>OX090899.1:0-10000000 GCA_944319695.1 Tiphia femorata
CCTAACCTAACCCTAACCTAACCTAACCCTAACCCTAACCCTAACCTAACCCTAACCCTAACCCTAACCCTAACCCTAACCCTAACCCTAACCCTAACCCTAACCCTAACCCTAACCCTAACCCTAACCCTAACCCTAACCCTAACCCTAACCCTAACCCTAACCCTAACCCTAACCCTAACCCTAACCCTAACCCTAACCCTAACCCTAACCCTAACCCTAACCCTAACCCTAACCCTAACCCTAACCCTAACCCTAACCCTAACCCTAACCCTAACCCTAACCCTAACCCTAACCCTAACCCTAACCCTAACCCTAACCCTAACCCTAACCCTAACCCTAACCCTAACCTAACCTAACCCTAACCCTAACCCTAACCCTAACCCTAACCCTACCTAACCCTACCTAACCTAACCCTAACCCTAACCCTAACCGGTTAGGATAGCCCCTAACCTCTTTTAGCTGCTATCCTAATCGATTAGGGGTACCCTAACCTCTTCTAGCTGCTATTCTAACCGGTTAGGATAGCCCCTAACCTCTTTTAGCTGCTATCCTAATCGATTAGGGGTACCCTAACCTCTTCTAGCTGCTATTCTAACCGGTTAGGATAGCCCCTAACCTCTTTTAGCTGCTATCCTAATCGATTAGGGGTACCCTAACCTCTTCTAGCTGCTATTCTAACCGGTTAGGATAGCCCCTAACCTCTTTTAGCTGCTATCCTAATCGATTAGGGGTACCCTAACCTCTTCTAGCTGCTATTCTAACCGGTTAGGATAGCCCCTAACCTCTTTTAGCTGCTATCCTAATCGATTAGGGGTACCCTAACCTCTTCTAGCTGCTATTCTAACCGGTTAGGATAGCCCCTAACCTCTTTTAGCTGCTATCCTAATCGATTAGGGGTACCCTAACCTCTTCTAGCTGCTATTCTAACCGGTTAGGATAGCCCCTAACCTCTTTTAGCTGCTATCCTAATCGATTAGGGGTACCCTAACCTCTTCTAGCTGCTATTCTAACCGGTTAGGATAGCCCCTAACCTCTTTTAGCTGCTATCCTAATCGATTAGGGGTACCCTAACCTCTTCTAGCTGCTATTCTAACCGGTTAGGATAGCCCCTAACCTCTTTTAGCTGCTATCCTAATCGATTAGGGGTACCCTAACCTCTTCTAGCTGCTATTCTAACCGGTTAGGATAGCCCCTAACCTCTTTTAGCTGCTATCCTAATCGATTAGGGGTACCCTAACCTCTTCTAGCTGCTATTCTAACCGGTTAGGATAGCCCCTAACCTCTTTTAGCTGCTATCCTAATCGATTAGGGGTACCCTAACCTCTTCTAGCTGCTATTCTAACCGGTTAGGATAGCCCCTAACCTCTTTTAGCTGCTATCCTAATCGATTAGGGGTACCCTAACCTCTTCTAGCTGCTATTCTAACCGGTTAGGATAGCCCCTAACCTCTTTTAGCTGCTATCCTAATCGATTAGGGGTACCCTAACCTCTTCTAGCTGCTATTCTAACCGGTTAGGATAGCCCCTAACCTCTTTTAGCTGCTATCCTAATCGATTAGGGGTACCCTAACCTCTTCTAGCTGCTATTCTAACCGGTTAGGATAGCCCCTAACCTCTTTTAGCTGCTATCCTAATCGATTAGGGGTACCCTAACCTCTTCTAGCTGCTATTCTAACCGGTTAGGATAGCCCCTAACCTCTTTTAGCTGCTATCCTAATCGATTAGGGGTACCCTAACCTCTTCTAGCTGCTATTCTAACCGGTTAGGATAGCCCCTAACCTCTTTTAGCTGCTATCCTAATCGATTAGGGGTACCCTAACCTCTTCTAGCTGCTATTCTAACCGGTTAGGATAGCCCCTAACCTCTTTTAGCTGCTATCCTAATCGATTAGGGGTACCCTAACCTCTTCTAGCTGCTATTCTAACCGGTTAGGATAGCCCCTAACCTCTTTTAGCTGCTATCCTAATCGATTAGGGGTACCCTAACCTCTTCTAGCTGCTATTCTAACCGGTTAGGATAGCCCCTAACCTCTTTTAGCTGCTATCCTAATCGATTAGGGGTACCCTAACCTCTTCTAGCTGCTATTCTAACCGGTTAGGATAGCCCCTAACCTCTTTTAGCTGCTATCCTAATCGATTAGGGGTACCCTAACCTCTTCTAGCTGCTATTCTAACCGGTTAGGATAGCCCCTAACCTCTTTTAGCTGCTATCCTAATCGATTAGGGGTACCCTAACCTCTTCTAGCTGCTATTCTAACCGGTTAGGATAGCCCCTAACCTCTTTTAGCTGCTATCCTAATCGATTAGGGGTACCCTAACCTCTTCTAGCTGCTATTCTAACCGGTTAGGATAGCCCCTAACCTCTTTTAGCTGCTATCCTAATCGATTAGGGGTACCCTAACCTCTTCTAGCTGCTATTCTAACCGGTTAGGATAGCCCCTAACCTCTTTTAGCTGCTATCCTAATCGATTAGGGGTACCCTAACCTCTTCTAGCTGCTATTCTAACCGGTTAGGATAGCCCCTAACCTCTTTTAGCTGCTATCCTAATCGATTAGGGGTACCCTAACCTCTTCTAGCTGCTATTCTAACCGGTTAGGATAGCCCCTAACCTCTTTTAGCTGCTATCCTAATCGATTAGGGGTACCCTAACCTCTTCTAGCTGCTATTCTAACCGGTTAGGATAGCCCCTAACCTCTTTTAGCTGCTATCCTAATCGATTAGGGGTACCCTAACCTCTTCTAGCTGCTATTCTAACCGGTTAGGATAGCCCCTAACCTCTTTTAGCTGCTATCCTAATCGATTAGGGGTACCCTAACCTCTTCTAGCTGCTATTCTAACCGGTTAGGATAGCCCCTAACCTCTTTTAGCTGCTATCCTAATCGATTAGGGGTACCCTAACCTCTTCTAGCTGCTATTCTAACCGGTTAGGATAGCCCCTAACCTCTTTTAGCTGCTATCCTAATCGATTAGGGGTACCCTAACCTCTTCTAGCTGCTATTCTAACCGGTTAGGATAGCCCCTAACCTCTTTTAGCTGCTATCCTAATCGATTAGGGGTACCCTAACCTCTTCTAGCTGCTATTCTAACCGGTTAGGATAGCCCCTAACCTCTTTTAGCTGCTATCCTAATCGATTAGGGGTACCCTAACCTCTTCTAGCTGCTATTCTAACCGGTTAGGATAGCCCCTAACCTCTTTTAGCTGCTATCCTAATCGATTAGGGGTACCCTAACCTCTTCTAGCTGCTATTCTAACCGGTTAGGATAGCCCCTAACCTCTTTTAGCTGCTATCCTAATCGATTAGGGGTACCCTAACCTCTTCTAGCTGCTATTCTAACCGGTTAGGATAGCCCCTAACCTCTTTTAGCTGCTATCCTAATCGATTAGGGGTACCCTAACCTCTTCTAGCTGCTATTCTAACCGGTTAGGATAGCCCCTAACCTCTTTTAGCTGCTATCCTAATCGATTAGGGGTACCCTAACCTCTTCTAGCTGCTATTCTAACCGGTTAGGATAGCCCCTAACCTCTTTTAGCTGCTATCCTAATCGATTAGGGGTACCCTAACCTCTTCTAGCTGCTATTCTAACCGGTTAGGATAGCCCCTAACCTCTTTTAGCTGCTATCCTAATCGATTAGGGGTACCCTAACCTCTTCTAGCTGCTATTCTAACCGGTTAGGATAGCCCCTAACCTCTTTTAGCTGCTATCCTAATCGATTAGGGGTACCCTAACCTCTTCTAGCTGCTATTCTAACCGGTTAGGATAGCCCCTAACCTCTTTTAGCTGCTATCCTAATCGATTAGGGGTACCCTAACCTCTTCTAGCTGCTATTCTAACCGGTTAGGATAGCCCCTAACCTCTTTTAGCTGCTATCCTAATCGATTAGGGGTACCCTAACCTCTTCTAGCTGCTATTCTAACCGGTTAGGATAGCCCCTAACCTCTTTTAGCTGCTATCCTAATCGATTAGGGGTACCCTAACCTCTTCTAGCTGCTATTCTAACCGGTTAGGATAGCCCCTAACCTCTTTTAGCTGCTATCCTAATCGATTAGGGGTACCCTAACCTCTTCTAGCTGCTATTCTAACCGGTTAGGATAGCCCCTAACCTCTTTTAGCTGCTATCCTAATCGATTAGGGGTACCCTAACCTCTTCTAGCTGCTATTCTAACCGGTTAGGATAGCCCCTAACCTCTTTTAGCTGCTATCCTAATCGATTAGGGGTACCCTAACCTCTTCTAGCTGCTATTCTAACCGGTTAGGATAGCCCCTAACCTCTTTTAGCTGCTATCCTAATCGATTAGGGGTACCCTAACCTCTTCTAGCTGCTATTCTAACCGGTTAGGATAGCCCCTAACCTCTTTTAGCTGCTATCCTAATCGATTAGGGGTACCCTAACCTCTTCTAGCTGCTATTCTAACCGGTTAGGATAGCCCCTAACCTCTTTTAGCTGCTATCCTAATCGATTAGGGGTACCCTAACCTCTTCTAGCTGCTATTCTAACCGGTTAGGATAGCCCCTAACCTCTTTTAGCTGCTATCCTAATCGATTAGGGGTACCCTAACCTCTTCTAGCTGCTATTCTAACCGGTTAGGATAGCCCCTAACCTCTTTTAGCTGCTATCCTAATCGATTAGGGGTACCCTAACCTCTTCTAGCTGCTATTCTAACCGGTTAGGATAGCCCCTAACCTCTTTTAGCTGCTATCCTAATCGATTAGGGGTACCCTAACCTCTTCTAGCTGCTATTCTAACCGGTTAGGATAGCCCCTAACCTCTTTTAGCTGCTATCCTAATCGATTAGGGGTACCCTAACCTCTTCTAGCTGCTATTCTAACCGGTTAGGATAGCCCCTAACCTCTTTTAGCTGCTATCCTAATCGATTAGGGGTACCCTAACCTCTTCTAGCTGCTATTCTAACCGGTTAGGATAGCCCCTAACCTCTTTTAGCTGCTATCCTAATCGATTAGGGGTACCCTAACCTCTTCTAGCTGCTATTCTAACCGGTTAGGATAGCCCCTAACCTCTTTTAGCTGCTATCCTAATCGATTAGGGGTACCCTAACCTCTTCTAGCTGCTATTCTAACCGGTTAGGATAGCCCCTAACCTCTTTTAGCTGCTATCCTAATCGATTAGGGGTACCCTAACCTCTTCTAGCTGCTATTCTAACCGGTTAGGATAGCCCCTAACCTCTTTTAGCTGCTATCCTAATCGATTAGGGGTACCCTAACCTCTTCTAGCTGCTATTCTAACCGGTTAGGATAGCCCCTAACCTCTTTTAGCTGCTATCCTAATCGATTAGGGGTACCCTAACCTCTTCTAGCTGCTATTCTAACCGGTTAGGATAGCCCCTAACCTCTTTTAGCTGCTATCCTAATCGATTAGGGGTACCCTAACCTCTTCTAGCTGCTATTCTAACCGGTTAGGATAGCCCCTAACCTCTTTTAGCTGCTATCCTAATCGATTAGGGGTACCCTAACCTCTTCTAGCTGCTATTCTAACCGGTTAGGATAGCCCCTAACCTCTTTTAGCTGCTATCCTAATCGATTAGGGGTACCCTAACCTCTTCTAGCTGCTATTCTAACCGGTTAGGATAGCCCCTAACCTCTTTTAGCTGCTATCCTAATCGATTAGGGGTACCCTAACCTCTTCTAGCTGCTATTCTAACCGGTTAGGATAGCCCCTAACCTCTTTTAGCTGCTATCCTAATCGATTAGGGGTACCCTAACCTCTTCTAGCTGCTTTCGGTTTTCAGGCTATCTTCCACCCTAATCCTTCGGCATTACATTACCGAAGAGACTTCTTTCCGTGTGCGAGAGAGAACTCGCCATCTATCGCCGTTGTCTGTACCTTGCGCCACTGGTTCCTCTACCAACCCCTAGATGGCGTATTTTCTCGCACTCGAGATTGTGCCACCGAATGTATACATAAACGGACGAGAGTGCTGTACCAGACGTGGTGTGCTCTTGGGCAGGCTGATGTACAGCATTTTTTGCAATCTCTTAGTGAGATGAACGGTAACCACTTTTTTGTATGGCACTTGTAGCACTGATTTTTGCGAGAGCAGATGCTGCTGCTTTTATGTGATACAGCTCGCGGCGCATTGCTTGCGAACCGCATAAGCGTATAAACCATTTTTTCGAATGTCGACGCAAATGGCGCTGAATTATTTGGAGATCCAAATGTTTCGTCCCTTTGTGACATAACGCTCGCGGCGCATTGCTTGCGAACCGCATAAGCGTATAAACCATTTTTTCGAATGTCGACGCAAATGGCGCTGAATTATTTGGAGATCCAAATGTTTCGTCCCTTTGTGACATAACGCTCGCGGCGCATTGCTTGCGAACCGCATAAGCGTATAAACCATTTTTTCGAATGTCGACGGAAATGGAGCTGAATTATTTGGAGATCCAAATGTTTCGTCCCTTTGTGACATAACGCTCGCGGCGCATTGCTTGCGAACCGCATAAGCGTATAACCATTTTGGTAAAACATTTTGGACACGTCGAGCCACGGATGCGCGGTGAGCATTTAAATTGTTTGAAGTCACCAAGAGTAGGAAAAGAAATTTGGAAGTATGCGAATATGTTATATTACATTATGGTATAGGTTATTACATTACACTAACCGTAGCCTCCAAGTTTAGATTAATGGTTTATAAAACAAATAATCTAACCTAATCCTAACCTCAGGCCTCCCTGGGTAGATCGTCCTTCTGCGACAGATCTGAGCTTACCTAAGCTGACGCAAACCTTTCCCCCCAATAAACCAAATAAAACCAAGAAAATATTAATAAACCAAACAACACCAAATAAAGCAAATGAAGAGCGTAAAGCAACTAAAAGAATAATGCATAATTCAGGGCGCCTCAAGCCTCCCTGGGTAGATCGTCCTTCTTCGACAGATCTGAGCTTACCTAAGCTGACGCAAACCTTTCCCCCCAATAAACCAAATAAAACCAACAAAATCCTAATAAACCAAACAGCACCAAAACCTTTCCCCCCAATAAACCAAATAAAACCAACAAAATCCTAATAAACCAAACAACACCAAATAGAGCAAATGAAGTGCGTAAAGCAAATAAAAGAATAATGCAAAATTCAGGACGCCTAAGGCCTTCCTGGGTAGATCGTCCTTCTGCGACAAATCTGAGCTTACCTAAGCTGACGCAAACCTTTCCCTCCAATAAACCAAATAAAACTAACAAAATCCTAATAAACCAAACTGCACCAAAACCTTTCCCCCCAATAAACCAAATAAAACCAACAAAATCCTAATAAACCAAACAACACCATATAAAGCAAATGAAGCGCGTAAAGCAAATAAAAGAATAATGCAAAATTCAGGGCGCCTAAGGCCTCCCTGGGTAGATCGTCCTTCTGCGACAGATCTGAGCTTACCTAAGCTGACGCAAACCTTTCCCCACAATAAACCAAATAAAACCAACAAAATCCTAATAAACCAAACAACACCAAATAAAGCAAATGAAGCGCATAAAGCAAATAAAAGAATAATGCAAAATTCAGGGCGCCTCAGGCCTCCCTGGGTAGATCGTCCTTCTTCGACAGATCTGAGCTTACCTAAGCTGACGCAAACCTTTCCCCCCAATAAACCAAATAAAACCAACAAAATCCTAATAAACCAAACAACACCAAATAAAGGCTTCGCTTCATTTGCTTAAACAAACGGTGTTGTTTGGTTTATTAGGATTTTGTTGGTTTTATTTGGTTTATTGGGGGGAAAGGTTTTGGTGCTGTTTGGTTTATTAGGATTTTGTTGGTTTTATTTGGTTTATTGGGGGGAAAGGTTTGCATCAGCTTGGGTAAGCTCAGATCTGTCGCAGAAGGACGATCTACCCAGGGAGGCCTTAGGCGCCCTGAATTTTGCATTATTCTTTTAGTTGCTTTATACGCTTCATTTGCTTTATTTGGTGTTGTTTGGTTTATTAGGATTTTGTTGGTTTTATTTGGTTTATTGGGGGGAAAGGTTTTGGTGCTGTTTGGTTTATTAGGATTTTGTTGGTTTTATTTGGTTTATTGGGGGGAAAGGTTTGCGTCAGCTTAGGTAAGCTCAGATCTGTCGCAGAAGGACGATCTACCCAGGGAGGCCTGAGGTTAGGATTAGGTTAGATTATTTGTTTTATAAACCATTAATCTAAACTTGGAGGCTACGGTTAGTGTAATGTAATAACCTATACCATAATGTAATATAACATATTCGCATACTTCCAAATTTGTTTTCCTATTCTTGGTGATTTCAATCAATTTAAATGCTCACCGCTCATCCGTGTCTCTACGTGTCGTACTGCGCATGTAGCACAAGTGCTTCTACAAGCGCGGTTAGGATTGCGATTCCATGAGAAACAGTGGATTAGATGCGGCTGAAAACCCTACAGGCGCGGTTTGGATTGCGTTTCCTTGTGAAATAATGGAATAGGTGCAGCTGGAAACCCGACAGGCGCTTTTAGGATTGCGTTTCCTTGTAATATAATGGATTAGGTGCAGCTGGAAACCTTACAGGCGCGGTCAGAATTGCGTTTTTTTGAGTAACGATGAATTAGGTGCGGCTGGAAACCATATAGGGATAGTTAGGACAGGGTTTCCTTGAAAAATAGTGGATAAGATGCGGCTGCAAACCCTACAGGCGAGGTTAGGTTTGCGTTTCCTTGAGAAATAGTGGATTAAATGCGGCTGGAAACCCTACAGGCGCGGTTAGGATTGCGTTTCCTTGAAAAATGATGGATTAGGTGCAGCTGGAAACCCTACAAGCGCGGTTAGGATTGCGTTTCCATGAGAAACAGTGGATTAGATGCAGCTGAAAACCCTACAGGCACGGTTAGGATTGCCTTTCCTTGTGAAATAATGGATTAGGTGCAGCTGGAAACCCTACAGGCGCTGTTAGGATTGCGTTTCCTTGTAATATAATGGATTAGGTGCAGCTGGAAACCTTACAGGCGCTGTTAGGATTGCGTTTCCTTGTAATATAATGGATTAGGTGCAGCTGGAAACCTTACAGGCGCGGTCAGAATTGCGTTTTTTTGAGAAACGATGAATTAGGTGCGGCTCGAAACCATATAGGGATAGTTAGGACAGGGTTTCCTTGAGAAATAGTGGATAAGATGCGGCTGCAAACCCTACAGGCACGGTTAGGATTGCGTTTCCTTGTGAAATAATGGATTAGGTGCCGCTGGAAACCCTACAGGCGCTGTTAGGATTGCGTTTCCTTGTAATATAATGGATTAGGTGCAGCTGGAAACCTTACAGGCGCTGTTAGGATTGCGTTTCCTTGTAATATAATGGATTAGGTGCAGCTGGAAACCTTACAGGCGCGGTCAGAATTGCGTTTCTTTGAGAAACGATGAATTAGCTGCGGCTAGAATCCATATAGGGATAGTTAGGACAGGGTTTCCTTGAGAAATAGTCAAACCTTTCCCCCCAATAAACTAAATAAAACCAAGAAAATCTTAATAAACCAAACAACACCAAATAAAGCAAATGAAGCGCGTAAAGCAACTAAAAGAATAATGCATAATTCAGGGCGCCTCAAGCCTCCCTGGGTAGATCGTCCTTCTTCGACAGATCTGAGCTTACCTAAGCTGACGCAAACCTTTCCCCCCAATAAACCAAATAAAACCAACAAAATCCTAATAAACCAAACAGCACCAAAACCTTTCCCCCCAATAAACCAAATAAAACCAACAAAATCCTAATAAACCAAACAACACCAAATAAAGCAAATGAAGTGCGTAAAGCAAATAAAAGAATAATGCAAAATTCAGGGCGCCTAAGGCCTTCCTGGGTAGATCGTCCTTCTGCGACAGATCTGAGCTTACCTAAGCTGACGCAAACCTTTCCTTCCAATAAACCAAATAAAACCAACAAAATCCTAATAAACCAAACAACACCATATAAAGCAAATGAAGCGCGTAAAGCAAATAAAAGAATAATGCAAAATTCAGGGCGCCTAAGGCCTCCCTGGGTAGATCGTCCTTCTGCGACAGATCTGAGCTTACCTAAGCTGACGCAAACCTTTCCCCACAATAAACCAAATAAAACCAACAAAATCCTAATAAACCAAACAACACCAAATAAAGCAAATGAAGCGCATAAAGCAAATAAAAGAATAATGCAAAATTCAGGGCGCCTCAGGCCTCCCTGGGTAGATCGTCCTTCTTCGACAGATCTGAGCTTACCTAAGCTGACGCAAACCTTTCCCTCCAATAAACCAAATAAAACCAACAAAATCCTAATAAACCAAACTGCACCAAAACCTTTCCCCCCAATAAACCAAATAAAACCAACAAAATCCTAATAAACCAAACAACACCATATAAAGCAAATGAAGCGCGTAAAGCAAATAAAAGAATAATGCAAAATTCAGGGCGCCTAAGGCATCCCTGGGTAGATCGTCCTTCTGCGACAGATCTGAGCTTACCTAAGCTGACGCAAACCTTTCCCCACAATAAACCAAATAAAACCAACAAAATCCTAATAAACCAAACAACACCAAATAAAGCAAATGAAGCGCATAAAGCAAATAAAAGAATAATGCAAAATTCAGGGCGCCTCAGGCCTCCCTGGGTAGATCGTCCTTCTTTGACAGATCTGAGCTTACCTAAGCTGACGCAAACCTTTCCCCCCAATAAACCAAATAAAACCAACAAAATCCTAATAAACCAAACAACACCAAATAAAGGCTTCGCTTCATTTGCTTAAACAAACGGTGTTGTTTGGTTTATTAGGATTTTGTTGGTTTTATTTGGTTTATTGGGGGGAAAGGTTTTGGTGCTGTTTGGTTTATTAGGATTTTGTTGGTTTTATTTGGTTTATTGGGGGGAAAGGTTTGCATCAGCTTAGGTAAGCTCAGATCTGTCGCAGAAGGACGATCTACCCAGGGAGGCCTTAGGCGCCCTGAATTTTGCATTATTCTTTTAGTTGCTTTACACGCTTCATTTGCTTTATTTGGTGTTGTTTGGTTTATTAGGATTTTGTTGGTTTTATTTGGTTTATTGGGGGGAAAGGTTTTGGTGCTGTTTGGTTTATTAGGATTTTGTTGGTTTTATTTGGTTTATTGGGGGGAAAGGTTTGCGTCAGCTTAGGTAAACTCAGATCTGTCGCAGAAGGACGATCTACCCAGGGAGGCCTGAGGTTAGGATTAGGTTAGATTATTTGTTTTATAAACCATTAATCTAAACTTGGAGGCTACGGTTAGTGTAATGTAATAACCTATACCATAATGTAATATAACATATTCGCATACTTCCAAATTTGTTTTCCTATTCTTGGTGATTTCAATCAATTTAAATGCTCACCGCTCATCCGTGTCTCTACGTGTCGTACTGCGCATGTAGCACAAGTGCTTCTACAAGCGCGGTTAGGATTGCGATTCCATGAGAAACAGTGGATTAGATGCGGCTGAAAACCCTACAGGCGCGGTTAGGATTGCGTTTCCTTGTGAAATAATGGAATAGGTGCAGCTGGAAACCCGACAGGCGCTTTTAGGATTGCGTTTCCTTGTAATATAATGGATTAGGTGCAGCTGGAAACCTTACAGGCGCGGTCAGAATTGCGTTTTTTTGAGAAACGATGAATTAGGTGCGGCTGGAAACCATATAGGGATAGTTAGGACAGGGTTTCCTTGAAAAATAGTGGATAAGATGCGGCTGCAAACCCTACAGGCGAGGTTAGGTTTGCGTTTCCTTGAGAAATAGTGGATTAAATGCGGCTGGAAACCCTACAGGCGCGGTTAGGATTGCGTTTCCTTGAAAAAAGATGGATTAGGTGCAGCTGGAAACCCTACAAGCGCGGTTAGGATTGCGTTTCCATGAGAAAAAGTGGATTAGATGCAGCTGAAAACCCTACAGGCACGGTTAGGATTGCGTTTCCTTGTGAAATAATGGATTAGGTGCAGCTGGAAACCCTACAAGCGCTGTTAGGATTGCGTTTCCTTGTAATATAATGGATTAGGTGCAGCTGGAAACCTTACAGGCGCTCTTAGGATTGCGTTTCCTTGTAATATAATGGATTAGGTGCAGCTGGAAACCTTACAGGCGCGGTCAGAATTGCGTTTTTTTGAGAAACGATGAATTAGGTGCGGCTGGAAACCATATAGGGATAGTTAGGACAGGGTTTCCTTGAGAAATAGTGGATAAGATGCGGCTGCAAACCCTACAGGCGAGGTTAGGTTTGCGTTTCCTTGAGAAATAGCGGATTAAATGCGGCTGGAAACCCTACAGGCGCGGTTAAGATTGCGTTTCCTTGAAAAATACCGAGTTAGATGTAGCTGGAAACCCTACAGGAACGGTTAGGATCGCGTTTCCTTGACAAGCAGTGGATTAGGTGTGGCTCGAAATCCAACAGGCACGGTTAGGATTGCGATTCATTGTGAAATAGTGGATTAGATGCGGCTCGAAACCCGACAGGCACGGTTAGGATTGCGTTTCCTTGAAAAATAATGGATTAGGTGCAGCGGGGAACCCTACAGGCGCGGTTAGGATTGCGTTTCTTTGAGAAACGATGAATTAGCTGCGGCTAGAATCCATATAGGGATAGTTAGGACAGGGTTTCCTTGAGAAATAGTCAATCCTTTCCCCCCAATAAACTAAATAAAACCAAGAAAATCTTAATAAACCAAACAACACCAAATAAAGCAAATGAAGCGCGTAAAGCAACTAAAAGAATAATGCATAATTCAGGGCGCCTCAAGCCTCCCTGGGTAGATCGTCCTTCTTCGACAGATCTGAGCTTACCTAAGCTGACGCAAACCTTTCCCCCCAATAAACCAAATAAAACCAACAAAATCCTAATACACCAAACAGCACCAAAACCTTTCCCCCCAATAAACCAAATAAAACCAACAAAATCCTAATAAACCAAACAACACCAAATAAAGCAAATGAAGTGCGTAAAGCAAATAAAAGAATAATGCAAAATTCAGGGCGCCTAAGGCCTTCCTGGGTAGATCGTCCTTCTGCGACAGATCTGAGCTTACCTAAGCTGACGCAAACCTTTCCCTCCAATAAACCAAATAAAACCAACAAAATCCTAATAAACCAAACTGCACCAAAACCTTTCCCCCCAATAAACCAAATAAAACCAACAAAATCCTAATAAACCAAACAACACCATATAAAGCAAATGAAGCGCGTAAAGCAAATAAAAGAATAATGCAAAATTCAGGGCGCCTAAGGCCTCCTTGGGTAGATCGTCCTTCTGCGACAGATCTGAGCTTACCTAAGCTGACGCAAACCTTTCCCCACAATAAACCAAATAAAACCAACAAAATCCTAATAAACCAAACAACACCAAATAAAGCAAATGAAGCGCATAAAGCAAATAAAAGAATAATGCAAAATTCAGGGCGCCTCAGGCCTCCCTGGGTAGATCGTCCTTCTTCGACAGATCTGAGCTTACCTAAGCTGACGCAAACCTTTCCCTCCAATAAACCAAATAAAACCAACAAAATCCTAATAAACCAAACTGCACCAAAACCTTTCCCCCCAATAAACCAAATAAAACCAACAAAATCCTAATAAACCAAACAACACCATATAAAGCAAATGAAGCGCGTAAAGCAAATAAAAGAATAATGCAAAATTCAGGGCGCCTAAGGCCTCCCTGGGTAGATCGTCCTTCTGCGACAGATCTGAGCTTACCTAAGCTGACGCAAACCTTTCCCCACAATAAACCAAATAAAACCAACAAAATCCTAATAAACCAAACAACACCAAATAAAGCAAATGAAGCGCATAAAGCAAATAAAAGAATAATGCAAAATTCAGGGCGCCTCAGGCCTCCCTGGGTAGATCGTCCTTCTTCGACAGATCTGAGCTTACCTAAGCTGACGCAAACCTTTCCCCCCAATAAACCAAATAAAACCAACAAAATCCTAATAAACCAAACAACACCAAATAAAGGCTTCGCTTCATTTGCTTAAACAAACGGTGTTGTTTGGTTTATTAGGATTTTGTTGGTTTTATTTGGTTTATTGGGGGGAAAGGTTTTGGTGCTGTTTGGTTTATTAGGATTTTGTTGGTTTTATTTGGTTTATTGGGGGGAAAGGTTTGCATCAGCTTAGGTAAGCTCAGATCTGTCGCAGAAGGACGATCTACCCAGGGAGGCCTTAGGCGCCCTGAATTTTGCATTATTCTTTTAGTTGCTTTACACGCTTCATTTGCTTTATTTGGTGTTTTTTGGTTTATTAGGATTTTGTTGGTTTTATTTGGTTTATTGGGGGGAAAGGTTTTGGTGCTGTTTGGTTTATTAGGATTTTGTTGGTTTTATTTGGTTTATTGGGGGGAAAGGTTTGCGTCAGCTTAGGTAAGCTCAGATCTGTCGCAGAAGGACGATCTACCCAGGGAGGCCTGAGGTTAGGATTAGGTTAGATTATTTGTTTTATAAACCATTAATCTAAACTTGGAGGCTACGGTTAGTGTAATGTAATAACCTATACCATAATGTAATATAACATATTCGCATACTTCCAAATTTGTTTTCCTATTCTTGGTGATTTCAATCAATTTAAATGCTCACCGCTCATCCGTGTCTCTACGTGTCGTACTGCGCATGTAGCACAAGTGCTTCTACAAGCGCGGTTAGGATTGCAATTCCATGAGAAACAGTGGATTAGATGCGGCTGAAAACCCTACAGGCGCGGTTAGGATTGCGTTTCCTTGTGAAATAATGGAATAGGTGCAGCTGGAAACCCGACAGGCGCTTTTAGGATTGCGTTTCCTTGTAATATAATGGATTAGGTGCAGCTGGAAACCTTACAGGCGCGGTCAGAATTGCGTTTTTTTGAGAAACGATGAATTAGGTGCGGCTGGAAACCATATAGGGATAGTTAGGACAGGGTTTCCTTGAAAAATAGTGGATAAGATGCGGCTGCAAACCCTACAGGCGAGGTTAGGTTTCCGTTTCCTTGAGAAATAGTGGATTAAATGCGGCTGGAAACCCTACAGGCGCGGTTAGGATTGCGTTTCCTTGAAAAATGATGGATTAGGTGCAGCTGGAAACCCTACAAGCGCGGTTAGGATTGCGTTTCCATGAGAAACAGTGGATTAGATGCAGCTGAAAACCCTACAGGCACGGTTAGGATTGCGTTTCCTTGTGAAATAATGGATTAGGTGCAGCTGGAAACCCTACAGGCGCTGTTAGGATTGCGTTTCCTTGTAATATAATGGATTAGGTGCAGCTGGAAACCTTACAGGCGCTGTTAGGATTGCGTTTCCTTGTAATATAATGGATTAGGTGCAGCTGGAAACCTTACAGGCGCGGTCAGAATTGCGTTTTTTTGAGAAACGATGAATTAGGTGCGGCTGGAAACCATATAGGGATAGTTAGGACAGGGTTTCCTTGAGAAATAGTGGATAAGATGCGGCTGCAAACCCTACAGGCGAGGTTAGGTTTGCGTTTCCTTGAGAAATAGCGGATTAAATGCGGCTGGAAACCCTACAGGCGCGGTTAAGATTGCGTTTCCTTGAAAAATACCGAGTTAGATGTAGCTGGAAACCCTACAGGAACGGTTAGGATCGCGTTTCCTTGACAAGCAGTGGATTAGGTGTGGCTCGAAATTCAACAGGCACGGTTAGGATTGCGATTCATTGTGAAATAGTGGATTAGATGCGGCTCGAAACCCGACAGGCACGGTTAGGATTGCGTTTCCTTGAAAAATAATGGATTAGGTGCAGCGGGGAACCCTACAGGCGCGGTTAGGATTGCGTTTCTTTGAGAAACGATGAATTAGCTGCGGCTAGAATCCATATAGGGATAGTTAGGACAGGGTTTCCTTGAGAAATAGTCAATCCTTTCCCCCCAATATACTAAATAAAACCAAGAAAATCTTAATAAACCAAACAACACCAAATAAAGCAAATGAAGCGCGTAAAGCAACTAAAAGAATAATGCATAATTCAGGGCGCCTCAAGCCTCCCTGGGTAGATCGTCCTTCTTCGACAGATCTGAGCTTACCTAAGCTGACGCAAACCTTTCCCCCCAATAAACCAAATAAAACCAACAAAATCCTAATAAACCAAACAGCACCAAAACCTTTCCCCCCAATAAACCAAATAAAACCAACAAAATCCTAATAAACCAAACAACACCAAATAAAGCAAATCAAGTGCGTAAAGCAAATAAAAGAATAATGCAAAATTCAGGGCGCCTAAGGCCTTCCTGGGTAGATCGTCCTTCTGCGACAGATCTGAGCTTACCTAAGCTGACGCAAACCTTTCCCTCCAATAAACCAAATAAAACCAACAAAATCCTAATAAACCAAACTGCACCAAAAAATTTCCCCCCAATAAACCAAATAAAACCAACAAAATCCTAATAAACCAAACAACACCATATAAAGCAAATGAAGCGCGTAAAGCAAATAAAAGAATAATGCAAAATTCAGGGCGCCTAAGGCCTCCCTGGTTAGATCGTCCTTCTGCGACAGATCTGAGCTTACCTAAGCTGACGCAAACCGTTCCCCACAATAAACCAAATAAAACCAACAAAATCCTAATAAACCAAACAACACCAAATAAAGGCTTCGCTTCATTTGCTTAAACAAACGGTGTTGTTGGGTTTATTAGGATTTTGTTGGTTTTATTTAGTTTATTGGGGGGAAAGGTTTTGGTGCTGTTTGGTTTATTAGGATTTTGTTGGTTTTATTTGGTTTATTGGGGGGAAAGGTTTGCATCAGCTTAGGTAAGCTCAGATCTGTCGCAGAAGGACGATCTACCCAGGGAGGCCTTAGGCGCCCTGAATTTTGCATTATTCTTTTAGTTGCTTTACACGCTTCATTTGCTTTATTTGGTGTTGTTTGGTTTATTAAGATTTTGTTGGTTTTATTTGGTTTATTGGGGGGAAAGGTTTTGGTGCTGTTTGGTTTATTAGGATTTTGTTGGTTTTATTTGGTTTATTGGGGGGAAAGGTTTGCGTCAGCTTAGGTAAGCTCAGATCTGTCGCAGAAGGACGATCTACCCAGGGAGGCCTGAGGTTAGGATTAGGTTAGATTATTTGTTTTATAAACCATTAATCTAAACTTGGAGGCTACGGTTAGTGTAATGTAATAACCTATACCATAATGTAATATAACATATTCGCATACTTCCAAATTTGTTTTCCTATTCTTGGTGATTTCAATCAATTTAAATGCTCACCGCTCATCCGTGTCTCTACGTGTCGTACTGCGCATGTAGCACAAGTGCTTCTACAAGCGCGGTTAGGATTGCGATTCCATGAGAAACAGTGGATTAGATGCGGCTGAAAACCCTACAGGCGCGGTTTGGATTGCGTTTCCTTGTGAAATAATGGAATAGGTGCAGCTGGAAACCCGACAGGCGCTTTTAGGATTGCGTTTCCTTGTAATATAATGGATTAGGTGCAGCTGGAAACCTTACAGGCGCGGTCAGAATTGCGTTTTTTTGAGAAACGATGAATTAGGTGCGGCTGGAAACCATATAGGGATAGTTAGGACAGGGTTTCCTTGAAAAATAGTGGATAAGATGCGGCTGCAAACCCTACAGGCGAGGTTAGGTTTGCGTTTCCTTGAGAAATAGTGGATTAAATGCGGCTGGAAACCCTACAGGCGCGGTTAGGATTGCGTTTCCTTGAAAAATGATGGATTAGGTGCAGCTGGAAACCCTACAAGCGCGGTTAGGATTGCGTTTCCATGAGAAACAGTGGATTAGATGCAGCTGAAAACCCTACAGGCACGGTTAGGATTGCGTTTCCTTGTGAAATAATGGATTAGGTGCAGCTGGAAACCCTACAGGCGCTGTTAGGATTGCGTTTCCTTGTAATATAATGGATTAGGTGCAGCTGGAAACCTTACAGGCGCTGTTAGGATTGCGTTTCCTTGTAATATAATGGATTAGGTGCAGCTGGAAACCTTACAGGCGCGGTCAGAATTGCGTTTTTTTGAGAAACGATGAATTAGGTGCGGCTCGAAACCATATAGGGATAGTTAGGACAGGGTTTCCTTGAGAAATAGTGGATAAGATGCGGCTGCAAACCCTACAGGCACGGTTAGGATTGCGTTTCCTTGTGAAATAATGGATTAGGTGCCGCTGGAAACCCTACAGGCGCTGTTAGGATTGCGTTTCCTTGTAATATAATGGATTAGGTGCAGCTGGAAACCTTACAGGCGCTGTTAGGATTGCGTTTCCTTGTAATATAATGGATTAGGTGCAGCTGGAAACCTTACAGGCGCGGTCAGAATTGCGTTTCTTTGAGAAACGATGAATTAGCTGCGGCTAGAATCCATATAGGGATAGTTAGGACAGGGTTTCCTTGAGAAATAGTCAAACCTTTCCCCCCAATAAACTAAATAAAACCAAGAAAATCTTAATAAACCAAACAACACCAAATAAAGCAAATGAAGCGCGTAAAGCAACTAAAAGAATAATGCATAATTCAGGGCGCCTCAAGCCTCCCTGGGTAGATCGTCCTTCTTCGACAGATCTGAGCTTACCTAAGCTGACGCAAACCTTTCCCCCCAATAAACCAAATAAAACCAACAAAATCCTAATAAACCAAACAGCACCAAAACCTTTCCCCCCAATAAACCAAATAAAACCAACAAAATCCTAATAAACCAAACAACACCAAATAAAGCAAATGAAGTGCGTAAAGCAAATAAAAGAATAATGCAAAATTCAGGGCGCCTAAGGCCTTCCTGGGTAGATCGTCCTTCTGCGACAGATCTGAGCTTACCTAAGCTGACGCAAACCTTTCCCTCCAATAAACCAAATAAAACCAACAAAATCCTAATAAACCAAACAACACCAAATAAAGCAAATGAAGCGCATAAAGCAAATAAAAGAATAATGCAAAATTCAGGGCGCCTCAGGCCTCCCTGGGTAGATCGTCCTTCTTCGACAGATCTGAGCTTACCTAAGCTGACGCAAACCTTTCCCTCCAATAAACCAAATAAAACCAACAAAATCCTAATAAACCAAACTGCACCAAAACCTTTCCCCCCAATAAACCAAATAAAACCAACAAAATCCTAATAAACCAAACAACACCATATAAAGCAAATGAAGCGCGTAAAGCAAATAAAAGAATAATGCAAAATTCAGGGCGCCTAAGGCATCCCTGGGTAGATCGTCCTTCTGCGACAGATCTGAGCTTACCTAAGCTGACGCAAACCTTTCCCCACAATAAACCAAATAAAACCAACAAAATCCTAATAAACCAAACAACACCAAATAAAGCAAATGAAGCGCATAAAGCAAATAAAAGAATAATGCAAAATTCAGGGCGCCTCAGGCCTCCCTGGGTAGATCGTCCTTCTTTGACAGATCTGAGCTTACCTAAGCTGACGCAAACCTTTCCCCCCAATAAACCAAATAAAACCAACAAAATCCTAATAAACCAAACAACACCAAATAAAGGCTTCGCTTCATTTGCTTAAACAAACGGTGTTGTTTGGTTTATTAGGATTTTGTTGGTTTTATTTGGTTTATTGGGGGGAAAGGTTTTGGTGCTGTTTGGTTTATTAGGATTTTGTTGGTTTTATTTGGTTTATTGGGGGGAAAGGTTTGCATCAGCTTAGGTAAGCTCAGATCTGTCGCAGAAGGACGATCTACCCAGGGAGGCCTTAGGCGCCCTGAATTTTGCATTATTCTTTTAGTTGCTTTACACGCTTCATTTGCTTTATTTGGTGTTGTTTGGTTTATTAGGATTTTGTTGGTTTTATTTGGTTTATTGGGGGGAAAGGTTTTGGTGCTGTTTGGTTTATTAGGATTTTGTTGGTTTTATTTGGTTTATTGGGGGGAAAGGTTTGCGTCAGCTTAGGTAAACTCAGATCTGTCGCAGAAGGACGATCTACCCAGGGAGGCCTGAGGTTAGGATTAGGTTAGATTATTTGTTTTATAAACCATTAATCTAAACTTGGAGGCTACGGTTAGTGTAATGTAATAACCTATACCATAATGTAATATAACATATTCGCATACTTCCAAATTTGTTTTCCTATTCTTGGTGATTTCAATCAATTTAAATGCTCACCGCTCATCCGTGTCTCTACGTGTCGTACTGCGCATGTAGCACAAGTGCTTCTACAAGCGCGGTTAGGATTGCGATTCCATGAGAAACAGTGGATTAGATGCGGCTGAAAACCCTACAGGCGCGGTTAGGATTGCGTTTCCTTGTAATATAATGGATTAGGTGCAGCTGGAAACCTTACAGGCGCGGTCAGAATTGCGTTTTTTTGAGAAACGATGAATTAGGTGCGGCTGGAAACCATATAGGGATAGTTAGGACAGGGTTTCCTTGAGAAATAGTGGATAAGATGCGGCTGCAAACCCTACAGGCGAGGTTAGGTTTGCGTTTCCTTGAGAAATAGCGGATTAAATGCGGCTGGAAACCCTACAGGCGCGGTTAAGATTGCGTTTCCTTGAAAAATACCGAGTTAGATGTAGCTGGAAACCCTACAGGAACGGTTAGGATCGCGTTTCCTTGACAAGCAGTGGATTAGGTGTGGCTCGAAATTCAACAGGCACGGTTAGGATTGCGATTCATTGTGAAATAGTGGATTAGATGCGGCTCGAAACCCGACAGGCACGGTTAGGATTGCGTTTCCTTGAAAAATAATGGATTAGGTGCAGCGGGGAACCCTACAGGCGCGGTTAGGATTGCGTTTCTTTGAGAAACGATGAATTAGCTGCGGCTAGAATCCATATAGGGATAGTTAGGACAGGGTTTCCTTGAGAAATAGTCAATCCTTTCCCCCCAATAAACTAAATAAAACCAAGAAAATCTTAATAAACCAAACAACACCAAATAAAGCAAATGAAGCGCGTAAAGCAACTAAAAGAATAATGCATAATTCAGGGCGCCTCAAGCCTCCCTGGGTAGATCGTCCTTCTTCGACAGATCTGAGCTTACCTAAGCTGACGCAAACCTTTCCCCCCAATAAACCAAATAAAACCAACAAAATCCTAATAAACCAAACAGCACCAAAACCTTTCCCCCCAATAAACCAAATAAAACCAACAAAATCCTAATAAACCAAACAACACCAAATAAAGCAAATGAAGTGCGTAAAGCAAATAAAAGAATAATGCAAAATTCAGGGCGCCTAAGGCCTTCCTGGGTAGATCGTCCTTCTGCGACAGATCTGAGCTTACCTAAGCTGACGCAAACCTTTCCCTCCAATAAACCAAATAAAACCAACAAAATCCTAATAAACCAAACTGCACCAAAACCTTTCCCCCCAATAAACCAAATAAAACCAACAAAATCCTAATAAACCAAACAACACCATATAAAGCAAATGAAGCGCGTAAAGCAAATAAAAGAATAATGCAAAATTCAGGGCGCCTAAGGCCTCCCTGGGTAGATCGTCCTTCTGCGACAGATCTGAGCTTACCTAAGCTGACGCAAACCTTTCCCCACAATAAACCAAATAAAACCAACAAAATCCTAATAAACCAAACAACACCAAATAAAGCAAATGAAGCGCATAAAGCAAATAAAAGAATAATGCAAAATTCAGGGCGCCTCAGGCCTCCCTGGGTAGATCGTCCTTCTTCGACAGATCTGAGCTTACCTAAGCTGACGCAAACCTTTCCCTCCAATAAACCAAATAAAACCAACAAAATCCTAATAAACCAAACTGCACCAAAACCTTTCCCCCCAATAAACCAAATAAAACCAACAAAATCCTAATAAACCAAACAACACCATATAAAGCAAATGAAGCGCGTAAAGCAAATAAAAGAATAATGCAAAATTCAGGGCGCCTAAGGCCTCCCTGGGTAGATCGTCCTTCTGCGACAGATCTGAGCTTACCTAAGCTGACGCAAACCTTTCCCCACAATAAACCAAATAAAACCAACAAAATCCTAATAAACCAAACAACACCAAATAAAGGCTTCGCTTCATTTGCTTAAACAAACGGTGTTGTTTGGTTTATTAGGATTTTGTTGGTTTTATTTGGTTTATTGGGGGGAAAGGTTTTGGTGCTGTTTGGTTTATTAGGATTTTGTTGGTTTTATTTGGTTTATTGGGGGGAAAGGTTTGCATCAGCTTAGGTAAGCTCAGATCTGTCGCAGAAGGACGATCTACCCAGGGAGGCCTTAGGCGCCCTGAATTTTGCATTATTCTTTTAGTTGCTTTACACGCTTCATTTGCTTTATTTGGTGTTGTTTGGTTTATTAGGATTTTGTTGGTTTTATTTGGTTTATTGGGGGGAAAGGTTTTGGTGCTGTTTGGTTTATTAGGATTTTGTTGGTTTTATTTGGTTTATTGGGGGGAAAGGTTTGCGTCAGCTTAGGTAAGCTCAGATCTGTCGCAGAAGGACGATCTACCCAGGGAGGCCTGAGGTTAGGATTAGGTTAGATTATTTGTTTTATAAACCATTAATCTAAACTTGGAGGCTACGGCTAGTGTAATGTAATAACCTATACCATAATGTAATATAACATATTCGCATACTTCCAAATTTGTTTTCCTATTCTTGGTGATTTCAATCAATTTAAATGCTCACCGCTCATCCGTGTCTCTACGTGTCGTACTGCGCATGTAGCACAAGTGCTTCTACAAGCGCGGTTAGGATTGCGATTCCATGAGAAACAGTGGATTAGATGCGGCTGAAAACCCTACAGGCGCGGTTTGGATTGCGTTTCCTTGTGAAATAATGGAATAAGTGCAGCTGGAAACCCGACAGGCGCTTTTAGGATTGCGTTTCCTTGTAATATAATGGATTAGGTGCAGCTGAAAACCTTACAGGCGCGGTCAGAATTGCGTTTTTTTGAGAAACGATGAATTAGGTGCGGCTGGAAACCATATAGGGATAGTTAGGACAGGGTTTCCTTGAAAAATAGTGGATAAGATGCGGCTGCAAACCCTACAGGCGAGGTTAGGTTTGCGTTTCCTTGAGAAATAGTGGATTAAATGCGGCTGGAAACCCTACAGGCGCGGTTAGGATTGCGTTTCCTTGAAAAATGATGGATTAGGTGCAGCTGGAAACCCTACAAGCGCGGTTAGGATTGCGTTTCCATGAGAAACAGTGGATTAGATGCAGCTGAAAACCCTACAGGCACGGTTAGGATTGCGTTTCCTTGTGAAATAATGGATTAGGTGCAGCTGGAAACCCTACAGGCGCTGTTAGGATTGCGTTTCCTTGTAATATAATGGATTAGGTGCAGCTGGAAACCTTACAGGCGCTGTTAGGATTGCGTTTCCTTGTAATATAATGGATTAGGTGCAGCTGGAAACCTTACAGGCGCGGTCAGAATTGCGTTTTTTTGAGAAACGATGAATTAGGTGCGGCTGGAAACCATATAGGGATAGTTAGGACAGGGTTTCCTTGAGAAATAGTGGATAAGATGCGGCTGAAAACCCTACAGGCGCGGTTAGGATTGCGTTTCCTTGTGAAATAATGGAATAGGTGCAACTGGAAACCCGACAGGCGCTTTCAGGATTGCGTTTCCTTGTAATATAATGGATTAGGTGCAGCTGGAAACCTTACAGGCGCGGTCAGAATTGCGTTTTTTTGAGAAACGATGAATTAGGTGCGGCTGGAAACCATATAGGGATAGTTAGGACAGGGTTTCCTTGAGAAATAGTGGATAAGATGCGGCTGCAAACCCTACAGGCACGGTTAGGATTGCGTTTCCTTGTGAAATAATGGATTAGGTGCAGCTGGAAACCCTACAGGCGCGGTTAGGATTGCGTTTCCTTGAAAAATGATGGATTAGGTGCAGCTGGAAACCCTACAAGCGCGGTTAGGATTGCGTTTCCATGAGAAACAGTGGATTAGATGCAGCTGAAAACCCTACAGGCACGGTTAGGATTGCGTTTCCTTGTGAAATAATGGATTAGGTGCAGCTGGAAACCCTACAGGCGCTGTTAGGATTGCGTTTCCTTGTAATATAATGGATTAGGTGCAGCTGGAAACCTTACAGGCGCGGTCAGAATTGCGTTTTTTTGAGAAACGATGAATTAGGTGCGGCTGGAAACCATATAGGGATAGTTAGGACAGGGTTTCCTTGAGAAATAGTGGATAAGATGCGGCTGCAAACCCTACAGGCACGGTTAGGATTGCGTTTCCTTGTGAAATAATGGATTAGGTGCAGCTGGAAACCCTACAGGCGCCGTTAGGATTGCGTTTCCTTGTAATATAATGGATTAGGTGCAGCTGGAAACCTTACAGGCGCCGTTAGGATTGCGTTTCCTTGTAATATAATGGATTAGGTGCAGCTGGAAACCTTACAGGCGCGGTCAGAATTGCGTTTTTTTGAGAAACGATGAATTAGGTGCGGCTGGAAACCATATAGGGATAGTTAGGACAGGGTTTCATTGAAAAATAGTGGATAAGATGCGGCTGCAAACCCTACAGGCGAGGTTAGGTTTGCGTTTCCTTGAGAAATAGTGGATTAAATGCGGCTGGAAACCCTACAGGCGCGGTTAGGATTGCGTTTCCTTGAAAAATGATGGATTAGGTGCAGCTGGAAACCCTACAAGCGCGGTTAGGATTGCGTTTCCATGAGAAACAGTGGATTAGATGCAGCTGAAAACCCTACAGGCACGGTTAGGATTGCGTTTCCTTGTGAAATAATGGATTAGGTGCAGCTGGAAACCCTACAGGCGCTGTTAGGATTGCGTTTCCTTGTAATATAATGGATTAGGTGCAGCTGGAAACCTTACAGGCGCTGTTAGGATTGCGTTTCCTTGTAATATAATGGATTAGGTGCAGCTGGAAACCTTACAGGCGCGGTCAGAATTGCGTTTTTTTGAGAAACGATGAATTAGGTGCGGCTGGAAACCATATAGGGATAGTTAGGACAGGGTTTCCTTGAGAAATAGTGGATAAGATGCGGCTGCAAACCCTACAGGCGAGGTTAGGTTTGCGTTTCCTTGAGAAATAGCGGATTAAATGCGGCTGGAAACCCTACAGGCGCGGTTAAGATTGCGTTTCCTTGAAAAATACCGAGTTAGATGTAGCTGGAAACCCTACAGGAACGGTTAGGATCGCGTTTCCTTGACAAGCAGTGGATTAGGTGTGGCTCGAAATTCAACAGGCACGGTTAGGATTGCGATTCATTGTGAAATAGTGGATTAGATGCGGCTCGAAACCCGACAGGCACGGTTAGGATTGCGTTTCCTTGAAAAATAATGGATTAGGTGCAGCGGGGAACCCTACAGGCGCGGTTAGGATTGCGTTTCTTTGAGAAACGATGAATTAGCTGCGGCTAGAATCCATATAGGGATAGTTAGGACAGGGTTTCCTTGAGAAATAGTCAATCCTTTCCCCCCAATAAACTAAATAAAACCAAGAAAATCTTAATAAACCAAACAACACCAAATAAAGCAAATGAAGCGCGTAAAGCAACTAAAAGAATAATGCATAATTCAGGGCGCCTCAAGCCTCCCTGGGTAGATCGTCCTTCTTCGACAGATCTGAGCTTACCTAAGCTGACGCAAACCTTTCCCCCCAATAAACCAAATAAAACCAACAAAATCCTAATAAACCAAACAGCACCAAAACCTTTCCCCCCAATAAACCAAATAAAACCAACAAAATCCTAATAAACCAAACAACACCAAATAAAGCAAATGAAGTGCGTAAAGCAAATAAAAGAATAATGCAAAATTCAGGGCGCCTAAGGCCTTCCTGGGTAGATCGTCCTTCTGCGACAGATCTGAGCTTACCTAAGCTGACGCAAACCTTTCCCTCCAATAAACCAAATAAAACCAACAAAATCCTAATAAACCAAACTGCACCAAAACCTTTCCCCCCAATAAACCAAATAAAACCAACAAAATCCTAATAAACCAAACAACACCATATAAAGCAAATGAAGCGCGTAAAGCAAATAAAAGAATAATGCAAAATTCAGGGCGCCTAAGGCCTCCCTGGGTAGATCGTCCTTCTGCGACAGATCTGAGCTTACCTAAGCTGACGCAAACCTTTCCCCACAATAAACCAAATAAAACCAACAAAATCCTAATAAACCAAACAACACCAAATAAAGCAAATGAAGCGCATAAAGCAAATAAAAGAATAATGCAAAATTCAGGGCGCCTCAGGCCTCCCTGGGTAGATCGTCCTTCTTCGACAGATCTGGGCTTACCTAAGCTGACGCAAACCTTTCCCTCCAATAAACCATATAAAACCAACAAAATCCTAATAAACCAAACTGCACCAAAACCTTTCCCCCCAATAAACCAAATAAAACCAACAAAATCCTAATAAACCAAACAACACCATATAAAGCAAATGAAGCGCGTAAAGCAAATAAAAGAATAATGCAAAATTCAGGGCGCCTAAGGCCTCCCTGGGTAGATCGTCCTTCTGCGACAGATCTGAGCTTACCAAAGCTGACGCAAACCTTTCCCCACAATAAACCAAATAAAACCAACAAAATCCTAATAAACCAAACAACACCAAATAAAGGCTTCGCTTCATTTGCTTAAACAAACGGTGTTGTTTGGTTTATTAGGATTTTGTTGGTTTTATTTGGTTTATTGGGGGGAAAGGTTTTGGTGCTGTTTGGTTTATTAGGATTTTGTTGGTTTTATTTGGTTTATTGGGGGGAAAGGTTTGCATCAGCTTAGGTAAGCTCAGATCTGTCGCAGAAGGACGATCTACCCAGGGAGGCCTTAGGCGCCCTGAATTTTGCATTATTCTTTTAGTTGCTTTACACGCTTCATTTGCTTTATTTGGTGTTGTTTGGTTTATTAGGATTTTGTTGGTTTTATTTGGTTTATTGGGGGGAAAGGTTTTGGTGCTGTTTGGTTTATTAGGATTTTGTTGGTTTTATTTGGTTTATTGGGGGGAAAGGTTTGCGTCAGCTTAGGTAAGCTCAGATCTGTCGCAGAAGGACGATCTACCCAGGGAGGCCTGAGGTTAGGATTAGGTTAGATTATTTGTTTTATAAACCATTAATCTAAACTTGGAGGCTACGGTTAGTGTAATGTAATAACCTATACCATAATGTAATATAACATATTCGCATACTTCCAAATTTGTTTTCCTATTCTTGGTGATTTCAATCAATTTAAATGCTCACCGCTCATCCGTGTCTCTACGTGTCGTACTGCGCATGTAGCACAAGTGCTTCTACAAGCGCGGTTAGGATTGCGATTCCATGAGAAACAGTGGATTAGATGCGGCTGAAAACCCTACAGGCGCGGTTTGGATTGCGTTTCCTTGTGAAATAATGGAATAGGTGCAGCTGGAAACCCGACAGGCGCTTTTAGGATTGCGTTTCCTTGTAATATAATGGATTAGGTGCAGCTGGAAACCTTACAGGCGCGGTCAGAATTGCGTTTTTTTGAGAAACGATGAATTAGGTGCGGCTGGAAACCATATAGGGATAGTTAGGACAGGGTTTCCTTGAGAAATAGTGGATAAGATGCGGCTGAAAACCCTACAGGCGGGGTTAGGATTGCGTTTCCTTGTGAAATAATGGAATAGGTGCAACTGGAAACCCGACAGGCGCTTTTAGGATTGCGTTTCCTTGTAATATAATGGATTAGGTGCAGCTGGAAACCTTACAGGCGCGGTCAGAATTGCGTTTTTTTGAGAAACGATGAATTAGGTGCGGCTGGAAACCATATAGGGATAGTTAGGACAGGGTTTCCTTGAAAAATAGTGGATAAGATGCGGCTGCAAACCCTACAGGCGAGGTTATGTTTGCGTTTCCTTGAGAAATAGTGGATTAAATGCGGCTGGAAACCCTACAGGCGCGGTTAGGATTGCGTTTCCTTGAAAAATGATGGATTAGGTGCAGCTGGAAACCCTACAAGCGCGGTTAGGATTGCGTTTCCATGAGAAACAGTGGATTAGATGCAGCTGAAAACCCTACAGGCACGGTTAGGATTGCGTTTCCTTGTGAAATAATGGATTAGGTGCAGCTGGAAACCCTACAGGCGCTGTTAGGATTGCGTTTCCTTGTAATA
This sequence comes from Tiphia femorata, assembly GCA_944319695.1. Taxonomy (NCBI): domain Eukaryota; kingdom Metazoa; phylum Arthropoda; class Insecta; order Hymenoptera; family Tiphiidae; genus Tiphia; species Tiphia femorata. The sequence continues at coordinate 27,900 of OX090899.1, forward strand.
TAATGGATTAGGTGCAGCTGGAAACCTTACAGGCGCTGTTAGGATTGCGTTTCCTTGTAATATAATGGATTAGGTGCAGCTGGAAACCTTACAGGCGCGGTCAGAATTGCGTTTTTTTGAGAAACGATGAATTAGGTGCGGCTGGAAACCATATAGGGATAGTTAGGACAGGGTTTCCTTGAGAAATAGTGGATAAGATGCGGCTGCAAACCCTACAGGCACGGTTAGGATTGCGTTTCCTTGTGAAATAATGGATTAGGTGCAGCTGGAAACCCTACAGGCGCTGTTAGGATTGCGTTTCCTTGTAATATAATGGATTAGGTGCAGCTGGAAACCTTACAGGCGCTGTTAGGATTGCGTTTCCTTGTAATATAATGGATTAGGTGCAGCTGGAAACCTTACAGGCGCGGTCAGAATTGCGTTTTTTTGAGAAACGATGAATTAGGTGCGGCTGGAAACCATATAGGGATAGTTAGGACAGGGTTTCCTTGAAAAATAGTGGATAAGATGCGGCTGCAAACCCTACAGGCGAGGTTAGGTTTGCGTTTCCTTGAGAAATAGCGGATTAAATGCGGCTGGAAACCCTACAGGCGCGGTTAAGATTGCGTTTCCTTGAAAAATACCGAGTTAGATGTAGCTGGAAACCCTACAGGAACGGTTAGGATCGCGTTTCCTTGACAAGCAGTGGATTAGGTGTGGCTCGAAATTCAACAGGCACGGTTAGGATTGCGATTCATTGTGAAATAGTGGATTAGATGCGGCTCGAAACCCGACAGGCACGGTTAGGATTGCGTTTCCTTGAAAAATAATGGATTAGGTGCAGCGGGGAACCCTACAGGCGCGGTTAGGATTGCGTTTCTTTGAGAAACGATGAATTAGCTGCGGCTAGAATCCATATAGGGATAGTTAGGACAGGGTTTCCTTGAGAAATAGTCAATCCTTTCCCCCCAATAAACTAAATAAAACCAAGAAAATCTTAATAAACCAAACAACACCAAATAAAGCAAATGAAGCGCGTAAAGCAACTAAAAGAATAATGCATAATTCAGGGCGCCTCAAGCCTCCCTGGGTAGATCGTCCTTCTTCGACAGATCTGAGCTTACCTAAGCTGACGCAAACCTTTCCCCCCAATAAACCAAATAAAACCAACAAAATCCTAATAAACCAAACAGCACCAAAACCTTTCCCCCCAATAAACCAAATAAAACCAACAAAATCCTAATAAACCAAACAACACCAAATAAAGCAAATGAAGTGCGTAAAGCAAATAAAAGAATAATGCAAAATTCAGGGCGCCTAAGGCCTTCCTGGGTAGATCGTCCTTCTGCGACAGATCTGAGCTTACCTAAGCTGACGCAAACCTTTCCCTCCAATAAACCAAATAAAACCAACAAAATCCTAATAAACCAAACTGCACCAAAACCTTTCCCCCCAATAAACCAAATAAAACCAACAAAATCCTAATAAACCAAACAACACCATATAAAGCAAATGAAGCGCGTAAAGCAAATAAAAGAATAATGCAAAATTCAGGGCGCCTAAGGCCTCCCTGGGTAGATCGTCCTTCTGCGACAGATCTGAGCTTACCTAAGCTGACGCAAACCTTTCCCTCCAATAAACCAAATAAAACCAACAAAATCCTAATAAACCAAACTGCACCAAATAAAGCAAATGAAGCGCATAAAGCAAATAAAAGAATAATGCAAAATTCAGGGCGCCTCAGGCCTCCCTGGGTAGATCGTCCTTCTTCGACAGATCTGAGCTTACCTAAGCTGACGCAAACCTTTCCCTCCAATAAACCAAATAAAACCAACAAAATCCTAATAAACCAAACTGCACCAAAACCTTTCCCCCCAATAAACCAAATAAAACCAACAAAATCCTAATAAACCAAACAACACCATATAAAGCAAATGAAGCGCGTAAAGCAAATAAAAGAATAATGCAAAATTCAGGGCGCCTAAGGCCTCCCTGGGTAGATCGTCCTTCTGCGACAGATCTGAGCTTACCATAGCTGACGCAAACCTTTCCCCACAATAAACCAAATAAAACCAACAAAATCCTAATAAACCAAACAACACCAAATAAAGGCTTCGCTTCATTTGCTTAAACAAACGGTGTTGTTTGGTTTATTAGGATTTTGTTGGTTTTATTTGGTTTATTGGGGGGAAAGGTTTTGGTGCTGTTTGGTTTATTAGGATTTTGTTGGTTTTATTTGGTTTATTGGGGGGAAAGGTTTGCATCAGCTTAGGTAAGCTCAGATCTGTCGCAGAAGGACGATCTACCCAGGGAGGCCTTAGGCGCCCTGAATTTTGCATTATTCTTTTAGTTGCTTTACACGCTTCATTTGCTTTATTTGGTGTTGTTTGGTTTATTAGGATTTTGTTGGTTTTATTTGGTTTATTGGGGGGAAAGGTTTTGGTGCTGTTTGGTTTATTAGGATTTTGTTGGTTTTATTTGGTTTATTGGGGGGAAAGGTTTGCGTCAGCTTAGGTAAGCTCAGATCTGTCGCAGAAGGACGATCTACCCAGGGAGGCCTGAGGTTAGGATTAGGTTAGATTATTTGTTTTATAAACCATTAATCTAAACTTGGAGGCTACGGTTAGTGTAATGTAATAACCTATACCATAATGTAATATAACATATTCGCATACTTCCAAATTTGTTTTCCTATTCTTGGTGATTTCAATCAATTTAAATGCTCACCGCTCATCCGTGTCTCTACGTGTCGTACTGCGCATGTAGCACAAGTGCTTCTACAAGCGCGGTTAGGATTGCGATTCCATGAGAAACAGTGGATTAGATGCGGCTGAAAACCCTACAGGCGCGGTTTGGATTGCGTTTCCTTGTGAAATAATGGAATAGGTGCAGCTGGAAACCCGACAGGCGCTTTTAGGATTGCGTTTCCTTGTAATATAATGGATTAGGTGCAGCTGGAAACCTTACAGGCGCGGTCAGAATTGCGTTTTTTTGAGAAACGATGAATTAGGTGCGGCTGGAAACCATATAGGGATAGTTAGGACAGGGTTTCCTTGAAAAATAGTGGATAAGATGCGGCTGCAAACCCTACAGGCGAGGTTATGTTTGCGTTTCCTTGAGAAATAGTGGATTAAATGCGGCTGGAAACCCTACAGGCGCGGTTAGGATTGCGTTTCCTTGAAAAATGATGGATTAGGTGCAGCTGGAAACCCTACAAGCGCGGTTAGGATTGCGTTTCCATGAGAAACAGTGGATTAGATGCAGCTGAAAACCCTACAGGCACGGTTAGGATTGCGTTTCCTTGTGAAATAATGGATTAGGTGCAGCTGGAAACCCTACAGGCGCTGTTAGGATTGCGTTTCCTTGTAATATAATGGATTAGGTGCAGCTGGAAACCTTACAGGCGCTGTTAGGATTGCGTTTCCTTGTAATATAATGGATTAGGTGCAGCTGGAAACCTTACAGGCGCGGTCAGAATTGCGTTTTTTTGAGAAACGATGAATTAGGTGCGGCTGGAAACCATATAGGGATAGTTAGGACAGGGTTTCCTTGAGAAATAGTGGATAAGATGCGGCTGAAAACCCTACAGGCGCGGTTAGGATTGCGTTTCCTTGTGAAATAATGGAATAGGTGCAACTGGAAACCCGACAGGCGCTTTTAGGATTGCGTTTCCTTGTAATATAATGGATTAGGTGCAGCTGGAAACCTTACAGGCGCGGTCAGAATTGCGTTTTTTTGAGAAACGATGAATTAGGTGCGGCTGGAAACCATATAGGGATAGTTAGGACAGGGTTTCCTTGAAAAATAGTGGATAAGATGCGGCTGCAAACCCTACAGGCGAGGTTAGGTTTGCGTTTCCTTGAGAAATAGTGGATTAAATGCGGCTGGAAACCCTACAGGCGCGGTTAGGATTGCGTTTCCTTGAAAAATGATGGATTAGGTGCAGCTGGAAACCCTACAAGCGCGGTTAGGATTGCGTTTCCATGAGAAACAGTGGATTAGATGCGGCTGAAAACCCTACAGGCGCGGTTAGGATTGCGTTTCCTTGTGAAATAATGGATTAGGTGCAGCTGGAAACCCGACAGGCGCTTTTAGGATTGCGTTTCCTTGTAATATAATGGATTAGGTGCAGCTGGAAACCTTACAGGCGCGGTCAGAATTGCGTTTTTTTGAGAAACGATGAATTAGGTGCGGCTGGAAACCATATAGGGATAGTTAGGACAGGGTTTCCTTGAGAAATAGTGGATAAGATGCGGCTGCAAACCCTACAGGCGAGGTTAGGTGTGCGTTTCCTTGAGAAATAGTGGATTAAATGCGGCTGGAAACCCTACAGGCGCGGTTAAGATTGCGTTTCCTTGAAAAATGATGGATTAGGTGCAGCTGGTAACCCTACAAGCGCGGTTAGGATTGCGTTTCCATGAGAAACAGTGGATTAGATTAATTTGTTATTCGACATAATTTCTGTCCAACGCTTCGTGCCGTACCATCGCGATGCGCCCGTCCACAACCGCGGTGAGTGGCGAGCATGACGGCCCTGAGCGTGGGCTTTACGGACGCGCTCATTCGCCTATGTTTTTCCTTAATAATTCAAAAATTTAGCCTCGTCCAACTTTTTCGCAAAGGAAAATGCTGTTTAGAATTATTTCAGCTACAACCCTTTCGCGGGGATTACACCTATTGCGGGACACCCTGTATATTGAAAAATATATGGAAACAAATAATTGAAAATGAGATTAGGTGTGTCGGTTAACAATGAATAATTGAAATTGTAACTGTTGACTTTGGTTGACGATAAATAATAATAATAATAACAATGAACAAAAGAAATTAAAAATACGAATCGTGGCTGACAAATAAAGATCGGAATTAATTATAAGATTCGGACTGAATGACGGATAGTGGTGATTGACTATTAAAGAATTAAATTAACATGAAAAACGGTTTGATTAACAATTCGTAAAACAAAAAGGCGATTGTGCTAGATTATAATAGAGTTAACATAAAATGGGCTTGATTCACAAAACAGAACGGTATTTACAATGATTCGATGTTGATTGAACGCACGACGGCTGATCTCGTTGGAAAATTGTGATTTCAGAGTTTTAATTAGGTGTGGTGTTTGGAAAAGGAATAAAAAGGATTAGAATTATGAAAGGTTGATTGGATGATGGGTCTGTTGAAACGTTACGGTCAAAAACGATTGTAGGAGGATTTAGACGAATAAAGAGAATAAAAGATAAAGGAGATGGTGGTAGTAACTGGATGGTAAAATGTCAGAAAATAGGAGAAAGGAATAAAAACAAAAAGGATTAAAGTGACCAATACGTAAGTGACGTGAAGATTGCAAACTGGTGAATGAGTACTTACTCGGTTGGTTAAAAAATGAAAAATATGGAAAAGTTGTGGAACACTGGGCCACCCTGGTTGTTGGTCGGCGGATGTAGAAGATGGTAAACTGACTTTAATATTGAAAAGAAACACTGAATGAAATGTAAGTTGAAGACTGGTAAAAAACTAAGTTCACTGAGGTGCAAATAAAACTGAGTCCACTGAAGATGGAAAAAAAATGACTAAGTCCACTGGGTGGAAAAAAAAGACTAAGTTCACAGAGTGAAATACATCGATGCGCGTTCTGAATTGTAGCTGATGAAAGTTTTGGAATGAGCTCCTTTAGGCAGAGTAGGGTTTCTTATGGGTTTTTTTGGGGGCGGAGCCTTAGGGTTGCGAGCGCTTCGGTTTTGTGACCGGAGAGTCGCCAAAGGCAGCAAGACGGAAAAAGTGCATGGAGATGTGCACGGAAGAACGGGAGAATGAGAGAAATACGTCAGATTTTAGGTGGTGATGTGGTGGGGATAATTCGCTGATTGTTTTTGGACTAATGCGTCGAACAGTAAAAAGGTAGTGGTGGGGAGATAAGTAAGAAAAGGAAAGGTATAGATGAAGAGAGAAAGAAGACTGGCCCTGATGTCAAGATGTTGTCATCGAGTCAGCTAATTTATGGGTCGGCCTGCGCTCGGTGGATGTACCTTTAGGATGTGCTTGGGCATAGGTTTAGGTAACAGGGATCGGATGGTCTCACTTGAGCATTGCAAGGGTGCTCGCAGTGCGAGGTCAACGCCAGACATTTCCCGGTAAACACTACGGGGGTGGTTAAGAAATGGTTTCCTTAAGAAATAGTGGTCTAGATGTGGTGCAAATCCCTACAGGGGTGGTTAGAACAGGGCTTCATTGAGAAATAGACGATCCGATGCGGCTGGAAACCCTACAGGCGCGATTAGGAATGCGTTTCCTTAAAAAATACTGCATTAGGGGCAGATGGAAACCGAACACGAACTGTTAGGATTGCGTTTCCACGAGAAATACTGGATTAAAGGCGGCTGAAAACGCTACAGGGGTGGTTAGGACAGGGCTTCCTTGAGAAATAGCGGACTAGATACGGCTACAAACCCTACAGGCACGTTTAGGATTGCGTTTCCTTGAAAATAGTGGATTAGGTGCGGCTGGAAACCATATAGGGATAGTTAGGACAGGGTTTCCTTGAGAAATGGTGGATAAGATGCGGCTGCAAAACCTACAGGCGCGTTTAGGATTACGTTTCCTTGAAAATAGTGGATTAGGTGCGGCTGGAAATCATATAGGGATAGTTAGGACAGGGTTTCCTTGAGAAATAGTGGATAAGTTGCGGCTGCAAACCCTACAGGGGTGGTTAGGACAAGGCTTCTTTGAGAAATAGTGGATTAGGTGTGGCTAGAAACCCTACAGGCGCGGCGAGGATTGCGTTTCCTTGAGAAATAATGGATTAGGTGCAGCTGGAAACCCTACAGACGCGGTTAGGATTGCGGTTCCTTGAAAAATAATGGATTAGGTGCAGCTGGAAACCCTACAGGCGCGATTAGGATTGCGTTTCTTTGAGCAACGATGATTTAGGTGCGGCTGGAAACCATATAGGGGTAGTTAGGACAGGGTTTCCTTGAGAAATAGTGGATAAGATGCGGCTGCAAACCCTACAGGCGAGGTTAGGTTTGCGTTTCCCTGAGAAATAGTGGATTAAATGCGGCTGGAAACCCTACAGGCGCGGTTAGGATTGCGTTTCCTTGAAAAATGATGGATTAGGTGCAGCTGGAAACCCTACAAGCGCGGTTAGGATTGCGTTTCCATGAGAAACAGTGGATTAGATGCAGCTGAAAACCCTACAGGCACGGTTAAGATTGCGTTTCCTTGTGAAATAATGGATTAGGTGCAGCTGGAAACCCTACAGGCGCTGTTAGGATTGCGTTTCCTTGTAATATAATGGATTAGGTGCAGCTGGAAACCTTACAGGCGCTGTTAGGATTGCGTTTCCTTGTAATATAATGGATTAGGTGCAGCTGGAAACCTTACAGGCGCGGTCAGAATTGCGTTTTTTTGAGAAACGATGAATTAGGTGCGGCTGGAAACCATATAGGGATAGTTAGGACAGGGTTTCCTTGAGAAATAGTGGATAAGATGCGGCTGCAAACCCTACAGGCGAGGTTAGGTTTGCGTTTCCTTGAGAAATAGCGGATTAAATGCGGCTGGAAACCCTACAGGCGCGGTTAAGATTGCGTTTCCTTGAAAAATACCGAGTTAGATGTAGCTGGAAACCCTACAGGAACGGTTAGGATCGCGTTTCCTTGACAAGCAGTGGATTAGGTGTGGCTCGAAATTCAACAGGCACGGTTAGGATTGCGATTCATTGTGAAATAGTGGATTAGATGCGGCTCGAAACCCGACAGGCACGGTTAGGATTGCGTTTCCTTGAAAAATAATGGATTAGGTGCAGCGGGGAACCCTACAGGCGCGGTTAGGATTGCGTTTCTTTGAGAAACGATGAATTAGCTGCGGCTAGAATCCATATAGGGATAGTTAGGACAGGGTTTCCTTGAGAAATAGTGAATCCTTTCCCCCCAATAAACTAAATAAAACCAAGAAAATCTTAATAAACCAAACAACACCAAATAAAGCAAATGAAGCGCGTAAAGCAACTAAAAGAATAATGCATAATTCAGGGCGCCTCAAGCCTCCCTGGGTAGATCGTCCTTCTTCGACAGATCTGAGCTTACCTAAGCTGACGCAAACCTTTCCCCCCAATAAACCAAATAAAACCAACAAAATCCTAATAAACCAAACAGCACCAAAACCTTTCCCCCCAATAAACCAAATAAAACCAACAAAATCCTAATAAACCAAACAACACCAAATAAAGCAAATGAAGTGCGTAAAGCAAATAAAAGAATAATGCAAAATTCAGGGCGCCTAAGGCCTTCCTGGGTAGATCGTCCTTCTGCGACAGATCTGAGCTTACCTAAGCTGACGCAAACCTTTCCCTCCAATAAACCAAATAAAACCAACAAAATCCTAATAAACCAAACTGCACCAAAACCTTTCCCCCCAATAAACCAAATAAAACCAACAAAATCCTAATAAACCAAACAACACCATATAAAGCAAATGAAGCGCGTAAAGCAAATAAAAGAATAATGCAAAATTCAGGGCGCCTAAGGCCTCCCTGGGTAGATCGTCCTTCTGCGACAGATCTGAGCTTACCTAAGCTGACGCAAACCTTTCCCTCCAATAAACCAAATAAAACCAACAAAATCCTAATAAACCAAACTGCACCAAATAAAGCAAATGAAGCGCATAAAGCAAATAAAAGAATAATGCAAAATTCAGGGCGCCTCAGGCCTCCCTGGGTAGATCGTCCTTCTTCGACAGATCTGAGCTTACCTAAGCTGACGCAAACCTTTCCCTCCAATAAACCAAATAAAACCAACAAAATCCTAATAAACCAAACTGCACCAAAACCTTTCCCCCCAATAAACCAAATAAAACCAACAAAATCCTAATAAACCAAACAACACCATATAAAGCAAATGAAGCGCGTAAAGCAAATAAAAGAATAATGCAAAATTCAGGGCGCCTAAGGCCTCCCTGGGTAGATCGTCCTTCTGCGACAGATCTGAGCTTACCAAAGCTGACGCAAACCTTTCCCCACAATAAACCAAATAAAACCAACAAAATCCTAATAAACCAAACAACACCAAATAAAGGCTTCGCTTCATTTGCTTAAACAAACGGTGTTGTTTGGTTTATTAGGATTTTGTTGGTTTTATTTGGTTTATTGGGGGGAAAGGTTTTGGTGCTGTTTGGTTTATTAGGATTTTGTTGGTTTTATTTGGTTTATTGGGGGGAAAGGTTTGCATCAGCTTAGGTAAGCTCAGATCTGTCGCAGAAGGACGATCTACCCAGGGAGGCCTTAGGCGCCCTGAATTTTGCATTATTCTTTTAGTTGCTTTACACGCTTCATTTGCTTTATTTGGTGTTGTTTGGTTTATTAGGATTTTGTTGGTTTTATTTGGTTTATTGGGGGGAAAGGTTTTGGTGCTGTTTGGTTTATTAGGATTTTGTTGGTTTTATTTGGTTTATTGGGGGGAAAGGTTTGCGTCAGCTTAGGTAAGCTCAGATCTGTCGCAGAAGGACGATCTACCCAGGGAGGCCTGAGGTTAGGATTAGGTTAGATTATTTGTTTTATAAACCATTAATCTAAACTTGGAGGCTACGGTTAGTGTAATGTAATAACCTATACCATAATGTAATATAACATATTCGCATACTTCCAAATTTGTTTTCCTATTCTTGGTGATTTCAATCAATTTAAATGCTCACCGCTCATCCGTGTCTCTACGTGTCGTACTGCGCATGTAGCACAAGTGCTTCTACAAGCGCGGTTAGGATTGCGATTCCATGAGAAACAGTGGATTAGATGCGGCTGAAAACCCTACAGGCGCGGTTTGGATTGCGTTTCCTTGTGAAATAATGGAATAGGTGCAGCTGGAAACCCGACAGGCGCTTTTAGGATTGCGTTTCCTTGTAATATAATGGATTAGGTGCAGCTGGAAACCTTACAGGCGCGGTCAGAATTGCGTTTTTTTGAGAAACGATGAATTAGGTGCGGCTGGAAACCATATAGGGATAGTTAGGACAGGGTTTCCTTGAAAAATAGTGGATAAGATGCGGCTGCAAACCCTACAGGCGAGGTTATGTTTGCGTTTCCTTGAGAAATAGTGGATTAAATGCGGCTGGAAACCCTACAGGCGCGGTTAGGATTGCGTTTCCTTGAAAAATGATGGATTAGGTGCAGCTGGAAACCCTACAAGCGCGGTTAGGATTGCGTTTCCATGAGAAACAGTGGATTAGATGCAGCTGAAAACCCTACAGGCACGGTTAGGATTGCGTTTCCTTGTGAAATAATGGATTAGGTGCAGCTGGAAACCCTACAGGCGCTGTTAGGATTGCGTTTCCTTGTAATATAATGGATTAGGTGCAGCTGGAAACCTTACAGGCGCTGTTAGGATTGCGTTTCCTTGTAATATAATGGATTAGGTGCAGCTGGAAACCTTACAGGCGCGGTCAGAATTGCGTTTTTTTGAGAAACGATGAATTAGGTGCGGCTGGAAACCATATAGGGATAGTTAGGACAGGGTTTCCTTGAGAAATAGTGGATAAGATGCGGCTGAAAACCCTACAGGCGCGGTTAGGATTGCGTTTCCTTGTGAAATAATGGAATAGGTGCAACTGGAAACCCGACAGGCGCTTTTAGGATTGCGTTTCCTTGTAATATAATGGATTAGGTGCAGCTGGAAACCTTACAGGCGCGGTCAGAATTGCGTTTTTTTGAGAAACGATGAATTAGGTGCGGCTGGAAACCATATAGGGATAGTTAGGACAGGGTTTCCTTGAAAAATAGTGGATAAGATGCGGCTGCAAACCCTACAGGCGAGGTTAGGTTTGCGTTTCCTTGAGAAATAGTGGATTAAATGCGGCTGGAAACCCTACAGGCGCGGTTAGGATTGCGTTTCCTTGAAAAATGATGGATTAGGTGCAGCTGGAAACCCTACAAGCGCGGTTAGGATTGCGTTTCCATGAGAAACAGTGGATTAGATGCGGCTGAAAACCCTACAGGCGCGGTTAGGATTGCGTTTCCTTGTGAAATAATGGATTAGGTGCAGCTGGAAACCCGACAGGCGCTTTTAGGATTGCGTTTCCTTGTAATATAATGGATTAGGTGCAGCTGGAAACCTTACAGGCGCGGTCAGAATTGCGTTTTTTTGAGAAACGATGAATTAGGTGCGGCTGGAAACCATATAGGGATAGTTAGGACAGGGTTTCCTTGAGAAATAGTGGATAAGATGCGGCTGCAAACCCTACAGGCGAGGTTAGGTGTGCGTTTCCTTGAGAAATAGTGGATTAAATGCGGCTGGAAACCCTACAGGCGCGGTTAAGATTGCGTTTCCTTGAAAAATGATGGATTAGGTGCAGCTGGTAACCCTACAAGCGCGGTTAGGATTGCGTTTCCATGAGAAACAGTGGATTAGATTAATTTGTTATTCGACATAATTTCTGTCCAACGCTTCGTGCCGTACCATCGCGATGCGCCCGTCCACAACCGCGGTGAGTGGCGAGCATGACGGCCCTGAGCGTGGGCTTTACGGACGCGCTCATTCGCCTATGTTTTTCCTTAATAATTCAAAAATTTAGCCTCGTCCAACTTTTTCGCAAAGGAAAATGCTGTTTAGAATTATTTCAGCTACAACCCTTTCGCGGGGATTACACCTATTGCGGGACACCCTGTATATTGAAAAATATATGGAAACAAATAATTGAAAATGAGATTAGGTGTGTCGGTTAACAATGAATAATTGAAATTGTAACTGTTGACTTTGGTTGACGATAAATAATAATAATAATAACAATGAACAAAAGAAATTAAAAATACGAATCGTGGCTGACAAATAAAGATCGGAATTAATTATAAGATTCGGACTGAATGACGGATAGTGGTGATTGACTATTAAAGAATTAAATTAACATGAAAAACGGTTTGATTAACAATTCGTAAAACAAAAAGGCGATTGTGCTAGATTATAATAGAGTTAACATAAAATGGGCTTGATTCACAAAACAGAACGGTATTTACAATGATTCGATGTTGATTGAACGCACGACGGCTGATCTCGTTGGAAAATTGTGATTTCAGAGTTTTAATTAGGTGTGGTGTTTGGAAAAGGAATAAAAAGGATTAGAATTATGAAAGGTTGATTGGATGATGGGTCTGTTGAAACGTTACGGTCAAAAACGATTGTAGGAGGATTTAGACGAATAAAGAGAATAAAAGATAAAGGAGATGGTGGTAGTAACTGGATGGTAAAATGTCAGAAAATAGGAGAAAGGAATAAAAACAAAAAGGATTAAAGTGACCAATACGTAAGTGACGTGAAGATTGCAAACTGGTGAATGAGTACTTACTCGGTTGGTTAAAAAATGAAAAATATGGAAAAGTTGTGGAACACTGGGCCACCCTGGTTGTTGGTCGGCGGATGTAGAAGATGGTAAACTGACTTTAATATTGAAAAGAAACACTGAATGAAATGTAAGTTGAAGACTGGTAAAAAACTAAGTTCACTGAGGTGCAAATAAAACTGAGTCCACTGAAGATGGAAAAAAAATGACTAAGTCCACTGGGTGGAAAAAAAAGACTAAGTTCACAGAGTGAAATACATCGATGCGCGTTCTGAATTGTAGCTGATGAAAGTTTTGGAATGAGCTCCTTTAGGCAGAGTAGGGTTTCTTATGGGTTTTTTTGGGGGCGGAGCCTTAGGGTTGCGAGCGCTTCGGTTTTGTGACCGGAGAGTCGCCAAAGGCAGCAAGATGGAAAAAGTGCATGGAGATGTGCACGGAAGAACGGGAGAATGAGAGAAATACGTCAGATTTTAGGTGGTGATGTGGTGGGGATAATTCGCTGATTGTTTTTGGACTAATGCGTCGAACAGTAAAAAGGTAGTGGTGGGGAGATAAGTAAGAAAAGGAAAGGTATAGATGAAGAGAGAAAGAAGACTGGCCCTGATGTCAAGATGTTGTCATCGAGTCAGCTAATTTATGGGTCGGCCTGCGCTTGGTGGATGTACCTTTAGGATGTGCTTGGGCATAGGTTTAGGTAACAGGGATCGGATGGTCTCACTTGAGCATTGCAAGGGTGCTCGCAGTGCGAGGTCAACGCCAGACATTTCCCGGTAAACACTACGGGGGTGGTTAAGAAATGGTTTCCTTAAGAAATAGTGGTCTAGATGTGGTGCAAATCCCTACAGGGGTGGTTAGAACAGGGCTTCATTGAGAAATAGACGATCCGATGCGGCTGGAAACCCTACAGGCGCGATTAGGAATGCGTTTCCTTAAAAAATACTGCATTAGGGGCAGATGGAAACCGAACACGAACTGTTAGGATTGCGTTTCCACGAGAAATACTGGATTAAAGGCGGCTGAAAACGCTACAGGGGTGGTTAGGACAGGGCTTCCTTGAGAAATAGCGGACTAGATACGGCTACAAACCCTACAGGCACGTTTAGGATTGCGTTTCCTTGAAAATAGTGGATTAGGTGCGGCTGGAAACCATATAGGGATAGTTAGGACAGGGTTTCCTTGAGAAATGGTGGATAAGATGCGGCTGCAAAACCTACAGGCGCGTTTAGGATTACGTTTCCTTGAAAATAGTGGATTAGGTGCGGCTGGAAATCATATAGGGATAGTTAGGACAGGGTTTCCTTGAGAAATAGTGGATAAGTTGCGGCTGCAAACCCTACAGGGGTGGTTAGGACAAGGCTTCTTTGAGAAATAGTGGATTAGGTGTGGCTAGAAACCCTACAGGCGCGGCGAGGATTGCGTTTCCTTGAGAAATAATGGATTAGGTGCAGCTGGAAACCCTACAGACGCGGTTAGGATTGCGGTTCCTTGAAAAATAATGGATTAGGTGCAGCTGGAAACCCTACAGGCGCGATTAGGATTGCGTTTCTTTGAGCAACGATGATTTAGGTGCGGCTGGAAACCATATAGGGGTAGTTAGGACAGGGTTTCCTTGAGAAATAGTGGATAAGATGCGGCTGCAAACCCTACAGGCGCGGTTAGAATTGCGTTTCCTTGAGAAACAGTGGATTAGATGCGGCTGGAAACCCTACAGGCGGGGTTAGGATTGCGTTTCCATGAAAAATAATGGATTAGGTGCAGCTGGAATCCCTACAGGCGCGGTTAGGATTGCGTTTCCATGAGAAACAGTGGATTCGATGCGGCTGGAAACCCAACAGGCACGGTTAGGATTGCGTTTCCTTGACAAGCAGTGGATTAGGTGTGGCTGGAAACCCTACAGGCGCGGTTAGGATTGCGTTTCCTTTAAAAACGATGAATTAGGTGCTGCTGGAAATCATATAGGGAAATTTACGACAGGGTTTCCTTGTGAAATAGTGGATAAGATGCGGCTGCAAACCCTACAAGCATGGTTAGGATTACGTTTCCATGAGAAACAGTGGATTACATGCGGCTGAAAACCCTACAGGCACGGTTAGGATTGCGTTTCCATGAGAAACAGTGGATTAGATGCGGCTGGAAACCCTACAGGCACGGTTAGGATTGCGTTTCCATGAGAAACAGCGGATTAGATGCGGCTGGAAACCTTACAGGCGCGATTAGGATTGCGTTTCCTTGAGAAACGATGAATTAGGTGCGGCTGGAAACCTTACAGGCGCGATTAGGATTGCGTTTCCTTGAGAAACGATGAATTAGGTGCGGCTGGAAATCATATAGGGATAGTTAGGACAGGGTTTCCTTAAGAAATAGTAGATTAGATGCGGCTCGAAACCCTACAGGCACGGTTAGGATTGCGTTTCCTTGAGAAATAGTAGATTAGATGCGGCTGAAAACCCTACAGGCACGGTTAGGATTGGGTTTCCATGAGAAACAGTGGATTAGATGCGGCTGGAAACCCTACAGGCACGGTTAGGATTGCGTTTCCTTGAGAAACAGTGGATTAGATGCGGCTGGAAACCTTACAGGCGCGATTAGGATTGCGTTTCCTTGAGAAACGATGAATTAGGTGCAGCTGGAAATCATATAGGGATAGTTAGGACAGGGTTTCCTTAAGAAATAGTGGATAAGATGCGGCTGCAAACCCTACAGGGGTGGTTAGGACAAGGCTTCTTTGAGAAATAGTGGATTAGATGCGGCTGGAAACCCTACAGGCGAGGTTAGGATTTCGTTTCCTTGAAAAATAATGGATTAGGTGCAGCTGGAAACCGAACACGGACTGTTAGCTTGCGTTTCCTCGAGAAATACTCGATTAAATGCGGCTGAAAATCCTACAGGGGTGGTTAGGGCAGGGCTTCCTTGAGAAATAGTGGATTAGATGCGGCTGGAAACCCAACAGGCACGGTTAGGATTGCGTTTCCTTGAGAAATAGTAGATTAGATGCGGCTGGAAACCCAACAGGGTCGGTTAGGATTGCGTTTCCTCGAGAAATACTGGATTGAGTGCGGCTGAAAACCCTACAGGGGTGTTTAGGACAGGGCTTCCTTGAGAAATAGTGGATTACATGCGGCTGGTAATCCCACAGGCGAAGTTAGGATTGCGCTTCCTTGAGAAATACTGGATTAGGTGCATCTTAAAACCTCACAAGGGTGGTTAGGACAGGACTTCCTTGAAAAATAGTAGATTAGATGCGGCTGAAAACCCTACAGGGCAGGTAGGATTGCCTTTCCGTGAGAAACAGTGGTTAGGTTTTTTTTTTTTTTACATGGAAAAGAACCAAAGTCTTCTTAATTCAAATATCCTACAAGTTAAAATTCCTACCTTTAAAATCCTACAAGTTATGTGTGCATTATTTATGTAGATGATACGTAAATTAAATCGTGGGGCATTCTTCCGCGGCTATTCCTTTCGCTCGTCTAAAGTTGATGGTAACGTCAAAATGTGTTTTGCCAAATTACCGACTATGTTCCTTTTTGCTCTCTGTTCCACGGCGAGCAGCCAGCCATTGCAGGTGGAGCGTTTTCCCGTGCGAGACAGGAGGCTGAATTAATCCCATATGGATGGGGAGTCTTACTTGGTCTTATTGTATATGTATAGTCACTGGTAGGGACCGTGCAGCCCAGTGCAGCCCCGGGGGAATAGAAATTCGTGATACCTGCTCGCCCTGTTTTATATGATTGCACAACAATAAGGTTTGCTACTCTAATGTTTGTTGCATATAAATTAAATCGAGTAATCTGTCTCCCGGGTAGTAAATGATTAAGGCTGAAGGTACTGCAAGGTACTCCTGGATGTGGTAAGTATTATTGCTTTCGGATATCGTCCGTTTAATTGTTTTCTTTACTTTAGACACCAATGAGTGATACGTAACTTAAGAGACCGATAGCTAATTCGGAGGTCCGTGAATTACTATTTAATTCAGTATGTTACGTTTTATTCGTATTTTATTTGGATCGGTAGTTTAAACATGCGTGCTGAATAGTTTGAGGTTAAGTGGCCTACCGAATACACGTATCACTATATAGCTGCTTTCCTTTCACAACTCAAATGAAATATTCAGGTTAGTTCAACTCAATACGTCCGATCATATTCGTGTCCACCTGTTAACTAATATTATCTGATTATTGCGGTGAAAGGAAGGCTGGTATTATTTCACTTTCGATGAATTTTGCTCGGTTGCTGTCTCATTTGGTTTACACGACCGATGTTTTAATTGAAATACGAATTATTTATCGGCAGATTTGAGACACAACAGTTGTCGCGGTGGCAGGCGAGAAGCGGATTTATCATGTTATTGTGTCAATAGTGACTTTTGACAACTTCTTTATATCCAAGAATGGAGCAGAGAGGTAGCTCCGAACTTCTAAGCATAGAGCAGAAAAATTTAAAAAATGCAAGTTCCGACTCGATTAACACGGACAGTAAGAGCAGTTCGCTCAACTCGAAGATTGGACAAGAATCGGTACGAAATATATGTAATTTAGGATGAGCTATGCTCTTCCGCTGTGCATAATCGAACCATTGTTATACTCGAGTATAATCAACTTTATGTCGAGCATTTAATTTCTTTAGGAGAGTTGGGAAAAAGCGTCACAGTCAAAAAGTTTTTCTTCGAGTTCAACTTCCACAGATAATAATATTGTCTCCGCTTTAGAAGCAAAAAAAGACAATCAAGTAAAAGTGAGTCGCAAAAGACAGATATTCAGACCCTTTTTTTTTCTCGCTCCATTTTTGTTGACATTTTAATAGGCACAATTGCTCGTAGATCCAGTCACAATCTATTTTAGAGAATGCATCATCACTTTTACTTTTTTCTATGGCATGCACTTATTCGACAGTTCCTAGGTTAACAAATTTTACAGGAATCTTACCCATTACAACAATTTTGGTTCTAATTGTTACTCTTAACGATCTATAGTGATACTCCTTCCAATAAAATGTATCGTTTTGCACAGAATACTTCTGGAGATACGACGCCTCCTCTCTTAAATGGAGAACGTGTACAAGGGGTTGCTCACGAAGTTACTTACCTGTGTCCTTATTCCGGTCCAGCACGAGGAGTTCTCACCGTTACAAATTATAAGCTCCGCTTTCGCAGTGTGGACCGAGAAACGCCTTATGTCGTGGAAGTACCTTTAGGAGTCGTTAGTAGAATAGAAAAAGTGGGTGGTGTATCGAGTAGAGGAGAGAATTCTTACGGAATCGAAGTATTTTGTAAGGACATGCGCAATCTCAGATTTGCGCATAAGCAGGAAAATCATTCCAGACGAGATGTCTTTGAAAAACTGCAACAGTATTCGTTTCCCTTGTCCCACAAATTGCCTTTATTTGCCTTTGAATATTCTGAAACATTCCCCGAAAATGGATGGAATGTTTACGAACCTATAGCAGAATTGAAACGAATGGTGCGTATACTTTAATAATTACACCGATTCATATTTTTGTCATCTTCATTACATTTTCTTCTATTACGCATACCATAGCATACTAATATTATGTTTACATTGCAGGGTGTCAATAATGACATGTGGAAGATATCAAAGATCAATGATACGTATTCCTTATGTGACAATTACCCAGCCGTTTGGGCTGTACCCGCTGCCGCGACGGATGAAGATTTGCAAGCATCTGCAGCTTTCAGAAGCAGGGGGAGATTGCCGGTACTTTCATGGATACACTCGGAAAGTCAAGCAACTATAACTCGGTGCGCTCAACCACTGGTAGGGGTGGGTGCGAAACGAAGTCGCGAAGATGAAAGATACGTGCAACTAATTATGGATGCGAATGCGCAAAGTCACAAACTCTTTATCATGGATGCTAGACCAATGCCTAACGCTATTGCGAATAAAGCAAAAGGTGGTGGTTACGAAAACGAAGATACTTACCAAAATGCAGAGCTAGTTTTTTTGGATATTCACAATATTCACGTTATGAGAGAAAGTCTTAGAAAACTGAAAGGTAGGACGTCTACTTTTATCTAGAATAAATTAGTTTCTTCTGTGATGGTAATTAAAATGTTCCTATTGTTTTAGAATTGTGTTTTCCTATAATCGACGAAGCTAGGTGGTTATCGGGTTTGGAATCAACATTTTGGTTGAAACATATCAAGGGCATTCTTGCGGGAGCTGTTAAAATTGTTGAAAAAGTAGAAAATCATAAGACTTCCGTTCTAGTACATTGTTCGGATGGATGGGACAGAACTCCGCAAGTAATTTTGCCTAAGTAATTTTACTTCATCGTCATATACTAATTCCTATAGGAATTTATAATCTGATAATCCTACAGTTAACAGCTCTGGCCATGTTAATGTTGGATCCATACTACAGAACTATAAAAGGATTTGAAGTTCTTATTGAAAAAGAGTGGCTTAGTTTTGGACATAAATTTCAACAGGTAAAATTATACACGAGTAATTTCTTGACCAATTAAAACTAACTACTTAACTAACTAACTAATTCTATTTTCCAGAGAATCGGTCATGGCGATGAGCATCACAGCGATGCGGATAGGTCACCTGTATTTCTACAATTTATAGACTGTGTGTGGCAAATCACTCGGCAATTTCCTAATGCTTTCGAATTTAACGAATGCTTTTTAATTACAATACTCGATCATCTTTACTCCTGTAGATTTGGCACATTTTTATTTAGTAGGTAAGAAAGAGTGCGGACACGTGATATTTATCAATTTTTTGCAGAATTGTATTGTACAATTTTATTTTCCTCTTTAGCGAACGTGAAAGAGTACAAGAGCAAGTTAAACAAAGAACAGTTTCATTGTGGTCATATACAAATAGTCAGTTGGCTCTTTATCAGAACCCTTTATATTGGGCCGATCATTATTGTCAAGTTCTATTAATGCCAGTGGCAAGCATGAGATATATTAAAATATGGAAGAGCCTTTATTGTAGGTGGAATCCTAGTATGAGGCAGCAGGTATGCGAAGCAGCGTATTCTTTTATAGCGATGAGAGTTGAACGAATTATTCGCCATACAAAACGTATCGTTAATTTTTATTTCAGGATCCGGTTTACCAGAGAACAAGAGAACTTCTAGTCTTAAAAGAGCAACTTGAAAAGCAACTTGAGGAAGGCCGTCGCGAGCAAGCCTCTCGAGCAAATAGATCTCTTACATCACCAGCACCTCCTAGGATACATTCCCCTGTTCATTCATAGCGCAATAATAGTGTCGTCTTTTCTTACAATTTGTAGTTATGTAAATGAGTTTTACGCTTACTGTTTCCTCTGTGAGCGTACTATATATTTTCACTGAACTCTAGTTTCGCTATGTACATTTGCTGGACGGTGAAGAGAAAGAAAAGAGATTGGACATTTATATGCCAACGAATGATGCAGATTATGTGCAAACTCTTATCGCTGGTACACGCCATTCCACATTTCTGCAGTCCGAAGTTTCACCGTATCGATGGAGTACGGGTTTCCGATCGACTCTACCAGGGAGGAATTGAAAGAATAGGAACATTAAGTAATACGATATATTGCTTTTTCAACGAGAATTTTTGCCGCACTACGCGATGTCTCTTAAGCCTACCGTCCATTAGGTCAGTTTCGCAACGCGGCGACGTGTCGCGTCTGTAAAAATACATGTAAATGAATATACGTATACGGATGAAATATCGCTGTATCGCTCCGCGTTCATGTGTTTCGGGTCCTCCTACAATACCGCGCCGCGCCGCACTGCAATGGACGGTCAGCTTTACTCAATAAATAACAACGCAAGTATATCGGATTCATAATTTTGAGGCACGAGATCGCTCCAATTGTCGCATCAGAAGCACGTAGGGCGTTTCTGCCATAAGTGTGAATACGTAGGCGGCGAAATAAGTGATCACGAAGTTTCCCATGAAGGAGGCTGCCTAAATGAACAAACGATTGTACACAGATTACAACGGAATGGAACGAATCCACAAAAAATATCGGTAATAGATCACTACTCACATTCGGTAGGACATCGACGTGGGTAGACGATTCGCCGTGAAGATTGACGGAGTTCATGAGAAGGGGATTCAGCAGATAAGCGCAAAACGTTAATCTACTGAGAGGTACCCAAGCTTTGAAGGAGAGGATCCGATGAACGATTCCTGAACACGGAGCAACGATTTCTCAAAGATCGACTCGAACGAGGGGATAAACATTTTTTAATAATTCAACAGATTTCACCTCCATGATTGGTACAGCAGGCGATCAGTAACCAGGAGAGCCCAAGTGCCCACACCGTTCGGCTAAGTCCAACGTAAAATGCTGTTGTCATTATGGATATATTCCTCTCCCAGAGACCAAACAGAACGAGAATATTGAAGGAGCTGCCCAGGCACCAGAAAGCAAAGACGGTTCTCTGAAAAATGGGTCATTGCTGAAGTATCTCCAACCAGTCAAATTACATTGTACAGAGAGTGAATAACTTTTAGTGTCGAGCAGCACCTTTCGCATCTGGAGCTTACTGTCGAGCCTTATTAAGATATAAGCAGTTATCATGCCCACGATGTAAGGACCTATCCTGGTCCAGGGTGGATCGTAGAGTACCTCCAGAAGCTGATACTGCTCGTCTATTCTGTGAAAATGAACACCAATGGTGAACGAAGTAATGTCGCCCAACTTGGCAACATTTCTCATTTCAGGGGTAACCCGAACATTATCTTGTACCAGTTTTCAAAAGTACCTCTACTCATTATCGATACATTCGAAGAATTTAGTTGACCATTATCCGTTGAAATTCTTTTGTCAAGTGTGATTCCACATCTATCGTTTATCGAATAAAAATGTTTTCTATGTGCGTCTGCTTCGTTATTTATTAAAATTTTCGTATCCTTCGGTTAAAAGTTTAGAAATCCCCCAAATGATCCATCGAGACAAAGTTAAAAAGCTAGTTACAATATCGCCCATATTAATCGCACAATTAGTCTTCCAAGTGCGTTTTAAGCGAAACGTAAAATACCGGAGACTTATCGAGAATAAAACTAAAGAAAATATTCAAAGCGTAATGGTTTACTGTTTCGGGGGCATTGAATTATTTCGATTGACCTTACATTGCACGATCCAAAAGGAAAACATAAACTGTTTAGTGTCTTTCGAAGAATATTAAACTATTTTCAAAACACTTTTCGTGCTCTCTTACGTGGGTATGTATCCGTGACTGTAGGACAGGTAGCCAGTGAGAACTATCGATCCGATCAACAAGGAGAACAATATAGCGGCGGCCGCGTATAAGTATCTGAAGACATTCCAGGATCGATCGTAAATTAACATTGGATCGACATACCTCTCGATCGTTAGAGTCGCACTTACACAGAGGACAGGATCAGTACGAAAGTGGCGATAATGAAGAATTGCATGTCGTTCGACAAATACCAACTCCAAGACATGCACTGCAAAAGAAATACATCTGCCCTCGCAAAAATGCTTCGCTCCCGTCGTCTCTTTACTGTTATTTCCAATGTTCGAATGAATAAATAAAA
Source organism: Tiphia femorata (assembly GCA_944319695.1). Lineage (NCBI taxonomy): Eukaryota > Metazoa > Arthropoda > Insecta > Hymenoptera > Tiphiidae > Tiphia > Tiphia femorata. The sequence goes on from OX090899.1 coordinate 49,722, forward strand.
GAAAATAGAAAATGATACCATGGTGTCCCTGCTGAAGAGATTGTTGATGTAAAGAAGGTTTCTCCACCAGTATTGAGGACACGTGTCCTGCGGCCTCTCGCCCATGTAGAAGACCGAGGTCTTTCCGTACCATGCGAAATTCAACTGCGTTATCCCAATGGTCATGGCGTAAGCGGGCGTCAGTCTTGAAAATTATCGTTTTAATTCTCGACCGTAAATCGTTAACAATGAAAAAAAAGAGAAACGATGAAATAAAATCGGTGTATCTTCCTTCGTTTACGATTAGAAAAATCTTTCGCGCCACGAATACGATAAGTACCTAATGTATCTCCTGGTCACCGTGACGAGAAACTCATTGAGCTTGACGGCGTAATTGACTTTCTTCCGCTTTTCCTTACTCCTGTTCCTTTGCAAGTACATGTAAGCAACGAGAAATCCGCTTAGGAAGAAGAACGTGTCCACAGAGAGGGTGGAATTGCTTATCACTTGAACTGCGAATCCGTCTGAGATTCTCCAGGACCAGGCTTTATTATCTGTACATTGACAAATAGTTATTACTATTATTATTATTATTCTCGACGACCGTCTAGGATCACTCGAAGATTGTTAACGGTGAAGCGTGGATCAATTGTTGCTCAATCGACTAAATAACTAGGGGGCAGACTCCCCTGCGCGTTCACTTCGCTCAAGCACCAACCCCCTCCAGATCGCCCGGTGCTCGCGCTCGCCTTACCGGGTGCAGAAAAGCGAAGCTTTTCTACAATAGGCACCGACCGCCTAAGTCGCGTTCGCCCACGAAATGTAGCATTTCTACGATAGGCGCAAGTGAAATTCAGGATTCGTGTTCGCGCAACGGATTCCACGAAAAATGAATATCATCTGTAGTACTTCTCGGAACAGGACAACAATTGAGGTATACATATGTATACATATATCTACATACATGTGACAATATACATATATGACAAACGTTTCAAATTTTTTGATTGGTCGAATCGAAAATGGAGGGAAATTCAAATATTTTATTCGGATTTCAGTAAAACGTTAAAATGCACCCGAACAAAATTTCACATGTACATCGAGTATATACCCCTTTCCTGCAGTGAAATTTTGTGCATGATTATCTTCAACCGTTCATAAATTTTATCCGAATCTGTTTAGCCGTTTTGCTGGAATAGTAGATTAATCGGTCAATCATTTTACGGTCGTGCCTAGAAATTTGAATTTGGCGCCATTTCTAAACGATTGAAGATCGCCGCACCAAGTGAGTATATACTCGATGTGCACACCAAATTTTGTTCGCATCCGTTTACACGTTTTGCCGGAATACTCATATATGTAATACTACTATATTGCTAGCAGAGAGAGAAGTCCCGTCCCAACACCACGGTGCGGGAATATATTTCCCTCTCTTTCTAAGTGTACTTTGAATGTTATGCGCATGCGTCGGATTGATCGTGTCCGCCAATAGAAGAGTATGCATATGTAAGATGAGTTCGCTGTGAAGCATTAAGAGGTTATATTTGAGAAGTGACGACCGTGAGTGAACGTGTCGACTGTGGTCCGTAAATGCATCCGATTTTCCTATTGGCGGAGCCGATCAATCCGACGCATGCGCATAACATTCAAAGTACACTTGGAAAGAGAGGGAAATATATTCCCGCACCGTGGTGTTGGGACAACTCCCTCTTATAGGTAGAATAGAGCAGTTAGCAATATAGTAGTATTACATATATGGGAATACTGGAGTAAAGATTTCAATTTGTCGCCATTTTCGATTCACCCAATCCAAAAATTTGAAACTTTCCAGTATTTGTCACTGTATAACACGCACATATATGTATACACATATGCGGTTTTCGCGATGACGAGTGCATAAGTCACTTCCTTTACGATCGTGCCTAAAAATGAGATCGTTACGGTGAACTCAGCGGTAACGAGAAACAAATCAACTGACTTCAGATTACAATTACTTACCCGCGTAATCGCTCATGTAGTAAATCGTGTGAATCATTATGATCCATAGCATGCTGATGAACTTCAAACCGTGAATGTCGGGCACCGAGGCGGAACTCAATCTCGTGTTGAATAGAATTTTGGTGTTGGTGTAGGCGGAAAAGGTGAGCATAATTTTCCAAAATCTGTTGGGCGGCTGCGTAATCGAAATCGAAGAAGCATCTGAAGTGCATTTAACCCCTGAAAAGGCAATTGCCTCTGGAGAATTAATTTTGCATTGGCAAAAACGGTAATTTCAACCTTGCGAACTCACCGTCCAGCTCGCATCCGTTGTTGTTCTCGTAACAGAGAAACTTATTCTTCACTTTTAAATATTTCTGATGCACCAGCACGTCGTAGACGGTGGCCATCAGAATAACGAAGCAAGTTAGCACGAGAACTACCCTGATACCGGAAACGAAAGAAGAAAAATAAGGGATGCGTTTGTCATTTAAATTTGTTGCTCTCTATTACAGCCTTTATCCACATTGAGCCAATCGTCGAATTCCAAGTGGACGAGAGAACACACTGGAGGATCCAAAAAAAATCACTCCTCTAGGCGAATTCATCAAAATTCGGATTGGTTAGCGCAACGTGGTAAAAGAGTCGGACTCATTTTTAAGGACCCCCGCGGTTAATTGCAATTCCGATTCAACAATTATTATAACGATAGTTTAAGTGGTAAGAAGCCATTGCGCATACCCGATCACGATAATACTCCCGTTCATGAGCCATTTGTGATCGTTCCGAAGATCCCGAACTTCGATCAGCCTGAAGTCCGCGGAGTAAAGCTCTCCGACTAGTAGGGTCCTTTCGCGAAATATCCTTTTTAGAAGCTCGCCGAGCTCGTTTGCCGTGCAGGAAGCAGGCAGGCACAATCCCAGAGTTACCAAGTCCTACAAGAGTAAGAGAACGAGAGAGAGGGAGAGGGAGAGAGAGAGAGAGAGAGAGAGAGAGAGAGAGAGAGAGAAATTACAATTGTTTCAAACTCTACGCAAAATCGTTGATAAACGCTGCCTATTGGTTACTACTACTGCACTCAAAAAATTTAGACGATACAAAATCATTTATATTCTACAGCCTCCTTTTTTACCCAATGGCAAAAGATTTTTTTTTTTTTTTAGTTATTAGGTGATCTAGGACAATTATTTAAAATTCTTTAAAGTTATCAAAAGTATGCTTAAAGATAGGGCGTGCATATGGTTGCAATCGCAACTTTAATATTTTAAAATTAGATATCGAAGTTCTTCTAGCCAGGGTACATTACGATGTACGCCAGTTGTAAAAGGATTATGTAATAAAGGCATGGCGATAGCATAATTCGACTCAACGGCACTCGGGCTCTCGAGAAGTTGGAGTTATTTACCCGGACTAATAATAATAAGTCACTCCCTTTACGGTCATGCCTAAAAATCATTAATAAAATCATACTGTCTTTTCGTCGATTGGCTCTCACCTCATTGGGCAATCTAATGTGATACTGCAGGGTGCTGTTGTGCCTAAAGTGGGCGACGAAGTAATTGAGATCGTAGGGTGCGTGTTCGTGCGCCGGATTCCGATACCTCGAGTTGTTCAGAACCACCTGGCCCTTTAGAAGGAAGGGACTATGATTGGACACATCCTGGCACTGAGTTCTGCTACCAAGCCAGTAATTATTTCCATAGATGAAGCCCGACTTGGCCTCGCCACTGGCGTCGAGCACTTGAAACATGCGCGCAGAAAAATAAATTAACCTCCACGGAATCAGATTTTACCTGTCGCACACCTTCCTTTGCTCGTTTGAATTCTCGAAAAGGTTATTCAACCCGTCGAACGAGCAATTCTTCATTGCCATTTTCTTAACCCTTTGGGTACGGATTTGTTTGAGATGTTTTTGCACTTGGAACAGTTTCACTTTGCTTCAATTAAACTCGTGATTCGTAACTCAGGCAAAACAAGTGCATAACGTTCTGATGCGTCAAATGTACCCAAAGGATTATGCGATCGTTTAACAAAAAAGAGAAAAACCGAACAGGCCACTTTTGCTCGAACGATTAGAACTTTTTTGAACGCGGTTCAACCTTGCTTTTAACTTTTTTAACTTTACTTTCTACACGGGGTGAAAACTCTGAGGCCTGTTAATGAAAAAACCAACTCTTACGCGTGAAATAATTTTTATTCTTCAACGTAATCTCCTCGAAGCGAAATGCATTTATTCCAACGGCCCTCTAATATTTCCATACACTTGCAACAATACGATTTATCATTCTCTGTATAAAAAGGTAAACCAACGTTCCAATAAGATTCCTCTCAGTGCGCTCGCAAAATCTCCCTGCTAGCTCCCTGCTAGTGCCTCTTCCTTCGTTCGTGTACGCCGAGCCACTCGTCGGTCGTGGCGCTCATCTTGAGTAGTAGATCGCGTAAAAAGCGCGAGCGGAAAAAGCGAATCTCAGAGCAGGTTGACGCGTGTCCGTCGACGCTTTTCCTTCTCACGCTTCTCACGGGCGCAAAACTAGTTTCTTGTGTAACCACCGCGCCGTCCGATGAAAGTTTTCGATCCCCGCGCGCCGTAGGATCGACCCCCGAAAAGAAAGAAAAAAGAGAAGAAGAGAGAAAAGGAACCCCACGCGTTCGATACAATTGGTCAGTCGGTCGTAATGCGGGAGCATTATGCAAAATGCAACGTTACGCAATTACCTCTCTCGAGTTACGATGGAAATTGCATTTTACGGATCGAGCACCCCGGCATGCGCGGATACGGTTCGCGGCCCGTTGCGAATTCGATACCAGCTGACTTCTTCGTCATTCTTCTACGAATTGAAAATTCGCGTGTTCCGCGATAATTAATTTCGACGAAGCCGCGCCTCACCCCTACCATCCCTAGTATTCCATTTCGCTTGCCAATTTCCTCGTCCGTTTGTCATTGACACGCGCGCGCGACCGCCAACGGTGAGTGAGAATTTTTTTAACGTGCGAACTTACGCGCGTTGCATTATTCGGTATCCTTTCCGTATCATTCTCTCGCCGCGCATTGTATTTACTTCATTGTCCATCGTTCGGCTCCTTTAGAAGCTTACGTTGGTTTTTCTTTTTAGATGATCCTTCAAGCAAGTGGGTTGTTATCTCAGTTGAACCTCGAGCGATGGCGATACTTCTTCGGAGTAAAAAGTATTATCGGAAAACGATGGAGCTTCTTTCAATTACACGTTGATCGAATGTACACGAATAACAGAAAACGCTGAAATATTCCAACGATATTTGCTCCGCGAAGAAAGAAGATATTTTATGAAGGCTCAAGAGACGACCCAAGCCAGTTGGTTTGAAAAGAATATGTTTACATTGAAATGGGGTAACGGTAAAATTCTAGTAGGCTGAACTACCCTCCGGGGCGCGTACGTTCTCGATTATCCCTCCCGGTTCTCCTCTCTTTTCCTCTTTAACCGCACGATACATAAAGAAAGATCCTACTGACTTCTAAGGCTCCACAATGTTCTCTGGTCAACGGCGTCCCGAAAATCCTCGAGGTCCTTCCTGCACGCGGAAGTCGAGTCGAGAAGTTCAAGGTTGAGGGCGATGGTGTAAGCAGGTAGAGTTTGTCTCATCGCGTCCAATTGCGAGTCGTCAGCGCGTGCGCTCGCGCGCGCCAAAGCGCAGAAGAATAAGATCGTCGCGACGGTCGTCATGGCGTTACCGTCACGAATTTATTCCCACTGATATCTTCCAAGAAGATTCGCCGCGGAACACTTCGACCGAACGTCTCTTATAAAAATAGATATATTATCGCGGGTGCTACGCTTTCCAAATACCCATTTCTCTCTCTATCGAAAGACGCTGGACCGAGAAAGTCGAAGAGTTCTCATCCACCGAGTATCTTCACGCGCGCCTCGTTCCAAACAATCGGTGGGGCGGGCTTCTTTTGAAAGTAGCCAGAATCGCGAGCGGCGCTGACCCTCGCAAGGAGCGAGGCGGCAAATTCAAATCTCTCGCCTTCGGTTCTCCACTTAGAACCTGTACACACCGATAATAAATTCTTAATCCTCGGTCTTTAATCCTTCCTTCTCTCGTTTCGACGTTCAACCGTTTTGAAAATACGCTTGAAAAGGACTCCAGCGAAAAAACTAGAGATCGATTCTCGAAGATCGTTTCGATTCGAAAGCGTCGCTATCCTCTAAAGTTTCCGAATAATCCAAGAGCACGATTTCTTCGAGCGATTTCTGAGCGAGGGCGAATCGTCGAACGCGTTGCGCGTGATCGACGATATTCGACGATCGGACGAGGACTGGCCGGTTGGTGGGCCCGCGCGGGCAAATTCATGTGGAAGGCACAGCGGACAATCAGCGTCGGTGAGACCCAGGGCGCGAAGTGGTGCGCCCCCACCATCATCCATAGCGATGATTCCTCTGGCCGATTGTTTGCGCAACACTGCGAGCGGACCTCCGTTAACCTCACCCTACGTGTCTTACCTGGCCATCTCTAGGCTCGTGTCCACCATCCAGATGTGCCAATAGGAGCTGCGCGAACGTCGCGCGCGTCCTTCTTCGTTAAATTACATTTTAAGCATTTAAATATCTCCTCGTGCCGACTTGGCCAAGGCAAAAGTACCCTCTGACGTACTCGACTGTGTGTCCTAACAGTGCCCTTCGCGTTACCGCCTTTCATTCAACTTTACTTGCCCTCTATTGAATTTTGTCATCGAGGCCCTTCACCATTGCCTATCAAGTCCTTCGCACTCTGTCGTTCTGTTTTTCTTCTCTATTGAGTAATTGACCGTTTCGTTTCTCCGGGTCAAGAGGCCCTTTGCCCTGCTAGATGGGTAAGTTTCCTAATCGAAAGTCTAAGATCACCTTATCTGCCCTAGACGAAATGCGACGAGAGGCGTTCGTCGAGAGTAAACAAGGGAACTTTTAAGCGTAGAGTCGAAGCTAAACGTTATCTCGGTAGTTGGATGTGAAACGCATGTGCATGGGGGTGGTTTACGGGAACAAAGGTCAACGTTGCGATAACCGAAAACCCCGCGCGCTATCCACGTGTAAGTGTCCAGCAGATGTAAAATTATAGTTAAACTGTCCTATGGTAGTCGATCGCTACTACCTAGAAGAATTATGGTGAATGTAAGTGATGGAATAAATAGAAAGATGTAAATGCGAACGTCGATCCGATACTAATTACTCGATAGACAGTCCTTCGCCGCGTGTCCGTCGTTCTTTCAATTTCTCTAAATTCAATGCCAGCATTATCATAATTCATCTTCCTCCGAAGGCAAATGACCCTTCACCTTCGTCGCGGTGCTCTTCGCGCCACGTCCTTCGCAAGTCTGCTTCTTTCTTGAGTAATCGAGTGCTTCCCTCGCTTCTCTCCTCATCAGAGTCCCTTCACTATGCTAAAACTAGCTGAAACGAAGCTAGCCGACGTAACACGATCGTGATCAGCGAGCTGTCCGCGGATATATCGATCCGATCGAGAATCGAGACACGTGCGTGAAGGCGTAGGGTAAAGCGACAAACAATTTGAACATAAAGGATTAGAAAGTCTGGCGTGCCTCTCCCGAAAAACATCGCAAGAAGTGGAAACGATCGGGCGCGGGAGCACTATGTCAGCCGAGGATTCGTCGCAACGTGAAAATTGACACTTTCCGCGAATTCGACGAAGCTCGAAAGTCTCGAGCGTTGACTTCCAGCCTTAAATTCTAAGCCTCGACATCGTTCACCCGCCAGTGCCTAGTTTTCGGTTCGAAATTTCATAAAACAGCATCGCCGTGCGCTTCTCCCTGTGAATGCAAGAATTTTGTTTTTTTCTTGGACCTGCTGTCGGGTCAAAAGATACAATGTATCGGAAGATTATTCCTTTATCTTTGAGCTCAGATTGGAATTAGTTTTGGTCGCGAAAGAAAACAATTTACAATGGAAAATACGTTTAAACGTCTAGTCCGATATTTGATTTAAATCTCCAACGCTCATTTTGTTACAAAAGATACGAACTTTTTTTCGAAATCCGTCTGCCCGTCGCATCTTAATAAGAATGTCCATTTTCACCTTCTCCTCCGTGACTCTCCGAAAATCGACTTTTGCCAACGCGACGAAGACGTTTGCCGATCGCAAACTTGCCAACACGGTCGAGTAAATTGATTCTTGGAACGTCATTGCCGGCGAATTAACGAACCTTTGCACGACGACGATAATAGTTGTAAATGTGCGCGGCAAACGGAATAAGCCACACATGCTCATTTTAATTTATTCGATAACTTATGAATTATTCGGTGCCCGAAAAAAAACGAAAGAAGTCATGGATGAAGAATCTGTGGAAGTGCAACAGTGGTTGGTAACAGAGGTGGTTCTCCATTTTCACGATTCGAACGTCGAACCGCGCGTGACGGACGAGCCTGGTCTATCGGGGTGACAATTAGTACCATCCTCGAAACAATTATCGCGCATTCGTTCGCGTTCCAATTTTACGATTTTCCAAGCCTCTAATTCGGGCGGGTCACGGTGGGGGTGCTCTCTTCCACTCTTAGGTGCGATTACGTAATCGAAGGGACCAAAGAAATCAATGTTCGAGCTGCAGCCAAAAACACGTTAACCCGCGCTTTATACGCCCCGCAGCGAAGATCTCGTTACAACCCGTACAAATGAGTTGAAATGCCATAACTTCTGCTTTACAAACGTCGCGCCTCTAAAAAAGAAAAACATTTGCAAATATAAATTTATGATTCTACTTTCCTTCACTACCATTTCCAAAAGATATATTCTCCTCGTTTTGCACAGATATGCTACTCACCTCGAAGAAAAGGTTTCTCCTTCTTTCGACGAGGATGCATTTCCGCGATGCTCTCGTTTCCTCGATAGCCCTAAACACGCGCCCTATCTTACAGAACGACGAGAGCATGCCCAAATATCCTAAACCAGAAGGATGAAGGACCCGACGCATGAACAATTTACGAAATTAGCGGCCGCGCATAGCCGCGAGGACGAAGAAGATTGTTTCTACCAGTGTGGCATATTTCGCGATAGCTTACTGCGGTACGTCGAATTCTGCGGGCGCGTGCGTTGAGAGGAAAATGAAAGAGAAAAGGGGAATCGAAGAAGAGGAAAAAAGCGGCGAAAGAGGAGCTCGGCGTGAAACGCCTTTCACCGAAAACTCGTTCTCTCTCGTTACATTATGGGAGGGGAAGTTCCACCGGTAGCCTCGCCAGTAGTCTCAACTACCTACCTCGTTACCTTTTAACGCTGCCGTCACGGGCGACGTAAAACGCGGCACGCTTGTTTTCAATGAAGACGTAAGAGAAGGCGAATTGCATCGTGAAAGCGCTCGCATAACAGGCCATAATGTAACGCGCGCGTCGTATCGGTATCTCCGAACGGATGTTACGTCACAGTCATCGGGAATCTGTGTCCATCGATGGCTAGAGAAAGTATGGCGTTTCCGCTTCCCGGTTCTCCGAGATTATTCTTCTGATCGCGGTACCCACTGCGGCGGTGATACAGAGATCTAGTAATCCACTAGAAAATCCCCCCCCCCCCCCTCGCTCTTCGTAGACGATGGGGTCCCCTCGATGAAGTGTTCAAACGTGTAATTCGCGACAAACATCGTTAAATGTTAGCGTATTGTGTAATGTTCTTATAATGTTGGAGGATAGTTGAGAAAAGTGGAGCATTCTTAATATTTTTTGTTTGTTTTGAAAATGTTGCGTTTGTTTAATTACGTTTGGCGAGGAGCATGTTTTTTTGGATATGCATTGGTGAAGTTACAATAAAGCGTTATATAGATTGGTGTTTAGATTCTTGATTAACATGCGGGAATTTTAAATTTTCCGAAAGCAATTATAGAACGTTTTCCTAAACATTTGATTTTGCGGATATGTACTTTCGTAGAGGATTATCCGTTTGTATTGTCACTTTTCGGGATTTGTTCGATTATTATGTTGCAAGCAGGGGAGGAAGAAGGCATTAAAACATTTGGGACGTCGAGATGCGGCATAATCCACGAGAGTCCGCAGAGTTAAATTTAGCTTGCGGAAGGTGCAGACGAGTTTGTTAGTTTCTTATAAAAAAAAGGGGATTGGCACCTCCTCGATATAATTAATAATAAAGATCAGATTAGTGGAAGAAAGAACGGAGCGGCGGGTGATTTTTGGGATGTTATTATCAGCGCATGGAAGTTTCGCATTCATCTCACAGACGTTTGCTTCGATTAACAATTGTAAATTAAAGGAAAATTGGACGTACTCGATGCGCGCTGCGTCGCTCGCGGAAGCACGAGCGTCGCGGAGCGCTCACATAGTCAAGGGCATCGAATAAAAGTAATATTTATAATACAATCAATAATACAAGTAATAATGAGCTATTATTACAATATTGTAAAATATCACAACATTAATATCTGCCGGGCCCTAAAAGTTAACGAAAAATCCTTCGAGAACGATTAACTGCGAAACGTCGCCCAGGGAACGACCGCTTCCTTGGGAATCGTCTTCTTCTCTCGAACGAAGGCTCGTGAGTTCTGCTTTTCTTTGTCCCTTCTGGAATCATGTGACTCGACGTCGTTCCCTCGACGAGGTCCTGGGTCTGGTGTAAACCTTTCGGCGCATCGTAGCGAGAAAAAGAAAAATAAATGGAAAAGGCAGCTAGGCAGAAAGGAAAATAATATCATCTAATCTCTAGATTCAGCGCGACGTACAAAAATCAGGAATCGTTTCGTCTCTACCTCGCGGCGAGGCATTAAATTACAATTAATTGTGGCAACCTTGTGAGTTTGACCATTAGTCGGAATAAATGAAATCCAACGGCCGATCTCGACGCGTACCGGTACGAGATGATCGTCGGAGCCTCGGAAAACAAACGCGCGTGCGCACAACCCACCTCTTGATAAATAAAAGGCTTCGCGTCAGTATGTTTGGAAAAATAGTCGGCAAAGTGCGCATGCGTGTTCGAGCCCTCGGACGCCGGCACAATCGAATCGGGATCCTCCTTCCACGGATTGTTGAATGGATCTCGCTGGCGCGATGTGGCGAGATTTGGCGGCACAGCGCGACCCGGTATAATCGTATGAAGCTCAGAACGAGTATCCAGATTGCACTGGACGGATAAGTAAAAAGTATTTAAGGAAGAAGAAACCAGACGAGAAGCTAAACGAATCGGCGAGAGAAGAGCGAATTACAGTGTTTATCGAGATTTAGAATTAGCGCGAATACTGTGAGCCAATAGGTGGAGAGCGTGAGCGGAACATGCGATTCGCGGATAGAACATCGAACTCTCCTTTCTTGCGAAGCTAATGTGTTAGTCGGTTAAAGGGCTTTCAGTCCCGCTCGATCTCGCGAGCGTTCCGGAGTGTTTAGTTCGGAGGATTCAAAGTGCGCTTTAGCGAGGAAGGGAATACTTTTCCACAGGATGTTCGCAGAGCGTGATTAAACGCGGCGACTCGTGCCGTAAACGAGGTGGGCCCAATATCAGCGCGGCGAGTCGAAAGTGATTCTATACACGATTACTGATCCCACACACTCTTCTCAGGACGAACCGTAAGTCTAGAGGAGATCGCCAAAGAATAGATTCTCCAATCGCCTCGTCGGCTAGCGCGATGTTCGTCGTTTATCGAACAAATTACGCGATAATTACAGCGCCGAGTAAAGGATCGACGGCTCCCTTTTTACTATATTCATTGATCGTTTACGTAGCCTCGTAATTATTAAGCGATACGTTCGAGGCGGTCCTGAATCGATCTCTTTACAGAACAATCGTCTTTTACCTCGAGAAAAGTCTAGGGACAACCGTATCTCTGCGCACGAGCTCGCACAAACAGTTCTTGGGTTTTTAAACGTCTCCCTTTCCCTTTTCCTTTCCTTTCACACGGAGGCCCACGGAACAAGTACGCGTTGCATCTAACGCATCGTTATAACACATCGCCACGCCATAAGACTACCAATTACAGGTAATTCGAATACGGAGAGAATGTATGTATTATAACACCAGCCATTTAGCTACGTAACAATCACTACTGCTATATATACAAATTACTAATGAGTAACCCGGTTGCACCAACCGTAAAAGACAAACAGGCTTTTTTGGGGAAAAGGTTCGACGAAACCTGGTATTCTCTGAAAGTATAGCCCTTCCACTCTGTCGCAGTTAAAGTAATATCACCAGAATGCTCTATCCTCGGAGTGAAAGTAACCGCGATATTCGAATTGTAATAAAGAAGCGCGCGGTGTAACAAATGGGGGAGGTGGGTTTGGCCTGTGCTTAGTTAATTACATCGCGAGCAAGGAAGAAGATTACAAAACGAAGCTGCGCTTGAGAATGTTATTACACGGCTGTCCGCAAAAATTGCCTTCCGCGAGTCAAGGTAAAACAAAAATGAGCGCGCGTGTCACGACGCGTCGGCTTGGGAACTATTTACACAATGGCGAAAGAGAAAGGAAGCTTGAGGGAGCGAACGGCTTTTACGCGATCATTAAACGCACAAGCATCTCCTTCTGTCTCGAGTTTCGTCGGGCCTTCGCCGCGTTATGTATTTTCTTAATTTGTTTTCTCTCTTTACAACTATGCTCCCTTAATTACGATATCCTTAGTCTCTCGGCTAAATATTACTGACTAAAAACGCTCCACGTTATCTGAAGCACGTACGTCGACGATAATCATTGTGCTTTGATTTCACGGAAGAAAATATGTGTAGATTCCTTTGAGTTATTGTTTCGAACGCGCCCCCTCCCCCAGAAGGTGCGCGCACGGCGGCGTCGCCACCAGTTTTCTTTCTTTTCTCGCACAATCTTCTCATCTCGATTTTGTATAATGTCCCTGCGCCCCGATCTCGGCTACGCCTGTGGACCCCACTCCTCCTTCCTCTCTACGCGTCACGACTAATATCAAAATTCCTTTTTATCATCTGCGCGCGAACGGCGCGGACGCGTCTGTAAATTACAACTAATGTTTACATTGCCATCCTAAGTGTCTGCTTATTCAACGACGAAGGAGAAACGAGAGTTATGCAGCGATTCTCAGGAGAGCTGGCACCGAGCGCGGCCGAGATCGATGAAACGGTGAGCGCAAGGAGAACAAGTGTGTTCTAATCTAGGTACGAGTAGGGGCGTTTATTTTGTCGCGTTTCTCCCTCAAATTCGACGATTCCCTCGTCCACATCCCAAAGTGCTGCTGCTGCTGCTTCTTCTTCTTCTTCTTCTTCTCCTTCTTTTCCTCTTCCTCCTTGTCATCGCTCCTCGTTCACTCCCGTAACTACCGGGGCTCGTAAGCTTCGTAGACGAGTTCCGGCACCAGGGCCAACGAGAACGTTGCGCTGCTCTGCCTTGCGTACTGTCGCCTCGACGCGATGGCTTCGTGTTACCTGTTGTTCTCCTCCATCACCACCTGCTTGAACACACCCGCGGGCATTTGGCTCTTCACTTCGTGGCTACCGAGCGCCGTTGTGCCGTCCTTCGCGATGAACAGTTGGAGACCGGTCGCTGAAGCAGAAAAAACAAAATTCCATGAACTCGCCCCCCCCCCGAAAGGATTGACGTCGCGTGACCTTAACGCGAGTCGTAGGACCTAGGTTCTCGAACTTTTTCTCTCAAGTGATTCCAAGGATTTTCTTTGCGCAATGCTACCCCCCGGTGATTCAGATACGCGTGTAAAAACAATTTTAGAAACCTGACAGACTGACGTCACTATGTGGCTATTAAATAATTTGAGTGTGCGCATTTCCACGATTAGTATCTATCGTATTAAGAGTTATTGCGAATTTAAATAACCAGTAGATTACCAAATGATAATCTGACGTCTGAAATGGTCAATAAACTTGGATACTTTTAAGGAGAACGTCAGGTGAATTAATTCTTTCACTTTTTAGGCACGACCGTAAAGGGAGTGACTTATTAAGATATCCTGTTCGTACTACAACCAATTCGTAGTCGCCTGATGCCCACCCCTTCTCTAAAACCGAAGCAACTTCAGGCACTAGATCCACCTGGGCTATAATCTATTGGGTCTATGCATAATTCCGTAGCGAAAATTAAGTACATTCCTGTCGGAATTTCGCTACGGAATTATGCATAGACCCATGAAAATAATGAAAATATTTCTCCGTCGCAAGAGTTACCCCTAAGATACTACTTAGGCCGATTCAATGGATATCTAGCTGAACGCAACTCACAATGGAAAAAAGAAAACAAACAAGAATACACTCAAGAACGAAAAAAGAAACCGCAGCTTCGCCATCCAACGGCGAGTCGTGACTTACTCTCAGAACTCTCGAGATCCGTTTGCTCCAAATTCGTCGCCTTCAGCAACTCGTCTATCAATGAGTCGGGATTCGGTCTCGTGACCTCGACTCTACACAAGATAGGATTACCCGTTCCATCCTCAGCCTTCTTCCTGCGCTCCAACGCAGCCTTGGCCCGGTCCAGGGAGCCCGTCTCGCTGAGGCCCGAACCCCCGGAAGGATTTCTGCGAACAATTTACTAATCAGCCCCTGTCCCCCACTTAATCGAATCCTGCGTGTGTTAATCTCTCGCTAGGGAAAATTACCCGAGCAGCCACACGATACCAGAAGACGGAGGACGCGTTCGTTAAAAAAAAAAAACTCTTCTTTACATTAATTACGATTGTTTTCTTCTTCAATCACAAAGAAAACTTACGTCGATTATTAGCAATTTGTCCTCGCTTCCTCGCGCGGCTGTTCGAGGAGTGAGGCACGAATCGAGGATTTCATTCGACACGAACACGAGAATAAAGCGTTCGGTACGGCGTGGATTTTTTCGAAGACGCGCGCGAGTGGGTCGGTGAGAATCTTGCGAATGAAATTTCGCTTTCGAGCGAGTGACGCGCGTTGTCCGCTGTGAGCTGTGGCAGTGAATACTCGAGATGATCGAAAAGTCGCGGGTGCAGAGTGTAAAAGTGAGCTGAGGAGAAGAAGCGAGAGAGGTGCCATTTTGCTGGAAATGCGATTTGTCAGTCGAAACTGCCGAGTAACTCGCTGGCATGCGGAGTTTTGCTTTAAGCTTGACGTTTCTCGTGCGATCGAAATGTCAGGGGTGGGTTGCTGCTCCTAGTCTTGGTGTGCGCTGAGGTACATAAGAAAAATTCACGCAGAAGTGTGTAGCGGAGTGCGTAGACTTGTTCAGCGTGTGAATTTCGGCGAGCGTAGGCGGCGAATCGCTTCTGTAAAATTGATGGAAATTATCGTCACGGTAGTCCTTTTCAACGGTGCATCGATAACTTGTAACATACGTCAAATCCATCCAATTATACGCTCTAATGGGTGCCGAAGGGTGTGTTATCGCTAATCCTCGTTTATTCGCTGTTCTCTGTTCCAACGTGATCCATGGTCACGCAATTTTTCCAGAAAGATCATTAAGCAATGAATTCCATTATTTTAAGCGTGCCGACTGCATTGGAACGTGATATACGTCCCGACAAATATTATTTAAAGTATTGATTCAATCGGGTTTTAGAGTTAGGCATCGAATTGACGATTCGTAAAAGTAAAATTTATTCAAGATCGCTCCGAGATCACAAGGAATAGAATATATTCTTAATATCATTTTTTGCCAGACCAATGTCAGATTTTAATATCACGCTACCAAATAAAGTGAATAAAATATTCTCCAGCTTTTCTTCACTCTCGTCCTCAAATTTCGTTTCACACGCAAAAATTTACCGCGACCGAATTTTACAGAAGTCGACTCGCGAAGAAGAGTAACGCGAAGGGGACCGGAGTATTGACAAACGAAGTTACAGTTTCACTAAGGACACAACATTTATACGATCCGCTTCAAACTACGTTAGGTGCCCAGCTATCAAAGCCACGGTACGCCCAGTCCTGCGAAGTTCGCGAACCTCGAGGGGCGCGCGCTGTCTCTTTCGCTGCTTATCACGCGAACTGTCGACAATAAGAAAAAGAAACAAACAAAAGCACAAGGAACAAACTTTCCAGGAAGAACGACGTCCACTTCTCCTACCACCTCATCCTCCTCCTCCATCCTCGCAGAGATGTCAAAGTTTCCTCTAAACGGTGGCTCGTATCAATTTCTTTAATTTCCACACTTCAACACATATTTCACACGTCCTGTCGATTCCACTTATCTTCGCGTGCATCTTAGAGACGTTTGCACCCCAAAAATTAATTCTTATCGAGCCACCGACGCGACAAAAAATCAAGATAAAAACAGCGTCGACCCTCACTTACTCGTTATGCTCCATATCATCTTACGCAATCGGGGAACATTGATAAAATACACAAACACGCATCCACAAAAAAGTGGCCTGCTCGAAGTAATCGCGTCCTCGAAATCTCTCTCGTTGAACATTTTACTGCTCGTCGTGTTTTTGAATGCTCGAAAAAAATGGCCTTAAGAAGGGTCGTCTTTGTTGCATCGAGAAACTCAAAATCATTCGACATTTGTTTGAAACAGTTTTCTTCGCTGACTTTTCTTCGTGATTTACATCTCTATGAGGAAAGAAGGAGGACAAAAAAGCCAACAAGAATTTCAAGAAGCGGAAAGAGGTGGGAAGGAGAAACATGCGAGAGACAAGACGCACGTAAGAAGGGAGGAGAGAGTTAAGAGATGTAAGCATGGACTGACGGTGGGGTAATGCTGTTTCGGTGCTGCGAGCTCGGTGGAGCGACTTCTGGTACCCCTAAGGAGGACTCCTCTGAGTCAGCTGGACTGGTGGCGACCGTCGCCAGTTTGCCCCCCGCCCCGTCCAGCAACTTCCTGTGGCCACCGCCAATACCCCTGCAAGGATTTACAAAGCCATCCAGACTGGAAGCAAAGCTCTCGCACCTTTCCACTCTCATTCCTCTCGTCACAATTATTCTTCCTTTCCTTCTTTCTCTCCCTCCTTTTCGCCTCTAACAGATTTTCTCATTCGTAGAGGACGTGCTTCGTTAACACCTTAACCCCTTAAGACCTGGCGCACATTCTAACATTCCCTGGGGCTTGGGACTTCAACGTCTAACTTAAAATATTCAAATCGCGACTACAACCACGTGTACACCCTAGCTTTAAGCATATTTTTTATAATATAATATCTCCGTCCGTACGATTTTATTCGATACACGGTGAGATTGATTGTATTGGTTGGGCCTCAAATGGCGGGAAACTGTTGGTAGGTAAAAATCAGGTCTGCGGGGGTTAAACAGTTACAGTAGGTTTCTTTCCATCTTCGTTAAAAGAAAGTGTAGCCAGTTTCATTGTTACATAATTTGGTGGAGAACTTTGTCAATGATAATAATCGCGAACCGCAAAAGATTAACATAATTTAATTGATTCTCCTTTAACGAAACACGTCCCATTACGTCAACAATATCTTTGGTAATTCTTACAAACATGGAAGAACGTGTTTCCTCTTTCTCGCGATAATCTTATTAGCGAACATCGAAGGCACGAGGAACGATGTAATGAATAAGATGCCGCTGACGTCGAACGAAGTGGAACGTCAGATAAGCGATGACGATTCCGTTGGAATTTTATCGCATTAATCTTTTATAGTTTTTTTTTACCCGTTTTTCTATTTAATATTTTTTGTTGTTAGATTTGGTAATAGCATGGCGTTCTTCCGTTGCACGCAAGGTCTTGTTAAAAATCGCCTATGCCACATTGAGATTTTTGGTTGCATTAACAATATTTACGAACCCGTGGACCGCCGGAATTTAAGTTAAAACCGGTTTAATGTGGGAGAGAATTAAATTTTCGCTTTCAAGCACCCCGCCGTAAGATCAACGAACCAAAAACACAAGTTAAAAAGAAAATGGATGATAAACAAAGTAAAACAAAATAAAGGTTGGCGAGAGGAATTCAGTAGCAGCAGCGAATGGAAGATATTATAGCCGGGAAAATCTCGTTGGAATCGGAAACAATTTTTCTGCACGCCATACGGCTAAACTTTTCTCTTCTCGACCGTCGCGCGAATAACGCGAAATCGACTTTCAACAAACGGATCTGTTTTCGGCTCCTCGAGGAGGAGTAAAAAATCGTCGCAACAAAGTACACTGAGTGGAAAGATTTTCGAGGAAGAGTTTGCATTCGATAATCGCCATTACTGTGCCAGACGGGTTTGCAGTAGGATGTGCAACAGTTTCAATATTTACTGTCCTCCTCGAGAAGCCTGAATCCTCGCGCACGACCAAAAATAACAAGGACTTTGCTTTCATTTCACGCGAAGTACGATCTGAAAGGACGCGAGCTGGAGTAAGAGACAAACGTCACGGTCGTCGGCGTGCCTACGAATAATCTCAACATCCAAACGTTACCCTCGTCCGTGACTAGAAGAAAAGCAAAGCTTCAACGACATTGCTCTTTCGCAGGTTATCCAGAATTCTCTTCGCGTGACGAACGCAGCTAACAACCGAGATCGTTCGAAACACGCAAAATAAAACGAAAAAATCGCGTAGCGAGGATGGAAGGGACACATTGGACTGAACCGAAGAAACGAGAAAAAGAGAGAAGACACGCTGTGATGAATGTGAAAGAGACCTACCTGAGGGTCTGAGCCGTCGTCGCGGGGTGTAGCGAGGTTCTAGGGTTATCGGGCCTGTGGAGAGGATCAGGGGAGGAAACAGCTCTGGCTTGATCGACCAGTCGCAAAACCGGACTGGTCTTGCCCTTCTCGATGCAGTCACAGGTCTTGGAGACGCTGCGCGAACCAAGTTGACCGATTCTGGGCTTTGCGAGCGGCGCCACCACGCCCACCAGCCTCTGAGACTGAATCTCTTGTTGGCCGTTACTACGCTTCTCCTGCTTGTTGCGCTCGTTTCTAGCCTCGAAGCTGTTCCTTTCGTAAGATTTGCGCGCATGGCGGTGCGGCACGTCGTGCGGTACTCTGAACAATCCCTGGTGAACGTCGACGAGACCAGACGACGCGTCCACTGTCCCGGACATGCCGTTGCGAGGATCCAAGGACTCGCTTCTCTGCTTTCGCGTAGAGTGCTGGTGAGCGTTCGACTTCCGGTCCCTCGAGGAAAGGGGACTGGAAGTCGACCAGAACCGATTGCGCGTGCCGATAATGGGCACGAGAGATGTCGAGGAGGGGGGAGGCGAGGAGACTTGAGCCGAACACTCGGGTGGAGGATACGTCGCTTGCCTATTATCGGTGTCTTGGTGGTTCTGGGAGAGATTTGGGATACGTGGTGCCCATACCGGCCAGGAGGGTGACCTATAAAGATCACAACACAAAAATGTTGAGGCATGCAAAACAAAATCATAAAACTCAAGTGCAATCTGTGCGCATTAAACGTAGATATGGCGGAGTTCGGGTGAGAAACGGTGATGAGTGATATCAAGAACGAAAGAAAAAAACAAAAAGAAAAGAGATGAGAGAGATCGAGAGAAGGACTTTTATGAGGTTACCACATAGACGCGCGGGTGGTAAAACGATGTTGATTGACGATCGATCGACGCGAAGAGCGCGAGAAGGCGTGGATCTTGAACAATCTTAGGGTTTATATGTGATGGGTCAAGGGTTTTAGCTTACCGAGGGTGGAATCTCGAGTGTTTGTTAGTCTGCCTGGTTTAGTCTCGTTAGTAAGCTGAAGGCTAATATGGGTGTCGATCGCTGTAAATGCGGGAGCTATCGATCGCGAGTTATCGAGGGAATAGGCACGTTAGACGACACGGAGAAAGGCGCTACCAGGGAGTTAGTCGCATTAGCGCGAGCGAAAGTGGCGTAAACGGAACAGCGTGACGTTTCACGACACCAATGGGGAACCGGTGAATCCGCTAATTAGTCAATTGATAGCTGAAACGCTTCATTATCGGGGATATTAGTGCGCGTTACGATTGAATCAGCTTGCTTATTACTGGGTACCCCGAACATGGATCAACACCGTCTATTAAACTGATCGAGAATTCAAGGATAGAGTTTTCAGGCTGTCCAATCGACCTTTCCAAAACTCAGCTGGATTGTGTTTCTTTATTCGTTCGGCTTATTTTTCGCATGGTGCCACGACGGGCAATAAAAACGGAGTAAGAAAACGGTAGCACAGATTCACAGGTTTTCCAAGAGATTCTTGTTGTCAAGAAAAAAATATGCAAATATCTACAGCAGCAGAATCCAAACGCTAGAAAGTCCCTATAATACGGCTGACAGTCCAAAGCTTGAAATTAATTCTAGTAAAGTGACATTAGAATTCGATTTAATTTAATATAACGAAATATCTTTTTTGTGTCTGTGGTTCACGGACCCTTTCAACATGAATTTGGTGGCCCGTCGTCCAATACAGGTACTCCTAAAAGTAATCAACTACTGCCACATTTATCTATGCAGGTGTTCTGCAGGTGAACTAGATCAAATATTTTCTCGCGAAACGTCTAATTGTAAATTTCAAAGTAGTGACAAATAACCGTACACAAAAATAAGATAGAAACCAATTCGTTCTTCATATCAAAAACACAGATTCGAGGAAAGCATCATTCCAGAAACGAGATCCGAAGACATCATTCTGCAAACAGATGTTATACAGCTGGCTATTTCGATCCGAATCATTTTGGAAGTACCTGCAATCAGGTTGCTCCACCTGGTATACAATGTAGAGATACTCTCTCGATCCTAATCGTTACTGGAGCTCGAAAAGAGAAAAAGTAGAGAGAAAGAGAAAGAGAGAGGAGCTCCAAAATCCAATCCTTCTGATCACTAAATCACACGTTCTACGAGACAATCTCGTTTTTGTTCTCTTCTTGCGACTGATCCGGACCACCTTTTGCTTACCTAATGTGACCACTGTCACCGCTACTGCTCTGCCTACTGTGCTGGCTGTGCGAGTTTAGGGAACCGTAGCCAGAGCCCTTGCTCAATTGGCTGGTGTTGCTGCTGTTCCGCGAATGACCCGATTCCGTATGCGCCTCGGCCAGGGTCTCAACCGGGATGGCCGAGGGCACGATGTCGTTCAAGGTCATTGGCTCGTACGAATCCGTGCCACTCAGCAGTTCTACGAGAACGAAACGATCAATTAGTAAAATTCGGATCGACGACACCTGCTCCTGAACGCAGGACCGGCCTGCCTTCTCTCTGTAAAGGGGCCCGGCTGCAAAAACAATTTCGGTGTCTCAACCAACGTATTCAACCCCATATTAAGAGCGCAAGACTTGGGCGGTAAATTAAAGGTAATTCACTCTATCGAAATTTTGCGGTTCGCCCATCTCGTTCTCCTCTTATCTTCCCTTCCATCAAGAGCTTGTATGATAACCCGCGGCTCAGGTGTCCTGCACTCTCTGCATTTACCTGGTGGCCGGTCCTGGCCGGATGGAAGTGAGAAAATTGAGAAGAGTAGAGGATCGTGGATCCGGCAGAAAAGCTCACGCGCGAGCGCACCAGCAGCGCAAGGATCCCCGCGGATGTATTCCAAATCGATTTCTCGGCTATTTGCCTGGAGCCTTCGTGTGGATTTGGAGAAGGGGCGAGAGAAGAGAGTGTGATAATACGAAGAGAGAGAAAGAGAGGAAGCTTGTGGGGTTTGGGAAGCCGAGAGGAAGACTCGTCTCGTGTCTAGCGCGAGGGAGCACCCACCCGGCCATCGTTTAGAGTACCAGGAAGCAAGAGATTTACCCGAGGAGAAGAGTGCAGGCCTCTTTTTCGGAAGACTACCGAAACCACTGCTGGCACTAGCTATGCTACCTGCCAACGAGCCACTGGAGACGTAATCCTCCCTGTTGGGGCACCTTTCCGAGCCGGTCACTTCGTCCGCCCCGGTCATCTCCGGAACTCCTGGCACACCTGGCGCGGCAAGCGGAGTCTGTTTCAATGACGGCGAGGGTCTGCAAAAATTAGAAATGGAACCTTTCACATTTTTCTACAGATGCACGATGCGCTCATAGACGCTCGTTTACCCTCTCTATAAAACGGGGTAACCTTCGCAAATTATTTTTTAAACAATGTTAATTACAAGGCAACCTAAAGACAAGGAAGTAAGTAAAAATTAGACTGCACTCATTGTCAGTCTATTGTTACGGTTGACTGGGAGTGCCAAATGTGGGCTATTGTTGCTCGTGGTATAATTATACGTAAGCTTGGCCGGCGCCTGGACTGGTATGAAAAGAAAGAGTTGAACTGCCGATTAGTGATGTTACTCGTGAAAGCCTGCGTTATTAGGTACCTCGGGTAAGACGTGCAAGGAAGGAGGACGAAAATTCGGCAAATCGATGGAAACGAGGTAATTCGGCATGCGATTTAACTTGTAGGTGAAGTATCGCGGTAGTGCAATTGGGCCAAGTTCGAAAGGATCCTTACACTTTGAAAAGGATGTCCCCCGAAAGCATGTTCATCTTGATGGACATGCGCAGCATGGAATTGTCCTGTCGATGCCTCGCGTCGTAGCCCTCCAGAAGGTATCTCCTCTGGCAGAGACCCGCTCCGGCGAATTCGGCAAGATTCAGATCGGTGAAGCCAAGCTTTTGGAAGGACCTGCCCCCCTTCAATTCCTATTCGTCAAGAGGCAAAGTGTGTCAATTATCAAAATTGTAGGACCGGAGTAAAATATTTGAGTAAGATAGGACATGCATAAAATAGTATGCAAGAGTGCGAGATGAAAAGTTAGTGGGTGAAGAGACACACGAATAAGTATTTACAATTAGATGTGTGCATGCTTCGCTCGAATTTTCGGATCAGAACAGCCGTTTGATCGAATGGTTTGGATGTGTGTAGTAGCACTTAAGCCGACGCCGACGCTACCCGACGCGATGGATACTTCAACATTGGACGTTGGTAATTTGGTGTACTCTACCTTACGAAAACATTGGTCCCACACACGATCATGTATCGAGCGTCCAACATTGGAAAGTGTTCATCGCATCATACACAATTAACAATGGAGCACGAACGTCGCGAGTTCGACCGAAAGGAAAATTCGCTATTCCTAGCGCACGTGAAGTCGGTGAAAAGTGGAAGAGAGTGGTGGACTCACCGGATGACGCAGTGAACGAGTCGAGTGGAAAGTTTGTTCTCCTTCACGAGGGAAGAACTCACCTTTCTTACGGATATCCTCAAAATACATGGATCGAGAACGCAGGTGGACGCGTTCGCGCTCATTTTGCATAGGAACTCGAACTTGGCATTCCATCTCACGGTATGCTCTTGCACCTCCTCCCTGAAAAAGGATAGAACGAAATCAATTATAAAATCTGGTTCTCGTGCTTACGAATGTAGACAAATTCTATTATGGCGAATTGAAAAGTGATATTTTCTTCCGGTCGACAAACCCCTTAGGAATTTTTCTCCGAGTGAAATGAAAACAGATCGGCCAATATAGTACGCAATATTTTTTACAGAGACGGTTATGCTAAAAAAAAACAACTAAATCTAACGTATAATTTTCGGGATCTAATCGACTTAAGATCGAATCAAACTTAAGAACCCGTAAGATTGATTTCGACAGAGCCCACTTGGCTCACTTGTCTTATTAATAAAAAAATCCGAATGAATATTCAAGCCGCTCGCTTACGCTAGGCTTCGTGCGCTTCCAGTAAGAGTGTCGGTGCTAGCACGACCCCCGCCCATGCGTTACGCGCCTGCTTCCTCGACGCACCCTCTCCTTTCCTTTCTTCTCACTCTCCTCTACTTTGATTCATTCCTCTGGCAAATCGAGGTCAGACCGAAGAAGGAAAATTCACGAATCAATCCGCAGTCTGGTGTTACGAGTCTCCCCACTCGTCCCAAATGAACAGGCTACGTGGGTAGATGGAAGCGCGAACGAGGAGAGGATTTTTGGAGTGAGAGAATGGATCTATCGTTGAGAAAATAATTCCGCAGTGTTTGTGGCTATTGGTTAAAGGCAGATTCGTCGCGAAGCTACTGCTGCGAAGTTCCCTCAAAGGCACGCGAATGTCGGAAAAGGCGCGATACGAGGCGCGATATAAGTCAACGTTGCTGTTGGAAGCATCGCTCGCCAAGAAGGACCAAGAGGAAACTCGTGCCTTCGCACGCGGAGAATGATAAAACATTCTATAGAGGAAGGAGAGAACCCGACAAGGAGATCTCGCCATTTCCCATCCCTTCGGATTTTCTCAGAGACACACTCTCCCGGCCAACCTCGAGAATAATCCCCCGTCGCGAGGAATGTAGAGCTGTTTCCGTTCCTTTGCCATTTCTATCACTCTCCGCTGTCTCTACTTCCCTCTTTCCACTGAGATACGAAGGTAGGGGAGAAAAGTGTGTTTATTGTAGGTAACGGGTATTCGGGTGGAATATTTTAAAGCGTGCGACTTGGTTCGCGGAATAAGGGCGAACTTTGAGAGGTCGAAAAAAGAATCGGTTCTTAACCGTTTGCGTACCGCGGGCCGCTTTCGCGCTCTTCAGATTTCGTGTCGGAAAAACCCGGCGCATTTCGTCCATTCAGACAACTCACGGCGCGCTCGCAAATTGTCAAAACGCGCTCGCAGATTGCCGAAACGCGCTCAAGCTTTCAGACGCATGTACGTCGCATCCATACTATACTATCAATAATCCAAGTAATACATTTCGTATTTCGTTGTTAGCTATTTTAAATTAATAGGCGTTGTTCGACACATAATCGACGGAGCGCGATTGCGCTCCTCGGCTTTTTTCGACAGATAATCGAAGGAGTGCGACCGCGCTCCTTGGCGTTTTTCGGCCGTGTTTTGTGAAAACCCTCTGGTACGCAAACGATTAACTGTGGAAGTGAGAGAAGCTTTAATTTATTAACCAGCAAGTTCTACATTGAGGACTTTGTATGCAACGTTACAGATCCATGGAATTACTTTGGGTTACGAAAAAGAAGCCCCCACTCAGATTATTATAATGCATGATCTGCTGTAGTAGATTGTGGATCTGTTAAAAATCATTGGTGGAATATGATTGCGGTACCTTACAGTATCCGATCAAACACAACACGTGTAACAAACGATTCCACCCAACCTTCCTCCACCTTTGTTGAACTACCTTCCACGTCAATCTTCCCAAGCTTTTAAAATCCAAATGCTGAAAAGATATAAGATAAATAGATCGTTTGGGAAAAAAAGTGCAATAAATTTCCAACTACCTTAAATATTCAAAATGCCTCTCTACAGATCGTGCGCTCTACGCCGAAAGACCCCGATTCACCCGGAGGATGAATAAAAGAAAGGAAATTGAAAGAAGGCGGAGAGAACCAGCGAAGTTAAAGATTGCCTATGGAATTCAAGTCCTAATACTCTGGAGGCCTCTTTAAATTGAGAGACGTGGGACGATCCGAGCGTGCAGGTCGTCTTCGCTCGTCGGTTACTAACGTACACTTCTTCACTTTCTCGTCATAGTAAATGTCATCGACGCACTCCTGTGCCTTTTCGTCGAGTCGGGGGAGGGGGCTCGTGACATCGTCGTCATCGAGGGCAAGAGAGAGAAAGTGAAGAGGGGTAATGGAGAGTTGACAGGATGCGAACAACAAGACGGGCGCGGAAAGAGGAATAACAAAAGTAAAGAGTAAAGACGCTTTTCTGTTGCTTGTGCAAGGGAATCCTTCGTCATGGTGCGGTGAAATATGACGCGAAGAGGGATAAAAATCCTCAAGGGGATGGTAACATCGATGATGTCGGCGCCGCGTTGGCCCTCGAATGGATTTGAAAAGGACCTCGCGTCGCATCTATAAATAATTTTCATCGCCGTGGCTAAATATAAGTGGGACAGAATGGCGAGGGAGAGAAGCGAGGGGGTGAGGAGAAGATGCGTGGAAACTTCCTCTTTCCCTCCTGCTTCCAGTCTTCCCATTCGCTCGCGAGAAGGAAGCAGAATTCCAAGGAAGCGCGGCACCACCTCCTTCTCTTATTGGACAACGTCTCGTCTCTTATTGGCGGTTTTGACTCTCGTGGTTCCAGGAAGGAAGAGGAAGAATGGCGTAGGGGAGGAGGGACTTGTAGAAGATCAAAGGGCCAAGATGTAGAGAGAGAGAGAGAGAGAGAGAGAGAGAGAGAGAGAGAAATATGAAGCAGCGGTGCGAGTATTTTCGGAGAAGAGACCGCAGCGAAGAAGCTGCGTCGGATAAAAGCGGAGCCGATTCTTCAATGATACGTTTCTACTTTGGACCCTTCGAACTCGTTTGATGCCGGTGGCTTCTTTGCTAAGCGAATTGCACGGGTTAAACGCGGAGCGAACGAGAAGTTAAATTGAACGAGAGAAAAAGGATGTATTAGCGCGCAGTCCTTAATAAACAATTTTCTAATGTTAAAATTTTTCCTAGGATATCAACGTATTAAAAGCCGAGTAGCTTTCTTTCGCATAAATTCAAATTATTCTTACAACTTCTCCTTCTAAGTATTCTCCTTAGTTCATTATCGTAACTGCAATATACTAGCGCTGGTACCTCGCAACATAAATGAAAATTTACTTACGTAATTATGGCAACTGGGATTTCCGATGCGAATTGGAAGATACTTTACCTTTATTCTTTCTAACTGTTTCGACACACGAGAATTGCGCAATCTCAGGCGGTCCTTCTATCCGCAACGACATTACTCGTTAAATGCGCCGGCGCCGCAGTCTGTTCTCTCATTTTCCTCTTCTCACCCTAATTGATCAGCTGTCTCGCGAAGTGAGAGAGAAACACAAGAAGAGAGAGAAGGAGATGTTACCGGTATCGGTGGAGCCGACGGGGGCGGTACCACTGCCCGATAAACTTTAATCGGATATTACTGGAATCCGGGTGACGCGCAGTAAAAAAGGACAGTCAATAAAAATTGCATAAATGGAACGCACCCGTAAGCTTATTTCCAAGAAGGAACTAATTATTCGTTCGGACCAATCTTTAAATCTGCACCTGACATAAGTGTCGCGCAACCACATTCTATATTTAAAAACCTCAAGGACCCTTGAAAATATATAGCGGAGTCCGTGGAGAATTAATGCTCTCGGACGAATTAACGTAATGAAATAAATATGCGTCGGATTAAGGGTTTACGCGTTACATTAAGAGCCTAATACCTTTCCAGACTTTAGTTATTTATTAGTACAAGGAACGGACTGCGCCGCAATCATTCGGGTACGCCATGGTTCAAGAAAAATTAACAAACCCCGTCCTGAAAGTTTCCATTCTACGATTCTTTCTTAAAAGTATCTCGGAGACCTCCCCGAGTTCCATTTGTCATCTCTTCGCAAAATAAAAATAAACTAGTGGTGGTTAGTGGTCGGCACGATCGCCGGGTGCTCGCCCTTCGTGTTCGCCTTACCGGGTGCAGAAAAGCTTCACTTTCTGCCATAGGCACGACCGCGTAACTCACGTTTCCATACTTGAATTTCCCATAATTTTGAAACGTTTGAAGATGGCGGTACATAAAGTTTCGTGGCACCAAATGGGTATATACTCGATATACATGCCAAATTTTGTTCGGATCCATTCAGTCGTTTTGCCGGAATACTGGACTAAAGATTTGAATTAGCCGCCATTTTTGATTCGGCCAAACAAAAAATTTGAAAATTTCCAGTAGTTGTCATTGTATACGTGTAGGTGTATGTGTAAAATTTTATCGGGATCCAATAAATAGTACCAAAGATATGAATTTTTCGATATTTGAATTTGCCGCCATTTTGTACCGGTTCAAGATGGCGACTCGCAAACCTTATTGTGAACTCACAGTAATGTACTTGATTTTTGTGCCAAATTTCGTCCCGATCGGTTCAGCCGTTTTTCCGAAATCGAGGATAGACACGGACGGACGGACGAACGCGCGCGCGCGCACGCACGCACACACACACACACACACACACGAACGGTTTTTGCGATGGCGATAGCATAAGTCACTCCCTTTACGGTCGTGCCTAAAAATTCACCGATCCTTTCGCCGCGAGAAAGATCGACTTTTACGGCCACAAAGTACGATCTCAATTCTAATAGAAAATTTCTGACGATTCTCTGTTGAAGCACCGATGTCAGGAAAGTGACATTCGGAAGGAAAACTGTTAAATTTATTTTACGGGAGCGCAGCAGGTGTAATTCAATGCGCAAATCGTTCACGAGTGGGATGAAAAGGGTGAAAAGCGAGACAAAGCGCGAAGGAAATAGGAAAGGTGGAAAGAGGTGAAACTAGGGGGTAAACCCCCTGCGCTTTCGCTTCGCTCAAGCGCCAACCCCCCAGATCGCCTTTGCTCGCGCTTCGCGCTCGCCCACGAATTTCAAACCGTTTCGAAATTGTTGAAAATTCAAGTATTGAGATATTAAACTATGCTAGAGAGTCCGCTGCGCTTTCGCTTCGCTCAAGCGCCATACCCCCTGAGAACGTCGGGTGCTCGCGCTTCGCGCTCGCCCGCGAAATGCAGCATTTCTGCTATGCGCGCAAGTGATCGAAACCGGACAATTAAATGCATCCGAACCAAACTTTTACATGTACATCAAGTATATACCCCTTTGCTGCGGTGAAACTTTATGCATGGTTAACTTCAACCATTCAGAAATTGCGACAAATTGAAATCTTTAATCCAGTATTCCGGAGAAACGCTTGCGCGGATTCAAAAAAAATTTGCAATATAGTTTAAAAATATACCCATTTGGTGCCACGTAACTTTATGGTCATCTTCAACCGTTTCGAAATTACGGGATTTTCAAACTATAATTATAAATAAAATAGTGAATTAAAGATTTGAAACTGGCACCATTTCGAAATGGTTGAAGATGCCCATACACAATGTTTCGTGGCACCAAATGGGTATATACTTGATGTACATGCCAAATTTTGTCCGAATCCGTTCAGTCGTTTCAAGATGACCATGCATATTGCTGCCATTTCTAAACGGTTGAAGATAGCGATACATAAAGTTTCCTGGCACCAAATGGGTATATACTTGATATGCATGCCAAATTTTGTCCGAATCCGTTCAGCCGTTTTGCCGGAATAGTGGACTAATCAACTTTCTTGCTGAAATAGTGGATTAAAAATTAAAATTTGCCGCTATTTCGAAACGGCTGAAGACGGCTATACATAAAGTTTCCTGGCACCAAATGTGTATATACTTGATATGTGTGCCAAATTTTGTTCGAATCCGTTCAGCCGTTTTGTCGGAATAGTGGACTAATCAATCGTTTTGCTGGAATAGTGGAAAACTGGACTAAGGGATTAATGAATTTTGCACTATTTCCAGTAGTCCAGTATTCCGGCCAAACGGCTGAACGGATCGCAACGAAATTTGGCATGTACTTTGAGTATATATCCATTTGGTGCCAGCAAACTTTATGTATCGCTATCTTCAGCCGTTTAGAAATGGCAGCAATATTAAATTTAAATTACATTTTTTTCAAATTTTGAATCTCCCGCCATCTTGTACCGGTTCAAGATGGCGGCTCACAAACCTTATTGTCAACTCACAGTAGTGTACTTGATTTTTGTGCCAAATTTCGTCCCGATCGGTTCAGCCGTTTTTCCGAAATCGAGGATATACACGGACACACACACACACACACACACACACACACACACACACACACACACACACACACGAACGGTTTTTGCGATGGCGATAGCATAAGTCACTCCCTTTACGGTCGTGCCTAAAAAGGGAGAAACTAAAAGCACGGTCAGGCCGCCAAGGGAACTCTGTCGCTCGACGTTTAAGCGTCGTTCAATTCTCCGTCCTCCTTCTCCTTCTCCTTATCCACCTTCAGCGTGTCTTCCTGCAACGCGGAGGTTCTCAAGATCTACGAGAAATAATTTACGAGTGCTCGACGAGACTTCCTCACTCTTTCTCTCCTCTCGCTACCCCCCCCCCCTCTCTCTCTCTCTCTCCATCCGCTTTCTTCCTTTCTTCCTCGCGCTTCGGCATCCCGCACTGTGGAGGTGCAAAACAATCGCGATGGATCGGGCATAAAGGATTCGCGTCGCAGCAATGGACGAACGTGACGAGGCATGGCCCATGCGGATTACCGAATGAGAAAATAACTCGCGGCCCCCTTTCAATATCGACATAACGGCGAGTCGTCACTTCCTTCCACCTCATTCCGCTCCCCCTTTCTCTCTTTCCTCTGTCGCGTGGGATTCTCTGTCGGCATACGTGTGTCACAAAAGGGCCAAAGGATAGATTAAAAATTGAAACATTCCTAGAAGTAATTCTTTATGGGATGCAGACATTTGCGTAATGCACCTTTATCGTGTGACCTTTATTCGATATTTCGGGTTTTCATTCTACACTGCATCACACACCCACACCGTTCTGCTTTTCACGTTCACTCCCAACTCGCCGCTCGGCAAGTAGAAACTATAGAAGTTTGTTCGTCTGCTTGCAAGAAAAAAAAGAACCAAGTAAGATTGTCATTAAGTGTCGTTCGTAAATACAAGTTACGATTTCTAATCCGTATGTACGGTCACGTTGCAATCGTGTATTTCAAGCTTTAGCGTAATTACGTTGCCTCGGACGATTATTTCGAAAGCTGAAAAACTTCGCTACTTTTCTTTCGTATCCAGAAATGATATTACACTCCGAGAGAGTAACCATCGGATATCCCTACCGCAGCTTCTACTCGCCTAATGCTCTTAAATAATCTACCCGGACTGGACTGAAGGAAATAATTATTATTCTCGTCGCGAATCTATCTCTATCTCTGTCTCCCTCGCATTTTCTCTCCGTGTTTCTCCATCACCTTTACCTCGTCCACGCTTTCCACCAAGAATGGCGGCCCCGCACTGCTGCTCGTGAACGAGAACGAGGGACGCTCGTCCTTTCTCACTTGCGTACCACCCTCTCTCGACTTCGAGAGAGCTAGAGGTAGATTTGCTGCGGGCTCTCGTCGTCCCTCTCGATCCCTCCCAAGATCCCTCCGAAGCGTATTTTCCATTTAGGGGGCGCCCCGAACTGGCGCGTCATTACCGGGTGTCGGTGACGTCATAGCCCGCCTTTATCATCCTAGATTTAATTATCAACGGACGTATCACCGCCCGAGCCAGTCTAGCCAGCGTTGCTAAGTGGACATTCGTCGTGGCACAGTTTTCTTACAGCCATGATCTAGCGCATTAAAAATAAAAATGAAGCAGGGCCGAGGAAGAAGAATAAATCACATGGTTCGCGCATACGCAGTAGTCACTACAGGTTGACAGCGGTAGGGGTGGTGATAGGGCGGTTAGTTCAATACGCGGAGGTAGTCACGAACGATCTCCCCTAGTCTTTTGCCTGTACGAGGGAATTTTTTTCTTCCGAACCTCGTCCCCTTGCGAAGCTTCGTATTTCAGAATTTTCGGTAATGTGCAGGGTCACTACGACATGACGGTAGAAAAATATAAATACACAAGAATGCAGAACACCTCGTTGAATTACAGGCCCCGAACACATGAAATATTCGGGTAGAGTACATATAATTATACTTCTCTTTCATCGCATACGTGATAAAAGTATGAAAAATAACGTAAAGTAACATTTTAATATTCATAGTAACGAAAATAGTGCTAATCGTCGTGTACTATGGTGCTATATCCTTTATCTTATACGACAAGCTCTTGCGTATTTTGCATTTAAACATATTTAAACATATTTTCATGGAGCACAAAAGCGTGCACGCAAGACGAGCGCGCAATTTCGAGTTACGAGGGAATCGTGTAAATTTCGACGAACCTCAAACAATTCCGATGAAAATAACATTTCCAGAATTTTTCCATTTTCCTATTAACCGCGCGTTGGTGTCCCCGATGCGTCGTGTGAACGACTCGACGAACGATTTATTCGTTCTCACGAATACGCGTCGGGGGAGTGATACAAGCAGAACACGCACATCGTTCCCACCGCGTAAGTTTACGTGTCCATCCAATGGAAACGGACCGAGACTCGATTTACCTTCTCCTCCTCCTCTCCGTCAAAGGAGAATCCTTCGATTTCCACCACCACGCTTATTTCCGCACGTCACAATAATTAACGCGTTGCGACAGACACACTAAAAGAGACGGACGACGAGGCGAACGAAAATGTTCGTTAATAGAACTGTGATAGAGATCGCCTGAGAAGAGAAAGAATTCCACGAACGAAATGGACAACGCGGAAAGTATCAGTCCTGCGACCTTGCGCGCGCGCCACTGATCGAGCGGAAAAGCAACATGCAAAACAATCAAACAAAGAAAAAACTATCCCCCGAGTGACAAGAAGAAAAGGAGTCGAACGGGCTCGCTGAATTAAAAGCTGATGAAAAGTATGCGACTGCTGTCCCGGAAAGCTCGTCGCAGCTTCTAGCGAAACTTACAATGGGCCACTCGCTGCTCTCGTAAACGTTCTGCCCGTGCTCGGTGATACAGGATAGCTGAAAATTTACTACGTTGTCGAATCCATCTCAAACGAGGAAGAGGATGAAGACGAGAATTCTTTTTAGGGCGCATGAATCTCTCTCCTCGTGTATACGAAGGATTCGACGCCTAGAACGTACCTTACCCGCTACACGGAATCAGAAGAAGAGATCAATAGCGATCATGTGTGGGATGAAAAGTCGCGTCTTTTATATTGATTTGGATCAAATTGATCGTATTCAAGCGGAAAACAGTATCGTCTTTCTAATCACTTCACTTTTCTCGCGCTGTTCAATTTTTCACTTTATCCGTCCTCTCGCCACGACTTCCTTCCGTCGAGGATCCCGTGGTAAGCGAGTCTGGGATATCATACGGATGAAGAATTTCATTATCCGAGGCTAATGGGTTGAGTAAAGTGGCGTCGGCGGTCCCGGTGGATCCGCTTGGGCGCATAATGAAACTACTGGACGTGCACGCCCATGGTGGTCAGTAATTATCCCATCGCGTGCGCCCATTATTACACAGAGGCCGGAAGCGGCTACGAGGGTGGTGGACAACATTTTTACCGATTTTTGGACCCCGGATGAGCAGATTACTGTGGACAAGCAGACCAACTTGGAGGTAGCCCCAGACGTACGCGGAATCAGGCCTCTAAATTCGGACCGCCAAATCCTACAGTCCACACCCGCATCCACCACACACCCTGAAAAGGTCGTCCAGCACCCTTTAGGACTGATGGAGTGGATTTCTACCTTATCCGATGTGCGCGTGCGTCCGTTTTGGGGTGCGAGGGAAGTCTCAATAGAAGGGAGTAAGAGAAATGAAAAACTTTTGAGCTCGATTCTTTGAGCACTCTCGATCGATACCGTTAGGGAGAATGGGGCGCGCCTGAAGAGTGATGATTTGGGGATTTTGAGGGTAGAAGAGGAATTAGTGGAATCAGAGAGGTAGGTATGAGATATTAAAGCCTCTTGTAATTTGTTGCCTTTTTCCACCCTCCGTAATCCTCATTCGTGTCCGATCGGAGTTCGATGCTAGTAGGTAAAAGATTACACGACCATTACGCAAGCTTACAAGGGAAGGATAAATTTATTTGGAGAGTTGCCCCTCTCCGCTTCGGTGCCCCTAAGAAAAGTTCGTTCCTTGTTAAACTAACATACCGAATGCAAGGGATCGTTTAGAATGCTTGGATAAACGAATGGTGGTACTGATAAAAATGTCATTACCCCTTAATACCCTCCTACCCACTCTAGTGATTATTTCGTGTACAAAACTCATCTTCGTCGTCCCGTCTAAATTACATCCCGATGCTCCCTCTCTTCTTTCACCTCGTCCAAATTTGATACGAGGCAGCAAAATTGGTCGATCGTCGTCACCGAACTAATATGCAACCCCTCGTGTTCACCTTTCACCCTTAGGCCTAATTCGAGCCTGGGCCCTCCCTTTCATCGGGTCTAATTCCCGTCGAGTTTCCTTTTAGGGTGGCCCCCGCGTCTCGCAGCAACTGGGCGGCACACAAAAATTACACATTACGGGAGGACGCGCGCGCGTGTCGGCTAGTGGAAAAATCGTCTATTGGTCGATCGTGGTGGACAGAGGTCGGCCACGCATCTGTTTCTCGACCCCAGCAAAGCCGGAAGTATACAATCTTATCGTTGGGTAACTTCCTTCTCTCACCCTTTTGCCCGCGAAGAATCTTGAAGGTCACGAGGAAACTTTGTGTTTTCTCTCTCGTAACCCTGCGAAACCCGGAAGTATATCGTAAATTTCGCCTTCCAAATGCCGGCGGGGGGACAATTTTTCAAGACTCGTCGTGTTCCAAGCAGCGCATATCTTTTTGCGATATTACCGTCCCAGATATAAGACAGAAACGAAATTGTTTACCTAGAATTGACGAATCTAAAAAGAAGCTACGACACCATAGCAGAATTCATGAAATACCGAAGCTTTTACGGAAATTAGTATTTCGATAGATATCGCGTGGACTATTCTTTTTTCACCTAGTACGGAGATAGCGTATCTGAGGAAATCTCTTGTTCTTAGTCCATTGTTTCAATTTTTCGTTAAAGCCAAATAATACAGTATGCAATCTAATCTTCCAGCTTTATTTTATTTATGCCCGAAGAATGTATAATACGCATCACCTCCAGTTTTCCTAACTACACAAATTTGATTACGAATTATGGAACTGTATAGAAACAATGGTAAAAGAAAAAATTCACTGCGCTCTGCATTATTCGCTTTAATAAAATACTTCATAAATAACCCATTTTTCCGAGGCGTAAACATACCTAAGACCCTAAGAAGTAATAGTAATCGGATACCGACGGATGATGAAAATAATAAAATGACACTTTTCAACATTTTGTTCTACGTTGGAGTCAAAGTAAAAGTGGAAAAGGGATCGGAGAACCCTACGAATCTGGTGGAGTTCATTCGCGCGACTGTACACGCGCCGCGAGCACGAGGGCGAGCTAAATATATCGGCGGAGAAATCAATCGATGTACGCGCACGCTTCCTTCGAATACTCGCGGCCCCGCTCCGTCAAACGGGCAGCGCGTCTAATTCATTAAATGTTTCGCGAATGTGCGTGGCCGCGCGCGGAACGCGGCGCTTACGCGAAACGTCTAATAATAAAGCGCGATGCACGCATGTGAGGATAAATTTGCGGTCGGAATGTTTTGCGCGAGCAACGAGCTTCGTACGGGTCATGGAAATACTGAGGAGGAGAGCGAAGTGGAAAGGGTAATTGAAATAAGAATAAAGTATTAAAATGAGAAGAGGGAAATATGCTCTCGCGCTTACGCCGATCGGCGCGCCTATTCCACGCGCGCACGCGAGAAAAAGTTTATCTTTATTATTCATATCCGCTTAACGACTAGAACACTTATTAAGCAGTTTTAACTCTTTGAGTGCTGAATACTCTCGGCCGAAACACTCCGCTCGGACGGCGACCTTAGCAATTGCAAATTATAGGAAACGGAATATCTTTTAGCTAATGTGAATTCCGTTGATTAAGTATGCAAGGCGCAATTGTGATATAATCATATTTTTTCACGCCAAATTGAACGATGCAAAAGTTGTTTTTTTAGCATTAATATTATTTGATTAAATTGGCATATAGCGGTTAGATTTACAGAACGCATATGCGCGCCCATCGCGTTCAAACGGTTAG
Organism: Tiphia femorata; assembly: GCA_944319695.1. Taxonomy (NCBI): domain Eukaryota; kingdom Metazoa; phylum Arthropoda; class Insecta; order Hymenoptera; family Tiphiidae; genus Tiphia; species Tiphia femorata. Next base: position 85,029 of record OX090899.1, read on the forward strand.
GTTGAGACGTGTAACTGGCAGGTGAGCAGAGTCGATGAGTATTCTTACGAATCGAATTAAAGTGCCTGTCAAACGATATTTGCATTTTACGATATCCACATTTTTCTTATTTTCGTTTATTTCGATAAAGTGATTGAACCACGCGCTAATTTTTCTCAATGCAATTTTAAATTTGAAGAAGAACGAAATATAGTAGAATGGAACCTCGGTTATTGGATTTCATTGGGGCAAGAAGAATTTCTTCCTTCCAAGGTTTCCATTGAGATTCTCGCAAATTCTTTCGCAAAATGCAATACCTAAACAGTGAATTTGAGTCACCGCCTAATTTTAACCGTTACACGCGGTATTATGTTTTCAAACGATGCGCCTTGGTGATGGTAATATTCCACTTTTTCTAGAGAGTGTCAAATTCAGAAGAACCTGTCGAAAACTTGCGGACAAAGAGTGCGTCACTCTTGAATTCTAAAGGGCAAATGGAGAGGTAGGGTGGGGAGAAGTAAACTAAGAAATGCGCAGGTGTGACGCACTATACGTATACGGCATCATCCAATAATTCTATGCATGCGCCTGCATAAACCAGCTGAAACGATCGTCGCCTTTAACGCCAAATGCGAGTGTAGATTCTCAAGCGCCTTTGCTGCTATCCACTCGATAAGAAGTTTATCGTCGCGCAGAGTCGTTTCATTGCTCACGCTTCTCAAAAGAGACACTCTCGTTCCTCCGTGTATTTGGGAGGACCGGATCAACGGACGAGCAAAGTCGGAAATCATCGATAGGGGCTTGATGCCAATGCGATTATTCTTGTCGGGACGAGTCACGGACGCTCGTCACTTCCTATCTCGAGATCCAACGATTATAGCGTATGCATAACAACGGATGATTCGTTATTTATTTTCGCGAAATGGTAAAGATCATTGGGATTAAAATGTGTCGTTCTCTTGCATAACGTCCCGTGACTAAGCTAGCTATCCTCGAAAAATAACGATTTACCGAAATCAAAGCGTTAAACCCGCGATTACCCATTCGCCTCGCTAATAATTTCACGCATTTACGACACAATAGTTGGATTCGGAAATCGCAATAGCGTTCGTCGGTAAAGTGTCGACTTTCACCGAGATTCTGGGACTGGGAATAGGAATGGATTGGCGCGGGTGGTGGGAAGGTGATCGGGAACGGAGAGTCGGACGAGGAGAAGTTGCATTAGCCGTGGGCAAGGCTGCACCAAGGCTGCCCAGATTGCGTGTCATTTACGGTTTCGCAATCCCTTGCGCTCCGGAGAAGAAGAAAGAGCGGAGAACGTGGGTGCCACACAGAAAAAGAGAGACAGAGACGCATCTAAGAATGTAAAACATGAGAAAAAGAGACGGAGAAATGAGAAGATAAGTAGAATGGCAAAGCAAACCATAATGGGAGATTAAGGTAAAAATGTTTTCCAATGTTAAATTCCAATGTTAAAATTTTCATGGACGTTTAAGACCTGCTTCAGAGATTTTAACAAAAAAATTAAAAAAAAGTAAACCACGACCATCATTAACGGACATCAAAGGATGACTGATGTAATAAGTTTCGTTCGTGAAAGTAATACGCGGGAGGTGACCCTCGTAACTAGGGTAAGAGATGTGAAGGAATAATTGCCGAGGTGATTTTGAAGGAGTTCGTCCACTGCCAAAATATCGGCCTAGGCTTCTAAGGCAAATAAGTAAAAGCGAGTGAATAAACGAACGAGCAAGAGAGTTTGCTAAGAGGGCAAAGTAATCGGAGATCAGAGGAGCTGGAGAACTAGAGAAATTAGATTTGCCGATACGACGAGAAAATATCTTCTCTAACAGCGTTTATCCCATCGATCGGACGATTTGGCGATGGAAGGAGAATCAAAGGAGAGAATCAGCTTCCTGTGCCAAGGGAAGCAAAGAGAGCAGGAGAAAAAAGCAGATCGAGTGGAAGACACGCGAGCATAATACGAGCTCAAGTGAAAATAACGAGGAGCTCGACGAAGAAATTGATGGAAGGCTTTAAAGGAGTAAGTGAAACGAAAGAAACGAATGCCCGGGCTGATTTCATCCAAGGACGGTAGCTTCCCCAGAGGTATTTCTTCAAAAAATGTTCTCGTGCGACCAGCGCGAAGCTCAAAAGCAGCAACGAAACGCTTCATCGAATTCTGTCTAGTCACGCTCACCTTTGTTTCCTTTCGCTTGATTTCGAAAACGTTCACCTTTCTCGCGTCAACTAAGGATGACATTGAAGAATTCTTCTCTTCTACCGGTAAGTTGGCTCTTCGGGAGGGCAAGGCAAAGGGGCAAGAGAGGAGAGAAACGAAAGGCGGCGGAAATAAATTCCGATTGAAAGTTCCATCGTAAGTGGCAGGAAAGCAGCGAAAGATCGGTCGAGCGGAAATACTTTGAGCGAAAAAATGATGTCCAGTCGTGGGAAGTTAAATCTCCCCCCGTTTTTCCTACGCTTGCCACTGTAAACGCTCCCGATAACCGTTAGGCTGCGCCTCTTTGAAACGCGATCGAGCGCCGGCAAGAAGCGTGCCACGTCCAGAAGGAAACCGTTTTGTAACCGGAGAATAATGCGAGTAACTGTAAACGAGCCGTTTGGGAGGGACCAAAGGAGAGAGAAGGGGGGAGGTTGGCTATCAGGAATCCCAACGACCAGTTTCTCGATTTTGTCGTCGGCACGTGTCCGTCCTTCTGTGGCTAACGGATCCTCGCCAAGTGCAGGACTCGAATGCGCTGCGGCCAATCCTGTCGAAGATAAAACGAGAGAAATGTGGGATTCGAACAAGTCTAAGCACTTATCGTTGACACGTGACCCTGAATACGCAAGCTAAAGTGCAGAGAATTAAATACACAATGCTGAAAGTTCACACAAATCACAATGAACACTGTTTTATCCTGTACTTGCAATCGTAGATATTTGCTAGTTGCTTTTAACGGATACTGCAGGGTGGGATCACAGCAAAAAAACTAGTCCAAACCGAGCCGAATCATCGAATGTGTCCGCATGAGCATTTACCATTGGTGACGTGTCTCAAAACTAATTTCTTTCGTCTTAACCTAAACCTACATACTTTATCTTTCCCACACGCTGCCTCTTTTTCTACCGTGTTAAAGAAACCATTAGCCCATACAGATAATAAGAAAATAAAGAACGATGCAACGAAAAAAGAAAAGAAAACAGTTAATCCTGAAAAAACCGAGACTCGAAAGGAAGAATGAAGAGAACGTCATCAGACCTTCAAAAGGAGGGAAGAAAACGCGCATATTCCCGACTGTGACGACGGTTGCGATATCGGCAAACGGTTGCAGACGCGTTAATTGCACCAACGGATCCTTCCAACCCTCACTCTTACCCTTGGGGATGTGGGATCATCCCCAAACGGGTACAAAAGTCGCGTGAGACTGTGCTGTTCTGGCGAGGATTCGAGTGACGTCACCCGTTGGAGGTCGTCGAGGAAGGAGAGGGATAAAAGACTCGTGAGGAGGAAAAGAGAGAAGAGGAGAGAGCAAGAGAAAAAGAAGAGGACGCAGGTTGGGGTTGCTCCCATTCTTAGCGGAATGCTCGCGGGAATTCATCGACCGCGCCCCCATCTACCTTCCGCCACCGCCGTGGAAAAAGGTTTTCCGAGTCGACAAGAAGCTATGACACGGGGGTTTGATAGGTACCTGCGGTGCTCGAGGTGCGAAGAAGGCGGGCAAACTTTCGAATCGACTACTCTGAGAACGTAGACAGCCCCAAGCGGCCGTCATTTCTCCTCTCTTCGAAGACTACAAAACGCGGGGTGGAAATTCTTACGATTCTTCTTCCAAAAAATATCACGAAGAAGATGCGCGGTTGATGGAGTGAAGTGAGGATGGTGGCTCTCTCTCTCGTCATCTCAAATTCTTCTTCCTTCTCCATCGTTACATCATCGCTCGCATAATGCGCTCGTCCCGCACGCGCGCGGTCAAGACCCACACGTCGACCGAGAGTGGAAGGAGATAATAGAGATTTATCATAGGCGGAGAAGCGTAACGAAACGCGACTCGGCGCGAGTTCTGCGAGGAGAGAAGCGAAGAGGTGGGTAGACGTCGAACTTAATTCTTACCTCCGACGGACCTCATTAAAACGTCGCGCGATCGGCCCGCGCGGCTATTCTCAGGAAGAGGCTTAATTCGACATTTAAAAAGAATCGATATCATTGCTCGTTACTCGGGACAAAGGGGGACATCGCGCAATGACAGATGTGAACTCAAGATTATCGCGACCTACCCCCCGCGCATCGTAGATTTAAGGATAATAAATTAATTAAACTCATTGGCGGTAAAAGCACTTTGGCTCCGAATCCTTATTGAGTATCCAATGAACATCGTTTATCCGCCTCACGTTTCACAGTAAACGCATGAGCATCTGCTATTGCGTAGAAGGTTCGAACAATTAAGATTACATACAATGAATCCATCCACGAGGAGGCAAAGTATGTCCTAATACAGTATTTCCATTATAAAAAATAATTTAAGTTTGTTCTCCAATCTCTTTCGGATTTTTTAGTCATCAACTTCGATCCGCGAATTCAATTTAGCGCCGGAGAATGGAAATACCGAGAAAAGTTTCACGCGAGGAGATTAACCTCGCAGAGATTCCGCTCTTTCTGGAGAATCGTCAAGAGACCATGCACTTTGCAACTCCGGCGAATTTGTGTGTACGCTAAACGATTTCGTAACGGCATCCGCCGAGGAACCATACAAGGAAGAATCTGTCCGAGTCTTTCGAGAATTATTCAAATTCCCACGGGTATCGGCGTAGCGTGGAACCCGCGATTGGATTCACTGGCTTCTGTCGTCTCAGACAGGCGATTTTATCCATGCAATACATCTGGACATTTTCTCTTACTCACAATTCTTCTCTCTTCTTCCGTGTGTCACCGTCAAAAAGGCATTTCGACTTTAAAGCACCGCGGAAGTAAGTGTCAACACAGAGTGCGCTGCACACCGATACACGGTGCTTATACCGAGTAAGTCGAAAAATAATCGACGCATTAAAAGCCACCGTAACCGCAGTGCACGCTGCAAATGACATCTGGGAGTTCGATCTTGAGAGCGCGATAATTATGCTGATTAGTTCCGGGTGTTACGTAAGCGCCCATCAGGCGCCGTCGTGCACAGAAATTGATTCTAATTCTGGAGAGTTCCCCCGAGAGTCAAACGCTTTTTCAGACTTTTTTCTCTCTCTTTCCTTATTCCGCGTAAAGCGGCGTGCGCAAGATATTTCATAGGTTTGTTTCACACGCACGACAAATACACGATCCCAATTTTGTTTACCATATACGTCATTAACGAACGTTGCTTTGTTATACAAGTATTTAGAAATATCCGTGTATGGACATGGAAAATTTTCAAGATATCTAAAATTTCATCGTTCCGCGAAGAATCTCATTTTTGTCATTCGCATTTTTATCACTTAACTTGTCAGCGAGAAGAGTCGACAGCGACCTCGAGAGATCGTAACGAGATCTCGAGAATAGCTCGTCCCGATCTTGAAATTCGATTTCGAAGGATCCTAACCCGTGGAACGAAACGCGCGGAATTGTGGGCGTATCTAGGACCCTAGAGCGGAAAGGAAATAAGTAAGCTGGGGCGGAGATAAGCGAATCCGTGAGAAAGGAAGTTGTCCTTGCCGTTTATTATTTATGCGTGGTACTTTCAGTTCGATTTCTAGGGAAGAAGTACATCTATGTGGCGCTGGCGCCATGAACACACCTTTCTATCGTAGAAAGAATTTCACCCTTCAATGGAGAAAGGAAATATTTCGATGTTTTCCTTCTAAACCTTTATAACTACCGAGCCTTCGTCTGAGAATTTTGAAATACCAAATGTTTCCGACCCGTCACAGCTATGGCCAACTTTAGTCAGCTCAAATAAATAAGAAACAATTCAGGGAAAACGAAAATCAATATTAATATTTAATATAAACTATAAATGAGACTCCAACCCTTTCAAATTGTACCACTGACTCTTATTTCCTAATTCGAGCATGAGCATTGGGGGGGGGGGGGGGGGCCCGCATCGGCAAACGATCAAAGTCCCGTCGCACCTACGAATTGTAAATTTCTCGACGCGGCGCGCTTGATCGCGAAAAAAATCAAAAGAAATTAGAAGGGTCATTCGAGTGTGGGGTATCCCGTTTAAACGTCGCGCCTAATTTGCGCGAACTCGAATGCCGCTCCAGTGAGGAACGAAAGAAAGAATGAAAGCTCACGAGACGTCCGTAAACTGGCGAAGTTCGCGGAACGAGTGCGATCGCACTCAATGAGATGAAGCATGCTAGCGCAGAATTTCGCTCGGAACTCGGCGCAAGCCGTGGGGAAGAATTCGCGAGCTGCGCCTCACCGCCGAGGAGAAACGATTATCGAGTTGAGTTAAATCGAATTGCACGCGGTCTAACTTGCCGTACGAGAAGCGTCGAGGAACCGTAGGGGATTGCTTACGGTTGTCGTTTGCGGGTACCATGGGACGAATAAACAATGATCGACGGGCGGTAGAAATAAATGGCGAAGAGCGAGAGCGAGACGGTGGTGGCGGAGAATAGGTTCGGAGAAGAAGTAAAACTACGGAAAAGATCGAGACTGAGACGGAGAGGTAAAGCAGAGAACGAAAGACACACACGGTACAGGAGAGGAAACTGTTAAAACTGTTTCACGAATGTGCGAAGAACGATAAGCGAGGAAGGAGAAATAATTAGGAGAGAGTAGGAGAAAGAGATAGGAGTAAACTCGTTAGCTTCGAACGCAGAACATCTCGTGGAGGAGACTGTAAGTCGCGAATATTTCCGCGCGCAAATTTCGTGAAACAAGAAGAAAATGTCGGGTGGGGTTAGACACTTAAGTGGAAATCCCAAAATCTCGGGTGCCCGCAACCATCGTCCGTGAAGTGAAACACCCAATTTTTCATGATTTTCGATCAATCGTGTTGCTATTATTTCTCGCGTTACCAGCGACCCTCTATTTCCTTCGGCAACACCTACGCCATACGGGACTTTACTCGCCGACAAACACTATGAATGCAATCCCAAAGAATTTCCAATCAACGAGCACCGTTACCAGGAGTGCTTTTATCAGATGGCTATTACATCGCGGTTCACCGCGATAAGACGCGAAAGTTTCGCTCCTACGAATGCGCTACTCCTTCGCGAAACTGGTAGCACTCGTTTTCTCTTTCTACTTACTCGAGCTCCTGCAAAGGGATTAAGGTCTTTCTTTGCTTATTCATAGAGTAGTAAGAGAGAGGAGAAGGAAAAAGGATGCACGACGATGACGAGTACCCGGCTACTGCTGCTGCTTGCTTGCAACTTCCGGTACGGCGAAGGAACGTTTGCGCGCGTATCGCTACCGCACGAGCAGCGCACGTGGCTGCTCGCGGTGCTAATAATAAGACGCCAATTAACGGGGTGAACGAGCGTGTAGCGACCAACGAGCCAGGAGTATCCGTCGCCCGTGCGGGACGGTCACTGCGAGCGTTCAAACGATTCACGGAAGCAAGGAACGAGAAGGATGGACAGACGCGCGGGGCCACGAAAAATAACACGGATCCGTAACTATAACTAGTGGGGAACGGACAGAATTTGGTTAGTGAACATCGTCATTCGAGTAACACACATCTCTTGGCAAATATTGCTCAAAGAAAAGAAACAACTGAAATTTTGATCGTCAACACCCCTTGCCGTATTTCGACGAGTCTCCCTTGTGATGACAATTTTTGGACAAACACGAATATCACGAGTCCGACTCGTGCAACCACATGCTAGCCGAACACGAGCATCGGGAATCGGATTCGTGGAGTCAAATTTGCGCCAAACATGAACATTGCGATGGTGAACTCGTTGAATAAAGACCGGGTCGAATATGAACATCACGGTTAGGTAGGCCCGGATTTCGTCGAGGTAAATAGTACGGCAAGGGGTCAAGGCAGATTTGAATTGATAGTAATATCAATAGTAAATTTCGAAGATGAAAATTAACCGAATGACAATGAACAGATGAGATTCTTTCTTCTAAATATTGTGTACTTGGTTTTCTGTTTGTGGGCAATGTCAAGAGGCAAACAACGAGCTGACCCACGCGGTTAATCCGAAATCTCGAGCTTAACCCTTTAACTCTCATCCCCTCCAGCAGATGAAACCTAATTCGAACACACGACCGCGCCCGACTACCGGGACCCGCGCCTTACCTTGAAATTGTTTACAGGATGAAAGAGTCGAGCGGCGGCTAAATTACGCAACAATCGGGTTGAAGCTCGCGATGTCTTCCCGCCTCGCACGATAAAGCGATAATCGCATCGGGAGCGTGTGCATTTACTCGCGGAGGGTTGTACGAGGGTGAGAGGGAGAAAACGAGATAGAGGCTGAGAAACTAAGAGAACCATACTTATTCTATTTTAGAATAGTGCCTATTCAGCTCCTCCCATGTGACGAAGCTACTTACCCTACGATTTTTCCAATCTAACTTACCCTGCAATCTAACTTACTATTGCAAATAATTGTAGACTAAAAGAGAAATTCGCTCCATGGACGAATACTACGATATGGAGATAAGAAAAAATGAGGCCACGAAAAGATTTAAACCTGAGAAAGAAACATACGGTGGTAATTATGTGCAAGAGAGATAATGAGAGAGGAACATAAACAGAGAACCACGCAGCGGTTTATCCTGAGAGCTACATCGTTCGCGATATCCCAGCTGTGCGCCCCCCCTGCTCTCTCTCTCTCTCTCTCTCTCTCTCTCTCTCTCTCTCTCTCTCTCTCTCTCTCTCTCTCTCTTTCCTCCCTTTTCCTATGTACCCACCACTCTTCGAAACCCCAACTAATTGTCAGCGATATTTGTCACTGGAATCGACAGAGATGCGTCGCGCACGCGAGCGCGTTCCAAGCCGTTCATCGAACGAGCCACGGGGTAATTAACGGCTACTTAATAAACCCGGCCCAGCTCCATTGGTCCATACCGGGGACGGAATCGCATGCGTTTTATTAATGTGAACTCAACGATTGATAGTTTCTCTCTTGTGGGACTTCGTTGCCGCGACTCTTCGCACGACCACATGCAGAATCTCGCCGGTAGGCGTGTACCATTCGAGATTTTTCGTCCCCACATCACTCGTGGAACAACGAAGATTATAAGGGAGGATCTGAGATTTTTAAAACTTCATTCGGCAATACTTGCAAATAGGGTAAAAGATCGTAGGTACGGAAATGTTCGACCGAGAGAACTATTCGATGATTTGAAACTCACCGTCGCGAGACGGAAACCCTTCAAAAAACCAAGCCTCGAGCAGATGCTTCGATAATTGGAGATTTGTCGAATAGATACTCTGATAATTCGAGGCATCCAGACGTGTGCGTGCGCGGGCTGACATAGACGTGCGGAGATAAGAGATAAGGAACGTATCGTTGATGCGTGCGCCAGAGAGGAGGTTGCGAGGAAAAGAAAGAGAGAGAGAGAGGGGAGGTTACAAGGAAAAAAAAGAGAGAGAAAGAAGCACGAGAAGACCTTGCTGCTCTCGATTAGATTTATGAGATCAGCTTTGTTCGCACGAGTTCCGTCAACGTCGTCGCGCTTAGATGCTCGCAAATAAGCTGACGAGTTCACGCGTATACAACGAAAAGGCGAAGTAAACTGGAAAATGGGTGCTCCAAAAGTATCAAGGATTTTCACCTCCTTTCATGGTGGGTAGAATGCTATTTGCAGTCCGGCCGTGGCTGTCGCTTGCGATTTACAAGAGTTACATGGGCCCTGGCGCGAGTAACGGGCGCTCCGTTTTTTCGTTTAAAGCCGATACTTTCGTCAAAAGCGTTCTGTGCGCGAAACTATTTTGGCTAGGAAGAATAAAAACCGGGCTCGCTCCTATTGAGAGTTTCCTTTTTTTATTGAATTGTCTGTGAAAGGCACCTCCCTTCCACAGAAATGACCACAAGCAGATAAACGATCGTAGGACAGACAGGAAGTTTACCAGATAGATAGATATGACTTAAGGGATAATAACTAGATCCCAACAGACCCGAGAAGTAATGAAAATCTCAATTTTGAATATTTTCTGGGACGACCCCTCTCTAATAGAAAAGAAGAAAATCAATATATCGGTTAGATCGCCATCGTCAGGCCAACCGCAAACGAACACGTCAAATTTAAGAATCAATATCCGTGCGATCAACGGACGAGAATACTTTATGACTTGCTCTCTCGTCTGTACAGGTTTATTCATCGACTTCTTCTAATCCAGTGGGGCATGCTCTCGCGAGAGGAGCTTTCGTTTTCGTTCTCCGTCTGAACGTTGTCATCTCGATTATCGTCATCCAGAATACGTAATATCTCACGCGAGCCCGCTCCATGCCACCCAATTATAAAATTTCTCAGCTTCGTACACGAAGATCACAATCTGTCCCTCTTACGTAACGCTCGTGTCCGAAATTCTAAAGTGTCGTGTCGTTGTAAATTTCATTCCTCCCGACGTGATCGGAAAACGGTAAGTGAAACTGGATAGATAGAAAGAGAGAGAGAGAGAGAGAGAGAGAGAGAGAGGGGGAGAGAGAGGGAGAGAGACGACCTTAAGAAATTAAAATACAGATTCCTGATGAGCGACAAACCGTATCAGCTCGCCTAATAGTAAACGCGAAAGGAATGGACATTTGTTCAGCTAGAAATCAGCACGGGGACTTAACGACCACACGAGGGGAAGTGGTAGGAGAGATTTGATTAGAAGCGAAGGTCGAGAAACGACTGCGATGTCCTTGCTTAGGTAACGAATTCAGAGCCGAAAGTTCGCTCAGGGCCGTGGCTCGGAAACCTCGTCTCCCTACCCCAGAAACCTCCTACTCCTCCGCTCTGGCTTGAAACGCGAGTCAATAAAATTGGTAAATTGACCGTGGGGCCCGCGATTTACTTTTAAAAACAACTCGTCAACGTATTGGAGAATAACCGGCGAGCTATCACAAGCAATAGTTCTCGAATTAGTCCCACGGGAGGACGAGTTAGCACACATATTTTCCTGCCGCGAGAACAACGATAGCGGAGTATGTGCTACTTCCATTTCCGACAAATCGAGGATAATTCTAGGCGAGAAAATGTTCGGCCAAGTGGACCGGCCTGACTGGTTCGAGGATTTAAAATTCGCCGTCGGGCAATTGCGCGGGATCATGCGATGGCGGTGTCAGGTGGCCAGGAGGAATGTCGTGATGCTGGCTCCTTACGCTGATGTAACCGTTATGGTGTAACAGTTCAATTTCTCGCCCTTCGATCCAGTGTTTCTCTAGTCAGTTTTGAATATAATTTGATTAGTAGCCCTTCTTCGATCATCGTTACTAGCTGCTTCTTATAATAACATAATTTATTCAAAAATATTCCGGTTTCTTCGAGCCCCACCTGGTGGTATCGTTGGATCTAGCTATCATTTTTTACACCTGCGGGTAATATCTCACGTGTTCTTTGTAAACGAAGGATTTTTATAACGTGAATTCGGCTGGGTCTTGAACGAACCATCTGTCGATTATGCCACCGAGGAGATACATTGTAAGGTCAGAATTGAATTCATATTTTCTTTTAAATTATTCATAGCCGAACGTTTTACCGTATCCTCTGAAATCCTCTCGAGTAATTATGAGAAGTACGCGTGCGCCACACTTTAAGAAACGCTGCACGCCAATCGATCGAAGCGGTCCCCGAGACATTTTTAAAATTCGTCCTGGAGCTCTCCGCACACTTCCGCCGCTGTCGAAGCGAGAAATATGCGAGAACGTCTTCCTGTTTACGATTTAATTATCTGCAAACGAGGAACATTCCGAAGTAATTTAGTACGAAGTAGATAGTTGTAGGCCTTACTATAAAGCAAGCACCATTGGAAGGATGGGATGTAATGATGTTCACGTTATACAGTTACGTAATATTAAAAATTCGATATACGTTTCTAAGAAATCCACAAATCAATAAATAAATTCTACTTATCGATGAAATATACTTATATTGTCCGTTAGTGATTCACTTTAACACTGTGCTCAGCTTGAAAGAAACGGACGTCGAATCGTCGTCGCGATTAAATACTCGTGGAACAACAAAGATAGATTGATCTATCTAGAAAGCCACTGTACGCCTTCAAATTTAGAGTATTGCTTTCTAGATAGATCAATTTCCATAGACAGACTGAGCCTCTTATAAAGTTTTGAAGTTTCCCTATCTCCGAACTCTTTGAGGTACAAACGAAAACAAGGGAGGTACAAATGGGCACAACCGATGCTCTTTCGATAGCAAAAAAAAAATTCTCTAAACCTGCCTCTCAACGCATAATCTCCCTCCCAACCCTCGCAGGAAGTTTCATACAGCGGTCTCGAAACCGCACTATAAGAGAAAGCAAATCGAACAAGCGAATGATCGCATACGTTATGCATACTCTTTAGCGAAGCGTGCGCGTCGATGCTCTCGATTCGCACATACGCCTACGTGCGTGACCGTAGCGTGAGCGTAACCGGCCGAATCAATAGTTCCCTTCGTCGAAAATGTGTGCACGTAAGTAAGTGACGAGGCGGAGAAAGAGGAGGTCCCCTTTGCTCTTGTTACATCACGATATGCATACAGGAGGACAGTTTGTAAGAGAGCCGACGGCGACGACGAAGATGTTTAAAGGCCTTCCTGCACGTTTCCTTCGGGCGCTGTCGGTGGAGATGCGCCTGGCAGGAGCACGAACGAAATGGAAGGAACGGGAAGGAGCAAAACGATTCAATTAGGAGCTCGAAGAAGGGGAGAGGGGCGTGCAGGAGCGTGTCAATTTCCTTGCCACGAAGGGGAGCGAGCTCGAGAGTGACGATAAAGAAAAGGATTCTTAATAAGAAGGGGGCGCACGGGTCTCGCTCGGAGACAAAGGATTTTTCCTTTCGTTCACTTTGCGAAGAACGAAAATTCTTCGTATAAATGATGTTTGAATGATGATAAAAGAGAAAGGTTTTTAATAACGAGTCCAAGCGCCGTCTTTTTTGGGGACAAACCACCATTTTCGTCGAAAGCGAACATTTTTTTGTTGAAGGTCGACAATTCGGTACCTACAACTTATGTTGACGGAGAAGAAAACTAGGGGGCAAGCCCCCTGCGCTTTCGCTTCGCTCAAGCGCCAACCCCCTCAAGATCACCTTTGCTCGCGCTTCGCGCTCGCCCACGAATTTCAAAAGGTTTCGAAATTGTGGAAAATTCAAGTATTGAGATATTAAACTATGCTACAGAGTCCTCTGCGCTTTCGCTTCGCTCAAGCGCCATACCCCCTGAGGTCATCGGATGCTCGCGCTTCGCGCTCGCCCACGAAATGCAGCATTTCTGCAATATGCCCAAGTGATCAAAACCGGACAATTAAATGCATCCGAACCAAAATTTGACATGTACATAGAGTATATACACCTTTGCTGCTGTGAAACTTTATGCATGGTTATCTTCAACCATTCAGAAATTGCGACAAATTGAAATCTTTAATCCATTATTCCGGCGAGACGCTTGCGCGGATTCAAACACAATTTGGCATATAGTTTAAAAAAATATATCCATTTGGTGCCACAAAACTTTATGCATGGTCATCTTCAACCGTTTCGAAATTACGGGATTTTCAAACTATAATTATAAAATAGTGAATTAAAGATTTGAAACTGGCACCATTTCGAAATGGTTGAAGATGCCCATACACAATGTTTCGTGACACCAAATGGGTATATACTTGATGTACATGCCAAATTTTGTCCGAATCCGTTCAGCCGTTTCAAGATGACCATGTATATTGCCGCCATTTTGTAACGGTTCGAGATGGCGATACACAAAGTTTCGTGGCACCAAATAGGTATATACTCGATGTACATGCCAAATTTTGTCCGAATCCGTTCAGTCATTTCGCCGGAATAATGGACTAAAGATTTGAATTAGTCGCCATTTTTGATTCGGCCGACCAAAAAATTTGAAAATTTCCAGTAATTGTCATTGCGTACGTGTACATGAACGTGTAAAATTTTATCAGGATCCAATGAATAGTACCAAAGATATGAATTTTTCGATATTTGAACTTCCCGCCATTTTGTACCGGTTCAAGATGGCGGCTCACAAACCTTATTGTCAACTCACAGTAGTGTACTTGATTTTTGTGCCAAATTTCGTCCCGATCGGTTCAGCCGTTTTCCCGAAATCGAGGATATACACGGACACACACACACACACACACACACACACACGAACGGTTTTCAGGATGGCGATTGCATAAGTCACTCCCTTTACGGTCGTGCCTAAAAATGATATTTATAATGATACAATTTCTTCAAATTTTAATTAATTAAATGGACTTTATTTTTAATTTCATACATTTTCTATATGACCAGTCCGCCGCTGTATTGAAATATAACATTTAATTTTTTTCGATTCCCGTTATATGTATAATAACAATGTGTGAGAGTTGTGCGTGTGCGATTAGTACCTGTGCGTACATCGCTGCAAGTGGCATAATTCGAGAACGTTCTGGGAGGATCCCGCGTCGCTAGGCGATGCAATTTTGTTAATCATTTAATATTTACTAATAACATATTATGTAACTTTAAATAATATAAAATGACATGAAAAATTAATTTTAAATACATTTCTTTACGCATTAATTATTCTTTCACTAAGCAGTCATTTTGACTTCTTTTGAGCAATATAAGTATATACTAAATGTCAGTCTTTCTAGTGTTAAAGAAATAAATATTCACTTTACTTGTAATATGCCACGTTTTTTCAAGTAGCTCTCATTCCGAATTCTCCAGAATAAATAGATCGAGTTATTTTTCTTGCGAAAGCCCAAAATTCGGCGCGTGCCTATAAACTATATCGATTGAGAAAAAGAGATTACAAAGAGACAATTACAGAAATATTCATTTTACTTGTAATGCCACGTCTTTTTTTAAACTCTCGTTCAAAATTCTGCAATATAAATAGATTGAGCCCCTCAATTCCAGTATGATTAACTACGTTCATACGCAACAAAAGGTGTGTATTATCTGGCGATACAGGAATTAATTTGTGGAATTAAATGTTCATTTGAGCGTAACGTCTGACGAATTCGTGGCTATTTCGTTACGTGCGATTACTCCCAGTAGTAGCAACGGAGCATGGCCATAGTTGGGCACTAATTATAGAATTCTAATCGCTCGCGGATCGCGCACAGCAAAATGACACCCCGCGATCCTCGTAACTGCGATCGCGTGGCTCCTACATTCCCTCCAGGAAGAAAGGCACACCGACCTCTCTCCTCCTCCTCCCCCCCCCCCCCCATTTCATCGCGCACGATTCAGTCAGGTGACGTCGCGAAACAAATTCCCTCCATTTAGGGGTGACCAATCTCAGTACAAACGTACACGATAAAATCCTAAGTCAGGCGACAATTTAGCAGTTCCTTTGTTGGGGTAATTAACAATCTGGAGAAGGAGAAAAAAAAAACAGCCGCGAGAGCTACTGTACATGGAAACTTTAGGGCCGACCGAGGCCTCCGAAGTTACCTGAAATACTAAAAACGTTCGGGAAAAACGCATAAAACAATTTCATATGTGACCGGCTCACGATTACTTACAAGTAAATCGAACCGGTGCTGAGTACGTCGTTCACAGCCACAATAAATGCCGAATGGAAATTGACATGAAAAAACGATGAAAAAATTCCTATCATCCGACGAAGTTGCAAAAAAGGTGTGTTGTTTGAATTTCCCTCCTCTCTATCTTCTAATTTCGGAGTGCAGCGCGAGGCCGCTAATTACAGAATTCTAATCGCCACGGCGCGATCCGAATGACAATGGAGTGCGCATCGGTGAGGCGGGCCGCCGGTGACTGATTGCACCTCACCTGTGTGAAGTTGGCCCCCCATTTTCAAAATTTGGAAAAAATGGATAGAGTTCTAGTAGCCCCCCGAAGAGTTCTACAGTTCTCAGTCGGTTTTAGAAATAGTTCTGGCGATTTAAGCAGCTAAAAAGCTATTTGAAAAAGGGGGGGGCCAACTTCACAAAATGTCACAATTTAACGGGCCACAACTTTTTTGTTTCGGCTTGGATCGCTTCGAGTCATAAGGAAAGTCGTTAGAACTCGTCGGGGGGCCACCAGAACTCCCAAGAAACCAGCCGATTTCCGAGAAAAAATTTTCTGATAATTGTAGTTAGAAAATTCGGTATCGACCATACTTCGATGAGCTCTAAATCTTTCGGTTTTTAAATCGGTTGAAATCGGTCAGTTTCTTTAGAGTTCTGGTGGCCCCCCGAAGAGTTCTAACGACTTTCCTTATGACTCGTAGCGATCCAAGCCGAAACAGAAAAGTTCTGGCTCATTGAAATATCGCACTTGTGAAGCTTTCTAAGTTCAAAATTTTTTTTTCGGAAATCGGTCATTTGCTTTAGAGTTCTGGTGGCCCCCCGAATAGTTCTAACGATTTTCCTTATGACTCGAAGCGATCCAAGCCGAAACAAAAAAGTTGTGGCCCGTTAAATTGTGACATTTTGTGAAGTTCCCCCCCCCCCCTTTTTCAAATAGCCTTTTAGCTGCTTAAATCGCCAGAACTATTTCTGAAACCGACTGAGAACTCTAGAACTCGTCGGGGGGCTACTAGACTCTATTCATTTTTTTCAAATTTTGAAAATGGGGGCCAACTTCACACAGGTTTGCACCTCTCCATAAATACCACGAACGCGCGTAAACGATAGATAGAAAAGGTGCAGGCACAGGAGGAGGAGGAGGAGGAGGAGGAGGAGGAGGAGGAAGAGGAGGAGGAGGAGGAGGAGGAGGAGGAGGAGGAGGAGAAGAAGGAGGAGGAGGAGGAGGAGGAGGAGAAGTAATTATGACGTACGAGTCGATTGCCCGTCGTGCGCTTTCTCTTCGTTTCTGCCTCCACGCTCGGCATACCATTGACCTTTCACCCTGGAGAGTCGTTTCGATCATTTGTCACGCTGCCGCGGCAAAAGTTGTTAACAACACACCACGAGAAGAATATTAACCTTGGTGTGGTGAATAGTAAAAATAACGCGAGTGGTTCTTCATTTTGTTCGCTTAGAATTTAACGAGGAAGGTCGATCTTTTTTTGAATTTGATTTAATACAACGAAGAACGGGGTAATCGCGCGATACCGCAAGAGTGTTCATATTTTCGTGATGTGCCGTGCGCGACAATCTACAAGTAATAAAAATGTTATCAAACACATACTCGAAGTACTAAAATTTCTTCCTCTAGAATCGCACGGAAAGTTTGTCACCGCTTTCTACGGAGAAAGGGAGGAGAGCGGTACGCGAAAAATTGTATACAGGTCGCGTTAATCAGAGTGTTACTCCGAGCGACACGCGCATGAGTTGCTACTACCGGTGTTGTTGCTGATGTGGCGCAGAACGTGAACGCTGGAACAAACCACCGCACGCCTAGAGAAGAGAGAGAGCACGCGTTTCGCGAACGCGTTGCAACGAATGTCGACGAAGTTGTAACACGATGCGGACACAATGGTGTCTTCCGCGTATGTTGTGTGTTTCGTTCCTACGCCACCCGTCACCCACCACCTACTCGCACGCACACTACTCTTAACGACGCTCGCGACATTTAAAGCCGACCACGCAAAACGAACGCCGTCTTCTTCTTCCTCCTACATTATAGATTTGTACCGAAGAATGTACGGTATAAAGAAAAGTTATCCAAGTTGCACTTGGAAATTTGCCTTTTTGAAATTTGTCTGGTAAAAAGAACGTCGTTTTGGGACGGTAGGTAAAACGTGCTAGACAGCCGCAGGCTGAATTAACCATTAGCAAAAGAAGCACGTGGCCGGACAACGAGAAAAGAAAGAGCACTGCAGAAATTTTAATTTTCAAAAGTAGGGGAAAAGTTTTCAATTATAAATAAACCGAAAAAATATACAGGGTGAGTCAGTAACTCTGTCCACCTCGAATATCTCCACTATTTTTAGAGATATGAAAAAATTATAATTGCAAAAGTTTTACTATATCAAGGGAGCCATAACATGTCACTAATATTTTTTCCAAAAGTGGAGGCGCTTCAGAGATTTCAAGGTCACCTCTACTTTTTTAAATAGCATGCTATACTTTTCTATCTTTAGTGCAATAGCGTATGTTGAGACGATATCAACGACCTATAACAAACGGTCATTCGGCATTAAATAAAGGAGTAAAATAATGATTATTACCTCACAAGAGATGTTCGAAGTGATGTCCGTTTACATCGATGCATCGCTGCAATCTTTGAATTCCTGAAGTACGTACACTTCTTAATTCTACCGGACTGATTTTTGCACATGCTGCAATAATTCGTTGCTTCATATTTTCTAACGAGGTCCGTATTTCATGGTACACAATGTTTTTTAGTGTTCCCCATAAAAAATAGTCGAGCGGTGTTATGTCAGGCGAACGAGCTGGCCATGAAATTGGCCCACCGCGTCCTATCCATCGATTTGAGAAGATTTCATTAAGCATTATTAATAATTATTTTACTCCTTTATTTAATGCCGAATGACCGTTTGTTATAGGTCGTTGATATCGTCTCAACATACGCTATTGCACTAAAGATAAAAAAGTATAGCATGCTATTTAAAAAAGTAGAGGTGACCTTGAAATCTCTGAAGCGCCTCCACTTTTGGAAAAAATATTAGTGACATGTTATGGCTCCCTTGATATAGTAAAACTTTTGCAATTATAATTTTTTCATATCTCTAAAAATAGTGGAGATATTCGAGGTGGACAGAGTTATTGACTCACCCTGTATATTCCTTTCATCTAATTGTTTTAGTTGTTGTTTGTTTGTTTACATTTTTTTCCATTTCTTTTATAATAATTTTAAACGTAGGAAAGATTCTGACTTTTCGAAAGAATTCAACTGAAGGGAGGTCGGACGGTTATCTCAATTGTACTCTCGGGAAGACAAATTCTTTCGATTTTTCGGTAGGAGAGATAAATTGAATACGAAAGTGAAGTTTCTTCACGGTCGAGCAACAGAGAAGATTCGATATTGCCCGTCCCTTGCAAGATTTCGCCAACTCATCGGGGCCACGGTAATAAAGTGGCCTCGGGCAGGGAAGCAATAGAGAGACAGAGACTTCTATACGACCGTGATGGAATTATTCGAGAAATTTCAAAAGATTTTCTCAGCGAAACGGAAAAGGATAATATTTTTGGTAGGGCCTCTTGCGTCGGAAGCGCTTTTCTCCCTTCGCGTTTCGTCGCCTTATTAAAATCGCCTTTCAAAATCTTTCTCGAGCACTTCTCCTTCTGCGAAATGTAAAGCGGAATTGAGAATCCCTTCCTTTCTCATTTCTCTTACGTTCAGTGGTGACACGTACGACATAAGATTCGAAAAAAAGAGGCCACAACGTCCTGACCAGTTTCTCGACTCACAATCAGATCGGATTTATGTTACGCGGAACGGCCGCATCTTATCTCGATATCTTTTTCTTGCGTGTCGTCCCGGACCGCCTCGTGGCTTCTATTGTTTTTCAAAGAACGCATTTGCGAGCAGGAGCCGCGGAGCGAAGCAGGGGATTTTCTTGCTCTATTCCGCGATGTCATCCTCGACGATAGCATGCCAGGCATCGAGGATCATCCTCGCAAGATCATCGTCGAGTGATGTTTCAGCCGCCAAGATCCTCTGTCGAGCGGATATGCATCCTCGCGGAGACGAAACTACGTTAGATTAAGACGGTAGACTGGGAGAAGAAGTATATTTAATGCACACCGGGGCAAAACCCTTGAGAAAGCGCAATGAAAGGGTACAAAGTATAGAAGGTGTAATTAATAAACACGTAACATCGGTCAACGGACCGTGGACTGCACGAGAATGATGTATAATAAAATATAAATTTGTAAGTTTAGCAAATGAACGACGCAGCAGGAACGGTAACGGTGAAAAATATTCTTGTATTACGCGGGTGGTGCCGTAATGCCGGATGAAAAAGAACGAGATAAAGGGGAGAAGAGAAACTAAGAATTTCTAATTGATGCATATTAATTCCATTGTATATAAACTCAATTTGAGTTTCACGTTTCAAACGTAAAACTTATTTGAAGAACAAGGAAATTATTTGGATTTCTAAACACTTTCACCCGAGTCACCTCTGCTTCCATCTTTAAGAAAGTACGGAAACGTTATTTGTCGAGCTAAACCGTACGAGGACTAAAATCGTTGATGCAGCTTTAAATCAGCGCCTAATTCTAATACTTTCGAATTTACTGGGCGATGATGGGGATGCTAATTTAGTCGATGTATCCGAGCCCCATTTAAAAAAGGTTAGCCCTGGTGAGAAAAGACGAGAAGAGAACGTGACACACGAGCAAAAACAATTCTACTTCGGCTCCATTGGAGAAGGAACACCTGGAGGATAATAGGTTCGTGTTCAATTTGCTACAAACTTCCTGCAAGATCAAAGTGATCCACCGGATCACCTCAACATCCTCAATATCCTCGGTATCCCCTCCGGCACGATACACCCAGATCGACTATTATTTTCGATCGTTACCGAGAATCGTGATGCGTTTTTCTCGACTCGTCCTTCTCTTTCCCTCCCCCCTCGAAATAATGTCTCACCGATGCTACTTATCCCACTTCGTTCACACGCGAGAGATGCAAGTGGCCATTAGCGAGAGACAATTAACCTCGTTAAGGAGACACGCCGCGTAAACTGCGTACCTACGTGACTTAGGGAAGAAAGATTCTCGATACGAGAGCGATGCATGCAAGTAGAGTGAAAAAGAAGAAGTAAGGCATAAAAAAGTGAATCGACGTCGTGCCTAAAGACGATGCAGATTGAGCGAGAATGACGAAGCTCGTGACGGCGCGGGCGGTGGGCTCGTCGAGCGAAAAAGGCAAGATTGAGAGTTACGTAAATTTCACGGCACGATTGGGTCATCGAGAGCACGTGAAAATTAGCATGGATTCTATGTATAAGCCCTGACCCGATTCGTTTGCCAAACATTATTGTCGTCAGTCAAGAATTAAAGAAAGCACGATCCAGGGTTACGGAAAATTTACAAATCGGCTAGGACATGTCGAGCGCGTGAAAATCGACGTCTATTCCACAAGTGCGATTAGTTTTCTTTCAAACACTTTTCGTCGCATAAAAATCGAGAAACGAACCTAATCATCAAGCATTGCGTAAATTTCGCGGGTCGATTTGGTCATCGGGAGATAGTGAAAATTAGCATCGGTTCTAATACAGGCAGGATTCCAATCGTTAAAAAATTTCCGTTAGACAAGAATCAAGAAACGCCCGATGGAGCGTTACGTACAATTCGCGCATCGTTCGGGTCATCGGAAGCGCGTCGAAATAATCATGGGGTTCTGTAGAGGTGGAAATGGATTGATTTTTTTCAAAATCATTCCGCGTAAACAAGACTCGAAAAAAGCAGTTGCAAACCTCATTTAAAATTTACGAATTGATTGTGACATCGGGTGCACGTGCCCTACAAATGCGATCCAGTCCGTTTCTCGAATCGAGGAAGCTTTCCAGACAACAGGATAACTCGTGAAGTACTTGGTGCTCGACTAAAAAGACATTCAAATTCAAGAGGCAAAGGAAAGCCAACCAGAAATTCAGACAATTTCCAAGAAATATCTGCTTCCAGTCCACGTGCTTCCTGCTTTCGCTTCTCGGCCAAGTTCAGAGGCGCACATCTCGATCTCCCACCTCGAGGTCTTCCTTCTACAAAGCATTCTAAAGATTCAACCTCTCCCTCTACCACACGCCTTATCTGCTCGAGCGTATCTCATTGCCAGGTGAAAATAAAATCGAGACAACAGGAGGACTCCCCGCGGCCTTCTCCCTCTTCTCGCATAATTATGTAACCGGGTGCGCACGACTGCCGTCTCGTCGCGTTCACAATCCATTAGGAAACGAACGGCGGGATGCTCGGGCGAGTTATCGAACCGAGTGGACTCGATTTGCGCGACGAAAAATAACGATTAAAAAATGGAAAAAGCGCGGAGATCAGCTGCGAATCGGGGAAATCGACAAAAAACGTGGCCTCAACGAAAGATCCCTCACGCGTCGGAACATCCAGTCGAGATTCTCGCGAATCTAGGGCAATTAGAGGCGCAGAAAGCCGCGAAGAAATGGACGGCGACGCCGGCCGACGCGCGTCACGATCCCTCGCCCGAGCGTACGCGATTAGATAAGATCGAGGAAAATTAACGGAGGGACCACCACCTCGCGCCACATGGCGGGAAAGAAGCGTGGAAAGTCGCTGATTCTTTAGCGCGAACGTGGCAACGGCAAATCGTTAATGTAAATTCCCCTTCCAATTCCGAGCAAACACGAGGCAATTCTCAGTAGGTAGGGTTCGGCTCACTCGAGTGAAAAGGCGCACGAGTTACCCTGTTATCGAAAGAATCGATACTCCTCGTTTACCGAAATACGTACTGGGTTCAATATTTGGAGTAAGCTCGATTCTGTCATTTTTTTAGTTATCCGCGAACTACATATGTATAAGTATGTTCGGGTAACTATTTACCGTATGCATATTCCTACCCGCACCGTCAATTACTTCTCTCGAAAGCTGAGCGTGCCTCAAACTTCTGAGCGTGAGTGTTAGAAACGTTCGAGCCGTAAAAAGAAATAATGGTCGCTGTAATTTGTCGCGGGTCGAGTTACCGATTAAGTTTAAATACCACTCAAAATAGTTAGCCAGAATTGGAGCCCAGATTTATTTTACTCGCTCACAAAGTTTTGTGGTTTAAAATACTAATCCAATAGTCCCGAGCTGCACATAAAAATGAATTGGAATTTGTCGACCAGTGAGATCATTCGAATATCGAGTACTGCAAATATTTGGCTCGGTGGGTTATTTCCAACACTAATTCCGAGTAGTAATTTTTATTGCTGAGAGATTCGTTGATAACCCTAGATTCAACTTGAATGGAACGGTCGTGGGAGGCCCAAACTAAATCGATCCATTGCAATCGCGTTTGCAATCGCGCGAACAAAACAGTTCACACGGAGGCGAGGGTGAGAAATTTCCCAATCGTCGTAATTTGCCTGGTATTTAATTAATCGATCGATTTCGAGGGACGATTAGGAGGATAAAATCGATTTGAGGATGCTTATCGTCAGAATTATCTGCCCTGTCATTTTAGAGACAAATAGAAGAATAATGTGTCTGTGAAGCTGGCACGACATTTTGCAAATAACAAAAAAACAATAATAGTTCTAGTAGCACTTTTCATAGTTCTAGAGTTCCTGATAGAAAATAGAAAGAGTTCGGCAATTTTAATATTGAAAAACGGCAAATGAAAAATTGCCGTGCTAACGTCGCAAATCTAGCACGGCACTTCTCCTCTAAAGTATACAAAATCCGTAAATAAAACTACTTTTAGCAAGAGTTCCCGTGAGTTCTCATCGAGTTTCATTACTGAGAGCAATTGAAAAAAAAAATTTCAACATTTAAGCATTTTTCATAAACTTTATTACGATACTCGGCACGCCATTCGGGGAAAAGTGCCGTGCTGACCATTTCTCGTGCTTTTTTCAATGAATATCGATAGTTCTAGCAGACTTCTTATCCTTAGAATCAATTTGAAGTATAGTTCCAGCCTCCAATTATTTTTAAACCATTTATCAATCCCCGGAGCCAGCACGGCATTCGAGAAAAAGTGCCAGGCTGAACATTTCTCGTCCTTTTTAAATAAAGGCTTAGAATATTTCGAGGCTTAATAAATTGTTTAAAAATAATTGGAGGCTGAAACTCTGCTTGAAAATGATTCTAAGGATTAGAACTCTGCTAGAACTATCGATATTCATTGAAAAAGGACGACAAATCTTCAGCGTTGATGCTCATGCTACCGTTTTGGGTCAGGGCCATCCTCGGCGTGCCACATGCACGCGCAAACTTAATGCGAATCCTTTTAGAGAATAATCGAGAACGAGCAAACAGGCGAGAGAGGTAAAAAGTGAAATGTCGGCTAATTGCGTACGGTCCAGAGTGAACGATTGTTCTTCTCAAGTTGCTTCTAGAGGTGAAGGTCGAAGGCCGAGCGAGACCAACGACGCGATTCTACGCTTCGTTCACGTGTCGCATCGTGATCCTCGCCAGTTACTAAGCCAATTTCGCCTCCGTAGAATTTCGACGCAGTTGCGTCGCGTGTCAATAAACACAAGCCAGACTGGTAATGTCCGGTCTAATGGCAAGACCAAAGGATCACCAACAAAGTAGCGACTACGAATATTTACCAGACAATATAAATACAGGAGTCGCGATCGAACGCGCCCAAAGAGAATTCCCGTGACTCAGAAATACGACATGAGTTTTTAAATAAGAGCGGGTTGGCAAACATGCCGCAGATAGCTCGGATGAAAATTTTGCTAGCACGTCAACGAGGCAAATGCTAGTCACAATTAAAATTCGACAACGATCGAATTTCTATTAACTCTTTACACTCGAGAGATGCCTCTCAGTTACCACTTACATTGTCGCGGTAACTCAAACGGTGACACCAGTCACTATTTGGGTTAACGCGATACGTCGAGCTACGGCGATATTTATCTGCGTTTGATTTCTCTTGAAACTCAAAGCGTTGTACAATGTACATAACCTTCCAAAATATAAAATGATACATTTTGCATGTTTTGTATACAGGGTGTCCCATTTTCAATAATACACTCAAATACCGTGGAAACGGTGAGTTAAACAAAAAAATATTTCAAACAAAAGTGGTATGGCTTGAAAGGGGCTGTCACTTGGTGGCAATGACTTGACCTTGAAGAGCCATTTGTAGGTCACGCGAAGGTCACCGCCAATTTCTTAAATAGAACTCCCTATTTTTTATAGCATATTCTTGTAGCTTATCTCGAGAGCTTTCCAGAACACTATAATAAAATATTTTCCCCTCACAAGTACATTTCGAAATCGAAAGGAATTTCCGAAAAAGGCCTCGAGTGCAAAGGATTAAGTTTTTCCTCCGTGAAAAATTGTTCGACAACTGGATTATCATTTGATTTGTGGTGCGTACTTAACAATTGAAATAGAGCGTTTAAAGGTAAGTCCAAAATTAGTGTGAAATCTTCCATCGTCCGTGCCGAGAATAATTTACAAATTTTTCTCTTGTCTTTCGCTTGCAATTGCCAGAAACGCAAAAGGTCTCGACCCTGTCTCCGATTGCAGTAATGAGCGGATCACGAAAGACGATTTAATTGTTCCATTGGCTCTTTAATGATACGTTTGAGGCGGCACTCGTTCGCCGTAATGGGCGTGGTATGCAAAGAACTCAAGGAGTCATCGTTTCCGCGAATTTGAAAGCACTATCGAGGATTTTCGCGTTGTCAAAACGATCGTGCATTGTGATGTCACTTGGAAAGCTTTGCGTTAGTTGCAACAACGGTGTTTCCCGAAGTGCGAAAAGAGGAGAAATGGTAGTGCTTAAAAGATCGGAGAAATGTTCGATTGGTATTAAGAGTGAAAAAAGAAGAAATTGTAGTAAACGTAATCAAATACTTGAGTAGGTATTGAATTATTGTTACAGGGGGATAATTGGTAATAATAAAAGTTCATGAAAGGGGTACCTGCAATTTGAGAAGTAGCACACATCGTCGCCACACATGATAGTCGCCCAGCATCCTGCCAGCTTTCGTTAAAATCATGTTTTACTATCAACGATTGGTAGAAAGAATCATCGCAGCAGGACGTCTTGACAACTGCGACGATTGCGCCGTAAGTGCACTCCACACGCCTGGAGAACTACTATATAGTAGCAGAGGCCTCTCGCACGTTTTACGTGGAATTCCAACACGATTGTGTCAATTCCGTAAACAAAACTGTGCGTCAGTGGCACCCGATGCATACGACCCACATCAGCCTCTCTCATTAGCGCGGTTCGTCATCGCTCGGCATAAGTGACGAAGTGCCTCTTCGATTCTTTCGATGCCCGCGAGACTCTTTGCGCGTGCAGCTCGTCCCCAGCGACCTCCTCGTATTTTTATGAAGACCCTGCAGAGTTGCATACTTTTCTTTCGTTTCAATAAAGATTCGCGATGGTGTCTCTAGCGAGCATCGTCAGAAATATTGTTATAGAAGGTAAAGGCGGATAAACGCTAACCTTTTTTGTTCGTTGCAGTGCGTAGAGCTCGAAAACAATTTATCATGTCCCCCCTTCGAAACGCAGAAGGGGCGTACAAACGAGGGCTTCCCTTCCGGAAATAAAGTTCTCGTCGATATTGAGGATAGAAAAGAGGGGAGGAGGGGAGGCAACAGGCGGAAAGAAGGAAATCAGGGTCGAGAGGAGCACATGGTAAAAGAAAGAAAGAAAGAAAGAAAGAAGGAGAGGGAGGGGGGGGGGGGATTTGGTTAGAGAGGTCCTTGAAAAAACTAATGAGAGTGGGTGGATAGGAGGACGCGAGACATAGAGCCAAAGTGTGAGAGAAAGGCGAAGCAGGGAGCGAAGCTGACAAACATTGCCATTTTTCTCTCTAATCTTGTGTCAACGAAATTGCGTTTTCTCGCGAAACAATTTCTTACGACGGGTTCGCAAGGCTTCATAAAGCTAACCGATAAAAACGGTTGACGCGAGGGAATGGAAAAAAAATGAAAAGCGTAATAAAACGTTACCGCAATCGCACGCGGTGTGCGCGTGTCTTCGCGAGATAAGAGTAAACATGCTAACTTGGAAAAACGCTACCTTCCAATTCACGTGTCTCTTATCACTCTCGTGCGTTGTCTCTTATCGAAGATCTCCGTAAGTACCGTCACTAGGTAGGCTAAATTTTCTAACGCGGGTAGCGACACTAATTTTTCGTCGTGTAGTATCTGTAGAACACTATTTCTGAAAGTACGGTAGGCGAACTATAGTCGGATAATTTCAACTACCATTAAGAGAAACGAAAATTGATTACTTAGCACCCACGCTAATAACAAAAACTTAAGAAAACGAATGCAGGAACACTTGAGGTCTGAGAAACGCTTTCCTCGAAGAACCACTTTTTATTCCATCGTCGAATATATGCTTGGAGAATCGTACGCGTGAAATCGAACCTGGTGGAAAATTCGTGAAAACACCACCTTACCGCGATAACAGAAATCTGAGATGGTAAAAGCGAGTGGGTGGGTCGGTGCACATGCGCGTCGTATATCACCGTAAAGTCAAAGGGATTCGAGTTCTTGGCGAATCGAGAAATTTTCTCATCCCATTTTCAATTTCGAGAACGGCCCATCGGGTAGAAACAAACATTCGCCGAGGGTACCAACCTTTCTTTTCCTTGCCTCTTGCGACGAATATTTCGAATTTGCCCTTTACCAGAATCGAGAAAATTTTCTCCACGTGTTCTACACTCTTTTTCACCTCAAAAAGAGTTAAGAGCTCCATATCCATGGAAATGGTAAAAGTCCATTAGCGGAGATCGACGCTCGATCGAGCGCGCAAGAGAGAAACCGCTCTTTGCGTTTGACCCCAAACCAGGGACAAAATTCGTCCCGGCGCAGGTCCAGCCGGTTCTTCCACTCCCTCGGAAAGTACGGGAGCCCCGTTTGAATTTTTCGCCGATGGCGAAGCGAAAGGCGTTCACCACAGCGTGCGCACCGCCTGGTCTAACCGTAAGAAAATCGCCGACGATTAATTCGGCCGCACGCGCACGCTCGCTACTTGCGAAAGCCCCTTGGCTCTCGCGATGGGTGCCTCTCGAATCGACCCTCGTATCCGCCCGGTTTAACGAGAATTAATTAGACACCTTCCGTAAATTGGCCGAGTTGCTCCACAAATTGCCGCGTCTACTGCGTAATCGGCGTGTTGTGGCCACGCGCAAAATGCCTTAGCGGAAGAGTTCGCATCACCCGCGAAACGCGCTTTTCCTTACTAATATCAAAGAACTTCTTTTCTTTCTCTTCGTCAGTTCGATGTACAATCGTATCGTGGCGTATTCTTCGAAATTCGTACCACGACGTGGACTGCTAAACAGTCTTTAAGGATCGAACCACTCCGATCCGAAATTTGATTTCTCACGAGTTGGACGCGTATACTGGATAATCGACGTCGAACGTGTAAGCGAATCTATCAAGGGAGTTCGTGCTGCAATTTTCCTCGGAAATACGAGAGAGATTATGTTGCATATAGAGAACGCATTTTTAAACCTAAATGTAGAAAACGTGTTTTTTGTTTCTTACCGCGCCTTCGGGCGTGAAAACAATTTTTCTCAATTCCTCGAAATTCGTGACCAGGGAACGAGCTTCTTTGTGAATAAACCATTTTTGGTAATCGTTTAGGTGCCCCGGAAATTGCGCCTCCGCCGCATAAGCGATGCCGGGCACGAGTAACTATCCACGTTGAATGAGAAATGTAGTTTTCCTTGCAAATATAAGAAACATGTTTTTTACAACGCCCTTAATCTTCGAAATTCGTCCCAAGAGAAGGCAGGCGGCGCACGACGCCACGACAATTTATCGTAAAAGCCTTCTTGAGTAATACAAATTATAAATTCGAATTTACCTATGTCAAGGAAAGCGAATAAATTACAGGCACCGCGAGAAGCTATAAATCGTAGGGTCTAACATTCTCGTGGATAATTTTTCCTCGAAGTCGACGAGAGAATCGCCAAGTGACGAGAGACTGTGCAACCGCGCGCTTGTTAAAAGCAACAAGTGCAAGCACGACGAGCTCGCGGCGCAGTCGAAGGAGAGAAGGATTGGCCATCGACGACGAGAATTGCACGAGGAAGAAAAAGAGAGGGGGCCAGGTGCCCGCTCAAAGTCTCCTCCTTCTGCGCCCCAGTTTTCCAGTGTCGTGCCTTCTCCACCAGGGACCTCCTCTTCCATTTTTCGCAGGAGGGCGAATTTATTTCTCCCTTCGACTCCTATCGCTTTGCCCGCAGAAAGAAAATGCCACGGAGGAAGGAAGCTCCGATGGCGAAAGCCCAAGAATGCAAGAAACTGTTTGACGTGACTCGACGAAAAAGCTGAAGAAAGCAAGAAAGTAGGGAGGAAGCGATCAATAATGCGGAGAAGAATGAAAGAAACGGAGAGAAGGAGTTTTGTTCCCTTTCATTTCTAAAAATCCCTTTTATTCCCTAAACACTTTCGTAATTTCGAATTTATCGGTACGCGCGGGTAAGAGAACCACCGCGTCGAAATAAAAGTAACGGTGAAGAGGATAAGGCTACTAAAATGCAAGGATTGGAAGGAGAAAGAGAATGGGGGGGGGGGGGGCGAAAAAGGCAAGGGACCAGCCAATTCCCTACAAATTTACAATTCACTTCGTGAAAGTAAGAAAGCAGAGTAAAAATTTCCTTCGAAAGGGCCAAGATAAAACGGACAGCAAATGTGATTCCACCCTTGGGAGCGGCGTCTATCGACGTTGAAAAGTTGTTGCGGGAAAATGGTTCGCATGAAATTTTTCTCATTTTCCACCGAACCGTTTGACGAATCGATTCTGCCGCATCTACTTTCTTTATCGTTGGAAACATGCGTAGCTTCCACGCAACAAAAGCTCATGATTTGTGACGATATTCCTCGAGCTATCCGATAAGGCCACCGTTCCGTGCTTCCGCCTCGGGAGATCCGTGCGAACGCATGCGTCAAATTTTCTATACAACGTGTTTTACATGTTCTATCTTCATCTCGCATATTTACTCGGCGCATCGTAAACCGCTTGCGCATACTTCGTCATTAATTATCGCATAGCACGTGGAATGTTACGCGCGTCGTTTTACGTGCCTCCGCGAATTACTCGCTACATTCTACCAGTACGGTAACCTCTTCTTGGACCGTCCTACCGGTTCGCCAATTCTGCTTTTTCATGTACAAACGACGACGGCGCGAATGTTGCGATTTCACGCGTTAATGGAACAACGTAAAATAAATACAAGGAGTACCAAAAGTTTTCGATACATAGGACAAATTAACAAACTCATGGTACATTTAATATTACGTTACATTTCATATCGCGCCTGACGTCGACGAAATACTTCGGCACCGACATTTCGGGCGCAATATGATGCTTGAAATTCCCATATTTCCATGGAATATTTCCATGCAATTACGAGTAATTTGTAATTTTGCGAGCGTAGCTTTGTGCATGGTAAATTGCGACGCCAATCATCCTGCTGACTACAAAGTTTCTCGATAGTGAGAAATTTGTCCGGCAAGCTTCCCCCGAAACTTATCCGTAATAGCGCATGAGGAATCTATCCTAGGAAAGTAGGTGAGGGATGTTCTAGCGTCGCGTATCTAATTGCTACGTTCATGTGTCGTGAAAACGCTCGCGACAGACGGGACACCTCGCATCGAAAAGAAAGTCGACTACGTTGGAGAAACGATTTCGCGCAGTTCCGGCGAACGCAAAGAACGGGTCATCATTTGAGACTCCGTCTCCCTCGTACAATGCTCTTCTCGATTTCACTAATCCCTTGCGTGAGTGTAGAGACTTCCTTGAACTCGAGCCGAGCTTCATCTCTAGTGGGAGGTGCACGTGAGTAGTCGAAAAGCTCAACATAATTACCTACCTTACTTTCGACGGATATTTTCAACCTGCACTCTTTGAGAAACCGTTAGATCCTAAAACTTTCCAACTGGGCCGTGAAAAATTCTCGATATTATTCAAGACAAAATGTCACTTACTTTTGTCTCGTTGCAAAAAAATGCTTTAAAATGCTTTCTGGGAAGCGCGCCCTCTTACCTGCAAATTTCAACGCGACAGAATATTTCTCGTTGTTTGTTCTTCAAATAGAGCACGCGAAAGTGGTGGTTAAAAATGAGAATGGTTATTTTTATGCTCGAAGAATCGCTCCTCTTCCGCGGAAAGGAGAATGTTTGTCTTGGCGGAGATGGAAATAATCTCGTGGAAATTTCAGATTCGTGGAAAATACGAGACACGAGCGATTATTCGGCGGATACGCATTGTTTAAACTTTAAAGAATGCGAGGGAACCTCGAAGAGATAAATTCGAAGAAGTTCATAAGGGATAATCATATAATTAGCAGATACAGATGCCATTATGCAAGCATCGCTGCATGGGCCGACTGTGCTTCTGCACCAACCCAATTTATATGTCTTCGAATTTTACAAGCTACGTCCAATTTTCGTACTTTTAACAATTCGATAATTAGCTTGGATGTGCAGTGTAACGAAAAATGTTCACTTTCGTTAAGAAAACAATCCTTAGACACGCGTCTAAAAAAAAGCTATATACACCCGCTCCTACCTATCTCGCCCTCTCTGTTCCCACTAATGTCGACAACTCGAGCAAAACGGGCAACCCCTGCCGACCATCGGACGAACCATCGTCATCGCCACCCTCGCATCTCGACACCGATCGAAGCGCTCCATCATTTATCTCCTCGTCCATCGTCGCGCGAAACGACGACGACTACGAGAGATATGTCAAAACGCCACTCGTGGCTCGTGCGTGCGCGCGTGACACGCGTGCACGCGCAAACTACGAGAAGAGGAGGAGAGCTCGAGGACAGACACGTATATGTATACGACAGAACACAGGTTGACGCGCTTCAAATCGCGTTTGTATTGCGTGCCTGAGAGTGATCAATAAGCCCTCCTCCTGCTCTTTTCCTCCCTCTTCGTCCTCATCTTCCTCCTCCTCCTACATATCTCCGCTAAACAATGTCTAGCGAGGGTGTAGAAAGGGAGTGGGTGCCCTCGTCTCTTACGTATAAGATGGAAAGTGAAGCGAGCGCAAGAGGAGCTTTTCGTCTCGAAGAGGGGAAATCAATTTTTTCATCAGCCTTCTCTTTTTCTTCCTCGCGATGGAACAGGGGAGGAGGAGACGATCCGAGAAATGCCACGAGTAGATCTATGACAAAGGAAGAAAGAGAGAGGAGAAAAGCAGAGGAACTCCGAGCGCGCAGACGCCCGCGCTGATGTTATCGGCACCATTCCGCTGTGCTGCTCGTGCATCGGTCGAAGTTCATGAAAAACACGGCGCGGATAGATGCAATGAAAGATTTTTTCGCTTCTTCCGCGCCATTTATCCTAATCTCGTTGGATAGTGCAGAAAACTATTTACAGCCAGGCATTGGGTACTGCAAAAATGACCGCACTACACGCTATACTCCAGGGAGCGCTTAAACCTATTCTCACTAGCAGGTATAATTTATCCCATATATGTACGCGTGTAACCTAAATTGCGATTTTTCGTATAATCAGCGACATTAAATTTCCGACAATTTGCCAATTCGATAGGAGGCTACTCGTGTACCAGAAAAAACGTGGGCATGCATTCCTATTCGGTGATACTCGCATTCAGATGTTATTCTTCTTCCAACGTTACGCGCCTGTGCGCTTAATTGGACGATTTCTGAATCTTCTATCAGTTTTACAGCTGAACTTTACAGTAACATAAAAACTATCGCGCACAAAACTCCAAATATCAATTCAATGCACGTAAGATACTTAAAGTTTCGAAAGCAGAAATTCTTAAAGACGAAAAACATTGCGAGAAAATCGGGAGAACTTTCGATATTTTATACCTAACCCAATGAAAATAAAATCGCATCCCCTACTTTAAACGTCCTTTCCTGTCTCGTACTCCCTCATGCGCCGTACTGTAAATCGCATATCGAGGCACCGCGCGATACTCGAAGTCCATTTGGAAATGAAGTCTTCATCGGCGCGTTTCATCGACTATTTAGAGCCGATGAGTGCCAAAGGATGAGTAACGCGGCTCGACCCACGAAGATACTCATCTCCATCGACAGGAGCAATAGCAGAAACGGGGGCGTGGACGGAAGGGGGCCGAGGACGAAAAAGAGGAATGACGTAAGAGTACTCGCTAAACATCGCTCGCTATTTTTGTAACCGGTAACGCCGCGTTAGATAACGTATTCCCTGGCGATATTCTCACCACGAGGAACTAAGAAGGCGTAGCGACGCGTCGTCATTTTACATTCACCCCACGACCCTCTCACCGTTGAACCGCGAGGGGAAGTTTTTCGCAAAATCCGCGAGGGATTGTATTTTCTCCATTTTTAGGCACGACCGTAAAGGGAGTGACTTATGCAATCGCCATCGCGAAAACCGTTCGTGTGTGTGTGTGTGTGTGTGTGTGTGTGTGTGTGTGTGTGTGTGTATCCGTGTAGATCCTCGATTTCGGAAAAACGGCTGAACCGATCGGGACGAAATTTGGCACAAAAATCAAGTACACTACTGTGAGTTGACAATAAGGTTTGTGAGCCGCCATCTTGAACCGGTACAAGATGGCGGGAGATTCAAAATTTGAAAAAAATGTAATTTAAATTTAATATTGCTGCCATTTCTAAACGGCTGAAGATAGCGGTACATAAAGTTTGCTGGCACCAAATGGATATATACTCAAAGTACATACCAAATTTCGTTGCGATCCGTTCAGCCGTTTGGCCGGAATACTGCACTAATGGAAATAGTGCAAAATTCATTAATCCATTAGTGCAGTATTCCGGCCAAACGGCTGAACGGATCCGAACAAAATTTGGCATGTACATCGAGTATATATCCATTTGGTGCCACGAAACTTTATGTATGGCCATTTTGAACCGTTTCGAAATGGCGGCAAATTCAAATTTTTTATCCACTATTCCAGTAAAACGATTGATTAGTCCACTATTCCGGCAAAACGGCTGAACGGATTCGGACAAAATTTGGCATGCACATCAAGTATATACCCATTTGGTGCCAGGAAACTTTATGTATGGCCATCTTCAGCCGTTCCGAAATAGCAGCAAATTCAAATTTTTAATCCACTATTTCAGCAAAAAAGTTGATTAGTCCACTATTCCAGCAAAACGGCTGAACGGATTCCGACAAAATTTGGCATGCATATCAAGTATATACCCATTTGGTGCCACGAAACATTGTGTATGGGCATCTTCAACCATTTCGAAATGGTGCCAGTTTCAAAGATTTCAATTTGTCGCAATTTCTGAATGGTTGAAGATAACCATGCACAAAGTTTCACCGCAGCAAAGGTGTATATACTCTATGTACATGTCAAATTTTTGTTCGGATGCATTTAATTGTCCGGTTTTGATCACTTGGGCCTATTGCAGAAATGCTGCATTTCGTGGGCGAGCGCGAAGCGCGAGCATCCGATGACCTCAGGGGGTATGGCGCTTGAGCGAAGCGAAAGCGCAGAGGACTCTGTAGCATAGTTTAATATCTCAATACTTGAATTTTCCACAATTTCAAAACCATTTGAAATTCGTGGGCGAGCGCGAAGCGCGAGCAAAGGCGATCTTGAGGGGGTTGGCGCTTGAGCGAAGCGAAAGCGCAGGGGGCTCTGCCCCCTAGTTTTTTATCTTCTTTTTACTCCGTTCGCGTAGCTCGTCGGCGCACCTTTATTTCGCGAGACGAACGGATGACGGCGAAAGAGAGAGCGATCCGCATCTGGGGGTAAGCGTTCACGAGTGAGAAAGAAAGAGAGTCAAAGGAAAAGCGACCAAACAAACGGTGGTGATGGTGGTAATGCTCTTCGGAAAAATTGCCACCGCGAGGGGCCGGTTAGCCGATGAATTCCAAGGTCGCGACTACGCGAAAGTCGGCCGGCCAAGGTGACGCGATCGATTCGGGAAATCCGCGTGGCCCACACAGAGCGAGAGAACAGCAGAGAACGCGCGAGAGCTGGACGGCTTGTCGAATGATTAAGTTAGGCCCTCGCCGCGGCCAGCAGCACCGGTACCAACTTGTCCCCGGACCCTAGACGTATATCGCGACGGACGTTCTCATCGAAGCGGCACTTTTTGTTAAACGTTCCAGCGATCTTAAGAGACTGATAAACTCCATGCGAAAACTGCATTCGCTTTGACCCGATAAGGATGAACCATCTAGTTACCGCGCGTTCTCAAACATATCCGTACAAAACATCAACTCACGTTAACGAGAACAAACGAGTGCACGAAACTTCTGAAATGATTCGCGAAACGTTACGTTAACGGGAGGCGACGGAAAGTCTCTCGTTATAATCTCATTGTCAGCCGGGACTCGGTTAAATGTCCCACGAATTACGTTACCTCCCTCTGAACATAATGCCTCGGTAACTCGACGTTCGTTAGAAACGTTTCGCAGGGCACATTTACGGGTGAAGCGACAAGAACTATATGTATAGCCGTTGCTTCATAGTGGGGACGTAGCTGGCTTTCGTCCTCTCGCTCGATGTACCGCTCAATGTACAGCTTCCCGTGTATCTAGCAGGTCGAGAGCGAGAACTCACCGAAGAGGGAGAGAATAAGACAGAGCAGAGGGAAACGCGACGACAAAGTGGAGAAAGAAGAGAGAAGAGAGAAGAGAAAACAGAGAGAACGAGGGTGGAGTCTCTCTTCGACGAGGTCTTCTCACCGATCGTGAGTTTTCCGTCGCCCCACGGGTCGAAGAGGGTTGACGCAGGTGGTGAAGGAGGACAAGGGTTGTCGGCGTACGCGAAAGGATTAAGGAGAGGGAGAACGAGGG
The DNA here is from genome assembly GCA_944319695.1 of Tiphia femorata. Lineage (NCBI taxonomy): Eukaryota > Metazoa > Arthropoda > Insecta > Hymenoptera > Tiphiidae > Tiphia > Tiphia femorata. The sequence continues at coordinate 120,422 of OX090899.1, forward strand.
AGGAGAAGTAGAACGAAAGGATTTCTAGTCTTGTAAAGAACCGGAGGATGAACGCCGCTTACCGACAGCAAACCTTACGAGCGCACCTAACAAGCCCCATTTTCTTTTACCACCCTTCCTTCGCTTCTTTATCCCACAGCGTTTCCACGATAACACGTGTGCGCCCGGACAAGAGAAACCTGCGTAGCGCGACTATCGCGGAAAGCTTCGCGAATCAGCGTGACGGCGCGTTTGTATATTCGTAAATAAACATCTCTCGGTCGTTATTGGAAACATCGTTAGAGCGTCGGAAAAAATATTAGCCCCCTTGGCAATCGCGGCTCGTGTGTCTGCGCAAACAGCAAGGGAGAAAACGAGGAAGAGGAATGGGAGGAAAAAAGGGAAAGGATGAGCGATCACGGGTACCGAACAAGCAGCGGGGAGGATAGAAGGTGCAACGGAGAAATCGTGAGAGGGGTAGAAGAGAGAGAATTTCATGTCCTTTGATCCTGTATCCGGGCAGGCAGGGGTCGAACTCGAGGGGAGGGGTTCGAACCCAGCAGAGTGCCGAGGGGTTGAAACGCAATAACCACGAAGCAAGTCACAATTGAAAACGCCACTGGGCCATGGCGCAAAACCACCAAGGCTTGTTAAGCAGCTGAAACGCTCGAATCGCGTTCGGTTTTGCCTCGCGGCGCGATTACGAACGTAGCCCAGCCACGGCGGGCTGAATATCATCCACGAATTATTCTGACCAATAAACCCATCGGGTCTCCTTCATTCGCGTGAAATGAAGCAGTGCTCTGCATTGATTAGGATTCTCCACCGGTCCATCCAGTGTTTTGCTTCTCTCGATCGAGATTTTAATTTTCCACGTATACAGGGTGGGGCATTTAAATGGGAACACCTAAATATCTCGGTTATTATTAGTCGTATGAAAAATCTCCAGAGGGCAAAGTTGTACTGTTTCAAGGGGCAAATTTAATGATGGTAAAATTTTTTTCTCAAGGTCATTTTTTTACGAGATTTCAGGGTCATCGGTATTTTTTTAAATGGAATCATACATTTTCGAATACCTACGATTGTAGCCCTTTCCAAGGCCATTTCAATGACCATAGATGTTCAAGGTCAGTCAAGGTCAAGGGCAGAAAAAAAGTGGAAAACCGATTTTATCACTTGTATTACAAATGTGATTGCTTTTATTGTTTCAAAATCATTGAACATTAATGTAAACACATTGCAGTTAAGCGCTTGGCATTCAATGTTAACAACTCACTACAAATGTTCGAAATGGTGACCGTTTACAGCAAGGCACTGTCTAAAACGTTCACCTACAGATTGCGTTACACGTTGGAGTGTTTCTCGGTCGATTGCAGCACAAGCTCGTTCTATGTGTTCTATCATTTCTTCTTTAGTAGTTGGTATATCATGATACACACCTGCTTTCAATTGTCCCCATAAAACATTAATGTTCAATGATTATGAAACAATGAAAGCAATCACATTTGTAATACAAGTGATAAAATCGGTTTTCCACTTTTTTTCTGCCCTTGACCTTGACTGACCTTGAACATCTATGGTCATTGAAATGGCCTTGGAAAGGGCTACAATCGTAGGTATTCGAAAATGTATGATTCCATTTAAAAAAATACCGATGACCCTGAAATCTCGTAAAAAAAATGACCTTGAGAAAAAAATTTTACCATCATTAAATTTGCCCCTTGAAACAGTACAACTTTGCCCTCTGGAGATTTTTCATACGACTAATAATAACCGAGATATTTAGGTGTTCCCATTTAAATGCCCCACCCTGTATATTCGCGGCTGAAAATTCAGTCGTCGCGACGCACAGTGTTCCGTTTAAGCTATCTGACTGGACAAAAATATAAACGTCATTTGAAAGAGTTGTATGGTATAATTATGATTAAGTATGCGTTTCTTAATACACGACAAATTAAATAATACACAATTTTTGCATAATAACTGTTTAATATACATATAACATACAAACATCTTTTGAAAGAGGCGTACTCAGATAACATAACGTACAAAAGTTTTAATCTAATAATGCCCTATAGAGAAAGATTTTCATCAAGATTACTTACATGACAATGGAATCTGAATCTGAATCGTCAGCATCGTCTACTTCAATCGAATCAGATAGTAAATCATCTGTTTGGCTAGTCTCTTATGAAGATTCAATAATTGACCGCTAATGAGGGACATCAGAAAAATTTAATAATTTTAATGTATCTACGTCAAAAGATGCGGTTCTTTTTTCTGCCGCTTATTTACGATCTGATTCTATTGAAGTAGACGATGCTGACAATTCAGATTTATATTCCACTATTATGTAATCTTGATGAAAACCTTTTTCTATGCGGCATTATTAGATTAAAACTTTTGTACGTTATGTCCTCTATGTACGACTCTTTCAAAAGAAATTTATACGTTATATGTATATTAAACAGTTATTATCCAAAGATTGTGTATTATTCAATTTGTTGTGTATTAAGAAACGCATACTTAATCGTAATTATACCATAAGACTCTTTCAAACGACGTTTATACAATTCAACCACGCATAACCGCGTTGCAATTCTACAGATATTGTAAGAAAAAAGATACTTGCAAACCTGTGCGCAACAAGAGCTTTTTTCCACAAGAAACTACACGAAATTTGCTTTCAGATGAGATAAAATTCAACACCGTACGAAGGTGTACTCACAAAGAGAAATTCCAGCAAAGTTGAAGTAATGGATTCTAAGTTGTTATATTTGCGGGTAAACACAACGAAAGCATTTTCATATATAAGAACGTAATTTAAAACTTCAGACAGCACATTTGTAAAGTATATATGTTCAGCTTTCATATCCATATTACAAAAATTCATTTTAACGCAATACGAAAAAATTACACCTGATAACAAGCACTAATGTTCACAATGAAATCTTTCCGTGAATCTGCCTTGTCATTTCATCCATATTTGATTGCTCTTCCACCTCGTACAAACCGACTTAGGTCAATTTAACCTTTAATGCCTTACCCTTCAAAGTGTCTACTACCTTATTACCAGCGTGATTTCGAGAAATTTAAAAATGACTTTTGTCTCCCTAGATTATCGTAAACGAAACACTGTGCGACGCTCGGATTGCTGATCAATAATTGAGCATCCGTGCTATAATTAAAATTCTCCGAGACGGTAAATCGGAGAAGTCAAGGTTACCGGCTGGCAGAAGGAAAATTCTCACGGGAATCGTTGCTCGGTCGAAGACGACGGTGTCGTGGATTTTTATCACCCTACGAAAGCACCAAAATTGATCGCTTAGGCGGCACTTAAATACCACTCCGCTTTCACGTATATTTCTTCGTAATGTGCTTACGTGGCGCCGCCAGCTTGACGAAGGTTAAGATAAAAATTATTCTCATCTGCTGATGCATTCTCTCGGTCCCTCTCATTCTTCTAAAATTACCGAATCGCAAGTTTCCATGTTATCTTCGCGTAGGTATCTATGAGTCCACGGGCATCCCTCGGTAGGAAGGGAAGAGGCTACGAAGTACGAGGGAGCCATGAAAGGAAAGCGGCAACTCTCGTCAGGAAGTTTCGAGGGTGTCATCGAACGCGTGCTCCCTCGACGGAATCATCAACGACGCCAAGTCCTTCTAAACAACGGCGCTTCCGGCCCGGAAGGATCTTCAGCCCCCTACACGTTTTCCCTCCGATTTTATGAATATTCAGGAAAGCATGGCCAATCCTCACCCCGTGAGTGACGGACATATTGGGGACATTGAGATCCGTTCCGAATGATGTTCCGTTGCCGCTGGTTGCCGCATCATCGCGTGGAACATGCTCAATAATTATAGAAACACATTCTCAACAATGTCCCCGTTCTTTATGTAACGTAATAACCCTTTAAATTCCTCATTTGTCGAGGGTGACTCGACGTGAATTATTATTAATCGAATAACCTACAAATGATCGAAAACGAGATTTACAGAAAAATTAAGCGTGCAAAGGTGAGTCGATTAAAGTTACAGTCGAAGTGTTGTCGAAGGATTAACGAGGAGGTTCGGAACGTGGTGTACCTGTGTAATCGAAATTACGTTTTAAATAGATAATGTACATGCACATTAATTCGATCGGGATAATCAGTAATTAAGTTAACTTAGAGCCATCATTGGTCACTCGTATTCTGAATATCGGTCGTTATACCCAATTGTTTAGTTCCTTTTAGGAAAAACAATCGTTCGTTATTTAATCGACAAATTGTCACGTGGAATGGAATCAAGTATCTCACCTACTTTTTCTTTGTTAAGCTAATCACTTTTCCCTCTATGCAGATAACCGAAATTAATTCGCATCCGGTACGTTATCTCCGACGACAAACTCCAGACGCGACACACGAACAATATTATCTTCATCTAAATAAATATTCCGCCCGCGTTGTCGACCCCGAGACGCTCGCGATACAGCGCGCGTGGAGGACTTTTGGCGAGCGGAATAGCTCCTGCTAAAACTTCCGGTTCCGAAGATTCGTGCCATCTTAACCCATTAACGCCTGAACGTCCAAAATTTTTTGCTTCCTTTCGGGTATCTTGAAAACCTATCAAATCATAAACAATTTGATCAACAATGTGTATTCTACTATTTTTGGGCATGCTCTTTTCGAATCCGTTGCTATTTTTGAGGTTCGTCAACGGGGGAAAAAAACATGGCTGTTTTAATAGAAGAAGATACGAAAAAACGAGCACTTTCGAAAAGAAATCCCTGTTTTTGGAATGGAATAAAAGTAGGAAGGAGGTTAAGAACCTGGCCATCGGTGGACTTAATACTTGTACTTTAAAGATGTATATAAGTGGAATCTAAGAAATGGACATGGGTTGTTTTCACAAGGATAATCCAATCATCGATCACAAACAGCGTTGTCCTATTCAATGCAGCGGCTGATGCGAAAAAGAAAATCAGTACAAAAGAATTTTCGATGAACATCACCAAACAATACCTTGACAAAGCTAGAACGATGCGTAACAAAAAACATGATACGTCTCGTAAGGATTTGAAAAAAACCGTGTTGTAGTGAGGCGTGTGGCATAAGAACAAAAATGTTTTGCAACGACTGCTATCAATATTTTTGCAAGCTCTGCTTCAAAAAATATCACGAATAACGTTCATGGACAAAGCATACTTTTCAACTAAGAAAGATTAAAAATTTCGGATAAAAAAATTAAAAAATAGAATGTAAAGAAGTAAAAAAATAAAAATGTAAAAAGGCAAAAAGTATAAAATAATGTTAAAAATACAAAAAAAAGGAGACTCTTCTCTCCATCCACCTCCTCGTGGTAAGAGTCGGGCAACGTTAGAGCCTAACGGCTAGGGGACGGGGTTGGTGATTATTCAAGATGGCTTAGAATGTAATAGGCTTTTATTATTACCAATTCATGTACTTATAGAGGATACTATACTAGATCGAGAATAATGAACGAGGAAAACTGAGAAAAGTGAAGAAACTCAACATTTTCAATGTTTTCGCGAGCTGATTGGCTGCCATATTGAGGACGGTATTTTTAAGTCCGAAATTATCAACTAATATCAAGTAGACTTATCGAATTTATTATTTAGAATCATAAATTAGATGTAAACATCTCGATTATCGTTGAATTCTATCGAAAAAATGCTGTTTTTGGCGAATTTCCTTGTTTTTCCGCCATTTTGAGACCACCATGATGTTTTCGACTTTCCACTTATATACATCTTTAAAGTACAAGTATTAAGTCCACCGATGGCCAGGTTCTTAACCTCCTTCCTACTTTTATTCCATTCCAAAAACAGGGATTTCTTTTCGAAAGTGCTCGTTTTTTCGTATCTTCTTCTATTAAAACAGCCATATTTTTTTCCCCCGTTGACGAACCTCAAAAATAGCAACGGATTCGAAAAGAGCATGCCGAAAAATAGTAGAATACACATTGTTGATCAAATTGTTTATGATTTGATAGGTTTTCAAGATACCCGAAAGGAAGCAAAAAATTTTGGACGTTCAGGCGTTAATGGGTTAACGGCACCGAAGGAGGAAGGCCTACTTGGGAGGAACTCCTTTTTTAGAAGAATATCCTGTGCACTATCCTGGATGGAGAAGCAACGATCGGAAAACGGTTATTATTCACTGCGAGCGTATTCTTTCACCTCGCGTGCGAAAAACCGAACGACGCTCGTCGATAATCAAAATATTTGTTCAGAGATAAGCGTACAGTGCCCGAAGCGAAAAGGTGGTCTGTTACGGCAAAATCAACCGAAGCGATTACTCGATTAAATGCAGCCTCATCATTTATTACGAGAAAATTCGTTAAAAAAAAGGTAATTATGTATAAAGGGGGCCTCCCCTCCGATTGAATTTATCTTGAAATATGTTGTTGGGAAAGTCTTCCTGACTCGTTTCATTGTATACATTGTGTCCCAGACGACCCATACAATCTCTCGTGGGGACGTAGAGCGGCTTAATATAAACACAAAAGTCCTGGACCATTATTCAATATTCGCAATATTTATCGAGTTATTAATTGTTAAAGATCAAACGAAAGGGCGTCCGCCAAAATAGCAGCGGGGGGAGCGCTGGTGCCTCTGCGAGCTTAGAACGGCCCAGTTTACCAACAAGCAAACGCGGGACGCGGTAAGGGGAAGGCTGAAACACCGCTACACGGCCGGCTTGTTTTGCGTTATTCTTCCCCTTACCGCGCCCCGCATTTGTTTGTAGGTAAACTGGGCCGTCCTACAGCTCGCAGAGGCTCCATCGCTTCTCCCGCTGCTATTTTGGCGGACGCCCTTTCCTTTGATCTTTAACAATTAATAACTCAATAAATATTGCGATTATCGCAAAATGGTACAGGACTTTTATGTTCAGCGCAAACCGCTCTATGTCCCCACGAGAGATTGTATGGGTCGTCTGGGACACCCTGTATTTATAAGGGTCGCACACAAATAGTTCTGGAGATACAGAACAAGAAACGGGGAGATTGCGATAACTTAGGCGTCTTCCCGAGTAGAATTTGAACATCGTTGCTGTCTAGTTCAGATATAGAAAAAACGATATATACATCGGAATTGTCTATTTTTTGTGTGTAGTAGTGGGCTTGAAATGTAACGGTCACTTCTACCAGTGGCTGCATCAAAAAAACTGGCTACTACTTAGATAGAAAATTTAAGATATGTAAATGTAGTAGTAACCTAGCCTGGGCTGGACAGGAAGTAGCAAAATAAAATAAACTTCTGGATAATTCTTATTTTTTGCCAACGTATCGTTGTTCCTGAAACGCCGGTAAGTAGGTGTTCAATTTGCTTAACGATTACTTGTATTTTTATTGAATTGAAAAATCCACTTTTATATACCTTCTTGGGTGAGGAGATTCGAACCTGAGACCTCTAGCTCACGGAGCCTGTTCCCTTACACATAGACCACAACTCGGATTGTTGTGTGAGAGAGAAAAGAGTGAGATGATCCACAAAAGTAAGGAGTTTCTTTATAAGTGTACGGCACTCGAAGAGTATTTATTTATTTAAAAATAATTCGACATTGCTAGTGCCTCGAACTCTTTGGAATATGTTGTAGTATGTCTACAGCTATCCAGAAAACATTTTATTTCGACATGAACTCCCTAATTTTGCGCAGCATCTTACTTTGCGATGATAAACTATTTTTGTTATAGTTTTTTCGCCTGAACTCTTAACATTTCATGCCCAGGACGTTGAACTCTTCGAAATATCACTCCTGTACGTTGAAAGATCGAAATTCGGTGAGATGCAATCAAGCCATACGCGAAGTTCGCATCTCGTTTTTTAAAACGAGATTTTTGGTGTAAATCATTTGAACTATTGTTAAAACTTGTAAGAATTCCTTGAACTTTGCTGGATGCAAGTAAATTTGACATTTTTTCATGAGATGCTGACAGTTGAGATGTTAGGTTCACACCGGTGTCGTCAAGCTCGTGAGAGATTCGCTGACTAATTTAAAAATGCTAGTGGCGATCTAGTAATTGGATTATATTTTCTGGGAAAGACAGCACCATCTAGTATCATATTTTCTATGTATTACTACACAACCGCTACGTCAGTAAAACTGTCTATAAATTCTTATCTAGTACTGACCTAGCTGCTAGCAAGAAAATGTAATCTAGTCAATACTATCTACCTACTAGGTTTCACATCGGACGTACTAGATTCATTTCTACTCGGGTTAATTTAACTGTTGTTTCTGGTAGTATTTTTTTCAATCGGGAACGATGCGAGGTGGACGCGAGGACCACCCACATGCTAACGTGCATTCCACGCAGAAAGCCACACCCTATAAGTTAACGAAACAAAATGAGCGGAATCAATTCTAATTAATATTTTAATTTGTTGCTCAAAAGTTGCTAAAGAAAAAAATTGGTTGCTCGCTTAGTTTTTCTTAAAATACATGTTCCGCTAACGGAAGGTTAAGTTAGCGAAACAACATATTTTTTAATGACAAAAACAATAAAAAAGCACATATCGATTATAAAAGAATTTGTTGCTCATTTGTTGCTTTCAGAATATGCTAGCCCGGAATGTATTGTACTGCTGGTTTTTTTTTTAATTTGATGTTCCCATAACGCAAGATTGAGTTAACGGAACGTTACGTATATAACAACGAATAATTTCGACAAAAAATTTGTTGCTCGGACGTGCTTGGTACCAAAATGTTCGTAAAGAAACATAGTTTCAGAAAATATCGGTCACCGATTTTGTTGCTCGTCGCAAAGAGTTGGAAAAGAGTCACGAAGTCGCCAGACTTGCCCGCCGAAATGTGTATGACTCGTATACTTTCATAAGGAATAATTTGGTCAAAAAATTTGTTGCTCGGACGTGCTTGGTACCAAATGTTCGTAGAGAAACATAGTTTCCGAAAATATCGGTTACCGATCTTGTTGCTCGTCGCAAAGTCTTGAAAAAGAGTCGCGAAGTCGCCAGACTTGCCCGCCGAAATGTGTATGACTCGTAAACTTCCACAAGGGACAATTCTGTCAAAAAATTAGTTTCTCGGACGTGCTTGAATGTTTCATTACAAACATTTTGGCGCCAAGCACGTCCGAGCAACTAATTTTTTGACGAAATTATTCGTTGTTATATGCGTAACGTTCCGCTAACTCAATCTTGCGTTATGGAAATATCAAATTAAAAAAAAAATCGAGGGAGAACTGCGATCGTTCTGGCGCGCGTCAGCGGGATCGAAGCGAGAATTTAATTTATGTAAATGATGACGTTGAATAGTACGCTCGAGTAAACGCGGCGGAAGAGAAGAAGACGGAACAGCAGTCGCTGGAAACGGACGATCGATTATCGTAAGTTTGCCGTCCCAGGTGGAATGGTATTTCCAAGTACGATCGCATTCTAATTCGTTAAGTGGATCGTCACGTATGTCGGACGATTGTACTTCCGCCTGGTCATTCATTTGTTTCTTTAATGCGCGGCCAGGATTAACGACCGCCCCATTAAACAAAATGCGGTATCAACAGCTATAAGGTTGAAACGATAATTAATTAAATTTGTTGAAAATTAATTAGTACGTGACGCGCGCACGCTTCGATTCAATATCTAGGTTGGTTACCGATGGAGATGTAGATTTGAAGGAAACAGAAAAAGTATGGCACTAAAGTAAACTGAAATAATGATTACCAGAAATATGAAGTGAATGCAAGTCGGTGCTACCGATAACAGTTCGGAGGTGAACAATTATTTCGAAATAACAAGACTTTATACGTTAATTAACATCTCGTAAATTTAATTAACCGTTATTTGACGGATGTAACAGGCGATACAGCAGGGTAATATATTACTTCGTCTATTAATGTGTCGTCACTAAGATTAATATTTACGAGTCAAACTATAATCAAGTACTAATTCCATCATTTTATTATTACGCAACAGTTTCCGGGGGTAGAGTGTTCTAAAGAATCATATCAATCAGGCAACTCGCGAAACACACAAGAGAGAAGTACCCTAAAAAGCACATCTGCGGTAATTCTAAGAATGAGTAAATACCTCTCGATTTAACTGCTCTTAAGATATCCGCTAGTAACGTTTTTTGAGGGTACATTTCCCTTGTGCCTTCTGGTGAATGAGGGGTGTTTCACGGATAAGGGTTGCAGCGAGAAAATCCGGGACTGCATATTCTGGGAGCACTTAAAGTGCACTGAATTCCTACGTATTCACTGTTTTCCATTTTTGTTTGCTTTGCCGTTTTGTGGTTGTGACGTTGCCAGCTTAGCGTCGAGCTACCACCACCACAAATTCTGCCTGAACTAGAGGAGCACTTAAATCGCGGATAGAGCACTTAATTAACACTTAATTCTCATCTAGTTGTTTTGTAATTTTCGTTATGTGGCAGCGCCTCATACCTGCTTCGTGGGAGAACCACATTCACGTATTACAATTCATTCGTTCTCTCGTTTATCTTCGTTAATTCGAAGTACATAGCGCGTAAAATTCAAGCCGCCAGATAATTTTTCTTCATTCTCCGGCGTCATTCGAGGCCGTCTCTCTCGATGAAAAATACCAGGTCAGGAAAGGCCATTGTCACGGAATTCTCCCTCCTTCTCTTTTCTCGGTTTTGATCTCTCGGCGACGGATACTCGCGTGCTATCCAAGCGGATTCAGCGTCACATGAATTATTATGATTGAGTGATCCGCGGGAGGGAACGCACGGCTTAACCCCTCATTACAATTACAGCGGTCCTCTGCGTTCACGATTCCCATAGTAACGTGACTGATCTCGTCTTCCTCCTCTTGCTCTCCAGGAAAAGAGACGACAGAGAGAGAGAGAGAGAGAGGGAGGGAGGGAGGGAGAGACCGGGGGGGGGGAGAGACTGTCGTAACTTCAATCGGCGCACGGAGGACGTCCGGTGATTTTTTAATATCGCCAGTTTCCATCGCACATCCAACTTTATTATTACGTTCGCTTAAATGTCTTCGATGCATTTACATGGCATCTAATTTTATTGCCACGCTGATCGCACGTGTCTCTGTGGCGTTAGAAAAAAAGAAAAAAAGAAATTCACGAGCGTAGGACTCGAAAGAAGGTTCGATCGAAGGCAGACAGAAGATGATATTGGTTTCGCGATACGTGACGAGGACGCAACAGTGTATGAAAGAAAAATAACTAGCTCAACCTACAAAGAGAATGGCGCCTTTCAATAGCATCGATTAAATAGTCAAATCCTGCATTTTGACGCGATGAATAAAAATAACGGGAGTGGTTTTTTATACTTTGATATTAATATTCCCAATTGCATGCACTCACGGACCCACTGTATTAGGATCGAACGAGGTAAGTTGATTATTTTAAAATTCGACCGGATATATCAAAGTACAAAAATATTCTAGCACTGTTATATTCGATACCAGAGAACGTATAGTACTTTCGTGGTTCAAAATGTACAATATCCGACCGCGGCAATGCGGGATTAAAAGAACTAGGGGGTAAACCCCCTGCGCTTTCGCTTCGCTCAAGCGCCAACCCCCCAGATCGCCTTTGCTCGCGCTTCGCGCTCGCTTTACCGGGTGCAGAAAAGCTTCGCTTTTCTGCAATAGGCACGACCGCGGCACTCGCGCTTCGCGCTCGCCCACGAATTTCAAACCGTTTCGAAATTGTTGAAAATTCAAGTATTGAGATATTAAACTATGCTAGAGAGTCCTCTGCGCTTTCGCTTCGCTCAAGCGCCATACCCCCTGAGAACGTCGGGTGCTCGCACTTCGCGCTCGCCCGCGAAATGCAGCATTTCTGCAATGCGCGCAAGTGATCGAAACCGGACAATTAAATGCATCCGAACCAAACTTTTACATGTACATCAAGTATATACTCCTTTGCTGCGGTGAAACTTTATGCATGGTTAACTTCAACCATTCAGAAATTGCGACAAATTGAAATCTTTAATCCAGTATTCCGGCGAAACGCTTGCGCGGATTCAAAAAAAATTTGCAATGTAGTTTAAAAATATACCCATTTGGTGCCACGAAACTTTATGGTCATCTTCAACCGTTTCGAAATTACGGGATTTTCAAACTATAATTATAAATAAAATAGTGAATTAAAGATTTGAACATTTTGAAAAGATTTCGAAATGGTTGAAGATGCCCATACACAATGTTTCGTGGCACCAAATGGGTATATACTTGATGTACATGCCAAATTTTGTCCGAATCCGTTCAGCCGTTTCAAGATGACCATGCATATTGCTGCCATTTCTAAACGGTTGAAGATAGCGATACATAAAGTTTCCTGGCACCAAATGGGTATATACTTGATATGCATGCCACATTTTGTCCGAATCCGTTCAGTCATTTTGCCGGAATAGTGGACTAATCAACTCTTTGGCTGAAATAATGGATAAAAAATTTGAATTTGCCGCCATTTCGAAACGGTTGAAGATGGCCATACATAAAGTTTCATGGCACCAAATGGATATATACTCGATGTACATGCCAAATTTTGTTCGAATCCGTTCAGCCGTTTGGCCGGAAAACTGGACTAAGGGATTAATGAATTTTGCACTATTTCCATTAGTCCAGTATTCCGGCCAAACGGCTGAACGGATCGCAACGAAATTTGGCATGTACTTTGAGTATATATCCATTTGGTGCCAGCAAACTTTATGTATCGCTATCTTCAGCCGTTTAGAAATGGCAGCAATATTAAATTTAAATTACATTTTTTTCAAATTTTGAATCTCCCGCCATCTTGTACCGGTTCAAGATGGCGGCTCACAAACCTTATTGTCAACTCACAGTAGTGTACTTGATTTTTGTGCCAAATTTCGTCCCGATCGGTTCAGCCGTTTTTCCGAAATCGAGGATATACACGGACACACACACACACACACACACACACACACACACACACACACACACACACACGTACGAACGGTTTTCGCGATGGCGATTGCATAAGTCACTCCCTTTACGGTCGTGCCTAAAAAAGACATTTAAAGCGAAATGATTCGTCTAGAGGCGAAAAACCATTCGGCGCCACGAAAGGCCATCCTTAACGCGAAATCGTCCAAATCGCGCCAAATTCGCAGTAGCTACCATCCTTACTTTGTCCTTCTCTCCTTTCTTCCCATCGCGTCTCCTCTCCAGTTATAAAATTCAAGGATACCGCGGTGATTCTAGAGATGGTACCGCGCTTGCCAAAACACAGCTGGACGGAAGGGGACAAAAAAGGAAGAGGTGAGACGCGAGGAGACCCTTCGACCTTTTCCCTCTCTCGTGCTCTCGTGAGGGAGAGGGAACGACTTACCGTGTCTTCCACCCGCAATGCAATCGATTGTACGCAGCGCACGTCGGCGGCAAGCGCCGTCGTAGTTGCGAGTACCTACTCGTCTGCGTTCGCGGCTGCTTACATAATTACCAGAGTTCTGGCCTCGCTGGCTGGAAGCTTTCAGCACACAAACCGTTCACCACGATGACATCGAACCACCCTCGCGTGGCGTGAGTGGCGAGCGAGTAACCATACCCAATGAGAGAGCAAGAAGGATTAAAAAAGCGTATGTGAGGGTGTTCACTTATAAAGCACTATATCGAAACTTTTACATTTTACGCGTATTATTGCTTCTGTTCGTACGGTGGAACCGCATTTAGAGAAACTGTCCAATCGGCTGTGTCACGGTGACGCATAATAACTAGAAACTAAATTAAACCGATTTCCATGCTCATCCTAACAGCTCGCGATCAAACATCGTGATCCTGTTCACGATATATGTAGATACTTTCTTGACCCTCTTCTCTTCTTTTCTTCCTCTCTCTCCTACTCTCTCCCCCCCCCCCCCCCTCGTTGGACGTGCTCGAAGGATAAACACGCGGAACGTGGTGGAACCAAAAGTAGAGGAGATGCGGAAGGACGCGAATGAAATCTACCAACCCCTGTGGATCTCCTAAACTTTCCCTTCGCAAGAGAAATCAGGGCAAGTCTCCACCCCTCCTCGTTCTTTCTTTCCGTCGTTCATTCGCTTATCTCGAAGGCGCTTTACGACGAGAGAAGAAGACGAAAGGGAGTCGACTCGAACGACTTGGCCTCGCGTTCTTTTCCTTCATTGGCCCTCTTTGAAATAAGCGAGACGAGGAAGAGAAGAGAAGAAGAAGAGACGAGGAAAAGAAGAGAAGAGAAGAAGAAGAGACGAAGAAAAGAAGAGATGAGAAGGAAAACGAAGGAAAGAAAAGAAGAAGGAATTTTCATATCTCTCACTTCGACCCTAACCCACTTTTCCCTTTTTTCGCCAGTCACCTCCTCCTATCGACGCGCAAAATCAACAGGAGAAGAAGCTGAGAACAAGAGGATCGTCGTCGCCCAATCTCTCCTCCACTTCTCTTTTCCTTCCACTCCCTTCTTTATATGCGAGCACGAGCTGAAAACACAAAAGAGAAGGAGAGGATCCTCTGAACTCTCAACCCTAAGGACTCCTCATTCTCGACCTCGTCGTCGTCATTCCCATTCCCAGCACTTGTAAATATGCGCTCAGGAATACGCTGGGCGCGCACACGGAATTCCGCACGTGTGGCACCGCTCGTATCGACACGACCGTTCATGGTAGGTAGGGCACCCGCGTTCGGATATTATGTGGCCAGTGCTGCCGTTGTAATCGGGCGTTTCCTCATCATCACGCATGAAGTGGTGTCAGGTCCTCTAACCCCCCCCCCCCCTCTCATTCTCGTTCCTTCATTTCTCTCGTCTCTCTCTCTCTCTCTCTCTTCTCTCGCGACACGCACGAGCGAGCGAGCTCTGTCTCCCTTTTTCCCGTTCTCATTCTGCTCTTCTTCCGATCACGCTCACAGCAGGGACCAACAGCTCGCACGGCGGACGCGAATTTGAAGCGACAGGACATTGTCCATTATTTCTCTCGGCTCCCCCTATCCACCCGCCCGACACTCGCATCCTTCCAATTTTTACTCTCCTATTGACACCTAGTTGACCGCGCGCGCGTACCTTTGCCCGATGATTTCTTCGAGCGAGAGAAGCTCTGCCGCACGAGTCTTTCCGAAAGTGAAGTTCGCATGGAAGGCGCCGCGCCGAGAAGACGCCGCACGCGCGCGCAGATTGGTCGTGAAAAATGAAAGGCCCGATAATTTGATTGCACCAAGAGGGCCGATGTTTCATTTTTACTCTAATGTCGTGATCTACGATGCCCTTAACAAGTTCTTCCTCTCGACTGATAATTCGAGCGACAAATTCGGGCATACGGTGCAAAGTGGGGCCACAGACTCGAAAAGCTGGCCTAAAGTATTTTTCGGGAATTCACTGAATGAATTTGCTTTTAAAGGTAGTTTTTGTTATTTTCCATACTGTAATATATGTATTTTACAACAATTAAAATTAACAAAGAAAGAGCACACTCCTAACTTTCGTGTTATAATGAAAGTATTTTAAATGTTCTCTTCGGAATGTAGTTCACTGTGAATTTTAGTTCCTGAATAGTAGTTGGTATATGGACCAAATCAAGATTTTGATACAATTTGTTTACTATGTAGTGATAGTAAAAATTACCTAAGGCATTTAATTTTCAAATTGTATGTGTTTTGTAAAAAAAAGTGTATAATTTGATTTTTTTTGTAGGGGAAAAATTATGATATATCTGATGACGTAGAAGATGAACTGTCATCGTCATCTGTACTGTCTTCTTCGTTGTCAGTTTACGCAATATGATGCAACACTAACGTATTTAGAACATGAGACTCATACCTTTTTACATTCTTTGTAGGTCATTTTCTAAGACTAGTTATGAAAGGGTTTGATGACATTAACAAATGATTAACCCCTTAACACTAAACCTACCAAACGCAGGTCAAATGACCGTTTTCAAGGGAAATCCCCATAAGGAAAAAATCTTCGGTAGGTTTAGTGTTAACAGTGTAGCGAAAGTGAGCTTTACTTGCCACCAGTGTGTGAAAAAAAAAGTTTGTTAGATTTCTGTAATGATTTTGGTATCCATACTTGTGAGGTCGCTGAATCCGAATATGATATCAGAATTATAAAATTTAAAATAGCGGATCCAATACGGCGACCACAAAATAAAAGTTTATTCGATTGTTATGAAACTCGGTATCCGGGAGTATTTTGAATTTTGAAATTCTGGCATCATATTCGTATTCAGGGGCTCGAAAACTCCCGGATACCGAGTTTCATAACAATCGAACAAAATTCTCATTTTTTCGGTCGCCATTTTGGATCTGCTACTTTGAATTTTGAAATTCTGATATCATATTCGAATTCAGCAACCGCAAAAACCGTAGGATACCATAATTCATACAAATCGTACAAGGGTAAATTGGTTTTTTTTTTCAAATATGCATATATGTACATCACACTCCAGTGGCACGACATTTTTTGTGCATATATGCTACATACACTGTTAAGGGGTTAAGAATATCTTCGTTTGTATTTCATCTAGAAGATTTCCTGGAAAAATCACGTCTATATCTCTTGATGTCCTTATTTCTCGCTTCTTGGGCTTCCTCTGACAGTTGTAGGCATGTAGCGGGCATGTAGTACCACAAATGTCAACCAAGCTGGCATCGTCAAATTACAAAAATTGAAAAACAACTGTGTGGGAATTAAGTGCTAATTAAGTGCTAATGTTTTCTTGATGTTGCGGTGCCAGCTTGTCGTCGAGCTAGCACAGCCACAGATTCGGTCGAAACTAGAAGAGCACTTAAATCGCGAATAGACCACTTAACTATTAGCACTTAATTCCTGTATAGTTGTTTTGCAATTTTCGTTATGTGGCAGTGCCAGCTTGTTTGACATCAACTTGCATACAATAGATCGATCCATGTACAATTCAAAATGCACGTCAGCATGGGTCCTAGATAAAATTTTATATTTGCGTTGTTGGTCAGCCTTTCAAAGCTTTGGCCCTACTGTGGGGCGTTTGAGAAACGTTTCGGGAAGTGAGCAAATTATTCGATGAAGATTAGCGACGTGAATTGCAGTTTTGTCGCAAGATCTACCGATTCTTGTCCCGTACGGGTTCTATCGCGAAGAATGTTTCCAGCAAACGGAATTTCGGAAAGTGAGAAGGTAAAACTGAAACCAAAAATGGAAGTATAACTTGTCCGCTGTCCGGTCGCGGTCCTTTTTATTTTGCTACGCCCAGGTTCCACTCCTTCGTCGCAATGTTTGCGAGTGACAGATAAAGCGCTCGAACATTTTTCCCTTCAAATTGATTTTTCTCCCCATCATTTCTCAACCACTTCGATCGAGAGAGAATCCTCATTTCCGCCTCGACATCCTTTCACCGCGAAGTAACGGCGACGCGTGACAACGTAGATGGCGTGACGCGGCAACTGAGCCGTCGTCGTTGCGGTTCGATTTCATTTTTCGTTCGCACCCCCTTCTCCTTACGATCTCCCTCGTGTTCTCTGCTCTTCTTCTTACACCACCAAGCACCTACGTTCGATCGCATCGTAAAGATGTTCGGTCGAAGGTCCTGGTTCAAGGTCGAATGCGATCTCGAGAATCAGGCGCGGACCGAAACCAACGCCGTTAAATTGGGACACTTATCTCGATCCGATTACGCCGCGCTTGCATCTCTCCTCTCTCATTCGCCCTCTCTCAACCACTCCGCGTTCTCTATCGCGGTACCGAAATGAAATCGCGTTCGACCAATTACGATTTCTGTCCCAATTCGTCGCGCCAGGCGGACAGGCGGACAGGCGTGTCCCGACGCGAATCGCAAAATTGGAAGGACTTTGATTAAATGGGGCCTTTTCCTGTTCGCTTTTATTGCCGAAGATCGCGGAAACGCTCGAGGACGATTCTAATTGTCGACAAAAGTTGCACGACGGGGAGAAAGAGAGAAATGTCCTGCGTTTTCTAGAAACAGAGAGAGAGAGAGAGAGAGAGAGAGAGAGAGAGAGAGAGAGAGAGAGAGAGAGACAAAGAAATGATCTTACCGGACAGTGTATTGGTATGTAGGATTCGGCAGGGTACGTAAACCTGGTATATATATATATATATATTTTATTGAAAGTTGAAGGGAAGTCTTTAAACCAATTCAAGGAAAGGAAAAGAAAAGAGCGATTTAAAATATTCCTGGATATTATAATAACCACCGCCACCAGGAAGAAGGGAGAAGCTCTATACCGCCACGAAAGTCTCTACGAATCCGTATCAGATCCTGTGTAAATACCGACACATTTCGTAGAGCAAATGCTATTCAATTAAAATATTATTAAATTATACATCTTATTAAATTCAAAATGTTATCTTCAAAATGTTCATTTATCGTATTTTAATTTTCGACTCAGTTATTGATTTAATCGCGTATACATTCGCCTATTTATTTCTTGTTTTTATGCAACGAAGCAAGTGGGTCTCTCTTTCATTAATTGCCTAACGATTTTAATGAAAAGACGAGACCCCAAACGTGAGAAACAAAATATATTTACACGCGCCGCACGCACGCTTCCCAGCTCGCCCTAGAACCACACGAATCCTAAAAAGGCTCATTCCCACGCCTTTCCTCGCCTATCCACGAATTGTACCTCCCCCGTGCTCCCCCGGTCCTACTTTGCTAATAAGGCCTCGTTTACGCGTCGTACCCTGCCACCACGCAGCCAGACGATCAAAATTATCTTATGCACCCTGCGCTCTAGTTTCACCCGCCACCCACCAATCCCTCCTACCCTCCCCCTCGTCTTCCACTTCTTCCCCGATCACCCTTGCCCACACACCACTCACTCGAACGGGCGGACGAGCGAGTGAACGAGCAGATCAATGGAAAACACGGCGCAGGTTGAAGCACGCCCCGACGCCACCGCGATGGCAATTCCAGCGCGAAGAGGCAACGCTACGCTGCTCCACTTTTTCGCGCGCACCCGCCCCGCCAGTCGAAGGTTCTCTTCGAGGTTCTCTTTCGGCGAAGGTCACATACGCGGGGTGTCTGTGAAGCTAGCACGACATTTTGCAAATAACAACAAAATAATAATAGTTCTAGTAGCACTTTTCATAGTTCTAGAGTTCCTGATAGAAAATAGAAAGAGTTCCGCAATTTTAATATTGAAAAACGGCAAATGAAAAATTGTCGTGCTAACTTCGCAAATCTAGCACGACACTTCCCCTCTAAAGTATAAGAAATCCGTAAATAAAACTACTTTTAGCAAGAGTTCCCGTGAGTTCTCATCGAGTTTCATTACTGAGAGCAATTGAAAAAAAAAATTTCAACATTTAAGCATTTTTCATAAACTTTATTACGATACTCGGCACGCCATTCGGGGAAAAGTGCTGTGCTGACCATTTCTCTTGCTTTTTTCAATGAATATCGATAGTTCTAGCAGAGTTCTAATCCTTAGAATCATTTTCAAGCAGAGTTCCAGCCTCCAATTATTTTTAAACAATTTATTAATCCCCGGAGCCAGCACGGCATTCGAGAAAAAGTGCCGTGCTGACTATTTCTCGTGCTTTTCTCAATGAATATCGATAGTTCTAGCAGAGTTCTGATCCTTAAAATCAATTTGAAGCATAGTTCTAGCCTCCAATTATTTTTAAACAATTTATTAAGCCTCGGAGCCAGCACGACATTTTGAGAAAAAGTGCCGTGCTGACGATTTCTCGTGCTTTGCTCAATGAATATCGATAGTTCTAGCAGAGTTCTGATCCTTAGAATCAATTTGAAGCATAGTTCCAGCCTCCAATTATTTTTAAACAATTTATTAAGCCTCGGAGCCAGCACGACATTTTGAGAAAAAGTGCCGTGCTGACGATTTCTCGTGCTTTGCTCAATGAATATCGATAGTTCTAGCAGAGTTCTGATCTTTAGAATCAATTTGAAGCATAGTTCCAGCCTCCAATTATTTTTAAACAATTTATTAAGCCTCGGAGCCAGCACGACATTTTGAGAAAAAGTGCCGTGCTGACGATTTCTCGTGCTTTGCTCAATGAATATCGATAGTTCTAGCAGAGTTCTCATCTTTAGAATCAATTTGAAGCATAGTTCCAGCCTCCAATTATTTTTAAACAATTTATTAAGCCTCGGAGCCAGCACGACATTTTGAGAAAAAGTGCCGTGCTGACGATTTCTCGTGCTTTGCTCAATGAATATCGATAGTTCTAGTAGAGTTCTGATCCTTAGAATTAGAACTATCGATATTCATTGAGCAAAGCACGAGAAATCGTCAGCACGGCACTTTTTCTCAAAATGTCGTGCTGGCTCCGAGGCTTAATAAATTGTTTAAAAATAATTGGAGGCTGGAACTATGCTTCAAATTGATTCTAAAGATCAGAACTCTGCTAGAACTATCGATATTCATTGAGCAAAGCACGAGAAATCGTCAGCACGGCACTTTTTCTCAAAATGTCGTGCTGGCTCCGAGGCTTAATAAATTGTTTAAAAATAATTGGAGGCTGGAACTATGCTTCAAATTGATTCTAAGGATCAGAACTCTGCTAGAACTATCGATATTCATTGAGCAAAGCACGAGAAATCGTCAGCACGGCACTTTTTCTCAAAATGTCGTGCTGGCTCCGAGGCTTAATAAATTGTTTAAAAATAATTGGAGGCTGGAACTATGCTTCAAATTGATTCTAAAGATCAGAACTCTGCTAGAACTATCGATATTCATCGAGAAAAGCACGAGAAATAGTCAGCACGGCACTTTTTCTCGAATGCCGTGCTGGCTCCGGGGATTAATAAATTGTTTAAAAATAATTGGAGGCTGGAACTCTGCTTGAAAATGATTCTAAGGATTAGAACTTTGCTAGAACTATCGATATTCATTGAAAAAAGCACGAGAAATCGTCAGCACGGCACTTTTTCTCAAAATGTCGTGCTGGCTCCGAGGCTTAATAAATTGTTTAAAAATAATTGGAGGCTGGAACTATGCTTCAAATTGATTCTAAAGATCAGAACTCTGCTAGAACTATCGATATTCATTGAGCAAAGCACGAGAAATCGTCAGCACGGCACTTTTTCTCAAAATGTCGTGCTGGCTCCGAGGTTTAATAAATTGTTTAAAAATAATTGGAGGCTGGAACTATGCTTCAAATTGATTCTAAGGATCAGAACTCTGCTAGAACTATCGATATTCATTGAGCAAAGCACGAGAAATCGTCAGCACGGCACTTTTTCTCAAAATGTCGTGCTGGCTCCGAGGCTTAATAAATTGTTTAAAAATAATTGGAGGCTAGAACTATGCTTCAAATTGATTTTAAGGATCAGAACTCTGCTAGAACTATCGATATTCATTGAGAAAAGCACGAGAAATAGTCAGCACGGCACTTTTTCTCGAATGCCGTGCTGGCTCCGGGGATTAATAAATTGTTTAAAAATAATTGGAGGCTGGAACTCTGCTTGAAAATGATTCTAAGGATTAGAACTCTGCTAGAACTATCGATATTCATTGAAAAAAGCAAGAGAAATGGTCAGCACGGCACTTTTCCCCGAATGGCGTGCCGAGTATCGTAATAAAGTTTATGAAAAATGCTTAAATGTTGAAATTTTTTTTTTCAATTGCTCTCAGTAATGAAACTCGATGAGAACTCACGGGAACTCTTGCTAAAAGTAGTTTTATTTACGGATTTCTTATACTTTAGAGGGGAAGTGTCGTGCTAGATTTGCGAAGTTAGCACGACAATTTTTCATTTGCCGTTTTTCAATATTAAAATTGCGGAACTCTTTCTATTTTCTATCAGGAACTCTAGAACTATGAAAAGTGCTACTAGAACTATTATTATTTTGTTGTTATTTGCAAAATGTCGTGCTAGCTTCACAGACACATACGCGGGCGCGTCTGAAAGTTTCTAACCTCCCCATGTTTTCCGCTCTTCATCCTGCTTTCCTCACTTCGCTGGTCTCTTCGTGGTTTCGGCCAGAGAATGGACCACCTGCTCGAGTGGGATTAAAGGAGAATTAAATTCGAAGAGGAAAAGGACTCGTGGGAGTCGTTTCGGACAGGTCCTTGTGAATTGCGGCGCGTGGTGAAATTTTTAGAAATACCTCGTCTGCGTGAATTTGCGCGTCCGACGCAAGAAAATGGAGCTCCGAAAGGAAATGTTGGAAGATCAGATTTCTATTATCTATGGTAGTAGTGGGTGCCGTTTCTTAATGCTTGCACGTATTATCCTTGTGTATGTAAAGGATGGTTCTCCTTTGGCTATCTGTAATTTATATTTTCAACCGAGAGTTTCAAAAAAATAATATTAAGTATCGAACACCTCTGTTAAGCTAGCAGGACCAACTGGGCAGAATCCACTCGGACCTATCCCATTATTTAGTACTTATTTTGTACTAATTTGTACCACCAATAAATATTTTGTACCACGTGCCGTTTTCAAAAAAATCGTGGCGCTGCTAGCTTGACGTTAAGCTAGCAGGACCACACGCAAAAAAAAAGAAAAAACGGAAAACAAGGGTATCAATTGAAAGAGCAGAATTTGTACTAATTTGTACCATCAAAAAATATTTTGTACCACGTGCCATTTTGTTCGAAACAATGTCAAATGAAATTTACCAGAGTCAGGCTCAAGAGTAAAGTACCCGTTTCCGCGAGCAGAATCAATCGGTACTAGCACAGTCGAAACGCACTAATTTGTACCTCCGAAATATGTACTCGCCGCTTTTGTACCCCATCCCTTCCCGGAGAAACTACCCCCATCGCCCCACCGGCTCAAGAGTAAAGTACTCGTTTCCGCGAGCAGAATCAATCGGTACTAGCACAGTCACAACGCACTAATTTGTACCTCCCAAATATGTACTCGCCGATTTTGTACCCCATCCCTTCCCGCAGAAACTACCCCCATTGCCCCACCGGCTCAAGAGTAAAGTACCCGTTTCTGCGAGCAGGATCAAACGGTACTGCTACACTAGAAAAACACTATTGTGTGTTGTTCAAATATGCAATCGTGGAATTTGTACCCTAGCCTTTCTCTGAAATTCCCAGAATTTCAATGTCGAAATTCAATTTGTAGGGAGTTATAAAATAGTTGTGTGGTGTAGTTTGTACTGACAGGAAAGGAAGGGAAGAGAATCATGAAGGGAAGGGTAATCGTGTAACGCTGTGAACTGCAACACAGTTTCATATACTTTGTGACAGAGAAAAAAAATAAATGACATCGTATGATAGATTGTAGCAATGTTTTTATGTAACCTTATAAATTTATATCGCGTCTGAAAATATCGGCGAGTACATATTTCGGAGGTACAAATTAGTGCGTTTCGACTGTACTAGTACCGATTGATTCTGCTCGCGGAAACGGGTACTTTACTCTTGAGCCGGTGGGGCGGGGGGGGGGGGTAGTTTATGCGGGAAGGGATGGGGTACAAAATCGGCGAGTACATATTTGGGAGGTACAAATTAGTGCGTTTCGACCGTGCTAGTACCGATTGATTCTGCTCGCGGAAACGGGTACTTTACTCTTGAGCCAGAGGGGTGTTGGGGGTAGTTTATGCGGGAAGGGATGGGGTACAAAATCGGCGAGTACATATTTGGGAGGTACAAATTAGTGCGTTTCGACCGTGCTAGTACCGATTGATTCTGCTCGCGGAAACGGGTACTTTACTCTTGAGCCAGAGGGGTGTTGGGGGTAGTTTCTGCGGGCAGGCATGGGGTACAAAATCGGCGAGTGCATATTTCGGAGGTACAAATTAGTGCGTTTCGACTGTGCTAGTATCGATTGATTCTGCTCGCGGAAACGGGTACTTTACACTTGAGCTAGAGGGGTGTTAGGGGTAGTTTCCGCGGGAAGGCATGGGGTACAAAATCGGCGAGTACATATTTCGGAGGTACAAATTAGTGCGTTTCGACTGTGCTAGTACCGATTGATTCTGCTCGCGGAAACAGGTACTTTACTCTTGAGTCAGAAGGGCGATGGGGGTAGTTTCTCCGGGAAGGGATGGGGTACAAAATCGGCGAGTACATATTTCGGAGGTACAAATTAGTGCGTTTCGACTGTACTGGTACCGATTGATTCTGCTCGCGGAAACAGGTACTTTACTCTTGAGCCAGAAGGGCGATGGGGGTAGTTTCTCCGGGAAGGGATGGGATACAAAATCGGCGAGTACATATTTTGGAAGTACAAATTAGTGCGTTTCGACTGTGCTAGTACCGATTGATTCTGCTCGCGGAAACAGGTACTTCACTCTTGAGCCAGAGGGGCGATGGGGGTAGTTTCTCCCGGAAGGGATGGGGTACAAAATCGGCGAGTACATATTTGAGAGGTACAAATTAGTGCGTTTCGACTGTGCTAGTACCGATTGATTCTGCTCGCGGAAACAGGTACTTTACTCTTGAGCCAGAGGGGCGATGGGGGTAGTTTCTCCCGGAAGGGATGGGGTACAAAATCGGCGAGTACATATTTGAGAGGTACAAATTAGTGCGTTTCGACTGTGCTAGTACCGATTGATTCTGCTCGCGGAAATAGGTACTTTACTCTTGAGCCAGAAGGGCGGTGGGGGTAGTTTCTCCGGGAAGGGGTGGGGTACAAAATCGGCGAGTACATATTTTGGAAGTACAAATTAATGCGTTTCGACTGTGCTAGTACCGATTGATTCTGCTCGCGGAAACGGGTACTTTACTCTTGAGCCTGACTCTGGTAAATTTCATTTGACATTGTTTCGAACAAAATGGCACGTGGTACAAAATATTTTTTGATGGTACAAATTAGTACAAATTCTGCTCTTTCAATTGATACCCTTGTTTTCCGTTTTTTCTTTTTTTTTTGCGTGTGGTCCTGCTAGCTTAACGTCAAGCTAGCAGCGCCACGATTTTTTTGAAAACGGCACGTGGTACAAAATATTTATTGGTGGTACAAATTAGTACAAAATAAGTACTAAATAATGGGATAGGTCCGAGTGGATTCTGCCCAGTTGGTCCTGCTAGCTTAACAGAGGTGTATCGAACACTTTTCTGGATACTCTAATTTCGTATTAGTAATTTTAAATAAGAACAACAACAGTTGTAATCGCACCGTTTGAAAGTATACTATTTTTAATAAAAATTTTAATATCTCGTGTTTCTACTGTTATATCTAAAACCGTATCGCAAGTAACCCAGCGCAATTTATGGAATCTGCAAGATTCGACGATACTTTTCTCACGAGATGGAACCGAAGTTTAGTTTGGAACAAATTTAGGTCGACGAAACTTTTCCCTAGGTATTCTGTCGCTAATGTTCCGTGGAGGAGTATATAACGCGCTCGCGATACAACAAAATTGTCCCTCGACGAATCCCATCTCCAAGAGAAGAGGAGCCGTCCCGTAAGAAAGCCCCGAGAAAAATCGGACACGTCCAGGGGATAAAGAGGACCGAGCAAACGAAAAGAGCAAGCGTCGCGATGCTCGTGAAAAGTGAAGGAGCAAGCGAGCGAAAAGTGAAACTCTGAAGTCCCAGATAAGATAAGTTTCGCCGTCTCGGTGGATTTAGTAGGCGAGAAATCGCGAATCTTCGCTAGAACGACTCGAGGGGCACGATTGAATGACTCCAGAGGAACAAAATCCAAGAAAGGGGGGAGACGGGAGAGGGGAGAGGGGAGAAAGGGAGTGGGAGGGGGGGGGGGGTAGATCGAGAGAGGAAGATACGAAAGAGCGGAAGAGAAAGGAAGGGAGGGCGAGTGCAATTTTTGCAACGCTCCGTATGAGCATAGATGCCTGGACCATTGCCAATGGCGTTCTCGTATTCTCCCGAGTGCCAATAATACTGATACGATTGGGAGAAGAAGAGAAATTGGAAGTCATTTTCACGGGGAAATTCCGTCGCTCCTTCCGGGACGAAGGAGGAGAACGGTAGTTAATTCACTTTTCTCTCACTTCAATTGTTCCAGGAAAATGATAAAGTTTACTAACGCTGAATGCCTTTCTTAATTTCGTCGATAGACTTTTCCGCGCTTACTCATGTATAAATGTTACTTGTGAATTGCGTTCGGTATTCTTCCGATTGTCGATAATAATAATACGACGTATTCTTACTAAAGTTCTCTTATTATCGATTCTCCTTCAATTTCATCGAGAGCGATTTTAATCGCACTTAATTCGATTCGATCGTGCTCATAGCCGCGAGCTACGACACCGCTAAAGATTTCCTCTCGCCAATGTTTCTGTTGCTATTATTAATCGCAGGGACGCTTGCGGAGGTTGTAAATGAACTATTGATCCCCCCCCCCCCCCAAACACACACACACACGCGCGCGCGCGCGCGCGTGCCGTCGTTGTCTGTTCACAACATTAAACACCTGTAAATAAACATTGTGATATCAAGACCGACTTGCCTTGACACAATAAGCTCGAAGCTCTCACAGCTAACTAAAACCGGTCGAGGGTCTTCGCTCTAGCAACATTTTTCAAACGTTTCTCTCCCTCCGTCTTTCTCTCTCTCTCTCTCTCTCTCTCCCTCTCTTTCTCGACTTTGGAATTTATGTCGCATTCGTGTCCCACTCACGTGCCACTACACCCATTTCACGGAAGTAGGAAGGAACTGAGTAAGTCTGGACAACGGAAGATGCAAATGTGATCACGACGTACGGACCGTTACCTTCGGAATTAACGGAAAACGCGCATTTCGAGTGGGATCGAAAATTTGGAAACGCATCACTGGTGGATAACTCTTTCGCAAAAACTACAGCTCCTCCGATATAACGTGAAATTGTTTCTTCAATTATTACATAATCAACTGTAATCATTGGTATGAATAAATTAACAAATTATTTACATGGCAGATTTGCATTATCGTTCCCACGATCGCCCTTCGTGGAACCTCCATTACGAATTCTTACCGACTTCGCTCCATCGAAGTGCTACCATGGAACTGCCCCTGCAGTAATATTGATTAATATTGTTGTACTGCGACGGGAGGAGGCTGACCAAAATTGAAAATACGCCGTAAAATTACCCTTGCGTCGGTAATTGCAATTAGAATTCCAAAATGCGGTGCTATTCGGCGTCGCAGGACCCTGAGGATGGCCCGATCGAACTTAAAGAGGAACGGACATGATAGAGGAGAGACATCCAAGATTCAGAGTGAAGTCGCACGTGCACTTGCAACTGCAGCTTGAAGCAAAATTGACGCCTCGAGCGCCTCGGGAGTCGTTGTGCCCAGTTTAAAGGGGAAGGCGCGTAAAAAGCGAGAAAATTTGTAAAATGCACCATCATCGCGGTGCACGTGTTGCCGCAACTGCGACACTAATACGAAGGAAAATTTAAGCACGAAATGCAGCGTCGAACATGTTGCGTTCAACGATTAAAGGAGAACGAACACGGTGAAGGAGAGAATTTGAAATTGCGACAAATTGCATGTGCAACCGAAAGTGGATGCGCGATGTAGCAACGACAATGGTGCCCGTTGTAAGATTAAGTACCGGGCAGCGAATAAGCACGTGTTTAGGGTGTATCAGCGAGTCGATTCATTGAAATCGATATGATTCTCCAGATGCAAGGAGCTCGCGCGCCATTTCGCGCGTCACGAAAACGGTATCAGTAACAGCGCCAGCTGAATTGCCCGTTGGGAAAAATAAGCGCGTACAAGAATACGAAAATGAATATTAGTCCCCATCAGAAGCGGAAGTTTTGCTTCATTTTGATAAATGTGATTTGACCTTTTGTCCTGTTATCGTTTACATTTCTCATTAGATTTGCACCGTAGAGTGGACGAAAGCTTGTTAAGCGCTCAAGACTTTAATCCCCTCATGCTACCACTGCGGTTAAACAGAAACTATACTGGAGGGGGAATCTAAAATGCAATTGCAGTTCCGCCTCTGTAAACTCGGCTTTCCAATTTCCGCAAAACGGCGATTACGGAAGAAGCAATTCGCGGAAGGAAGTTTCGTTGAGATAGGCGCGAGCGTGCGGAAAATTGATAAATTTCTTTCGCCCGGAAGATTTTCCGCACAGGCGCAAGTTGCGCGAAAATACGATTGGATTACGAAAATCCGTGGAAGGTAAACGTCGATTGTGGGCGCGTGAGACGAGTTTGAGCTTCTGAAAAATCTCTCGACGGACGCGCCCGCGTAAGAAGTTAAGGACATTGTAATGCAATTACGTCGAATGGTGACCCAACCCGATGAAATGCGAGGCGACGCGGCGCACGGTTGACTGGCTGTGAACGACGCGGCATCGACAGACTCAGGAAGAGGAGGAAGAAGAAAGTCGAAAAGAAAAGAAGACTGAGGGGACAAGCCGGCGGTGTTTCGTCATTCGGCAATATGAATGAAAAGGAGAGAAAAGATATAAGAAAAAAAAGAAGTGCTTGCACGAAAGTAAATGAATTCAAATGAATTTTCGGACCAAATAATTCGTCCTCTCTAAAATTGAAATGTACGCATTCTATATATACTTTGCAATAGAATGACAAAAGAAAACATCGGAATTGAATATTTCAATTTGATTGTTTCTTGTCTCGCAATAGGAATGTACCCTGAAAAATTTTAATTATCGAAAGATAAAAAAAAAAAGGAAAAATATCGTCGTGCATCCATCTGTACAGGCGTAACTAAAAATTTCTAGGGATCTAGAGATAAAAAAAAAATCCTCCAGTTCGAATATTTCCCATTCGATTTTTTCTCCCTGTGGATACGAGCGCATATCGAAAAACTGTACGATCATTCGAGCGGAATGGTTTTACGCCCGTGCAAATTCATTGAGAGAAACATGCCAGCCGCCAGAAACTCGACGCAACAAATCTCTGGGAGGAAGTAGCTTCTTCCTATTTACGAGATCTCCGAACGTGTGCGAATCGACGTCGAATTAATTATTCAACGGAAAAAGTCGAAGCGAGTTCGTCGAAACAGCGTCGAACACCGCAACCTAATCCCGTCACTGGGTAGCTGCTGGTAGCGGAGGTCTGTTAACGCGAAGTGATCGCGAATCCAGAATCTCGAAACGAGCGTACCGCCAGGGACAGGAATGGTTCGTGGGAAATTCGGAAAAGATCTCTCCGAGAGGGGATCTATAAAAAAGAATACGAGCTTATAAACAGTCGATACACACCGACACGTTCGCCTATCGTACGGGATACACTCCCCCCCCCCCCCCGGCTTGTGGTTGGCTAACTTCAACAATTATAATAGTTGTTAGGGCACGTGCATGCAGCGAATTATACGTTTTCCTAATTTTCAAGTTTCGCAGGCTGGTGAAATAACCCAATTGTATTAGTCTCTCGGCATCTGCTAAAATCACGCATACCTATAATAATCAAGAGAAACGGATATTTTCACGAGTAATTCTGGAATAAAAACACTCTCGCGACGGCAATAAGTTCTATATCGTTCCAAAGTGGAGTCGTTTATTTTAACGAACGTTTATACCGAAGACGGAGAAACCACCTTCCTGCGAGCGCCTTTGTCCAAATGCACCCAGTGGGTGCAAAGAATGAGTCGAAAAATGGCGCGGACGAACTGCATCGAGAATATGGGGAACGTTCGATTGGATCCGTGATATATGGATCTAATTTTCCCAGCCAAAAGCAAATCGGTAGGAGGCAGAGAGTGACTCTCGCGTCGCATGCAATCCGAGCGAGTCACAGTGATCCAAAAGACTCCCTCAGTGGACAAATTAATCTGGACCGCGTAATTGTGACCCGATTGTAATACATTTTTTTTTCATTTGCTCGTTATGAATTGCTCTACAACTTTGTCGACTCATTTTTTTAAATTAGAGCTTCGAATTAAAATGGCGGACTCAAAATGGTTATCAAAATACAGAAACTACAGGATATTATATATTCTTGCGTCGGAAAAAAATGTGTTTTAGGAATTCCTAATTATATAGCCTTTTTGACCACTGTGCGAGGACGCGTTAAAATCGATTCCCCCGTGAGAACCGTAACAAAAGTTTTCACTCTCATTATGCAACCGCGCGCGACGGGGCGTCAATCTCCTCATTATTGGGGCGATACAAAGACGTCGCTTCTCGGCGTGTCCGCTAAATCGACTTGGAATTATTCAAGGCTCCAAATTTCTCGCGTAAAAGCGTCAGAGATAAGAAGAAGGTTACCCGCGGTACCCACAAAAGAACTGGCGCCGACCTGTTCGCCATCCTTTCCAAGAAATTTCGTTTCCACCGCACTCATCACCGAAGCGGTGCACTCGCTTCGAACTTCCTTTCTTCTCCGGAAGAAACCCTCGTAAATTTCAACGGGCGCAGCAAAGTATTCCTCCGCTCCTGGGCGCTCCACTTCGGGCCCTCTTTTACATTTCGCAAAAGCTCAACAAATTTCCGCTAGTTCGGTCAAGAACATCATCTTTTCTCTCAGCCCGTAGTAAGCGCCCCCAATTTACTTAATTATCAGAACTTCTCTCAAGGGTGCAAAATTTTGGAGGAACGTTCTCGTCCGGAGAAAATGCTTACTCCTGGTAAGGCCGATCACTGGACTGGCGCGAGAGGGTGCTAAGCGAGTGAGAATAAAAAAAAAGAATGGAATGATCTAAAATTCCTACCTCGTGGAATGGTCGACGAAGGATCCGCCGTCGAGGAGCCTGAGCTTGGCGAATAGCACGGCACTTACGAAGGGCACCGCGGTGAGTTCCTGGAGGTCGACCTCCACCGAGAATTTGTACTTCTTCTTCTTCATCATGAAGGCCATCTCACCAAGGCCGGGACACTTCACTTTGGACGAGCGCAGACGCGCGCGCGCGCGCGCGAGCGAGCGAGCAAACGCCGCGCGCACCCTGATCTTTTGTGGCGGCGACGAAGGATGATATTATCTCGCCAAGATTTCCGACGAAGAGGAAGAGGAAACGAAGCCGGAAGCGGAATAAACTCCTCGTCGTCGGTTCGATCGACGACGTGCAGGCGGCACCGCGAGCGTCGCTCACCCGCGCTCCAAAACGAAAGGGCGACGAAGAGAGGACGAGAGATCAATCGTGGCTCCAATTCCGTTTTCGAAATTTCTCCTCCCTCCTCCCTCCTCCTCCTCCTCCTCCACCTCCTCCTCCTCCTCCTCCTCCTCCTCCACTCCACCTCTGCCCCTTCTTCCGACGCACCACTAAGGAGCTTGAGCGATTCGCGCGCCCGAGAGTCAGCATCCGCGTAATATACAAACTGTCGTGGCTGCCGGCGGCCCTCCCGGTGACCTTGAAAGGCTCCACGAGAGCGATCGTCCTCGACCTCCGCGTGGCTTTCTGGGATCCGTTGAATGTGACTCGTGGTAGCACGCGCGCCACTTTTCCTCCTCTTCTATTCTCTCTTCTGCCACGCGCCGAGACTATCCGGCGCCTTCAAATGCGACGGACGCGCGTCGGCGGTCCTCTCGATATACAAGCTCTACGAGGAGGGGATGAGAAGGAGGAGGAGAACGGACATGAAGAAAGAGGTGGTGGATGACGAGAACCGAGAGGAGTTCGAGTTTAGCGTGCTCCGAGAGCATGAGGGAAAACCGCGCGTTCTTCTCATCATTTTTTTCTGCTTCTTCCGCAGGTCCCTCTCCTTACTCGCGTTGCTTACTTCTTCGGCGCTTTTACGCGTCCCTCTTCTTCCTTTCTCTTCTTAATTCTTTTCTCCGGCTCGACCGTCCGCTTGGGCGTCCTAAGCGGGCGCGAACGTTACACAGAGCGCCATCCCCGCGGTGCTTCGACCTGAAAAATTGAAAAACCGCAAGGGGGGTGAGTGGTGGGATAATAGATTTTGCTTTGCTTTCTTTTCTTTTGTTTTTTGTATGCGTGCGTGTGTGCTTCTGCCTTTCTGCGACGATGTATCAGAAAGAATTAACGCTATTCTCGCGCGTGGCTTAATTACGGAAGTCCTCCAAGGGTATTTCGGTTCGACGAAGGCGCTAGAGATAAAGTTGAATGGAAAGAGGAGAACGGAGACCTGTTTTTGAGGTCAATATCTCGCAATGAGATTACAGGTCGTGATCGTGGATCGATAGACCTAAGTTTGGCCCGCTATCGGTGAAGAGGCAGGTTGCGCGCGTCACTTGCCCCAAGTAACGCGACTGATAAGGCATGCAAGCGTCGAACCGTAACACCTTCGTTAGACCGGCGTATCGTGCTCTCCCCTCTATGGTCTTTCTCCTCTCGGTAGGTACGTCATCGATACCCCGCGAGTCCGCTTTGCACGACCGAAACTCAAGACACGAACCAGGAAGAGGTGAGTAACGTTCATAGCGCGTTGCCGCTTCCCTCAGCGGCATTAGTATTTTCGAAAACAACCGGTCACGCTAATTGGGCGCCACCTCGTTAATTATTCTCGTTTACGGCCTCCGAGCCATCTTCTCTTTCTTTTTCACCCCCCCCCCCTCTCTCTCTCTCTCTCTCTCTCTCGTTGGAATTAATGCGCAGAAATTAGTGTTGCGAGAGCATACCCAATGGCGTTTTATTTTCAAACGCGCCGGCTGCACTTTCGTTGGATCGTTGCCGTCAATGCGAATGACCTCGCGAGAGCAAGTGAAATTGAGATGCCTCGATGTAAAAGTATCTTGAAATATTTTGAGACAGAAGGATCGCGAGTATTCAAAGCTGAAGT
The DNA here is from genome assembly GCA_944319695.1 of Tiphia femorata. Lineage (NCBI taxonomy): Eukaryota > Metazoa > Arthropoda > Insecta > Hymenoptera > Tiphiidae > Tiphia > Tiphia femorata. Next base: position 152,846 of record OX090899.1, read on the forward strand.
ATTTTAACCCTGGGTTTACGAAACTCTCTTTACGAATACAAGTTACCACTTAAGTCTGGGGTTAAACGCGCCGGTACTTCTCGAGGTACTTTAAGGAAATTCCTTTCTTATCTTTAATCATAGGCGAGTCAGTGGACCCTTCGTTTGCTTACTGCTCCGTTTACGAATATTTTAGAGAATTTTCTTTCGGATCGGGATGTACCGCCTTGCTGTATTTTTATCATAAATTTATCGTTTACCGCACACCTTTTCCAACTCGTAATCGAGGCTCGCGAATCAATAATGCGCTCTCATTGCATTGTGACTGTACCTTTACATTTTATCGGTCGCTAATTCAACCCGATCACCTGCGTCTTCGTCAACGGGCAATCGAGATTAATCGAATTTTCTATAACAACGACGAATTTTCGTCGAGTACCCGGGTCTCTCGGGCGAGTATTTTTCCACTTCATTTTTCGACCCCCCCCCCCCTCACCCAACCATACTCAAAAAATTGATTTTTTCATATCTCTGCAGTTATTCGAACGCGAACGGATGCGACAATATATACAACGTGCACAAAGGTGGAAAATTTAAATGCCATCGATCCCCGGGTAATGTCAACATCAACTATATCTTAAAAGTTACGCGTCGCTGTAACGTCACATTTGTATAATCTGAATCTGTGCACTCAAACCTGTTCTTATGCGGCGGTTTTCTTGTGCGATTTTTTTCGTTTACCGCATAAAAAGAGGTTTTTTTTCTTTTTAAATATGTTGCAAATAAAAAACTTGAAGCGTCCTGAAGTTTCAGGACATTTTCTTTATGCGATTTCTTTCATACGGTCCCTATTCCCCACACAAAAACAGGTTTGAGTGTATTTGCGCAACTGGAGAATTTGCGCTTGGTAATTTTTACAATGGAATTACGTCAATTCCATGCCGCGTAAGAATTGTACAAGTTTATCGGGCCATCCCGTGCAAAACCCGTGGGTTAAACGAACTTTGTGGTACGAGAAGGCGGGTACTCGCGCACAATTCTCCCTCGGAATATTCCGGTTGTACGAATACGAACGTTTACGATACGGAGAATCGAGAAAAGGAAACGCACCTCTTGTTTTTGCCGCGCGCGGAATCACCTAATCGTTCGCGTTTGGATTTAAAGTCCACGCGTTCCCCAAAGTTTATTTACATCGCGCGTGACTCACCAGGACGCGCTTCTTTACGGATCCCCCCCGTCATAGCAAACTTCGAAATAATAATATCTTAACTTTGAGCTTGATCTCGTTATCGCGCTGAAACACACTTTCGTTCGAGGTGCCGTTTAAAAATGAAGAGGACGCGAAAGTCGAGGAGAGAAAGAGGAGGAGGTGGGGGAGGTGGAGGAGGTGGAGGAGGAGGGGGGGAGGAGGATGAGGAGTCGGCCGGTCAGCGGGTTCCGCGCGATTGATAGCGCATTATCAATGCTGCCCACATTGAGAGAACATTGACCCATTTACACCTTTGACCTCGAGAGATCAATTGGTGCGAGAAATCGCGCGACTAATCGCACCTCACGGTTTCTTTCGAATTCTCTTACAAGCTGCACTGTATGTTCGACTGCTCTCTGACTCTTGCTAGTTGCATTTTGCCGTTCTTCTTGAGGACAAAAATTAATTTAGCTTTTCTGCGAAACGAATAAACGCAGACGGAAGTCTACGAAGTTTCGAAAAAAAATTATTAGTGGATCGTCCCCTGCCGAACCACGCTACTCAGTTTGGGGGCCCGACGACTATAAACAAATAATACCAATATTAACTGTACAGAGGTAAGTAAAAGGTCTAGCTTATTCGTTAGAATATTGCCGAATATTTTTCGAACTCAGTAATGTGTTCGCGGTCGAAGTTGCTTCCGTAAACAAATAATTGGTCAGCGAGACCACGCGAGCGCAGCTTCTCTTTGTAAAGAAGACCCCGAAAAAAATGGTGGGACTCGCAAATTTTTCAATTCTTGGCCTGTGTTACGCTCTTCATCTATGAACTATTCGTGCGTGGTATGTCATTATTCAGGCTTCGTAAATCCATCGAGGATTCCGCGCCCTCCCTGTCGACTGTCGTCTCGCTCGACAAGAATATCGAGCGCGGTACCAAAACCTCGAATTCGCGCGAACAATATTAATTTTACCGTAAAACGCTCTCTAAGATAAGAAAATCGATTTGCGAGACAACCCCGTCGCGTTCTTTGTAAAACGCAAGCGAAGAAGCCGAAAAGAAAGTTTTATTATCGAAACTCGAGGATTATTGCGAAATACGATCGCGAATCGAGCTTGAGGCGCGAATCTGTCAAGCAAGCACGAGCCGCCTACGACGCTCCGTTTACATTTGTCTTTTCCGGTTGATACTTTTGTAAAAAACCGTTCCTGTATTTGCGCGCGGTATCTCGTTGTTTAAGGGGGATTCTTAACCCACATGAGTATAGCCATCGTTGGAACTAGAATTATCAAAAGATATGGAGAAATAACGAATGGCAGCTTCTTCAAGAAAAGGATTGCAATTTTCGGAGGGACGGGAAAACACCCGGTTCACTTTTGCGTCGCAAATATCGAATGTTCCATTAATTAAAAAGATTTTTAATTTCAGCAAGAGATATATATCTTCTGTATGCACCTGCAAAATTTCAAGTCGGCGCGATCATCCGCTCCTGAGATTTACGGCTAGCAGGATAGAAAATGCCATTCTGGGAAAATCGCGTTTAAAATTTTTCGTATACTTTTTGTCTACGTCAACAACACATATGATCAATCAGCTATTCCAGGAAATATAAGCTTGATACATTAAACTTCATAAGTATGCAATAGAACAAAATTGATTTTTTTGACCCGCAAAGATAGGGGAAGCCCCTTGGCGAGTCCTTTCGAGCGAAGAAATATCGAGTGGACTTTAGCGAATTTTTATTAAACCATCATAAGGAACCACGCAAATTGATTTACGGTAAAGATAGTGCTGCTCTAAGAATGAAAGATAACTTTAATTGCATTTGTAAATTTGACGTACCAAGGGGGTATTATGAAACTGCTAGAAACTCGTTTAATTAATGCATGTAAATGCGACGAAATTTAAATGAACAAACTAAAGACAGGTACATTTCGAAGACGCGTCTGCACGTTGAAGAGAATAAATCGATTTCAATTTGCTCCAACTGATTTTTCTTACAGTTCACTTTCCTAGTCGTCCTTCTACCTTCTCGCTATCGTCCCCTTCGTAGAAAGAATTCTTGCTCTCTCGCTAGAGAAAACCATTCAACGCAGAAAGGGGGGGGGGGGGGGGAGAAATTTTGGTTACCGAAATTCGACCGTCGTCGCCCCGAAATCCAATCGCCGATAGCTTTTCAAACACGGAGTCGCAATGGTGGAGCCAGGACAAAACCGCCACGATCTTTAGATCTCGCTTTTCCTTCTAACCCCCTTTTATAAAAGACCGTTCACCGCAGCTACACGTGCCTCATAGGCAGAGAACGCGCGCGCTTTACGTAACGCGCGGGTAACATATGGCAGTGGCTTCTCGTTTCAATCGAGACACAAACGTATTATTAAAGTACCCACCGGTTCATCCGCCCCGATAAAGCGCCTCTCTGCGCGAGAATTATTCGAGAATTATTCGAGAAAGGAAGAGAAGAGAATCTTAAAAGAAAGGAGACAAGAAAGAATTAGGAGGACGATCGCACTATTATGGGGTCGCAGGGCTGCAGAGAGGGGGGGGAGTGGGGGGAGGGGGGAGAGAGAGAGAGAGAAAGTTCGCTCCAATTTGTGCCTCGCACGTAAGTGCTCCCGCACACCATCCGCCAACGGTGGAAGGAGAAGAACTGGTTTGCATCGGTTGCGTGGATTATGTTTCGTGAGAGAGGTGGAAGGAGGGAGGGTGCCACGCGAGTCGAGCGACCAATCGCAATTTCTTTTCAACGTGCCTCTTGCGCTCGAGGGCTGTCGCATTATCCTTGACAGAGAGAGAACTCGCCTTTTCGTGGAAGTAAAATGATTTTTATTCGCGAGACCGGCAAAGATACGAGCTACCGGGGGTGCGTATCGAATTTCTTAGAAAATTGTACGAATTTAGACGAAATATTTGTTTTCCACGAGGAATTAATATCTCGTCGCGCGGACGAGTGAACTTGTACTACGCGAACGGCTGATTTCTAGTTGCGGCGGAACGTGCGACTGGTAAAGGCGCACGGACACTCTTCCAGTGGCTTGGTAAGCGATGCGCTTACCGAGAAAGTTTCGCGAAACAGTGAAATCTACGAGTGTGGTCTCTCGGTCACGGGCGGATATCGGACGCGTGATGATTTCGAAATTAAGAGGGACGAGGTGGTGGAATAAATGGATGGAGAAAGGCGCCGAGAGGGAATGTTAAAACAGCGGGCTCGCATTATGGCAGGTGCAGAAGGATTTCCGTCGTTCAACTTTATAACCTCTTCGCCCGTCCCGTTAACGTCTCGACACGGCGCTCGCACGGCAGTCCGACGCACGAGAGTGTCTCTTACCTCGAGAGAAGTTTCGTTGACAGTCCGTTGACACGAACGAGGTTACGAGGTTATGAGCATTTATAATACGGGAGGTAGCTAATAACTCGACGAGTTTCGGACGCCCGTACCAGACCGAGAGAGGAGACGAGAAGCTACGAAAAAGCTCTCGTTCCTTTATCGAATTCTCTTACTCCCTTACTCTCTTACTCACCCGTCCAAACGTTAATCCTCGTCCGCTCGTGCTAACCTATCTCGCACAATCTCACACTTTTCATTATCACTACGCTCGGTTACTCGCGGTATAGCAGAGGCCGCGATTGACAACGCGACCAATCCTTCGACGCGAGCAACGGGAAGAATTTGTGAATGGAAAAGCAATGTCACATCCGACAGAACGGTGGTCGTCTGTGAACTGACGCGTCTCGACTATCAATCGCAGTTCTTTAACGCGGCGCCATCTCGCGCGAACTTTGAGTAAGCTGCTCTCGATGCTGAACCGTGATTGGCTCGCGCGCTGGGACAAAGGAGAGATCCGATTGGTACGCTGCCGCGGATAGGAACAGTCCGCGACGCGCCTCGATGACCTCTATATCGCGACAATACTGGACAACTTCCGCTTTGCCTTTAAGCCCGTGAAAATAGATCCCGATAGATCCTGCATGGACGCGATATGCCAATTAAATTCCGCCCACTAATTAAACGCATGTTAAAGAAGTCGCGACGATAATTAACGATTCAAGCGATCTTCATTAATGGAGCTCGATTTAGGGGCACGTAATTCAAAATGGTTTGCGCGCACCCTGTGCATCAACGCGATTATTTCTGTGATTATCCGTCCTGGTCGCGTCTCGACGAATAGACGGTTGCTGAAAATAAACTGCCTACGGCGTAAAGTCTACGAGATTGAGAGAGTGGAATGCATTGGCGCCTGAGAGTGATATTTCGCGTTGTCCAAATACTTCCGTACTTTTACTTTTACGAAGATGTGTAACAATCCGAAATAGGTGTCATTTGCATCGGCGGCTGTCGAAAAGAAGAGCTCCTTTTCTTACGAAATGTGTCCTCACCGTTATAGAAAGTGTGTAACGCGTGATGGAAACCACAGGCATTCGTAAAATTTGCATTATTCTTAGGGACCAGTTGTAAAATCATTTGAAATTCTTTCGCGCTCCCAGATCTATTCGTCACAAGGCAGACTTCCGGAATTCAGTGCTCGAATGGCCGACTCGGTAGCTGTTTCTGTTAAGCGTAGTATTAGTATCTGTCACGGGTGGCCGTCAAAATATCTGTCAATAGCTCAGAATTCCTATATAAATGCAACTGCATGCGCGTGAATATTTAGGAGTTAGGGTGCATTCGTGTCTTTAATGAACGGTAACGCGAAAGCAGGTACCGCCGGTGTCCTCGCAAGTTTTGGATTCACCGAAAGGGTAATCGCCGTTCTTTGCGGGGGGCAAGAGCATAGACAATCACAGAAAGTCATAGAAAAATTCTTATTCCGTAATGTACCTTACGATATATCTTTTCCATTATCTGGTCCATGTTCCCGACGCAACGTTATACGTCTTATGTGGATGCGCTGTCGGTCCTATCGCATCAAACTTTGTACGCGCCAACACTGTTGTTTTCCTTTATTTTCCCCTGTTCCAGTAAATTATTTTGCTCTCAGTTGTATTGGGCGCTCGGCTGATTAGCCACAACCACGTTTATGCGTCGTTTTCTCCTTAAGCCATGGCTACCTCCCTACTAAAATGTTACGTTAACATTTCCTAAAAGTATGTGGAATATCCAACTAATTACGATAGTTTAATTACAGGTCATACTGTACGCATCTGCGAGGATGCTGTCGTTCCGATATTACCGCAGAATCAATATCTCCATAAACGTTTGAAATCTTTCAAAGTTCTTTCAATTATTACTTCTACGGTGTGTGATGTGCAGTCTTACAAAATTGAAATTAGTCTTTATGCCGACAGTTTAGCTGGACATAGGCAGATTCGACGCACGTGTCAAATGTCCTTGTAAACTTTTTATTTAAATCTATACTTACATACTTTAAAACGTATTCTTTGCAATGAATTTCTTTTCGATAATATTCTTACATTTTTTTAACTTATAACTTATTTGCTAAGGTTGTTATGCTACATTGCAATATCTCGTACCTTTCATGCCTAATTGGGAAGTAAACACGTTGAAAACATTCTAGGCATAGTAATGGAGGATAGTATGAGTGTAAAATCTATGGAATCAGTGGCGACCAGTGATGAATATGAATTTGTAAATGACAAATGTACTAGTAAACAACAGCAAGCTTTGCTCGAGCCGCCGATGTTAAAAATTGCTAATAATGGTAATTTAGAAGATTTGCAAAACAATCTACGTGAGGTTCGTAAACCAGATATACATTTTTACGCAAATCGATGAATTTAGGTGAATTTAAGAATAATAAATCTTTAATAATGTTGCATAATCAGAATATTCAAACGGTTCTAGGTATTGACAGAGGATTCTAAAATGGACGGTAGAGGCGATTATAAAATAGTTAATACGGGTTCGCAGAATTATGCGAGAACGAAGAAAGTAGGCCATAGTAAATTTTATGACGTTAGCTCTTACGTAGCTACACCGGAAAAACAAGATATCATGAAACCTGAAGACTATATTGAGGAAGGTAGATAATATGACCTATTATTTTTTAAAAATTGCGCTCTGCTTAATTTAAACATTCATTAGAATAATAAAATAAGATTTCTGCATTATAGAGATAAATACATTGTCGCATGTACAGCAAGAATGCACAATGTTCAATGGCGTTACTTACTTGGGAGCAGCAGCAATAAATGCACCAAAATCTGAACATGAAATACAACGTAATATGAATATATTGAATGCCGAACAATCCCAGAACTTGGGAATTAAAGTGTCCGTTTCTGTGCCTAGTAGTTCACAGGGATCTGTTGTGTAAGTGTCAAATCAATGATTTTATTTTAAGTGAAATTGACCCCACGTATGTTTTATCTTAATTATTTCACAGTCTATATGATGCAGCGACGCAGCAAGCAATTGCACATTATGAAGTACAACGTATTTTATTTTATGCTCGAGGAGAGTGTACTGGACCATGCGCCGCATGCTTTGCATTTACATGGTCACACGGTGACACATTGGAATCTGCGATATTCCAGTGCCACGTATTTCGTTGTGATATACCAGAAGCGGTACGTTGTTTAGCGTAACTGTTACCAATGACGTGTTTACAATATTTATGTGTATCTGCATTTATAAGTTATACAATTTTCTAATTTTATCAAGTAGTTTTTCCAATTGTTTTAATACCTCTTCCCTGAGTAATCCATCTGTTTCAGGTTGGACAAGTATCAGCATGCTTTTCTAAAGCCTTCCACAGAATACCACGATCAATGACAAATTCCTTAACTGCTAGTGATTTTAATGGTTTTAATTCTGGCACTGAGAAAGTTAATTCACGCGTATTTATTTTTGAAGTTACTATGGAAATAAAAGAAGAGGACGGAAAGGGTGGCTTTGGCACAGTTCCAAAAGATCGTAACTGTTTTAAATTTCGCAGCAATGTAGCCAAACAAGTGTGCTTAAGTATTCAACAAGTATCAAGTAAAGAAGGTGGTGTTACTCTAGAAGTTGAAAGATGTTTCGGCGTTCTTGTTAGTCCTGGACGCAATGTAAAGCACAGTGACATGAGGCTTCTTGAAATGGTAGTTATTATGTTGCAATAACTTAAATCAAGTAATATTCGAGATTCCACAAAATTAGTAATATTATATTTTAATATTATAGGAAGTTAGTGTTGGACCGATAATGCAAGAGAAACAATGTTATAATATGTGTGGACGCTGGGATCCTGCAGATCCTGCTTTAGAAACGCTTAATATAGAGACACCCAGAGAAGGGAAAATTTTCATGACAGTAGCAGTTGACTTAGTAATACAAGGAATTAGAGAGCCAGTGAGATTTGTAATAGAAACTTCGGTTAAAGTGTATCCTCAGAATGAAAGATTTTGGTATTTGAATAAAAGAAACCTTGTTCAACAATTTTATCTTAACTCAAAAGAGGTAGAAATTTGAATCTTACACTTTCTAATATTTCCATTATACTATTAAAAACATGTCAATCTCATTATATGCAGATAATACCAGGAGATGGTGCTGAAGTTCATTACGAAGTGCAAAGTATAGAAACATCGGGGGAATTAGACAGAAATAGATTGAATCTTGCCCTTAATTTAGCATCTTTAATTAGATCACCATCTCTTACTAGTATTGATACGCTTACACCAAAGGAAGAAATAGATTCGGGTAAACAAGAATACAATTATAAGATGCATACACAAACTAAAACTAGCGCTGCACTATCTTCTATTGTTAACAGATGGAGATGAGCCAATGTTAAGTGGAACCGGAGAAGTTTCTAAGGATTGTTCAGCAGATGAGTTGGCTAGTTGGGCAGAAGTTCTAGATAGTTGGCAGATAAATGAGCAACGTCCAAAACTTTTAATAAAACTTACTAAGCAGGGCATACCAGAGGCATTACGCGGTGAAGTATGGCAACGTTTGAGTAATTGTGATAATTCCCAAGAAATGATGGATAAGTACAGAACGCTTATTATTAAGGTACATTATTAAGACAAATGCAAACTTGCAAAATAATTGAAGTTGTATAATACCCATGTTATGTTTAATTAGGAAAGCACTTGCGAAAGTGTTATTTTGCGAGACATTAACAGAACATTTCCGGCGCATGATTTTTTCAAAGAAACTGGCGGTTTAGGACAGGATTCATTGTATAGAATAAGTAAAGCATATGCAGTTCATGATGAAGAAGTTGGTTACTGTCAGGGACTTAGTTTTTTAGTTGCCAGTTTGTTATTACACGTAAGTTAAACTTGATTTGTTCGTCTAGCATTTAATATGTCTAATGTGAAACTCTTGTCTTTCGCGGTAGTAATTGTAGGAAATTTAATGACAGGAAAAACGACATTAGGTATTTCTTACAGATGCCTGAGGAACAAGCATTCTGTGTTTTGGTGAAATTGATGTATGATTATGGTCTACGTGATTTATACAAGGATAGATTTGATAACCTTCATATGAGATTCTACCAATTGAATCGTTTAATAGAGGTAAGGCCTATTCTACTTTTGTATTTGCAATCTACAATCTGTATTACATTTGATTTATTATTCCATAATAACCATTCTAGGATCAGCTGCCGGAACTCTATAAACACTTTTATGATCGTGGTGTAGAAACGCACATGTTTGCTGCACAATGGTTTCTGACGCTGTTTACAGCCAGATTTCCCCTATATCTCGTTTTTCACATTTTGGATGTATTTCTTCTGCAAGGCTTAGATACTTTATTTCAAGTCGCTCTTGCTTTATTAATGGTAAGACATTCCTTGTATTCGACAAATTTTATACTCTACCATGTTATTAATGCAAACTCTCATTAAAATTTTAATATAACATTTTCAGTTATGCAAGAAGGAATTGCTCCAATTGGACTTTGAAAGCATCTTGAAATATTTTCGAGTACATTTGCCAAAACGTTGTAGGAATGAAGAGGTGTCACGTTATGTAATGAAATTAGCTTGTTCAGTTACATTAAAGAAATTGAAGAAGTATGAAGCCGAATTCATGACATTAAAAGGTAACTTTATATTTTATGTCTGAATTTTACACTGTTCGATTTCATAATATATATATGATATTTTCACATTGTAAAAACAGAAAAGATCTCACACGCACTTCTATTGAATATTTCATGCTTGGATATTGTACAATGTATTATTGTCCATTTTCTTTAAATTACTTTTCTACAAAGACCTAAAATCGTTATACACTTAATTGACATAAAGTCTTATACGAATGTTACTTTGCACAAACAAGGGTTGGTGAAAACTGTGCATAAGGTTTGGCACAGTTTTGTTGTACCTAACCATAGAATATAGCCACTCGATACTTTAGGCTGTATAACTTTGATATAATGATTCAAAAGGAGCATGATTACCAAATTAGATTTAATTTACAACTTGAGTACTTAGAGTGCTAAGCATTCTTCCATAACTAGTCTTAAATTTACTAATAAAGTATTAGCAATAAACAATTGACGATTGAAAAAAAATCTTGTATGTATATTTAAATGCGTATAGGACACATTAAGTGAATTTACATATATTTACAAGAACATATATGAACGTCAAACAAATTATTGCAATCTTTATTCGCGTAATGTACATGCATGATACACTTCCATGCTTAACATATAAAGCATAGTGTAGTCTTACAAAAGTCCTGTAGGTACTCAATAATTATAGTATCGCTAAACGCAGTTAAATGTACCTCCGCAGACTATTCTGCTATTTACACAATGGAAGATCTAAGAGTATAATATTTAGTATCACGTTTACATCACAGATGGGTGGTGGTTGCTTCACTTGTACATGTATTATATTGAATTAGACACTAAACCATGGCATATAATTATCACGCTTTCAATACGAAGATGCATTTTCGTAAGAAATACCTTAGATCTAATCTTATGATATTAGAATATCTTAGAGTTGCATATATGTATATGCATTCTAATCTTGAAGCTCGATGTAGAAATGTGTAGCTGGGAAAATAATATATCACACAAGATAAGATTGGTAACTACAATTTTTATCTTAACGAATGCCTGCATTTTTATGGTTTAATGATCATAACAAACATGATGCCATCATTAGTGTTTATTCATTTTTTGCACGATTGCATTATTAAGTTGTGGCCAAGTATCCAAAGTTCTGTAAAGTGTGACAGTGTTTAGAAGTTGTAGCATATTTCAAGAGTTATACGGAAAAAATGATCCTCCATGCCATCTTTTTATATAATTATACCTTACTGCTTTATCATTTAAACTCTTTAGATGTTAGCTTAAAGTAAAGAACTTTACAAATGTGAACCATTAGAGAATAACAATTTCTTCCTAATTATAGACAAACCAAATAACTACTTGAATAATGTATAAAGCGCTTATATCATACAGATATGCGCAAGGATAAATGAAGAAGTAGCGTTATTGTTTTATTAGTATAAAGATTCATATTATACATATATGTTAGCTTATTACACACTGTCTTAAACAATGTTCGTTTGTAAGCATAAATTCTCCTTGTACAAACTACTCCAAATGATATATTATTTTTAGTTTTTGTCTGCTGGATTTTTTTTCTCCAAATCCTTATTTGTTTCATAATGGCTGTAAGTTGATAATAAATATCTATTTGTATTCATAATCAGCTGCTTTGCTTAACGGCTGTACTGCTTCTGTACACAACGTTGTAATCGCTTTTTATTTATATATTATTTATTCATTGCTTTATGGAAATAAATTATCTTTTTATAATAACTTTTAGTTTCGTCAATTACCTGTTTACCCTGTGTTGTCCTTTTTACATATATATTTTGTTATCCGTTGCATCTGGGAATGCATGGTGTGCTATGAGTGTTAAATGAGATGTAGAGACTAATTTTTCTATACAGCTAACTAATTACACTGTCGTTAAACATATCCTTATAATTTACTATTTGTAAGCGAAAATAGAACGGAATTGTGCATGCGAGGAAACTAATAGAAACACTTCTAACTCATTTTGAAATTTTTAAGAATTTCTATATAACAAATTATGTAACAAGTCAAAAGACATTGTCTTGTTAAACATCATTATTGTCTACATTTACTTTAATACATTTACTATTAATAAGTTGATTATTAATGCAAGCAATAATCCAAATTTATTAATTTTCTTACCTACTTTATTTGCAAGCTATACTTTATAGCAAGCATATTGTAACTACAGATGTGCCAGCAGTTTAAAACTGGTCATGGTATGTTTCCAACAGAACATAAACAGAGAAACAGAATAAGCTGTTTTAACAAGATATCAGGTGGCACACGATAGTCAGAGCATCTGTTTTCTGTATATATCAAACATGAGCCATACAGTCAAACTGCTGATAAAGAGTAAGAATAAATTCATATATTCAGAGTTAATATTATACAAAAGAATTACTTGACATTTAAGAGTTAAATACTACCAGAGATTTATTATTATGTGTAACACGAGATTTGAAAAAAGTGGATATTGCATTAAATGAATAGTTAATTAACAATGAAGTAAGTGTAGAACATATAATTGAACCAATTATTACTTACGCAAAGGTGCAGCTATTATTTCCATTGACAAACTATTTAAACCAGAAATTATATTAATTTGTTTAGGCATTGTAGTGTAACAGTTTTGGAAACACATATATAACATAAAATTCTAATTATATACATTACATGTAACATCCAAATATGTTTTATTTTGTTTTAGAAGCACAAGAGAATGCGGATGAGTACAGCAATGAGGTGGAACAACTAAGGGGCACAGTTGCCAGAAATGAAGAAGAAAAGCAAAGATTAGAAGCAGAACTTGCTCAAGTCAAGGAGATGCTACAACGGGAAGTGGCCAGATCGGATACAGAAAGTCGTAGAAATAATGTTATTATTGCAGAGTACAAGCAGGTACAGCTTCTACTATTTTAGTGTACACTTTATGAGGAGTTGTAACCTTATACAAAGTAAACCAACCATTGTCTCTTAGATTTGTGCACGTTTGGAGGACAGTTGTAATGCACTAAAAATAACTTTAAATGATCTGCGGGTAAGTGAGTTACGCTGAAATTTACGTACTATTGGATTCCACTATTATTTTCTCTTTCTTACCAAAAATAACGTTTTTGTAGTCTAAAGTTTCAAAATGTGGAAAGTGTCGAGGATACATAATAGATTCTTCCAGTATCGCGCAAACTGGTTTACAGAAACGACTAGACCCAGTACTTCATAGAGTACAAGAAAGAGTGCGTGAATTAGAGTTAGAATTAGCACAGACAAAATTAGCTCATGTGGAAGCTGAATGCAGAAATCAAGTAAGTTTTGCAATATTACTTATGGTTACGTTAATTTTTAAATTTGTAAATGTTATTTAACACCAAAACTTTAATAGGACCTGATTCATCAATTGCATGCTACTGCCTCGGAAGTACAAGCTGCGCGAAACAGTTGGCCATGGTTAAGCAAAACATTGTCTACTATAAAAGAGGCAGCTAACAAAAGAGAAATTATCGGACCTGCAACGCTCAGAGATTTGAGACGTGACAGTGCTCCCGGGGTTGAAATGCATCATTTGATTCACTCTCGTAGCCGTGACTCTTGTGACAGTCTGAAGGAAGTCGTGTGATTTGGTAAGTTAACTCTATGTAATTAGAGAATTTGAACCATATACTTTACGAAGGAAAAACCAAATGATAAATCGACGCTATGCACTTAACAGTAAATGAACATAGTTGAATATATGTATTAACCAACAATACCGTGGCTCCGACATTCACCAACCCTGTATGTAATTTGTATAAACTAGCTTTTGGAATAAGAAACCTGTTTGTTGCTAATAATAGAAAAAATTTCTTGTACAGACTAAGATCAACCAAACGGACAAGAACATGAGTATGTAGACGGATCATGTGCGAGGCACACGTTCAAGTACAGAATATGTTTACAATTGAAAGCCCGTCTTGTTTAATGTATTTTATTCCGAGAAATTAATGTATTCCTTACGTCAACTTACATACGTACAATACGGCCAATTATTTTTTATTCAGGCAGCTCCTTTGTCTAATATTGATATTATATTACCTAATCTTAGTAGAAAGTGTTTCTACTTACACAAAATGTGTTCCTTTACGTAAATTCTCAACTTGTTATCATTGTAAGTCAATATTTGTTACTTTATCTATGTTCTTTGTTTAAATGAATTATATGAATATTTCAAGAAAAATTAGATATACATGTAACTGAACTATATGTGACAAGCAGTCTATCAAGCACCTCGTGTTCTGCATGTGGACATGACAAATTACTCACAATGGATCATAGCGGTAAAAATATATGCTGCGTTTTTTATGAAACTAGTCTAAGAGTAAAACGAGAATCATGCTATGACTGCTCCTACTGTATATATATATATATATACAGTATCATCTCACAACAAAGTAAATACAGTCATTTATCAATTTAAGAATATTTTGTTGTTTTGATTGTAATTGGAAAACATTAGTCTCTTATTTTCTTTACTTCCTAGACCTAACATGTTATGATTTGATTAAACATTCCAAATAGTGCGAAGGTATTTCCACATGTAACTTTCTTTTTATTTCTGTTAAGTAATAATATAGTGTATCTATACTGAATTTTAAGAATCGGTTAGGTTTGAACGTTTTTTTGTCCCAACAGTAATTAAAGATATAATAAACTTAATTTCTTTGCTGAGGTTTGGTCGTTCAAAATTTCAATTGATATTATTATAATTGATGATTAATACTGAGATTGATTATTACTGATTTTAGAAGCGATAGAGATGAAGACATGTCTGATTCTATTTTGCAGTATCAGTAATGTTTACAAAAATGTAAAGTCATATGTACATGCTTAATTGAACCTCATATAGGTACATGAGTCTTGGACATTTATGCGAACATAGTTTTTCACTTGTGCTTTGAAGACATGGTCAGAACAATACTATATAAACTACAAGTAAATATATCAAAGCACTATTTCAATACTGCAATTTATTTGCTATAAATATATGACAATGCATTGAATGATATGAATTCGTGATATCACCTACAGCACACTACTGATTGCAAACCTTGCTTTCTAACTCGTTTCATTAAAGCATAAATCAAAATTATTTTTTTTTTTAAAGAAACACCAATGTATTGCTACTCCAGAGTGATAATACTATGAAAATATTTTATTAGTTTTTACATTCAAAACTCTGTGTGTCATTAATATAAGATACTTGCTCTCTTTTCACTTAGATCTTTAAATTTTGTTCGGTATAATTTTTAGCTGTAAAAGTACACAATTGAAAGCAAAGTTTACGGTCAACATAAATGTACACTTTAGCTCAGAGCCTGATATTACACACAAAATAAAATCTAAACTTCCTGTATATATTATACGCGTAAAGAACATTAACAAGTTATGTAAAGTTTTTAGAGTTACTGATGAATATATATCATTGTACACCCTTGTAATTTCATTCCAATTGAAATAAAGAATTATTGAAATACATCTGCACTATTTGTTTAATAATAATCTTCCAAAAACATGTATGTACTTGACATTCAAGTTATATACAATTATAATGAAGATATTGAAGAAATGAGTCTGTATTGAAGGTACATATACTTTATTTGTCAAAAATTGCCATATCATTTCAAAACAGAACGATATGCTTCAGTCTTATAGAGAATATTTTAACACATCATTCCAACTAAATAAAACTATCTTAAAATGACTTAAATGTACCACGCAACATAATCATTGATATATTCTCATGAATCGTGTAAAAAATATTGCAAGATTTATTAATTAGATAACCCAGAATTTCAAAATTATAAAAATACAATAAATTTGTAGATAATAAACTGCAATGAGCAATATTTTTTGTAATCTCTTGTTGATAAGCTACCTCCCCAACTTTACTATAATGGCTCAAAAGAAAAAGTAAAGTTACCAGAAACCTGTCACATGTCTTTCGTATCCTACACAAAAAAGGAAAATATCAATACCACAAATAGAACATGTTTTGTTGTACATACACACACACGCGCACACAAAAAAAAACAATGCCATACAAAATTTGTTTATTATTCTGTTGCATGAAAAATGGTGGTTGTGAAATGTGTCTCCTTTCACTATACGGCATCTACTACCAAAACGAAATAAATGACTTACATTTTATTTATGTGATTCTTTAAATAAAACTAACACCCATATCACGCTTTTTAATATAAATTATATATAAACTTTTAACATAAACAAGGAACGGGTGTATCCTCAAAGCTTGCATGCACAAACTTTAGAGGCAGTATTATAGGATATGTGAGATTTACTTTAAGCTACCTGCTTCAATTATATCACGTATCCCCTGCTGCCCATTGATCACTACTACTATCACTGCTTGAACTAGTGGCAGAGCACATAACATCTCCATCACTGTTATCATTGTCAAGTACATTCGCCATAGCATTGTCGCTTTCATCATCATTGTCAATATCACTGTTTGAATCATTGTCGTCTGTGTTACTGCTGCTTTCAGAAGAACTGCTGTCAAAACCTTCATCATTATCTAATTGTGCATATTGTCCATCCCCTCCTATATATATATATTATATATATATAATAAACTATAATTTAGTATTTATACATATGTATCATGAAATGATAGGTACTGACATTGACACAATTCTAACTGATCTATTCATATTACATGAATTATCAGTTTATAATCTGAATAAAAGGTTCTAACCAGCTGCAGGATCAGGAATTCCTAATTCTTCGTAACCACGTAGTCCTTGGGCATCAATGTCCGCAGGATTGGCCATTTCCAATATTCTTAACAACCATGGGGGAAAGTCATTTTCAGCAGCATATATATCATTTTCGTTTTCGAGATCATTCTCGAGCACTTCTATTAAGGGTTGTAAATCTTCAAGTTCATTCATTTCTATGGCTATCATGTTATTACCTTCATCATCTCTATTATTATTTGCTAAATCACCATTTTCTACTTCCACAGCATCTATAACTGCAAGTCGTGGTGCTTCTGCAACACTTGGAGATTCAGAATCAGATATGTGGTCATGTGCTATGCTTGATAAGTCATATTCTGGAGTCATATCCTGACCCGATGCAGAGTTAGGATAACCAGAATCCATGATTTCAGGAGACCAACTATTTGGTGGTGTTTCTAATGGTTCTGGAGAATGTGGTTTTAATTCAATGTTCTCTGTTGAATCTATGAGACACGACAAGTTTGAGTCAATACATTTTAAACTAATATTTTGGAGAGCACATTCAATGCCCTCCACATCTCTTTTTAGAAACGACGTAGCCTGATTATTGCTCATATCACACTGATCTGGGAATATGAAGCTAGTAGGTTGTATATTGGTAAAGTCTTTGGCACATTCACTAATCGTAATTTGTGCTGATTCGGTAATCACAGTTATGTCTGATATTGTTGCACTTTCCAATATTATGTTTCTAGCTTCCGAGGATTGAGGTGAAACTTTTATTATATTATCATCATCCGAGTCTGACACCACATTTATGGTTTTACTACTGGGTTTCAAATAACAGTTGATTGGTTTATCTGTTATTGTCGTCGGTGTACTATTCACAATTTTCGCATCCGGTGAAGATAATGTTTTTATATCTGTGTTTTGCAACTTGTCAAATTGTTGTGCATTATCGGATATAACTTCATGGTGCAAATGCAGTAGTTGACCGTCTACAAAATCTGCTGATATGTTGTCCCCAGGAACAACTTTATTGACAGTAATATCGTGGGTGTCACTGTTTGTAGAATTTACTGTTTGTATTTCTTTTACCGACTGTTTATCATCGGTTGTGCTGCTGTCTAATACTGAAATACTGCTATCAGAAATACTATTCTCAGTTATATCATCCACTGCGTCATAGCCTCCTTTTAGAGGGACTGAATTCTGTTGGTATGCAGTACATTTGTTATCTTCATACCACTTTTCTATTGCGCTATACCTGCTACTACTTGAACTTGATATACTAGTATTACTGTCACTTTGTAAACATGTCTGACTAGTACTTGGCGATTGATTGACATTATTTGAATGAATATCTTGTAACATAGTAATGCTTTCCAATGGTTCACGATGCATTTCTTTGATTGTTTCCCTGCATAAAGATTCACTTATCCTTTTGATACGCTCTTGTGGGGAACTTGTAAATTGAGGATGGCTATCTGAAATGTGACTGTTAATGCTTATTAGAGATACTGTATCTGTTGTTGAAGATGGTACTATAATTTTATCTGCTGTAGAACTTGCACTCTTTAATATCCTCATATTATGTATACAAGAGAATTCTGCATTATTTTTGTGAAATACGTTACTCTCTTTATCGGGAGTTCTCTTGTAAAAGGATTCCTCATTTTCACAAAGCGGTGAACGCATTGGCGAAAAATTTAACTGTCTTGTGCTTTCTTCTTGGTTTATGTCCGTTTCGGATTCCTCGTTAGTATGGAAAGTATCATGCAATAATGAATATTGCAAAGATTCATTTCCACTACCTATCATGCTATCATCATAGGAAAGGTTATTTAATTGAGCGGAGTGTAATAATAATGGTTGAGGAGATGTTGACAAACGTGAGACAGATATATACGGTTGAAAATCTAACATACGATTTACTTTTGATGTGTTTGCGACATTTGATATATCATCAGTATGCATATTAAAATCATCATCTTCTATATTCTCAATAGACAGGTTATCTGCTGAGTTCTGCAAATGGGTGCCGCTTGAAAAACTAGATAATACAATGGATTTGTTTAATACAGATGGACTACTACTATTTAATGGATTGTTTAATCCACTCCCATGTTCTAAAATAGAGAAATTGCTGAATAAGTCTCGCACACTATCAGTTTCCCGAGTTATGATCTGTCCATCCTCAAAAGGAAGGTTTGATCCGTTTTCAACAGCAACACCCATATTTGCATCCATATCTTCATCAAGTAAAAATGAATTATCTTCAGGAGCATAGTTATCCTGTGGGATAATGATGCTAGGATCTTCATGCCATGTTTCGCTATCCCATTCATTTGTAAATGAAGGTTGTTGTTCTTCTACAATTGCCTCTGTATAATCGGCAGGTGGCCCAGGTTCTATATTCCATGCATCATCATCATCATTTGCCACGCTATCAGCAGTGTCACCTGGATTTTCCCAACCACCATCTTCAAAACTATAATCAGAAAATGTTGACTGTGGTGGTACGATAACAGCAGGACCACTTTCATGATTCACTATTGCCCAGCCTCCTTCTTCAAGAATTGTTTTCAATGTATCAGATGTAATATAAAATTTTTTTAGCATGAGTAACAACTGTTCTAATGGAACTTCTTCTTGCATTTCTTCATGCCGAAAAGATAACTGTTGAATATAGTATGCAGCTTCGTCCAAAATTTTCTGTTCATCCGATCGATTGTCAATACGGAATGGATACTCGTATGATGCAACTACTTTAAATAGACCATCTATGCCAGAGAGTGGAATATTACTGCTTTCTCCGTGACGACTGAAGACAGCCATTTGTGTACAACACCCTAAATGTTCATTGCCTGGTGGTGGGTCACAAATTCCATGGAATGTGACTTTGTATTCAGGATATCTTAAAACAATATTTTCTGCCCTGTTAATAAAACATGCTTTAGTAAGCATAAACAATTTTACCCATCGTTGAACTAATACGTAAGTTCCAACATACCAATCTTGAAATTGGGCCCTTGTCCACTCAAACTTATGATCGGGATGTCTATATCCAGTAAAGTTTGGAAATAGAATATTGAAATCTGCATTTGGCGTTGTTACGATTGCTACTTTTGGTTTGATATATCCAAAAATATTAAATGGTAACCCTGACAATGCTTCTGGATATAAATGTTCAATTCTAAAGTTTCAAAACATAACTGTTATTTTATGTTTTCTATGCAATTATTCCTATTCCTCATTTACTCTATAACGCGTTACGAGCTTAAAAGTATTCGAGGCTATCTACGTTAAAAAGCAACCTACAATTCTATGCAGATTACAGCGTCGGTCTTCTCCAGTTTTCTATCTAAGTCGGTGACGCTACCCTCACATATATGCACAACAAGTGGCATTGGACGACAGTGTAGATACTCCGAAACTAATGGCTCCGCTTTCTGTACATTAGCTTCTAAAGTTTGCCTGTCAATATCTACGCATAATATCTCTTCTACACCAATTGTACGTTTCAAGTATACGAAAAAACCAAGTTCAGAACATCCAAAATCAACAACCTACAAAATTCATTTCATTATTGATACTATTGTAAATTGCTGGAAATACATTGAAAATATTAAGAAATAAAGTAAAAAATTTTAGGCTCCGTCGACAAAGCATTCGTTACATTACTGATTGTTATAAGCAATCTTTACAACTCAGAAAATGAACAAATCCTTCACCTACTGACTATAATAATTCGAAAGGACTTTGTAACTGTATTGTACTTAGCATTACATTCAGTAATTGATTATAATCGAAAACCGGGTATTGCACTGAAACATTGAATTGCCATTTTATGTTATTTGCAAATGTACGAATCACATGACGAATAGGCAGACATAAGTGGCCCACAACCAACATTATAAATTATGCTTTACGATTGCTTTTGATGATACAAGGTTGGTTAGGGTCCGACGGTAAAAACAGTAAAAATTATGTACAAGAACCAATTACGACATAAAGGTACGTTTGAATAGCGGGAAAGAAATCTAAGGTAAATACCTTGCGCAATTTTCCTTGATATACATCATCAGCGAGTATAGATTGCACAGCAACATATCTCTGTACATAAGCCGGAGGAAAGAACTTTATAGATTTTTGCTCAGGATCTTCAGGAGCCTCTGGATCTATTCTTCTGAATACCTCATCGCGGAATTCCTTATCTAATTTTTGCATGGCATCGTTCACGGAGTTTCGCCTTTTAAAGTGATACTTCTGATACACAAACTTACCGACGAGATACAACACGTGGAACAGTACGATAATCATAGCCGTAATAAGAAATAACAATGTATCTTTATGAGGAATGCATTGCGCTTCTCTTCGCGACGTGCATGCGAACGGCCATATTGTTTTCTTCTTCTGGCGGGTTAGATACGTAATACGCTATTGGTTCGATTACTTTAAAATGCACCAATCACAAGCTGCCATTTTCTAAAAGCACGAACAAGAGGATCAGTTTGTAAGTCACATATGCATATGTATACATATGTATGCATGCAACAATTGATAAAAAAGTATTTTCCCGATTATATCATTAACAAACCGTATCAATAGAATAATGTATAAAATCATTGTAAAAGTTTATGTACTATATACACTTAACATTGTAAGAGCTTTTTCTTTGTCAGATTACTTTTCTATTTCACTTTTGCATTTCCAGGAACTCGTTACTTGATATATATTTCCTATTCAAGTGCATTTCGTCTTGTTTAAGCGAATTATTTTCTTATAAATTTCAAATACCGACAGCACCTCGAATTAAACTTATAGGTGTAAAGGGCAGTAAAATACTCTCCTCGTATATGTATCATTCATCTGGTATTATAATTTATTTGAGATTCAATCATAATTAAAATAATAATATGGTAATTATTAATATTGATAGCAGTCTACTAATTTTCTAATAAAGCAACAGTATACACGTTATATGCTTTTACACAAATTAAAGTAATTATTAACTTTTATTATACCATTTAGGCATTTTTTTTCTGTGTATACATATATCATATGAAACCACTGCGAATAAATTATGCATGGTTCATTTATGCAATTCAATAATTTCACGCTCCCCAGCTGATGAGTAGACTTAAATACATTAGCTTTTAATAATAATAACAATAATAATAAAAATAATGACAATATTATATTTATATATTTATACGTATATGCATTTATTTAGCGCGCACAAGTATATTATGCACGAGATCTCTCAATGGCCGTTATTACTTAGCCCACAGGAACATAAAATGAATTAGCTATTACAAATTTCAATAACATATCTATCTACATAATATCGAAGAATCTAAATGTCTCAATTAACTTTATAGCTAGGCTTTCATTATTTACAAAAAGACAGCAGAATATAACCTGTTTTATTTTCTCTTTCAAAATACAGATTGTCAATTGCGCTCTTGTACCCTTCTTGCGAAGACAGGTTCTTATAGTCGTGTCTCATGTACCAGACACAAATAAAGAAGATCACATGTAAGTGTAGATCGAGTTGTGATTTATGTATTGAGGTAACATAGACACAGGTGATTTGCGATTAACTAAAGTGATATGACTTAAAGTATTTACATTATGCAGCATTAATCTTTTTTCCACATGTTTCCAACTAATTTCCATGCGCTAAGAGTAAGAATTAAAGATAGAAAGCGACGTTGACCTATTATTTGGTATATATAACAGCTTTTGAAATATTTTACGGTAGAATAATCTGGGCTGCAAAATTAAATTTACACTTCGATACATTACATGCATTTAGCATTTTGCATACTTATTAGATCGTACACTTTAAATGCAATTTGTACATTTAAAATATGTATACAGCCACATCCAGTAAAATTAATAATTATAATCACAGTACTACTGCAATGACATAAACTTTTCTTTACATTTAGAGAATCAAGCTATAGTCAAGTTAATTGTCGATAACTTGATTTCATCAAGATTGCGGCGATAAAATAATTGGAAATCAATTAAATATATTAAGTCTAACGTATCATTTTTGCAGTATAGATTCTAAGTTCTTGAATAGTGGCAATTAAGATCTGCCATATGCGTGTCGGTTGCGTCAAATACTGTTGCAAACTTATTTTCGACAGACAATAGTACTCATTCTCATACCTTCAAGCACAATTTCTACAGCTAACTGGTGATGTTAACTCGTAATGTTGGTGCTTGTAAACACTTACTAACAGTTCGTAGCGAATTTAATGACGCACGCACTTTAGCTAGGCCAAGAAAACTCAATGCAGAAGAAGCTCGGTCGGAAATTAGCGTGGAAGGGAGTCGATTCAAAAACGACATTAGGGAACGTGAGATAGTGAGACAGCGCGTATGTATATCTGTAGCGCGCAATAATCCATCCCCAAAAAGCAACGATACCTTTTCGCAGTATCCGTATGGCAAAACGACAAACGGAGAGAAGTGATGCGATCAACTGATACGCCAGCGGCAAAAGCTTCGTCCGCTTATCACTCAAAAAATTCAGCTCAATCTACGTAACGATGCGACGACGTTTTACTAAAAACTTAAGGCTCCGTGAAAAGCGTTGCATCGATCTCGACCGATCGCAGAATAATTATAATTGACGAGAAAGGGATTCGTTTAACGATGGATGCTACGTCGTGCAATAGCGGTGCATTAACGCGAAAAGGAAGTGCATCGCGGCGATGCGATCTCAGGAAATAGGGCTCGGGCTACCTTACTTTTTGGGCTAGTCCCGTCGAGCGAGCATGAATGAGATTGAAAATTTGCAATATTCTCGTGATTTTAGGCCGCGCGAAAGGATTTCCGCGACGCATCCTAGCGCAAAAGTGTGGCAGCACAAGTTACGTCCGCTAAAAACGGTGAAAATAGAGAAGAATCATCCCTGCTTACAAATAGAGCGACGAGCGAAACGCTCGCTCTTCTATCTCCGCCATCCTCCCAGGCGCGATCCTAGAGAGAGCTTTCTCCGCGTCCGTTTCTCCGTCACGTTCCGCCAAATTGTTAATTCTTAAGTGAGCGGGTGTTGTCCTCGGTATACAATAAAATCATATCACATGTCTCGAAAATCGCCTCCACTCCTAAACACGCGCCCTCTTGTCTCAGGTCCGCGCAGTTAGTGTCAACCTCACTACAGTAAATATCACATGGAGCAATGAAATATTGAATAATTAAAATACACCGCAGCGGGCCCTCGTCCCATGAGAGACAGCGAGACGCGGTACCTTCTCCTACGCCTTTATCTCCTCCTCTTATTCCATTTCCACTTTCTCGTTCTCCTCCTACCAGGCATGGGAGCAAGTCGAAGAAAATTCTCGACGCAGCTCAATACCGACCTCCTTGTCCTCGCGAATTCCGCGTTTCGCTCCGCGTGAGTGGAAAATAGAGGAGTATAGTTTAACAATAAGTTATATACTTTCAGGATGTGATTGTTTCAGGCGTACGATTGATCCAACGATATAGCTATCTTGTTCCCCTTCTCCACCCAATTCCTGAGCCGGCCCCTGAGCTCCTCCAGGCTCTTGGACTTAGCCTTGTTTATCCTTTTGTACTTTACATCTTTTGGCTTCGTAACGGATCTGTGATTGCTCATTACCCTATTGTAGGTCACCTGAAACCAATAAGGAAGATTTCTGTAATTCAATAATATCTGTATGCACGTTTCCTCGTTTACTTACCGTTCGATCTTGACCCTTGGCTCTCGTGGTAGTCGTGCTACTCACAAGTAACACTACCCAAGTGCCATCATGGGATTAACTTGGCAATATGCGCGTTTTGTAGAGAATCGAAAAATATTTCATACGTATTTTTTTTTTCTTTTCGGCAGACATGCTAATAGGTATATGAAAGTAACTGCTCATGAATTGCTCCGGGTAAGGGTTCAAGTAATTGTCCATTAATGTTTCTAACAAATTCAATTTTGACAACCGATTTTAGGCATAGTCTCGACCTAATTTATCCCGTAGAAGCGAATGGCACTATTAATTTTTCTATACTTTACATTTTGCAACGATTTCTTTAAACAATAATTGTTTAAACAATAAAAACATGGGGTTTTTTTTTTTTTTTTATTAAAAAATCACCTTTCAACACCGTGACTTCATCCACGTATTCACTTTCTTAATATATCTACTGGTCCGCCTATGGACCTTATTACATTATTCAACAATCAATATTTCAACCTGCACTTTTATCCCTTAAAACAGCATGTCTGCCGAAAAGAAAAAATACGTATCAAATATTTTTCGATTCTCTATAAAACGCGCATATTGCCAAGTCAATTCCAAGATGGCACTTGGGTATAGTGTTACTTGTCAGATACTTTTCTTAACATTTTTACATATTTTCGAATCTATAAAGCTCTTCGCGCGCGCACGTGCGCGCGTGTCTACGACATATGCTTCTAACGCTTTCTCGATACTATTTTATGCCGTCAGAGCTTTTCACACGCTGTTCGATAACGTTGGTACCCGGGGTACTTATATTGTATTTTGTGCATGATTCGACAAAATCTCACACTTAACACGTTCACGTCGGCGCGTACCACCGGTGGCTCACAATTGAATGTTCCATCAGACGACGGAAAAGAAACCAACTAGAAAAAAAATGACCATTTAGTTAAGAATTTACATAATGGAAATTTAACGTATGTATATTAATTGAATACGCGCGCCGCGCCGTCCCACGGCGAAAAGCAGAAAAAAAAACCACCACCGGCGTGAACGTGCTAATAAATGATTACTTCGTGTACTTTTGTGACTTCAACTTCGCGTTTCTCTTGAAATATTCTCAAAATGATAAAGTACAAGAACAAAATGTTCAAAGAGAATGATTCCCGCTGTGGAGTTCTCTCATAGCGCTAATGCGCTATTCGTATGTGGCTACCCGGGTACCATGGTTACCCATTTTCAGACAAACTTTTGTTTATAGACACAAGGATTAAATTAAACTTCGTCTTCGGACATTAGATTCTTTTACCGTTTCCTCCTCGAGTACCGTCGTGAAATCAATTCTTAAAGAATAAGGTTTCGAGAAATCTGGGACCCTAGACAAAGTTCAGTATTTGGATCGGTTGGAAAGGAGTTCCTTGGTTTACCTGTGCCTGTTGGCTCTCGTCCCTGGGCCTCTCGCTGGGTGGCGAGTCCGCTCCCTGCGCGAGCCTCTCGAAGCTCCCGTAAAGCTCCTGGAGCCTACCCTTGCCGTTTCCTAGATTCTTAGCTCGCCTCTCCTCGCACTCGGAATTCTCCGTGGACTCCGATGGGTCCTGATTGTTTTCGCTGTCGCCGTCCTCCTCCACGGAGTAGACCGTCTCGAGGATCTCCGGCCTCCTTAGGAATCCATTGCATCGTCGCATCGACGAATACTTGCTGGAGGGCTCCACCGCGTCGGAGACCGACCTTATCACGGTCACGTCCGTGATATTCGAGCGGAACCTAAGAAATGCCGTCATTTAGAGTGGATGGTGCTAATCAGCCGTGCGTTACTTTGCCAGCGAGTTCTTAAGCGATTTAAACACGATCAACGTTTCCCCGCGCAATTGCTCAATGCAACGCTCCTCAACCTGTTAACTTTTAGTTTCAAGCCTAATTGCGCGACGGTTTGGATCTTATTTGACCGGACGGTACCGCGGGAAGAAAGAATACCGAATAGAATAAAGATTATTTGTTCGGGTTCCGATCGAAGGCGCGAGGAGGAGAGCCAAAGTCCCCGCGCCGGTCACGGACACGCATAAAAGCAGAAAGCTTGAGAAACGCTGATATAATTCAATAGGATTGATAAACCGGAACTACTCCTCTACGCTCGCAGATGACTCGGTTCGCTCGAGAAGGACGATTCGAATCGTAGACTCTCTCTCTCTCTCTCTCTCTCTCTCTCTCTCTCTCTCTCTCTCTCTCTCTACTAACTAGAATCCTCCCCTCTTTCTCTCTCCCGCTTATCCTTCCAAAGCATCCGACCAATCCTCGTAGTACCTTGGTGGTGCTGGATCGTCGGCCGCCTCCTCGAGCACGACCGCGCTGTCGCTGTCGCCGAGGCTGTCCAATCTGTCGAGGGCGTCGCAGGGTGGCGAGTCCCTGGTCCCTGTGCTCCTCTCCGCCAATCTGCTCTGCAACTGTCTGATCACCCTCTGCTGCCTGAGGATAATTGACTCCCGCTGTGCGAGGCTGGCCTCGATCTCCTTCTGCTTTCGACACAGTCTTGATTCGAAGAGCAACAGCTGGGAAGAGAGGGTGCGAAGCTGTTCGGCCTTC
Organism: Tiphia femorata; assembly: GCA_944319695.1. NCBI lineage: Eukaryota > Metazoa > Arthropoda > Insecta > Hymenoptera > Tiphiidae > Tiphia > Tiphia femorata. The sequence goes on from OX090899.1 coordinate 180,041, forward strand.
TCCTTCGTCAATCGCGCCACTAGATCCTCCTGCGAAATCGACCACGAGGCCTGTTAGGGTCGTTAGGGCGAAGAATCCCCAAGGGCAATAGCCGAGGGAAGGTGGTAAGGTGATATTATTTACGCTTCGACCCCGTCAGCGAAAAACGATACTCGTCGACGTGGGCGCTGTGTGCGTCGAACGTCGTTTTGAAGAAGTGAAAATAATCGATGGATCTGCCACGTTGCCTCATACAACATCGATCTGAGAATATGCCAGCACCGACGTTTTGATTTAATTAGACCATTTTCGGATCTAATCAAACGAATTATTCTAATTGTCGACGTTTAAAGACTCTCCGGTGTAATGAAAGATAACGGTCTGAATGATAAACGACGCACAGGCGCGATCTGTTGCAAATCGTGCGAGTGTGGGACCTCTTTAGAGCGCAAACACGGTTACCGCGATTCGATCTTTCACTTTTCAACAACCCCGTTCTTAACGGAGAAGTCGTGATTTACGATTGCTTCGAGAGGGCGCACTCGGCTCTCGCGAAATCAGGGAAGGATTTAAAATTTCACTGAAAATCCTTCAAAGCTAATAATCACACGATTTAAGAAACACACGATTTATACTCTGCGGGTAGTCCGCGCTCCTCCCCAATCAGCTGCTGCTAATTCGCGAGCCTGGTGGCTGTGTGCTCGAGCTGCATCAGCGGTTAACCGAGACAATCATAAGAGGAGTGCAACGCTCCGACATATCATTGGACATCGGGATGTTCCGCGTTGCAGGGTAACGGATTTTAAAGGAGATGGGGAGAGTTGGAGCGAGGAAAGAGGCGGGTACTCTCTAGTTAAGTACCCACGGTATTACGGGTTACGGTCCTTCTGGTTCCTGTATAATCGGCTCCTAATTCGAGAAGTACGAGGCCGTCTCGAGTCGAGACGCGCGGTAGTCGGTGGCAGCCAAAAGGGAAGGATAAAGAAAGAAAAGAAAGAGAAGACGAACGACGTGCATTCGTGTAACGAGTCTAACAGGAAATTTTCACGGACCTGAATTAATCTCGCATGGCGGGTCGCATTTGTGCTTAAAAGGAAAAATTCGCCGAGGCTCAATGCAGCACCGAGACGACCAAGTGATAGGGATCTCAGGTTTTCGATCGAATATGCAATTCTTGTAGATTTTCATTTCTTTATAATCCAATAGTCTTATTGTTAAATAAGATGTTTAAAGTACTTTCAATTCTTGTGTCCGATTTCCATCCCAAGCTTGCTTATACTTACTGTCTGCGACAGTCTATCGTTAAGTTTCTACAGGGTGTCCCAGACCACCCATACAATCTCTCGTGGGGACGTAGGGCGGCTTAATATAAACACAAAAGTCCTGGACCATTATTCAATATTCGCAATATTTATCGAGTTATTAATTGTTAATGATCAAAGGAAAGGGCGTCCGCCAAAATAGCAGCGGGGGGAGCGCTGGTGCCTCTGCGAGCTGTAGGCTGTAGGACGGCCCAGTTTACCTACAAACAAACGCGGGACGCGGTAAGGGAAGGCTAAGACACCGCTGCACGGCCGGCTTCTTTTGCGTTATTCTTCCCCTTACCGCGCCCCGCATTTGTTTGTAGGTAAACTGGGCCGTCCTACAGCTCTCAGAGGCTCCATCGCTTCTCCCGCTGCTATTTTGGCGGACGCCCTTTCCTTTGATCTTTAACAATTAATAAGTCAATAAATATTGCGAATATTGAATAATAGTCCAGGACTTTTGTGTTCAGCGCAAGCCGCTCTATGTCCCCACGAGAGATTGTATGGGTGGTCTGGGACACCCTGTATATTGTCTATCGTTCTACCGAAAATCGGTAACAGTTATAGGATGCGAATAATAAATTTCCTTGACCCCTCCTTCCCCCTCGTGGCCTTCGAGAAACTTTTATTTTGAATTTTGGCGGATCGACGTGTTGGATTTTCGTTTCCTGCCGCCTTCGCAAATTAATCCGCAAAATTGATCTCCGACGTTCTAATTTACCGATCGCGGGGTGCCTGTCCGAGGGACAAACCGGGAGGAGTCCAGAGTGCAGGACGTCGATACACGCGACAAGCTTCACGTGCGCAGAACGCGACGCACATCCAGTAATGCTTTGCACGATCATACCCGGACGATTTTCTTCTTTCCTTCCTACCTCTATCTGAGGAGAGCATAACCTAATACACCATTGGATTCTAGTAGATTTTCATTGGCTCGCGTGCATGGCAGATGCGCCAATATGTTCGCCGCATTATTTCCACCCGGCTGGCATTTTCGTTTCACAGACAATTTGCATAGAAATGCATTTAAGCTGTGTTCACTGGTTGCATTGCTAAATCTATGGTGATAATTGTCACGAAGTTGCAGATCTGTAGCATCGACATTTATCGATGTATAAGGATAGACCGAATATTCTTCGGAAAAATCGTATGAATTTTCTTTCGCAAATTGTCCAACTAGAGGTCGCTTCGTGAATTCAAAGATAAAACAAGAATTATGTCCTCTCCCGTCGTTACATTTTTCCGATGCACCGCTCGAACATACCGCGCACTTTCACACGGGGGATCTTCGGGGCGCACCTTTAACGTGCGCGCGTCCTCGTGAATTTAACATTGCGACCGTTTCGCGTGCCATCCGCGTTGCGACGTCGGTTTACCGTGAATTATGACGGAATCGCGTGACGCGCCGGTGCACATCGTCGGCCCGCACCCAACGACGGACTTATCGGACTTACAGTAACGATGAATCGGGAGACACATCGCCTATTACTCCAACCCCGATATGATTTAGGGCCCCCGCAGACTACAGACTTTCTATCGGCCGATAGTTTGGTCGGGTTCTTAATCAGCATAAAAATGTATGCAAGTGCGCATATTTTAACGATTCAGTATCGGCCGATATTGCATACATTCTTATGCTGATTAAGAACCCGACCAAACTATCGGCCGATAGAAAGTCTGTAGTCTGCGGGGGCCCTTAGAGTATCGCTTGGCAGGTGTCACCAAATCTCCAAGAGGGACACGAATGCCGGCACTCTTTTTCTTCAACGTGTAGTTTCACGATGCATTCGGCTCCTTTACTTCGCCAATGAGCCACAGGCTGAAACAATTTGAATCCGCTCGTGCACTCCGTAATATTTCTCTTACTTTCCTTTTCTTTTTTCAGATTCGCCTTGGCCTTTCTTTCCAGAGACGAAGATTAGAAGAGAAAGGTGGAGAGGAGACGAGAGGAGAGGATAAGAGAAAATGCGGGATGAACGAGAAGTGCCCTCGATCCTGCTGAACGTGGGACCCGCGGAACAGATACTACACGTGGTTCAAAGACTCTCGGTCATTCGCACTTCCCATGGGCTCTCACGTTCACTTCCTACGCACTTCGCGGCTGCACCCATCATCGACGAGGCACAACGAACGGCTCGTCGTCTCGCAAACTTTACTCTCGTATTTTCCATCTGTACGCGTATTTCACCGAGCAATGGTGAGATCTCTGGAAATCCAACAGCTCTCTGGCTTCCTCAGTTGCGGGATGCGCTTTCGCGGCGGCACTCAAGACTTCTTCGACAAAATGCCGTCTTCTTTCAGCTGTTATTAGGCACGACCGTAAAGGGAGTGACTTATGCAATCGCCATCCTGAAAACCGTTCGTGTGTGTGTGTGTGTGTGTGTGTGTGTTGTGTGTGTGTGTGTCCGTGTATATCCTCGATTTCGGGAAAACGGCTGAACCGATCGGGACGAAATTTGGCACAAAAATCAAGTACACTACTGTGAGTTGACAATAAGGTTTGTGAGCCGCCATCTTGAACCGGTACAAAATGGCGGCAAGTTCAAATATCGAAAAATTCATATCTTTGGTACTATTCATTGGATCCTGATAAAATTTTACACGTTCATGTACACGTACGCAATGACAATTACTGGAAATTTTCAAATTTTTTGGTTGGCCGAATCAAAAATGGCGACTAATTCAAATCTTTAGTCCATTATTCCGGCGAAATGACTGAACGGATTCGGACAAAATTTAACATGTACATCGAGTATATACCTATTTGGTGCCACGAAACTTTGTGTATCGCCATCTCGAACCGTTACAAAATGGCGGCAATATGCATGGTCATCTTGAAACGGCTGAACGGATTCGGACAAAATTTGGCATGTACATCAAGTATATACCCATTTGGTGCCACGAAACATTGTGTATGGGCATCTTCAACCATTTCGAAATGGTGCCAGTTTCAAATCTTTAATTCACTATTTTATAATTATATTTTGAAAATCCCGTAATTTCGAAACGGTTGAAGATGACCATGCATAAAGTTTTGTGGCACCAAATGGATATATTTTTTTAAACTATATGCCAAATTGTGTATGAATCCGCGCAAGCGTCTCGCCGGAATAATGGATTAAAGATTTCAATTTGTCGCAATTTCTGAATGGTTGAAGATAACCATGCATAAAGTTTCACCGCAGCAAAGGTGTATATACTCTATGTACATGTCAAATTTTGGTTCGGATGCATTTAATTGTCCGGTTTTTATCACTTGGGCATATTGCAGAAATGCTGCATTTCGTGGGCGAGCGCGAAGCGCGAGCATCCGATGACCTCAGGGGGTATGGCGCTTGAGCGAAGCGAAAGCGCAGAGGACTCTGTAGCATAGTTTAATATCTCAATACTTGAATTTTCCACAATTTCGAAACCTTTTGAAATTCGTGGGCGAGCGCGAAGCGCGAGTGCCGCGGTCGTGCCTATTGCAGAAAAGCGAAGCTTTTCTGCACCCGTTAAGGCGAGCGCGAAGCGCGAGCAAAGGCGATCTTGAGGGGGTTGGCGCTTGAGCGAAGCGAAAGCGCAGGGGGCTTGCCCCCTAGTTCTTCTTCGTATCGCCGCGCCCTTTTGTTCTTCGCTGTACTCGGCAATGGCTCCCCAAAGGAGGCCATCTCTTCTTAGAATCGGTACCGCATGGTACCGGCGAAATTTCAACTCACGCACACCCAAATGCATAAAAATGTATCGCGATGCACGCGTCACGCCGTGTTCTCAAGAAGCTCTCCTCCGTTATTTATACAATGTGCTTCGCGCATTTATCGCGCACCACCTCGCGCGCGCGGTAGACGCGCCACCCCTCTCCCCACCCATTCCGTCCATCCCCCTTTCTCTCTCACCTTGGGGCCGCCCGATAACGCGAGTAACGTACGCAATGCGGTGAGAACGTTTCTCCGAGTGGAGCCCTGCCCACGCGACGCACGGCCTCGATGCACCGTGAAAACATATGGCGTTGATGGACGTCCGCTGTAATTCTTTTTTCCCTTCCTTCCTTTTCCACCTTTTCTCCGACCGCCTTCTCCTCCTCTTCCTCGACCATCCATTCGTCGTCCAGTTTCCTTCTCTGCCCGCTGTTTTTTCGCCACGAACGTGCGAGGAACAGAGCGCGAAACGAAGACAAAGGAGGGGGGAGAGAGGATGAAACGGGAAAAGGTAGATAGAGAGAGATGATATCCGTGATGTCGAGAAAGAATGGAAGGAGAGCAAGTGTTGCGCGCGCGTTCGTGGCTGCGCCTTTATCGTTCGGCGTAGAACTGTCAGAGTATTCGTTGAATTGCCTACCAATGATCAGAAAGAAAAAATTCATAGTAGACCCTACATTAATATAAAAACAGAGAGTTTCCAATAAAGATATTCCTTCGAACTACGTGAACTTTGGTAATGCACCTGTTTTGCTAGCGAACCACCTGATACAGCGATCGATATTTATCCTGACGAAGCCACCCGTAAATCACAGTAAAACCGTGTGTTTTCCATTCTGTAATATTGACGACGCGTATTACGATAACTTCGAAGTGTGTAAGCTTCAAATTAAATTCTCGACTGACCGACTGCCCCTCTCAGGTCGACGGCGAGAGAGAAATCAGCTCATCGTAACTAATAGACCTAATCCTATCTAGAATCTATTGCTCTCGACGCCCTTCTCAGTCTCGTGCCCGAGGAAGAGTAACGGTCCTTGAAATGCTTCACGATTCGAAATTATTTCGTCCCAAGGGCACGACCGATCGACAGGCCTCCACCGACGAGACTTTCTTCCCTCGCTCTCTGTCTCTCTCTCTCTCTCTCTCTCTCTCTCTCTCTCTCTTTATTCCTCCTCTAACGAATCCCAAGAATACATTTAATGAAAATGTGCGAGTTGGTCCACCAGGGCGAGATCCATTCTTCTTTGGCTCGTCTCTCGACGGGCGAGTCACCGACGGCGGCGACCAACGTCGGCGGATCGTTATGAGGCAATTATTGTTCCGGCAGACTACCGCTAAATTTAGTGGGCCCGCTTCCTTCTGTTTTCTTTTTTTCTTTTTACCTTCTTCTTATCCGCAACGAGGTGGGTCGGCCAGACACGAATATCGCCGACCGTCACGCGAGACGAAGGTGGTAGGAGGTAGTGGTGGGGCTTGCAAATAGGGAAACGTCACGAGACGAAGTGCGACGATGGATTCCGGGGTGGAAAGCACGCGCGCGCGATACTCGCCTAAGAATTCGCAATGTTCGAGCCAGTAGTGCTCATTGGACTCGGACGATTTACCTTGGTCCAGATTCGACCGTCGCGCGTCGTCGAGATTTGACCAACGGAAGGATTATACGTGTGGTGTTTTTTTATGTGCAGCCAATGAGTAAAATAATTAAGCTCTCCTTTAAGGTTTCTTATAATAAATTTCGTAGTATGTACACGGCTAGCTACGCTTACTTGCTCCCTTATTATTCCAAATTTTCAAGAAATCATGCGAAATATTTCGAAGGTCCCCGCGATTCAAATTTTTAGAAATCATTTACACGCCGCTCGTAAAGGTGGCTTGGATAAGGAAGAGCAGTGGCTTCGTGGAATTTTCAAGGAACAAATCTGTTTCGAAGACACGACTTTCTTCGGCGTCGATTACGCTTTTGTACCTGCAACTTGAGGGTTCTCCGCCATGCGAGCATCTGATGCGCCTGCGCCCTCTGTCTCGCTCTGAGCGCCGCTATTACTGACTTAGCCTCCTCCAGTGACGTCACTTCCACCTCGTTTGCGTCCTTGATCGAGTCACCCGACAGATCGGTGACTCTTCCCTCAGCGACCGTCGGCAATGGGCAGCTGTCCATCGACGTCTCGTCGAAGCTGCAAGGAGAAAGACAATGAAATTATCATCGGCCGCACTTCTACGAAAACTACGAGAAATTGAGCATCGAATTAAGGGCAGCCGGCGTAGGTCCCTTTAAACGGCAACGATGCATTCTCTTCGATATTGTCATTTTGAAAGCAGAAACCATCGGGAGTCTGGAACGTTCGACGGTCGAGTGCGCGCGCAGTTCTCTTCTCGATATCTGCCCGATATCTCGAAAAATTCAATCATATCCATAACGATAAAAATCAAAAGTGAAAAATAGAATCGGGGAGGGGGAGGGGGAGAAGGAGGAGGAGATGGAAGAGGAGGGGGGAGAAGGGGGGAGAAGGGGGGAGGGGGAGGAAGAGACGATCGAGATTAACGAGGCTCGGTGAATCCTTGGAAATTGTTTCGGGGGGTGTAGAGGGTGCACATTTTATGGGCGTACTACACATTACGCGAGTGGTTCGGCGCGTTTGGCAAGCGAAGAGAGAACGAGGAAGAAAGAGAGACAGAGAAAGAACAAGAGGAGCAAGCAATTGTTTTCTCGCGCAAGCGGAAACTTCGGCAGTCGAACGTCCCAAAGCAAATCGAACTTGGATCATTTCATTTCCCTCTCCTCCATTCCACTTGTGTCTACCCTCGCTTCTGGCTCTCTTGGCACCCGCCAGTTTCTTATCCTACCACCACTCAACGACCGAACGACTACGTCGAGGAACTGGCTCCGGTGAAATTTAATAAGAACCACAAGGAGAACCTCGCTTGTCAACCGCACGCTTTCGTCGCAGGCTCCAGGCGTATTGGATGTGTGAGTGAGCGATTCGCATGCGCGACTAAAGAAGAATATCTAGTTAGATGTATCAAAGACTTTCGCTAGGCGGAGTTTCAACAGCTATTCGCGAGATGCTCTTCGATTAGAATTGTTGGGTGGAAATCTGGTTGTTTATTGTTTAAGTGGAAATTAAGAAGTTCGTGGAAGTATAGTTAATGCGCGCGGCGAGTTTGAACGTGGGAAAGAGAATCTAAAGAACTGCGACGAGCGAGCATATTGCGAGGATGCGCGTGGGGCCGGAGGAAAATTAACAAGTGCTCACAGTGGCTTCCTCGCAAGTGGCGATAAGAGCCAAGAGGTTCTAGAGCGGGACCACCCACAGGTACGCAAGAGAGAAACCGTATCGATCCCTATCTGGGAATTTATGTCACATAAGAAAATATATTCCCTGTGCACGCATAATGTCGGTCCCGTCGCCGCCGTCAAGGCGGCGGGAAACCGCGTCCGCTTGACTTTTCCCGCATCCAGTTACAAGGAGTGTCCAACTTCGCGAAGAGAGAGAGAGAGAGGAAAGGGAAGGGAAGAGAGAAAAGAGAAAAGAGGAGAGGGAGGGGGGAGAGGAGAAATTCTGCAAAATTTGCCCTCGTTTTCCGTGCTACTCTATGTCACGCGGCCCAACGAATCTACAAACGTACCTTCCTTTTCTTTCCAGCTTCGTGTCTTTCAATCATCGGATAATTCAATGTCCAGTGCACGATGGACGACACCTCTCGCTCGCTCTCTCTCTCTCTCTCTCTCTCTCTCTCTCTCTCTCTCTCTCTTTCTTTCTCTCTCTCTCTCCCTATCTCTTTATCTTTCTGCATTATTGTTTACGGTCCGTGACTGAATGCGTGAAGAATGAATGGGTCTGATTGGCATGGTGTTATGTGCCGCGCTTGTGTGTGTGTGTGTGTGTGTGTGTGTGTGTGTGCAAATGTATGCGTGCTTTGCTGTGTTTCTCTTTCTTTCTTGTATTTCTTTTTGGCTTGTCCTTTTAGGGGACCTATGGTCTCAGGACCAGAAAAATATATCTATCTATCTATCTATCTATCTATCTTTGGGGTTAATCGCTTCCAACATATAACTCCATATAGATCCAAATTAGGCTGGTTAAATACATATATCGGATAGACGCAATTACTTTATTGCTGTACGATCATTTTTAATTTTGTTTACCAAAACCTCGCCACATTTATTTGAAAAATCTATGTTTAAGGGTACACGTCATGATCATGTCACGCGTCAACAGGAAGATGAACTTGTTGCTCCTCTTTGCAGGAGACATACCTTTTACTGTTCATTTATTGCTACTGCTTGTTGTGTTTGGAACTCATTGCCGCCAACTGCACGTGAGGCTTCCACCATTGGTGGGTTTAAAAATGCTGCAGTTTCTTTTTTGTTGAGGAACAATTGAATTCTCTGTCTTTTCCCGTTATTTATTGTTCTCTCACACTTTCGTTATTTGTTTTTTGTAATTTTTCAGAAGCTTATGGGACCTTAGGTCCTGTAGCTTAATAAAATATTCATTCATTCTCTCTCCCCCCCCCCTCTCTCTCTCTCTCTCTCTCTCTCTCTCTCTCTCTCTCTCTATCTATCTATCTATCTATCTACCTATCCATCTATGTCTCTCCCCGTTAATTGAAATTTCCGGCGGCTGTCAAAATACCAAACTATCGAATTCGCAAAAACATTTTTCTGCTTCTCTCTCGTTTCATCATTCACCTTCTCTCTATCTACGAATCATTCGACTATTGAAATTTTCCGCGCTGGGCGTGTCGCGCGAGACAGTAAAATCGTGCCCGCGATTTTCAAGTCGCGAAATTCATCAACGTCACGCGTTACTTTTATCTTCTATCTTTTTCTTCAGTCTCTCATCCCTCTGTCGAGAGGGTAAGTCACAAGAAGTTTCGCCGTCACGCACAAACGCCCACGCTGCACGGTTTAGCTAATTAAATCCGGGGAATACATAATGCACAATGAACGAACAAACAAAGGAGCCCGTGCGTTACCGTGACCGGTGAGTCACCGGCGCAGTGCGCCTTCTCTTCGCTCTTCCCTTTCATCAATCGATCGCTCGCACTCGCACTCCGTTAGCGAGAATCGAAACTGGTCTTCGCCATCCTTTCAACCCTTCCGTCGCTTTTTTCCTCCTCCACGGTCTGCCCAGCCTGGTGCGCTCCATCGGTCACCCCTCCTGCCGGTAAAGAAAAACTCTTCGCGTCTCCTTATTCTTTAACATGACACATTTTACTCGCGCTACACTCCCAAGGTAGCTACTAACGACGATCGTAGCATTTGCAACATTTCGGACATTCCCAACATTCGCATGCAGGACGGTCAGTGACTCGCCCGTGAGTAATTTTTCTCGTGTGCCAGGGTAATTTGCTGATGCGTGTAGAGAGTGTGCGAGCGGGGGAGCAAACTGAGCGTGGCCTGTTTACGAGTTTTCCGCCGTTATTGCGCACCCGCGCGCACATACATCGGAGAAATAGCCGAGCGCAGTAGGGAGCGCGAATAACGTCCGATAGGAATCACGGTTAGGTGGCGTCGAAGGTGTAGGGACGGTTTGCGAAACCGCGCAGATGTTCGCCATTCGCAGGTCCCCACTTTTACCACTGCGCGCAATTTGCACCAGCAGGTGTTCCAAGGGGGTTGTTCCGCGTCCAGGGATTCTTCTGCTTATAGTGGTGGTTGTCGGTTGCCCTTTCTTAATTCACACCCCGCTCCGACGTATCAACAATCTACGAATGGTGTCCTAGGTGCTTAGGGAGTACTGATCTTTCGCGACAATTTACGCCTCGCGAATAGAATTACTTTTCTCGAAAGCTTCCGGAAGTTTACGAGCTCGCGCTTGCGAGCATCGATGTAAAGTATCGGAGTATAAAGTCTCGCGGAGGTTTGGGAGTCTGGCTGACGAAAGACGCTTAAAAATTCGCGCGACACCTCGCGCACCTGCGTGTCGCGCATAAATAATGTTCCCTCGGTCTGGAAGTCTCGCGACCAGCCGGTCATTGGATTCAGCACATCGAGAGAAGATAGGAGGACACGTCGATGCCGGGTGTGCTTGCCCATCGACCATAAATCCTCTTGACGATTTTAATATGCGGTATCTTGGCCGCTCGGCCAGGTAAATTCAATCGTAACGGGAGAGAACGCGGGGGTGAGGCAGGAGTGGAGAACGGATGGGGATGGAGAGTAAGATAAAAAAGACGTTCCTGAAGAGGCTCGATTCATCACTGCGCTATCTGCCGATAACGTTACTTGCTTTATAAAGTCGAGCTACATGGAATTTATTAGAATGATGGGACGCCAGAATGCGGGCTTCGCGAGTGGAAAAACTGCAGATGGCCATCATTATGGCCGCGCTTGCGACTCCACCTCCTCGAGGCTTAGTCGCGGAGAATTATCGATAGTAGCCTTGATAGATCCTATTGTTCCAAACTGTTACCGAAAACTGACACGATAAAAGAAAGTGAGTGGTAAAAATATGTTCGGACTTAAGACAGGTTTGTGCTTAATGATATGAAACATTGGTGATTTTACCTTAGAGCGTGGTCAGGCTGCTGATTGAGCGACCCGTAGACATTACCTTTTTAATCCAAAACTTCCTAGTCTAGGTTGTGAGCTTAAGAATTTCGAAGAGCGTCTTGCCCCGTTCGATGACGAAAAGAATTACACTTATTTCTATCCTCGTGCTGGCCGAAGCATTTCACTTTATGTGCTCTCTTTTTTCTTTTTTCTTCGCTCTCTTGTATTTTTATCGTTCAGCAACCGTCCGCCACGATGCTCGACGCGAGTCGAAGAAGAAGTGAAACATTTTTCTGGAACGTTCGATTCCCCCTCGCTTCGCGTTCCAGGGTGCTCTTCGAACTCACAAACCTGAAAAAGTGCGGCGGCCCTGAGAAGCACCTGCTAGGCCACACGAGATGGCTCGCGTGCAAAACGCATGCGGCACGAGCTGCCCCCCTTAACAAATATATCCTTTCTCCCTTTTCTTACCCACTCTTTTCTCCGCCACGGTCAATCATAAACCGGCGCGTATCGATCGCGCGAGTGGAGAAGGTGAGCCGCGCCGGCACGAGCCCCTTCTTCTTCTGTATAAAACGCAACCTGCAAAGGCGATACGTCACGAAAGCGGGCAGGGCAAAAGCGTCGTACACCAAGAGGGGTGAGAATGAAATAATAGTCTTGAAATTGGCGGTCGATTCACTCTCTCGGCCAAGAATATATAATTCACGGGCGCACTCTTCTCCGTTTATTCCTTACTTCTATGCTCCACTCGCCAATGGAGATACGAGCAAATCGGTCGGGTGGAACGCAAAAAGGCATGTGTGGCGTGGTGAGTGTCGGGCGTCGGGTGTCGGGCATCGGAAAGCCCAAGAATGTAGAAACGTAATGGAGGTCCTGCGAAATATGTCATTGCAAATCTCCCATTATATCTAGCTTACCGAGATCTCATCCAGGCGCCTCATCCGTTCCAAGTATCGGACTATATTCTCCCTATAATGCTCGTACCCTAGCAACGGTCGATATAATAGTACGAAGACATCAATTTTTCAGCACACTTTTTTGGTTTATTGAAAAATCGAGACTAAGGGGGACGTTCATGCTAGAAATTAGCTACGAAATTATTGCTTGTGATCAAAACGATCCCTCAAACCCGATGTCATAAATGCTCCGTGGAATTAAGCAACCCCAGTTAAAGGTTAATACCTCGTGAATTACAGAGATCACGAGGTTACTAAAGCTAGCTGGCAAATTTCGCATAATAATTGCAAGTGTCCTCCTCGTGACAGAGGAGGTCAGGTGAAATGATATTCAAGTGGGGATGGCGGATGGTCCTACGAAGTTGTCCTGGGGTCCCAGGACGCTCGTGAGACGTCGAGCGGGTGCGAGGAACCGCGAAGCAATTGGCGAACGTTTACTGCATTCACTTGATTACCACAGTTACCCACCGGCGCCGTACAGTTGCCGATCCGAAGGAGCGATAGCGTTACGGCAACGCACTGCGCGCCGGGCCCTTCTAATTTATCGTCCCTCTAGTGACGAAGAAGCGGAAGGGGAAGGAGAGACGAGACGGGCGCAGCGGTGCTGACCTCATTTCCGGTTCCTCGTTACTTATTCACCTGCGCGGCTCAAGTTCGACCCGTGTCGCCAATGTTAATTCCACCTCCGATCGAATCAATCGCGAGCGATACACTTCTTTCTATCACTTTCGAACATTCGTCTCTGAAATAAGCGAAGCGAAGAGAAGGTTCCCTTCGGTCGATTTGGTCGAACGATTTGAGCGCGCGTAGCGGCCCTCGCCAAAAGCCCCAGGAAACAATTTATAATCGCGCTCTAACGAAGACAAATGCCGGCGTTTCCTCTGGGTTGAAAACGCCGCGTTGAATAAAAGCCGGCGAACTTCCTACCGCACGTGGAACGCTCGCTTTGGCCGGTGGAAGATCGATTAAATTCGTCGATTGGAGCGGGCCGCGCGTAACGCACAATCGGACGATGTTTCCGTGAACATCCTCCTCCTCGCTTTGGCTAGATGTACCGCACAGTACACGTACATCCAGGGTACATATGTATTTTATGTACCTTACTGTCCTGTCCGAGCTCGCGATAATTCAGATTGATAATGCCCGCACCGGTTTAATTTAATACGTACGAAGGGTAGGGGAGAGAATTCGTTGTTGGCTGCGTTAACGACTCTACGGCTAATTAAAGTGAGTAATAGATCGATCGTTGCAATTTCAGCCTCCTCCTCACCACCACCACCACCACCATCATCACCACCATCATCACCACCATCATCACCATCACCACCACCACCATCACCACCTCCTCCCTACTTCCATCCCTTGTCCGTGGGACTGTTCGAAGCTTCCGGCGGTTATAAAGCTGGCCTTTCGGAAGCACAAATGTCGGGGGGGGCCACGCTCGCTCAATTTTCATTATTCCGCGCTAATACGACGCTATTTCGGTTTGTTACAGCCACGGCCAGTTATGCGCCCTCCAGCCCTCTGCCCTAAACGAATCGCGTTCGAGATCGTTCGGCCGTTTGCTCCATTTTGCGGCCTCATCCTCTTTCCTGGTGCGACCCTGTTCAAGACTTCCTCTCGCGAAGGCGCGCCATGTCACGAATCGTTCGCCGATTCGACGATCTTGAACGATCATCTTTTCAAGGATAATCGAATAATTTGTTATTAATGCTAAAAAAATAGCATGTACTTGCTGCGTTGACGAAAGTTTGTGTAATTTTGAAGTCACTTTTAATTTTAACAGTAATATCGATCTCGTAACACCTCGCATAACTGCGTTGAAAATAACCAGAACGATAAGTGGTAAGACTTAAAACATGAGACGATAGGTGAATCGTGTCAATTCATTGGCGCGTGCTATAGTGCAAAAATAAAACTCACGATTTAGTCCCGGTAATAAAAACAAGTCACTCCTATCTCCATTATGAACGATTTTAATTACCTTGCTGCCGCTTTCCGTTGGACCTCGTCCACTGCGAGCGGGAAGAACGAATCTGACGCATCCTGCGCAAACGAAAGATTGACATGACGCCTCGTTGCGTGACGATCGATCCCTTCGTCCGGGGGGGATCCACGATCGAAGCAAATTCCTTTTACTGGAATTATTTCGAAGGAGAGACGAGGACCCTGCGCATAATTTGCGTTTAATGTCGAATTCGTCGTTGTCGTGGCGGCTATGGGAACAGAGGAAGAGGAGAATGGGCGGAAACACCCCCAGGGGATAGACCGTAGGCTAAATATTTCAATTCGATCGGAGCACGGTGGAGTACATGGAGCGGAGATGAGAGAGGGTGAGAAGAGGAAAAGGAAGAGGTGGTAGAGAATTCTCTCTGCGAGCGCGACAACGCGAAGGGGTGGAGACGCGACGGTGTAGTACCGTCGATTAATGGGAATCGAGCGGGAGAGATGAAAAGCAAAGACCCCTAAGAGACGAAAGGGCGAGAGAGAGAGGGACAGGGGTGGGGGGGGGGCAGAGAGAGAGAGAGAGAGAGAGAGAGACAACGCGTGAGAAGGAGAGAGGAGAGAGGAGAAATTGAAAGAGAAAGAAAGAGCACGAGAGAAAATGTACCTACATAACGAATTCTACCAGCGTCCAACGATCCTATCAAACATCGAGAGACTCCCGTGCCAATTATCGTTTCGCTTCTACGGTCTCAGTCGATGAACGCGCGCGCGCGGGTGGGAGGTAAAGACCCGTTGAAGGAGGAACAATTTCTGTGAAAAGAATAGCACGAATGAGAGGAGAGAGATGGCGAGAAGGGGACAAAGACGAGGAGGAGCAAAAGATGAAACGTGGAAAGTGCGTGTGCGCGGGGGGTGAATCCGCTCGTGAAATGTGTGCCGATTCGCGTGACACCTTCACCACGAGGACAGAGGGTCTCTCTTTCGCCTCCTGCGAGTAGCGAATGACTCGCCCGCGCGCGAAGAAAAAGGTCGAGACTGTCGGCTACGTGCCAATGTGACTCTCGTGTACGGCCGCTCTTGCTCTCTCGACCAAGGGCTTTTCGAACTTTTTTTCCAAAGAGCGCGCGAAGATTCGGAAAGGTGCGAAAGGGCAGACGTAGAGTTTCGAGGCGCACCCTCTCGATACGAGACGCGGCGAATTGATTGGACGAAATCAGTGCCGTTCCATGTTGTCCTTTTATACGGGCTGAAGTTTCACCACCCCTTTTGTCGTATCCCGTAAGAATTTTCCACGTAGTAGGAGAGAAAAGGGGTGTGAGAGTAGGGCGCGTTGCCGAAGAAATTCAATTCGAGAAAGTTTGTCTTTTCGCGCGGTCTCGTACTCCGAGTGAGGGTAGTTTGCTTCGAAATAGGAAGTTGGTCGTTGAGAATCGATTGATCTCGCGCTACGAATTTTTACAGGAACGACCAGGGCTATACTCATCTGTTCTCCGATCTCAGGACTTTCTTGAAATTCTCGAGGACGATTCTCTCGCGGTCTTCTTCTCGAAGCTGCGGGATCCCTTGAGATTTTTCACAGAAGAATTCACGTTTCGCGATGCATCGTGCTTCACCGCCTCCTCGTTTCTTCAAACACCGCACGCTCTCGCATCTTTCAATTTGTCCAACGACGTCGTTTCTGTAACCCTCTTCGTCCCTTCTGTTCTCGCAGCACTCTTTTTTCTCTACTGCATCGTCGCGCGCTTTTCACTCGCGTCACACGCGTAGGTGAGAAAAAAAAGGAAATTTTCCTTACGCCATCGTGCTTCGCACGAGACAATTTCACTAGATGCGAACTTCGTCGTAGGTTCATTTGTCGTCTTCCTGTTTTCCCTCGTCCAGGAAGCGTCTCACCATTGCGCCAAGCTTGCTCCAAAAGGTTTCCATACCCCACGTTTTCGCAAAATGTTGGGGCTCGTTGATAACTATCGCGAATTAGTCGCGGTTTTAAAACCGTCGGCGGATACTGCGTAATTTTCTATTTGTCTATAAACCGGGGGTATCGAATGTTTCCCAGAAATCTGGAAATGTCTTCTTATTAAGGACGTGTGTACTTTACTTTAGCTTCCTTACTAATTACACGGACGCGTCTCAATACCAAACAAGCCCTAAATTCGACTGAAACTCTCAACGGTCGCTTCCACGCAAAATCTACCTCCTTCTTTTCAACCTGCCCCTATGATTGGACCAAGCAGCGCACTCTGACACTTCGAAACCCTCTGCCTGGTCGACCGAGACACCTTTAATTTTCATCATCCTCGCGTTCTCCACCCACGCGCGCTCGCGATAAAAATCATTCAAATTATACGAACTGTGCGATTACTACCGGCGAGGAGTAAAACGCTGTCACTCAGTTTTTTTTTCACGTGAATGCCCAAAGCGTATCTGCACCAATGGAATGCCGCGTACCCCCCCCCCCTCCAAAAAAAAAAAAGAAAAAAAACTAATCTCAACGTTCTTCATTCGAATTCGAGTGCCAGAACCTTTCTTCCTGACGCGCAAAATGCTGCTACCACAGTCGAATCTCACGCGCAAATTCAAAAACTAGCACTGCATGAAAATCCATTCGAATCTCTCGGTTCGAAATGTTCTCGTGGCCGCGGGAATTACAGCTGCTCCAATGAAATTCGACGCGCGCCCTCACCATTGTTCTGCCAAAATTCAACGTGCGCATTTCATCGCGCTCCACTCGAACGTGTCCCGCGGTCGTACGTTTCCCGAGGTGCACATCCTCGCTCAAAGGAAATCTACGCGATCACTGAAGAACCGTTGCTCCCTAGAAATCCACCGCTTCTCCTCCAATTGGCACAGACGAACGTTCCGCGCGGACGCGCGAAAAGCAACTGGCCCAGCGGAATTCTGCGCGCGCGCCCGTAGGCGGCCACGTGTCGGGTGCTCGTGCAAGTGCGCGTATCTATGGGGCGCGCGGATCGGAGTAGGGAGGTGGCAGGTCGGTAGAGGTAGTAGATAGCAGGAAGCGGACAGAGAAAAGAGAAAAGAGCGGAAGGGATATAACGAGGGGAGAGGAATTTCGCGGCCTGGCAATAAACGCGAACGGGGTTCTCACGGAAAGCCTTCGCGACACCCTCCGTCCTTAACCTTTCCTTCTTCTCACCTCCCTCTTTTCCGAAGCCACGCTTAACCACTCCCCGTAATACACGAAAGCAGAGCGGAAGCGAAAGAGATTAGTAGCTCCGGCTGGCGAATATTTCACGTCGCTCGCGCGCGTGCGTTAGCCGGCCAACTGCGAATATACGGCCACCTCGCTTGCGCGCATGCGCGAGCAATAGGGCAAGAGTCACCGGGAGAGAAACTCGATGACAATTCGACTCGAACACTCGCGGAACAACTCGCGCCACGCGCGCTCCCGGTGTTGTCGAAAGAAATTGGCGGGAGCTTTGCCGATCGAGAGTTTGCGTGGCGAATTTTGGCTGTCACTTCCCGTAGTCTTATCTTCGGATCCCCTTCGACCCGAGCTCGGGCGGAGAAAGCCTCCTAGGAAGGATTCAGCACCGTTACCGTGGTCAGTCTTCGGCAGAATTTTTTTCGCTAGATCGCGAATCTCCGGCAAATCGTCGCGCCAAAGAAGCACGAGGACGAAGTGCAGAGCTCGCGAGTGAGGGATGAAGAAGGAGGAAGAAGGTAAGGAGGAGAAGAAAGAGAGAAGACCATCTATCCGTAATAATCTCCGATTTCCGGGCCGTGAGCGGAACCGAGTAAGAATCCGTCCTTTCTTTTTCTATTCCTCTTGCGGTACGGAACGTGCTTGGCGTAATAGAGCGCGAAACATTGTCGCCGGAAGTGTAACGAACCGTTTGAATGCATAGTAGTGAACGATACGAGTGCACGCAGTTCCGAGAAACGTCTTCGTCCAATGGTTTCTCGTTAACGGTAAACGCTCGTCGTTGACGGCGAAATGAATTTTCCATCGAAAAGATTAATTGACGCATTCCATTTTGGAAAGCACGCGAATCCGTTCGAAGAGGCAGTATAGCGCGTCTCATTTTCTTCCTTGTTGGTTCGCTTGGCGCGGAATTTCGATATTATTGAAAAGAATGTTCTAAGAATAATACTTGGCGAGAAATTTTTCATTTCGATTGTTCATAATTGCTCGCGTTCCCTTGTCGGGAGGAGGAGGGCAAAATTAGCGCAAATTCGGCGCACGTTCTCCGACGTGCCCTGAACGCGTGACGCCGCCAGTGATGAAATAATTGGCGACGGGTAACGCTCGTTCGAAATCACGGGAATGAGAGAAGGGAGAGGAGGGGGAGGGGGGGGAGCAGTTTGTAGACGGGACCACAATTAAATTCACCGTGGCCAGGTGGCGATTACCGTGCGGAAGCGCGCCAATTCGCAGCCCGGTAAATTGTTGCGTCCTGGAATTGTTCGTGTGCTCGTCTGATTTATTGGACGAGCGGAAAACTGCAAAGAAAAGGACAGTCCTCAGGATCCCGCAGGGTACAGGGACGAGAGGGAAGCATCGAACGAGGCGAAGTCGAACGGGAAAACGAAGATCGAGAGAGAAGTTTCGAAGTAGAAGATTGGGGCAGCAGCAGGAACGGGAAAACGGGCGAGAAGTGGCCACGCCACTTGGAGAATACGGACGGCGCACCAGTAATGGGGAATTAATAGTCGAGGGGAAAGCGCGAATCGATTGCTTCGAGCGTCGCCGGATCACACGAAGCTGAGAACGAGAGAGACGGAAAGGAGTTCGATCATTTGTTCATTAACTTAACCTACACACGAAGGAAGGGCTTCTCGCGGTAATTATTTCTCGTTTGCAAACGTCGAGAGTCTTTTGGTTTTGTTCTTATTGTTAGAACTTTTTCACCGCAAGCACTATTTACTCTAACAAGGAGAGTGCAAGGTCTTAGGGTCACGGATTTAGTTCAAATTTTGTAGGATGGTAGATTTAGTTTCCCTGTTGATGAAGATATATGGTTATAGGGGCCACTACTCAATAATTTTTTAGATATTTGCATTTGAAGATGCAATTCATTCGATAAATTCAGTTCTGTAGCAAACGATTACACGTAATGGGTTTAGCGAAGCAGTTACAGATCGGTGTTCCTCATCTTTAGGAGCCGGGTTCGAATCCGTGGAGGGTGAATAACTTTTAAGACGTGGATATGTATGCGAGGATTCTGCGGAGGATAGAAAAATTTCGCAAATCCAAAAATGATGGAAAGCAAATTTTAATCGATAAGTACCGTGAAGTGGATCGACGAAGTATCGCCGTCATCCAAAAAAATTGTCAATTTTTAGGCACGACCGTAAAGGGAGTGACTTATGCAATCGCCATCCTGAAAACCGTTTGTGTGTGTGTGTGTGTGTGTGTGCGCGCGCGTGCGTGCGCGTATGTGGGTAGGTGTGTGTCCGTGTATATCCTCGATTTCGGAAAAACGGCTAAACCGATCGGGACGAAATTTTGCACAAAAATCAAGTACATTACTGTGAGTTCACAATAAGGTTTCTGAGCCCCCATCTTGAACTGGTACAAAATGGCGGCAAATTCAAATATCGAAAAATTCATATCTTTTGTACTATTCATTGGATCCCGATAAAATTTTACACATACATGTACACGTATACAATGACAATTACTGAAAAATTTCAAATTTTTTGATTGGCCGAATGAAAAATGGCGGCTAATTCAAATCTTTAGTCCAGTATTCCGGCAAAACGACTGAACGGATCCGAACTAAATTTGGCATGTACATCGAGTATATACCCATTTGGTGCCACGAAACTTTATGTACCGCCATCTTCAACCGTTTCAAAATTATGGGAAATTCACGTATGGAAACGTGCGTTACGCGGTCGTGCCTATGGCAGAAAGCGAAGCTTTTCTGCACCCGGTAAGGCGAGCGCGAAACGCGAGCACCCGGCAATCGTGCCGACCACTAACCACCACTAGTTATGGATCTAGTCTCGTTGCAGTTTCCATGACGAACGAAGAGGCGGAAAAAGGCGCGTGAATTTTTCGATCACGCGCAGCCATGGGCGACTTAATGCAACGATATTGTTCAGAATTTTGGCCGCTATCGTTGACATCCGCTGCGCGGCGCATTCTAAACATCACGCAAGCCGTTTTGCTCCATGAATCGAGATTTTTCCCACAGCGAGCATTTCTCGCGTTTCCACTGCGCGCCACGATAGAATCCGATGGAATGGGAGAGAGAAGGAGAGAGAAGGAGAGAAAAGGAGAGAGAGGGAGAGAGAGGGAGAGAGAGGGAGAGGAGGGGAGATTGCATTACTCTGTTACCGTAGCAGCCACCGAGGCAACCCACCGCTGCCGCGCGTTGCCATTTCGCCGAAACGTCATCGATCCTCTCAACCCTCGAAGTTATTTCAGCATTTTAACGTGGAAAAAGCCCACTCCTCTACGATAGGTGCCTTTATAGCGGTTTAGAAGCCGCGCTGCGTCTGCATTCTCGTCGTCGCGCTCCATAAAGGAGTTTGAACGAAACGGCGAAACTTTAGAGAAAACAAAAAACTGGCTGGAAGGAATTTCACGATGGTGGAGATTAATTACAGTAAGTTATATGCGCCGAATGGGAAGTGCATAATAAGGAACCGATAGCGAATACGCCTGACAATTGCAGTAACTACAGATTACACGATAAGTAGGTCGAGATTCTAGGAATGACTTCGAAAATGTATTAAACTTTGTGTCTCGCGATCTTGGGACAAGAGAAGGAATGTAACATTACTATTACAACGTATGCTCCTGATTCTTTTATCCATTTACGAGAAACGTGACTGCACCACGAGAAAAGATGTAAATCTTTTTAGACGCTTTCACCCAAATTGAGACCTAATGCAATGCCCAACGTTGCCAAGAAATGTTTACCTAGTAGTAGGAAATCGGGCAGACAATGTACTTGCAACTTGCTAAGAAGAGGAAGAAGAAGAAGAGGAAAGAAATCGCAAAAACAAAAAGAGAACCTTCCTCGCTTCCCGCCCACTCTACGCCATTCAAGCGGGAAACAGGTGCATCGTTGCCTCGAGGAGCAGAGATCATTTTTCCACCAATCCGAATAGTCACAATTTTTTCTCCCGCCACGAAGAAAAATATCGTTCGTGGAGAAAAATGTGGAACGGCGACAGAGAAGAAAATCGTGGAAGGATGCAAGAGGAGGATGGCGATGACGGTGTGCGGTCGTTGGAATGACATTATAAGAACGTACCTCGTTGAGAGGCGGTCTAACAATAAGTGCAGATGTGTCCCGTAATTTCAATCGGTGGGAACGGCTTGGATCGAGGGGGGGGGGGGGGGGAGAGAGAGGAACGAAGAGGTGGTCCACGACATTTTCACGGTAGCGTGAGCGCGTTACAAGGTTGATGCGCGCACCCAAGAGCCAAACCGAAAACAGAGTTCGAGGAGGATGAGGATGTGAATGAGGATGAGAACGACGTGGTTAGCAAGGGTGAGGTGTTCCGCTCGATTTTCGTGGAATCGGCGGTAGTGGTCGACTGTCGATCCGTCGGTGATGTCATTAATGAGCTTCGTGGGAGCTCGTGCGGGACTAAAGCCAGTTGCTTCCTCAACGACGGACGAACGCCAGAGGAGAGGATAATTACGCGGAATGATTCGGAGAAAGGTTTCGTGCCGGGGGTGAGAAGGATAATCGAAGCTGGATTCTCTCCTCGTTTCGCTACCGTCTCACGATCGTTTCCTTTGTCGGTCCCACGGCCTCGTCCGTAAATTTGTTATTCCATGAAATTTAAATCGCGGGAACGCCGCGATGCTCTCGTTCCTCTTCCTTTGAATGAAAATCCGAGCGCTTGTATTTCCGCGACAGGTTAACAAAAATAATTTCGCTTAACTCGGCCACTTATACCGAGAGAATTTCCTCGTCGTATTCTTCCACCTCACTCACAATATTTGTCTCTACGATTCTCCGCGAATTCGTGAAATGTTATCAAGAATAACAAGACCGTTGGGTACCATGGGTGCAGCTTCCTCACTTCGGGCGATCTTCCACCTCTTCTTTGTCCCACGATCGACCGCTAAAGAGACTCCTGAGACTAAAGAGGAGGGAAGGACAGGAGGAAGCTCGCAGGTGGGAGGACGAAACAAGGTGAATGTCTGGAAACGCGCGACGCGCAAACAACTTTAAGCAAACGTCGATCGTCGAGCGCGAAGTCCTTTTCCTGCCTCACTTTCTTTTTCACCCCTTCTTGACGTTCGTCGTTGCCTTCATTCGCGAATTGCTCGTGTGTTCATCGAGGTGAAGAAAAAACGCGTGTGCGCACGGCAAACCGAGCGTGCAAACGTCAAGGCGGGCAAGAAGAGGGAGGATTGAAAGAGGGAGAAGAGAAGTGAGAAACTGAAAGAGGAGGATGACGCGCGCGAGAGGGAGGGAGGGAGAAAGAGAGAGAGAGAGAGAGAGAGAGAGAGAGAGAGAAAATGACAGAGAAATTTTCGTCGTTTTATCCGATAAATTTCGTCGGCTCTCCTTTTTCCTCGTACCACCCGTGACTCTGCAAATTGGTAAATATCCGAGGAGAGAGGGAGGAAATATTTCGGTTGATCCCCTTTGAGGTCGTTGACTGGGTGCCACTATCGAAATCACTGGATGGCCCTGAATACGTCGATAACCGATCGACAAACTTATCGAAGGCGAAATGGAGAAAATAGGATGGCGGCACGAGTTTCGCCTAATTTGGAAATAAAGACACGTCAGAGCGAGGAGCTCGCGTTGATTCGGAGGTGGTTTGAAAGAAATGAATTCTTCTTCTTTCGGATATTGGTAAAACGATCTCGTGCTTTCGCACCTCGTTGTCCTTCGCGGGCAAACATGTAGAAACGATTGCGAGCGAATTGAACTCTCGACGAAATCGATCGCGTGGGTCGTAAGAGGCGAATGGGTCGAGGCAAGAATCGATTAGCTATTGTGAACGATTACCATGGGACTGTGCAGTCGATGGACGGAGGCAAGACGACAATCGCTTGTGCAAAAGAGCACGTGTAAGACGCACCCTTGCAGCTGAGCGTGCAGGTGTCGTTCCGAAAGAAGATCTGTCCAATCGGGATTGCTATTGCAATTTGGGAAATTACTTCGTCCCGTGCTCCACACCGTTTGCTATCCCCTCGTCTTCGATTTATTTTTCCGGCTCAGCGTTTCCCCCGTTCTACCCAACAACATCGCACGCCTTCTCTTTCCTTAGATATCCGTTTCTTTATCGTGCCGGAAAACACCTAACCTTCCTCGAGAGCGGTAAAATCGACCAGACGTGGCGAATGGCAGAAGATTATTGGTATCATCGGCTTGGTAGACATTAGAGAAGGGGAGCGGTGTTCGGAACGCACGTAAGTCGCGTTTACGTCGGGCGACTTTTACCCGACGACTAAATTCATCGATGAGAACTCGTTTGATTAAAAGCAAAAGCAGAGAGTTTTTCATTTAAATCTCGATCGCTCGCACAATTTTTAATTGGCCATTTTCATTTTCACCTCTTCGCGGTTTCGCAATCGCTCGTCGACCGAACCTTCGATGTTTACACGATCATCTGTGCTCGAGACGATCAACTTGTTAAATCAAAGAGAAACGAATTTAAGCCTATTTTTTGTCCCAACTTTAGCGAATCCATTCTCCTTAAGTCAGAACTAACGAAATGATCGTTCGCTCACGTTTCCTGTCTGCCCCAAGAAATTCACTCGCGACGATGAAGGGTTGTACAGCAGACAACAGAGACCAACGCGGGCGCGACAGGCTAACACAAATACAAGGCAAACCGCGATCCAACGAGAGCGAACAGTTAATCACATATATGCGTTACGGTTGTCCGTATTCGCGCTCGCGTTGCTCCATTCAAGCCTCAGTAGAGTCAACACCATCGGATTAAATACGTCC
Organism: Tiphia femorata; assembly: GCA_944319695.1. NCBI lineage: Eukaryota > Metazoa > Arthropoda > Insecta > Hymenoptera > Tiphiidae > Tiphia > Tiphia femorata. The sequence goes on from OX090899.1 coordinate 204,305, forward strand.
CAACAAGCGTTAAAGAGCTTGGATCCACGATTTATATTCCGCAAAAACTACTGCGCTCTTCGCTTTCAGCCCACCGCATCCGCTTTGGAGTACGCCTGGCGCGCGACTGCCGTCACGTCACCGCCAGCGGCAGCGGCTCGGAAGAGTCGGAAGTTCGTCGAGGATGCGAGCGCGGCACGTGCAGCTCGCGCCATCGTTGCAGCTGAGTCTTCGAGCGCCTTGCAACGCGCGCGTAGAACGGAGAAGAAGTGGGAAGAAGGAAGGGGGAGGGGGGGGGCGAGGATGGGCGAGAATTCGAAGAGAAGCAAGAGAACGGGAGAAGGTGGCGGTTGGTTAGCCAGCAAGCTGCGAGAGAAAAGAGGAGAAGAAAACGCGTTGTTCATTTTGAAGCGGCGCGAACGCTTCGGTTGGTCTGGACGGGTCGGTTTCAGGCGCTTAGCAACACTCAGGCCAGCGAGAGAACGCGGGAGACAAACGACGAATGATTATAGGATGCGAATCGACCCGAATCACGCCCCGAGCAAATCTAAGATCTTAATGTTTCCGAGCGCTGGTAATGCAACGCCCGCGCCGGGCCCTGATCGAGATAAACGGATGGACGGAGGAAGAATTTTCTTTTTAATAATATCGGCATTTCCTTCAAAAGTCCGCGACTACTTTTGCCCTTTTCGGTGGTGAGAACGGTGCCGCGCGTTCCAGCAATTCTGGGAGATCGGAGAGTTTCTTCTTCGTGTTTTCTTTTTGCCTCAAAGTGGTCCTTCTTTTTCTTTCCTTTTTTTAAACCCATTTGCATCCGTGCTAACGCGCGGTATATTCGGCTCATGGATGCAACTGGGTTAAGGATTAATGAACAAACGGAGAATTAAAATATTTTCTATTTTCATTTTATTGCGAAGCAGTTTCCTTTTGCTTTTTGAGGTTAGAAGAAGAAAACGTGTAAGTGGTTCGTCGAGGGTGCCACTTTCCCTACTTGTGCCTGTTCGCTTCTTGGATAGAAAGGTCGAACGTTGCGGCGACATTAGAATTCTTATTGTTGTTGACTGTTTCTCGAAACATTGAATTCTTCGACGAACCGCCATGAAGGAGCTTGGTGTAAAAAGAGGGGGAACATCTCGTAATTCCAAGGGAACCCCTGTTGCTCCAGACTGGAATCCCAGGTCGGCCTGGAATTGTCGCGTCGTCATTGTTACGCTCGCGAATACCTGGCATACCCTTTGGACACAAGATATCAAATTGCGCGTTATTGTTGGAATCTGATACGGCCGAGTTTGAAGCAGAATAAATACTCGAGAATCCCCAGTGGTGCACCTTCAATGCCCCGGGATCTTAACCTCGAGATTACAGGGGTATCTCCTTTTCTTAGTAGCTCTTCTTCTTTTTTAATTTTTCTGGACGGTCATGCGCGAAGATAGAATAACGATATAAATTCGAAGAAAAGCACACCGACAAAACAAGTAATTGGTTCAATAAAATACCCTTAATCGAGGTAATATCGGAGTACTACGAGCGAAACATAATCCAGGGAAACAACTCGAAGTGGCATATTTATTATCACGATTTAACATCGGCATATTTCTAGCGATCTCCTATGGAGATCTGGGTAAATAACATTCATTACTTTCGAGTTTTCTCTCCGCACCCTTCGAATTTATCAAAAAGATCTATTGTACCGAGTTTGGCGCATACATAAATCTCAATTATGAACCACGAGACCGAGAAAATCCTTTGCTGGTTTTAATCCGCCTAAACGAGCGAGTCCTGCGGTATCCGGTCTCTCCGGTGTATCAATTACCTGGCCACAATGAAGGGACACGTCATTACACGCGACCTGGTGCTAGTTCGTGTACACAAATCTCGTTAAAAGAGAGCTACTCTTCTCTACCTGGCTCGCCAGGTTCTCGTTCGAGCACCACGAAGAAGAGACTCGAGAGCATCGTGTGGAAAATGGGCGTGTAGAACGAGTGTGGTCGATTTTACCCTGCCATTGAGCAGTGGCGAACGCAGTGTGGACGCCCAAGGAATCTGCGAAGGGAGTAAAGGCGTCTGCACGAGACCAATCGGCGAATTTTAATGGAGAACGTGTGGGCTCACGAAAGGCGAGAGGCGAGAGGCGAAGCGAAAGGGCGAAACAAGGGAGGCACCTCCGTGAGCAGTTTCTGGTCGCGATACCTCGGGGTGTTTGCTTTACTATCGAGAGTCGTTCCGGAATGAGATGGCGTAGGAAGGACGTTAGCGCGCGGATGGACAGACTATTCGAGGGAACGTAAAGCGTGTAGAACGTGTTTTTCTCTTTCTCTTTTTTCGTCATCACGAATAAAATTCCTTGATACTTTGCTTCTCATCCTTTATATTTTATACCACCTCCTCCTCACCGACCCTTTTCGCGTTTTGCTCCAACTCTCGTAACGCATCAAGCAATAAATCAATTTGGACCATCGCTATCGTGGCGAACACAACGCGAATAAAATGTGAACAAGATTTAACATGGGTGCACGCCTGGTCGCAGGTGTCGCGGCCCTGCGCGCCCGCGCGTTTATAGAAATTCATAAACAGGCAGCTCGCCCGCGAAGTTACGTGGTCCCGCGATACCATATAAAGAATTAAACATGTGCGAATGGCGCGCGTGCGCGCCGCGTGACGGGGTAAACGAAAAAAACACGGAAATAAACGAAAAACTCGATGTTTTTTGGGTAGTTCGGGCAAATGCAAAAAGCCAGCTTAGACAAAAGTACCAAAGACGCAAATGTGAACTCTCGCCGAAAAGTTTACGTCTAAGTAAATTCTTCTTTCCTTCGATGTAGAGCAAAAATTTCCATGTATGTACCTACGTCTTTGAAAAATCTCTTTGGATTGAAACCCCGTGGAGCGCAATTTGAGAGACCCGCCCGCGATAAAGAAACGGCGAGTTGAAAGAGAATGGAAAACGCACGAGAGCGCGCGCACGAATGAGTAAAGGTCCTTGGTCGCTGTCCTGGTGCGTCTCACATTGCACAAGCGAATCCACCGGAATTAATTACATTGTTCGGATAGGACTGCTTCGAGCTGTGGTAGGCAACAATGGTGCGAGTGAGGGTGTCAATTAAGGCGCGAGACATTTTCGCACCTGGGGATTCCCTCCTTTCACCGCTTCTTCCTTCGAGCTTCTACCAACCATCGCGTCTCTCGCTCACGCGCTGCATTACCTACCGCCCCATGGGTTGCAAACACAACCGCCAATGGGTGAGGGGCCTAAGCGCGAAGCAACGATGCAACCTACGAGCCCACAAAGGCACCACGAGCGCGTGCCACACGAGAGAGTGAAGAGAGGAGAGAGGAGAGAGGGGGAAGGAAGGAGGGCCGTCCCCATCGCGGAAGGATCCTCGCTTGTATTCAAATACGGTGGCGGAACCTGCGTGGAAACGGCTGACATTACAATTTGCAAACAATGAGGGAGGGAGGGTGCGTCAGGCCGTGTGCTCATCTCTCTCTCCCTCTCTCTCTCTCATTCCTTTCTATACGCCGTCGCTTGCGCGTTTGCTCGCATAAACCGTGAATTACCCCGTTCGAGGATTTCTTTGTGCATCGTCCTTTGTCGGCATTCTGCGAATAGAGCCTAGATTGCTACAAACGGACAGGACAGGGTAGCGCGGAGCAGACGACAGAAGAGGCGGAAAAAAGTGCCCACTACTTTTTGAATATTTCAAAACCGTCGAGCACGAGGGAGGAACGATGGAATCGTTCTCGTTCATTATTCATGGACCCTCGTACGTTCCACGTTATGTTGATCGCTAGTCCCGATGCTTTAATAAGAGTGACAAAATTGCACAGTTTCTCTGTCAACGAATGCATTCACCTCACGCTAAAGTGCAATTAATCGATCGGTTATATGAACCGAGCGGATACACGTGCCACCCTCACGTGACGATACTTTGGCGAACGCACGCGCGCGCGTTAAGCCCACCGTCCATTAGGCCAGTTTCGCAGCGCGACGCAGTGCCGCGTTTGATAAAACGTATCCAAATGAATATACGTATGGGAATGAAATATCACTGTATGGCGCCGCGTTTGTATGTCGGGTCGTCCTATTACGATCCCGCGCTGCCCCGCGCTGTAATGGACGGTCAGCTTTAAGCACACTTTGGAAAAGCTCGCGGAACACGTGCGTACGTTCGACCGCTTGCGCGGACGCTCGACATGCAACTGAATATTCGCCATCTCCGCTGCCGCGCGCCGTCTCCACGGCGTTCGCGCGTCACGGAATTCGCGAGTGCACGCGCGCGTGTGATTCGCGCATTCTCTAATGGAACAGAGGCGAAGAGAGAGCAATAATTAATGCAATTTTCGGTGACGAAAGGCTTTTTAAGGGATAGCATGGGTTCTACGCTATCATCTAGGCTCCCGCATAATTTATTTTTTTCTTCTTCTTTATTCTCGAGTCGTCGGAGAAGGGTGGTTGGTCGCTTGGTGGTCTTGTATGGAGCTAAAATATTCGGAGCAACTTTTCGGAGTGGCAAAAATTTTCACGCTCGAAATTGCACGATTCCTCGATTAAATTATAGTGAGCTATGATGTAGAGAAAAAAGTTTTTGCTCGCGATAATTGTTCCTCGAATTCATAGATGCTGCTTGAAATCACGGCGCCGAAGAATCAACAGTGACGTCTGGATTCGAAGTGTCATAGAACTTAGGGCATACGTAGAACATGTCGGCTACTACGATAAAAAAGAATAAAAAAAATTATTCTAGACGTGTGTATTTCTTGACAAATTATATTAGTGTTAAAGTATAAGAAGGTACGCGGTATTAATGACAATTTGAAGGAACACATTTACAATTTTAATAACCATTACGGTATAATTCGTAAGGAAAAAAGACCACAATCCTCTCCTTTTAAGCTTTCACCCTCGCGACCTATGTAAGAACCCCGAAGGGTGCATTGCGACTTACACACACGGGATGGCACCTCGTGATGAAAGCCTCTTTCTCTTTCTCCTCGCCCCTCCCCCCCCCGCTGTTTGCCCGCACTAAGTACAATAAATTATTTATGATTGACTATGCATAAACTTTCGCCCGACACTAAACACAAGTGCGCGCACACGCGCGCGTTGACATCGTCGAAATGGTAGTAAGAGTTTCGGCGGACACCTGCGCACCCACTTTAGTGGGTGTCCGCCACGCGACTGATCGTAAGCCTAGACCACCCTACACCTACGGGATCCCTCGATGGGTTGGGTTCGCCATCCTGCACTCTACCAGTGGCACGGGTAGAAGCGTGTTTCTAACGGAAAGCACCGCAATGCGTCCGATCTGATGATTCGTGTACGAATTACTTCTCCGCGAGATAAGCTCGACCAAGTACGAATTTCTCGAAAAATTTCCTCCGATGTTGAATTCGCTGGTTCAATCGATGGTCGCATATGTGCACGAGTGTTTCACACTTTCATGAAGCATGGCCTCGGCGCGAGGAGAAAACGAAAGATTAAGGTTTCGTGGAAAATTGAAAATTGATATGCCCTCATCGAGGATAGTTTTGTATTCCTCCGAAGGACAAATTCGACGAGGAAATGAGATATCACGAAGGTAAAAAGAAAAAATGATTTTTGGTTAAATATTACGAAACAATTCAGTACCTTCCAACAGTTTTGGACGCATTTAGCGAGTACAGGAAAACGTCGATGGATAAAATGAAAGATCCAGCTATCAATTGAAAATTGAGAACTAACCTTAGCTACCCCCCTAGATATCTGACTTGTTCCTTTCAACGACAAGTTTCGCATCGGAGACTATAAATTATTTCGCATTGGACAATTACTCGTTCCTGTCAAGGAACGTTTACGTGCGGCAACCTATTCCTCGAATCGCAGAGTGGCCGGGCATGACAAACTACCCCACACGATGCACGGGAAATACGTCACCATCCAAGAAGATTTTGACAATTCCATCGGCCGCATTCAACGATCCTCGCGGCGCACAAAAAAGTTCACCCGTTGTCGTCCCGTTGCTCTCGGAGTACGCTCGCGGAGATGATCGAGCGAAGTTCACCTCCTCCTCCTCCTCCTCCTCCTCCTCCTCCTCCTCCTGCTCGTTGAGGTTCTCGTGAACTTGCCAAATTCTCTTCAACTTGATCCTTCTACGATTCCAACGAGGAGGAAGGTTAGCCGTGGAGTCTCGAATATAAGCCATAGATCCCACCGCTACTCGATTAAACTGATCGTCGAATCTCGAAATCCAAAGTTAGAAGATCACTGGAACGCAAGTCTCTGGATTTTTTGGAATTTCAACTGCCGCCAATGTACCCAGGTACGTTTATCAAGGAATTCCGTATCCTGTGCGCAAATCGTAAATCGATCGAAGAAATAATCGAACTTACCGCCGTTGGAAGGAAGCGTAGAGCGCGGTCGACTGTTTACCAAAATCTTTTGGCAACCCAGAGCGTTTGGAGGATCATCGATCGAGTCGAGAGATCGGAGCGCCGAGGGCCAGTGGCTGGCTCCAGTTCAGTGATCTCGCGCAGACTCGACGAACAAAGAAGAGTCGCACACCCCCTACCTAGGTGGTCCGGAGGGTGGTGCAGGTGCGTTTGAATTTATTCCTTCGGGTACAAGGCCCGGGCAGGACTCAAGAAGGATCGTGGGCAAACACACGCGTGACAGAAGCGTAGGGATTTACTCCCGTAATTCACCGGGCATAATCCACCCGACTGCTACTCATCTCTAAGTCTCCCCGATAAATCGCACGCAAGCAATCTCAGTTCCTCTCTACTTACTTTGCTTCTCTTTCTCTCTCAACGCGCTAACAATAAGCCAAGGAGAGACTTTCGTATGATCAGGGGTTGGCAACAGGACCCGCTTCGACGATCATCGAACCTCGAGAGTGATGAAAATCTTTCGAGATTCTTTTTTTGCGTCGGGACACGTTCCTCACCGTACGATTCTTCTTTTTTTTTCTTTTCGTTTCGCTTCTCTTACTCTTTTCTCATCCCCCCTGTGAATAGTCATCGTTCGCCCTCTCTTCATTTCGCGCGCTCGTTCATCCCCTTGGGGAGATGGGGAGGGGAGAAGGCGGTGAAGTGAAGAGCGGGAAGGGGAAAGGGGGAAGGGGGAGGGAGAGAGGAAGAGGGACAGGGAGACGCCGCGCCGGTAGAGTTGGAAATCTCACGAATTCGATTCCCACGGAGGAGTCACAGGGTTAGAGGTTGAATGGGGTCGGCGCGGACTCTTGACCCGTCGAGGGACCACCACCTTTCTCGGAGTTCGGGTGAGAGTCACCGGAAGCAGGAGATTCTTGGAAAAGTGTTCAGAAGCGCCGTTCGAGGAGAATCGAGCATCGACGTTGCCAAGAAATCTTTCGAACACAGGGCGTTACTATCGAAGTGACGATTTTATTGTTTATTTCGCGATTAATTACGATTTTATGCTCCGACGTGAGAAAACATTTATGCAAGAAGAAGATGCGGAGAGGGGCCAAATTTTGAGAAATTCTATTAGACGAATGGACAAACGTTTGCGATGCATTTGGAAGGAGCGTTTAAAGGAAAAATATCGGTTGAGCCAACAGATTGCTAAAACTTAGCAAGGTAAACGCGAAAATGACAATCTTCTTGTCATTCATCGTTTCGAAATTAATCACGATTTTACGAGAGAAAATACCGAGCCTCCATTCAAGCGTATACATATAACCTGCGTTCGGAACGCGAACAAACGAGAAAGGCGAAAAAACATGCTTCGATAATTTAATTGTGACTTCTAATTGTTTTTCATTTCGAGGTCCATAGCGGTAATATAATACGTGGTACGTGGACGATATGGGGCAATAAACAACGGTAAATGTAATTGTACAAAAAGAGCGCGGGACAGGCGATTGGACGAGAAAAATCGAACGGATTCTCGTCCAACTAATGCGCGCGGTCCGCGTGCGCTACCGTTCGTGTGGCGCGCGCGTAAACTTGTGAGCCCAGTCCTGCGCACGATAACACCAATGCGCGAAAACAACTCGAGCAATTTCTTTCCCTTCGCCTGGACATAACCAAGCGAAATATCGCGAATGGAAATGTAAAACGTTTCGAGAGAAATGTATGAAAGTATGTGACGCCCCCCTCATTCTTCTCCCGGTCCACTCTCCACTTAATTCGTTCAAACGTAACCAGTGCGTACGAGATATTTCCCAGGACCATTTTTACATCTCACAGATACCGCGCTATCCTCGATTTTCGATCTACGCCGACCTCGCGCGCATTCAAAGTGCATCCTCCTTCGAATCCCTCGCCATCGTATAATCTCAATCTACTTACTACCCCTTTCTTTCGTCAGCTTGCTCCTTTGCTTTTCTCTCCCTTCCTCTCTCTCTCTCTCTCTCTCTCTCTCTCTCTCTCTCTCTCTCTCTATCGCTCGCGCGCAGGGCGCGCGGAACGGACAATCTCATAATGGCAATGTCGAGGACGTCAATCACCCGAGTTGCGAGTGCACGCGCACCTCCACGTAAGCTCTCTCTTTCTCTCTCGTTCACCCTCTCACCTCTTTTCCTCTCCCACCATCTCCCTGAGCGAGGTCGGCGCAAAACATGTGAATCGATGGCCCATCGTTATCAGCTACCACCCACTCCCAATCCTTTATCTTCTGCTCGCGTGTTTCAGTGCAACCCCTTCTGCCTCGCCCCTCTCCCCGTTCCACTCTCAGCTTCCCCGCTCTCCCACTGCCCTCTCCCTCTCTCTTTCTCTCTCTCTCTCTCTCTCTCTCTCTCTCTCTCTCTCTCTCTCTCTCTCTCTCACCGCTGTGCGTTCACCACGAAAAACATGAAATTTGCATAGTTCACGTTTTGCGTGCGGGGCCCACTCGACGCCCCGCTGCTACGACGGATCCTCGTCAGCACGCATGCAGTGGAAATGTTTCAAATGCCAAATTGTCGAAGCGCGGTTGAATTTTGGCAGAAGGGCTCGCTGCAGAAGGGGGCTCGTCCATTTGTCGAGGTTCTTTCGCTCGCGTCGGTCGATGCTTCGTCTTTCTTCTTTTGTGTTCAGGTAATTTAACGATTTTGTGGCAGAACAGAAACCCGCGTATCGGTGCAACCTATTTTCACTTGTAGGTTGGAAGGTCCTTCTAAAGAAAACGGAGCCCGAACGCGAAACAATTCGGGGCAGTCCGATTGATAAACCTGCAACCAATCGGTCGTACCCGGTATAGTCGACGTGGCAGAGAAGTTCGGGACGGTCTTTACCTACCCAGTTTAACCCTTTCGGTACTACTGCCGCCCATTGGCGGCATCCACGAAACGTTGTCCGGGTCCTACCGCCGCCCATTGGTGGCATCCACTAAACGTTCTCTGGGTACTGCCGCCGCCCACCAGCGGCATCCACGAAAAGTTATGTGAAAACTTTAGTGTCAATCATGCTCAAGATTTCTATGAATGCTGCAAAACACGTTTTCGTGGCTTACGCTGCCGTACAGTGCAACCACTCTTCTGGAAAACTTCTTCGTCCCACGAATGTATAACCGCGGACAGGTCCTCCGTACCGAAAGGGTTAATTGTGAGTGTCGTCGAGTGCATCCGTAAAAGTGTCGGTATCCTAAGAAAAATGACTCGTCGACTATTCTCGATCGACTGGCATACCTTCATCTCCAGATACGTAAGTATGAGAGCTGTCTTGCGTAACATTATGATTTAATTAGAGTAAAATTGTCTCGAATAACTTTAAGCCGAAGGATACTAGGGAACGAGTACTATTACCAAATTGTAGTAGGTATCGCTATAAATGGTGCCAAAAGGCAAAAGAAAAGTGTGCCAAAATCGCGACGGAAGCACGTCGTAGAATTCCACCCTACGCTCATGAATTACATCCGACTTGCAACATATAAAAATGAATGCACGGCAGCGGAACTGTGCTGGGATCCGAGAGAGAAAGAGAGGGAACCAGAGTGGAAGTAGCAGCGGTAGTCACGATTTTTCCGGAAACTCGCGATAACCGGAATTCTCCCGCGAGCCCAGAATACAAATGGACACGGGAGGAGACACTCGCGCGCAGTTGCTGGCTTATTGGTAGAGTGGAACGTGGCTAACAATAAGCAAGGTCCGCATAAATTTATCGTTCGCGAGATTATGTGGAAATTATCTGGGTATCGTGATTTAAAGTCGGTAGAGGGGAGAGACAAATGGGAGAAGGTTGACTGGTAGTTGCGAAGCATGAGCAGGGGAGAGAGAGAAGTGAAGAGAAGCGAGGAAATCAATAACTTCCGCAGAGGAATAATAATCGTGCGAATCTCATTGGCTTGCGCGACCATGGCGACTAAATTCCAGTTAACCGGAAGATTTACAATGTTCTCTCTCCACCGCGCACTAGTGCACTGAGAGTTTTTTTTCTCGCCACTGTCATCTTCGCTTTTCCATTTCCTTTCTCTATTGTTTACCCGCGAGTCGACCCTCTTATCGCACGCCCTACGCTATCCACAGTGCTCACGCTGAAAGATCCTCTTATGTAGAATCCAACGATTCCGAACGATCCTCGAAGCATTGCCCGTAGGCACGCGTAACTAATTGAATACTGTTTAAACGCACATCAGGGGGCGTATGGAAAAGCGAGGGTCTAAAAGTGTAAAGAGGAAGAGAGAGAGGGCCTCGAAAACAAGAACGTATTCGCGAATGACATAAACGGAAATAATGAACGCGACGGCAGGGATGCTGATGGGCGTCGAAACTGATTAATTACACTCTCGTTATGCCCTGGTCCTCCTCTTCTTCCGCTCCTTTTCTCCGCGCGGTACGCGAAGGGTACAGCAGGCAACGTTACCGCGAGTATTTGACGTCGTTGGCGAATAATGGCGAATAGTGCCGCGTGAGAGAAAGAGAGCAGGAGTTTGTGGCAAGGAGAAGGAGAGGGGTGGGGGAGAGAGAGAGAGAATGGGAGGAGAAGAGTTCTCTTTGATTTATGAGAGCGTCGACACGTTGGCCGGCCCATGAATCACGCGCGTCGCCCACCCCGATCAAGGATCCGCAACGACGACGACTAGTGTCATCCTCCGCACAACTGGACGATTTTTCGCGGGAATTGTCGCTCGTCGCAGAAATTCCACTTCCTTCTATGCTCGATGTGCGTAAACGATTAGGGATTCCGTTGGCATATGATTCTAGTGAGAATTGAGAATTCCTTTACATATTCGCTCTTGCCTGAACGCTTTGTAGAGAGCGTACAGCGAAGGAAACTTTCATTCTTCCATTCCGATATTTTTGTCGTAGTGACATAGATATCCACAGCGTGAATTTGTATTTGAGAAATTATTGAGAAATGTGAGAAGTGCGAAGAAAGCAATTTAAATTGATGTACGTAGGACCCGTTCCAGGTGCCAATAATTAGAACCACGAAGGGTAACGCTAAGAAATGTGTGAAATTTGTCATGGATTTATGGAAATTTTAATGACCTGGTAGAAGAAAATGCAAGTGCACGTTCCGTTAAGAAGCATTGTGTAGTTATAAATGTTTGGTTTCATAATGAAACGAAAAATTGAAAAACACCGCGCGCACGTCTTTACACAAAGCGTACTCAAAATTTTACATAATTTTACCAGTGCAGATACGTTTCTTAGGGCCGTGTACACGAGTCGTCCTACTATAATTATTTTCTTTCTTTATAAAAAGTGAGTAATTAACCAAAATACGTGACACAGCACGCAACGAGTGGCCCCACGAGGGATAATAGAGAGTACCGCATACTAATCTTAATACTAACGAGGACCCTAAAGAAAACGAGTTGCGACTGATAATGTCCTAACTGTAAAAAAAAAGAAGGGTCTTAACGTTTCCACCTGAATATACCTCCTCGTTTCAATGGTCACCTTTCATACATCTCATCGCCACAATTTCTTTTTTCTATTCCGCCTCTCGACCACGGGGAATCGGCGTAAGCTCACTTAAATCGTAGGTGTGCTAAACATTGAATTCAAGGGAGACGCGACCCCGCGCTCGCTAAGCCAGCGAAAACTGAATTGGAACCGGTCCAACGAGACTCGTTAAATTAATTAGACACACCGTGTCTTATTTGCGGCCGTGAATCGAGCGCGGTAGGGTATCTCCACTCTAGTGTACACAGAGCAACGCTTCTCCCTTGAGAGAAATTGCTTTGCGATTAGAAACTACGTCCACGAGCTTCCCAATGGGAGAGTCTTACCGTATCCATCCGCGTGCGTCTCGGCGATCTTTCACGCGACGTAGAAGGATGAAAATTCAACGGAGCTCGGTCCAGTTACATTGAGTTGGACTAATTAAACGTGCCGGTTTGCCGTTATAAGTGAGAGAGAGTATAACACGTTCTAACGAAAGAAGATTGATTATTATTGTTTAGGCCAGTACTTCTCAACTGCTTTCAGATTAATCCCATTATCATCTTGAAAATGTTGACAGCATAATGGTCCGGCAAATAGTTTGATTAAGTAGACAATTTCTTACAATAATCGCGTGAAGCTCATTTCCGAACGTGGCTCGGCAAATTGAATTTGAGAGTTTGCGAGCAGCGGACGAAAAGTTTCTCGATAAGAAATTGAACGGACAAAAATTCTCTTATACAGGGTGAGCGCTTATAAGTTTACCATAGGAAACAGGGCCATAGAGCGGCTTAAAACAAACACAAAAGTCCTGGGCCATTATTCAATATTCGCAATATTTATCGAGAAATTAATTGTTGAAGATCAAAGGAAAGGGGGTCCGCCAAAATAGCAGCGGGAGGAGCGCCGGTGCCACTGCGAGCTGTAGGACGGCCCAGTTTACCAACAAACAAATGCGGAGCGTGGTAAGGGGAAGGATAACGCAAAAAGAGCCGGCCGTGCAGCGGCGTCTTAACCGAGGCCGTCCTACAGCTCGCAGAGGCACCGGCGCTTCTCCCGCTGCTCTTTTCGCGGACTCCCTTTCCTTTGATCTTTCGCAATTTATTTCTCGATAATTATTGCGAATATTTAATAACGGCCCAGGACTTTTGTGTTTGTATTAAGCCGCTCTATAGGCCTGTTTGCTACGGTAAACTTATAAGCGCCCACCCTGTATATTCGCAAATAAATGCAATTCATTTTATAAAATACTATTTGTATAAAATCGACTTTAAACATCTGGCTGCATGCTGCATTCTAGCGATAAGATTTTTACCTCGAGACAACGTGTCGACGTGGCATAACTCGCGACGACCATCTATCACGCGTGATCGACGGAACAGTGGAAACCATTGAACGCATCGAATTACTTCGGCTAATCGAGCGAAAATGCACGTTCGCCGATGACAAATGTCACGAAGAGAGATAATGAGGGGGCGGAGAGAGAGAGAGAGAGAGAGAGAGAGAGAGAGAGAGAGAGAGAGAGAGGGGGAGAGAGAAGAGGGGAGCGGCGCAATCCTCTCGAGTATCGACGTTCATGTTGACCGCTTAACAGGCTTATCCGCTCGTATAACTGGACAATCGATAATCGAAGTACATACATCGAGAGAAGAAAACGAAGGGTAACCCCTCGCTCAGCGCCACGTCAGTTTCATTCATGTTCGTCCGTCGCAAGAGCAAACTTGTTAGAAGGTATGTATCGAAATTACTCGAACCACCTGAAATTACTCGAAATTTCTTTTATAAACATTAGCAAGGTAACTGTCGAATTGATTGTCGAACACGAGAAACTTTCAAAGGCGTTCCGGAAAATGAAACCGAACAATGGAATAATCAGCCAAGCGGATAAGTATCGCCCGAGGAGAATTTCACCTCTTGTTTGGGACAAGTTTTTCAACGGATTGTTCGAAATACTTTTATAACAGAGGCCATCCAAGCTGCGGATCGATTTTCGACGGAGATGGGCGATAATCTGCATGGGTATATTAAAATTTATATTCGCGTCTTGTACCTTTTCCGATAATTAAAACCGATACGCCGAGCGCCGGCAGGCTCGCAGTTTCGCGAGCAGAGGAAAAGAAAATTGGGGGTTGCAAGCGAAATGGGTGAATCTGTCTTCGTGAATGTTACACGAATTTGCGACTTCACCTCGACGATTTGCTTTCTATCGAACCATCGACGTGTACGTGTTCGTGCACGCTCTCGCGGAAGCGTGCGTGTGGCCGCAGAAAGATCTAGAGAAACGCAGCCAGGTGGAATTGAGTGAGAGAAGAAGAGGCCAAGTAAAGCAAATTGCGAGGGAAGAAAGAAAGAAAGCAAGAAAGAAAGAAAAAAAAAGAAAGAGGGTTTAACCGTGAGTGGGCAGATGAAGAGCAACGCGACACGACGGCGAAACACTCGGATGGATATGGTCGCAGTAATTAAAGCAGTATATCGAGTAATTAATATTCCTCTGTGTGCACAATGCACGCGCGCGTGTGTAAACGCTCTGTCGCGCGTTTATTGTCTTGTGTGCGAGGACAGTATTTACGCATTGTGCGCTCGCGGACGAGAAATAAACAAGCGATGTACTCGTACATACACCGCGGGGATGGGGATGCGCGTCCACGAAATTTCGGCGGTCCTCGCAAACACGGCGAATTATGCGCTAGCCTGCTCAATACTCTTCTCACTCACTCTCTCTCTCTCTCTCTCTCTCTCTCTCTCTCTCCCCTCCCCCGCCTCTCATTCATTCACTCTATTTCTCACTCATTGCTCATCGCATTCGCTCCATGGGAACGTGATGGAAATTGGCGGTCGTTGAAATCGCTTGCGTCGAGAAAAGAAAGTAAGAGACAAGACGCCGCGAGTTTGGGCGTTAATGTACACTTGCCACAGCTAATTTCGCCTGGAATTACGAATTTCACTCTAGCATCGAGCATCAAAACAATGAACCGGGAAATCGAAGGTCATGCCCGATTTGTATTAATTTGGAAAATTCGACTCTTTGTGCTTTCCAGCCCCGACGGTGCTACGTGGTAATATTAGATTTAAACGAAAGTTCGAGGGCTCACAAATCTTAATTGTGTGAAGTTCGTAATTATTGGTTCACTCCCGCTTGATTTATCCGCTGTCAGTTTGATTTTACCGTGAGTTGTGATTTTACGTACTCAATAACAGGTATCTAGCGGACTTGTTTTTATACAGGGTGAGTTTTAATGCCTGTCCCAACCTTTTACCATCGGAGTGAGGAATACTAACAGACTACAATTGGAAACTCGCTCCGATGGTGAAAGGTTGGGACAGGCATTAAAACTCACCCTGTATGTATTTGGATGCTCGTAAATTTAGCAGCGTAAGTATGAAACCAGAAGTCCGGCTTAACCCTCTATGGGCCGAATTTTCTTCTTACATATAAAAAAATGTATTCCACCGAAAATCAATAGACTTATAACGATATATGCGGATTAACCAAAAATTTACCAGGCAAATTTTTCAAACTTGCACGGCATTTACTTTGATATTTCAAATCGATGGTGCTGCCAACTGTCATCGATATTATTATTGGTTAAACCCGAAACATTGTACAAATTAAGATGTAAACACTATCTTATGAAGGACCCACGTTATTTGGTAAAACATGGATATATTAGTATGTGACCTGAAAGTTACACGAGCCCATAGAGGGTTAATAATAACGAACCTGATAGCGATAATCGCCGCATGGCGTTGCCGCTGTCGACACAATTTAATTGTTTTCACGAAAACTTCTTGATTTACGGGCAATCGACACGAGCCCCCCTCCTGTGATTTTACCGGTACAGCTACTAGTTGGGGCTGAAACGCCCGAAAACAAAATATACGTCCTGTACACGATCCTTTTGATCCTATTATTAACTAACAAAGTCTTGAAACATAATGGCAACGCAAGCGCCACATCCACTTGTAACACCCGTCGTGGATTTATCGTTGAGATTTTTCTTCTCGCGAGTACTTAACCACTCATTCAACCGACGTTGAATCAAGGAGAAGGGGAGAAGGAAGAAAAGCGCACGGTGAAGCAAAAGGTGCAAGAAGACGCGAATGGCGAATTAACATAAATTAATATCTCCCTCTCCCTTTCCCTCTCTCTTCCTCTCATTCTCTCTTACTTTCTTTCGCCCCTTTCTCCCCCTCTTTCGCTAAATTTAACTGCATCAGGCATTGCGTGCGCATTACGTATGCGCATACGCGCACGTGCGCCAGGACTCTTACACCTTCGGAATTTTTTACCGTCATAGTCGGCTGGAGCGGAGTCTCTCCCCATTTGCGCTCGCACTCGCATAATTCGCTCATTTCGCGTGCCCGCGCGTAAACCGTTCGACGGACGACGATAACAAAGTAATCACGGGGACGCATGCGCCCCGTTTATCCGTGGGGCGCCTCGAAAGTTCAAAATGCACCTGCGACCAGGGATGCCAGACGATCTCCCCACTATGGAAAAATCTTCCCTCTCTACCACTAACTTCTCCTCCAACGGCTGTCCGCATGAGGAGAACCCATGGCGGTTACATTCTAGCGGAGGGAGCGGGGAACAGTGTGACGTCACGCAAGCATGGTGGAAAGGGAATCGTGGTGACACCATCTGGCAACTCTGCCTGCGACTAGAGTGAAACGAAAAGACGAGCGAGGAAGAGAAATAAGCGAACGAATGATAAGTAATAACCATAGACATAATAATATACCTAGACTGCGCGTTCTCCCAAATTTCAGGAGTGGGGAGTAGAGCTCACATAGAAAAGGATGCACTGCGGTTTTGTGTCTGTGCGTTCTCTCTTGCTCTCGCGCGAAGGGGAAACGTTTAGATTAGCAACTGTTTTCCCGTATTCCCCTTCGCGCGAGTGCGAGAGAGAACGCACAGACACAAAAACACAGTGCATCCTTTTCTATGTGAGCTCTACCCCCTCCCTCCCCCTCCCCCCCCCCCCTCCGTCAACGCGCAGTCTAGGGCTATTATGTCTATGGTAATAACAAAGAGGAGCGTCTCCCTGGGATACTGGATTTGGAGGTTAGAGTACTCGTAGTGATATATTAATATTAACGCCGTGCTAGAACGAAGCGTTTAACCTAATTTTCATTTAGAGTAAGAGGAAGAGAATCCGTAATAATCCATGCATATAAAAAATATGTAAGGAAAAGTTAAACGTGCACGTAGCGTTAGCGGTTTCTCTTTCTTATCGAGGAAATGCGCGCAAGGGTAACAGTTTAAAACTAGCTACGGTAGTGGTGCCTTTAATATCTCGAAATGAGAGAAAGGGAGGGGAAACGAAGAGGGCAATAATAAATGCGCTTGCCCGTTTCGGTAATCGTTCGCTCGCTTCTCTCGCAGTTCTAGCCCGAATACTTGAGATTCCAGTGGCGACGCTCGCGGACAGTTATTTTATTTATACATCCTCATTCGTTTCACTCCCTTCCTACATTCCTCTCCCGCATTCTTCTTCCAGCACCGTCCAACCGTTTCTCACCCCTCGTCCTCGTCATTCATCGTCCACCGCTCACCTCCAGCTTCTCTTTCGTTCTTCTCCTTTCCGTCTCTCCACCCTCGCGTACTTCACCCCCCCCCCCCCCCCCGCGGTACTTTACGAGTTCGCAGGAGGCGAAAGTTTACGAGCAATCTGCCCCTTTTTTACGACCCGACGGAAATCACGGGGGCCGTACCCACCGCCGCGTGGCGGTTGCGTACCTTTTAGACGCCAACGCCGCGCGTCGATCGTTCCGCGCCGCGAAAGTGTAGGTAAATAAAAACCGGGGCGACTCGAGGGGCTAAGATGAGCGGAAGAGAAGACCGACCGACGTGCGCGGAGAGACGAAGAGAGAACACGTAACGGGGTGATTCGACGTAAATGTCCCCGCGGGGCCGGTAAGGGAGGGTGTGATATTCCGAAAGATGAAAAGAAATATGAATAGACGCGAGAAGAGAACAACAAGCTGTGGGTGGGAATTTAATTTCCCGATCCGCAAGGGAAATTGATGAGAGAAAGATTCTTCGCGGGTAATGAATAAGATAGAAAGGACGGTGATTGCGTGATTTGTCGCATTGGTTGTAATTCGGGGCAACTGTGAAGATCGTTGATAATAATGTATTAATTTTCGTTAATACTTTGACCACGGAGAGCGTTCAGAAGTGAAACGGACCCCAATCGTGCGACACTTTGGTCGCGGGTGCCGTTTTTAATCGAGAGATTAGTTTCCTTTATTAAGTTTGATTAGAAAAATAGGCGCTTTTCGCGACAACTGACGCTCTCGCCTTGACCGCCTAAACTCGTCAATCGGCCGAAGAGAGGGACTCTTGGTGAGCGCGCCTATGGGCACTGTTCGAAATCAAAGGGTTAAATAAAAAAAGTCTGAACGAATACGTGTCACGAGCCGAAGATTACTACGTCCGTCGCTTCGCAACGACGCAAGTAAAAGAGAAACTGGGTTTCGTGCACTTTAGGAACGAACTTCCGTTGATTCGTCTCGCTAAACGGAATACGTTGATTATTATCTTTTGTTACTAATGATGAAAATATGCGATTACCACCATGTAACAGGGCGCCCCAGATGTATCTTCTCGCAATATTACGATTGTATGCACACCTGCGATTACCTCTTAAGCGAGTGATAAGATAAGGTCGAGGTCTGCGCGCCATCGTGAGCCCTACCTTTGAGATATCGAGCGTGCGGAATGGATCGATAAGCACGCGTAGAACTGTCCGAACGAACGAACGAACGAACGAACGATCGAACGGACTACCCGGCCTCCGCTAAAGGGTTAACGATCTCCGAGCAAGGTGGCACGTGGTAATAGCTCGTGGGCGGGCGTTAACGATCCCACCTACGGATAGTTTGCGAATTACACCTCGCTCTTGGAATAGGCTCACTTCCGCTTGAATTCATGCAGACGAAACGTACGATTGGCTAAGAGTTTCCAGGTGAGGAAAAATATTTTTTCCGAATACCTCGAGTTCATAATATGATAGTTTAGCGCGGATGATTCTAATACGCGGAGACAAACAAGCTGCTCCTTCTCCTTCTCTTTTTTATCTCCCATTCTCCTTGCCGTCTGAGAATCTTCGAGAACTTTCGTAATTATGGACAGAATTGAAAAAAGAGAGTGGAAACCCAACATTCGCGGAAAAAGCGAAGTCGGCTTGGCTAACGAGGTTTTCGCGCGCGCTGGGAATTTGAAATAAGAGGATGAAAAATATGTCCGTGCCCTGGGTTCACCGATAATTACCAACGAACTCTTAAAGGTTCTATTAGTCAGGCTTTGTTCGCCGATGTGGGCGAGACGAAGAGAGCGTGTAATCTTTTGACAACGACCGTCCCATGCCAATCGATCATTGGATAAATTAGGAACCGCTGTCGAACAATTCTTATCGGCACCCTTGTTCCTGCCGAAGCTTGTTGATTCCGCCATTCGCTCGCATTCTCTTCGCATGCGAGTATCGCGCAAAACGCATCGCCGCGTTTAGCGAACGTGTCAATTTCTAATAACGAGTTTCTTTGCCCGCTGCAGTTCTGTTTTTTTTCAGAATCGATTTACGCGCCAAACGTCACCCGGGACCGCCCACGCAATGTGGCCAGAATTAGGAATTTAATTATCTCTCCCGGCACGCGAGGTATCCCTAAGTTGTTCTTACTCCCACAAATTGAATTTAATTCCAAGCTATAATACCTCACGCGGATGTTCTTTTGTTTACGAGATGGTACTGCCAAAAATTAATAACGTTTGGTAGAAACTTGCGAACTATCTACTTTCTATTATAGTTAAATAAAATAAACTCATCTGGATGTATCGAAATTTCTCCCTGTGCATCGTTTCAAGATGACGAGAATCGTCCTACTACTTTTATGCCTCGAAATTCGATCGATTCGTTTGGGATTTGGATCGAAAAACTATTTAACCTCGCTTACTTTCCTTATCGCATAAACCCCACGATTGTTTCTTACATTTCTATTGTCTTTTGCAGAGAGGGTAAACAATGCACTTTGCCCAAACAATTCTTATCGCCTAAAGAATTTTCATAGTCTTCTGAATCGAACGTTGCCATCTTCTTCTTATGCATATTTCAAAATTGTTTAGCTCTACGCCCCGGGATAAATGAGATTTGTCCCTGGACACGAACTGGACGCGTATGATACGACAAAAGCAAACGTCGAGATGCAAATACTGCGTTTCCCGGGTGACGCCTACGGCTTCCACTCACCCTTCGTCAACATGCTGACCCATCCATCCATCGAGACAGTTCGTTTCTACGCCCTACCGATGCACGCGTATGCATTGGCGAACTGTCGCGTCAGCGACGCCTAGCGCCATCTGCCCCACGAAACGGGAGGGAGGACCGCGTGTACCGACGACGCCGGGCGTCGGCGTCGGCGTCGGTGCGCGTCACCTCGCGCTCAGCCCTGGGGCGTCGTCGCAGTCGCAGTCGCCGGCGCCTGTTTCAGAGGCGTTCTCCTACATATTTTTCTTTTTTCCTCTATTGGATTTTCGCTACGCCAATACCATGCGGATTTTATGGATTAAGTTGGCTCCTAGATATTAAAAACAGTCGTGATCAGAGTTGCCAGAGCGTCTGGTAATTCTGATCTTCATATAGTTTTTTAGCTCAATTTACGGGTAAGTTTTATACCTACCTACCCTCAGTCTTAACCCTAACCTTCTCGAGATCAATCTTTGCATCGTTCTCTTTCTTCGTTCACTCGAAGGCTATGAAAAATTTAGCAGAAGCACTCCTTTTTCCCTTCTCTACTCCCTGCTCCTTTCCGTACGATGCCGACGACCCTGTGCGCGCCCGAGTGAACCGGAAGGGAGACATTGAGCGGATCAACGCTTCCGGGCCGGGCGCCGCGCGCCGGTCACCGCTTGGCCATAAAACTGCGCCCGCGATGCCTTCCTGTCCGTTACAAACGCGTTCGCGCGTCACGCGCCCGGCGGAAAAAAGCAGGTACCGGCGTAAAGATTCATCGAAGGTGTCACTTGTGCGTAATACGTGTGCGCATGTGAGTTGGGACGATGCACGGCAGCGGACGCGCGGAACTGGACGGATAGATAGATAGACGGATGAACGGATGCGTGAGGGACGCGGGTGCATTGTGCGTGCCAAACGAGAGCCTCTCCTCCCTGATCGCCGAGCAGGAGGAGGAAATTGAGAGGGGACGTGAAACAGCCACCTGCTGCCCGTCCGTTTGTCTCCTCTATGTTCCGCCTCTCGACCCTCCCCGTTCACCTTAACTCGCAGTGTTTCCCAATTTCGTTCTTCTTGCTCCCCGAGCTTAACGGTTAGATTAGGTTACGGTGAACCAAATTCCAAAACCTTTATACGTACGTTGAGTGGTTCGGATATTCGATTGTAGGGGCGCTGCTTGCACGGCATGCAGAAAGTACGACGCACAGATATCTACTTATATTAGGTAATATATGAGCCGGTCAGAGGCTAAATCGATAAAACTCCATAAACTATGTTATAAATTATGTTACAAATATAACTAGGGGGCAAGCCCCCTGCGCTTTCGCTTCGCTCAAGCGCCAACCCCCTCAAGATCGCCTTTGCTCGCGCTTCGCGCTCGCCTTAACGGGTGCAGAAAAGCTTCGCTTTTCTGCAATAGGCACGACCGCGGCACTCGCGCTTCGCGCTCGCCCACGAATTTTAAAAGGTTTCGAAATTGTGGAAAATTCAAGTATTGAGATATTAAACTATGCTACATAGTTCTCTGCGCTTTCGCTTCGCTCAAGCGCCATACCCCCTGAGGTCATCGGATGCTCGCGCTTCGCGCTCGCCCACGAAATGCAGCATTTCTGCAATAGGCCCAAGTGATCAAAACCGGACAATTAAATGCATCCGAACCAAAATTTGACATGTACATAGAGTATATACACCTTTGCTGCGGTGAAACTTTATGCATGGTTATCTTCAACCATTCAGAAATTGCGACAAATTGAAATCTTTAATCCATTATTCCGGCGAGACGCTTGCGCGGATTCAAACACAATTTGGCATATAGTTTAAAAAAATATATCCATTTGGTGCCACAAAACTTTTTATAAAATAGTGAATTAAAGATTTGAAACTGGCACCATTTCGAAATGGTTGAAGATGCCCATACACAATGTTTCGTGGCACCAAATGGGTATATATCGATGTACATGCCAAATTTTGTCCGAATCCGTTCAGCCGTTTCAAGATGACCATGCATATTGCCGCCATTTTGTAACGGTTCGAGATGGCGATACACAAAGTTTCGTGGCACCAAATAGGTATATACTCGATGTACATGCCAAATTTTGTCCGAATCCGTTCAGTCATTTCGCCGGAATAATGGACTAAAGATTTGAATTAGTCGCCATTTTTGATTCGGCCAACCAAAAAATTTGAAAATTTCCAGTAATTGTCATTGCGTACGTGTACATGAACGTGTAAAATTTTATCAGGATCCAATGAATAGTACCAAAGATATGAATTTTTCGATATTTGAACTTCCCGCCATTTTGTACCGGTTCAAGATGGCGGCTCACAAACCTTATTGTCAACTCACAGTAGTGTACTTGATTTTTGTGCCAAATTTCGTCCCGATCGGTTCAGCCGTTTTCCCGAAATCGAGGATATACACGGACACACACACACACAACACACACACACACACACACACATACATACATACACACATACATACGAACGGTTTTCAGGATGGCGATTGCATAAGTCACTCCCTTTACGGTCGTGCCTAAAAAGCAGGCTCTCGATCGTGAGCTCTAGTGCTGAAATTTATGAAAAATGCAAAAAGTGGAGTTAATCGATTTGACAAGTGAGCGGCTCGTATATATTAATGTAACGAAAGCACGGCAATAGGCTTGTTTCCAATTGAAACGTCGCGCGCACGATGAGAGTCACTGGCTTAAATAATGCGCTTCGACGAAAATAAACGCGCTCGGGAGACGAAAGATATCTTCGGGCGAAATTCACGAGAGTGAATTAAGCATGGCTCGCATAAAAGAGGGTGAAAGCAGGGCAGGGTGTTTCGGTTGCAGTCGCGAGTTCCAAGAACAAGAGGGGTTAGGGTTATCAAGAAATCATCAACAACGGAAGATATCAATCGTCATCGGGTAGCTCCCGAGCATGTATCGCAGCTCGTGATCGGAGCGGGCCGGATGACGTCGTAAACTTACAATTACCCTGGTGAGTGCAAAGCGAATCGTTGACCGCCGCACTCTAATTGGATGAGAATTGGACCGCGCGCGAAGTAGAAGCCGATGATTAACGCGTTAGAGCCTCTCGCGCTCCTCCTTCTTTCGCTTCTTCTCGTTTCTCCTTCCGTTTCCGTTTCCAGCGTAAACGACTACTAGTCCGTCGAAGGAGCGTCTTCCTTGCAATTGACGCAAACTCGTTCGATTCCTGGTATCTTTACATATGTATATATCTATTTGTTGTTTAAAAATAAACTGTCATCGTACGACATTAGACGACGAAAGCATGGAGGACACTCTGTCGAGAGAAATAGGATGCTAATTTGTTTAAAACGAGAGAAACCTCGACTCGATCCTCCAATAGAATTTTGCGACCTTCTATTAAAAAGAGAATCAGCCAATCGAATGAGGAATACGCCCTTTTATTTTCTATCACTTTATCGCCTTCTTCATAAACGTCGGACGAGAAACCTTAAGGAGAGAGGGGACGGAAGGATAAGGTAATGCAAAAGTGCACGTTTCAATTGTAATTACATCGGGAATTTACTGGCTGAATGTACGCGGCGAGAGGGTGTAAAGAGGAGGAGGGGGAGTGGAAGGGGGAGGGGAGGGGGGGGGAGAGAGAGAGAGAGAGAGCGAGAGAGAGTGTGTAGGGAAAGGAGTGGTAAAGGAAAACTCGCTTGTCCCGCCGCTGATCCGACGCAGCGGGGCCAGGAAAGGGTGAAGTGTGTGGGTCGACGAGAAGCTTAGAAAAACGTCAAGAGCGAGTAGTTGGAGGGATTCGACGTTGGAAATGACAAAACTAGGATCCAACGTAACCTCAGGTACTCCCGTCCCTCCCGGTGACGATGGTCGAGTGCACTCACAAATGACAGACATAAAATGGGTGATTTCCGTTTAGTACCAGGAGCGGACTGTGGACTCGCAGTGCCAAACGTATTTTCCTTTTAATTTGTGTCGTTGGAAGTCGACGTCCTCCGTTAACGCCCAACGAGTCTGAGAAGAGGGTGGAGCTTGAGAGAGTCGGCCGGACGTAAAGTTACTTACAATTAGATGCTATTAATACCTATCCTCCGAGATTGGAGAATGTTCGTCTACGATGAAGAAACAATTCGGTAAACAAGAGAACGCAGCGAAGACAGAGGCGAGCGAATATTTCGCTGTGAGTCCTGGAAATGATAATTACTCGATACATCTGCTTCCAACGAGGAAATTTACCTAATTGAAAAATCTGAACGAAGCTTCGTCACGCAGTTCCCCGAGTATCAGATTCAGAGACAAAATCGACCCTAAAGTTTGGAAATCACGGCCCGACCCGTCGTACCTGTCGTCTCTATTCCCTTCGATTCATTGTGTACCGGCGGATCGTCGTCCTGTCCTCGAACCGTCTATCGCGCGACAAGCGCAAAGAAAAAGATCCCCCGCGTAATTGAAATGAAAACGATCGGTAAGAGTTTTTATCCCTCGTGAAGGAAGCCTTTAGACGCGGATCGACCGCGAAACCAATTGCAGAGAGGTACGAACGGGTGAAAGTCAGTCGTTTGAGAAACGAGAGACTACGCGCGGCGGAGCTCCGGGTGGCACGGACGATGAAACCTCGCAGATAAAACCAGGTACTTAGACACTTAATTTTTATTTAAAAAAGAGACATGTCTCATTTTACAATTCAGACGTACTATCAATGACAAGCTAGAAGGGATTAATCCGACTTTGCATACTCCGTGTTCGACCAGGATCCTCGTCGTTCGTTTATTCTTATCCGCGCAATTAACAGGTTAAAGGGGTAGACTCCGCGACTCCGAGAGGATCTGTAGGTGGAATAAATGGATCGTCGGGTCGGTACGAGAAATCGAAAGGTTCGCCATGGATCGCATCGGTTCTCGATAAATCCTCACCCTCCGTGCATTCACCTCTCCTCCTCCTCCTCCTCCTCCTCCACGCTTTCGTTCTCCTCGTTCTCAACGCGGCACACGGTTGTTCGAGAAAATATCGATATCGAGTTAGTTAATGCGGTCATCGCTATCACGAGTGCTAATAGCGCCGGCAACGACTCCGCCAACTTCGACAAGCGAATGTACACAAGGATTCAGAGAAACTGTAGCTAAAGGGATAGGAGTTAAATTGCATCCGCACCTACCGCCGCGCCGCCAACGCCGAAGGGGACCCCCCTACTCAATTATTTCACGCGTAAGTTCGACGCTTGTAAATTTGCCGCGAGCCCACCCTCCGTTGTTCTCTCGCTCGATTACAAGAGAGGGTTAATGTTCGCACGGGTCGCGCAAAGAGCAACCAAACGTAAGAGAGCCGTTCGTTTGCGAAAAATCGATTTTTCAACTAACGATTAATTCCTCCATTTTTACAGCCGGATCTCTTGTCCGTAATCCGTCGAATGCCGCGTCAATTCTGTAATTACAGGATGGCGTCGCGATGATTTTATCCCACGCAACGATAATATCACGTAATTTATTGTATTGAGAAATTTTGCTCTCGCATCCCGTTTGTCTTTCGCGGAATTCAATTATTTCGTCGCAGGTTACCAGAGAACACCAGCGTCACTCAATGCATTAGCTTACGGTGAATTAGAGTACGCGAACGTTAAATTTCAAGCCCTTTTATCGGCCGTTCGCATGGCGTCGGTCGGTCGCAGTGCAACGCAATCAAACCGTACTCTCGGATCTACATTCACGTAGTGACTCACAGCCAAAAGAGAATCAAGCGTCGATACGAATTTTTCCATATCTTCTTAACGTGGTGAGTAGTTTGAATTTTGTACTTGATAATTTCTCACCGCCTTTCCACTTATACGAAGTAAATTAGCGTCGCGTTACATTTGCATCCCTTTCACCTTTCGTCACCGCCGCAGGCAGTATCGCTTGCCTCGCGACTCAATCTCGTGTCTGCATCCGTGCAGCGACAAAGCGAAACCGCAGATCGATACGCATTTCACGGAAATCGAGTTCGACTCTGGCCTGATCTCTGCCTAACGGCGGACAAGCGTGTCCTGCTACCAGCACAGCATGACCGTCCTACAAATGACGGTCCTACAATGATCGGCGCCCGAGCTCGTGATATTGGCAGATCCGTTTATAAAGCGCTGCAAGAGCCAACCGTTAGAAATGCCACGCTCAGGCAGATCGATGGAAACGCACGCCCAACCAACCAGTCCACACTAAACGTGACACGAGAGTTAATCGAATCCGTTCCTTGACTGGTGAGCCTTGACTCTGCGGAAGATCCTGGAAATCATTGCCAGCCGAGAACGAGCAGAGAATCTTCCTCGAATCAAAGAAGCTCGAATCCAGACGATGCTCTCTTCGAGAATTCTTTTGCAAGGAGAGAAAGGACGTCTGAATCAGAGCCCGGTAAATTTAACTTCATCCTACGATGCTAGGCGAGAATTTCTCAGCGAGTTAATTAAAGATCGAATTGTAACGAGAAAATCTGTGGACATGAGGAAAAGAGCTCCTGCCATTAATCTTCTTAGCGCGTACCTAGCTCCTCTCTTTCTATGCGCCTTCTACTATGGATTTAGTTCGTACTTGCATTCGTTCGTTCTATGTATACAGGGTGTCCCTGACCGATCGACGCGGAAGAAGAGGAGACATAGAGCGGCTTCTGCTGAACATAAAAGTTCTGTACCGTTTTGCAATAAACGCAATAGTTTTCGAGTTATTAATTGTTAAAGATCAAAGGAAAGGGTGTCCGCCAAAATGGCAGCGGAAGGAGCGCTGGAGCCTCTGCGAGCTGTAGGACGGCTCAGTTTACCAACAAACAAATGCGGAGCGCGGTAAGGGGAAGAATAACGCAAAAGAAGCCGGCCGTGCAGCGACGTCTTATCCTTCCCCTCACCGCGCCCCGCATTTGTTTGTAGGCAAACTGAGCCGTCCTACAGCTCGCAGAGGCTCCAGCGCTCCTCCTGCTGCCATTTTGGCGGACGCCCTTTCCTTTGATCTTCAACAATTAGTAACTCGAAAACTATTGCGTTTATCGCAAAACGGTACAGGACTTTTATGTTCAACGAAAGCCGCTCTATGTCTCCTCTTCTTCCGCGTCGATCGGTCAGGGTGTATGTATAATTATATTGATTTCGGGGCCCGTAAAGAAAGGAATAAATAAATAAAAGTGTTCTTCGGTTTTGTACGCGGACAGTGGCACACGGTAAAACGCGATAACGATGTGTATGTGGTAATTTGGTCCATCGAATCATGTTTTAACCAAGCGACCAGTATTCTTCGATTAATCTCGAGCTTTTTGCTTCTAGGCGCGGGCGTTCGTCACGCGATCGGTACACCCGCGTGCCAGATACATAGACGCGTTAAATGAACGCGGAACCGTACGACGAGAGTGGAGTGGTCGTGGTAGAGAATACGACGATGGTGGTGACGAAGGAGCAAAAGAGTTTCACAGCCGGCGGCTAGGCCGTTTCTCGACCTTGCCGAGCGGGATTCCTTGGACGCGAAGAAGTTTTACCATTTTTATTAGGTCGCTTCCTCTACTCTTCTTTTTCTTTTTCTTTCTCTTCTCCTCCTCCTCCTCCTCCTTCTCCTTCTTATCTGTCTGTCCCTATACATCCTGCGCAAGATCGAATCCAAGCAGTACGAGAGGAGAAGCAATGGAAAAGCGAGGCGGTGTGCACCGGTTTCCGTTTAGCTTTAATTCTTACCTAGAAATTGCAGCAAAATCCCCCAGGTGTAACTAATGGGGCAGGCTGGACTTCCATGATCCTTTTTAAAATATCGATAGGTCCAGAGATTATTTAAAAATATCCGTGATAGCGTGATCATTGCTAAATTGAGAATGTCATAGTAATTGTAAAATTGGAAGCAGCGCTAAATTGGTAGGTACACAAATTCTAGTTGTGAAGATGTTCAAGAGAATCAAAACCGTTTGGAGAAATTTGAGAGGACCGGAACGAAAAAGATTCCATTAGACAAAAAATAATGCAAAATAATCGTATCGATATTTCTTTCTCGTCCGCTCTCGATGAAAATCCAACTAGCGCCTCGACGAGGATTCTCAAAATCTCGACGAAATTTCAAAATTCTGTTTCCACCCCGCAAAGAGAGCACGTGGGACGTAGAAAGCATTGAAGGAGAAAGCACGCGGCATTTATTTATTTCTCCGCTCGGAGACGACATGCTCCCGTCGATCGGACGGCCCGCGGCGGAATACATTTTCCACTCACTCGTGGGCTACACTCCTTCATCGCACTCCTTTATCGACAAATTCTCGCATTTCAATTTTTAGTTAGGTGGTAGGAATCCGATCTTCTCTTCGCTCTGGCGAGCTCGCCGCTTCTCATTGTTCTTCGTGGCCGTGCGTCGCGTGGACACCTTTAACCGGAGGGTCGCGGATCCTCCGACGGGTGCAGCCTCCGTGGTGAACAAATCCCCAACGCAAAATTTCTCATCTTGTACGAATCTTCTCTCTCTCTCTCTCTCTCTCTCTCTCTCTCTCTCTCTCTCTCTCTCTCTCCCCCTCCCATCTGCCTCTCCCTCTCCCTCTCTCATTCTCACATACCGCAGTTTCACCCGAGGTTACGAACAAAATAGCTAATCCATAATCCGCGTACCACCCGTCCTTAACACGTGGACCGTCACGTTCGCATGAATTTTGGCGACTATTTAGTTAAATGTCGGTAGAGTAAATTTTCGCTTCGCATATCCATTTAGATCGTGATCCGAGCTCGGGTGACATGGCGGTGAACGTGTTAAGAGAGAATTAATCGGTGCTTGAGGAAAGATTAGTACCGTCCTTTACGACGATCTTTCGGACGGTGCACGCTTGTTCTCAGATGTAACGTAATTTCTCTCCCACCCTCTGGCTGCGGTCGATGGATCGAACGCGCCACGCGGACGTTCACGCGAGCGATAAACAGAGCGCGAATTTCTCGCCTACTTTACGCCCCAGTTTTCGCCCGCCGCGCAATTTATAGAATAACAATCTCGCGCGGTTCATAAATCATTGCATCTGGTCGCAGCCAGAAGTGAAGGAGGGGGAGCGGTTGGGAGCGGTGGGTGGGGGTGTGTGTGAAAAAGGAAGGATCGCGAGATTTTAACAGAACGAAATGCGCATACTCGAAACTCTTCCCGCGAAACGAAATCGTGTTGATTTTCCTTCCGTCACCTTTACCCCTTCTCGGTGGCTCTCAGTCGGTCGAAGACAGATTGACAGAGGCCATTCCATTGGCCCTCTCCATTGGCTTCGTTCCGCGACACGAGCAACTGTCCAATTTTTCCATACTCGCGTCGGCTCCCGTTCTCAATTGGTTTTACAAATTTGCCGAAATTTTTCAGCCGGAGGGAGAAGACCGAGTGGACGCTCGCGAGGCGCGCGCGTTTCAATTTTTCGTTCACCGATTGGCCCCGTTTCCCTCGCGCGATGAATCCGCGCTCAGAATAACAATCGTGTTCGTAGATTCAATGCTGCGAATACAGGGGGGAGGGGGTTGGAGACGGAGGAACGGGAGTTTAAACGGATCGCAAAGTCATGTGTTTGGAAGGTTGAAAAGGAAGAAGGAGAACCTTTTCTCTCCGGATTTGCATTCGGCTGGAGCGCGACGAGGAATGAACTTCTCCATGGGCAGCATCCAATGAAGCGCAAGAATAAAAGGAGCGAGGATTTTTCTCGGCCACGTCGGCGTCGCGCGTCGTCCCGTACCTACGGTTTGTCCTTGTCGCTTTTCTCTCTTTCTCTTTGATCTCGCTCGCGAACTGTATGAAATTTTCGCGAGCGCACCGATGCGAAGAGATCCCGGCGATCGAAGTCAGCGAGCCGCTCCGTAAACGTGTTGCTAGCGAGAAACTCGTTGCGATAAATTTGCATATTATCTATCGTCAGTTTTTCCTTCCTCTCGCCTGCTTTCGTCGTCTTCTTTCTCCTCGCCACGTTCAACGCGTTTGGAGGTCGCGCGACGACGGTTTAACGGCACGAGAAGATTCGTTACCACTAGAGATCCAATTGCTATCTCCCGACGACTCTGATATTTGTACTCTTCGACAAGGAGAACTCGTGGAACGGGGCAATCTTCCAGTTGAATCGGTGAAGCGCGACTTTTACCGACCAACGAGCCAGTCGGGGTGCTAACGTTGGATTATTAGGAGTACCTATGGACCATCGGCGGGGGCATCGATAATTTTAGATAGTTCTCAAACCTACTATCCCTTCTATCGATAGTATTATCGGTATCTGTAATAAACCGTAGGTCGCTAACAAGCGTCACAATTATTAACAACTCTTTCGATTCAAGCCGAACGCAAATATTCCGCTTATTGCGAAATCTCTTTAACTACTTTACGTTTCGCGTCCACCGTTTCTAAGTGCGGTAATTATACCGACGTTCGATTCGAAGCGGTCAGCGACAAATCTCTATTACGGTGTTTGTGATTTTATCTTTGAGCCCGTGCCGCGCGAAAAGTTTAATCATCGTCACGAGATCATCCTCCGTGCGTAATCGGCCCTCACGGTCACGCGGTTCGCCAACCCGCGTCAATTAACGAACACGGCCAATTAATGTCGAGTCGTCACGCTCTACGATGTTATCATTGGCTCGATGGCGTCCTTGAATGACTCAATTAGCCCCGGATTTACTCAGGTGTCAAAATTCACGGCAACAAGTCAGGCCCTCGAATTCAATTGCAAAGTGTTGCCCCACCCCGCTTCGCCTCGCGTCGCCTCGCCTCGCCTCGCCTCGCCTCCCGTGTTTACCAACCGCGTAGTTGCGCCCGTCGTAGAATTTGAGAAAAATAAAAATCGCGTGCCCCGTTGTGTTCCAATACCAGACATTCGCGAATGCGTCAGCGTAAAAAAGCGTAATCAAGATTCACGAGCGCGAGAAAATCTTCGAATGAAAAACTGTGTCCTTCGAAGTTTCTAAATCGAGATGTATCTGCGGTTGGAGCAATTCTTTCGACGTCTTCGTATTTTAAAGAGGCAGGCGTTAGTCTCTTGCGATCTCTTTTGCAGAGAGATTCACGAGTGTCCCACGTGCGACAGTAGCGAGCGAAAATCAGGGGCGCAGCGACGCGTCTCTAAATCGCCATTGAATCGCGGAAAGAAGCCAGCCGATCGAATTACAACGCGGAACACCTTCGCAGGCGTTTACGCGTTAGACATCACGCGTGATGCAGCTCTGCTCTATTCGCGTGGCCCCGTCGGGATTCGCGGTACTGTTTCGCATTTAAATTACGAGCGTGCCAGCACGGTTCACGTCTATGAATTGTTACCGATCCCGCTCGAGCGATTTACGCGGTCGAATGGAAAATTACAAGCTAGGTCGTATGGGAAATTCGGGGTGCCTAGAATTTGTTTAAAAATCCCACGACGAAAATTCGCAACGACGTTCCAATGGACAACATAAAAGACAATCCGACGGAATCGTAATATTTACTTTGTTCGTTTCCACGCGAAGGTATTTCAGCTGACGACTTAAAATCGTCGAAGCCAAGAAAATAATTCAATTAAAATGCGCGTATCTTAATAAATCCACATGTAGCGCCAATATCATATTTCACTTTACATTTCGTATCTCTTGGCAAAGATCTCTTTGCCGACTTTATTGAAAACAAGTGAGTTCTATCGGTGGACGGTGAAAGGTTACGCGAAGCCAATAAGGAGGACAAGATGCATCTTAACCGTCTCATTAAGCGCCGTCTCCTATGGAGCAGAAGCGACAAAAATTCAGCTCGCGCGAGTTTTTACCTTGAATCTTCTTCTCATAGTCCTGTTCGTTCGCTTTTATATCGTAACCGGTGTCGGCTCGTAACTCAGGCGGAATCGCGTCGCGCGACGCGACGTAGAAAGTCGCCGCGGAAAGATTAATAACAATCGATCGCAGTCCATATATCGAGAGGGTACCGTAGTTGGAGCTAGGCTATACGCTCGCGCGCGCGCCCGCGCCCGCGCATGCGCATGCGCGACGCACGTACACCCGCTCGCTCTCTCGAAGGAGCTCGCGGTAGGATCGCCGGCTTTAGGAGTCTAATCACGCGCCTGGGCACCGACGAGATATACGATCGCCGATCTGAAAGGGAAATCGAGCATACGACACGCTTCGAACAGATTACTTGGACGTTCTTGGGGCAGGAGCAGCGCGCGGCGGTTTTACCGGTGTCGTGATCTGAAAACCGCGGAATCGTTTACTCGCGATACCATAGAGCTAGCGGTAAGCTCTCGCTTCCTCTTTCTTTCTTTCTGTCTTTCTTTCTTTCTTTCTTTCTTTCTTTCTCTACTTTCCTCTACTTTCCTCTACTTTCCTCTTCCTTCCTCTTTCTCTCACGTCACCATTCCTTCCCTCTTCACAGTGCCCCTTTTAATCCTGGTGACTCGCTGAAATTACGTTCTCGCATTCTCCACGCAGCGGAGAGTCCACGTAGAGCGAGCAAATCAAAGGACGAAAGAATTAATGGGTAATCATGGAAATGGTAGATTTTTTCATATACATATGTCAGTCTTTTTCGTTGTTTTTAGACACCGCGCGTCTGTGAGTAAGATTTTTATCATTGGCTGCTCGAATAAAAACCAATTTCTTTGCATGCTACATGTCGATCTTTGCATTCGATATTTCTCTATAAAAAATATATTTCTAAGTAAATCTTTCATGTAGACCTTGCAAAATGACCCAAAACCGTTTATCTACTATCCTTTGCCCCTTGATAGACCCTCCTTATCGATTTATATGATTTCATCAAATTTCTGTCACAGTCAGCTAGCCATTTGTTCGTTTATTTGTCCCGGCTATAATCGTCATCCTCCGAGAAAACACGCCTTAATTCACCGACTTTATTCACGAGAACAAATTGTGCTCGGCGTTGCCTCGCACGACTAAAAAGAGCGCCCGCGTGGAATAATACCGCAACTGTTCAAATAAAAACCAGCGCTCGCCTTCTCGGTGTTGTCCTATGCGCGCGTCGCTTGCGCGCGCACGTGACACCGGTGGGTTTTGTGGGCGCGTACACGCTTGAGAACGCACTCGGGCACAAAACGGTCGCGAGCCACGAACGTGTTCGTATGCTCCAGGCCGATAACACACGCGCATATGCCCCGCCGATGTGCAAACAAACAGGCGCACGCATGCCCACGTGTGCAGAGTTCCCCGTGGGCTCGAGCGAGAGAGGACGGTGGAGAATAATAGAGGTTTTAGAAAGAAAGAGGGGGGTGACCGGAAGTTGTTCGATGCAGGTAGGTTGGCGTCGAGAACTCGAAACACGTCAGCGCGGTTCAATTAATGAGTCGCCCAACGTACCAGGCGTCGCGTCGCCATTCTTTTTTCTTTAAATTACTAAAAAGTATGGACAATTTTACACGATTTGGAAGCTCGTTCACAGTTAAAAGAAAATCATCTTGTGGTATTCCTAGCGTCGGCAAGGTGGCCCGCGAGTGGGCCCGTCCATTCGAACGGAAAACATTTTTTTACTATGGCAAGGCTAGTTCTAACAAGTAACACACTATGCCTACGAAAGAAAGAAAAAAAAACAAATAATACATATAAATAAATAAAAAATCTAGTTTTTGCATAATCATCGATTGACAATTTGTGCGTCACTCCTGTACCCTATCCCGTTTCGTGAAAGAGAGCCTCTCGCCCGCATCACAGAAAGGTAGGACGCATGCGTAGGACGTGCGCAACCGGTAGGTTTCCGTCGTCGTGTTTTCCAATGACGTTGAAGGGGATATTAAAAATTTGCCGAACGCATTAAAGAGAGCGGAGAACGAAGGAAAAAAAAGTTATTCGCCCTTATGAGGCGGTCGAAGCTCGAAGGACCAAGTTCGAAGGTTATGTACTAGTTGCGAAAATTTTCCGTAAAAATCAGCTTACTCTTTTACCTGGATTCTCTTCGTCGTCCTTCCTGCGTTCCTTTCTCGACAGGGGCCAAAGCGAAAGAGAACCGCTCTCAAGGACCGAAAGAAATTTTTCCGTTGAAAATCCGCGAAGTTCGCGCAGCTTTTCGAAAGGTAGTAAGACCGCTTGGTCAAGCGGTAGCTTTCAGAAATAAAAACGATATCTTCTCTTTCTTCTAGCAAGAAAATCGACGAATCCGTTCGACTCTTTTCATTCGTCGTTTCCCATCCTCGTCCTCCACTTCCATCATCCTCTCCACTCGGCCTTCTCTCTCCTCCGTTTCATTACATATTACATCGTGGTCAGAAATGCACTCCACCATGCCGCGCGTCGCCCGGCCCCGCCAAGAGTGCAGCTATTTATATAAAACCAGATCCCAGGCACAATAGCAACTTTCTACTCCTACACGAGAGGTGGTGGGGTCGCCGTGAGCGTGTTCTCTTTCTCTCTCCTCCCCTTGCCCCCCACCCCAGCCTCTTTCTTTCTCTTTCGCTCGCTCTCTCGTGTTCGCGCGAACGCACGTTTTCCAATGCCACAAGCACAGATCGTTCCCGCACACAGGCTAAACACCATCGACCGTGGCTCACGTTCGACAGTTCGGCCTACGACATTGCGTCGAGGCGAATGCGCTCGATGCACCAGCTTCACGCATCAACTCCATTCACCGCCCCGGTCGAGTCAACAGATCGGAGGAGAGAAATTCGTGGATAAATAAGTAATTAAGCTGCCGTTTCTCGGTAGTCCTCGCGCGGCAGTGGAACAGGAGTCGCGCGTGAATCGGGATTAATGTTCGCGGAGCGTAGAATAATAATGATCTCTGTATTCCGCGCTTCCTCGCATTTCCGGAATGTACACCGTATGCTCGATGTTCGAGGAAAGGAAGACGAGTAGCGTAGAATTCCTAGTACACGGGGGGAACATTTGTACGCGGACAAGCGTATCGATCGCGAATAGGGTTGTCATCAATGTATAAAGAGAACAATTCAAATAAAAAGAGAGAAACAAAAGAGAACATTACGGAATAATTGATATAAATACATTTACGAAGAAAATTTTGCACAAATACAGAAAAATTAAATTATTGTTATATGTATGTTGTTTCTAAATGTACATAAAGATCATATAAATCACAGAAAATTATCTTAATTTCTAGATGTTTCATATTTTTTCAGTTCGTAACTTTCGTTAAAGAGTCTGTGTCAGTTTTAAACTCATCGTAAAAATGATTATAAGAAATATTCCTGTAATTATATGTCACAGTTATAATTAATTTGACTTGAATTGAAAAGATTCTTTCAACGTAGGCATATCTCATATAAAAAATACTTTATCAATGGCCGGGCCTTGCTATTGAAAATTAAAATAAGCAAAATTCGATACAGAGATATTTGAAAGGTAAGATAGGACAGCTGTGCTACTCGTACCGTTTCGTTCAATTATCTCAATTTAAAATCCACTGTTGCTATCAAACCCATCGTCGATTCAATCGCCTGCTGCTTAAACGATACTTCCGATGGTCAGCGCCGATATTTCTCTTCGATATAAAAAGAAAAAAACAGAAACAGAAACGGGACTACCGCGCCACGACCCGTCGTAAATTTGCTGCTAAATAGGCGAAAGCGACGATTACCTGAAACAGAAACATAAAGCGGTCAATGAATCGTCCGTTGGAGCGAGTACAATGCGTAATGAAAAGGCAGGCGTGCACGCACGCGTGTAATGGTCTTCGCGCGTGTGAGGATGAGAGGACACCCACGTCCTCTTCTCTCCAACGTCCCACGCCCGTGCAAAGAAATTATACAATTGTTACGTGCAGCCAAGCTGCTCCGGCCTGTTCTTCGTCCGTCGCGCGAACGTTCCCACTGTTTTCCTTTAATTGGGGGAAACTCTCGATCTTAACTCGTCCCGCGGAAAGTCTCCCAGACAATTCTACATACATACATTTCCTCGTAATACACTAATCCACAAAAATTAAAGGAACAAGAAACGTAACACAATTTTTTAGTGTTTTTTGAAGAGCTATATCTTCGTGAAAAATGATCATATCGGGATGCGATTAAAAGCATTTTGAAGCTCCAAGTCTCTAGTTTCAAGATCTTTCGGCAGAAAAATGTTGTGTACCCTGGTTATCGCACAATCATAAGAAATAGCGCGAGACAAAAATATGCAAAATTTTCTGCTTCCTTTTAAGGGTCCCCGGGCTTAGGAAAATTTTTCTCAGTTAAACAGATGCATAGGACAGTTAGTCTGTTTATTCAGCTTCAATTTGGTTTTTCTTTGGTCCCTGTACGTCAATTTTTCACTGAGATATCTGACTTTGAATGAAAAACGGCCCTTTTGATTTAATTATCAATATCTCAGCAACCAATAAGCGCACAGAAAAATTCAAAATCTTTTTAAAAACTTGAATAAATTCCCTATAAGAGACTATGATGGCTTTTTGAGAAAAAAACAGAGACTAGAGACTTGGAGCTTCAAAATAGTACTTTTTATCGCATCCCGATGTGATCATTTTTCACGAAGATATAGCTCTTCAAAAACAACTAAAAAATTGTGTTACGTTTCTTGTTCCTTTAATTTTTTGGATTAGTGTATTTTCGAATCCGATAGTATCCGACCGTTTGCCATCGAAGAAACGACCCAAGGGGCCATTTTCAACGTTCGTGGATTCTGGATGCGTTCTAACACGGACGAAACGAGGGACGAGGATGTGCTTGCGAGCTTTTTCGCAGGGTAAATGTTGAGAAGCGGAACGAGTTCTCTCGTAAGGTTCACGCAGTCCTTACAATCCACTATCGCACCTGCCATCCGACGAAATTTCCTCCGAGTTTTCCACAACTGCCTTTCCAATCCAATCCCATGAAGTTCAATCCAGTCGGCATACTTGGAGCTTCGCAGTAGCATCGGAAATTCTCGAAAGTAGAGAAAGCCGGCTAGTGCGCTTGTTAGCGCTTGCTTGCTAAAGCAGTCTTAATTATGAGAGTTAGAACGGAGGAAGATGAGGAGCTTTGGTTGGTCACGAGAAAGAGAATAGACGAGTGACAGAGAGAAAGAAAGAAAGAGAGAGGGGGGGGGGGGAGAAGGCCCGAGCGTGCTGATGATACGCGACGAAAGGCGGCTCGTATCGTTCGTTATTACTTGGCGGGCCCATTAGCGGCCAGGGTTAGGATTGGGGGCCGATTCGCCCCACCCACGCGACCGGTGCCCAACGGCCACGGCGTTGCTTGTCGCGAGCACGGACGCGACAAGCGAGAGGGCGAACCTCGTGCACGTCCAGCTCTACGAGAAATAATGTCTCATTGTTCAAATGTCAAGTCCGCTGAAACATTTATTAGGCGAAGCACCACCCCTCGTCACTCAGTCATTTTTACGGGGGCCCAAGCGTAGGATGCAATATGGGGAAATTAAAGAATAAGTGTGCAATTTTTAAGAGATTAAGTTACAACGCGACAGTTACTTCGCGAAAGAAACGAAACAAAAAGTTCCCTGCGATTCGGAATATGATCAAGTTTATTAAAACTAATTCTCCGGTGCATTATGTTTTCATTTGGAGAACAAAGTTTCTAATGTTCTACAGAGTCTCCTCGAAAAAGGATCCTGTAATTCGGGAATTGATGTGAAAATTTATCTGATTCGAAGAAGGGCTTATCAACCGAATTACCAAAATGGGGTTTTGGTCGAGAGCAGGCTACGCCGGCACATGCCTTTTCAATTAATCACCGGAACTCGGTGGGGCGCGGATGTTCAGCGGATACGGTGGTGCCAAGCTCGGCCTGCGACTTAGAGCTCTATCTGTGTAACTAGGAAGAAACGGAGTAGAGAACGCCATTATGCCTCGTCTCTCGCCCTATCAGCACCGTCGCAGCGTTTCGTATTTACCCGGCGGCGTCTCACTCCCCTCTTATCCTCCCAACGCTACCTCTCGCGCATCCTCCATCGCTTTGTCTATTTTCGCGTCTCCGCTCTCTTCCTTGCGTCATCCTACTCCTCCCCACCTCTCTCCTTCCTGGCCTTTCTCAGCCCGCCCGTTCACCCTTCCTCTTTAGCGTAAGAAAGGAAGGAGGGACGCGAACGACGACTCCTTCATCTCCTGTTCTTTGTCGCTTTCGTCATGCCACCAGATTTACCGTAAGGGGCAACCCAGAAGGTCGATCCGGGATGAGCGAAGGTAGAGTAGCTAGCAGCGAGTGCTACGAGAAAGGGAGGAGGAACAGAGAGTAGGCCTAGTTGGTCTCGCTTACAATTAGTACACCGACAATGCCGTAAATAATTCACAACGAGTCACCGCCACGGTGCTACGAGGCTACCCACCCGGTGGACCTCCTCTAAAACCTGATCGGATTACGAATCGGATCTTTGCGATCGACACTCAATGCGGACTTTGTCCCCGAGGTCGAGAGCGGTCGGTGATGCGAGGTGAAACAGAGAAGGAAAAAAAGAATCGTGGGTGCTTCGTAAACTGGATACACGATCGAAAGTCAACGAAAACTTCGGGCCAATATCGAGGGTGACTTGATCGGGATAGCAATCGGGTCACCGCGTTCAGCGAGGCGTCGCATCTTGAGAAGAGTATCCACTCGAATTCGGATATTTGCGATACGGATGAAAAAAAGCCTCTACCGGAGGAAACGAACATTTTTCCTTTTCTTTTTTCAGATAGATATAGTCTAGGTGTACCCGTGAACAAGGCACGCGTAAAGAAGTGGTATAAATCGTAACAAGGAGAGCACCAAAGCAGTAAGCATATTGAGAAATATACATACATACGTATAATGCGCTATCTTTCGCTCGATAATCGCTCGATTCAAATATCAAAGGAAATCATTATTTGTCCCAAGGAGATGTGGACGCTCGTCGCATCGAAAGTCTCACGCTCGAAGAGAATCAAAGTAGATGCTTCGTGAGTGGCGGACTTGGACGAGCGCATTTTGAACTCCCGTATGTGCGAGCAAGAGCGACGAGAAGAGGAATCGAGAAGAAACTACCTTCTCGCGCGCATCGTGAAAATCGTCAAACGACGTAGGACGATGCTGCCCGGGTGGGAAGCGCGGATGAGACGGGCGCACCACCGCGCGTAATAACATTCTTTATGCTCGCCTCATGAGATGGAAAGGCGGGATGATTCCCAAGAGGAAGAAAGTAGCATCTGCCACTCCCGAGAAACCTCCATTCACGGAAAGACTTCGTTTTTCCTCGACGTACGAGGGTGGAACGACGGCGAGAGGCCAATGAAAGGAAGAAGAAAGAAAAACAAAAGCAAGGCGGAAACAAAAATGTACCAGATGCCACACTCCTTCCTCTTCGTTCTCTCCTTTGCTGTGGTTGCCGTAGACGGGATAGAGTGCTCACTCGCATTTCTCTCGTTTAACGGACAGCGTACGGCACGGTCGCGAGTGTGAAACAATTTTTCCTCGACTCCCCGAGCGGGGCGATTAAATCGTTACGGCGGCGGAGCGTCGTCCGGTAACGCTAGGCCTTTTGTAACCGGCCGTAAAAGGAAACTCGTTCCGGGGTCTTAATTTTCGTACGCGAGCACCGCCACCACCGAAGACGTCGCTCGGTGGGGCAGTACCGTCAGCTTTGTTTCCGGTTTGGTAAGCTCGTGAATAATTGTGCCCCCCCCCCTCCCCCCCTCTCTCTTTCCATTCTTCTTTTTCTCTCGCTCGTTCTCTCGCGAAGCAAACGTTACCAGTTCGTCGTCATGGGTGCTCTTCCTCCTCGAAAGAATTCCTCTTGATTTTATTTTACCGTATCCATAAGCCGATACCTTGTTACCGATTTTTCTTAAAGCTCCTCGAGCACCTTTCGTAGATTTGAGCTTATCGCATCGAGCGCCTTACCCCCCCGTGCAAAAGCGAAATGTTCCGCTAATATCCTCGCGGCTGCACATACACCCTCGCCTGGACATGGTATTTACTCTTATTATTCTCGATTGTTGCCACTTCTACTTTGCCGTCGTCAACATCATCGGAGCTCGTCGCGTGTTCCGACACTTTGTCACGACTCACGACTCACTTCGTCTCCCATCTGCCCTTCCGCTATTTTTGTTTACGCCACCGCGTCCCTCTCCGCCCGCTTCTATCTTTTCTCTCTTCCGCGTCAAGAGCGCTATTAATTACAGTGCTGTCCGCGGACGAAGATTACCACCGCGGAGCGAACGGAGGAAGAGGAACGCCGCGCGAGGTTAAAGATCTTAAATTCTTCATCGCTTTTGCTCTCCAACCCTCCAGGTCCTCTCAGCTTTTTTTTTGAAGAGCGCGTGGGTAACGGAGCACCCGTCACCTCTCGATGCAGTCGATCAATATGCAAAGTCTGCCTGTCCGCTAGGTCGAGCCTTTCCGGTTCTCTCGAGCGCGGTGATCGAGAAGAGCCAATGGACGCGAAGAGGACGGTGAGAAAATAAGAAATAAGACGCGCGAAGCTTCCAGGACGTGCAGAATGTAGAAGATAGTCGTGGTGGCGTAGAAATGCGGAAAGGAAAATTAGAGGACCGTTGTTAATGCCATTGACCCCGAGCTCGGGTATACGAACTTACAGCACCTGGGGCAGGCGGTAAGTAACGCGAAG
The DNA here is from genome assembly GCA_944319695.1 of Tiphia femorata. NCBI lineage: Eukaryota > Metazoa > Arthropoda > Insecta > Hymenoptera > Tiphiidae > Tiphia > Tiphia femorata. The sequence continues at coordinate 244,725 of OX090899.1, forward strand.
GGCACCGAGTAGATAGTCTTTTCTCTAATCGCTTGTAATTATCTCGAATCGATTGTAATTATTAAAGGAAGGCTCGAGTGACGCGGGAGTTATAATGCTAAACGAAAGTAACTTGAAATTTTATTCTTTGTGGATACATTAAGGATGCGACAGGACGTTCCTAATTTTTCAAAAAAGTCGAATCAATTCTAATTATTCGACACGCCCGTAAGTAAAAAGCTTCGTTACCAGTGCCCTAAAGTTATTCGCGTGAGCGACACGAGCGCACCCGCGAGTGGTGACTTTTATCCTCTTTCTTTCACCTCTCCTGCCTCCGCGAGCGCCCCCGCACCGTGCCTCGCTCGCAATCTCATCAAGACGGGCGACGGCGCCTGTGGTGCTGCGCAATTTAAGAGCACCGTTAGCCGGCGTCCCGACGCCCTCCTCACCGTCCTTCTCACTCGATCGAGATAATCGAGAGCGATTTATTAATTCGAGTGCCTCGAAACCACAGGCGGTGAGACGAGCGAGGAAAGGGAAAGGTCGGGAGGGGGGGGGGGAGGAAATGGCCGCGCGAGCGGACTCGTTCCGCTACGAGAAACGCCCGTCATCAATTTTATCCTTTTATTCGCGCCCGCGCCGCCCGTTGCATACACACACCTTTTCCTCTCGCAACTTACAAGCCACGAAAATCTCCTCAATAATAATAATCAAACGTAATGGAGCTTCGAAAGCTTTTCTCTTTTGCGCACAGGTCGCGAGATAGTTTTGCGACGTTCGCGACGCTTGCTCTCACGCGCACTCGTCCCTCCGTATTTAGGAGGCCAAATAAATGCGAATTTATGTATGGCCGCACGCGGACCCTGATAATTACGTCCCTCTATTAACCGGCAGCAACGCTGGTGGCGACGCGAGTCCCACCAGAGGAGAATCGAAACTTTATTGTCCCTGGAAACCCTGTAATTCTTCTCATTGTCAGTGCTCCTTAATGCCCCCCCCCCCCCACCCCCACCCCACGCGAATCATTTGATTTACCGTTCGCCAATTTTCATTTTCCTGTCTTTAGTGTAGATATCTCGGTTCTAGAGAAGGCCAGTTAAGTTTCCGTTGATTCGAAAAAATCACGGAGAGCCTCCTCGAACTTTACGAATTAAAGGCCTAACAGAAGTTTATCGCTTGCGGAGGGTTCTTTGATTTGAAACAATGGTCGAAGATTCGTGGAAACGTGCGAATTGTAGGATTAGCAGGTCGCTCGATGTAAGCGCAATTCCCTTATTATCATTCCCCGATTTTATTACTCGGTCGCGCGTCCCATTCTCACGAAACCACTCGGCACTTGGACACAGTCACGGACAATCCTGAGAAAATTCGTTTGTCAATTGGAGAATAAGCGAGGAGCAAGACGAGGTGGTCGCTGTAAGCCCGATCGACTTCGCCAATTTCTTACATCCTGGGTGACACGGAAACTGGAGTGACACGATGGAACTTTCTCCGTTTATCGATAAGCGTGACTTATCGTGCAAGAGAGACGACACGATCGATACAGGACTAGCCCAGGTCGAACTAATAACGTCGGAGAACGTACTGCGTTATAATACATCCTGTACACGTATAAAGACCCCATGGCCGCTAATACCTTGGATCGAGCTGTACGATCTTGCAATAGCACGGGTAACACCTCCTACAATTACGTTAGTGGAACTCGCCCTCGTGCCCGTAATGAATCTCCAGTATCGATCAACGGGGGCATGAATTTGAGGAACATTATGAGCCATCAACGGTGGGGTGGCCCAATTACTTCGATTTACGACGAGTAGCAGCTCGCGCTCCCGCTTCCAATCGCGCGAACGGTGGAACGGTAGCACGCACACCCACGGATACACGCACGAGTCCCGCCGCAACAGGCATCGAAGCACGCGACCGCACTATGGTAAGAGTGGATCGCTCGTGCATAGGCACGCGTTCTCTCGCGAACGTTTCCACGCAAAGGCAGAGCCTGGCCTGATGGAGTTATTAATTAACCTCGTGGACTTTGTTGGCACGGCAGCCAGAAGCCGAGAGAGAGAGAGAGAGAGAGAGAGAGAGAGAGAGAGAGAGAGACAGACAGAGAGGGAGAGATTGATTGATTGACTCTTTATTAGCTTTCTCAGCTATTTCATATACATTACTTACTTACTACATAACATTACTTTTAACAAATTCCTTTACCATACGCTTGAATGCCTCTAATTGTGTGCATTGTTTCATTTCAGCTGGTAAGGCGTTGTACATTAATACTCCTTCGTAAAACAGACTTTTCTGCGCACTCCTTGTTACACGGAAATCGACCATGATATTTCCTGCTTGTCTAGTTTGTATGTCACATATCTCTCCTACAAATCTAACTCTATTACTCAATTCCTTTGGCATCATGTTTCTCACCATCTTATAAATAAATATACACATATTATAATATAGCCTCTGTTTTATGTTCATAAATTGCAACGTTTGAAGCATATTCTCTACCCTAGTACGTCTCTCACACTGCAATATGACTCTCATCGCTCTATTCTGCATTTTTTGTAACCTACTCAGCTGTGTCTCCCCCATACCAATTAGTAACGTGCCGCAATACTCGAAATGCGGTGCTATTATCGTTTTGTAAATGATACACCTGGTGTAGGCTGATATATAATTTCCAACTCTATTTAAAAAGCTTATTTTCTTTCCTATTTTCTTTACCATATAATCGCAGTGACTGCTAAATCTGAGTCTGTCATCGATCATTACACCCAGGTATTTCATCACTTCTACCCGTTCTATCTCCATTCCATCGAAACATTTCACCGTAATATTGCCGCTAATCTCTTTTCTTATACTTCTTACAATCATGTACTTCGTTTTTTCCACATTCATCTTTAACCTATTCCTGTTCATCCACTCTTCCGTTATATTTAATGCCAGAGAGAGAGAGAGAGAGAGAGAGAGAGGAAGAAATGACACGCGGGGCTGGACGACGAGGTGACGTCGGCCCTGAGGTTTCTCCCTACATCTGATTTCGATGGGCCAGCGTGCGCTTGCAGCCGGTCGGTCAGGCGGTAACTAACTCTACTCCAACGAGAACTCGGTAACGCGGTTTCCTATCCGGCGACACGGCACAATGGGAGGGAGGCAATTACAACGGAAAAGATCCTTTCGCGCGTTCCACATACCGCGCTCGGCTTTGCCAGCGATGAAGCGCCCTCGTTTAGAAGAGAGATGGAGAAGAATGGCGGGACCGAGCCGAGAAATTCAGACCCTGGTAAGAACGAGGAAAAGAAAAGTATTTCGGCGTTACTCATGGTTGTCTTTCACTCGGTACCGAGATTTCTCGGAGTGCTCGCGCTACCGCGGCGAACTATGCGAGGCGAGATTTTTCTTTCTTGGAGTGAGAAGCGGGAACGAGAGATGAGAAAGATTCTTTTCAAGCTAGGAGAAGAAAGAAAGGACGAGCAGGACGAGCGTAAGACGAATTTATATTTTATTTTTTTACCTTACATGCAAAATGCGCACGCCAGAGTTTTTACACTAATTTACCCATTGAATAATCCATTTCAATAGATTTTCAAGCAGAGTATACAATATTGTTTTGTTTTAAAGAAAATGTTTTATTCGCCTCTTCTACTACCTCATTCGTTACTATTTGTATATACCTATAGTCATTTTTACACGATTTCTATTTGACGAATTTACGATCGCCCAAAATAAGAAGTCACTAAACACTTCTTTTATGCGTCTTCCAAAGTACTTGAAATTCACTTCTTCACTTTACTCTAGTGAGATCAACTTCGAGTTTGGAGCCTAAGGCGGCTGATTGTGAGAGTCTCGGCGTGGACCGGCTGTTCGACACTTTTGGCTTTAACCCCTTAACCTACAACTAATACGGTCATAGCCCGTGTACGATGATCGAGCCAAACGTAGGCCGCGCGAACTTGTTTACGTTTCCGGCCCAAAATTCTCGAACGTAAATCGTCGGTTAAGGGGTTAAGGACGGCCGGTAATCAAGGAGGGCAAGTTCACAAGGGAACTAACGAAGTCTCGTGTAGCAAAGCGTTCTACTCGCCCGCGGTTTTACAGACCCGATAATTACCCACCCCCGCCATCGCCATCGCCATCGCCATCGCCATCGCCATCGCCATCGCCATCGCCATCGCCATCGCCACCGCCACCGCCACCGCCACCGCCACCGCCACCTCCTCCTCCTCGTTCTATCCTTTCTTCTTTCTCCTTCTCCTTCTCTTACTCCGGCATGAAATTGACAGCAGCAACACGATTCGCCTCTCTCACGCTAGAGGTGTGCAAGCACAATGACGCGAAGTGACACACGGGAAGAGGCAATTTTTGCGCAGCCACTCGTCCCGGTTTCCAGGATTCCACTTCCGGTTCCTCTAAGGTGGACCTTTCGCTGTCCCTGATATTCGTAGCTCGACCGACGAATCAGCAGGTAGGGAAATAATGAATCGACCTGACATCGGGATCCGCCATCCTCCAGAGTGACGTGATTCTATAAGCCATTTCGCTCGGCAAAATTCCTCGACCAATTTTCGCGGTCCGATCCGAAAGCTCTGAGGCAAAATATACATCGACTACGAAAAGGGTAGCACGAGTAAAATTGGACGCACGGGCAAGAAGCTTTTCAACGTACGGAATTGTCACGGTGAAACCCATCGATTTTTTCATTTTCGCGTAGGTAGGTACCTGTCTATTCGTTGTTACCGCGATTGGCTCGATCGTAAGAAATTTACGCGGAATTTACCGAAAAGTTTCGGTTCGTTAATAAAATAATCAAATATTTTCTGCGTTATATTGTAAATCGCATTTCCGGTTCCATACAATAGTGATGTCGAAGCGTTGCAAATAGTTAGGACTTGAAAAGATTTTGACGCTTCGCTAATATATTCCGGATAAACTGCAGTATCCTGGCAATTACATTCTCAAATGGAAACATTATGTAATAAGCGTTCGATGTGGCCTTCGTCGTCAAGACGGTTTCCGAGCAAACATCGGGAAGCACTTTCGCTCAATCGCGATTACCAAAGATTCATAGAGTGGTTCGATAAAATCCATTGGATGAAAAAAATGAAAGTACAAGAGCGATAGCCCGTTCGATGCCACGATCGAATCGCTTTCCTTATCAATCGACGCCGACGTCGAGCGCCTTGATGTCCAACCTCTTCGACGAACGTCGATGCACGAGTAATCGCAGAAATTAAATGGATCGTGAGCTCCGATCATTTGCGTCTTCTCGAACAGAAGAAGAGAGAGGCAAAGAGAAAGAAAGAGCGAAAGGCAGAAGAGACAATATTACTAGGGAGCATCAAAGTTTCATAAATATTTATGGAAATCGAGATGACGCCTACATAAATGTGGACCAGTGACCTTAACCCACTGACACTCCCCCCCCCCCCCCGCTCTTTCCCCTTCATTGGCGGTCGTCAAATCTCCTTCTCTCTTTCGGTTTTCACTCCGCACCCAACGCCACTGATTGTGCGCCCCTGCAACTCCGCCCGTCTTTCTCCCCACCCTCTCCACCTACGCCACCGTTGTCGTCGCAGATCCTATCCCCTTCCTCTCTCGGTCCACTCGCGCATCACGCTCGGACGATCAAACCTGCACCCAAGCTCGTGTGCGCTCGAGCGCGGTCGAGAAGTGCCCGCGCAAACACCCGAGAAGCATATATTACCGTCATAAATTGCCCTACTGCAAGCACCGCGCGAACTTTCTCTCTTCTTCTCCGCTCCATCCTCTGTCTCTCCCACGCGTCTTTCTCTTTTTTTTTCACGTTGATCATCCGTTTCCCCCTTTTGCTTCCCTACGCTTTTCCGTGCAGAGAAAATTTTCAATCAGATTAAATTCAAATGTCCACCGACCTACGGAGCGCGGTAACTACCTACCTGCTGGCACGCACATTTGCTCACGGACATTTATTCTTTAAACGTTTTCACCCTCTGTAGAATAATTTCCCAACTCGCTCCCCGCTTGCGTAGAAGAGCAGCGCGGCTGTTATGGCAAATAAAATATTGAACTCTGGCGATGATGTCGCTCTTCCGATTTCGTCTCCCCCCCCCCCTCTCTCTCTCTCTCTTTCTCTCTTTCTCACCGCGATATCGCGATGCAAGCGCAATTTTAAATCGCGTCAAATTTAAACGCGGAACTGGGGCCCCTGAAGCCCCATTATCGATGAAAGCCACCTCGTCGCGCATTCCACCTCGTGATTTATTCTCCGACTGTCTCGTGTCTCGCACGATCTTCGAGTCTCAGCCGATCGAATGGTCCTGACGATGACAAAATCCAATGCCCCGAACGTGCCCCGTCCGCCCTGGAGCATAAAAAAAGAAAGAAGGAGAGAAGAGAGTAGGAAGAAGGCGCGCGATTCTTCTTTGCCGCGTCGTCTTTCCACGTGGTCGGCGCACCACCGAAAGCGTTCGATAGGAAAAAAAAACAGGGAGGAAGGAGGAAGAAGGATTGAGAGAAAAAAAGGCATCTCTGATATATTCTCAGGATTATACGCGCTCGTCACATTCCTCCGAGTTTTTGTCCCTCGTGCGCGCGCGCGCATTCTCTTCGACGATGTCCACCGCGTCGGGGCGTCGTCGCGAGGAAGCGGAACGTTTTAAGACCCTTGTGGTATACGGTGAAGAAATAAGAGATTCCACAATGTTTCACCATCGCTTCCTCATCGGCTCTCGCTTTTGTGCGCTTCCTTCATTCGAGAGAGGCCATTTTCTTTTCCAAAAATATGTTGCAGGTGGCACCGACCTATCGCTTTCTCTCTCTTCCTCTCTCTCTCTCTCTCCAAATATAGGGAGATAATGTTATTCCGGTCTTCCTACATCGTACAATATTAAGCACCGATGAAAACTGTTTTGATTGCATCGGCTTACAGTTGCATATCAATTACTCTCCCGCAAAGACGTTCTCCATCCTCGCGAGGTTTCTTCTTCCTTCGATTTCAATTTCCATTTTTTTCAATCTCCTATTCTCACTCTTCTAATCGCATCCGGTCGTAACAATTGGAATGAACGATAATCTTAGAAGGATTTCTCCTATCGCTCGTTCCTCTCCGTCCGTCTCCTTCTTTACCGCGAGCAGGCGAGCACGAGCGAGAAGCACGTGTCGTTTGCCCGGCGGTACCTGGGCAGAACGACCGCGGTGGTCGTTGGCCCGTCGACGGTACCGACGTCGTCAACGAGCGTGTCATCCGTTTCGATCGCCATTCCTCCTCTCTAAAAGTCGTGAGAATGTCCCTTTTGAGGAGGAAGAGGGCGCGCGTTCACCACCGCAGTTGCGCGTCACAAGAAACCAGTACGACTGGTTTCTTCCGTTCAATTCTCCTTCTCTCTTTTTTTTCTCTCCTCTGTCAACCCTCCCTCCCTTCTCCCTTTCGTTTTTTTTTTTTTTTCAATTCCGCTGTCCCGACTTCTCTCCATTTCCCTCGAGCGGCACTCTCCGTCGCATTCGGGAAAGGCAGCTTGTTTGGCCGAATTTCAATGGAGACTTCCCTTTGTCTCTCCCGCTTTCTCGCGCGAGGAACACCTCACGGCGGACCAAAGACCCTGTTGCGACTTGCCCCACGACTCGCCACGATGACTCGCCGCCGTGAGAGTCTACGAGAAGGAGCCTCAACGGGAAGAGAGTGACACGTTTCTAGAATCGCGACCAGTTCCTAGAATTTTCTCGACAGAAGAATTATCCATGAGACCTGGCGGTGGCACAATTGGTAATGGAAAGGTCAAAACTACAAATGCCCATCGTTACAATTATAAGGGGTAAGCAATATGTACCTACAGGGAATGGCAAATGTGTTAACCCACGATCAAAAAATATTCTCGTCCATCTAGCCTCCTAGAATCTTTACTATACTTCTCGTATTCAGCATACGCAATACAGCTCGGCTGTTACAAAAATACTCCTAAAAGAATAAGGAAGGGAAATAAAATCGGCTTTCACTTTTGAATCGATCAAAGAAATTTCCAAGCATTTCGGTCGGGCCGAAATGTCTTCCTATTACTGCTTGCTTCCATATTAATATTCGGACACGAAGATGAGCCGATGGGGCTCTCGATTCAGTTGTGAAATTATCATCGGACATAGCAGGTCTCCATCGCAATACTCTTCTCGTTCGGTCGCGCTCTTCAGTTTCAAGTTCTCTTTCCTTTCCCTCCTTTTGAAAAATTCGAACTACAAATCGGATATGATCCTTCGTTATTATTCTGAAAATAAGAGTAATTAGCTGGAATCGAACCTTCGACGGCTTCTCCATTTTCCATCTTGGAAAATCTTCTGCCAGAATTTTCGTCTTGCGAGAAAGCCATCCGTCGAGTTTTATGAACTTCGTGAGGTGGCTTCCGTGCGACGATGCTCGGGCTTCTGGAGTGGAACTAGAAGAGTGCGAAAAGGAGAGAAAGGGAGAGGAGAATATCTTCTGACGGCACGTCTAGCGAAAATATTTTTCGAAATACTTTTCACTCTGGTATTCGGCTCGGCTTTTCTACGGTCATTCACGGCTGCTCAAGTGCACCGCTCCATATCTTTAAAAAATCTCGACGGCGGCAAATCTTATTGTACCAATAATAAGAGGAGGTAAAATGTAGCGAGACTGCGAAATAAATCGTAAGTCCGGCGGAATGCAAAAATAATAAAATGTATGAAAAAAATGATCGGAGATGGAGTATTTTCGGGGGAGAGATCATAAATGCAGGTGCATGCATAAAAAAAATATTAGAAGACCAGAACATCTATGTATAACGAGTAGTCACAGATTACTATATCCCTTGCTTTGCCGTCGTTGTAAATGTGTGCACGCGCGCGCGCGCGCGTATGTGTATGTTTGTGTGTGTGCAAGAACACCCTTCTTCGTCGGGTGGCGCGCACTTTAAGTTACACAAAAGTTCTCATTCTCCTTTCGCCAGAGACGATCTTTTGCCTTAATTAGTAGGACAGAAATTACGTCGAGCCGTTACCTATATCAAAAGTTCGATTATTCGTGGACCGGAAGGTAGAAAGGTGGTGTAACGCTCGACTACAAGAAGAAGTAGTTCAACTTTCAAAAGCTTCCCGGAGAAAGCTAGGAAGATTATCGGGCGACGATAACCTCTTGAGATATTTCAGTCGATCTCACAAATTTATATCGCCACTACTCGTACGATCGTCGTATTCGTTCGAGGATATCGAGGGAGAATTATCGGTTTGCTATCGAGGTATCGCTTAATAAGTCGCAAACTTTCGAACCGTCTATAGTTTCGATTAGATTATATATCAATTAAGCGAATTAAACAATGCCAATGCGATCTGTACGCTACAAGTTTACCACCTATTTTGACATCGGATTTTATTCGCAGCATTAATTTTTGACAACAGCTCGAGAAAATACTAAAATATCCTTTAGAATATCTCGAAGCGCTTAACTCTCACTCTTGTCTCTTTATTGGAGCTCTATGCGTCGCAAACTTCGCCGAATGACGTCATTAAGGTCAAGTAAAACTGTGCAACGCTAATTTATACACTTAAGAACACCGCGCATAATTATACGTTTACATTTGCCGCATTACACGCATCTCGGTGAAAGAACTGGATACGTACCTACATTTTTGAAACATTTCCATAATTTTATCGAAGTTGTCGATGATACATGCCACCGACTATCGATCTGGACTACCATCGGTAATTCGACTCCGAGAAATTGTCCTCGGTCTACGCCACGAGCTAGGATTATTAAATTTACGGGACCCGCATATACTACTTTCCTGTCGATAAAAATAGCTGACCTCGCGTTCACGCAAATCCAAGATAATGAAAATCTTTGATCGCGAGTATTCTCCGGCTTAAGGGAGAATTTCTGCTGTACTGTAAACCATCAATTATGTCCTCGAAACGACTCCCGAGTAGACCATAATCGTGATAATATCACTCTCGAAGAGCAGTTCCTGCGAACGCGTGGCATATCGATAATTGCATCCCCGTTAATTATGTAGCTAATTAATTCCCAACAAATGCATTACGCGTACGGGACCCGAGGCAGCGGGGGCTCCGTTGGCTTAACAAGCGTGTCCAGGTAACCTCCTCCCCCTCCTCCTCGCTGCTACGCCGCGTGGAAGAGTTCGCGCACTGCCACGTTTGAATATCAAGACGAGAAAAATACGAGCGTTCCGGCCTTGCGACTCCGTGCTACCTCGCGTTACTCCTAATGGGAAATTCAATGCGCATTCCTAGGGTAACGGCCGGAACCGGAGGAAACTGACCGCGCGCGTGGTCTTGTCGAAGGCGACAGAATCGAGAGCCCCCTTTACCCTTGTTTCGTGTGTTTCTTCACTGTGATACTTTCTTCCAAGGTACCTACCGCCGTATCCTTCGAGTTGTATTTATTCGGAACGCGATTAACCCTACTTTTTAAGAGTGCGGTAATGTCGCGCGCAGTGAAATGCATCGATACGTATTTTACGTTCGAGTATAATTAATTAATTAGAACATCGTTCGCGAAAAAGCGTCTTCGACCCAGAGACGAGTTTCGCGCCCAGCGAAGGGAGGATAAATATCGACAAAGTTCCAACGCGTGTCTTACTCGTGCGCGGAGTACGACGCGACGGCGCGGAAGAGAAGCCCGACTCCTTCCGTAAATGCCGTTCCGCGTGCGGATCTCGTAAATGCATCTAAGCTGGAATGGTTTTCCACCTGCGCGCAAGCAGGTCGACCGTGGGCATGTGAGCGCGACCGGTGAGCGAATAGAATTCTGCCAATTAAGTTGATTACGAAGCGGGAAAGGTACCCCGTCGGTAATACTGGAGAGATGCAGAGAAATTTATAAACGCGTAACAGAGGCGTTCAACGTCTTGGGAGAAAGATCTTTTTCGCAAACGAGGAGTAATTTAAAAGGATAAACTCGATAAGGTCAAAGCTCGATGAATCAATTAACGAATTAATTCCTCTGTCGCGGGTGTCGCGCGTCCCGCTCTCGTTCGACGATTCGCCGAAATGTTAAATTACCTCGGAGTCCACTGAGACTGCCTACATTTCGAAAAGAAAAAAAAAGAAAAATCGAGCTTGAAACCTTCCACGGCTTCTGTAAATGAAAAATAAAAAGGAAAACGTGGCGGGGAGAGAGAGAGAGAGAGAGAGAGAGAGAGAGAGCGAGAGCGAGAGAGATTTGGGAAGTCGAGAGAGCGCTCAAGGACCGATGAATTACGAGGAAGAACGTTGCAAGGAGGACAAATTACGGACGAAGAAGAGAAAAAATGGAATTGCACTCGTAGACCCGCGGCTGGAGATCAAGAAGGAGCGCGTAAATCCGGCGTTTCAAACGTTTTTCGGGAGTACTTACTACTGGATCGCAAGAATTATCGCTACAAGTCTCCAGATTCGAAAAATAAACAAGTAATTTACTACTGGCTCAAACGAAACATAACATAGAAGAGAAGAAAAAATATCAAATTCACGATGTATCGACTATCTCGGCTAATTCGTATCGATAATACCTGGCGTCGTGAACCTAAACCTTAAATATTCTACAATTTCAGCATCCCAGGCGCCTTCTTCTCGCGCGTCGACTGTCTCATCGATCGAGAGAGCAACGCGACCTGATGCCGCTGCGTCCCTGCTGCTTACGCGACTCCACTATCGCCCAGATTTCCTTTTCAATAAACAAACGAATAAACAAGCACTCGAGGAAATCCATATAGGTCTCCGGCGAACCTTTCGAATCTAATCGCGAACGACTGCGCGTCACATCCAGTCGCGTCTCGCGTACTCGCGCCCGATAGACTTTCCTCCTCGGTCCCGAGCGAATCGATTGGAAGGAAAGCTGGCAATTAGAAAGGAGACGAGAGAAACGGGGCGAACGACTTGGCGGACGGATGCCTAACTCTAAACTCGGCGGGAGAGGACGGTATGCAGATGCACGCAGGTAAGCGGCAAGCAGAGCGGGTAGGCGAATGCGACGGGCGCACGAGGACGGGCGAACCCGACGGAGAAGAAGAAGGTGCCGCGCGCGTTCACCCCGCGTCTCGCGATTACGTGCCTAGCGAGAAAACCTGTTCCCGGATCTGTTCCGGGACGAGTTTCCGTTTCCCTGCTCGTTAAGGCGACGCCGCCGACAGCTCCGCAGCGACTCGACCCGTGGGGATGAAAGTGCTCGCCGAGCCGTCCCTACTCCTGGCCCGATCGTCGTTCCTCATCCTTTTCCTCCTCTTCTTCCTCTTCTTTCTTCTCTTCCAACACTTTTTCTTCCTCCTCTTACCGATCCTCGTCTCGCACACCTCTCCCTCGCCCTTCCCGCGCCTTGCATTCGGATAACAGTTTAATCGATAAATTACATCGTCCGCCCGACTTCCTCCGCTTTCCACCCCCTATTCGTTTCTCCAATTAATTTCGGTCGTTTCTTATTTCACGTTTACCACCCGCTCGGCCCTTTTTCTCATCCAGCCTCTGTTCCGTGCTGCGGGACCTTATTCCTGTCTTCCTCCTCTTTTCTCATTCGATCGTTGTTCCCACAGCTTGTTGCCATTTTCCTCTTGTTTACTGTGAATAGTAATGATCGCAAGTATGTCCATTCGCGCGTTTCTTGGCTTCGTGGCTAATTAAGATTCGTTGGTTGAACGAGGACCGTGGTTGTGGCCAGAATTCTTTAAAAGATACATTTCACTCGCCAAGATCTCGATAGTTCGTATACATCTATACGTGAACGAACCATCTATATTCCTTTCCTTTGCTACTTCCCACTTCTCCATTCTCCGCTTCTTTGTCCAACGCTTTTTTTTCCTCGTTCCACGCTTTTTTCGTCGCATTCTTTCCCGCCACCTTCGTCTCGCGCGGTCGGTGGAATAAACCGTAAATTATCAAGCGCGGCTTTACGCGACGCCACTCTTCTCTCTTCTTACAAACGGGCCAAGCCCGTTAATTAAGTTCTTCGAGTGACGATGGTGGCGCGGGCGCGACCGCGAAGAACGGTAAATTACTCGATTAACAAGAGAAAAAAAGGCAACCACCAGAAAAGAAACCTTCTGGAAAATAATGTTCCGATAGTTTCGCGCGTGCGCGCGCGCGCGCTGCCTAAGCTTCTGTCGGAGAAGGTCAACGCGTTCGGGCTCGGCGGGTCACCGAGAGAAAGATCCCACGACCTAGGTAGAAAAAGTCAGCGGCAGATTAGATTAATTAAACAAAAAAGTGTGGCGGCCGGACGACTGACGAAAGAGCCACGATCGCGCGCGCTCGAGGGAGGAAGACGAAGCAAAAAGAGAAGAAGGTCGAAAGGACATAGATAGAAATATGTCGTTCCTCTCGTCAACGGCTTTTTCTCGTCTCACCTTTCTCTTTCGCGGGAGAAAGGACGAGGGTCTTGCGTGAGCGCAAATAAGAAGTAAAGAATGAAAAAGGAAATAAATACGAGTCCTTTTGCCGCCTCTTGATTAATCCGTGGCTAACGCGCCAGTTTCTTCCTATAATCTCTCCACATGGACATCTGTGAAAGAAACTAGATGAAGAAAAAGAAGTCTCTAATGAAACGGAGGGATGATTTCTCGTGAGATCGCTCGATTTATTAAAATCCGAGAACGCGCGAACACGTTCTTGCTCTCGCGATCCCTCCGTTGGCCCAGCAATCTCGCAACCCCACGGGGCCTTTAGTTACTCGAAAGAGGTGAAACGTTAAGAGGAAGGAGGAAGCGGAGAAGCTGTTGAGAACGTCAAAAGCGTTACAACCCCGACTTGCGACGATAGCGAAGTAGGATTAATCTCGAACGATTTAATTAGAGACGCGTCGTCACCTCCGACCTGCGCGTCTCCTCGCTCCGCTAAATTAGGGAATTGGGGCCGCTGATTTTGGCGTCCTTCGAGCATTCGCGCGAATATTTGGGACGCGGCTCGAGAGGATAAATAGTTGATTCGAGAGCGACCAGAGCTGTCGAGACGAACTCTGTAGAAGCTTTCCATTTTAGGGAATGACGATCGTGAGGAGCATGAGCGCGAACGAGACCATATGAAATTAATGGACGAAGAACGAGGGTGGAAATGCGAGGCTTCGAAGAGCCAAAATTATACAATCTCTTTGATCGAAGGTCTTTCGCGTTCCCCTTCGACACTACCATATAAGCAGGTGAAAAACAACCGAGGCAAGCGCAGGCTCCGGAAAGAGTTTCTACAGTTGCGTTGTAAAAATATGAAACGTCTTGGCCCGCGTAATCGCGCCGTCTTCTTTATTAATATGAATACGCCAAATACGAACGAAACGATTCCAAGCTTCCAAAAAGGGTAGACAATAACGCGAAATACCGAGTTTTCTTGTCAACTGACATACCGTTTATCTTCGCTTAGGGGCGCTTTTCCACGAACGTTACCCCGGTGATAAGAGAAATCACAGAAAGAAAATATAAACAAACCAGACGGGGTACGTGGGCTGAGTTCCTCTACCGCGAAACAGGACCAAAGAGATGCGACATATATCTTTGATCGCTCGTGCGACAAGCACGCGTCAAGGTAAAACGTGCCACGCCCAACAACGAATAGCCATGTGACTCGGTTCTTCGCTTCCGCTACTTATCAGTCATAGATAAGTGGATTCGATAAATTTTTCCACCAATGAGACAAATTCGTCTTTGTCGCGGATCAGACGCTAAGAAGTAAAACTAAGGGAAAGGGTCCAGTCGACGAAAAGGAATACTCGTTACAGGCACGATGGTAAGTAAATTTTGCATTGTCGCGAATCCAGGCCGGCCCGACGATCGAGTTCCGTCTAGGACGGTGAGACCATCATCCCACGAAAACGAGGCTGCGCGAGGTCGAGGCCGATGGACAATACTAGGGATAACCTTGATTCGGGGGACAGTTCCGCGAGGAGAAGAGGCGAGAGCGAGAAGGACGATGAGCCCGCTGTGAGAAAATGAAGAAAAAGGTGACAGGAGAATGGGAGAGCGGGGATGGAAGAGAGTGGAGCGAAAGAAAAGGAGAGAACCAAGTGTGTGTGTGTGTGTGGGGGGGGGGGGGAAGGGTGAAGAAGATGAAGAAGAAGAAGAAGAAGAAGAAGGGAAGAAAAAGAGGAGTAACCGAGCCGCAACAGCTGCCGCAGTAAGTTGCATCCTGCGGCATGGCTGCAGTCTCCTTGCAGGCACGACGCGCGACCGTGGCCAGCCGCCAGACTCCCTTCGTTTTCTCTCCCACAAGCGACCACGAACGAAGGAGCGAACGTCGAAGCCCCGCCGAGAGAGTGGGTGTTCGAGAGGCAGAAAAGTGAAAGCCGCGGCGCGTAACGATCTAAACTATATCTCGTTTCAGAGATAGGTGGAATAGAGATGGGAAATGGGGAGGTTGGGAGACCTCGGTGGGAGAAGGACGACGTGGAGGAAAGAGGTGGAAGTTAGTGGTGGACCGAAAGAGTGAGTACCGCGAGCTACGTGACGAAGACAAAGAGGGAAGGAGCGAACGCTGCACTCTTGAACTATTGGTACGAATGTAGACCACGAGGGTGTCGCAACCTATGTCTCCTTCACCACCTCCTACACCTCTTTCATGGACGTCCGTCGAGTGCTGTCCGGCTTCGTCGACTCGATTACGCGCCGCCCCTGCCGCCTTAAGCGAACAAAGGTCGATAAGCGTTGTACGCTTCGCTTAGGTGCTCTGCCTGCGATTTACAATCAGTTCGAGCCGATGTTTAGTCTTGCGGCGCATCGCTACCAGCGCATTAATGGGAAACATCGTGTTTCGTCGGCAAACTGAAATGTAGGTAGGTAGTGGTAGGTTACTGGATACGTACCCGGTAATTGACCCAGGTTCGAGAAAACGTTTTTCGAAAGATCGTAGACTCTAGAGAGTTCGCTTGTCACGTTTTTCGGAAAATTGGTCCGACGACTGTACGATCGCTCGCTCTACCTTACCCACGGGAGGTATCTCTATCTTACCTTTTATTTCTACGATAAACCGATGTAAAACGGAGCATAACCGAATCGACCAGAAGCCCATCGAGTCTTGCGAACTTTTCTCCGCACGACGGTTCCCATCGAAATTGATTTCTTTTCCTGGGAAGAACATCCTCCTGGGCGAACATTCCTTATTTTAATCCCTTCCCTCTGAATTCTAAGGTTCACGATCTACGCGGAGATTGGGCGCGCGATCCTGCGACATTTGCATCCCCGCGATAGGTCGGCCCACAAGAGATTTCGAACGGAGAAAAGTGTGGATTAGCAATTAACCGGCGGGACGAGAGAGAACAAATGGAGCCAACTGAAACGTTCGGTACCATGTTCTCGTATGAATTCGCGAGATGAACGATTCCCCATACCCTAACTCGCGCGCACGCACGCTCGCGGGCCAAAGCGTAACAATGAAATCGTAAATAAAGACATCGTGTTGCCATTGGCCGGAGCGCGACGTTCAATCTGCCGGCGCACGATATCGTTCGTGCCGCCTCCATCCGCCGCCACGCTTGGCCAAACGGAGGTGGGGTGGGTATACTAACGCGGAGAACGCGCGTCCGTCCGGCAATTATTTTAAAGGCAAACGCGAACACGTGGGTAGTCGCGACAAAGGAGATTGGTACGTTAGTCGAGGGCGTTCGTTGATTTGGGTACGCGAGTGTGTGGGTGAGTAAACGAGTATGGAAGGTGACGCGGTTGAACGCTGATACGCGCGAGTGCGGCCAGTATTTTGCAGAAAGGAAAAAGGGATTTCTGGCGGGAAGAGCGTCTTACTTCGACGAGTCTCACTCGTGACTACAATTTTGAGGCAAACACGAACATCACAAGCCTGCCTAATGGAACTAAATGCGAGTTGAACACAAGCGTCGCAAATCGGATTCGTGGAATCAAATTTGAGCCCAGCGTGAACATGGTACGGGGCAAGGGGATTAAAATGAAATTTTTGGCACGATTTCGTAAATGGAACATTTATTTCCTTTTTCAAATGTTAATCTCTTGCATTCCGTGTAAGTTTTTTCCTTCCGAGAGTGGAAGATTATGCCTACCGCAAACGAAACGCGAAAGTCTCACAGTGGAGAAGGAGAGAGGGGGGGGGGGGAGAAGAGAAAGAGAGATGAAATTGCACTTAAGACGTTGACGCGACACCGATTTTGCTGAACTTTACGTCCAGGCGGCGGGCCGCCCGCGCTGTGTCGTCACGCCGGCGATCACTCGACGGCCGCTAAGTTACAGTATAAACAAGCGAACAATAATGCAGCATTCGAAGCATACAAAGTATACAAATAACTAAACGGCCTCCAAGAAACGGTCAGTTAATTTGGACGAAACTCACTGTCGTCAAAACAAAAAGTTTGCTGTCAGCTCTACGGATCAAGGCCGCCCAAACGAAAAGTCCACTGTCAATTCGTGGGGTTTGACGCCGCCTGAACGAAAACTTCACTGTCAGTCTCCAGTGACTGACATCGCGCTCAACGTGTTAAGCAATATCAATCTAAGTATTGACGCGAGCTCAGAGAGGAGGTGAACCGAACGGGTTTCACGCTCGTTTATTTTCACCGTCGTGTGTCGTCTTGGTCGCCGCCGACGCGCGACTCCCGGGCAAGACAAAAAGTCGAAGCCCGCGATGGTAAACCACCGCGTGTCCGTAAGCGTAGCCGCGATACCATCTATCGGCTCGATTTGACCGCTGGACGAGCGAAAGGACGGACGAACGGACGGACGTACGAAGCCACGTGTACGCAAGCACGTAAGTACTTGCGTTCGGCTAGCAAGAATCTACGCGCTAGGTGAAAGTTGACCGGCAACGACGACGACGCCAACGACGAGAAGGAAGAAGAAGAAGAAGAAGAAGAAGAAGAAGAAGAAGAAGAAGAGGAGGAGGAGGAGGAGGAGGAGGAGGAGGAGGAGGAGGAGGAGGAGGAGGAGGAGGAGGAGGAGAAAGAGGAGGAAGATGATAAAGCTTGAGACGAAAAGGAGCAGGAGTGTGGAGCTCGCCGAGGTCCGCGTCGGTTGGTCCGTTGCTTTTCTAGTCGGTCGCGGCCGGGCAATCCGCGTACAAACGTATCGCGATCGCAATTAAGAACCTGCGTTCTCTTTAAACGCGCGAGCGATACCGTCGATTTCCCTCGAGATGCGTTTAGCGCTCCGGCACCCGGTAATTAACGCCGCATCTCGTTGGCGAAGAAAAGAGAGGAAGAAGGAAACTGCGAGGGTGGAATCGACGACAACGAGAAAGGGAAAGAATGAGAAAAGGACATAGGTGTGAAAATGAGAGACGAAAAATGGCGCGAGATTTAAGATCGTCCAAGTGTCACCCAGATAGAGTGGGGGGAATAAAACGAGAGAACGATCCCAAACGACGATCGGGATCCAATTAAGCATCATGGTCGAGCGCTAACGACGTCGTACGAATCCTCGAGGTGAAGGGTGAAGGACGCACCTCCGAGAGGAGAGAAGCATCGATGGATGGGGCGAAGGTGTGCATTGTCCATTATGGGAGTTGGTGAAGCTTCCATTGAAATAAACCGCGTAGGTACATGCCAACGATAGAAACGTATACAGGCGATTTCCATTGGATGGAACCGTTAACGAGCGCACTGGCAAATAGAAATGAAGAAGCAAATCTAACGAACGCTTCGAACACGCCGCCAACCGAACATTTCCGAGAAGGTTAAGATCAGCCTTTTCAGAAAATATTTTTCCTCGCGTCTTCGTAAAGGAACTCCCTTTCCCTTTCGATGGTTAGTCCCAAGGCATAGAAAACTACAATGTATCGAGAGCACTTGAAAGAAATACGTTGCACGCGAGTAAACAAATGCCAATGTATGCCAAGGTCTATGCAATTTTTTTATCTCGTCGGAGATATTCACTTTCGCAGCTCGATCCGTGTCATACCTTTTCATCCATCCCCTCGACACCAACGAGTCAAATGGGCGGACTACCGTGGGTCACGAGAACAGTCCATTCGTCATCTGAAGACGGTCGCCATCTCCTTTTCGTTTGCCATGAAATCGCTTACGCGCATACGAACGCCTCTTCTTATCGAGCTAATCGCCATTAGTAGGAGCCTAGCCACCAAGGAGCCCGAGACGCCCGACATGCGAGCACGTGCTACAGATAAAGAGATAAGAGGGTAGTCCCGGACAAGTTGCGCGCACCCGCGCCGACAAGGGGAGCTCTGGGCCGAAGAAGGGTGGCACTCTTTTAGTCCGAGACGAGCAAGATGCTCTCTCCCCCCCCCCCTCCCCCTCCCCCCCCTCTCTCTCTCTCTCGTACCGTCGCCACGCAGATGGCGCGTTAATTGTGAGATGCTCGTTACCCTCGAGGCGTAAGAAGAAGAAGATCGACGAAGGGCGGGAGTCGAAAGCGAAATTTACATTTACCGTCTTCACTTTCTTCGTATCGTAGATGCGTGTGATCGATTACTTTGGGTTCCTTTTTTAATGCGGGTGAAACGAGATTGATCGAAAAGGAGAAAAACGATAGATAATTAAATCGAAGAATTAATAGCTCCTTTTAACACTATTCCTACCAAACGCAGGTCAAATGACCGTTTTCAAGGGAAATCCCCATAAGGAAAAAATCTTCGGTAGGAATAGTGTTAAATAAGTATAATGGGTAGGTACGTAAGCGCAACGAAGAAGAACAAACGACATACAACGTATGATTCGAGTACGACGGTACGGGCTACGGACAAAACGAGAGTTCGAAGAAAAGAGAATGATAATGAGGAAGAAAGGAGAGGAAGAAGCGGCACGAAGAGCCGAGCAAAGCATTGAATTATCATCGACGACGGATGACGATGATGGATGGTGGGTAGCCGAGCTCCTCGATGTCGGCGCAGCGAAAACGAGTCCTTCGCGGGTTTATTAAAGACTCGTCGGATGGCTATCACATCGCTAATTGGACGACGAAACGTCGCGATAACTATAACTGATCGTTCGTCAACGAGAGCGAGGCGGTCTCGTATTCGTGGTCGCGGTTTCCTCCCGAGTAGGAGCTTTTGAGCGCGTGGATTCGCCGACAATTCTGCCCAGTCATTCGCCCAGGAGTGACGGCTCTAGGATAAAATGAAAGTTTCCGTTGTATAATCGCTACGTTTAAATTTTCGTATGTCCATTCGTGCTAACCTCACCGCTCGTCGAAGATAAATGTCTTCATTCGCACGCCGCATCATTTCGCAACGATTTCAACCGCAATCACGTGGTCGTTCTGCTACAAAATGCTACTTCAGATTTCTTTGTATCTTTCGTTTTCATCGATGCGTGGCTACTAATGAATGTTACGTAATGACCCCTCTAAGTAGTAATTTTTCCAGTTATTTTCAGTTAATTCGATTATTTTCTTTTAGTATCATTATTCTCTAATAAGACACGCGTTCTAGCAGCTCAGCGCGAGAAGCGCAGTAAGGAATTCGCTGACGCCACGGCCACGCGCCGCGACGAGGCCCATAGCGACCGTACTCCGCCCACCCGCGGGTACCCCGCGAATACCTATAACCAATATTCTCAATTCGCATAAAAGACGGCAAAGCGTTGCCGCCCGCGTCTTTTCACTTCTGAATTTCATACGCACCGTACGTATCGTGAGCCCATCGTAGTAGAAGCTCCGCACGGAAATTTCAAAGTATAGATTTGTCAAACCGCACCGCGCAATAGTCGCTTTGCCAATACGACTTCTATCGGAACTGACCCGCGAGAGACAAGCACCGTATTAGTCTAATCTAAACCACGAGCATCAAAGAAGGGAATAATAAGAGTTGTAAAACAAGTGGGTAAATAGGAAAAGTCCTTAATAATTCCCCAATTACATACTAAATTCTCGATCCGTGCTAAGCATCGCGCGCATTAGTCTCCTCGCGTTAAAATCACAAAACTCTCATACTTGCCGGCCCTCGCCATCTGCCAGAAGCCGTAGATTTAAGGTATTACCATCAAAGCATGGTCCTCTCTTTGCACTGAGCTGCTAAACGTTAGAGCACAGCGAAGAACATTGTAAACGCGTATAGCGATTTCAACCGAGCGCTATCATTGTTACCGACTCGGTCTACTTTTGTATATCATTTCAGAACCGTACAATATACGAAACAAGCTCTAAAGGTAATCGTTAAGATACCTCTCTACATTATCATAGCCTCTATCCTTCATATATCCGTCACTCTTGGTTCGCTGAGGTGCGCTTTGTTAGCGCTTTAAAGAAGCAAGATCCCACACCAAACAAGAGTCGGCTTACCGCTCGAGCTCGACTCTTTATCTACCTACACGCGTAAAACCACGTTACGTAGGGCAAGCCATCCTCTCTAACACCAATAGCCCCCTTACGTAACACTAAAAAGCGTTCTCCCTTGGTTTACTTACACGGTAAAACAAAATTTTTGAAACGCAAACTTCACTTCGTTACAAGAAACTGCACGAAACAGTCCTTTTCTTTTGCATTCGTCCCAATAACGTTATTATTTTTCGTCCTCCAGCGATAATCCGTATTAATTTTCTTCTACTTTCGTCGATTCTCCAGTGAAAATTCTTACGACCAATCTCCGCATTCGTCCCTTCCGTTTATTCTTCTATTTTCGATATGCTACCTGCACCCGCGAGTCCGTGTCCCTTCTCAGTGGCCCATTTGGGATGATTAATTGCAATTAACGACGATTAATGACGCTCCGTCGGAGCATGCTCACGGGCCCTTTCCTCTCTTGCTCCTCCCTTTCTCGCTCCACCGTCGTCGTTCCTCAGCCCCTCTCGTCGTGACTCGGTAAGAAGCGCAAACGGTCGGACACACTGGAACAAGCGATTCGCGGTTTAATTGCGCGCTTAGCCTCCTCTACTTTCCCACCTCTCTCTTCCTCGCGGACGCGATCCTTCTCTTCCTTCGATATCTTTAGCCCGCTCTGCAATGCCCTTAACACCGACTTATTGTTAGACCGCCGATCGAGATCGTGGGAAGGTCTCCGGAGCCGTACCCCTCGCGTTTCTCGCGATCGGCCGATCGAAGAGCACGACGAGGTTCGAGGGGATATCGATCGGTGACCGCGACGGAAATTAGTCAGTGGTTCGAAGAATTTTTCTCCTTCGACGATCTTGGAAACACTTTTCTTTAGAGGTCTATCCTAGGTCTCGGATTAAATCGTAATGCAGATGTCAGAATTTGTTTTATCTGTCGGTGATTTTCGTAAGAGGAAAGCTTCTTTGAGATTTTATTCAAAATTTCATCGACGAAGTTTAACCCTAGGTTTATGGGAACTAGTCTCAAACTTCTCAATTTGACGGATCTAAATGCGAAATTGCGCTTACGGAGAAAAAGTTTGGTACACCTAAGGTCAATAGTGTTAATTGCCGATCACGATGGAAAATTGTCGGTGGTTCAAGGATTTTTTTGCCCCACGTTTATTGCGAAGACGAGACACGTACAATTTTTGTTTCGAAATTTTCCTGAGGCCTGTGCAATTAAATTTAATCCTACCCGAATCAACGTCAACCGTGTTTCCGTATTCGAATTTTGATTCGCAAGATACGAGAAGAAAGATCGTCGCGGTCCCTCAATATTCAACTGCCGAAAACCACTGGGATGCATTGAGCAAAAGGTTAAACGTGTGCTAATTAACTCGCAACAGGAGCGCCGACGTGGCGAGTAATTTACGCACAAACGGTCCCGGGGACGAGAAATTATTCAAGCGTCCCCGCCGTGTTGCCTGTTATCAATCTCGATGAATGTCTCATTGACGAAAATTGTTCAATGCAAACAAGTCCGGGAGCAAAATGAAACGAGTATCTGTTTATGCGAAAGAAAGGATGTAAATAAACTTCTCTCTTCTCTCGTTTCTTTTACTTCTTTTTTCTGCTCTTCTCGCGTTTTTCAAAGGAAGAAAGCTCAAGCTCTCGAGATGGAACAACGACAGACGTTCGACCACTTTAAATTCATCTCGGTATCTCTCGCTTTGCATATCTGCGAGGCACAATCGAAATTCACCGCACTCTTCACCTCGCGCTGCGAGTCTCGCGAAGTTTCTATTTTAAGTGGTAAAGACAAACGCTGCGGACCTCGGCGTGCCCTCTCGATTAACTTCAAAGGGAAATCCCCCTTCCGGGGTTGGATTCTCGTTGAAGAGGTTAAATTTAAAGTCGCGTTTCCGTGGAGAACTCCATTCGCGCGAGATTCTCTTTTGCTCATTCTCTCCTTCTCTCTCTCTCTCTCTCTCTCTCTCTCTCTCTCTCTTTCATGATCTCCGTTCTTCGCGCTGAAAACCAGCAGCAGCGTCCTCGCGAGCTAATTGAAGTTTAAAAATTCATTGCGGTCCGACGAATCTCTCACGCGTCCCCGACCTCGTTCAACCGTCGGCGTACGAAGAGACAGTACCAATGTAAAAGGAGTTTCTCCGGGAGTAAGCGAGAAGAAAAGCAGGTGCTACGAGAGGAAGGAACATTTTCTCTCGATGTTCTCCTTCTCGTCCGTGCTGTTTCTTGAACGGAAGAAGCGTTTAAGAGCAGTGCTTCCCTTGGCCTCTCTCTCTCTCTCTCTCTCTCTCTCTCTCTCTCTCTCTCTCTCTCTCTCTCTCTCTCTCTCGGAGAAGACGACAAACGGAAGAATATTGCAAATTAAGCGCTAGAGAGGGAAGCGTCGTGAATGAAAAATGTAGCAGGATAGGAGAGGAAGGGCAAAGTAATTTATCGAGAAAGGAGGAATAAAGAGGACCCCCCACGCTCGAGGACCATTATTCTCTCGGGGACGACCAGGCGCTTGTTCCGTGCGTCCGGTGCTCGCTTCTTTCCTTTAACAGCGATGGGTAAATATACTCTGGAATAACGGCCTGACACTCTCTGTCTCTCGTCTAAGTTGCGCGTGTTTTGGCTTGGGACGAGAAAAAGGCAAAGGACAATCGCAATTGCTGCTGTTGGTTCGGATAGATTTTCTTCAGTGCTTTTCTAGATTGTAAGTAGCAGCACTTGCCCCTGGTTCATAAACTATATTTCAGAAGGCGCCACGAAAAAAGAGATAATCTTTAACCAAATATTCGCCTAAGTTTATATTTTAGCGAACGTTGAAGTATAATCGTCAATTCAAAGTGGTTAGGATTATCCTTTGAGACAAGAAATGAAATTTCTTTCTTCAAACTACGAACGAGCTGCATTTTTATAACGCTTCGGGGTTTCCCTGCACAATACTCACGGAAACTCGACTCTCGATTGTACTTTAAATTGTAAATAAAGAAAAAATCACGGGACGCGGAGTAGGAAACGGAGAATAATTACGTTCAAAGGTTATCTCTCGCATGACTTCTCTCGAGTCACTCTCACCCAAGCGAATTCTTTCCTTTATTCTCGATTTTCTCGTAGACTTGGATTGCGCGAACTAGAAATTTTCCGGGGGCGCAACATCAGTGCGCTCCGTTAACCGGGACATTGAGAAAGAGGAGAACGGAGGGCGAGTGAAAGGGGATGTGTGTATGCGCACGTCCAATTGCAAAGAAAACCGCGTCCTTTCGCGAGACGAGATGCATTCCGACGCATTTTCCGGCGTATCTTATATGGCGTCAAGGTGTCTCCCTTGTGCGCCATCCCGCGCCTCCATGAACCGGAAGCCTGGTTGACGTCAGATCTGCTGCGAGAAGTATCTCGCGAGAGATAAGAAAAATGCTAAAGGAGAGGGAGAGAGAAAGGAGAATGAGTTGCGGGGGGAGAGAGAGAAAGAAGATTACGCGAGTACGTCGCACAGAGGTCTTAGAAAACAAGTTGGAGGAGATGAGTTTCACTTTTGTTGGGCTTCTTCGTTTCCGCTTGCGCGCCTCTTTCCGCATCTCGAGTATTTGATCCACAACGTGCGATGAGAAATGCGGCATGCGGATCGAGACGTGGTTGTTCGTCGATGCGTGGAACCTCTACGTCGCCCAGTGGCTCAAAAATGGACACGGCAAAAGTATTTCCTTACGATGACCTGCCTCAGTGTCCTAAGCACGGGACAAGAGTTTCAAGCGCGAACTTAGTCGAAGTAAAAGGATCCGCGTCTTTACGGGATATACCTAAGGAGTTTTTGTAGCCATCTATTAGAATCACTTTTAAAATTAATCCGTTCCGTGGTCATTTTTATGCTACAATGCCAGAAAAGAAAAACTTCTTGGGATCCACCATCGTGCTCTACCCATAATTATTTCTTCCGAAAGAGAAATCCATTATTACGTCGAGTCTGTTCGATCCGCACGGTCGTCCCAAGGTTCGCACGCGGAGGAAAGAGGAACGAGTGGAGAAAAGTTTGCCGCGTCCTCGTGGGAGAGACGTGGCGCGAGAGGAGGAGGGATTACGGAAGATCGGTAAGGTGAAGAAGGTAGGAAAAGAAGATAGGTAAGGAGGCAGGAAGGGGCGAGCATAGATCACGTATAAGGCAGATTGCGGGGTGCCGCGGCCAATCGTGGAATCAGGTACACGTGCAGTACCAGACAGTACACCGTAGGATACGTCTTATTATAGAACCCATGGGGTTCCACCTTGTGTTTCGCAAGACGAGATGAGCACGGGGAGTTGGAGGGACTATGGAGAGGATAGGATCCGGGGGGAAGCTAGGAGAGGAGGGAGAGAAACCAGAGAAAAAGAGTAGGAAAAGAGAGAGGGAAAGGGAGAAGAGAAAAGAAGCAGGGGAGAGAGCAAGGAAGAGGCTAGTATATTGCAAGGGTGTGTCTGCTGACCCGCGGGGTCAACATTGTTACCTTCATTATTGGTACAACCCTGAACGCTGCTCGTTTCTTCCTCGCCCTTTCTCTCTCTCTCTCTCTCTCTCTCTCTCTCTCTCTCTCTCTCTCTCTCATTATCTATGTATTTTATATGTATTATCTATTCCATAAGTTGCTTCCTTCTTGTTTTGTTACTCGATTCATGTTTATTACGTTTCCGCGACGTTCGCACTACGCGTTTTTAAGTATTACTTTCTTCGTAACGGATCTGTCGACTACCTTCCTCATAGATTTATTTTCTCTTTTATTTTGGCCCCTTTTCAATATTTCGTTACGGAGGTTGATTCCATGAAAAATTCGGGAATCGGAAAGGTACGCGTCGTTTGGCCTGGCTCAGTAGAAACTTCGCATTGCGTTGGATCGTATTATTGCGTCAAATGTAAATTGTATACGTAGATAGATGGCCACACTGCGCACGAGTACTTATGTAAGAAGGGAAGTAAGTCCGAGTAAGTTTTTGTGTACAGAGGCAAAGAATAAATTCAATAAATGGCAAATCCTCTTTTCTACTGTCTCTCCACGTTTTATCTTTATTTTATTCCACTGCGCTCTCGTATACTCTCGTTTCCAGGTCGAATCTCCTAATTGTGCTCATCGCGACAGTACTGTTGCCGATCTTAGGGAAGTTATTCCAGAGTAAAAGTAAACTGCAATTTCCTCTCTCTCTCTCTTTCTCTGTCTTTCTCTCCTTTCTTCCTAGTTCGTCGATCCTCTTCCTTCTTCCCTCTGCCATCTGCCAGATTCGTTGCTCCTCGGCCTTCCCCTGACCACTTCGCTGTCGTTCCTCTTGCTTTCCCCGCTCCATCCTCCCCACTCGCACTTTCTATCCGTTCCTGCCATCTCTTCGATCCTCGTTCGAGGTCCTTTATTTTCTTCCGCGTGCATCGTCGCGGAGCGGACTTTTCCAAGGATGCACCCCGGCGCGCTTGTGTGTCTAACGCGACGCGTGAAGACGGTAAGGAGAAAAAGGTGAAACGCTACGAACGAGAGAGAAAGAAACAGAGAGAGAGAGAGAGAGAGAGAGAGAGAGAGAAACGAGAAGAGAGGGAAGAACCAAAAGACGGAAGGTGCGATAAATTTCCTCTCGCCGCATGACCGTTCTTGCATTTTTTTTGTATCCAATCATTGCGCGTATCGTAGACGCGCTATGCACGCGACTTCCCGCTACTCCTTCTCTCCCCGTTCCGTGACACGGAAAGAAATCACGAAAATGATTTACCTCGTAGCGCCAACAATAGCCCCCTCCCTCGTGTTGTATTCTCAACAACTGCCACCCTACGGAGGGCGAGAGCAGATTTCGATTGCGAGACGCGTGAGCAATTTTTATAGGCGCTCGAGAAGAGTTCTCGAGGAAAAGAAACGATCACCGAGAGATTCGGATAGTCTCAGAAACGGAGATACAGAGAGATATCTCTGGTTGGTAAGTCGCCCTCAACGAGCAGATCAATTTCAAGTAACCGTCTGGGAGAGAAAAATTGTGGTGGAAGCTGCGGCGGCAGCGGTGGCGGTAAAGCAGGAATGGAGCAGATTAATGAGCGAGCAGAGAGAACGGAGGGCAGCGGGTACCACTGACTGATCGATAGAGCAATATTAAAGTCTCCCTCGCGAGATCGGGCCTAGGAGGTCCTTTTTTTACAATGTCGCTGGCTCCGACGTGCCCAGAGGGTTTGCGAGACCGAGGATGTGCGCCGACGATGGTCAGCTATGAGAAAAAAAGAGGACAGTCAAACGAAGCGGAAAATCGATAAATGAAGAGAAGAATATTAGAAGGTCAAAATGAAACACAATGCGATATTCGGAGATATCGGAAGCTTTCCCCGCATTAGGAAAAGTGAAAGGGATTTGGACGAAGGTGGACAAGGTTGAACGAAGGTGAGCACAGATGAACAAGGAAGAAGGAAAGCGGGATAAGGAGGACAGAAGAGAAACTCGCGAAGGAAGAAGTGGAGGCGGAGGCATCGTTAATTATTTTTCGCCGTCGGGCACGGGTCGCGCGAGCTTAGGAGTCCTGAGGATGCGCGCGGGAGGGAGCGCGAACGCGTTCGCTCGTGCGATTTATTCTACGCGCGGCAAATACGTAATCTATCACGGTAGATAAGCCCGGATTAGTTCCCTTAAGCCTTATCCGAGGCTCGTATCTTCATGGCGTCGAGCAACGAGCGTTGCAGACTTGCGCAGCTTCTTCTTCTTCTTCTTCTTCTTCTCCTTCGCCTTCTTCCTCCTCCTCTTCTTCCTCCTTCTCCTTCTCCTCTTCGTCCGCTTGTTTCTCCTCCAACCTCTCGTCTCCACGCATCGTCGCCGTCGTGTCGTCTTCCTGGCCAAGGTGAGGTCCTCTCTCCCGTAAGCGCGTGGAGGAGTAATATATAGTCAGGCTCGCGTGATGTTAGCACGATTTTTAACCCCGTGTCTCGCACGCGCGTACACGCTTAACCGTCCGACACCCTCCACGCCGATTTTTGTCGGCTGCCCTCAAGGTAACACGCCCTCGCGCCGCTAAGATATCGCACGAGCTCTCCCACGACTAATGCGAATTAATCATCCAGCGTGCTCTTTGTCTTCGTGCAAGTTTTCAAGGGCAAATGTCCTCGAATGCAATTGGACGTGCTCTCGTGACGATTAACAATTCTTTTTTCCTTACGCGCGAGGGAATAGTTTATTTTTGATTTATTTCTTGATACGTCCTGCGCGTCCTCCCACCTGAATTCCACCGAAGTGATAGGGTATATCCCACGTTCGTTTACTCAAAACGAAAGGAGGAAGCATTTTTTAAAAGCTCTTCGATGCTCTTCAAGGGAAATGTGTTTTCCGAAAGCTCGTAAAGGAATTCTTTTTATTTCGTGACGATGCTGCATGCGGAAGACGCGCGCCTTCTACTACGGAGCTACTTCTCATTGGTCGAGGAGCGGAGAGAGAAGGAAGTAAAATCAGGCATGAAATTGGCAAACTCACGCTTACGCAACACTTCTGTCGTCTCATTGTTCGAGCACGAAGCCGAGGCCGCGAGAAACGTGAAAAAGATTACCCAGGGATCCTGTCGAGGAAATGTCCAGGAAAGCAGAACGATGATCGAGCACATTCTTACTTTTCCTCGGTGTTACTGTATCGCGTAATTTATAGTTTACAGGTGAGGTTTAATTATATTGTCCCTGGGGTCGAACGAGCCGCTTAAACGTCCAAGCGGACTTATCTCGGACACGAGGGTTTTCTTCAATTTTAAGGTAGCCGCAGCGGTGAAATATCGCCCAATGAAAAAATAGCCGAGGTTACGCAGACAATCCACCTCGTGTCGGACCAACTCCAGAACTTTGTTTTTCCTTCTTCCTTCGGAAGGACAAGCGTTCCAGATACCCCCTGCGAAATTCAAAGGACAAACGGAACAATTTTCACCGCTCTCCTCCGTAAGATCTTCTCTTCGCTCTGTCTCCATGCACATTTTTGATTTGCACCTCGAATCGCCAGGTATTGAAATTTTCCAACAATTTCCACGAATTCCGCGCTCCGCTCTATCTCGTCGATGCGAAGCTCATCGATTCGTCGTTTGTCCACTCCATTTTTCAATGGGCCCCTCGAACTTTCCAACGTAAATTACGCGAGTCGACGACGAATTCGTGGGATTCCCGGGGAGGTTTGTACTTCGGTAGGAAGGGACGGAGAGAGCTCTCGGCGGAGGGCGAATGAAGTCGAGCCAGTGCTTGGCGCGTTGCGAGGAGACAGCGGGAACACGGTTCGTTGGGAAGGATCGGGGAGAGTGAGGGTGCGAGTGGGGGCTCGCGCGCCATGAACTTCCCTGGCTATATCGATTGTGTGTGCAGTGTGCACCCGTAGAACCAACCCCAGGCGCCTTCTGGTCTGTCGCCCTTGACTCCCGTTTCCAGACGAGGAGGCCCCCCCACGTTTAAATGCCGCAGTGAGCGCTTCTCCAGCGGCCAGAGAAAAACTGGCCGGAGAAGAAGAAGGAAAAGAAGCATGAATTAGGGAGGCCGATTGGAAACGACGCTATTCCTGGAAAATTAGCGCTAATAGCCCCATGAACGATACTTCGGTAGCGTTATCCTCGATAATATCGATAATGCGCGGTCGCAGAGTTTAAAAGATCAATCTTGCGCATTTGCAAAATTTACTCAATCATTGTCATATCATTGTTTACAATGTATATTATAACGATGAAGATCCTTCCTATATTCTTACGATATTAATCGGTGAATGGAAAATTGCAATCCACGAAGACGCAATTTTTTATTACACGGTGAAATCATCCCACTTCTACCCTTAATCGGAACGAAGACAACAGGTAGACGGTATGGCATGAGCCGCAAGCTCCCAATCAGTTGTGAAGCGAACGCCAGAAAAGACGGGCGTGAGGCGCATTGCTTATCGATAGTTCTCACCGGCTAATAAAAATTGGCGAAGTCAGACATACCGTACTAGAGCTCGTCAAAAATACATTGAGTGTACCGAAAAGGATGATTACCTGAAACAGATAAATCGGAAATTAACATTAAAGCAAGTCCGATACGAACACATCAGAGCGATTGAAATACATAGAAACGATAGCTCTGCTCACAATTCTGTTTTATTACAATACTTTACTTTAAAATGTCGACGATACCGTCGAGACTATCAAAAGTTCGATAGCTGTACCTCGATTCTGTGATCTGTACTGTGGCATATTTTTCCTTCCTAGTCAAGGCGAGAGGAAAATACACCGAGGCGCGCGATACGCTGTTTCTTGAATTACACGCGAATTGATTTCGTTGGACGAGAAAATAATGAAACAGATTCTCTGTAAACGTACCTAATATTCGGTTTTGGTCTCTAGAATTCGATTTGTAACCCAGTCATACGGCTATTTATGCCGTATCCTTTAGAAAAAGTATCGATGCCGAATCTGTCAGTCGATGCGTATAAAACAATATCCCCCCCCCCCCCCCCCTCGCGTAATCCACACACTCGCATAGCAAATCCCATGCGAATATTCTCAGTGCTCGCCCACACAATACGACGCAAATCGATAGACCTTCCTTGAAGCATTCCGAGGAGAAAATTATTGTAGGCATTAGTCCAATGAAAAACCTGTGTATTCGATTATTGAAAAAACCGACGTTCCGGATGAAAATCAATACGAGTGTTACGCGATTGTTAAAAACATTCGAGGCTCGAAGACTTACAAGAGATGCATGGAATTGTAAACTACAAATTTGAATGAGCTATAGTTCATTCGATAGAGGAGGTCGAGGGTATAAAAAGCGTAAAAGGGTTTGAGTAAATGGGCCTTCGTTTTTCAGAAATTTGCATTTAAAGTTGAGCATTTGACCATCTCTGCTATAAGTACCATCGATAGCTTTCAGAAAACATGAAGCGCGGTGGTTGAGTAGACACGCGCTCAGTAATTAATTTGTCGTCTCGTGCGAGTCAGTTCAAGATCACGGACAGCGTCAACTTTTTTTTTTTAGAACTGTATTTATTGATATCATTAACTTTATTTTCACCGCTTTTTATTGAATTGGATTTTATGATATGAATAAATAGAAATAAGTATACCAAAATTGTAATTTTCTATAAATATATAACACACATATACACGCACGCGCGACCGCATGCAAGTACGCAGGAAAATGGCTTGATATATACATATATATATATATATTTATTTATTTAATAGTAAAAAAAGCGGTGAAAATAAAGTTAATGATATCAATAAATACAGTTCTAAAAAAAAAAGTTGACGCCGTGCGTGATCTCGAACTGACTCGCGCGAGACGACAAATTACTGAGCGCGTGTCTTAGGCTACTCAGCCACCGCGCTTCATGTTTTCTGAAAGCTATCGATGGTACTTATAGCAGAGATGGTCAAATGCTCAACTTTAAATGCAAATTTCTGAAAAACGAAGGCCCATTTACTCAAACCCTTTTACGCTTTTTATACCCTCGACCTCCTCTATCGAATGAACTATAGCTCATTCAAATTTGTAGTTTACAATTCCATGCATCTCCTTGTTAGTTATTAACACTAGGTTTACGGAACTCTTTTTATAAGCACAATGTCCCATTTAAATCCGTCGAACTGACGGCTTTTCGTAAACCCAGTGTTAAACTTGATCGAGTATTCTCAACATCAGGAAGGAGACACGACGGGATACGCGAGCGGGAGGAATAGGAGAGGGAACTAGACGACGAGATCTGCGCTCCGTTAAAAAGTGCATCCTGTTCACCATGATTTATACCGCGCACACATTGTAACGCTCGTGTGCCGTGAACGCCAATAATGAGAGACGGTGGACTCTGGAACGAAATCTCCGAAACCCGTTTATCAAGTCTATTAGACGTTCATTCTGACCGTGGACAGACACGAGCGACGCACGACGTTCGTTCGTTCGTTCGTTCGTTCGTTCGTTCGTTCGTTCTTTCGTTCTTTCGTTCTTTCGCTCATTCCGCAACTTAACTCTTTCCGGGATTAAGTGTGTCCAGGATAACTGTAAAGCGTGCTTTTTAGTTTAGAGGTCGTGGGATTTTATTTTCACGAAACTTTGCTTTAGACAGTATGAAAATGATATTTGCTTCAGAAATTGTATTAGTGTTGTCACAGCATCATCGCTCATGCGTTTTCTATACAAATACATTTCGGTGTACGAAAGAATAACCTGAAGTAAATACGAGCTGGAAGTGTTTAAGCCGAGGTTACCCGAAACAGCGCTTGCTACCTATTCTATTTTCTCGACCTTTCGTAAACATACGTTTTTAAATCGCCGGGAAAGCACACGTGTGTTTCCCCATTATTACGAAAGTGGTCTAAGTTATATGTCCAGAAAAACGTTTCTACTTATATCCCGTTATCCCGGTCTATACGATAAAAATAGAAATTCATCTTTGAAGAAAGAATTTTCGAGTTTCACCGCCTCCGCAATTGGCAGAACCGTCCATCCAATATATCGGACGAAACGAAAATGAATTTGAGAGGATCTATTAGATTCGTTGGTAACGTAGCATCGAATGTGGTCATTAGTTATAACGAATATAATACAACGTATCGCTGTATATTGCCACAATTTTACTCGGGTGGGCGTTCTGTCTCTCGTAAAAGTGAATCTCGAATGTGGGCGATGGTGAAAAAGGAAAAGAGAAAAAAGCATAAAAACAGAAATATTCCAAGAATTTTTCTCTCCACACCCGCGATTTGCACGTCGACATTGTAAAAGGGAGCATTCGCGCGCGACGCGTTTTCACATGCGGGGTCTCTTGTCTCTTGTTCCATGCCGCCCGATAGGATTGCGCAAGAATATAACTCGCCGATATTGGCCGCGCTTCGCAGTCTGCGAAGGGAGCCGGGCGTGACTTAATAACGGGAAGTGGTTTACGAATGGAAGGCGGATTCGATTTTAGATTCTCTTTCCCTCGATCTCTTTGTATTCCTTGCTCCCCCCGTCTGGAGGCCTCGCGCGTTATTACGGGAGAGAGGTCCGTGTAGATGGAAAGCTGATGTGGAAACGGAACGAAGATTTCTATTGATCCGATTTTTATTGTGCGAAATACAGTAGGACGGATGGCATCGAACGAATCGGACCGAGTTAACGACGCTTCGAGAGCAAAGTTTACCCGGGTCTCGTCTCCGCGACCTCTCCTCCCATCAAATTTAGCATCTGCCGCGTCCACGGGGCACCTCGAAACTATCCAATAAAGTCGATAGAAAATTTTCGTAAAAGGAATCCCCATATTTACGATAGAGAAAGTTTTCACGCAAGAGGGATCTCGCGCTCTCTCGGTGAAATTCAGCGCGCCCAAATTATTTTCTTTTTCCGCCCTCGTTTCCACTTCGCTTTTATAAGCGTCGCGGATACGCTGGATTAAAAGTTCCCGCTCTCGACGGCGGAGACGCGTCTCATCTTTGAAGGCGGGAAAACTCATTCCGTTACGGTTATCGAATGGCGTTTCGAGTTTTCCGTATACGCGCGAGCCACGAAAACGAACGACGACCCTCCTACGACGAATCAACGGCGAAATGTAAATTCGAATTGGCAGAAAGTAAACTTGAAGAATTTCGAATTTTGCGCCAATTTTTCTACTATGGCTAATGGAAAAGCGCCACCGCGCCTGCCCAAGTAAAATCCGCGCAACGACATTATTCGCGGATACTCCCAATAACCGCATTTTCTCCGCACCTACGCATGCTGTGCCAACAGCATTCGGCCCGGAGCAAAGAAAGAATTTTTCAGCTCCATCTCCGATCTTCTCTCCGGCGTCTTCATCTTTTCTTGAGTTCCAGATTTCACTCACGCCTCGGCGCATCCGCCGATGCCGCGGCACATTTGCGCGCCCACCGAAAAATAAATCCCTCGAAAGTCGTTGCCCGCGCGCCCCTCCCGGCATTGACTCGCGAATGAAACGCGTCGTCGTCGTCGTCGTCGTCGTCGTCTTCTTCCTCGTGACGCTTCGTGCCAGCGAGAAGAACGTTTATCGTCGGCCCCTCTCGCGAGAGCACCTCCGTGCACCGCCCGCGTACCAGTTTCACCAGAGTCCTTAGAGGTGGCGATCCCGCATGTTCCAATGTCCTCGCGAGCCCGATCGGGTTCCCTCCCCCTTCTCCTCTTTTTTGCGCTCCAAAAGATTTACCAAAGGAATATTCGTAGGCAGAGACCAGCAGCCAGCCTGCAGACATACCAGCCTGCGTCGCCTCACGTGCTGAAAAATTGTCGCTTGCGTCGACGTCGGCGTCGGTGCGAAATGCACGAATACGAAGAACTGCGGGGACCCGATGCGGAGGAACGGGGGCGCACGCCCGGAGGCGGAGACCGGATACAGCGGCGCGGCGGTACCGGAGCTGTGCTAGCAACTTTGTAGCCAAGCGATTAACTTTGATTGTCCGAGCACGACCGCGCTCGACCTCTAAGCACGATCGAACGTGCTTTACGATCCTCGTAAAGGTGCTGCTGCTGCTCCACGATGCGTCCCAGGATCGTCTTCTTTGTCGTCCAATGGCCGAGTCGGGTATTTGCGCGCCCTTCTTCGAATGTTTCGAGAGAAAGGAAGTAAGAGGAAGAGGTCGTTTATCGCGTCGCAAAGTTCCGAGGGGACGAAATTTTAAAGAAAATTTTTACGCATTTCTCGCCCTTCCCGCACCACGTAAGCTGCCCAGGCGTGAAAATTCTAATCCGCGTGTAGACGACGCTTGGCGAGCAATCGTATCCCACCAAGTTCCCGGAACGTCTCGAGAGGAGAGTGACGAACGTTTACGACGCGACACCTTGAAGCACGCGCGCATCCCTGAACGCAAAAAAAGAAGCCGAACGAAGAGCGAGAGAGGGACGGAAAGGGAGAAAGAGGGAGTAAAGATCGTCATAACGTCGGGTCGTAACTCAGAGCCCGTAATGCAACGGACGACAGATACGATCGAGTCGTCGTTGAAAGGAGCACGAATGGGAAACGCAGACCGGACGGTAGGACTCGTGGAGCCGCAGGATCCTCTTGTGATTGTGTGGGAGAGGCCTTTTCGAGATCATCCCGTACGGTGGTTTCAAACTTGAATCAATCTGGACAAGGGTCGGACAAGGCCGAAAAGATAGAGAAGATTCCACGGACGAAGAAGGGTACTTTTTAGACAGGAGCTAAGCCAAGGCATGTATCGCAACGGACGACATTCAACGAAGTCTTTCTCGAAACGAGCGCGAACAGGAACTGGACAACAGAATGCACGGGAGTCATAGGATCCTTTGACGATTTTCGCTAAAGAGAAAGCTATTGGCGAGGAGGAAAGTTTTTAGACGAAAAGTAACCAAAGCTTGTAACTCAACGAACGACATGCGATGAAAATGTCGGCATCCTCGGAACGAAGCTGATAGAAAATGCAGACTGGACAAGGCTGATCGAGCCGCAGGATCCTCTTTTGTGATCCGTGGATCGGTGGAAGAGCCTCTTCGGGATCACGCTGGTTCCTCTCCCGATCTTACCAAAAGAGGATCTTCTCGCGATCCTGGCAAAAGATCCCACGGAAGAGGAGAGATGCCGTGCAAAAAAGGACAAGAGAAAGGCTGACTCGTGGTCCCTGGGAAGTTAGGCGAGGGACGACGATTACACGAACAAGAGAGAAAAGGATCCTCTCCTCGGGCTTCGCTTGCCTCTGGCTTCTCTCCTCCCTAACCCTACGGCATCGACCCTTACACGCGAACTACGACTCTCGGAGAGTTTCGTCGAGCTACGACGTCGTTCCTAAAATCCCCCTGTAGTTTCACCGCGTCTAACGAACGCCATTAGCTACGCTCTTACATTAAGTTGAACGAGTACGCGAGCTCCGGTGCGAGAGAAAGAGGAACGGAAAGCACGAGAGAGAGAGAGAGAGAGAGAGAGAGAGAGAGAGAGCGACGAGTGGAGTAACGCACGCGGCAAGTTCGTGCACGGCCAGTCACGGGGACCAAAGGACCGCGATACTACGGGAGGAGGAAAGGAGCGAGGAGAACTGAAAGCATGAGAAGAGAAGGTAAGGAGAGCGAAGAAGGGAGGTGGAGACAGAAAGGAGAAAGGATCAAAAAGGACTCGGGGCAGGACTCCACGCGGGCTGAGGGCTTCGAACCGTGGCCAGTCGTGGTTCGAGCTATATAAGTCTTAAACGACCTTGCTGCTTTTTCAATGCAAGGACGACGTTCACCAGCCGAGAGGGACGGAGAGGCAACGTGAGAGGAAGAAGGAGAGAAGAGAGGAGAGATATAGGGGAACGAGGACATAGGACTCGCCGCGCCCTTGCGGAGGGAGAGGAAGGAGGGCTCGCGGGAAGGACGTGAGAGGAAGGAGGAAGGAGATGGAAGGGGGGAGAATAAAGAGGAAGCAAGGAGGTCGGAGGGGGTGAAAGAGAGTGAGCGCACTCGAGAGGGAAAAGCGTCCCAGAAGGCCTTCGAAGATCGTCGTAAAAAATTCGCTCGTGGGTCTCCAGGACGATGGTACACGTAACGAACGGTCGACCTACGAGGTGCCCTTTTACCTCTCCCTCTTCCAGCTCCTCCACCTTCTCCACCTTCTCCACCTCCTCCACCACCACCACTGACGGCCTCCACCACCGCCTCCGTCGTCTTTGCTTCCCTCTCGCTCCAACAACTTTTCTCTCTCCCCTTCTCTTCAATCTCTCCTGACACCGGATACGGGGCAGCCTTACCAAGGTGGATGGATATTATAGCCGCGGTGTATAGAGTATCGGCGCGAATCGCGAGCCGTGTGCTACTCGCCGCAGCCGAGTATTGTCTATCTTGATATTTCATTGGACGAGGTCGACGATCGCCCGTCTCCCTGGTCTATTTTCAGCTCTCGCACCTACGAGCGACCGCGGGACCGACGCGTTGCGGCCTTCTTCCACCGCGCGCCGGCGATAGAACGAAAACTGCGACTAACGTGCGTGGTTATGGGACCACGCTGCCTGAGAACGATAGCGACTCGTTCGATCCTCTTAAGAGAGGCGCCCAAATTTCGAGACGAGCGATTCGAATACGCGTGTTTTTTCAGCAAGGAATAAGCAAGATTACCAGAATGTCCCCGTGTAACGATGGTTTCTTATTTACGCTCGAAATGCGTTTATCGTAGTAAATGATATTGAATTTTGCGGCAGCAACAACGGTATTTCTCACGTTTCTGTAATAGTGCCGACATATACGCGCAGCAGGTTACTTCATTCTTTCCGCTCGCACGTAATAAACCAGTTCACCTTTATCACGGGGCAATATTTTCTTTCGACGATATTGCGTAAACGCATCTGGCTCGCTGCTCGTCGAGAAGACGCGTGTTCAGGCAAGAGAGAGAGAGAGAGAGAGAGAGAGAGAGAGAGAGAGAGAGAGAGAGAGAGAGAGAGGGGGGAGAAAGAAACAAAAGTCGTCTTTCCCACGACGGGCAGCAGGAGAATGAGAAACCACCGCGAGGTTTTTCTGGAAGAGTAGCGTCTTAATCAAATTGCAAAGGGATGGAAATCGAATACGGTGTTGGGTCTCAAGTTCACGCGTCTTCCTCTCGGGATGGAAAGATCCTCTCGACGTGGGAGAGAGCGTGTTTCACGCGGTCGAAGGATAATGGGCGAGTCGAAAGCCCGCGCGTCGTACCAGGTAGCAAAGGGTGAGTAACGCCGCGGGGATGATGCGTCGATTAATTTAATGCACCGCAGTGATACGTTAATGGACGGAAAGTGGAAATATAAAGCGAGAATGCGCGCATCCCCGCGAAAATGCCGTGACACCTCGCCAGCTCGCCGCGCCACGAGAGTGCAAGGGAAAAGGAGAAGAGTCGAGGAGAATTAATGGTACATAGCGAGAAGCAAAGAGAAGTAAAACACAGGGAGAAGGAAAAGTTTGCGAAAACCTCCCGACGGATGTCCTCGTCCAAGTAACGCTTTAATTAACCCCTTGGCTCCCGAGCCGATCTTAATGAAAGTGTTGTTAGACGAGGAGGAGGGACGGAAGTGCGAGGAAAAGAAAATGCAAAGGAGAGACAACTAATTATCGACGATAGTGCCGAGGCGCGACTAGAGAGCGTCGTTGCGAAAGGATCGACGCGCGAGCACGGGAAGTCGTAATCGTTGGAAGAAATCTTTTTTTTCGCGAACTATCGCAAAAAATCTCGAAGCGCGAGTCTCGTCGCGAACGAGGGTGAAGGAGGAAGCTATCGATACGCGGAATCCGCCGTATGGATAATCGACGCGCGCCACGGGGAGATCGCTCGTTAAAATAATACGTTAGAGGCCGCTCGATAATTACCGATCAATTCCTTCGACAATGGGCCAGTAATAAAATGCGTCCATTTCCCGTGAAAGGTTTATCAGGGGCCTCCCCCCAGCCGCACGATCGCATCCGTCACCGTTGCGCGTAACGCGGAACAACCACGTAACCCTTCCGCACGAGGTTAACGACGATATTAACGAGCGCGTTGCCGTTCGCTCGTGGAAGGGATCAAACGATAAGGATTCATCGGATGCTCGTTAGCGCTCGTTAGAAGCTCGAGCTCTCAGGAAGCGAGCGAATGTCTTCGGAGAAGCGAGAATTCATCTTTCTGCGATATTAGGAAAGGAGAGGGTTCACCGGGAAGAAATGTTGAGAAAAATGCAAATGGTAATTTGCTCGCGCTTCTGGAACCGTGTTTCCTAAGGGTTTCCAAGTATACGTGACAACGTTCGATCGTATACCGGTGGCGAACAGAAACCGCGGATAAAATTGATCCAATCTACAAGTACAAGCTTACCTTCGTCGCTTAACGAACGATTAAAATTAAAATCGATGCACCCAAAATGAAGGGAATTTTCATCGTTATAAATCGTGTTGTTCGAGCACAACGCGAGTGACAAGCCACGCTGTAATACCTATCCTAAATTTCGGCGATAAAAATCGTTTCGAATCTAGAGTATGTGGAATTTGAAAATGGAGTAGGAAGGAAAAAAAGAAGATCCAGCCTACTGGGGAAAAATTCGTAAAACCGCAGGATCCTCTGCGCAGGAGTCTGCCGATCCCTTCGCGCTCTGCTCGAGCATTCTCGACATGGCACAGTTTTCTCGGTGTCTATAGTTCCTCGCGATGCGAGTTGGACGCGCGCGCGCGAGCTTCGCGACTCGCGGTACCGTATCGCGTTCCCTGCAAAAAGCGCAAGAGGCAGCAGAGACGTTGCTCCGTGTCCTGGTGTAGCGGGGGAGGGAGCGAGTGCGATAAGAGCGAAGACAAAGGGGGGAGGGTAAACGAGACGAAAAGGAGAAAGGGGCATGAGTTGGAGAGGGGTGGCGAGGAGGTGGGAGAGATTGAATCGGATTTCTTGCATAATTAATCGTGCCGCACGGCGAGCTCTGAAAAAGTCGATGGTGCGCCTCCTCCTCCGCCCATCCTCGTTTTTCATCCTTCTCCTTCTCTCTCTCTCTCTCTCTCTCTCTCTCTCTCTCTCTCTCTCTCTCTCTCTCTCTCTCTCTCTCTCTCTCTCTCTCTCTCTCTCTCCCTCCCTCCCTCCCTCC
Organism: Tiphia femorata; assembly: GCA_944319695.1. Lineage (NCBI taxonomy): Eukaryota > Metazoa > Arthropoda > Insecta > Hymenoptera > Tiphiidae > Tiphia > Tiphia femorata. The sequence goes on from OX090899.1 coordinate 284,293, forward strand.
CTCCCTCCCTCCCTCCCTCCCTCCCACCCACCCTTTCCTTCTTTCTTCTTTCCCTTTCTCTACCCCTCTGGGTGTACAGTACCTTCGTGGCACGGCCCAAGCCGGTGCTACATCGGCATTAGAGCCAGAAACACGTTCTCGAGGACTTGGCATTTGCCGAGGAAAAGGTGAACGTATGGTGAACCGTACCTTACGTGTGAACGTATGTGCTGATGCCCCTCCTCTCTCCCGTTTCTTTCGGATCTCCGCGCGACACGCGCGTGTGCACGTGTGCACGCACTCCCGTAAAGCCCCTTTGGTGCACACACGAGGGACCGACCAATCGAAATCTTCGTACGCGGAGTAGGAGGAGGGGGTAGAACTGCTTGCGCGAAGGTAAGGACGATTAATCCTCTCGCGCGAGCGCGAACGCGAGCGCGGGATTATTTCGTAAGACGAAGGACGATAAAGGTCGACTCGAGGATCCTGCCGACTCTAGCTCGAGAGCGAGAGAAAAGACCCCGGTGTTCCTCCAACCGCTTCGCGAATTTATCTCTTCTCCCTGAGCGCTCCACCTTCTCTCTAATTCTTCTCGCCCATTCACCCGTTTACCCGGAGAGTCGAGGCAGATCTGCTCGGAGGTTAAATCGTCGATCTCTGATCGAACTCTTCGACGGAAATATTAAAATAGAATGATATGAAATGGCATTTGTGGGCCTGGTGGGCGGCGAGAAGTATACAATGGAGAAGAATCACCTGGTTAAATGTAAAAGCGAATTAGAGTGTTTTAGCTACTTGAATCGATCGTCTTCACTCGAATCCCGGGTGAAAGAAAACTGGTGAGAAACGGTGTCGTCCAATTAATATATTATTTGCGGTAAGTGTAACGCATCCCGTTGTTCGTACGCTAAAATTGAACATCAAATTACCTAAATAAATACTAGAAGAGTATGACTGGCTCACTCTTGTATCCACGCGTCAGACTCGGTTCCGCATTGACGCAAATTAAAGGCGCATATTGTCAATGGGAATGATAACGCGTGCGAGCCCGAGATATTAATATCCTCCGTCAAGCGGGAGGATCATTACGCTGAAGAGGAGTCGTGTCAATAATGGACGCGTGCCGTCGGTTATTGTCGTGGGTGCAGCAGGTCGATGAACTCCATCGTTCACTCGTGACGATCTTCGGATCAAGGAGCAGCCGTGTCAAGGAGTCACGTGTACGATCGATGAATGAAATCGGAGTGCGAGCACCAGCGAAATACCAACGATCGATTCGCGCGAGTCACTCGAAGAACGCTTTAGGAAATTCATTTAAGAGAAAACTTCTTTCACCGCCGCGGCCGCATCGATTCCCGTGGGGGGTTTAGGCGACGCATTGCCGAGAAAGTCTCAACAATTAGCATCCGTTCTCGGATCAATGCTCTCTTCCTGGGGCTCTTTCACCGCCGATCACGCTCGCTTTTACTTTCGGCCGATGCGAAGATCTGTTGCGAGTGCGCGTGCCCGCCAACTTATTTAGTTTCGCCGAACGCGCCGTGAACTCGACGCGGAGACTGGCGTCGCCACGTGGTAAGTGAAACAATTTGAGATCTCGCGTCGAACGTGGGTGGCTGCCAATGATTTTCTTCTTGCCAACGCGTCGGGCGAGTTTCAGATACGAATCGAAGCACAATCAGCACGATGACATCGAGTTGTGTCGTAAAGAGACTCCGGTAATTTCAAGTCTGGATGCGCGGTGTGAGATTTTTTTTTACCGCCCAGCGAGCTCGAGACAAGTCCAAGGATAAAGGAACGACGAGGAAGGTCGGAGGGTCTTCGAGAGAAGAACGAAATAATTTGCAATCCGAATGTGGTGCTTCGTTTTCAATTTCCACCTCAGCGAGAATTCCTATTGGTTTTGGTCCCCACCGTTCCATCGAAGAATAATTTCTGGTCGTCTTGCATTATTGTCTCTCGTTCACCTAGGCTGTCCAACGTTTTTAAAGGAATAAACGTCAGGGACGCGAAATAAGGCTAGTTCGCTGTTGCCAAGAGAATCTTTTCCTACGCGTAATATTTAGGTCCGCGAGAAGTAACGATCTTAATTTATTATTTACTTGTACTAAATATTATTATCGAATTCACTAAAGCTATAAGCATCGATCATTCTAGAATAAAAAGTCAGACAATTCGAGTCTCTATGCACACATAGCCCGCTGCACTTTATACATATTGAGATTTCGAAAAAGATTATTTACTTACATTTTTAGGCACGACCGTAAAGGGAGTGACTTATGCAATCGTCATCCTGAAAACTGTACGAGCGCGCGCGTGTGTGTGTTCCGTGTCCGTGTATATCCTCGATTTCGGAAAAACGGCTGAACCGATCGGGACGAAATTTGGCACAAAAATCAAGTACATTACTGTGAGTTCACAATAAGGTTTGTGAGCAGCCATCTTGAACCGGTACAAAATGGCGGCAAATTTAAATTTCGAATAAAATTTAATTTTGCCGCCATTTTTAAACGGCTAAAGATAACGATACATAAAGTTACCAGGCACCAAATGGATATATATTCAATGTACATGCCAAATTTCATTGCGATCCGACTAATGGAAATAGTGAAATTTCATTAATCCATTAGTCCAGTATTTCGGCCAAACGGCTGAACGGATTCAGACAAAATTTGGCATGCACATCAAGTACATATCCATGTGATGCCACGAAACTTTATGCATGGTCATCTTGAACCGTTTTGAAATGGCAGCAAATTCAAATTTTGAGGCAAATTCAGACCTTTAGTTCAGTATCCCGGCAAAACGACTGAACGGATCTGAACAAAATTTGGCATGTACATCGAGTATATACAATTTAATATTCAATTAATATTAAAAAAAAAGAAAAACAGTAATATGTGTCCCGACAGGCAATGTTGTCTCGAATTAAAGCCCAAGCTGCTCGGCTGAATAGTATTCAAGACGGTCTTCGGGTAAATTTAAAACGTAAAACACGAAGAAGCGCGCAGTTAAAGAGCGCCACATAATCCTACGTAGCGCGATATTCTCGTTAAAAAAGCACAAAATAAAAAATACTTGAGATCTCAAGCTCGCTCCCTTCAAACGATTTTAAAATGTTAAAGCATCGGGGAAAAAATGTCGATTTTTATCGACCTGCTCCCTCTTAACGTTCATTCTCCCTTGGTTAAGTAAATTTCTCCCTTATTGCAAAACCATTCGACTGCTCGAGAGAGGACTCCTCGTCTTTCGTCGTCCTTTTCTACCTTCGGCCTTCCCATGCGCCACCACTTCCTCGTCGAACGTCCCTTCTTCTTTCCTGCGAGGGAGCAGCTGCGACATAATAATTGAACAACTCCTAAGGTCGTGTTTCATTACAAAGAAGAGAGGGCAGGAGAGCTATGCAAGACTGCGATCGGGCAAATTGTGGCAGGTCTCGAAAAATCATTATTCTCCCTTCTTCCGGAGGGTAGCCGTGCATATATTTTCGTACGGTCCCGCATATTGCAAAATTTCTTTCACCCGTCCTCCTGCACGGCGCATGCGGCTTACTTCCCAGCGTAATTACGCGATCGAGATAGAACGTTCCTTTCCCGCATGGACGAACCGCAGAAGGGAATTACATCTCAACGATGGAAGAGGAGGAGGACGAAAAAGTGAAAGAACATTAAATTATCCCGATGCACGCGCCTTTCTATCTCCCTCGATACGCGTACAAATTGCCCACCCCCGTTGCTCGCACCCTTTCGCTCTTCGCGTTCTTTTCTCTCCTCTTTCCCTCCCTCGTTATCGTTGTTACACGATTTTTCCAAAGCGGTCACGTTCTCTCGAGCAGTGCCGGACGGTGAGCCAGCGCGTGTCTTCCTACGGCCCTGGACTTGGCGGCAATATTTGCCCCGAGGTTATTGTGCAATTCGTTCGACCCACACACCGTTCGGAGGGCTCGCCAAACTCTCTGTTCCTCTGGACCCACCTACTGCTCCCCTCTTCGCTTCTCTCCTCTCACACTCTACTTACTCCTGGCACGTATTCCATTAACTTTTCGACCGGACCCCGTCCGACCATCCTTATTAATTACCTTCGCAGTAAATCACCCACCGGCCTCCTCCCACTCGCGTAAGACGAGCCAACGATCCGGGCCTCCCTCGAGGATAGAACGTTAAAATTTTCCATTCCCCTCCACCCTTCGTTCCGTTTCTTTTTTTCCGTCCCGTTCTTTTTTCCGTTCCCGTGGGCCTCTCCGCCGACCACCGCCGCCGCGCGTTCGGCCTCTTATGGTCCTAAAGACCGCTCGTCAAACGGTCACGTCATCTTAATCCCGCTGGACCCCCCCCCCCCCGCCCTCTTTACACGCAACGGTGATGCTCCCTCGACCAGGGTTAGCGGAACGTTACAAAATTTTCTTTCGCGATAATATTGCGACCTTCGAGAGAATTTTACCGTGTTTTGGAAGCTTGGTAGAATCGTTGCGATACTCGAATGCAAGAGTTGGTACTGGCATAGCATGTCCAGAATACAATTTAGTCCAAGGAGATGCAATGTCGGGACGTTGAAGTGGAAACTTTCGGTCTCGTTCGTCGACCGACTGAACTTTGAATCTAAACAACAGGAAAAATTTTACATTCGGTAAGAAAATTTTCCGAGACTTATAAAAATGGGTGAAAATCGTGGAGAGATTCACATTGAATATCAGTGTTGGCTCGGCTTAAGGTCTCGAGTGAAGGGCGCACTAAATTGTTTCTTTCACCGTTCTCTTTCGCTGGACGAAGGGTGGTGGAGATTCGGAACATCCCAATTCACTCTTTCTCGCGCACTTCATTTTCCACTCTCTTTCTCTCTTGGGCCCCCCTTTTCGGCCACCCTCGCATCCCCAGACCTCTTCCACTACCCCAAATCCTCTTGCTCTCCTCTCAACCATCCGGCCGCGAGCAATTTTATGCAATTTCTTGTTTGACTTTAGCCGCCGCCCGCAGCAAGAAGACAGTAATCGCTTTACGATTCTCACAAATGAGTTCTCCGAAGTCGCAGGGGGCCCCCCTCGCGCGCTTCCCTCAACTCTCCCCCCCCCCCGCCATCTTCACCTCTTCTTCTTCTTCTTCTTCTTCTTCTTCTTCTCCTTCTTCTCGTCTCGTTACATCGTCGGACATTCTCCAGCCTGTTTTCGCAAATCTTTCTGCTCGCTTCTTCCTTCTCTTCTTTTTCTTCTCAACCCTCTACATCGTCCGGCACTCTGCAGCCTGTCATCGCATCGCTTCTTTCTCCTTATTTCCTCCTCCTCTCGTTCTCGTTCCCCCTCTTCTTCTTCTCGTCCCTTTACAATCGTTCCATATCCAGGCATCGCCCAGCCACCCTCCTTCCTCTTTCATTCTTCCAACTATTCTTCCTCTTTCTCTTCTTGCCCCTATCAAACATCCTCCAGCCTATCTTCGCTCGATTTCTCTCTTCCTCGGTGTCGCTTTAACATGCAAATCGTTCTTATCCTCCCTCCTTCTTCCCTTCGCACTTTTCTTCGTTAGGGCTCGCCTGCCACTTCACACCGAGTAGTCCTTGGTCCGCATATTCTCTCGTAGACAACTTCAGCGCCATACAAAAGGAGGACACGGTGCCATTTCAACGCTCGATTAATCGATTCTCCGAAGAAGACGTTGCTCGAGCTCGAGGTCTCGTTAAAGATTTTGTTTCCCGAGGAGAGATCTTCCTTTTTCTCTTCTAAACTTTCGTCGTTGTTTTTCTTGTTAGAGGCAAACGCGTCGCGATAATTAAATCCTCGCTATCACGAGAGGGAGCCCGACGATTCCCTTTGGGATAACAAGAGGGCGAAAAAGGAGAAGGATGATCCTTCGACTTCGATCCAATCGTGACGCGGTACACGTGTACCAGCGGATAATTAGTTAATGCACGCGTTTTGCCCCGCCCAATGACCTATTAACTTAAGGGAGATAGGAAACCTTCACGCCCTATAGCGATCCAGGTTCGACACCTTCTTCTCTTTCGATCGATCTACCACTTTCTCGAAGGATCGTCGAATATTTATTTATCGGTCTCAAAGTTCCGTCAAGTTTCGATTTAAATTCCGTAATGACTAAAAGAAGAAGTATAAATATTAATAAAAAGGAGGTTACAACAATGTTAGATAACTTAGTTGTTAGATCGCTAATTGGCTTCTTATCCCACGGCTTCCATCTGCGGCATGAACGAACGAATAAATGAAAAGTAACTTTTCTCCGCCCTAGGCCATAAGCTCTAAGAAGACGCGCATTGGGAAGAATTGTTACGAGAACGATGCTGGACGAGAGCAGCAGAGAAACTTTCGTTTTAGTCATATCGAAGCCCGTGGGGCGCGGGCGCGATTATCAAAGGCAGCAGACGCGGTATGGAGATGCATCGGCATTATTTTAACCTGCCAATTGGTAGATATTCTCCTCCGCCTCCGCCTCCGCCTCCGCCTCCTTCGTCTCGTCTTTTACTACCCTTCTCCATCCTCCGCTCTTCTTCGCGATACTCGTCGATGCAACGATTCATTCATTCGTTCCTTCGACCGCCTGCCTGCCTGCCTTTACTTCGGATGCCTCTTCATCGACCTCATCTAGTTGCGGAGTCCGGTTTTCTTCGTCTTCTTCCTGTCTTTCTTCTCCCCTCTTTTCCAGTCATCCTGACATAACTCACCGATAGCTCGCCATTATCGTAAGTTACCGGCACCGACTGTGTTCTTTGCTTCCTTCCTTTCCATCCCTTCGACGTTTCTTCTTCTTCGCCTTCTTCATCTTCTTCCTCATCCGAAGCTTCTTTCAATTCGCACGACTCATCGGCACCGGCGGGGGTCCCTTCACTTTCTCTCGCCTTTTTTCTCTATGTTTCTCTCAATTTCTGCAGCTTTAACGTTTTAAACCCCTCGTAGGCATAGATCTGCTGCTTTCTCGAGTCTTCGTTAGCTCACACGTCCGTCGTCCCTTTTCCAAAGACTTCTTGTTTACGTCGTTGTCGTCTCACGATTCTTCGATTCTTCATTCCGGCGAGGCAGCGGCTCCAAGGATCCCCAGAACGCTTCGATCTCCTCGTATCTCACGTTGACGCCGCGACGTCTCTTTAATAGCACCAACGTCTTTGCGCGAGTTTCTCGCGTGTCGATGGTATCAACGGAACGAGGAATTGGAATTATTAATAGGAGGTATTGAACATTACAGTGATCGATGGAATAAAGGAACAGGTCTTTCGTTGGTCGCCTAATACTGTTAGATTGTTAACAAGCGAGTGGGTGGGGCAATTTTAAATGTCCATCTCGAACGATTAATTCTCCGTCCCGGATACTCGCTCCTCACCTCAATTTTCTTCCGCCTCGATTTTGCATTCATTCTTTTCTCACGCTTCCTCATACTTTCCCTGCCCCTTTCGCTTTGTTAAAGCGCCTCGCCGTTTTGCACTTGTTAGCAAGCCTCTTCATTGTACTTTTCCTAACTGTTTTCCTTTTACTCCGGGGATATACTCCAAGAGGCCGTTTAAACTTTCCTAAGCTCTCGGTCATGTCACAGCCATCCTCTCTCCAGTTTCCTCTGCTACCATTCGTTCGTCGCATCCGCCGGTCTGAAAAGAGCTCCTGACGCCATTGTGTTTCCACGGGTTTCCAATCCTCTCTAGCACTCCGCGGACAAGTTTTCTCGAGCACGGTGGCGGCGCTGCCTGTGCGGCGGCACCGGGCGAGCCCTCGTCTCCTTTTTCTTCCCAGACTTTTACTTTCACCGCTCGGTACCGCGCCGAGGCGAGTAGAGCGAAGGAGATCAATACCGGACGTCGACAAGGTCGCGGGAGGTTTCCTCCACCTCTTCCTCCTTCTCGTTGTCCTCGCACAAATGTGCCCGCCATTCGAAACTTCGAACCACCACCGGGTCCATCCTCTTTCTGCGTTTTCGTCGTTCCATTTGTGAATCGCCGCAAACATGCAACACTGGCGTTGTCCGCGAACAAACATTCGTAGGCAGTCACCGTCGACTTGCTCTCTGTTTTTCTTCTTCTTCTTCTTCTTCCTTCTCTTTGCGGTAGCTAGTTCGAAGAACTTTATTGCACGCACGATTCGTCACAGAAACCTTAGAAAGGGATTACGAGAAGTATAATACTCGCGAGAATAATGTAAGGAGAATCAGAGATATTACGTGCATTTATTTTCTTTTCTTCTTAGGAACCGCGAGAAACGTGTACGTTCCATTCTTCTCGCGTCTCAAATTTTGCTCGGTAGAGTTAAGACTTTTGAGGATATTCGTTCGTAGGTGATAATGAATATTGTGCGTGTCTCGGAGGATGCGCCGCGGGAATTATTAATGACGAGTGGATCAACTCGAGGAGGCACAAGTAAGTCTGGCGGGAATTAAAAATTCGCAGAGTAAAGAAATGAACGATGAAGGAAGAGGGGGCCAGGGGGAAGAAAAGGGAGGAAAGGCAGAAAAAGTACAACGCTCACGCGTTGCATCGATGGAAGAGTAACAGGCGAAAAAGTGCTCGCCCGTACATCTGGCACGTCTATTTCGAAGGCCAATTTTATTTCAGTGAGGTCGGCTCGGGTTGCCTCGTATGCTCAACATCATTGAGTGAACATATGTAGGAAAATGTATAAACATTTGCAAGCCTCGTCTGCTAGTCGGATTTCCGCGAATGCGAGTAACGGTAGACAGTCGAAGAGTTAATCCTCGCGATTATCCATGTACTTAAGAATGTACGTATGTGTTGATGGAATTCGTAATGTACCATTGATTTTCTTTATCGCTCCTCCGCACGCACGTTCTAGACACGCTTTGGAAAAATTCTTTTCAGGAAAATTTAATATACAGGGTGGGCGCTTATAAGTTTACCATACCGAAGAAACTCATAGAACGGTTTAAAACAAACACAAAAGTCCTGCGCCGTTATTCGATATTCGCTATAATTATCGAGGAATTAATTATGAAAGATCAAAGGAAAGAGCGTTTGCCAAAATAGCAGCGGGAGGAGCGTTGGAGCCACTGCGAACTGTAGGACGGCCACAGTTAAGACGCCGGCGCCGCTGTACGTCCGGCTTATTTTGCGTTATCCTTCCCCTTACCACGCCACCTGCACGTGGTCTTATCTGTAGTTGAAATTTGACACTGTTCTTTCGAGGAACTCGCGAGCATCCGCAAATGAGAAAATCACTCGTAGACCACTGACCAATGCAGTTCGACTATTAGGGGGTCGCGTGAATGTCGCGAGTGCAATGTACCGACGGCAAGAGAATCCTTATGAGGGGAAGGGAAAAAGCTAAGCAAGAAGTAAAATAAGAGCGAAAAAAACAGAGGGAGGTGACGTTGCACGCGCGCGTTCGCCGCATTGCATGCGTGTTCTCCAGGATGCACGCGGCGTCGAATGGCTCCTTGGCGGCGCGGTTCTTCGCGCGCATAACGTTCCGCCACCAATCACGTGTCTCTGCAGCGTCACCGTTGCGTGCACGATGATCAATCGACTCACCGGGTGCCGCGAGCCTTGACTTCGCCGTTTGGGGAGCCTCCGAATGTCATAAACGTCGGCATGAGCTAACGTGTAAGAGAACGGCGAGGAAAAAGAAAGAGTAGAAACAAAAAAATGATATCATTCGGCTCGATGGGAATGTCCTCTTTTGCGTGACGTTGCAAGAAAAGATCAAGCGCGCACAGGTACGCGGAGGCGTCGTGACGCCGTCCCCAGGAGCGACCGACGTCCGCAGTCCTATGACATTACCGACGTCCCAAAACTTTTTCCTCGATTGTCAGCTGCACGGATAGGCAGCTACCTCTGACGAAAACCCTCTTACCCCTCACCCGTGTGTCTTTCCATCCCTTCCTTTCAAGATTCTACCATCTCATTGCAGTCCTCCCCGTCGCTTCATCTTCTTTCTGCTTTTCTCACTCTCGTTGTCGTTCGTCGCTGTCGTCGAGCGTTTATTCTTTGCCCGGGGTCGGAATTAATGCCGGAGATAAGTCAGCAAGAGGGGGGGGGGGGAATAGGCGGGGGGGGGGGGCGAGGCTCCATGAAGAGAAAAAGGAAGAGACGAGAGGGAGAAAGAAGCGCAAGATTGACAGCCGAAGGGATGCAGAACCGAAGGGGGAGAAGAAAGGAAAGGGGTGGGTGGGTACGTTCACAGTGACGAGCCGGCCACGACGAGCGAAATCATTATGTTTCGAGAATGCGGCCCCTGCATGTGTGTAAATCTCTTGAAATTCGTGGAGCTGCTTCTTTGGCCTCGATGACCATAAAATATTAATTAAAATACCAGGGAGGAACAGCGACGGGGAATTATACGAAATGTGCCGTGCGACGAGAGGAATGACGAGTGGCTGATCGACCCCGGTGAGGAGGCGAAGAAAAAAAGAGAGAGAAATCGAAGAAAAGAAGAAGGGAAGGAGAGAAGAAGTCTCTCTCTCTCTCTCTCTCTCTCGCTCTCTTACAGACGATGGTGGTTACTCAGCGCCGAAGTGCAATTAAAAGCAATTCTTCCTGGCTGTATATCATGCGTACATACGTGCGCGCTCTTACGGTCCTGGGTCCCCATTAAGATCGACCTTCGACTCCACCCGCCCCAGAGGAACCGCGACGGTGTCTCTTAGCGTTGTTCTACCTTCTTCCCATCCTCCTCTTCCGCCTCGCAGCTTTCTACGCTTTTTGCCGTGCCCCATCGGCAGAAAGGAGAGAAGGGGAGATCCGAGTGCCAGTCGAAAAAGCTTCGTATCCTCGAAGGGGTCGAAGACGCTACTTCGACGAAGCTAAGGATGAGATAGCAAGAACACAATCTTTGTTCATGTGCGGAATTTAACCTCGAGGAAAAAATATCGTCGACGCAACTTCCATAGACCTCAATCCGGCGACTCGAACGCACAAACCATCGAGACTGGGTCGGCTTAATGCAGATTGTATTGTATTATTAAGGGTTGGGTGGGTTATAGTATACACCTGTCAGCTTCAAAAAATCGATTTCTTTGTTTTTGCGTAATCCGAAGATGCAAAGTCTCAAGATTATTTTCCTAAAACATTAAATTCGTCCGAGCAAAATTGAAAAAGTTATGCGAATTTAAAGAGTACTGCTTCCAGTGGGAGTGATCATAACTTCAATCTTTAAACGAATTTATTTCAAAACGACATTTTTCGTGCGGTGGCCGTGATTTCTCGAGATCCGTGCAACTAAATTCATTCGCACTTTACACATAGCTTCTACCCTGGAATAGTCTCTTCGTGATCGTTCGATTTTTTTTCTCGAAAATTATTTGTTGAGTTATGGCTAAAAAAGTGGACTAAAAAACGGAACTTTGGGTTTGAATAGACGCTATATTTTCAAAATAAGTGTGTTTCCATTCTGAACGATCACGAAGAGCTTTGTATAACGAAGAAAAGAAAACAAAAATCCCGATGATTTTAGATGAACGGGGTATAACTCTCAGTATACCACGGTCTACTCTTGGATACTTACAATTAGTTTGGTCTGAATTTTCAGTTTTCTGTAATACAAAAATTCGTACAGACTGCCAAAAATATCCATTAAAAGTAGCCTACATGGCCACATCGAAAAGTTTTCAAACACACGATGAAAGAAAAATCCCCGAATTACCCATAATTTGAGACCTTGCAGGTGTATGTAACCCCTTAAGAAGCGAGCGAGCTTGTAATTGAGAGATGCAATATTAATTACACTTAAGTAGACATATTTACCGAGTGCCGGCAATAATAAAGGAATTTCTTTTCGTCGTACAGCTGCGAATCCGGGTCGCCCAACGCGTGGAGGAAAATAAGAAAGAAGTACAGAAGGTTGTTAAATTACTGGCGACCCCCCGTGCCGCGAGAGGCGCATTCCTTAAACGCTCTTTCAAACGATTCGATCGATCGTCATCCGTTGCGTCCTCCTAAGCTTCAATCTTTTATCCATTCCTTTGTCGCGTCCGTAAGGCGATTCTGACGAGGACCCGCGCGATTCCTCATCGTCGCCCGAGCAAAAGTAGAATCTTGCTTCGCGCTAGGGTTCGAAGGGGTAGGTAGCGCGGGCAGTCCACCTATAACACAACCTACCCGGGCCAATGCACGCGCTTAAACGTAAGCCGACCCCCGGTGTTGGCTTTATTTTCATCTGATTGTGAGATCTTCCTCGTCGTTTGAATCTCCTTCGAAATAAATTCTCGAGGCGGCTTAGATGCGGTAACGGAGGCGTCCACGCGACCGACCTCGCCTACAACGAAACCGGCCGAGAGCATATCGTGTTCTTCTGTATTTCGAACCGATTGTATCTTATTTGAATATGCTCGTAAATCGAGCGCGCACCCGGCCCGGGCTTCGTGATTTCATAGGATCGTAACTATGTGACGAATAAACATAAATCCAGCGGCACACCGAGTCGCGTGTTGGTGCGAGCAACGAGGTGCATGGGGAAGAGAGAGACACGAAGAAGCAGAAGAAGGAGAATGTGGCAGTGCCCGGGGGCAGGCAGGCGAAAGGGGAAGTAGATGAGCGAGCGAGAGAGAGAGAGAGAGAGAGAGAGAGAGAGAGAGAGAGAGAGAGAGCCGAGGAGGAATAGGCATCGAAAACAAAAAGGCGAAAAGACGAAACGGCGAAAAGCAAAAAGGAGGAAAAAGAAAGGTACGAAGAACCCGCGGAAGAAGACGAAGACGAAGAAGAAGAAGAGGAAAAGGGGGAAGAGGAAGAAGAGGAAGAGGAAGAGGAAGAGGAAGAAGAAGTTCGCAAAGGCACGCGGATTCACATGGGAGAATCTACGTATTTAAATTGTAGATGATTCCCCTTCGCGAAGCCCTTCCCAAGGGTTGGCGGGACGAGATAGCGGAGAAGGTAAGGCAAAGAAGAAAAGGTGGCAGACGAGAGAAGAGAGGGAGGGCGGATGATCTTCTGCCTTCAGGGAGGTCTCCGTGCCTCCGCTATCCCCGTGTAGTCTCACTCACGCTCACGGCTGACTGGACGTCGATCACCGGCGTTCTTTTCGTGATTACGCGAAGGAGACGCAAGGAAAAGATACGAGGAGGAACGGCGGCCCAGGGGCGTGCGCACGGGGTGCCTCCGGGTCACGAGGAATTCCAAACCCCGCCGTTCTCAATGTCAAGCATGTGATGCGAGCAGCGCGACGTATCGGAGAAACTAATGAGAGAGTTCGCTGGCTATTAGTTTTTATTTTTTGTTCACTTCTCCATTTCTTTTCTTCTTTTTTAGACGTTAAATAGCCTTTCCATCAGATACATTATTTTTAACGAGCGACGGCCAACTACGATTATTCGATACGCAACTGCAAGCGAGGGTTTCCTACGATTATTGGAAAATGCTGTTTCTGCGAAAATATCGTAGTTCAATTTTCAGTGAGTGTTGACCCAAGTTTTTAACATCGCAATGATTCTTGGCTGTTTTAATCGAACGATCGGTAGTTTCCTCCCCTGAAAAAATTCGCATTCTTGAAAAACTGGAAGAGTGCATTGATCGAGGTAACGACGTTCACCGTTCGTAGGAGAAAAATGGCATATCTATAAAATTCACGAGGACGAGTCGGAGTAACGGCAGTAGCGGCACGCGCGAGTCTAAAGTGCAAATGCCGTTGAACTCGATCGAGCGAATCGACGAGGAATTGCAAAATGCGTCGATCGCGTTCGTCGGTGGTGGTACCGCTCGCGCCGGAGCGGTTCTGACATTAAGAATCGCTTGTCGAACGCGCGCCGCTTGTGTCCTTTGAGTTCTCTCTCGCTCGCGACGCGAAAATGTAAGCCAGGTACGCTGGGCTCACCTCAAACCGTAAGTACCCCGTAAACCTTCCGTGATGCTTCGATCGGTTCCTTCGTCAAAGAAACCGCTGTCCAACGTGGTGCTGCGATTTCTTAAAAATCTTTCAGCGAACAAATGTAATTTAGGATACAACGAAAGTTTTCCAGGGAGTCGATTAAGAGAGAGAGAGAGAGAGAGAGAGAGAGAGAGAGAGAGAGAGAGAACAATCAAAATATAATGTGAACCTTTCCTTTCGTAAGCACCCCGGCCCTTGCTGTTGTCTGGTAAAACTTGTGCATTTCGATCGGAGAAAACTTTCTAACGGAAAAGACGTCGATATAACCGATAAACGACTAATTGTAAGTCCGAAACGATTCTTCTTCGAGAGCGGAAATCTGGGCAATTTTATCAGGCGATGGGAGGGGCTCCCGTTCGCGAGAAAAAAGCCCGACGATCGATCGTTTTAATGAAAAAATGCTTGCGACATCGATTGCTTGCCTCCCCGGGAGAGGATCTTATCGATCACTTGCGCCAACTTCATAGACCCTTATATTTCATTTGGAGTGACAAACGTGATGAGAATTGAGTCGCTTTGCGGAAAAACTAACCACGATAAGAATCACCTGTCATAATTTTTTTAGTTCTTTTTCGGAAATCAATATTATTTCGTTTTTAAAACGAAGTCCGTATTCGGAATCGTCTAACAAAGCAACACTCGAAGACACCTAACATGGCAAAGCGCCGTAAAAGAGGAAAAACGACGAGAAGGAAAAAAGGAAGAGGTGCGCGAAGACATCTAAAAAGGCGAACGAATAGCAGACGTTTCGGAGACGAGACAGCGAACGAGGACGCTAAAAATTGATATACCGCGAGGAGTCTCACGGGCTCTTACTAGTGGCTATATTCTCGTAAACGGAAGCACGTAAGAAAATGATCGCGCTGCTACGTGGCGCCGGTACCGGAGTAGTTTGCACGCTCGTAACGAGGCATTCGTCGGACAGTAAATCATTTTTCTCGCGAATCTCTCGATGCGTTTCTAGACGGGGGTTCTGACAACGAGGCATTGTTCGCCCCCAAGTGAAACCTGAAAACTACTACTACGGCTACGGCGGCGGCATGTCTCGGCTTTCGAGTGGAATCGATCGATGCAACGGCATTTCGTCCGGCTTAACACTTCTCTCCTTCTCTCTCTCTCTCTCTCTCTCTCTCTCTCTCTCTCTCTCTCTCTCTTTCTCTCTCTGTCTTTCTTTTTTTCAGCTTTGTCGTACAGCTTTGCGTTTGGACGCGCGGGTCTAAATTATTCCGGATAATGATATTGCGCTTGCGAAGACGGCGGCCGCCCGTCTTTCTCTAGCGCTAAATTTTTCCTGAAAAAGCGAGTCGATCGATTAAAAGGAAAGTTGGAATGGAACGAATAATTTCTCTAGCATGGGGTTAGGGTTGGTGCCCGGTAGTCGAGAGGAAGCTTCGACGAATTGTCGAAAGAAGAGCTACAATAGATGGGGGTGGAGGGAGAATTTTCATTGCTAAAAGGAATCGACTACGAGATTCTTTCCAGAAGGCGGTACGGTCTTTCGTACGAAGAACGATCAAATGAAAATCCTTCTTTGCAGAATTCGTCTCGAATTCCATTGGCAAAAAAGCACGGTGAGCTTTAAACGAGTTAAGAGCACGATACCTATCGATAGGAGACGGAAATCGCGAAGCTCGAAAGCGAATTGACCGGAGAGAGGAGGACTGGGCGAGCTAATCGATTCGACGTCGATGCTACTATAGCGCGGCTTTTATTGACTTTCCGGAGGGTGAGGAAGGGTAAGGCAGTTGCAGAAATTCCGGATGAGTGAGAAAGGAAAGGAAAAGGGGAAATGAGAATAAGGAGAGAGAGGTAGAGGAGGGAGTGAGAGGGGGAGAGAGGAAATCTCTGGACAAAAAGCAAAGTAGCCGCAGGTGGTAAACCCATTAGCCGTGAGCGAAACGCTCCCTCCCCCCCCCTTCACGGTTTTTCTCCTTTTCATTTTTCCCACGGATTATTTACGCCTACTATGCGAAACCTTTCTCATTCTTTCCCTTCGTCTCCGATGAGATTTTTCGGTATATCGGTCGACGCACATAGGCAAATAATTTTTGAGCAAATAATTAAGAAAAAGGAGTTCGAGGGACTCCAGATTATCCGTAAATAGTATTATACACGCAGGTAAATCTCGGTACCGGCGAAAAAAGGTCACATCGGCATATCTCTTGTCAAAGAAGCGAATATAGTATTCCGATTTGGAATACAATCGTCAAAGTAAAGTATTTGCGGGAAGGTTGTCGATTAAAAAAAATATATCCCGTTGGAAATGCCTCTAGGGTACGCGATGTCAACCTGAAAGTAATTACTACCCGCTACCAAGCAATGACGCTCATCTACCGCGCTCACCCCGGAAATCAACAAGAACGAAATGAGAGCCTCGATGGCGTCCACCGAAACTTTCCACTGCTCGTCTTCCTCCTGCTTCTCGCGAAAGTGGGTAACTATCTGCCTGGCAGCTCTCCTCTCCTCTCGCGGCCCTGGACGGGCGCGTAAACGTCAGAATTTTCGAAGGGAAAATAAAGCAACGCGAAGTCATATCGGTAATAAACTGCTCCGCCGCCCCTCGCGCCGCACCTACTACACTACCGCGATAGCGCGTCCCCGGATAACGGTGGCGTCCAATCGCCGGTGACTTTTAAGCCACTTTAACGATTCGCCATTTCGTAACTTTTCGTGGGCTCGTTAAAACGTCGCGGCGCGAACCGGGGCCCATTTCGGGGCCAGTCGTTAAAACTACTACCCGGGCACACAGAGTAATGCCTGACAAAACGGCGCGGCCGCCGCAACTGCCACGAGGACCAGGAGGACGTGCGTTTCATAGAGAAAACACGAGGCATTAAAAAGTGAGATGTGAAGGAACAAAGGAACGGGGTTCGTAAATCCAGTCTCGTTGCGTCGAGATCGGCGTGTAAATGGAACGATGTCGGATAGCGATGAAAAATTATCGACCCTAGTCTCGATCGGTGGTCGGTGCGGCGTTACCGATAATACCACTAGCGTGCTTGAAAAATGAAACTGTGCGTTTTCGCGAATCAAGTGCATCAAATTCTGAAAGTGTTTGTAGAATTGCTCGAAATTATGCGGATCTTTTGGTACATTTGTACGATCACCGGTAATTGCTATAACCCTAAAAGGGACCCGTCCCCACAATCCTCATGAGCGAGGAACCGATGGTCTAGACGTGAAGAACGCGAAACAAAATTCGGACGAGGATGTGGACGAAAGTGCGGAAGGCCGGAGATAGTATAGAAATCCGAAAGGGTACGTGGATATTGGAATTGATCGCGCAGAAATTGTTTTGCGTCCCGCTTGTCGCCCACCGGCGCCGACGCGCGGCGCGTCAAACTCACTCGAGACAAAATGAGCCGACGAAGTCGACCTCTTTCAACCTTCCTCGTCCCTCGTCCGTCTGTTGCTCAAGCCCGTCTCTTTTTCTCTCCTCTGATTCGATCCTTCTCCACTCCCCCGCCGTTCCTTCTACCAAGGGGACCAACTCGATCACCGCGATCATCGGCCGCCCGGTAATTATCAATCGAGCAGCCTGGAAATTCTAAGCAAACGTTCGCGAAACTAGCTATCGGTTTCTCTTGAACGAGTAGTTTCGAGTTTCCAGTTCGTGGCCCGCTCGCCCGTCGTAATATCGACGACGAGGATACGACGATGGCGGTGACTAGCGACGTCGACGGCACATCAACCGTGAAGGATCCCGCGCAACGCGCTTTTACCGTTAATCGCGCGAAACCAGCCAGCCCGAGGAGAAGAGAGCGAGGAGGCGAGGTGAATAAGAAGATGCCGCCGATACTATCCGGACGTTCAGGCCCTGTTTATCGCGAGCGGTTTTGACCAGCATGAAATGATCGTTACGTCAGTGGACCAAAAAACGTGGGTGCGTGGATGAAAGAGGTGGTTCGCTCGAGATTTCTTAGCGATTGCTCAATTCTAGGGTGGAATAATTCGATGTTGCTTAAAAAAGCTCCCTTGAAAAAGCAATTACCAGATAGCTTAAAAAGTGTAATGAAACTATAGAACGAAATTAATGTTGGTGCGCGCGTTTACATTGTATTCTGTCTAAATAACGTATAATAGCCGTATTATCGGACGATGTTATTATCGAGAGAATGCTTAAAATAATTTCATAGGTGAACAAGGCCTCGTCGTCTAAAGTAAGACCTCTCTCTCTCTCTCTCTCTCTCTCTCTCTCTCTCTCTCTCTCTCTCTCTCTCTCTCTCTCCCTCTCCCTCTCCCTCTCCCCCCCCCCTTCCAATTCGGTCCCCCACCAAGTGAATCAATAAATTTTAAACAATCTGGGGCTACGCGTCAAGATGACGGGATATCTCCCCTTCGTTGCCGCGATGCATCGACGGGGGTAATGAATCAGGGTTAATCGAATCGGCCGGCCGGATGTTCGCCGGACGTTCCACACGGACCTCCTCCGCCGGAAGACCGACAGACGCGACGCGGTAGCTTGCCGCCCGCCCGCTCTCTCTCTCTCCGCTCGTGACACGGATATACGTAATTTCCGGTTTTAAGGGCGCTTCGAGGGTCTCGCGGAAAAATCGATGCGCACGAGAAGTCGTAGATGTGCGATTTCGTCGCCGGCGCGCGTGCCTCGGGCGAAGGTAATACTGAAAGGAGCGGCGGGGATGCAGCAACCTTCAGGGACGACTCGTACTCGTTAGAGCAAGCCACAGCGAAAAGTTGTCTAATTCGTTAATACTTTTTGAAGAGAAACGAGTGGTATAGTAGGTTGGAAGAAGAACGGAGCTTGGAGTAGGAGGAATACTTTTCGCATACATAAGAAAAAGTATCTCAGAAGGATGTTCAATCGCATCGGAAAGAAAGAAGCAGCCTGTTAATAAGCGAGAGTGTGAGATACTCGGTCGATCGCGATAGTGGTATCCCTTCTCTTCTTCGTTAATTACCGAGTTTCGCGCATGATATCTTTATACTTAGCTCCGGTGCGCTCTCATCGGTGCCTCCCTCGCCAGTCTAATTGAGAACAAAAATTAATTGAGAGGGCTCACCATTAATTGGAGAGCGCTCGCATCCGTGAAAGCGGAGTGTTTCCGATCGCTTGCGACGGGGAGATTTCAAAAATAAAACCGGCAACCTGATTCTCTCCCACGCACTTTCTGCGTAGAATGGGCGATCGCGCACAGACCTCCCGCGGAGTTACACAAAAGGGAGTTCATTTCGTAAATGAAACGACGCGCGGCGGGTCCCACGGACGTCAGGAAGTTCCTTCTGGTTGGCCGAGAATCGATCGTGCGCCGCTGACGTCAGCGCATAATTTTTAGATATCCGCACACAGTTCTCGTAGGGAGGAGTTTTGCCGATGGAATGTTGTTTTCGCTTCTCCTGCAAATTTCAAATAGCTCGTCGCCATAGGAAATGCCAAACGTAAAGTTATTCGGAGAAAACTATCCGAGACCGCGGTACTATCTTCAATGGAAATCCTACATTTTACCTCTTAAAACTAAAAGTACATCGAATTCTCCGTTGCACGAAGGAAATATTATTACAATGTGCAATAGCACACGTGTATCCATTGACGTAAATATTTCGATTAAACGACTCTTACCGGTGCTCCTCAATATCGAAGGAAGCTTAACGTTCTTCGAGAAAGCGTTCAGTGTAGACATTCGTTCTCTCTCGAAGCGCTATTCTTCACCTCGTTACTTAACCACCTGCAATTTTCCAATTCCACTCAATTCACTTTACCAAATAGTTCGGATCAATTTATCTACTCGTCCAGAGAATCCAATTATCCGTGGAGAAGAAGAGGCGCTGCCGATCGACATCTCATCCCCAAAAATAATTCCGACTCACGTAGACCCACTCACCGCGCACACGTTTATCCACCGATCCTGCATCCTTAACCTCGAGCAAGATGTAAAACCCCCTCATCCTCGTGTCTTCCGCCGACCGCTGAATAATTAACGTGACAGCGTCGATACAACTGACCGACTTCTCCCTTCGAAACCCTCTCTCTCTCAGTCCTCTTGTTCTCTTGTCCTCTCGTTGGCATTCAGGGTCCTCTCTTCGTCTGATCCCCGAGTACACAAAACGGGACGTGACTCGTGGTGGAGCGCGAGAGAAGCTACGAGAGCGGGGCAGCGCGACAGGAATGGTTCTCGAGATTCAATGTTTACTCCTCGTCTGCTACCAGTCGGACGAGGAAAGGTACACAGTTGGACGGACGAACAGGCTGTTGGACGAACATCGAGGAATTCTCTCTCGATTTTCAAGGGGACGGAGGAGGATCCTCCTAGGATCGGTGACGATCGGGGAATCGGAGAGCCACGGACGGGCCCGCGTAACGCGTTCGTTCGAGCGCGTAAATTTTATTATTGTGTCCGTCTCCCGCGAGTGTGTCAAGGCTGGCCGGCCAATAGAATCGCGTGTTAGGGGAAAACGCGGGTATCGAGTGTGCACATTGCAGATGTGGACGTGCATACAAGCGCGACGCATCCGCTGGGACGAATGCATTCGGTGGCGAATGGGAGGAGCGCGTGGCGTCGGCGTCGCCGTCGCTTCGCACATATAGTGCCTCTTCAATCCATTTAAACGAGCTTGAAATCCTCTTGCTCGAGCCAATATGGAGCTCGAGAATGAAGGGCCGTCCACGATGATGTCGAAACAGAGAAATACGAGAAATTTTCCTATACATATAGAATTAATCACAACGATTTTCTCAAGCCGAGTACGTATTTGAATTCTTTGGGTTGTCGTGCGAGTCTTCCCCAGCGAGTAATCCTTGCTCGATGGATTGTCCTAGCAGCGCGAAACACAGATCGCCAGACCTTGGTGAAAAGGTTCCGATAAAACTGCGATAAAATAGAAGAACGGAATGCAAGCTCGAGCGAGGGTGACCGCCGCGATAAAATCGATTTGGTAGGTCGATTAAAATGTTTTTGGAATCTATTCGTTTACTTTACACCCACCACGGCGTCGTTTCATTACGTCATTGGTCTTGGTCGCAAAAGACGGTTTTCCGAATTCTGCTCCACATCTGTGCTTCTGCACGTGAGTAAACGTCGAGGCAAAATCTATTCCACCGATCGATAAATGCTCGAAAGCGTAAATCCTTTGTTCGTTAAATATCCACGTTCTATTCCTTCGCCGGCTAAAAATACCCATTTGTTCTCGGAAGACTCATCGATTGGCCTCATCGCGGTCCATTCGCGTCCTGCTCCAAAAATGTTGGGCCTACCTCTACTCTCCCCTTTCCACCTGCGTGAACGTGGCTTACATTCGAGTTCCATTTGTACTCATCGCACAGTCTTTCATCGGTAGCCCCCCCCCCCCTCCAACCTTCTATCATCCTTTCATTCCGGCGCCACGATTTTTCCGTCGAGTTTTCCGCTCGACGAGGCATCCGCGCGAAACTAGCCGCATTGTTCGTCATTCGTCGGTGTGGTGGGCGCGAAGCCATCGGCGGGAAAGGTTGAAAAAAATGATAAAAGCAAAAAGAGGAAGAGCAGGAGAAGGAGAAGGCACGACTATTCTTTCGGTGGGCGCGCAAGGAGAAAATGTGCAAGATAACCGGAAGTGACGTTGAAACTTTCAATGCACAAGGGAAACGGAGGGGGAAGGGTACCTGGAGAAATACCAGAGAAATTTCGGGAAACCCGAACGAGGGAGAAGACAAATCAACGATAGACGAACAACGCGAGTAAATGGCAGCCTACGGAAATAAACTTTTCCGTTGTAGTCGACCGTGCGGCCAAGAGAGCGTGCAAAAAAAAATCGTAAACGAATTGTAAAAGCAAATTTACATTTGATGCCGCTCACAGAGAGACGCAGTCGCATTGAACGTGTTTATCAAAGGCTTCGATTATCTTCCCACTTTCGTGACTGCCACTGCTCCCGAGGGACTTCTACCAGGCGAGAGGGTAACGAGCTATCGAAGTTATTCCTCCTTGGAAAATGGACGAGGTCCGAGACATCGCGCGTGGTGGCGCGTGGCTATTCGCGATCGGGATATTTTATCTGCCAGCGATATCTCGAGAATGCGAGGCGAAGAACGGCACGGAACTCGCATGGTTCCTGCAAGGCGAGATGGAGGAGAAGAAGGGAAAGAAGGAGGAAACAAAACAATTCGCACGTGGCACACGTTCGTCCGTTCGCTTCCGGCTCGACTTCACTCGCCGATTTTGCACAAACCGTCCGGATCGAACGTGATCTCTCCCCTCCGTGCGATATCCTCGAACGCTACGAGGTCGCTCACGTGAGGCCAACGAATTTATCGTTCCGAAGAAGGTGTTTTCAGACGCACGCGCTACGGCAGGGTACCGATAAAAAGATTGGTACAGGCTGTACGCTTGATCGATACTTTTTTTTATCGAAACTGTTTTTATCGTGACTCGGAATAGCAGAAGTGAGATTGCATATGTGCTCCTGTAAATGCCAGGCCGTTTTGTACCTACCGGAAAGCTTCTACTGTCGGACGAGGCACAGATTCGCACGACACGATCAGACGCGTTTTTGCAAGTTCCAATTTTTTCTTCCAAAGTATTTGAAGTTATTGCAAGCGGCCTGTTATTGCAACCCTAACCCTATCTGCCCCCCCCCCCCCCCTATTCTTCTGCACTTTTGTCCGAGTCTTAAATGTTTCCTTCGCCGATTGGTCGGTTAAACTCTTAACATGGATCCTAACCTTCCTCGAGGGTGTTTTCCGCTTGTGAAAAGTAAAGCGTTAGCGGTGAGTCCCTCCGTGCTTCAATTTGTTCTTCCATTTTCTTTTGACACATTGGAGCATCAACTCTACTGCCGAGCGCGTTCCTTTATTTCCTTCTTTACCGATGATTATTATTTTTCATTGGCCATTACTTTACCACATTATCCCCTCTTAATTAAATGTTCTTACGTATGCTCCGTAAACAACTAAACGAACAACTAAGCGCGTGAAAATTTGCAGACTGTGCAGCGAAGCGATAATCGTAAATGCCAGTGGTTCCATACGGAGTCCTCGACGTTAATTTCCAATTCCGATGATATCCTCGATTCATTACCATCGTGCAGCACACTTTACGGACGGTGCTTTGTAGGTTACTGGATTAATACCATTTGACGAGGAGGAGTCCGCTTCCACCTCCACCTCCTGCTCTTCCTTTTCCTGTCGTCGCAAGAGGAGACGAGAGGAAGCCGGAGTGCATCCAAGTGAAACACAACCGGGCTTCCTCGATGTTCGCCCACTGCTCGCTACTCGTTCTCCACAGATTTCACTCGACGTTCTCTCCCTGTGTTCGTTCGGTTACTGGCGGTTTCGCGGCATCTCTCGTCGTGCCGGTGTGGCGAGCTCGGGCAAGCGGTACTCGTTCGCAACTGTTCCCCGCAGATGCCTTTGCGACGAACTTCTCTCCTCTGTAGAAACGAGATAGGAAGACGAGGAGCGTCGCGTCGTCGATCGAGCGGCCCTACCAGATCGAGCACCGACCATAGCTCATAGCCCGTGGCCCGTGGCCCGTCGCGTTCCGCCCTTGAGCTCAAAAGTTTCTTTTCGCCAATTTCCTTCTCCCGTTTCTTTAGTATTCGTCAAATAATTATCCGTATCTTCGCGTTTCGCACGGTGAAATTACCACGTTAATGCAACGTTAACGCGTAATCGGCGAATCACTTGGAATTAACCGACGTCGCGACGCTTCTCAAAATCCTACCGACGACCCCGCATGCAGCGGTCCCAGACCTCGTCTGTTCCTTTTCACGGATCCCACCTTCGACCGCCTTTCGTTTTTATCATTTATCGTTCCTCGATATTTACATCCTCCCGCGCTTCTCTTTCGGCTCTCAGCAGCGGACCGTTATCGACGCGGACGACCGCGCCCGCCATCCCGCTTAATTGCCCAAGAATAAATAAATAACCGGGAGTGAAGAAATTCCCTCACGAGCCACGTGTTCGCACGCGCTCGAACGTGTCTCGTCGACACGATCGCAACGTGAACGAATGTTCGTTAATCGTAACGATAACAAATCTTCGAGCTCGATTCTCTGCACCAATATGTGCTCACGCACGCGGCAAGCGTTGGTGGAATCCGGATAAGCGAGCCATTAGGTACGTTCGTTAATTGATATAAGGAAGACACGATAAATTGCGAAAGGTGCCGAGAAGAAGGAGCCCCCCCCCCCCCCCCGGCCGCGGCGGGAAATGAGACTGGGTCGCGGGAGAAAAATACAGAAAGATTAAGGAGGCCAAGATCGTCGGCGTCGGGGTGACTCGCTGAAATCGATTCCGAGGATAATACTGGCGTTAACGAGGGCTCGTATTTAATTAAGCCCTCCGTGGTAGCCTAAAGAGGAAACTTCGGGGTCTTCTTGCCTCTTCGCTCTTTTCTCTCTCACTCTCCGTAATCGCAGGTAAACGAAATCTTCTTCTCCCGATTAATTGCATTTCGAGACTCGCTTGGCTTTTCGATTAGCTCGGTAAGTTCGCCCATATTGGAAAGGGGATAAAGTCAAATTCGATTTTGGCACGAAATACCTTCAGCCCCGCGCGTGTCCTGCTTTATTGAGACCTTCCGAGCTGCGGAGAAGGCACTGGCAACAGAAAAGAAAGTGCCTGGTGGCCCAAGAGAGTATCTCTCTTCTGCACGGTACCGCAGCCCGATTCCACAATGGGGCGCCGTTTCCCGCGTTAATTAGACCCGAGTGCTTAATTGGGCGTTGCGGATTCTTCGTTAAGGAAGGAGGCCGGACGGGAGTGGAGACGAAAGTCTGAAAGAAGCGGACGAGGTGGCGAGGAAGATGGAAGAATACTCGTAATTTGCTGCCTCCGTGGAGGCGAGAAACGTGTGTCGGCGCTGACGAAGCCTGGAGAGCGAAAATTGAGAGGAGAGAGAGAGAGAGACGGATAGAGAGTGAGGGGGAGGGGGGGAGGAGGAAACGGGGATGAGGATGCAAAGTTCTACGCGAAATTCAAGATAGAATCTTTCTCGTTGGAGAAGAAAGGGAGAGAAGGAGCGAGACGCATGCGCGCAAGGAACCTCCTTCACACGGAAATTCATTAATAGCGTTATTTCGTAAGTACGCCCGACTCTCGTCTGCACACGGGCGCACGCGAGCCCATTCCGATAACGTCGGTAGTTAGGTAGGTGAGTAGGTAGGTGGGTGGGTGGGTAGGTAGGTAGGTAGGTACGTGGGTGGGTAGGTAGGTAGGTAGATAGGTAAGCAGCAGGGCAAGAAGGCACATTAACACATTTGCTACGAGCGGAGCCTTATGCTGCGACGAGTCTTGCATAAAAATGCCCGAACCTCGTAACAACGTGCTCTCACCTAACTTCCCGCGAGGGACGAGGACGCGCAGGAAGCTCATTTGGAACGGTTTTACGTGAGCGAGCGTTCCTGTTTCGACGCGGGGTGTCACGCGCGTCACCGACAATTACGATACTCGATAACGACGAGTGCGGCTGCAGACTGGATGGATGATTCTTTGTTGTAAATGGTTTGAAGCACGGGAAAGGAACTCTAAAGGTACAGCAAATATACTCAATAGAAATCGAAGATCAACGAAATTGCAGAGGTCGATGGGCAGATCGCATAACAATCGCGGCGTTTTTAAAAAATTCTAATAAGTGTCGAGTAACACGAACGAGAACAAATAAGTGGAAATCTCCGTATTGACGGTCGTCTTGCAATATTAGTATCTAACATGCCTGTTAGAAATTAAATTTCAATAAATCCCTCTACAATATTTGTCTACGCGAATCAGAACGCGCCGGAGAGAATCGTATATCAATTTCTACCACTCGGGTCAGCTCCATTGGGAGAAAAGCCGAAGAACGATTTTCACGCGCCTTCGAAGATCTCAATCGGGACTCCACGAGTCAAGGTTCGAACGTGACATCCAGTCATGGGCAAAGCCGACGTTACGCCTAACGAGCGGGACCCATCGATTAATCATCCACCATCGAGCAAAGGACCATTAAAGCGGACGGTCCCATCCGACGAGCATCGCCCCAAAACACGCGACAACGAGAAGGAGAGCTCCTCCGATGATTACCCGCACCCACGAAAAATTCGAAGCTGGACAAGAAAATGGAATAGCTCTCTCTCTCTCTCTCTCTCTCTCTCTCCCTCTCTCAGCGAGATTCTCAAATTAAAGGACCCCGAATCCTTGAGACAATTAGTCGCGGTCTCCGCTCCGTGGCCCGATTAACGACGTCTTTTCTGTTTTAGCCGCGTCGCGAATTTTATCGCTCATTTTTCCCACTTTCTATTCCCTTTATCGCAATACAAAGAGAGAGAGAGGGGGGGAGGCGGGGGGGGGGGGGGAGGGGGAGAGAGAGAGAGAGACGCAAAGAAAGGGTGGACCCACTTTCCGCTCGACCCGGTAACGAGTGCTCTCTTTCGTATGCAAAGTCGCGCACGCGCGAGTCCACGTGGCGGTCATTAAAGGCTCTTCTATAAGGTGATCTGCCTGGCCACTTTTGCCCGCTCGCGGTCGTGTAGACTCTCCCGACCACTCCATTGCACGAGCCCGGGGGAGCCCAGTGAAGTAGAGGACCACTTTTGGAGGAAGGTGGACTTTGGGCCTTTTGACATCGCGGTAGGAGAAGAGGAGAGAAGGAAGAGCAAAGGACGGAGGGCAGCAGGAGGAATATTTACATTTGAATTGGTCGAGCAGGTGTCTCGTCGCTCAGCCTCCGGCGTCGACCCTTCTCGTTAAATAATTACGGCGTAATTTAACGAATCCACATGCTTCCACCCGAAGAGACGCGGTGGAAAGCTACGAGCGCCGTTAGAGCGTCGAATAATTTTCCCTTTTTCTCCAGCCGCTTTGTCCCAGTGAAGCATTACGTCCACATTCTCTCGCTCCCTTTTCTCTTTGATTTTTATTTCAAACTTTCGAAATGCGTCTCTCCAATACGCGTCGAACTTGCATTCCACCGTCGTTTTATTATAATATAACGTTTGTCTGCTTGCGCGCATTTAACCTGGCGATAATCTTCCAGAAGCTTATCTCAGCCTCTCGTAAAAAACAATTATTCGGGCGCTGAAATCACTCGCGTCGACTTCCAACCAAATACGACAGATAAAAACTCTTTCTAAAGTTGATTCTCCGTCTTTTGCAATCATCGCGAATTATTCACTCGCGACGAACACGAACGAAGAAAGGAACAAAGCACGGAGCATTTACATCGGTTCAATTCACCAAAAGCAGAGACTCGCTCTATTCGTTGCAGGTAGCGTCGCGCAACAATTAGCAGAACTTTGATAACATGGTATTTCCATATAACAACGTTCCAAGGACATTCCAAGTTGCACTCGGCGAACAACAAATTCACTCGGCTCTACTCTACCTCCACTCCGTTCCTTATCTCTCGCAGTCCGCGCGCCGCGAACAATGAAACACCACGGTGCGCCAGCTACGGTCAAAGGAGAAAGTCAATTGGCTGTGAGCGAGGCTTACGTAAGAATGGGAACGAATTCTGAAGGAGGGGACGAGTGGAGGTCCCGCCGATAGAGGTGTATCTTCGGAATGATACAAGCCGCGAAAGAATTTCCATTCGACGGGAGGTTCGTCAATTTGCATGGGAATCGTCGAAGCAGGTGGCCCGGGCGCGCGCCCGGTAGCCGTTCGCCGTGAAATTATCTCGATAAATTCACGGGTCGCGAATCGTAGTGCGCGCAAAGCGTAGACTGGTCCTGTTAAGCGGAGAACACATATAGGCGATCGCCACCACGATCGCGACCGCGATCAAACGCATCAATTGTTCATCACTTGTTGATCAATTGTATCAATTGCAATCGCAATCGCAATCGTAGTCGCGATCGCCTATATGTGTTTTCCGCTTTAATCGTTACCGTGGACTCGATCATCGTAGACGATTATTTTCTTTCACCCCCCCCCTCTCCCTCTCTCTCTCTCTCTCTCTCTCTCTCTCTCTCTCTCTCTATATATATATATATATATATATATATATATATATATAAAAACCCATCGGAGCAGGATTACAGGAGAGGAGAGAGAATTCGGCCGAGCGTGAAAGGGGAGAAATCAAAGAGAGTAATCCGAGGACGCGCTGTTCTTCTTTTTCCTCCTTCTTTTTGCTATGCGAGACCAAAGCGAACGATAATCGCGAAGCCTGTCGTAAAATTGTCCTCGTAAAAGCGCGATCTCTCCCGATAAGAGACGCAACCATGCTCCCTCTCGCATATTTGTTTTGGCGAAGGAAAGCGTATCATGATTTTCGCGAAACGGTTGCATTTCCGGGCGAGGGGTCAGCTTCTCTGCTCGCAGCCTGATATCTTTTGGCGTGGGGGAGGGGGGATTTATATACATTTTACATACATTTTATTTCAAATGCAAGCGGAAGAGAGAGAGAGAGAGAGAGAGAGAGAGAGAAACACCGGTAGCGGCGAGCGGAACATCGGAGGACATATTTACGACTTGTGAAAAGGAAGAAGAGAAAGGAAACAAGAGGGGGTTGGCTAATTGGGTTCGAGGAAAAGGGAAAAAGAGGAAAAAAAAATGCCAGGGGATCCACCGCGATCCAAATTAACATTTCAATTTGGCGGTAGGGTGGGCTCTGCTGTTGTCCCCCTCCCGAAAACGATAGGTGGGACCAGAGACGAATCAGGCGAGCAGGGGTCCACCGAACGAGCGAAACTCCGAGAGTCGAGAGCGGTAGTCCTTCTTACTGTCTCCTTCTCGTCGTCAGTCGCCACCTGACATTTTCAAATGCAAAGTCGCCCCTGCCGACCAACAATGCGGGACACCGGAGCGCGCGCGAGCCGATATTTACATACTGGTTCGCAAGAGCGAAGGCTTAAGCCGGAGCGTGCGAGGTAGTGAGTGACTGAACGAATAGAAGAGACTCTCTCGCTTTATCTCCCGTCCGTCTGTCTGCCCGCTCGAATTATGTCGAGCGATGCTTTTAATCCGCGTTGTAAACCAGCGTTGAGCCGCGAGAACACCGTCGTATGCCGTGCGTCGTTTATTCTCTTTTCGTTGTCCCCGTTCTCCCTTGTTATTTATAGGGCAATAAAAATATGCTCATTCTTCCCCATCGGCTTCTTCGATCGACGCTTTTTTTATGTTTCCGGATAACGAGAGCACTCGATAGAACATTGAAATTTTCCCCCTCGGTTTAATGTTGTCGGTTGGACATTGTTACGAAAGGTTGCAATTTCTATTAAGCGATCGTAATAAACTAGATTATTGTACTTCGCGTTAAAAATCATTAGGCACTCCTCTGCCTTTGACAAATGTGCACCAAATCACCGATCGAGTCGGGCGCTTCTCTGCGATTCTCTTTTTTCTATATTTTCTTCCGCGTGTGCTATCAGCTCTAACGCTCCACTGTGGCATCGCTAAGGACAAAGCGTTATCCCGGCGCCGCTTCACCCCCCAATCTATAATTACGTATAATTACGATGGGCAAGGGTAAAAGGATGGTGGGGGAACGGACGGACGGACGGAGCGAAGAAGGCGACTAGGAAAGAAGCGGACCAGGGAGCGGACCGTTTAAAAAGCAACCTTGCCTCTATCCATAACGGAGCTGGCCGAGCCAGATATCTCGAGCCCAGCGAAGGAACGGTTCATTCATTTTTCCTTTTAGCGTCTTATTACGCCTGATGGCACTGCCGTGCCGCCGCGCGGTTTAAGCGAATCCGCGTATTTGTCAGGCTCTTAAAACTTTTCGTCCCGTTGTCTCCCCCTGTCTCGACGCCGACGTCGCTTAGCGGACCCAGCCGTGCTTTTATTGCACACGCACTGTAATCTCACGCAACACTTTACCCCTCCGAGCGATTTGCAATTTAACTGTCCTAGTGTTCTAACGTCCCGTGCCGACCGCGGTTCCCTTCCCCTTCCTCCTTTTCCCCCTCCGGGAGCGTGCGCCGCTCGAATGCGCGGATGAGCGCGCGTGGGATATATGTATAATGGAGCTCGCGATAAAAAGATAACAGGTGTATCGGTCCGTTCGATACGAATAACTGTTACTGGCCACGGGTTAATATTCGAGATACGCAATGATTATTGGTAGAATAAGTGTTCCACGGACTCACCTTAGTGCGCGCTGGGTGGTCTTCATCTTCCTGTCCTTCTTTCTTCGCGTTTCTTCCTTTCCAATAAATCCCTCCTCGCCTTCTTCGGTTAACCGCTCGTTCAATGCCTATCCATCGACCTGTCTCTCGTAACGGACAGTAGAGGAGGAACGAAAGAATCAAGATGGACACACGTGAAGCAAGCTTCGCAAGATTGAGCACCACTGAAGAATTCACGACGTCCCACCGCACCGATTCGAATTTTCGCGCGAACACTCTATCGCACGGGGGAACAAAACGTAACACGATGCTACCGTATCATCCTCGAGAGAATCGATCACAGGCTTGTATAATTCAATGGTAATCCTGGTGTATGTTCTTCGAACGCTTTATATTCACCACTGGGTCTTGTGACACAATCGATTTCACGCCGGTCACCCACGATCTTTATGCATCCCTGTCGAAAACTGTAACGAACTGCTGACTTCCGCTCGGAGTCTCGTATCCACAGCGTTGTTATGAGCCGCGCACTACCGGTAGAAATACGAATTAGATCAGTGGGACTCGCGTTCGAGAAACCGACCGACGCACCGTCAGGTTAGGTCGCGACTCCAAGGAGACGGAGAGAGAGAGAGAAACATAACCTCTCTTTCACCGACGCAACGACCGAGTGGCTGCCCCAGGCCGATCGTTCGTCTCCTTTTACCCCGATCCCCGTGAAAACTCGGAAAACTCCTCTTCGTAATTCTCCGATGGTCTCGTCGCGACGATTATTCTCGATCCCGATGAATACGTCCAATCTACCGGCATGGCAGATGCCACGGATCGCATGCACGTGCTCCGTTACCAAAGCTCCTACCGGCCACTTTCGACTTTACGCACCTGCCGTTTGTCACTTTGTCCAAAAGCACGGGATACCGAACCTTTCAAACTTCGTACGTATATAAGCGTGCATCGCTCTTGCAACCGGCCCGTTTGAAACAATTGCAACGATCACCGAAGCACTCGCGCACTTCGATTGTCAAAACGCTCTTGTCATCGAGAGTCGGAGTATTTTCTCCAAAAGCAAACACTTTAACCGCGCGATACTTTGATATCCAATAGGAAACCGACGCTCCCCCTATGCGCAACAGTTCAATCGAACCCGATCGACATACGTGACGGGGATCGATTCGATTTTATCGGAAAGGGCAGACGCTTTCAAATATGGCGGCAGGTGCAACAGTTGCCGGTTTAAAAAGCACGTCGCACCATCTCTTACGTCACCGTGACGGGCGAAACTGTGAAATTTAACGCGTCACTTCGATTCTGCCCGATCGTTCTCGCATATTCGCGACTTGTCTCGCGCCCGGCGCCGGCAGCGTGCCCAAGCGTGCCCCGTACCGACGAATCGACGAACTCCTCAACTTATTCGCAAGGTGGCGAAAAACCTTACAAAATCCTCATGCGCGCGGCAGGTGCAATACGTGCCGGTTTACATGTGAGCCGCACACAGCAGTCTCGTCTCTTGGGCATGTCCCAACCGCGGAGCGGTCCACCACAGGCTACGAGGACTGGTTCCACGGGGCTACCCGTGCTCGAGACCGGCCAGACTACTTCGTACACGAAAGAAGAGCGAAGGAGGAGGT
Organism: Tiphia femorata; assembly: GCA_944319695.1. Lineage (NCBI taxonomy): Eukaryota > Metazoa > Arthropoda > Insecta > Hymenoptera > Tiphiidae > Tiphia > Tiphia femorata. Next base: position 315,679 of record OX090899.1, read on the forward strand.
ATGGAAGCGAGTCGCGGAGCGGACCCGAGAGGGAGGAAGCGGCCCGCGAGAGAGATGGGCGATTGGTGGTAGGGTGAGTACAAGAGAGAGAGAGGGCGAGTGAGGGAGGGAGGGAGAGAGGGAGAGAGAGAGAGAGAGAGAGAGAGAGAGAGAGAAGAAGTAAGCGGAGAAGGAGAAAGAGAGCGTGGAGAGTGGACTCGCGTGGGGTGTGGGGTCCCGTTCTTCGAGAGAGAGGCTTATACCGTGGAGCGCGAGGAAGTACTGTTACTTGTTAGACGGGGCCGTCGTGCCCCGACAACGTGCTGCCGTAAACGCGATCTAAAACGCAACGTAAAACGCAATGCGGCCCGGCTACGAACGCGCGAGTAATCCCGACCAATCGATCGAATCTTCTTCGGCCCACCACGTACGTCTGTGAGAGGACTCGTAAGGCTTTACGCGCCGGATTGATTTGCGCCTGGCAGAGAGACCGAAGAGAAAATATTACCGAACTTTATTATCGTGCCCGGAAACTTTCGGAACATCACCGGGCTCTTTTCACTCTCGCGGCCAATCTTGCGATTAGTTCGGTCGTGGATATTCCCTGGCGTTGTTGATTCTGCCACGAGAATTACACACGATTTTCTTCGCCTACAATCGACGTATCCTTTCTCGCGAATGTAAAGGAGACACCACTCTCTTTGTCGACGATGCCTCGTAGTTCTCGATCTCCCGCGAGGAGCGTTCTCTCGAAAGTGAGGTAGACCGAGAGCCAGGCAATGTCACCGGACCTATTTCCAGCGTTGACCGTAAATATTTGTCCACTCGGGGGCGAGACTAAGATTCGTCTGTTGGTTTCGCGAATCCCGTGCGATCCATTAAATATTCACGGACCCCGGGCAACGCTGTCCAGCATATTATCCAACGGCGTGATCTTCCAAAGGATCCGGCAACACTTCAAAAGGAGGGCTCTCTCGACAATCTTCTCTCTCTTCTTTATCCTTTTCTCAATTTTCTTTCATTTGTTCTTTTCTTTCCGTCAATATGATGCTACGAGCATTACTAGGTCCTCATAGTCCCTCTCTCCTACTTCTGTTTACTCTTCACCGCCGATTAACGAACCTTGTCGTTTAAGCGACGCGCGCGTTGTCAATGCCGGCACTCGCGCTCACCGTGCCGCGATCCGGACGACCGCCACAAAAACGAATCCATTCTCGTGATCAAGGTTGCGTTGAGTTTTCGATAACTCGGGCGCCAAAGGTAAACGAAAGGGGCGCAAACGTTGGAATGAAGCGTATTCACCGCTCGGTGGTCGCGGCTCGACTAAACGAGCGCCCGCCTCCGCACCGTTGCCCGCCGTACTCGCAGCCGGTACTCTCAAGCCCGTACCAAGCGATCCCGGGGTCCCCCGGAATACTCTGCACGCGCGTTCAACCGCCTAACGTGTGCACCTACCTCTGTGAAATTGTAAATACGCGCATTGGTGGTACGCGCGCACGTGCTCCCGCCTAAACACACAGGGTGGCCTACAAGCGGAGGTGGCCACTAATCGAATCAATTAGTATCCAGATGACTATTTCGAGTATGTTTCATTAGTACGATTTTCATTATTCGCAAGATTCGTAATTTGTGTGCGCAGATTGTAAAGAGAGAGGGAGAGGAAGAGAGAGAGAGAGAGAGAGAGAGAGAGAGAGAGAGAGAGAGAGAGATCGCACGTTTGAAAGCTGATCGTGAGGTATTTTCAAGAGTAATAGTTCGAATTGTTTGCTTTGTAGAAATTGGGAAACTGAAAAATCCAAGCGTGAACGAACGTTTGTTAAAGAAAATATTTAATACTGTGGTAAACGTTAGAATTTTGATACGCCGACCCAATTATCGGTTGAATCATCTCATTACAATCTATTATTGGTTATTATTCGTAAATATGCCCAATTCTGACCATAAGTCACGAATTCGCGACGAACACTCGAATTATAATTTGTAATGTCGAGAACATTTGGGATCGTTAAGCGGAGAACACATATAGGCGATCGCGACCACGATTGCGATTGCGATTGCAATTGATACAATTGATGCGTTTGATCGCGGTCGCGATCGTGGTGGCGATCGCCTATATGTGTTCTCCGCTTTATACAGGTTTCATTAATTTCGGTTTGATTGCCGGGTTAAATATGTTACTCTTTGGATTGTTTTTCAAGCTATAGACGAGAACAAATAAAAACGCCGAAAACCTTATAACAAGATTTAGACTTAGTATTGCCCTATTTTAATATTGAAGTCCGGAGGCCTAAAAACGAGACGGATTTTATCATTGAAAAGAACGACTTTACTACAGAAAATACATAAAGTGCTATTTTTGAAAGAAGTCTACGTATAATACGTTGGATGCTACGGATTCTAGATTTGCACAATGCGGTATTCCGCAATTAATGTCACATAAAGTACGTACCCTACACTTCGTTACGTAAAAAAACAGTCGAATGACTTGCGTCAGTTAAATCAATCGGTGACTTATGGCCCATCCTGTATGTGCTGTATGTAGGTGCAGTTACAAGCACGCACTGGAAAGACGAATACGTGCATGCGTCCTCTTCCTCGTCTCCGCGTCTGCGGCGCGACCAGATCGAGCGGGTGTAACCGGTTTCGCCGATTTTTTCCCGAAAAGCACTCCGCGACGCTTTGTAAAATTCTACGCGCCCTTTGTCGTCGATCGACACATAGCTACACGTACGTTCGTACGTATCGAGTGGCGAGCGAAGAGAGAGGGAGAGAGAGAGAGGGAGAGAGAGGAGGGGGGGGGAGAGCGAGCCAGTGGGTAATTTCACTAACGGCCCAATGATAGCTTGAGCGTGACCGTGAGAGCGAGGATAAATTCGTAATATTCGTATTTATCCGCGATCGAGAATGACGGATAAATGGTCGATGCGCGGCGAGTCCTTCTCTTTAAAGCTGGCCGTCCATTAGGTCAGTCAGGGAGCGCGGCGCGGCGCGGAGCAGTGTCGGGTTTGAAAAAATACATGCAAATGAATATACGTATACGGGTGAAATATCGCTGTATGGCGCTGCATTCGTATGTTTCCGGTCCTTTGAGGATCTTTCACCCGTATACGTATATTCATTTACATGTACTTTTTCAAACACGGCACTGCTCCGCGCCGCGCAGCGCTCCCTGACTGACCTAATGGACGGTTAGCTTTACAGATGAGATTTGCGGTGGAAGGTCCGCCGAGAATCTATTTTTCTCCGGGGGTCTGAAATAGAGGAACGAGTATAGGTGTTCAAGACAAAAACGAAGCTGCGCCACGATAATAGCTGACCGAGATATAGAGGATTTCGTGAAATTACGACTGTTTCGATAGAAATGACGCGCATAATTGGAACTGCCACTTTTTTACGCAAAATTCTCGGTACATAGTTTATCTAAAAACATATTTTCTTCTTTATTTTATTTTACACATGATTAGTAACACGTACCCTCTTGGCAGGTAGCAGGTGTCTTAGGTATAAATTTTGGAATAACGAGTAAATCTCGAGGGACATAAGAATTAATAAAAATCTTTTCTCTTTTAAGATTTCGCCGCGTAACTCTCTCCTGCGTGGAACTCCTCAATTCTGCAGGTTCAGCCGTGAACTGAATCGGTGCTTTATTTCAAGGGGGCTTTAAATCGCGGCGAATACGCGCGTGGCGGTAACGCGTAGCTTCAATCGCATACCTCGTGGAAACAATGGTGGCTGTATTTTTCTTTCACGAGGAAAGGTCACGCGGTCCGGACCTCTCGTACTCCATCCTCATCTCGCTCTCCTCCTCGTTCTCCTCCTCCTGCTCCACACTGACCTCCTCCACGAAAATATATTTTTCAAGCGGATCGAGCTTTTCGTAGTGGCCGGTCACGTTTCTCTGTTTGCACACGCGAGCGGATGAAAGGGATACGCTCGTACCGAACAGCTGAGAACGGAAAATCGAGAAGAGCATCGGCTCCCACGCACATCTCTCACTAGCTCGTTGGATGGAATTGTGCCTTGAAACAAAATCTTACAGCGCATCCGTGACGCTTTGCTCCTCGACCAACCTATAATTAAATGCGCGTAATGGTAATATGGCGTGGCGTGCATTAGAAAGCCACTGTTTTTTCCACCGCTAGAATCAGCAGCTTTCCTCGAAAACAAAACGCAACACAACGGAATTTCCCGTGGGCGCATACGATGGAGCGGAAAAATTGTTCGAACGAAAAGCCATATCCCACGAGTGCCGATTTATCTTCGTGGAAGCCGTATCGCACGTCCCTGATTATTATTTTATTTATTTTTTTAGTTTTGCCATCTCGCGGTAGGCATTACTATCGCGGTGTTATCGCGGAAGATGAACTTGTTGCATTTGTAGCTCGCGAAATATCTCATTAGGAATGGCCGTAACACGAACAAGAACGTAACGTAACACCGTAGGTACGCAGAGGTAATCTGCCGCGCGCGATTGAACGGCTTCGTGAATACGTTATTACGAGGGCAATTCCGGTGGCTCCGCATTGTTAACGTGAAAATGCGATATCGGCCGTATTTGAATATCGAATGGTGCAGGAATCATATGCACGTTCTCACGGAAGCAAGCAATTCGCATGGTGGAGCTTCAGTAATGATCCTAGAAATTGGCGATCGTACGTCGGACGGGCGACCCTCGTTTAAATCTTAACGATATGCGAGATAAATGTATTTTTTCTCGTTAAAACGATGCGTAAATCATTTTCGATAAACACGCGAACAATGATTCACGATGGCGCTCACGGCCCATTCGATAATTTCTCATTTGGCATTAAACCGAGTCTCGTCCTGTTACCGACGTTAATACCCGTCGGCCTCACGCTCCTCGTAATCCCCAATAAATGGGGGAATTATTCAGAGAATTATCGACCACCGCGAAACTGTTCGAGGGGCAAAATTGTAACGAAATTTTCGTTCGCACGTACCTTACCAGGATTGATTTGTTTGTAGGAGATTTTTAAAGAGCGCTCTCGGTGCTCTCGAATCGGTGCCGTGTTTCGAGGCGCCTCGAGTTCGGGCTCTGTAGCGAGCTCGAATTTTTCGAAATTCCAATTCTGTAATCGTCACGCACTGGATAACGTAAGGTGAGACCAAGGCAGTCCGGTCCGGGAACGAGATTCCATGCTCGAGATCTGTGACACCAAAAACCGCGCTAGACTCATCTGTCTTCGAGCGTGTCCTTCATTCTCGACTTCCAAAACAATAATAATCGATAACTCGGGCGGCTACGGCTACGCGATCGTGTGAACATTAGATTGTAATATAATTTCGAAGAGAGAGGAGGGGGGGGGGCAGACAGAGACGAAGACGGAGACAGAGACGCGAGACAGAGACAGAGATAGAGGCAGAGATAGAGATGAAGACAGAGGCAGGGTAATGTAAAAATCGGAATATCTTCGGCGAAAGTACTCGATTCCTTTTTCTCCAGTGAATCGTGAGCCACTGTTACTCGAGCGAGGAAGTAGTTTTCATTCTTGCCTTTGATTGTAGGAAACGAAGGAATTCCCAGATGAAAAATTTCTACTCGACGAATCTCGACGGCGTCGATCTCGCTTTCCACGCTGATTCTTTTTCCCCTCGCTCCATCGACAATTTGCAGTTAATCGCGGACGCGGATCGGATCGTATCGTGAACGCTCGCTAATTATGCGGAATGGCACTACTCGCCGGCTCTTGATTGAATCCCGGAGTGCCACTTTCGCCGTCGGATCTCTCATTGTACTCGCCTCGTTGACGTTTCGCCTTCGATTTTCGGGTTTCTCAGTCCCCGATTCCGCTGCTCGATTCCGCGACGCGATTTCGCACTGGTGGAAGGGAATGTTGTCGGGGAAGCTTGTTGTCATGGTCCGATACCAGCGACAGTCGTTACTATTGACGGTTTTAAACAATTCTCCAGTACAGCTATTAATACCATCGACAACGGTATCGGTACTCGGAGTAAAGTATTCTCGATGACAGATCAATATGTATAATAAAGATTCCGTTGACGTTAGAAGAAAATTTAATATTGGTAAAATGCAAATTTGCTTCGTTGGAAATTGACGGACCGTTTGATTAATTTTCGCTCATTATTTCTTAAATAAAGATATACCGCGGATAAAGCTACTATTTATTAAAAGCACGACGTATCGGCATTAGACAATCAAAGCACTTGCGGTTTAGGTAAAATCGCGTTAACGAAATTACTACGTAATCCGATATTGTGTAAGTAATATTATACGATATTCTGCCTTGCTGCGGAATCCGTCGATACGTTTATTAGGGCAGCCGCGACAGGAAGCCGCCGTTTCTAATTTTAACTAGCCGCGCTGTGCACCCAAGAGCAAAGTCGGGGGGTCCCCTGCCGACAGCCAATAGCAGGCTGAGGAATCACAAGTGGCCATGGCCCGTCCCCATTTTCGCGATGAAGTCTTATATTTTTGTCTATACAATTCCTTTTATTCGCAAATCAAATATATCGAAACGATAATTTCTAATAACAAGATTGCAGGATATCTTATATCGGAACGTCCAAATGCTTCATCCGCAGAGCAGTTGAAGGCAGGTTCAAGCACCCCAGAGGGACACCGATTTTGCACTTGGATGTACATTCATCATTATTCCTTATGTGCTCGCCACGCGGCAATTCGCATTATTTCACTCGATCGTCATTTAACGCTAATCAGATCGGCAGCGCACAATTGTTTCTTCATACTTAAATCCCTTGTCGGCTGAACTCCCTTCCTTTCATCGTTGCGACATTCCGGTCTCCTTTTCTCAACTTTGCTCATTGTCAGACCCATTGTACACTCGACTAACGTCTGATCTTTTTTAATTAACGACGTCTTCTCTCATCCATTGTCTATCGCTGTGCCGGCCACTCTCCGATCTCCGATCTCCGACTCCGACTCCGACTCCGACTCCGACTCCAACTCCAACTCCGACCAATTACCGTCACTTTCCGGCAACATCAAATTTCTCTTGGGCATCGCACGACGGGAAAGCGTGTAAGAATCGTAATCGCGAATGCGCACGATTAGCACCAAACATTTTCTTTATCAATCTGCAAATTCCTTCGCGCGTCTCGTAACATCGCGTTTTGAAATGTACCGCGAGTAGTGACTCATGCCACTTCCATGAAATTGCCTCGTTAATCTCGCAAACATCCACGTACGCTCGCGGATAACATGCCAGTGTTATCGTAACGTAACAAGTGTATTTATACTTCCGGTAGACGACGCTTTAAACCTTCGCTCGGAAGATTTTCCAACGACGGCGCACGCTTATGCGTTAAGCCTCGATTGGTGACCGTAGATTATCGTATTAAATAAAGTGGGACAAAAACAATGCCACCGCAGCTAGTCGAGCCTATCTAGGAATAGTAGTTCTCACCTTTGAGAGCGAAGTCGGGGGCGCTTAGAATTCAGGCGAATAAAAAAGATTGGCCGAGTGCTTAGGAATTATTAGAAGGTTACGAGGGAGGGGATCTTTAGAAGCATGCGAATTGTTGGCGATTGTGGGACGCTCTTGCCTGCCGAGAGGATCGAGCGAGTGAGCGATTCCGGTGCGAGAGAGGCACGCCGAGGCGAGTGGAGCCGACCTTTCGAGGCTCCGTTTAATAAATTGAGCGATTAGAGGCACGAGCATGCATAACGAAAGTAATCGATGCTTCGCAGCCCAGCTCTCGTGCTAGGTGCACCGCGCGCGCGCGGGCTTTGAAAAATGAATCGCACGTTCGTGGCCACGTTCTTCGAATTCTCCGCATTAGCGTGTTTTGCGGTGACAGTACACAGTCGCGGCTCTCACCGTAAATCATCCCTTCGCAGTTTGAACGATGAAGCATTTCAGACAGCGATATTTAGTCGAGAGTGATTTCAAATCACTTAAGATCGTAATGAGCGAGAAATTGTTGGTTTCCAATGCCATGCGTACAGTTCTTTTGTCTGTTTTGTAAAATTTTGGAGGTTCCTAATAAAGTCGTTTTGGGAGGGATTACTTTGGAAGAAGCGAATTTTACATTTGTTTTAAGGGTGCATTTTCTCTAGGTGATCGCAGATGGCGCATGCATGCCGGTAATCGTTGATAAATTTCAAGGGATACCATTCCTAGTCTTATTTGCAATTGCGACGGGGCACGGGAAACGTTGCCAGTAACGCCATCTGGAGTTTTCAGAGAACGAGATGCGTCCTTTGGGTTTGTACTACGTGTAACGCGTGCTGCCACCTGTAAGCTTCGGGACGTGATCTACCGCCGGCAGTGGTTTTCCAGTGTAGTAAGTGCTGCTACCTAGACGTGTAGCGAAATATTTAATTTCGTAATTGGAAGTTCTTGAATCGAACAAATTCGCTAGAATAGACGTAATTGGAAAAGTAAAAATAAATTAGGGCGTAAGATAGAATTTCTAGTTTATTTTCTGTCGTAGAAGATAGGAGGGCTCTGACGATATTGCTATTATACGCAAAAATAAGGCACGCAGTTTTTGATTGTCGGACACTTAAACGCCTATCGCTATTGGCGCCGTGGAAGGATAGTGGAAGGATCCGTCGTTGTCACGAAGAAATTATTACATGTTACATATTCAAATGCAAATGTTGCGCAGCTGCGATTATCTTACACTTTTGAAGTTCTAATTTCTGTTCCTTGATTTTCAATAACTTTTTTTGCACTTCCAATTCATTTTGTCGCATCGCCATCTCTTCTTTATGCCACCTTTCCTTATTGCGTTCAGCCGTCGCGAAATTGTTAGATATTTCTTCTAACATTTTTTCCAGCATCATCGTCAAACCGGAATGTTTCTCCGTCGTCGGATCTTCGTTCCTCTTATTTATTGGGGTTGTCGATGCTATATTTCCTAACGGGTCGTCAACGTGTTCTTGATTAGAGGCACAACTGTTTCCCACACCCGTCAAGGGTTTGGGCAAAATTAGAGTGTACTTTCTGGATCCACTTGGCAAGGGAAAATCATTTTCCTCTGCGTACATGTGTCTCTTTTTCTCATTAAAAATCTCATCGAGGGCCCGCTTGTGTTCCCAATGGCCATAATGTCTCATTCTACCAGGTTTCTTTACACGCTCCCGGAATACAAGATTTCTATATTTTCGCTCCAGGACGCGCCATTTATTTTCACATTTTTGCGGACTAAAAAAAAAGCCATAGTTTTGCATCTCCAAGGAGATCATTTCGAACATTTCGCGCAAGCTTCTTATTTGCGTTGACTGTCCCACCAAGGAGCGATATTTCTTATACTGATTAATGAGGCACGTAGTTGCCTTACTGGTCCATAAATTTAACGCGCCAACATCGGCGGTCGATGGTATCGCACCGGCAGTTTCGAATGTCGAGAATCCATTCTCGTGTTCCTCCTCGACGTAGCATTGCATAGCCGGTTCAACCTTCACGTCCATTTGTGCATCGATCTTTCCCATATCTAGAAAAAGTAAATATAACGTCTGTCGTTCAACGGAATACATCTATACGACGAAGCATTCAATATTCCCGCGCTTGTCCTACTCTACAATTTAATCTACCAATGTGTACAATTCGCGTAACGCGTAACCCGCTTGATGTTTTTGAAGTTGGGAAAACATCGTGGCGCGTGCAAGATTCCCATAAATCCTTTCGCGACGCGTAAAATAGTTGACGGGGGTCGGGAATGTGCAGCGCGGAATAAATTCAATCTTACCTCTCTCTTGCGTATTGTCGGCCATAGCGACTTATGCGCGACGTAACCTTCGCAAAGCTGTTCCGATCCCGAAGAGAAACTTGAGTCGAGTGCCAATCGTGCTCGTGACACGGTCTCGCGCACGGGGGGGGGGGGGAGGAGGAGGAAGAGGAGGAGGAGGGAGGGGGGCCGAAAAACTGAAGGAAACTAGTTCCAAACCGGTTTCAATGTGAAACTGGTTCCGTACGCTGGTTCGAGAGCTAACCGCCATATTGTTTCATTTCCTCGGGAATAATCGGGGAATCGACGTTTTCATTGCGCAGAACCAACCGCTCGGTTGGTGGTACCGGTTTCGAACTGCCGTTCGAAGTTTAGAAGAGGATACGCGGGTCGAGCATGAGACTTTGAGGTTAGGTTTAGAATTGCGCGGCCATTGTCCCATGCAAAACACGGAGGTCGTTGCTCGTCTTACGTATCAGTTTATCAGATAAGGTATAAATATCGTATAACTTTCGGCCGCAAGTGGTTCGCAAGATATCTGTCGAGCATGCGAGGACATCATATACATTACCACGGCAGCGTTGCGATAAACGTTCCGTAATTATATAGGAAATCAAAATTCTTCTACGAAAAACTTAAACTTTTCCCAAGAATATACCGATCGCGCGTACCATCTACGAATGAACGTTTCAAAACTGTAAAGTGTTATTACGTGTAATTTGCTGCTATCGAGTTCATTGCGTTGCGACTCACCGTAAAATTATTACCGCGTGGACCGTGTGGCAGTGAGGAAGGGGTTAAAGGGTTACATATTTTCGGGTAATTGTCGAATGTATGCAATAGACGCGCCATTCGTGTACATTCGCATTATTTAATACAGTCGTACATCGGAGTTGTTCGGAACGATTGAATTGACGTTTACGTGTGCATGCCACGTCCTACCGGGGAACAGCACGCGAATCACACGCGATATGAATTTTTCAAAAATTTGCAAACGACGTGAAAGCCATGGCGTGCCAGCGTAAGACGCGTGCAATCGCGAATGCAGTGAAGTAATCGTAAGCGGGCCATCCAATTGGCGGCCACATATCGCAGTTGGCCACAGTGCCTCGCTCGAAACGTACCTTTCACCACTTTTACCGATAATTACGGACTTCTTAACATCCCCCGCTTGCAGCTATGAATGCTCCTACAACGGAGAGCACCGCGTCACGACGTAATACCGACGGTTGTGCATCGTTACGCGATTGTAGGAAGGCATTGATCTCGTTGTGCGCGGAGAGCAACACGAGCCGCTTTACTTTCCCTTCGCGATGGTCAGACCGATCGACGAGTTACCAACAGTTTTGTTCGCCGATCGCTATTGGCCGGACACCGATTTTTTTTTTCTTTCCCAATTTCCCAATAATCGCTAGATAGCGAGACTTGGTCGAAGCGTGTCCCACCAATTCTCAACGGCACGATTGATTGCGCCGGCGCACGATGGCCTGTAAACGCGAAGATAGACGAAATAATTGGAAAAATCAATTAGCGATTTTAATATATTCTCGGATAGGGTTGCGGTAATGATAGTTTTGTGAAAGCAGCTTACGCAATTTATTCATGGTAATAGCATAGGTAATTCATGCTTTTAGCTGAGTAGTTAAATGTTATCCTTAAACGATACTTTTTCTACATATCTACTGAATTCTTTACGTAATAAACATCTGCTTTAATAGCCAGCATCCCTTCGCGTACAACGCTATAAATACACTCTTGATAATAAGGTGCAAAAGTCATACGAAAAATCGTTGGTAATAAATGCGTGAAGCAATTTTACGACGACGAAGAGAACTTGTCGCATTTTTTACATTACACGTTAGACGATTAACGTTAGACTATCGGTACACGGAGAAAAGGTCAATGTACTAAAGTTCAAGTTATACAAAGAGAAAATGAGCGTGCCATGTTAAACGTACCGCGTAGATCATTATGCAGCGTCGAGTAGCCCTGGCGCTATCTAAAAAAAAAAAGAATTTAATCGACACCCAAGCAGAGAGACAGGGAAGTCCGCATAATAACCTCACGCATGCTCGGAGGTGCGCTCGCCGAGATGGCACGTCCTCAGGGTCAAAATTACTATAAAGTTTCGCACGGTCCGATAGAGCGGTGCCGACACCGGAAGCGGACTATTTCGTGAATCACTCTAGGGTTCCGCGACCGGGTAGCGGCGTCGTGCGCGAGCTCGCATTTACAATGTGGCGGCACAGTTACAGATCTCGCGCACGCTTGTGACACCTACTTAAGGCGTGCGGAGAAGCAAACATGCCAGACACGCGAGACATTCCCTGCCTCTCGCGTGTCGCGAAACACGAGGAAGCCGTTCGAATACAGTGCATTCCGCATTTTGGGTCATCGTACGTTCCGATTCCCAAATCATCCGGTCGTTTTTGTCTCGCTCATTGTTTTCAGCTGTTTAGTCGGACTTGAGCGTCCGATACGATTCATTCGCCTTGATTATGATCCGTATATGCCTAAACCTATGTGTAGCGGTGAATTTTGGATTTCTCATATGGAAGATGATAATAAATACATATATCCTTTGAAGGAAACTCTATGTATAAAATTCATTAAGTGGGTTATGAAAAATTTGCGTGTACTTACTCGATTACTCACGGTAGAGTGGCCCATGTGTAAAGCACAATTTAATTAACACGTCCGTCGCCACGTCACCCATATGTGGGTGTCGGGTTCAGTGCCTGTTTTTAAATGATCAAAATAGGTATTTGGAAGTATAATTAACGCTTTAGATAGTTAACTAAACAGTCACCAAAATTCAAGGTGATTGGGCGACGAACGTGTTAAAAGGACGCTAATTACACGAAGTGCAAATAGGTAGCTTAGGCCGAATGCAAAAGAAGATGTTTTAACTTTGTTTAAGCGAATTTTTTGCGAGTCCATATTGCTTACAAGCATTTATGAGTTGTATCAAAAGTGGGATGTGAAGGGTGTATTTTTTAAAGTTTGGTTAAGCTTCTGCCGTATGCGTTAACCTTCAGTCGCGGATAATGAAATAATATAACAAGTTTATCGGGCGACGAGAACCCTAGTGCCAGACCTGGTTAGTGAAACTGGCTTTCGCGTGTTATCGAGGACGACGCATCGTGATATCGCGATACCAATAACCTTATCGCCGAGACGATTGAAAAATACTAAACGCGAAAATCGATTTTGCGCTTCCAGACGTCCACTGTTTTCCTTTTATACCTGAACTGACCTGATATATTCAGATCAGTTGAGTACGTCTAATTATATTCACGCCCACTTCTAAACCGAGCTACTCGATTATTATGATATAAATAAAGTGATTATTTTTGTCGGAATAACGAACGTATCCGAATCAAAATCAAAATCAAAATCCGCTTAACACCCTTACGAGGAGCCTTATCCGCCTAATCTTCTTAACCGTACGCCATTAAATTATTTTTTATTCATGTGTTTGCGCGCATTAATATAATTATTACGTAACAAAGCGGACTTGTATTATTTACATTTCTATTAACTACGTAGGAAATAAGAATTTCAATAGAAAATATGAGTGAACGTACTAACAAGGCTCATAATCCACGAGACTTTCTGGGACAGTTTTCAATGTGAAATGAAGAACTCCATATTTCGGAATAGTCCCGGATTAATCGGAACGTTCCGGCGGTTTCGGCCACTTAACGGAAAGCTACAAAAAGAAAAGAGAAAAAAAAGAAAAAGAAAGAAAAGAAAGAATCACGAAACTCGTGTGTTACGCTTTCGCAGTATCTCAGAGACGCGAAAGGAGATTCGTATTTCCCGCCCTTGGACTCTTGCGCGAGCATCGACCCTCTCGCGATTCGTACCCTCGACGAGAGGCAACATGCGCTCTACGCACAATCTCGACTTCTTGCGTCGGCGCTGGTCCGCGCCGGCTGTACTCGCATGTGTTCGATACGAGTATCGTTCGGTTCGGCTGGCTGACGCCAGAGGCGGCCAAAGCGAGTACCGGGGACTTAAGGTCCCTTCACAATTTTCAAGTATGTACGATGTACGTAACGCGCCAGTCGCCCAAAGTATCAAAGCAATATCGTTTTATAGCGGACGTGCTTTCTATCCGCAGGAATCGCCGTTGGCTCTCTCGTCGAGTAGAGTCGACTGTGAGTAAAAAACCCATTATCGTGAACGGAAAGCAATTAATTCTCGACATTGCCGGACTCTTTCAAGCTCATTGTCGACCGACTGGCAAAGTGTTGTCGGAAGCTATCACAGGCCAGCGACTGGCAATGACGCAAATGGAAGAAAAGATATTGAAGAAACATAGGAAATCTCCGGAGGGTGCCGTTCCGGCCCACCGAGGGCCCGTAAAATACAAAGAGATTCGAAAATGGCTAAAATTCCGAGGGAGAAAAGTGTGAACGGAGCTTTATCCATGCGCCGATGGAGGACGGAGCGTTGGGGAGGGGAGTGGTACCCTCGTGCCGCGAAAGAACGTGGAGGACGGAGGTAGGCGCTGCTGTGCCGCCGTCTGATTGTCAGTAGAAGGGAGAAGAAGAGCAAAGTGGGAGAAGGAAGGAGCGGAAGGAGCGAGAAGGAGCGAGCGGCAGGGAGAAGCGTGATCTCTCAGCGGGAGCAGGAGCGTAGTGCGCGCGAGCGAGGTCTGGCGGCGCGTTCGCTTTTCGGTTCGACGTTTCCTCTTGCGCGTCGCGTGCACGCGTGAGTGCTGCGTGCCACACGACGGCGAGGGTCGGCTCTTACTTTCCATTTTGACGAGCGGGGGAGGGGGCGCATAGTAGTCGTTGGTTACGCGCGGCGACATTCGGCCGCGTTCGGAAGAGGCCACGACGGCGCCGGCGCTCGTACGACGTGGGTACGAGAACGATCGAATTTAATGTCCGCCGTACGCCGTGAATTCTCCGGGCTTCTCGTGCGTTACCACTCTCTCACGGGGACAGGTGCCTTCTCGATTTTCACCGATTTCGTCTCGGCGCTCACCAGCTGCATCGTGCTCTTTCGCCAAGCGCGGCCCGTGTCGCGAAATGGAAGAAGAGCGAGCGAGGTTCTCGGTGGGACTGGCCGAAGGGTATCTCGTCCTCGGGAGGGAGTAGAGGGAACCGTTTCGGATATCCGCGCCGGATAGAGTGCGCCGACGGACGGACGGGCGGCGGAGCGGCAAGGGCAGGAGGAAGTCACAGAACGGAGCTGCCAAGTCCCCTCCTGCTTGCTGTCAACGGGTGAGAACGCGACGAGCGGGTGTGAGCGCTCGCCAGAGCCCCATCGTGTTTCCAAGGGGATCGATTTTTTAGCGAATCGCGCTTCTAGCGGCCGCGAGAACGAGGTGTGGAGCAGGGTGGCGCTCGCGATCAAAGCAGCGCCGAAAGAAAGACAGAGAGCGAGGAAACGAAGAAGGATGCCGACTGCGAGCTCGCCTCGAACGTGAAACGAAAAGGGATATATCCCTCCGCTTAAGGAAACTGGAAGACCGTTGGCAAGCCAACTTACGGAGGAGAGGTAGGCGCGCGCGTTTGCAAACGCTCCCATCGCGCGTCCAACATGGCCACCGCCAGCAACACCGCTACGAGTGCCGGTGATTCGGCGGCCGGTAGCAACGTTCCTCAATGGAAGAGGGATCTGATACAGCGGAGACGCCAGCAGAACAAGGTCCTCTCGAGCAACGGCGCGAGCGTTAAGCTATGCTCCGCGGTGATCGGCGCGACGCCGTTGTCCTCCGCCGGCAACGTGTCAACGGACGGAGGAGGCGTTGGCGACCTGTCACCAGCCGGTCACGATCAGTGCGCGACCGCTCTTGGAACATCGAGAAATCGTTCGAGCGCGAGTACGGAGGACGCGGGTGGTGGTGGTGGTGGTGGTGGTGGTGGTGGTGGTGGTGGTGGTACTAGTACAGTCGGTAGCATTAGCAGCAACACCGTGGTGCCGTCTTCGGGGCTCGTCGGTGCGTCTTCTGCTTCCCAGTTTTCCTCCAGGGGGCCGATCGGTGGCGCCACCACCGGCTGCGGTGGAAGCGGGCAAACGCTCCTCGGCGACTTCGCGCCGTCAGTCGCGTGCAACATGCGTCTCGAGGTGGACTTGTCGCTCTGCTCCGACCCGGAGGATGTTGTGAACGGCGCGTCGGCTAAATCCTCGGACTCGATGGAAAACCGCGCCAAGTCGGAAACTAGCGACGGCGAGGAGAGCAGGCAGCCACCAGACGTGAGCGCGAAGCGCGCGCACGCCAACGAGACGACGGACGGCTCCAATTACGAGGATTCGAGCCGGGCTCGTCCAGTTCACTGTCGAGCCGAGAGAACTGAGAGGGACGTTTTACTCGAGCTGTCCAAGGCCAAGGTGAAGAAGTTCGACGCGGAGATGTCACGGAAGAAGTGCACGAACGAGGACGCGACGGAGAGCGACAGCTCGGAGGAGTTGCAGTACGGGCCAGGGATAGTGAACAAGCTCAAAAGTAAATACCTTAACCTCACCCTGAGAGAGATGAACAAGACGCGAGCCTCCGTCCAACGGTTTCGTCGCGCTGCCAGCCTCGAAGACCTCCTGGACTGCGACGTCGCCGACGAGAGTAGCGAGAAGATCGGCGCGAGGAAGTACGCCAAGAGGACCGCGGGAGGAGTCGCGGCGAAGACCGACCGTTACAGAAACGCGTCTCGCGGAAACGAGTCGATGAAGCGGGCCAGGAGCGTCGAGACTCTCATGAGGTACAACGGCGTGGACGAGTCCGTGACTAGCGTCCATCACGTGGTCACGGGCCGCTTTCTGTCGGCGACGAACGGCCTCAGGCAACAGGAGCCCATCAACGATCACATAATCCTTGTGGATCGGACCACCGTGAAGATCGAGAGCAGACTGAACGAGCTGGATAGGCCGAAGCCGCTCAACAAGCCCAAGAGGATCAAGCCGGTGCTGGCGGAGACTGAGAGACCGCCACCCGATCTAGTCAGGACCACGATGAGAATCTTCGAGGGCTCCGCGAAGAAGCTCAAGCCGAAAGGCGAGGTCGCGGCCAAGGTCGCCACTTTCAAGACCATCAACGACACCTTCAAGGCACAGGCGCAGAAGAAGATCGTGCCGAAGCCGCCCCTTCAGCCTAAGCCGTTCGTCAATGGCAACTCGAGGCCGCCTACGTCGCCCAAGAGGATCCTCTTGCCGCCGAAACCCACGGCCGAGCTGATCGAGACTCAAACCGGCCAGGAGGAGTATCATGTAGACGGAGTCGTCGCGGATCCCATCGTTCAATCGGTGTCCTCCGTGGTGAGCAAGTTCCAACAGATCGAGAAGTCGCATTCGCCCTCGCCGTCCCCGGAACCATCCTACAAGCTCAAGTTTTCTCCTGCCCCCAGCCCCGAGCCCTCTCTCAACAAGGCCAAGTCCGCTTTGGAGATCAACGTTAAGAGTCCACCGATCACGCCGATTCTCTCGCCGAGAATGTCCTCGCCGCAAATACAGAGCAGCCCGCCCTCGCCCATGAAGGACCTTCCGAGGCAAGCCTCGCCGAGGGTGCAAAGTCCTCCTTCGCCGTTCAAGGAACTGATCAGGCAGAATTCCAGTCCGATTCACCACAAGCCTCCATTGACCAACAGTTCCAGCAGCAATGACCTCTTCAGGCAGGCATCCGCACCGGAAGTTTCCAAGTACCTTAGACCGCAGGACAAAGAGTGCCCGAAAGTTGGTGTCGAGCCCGCGGGACCGCAGATCCCAGAGCAAGTTCAGAGCCCCACGAGGGAGGAGCGTGACACGAAAGATCAAGAGCAAAAGTTACCGTCCGTCTTTGTGGAGCGGGAGGAGAAAGAAGAGGAGGAGGAGGAGCAGGAGGAGGAGGAGGAGGAGGACGATCTGGACGTTACGAAGCCGATTTCCAAATCGGCCTTGGAAAATATCAGCAAGGCTGGCATCACCATGCAGTTCTCGTTCAACGATAAGCCCAGCGTAAACAAGTCCTACCTGCCCGGTCAGAAGCAGAACGGCCAGAAGTCGATTGACGAATCCTACGAGACTACTCGTCTTGGCTCGACCAAGTCCAGCAACGAACATAAGGGCAAGCCTTTTCTGCCCGGGCCGGTGTCTCAAATCGGGGTGAACTCCTCGGCTGATCTGGTAACAGGGTCTAGGTTACAGGAACGTCTGGAGCCTGAAAGAAAGGTCGAGAGTAAAGAGGACCATGTGAGCAGGATCCTTGTTTCCGATAGTAAACCAATCGGGGCTATCTGTAGCCTTGGCTTGATCAAATCATCGCCATCCAGTTATCCACCTAGCAACGAGATCAAGCCGGCCAGACCTCAAAAGGAGTCGCTCTCACCTCCTCAGAAACAAATCGGTATTATAAGACCTCTAGTGTCCACGAAGACACAGCAGCATCCTCAGCAGAACCTGAGCAATCGGGAGCTCGAGAAGAATTTGATAAATCGCGTTAAGAGCATAGAGCAACCCACGAAGGTCGTGGTGAGTTTGAAGAGTAGCGCAGATGAGATTCAACCGACGAAGAAGCCTAGTGGCGGAGTGAGCGGTGGTGGCGGTGGCGGTGGCGGTGGCGGTGGCGGTGGCGGTGGCAGTGGCGGACTATGGGAGACCAAGTCGTGGAATCAGCAGAACAACACGATGGTGTTCAATTTCAGTAATCGCAAGGAGGTTCCAGACTACATTGAGAACGATGGCCTTATCATTAGGAGGAAGCGCGAGAAGCCCAAGGTGAGAAAAATTCATTTGGAAGATCGATTTTCTTTTCAGGTCACGTTCCATGCCCACTCTCTGCCACTCTCTGCTTTTTCTGTACGCGAAAATTAGGGATGAAAATAAAGGATGAACGTTGGGAACGGACGAGAAAAATGGATATTTTGAAGTGCCGTCGATGATGTGCAACATCGGTTTACTACGTCCATGTTCCGTTTAGAAGAATTCTTCCTTTACCTTCGTTCATTGTTTTCCGTATATCTGTTTAACAACCTCTGATACTTCTGACGTTCCAATTGTACAGTTCACGGAAGAAATATTCCAACTTAATTTTTTGCATTTTTTTCGAAGAAGGAGAAATAATTTGGTTACGACCCATCGAACATTTTTATGTGATACTTTCTACTTTTACTCCTTTCTCTCGTATATCGATCTTCTTCATTAGACGCGCCCATGTCCAGCAGCGAGAATAGAGCCCCCGTTTTTACTAGGAAATAAAATGGTTCTATCTCTCTAATCAGAGAAACAATTAAAACCGTTCGCGTTTCAGCCGGAAACGTCCAATGTTCTAATGCGCTCTGTCCTAGATTCACTAATCCAAAGTCCCCTGCTTTACGAACGGGCAAGTTTTAGGTGAGAGAGAAGAGCGAGAGGTAACGCGCGCGAAAGTGTATTTATTCCAGGAAAGTCAGTGGACCGATTGTATTTTAATTCGCGGGGAAACGAGAGCTTTGAGTTCTCTCGCTCGCGACCTTGACTCTTCTATTAATTCATCTAATTAGAAAGATACTCGCCCCGTTCCCGATTCGATTGGCAGGAAGGCGCGTGAACGTGGTTTCCACGTTTCCGCACGCTGGCGAATAGGAAAGACTTTCACTCGAATTCGTTCCACCCGTGTGCGGAATGATAGCGAGCCAATCGATACAGTTCAATAACAGGCTGACGCTATTACTCCGACTTTCCTTCCATTGCACCGAACCCGTGCCTATCGAGACCGTTTCACTTTCTTTTGTGCGTCCGTCCACAAACCGTCTACCCCTCCTCTCTTTTACGGCTCCTCCTCCTCCTCTTCTCATCATCGGCAAGGAAACTCTTTCCCTCGCGCACCCGAAGCCGCGCTCGCTCGACGAATTTAAAACGACGCGATAAACATTCGAGGCACGCGACGCGTTTAACGGACGTAGAGACGGTGAAGTGTCGCCGCCGTTGCTCGTAGTCTGTTTTTGATTTCGCCGTGGTAATAATTTGTAGTCGTAATTATTCTCTTCCTTGTGTCGTGTTCGAGCGATTGTAAACGTTTCTCGTGACGCACACGAGAAGTTACGAGTTCCCTTGACACGTCGTACCCACCACGATGCGCCGCGTGCATGTGACCCTTGAAGTAGTCATTTGCGAAGGACACGAGAGAACTAACGTTGATATCGCTCGTGGGTACCGCGAGCACATGACCCACGCGACTTTTTTTTTTCACTTTCGAAGGTTTTTCGTTTACGACAATTAGTACACGCGTAGATGCGCTTGCCATGTGGATTTTTTCCTATGCGGATTGATAAAGGGCAATCGTGTGAAAACAAGGTTCGTCTTTGGAAATGTAATCGCTTGATTTATAAAATCGACGTATGTCGATGCAGCTTGACTTTCTTCTTAATGGGGTATTAGTTTAGAAAATTCTCGAAACTTCAAGGCATTCTACTTTCTTTCCAAATATCTTTCACTACGAATAATAGTATCATAAATAAGAGTATCAGTGTTAAGTGAAAACCGCGTGTAATCTTCCTTCCGTTCGTTCGTTTCTCATAATGTACGAAGGAAAGAAAATTGAACTCTATCAAATTCGTTTTATTATCCACGATTAGTTCTGGATCTTCGTATCTCCTTGGTGTGCCTAATTGTGCCAGTGATCGTGAAAGTGGCCCAAGTAAGAAATATGTAAGAATCGACTCTTTCACTTGCATCCTGTTGCCTTTATCCGCTTAATAAGAATATCGTTTTTGTGCAATAAACGCTCGACTCGAATCACTTGGATAATCATTGGTATAATTACTTCGTCGAAACGGTCTCTCTTCTACTATAACACGGGAAAAATAATCGAGTGGTCGAGAACCGGGAATTGCCGCTGATCGGAAGTGACCGTCGCGTCGAGCGTATTTAGCTCAACGCCATCATAGAGCTCACTGGGCCACCGGACGTTTCCAAGATAGTAGTAGTCGGGTTTCTGATGTTTCGTTCATTAGGCACAGTCGCGACAAGCAGCGGCGAAAGCGCGGCGCGGCGTGTCCTATGTCCTGTCGTGACCAGGAAAGAGGAGGAGCGAGAGGGTTGAAGAGAGGAAAGAGAGTAAAGAACGGGGCGTGGAGAATTCGGATGATTCGTTGGGAGCGAATCACTTTCAAGCATTAGATAACCCGGAAAACGCGATCCGCCGATTACCGCCCGATGACGATCGGTCGAATACACGAGGAAACGAGCTTCGCGCCGCGTCGGTTTCATTGTTTTGGCCATTTCGAAAGGGGATCGACGATATCGATCGTTCATTTCACATTTGAATTAACGGATCGTTAATTATTTATGTAGCTGAGAGCGACGGGCGAAAAAGTTGTTTGTCGGCAAATAAGATTGGTGCGGCCAAGTAGAAGGCGATAGTTTAAAAATCATTTTCAGATGGCGAATTAAATTTCTGATTTATCCTCATTTTTTAGGTAGTTGATTTTTCTGATGTTTCTTTCGGTAAAAAAAGATATTGAAAAATACCAACAACAGTTTATCATCCTCGTAATTTCATTGAATATTTCCTTAGCTGCGCGTACTCTGTACCTGACGGGGGTATACTTTCATACGTAGTTAACGAGTTAACCGATGGGAATACTTATAAGAAGAGAATTAAAAAGTTATCGGCGATACTTTCCAAGTCGATGAGAAATCCAATTTATGAAATCTAATCGCTAATCGCTGCATGCAAACTCTTGCACATGTCGGCGTAATTTTTATAAACTTACCATACGGAGACTAATACTATATGGGAATTCATTCTGTTATTTTTCCCGGATGCGCTGGTCGCACTGACGATATAGTTTTATACGCGAAATTCCGGTCTGCCTTATCTAATCGCGAGTGCGCTCCTTCCCGATTCTAATGCGGGAAAAGGAAGAAAAAAATGCAACGGGGCATCGTCGGTTATAGTTTTACTCGCGCTGTCCGGTCATTCGACGAAACACGATCATTTAACGAACCGGAAACTGAGACACGCATCGAGACCGCGACCGATTCTTCGTCGCGTTCTGCATCCAATTGTAAAATCTTATGTTGTTCCGTCTCATCAGGCGAACTCCTCGGCTCGCCTCAAGAATAACGCTTTCTCATTCTGAAATTTATCATTATTTCTGTAGGAACAGTTTTCCCACAACAGCATATTTTCAGTAAAATGGTCATTCTTTTTTCATTCCTCTATTTTTTTAAGGGCCATTGAAATGGCAAAAGTGTACCAAAGAAAAGAATTTTTACACCTTCGTAATACTGCTAATTGGCGGTGCCTAAATTGTCTAAATTTGTGAAATTCAACGTGTACGAAATATTAAACGTATCTTAAACCGACATTACTTTCGTCGATCTTGCGTTTATTTCACACGATGCTATATTTATTTTATTCCATAATCTTTTACCGTGGAGGTAGGAGCCAATTTACCGACATCCCTAGCCGACCACATTCCTTCTACTCTCCTTGCTCTCTTCCAACATCTCTCATTCTCACGAGAAACAACGAAATCCGATAGGAAGTCTCGATAAAGAGTCGGAAGGTAGTGGTGAATCGAAGAGTTCGCCACGAGTTTTCCTTTTCACAGACAACAACAGGTCGTCGTCGTGACTGCTCGGCCTCGTTTCCGTGCCAGCTCCCACTAAAGCTCCGCGTATAGTGTAAATAAACAAAAAGGGTCGTTAGAGAATAAGCGCGACACGTCGATTACAACGACATGCGATCGTCGAACGAGGTATTAAAATCTCCGCGCACTGCACATTGAAATGAAAATTTATAATTAGCCGGCGCGACGATTAAAGTTTCTCTCTCTCTCTCTCACTCTCTCTCTCTCACTCTCTCTCTCTCTCTCTCTCTCTCTCTCTCTCTCTAAGATCGTGAACGAATAACTTCGAAGCGATACACAGTCTCGAGAATCACGAGCGAATCCGCCTCGGCCTTTATCTTCCCTTCTCCGTTCTCTTTCTCTCTCCATCTTCTCCGTTCCCTTTGTCCTCTCTCTGCTTTTCTCTCTCTTACGCTAGTGCGGGCACTCGCTCGTCCGTTTCTTTTCGCGCTCAATAGACGAGAAAGGTCGGGGTCGGCCTTGGATCGGTTGAAAGGCCTCTGGAGGGTAGAAAAACTCTTTTTAAGGTAGGCTAGCCAATCGTCCGCTTCTCTCTGCGTCCGCCTTCTCGTATCTCGCGACGACGCGGTCCACCGTAACTGGAGCAGTTCCTTTAACGCCTGCGAGATCATTTTTTTCCTCTTATTTTCTCTGCGTCCCGTATTTCCCATGCACGACTATTGTCCCACTATAAAGAATCGACGTAACTCGTCGGGCAAGGAGGTTTTAATTTTCACACGGATTTCACGAGCCGCGGATTGTAGAGAGTCTCCTCAATTTGATAATTTGAATGTTTTCTTTCCTTCGTATCGTTAGGTATGGTATTTATCGTGGTGTATGTTTCCTCGTTGTTCCTCTTTTCAGCTTTTACTTTTATTACGTCTATTTTTAATCTACCGTTAATATAATTTTTGTTCACCGTGCCGATGCCCTGTTAAATCCAACAGGCCTGGCTACCGAGAGCGCTTGCGCGTAATCCGTGAAATTTTGCGCAAGTTTTAATTCGACCCCTGACATTATCCGCCATTGCCGCGGCAGAAATCGCCGACCGTCTCTCTCGTGGCGGCGCGTCCTGCTCACCGGGGGAGCTCTGCCCTCGCTATAATTGTACATAAATTAAAGGTAAATATCACGGTTGCACTTGTAAATATAAATTACCGGAGTAACTTGCCCGTGTAGACGGATATCATTATGCGGTAAAGCACCACTGTCTACAAGAAATGCACCGTAAACCGTAAAAGGTACACCGCACGTGCGCGCGCGTCACACGACGGATTTTTCAAAATGCGATCTCATGTTTTCCACGAGAGTCCTTACCCCGGAGTGGACATTTTTTTCTTGCCGTTTAAAGGCCTCGACGATGTCGTGTAAGATGCGAAGATGGCGCTTAAGCGAACGTTTGCGCGGCGAATGATTATATCACATCGAGACACAAACGCCAGACGAGCGCGTTGCGTTAATTAACCTTCGTGGTGCCGATCTCCGTAATAATTGCGCAACATCGCGAATTACATCGGCTCTTTCTCTCTCTCTCTCTCTCTCTCTCTCTCTCTCTCTCTCTCTCTCTTTCTCTTTCTTTCACCTCCCTCCCTCCCTTCTCTCGCGCACTCTTTCTTGCCCGTTAACTCGTCGTAACGGTCTGGAAAATTGTGAGAACATAACGAGAGAGAAAATGCCCAGCTACAAAGTTTTTCGATCCCGAAGAATCCTTGCTTCGCGATTCGAACGAGAAGGGTGTACGACCCCCATCGAATCGAGTCAGGTGTACTATCTATGTGTTACATCGTGCACGCGCACTTATAGCAGATTGCACCCGAGAGCGGCGATTCGCACAATTGGGAAGTTTCGAAAGAGATTGTAACGTCATTGTCGCATCTTGGTTTCACCGACGAGCCTCTTCTGCGGCGATCAACTTGCACGCACGTCCTCTCGTTCTCTCGGGAAGTATCTTTTTTCTCTTTCAATCGTACAGCTTTCCTCTTCTTACTCAATGTTTGTCTCTCGTGCCTCGATTGTTCTTTTTGGCAATGGACCACTCACGTTTTCCAAAGTATTCCGATTGCTTTCCACGTTCACCTCTTTTCTTTCTCGGATTTATTTACCTACAAGTTTTATCTTTATTTAATCTCGCACATCACAACATTGATTTCCGCAAACATTCCGTTTTTGCTTTTTGATTTTTCTTTT
Organism: Tiphia femorata; assembly: GCA_944319695.1. Taxonomy (NCBI): domain Eukaryota; kingdom Metazoa; phylum Arthropoda; class Insecta; order Hymenoptera; family Tiphiidae; genus Tiphia; species Tiphia femorata. The sequence goes on from OX090899.1 coordinate 340,059, forward strand.
TTGCGTTTTAATCGAAGAAAAGCTTATTTTCGACCATTCGGTGCTACCTTTTTCCGACTTCGAATAGTCGGTGCATTTCCTTACGGTTTTTACGAGGTGCTCTTTCAACGGCGAGTCGAAAGGTCGATCGTATCTGCCGATGGCATTTTTATCGGACTAGGGGCGCCGCCTCTTCGTTCTGCCTCTTCCTCTTCCGTTTCTTCTTCTTCTTCTTCTCCTTCTTCTCCTTCTCCTCCTTCTCCTTGTTTCCTCGTTGTTGTTATTTCTTTTTTCTTATCTCCCGTTTAATGATGTCAGCGCACGCCAGGCGCCGATAACGGCACGCGCGTGCCCCTTCGTGCCATTTCTTTCTTTACGCAATCGTTATGATTCTCGTCTCGCACGCCTCGCCTCGCTGTCCATTCATCCCCACGTTAATTGCCGGTAGAACGTTTCTTTTTTTATTCGAAACCTCCTTGACGTTTTTTATGGCGCGCGCGCGTTCCCGCCGGGAGCTCTTAATCTGTATTCCGCGGTGCGCTTATTTACGCTTAACAGCGCCGATAACGGGAATTCGGTGTCGATGCTCGGAAAACCGCATCCTCTCCCTCCTCTCGCGTCAACCTCCCGTTTCGCAACCTCATCCGAATCGAGACTAACGTATTTTGAATTATTTCAATTAGACAATCGAAGTTAAACGTTCCTTTCTTCTCGAATATCGTCGAAAGTTTTTCGTAAACGCGCATTCTCTTCACGCTCCAAGTTCCTCGTTTCTACAAAACGAAAAATCATTTCGTCGAATGCGCAACGCAATTAGGCGATTCCTGTTAAGCGTGGAGAAAAATTCTCACCTCCCTTCTCGTCGTTCATCCTTTCCACGTCGATCTCATAAAATTCGCCAAAGAACTTAATTCGCATGCTAAGGATCGCGGGGTACCGTTGCAACGCTCACCCGGACCGCTTCCTTATGTTTCGCGTTAATTTGCGGTGTCGATTGCAGGTAGAAGGAGAGTGCCAGGGCGCTTTCAATTAGCGAAAAGAGTCGAACGAGCTACCATAACACCAGGACAGTCGTAAAATTGACTCGCGAGAATCTATGCGAAATATTGTAAAAAGAACCAAAAAATCCTTCAAGAAGAGTATCTCTTGGGAGAGAATGTATCGGAAATTCGCGATTAAATTAAATTAAAGTCGACGATGGAGAGACGATTGTTCGTAGCTGATCTAAGTGCATCGTTTTGTCATTTTGAGCTCTCCACGTGGCACGAGTCGCAGAGGAGGAGCGCGACCCACATAGCGAAAGGATGCTCGGCAAGAAAGTCAATCATCGGCAGGAGAACGTCGCGCACAGGTGAAGGAGAAGAAGGTCTACCGCGAAATTCTACTTCGAGTAAAACCCTCGCTGTTCTCCTCCCCTTCTTCGTCGTCGTTGATCGTGACTTAAAGTTGCCACTGCGCGATTATTATAGAATTCGCGAGATGTTCGGTCATGTGCGGGCAATTTGCGAACGCGCTTGCCAGACCGCACGGTCTACCAGAAGGAAGTGTGTTTAGCCGGAACGACCGACGAATGGACGAACGAACGAATGCACGCACGCACGCACGCACGCACGCACGCACGCGCCGCGCCGTCTCGTCCTTTCACGATGATTGGGCATGCCCGACTTCGCGGACTCGCCTATTATCATTATCTGATTTCGCCGTGTAAGAAGCTTTCGAGAACCCGTGACGTAACTGTGACGCGTACGTGATGGCATATTCGTCTGGTCAATGGCACGCGTGCGCTGTATTTGAAGAATTTTTAGTTCTCGCGAGAGGGGATTGGTGAACACGCTGAACTTTCTTTCGTTTGTCTCTTCACGATTTTGTTCTCGCCTCGTCGCGCTCCTCTCGTTCTTCGATCTGTTTGCTCGCGAGGGTATCGATTAGCGGCGAGAATAAGGATTCCATCCGGCAGTGGTATTGATCGATTGCATAATACGGAATGCGTCCGATTACGAGGAATAATGGGGACGAACACCGCGCGACGTTGAGCCGCGTCGGTGGCCGTCGATAAATTTGCTTACGTAAAAGGTTGATAGTAAAAACGGCGATACAGCGACAACGCCAACGTAGCGAATACGAGAACGTGGTGAAGCGCTTCGTTCAACGATCAGCCTTACTACGTATCCTCGCGCGTTAAGCGTTAAAGTAATGCGCGGGTTGATAGTTTCAACACGTCCAATTCACGCGTCACCGGTACGTAGTAAGCTTGAATGATGATTATTTCGCTCGCGTGAATAGTCGGCGATTTTGCCGATGTCGTTATTAGTGTCAGTTTGATCGGGCTTTGCTATTTTATCACGTGCGCGCGCGCATTCGACGAGTCCTTCGTTAGAAAAGAAATTCTCGTCATACATTGTATTCAATCGCCCACATTTCGAATTCTTTGTCGTCGTTCGTTGTTATCTCTGTGCGCGGGGAATGTAAGACTCGGCCGAGCTAACGAATTTCGAATTTTGCCCCGCCACTCGATCATTCTTTACTCGTCGGTACATCGAGGTGAACAAAGTGACACGTCACGTCGTTTTCGTTACACGAGGAGCACCACCCCTTGCTGCAAGCATAATCCTCGCGAAAAGTGCTGTTAGCGTACTTTCGAGAAGTCGTCCCCCCCACGTAGTTAGACTTCTTCCGGATGAGTCACACGTAACGCCCCCCCCCCCCCCTACCTTTGACCTTATCGATCGGAAATTACTCGAAGGAGGGAGGGTACGTTGATATTCGATATCGGCGATGCGTCAGCACCTGTCGGCATTTTCTCGCGTCCCACCCTTTTTTCGAATTTCTCTCGAACATGCAGCAGAGTCAACAAGAGATATCGTCGGTCTGCGCCACAACGTGCACCTCGTCAAATTCCTCTCCTCAATTCTTTTGCACCGTTAATAACTGGTTACTTATTGAAAAAGTTCGTGTTACCGGTCAATCTCAAGGTCATCCTTATTGAAACGAAGAACCGATGAAAAATTCGCCATATCTATTAAAGAGTAACGTTCTCCGTGAACATTCCGAATTTCATAGTGGAAGCATCGAATTCTTCGGGTATACAGGGTGGGCAGGCCCATAGAGCGGTTTAAAACAAACACAAAAGTCCTGGGCCATTATCTTTCGCAATTAACTTCTCGATAATTATTGCAAATATCGAATAACGGTCCAGTACTTTTGTGTTTGTTTTACGCCGCCCTATGGGCCTCTTTACTATGGTAAACTTATAAGCGCCCACCCTGTAGAGTCCGGCGATTCTCCTGTCTAAGCTTAAACGAACGACTCGATTAAAGAAAGAACGTCGACGAGGACACCGGCACAGTCCCCGTTAAAATCGCACGATCCACGAGAACGGAAGGAGGAGGCGCGCGACAAAACATTTCATCTCGCGTCGTTTCTCTTTGGAGCGATTTCTGACGTTGCGCGACGTAAGTTACAACGTTACCAGACCGTTATCATCGTGCGGCGGGCTGCTGGGCTGCTGGGCTGCTGGGCTGCTGGGCTGCTGGGCTACTGTGCGGCAGTGCGCGGGGAAGACGGTCAACGGAGGTCGTCGGACCTTTAATTTCAAAGAAACGGCGCGCGAACGGCCGGGCTCTCCCGCGAGGCAACAGATGAGCCAGAAAAGAAATGACCGGTGGAAAATGGCGGCCGGTGACATTCCACTGGATATTACGAGGAATCCAGTTGAATATGGTCGTCCTAGACCGGTGCGAGTCTCCACTGGGTTTCGAGAGGGAGAGAAAAAGAGAGTTGGAAAGAAGAGGAGGAGAGGGAGAGAAGGAGAGGCCACTCGAATCCGTTAGCGCCTTTCAGGTTCGCTCCCCTCAAGTCGTCGGCCTTCCAGGCTTGAGGGGGACGCGGCGGTGGTCTCCTAACGATCGTTTCGCAACGCGCAATCGCATCGTCACGATTTTCGGTATCTAGGGCAAGCGATAGTAGGAGTCGAAGATTCGCATCTTTTTCTTTTTTCTTTTTTCTTCTTTCTTTTTTCTTCTTTTTTAGCGGATGATCAATTATCCGCGATATTTGCTATCCAAGTGAGCGACGCGCCAGTATACCGAACACTGTCAGTCTTCGCATCTTTTCTTTTCCCCTTTTTTCAGAAATTTCACATTTTCACCCGTCTCTCACCGTGCGCAGATTCCTGCTCGTTGCTCGATTATCTAACCCATCTACGTGGAACTTTAATATTCTCAGTCGCGTGTTATCGTAATGTGCCTAATGAAAGCTCTTATCTTCGTTTTTGGAAGATCCTGCTCATGCTCGTATACATTCGCTCACTCTACCTACCTAACCATTAGAATCTGGAAGCAGATTAGTGATCCGCAAGTTTACACTTGAAACAAGCGTAATTCGACCGACCAGGGCGCCACGGAAGATGAGATCGTTACTTTCACGTAGTTCAAAAAATATGTCGGAAGGCCGGACGTTAAGGAGAAGAAGTTCTTTACTTGAGAATTACGTTTCTCGCGAAAGTCCGTTAATGCCGCGCTTCTATCTTTACGAGGGCACCTGCGAGAACAAGAAAAAGAAAAAAAAATCCAAGAAACCAAAGGACCTTGTCAATTCCACAAACTGGATAAACAAACTGCGGATAAACCTTCGAATCATCCTTCCTCTTTGTCTCCTCGATTCATTGGCACGCGAAACATAAATATTCACCCTCGGTTCCTACGCTCGCGAACCACTCTCTCATTAACATTCCACGTGAGCGTGCTTGTCCGTCCGCGCTCACAATCAGCCTGTTACCCTCTCCTGACTTCTTGTATCCTAACGTCGCCTCTTATCCGCGCGGAAGCATTCTTTAAAAGAACTTCCCTTTAAAGAAAGCTCCAGAAGGACATGAGAAATTGATCGTCCAGAACGATCGTTACGTTCGTGTAATCTTCTCTATCTCCTCGCCCTTCCGCGTGGCGAGCTTGAGCAGGACAGACATAAATGGGGACGAGAGTCTCGATGAGAAAGATTCGGAGAGACGGCCTGACGTCGATTGACCTTCATCACTTTGTCCCTTCGTCGCGACCAATGGCTGGGACCAGCTGGACGATGGGATGAGCGCGCGCGCAAAGGCACCAGGAGAGACACCCCCCCCCCCCCCACCGGATATTTTGCGATCGCAAGTGAAAACTGGCCGATTAAATTCAACCGGGCTGCACGGGCGTTGCTGGCAGTTTCACTTGGAAGTAGCCGTTGTCGCAAAACCAGTCTGGAATATGTGGCGATTAAAGGCGAATAATTGGCCGATAACCGATAGTCCAGAAACGATAGCGCGGAATACGTTGAATGGTTTAAGGGTGACTTATTGTTTTATCGATATATGTATAAATTATACCCTTTTATCCAAGGCGACGCGCGGAAAGGAAGCTGCCCGATAAAGTTGAACCACCAAGTGGGAGAAGTTCGTTTAAAGCGCGAAACTGAAACCGCGCGCCTCCTCCACGGCATCGCGAGGAACGCGAAAGTGATTCACGCGATTTAACACGCCTCGCTGACTAAACGTGCCCAAATTAACGCGAGCAAGGAGAATGAGAGGGGAGGGGAGGGGAGGGGAGGGGAGGGGAGGGGAGTGGTGTGGAGTGGAGTGGAGTGGTGTGGAGTGGAGTGGAGAGGGGTGAAAAATTATTCAGATGAGTTCATGCCCCCCCACCGAGAGTAAATTTAGAATTTGGAGCTGCGGCGAGAGGCGCGATTTTGTGGTTTACGGAATTCATCTTGCCAGTGGTAGAAGAAATTCTGGAGGAAGTGACCTTAACGAGAACGTTAAGGCTCGGGAAGAGATCTGTTTCAAGGCTCGCAACCGCGAACCGAAGGTGGAGACTGCGGGCGAAAGTAAAAGGATCGAGCGGGCGAGGCGCAAATGAAAAATAAATTCCAATCTCCGTGGATGCTCTAGAGTGGATTCTACGAGTGAGAGGGGGTCACAATAGCGAAGATCCGTAGAGGGCCGAAGAGGAGAGGGATTTGTCGCGAACTAACGCGGACCGGTTTTCGTTCGGAGACCGTGCCACATTCGAGAACGCATACGCACCGCGAATCTGACCGAAGCGAGATAAGGTCCCACGATTTTTCTCTTTTCTTCGAGGCCAATGATTTTGGAGAGTCATCGTAATCAAAGTGGCCCATTTAGTCGACTTTCATCTACGGTTTATCTCTCCTCGCGATTCATCTCGTATTCTCGAAACAATGTTCCCTTCCAACGCGATGCTTCGAGGAAATTAGACGCGACAGCACGTCCGCGTGGCAGCGGTTACGAAATTTCCACCCTGAAATTGGAACGGGCCCCCACACTCGTAATCAGCGTCATTAAATCTCGCAAATTATACGTTCCCGAGTAGCATCCCGTCTGCAGCATCCGGTCTGGCTGTATCACGCGTCTAACGACACTGACCAAGGATTCTCGCTGGGTCGAGTTGTCCGTCTCGTCGTATAAAACCTGTATAAAATGCTTCATCGCGCGCCGTTCTCGTTCTCTCGCATGCTCTTATTTTTCAAGGATCGATTATAATCGATGTCGAAAACTGCGCGAAAGTCTCGGTGATATTTGAATTTCTCCAACTCTCGACTAGCAGGAATTGGAACGTCGCGCGAAGAATTCCGCGCTAGCTCGTAACAGTGGAAACGAGAGTGCGTAACGTGTGGATACGCGAGCACTGGGACTGCTGGAGGTCGTCGAATCGGGAAACGAACATGCCACGTTAGCTTGCCACAATCGATCTTATTGCATTCGAATTTCATCCAACAATTCATCATCCTATCCATTGAATCGCGCTACCAAACTATCCTCGACATCCCACTTCGATATTCTCCCTAAATTTTCATTCTTAACGACAACGTTCTTCCAATTCCCCGAGCATTCTGTCGAGTTCGAGGCGCCCTGCACTTCGGTACGCCACGCATACCCATGAATGCGTACGCCTACGAATGCACCCTTCCCCTCCCCCCACCCTCGCTCACCCACCCTATGCCTGCATTTGCTCACCCACGTGGACGACGAGTGCGCGCGCGCAGGCCGGGACGACGAGGGCATTCGCATGCGATGGTTAGGCGTTGCAGCGTGTCGTGGTGGTCGTTGTCTTCGTCGTGGTTGTCGTCGTTGTTTGTCGACTCTCCTCGGAGGGTTCAAGGTCCACCTGCGAGAGAGGTGATACCACCTCAGCCGCGGTCTGAAATAATGGAAAGAAACGCCCTGGGAATTTCTCATGAAGTCAGGGACCTCGTCCCCAGGTTCAGTGCCGCTCCCCCCCCCCCCCCCCTTACCGTTCGTTCTCACATTCCTCTTTCCGTTCGACGTATTTGCGACGAAGGAGAAGGAGAAAGAGGAACGAATGGAAACAGGCAGGCAAAACTGTCCCTTCTTCGTTTTATTTTGAGAGAGTACACGTGGCTAAAGAAAATTGTGAGATTTTTCCGGGTGAGAAGCGGAGCAGGGGCGAAGATGGCAGATCGCGTCATAAAAGTGGGCACTGGGTGAGCACGCGTCTCAACTTTCATCCTGGTGCTTTAGGGCGTTGTAAGTGGTGGCTAATCGGGATTACGTAAATCCTCGTCGTCCGCCAACGATCGAACGATCGATCGATTCAGCGATCTTTTTCTTCTCATACGTTCGCCGATAATCGCGCCGAGAAGACGATTGTAAATTCGCCGAACGGACGTTCCACGAGTTAATTATTTCCCACGTCGGCGGCCCCCTGTGAATTTACGGGGCAAACTTTCCGCGCATCGACGCCGCGGCCGTCCATCACTGGGCAGAGTGATATCGCGAATCCACGGAAAGCGGCGCTCGTAATTCCAGGTTATTCCATTTACCTTTAGCCGTGCCTATTTGCGCACGCCTATGCTCGCCCCAGTCTGACGTTCCTCTAGCGTAAGATTGCAGAGCGGATAGAGGCGGGCGGGCGGCGTTTGCTGCAACCCGCGCGAGCAGGGACCGAGCCCCTTTTTTCTCACGATGCTTTATCCCGTGGAATTACTTGCATAATAAGGCCGACGCGTCAAAGAGTACTTAGTAGATTGGAAGAGGAACGAGGCGGAAACATTAACTTATCTCTTTCTCACGGCACCATCGCGTCTCAACGTCCTCTCGTAATTGTATTTACGCAAATCACCCTTGCGACCCACCCGCCTTCACGAAGTTATTCTCAAACATCATCGGGACGATATACGCCGCGCGCGATTGAGCTTTTCCTAGGTCGCTACTCTCTTCGTTTTTCGTGAGTAACGAAAGCTCGTGTGCGATCTATCTCCATTGAGCTTATGTTACTATTCTCGCCATCGTCGGTCAATTTTTCGGGTTTACTAAAATTAGATGCTGAATTAATGTCGCATCGACGCTTTTAGCGATCAAACGGTTTGGCAGGAAAATCTCTCGTCCGCCTTCTCTCTCTCTCTCTCTCTCTCTCTCTCTCTCTCTCTCTCTCTCCGATGGCTGATTCTTCTTTTTGGCTCATTTACGAAGTTGCGACTTTTGTTTGTCTCTCGGCGAGGGTCTCGGCTAACGCGACGAAGACTCGATGCAGTCTCGAACCAAATTGCTTCGCGATTAGTCGTGTGGTCGTGTCGCGTCCTTTTCGCTGGCTCGATGCGCAGCGGGCCATTGCTTCTCCCACTCGCAATTGCATTTTCATTACTCCGATATCGTATGTCGCTCGTCCTCGATCGTTGCTCGGCCGTGATGCCATCTCGCTTTATGATCCGTGACCATGCACTTCTGGTCTCTCTACCCCAACGAAGCGAGAGCTCGAATTCTCTCGATAAGCGGGGGCCCAGCCGGCTGGGAGGCGCGCATCGAAGAACGGGTAAACGAAGGAGAAAGATGATCGGAGGGAAGAGAAGAGGGGGATCACTTTCGAAAAATTCTTCTGGGACAAGCTTCGAGACGATCGTTGGCCCGACCGGAAGTGGACCGGAAATAAATCGATCGTGCGGACGTGCGGCGATTCGATTTCACGCGCGAATCATCGACGGGTGGGGAATTGAGGCGCGAGGTGAAATTGTTAAAGCGAGCCGCCGTCATCTCGCGAAGTGGCGGGCCTTTTCGATTAAGGGAATGGAGAGAAAGTGCGAATTGCACCGAATCCTGGCGCACAGCTCGATGAACCGAGATATCGAAAACATTGTCTCCCGTAAATGATTTTTGATCGACGCGTGAATGGCACATTGCGGTTGGACGCCGAGTATACTCGACGAGGAAACGCATCCAAAAAATTGTCCCATGAAAATGAACTTCGATCGGCGGGTGAACTGTAGTTTACAAATATGACGCTTAGGTCTCGGTGAACTGAGAATTCGAGAAATTTGTCTTGCGACTAAATCTCAATCGATAGGTGAATCGCGAGTAGTACTGGAACCTGGCGATATCGTCGTATCGAAAAATGATTAAAATGCTTTCCGCGAATTAATTTTAATTGAAGAGCGAAATGCAATTTGCCCTGGAACGTGGAAGACTCTACGAACCGATAAATCGTAAAAGTTACGACTGACTCGAGGTATCGAAGCGTTTTAACGGTAGATAAAGGGAAACGGAACGAAGGAGAATTGAAAACGGAGGATCAGCTGCTTTTTTTTTAGGTAGAAAAGCTCGTGTTCCACTCGAGCGATCGCCTCACCGTCACAATTACCGAGATTATCCAGAGTGTCTTTCTAGGCTTAAATCAGAATTTCTTGAAAATGTCCTCGGAGAAAGCAACCTGGTTGTTTGATCTTTCTTGCACAACCCTTACTCCTCTCTATCGAGAAAACGAGCGCGCACGATTAGCCCCAGGGTATTGGCTTCGGGGATTAGCGAATGCGGCAATTTCTCTCAAGTATCGACGGGACACTGCATGCATTGTCACTATCTTCTCCTTAAACATCCCGACACTTGGAGCATCCTCGTACTCGCCGATCGTGAGAAGCTCCTCTCCCCTTCGGCGATGCGTGGCGATGGGGGCACGCCGAAGATTCGCAGGCTATGCCTTTTACCGACGCGACGTTTCTCCACGCGGCTCGACAGGATGCTCCATTCACGGTGGAATTGAAAGGCGGTGGCGACTTACGGCGACCGCGACAGCCAGGCACGCAGCCAGGTAACCCGTCCTAATGACCGCTTCGTCGCACGTTGTCAGAATGAAAACGTCGGGACATTCGACGATGCATTCGATTCGACCTGCCAGGAATGAATGAAAGAGTAGAAAGATGAAGGAGAAAGAAGAAGAGGTGGGCGCGATTAGAGCATCGGAGAACTCACTTACACACGGAGGCTTTCATTTTTATTCCTTCCTTTTTTTTTCTTTTTATGTCACGTGGAACGACATCCACTTCGCGGATGCGCTCCTGGCGCGTCTCCTTGGCGCGTCTGCAATTTGTTAAAGTGGCAAATATGTATTCGTCGAAGGTCCATCGAGTAACGGGACTTTACGATCTTATTTTTCGCGTATCCGTCAGAATTCGCAGGACACATTGGTACGAGATTGAAATACCGGTGTAGTCGAGTGCGAATGTTTCCCGACGAAAACTAGTTCTCCTTCCGAGGATCCTTGGAATAGTTTTAAGATCGATCGTTTGGCGCGCTTGGAGATTCTCAAAAATGTTGAAACTTCTTCCGCGTTTGCACGGCACTCTAGGAAGTCTTTCGTGCAAAGTTCGCCATTTTTGCTCGCTCGTCGCACGGAAGAAAGTCTTTTGAACCTGTTTACCCGCACGCACGAGCAAATATCGCGAGCGCGTCAAATTGGGTGCAAATATGTCCGTGACACAAACAGGAGATATCCCTTCGGAGCTCGAGAAAATTCTGAAGATGTTCGCGAAGTGACTTCGCTTTTCTCTCGTGCGAAACGGCCGGCGACGGAATTTTCCTTTATCTTACAACGCTTCGGCGTCATTCGCCTTGACGATAAAATTATCTCGGGCAAGGTGTCTCTTCGAACGATGCGCTAGTCTCGTGCGTTTTCACGTATGAGACGAATGTTGTAAAATTATAATGGGACGATAGGAAAAACGAGGATACCGTGCCATAGATACTCCGATTGAACTGGGTAGTACACTCCACTAGGCAAAATAGGTAGGTAACTAGTGCATTAAAAAAAAAAAAAAAAAAAAAAAAAATGTGACAAATCAATTTTATTACGTTGTATACATATAAGCTATCCAAATAACGAAGCGCTAATACCACTTTCAATTTAAAAAAACACGTAGATTGTCCGACGTTCATTCGCAAGCCTGGGGCTCGAATAGCTCTAGACGCGGCTCTGCTTGAAACCCGCTGCAATTTTTCAACGACGGTAAGCGCGCAGGGTGCGTGCCCGCGATGAAAAACTATTGAAAAAACTGTTTCTCCTGGAACGGTCGAGCGAGAAAAATGTGAGGATCCACTTGTGGCAAGACAGATCGTTGGTTCGGAAGGGTCTTGTTTCTCTCACCGGATTAAAAAACTCCAATGGACCCTCGTCATTTTTCTCCTCGTTGATTGTCGCCGAAGACGCGGAGGGCTGCTCGCCCGTTCTCGTTGAAGGCCTGCACGACGGCATGCCGCGCATACCGTTCTGACTTCGAGGGATCATATTTTACCTTCGTCTTTTTTCTTGCTCCCGCATGCAGGTCGGCGACAGTGGCATCATCGTGCTGGACGCTACTTTGGACGCGTCAACGACCGACGACTCCGAGTGGGAAATCTCGGGTGGGCCACCTTCGCCCTGCGACGTCTCCTTCCTCAACGACAACGTCCTCATCAACGGACGGAGCAATCTGTCCAAGACTCCTCGCAATCACAAGGTGAGTCTGACATTTGTCACCCTGATTTTTTAAATCGGACTTGGGGAGATCACGGAGAAGAAAGAGTAATTGGTTTGGTAAAATGGATTTAATCGATGTGAAACGATTGCGCGACAAATGTACAACAAGCCACGGCTACATATATTCTTTATTTCATAATTGTTTTATTAGAACGATCGGTAGAGATAAACAATTATTCCTGTTTTCCTCGGTCGCTTCTTTTTCTCCCTTTTAAATACGAACATTTTTTAAATACGAAATTGATTCGTCGAAGAATTTTCCGTCGTGAAGGTAAATTATATTCTCATGCGAGGATCGGCGCGTGGGGAAGAAAAATGTAAGTACGATCTTCGATAAACTAACAATGGTAATAATAGCGATAACGATAATACATTTTGCGATACCTTCTTCCGCGTCTTCGAGAACATGTCCCTCGATTTCTCACCTATCGCATTCAATCTCCTCCTATCGGGGACCCTTATCCTCTCGCGACCACTCTCGTCGTCGTTATCTCGCAGAAAATTAAGATTCACCATTGAACTACCGGTTCTTCGTTGGCGCACGTTCGGAACGTATCCTACGATGTTTCTTTCGCTATCCGTGAACTCCTCGCTCCGTCGTGGATTCTCTCACCGCGCTCTCTAGCACGATAACCAACCGTGCCGCCGTTCTATCTTTAATCTAATCAATAGCGATTGCATTTCCATTATCTAGAGCGCGCATCTCTCCTTCTCTCATACGCGCGCGCGCGCACGCACGCACGCACGCACACACACACACATCATTTTTTCTTCTCTCTCGCCACTTCTCTCATGCTGAATCATAAACGCGCGAGCTACGTAATAATCGCGTTCAAGGACACCACTGCCTCCTTCATCTACTGCCGCCCCTCGTCGTGGGAATGCGTGCTTTCTCCCTCGGAGATTGTAAATTGCGGAGGGGGAGGGCTTTGTAAATTGTGACGTCCACCACCACCACGCACGTGGCTCGTACTCTTTTTCTCATTGCGCCCATCCCTCGGTTCTTTCTTCATCTTTCAAAAGTTCGCCTTGCAGCCTACGCTCCGGTTTCTAATGTGGCGCCAGTTCGAGGGGCCAGGCTTGCAGGACGTCGCGATGATTTTTTTATTCCCCGCGTATTTCTCGCCGCGCGAGAAACACTCTATGTAAGAAATGACGGGGTCATGGCGCGCACGTGTGCGCCGAAGGAAAGATGGGAGTGGCAGCCGAGTTATGGGACTTTTGCCTGGAGCGCCCCGTCCGCTTTTAATCCTGCGATTGAAAGTTGCAGAACGTCATCGAGGAAAATGTATCGAGAGTATATTTCACCGAGCTGTCCGTTATTTGCCCCAAAAGATGTCGAAAGTTAAGATGCCGATGAAAAGTAGAGTTTACCGAATAATTGGAGCGATCGGTTTTCGCCGCGTACCATTCGATCGTTTAAGTAGGCTCATGCGCGAGATACGGATTGTACCGGTTCGTATGATTGTTTCTTTCCTGGAAGAGGTGCGAGTTGTCGGTAATGTGCTTATAAATGAACGGAGGCCGACGTTGTTTACAGGGAGTGGTAACCTAGGAGGGATAGGGAACAATGAGATGCAAGGAGATTGTTTATCCGGCCGATAAGTTATCGCGGATCGCTGATCTCACCCCAGTTCCAGCCGAATACAATTGTATAAATATATCTGTTGTTATCGCGCGTCGTCTCAGGAGCGAATCGACGAATCTAAACACGCGTCGTACACGGTGCAGCGGAATATCCTCGTTATCGCTCGCAGCGCGTTTGCAATCCCTTCTCCGAGCTCGCTGATTGTGAGCAAACTGTCGATACAAGCGCGCCACTAATACATCGAGCGACATTTTAAAGTTTGGTCGTTGAGAAGTGTTTGAATTTGAAGAATTAAGGTGCTACTCCGGTGATAGTTGATTTCGGAGGACACATAGCGAGAGAAAGGAGTTCTTCCTGCGCTCTTCCGCTGGGCCTCCTGGGGGTATGTACAGTGTACACCTCCCGCCTTCCCCAAGTGTTTCCAAGATTTCAGATCGGAACTAAAAAGACATTTACAATGGTCACCCGCTCGACATGCTTTTACGCCGGGCCGGCCGAGGGAATTGATAACGGGGGCGGCGGGTGTACGAGAAAATTCTCTCGGCAGAGATTTTCCGCAATTTCGCGAGTAAACGTTCTCGCGAGGCTTCTCGCCTGCCGACACTCTTCGTTAACCGTCGGACGCGGCTCGGCGATTATTTTCATTATACAAAACGACAGTTTCTCTCCCTCGGCTGCCTTTCTCACGGCGTCTCTTGGCCTCGGCAAGAATCTTCTCCCGTCCCTCCTCTCCGCCCTCCTGCCCGCTAAAGGCAGAGTCCTCCCCTTCGTCCCAGGCGGAACGACTCCGCGCGCCATCGCTAATGCTGATTTGTAAGTAAAAGTATTCGTTCTTGCCCACGGTCCGTCAACGATTTTCGAGCCATCGGCTACGGACGAAGTTAATCTACCGTGCTCCCTGGGAACACGCTCGACTTCTCCTCGTAGGCTCTGTTCTACGCTGATTCCCCTCCTGGCACAACCTGGGGTGGCGACGCAGAGTGGTAGAAGAAAAACTTCACGGAGTAGAGAGAAATGTCATAAAAGAAAGCCTAGCTTAGTTTGTAACCAGTTTCGCAACGTTGAAGTGACAATTATTACGAACCGCGAGCGCAAAGACAAATATTACTCGTAATAAGGAAATTATAGTATTCGATAGAGATAGGGTGTGTTGCATTTTTCCAACATTAGCAAAGAAAACGACGATTCTCTCCAATCGTCGTCGAAGAATTTTGTCGATTTGATATCTCCATCGTCGGTCCGGTCAGTTTTTTACGTCATTTAAATCCGATTACCACCTTAGAATCCCCGGCAGTCGTTTAATCAACAAATGTTTCACCGATAAAATTTCATCGACGCCGAATCTCCACCAACAATATTTACTCACCGATTATTATTTTTACGACAATCGTTTCACCGTCATGGTTTACTTATCGATGCCTATTGCCGAGTAAATATTCTCGTGGAATGATTGTCAGTGACGTAAGTAAACACGTCGATGAGTAAGGGCCCCCGCAGACTACAGACTTTCTATCGGCCGATAGTTTGGTCGGGTTCTTAATCAGCATAAAAATGTATGCAAGTGCGCACATTTTAACGATTCAGTATCGGCCGATATTGCATACATTTTTATGCTGATTAAGAACCCGACCAAACTATCGGCCGATAGAAAGTCTGTAGTCTGCGGGGGCCCTAAGTAGTTAATATTGTAGGGGAAATTCGGTGTCGACGAAATTGCGCCGGTGCAATAATCGATTGAGCCACGATCGGTGACGTAAGGCTAACCCTTTTAAATTATTTTTTTTATTCATCTCGTTCTTGTTACGTTTGCAAATCCTCGATAAGTGACTAATGGTATAAGCTCATTCGCTAAAAAAAGACTATTCTTCTACGGAAGAAAAGAAATTTCCGTTGGCCTTCGAGCAGGTGTCTTCTTCCTTTGCGCTATTCACTTGCGGACGATCGTTCCGGAGAAAGACAAGATGATCCCGTCGATTCTATTATGCAGTCGCGATGGAAGATTGCGTCTTATATTCCGCGCATCCTTGGCAGCTAGTAATCAATCCAAAGACGCGGAAGGCTACGATTTCTCGAGAAATCCCGATCGCGACGGGCTCAATGTTCATGCTTGATCGATCGCTATGATTTATTGCCGATTTATGGTATTATTTTCTCCTACGACGCGCGTCATTTTCTCGCGTTTTACTTATCGCGCCACCGCGCGCCGTCCTCGATTCAATTCCGTCGTCCGGCGATTCTTTTGTTCCCGCTGCGCGATCGTGTTTCTTCTTTTCTCTTCTTCTTCTTCTTCTTCTTCTTCTTCTTCTTCCTCTTCTTCCTCTTCCTCTTCTTCTTCCTCTTCTTCCTCTTCTTCTTCTTCTTCTTCTTCTTCTTCTTCTTCTTCTTCTACGAGGTAGCAGTTGTAAGGTGGTCGAGAAAGGAAGGAGATGGGACGCGGTGCGTGGTAAGTTTCTCTTCGGTTTTATTTCACTGCTCGAGCACCGTGTCAGATCGATGGAAACTGCCGCGCAAGGGTAAACGCTCGGATATTGTGGCCCTCGCTAAATTCCTTTCTACGGATCGTCGTTACCGCTTCCAAGCGATTCCTCTCCACCCTGAGAAAAAAGAAATGATCAAAAGAACGTTGCTCGGAATCGAATCGTTATCGACGTGCGCGCCCGCGTATGTGTGCGCGTGTGTGTGTGTGGGGGGGGGGGGGAGCACAGGCAGGGACAGGGACAGGGATAGGGATAGGGATTTAGGCCACATTCGGGATGCGCCATTATTTGCAGCGAATAGTCTCCAGGGAATGCAGGTTGCAATATAGAAGGCAATCAGGAGCTCGATGAAGAAGAAAACACGGAAAGGGAGAATATCGATCTTTGTGGACGAGCGTATTCCATGCGCAGGACGTTTGCGTCTTTGTAAACTTCTTTCCCTCGGTAATCAGCAGCAACCTCGCGGCTACGTTCTTCGTAAGAAAAAATTGCTTTTTACGTTGTAGCAGAGCGAGCGACGCGCATGCCCGTGACGTCTCTGTTTGAGCACGCATAAGTGGACGAGAAAGTTATCCTGATTTTTCCGATTTCCCGCGAGACGAGACGGCACCAATCACGGGAGTTCCACTCGTGCATTTATTCGAGCCGGTAATTTTACAAAAGTGGCGTGAGTAAAGAATTTTTTCCTCTAAAATTGAGAATACCGCGAAAACAGGAACGTGCCGCTAGTAAAAGAGGTACGAGTGAAAGGTTTTTCTCTTCGGAATTGAAAATGCACTTTCAATTCATAGACGGATGTAACCCGACGTAAATTGCAAAAATTCTTTTAATCTACACTTTTCACTTCGAATTACTATCGCTTTCGCGATTGAAGGCGAATGTTACTTTAAGCACGAAACTTTGTGGTATTCCGTTCATCTCGCGTGGTTTTGTTAACTATTTGAAAGAGACGAAAATGATAAACGGTAAATGTTAATCCGGTATGGAAGGCACGATCGAGCTCCGCAAGGTGCCCGGCGTAAAGTTGGCGCGCATGCGCCTGCTCGGGCGCTGTTTACACCGCGCAGATTTTTCCTCGCATGCTGGCAGTCGTTGGGCGAACGTGCGGCGTTGCGCCACGCCGAGGCAGATAATTCGAGACTTTACGATCCACTTTGTGCGAAGCACGCGTATGCCGCACAGGTTTCACCGCTTGCAAACAATCGGTTTATTGCCGATATATTCCGGTTCGCGCGAATGCATCGGACAATAAACCACCGCGCGGTATCTCTTGGCACGCGTGCCTCCGTTCGGACAACCCTAGGTGAAACAAAGGGAAGCGAGTCGACGAGTCCGTGCAAATCCAATGATTCGTTCGCCACGACAGATCTATTCGCTTGAAGAGAGAAAGAGTCCGGTCGCACGAGGAAGTAACCTAAATTTCACTCGTGCCACGCCACGATCGGATAGTCTTACGGCTAGATTCACGCCGATACAACAACGTTGTATCCATGCTGTATCTGCAAAGTCAGCGTCCGTTTTCAATTTTTTTCTTTTTCCCGTGGAGAAAATGTTCCTTAACGCATTGTCGACGCTATGCTCCGAATTGAATACAGCTTTCGCGCTGCGCCCATTATCGGAAGTTACGTAACAAGTACATACGCGAATATATCGATGTGTTCTTGTGCTTCTGGACTGTTATTCCGCCCGCGAGGTTTCAGAGTTCGGCATTCATTCGATACCAATATATTCACATCGACATTGACACCCATTAGTATTTCTACCGATGCGTCCCCACCTGGATATCTGGTGTGATCGAGCTTTCGTTTAAATCCTTTCATCTCTACTATCACCGCCACCTCGTGGTCCTTCGGAGAAGCTAATTAAATTCGCAATGGACTTTCACATTCCATTATCGTGTTATGTCGCGTGGAAGGGAACGATCGTGGACAGAACTCGCGAGACTAAATTACGAGGTAGACGTTAGGGTAACGGAGGACGGTAATTACTATTGTAGATCTTGTCAGACGAGATTTCCTTCCGGAGAGAATGCGTAGGGATACGGGGGGGGGGGGGGGGGGGGTCATCGTAACCGAGCAAGGACTGTGGCCTTTTTTTCCTTCTGTCAAGATCAATACCACCTTACGCGATCTCCTTAACGCGACAATTTGTATTTCCATCGATCCTACTCCTGGACTCGTATGTATGCTATTCAGAGCCGATTTTCTTAACCATTAGTTTTGCCACTTTACTTACAAGCGAGGAGAAGATAAATCATATTTTAATTTTAGAGAAACATCTTTCAATTTAGTACTATGTGAATATCATCGGAATACCAATTATATTAGCAAATAAACGTGATTACTAATGTAGGTAATGCCACCTATGTTACAAGCGAGTATGTTACCGACGGATAGGTAAGAACCGAACGTCTCTCAATCGTTTTATGTTTTTCGGGGTCGCGCGGAAAGAGAGGAGCTGAGTGCAAGCGTGGACGTGGAATGGTGGTCAGTGGTCAGCGGTTACGTGTTTGAATTCTGTATTGTAATCCCGTTCTCTTTAAATAAACATCATTATATCTTGGATTGCTTCAACCTGTGGTCCTATTACTCACATTACTCACACTATCTTAATTTACTTGCGCATTATCGGAAGTAGAATGAAATAGAATAATTGAAATATCCGGATGTTACCGGATTACCTACATTTGTCATATTACGAATGGAGAATTTATAGGGCGAATTAAATGTTTGCATATGAGCTTTAGGATGTTCCTCCGGCGTTCTAGTCCCGTCTGTTTCAACGGCAGCTTCGGGTCGCTCGCCAATTAGCCGGTAGCCCGAAGAACAATGCGAACGGTGAAAGAGATAATGGAAGAAGGAGGAGGATAACCGTGAAGAAAAAAGAAGCGTAGTAACATGCTAGTTGCGATCGGAGCGTGACTGCACGCGCTCTCTATCGACGATGCACGTAGAGCGAGCGTCGTGTAGGGGTGTGTACGGGGACTCGCAGACCCGCCCACGCTATTAATAGGCAGAATTGTGAAAGGCAATCAGTGGCACGCGGACGTGCGGGCGGACGTTACGAGATATTACGCTGCTAGTATCTGATAATGTACGCACAATCGCGAGCGCGAGCAACCAGCGCCGCCGTGTCAAGGCTGATTCTCCAGAGGGTTTTGCGATCGAGATACGGCGAGAACGCGCGAATCGAATTCGTCACCGACTGACTGCCTGACATCGCGTTCGTGCTGCTACCACCACTAGGTGTCTCGGTTTCAACGCTGTTACTTGTCTCTCTTCCCTTCTTTGTTTTATCGCTATGCTACATAATTTCGTAGCGTTCTTGTACGATACGATAACGCGAGCGTTGCTCGAAAACTGTTAAGATATTGTTTATTATCTGGGATCGCGCGAAAAACTCTCTTTACGCACAGAATTCTTATCGCTAATGTTCACGTCGACCGGTCGAAAATTTTTCCCCTCGCTCTTTCGTCATCGTGCTCCGAGGGAGTTTCTCCCGTAATATTCACGGAAATATTCGTCGTGAACACGCGTGATACCCGAAGAGCGTTAAGAACACGCGGTTGCATTATTCTCGCGTACTTTCTTCACCGAAAATTTGTTTGCCAAAGGAACGCGCGAATAATCGGCAAATGCGCCGCGATGGCCTGAAAATGAGACCGGTAAAGGTCGCCCCGTGCGGTGTGCAAATAATTGCGGGGAGTTCGCGGAACGCGATAACGGCATTCCGCGACGACGAACCGTACCGGGAGGTTGCATAATTGCCGCTCGCGTTAAAGCCGCACTTGCCTGCCCGTGTTGCGCATTGTGTTTTTCTACCTATTTAATTAAACCTCTTCGATTCGATAATCGTGCGTGCGTGCGTGCGTGCGTGCGGGTGCGAGTCTACAGCGCTTTGCCGAGTTAGCAGGAAATTTGCAAGCTACAAGGAGACGTTGCTACTCTTTGTTTTCGTAGGACCGTCGACCTTCGTTGAGTAACGTCGCAAAATTCGTCCTCGTAACATTCTTATCGGCTTTCGCTATCCGCGCGAGAGGTCGCGCGAGTCCGTGCAATTTGCGCGAAAATTTTTGCCACCAATTTCGAGTCGAATAAAACTCGCGGAGGTAGTAGGTGCGAAATTTCGCGGCCTGCTTTTTTTCCAGCCATCCTTTTGTATCATATCGACGCATCGATTTCCACGCTCGAGCCCCCGCCCCCTCTATCGACGGGACTCGTTTCTTTGGAGTTTGCACTTTCTACTCCCACGGAAGAGGGAGATCGCGGCTGGAAAATCTGGCCGTAAAATACGCTCGAAATCCAAGCAAATTGATTTACAACGCTTCGCGGCTTCCTCCTCGTTTTACACGCTCGTTCCTTCGTGAGTCGAAGTCGCGCAAGAACGCTTTTTCTCGAGATCTCTCGAAGAACGTGGTGGAGCGCCATGGATTTTCGATGAGATATTACTCGTAAATACAACTCCGAAATCTCAAGTGCAATCCCGCAAGGGGAGGGGGCGTCTCAGAGGAAAAACTACGAGAGGTGGCGCGAGCAAAAGCGGATTGCATAAATTATGACGCGCTCCTTTGTCTACCTTATTTTCTCCCTTCTTCCGTCTATCCTCATCTCGCCGCGCGCGCGCGCGCGCGATAATTGTGAAATTGTCTCATTCTCCCAGAAGATTGCCCACCGGCACGATTCTTTTCTCACCGTGGATTTTGCGCGTCTCGTGACTCTTGCGCGCGAGAAGAAGGAAAGAAAGGGGTACATATTTGCGTGCATTATGCAGGACGCGCCCTCGTCCTAAAATTAAAAATAAACAAAATGATTCGTTAATCGATAATAATTAGGCAGTTAAATAGTTTTGCGCTTGAAAGTCGCACGCGCCGCCGCCGCCCAGTCTTAGAATGAGAAAGACAGCTATAAAGAGCATGCGACGCAGAGAGCGTAAAACAGATATGAACTGTAATTAACACATTATTGTTGACTGGTCACGAGTTAACTCCTGTTTACGTGGCGAAACGTTGTTGCCCGGTCACGAGTTGACTCGTCTTTGCACTTGCATTATGTACTTCAATTTGTGAAACCCAGAGCAATATAGAATCTTTAAGTAATGCGCGTATGTACAAAATATGTAGAAATATTAACCGGTCACGTGGGACAACTTCTATGTAAAATTGCCGGTCAACAATGTGTCAACTACAATTGGCTATAGTGAAACTCCAATTGACCATTGGTACGTAAAAGGAATGCAAATGTGAAAGACAGAAAACTCAGCATTTTTCGAGGACACTTCGCGATATTGTCACCTTTCCTTTTTACAACTCGATGAAGATTTTTAAAAATCCACTCAACCTTACGCTCTCGAGTCCTCTCGTTGCGATCATTCGTTCACCTTTCTCCGCGGCATTCTCCTTTCGCACTGGCACGCGCGGGACTATTTTTTGCCGCTTTGTCCTCGTCTGTCCCCCTTTTATTTATTTATTTCATTCAGCCGTTAACCGTGTCGCGACGCTCATCTTCTACATAGTGGCTCACGAGAGTGCATGCAAATTGGCGAAAAGGAGGATAGGATCGCGTAGGAAGCGTCTGGTGCGGAATGATGGCGCCCGTAAACAATATGTGACTCCTTTTCTGTGGAAATAAAGGCAGGCAGGTTTTCACTTGGAGCAACGGCGGAGAACTGTTTTGCGTGGGCACGTAAAAAATGACAAATCATATTTATGGACGATCTCTTATTACATTTTTGCATGAAAATATTCTCCCGTGAACTTTTTACGTTTGACTTTTATTCGGACGACAAAGTTACGGCAATAGGAGAACGACACGTTGAATCATAATATTCGATACGAGATTCCACAAAGTAAGCACAAAAATACCACGTAACTCTCGGCAAAACTAAAATTACATTTTAATACTTATTGCATTATATTTTCCTTCTGCAAAACATCACATACCTGTCGTAGATTAGAACTAGAGTCCGTGGTTGGATTTTGCAGTTTTATAATTCTCAGGGAAAATGACAATTCTTCGAATCGGATTCGCCAAGACGCGAAGTATCGGTCGACGCGGTACTTTACAATCCATCACGCATATCATTCCGAGTACGCATTGTAATGGTTTCCGCGATTTCGCACCTCCTCTTATTCCTCGCTCTGTTTTTTTTTTCTCTTTTCCACGTTCAATCGTGACTGGGTTGACCCGGGCCCGAGTCATCGTCCTCTGTCTTGCTCGCACGTTTACATAACCCTTGGCGTTTACAATTGCGTAAAGGTCGAAGTACGCCGCGCTAGGAACGGTGAGAGTCCAGAGGTAAATTAAATTTCTGGCGCGCGTCGAGGATCTACCACGCGGTTCTGAGCTTCCTGGGGACCGCGAGGGTGGAGAGAGAATAAGGTGCATGGAGAGAGCGTAAATATCGTCGATGGAGGTGGCTCTGCTTGCTCGCGCGTGCCCGCGTTTTATTAGGAAGTAACGGGCGCGCGTTCGAAGAAAGGCCAGTTTTTGTTGTTGCGAAGCGTGCGTCCGACCTTTGGGCTCGGCACCGTTTTCTCACGCGTTTATAAACTAGATGCGGCTTTGCGCGGTTTTGTCGAATGCGAATCTCAGAAGCAGCGATTCGTTGGGAAAGTGGAGTAACTTTTTCTTCACCAGGATGCTCGGAACGTGGATAACAACGGCTTGATAGAACACGTGTCCAAAAACTGACTTCTTAAGATCTTCCGACGTTTTAGGATTTCTTCTTTTCTATGGGTAGTCACGTTTAATAGAGCATAATAGAGAGAAATAAATATTCCCTAATTTTTAAGGTAAATTTTTTCTTTCACCGTTCTTGTAACACGAGCGTAGATATAAAATTATGTACGCCACTGTAATTTCGTGGAGCATGCTCGCAGGATTTTTCCGTAGATCCTCGGGGGTGAGCCGTGCGGAGAATGCAAAATGTAAATACGTAAAATCCCATTGGGCTACGTCCTTCTGTCGTTCACCGATAAGAGCTTCCTTTCCGGGTAACGATAACGCCGATCATCGTATCCGCAGTCGTCGGTCGGCGTGAAAACTCACTCTCGTCCTTCGCAGCCAGTGCTCGGAATTATCTTGTCTTCATTCGCCCGACATTCGTCGATTTCAATTTTTAAATCTACCAGATCGAATTAAACCCCTTTCTTCCCCAGGGACACGAACACGCGCTAGTGCGCCCCTCGTAAGAAGTAAGAGACATTCGTTCTCCCTCCTGCCTCATAAAAGATTCTCACGGAGGACTCACGCGACTCGAAGCTGTGCCACCCCCCTTCGAGCGTCGTGTGCTGCGCGGTGCATCGCGTTTTCTTCCCCGAAAATCAATATGTATTACGTTCGACCAATCGCCCTGCCGCGCTCTTCGCTGTCTCCTCTCTCCTCTCCTCTCCTCTCCTCTCCTTTTCTTTGTCGTACAGCGTACTCTCTTGCGTGCCGCGCTCGCGTCGTCCGCGCGTTTCAAACGAGAGTCAAAGTGACACCGCGCCACCGCTAGGACGTGCCAAGAAACGATTTGACGCCCGCACGTTTCGACATTCGTGCCAACATCCCGCACTCCCTCCTATCTCCAAGCGTTATGCACGAGGACACGAAATCGAGACGCGTCGCTAAAACGGACGCTGGTGGTGGTGGTGGTGGTGGTGGTGGTGGTGGTGGTGACAGTGGCGGCCCAGGGCCGACGAAGCGAGGAGACAAAACTAATAAATATTTATATTACGACTACAATTATTTACACGTGCCGCAACTATCTCTTTTTTTCTACACGTGCCTCGGAAAGTTGTCCATTTCCTATGGTAATAGTGTCCTATGTAACTTTTCAAGAAAGAAAGACCCGTTTTAACCGCGTAACTTCAAATTCGTATACAGGAAAGCGTGTTAAAAAAAGACTCGGGGTATTTATAATTTATAAATATCTGCGAGTACGCGTGTGCGCCCACTTGAGCTATGTCGAATGTTTCGTTAGGACCTTTCGAACACGCGAAGCAGCATAGCCGTTGTTGGTACTTCTTTGTTCGTTAATCTCAATCGACTAAAAGTTAAGTCGAGTAATGTCGACCCTGGATTAATAAGGTCTTCGTATCTTGGCACCCTTGAACGTTCGCCTAGGCTCACCAATGGTAAATGCGGCCCTGGCGGCGCGAGGCACCCACCGAGGAAAACTTTCCATCTTGATATTTGCTTCTGGCCAACGCTGCTGCTGCTGCTGCTGTTGGTCCGTGCCACGTTTGGCCGATAATGCACGTTTTCACGCGTCGGAAGCGACCAAGCGACTCTCCCTTTTCCTCCTTGCCTCTTTTCCTCTTCCTTACCCATTTCATCTCGCCGCTGGGTCTACGCGTTGCTCTTCCTCGCGTATCGCGACGCTTCCACCCGCGGCACACCACAAGCGTGGCACACGCACGAGAGCGTATTCGAATACGGGTTGGGGGAAAAAATGGCGGAGGGTCGCAAGGCAAACACGCGCTCCTACTTGTAAGAGGAGAAAAGGGAGAGAGGGAGGGAGACGGCGCGCGGCGGCGGTGGCGCGGCTTTTGTAAATGTGGACGAGAAAGGAGAGCGCGGGAAAGAGCGAGAGTCGCGCGCTTTTTAATGTCAATCGTGGGACGAGGATTTCACCGATGGGGTTCTCCGCGAGAGTGGTCGACGACTGGATAGATTTGAAGAGGACCTGCCTCGGGAGCGGAAGAGCGTACTTCTGCTAGTACCTCGAAACGAGGGGCGAGGAATGAAAAGAGATATTTGTACGCGTCGCTTTCGTTTCGTTGCCCGTGTTCGCTTCGAAAACTTTCTTCTGTCGTTTGCTTTTATCGTGCGAGATTAAAATGAACATAAGGCGAAGATTCTCGCAATTCTTTCGAGCTCGAAAGATCCCTTCCGCCCGGACTTGGCCTTCGCCAAGCGTACCATCGTGACCGTCCACGACTCGCAAGGGAAAATTTGGCTTCTTCGAATCCCGTGTTCGGCCGACAGGTGCGAATGGCGACCGTGGAACGTACGAAATCTCGGAGAGGAAAGAGAGAAACGAAGGAAATGAAAGGCTCGTTTATCGAGGTGGTCGAGCTGCTTCTTGTCTAACGCGATTCCAACCTCCTTCGCGAAACGTAGATCGATGCGATCCAAATGCAATTAGCCACTGTCGTCAATTAGCCGGTAATCGGGGTTTAATTAGAGAAGTAAGAAGCAAGAGATCCGAGACCGCCGAGAAGGCGTCGATCTCGATTATCGCGGTAGAACCGTTTGTTAAAGTAGAAGCACCCGTCCGTCGCATTCCAAGGTGTAGTTAACGACGATCGATGAGTACTATTTGGAAAATTGGGCGAAGCAACTTTTCTGATGCGTATCCTGGTGATATTTGCGATTTTACGTTCAATTTACTTACGTTAAATGATTCGATCGTGTCCATAACATTGATCTCTGCAAATTCGATAAAAACCGCGTTCGCTTGAACCCTATATTTTCGAGTTTCGTGGAAATGTTTTGTTTATCGCGAATGCTCTTAATACCAATGGCTCTTGCTCCGCGTCAAAATGTAAGGGGAAATTCCCAGAATCGCGCGTCACAGCATTGGGGTGTTGCGTTCCTTTTGCGTCGTTGGGAGGAGTTAACAGTCGGTCGCGACAGCTCATGCGAACAATACAGGTGGACTGTCCGAGGTAAAAAGAGAGAACACGGTGAATGCGTACAATTAAGCGAAGCGCGCGCGTAGTCAACCCCTGCTCGAAATAATGGTCGGTACTGTTATTACTAGACCGACTCTTCTCGCTGCTCTTGTTGGTCGGGGCCAGTCCCGAGAGAGGAAGTGGCGGGGACCGATCGGGCCCTCCTCTCGACGACTTGCGCGCCTGCGCCTGCTTGGGCTGGTTTGCCGGTGCAACATTCTTGCGCTTCTTGCCTCCTCCTTCGTGTTCGAGTTTGCCTTCGGTCGGGAGAAAACGAGAGACCTTCGATTACAGGATTACGTGGAGATGCACCAGCGTCCGCGATCGAAATTTTTTACTTTACTCCACCGTTGGCTCGAATTAACACGATCACACCGATGATCGCGCGCGTTAGTAATCGGACTGTCGGGAGTACGTTAGAGAAATACGTAACGGGATACTAGAGGGTAAACGCTCTTGGAAGACAAGGTTTCTCTAATTTCAGATATTTCTCTACTTTTGGTCGAAACTTCGTTACCACCTAGCACCGAAGTGCCGTGATAAAACTGTTAATTCGTCGAGGTTCTTCCTTTATTTCGTTGGATAAATACGTACTCTACCTGGGGTAACGGGAAATCCGCTGTAGGGTAGAGGAATAGAAAACAAATTCTTTCGTCCCGATGGAATTCGACGAATACGGCACTCTCGGGATGGCGACGGTGACAGCGAGGACGACGACGTCGCTGTTTCCGTGATTACATGCAAAATCTAGCTTTCTCCATTAATCATTCGCGCGGATGGCGCGGGTTGGGCGATGGCGGGAGCCGAAAGAAAGAAGTAGTAACGCGAGTGGGTCGAGGCAGAAGAACGAAGGTGGAAGAAGAGGAGCGCGAGCGGTGTCCTCGCTCACAGTCGAAAAAGCCAGCGAGTGTGACCAGTTACTGTTACTCGGTGCTACGTTCCGTTGTTTGGTCTTTCCTCCCTCTTATCCTCTCCTTCCTTCTCCGCCTTCGTCTCGTTTCTTCCGCTCGTATCTCATTTGTAGCCCATCATGGGACGCTTATTACACGATACCTACCCTCCAATGCGTAAGAAACATACCACCCCTCTTACCCTCTCCGTCATACTGCTGACCGTGCGTAAGCGTGTCGTTAAAAGGCGACTTTCATATTAAACGCGCGTCGATCGCGGCAACGTAAAATGTATCGTCGAACGGACCAACCCACCCGCCGTCCCAGAGAAACTTTGTGCGTGGGCAAACACGCGCATAATACGCAACGGAGTGAATATCGTGGCACGATATTGTACAATAAATTTTGAAAAGATCCTTTCACGACTGGATGAGCTCCTGTTTTCCCGATAATTCACTGCTTTACATCGCGGAGGTATCTTTTCAATGGATTTAGTAACGATGCGATGTTTAGTAATAAGCCCTGTATTATTTCAAAACTGATGGTATAGAGCCGTTCGAAGTAATTATTGCGATTGATCGACGCGAAGAATGAAATTTCATCGGTGCGTACTTTAGCAAAGGACTTGAAGTTCGGTGTTTCGGAAATTCTCAAGGGTATTTGAAAGGTTTTCGGAAGTTATGCGGAAACTAATTCTTATTAGTATCCGTGGGTGCCGCGGAGGTTAGGACAAATTCAGGAAGCGCGCGACCAAACTTCGAGGATATTAAATAGAACGTGGGACGATAGTACGTCCCACGCGAGCCTCGTACATTTCCTTTTTCCAATTCCACGGAATACCACTCGTCGTCTCGTACGCAATCTCGTGGAAATTTCATCGGCCCACCGCCGTGTATTTATGCTTGCGGCGGATCAGCGCGTGGAATCATCCGCACGCCCACGTCCCACCATTCACCATCTGCATTCCGGGGTACGCATTTTTAATCGACCTGACCCACATATTAACCGTACGCGGTCCAAGTGGCCGATAGTATCGAGCCAACCGCGACCCACCGACCCACCGCGGTCGGTCGACTTCGGCTTCGGCATCGACGTCGCGACGTCAGTGGGTCAGGGTCGAGAGCTCGCGTAATTTGATTTTGCAAACGATCTTCCTCGGACCTCGATTCGTCCAACTAATAATCAGCCTCTTTGTCTTCTTTCTTTTTTTCCAGCATCGAATACAATTCGACGACATGGCCACGCGCACCTTCGAGTATCCGAGCGAGGCTTCCATGCTGGAGGCCGGCGAAGGCAGCAACGTCGATGGCGAAACTTCCGCTTCCGGCGAGCACCAATCCGCAGCGGTCCCGCTGGTCAACAAACCGTCCACGACCAATCTACCGTCGCTACTCGGTAATATTCGTGGATTTTTGCGACGGGCGGCATTTTGAATTTGGCCGCGCTTCCTTCTCCCGTTCCTAGTCCCGGCACTTCGAGACCGATTCGCTCCGACGATCGTCTACTTGTGAATCTCTTAGCATTCTCGTTTCTATTATTGTGAGCGTTTTCCTTTTTTATTTCGCATCTTGTATCACACAATCCTACCCCTCCCCAACTTTTTCTTCCCCCTTTTGTACTGGGTTTTTTCAAATGACGTCTTCGAATAAATTAATCGTCGAGGAATCGAACGAGCTTTTTTCGTTAATTGGATATGCGTTCGCCGTTTACAATCTACTCCGCGAGTTTTCTTTTTCGACGTCGCGACCGGAACGCGACCCAATCGTATACCGCAACGTTTTTCTCCCTTTATAGGGTGCTCCTCGAGCTACATTTCCGAACGAGCTGGCACGAGCTTCGTTCGTTAGTCGAATTATGTTCGAATTATTGCGAGTTACCGCGTGTGCCGCTAATGCGTACCTCTTCTCAATTTGTAATTGCATCTCGGTAACAATTAATCGTCTTTGTTCTCCACGATCTGTTCGCAGAAACGACGATAGCGCGTCGTCGTGCGGCAGCTTACAGGCGTCTCAAGTTCCTCTTAGATATCGATGCTTCAAGAGAGAGCTTGGTGTAGAGTCTCTTTCCAGTTTAGTACAAATTTAAACCCTTTGCTTCTTACCGCTTCTGTAGGTGCATAGGTTCACGTAGCCCGTAGAACTGCAACAACGAGGACCTTGATTTTTATTTAACCGTTTAATTGCTATGGGCGCATATGTGCGTTCGGGGAAACCTATTCGGGTGGACTATGGGCGCACATATGCATTCGGTAACCGTTCGCCAATCTCATAAAATAATATCAATGCTAAAGTAAGGCTTTAAATCGAATTATATCTCAATTGCGTCTTGCATACTTCATCAACGGAATTCAGATTAGCCGAAAGGTATTTCGTTTCGCAAAAGGTAAGCACTCACGGGGTTAAACAATCGTAATGATCGATCGAAGGACTAAAAAATTTCCAAGGTCCTGGTTTCTAGCATGCCGACTAATAAGAAGTAATCGAAAGAATTCACCCTCATTCCACACTCCGTAAACGCCTCACTAAGTCCAATGCACCTAAAGAATTGTTAGCTTCGTTCCACCGCTTTTTTCTCCCTCCCGCTTGGAAACTTTTCACAAAACCTGAAAAAAAAGAAAAACGTTGAAGTTTCCATCTACCCTAATCCCACTCTTTCTCTTCCTTCCGTCAACTCCGCTCGGTCATATTTGGCTCCCCGATTACCTTTAAGTATCTTTGATCGTCGCTCCTCTTCGTGCCTTCTCGCCGAGAGAATGTGAAAGAGAGAGAGAGAGAGAGAGAGAGAGAGAGAGAGAGAGAAAAGAAAAAAAATCAAAACAGAAGCAACCTGTTAAAGAGACTCTCTTAGGGAGTAAGCGTAGCACGCTGAACGCTAGAGTGCCTTCTTCCTCTCGCAGGTGGCGGCGGTCTTGCCAGCTACACTCCCAGCAAAGTGGATCTGACCGCTGAGGGCTTCGAGCTGGGTGTGACTACCAGGGCCGCGTCCTCGACCCCTACGTGCAACGTCGCGACGCCACCGCCGACGTCATCGTCCGCAGCTTCGAGTGTCGTCGTCGGGTGCCAACAACAACAGGCCAAGAAGAACGCGGATGACGATGCGGTCGATTATCTGAAGCCTGCACAAGACGCGGGCGCGTGGGGCTCCGAGACCACCGGTGATCTTCTCTATTGAGGAGACAGTTGCCTAGCACGACGAGAGAACCGCCGCCGACGCGCGACTTCATTCGCCGTCCGCCTGCTCAAGGAAGCTCAAGGACTTTTCCTCGAGGATCGACGAGCCGTTGCTAGAATTTAGCGTACCAAAAACAGGAATAGGAGAGAGAGAGAGAGAGAGAGAGGGGGGGGGTGGAGAAAAGCTGAGGGAGCGGAATGATTGGGAGAGTGTCGCTTTTTTCGAGGCTCGTCGATCAAATCGAAGAGAAGGATTCGAACAGTATCATTCCAAGTATATGCATTTACTTTGTATTAACGAGCGTTTTGCAACGAGCGAACCGGATAGATACACTTTTCCTAGACAATGGATCGTAAAAACTGCCAAGATGCGTCAGTGCTAATTTTCCATTTGTCAGCAAAATGAGACTCGGCACGACGAATTTTCAGCCCGTTCGTGCCCGATTGTCCTTCCACAATCGTTCGGAGAGGAGAAAACGCGAAGAGCATATCATCAACTTTTTCGGTATACTTTCGATAACGAACGGCCAAGTTTTAGAGGGGGTAGAGTGGTCGACGAAAGGAGAACCGGGGGAATTTTTGTAACTTTTTTGAGATTACTTTAATGCTAAGCTGTGAATTGTTCATGCTGCCAGTCGAAGGCCAGAATTTTAGGGCACGATTTACAGAAAAGTGGAAACACGCAATTGAATATCGTAGAGATTCAATTAACGCAAAAAATGATATATATATATATATATATACATACATATACATATTATACGTAAGGAAACAAAAAATATTGTTTAGATTTGTAAAAGTTTTTTGCCAAAGTAGAACGTAAGTCTACTTAGTATGTTTAATATATATGTACAATAAGTCGAACTTTCAGTCCAGAAAATTGTAAGAATTGTAAATTCTGAGAAATCTGTTACTTTATGCCAATTGTGCGCTGATACGATGCAACGTCGCGTCCCTTGTGCATGAATATTTATGTTATATTTGTTCGTCGATGCAGATCCGTCAATCTGTATTTCGTTTTGTTTCGTTTTTCTGCTTCTTACATTCGGACGTGGACCAAAAATCATAATGAAACTAGTAATGTTCTCAGTTTAGCAGTTATTGTAAGGACATACTGATTTATTAGGGATAATTGTTAATTTTAAGTGTGTCGAATTGTGTATATACTAAATTATTATTGGCCTTAGAATTGTCCAAGCGTACTTTCTGCGATTTCGCATTCTCGTACGAAGCGTCCTGGGCGACTTAAGGTTTCTACATGTTCTTCTTTTTTTTTCCGTTTATTATACGTCTGAGAAACTACCATACTTCCAAATATCGAGAATATTCTTTTGAATCGTGTAAGTATTTAATGTATGATTGAACGGTATGTGGGTAACACGAGTATATCACTTATACACGAGACTTTCTCGCGGACTGATTAATGCAAATAAATACAAAATAAGGATAATTTATTGAAAGGTGCATTTATCGCTGAATAATCACTTTCACCGTTTCTTGTAAACTCCAAAGCTGTATTTATGTGCTGTACCAGTTCACCGACTACGTTGTGACATACTGTCTTTGTTTACATTTATTTCTTTCTACGCTTTGATTTATAAAAGATAAGTCAATATCACAGCATTATATCTTACCCTGTGATATCTCCATTTCTTCTTTGAATAGTACTTGTATTAATTCTTAAGAAACAGTACCGGGTCAATAGCTCGGTTTATATTTGTAACGTACGTAATGAAAACTGAATGGAGCAAGTGAGATTATCTTTCTACGACATTCCAAATTCAAGGAATAAACTTCCATTTATTCTCATAAATTTATCCTTTTGGTCTCTGTACCGCCTCCTTGCTGCGATCGACGGAGCTCCATAATGTTTTTGTAAATTGTTATTGTACAGTAACACACCGAGTACCACAGCTCCTTCGAAAACCGAGAAGAGGAAAAGATAGCATTACGCCAATATTATAATTAACTCTTCAAGCTCGGAGCCAGATTATTACTGTACCGAGTATACTTACCAATTAGAAGTATCGTGTGATGTATCGTCTGTGTGTTACAAGATATTGAAATAATAAAAAGAAACTATTACGTCTCGTAGTTTCCCCTGTATGCTTTACGAGTTGCACGAATAATCTTGAAGCAAGGATGTATTATGAAAATTAATCCTATTTATTCAAATAAATATTATACAGTCCGTGGGCCGTGGTTTTCGCAATTTAACATTTACATGGTCCAAACGCGGTGTGAGCTCACGCGATTCCTTAAGACTAAAATAGTTACGTTATTTGTAGATCGACGTGTAGTATTCTTCCTCTAAATCGTACAAATCTGCTGCCATGTCGTCTCGTAAAGAAGCCAACTTTTGATCACACTCCGCTTGCTTCGTTCTAAATAATTTACTGTTTTGCGCTATCGCCTCGTTCACCGATGGAAAGTCATTGAGAATGAGATATTGCTTTATGTCGGATACTAGTTTCATTAAGGATTCGCCTGCCCTGACAATGTTAGCCGCTCTCACGTGCATTTCGTATGTGTCCTGCTCGCATTGCGTCATCCGAGATAGTTGAGAGTCATTTTCACCCTTGGCAAGCTTCACTATCTCTGCGTGTGTATAAAACCGAGATGTATATCTTCAATAATGCAAGCGATTGCTGCTTAAAGTCAAAGAACTCAAGACAGGTTCGTGAAGAGAGAAAGGTTAGGGCTCACCTTCGAAGTTTTCCAACATCGATTTAACGTCATCTTTTAATCTGGTTGTATACGATTTTAGAAGAGCCTCTTTACTTTGGGGCAGCGTTCGTTGGACAGACATGCTAACAAGGTACTTTCCTGCCTTTGTACAAAAAGTTGGTTTTGTTTACGCACAGAAACATCACTCGTGTCTTAAGTCGGCATCGTGACAGTAGACTTCAGTAGACTTTAGCAGATGGCGCTTCAGCAGTTGCATGAAGTTTGCAATGAGCGTCGAACGATTAACACGAAGTATATTAAAAAGTGTGAAATGCGTTTATACGCATAAATGAATAACTCGAAACACCGAGGAGAGATTGTTAAAGAGGGTCAGCGCCCGTGTATTTGGAGGGGCCGTTTTGCCGGGTCCCGGCGGGTCCCGGAGATAATTGCAGTGCTCTATTCGATCAACCGTACTTATGGAGTTGTAATGTAAGCCATGTTGCTTTGCTATGTAGTTACGCAAAAATGGCGCTGAAAGCAGTGAAAATTTTCGGCCCCTCTAGACGCATAAGCGCTGACCCTCTTTAACAATCTCTCCTCGGTGCTCGAAAGTTCTGTTGCAACTCTCGATTAA
Organism: Tiphia femorata; assembly: GCA_944319695.1. Classification (NCBI taxonomy): domain Eukaryota; kingdom Metazoa; phylum Arthropoda; class Insecta; order Hymenoptera; family Tiphiidae; genus Tiphia; species Tiphia femorata. The sequence continues at coordinate 372,920 of OX090899.1, forward strand.
CTTTATTTTCAAATCATCTTGTTCTTATAGCTACGATAGCTACGATAGCTACGATAGCTACGAGATGTGTAAAGAGGGTCAGCGCATGCCGATCTAGGGACGTCAAAAAACTTTTAGTAAATTTTGGGTGGTCAGCGCCACTTTGGCATAACTACATAGCCAATCAACATAGTTCGTTGATCGAACAGGGTACTGCAATTATCCCCGCGCCCGCCTCGTCCAGAGGCCGACGTCCCTAGATGCTAAGCGCTGATCCTCTTTAATAACATCTCTTCGGTGTTACCGTTGACTGAGTATAATAAGACTCCCCATCCATATGGGATTTATTGTCCCCCCTGTCTCGCACGGGAAAACGCGCCATCTGCAATGACTGGCTCCTCGCCATGGAACTAAGAGAGCAAAAAGGTACATAGTCGGTAATTTGGCGAAACACATTTTGACGTTACCGTCAATTTTAGACGAGCGAAAGATGCGGTGTTGCCGTGATCCTCTGAACAGGATGGAACAGGAATAGCCGCGGAAGAATGCCGCACGATTTAACTTACGTATCATCTCCATCAGTAATGCACACGTAACTTGTAGGATTTTAAATGATATTTGAATTAAGTAGACTTTGGTTTTCAATAATCTGCATCCCTAAATGTATTATAAAAAAATAACAGATCCCAAAAAGACGGTTCTTGGAATTAATTCGTAAGAATTAAATTAATTGCAAAATTATGGGGACCGTTCAATTGTGTAATTTGTACATAATATATGTATACATAAGACTGTAAGTTTACTATATGAAGGTTAGGGAACAAAATCGACTCCCCTGGCCATAGTACAGTAAAACCTGCCACACTCTCACCTAACTCGGAATCGAAAGGTGACAGTATGGCAATAGGGGAATCGAAATCTGATCCTCTTTGTAGTTCGCCGAACGAAGAAAAGGACAGCGAATACAAGATAAGAATGAAAGGAGGCATTTAAATGGTAGCGCGCCGAATGCTATAATAATAACGCTTAAACTTTTTTATTTTCAATTTTTTTTGTTGAAAAATGTGTATATCATATTAATGAGATTCTTCCGATCAAAACGAGACCAAACGTGATATATTTTGGACTATATTTATGTAGTAAATTGACCATTAAGTATTAAGCAGTTAAATATAAATATGGTCCGAATTATATCATGTTTGGTGTCACTTTGCTCGGAATAATGTCACCAATATGTTAAAAAATGTGTAGGTACCAAAAAGTAAAATTATAAAGGATATATGAATAATTCATAAACTATGAGCTCGTAAAGTTGCATCAAAGGGACCGTGTCGGGGTCGGATTCTATAGACATTGTACACTTGACTGACTCCGCTAGAGATAACATAGGCCAGGCCTAGGCAAATGCTGCTGTCTACGGCGATTGGTTTCTTGCGTATGAATTCGTTATTTTTTGTGGTTTCCAAGATGAATAATTTAGGATGCTGTGTGCGAAGAAGAGTGTGTCCGCAAAGATATTCTTCGGATGACTTAGAAGGGGAGGACTCGGGAGGGTCCCGACCAATTGCACTGAACTTAAAACATATCTTATTGTTAGTTCAGTACCCCCATATGCTCGTAGTAACGAATTATGATTAGATGGACCCTAGTTTTCGAGAAAATTGCAGTTTAATATTGCGATATTTTGGCATAAATTAAGGATGCGGCAACGGCACAATGCCGGACTCGAGGCTCGAGAACGAGAAGCTTGGAGAAGCTGAAAAGACCGACAGAATCGAATGTCTTTGTCTCGTCGATGCGCGTCTCTCTATCCCGCTGGATCAGTGCGTCTCCTTCTTGGCTATACGTTCTTCTCTTTCTCGTGCCTCCCTGAGCGGGAAAGAGAGGCACGTATCGCCGAGAAGGAGACGCACTGATTCGACGGGACAGAGAGATGCGTATCGGCGAGAGAAAGACACTCGATTCTTTCTCCCTTCGTAGTCGAAGTTTCCAAGCGCTCGACAGCGAAAAGCAAGGAGAGCTTAGAGAGAATCGACTGTCTTTCTCTCGTCCATACGTGCTTCTCTCTCCCGTCGGACCAATGCGTCCCTTTCTTAGCGATACGTTCCTCTCTTTCTCGCGCCTCTCTCGACGGGAAAGAAAGCCACGTATCGCCGAGAAGGAGACGCACTGATCCGACGGGACAGAGAAACGCGTATTGACGAGACAAAGACATTCGATTCTCTCTTGTTCTTTCCTGCCTTTCGTTCTCGAGCGCTGGCGGCCCTCGAGTCCGCCAGTACGTTTGTTTCCATATCCTGAATTTGAGCCGAAAACTTGCAATATTCAACTGCAATTTTCTCGAAAGCTAGGGCCCAATTAATCACAATTCGTTACCACAAGCAACTATGATGTTTCACATTCAGTGCAAATGGTCGGGAACCTCCCGTGTCCCCTCCTTATAAATACGCATGGGGATATCCGACTTATTTCTATCATATCTATATTTCTCTTTCCCTTGAAGATTATATAATAAAACGGGTTTAAATCCGTTTCAACAACCGCTTTCAATAATATGTAAAAAAACATAGCATTCCACTTAAAAAGTCGAAGGTCACCGTCGTTTCTCGAACAAATTTACGAAAATAGAAGAATTCGCGCATGCAGTCATTTTCGTAATAAAAAACACTAAAACTTTTGCCCGTAACATTTTTATTACAGATTTCGCGTTTGGCAGAAAAACACTAGTCCAATATACAGCGATCATCGTGTATAGATTTGTTTAAACCATATGTGTGCTTAAAGAATGTTAATAAATGTGCATATCTATCATTTACTACTATGTAATCATTATATACTTTTTTTCATTGTCATATGATACCGTATCGCCATATTCTTAACTCCTACTTAATTCTTAATTCCCTGTAAAGTAAAGAATTATTCGGACAGTCGCTTCCTTAGCCAAATATGAAGTGTGTGCGCATGCACATTGTATGCACACACATTCAGCCAGGCTGTCGATTAATAGACGGCAACGCTGTACAGTACATGTATCGATAATACAGTGACTACTCGGACGGAGTCTGCTTAATGGGTCGCTAAAGGTAATGCAGCGACAGAAAATGGATAAAACAGCGCACTGCATTGGCCGGTAAAGGGGTCAATTGACCCCCGATTGGGGGGTCAGTCCAAATACACGGGGATGGGGAGTCTTATTGTATATAGTCACTGGTGTTACTACGATTAGGTCCGCGTTCGGTCCAAGTGCAAAAAGTAAAATTTTGCTTATAAAATATATGGGTGTCCGGTCGCTCAAACAGAACACTGCAATTATCCCCGCGCCCGCCTCGCCACCAAACCGGAGTCCCTAGATCGGCATGCGCTCACCCTCTTTACACATCTCTCCTCGGTGGTAGCTGAAATTAGTATTTAATTCTTACCGCTAGATGGCTCTTGTATGTGTGTCGTGAAAAAGACCGTACTGTAATGTCTGCAATTGTACGAGAGATTATGCCCTCATTCGCAGAAAGGAACGAGGTATGCCACTTTACGATATAATCATTCGTCGCGTACCGTATCCAAGTAAATTCTAAAAATGCAAAAGAAAGTTCTGCGAAGTTTGCCGTTTCAGAAAACAACGATTACTCACAGTACCGACCACTCCAACGTATTCGCTTATTTCTAAATGTGCTCGTTAGGTGGCGCATATGTACGAACAGTACGAACCAACGACACAGGGACATTAGAAGGGAGCGTTAAATTCGTCGATGGTAAAAGCGATCGACGACAAGTCTTCGCAGATTCCCCGTATACCATCCTCGTAATCGGGATGGTACAATTCTCTCCTCGAACATTCCACTCGCATGCGTCGAGATGCTCTTCCTTTTCTTGCTAAATGTCGTGACCCGAAGTCATTAAAATGGCGCGCTGCATCGTATAAAAGGAGGTACAGGATAAGTCCCGAGAGAAAAGTGTCGAAGACACGCGCGCACTTGCAGAGGGGCAAATAAACCATGAATCGTTATCGGTCTACAGTAGATGTCAGCGGAGCAGTGGACATTATCGTTGTGGACCTTTGAACTTCGCGGGCCCTCGAGAAAACTTTCCCTCTCCCGCTTTCCCTTTCCCCTTTTTTCTCTTGTCCCTCTACTCAGCGGAGTGGCCGATAACTGGCCCGATCCACTCTAACACTTGGGGGCACCCACCCGCGCATACCCCGTCGCGTCAATATACGCGACGTCGTTAGATCACAATGCAATTGGAAACCGTATCGGGTCGACGCACCTGATGTGATTTAAAACAATCGGGCAGCGGGGGATAAGCAATCGTATGCCCGAGAAAGGACGGCCCGCCGGCGCCGGCTTCCTAAAGATATACGTGGAAATGAAAGTGTCGCCGCTTCTTACATGCCCACGTGTGTTGCATTATTACAGCTCGTCTCTCGCGTCACGATTACGTCGTTTGATCTTTTTGCGTGAAAAGTTTATAAGCTTACGATTCGTTCGTTCTTTCGGCGCGCGGCACGATAGACCGAAGGAACTGACGACAATCGCGCGAGATAAGCGCGTCAGTTCTAATATCGTTTATCTTTTCACTTCTTTTCTTTTCTTCTCTTCTCTTCTCTTCTCTCCTCTTGTCTTTTCTTCGTACACAAGATAGTTACCAATGGTTAAGCTTCATTTTAGCCCAGCTGCGCGTCCTCGGTGCATCACACCTCCGTGCATCTTTTCATTCTTCGTAGCTTACCGAGTTAAACCTATCGGAGTCTATTTCTACTATGCTCCAAATGCGTCCGCCATGCGATTCGAGACTCATCGAAATTTTCCGGATAACAGAATCCACACCGGTTTCAACAGTTTGGCCTACTCTGCTTTTGCGCGCGAACGGAATGAATCATTCTCGGAAGAATCCTTCTAATCTAGGAGAGCGAATCACAGTCGCTTGAGAAACAAATGCATCTAAATCTTGTAACGAACTTGTAACGATGCGCCACTGGGACGTATTCATCCTCGACCCGTAAGAGGCGCCCTTATCGTTTACGCCTATCCGGACTTTATCGGACTCTCCCTCTTCTTTCCTCCGCGGTCCTCACTCCGCGACGCGTTCGCCGCTCTTTTCCGACTGTCCGGTAATTACCAGTGCTCGGTATTACACAGGCGTCCGCAAATAAGGCGCTCGATAGGCCATTAATTTCGCGCACAGCTGCAACCGTAGGAGTCGAGCTCGCGCGCGCAACGCGTACTCAAAATAAATACTTTGTCTCTCGGGCTATCTGCGATTCTTTTCGATGAACGAGGGCGGGAGGGAAGGGGCGAGGGAGAAAGGTGGGAGGGAGAAAGGAGGAAGGAGGAAGGAGGAAGGAGGAAGGAGGAAGGAGGAAGGAGGAAGGAGGAAGCTGAAAGAGAGAAGAGTGAAGAGAGAAGAGGAGGGCCGTGCCGCCGCGGGTCCCGAACGAGAATGGTGGGGGAGAGATGGACGGGTGGCCACGGAATAAATTCGAACTGTGTAAACACGAGCACGCGGTTCCCGCCTTGCGCAGCCTGCGCGCGCGCATAAATCAGGAGCTCGCCGAAACTTTCACCCGTTACGCTCACCTTCGCGCTGACGGTCATAGGAGATGATCGCACGCGAGCGGCGAGCGTCCAAATTCGTAGGATGTCTCGTGTGCGGAGTCTATCTCGAGTTTGTTAAGCGCGCACGATCGAGAACCACGAGACGGGACGGGACGCCTTTCGCGGCAATTTATCCACTTATCCTTGAAAGAGGAACTTTACTCGAGAGAGCGAGGAAAAGTAAATTGGAAATGGGCTCGGCGGTGGAACGTCCGACAGCATGAACTAACGGTGAGAATTTAATTCCTTCGGACCTTCTTCAGTTTAGGTAGGAGCGTTTCCTCGTAGCTGCTTGAGAAATTAATACGAAGTCGTATGAGTATCGAAAAGGTGAATTTGTGGGGTGGGAATTACGTAATCGATAGGCGGGAGGTTTTGGTCGATTTGGAGAACTCGATCGTTTTGGTAATGATTTGTTGCGGATCGTCGCGCGACGAGTCGAGACCTATGCCGCGGTCGAACAAGAAAGTTCTCTACCGCGGTGGTATCCAGAGGCTTCCTATCTTTCGAGAGCAACGAGCTAATGTACCCTCGCAAGACGAAGCAAACCGAAGTCTAAGGAGAGGAGAGAACGCGAGGCGGTGGTTAATTAGCAAAAATTCTCCACGATAGCGGACCTTCTTCTCGTTTCTCCCACTCTCTTCCTTTCCCTCGCTTTTCCGCCTTTCTCCTTCCTCTCTTCCATCGTTCCTCCTCCGCGCTTCGTATCCTTTCCTCTTGTCCACCTTTCTCTATCTTCCTGTCTCGTTCTCTCTCTCTCTCTCTCTCTCTCTCTCTCTCTCTCTCTCTCTCTCTCTCTCTCTCTGCCTCTCTCCTCCACCCCTCCCCCCCTCCCCCTCTCCCCCCCGCCCCGCTCTTTCTCTCGTCGCGATAAGAACGATAGGGGGAGAGCCTATCGACAGGAATAAAAGGCTTTTCGTCTGGAGCGTATAAGGCAGCTGCAATAAAAGCTTAATTTATAATACGACCCTTGACCTCGCCACGTCCAGTGGTTCACTTCATCGAAGAGCGACGAGAGCGACGAAGAGGACCGGAACATCGCGAAATTGTCAATTGAAAAAGTACGAGCCGCTGCGAAAGAAGGAGGCGGCGCGGGTCGCGTGGAAGATAATCTAGCGAGATAAACGCTTTTTAAGCGCACGGCAACGAAGTAAGGGGAAATTAACGACGAGAGAGGTTAATGTTGCGAGGTTGAGACGATTTGTAGTAACTTTGTATGCTCGTCGCGCGATAATGTCTTCTGGTATCGGAGTCTCGTTTACTTTGTAATAGACGCGCTGGGAGGGATTCCGCTCGTTGCATTTTGCACGACTGATTTTGCAATAGGGGGCTCGCCGTAGCCAAGGCCAGAACATTTTTGGGGGGAGCAGAAAAGAACGGAGAGGGAAATAGGGGGAGAAAGAAAATCGAATCGAAGCAAATGCAAATGCACTACAGCGGAACCACCGGCGTATCATGATTTTCGTTCAGGTCAGAATCACAATTCCAATACCTATATTAACACTATTCCTACCACGACCGGATACGAATTGCACTTATAATTCCAATGTTTTCAATAGGCTTGACACTTTGTGTCGATAGTTCTAATATTTTAATACCTACTTCCGATAGATGAAAATTCGAGCGCATACAAATTTTATTCGTCGCTACGAACATTCCCAACGATTAATATCAACATTTTGAACGATTCTACCGGTTCTGGAAATGCTAGTTTCGAGCGTACAAAAGTATTATTCGTAATTTCTCTCGCCCTTTGCAACCTTCGAGCACCACATTTTCCCCGCGTCTCGAACAGATTCGCGTAAACGAGCCTCCACGAGCGACCGCGTCCTAATAAATCGCGAGAAGTCGAGTCTCCTTACACGCGACCATTGTTCTCCCCAATGGCGACGGATTAGATCTAATCGCTGCTTCCAGCCCCTAAGTGGCAAAGCCCTGTGAGGCAGAAGTCTCTCAACGAGATTCTTCGATCCCTCGAGTAGGCGTGGGCCTTTACGAATTCTAAATTCGAAAACTTACATCCGTCGACGTAGAGTTGTAATCGTATTTGAAGAATCGAATCGTGAAATGAAATCAGTGAATTCGTCGAGGCATACCGAAAACTGCTGCACTTCCGGTCACCGTTGCGCAACCGGAACTGCACGGTGGACTCTCCCTTTTTTTCCATGCACTCCCGTTCTCGCGTTCTACGGCTCCCCGACGAGCTAACAGGCGCGATTAGGGTACTCCCCTACCCTTCGAGGGACGTTACGGCGGTGAGGCTCGGACCGCGAGGGCCCAAAGTCATTTCATGCCCGACGGAGCGGTGAAACGGCCGTTCACTCGAGATTCGCGTTCGTAAATCAGGACGCGATTTTTAAACGTCCACCCCTTTTCTCCGGTCGTCCACCGCCAAATCGCGGGTCTCTTTACACCAGGGAGGTCAACGACGATTTAATTGGCCGTCATATTGGTCGAGCTCGTAGGTGGAAAATCGTCGGATACCGGAAGCGACAATGCTCACCGGAAGTTTCACCGTGAAATCAAAGTCGAGCGGATGTCTGGCGGGAGGTCACACGATTTCGGAAGCGTGAGATTTGGAATAATCGGGTAGCGAACCGAGAATTGCTATCGTTTGTCGGATAGCGGCTGATGTCGCATCGACTTTTTATTGTCGCGAGAAGCTTCTTTTCGCGCGGTACCTTATCGTACCGAGTAATATGCGTAGACTTGTCGTTTACGTGAACTTTTATTATAGCGAGAAACATTTTTTCCTTTTACCTCGTCGTCGTGCACGTATAAGGCTAGGGATACACATGCTACTAAAAAAGCATGCTTTTTTAAGCTAGCATGCTAGTTAACAGCATGCTAGTTAAGAGCATGCTCTCCGTGCGTTCACACTAGCTAGTTAGTAGCATGCTTTAAAGTCTACTTGCATGAGCATGCTCATTTGAAACCATGGGTCGCTCTCGTTCAGTGAGTTTACGTCGTTTACGAAATGAATTAAACAGTATTATATTATTTCTTGCAACGCGTTTGGTAAAAAGGGTTTTAAAAAAGCAAGAGAAGGGAAAACGGAAGACATGGGTGCGAGATTGGCTTTCTCGAAAAGTTCTTGGAGCAAGTGATGGTACATTCCACAAACATTCGTTATCGCGATATAACATTATAAAATTTAATGTTTTTTCGTCGCCCCATCTAGCCATTGCTACGATTTAATGTGTTTCCAATCAATTGAGGGATAGACACAAGACTGGCAGTAGCATGCTCGTGTTCGGTAAACACGTTCAGACTTGCTCATGAGCATGCTATCTTTCAGACGTAGCATGCTTACTAGCACAAAATTAGACCGTCGTGCGATCTAGTAGCATGCTACTTAACTAGCACGCTCTTTTGGTATACACTTGCTAGTTGCTTGCTAGTAGGTAGCATTTGCTCGAAAATAGCATGCTATCGTGCTACTAACTAGCATGCGTATCCCGGGCCTAATGCGATCTTATGTCGATCGTACGTACGATTTGAGAAGGTTGTATCGTCCTCGAAAAATTATAAATACGTTTCCTCCTTCTCCAATTTGATTCTTTCATTATTATAAGGCTGTTGGCCCGGCGTCTTTCAGTTTTTTCTCCAAGTGGAAAAGTCAGAAATCCACGACGCGGCCCAACTTGTTTAACTTCTTTGGCCGTCACGCCCTCGCCGTCTTTCAACTTCCATCTAATCCTAAACCCAGACGTATTGTCCTCGGAAAATTATAAAAATCTTCGTTCCCCTCGGGTCTTTGGGAGGGCACAGCACGTTCGTACCCTTGTCCCTTATTTTTTCTTTCTTTCATCATCAGCCTCTTCTCGTTCTCGTGAACTCTTCTTCGAAGTAGAACCGGATGTTCATATTTATGTGCTCCTTCCGCGGAAAAAAGGCATTCCACAGGTGAGTCGCGGGGCACGACGGGGACGTGGAAACGCGCACATCCGTGATATTATTTTGATTTGAGGAAAATCAACAGGTGACGGCCAACAGACGGGTAGCGAAGCTTAGGCACAGTTTAGCCGCTCGCACCCTCGTCCTCCTCTCTCTCTCTCTCTCTCTCTCCAGAGCTACCTGCTCGAAAATCATTCTCGATGTTATCCTGACACGGCATATGCCCGACACACCGATGCGACGGGCGCAGATGGCAAAAAGTGTTGGCTTCGCTTCTTCTCGTACCACCGCGACCGGAGGGAATTGGGTGGTGGCGATTTGAAAGGGGGGTAGGAATTATAGTGTCCTTCGCGATGCCAGTTCGTGACTAATCATTGGTCCTAAGATCGACTAACAAGTAGACTCTCCGCGATCTCGAAACGACGAGTGAGCCTGCCGCTCCTTTCTCGAGAGTTCTTCCAAACTTAAGAACGGAGACGAGAAGTTCGGAATTACACGAAGAATTTACACTAACGATACTCTCGGAATTCGCCCGACCAAATTCACCGAACCGTATCTTCTCGTAATTGTTCTCGCCTGCTCGAGGGTGTTCTTTTCTTATCGCGTGCATTACGCGCGTTTCAACTTTATTGCATTCTCCTCGTTCGCGCCCCGACAAATTTATTTACGTCTGATTTACCGAATTGCATTGGCGAAGGGCGGCGCGCGCGTCTCCAACCGTCGAATTCAATTATCTTCGACGGGATTGGCGAGAGGGAGGATTTCGCAGATCGGATCTATCGGAACCCTATTCGCTGAGATTGCGATTCGCGAGAACCGTGAGACCTCGGATAAGAAGAGTGAGATGGTAAGGGAGAAGAAGAAAAGAAAGGGAGGAGTGAATGGATGAAAAAGGCTGCACGATTATCGAGATCGGCGCGTCGTATAAATACGAGCTTCGAATGAATCGGGGAGTAGATCGGTGGCTGAGATTTTCAATTAACTTCATCCTTTTCTCCCTATCCCTCGTGATTCTTCGCGGAGCAAAAGGAGCCAGCCGGAGGCCAGGCAGGGATGCACTGCGCGGGCCGATCATTTTTAAGACTGCTAATAAGCATCTGTACCACCGTGTCTCGTGACGAACGTCCTTCTCGCTCTTCCACCCTGCTCGTCCTCTTCGTTCATCCTCCTCCTCGGCCGCTCACTTCAATTTTCCTCGCGCTAACAGGCAAACGATTACACGGGCACCGCGAAAATCGATATTATCTTCTTCACGTATCACGGTAACTGGAGCTGCACGAGTGGAGGGAGAAAAAGAAGAGGCGAGAGTGTTCCATCGATCGCGAAGCAACTTCCTGTCGTTCGCATGCTCCGTCTTATATAGAAGGCGGTCGGTTCCACGGACATTCGGCGTGCTCTCGAGGAACACGGTATGTATTACGTTATGGGGAAAAAATTGGAACAATTGCTATTAGCTTACTCCATGGAAATTCGATGTAAATGAGGGGAAGTACAGAAGGCATAAACATAGGTGTTTGTCGACGATCGTTGCCGCTTATACGTGATCGATCATAATTCAGAATTGTTGAAAAAATTTCATGCGTATTTTTCATCCGCTCACAAGACGCGCAATATCGCGAGCTCGTCCTTCGCACCGGTGGCCATTGGAATCGATCATCGATCTCACGTCTGGCGATCGTTAACTTCGAGAAGAGGGAAGGGTGACAGAGAGAAAGAGAGAAAGAGAAGAAGCGGCGAAGACAAAGTGAAGATCCCACGAGGAGGACGAGGGAAAAGCGAGTGACTGACCAGAGGGACGAAGCAAGGAGGGAAGAAATGTGGACGTCTATCACCTGTACGCACGCATACGCGCGTGATCCGCTTCTACTTGCACTGGCGTGTTCGTGACGTTCTCGAAACGAACAGAACGAAGAAGAGGACTCCCACCTGTACGACCACACTCGCCCGTCCTCGCGACACGTGCGCCCTCTTCGTTTCTTCTTCTCTCGCGTGAATTGATCCTTTTCTTTCCTCACGCGCGCAATTGCGGGCTCGCGAGCCCAACGAGAAAAATTTTAAGGCCGTAAAAATTCACGTGCCCCCGACACGCACAGTACAATGCCTGGTGCGCGTGCGCGAACCTTCCTCCCGTACAGGTGGACCTCGAGACGGCACGCGCACGCGCGCGTTTTTAAATTTCGAACAGTCTTGCGCCCCACTCTCTCTCTCTCTCTCTCTCTCTCTCTCTCTCTCTCTCTTCGTTCTCAAGCGCGCGCGCGACACGTGGATCTTCCTCGCGAGGAGGAGCGCACACCTGCGACGAGTAACGCGCGCCGCGTGCCGCCAATGGAAAAAGGCCGATCCAGGTGGGATCATTAAGCCAATTGAATTCCGATAAAGGAGGAGGCGCATTTTTTCTTTCTTCGTCGCCGAAAAACGGTTCTGTCGCGGAACGTGGGAGTAAGAAGGAGATCCGCGAATGGAATTGCCAATTGATGCTGGGTGCTCAGATGCTGGGCGTCATTCCAAATTATCTCGTTCGTTCCGTCTTGTCGTTTAACTTATTCTCCGATGATGCAACGATATGGTGGGTCGCGAAGCCACAATACCGTGAACTGGACTTTCGACTTTCAGTAGTACTTCTAGTAGAGGTTTATTTGTAATTTTGCTAGAAGCAAGGTGTGAGACTAATTTATTGTAAGATATTAATTTTCTTTCGGTTACATACATAAATGCAAATGCCAACTTATTTTTACAGTGGCTTTTCGATTATTGGTCTCGAGAGTCTAACCACGAAAGATTATTCTAATTGTAAGAAGAAATGAAGGACCAAACATGCGAGGGACAGTCCTGTAGTTCCTTATGATCATCTTGACGATTTTCTTCGTTGTAAGCACCCCCGATCGTGGCAAGAAAGATCATCGAAGAACTTTTACCATTGTTTCTTTATCGCGGGTGCTTTGAGATCCTGTTGCGATACAGCAGAATTTACTTGTAGAATTTTCAGTCGACGTAGTTTAAATTTTTAATCAGTTCCTCGTTACAGCTACTTTCATAATTAGACATAGTACTTTATGCGTGTTTTCCTTTCCCTCATCCGATAAATTGAAAAGTATCATTCTCTCTCTCGTCTTTCGTCTTTACTTTCTTATCTCTCGATTTTAATATATCTCATACGTTTTTGTAGACTTGTAGCGTAGACTCGCTCGCGCACATATTCTTGCCCACTTGGACTTTCCACATGAGAACCCTCAGGATACTTGCTCGAAGGTATAATAAATGCGATCTGCCTTTCCTTTTCTCCCTTCTCTTTTTCTTTCTTTCTTCTTTCTTCGTCTTGAGCATGAATAAATTTATTCTTCGTGTCTTCCACCTTCGCCTTTCTTTATTACTCGTTCACGACAGACGTCAAAATGAACGCTCCGCGTAACGTTCGTGCGCTCGCTCGGACTCTTTACCTTTTTTCGTCTCTTCGATGTAGGAGCGCGTGCGTGCGTGCGTGCGGTGCGTGCATGCGCGCGAAGAACAAGCGAGGGAGGAACAGCGGCGAGCGTTGGCGGAGGAGTAGAGGGGAGAACGTGTCATTAAATCGAGAAAGCACTTGTTGCCGCCTGCACTTGCCATCCAGGAAGAGGCACCTGACGGGCGCGCCTCATGGCCAAGGGTGACTTTCCAACGGTCGTGAGGTGAGCGTGGGGTGGGCGCTACTCGCCGTCCCGGGCCCTATCGTCCTGGGCCCTGTTGTCTCGTGGATCGATCGATTCCGGGGGTAGCTTCGAGGCCAAGGGATCCGATCGATAGACGATCGATAATGAGACAAGCAGGTGTGCTGCTAAGACCGACGTCCCCTCGCGATCGTCTCTCCTTCGTCTTCATTTCCTTCGTCACCTTCTCCTAATCCTAACATTTCTTCGATGCCTCCCCCCCCCCCCTCCAACCGGCCTTGACTTTTCTTATCCCTCGCCAAAGCGGTAAATTCGTTCGAGCTTACTATCTTCGACTTCGTCGACGATCCGGGTTATCCTCATTCCTATACCTCGCATCTGCTCACTTCACTTCTCAGCATCAACAATATCAACGATGTAAAACCCGCAGACCATCTACCATTACGAATTACACCCTTCCCTTCTCTCGCAGGCAGCTCTCTGATCTTTCCAAGTTACAGTTCTTCCTCTTATCTCGATCACGCAAGAACAATTCCCCTAGGCGAAAGAATCGCCAGTGGATCGCGCGACGCTCGAGACAAAGAGAGCACTGGCTGGAGGATAATCCGTCGATCGATCATCCTCCTGTCCCTGGCAACGAGCCAGCAGTGGCTCCTCCAGTGCCTTCCTTCTCACGCGTCCAACCTCCACCTCCTCCTCCTCCTCCTCCACGCCACCACCCATTTACTATTTAAATCCTCCCCTATGTGCCTGCCTCTCTGGTACCAGCAGCGGTGTGTGAGAGAGAGGGAGCGGGGGAGAGAAAGAGGGAGAGGGAGAGGGAGAGGGAGAGGGAGAGAGAGAGAGAGAGAGAGAGAGAGAGAGAGAGAGAGAGAGAGAGAGAGAGAGAGAGAGAGAGCACCGGGGCCCGCCGGCATTGTGCTGTCCAGCAGGGAGGCCACGTGGAAACGGAAGACGCTTCCTTCCTCCACCTTCTCCTTCTCCACCTTCTTCTCATCCTCCTTCTCGATCCCACTACCTTCCGCGCGTGTGTTTCGCCGGCAGCCCACGTGGGGCAGTTTGAAACTACTACGAAGGGTGGCGAAGCTGACCACGAGACGTTGGTGGAATTGCTTTCGTGATGGAGATGAAGGTGGTGGTGGTGGTGGTGGTGGTGGTGGAGAAGGCACCTCTGCCGCTCGGAAACGACGGTTGAAAGTCGCCGGCCTGCTTCTCCGCCGTTCCTTCCTTCGCTCGGCAGTTCGGTTTCTCGCGTGGGACCTTCAGGTGGACGACGTGAAACTTTTTAGCTCACCACGGCAACTCTCCAAGGCGCTCCGCTGGGTTAGTCGTGCACCTGCTATACACCTGTTGGGGCCTCGTTCGCTGGCGGTGCGCCTCACTCGTAAACGTATGCGACTACCACCCCACCTCCTCCAGTTACCGAGCTGGAGGTGAAGATGGAGGAAGAGGAGGGCGAGTTCTAGTCGCCTCTCCTTCTTGTTCTTCTTCTACCTCGGCTCCTTCTTCGTCTTGAGTGCCCGAGCGCGCGCCACGGATGTACCACGAGGTACCCTACCGTTCGAAACGACAAGAAGAAAGGTGGCTAAAAAAGGAGAGAATTCGATTTGACCTCCTCGAGGGCTCTCGCCGTTCGCGCGCGGCCGCGCGTCCTCGTCCTCCTTCTCTTCCTCCTTCGTTGCTTCTTCCTCCGCTTTTACGTCTCGATATTTCTCGTTTTTCCCTTTGGTAAAGAGGAAAGGGAGGAGAAGAGTGAGATGGAGAAACTTCCGTTAACCGAATCCCGCTGCTTCGTACGGTCAGCTCGGCGCCTTTCGAATTTACGGACAAAGAAGATCGCGATTGCGCTTACGATCTATCTCAGTGCTACTTGTTTTCGTTGGCATTACTCGTTCTTAAGTCTTGTTCTCGGCGGAAACTTTTTTTTACGCGTTGCATTTTTCTCGTAAAGTCGTTGCTCGTTGCCGCACGTTTCTTCGCGGTGGGCCGAATGTTTCGTAATTTTAATATAGATTGGCATTTGTTGCAACTTTTTTTTAGGGCGTAAAAGGGCTGGAAAGTGTTTCTCATATTTGCCTCGTTAGACACACGAAATAAATAAGCATCCTCTCTACTTGGCACCGGATGCTTCTTTACCTCGCATGACCTCATTGCCGAATGTCAAAAGCGCGAGCGCCGTCGATCCTTTGAAACCTGGGTGGATGAAAAGCAATTTTCGTGACGGGTCCAACGGACGTTTCGTGGCTTTGGGCGAGGAGAAGGAGAGCGGAGTAGCATTTACTTGTTAGTAAATGCGCGAAGGACGAGGAAGAGGAGTTTCGAAGGAAGGAGACCCCGAAAGGCCCCTATCTTACTAAGGTAAGGTGGCCCCACAAGCGTGGGACTTTTGCTTTTCTTAGTGGTTATTCTACGCAAGAGCCTTCCGTAAAAGCGTTAAAAATGCATAACGCGTCGGATTCTTTACATTTTTCCGTCTAATTCGAATCGAAGGACCGCGAAGACGCGTATTCTGCGCGAACGCGGATGTCTAAAAGATTAGATCTCCGTCGCGTCGCGAAGTCTCGCAAATCTTTGTCATCGTAAATCGTACGGTTCTGGGGTCTCTCGTTTCGAATATGCCGCTCGAAGACCGATCGAGGGTCCGAACAACGATCAATCGATTCCGGACGCATGCTCGGAGACATCGAGTACCGACCAGAACGACAACGACGAGGAATCAACGCATCCTTTTCTCTCTCACTCTTTCTTCCTTTCCTTCTCTCTTTCTCGCGTCAAAGTAACCGTCGTCACGGTTCGTTACTTTCGCGGGTAGGCCCGATCGAGTCCCGCGTTCCCAAGATCCTTTCCACTACCGAAGGCAAAAGTCGGTTGAAGGGGCAATTACCGTGGGGAGGACCATCAGGTAGTTCGTAGTTTGGAGGAGTAGACTGAGAATGAGGATGAGACGGAGGTGGCGGAGGTGGCGGAGTTGGAGGAGGTGGAGGAGGTGGAGGAGGTGGAGGAAAAGAGCGAGGCGAGAGGAGCGAGGAAAGAGGAAAAAACTTGAAGGAAGCGCGAGAAGGACCTTGATGAAATGGAACGAGAGGAAGATAAGAAGATGGAGAGGAAGGAGCAATGACGAGGGAGGATGAAGGAGAAGGAACGAGGATAGAGGAGGGAGAAGAAGAGAGAGACTGATACACTTTTAATACGGGACCGAAGGAGCCCCCTGCACAGCAGGTGCACCGCAGGTGATTCTCCTCGTCCTTTTCTCTCGCGTTGCGTAGGCTTCTTTCCTCTCGAGCGACCACCACCAGCACCCTACGTACTCGCGATCTCCCACAGTGGTGGAACTCCTTTTGCCCACCTCCGTCTCACGAGAGAGAACGACCGAGATAGAGCTTTTTCACTCTTTCGCTCTTTCAACATTTTTTTTTACTTCCTACGTTCTACGATCCCTCGGTCTCTCCTCTGGCCGCGGTTGGAAGGCGAACCAGCGAGTCGGCTTTTGGCGAAGCGAAGCAGGAGGTGAAAGGATACGGACATATTGGAAATTAGATATGCCATCGATTTATGTCGAATCCTATCGATTCCTCGGATCGTGCCTCTAAATTGGTAGAAAAAATAGCTTTCGCACTAGCGATCATGGTCTTCTTCCTTTTATCTTCTCCTTCTTTTTATTCTTTCCCTTTTCTTCCTTCTTTCATAAGTGAGATCTTCTTCTCGCATGTTTCGCTGGCCTCTTTACTTTCTACCCTTTCTACATTCTCTCTCTCTCTCTCTCTCTCTCTCTCTCTCTCTCCTTCTTTTTCCGTGCTCTTTAGATGGAAAGAACTCAGCCGAGTCAGCTGCCATCGAACTTTAACGAGACATTGGAAATTAGATATGCGATCGATTTACGGCGGTTCCTACAGTTTTCTCGAATCGTGGTCAGAAACGAATCGTCCTCTCGCATCGACCAGGCAGGTTGTACCTTCCGTCGATCCTAATTTCTGAAAGAACTGCGGAAATTAAAACGTCACGGTTAAAAGGGGCACGCTCGGAAGATGATTCGGTCGCGCGTTTCCCGTAGGGGCTTCTCAAAACCCGTTAAAGATCTTTGGCCTCGTAAACTCATCTCGAACAAAGCCCTCTCCCTCGAAGAACGAGAAGGCGGATCCCACGTGAAGCTTCGCCCCGAGACGATGCAAGATCGTCTTCTACCGATGACTCTACGTGTGGGAAAAAAGGATCGGGGCGCCAACCCTTCCTCGTGAGAAAGAGCGCCGTCGACGGAGAAGGTGGGAGGTGGAGGTGGCGGATGCGACCGCAGGTTAACGCTGGAAGGAGAAGAGGGTGGAGGGTAATTGATACGTCCCGGCGGCGGGGCCAGTGTTTGAATTTCGTTAAGGCGTCGCTCCCCGTGCAACTTTGGAATTCGTCATGCCTGACCGGCTCGTTGGACCCGTATGACGAGGAAATTTTCACGGATCACCTCCCTCCCCTCCTTCTCTTTCGCTCTCTACTGTTCTCCTTAGATTCTCTCTCTCACCCCTCTCCGTCTTTTCATTATCTTTCCGCGTATCATCATTTTCGTGCCAATTGTCAATACCAATGGTACATTCGTCGATGTACCATTTTAAATTGTTGCCCCGTAGGAACGAGCGTTTCAGCACTGTTTATCCAACTCCGCGCAAACTACATAGATTTCAGGATGCTTTACACCTACGAGTGGCCTGCCCTCAGAGTTTGTAGAATTAAATGTCGTCGATCGTTCGTTCGTTGTTCCTTCTTCTATTCTTTCAGGCCCCCTCGCCATTCCAGAGTGATAGCTTTTACGCAGATACTTTACAACGAACAAATGCACGCAACCTCGGAATTTTATGAAAGATTCACGAGCTCGAGGTTAGGGTACCTATAAGTATTCAGAAACCGAACGAATTTTCATCGACCTTAACCCCATGAAACACGGAAAAAGGGAGAGAAGCACGATCCGGCCTTAAAGCAAGGCGCGTCGTGCAAACGACATCGAGTCCCGTTGGTGGAACGTTGAAGCGTGTTGTTCATCGCGCGTTCATTCAACGCGGACGACGAAGGTCCCAACGTGACGACGCCACCACGTTTGACAGGGACGGCGGCAAGGAGGAAGACGAAGAAAACGAAGAATTCAGAACGATCGACAGGGTAGAGGATCGTGCGCGGGCAGGCCCCGTAATTACCGTGCACGTCCGCGCTCGCGAACGGAAAGCCTTCTGCGCTCCTTGAGCTCTCGTACAAAGTTGCACACCGATGAAAGTGAACAAAGTAACAAAGCGCCCCTCTCTCGCTCCTGCCCCCGCGTTGCTCAACCCCCCGGACCTCTATTATCTAAATTGGCCGACGGCACGCACATTCGTGCGTGCGCGAGAGGACCCGCGAGGAAGGAATCCTTCGATAGCGGGCATGAGAATGGAAGGCGGAGGAGAAGAGGAGGTGGAGAAGGTCCTCTGTAGCCGATGAGGCACCCCGCCCGAAGATTCACCTGCTGGACGGCGCGCGGATGTCTCGATAAAAGGACAGCGCGCGTGCGCGCGTGCATGATTAACGATCGTTCGACTGCGCTCGATCGTCTCCGTGATCGATACCTCCTTGGTCTAACCGCGCGCGCAGCAGTAGCCGAGACGTTCGCCAATTTCGCTTGGTGCAATTACAGCACAAGCGGATAATGCGCGGCGATACGTCGGGTCGGGACGAAGGAGGAGATTGGCAGCTAAGAAAGGAAGAGGATCGTGATGCGTTTTATAATTTATAAGAGATGCCACACACACACACACACACACACACACACACACACTGGGAGCCTACCGGTCAGTTTATCGCGTTCGAAGGATCGAAGAAGCGAGCGATATTGTTTTTTGTCCCATTTGCGAGGTGAGAGCTCGAAGGACGATAATTTGCTTGTCTCAACGACGGTGAAAAAATCATGCTCGTGGACTTTGAGAGTTTTTCAGATGACTTTTCTCGGCTGATGGAATTCGATTGGTAGTCGACCGTCTTTCGTCGCGAGGATACCATGTGGTATCTAACGAGGTAACGATAATGAGACGGAACGAAAGAGGCGAACACTCCCGGCGATCACGGGTGAAAATATAGCGATTGTGATCAAGGATGTGTTTTCTCGGTGGTTTTCCTCGATCGATCGGAAATCGCTCGAGACCTGGAGACAGATATCGCAATCGATTTCCAAGGACGCCTTGTGGCACCTAACGAATAAGCGACTACGGGGATTATGCGTGTCGCGAGGTGGTGCGCGCGAGTAGCCCAGCCTGTGCTGTCCGTGTCGGTGCGGGGCGCATCGGCGGACCCCCATAAAGGATCGGTGCAGCTGGATTTTTTTTGGAAAAAATCCCGAGCGTCATGTACCGGGGGCATGTGGTCGCCCTCGAGAAGACGATGCGCGAGGTGCAGGGGCCCAGAGGGAGAGGAGAGAAAAGTCGGGGCACGGTCTTGGAATGAAGAAAGAAGAAGAAGAAGAAGAAGTCGGAGTGGGAGGAGTGGATGATGGAAGAAGGATGAGGTAAGAAAGGGCCCAAAGGAGAAGGTGCGACGCCTGCGCCGGTAAGGGGGGCTAAAGCGGCAGAAGAACGAAAGAGAGAGAGAGAGAGAGAGAGAGAGAGAGGGGGGGGGGAGAGGGAGAAGGAATGGAAGAAGGAGAAAGAGAAGGGTGCAAGAGGAAGGAAGAAGCGCGAGCCCAAGGAAGAAGAGGAGTCTCACCAGTGGCGGCGGAGGTGAAGGAGGACATTGGTGGGCAAGGTGCTGCCAAGGTGGCGGTTAGGGCAGCTGATCTTCGAATAGCAGCAGGTGAATGTGGAGAAGAGGAGCGTGTGTGGACGCCGAGAAAGAGAGGGGCGAAGAGGTGGAAGGTGGAAGGTGGAAGGTGGTGGTTGTGCCGATGGTGATGCCGCCGTGGCCACCGACGCAGCCACGCGCGCTCGCGACGGTGACGGTGGCCAGGCTCTGGATGGTAGTGGTGGTGTTGCCGGTGGTAGTTGCGATCGCAAGCGGAGGTGGTTCGGCACGACGAGGAGGACAAGACGGAGAAGAGGCGGAATCCACGCGCGCATAAAAGGTGTTTCGTTATTGTTACCAGGCGCGCGGCAGGCCCTGGCTGGATTTATTAATCTTATTCCTGCGGCGATACCCTCCTGAGTCGGCTCGTGGCGGGCGCCGTCCTCCCTCCCTGGCACCTAGTAATCGACGCGACGGGACCGCGACCGAACAAGTACCTTCGCCCGGTGCTAGAACGATCCGCCCGATAAACGCGAGAAGAGCTTCTCTTCGGCGAGAGGTGATCATGGCCATGGTCGATCGATCGGTGAACGAGTCGAGAACTTCCGCTAAAACCTTGCGGCCAGAATCTCGTCTTTCGATTAGAGTTTTAGTTGCTTCGGTGCCCCGGTGCACGGTCAATGCGGTCAGTGAGATCGAGACGAGACGGTCTTCGACCGTGAAACTGAAGATTGTCAGTACGCTCTAGAAATAAAGAGAATCCATGCGTTAACGAGACCATCGATCTCGTTAAGTCCGATGACTTTTGTTGATTCTAGACTGCCCTCAGCCTTCCCGATATCTCTGAATGGCCGACGGAGGGCAATATGCACTCTTCGTTAGACCGCAATTGCTTCTGGTTCTCGACGATCGTCGAGAGTAGAAATTCGTATTTCCCATTGGTAGTCGTAAATCTCAAGATTGGCGTCGCGATGTCTACCGCTCCGAATCTACCCGAGCACGATGTGAACGCCATTGGCGAGCAATTTTTATATCGCTGGACTTTCAACCGTGTTCTTCGACGATTATCTTGGCCTCGAGGGGGTCTTGTTTTTGTCGTCCGTTTCACGATCGATGATTTTATTAATACTTTTTCTAACGCGCGCTCGATCACGTTCCTCGATCGCTCCGCACAACCGATGTGTCTTTCCTCGGCTAGCTAGCTCCCTTCTTCGTCTTCTTCCACTTCTCTCCGAACATTTCAGATTCGACGAGCGCTCGTGCGTGATTCTCGCAAGCAAGAAGCAGATGTGCGGATGAAAGAGCACCCCGCCTCGTGTTCGATGGAACCAATCGGCTTCGCGCGCGATTCGCTTTATCCCGTGAGATTCGTGACGGAAAGTTCGCACGAGCCTTCGAAACCACCCTTCGTCGTGCTTCGCTTTAATCGTCCCGGATGACGAGGAGGAAAGATACAGGCGGATATCTCGACGAAATCGGCACCTGAATAAATCGCAATCATAACATTGTACGTGTACATCTGAATCCACGCGTACAGAAGCGTTCGCCTTTTGACGTCACGTGCCAATCGAATAGCTCGATTTAGAGAATCGAAACTGTCGAGCGAAACTTTCTTTACGGGGGCGAGGCTCGTTTATTTCGAATAATCGCAGGCGATAGGGAATGTCGGAAGGCTTCGTTTTTATCGGATTAAAAAAGTTATTTAATTAACGTGGACATTGTACACACACGCACACGGGTGTACGAGGTGCCATAACGTGCGATACCGCGAGCTGATTTTGTAAATTCGCACCCTCGGCCGAACAATTGTGCAGCGATGCACAATTGTCGAGAGTCGAGAGCGTTGGACGAAATTTTCTTCCATGGAAATGTTGTATCGTTTTCTCGTAACCACAGGCGAGATTAACTTTGACCAGGCTCGAGGAGAATTTCGATCGACGCGCTCTATTTTCCTTCGTGAGAATTTGCCTCCTCGTTATCGCACATGGGGTAGGTGCGTGTACTCGATCGACGACATTCTTTCCCATACCGATGAACACGAGAAGCGTCGTGGAGGGTAAAGAGGAAGAGGAAGCCCTGCAGAGGGGTCAGACTACACGTTACTCTCACCGGGCCGCGTCGTCGCCTTCTTGCGGTCGGC
Source organism: Tiphia femorata (assembly GCA_944319695.1). Lineage (NCBI taxonomy): Eukaryota > Metazoa > Arthropoda > Insecta > Hymenoptera > Tiphiidae > Tiphia > Tiphia femorata. The sequence continues at coordinate 394,897 of OX090899.1, forward strand.
CCGGGACTTCTTCAGATTCTGCTCCTTTGGGAATTAAAGTGAAATCGTTTCGGGAAGCGGAACTGTTTCACGGGCCTGACGTCTCGTTGCGCAAGGGTGGCCACGCGAAGGCGCTTCACTTCCGACAAAGAAATTTCCATATTTAATTACCCTATCTCGCAAGGGCTCGGTTTAAAGATACAAACAGAATAAAATAAAATAATAAATAAGTAGAATAAAATAAAATAAAAATAGTTTTACTTTTCAGCCGAGAAATTTTCTCTAATGGGAAAATTCTCGATAAGGGGTCGACGGACTACGCCGCATCCAAGCGCTTCGATCCAGGCCTCCTTTGGAAAGTAATTAAAATCGTTTGGCGGAATACACGAATGCTTCTATCTTCCGAAGAGTCGTCCTCGTGCGAGAAAAATTGTCGCCAAGGGGTCGGTAGCACTCGCGACGTACAGTCTTCACGATGCGAGGCCCCCTTTTTTGCGCTCTCATCGTCCTCACCTTCTCCGTTCCATTTCACTTCTCCTCGGTTCTCCTCCTCGTCCCGCTGGTTTAAGACACAGGGTGCGTAACCTACGCCCTGCTGGCTCCTCCACCTTGCGGACAGAAGGTGAAGGGGGCGTGTAAAGGACCGTACGACTTCCTTGCGAAGGCTCGAGGAGCCTTCTTTCCCATGTCCAGCGTCGCTCTCTCTCTCTCTCTCTCTCTCTCTCTTCCTCTCTTCCTCTCTCGATCACTCGCTCGTCGGGTGCCTTTCCCTTGTCGTCGCTTCCCATGGACTTCCTAAACATTGACTTCCTCGAAGGAGGAAGAAGGCGTCCGTGAGCAACGAGAGCGAGCAGCGTGGCAGATGGCCTATTAATTCGGAATGGCCACGTAAGGAACTGCGTCTTCCCTTGCCACCCCGACGGTCGCCACCAGCCGAGGAGGAAGAAGGCGAGCGGGCCAACGGCCACCCTCTTTCCCAGCCCCTTTCGGCCACCCCCGATTTCCCAGGACGACGAACACACTTGACTCCCTCCTGTCACGACCGTTAAGCCCGTGGAATTTCTTCAGGCCGAGCGTATGAGCTGGTTGGTCGGCGGGGTGGTGCCTTCGTTCGCACACCCAAGGAATATATCGGATTTCCTATATGTATATACAGACGTTCTGTAATACGTTAAAGAGGCCTTTGCGAATCTTTGCAGGGGGTTGAATCGAGAAGTGACGGACTGCTTTTTTTATCAGAGCTAATTTGCACGCGGAAAAAGAGCATTTAATCGATATGCTAAAGAAAAGTATCTGTGAGAATCAGGTATGGATCTGTAGCAAGTATTAAATTTGTGGATGTTTCTCGGGAAAAGTTGAGAAGCGAAACTGTTAATATTTTATTCAAGACCCTTCGTATTCGTCGTGCCGACTCGTTCGGAGTTACCCTGGTCAGGGGAAGATTCTCAGAATAATGATAACTCAAATGAAAACGGACTCTCTCCTTTCTTTTCTCGTCGATAATCAACGAGACCAGGAAAGAATAACGGTGGAACGGTTCATCGCGCGGTTCCTTGACAAGCAGTGTTTCCATTTTTACGTCCTAGAGATTGTTCAGACTTCGATCGAAGGTGTTGCAACGTTCCCCCGGGAAGATAAAAAAACTGTACCATCGGGATTTATCCGAAGGAGTTGAGATAATGGTGGAATGGTTAATCACGGTTCACTAGCGATCGGTAGGAACGATGACTCGCGGAATCGTAGGCTTCGCTAACGAGTCGTACAATTTCTCCGAGGACGTCGAGCGTGAGCGAGCGGGTGCGCGTTGGCGGGTCTATCGACCGGTACGATCGATCGATCTTCTCGATAGAAACTTCGCTGCTGGGCACACGAGAGATGTATCGCTCTGAATTATTATCGATTGATGCATTGAATTTAAGAAAAGTAAAAAGATAATAATTCGTAGGAGATCTTAGGTGCGCCTCGCTCTCGCGTGTCGTGAAAACAGGTAGGTACACTCGTCGAGATGGTAGAGAGAGAGAGAGAGAGAGAGAGAGAGAGGGGGGGGGGAGGAAGGGAGGGAGGGAGGGAATTGAAAAAAAAGAATTAGTCGAAGAGAGGTGATGGAGAACGTAGCGAAAGAGATAACCGGGGCCGCTACCACCCGCGGAATCCACGCCGAAAGGTTATCCACGGAAATACTCGCGGTAGTCCTGACGAGGCGGTACGCGTATCGATCAGGGGAGAAATCGACGTGGTCGCTTATGCAATCGTACCTTGCATTAAAATCGATTATTATGCAATTAACGACGAGCTCTGCTCCCGGCTTACGCCTGAGAGGCGCGGGAGTAATCGCGCGGAGGTTGCCTCTCCGAACTTTCTGCCGATTCTTGCTCTCCTTATCTTTTGGCTTTCCTTTAACCTCCAATTGGACTCTGCTCGATCATTACGGACGATCTCTACTACGAATCGACCACGCCGCCAATCGATCTTGTCACGCGTCGGAGAAGTCCGCGCCCTCGATCAACCTTTAGTTCTACGAATCTTTATGGTCGAAAATTTTCATCGACTCGTTTACTCGGGAAGGCGCCATTTACCTTACTCGACAACGACGCTACGTTACGTAATAACCGTCCGGCGATATTTTCACTCGTAAACATTCTTTCGCAACTTCGGAGGGTCCAGGTGAGCGCAGGAGGATTCACGCGCCTGGCGTTGAGGCGCTCCGGTAACGTGCGAGGTAAGTAGCTGCGCCACCACCAGTAAGAGCACGCGAGCTTACGATTCCAAAGAGCTTCGTGAAAAAATTTTCTTCACCATCCGGGGAAAAGTTCACAATGAGGAGCACGCGAAGCTTGAGTTCGTCGCGAGGATCGTGCACGGTCGAGGGGCGCGCGGGATGAAATAATGGGGTCAGAATGGAGACCGGGTGGGTGGTTTTGGATCGCGGTAGAAGGAGGCGAAGCTCCGAAGAAAGAGGAAAGAATTTGAAGCGCGGGCCTCAGCCACGGAGAAAAGGGCGAGGCGTGGAAGCGTGGTGTCCGTGGAGTGGAAAAGTGGGAGGAGTGGAGATAGAGCGAAGGAGGTGGGAGGGTTAGGAGAGTAGAGAGAAGCATTAAGAGGGCGGAAAGACAAAAGGAAGAAGATGAAGGGAGCGGAGGAAAAGAGAATAGAGGGATGGGCGATAGGATCTACGATGGCTCCTGTCTTGAGCGTGACTGGTACATAAAGGGGCCCACGGGACTCCCGGGATGGCCCGTTTGATAATTGCCGTCCTGCCTGGTCCTACCGTTCCGCATACAAGTATAAGAAGCGGTGCCAGCGGTAGATATTGTTTTGACTTACAATTACCCTCTGAGATTCTTGTGAGTTAAAGCCACTCAGTCGACCACGAGCCCTTTCGAAACTAGGAGCGGGCGCAGAAAAATTGATAGGCCGATCGTGAGAGTCGGGCGCATCGATCGTCGCGACCGCGACGCTCGAGGCGCGCCAGATTAATCTCTTCCTCGCGAAGATCGTTCTCTTGCGAGGAATCACGCGGAGTGGGCATTTATTATCTCGCCCACCGCAAAGATTCGAGCCCCGGAATACGACAACATCCTGTTATTTCTTTCGCCGCTAAGTCTTTGCCGGTGTTGCGCAAGAAGATCAATTAATCGGGTCGAATAGTAATTAAACATTGTTCGGGCGTAATGACGTGCGCGTTATTCGCCAATTACGTTCGTTTTCGGCCTCCGCTCCCTTATTCAAGGTGAGTTGATTAAAAGTGGTGAGATCATCGTCGACACGTGACGAGACAGGTAAGAGAGTTGTCTCGACACAGTTGTTGCGTGTTTACTTTCCGCGGATGCTTATCTCGCGAGCTTATCGGCCAGAAATAAGCAAGGAGAGGTGGGGCTAGCGCGGACTGTCAATAATTTTCAAGATCTCGGCGACGAGGGTTCATCGTCCACTTGGAATTCCTTAATTACCTGCTCTCGCTAACTGGACGAATCCCTTTTTAGATCGCCGCCGGGCGCATCGACTGAGAAAATTCACTCGCATTTATCCAAGTGCCCCGCACCTCTCAAGTAGGTATTTCTTTGAGCGTCCGCGGGCTACGGGTGGCTTCTGATACTCCTTAAACTCTTAGATGTGCTTATATAGGAGCGCAACGATATTTTACTCGATACGTTGTACGCATTGAGATAAAGTAGTGCAACGTTAAGCGAGCCCCGATTTGAGAAATATCGAACAAGAAATTCGACGCACCGCAAGAGAATTGTGAAACGACTGAATTATCTTAACTTTGAATGTCGCGGCTCCCTACATTCGGAGAAATTTAGTCAAGCGCGTTACTATATCCACTTGAATTTCTTTTCTAGAACTTCTTTTGTACCACGCAATTCTTTCTAATAATTTCCGCCGGGTATTCTGTCCACTAAAAACAAAAACCAAAAGTCGTTGGCATCTTATCGAGCGACCAGGAGAATTGGCGCGCGGTCTCTTCGATGACGCAACTGGCAGGAAAGAGGTAGGCTGAGGATGAGAAGAGGAGGAGAGGAATGAATGAGTTAAATGGGGATGAATGATTCGACGCTCGATGCGCGCGAGCGTATCTTTCTACGCGAGAAACTCAAGCGACGGGTGCGAAACGGGTGACGATGGCGTTTATCCGTACTGGTAGTAGCAGTCGCAAGTTGACGATGACGATGACGATGACGATGACGATGACGATGACGATGACGATGACGATGACGATGAGGATGAGGATGACGGTGGTGGTGGTGCACGCAGTTTTCGCGCGATGCACATGGTGGAAAGAGCCCAAGGGAAGAAAACTGGTTGGCGTTTTCACAATGGCGGGCGGGATTACGTAGGCGCCCTTGGGACACCCTATTCAGGATCTGGCATCCTTCAATAGAATCTCGAAAAGGATACGGGAGAGTGGCCGTGTGCATGCGTGTCGGTTACGCTCCGCGTGGATTCACGGCCGTGAGCGCGGGCGCGCCCCGAAAAAAATTCGGTGAAACCAGCGCCACGAAACGTTCGATGTCCGTACTGGAGGATATTCACGGTGAGCAATTATCTCGGGATATTCCGAGACTCGGTGGTAATCGACAGGACGATAATTATCTTAATTACGAAACTCTGTTTTTTCCGTCTGTCTACCCCCTCGAAGCTTGCATTCACGATGGAACCCAGACGCGTTCTTCCAACGATCGATGCTAATGCGGCAATGGAAAAAGGAAAGTCGAGGGAGGTATTGACTCTCGAGATCGACAAACTTCCTCGAGCGAGTAATAACGATCGTTTGCCGTGCACGATCGCGCGTCCGAATTAATTAATACCCCGGCAAATTGCCTTTTCTTCGTTATCAGTCGAATTCGAGTGTTAGCCGAGCGACGCGAGCGCGACCTCCTCCTCCCACGCTTCTTTCTCCGCTATCGTAATTTATTCGAATCGCGGGCATCCGCGCTCACGCATCTGCGCAACCACCTACCGGCTAACTGCAAATTAATGAGGTACAGATTAGAGGAGCACGGGAGTAACAATAATTAAGATAAAACGGGGGCTGCGTTTATCTTGCGACGAAAATAGCCTCGACACACATGTGCGAGCTGGACGAGGTGACGAGAAGAGAGAACGAGGAGGAGAAAGAAAGAGAGCGAGAGAGAGAGAGAGAGAGAGAGAGAGAGGGAGGGAGAGGGAGAGGGAGAGGCCAAAAGGATCGCACGCATGCCGCGCGCGCGCGCGCGCACCCGACCCACGATCCACGATCCACGAGAGGCGCACGAGCAGCTTGGAGCGCCCGTGTTATTTGGCCCGCCCGCTTGTGCATATGTGCGCGTCCACCTGTTGCCCCCACCCATACCCATCCCATCGCCCTTTCCGCTCTTACGCGCGCGTGTTAAAAACCCACGAATTCGCGTGTGTGCGCCGGACACTACGAAATTCAGGCGTACACGGGGAGAGAAGCTTCCCAGGGGCGTGCGATGAGGCTTGGGTTGAGAAGGATGTCGGTGGAGGGAGAGCGAGAGAGAAAAAAGAGAAAGAGAGGAAGAGAAAACGAGCTGACGGTTAGGGGGAGACAGAAAGAAGCGGAAAAGCAAAGGGGAGGGGTATGGAGAAAAGAAGTGGGAGGAAGAGCGAAATGCCCCACAGAGAGGTCCAAAGAGGAGAAAGAGAGAGAAGGAATGAGAGAGGTCGGACGGAGAACGAGCAAGTGGGTAAAAGTGACGGAGGTGGAAGGTGGAGTAGGAGGAGGTGGATGAAGGAAGACGACGCGATCCAAAGAAGGACGGAGGTCGAGGACGGGAGCGAAAGGAGCAGGAGGAGGTTGGCTGGAAGGAAGGGAGAAGGAAAGGAAGTGGAGGAGGGAGTATCCTACAAAAAGACGAGGAACGAAGAGAGACAAAAAGGATAAGCGAGCCGCCCCCAGCAGAGCACGCAGCCTCCGCAGCTCGTCCTGTCCCACGCCAGGCTACGCTCCGCTCCACCGGAGTTCCTCTCCTCCACCTTTTCATCGACGTTGGGCTCTTCGGTAAGGGAGTTGGCGCCTTAGAAGTTTCCTACGGTCGGGAGACGGAGAGCCCAAATTTGCGAATAACAGAGAAGGTAAAAATCCGGGAAAGTGCGGTATTATTGTGAGAATTTTATATCTAGGAAATGATGAAAAAGGAAGAAGCTCGGAAGATGGCGAGCGTTGCTTCACAAGTCATTCGAAGGATCGACCGATTGTGAGTACGGGGGATAAGAGGATTTTTAAATTTCATTTTTCGTTCTGGAACAATCGATGGAAGAATTGAAAAATTCCTACCGTATAAAGGAAAACATATGCGGCAAACTGATAGTAGGTGAATCTTGTAAGAAAATGATTTGCACCACCGCGCGTTACGAAGAATCGAACCTACCTCGGCCTATTAACTTAAATTGTGCGTCGAGTGATCTGGAGGCGAATTTTACCCGCTCCGTCGTACGGATGATATTGATTAAATAGAAATTATTCCGAATAAAAGTAAAATAAACGCAAAGAGTAATGGAACTACCAAGCTTCTACCGATAATTACGTTTTCTCCTCTCTTCGTGCCTCCTATCGATTTCTCGTCGGAGACACATTTTTTGCTCTCATCCGCAAAAGAAAAGAAAAATTGACTCGAGATCGAGAACGCGACGCTCTCACGCGAAAGAAATCTCTTCAAGGTAATCCCCTCGAAGTTTCATTAGCGCGTCGACATTCTCATCCTCATCCTCGAGGTATCGAGTTCCCGCAGATTCCCTTTCAACGAAACTTGGGGACGGACCGACTTCTCGGTATCAGAGCCGCGTCGGTCGGATCCGTCCACCTCCATATCGCGTAAGCGGATTACCCGACGGAAGCTCGAGGCGCGGGATCATGCGAATAACGACTAGGTCTACTGACGATTACCCGCCGGTCGGATCGATCGTAGATCTCGATCTTCATTCTCGAAGAGGCGCGCACGCGCGCCAGCAAGCTGATCTCACGAGATCTATCGTCCAGGTCCATCGTAAGCTCCGCTTACGGAGTCTTAATGAGTTATAAAACAGAAACGTGCACGCGCGGGCGCGCGTAAACCGTGCGTTTCCGTGTGCGTGCGGAGGCTACGCGCCTCGACTTTGCTCCCCCCCTTCCCCAGTGAAGGGAAAGACGGGAGACCCCAAGGTTCGGTAAAACCGGATTCTCGCCTTATCGCGGCGAGAGCGAGAAAGAAGCCGAGGGAAATGTGTCTTAGATCCGTGAGGTGGATAGTGTTCTAGCTTCTGGACACGAAGTTTTAGAAATCAATCCTCTCGCGCTCTTGAACTCGTGGAGGCGGCGGGCGGAGGCGGCGGTGGCCTCCTCGGTGAAGTCTAAGCCAGTGGAGGAAGGAGGTCCCCCACGGGTGTGACCGTGACGCGGGTCCAAGAGGCGCGCTCGAGGTACGCCGGTAGAGGTAAGAGAGGCGCGTGGAAGTTTTATCGAGCGCGGAACACAAGGGGTGGGAGGATGAGAATCGTGAGTAACTTCGAGATCGTCTGCCGTCGTCGGAGAATCTTTTTAGAAGCGCGCGAACTATCTTCTCGTCGAACGGAAGAAAGAGCTTCCAATGAAGATTTTCCAACCTTTGTCTTTCCGAGTATATACATACATATATAAATATACTCGTATGCGGATGGAACGGTAGAAAAATTGCAATGCTTCTCCAGCACGATAACGAACGAAATTACGAAAGAGTGGAATGATTTTCCAATTGTCCGTTCGCGCGATACTCTAAAGCGGGAGTATTGGTGAAATTAACGGAGGTTAAGAACGAATGCCACTTCCCAGATTTACATATTCTCGTAACTTTTGGCGCTTTCCTTGCGACATCTGGAAGGAAGATTCGGCAGATCTTGTTCGACGACTGTCCTTTCGTATCTCTTCATCCGCCCAAACAGTGGAAAATTTTTCCATTCGTAGTCCGTAGAAAGGGACACTCGTATGTCATTGAAAGGGAAACTCGTGGAAATCGTGTCGGGTTCTCGCACTTCGGACTAGCTCCTGGGGATGAAGAAGGAAAGAGATAAGGTGAGAGGCCGACCTGTGGGCAGAAGCTACTCCGATGATTCTTCGTCGGGTTCGTCATAGTCCAAAGAACTGTGTTGTAACGCGAGCCCTTTTTCGGCGTCCCGAGTGACCTAATTGGGACCACCGTGGTGGCCACCGACCGCTTGCTCATTGACCGATCGCAGCACGCCACCGCACCGCGTAATTAACCCGATTTATAACTGCGGTAGGTCTTTTGACATTTTTGGCGAGCCGTCCGCGCACGTGTGTCGGAGTGGGATTTCACCTCTTTCTGGCGGGGGACCATGTGAAAATCATCGAAAACGTCTCAAGCGATTTTACCTTATTCGAACAAAGATCGCAAGTTACAGTGCCCGTATACATATGGTATATGTACTGAGATTTTATCCAGTACCCGGTCATCGACGTCGATTAGCTCGGTAGCGGGTATTTCGTCAATTTATTACAAATCATGGGTAAAATATTATACACCCAGTCAAACCTTAAAACAATGGTACTACCCGTTCGCGGTGCCATTACATAAAATAAGTAAATAGATAGCATAGAATATGATCGATCAGTGTTTAAAATTATAAATAGATTCGCAGGACGCAACGCTGAATAAATAATGAAATAAAATACAATTGACAAATAATGAAACACCCGTACATCGCTCTCTCGTAGGGACGAATATGTGGATCGTGAGTATAGAATCTAAAGCCGGGTACAGACTTGAGCACGAACGCGCATGAGGCAAGCTGAGGCCACACCGAATAGTCATGCGCGTTCGTGCTCAAGTCTGTACCCGGCTCGTGGACCGACAATGCTTGGCTCGGTCCGAGGCCGTGCGGCGAATAATCCGAGGCAATTTGCCGCGCCTCGGACCAGCGTCGACACTTGCATGCTCATGCGGCCTCGGCTTGCCTCATGTGCGCTCGTGCTCAAGTCTGTACCCGGCTTAATACAACTTGTACGTCACATCTTTAAATTATGGTTTACGGCAGTCCCTTGAACGGAGAACACTTACTTACAAGGTCCATTTTCCGTGGGCGGCCACATTGTAGGGGATTGAATTTTAACCAGTACCGCGGCATATATAGTTGCAAATCCGTCAGAGGCCACGTTAAATCATCGAGAATTCGCGAATCTCGCTCACGCATCCCGTTTCGTGACACTTACGGGGAACATTGTCAGTCAGCAATACACTCGAGGCAGGGGGCCGCGAGTCCTTAAGGCCTATCTTCTCTTCGGGGTATATTAGGACAATTCTCTCCCACACGCGGGAAAAGAGTGCCACAGAAACGGCAGGCCGAATGCGAGGAGACGTGCGATGTCCCTTTGTGCGAGTGTGTGGGTCGCCCTGTGGGAGTCCCACGAGGCTTTCGTATCCCTTCTGCGCTCATTTCGCCTCCTCTCGCTTCTCTTCTTCTTCTTCTTCTTCTTCTTCTTCTTCTTCTTCTTCTTCTTCTCTTCCTTCTTCTTCCCCGTCGTCGCCCTTCCATTTGTCTTCCATCCTTCTTCATCTTGTGTAACGCGTGTACACGCGACGCTCTCGCCGACGCGTGTGAGTGCACGCACTTGCACGAGGTGAACCGCCAAGTCCGTGAATAACCCATAAGAATACATTACTACCGCGTTTGAAAAAGAACGTAAGTGCAATAATTCTTCGGCCTTCCCTACCCTTCCTCCACGCTTCGGCCTGTCGTGGTACTCGAGGAGGAGACCGTCGCGGGGATTCTCTCCTCGTAACCCTCCGTCTTCTTTCTCTTCCTCTCCTCTTGCTCTCCTCCGGTCGTTCCTCCCCGCTACTCTTCGAGAGCTCACCCCTCCCTCCCGTTTCAAAATCATCCCGTCAGCCAGGCGAACAATGAGGATTTGTTTCCTTCGAATCCGGACCAGCCCCCGAATTGACGCGGCGAGTTGAGGGCCTGTGAATTGACACGGTCCGTTTGAGTTGTAGACTGTGTTCAAGAATTGATAAATAAAGGAGCGAGAGGGAGGGTATTTTTTGTATTCCTCCTCGGTTGAAATTCATAGTGACGCGTAAGTAGACAGAATAGAAAAGTGGCTCGATAGATTATAATAAATGTAATGCGCCGCGAATTCAATTCTAACAGGAATATTAACTCTAAAGCAAATGAATGGAATTAATTGTGTTCTGGATCTATAGTCCCGAAAAGATGAAAATACGTAGATAGGTTAAAAATAAAGATCCGATGCCAATGACATAAGAGAATTAGAAGGGATGGAAAATAGAGACAAGGGGGAACATCCGTTGTCGCGATATGAAGCGCGCGGAAATTTCACGAAATTTGCATATTCCCGCAAAATTTACCGTATGCGACAGCAGCACCCGGCCTGTGAGTGGAATAAAGAAGTCGTAAAATGAATAAGAGACGAGGTGGCAAATCTACGGAGCCTCTCGCGTACATTCTGTGGAAATGACATCGCAAGGTGGGACAACAATATTGCGAAACTGCCCGCATCATCCTTTCGCCGCAGGGATTCGTATAAAAGGTGCAATTTCGTTGCGACGCTCGTGTCCATGGTCGGCCGCTATGTCCGCAAGCCCTGTGCCAATGCATTATTTGAAATTATTCAACATATATTATTTTAATTATTTCAAACGATAAAAGCATCGGCACAGTGCTGGGTAGCCAGACGCGAAACATTACACGAAATTGAACCTTAACCTTCTCCCTTTAGGATGGTTCGCAGGTAATTTCTCCGTTTCTCTTATTAACACATTAAAGGCGGGAGTCGTAGTACTACGATTTATACCGCGTTACCTAGCATACTTTCGTCAAGATCCCCCGCCTTTAATGTGTTAAATTAAGAAATGCGAGAGCAAGCGTGCAAAAAGTATCTCACAGGAGCAGACCGAAAGTACTCTAAAATACGATCGAAAGTTTCGATGGATTTCAAACGAACTCTCAAAGCAATCTTCAAAAATGTCCTTGTTCCAGGCATAGAAAAAAGGACGGGCGAGTTTGTCCCGCAGGACTCACGCACTCACTTACCTACACTCTCGCGAGCTTCATTGGGAAGCGGTGAGAGGCGCGAGCAGGGGAGGTTAGGGTTGAGGGTGTCGCGTGGTGGGGGGTGTTTCGTCCGGCTTAAGTTAGGTTAGTAGTGGTCCCCCACTCTTTGGCCGATCGACCGCCTCCCAGAGGCCCCGGGGCCCACGGCCGCAAACGCCACACCGTTGGCCCTGATGCGCGCGAGGAGGAGAGAACGGGTGAGCGAGGGAAAGAAAGAGAGAGGGAGAGAGAGAGAGAAAGAAAGAAAGAGAGAGAGATGGGAAAAGAAGAGACGGAGAGAGGAGCGGGCCGACCTACGGTGCAGCGAAGAGAAAGAAAGAGAGGACGAGCAGAGGGAGCGAGAGGGGCCAAGTCAGTGAGCAAGAGAGCGAGAGATGGGAGGAGAGAAAAAAAGGAAAAACGAACCGAAAACCCACACCCGAGGCAGGGACTCGCGAGGGACCTCTTCGAGCTCTCAGTTCGAACCGAGCATCCTTGGAAACCGGCGGTTCGATCTTCAGACCCGAAACACCCTAGTTGGACTCTCGTCGTCCTCTCCTGGAAAAGACATACCCACGCGCCCTCGATTCACCTTCGATTTCCTTCTTCCTTCTCTTCTTCTCGTCCCGGCGCCCACGCTCCCTCCACCGCGTCCACCGGGCCTCGCGCGACTCCGCCGCGAGTCTCGAGCGAATTACCTCGGTGTTATCGTCGGCACGGGTGCACGCGCGAAAAGCAAGCGGATAAGGATAAGCGCGCCAATAGGAAGAGGATTCGTTGGTGGCCAAAACCTCCTCCTCAACCTCGCGGTGAGACTGGAGGGTGAAGAGTCTTCGCTGTGACGAGGCACGCGTGAACGATTTATCGAAGAAGAGAAGAGAGGGCAGAAGAGGATCCAGTGAGGTCGCCCACGTGGTCGCCCCGATCTCGTCGTGAGAGCCGCGAGCTCGCTCGTCGTCTTTCTTTCCACTTCCTTCTTCGTCCTTCCTTTTCCTCTTCGATTCTTCCTTCCCTTCAAGATCGATCGATCGGTCCGCGCCTCCTTTTACCCCGGTGACAAATTTACTCGGTGCGCGGACAAAGATCCTCTCTCGATGTAACCTCGAGACCGACCGCAATTTGAATCGCCTCCTTACCTCGTCGTTAATAAATCGATCTATCGAAGAAACCGCGCGATCGACGATTTGTGAGGTGAGGGGAGAAAGAGAATAGACAGGGGTTCGCGTTGTGCAGTTCGAAAAAGGATCAAGGGATTTTTCTCAATGAGCAGCAGAGGGAAGATTGGACGTACCTGCTGATCTGCCACTGGTGAGTTTACTTTCTCGATTCGCTCCTTAAGCGATTGTCCCTTTTAATTGCTCGGACGTGTTCGTTTCTGTTCTTCCGCTTCACGTGTCTTACGTTCGTCCACGCGGGGGGCTCGAGTCGGTACACGCAGTGCTCGAGGATGTCCCCATCGCATCGGTGACTTTGCATTCTCCTCGTGCGGGGGACCGCAGCCAGGGTCTTTCGAATCGATTCCCAGAAGTCGCACGACGCGTAAGAGGAAAAGGAATAGAGCGAGCGTGAGAGAGAGAGAGAGAGAGAGAGAGAGAGAGAGAGAGAACGAGCGAGCCGCATATGACGAAAAAACGTGACGCGACTGGTCGATGACGCGAGCATGCGAGAGATTTAAACGCGTGTAACGTAAAAGAGAATCTCTTCTTTATCCTTGTCTCGCTCTCCTCCTTCTCGTTGCTCGTTAATCCTTCAAGACCATCGATCCTCGTATTACCGTCAGCGACAGGGTCGATCGACCGTTCCTTGAACTTTTCTCCCAAATTCGAGTCGCGATTTATTCGTCGAGCCGTCAAAAATAGCGTGGAAAGACAATTCCAGGAGATTAATCGCGTTTGTAAAAAAAAGAAAGAAGGATGCCGCGATCTTTGCGCGTTCCTTTTGTACGCGAAGGAAAATCGGACTATCGAATTGGACAGCGCGCGCAACCTCGGTATGTATCGTGAAGCCGGATCGCGACGAGCATACCGATTCTTTCTGGCATTCTTCGCCAATATATTGTCTTACCTCGGGTGTCCGTTGTTCGGATCTCACTCGTAGTAAAGTCGCGTCGAAATAGAAATTAGTGAATCAATCTGTCGATTGAACATCGCGATTCGTCCGTCGATCCTTTCGAGCTTATGCCCCCCCTCCGCCCCCCCCCCCCCTTCCATCGGTTTCTAGAGAAACTCAGGAACCTGATCTTCTTCTTCTTGATTTTTGTTTCTCTTTATTGTTTTTTCTTAAATGCCCCATCCCGAGATCGAGTATCTTGAGACTCGAGGCCCCCATCGGAGACACTTCAGAGCTGTCGTTCTCGAGGGAATCGGGCAAGACGGCTGACGAGAATTTTTGTTTTTTCCCTTTCACCTCACGAACGATGCCAGCGCTAAGGGGAGAAAAGGAGATTGTTTATCGCGATCGAACAATTTTCGAGAACGGACCATCGATCTCCCCAAGAACGGTTCTACGAAGGCAACAGCACCGAAGGACCTTTCCGCGCAAACCAGTTTCCTAAACTTGGAGAGATACGTCCACGTGAGAAAGGTTCTCGAAGGACGAACCTGCTCTTTACAAATTTTCGCGGAGAGCGTAACGAACCCCCCGCCAGACCGTCGACGACGATGTGCAGACCTCCGAGAACTCGTTCTCCTTCGAGAGCAGAGGTAATTCAGTCGAACGTGTCGTTTTTGGGGCGAGCGTAATTGCCGCGCTTATGAATTATCGTTACAGCAAGCGCTACCATCGAATCTCGATTATAATTAATTAGCATTTTACGACGAACGCGCGAGCCACAACGACGAGTTACGAGTTTGCGGAGGTGGAAAAAATGGAAGATTAAAGAAAGCACCTTTAGAAATTCTTTCACCGATTGTGTGGTTTTAAATGTCGCCCCACATATCATTTATCAGCTCGTATCAAGGTTCGAGTCGTGGTATGCAGCGTCAAGAGCACCAGCGTCGAATCTTCGGTGTAATTACTTTTCATTTTACGACGAACGAGACGAAGAGGCGAGCTGTTGCGAAACATTAGCAGTCTTATACGACGGAAAAGAATTTTGTTAAGCCACTTTTTTGCAGTCGGGTCTGAGGAAGGTATCTAATTTTGGCGAAGGAACTTCGGCATGGAGCAATTCTCTCGAAGATTTTATTCTTCTAAACGTTCTGTGATATTCAACGCGTTTGTTCGTGTTACATTTAGATAGAACGGTGACAAGTTGAACGTGGAATAGCATTGTGGAGCCCTACATCTAATTAATTTAATATTCTACGACGAATGAAACCGATCCCCCAGACCAGAGGAATCGGCAACGATGGCAAAGTGGTGGAAGAGTTTAAATTACTTTGGGGATGAAGTTTGGCTCTGCAATCGTTGCGTTCTCCCGATGATATCACCTCCCTAAATACACCGCGATAGTCCACATATTTGCTCGTATCAAATTTGGAATCGTGACATGCACAATCAAAAGGCAATGACCGACATCTTGACTCGCGTCTCGACCGTACGAGAAAATTCTCGTTTATCTCCTTCGATTCGATTTTACGAGCGCGTAGTGGCAGATAACGAGCGTGCAAATAACGTGTCCGCGGGAAAGCTCGTCGGGTCGGGGCGAGATTAGATTTTAAAGCCCAGTGGAACGACAAAGCGTGCTTCTCTCGCGAAACAACAGTAGATACGAAGTTCGACGCAAAACTCCACAGAAATGGAACAAAATTTACTTCTCGATAGTCCTCTCCAAAGAAATAGCATCTTCCAAAAAATCAACATTGCTTCAAAATTGCTAAGCACAGCTTACCTACCCTCTGTCAGACTTCACCTTCCACACCGTACCTACTTTCTTATGAAATTCCTCACAATGCAACGCGATACACATCGCAATGAAATATCGACGTACATCGTCGATTGGACATTCTTCTCCCCCAAGATTCCGTACCCTTGTTTGCGCCGAATTTTCCAAATCCGAAAGCCGAGCCACAGAATGAACCTCTCCCCTCCTCCCCGTTTCTACCTTTCGACCATTTCTCGTTCGTTTTCGACCTTCTACCCCCTTTCTCGCGACAAAGGCCGCAGGGGGTGACGAATGTCGTTCGATCGCGAGATTCGCCACAGAAGGTTCCACGGGGTACGCGAGAGGTACGACGCAATGCAGTTAGGTGAAAAGTGTGGATAAAATGAAGAGGGAGAGAGAGAAAGAGGGAGGGGGGGGGGGTGGAGAGTGGGAAAAGAAGGAGAGAAAGATGCGGAGACGATTCGGGACCCCTATAACGCACCGGCATTCTCAAGTTCATGGGGGGGGGGGGGGGCTGAGAGGATCCTCGGGATAATGCCCCGATGGTCTCCGATGGATGGGATTATCTCAGGTCAGGTACCAAGAGCGAGAGAGAGAGAGAGAGAGAGAGAGAGAGAAGAATGAGACAGAGAGGGATCACGAATCGCAGGCCTCAGAGTGCACCAAGGGGCCGCTCCCCGGGTTTCGCTCGCGACAAACTACAATAAATGTTGGGGCGGTCAACAATTGCGACGCAGCCTGTGCCGAGAGGGAAGAAGCGCGCAAGAGGTCGTCGAATGGGATTGCGCAAAATCCAGTGATGCATTCATAGTGTGGGAGTTCTTTCGTTGATCCTACCCGTCTCACCGGCTGCCGTTGCACGGAGAATGTCGAAAATTGTGGGTCGAGGGGGTGGAGAACACCGAGGATGAATATCCCCCTAACGTACTTTTCAGTTGCTTGTGCAGAGGGCCGGAAGTTCCCTTGAAAATCGGTGCGAGCGTTCGACACTTGTATAGGTACTTGAACGATCGAGAAAGGAAAGGAAAGGTGGGTGACGTTTGCATGATAAATTATACGATCGTGGGACAGATAATTTGGGACGGTGGACGAGGAGAGGAGAAGGGTGTCGAAAGTTTGCAGAGAAAAGAAGGGATTTACGCGAGACGGTTACGCGATGAAAATATACGAAGGAAGGAGTGAGAGGAAAGGAAAAAGAAACATTGCGTTTAATCGGGAAAGAATGCATAAAAACGAAAGAAAATGTCTACACATAAATCGCGAGGAGGTCGAGAGTAAATGTATAGCGAAACTTAAAGTCACGATAAATTTAAGAAGAATGATAACTAAAGTGAGAATACGTGGAAAAGGCGAGGTGAGAACGAATGATTCGCCGGAACGAAAACCGAAGCCAATTCTTATTACGCGACGGTCTGCTCGATTCACCCCCGACTATTTTCCACGATACACATTCTCTGGATCCAGTCCTTGCGAGAATCTTACGCAGGCCAGTGACGGTGGTCGAAAAAATTTTCGGGAGGACGCCTTTTGCGAACCTTACTATTCGACCGTTACGCGTTTCTCGTGACCCTCCTGTCATTTCTCCTAGGTCCTTCGCTAATCTGGCGTAGACAAAAGGCACCGGCGAGAGGAGTTGGTTCCCTAGCGCAGGACGAAACGTCCCGTGGCAGGACGCGAGTAAACCGGTATCCTGTCGCAGGACCGTTGAACAGGATTCTCGGGTCCGGTCACGAGAGGAATACGGATGAGGGAAGAAGCAGGAGTAGGCACGTGCTGGGAGATCGAGAAAAATTCGTCCTTCGTTCGTGGGCTCCTGAAAAATATGCTTCCGGCTTCGCATACTTTCACCGGACAGTCCAGATCTAGTCGGTGAATCCTAGACCAGTCTCGGAAAAAATGGCCCGCATCGGGATATGGGAAGGACCGGTATCCTCGTGTAGGACCGTTGAGCACCTTCGAACTTCCCGTGACGGAAGGCGCAAGGAGAGTCAACCGTAGACCGCTTCAATGACATTAAAACCCTTAATAATGATTGATTTGCATCAACTGGAAATTGGACATTCGATAAATTCGCACCTGCCAATTTCACTCGACGCTCTAGTCTAAAAAGACCAATTTAATTTCGCGCATGCTCTTTTCTCAAACAGCGCGTGTGCCATTGATCCTTCTAAAGTCAACAGATCAAATCTTAATAACGAATCCGTGAACTTTTTCGAATACCAAAACTGCAAATTCTTTCACGAAGCACATTGACAACGATTGCCTTCTCATCGCACGCGTCCTTCGGGCAGGACATTCGTTGGTCACGGATTCTTCCGAAAAATCGTTCCAGGTGGGGCTCTAGTTTCCTAGGACGATACGTCCTGGTCCGCGGAACCGGTATCCTCGCGCAGGACCGTTGAGGGACCCAACGAACGTGACTCTCCTTCTAGGCACGGAACCCAGAAGGATAACGGGGCACGCGGGTGCGAGCGGGCTGCGGAACAACGTCACAGCTCTCCTGTCCTTTAAGCCCAATGCGCATGTGTGTGCACGTGCTCGCGCAGGACCTGCCACTGGAGGGATGGATTCTTTTTCGCGTGAATGCGCGATGGTCTCGATGCGTGGAGACGGATAGGCAGAGAGACAGGTTTCACTTATGGGCACGTATGGTAATGAATTTGAAGATAAAGGGAGGAGGAGAGAGAGCTAAAGAGGCGCGGTGAGAGTGAAAGAGATAGCGTGGTGGCTCCCATGGCTCATCCGATCCCCTCCTCGTGCTCTTCTTCGCGCCCAAGTGGATAAGTCAGGGGCCAACCCGGCGCAAGACGGGGGCACGAAGAATCCCAAGGATGGATAAACAGTAGGAATTTACATATTTTCGGCCCGCATCCTTCAGAAGGGGCCCGCTGTCCCACGTGGGAATGCGCGGTCGCGGCGATGCCACGAGCACCGACACAATTCACCGTCTCACTTTTTCCTCTCGTCCCCCCCCCCCCACCCCACACTTTCTCTCCCTCTGCAGGAGTGACGAACTCTTAACGGTTCTTTTGTTAGTTGGGCAAGTTGGATTGTTAAGAGCCCCTTTGTCGCATGCGTCGGTTCTGATTAATGCTCCGGGTCGAATCAATAACAGTTTGCTTTGAATTTGTGAGTGAGAGCAGGATGAATTCGCACGAGACATATAATGATAATAATCCATCCATTCGTTGCTTGATTTAGGGTTGTGTATTGATAGGATAAAATTCGGTTGTGAAATTAATCTTTTGATAATGAGCTGCTTTATTAGACCATGTGCATTATTAAATGCAAATGTAAATGTATCGGAAAATGATTGCACTTCAAAACACGCGAGTTATCTTTCGTCGACGCCCTTTACTCGTTTTCGCGAATGGAAAAAGTATGTATTCCGAGTTATTTTTTTAATATTATCAAGAATAACCGTGATATTTGTGGTGGTGAAACTGTGCAGTCCTAGAATGGGTACCCGCGAAAGGTGAACAAACGCAATAGGCGCGACCCACAACCTGAAAATTTTTAAATCGAATCCTAGGAGTCATTTCTGAAATCTAAAGTGCCACTTTACTCTTTATTTTATATTCTCGAGAATCGGATTCATGCATTTTACGTGTCATAACGAAAATCGGAATTGTTCCCTCGTTCGGACCGAGCTTGATTAATTGACAGCTTCGAGTATCCTCCTCGCTATGCGGTGCTTCGACGAACGATAGAAGCGCATCCTTCGCGCATCCGGTCGCATTTTTTGTCACCCGTCTGGGATTCCCCGGGTCCCAATAGTCTCGTGCGACGCGAGCCGAAACTTTGGCAGCAGCACATGCATTGCCCGAACGGATTCTCCGGGCGTGACCTTCGTCATTGGCGGTGAGGTCGTAGGACGTGCCCAAAACAGAGCCGACAAGCGGAACAATGAAATGTTTTGGTTCGCTGGACAACCTTTTTCTCTGCTTCTCTCAGTTCCAACCTTTACTCTCTCTCTCCCTCTCCCTCTCCCTCTCCCTCTCCCTCTCCCTCTCCCTCTCCCTCTCCTTCTCCCTCTCCCTCTCTCTCTCTCTTTCTCTTTCTCCCTTTTCCGAACCCCCGCAAAAACACATTCCAGTGGTCGGAAAAGGGAGGAAGCCCTTTGTCCTCGGAGAGACACTCGGCAGAGACTTGGAGGACCTTGGAGCCCACGATGACGTGCTTTGGCCATCGATGATGTGCCCTTCGTCCGGCCGCGCGTCTTCCGGTTGCCACGCGGCGTCAGTGCCGTAAACGTCATGTGCCCTACCTTCCCGTAGGTGACCGTAAAGATTTTCATTGCTCAATGGCGCTAGACCTGGCCTCCCTGTGCCATAGTGCGGAGGACAATGGACCACCACGACGGACGCTACTGCCGCGGCGAGACGTGCAATTAGCAACAATGCGGGAAACCCCCCGTCAGGCTCAACCACCAACCATCCTGCGGCCTTTCAACCCGCATAAATTCTCGAGGACTATCCGTGTCGTCCACCCTCGTATCCTAAAAGCAGCCACCTCACCTTTCTCGGCCAAGGTAATATTGTCCGAGCACCGCCCGTAGATTTTGTTTTGTCAACACGCTAAGGGGTAAGCAAGTCCTGAACCTGGAATTCCCCGATTAGGACTCAAGTATGCCACGAAACCTCCAGTTACGATGGATCTTTCGTCGAATCGTTTATAAATCGATAAGACAGGAGGAAACGATCCTCGAAAGAATTTCACTCGGCGTCTCTCTCTCTCTCTCTGTCTCTCTCTCTCTCTCTCTCTCCCTCTCTTGGAGTCCTCCCACGGGCCATTTTTAAGACTACTTTTCGGGAGCGGTTAATAGCTCTCTGTGGGTTAAGTGACTCCTCTCGGTTTTCTCCGTTCGTTCTTCTTTTTTATTTTCGCGCAGGAAAGAGGAAGAAGGAAGGAGAGAGAGAGAGAGAGAGAGAGAGAGAGAGAGGGAGTGATGAGAAGAGGAAGAGAGAGAGGTGGAATCCTTCGTGTGTGGTCCACCCGGAGTCCTCGGTCAACTCGGAGAGGCGAGGTGTCGCGTTGTGTGTGGCATTCTATGGTGTCTTATGTCGTGCCAACGTCGTCCCACGTGAACTTGCGGCCATAAGCATTCAGGAGTTCGGGGGAGCGGGGGAGAAAGAAGTGGATTCTCTCATTCCCTTCTTTCATTCTTCCTCTCTCTCCTTCTCTTCGTACGCGCTGGTCGTAATGGACAGGACACCTCGTAAGTGTCCCTCACCTTCATCTTCTTTCCTTCTTCCTCTCCTCTTCTTTCTCCGCTTGCGGACCCCCCGGACGAGGTCTCGCCGCGTCCTGACCCAGGATACCGTTTGTTATGATTCATGTTAATCCATGTACCCTCGTGCCGGTGCTCGTGCTACTCCCCCCCCCTCCCCCTCCTTTCTTTACAAAGTTGCTCGTCCGCTTCGTGAAACCCTGGCGAAGCCTTCCTTTTTCTTACATTGTATTGGGTGCTATAACATTGCGGGGGAGTCTTGGCGCGCAATAGACGCAGCTGGTAGCTCGCGACTTTATGAACACCTTGGAGAATATCGCGTTGGTCCCGCGAGGAACACGACGTAGGGAAAGAGGGGATCGTTGGAATCGGTTCATCGATTTCCAAAGTTCGAGCGCTTCTACACACGTGTGCACACACGATTTAGCATCTCGAACTCAACCACTTCCAGCCTCCAAACGCTCCGCCCGTCGTTAAACCAGACGGGCCAATCAGGCAGTCAATTGAATTGCGACGACGAGATAAGACCGAATCTAGCAATAGGACACAATCGCTCGAGCGATCGGTTTTATCTGTTTGCTCAAGTGTCTCTGCTCGTTCTTTCGCGGAACGCACGTACTTTCTTCTTCATTTTTCTTTAGTCATTCGACCTTGAAAGTCGAGGTGACCCGAAACGGAGAGAATGATTGGCGAATCTCCGAAGAAGAAAGTTCAAGCACCGACCCTTCCTCCCATTCCGTAGCCGTGTAATCTCGGAACGATTGGGCCGGAGACCGAATCCGAAAAAAAATGAAGAGAACGGGGATGAACATGGTACCGTCGAAATGATCGGGAGGAACTACACCCGGTTCCCTCCGGGCCATGTGGGAGGTCCTCCCGTTTCCTTTTGACCCACGAAATGCGCTCGAATCATTTGTCAATGCGGCCCAGTTTAGCGATTCGTTTCACCGATGCCGAGCTTCTTCCTTCCACGCTTGTCCGACCGTTCGCTTGTTGCGCCGAGTTGTTCCCTTGCGAAGGATCCACCCTTCCTCCCGTTGGTTCTCCCCACTACCCAACCATCGGTGATCCTATTCACTTTGAATCCTCCTCAGAGATCGTCTTTCGTTGGAGTCGAAGGAAGAAGAGAGCGCGAGTGACAGATGGTTGTTTATGATTTAAAGGCTCTCGAGCGTCGCGTCGGCGCAAAAAGAAGCGTCTAATCGAGGCTAATTTATTCGGTGGCGAGGAAAAGATCTCCAATGTGCTGGACATCCTGAATTTCGAGAGAGAAAAGGCTACCGAGAGCTCTTACGGTTCGTATTATTATCAAATCGAAGCGAAGGAAGGAAGAACAATTGGACAATTTTAACGCCAATTGAAAAATCGTACATTCGTAAAATCGTAAACGCCTCGTTGAAAAGTTTTTCCACGCGAAAGTCGGCATTTGATCGGCAGCTGCGCGCATGCGAGAAAGGGTGAAAATGGAGAAGGGAAGAGAAAGAAAAAGGAGAAAGAGGAGAGGAAGTGAGCACAACCTACACGATAGCTTGTACTCTTTTATCCCTTCGGGTTAGAGCACTTTTCCTCTTGAAGAAGCGAGTTCGCATGCCGAACCGGGAGGTGTGAAATTCGTGATTAATTATCGGTTTTCGTGTACGGGTTCTCGAGGGAGGGGATATTAGAGGCCTATTGGTAGGTCGGCGCGAAAGGTCACGCTGATCCCCCCATGGTCGTCGGACGGTGGTCGGGAGTCGCGCGTGTGGAACGGCCAATGGAAGAAATCTCGACGCGGTAACGCGCTTCTCGACGGTCTCGTCGTTTTATTGCACGTCCAATACGCTCCGTCCTTTGCGATTCCAGGAGCGGACAGCCCAACGTGCACGAATATCCACGAGAGAAAGATCTTCGAAGATTCCATTCGCCGCACGAAAATAATCGCCAACCATGGATTTTTGAACAGCTTCCCGAGAATAGCTCAGGAACGTCGTGAGCCATGAAATTCGTTCGACGAAGAGCTCGCTCTTCTCCGTCGACGTGACATTCCAAGAGAAGCACCTGCCAGGAGGTAAACTTCGGCAAACAGGGCAAAGTCCGTAAAATATTTTCCTTTTGCCGGGCGGAGACCCCTGCGCATCCGACGGCTCGTGGAAACGGAGAACCACCACGTGAAAACCACCCCCGAGCTTCGTTCTCGGAGAAACAGGGGTTGGAGGAAGGATGTTTGAGAAAAGCAGAAATGCGTGCTCGGCCTTGTTTATTTTTGACCTCCGTGTGCCGCAGTTGGCTGGCCGACCAGATCTTCGGAATTTTTCGGGGTAGGTACCGCGGTACTCTACTCCTCTCCCGGATCGCTCAATGGCGTGTCGGGCTCGACCCACGCCACGTGCGTCGATCGCACATGCGAAAAAAGGAGCAAAGTTTTCCACGGCGTAAAGATCACTTGGAAGCTTTCGACGATCTATTTTCAACGATAGCGACGATCGGTTGTTCGCTTCGAAAAAGGAAAAAAGAACCTACGCTTCTTCGAGTGCTACCAAGTCGCGCGACAATTTATCGAATCGATGCGCTAGGAAAGACAAGTCGACGAGACACAACGGAAGCCGATCCGTAAGGGAGCGCGAATCTCGCTCGACGGGGGTCGGCGGGCAGCCTCCAGGCGGGCGACCGTGCGGCGAGCAAGAGAAAGGATGAGAGAGAGAGAGAGAGAGAGAGAGAGAGAGAGGAAGAGAGAGCGAAACAAAGAAGGAGGTGGAGAGAAAAAAGGCGCCGCGCGCGGCCCTTGGGCAGGCACGGCGCCAGGGGCCTATTAAAAATGATGCTTAAAGAACGAATTATGGAAATGAGCCGTTATATACCGGAGGCCCACGGGATCTTCCCATATTACCGACGACTTAGTCCGCTCGCGTTGAAATTACAGGTTTGCACGAGCCACCACCACTACGGCCACTATCAACATTACCATCGCTACCAAGATCACCACCATCAACCACCACCGCCGCCCCCTACTGACCACGGCGGTCCCAACCTTCTTTGCTCCTCTAAGAGCGAGCAGCCCCGGCCGCCCCCGGGGGTGGAATACATTACGTTAATTTTCGGAATTCGAGATCGGCAACCTCCCGCCGTGGGGTCTCTCGTCCGTCTCGTCTCTTCTTTTCTCATCCGTTCGTTCGTTCGTGGGTTGGTGCTTCGTCCCGCTATGGGAACGGCACGTGATCTTGGGCGCGCGAGCGTGCGTGACGTCTACGGCGAATTAAAAGCCACGAAAATTGGCGCACTCGTCTCGGAGGGTAGGCACGCGCGATTAGCGCGTGAACTTGCTCCTTAATCCCCCCCCCCTCCCCCCTCCCCCCTCCCCTCCCCCTTTTTTCCGTTATTTCGAAGAATTCGATTCTTCTTCACAAAGGGTGACTGGTTTCACGGTATATCTCGTATTATCCGATCTTACATGAAAATTTTACGGCAGGATAAAGCGGTTAACCTCGCTTCTCGATTCACATTTACATTCCGGCGCCGAGGCGCTCCATTGGAGGGTGAACTACACATATCAATTGCTTCTCCTTGCCTCGTTAATTTATTTGTAAAGAGCTAATCGCTTTGGCGGAACTCGTAATCGGTTCGTGTAAAACACCGAATGAAAAAACAATTCTTCACCCTCACTCGTACGCGGATCCAGTTTCTATTATCTTGGTAACGCGAGAATTCCAAGCATTATCGAAAACGATTCCGCGCATCTGTTTGCGAGCGCGTGACGCCCGCGATACACGTTTGTTATCCGGTAATAAGCCTCCCGCGATCTCTCTCGTAATACTAGAAGCGGAGGGGTGAGGAGAAAGGAGGTGGCAGAGGCGAGGCTGGGGTCGATGTATTTTCTCAGAAGTGCCGGACAGGGAGAGCCTTGCTCGTGCGCGACAGAGAGAAGAGGAAGGAACAGCAGCTTCGCGTCGCGTTAATTTTCGTAATTAACGATTAAAGACCTCCCGCTGCGTACTATCGCATCCACTGTTTCCCTAACGGCGCGGCACGCATCGCGCGCATGGGAGTCTCACGCGAGGCCCCAAGCGGGTTCTCTTACTTTGTCAGAGGCGGCCGGTCTCGGCAAATTACACCCTTCTTCGCTCCTTAGTCCCCCCCCCCTCCCCCTCCCGCCCTCCCCCATACACAGCACTCTCCTTGCCCTAAGGCGGGTAGGTGTAATCGCGCATCCGTTTGCGAGCGTACGCGCAACTCCGCTAGTAATTTCGTGTCGCGTGAGGCACACAACGCTCCACAGATCCGCCCCGAGACGACTTAATATCGTCGGGAAGGCTACTCGAGGATCCGGAGAATTTTCCGCGAGAGAAAGACTCGCGACTGGTCGAGAAGATCGGTGCACCTGGTGGATGGGGTAGTCTCGAAAAGAGCCGACGATATTATCGTGTCGCATCCTAAAAATATTTTCGATACTGGACCCCGTTTTACGTTTTTCTTTGTCGTATTGGATCCTTTTAATCCTTTATCGGGATTAGAGTAAATAGTGGAAAAGAGGGATGTAACAACGGAAGGACCGGAGAGAAGGACGATACCGAGGAATGAGCAGGCAAGAACGTGAATACACAGATGAAAGGTGAGAGTTAGGAAGAAGGGAGAAGAGGAAAAATAAAGTGAAAATTGCAGAGCGAAAGGAAGCGAAGGATGAGAGAAGAAAAAGGGAGGAGAACTAGAACGGAAGAAGAAGAAGAAGAAGAAGAAGAAGAAGAAGGAGAAATGGAAAGAAGGGAAGGACCGCATGATAGATGGAGCAAAGGACGAGAAGGAAAGATGAGAAAGAGGAATTAAAAAGAAGAGAAGAAGAAGGACACGGGAGCGAGAAGGACGAGGAAGATCAGGAGGAAGGGAGGAAAGTTGGACTTTCTTTCTCGGTAGCGAAGGTCCGACGACCGAGGCACGAGGATGCAGGAGGAACCCCGCCGCGCTCTCCCGCTGCGACCAGTAGCCATTCACTGTCCCGTTCGTAATACGCATTATACATATACGCGTGTGTTCGTGCCCGCGCGCGGACCTATTTACACACGCACGCACGCACGCGGCGTCACCGATCGAGCGACACGACGCGGTGGAGGCGCACAGAGGCGGAAGATGTGCATCGCGAAGGAGGATGAAGGAGGACGAAGGAGGACGAAGGAGGACGAAGGAGGACGAAGGAGGACGAAGGAGGACGAAGGAGGACGAAGGAGGACGAAGGAGGACGAAGGAGGACGCGGGCGACGAAGACGACGAAGACGACGAAGACGACGAGAACGAGGAACTTGCGCACGCCATTACGATATTAATATTCCGTGTCCTTTGAAAGTGATAAATCACCGGGCGACGGATATCGTCGAGCAAGAGGGAAGAAGAGAAGGAGAAGGGTGCACCTCGCTTTGGCGAAAGACGCACGGCGGCCGGTCCTCTTCTCGTCTTCTTATTCCGCTCGAAGGAGGCCCCCGACGTCATCGAGATCGTCGTGGTCGTCCAAGTCCTCCTTCGACCTCGTCTCCATTCTCGGATTACCGATCGGAGGTTCGGGAGGGTTTAATACCCTCGACGGCCCTCATCGCTCTGCCATTCTCACGACGATTTTCTCGTCCATTCTTTTTTCTTCTCTCCGCTTTCGTCGATACGTCGATATCGAAACTTTCGGAGGGACGAGGCGCGCGCCCTTCGCCGGGAGTAATCCTTCTCGTTTTATCCTTTCAAATCGTCGCGATGCCCCCCGATCTCTCTGGTAATGGGGAATTTTCAAGAGTAGGAGGAATCTGGCTGATCCTCGACGACTCGGGTAGGAACCTGCGTCCTTTCGATCACGAACTTGGAATTTCTGGCACTTGGTCCAACGCGGTACCGTGCGCTGTAGAAAAGTCGACTCGTCCCTTTCCTTCTCATCGGTACAATCTCCGTCTCCTTCCTTTCTTCTCCACCCTTCATCTCTCACGGCACTCGAAGAGCTCGCGCCTCTTGTCTCGAGAGTGAGCGATGGGGGTTGGAGAGACGAGGAAAAGAACGTGGAACGAGGCGAAGAGAGAAGGAGGTGAGGTAGGGGAAAAAAGGAGCACGGCCTGAGCAACCTTGCGGGGGCCCCCAACAGCGCGGCTAAATAAAAAGTACTCCGAGGACGACGAACGACGACGTCGGTGCGTCTCGCGCGCATGCGCTCGCGCGACCACTGAGGAACCGCGGGAATTTCAACCCCCGCTGGGAGAGACGGCGCGCCATGTAATGGCACTCGCGGGAGACCGTTGTTCGCCTCTCTCTCTCTCTCTCTCTCTCTCTCTCTCTCTCTGAAGGTATTTTTGTAATGAGAACCACACGCAAAGTGCCACGCTCTCTATATGTTCCCCTCGGGATCCTTTTTGCGGGCCCGGGGCGCCGCTACGCGCGCCCTCGAGACTCGATCGGGTCGATCCTGGGGGCCAGCTTCGAGTATTCTCGAGAGAAGCAGAGGGTGGGAAGAAATTTTTCGATAGATCGCCCTTTGGATATTATTGGGGTTAGAGTATACTTGGATTCGTCCACGAAAATTCCGGAACCGAATCTAAATGAAGGATCTGGCGGACGATGGGACCGCGGGGGTGAGGAGGGTGAAATCCTTTTCGGCGTTTCACATGTTTAAAAAGGAGGAGGGAGGGGGTGGTGCATGCTTGGTCCGTGGAGGTAGAACAGGACTATCTCTCGTGAATCTCAATCTAATATCTTGCGAGCATATTTCCTCGAGTTTACAGCCGGCGAGGTCTCTCATTGGTCCGCTTGGAATTTCCTCTTCCTCTCCCTTCTCTCTTTCTTTTCTCTCATTATCTCTCTTCACTTGTGATTTCACCTCCCTCAGCCGTAGTTTCTCTCCTTTCATTCTCGCCCTCACGTCGCTCGCTCGTCCCTTTCTCTCGTCTCTTCTTTTTCTCCTTCTTCTCTTGCCTCCTCTCGCTGGGCCCTCCTCCCGCGCCTCCTCGGGCTCCTTTCACAGACTCTCTTCTACCTGTTCGCCGCGTTCCACGAGATCAAAGAGCGCCGACACCAGCAACCCGTGGTCCGTGGGGTGTCACGGTCGAGGAAGGGCCCGGAGGAGGAGTGAGGACGAGAGGAGAGGAAAAAGGTAGCAGCACCCATATTCATTAATACGTTCAGGTAAGGACGTTGGGGGTACGTTTCCTTTTCGAGGGACAGAAGCGATCGGCTGCCCGCGCCCGCCACGATAACAATCTCGGAAATTATTAATGAACCTTTGCCCGATGCTTCGCTCGGACCTGTGGCTGAAGATTTTTTTGGGAAGTCCGATAGAGAGAAAGGGGGAAAGAGAGAGAGAGAGAGAGAGAGAGAGAGAGAGAGAGAGAGAGAGAGCCAGAAAGCAACGATAAGATCGGGAATCAAGAAATAAAACGTACGAGTAAAAACAAAAAGGTGCAAGCAAGAATGGCAAGCGAGAATCGCGAAAGATTATTCAGGGAAGTAACAGAAATTGCGTAGCTTCTGGCGCAAGAGGCCAAAGTTCTCGTCGTGGGAGCATTGTTTTTCGGGAAAGTTTCCGATCTGAAAAATAATACCGCAGATAACGTCGCGCGGTAAATCCCACGAACGCGTCGTCGTCGTCGTCGTCGTCGTCGGTAGCCAAAGTGCATCGAATGATTTCGGTGCATAGCTGCACCCCGATAGCGTCTGCGGATCGTATCGCGGAGGGGAATTAAAATTGCAGTAATTTTCCACCCTCCTTCCCTCTACCCACCGCCATGCCTCTCGCGAGAAAGTAAACTCTTTTCGAACAAAACGAACAAAAAGGTTTTCCTCTCTTACAATTAGCGGGGCCCGTGACCAATACCCTCGTTGGAGAACGACGAGGGTGGATGGTTCCGAAGGAGGAGGAAAAAGAAGAAGGACGGAAAGGAAAATTCGAGTCGACGCACCGTAAAATCACTATCGACCCTTTATTCTCCCCTTGTCGAGCGAGAAGGGAGGCCGCTTGAGGAAAGATATCGCAGGCGATAGGCTCGTTTAGGCATGACGCGAAGCGAGCGGAAATGCGTAACCATGGAGGACGACGCGACGCACCGGACGACGATCATCCGCGCAGTTTGAAATCTCGAGACAATAGCGTTCGTGTTCCACGGGGGATCCTCCACTTTTTAAAGTCTATCTGACGTCTGGCATCTGGCGCGCTGTCCGGGAAAGCCATGTTCCTTCCTTCCCCTTTTTCTTCCTTTTTTCCCTTTACTTCGCGAGCATCGACCCCCTCTTAAAATCCTCGGCCCTCGATCGTGACGAATGGCGAGCACGTGAAGAACTCCTTTTTCCTTTCTCGTCGATATTTCTACGCTTGCCACGTGTCCTTCGTCTACCTCCCCCCTCAATTAAGTCAACGACGTTTGCGATCGTGTTCGGATCGGCTTGGAGGAAAGTCGAAGAAATTATCGATGAGAATTTCGATTCTCCAAAGGGCGTTGGATATCGATGCGCAACTTGTCTTTTAACGTATCCTTACTCCTTCCGTCTTTCCGGGTGACCTTCTACGTTCTCCTGCTTAATCGACTCTAAAAATCACGGCGACGCGACGCCCGTGATCGCGTTAGAACGAATCGAGAAAAGTGGAACGTCCCCGCCTCGCGTAAAGGCACCGGCGAGAGTCGCGATCCTCTAAAAGCACATTCAAATATTGATACGCGAAATGTTTTCGTAACCGTGCGGTGGGCGCGCGCGCGTACGCCTAGTGTCGTCGAGGCGAATGTAAATAACAACGGGACGTTAAGTAGACATCCGGCGCGCGCGACGGGGGAGCAAAGTGAAGAGAAGGAGAAGAAGGTGGTGAAGCGAGGGAGTGGCAAACCGAAGACCTCGCCATAGGTCCAATTTGCTTCGTCGTAAAATTCATATTTACCCGCTTATCACGCGTATCGGCGCGCTCGCGGTAATGCAACCAAAGAGAGAGAAGACCCCCCGAATCGAGTTATCGAGACTCGACGCGATAACTCGACGATGTGCTCCATCTCACGTAAAATTTTGCCTTTTCGTCCACCTTCTCCTTTTGTTTTTTGTTTTGTTTTTTTTTTCTTTTTTGGCCGGTTTCCCTTCTCCTTTGTTCGTATTAATCCTTCGAATTACCGTCGAACTGGATTTTCCGTATCTCCGCGTTCCACTTCCATTCGCCATCTCTCGCCGTGTCATTCCAACAATCGAGAGGAACGTGAGTTGCGCGATGACATTGCGGCGTTGCATCGACGCTCAAGGTCACGCCTGATAAGTGAAATCAAAAACACGTAATTCCGTAATGTCGAGAACGCGCCGAATCGGTACCGCGTAGGAGCTTCGTGAACCTTTCTCTTTCGCTCTTCTTTTTCTCTTGTTCGATTTTCCTTCTCGCTTCTTCTTCTTCCACTCGAGTCGCGCATTGCTACTGGGATACTCGCATTGTCGACGGGGGGTGCGATAGCAACAAGTGGTTGCTTTCTGATTACGACTGTGCAACGTTGTTTACCGCGTTTGTCGCGAATTGACCCAGACGCTCGAAGTAAGCGCGACGACGAGATTAGATTGCCGACTCAATTAGTACCGTTTCATTCCCCCTCCCCCGTAACCCGACTCCCATTTGGCCGACAATCGTCAATGGACAGCTTCGATACGACACATTTGGTCAACGTTGAGAACCACTTCTTTCCGGTTAGCCAAGAAGCGTAGGATTTTCGATGAGGATTCATTGGCCCGTGGCACCAGGAAGGGTACGTATGTATGTAATTTTCCGGTCGACTCGAAGATGGATTGTTTTTCTCGTGCTCGTATCTTTCGAAAGCCCCCGAAAATTCAGGTACTTTATTAAGGAGAAGAAAAGAACTTGGAAGGTTCTAAGCTGACGACGGCGTTTGATGAGCGCTGGACAACTTCCGGTTGGAAAGCATCGTCGGCTATTAAAGAAATCAATTATAGTCGATGCCTGGAAATTTATTTGGGATCCCTGGGCCACACCCAGATCTCGATGGCAATGCAAAAAGAAGACAATTGGTCACAGGCTGGTCTCCACGTTGCGGCCTATCGACGATTTAGCGTCAATTAAGCGTCGCACCGGAGGAGAGCGGCCCACGGGGCTAGTTTACGTCACGTACCTCGTGTCGATGATTCCACGAGTGTTTGTTGACTCTTGCCGGGACGACACGGGGCCTCCACGTCACGCGATTGCTCCATGCTCTCTCTTTCTCCCTCTCTTTCTCTCTCCTCTCCCTCTCCTCTCCCTCTCCCCCTCCCCTCTTTCTCACTCTTGACGCGGTATAAATTCAAGGTTACTCGGCTTCTGGACCACTCCGCCGAGACCCCAAGCGATTCACGGTCGCCACGAAGGAGCGTGAGATAGAAGGAACGGGAGAGCGAATGACGACCATGGAGTGTGCAAACGGACGTGAAATTCTGTTCTGCGTCTAATCGATGACGCAGGTGAGAATTCGAGCCTCGAAGATAAATTTGAGTTTCATTGAATCCGACTTTTTCGCGCCTCGGGTAAGGGGATTTCCTAGGAGTCGCGAGAAAGAGGGAAAGCAGGAAACGATGGGCGAAGGGTATCCAATTATTTATCGTGCGAGGAACCGTGCGCTCAGAAGCGGTACTCGAAGACGCGACTCGAGAATTAGAAAGACTTTCAAAGGATTCTCTTGAAAGCGACAAATTGGCAATCGCGCTCATCGAGGTTGCCGTCGATACGCAGCGAGCCCGTTCTTCTTCTCTCGCTCTTACTCCTCCTCGCTCTCCAGCACGTTGATACACGGGTCGACGAATTATATAAGTTCGTGGATTTTTCCTCTCCTCTCGGTGAATTGTCGCGCCGAGGCGCGCAGGAACCCCGCGTGATACCTTCGTTGTTGAAAATTGTAGAACCTACGGGAGGTTCGTTCCTCGGACCCCCCACTTGCGTTCGTTGTTGGAGTGCTCGATGTTGATTTCTTCATGGTCCACGAATCGTTCGAACGTTTTTTATCGAAATCGGATTCCTTATCTTTTTCTGTAAAAGTTCCATCTTCGTCTGTAAGGCATCCATTATCAGCGCGATGCTTCGTCGATTGAACCCCCGTGATATCGCCGTTGGAAATTTTAGGGCCTACGAGAGGTGCGTTGCCGGGACCCCCCTCCCACTTGCGCTCGTCGTTGGAGTGCCCGACGTCGATTTCTTTATGGTCCAAGAATCGTCCGAACGTTTTTTCAACGAGATCGGGCTCGCTATCTTCTTGTTATAAAAGTCCCATGCTCGTCTTTAAGTTATTCATTGTCAGCGCGAAGCTTCGTCGATTAAACGTGCGTAACATCGTCGTTGGAAATTTTAGGGTTGACGTAGAACGTCGTATCAGAGACACCCCGCTTACTCGTCACCTCGGCGTTCGACGACAGTTTCTTAGCACTCCAAAAATCGTAGCGATTTCATCGAGAATCAGCTGCGAGCGACATTCGAATGCCCCATTCGTATCACTCTTCGTTCATGGTCCAAGTATTGCACCGGGTTCGTTATCAGCAAGAAGTTCCAAGAAAGTATTTTATAGCCCAGTCGCATCTCCTCAAACGCCTAGGGACTTCCTTTATCATCGTGGAGATTCGTCGCTTGACCCCCTGCCGTACCATTTAGGTCGACGAAATCCGGGCCAAAGCGTGACGTTCATATTTCACCCTCGTAATGTTCACGTTTCACTCGAATTTAATTCCACCAATCGGATTCGCGATGCTCATGTTTGGCCCGCATTTGGTTCCACGAGTCGGACTCACGTCTCATTCGTGTTTGGCCCAAAATTGTCGTCACGAGTGAGACTCGTCGAAGTACGGTAAGGGGTTAAACGCGGATTTGAATGTTTCTTCTCTGCAATTTGGCACGCGCGCGGCCCGACCGTGACTCCTCAATCGCTCGAGTTAAACGCGGATCGTTTAATGCGAAAAGACGTCAGACGGTTGTCCCTCTAACGCTGAATTATGCCGAAGCTATTACGTCGAAGATTGGTGTTAAACCGCACTAACCCATCTCGCCGACCTCCAAACTGTCCTCCAACAGTTCCTTATAAGGTCGAGGGGTAATTAGCCATCGGATTTCTCTCTCCCTCCCCTCCCTCTCTCTCTCTCTCTCTCTCTCTCTCTCTCTCTCTCTCTCTGTGTGTGTGTGTGTCCGTGAAAAGTTTTTAATCTTACACCAAGGATTTCGAAAGAAGCACGAGAAGAGCGTAGCGAGTCTCGAGGAAGATTTATGATCGACGAGGACTCCAAAGGGCAGCTTGAGTACCTTCGGGCGCTTCCGCCAGATTCAACTCGTGCCTTCTCGGTTATCAAGGAAAGGTACTGGCTCGACCTTGTCGACCTTTCCAAGGTCGGAACGCGAGTCACCGGGTATTGCTTCATTATTTTTTTGTCTTGAAAAGCGAAGAACGGATACGACAAGATCAGTAAATTTTTGACGAACCTTGAACGGTAATCCCCTTCGGAGGCCAAAGAGTCATGTGTACCACCGACCTTCCGATACTTCGTAATTCTAGGACATTTTACTCGAAAATCTTTTCGGACCTTTGCACGTACCACCGTGTCTTTCTCGAAGTGTCTTCGATCTCATCAACTACCAGAGAATCGTATGATGCCACGTGCGGCGATTTGAAGTCGAACAATCGGAACCGGGCAAGCTGTGTTTGACTCTTGTCACGCGAGCGAATAAAAATCGTCGCCGTGATTAGTCACGATCTAATTTCGCGACGTGTTTTCTACCCGAATTCTTCCCACCCCATTTGTTCCCCGATTCGCGTGCTTATCGCGGTGGGAAAGAGCGAGTTTCGCGAACGAGAGGGAAAGCGCTCGAATATGTTGTCATTCATGCGTTACCGTCGCCGTCACGGGTTGAGAAAAAAATTCCCTACACTCTGTGTACTTTGGCCCGACGAGTCAGAACGAAAATAGCTACTCGACTCGAACGTTACCACCTCTGAGGTAGGTGTTTATCTTCGCGAAGTTCGATACGAAGTTCGTTTCTCGTCGCCGCCGCGAAGGGGAGCGTAATCGTGAGGAATGGGACAGAAAGAAGAGAGAGAAAAGGGGCCAGCACGTGCGTCCGCTCATTTCCAAGCATCAAAATTCATCCGATGGGTGTAGCTTATCTGATAAAAATGTCGGCGCCCGATGGCCTGATACCGCCAACCAGGTCCCTGGCCCGATTCAAAGAAACACGCGCCATGCCTTTCCCGTCAGATTAGCATACATGCGAAATTATCTTCGCACGTGCTTTTCTTGTTTCCTTCTTCTTCGCCGTGCCAATTCGGCGGCTATAGAAGAGGCTGTTCAGAAGTTGCGATATAACAGATTTTGGAAAATTCCTCGAGCGCGTAGCACCGGCGAGAACAAGTTACGTGGAAGTCATAAATCGAGAACAGATACGGCTTCTCAAATACTCTTGAGAAGTTTCGAAATAATTTGACTTCAAAATTCTTCGCGGGCTCGCGCTCGGGGGGTCGTTTCGACAAAACCCATTGGACTCGTCGAAAGATAATTGGACTTTCCTTTTACGACGACGAAAGGTGATCGTTCGAGAGCTGGAGCACCAGGGGCGCGAGCTTTTCGTTCCAAATTTCTCTCACGATACTCGAGAGAATCCGTGAGCGTTCGCGGACCCGAGAACACCCGTAGTCGAGAGAAACTCCAGCGAATCTAACAATAAGCAAGGTAAAATGAATTTCTCGATGGTTCATCGACTGCCAGCGGTATGGCGAGAAAAAATTCTCGAGGCTTTCTCGACGAACCCCCCGCAGGAGTCGCGCGCGAGGTTCCCTTCCGCGATCGAACCACCCTTACTATCACGAGAGGCAATTTTTCGCCGAGTCAAATAGCATTCTCTTTTCACTCTATTTCTCTCGTCACCTCTGAGTTCCGCGCGGAAGGCAACGCGTCGGGTCGATGGTAATTCTAAGCGGAGAACACGCGGTGCGGTCAAGCCTACGTCACCGAACATGCGAACGTCGACGGCATTCCGGAAATTTTCCGCCTGTTGTTTTTGTCGCACCTTCGCAAAATCTTATCCGAACGACGACGGTAAGCAGGTCGGTCGATCTATCGCGCGCACAAATCACAGACTATTTGGCGTGCGCTATCAGATAATGGATTTCGCGTGAGAATAAGATATTGAACTTGACGCGGTGGTAAGAAGCTCGGATAGATGTTTTTTTTCGTCTGGCAAATTGACTCGTGACGGGGCTGGTCGATAGATCAAACGAAAAACACAAATCGGTAAGACTCGTCGAACGATTCGCGCGTCAGGTGTCACGATTCACGGATAAACCACGTGCGTTCATTAGAACGGTGTTGATTAGAGTCAAGAAGTCTGGCACCTTCGCCGTACACCAGATTTCTTAAATAATCCTTACGGCCACCTATGCTCATTAGGGCTTTCCATTTTGGCGCTCTTAGAATATTCCTCATTCGCGATAACAGGTAGTATTCCAACTCGTGTCAGCGCAAACCTCGTAGAGTAAAGCGACATCGATTCAACTCACGAAATGCCTCGCGGATACAAGTGACACCGCGCGTTCTGGGGATTACATAAGTCGACCGGGGGTCTTGCTTTCCCCAAGAAGGAGAAGAAATCGAGAGAAGTGGAAAGATCGAGAGAAAGGAGAAAGATCGCCTGACGCCGTACGGTTCGTAATGCTCTTCCGATAGGATCGCCGTTTTCGTCACGAAGTCGCGATGACCCCGCCTAGACGTTCCGCAAAAGTGACGTGGGGGATGCGAGCGATGAGAACGAAAGAAAAGCAAAATCAAGCATCGCCTCTCTCTCTCTCTCTCTCTCTCTCTCTCTCTCTCTCTCTCTTCGCTGTCGACGCTCGTCGTGGCTTTTCCGCACGACCCGAAAGACGAAGATCTTCGTCTCCCATATGCCTCTCTTATCTGTCCTCGACGTATTCGGGAAAAAAATACGTCCGCCCCTTCCTTTCACAGGCAGCCGGTAAACGGGCCGCCATCTTCGAAGTTATTCATACGGACATCGCGATGCATCGGTGAGTCGGAATTCGTCGACTTCTCTCCAACGATCGGAAAACAACGTCGGAGGTACCCCACATAGGGCAAGCGTACCGCGAGCACGGTCAATGGCCGTATGAAGCGGCAAACATTGTATTCTGCCTCTTAAGTTTGTGGGAGCCGGACGTGTCGTAACCATGAAACTTGTCCTATTGAGACGTCGCTCGCCTTGCATTGTGACCTCAAATACGTCAGCTTCTCCAATGACGAGAAGACACATCGATCTTTAATGTCACCTAGAAAGCGTCGACCGGCGACGACGAAAAGCAACGATTTGCTTTTCGGTCGATGAACCTACAGGAAGTTAAGGATTTCGCAAATGAAGACGAGCTAATCGCGATCCTTGGGACCTCAGGGCCGTCAGAGTGTTGAGGTTTTCCGGATCTCAACGAGCAGAGAAAACGATGTAAGAACGTTGAACGTGATTCGGAGACTGTTGACGTGCAACGACGACGAGGATAAGCTCGCGACGAAATGGTGGAGCGATCGAAGAAGGCTCCCCACGAGGACTCGCGACTGGGACTAGGAGGTTCGCGACAAGCAGGCTCCCCGCACGCGGCGCGCCGTGTTGACTCAGCTTGCGTTTAACGGGGCACGCTAAGGCGTGGAGCAGCGATAATTCGCCGTTGAGGTCTGTGGGAGATACGTGGGACTTTGTTCTCACCCACTCACCCATGTCTGAGCGGTTGCCGCTGGGGAGGAAGAAGAGGTGCGGGCTGCCAAGAAGGAGACGCGATCGAGAAAGGATGAGAGGGAAGGACACCCAAGGGAAAAGGAATTGCGCGCGTACTAAGCAAAGGGTCTCCCTTCCTCGAATCTGAACTAAAATCAAATTTACATCTACGCCCTTTCCACGATCACGGCGAATGTTACATTAAAAAACATTGTCATCCGCTTCTCGTCCAAGCTAATCGGCGAATTATCATCCACGGTCTTTGCTCCGAGCAAGAGAGTAAAATAAATTCGACTTCGGTCGCTAAGTAGGCCCGAGTATCCCTCGGTCGATTAATATGCCGTAAAATTTGTAAAAGATGCACGTCGAAGCGTTTCAAGTTGCATACCGTGCGATTGGGTGGTGCTCGTTAAAGAACACTTTAAATGTAAAAGAGATGGCAAATATGTTGGAAGATAACCCCGAAAGAATATTGGGAACCTCCTTGAGAAGATATCTTTAATACGGAGTTTCGCTTCTCCGAATGCTTCTGTTTACTCATATACGGTGGTGACGAGCGTCGGGAAACATGGCGCATCACTTGCCGTGCAATCGCTCTCGCATCAAATAACACAACGTTGCTCTCACGTGTTGCCGAACTCCTCGCGACCTCCTCGGTGCGTTGGCTCGCGCAGGGTCGTCGGGGCATCGCGTCGTCGGAGAAAGCGGAAGAGAGAAAACAAGGAGAGAGATAAAAAGAAAGAGCCGGTGGGTGCAAGGGCCGGAGAATTGATAGGGTAGCGGCATCTGCTAATAAATTGGGCGGGCCAGGAGAGTCGATTAAGGGACGTGTCTCTTCGTATCGGTCCGTCCGTTACTTTCGTCCTTCTTTTCTCCTCTCGAGGTCAACGAAGACGCGCATTCGCATTTTCCCTTCAACACTGAAATGAAAATATCGCAACCGCGCGATTAATCTCTCTCTCTGGAAGAATTCTCGTCATC
Source organism: Tiphia femorata (assembly GCA_944319695.1). Taxonomy (NCBI): domain Eukaryota; kingdom Metazoa; phylum Arthropoda; class Insecta; order Hymenoptera; family Tiphiidae; genus Tiphia; species Tiphia femorata. Next base: position 432,109 of record OX090899.1, read on the forward strand.
GTGAATTCCAGTCCTCCTTCCGTGCCTCTTCACTTTTCGCGATACACCGACGAGGTTAGTCCCTGCCCCCGCGAGTAGATTGTCGCAAGGATTTAATCGAAGAGATTCTCCGTTTGACCAACGCCCCTGTGACCGTGTCCATCGCTCGAGCCGAGTACCGTTGTTAAGGACCGCGTTGCTTATTACCGCGCTGCTCTCGCTGCTTTCCCAATTCCTCCAACTTCTCGTTTCTCCGAGCTCGAGCATTGCGTCTGTCCACGAGACCGTCGATTTTACTTCAACCGGTAGTCCTCGGGGCGGTTCCCTCATTACGTTCTCCGCAACGAGGGTACGTCGTCGCGACTGACCAATCCGACGACACCCCATCGTCGTCGACGCCGCGCGCCAAGTGAGCAGAGCGCTCGAGCTCTCACGGCGCGTTATCAGGCTGCATGGCGTGGCAGGGTGGGACGGTATCGTCGACCACCCAGCGGAGGGGAGAGGCCCAAGATGATAGCGCGGCTATATATAAGGCCCATGCCCGGGGCGCTCGCATTAGTTGGATGTTCGGTAGGCTTCTCCGCGATCGTGCGACGCCAAAGAATTACGCAAACCTGCTCCGCGACGTTAGCGATCATCATCGGTCTCGGCCTACCCCCCACCCCCCCCACCCCCACCCGGGTCACTTCGTCGATTCTCCTAACCCCTCCTCTTCCCTTCCTTCGACCACTTCTCCTCACGGCGTTATCTCGAGAAAAAGTCGTACGGTCACAGCGGGAGTCAAGAGAGTAACGAGAGGAGTGAGAAACCGCGGCTCGATAAACAACGAGCGGCCAACGATAAACAACGAGTGGCCGCGCGAGAGTCGAGCAGTTCGGAATAACTTGGACCCTCGAGAGTCTTCTCGTTGGAATTTCAGAGAAATCGAGGAAAGGGGTGAAATTGTGGCAGCCATCGTCATGGAGACGCGCTCTTAGCATCGACTCGCTCATCACCCGTCGGCGACGATCTTCTGACGAATGTCTGCGTAGCGGTAGTGCGCGTAAATCGTTAATCGTTCCTAGCACGACTCGTAGCAGTCGGGTATCGTCGACCAGTGGATCCCAGCCTGTCGTTTGTTTCTTTAAGAGCTTTCCTCTACAAAGTGAGAGGAGAGCCGAAGAAAAGCTCGCGAGAGGAATAGGAAGAGACGAGAGAAAAAGCGAAGGAAGGAAGGAAAGAGTGGTCGATAGAGGCGACAAGCTGTCAGGTGCAAGTTGTTTTGTGAGACGATCGCCGCGTCCCAGCGTAGTTATGTTCTCGATCGAGTACAGCAAGCAATTCCTGAGCTACCGTATACTCAAGTCGAACCGGTTCAAATACATCTGACGATACGGACTCGGACTAAGTGCTAATAAGGGTGGGCAAGAGCGATTAGCAGTGCGTGGTGCTAAGGTGGGCCGGTGCCGACTTGACGACCAGGTGCGGGGCTCGGGACGGGAACGACGCAAAGCTGAACGACGCGGTGGGAGAAAGGGCGAAAGGGAGAGGGTGGTGGAGGATCGGATATCGAAAGAATCCGTGGGCCCGTGGCCCAAGACCTGGAAAGTCTTGCGACAGCGGAGACCTGTGGCGTCCGATGCGCTGGACGCTCTCCTCTCGCTCTTAGAAGAAAGGAGGAAGAGAAAACAAGAAGAAGAAGAAGAAGAAGAAGAGGAAGAGAGTAGCGTCCCTTCGGAAAACTTTCGAGGGGCGAGCGCCGCTCGCGGTTGGAAAAGGCGAAGAGGGGAGACCTCGCGAAGGAGGGAATAGAAACCCTTTGGCTCCTTTTCGAGAAGGATGAGCTGGTGAAGTTCAAGGATACAAAGAGAGAGAGAAAGAGAGAGAGAGAGAGAGAGAGAGAGAGAGAGTAAGAGAGAAAGAGAAAGAATAAGAATCAAAAAACGGCTCTGCCTACTCTTAGGATTAAGTTCCATCCAATTCGTAGATACCACTATTAGACCCGATTAATTCTAGCGGAGCCTCCGCTTGTAAATTCTTAAGATCAAATTCTACGATTAAGAGGCGAATAATAATCCGTCATTCGTCGTCCATCGATCGCGTTCGTAAGAAGTAATATCGAAAAGGGAAAAGTGAAGGGAAATAAGGTCGGGGTAGGTCCATCGTTGAGAGTCGATCGTAGAACCGTGAGGAGAGTCTGCACGTTGGTTGACGCGGGCTGGCGAAAGAGCGTTGAAGGGAGTAAAGTTTCGATAACGAGGGAGGAGAAGGAAAGTAAAAATGATCGTTTACGTGCCCGGCAGAATGCCAACCCACGTTGGTCCCTACGGCGCCGCTCGTTACCCGGGCACCCTGCTAGGAGCGGTCCCGGGTTTTTACAACCCGGTCCCGGGTTACACCACCGGCTCCACGCGCGCGAGCTTCTACGGGAGCTTGAGCGGCCTTCAGCAACAGGCCCAGCTGGAGCTTCCGGTCTGGCCCCGAAGGATGCCGGCCGAGGAGGATCTAGGGAATTCGCCGGCCGCTGGATTGGCGAGTCTCGGGGTGTCGCCTGGTGCCCTTGGCAACGGTGGACCACCGAGCCCCGCGCACAGCGACTCGGACGCTTCTAGTTCGAGCTTGGAGCTAGGATCCATCAGGCGGGGAGAGAACGCACAGTTGAAATGCAGGTGAGCAATTTTATCCACCTCCAGGATTCTTTCTAATCGACTCTATCCGTTTCTGGACACGGGCAACAATTTTTGATCGCGTAAGAAGTATGTATACGTATTACATGAAACTCGTCGTTCCTTTTAACCTACTCTTAAAAAGGATCTACCTCTATTAGCTTCTAGTTTCTCGATTTCTTCCAAGTTGCTTAACACTCGGTGCGAGCTTACGTAGGAAATTGTTACATCGACTGCTAGAGTAGGATCGCGCGTACCCTTTTCTTTTTGGAGATGCTTTTCTTTTTCTTTATTATATACTAAAACCAAATTTACCCGCGTATTATAATTATGTAAATATTTGACGAATTCGGATTCGAGATTAGGGATTTTGATTGTTCAAGTGAGAATGATCGTTCCAAGAAAAGATACGACCGACGTACCCGACCTATCTCACGGCGCGTTAATCTTGGTTGAAGGTATCTATCAGGTGCGCGCGGGTTCTTTTCAATCTGGGGTACCTTCTTACGGATCGTTTCCTACTTTTCGATTTGAACTGTTCAAGAGCGCGTGCTATCGCCCGCAAATACCCCACCGCTGAAAGATTCATGTTTGCCACCGCGTTAGCTTTGCGATTTGGCACATCTTTTATCTCTTGCGGTCTAAAGCTCGCGGAGATGCGCTCGTGGGGCGGCGCTTATCTAACTGCCGCGAATCTATCGTCGGATGCACACTTCGAGAAGCTCTTATTGAGGGGGCGCCTTATCACTTGCTCCTCTTATCGTCCTGAGACAAATCCAACAATCTCAGGAGAGATTCCTCTGCTTCTCCTCCAGTCCATGTTCCGTTACTACTCTCCCTCCTCCCCCTCCCCCCTCCTCCTCTTCCTCCTCTCTATATCTCTATTCCACTTTTATCATCGTTATTCTCCTATCTTCTCCCCCACGTCATGGCCTCCCTATCACCGATCTGCGATGGATTCCACTAATAGGCGTCCTCGTCTACTTTTATCTCTCGAATGCGTCGTCGCGGTCTCTCGTACAATTGCACCACTCCGTTCTAACGAAATGACCATTCCACAATGGGGCCCCTAGATCCATCGAGCGTGTCCACGTCTTAGGCCTCGGTCTAACACGGCGACTTTTATCCACGAGCGGCTTATTACGATGGATAACTTGTGGATTTTGTTAGCGGACGAGTGCACGTACGAAGAACGAAATGCGCGTGGTTTGGGTCAGATCTGGTCTCATTACGATAGACGCGGATGCATTTGTTCGCGCACAAGCTCGCGGGCGAACAATGAGAGCTACGAGACTTGGATTCGCAGAAACCGGAATGTCGGGATCGTTTAACTTATTCGGGTATCTTTCCAAAGTATCCAAGTTCGAGGCAGGCGAAACGTGTCTTGTCGCGTCTGTCAAACCAACGTTCAAACCTTCAGACGATTTCGTCGAACCTGTCCAATCTTTTCGGCCTAGTCACGCGTCATCGTCAATTTCTACTACGGAAGAACGAGGAGACGGATCGACGTAGAGAATAAGGAGAACGAAACGCACTCATCATCCTTGCAAACGTCGCAGTTTCGCGCGCTCCTCCCAAGTGATGCTAATTTATCTGTGGAGTACGTCGTGCGTATCTCATACGGATGCGGACGCGCGTTGCACGTGGTGGCTCGCACACGTGCACATTAATTCGCGCGCGTGTCTCGTATCGGTTCCAACCAGTTGCGCGAGTACGAGTATCGACGCGCAACAGAGTCACGATCGCGGAAATCGATTTGAAGAGCTGGCGAACGCACCAGACGAAAGAAGAAGAGTGAATCTCAGCATTGGTCGCGTCTAATGGACTGCCTTATCGTCGTAGGCGGGCAACGAAGAACGTAAAAGTAAACAGAAGCTCTTGTCGCACTCTCGAGCGTCTCGATGTCTCTCTACAATTTCGTTGGAGAGTCGCTCGAGACTACTTAACCAGGAGCGTCCCGTCGACGTTAGTCGTGCAATTAAAAGTTTAATTTCCTTGCTCGTCGTACGCTTGCACAGTCGACAGTTAACGATCGTATTTTCTTCGGATCTTCTTGTTTCCTCCAAGAGGAATTCTTGAATTAGCAAATGTTTCTTGGGATTCGGGATTTCCCTTCGGGTATTTTTTATAAGTTCGATATAAAATGGGCGTTGTAATGAAAACAAAAGATCATACAACGGACAAACGTTCTCAATCTTTAATTGCACGATTAAAATCAACAGTTCGCTCTAGGTCTTCGGGAGAGGGGCTCGTTATAGGCATCCATCGACATAGCGGGTACCAAATAAGAGAGTCCAAGGTTGTTCTCTCGATGAATGGAAAAATCGTTGAGTGCGTACGATGACGAACTGGGGGGGGGATCCCCGTACCTTTCACGCGGTAGTCGCGTGAAAGACCCACGGAGAAGTTTCCTTATCGCCAAGTGTTTCGCTATCGTTCCTCGTATATTCTACGGATATACACACGGCACGTGTTCTCGTCCCCTCACGTGGGCACTCTCCAAGCACCGTCTCTTTCCTCATCTTACGCCAATCGGGAGCACCTTAGATACCTTTTTCTCAACTGCTTTTTGTCAGCACGAAAAACACGAACGGACGCAAGAATAAGGAAAACGAATTTTGCTTTCTGCCTGAATATGCATTACATTTTAAGGGTCCACGGTCAAGAACTCGAAACCTGAGCTCACGCGGATCGGCATCGTGGATCTTGTTTCAAATTGCGCGTGGCGCGCATCACCGCTACTACTGCACAACCGAACTTTGGAAATTGTCAATTCGGCACCTTTTTATTCGCAGTCGCGGAGAGAATGCTAAATGCAGGAATAAACGTACAGCAGATAATTCTCCTTAATGCGTCGTTTTCGACAAGCAACTATCCTTCCTTATCGAACCTTCGTCCTCCGATTTTCTCTTGTCATCGAATACGCCGCAAGGATCGCGAGCCATAAACCAGTGTTTACCGACCGGAGAAGATAAAGCTTCCAGATCTCGATCTGTGCCCAGGCTGAATGTCGACGCACAATCATACAGGAAATTGCAACTTTCCTCGCGGTAAAAAGTCACGAAGAAATTGAACGCGACGGAGAGCTCAATGATACGTTACACGAGGTAGAAAAAGGTGGTTTTATTTGTATAGTAATCGTCGTTCGCAGTTCTAAGGAAAAACGTGACGATACCGGCGAACGTGTCGCGAATCTCGATTGAGCCATTAAAGTTGCAACCCGACGGAAAACCCGCGACTCATCGGCAATATCTTACAGAGAGCGCGCCATTTTACACGGCGCGCATCAAGAGGCCGCCCTAACCTTCCGCGAAGTGAGGAAGATAAGAGCGATGCACGGTGCTCGGGGACGGCCGTAGCTATTAATTGCTTTTCGAAACGGCTCGTAAAATCGTAGAATGCTCGAGCGATCGCGAATCGTTGTTTGTCAACTGGATCGCTAAATCAACCGGCAGAAGTTAATCGCGCGGCAGACTTGAGAGACCCTACCTTGATCCATGCCCCCCGCGATCAATTCCTCCTCCCCTCCTCCCCTCCTCCCCAAGCGTTCCTTCCCTTCCTCCAATTGGACGGAATTCGATTCGAATCGACGCGGGGGCCTCGCGCTATAAACTAGTGTCAAGCGACGACAATTGCGAAAGAGAGTCGGAATTGGTATCAATTGATGGCCAGAGGCGGCCAGAAAAGGACACTCTTCCCGTGACGCAAATCGCGCGCCGATATTTCAACGCGCACGTTACACTCGCCCCTCGGCGCTTCACGATGGATTACGACGTTATGTCACGCGTATATTTCTTCGCGAGAATTCAAAGTTGCACGAAGAAACCCGATAACGATTTTTCCTCTTGCCTTGCTCTTTTGAGTCGATTGCAATTTTCATAAAGGTTCGCGAGTCTCGGTGATCGACGAAAGGCAACAAGTCCGTTGCGAGAAAAAAGAGGGCTTCTTCTCTATTTACTCAGACCGCCGCCGTTTCCGCCAACGGTCTCGTTTATCATCGACGCGTTGTGCTAACAAATTTATCGCGAGCGGTTGCTCCCTCCCTCCCTCCCTCCCTCCCTGCCTCTCTTTCTCTTTCTTTCTTTCCTCGTCCAACGAGCCTAGCACGTACAGTCAATCAGAATGCTCCGACCAGCACGCATTTCGATTTGAAGCCACACCAGTGCGTTGAATCAGGACGATTAATTAAACTCCCGAGATAATGGAGTATAACGACCCATCGCGCGCTCGTGCGTGCACATGTATTTCGGAGGCGTGTATAATACATATATTCTTAGAATTACCTTCGGCGCAACGCGTCCGACGAATACGATATTCTTATTTCTGGAAGCCGATGGTGAACTAATGCTTGGACTAAAATTGTTGAATTAGAAGTGAAAAAGAAAATTAAACAGACATCTGACCTTATCGTTTATTCTTCCAGATGGCAAAATTGCGGAAGATGGTTCACATCGTTGGAGCAGCTCGCAGGACACGTGGCGAGGCTGCACGCGGCGCCAGGACCACGGGGGTTATTCTACTGTGGCTGGGAAGGTTGCGCAAGGGGCGAACGTGGCTTTAACGCAAGGTAAGAAAAGGTGATTAGAATAAAAGCAGCTTCTTATTTTTGAAGCTTCATTATTGCGAATTATCAGCCTAGACAGTAGGCTCGTAAATCGCTAAAAAACAATAATAATAATAAATAGACATATCGTACCTTTCGTCGAAGATTGAGATTCACGCTCCAAAGTTTACGCGCTCACGTAGCACCACGATCGACAATGGGTTTCTCAATTTTCCAGATACAAGATGCTGGTCCACGTGCGAACGCACACGAACGAGAAGCCCCATCATTGCTTCCAGTGTGACAAGAGCTTCAGCAGAGCGGAGAATCTGAAGATTCACGCGCGTTCGCACACGGGCGAGCGTCCATACGTGTGCCCGGTCGAAGGCTGCAACAAGGCTTACTCCAATTCGTCCGACAGGTTCAAACACACGAGGACCCACGCGGTGGACAAGCCCTACTGCTGCAAGGTGCCCGGTTGCCCCAAGAGATACACGGATCCGTCGTCCCTGCGGAAGCACGTAAAGACCTATCGGCACTACGTCAACAACAACGACAAGCTTCAGGAGAAGAGCTTCGATGAAAGCGGTGGAAACGCTGGTGGTGGTGGTGGCGGCGGTGGCGGTGGCGGTGGCGGTGGCGGTTGCGGTGGTGCTGCTGGTGGACTCGGTGGACAGGATAAGAGCGGAAGTTTCGACGCAATGAGTCCCGAAAAACAGAGCAGTAGCGTCCACTCGGAGTCCGACAAGAAGGACTCGAGCATCGAGAGCAATACCTCCGGCTCGAGTCCCAAGGCTAGCAATAGCTTCGAGGAGCAGCGAAACTTCGTCGAGTGGAACAACATGTACAACCTGCAAGAGCAAAGAAAGGGTCAGGAACAGATCACGTCCCAAAAGTCCGCCTACGATCAGGGGATGAAGATCTATCCTAGGATCTACGATGAGAATTACATAATACCAGACAGGATTCAGGTGAATCCAATGTATGCCACTGCGATCTCGGGTGGTAATGTGATGAAGGAGGGTCGCACGGGTTCGGTGCCCTCACCGCAAATCAGCCCCCAGGGCTTGGTACCCGACGCGGTTGTGCCTCGTATGGGCATGCAGTCTACGCCCATCAAGGCCGAGGAGCCGGCCGACTCTCCGGTCAAGATCACCACGGTCGACTACAGAAACATCGACTCGATCGTGAACAGCACGCCTTGCAAGAAGGAGACGACGAGCTGCGATCCGGTGAGAAATTCTGTGATAAAGCGAGCCGAGGACTTGAAGATGGAGGCGATGGAGGTGGTGGAGCACAAGCCCAGCACGGAGGACGCGAAAAAGGATCCGGTGGAGTGTTGCTGCCGTCACAAGTGTTGCGTGCACAGCAACGATAACATTCTCGAGAAGACCAAGATTCTGTCGGATTTGATTCTCAAGACCCAGAATCCATTGTTTCGTCACCTCTTGGGCTCGGTGGATCTCCAGTACGGATTGCAAAATATGTGGAGCAACATCGCGGACAGCAGCCACACATGCGGACAAGATCTTAGAGTTAAGAACGAGATTGTGACTGAGATGGAGCAGGATCTGCCTCTGGATTTAACGGTGAACAAGTAGTTGCCCATTTGGGAGTACGATGTCTCCGAAGATTTGATTAGTCGTGATGCAAAATTAATTATATTTCACGGGGACTGCAGTTTTGTCGATAAGTCGCAGGAGCTGCGTAGTTGCGTGAGAAATCGATTTCCTTGGGGAAGAGTGGTGTGCCGAAGAGATCGACCAGAACCGGTTGGAGAGAAGGAATTTGTTATCTTTAATGAGGTAACGATAGCACGTTTCTCCCTCTGAAAGGAGTACGAGACCAAATATATTTTTAATACTTTAACGCCGGATGCACGATCCAGGCAATGCGAACGATTCTGGATCTACCGCCTATTTGCTCAATGTTAGCCTGTTATGACCCGTTAAGTAGTGTTATTGCCGTTTAGTGTCTTCACTGTTAAAATCTGAGTATGGGCGTGTGTTGTAAGCTGTACATGGGACGACCATCGGCATACCTGTACATATATTTAAAAATCTCGTTAATGTGGTGAAAAACACGAATTAACTTCTTCTATTGCAAGTGCTATATTTGTACATATAGCGTTTCGTTTGCGTTGGATATATAATCGGATTTCCCAGATTGGAAGATTCATTGTACGATAAGACATCCGTAGAATATCATACTCTAAAATAATCGTGCCGACGTTATACGAAAAAGTAAACATGTAACATATGTACATAAAATATATATATATATATATATATGTATATGTATCGAGAGTCAATCGAAATTGGAAGAGTATGAAGGGGAGTGCCTCTTTTCGACGAACAAGAATGTTTAGCAATGTGAAAATATTCAATAAAAAAATTCATTATTTATGTAAATACCATTTATTCTCTTTTAATATAACAAACGTTCAGCCATTTTACTTCAACATTGCAAATATAATTCGATATTCTTAATTTGTAGTCCAAGAATATATCTCGCGTACGCATTCGAGAGGTTTTCTACACATGGGTATAAGATTGGATTGAAAAACAGTTACTTGTAACGTTGTTACCATTCCCTATAAGTACCGCATTAAATAAATCTTAACATCGAGGTATTTCTTATGCCGTCCACGCTGCGTTAGCGACTTTATGCCATTTTAAAAATTCTGTCGAAACAGTAGAAGCTCTGAACATAACTCGTATATTGAAATGCATTAGACATTTCAAATTCATACCAGAATCAAACTTACAGAAATCAAGTGCAATATAAATATATATGCCATGTTTCTCAAAAAAGACAGTCGCTTCACTTACCGTAGTTTCATGAACTTTGTTCACGTTCGAGCTTATTACCATGCAGGTTGGTAAATTTCTTGCCCTATATCGATCGAAACATGTGAATCGTTTCACACGCAATAATAATCTCAAGATATACTGTGATTCGTTAAAAGGTTAGACATGCCGTCCTTGATGATCTTTAAGCTTTCTAAGTCAGCGTTTATTGTTGCAATAAGTTGTGCCATTCCTTGCTGCTCCATGGTAAGGTACTAAAATAAAACGGATATTCATTCGTACAGGTACTAAATTAATCCGGATATTCATTCGTATACGCGACACGGGTTACATACTGCCTTGATGTCATCTTGTGCGATAGGATCCATTGTATATCTTTCTTGATTTTGGGTGTCTATATGCCTTCTCATTCTAAGCTGAGAGAGCATTTCGCTAATTCGGCCTTTGAACTGCGTGGGAGCGCTAATTTGGGAATGCATTGCCTCGAATCTTCGGGTTAAGACTTCTTCTTCCGGTTGTAGAGATAAACCAACTTTGCGAGTAATTTCTTGCCGTACCAATACCTGTATATGTGACATTCTAGACATACGGCCCCATGACAATTATAACAGTAACTAAATACCTTTAAACGATAATTATACCTGTAACACTCTATGTTGAAGTTCTAATAGTGTTCGTCGATGTTCCTTTAACTTTGCTTGTGTGACTGTGTGCTGCCTCTGTAAGCCTTGAATCTTTTCCGATGCCATATCTAAAAAGGCTCGATGCCTGGCAGTTTCTTCTTCTTGACATTTTAGTCTATGTTTGACTTGCTGAAAACCAATCATTGGCACAGGAATGTATAATTCTGGATTAGGATTGTCCAATTGCGCTTGCTTCCATAATCTAGGATCAATTGAACAAGGTGGATTATCCAAGTATTCCTTAAGTTGGGCGGGATCAAGTTTAATTAGTGGAAACAATTCTTCCGTTCCATTTTGTATTAACTGCTGTTTTTGTATGGCTTGTGACAAATATGCAACCAGCTCGTTCGCTGGAATTTTTCTAGACGACCCTGTAATACCCTTCTCCGAGACAAATATTGTTACTTGACTTTTACTTTCTCCTGTAGCCTTAATGTTGTCAATCGTGACTGTTAAATTAGGCTTGTTGCCTAGTAGGCAAGTTAGGAGTGCTACGAGTTGCTGCTTTCCTTCTTTGACGTTCTTTTCTTTTTTATTAAAGCATAATACAACTAATCCATCATTATTATCTGCATCAGGAATGCGACTGTATCCAATTGCTTTAAATCTACACAATGGATTTTCTTGGTTTAATTTTATAGGAGGTGCATTTATGGAGTAATATGCCTTCCCCGTACCCCACAATGCCTGTATAAGGTTCCATCTAGCAATGGTATTATCACGTTCATCATTATACAATTGACAGTTGAATACAGCATTGTAAAGTATTTCAGAAACTGCATTTGGACAAGTTTGCTGTTGTTGCTGTTGGAGTTGTTGCTGTTGCTGAGGTTGGGATAGTCCACCTCCAAATGTACCGAATCCTGTTCCTAAACCAAAAATTGTACTATAATAATTTTGCTTTACCTAGCGGTCAAGTATAATAAGCGCAATACTGTTGAGAATTTTACCAGTGCTAAAAGTCCCAAACCCAGTACCAATATTAGTTGTGGCTGGTTTTGCGCCAAATGCACCAAATCCTGTGGATGTACCAAAACCTGTCTGTGTTGTACCAGTATTACCAAACCCTCCAAATAAATTGGGAGCAGATGTTGTAGTTGTAGATCCAAATCCACTAAATCCACCAAAACCTGTTGATGTTGTGGTTGCTGTTCCAAATCCAGTAAAACCCGTTGTCGAGGCGGGAGTAGTGCCAAATGTTGCAGTAGATCCAAATCCACTAGCAGTGGATGCAGCAGTAGCGCCAAATGCCGGTGTTGATCCAAATCCTCCAGTAGTTGACGTTGCACCAAATGTCGGGGCAGATGCAAATCCACTGGTCGCTGTACTACCAAACCCAGTCGCAGCAGGTGTTCCAAATCCAGTTGCTGGAGTCGTCCCAAATCCAGTAGTAGTACCGAATCCAGTTGTTTGCGTTGTCGGTGTACCAAAAAGACTTGGTGCTGAAGTTGCTGGTGCATTAAATCCAAAAGAAGGTGTTCCAAAACCCGCTGCAATAGTGATTTTATGTTTTGAAAAATATCTGTAGATATTAGAAAGGATGTACTACAGTAAACTTTTAGTAAGGAATGATTTAAAATATACTTCTTGAAACACACGAGGCCATGTATCGAAAGCATGCGTTGTGGCGTCGCGTAAGAATCTCTTATAAACAAATATCAATAGCATTACTTCTCATACTACCTGCCGGAGTGGTATTACATACACACTTTTCAAATTAGTTATTACAATTCTCACAAAAATACACTCGAAGGTGGTCAGTTATTGAAATTTAGTCTGCTTTTGTTTTCGTAAGACAAAAAGATTTAAAGCATATGTCAAATTACGAAAAACGCGAGATTATACAATCGCGGAAAGTCGTAATACGCGGGATGTGCGCAGTAAAACGACGGTGACATCGAAAATATTTAGAAGCGGGTGTAATAAAAGTCGGACATAATCTGCATGCAAATTTTCAGGTAGAGACATGAAATTGTGCATGAAGATTAGAAACGTACAGCATAAAGATATATTGTAAAACCTTGGATATATTTTTTGCAGGTCTACGGAATTTTTGAGCGAATATACTCAAAACTGTATTATTGAAATACAATTAATTTCTGTAGAATCTAAGTAATATAAATGTCAGTACAAAGCCACCTGGATGCGAAGACGGTATGACTTTCTCAATTGACTCAACCTGTGTATTTCTGATGCATATATCGTACACAACACAGTTAGACTATTGATATAAGAGTGAAAATAATAGACTAGAATTCAAATAATAGGACAAAATTGCGCATGGCATAATAGGAGCAGCCGTGATATCCAGCGAAAATATGGCATTAAATAGTGTACACAGCAAGGTTCACGAGGATGCCACTGAATTCTTAAATGAAATTGGTACCACAGATAGAGCAATTGGGGTAAGAATTAATATATTCAATTAATCTACCATTACAAGAAGAAGTAAACTTGCAAATCAATATTAATTAGGATGCTACAGCAGAAATTATGCTAACCACACCTGGAAGATTACCAAATGAAATGTATTACATGGAAGAAACGGCACGTCAAGCTGGAACTCCGGAAATGACAGTACCTACACAATGTACTACGCAAAGTTCGGCTTATTCGGTTGCAGCAAATTTCAATGCAAAACATGCAAACTCGGAAATCGGAAGTCACTCTACGATTTTTCTCATTCTATCAATTACCCTTCTGATTTTACTATTATTGTGTTGTATCACTGCGTGTACGATTGCTAGAGCTAAAAGAAGGAAGGATTTTTTTGGAGTACGCGACATTGAATGTGACCCAGCGTGTAGCGGGATAAGCCAACCTCTGCTTCAATCGAATAGAATCTCTGAGACGACTAGCAAAACAAGCAGTAGTTCCGTGAGGAATTGAGCAGGTACGTATGGTAAATATTAATGAAAATCATAACATATCTTTCCTTCCCCGAGCAAAGACTATGCAATAGTACAAATATGCACAATATCTATACGATAGTATACTACGTATAAAACGAATTTAACGCATAAAATAGACATTCTATAGTTCAACATCTATGCAACAGAGAGAAATGTCGTAAGAATCTTTTAACAAGTAGATACCATCCGTACTGTGCATAAAATTGGCGCGCTAGAGACATGTTTTATCCTAACCTCGCAAACATCATGCTGTGGGTGTTTACATTCGTGATGCATGGTATAAAGAAACTTAAAATTGCTTAGCAGCGGTTAAATGCGTGTCTTTTATTTGATTACCAAGTAAGAACTGCTCGTTTATTATGATTCAGGTGGAATGATGCATTGAGAGTATGACTTAACCTAGATAGCGTCAAACTTACTCTGTTTCACTGGAGTAGCCCCAGTATTTGCTGTAGTTCCGAAGCCGAACGAAGGTGCTGGCGTGGACGTGGATGTTCCAAATCCCGTGAAAGACATTGTAACGATTTGTTTACGATTAACCAAAAACTAAAAACTACGCGGTACAGACGTCGCGCCTTATTTATATCCCCGTCCAGTAACGACATACGATGCCGTTGCACATGCGGTAAAGCAAACCGACTTGGACGTTGCGCAGAAGGACTGCGCAGTGGATCACGCAGGCGCACTGCTATGCCCTTACGAAGCATATGAAAATGTGTGAGAATATATTTTCGTTGAACTCATGTCGTTAAATTTGCAATTAGATTTATTAGATTTTTGATACAGTATCACTTATTTCGTTTGTGCAACACATCTAATGTCGCAATATACATATATATATATATATATACATCTGTGTGTATTAAATATACATCCTTTTCTAAAAAAGTATCTGCGTACCGTTTCAATCTTTAAAGCTTAGAGCCAAGCACATAGTTCTAAAAGACGTTTGTCAGATCAATCGACGAGTAGATTGCGATGTCCCCAATGTAGAGAAAAGTTCTTCACTATTAGTTTCTCGAAATCTAACGCATTGTTTCAGATATAACAAATGATTTGTAAAACGAGAGCCGAGGCCGTCGTTTGCGTAGGGTTCAATGATACATACAATCTTTCACTTTTCAACGAATTTTATAATTCAAAAACTTAAAAATAAACATCTCCATATGCCTAACGTACATATATATAATACTTTCTTCAACATTTTGATAAGATTGTTATATAATGCAAGATTCAAGCGCCGTTCGCGCAACAATCCAGAAAAGAAGTATATATGTATACATTAGTAAAAAACACTGTGTAGTGTACCTGTAAATGAAAAATTGTTCTTTTGGATTTTCTATTGCGTACTCCGTGTAGGTAGAATGGTCGATCGTGCGTGCGCACGTTTTCATTTACGCCTTCAAATCGCGCCCCAATCTACCGTATACACGCGAGCAACATTCAATTACCCCAAATTGCAGTCAAATTGCGTTATCCTCGTGAGAATGCTCGAACGATACGCTCGTACGGTAATTCAATGTTAAGTCCGTGACGGTAATGAATTACTTCGAACACGACAATGACAAAATTATATTTTGACATTGCAACTTACTTTCTCGCTCTCTTTCTCTCACTCCCTCTCGCTCTTATTCCCTCACTCCCCCGTCGTCTCACCTCCCCAACTCCCCGGAACGGCTCGAGAAATAAAGAGAAATCGCGATCGCACGACGAATTACGCATTGTACACGTTTAACGCTAATTTTAGAAGATAGTTTTGTCGTAAGCTTTTAGCCCGTTCGTGTGTATTGCTTTCATCATCATAGTTGACGCTGTAATCCTGTAATCAGCCGATGTTGTCCGTGTCTAGAAACAAGAAGCCAAAAACCAATAAAAAGCCTTTGAAATATCACAAAGATCCAGTGGTACCGAACCATTCATAAATAATAACGTTTCTCAACAATATCCTCTTCCTTAAGACCGCGACACCACGGCGCCGTTCATCTTATCCTTTAACTTTAGACAGTGCACACGATTATCTATGTATTAGCAAATCTATCGCGTTAACATTACAAAACGCGCACTTGTGCATATTTCCGTCGCGTCGCGTACGTGCAAAAGGTAATATCACCTCATCAAGACTCCCAAATTACTTATGAATGGTTGAGCTTTTGTCAAGCGTTTAAATCTCGTTAGCATTTCGTTCGATCGAAGGGAGAGCACTTCTCGCGCGGTAAGCTAAGGTATCCGTGTTGAATCGTAAATCGAAATTCAATTATCGTTCAATTTGGGAGCGGGCTTCATGAGGTTCACATTGTCATCGTCGATTCCACGAGTTTGATAATAATGACAAATTCGGTTGTCTAACGAGATTTAACTGCAATTGCTTGAAATAATCTTCGACAAATATATATATAATGTATATATAGATATATTGAAAAAGGTGAAAAGGTCTTTACGTCTGATCTATCCATCGAGTGTTAATCGAAGGAGCGAGATATTACACGCACATTACCAAAATTATTCTACTTTTGTAGGGTTTCCAAGATCATTGTTTTTGCCATTTACAGTCACTATACGTGCTTTAAGGGGGATACACTTGCTCTATGGATTTTTGTCGTCGAGAACGCTTGAATGATCCATCCTTCGAAGAATAAACGATCGTATCTTCCTCGTATCTTTCTATTGACTTCACTTCTTTTTTTTTGTACAATTTACTCGTTATATCTTGAAAAGCATTAACGGTACTTCATATTTCGTTTTTTTTTTTTTTTGTTTCATTTGGACCCCTGATGGTTAAGACATGATAGGCAATTCGGATTATACAGTGAGTCGGGCTTGTTCGTTCGTGTATTGCGAGCATATTTGTTTCGAGGATGCCAATGGTACTACAAATCAATGTATCAGGTATGCGAAGCCGACATCTGGAAGAAAGGTTGTCACTGAAAGCTTGGTCCGTATATGAACACGTATAGAGGGTTCCGCTTAAATCCAATTAAAAATATCATCGGTTTCGTTTTGCGAAAGATTCCTATGCATGGGTGACGGCAGAGGCGCGTAGTGCACGTATGAAATAATTATCCCATAAAAAGCAGTCTCGCGTTCGAACGCACGTATCCTAAAAAATGTTTCTAGAAATTAACACGTTTCTAAAATTCTAGAAACGAGAAGAACGAGAATATTTTTAAATGTCCTTGTAAAAAAATTCGTGTGAAACGTCTTAGGCCAGAGTTTGATCCGTTGATACATTCCTTTCTCTCTCTCTCTCTCTCTCTCTCTCTCCCTCTCTCTCTCTCTCTCTCTCTCTCTCCCTCCCTCTCTCTCTGTCTTTCTCTCTCTCTATCTCTGTGCTCCTGGTTCCGAAAGATAATCATGGCGACGAAACGAGACTTCCTCACTTTCTACTTATACACTCTAAATTACGCATTCGTTCTACGCACTTTTTACGAGAGTACACGTTTGCGTCGTGCCTCCTTTACTTTTTTTTTTATTACTCGACATACCCGAGCGAACGATACGTCCAACATTTACACATTTACACATGAATTATATAAATCTAGAGGATACGTCACTTCTACGGGAATCGGGTACCGTTCAACTATAAACGCACACGGCGAGCTTATCGAGTTTTCCTACGATAATAAATATCGTCGTATCTAATCCGTTTCTTTGTTTTTTTTTTTTTTTTTTTGGTTATCGTTTTTCTTCGTGAGTCTCGAGGAATTTGTGTCTTAAGTTAATTCGTATCCTTAGTGCGTTATTTTAGGTCTCGTTGAAGAGGTACGTTTGATTGATAGCGAGCGCATAATAACGGCTGGGTAATAAGGGAATTGTAAACGAATTTACGTAGCGCGCGTGAAAGGGGAATGACGAAATTACTTCATTCTCCTCGTTCTCGGTCCACCGAGGCAGAAACTATTTAACGAAGTGAGAAGAGGCGCTCGATGGAGGGTAAAAGCAAAGGTAGAAGACCGTTCTATGAAGGGTAGAACGTCTCGGATATCGATGGCAATAACCGAGAATAAATTCGGGGGAGGTTCGTTTCGATTAGGCTCTTCTTTTCATTAGGTCCCGGGTGATAATAATTTCCTATCGATTTCCGATAACAATGCGACTAATCACGCGGCAGTCGTCCATCCGTTATTTCGATTTATTATCTAAATATACGTTAGTAAATCTATGCGTGTGCACGCCTACGTTACGTGCGATCCCGTACGGCTTGTCCTCGCAACTTACGCGTTACAAGTACGACTCTGAAAATTCGAAGTCCGACGCGGATGCGCGCGAGGATCTTGTATAAACAGAAATACCCCCACCGATAGCGCTGTCCGATGTGCCCTCGCCGGTTACGAAGTCGGCAACGATCAACGAGTCTTTGGGGATGTTGAGGTTGCCACCCTTCAGTGCGTCCCGCTCGGCCAGCTTTTGCTTTAGCACTTTGATCTTCTCCTCCTTCTGCGGACAAATATTTGGAAATAATTAATTTTCTGCGCCCAGCCGTTGATCGGAGGGGTGGAAAAGGTTAACGTGTTCGCTAAAGTAGGATACCAGGTGAATCTATCACTTGAGGAAATTTCATGTCCGATAAGGTGCGGGCTAAAACGAGCTACGCGGTAATTTCCACGAAAAGACGCGTCTCACGTTGAGCGAGTACTCGTTTTAAAATTAATAACGAATTAATTTAGTCTGCATTCCGGGGTGTTTTACATTTGCTGGTTATAGCGAGAAAGAAAGTCACGAAAGATTTGTTTTATTTCGAATAAAAATACACGCACTCACAATGCTTTGCGGTACATTCTTTACGTTTCTGTTCTATTCGCGACAGTGATTATTCTTACAATTTTCTGCGTAATGGATGAGTACTGCTTATGAATCTTTGTGCAATGGAAGATTATGACAACGGAAATTATATTATAACTTTCACGGTTTCCTACGTGGGGATCCACGGCATATAGAGCAACCGCTGCCATATAGAACCAGACTACTACTAAAAGTACTACTAAAAACGAAATCGGTATCGTAACTGTTGCCAATCGTGGCTTACGAAACACAATTTATCGAAACACATATAATGAACATCCTGGATAAAGCATACGGGCTGCAGCACGATGAAGTCCCCCTTGACACGGAATGTGTTAATCATTTTAACCTGCATCCAGTCGATCACAGTACAGATGAACACAAAGAGGTACCGACTCTCGAGATTTCGGTTGATTCGCGTGATTCTAATCGCAATTCAAGCAAGGAAGTGGACGAGAACGAAGAGAAAAGGAACTCACCGCAGCTATCAACTTTTGCAGCTCATCGTTTTCGTTAAGGAGCTTCTGATATCTCTCTTCGTCCTCCTTAGACATTCCCACATCGGGATTGTACTTGGACTCGGCCTTATCCCTGGGATGCCTTATCACCTCGATTACTTTCGGCACGAATATCAGCGCCATGCTCAAGAAGCAACAGAATATTATGGCCAGCGCTACGAATGCGAAACTGGCGTCCTGCTGGCTAGCGATCACCATCGTGACCGGGGCCGTAATAAGACACAGTACTACCACATTGTAAATTGACATTCCAACGTATCTGGAATCATTGATCTGTTTCACTTTAATGCTCCTTGTCTCGTATGCCAGAAACAGTCCGAACACTAAAATGATGCCTTTGTAACCGTAAATCAATCCTGAAACAGGCCAGGGTGATATAATTCCGCTTGCTGTCCTGCTTGAACTTGAAAAGTAAGTGATTACTTTAACGGGAACAATGGGGTATCCTTTGTTCAACGGACACGTGGGGACTCGCATGCGACACGAACCGAGAAAATAATTCGGATACTCACGCTCTTCGGTCTACAATATTCGCAACTCACCGAGCCATATGCTATTGTGCTCGCTCTCGCAGTGCTCCAGCTCGGGTCTGATTCTGGCGTCGTCGTCGCCTACGAGCGACGCCTCCAACTGAAAGACCTCGATGTTTCGCTGCAAGGGATGCAGACCCTGCCAAGCGCCTAGGAAAACTATATCGATCGCGAGGAGGGCGCTCACCATCGTGTAGAGCTTCCACGGCTGTACCTTCTTCTGTATGGACGAAACTTTCTGTTTAGCCATAAACAACTAAAAAGAAAAGGGAATATCGACGGCGTTAAGAGGCGGCTAGGGTGGCTCCCGTATGTGCACGAAGGGGTGAATGGGTATGGTCATCCGTTTCGTCATGCGGGGATCGGGTGGTAGTAGTCGTTGTCTGATGCAAACATTTTATGCTTGCCTCGGTCTAAAGATTACAAATGACGAATTTTAATGTAGCTAAAATACGTACGGTCGGATCTTTCATACGTGAGACAGGCTTTGGTAACCCCGTTGAAAAATTCCGGCGAAGCTACATTGTGGAAACACCGTATCGTAATGGAGTTTTTAGCGACTTTCGGTTGCCGATTCTACCGTCGGTTCTAATTACCAGGGCGCAGGTATGCTTTTAAATTTTTGAGGAGTTCCTCCTTAATCCAATGTCACCAGATACGGATTAATAATCGAGCTTCGGGGTCAATCGGATGGCCAAGGGAAGAACGAACTTCTACGATTGCCTAGGGACCCTCGTAATCAGATTCAAAGGTTCACAGTAAACTTGAGATTAAACTCGTTCGTTGTTCTCGAAGAAGGGTAAGCGCCGAGACGGCCAAAAATGGTCTGGGCTCGTTCGTCCCTTTCCACCGGTGCGCCGCGACTCGGTTCGTCCAGGGGATCAGTGGTAGAGCGAATGAGAGAACGAGAGGGGGATGTATGACTTACCTTAGCCTGATCGGCCTTCGTTTTGGTGGTGAGCCGATGGACGCGCCACACCTTGCTGAACATGGCGCCGAACGCGAGAGTGAAGCCCGTCGATAGCATCCACGCTCTCGCCTGACATATCCTTGGATATTCCCAGGGTGAGACGAACCTACCGTCTATTCCTAATAGAAAGACCGATACGAAACAGGCTATCACGCCCACCAGCATTATCGTGTTGCATACAGGATGGGACGAGAGTATCACTCTGAAATTATTAATGCTCGGGGTTGGCGGCTACCCTTGCGAGATGTGAGAAACTAATGGATATAGAGACAGAGATAGATAGATAGAGAGAGAGAGAGAGAGAGAGAGAGGGGGGGGGGAGGATGGAAACGACTAGGTGAGCATGCGAGAGAGCCACAGAGAGACATATAGAAGGAGAGACGAAACAGGTGACTATTAATTATTCGTGCGAAAGAGAAGATGACGATACCTTCGGTGCCTGTTCCAGATATTGAAAATAATCAGAATAATGGCTATGACGATCCCCACGGACGATATAGTCCCCATACAAACGAATAAAGGCAGTGACACCGTTCTCAGAACGGTTCTTACAATTGTCCTGTCCTGCGGCACCTTGCCGCCTATCCAGCGCTCCATGTTGCGCCACGTTAGATTGTCGCTCTGCGTATCGTAATATCCTAATTTAACGTACTTTCCGTCTATCACTTGCTCGATTTGCGTCAGCGCGATCCTGTCGCCCTGCGAGCTGAACGCCACGTAACCCTGGGGAAGGCACGAAGTGTAAATAGGCGAGGAAAGCCCGTCGAGATCGATCGTCGAAAAAACTGCAGCGCCGATACGGCGAATTTACTTTACCGCAAAGCTCTTTCTCATTCGCTTATTACATACGGAAACTCCGAGAAACTGCGTGGAATTGATGGCTGAGTAGATCTCGTCGGCGATTTCCTTGTCCGTGTACGTGAAGTTTTTCAAACTCTTGCCCAGCTTGTTCAGCTTCTCCATAGTTTTGTTGAAGGCTTATGGTGTTCGATTTGCAAAAAGGAAAGGAAGATAAATGGCCGTTCAAAATAATGCACGTTGGTAAGAGCTTTTCGACGGAAATGTTTCTCTAATATTTTAAGCAATCCAATGGTGCAACATCGGTGAAGTTGACTGTCGATTGAATACA
This sequence comes from Tiphia femorata, assembly GCA_944319695.1. Taxonomy (NCBI): domain Eukaryota; kingdom Metazoa; phylum Arthropoda; class Insecta; order Hymenoptera; family Tiphiidae; genus Tiphia; species Tiphia femorata. The sequence goes on from OX090899.1 coordinate 453,607, forward strand.
TTTTCTTTGAAAACAAATCTTCGAAATGCCAGTGCTATCGGTTGAACGGCTTCCTTGCCAAATATTCGATATACCGATGTAGTGTATCAACGCCATAGCAAAGAAAGACTCTTACCCAACGCTACGGACCAGACCGCGTCGTAAGCCAACGGCGCTTCTTGATATCCTTCTGGATATCGATCGTTGTCGATATCATAACCGTCCTCCTTCAACATCTTGTTTAACCTGAGCCTGAAGTCCTCGGACGTCATTCCACTGACGGTGGTGTCGTTGTTCTGATTCCACATGAGAGCCTCGGTAGTGAGGTGGCCCTCCGCCGCCAGCCTCATTTCCTCCTTCGTACAGGTGATTCCTTCCTTGTCGAGGTTCACCTCGAACCAATTGTCTTCGTACCAGCCGATGAAGAACCAGACGTAGCTCTTCCCGTAGAGATTCTGATGGTAGAGCTCGCAGAGCACCCTTCTCGCCGCGACCACGTAGAAGAGGCCGACAATTATCCGCGCGTCCTGGCGACGCAGGTTTCTTACGGCATCCGATGGATCCGAGAGGAAGCTCTGACGAGTCACTATCTCTATTCCAGCCTCCTTGCATCGCGACTCTAGATCTTCTACAGTCTGCAAAAATGTAGAGGTGCGTTCAGTTCAGCCTGTAGCTATCGGTGGTAACAGGTGTATCGACGAAGCACGACTCGCCAGAAAGAAGAGTCCCCTCGACCTTGCCTCGCTAGCCATCTTTCGAACAGTTTTCATTGTTTTACGCTTCGTCTTCCGCATACTTTAACTTTGTCAAATTTCTACCCTATCCCACCATCCTACTTCGAAATATCTATTCAAGGCTGACTGTATTCCTAATACGTATGTAAATATAATTTGAGCCCGTGAATTTGAGGTCGGCCAATTTAAAATCGTGAATCGAAAGTCGGCTAATTCGAAAATTGAGAATTAACCAGGGTTGCCTTCTGCGTACGGCAATTGCCGTAATTTTGTATCGCGAGGGAGTATTCGAGGATGTTTAATATACCGCACTCGAGTAAGATGAAGGAACAACGAAGGTTGAAGCAGCGATTAGCATATTCCACGAGAATGGAGCAAAAGAAGAAGTTGGATGTCGTAGATGAAACATCGATACTTACAGAAATGAACACTTCTTCGGCTTGCTGCAAAATCGCCACCCGAGACCAGCCGAATTTTTGCAACAGTTTGATTCTCGTGGGATTGTGCACCGTGGCGGATGGATGAGTCCTGAAGAGGGTGGGAAACCGATTGCGATCGGAGAGGGCCGGCGACGAGGCGCCGTAGCATAGCTGAAAGTTAAATAGCAGAATAGACCGCGAAGTTTCCAAGTTTCTCTGTCTTTAATCTCTTCAAAGTCGAACCCACTTACCACCACCAGGTTCCACATCTTAGCTGCCTCCGCGACGGTTGTGCAGACCGTGCTGCATCCGGCCAGTAGCATCAACTTGTGTGGCTTATAGTAGAGAAGGTTATACATAACGGACGCACCAAGACCTGGCTCGCACTGCGCGATGGGGAAAAGAAACGGGAGAATGAAATGTTCACGATGCCTTTCGAAAAAGAAAAAAAATCATGAAATCCTTTTTTACCTCGCTGTCGTTCGAGTGCAGCTTCAACGTAAAACCGGGCAGAAGGTTCTTCTCCCGATTGACGTCGTCCAGCGCCAAATTCACCGCCGGCATGCATGCCTGAATTCGTAGAAAAAGATGGTAACGGATGATAGACTCTAACTAAGATGACCATCTCGCGAACAATCCAACGACGAATTCTCAAGTGGAAGGAAGAGAATTGCAAAAAGGATTCTCGCGAGAGGGTATCAACGCGGAATCTGTTTACGGTTCTCGGGTAGCTCTCTTTTAAATGACATTGGACTCCTTTCTATAAAAAGCGAATTGATAGGAAATTCTATTTATAAGCGTGATGTCATAAGGTCGCCTTCTCTCCACCGCATCAAGGGCTAACCGCTGCAGGTTTACACGTACATACGTAGGCGCTATCAACGTGTTACGTCGGCGAGAGCGCGCTCGGGCACGGTCCAAAGGAAAGGAGAAAAGGAAAACGGGACGAGGAGATTGGGTCAGCTAGGATCTTTTCGGGAAGTTTCGCGACGCTGCTCGCCGGGGGTTCTCAAGGCCAAGTGAAAAAGATTATCGTGAAAACGGCGAACACTACCTGGACAAAGAAGCGAAAGGCAAGGGGCTCGGAAGGGAAAGCGGCTGTCGCTCACCTGGCCACCCTGCCACCCACCCTCTCCCGCTATCGGAAAAATGCCACCGATGTGCAAGACGTTGTCCGCGTCCTCGGGTGGTAACGAACCCTCTACCAGGCGCGCTACCATCGTGACCAACACCACCGTCGTGGCCAACATCGTCCTCTTCTGTCTCATCCATCGCGACGTCTGCCAGCAGCTTCGTCGTGTCGTACCACCTTGGCCACTATCACCACCCTCGTCCTTCTCTTCCTCCTTCGCCACCATCCATTTCGCAGTCCTCCGAGCAGTCGCGCATTCACTCCTCATTTCCATCCGTGGTCTCTCCTCTCTTCCCTTCTCTCTCTCTCTCTCTCTCTCTCTCTCTCGCTCTCGCTCTCGCTCTTTCCCTTCTCTCTACTTTCTCCACTACGACACGCCCCAAGAGCACATCGAAGATCGCGATCTACTAGCGTCACGCGTAACCTTCATCCTCGAACGTCTCGACGCAGAAGTTGACGATCCAGGACACCTTTTCTATTCCTTCCCTCTCTCTCTATCTATCTATCTATCTTCACCTCTGCCGATCTCCCGCTTAACGCACCACACTGGGGCTCGAGCCGCGAAAGACTCTCGGTCCTGGATTGTCGCGCTGCTACCCCCACGATTGCACCACGAGGTACCACCACGGACCCGTTCGTCCGCGCGACTACGTCACACACGCCACTTCCTTCGATCGTTCCCTTGACGCCGGTGGCGACGATGGTGTTGGTGGTGGTGGTGGTGGTGGCGGCGGTGGACGAGGAGGCGGCGACGGTGGCGGTTAGCCGCTATCAACGTCCCCTATCGCGTGCTGCCGTTGCTGCCGTTGTTAGAGCCGAACGCTCAGCTACTTCGCGAGGAATCCTTTCAACTGCGGCTCCCCCAATGTGTTTGCGCTAAATGCGCCGCGCGAGTATTTCGCGTGAAAGCGCGTGGATCGAGCGGAGCGCTGGCTGGCCTCACCGTCGCCGGCTCGCGGGCTCGCTTCATATTGATCTCAATCCCGGGGTCTCGGGCGCGAGACGATGCCTTGGATGGTGGTGGTGGTGGTGGTGGTGGTGGTGGTGGTGGTGGTGGTGGTGGTGGTGGCTGTGCTGGTGGGGTGGAGGCTCTGGGATTGCTGCTGGGGGGGGGGGGAGGGGGGTTAGGGCAGCACCGTACAAGGCCCTCGACATCCTTGGGGAAAATCAATAGAGAAAAGTTTCCGTGGCCATGTGACGACACCGTGGAAGGGAAGAAACGAGGCCTTCTCCACTCAAGCGCCTAGCGTTCACCGGCTCGTGCGAGTTCGAGGGGGTTCGTTGACGAGTTGGCGCGCGGCCACTCGTTCAGCAGGTAAAGAGAGAGGTAGAGAGAATGCTCTCGGTCTTAATGAGATATCGAAATTTCCGGGCTGAAATTCTGGAGTCGGTAAACAACGCTTGGCACCTCTCGACGTTGATATTGTTAAGGAAAGGATGCGTTATTTTGAATTTGACATACGTAGGTTGTAACGGGTTCGGGCGTGACGTCGTCGATGCCGTGACGTATGCAAGGAAATCGATGAATTATCAAGTTTCTTCGGCGTAAGGCCACGAAAGATCCCAGGAGTTGTGGGTGATTATTTTAGCTTGCGATTGATTACTTCGTTCGTTGGGGGGTTTTTAATAGATTGATTTTCGCGGGTGAATATTCATCGTGTTCTTTTTGGCAAAGCCATCAAAGAGATTAGGCTCTAAAAATTTTAAAAGCAACTGGCGATCGGGTCGCGTGCCGGAATTTCACTAATTAATGATTTTGTACTCCCATTGTGCTGTATGCCATATTGCCATTGATAACGGAATAAATTATGATGCAATTACAGCACAGGCTAGAGTGGGCCTTACGAAGCTTCGTAGGTTGAACCTGTTTTACCGATTTAGAGATAATAGAATCTGTATCGTGGCGTCCTCTCTATATCCACCCAAGAAAGGCTAGAAATTATATCTTGCCCGTTGATAAAATACCGTTTGTTAAACGCGACACTCTTGTAAAATTTCAACCGAATTTTCAATTATTAAAATTCAGTGTTAAATTTCAGTGTTTTTACGGTCTTAGTAATGTACTGGGACATTGCGATTTATAGAGCGGGGTATAATGTTTACATCTTAGCCCATTGCCCTTTGGATTCTACGCGAATCTAACTTTGCAATTGTAGGTCTTGTCGCCCTGTCGCTGATTTAGAAACTCATCTCAATTGGCAACACCTTCGAATTACTTACAGATGGTAACGAAGGTAAGTTATCGGCTTGTAAATTGAAGGAATCATGCTCTCCTCTCCCTCTTATTACACTCTTCATTACTACCTTCCAATAAAATAAATTCGAAAATTCTGGCCACATCCGCGACCTTTCCGCAGCAATTTTCCCATCTCAATTAAGAAATTCTTTTATCCGACGAAAGGGCTCCGCTGCATTAGCGACATCTAACGTCCCGCTCGCTCTTTAATCACGGTACCCACTGTTGGGCCAATCATCAATCATCGAACCGACGATCCGAGCTTCACGCAAAGTCGACGGGATTCTCCATTGGAGTGGACGATCCTCGCGGTTGAAAGGTTCCTCCGCACCCACTCTCGATAACAAAAGCATAATTTTGCAAATCCCTTGAGCGATATGGGCTGTCGCCTCGCTCTCATCCGTTCTCCCTTTCCTCGCGCTTCCATTTATAAAGATATAAGCGTCCGGATGCCATACGGGTAGCGCCCCTTTGAAAATCCGCTTTTCCACGCGTGCGCATCTCCTTCTCCTCCCTTCCCCGCCAGCCCCGCGTTCTTAACATCTTCCTCATCCTCCTTCCATCGGGAGCAGCGAAGAGCTTCCTTAAGTGGTTATGGCGCTTCGGCTTTGTATCCGGCGACTTTCCGCGCATACCACTAAAGCACCGGAAATAAAGCGCTCGCGCGTTTCTCCGCTGATTTATGTCCAGAGAATAAGTAGAGAGTAGACACGATCAAGTTGCTTCCGGCCACACCGTTTGGTCCTCCAAGTTTCACGCGTCGTTCGTAAACCTCCGTCGAAGAAACCAGGCGCACATATCGTTCGGGAGAACTGGTCAATTTTGTCGCTAGATCTGCGAGTACACGGTCTCGAATCTCTTCGAGCTTCCTCGCGTATAAATCGAGCCAATACCCCACTTATCCGTTTCTCCCGCACGTCTGTATTTGCCTCGTTAATTGGAGTCTAACGCGAAGCGGCCAATTAGGAGCGAAGACGCGCAATATGGCGAAAGAAAGGGGTACCAATTAGCGGTTTCCTGGGACCGGCAAATTTTCTCACAATTAATGGTAAACTTTTTAAGAGCCGTCATCTTCGGAACGCTTGGTACAATAATAAATTTCATCGAGCGCACGGGGATATTTAGTTTTAGAAAATTCTGGTCGGGTTTCGTAGGATCCAGATGAATCAAGGGTGAAGGAAATTTTCCTCGGAACTAAGAGCGATAAGGGGAGCGATATCGTATTCGTCTCCAACTAAATTTTCTGTCTGCGGGGGTGGTGAGGGTTGCGCATACGGCGGTTGCGTTAGTTACCCTCTGTCTCGGAGGCCGTCCCCTTCCAGACGCCTTTCCCAACCCACTCACGACCACAATGGCATTAAAATTACCACGTAAATTCAATTCCCAGTTGGAAACGTATCGCGGTAGCTCGTGTAGCTCATACCCGCGGCGTATCCGCCTGCCGCGCGCTGCTCCTCAGAGGCAGGAACGTCGACTAAGGGGGTCTCGAGAAAGACGAAGAAATTGGCGGAGAATCCATGCGAATATCCGACAATTTTCTATGTACTTATTCTTTCTGCATTAGATTCACTATGAGCAATTCCATTTGAACGAACAACCCAATCGCACGTAAGGTAGATCCCTCTAAAGGCTTCTCCTTACTATTGCATGCTAATTCGCGATCTTCTAAAAATATTTTAATCGTCCTTTGCTCGAATTTGTAAAAATTATTCTGGAAAATCGTGTGAAATTGCATCGGTTAAAGTTCGCCCCTGTTGCGATGACAGGAAAAAGGGACATGCTGGAATGGCGGGTTCGGTGCAGGGGGTGTGTCGCCCCTGGTTTTGCTTCACACGTATAGAGGAACGAGGCGCGCAACAGAGAGGCGAGCGAGCGAGCCAGGGCGCGCACGCACGCGTACCGGCTATGGAAAGCTTAGGTTGGTTAGTTAGCGTGCAAGTACACGTATCAAAGGCACTCAGAATCCGAGCTTAACAAAGCTAGCTTTGGGTTTACCAACCGTGTCACGTAGTACGTGTATACCTTACCTGCTCACGCTTCGCAAAACCTAAAGTCCTCCTTCCACCGCGCGCCACCCTCCTCCTTCTTCTCCTCCGCCACCTCGTCACTCCTCCAATTGCAACCCCCAACCGCCTCGCAACCTCTCCATGACGGGATGCCTAACTTTGTCCTTAATGCGTCTACGTTGGGTAGAGGTAAGTTTAGATGGAGGGCAGGGGAACAATTAAAACTGATTATTTCCCGGTCGACGCAGTGCCGTAATCGACGGACCCTGTGCGCCCGATCGCCGCTAATCTCATCATTGAGAAACTTCATTAACGAAGATGAGAGTAACGGAAAACGTGGAAGGAGCAAAGTCCTCCGCGACGAGTCTTCCAAATGAAAGCCGATTTTTCTTTACCACCTATTTCCCTCTTCTTCGTTATTCTGAACGAGCTTCTCGGTAGACACTTTTGTTAGCGCTATCGACGAGTACAATTAAGAAAACGTTACAAAAGATAATGCTTCGACTCTCTTTCGTAACAAATACAGGGCCTTTCTGTTTTTCGTTACTCTGAACATTATCAAATGGCTCTGAACGGTGTTGACCTCAGCCACTTCCGCGGGTCGTGCGTGCGATCGGTACTAATCGTTTCATTAATTTCCAAAGCAAGGACTTAACAAGTTAGTCGCGCGCGAGGCCCCGACCGTTTCGTATAACACGAAGACAGGCGACATAAGGGCCAGTATCCTCTCTCCTCCGCGAAAAATTTGAAATAGATTAGCACGATGAGACACCCCCATGGTGTATTGTACTCGAAATCGCAGATCGACGATAAGCGGCGCGGATCAAGCGGTGCCATCGAGTACTGGCGCATCCAACGACAGTGTGAAGGGGTCGCATCGAGGGGCGAGGAGTGGCCGGGCGAATTTCAAGCCAAATGTGCAACTAAGTACCTACTTAAGTCCCATTCGACGTACGCCGAGAAGGGGGCGGGGGTACGAATCGAGATCCCATTTGAATGGGGGATCCGAACGGCCGGATTTTCGTCCCCGAATTGAGCCATTGTGCGCGTTTAAAACCGGCCACCTGACGGCCCTTGACACGCCGTCGTTTGCCTTTCTGCATTTTAAGCGCCGCGGACTCGTCCTCCCTGCTACATATACGCACGTTTCACCCCGAACCGATGCCGGTCCGCTTTACACGACACTCGCGACATCCAGAGCCCTTCTTTTCCCCGTTGACTCCTAATGTCTTCGTCCGAGATCGTGGCATTTTTTCTTTCTCTTTTTTTGAAGGGATGCAGGAGTTCGGTGTTCAGTGAAAGGAGGTAGAGACGCGATTCATCGTTTACCTGCGATTTCTTTAAAATAATGTACCCACACTTTTTGAAACTAGACTCACCCCGCGCTTATAAAAATATCAGCTAATATCGCGCGCCTTGTAACGACGCCTTAGGGGCAAATCAAATTGTGCCAGCTGTCTTGACTACCATTTCCAAGCCACAGCGTCAATCTGCCCCGAAGCGTGCAGTGACAATCCAATAGGCGATACCACGCCCGAAAAATTAGCTCAAATGAATAAATACGAGATCTGCTCAGTCGCGAAACTATTGACACGATCTCTTCTCAGATATTTTTTTTCGCATCGCCGTTCTGCAGAAGAAATTTTTATTTCGTCACGCAAAGCCGCTGGAGTAACGATTGCGAATATTTCTTAATACGTTGACTTGCTTGGAAGGCTCGAACGATCCAGTAACTATTAAAGATAAAAGAGGTAATCGTTCGGCTCGGTAGACAATACTTTGCCGAAAGAGCTGGCGATGTTTTTGCACCCCCGTGGAGAGAAGGGTGCCACCCCTCTTGTAATCCGCGCCGCTCCATCCTACGAATTATTTTGATTTCGTGATAATTCGTCCCCCAATACATCATTCCCACTTCGCGGACGATCCGCAGGGGGGCGGGGACTTACGCGAAAGGAGACGCAACGGTGAGCTGACCTTCCCCGGATGAGGATCAAAGCGCGTTTTCGGGATTACTTCGTTCGGAGGAGAATCGTCGCACGAATTCACGATGGCGGATCAGCCAGGGATGAGTGGAAAATCATAAATGAGAAAGCGTGCCATTTTTTTCCCCGATTAGAGTCGCTGTTTGCTCTTCCAGGGGGGAAAAGAAAGGGGAGGAGAGGAAGCGGGATTTTTTCCATCGTGATCTAGTCATTAAATAATAATATGAAAAAAGAAGCTCGATTCCTTGTTCTCGACACGCGCACGCCCCATATTTACCTTTAAGCTGAGCCCCTTGTCGAGGCACGCGTTCGCAACCATAGCTCTAAAGGAGAAAATCCTTCCCGCGGCTCCGATCGAATCCTTTGCCCGTTGCGAATCGTCCTTTTCACGAACCTCATCCTCTCTCCTCCTCCTTCTCGTTTGTCCCAAACGAGGAAGGTAATTCTCATCCATTAATTCTTGCCTTTAGTTAGCTTCTCGCGCGATACGCTCGACGACGATTTTTGGAAACTGTGAGCGACACGCTCCTCGTGCGATAGTTCGTCGTGTCGCGCGCCTGCTCGCATTGTTCGCGTGAAATTGAATTTCGTCGATTAGATTTCTCGGCCGTTTACGGTTGGTTTAAGCCACCGCTCGGGCCCCGCACAATGACAGAAGGGCGGGAGAACGTTCGGTTCCTCGGACAGCTGCCGGGCCCTGCTTTCGTCCTCGTGATAGCCTCTCGTTGTGGACAACGCGAGAGCGCGTCGACACCCTCGTTTCTCGTTCACGCCGACGCCGACGACGGGTGGTGAAGGAAGGTGTCGATGATTGGCACGGCCAGGATGACGGTGATGCTCAGGGACGCGTCTACAGCTTTTTTGGGCCCTAGGCCTCTAGGGAGTGGGCGTAGAGCTGTGCTAATTGCGATTCTTATCGTTGTTTGAATAAAACGGGGGTCGGGATTTGAGTATTCGGATACAAGAATTCCAATACATCCGGATACTCGGTCAATTTAGATTCGTGTATTAGAATATGTCCGAGTACTCGGATATAATTACTAAATTAGAACTCGAATATTCAAGGAGCCTATTCCGATGTCAGAGTAGGTACTCGAAATATTAACGAACTTACCCAAATTCCATATTTCTAACCATTCGCACTCGAGGCCTTTTTCGGAAGTTCCATTCGATTTCAAAATGTACTTGTGGGGGAAAAATATTTTATTATAGTGTTTTGGAAAGCTCTCGAGATAAGCTACCAGAATATGCTATAAAAATGGGGAGTTTTATTTAAGAAATTGACGATGAGCTTCACCTGACCTTCAAATGACTATCCAAGGTCAAATCATTGTCACCAACTGACAGCCCCTTAGGTTTGAAACATTTTTTTATTTGACGCTCCGTTTCGGCGATATTAGAGTGTATTATTTAAAATGGGACACCGTGTATATAAAATATATAAAATATGTAATTTTATATTTCGGAAGGTTATATAAGGTTGTATATAGGTATTGTACAACGCTACCAGTTTCAAAAGAAATTAAACGCAGATAAGTATCGGCGGCGTTCGACGTATGACGTTCGAGTTACCGCAACAAACTAAGTGGTGACCGAGAGGCACCTGTCGAGTGCAAAGCGTCAATATAAATTTAAATGTAAGACATAACGCTTTATATGCATTTGACAGAAATAATCGCACTTAATACTCACCGAAAGAATCTCGCAACCGGGTATTCGAGTAATCCTACCCAAATATGATTCACGGGCACAAGTTCAAGTAACGCTGAATACTCCGCGTTTGGCTATCCTCGTGAAATAGCAATAGCTCGTATGCAAACAAGCAAGATAACAACTGTCTAAACGTGTTTTTGGAACTGCTCCAATTATGTTATTATGGTATCGTGTTTGCATTAAATTTCGAAATAAAAATCAGTGGATTTGTTTATTCACGAGCACGCTCTTTTCGCTGGGGCTTGAGCAGCCGATCGACAGTGAACGCGGCCCTGATCGCGAAGGTGCTGGAAGAAGATGAAGGTTGAGGGCACCCCGGGCGTCATTATAATGTGGCCCGGGGCCTAATTTTACTCGGCTCACCGAAGCCGTGCCCAATTCATTGTCGGTCTTCGCTCGCGTAGACGGATCCGCCGCCACACGATCCGGATAATTGGCGGCAAATCTATCGGACCACCGGCTTTTCTGGGTCGTCGTGCCTCTTACGCGCGTTCTCCGCTTCACGCTAACGAATTCGCCTTTCAAAGGGTACCCGGCGAATGGATCGAGTTCAGCTCTAGAGAACGACTTGGACAGAGGCGACATTCGCTGCGAGGCGAAAGGATGGAGAAGTGCCAAGGATCGAGGTGTGGGAGTAGAAGTATACATAAAATCCCAAGGACAATCGTGAATTATACCTCGATAAATCGAAATCGATTAGACCGATATTTTAGCCGGACCCTGCAGGACCCTTCTCCTATTCTCCGATCATCAAAATCTCCGGCCCCTCTTGGATTCTTCTCGAGTTCCGCGTCGGATAAAAGATAGTTCGCACGGGAGGTCACAAACTCTCCGACGAATTTCCGAACGAGATGGAACGAGAGAACAAAGTGTCGCGCTTCTACTCCGCGAAAAGTATTTCGAACGGACTCCTTTTCTCTCGGAGCAGAAGAACCTCGCTCGCTAGTGATTGGAATGCCTCGAAGATGCTCGGAGAGCGGTGGATTTGAATATTCCACCGACTAATTCTTCGCTGACAAAAGATGTTATTCGCTTTCGCCCAGTCCCCTCGTTTTCTCGTCCCTCGTTCGCTTCTCTCTCGGCGCACCCTCTTACTCCTTCTTGTCGATCCTCCCTCTCGTCTTCTCACCTCCTCGTCCTTATCCAGAGTTCGTCTCCAGAGAGGAGAAGTTTGCGGCAAGCGGCGGGCGGGCGTCTTGGTTAATCACTATAATTGATATTCCGTTGATATCACCGCGGCGAGTAACGGAGTAACGCAGTAACGAAGTAACCCGATTAAAGGGAGCCTCTTATTGGTTCGCTCGCTCGCTCGCTCGCTCGCTCGCTCTCTCCAATCGAATTATATTATTACCGCGTACGATAGAGAGGAAGTAGGGAGATGAGAGGAAAGTGAAGAAGAGTGTGTGCGTGCGTGTGTGTGTGTGTGTGTGTGTGTGTGTGTGTGTGAGAGAGAGAGAGAGAGAGAGAGAGAGAGAGAGAGAGAGGAGCATTAGAGAGATGCCGAAGAGGGAGAGAGACTGTCGTCGGACTACGAGGATAAGGATGGACAAACGCTTCCTTCGAAAAGTCGAATTCCGGCTGACGAATTATTTATACTCGTAAACTCGCGAGGACAACGACGTGGCCTGCCGCCGGTCTTCAAGAAATTCCATCGCATTCTTCGATTTATTTTCTCTTTCGCTTCTCGTTTCACCGTTTAACTTTCTTCCATCGACTTATTAATTCAGTGGTTAATCCCCTGCAATTCGACGTCGCGGACAGAGAGCGACACAAAGAGACTATCTTCGTAGATTCGTTTAATAGCTCGTTCAATGGAGCTGCAATTATTAACCTCGCACCTTCCATTTTTCAAGGGTCAGGGACGAAGGATCGCTTCTGCCAAATTACTTTTCTCTCGTGTACGAGACTCGCCAATTACTCTCTCACCGCTAGCAATCCGAGTCGCGAGAATGCTTTAGCGAGCACCACCACCATCCCGAATTATCTCGACAAAAGCAACTCACGTGAAACGACGATAATCGTGGGTGAGGTTAACGAGGCTGGCCTGCCCTCGAGATGAGCGGTGCTCGCCCAAGCTTCCGAGAGACATTGTATATTTCTCAATGACGATGGGCGGAGGGAGGGAGGGGCAATGTCTCCCGCGGCCTCGAGGGCTCCCGTTTCCACGGGAGAACGGTGACTCGTTTAGCAGGAACAATGACGTATAGGGGACTTCCGGTCGAGCGTGGCCAACCGCGCGGAGAATCCGCGGTGGGCGGTCGCTCGCGAGTGCAGGCTGTACGGCGCGGCTACGAAAAGGCAAAATCTGGAAAACCGCATCACGCGAGGGCGGTTACGATGCGGGACCGCTGATTTCCGACATTAATGACATATTTGCGACAATAATGTTCTGTGTAAACGAGTATATTATATAATGACGAAATGCGCGGTTGGTCGGCACGCGGTGGGACGACGGCGAAGCGGGCTCGCAGGTTCTCTCGTGCAGGTAACAGGGTGTACGCTTGTGCGTGTGCTCGCCGTGTCTCCACCCGCATTTGTGCGTGCCTGTGCGCACGCACGCCCAGATCGTTACGCGCGAATCCGCGTGCACGCACGCACGCGAGAGACGCGCAACGGAGTGAGAGCGTGCGGGTGGAAGGTACTCACGGTCGCAGGAAACAGCGCATCATGGTAATGACCGTCATCAAAACGGCAACCACTTAGAACCGGGCCGGACTCCTCCGTGGAAAATTCGTCGTTTTGTCACTGGTTTGCGAATCGCGTGCCTAAGCGAGTCTCGCGGGGATAGCCCTCGTGCTCATTTGGTTCGCGTAAAGTCTCCTTCGTCCTAAAGAGAAGACCCCATCTTTGCTTCGAGGAAATAGAATACTCGAATTGTCTGGATTTTTCGATTTCTTATTTTTCGGGTGCACATCTCTAGCTTTCGTCGATTCGGAAGCGTCTTCGGCCTTTGACGCGTTGGCGACAGACGGGGTAGTTTTACACGTTTTTATTTGAATATGGATTAGTCAAACACGACCCAAACACTTTTTCATATTTCATTTAATCTGGCCAAATCCGGTTGTTCGGCTTGTTTTCCGAAATATTTTACGTGACTTCTGTAATATTTTCTGTTTGCGATATGTATCAACGATTTATTGAAATATCAACAATCGAAAATATATACCATAAACAATGCATTAAAGTAAATTACAGTATTTTCATATCAACGATTCTGCTATTCGACTGCACTTCGTTGATTACGACGTATGTAGAATGTACAACGTTCTTAGTGGAATGTTAAATCAGGCGTTATCCGTTTATCGTACGATACACCAGCTCGTTTAAACGTATCCGAGTAAGGCACGCCCTATTTCATGGAAAAGTGGCCGACGCTTGTGCTTCTCAAGCGAAACCGCCGGGTGATCGCCTGTCGACGATACACTTTGTTGACGTCGCGTACGTCTCCAGTTTAGCGATCCTAATGCTTCTGTTATTTGCTGCGGCAAGAAGTTACCAACGTGGTGCGTAACAACCGTTACTCTCTCGCAAACCGCTTGAGACGTCGTCGCTCGTTAAAACGAGATCTCATCCGTCTTTCCCAGAAGATTCGTGCTTTTTCACCGCTCATCGCGGATCTCCTCTCCGAGCAATTAACCTAGCAATATCAACCCCGAATTTTTTATTAGTCTCTCACGGCGACGAGAATATAATCGACGACACGCTCGTGCGCTAAGAAGACAAAGAAAACGCAAAGGCGCGAATATGCAGAAGATATTTTTCACACGACGGAAATGGGCGTAAGAACTAAATTACGAAGAGAACGAAAAAATGACTGGCAATCCCGGTCACCAGCGTAAAGTATTCGCGAAAAGTATTTATTCTTACGATACCGCGCATAATAGGATGTCGTGACCCTGCATACTTTGTTACTCATGGTCGCAGGAAACAGTGCGTCATTGTAATGACTGTCATCACGCGACAGCCAGTTAGAATCGGGTTAGAGTACGTTTACGTGGCTCCGGTCTATGTAGAAAATTCGACGTTTCATCGCCAGATTTCACAGCGAGCCGTAATCACTGCTTTCGTTCCAGTTCTTTTGTCCATCTCCTTGTCTTCGACCAGTTGGCCGATTTTCGGAGATCGTTGATCTGAAGTTCTCCGACTGACCTCACTACTCTCGCTGTCGTTCCTGTTCACCAGCTTGGACTCTTGGAGTCATTAGTTCTCGGGATTCTCAAATTGGCTCAAAACATTCGACGCATCCTTACATCACCAGCAAAGTCTAAAAATTATTTATATCTTCGCGATTCTTACCCGTCCCTTGTTAGTCAAAAGAGGAAAATTCCACTTCGCGGAAGCGAACGTCGAGTTGTTTGATCGAATTGAAAGTCGATATCGGATGATCATGAACGGTTTCACGAGCTGGTGACGATTAAATTAAAGTATCGCGCGCTAACGAGCACTCGTGACGGTGGCGCGGCATTAAACTGTCCGCAATATCCGCCATTTCAAAATGGGCCGCGAGGGAAATGCGGAACAAAAAAAGAGAGAGAGAGAGGGGGGGGGGAGAGAAGAGTAGATATACACACGAGTGGCGGCAGGACCGACGGACGGACGGACGGACGGACGGACAGACAAATTACAGCCGCATGCTGCGTTCAGGAAACGGCGCATTCTATTGTGCTTTTGTCATAGTTAAACTGTCAGGCCAATTTCGCGTCCAGCCAATTTATGCTCACGTGCGCCCCGCGCCGCGCCGCCACCACGGATTCCCCCGTGCACGCCATCTCTGCCGCTCCCCCACCTCTATCACCACCGCCTCCGCAAACCGCGAAGTGGCGCACGTTATGTCGGCCTGCATAATTCCGCGGAATTTTTACTCGCGAAGCGCGAGAAGCGAGGGAAGGGGACGGGGAAAAGAGACAAAAATAAATGGCGAGGGAGTGAGAAGGAGAGAAGGGGAGAAGGGGAGATGCGAATTAGAAGAGAGGAAGGGATGGTCGGGGTGAGTAAAAAGTGTTTGCACAAAAAGAATGCAGCAGGTAGGGGAGAAATTAATTCGGGCTGGCTAGTACGAGGCGATGCAAAATAAGGCGGACGTGCAATTTTAAATTTGGCACGCTCACGGATGCATGCAGCGAGTGGACAAGGATTGGACGGGAACCGGACTTAATTGGCGGGACGACACCGAGGCTTGGTAATTCTAATAATAAGTGAGCAAAACTTTTTCGCGAAGATTGTCGAACGAATAATTCTCCTAAGAGGACGTTCGTTGGAGGTGTGGCTCTCCGCGTGACATAGGCCTTCGCATAGGCCTTCTGGGAGGACCGACGTGGCAATTAGCGCAATTAAATAATAATCGAGAGACGAGCACGCGGTTGGTCGACGAGAAGAAGGCAAACACGCCCGCAGAATTTTACCGGAGGGATCAGCCAATCGTGCGGGACGATTCCACTGGCTGGAGGATCATTACGAACAGCGCAATGAAAGAGAGCAATTAAGTTACTGCAATCCGAGGGAGATAAACAGTTGTCGCACTGCGAATTAATCGAACGTACGGGGCACGATTGTTCGGGGAAAAAGATAGTCAATTTGAATTTACAATTTAAAATTGGTATTAAACGATCGCCCGGCCATGAGCCGGATGATCGATGCCTATTGAATAAACACGGATAACGAGATACCAATTAGCAATTAAACGGCGCGTTCAAGAATTCCCGTTAAAAGTGTCGCGCGAGTCAATAGTTAAAGACCAATTAGAATAATTCGATGAGGGAGGTAGGAGTGGGGAGAAGTATCGCCGAGAATGGCCCGTTGTCACGCGCTACTACTTTCTGTCCTACGCCGAAGCGCTACGCGTATCGGCTTTTTAAAATCAGCTCACGCTACGCCCACCTCCAACAATCTGGCAGGCTGTCTGGTGAAACCGTTAACCCTGGTTACGATAACCCTGACACGTTACCTACTCTCCCTCTCGTTCTACTTAATCTACCCGCGATTTATCTTCTCAATGTTCCTAAGCATCCTCTTTCGTCGCAAAATCACCGCGCTCGTACCGATTCCAAACGCCAACGATCTAAAAGCAGGGCGAAACCAATTTTCTCGATCGGTCAGTCGGAAAAACTTCCGCGTAGCTCGATTACTCGAGACGCCAGTTATCTGCACGATGGGCTCGCAATTAGGAATCTCGCGTAACGATCTGCTGCCATGTACGAAAGGAAGATCGAAGGAAGAGACGGAGAGCAGGAAGAAAAAGAAGAGTTCCGCTCGCGTTCCGTGCCACATAAACGACGCGTAATTACGCGAGGCGTCAAGATATTCCACGATTTCCGTGGAAAAGGAGCTTGCGCGGCTAATCGGGCCAGTGATTTCGATGGGGGTGGGTTTGGGAAGGGCGACGGAAAGGAAGGGTAGGAGCGAGGAGGGGCGGCAGTTTCGATGGCCGATCGTCATGAATAAAACATCGAGAGACACAGAGAGGAGGCAAGAAGACGCGAGTGAATGAGCGCGCACGCGTCACGAACGTGAGAAGAGCAATCGGGGAACGACGGGCGTTCTTTGCCTTATGTCTCCCTTTGTCCAACACACACTTTTCCTCTCTCTCTCTCTCTCTCTCTCTCTCTCTTGCTTGCTCCATACGCGCCCGTACATACTCCTGTAGACGCTGTAACGACGTTTGCGGACTTTACGAACCGTCGGGTCAATTTCCAGGGGAGACTATCGAACGAGTTCGCCGCGAGGAGGCAAGCGGAAAGGGAGGAGAAAGGGGAAAGTGGTGGAAAGGGAGAGACGAAGAAAACTGTTAACGTTGGCGTGGCCCCGACCTCACGAAACTGGTGTTTACTCTTCCCAAAAATTTCGAAAACTAAATCCCTAGAACGTTTGCACGACTCTCCGCATCGTCGTGCAAAGCACCCAAAAATTTTTATTCTCTCCTGGTCGTGCACCTCGGTTAAAACTTTTCATTATCCCAGCCATCCCGTCCTATCCTCTATTTCTCGAAAATACAACCTCGGCCTTCCGGATCGATAAACTGACAACGGACGAAATAGGCCACCTCCCCTCGCGCCGTTTAACGTTCGCTCCGACGTTAGCGGGTCCCTACTCGCAGCTTCCGCGTCGGAGAAAAACGGGGAGCGATAAAGCGTCTCCACGACCATTTTGGTGGCGAGGATTCGAGACGCGAGAGAGCCCAGTGCGAAAAGAACCGTTGCCTTTTCCTCGCCTTGGCACAGCCAGGGTGGTGCTAGTGGTCGTGGTGGATGTGCAAAGTGTGTAGCAGCTCCACGGTCTCGATGACTGGCCCTGTGCAGCGTGTTAGGCAATAAGGGTGGGTGGTGGTTCGAGATGCTCACTCCTTCTCTCTCGTTGTCACCCCCCTCCCGCTCCGACGCACGCGTGTGTCTGTGTCTTCGAGTGTCATCAGGATCTTCCAATGAGATCGCAGTGGATGTATACCGGGTGGTACACCCTGGCGCAGACGCAGTGGCGTTCGCTTGCGAGGGTGCATGGAGGAGGTAGAGAGAGAGAGAGAGAGAGAGAGAGAGAGAAAGAGAGAGAAAGAGGAGAGTTGGAGAGACTGAGGAAAGGGAAGCATGGAGGAGGAGGAGGACAAAGAGTGGGGAAGGGATTGGGGCTGGTGAGTATTTCCACCCTCGACTTGGGATAGTAATGCCGTGGCCGGGGTGCGAAAATCAGGAGAGAGGTTGGCGTGGAGAGGGAGAAGAGAGAGAGAGGGGGGGGAGAGGAAGAGGAAGAGAGAAACGGAAGGAGGAAGGTGCAGAGTGGAGGGTGAGAAGCTGAAACACCCCTGGGTCCAGCGAGACTGGTAGCGAAGGGAGAGGGGGTGGAGGAGGAGGAGGAGGAGGAGGAAGAGGAGGAGAAGAAGGAGGAAGCGAACGGGAGACGTAGAGAGAGGGTCGAAGCTGGATGCCAGGGAGGATGGTGATGGGAGGGAGGCGGTAGAAGAGGAGGGAGAGATTGCCGCCATTTTACAGTGGCGCGGATCTGCATAACGATCAGAGACTGTCGTGTTTATCAAAGCTTTTCTCCGCCATCTGCATAATTTTCTGCCACGCCAAGATGGAGATGGCGATGGAATGGCGAGGGGTGGCTCGGGAGCGGAGTTGGAGTTTGCGGGGGTGGAAGTAGGAGGTGGAGAAGGGGGTGGAGAGTATCGTCGAAGGATGGACACCCTCTCTTTCTCTATCTTCTTCGTTCTCTCTCTCTCTCTCTCTCTCTCTAGCCACTCTCGAGTGCATTTTACGTGCACGACTTATGAAACTTTAACGCCCTTGCGAATAAATTACGCGAGTAAGCGCCAGTCCGCTCCGCTCTTCCGGACGCGCGATTGGCCCATTTGCATTTGAAGCGCGCCAGCCGGGAGATTGATAAAGAAATAATATGTCTCGAGCGAATCTTCGCCCGCGATCTTCGTCTCGTCTTTCTCGTAGCTTTTTTACAGTTTTCCGACGGATGTATAAAGAAGCGAACATTTATCTCAACCGTGTCGTTCCGTTAACGCAGCGTATTCCGAGGCGAATGCCATCCTTGCGGTGGGCATGTTTGAGAAAGGTTATGCTTTACTCGCGAATTTGTTCTTTTCGCTGTTCAAGAACGTAACTTGTGCAATCGGCAGAGAGAAAATTACGCTGACCAATACCACTTAACACAAAATTGAGAACAAAAGATAACCGGCAAGATACGATATAGAACTGCAAAGAGTAAAAGACGTATCCTATGCGTCTAGTAATTTACACGGGTGGCGAGTGGTCACTCACCTCGAAACGATTTTTAAGCTAGATTTAGGGTACCCGAGTTATCTCAATCACCAGAAATGATCAAAGGATATCCTATCTAACAAAGTCGGCTACCCAACCGAGTAAGTTTACTTAAATAATACCGAACACTGAAAAAACCTTGACCAGAAAAATCGAACGAAATGGTCCTTCTCCGCTAAATCGGTTTCTCAAATCATTCGCCTACATCTTAATGTCACAGTTACCCGAGTAGAAATTGAACATCGTTGCTGTCTAGTTCAGATATAGAAAAAACGAGATGTACATCGAAACTGTCTATTTTTTGTGTGTAGTAGTGGGCTTGAAATGTAACGGTCACTCTACCAGTGGCTGCATCAAAAAAACTGGCTACTAGTTAGACAGTAAATTTAAGATATGTAAATGTAGTAGTAACCTAGCCCGGGCTGGACAGTAAATAGCAAAATAAAATAAACTTCTGGATAATTCTTATTTTTTGCCAACGTATCGTTGTTCCTGAAACGCCGGTAAGTAGGTGTTCAATTTGCTTAACGATTACTTGTATTTTTATTGAATTGAAAAATCCACTTTTATATACCTTCTTGGGTGAGGAGATTCGAACCTGAGACCTCTAGCTCACGGAGCCTGTTCCCTTACACATAGACCACAACTCGGATTGTTGTGTGAGAGAGAAAAGAGTGAGATGATGCACAAAACTACGGAGTTTCTTTATAAATGTACGGCACTCGAAGAGTATTTATTTATTTAAAAACAATTCGACATTGCTAGTGCCTCGAACTCTTTGGAATATGTTGTAGTATGTCTACAGCTATCCAGAAAACATTTTATTTCGATATGAACTCCCTAATTTTGCGCAGCATCTTACTTTGCGATGATAAACTATTTTTGTTATAGTTTTTTCGCCTGAACTCTTAACATTTCATGCCCAGGACGTTGAACTCTTCGAAATATCACTCCTGTACGTTGAAAGATCGAAATTCGGTGAGATGCAATCAAGCCATACGCGAAGTTCGCATCTCGTTTTTTAAAACGAGATTTTTGGTGTAAATCATTTGAACTATTGTTAAAACTTGTAAGAATTCCTTGAACTTTGCTGGATGCAAGTAAATTTGAAATTTTTTCATGAGATGCTGACAGTTGAGATGTTAGGTTCACACCGGTGTCGTCAAGCTCGTGAGAGATTCGCTGACTAATTTAAAAGTGCTAGTGGCGATCTAGTAATTGGATTATATTTTCTGGGAAAGACAGCACCATCTAGTATCATATTTTCTATGTATTACTACACAACCGCTACGTCAGTAAAACTGTCTATAAATTCTTATCTAGTACTGACCTAGCTGCTAGCAAGAAAATGTAATCTAGTCAATACTATCTACCTACTAGGTTTCACATCGGACGTACTAGATTCATTTCTACTCGGGTAGGTGCTAAATTAGTCAGTCGGCTACTTTACCGGTTGTGCTCGGAAGAATTCTTATTTCTAAATTAGTCGAAGCCCACTGTCGATCTCTCCTGAAAGAAAAACCCCAAAGTAAGCCAGGAATCGATCCTCAGTCGGACGCGAGATACGTCATTCGTTTACGACATATGTGTCAACTCGGCACCACGGACGAATTCCCAGAGCAACCGTCGAGGAGGAAAAATATTTAGTGACAGGCCCTCCGTCCGTATCGATGGGGCGGCGCGCTGGTTATTAAGGGCTCTCCTATTAGCCCAGCATATGGACCAGAAGGGCGACTCCCGATACCGATCTTCGCGTGTCTTTTGCTCTCGCTTCGCTCCTCTTGCCTCGACGAGCGATCGTCCGGGAGATACGCGCGCCAGCAGTTTGCAGTAACAGGTCCTGTTTCAAGGGATTAGAGATGGAAGCGATCGTTATCGCAAATGCTCGATCCACGAGCCACTCTTTCTCTTTCTCTCCTTCTTTTTCTTTCTCTCTCTCCCCTTCGTCTCCTCTCGCGTTTGATCCACCGTGAGATGCAAATGTTCGACCGCAAGGGACGACGGCAATGCTCGTGGAAAAAAAATGGAATATCAGGCAGAGTCTCTCGGCGCGTCTGGTAATTTTACCCCGAGTCCCACCGGTGGTGTATCGTTTCATGCGTTTTGCTGGTGGTACTCGATCCTGGACGCTCCATTGATAAGTGGTTCGATCTTACGAACCCGCGCTGCGATCGAGAAAGGAAATCGTGATCGCGTAGGATGGATGGAATAAAATTATTCGACGATTATTCCAGAAAGGGTGTAACGCGATTCCTTGTAATCGGATAGTTTGTAGTTTATGGGATTGATCGTTAGGGACGGTATGACAACCTGCTGCAGTCGCAGAGACATCTCAGAAAATTATTTACAACGCTACGAGTATATCTTGCTTTTACGTTTCATTTGCTCGTTTCATCCACCCGAGCTTCTCCTCGGTAATTTTTCAAGAAAGTAGGGAGAGCGAAAGCCACAAAGATGCAATTGTCAGATAAGAAATGAGTAGATTATGGGAGGGACGGCCATGGATTTCTATGCCAGTGATATCACGTGTAGCTACTAAAGTGAATATTTACAAGGCTTGCATCGAGTAGATAGGACAATATTTACTTTCTTACTACAGGAATGCTTTATATCGATTGTCCAATATACTTAATCCCCTAATTAGAGAATTAAGTATCTAAAATTAAGTAGAGATTAAATAGGGTATCGTGAGAAAAAGTGGAAAAAGTATTCTCTTAAAATTGATTTTTTGCCGATCGATTCTCGAAGCTACGAACGTATTTCTCTCTCTGCCCTCTCACATAACCGACCACGCGTGTTAGTAGAGGACGAAAGTGTCGCGGTTCTGAGGTTCGAACGTTAGGCCGACACATCGGCTGTTTATCGGTGCGTCCACGGTCGAGCGAAGGCAGGGGGCATTAGTTCACCTGATTTGGAGGCTTAATGAGCCCGTTGACACTTTGATGCGGGGCGTACCCGCGTCGTGTCGCCCGGGGAATTGCGAGCTCAATAATTCAGGCTATCCTTCCACGGCCGTAATGGAACTTGTCCGCGGGACTCGATCTATCATAGGAAATTGCACGGAGCCCTTTTACCGGCGCTCATAAGAAGCATACATATTAGAAGAATAACAGCGGGCTCGCTCGTTCGTAACCCAAGTCCGCCGCGTATCGCGTACCGAGAATTGATTAGACCCCGGAAATAAATTGTTCACCGGGTGTATTGGTCTTCGGTAGAGTCAGTCATCGTGTGAGAGTTGGTGGTGGCGGTTCTGCGGTGATGGTCGCACTAGTGACAGACGGAATGGCAAAATGATGGTGGTGGTGGTTCGTGGATGGCGGGAAGGACGATGATCCCTGAAAGGAGAAAGAGATTCGGGAAAAATGGATCGAACGAGGTAATGCGTTGCTGAGAAACGTTCTATTCCGGGAGAGAACACTGCGAGCCCCGTCAAACTATTTCCGAATGTTCTCAGGATCGTATTAATTAACAAAGGACCCAATTTTGCATTATCCTCGCGTTGAATCATTCCGGAGGCCCCATCGCATCGGTGCTTCGTTCAGGTTCCTCGTACTCGCTGCTCCTCACCTGCTCATTTATTCTTTTCCTCTCCGCGCTTCTCACTCGCGCGGCCTCACTCACACAAAACTCTCTAAAGGTTCGTCGCAGCAGGCGTCCTACGTATCTGGTTCGTTTCTCGTTCGTGGACGGCTAGCGTCGCGTCGCTGGAGGCGGGGGCAGCGGAGGCAGCAGCGCTAGCAACAGCAGCAGCAGCAGCAGCAGCAGCAGCAGCAGCAGCAGCAGCACCACCACCACCACCACCACCACCACCACCACCACCACCACCACCACCACCACCACCACCACCACCACCACCACCACCACCACCACCACCAGTAGCGTCGAGCCAGGCGAAATGCTTCCCCGTCAAAAGCAAAGCTCAGAGGCAATCATGAGCTTTCGAATGCAAAACAGCAGCTTTCGCCTAGCAGCACTCCGCACTTTTACATTTAAATGTAAACTCGCTGAGTGCGCGCCGCAGAGCCCTCCTCATCCCTCCTCGCTCCCTTTCTCTAGCTTTCCCTCCCTTCTTTCACTCCTCCTCTCTTTATCTTTCTTCCTTTACCATAAACCACCCTTCGGCCCCCCTTCGGCGGCTTCTCTTCCACCCTCACCCTCACAAGGCACCTGTCAGGCACCTCCCTCCACTCCGCCTTTCGAACCCCATCCACCTCATTCCACCCTGTTTCCCACCTCTTTCGGAGGACGCGAACGATATGGCGGAGGCGGCTGAATTTAATATTTTACACCTCAAATGTTGGGCGTTCGCGCGCGCGCGCGCCCGCGACAAATGCAAAACAGGGAGACGAGGACGAGTCGTCAGTCGGTCCCACCCTCGTCCTCCTTCCCTTCATCACCTCCACCTCGCCCTCGTCGCGCCTCGCCTCCTCGCACTCCCTTTTCCTTCCGCCTCCTCAACCCCTTTCAGACTGGATTGGATTTAAAACGCGCTAATTTGTCGAGCACGGCGCGACCCACGCGTAAGTCCACTGGTTTGTCTCTCCCGTGAGCCCCGCAGAGGCGAGCAATGGTGTCTCTCCGATGCACAAATACAATTTCGCGCGTGTCTCTCCGTGTGACCGTTTCCATCCTTATAGGTGCAGGTGGTTCTCTTCGCCGTGGAGCTCGTGCGTGCGCGCGTACACGCGTGCGTGCGTTAGGCGTAGATGGTGTGCGCGGGGCCACGGTGGGCCACATCTAAATTTAAAATCTGCTTTGCATAATGCCCCGTCCGCAGTGCTCGTCGACCCCGGGGCCGCCTAATTGCGGGCTCGTTCGAGCCCCGTGTCCCTTCGACACCTACGGGTCGGCAGCCATTCTCGAAAAACCGGCTCCTTCCTCTTTCTGGTGGCGGGCGCACCCCCCCCCCTCTCTCTCTCTCTCTTTCTCTTTAACCGCCTCGACACTCGTCTCCACCTCTTCCACCCTCTCGAGGTTCGTCGACTTCCGCCACTTTGAATCGACCGACGCGATAAAGAGCGAGTTTCTTAAAGTGTGATCGATCGCGCCCCCGCGCGCACTTCCAAGGGGATATCCCTGCAAGCTGGGATTGGTGGCGCGAGCGCGGGAGAGAGAAAGGGAATGATAAAAATAACACTCGTCATTCTCCATGCACTTCGTCGATCCTGGATTTTAGCGTGACTCGATGAGAAATGAATTTCTATCGGGTTTTTTGATCGCCGGGTCGCATGATAATAGATTTTTTCTTTTCGTTTTAAGAGGACAATTGCATTCTTCGTTCGAGCATGGTACGCGCCACTTTAGCGCGTCCTTTACGCGTATGTGTGCACTTCTACATCTTCATTTTCCGGGGTAGCAACAAAAAAGCAAACATTTATGGAAATATTGATCGTAGAATTTGTCGCGATGGAACGTTCTTTCAATTTTGCCCATATAAAATGAGCAAATTGATCGCTGCGCGTCGGCGAGAGATATTTTTTTTCCAGTTCTGGCGAGTTTCATCGTGATCGTGCAATTTAAAATAATTGTTTAGCCTCTACATTCTCGGATACGATTTTTATATGAAACAAAGCCGTCGCGCGATTCCCTTTACTCGTTCTTTTACGATGCTATTAAATCTCCTATGGATACTTTTCTTCGTACGGTTCGATTAAGCGATCGTAGTCGATCGTCGATCGCGTGGCGGGAGTAACGAGCCTCGTCGCTTCCGCGTAAAATCGAACCTACGTGCCGCGGCGGTACGCCCATGATTCCCTCGGAAACAGGAAGCCAAGCTGAAGGAACTGCCTTCTTCGTGTCTCTCTATGCCCGAGTCTGGTAACGATCGATGTAATTCAGCCCAATTTCGAAACGCAATCTCGACCGTGATACGCGAAGCGAGGATATCGCTCGGTAATACACCCCCGATCGGAACGCAAAATTGCACGGGAAGAATTTCAGGGTACGAGCCGAGTTGTTACGAGGAATTTCAGTTACAAGCGCATTCTTTACCGCTACAAAGATATCCGGCACTCGAAGGATGTAACTTCAGCTGTAAAATTTAGAGAGATGCAATAGAAGTCAATTTTGCAGGCGTATCGAAGACGCTGCTGACGCCCTAAGGATCTAATCTTAAAGAAAGTCGAGTCGAACGAATAAAAATATTTCGAATGGAGATTCAATAAAACTCGCTGCAGAATTATTAAAATAAAAACATGGCCAGATAAATAAAATCAATTAATCGAAATTACGAAGAGGTTTGCGAAAAAATTTTCCAATGCTTTCCTCCTTTTTCACCCGAGGGTAGCACGTATCGATGCCTTCTGGATTGCTGCTAATTGAAAATATTTACTTACGATGCTATTATTATTATTAATAGTTTATTATACAACCGTTCTTAGCGACGTTTCACCCGACAATCCTAAGCCGATCAAATTCGAAATATTGTCCATCCCCCATCACCGACGAGAGAAATAAGGTGCGCAATAATAAAGGGAATAATTGGATAAAAGTCCCGGAAAAGGTTATGTTTCTACTTCGTGCGCGCACGGGTCAACGAGTCTACGGGGTTCCACGTTTGCGCGCAGGAGCAAGGACTTTCCTACCATTGCGTCGCTTCACGAGCGAACGAAACGGTCGACACGGTTCTTGTCCTCGTGGAAAAATTTCGTCACGGTGGGTATGGCGCGGCCGAACGCGCACGCGTTCTTCTCCCCGTGCTCGTGCTTAATGTACTATTAAACGTAGCCATTGTTGTCCACCGTCCATCGCGTTCACAAATTTACTTCTTCCGTCTGAGGGATCCCTTCTTGGATCGCGCGATGTCCTTCGGACGTTTCCATCCCTGCGACCCACAAGGTCGCCCGGATGCGAGCGTAGGGAAGAAAGGGAGAGAAAGATCGAGCACAAGGAAAAAGGAAAGACCACGAGGGGTTGGAGGCGCACGTGTCGTCACCCTCTTTCCACTCTGTCTTTCGGAGGGGGGATAAGAAAATTCGAAAACGATGCGATTTCTCCGACCCCCTCCTCGTCGCCCTATTTCCCTCGTGGAAGCTCTTGGTCATCGGTCCTTCGTCGGCTCGTGCCCCACTGTTGCAGGGAGAAAAGGTTGACAAAAAAATCGTATATCTCGCTTGCGGGACAGACGACCAGATCGCCCACATTCATATGCTAAGACGATCACTGAAATTTATTCATTCGAAGGTATCTGGCGGACGAAGCTTCGTTGATTTTGGGGTTAGCATCGGCGAGTTTGAATTTTCGATGGCCCTGCGCATGCAAAAAATAAGGGACGTCGATCGATTTATATCTGGCCTTAGGAAGCTCGAGTACATTAAGTCCACTTTTTCTTTAAAGCACGATGAATCTCACATCTTTCGCCTAAAAAAGTTTTATACTCTATCCGACGATTGGCATTATTGCGTTTTAACGATAAGTCGTTTAGCATTGCCAGAGAAATACTAGATGTGGCAAAAAATGTTGATCCTTTCAAAATCCATTCTTCTACTTGTACCGTGTGGCGTGTTTCTGTAAGGAACCTAATGAACTTTATTAAATCTGTAGTTAAAATATCCGTTCGACTAGCTCAAAGGTTCAATTTAGAGTTAGCATTCTCGTATAATCATAAAAAAAAGAAAATAAATCAAAGAGAATAGCGAAACACGCAAACGTGAAAATCGAACGATCCGGATTTCGAGAGGAGCCTCTGTGTACCTTTCGCCGTCGTTACTGGCAGTTTCCTGCGATAACCCCCGACATTATACGAGTTCGACCCCGAATCACGGTAGCGAAGCGAGGGAGGGAAGAGGAAGGTCGAAAGGGGGATGCGAGGCGTAGATCGAGAGAGAGACAGAGAGAGAGAGAGAGAGAGAGAGAGAGAGAGAGAGAGAGAAGAGAGAAAGCACAAAAGGGGAAAAGGGAATTTGACAATGGACCACAATGACTGGGCCAACATTACGAATTAGGCTCGGTTACGCGTTTATTGCCGATTCCGGTCGAGGGCATCGGCGTCGGCGTCCAGCGAGGATGGGGGGCCGTCGCGATGCCCCGCGTCGAGCGGCGAATCGACGCGTCCGACGCCAATGCGGAGATGCGAAGTATTAGCATTGGTTAGCTTTATGGGGCGTTCAGTTCCGCCATTCTCTCCGAGCTTTCTCTCTCTCTCTCTCTCCCTTCCTCCCGCTCTCTCGGCACTTTCTGTCTTTCGGAAGGAAGGAGTGAGAGAGAATCGGCGAGAGGGACGAAGGGAATGGAGGAAATAGAGATAGAGGCGGAGGAAAAGAAACGAGAGGAGAGAGGAGAGAGGGAGGTCGCGCTGGGCAGATCAATAAAATCTGTCTGTCTGGAAAAGTAATGCCAAATCGACTATCCGCTTTCTCCGTCGAACAAATAAATGTGACGAAAGGGTGGACTCCGTGCCACCTTACGTTCGATCTCTTTCACTTTCGTCGTCACCGACGATCTTATCGGACGGCCGTTTCAAATTGCCCAAGGTAACACTCGATTTTACGAGGAAACGAAATGCTGACGGAAAGCCGTGCCGTTGTTCCAACACACTAAAAGTTTCCCTCCCTACTTCGGCATGAAAGGAAGAAATTGCAAAAATTGATTCACGATTTTGATATTTTTTGGTAATTACTTTAACGAAGGCGAATGCACTATTTTGAATGAACAGGTGCATTTATTTTTATGCGTGTGCGTTCGTGCTCGCATTGGTTTACTCGAGCCTTCATTAGACACGTTTCTTGATTAATGAAAATACGCGGAAATCGTAGTCAGCTCTCACAGAAGGTCCACCAAATTCATCATTCGTATTTCAATCAGGAAATTATTCCGGCAAGATCATTACGATTCGATGCACTTCGCGTTACCGCCAGTTTTTGTGGGAACCACCCGCTCGAGCGTGCTTTTTCTGCTTCTCGATGTCACGGAAAATGTCCTTTCTCTACTGCGCGTCATTTTTTGCCCTCACGAGTCGAGAGAATGACGATGCACCAAACGTCCGCCGGCAGACGGTAAGGGGAGAGTGGAAGGGGTGAGAGGACACGAGAGGGTGGAAATTGGGACGCGGTAATTATTAATCAATTTCGTATTAATTGTTTTTCGGTCCGGTCGGGTTAAGT
Organism: Tiphia femorata; assembly: GCA_944319695.1. NCBI lineage: Eukaryota > Metazoa > Arthropoda > Insecta > Hymenoptera > Tiphiidae > Tiphia > Tiphia femorata. The sequence continues at coordinate 481,671 of OX090899.1, forward strand.
GGGATGTTGTGTTCCCGCTTCTGGCAAGCTCTGCCCCGTAACCAGCCAAAGTGTCATACAAGAAGATTAATTGCGTCGCCAGTGTGCCTTTTATGTGTGTCATACAAGTCGCTACCTTTCCTCCCCCCCCCCCCAACTCTCGTCGTTCATCTCTCTCTCTCTCTCTCTCTCTCTCTCTCTCTCTCTCTCTCTGCCCCCTCTCTTTCTCTTTCCCTTTCTCGCGGTGTGTCTTTTCCTCGCCCTTTCCGTCCCTATGGCCCACCTTCATTTCTTCGGCCCTCTGATACGCGCACAAGTGATCAACTACCGAGTTAAGGGAACGCTCTAATGGAAAAAGGGTTCAGCAGCGCGTGTTTCTTAAAATGATATGTAAGTAACATAGGAGAGAGTTTTGGTGTTCCCGTAGACCCACACTCCTGGATTATAATTTAATCTTGGGTAATGGGAATGGAAGTTGCCCTTTGTGTAAAATTGATCTTGTGTTTGAGGAACGAACGATATTATAGATATCGGAGGCTGTAAAGTATTACCGCGAGAAGGTTCTCGACTTTATCACCGTTACCCACGCGCTGCCATTTATTACTCCCAGTGTTATCGCGAAGCACGATCACGTACAATCTCGCGTACTAGTCTTTTCCCTTTTCAATAATAAAACAAAACACGATCGACCTGGCGAAAAGATACGCGCGCAATTCAGTTTCATCGTAATCTTACCTCTGAAAGGAAAGCTGCTGTTTTGTTAACTAACAAGCGCACATAATAAATTTGCTTTCTTGTCGTTGGTAAGGATAAACAGGGAGCTCTTCGGTGTCTCCCCGCATTTCGAGAGAAACCACAGAGGACACGGGCGCAGAGGGAAAGAGGGGTGAAGCATGGAAATGAAAGAGTGTGGCGGGAATGAGATTTCCTCGTGAGGAACGTCGCGGCTCGAGGAGACGCCCGGCGAGAGCCGGCAGAGTTTTATTTTACAATCCATCGGCTCTCGCGACACGGTGGGGTGGATTACCCCCGGTGGTACAGGAGGGCAGGGGTCGCTTGAAGGGCGGTGGAATCCTTTAGGATGGTTGGACGAAGGCGGCTCCTTCCGCGCCCGTCCGCTGCCTCTAGCCAAGTGGGGCTGAGGGGTCGGGGTGGGAACGGCTGTCAACTAGTGTTCTAAAAGTTTGCGACAGCCTACAAATTGACTAGCTCAGTTCTTTTTAAAAGCACCGCCGTCGTGCGACCCAGCCGAAGCGACCCACCGTTCCCCCCCTACCTTCCTTCTTCTCCCTTCTTTCCTCGTCCTCGCCTTCTGCCTTTTTCCTCTTTCCTTTCCCTTTTTTTTCAATTTCTTTATTTTCTCATACTCCTTTTGACGACAGCTCCGTCCAAACACATCGCAATTCGTATCCGAAACTGAAGTGTCGAAGAACACTCGGTCTCGCGATCGGGAGCACTTACGCAAACACGAGATGCGATTTACGTAGACGTGTCGGCCGCCTCGTTAGGCGCAACTTTTGGCAACCGCGAATTCAACGGTAATTGAACTCGTAAAGAGTATCAGAACGCTTGTGTGCCCGTCTGATTACGAGATTTAGGAGTATATGATACGTTTCCTCGTGCGGATCCCCGCCCTGTCCCATTTCGATGATTGTTTTGGACGTTAAGCCCAACCTAAGTAGGTAAACAGTTCCATTTACGGCGACGCAGCTTTGTTTAATCCAACGTCGAAAATTTGACGGAATTTATCTTGTTAAACGACGCGCGAAGTAGTAGTGTAAAGTGAGCCTTTTCGGAACATTCTACTCGGCTAACTCAAAAAGATTTCAATATGCAAGATCGCGATGCTTTCTCTCGGAAGGCAAAGAGTTCTTCCACAAGATCGTTGAAACGAGACGCAGTCCAATAAATCGTGACAAGAAAGAGCCTTTTCCTATCGGCGCATTGTGCGGCCGATCATTACACTCGGGGAGAGAAATCCGTACGCGCAAAAGTTGCTAGTATTCTCAGAGAAATCGTGGTGGGTTCTGAGGTCTGAGAGGCGGGCAGAGCGGGCCACGGGGGTCGGTTGGTTTCCCGCATAGGGAACATGCCATCGCGCTACTCGCGCTCCCGGAAGTTTAAAAGTATCTCGACGTAAAACGCAACCATTTCTCATAGTTTCCTATGCAGCCACGCTCCGCCAGCGGCGGGCGCATTTGATACACTCTATTAGTCGCAGATCCACCGAGCTCTGATTTATCGAGTTAGCCCCGGCGCATTATTATAGATTTTCCCCGGCGGCGTACGGGAGCGGCGACCCGGCGCGTTCCATTAGCCGCGGCCAGATCAATGGCTGTTATGTGAATTTAAGATTTAAAGAGCCCCGTAAAGTGTAGAGCGCGTCTGAGAGCAAGGGACCTGCGAGAGAGTCGTTTGACATGGTCCATTTCGGGACGAGAGTGGCCTCCGCGTCCTTGTAAACACGATATATTAGGAAGAAGGATTTGGAAAGTCAATCGCAATCTCGTGAAATGGATCTTCGCGATCGTCTCCAAGTTAGAGAATATCGGACGATTAATGGCGACATAGAAAACCGAAGGAAATACAAGCAAGGATGAGACCTGCGAAGATTTTTAATACTGTCACGAACCTTTATATGTATTATAAAATAAGGAGCAAGGATAATAGGACATTTACTAACAATAAATACAATACTGAAGTTACACACATTTCGAGCGAAAGTCTGTCGCCTTCTAAGAGTAAAACCTGCGTGATGTAGTTCGGTAGAAAAGTTTTTTTTACTCGATCGAGTAGATATCCCGAGAGTTGCCGAAACACGCGTGAATCTAGGATTTACGTCAGCGAGTTTTGTCGTGACGCATTGGCAAGAGACACAAAACATTTACACGCGCGCGCGCGCGCGCACGTACGCACGCACACATACACGCATTCACACATTCACACTCACACACAGACACACACACACACACACACACACAATATTACACACTCGATTCACGATATCGTTCGTAGGCACGGAGAGTCTTCTGGAAATTTGTTTCTTTCACTTCGGCAAAATCGTCGGAGGCCTCGGTGACTCGAACATCGAGAAGCTTTGCGACAAGAAAGAGGGTGTCTTAGGCTCGTTGCTAGTCGTAACCGGAAACGATGCGGTGGTCACTCTGTGGTCGCAATCCTCTCTATTCTGCGAATCATTGCAACCTGCCCATTCGCCTCGGGCGCTTTGCACGACCATCCAGAAGTAGGCACTAACCACTGAGACATAAAACTACTAATTGATTTTCTAATAAGCACGGAAACTTGTTTCGAGAATATCGCCAATGAAGCAGCAACCGAGAAGATAACACGCGAAGCGACTGTCTAGCGAAGAATGCAAGTTGGGGTTTTTCCTTATAATTTAAATATCTCCATTCCAGACTCGGAGTGTATTTGATCGCTCTTTCCAGGGTAGTGAATCGTTATTTAGACTTTAGCGGAGCACAAATCGAAGAACCACAAATTTAAAAAGAACTTTCATCGTCAAAAACAGCGAGAAGTTGAAGACGAGACACAATCGCTTATAATCTTGCACTTTCGAATGTAACGATATTATTTCTGACGCGTGATTCGAGCGGTGGGACAAATTTGACGGATCAGGTGGAGCTTTGTAAGCATTATACGATGCTTGATCTTCAGCGAACCAGTTGACAGAACGAATATATCACCGGCCGGAAATAACGAACACAATCTGACACTGGGGCCCGGATATTTTTTTCCGTGCCATCTGCGCGTTAATGGAATTTTTTCGAATACGACCTACTACGCCGTTATCACGAGACTAAGAATGAGAGATCTGTTGTACTTACGCAGATAGACGCTCGCCGACGGAATATACCATAGGGACTTATCGTACTCGTTGTATTCCGGGCCGTGCGTCAGATGAATAACCAGCGCCACCGACTGATCTATTATGCTAATCATTTGCAAATACATCCAAGGCACGGCGGACTTAGGTTTTCTCTGCGAACGTAACGCGGAAGTTAGTGAGATTGTTAGCGAGTTTGGGCAAGGCTACTACTACGTGCCAAAAATACACACGAGGGATAAACAAGCGTGTCTCCTCCAACCGATCTCGCGAAGAATCCGCGCGTAGATCCTGAGAATTGTAAATCTCACGGGACACTTGGTTGTTCCGAGTTCTTTGTCGCCCCCCCCCCCCCCGCCCCATTCGCAGTTTTCATACTTTCCATTCAGGGTCAACGCATCCTATGAATGTCGTTCGGTCAGATTCGAGGTTGGATTCGATCGGTACACACGGCACTAACCTCTCGAGGACTTAAAATTTCTCCCTTGTGCGTAAGTTGTTGGTATTGCAAATTCATATGTGGAGCCCATAGTTAAAATTATATCGAGTCCATTTTTTGTTTAAAAAAGCTTCCCTTTCCTACGTTGTCCGTTATGGAAAAATAATTTCGTTTGCAACACATTTTTTAAAAAAGCATATTCACCTACGTTGATTTACCCTCCTCCAACGTTTAAACAAAAAATGCAGATTAATACGGTCTGCTTTGGGCTCCAGATATAAAGTCGAGAAGCTTCTATGAACGGTGTCTTACCGAGATTGATCCTAGAGCCAAGTATACACTCGCCAGTAAGAACAGTATAGTGTATAAGAGGAAGCACGCCATGGCCGTTTGCGCTGTAAGTTGAATCGATTTAAAATTAATAGAAAATTTAATACCATCACCGCTAGTTTTTCCGTTACTTACTTTTTTTCTCTAACTGAGAATTCCTCAGCGCCTGCATCCAATTCAATCCCACGGGAGCCCAGGAGTGTGCCGCTTCAAAGAAATCTTCATCGCGAATTCTCGAGAAGTAATTGCTCATCAAGACATTTATCATGAGAATGGATAGGGACTGAAAGCACGAGGAAGAAAAAGGCTGAGTCGCTGGAAAGAGGTTAGTTTTACCTTTGTACGTCGTTTCTCTTGTTTCTCCCGATCGCTTGCGTCCGACCGGTTTTTCCACACTCACCATCGTATAGGTCCCTATTATTCTCGCGGCCGCCGAGAGGCTGATGCAACACAATTTATTCATCATCGATTTGAGCGCGTATCCTTCCGAGAATCCACGACTCGCCAAACGTTAGGAACGTAGTGCCGATTTAACGTTCAAATCGCACTTTTCGTCACTTCGGTAGGCGGCACTGGAACGCCGGTGGTTTGTAAAAAATGTAAACACACATGGCACGGAGTAAACACGCCTAAGACGTTTCGCGATCTTTCAAATGTATCTTTCCACTCTCGTTGTCTCGCTCTGTCAAATTAGTCACGCGACTTCCTCCTTGCCGATGCTCGATGTCGTTACTGAACGAGTCTTCGAAGACGTTCCTCCTTCATCGAACACGGCGCACGGACTATTATCGTGTATTATACGATAAGCGCGCGAACCTTTACTTCGTATTCTCACGTGGCTACGTGTGGTCAACGTGAAACGTTACTTTGGAATTCCGCTGTTTAAACGGAAGAGAACGGCAGCGGGCGAATCATTGTGTCCGCGATGATTCACACTTTCTTTGTGCTAATGAAGATGCGTTTCCGCGACTGCACGGCAGGTTTTTCTTGCACGCGGTATGACAAATTCTCGGAGAACATCGACCGGCAACAATTTGTGTAAATAAAGTAATGTCGATCAAGTAGCGTCCAAAGAAACTGCGAGAGGGCGTTGCGCATGCGCGTCGGGTCGAGGCGCCACAGTTGTTGCGGCGTGCTTGACATGTGCTTCGAACTTTCCTGTGCTGACCTCGAGTTGTTTTATGTATTTTACGATAGCGCAAGTTTGATTAGGGCCAATTTGAGGACAGTGCCTCGTAAAGTCGAACGATGACGGTACAAAACATGGACATTTGTTTAAACATCTCCACGCACCGGATGAAGCGAGGGTCTGTCAAGGTGAGTTTTAGGTTAGAAGCACCTTTACCTTGTACCACATGGGGCCGTAATATCATTCGCCGATGTTTCTACTTGGGATGAACAGGAAGCAGACGATCCTTTTGAGAATACAGTTCAAAAATTTAAAGACGAAGTTGTAGCGAAGAGATCAGGAGCGTTGAAGGTTAAGGTAAACGGTTCAGTAAGGCAAGATACCGTTCCAAAAAGAATTAAGCAGAAGTCGTTGGCAAATATTGTTGCTAAGAAATTGAAGGCGGAAAAGGCGAGTAGCATAATTCAGAATAAACAAGTAGAGACAGCATCAGTCGTGATAAGTACGAATAACAATGTTAAAGGTACAGTATCGAAGCTTAGCGAAGTCGATGCGCCGAAGAAAATTAGGGAAAATGAAGAGACTTTGGCATCGCACGTACCTTCCAGTACTAACACAGCGGACGGAACTAGTATATCGTTTACAAAAGTGAAGAAGGGAAGTTTAGAAAAATCAGTTGTAGCTAGGAAAAGAAATACATTGGATACTAAACCGAAGCAGTCTCTCTCAGATATATTTGCGAAAAAGACTGAAAATGTAAAGACAAATTTGTTAAATGCAGAACCTAAAAATACTATTACTGGCAATAAACCGCAAGATAAAGTTATTGAACTGGAAGAATCAAAAATTACTTTGACTAGAAACAAAAAAGTCCAAAAGATGTCAAAAGAGAAAAAGGAAAGGAACGTCAAGAGCAAACAGCAAAAAAGTGAAAAAGCTGAATTTCCATCGCATTCGAATGTATCTAAAGGAAAAGTTTCCTCCTTGTTTGGACATAATCCAGAAATACCAAATATCGGTCAAAGGCTTATTAAGCCAGTTAACGAAGTAGTTTTTACTGGAACAAATTTCGGTGATCTCGGTGTTCATCCCTTCATGGTTGGTAGTTATTAACTACTACTGTTGTCTGAAACGATGGGTAGACGTTATTCTAATTACTTCTCTTTCCTTAGGTGTCGAATCTGGAGCAAAATATGAAAATTACTAAAATGACAATGGTTCAACAAAAAGCAATCCCACAAATACTTTCTGGGAAGGATATTTTGATCAGATCCCAGACAGGGTCTGGAAAAACATTAGCATTTAGTATACCAATTGTTGAACGCTTACAGAAAATTAGACCCAAATTAACTAGGGACAGCGGAATAAGTGCTTTAATAATTGTACCTACTAGGGAATTAGTTATTCAAACGTATGAATGTCTTTTAAAGTTAATTAAAGTGAGTAGTCATATGGAACACCTATATTTTAATATTTTTCAGACATTTTTTAATTTCGGGTAATTTCAGTCATTTGTTTGGATCGTACCAGGGTACTTAACAGGTGGCGAAAGAAGAAAAGCAGAAAAGATCAGACTAAAGAAAGGTTGTAATATTTTAGTTTCTACTCCTGGAAGGTTATTGGATCATATAAAGAATACATCTGTTTTAAGGTTGAACAAAGTTAAATGTTTTGTTTTGGACGAGGCTGATAGAATGTTCGACATGGGTTATGAGAAGCACATCTCCAGGTATACCGGCAAATTACTACCATAGGGCGCGAAGGCGTTACTTTTGACAAATACATTTTATCTTATGTTTCAGAATATTAAGTGTTTTAAAAGTAGCGGATTCAGATGTCTCCGAATCAGAGTATAATCCGATGGAAATGTTGAAGCAAAATGTTAATAAGAAGATAATTTTTACTGATGAAGATATTGCTTCGGTAGAGAAAAATCAAGAAAATAGTTCAACTGTGGAGCATAAGCATAAATCGAAATCGAAAATCACGACTTCAAAGAACAACGAATCGGATGACGAAGCGGATCAGTCTGACAGTGAAAAGGACTGGGAAAGGAAAGCGTATCATTCTAGCAGTGACGACGACAATGACAATATCGATTTTCCTATAAAGTCGAAACACCAAATGAAAGAAAAGTCGCTTACAGGACCCGTCGAAAAGAAAAGAGAATCTAAGCCTACCTTAGAGGAAAGCACTACTAAATATTTATCAAGGAGACAAACAATTTTGCTTTCCGCAACCTTAACAAAAGATGTTGAAAAATTAGCTGGTCTAGCTATGGAAGATCCTGTCTTTGTCGACGCTGCAAAAGAAAATCTGGAGAGCGCCGGCACTGAGATGTGCGAAGTCAACGAGGATCTGATAGTTCCACAAAGTGTGAATCAAAGCTACATAGTGATTCCTCCGAAATTAAGACTGGTATCTTTATCCGCATACATCGCTGGAAAATGCCAGGTGAGTTAGGCATCGACAAAATTATATACTCTCGTTGTTCCTTTCGTAAGCAAAATAATTGGTCATACATTTACACTGGGAAATAGACTCCAGGCCAACACAAAATCCTGGTCTTCATGGCTACCCAGGACATGGTCGATTATCACATGGAATTGTTATCGGCTATCCTGACCAAACCTACGGACGAGGACGACGACGATTCCGATCCCCTGGTGGATGTTGAATTTTTCAGGCTCCACGGTAACATGACCCAGAAGGAGAGGAAGGAGGTCTTTAAAACATTCAGGCAGACGAGGAGTGGCGTCCTGCTGTGTACGGTGAGTGATCAATTTTTAAAAAATCCTTCGCTCGCGATACTACGAGAGAAAAATTCGACCAGCTCGGATTTCCTTCGGTAATCTAATCTCGCGGGGCTCTTGTCGCTCCCTCATTTTCTACGCGTGCAAGGAAACGAATCGCAATTGGCAACGACTTAGAATGTTTACTCGTGTGAGGCACTATCAGATCCGCTGGCATTGATATCACCTATACAGGTAGAGGGGTGGTAGGATAATCGACTCTTGGTCGAACAATTTCTGGACGCCGATATTCAAAAATCGGGACTTGTTCGTTTGTTGTTTCATTATCCAGTACAAAATATAGTGATTATTAACATTTCTATGTATCTACCTTACGAGTTGTAAGACAAGTATTCGATGACCTTCACCTGTTCCTTTGTTTCATTGGCAAGCGTACCGATGTCATCAAAATTAATTTTCCTAATCTAATGATTATTTTAATAATCATAAGGAAATTCGTACATGTTTATAAACATATTCTTCGTACATTTATTCTAAATTCTGACACATATTCCGATTCTGTTAGTTACCCCGTAACTAACGAGGTAGATTTTTTTATACATATGTAATTGGGTGAGATGTGTGACGGGGTGAGAATGAGAAAATTGGGACGAACGAAAGCAAAGGGTGGATGAAAGAAGCTCGTTGTAAGAAGAACGGAAGAAATCTCAGAGGTACCACTGGCCGTCGGCACTCCCAGAGCTGTAAATTACGGCGTAGCTTATTCTTTCAGGGGCGGAATTTAATATCTTTGGACCCACGCTGCGTCCGGAAGGTTAAAAATTATACGCGTGCGCACGGCTTTCGCACACCCGCGGGAGCCTTTATAACGAGTGTAATTACGATCGTTGCTCCGTTCTGTGCCAGTGGTTTCTTTAACTGTTACCCTACCTCTGCTTAATCTCCCGGGTAGATACGCTATACAGGCTATTCCAGGATCTAACGGGCTGCGTAGGATTTCTTTCTGCGTCGGCGCCTTTGCCTCTTCCGTTCGTACGCTTCTCTCTGCGTACTATGAACACAATTATTTAACTATCCAGCCGATTTCGAGCGTCGCTTTTCTCTCGCGGCGCCAGGCATTAAAAAATTGTTTCGTGATCTCGCCTATTTCAATGATCGCCAATTATCTCCCTCCCTCCCTCCCTCCATCCCTCCCTCCCTCTCTCTGTCTGTCTCTCCATCGCATCGATCAGATTAACTGCTCGCTCGGATTGCTCCGACCGATTCACCTGCTCTATATCGATAGATATCGATCCACAGTGATTTTACCGTTTCATTTAGAATCAAGCGAAAGTACTCGATTTAACGATCGAAGGTTCTTGGTAAAATTTTCACGCCAAGTATTTATCTCTATCGCGTCGCATTCTTTATTTTAATTCACATTGCTGTTCTCGTAGATACCAGCGAGCGCGCACGACTAAACGAACGTTTTCCAAGAAAAAACGTCGAGCCATTGACCATTACGAAATTTGCCACTTCCGTCACGCAGGACGAACGACAAATTCTCACCGCCGAAAAATGAATTCGCCTCGATCAGGCGATCTTTTGGTCGATTTGTCACCACTCCCACGAACATTCTCGACGGGGTATCTCACTTATATTCATGCCCGTTGAACTTCACTCACTCGTTAGATCCTACAGAAGTGGACTAATTTCCAATCGGTTACATCACATTAAAAAATGAAATCGTTGTAAAGGATACGAAATTTATATTTCGCAAGGGCACATTGTGCCGTTGATTTTTTTTTACTCCCAATTAGTAGCCGCGATAAATCTTGTGCATCCATGAAATTCTTTTACAACAGTGATACCAGCTTGCATCCTGCGCGCACTCCTATACCAGGGCCCCGCATCGGCATTATTAATTTCCACGTTGAAAACTCTCGATAGGCGCGCCACCCCATGGGGGTGGCGGATAACGCGGCGCGTCCCTCAGCCGGCGGTGGTTCCCCGCAACTCTTGATCTATGGACCGAGTGAGATGTTTTGAGTGGACGATCCATTCCGGTTCCCTCTTCTCATCCCTCACTGTGCCCACTCTTCTCTATCCTCGTGATCTCCGGTCTCGCTTCTAAACGATCGTTTGTCTTAATCGTGCGCCATCGATCGCCCTTCGGCGATGCTTTCGCTTTCCTCGCACCGTTGCGACAAAGGTGCCAGCGCGAGTATCGACAAGAACTCGTTCGATAGCTCATAAACTGGGGCCTCTACTCTTGCGCGCCTTCGTGGATCGTGGCCCTGGTGAACGACGTGTGGCGTGCGACAAGAGGGCATTTGCATCCGACGATTAAGTATCGCGAATCGATCACATGCTTCTCAGGTTGCCGAAAGAGATTCATGTCGCGAAGCCGGACGAATCGGAGTGCGAGAAGCGGTATTAATTACCGGGGTGTTGGGCGCACGAGTATCGGATAGGTAGGTGGGCGTGCGCGATCGCCGTCGAATGAATTGTCAGACTGATGCACTGTTCAGCTAGCATCATTTGCATCGTCAGACAACATTTTCGGAAGTACTGCAATTAGGTGCTAAATTAGCACTCGATTCACACCTAATTTCAGTACGTTCAACAAATTTTGTTGGCGATGGTGGGAGCGCTACCTTAATGGAGGCGTGAAACGGATGTGTCGTGTTCGATGTTGCATGGATGAAGAGTGGTCATCGCGTGTTTCGGAAAACTTACAATTTCAAGCCAGGCATATTATTTTTTTTCTCACAGATAGGGACGCTTTTGTTCTTTTTGTGGCCGCGTGTGACTACTAAAATGTTTCATTAGTCGTAGAATGCGCGCATAAATCTAATTCTAAATGTCGATAAATATTCCTCGACGTCAGTCTGAAGACTTTTAAAATTTGACGAGTAAAAATCGAGAGGGCACGTCAAGCTTAAGTTTTCCAGATGTTGCGTCGTTTCGAAGATTAAGCCGAAGGAAAGAGGCTTTCTCCGAGCAGTCGTTTACTCTCGTATTTAATAATTAGGCAGACCCCGTAGACGATCGATCAATCTACAGGAATTCATTGGCGTATCATCAACAAACAAGGTGTAACCGCGCTGTTGATCACGATCCGAGTATCGCTCATTCGTACCAATGATAATCTTTCGTTTATTTTTTTGTTATTTCTCTTCTTACCTCCACCTCGTCTCACTTAATCCCTGGCGCCTGGCCGCGGTCCTGGAGAGACAGGCCGCATGGGACGAATCGATTCGACGACTAGAAAAAAAAAAATATCAACCAAATAAACGAAACGGCGGATATCGTGCCGCGAAAGAATTTTCGTGGGTTGGGACGCGCCCCCCCACAGACCGCCACGGGATCGAAGGCCCAGTAGTGTGGCGACGGTCCAGTAGAAGAGAAGCTCCTTCACTAAATCATCGCCTAGCCGAACGTAGCGGAAATCAGGACCGTGCCCTGAAACGTTCGCTGTTGGGGTCCCTCAGCGGGTGCTCCTCACGTCGCGTCGCATCGTCGCTACAAAACGAGGAAATCGCAATGACTCCTTAAGCCTTAAGACATTCGCCTCGTTCGTTGGCCAGCCACTTGAAACTCGTTCCATTCGAGTACTATTCACGGAAATTTCGGTGTATTTGACGTGAATTTTCATTTTTCGTCAAACCTCGAATACGGTTGAGTACCGCGTATAATAAGAACTAACATTATATCGTTACGAGATAAATTTACTCCGGTAAATAACTGCTTGCGCCAAGTTGCTACGGTGATCGCCTTATAGCGAGATGCTTCTTTGCCAAATTACAGCTCGGGACGATGTAGACAAGCGTTTAAGCTCTCATTTCGGGAACGCGAAGAACACGACAATCGTAACATTACATCAGTGACTATGTAGCTGGCTGGACTTGATCCGCCTTATTTTCCTTACAATGCTGCGTCGTTGCACCTGTCAATTCAAAGTATCCATGCGGGTTATTTTCATAATGTGATCTGGGCACGCATGAGGGTGAAGTTACGTCCATTTCTTTTTCTCTCCAGCAGAATTAATAATAGAAGCTTGGAACACTCTTTGAAATTATTACGAGCTACACAGGGAGCTACATATGGCTCATCAGATTGGAATATTTTCTCCCCCATATCCGTTGAACCTTCAGGGACTGACGAATGTTGAAGCCGGGTAGATCGGGAACGCGCTGAAACATTTGCCGTTGCCGCCCCGCGGCGGACGCCCGCTGTCAGCGGCTTGTACGCGCATCGGTACAAAACGAGAGAACGCCACGGTTTCACGGAGGAATTTGTTTCTGTCAGCGGCTCGCTTGATGCGACCGTGGACGTGAATTTATGTCTGAATCTACGTTCGAATATCTGCTCCGACTGTAGATCACGCACGCTTGTGCGCACGGTGAAATGAGAAAAGTGTTTAATTGTTTTTATCAAGTCTGTCATATTTATATATGGCATTAACTTTCTTCGACCGTGTAATTTAGTCTTGAACATTGTACGAAAAATCCAACATCTCGTCTACGGTCTAGTGAAAAACAAATTCATTAAACTCGCTCGCTCTCTAAGGACTGGCAATTACCTACCTCTCTTATTCGATAAAGTTATTTTCCTCGAACTTGTGTTTTACACAAGCGACATTGGTTTCGTTCGAATGGCAATTCGCGTTGGAAATTGTTCCGTGCTATCTCAGACGAAGCAGCAGGACTGTGCGCAAACGTTCGCCGTTGGGGTCCCACAGCGGGCGCCCGCTGCCAGCCGTCGTACGCGCTCAGGTCGGTACAAAACGAGAATTCGACGCGGTTTGTAAGACATTTGTTTCAGCGGCTCGCTGAAACTTGATGTGTCGGCCTGGGAGATGAAGAACGAGGTGCACGAGGTCGAGTGTTTTTAACGATTCCGGACATGCATTTTGCGAACGTCGAGCTCTCACCTACGTCCGATTTTAATTCTCATGCGGATCGTATTTTTTATTCACGTCGGTGGTCGAACTATGTCCAGACATTCTTGTAACACTTAAGTGAGCGGAAAATGTGTTTTCTTAGGAGCGACGAAATTTCATAAAGCTTAGAAATTGTTCGCGTTCGTTTTCGGGAAACGTTAAACTGTATTTTTGTTTTGGCGATTTGTAGACTTCTCGGGTCTTGCAAGACAATCAACTTCATTTGGTTGCAAAACATTCACTTTTATCATGCTGTGCCACGCGAGATTCCAACCTAACACCCTAAAAGCTATGCTTAACTCGACAAACTTGAATTTAAAATTGTTCGAAGTTTACTTACTGATTACGAAACTTTCCCTCCGCGCTTTAATTCTGTTTTTGTACGCCTTCGAGGTCACCGCTTGAATCATTTAACGCGCGCTCCTAGCGGAAAGATTGATCTTTCGTGTCCACCAGGATGTTGCAGCCCGCGGACTGGACTTGCCGAAAGTGGATTGCGTTGTTCAGTACACGGGGCCCCTTTCAGCCAGCGATTACGTGCACCGAATGGGTCGAACGGGTCGCGCGGGCTCTTCCGGATCGGCGACGATTTTCTTGACGCCGCCGGAAATCGAATTCGTGCGAATGTTGGAGTCCCGAAGGATCAGGATCAGGCAGGAGGACATGGACAACGTACTCGACAAATTGTTGGGCCCATTGTCTAAGCATCGGTCGGCGCAGGTTGCGGCGATTGCGCTCCAAAATGAGTTTGAGAATCTGGTCGCCGAGGACAGTAAGCTTCGTCAGAAGGCGTGCAAGGGTGAGTCAAAATAAAGTGGAAATTTGTATGTATTGTGCAACCTTCATACTTTGGTTATGAAATCTTGAAATTATCGATCTTTCGATAATAGGATGGTAGCTCGATTTGTGACAGGTTTATTATTATTATCCTACTGATAATAATAAGAGGTTAATTACTATTACTGTTCCGTGCAATTCTTCACTCCATGTTTGAGAAATTGGTCGAAACATAAAGTAAACATTAATTGTTCTTCCGTAAAATATGTATTTTCTCAATTAGTATATTTGTTTTTTATACTAAATCAACACAATGATATCAGAATCGGCTTTCCATAATTTTTTTTTCTAAACTGAGTTATCGCGCTGCTCCCTTCTTACTGCAAGAATTTCAATTATTAAAATTCCTTTCCAGAACCATTCTAAACAAATAATACGAGCACAAGTTCCTATTTCGTTTCACGTCATCACGACGCGCTTGAACTTGAAATCGTGATGCATTTATGATTTCATTGTACTTCCAAATTCTCTTAATAACCCCTTCCAAGGCACTTTCCGATCGCGCAAACACAACTTCACCGAAACATTTCGAAAAAGCCTATCCACCTAGGGAAACGTTGAATTTATAAAAACGTCACGCAACGCAGCTGCGTGAATGCAGAAGTCCACCACGAGGATTGTGCTGCTAAAAACGTCGACGGGATTTATCGCGAACACACGTGGCAAGTTAGATGCCTCTCGTACCCGCGTGCATTCTCGAAGGCAGTCACGCGCGTTGTCGCGATGCTTCTCCGTTTAACATGATTTCGAAACTCTTCGCTCGCTGTGCTCTCTGCGCGCGGTAGTGGTAGATGGGAGAACCCGTCGAGGGACGAGAGCGGCTCCATCCACTCTGATTCAGTTGGATTGGAACGAAAGCGAGCTGACTTCAGGGAAGACTAAGCCAATTCCATCCGGACGCCCCACTCGCATATAAAGTAACCCCCGGCCACCCCTTCACATGTCCGCGTTATGGGCATCGCATTTCTCTCTGTTTCTCCTTCTTTCTTTCCTTCCTTCCTTCTCTCTCTCTCTCTCTCTCTCTCTCTCTCTCTCTCTCTCTCGTTCTCGTTCTTTTTGTCTCTCTTCCCTCTTTTGCTTCTCTCCCCGTTCCCTCTTTCTCGCTCGCTCACCCTCACCCTCGATACTTCGCCACTCGGATATTTACATAGTCTATGGACGAGGAGGGATGATCTTGTTTGCCATGCCATGGTTACTCTATTAGGATCGTTAGAACGTAGAATTTATTTGCCGCGATAATAAATCCATTGCTATGCGACGATTCGTTCAGCCCAGGGGTCGACCAGGCTGCTCGGAAGTTTGGGGGTGCGCATAAAGTGGTCTCCGCGCTTCTCCTTTCCTCCCGTTTGGCGTTATCGTGGGATACGGCTACCTCGAGAGCTTAAGTCGGAGGTAATCGAAGAAGTTGTCAATTTATTACGGTTGTAAACTTTTACAAGAATAGTATTTAAACACGTCCTTCTAGAAACGTTGCTTTTGCGCTCGGCCTAGATCAGATCTTAAAAATTACACGGGCGATGAATCACTTAAAAAAAAAAATCCTTTTGCGTTGCGTATTTATACGTCACTTTGCTTCCCCATATTTATCGACTTGCAGGTTCCACAAATAATTCTGTACGTCTTGGTGCAGTCGGTAAATTCTTTTCATGGCCGATCCTCGCGAAAATTCACTACTTCCTTATGAATAATGTCCGCGGTTTTGGCCAGATCGAGAACGAACGATTCCCCAAAAGAGAGCTTCGCCCGGGGTCCATAAATCTTCCTAAGAGGTTTTCGAGCTTCGAACTTGTTCGGCATCAAGCGCGGTTTTACACGAAGGTTAGCCACGGTTTTTGAGCGCTTAGCCGTTCCCGATTTGAGTGACGGTACACAACTAACCACTTGACCGTTCCTATGCGACCGCCCGGTGATTGATAGATTAATTGCCGTTGACCCTCCCTTACCTTCTTCCGCGCGCCGACGAGTGCATTCCACCCGAGGAAAATTTCGGATCCGCTGCTTTTCGAACCAACCTATAAATTCGATCCCTGCTTTATTTTCCTTCGTGACCCGACATTGTTTTCTACCCCTCTCGATATCTTCTCAGACGCGTATTTAAAAGCAAAGAAGATAGAATCTACTCAGATATGCTAAGTAGATTCTGATTACGATTATCAATCTAAGAATATTTTATCACATAATCGTCGTCGTAAAAGAAGTCGCGATAAGGGGGCGGCAGCATTGCCGGCGTACTAAAATACAAAAGTTCGAGAGTCGGTAGGTTAAAGTAGTAAAAAATACCTATAAAGCGGGGATAATAACGGAAGAACGGTGGTGAGGAGAGGAGAGTGAACCCAGGCGAGTGAGCAACGTCGTCCTTGCTCGCTCGCGCTTCTCGTACAGATCCTCCGACCCTTGAAATTTATTTAATTCGTGGCCAATAAGAGAGAGGGAGGGGGGCTATGGGGAGGTTGGGGTGTGGCGTGCGAGGAAGTGGAAATCTCGCTAATTCGTAACATTATCACCCCAATAGAGCCGAACAGCCCTCAATAGAGAGTACAGAGCTCCCTGGAACAACTCCCCGGGCTCCGACCCTCGCCACTAAGTTAAGGGATTCATCCACTCCATTCCGTATATACGTTCGAACCCCTCGCACCACACTCGAGTCCATAGCCTTTTCGTAGTAACTCTTGAAACGCGTTGTGGCTGCTTGTCGCCTAAGTAAACAATATATTTTCATAATACTTATAATCCGTAATAGAATATTCAAATAAGTACCGTTAATCTACATTTAAAGATAGATCATGGAAATTTGTCTGCTCTAGGCGTACATTCTATTTGCAAGGGACGAGTATCTATGGAGTGTACGAGGCAAAAATTGAATTTTTTAAGAGGACGTAGAAGCTTATACGACCTTAAGTTACGTCTAAATAATCACTCGTTTTTGTTGCCACCTGTGACTAAGAATACGATGATCCGAGCGCGCCACGAATTTCCTATTTTCTATTTTAGTACAATTTTACGAGAAAAGAAAATTGTATAGTTGGGAGTCTTGTACGTCATACCTTGTATGTTCCTTATTGTAGATAAAACCGAGAGTGTGTTATTCTTTCACGTTTGCGAACACCGTTTATATTTTCTCGTCCACGATTGTCTGACATTTTTTTATATTTACGTAAATTTATAAATTCTCAGGTTGAAACTCAGTGAAAATGAGATTTGTCCGTTTCTGGACAAGTTAGATCGAATCAAGCTTACGCCGCTCGTGCGCGCCTTCGCACAGGAGGGGGTGGCCGACACAATCCAACCACTGAATGTGGCTTCCGCCAAAACCACTTACGCTTTGTGGCGAGAGACTCTTAACAATACGATACAGGATACAAATACAATAAGACGCAGTTACATCACTTAGGAACAATGCCACCCCGCGCGACTCACTCTCGCGCACACCCCCACAACTACCACCACCACCATCACCATCACCACCCCCCAACCACCCCGTTCTTTCCGCTTCGCCCTTTCTCTCTCCTCTTCTTCCCATCTCCTCCGTTCGCTTCGCTCTTTCCGCGTTTCATGGCGGACGACGCCCCCGTGCGAGATTTATTCGCTAAATGGAGAAAAACATTTCTCTCCTTTTCAAGCTCCTCTCCCTCCGCGCCGTCGCCCTATCGCGAGATCCTACGACGGTTTCTTATGTGCGGAAGTGACGAGTCAGAACTGGAAGCAGACGGAAATCAGACCGGAAAACGTCGAGACATAAGGTCTACCTTTGTGAATTATATTTATTGAGCCGGTGGTGGGGTGTTTGGAGAGTGAATTCTTGCTCCGTTAAATCGTATCGATAAGCAGTCCGTTCTCTTGTTCTCTCGCGAGATGCGAAATTCTATAGTTGACCGAAACCTTCCTTTCTTAACGCTTGAGACGGATATTCGTACGCTTTTATAAAAATTCTTACGTCTCGTTGAATCTTTGAGAAGTGGACGTTGGAAACACGCGATATTTTTTTCCAAATTCTCGATTACGGTCGATCGGAGCGGAAACTGGTTCGGGCGCGCGATTAGAAGACATTTCGCACGAGGGCAGGCAGGGAGAAAGCGGGCCGACACATGTCGAGTTCTCTCAGGAGCGAGGAACCCCCAAGTTTCTCACCCGTACTCGGAAGCCGGTGAGAGGATCTCGGGGGCGAATCGATGGCGGTGGGGGTTGACTATTAGCCACAGCACTTGACTCGACCCCCGTTAATGCCCCTTAATAGCTCACCGCAGGGCACACATACACCCCATAGAATCGTGCTGGCGCAACCCCCGTGGATCTTAATGGAACCGCGATTAATAAGGGCCGCCGCCACACGTAACCAATCATTACATTCGAGTTTCTGCGTTGCACGTGACCTCACTTAAACCAGGTTAGACAGTAAGGTCCACCCCCAGGGAGAAGGAGGACCCTTTTCACAGATCCTTCCTCGATTCCCGACACATCCTCGCGTTCTCCCCACCTTCGAATTTATCGTCTCCTCCATTAGTTACTCCTTCGGGGACCCTGGGATTCCTCGCGTCCAGAGATGGTGTTCATGGCCGTTGTTTCAGATTTAAGAAATTAGGAATTAGTTTCTCACCACTCGAACTCGAGAAATTAGGAAATAGATCCTTACGATTGGAATTTTACCTGTTTGCTTTGATCGGAAGGTATACTCTTTATACGAGTCAAACAAACAGCTTTTGTCATTTAAATTTAACGAATGTTCGAAGTTTGTCTACATTTTCGAAATTGAGTAACAATTTATCAATAAACCAACCGCAATTTCGTTACTGATTAATTAAATTCTCATCAGTTGCGCTTACTTCGTATTTTATAATTTTATTATCCAGGTAAGAGAGTAAATAATTAGCGAATGGTACTTTACGCTTCTAATTTAGAGGTTGAATAATGCGAGGAATTGGGAAGTAGTCGAAGTTCAAAGAATTAGGAAAGGATTCGTTGCAGTTTGAGTTTAAGGAACTAGGAAATAGTTCGCTTACCAAATATTTTTGTTTGCTCCGATTAGCGTATGTGTCGTGGGTGAGGTTCTACTCGTCGTATCCCCGCAACATGCGGGAGATATTCAACCGGAAGGAGCTCCATTTGGGTCATTACGCGAAGAGTTTCGCTTTGAGGGACACCCCGCAGCGCATTGGTGGAATCGGCAAGACTCTGAGGGAGGACGAGGCCGCGAAGAGGCAGCACAACAACAGACTTTCTTACCAAGAGTGAGTACAGCTGAAACTACAGGGGATAAAGTTTGTATAAGAACGCCACCACTTTTATTACATACATCAATATTGGAAAACGATTAACGGATATGAGAAAAATATGAAACCATCGTTGATGAAAAAAAAACAAAGCACACTTCTATATTGTAAGTGATATATGATGGTTTAAAAAAAAATCGTGCAACGAAATTTCTACAATGACAAGAGCCTGTTAATTCAATTTGAAAAAGGACAACAAAAAATACCGTAAGCACGCAAGTTTGTCTACACCAAGGCAGATATCGAGCTACTCGTAAACTTCTCAACTACTCTAATACAAATTAGTAAAATCATTTTCTTACGAATGACTTTTATTTCTAAATCATAGTGTTCTTATACAAGCTACACTCCCTTTATAAGGCTTACATTAAGGACATTTACATTTCTTATTCCCGTGAGCAGCATCTAAAATTTCAACTACACCTCGACACGTGCCATTTTTTCCATAATTCTCGAGCAAATCGTAGACTTCCACTGTCCCATATTTTTTCCGCTGTTTCTTCTAATTACTCCCACGTCCAGGTTCCCATAGAATCGCCTCGGAAGGAGACCCAGTTTAAACTAGACTAACCGTCACACGGCAGGCAGCAGGCAATCGCGTAGCCACTGAGACTCTCTGGTATTAATGACGGATTCACGCGTGGCTTAGCGTGTTAACCGCGACGTACGATTCTCTCTCTCTCTCTCTCTCTCTCTCTCTCTCTCTCTCTTATTCTCTCATTCTCCCTCTTCATAAACTCTCCTCCTCTTGTTCTCTCCTCCCGGCCCGCACAAACAAACCCAGCCGCGCGTGTTAACGCGTGAGCCATGCACACGGTCGGTAGGAGGGTCCTGCTCTCGAGGACGACAGGCCCGTGACTCCTGGAGAGGAGGTTGGACACATCAAAACTGTCGCGGTGCGTCATCCGTCATGTACGACGAACGGACGTGGTGCTCTCTACGCTCGCGAGCAGGCATAAGCCATACGGGACCTCTCGTCGCGCTGACCGCGCGCGCTTTGCTCGTTGCTTCTCGTTGCTTCCCGTTGCTCATCGTTGTCGCCTCCGCGTCTACGTTGTCTGCTCCACGTCACTCTTGCCCTTCTCGCTCGCCTCGACGCACGTTTCCCTCCGTTTCACTATGTCTGTCCGCTTAACTGTCCGTCCAAACGTGTCCCTCCAACTCTGATTCTGACATTTGCATTTATTTTTACTTGAAGTACATGTATGGGATTATACTTCTTCCCTATTTTGGAATTTGGTTCGCTATTATGCAGGTGGGTGCGGTGAGGGGGGCGGAGTCCTTCGACATCTTTATGAAATCGACATTACGTATGAATGAATCACCCTAAAACGCTGCTTCGACTCGCTCATGTTAGGATTCTTCGGAGAATTTTGCGTGGCTTTCGAGCAGACTCCATCCCGTTTCCAGAATCTCTGTTTATCTTGTGCGCATTCGCTCCGCGCTTCCTCTCCCTCTCTCTCCATCTCTCTCCATCTCTCCGTTGTTCATAATTATACAATACGGCTATTAAACAGACTGATGCGACCGGGGCTTCCGGCCCGGGCTGCGCCATTTACGGAAACCGCTGGACGAGACGAGTCCTCTACCCCTTGCCCTTCCGTCATCCATCGTCCAATATTCACGTCACTTTCCATCTACCTTCGTGTCCCTCAGTCATTCCCTCTTCGTCCGTTTCAAATTCTCTTCCCTCCGAATCTCGAAATGTCCTATCACTCGGCGCGTCTCCTCCTCATCTTCTCAGTTCCCCTTTCCAACATCTATCATCCGCTTACACTGATTTTCGAGTTCTCAGTTTTTTTCCTTTTGTGCATGCGTGCGTGCGTGCGTGCGTGCGTGTTGGTTTTTTTTCTACCAAATTCTCTCGACCGTGCTCATCGTCAACCGTCGATACTAACCTCATTACTTTTCTCATTTCTCTCCCACTTCGTTCCGTTAAGAACCATCGTTTCCCCCTTAGCGTCTTGCAAATCTCCGATGAAACTCACGATCTCTTCCTCGCCTCTCCAGCCCAGCTCCTGATTTCAATTTTCTAATCAGTCTGCGTGTTCTCCTTCTGTCAGACTTTCTTCGTCGAGCTTTCCAAAAGTTCATGATAAGTCTTCGATCGCTTCGGTTCAATCGTCCCGCGGGTTCTTTTCTCAACGCGCTAGGCGCGTTTAATGTGAAGCCGAGAATGGGCGTGCTTCGGGCGCACGGACTCACGGGGCAAAAGCATCGGCAGGATATCCCTGCGAGCCACCGCGGAGGGAGACCGAGTCGGTTTTAATGGGTGAAAGGCGGGCACCGAGCTGACGGTCCAATGGATCGAGGGACCCACGCCGTGTACGCCTCTGTGGGTGCGAGATTACCGCGCGCCCGTGTTCTCGCTCGTTCTGCCTCGAACGAAGATGTGTGCGCGACTCGATGGTCTTCTGCCCGTCGCGGAGCCTCCAGCACCATCTTTCTTCGTTTCGTGGGTCAAAGATCAAAGGGCGAGGAGGCTAGTGTTGGATTAGCTTCGTCGATTCGTTTCGCGAGTAGATTTAATTTCGCGCACGGATATACCTTTCCGCGCTAGAAAAACTTACTTCTTTCCAATTCGCTTTTCGAAGATTTCTTTTTTCTTAAAAAAGATCGTTTTCTCGGATTTACTCGGATCGCTGTAGTTTTTGATCTTCCATGGAAAGATTTTTCTCGGTCGTTTTCGTTTCAAGAGGCTGACTCCCCTGCGACCTAACGCGCTTGTTGCTCGCGTTCGCCCATCGCGCGCTCTTTTCGCTCCTTCAGTGGAATGGAAGTTCGCCCGGTTGTAACTCCAGAAAAAGACTCGGCGACGAACGCAAAATTCGGCACAACAGTTGGCGAAGGCCTCCCTCGGTCCTACGCTACGCTTCCACCGCCGAAGCGCACTCACCCACCCATTGACGCACTCACGCACGCACGCTTGACAATCCTCCTCGACCGACCCTCTTTAAAGTCGGCGCGACTTGCCTCCCGTTTCCCCTCTTTTTCACCCGGTCTCCTCGATTTCCGATTTACCTCGCTCTGTCCGCGCCACATGTCGTTTACGTCGAATTACCGAAAATTGCGGGTTAGGGGGCCCTCGCTAATGCGACGATTAAGCCGCTACCGTCGCGTATTCGCGTCGATGCTTCCAGGGAGGACGCCGCCGGGGACCACCAGACGAAGAAGCAGCAACAGTCGAGGAACCGAAATGTCGGAAGCAAGCCGGGTGTCCTGAAGAGAGTGAGGATGCTGAACATCTCCGAGTTCGACAGCGGACTGGAACCTCTGAAGAAGTCGAAGAAGTCGTGACCAACTTGGCGCTCACCACGAAGAGTCGAGAGTTAAAGGCGATTCGATGTCTCGTGGCATTTTCTTTTTACAAGATGTACAAATGTGCGAAGTTCTTCTGGAGATCACTCGCTATTGCTTGCGTTTGTGCAATTTTGTATATTACCGTTGGAGAAGGTTGTACGGATAACATTGCGTAACTGTAGGCGCTGGTAATTTATTTATTTCCTTGCCAGATATATTATACGTTTGTTTCAACGTGAAGACGACCAGTTGAGAAAATACTCCCTTCCACGATTCCAATCTTTGCGCGTCTGCAGATAGTAAAAGAGACCGGCAAACCGGCTGAACTTACAGGAAGCTAAACAGTTAGACGTACGGACGACGCGTATCGTCCTCTCCGCGTTTACGCCGCATCGAGGAATTTATCTAAAATCTCGGAATACTCGACTCTAATGCACGACGTCCGCCGGCCATTTGTCTTCATCAAAAGATACAAGAATATGTTCTTCTCTCTTTCTCTCTCTCTTCCCCTTCTTCCCAGTCTCGAAGGCAGAGCGTACCGAACGAAGCATAAAGGCGTTTTCACCGCGAGGAATCGTTGCGCACGGTCGAGCGCACAATGCGGTGCAGTTCCGTGAAAGATGAGATAGGTAAGATAAAAGTGGAGAAGAAGAAGCGGCGAGGAGAGGAGAGGAGAGGAGAGGAGAGGAGAGGAGAGGAGAGGAGAGGAGAGGAGAGGAGAGGAGAGGATCGACGTGGAGGTGGCAGGCACAGCCGCAGTGGTGGTTCTACCGGTGGCGAAGCACCACGAGAGAAGAGGGGAGGAGCGGAAGAGGGGTGCACGAGGGGTGGAAGGAGGGATAGAAATGGCGGAGGACGAAGAGACGAAGAAGGCGGAGGGACGGATTGGGGCGGGGAGATATGATTAATACCCGGGCATTATTTTCAGATTTTTTGCGCCGCGATCCGCGAGCGCAAATTGCTTGCAAATAAAGGCGGCGTCGGCCGACGACTATCGCGCCGCGCCGGTAGAAAGAGGACGACGAGGACGAGAACGAGGACGAGAGGGATGGAAGGGTGAGGAGGTAGCAGTGGGAGGAGAAACTGTCACGAGGGGGTGGATGTGAAGGAAGGGGTGATACGCACGTCGTTGGTATAGACCGCGGAAGGGTGGAGGTGGAGGTGGAGGTGGAGGTGGAGGAGGTAGAGAGGAGGTAGGGTGAGAGAACGACGAGAGCTCAGCCGGGGCTTAATTTAATTTAATTATGCCTTCTTTCTTCGCTACCAACGCGCCCGGAAGATAAATTGCGAGCGCGGAATCGGCCTCGCACTCTTGCGCCGCGCGGACCCGTTCGGACGCAATTCTGATTTCCACCGCGACGAGATTTGATTTCCTTCCTGGCGGTCGGCCAGGGGGTGTCGACGAGGCGAAAGGGAGGTGAGGAAGTAGACGCGAGTAAATTGCGTGCACGCCTGTTTAAGATTGATTGTGTAAAGTTCAGTGCACGCTGCTCCGCGGCCGAGGATAATCATTCCTCGTGATCCTTTAACGTTTCCCCGGTAACGTGGAAACGTTTAAGGCCGCGGAGGGACGCGGAGACACTTTGTTCCCGGCGGTACGATGTAATTTGATCGGCTTTTTGAAATTCTGTTCTTTCCCTTCTTCTTTCTTGTTGCTTTCTTTTTATTCGTCGGTCGATGGGGTACACTTGGCGGGTTAATTAAGTGCGAGGAGTTGATTACTTGGGCGAAATCTGGAGCTGGCATAGAGGTTGTTACGGGTACCAAGCGCGGTGACGGTAATTACGGCGTGCTCCTGAAACGAAACGAAATTTTCTTGCCATCCGATGCATCTGATTAATCGTTATCGTTACGAACACGCGGCTGGTGATCTCTTGGGGATATTCCGAAAATTTTCATTCTTTTTAGTGACCCTTCGACGTTACTGTTCTGCAATTTTTTACGTACTAAGATTTCTCTCGGGTTCGGCTCGCGATTTGTGTTTCGCATTACAGTTGATCCGCGTGGTTGGATTGGCCATTAAGCAAAATAAGCAACCGATTGCAAGCGATTGGATAATCGTGAAACAGGAGGCGCACCACAGCAGTGTTATTTGTCATTTTACTGCAAATTCTCTCTCATTGGGAATAATCCGGCTTGCCGATCGACTCACCGACGTCGATAACAAACCAGCGTTCTCGACCGCAAAAATCTCGATACCGTTTCACCGCGTCCATTCACTCGTCGATCCTCGAATTATCCAATTTCTCAACCACTCCGCGATCAAGCGCTTCAATCTCGCCGCGCCGGTGTCAATCATCCCATCTGCTCGAGATTAACCTTCTTGACTACACTTCGTCTCCCTAATTTCGAAACGTCAGAGGTCCGTTGGTCAGGTGGGAAAAAAATGCGTCGGAGAGGAAAAAAGTGTGATTCATGGTGACAATCAGTTGTTGCGCGATGTGCGAGCGTTACGCAAAATCAATTCTCGATCTTGGCGCGCGTGCGTTCGCAAGTACCACCGCCTAATCTAACTTGCAATTTAATTTAATCGCGATGGCGCGCGCTTTCGTCGCAACGACGGCCACCGTGCATTTTCGTAACCCACCCAAGTGGCCATCACGGAATCGCGTTGGAAGCCCCATTCGTTTGAGCCGACGAGGAGGAGGATGAGGATGAGGATGAGGATGAGGAGAAGGTACACGGAGAAGAGGAGCACGATATTTATTCGTAATGGCGTACTGCGATTCGTCGTGGGCCGCCGGCATCGGTCATAGTCATCGCTGCGAGCGCGCACGAGCGCATAATGAAGCGCGCGATTAGGATTATTCCCATTCCTACCACCGACGGCGTTCGGTGCGCACCACATTTAAATTTCCCGCCTCTTCTCTCACCCTTCGACCGCGCGACTTCTCGTCGTGGTAAAATACTGAGAAGGATCGCGAGACCACAAAGATTCCTCTTATCTCTAGACGCGTCTGAATCTAAGAGAATTAATAGAAACCCTTTTGCTTCGTTTTTCGAGGGTCACGTTCGTTATCTTCTTATATTGAGACGCGCGTGAACACGCGAAGGAGAGAGCATGGAAGAGCGGTTGTGTGTGGTAAGAAGGTAGATACCTTCTCTCTAACGCGTGCCCCACAAAAAGTTCGAGCAGGTACAAGAGGTGCCGATTATTCCAGGCGATTACCGATTTCCGACCAGTTAACGACTTTTTCGATCGTTTACACTGGCTGTAGGCTTGGGTTCGTCCCTTATTACCGGTCATTACCGTGGGTATCGCGCGGTAGGATTTCGCGCCACGAATCGGCATCGATCCGATGCGCGAGTCTCGTCTTTCGAAATTGGGGTCGATAGACCCGTGCATATGACGAATCGATTAGGTAGAGAGAGAGAGAGAGAGAGAGAGAGATAGGGACAGGGCTGTTTTACGTTCTTCACTTTCCTTTTTTCTTCTCGGCGAATTTAAGGGACTCGAAATCGGTAGCGAACTAGTTCTTCCATTCGAGGAACTTGCCAAGCCCTGGTAACATGCGCGCCTAATTAACTGTCTTCTCAACGAGAGATATACTTCACGCGAACAATTAACACACAATGTGACCCTGCCTAAACCACCGCTCTCGCGAGTCTCGCAATTTTCAGATCGAGCAATTGCGAGAGAATGTCGAGAGAGACCGAAAGATGGAGGGAGGTGAAACGATGTCGCGGCACGCGAGATTGTCTAGAACAGACTTCGAAATCGGTGATTTTCATTTTTATTCCCCTTCACGTTTTCTCGGTTAGAGAAGATCTGTGGACGTGACGACACCGGCGCGGCGCCAGGGGAGGGAAAGTTACCTCAAAGTATTTGTCATACGAAGTATAGCGAAATCTAGCTCAGATGTGGGCTAGATATTCACAATTTCAAAACGGACGTTTCACAACGATTATGTCGTCGTTCCTATTCTCCTCCACTCATAATTTTCTTGAGTGAGCGCACTTATGTTCCACGATGCATCGCGACGAGGCACGGCCGGTGCGCGATGCGTGTGAGGTGACGTTTTTTGGAAGTGTTTTATCTCAGAATTGGAGACACGAATAAAGCTATATATTTAACCGAAAAAGACCGAGGTTGAGATGTGTCGAGGTTGCTTTGTACAAGTTTAGTTCGTCGAAATGTACAGTTCACAGTAGTTTTAGACTTTACTGTGAAATGTACAATTCGAAGCTCACTTAACCACGTAGGTATATTACGACTGAAACGCGCAATGCTGAAAATAATGTTGCCAGAATCAGATTTCAGATTGTCGCAATAATTAAGGGTCAACCGTTAGAGTGTAGAATGTATTTTTGGACATATCACGGCCTTTAACCACTGATTAAAATGTCTATTAATGCGTATCCCTGCTATTTTCATTTTTCGTCGATTTATATTATTTAACGAAATTCGCAACGAATGTTACTACGAATTCGGTGAAAACAATCCTTATTGCGACCTAATTTCTAAGCCTTTATTTTGTGGAGTATTTGAAACAAATTCTGGGTAAGCCGGAAGTCCCCCGTTCTCATCTCTATAGATTAAGGAAACGTTCTTCATCGATGCTGTCTATTTCATTAGGCAATCGAATCGTCACCCTTCCGCCGAAATACTTGGAAAATTCGTCAAGCCAGAAAGATCATCCCCTCTTCCGATCGTCCTCACACTTGGCACCTGCCTGCGGCGAGTGCAATTAACGTTTAACCGGGCACGATAAATAACGAGAAAACGCGGTGCGATTAAAGCGAGGGGGCTCACGAGCGAATTCAGCGAGGAACGGCGAGCGTTACGGTGGCTCCTTGGCTGGTTGGTTGCCGGTGCTACTCGCCCACGGGCATTATGTTCAATTTGATGGTAGATTTGCCGTTTCGATATGACTTCTCGTGCGTTACCGGGAGGCACTCCCCTCCCCCGCCTCGATCGCGCTCACCTTATCGGAACTGAGAATCGCGATAAAGTAACAACCTGTAAACTGCCTACCTCTAAATTCTCTCCTTCCTCTCCTCCTTCACCTTAACCTCCTCTCCCTCGCCGATTTCGTCGAGCTCGCTCGCTTATAAGCGCGCGATAATGGCCGTAAGCCAGGCAGGCGCATACCACCGACGTCCAACGGGTTGCGGGTTACTCAACGCCACCGCTCATTATAATTAACACGCTCGATGCGTGTAAAACTTTCCCATGAGGAAAGTGCGAGAGAATAATGCGAACTACTGGGCCTCCAGGGTGCCTACCCCCTCCCTCGGTTCTAATAGCTCGAGCGTACGCACTTACCATTCATTTGATCACTTCCTCGATGTGCTAATGATCGTCCACGCGAGTCCACATCGGGATCAGGTGGAAGAGGAAGGAAAATCGTAAAATTTAA
The DNA here is from genome assembly GCA_944319695.1 of Tiphia femorata. NCBI lineage: Eukaryota > Metazoa > Arthropoda > Insecta > Hymenoptera > Tiphiidae > Tiphia > Tiphia femorata. The sequence continues at coordinate 509,836 of OX090899.1, forward strand.
TGTACCTTTTAGCGGCTTTCATTGGTCTTGCCCGGTTGAGCGTCGTGGGGCTTCGGTTCGCAATTTCAGCCACGCGTTTCATTATTAGGATTTTTCCTGCGGTCCTCGTGTGCCACCGATTTTCTGCCTTTTACTTTTCTAATTCCGCGTTACATACCGGGCGACTTTTCAAATTCTTCTTATTCTTATCTCTTGATTCGGGTACACGATGTTTCCTCGAGACGGAAGGCGGTAGCTTGGTTTTACATGTAAATATTTTGCCGCGACTCTTCGTTGGTCCGCGAGCTTTCCGAGATAGTCAATTTTCACGATGATACGGAGGGAGATAAGCCACAGGTGTCTTTGTTTCCGTGGAAATTTATTAGTCTCAATTTCGTTTTTTTTCCATGTCTTTCCGATCGACTGGGTCGCGGTAAATGAAATTTGCCGATTAACGTAACGCATAAAGCAGCACGGAACAGATTTTGTTTCAAACACCTTTGTCCAGGCGAGATAAAAGTCGGCTAGCTAGTTACCTCGTCGCATAAAAAGGAAGTACAGCCGTAGCTACGATCTTGAGATAAACAGATTAAAAAGGAGTATGAAAGGAATTAGAAAATGTTTCACGAGGAAGAGACCGACGGAAGCGAGTATTCTAAAACCGGAAGCAAGCGGCGGTAGGACGCTCCGGTGAAAGCAAGGCAATTCCATTCGAAGGATTCCGACGATTCCATGACAATGACGATGTAGGTGCTCCAGGCGTGTGAGTGCGCGCATGCGCGCGCGTAAGCACTCGTGTTGGCAATCGCTCGCGCGCAACTCCGCGTTCCAGAACAATTAACCGATGGCAATTAAGACATCTAAATTAATTCGTTATAAACAAGCCGGTCTCTGCCACCGGGCCCGGGATTGGATAGAACGGCCGGTAATTGCTCGGGTTCTCACACGATGTGGCCACTGTGTGTGCGCGCGCGCGCGCGCGCGTTCATGTGCGCGCGCTAAGGATAAAGAGAGAGAAGATGATTCTCGGTGAACCCATCGACGATGCCGCTCGTGCACTCGGCACATCCATACACGCGCTCGCTCGCTTGCGATGCACCCAAGGGGTAATAGCAACAATTACTTCATTTCACTCGGCGTCTTCTTCCCGGTTCTCAAACGAGCGCCGCCGAACACCCAGGTGATTGTGCGCATCCACACGCCGACAGTTTCGTTTCCTACGCATTTCAAATATCCGCATTAAGAAATCGCGTAGTTAAGAAGTCGACTTTCTTTTCTCTCGGTCCCTCTTCGCCCCTCTCGGTGGCTCTTCCCGGGCCTCTCGTCCCGCACTTGGTTTCCTCGAGCGCGAAACACGAAGGAGCGGGCGCGCGCGCAACTCTTTAGGAACGCTTCAAACGCGCGCTCGCGCCCGCGCCGTCGCTTTTTCTCCACCTCGCCTCGTGGAAATTATAATTGCGGAACATCGCGCCGCTTATCCGCGATCGCGGTCTCCTTCTTTCATTCTCGCTGTCTTTCGCCGTCTCGCTCGTCGGCGCGAGAGAAAGAGGAGCGAAGCAGGACGATTGTGTAGCACGAGGTGTCGGGACCTATGATAATAAGGTGATGAAAATTGTCCGCGATATTTCATTTCGTGGGAAAGATGCTTTCGTTTGTGCGAGCCTACGCTATCGGGGGGTAGCTTCCTCCTGGGGTCACGGAAATCGGAGGTGAAATTCCACCGGAGAGTTTGCCGTGTAGAGTCTTTACGGCGCTTAGGTGGTTAGATTTTTGTTTATCCGGTTCGTTGCTATTTCTTCCTTCAAATAAATATTCGGACAAGAAAACGCGGTGAAATCTTTGTTGCGTCGTGTGTTACAAATTTGTGTTACGCGACGCCCCTTGCCGACTTTCTATTACTCACCGGATTGCAATTTCGTCTTTACGACATTCTAAACGCGCGTTTAGCATCGCAACTTTGTACGAATGATGGGTATGGAACGGAATCTCGTTGGAATTAGCTATTGTTCGCGGTGTAATTTTTCTTCATTGGATACGGAACGTTGCGCAACGCTCTTTCTTCCCCCGCGGAATCGACGCGATGCGACGGAACAGAAGAAGCGCTGCAATTTGTTTTTATGCAATTTTAAATGCATACGTTATCACGGGCGCGGGTAGGGAGGGATACCTTGGGACACGTGCACTTTTATCGATCCCACGAGATTGTGCAAAACGAGAAAAAGATTGTCCATTCTCTCGTGCCGTCTTTGCAAGTGTTGGCCCGACATGTCTGAATCTTTACGATTTAGAATAGCTCTCTTTTGCCGCGAGTATTTTTGCAATGCCAAAATACAGCGCGATCGTCCCTAATAGGAAGATTGAAAAGAGGCGCGCCTCCCCTCGTGATCGTTCCTTCGCGAGAGCAAAAAAAAACCGAACGGTAGAACCTTTTTATGTAACTATTTCGCTATTGCGCGAGTCCCGCGATGGTTTCCTGATGCGATAACGCCTACCGAGTGCGCGCTGTAATTGTCGTTTTTCACGTCCGTTTCCTCGTTTTAAACTGTGGCCGCCCGCGCTCATCCGCTCGTCATCTCTCACTCGCACGTTCGGTGCAAACCGTGCGCATAGAGCTTGACATTTTAGCGCTAACGAGTAGCAGTTTAACGACACTCCTGGGACTTAATTGGATGCACGATGGCGCACGATCGTGACGAACGCGGAGCGCTCGCTACTGTCCCGCGAGCCGTCGAACCTTGCTATCGACTTCGTTTCAGAATATTCTCTCCCCCCCCCCTCTCTCTCTCTCTCTCTCCCTCCCTCTCCCTCTCTCCCCTTATTCCTTTCTCTCTTCGCTGTTCTTCGTGATTAATGTCTAGAGTGGCGACTCCTCCATTGGCCTCCGATAACGCGCTCGTTCATTAGCAAAAGTCATTAAGAGGGCGAGAGAACGGGAGCAATTCTATGTTGCAGGGCGCTGCTGCGGGGCAAAGGGTAGGGCGCGTGTCTGCTTAGAATACTAGAGTGAATGCGTAGGCTCTTAAATATTTGCATATTTGCGCGACACGTTCGGCCACCAGCTTCGTCTTGGGAAAGCACCGTGGAGCTAGGCGAAGTTTCGCAATCGTCTTAATCTTTCTTTTCGCACGGGATAGCATTTTCTACCGAAGATATTGCGTAAGAGCCTTCTAATGAATTTTCTTTGATTTCTCAACCAATTACATCGACTTGTAATGCTACACAAGGAAATAGAGAAGTTACTCTCCGAAGGGGCGAGCTCTGAACCTTAGAAATTCTGATTTTCGGTGTAACACTTTGGCAAACATCGATGCGTTCGGACGCACAAATCGGTATAGCCGTATCTCTGGATGATTTTAAGTTAAGAATCAAGGGTTTGCCCTCGCACGAGCATCCCGCGGCAAATAACGGGCTGATAATGCGTCCACTTTTCGTCCTACGGCATTTAGCGGGGTCCTTCTGCACGCAATTCCTGATTCCGCGGCGTCGGGGTAAAAGCGCCGGTTGGTTGCGAGAGGCAGACGAAGAAGGAGAAAACGAGCGAAAGAAGGATCCGGTGTAAAACAAGTAGAAAAAACGCGGGGGTGGGACGAGGGAGAAAAACGAGAGACGCGGGTAGGGCGCACGAAAATTATTCCGATATGAAACTCATCGCGCGGCGTATCGCATCAAAGGAGCCAATTTAAAAAAGCCCCTTCCGAGATTATCAGCGTCCGCGTCGTTGCGGCGGGATTAAAATACAAAAAAAAATGGGCAAGTCGGGGAGAAAGAGGGGAAGGACGGAGAAGGGAGAAGGACGAGAATGAGAGGAACGAGGAGAGGGAGTCGAAAAAGGGTGGTAGGCGCGAGAGGGAGGTGGAAACGCGTGGGATTGGTAAACTTCTTGGTAATTTGTTCGTTCGTCGCTTTGAACCTCTTTTAAGCAATCGCCAGACTCGCCACCCTCAGTTTTCTCTCGTCGTCTTTTTCTCGCGCGCGCGCGCGCGTATCCGGTGCGTCGCGTCGCTCGAGGCAAAAGAATATTACCGCGAGCCCGAGGAGGTGGAAAAGTAATGGGAGAAAAGTTCCTGATTAAAGGTGATTCGACTCGTTAAATTATTCCATTCGCTAACGATCGGATCTTCGGTTACGGATTGACGAGTGGCCGGTGAGAAGTTGCAAAACTTTTCCCTTTCTTTGCGCTTGCACGTGAGATCCGTATTAATCGTTTTTCTTCTCCTCTCGCAACTTGCCGTCCCCTTTCTTGCGAGGTCTGATTTTTCTTCACTTCATCATCGCGCAACGTGAATGCAATTCGAAATTGTCCCGGATAAGCAGGCACGTAGACGTTTGTGCTTTCCCTTCCATTGCACGAATTACTCGAAGTAAACGAATTACGCGGCCTTCGTCGGTCGCGAAACTAGTTTACAACTCCCTTGCTACCAGATTCACTGTTTTCGAGCTTGTAATTTCTATTCGATCGTCGAGCTGTTTGTAGGTTCAACGAGTGTGCGGTCCATCTCACGTTTGGTCCGCAACCGGAGGAATTGTTCGAAGTAGTAAAGCTTCGAAGTGGTGGTAATGTCGGGGCCATTAGAGTTGTTTAGGGCGGGGTTTTATACTTCAAATATGTTTCAAAATTATTTATACCTCGTTTGTTCGAGAATGCGGGATACTTTATTGTCGATCGACGTCTCTCGTAATTACGAAGTAAAATATTGTGAAGTATTATCCCTTAACCGACCTCAACTTTCTCCCATAAAAGTACCTATATAGACATAATCAGTTTCAGAATTTTGGAAGCTTCATTTTACTCGTTTTTGCGAAACACTATTTTCCCAATTATATGGGAGAATAAATATAAGGCATTAAAAGCATAAAAGAGAGTATATTTTATTATTCGTTCAACGGAAAATGTCTTCGAGAAACGTGCTTCGCCACTGTGACTGAAAATTTCGTGCACTGTGCTTTTCACTGTGTCAAAGTTTTACAAACGACAAATACCTTTGAACCCTTACTCGGCAATCTAATCGCCTCCTTCGATCGGCATATGAAATTACACGAAAGAAAAAAAGAGAGAAAGAGAAACGCCCGCAGGTCGCGAGGACATTAAAATTCCCGCTTTTCTCTCTCTCTCTCTCTCTCTCTCTCTCTCTTTCTCCTCGTTCATCCTGGATAACGGTAAGTGGGGAAATGCACTATTAAAGGGCAAACGTTTTAATAATTCATTGCGGCCGTCCTCGTGGGCTCGTTATGTCGTCGTCGGGGCTTACCGGGCATGAATCTTTCACGGATACGATCGGACGATTTGCCCTTAACGCTCGTCGTTGGCAGAGCTCCGCTCCGGCTTTTCTTTCGCTCTTAGAAGAAGCGTTTAGGCACCCTCTCTCACGTGACCACTCGTCACTATCCGTGACTTTCTTTCTTTCTCTCTCGATCGTCTCCTTACTTCGCTCGAGGACGGAGGTGCACGCGATCGGCGCATATGTCGACAGATGGCCAATTGAACGTCACTTAACGTCATCGTCGTGGGTTCTATCCGCGTGCCCCGCTAGAACCACCGATAGAATCTAAGGGGAGCATGGTGCAAGCTTCGCCGTTTTAAAATCGTTGGTGGGCCTTCGATCGACTCGTGAAGGCGGCCTGAATAAGGACTGGAGAGTAATGAATCAATTTTAGGGCCAATTGCCGTACCCCGCACAATGTTGCGGCGCAAAGATAAGGTCGCCTGGAATCTATAGCGTTCTTCGCTACATTCTACGTATGCACGGGAGTTGCGAAATCGATTGACGATCGTAGGTGAGTAGCAGCGAATTGCCATTGAATAATGAAGTTTCGACGATAAATTCTTGAAATCGGTGAGTTGGATAAAAATTCAATGGCTGTTGCGTCCATTTTCTCTTTGCCAGCAGTTCCTTTATGAATTGCCAACGGTTACCATGAACTAAACTCACTGTCACACGTTAGCGGCGCAGGATTGCATTGAGAATTATTTTATCGCATACGAGACAAGAAATCTCGATAACACGATTCATTCCATAAAGCAACAAACGTATCCTTTTTGTCGTACAATAAAACGACGATAATTAGTCGAATTAGTCTACGAATCGTCCATCTAACGGCTTGCTTATCGTAATAAGCGACAGAACGTGGTCGTTGCACCGATGTAGTTACCCTTCGACGAAAACAGAAAAAAGGGGGAGAAAGCAAAAAGAGAAGAAAAAAATAGGAGGAACATCGAGAGACACGGGCGCACCTGTAACCGTTCAGTCATTACCCCCGATGGGCTCCCCATCGTACGTATCGAAATTCGATCGCCTCGGATCGCCTAAGGTTTCTCGACCGTTACTTGTTGCCACCGTGATCGCCAGATCGCGGATTTCAGTCGATGACGACCAACGAGTGCACTTTGTTTTAACGATGCGTCTGGATTCGTTGTAGTAGATTGGCGTTTATTGAACAGGCAAATCAAGATTTCGAATTTATTCGAACTACACTGGAATTGTTTAGAGCGAATTGTACTATGAAGCGGCCACATTCAGCGCATAATTAGCAAGCTCGATGTGATTCGAACGTAGTATCGGGGACTGAAGTAAAGTTCAAAACTGTCTCAGAACGAGCAATCGTTCGGCGTTCAATGAAAAATAAATCTGCAATGTCTGGTGAAGTCAGCCGGTAATCCGGATGCGCAAAAGCGCGCACACTCGGAATATCCAACTTTCTTCGAAATCCTTTCCTACTTCCGTTTCCCCTGCTAACAATGGAGCTGCTTCCATAATTAATTTTCAGTTCTAAGATCTGCGAACGCGACTACGGGACTACAACGTAGCGCGCATTTTCACTTAGGCTTTCTCCGATGCATCGCGCGATATTATCGACAGCTTCCCCGTTGCGTTCAAATAGCACAATACACTCTACAGCGAAATATCGCAGACGTCATCGGGCGATGAAACATGGTGTATGAAGTACCTAATATCCCGTAACAAGCAGGAGTTAGAAGTTTCGCACGAGACCGACCGAGAGTATGCATTAGATTCGTTAATCTCTTGCACCCGGAGATACTTTGGGTATACTATTTACAAGAAATTCGAAAATGTTTCGCTACAAAGTGAGGAGTTTTCTTTTCGTCTAGTATAACTTAGGATAGCATTAGGAGCGTTTCATTTATATGGATTATATTTATAAGTCGATATCTATTTTGTGCACAAAATTCAGGTCGAGATAATTACTATACAACTACCATACCTCTTTAAAGGTTATACTCTGCGGCAAAGGGTTAACAATCAGCTTGGATTATCCTTTACCTGATTCTTAAGAAATCGGGGTAGCTAAGTTTCGAGCACGCACACGCAAACGGTGCTCTTTATTGAACGACCGTTAGACGTTTCAGTTGCTCTCATTCGTATACCTAGTAAAAAAAAAGGGCAAATTCCCCGTTATCGCATCTTCCAAAAGAGAATACGAGAATTCATTTCTATTCCGCGGCTCCTTCGCTTCGTCTCACTTCATTAAACCACAGCAATGTTTTCGCCGGAAGTCCAAAGAGCAATTCGTCTCTAGCATGACGGAGAAGTGGTAGAGGCGTTTGATTGGCCGAATAATAAGCGGCCCGCAATCCTCTCGGTGCGGCACCCATCGAGACGATAAGTGGAGGAGGTGGGGTGCCGGTGGAAGAGGAGAACGGGGACGATCGGAGGTGGCGAGGATCGTACGTGAGTCGCACACGGAGGGTTAGAGACGTTTGATTAATAGCGTCAGCGCTCATTGGTCACGCTACTAATAAAGGAGCGTTCACACGTATTAAAACTTCGCGCCTTCTGCCTGCGCGTCCGTACCGACAGGCGGACGTTGTCGGCGTCGGCGTCGGCGTCGGCGTCGCTGCAAGACGAGAAGAAGGAGCAAGAGGAGAAGGAAGAGAAGGAAGAAGTGGGAGCGGAGAACGGAAAGGAGAGAAAGAAAGCCGATATAACGAGGGAATGGCGTGCCTCGCTCATAATTGAGGCGAGCACCTACAATCCAATCGCTCTTAATCATTTCGAATTCATCTCGTACGCTCGCGAGCCGTCATTACTCGCTCCCGCTACTTCATTGGATGCCGAAACCGTCTCGTGATTCTCGTTGTTACGCACTCTGGAACCCCCATCCGGTCGGAGGGTGGCACTAGGATAAGCTTGGGCGTTTGCTCGAATCAGCAGCTTGAGATTCTATCGGGAAAAGCTCGCGTACGAGCGGTGGGACGATGGCGCGATTAAGACTCCGCTTAATGAACCGATCATTTCTTTCCGCTGTAGGAAAACTTACGGAAGAGATTCTATTTCCGCGAGGAGAACCGATGTGATGTATGTCGAAGATAATCGGTAGATAGTATTCTTCCGAGGATATCAACGTTTGTCTTTTAAATGTTACCGATTATCTTGAGATGTGCGCCAGCTCGTTAGCCGTCCAACCTTCTCGCAATTTTCATTTAATTCTCGCGCCCTTCCTCGCGGGCATTTCTCTCTTTTTACCTTGAGAGCCGAGAGCAGTCTCTACCTCCCAAGATCCGGCACGACGACGGCGACGCTGGCGACAGCGATTGTGGCGGCGGCGGTGTCGCGGTGGTTGTGGTGTTTCGAGAAAAACGAGGGTACTCGTAAATTAGCTTCGCCCTCTCGCCAAGGGGGTGAGAGGATGGGGATAGGGAATCGCGAAGAGCGAAAATGGCGGAGATTACGCGAAATTATGCAAATGCTTGGCATTGTGAGAGAGGGCGAGCGAGGGGGTTAAGAGAAGTGGATGGGCTCGAAGGGTGGAAGAGGAGGAGGAAGAAGAGAAGAAGAGAAGGAGGAGGGAAGGAGGTTTCAGGTTTTTCGTTTTATCGGGTACAGGCGGTACCCGGTGGCCCCGGGGGCAGCGGCGGGGCGGTATCCTCGGTCGTATAACCGAAACAAAAGCTTACCTAACGCAGAGACAAAAGGGTGTAGGGTGGCGATGTGGAGATCTCTTGAGGGCACACATGCAACGGATTTAACTGCTTCCCCAGGCATTACTCTTGCCCGGCTTCTTTTATTCGCGTGTATTCTCGCCGCTGTCCTCTATCCCTCTTTTGAACTCTTTTCTCTCTCTCTCTCTCTCTCTCTCTCTCTCACACTCTCTCTCACTCTCTCTCTCTTCCCGATACCCTCCGCTTCTCACTTACACGATTCGTTTTACAAGCTCGTTGTGGGAGTGGCGAGAGCTCGGAGCTTCCATTAAATACTGGAACAAATAGAAAATATTCTATGCGATTTCTTAGCGCGAAACTTCTTACGTGGCTGTTCTTATATTCGTTTCCTTTACTTCGGCTTGAGTATTATCACTTGATATTTTCACCGGTGATTATAACGAATAATTTTTTTCTCGTGCGCTTAGAGGTTCGTATGCAGCTTTAGCGAAGCGTTAACTGCTTCGGAAAAGAAAGTGTCGACAATTGAGTAGCTTTTAAAATATCACAGAAGCAAAACGGATTTATATTGGAAATGCGAATGAGGTCGTACTACGTATTGGTAAATAACGTCGCTTATTACCGTGTGCGGACGTGATGTAGCTCGCGCTACGATTGTTTGTGCGTTTATAAGAAGTACCTGAATTGTAACCGTGTTACATGGGATCTGCAACACCTCGGTCGGTCGTAATCCGTTACTCGAGAAGTAAAGTTACAGCGACGGAAGAGCAGGGTTATTTGGAATTTTCAAAAAGCTAACAGTTACATTTGAATCCGATATTATCACTAAGTATTCTCTTAACTCGTGCGATAATTCGTTTCGGCTGTCGCGCGAAAATGACAAAAAGCCTCGTGGATTATCGCTCGACATCGAAGCGGGGATATTACAGTGACAGGGTGAAAATCAACGAAGAAACTCGAAAAGCGTCGACCGGATCTTTAAAGACATTCATTATGTCGCCTTCGGAAGGTACGGCGTCCTTTGTAGGAGCTTTTAAAAGGTGACAAAATCCTCTTAGGAGACGAAGAAGAGCGATCCAGCTCGCTCGTCCTCGCTCTCTCGTTCGCAGGGCGGTCTGAGTTACAATTAATTAACCGACTGGGGCCCCTGTAATTCATGCGGTAAGTCAAACTTAATTAATTACCCTTCGGGGGTCACGCCAACGCGGGAAATGGGGTGGGGCTTCTCGAAGGACTCGACGTCTCACGAGGGAGGAAGGACGGCTTTCGACGCTCATGCTTATCGTCCATTACTCTTGCGTCCTTCGATAAATTATGAGAGGGCCGACTCATTTTTACGAGTAATCGTTCTTGAATGAGAGCGTCGCTGCTTTGTCGTTTGATGAGCGACAAATTGTCGGTAGTCCCGCATTAGAGAGAGGAGCTAATGAGAAATTGATCGATACTACGGAAATGATTTGTTTCTTGCAATGTGATAAAGTATGGGAGGCACCAGGACTGGTTGGTGTAAGAAGTACGTCGACCAGTTGTTAATTAATATTGTATTCGCGGGCGTTTTATCGTGGAAAGATTGGCTTTAGAAAAAACGCAATTCGCCTTTATCATCAATTTGGCTTCTATAGCGTGAGCACGCTATCTTGAAAGTTACCGGTGATTATTCAAAAATTGAAGTACCCTGAAAAGAAAATGTGCAATCTGTAGAATTACCATCGTAAATTCTGGATTTTAGTCAAATAGAATTTTCCTTTATATTCTTCTACTGTTTGGAGCTCCCGGTATGGAATTTTTTCCGTTAGAAAAAAACAAAGAAGATTCACTGCCTCCAATTACAAAATGACTAAGGCGAACAAATATGTATTTTTTCTCAAATGCAAACGCCCAGCAGCCCTCACCTACCCGTCCTCACATCTATTAAGACCTCTCGCCTTACGGCTCGTACATCGGCAGAAGCCGAGGAAACGTCCGACCTCTCTGGGGACCTGCGAAAGGAATCAACCGAATTCCATCGGCCGACACATCTGCGACGGTAGGACGTTAATTACCGTGGATCGAAGAACACGGTTATTAACTCTTTTGGTGGCGATCATCACGCTTCCTGGTGAACATCCTCCGACCATTGTTCGTTCCACGTTGAGTTCATTACGTTGGTCCTCCAGCTGGGAACTTCGGAGATACTGTGGGATCAGAGTGAGAGGACCCGAAGAAGAAGAGAAGGAGATGAGAAGGAGATGAGAAGAATGAGAAGGAGGGAGAAGGAGAGAGGCGGAGAGAAAAATAAGAAAAGTGTCGAGGTCAGAGAAGCCAGCCACGGCTACTGTGAATGAATCCGTCCTGACCCTAAAGGGCTGCTGCCGGGCAACGTATCGGGAGGGCCTCAAAGGGGCCTCAAAAGGACCGCCTGGATGCCTACGCTGTCCGAGGCTCATTTGTTTTCACGCGCTCCTTGCCGCGCGCCGGCAAGATCGATCGCCCCGCGTCTTAACCCTCCGAACTCGCGCGGAATCGCCCGCTTTCGATAAGAGAAATTTCTGAGACATTAATTAGATCGGTCGGGGCCAGCACTCGCTGCGCGGTAATTGAGTCGTGATGGAAAACCGATTGCGCAGAGGGTCACGACACTAATTTACCCGCGCAACATTTTCGAACGTGCCAACCGCGCGGCCCTAAGCGTTTCGACGAATTGTAGAATTGTCTTTGGCTAATGTCGTCGTGCACGCGACGAATATGGAGATTTTCGCGTTCGTTTATGTATGTTTATCTATCTATAAATTGATGTATACAAAATTATGTATTAATATATTATAATAGTATGCATATTTTATCGAAGAATTATTTACGAGGGGGACTCGATAATTGATGATAATCAACGATTGGCCATTTAATCTTTGTGCAAATCTTCTAGCAGGCTCCATTGATGATCAATAAATTGTACGTTACGCGTAGAACGCGTGCATAAAGAGGACAGGGTGGTTCTACTAAGTATACGATTTAAGGTCTGAAACCTGAAGGGCAATTACAGTAGTTTCCCAAATTTAAAGGACCGCCGATATGAGTATGCCTGTAGAGTTAAAGAAAAACATTACGTTTACGCGCCGGAAGAAAAATTCATCGAAATCGTGGGTAGGTTGAATTTTAAATGGATTCCTCGGACGAGCACGTTGGGGAATGATATTTGTGGGGAAGATTGAAACGCATGAAAATTCCCCGCAGACGAGATCGCGGAATGTTATTTTGAGTCATTTGAAAAATCGTCGGAGCAGGCAAAGAGATAGAAAACGCGCGGGACGATCGTCGAGAGGTTGAGAAAAAGAGGAAGTCTCTGGAGAAGAGAGCCATAGAGGCAAAGCGTGAGAGAAAGAAAAAAAGGGAGGAAGAAGGAGATAGCACGTGGTTGGAGAGGCAGGATTGAATTGTATCAGGGGTGGCGGTGGGGGTGGAGGAACGCACGGTAGTCGAGAAACGAAGTGAAATTATCGATGCGATTGCCACTGAAACATCTCTCTCCTTTCTCTCTCTCTCTCTCTCTTTCTTCTCGTAGCGTCCGGAAGGGCCACCGACAAAGGATCGATCAGCGTCCATCTCGTTCTCTTCCTCCCGTCGCCTCCTCCACCACCTCAACCTCCCTTTCCTCCCACTCGTGGCATTTCGAGAGAGAGAGAGAGAGAGAGAGAGAGAGAGAGGGAGAGAGATAACCTCGACGGTGTGGGCGTCTTTTTGTTTGCTCAGTAAGATTGCGCTCGGCCCCTTGCCTGGAAATTGACCGAAGATTGCGGCCGACCGACGTTTGCTCTGCGGCCACGGGCTTAACTTTGCGCCACCGCAAAAATATCATTGGCTTCTCTTCTGCACCCTTCCTCGTCATCTCTTCCATCCTCCACTTCCTACGAACTTCTCCTTTTGCTCTCCCTCGCTCCCACCTCCTTGCTGTTCTTCGGTTTCCTCCGCAACGTCCTACCATGCTTGGGAACGCGGGCGACTGGCAGAGTGTCTACCAATATCGCGGGGTATCATCGCGCGAGAACTCATCGCGGTTCCAACCTTCGATTCTCGTTTAGGGATAAAATCTCTCTCCCGCTCTCTGCGGTTTTGATCGCTCTTCGAGAATCTCGTCGTGATCGATTCTCATTCGCTCGTTCCTCCAGTCCGGTTAGCCGATTTTGTTTATCTTCCAATGCTTCGCCGTACTTTTGTGGCTTCAGTCGATTCTCTCTCTCTCTCTCTCTCTCTCTCTCTCTCTCTCTCTCTCGCTATTATCGTACTTGTACGTCGTCCTTCAATCCCAGGAGAAGACGCGCGTATTCTAGGATTATGACAAACTCGCTTTAACACAGTTTAACCACAGGCGCGCGCGCTCTTCTATCTCTTTCTTATCTATTGGCCTTTCTCCCTCCATTCTCTTCTCGCCTACGCTGTCTTCTCCGCCCATTTCCGTCCTCCTCCCTCGAAAGACCACGTCTAAGCTTATTATCGGTTCCCTCACCTAACCCCCCCCCCCCCCCTCCTGGCCGTCTCTCGATCGTAGCATCTGATCGAACTCGATGGAGCGAACACGGTGTAACCACCCAGAGTATTATGTGTCGAAAAATATTCGAGAAAACCTCCGCGGCCGATCCCACCGCGTCTCGTGGAGCAATGACTTTTGTCATAGACGGGCTGATATCGTCGATAATCGAACGTTCCCACATTACTTTCGATGCTTCCGAGGGCGGATTGGCAATCGAAGAGACCCCTTCCCACAGATACTATTGATCGTCGTAAAGGCGGTAAACGGACATGTCGAGGAATTAGCATCCCGGTGGTAAGTGTTAAGGAATCGTGGCGTACTAGAAGTGCGACGGCAAAATACCGTAAAATCGACGCAGAGGAGAAGTCGGCAACCGTCGCAAAAAAAGATGGTCAGATCTGGTTTTGGCGTGGGCACAGCACCCGCAAGGCTGTGAGATTTAAGGAGAAATTAAGTGCGATAAATCTTTGCCTCGGTATGAGTCACTACGAGGGTCCGATTAATGAAAAAGAAAAACGCCGGTGGTGAGAGAGTTGCGTGATTCGTGAAGATAGAGAGATAGAGAGATAGTGAGAGAGAGAGAGAGAGAGAAAGAGAAAGAGAGAGAGAAGAAGCGCGCGCGATTACGAGAGGCATTAATTAAGTGAGCAACGACGTGAGATTATTAACGAGTAAATCGGCTCGCCCTTACTTACAAGAGCACTGGGCGAAGGAGGTGGCAATGCTAATCGACCAGCCGTAAGTCAGCCGGAGGCACGACGACGACAACCGAACGATCGATCGATGCGATAGATCGATCGGATTACAGAGCGGCGCTGGAGGAGACTCGCTCGCGACGCACTTGGGAATCGTAGAGACGGTACAGGAATCGACTGCAGGAAGGGGAGAAGAAGGAAGAGCAGAACGCGTACGAGGTGTAGAACTGATAAAAGGACTCTTCGTTGCACGTGGTTGGCGTTGAATAGGTGCGCGAGAGCCGGGGTTATGCTGGAATTGATAAAAAAATCCGCTAATATGACAAAACTTCGTTAACGGTGAAAAGAGATAACGCAAATAGATTCTTAATTAGCGGAGTTCAAAGTAACCTACGAGACCCATTGAATTTAGTAATATCAGTAAATCCCCTTGTTGCGTCAAGTACCCCTTGGAATGCCGCCTCTCGTTTCATCCCTACTCTTTGGTCTACTTACTGACATAATTGAAAAGGAAGCGAAGCGTAACGGATAAGGAGATTGTACGAAATTATCCGGCAAATGTCGATATCCAGGATGGAGTTCGGAGGTTGGAGAGCGAAGGCAATGGCTTATTTTCTTTTTCGCGATCACTTTCCGGTAGTCGCGATCAAACGTCAAAAAGGAAACGAGCACTTGATAGAGAAGAAGGACGCTGCGGGAGAACGGAGGAGAAGAGAAACGCGAGAGGACGAAATCGATAGCGATGAGAGGAGGTCGGCGAGCGCGAGAAACGAGACGAGAGATGGAGGCGCGTCGAGGGAAGGACGACTATTGGGTTACTGTAAAACGCGCTGATTAACGCAAGGTAAACGAATATAATGCCGCAAAGGAATACCGCAGCCACTTCTGTAGCAGTTAGAAATCACGCGTGGCCTCTCCGGTATCCACAATTTCCTTCGTCTCAGGATTATCTTCTCGTTGGCCCGCTTCTCGTCGCGCGGACGCGCGAATGTCCTGCACGACGAAAGTGCAGTTTCGCAAAGCGCACGCGAAATTTAACTCCCCGCGGTAACTAGGGAACACGCGCACCAGAGAACTACCACTCCGGGGAGGTGGTCGGTTGTTTTAACGTGCGCTAACCATTGCCAGATGTAATGGACCTTACGTAAGCGTTTGTACATTATAGGAGAGCGTTTGTACAAAGTTGAGCGGGCCGAGCGAAATTGTGCAGGATAATACGACGAAAGATCGTCCACGGGTGTTCCTGTGTACGACGCGTCTAAAACCCCCTTCGCAGGACGTTGCGTTATTACGATACGAAAGCACAGTTTTTATTTTCCTTCGGCTACTTATCTCTGATTAATAGTAGCACGTGGAAATGTATACGTATTCTTCAATCCTTGTGTTTATAAGCTTGCGTCGTGGATGTTCCGTGCCATTGCGAATTGAAAAAAAATCCGTGCAAGTGGAGCTTACATTTCTCGTTACATTTTCGCGGCAGCAATGGAATTTCCATTTCTCTCTCCCCCCCTCCCCCCCGCGCCACTCTTGTCAGCCCCGCGCGCGGTGCCCTCCGCGAACACGAGTACTCGCCGCGACGACGCAGGAGTGCGTGAGAATTTGCGCGCGTGCGTGTGCGTGTCGATGGACGGTAGGACAGAGAACATATGATACATATGGGAACGTTAGGCTCTGTGGTTTGAAGCCCGTAACGTGTGGCCAGGGTGTAGGATAGGCACCGGGCGACGCGAGAGGAAGCGGTGAGGTGGGGGAGGTCGTTGAAGAGGAGGAGAAGGAGGGAGAGGGAACACAGACGATGTCCTGTAACCGATGTGACCAGACCGCTCAAACGATGGAGGATCGTCTGTCCTTTCTTATTGCGCATTATATTCCTCTATATGCCGCGATCGTGAATTGCGCAAGATCAACGGCGGCCGATCGATTACAAAGCTCGGCCCGCAATTCAGGACTGCTTTATACATAGATTTACCGTAATGTCTCTTGGATAAGAGAAAAAAATGGATTGCAAAACAAATATCAGCCTCGCGTCCACTACATACGAAGTCTGCATCCTCCATTGAGAATATTCGTTGGGACGAATTGTCGTCGAGATTCGTTTCCGATTACGAGGACAATTTTCTTCTCGAAGACGCTGATATTTTTGGAAGCCCTCCTGATGATCGATCTTTAGGCCGCCTGTGTGGTCGTCCCGTGCAACGTGCGTACCAAGAGGAAGGGGTGGCGGCGTTCATCGATACATCGCGCGTCTCGTTTCTCCCCGCGGGCCGATTGCGCAAGCCTCCGAGAAGTTCGATTGGCCGATCGGTTACAAAGTTTCTCTTGCGGCAAGACCGCATTCCGCCTGTAACCGGTCCCTTCGAGGCCCACGCCGGCCGTCCTTTTGCCTTCGCCCGCGACGTCGTCGCACGATCGATCGCTCGGACCGATCTCATCGATGAATCCGCCGATCCGGCAATTCCCCTCGCTCGATTTTTCTGGAACCCTCGAGGTTCGACTCGACACGCTGGACCCGACGTCGTACGCACGAGGTATCGGGCTTCCTTCTGGTCGTCGTCCGTCGAAGAAGAGGAGGTGGAAGAGCACTGGGTATCATAATCGACGGAGCCGGCTCGAATCATCGTCACGCGGAGAAAAAGTAAGCGTCTGTCTAAGCGTCCGTAAGAAGTCACCTTCTATCATGAGGGAAGAAGGAATGACGGTCACTGTGACGATGTTGACGAGATCGTGGGGATTTTTGGGATGTCGGTACCTCGAGAGTTTGATCGTTGAACGCGTCCTTTACGTGTTTACAGCTCGGAAGCAGAACCTTTTAAGAGTAGGTATTTTTGGAAAAACTTATATCTTACAGTTTTTCTCTTCTTCAAAGTTTTTCGTCTTTTCTTCTTTGGAACGTTAAATATGCGTAGGGTGCATACTCGTTGGTCGACGTATTCGTTTCTTTCAAATTCCATCGTCGATAGTTCGTTTTTCAAATTTTGAAGTCTACGCTCAATTATAATCACTGGAATCTACGTCGAGATCCGGCCGGGGCGTTTACGCCTCCCTACGAATATTTCTAAGATATCTTTCGATCGGACATCATTTTCCATTGGCCGTAAATTAAATAATTTAACGCAATGGGGACGCGCGTGAGGGACGTAACCGCGTAACACTATACAAGCTCAAATCACAGGAGGGCGCGTATAACGCGGAAGCAGAAATTATCCGGCCGCGCTTGTACGCACGTATGTAGGCGCGCAAGCGTATCGCGTACGGATACTCTTTCCTCTCTCTTTACGAGTCGTTTCTGCTAATGACGTAATCGTTGGGCGAGAATTCCACATGCCCTCCACCTCCCCTTGTACGATCCTACTCTTCCTCCTCCTCCTCCTCCTCCTCCTCCTCCTCCTCCTCCTCCTCCTCCTCCTCTTCTCCCTCTCGTTATTCGTTCGTATCTCGATCCATCTCGCTTTTCAATCTCGGTAATCGTTTTAATCTGTCCGTGGTGGAGGGAACTCGAGAGCCCACGAGTTAAATTGAGAACTCAACATAGTTGTCTCTCTTTCTCCTTCTATCTCCTTCTTCTCTTCGTTCCTCTTTCTCTCTTCCTTCGTCTCTTTTTCTCGATCGATTCTCTCGTTCCTTTCCCCTTCACCAAACCATCCCGATCTGTCCTTCGACTCTCGACGATCAGCTTAGGATAATAATCCGCGCACTCAGCTCGCCTTCGTACGCCAGTGACGTAAGGGAAAATAATGCCCGGCCATTACGCCGTTTAAAATAATTTTCGTCCCATCGAACTAGCGAGCGAGTAAGTGATTCCGCGAAATTCATTCCATCGCGCCTGCCCGGAGATACTCGCGGCTGATACTTTCGGGTCAAGGATGTCGGAGGGGTTTGTCACGGCGCGTGAGAGAAACTTCAACGATTCCATGAGAAAGCTCGCGACGACACCTTGAGAATAGATTCTTCCCGGGTGCCCGGGGACATTGATCCAACCTGTGGGAGTGTGTCGGTGGTACCTCGCTGAACTAAGATTTTATTTTACGAAATGCAGTTACAGCAAGGCGAACAATGGTATTTATTCTTGTATATCGTTGTGGTGATCGCTTTTTGATATCGTAAGCACGTCTTCATTTTGCCTAACCGTCAATCCACTCATGAACGTGTCTTTAAGCACCAAATCGAAAAAAGAAAGATGGGGAACTGAATTAAATTTCCGCAACATTCTCTTACCCCCCCCCTCTCTCTCTCTCTCTCTCTCTCTCTCTCTCTCTTTCAAAACTCTACGATGCAACACCTCGTCGCACCTTGCGATCCTACCGAGAGCCTTCGGAGACGTGTTGGAGCCGAAGGGTACAAGAGGAAGGAGGGATGCAAAAAGCCGCGTTCTCGAAGGGCTCTCAATTTTTCATTTCTCCTGTCGTTCTATTTGGAGCCCACCTTGCGCACCCCATCCCTTTCCTCTCATAAACCCCTGACACCCTGTACACCTCTTCTCCTCTCCTCATCGCGCGCTACCACTTTCGCGTAGGATCGCGCGAAAGCATCCATCACGCGAGCCCTGATGCTGATGGTCACTCGCTCGAGGATGCAGAAAAACTTAATTACCTTCATTAAGGTAGCCCGCCCGGGCCCGCGCTCCATTCCTCCATCCGTCCGTTCCGATACACGAGCGATAACTCGTCGATCTCTCCGAGGCGGTCATCTTCCATTATTTTCGTCTCCCCGCGCTCTCGCAAAATGCGCATCTTTCTTCCAGTACAACGGGAGTAGAGAAAAAACAAGTTGAGGAGGAACGGCGCGTCGCACGCGCGATGAATCATCGCGATGATCGCGAGCGCATAAAAGTTTGCATAATTCGTCGGTTGCGATGGAACGGAGAGTTGGAAGGACCGGAAGAGGAGGAGGGTAATTATCGGCTTGCCGCGGCTAAGCAGGTCTGGGAGGGTTCGAGAGGGTCGCCGCTAACGGTCAGATTCGCAAAGTCATCGACGGCTCTCGAAGCGCGCTCGCTCTCTCGCTTCGACTTTTTGCGGAAACGCCATGTGGCTATTTACTCGAAGCGATCTCGAAAGTTGCGCTCTTTTGTGGCTACTTGGGAGGGGGCTAAAGGATCTTAAAGAATCCTGAAGAATCGTCGAATAAGTTTCCGAGATAATTGCCGTTTCTCGATTGAACCGTAGGTTTTTGCCCTGCTTTTCCGCGCCACCCGGCACTTCACCTTTTCCATTAAACTTCGAACCTTAAATTCCCTCTCCAATCGACCAATACGAGATCTCTCGAAGGAGCACAATCCTCGACGCATTCCACATGGCGTTCTCGCGGTTCTCATTACCCCGCTTCACCCCTCAAATCGAATAACTCTAGATTCCCCGAAGAAGCGTATACCCGCGATCGTCTCTCAAAATCTCTCACAAGCATATCGACGAGGATCATCTTGGAATCACGCGCAGCCTGATCGCGCGCCGCATTACCGCTACGACAACTCGTTAGCGCCGCTGCAGCGACCATTAATCCTTTGACGAGGAGATTTCGCGTCGGGCACGAGTTGCCGGCGGAAAACGGTGGGAAAACAAATGACGGGCGCGAGCCGTGCGCAGATTCCCTCCCGCGTCCGTTCATTTCTGCGTGGAGCGGACAACAACGATAATAATAGCAACAACAATGACGATAACGACGCCCGGAATATCCGACGCGGAGCATAAGCGACGCGACAACGGAGCATCCGCTGAACGGCCGACAATCAGAGGGCAATTAGAAATTTTTATTATTGCGGCACACGGTGTGGTGTCCCCGCGACTGCATCGAGCGTTGGACGAACGGCAGGTGAGGAGCGAAGTGGAGGCGGAGGTGGCGAAGGTGGAGGCGGAGGCGGAGGCGGAGGCGGAGGTGGAGGTGGAGGTGGAGGTGGAGAAGGGGCAGCAGGTTGAGGCTCGCTCGCGTTGCGCAGCACTCGCGGTAATGCACGAGGCATTATACAATGCGCCCTACTCTCCTTCCCATCCCTTTCCAGGCCTGCTGTCTCGTTCTTCCTCCGTTCTTCGTTACACTCGCTTCTTCGTTCCCCCCGTCTCTCTCACTCTTACTCTCACTTCACGTTTGTTTCCTTCCTCCCGGTCGTTGCGCGTCCACCCCACCACCACGAGCGCTTAATGACTCGTCGGAGCGCCGCCAAAGGGGCACGCTTCGTGCCGCTTTATTTTTACTTCCGCAGGCACCCTATAGCTCCCGCTATTAATTGCCGTCGTTCCGCACCAACTTTGCCGGGAATCCATCTCCCTCCGTCTCTCTTACTTCTTCCCTCTTTCTAGCTTTAACTCTTTCGTTGGCACTCTCGCGCTCTCTCTGCCCCCCTCTCTCTCTCTCTCTCTCTCTCTCTCTCTCACTCTCCCTCTCTGTTTTACGAAGGAGTATTAATGTACAACGCCTTACCAGCTGAAATGAAACAATGCACACAATTAGAGGCATTCAAGCGTATGGTAAAGGAATTTGTTAAAAGTAATGTTATGTAGTAAGTAAGTAATGTATATGAAATAGCTGAGAAAGCTAATAAAGAGTCAATCAATCAATCTCTCGCCGAGCCAGAGAAAAATTCTACTCGTCTCTGACCGCGGGGTTTCCCCACGGCCGGCCGGCCTGCCCGCGCGACGCTCGCGTCCGGCTAATTTCTCGCTCGCCTTCGCGCGTGTGCCCCGTTTTCTTCCTCCCCTCCTCGCACTTCTTCCTGTCGCGATGCTTTTCTCGCCCTTCGATTTCCATTTGGATTTCCACGAGCGCTTCCGCGGACCCGCTCGTGGCTCACTCGATCGAGGCGATCGCTCGCTTAAGACGGAGGCACTCGATCGCGCTCCTTCCGTCTCGCGAAGTATCGTCGAGAATTCATCATTCCATCGAATCCAGAATCCATCGATAGTTCCAGGACGAATGAGAATTTTTCGAAAATCGCGAAGGTGCGATTTTTGTTTGTAGAATTGGCGAGGAAGAAGCTTTCTCGAGAAAGACTAGTGAATTTTATTCGTGATTCTCGTTTATAGAAGAATCATTATCCCGCATACGCGTTATCCCTTGTTGGCTGCGGCATTCGCCTCTATCCAGCGGAAATTTGAATAGGCAAAAATTTAAAGAAAATGGAACAAGAAACGATCTATCATCGTCATCTGCAATACCGAGGCAGCCACCGCGCATCGATTCATCGATCTCTCCGCAAATTTTCCCTCGTCCGTCCGGCCTCTTGCGCCCCTCTCCGCTCCCGGGGTGAACGCACGCGAGCCCCGCACTATTATATTTGCTAATTTCCTATTAGCGCGTCCGCGGCTGTGTCGAAAGGATAACCATCCGATCGGTTGCTGTTATTACGGGCGCATTGTTCATTAGGTCCTCTTGCGCGCGCGTGCGCCTGCGCATGAGCGCAGGGTGCGTGCATTGACAGGAGTCGCGCAAATGCGCTCTGCTCCTTCTGGTGTTGTTGTTGGCATGGGCAGGTGCAGAGAGGAACACGACGATTAAGGAGGTGTCTATGGGAATTTATGCTCGCGTTAATTCACCGCGAGTAGCACCGATGTCGCCTCCTTCGTTCCCGCGGCTTCCTCGCAGACTTCGCGTGCTACGCGTTAGCTCGTAGGTCGAAGCTCGCTTCTCGTCGCAGTCCTTCGCTCGTCTTGAAGCCGCGAGCGAGCGACGATCTAATGACGGGAGAGTCGCGAGAGGATGGGAGACCGATAATAATGCGCGCGATGATAATTAAGGGAAGAAGCGACGCGGACGAGTCGTTGCACCGCACGGCACCTACTCGTCTTCGTTCTTTTGCAATTAGAAGTTGTATCGTGTCTTTCGAGTGATTGTCTACGGACGTTCATGGTAGGTAGGAGGAAATATAATTTTTTGTGGAAGTGTCGTATGCATATACATAGAATGCACGGTGTCTCGAATTGGCATGCTTACGATAACTGAGGCGTCTTAATTTAACTACAGTTTCAAAAAACAAAACAAGCGGAACAAAAAATTATATAGCTACTGTAGGGCTACCTGACTTCCACTTATGGGATACTTAGGTTAGGTTAAGTTAGGTTAGGTAGGTTAGAAATTTTCTTTTCTTCGTTGAATTTCCCTGCTGCAAGACAGGTGAATAACAAAATTGTCAATTTTCTCAAAAGTCCAATTCCTCTTCGCGGTACTAACGAAAGACCGTTATCGAGGCAACTCACCTTTCTTCCGGTAATAACTTCGTTAGCACTAGTAAAACTCAGCGGACTGACGCAAAAATGGATAGCTCGCCGAATCTCGCTCATTACAGTCCTTAGCGTCCTTTTAACGAGCTAAGCCGTAACGAGAGAATTTATTCGACGAAGACGATAACAAAGGAGCGACGATAATTAGAAGGAAGAAGTAAGAAGCCGCGCGGTACCATTACTCTTATCATCTTCCGTGAGCTCCCGTCGAGCCCTCTATTGTCATCGCGCGTTGACCAGACTGCAACTAACGCGAAGGATCCATAAAACTCTTAGAGCGTCTATTAAGCGTTTACCTTGACCGCGCTCAAACTCGGTGCTCGGATACGCGCGATGACTTTTTACAATTTAAATCTCTCGCCATACGGTATGCTCAACTGTGCTGGAAGGATTAACTTCGAAAATGACTTTGCTCCTCGCCGCAGCGAAAATCTACAACAAACAGTTTCTTCGACGATCCCTAAACCAACACGTTTTCCGAACATTCCTGCCTCAACCGCTGTGTCGCCTCAAACATCCCAAATGCTATTCGCTTCTACCAACATAATTCTCTTACCATCTCGATCGATCGACCTCATTCTCGTCCTCCGACCACTCTTCCACCGAGCTCCGGTATTCAATCTGTATGTGCAAACAAAAAAGGTCGGGCGTGAAATTCTCCCCTGTAGGAATCGAAACGTTCGCGGCTACGCGGCGCTACGCATCGTCGGTCGGTCGAGAGTATCCCTTCCTCGCGATGCTTTGTCGGCGATCTTCGGATAGAAGGTGGAGAGGAGGTGGTGGAGGAGGCAGGAAAAGGAAAATATTTCAGTAGCAATCATATCGGTAATTCGTCGGGGCCTGATTGTCCCTGACCGCAAGGGCCGATCCGACGGCGGCGGCGCGGCGCTCCTTATTTTATCTTCGTCCCTTATTTGGCGAAACGATAAGGCCCTAACGGGTTCCGCGCAAACTTGGCCAATCACTCGCGCGCGTTTCGCGTCGACGATGACGGGCGCGCGCCCGCGCGCTCACGCGACCAAGGGAGAAGAGGAGGAACAGGAGGAAGGGAGAGGAGGAGATCAAAGGATCAGCATAAACGATCCAATCAGTCGAGTAATTCATCGTGATTGCATGGAATTTCGTACTGGCCTACGCGCCGATTCTGCTACCGTGTTGCGTTTGCCGC
Source organism: Tiphia femorata (assembly GCA_944319695.1). NCBI lineage: Eukaryota > Metazoa > Arthropoda > Insecta > Hymenoptera > Tiphiidae > Tiphia > Tiphia femorata. The sequence continues at coordinate 533,291 of OX090899.1, forward strand.
GCGATCGCGCGAAAGATGGGCTGGGAGGAGGAAAAACGAAGGGAGGTTGCGCGGAGGTGGAGTGGACGGTGAGAGGGATGCCAAAGAAGGGTACGGAAGAAGAAAGATCCAAGGAGGTAGGATTATATTACCTGTCCCCGTGCCTGTGTAGTAGGTTCGGCGCTTGGACTGAAATCTAAGGAGATTAGATGGAAGCACGCGGCAACGAGACTCTCCTATTGTAATAATAATTTGGGGGTGCGCGTAATTTATCGCGGCGCGTGATCATCGCTCTATTCGTTAGTGCTGGACATTAATTAAGAGAAAGAGGGCAGGTGAAGAAATTGCACTCGAACATGCCCGTACAAAGTATCGCGTAAATTTGTTGCCGATCGTCTCGTTTTAGTCTTCCGAGGATTCTTGGCTTTTACGCGCGGACGATTTGTCACGTCGAGGAGAAAACGATGAACGTGAGAATTAGAAATGGAGCAATGAACGTTGTACCTCCTACTCCGTTTCTGATTTCGTCTCCTCGATGAGATAAATCGTCTTTACGTAAAAGAGAATTCGCGAACGCTTTTTTTGCCGAATCGAAAGAAGGAAAAAGAAAGGTGGAACGACGACTAGGAATCGCGGGTCCTCAAGGTCGCACGATTACCGAGAAAATCGGTCTCGCGGGATTTAAATATACACGCTCGATCGCGTCCCGGCTCGATCCGACGAGTTATTAAATTAGGACTATACACTGTCCCACGTCTCGGCCGATTACGATCCGTCGGGTGTTTTTAAAAGATCATCGCGGTACCCGGCACGGTCAATTAGCGATCGGGATCGTCACCCGGGCTCTCGCGTATCGCATTTCCAACGTGGGAGGTCCGCGGCCGTCCCTTCCGAGAGGATGAGTCGATGGAACTCCGTAAGAGGCTTCCACGACGTGGCCCCGACTTCCCTTCGGAATCTTGGACCCCGCGAAGAGAAATTTTCGCGCGAGGACGGCCGACGGTCTACCCATCGGGTAGATTTAAATAAGACTTTAACGGTGCCTTGCAAATTCTCAAAAATAGATTTAGTTCTTGTTGTTTTTCATTTGGAATATTTGTGATTTTTTCAACGATTTTAACGACATTTTACATTTCTATTTAATTCCTTCTACAAGCTTGGACACCCCTACCCTAGAAATGGAATTTGTCATCTACTTAAATAAATAATATTCCATACCGATTCACGTGAAATTTCGTATTCTCGTATACGTGCTTTGCCTCGAGAAAAATTCCTTCCGCGCTTCCGCGCCTCCGCGAGAAAGACAAGTAAGACCTTAAAGAGGAATCATTAGGCTCGGTGAAACTTTCACGCTCCTGTGCCGTCGCGCATCTCTTTCCGCTCGATCTCTCCTTTCAATCTGGCCCGCGACGTTTAATCTTCGTAAAAGTCGGCTGCATCTCGGAAAACTTTCCATCTTCGTGCTCCCTGCCGCATGGCCGCGCGTTACGCAATTATTTCTGTCGTTTGGTTTGGCTTTGCGAGAGGAAGCCGCGGACAGATGAAAAGGCTGTTGCGCGTCGGTTGTCGCGGATTTCTCAAGAAGGAGAGTCGATCGGTAACGCAATCGTTCGATCAACGAGGTAATGCCATGACAAATGGGGTTAACGAGGATCGCTAACGATCGGTACCTCGTCTCTTTTCTTGTTCGTTGCACGAGAGAAGAGGAAAGAAGGGAAGGAGGTACAACCGCGTCGCGAGGCCCCGTGGACAACACGAGGACGAAAATTCGTGCGTGCGACCATGCGAGAAATCTGGACGAACGAAGTGGAAAGGACGGGAGATCCCGCGGTAACACGAGACCCGAGAGGATCGGAAGGGATGCACGATCACTTTGGTGATCGCTTTTGGTGAATCTCTTCTCTTTCCACGTCTTACCGCTCCCTCTCGACGCAGACCTGCTCACTGGTACGTAACTGCACGGTGAGATATTCGGAATGATCCTTTTTCGATTGAGAGGCAGAATGAGAGAAAGGTACCTGCGGGTAGCACCTTAATTGCGACCAAATCGATACGATTCTCTGCGATTCTTTTTAGCGAGTCTGTATTAGATTAAGTGAATCCTCTCGAAACGTGGTATTCCAAGAATACGGGGTCGATAAAAGACGATACGGTACAGTACTCGTAAAACACGTTTTCCACGTAGCACGATTTAACAAACTTCGACGGCGCTTATGCCGCGGCATCGCGAGATTTTAGATCTTCGATAGAATGTAGAGCGGATTACTCGATTTACTTTTATAAACAAAAAATTATTACATTCCTTCGAATTTCTGACGAGTGCCTAAATTATATCCATATATCGCCGGGCGACTGAAAAGAAGGAATTTCAGGTTGCCACGATGATTAGGAAATTCCACGAGGGAGCGACAAAGTTTCAAAACATTTCATTCGTCTGCGCCAGGATGAATTACGACGAGTCGCACGATTGTCTGTCAGTGACGCAAATGAGTATCGGTTTTACGAGCCTGCACGGCGATCGCTTTCGCTGATCCACCGGCTGGTGAATCGACTCTGCTACGCACACCGAGAACACACGAGATCGTACGATAAGGAGCGTGTGCGAACGAGAAAGGTCGGTGGTGGTGGTGGTGGTGGTGGTGGTGGTGGTGGTGGACTTGAACACCGGTGCGGCCACCTCTTTTACGAGGAGACCGGACCAGTCACTGCTGTCGAGATCGATTATCACATTAACGTAACGCGAGGCGGATGAAAGTCAGAATTCTGCAAAGATTACGATACCGAGCAGCGTTGTGGGAGTTTTCTGAGGAAGTTGGAGGGACGGCTGGTGAATATTGGCCGTCGGAGGTCTCCGTTTCACGTTACACGAGAAAACGCTCTTGATCGAGGCACCCTTAACGAATGAATTATTCGATAGGGTATTCAATCGGTGATGTTCGTCAAAATTAAAGAGCAGCACACTCTGGGTTTCGCCGAAAGAATTAATTGCCGAAATAATTAATGCTACATCGCGACTTTTAGCGATAAAGGGTCCTCGGATTCGTACCACTTTTACTATAATCGTTATTACTTTTGTTTCGTCATTCGTTAAAATTCGTTCGAATTCTTCTGCTCCCGCGAGCAGTCCAGGCGACCGGCGGACACACGGACAAACTTGGCACGAGGGACGGTAATGAGCTAGAGTGTTCCGGGGCTTGCATTAACCCCCTTTAGGTCGATTCTCCGAAGACGCCTTAGGGCAAACGGGAGGGACATTACGCGCTAATGCAGAGCTTCTTGACCGTACCTTTCTTCGTCTCTCTTCTCCGTTTCACTGCTTTCCATCGTCCTCTTAATCTCGCCTCTCTTTTCGCTCTACTCGCCATTGCGGTTCGCACCCGTTGCGAATCGCTGACAGATCGGCGAATTCGAGCGAGAAAATTCTCTCGGGAATGACGAGGACGACTTCTACGACGGGACGGAGAGTAGGGCGATGAGGAGGAATTGAGAATGAGGGAGATGGGGAAGAGAGAAAAAAGGAGAATCCGTGGGTTCTCCTTTCTCTCTTACTCTCGACTTCCCTCGAAGAAGAAGCGGATAGAAGAGATGCCGTCCTCGTGGCCACCGCTCCGCCTAATGGAGGGTGTCGCGACAAAAGGTGCGGAACCGGGTGTCCCTCCCGGCTTGTTGACTAAATAAAGGATTGCAAATTTTCGATTCCAATGGGCCACGGTGCCTCGCGCGCGTTTGTCCGGCTAACGGTCGCCAATTTGTCACACGCGGGGCTTATAGCCGCCGGTGGTTACAGACCGACGAGGAAAGGAACAGAGCGGTGGAGCGCACGAGCGAACGATCAAGGAGGGGACCGTCCAAATGTGCGAGCAAACGACTTTGGCGCGAGGCAAACTTTGCCGTCGAGAGCGCGTGCGCGCCTTTTTCACTTCCTTGCTTTTCTTTCTTCGTCGCTTTTCTACCGGCACGTCCTCCTCCGGAATGAGAATCGAGCGAGAATCGTGGAATGTTCCGTTTCCTGTTAAAATCACGAGGGGTCTGAAAAATGTTTAGACGTTTGAAGCAAATTCGACGGGCAAGGAGACGAGGATGTTTCGACGAAAGCGCGCGGACGACTTTTACTTTTCTCACTTTATCCATTTTTCCTTGTCTCTTCTGCTTCCGGTACGCTTCTTTGGAGATTTACGCGAGTTGTGAAACGATTCATCTCGAATTAAGTATCGCGAATTAGTCGACGCGAGAGTACGCTTAGAGAATTTTTACCTAGATTGGACGCAGGCGGCGAGCGAGACGATGGATATCCTCGTGACGCGCGACGCTAAGAGACGATCACGCGCGACAGTAAATCGTCGTGATTTTCTCGTCGATTAAAGTCGCATTGCGAATTCGTGCGAGATATGCAGAGAGACGGACAATTTTCTTAAATATGCGCAATCTTTAACCGTTCGTGTCAGTCAAATTAAAGATGCCTTTTTTAACGCGTGTAAATCAAAGTCCATCTTGCAAGTAACAACTGTGGGGTAAACATAATACCCAGAAATCGACAACATAGTAAATGTATACAGGAAATATACCCTGTAAACTCGGTAGGATAGCATAATAGATATGTAAATGCGATTGTCGTCTGACAACACGACTTCTTGGTAATGCGCGAACGTTGACATTTTTGGCAGGCGAAACAAGCATTCTTATAAAAATAAACACCGAAATCACAACGACTCGTGAGAAAATATTCTCAAAGAACGCGGCAATTGGCGCCCTTAACGCTCGCATTCCTGATTCGTCCAATAGCGAGGTAGGTTCCCTTTAGCTAGCCCGTGCGAACCTAGATGGGCACGAAAGATCTTCAGGAAAAGTACGTGTATGCGTTTTACGTGTATGACGTCTGCCGTGCGAGATGTAATATTACGATGATAAGATCAAAAGTTCGCGGTACGCGGTGGTACACGAGCCGGGCTGCAGAGTCGAGTAGTAACGTAATAGATAGAAAGATTACATTCCGATTGGCAACGGGGACGTCGGAGTGGAAGAGGGAGAAGACGAAGAAGCGTGGGAGGATGAGAGGAGAGAAGGACGCGGATAAGATTTTCTCTACGCGGCACGGCGAGTGGGATTAGTGCAAAATTACAGAGGCCAGAGGAAGAGACGTGCCTCGCGATCGAAGGAGCCCCCTCTCGCCAACAATTCGAGAAAGAGAAGGCACGATGCGAACGATCTGAGAAATTCCAAAGAGAGTGGAGACGAAGGATCCGAGGAGAGAGCCAAAAACCTGCGACTGATTCTGTGGAGCGTCGGAAAATCAATTTTCTTTACCGTCTACACTTTTACTTAATAAAAAAAGTCGAGCATGTCCGCCGATCAGCGACTCGATGCAAATTCAACTTACAAACGACTCCGTCGCACGGTTGGACAAACCTCCCCGAGGGCTGCTCGAAGCGCACAAACGATTTCGACGGAGCTGCGCGCAACGACCTAAAATTCGTTTCTATACCTCGCACGCACACACGTGGTCGGAGGGGTATCATTTGGTTTCTGGTGCTGACCATTGTGTCCTTCCTGTCAACGTAGCGACCACGATGGCTGCGTCGACATGAGAACCCCTACTCACAGATGTCTCCGCCTAATTAGCCACGAGCGAAATTACACGTTTCGGGACAACTGAAATGAAACACAATTCATTACTCCTCGGCGCGACGGTGCTCCACGTGCGCTCGGTACCTTCCTAAGCCCTCGTCGCGCCTCGGAAGCGCACCCGCTCACTGGCCCCTTTTTCCTCTTCGTGGCGCGCGTATATCACCACCTTGAGCGCGTGCGCACTGGTAATTGGTGGCGCGAATTTGCCGCGGTATCCGCAGCTGCGACGAGATTCCGGGAGTAGCGAAAATTGAAACCTCCTTCTGTCTCGTCGGCTCGAAGCGTAAGACATTCTAAGCTAAGCTCTCCCCCAAGCAGGTGGGGCGTTCTCGGTTGCGAGGCATATAAATTGGGCGGAATAAATCGTGTGACCTCGTTTTAAAAACAGCGTAAATTAGTGGCAGGCTCGTAGGACGAACGCGAACCTGAATTAAGTGCAACGGCACGATCGAATGTAACACACGTAGCAAAAAACGTTCGACATTGACTGAGAAAAGCCGAGCGACATTGCACCCCGCTCGTTTAGCGAGCTTGCCTGTCTGCCGTCTTCTCCTATATAGAATCGTCATTGAGATTTTGGAGTAGACAGCGTAGGGGCTGGCTCACCACTACCGGACGAACGCGCGACCATGGGCGTACTTACCCCGTCGCTACGCGCACCCACCGTGGCACCTCAGCTGCCCATTGCGGAGGGGTAAAGGCCATTAAAGAGGCTTGCCCCGAGACCCGTTGTTTACGCGGCGGAAGTGGGCTATAATCAGGCCGTGGTGCACAAAACCACAAGACAACGATATTACTGTCATTTCGGAGTGGCCCTCTCGCTCTCCACTCCCCACCGGTGTGCCCTGCCTATTCCGCCCTCGCGCTCCGTCGACGAGGAGGTGAACTCGCTTGAGAGCTGGAAATTAAATGCCTCGGATCGTTGTGTCATTATGGAGTGCCGAGGATAGAAAGGGGAGAGACGCGAGAGAGCAGAACACGCTTTCGGAGAGAAGAGGCAGGATAAAGTTGGAGCGATGAAAAGGACCTGGAATTGTCGCCCACGTGGGCAATCACGTGGAATTGCATTCGTTTGGTCCCCCGTGACCCTCATTACCGTAGTCTAGAAATCTCTCTCGTGGTGTACGATCTCGAGAGAGCATCATTGGTATTGGGCCCTCGGATTGGAGTTGCAAATTAAATGATTCCGAGCAGACACGCCGACGGATGGAAAAGCGATCGGATATCGTCGTCCGCAGTCTGTTATTATCGAGGGCGAGAGATGTCGGGATACTGCTGGACCGCGTTTCGAGTGAATGGAAGAGGAGGCCAGTCGCAAATTACGATCAGACGGTAATGGTAGCGTGCAGTGAGCATTGCCACAAAATGCACAAACCGATCGTCGTCCCATGATAATTGATACATTGGCTCGGTGGCTGCACGATCGAGGACGATTACCAAAGAGGCTTAATACCGAATTCACGGAACATCACCTTCTCCAACCGATGGGGCATCGAATTATCGATCGACCTGTCCGCCTCTTAACGAGAAAAAAATTATCCATCCGCTCGAGATGTGTCCCGGTTGTCTTACGTTCGTGGGGAGAAATTAAACGTCCGAGATTATTTCGCCATTACGGGTCTCCACTCTGTGGACGAACACCTGATCGTCAGTCGGGTGCTTGGAATTATCCACGATACTTCGAAAACAGGCCAAACGAGAAAATATGACGAGGAGTGATAATGAAAATGTATTAAGGCGATTGGCGATGCACGAGTTCTGGTAAAAATGCTCGACGATTCTGAATATCGCAGTTGGATGGATGCCGGTTATACGACATGAGAATATCCGGATGTACTGGCGACCAAAATTCTGAAATTAAATTAAATTTCTTAAAATTCAGCTGACTCGAATATCACTGTGTTACGGACACATAATTTCGCGTCACTGCGGCTTAAATAAAATATATCGCGGATGAATAATACTCACGCGTTTCGTTTGTCACCGTATCTTCATTTTGTCATTATGTTTACGCTTAGTTTGGATTTTGCTCCATTGGTATATTAATCGTCCGTTCCGTTTGCGTTCGTCCTGCGAAAGCGATGTTCAATTTCTTGTGAAATTCGGTAAAGGAAATATATGCATTATTTGCGCGCTATGATAAAATTCGGTTCTCCATTATAATGATCAGAAATTTAGGAATTCCAATGGACAAGGGTGTATGGTCGATCGTGGACCGATTGCACGATTGCACGCCAAGCTTTCGAGAAGGAATTCAATCCCTAGGTCGATCGTACCCAGAACGTGCCTCCTTAGTCAATCGATGTCAGCGGCCCGCCCCACCGCCGAGCAAAGTGGACGGGGCCGGGCTCGATCGAAACTAAAATTAAATGCCCCTCCGAGATCGGTTCCGTCATTATGGGATATCATTGTTATTGGCTCCGCGTGCACTTCTCGTTGGAGTGGAAGTAGCGTAGAATCGTGTTCCGTGTCGAAAGACTCTGAGGGACGGTTTTTGATATCGCCGCCACTAACGATCCCCAGGAACGATTGCGTTCGACTGCACACGAGATGGAGAGGAGGAAGAGAGTGGAGGGCAATTCAGAGGATCGTTCGATCGCTCGTGAGTATCGGTCCTCGTACCTGCTCTACCTGTGGCTACCTCCCTCCTCGGTACCTGTGGCTGACTACGCGTTATTGTTCGATTTCGGTGGTAACGGGATCGATCGACGTAGAAGCCGAATGAATCGTGCTCGAGGATTGTGGTCGTCCCGTAATAATCGGTAGGACGATGACGATCCATTCCTAAATTCGAAGTTGAAATTTTAGCATGCCGATTGACATGCGCTTTATACAGATATTTTCATTTAGATAGATCCTTAATGCGCAAATTTACGAACTTATTTAGCTCTTATCTGTCAAAATAGTACTAGCCGTTCGTTTTAAAAGTCACGTAACATCATTCTACCTAAGAAAATGAAGAAACAAGGATAACGTCGTTTAGAGCTCGTTGGGTTGACGAAAAGGAAGACAAATTCAACTTACCCCACTTTCGGATTAAGCGGTTTACATTGTCGCGTTTTACTCGAAAAAAAATCTACGATTTCGATCCTTCCTCTCCTATGATATCGATTTTACAAAAGGCAATCTCAAACCATGTTCATCGACGACGGAACGCAGCGCCAACTTGGAACTGCACTCACCGCGGCACCCTCCCACGAGCCCGGAGAGACAGAAATTCGTTCCGGAGACTAGCAAGCGTCCCCGCAAAGTTACAAGGGTGGTGACATCTTCCTCATCGATCCGACAATAATGTGCGGCTCCCCGTGAATGATGCTTTTACGGTCCTGCTAGGTTCTCTCACCGCGGCTTAATTTATCGTTTTATGGTACTTTCGGGGACCACGTCTCGGAGACTCCGCTACCTACATGACTCGACCCATCGTGCGGTTTTCGGGAACCCATCGTTGGCGGTAGGCCGTGCCGTTCTTCCTCGGAAGTGCAGGGAGAGCAAGTAGGACGGGTTCTTACCCAGGAAGGAGGTAAAGGGCGGAAGCCGACGCGGCGGAGGGAGAAAAAGAGTGAAGAAGAAAAAGAAGCAGAAGAAGGGAAGAGAAAATGTGAAAGAGAAAGGAGGACGGAGAGAAGGGGAGACAAATGAACCGCGAAACAAAAGGGCACCGGCGCAGTGCCGCGTGGAGGAAGAAGGGAAGGAGAGTGGGTCCTAGGAGAAGGGAGAGGCGAAGTGGAAGGAGAGGGTTGCGAAGAGAGCGAGGTGGCGAAGGACGCGAAGGCAGCGCGGGGGCGTGGCGCGAGCGGTATTAAGCAACCACGCCACCGCATTGTGAAGGGCAAAGTGTTATTGTTGCGAGCGTCGAAAGGCTCCAGGCTCGACTTAATTGGATTTCAGGCGAATTGTTTGCGCGCCTAGCCAGCGGCACGTCTTCCACCCTCGGTTCCGCTCCACCCCCTATTCGCTCCTCCTCCACCCACTCTTTCCTCCTCGCATTTAAGCTTTCTCTTTTATTGGCGGTATTCTTCTCGGTTTTGGTCTCAACCTGTGCAGATAAAGGGTTGGCTACTACGGAGAATAATGGGCCCGATAATCGTGTAGCACTGCCACCACCCTCCTTACGATTTCGTTCGGAATGTGAATTGCGTCGTTGCGAGGTAAATCGGCGACTACCGAGGCTCTCCGTAGATCATGTATTAATCTCACTCCGAAAAGAAATCATCGCGACCGCCGATCGCTAAGCGAGCCATCGAACACACCTACTCGTTACGTTTATCTCGGCTTGCGGGTTTCTCGGGTAACGATGGTCGTCGACATCCCTCGGAACAGAATGTCCCATCTTTCGCTCGTCCTTAACGCCCGTCTCTCCGTCTCGAAGAGCACATAAATTATGCATATATCCAGCGCACGACATTCAACCCCATTTTGCAACGGATGTAGGTAACCGGAAATTTCGGCGCGCTCGGCCGCGAAAAAAAAAGAATTGCGAGCTGGGGGGGCATGGAGGGAAAGAGGGTGGCGGAGGGTGGTGGAAGGATAACGCGTAGAGAATGCGAACGAGAATGGTGAACTCGGAACGAAGAAGAGCGTGAGGAGGAGGGGAAGGAGGGTAGGAAGGAAGACGAGGCGGACGAAGAAAATAACGAAGGAGGAAGGAGGAAGGAGGAAGGGGAACTGACGAGGAGAGAAGGAAGGGCGGATATACACCCTCTCTCGGAGAGCATTCAAAAAGGTGAGAAGGTGTATCGGAACGGTGTGTAATTAGAGTTATTACTTTAACGAGCCTGTTACCAGAGCGGAGGAGCCTAGGTGGTAGGGAGGAGCGTGGGTGGAGAAGAAGGAAGAGGATGTTGTAAGGGAGGGAGGCGAGAAGTTAAAGACGGAAGATTATGCGAGAAGACTGTGTGGCGACGGCGAAGGGAGGAACGAGGCGAAGAAAGGAGAGAAGGAAAAGATGAGCGAGAGAAAGAAGCAGGACGCGAAGGTGGAGCAGGACGAGACGAAGGACGCGAAGGAGGTGGAAGAGGTGGAGGAGACGGTCGAGAAGGCATTGTTGCCGGCTAATGCAGGCCTTCTTTGCATCATAAAGGCGATGTGCAGACCTGGCCTTTTATGCAGGCGGCCGTGCGGCAGGAAAGTGCACTCATACAGATTCATGCGCCAGTCAGTCTCGTTGGGAGCGGGTCTCACACGAGCGTCCAACTGCGCGCTAGGGCGCGCGAGTAGTAGCCATTGCGCTCGTGCAACGTTAACGATCGGACGATATTCCGCGCGCGTATTGTTAGCGGCGGAGTGTGCGCGCATGCACGCGGCCGAGTCTTTAACGCACGAAACCGCAGGATACGCGGGCGGTGCGTGGTGCCTTCACGGATACCCACGCTATCTGTATGCTAAGTTATCGGTGCCAATTAATTTCACTTAAAGGCCAGCTGCCGGGCACCTCTCGGTTGCCTCCTCTTTAGCGTTTCTCTTAACCGTCTACTACTCCTTCCTTCCCCGTCCTACCCTTTCTTCGACGGCACTCCTCTCCCGGTAAGGAGAGTTCGCGCGCGTATCAGTGACCATTAGTTTCGAGCGGAGCCCTCGGATGGACGCTGGCGATCAAGGGAGACGATCCGAAGGGGTGCGTTCTCGAGGAGAGCTCGCCGAGATAAGAAGAATCGTCGATGCCGTTAAACAGCTGGCGTGGACGATGGGTTGGGTATTTATAATCGGCGGATTGATTGGTGAAATTGAATTTAAGTTCGGGACTAATTCGTTCGATTACTGCCCTGTTTTCACCACTCGCTGCATCATCTTCTCCCATCTTGACCTTCTTAGTCTTACGATTCTCGATACGCTCGATACGCTTCGTCGCGACGAGTTTTCCAACTTGTTGTAGTTATTTGCGAATGCTTCTTTAGCACGCGGAGACTAGCAGGCCAACGCTCCCTGCTCCCACTCTTCGCGTAACGTCCCGTGAAATAAGAACGTTCTCATGGTGCCCCAGTCCCGGTGCAATGGGCCGGATAAATCGTCAACGTGTTTCGCAGCGGAATTTCGTGACGCTTCATTAGGCGGAGAGGCACGGCCACAGCCGCTGTCTCCTTGACAAGTTTGACAAATTATTCCACGGAGCGTCGTTGTACCGGCGGCGCGCAGGACCCCTACCCCTACACCGTCCCCGTCCCCGTCCCTGTCCCCGTCCTTATAATATCGCCCTGAAAACTCACCGATGGAAGAAGGTCCCTTGGAAAGGGTGAACGTCTTTTCTGCCAGCAGCGTCGGCGAAGGCACCGCAAAGCAGATGGCACTTAAGCGAAATAATCTTTTTCTCCGTGTGCTACCGAATCCTCGTGATCTTTCATCCGCGGGTGATATCGCTTCGAACTTCTTACTCAAATTATACTTTCTACAATCGTCCATTCTTCTTATTCACAAGCTACGGATCTATTCGGCACGTACGATATTTTCGCGGACATTTGCGGAATTTTTTCCGCCTCGCGAATCACTCCTACCTCCTTAAGCTTCATTAGAAATTCAAGTAGCATTATACTGTCAGCAGGACGATAATGCTGACACTCTTGGCGACGGCAGTTGGCAGCGTCGAAGCAGCCTCCTCTACATCGTCGGACAATTTTGCTCGAAATTTCTCGATCTCATGGTGAAACCCTCGCTTGAGAGAGGGACCTCTGCCCAGGGGTAGGAGGTCCGGTGGGCTTGGGGCCGCGAACTTTTGTCGGATTATTTTTGTAATTAAAATTAACAACCGGCACGATGCCAAATTAGTCTTCTAATGTACTCACCTCACCGTTCCACCGGAGGGAGTGCTCCGCGTCCACTTCTCGCCGATCTCCTCTGGCAACTCTGGCGAACGGAGAACGACGGGGAAACGGCGAGGAGGAGAAAGGAAAAAGAAAACTGGGGGGGTAGATAAAGTAAGGAGACGGAAGATAGGCGACGTGGAGACGGAAGGAGAAAGAGAGAAAGGTGGTTAAAGGATGACCACTGCTACCATCATCAATAACATGTCACGCGCTTATGTACTCTGCCACGCACGTGTGCGAGCTCCTCCACCCAGGCACGCACGCAGGCACGCACGCAGGCACGCCCGCGTACAGGCGCATGCGCGCGCACACACACGGACGGTCCCACTTACCCGTCGAACACAAGCGTGCGGGTCAACGTTTATCACGCGGTCCCCTTAATTATCAGGCAACGTCCTCTCCTCTTTTCGTCGCTGCCAAAACGCGTCCACCTTCTCCACCTCCTCCTCGTCATTATTGTTCGCGTTGCGCGTCCAATGCTAATATCCGTCCCATGCTAATATCGGCTCGAGCCCGTTGTCCGACTTTTATAATGTCTTCGACCGTGTTCGTAGTACGCCGCGCTGTACCGAGGTAAAATAAAAATCGACTGTATTTACCTCGAGGGTAGATGCGATCCCGGACGAGATCGCACGAGGCGTTCGTTCTAATTTACAAGCGTCCACGTGGATAGGTGAGGCGCGACAAGAGAACGAACGAGGAAGAAAAAAAAACTGAGGAAGGATTAAAAAGAAATTCCGCGACGCTCGCGAGCGTAATTACGAAGGGATATTACGCGCTATCGGGGGGGCTCAAAGGGATCGGCAAATTAGAGCGTAGAAAGTACGCTCCAGCCGAAATTGTAAGATCCCGATCTCCTTCGCGGTCGGTCGATTGCGTAACGCGCGCGCGCAGATGCTCTCGTCATTAGCGCGCTTCGATCGTCCAATCAAGGGGGTTGGAGGGACGTGGAAAGAGAGAGGAGATCGTCTAAATTAACACGAGCGCGCGCGCGTGTTCACGCTTGATACGCGTCGCGCCTTACGAAGAGAGTAGGCACACGAGAGAAAGAAGGAAAGAGAGAGAGAGAGGGAGTCATAGAGAGAAGAGACGCGCCAGAACGGAATCATTATTTCTCGCCCCGACAAAGAAGAGGAACCCGTTCCCGAGGCTATTAAATTATCCGTCGATCCTATCTGCCTTCACGGGAGTGTCGACGGACCTGTCCAGATCGCGGATCGATCTCTCGAACAGGATCTAGTCGATTCGTTCGTCCGTTTGTCCTCTCTCCTCGAAGCGAATCGAACGGGACGTCGGAGATCAAGTGTGATCTTCGGTGACTGCGCGATTAAGGGTGCCGAGGGGCGGGGTGGCATGCGCGCGATTAATTATAATTTGCAACGCGGGGCAATTACAATCGGCCAGCGCGCTTCTTCGTGCTTGCACCAGTTCGTTGTCAGTGGAGTGCGCGCACCGGTCACGTCGAGAACTCGTTTGCTCGAGTACCACCGGGAGGAAGCCTCGGATAGGTAACCCACTGGGACGCGCTCTTAACAAATTTGCATCTTATTGCGATTGAAATTGAAATGCGCGCACCCGTTCGAGAGTACGGTTTTAACGATGGTGCTTATTGGCCGAGGTGGCAGTGGTACTCGATGGACAATGGGGTTCTAAAGTGCGATGGGTGACGTACTGACGTAAAGCGACCTTACGTAGATTTTACGCTTGGACGTATCTTCCAAGGATTTCCTCTGTTCCACCGTACAATCTGTAGTTGCTTTGCTATCGGAGAATAACAAAATTAAGGGATTCTCCTTCCATGCATAACGAGCGAACTAATACAAGGCTTAATACAGACTTCACCTAGACTCTCGTCTAGGTTCTCTCTATCTCGTCTTTATTATCGGAAGATTACCAAATTAGAGAATCCTCGCTGTTAGAGCTGGCTCTTCGTCCTCATTCAAATCGAACTTAATCACACTTGACCGAACTAATGAATGCCCCTTCGCACCACCCCTTCCAGCAGCAGACGGTGGGTACTTCGTAACGATCCGAATGGCTCACGAAATTACCTCGCACTTATCCATCCTCCGGGGGGCGGGGGGGGGGGGGGGGGCGCGAGCATTAACACTCTGATTACTTCGCCAATTGAAAATTCTGGAACGTATCGGAGCCCTCGCGGCAGGCCGATCTTCGTGTTAGGTACGCTGTTCGGTAGTTTTGCGCGAGCTAAAGGGAGGAAAGAGATGGAAGAGGAACGCGCGCTGACTGGAATGGTGGCAGGAGCGCGGTGGCCTCGATACGGGCGGATCGTTGAAATGATTCCACTTATCCGCGACGGGGAGTCCCCAAAGAATCCCGAGCGTGGCCACAAAAGCGGGCGGAGGCGAACGCGATCGCCGCGGGACGCCCGGCTACCGAAGATATTTCATTTACCGGACAAAAACTGCTCCCCCTCCACCGCCTCCTTCTCTCTTCATCCTCTCACATTCGCCCTCTTTCTCTCTTTTCCGGTTTGGTGCCGCTCGCCGGTCCCATCGCAGAACCGAGGAGTAGCCCGAGCGAGGAATTCGAATTAATATTCGGCGCTGACGTACGAAATTACACGAGCGGGCACCACTGGAAGCTTCTGCGACGCTCTCCTCTCTCTCTCTCTCTCTCTCTCTCTCTCTCTCTCTCTCTCACTCACTCACCTCGCCCTTTCTTTTTCGCGACCATTCTTCCGCGCCACGCAGAAGCGTTCCGCCGCACGAGGAAGCAAATAGGGGAGGCCGATCATCTCGTTCGGTTCACCAAGATGACCCAATGGTGCTCGACTTTGCCGCTCCGCAGTCGTCCCCCTCCGTTCGTCGTCGACGTGGTCATCTTCTTCGATATCCTCCGCATCCTCGATGGCACCTCCGAATTTGTTACCGACGAGGACATTGCTGGTCGAGGAAGCTCGTTACACTTGATCGGTCGAGGCGCTATTGATTCCTCGTGCTGAATTTGGCAACGATTCTTTTCATGCTTGGTTGCTTATTTAACGGGACATTCGATAGCTTTGTTGCACAACTTACGAGTGAGGAGTAATGAAAAATGTCTTATGGACGATATACATATATTTCGTTCGAAATGACGTATAATTAGTATACGATGCGTCGAGTATTACGTGAAACTGAGAAAGGTAAATCGTTAGACTGGAGAGGGGACGGTAGAGGGTCGAGGGAAGGGAGGTATCGTTCGCCTATCGTTCGCCTCCCATCCTCGACTACAAATTCGTCCGCTCCCGGAGGGCAACGATCTTCCGGCCCGCGGCGGGCGAAGAAGCAGGACGAAACACGAAGCAAAAGAAGACTTCTCACCTGTTGGCCCCCGAGAACCTCCATTGTCCGCGAGATAATTTGGTTAAAGTAACTAATCGTTCGCCCTTTTCGTGTGGCGGTCGCCGACGCCGACGCCGACGCCGCCAACCCTCATACCCCGCCCGATGAATGCCGACGCTTCGTCCGGCCCTTTTGTCGTAATTAATAGACCCACCCCGCGGCCACCCCCAAAACTACTTCTTCCCATTCTAAATGATTCTCCATCCATCATCGCTGCTCCCGACTTCTCGACCGGTCCTCCTCCCTCGCTTCTTCTCTCTTTCCATTCCTCACTCTCGTTTCGATTTCCCGACGTAGAAGCCGCCCGACGATCATTTGCCTCGATCGATTCTCCTCGTTCGATATATTTCTAGCCCGAACGAGCGACTCCGAATTCGATCTTCGCGCGCGCTCGAGCGGACGAGTCATTCCGAAGTGATGAGCGATCGTCCGGAAGGAAATACGATTCTTCGGGTCGAGTAGAAGCTTCGAATAGATTTGGTAGCATCGGCGATTTTACGAAAGTGAGGTATTTCGTTGCGAGAGAGCGAGTGAATGATTATTAATTCGATACTTGGAACGAGATAAATCGTAGAGGAGCATCTTGGGAGTTTTTAAAATGATCGCTGCTCCGAACGTTTTTTAAACATGTTTTTTATCGTATCCACGCGACATTCGAAAGTACGCTGTTGCTTCTCAAATAT
This sequence comes from Tiphia femorata, assembly GCA_944319695.1. Taxonomy (NCBI): domain Eukaryota; kingdom Metazoa; phylum Arthropoda; class Insecta; order Hymenoptera; family Tiphiidae; genus Tiphia; species Tiphia femorata. The sequence continues at coordinate 549,719 of OX090899.1, forward strand.
CAACACGTAACTTTGTAGCTAACAATTATCGGTAAAACTTCGCGAAAATTGCTTCCTCAGATCGGCGATATTGAGCGCGACTAAAAACGTGCCCACGGTTTCTACTTCGTAATTGTTCTCCCCTGTTTTTTTCGTGTTTTTTTTTTTTTTGTTTTTTTTTGTGCGTTTAATACCAGCCGAGGATTAATCTCGACGATCCAGCGCGACTCCCGGTGGCGAGCTTCCGTTTCTTTCACATGCGATCGCACGTTTACCAACCACGTAGATCGCAATCTCCTTCGGTTCTCTGAAACTGCGCTGAAAGAGGAGGAAGAGAAATGAGGGGAGGGGTGCTCGGGAAAGAGAAACGTCGGGGAAGGGAACGAGGGGATGCGCGCACACGGCCGACGTCACAATTAGCGTAAGTCCTCGTGTACTAAAGTGGAGGGGAATATGGCCGACAATTTAGACTAACACCAATTGCGGCATCCGCAGGAAGGACACCGCAGGTAAACAATCCGCAGTGCCCAGTGACTCTCATCCCATTTCCACGGCTCGTTCTACCCTAAGGAGTTTTAACCTCTTGGGTAGGTACATTTGACGACTGAGACTCGTCACGCGCTTGTTTTGCCTAAGCTACGGATGACGAGTTTAATTCGAGCAAATTTGTCGCTTGTGATTTGCGAAGTCCGCGTTCTCGGTAAACGGAAGGTTCGCGTACATTGAAATCCAAACCGATGCGTTGTAACGCGAATTGTGTTACTTCTCAAAATTTCTACGGAAGCTTTACAGTGTTGTCGAGAAATCTCGAAACTGTTCGCAAGCTCCTGCTTTGTGGAGCACTTGTCCCTCGTTCCCTCGTCCTCTGTCTTTCTCATTGTCGCGAGCACGCGAGAGCGTTGCGAGCGGGGCGCGTGCAATCGCATCTCGATGGCGGTACCTACCGGTGATTTAACGACTTGTCACCCACTTTATCAATTTACCGCCGCTGGAGGCCCCGCACTTACGCACGTAAAGTCGTCGCCCCGGTGTGTATACCTTGCAGTTTATGCCTGCCGCGTGCGCGCTCGATCGCGTTAAACTAACGGGGCCCCCCCATCCCCCGAGCCCTGAGAATGACGAGGACGTTCACGCGAACGAAAAATATCAGGTTCGGGGCAGAGAAGGTAATTAAAGTCGTCGATAGTTTTTAAAAAATCAGTCCCCTGGCAAATTGCAAGCTCACTTTCGTGGTTGTGCGTCTCCTCGTTTTCGTACAACTTTTATTCGTACAAGAAGCAACGCTTGAAAATACGAATATTACGATTACCCTAGAACTCTATTGGTATTTTTTGTATTCTTTCTTTTGTGTCTATATTCGCGCTTAAATTCGAAAGTGATTAATCTTCTGTTTCGTAAAAATCGACGTTCTCGAAAAACAGCAGTTGTTCGATGGAGAAATTTCCTCGCGGAACTTGCGTCGTCGCAGTGGCAGAGGCATCGCGGAAATGGCGCCTTTCGTTCCGGTCCTTCGGTCGCGGCGTTTCCGTTCCCGCAAATTATGTTACGCGAATAGGAAGGGAGGAAAGGAAGAGCGGCGAGAAACCGAGAAAGGTGGCCGGCAGAGTTGTAATCCCTCCTAATCGACAGGACGCTCAGAAACGGTCCGGATCGTGAACACGGATAAGGCCAACCAAGGTTGTTATGTCCCTCGCGTGTTTTACATTTCCGTTGTAATCGTCCCGTAACAAATTTCTCGCTTCGTTCGACCGACCGCTGCTCTTTTCTCTCTCGAAGTTTCGTCACTTAACCGGTCCCCGTAAATCTCACTAACTTCTCACGAGCCATTATCGTTTTTCTCACCAGTGATCGCTTCGTCGTCGCGACTCAACGACGATTCAATCGTCCGTACAATTATACGAAACACAAGCCTTGGACGGTGGTATACCTTGCCCGCCACTCGGACAGATCCAAATCTCAAAACTGTTTGTACGTTACCCTTGGACAGGTCTCAATAAAGGGGTTCGAAGCATTGGATTATTTCGCTTAATGGAACAAACTCTTCGCGGCTCCTTTTCGACGATTTATGTCTCCATTTTGTCCTTTTGCAAGCGTACTCGTTAACACGACACGCCCAACTCGGAGCATCACTTACTCCACGTTACATAGTATTCCATCGTATACTTGTCCACTTCAATTTCATCGCGCGAGAACGCAAGGAAAACACGAAATATCATCAATTACCAAATTTATCGTTAGCAGGCTGCGTACTATCGCGAACACTTCAAAAAAATGAGAAACTCGCGAGCGTCGAAAAATTCGTTACGAGGACGGACGTGAACACGTAGCCCGGACGAGGGAGCAGCAGTTCTGGTCTGACGGCTCCTCCGTGTCGACCGAAAATGGTCGGGATCGAGAGCGAAGATAAGAAACGACGACAACGACGTCGACAAGGAGTACGACGACGTCTCGGCGTCGTTTGCTCGCGGCGCTTTCGTGCCATCTACGTCACCTTGGGCCGCTTAATCGTTCCTTTCGCCATATGCTCGTTTCGCTCGTCGAAACGTTAAAACGAGGAAACTCCGCGTGGACGATGCCTCGGGCACGTTCCGTGGCTCATCTCGATGCCACGGCGATTACCCGTGACGCGCGCGCGCAGGCCTCAAGGGGGAAAGGGAAGCGAGGAAAGAGAGAAAGAAAAAAGAACAAAGCGAAGCCCCGCCGCACTCTCCTTTCTAATTACAATATTTAAATTCTCCGGGCGCCGACATGTGCGAAAGCCAATGCGAGCCGCGACTGTCCCTTCGCGCGCACGCGCGTGCCTCCTTCGGCACGACGAAAATTACGAGGGAGGAGGAGAGGGAGGAGAGAAGAGATGGTAACTGTTGGCTAAACGCATTCGACAGCTCGCGCGATGGGGTAGGAGATAACTCATTAGCCGAGGGGCAGGAGGGCATCGAGGAGGAACATCGGATATACATTCCTCGTGTTACAAGGGCGTAAGCCTATGTGTAAGCGCGATAATTCGCGCACTCTCGATCGCGAGGAGGAAGGGAAACGACCGGTCGGATGGTTGGCTTAACGAATTACTCTCGTTTCGTGGTCGATGCGCACCGAGAAGGTTACCGTAGACGATTTTTGGACCCCGTCTCGACAATTGGCCGAGCCCACCGCCGATGCTTACTGTGCGAACTTTCGCGCGATCGTATACTTCCCCATTGACAAATCACTCTCGCGCAAGCTCTTCCTCGAGGATCGTGTCGGCGCGACAAATCTGGTCTTTGAGATTTCCAACATTTCTAACATTGCTCCTAGAGAGTAGCATTATTAGCTAATTATTGAATACGATGACTGCTAATTTGTTGCGTGGAACGTCGGACGAGCGAGCTGTCGACCATTGCACTAGTAAGTGACTGTAATTTGTAACCCAAAAGTGTGTCGTCGGACGACGAGGAGGATAAACTACAGTTGCGACAATTATAATTGTAATGATTATAATTTCAACAATTACGACCCCACCCAGGAAGATGATTCGAATACAAGAATACACATTACCAAGGTCGTCCAGGTATTTTTTTGTCTTTTTTTTTGTCGAACCACCTGTAAAATTGATTTCCGTGCAAAATCGAGACTCTTTTCCTGAATCTTGCCGTGAAATTTGCGAATCAAGGTAACGCCGCCGCGCGCCATTTCCGTCGAGTGGACGCACCGGTCGATGATGATTTGTCGTCGCGTGCGCAACCATGCGCGCGACAAATCTCGCTCGTGCGGCACATTGACGAGCATCGATAATTCGGATGTACGATAATGGCCAAATGGTGACGGCGATGGTGATGGTGGGTCAGTCGTCGATTGTATCTGCGGTGCCGCCACGTTTATACAGCGTGGCGAGCGCGAGCGCGCGGGGTGTCCCTTTCAGAAATTATTACGTAAATACCTCCTTCGTGATCGATAACGTCGCTGAGCTCTCGCGATGTCATGCCCCTCCAACTTATTTCGACTTGAAATTTCGCAAGGATAATTGCGCGTTACTGCGAATCGAAGCGCAGGAGCGAACGTGTCGGGGATAGAAGCGAGGGTGTCCAATAAACGAGGTGACAAGTTCATTGGAGTCCTTGGCTGTTGAAAGTATTCCGTACTTTTTCGAAATACGCAAAAGAGACTAAAGTTGACCGACCTGCGGGCCCTTCAACTCTTACGAATACACATCCAGAAAATAAAAAAGCAAAAAATCTATCTCCATCCTCCCGTAAAAAAGTAAAACTTAAGATTCTCAGATTCACGTAATGCCGCGCGCAGGTTTACGCGCGTAAAAGATAAACGGAAATTCTGCGGATAAACGGTCGAAAGATAACGGCTATTTCACGTGATCATCTTATTCGTATTCACGGACAGTTCTTCTGCAAAAGCTATCTATCTGTGCCTCAATTTCGGCGCACGCGGTAGCCAAAGTGTTGAAATACTGGAAAGCGTAATAGAGCGGCCTAAACGAGGCGCGTAGAGATCGAACGAGCGCCAGTGGTGGCGTCGGAGGTGCTCGCGCGCGCACAATTTTCAATGCTCGGACGCTCGTGGCGGCCGTAAAGCACCACGGGCGCCCGTAAATCCCAGGACGAGGAGAATTAGAATATTATCGCCTCGTCGCGCGTTGACGACGATTACTCGGCATAAAGATGTCAGCGGCGGGCTTTGGCGGTGATGGTGGTGGCATTGGTGGCGGGCAATGGGAAAACGTCACGGCGCGGGGCCAGTATCCATTTAGGAGCAATTTGCGGCTCTCGTGTTCGACGTTTATGCTCATTTTCATGAACAGGCTGCCTCGCCAAGTCGTCCTCTACCCTCGCGAACGAGAAGCGAACGAGAAGCGAGCGAATCTCTCTTGGCTCGTGAAACACGCATGCACGCACGCACGCACGCACGCACGCACGCACGCGCGAGTGACTGGAATATGCGTGTTCGCACCCAGCCACGATTATACCTCCCGGTACCTACGCCTCTTTCCGCTCTCCTTACTTCTTACTCACATTTTTCCCTCTCCTCCGTAGCTTCCTCTCTGTCTCTTTCTCTCCCTCTCCCTCTCTCCCTCTCTCCCTCTACCCTTTTCTCGCCCTTTTACCGCTTCGCGCGCTCTTCTCCCTTCCTCGTCTCTCTACCGCGCCCGAGAGCCCGACGAACTGGTTTCATCTTAATCTTCTTCGACGAATCTTCTCCTCGGTGATGCGGAGGATCTCGGAGGTGAATCGAGGAGAGAAAAAAATAAGAGAACCCTTGACACCGACGCGTCGCGTCGCCAGGAATGTCGCTACCGTTCCATCGAGAAGGAGAGAGGGGAAGGAGGTGGCAGGGGACCAGTTTTTGGCAAGATGCGAAAAGTGTGCAGGAATTGTCTCGACGGATTGGTAGTCTAAAAGTAGACTTTTTCGAAATTTTCAATTTCGTCGAATTTGCACAATCGCAGGGTCCAAAAAATTTTCGAAGCGTAGAGTATTTGTAGAAGAAATATTATTAATGTAAAACACGATACAATAAAGTATCTAGGGCGAGATTGCTAATTTTTCGTATGTGCGATGGTACACCCTTCATTTCGAATATACAACACGAAGGAGATGGACCAAACAAGAAACTCCTACGTTCGGAGCAATTACTAACGTTCCGTTAATTACATTGGTTACGTTCATTTCTCGTCACTGTCATTTCTCGATATTATTTGGAAGTAGATTGCTTACGATTCCACAGAATACAAGTATTCGCGACTTTTAGAATTGAATCTCGAATTAAGCTTATCAGCGCGTTCCATTGAGTTCAACGTGACCTCATCTTTGCAAGTAAATAACATCTCTCGTTCTAATCCCCTTCATAAAGGCACGATATATCATGAGAATTGTACCGACCGGTCATATCGTCCCTCGGATCAAACGGCCTGCTGCGCCCCGTGGTCGCTTGCACTTCCACGCGAGGCGCGTCGAGCCGCACTCGTCTGGATTTCCATGTAAACGAATTGCAACAAACAGTTTCACGCAATTAGACGCATCGTTTTTCACGGGCGAGCATCCATCCACTCGTAGACAAGGACGCCGACGACCACGGGGAGGAAAGGCTTAAAAGGGCACGACTTTCCGCGAGAGGCTCGCCTTTCCGAAGTTTAACAGACGCGTAATGTCCGCTCTTTACGCGGGCACGCACCGGTGAGAAGGAACGCGAGAAAGATGATGAGAGAAGGAAACGAGAAGGGGGAACGAAGAAAAGACGGAGAAGAGTAGTGGAGCTACGGAGAAGGGAGATGTGTGCGTGTGTGCGTGCGTGCGTGCGTGCGTGCGTGTGTGTGTGAGGGAGAGAGAGAGAGAGAGAGAGAGAGAGAGAGAGAGAGAGAGAGAGATGAAGAAAGATAGTCGATTAAGGAGTGAGAAGGTTACTCGAGATCCGTGGAGAACGAGAGAAACTGAGAAGGAGAAAAGGAAACAGGCGGAGGGAGGCCGGAAGTGGGAGCAATTAACGATATAAGTGGTTCGCTGGTCCCGCGGCCGAGATAGGATCGGCTAACTCGCGTCTAGCTCCTTTCTTGCGGCCACTCTCGATGGGAAGATAGTCGGCTCGAAAAGCAGGCAGCAGGTGCCTTTTGGACACATTATACGCTCTTACTCACCTCGATTCCTCCTTTTTTCTCTCCCTCCCTATCCACTGCCCTTTTTCTCCTTCTCCTTCTCTCTCCAACTGTTAGCGGTACCCGCCACACCTTCTTCCTCCCGCTGCTTCTTCGCCTTTCTCTCTTCCCGCGTACACGCGCACGCGGTCTTCGCGCGTGGCACCGTGTCGCCAAATAGCTTTATTATTTTGGCAGCGGACGGTGTACGCCAGATGAAGGGAGGTGGAAGGGCCATTTGCATTCTATTAAATACTCGGCTTAATTATCCTCGGAGTATCTGCGCCCGGGCCAATATCTCGGGAGGACGGGTTATTAATATTAAGCAGGAGGTGGACCGCGGCGCAATTTTCCTTCCGCGTGTGTGGTCGCGCATGCTCGATCGTGGATCATCGGGTCTGATACTCACCTTCCGCGCCTCTCCATCCCTCACATTCGACACAAGGAGAACTTACGAGATGCACATTTATGGAGGTTCTCCTACGGGGAAAGCTCGCCAAAGAGACAAAGACATTAGCGAGATGCGGTCGAGGAGAAAGAAGGATACGAACGCTCTTGCGATGAAAACGTGAGAGAAGAGGATCGTAATAGAAGAAGCCCCCCGACTCAAGAGCATTTGACAGATTTACCTATTAAGTTAATCCGAAGGGGTTGCTGTTTATGGAAACTTTTCTTCGGTCGCTGAGAATTTTCGTCCTACGATTAGACAGCAAGCAGGTTAACGAGCTTCGAGTACATCATATTTTACAGGTATACCATATCTCAAACGTACAAAGAGACGTGAAATAAGGAGAACGCACGGAAGCTACCAACATGCCCACTATCTTAGTAAGGTCGCAGTTTTTCAATGAAGAATTCGACACCTCGCCAAAGTTCTCCTTCTAGTACACGTGGGCAAGTATTCCATAATTACGCGATATATCTCGCGTGTGATTTAACCGCGAATACTTGAGCGCTGTATGTACCATCGCAGAATTAAACTGCGAGCGATACGATGCAGTAGCAGGAAGAAGCGGAGAATAAGTGTGCGAAGTGAAAAGGTGAAGCGTTGAAGCGCGGAAGAGAAGAAGGGGTGAAAGGTGAGAGGAAAAAGAAGAGGAGAAGGAGGATCGAAGGAACAGGAAGTGGGGGCAGTGCAACGGCGGCCGTACTTTTGTTCCGGCCACGGGACCCTCTCTTTTGTCGCCAGTTTCAGGATGCAGAAGCCCGGCAAAAGCTCCGATTTGAACCGCGGGTTAACCACATCCTCCCGTCGCGATCTTTCGCCTCTCTTTCCTCTCGACCCTCCTGTCACCTTCGCTCACCCTTCCATCCCCTCGCCCTCCCTTCTCCATCAATCGACTTCCCATCTTTCTCCTTCGGTTTCCATCGTCCTGAGATTACTTACCTCTGGTAAACCAGCCGCAACTCCAGCGTTCTCGTGAAAAAGTAAAACCCTGCGATTTCCTTCGCTCGAGCGCCCGGTCACTTCCTCTCCTTCCCTCGTTCGTTCGCATTCGCGCATGCGCGCGCGCGCACGCAGTGGCGGTTAATAAGCGCTTCCGTTTACGGACGATAACCGACGATTATGCTAAGCGCGCCGCGCCACTCTCACGCAGTAAAATTGAATTTTACGGTTATTTACCCGTTTACAGGCGGCGGTCTCCTCTCGTTACGTCGCGAGCAAAGGAAGCAAGGAAGCAAGCAAGGAAGGAAGGAAGGAAGGAAGGAAGGAAGGAAGGAAGGAAGGAAGGGATAGCCGTTAACGGAAAATTTTCTCGCGACCGATTATTCGCCTTCGACGATTACGGGCGCGAAGGTGCGACATTTTGTTGACATCGACGAAACTTCGTGGGCCAGGTGCTCGGATATCTCGTGGAAGTGCATAAAACGAACACTTAGATTACCCTGAGATAATATTCTCCGTTGCAAAGTATAATAATTACGTAACTTCCGATGGTCGCCGAACACCTACTCGTTCGCCGCACTCTTGAATTCGGAACAAGCGTAGGTGGTTATGACGGGAGTAGCTCGCTCGAGATATTAGAAATCGCAGTACTCGACGGCTGACGAATTTGAAGGAAACTCCCCCCTGTAGTCACGGTCCTCCATCCTTTCTCGAGGGAGCAAGAGAAATGGCAAAATGGATAGCTCCGGAGTTTACGCGTTTCTTCGAGTAACCCTGAGAGAAGCCCTACCACGGGGCTCTGCCACTAGTGCCGGTAGGAGCAAAGTGAGCTTAGAGTCGAGTCAGCGGGCCATAACGCGTGGGGCTCCTCGGTCGAGCGTGTCCGCCGCTGGGGAAAATCGTTAGTGCCCGCCGGCGCTGGCTGACCGCTAATGGGGCCCAAATTAATTTCACGTAATTGGGGGTAGAACGTGAGCGAGCGAGTGAGTAAGCGAGCGAAATGAGCGGTGGGAGCGCGGGACGAGGAGGAGAGGGTTGGGAGAAGAAGGAGGTGGAGAACATCCCGGCTACCCGTTTTACCCTAATAGGAATAAAATAAGCCCTTTTATGCAGGAGGCGAGAGAGCGCGAGCGTACAGTAACGTTGGCAGGCGGCGGCGGCGGCGGCACCGGCTCCTACATAATTGCAGCGTCGGCTGACCAACGGCGGAAATAAGCAAACGCGATTAAACCCACGGCCCGCACCCTGTCACGCTCGTCGGATCCGCTCCTGGCGAGCTCCTCCTTCGTCCTCGTCGTCAATATTCTCCTCCTCGCGTCCCTCTCGTCGACCGGCCCTCCTCGCATTCCTGTTGTCACTCACCCGCGGGGAGTTATCGCAAATTGCGTTGCCGCGCGACTAACGACGGACGCAGCCGAAATTTCAGGTAATCGCCTACCACCGCCGCGTCGGAAACGCGTACCTACTACCAGAAATAACGGTTCTTCGCGCGGAAAATGAGAGGAAAATTGGCGTGGCGCGACAAACTGAGTTCTTGAAAAGTTTTAGCTTTTTTAGCAATGGTTCTTTTTCTGTAGTAAGTCAAGTGGTTCGGACCCGGCCACGATAATTCGAGCACAATGTATCACGGGGTACGGCACCTTGTTTCCAAAGGTACCGTGCAACGTATTTTACATCGAACGACAGTTCGGCTGTTTAATGTTCGTTATATTACACGGTAGGTTGCTTGGCACTTTTGCAAGCTCACACTTTCCGACCTGAGAATATATAGGAAAAGAACGCTCAACGCGAAAGCACGAAAGCGAAAACACACCTGGTTAAGAGATTTCGAAAGCGATGCACGGACGCGAAGAAATTAATACGGATAGGCGCGAAGAATTAAAGTGCAATAAGTCGGAGATTATTAATGCTCGTGGCACGTGGTGCGAGCTACAAGCGAACGAACTACGTACGGCATGTAAACGAAGTGTCCCGAGATCTCGAGATTGCACGGGCCAGAGGCGCTTGCAAATTGCGTGGCATTAATGACGATTCAAAGCAGAACTTTACTTAATGCGTTTCGCTAATGATACGATTTCGGTTTACGCGATCTCTCAGCCTCATTGAGAAACGTGTCGTTAATCCGCCGCCCGATAATTGCGATAAAAATAATCCAATTACGCATTCCGCGTAGAATATTTACAAGGTAATTAAAATTAATACGTCGAACTCGATTAATGAGCGAACGAAGAAAAAAAAACTCTCTTTGACTTCGCCCCTCGCGTCTCGCACCGGGGCCGGTGTAACCCCGTGTCGTAAAATGCGCAAAAAAGAAGCAAAAAAAGAAAGAAAAGAAAAAACACAGTAGGTATTAACACGCAATGAAAATCACGAATAATTCCTGGGCACCCGGTGCGCTCACGACACAATTTACAGCGGCTACACGAGCCGAGAGGAAAATTACGATCCAAGACGGATAATTTGCAACAAACGTGGAGACGAGGGACGGGGACGGAGAAGCACTTCTCGAAGTCGTAAAGTAGCCCGACGAGGATCTTGCAAATTACGTCGCGTTAACGTTGATTCGGGCCGAAATTTTACTTGATGGCCACGGGGCGCACGCCACCACTGGTAATAACGGTTTACGCTGTAACGTCGCGCGATTTACGAAAAATACGAGAAACGCAGAAAGTGTTACGGGGCAAGAGGAGATAATTTTACGAGAGTGCAGGAGAAAAAAGAAATTGCCAGTGATAAAAATACCACCTCGCGACGAAGCGTTCAATTTCTTCCGAGATCTTAATAATCGCCCTAGCAGAGCGCACACGGGCAAGCGAGCGTTATAATTATTATTTGACGGGGGTATACGTATTATGTTCGACGTGCAATCCTCGCTACTGTTACGGGCCGGACGAATCTGAAATTGTATGCGTGATTTATTTATATTTGGGATGCCGCGGTAAATCAGATCCATACGTGACGCGTAATTGCATCGTAATTGGCTAACAAGCGGAAATAGCAAATAACTCGGGTAAATATACGCTCGCAATACGTTAAGCGTAAAACTCACGAATCCCGCGTCCAAGCGATTGATGCACGCGGCGAGAACCGCAAGAAACTTTCGAGGCTCCCTGTAAATTACATCGGCTACGAGCCGGTCGGGCTTTGAGTTAATGGGTTCGACTGGTCGTGTAATAATAACGGTTTGCCGCCTGAACGGGAGCTCTTCTGTGCCGGATAGGCGAAGAAATCGCGCATGCTGGAATGCGGTAGATGATCTTGACGCATTAGCCCAATGGAACGGGAATCTACGTGCTCGAGATTGTGGAATAATCGACCCAGCGAGGCGACAATTAGAGATGCGAGATATTCACGAGGCAATCCGATCCCTCGGCTTCTTACAACCTCGTTCGAGTTTAAGAACGATTCTAGCGCGAGACCATTGGAGCAAGGTGGCAAGACGTAAGGAATACGTTTCGAAGAATATTAAATTCGATGTGTTATATTTAATTATGCGATAAGTCTCGCACGAGGAGAGGAGCAACGTGATAAGACGTAATAAATATGGAGCGCCGAGAATTAAATTCAGTATAATATATTTTCCATATAATAATTCTCGCTATACAGACAATATTTTACAAAGCATGTCTCGATACTATATACTTCTTGCTGCGGTACTTAAGTGATTAAATTCCGCGACGGCGCATGCGCACGCCGTCGCCACAATCGACGCCTGGCGTCGTTCCACATCGTCGTGTTGTTGTTATCGTCGCGTTTCTCTTTTGCTCGTCGTACAGCCCTAATTTTATACACTCATAATACTGGTATTTCTTTATCGAGGAGGCAGGCGCACACGACGTACGATCGAATCTACTCGCTTCTAAATACTTTCCTTCTTCGTTCCACTCAATCAAGAACACACGTGTAATTATCGGCCTACAATTAGTCGCGTGACAGTTTGATTCTCATTTGGCTCCACCATGAGAATCCTTCGATCGCATTGGTTGGAAGCTGCGTATTAATTGCAGACACGTTCATTGCCACGAGACCCATTACTGTCACTGACACAGTAAAATACAGTGGACGAAGCTTATATAGAACAATTACGATTTACCGTTTGAAATCTTAACTCCCTAAGAACGTTATTTATTCTACAACTTTATGCGAGTCTTGTGGAGAAGTTTGCGAGCACCACCCCGTTTTTACGACGGAGCCGATGGGGTGTCAAAAAAATCTGAGAGCCTACGCTGTTTCGTTCGTTTCCTATCAATTTAATAAATTGTTCTTACAGAAACTTCCGCCACTGTGTATCGTTTCGTAAGTGATCATTTCACGTGTACGTGTCTAATCTTCGCCGAAAAGAAAATTTACGAGAAAGACCTTGGAAATAAAATCACGAGCTATCGAAAGTGCGCGTGCGTGCCCCGTCCTCTCCTACGTATACTTGAATCTGAAAAATACTTTGAAATATTTCCCGTCGTACTCGGCTTGGCCTCTTGCTTATACCCTAACGGGAATCCATTGCGACTCCCTCGCGCCACATCGTCTCGAGTTATCTCGAAGAACGCGCACACTCATTTTCCTCCTACGTTTATTTACAAAACTTAAATGCGTAATGTCGACCCTCGTGTGTCGGGAGTCGACCACCTCGGAACCTCGGCGGCTCGGAGCTCTACCCGCTCCATCCGCTTATTTACATTAGGAATAGGATACAACTAGGAATGTCTTCTCGTCGAGGTGGCCATTGTTCTCGAGTACAGTAGCGGCCAGTTGATCGGGTCGAGTTGTAAGCGGATTACGTAAACGTTCGAACGTTTAACTGAAAATATTTCGCGCGTGCTTCGACCTGGTGAATTAGCCGACAATAGAACGTATCGGAAAGCTTCTTCGTCCAGTGGTGGTAGAAGGGACCCCGCAGGAAGCAGATCGTTAGACGTCTCTGCCTTGGGTAAACTTTGTTTTTCCATAGTTTTTCCTCTTTACCTGTTAACGCGACTAATCGATGCTCACGAGTGGGACACGGATGATGAATGCGTTCGTGAGAGCAGTTGAGTGGAAGAAAATAGCTTGGAGAATACTCTCTGATTAGGTTTTCAGCGTAGCGTGTAATTTACGTATATGCGGCTTATTTCACTTTGCCTTCTCCGTAATCTTTGCGAACTGAGAGACGAATTGACCTTTCGACGTTAACCATCGACCGTTTCTCACTTGGTAATCGAAGAAGCTTCTGCCTACGTTCTCGACGTTATTTACGACGTTGATGCCGATCGACAATTTATTCTAACGTTCCGTTTACACCTCCTTTTATAAGTTCGCGATTGTACCTCGAGGACCCACCAATCCACCGAAGTGTCGAATGTTTCGAAAATGACGAGTAAATTCGCTCGCACGAACTCTCGACCCCTTTCATTCTTCCATCAGTCCCCGCGGTTGAGTCGTGGAAATGATTTTTTTGGGACTTCTGGAGTCGAACTTTTCGACGATTCCCTCGTAATTTCGATGATCTAAAATTTAGCATAGTCCTATATAGTTGTGAATGCCACGTCTTCACCGATGTCCCAATGGCAATCTCCCTGCCCTCGCCAGCATCGTCCGCGTCAAGTCCCCTCGATATTAATTATCCGGCAATCACGCGTACACCGAGAGCAGAGCGCCAATTTCGCAGAAGCTCAGGACTGTTACTCGAATAGTTCAGGTCTTCTCCTCGTCCTTCGAGCCAGCCCGCTCTCCCTTTTTGCGTCCGGCGACCAGGCGTAATTCCGTGTCATTCCAGATATCTTCCCCCGCGGCTAAGGCTCTCCCTAATGTGTTATTAATTGTAGATTCGCGCTCGTCCCCGATTGGCTGGGTTGGCTCGGTTTCCAAGTGCACATTCTCCGATGCCCACGTAGAAAACTCAACTGTGTAATCGTTCGTAGTCTCTGCTTTTCGATACGTTCCCCGGATGGACTCTTCAACTGCGGGTGCGCGAGCCGCAGAACAGGCGGTCGAATGAAATCTCGAAGCTCGCTTCAAAGATACCAAATTGTCAGATAAATCGTGGGGTCGGATCGTAATTGAGGCAGGTAGTTCTTGGTGATTTTCTCCGGAGACCGTATCGTTGTTCCAAGAATTTGAATCCATCTCTCGTGACACGATCGTTTCGCGAAAGGGTCGCCACGGTCCGCGAAACAATCCTGCGTAGTCATGATCGAATTATTTCAAACTGGCGTGCGCGCGCGCGCGAGCGAGGGCAGCCGACGCGAGCGAATCACGAGGTTCGGTTAACCGCACCGTATTTCCTGCGCACTCTCGGCGAAGGAGTCGCGGAAGTCCACTGGCATGTCACTTCCTGTTCGCGCACGAATTCGTTTTTGCCACGGTGCGTCGGTGGGTCCCCGCACGAAAGGATCCGAGCACACGACGCGTAGAGCTCATCGGTTTCCATTGTGGCTATTGAACGCGAGCGGCGAAGAAAACGCGTCGAGAGAGACTTGAATCTTGAGCGAGACCTTCTTCTCGAAAGGACAGGCTTGGGTACCTAGGGATTTTCTTCTCTCTTCTCGTCTCCTGCACCCCTCCCCCCTCCCCCGTAGATTTTTAGCTTCGCGAGGCACGGCTGGATTATTTGCATAGTCGCGGAGAACTGGATCGACAGGAAGAGACCTCCTTCGTTCGGGATCACACGCCAAGAGAATGCAATCAGTCGCGAGCACCCGATGATCAGTGTAGCTCGGCCGAGTAGCCTTTTCCTTCGTTTAATTGGTGCATTAGCAGTGCGCGGCGAGTTCGTTCACGTTGCTTCTTCGAATCCACTAGCGGCGCATCCTCCTCGCATCCTCGCGCTCCTCCGACGATCTTCTTGCTCGTCCAAGTGACGAATCAGGCCCCGGTTCGTTAGCCCGTCCGGGTTAACCAAAACGAGCGCGTGGAAGAATCTATTCGAGATTCACGGTTAATTACAAGACACGTCAATTGTGCCGACGTGAAAACGAGGGAGCCCGAGGAAAGAGAAGAGCCCGAGGAACTTTGAACTCCCGCTTTATCGGCACTCAACATTTTGTACTCGTCACTTTTAGCGCGCCTCGACCAGTTCTTGCGTAGAGATCTTCATCCCCCCGGCAGCCCGCCTCCCCCACTCCCCCTTACAATGTTGCGAGCAACTTCATCCTCGTAATTGCCCCGCGAGGGAGCCCGAAGAAGAGGGATCTAGTCGGAGACGATAATCATCATCGGGCTACACCCCCCGTTCTCTTTCGCGATTGGGCGCGATATCGGGTAATTACATCGATTTATGTTGAATCTCGGACGCTTCTTCTTCGACCAGCGAGATCGAACTCCTTACGATTCACTCCTGTGCCTCCGCGAGCTTCCCTTCTTTCGGCTAATCTGGTATCGTGGCTACGAGCGCGACCTCGTCGTCGTCGTCATCGTCATGATGTTCGCCGATCACCTGCACCCAACGAAAGATCCCTTCCAAGTCCATGGACCCTCGATAACCTTCGTCGATGTGCATCGAACAAGCTTCTGCAACCATTCGAATCCTGGACTCTCCTCGTACCTCGGATCCAGCGAAGGCTTCCTTAAGGATGCCCGTGAGAGGAAGTTCCTCCGGATCCCGTGATCCAGGTCTGGACACCTGGACCGATCAACGATTTCCTCGATCATTCGACGGCCATTCGATTGACTCTCTCCTAGATGTCATGTATGCTCTCCTCGTCGCAGTCGCTCGGCGAGATCTCCTCGATCCTGATCGGCGACGTGTCTCGACTCTCGCTTCTGTCCCTCTGCATGGCCGGCCTCTCCGCGCTCTCCCTCTCGCCCCTTCCGTCCACGATGTCGGGACTGTCTCTGTAGTAGTTGCTCAAGCTGGACAGGTTCGTGCTCGCGGATAAAGTTGGGAGAGGAGTGCTCGGCGCCCCGAGGAGCATCGAGGGTGGATAGGGCCTATGAGGCAGAGGCTTCTGCAGGGTCATCGCCGTGGGTACCTGCTGATAGAAGATCCCGTTGGTCGGCAGCGCGTGTAAACTCGGATAGGGCCAGTATCGTCCAGTCGGAGCTGCATAGGGTGGCACGGTTGTCGCGGTGCTCGCGTAAAGCTGCTGGAAAGCCGCGACCGCGTAGTTGTTCTCCGCCATCATCTCGAAGCTCACCATCGTTTGGCGCTTCCACTTCGTTCTGCAAAAGGTAAGAAGGCGAGGAACGATTACGACAAGGAACGAGATTGTTTCGTTGAGAGTTGCGCAATGGAGGGCGCCTTTGAAATTTTCTTTTTTTTGTACGGTTCGGGAGCATCGAGTGCATTCTTGCAAATGGTGGAGGGAAAGTTTCAAAGCTGAGAACACCCGGATGATCGTCAGTTTTTGCAAATTGAGGACTAGAAGAAAGGTGGATCGGGATTTTCTTCGTACCCGTACCTACTACTCGACGGACTTCTAGTTCGACGCTTGGAAATGGCGCGACTGTGAGAGCGAGAAGACAATCGCGAAATTCACCTAGTACCTTCCTTCCTCCGTTCGATTCTCTCCTCGCTTCGTCGTCATTTCTATCTTTCACCCTTTCGCCGCTTTCCTTTTCCTTCCTCCTCCTTCACCGACCTCCTCCCGAGCTTCGCCCACCTCCGCGTATGTAAATCCCGATCTGGGACAATTACGCTAAAACGGGGTAGCGTGCCGGCAAGTGGTTACGTTGGCCACCCTGCCGTGTGGGCTTATTATACTAACAAATAGCCCGTGGAGCTCAGTGCCTAATCATCGCGTATCATGCCACGCACACACGTAGGGCGCGCCGCGGCGGCACCTGCGAACGTAAAAGCGCCCTTAGACGTGCCGATATATCAGCAAGAGGGGCGAGAAGGTGGAAGAGGAGAAGGAGGAGGAGGAGGAGGAGGAGGAGGAGGAGGAGGAGGAGGAGGAGGAGGAGGAGGAGGTGGTGATACGAAAGAGAAAGAAAGACAGGGTGGAAGGATACGAGCAACGAGGAGGGCCGTTACGTTACCCGAAGAGAACCCACCCTCGGTGGTAAGGGCATGGAGGGGTGGTGGTAAAGTCTTACCGAGAAAATTGCGAGCTTGTTGCAACCGCGTGCGAGCCAGCAAAACCGTGAATTCTCGAGGGATTCGAGTACCGTGTAAGGACTCGATTCTCGGAAGGCCATTCTCGAAGTTAGAGATTCACGCGAGACCCTCGTCCGGGGGCTGATGCGATCCGTGCCGAAGATAGAGCCGAGCGGTTGGCTAATGGTGAAATTGAGTGCAAACTCTCGTACCGGTTCTCTTTGCGCGACGCGCAAGTTCGATTTCACGGAATTAAAGGAGAAACGAAGGAGTCAAAGGGTGGATTAAATGTTTTACGGAGCTCGACTTCCTCGGGGAGAGTGGCACGATTCGGGCGCGATGCGTGCTCGAGAGTTTCCTGCAAACTTTTCAACGGCTTTCGTGACTCAGAGCTCTCTTTGTTGCCGCGAGTGTTTGTGCGAACCCTTCGAAGCTCTGTCACGAGTCGAGTCAATATTTTACGTCGAGAAGAATAGCCCTGTTAATTCGCCATGGAGATTGTTAAAGAGCTTTATCACCGGTGATAAAGTCCTCGTTGAAACTTTACACCTCGCATCCCAATCGCGAACACTACTCCCGGTCGAATCGAATATTTCCAGCCGATTTTTTTTCAACCCCCCTAACATTGCCGAACGAAAATTCGTCGGGGTGAATGGCGAAAGTGAGACTAAAAAAAAAGAGGCAGGGGGAGATATCACCGGAGGGTGATAATTAACACGGCGAACATTCGTTGGACGTGTATTTGGGGAGGTTATAAAAAGCGAGGCGTGAAATGAGGGAAAGAGGTGGGGGTGAGGGGTGGTTGTGAACCGTTCGAAACGTGGCGAGCCAATTTTATAGACTGGCTCGGGAGGCTATTGGAAGGTGGTGAAGGGAGAAGAGGGCGCAGGAGGAGGACAGGCAAAGTTCGTTGTCAGAGAGGGGTAATTAATAATCAGGAGATCCGCGCTTGGCAAGGGACAAAGCGGCTCTAACGGATATGCAGCTCGCACGGAAAATTCGACAATTAATATATTTCGTGGGGTTTGTCTCTCTGCCCTCCTCTTCTAACCCCTTGGCGAGGCCACGTCGAAAACGTGGCACACTTTTTCTCTCCCTCTCGTCCTGCCGTTCGTCTCACCGCTCTCGATATGCCCCTGCTTGCTCTTTTGTGACTTCGTCGGCGACCGTGGACGACGATCGGGGGTAGAGGGAGGAAGGGTAGCAGCAGTAAAATCGTTCATGAATTTTAAACAGGGACCTCTGTGAATCGAGCCACGATCATTTCTCATTTTTCTGCCGACACCGTCGCGCCGCTCGCGCGGACGAAAAATGGAAGAGGGAGAAAGAGAGAAGGGGAGAGACTCGCGAAACGGAGAGAAGAGAGAAAGAGAGTGACAGATAGATAGATAGATAGATAGAGAGAGAGAGAGAGAGAGAGAGAGAGAGAGAAGGGGAGAGGGTAGAGAGGGTTGGAGGAACCGCTCTCGTGCGATTATGTGATGAGTAATGTTTTTTAATACCCCTTCTCCCTCCCATCTAGGATTCCACGGGGGTTGCACGGTCATTTCGAGTGCAGCCACTCTAAAACACCCTTAATTGCCGAGTCGGCCCCTTTGTAATGTCGTCGCTTCCTCCTTCGACTCGAGAGAGAGAGAGAGAGAGAGAGAGAGAGAGAGAGAGAGAGAGAGAGGGAGAGACTGGTCGCGAGGCGAAAAAGGGCAAGAGAAATGACAAAAGTGGAAGGAAGAGGGGGGAGAAAGCGAGAGAGTCATTGATTTATCGTCGGAGATGTCGTCGTCCTTTGCCGTTCGAGGCGATGGATAGAAATGGGGAGAGAGGAGGAGGATAAAAAGGAGCCGGAGAGGGTAAACTCGGTGGACGGAAGAAACCGTAACGATCGTTTCCAAGGCTTTTCCAAAGGGTTTAACGATCGGTGTGCGCCGCGCATTAGAGGCGAAGGAAAAAGGGCTGCTCTCCTTCACGCTCCGATCTCTTCTCATTCCTTTACTTCGATGACGTAATACGTTACGTTTGTGTCGACCAGACGTCGAGCACGCTTGATATCCGTACATTCGTATAAACGACGCGACAATCCGATGAACTTAAAGGAAATACAGTTGAGGTACCTTCGCAAGCACCTAAATGTCGACACGTTTCTTGAACATTGGGGCGGATCGATCGATTTGAACGAATGATTCTACGAAGCGCGGGTCAGAGCTCTAAAAGTAGTGTCCACAATTTTCTAAGGGACGATCTGAACGTTCGTTCGAAAGGACAACGAAATGAAATACGAACGTGCGAGCAAAGTGGAAGTGAGCACAAGGGTGGGGATAGAACCGAGAGGGAGACTTAATGCATTTATAATGGTGGTTGGGTCTGGCCTCTGCTTTTGCGGTTGCAGGCCCGTGCGACACTAATGCACCGAGGCTCTCGGGTCGGTTTGCGATAATAATGGCGTCGATGGTGGGAGAGAGGGGGACGAGGAAGAGAGAATGAGAGAAAGTGAGTAACTACGAGCCCAGGAAAGAGAGGAAGGGAGAAGGAGAGAAGGGCGACATATTTTCCAATTATTATTTGCCTCGGTGACTGCGAGACACATGTTTCATCGAGTAGTCGACGATCCGCGTCCATTTCGCTCTCGAGCCCGCGAGTGGTAGAGGAAGAGGAAGAGGACTAGAGTGAGTTTTGATCGTTGCCGACGATTATGCAGCTACCTGGCCAAGTCACCCCTTCTCTAGGAGGGCCCATGTTTTTCGTTTACGATCGCTGCTAAAGCGAAGGGGCGAAATACTCGTCGTGGAGAATGTCGAGACCGAAGGTACCGTGTAGTACATCGGATGAAACTTTTTCTTCACGCTGCTCATTTTCGTTGCTTTTTGCTCGTCCACGTGTATTCGGTGTACGCGACCCCCGGTATAAAATGTTCGCTCGCTCGACATTTTCATCAAACTTTATCTTTATTTTGTCCGTCGACGAGGAACGGACAGCACGCGGTTTACAAAACTACTCCAGACAGATAAAAAGTAGTTTTAAGAGGCAATTTCTTTTGCACGATTCTATTACGAGTTATTAACGTTTAAACTGATATTTTAAAATTAGTTCGAGTATCTGTGCATCCGTAAACGGTCGCGATGTCCCT
Source organism: Tiphia femorata (assembly GCA_944319695.1). NCBI lineage: Eukaryota > Metazoa > Arthropoda > Insecta > Hymenoptera > Tiphiidae > Tiphia > Tiphia femorata. The sequence goes on from OX090899.1 coordinate 569,838, forward strand.
TTCGCGACAGAAAAGTGTCTAGGAAGACTAGGTGGAATAATTGTCCTCGAAAAATTCGCACTAGCAACGGTCTCTTCGAGAATGAAAGAGAGATAGGGGAAATTGCGATATAATTCGCAGTAATCACGGGACTCGCGCATCCTGCACTTAAAGAGCAAACTTCGCCAATGAGGATCGCCTCGCAAACGATATACTTTCCCACGGCAATTGATGGCGCTGCGCGATACCTCGTGGTCGTGGAGAACAGTCGGCTGAAGGGATATAAGGAACGAGAGAGAGAGAGAGAGAGAGCGGGAGAGAAAATGAAATTGAGGGTGGTGGGAGTGCCCGAAGAAAGAAGAGAGAAGGCGAGGGTGCAGATCTCGTCGAGACCTGCATGAGAATCCCGTTAGAATGGGAGTTGACGTTAGTGGCATGAAGGCAATAATGAAAATTACGGTAATGACGATAACGACGACGTACCACGTGACCGACGCTAACAATAGAAACGACAGGAACGAGGAAAACATGTTACGATTCGCAAACGAATTGGAACGAAGTGAACTTCACCGGTTACACATTGTGATTTAAGTGGAAAGATGAGCGGCAGGATAAACGAATGCTTAATGTGGGTCAGAGTGGAGATTCATCGGTTAATAAGTTGAAAGTACGAGCGTGAGTAAAACCGGTGCGCGCGAGCGGAGTCGGGACTCGGGACTTGGGACTCGGGAGTCGGTCAAGTTGTCGTCATTAATAATAATAATTAGCGGTAGTGAGAGCGAGCGAACGAACGCTCGCGATATTCCATTCGGTTGGGAAGAGGGAGGCGGCGAGCTCCGATTCGCGGAACGCGATGTTAAACTTCGTACCATGCGAGAAGATTAGATTCAACGTTTGTAACTGATATCACGCCCCCCGCCCCCCCCCCCTCTCTCTCTCTCTCTCTCTCTCTCTCTCTCTCTCTCTCTGCCCACCTCGTTGCGAAACGATAAATTCAAAAGTGCTACATATTGCGACACAAGGGACAATAGGGACGCGAGCGGGCAGACGCCCGCGGATGCATAAATTTAGAGTTTCATGGATGCATAAAAATAGAAAAGGCGGCATAGGACGAGGGAGGGAGGGGGGGGGGGAGAGAGGGGGCGAGAAGGAGAGAGAGAGAGAGAGACCGAGAGGGAGAGGGCAATTGTAAATCGTGAGAGGAAGGGAATCTCGTTGCGCGGTGCATGCACGTGCATCTCCAACGCACGCGACGCACACACGCGAGGATTGCTGTGTTGGGTGAGCCGATTCGTATGCACGTGAGTGAACGCGTGCACATGCAACTCCCGTCGTTATCGGCGCGCACCCTTCGTTATCGTTGCGCCGTCCGATTAGCCTCGTTTTTCTACCTATTTCGCGAAATTCCGGGCGACCTCACGGCCCCCAGCGAATCGCGGCACGAGATCTTTGCGCCGGCGGGAGCCCTCGCGCTTTCGTGACGCGAATCTTTTCGATTCTGCCTGTAGGTGCCCGAGAGAGCTCGAGAGGAAAGGGAATCAAAAGAGAAACGAGAAGGAGGAAGGACACGATTTTTGATCGTCGCAGAAAAATTTCTCACCGTAAGAGCGCAACACTACATTTTTTCTCTACCGACAGATTTCTTCTACATATATCTGTCTCCGCGTGTCTGCTTAATTTAAATGGGATAATCAAAGCTCCATCGATATGGCCTACATGGGTTACGGAACCTACGTAAAACTATCGACGGAAACCGGATAATATTATGCAAGATGCATACGAAAATATTTATAAAGGACCCAAACTCTGGAGCTAAATTTTTCTGAATTATGGAACTGCCGTGATTCGGAAAGGGCGAAGACTTTGGTTCATTGGGGTTTAATTTGGTTTCTACTCGCGGCTGCGAATGGTATCGGATCGCTACGCGTGACGGAAGGCGTCGCGCCAGTAGGATGTCGCCGGTGGTGGTAGACAAGCGAAAAAAGAAAACGAGCAGGCACTCGTCCAGATGGATCGTCGAAACGAGCGCGGGCCTCGTAGGTAAGCAAGGAGGAATGAAGAGACGAGCCGTTATGAAGCGGTTTTACCGCAGGCGTGGGAAGGCCCCGTGCCTCCTTCCGGCCCGGGGCCGAAGAAGCCGCACGATGAAAACGGGCCGGATTCTCACGAGCACGATGCGCAACCACGATGACGAGAAGGATGACAAATACGACGCTACGTTAGACGATTACGATGACGATGAATTTGGCGCGCAGGCACGTCGGAAGTGAGAAGAAAAAGTCGATCTCGATGGAAAAGTTAGGAAAGAAGTACCGAGAGGGGGTGCGAATAAAAGAGAGGTTCACCGAGCTTCTCCAAAATTGATAGAAATATTTTTTCGACGTAAACGTAAGAAAATTATCGAGGCCTATCATTTTCATTATCAATCGAGAGAAACGAGTAATTCGTCCCTTATGATCGGTGAAATATTTTGAGCGTTCGACAGTTTCCTATTTTACGCGGAACATTCTATCCGATTACTTATTCATACGAGATTGCCTCGGCTCCAACTCGCACGGAAATCATATTGCATCCTACATTATTTTTCGATTGCAGAATCGGGCGGGTAACGGGAAGCAAAGTGAAGTGCGCATTCCACTTTATCCGCTCATCGTGTTTCGACACCGTGCACGGTAATGAATGCAACTTTGTTAATTACAGTCTATTAGCGTTCCTTCTCTCCGTTACGTTTACCCTGCTCATTAAATTTTCACCGCCGCGACGCACAAATCAGGAAGGCGAGAAATTTTCTATTGCGCGTTGTTAACACGTACAACGAAGACGATCGTCCGATCTTTTAGCTCGCCGAGCGATTTCAAGTAACGATCGACAATTATTATTTACGCTGTTACAGGGCTGAGCTATACACTCCAGAGAGAGTTTCCAAAGCATCTGAATTTTAGCGCCCAAAAAATTCTTCAACTTCACACGCTTCACAATTTTCTCTTTTTTTCTCGTTAAAGAGTTTTTACAACCGGACAACGGCTACTCGCTTTTTGCCTCTAATGCAACCTCTTTCAAATCTCCCGCCAAAATTACTCGCCGACCCTAAATCTCACCGCGCATCGGTCTCATTGAGTTTCCTCCGGTCGTAAAGTGCTCGGTCTCATTTTCATTTGCTCCTTCGTTCATCGCGCTCTCGTCTTTCGTGTTAGACGCTCGAGCGGTAAAATATCGTGGCGTGTTATTTATGGTCTAATGGCCGATGGTATATAACGAGCGCAAAACCGTGTGAAGGATTCGCCTTGACGCCGCGCGCCGCTCACCGCTGCCAGCGCTCGCTCGGTCACGTTCACGCGAAGATTTCTTTGCCCGTATTTTCGTCTAAATTGCAACGCGCGACCTCTCGGGGCCACGAAAGTCTCGGCCCAGAGCGGCTTATCCGAGGAGAAGATCTTCGTAGGGGAGTACAAAGTTTTCCACGTACGTGCGAACCTAAGGAAATTTCGATGAGCGCCGTGATTTTCGAAAAAGCCTCTATACATATAACTCGTCATTTTTCTTCGCCGTCGTTTTCCTTTTGGAAAAAAAAGATTGTTCGCAGATTCTTTTCAGCTCACTTACCAGAAGCTCGGAATTTATTTTCTTTATTAACTACCGAGAATTTTCTTATCTCGAACAATGCGGTATAAGTACGAAAACCTTTAGCCTAATAGAGTAACGTGTAAAGTAAAATTCTATGGACCCTGTTTTACAAGAGAAAAATTAAATTCGAGATATTCGTCACATTTACGATGATCTCTTAGACAGGGACACTCCTGTGCAAAGCATTCGACGCTTTTCCTTGGAGCGCGTTCTTCTCACTTATTTTCATCTCGAAACGCGAACGAGCACCCTTTCGATTTTGATTCATGCGCGAAGCATTCGCGTAGTTACGCGGTTCATCGCCACCGCGCACTTCCGCGAATGAAGAAGAAAAGGATCGTCGGTGGTAGTGAGAAATTAACGACGAGAGAGTGGGAGGGGCTAGGAAAGAACGAGATCCTAGTTAGTACGGTGATTTGCGTAAGTGGCTTCGCGTAATGTGTGCACTTATGTGCCTCCTAGCTACGTGTCTCAGATCGTGCGCATTCCGTGCGGTTCCACGATACGTGCGCGCGCCGGGAAATGCATGTGTAACGGTTACGAAAAACAAAGGGAAGCGGGAGGACGGACTGAAAAGGAGGAAAGAATAAGAGAAGCTAGGAGGCAGAGCCCCCTGCCAACCCCGTCCAGATCGCCGGGTGCTCGCTCACTAACTGCAGCATTTCTGATAGGCGCAAGTGAAGTTCAGAATTCGTGCTCGCGCAAGGGGTTCGAAGATCAAAAAAATTAATATCCTCTTTAATACTTATCGCGATCAAACAAAAATGGAGATATACAAATATATGTATATGTATACATATACCGTGACAGACACTCCAAACACTCAAATTCATTGGTCGAATCGAAAATGGGGGGAAATTCACATTTTGAATCCGGTATTCTAGCAAAACTTGTCGCCAAATGGGATAACTTGAAAGATCGCGGCATTTCGTATTAACCATATCTAACCGGAAATTAGCAGGTAAATTCGCAGTTTTCCTGCCGATAAGTGAAATCGTTAATTCAGCGATGCACTTCACGAAAATCTATTTTACAAAGTTGTTTCCTCTCGACAACGTTACATGGTCTATTGCCGCATTATTCCAATCTCGACGACGGTGAAGCTACGTATTTCTCAAGTCTCAACTATCCTCCGAGAATCACGATGGATCGTTGCCTCTTCGTGTTCGCATTACGCGTTGCAGGATGCACGTCGAATATTACACATTAGCGAGTGTAACGTGCGCAATTGCACATGCGATTCGCGCATGCGTGTCGCGAATGAAGCGCAGGCCCCGAGACCGTTCGTCCGCGCACATCACTTACGTTAGCTCGCTCGCTCGCTTATGGTCGTACACGTAATTAGCCGATAAGTAGGGACGATTTGCCGCGGGTAACGTAACGCGTCCTAATGACTTCTAAATAACCAAAGGAGCGTGTTGGCGGACTTACATCGTCGCAAACCATCGTCGTGCCGCGTCGTTTATCCCTGGAAGCTCTTCTTTCGGGGAAATCGGTGGGATCGTCGTCGCCTCGCGCGTCATCGCTGTCGAGAGGATCTTCGAGAGAAAAGGGTACAACGAAGGTCCGAGATATTCAAGAGAGAAAGAGAGAGAAAGATCGGGGAAAGAAAGAAGTGACGAGCGAGAGGTGGTTGACGAGCACGCGCACCCTTGAACGCCAGAAATGAACGGTTTTACGAATGGAAAAAATCAAAAATGGAAATTCGCGTTGATCGAGGGGAAAGAAAGCGTAATTTTCTTCGCACAAAAATTATCTTTGCTCTCGAACGACGAAATAGTCCATTATCCTCGAATTTTCAACTCGCTCCTCTCCTCGACGATCTTTCGAAAGCTTCGAAGGTAAGACAAAAATTTGTAGTCGTGCTCGTCGTCGTGGCGCCCGAGGTGTGGCCGGCGCCTCCGCAAGAAGGCGCCGAGTCACCTTAGGACCGTACGTAGGAGCAACAAGACCCTAAGCGGGCACTTAAGAAGCCGCCTCGCGTCGGGCGGAGCGTCACTAATTTTCCGATGTTTTTGCGACTCCCGCCCTTCACCTCCTCCTCTTCCCGATCTCGCCGACGTCCAATTTCGCCCTTTCATTCCGCACACGCGCCCACCGTCCGCTTTCGAACTCCTCTTTCTTAATTAACTCCCGCGCGGCGCAGCGCAGAAAATTAATTAGTCCCGAGACGCGCACCTAGCCGCTACCTTGAAAATGATCCGCGCGCCTGCCGCTCACCTCTCGATATTCGATTTATTACGGCGAGCTCGACGCTCACCTTCGCTCGTCGTTTGCCAAACTTTTCGCCCACCAACCCCCCGTCGTTCTGGTTCGATCGCCGATTCGTCTCGTTTCCCCTTTCTCACCCGTGACCGAGCACTGCGCTTGATTAAACGCGATCGAAACGCGTCTTCCTCGTCGCGAAAATTGATTAACTCGCGGCTAAGGTACGGTGTTAATTCGCCGATTGGCTTCGCCGCGCGAGATACTCTTTTGGAACGGGCTGAAGAAGATCGAGAACGAAAAGTGAGCAGCGGAAGGCAGATGGCCTTCGGGAAAGTAAGCTTTTCAAATATTCAAGAATGCGACGCGCATTATTTGCCTAAGGGTTCTTCGACGAGGAATACAACGTGCGATTTTGTTGATTCTGGGGTGTGGCCTTGTTTCGAATGCGCCACGGCTCGATGACTATCCCTATAGTTTCTCGAGCGATCTTGGATATAGAGCCAGATATTAAAAGGTGAAAAGGAAGCGCGATGATTTACAGTTAGGTGGCCAAGGAGCGAGCAGTCCCGAGAATCGCGGAAATTACGGGGATCCAGCACCTCCACCTCCGTGTCTGATGCAAGCGCAAATTGGAAAGTTTAATTATGGAACGTAAGCTTCGAATGTTCCGTTGACCTGGTAACGACCGCCACTACATCGCAATTTTCGCTATTTTCTCGGTAACAAGGCTACTCTTGACTGAACGGAATAAAATAACAACGCAGGAGTCACCTGATTTTTCGTATTTGACTGTCGGATTCAACGTTCGCTACATATTCACGTTAAAGGGCTAATCGCTTCATTGTTAAAGATACCTTTAACATTTGGTGAATGGCACAATGATGCTTTTTGAAAACTATCCTAGGGTAAATCAAGCGGACAGTGATGTACGTAGGTATGATGTACTTCCTATGAAAGAAGAAAGCTCCGCAACTGGGCATCCGTCTTGTACCACGTGCCAACCATAATTTCCACGAAATAGAAAAGAAAAGTAAAAACGAACCGTGAATAAAATGCTCAATTCCGCGCGTACGTCGTACGACCCCGACACCTTACTGTCCTCGAAAGAGAGAGAAAAAAAATAAAATCAAGCCTACGTTAAAATCGTCAGTTACGCGGGTCCACCACGTTAGACGTTCAACCGTTGTCCTCGTCATCGATTCGGGTTACTCAAGGAGAGTGAAACGACGGCAGAACACGTCGTGATTTACAGTTACAACGAGGCACGTAGCGATGGAAGCGACAGAAGAAAATAACGCATATTAGCGTCGACGTTCGATCGACGTCGCCTTCCACAATGTGCCGCTCGTTTAGCGGCCGTCTCAAAATGGAAAATTAGCGTGCTCGTAAAGGCGAGCCGCCACCAGCGGCATGCGCAGTGGAAGCAAAGCGTCAGGCGGCACGCAATTAGATTTGAAGAATTGTGCGGCCACCGAAATGCAGGTAGTCTGTCGTCCGGCATCCCTCCTTCTCAAAGACCTCCTCCGCCACCTTCAACTTCCAGTTGACTGCAACGCTCGAGAGGGCCGACGTCTGTCATTACGACGTTCGCTCCACTGCTAATTGACAGTCTAATGACACAGTCTAGATGTCTGTGTGGTGGTGGTGTATTTCTCTTCCTCCTTCTCCACCTCCTCCACATCGTCGTCGTCCTCCTCCTCCTTAACTCTGGCTCGATACATACACGATCCTCATTAACGATTCGCTCTCTTTGAGTAGACGATCGGGCCGGCTACGGGGCTTGTCTAAAGCTAAACGGCAGAAAAAAGTCGCGCAGTCACCGCGATCGTGCCGCCCCGCGCGTCCGGGTGTTCTCCGCTCCGGCACCATCGGAGGCGGAGACGGGGGGCTGAAGGATGTAATGAGGGAACCCGATGAAATTGGGGAAGCAAGGTTCGTGAGTCGCGACGGGTCTTTGATCGCGGAGAAAAACTCATTTGGTCAATGAAAGAGGGATAGAGAGAGAGAAAGAGAGAGAAGATGGATAGTTTGTTACGCGAGATTTGAATTTCAAACAGGTACATTAGAAATTTCAATTCCGTCAAAAGTACTGTTTGAATTCTTCAGCCGAGAAGTGATTATAATTCGCAAACTGCCATTAATGTACACATTGTACACAGTTGGTGAGGGGTTCCCATTTCCCCATCCGCGCGGAACGTATCGTCATTTATTACAGATTCCATCGTTAAGGCTAAAGGGATCTTTGCGAGCCGCGACCACGAAAACCCTTAAGTTGTCCCACTGGAACGAAATCACTGTCGATTTTCCACGGCATCTGACCTTCGCCATCTTTTCCACCAAGGCTCAAGCGCGCCACGAGGATACCGTGAAAGTCTATTCGAGGCGTGCAATTTCGATTCTCTCTGGTACGCGCAGCACCGCGAAGCAAAATGCCTGCTTCGCCCTGTGCGGGACTAACTAACGAGCGTGGTGATCAGGACGAAGGTAGAACAATCGAGAGGGTGCGTGGAGGTCGAGGCAGAGAGAGAGAGAGAGAGAGAGAGAGAGAGAGAGAGGGAGAGGGAGAGGGAGAGGGAGAGAGGGTGGAAGGACAGGCGCCACTGGATGACTTCGTGAAATCTCTCCTTTTACGGCGAATGGACGCCGCTAAGGATCCTGTAATCGACTCTACCCGCTCTCTCGGTCCCTCGATGGCCCTTTCATTCTTCGACCAAGGTAAATATGGCCTAACCCCGCGAAAGGTGTGATCGATTCTGTTCACCGCGACGCGCCGGAGAGCCATTAGGCTGCGAGTGGAAAAATGTCCACTGGGCCTGGAAAGCTTGCGCGGAAGAAAACTTGTCGTTTACCGAGAGTTGGACGAAAATTTATTTCAACATAAATCACAATAGCCCAATTGTTACATTTACGGTTGAATTTAATGAACGGAATAGAAAAATCAATGAGGGTACGATTGTACGAAGGGCTTCGCGTTCGTCTTTTTCTTCTCGGCATCGATGAAAGAGGCCGAAAATTACCGTTACACCTGCTCTAATTTAAGAACGCCATTTAACCGGCACAATCGTTCATGGTTGAGGAAGCTGGTGAAAGAGAGATGGAACCACTTCCGATTCATTTATCGAGAGATTCATCGCTCCACCGATCCTGCCGTTTAACCACGTAAACAGGGCCTTTGTTCGCCGCCGCGATTTTCATTTACGAATTCGTCGCGCGCCAATCACAAAGGAACGCACCGCCACGCCCTCGTCGATTCTCGTGGCTCGATAGTCGATCGTGAAGCATCCCTTTTCGATCCAACTCTCATCGCGCAAAGCGAGCCGATCGATTAATCGATCCCGTTAAACACTCTACTAATAGCTTCTCCACGTGACTTTTCACTCTCGCAATTTTGTTGGACGAGGACGATTAAGGGACAGAGTAAAAGAACGATTGTCTACGAGGTCGATTTTCCACCGTGGAAACGGAATTTCTCGTTGCGTCACGTACCTTCTGTTTTGGTACCACGTCTTCACTTGAGTGTCGGTCAGCTTCAACTGCGTCGCAAGTTCCATTCTATCCTGCACGCTTAGGTACTTCTGCCGTTCGAAGCTCTTCTCGAGCGTCTGAAGCTGTTGATCCGTGAAAGCCGTCCGTGCCTTTCGCTGCTTTTTGCTCTGCACCACGCTCAAGGAATTCGAGGAATTCGAGGAGCCCTTAGGATCGTCCTCCTTGCCGCCTGAAATCGATACGAAATCGGATGAAATTTGTTCAACGTCGAAAGGGCCTGATGTAGTAAAACTTCACCATGGTATAATTCGTACGCACTGTCGTTTACGTTGCACCGTGTACACTGTATGTACAACTGTATAAAAAAAGTAACGATCTCTTGTCTCGATCAGAAAATATCGAGAACAGTCGCTAAGCTCTCGAAATTCAATTCGAGAAGCAATAAATAAGCGCGCAAGCTCGATATTTCATTCCGGCTCCATGCTCGCATAGACCAATATTCGTCAGTTGAAATATTCATTTGCGAATATTCATCTATAATTGCGGCGTAACAATGTATACGCACACACTCTTGGAAGCCGTATATCTACATTGACCCGAGAAAACCCGTAAAAGAATTTATTCAAGGCCTACGAGGTCTGCTGATTTACCCACTTGAGACGAAGAACACTCGCGTTCAACCGCATACACCGAGTGATCGCCCAATTATTCCACTTACTTCCCCGTAGAATTATCAAACGCTTTATCGTATAACCTCCTTTCCAGTAGGTCCCTCAATTAAAAATTTACTTCAACATATCTACCTTATTTGATCTAAATTCAAATGTACAAAAGAGAAATTGATATTTAAGAAAAGTAAACACACGCCGTAACGACGAAAGAAAACTCGAATTCGGATACTGGAGCACTCTAACTCACCTCTCAATATTAGAGTACTCCAACTGGCATCTTTGAACCAAAGTCTGGATTATAACGAATACTCCGAGTAAGTACTCGCAGCCCCGGATAGCAAGAGCCTTAGTACCAATCGATCCTAGATGCACACGCGCAAGCGCGAACGCGGCAGAACCATTTCGTGGAATTTCGTTTTTCCGTGATCCCTGGGCCGCATGGTCGTGCCACCAGCCGCCTCTTCTATCGGGTGAGCGGCACCGCTTGCCGGGGAGATCCCCCTTTGTTCTCGTCGACCAACGACGGCGCGCAGCCGTGGCAGCGATTGGCCGATAGCAGGAGCGCCGGAACGGACCACGCAGACGCGTCGAGACGCCGCAAATTATACCCCCGTTTCTCTCCGCGCCACCCTCCGGACCGTCCCTGCCCGAGCAAAAGCAAGGGTGGGAGAAGGAGAAGGAGAAAGAGGAGGATGGGATTCCCCGAGGAAACCGATTACACCTGATACACGCCGGCAACTAGAGTTCCTCCATACGTGCGCGCGCGAACGAGGGTGCCAGATACGATGAACTGTGCGCTGGTGAAGGAAACTAGGCGAGAACACATGCTCGAGATGAGACGAGTAAGTAAAATCATGGCACGGAGTGAAAACACTTTGTCATCGAGAGATTTACACTTTGTCTTCGAGAGATTCTATTTATCTGCTCCTCTTTGTTCACGACGAGCAACAAATTACACTTTGTCTTGGATATTTTATTATTTGCCCTTCTTCGTTCGCGAGTGGTGGACGGTCGGTGAGAAGATTAGATTTTTATAATTCGTACTTTTAGATCGCACATGTGTCGGCTCGCAATCAAATATTCGAATCCACAGCGCGCACCGATAAGTCTCTCGTGGAGTAGCCATTGAATCGTATTCGAATATATCTTGCAAGTTTCCTCTTTAAAGCTTCGATGTTCCTATACGAGGAATCAAAGTTATCGAGGCGAGCGGGTGGTACCCAAGGAAACACGAGAAGGGGATACCGAGTCGTTTGGCAGATAAATTTAGGATGCCTTTGGTGCACTCGAAGAAGTCTCGATCGAGGGGTGGATCGAGTCAATCCTCATGGGGGATGGTCCCGCGGACTTCTAAAAGTATCTAAAGGCCCGTTGTCGCAAGCTCGTCGATTGGAACGGTCGTGGGTGGTCGTTGCGAGCTGGTCGAGGAGAGAAGGGTGGAAAACGAGATGAAACGAGGAGGAGGAGAAGAAGAAGAGGGAAGAGGTTAAGGATTGCGAAAGACCTGGAGGAGGAGTAAGGCAACGAACACAGTGCTTCTCAAATTTCAAGTAGCTAAACGCATACTCTTTGTGTCTTCTTATCAAGCAGCTCGTTACTACGTCAACAATACAGAGATATTGCGTACATTTGAAATATCATCCTCTTAATATTATGCGATAATTTGTCGCGCATCCCTCGCGACCCACCTTCTGCGTTTCTCCTTTGAGAGACCCTGATCCAGACGATAGATTCTTCCAGAAGGCTAATTGTAAGAGAAGAAGATAGAGGCTAGTTGGTGGAGTGGTAATAGGTAGGATGGTAGTGGTAGAGCAATACCGGTAAACCAGCAGCACCCTCGACGATGGTAGTGAGTGGTCGAGTGGAGAGAGCGGGCAAACACCCGCGAGCACGCTCGTACACACAAAGATGGAAGATTCGAGTGTTGAGAAGCAGCAGCAGCGATGGTGGTGGAAAGCTCCTGGATCGTGTTAACCCGGTCGAAAGCGCAGCTCTTAGCCCCCGTTTGATCGGCCAGATTCGCTCGAGCGGCTCCGGGACTGGCGAGCACCGCCATCTTCCTAACATGGCGGACGAACCCCCGCCGTGAGGACGCTCTCCTCTACCGAGCTGAATTTCATCTCGACGTTCTCTCTCTCTCTCTCTCTCTCTCTCTCTCTCTCACTCGCTCACTCACTCACTCACTTTCTCTCTCTCTCTCTCCCCCTCTTTCAGAACTCCAGACGACGACGTCTAAAGGGACTACGTCCCGCGGCGCCCCGCTTCGAAGACGTCGCCGCACCGAAGGATGAAGAAAAGAGAGAGGGCGAGCGAGAAGAGGAGGAGAAAGCTGGAAAAAGAAGAGGAATGAGTGGAGAGACCTAGGGAGACGGACGAGGAGTGGGGGAAGGGGTTGGAAACGAAGGTTGGAAAACTAAATTTACTATGTGATACACTTAGAAGCGCGGCGGCTTGTGCTGCCGTCGCTACTGCCGCTGCTGGTCCCCAACCGACTCCTAAGGAGTTTCTCTTTTTGAGACACTTCCAAGACGTTAGGCGGAACTTTTCCACCGGCTTTGGAGAGAGTAACTCGAGAACGTAGCGCTGCTGCCACCCCCGTCCCGCCATCGCGTCGAGGGTGGAACCAACCCCGGCTCGTTTCTCTTTTTGCTCCCCGAGGCGAAGGTACTTTTTCCCTTCGCCTTCTCCACCTCCTCATCTTACTTCTACTTCTCATCCTCCTTACCCCTCTTCTTTCGCGTCTTCTTCACCTGCTTATTTCTATCGCACGCTCACCACGGAGTTCGCGCCTACATCTTTCTTCGATCTTGCGAGAAAGAAGAGGCGGAAAGCACGCGCACCGATCGTGCAGTGAGGAACGATGAATTTCTCTCTTCGTCTCTCCTGTCTTTTCGAAGCTTCTCTCGCCTCCTCCTTTCGCTTTGCGATCTTTCCATCTTCTCCTATCCAGTCTCACTCGTAATCCGATGCTCATAGTTCCTCGGAAAGGAACTCCTTGGAAAAGTGTTTTCCACGATGACGGTTCCTCGTCGTCTCTGGTCTCCATAGATTTCGGAACTTTTGTCGAAAGTATCTTTGAAATCGATAACCCAGGAACCAATCTCGCCCGCATAATCTCGATTTCCAACTTTCTCAATGCCGCTCGACCAAGGATCATTTTATTTTTCCGGCTTATCCGTCGCGTTCGTCTATCGATCATTTTCGTTATTCCCATCAGATTGCTGACTTCTCGCCCGTCCAAAGATCACCGCGTAACGAGGCCTTAACCCCCATAAACCCCCGAACACGCTTCTCCGCGCACCAACAATATACGAACAGAATATACACGGCTACCAGGAAATCTCTGCTCCCCTCCTCATCCCTATTCGCGCTCGATAAGGATCGATCCTTTTATTATACTCGAAAAAGCTTTCATATTCATTAACCGTGCCGTGTGTGTCCCCGTGTTCCAGCTTCGCACTCCCACGCGGCTACTTAAAAACGCAAACACCGACAACAAAACTCTCGGGGGCTCCGAGCGGATGCAGGGCGTCGGTCTCGCGCGCGATGCCGATGATTGGTGGCGATGAAAGAATCAACGTGTCGCTTTAAAAAAAAGGGGCGAGTGAGAAGGAAGAGGAACGAGGGAGGGTAGGGGTAAATGGAGAAACATAGGGCATCGGGGGAGTGGAAAGGAAAGGAGGATGAAGAGATTGAGCAGAAGTGGTAGGACAAGAGGAGAAGGGAAACGGGCTCGCGTGCTACCGTCCGAGCAAAGCGCGACGGTACAATGTACGAGGCGCATAAAAGTAAGATTAACAGGATGTTTATCGAGCAATTATGCACCGGTCGCAATTAGTGCCAGCATGGCCGTGTGTTGTCGTGCTCGTAGTGCTCGTCGCCGACCTCTCCCTCGCGCGCGCGCGCGCGCGCGCGCATTCGTCGCCCTGGCTCCTCTTCCTCCGAGGCGTGTGCGTGTTTTCCTCCGTGTACTTCACATTTGCCGCAAGTGTTTCCTACGTATCGCGTACACATCCACGACCAGTGCTTCCCCTCGCATCGTCGACGATGCCTCGCGTAGCGGCGCGATGGTGTCCGGTGAACACGCGAAGCCTGCGCGGCGCGCTTCCTCCTGCGGGAGATTGCGATGGGACAGGATGCGCGTGAAACGATTGTCCTTGGGTGGAGAAGAAAAAATGACAAGAGCGACTGGACGAGAAAGTTTAAACTCGCCACTTGCGTGGGTATACGAATATTGGTAATTTTAACAACGAATCCCTTTTCCGATATGTCGAAGGAAACCGAAGAAATTGGAATACGTAAGTTCGACGGGGGTCAACCCGAGGGAACGCAAAATTCACAAATTTCTGTTAGGTCGAATGAAAGATGAGATGCGAATCTCTAGTTCGGATTCGCGGATGCAACGGAATCTCGTTTGTCGATTCGCGTCACACCCCCTCACTTGGCCTCTGTGTCGCGCACCCCCGTTGGCCTCTGTCTCTTTACCACTTGCCCAACCTCCGCCTCCACCGCTCTACCCCATTGTGTACGACACAGGGGTGGCAACCCCTCCACGACGTGCCTCGAATCTGACCCCTCTTCTGTATTGTGTTACCGCGTCGCCACCTTCACAGGGGGTGGAAGGCCAGGCAGGAGTAGGGAGAAGGAAAAACACCGGGGATAATGTTATGGGGCCAACGCTTTATTGCCTGCCCACTCTATTTGCAGCCACCCCCGTACGCGAGGGGCTGAAACTGGAAAGAGAAAGGATGGTGATGGAGGGGGTACGAGGATATACGAGGAATCTCGAAAACAAACTGTGGGAGAGGGCGCGCACGATCGACCGGTGGGAAGGTACATGTGTTTGGTATTCAACGGACAATGAGGCGATTTAAAAAATAATCTTCCTCGATCTAGGGTTTTCGTGATTCTCTTTTCTTGTCGATTTTTTTACGAAATCCGAGTGCGTTTACAGGATGCCGAAACGGGTCCAGTTTTTGCGATGCTTATTATCAACGTGTTACTCGCTGCATGCTATTAGATCGTGCAGAAAAGTCGTTCGATGGTTAGTAACCGTATGTTATGGAAGAAATGAATCTGTGCGGCAAAGGATATGCCTGTGCTGTTCGATCGAGTGTTCACTTAAATTTGAAAAGTAGGAAAAGATTCGTCGTATTTCGATATGACAAATTTCGACGAAAAATAAATTAACGTCCAACGACGGTCCAATAAGTATTTCTAAACGTGTAACTCCGAAATGTTTTTACAACGACTTACACCGGACTCTGCTTCGTCCCCCCGTTCGCTTGTCAATCGTCACCTCCTCCCGACTCAAGAATAAAAACATTGGTCTGACCGAGTTACCGCGCTCGTTAAGCGCCGACACCTCCCGTGCCTCTCTCACGGAGCCGCGGCGGATGGTGTCGAGTGTCGATACGCGCGACGATCTGTCGTCGCCGACGTTGGGAAACATTATAGGGAAAAATGCAATCGGGAGTTACCGTCGTATCGAATTAACGGCGTCGGCCGGCGTCCTATAGGTTTTCGCGGGGGTAAAGGCGTAACGTGGGCGCTCGCTCGCACGCTCGCGTTTCTCGAATTTCACGAGCGCATTCCGCGTGGCCGGTGAATGGGAATGCAACGGTGACTTCGCGTACGCGCATGCGCAAGCAACTCCGACATCACCGTAATAATAACCGGCCTGACGTAAGTGAGATTCTTTCCAGCTTTCGTTTCTGTTTGCCGAGGGTAGAGCTCGCGACGACGACGACGACGACAGGATTGGCTCGATTTCTTTGACTCCGATTTGTCGTACGATACAGGGCGTGGAATTCAACGTGTGTGTCGTGATGCAATTACGTCCTGCACCGTAATGATAAACCTCCGTGACGTAAGAACGTTGCGACGTGGGTGTGGAAGGTTTCTCTCTTCTTCAAAGGCACTACAGCGAGAGAGAGAGAGGAAGGAAGAAAGAGAGAGAGCTTGAGATAAAGTAGATGTCCTTCCTTCTTCTCCTTCTTTTAATTCGATTGTGCGAAAAAAAACTTTTCACTCGCAAGGGGACCGGTAGAAAGGTAGAAAGCTGAGACGTGGAACGTGAGGAAGGGAGACGAATGGTCGAAGGACGAGCAGCAAGGGTGAAGGAGAACAACGAGCGAAGCGACCCTAATTGCGAGTGCGGCACTCTGAGACGCCGCGGTCCTCTGACGCATTTAGAATATTTCCAAGCCGATTTGTCATTACCGTCACAATCGAATTAAGCTCGAGCTTTTTGTATCGTGGAACGGCAAGGTCGGGCGTAAACGATGCCTTTCATCTCTCGAGTTTCTTATCTTTAACTTCGATATTATTCTTAAGAAGCCGGGCATGCGGCTTTTTACAAAGTTTGACGTGAATCTTACAAGTCACCCCCGTGAGTTGCCTCCAAGCTATGAAATTCACTTGACCATGAAATAATTGGACTCCGTAACAGGAGAGGAATTTTATTTCTCAATATCCCAACTAATTCTTCTTTGCCCGTGAAAGCATAGGTACGTATATTCTAAAAAAGAAAAGAGAGCATACTCCGTGGAAGAAAACGAGCGACCTGATTTCGTACGATCGACGTTGGTCCGCTCGCGGGAGGTAATCGAAACTCTTCGGGTTCGTGGCGGCGGCGGCGGCGGCGGCGGCGGCGACGGCGGGCGTCACGGTGGAAAAGAGGCGCGCGGCCGATTCGTGCCACTGTGAAAATCCGCCCTTCTTACGCCCGGACGGGAGCCGGTCACGCGAAAGGCGTGTTAGCGACTCGCCAAGTGGCCCACGGGGTAGACGTCGACGTTTACTCGAGGTGGTGCACGGGGCGGACGAGGTAGCATAGAAGAAGGAGGTGAACGAGAAGGGGCTGACTTCGTGCACGTGTCTACTAAGCCGGTAGAGCTGGCCAGGCACCGGCGAATTTAGCGCCCTTAGGCTCTACTGGCGAGTGCGTTCGCGTGCGCCCACGAAGCAGGAGGTGAAGGTGAACGTTTGAATTTTCACGGAATACCTACGACGCCGAGCCTCGGCTCGATTTGAAATAATTAGGCCTTCTCCTTTATCGTTCCTGGGGACCACTTCGCAAACGGATTGCGTCGAAAAATGTTCATCTCTTTCTGAGCGCGCATTATGCAATCTCTCAGAGGCGACCGCAGACTAATTGCCCCGCCTTTAACTCGCACATAAACCGCCACGTGTTTACATGACACGCGATCCCAGATTACGGCCCGAGGAATTAATTATTCCTCTCTCTCTTTCTTGGTCTTGCTCTCTCGGAGAAAGCGGCGTCACGACGCCCACCGTCCTCCTATTCAGTGATAACCCGCGGATTATAAATGGAGAAAGAAATTTCGCGCGAAATTCATGGACTCGTTTGTCCGAGTGCGAATCGATTCGATCGTTGTACGAGTTCGACGCGGAAGGGGTTAAAGGAGAAGAAGGGCCCGGTGGCACATAGTTTTTTTATAAAGCGAGGCAAAGCGAGGTCAGCCACTGTCAACGGCGAGGTGTACGAGCTACGAGGTACTTAAGAGGCTTTAGCCAGACGAAATCTTGTTAGGCGAACGCCGGAAACCAACCGTGCGAATCCCGACGAGAGCGTTCCCGCGCACTTTTGAATCCGAACGGGCGCAGGGGACGGACAACTTTGACAAAAGTGAAAATCCTTCGCTTACGCGATGATGAGAGAACGGGAGAACCGATGGAAAAAGGATATATGAAATTTGTAAGTTCCGTTTGTCTCGTACGAATGTTGTATTCGCGTTACCTCGGAGTGCATGTTAATCCGCGCCATTTTTTCCTTGATTCGAATTCTCCAGCTAATCCCAATGCGGATTGTCCCCTCGAAAGGTCATCAGTCGTTCGTAGTCCATCAGGGATTCACCGGTATTACGAAGCCGCAATAAAAAAGAAAAAAAAGGGGAAAAACGATTTATCACGGTTCTGTGGTGAGCCCGCAAGCTACTCTTAACATTGACAAGAAACAGTTCGAATTTTCAAAAAGAAGAAACAAAATCCACAATTTTCTTGTCGCCCTTCGACAGTCTCCGATCGCAACTTTCCCGTCGAATCTGATCAAAATCATCCTTTATTTTGTTCGTTAAACTAATTTTAGGTTAAACTCTGTTCGTCTCCTCACCTCTTTCTTCACTTTCTTCTCTCTTGCTCTCTTTACATCGCGAATTAGTTCCGCAACTGGGGAGAATTGACTCGTCAAACAGTCGAGAGCCGACGGATTGCTGTCTTCGTCTCCAAACGAGAATTCTCTTCAGCTTATCCCTTCTACTTGCACGCCAGGATAAAAGAAGATGTGACGGTATTCGCAAACACTCACTCTGCCAATCTGAAAGCCTTTTAACTCACGCGAAAACGTCTCTCTTTCTCCAAACGCACACGCGTACAAATCCTAATCCAACGGTACCAACGGGGAGATCTAAACGGTTGCCAATCATTTCCGGTTCTCGGATTAGTCGCGAAGCGAAAAGTCAGCTGAAACGGTGGGTGACTTTTAAGGGCGTGAAACGGGCCAGGCTTGTGAACGGTGAGACCCCAGAAGGTTTGCGAGAAAAGGGCAACGAGGAGAGGTGGTACCTGCCTTAGGTTGGGCCTGTGCTTTCCTCGAGGAACAATGACTGTCTTCCAGGCCCCTCGGGCCCCCGCTCCCTTCAATTCTCTCTCTGCACACCTCCCTCGTGATGCCCCTTTCCTTCACGAATCTTGGCTTCCTAAGCGGATTACAAACGACTCCGTACACGCGCCCGAGAGGCATAAGAGGAGATATTTTTGCGACGATCTGTTCGGCCAGAAGAGAGAGGCACGAAGTTTTCACGGAGCGTTGGTTCCGCTTGATTGTCGACAACGACGCGGCCGTCTCCTTTCATGTCGATCAGATTTAGGGTGACGCGCCCGGGTCATCCAGATCCGTGGTTGCTTAGAAAGACGTTGACGCCGGGCCTCGTGATACTTCGTCGACCTGTGAAATTTTGCGAACGATGATTTCGGAGATCGATTCAAAGCTCGCATGACGATCCAGCAGAATGCGGGAGCAAAATTTTTGTAGGAAGTGATACTTTCCGTGTCCTAAAAATCAATTCCCTCGAAGTACTCGAGTTTTGAATATAATTGCGCAACGATTTCACATTAATTCTCGAACATTGGAACAGGATAATTTAACGCCGGTGAACCTAATTCACAACAGGGAGAGATGTTTTATCTTGAAACAACGAAGTTCGATACGACGGATAAACTCTGGCATCCTCGACGAAATTTTCAACCAAATTTTATCTCACCGGGCCTCCAATCGAGCTTCGTGTCCCCGCCACGTCGAGGGATCGATTCGTTCGCACACGCGCGTGGCGAGCGCGAAATTTCATCGGCTCGAAGCGTCGCGGCGCGACGCGGCGTCCGGCGCGTCGAGAGATCGTCGCGCGGCATCGATCGGCGAATAATCGGCGTCGGATCGACTGAGCGCGCGAAGCGTGTCCGACGGCAATTACATCGGCGTTACTCCTCCTAATTGCCCCCCATTAATTCTTTATACGACGGCCGCCGGCGGCGGCAACGCTCGGGGGTTGGAGGCGATGTACGCCTCGACGTTCCTCGCCGCGATTGTCCAACGAAGTTGAACGCGAGCAAGCGAACGGGGGAGCGAATAATTTCAACCGCGCCATTAAATGAAGGGATGCGCGTCGGATGCGTGCGCGATTTCTGCGGTTCAAACTTTTACTCGTCCCTGCTTTTTAAGGCTTCGCCATTTTTTTCCAATTGCTGGATATAGCACGACTCGCGCGTAAGCGACGCATCGAAATGGCGAAATCATTTCTCCATTGATCACCGCGAAACTAAGTTGTTCTCTCGATGAAAGTAAACGATCATCGGAGGATATCGAGTGTGTAATAAATAGTCGAGTTTTTCCGCTCTGTTGAGAAAAGATTGGATTGCACATCCCGCACGTTCTACCGACAAACAGTCAAGCGAATCGGTACGAAAACGGAGGTGGATGTCTTTAGCTGTGTTTGTTCCTCGGTGAGCAATAGTTGGCTAAATGATTCGAAAAATTCTACACAGAGTTGACCAGCGAGCGCAAGAACGCACGCGGTGTCAAATTGTTCGTCGCTGTGCTCGCTCGTCCGCGAACGACGTAAGGGGGTAACGTTCATTAAGAAGTAACGATAAGACAGATTATGGAAAAATGCGTCACGACGCGACTCGGTTCGCGCGTTGGGAGGTGACGGAAACGTTCGCGAGTGTCGAGCGATAAGGTCGCGTCAAGCGCGACAAGTCTTCTGCGATTTCTTTTTTCCACCGCCTCCGAGGTGGACCCTCCTCGTTGCGTGAACGTCGTGCAAGGTATTCGTCGCATCGGTGCTCGGGGAATTAATCGTCGGCTTGAAGTGGGAGATTTCACGAGCAGGAGTGCAAAGAAAGCAGAGTGAGCTCGCGATAAATAAAACAGGCAAGGTTTCAAAAGGCGTTGCAGCAAATCGCGAGGCAAGAATTATTTTCAATCACGCCAATCCTTCTTCTTACATTTGCAGAGTCGAATTTAATTTCGGATAGTTTCACGATCGGTAAAATTTCCTTCCAGATACTTTAGATTCACCGAGAGAATCCACGTGGCGAACGTTACCTCGTGGATGATCGATCGACGTATCGTTTAACGGGCACGCTTAATATGCATAAAGCCGAGTAAACAACGGAAGCAATTCGCTTATACGCGAGTCCATTAATTTTAATATTCCTTGAGAATTTATCTCGGAATTTTTCTTCGGCGAGGCCTATCGCGCGAGTTAATTGGAAAATAATGGATGCTGCCGTTTCAGTCGCTATCTCACGCTTCTAAGATTGTTTATTATAGTACGTGTTCGAACGTGATCTGCCATTTCAAGCGCGTCCAATCGTCCGGATGAATTTATTTCCTTGATAAACATTCGACGAGCGAACGATTGTTTCTCCAATTCTCGAAATTGAAATTTCGCCAAGCTATTTCAAGCGCCTCGATACTCCTGAAATCTCGTCTTCCTCGAGATTTTTCTTCTCCTCGTTCTAGCTCGCCTATTTGTCGCCTATTAATCCTCCATTTAGGAAAACGAGCGCGCACTTTTCTCTTTCCAGAATGTCCCCTCTCGAATGAATCTCGAAGTTCTCGATTGCGCGTCGATTGCGCAACCAAATGAGCGACGTCCTTCGCCGATCGGCGAGGAGAGCACGAAGCGTCCGCTTGATGTCGCGTCGCTGGTTACTCGCGCGAGCCAAGGCGAGTTCCTCTTATCGGCGATCGGCTTCCTCGTGTCACCCCGACAAGGACACCGGGATTATTGATTACCGTGACGTGACTTTTGAGATTTTCGAGCGAGCGACGACTAAGGTGGTGGTCATTGATCTTGTCCGGTCGCGCCTTGAAACCATTCGGAATGAGCGCGTTTTATAAATAGCACGAGCCACGGAGGAGCAAAAGCGTCTGCGGGGAGACCGCGTGGGCCAGGACGAACTGCGAAGAAGCTCGGGTAAGTCAAGCACGAGAATTCAAGGAGACGGTAAAACGAAGACAGAAATGAGTTATCACCGGCGGAAGACGAAGCTCGTTCTTCTTCTGAGAGAGTGAACAAAGATAGAAAGAAGTGTCGTCGATTCTCTGGGTAAACAATGATAAAACGTCGATGCGTAGGTTAAAACCGAAATATGCAGCCATTTAATATTGCTTAAAGTTCGACATACCGCGACTGAGCGCCCGAGAAACTCAGGGGATACGAGTCGCCCGCGGCGCGGATATGCGTTTTTTACTACGCGATCCGTGTTACAGGAAGCTATTATGTTAAACGGTTAAGTCGAACTGTATATTAGTGCGTGCGCGATAACCCCCAGGGCGTTGAAGATTCTTTGAACTCGTTACTAACAAGTGACGTCTAGTTTCTTTAGCGCGTCAAGTGCGTAAGGTCTACATTCGAAGTCAACGCGTTCTGCCTACAAGTGCGCCCGACTGAACCTCTTAATGGTTCGGCTTTGCAGTCATTAAGGTACTGGCAAGCGGACTGCCACTATCTCCCACATTTGTCGTCCGAGATATTAAAGTATAAAGAATTGCAACGACGTAAGGAGGAATCGGTGAAAGGAACGAATTTGAAGAATTTCATCTGCCAACGAGAATCCAAGATAGAATTCCTAGCGAGCGCGAGCCTGCAATAAAGTACGCAGTAGACAAACGTAAAGAAAACTCTTGGGTAACACGGTAGATAGCAGACAGATTGATGGCCCTCTGAACGCAAAATCACCGAGCACGAGGTGGTTCCGTTCCAGTCACTCATTCTCACAGACTGGAACTCTCCGTTGGAATCCTTTCCTCTCTCGTACGCCCACCTAGCCGTAACCTTCGCTCCACGGGTTTCACCGTAATTGTCCACCGCGATTATCGAACCTCGGGGTCCCCATTAGAACTGATTATTATTAGAATCGCCTCTAATCGCCGCGGAAGTGGCACACACTCGTCTAATATGCTTTTCCTTTCCTTACCAGCTGGGACGGAGCCGAGCGATTACGCGAGGGAAGCGTCTCTGGGAGGATTCGAGAGGGATTGGACGCGTGATTACCGAACGCGTAGTGTAACGACAAAAACAAAGATTGTAGGTGACTGCCGGGTAAGCAGGATGTCGCGAGCCAACGTGGAATTGCTCGGCTACGAGGAGAATTGAATTTAATGGTCGGAGACTTGGCCTAAGAGGCTTTTAAAAAGAATCGTTGGCCTAGCGGTAGTTCCTAGAGGTAATCGATTCTCCGAGTGGGTTACAAAAGCTGCACGAGGAAAAACAGTGAGAACTATTTGCGAAGCGAGGAGACGATCGGCATCAACCACTTAATTAACTGTTTTCCTGAGAAGCGCACTCCAAGTTATTGGAAGGTTACTCGACTGTGAAGCAACGTGTCCGCGGGTGCCCGTGCGATTCATTGCTTCTTCTTTGCTGAACGAGAACTCACGGTCCACGCGCGTATCCATGCTTATTTCGAGGCTCCTAGCGAAAGAGCGTCTCAAGAAACACTACGTTGCCTTGCTTTTCCAAGCAACGACCGTTGTTATTATTATCATCACTATTATTACCGCCATCTACGAGCAGGTTGAACCGTATCGCGGGCCATCAAATCCGAACAGAATTCTCGGGCTTACGCTCCCTCCATCGAACCTGTTAATTTCGTCAACACCTGCGCCGCTAATCGACGCGATCGGTAGTAAAACTTCGTAAAACCTAGTAACAACGGCCGCACAAAGTTGTCGGACAACTACGCGACACAAAGGAGACCAATCGAGACATCTACGATTTTTAAACAGCCTGACGTGTGGCCCGCTTCGATTTCGAAACCTCCTGAACCTCGCGAGAGCAAAGACAAGAAACACTTTCCCTCCTCTTCTGCTTTCCTCCTTTCACAAAGCTCATCGGATGCCCGAAGCGCTTCTCGGGCAGCTGGCGGATCCTCGCGCGCGTGCATCACGCCACATCACGAAAACCGAACGCGACTCAATCTTCGAGAATGGCCCTCGGTGGCTCGGCCGAGCAAAAGTCATTCGAGAGACCGGGTGAACCGAAAAAGTGGAGTCGCAGGTAAGATAAGAATCCACACGTGGGTAAAGCTTCGCGCTCCTTGGTGCCCGAGGGGTCGAGCACCACCAGGGACTGAATCGACCGGGGGCGCACAGGTAGAGAGAGGATGAATGAAACAAATGAGGGTAACATAATTAAAGCGTCCGTGTGCCGAGTTCCAATTTGGAACCATTAGAGTCCCTAAACGCTGGCGGGTCGGCCGGCTGTGGGCCTCAGGTCCCAGAGGTCCAGGCGACCCTTTTATCTCGCTCGCGGAAACGTCCCGTGTTGAATGAACGGACACACGCACGGTGACGTCCGACGGAAGAAGGGCGCTCGAGCGATCCTCCCACAGGTTGGGAAACATCGTGCCGCGAGACAAGGTCCTTAGCCGCTTAGATTCGACGCGAGCGGACCGGCTCGAGGAATAGGTGAGGCAGAAAGTCGAAAGTCTAACCGGACGTTGTTCCCGGGGAAATGATCGTTAGCGATGGGAACGTGAAAAACTGTGGATTCTTATCGGCTCCTCGAGGGAATCGATGCAATCTCCGGCTCATGAGGTTCATGGTAATTATGAAAGAGATGTTTGAAGATGATGATTGATGCGATAGCCGAGAAGGCTGATGCGCGCTCTTGACACGATGCTCGAGAGAAATCTACAGCCTGGGAAGGGGATGGGGCTTCGCGAAATGCGAAACGTGCGAGAACATTGTTAGCGTCTCTACTACTCGTTAATTTTTCTTTTCTAAATTGGAGTTGCAGGTTCTGATCACCTCCGAAGAGGATTCACCTCGTCGCCGTTCAATGGATTCGTTGATAATTCGAACGATCACTTTGTGCGTCCAGCGAGCGGAATCGTCGATATACGTAACTTCATCTTTTTTCGCGCTTCGTTCTAGCACGACGAAAGTACCAAGACTCTCCCCCCTTTCCCCGAAATATCGCCAGAGACAAATTTTCACTTACCGTTCGACGTGACGGACGCTCCGTCGTGATGACTCGCGTCGCTGTCCTCGTCGGCGTTATTGTTTTTATTATGGCTACTGTTGCTCAGCGACGTTCTGGACTGATGCCTCACACTGAGATCTCTGGGGGTGGAGGGCGGGCTTCCAGGTGGTTCTTGGCTCGGCAGGCTCGTGGTCTGCACTTGACAGGACCTGCCCGCCAGGATGTCGGTGATCATGAAGCCCGACCTTTGAGGCATGGTAGTGGCGGCGGTGGAATCCGCCCGTTCCGATGCCTGACCGGTAGAGCCATTGCTCTGATTGTTGTTCCTCGCGCCGTTGCACAATCTCTCGAGGCCGTTTCTCTTCACGATGTGAGTCTCGAGACTTGCCATTCTACCGAAGTTGAGGCTATTGCCGCCCGCCATGGTTACGCCACTGAGGGCCGCCACGTGGTGGTGGCTCTGATGATGATGAATCGTCATTACTGACGTCGATGAGGCGGCGGTGGAGCTGGAACTTGAGGTCGGTGGCTCCGTTGGGCTACGGGCACCTGCAGGTGCCTCTGTCGCCACCCCAGGACTCGCCCGGTACCTGGGAGACAGAATCTTGCCGACGGTGGCGACTCAGCCTGCGCCAGGAAGTCTTTCGCGGGCTAGCCTGGTGGGTCGCGCGGCACCGTGACCTTGGGATACGCTCACCGCATCCAACTCGGTCCTGAACGATGGAGCGCTGGTTCCCTCGTCTTCTTTAGGTCGCGCACCTCGAGCAGCACGCGATACGATTAGCGCGCATTCCTTTGGACAAACTCAGCGTGACACTTGCCAGTCGAGGTGGGTCGAGGAATTCGTTCGCGTCCAACATCGGTGAACGCTGATACCAGGCTCGTCTACAGTTTCCGAGGATTCTTCGGCACTCGCCGGAGAGAGCTTCCGTCGCGAAATTGCCGCACAATCTGCGTCACCGAAGAATCGTTCGTAAACACGATTCCGCAGCAGGCTCGGGTAGAAACGGTGCTCCACCTTGAGAGAGGGCGAGGATACATTCATGCACCTTGCACTTCCGGCGCCCGTTCACTCGATCGCTCTCCAGCACCCACCACCGTCATCGGCACCACCTACCACCGAGCACCGGCAACCACCACCCACCTTCGGCCTCTTCTCGGGCGCAATTAAAGTACCCCTCGGCTCGGCTCCTTGGTTAATTGCTAATTGGCCACTTAACATAATTGCCGCCCGGAGTTGCGCGCTCGTCGGCCATTTCCGCTTTCCTTTTTCTCTCTCTCCCTCTCTTTCCAGTCTTGTCCAGCCTCCTGCACCTCCTCCTTCTCCGACTCTGGTTGGCCAACACCTAGCGTTATTGTTAATTACTTTTTATATAAGAGCTGCTCCCCTCGCTCTCAATCCGAGAGAGTGTCCGGCCAAGTATCCTCTCACTTTTCCACGATCGCACGCTCGCGTGGGCGTCCAAGCTGCCCTCCTTCGGCGCTCTACTAGACTGGTCTGCTCCTGTGCGAGGACAGTTCGCTCCAGAAGGCAAAAGCGCGCGCGCGCATGCAAACACGCACGAAGCGTGACCACGGAATTCACCGTGTGGGTGAATCACGATGGGACACGTAATGTCACGAGGACGCCAGGCTCTTGCGGTCACTAATGGCCAGGATTGGCGTCAGATTCGGAGTTCGAGGCCGAGAGCGAGTTGACGCGCTCCCAGTGGAATTCCGAGAACGAGATCTTCCGGTTAGGAAGTCAGAAGCTGTCCCAAGTGGCGCGAACGCGAGACTTTTTGCGCTTGGTCCGAAACGATCGGACGATCTTGCACACTCTGGAAGTACGGATCGTCTTTCGCGTGAAACGACGAACGTTCGACGTCCGAGTCCCTCGCACCACGTCACTGACGAACAATTCTACTGTCCTCCGCCGGGCAGTTCACTTCGTTAAGTCCACAATCACTGCTCCCGCGTGGAGCCAGATGAAACCGCAAGGTCCTCGTTTATCAAGGATCCTAACAATTACGCGTTCAGTCGCAACTCTACCGCACTGTGTCACCCGGTTGGTCAAACATCCGCCTCGGCATTAAGTAATTCTCCTCGCGGAGTTCTCGTAAGCCCCAGCACCACTGGAGTTTTGACGTCAGATCAAATCACGGGTTCAGATCTCTCCCGCAGTTTCCTTTCACCGATTTCCCTTCCGTCTGCTTAAAGCTTTTACACGTTCCACGGTTCCTCGGAAGCGTCGGATTTCAATAAACCGGACCACAGTTGGGATTCTTCCACGGATTAGAAACGATCGATTCGCTTCTCCTCTTCCCTCCCCTGCACCGATCACAAGCTCCAAGGTACCTCGCGCGGGATCACCCTGCAACGATCCAATCCTCCATGGACAAGTTCCGCGATCACAAATCCTTGTTCGCCGCCGTGAAGAACGAGCGATCCATTCCTCGTATGTGCTTGCCAAAGAGGCTTTGAGCGGTTCTCCTCGAACGTTGGCGAGGCGTGCGTGTTCATCGGGTAGCCTCGACTGGTCTGCCGGCACTGAGGTAGTCCTGATGACCTCCGCTCGACCTTATGGGCGGCTGCATCGCGCGTCTCGTCACGCCCCGCTCTCTCCCCACTATTAAGTTGGCAGAGCCAATCGGCGCGGTCGACGCTAAGCAGCGGACCAATCGAAGTGTGAGTGGGGCTTGGCGCCTACGACATCGGGACGCGGCTACGCCCAAATAATTTTTGAAATGTGTTTCGGGGGTAATTCGATATAAAACTGTAGTTAATATCTTTCATTATTGTCGGACGCCGAGGCGGGCGACGGTGGCGGCGGGTACGTTCTCCTCTCTGGAAAAGGACGTAAACGAGAGGGTTGCGGGGTGGAGGCCGGGGGTGGGATCACGACGTGGAAGGAGGCGGTACCTTCCTTTTCTCTCCGTCCTCTCACCACCCGTATCCCAGCGTCCTTCTCGCGCCGCCGTTCTCCGAGACTATACGAGCTACCGGAACGAGGAAAAGGTTCGTGGGGTTGACGAGGAGGGTGGTGGGGATGGAGGATCGACGACAGCCACCACCACCGCCACTGCTACCACCTGGAAGGGGGCTGAAGTGCCGTCCAGGCGGATAGCTTGGTTGGTCCTCGCTCTCAAGAGGTTACTCGGCGAATTTACGAACTGGCGAGTGTGAGTGAGCGAGTGAGAGA
Source organism: Tiphia femorata (assembly GCA_944319695.1). Lineage (NCBI taxonomy): Eukaryota > Metazoa > Arthropoda > Insecta > Hymenoptera > Tiphiidae > Tiphia > Tiphia femorata. Next base: position 597,500 of record OX090899.1, read on the forward strand.
TAGATAGATAGATAGATAGATAGAGAGAGAGAGAGAGAGAGAGAGAGAGAGAGGGGGAGAGTGAGAAAGAGGGAGGGAGAGGAAAAGAGAATGCGGACTGAAGCTTCGAAGCCAAGCGTTTGCCGCTACAAACTATCGGGGATTTAATGTCCCCTTTCTTTCTCCAAGTATTCTGCAAGGAATTAGTTCGGCTACAGTTCTCGTTGCACGTTCGAGAATCTTGCGCCAGGGAAATTAACGCGAAGGGACCCGTGATCTCTTGATTTCTACAATCACACGTTCAAATCGGAAATTGTAAAATCGTAGAAATATCAGTTTTCGGTAACATTCACGAGTGATTGTTCTCTCCATCGGAAAGATCCCCTTTGGAGGATCTATCGACTGACCTGGAAAGGGGGAAAATAGCGTTGCTGTATACTGTGAAAGTTGGGCGCGCGCAGGAGACAGCAGAGGATCGCGCGAGCGTCCAAAATTCGAGGCCACCGAGTCGAGACTAATGACCATCTGCTGGTTGACTATCGCAGGACGAAATTCTCGCGCGTCCAACAGTTTCCACGATCCGGTGAATCGCGCGCGTTCGTACTCGCGAAAATGTACTGTCCGCCGCGACGGATGGTCGGCTCTGCTAATGTGAGAATGAAAATTTTACGCCTCGCGTGAAACAGTTGGAGAATCGTGGCCCGAGGAGGCCTCGCATTGAATTGTAAAAAGTGGGCGGTATTGGAAAGGCGGTGCCGATACGGGAGTAGGAACAGCCTGCAAATTTATCGTTAATTATTCTATGGGTTAAATGAAGTATGAAGATAAATCGAATTAATCGCTTGGTTAGGTAAAGCAGGTCGAGAGAGAGAGAGAGAGAGGAGTCGTTCGAATTCGGAGCACCGATGTCATTTGATTAAGGACCCAGTGGGACGATGCCCATATGGCGCCCAACGGGCGTGTGTCCGACGATGAACCGAACATTTTTCCAACCACCTTCGTATCCCGTTACGTTTAAATCTAGGATTTTATCTATCTCGCGAGAAATCATTCGCAATTCCTTCGCGAAAATCGAATCGCAATCGATACTCGTCCATCGCGGTTGCACGGCGCGAGAGAAAAGCTGTAAAAACGGAGAAGAGGTGGGACGAGTGAAAAGAGAAAATTGAGATGAGGAAGCCCGCGGCGAGACAGAAGAGTAGGACGAGGCCGAGGGAAAAAAACAGGTTAACGGAGCCTGTAATGCGACCGTCAAAGCGTGACACGATCTCGAGACTCGCTAACTCGCAAGAAGGTGCAGCACGATGAAGGCTCGCGAAGCGAGCTTGGAAGGCAACCTCCTCTCCACGGGCTTCCACCTTTTCTTTATCGCATGTGGAGACCCGCGGCTCGCTGAACTTGCTTGATTGGCCGGCAGCGCCTTGCGGTACCTTACCGCGCGCGATGCCGCACACGGAGGAGCCCCCGTCCTGGCAGAAAGTGCACTCCGTGGCACGTTGCACTTATGCGGATACGTATGTAAGTACGTAGGATGGCCTTCTCGACTCCTAGTGGGGTCCTTCGTTGAATAAACATGAGCGAGAAGTCGCGCAACGGAGCGAAGGTGGCGCGCGGCGGGATGAAAAGTTAACCCGTTTAAAGAGCGCGTTTATCGCGCACACCAATTAGCACGACACAGGGTGAAACGGATTGCTTCGTTTTCTTCGTTTCTTTCCGAGGAATGTCCCTGCTAAATTCGACCAAGTGACTGCACTTTTGAGAATTCGGTTGCGCGGTGAGATCTTCGTGTATGGGACGAATATTCTTCCATGATTATAAAACTCGTATTTCTTGGGTAGCCCTTTTGTTTCGATACATACCAATGTAACGGGCATGCTTCGCGAATATGCCATTAGCTCGGATTTGATGTACTGTGTTTTGTCGCACTCGTGTTACGATAGTCGTCGTCAATAGCTCTTCTACGCGCGCTGCCAAATCATCCCCCTTTTTTCACGCCTCCTCCGAGCCACCCTCGTCTCGACGTGCACCATCCCTTCTCCGACTTCCTTCTCCTCCTTGTGAAATCTCAACCGAAGGATTCCTCGTAACGAGACACGTGTCGCCACTCCAGACGCTCGACTAGGATCTATTAATATGGATGTGTCACGCTAATACTCCGTGGTACCAAGAGTATGTCCACGAGTGGGGTACGTTAAATATACATGAGTGCGAGGGTCGAGGGGTGTCGGTGCCTGGTGGCCTCGTGACATCGCCATCCGGGGCCGAAGTGAAAAGTTAAGAGCGTTAAAACTCCTCTTATCTGTTTGCCAATTAAGCCTCATGAATCCAAGAGGATCGGCCACCGGCGCCGGCGGACGGTGAAAGAGACTTTAAGGGATGCTTTTCTCGGATCAGTATGAAGACGGTAGCTCTTCGAGACTTGGTGAAATTTTCGCGCGGAGAAGTAGGAGTTGAAGTGAGTTTAGATGGATGTGTTGGTACGAGGGGAAGTTAAAAAGTTGCTGAAAAAAGGAATAATAATAAATGCATCGTTCCTCGTCCTTCCTCTCCCTCCTTTCGCGATCTTTTGTATCCTCTCTAGTAATTGGTGAAAACAGTTCTTTCGCACTGTTTATCGGAGGCACGAATGGTGAGAAGCCAATATCTTTTTCACTTCGACTGGTATATTTTGGAAAAATTAATATTTGCGCATTCTTAAATACGTTAATTCTTTCTGACCGTAAACTCTGGTACATTCGTGCCTGAAGCGGTCACACATCGAGCCTGAGGGTGTCTACCTCGAATTTCTTTAAAAATCCGCTTCCTCCGGCAGCTGCGACGAGCGTAAAAGAGGGTAGCAGAGTGGTTTAGCGGTCAACGCCACGATAAAACTATCGAAATTAACGATCCCCTAAAGGGCTCGTAAAATCCCAGTAGATAAGGATCCACCTTAGCGTTTCCCAATCTACCTCCACCGTTCGTTCGCCCGCTTCCGCGTGCATAACCGCACTGGAGAGAATACGTCGCCCTATCCTATCCGAGGCATTGGCCAAAATTAGCCTTTACAAAATTCTTCACACGCTCGGCTCAAACGGGGCAAAACTTCCCACGTGCGGTCATCTAGAAATCAAACCGCAAGGGAAAACCGCAAGCCAACGTACCACCCCCGGATTAACTGGAAAAAACTCACTGAAATATTATCAAGCCCTACCGCGTGCCACGCCATCTGCGCAACACGCAATCTCCCATTAGAACAACAACGGAATGAACAAATGCCGTTGCTCGCGCGACAGCTAGACGACTGGCGTGGTGAGCAACGTTTTCGCGAGGCTGAAATCGTAGAAGTGGTCGTTCACGCTCGCACACGCGCGCGCCCACCCCTGCTGGCACGGTGGCGTGCGTGCGTGCGTGCGTGCGCGCGCGTGTCGGCGTGCACTCGAGTGTGTGCGTTAGGCCTCATACCGTGTCCAATGCATATTCATACGGCCATACATTATACCGTGCACCGCGCCAGGCAGGCCAGCGCTGATCTTAGATTAAGGTAAACGCCGGTTAAGTTAACGGCTAAACTTCCATAAGTCGGGAGGCGCTCGCATGCGCATCGCCGCGGTGTGCCCCAAAGCAGTTTTGCAGTCGTTTCTTCTTTCCTCTTTTTCCCGCTTTTTCACGCGCACCCCGCGCGGAAGAAGCTTTTGTCGCGCTCGCTATTCGTATTACTAAGGACGTTACCGAATATACTTGTACATTGCGGAATACACAAGCTCTCGGCTATTCGTTCGCGTTAAATTCGAGTATTCGAATGCCGTGTACAATTTAAAATAGAGTCGCCGGATACATGCGAATATTAGATGCACCCGACTACTCGATAAATAAAAATACGAATGCTCGATACTTACTACTATGCAGTCCAAATAGGCCGAATATGAATCGTCGATAGTTTGATTGGAAGTCGTCACGCTTCATCTTAACGAAAGCAAATCCGAATTCGGCTATTGGAATACTCCGATACGGACGGACTATTTAGTTCTCAAACTGGAGCTCGAGTTATAACGTGTACTCCAAAAACCCCTTTCACAGACTCGTTCCTCGTCCTTCGTTCTTCATCCAAAAGTTCTCCAGTTTTTTCGTCCCTCCTTAACATTTTTCTTCACATTCGCCCACCCTCTTCCCTCGCGCCATCAATCCACCTCGCCGCGCTTACGACGCGCCCTGCTCGCGTACACGCCAGTTTCTACCGCGCTCGTGAATACATTTTCCACCCTTCTCTCGTTCCTTCTACCTCTCTCTTTCTCTCGCTCTTCTTGCTTTCCTTCTTGCTTCCCTTCTTCAACGTAAGCACCGTCCCCTCATTCGTATGTGTACCGCCTATCGTTACTCACGCGCCGTTCGCTCGTGCGTGCGTGCGTGCGTGCGTGCGTGCGCGCGCCGCCAACTGCGTGTACGAGCCCGCTTAGCAACCCGATCCGATCTTACGTTTGTTATGCTAAGTGCTCATTAAGATAGTAATGCGTTCTCATGGGTACTACGGCGAAAATTTGGGGGAAGGAGTGGACGCGTGAGAAGCGAAGAAGAAGGACGAAGTGAGTAGAACGAGGCATAAAAGGGATAAGCACGAGGCGAATGAAAATTGGAATTAAACGATTTTCGGTAACTTTAACAAAAGTGTCCAGCCTTTTGCTTTCTTCGCAATTGGAAACCTACGTACGAATCACATTTTTTTGCACAACACATTGTCTACTATGTGAATTTTGTTACTGCTATTTAGAATGCTATTGTAAAATTGTTTTCGTTATAACCGCGTAATAGTGATTATTGCCGCGTGATACAGTAATCTCGTGTACTTCTTACTTTTTATTTATCATTACTTTCCTAGATTTATATCGAACCGGCAATTAACAAGTAAATTCCAATGAGCAATATTCTTCCCAAGATCCTCTGGGTACGTCAATTGCATTAAAGAAAAAAAGAGCGAAGAAGAAAAGAAGATTCTCTTCGTGCTTCGCTTCCTGCACACCTCACGTCTGCGTGGAGGCAAGCGGTTGGTAAACGTGGCCATCGCAATGCTCGTTGCTCTCCGTTTCTCCGTCCGTAGCCCCTCGATTACGTAATCGGGGCAATCGCTCGTAATGCGCGGAAAATAATGAGAAACTGGCGGGAGCCCCTTTGAAACGGTAGGCGCGCTCGTTCGCTCCCTCGCTCGATTTGTTAATGAATATTTCACGGAGCAGACGCTCATTACTCTCATTAGCCTCGGGAGGTGAGCTAGGGAGGCGAGCTAGGGAGGTGGGGAGAAAGAATTGGAGAAAAAAGGGAAACGGGGCACGCTCGAGTTTCCACGAGTGTGAGATGGCACGCGGGCATGGGGGATATTAATTAACGTTAATTTGGCCGAGTAATGAGAACTTGTGACACGGTCGAGGTGAGCTCGAGCGGCTCCGAAGGAGTCGGCGGATGTTGCTCAAAGCAACGAGACGCCATATTGCCAAATTGACGATTCATCGCCGCGCTCCGCGATGGCGTGTTGAAATTGTGAAATTAATTCGTTTGTTCCGCGGGAGCCATCATCGGTCGCGCGGCCAGACGTGAAATCGCGTCGCATCGATGCGCACGTGCACATTTCTCTTTCGCGTTCCAGGCATTCCGAAAGGTTTTTAATTATCGCGTGACTTCGAGATTGTCGCTCGAGGAGAAGCGGATAAATTTGTCGCTAGAATTTCGAGCGCGGTCAAGTTGTAAATTACGATATCGATCGCGTTAGACGGCACGAGAGCGAGAGGATGTTGGGAAATTACGGCGAAGCCCCATGTTGCAGCTCGGTGCTCGGCCGAGTACCTGGGGAGATTGGACACCGTCGTGTTATCCGTTCCCGTGAAGATCGAGTTTCGGCTAAGAGCCTCCGTTACTGGCGGTTTGCATTGATAGCGTGCCACGACAATCTAACGAGGCGTTTTAACACCAAAGGAGTTCGCGATTGCGATAGGAACGGAAAAGGAGAGGAGAGAGAGAGAGAGAGAGAGAGAAAGAGACGAGCGAGAAATGATTTGTCAATCTGCATTTATCTTTTACTTTAAATTATAGACCAAGTATGGAACAATTGTCCAATTGGTAACGAAATTTCGCAATTATTCTCTAATACGCGAGTTAATAATTATAAAATTATCTTTTCACTTTGTTTGTTCGAGCAGTTTTCATTGCACTTTCCTTCAACGGAGTACCTATGTGGGATCGATTCATAAATCAGCTCCGTTTTACATAACAAATTAAAGTGCTTGTAGCGGAACTTATTTATGAATCCGCACAATGGCTCGATCGATTTTCATCGAATTAACGAGGAAAACCCCGGAGAACGGTCAAGGACGAATAAAAATTGACGAGGGAAATTTGTCGCAAGTGATTGAGCCATTTCCTTCGCCACCACCCCGTCTGCATACTTACTTTCGCGAAACATACGCGAAGGGTTGACACGAGCGAATTGACTATTCACGAGGAGATCGAATTTCCACCAAGGAGCCGTCCCTATTGCAATTTGCATTGATGGCGAACGTGGTAGGCGAGACCGAACTAACAGCACTTTAGCGTAGCACTTTCCCTAATTATACCGAAAGCGGGACTGAAACTTTGTTCCCGATGATGCCCCAAAATTTTCTTAATTGTCCTCGAAATGCGACGTAACGGCGAAATTAGTAAAGCAGTTTATTCTCGTGCACTCCGAAGCATTATAATTATTAGTTCTCCGTTCCACCGGACGAAAAAATAACGAGAAAAACATTTCCTTCGATCTCATCGGCGCGTTTCATTCGGACTACTCAAATCGGTCGTTAATTATTTACAACCAACAATCCGGTACGTGTAAAATTAAAATCAACACTTCGCCACGAAGACGTTCTTCGTCGTACCGGTACCGCGTTTTAAAACTAAAGGAATCTACATTTTGCCAAGAACTTCTCGTTTTTAGCGAAAGAAAAGAAAACGAAAGGAAAGGAAGAACGGACATTTGAAAGATGCCTCGCCTAAATCTGTTCACCCTTGGTTTTTCATCGACCCTATTGATCACCTCCTTTCTTCCACCTCCTCGAATAACGCACACGCGCCGTGACGCGTAGACGCGATCGCGCGGTCGTGCCCTAACGAACGAAAAATATGCGGAGCGTTAAAAACGATTTTATGCCGCTTCCACTAAAAGCGAGCGGGCCGGCCTCGCTGTAAATAATTCATGATGAAGTAGTCGAGGAGGAGAAGCAAAAGTAGAAGCAGAGCGAGGAGGGTGTTGCGAGAAGGCGCACGCGGAACGGTTACGTACAAACGCCTCGGCACGGTCAATGGATAATTTTCACCCCCAATTTAATTCGATGGGACGCCCAGCGAGCGAGCGGGGTGCTAAAAATAGAAGGAGATAAATAGAGGGAAGGAGGAAGAGCGGGGGATAGATTCGTAGGTGTCTTCCACATTGGCGTTCGAGCTCATTCGACGAAATCCACGATTCATAAATTTATTATCGGCACCCTTCGCTTTCCGCGAGTCATCGTCCGCCATTGTACGTAGTTCAACACTCCCCACCATGCTTCCTACCCTTCCTCGTCTACGGCCACACTTTTTCCACCCCCTTCACGAATCTCGGTCACGTTGCGCTCGTTAGTGGTTACGACATGGCCACCCCCCCCCCCCCGCCCCATATTACCCTCGCCACCCTCGCGGCCTTACCGGACAAGGTGAACGAAGCGGGGGTGAGAACGGAGGGAGAAAAAAAGAAAGGAGCGTTTCCAGGTAATGCCGGTAGTTTTCTATAGCAATTAAGATAATATTTGCATTTAGGGGTTGTGATTTCCTGCAGGTGCGCCCCCCTTCGAAACGCCACGAAGGGTTGCGGCCCTACCGGCCACTCGCCTCGTTAGGTTGTGCGGGGTGCGTCGAGAGAGAAGGACGACGAGAGAAAGAGGGAAGGTATTGCGCACGTACGTGTACTTTCGCGCGCACCCTGGAGCTTGGGCGCCGCGACGACGGGCGGTCTTTAAGAGGAATTAGTCGAGGTGAGACCCGCCGTGATTTTCCTTAAACATTACGAATCTCGAACGAAACACGGATTACGACGTGAATGTCCTCGTACCTATGATCGGCGGAATAGATTCCAATGTTTCCTTCCGTGACTATGAGGTTTCGTGCGAGCAAATACGTAGCGGCGATGGCGAAGCGCAGAAACTGTTTCGAAAAAGAAACAAAAGAAAAAACAAGATTTAATCTACACTCTCGTCCCCAAGTACCACAAATGTTTTCCGATCATCTCCACCCCCCTGCCATGGCACGACGAGCAAGGGAGAGAACAAGTGTCCACCCATGACACATGCAGAGGGTGTTGCTTTACTCGAGTGTCCACGAAGGACTGGCGGCGAGGAATGGTTGAGAGCCAAGGGAGCGAGAATTAGTCGAGGAGGGAGAGGGGACTGTCCCCAGCCAGTGAAACCGGCAACGATGGTGGCCAGCGCGGCGGTGCTTGTGCCGAAGGTGGGGAACAGCGAAGCTATTAGATCTTTCTCATGCTGATAAAAGTATATAATGGACTTAATCGCTTTTGCGCCTGGCCCCACGCCGGCTAAATTTTCGTTATTTTTCGTGGCTCCCAGACCACCGCGTGGCGCCTTATCGCCACTCACCAATCTACTCCCGTTCAATCGGCTTCCACTCTCTGTTCCGCTGCCCGTTTCTCCCTCTCCCCCCCCCCCCTTGCTTCTCCGAGAACGACTCTGCTCTTCTCTTTCTCTTTCTTTCACGTTTCGCGCTTTCCTTTTCGTCCTTCTTCTTACGCCCTGCTCACCCCTCGCGACTTCCACTCCCGTCTTTCTCGAGCCTCCTTTCTCTTACCCCCTGGTCTCTTATTTTTTACGCCTCTCTCTTCCGCCACGTGCCCTGACCCTTCGTTCCAGCACCATTGATCCCGCGAGACTGTGGGCACGCACCTCCGAACAACGTCGATGCCTGGTCGACGACGTCGGGTGGAGTACCTACCCCTCTCGAGGTCAATAATTCGTGAGAATTCGAAACCCGAGGCGTGACCGTGTCGCCCTTGCTCGCCATTACGCGCCAATCGCCACACGAACTTCTCGCTTGTCGTGGAGAATTGTTCGGTCGAACGAAACGATTTCACGAGTCCTTTATCTTTATTTCGAGAAAAGAATAAAGAGCGTGGAAGGCCTAATTTTAGTTCCTCTTAGTTCGTTGAGTCGCGCGATGCGAGGATGCTCGACCCGCTAAAAGAAATGCTTACCTCGTGCTAACTTAGCTGAAACTGTAGCGACAGTCAATCGGTTACTCGCCTCATCTCGATTACACATTTACCAGATAAGAACGCGTAAAATCAAGCAATTACGATTAGTCGACATATTCTTATCTCACGAATATCTACCACCTGGTGCTACTTTAATTTCGAGATTTCTCGAGTAGAACGAGGGGCAATGGTGGGAGAGTAATTGTTCGCGGTGAAAACGACATTACCGGAGGAATGTCCGCGATGCGAGATTCCCAGGGAAGCGAGTGAGGGAAGCGCGAAGGAGTTCTACCACGGAATCGGCGCTTTACACTCGCCCCGACCAATTCGTTGTATTCGATCGCTTCCCGCTCGCTGCACGATCGTACAATTTCCTACGATTTCACGGTAAGCTCGTGCAGCTCCTTTCCTCTCCTCCTCTTTCTCATCCTATTGCTCCTTACGCGTTTGCACAAGCTTGCTCGCGCGCGCGTCCACACACCCACACTCCCCACACGTGTGTTCCGTCTTTCTCTCTATTTCTCGCACCCCTTGGCAGTCGCATCTCTTCGACTACGGAGGAAAGGAGGGGGGGCCTTCTCTTTCCACACTCGAATGGCGGTAGTGGTGTGGCCGAATAGCCAATCGAGGAATCCCGTGATTCCCTCGCGGTACGAGACCCGGCAATTTGCATGTTATACCATCCGATGGCGCCCGAGACCGCTTTTTAAGGCAGTTACGACCATTACCGGTAATGCTCGAGGTCGTGCGAGTCAATGCCATGGAACTCGGCGGCATACGAAACTGCACCTCCTCGAGTTTCCTCCTCCTCCTCCTCCTCCTCCTCCTCCTCCTCTTTCTCCACCGTCCCTCGCGCCCTTCGCACCCTGCCACCCTCTCCGTGCCCGTCTTACTCTCCCCCTTTCATGCCCCCTCGGGCAATCGTCGCGAAAGCGCTGCGATTGGTCGAACGGATGAAAATACACATCTGTCGAAGAGAGATACGCTCGAGGGACGGAGGAGAGGGAATGGCGGAGAAACGGACGCGGACGAACGAGGAGGAGAAGCACCGAATAGGCGGTAGTATTAAATATTTCTGCAGGATTTCCGATCTTCTTCCTTTCGTCGATACATTTTCTTTTTTTTCCCCCGGCTTTTATACGTAGACATCCACGAAATATGTTCGGCGGTACTGTTGGACGAATTTCGAATACCCACGCGAATCTAAGGATAAGTCGTCCGACGTGCTCGCGCGTTCCTCAAGTGTTCGTTTTGCCACGAGTTAGCATATCCCATGGAGGATAAGTAGCGCCAAGTTTCCGTATTAACTCGGCGTCCCTCGCCTCAGACGACGGAAGCTCGCGATCTCTCAGTTGTCCTCTCGACCTCCTTCGTCCTCGTCGTCCTGGCTTCATCCTCACTCTTCGTCGTCTTCGTCGCAGTCTTCATCGTAATTTTCATCGCGCGTCTTCGCGGCGTACCCTCTTTCCACCACCTTCTCCTCTTGTTCCTTAACAACCCTTCCGTGGAAGGCCTTACCTATCCCCTTTTCCACCGTCTCTTATCCCTCCTCGCGAGAAGAGAGAGACGAAGGCACTTCCTCGTCTCCCTCGCGCTCGCCAGACCACCTTCATTAGCATTGAAACAGCGGTAAACTCGCGGCTAGCTTACCGAGCTAACAGCGTGTAAAATAACCGCTAAGTTGTCAAGACAATGCGAGAGAGCCTACGTAAGCACCACAGTGGCATTCTCCATTTCTCTTTCTTTCCCTCTCTCTCTCTCTCTCTCTCTCTCTCTCTCTCTCTCTTTCACGCGCTTCGTTTATCCCGTTTCTCTTTGCTTCTTCGTCGTCCTGCTGCCCTCGCGAAACCAACGTCACGGGGTAAGACCCCAGCGAATTACTTCCTTCGGTCTTGCTCATTGTTTCTTGACGAAGAGAACGGGAGAGGGAGAGAGAAAAGAGAAGAGAGAAACGGGGCTGAGGAACGAAAGCGTCATACAAGTTGCTGTCTAAGCGTGGACCACGCGACCGAACGTCTCGAGAACGGGAAGAGGAAGGTGCTCGTGCGGATTTTAAGCAAAATTTAATTCGCGAAGCGAGCGTTTGGTACTTACAATTAGCCATGGTAAGGCGAACGTGCCAAGTTTAAAATAATCGAGATTGAAACGCGTCGCGAGAAAGAAGAGAAGATCTCGTGGCGTTGTCGGTTTAAGGGAAGAATGGAAATTACGAGCGCCTATATAGGCAGTAACAAGTAGAAAGACGAAAGAAGTGAACCACCTCGTTCTCTTAAATTCTCTTAAGTTCTCCGTAAAGTGTCCAGGTCGTGTTGAAAATCTTCTGCGACACTTTTGTGCGAATACAGTTAAAACAGAACGGGGGTGTGGAGTCACGTTTAACGTACTCGCGTATAGAGTGTCGACGTTGGGTGTATATCTGTGTGAAACGTGTACCCAACAGCTGTGGCGCGCGTCGTTGACGACCCTGGAACCAGAGGAGTGTAACACGCGATCCTCTTGTTAAGAGCGTTACACGCCGTTAAAGCAGACGTAATTTTAGCGACACGATGAAGGAGAGAAATATGCGGGGCGTTAAGGTAAGAAGGATTTTACGCGGACCAAATGCCACATTCGAAACGAGTCCAAAGAATGTGGGACCCTCGATTTATCCGACGTGAAATGTGCCGGGGACCTTGAGTCGTAAAAGTTGAAGGCCAGATAATTGTGCCAAATCCTATTCACCAAACACCCATCGCATTATGCCAATTAGATCTTCGATTATACGTTATTATTACGAATGGAATAACGAATATTGAACCAACAATCGAATATTATCGAGCTAATCGACATACAAATCGATTATACATTATTATTATAAATTTAATAACGAAACATTGCCATAACCGATGAAATATCATCGATCTAATCGTCCGCATACGAAATAGCAATTATACTCAGCTATGTATGCCTGCGCATTACATCGCGCATAATCGAACAGCACGCGTGAAGACGATCGCGAAGCGACACCGAGTTCCAAGAACGAAGGTATTAATTTTCCTACGAGTATCCGCTCCGTTCCAAGCGTCTAATCGGTGGAGAGTTCGTGTCGCGATGGTTTAAGGACACGCGGCATTCCCGCGACCAAGGACAAGCTTTAATGATAACCTAAAAACCGTCCGTGTCGATAGGATCTTGGCAGGAAGTTGTGAGTGCGTTTGGAGCGGGAGAGGAAACGGCTGGCTGCGGGATGGGGAGAGGAGAGAGGGGCGAGAAGAAAAGAGAAAGAGAGGACGTGAGAAAAGAAGTTAGAAAGAGGCGGTAAACATTAGATAGATAGATCTATCGGATTAGACGGATGAACAGATAGGGAGCGAGGGGGACGAGGGGAGAGGAGAAAAGCGAAAAAAATGGAAACGCCGCGCTGGCCAAGAGCTGGTGCAAGAGAGAAGCGGCACTTGGGGTGGCATTGCCGCAAGAGTGCTGCGGTGGCGGAGAAGAAAAGGAATACGAAGAAACGTGCAACAAAGTATTAAATCGTGGACCGGAAATCGCGTGATACGCCAAGTGGGGTGAAGTTGGCGGCGAAGGTGTGGAGAAGGGAGGAGAGAAGGAATCGCGATCGAAAGGCGGCACTCTAATTGCCGCCGGCGCGTGGGCTGGGCTGATTCCCTCCTAGCGCCATTTACATGATCGCGCGCCACGACGCGTCGTCTCATTGACTTCTTTCTCTTCTCTTGAGAATTCCTATCGTTCGACCGAAGCCGAACTCGTGGTGGTCGCTTATAACGATAAAAGATAAATCGCGCGAATTAGAAAAAAGATGGATAATGAAGGGAAGCCCAGCACGGAATCGAATGCCGACATTCCGATTGTTCGGACGAGCTGACGCGCGCTTCTCTTTCTCTCGCCGTTTTTAGCGTTTTTAAAAATCCGCAGGCTGGACTTCTTGTTCCCTCCAATTTCTATCGTAATTTTAACCGCGGCGACGGCGAAATTAAGCGAGGTGCGCAAAGGTAAGGGAGGCCGTAAATGGGGAGAATGGAGGAGAAGAAAAGAAATTCAAAGAAAATACTGAAACGAAAGGCGGCACTCTAATTGCTCGAAAGAGTTGTAGGGCGATTACTTCTCGAGCCATTTACGAAGATCAGCCCCAAGGATCTCCTCTTCGACTTTATTCTCCGTCCTCCTCGTCTGGGATCTTTCTTATTGTTCGACAGACGTTGAGCGCGCGGTTTATAACCGCGGCTCGGAAATCGCGTGATATACCGGGGGCGATCAAAAGGCGGCGCTCTTAATTGCTCGAGCGCGGATTTACGTTCGTTACGCGCACGCGGAATCGTACGCGGCGAGCACGCGATCCGCTTCGTCGCTCGGTCCCATTCGCTCGCGTTCGCCCTGGAAATTTATTGCTCGATGGAACATGAAGGTTTACTTCGCGACGTAGATTCGATCTACTTCACCGAGCAACCAATTTAAACTAATCCTCTTTAAAACGAATGAGGTATCTCTTATAGGACAGACGACCCCTCTCTAACCCTCGAATACCGAATTCAAGAGAAGTCCGCGAATTTCGTTAATTCTTTATTCTCTCCCTCGAGCGTGTGCCCGTTCCAACCTGAGCTTATCGCTTGCAAAATCTTCTTTTGCACAAGTTTCTTGCACGATATTTCTCTCTGTCCTTCGATAACAGGAGAATCGACCGAAGTACGCTCTCGACATCTTCGACGGACCCACCACGCTCGTCCACTTCGTTCCTATGTTCCTTCGAACCTTCCACGAACCGCCCTTCCGTTCCCTCCCCCACGGCCTCGACGCTCTTAAATTGCGAAACGCAATTAAACCAATTACCGCGACCAGCGCGGAGAAATGAAGACGGGGCGCGCGTACTCGTTGGCTAAGGAGTTATGTAAAGTAATTGGACGCCTCTTCTATGTACTCGCGGATTTCCTAAAACGATAATTAACGAGTTATTAAGAGGCCAGGCTTATATCCTACCTTCGACGCTCCTCGTCATTATCCGCGTTTCACACGAGCGCGGCCCGGAGTGAAATCTCGCGGGCGATCCGACGTTGCGATAGGAAAAGTCTCCTAAGTGTGCGGGTGCGCTCGCACACGGATAAACGCGCGCGCGTGTTAGAATTACGTGGGTGCACGATCGAGGGAAGACGTGCGCGCGTAACGACGCGCAGGAGTGCGTGAGATACTGGCCCGCTCTCGTGTGGACGAGGCCTTAAATACAGGATGCAATTACACACGGTCTTAAGTATTATCGTTAAGCAGAAAAATGTACGTTAATAAATTGCGGCTCTCAGCCTGCCTGGACGCACGATGGACGACGATCACGAGCCGAAAGAATCGAGTGCAATCGTTTGTAAGTGTTCCGCTCGAATTGTTCGTGATTTCGAAATATTGTTCGCGTCGTTGTCTCTTCGTTAATCCAATTCGACGCTTGTCCTCCTTTATTGCGACAAATGAAACTGTCCCCAGAACTTATTAGTACACCGAACACGACCGTAAATAGCTAAGGGCAACCCAACCCAGCCTCCTCCTTTAAAATAATCGACGTACCTCCTCGAAACCTTTTAATGAGGGTATTTAAAGTACTCATTCTCCCGCGGAGTTTCTCGTTAATTGCCAATCACGAGATCCTGCGCGACGTCCAAACTACCGAGGATGATTACAGGATCATTTATACGAGATTATTGCCAGGCTAAGCTCACATGCAAATCGGAAATCTGACCCGTGGTAGGTTATTTCCTCTATGTATCGGGACGATTGCAGTCTTGTTCTCCCTAATTGTCGTTCGCAATAACAATGGGTGATACCGATGCTCGATCTTTCGCGATCTTTCGCGATCTTCGCGAAGCATTGGCGAACGATCGTGAAGAGTTGGAATCGACTCGTTCCGTCGTTTTTTTTCCTATCGGGATTCTAGAATTATTTTTTTATTCGAACATTAGAAGGAAACGGTTTGAGAATCACTGTGGTCGGTAATTAGCGTTATGAAGCCCGCTGCTTACCAACGATGACTCTCGGATAAGGCGCACTCATTACATTACATACGTTCGACGAGTCGGTGCGCGAGGCTACGGTACGTGAAAGCGGCCATTATCTAGTTTTACTTTTACGCAACCACGTTGTGCGTTGGCTCGCGTCCCGAAAATTCCCCACTCGAAATCCTGGGAAGCAGCTTGAAAATTTGGAAAGCTAATTACATTGCTTGGCCTCGCTATTTTTGATTCAGTTTCCTTTCGAATTTCCGAAATGTAGATGTCTTCTCTCATTTCGGTTGGCGTCGAAGCTTTATCGAAGATGCATTTATCGCTGTATCGGGTACATCGATCACGCAGGGCGCTCACCAGCTACCAACAAGTCTAACTTTTAACCTTTTCGAAAGGATTTCTTTCGACGCAATTTTTATCGAATTATATTATTATAAATCGACAATTCAATGCTATCGTTTAAATTCGTATTTTAAGCAATCGTTACTAAGCCACACACGTTCCAATAGGATCGGAAAATTAACAAAACCTGTTCCGCGTCGTTTTATATTTTATGCTCCGCGAACTTAACTTTCTTCTTTTATTTCCATAATATTACCTAATACTCGTTACCAGGTCCCCTTTCCTTACAACAGCCTCTTTAAAAATTCTCATTAAAACTCTCGCGATCTGCATATCGGAAGCACCCGCAGCGAACACGAAGGAAAAGTCTTTGCGTTCGATTAATAGCATTAATCTCGCTCACTTGGCCAAGCGGGTAGGACGACAGGTGGCGACGTATCTCGCGTGGCGATTAGAAAATTTATTTTCCGGCCCTATTAATGAGCGCACGATGATTACGCGCACTACTGTGATGCAAGCGATCTCCTCATGCATTCTCCTCCCACTGGCTCTATCGCTTGACGCTCAGCTTAATCACCCTCGGCTTATTAGCGCGTCAGTCAACCGTGGCGCGACGATCTTTTTCACCGTGTAATGCCGGTATTACAATTTGTTACCGGTCTGTTGAACTTTCTCTTAAAGTCGCGTCGTCGTTCGGACAGGTCGAAAATTACGCCAAGTGGATTACCGTGACTGAATTAATACGTTGAAACTCGACGATCCAACTCAGCTCCAAGTAAACGAGTAAAACACCTGTTCTACAAAATTCGTCCGTTCTTGACGCCCTGGAATACCAGTCCAAACTTGCCATTGACGACTAAAACTCTCGACATTTCTAAAAGCCCCGAATTCGAACGAGCATTGACGCGCTTATAAAAAAAATCTCATCGCCATCCGACTCCGTCGTGCAGCCTCCCATAGCACAAGCGCGCCAAGCGTTATAATGAAATTCACCTAAATCCACCATCGTCCTTCCGCAAAGTGAATCTTCAAATTCCAAGCTCGCTTCGTGCACGTAGGCCGCGATTCCACTCCCATCTTCGATGAAGGGGCCCGCGCTACAAATAGCCGAGAGAGAGGAGATCGCACATTAATTTCCACGTTGGCGCGCACGTTTGCTAGGTAGGGCCTTAGCCCCCGTACAAAGTGTCTACCCCGTGGGGGCCCAGCTTGGATCAGGCCCAGGAGAAGACTCGTACGTGCCCCGCGGAAGACGAGAGAAGCGAAGCAGGGCCGTTCCATACCGTCGCGGTCCCCGGAGTCTCCTTCCTTCTTGCGAGCGTGAGTTGGAAGGATGCTGGAGGGCCGCGCGTGATTGCACGTCTCCCCGGGCCTCTGGACCCCATGATGGCCGCTCTGAGCGCGCTTATTGGTCGATGGGTAATCACACGGTCCCCCTGCTAGCTTCGCGTCGAGCGAGCTGGGCCCGTCCGACGGCCAGATATGCCCACTGCCGCCGAGCGAGCCAGAGGCTTACAAGATGCTGTCATTACGCGATCATTTTTTGCCTCGCTAGGCATTTAATTTGAATCGTCTCTCCTTTATTTTCCCTCCTTTCTCTTCTCTCGTCTACTTTATTTCTTTCTCTCTTCCCCCCCCCCCTCTCTCTCCCTCTTTCATTCGCCTCTCAGGACCTTTTGGTTCCCCTCCTTCGCGAACTTCCTCCATCTCCTCGTCCTTCTCGTTTTGTTTTTGATCCTATCCTCTCTTCTCCTTTGCCTTGCTTTTCGGTCGTTCGTGCTTCATTCTAAAGGGGCCTCCTTCGCAAGGATTAATATTCGTCCGTCGTTCTCGGTCGGTTGTGCTCCAAGGCCACCTGATCGTCTTTCTCCGATTCGTTGGTATATTTTACTTCGAAGTACTCATCTTTTTCTCCTTTTTGTGTACCTTGAAATACGGCGAGATGTTCGTGATTTTTTGAAAAATTGAAATCATCATTTTATCGTCGATCACCCTACTGTACTTTCATTCGCCCGGTGACAAATTTTTGGGAGCAACTTTCGATCTCCCGAATACTCGTGATCCCCAGCTTATCTATCTATCTCTTCGCGAGAGTCGCGTGGAGGTGTGGAGGTCCCGCTCGTTTACGTGGCAGGCGCGGAAGGCCAATTTGTTAACTCGGGGTCTAATTCGTGCGCCGACTTGGCGCCAGGTAAATCCTCCTAGCTGGTCTCCTTTTTTCGTGGTCGCGACCGGATCCTCCCCTTCCCTTGTCCTCGGTGATTTTTCCCACGTAACAGAACCCGTCACGTGAAAAGGAAGGGACAGCCCGGTGAACAGGTACACAAGCCTAATTTCCCACTGAACATTTCGAAACCTCGTATAATACGTGCAACTCGAAGGATTCTGTCCAATTTATGCTCTCTATCCTTACAAAAAATCATGCGGATCTTTTCGAATTTCGCGAAAGCACAGAAACGAGACACTTGGCCGAAGTTCACCTAATTGCGCTTCGTTGATATTATTATCAATTATCGGACAGTCGACGGAGTTTAACACCATGGCTGGCACGTGGATGATTATTATTAGGTATTATTGATTATCTGAAAATCGACGGATCCCATCGCGCGAAGCTCGCTCAAATGTTGGTCGAAGATTGGAATTAGCGCAAAGGTAGGCGGAAAGAGAAGCGAGTCCGTGAAATTTCAAGGTGTAAAATCGAGCGTGGACTCCACCGCACGAAATTCCTCGATATTCTTTTTCGCTCCTTCCTTCGAGCTCACGGCTCGGCGCTCATTTCGAGGATCTCCCGGGCCTCGCAGACTGAATGAACGGCACCCCCGGGGGCCAAGGAGATCGCTTCGATCATCGTCTCTCGCTCGAACGTAGAAGCTGGGTAGAGAGAGTGAAAGGTAGAGGTACACACACGGTCGTCGTCGTCGTCGTCGTCGTCGTCGTCGTCGTCGTCGTCCCTCAATGAGAAGAAGGTTAGAGCCATTGAAAAGGACCGGCCGAAATCTCTGAATGAGTGTAATCTCGTGGCCCGAGGGAAACCTAGGGAAGTCGAGGAGGAGGTGGTGGAAGGAGAAAAAAAGAGAGTCCGCGGAGATACGAGAGCGAGCAAGGGAGAAAGAAGCACAGACGTAAAAAGGGAATGGAACCGCGAGACGCACGAGGAGGAGGAAGAGAGATGGAAGAGGAGATGGTATAAGAGGGAATGTCTCTGAGACGAAAGAGAAAAATTAACTGGAGGTGGAGACACGGCGATCGTAGAGAGAGAGAGAGAGAGAGAGAGAGAGAGAGAGAGAGAGAGAAAAGACCGAAGGTGGAATTTCTACTCTTTTCTCGTCGCGCGCGCGCGCGCGCACGCTCACACGCGCTCGTCTCCGCGCGCGCACGTAGTCACACACGCGGCATTCCGCGGCGCGATCAGCACGAAATTACAAGAAATGAAATGACACACCCTCGGACCGCGGATTATCTCTCGAAAACGACTTATTAAGGGCCCCCGTGGTGCCCTCGACGATGCGCCCGCCAACACACCGACGCATCTTCACGCCGATCTTGTCCTGCGTTACATAAACACACGCGCGCGCACACTCGCGCGCACGAAACGAAATGTGTACCCACGCGCAATTACTATCTCGAGGCGCTTCGGTCTCCTCCGCCAGCTTCTTCCATCTCGTCGTCCTCTTATTCTCTTATTCCTTTTAGTCGCCGTCCACGTAGAGAACCAACGACTCGCCGGAACGATTTTCCTTCTCCTTCTTTCCCCCCTCCAGGAATGATATGTAATTTCAATAATCAATCGTATGAACGTCGTTTAATTTTTATAATGAACCGCCACCTCTTTGCTCCGCGCCCCGGCGAACTGCATGGGAAGAAGCGTCGTGGGTTCGAAGATCTGTCGAGAGGACGGTGGGACGGGAAGAGGGTGGAAAATATGGTCTCTCGCGAGATTCGAGATGATCGTCGCGACGAACGACGATGATGCCTCGTTGTAAGAGGAGAGCGCAGAAGATGGACCAAAGGTATAATTCGGCGGGGAAGATTCGTGTTGGCGACGACGGGGTCTCCTCTTCGCAAGAAGAAAGAGGAACGAAGAAGGGTTGAGGTAAAAATAGCTTCGCGAGGTCAAGTTCGATAGAGCAACGATTAAACGGAATTCTTATTTCTTTAAGTGAGCTTGAAGAAAAAGAATACACATACGTGCGAAAGTATCCTCGAAATGAATCACTTGTGATGCGAAAATGTATGCGATATCGAATTGATTGGAAAATTACAATTTTCGGATTGATACGTCTAGCCCACTGACCTAAGGTGGCCCCGTTTAACATTAGAACGTATTCTTTCGTCTATACGAAAATTCAAAATTGTTGATCCGTAATTTTCACTCGATCGGTAGGGATAAAATGCATAAACAAATATATTTTCGGATTATTATAAATTATTTATTATAGATTAAATTTAAATTATTCCTCGCATATTACATTTAAAAATACGGTCACGTCCATGTCACCTTAAAATATAACAAAAGAAACTCGTAACGATATTATAATACCTCCCTTGTGCCGAAGGAACATTTCAGCCGGTGCTCTTGGCGCGCATTGCCAATCGTATCTTCTTGTCGAAGTCAAAATAATACTAAAGAAAAGTGGGAGCGTATAATTTGTTCGTGAAACGGGTCACAACGAAACACTTTCAGTGGTACCAACCGGCGATGACAGGCAACTGCCTCTCTTCCTCTCTTTCTCCCTCTTCGTCCTTGTCTTTCTTTTTCTCTCCTCCTTTTCTATCTTCGATTCTCTCTCCTTCGGTCCGCAGGGTTCTCCGCGAGCTTCGACCATTCGTCGTCGTTCCTCAGCTCGAGCGCGTTATCTAAACACGGAAATAACGACCCTGCCTTATCGTACCTGAGAAGGAGGTACAACTTCTAATTATGTTCGTACCCTGGGCGAGAGTCGTCGTCGTCGTCCTCCTCCTCCTCCTCCTCCTCCTCCTCCTCCTCCTCCTCCTCCTCCGTCAGCTTCTTCTCCTCCTCCTGTTCCACTGAACTCGCCACCCTCCAGCATTGATTTATACGTTGCTCGTGCACCATTCGCAAATGCAAAATAAAACAATCGTGTTTTCTTATCCGTAGAGAACGACAAAAATTCTCCAGTCCAAGGCAATTTAAATATTAATTCTCGCATGTCCATGACTTTTTGGTACGGTGGACTAACGATAAGTCTCTATAAGGCCACTGTTGTAAATGCGCGTGCAAACGTGGAAAGGTCGAATTGAAGGAGCACGGTAGAGAAATAATTGAAACCATTAGTACAGAAAGATAGGATCGTTTTATTTTTGTTGCGAATGCACGAAATACTTTTACGAATATGAATATTCATTCGTAGGTACATACAATTTTGCAATAACGAACCTATGCTGCTTATGAGCTTCTACCCTAGATCGACACAAATTACTAAAGTAAATTAAATTTTGTTTAACATAAATTTCCTCCGATGTTTCTTCTTGTTTCGACGAAACACATCCGAACGGTCATTCTCGAACATTCGGCGTGTAACGATCCTTTGGATCTTGGGACGATCATCCTCGGAATATTTCACAATTAACCCGGCGAACGATCGTACCAATCGAAGAATTCCACCTTCGATTCTCCACGCTTGTCCACCACTTCTCAAACTCTTTGAGCGATCATCTGGTCGGTATTCTCGATACCTTCCACTCCTATCTTCTCTCCTTCTTCTCGCTCTTCTTCTTCTTTTTCTTCTTCCATCTCTCCGTTCATTCTCCTTCCGTACCTCTCCGACCTCGTAACTCTCTTGCACCGGTCGGCGTCTACGCATCCTCTAGTTTATTTTCAACGAGATGCCTTTATTAGCGATAAGGTCGAGGAGATATGTTCGTGATTGCTTAAGAGAAGGTCAGGAGGGTGCGTGGTGGTGACTTTGGATTTGGTTCGCGAGGCGCGTCGGGCCTTATCCGCTTCGCATCCACGCGGTTACTTAGTTGCAGTAATTGCGATAGCTCCCTCCACGCTCGAGGAAGCAGGATAATAATTTGCCGTCTGTGTAGGTGAACGTGGGTGAATGCGTGTAAGGAAAGGTGGAAAAAAGGAGAGGTAAAAGAGAGGGAGAGAGAAAAAAGGAGAAGAGCGAGAAACGTTCACCGCTCGCGATAAGTAACCGAAGCTCGCATGCCGCGTCCACACTGTTCCACCCGTGATCGACCTTTTCGTTAATCTTGAAGTTTGAAATGCCATTTTTTAAACGTAAAGTGTACGTATCAGAAGTACCTGAGTAATCGTATCACAATTTTCGACAATCGCTCTACTTCATTCTCTAATAGACCCAGTATCGGAATTTCCACAGCTCCACTCAAAAATTCACCTACTTCTTATTGTTAGACCTGCCGCGTAACTTTCCCTACAAAGCTTCGTAACAATCCTCGCTATTACCTCTATACTCAGAATCCGTTCGCTTTTTACAAATTAACTAATATTACACAAAAATACGCCGCGGAATTATGGGAACTTCGATCACCGTGAGAAGAAAAGTAGATACTTATTTAAATGTCATTTACACAATATTGGTAGGCTCGGAAATTGTGTCCATTTTAAATCAGGAGATTCGTCACTGTGAATGCTCTCTTCTATCGTTCTCGCGATATCCTGTAGATACATCCGGCTTCGAGAGAGGAACGTCCTCGCGACGAAATAATTGCGATAGAAGCACCACGAGAGTGAGAAAGAGGAAAAGAGAGAGGGAAATTGGGAGAGGAGGGAAAACCTCGACCTTTGAAATTCAAATCGGTCCTCGTTTCGAATTCAGACTCGAGCTCGCCAGGATTCAGCTATGGATGGCGGTGGATTGGGTGGCTCGGGCTTCCATGACTGACACGGTGTCGATTCCTTTGTTTCTCACATTCCTTTTGTCATTGATATTATATGTATTTTGTTGTTCCTCCCATGGCCTCCAGCCCCTCCATCTCTTCCGCATCCACTTTCTCCCTCCCGCCAGTCTCCCTTTATCTCGCCTTTATTATCTTCACTTCCAGCTAAATATCTGATTCACCGCTCGATTATGCGACGATTTCGTGCGTACGCGATGCGCTTCCCTTTTTTCCGCGCAACTCTTTTTTCCACGCAACGTTATCGTTCGAAGGGGGACGCGAGCGAATTAAAAGCGCAACGCGATGTTCGCAATGCGACTAACTCCGCGAGCGTCGTTGTAACGAACTTATCGCGTTCGCATCTCTCGGCTTTTTCTCCCCTTTCCTCCACATCGCCCGTTCCCGCGCACCTTGAGATTCATTGCGATTTAACTCGCTGGATAAAAGTGCACGAGGAAGGGGACCGACGATCGTCGAAGCGGACGACAGTAGACTTTTTCGTTCGACTTTAGCGGCCCTTTTTCAAGAACTGACCATAAGTAATGTCGCTTCTCGCGGTAACGATCGTTACTTACAGATACACACTATTAATAAAGTTCCTCGAACGTTCTCGTAACACTTGCTTCCGTCCACTTGGAAAGTAGCAATTAATATTAAACAAACAGACCGCTAGCTCGACGAACCTACCTCCCCCTCGTCCGTTCACCTTTCCTTTCTCTCCCTCCTCGAACTCGCAAAAGCGGCACCTCGTGCCGCACGGAACACCCGGGCCACTCTCCACTGTACCGCGAGCTTGCGTGCGTGCTTGAGCGCATGCGTGCCGACCCACGCGCGCGTTCAACATTCACATACGCTTAGCGAAACAATTAGGTGATTTTATCGCGGCGCACCACACCGGTTCATTCTGTCCCCTGGGCGAGCACCGGTGAGCCCCCAAGCGAACCGGAAGCTGCGACGGCAGGGGCGCGGAACGGTGAGGATTGGGTGGAGATGGAGGTGTAGGAGGTGGAAGGGCCCCTGGCGTTGCTCCGCGGCTGAACACCTCACTCGCCACTGCCCCCCCCTTCTCTCTCTCTCTCTCTCTCTCTCTCTCTCTCTCTCCCCCTCTCTCTTCCCCCCTGCCACTCGTCGTACCGACAGCAACACTTCCGGTGACGCTCATTAACGCCCGCTCGCTCGACTACCAGCGAGTCCCCAGGATTTGTTCCTCGTAATTGGACGCGATTAATTTCGATTTGACGCAAATTTCGATGCCTTTTGGCGCTTTCGCCTTCGCAAAACTGTGGGCGAATAGAAGAATCTTATCGGTTGATAATTGCTTACGCGATTCCTTCTTCGAAGCTAATTGTAAAAGGACCTTCGGGAACAAGCGTTCCAAATAGTTTTCTACATTTCTCTTCTACGTCTATCGTCAATCGTGGTGGATTGATAGGCGGCAGAGAGAAGGCTAGCAGGGCCTCCCCTCTATCCGTCATTTATCGTTACTGAAATTACGGTAATTTCCTCGACAGTCAAGGACGGGGCCAGAGTGAAACGAAGCGAGGAAAATCGTTCGGTTAGCCGACAATTTTACGAGACGAGAGTCGACCGCGTCGCGTCGGCAGGTCCAGAAGCTTTTCGTGTCGGTGGTGATCGAGGAAATTGGTAAAGTGCAACCTCGGGGAAGGGAAACCGACCGTAATTTCGGGCTTACCGGAATCGACAGGTGAATCGCCGGGGTTAATAGATCGGCCAAAATCATAAGACGGCGCAGGCCGCAAATCGATTTTTAAATGCGACGCTTTCGCCACCGAAGGCCCCGGTCCTCGTTTCGGCGTACCAGGGGCCCCCAGTTTGGGCCGAATTGCTCAACTGGATTCCTCCAGGGAATTCGGAAGGTTCGACGAGGAAATTTGCCGAGTAACACCCGAGGCGAATTAGAGAATCGGCTGGCTAGGTGGAATGGAAACTTTTATTTGACTGTCGTGGATGGACCGCGACAGACATGGCTCGCCCGGATGGAAGCTCGTAGAGTGGTGAAAAAAAATCAAGTGATTAGCGAAGCATGTCGACGTCCTTAATTCTCGACGAAATTCGCGAGCCTCCAGGCTATTCGAAAATACGAGACGAGACGTGGAAAAAATCGTGCGTCTCGCTTCCCAACAGAAATCGTGCCGGATGTGACGTGGACACTCCGGATTTGGAGGAACGGAGGAGGTTATTAAAAAGAGATTTCGAGAATGCTAGCGCACGCAGCGACTTCGTAGATCGCGTGAATAAAAGGTAGCGGCTAGAGTTGGGTCGAGTGGGGGAAGTCGCACGGGTACCTACAATTCGAAATACGAACGCGTTTCGTTCACGGAGCTACTTCTCTCATTTCAGCACCGCCGCGCGTACTTTGGATTCTACCGAAAAGAAGAACATTCTCCTTTCTTCGCCGTTCTCATAAGAGCTACCGATACCTGCTGCATTTCAATTCAACACTCTCCCGCTCCTCATTCTCCAGAGCGTGGTCCACGGGTGGCGAAAGAAGCCAGCTTGGATTTTCCACTTAATTTCGAATCACGCGTAGCCAAGGAAATTCACCGACAATGACGAGATTTCTTTCCATCGGAGTTTCTTTCTTTCTCCCTCTCTCTCTCTCTGTCTTTCTTACTTTCGTCTCTATACCGATCCACCCGCGCCTTTCGTCACGCTCGCGGCCAGGAATCCCACGCGCCTCATTGACACCCTGAACGCTCATCAAAGAACAATAAACTCCTTCGAAGATCCGTAGAGAGGAAAGGAAAGAAAGGAAGAGAGGCTCTGTCTCTTCGGTAGCACCGCGCGGTCTTTCATTCTCCCGAGGACGACCCAGCATCGCTCAATTACGGTGGAATGGTCGGGAGGTGAGAAGAAGAAGCACTCGAGAGAAGAGGAGTGCCGGTGAGAAGATAAGTGAGAAGGTGAGAGAGGGGAGTGAAAGAAAAGACGCAACCCCCGTGGCGTTGGTGCGCGTTGGAAAACGCAAAAAGCCAAGCGGCCCCTCTCTTCCAGCCCTCGTGTGCCTTCTTTCTCGCTCGAGGCCGTCGAGAGAAATGAAAAAGGCGGGAAGAGACTCGGGCGACAGATGGCTCGGGGGTGCGAGAGCGACACGCCGTAAGAACGAGGCGAGGGGAGGGACGCGAAGAGGAACGCGAAGAGAAGGAATGGCAAAGAACGACAGGAGGGTGGCCAATTTTATCCAGGCGCGTTAATCGTCCTCCGGAGAAAATTGGATTAACGCCGGCACCTCGTCTTTCTCCCTCTTGGATCCACTCGGTCTCGCGTCGACTCGTCAACATCGGACGCCCTTCCTTCCTTTCACCCTTCGCGCGCTAATGCCACCTCCAAAGCCTAACGACTTTCGCCGGTGCGTTAAGCGCTCCCATTGTTCTCCATCGGCACGCGGAAGTTGGTAGCTCGCGACGTCTTCCCGGAAGTCGACTGGAAGTGGCGTGTTTCACGTTCGCCGTTTTCGAAGGACGAAGAGGAACGGGAAAGAGAATGGTCCTTTAAACGCAAGATATTTATTTCGTCGACGACATTTCGCGGCGAATCGTTCGACCAATCGCGTCACTTCTGTTTTGTAAATTATTAACGCTAGAAGAATCGTTAGTTCTGTATTACGACGACGATGCGAATCTCCGTGACAGAGTGACGCGAGTACCTGCTGAGAAATTTTCAGGATTGTCGCGCGCACTTGGAAATTACACATGAAGTGTCCACCCTTCGTATCACCGTGCTCTTCTACGAAGACAGAAAGCATCGGATTTGGATTGTCCGGTTGAAACGGAATTTTTTTAATCGACAGCTTTGCCCGCTTCCTCCTTCCCATTCTCCCGTGCTACTGCTGTTGCTTTGCTACTGTTGCTTACAACACTTGAAAAAATAATTCGCCTCGTTATGTTAAGCGGCGCGGCATTGTTCTACCCCGGAAGTTCATCGACTCGACCGGAAGGACACCGCCGACGTGACGAAGTCGTTCACGCTGTCCGGAATGACGGGGCACGCGCGTTCGTTAACGCAAATTGCCGCGCCACCCGGGCCCACCTCCACTCCACATTGTTCTCCTCCTTCTCTTCGTCCGCCTCTCGCTCACCTCCAAGTTGAAATCTACAATCGAAAAATTCACTCTCTTCCCAGAATTCGTAAATTAACCCCTTAACAGTGTATGTAGCATATATGCCCGAAAAAAGTCGTGCCACCGGAGTGTGATGTGTATACATGTATATGCACATCTGAAAAAAAAGCGATTTACCTTTGTACGATTAGTACGAATTATAGTATGCTACCGTTTTTGAGGTCCCGGAATCCGAAAATGATATCAGAATTTGAAAATTCAAAATAGCGGATCCAATATGACGAACAAAAATTTAAAATAATAATTGGATTATTATAAAAATGATCCTATAGTTTTCGGGATCGTTGGATCTAGATATGACATCAGGATTTCAAAGTGCAAAATGGCGACTCTACGTTTGAAAAAATTAATTGGATCGACGAGATAGTCATTTGCCGTGTGCACACGTCGAAATGCGATGTCGTGTATTGTATTTTTACCTCGAACTATTCTGGATTGTTATTCCACCCTTTTGATATTCCGACATAAGATTTTTGTTCAGCGAGCTTGGAATCTCTTAGATATTAATTTCGAGTTATTTCCAATTTCAATCCGCTGTTTTAGATATGCCTTTTAAATTTTGAAATTCTGATATTATATTCGTATAATATCAGCGACTCGAAAAATCTCCGGATATCGCGAGTTTCATAACAATCGATTAAATATTTCTTTTTTCGGTCGCCATATTAAATCCGCCATTTTGAATTTTGAAATTCCGACATCATATTCGGATTGAGCAATCTCAAAAACATCAATGCGAAAATCATTGCAATAATGTAAGAAACTTTTTTTCACACACTGGTGGCGAGTGAAGCTCACTTTCACCACACCGTTAAGGGGTTAAAAACCTCCTCTCTCGCGAGGAGTTGGACGAATGATACTTGGACGAGTCGAGCCTTCGAAGCTTTCGAAAAAGAGAAAAAGAAAAGTTCCTTTCGTACCATCGAGGTGACGTCAACGTGGAGGCATCGAAGCGATGAAAAGGGAGAACGGAGGAAGTTGCGGTTACGGCCAGTGGCCGCGCGTTTTCGCGGCCCAACGATCGACCGAAGGTGATTAGGAAAACGGAGATAAATGGAAGAATCGAGGCACGAGAACACTTTCCACTCGAAGTAGCTTCGTAGCTTCTTCGTCGACCGAGAATCACCTTCTTCGAATTTCATTCGCTCGCTGCGTCGTCCCGCGTGCCGGTTTCGACACCCTCGCGCCTTCCTGCTCACCCGCGTACACGCACAAGCGAGACCTTCCAAGTTGTGTAGGAGCGCGCAAACACACGGACGGACGTACACGCGATACCGTCGGCCAAAGCGACCATATGCCGCGCATTTGCTCCCTCCCTTGTCTCCTTCTCTCGGCATTCTTTTTCTCCCTCTATTATCCGGCGCGTTCTACCACCTGAAGCCTAATTGTTACTTAATTATCCGTTCGTCCGCCATGCTGCGGTTTATACGCATTGCCGACTCAATTATTACGAGGCGAGCGAGCGTGGCCATCCGCCTGCGACTCCGGAGCGGGCGAGCGCGCGAGCGCTCACGAATGAAATCCGCCCGCTGGATTTGTTGTGCTTTCCGCTCGCTCGCCCTGCTCGCGTGCGCTTGGTCATTCGCGCGGTTGCTATCCCCGCTCGTAATTGTTCGCGGATGGACATTGTAAGTCGGAGGTACGAGCGTGGCGAACGATGCGCGATGCCTACTGTTGCGTACGATACCGCGCTTATTAACCTTCCTCGGCTGCTTTGCTTATTATCCCTTTCGTAACAAAAAAAAATCCCGCCGTTTCTTCCTCGGACTGCAAAAGACCGCTAGCCAAACGGGTGATCATTTTCGTTCTCTCTCCCTCTCTCTCTCTCTCTCTCTCTCTCTCTCTCTCTCTCTCTCTCTCTCTTTCTCTCTCTCTCTCTCCCCTCTCTCTTCTTAGCGAATTTCTTCTTCGGGACAAGATATATTATATCGCGAACGTTTGGCGAATAAATAAAAGCGAATATGAAATTCTGAAATTGACTCAAGGCTCCACCCCGATCGTCCTAGCATTTTTTTACTCCTGCCATTTCAGCAAACGATCCTTCAAAGATAATCCTCGAAGATGGCCTAATGCTTTGCTACTGGTCTTACGCCGCGAAATCATCGTCCACGATCCTCGCCCCACGACCCGAAGACAATCCTTCAAGGATAATAGTCCGTCACCTCGGGCAGATTCCTTTCGCTCGTTCTTCCATCCGCGCCGCCGCGCGGCGTCGAGGTGAAACGTCAAGCGAGAAAATCAAGGATATCGCGCATCGTTACTAAATAAGCAGAGGTAAAGGAAAATCTGGTAAGCTCGATGTTACATTTGACCGTGCGATCCTCCTCGCATTTCCAAGACAATCCGTCGAGGATAATTCGTCACCTGAGACACGTGCCATCCTCGCATAGGCTTCTTTTCTTCTTTGTCGCTGAGGCAACGCACCGACGTCAGCTCGCGAGGACGAGCCTTACCGTGAAGTTTCGTCTTTATTATCCGCGCGCTCGTGGCAGCGGACGAAGAGGACGAATGGAAGGAGAGGGTGATAGAGGACGAGGCACGACCTGGAGAGGAGAATACTCCGAGAGTGAAAGAGGAGGAGGGGATGATTGATGCTACGCTCTTATCAGGGACACGGTCCACGGGAGATAGTCGATCCAACGGGTCTCATTACCGCGACACGAGATGCTCATATTATCGTCATTTTTATTAAACGACCGCGTGACGATGGTGAAATCGTCGTGCTCTGCCCTCTCGGCATCCTCCACCTTCTTCCTCCTCCCCGTTCGACGCGTCGACCGTGAAGGGAGAATAACGGAGGATAAGATCGTAATTGTACAATTCCTCGTTTAAGCGAGTCTCGTGAAATTGTTTACCGCGATTACGTAACATAGAGTAATTGCAAAACTTGCGGCTTTAAACTTGGAATTTGTTTTGAAAAAAATGTCAAGCGTGGCACCCTGCGGTACGGTCAGAAGTGGGAATTTGTCCGTACAGGTAGGTAGGGATGAATCTTAAATTCTCCACAAGGATGTTCACTTTCAGTGGTCTGGCCACATGCTGTCGCTGGCGCTGGTGAGATCAAGCTTCGAAGGGTACGTCCCCGTTCGACGAGTGCGCAGAAGAGAGGCAAATAGTAGGATAATTAATACTCGAAGTAATATCGAAGGGAACGTTCATCGGAGGCTTTAAGAGCGGAGAATATGGATACACTTCGATGTAAGTAGGGGCAATTGTTTTATGCAGTTCACAAAAGAAAAAATAGGGGTTTGATCGATATTTATGTAAATAGAATCATGCGGTAAACGACCTGTGCGAAAAAGCGAAGCAACTCGTCGGAATAAATGTCGAGACTTTCGTATGAATATTTCCACTAAACCCACCCACGCACCCTTCGAGAACGCTCAGATTATTTTATTTACTCCGACACGAGCCATCCCGTGACACTTCGCTCTAGCGCGTTTATAAAAATTCTCATGAATAATTCCTTCATTCTCGCACATTCGCACTCTTACGATCCGAGAAGGTTTTCCTGCGCATATGTGGCACGTTTACATTCTCTTACTCGAGTATTCTCTCGTCCTCTTCTATTGTTCCTTCCGCCCTTTCTCCGCGTATCCTCGGCGCGCAGATTTTCTTTCGTCCTCGAGAGCGAATCGTATAGTCGAGAGGGCGCGGAGAGAAGAGGAAATTGGAAATGGGTAAAACGAGCGAAGGTTGATCACGAATGATTAAGTCGCATGAGGACAACGAGGGTGTCACGTGCTACGTGTATCACGGGCTTATGTAACGGAAAGAAAAGTGTAGTTAAAGATAAAGAGAGACGCAGAGGGGAGCCAAAGGACCAAAAGAGAGAAAGGTGAGAATTAATTGAAAGCAACGCTTCTTTTTCTTCTTCTCGCGTTTAATTAGATTCGGACTTTCACCGCGCGTTCTTTGCTTTTTAAAGCTTCAGTTTGCCTCTATTCTGTATCCTACGTTCAATTGGGACCTTATACATATTCTTCATACTATCAAATAAAATAGTGGCGACGGAACGAGCACGCCCGGAATAAAACCACATTCTCTTCTCCGTTACAGAATCGGGCGCAGCGTCATCTGCCAAGATTAAACTCACTTTTATTTACGATAAAATGCAAACTATCGAAATACAACGTTTAAGGTAGAATTCGACAGTTTCTCTTGTTCCACTTTGTTTCTCAAGTCGCTCACCCTCGCCACAGAAAGCAAAGGTGCGACGTGCATCCTCTCTCTCTCTCTCTCTCTCTCTCTCTCTCTCTCTTTCTCTTTCTCTCACCCTTCTCCTCCTACTCCATCTCAAACAAGAGAGAAGAGGCTTGCCTTTATATAAATGGGAACGATTTAGCCTAGTGGCCTCGGAGCGCGGATATCTTAATTTCGTGAACGTTGAACGGTTCGGATAGGCCTTGGATGGGAGCGAGGGGAATGGGTGACGAGAAAAAGCGAGAGAAGGAAAGAAAGAAGGAAAGAGATGAGAGAGAGAGAGAGAGAGAGAGAGAGAGGGGCGCGCGTCCGTTACGGCTTTATCTGACCGCGTGGTCTTGTAGCTAATTTATAAGGCGAGTTAACGCGACGATAGGGTCTAGCGTACACAAATTAAACGTCTCCATTGGGAAGTTGGCGCCTCTCGTCGGGACCGAAGGAGAAGTGAGAAGGTCCGACGAGGTGCCAGGTCGTCGTGTACCACGCGACAAAGAACTCGTCGAGTTTTTCCACTCGTGCCTTTTGATCGGCCTCATTGGCGCCGCGCGGTGGTCCGCGTCGCACGCCCCAGCCCACGCTGACAGATCGACTCTATTATCGCCTTCTCCATTTTTCCTGTCCGAATTATAAGGGCCGAGATTTAATTGATCCGACCTTAAAACGGACCTAGAGAAAAGGGTAAGGGGAAAAGATCTGATCTTGCTTTCTTTCCATCGTCGATGAAACAAAGTCGAAATTACCGATGGAAGAGCGAACGAGACGAAAATATCCTACTGTTAACGGAATTTGAACACCAACGGAAAAGTCAAGTGGATTACCCATTTTTTTCCAAAGATTCTTCTTGCCTTCTTCCCTACTGCGTATACGTCGCCCTCTCCGAGATAACGAGCGACTGCAAAGGTTTAATCACAGACGCGCGTTCCCTTTTAAAGCATTATCTAAAGTGTGGAGAGGCCGTAGGAGGATTCGTTAAATTCGCGCGTAATGTATCTTTATTCGCGAGCCCCTAGTTTGGGAGTATTTTCGCGATCGCCCTTCGCTGTAAAAGCCCACTTCGGCGATTCTTATGCAAATTAACGACGATTCTTATAATCGAAGGCACCCGATCGCACGCAGCTGATGTTCGCGCGAAACGGTGGAAAAAATGTCGTGAACGGGCCAGGGAATCGAGGGAATATTTTGATTCTCCTTCTTCCTCTTCTCCTCGAGCACCACCTTTTCCTTCGCCGTTCTCGGGCCACCTCCATTAGCGCTCCTCCTTTTGTCTCTCGTGGCGGCTTGTCGCCTTGGCCCGACATTATCGTCGCGACAGACTTTCGTAATCTCACGGGGCCGAGCATTTATACTTTATAACGGGGCGCACCGTCCGTCGCACCGTTTACAGTCATGACAAATGGTAATCGCCAGGGCAGTTGGGCTTTGTTCGTTCCTCGTTTGCTTTATCTCTCCTCGCCCGGCCCACCTCCACTTTCTCACCACCACCTTCCTATTTCTACACGTGCGCGCCACTTCTTACGTCGAGAACTTTGCAGAATCCGTTCTCGTTCCATCTCACCTCGTTACCCTCGCCTCCTTTCGTTCCTTCTCCGGTTATCGTCTCACCCCGTTCTCCTTCACAGTTTCGTTCAACTTCTCCTTACTCCTTCTCTTTTTCTTCGTCTTATCCTCCACCGCCCTTCTCTCATCCCTTCTTTATTTTTTACCTCCCCAGCATCGCATCGAGAGCACCCGCCACGACGAGAATTATCGGCGCGGTGCACGCGGTTGACTTATCTCTCTCCTCGTCTCCTCGCGAAAAGGATTCCACGAAGGAGAATATTTTTAGCTTTTCGGGCATTCCAACTTCCTTCCTTCCTTCCTTCCTTCCTTCCTTCCTCCTCTCCTCTCCTCTCCTCTCCTCTCCTCTCCTCTCCTCTCCTCTCTCCTTCTCGTTCTCTCGAAGAGTCGAGTTCACATTTTTTTTTTTTTTCTTTACCACCGTCCTCGTCCTGCCTCCTTCGCGAACGGGGTGGAAGGACATAGACAAATGATTTATCGAGGATGGTAATTGCGGGTGCGCTTTTGGCTCGTTTGTAAATGTCGCGAGTGGTGCTCGAGGTGTCATGAATTATTCAACGCTTTTCCCCACGAGTTGCGCCGGTTATGTTAAGGACTAATATTCTCTTGGAAAATCCACCTGGAATCGCCTCGATGCGCACTCCTCTTTTCCTTCTTATTTATTTTTCCTGGGGTCTAGCGTGACAGGCGCGCGAAGAACAGAATCCCGAGATGCGAGTAACAGGATTCGAAGACGCATCAGCGCGGGGATAATCGTAACTTCGCTCTCACTTATCCGTTTTCATTTGAGACGATACGTTTTCCTTTCGCCGTCATCCTCTCTCTGCCTCTTCTTCGCCGTGTCCATTTGCGGGTCGCCTTTGTGGATCCATGTACGGACCCTCGAGTGGTACTTAGGAATCAGAAAATCGCATAAGTGACGAGCTACGTTCCGTTTTTACGCTAGAACGGGGCCACCAGCTCGCGCTCTCCTTCTCAAATGCGCGCGCTTGTAATTTCTCGACGACCCGGCCGTGGCACGAGCGAAGAAAGGAGAAGGTGTGGGAGAAGATCGCGTAAATCGAGAAGTAAGAAGATAAGAAGGGTGGGCCTGGTAAATTGGAGGATGAAGACGCGACGTGAAGGGAGGTAGGAGAACGAGGAGGAGGTGAAGAAGAAACGGGAGGTGAGAGTTGCTGGAACCAGGTTTACGATGATGCGCGCTTAATGGCAGAGAGATATCCTTTGGCGCATCATTTCGCGTACATGGGCTAACAAAGTCCCTCCGTACATTGGTGCGAATCGTCCGATGAAAGATTTTACGTTACGGACTGATTGTAGAATGATGGTAGAATTGCGAGAACGCGTCGTAAAGCACGGAGTCGGCGATCGAATAACGACACGGTGTTAAGAATTTTACGAAAACACCCACGGATTGGACAATCCGTATAAAGTGAATCGACGAATCCCATAGATTCTCGAGAAGCAGAATTTTTATAATTGAGTCGACGAGAAACTTGGGCGACGATTATCAAGACGTTCGGAGTCGGTCCGGGTTAGGCCTGTGAAATATAACGGTGACCATTGTAAAATTTTCACGGTAAAATTTTCATCATTTTATAATCCTTCCGCGGCACATTGAACCCGCAAATATAATTAAAACTTATTGCCATTTCAATTCGTAATGTTGCAAATTCGATATCCACTGGTTTACTTGGGGTACGTCGATCCAACCAAAGCGACATCGAAGTTTCGGATCCGAGAAGAAATTTTCTTCTGCCTCGTGTGTCGTACAAACCGGCTGCGACGATTAAAAAAGAACAACAGTGGTCGTCTATGCTCCACGGTCCCTTCTCTTCCCTCCTTCTTCCTCTTTCCTCGTTCCTCTCCTTTTTTACGACGTAACTCGTCCCCGAACACCATGGGCTCAGCTCAAAGCGCTCTATCTTCGGAAGGAGAGGACACGATTAGTATAGGCACTCGACTTATCTCAACAGGGTACGATCGTGGAATTCATTCGAGGCGGACGAACCTTCACCTTTTTTTTCTCTTCTTTCGTATCGTCGATGCTTTCCACCTCGCGCCTTAATCTCGTCTAATCATGGCTCTATTTAGATGCCCAGCGGGGTAAAGGGCCCGGAAGGTGAGAAAGAGGAGCACCTTTAAGAGGATATTCGTGTCTAACTCGATCCTGCTCGCTTTACGGCCGTTTAATCGTCCTAAATTCCGTGGCTCGCCCGCGTCAATTCGTCTTTCACCGCGACGTATTGTAGAATCGGAGAGGTACGAGGTTCGCGAGCTTTTTTCCTCTCGTTTAATAAAGGAGAATAGCTCGATTCCTTTGAATCGGTATAGGATACTTTGATCTGGACAAATTTACAGATACAAATAGTTTAGCAACTAGTAATGCACCCCGTGGCCGCTACACAATCGAAATAGAACAGTTACAGAACCTATTTTATAATTGATTCGAAGAAACGGAAGCATTTGAAAGTCCACCTACAACGATTAGTACTTTTACTTCGGTTCCCGTAAGTGTTTCAAGAACCGAAACCGATCTCTCCGAACGATTTGTTTTCAACTCCTGGCTTCCGGTCTAAAGTTTCACGTGCAAATCGCGGCGAGGCGAGGTACCGAAGAGAGAAAAAAAGAGAAACGTCACAGTTGTATAACGAGCAGGCTCAAGAAGCGCTCGAACTACCCGGAAGACTCTTGGAGATCAAACTCAGCTCTTGTCTCTGGGCTATCATTTAAACACCGGGTTACACGGTCTCTCATTACACCACTGAAACTTCGCGATCTTTCCACTTACTTCCTCCGCTCTTCTTAATTGCTTTTCTAGTCTGGCGGAGGCGAGCCCAGCCCGAGGCGGGTTGCGCTAAAAGTGAAAAGCTAAAATCAACAGCAGGGGCTTAACATTCGATGAGCGGGGGCTCGCTAATCTCAGTAATTTCGTGACGCGCGGTACTCGTCACCGTTGACACGGCACTGAGCGCTAAGTTGCACCGGGTATCTTACTTTCACCAGTTGACGGCACAATGGACTCAACCGTACCCACGAGCCGTTGTATTCCGCGATCCTAGAAATTCTCGACGCTTTGCTTTCACTTTCGTTCCGACGAGGATCCGCCGATCTCTCGTCGCGTCTCGAGAAAAAGAAAAGAAAAGAAATAATAGAAGGAGAGGATCGAACCGCGAGGAAGGACGAGGGGAACTTGCAAGCTCTCGTTTTCTCGCGGTCGTACCTTAATTCTAACTCAATGCCGATTCGCGACGGTCGGCGCCCCGTTGCTGCTAATCTCGATCTCACCGAGAACCTGTAACCCTTCAGTTAGATTTCGTTCGATACAGGATCCTCGCAATTAAGGACATTACAAGTCGGAAACAAGATGATCGACCCCTCGGCTCTTCCTTTTTACCGATTGGCCCGTCCATCGGGATCGATCTCGTCCTCTGCCGGCGATGATTGGCCACCGTGGATCTCACGATCGATCGATCAGCTGATTACGATCGTCCTCGCGATTACCGTGACCAATGGGAGCCACGCTCTCGTTGACCATCAATTCACGAAGAAATTGCGCTCGGCTTCTTCCACGCCACGAGGAGGAACGAAAGGAGCTT
The DNA here is from genome assembly GCA_944319695.1 of Tiphia femorata. Taxonomy (NCBI): domain Eukaryota; kingdom Metazoa; phylum Arthropoda; class Insecta; order Hymenoptera; family Tiphiidae; genus Tiphia; species Tiphia femorata. The sequence continues at coordinate 633,410 of OX090899.1, forward strand.
CCATCATTAGCGTCATCCGACCAGTGATATCTCGACGGTCGTTAAGGGGTACCCCAATTACCCTAACACCGATTTACGATGCACAACCGGCCTCGAAGTTAATCAATTTTTGTTTCTCCTCGTTACGACAAGATTCGCTCCTCCTCCTCCTCCTCCTTTTCCTCATTCCACTTCGTAACGATCGATCAATTTGGAGCGATACCGATATTTTGTCCGACCAAGATCGGCCGACGAACGAACGAGATCTCCACGGCGAGATGATGAAGATGCCGATCCCTTCGGGACGAGCTTATGCGTAATGACGTTGGGAAAATGGATTAACAGGGGTAAGTGTGAAAGATACATTTTTTCTGATATACTCGAGACTCGAATAATCTCAGCTAGATGGTTTTCTTCTTTTTACCGTTGAACGATGCTCGACGCAGGAGATGAAATTAGAGATGGCGATCGAAATCCGACAACGTTCCGACGTTCAAGAATGAATAAGCGAATAAATATGCGCGAGACGATGAACATGAGGTGGCTTGGCGATGCAATCCCGCGCAATGGCGTTGATAAAATCGATTAATAGAGGTAAGTGTGAACGATACGTTTTTTCTGATATGCTCCAGACTCGAATAATCTCAACTAGATGGTTTTCTTCTTCTTTTTACCGTTGAACGATGCTCGACGTAGGAAGTGGAATTAGAGGTTGCGATCAAAATCGACCAACGTTACAGCATTCGAGAGTTAATAGACGAGATCTACACAGCTAGATGACGAAGAGATGCCCCCGAGATGAACTTCCGCGTAATGACATCGAAAAAGTCGATTAATAGGGGTAAAAATGGAGGATATATTTTTTCTACTACCCAATTCTGCATTCGACCGATCTCATCTGGACTTTTCTTCTGTTTTGCTACTGAAAGAGGCTCGACGGAGGAAGCAGAAGTGCAGGTTGCGCAGGTGTTAATCGTCTCGCGCACATCTCACCGGAATTCTAACTTTAATCCTACGTGATTGCGAATCGATCGAGAAGCGCATTCGGTGGTCAGCACCGAAAGCCCTTGAACGTTACTCCGTTACCTCATCGTTACAGCAGATAATATCATTGGCCCGCGAGCAATCATCATCTTTCCTCGTATCTTCGCCTCCCGGACTTATCTCTTTTCATCTCCCGCGTAGGTCCCTTCGACTACTACCGCCCCTTGGCCATGGCCACTGATCGACCCGTCATTTCGATCGTCTCGCACGAGGAACATTCGTGCGCGGAATTAGCGAGTTGCGTTTGGTCGATGAGCGGTATCGTCGACTGAAGTTGGTAAAGAACGATCGGGGAGGAGGAAGCGAAAAGGGAAGAAGAAAATAAGAAGAGAGGAAAGGGAGAAGGAGGAAGAATATTTGATGAAGGGGTGGCCAAAGGGAGGACAAGAGAAGAGAGCAAGAATATCAGAGAGAGAGAGAGAGAGAGAGAGAGAGAGAGAGGAGGGAGGGGGTGATGAAAGAAGAAAGAGAGAAGGTCATGGGCGCGAACCAATGACCACGAAGCGGCCATGAGCGACCAGGCGAGCTCCGAACTCGTTCGGGCGTAACATTAAAATTAATAACATTTCAGAGCGTGCGTTATCGTTGTTATTACTGGGGCAGGTGGCGTGGCTCGGTGTGCTTTTGTAGTTACGGTGGTTTGATTTCGCGTGACCAACCCGATATTGGAGAGAACGCGCGCGTGCGCACGATCGCTTGCGGACACCACTTCGTGTGTCTGTGCGAATCTACAGTTGTACGTGGCGGGTGCACGTACCATGTCCTTTATTCGTGCACGTGCAAACCAAGCAAGTCGTCCGGTTGATCATTGAACGTCCCGTGACACGTGTGTGCGTAGTTGCACGAACACGCACTTTTGTATCCAGAATGTATACAATCTCGACAATAACCGATCTCAATCGATTTTAATCTCGAGTACGTCCAATATTTCAATTTGTCGAATACGCAATGAAGATGATTGCTTAGCTGCGTGAAACCTGCCTCGTTACTTACAAAAAGAAATAAACGGCGTCGCGTCTAATCCTAGTATTGCGAAGCGCCTCTAGTAGCTCGGTACTTCTGGCGAAAATGTTACCAACTGTTATTTTTTTTTTATCGATCACAAGTTCACTTTCAAATCTAGGTTGAATCTGAGCTTTTCTGACTTACGTTCTGGCGCGCACGAGATTCTTCTCGATTCAACGAGCACCCCTTCCACCCTCTTAATGTCCCTAATTACACCTCACTTGATTCCCACTACTCCCCCCTACGGAGAAGGACGAGAAGGGACGCGGAACCGCATTGAGTCACCTTGAGCCCCCCCCCCCCCCCCGAGGGCCTCGAGAGTATCAAGCCACTTTGGGGTTAATATGCGACGAGTGTATCCCGGATGGCGTGTGCTCGCTCTCGTTCACGAGAACAGAATTACCGTGGCGTTTCACGAAATGTCGTGAAGAAGGGAACTGGTGGAGTCGAATGGTGAACAAAAAGTTTTCAAGTCGTAACGACGTCGTTGGTGGGTGAGCAACGACGATAGCGAAGAAAAGGAGCGAGAGACTGTGTGGCAATGCTTTAAGCGGCGTGGCAGATCGTATCTGTTGATATCCTCTCAGCGTCACGTGACGGTGGAAGGAGAGCGGAGAAAGAGAAGTAGAGCAGGGTAGAAAAGGGGTGAATTCGACGAAGATTTCGTGAGATTCGTACTTCGGATAGTTTTGATTTTCCGTTCTCTTTAGGCAGAGGAGTAAGTGGAGGAAGATTTCTTAATCGTCGGTAAGTAAAATCGTCGTATGCACGCGGATTTCGTAGAAAAGGATGGCATCCCTTTCGCAAACACAGCAGTTTTACATTTAACGGTTGATTTTCATCGTCTGAAAATTATTCGCGCGACTTTCTTCGCGTTCACTCGCCAAAGACAGCTCGTTCGCGATCGATCTCGTGAGGTGACGCCATTTCGCAAAAGGAGCCTGCGGCAGCTCTTTCTCTCTCTCTCTCTCTCTCTCTCTCTCTCTCTCTCTCTCTCTCTCTCCCTCCCCCCCGCCCCCTCTCGTTCTCGTTCTCTATCTCTTCTATGCGCGACTGGTGCGCCGGCAAGCGAACCCAAAATTTGCATACTCAAATGAACAACTTCACCCTCTCTGCCCTTCTCCTCCTCCTCATCCTGATCCTCCTCCTCTCGGTTCTCCGTGGTCCATGGAAATTCGCCCTGTGACTGCTGCGGCACGAGAGCCACCGTAATATCGTCGGTGAAAACCGCTTCCGCATTCCCGTCGGATAATTTTCTAGGCTGGATGAAAAAAGGAAGAGGGAGAAGGAAGAAAAGAATCAGCGGCGAAGAGACGTGCGCTCGCTCGCTCACTAGTCCAGGAGGTAAGTGGAGGGAGTGAAGGAAGAGGATGCACGGATGAAAGAAGAGTGGGAAAAAGCGAAGAAGAGAAAGGAAGGAGGAAAGAAGGAGGAGAGAAGACAGAGAGCGTTCAAGGTAAGCTATTAATCGCGGTGAAAATCTCGAGGCACGTCCAATCGTATCGCTATCCCGCAATTGTCGTTGCACTTATCGACAACTGTCCTCGAAGAATCGACGGGTAATTTCGTCGAATCCTTCGTGGCGATTTCTCCTCGCAAGTCGAATCGTTTCTGCGAATTAAATTTATACGCTCAACGCCTTCGTTGTTTGATACGAGTAAAGTCCCAGACGGATGGATGGAAATTCGACGTATCGGCAAGAAAATTCCTAATAATTAGAGATTACTTAAAACAATATGTACCCCCTACATTGTCTACAATATCCATTTAAAATCACACGATAGTAAGGTTCGAGTAGACTTTTCTTTTTTAATTTTCTCTTAAGTCGTTCTCTTTTCTACTCTCCTGCGTTCGCTGTCTACCAACCGAAGAAGCGATCTATCGAATTACACGTGTAGTCTCGTTGCTGGAACTCGAAGAGAGAGCCTAGCTGGAAACAATCGGCACCTTTGGAGCAGCCCTTTGCCAAGGCAACGATTGCGATCGATTGGCTTTGAGAGTGAAGCTCGAACGCTTCGCGTCGCATGAATTTCAAATAAAGTCACCCCTTCCATCCTCGCTTTTGCTTCCAGGTGTGCGCGACTTGGGGGTGGCCACGAGTCTGCGAGCATCGCACGATTCTCCCGCACGCACGACGCCCCCTCCTCAAAACTTTTCGACACCCTCGAAAATGTCTCCTGTGTCAGAATCTTACGACCATCAAGGGACGTTCAAAGCGACGCGTACGTCCTGCCAAAGAGGGACAGGAATTTCCTTTGGAATTAATTTCTCGTTACGTCGCGCGGTAAGAAAGAAGAGAATCGGAGAGGAATAGAACGATTCGAAGGGTAGAACATCGAATAAAAGAAGTTTAATAAATCTGCTTGTATTACACTCAAACGTTCACTTGATCTCGATCGCGATCAATTCTGAATTCATAGTGATCGACGATAGAATAATAAATATCGCTCCTTTCTCAATTGCCTTGACTCCAAAAAACAAAGAAGTAGAGAAAATTGCCGACGTTACGTATATAGAAGGCTAAGAATGGAAGAACTCTACAAAAACGCGGGTAATCGCTCTCACCTGTGGGTAGCTCGTGAAACTTATGGAAAATCAGTTCCAAAATTGCCAAAACACGATGCTTACATACCATCGCACAAGAAAAATCATACGACTCGGATAGTATCGTACAGAACCTTCGGTTAAGTCTCTCTAACCACCTACCTGCTGCTGCATGACTCCGAAAGCACCGTAAGTTCGTATCCTTAAATCCTCTCGAACTCTAAAATCCTACGATCTCTTCTCGTTGGTGCCGCACGTTTACCGCACCCGGTGGTTCCTGCGGCCGACTCGCTTTCATTATTCCACTTAAATTTCCCTCGAAATGTGCAAACGATCGAGCCCGTGCAGGATTTTTTTGCCAACCCCGTCGGCTGTACAAACACAAAACGAGGCGCGACGGAATAATCGCGAAAGGTAGAAGGGGGCCAATACGGGACGGAAGAATGGATCGCGTGTCTTCGGCGCTTCCGAATGGACGCCCGCGAGCCCGAAGGGAGAAACAAAATCCACAGGTGAGCCTGCTACGTGCAACAATGTAGTCCGGGCGCTAATGGCGCGATGAATTCCGGCCTTTCATCGCGCCCTTCATCGATGATATTCACTAGCTCACGTGACGGCCCGCGTCCGGTGGTAAGTACACGCTCGAGGACTGTTGGGTAAAAAAAGAAAATAGTAAAAAAAGAAAAAGGGAAAAGAGGGGACGCGAAATTTGGCATTTGTTGCCCGTTGAAAGAGTCTCGTTAGCAGCGCGAAATCGTTCGTCAGCCACCGGTGCCAAGTTCTTTTCTCAGGATCGCACGAGGGGGTGAGAGGACCGCGATGGCCCGCGGGAGGCTCGCGTGCAGCTCGTGTTTAGGACCGAGAGGATGGGGACTCTTGAGGAAGGGGAGCTACCAAAAGCTGGGTAAAATTTTGCACCTTCTTGTCGAGCGCGGTTTTCAGAATTGTCAGGCTGGTCCGGGTCGAAAATTGATATTCTCGATTTTGTTCAAAAAAATGCAGGTCTCGATCGCGATGGAAGAGCGGATATTCTCAATTTTCTAATCCTTGCCTCTCTTACGCTCTCCATTCTTACCCGCGATTACTTTAAAGTACTCGCAGCCATACGATGCCACAGCCATTCTCTTCTCAATGCTTAAAAACCTTCTCTCCATGTTCCAGAATTGAAATGTTTAGTTTCGTAAGAGTCGGTTGACACGCACGAGTGTGATCATCATTGCGGACCGACCTTTTCCATTATCCCCGCTCTGTAATTTTATCTCACAACCTCGAAATAAAAATCCCTCTCATATTCGATTCTCCGATCTTCTCCACCCTGTTCCTGCTGAAAATCAACCCGGCCCGCTCTTAATCGCGAGTCATTCACTCCGGAAGATCGAAGGAAATGAGGAAAAATTAACGCGAACCACGTCCGGACGCGCGTTGCGGTCGGATCGTCATGTGTTTCCGAAAGTTCCCTTTGGATTTTCTCTTTGCTCGGTCTCTCTCGTTGCACCTTCTTCCTTACCCTCTCCATCGCATTCTCTCCTTCCCACCCTCTCCATTTCCCTCCCCACGAATGAACTTCCCGTAGTAAACATATGCCTAATCGCTGGCGGGCACACGGGAAGAAATCTGTTACCCGTAGAAATCAGTGGACGTGCCGCCGCACAACCACCACCACCGTCAATGGAGAGCCTGCGCACCCCCCCACCCCCTTGCTGTCTCCCGAAAACCGCGAGGGGCGTTAAGCACCTGCTACCTGTCCGGCACCGGCTTTAACCAGAGATCACGGAATCCGTGACGCGAAGGAAGGAAGAAGGACTGACCGGACTGCACGCGCGCACGCGTGCACCTACGGACGCGGGACAATGGCAACGGTTGCGCCATATGGGCGAGGAACGAACGAACGAACGAATGAGTGGCCCATCGATCCTTCGCGCGACTCGCCTTTCTCCTCGACGCGGGTTCGACGTTCTCGTTCGTTCTCCCCGCTCTCGAAGCTCTAGATAGAAAGGTTCTCGGTGGTTTCGCCATTTTATCGCAGGCACGAATAGTAGTGACGGGACGTGGGTTAATCGGGTGATGATTAGACAAGAACTGGAAGGAGCGTTTGGCGGAAGGTTTGCCGAAGAAGATCGCTCTTTGTTGCTGGGCGTGTTTGAAAAATTTCACGATGGACGGCGTGGATGAGTGAATTCGGGGTGGCGCGCGGTAATTGGGCCCTCGCTATTGTGTTGCAAAAGAGGGGGTGCATCGATGCGTCGAATAGTTTTCAGTTCCTTCGCGTGCGCCCGGTCTCGTCTGCGCTTCCCGTTTTAAGATGAGACAGCTAGCTTCGACGTTCCACAGGGATCACCGGCTATTATTATCCGCGTTTAGAGGCCTCTCGCGAACCTCGTCCAATTTGTTATTCGGACTAATCTTCGACTCGAGAACGAGCCGACGAGTGAGGTACTAGCACCTCGTTCTCCAACGCCGTCGTGGAAAATAGGATCGACTTCTTGATTTATTCCTGGCTCGGGTAACTCCCCAGGGTGGTACGCGGCCACCGTTGAAGATCATGGAAATCTATTCGCCGATGATGCTTTGAGGGCCCGAGGCCAACGAGGGTGAGTCACCGACAACGATGCCTCTCGTTCGACTCTCTCCTCTATCGGCCTCACCCGCCAACCCCTTTGGTCCTCCTCGCAAGCAGAGAGGACGTCGTCCTCGAACGGCACCGCGCGGACGAGAATAAAATATACATGAATCTCCTTTTTACCCGAAATATTCAAATCCTCTCCCTGTCCTCAGATCAAATAACTCGCGAGAGTATCGAGTCGCCACCCTCTCTCGGTTGCCCACCCTCAGGAGCCGGTCTCAGGCCATGAATATCATGACTGACCAAACTCGCCAAGCTCACGCCACTCACGTACACGGTGGTGGGACGAGCCCGGTAAGGTGCGCACGGTGGCCGCACCGGATTTCGGTTTCCGGAAATCAGACGCGATCGCGTGGGGCTCCACGCGGACGTGGGCGGTGGAAGAAGAGAAGGAGGAAGAGGACGAGTCTGGTCGCCTGGCTCTCGTCGATTTTTTTGACGCTGCGGTTGGCAAGTAGATTTTTCGCTGCTTCCTTTTTTCATGAAGCGGAAGGTGCAGAGGGAGAACAAGGGAGAGAGAGAGAGAGAGAGAGAGAGAGAGAGAGAGAGAGGACAGGATACGAGTGGAATAATAAAGATTTTGCAGCCCATCGTTTTGTAAAGCGAGAGGGTCGAGTGAGATGGCGATAGTTTTAGAAAGTCCGTGATGGCATTCCGTTGTGGAAGCCTGAACGCTCTGGTTTCGATTTCCTGCGATTCGCCGTCGATCGTAGAGATTGATCGATACGAAGACGTACAGTAGAGGTAGACGATGAATTCTTTATTTTCTTTTTTTGAAGAGTCGAAAAAAAGTTGCAGCGGGCCATTTGTCCTCGAGCTTTCGAGAGAGATCGCCCATGACGCAGTACAAATAAACCGAACGTAATGATACGTGAAATTTAGGTATAGTTTGATGATGAAAGAGCGTTCTTTTTCCCCTTCGAGAAAGCTTGATCGCATATTTGGGCGACATTTAAAAAGAAAGAATTTGCGAAACCGCCCCTTGTAGATTGCACATTCCAGTCGATCTTCCTTTCTCCACGAGCTACTTATACTTTTCGCCGCGTATCGCCTAATGTCCAGGGTCTTTTTCCATAACCCGTCGACAAACTCGTTTCCAAGAATCGAAGTCGCCTAACCTTCGACCTTTACCACGCGGCGCGATTACGCGAACGAAGTTATTACCGTGACGTAGTAGAGGTAGATCGATACGCGAGGGACTCGATGAGATTCGTTGACAATCGAACGAACCGTCCTTATAAAGAGTCTACGACGTTCGTAAATTTGACGTTACGTTGTTCCACTCGATCCCGACGACGGCAATGAGAAGCGCCGAGTCGTAAGAAAAAAGTAATGGACGAGGGTGAAAGAGAAGCGAGAAGGAAAGAAAACTGAAAAAGCGAACGCGAGGGAGAGGCGAAGAAAGACACGAGCGAAGGCGAAGCTCTTTTAGAAGTCGTAGAAAGAGGTTTCTTTCGACGGAACTTTCAGCATTTTAAACTCTGCGCAAAATTGAGGGGTCAACGATATATCGCAGGAAGGGGGCGTCATTTTGTTATTTAACCCTTCTTCGTATATATTTAACGTAATTACGAAACTATTTGATCGTGTAAATGACCGTAATGGGTTTCTAGCTTGTATACGAGCGATCTCGCGCACATTAATGCAAGTTCAAGCCAATGTACCTAACAGTTTTTCGAATTGTTTTATATACCACCGTCCCGTGAGACAACCAGGCGCAAAATTGATTGTACGTGTGTCCACGGCAGAAGTCGTCTAATTGTAAGACGTAAAAAAAAAGGTACAAAGTAAATCATTGTCACTTATTCCTGAGACTTTCCATTAGGCACATGACACTTATCGGATAAATGTGAACACGAAAAAGGGAATACATTCTATCGCCTTCGTCTCGAAGCTAATCGATCGACGTCGAAGGTATTGGCGTGCTTGTGTCCTTCGCGCGTCAAAATCCACTCTTTCCTTCGCCTATCCGAGTTCCGAGATAGCGAGCGCATTTTACCGCGAGGCAATTTATTCCTCCTTGGACATCACGCGCGCCGTTTCACCCGTTCCTTTTTTCGACTTTCCTCCTTTTTCCACGAGCTCCGTCGAGGAAAGTGCGAACGATTAGTCACGTACGTCCGCCACTCGGCGCCTCCGCGCATTTTATGAAATATGGAAATATGTAAATTTACGCAAATATTTGCGGACGCGTTTTAGTCACGGGGAACCTCAGAGGGGCGAAGAAGGACCGCACGACCTCTGAGGGATTGGCGGATGATAGGCTCGAGGTGGCGAGCATCGCTGATAAGAATGCGTGCAATATGAGGGAATTCCAAGGCGATGAAAGTGGATGCCGCGTAATTATGCGCGTTTGTTGCTCCCCTCTTTCTCCTCACTTTTACATAGATTTCTACGCGAATGTTTAACAGAACGAAGAGTATAGAAGAATTCGAATGAATTCTTCGAACTTCTTACACTTGCATTCTCAACACTCTTCTTCTAACGTTCGAACGAAACGAGACGTATAAAAATATTACATTATATTCCTACTTCCTACTTCCTACTTCCGACTTCTTAACATCTCTCCCCCGATGGTTTAATCCTTGCCAACGATAAACTGGTTTTCGCTCGCTCTTTCGAGGCCATCCCTTCTGTAAACTTATCGCCGAACGAGGGAAGTGCGACGTGGCCATTGGCCCCATAGGAGATAGAAAGGAGAATGCGAGTCGAGGGTGACGGGAAATTCGGTTTTACGGTCGCCGCGCGCCGTTCGGAATTTTTCCTTTTCTGTCTACGGCGAGGCGATTTAAAGCGACGGTTTTAGGACGGTTTTTAAAATTAACGCCCATCCGCCGCGTCTGGGCTATCCGTTCGAGCTGTAGAGCACGAGAACGACATCCATCGAGCACCACCCTCTCCGGCTCGTCTCGGGCTCGCGAGACGCCGCTTCGCGCGAACGTCGCGCAATGTGCCGCACTTATTATGGTTAAGAGCTCGTGGGAAGCAGACGTGGCTAAAGTGTCGTAAAACCTGACGAAATTGTTGCCATCCCGAAAACCAGAAGGGTAGTTAACCCTTCTCGGTGTTCGGAGTTTTCTCGCGAGTAGAGAACGTTCGCGCGAATGCGTAAAATTTTGTAAACTCGCCCGATATAAACTTCTCGTGAGACAATCGGGTATTCAGACGCGCCACTTTCCTCCTCTCGTGATTTTTTTAACTCTTAACGCGCACCAATAGCATTCAACGCTCGGGTGACTTACCGCCACAATCGGGCGAAGCGTCCAACTTTTATGTCGTCAACCCCTTTCCAACCCTTTCGTCACGTCTTCCTCCGCCATCTTCCCTGTATATTATTTCCACGATAGTCTTCGCGTCTGACGCCGCGGAGACTCCTCCGGCATTAACACAACTCCGTCCTAATGTCAAGCGGAAATCGAATCTGCTAGTCGTACGTTTTGATTATCGTGGCACAATATTGTTAGCACTTAAGCGAACACGGTAGCTAAAACGCACAAAGGAGAGCGACGCGAAAATTAAAAACTCATACTTTACTCGGAACATTCGCATAGATATGTATCCGCGCAATACCGACATAAATAAAAATTTATTAGTGGCCCGAGGACACCCCCGAGCCTTCGCCTACGGGAACAAAAATGGGATGTGCCCAGGGACGGGCGAGTAGAAGCAATATCATCTTTCGCAAACGCCAATGGAATACAAAGCACGAAAATTTACAAAGATTCTTCCACTTTCCAAGACAATAAAGACAAAATTAACATTTGTTACATACTCGGTACCTCATATTTTTATTAAACATTAGGATAGTTAAACGCTCGGATCATGCTCCATGTAGGGCACTCATCGCGAAGGAGACGCGTCAGCATTTAGACATCGCGAGGCGACCCAGCTGAGGAATGCGTTGACTCCTCCAGCATGGGCCCGCACCACATGCCGCGCGCCTCTTGCCTTCCTACTTTGGGGCACAGACACCGCACTCCGCGCCTCACTTGACCATCGAATGATTTACAATAAAAGACTCGCGATTGTAATCAACATCGCCTTTAGAGTTTCAGACATCGTTACGCTGTCACTCTGCTCCGTTCTCTTGCACCGATTCACATTAGAATCACGGGTAAGGACAAAGTCCCGTACTTTATCGTCAAGCACCGCGCAATAGTCGCTTTGCCACGTAAAATCGGGAAGGGCCCGCGGAATACTTGACTCTCGGTAAACGTAGACCACGAACTGGCTACGCGTAGACTCAACCGCGTAAAACATACTTTAAATCTTTGCCAGCCCACGCAAGAGCCTGGAGCTGTAGTTTGTAAGTGTAACTAAGAATATTAAAATCACGTCGCGAACGCATAAACGTGTCTCCTCCGTGTTGAGTTGGCTTTAAAGCATAATAACTAGTGTAAATCGCGGAATAGGATTATTCTTGTATCAAATCGATCGCCCTCAGTCGCATTGTACACCTGAGTTGCGATCTCACTTGTAATTATTCAAGTCAATATACGCTTTGATATCTGTTAAACCCAGAATCCTAGTGGAGTCATATGTCATTAGACATTCAAACGCAGGAAGGTGCGCTAACCCAAGCCTTATCCTAGCCTACTCCACTAAATTCCTAATAGGGAAGAATTGAGCTCTACCGCTCGGGTTCAATTTCTTCCTTCAAACAATCTGTTACTGGGACCTTCCATCCTGACAACTCCCTACGTAACACATTACATCTGGAGCAAGGAAGTTGAATTTATACGAATCCTGTATCCGTCTCCAATCCAAATGAATACTCGACCTAATACCCAACAACCAATCGGAATATCCACCCTATCCTATTCCAATCGGTCCATCTCTCCGACCGACCGCACGCTTCTTCCACCTTTATGAATTTTCAACATACGCTGATCCGCATCACGGTGAACCTCATTACTCCGGCATTATCCTGACAGCCGTGAAAATCGACATTGGCGGTGAACCAATCAAAATGAGCTCTCTAGCTTCGAACCCTGTGTCAAACCATTGGGACGACCGTGGGTTGCGTGAGGATTCGTGGGTCCCGACTCAAATCGAACCCTTGAAATCCCGCGCGAATTCATTACAAGGCAAGCGCAATTCTCTTGCTCGTCCCTGATTCCGCTCGTCGACCGCGATGGAAGCCGGAGGTCGAGGACGAGGAGCAGGAGGAGGAGGTGACGCGTGGAGGTGTCGGCACAGTACGCGGTCCCACATCGAGGAATGTCATCCTACCTGGATTTGATTTATGCATTACACTGTGCGCCAGCCAGATCCACTGGTGCTTCGTGACCCGAGAGGTGGAAAATGGGTGAGGTGGTGGTACCACGGGATGGGAATGGGTGGGAAGCAGAGAAGAGAAGGGGTGCTGGTGAACGAATGGGCCTTGCCAAGGGGTGTCCGAAGGTAATAACGATGCAATAGCTCGAGCACATATTATTATTCAAAGCGTTGCTCATTTCGAGGGAGGCAGCACGCGAATGAACATTGCCCGGCCTAAATCGGAGGTTTTCGGATTGGCGGCGCGGTGCTCAACGACACGTGACGACGCGTGCCGTTAAGCTCGACTCGGTGAATCGTGGTGAACGCTTCGAGGCCGACGACGTCCTATAAGCTACGAGGATGTAAGGAGGGTGTAACGCGGGTATACGATGGGTGATACGAGGACGAGCGATTTGAAGATCGCGTATTTCATTTCTTTTGCTTATCGAGAGAAAGATACCAGGTGCTTGATGCTTGAACTTTGACTTGTACGCATGTGCATGTGAATGTATCGCATTACTCGTGCAATCGAGTAATTTCAGAAGTTATAATTGCGCGAGGTTACGATATCTAACTGCTAAGAGGACAGCTTTTACGGATTTTTTAAGACAAAGATTTTCCACGAGATAATCGTGGAGCTTTTGCACGAATCTTTGAAAAATCGTTCGGTCCTACCACCGACGAAATTTCCACTTTTCAAATATTCACGTATCACCTCGTATTCCAGAGTGCGTGCCGGGCAACCGCGTTTACGCCTGGCGGAGGACGCCTACCGTAAGTACGCGATCCGAGTACGAATCGGTGCGGAATGGCCGTACGATCGAATTTTCTCCGGAATGCGGAAGGGATTCCAGCCGACGAACGTTTGCGCGAGATGGGCGCGCATTCGTCCTGGACGAGGCTCCGCTATTCGATCCGCGCTCGTTACTGCGCCGTAGGCGGCCGCGATCTCTTTGATCGGTCGACGTAAATTTTTCCAACAGTCCACGGTCGGTACCAAAGTCGGCCGGCTGGGTTAACTGGAAGTGCAGTGACCCGCCATTGTGGTAGCACGAATTTCTAATGGTTCATCCGCCGGATTATTGCGCAATCGGAAATAAATGCGCATATTAAGTTTAACTTATTCAGTAAGTAAGAAGGATATAAAAAAAAGTTGATTAGAATTTTCTCTGTTGAACGAGAGGTCCAAAATTGAGGGGATGCTTTCGAAAGCAAGGATGTACGACTGAATTTTTGCCCGTCCGAAAAGCCGATCTACGTGTACTCGGAATATTTCAAGAATTAGATTTTTTTCGACTCCTTAATTCTAAAAATAATCGTGCGTGGTAAGATTTTTTGCACTCGCCTTCTACCCACCAGTATCAAAACTAGTTGAACTGCTATGCCTAAGTAAAGGAATTTTCGTTTCTAATTGCAGATGACGGTAGCACGTCGTAAACTTGAACGAATCGTTAATTCTCACGTTTCGCACTAGCAGATTTAGTACGCATGATTTCGCAGCCGTCGGAGCGTTACAGCGGCGACCCACAGACATTGGTTGGAGAAAAAAAAATTCCATTGTTCATGGCACTTCACCCTGCCTCACAGGTCCTTCGGACCCCTCCGTCCCGTGCGAACAAAAAAGGAGCACTTGATTTCGCGGTACCGAATTGCTCGCTACCAGTTTCACGTTTCGAGAGCTATCGAAAGAGTCGATTGCAAGGACCCTTGTAAATCAGCGAGAGAAATTCTATCGATAGTGTATTTAACCGACGAGTGGACCACAGGCTTGAAACGGTGGCAGTTCGCATGTCTCTCTATCGGGTGGTCCTAGTATTCTCGACAGATGTCCGGTATTTTTCTTTCTCACAGTAACTCCTCTTCCAACTTTTGTCGCCGTTTGAAAAATTCTCTTATCAACGCGTAAAATTCGTATTAAATACCCGCAAGCAATCTTTATTTCCGAAATTTCTTCGTAAAAATCTATGATTCCTATAAACATTTCAACGCGCAAAAGACAAAGTCTGTCATTGCTTTATAGTTCTCCTTCACCTACTCTTCGTTGCTCCTCGCGCGAAAGAAAACTACCGTGTAGAAGAGTGTAGAGAAGACTTAAAAAAAATCACTCCTCCATTACTTCTCCTCATTTGTTTCTCTGTTTCGTTCCTTCTCTCCCATACCCCTCGCTCTCCTCTTCGGCCGCGTCAGCCATTTATGGTTTGGCGTGCCACTTGACAGGACGCACGGCGTCACGGGGTAATCAAAGTGCCATTATCCATAGGAAATTGTAACCCTCCCTCCTACCCCCGTGTTCTCTACCCCATTTCTACCACGTATATTCATACGAGCCACTGCCTCTCCGATCTCTTCTTCCATCCCTCTTTCTCACCGTGCTATCCCTCTCTTCGAGCCCTCGTCCCTTTCCATCGTTCGCACTTACCCTCTCGCACCCCCTTTCTCTCTTTTCCCCATTCACCCCCCTCTCTCTCTCTCTCTCTCTCTCTCTCACTCGTTCGCTCGTCGACTTCCATTCGCTCGCCTCTACCGCACACAAGAGGGTGGAGAATACCAGGGGTAAAGGTCATTATGGTAAACCCCTCGCTCCCCATCTCGCATTCCACTTCTCGTATAACGTGCGTTACGAGCCAAGGGGTGCCCGCTGTCCTCGTCAACCTCGCAGCTCTCGAGTGCCGTGACGTCAAAGCGAAAGTCAACCGCTGAAAAATGGCCGTGAACGATTCTCGACGCGACTTCCTCGCGATATTCATCTCCGGGGCACTTGTAATCGATTAAGTACACGATTGATTACGACGAATCGCTAGATAATCATCTTTCGGAGTAATCGTCGTTTTTTAAACGCCCCGAACGATCCATAGAGGCTTGGGTAAATTGTGTCGGTGATTGTGAAAGTGGTCCAAGTCAATAATCGCGAAAAATGAATTTTTCTATTTACGTAGCGTTATTGTCACCTATACGATCGAAATACGGAATGATTTGTGAACCACACTTTTCTGACTTAGACCATTTTCACAATCACCGGCACAATTGTGAAACGAATGAATGAGCTTTTGTCGCTCTTACAAATCTCGCCGAGGGAGAGTATCGTTCGGGTAGGGTAATCGTATAGATCCAGTAAAGGGTTGAAGAAAATCTTCGGCTTAGAGAGCTTCGCGGAATGAAAATTGAGAAGCTCGAAAGAAAGTCCTGGGTTTCGTTTTCGTGATAACGCGGACCACGGTGTCGTGCGATCTCGATTGCGGCCCCTTTCCACCCACGCCTCCCGGTGGACGAGAGCAGTTCGGCGGCGCCGTCGATGGCGCAGGAGAAGGTTAGGTCGTCGGTTAGGGGCTGCACCGCGGGCAACGAATCCCAGCCCATGCATAGCAATCGGGTGGCAACCTAACAACAGTTAACCGCAGCCAGTCGACCCCGGGACCGCTAATCAGAAAATCACAGTACGCCGACAAATCCCCCGAGCGATGCGAGCTGCGTCAGGGTTGGTGGTGGGGACGGAAAGGCCCCCTCCGTCGACGCCACCGACCTCCGTCATCAGAAGCGTATCTACTTTTCTCTCTTCTCTTCTCTCCTCTTCAAAAAGCTCCCTTGACCAATACCCTTAAACGCAAACTCTTCTCATGCCTATTTGCAAATTCTTACAGTCGTTACTTCTCAGATTCTATTTTAGTTTTATTTCTTCGGCCTTCTTCGTCCCGCGTAGTATACCCAATATTACTTTGTTTCTTTTGGGGTGTTTCTCTTGATCGTTGGCTGCTTACGGACTATCAGCTCGCGCCATAATGAAATTTTTATTTTTTAAACTTGTAGTTTTTTCGGCTGTCCCACTTTCTTCCCGTGACTTTAGTCTCGAACTTGGTGCGTATCGAGAATAAATTTGGAAGGTATTACGATATTGATGGATCTGCGGACACGACTGCGGGCCGTGCACGCGCACGCCGAAGGGTGCACACGGTGAAAGCATTCGCCAGGCGCGATCTACTGAGATGGCGATGCACCGATAATTACGGGGTTAAATGTCAAGGGGGTTAACGAGTAGCCAATGAACCGCGAAGGAGATTGCTCTTATGCAATGTGACGCAAAATGCCCGAGAGACACCAGCGGGATCGAAGATGACGGTAGCGAAGAGGAAATGGAGAAAGAAAGAGGAAATGCACGTACGGACAAGGCCATTTTAACGTTAACTTCGATGACCGTTGAGATGAGATTTTACTTAAATCCGAGCGTAGTAGAAATTGTATTGTTTTTCATTTTTACTCTTTTTCTAAGAAGGGAGCAAAAATGATCTAGCTATAAACGAGACTGCCTACTTAAGAATGTAACCAAATTAGTATTAGCGCATACGTATGCTATTCTCTTCTTCACGTCGGACAATCGATGAACTTTCGGAAAATTGCAATTTCTATCGGAAACGTAGAACCATCGAGAATGTAATGCGAAACGCTCCCACAACATTTACAACGTGAATTTCCGAGAATTTCTCCAATTTAAATATTAAATCTACCACCTCGATATTCCACTTGAATAGAACGAAAATCCCAAGGGAAGGGACAATTGTTGTCCTTTGTAAACTGTCAAGAAATTAATATCATCCTAAACACATTGACCAATAAAGTAGATCGCACTAGTGCAGTTGAGGTCCACTGGAGGATACGTTGAAGCTGAAGTTGCCCTCGACCTACTCACCCTTCTTACTCGAAGTCTACGATCTGTCCCGACCCCTCGAACTCGCTCTCACGAGAACCAAGTCGTGCATCGACTGTGGCTAAGTTTGAAGAACAACCGTCCCTTCGAGACCTGCGTCCCTTTACCTCGCTAGAGCGGACGACGGTGTCTAGATGCGGTCGTTAAGAAAGCGACCTCGGAACGAAAGACTCGATGCATTTTCAACTGCGCATAAAATAACAAACGATCGAGCGTGGATCGACAAACCACAATATTTTTGAAGCAATCGCTGTACGAAGGTATGAAGAAGAATGGAAGAAGAAAGAGGAAGAAAATGAAGCATGGAGAAAGACCAAACGTGCTTCACCATAAAACAGTTATTAACTCATGGTTGAATTGAATGACGAAGACACCATTCATTGCAGAAAAACCCCTATGATTCGCATTTGACGCGTGGCCGATTACGAAGACGAAATGCGCGAACGAGAGCACTCGAGATTCGGACGATCCTCATTCCACAAATTCATCCAAGCCTGTCCCCTTTCTGTAGGGGTGTTAATTCGTTCGAGTGTTGCTTGTAACCTGTCGAGGGGTGTTCGGCTCAATGACAAGAGGGTAGAACGACTAGCTCAGACTTTTTCCACGCGATCTTAATTTTGCACTTTTCCTTTTAACGAAACAAATTGGACCACGCACACGTGCGATTGCCAATAACGAAATTATTTAGTCACGCGAGTGACTACAGGATGTATACTCGTGTGCAATTAATACGCGACTTCAAGATAACACAGCTAAACAATTTTTAACAGTTTTTTTAATATAATTAGTACTGTGTCTAGTCGAACGATGGATCGTACGTACATACAATATCGCGAGTAAATGCAAAACTGATAATTGCATCTAAAACAATAAGAAAAAAATTAAAATGCCCAACAATCATCCTCATCCATCCTTCTAGCCCTTGAAGAAAAGAACAAATAATTTTGTCCCCAAATCATCCACCTATCATTGTACTAGTAAGCACGCGGTACCGCGAAATTAGTCACAAAGCTGAAAATTAGGCATTACTGTTATTTCTTAAACGTCGATATGCATGGAGCAGCGACGAGACGAATGGAGGGAAACGATACGAAGAATTTTCCTCCCCTTGCGAGCAACGGCAAGAGCGACAGAGGAAGAAATGAAAAAGCAGGAAGAGAAAGCGATCGTAGGCGGCACGGGCGTGCGTCAAGAAAAGTTTTCGCCAGAACGGATACGAGGAAGTTTCACCGTATTTGCGCATCCGGTACCATAAATCTCAGGCTCTTCCCGCCTCCTTGTAACCGGCGGCCAAGTCAGCCGTGGGGCCACTCCGTTTGTCCGAGGCATAAATTCGTGAGCTCAACGTACTTTTCCTCTCTTGGCACGACTCCCCCCCCCCCTCTCTCTCTCTCTCTCTCTCTTCTTTTATCAAGCAAATTCTGTAGCCCTTTCGCAGGAAGGATGCAAAACTGAAAGAGAGAGGCAAGAGAAAAACATATACAAGTGACTTATGGTCTCCGTCTGATCTTGTGTCGGCAAAAAGGAAACCGATCGTCGATCGGTACCTAATCGATAACAGATTAAACAGTACTGAAAATCAACAAGCACCTCCTGATAAGGTCATCGTGGAACTTTCTTTATTCTTTTCCTCACTTCCATTCGCCCCTTCGTATTCATCGATCGAACGACGAGAGTGATTTTTGTTATCCTCTCTTTTCTTACCTTCGCTCTGTTCTTTTTCGTTTCGTCATTAGCCTCCTGCTTCCGCCCCCTTACATATTATTGATGGCCAAGGCGTTTCGAAAGATTATGGTCGTATCGCGTATAATAACGCAATTAGCCGCGCATCGGTAAATTGAATCGAGACACGAATTTATTCTTTTCATCCTGACGGGAGGGATGGCGAGCATACATATTTCATGGCGTCCGGCAACGCCAACCGCGGATCGTCCCGTGCTCAGGGAAAATCGCCCTTTCGTGGACCAAGACCCTTCCGTGGTCGGAAGATCCTACGCGCGCTGGAGGATTGTTCCGAGAAGACGAAATGCCGATAAATGCTCATCAATCGGTATTGGTAACGAGGCGGGGAGAATGAGAAGGATGGCAGTGGGGAGAGGAGAGAAGAGGGTCCCTAACGTTTCAGAAAAATCCACAAAACTTCGTGTACGAGAAGCAAGATATACATCTCTTCGACTTAAAAACTGCGCAAAGATCGTTTCGAACCCCGAATACACTTTGTGTGCCAACGCGTTCCTCGCACTTTCCGGTAGTAAGCGCGAATACATTCGAGTTCCTTGAGCGTCCAGGTAGCCCGCCTCATAACAGGATACTATCTCAAAAGATCTTTCCGTTCCATAAAAAGTTCCGTCTTTCCAAAGTGAACCTCCCGTAAATTTTGCGAAATAACTTTTCAATCGATAAAAAATGCGTCCTTCCCTTTCTTTTCTTTCTTTACCTGCCCTCTTCGCTTCTTCTTCTTCTTCTTCTTCTTGGCCCATGCAGTTCACCGCATCCTTCTCTTGGCCAATTCTAGATTTCGAAATCGTGGAAAAGCGTACCTTCTATGCGATCGAGTCGTCGTAAATTCAGTGGAACGAGTTTTTCCTTTGTGCGAGCCATGGCGAGCACGAACACGCCGCGAGGAAAGAATCGTGAAAAAGAATTGCAGGAAGTTTCGCGACTCCCTAATAGTCTGGACCTCCGACTTCAAGCGGGACGGTTAAAACAAAGTTCAACTTAGTTGCCTCGTAGTCGATGGTAGGTAGCTTGTCGCCCGATAATTCTCTCGACGGTATCACCGATGCTTCCTACGCGGGCAATACATTCGTGCAACATTTTCCAATCTGTCGTGAGACTCGATGCGCAAATTTGACATTCGCGAAGAAATGGCGTCCTTTTTTCCTCTCGGAGGATGAGCGCAAAAATCCAACGGTTCCGGAAATTGCATTTCCGTCCGCTCGCTTTCGAGAATCGCGGCCCCGGAAACGTCAAAAAATCTCGCAAGGAAAATTCACCGGGGGTATTATCGCAGTAGAGGGGACGAACGAAACGAAGGAAGGCGAACGTTTATACTAAGGAGAAAAATGTATGTAGCCGATGATTCTGCAAAATTCGTATACACTTCCGATCTCAAATCTTCTCACTCCTCCTTCTTTATACATTCAACCTCCGTCGTCGAGTGATCGCACCTATACGACAAAACTAACAAAATCGATATTATCTATCGATTTTTGAAACGAAGGCTGTAAATATCGTTTACTTTTATTACACGGTACTTGCCTTATTTTGCAATTACAACTCGTAAGTGTATTGATTAAAAAAAAAGAAGAAACCGTGAAAAAGCTCAAACTAAGCAGCTCCCGCCAATGACGTATCTTTGAATCACATACTTTATCTACCGCGCATCTTTATCACGTACCCTAACCCTACATTGGAGCGACGTGCGTCGGTTTCCATCTCCGTTCCTCCGATCGATATCACTAAATTATCCAACACCGAGCGGGAAGAGGAAGCGGGCGAAGACGATCTGTGTATCGTTGTATCGTGCGGATGGACCGAAACCCGTTCGTGGATTGGTCTCGATGCAATTTTGCACGCTAGGGTTAGCGCACGTTGGGCGAAGGTGTTAAATTCACTGGATGTACGTCGGCGAGAGGGTGGCGCAGGGAAAACTCGCGCGCACGCGAGCGAACGAGTGTGAGAGAGAGAGGGAGAGAGAGAGAGAGAGAGAGAGAGAAATCGGCGGAGAAAGGAGGACGATGGAGGGAGAGGGAGGGAAGCATTCTGGGGTAGCCGACAAATCCGATCGTATTTTCATCGACGCCAAATTGGCAATATCCTCGCCGGTGACGATTCCTGAATTATGCATCAGCCCGCGCACACGGGGACAGTCACTTCGAAGTTTATCCATCCTGCTAGTTTCGATCCGGGGACGACCTGCCTCTCGGCTCTCTTCCACCCGAGGAGTTTTCTCGCCATCCTCCTTCTCCATCTTCTCCTCCTCTCGCCGACGCCCACCCGCTTCGACCCTCTTTTGCCGCTCATCCCTCCTGCCTCATCTTCCTCGCCATTTCTCTTTCCCTCTTACTCGTCGTATCAGCCACATCCACCCTCCCAATCTCCGTCTCTCACCCTCACCCCCTTCCATCCGTTTCTCCCCTGGAAACGTCACTTATTGGTCGAACTGGAGGATGGAAAAAGGGAGGATATACTCGGATCCGACCAATCGCGTTGAACGTTCGTGATAATGCTCGCGATACCTCGGTTTCCGCACAAGAATCCCGAGAACAATTTTACTTCGACCCCCCCCCCCCCCTCTCACCCCACCTATTCAGCTTCTGCAATTTCGAGCGAGAGAGAGGGATCTATCCGCTCGTGTTTGGGAGTGACGGATTCGAGGCTGTTCTTATTTTCGCTCTCGTATGGGGCGATACGGTGATATTCTTTCGTGCGAAAAGCAAAAACTGCGAATAATGGCTTTCTTGTCTAAAATAATTAGATTTGTGGATATTCGCGGGTTTCGTATCTGCACCTATTTAACGATAACCTACCAAAACCGGTCAGAATGACCGGTCGACCAGCGAAATTTCCATATGGAAAAAATGTTCGGTAGTCTTAACGTTAATATCGATGTTTACTCGAGATTGAAATCTAAACACACCCCCGTCGCTGATGTTTCATTTAGAAACGGTGACGTCGCGGTAAGTTCTTCGTCTTCGATCATCGGGCTCGCATAAAATAGAGGAATGATTGAAATGTTTAAAGGATGGTCGAGGGGTGGGAGGAGGTGAACCGGGTGGAGAGACAATGGGAGATAAAAGTAAAGCTTCGTTCCTGGAACGTAGGGGTGGCCCACCCCAATAATAAGATGATAAGAACCCCTCGTCGTTCTTCGACTTCCTCCCTCAGCGACTCCCCGCCACCCCCCTACTTCCTCCTGCCGGACCCCACTCTCGTATATAAATGTCGATATTATTGTAACGAAGGCACTTTTGATGCCAATTTCATAGCGTGCCCGTTTGTCGGCGCGCTCGCACGCGAGTCGTATAGTCGGGGTGAAAGAAGACATCTGAGAAGGAGAGAAGAAAGAGAAAGCAAACAGAAGAGAGAGAGAGAGAGGAGAGAGAGAGAGAGAGAGAGAGAGAGAGAGAGAGAGACATAAAAATATCAAGGTGAGATCATTTCAACAATTGATATACAAAGTTGAATGCGCTTACCAAAATTAATTTCCAACTCGATGACCAATTCAATTTCTTCGATAAATGTCAATTTGTAATTTACATCCAGGCAACGACAACTGCACAACGTATACGTAACCGAATTCGGGGAAGAGATAATGCAAACGCCCCACTGCCTCATACAGGTGGATATGTTTATTAACAAGACGGTGGGGAAAGGCTCATCGATATTTGCAGGTGATATATGCGCGATGAGCGATTCGGTACAGGAAAATAAAAAGTATGTAACGGGAGAATTTAGCATGATCGATAAGGAAAAAATGTTTTCCCGAGCCTACGTCGATTTCTACGTGCATGATTCTTTTTAAGCTCTATTCCTTCCCTCTACTTTAGCAAACGTCCCCTCCCTTTCTTCGACCTTGTCTCACTGTCAGTCTCTAATCATCAAAAATATTACTTCCATCCACGGATTCCGTGGTAATCACAGTTTCCATCGCCGAGAGAAATCCATCTCGAAAATCTACCTTAATTTCGACTTGAAATGTTTTTGTTCCTACTAAATTCATAAACGTAACGTACATCGAATGCCGCGTGACCAATGAAGCACATTATTAGTAAGTGACGTTTGAAAATGACGTTAGACTTTTGGAAGAAGAATCCTTTCTCGGAAAACTTCACACTCGATAATTTCATCGTTGACAATGTCCCGTTGGGCACTCGGCGAACGATGCACGTAAAGCAATCGGCCCGTCCGCCCTTTTCGCCCAAAGGGATCGCGTACTTTCGTCCAATCCCCATTTCGCGCGATCGGTCGAGCGGCGGTATGTTCGTCCGTGTCCATCCGTCGTCTTAAAACGGAAATGAGGTCATAAAGAAGAAGAAGAGTGGCGAAGAGCTATCTCCGTACGAGACAGTAGGTAAGCCGAAGTGACGCGTCAATTTGGAACACGGACGCAACGCCGATCGATCCGATCGCCGATTTCCCGGGACGGATGAGTCGGCCGTAAATCGTTAACGATCGTCGATCCAAGAAACTGAACCTACTAATTCCCATAGATTTGGCGAGGGAAACTATGTGACCACTTTGTGGAACGAGGCTCGTTCCCTTTTCTTCTCCGATCCAGGTCGTCCTCCCTATCCAAGGCTCATAAAATCTCCCGTGCCGACGACACTCGCACCTAACGACAGCTCCTGGTCTCTATAAGAAAGAAAATGCGAATCGAAAATACGAGGAGTAAGATGAAAAGTATGACAAATCAATAATCACCTTTAATCCTCCTTCTTCTTCTTGCAAGGCTTCCGCAGCTTGCACGGCTTGAATTTTTCAGGACAATAGATGATGCAGGTCGGGCAAGGATACTTATCCTTGTACTCGCAGGGTAAGTTACTGGATACACTCTTTGGCTGAACCCTCTTCTCGTAACAGGGGCAAGGTCCTGGAGGGATCTTGGGCGGCGGTGGACAAGCGCAGAGAACGATAGGACGGCAGGGCGGTTTGGGCAAGGGGGGTGGTGGTGGGCAAGGTTTCGGTCTACCGTGGGACTTGAGCAGCTCGTTCCACTCCTCGTCGTCTAAACCCGACTTTACGTCCACCAGGGGACAAGGCTTTATAGGTGCAAACTTGGGCGGTGGACAAATTTGTTTCGAGTACTCCATTTTTGGTGGCGGATTTTTGTTCGTGTAAATACACTTGTCGGACCGCAGACAACCTTTCATACAGACATTCCTCTTGCAAGGAGGTGGCCGTTTCTTCTTCTCCCTCTTAGGGCACTTGGGCCTATCGGGGTAGCAGGCTACCGTTTCTGGCTCGCAGTCTGGCCCACAAGGTGGTTCCAGCTTGCATATCTTGGAAGTAGTCTGACAGGTCGGTCCCTCGCTTTTCTTGGGTCCCTTGAGCTTCGAATCCTTGGACTTCTTCTTCTCGCCCAGGTTGAGCATGGAAGTGTGAAATCTTCTGGTACCGTGTACTCGATTGAGCAGGTAAAACAGCCGGCAGGGTCGGTGAACATAGGTGGACATGCTGCGACTTCTACCCCTGCTACCTGATTTCTTGGTGCACGAGGGCCCGTCGCAGGGACATTTTGGTGCTTGGTACTTAGGACAGGATTTTGAAGGTGCCGGTGATGGTGGACACTCGCAGCAAGGAGGCGGCGGTGGACACGGAGGTGGAGATGGACACGGAGGTGGATCGGGACAATGAACGATCGGAGGTGGACACGCTACTGGACATGGTGGAGCGGGGCAAGGTGGACACGGTGGACAAGGTGGACAGCAGGGCTTAGGACAAGGTGGGCAGATCGGTTTCGGACAGACCGGCGGAGGGCACGGTGGGCACGGAGGAGGCGATGGACAAGGTGGCGGACAAGGACATGGCTCGCAGGGAGGCGGAGGAGGACAGACCGGTGGCGGTGGACACTTGGGTCGCTTAGGTAATTTTGGTAGCGGCGGTGGAGGTGGCGGTGCGCATTGTTTCGGACACCTAGGCAATCTGGGTAGCTTGGGTAGAGGTGGTGCTGGCGGTGGCGTAGGTATTCGTGGACGCTTCGGTAGCCTCGGTAGCTTCGGTACCGGAGGACACTTCCTGAAGCAGATCTTTGGCGGAGGTGGGCAAGGTGGAGGCGGTGGTTTTGGGCATTTTCCTGGACACGGTGGGATACACGGAGGTGCTGCCGGACACAAAGGCCTCGTGGATGGTGGTCGGTATGCTTTTGGACACGCCGCTTTGCTAGAAGGTTTTATGGTCACTCCTACACACTCCGAGCACTTCTTATTAGGCGGTCTCTTTCGAGTTATCTGGGGAGTGAACAGCTCCTTGTGCTTGCCGCGTGACTCTATCCGAGCCACGATCAGGTTGGACCTTCGTGAGAATATCGATGAACGTGGGACGAATGCGAGAGACGAGGATGTTCTCGATTGTGGTAAACACGAGCCTTCGTCGACGTACTTTCTGCAGCCGGAGACATCCGAGAGCGATCCACCCTGGACGTTGTTTAGCCATCTCATCACTTCGCCCAACACTTTCCAATTCTTGGTGGTTCCTCCCTGGGTGAGAGAAGTGCCCAGCGTGGTGAAGCTCCTAGCGCGTATAAGGTCAGAGCACGTGACAATGTTCGAGTTGAGCGATCCTCGACGATTCCGGAGACCACCTCCTATTGCAAAGCTTCGAAAGGTACTTCCACCATGGAAGTATTTTGACGGCAATGCGGACCCTCTCGTGAGCGGGAACATATGATTACTCGCACAGTTCTTACGCACGGCCTGCTATTTCGAGGAGAGACGGTTTTTTTTCAGATGGACACTCCCGACGGTAATCGGTAGCTTTGCTATTCGCCCTGCCACCAGTCTCCACGTACCTTCTGCTTCTTCCTCTCTTTCTCCGCCCATCTCCCTGTTTCGTTTTTTCAATTACTTCGTGCCTGTTCGGTGAATCTTTCTTCCGCTACTCTCTCGCTAATAGCCATGCCATTGTTTTTCAACACTTGCACGGTGGCTTCTTACACGGTTTCTTCGCCGGGCACTTCACGCAGAAGGGCTTCTTCGAAGGACGATGCTTGGGCGGATAGCCTGGTGGACCCATCGGGCAGCAAGGACCCTTCGGTGGATGGCAGGGGCTCTTCGTTGGCCAATCGGGTGGATCATCTCCGCAGTCAGGCTCACCGAGACGCATGCCTCTTTCCGTTGCCTCCTGAATACGTCGCAACGAGATTTCCCTCTGTATTTCTCGCTTTATACTGTTCGTCTCGCCTCTGCCCCACCTCCCTGCTGCGCCGTGCCACGTACAAGCCAAAACCTTTTACTCTTTCTCTCTCTCTCTCTCTCTCTCTCTCTCTCTCTCTCTCTCTCTCTCTCTCTCTCTCTGCTCCTCCTCCTGTCTCTCCTTGAATTTTTCCATCGTCGAAACGTGGCGACATACTTTGGAAAACGCGCCAACCTCCCCTCCCTTTATATAGAACGAAAACAAAAAGTGGGCACGGCATATTCTCAACGAGTTTTACTAGATTCTTCTTCGATCTCTTTCAGGCTGCGAATAATAACGCATCCGTTATCCGTGTCTTTATTTTTATTCTTCCGTTTTGGGAGTAACGTAACTTTTCAGACAATTCAGTCGGCACGCTGGCGCATTCTTGAAATTCCGCGCTGCGAGGCTGAAATTGTATTGTGTCGTCTTGGATGAAGACAGTGCCATAATGACGATCGACTGTGAACCTCATGAAGATCCCGACGGTGGGCCATTGTCATAATCCTCGTACGATCTCCTGGGGGCGCGCGACAATGAACTCGAGTCCGTACCGATCTCATCGTCATATTCCTCTCCTTGCGGAAAATAATCGTCATTTCTAATTCTGGTCTCGGTCGAATGGTGCCTATCCTCGGATTCCAGAGTGTCCTTCAAAGACAATTGGCCTGTGCGCTTGGAACCGCCGAGTAGCTCTTGTTTCAATGGGTCCCTACGGCTGGCACGTAAGCTCATCGATTCCGTTTTACCATCCAGGAACGATTCTTTTGCTCCCTAAGAATTTATGCGGAAGTTCCACGTGGTACTTATAACTCTTTCGCTCTAGGGATCCGGTTCATACTTCAGTCTACCCTTTAGGCGACATTTCTATGCGTGTGTAATCGATCTTTCTCTACCATTTGTATCCTCGTGCAATAAACGATAAACCAACTGTGAGCGGCTGGACGAGAAAGAGGCAGAAGGGAGGTGGAGCCATCGCGATGAAGTCATACTGTTTACTTCTTTCTCAAAATGTGTACTTTTCAATATCGATGTACTGCTTGCACATAAGTAATAGCGTCGTATCGTAGCAATGTCGTGTCGATAGCGCAAGCATTAAGACACAATCGCGAGTGGAAGATAATTGAGGAAGTTTAAAAGAGGAATTGCATTACGACAAATTCGACCGATTTTCGTCTATTGTAATAAAAAGAAAAAGTGACTCGAAAAATAGAAGTTTAGAAACTTACTTGAGTCGCCTCGTTTAATCGACTAGTGATGAATCCACTCCGTGGTTGGAACTGAAAGAAGGATTTCATTGATTCATTGATTTCGCCGATCGTAAAAGGAAAAAAAAGAGAGGAAAAGCCATCTGCCCTTTCGCTTCGGTCCAAGGCGAACACCCACAAATGTGTCAGTTGGCAGTTTGTTGGGTTATATAGACACGACCGCATGCAGAATTATACAATTTACCAACCACTTCAATATCGCTCGGTAAGAAAATTTGAAACTTGCCAGTATATTTTTAACAATACGCGTAACTACGTGTATATTTGTAATTTTATCCGATTCCAATAAGAGTTGCTCGCGGTCATGCCTGATAATACTTCGATACGTTGAATAGGTTGAAACAAACGAAACTCAGTTCTAGAGCACAAATCATATGTATTCGTACACATCAAATTCTTATACACAATCTAAAAGGCGTACATTTTGTACATTTTCTCCAAAAGTATGGTACATATGAAAAAAAAAGTAAAAAAAAAAACATTACAAACTCATAGGTCCTTTAAAACAGCATGACGAATTGCGTCGAAAAACGTTTCTACGAAGATCCTATGTTACGGATCCACCTAAAACGGCAGAGAATTCCATGCGCAATATAAATCACATCGAAACGGTAGAAAGAAATTTTTCAGTTTTTCTACAGAGACGGAAACGCAAGCTTATCCACATCGTCGAGATCTGCGAAGGAATTCAAAAAAGTCCTGAGTTCGTAGGAAAATCGGTCTAACTTGGTCCGTGCCCTGTCCGCGCATCCAATCGCCGTCCGTCCTTCGAATAACACCCATGGAATTAGTCGAGTAGGGTCTAGAGATCGTGGACCAATTCTGTACTCCGCGAAGCTGGTTTCTCAAGTATATCCTTGAATATGCTTGGTTCGAGTATTTTCGGTTTTTCACCAGGTCACTGCCCTTCTTCAAGGGTTCCTTACCTGGACAAGGTGGAGCCCTAAACACCGGTGGACACTTCTTGGTGACAGCCTCTTGAGCTGGTATCCTTTTGATGTCTGGGCAGGACAGTTTTTCCTGCTTGATCGGAGACAGAGATGCATTTTCCTGCTTACACGGAGACAGTGGTGTCTTTTCCACCGTGCACGAAGACGCTGGCGTCTTTTCCTGCTTGCACGTTAATAAAGTTTCCTTACTCTCCCCCGTCGAACAAGAATCCTCGTCCTTGCTTCTCTTGCGTTCGCCCGGTTTCTTACAGGACTGGGGCGAGTCATTGTTGCAGCCTTCCGAGCTCAAGGCCCTGTTGAACGATTCCCTCGATGCCCGTTGCTTCTGACCGACCGCATCGTACGCGCACATCTTCACGAAAGAATTCGCCGTGTGATAATGCCTCTTGCAAATGTCGTCCGATTCCGACTTGCACGAAGAGGGCCTGTTTTGGCAGAGTTTGGACTTCTTACAGAGCTTGGACTTTTCACAGGGAATATCCTCCGTCTCACTCTCTACCATCTTCGTCTCGCATTTTGGTTTCTTTTGCGCGCAAATGCCGCACTTGGACTTCTTCGCAGGCTTGGCTGGCTTTTTCTTTGGGCACTTGACCGATGATATCTTGCATTCAGGCCGCTTGGCGCAAGGCTTCGGTTTCTTCGGGCAAGGACCCGGTGCGACTTTCGTATGTAAACTCGACTTCTTCGCTTTCTTGCACGGCGATTCCTTCTTGCACTTCGGCGGTTCCTTCTTGCATTTTGGCGGTTCCTTCTTGCACTTCGGTGTCGGCGGCTCCGGTAATATGCAGCACACTTTCTTCGCCGCAGGCTTCTTATCGCCGCAGGCGCAAGAGGAGGCCTTACTCTTAACCCGTTTCTCGCTCCTCTTCCGACACACCTCGGACCCCTTCTTACGGCCGGTAGCCTTTCTCAACAATTCGCCCAATCGACCGAACCATCCATTGCCCTTCGAATACAGGTACGCGTCCGGGGGCGTGACCTTCGCTTCTTTCATCCCCTCCTCGGTCTTGAAGATGTCGTTCAAGTGGTAGGAACTGCCGAAGGTCGACATGGAACGCGACCTGAGCCTGTTGGTCTCGAGGTTCTTCAACAACAGAGCCACCTTCGGCGAGACGTTTCTCGCAGTCCAATAATCCTTGGCAATGCTCCTATTATCACCACGATCCAGGATCATAGATTCGTTGTACAAGCTCTCGTTGCTGATGCCCTTGAAATTTTCGTCGCCACCGTCCAGCGACACTTCCTCCTCCACCATCGTGCCTCGTTCGTTCTCCAAGTGTTCAGAGTCACCGATGAAATTTCCGGAGAGATCGGTGAGATCGTCAACGGTTAGCGCGACGGTTTCCACTGGTATCAATTGCGGACAAATATCGAGGACGCTGCTTCCGGTTGTTTTGCTCAACCTCGACTGACCCGTCGAGCAGTCGATCTTCCCAGAATTCGAGCTCTCTCCTTGCACAGAGCTTCCTCCTGCTCGTGAGATCGACTCGAGATTAAGCTTCTCGCCCTTTCTACTGGCCTTGCTCCTATAAAACTTTCCGCGCGAAGCTTCGTCCGTGACCACGCTCGGTGCGCTGAATATCTTCGAGAACGATGTCATCCTACGCCTGGAACGATTCCCGTAGAAATCGTGAAGAAGCATGGGCTTACGGTCCTCGATTATCGAGGCTATCATCCAATTCTTCGATTTCTTCGTCTTCGCCCGCTTCCCGATCAGCTCGTTCTCCTCGAACTCGATCTCCAGGGCTCTGTTCGCCTGCCTGTTGCCACGGCTCCTCCTCTCGCCTCTCAAGCTCGTCGGGTCAGCGAGCTTCCGCTCCTCGGCCGAAGCCGGGTCAGGAACCGATACTTTCGCGTCAACGTGGCCGACCAAGTCGTCGCTCTTTGCCTTCGGACCCTTCGGCCCCCTCTTCTCACTAAACTTTAGCACGCTCTTCGCGTCGGAGAAATACTCGAGGGTGTGTCCAATCACGAGTGGCTTCGTCATTACTTCCGGTAGCAATTTGAGGACCTCGGCTAGCAGGTAACCTGCCGATGAGTGCGATTGCCACGCGCCGACAGGGCCCAATTCTCCAGGCACTCGGACGGACGGGTGAGTTCTGCATGCGTCTCCCTCCTGGGGACAGACGGAGAGACGATCTTTCAGTTCCAGCTGGACGCATATCTCGCGAAGGAGATATTTCAATTTTTATTTCTCTCTCTCTTTTTTTTCGTTCTTTTTCTCTAGTCAGTTCTAAACTTTCTCTTTACTTCTCGTTCGCGCAAGTGTTCGCCCGCGATCTCGGAACAGCCCGAATCCGTATCAATCGTCTCTCGTCTAGAGTACGCATCACCAAGTAAAGGCGAGAAGAATTAATTCTAAAAAATACAAAGAGGGGGGGGGGGGGGGACAAGTCACAAAATTCTTCTTTTTTCCTAATTTCTACAAGTATTTCACCAACTAAGCGTTACGGAAGTGTTTCTCGGACGATACACGGGGGCGTTCACTGTTAAATCACCCGTCACGAGGCTTCTGCCGAATGGTCTTCCCTAGCCGCATATAACCCTTGCGCAACAATTGACGTCCCTTTGAGATCCTCTTGAGAATAAGCTGGAGAGGCAGACCTAATGCTATCCCCGTGAGAGCGGCGATCAATCGTTTTCGTAAATCGAGGACACTCGATCCGACTCTCTCCTCGATCTTTATCTCCTTCGATCGAATCGCGAGATCCTCGTAAACGTTCTCGATCTTCGAACGAAAGTGCTTCCTACCCCTGCGAGCCTCTTGCCGAATTATCGAGACGATCGTCCGTAGGGCATTCTCCACATTGGCGACAATATTCCTGACGGACTGTAACCTGCGACCCTTCGTCGTAGCGAGCTTGTCGGCCGGGTACCAGCAATGACCTTTGACGAATACGATGAGAAAAGTGGTCCACGACAGGAGACTCGTGCGGAAGATGTCGACCGCGCGATACAATTTGCGAAACTCAATAGACCCGATTGTTCTTCCGGCACTGCGATTGGCCATTCGACGTTTCCAAGCTCTCAGCTTGAGATACCTGACCAGCGAACTCCTCGCCCTGTCGATGATCCCGCTGATACCGTACGCGCCAAAATTCTCGCACGGAACCGGTACGTTTCTCATGTTACTCAGGGCGTTCAATATGGAGGTCTTGTTGCCAGAGTCGTTGGGCAACGAAGAATCGGAATTGTTCTTGTAGCTGCTAGCATCGTCGGGCGAAATCGTCCTGCCACGTAAAGACGTAGATTGGCCGTTTCGTTCTTGAAATCGTACCATCGCCCCCAGATGATTCTTCTGGCAGTTCGTCACGGAGTGATCCCGTCGTGGAGTCTTCCAGAATTGCCTACAGTTGTTCTCCGGCTTCGTCGCGCCCTCATCTCTCCAAAGATACTCGCAGCTTTTCATCGCCTCCGAACGAGACTCTCGATGAAGAGACTCGAAGGTTCTCGGTAAGAGAAAGCGCTTGACCGAGATCACTCTCAGAGAACGGATATTATCTCGAGCGAGTACGTTGTAAAGATCAAAGTGTTCTAAGAGAGCGCTTGGATCATCGATAACCGACTCGATCCTCCAGTTCTCTCCTAATTGCGCGAGAGTCGTC
Source organism: Tiphia femorata (assembly GCA_944319695.1). Classification (NCBI taxonomy): domain Eukaryota; kingdom Metazoa; phylum Arthropoda; class Insecta; order Hymenoptera; family Tiphiidae; genus Tiphia; species Tiphia femorata. Next base: position 665,281 of record OX090899.1, read on the forward strand.
GCGCTCTCCACGGTGAGTAGATCGTTCGAGAGGATCGCGTAGATCCGTCGTTGCTCCCTGCAGCCTTCGAGGATCGTCAGCGGAGTGGCAATAAGATTCGCTTGCACCAGTTCACAAATACTTCCGATCGCATGAGAAATGCTCTCTTCTACTTGGAAGCGGATGATTCGGACGCTAGGTGGCCTCCCCTGCGAACAGGGTTGATCGTAGGTTCTCTTAATACCACTCCACCGCGATTCACGAATGCGGGCGCGCGCTTCCGAGAGTATGCGATGCACGTACTATTAATTATTAAATTATTCGATTACAGGAAATGAGGCGAATGAGGCGAATGATCTGGTCGAAAACTTGTCCCCGGCATCTTTCTTATCGAATAGAAATAAAAAACACCAATACTTTCGCGCGCAACGCGCCAGTGGAACGTGGTGTCCTTTTCCATCCTCGAATATCTCTATTCTCCACCCTTCGACGAAAGATCTTCCCAAAATAACCAATGAAATCTCTTACCTGTGGCACTATCTCGTTCGAAGTCAATCCCACGAACGTCTTTCCAACTTCTCCCTCGCCTATCGGTAGACGCTGCAACGCGTTTACGACATTGTCAGGCTGGTGCTGCGGAATACAAACGGGGAGGGATGGGAAAAAATTGTCAGCTCGTATCACTCGAGAGGAGAGAATCGGTGGTGAATATTTTCCGCGGCTCTTATCAATTTCAATTTACGAGTACCGTCGCCCGATACCGCTCTCGCTTTCAATCCGAAGCATTCGTTTGGACGGCTCAAGCGTGCTAAACCTCGGTAGAGAAAGAAGCAAAGTTTCGTAGGGGTTCTGTCGAGAGGTCAATCCTGGAATTGTCCCTTTGTCTCCTGAGAAATATATTAATCTCCTTGCGGTGAGCTTAACTTCTTAATTAGCAATGACAATCAACGTTCTTAAGGGAACGGAGAGAAGTCCGGGCCAAAAGGATCGAATCTAATCGAGTCGACGTGCGCAGGAACCGCCTCGAAAAATTCTAAAGCACCGCTGATTTTAATTGTTTCTCGACCTCGGTGGTTTGCTCGTGAAGTCAAGGAGAAATAAGAGTTGGCAGCGAGAAATGTTAATCTTCGGGTTAATTTACGAATTGAAGTGGTAAGTTTGGTCTGCAAGACATTTTATGCGATACGATAATTTTTCATTTACTATTAACCGTTTGAGTGGCACGGGTCTTTGTCGAAAATATTTCTTTATTAAACGTCGGAAATATTTGGCGTGCGACCTAAAATGGTAAATACCTTTGCTGATGTCTGCGCGTGAACGACACTCTTTTCAATCGTGGGAGCTCTAAGTGCATCGTTCTGGGGTCCATCTTCCGGGGTGCGTAACTTGTTGGCCATCATAAGCATGCGGGAGTTCTATGCGAAGGAATGAAACAACTTTTGGTTAATAATACGCAAGAGAAAATGAGCGCGTGTATGGGGTGTATTGAGGAAAGTGAGATAGAAATCGTGAGAAAGAGTCTCTAGATAGTTCCGTGAATCTGTTATTAAGAACGTTGATGTAGAATTTGATTTCCTTCTTTCTGGAGAAATAATTAAAAGAAAGAATATCCCAAGCGAAGAGAAGGAAAGTAGAAATGATCTTAAATTTGTATCGCGAAATATCCGTTCGAAGTATCTTACACCGATGCCGAATGATTCGCCTTCGCATAGCGTTGGAAATTTGTCCTGAATGGACGGCAGGGTTCTCTTGCTAGAAGTCGATACATCGTACAAGGCCAGAGGCTCGAGTTTCGCGCTTCTCTTCAGTAATTGCGACAGATAGGACTCGCCGGTCGTTGCTCCTAACAATGTGATCTAAAAATTGCATTCGGATAATTAACGATGACGGACATCCGTAGATTTCGAATAATTGAAACAAATTGGATCCATCGTGCAAATGGAAATCGAAAATAAGTGAACGGTGATCCTGAAAGTGACATTCTAATAGTTATTTTCAGATTGTGCAATTTCCGTTTAAATTTGAGTAGATTGCCTCCACTTGGATGTCCAATACAACCGTTTTGTATGCACGCGCTATTTCGCGCCGATGGAAACAATGTCCGATTATTTAATAAGCTTCCGAAGCATCATCCGTCATTTTATCGTTCGAGATTTTTAAGTCGAAACGATATCATATTTGAGTTGATCGACGAGGATGTGTTCCCGGAGATTTTTAATTTTTCCTTTCATCCCAATCGCGGGTTGTCAAGGACGATGGTTATTTCAAATTCTCAACACTTCATCACAAATCCGAGACCTTCGCTTCTGTTACGTTACCTTGAGATTTTCCTCGCCGGCGTAATATTTGCAATGTCCGAGGGACTTCACGACGGATTTTGCGGCCCGGGAAAACATTGTTACACTTGTTGGTGAATTACTTGAAATTTTTTTAACGCCTTCATTGGGCGTCCGGCATGTCCAAACTGATGGTGTCGTTTAAAAATTTGCGTTACCAAGGAGAAGAATGATACATTAGACCACGTTTGTTTTCTCGCTCGAAAAATTAATCTAGGGTGCTTGGAAACCAATTTTCATTGTTTCTTTACAAGTTAAGTGTGTTTGTGTAACAGTCCGACTGACAAGTTGTCGAGATTTCAAAAGAGGAATATCCTAAACCAAGGAAAAAAACGCTGATAATTAGGTCTTATTAACTGACAATAAAACGTAATTGCTGCAGTGACCAAAGTGACGTATATTATTGAAATTAAGTAAATGTCACAGTACGTGATGTATGTACATGAAAACCACACGATATGCGTTAATACGCATATCCTCGTGACATATGTAATATTCTTATAGACATTTATTCATTATTCGGCGATGTAGAAGCATTATTTTACAACTGAATTGAAAAAATATGAACGCCAGCCCATTATCCGTAGTAATATAAAAATATAACTATTCGATTTATGAACTGTTACATTTCATTGTTCTTATGAACATATATATGCCTCTTATTAACATATATATAAATTACAATCAGTGCTTAATTTCTAATTTACCTAATTTTGAAGTATACACGTAATTTAAATTGAACTATCTACGTACATCATAAAGTATATCAACGAGTAACAATTATAATTTGTGCTTTACAAATATAATTATTTTTTATTAGATTCGCACGTCATATAAAATAACTTGCAGTGCGCTAACGGGAGTGGCCCTTTGCACCTATCTCCACGTCGCATTCATTCTCCACGTATAAATTTTCTTTCTCTAGATTAACAACATATATATAATACATTACAGGATACATTATAAAGTTTTGATTCTTTAACAAGGTCATCAACATGGAATAAGACGTATTAAAGTTAGGATATATATACCCTACAGTTCTATGCAACGCGGACCACCTAAGTGATTAAAACAGTTGTGATGCAACCACAAACTGTTCGCCATAAAATGTTCTATTAAGCAGCCTATTTGCTTTGATCTACAATTGAAATATATATACACATGGCTGTATCAAGAATCTAATATCAAAAGTCTAACACGTAGAAGACTTCAACAAATGTTGCCGGGTAGTACTTAAATAGGCACTTCACCACGGATATATTTTGTGACATTGAATAAAATAATTTTATTCAGCTCCACACATCGCTTGAATAACGCTTTTGTGAATCCATTTTCTTTATGTAACTCGTTGCTTCAAGTTCGGTCATATTTCCTCGTTCCATAACTACTTTGAGCAGAATATTATGCACATCGCGTGCCATATTCCTTGCGTCACTGAAATAAAGCATATTTTTATTACGTACATTTACACAAATATATTTTATAGCAAAATGGACAATTTTTTTAAACGTATTGTAAATAGTTGATCGTAATACATATACTAACCCACAAACATAGATATGTCCATTTTGTTCGCCAATTACTCTCCACAGTTCTTCTTTGTTCTTTTCAAGTAAATGCGTGACATAAACCTTCTGCGGTTGATCTCTACTAAATGCAACGTGCAATGTTAGAGTACCATTTTTAACATATTCATCCAGTTCTTCGCGATACAGGTAGTCCTCTTCGCGTTTTCTACATCCGAAATATAGAATCGTGTCTCCTACTTCTTTGCCTACAGTAATAAAGTTTGTACATACATAACCAATCAACTTGCACTGTGTCGTTACATTTTATATATAATCACAGAAAGCTGGAAAAATGTTTAGCAGATGTACCAACCAGCTTTTCTGGCGACGTCTCTTTCTTGTATAAATCCTCTGAAAGGTGCTATGCCAGTGCCAGGTCCAACCATAACAATGGGAACAGATAAACGGGTAGGCAGTCGGAATTGCGATTTGCGTACAAAAATGGGCACAAAACAAGGTGGATCCGACGGGTGCTTGTCTTTCAGCCAACTAGTAGTAACACCTTTAATTGTCCGACCTGTTGCAGTTTTGTACTCGACGACGACAGCAGTTATGTGAATCGACGATGAATAAAGCTATAGCGAATAATTAACGCATAATCATTATGCTCTGTAGTACGTATAACTTTAATTACAGAACTACGAAATATGAATGACGAACAACAGTAAGTACCTTCGGCGACGAAGAAATTGAATAGTAACGACACTGTAATCTTGGCAACAATTCACACAAATGATCCATTGTTGGTTTTAAGCTTGGAATATCTTCTAAGACATGCACGATGTTTCTATTTTCTTGCACTATCCATTGTTGATAGGCTGCTTTGCCCTCTGCACTTGTTGACGCCATTAATTTCAATTTTTCTTTATCCGCGGGATCACTTGCATATTCGCTCAATTCCTTAAGAACATGAGTACGTGGATTACTCGTAATATCCAAATAATGCGTCAAAGCAGTTCTGTAAGAGCATGGACAAGGGAATGGATGTTTCTTGGTAGACTCCTCTGTAAAAATAAATCCATCACAGTTAGACAATAAAAATGATTCTGTAATAATGTTAGAAATACTACATAAAGCGTACACGTACCATCTGTGTTGGTTAGGGTGATCACAGTATCAAGATCAGCTTCACATTTTTTACCAATGGCATTCACTAATTCTGCATTATTTACAGGGTATACGGCTAAGTGATCTCCTGCTTCATAACGCATTTTAGATCCGTCTATATCAAATTCAATGTGCATGCACGATCTATCTGATTGTGACCCGTGTAGCTCTCGATTAACTTTTACAGGTGCTAAGAATGGATTCTTTGCGTCAAATGGTCTACAATTGATAAAAACGCACGTATAAATAAAACCATGCTGGTACTATGTGTGTATATAAAAAAAAGATACGTTTCAAATATACTTACGGTCTCTGATTCTTGAAAGCATGCAAACGTGCCAACTCTCCAGTATACACGCGATCGGCGGGCAGATCAACATGTTCGGTAAGTTTGTATTGACGAATACTAACATCTTCGCCCGCACCTTCAATGCCAAAGAATTCGCAAACCGATGGCCAGAATTTATCCTTCCACGTGATAAAGTCATCTTCGATGCTGGAATAATAAAGAATCGTTGAATAGAAATAAATTAAATTTTTCGCAAGAAAAAACGTCCGTCGTTTAGGAAATTTTCACGAATTCATTAAAATTAAAGCTCTGTAACGAGTAACAAAATTAATTTAACTGTACATACTTAGCGTCGTCGTCGCCTAAACCAAGTTCGAAGACACGTGTAGCTCCAAGCTGCTCTAATCTATGATCTACATATATTGCCACTTCGTTGTAATGTTCGTAAGTTTTGTTGCCAAGGCCGAATACCTATGGAGAAATTAAAAAATCAATAGTTTTTCGTAAATGCTCTAATCAAGAAACAAAATTCCGACGCTCTTTCTTTCTATCGTGTATCAATAGACGAAATGCACGTGACCTTCCATTTAAATACCTCGTATTCCGACGGAGAATAAAGTACGCTAGACGACCAACGCGTGGCGCTGTTGTGCACACCTTTGGTAAAATCACGCAAAAATTTAGCGAAGAAACGTAAGTTCATTTTGAAATTTTAAGAGGAACGATAAGACAGGAGAGCGGTCGTTACTAAGCACAGGGAACTTTGATTCGCCACGTGGTAACCGAATCATGTGATAATCCTCGCGGAACCAAGAAGTAGACCGAGTTGTTAATGACTGTACGAATCCATGCGGCACAAAAGTTTATCTGCTTCTAAATAGTGTTACGTAATATCGATGACACAAATGAGGATCGACATCGTTACTAATGGCAGTAAGGGAAAGCTATGTCAGAAATAGTTTACGCACCGAAGCGTATTACACTCTGATGTAGGTTATGTTACCCACAGCTATGGACTAAAGGAAGTGATGCAACCATGTTCTAAACAATTTTTACAAATGGCGGCCCCATCTGCGCGTGAGAACGTTTTATACCGCGTCGTCGCGCACTTGTCGACGCAGATCCGATGATTGGACATTTCTTAACTTTTACAATACCTGCTGCCGTGTATCGCGCTCGACTTCGTTCTATCGAGAATCTTCCTAATTTATTGCATTTAATTTAAATAGAGAAAAGGACGATCGATTTTCTTTCACTGCGCGAGAGAGTTATACGTGCACCCGCGGCAATGGTAAATCAATTCGTTTAAGCATGGTTCTAACAATAAGAAGAAATACTTACAGCATAATTTAAGCCGCTAAGATCAGCTTCGCCGTTTTTCAACCAGTCGACAAATTCCATCGCGTTATCAGTGGGGTCGCCCTCGCCGTACGTAGCTAAACAAAATACTGCCAAGCTATTTGGAATAGTCTTTAAATGTACAAGCTCTTCCTGCAATAAGAACACAACATACATTATCCATCGTGTAACAGGTCATTCGCCGAGGAGAGATCGTTAATGAGGGTCAGCGCCCATTATTTCGAGGACATGAGAAAATTTGAGAAAAGGGCGCCACTTTGTTATAATTACGTAATAAATTACCATCCGTTGCGGGTTACGCTACAACTACATAAGTACCGTTCGTCAAACAGAACAGTGCAATTATTTCCGCGTCCATGTTTCTAGACGCGCGCTAATCCTCTTCGACAATCTCTTGTCGGCGTTTCATTACTTTTAATTGCGCACTTGAACAATGCCCGTCGCTTGACACCGCAGAATCAAGCAAAACTTGTGTACCCACGGCTCGCTTCTTATACAGTAGATTACGTTCCACGAAAGATCGAAAATATAGAAAGCCGCTCGAAAAATTAGCTTTGAAAACCACGTTGTTGATTATGCGCAACGAGGAAGGCTTTTACACTTTTAATATTCGGATGCGCGTACAATGTGCAGGGTGCGCGTGAAATATGCACCTCACAAATTCAAAACCGCATAAAAAAGATCCGTATAAAACGAGATAGTCGATTGCACGTATGTAAGTGTTAATAAATAATAAAATAAATCAATAATAAATAAAATAAAATTGTCCCTCGTACCATATCACATTCCTCGGGGTCGGCCACCATACCCTTCATTTTATATCGAATTCCCTCTTTAGCTAGACGACCCGCGAACTCCTCCCCAGTTCCAGTCTGACTACCATAGAAGACTACCAAACTCCTTCCGGAAGTCTTCAATTTCTTAATAAACGAATTCTCCGACGGAGTTAACGCAGTGAACGATGTTGGCCTTGAAATATTACAGATAAAATTGTTTAACACGAATGTCGAGTAGACCAGGAGAATTCAGCCGCACGTGTGATAATTACTGGATTGTGTATGATTTCATGGAGGGCGTGTACTCTTCTTGTTTATTTCTACGCATCAGCCACCATGCCGCGGCCAGTAGAAGCGTGCCAAGAAGAATGATGTCCAACGTACTGAAGAGAGGCTCGTCCAGCACCTCGCTCCTGCTCTCGTTCTCCAAAACCGGTGAACCCGCCATTCTTATTGCTTTAGGCTGCGACGCGTCTGCAGTCTGCAAAAGAAACCAAAATAAATGAATTCGATTGCACGAGCCTTAGGCGAAACGTCTAGTTTACGAAAACGGTTGAAGATTAATCGCTACCAAATGAATGGAAGGAAGTGGTGGTAACAGCCTTCGTACCAGCGACAATCGAGGATACTCGAAACGTTCCTGGATCAAAGTCAACTTACTTCCAATTCTTCGGCATGTTTTATTTCTTTTTACCAGCGCCCTAGTTTCTCTACTTTCTGTCGATCAATTTACACTTTAACTAGAAACTGCAAGCTGGTCATCTCGCGCACTTTGCACAAATAACGTGAAATAGTATTCGCTACTTAAAAGACAAGGAACATCCAAGAAATTATTTTAATGGACAATTATGTTTGGTGGTAACGATCTTCTTATATAACACGTTCTTCGTAATAAAGCATGAAATTAAAGCTTAATCGTGTATTTTAGTGTTATTGTAAAGTGTGCTATCGTTCGAAAGAGATCAAATCAAACTATTTAGCTTCAATTGGGAGGTGTTACTTTATTTCAGTAAATTTAACTGCCCTTGTTCAACAGCTTTGATCGAAAGCTCAATTTTGCAAAAGGAGAAAAAGTATTCGATGAATTGCGAACAACTCCTGCAGGGAGTGAAGACTGATTTTGCTAAGAACAAGAAAAATGAACCGAACGAAAGCCGCGCATTGTTGTAAGATAAAAGTGGCAGATCTCCCCGATCGATCTCCCAGTGACTCATCTTCAAGCGGGGAGAGATCGGCTCATTTTGTCGGCTATCAACAAGCCTCGACAAACGCACGATCATTTGAACATTGCCACATTCGATTATTCCGAACAAGCGCGTGCCTCTTTTAATCCTACGCTCGACGACGATAAATAACTCGCAAGCTGAAAAACAATTGTCAACTCGTATCGCGGACCACCTCGACCGTATGTCGCTTGGTACAAAGGATACGTTCCTATCGGTTAACTGGAGAACTATCGATATCGTGGCCGCCACGTGCAGCACGAATAGACCGTCTTCTTAAGTGTTTTGAATACTTATTAATAGCGGCGGAGAGCGGAGAGGCAACGATTAAGAGAGCGCGAAGGCGAAGCAGCACACGCGCATTGGAGTCTTCTTCGTTCGAGGACGATAAGCTTGGCAATTCGTGGGTGAAAGTGACCAAGAAAAACACATTTGTCGATCGTTCGCTCTCCATCGGGGGAAAGAGGCGAAAGTGATTTCGGAAGCGACATCGAAGCGAAACGCATCGAGCTCTCCGCGAGACGAAAATCTTACGCAACGAGGACCACTCGGCGAACGAAAGGACGATACGCCAGAAAACCGGTATACTAAAAAGCTACGGTGGATGCCGGCCAACGCCCCCCAAGGAGCCCAAAAGGCGCGCACCTTCTCTACGCACCAAAAATATCCTGTCGCCAATCCCTTTTTTATTACTTCACCTCTAATCGACCATCCACAATTCTGACGCACGATTTGAGTCTAGCGAGAGCTTACCGAACTCCTAAGAATGACAATTAAAAATGAATAAAGAAATTGATCTCTGGTCAAAATAAACGTACGTTCGCGGTATAGTTCTAGCGTGAAACTCGATGTTCCTTCCGGCGACAGTAAAATTGTCCCTTCCATCGTCACAATTGCAATTTTTTCAACGAACTTTGTACACCCGCCACCGACAAATGACAGCGTGGTCGATCGACGCGCCCTACGCGCAATGATTCGTACTTTATCGTCCGAACGGTGAGGGGGATTAGGTTAAGTGTCACGGATAAACAACTATGATTTAAAAACAATGAGGTACGGCGAGCGCTCTCGGGCAGGCCGAACGAAAGACCGCCGTCGCAATGAAATCTTCGTCGATGTTAGACAAGCGTTCAATTTCTCCGCAATGAGAGAAAAGTATACGATATATCTAACTATGATGGCATAGTAACAAAATTATAGTTGGAAATATCATATTTATGGTAACTGTTACCATAATGTCGGTAAGAATTACGATAGAGGCATAGTATAAGCAACTATATTATCTTTTTACCCAAATTTGTCTATAAAGTATAGTGAGATTATAGTAAACCGAACCATTGTTTTCTCCCCGTCCGACAATGTTTGTCTCGATGAAATTCTTACGACGAATCTTCATCCTATCGATGCTGTCTTCGCGCCGGGAGCAGCCGGGAGTGTCCATGGACCTGTTGCCTTGCGGCCGCGTGGCGAAGTACGCGAGAAGAGAAGAGGAAGAATTCGCGCGTGGAAACAAAAGGGACGGAGGAGAGGAATTGCTTGGCCAACAGAAGTCGAGGCGAGAGGCAATTTCCGTTGGCGCAGACTAATGAATATGATCCTCGGTGCGCCCGCGAAGTGCCAATTATTACTCTTCGTATTTTTCGTGCCAATTATTACTCTTCGATCACCGCACACCTCGAGGAGGCCATTGAATTTTCGGGTGATTCGGACGTCGAAGGAACAACAGACGTTAAGGAAAACGAGAGTGTCCGGCTTCCGCAAAAATCTGTTTTCTTCGCGGCCACCAAGTTTTTATCGCAAATTGCGTCACGCTCGCTCGTATCGACGCATTCGTAAAAAATCAGCGAATCATCGAGGATGCGAGAAGACGCTGACATAACTCGCGCGTTACATAATTCATTCACTTACTGAATTGCCGTGATGCCCCTAACGGCTAGTTAGAGACAAGCGATGCCGACCCCGGCCAACGAGTAAATGAGTTTTTGCGCGAGCACCAAGCGAACTGTGTAGGTACGCCTATCGGAGAAGGCACGTATCGTTGATAAAAAAGCGAGAACGCCTACAAAGACGTTCGCTGTTCGATCTCGTATCGATTTTTCCTTTCATTATAGATGTTCGCTCTCTGTGCTACCTCGAGACATTTTTTCAGCCAAATTTACGGACAACTTTTGCGAGAAAAAGGGAATAAGCGAATTTTTAAAGAGGTCAGGTAGATACTACGGCTTACTATCTTCGAAGTAACAAAATATCTCGAGCAATTTATTTTAACCTTGTTGTCCGTGCTTCGAATAGCCCCGTGTGTCGGTACCTTCGAAATCGCGCAGTCCGCTTATAAGCAAGCTGCTCACCGACGTTACGCTTTCATGTTACAATTTAATGCTCGTGTCCGTTTTTGAAATCCGACTTTGCCTTTTCTCCCTCCCTTCTCGTTTAAAAATGGCGACGCGAGGCGAAATAGAATCTCACGGTTATCAAACTGATTCTCTTCTTTTATCGTTATCCCCCCCACGCTATTTCGTCTCGTTATAAAAAGCATTATCGGCGAAACATTACTCGTGTGTCGAACAAGCGGAACGTAAGTACTCCCTGCAATTGGAATTTTGCGATCGGACCCTGACGTAGAGGTGATTACGAAAACAAAGAACTGCTTCTTCCTCGAGGGCAGCGCGACGGACTGTCCCATCATTTTCGCGCACCGACGAGGACCATCGTTTTTAAAATTTTTTGCAAGCCAGGGATCAATTCACCTCTGCCGTGTCTTCGGCTACAATGAGCGCGTTCAGCAGACACAACTGTTGTGCAACTGTTGAGCTACTGATCACTGCTGATCACTGATCGTATACCGATACTGTGGTAGCGCTAACTGAGCGGAGTGCGTTCAGCAGATATTCGCCAACAGTTGCACAACAGTTGTGTCTGCTGAACGCGCCCAATGCCACATGACATAATTCATTGTGATGTAATACGTGGACACGAAAGGCATAATTTCTCGCACGCAATACGTCACGGCCCGTCTGATTAAAGCTTATCGCGAGCGGCTGCAACGATAAATGACGGACACTGAAAAGACGGACATGGAAAAAGGAACAATCATCGAAAAAATGAAGATAAATCTGTTACACAATTATCGATATAGAACGACGATCGTTGAACGTGAAAATAGAAATAAAATAAAAATATTGTTCTTACGATTAACCACGTGCGACGATCACCGAGGAAAATGCAAAACTGCGATAAAATGAAGTCTACGGATGAAGAGCGATCAGCCAACAGGTGTTGATCGACGTTTCTAAAGAAACGATCCTGGAAGCGATTGAATGGCACCGATCGGGCAATCAGAAGCTAGAACCGTGTGTTTAAAAAGTGTGTATCAATTTCGATAATTATATAGAATACCTACGACCTCGCCGATTTCAACGACCTTCGCGTACATTGCCTCGAACATTGTCCCCAGCGATCGTCACTCGGAAGGACGTCCTCGACGACATAAGTAAAGGTCATTTAAATCGGCCACTTTTACGGGCACCTCGCTTCATTGAAGAGGCTTTTCTAGCTCATTACTCATTCTCGAATATACGTATATAGAGAACCTGAAGAAAATATCAACAGAACGTCAATTAAACCTTGTCTGTTTTTTCTGTAAATTCAATTGCACATAATTACCGGAGACTCTACGACCAACTTTATAATCGCTTTTCACCTACAAAACTCGATAATTGCAACTTTTATCATATCGCGCATATTGCGTTTGATCCGAAGCTAAAATAAGTGGCGGGAGACGCCAAAGACCGTCTACTGTGTGTGTCGACAACATATAACTCGCGAATTATTCCAATCGAAGAAAATAATCTCATCGAGCGGGCCTGGAAGTGATTATTTCGTAGCTTCCACCACGTGCGACGACAACGTAATTCAGCGGATTGCGAGCAAAACGAGAAAGTGTAGAAAGTACCTTTCGTACAGGGAAAGGAAGAAAACAAAAACACAAGTGTAAACTCGCAGAGAAAACGGGCGTGCGGATCGCGATTTCATAACTTGTGTACAAAGACGTCGGTCAATCGTCCGGTCTCATCGCTGGTATCTTTCGCGTTGACATGCCGACGTAACGCATAATAATGAACAATTATTATTACGCGAGCTTACGTCCCGATGAGAAGAACCGCGCGATTTTACTCACCCGCGCACGAACTGCGAATCTAGCGATTAAGTGGGGCACGTGCGTGTGTGCGAACCGTCGCGTAACACCGCTCGTATACCTTCCTCTTTCGGAATCGGCTCGGCAAAATAATAATTAATTACGGCGACGTAGCCGTTGACGCACGCCGATGAAATTCCATTTCTTCGTTGAATGCAAATTAAATCGGTTCGCGCGGCCAGAGAAAATTTTACTACTCGATCGCGATGCCGTTATCGAGACATTTTTTTCCTTTCCTTAGAGATGACATATATCGTCGAAGAAATTCAGCCAAATCGAGCACGAAAAAATATTCCATGTTCAAGCGATGTCGAATTTTCGCTATTTTTCGCAATAACGATTTACGCGTGGTTCCAGTTGACACTCGCCCATTGTCCATTTTACCAATGTAAAGATGTACCTACCTATTCGGGTGTCTTATGTTATACAGTCTGTCCATGGATCGATCTATCGATACGTGTAAATTCTTCCATTTCTTATTTTCAACGAAAAACTCATTCTTTATCACAAATTTTGCTTATTTTGAAAAAAATCTTAAATGCAGTCAGAATGTCAATGAAGTACAAAAAAGCAACTTTGAAATACAAATTCTCTACTTTTAATGTTTGAACAAAATTTAATATTCACGTAAGAAACTATTTTTCCTTTGACATTTTGTATTTATTCTTAACCAACTGGTACTTCATTCTTCATCTATACAGTTTTACATTTCATTATTTTTTATCGACCCTCTAACTTATATTGACATACTGACCGCGCTTCAGGACTTTTCAAAGTACGTAAAACTTGTTGTAAAGACGGACTGTTGCTCTAAAAATAAAAGTTAGAAAAATAAGAGAAATAAAAAGGTTTAGAAGTACAGTTGAGTCCTTTCGTGGACACCCTCTATATGTTATATATTATAAATAACTATGCGCCAAGGTTTGAAAGTACACGGAACGTCAACAAATAATTTGTGATTATTCTACCATGAGCGGAGACATAACTTAAGGAGTCAACATAGTAGCAAGTTTTGTTATCGCTTCTTTATCTCGTTTCGTCTGCCTCGTCTGAGAAGTGCACGACACGACGTTGCAACAGCACAGCACAATGCACTGTGGCAGACACAACGCTCGTAACTTCCATTACCATTGTCATTGCCATTGACAATAGAGTTGGATTGTGACATGCCTCGGCCAACTGAGCAGAGAGAATTATACCTAATCAAAAACTTCGTGAAGAAACAATCCCATTATATTGTACGATTTTAGAACTTTTTTCTTTATCTAGATGGACTTTGAAGTAAGGCATACGACCGGTCGCAAAACTAGGACTTTATTTTAAGGGGCCCCTTACACGCTCAATATCATTGAGCCAATGTCGATTTTCCTCAACGTATTGATTATCCGAGGCGCATATTCGAACAGTAATACTGACGGAAGTATTTTGAAGGAAGTTAAAACGATTTCATTTTTATCGAACCCCTGTCAACAATATTGAGATGGGGTAAATATTATTGTACGTGTAAAGGGTATATGTATCGCGCAATAGCACGTCAGCAGTCTTTGATCCGTCCTTGTTAAAAGCAAGACCGCAAAATCACATTGTATCGATCAATAGGTTTGTTCGCGTTGCTTACACTTTTAACACTTTTGCACTTAGTGTACACTAATTCGTTCGGGTTGTCGGAAGTGACGTCAAAACCTCTGTTTTTGTTACGGGTGTAAATACAATTCGTGCAACACTTTTCACACTTGGTCCCGAGGAAGAGTAACGAGTGTATGGCTGTGAAAAGACGATAAGTTGAAAAATGTCACGAGAAATACATCGCGATTTCTAAATATATTTTATGCTTGAATTTTTTTCGATACAGTATACAACTTTTACGTTATCATTTTTATACTGAGGAATATATTGTTCATTTACTACACTCAGCCGTTCGTGTTGTTTCGTACAAGTTACTGACATTTTTTCCACTCACTAGAAAATTCACTAAACACTCGTTACAACTGAATAAAACGATACCGGCAAAATTCAATTAAAACGATATCGGTTTGACGTGAAACGATGAATTACTTACTTTTTATAATTATAAAAATGATATAGATTTACGTGCTCGTACCCTCCCTTCGTCTGTACAATTATTTCAGATCTGGTTCATTCGATAAAAGGAAAACAATGTGCAAAAAAACAACCTATGTTAACGTTATAGAGTATTAATTAAAGTTGCGAGCCTATCCCCTTGTTAATGCAGATATTGATACGTAACGTTATCAGAAATTTGTACACGCACATCTGTTAAACGTCGCGTCCAAAAGTTCCGCGTTAATATCCACCGTGGGAGCTTTAATAAATTGTCATGCGTCAGATTCTATAGTGGCGCGAATCGTGATCAATGTTCAAATATGCCATGGAATTGATATTCTTGAAGAGCGTCTATCGGCGGAAGCTCATGAATAATTTTCACATAGCCACCCGCCGATCTTGGATACATAATAGTCGTAATATTTACATTCGTGTTAATCATTCCGTGATCTAGTCGCTTTGTAAAGTAGTTCGTACTAATCACATTAGATACGCATAAAAGTATCAACCGTAGGTATGTAAAGCACACCGGTGGTGTCCTTATATCTGTCCATTCGCACGAAAGTGACTTAACTCCGAGGATGTGGAAAAATTAATTTGCACAATAAAATATGAACGCATTTTTAAAAAGTAAATTTTTGTACGTCAGTGTATATGTAATGGAAAATTCAACGATAAAACATTTCTACGGTGCCTCCGTTTATCGATGCCCTCTCGTATCTCTCGAACAATCATTTATTCCATCGAGGCTAACATTGTGAGCAACGAGTTTGAATGTCATGTGGAATACAGAGTAGAATGAAATTACTACCGCTGTACGCGTCAAGAGTGGTTAGATCACTGTTAGATTGAATGTAATGCCAATGACGTACGTGAGACATTTTGTCGTCAATGGGACACTGTACCGATCGCAGTTTTCTGCGCCGCAGAAATATCCAGCTAATTTTTCGAAGCTTTGTACTCTGACGTGCATGCAACACGTATCCCATTAGAAATCACTAAATTAATTAGAAAGTTACGAGCTAACAATAAGTTGCGTAGAATCTAAACTACACCAATAAGATTTCACGAATCTGCGAATCTTTGTACTCCAAACGAGCGCACTGCTTGCTTTATAATAGAATACGTCCATATAATCTCTTCTCGCTCTCCGCCCTATCTCGAATCGGAATGAAAGCTCGATCGAACATCAATCCTTAGTTTACCAACGCCGATTCGTGCGAATGCGTGCTCATTTAATCGGAGCAACTTTCACTGTGGATGGTGGACCGTGTAACCTGTGTACGAAAGCGGTGCAACACTTGCATCATTATTGGAAGGCTTACCGGCAAATCCATCGTGTCCCTTCTCGGTAAAGGAAACTCTTATAATCAAGGTGCACTATTAAAGGACTACTGGATAATTGCGAGAACGAACTTTTTAACCTTTCGCGTTTGCGCGCATCGATCGTGAAGGAGAGAGGTGATGATCGCACGCGCTCTGCCCGACGTCGTGCGCACTACTGAACGACGTTCCACGGGGAGTGTACGAAGCAAACTCTCCGGAGGAATTCTCCGCTCGGGCGATACACCGCGAAACGGCAGAAGTCGAAAACAAGCAAGTCATCCGCTCCGGGGGACTCACGCACATGTAATTAAGACAGTACGACGCACACAGAGTGCAGAGACGCGCGCGTGCAACTTCTAGGTTAACACGCGATGACGACACGCGCGAACGTAGTTTCGTTCAAAGGAAAATATGATATGGATAGGCGACCGACTTCACTATCATTCTCGTGGCGCGCATGCGCAATCTACCAACAACGATCGCGCGCAACTCTTGTTCCCCGCAAAGCTCGACCGTTTTAAAACCGTTATGCTACCAACTTCAAATGGATTTCTTTTCTATCAGACGATATCATCCTTTTCTCTAATGCTCTCCTTATATCTCCGCGAAAACATTACCCGTCTACAGCAGTCGTATGCCAAAGCGATTAACCCCTGAGACGTGTTAAGTATGAATAGTTCGGTAACTGTAAGCGGCTTAGTGCTGATACTTCAAAGCCTTCGAAAAGTTGAGTTTATCTCAGTGTGGCCTTTGAGCGGTTTACGACACGTAGGCTTTATGTCTGCATCGAGTATTTATGGTCTGTACGAACGCATCGCGATTTGCCCTCCTCGGACCGAAATTCACGATTTTTGAAAATTCTAATTTCAAATCTTTCCCATACCAGACTTTTTATTTCCATGGTAAATATTGTTTCCTTCTAGATCGGTTACTTTTTAGTGCAGTAGTGGAATAATTACATCAAGCTCGTATCTTGTTACAAGAGTTCTAGATCTTTGTCTCGGTAAATTGTCATTGTCATTGTTACTGGAAAGTTTCGCAACAGGCGGAATAGGAGAATGGTCGATTCAGCGTGAGATTTTCGCGATAAAACGAAGATGATGAGTTCGCGATTCTTCAATGGGGTCACTGCGTACGTTACAACCAAGGAACATAATGTTATATATGTGACCAAATTAAGAGACCAAATTGTACTAATTATCTAATCACAGTGCTGCCTCTGAGTGGTATCGCCGGATAATTATTCTGGAATTTCCAGTCTGGACAACATCTGCAGTAGCGTTGCACGCAATTGGCAATTTGAAAATTCACTTTTATTTCCTCCAAGTAACTCGTAACATTGTAAAGTGTATTGCTCGTCCTCGTGGACTCGCGATGACAGGTTTTACAATAGAGAAAATGATCATTGACGTCGCGTAATTTTTTCAATAATCCTTTAATACCAGAGCTCCAAACTAGTGAATAATGAACATTTCCATATAGACAAAAAGGTATGGTAATTCTAGTATTAAAAATGCCGCTCCAAGGGTAAGAAAACGTATGCATTCACAGCTACGAAGTTGCCCTAGTACGAATTAGAAAAACACAGGACAAGGTCGTTGAATACTACCGTTCCAATTGAGAGACTTGTCACGACTCATTGGACGGGATTTATGTCGCACATTATCATGGTCGTATCTAACGTAATGTCGACTTCCGTCAAAACTAAGTCTGCATCGTTATCGTTGAGAGATTCTTCAATTTCAAGTAAACTGACTCCTCCAATTGAACTTAATGGAAAGGTGGACTAATTAACAATTAATGTACAGTTTGTCCATCTAGAATGCCCCGTTCATTTACATTGGCTTGCTCGCCTCAACGCTACGGATTGAAAATTCGTTTTACCATTCTATTGTCGAGCGGACGTTTTGAACTTACAGAAATTCCGATTTGCTGCTCCTCAACGGGAATGAAATATCGACGGCACGCGTGTACAGACAGGCCTGCACACAAAACACTACAAACGACATCCGGCGACTCACCCACGATTAATGGCTCTACTCGAACGTTTAACGTGTGATTTACTTTGCGCACGAGTTACGCGACGTATCCTAGACGCCAAGCACGATGACATAATGAGAAAAATCGTCGCCCTCGCGTGAATGCGCAGTTGGAATGCGTTGAATGCGTTGGCATGCGGGTGCGTGTATCCCACGTGCTCCGCACAACCACGAGAGACTTTCTACGCGCGAATCACTCGCGACGACTGCCTACCGTTGCGTGAGCGCGCCTCAGTAGTCTAATCTTCGAGTTAGAAAAGACTTCGTCTCTGAGCTTCTCTCCGCTGGATGATGTCACAGAGTTCCCGGAAGCAAAGGAAAACCTCGTGCAGTGTATGGTCATCAGTTATTACGTGTAGCCATATTTGAGCCTCGTAAATAGTGATATACAAAGCGATTGCAAATGCGATGTAACATCGGTAAAATCAAATCGACGAGAAGTCCTACTGCCATGGAGGAATTGCACGAAGTACGTATAAGCCGTAAGATTCCCGCAAGGATAGTGCGCGGCTTGAAATATCTTTGTTACCACCAAGAAATTCGTGCCTAATATGTATAAGGGATCACGTAATATTTGAAGTTGATGTAAACATTATGTAAATGTACTTCATAATCATACAATCGTACACTGCGATCGGCTTTAACGTTAAAACTAAGGAAAGGCTACTGATACAATCTGATTACTACGAAGATAGTACGGTACGCTGTACTACCGAATTCATATAAACGAATGAAAGTATAGTTCCGTCGAACGGAAGATAAAAATGTTTTTATGGATGGTACATAAAAGGTAAAGTACAAACCACCCGGGTAGAAAGTCAAAGTGAGCGCAGATAAGAGAAACAATATTAAAATGTTCTGCGAAAATAGGAAAGCCATTCTTCAGAGTGCTGTCAGTTTGACCGTGAAGCTTATGACGCCACGAATTTCGTGGCAGGCACTAAAATTGCAAATAGAGCACTTACGATTAACATTTAATCACCACCTAATTTTCATATGTATTTTTCTGTGGTTCGCTTCTATGGTACTACCAGCTTTGGCGGGTTGTAAAATTATACCCTGTAGCATTGAAATTGTGGTTCATTTAATTGACGCGCGACATCAATTTCCACGGATTAAAAGGAAAGCCCGTTTACCGAAAAATTGTCTCGTGATACTGAATAACGAAAAGTATCCGATGCATTGTATCCTATGTCCTATGCAATGAAACTTCAGAACCGCCAGAATTTGACGAGGAATGAAAAGGGGAAGAAGAGTGCATTCTCGTGAGGAGTGCGTGCCGTTCGGCACGTCGATCGACGTACGTAGTTGACTATTTCCGTGTCGTGGCGTTAACCTGTAACTGGAGTGCGTCAGCGGTACAACCTGTCTCGCACGGGTCGCCCCTTTGAAATTCATTGTATTCGCGCGCGACTTTTTCTGCTCCCATAATCTCCTACCCTCCCTCCCTCGTACCTATGAGTTGTCACGCGGTGCTCCTTTTGACTATTCAAAAGAGCAGGAAAGAGGGCCTAGCACGTGCCCCCTCGGCCAATTAACGCATACGCGATCGACGTAAAACGCTCGCACGCTCGAATGCAACGTAACTCTTTCCGGCCAGGAGAGAGCGCGGAGAAATATCGAGACGAGCCAATGGGATGGTATACGCACTCCACGCTCTATCCGGCTAACTGCGCAGCTGTGAATAAACCACAGTAATGGCGAAAGCCCGAATCCAAAAAAAGGAACCGGATAATAAGAATCTAGAAACGAGTGCTAACGATAAGTAACCTAAGTATGTGCAACTGGTATATTATTAGATTGTTACGAAATCGCAGTTGGTTTCTTTTTCTTTCCGTTATTCCTGAATACTGCTGAATACTATCGGAGATAAAATAACGTGTGTATAACATCGAAGGATACACGAAGGATCTTAACGCACACACGTAAAATCGGAATCTGGAAACAATATTACGACGCCAAATGAACTCTTGGAAAAAAAGAGGACATATATAAAGAACGCAGTCCTTACAGACTTTTCTTATTGCGGGCATAGTAAATTAAATGTCTTATGATTAGGAATGGATCAATTTATTTCCGGGCTTGTGGGCGCGCACACGACGTGTGATGCAGTTTGAACGATAAAAATTATCAAGCGAAGAGATTTCGAAAGTAATCGTCGGAGAACGAAGATTTATCTGAAACGGATGTGTTCGGCACAAGAACGCTACCAAAATAACGATGCAAAAATCGATAAGAAATTTCGTTTGTAATTGTCGCACTCTATCCTGTTTATTTCCAACCAATTAGAGGGTGTTGCTGGTAATAACACGACAAGGAGGATAAATGTGCGACATGCCACCGTTCTTCCACGTTAAATCATCGAACGTTACCAGGTATATTACGACCACTCATGATACATTTTTCAAAACGCAACTGCCGTAATTATCGAAATTTTCTGATAACACCAGGTCGCGTGCATAGCGCATTGATAAATCCCAAATGAGAAACGGAGGAAAGAGAATTAGCATTAAACATAAGTATGAAATATTAATCGTCGATTGTAGGCCAGAATAAGTTGCCAATCCCATTCGCAGGTTTCGTCCTAGCTTTCACGAAAAATCGTTTACTGAGAATAATGAAATTCCAATTACCACAAAATCCCTCGCGCGTCTCACTTTGCGCATGTTTCAATTGACACTCAAGGATACGGCGCATGCAATTGCAGGGCATACATCGGTAGGCAAGTAAACTTTTTACCCACTTTTCATCGTAGATCCCGCTACATTAAAGAATGTACAGTCCTTGCACTCGTACAAAACACTTTACTGTAGGTAATGAATTCGCCAATTGATATTAATAAAATACTCGTGTATATTGACCATTAAAGGAAAGAAACCGATTAAAGTCACTAATCTTCTGCTAGCTCAGAAGAACTTCCTAGGATGGTGATAAGGTCGCTTTTTTAGGTCGCCTTTTTAGGTCGCTTTTTATTCGTATACTCGAATTACGCAAAAGTATAGCAACCTCCTTATTACAGCAGCCTGTCCAGTTCTAGCTGTAAAGATCTCGGCCTGCAATTCTAATACGGTGATCAATCTTTTTTTCGCCATACGTCTCAACGAAGCTCCTGATATAAATTAAAGGTTAAAGAAGTGAGAAAGTTAAACATAAAGACTTCACGATGTTTCGCGAAATAAATCAGTCGTTTCCACTGACCGCATTACGAAGTGCATTTGCGTATGAACTTATAATGATATTCTAATCCGAACGAGGCGACGAACCGCATCGGCAGTTGTTGGGTGCAGCATCGGAACGATAAAACGGAAACTGGCTTTTACCACCCTTACCCTTACCCAACCCTAGACACGAAATCCGCGAATATAAAGCAGATTCTTCCGCCACGATTCAATAACATCGTAAAACTAAATATCCACACGCGGTGGTGAAAATTTGAGGTCGGACAAACGAATTGTCACGTAGCGTAATATTGAGTTTTATCGTTGTTATCGCGAGAGATACAGTCGCTTACACGTGCACGTCCATCATTATTTGGTGACGCACAACGCGCGGTATAAAAAGTGCGCGTGCGTGGACAGTATCAAATTCGACTTGGCACGCGTTGCGACACCGCCCTAGCTACTCGTCGAAGCGAGAAGGCCGAATCAGGCGTACGATGCAAATGGGGTACTTAAGTGTCTAACGCCTTTGTAAGTATGAGGATCAATCGTTAAGCAGTTAAGGTGAACATGGGCCGGCTCGATGGGTGGCCGCTTCCCCCTATATGTAACACCATCGAGCCCGCGAACATAATACACATAGGCGCACGTGGCACCAATTGGTATAGGCGCGGGAGTGTTCTGCAAACATTGTGTTAATATTTACGGAACTTTCTTTTTTTTAACAAGCACAACTTCCCTCCACTTAAACGCGCCAAATTCGTCAACTCTTTGGGATTAGATGGGCTGAAAGCTGTCCCACTTTTTCACTAATCTTTATGCGTGAAATTCGTTTAAATTCGCGTCCCTCAAAGAGTTAACGCGAAATGGATTTCTCGATGAAATATTTGGTGTGACGATCGCTGCGTTAGGAGAACGTCACAGCAAACTCGAAGAAGTCGGAGTATTTTGAATTTTCTCGAAAGAAACGGAAAAATCGTTCGGCCGGGAGAGCGAAAAAAGAAGAAAGCAGAGGAAGGCTGAACGCCGAGGGCACCGCCTGCCATGACAATCTCGCTTATGGTTCGGCGACGATGTTTCGTTAAAAAAAAAATCAAAGAAAAAGAAGAAGAACGAAACCAATAGAAGTGAAACGTGGCCCGCTTCGAGTAAAAGGCTGCCCTGACAGATCGAGCCTCCCTCGTCCAGCTTGACCATCAACAGCTTGTCCTTTGGGGTTGGACCTTTCCTCCGGACGAGGAGGGAAGGATAAAGAAAGAGAAAGATAAAAAGAGAAAGCTATAATTGCGAAGTTAATCGAAAGCCGTGAAAATAATTCGAAGACGTACGTCGCATGGCCCTCGAAAATCTCACGTGCCATGAGACCTGCATATTGATCATTATGACCCTTCACGCCGCATTCGCTGCCTACCTCATAGTCTCGAAGGCATAAAAGAACTCCGGTGAGTTAATGGGACTCTCTAACAATATCTCCGTCCGCTTCTTATCCTCCACGACGACGCGCTAATAGTGTCATCGTTAGCCCAAATCGATTTATCGGGAGTTTCCTGCGAAAATCTACTACGGATCTCCTTTCAAATTGGACAGATGACCGTCTAGGAGACCGACAAGCAAAATCATCCGAAGGGTAGCCTCCAATTGCAAAACGTCGAGGCGAGTGAGCACCGGTGTAAGTCCACCGGAAATTTCAAGTACATCAAAAATGGGACGACCAGCATCGAGCTACATTAACTAGACATACCCCCTTCCCTTATCTACGACTAATCCTCCGGTGACCTTCGACCAAGCGCTTTTTTCGCTTTGGGCGCGTACGTGTCGGCCTTTCGTCAAGGTCAAGGCGAACACGCTCGATTCACAGGTAGAGAGAGGTCGAGAAACTCACTGGTACGACGATGACGACACTACCGAGGAGCGATGCGAAACGTGAGGTGAGGAATTAGCATTGGAATTGCTTTCTAGTCGCGAGATATATGAATCGTGGCGAGCATACGTGAGAAGGCAAATCCCACATGATCGTCGTGAATGTAAGAACCTTGACCCCTGTCCGATTTCTCGCATTAATCCCAGAAATTCAGAAGCAGATTGGTTAATAGGCGCACGAGGGATGGAAATCGTGTTAAACGAAATCCGTGAATCGAGAATCGCAGGGCACCCCGCCGATTAGGCCACGTACAGCCCGTACTCGTTTTCTCAATTTTCTAATTCCGCGAAAGCGCCAATTGTGGAAACTCACAGGGCAGCTATCTATATCCGGCATGGCATCTTTAGTTATTGGGTCGAATGAATCTATTGCGGTATAAATCCTTCTCTTATCTTTACCGTTGTTATTGTTGTCCCATCTTCAATTAAAGCGGTAAAGTATTGTGCCGGGTCACTTCTGTGAATTTGTTCGTGCGAATGTCAATGAATTATGCCAAAAAAATAAATCTCCTTTTTTCTGTACTTTACATACAAATCTTCAGTACGTAATATCTCGTCGTATGAAAAATAGCTCGAACCTCGACTTAAATATATTTGATTAAATATATTCTGCACCGTTCAAAAGATAAAAAGTGTAGGAGGAATTTTAAACTGCAATTTTATACTTTCTTTGGGATATCGGGTTTTACGATAAGACAATTTCTTATCAGTTAACTATAATTCACGCACGAGCGATAGACATTATCTTACAATAGAAACTAATTAACGTCCGTCTCATCGAACATACGCTCTTGATTCTCGTGGTCGCCGAATACGATTTGCAGGGCCGCACAGTGGTTCCTTTCGCAATATTTCTGGACAAAAGTCTAAAAAATGAATCTTAAGATTCCCTCGTCTAAAGTATCACGAATCATAAACAAATAGTTGTACTTTAAGATGACGCAAAAATTATAATCTTTACGTGAATTTTTTATTGATAAAACGACTGCTGAAGTGCGTGTTAATGTGCTTACAAGTAAACGGGATTTTCGTGCATATTAAAAGAATAATATATAGACTTTTATTGTACAACGCCCACTTGTGGAATCAAAAAGTTGATTACATATAAAGTTAGCTACTAGTGTACTTTAATAATTTCTAAATCGATTGGTGGGTCATTCCTTTTTTGCCCAGATAATTACGTTTTAATGACATCGCCGGCGCCGCCTATTATATCACAACAGCTAAGCATTCGATAATCTTACGTTACTACTTTTCTAAAAAAGCAATAAAACGCAAATAACATTAAAAATTATTAGAGTACATACTTGTGTCTAACTTTGTATGCTATTAAGTTTGAGATTCCACAAGTAGGTGTTGTGCAATAAAAATCTAAATATTACTCTTTTAATATGTATTAAAATTGAAGGTACTTGTAAGCATAGAAGCATGCATTTTTGCAATTCATTAGCCAATGACAAGTTCCTGTAAAGGGATGTATATTTATTTTGAAGCATAATTACCTGTTAATAAATTTTGGTACTTTAGGTAAGGAAGCCTTAACTCTTTACCTTACAATATTGAGTAAGACTCGTAATATGTTTTACGAGCCAAACATAAACACAAATCTTGTGTACGTCAACTCAATAATAACATGATAATAATGTGATAATAGTAACAATAATAGATATAGTAAATTATTCGCTGTGATTAATGAAATCATGAGGTAAGAGGCGGTGTGACTTTTTCGCCTTTTAGTTAAAGCTATCGCATAAACACTACAGATACATTTGCTCCATTCATTACATTTCGCGCAATTGCCTTTTTTCGCGATGAATCTCGGATTTTAGTGCCGTTATTCATCTCCGTCTTGCCGCTATACATTTCTTTGAAAAAGTCTACTTGTACCTCAAAATCTATAATTTAACCGATTCATCTCAACTGAAAAAGAATGTTGCACAAATTTGAGCAGAAAATGTCGCGGTGTATTTTATACTAATCATTTTACAAGATACCGTTTAAAATGAACTTTTGCATTAAAATTTATACTATTTTCCGAAATTCTTAAATAATATATTGTTTCGCAGACGTTAATTTCAGTTGAGTATTATTATTATGTTTAATCATAAAAATTTACTACTACAATAATAGTATTGAACGAGACCTTTTAGTTACGTCTGGATTAGGTCTGAATTTTTAAAGGGCAAGGTTGCAAGCCCTTAAATACACATTTCCATAATATACACAAAGTGTTTACTGCATCGTATAGCCATATCATATCCACCATTTTGAATTTTACAATTTGAATGCCAGATTCGTAATCAGCGACTCTCGAAACATAGGAATACGAAATTTCACGTGAATTGTGTTATGTTTAAGGAAGATACAGAATTTTGTCCAATCTTTCGTGGTTTGTAACCACTGTGCGCCGCTCCCAAGTTTCGCTACGTCAAACATTTTACCAAAACCTACTTACACCTGCGCAGGCTCAATTACCATAATGCCTGCATGTCGTATCTTTTCCAGGTAAGCGCGACCACGAAGGACGGACAAAAGAACGATCCGAAAATCGGAGATCCAAGGAACAGGTGTTTGAAGTTGCAAGAAACCACTGCCTCGGGACGTAGAAGAATATTTTGCGACAGTGATCCTTACATCGTCGAAGTACTGAAGAACATGCTGAAGCGGGACGAGCAAGCGCGGGATAAAAAAACGAAGTTGGAATAAAATCATGAGTATACGGTCAGATATCCACGGTCTTAATCTTTATTTCGGTGTACGATAAACGATGCGCGCGTTTCATCAGCAAATAAGTCACCTTCGCGATTGGGGAGGGTACACGTTACCTGGCCCACGAGCATTTCATCAGCTCCAGCAATTCGACAGTAAGAACCGGTTCGCCTAAGGGATTTACTTGATTACACGATCGCGAGCAAGTTCTCGCAGGATTCACGAAAATTATGTTGGCAAACACGCGACTAATGCGTTGAATTCTATTAAGAATATATTAACCTCGTAACGAGCGCGTTGACGTAATTACGCTGACAATGAGAACAACGAAGCGTAAGGTGGTAGGGTATGATAGTTATTCGCTGACCCTACGCGTCTCTGTATCTCTTACATTAATATCGTTGTAACACACTCGCAGCACGTGCATACTCTTGAGAACTTTAACGACTCCCCCGATTCAGGGTTAAGAGCTCGCATGCATTACTTTTATCGCGAGCAAAGATAATCTGCATTAAATTTTTCCTTAAACCGAATGATTTTTCGACGAAATTTTATGTAAATATTCTAATGGCATTCCTAAAAGAAAATCAACAAAAATTCTTAGTTCGTGGAGAATGCTATTGGAATATTTATATAAATTTGCATAAAAAAATCATTATGAAGATAAGGATAATGGGGAAAGTGTAATTATATGTAACGGGTATTTCCATTTTGCGGATTCCCCCTCGTTGACTCTTTAATATTCAAATATCCCCACCAGCTTGTCAATGTAAGTATAACACTATTGTATCAACGGTAAGAGTAATTTGAGTTATTCAGGATAGATTAAACCGTAAAGCAAAATAGTGTCGACCACGAAGGCACGCGCGGATTGGCATCGAAGATTAAGGTGCAATTGTACGGTGTGGTATTTGCCGATATTCGCGCCAATCCACGCCGAATTCATGCAATGGAAAGGAACTTCCTTGCGACAGGCGCAACGAACGTGCAGCACCTGCTCCAGTGTTCTCACGGCGCACGAAGCACTGTAATCTACAATATGTAGTACAATTTTAATCTAAAGACTACAACCAAAAACGACTGTGGGTAATACTCTCGCAAAGCGAGATTCGACAAATCCTCGCTTAGGACCCGGCAAATATCACTCCGTCTAATCTCACATCTACAAACCGCAACGTCCTCACTTCTTCGAATGATCTAAGAAATTTTTATTGCAATCGACAAAACGAGATACGAGCGATGTAAAACAAACAAAAAAAACTCAGACCGCGGACCGTATCGCTTAAGTATACCGAAAGAAAATTTTAAAGAGAAGCTGCTCTTGGACCTCTTGGCTCGCCCGACGCGTATGAAAGTCTCTAAAGAGTGGAAAAGTATCGCGGCATTAAAAGGAGGTTCGAAGCAACGGTGCATCGGTTTAAAATATACGTATACGCACCGGATGCGCGAGACAAATTCGAAACTGAAAACTCCAGGTCGGATTTCGCTATAAATAGGAACATTTCGAATGCGTCTGGAGCGCGGGTACGAGTAGTTTTCA
Organism: Tiphia femorata; assembly: GCA_944319695.1. Lineage (NCBI taxonomy): Eukaryota > Metazoa > Arthropoda > Insecta > Hymenoptera > Tiphiidae > Tiphia > Tiphia femorata. Next base: position 692,869 of record OX090899.1, read on the forward strand.
CTTTAAGCTCGAATAATATATATCTACCGCGATAGAACGAATACGGCGATGCCTCTATATAGCTCGCAATGACGTATGGAAGTAAACGACAGAAATAATGTTGGCACATTGAAATTTCGCGCCCGAAAATTCTCCGCGATCGCTTCCGGTCAGCTTTTGTTGGCGGACTGGAAAGAAAAAGAACCTGCCCCTCCGTCCTTCGTCCTTCTGCCTCCTGCCTCCTGCCTCCTGCCTCCTGCCTCCGTGTGCACCTACGTCTCACGTGTCTGAACGACGACGAGGAGGCACTTTCGGTCTCCTCGTGATCTTTGATCCGTCAGTTGCATTATTCAAAGTGTTTGTCGGAACACAATCGGGAGCAAAGCTTGTCCAGCCGAACGACAAGCCAGCGCACGCATAGAAATCCTTCCCCTCTTCCTTTCGACGTAGAGAATCTTATAGATGGAAAAAGAATCCCCTTCACCGCGGATTTTTCCCTTTCTCACGCCGAAAAAATTACCGTTCCTCGAACGTTTGCCACTATTCGAAGCTGAAAAAATTGTTCCCACGAGCACCGACCCTCTTCCAATATTTATATGTATAGTTATTTCTAGGTTTAGAAACCCTCCCCTCCGCTCGGTTGACGAGTGTTCATCCTAAGAACGAAAACAGCGACCGGATGTGCGGAGTAAGACGGAAAATAGAACGTGGGGCATTTACGGATAATATTCCAGAAATATTAATCGAATCGACGTATGATTTGCAGATAGATAGGATCGACCGCAACTCTTCGTTAATTGACATGTTATCGGATCAATATCTGAGAACCGGAAGTGTGTCTTGTGCGGATAACGATAACGTGAATAATCGTGAGACGCTGACAATGCATTAAGAAACAATGTGTGTCTGCAGGTTTTGCAAATGGTTTACACAAACTTATCGTATCGCTGAAAGAGCACTATGATTCGACTAATTAATAATCTCTGCTCGGGAATAGGAGAGATTTTAAGAAGGTGAAAATATCGTTGGAGTAGCCGGAATTGATTCTAATTATAAAGTCGGAAGCTTTTCAAATATGGTTTGTTATCTTTAGAAGTTCCACGAATTTTATAACAGTCCGTATATGTCCGTCCTTGCTAAGCCTCCACTGACTTGACACATTTACGGTTCATTCAAAAGTCATCGCACTTATTGTTAGTCGAGTGCACTTTTCCAAGTAACGACTGTTTAATTAGAACAATCCAGTACACTCGTAAAATTGATTACCGAACCGGGTGGTAGAGTATAATATTTTTATCTTATCGGACGAAGAATACTACCACAAATTCGATACAAGATACACACAGTAGGATTGGCGTTTTCCTATCGCGCGTTACCAAGTAATTATCTTCTTGCCGAGGCGGTCATTAGGTGTAGTAGCAGCAGCAGCAGCTTCGGCGCATCGCGCTTATAAACGATTACAATTCAATCGGCCTTTCAAAGTTCTTTTTCTCCCGTAACGTCGAGAAGAACGAGATTTACCGAGTAACTCCGGCCGAAAGAAGACAACGTGCAACGGAGTTGGAAAAATTTGGCAACGTCGGACGGACGGTCGATCACGCGACTATACAGTCTCACTTTTACTCCCTCTTCTCATCTTCTTTCACCTTTTCGTTTAATCTCCTCGCCGATAAATCGAATTCAAGCACTTTTCACTCGTACCCCCTCGTCGTGCGACCCCGCACCGCTAACACCTGGTTGTCGGCTGAATGCAATTACAAATTTACCTTGTGCAGTTAGAAGCTATAATTCCGAAGCTCGATGGGATCCTTGGACGATTCTGGACAACCGGTTTTCCCCTTCGGCCGACTTCCTTCTCTCTTTCCCTCCCTCTCTCTCTCTCTCTCTCTCTCTCTCTCTCTCTCTCTCTCTCTATAGCTGCGCGTCGTGCGATCGTATTCGCACTACACAACGTGTACTCGGCGTTCCGGCCACGTGACTAGATCGCACCTCCTACTCCTTCTCTACTCTCGTTCTTCGTCCAACTATTCGCCCCTCCTTCTCTCTCGCCCACGAAACCGCGACGAGCACTCGCGTTAAAAATGAATTAACAAAGAACGCGCGTTGAAAGAAATCGCGCACCTACGTAAAGCACGAGCAATAATGTGGAGCAGAGACGGATGAACTTCCGGCGCGCGGTACGACTCGCAAACGCGATTCGTTACGGAGAGAAGGATCTTCTGCGTGTGTAGTTTATCGTCGATCGGAAACGCGTGGCGCCCGCGATGCGTGCGCCTTTTTCCTTCGTAGATAGGCGGCCCAACGAGGAGTTCGACTCTGTGCGCGAGATCGGGCGCTTGGAGGGGTCGAGAGAGCGGAAGGGAGTGATGTTTCTGTTGGTGTGCCGGACGATGAGAGTGTCGTTCTTGCGTTAACCGGAAGGCAGAGGAATCCGCGCCACTTTTCAAATGTCTTAACCGCACTCCCAGCGACGACGAGTAATTTCGATAAAGGAAGAACGTTTATCTGCGTCGAGAGAGGCTCGGAATAGAAGCCAGCTTCTTCGACCGTTAAGCACGAGGGCGTGTTAATGCGCGCATTTCGATGTAAGTTTGAATTTGAAGCGAAATTCATCAGGAGCATGCGGCGCCATCTAGGGATATTTGCGCGAGCTAGATAGACGAGTGGAATAATGATCGTGATTCGAGGTAACTGCCGGATATAAGCATTGACAAATTTACAGGGGATATCGATATTTGGATACTCCCTGAAATCTCATCGAAAGACTCACTTCTTTCTTGTATTGTAATCTTTTTATTTATAATTGACGTAAGCGGGAGTCGTTGAGGTGTAGAAAACCTAGGATGTATGTATATGCTGCCTGGTATATGCACTGCACACACGTGATAAGAAAACTTTCGAACGAAGTAAGAAAAATTAATTACAAAGTTAAATGAGGCTTCATTGTGCTTATGGAAATTTAATGGTTTGAAATTTACATCCAGGTTCTGGAATAAGCTGAGAGGACTGATGTATATTATACATTCGAATCTTCGACGACAGAGTAGGAAACGATTTACAAACCCTTCGATCAGACTTTACGAACTCGAGTACCTTCGTAAGATCAATTTTTTACCGGTTACAATTATTACTCTTTCATTTACATTTAATTTTATATTAATTCTGTTCAAATGTTACTTTAATTTGCACTTGTGAACGTTATACGATCGAGATAAGATCGGATAAGTGAAAAACTAATATAATAGACATCAGTTTCCGCTTAAAGTATACATATATATTTCATGTGTGTTTCCATAATACTTTATATTAATGGAAAGTATCGAAATACTTATGCGCCATAGTGTACACGTATTATAATTATCGTCCAGTATCAGCATTATGCGGAATAATCACGTACAATTCTTACATTTTGGTAATCTTCGCTCCTTTATATCGGCTTCTCGGCTTTGACGCTGCAGCGCTGTAAAGGGCAAGCTGTTCTATCACTCATTGCAAAGAAACGGCAGAACTATTATAATCATAATTATGACGTGGTAACGCACTTATTAGCCCTGTTCCGATATTCATCGGCTCGAGTTTCAGACTGTGCAGTTCTCTCAGCATTGTCGCGTTGAAAGTTATGGCTGCAACTCTCATAAACAATTCCGTCACACCGTCGTTCGATCTCGCCGAGACTGCCCAATATTCGGATCTCATTCTTCTCGCCACATCTACGGCACGTCTCTCTATTATCTCGTAGACGTGGGCTGACTGCGTATAAATAAATCAAAAATGTTTCGCTACCGTATTTCCAACAAAAACCATAATATCATTTTTCATACCAGAAGGTCCTTCTTGGTGCCGACTAAGAAAATATGACACGTGCCAGAATTGCTTCGTCTCGCTTCATCCAGCCATTGTTGACTATGTCCCAGGGACATTAGGTTCCCCAAATCAAATACCACCATAATTACTACGAGGACAATACGAAAAATACGTTTCTCGAAAAAATAATAGAAATACTAGTATTTGTTCGATCCCTTGAATTTTTTTTCTTACCGTTCGCCCCACGATAATAAGAAGCTGCGATTGATTTGAAACGCTCTTGTCCTGCGGTATCCCATCTGAGACGGATAATTCAATAAGAAATTTGCACTTTTAGTAAACTATTCAGAAATATAATGAATAAATTCAAGAGAGAGAAAAAAAAAGAGAAGAAGATTGCACGTTGTACATCTGTAAATGGAACGGCACTCCCAAAACGTCAAATCTCTCCACTTCAAAGTCCACTCCTATAGTAGCCTTGTAATTGTTATCGAATTGCTTGTGACAGAACCTAAAAACCAATTTGTCGGTAAAAATGTCCTTTCGATGAAAATTTCATTTTCAACTCTAACCGATTTACTAATGACGTCTTGCCCGTTGCCACGTCACCGATCACGATCACTTTGGATATTCTCACGGTAATATTATTAGTCGAACATGCACGCTTCACTAAAGGACTGAAATCGTGTTCACTGTACGGAGACATCTCCGAGGAATACGCCGGACGCCAGTGGTCTATCTGGAATAAAAAGGGAGAATCGAAAATTAAAAAACACAATCAACTTTTCTTTTTTTTTTTTACTCTAATTTAGAACGTAAAAATTGAACAAATACTTGTCTGTCGTCGTGAGCCGTGCTCATCGTCATTTTATATATCGCAGAACGTGTTTCTAACATAGCCTACGAGGACGTAGTAATAATTTTTCACGTTCGTACTGTATTGTTTTATAAAGTATAATTCCGCTCCATAGGATCATATCCGTACAGCAAAAAAATTATACGAGGTACGAAGCGTATTGTACCGGAGTCAACGCCGAACTAGTTGTAAGTCTAATTCATAATAAGTTTGTTGGACGATGAGTGTTTTACTGCTCCAAAACAGAAAAACATTGGTTGCTGCGGCAGGTGTTCTTTACCCCTGGGCGACCCTATGTACGACGTTATGCGTCATATACAGGCAACATTATTAAAATAGTCATATTGTTGTCATTAGTTTTTATTTCATGGTCAAAGGTGTAAATATATAAAGCATTTTGATTTAAATATATATATAGCCTATTTGAACAAACAAAACAATTTGGAATACATTTTAAATAATGATGTGTAATAAATATTTAGTTTCTTGCAAGGTGTCGGTATATAAATATGCTACAATAAAAAAGTGAGACACGTGGAAAAGCCTGCTTCTCTTTAAATCTTATTTTCAATTTTTATCTCCATTATAATATGTGCGTTGGTAATGTTTTTCTTTAAATTCATTTAATTCCTACGTATTTTATATATATAACTTACAGCTATGATATCCTTACGTTATACACATTTTTTTGTATAATGGTTACAAATGAATTACACCTATTTCAGTTGATCGAACAACTATTTTCTCAAACACAGAATTTTGCTTGCATATTTCAGTATAAATACCTTGCCTCTGATTTTTGTGTTAGAATTTGTGCAGCTCTCGATTTGAAACTCTGAAATTGTACATCAACGATCGACGTAGTACGCAAGTTGCCCATATGTCTATTTCCGGTTGAAGGTACCGTCCTTTTCAGCAAAATGCCTCCGAAACCGAAGCCAGCAGAGAAAGCAGGTAGATGTAAATTTTATTCTCATCTTCCTACAATTTGCAAAACGTTTGAAACATTATGTACGAAGGATATGGAACGATCAACGATTAGAATTGCAAGATTGTGTTGAAGGAGAGAAAATTCTTTTAAGGAATGCAAAAGTCGTGACAATTTCAACCATGTGGTCAGTTTTTTTTTTCTTACGTTTGTATTTTTATTACGTTTACGCAAAGATCAATCACAGATGTTATAATACAAGTGTTTTCTACGTAACCGTGCATTTTTCCGGAATTACAATTGCGCTGTTGATTATTTTTTGTAGTTTTTGTAAAATTATCAATTTAACCTAAAAAAGCTATTGAATAGCAAGTATCCAGACTGTGATAGCAGAGCCTATGGGCAATCATAACATGCGTATGGGCGTATACAAAATGAAAACTCTACACGAAATATGCTAAATACATATCATTTCGTCAGAAACGTTTAAATTCAGCTTTGTAATACTTTATTGATATACTAATCTGATCGTTTTAGCGGGTAAATCCGCAGAAAAGAAATCTGAGAAGAAAACTGAGAAGAAACCACCCACGGTAGCTTCTTCTACATCTAAAGTAACGAAACCAACAGCAAAACCAGCCGCTGTAAAAAAGGCAGCAGTTGCAAAAGCGGCAAGTTCGACGAAGCCCGCAGCGAAACCTGCACCTAAAGCCGCACCTAAGGTTGCTGCAAAACCTGTGATATCCAAACCGAAAAAGAATGTCCCAGGTGGAAAGAAAACACCTAAGGGTGGCAAGCCAGCCGCTTCCCTGCAAAAGGCTCTCAAAGCCCAGAAAAAGGTGCTGTTCGTGACATTTTTAAAAAGCAAATTATACAATGTATAATTTTCTTATATTTACATTGAAATATTGTAAGCTTAGTAATGATGAATTTTGTTTGGGAATCTCTTTGAATACTTATGAAATGAAGTTTATAAACATTCTGATATATGTACTTGCAATATGTACGTATCGATATGTAATGCATTATGCGTTCTCTAATACTTTTAATTCTTTCATTTCAGATTCTGAAAGGTGAACATGGAACTAGGGTTAGAAAAATTAGGACCTCTGTCCACTTCCATCGTCCAAAAACATTTAGACCACCGAGAAATCCAAAATATGCACGCAAATCTGTGCCAAACAGAAATCGGTACTTTATTAATAACTCGTAATATTATTTTTAGCTGTCGAGTACGTAATTATATTAATTCATTTCTTTTAGGATGGATGCTGTTAACATCATTAAATTTCCGCTAACTACGGAAGCAGCAATGAAAAAAATAGAAGATAACAACACGTTAGTTTTTATTGTACACACGCGTGCTAATAAATATCATATTAAAGCTTCTATTAAAAAGCTATATGATGTTGATGTAGCTAAAGTGAACACGTTGATCAGGCCTGATGGAAAGAAGAAGGCCTATGTGCGGTTAACACGTGATTATGATGCACTTGATGTTGCCAACAAGATCGGCATTATATAAATACATTTATCATCTACTTGTATAAAACAACAAAAAAACGACTGTATTGAAAATAAATTCCTTACAGACAATTAAAGTATATATTTAATCCCTAATCATTTTTTATTTTAGTCAATTATAAATTCACAAGAAACTTGAGATTTTTACTATTTAATTTCAATGTCGAGATAACGTGTCTTTGCACAAATCATTAATACTTACCTAAAACTACCTGTTACAATTACATTGCAAAAGCAGAGTATGGAAAATTTCTTTATTAGTAAATTTTTTTCTGCCCGATTCTATCTTACATTATGCTTATTTACAAGATAGAAACACAATTAACAGTAAAATACTAATTTAATTGTTTGTGTCATACATACGAAAAATAATTCTTTTACAAAGTTTTACTATAAATTAGTCAGAGTTGAACAAAATCTTAAATAGATTCAATGCATAAAAATTTAATATTTTACCTCCCATATTATCCTATTTTATGCTTGATGTTTTACCTGTATACACTTACAGGTATATGGAGATAAACAGCAAATAAATTTTTCACATTTAAGTTATACTACAATCCTAATCTACCAGGAGTCTTGCGATATGGAGCTGGTGTACCAGGTTCTCTAACACCAGGAGTTAAGATTTCTTTTCTGAAAGAGATACCAATATATAAATTTGTTCAAATTTCAAACTTTTCTATTTGTTCATGGATCATAAAAAAAAAAATTTTGGAAAAAGAATTAAATATCACATACTTCCTAACAGAAGCTTGCTCTCGTTCTAACTGCTCCTGTGCCCGTGCTCGCATTTCCTCTTCAGCTTCTTTCATTTGTCCTTCCATTTCATGAAGATGTTGCATTGCCTGACGCCTCTTAGCTCGACCACTTCGACCTGTTTCTTTTACACTGAAAAACATTGGTCCTAGTTCCGCTAACCAATGTCCATCAACTGCAGTTACACATTGCATATATTCCTTTGCTGTCATTACTAATTCATGATAGACTACATAATCAGGAGTGAATCCCATTCCAAACAATGCAGATGTAGGATGGAGATGACAAGGCATCCCAGTACGACAATTGACATATTCGCCAATACCCTTTAAGCGAGCTGCTTGATGGAAATATGCAGAACAAATACACTTTCGTACTATATCCCAATCTGTTCCACAACTAACAACTTCCATTTTTTGTTGTTTCAATATTTCTTCCAACTGTTGACGTACTTCTCTAACTTTGCGCATAGCTTTAGCATGTATGAAATGATCATTACACCAAGAACTAGAATATCCATTTGATTTCCACTGGTTATATACATTAAGATAGGTCAAGTGATCCGATTCGGGTACTTGGAACTTCTCTCTTGCAGAATCCGAATCTTCCTCTCGTCCTTTTGGTCGGTAGAAAATTGAAGGAACCGATAGCATTGAAACTGATGAAAAGAATTTATATTAATAGACTTATATTTACAAGTGTAATCAGCACTATTATAGTAAAAGAAAGTAAGTGATATTAATTGGAATACCTATAATGAGAATATCTGCTGTACATCCTAGCTGAGATGCAACTATAAGCATTTGACATTGTGGAGGATCCAAAGGAAATTCCGCCATTTGGCGACCTAGAGGTGTTAAGCGACCAGTATGATCTAAAGCACCAAGAATCCATAATTGATACAAAGAATTCAATATGTTATCTTGTGGCGGAGGATCCATGAAGTGAAAAGCTAACAAATCTTGCACTCCCAGGGATTTGAGTAGGAGGACTGTGTTAGCCAAATTTGTGCGTTGTATCTCTGGCACTCCTGTAGATAGCAACTCGTCTAAATATTGTCGTCTAGTATACAATCTGTAGCAATGCCCTGGTCCTGTACGACCCGCTCTTCCAGCTCTCTGATCAGCATTAGCTCTGGATACAGGATACACTTGAAGTGCATCCATACCAATACGTGGATTGTAAACTTTTAACTTACAATAACCAGAATCAACAACGAATACAATACCATCGACAGTTAGCGATGTTTCTGCAATGTTTGTCGCAACAACGCATTTTCGTAAACCCCCTTCCGAACGTTGAAAAATTTTGGCTTGCAAATCTGATGGTAATTGTGAATAAATTGGTAGAATAGACAAAGGAGGCGCAGAATCTATTTCACCCAACCTTTCTTTCAATGCTTCGCAGGTAACTTCAATATCTTCTTGACCAGGCATAAAAACTAAAATGTCACCACTACGAGGTTGCAAATGTATTTGCAGAACTTGCTTGACTGCTGCATCTACATAATCTTCAACTGGATTTTTCGCATGTAATATTTCAACGGGAAACGTGCGTCCAGGGATTTGAAAAGTGGCTGCATTTCCAAAGAATGCTGAAAATTTACTGGAATCCATTGTTGCAGATGTGACAATTAATTTTAAATCGTGACGTCGTGCGACAACCTGCAATTCATTCATTTTATTAGGGTCCAGTTATTTCAATGCGACACGGTGGAAGAAGCATACTTACTTCACGGAGTAACCCAAAAAGGACATCCGTAGATAGAGAACGTTCGTGTGCCTCATCCATGATAATAACGCTATATCTTTCCAAGTCTCCTTCCCGCAAACTTTCTCTTAAAAGTATACCGTCCGTCATATATTTTATAACAGTCTATAAAAAGAAAAATGCAATTTATATTCAACAACATAAGAATAAAATTAATTGTAATGATTATACTGTTGAGTACTTACGTCTTTCGATGTGCAATCTTCAAACCGGATAGCATAACCAACTTTATCACCCAATGCAGTAGCCATCTCATCGGAGACTCTCTTCGCCACGGACATAGCAGCGACCCTTCTTGGTTGGGTACATCCAATTATACCATAATGGCTATACCCATCTTCATGAAGGTACTGCGTTAACTGAGTAGTTTTTCCACTACCAGTTTCACCAACTATTACTACTACACTATTTTCTCTAATTACATTTAAGAGTTCTTGTCGTACTGCAAATACAGGAAGACTTCTTCTTTGATGTTGTATAGATCTGTGTCTAGCCTCCCCAGTGACTTCACCAGCTCCTATATGACGAGCATACTTCTGGCCAGCTCTGAAATCCGTTTCCTGCCCAGGTTGTTCCTTATCATCTTTATGTTTATCACGTACACCCATAATATTGCCAATATGGGTGCCAGCTAATTCCCAATGTTTCTTCTGAGCTCTGCGACGTTCCTTTTGTTCACGATATGCACGAACCAGTGCCGATCCTTTCCTTGCTACCAAAGCCATGTCAGATGTAGGATCACGCACTGGCACAACAGGTTCTGGCTGCTTCGTGAACACGATTCGCCCTAATCAATCTCATATCATTTCTGCCATATAACTACTATACATTCTACTACATTAAGAAAAATCTTATTCTGCGTTTAAACAAACTTAAGTCATTCGAAGAAAAATTAAGCGACGTCGCGAAATAATAAACGTACATGTCTTCCGTGAATGATATGTCAATTTAAAATATCTTACCGTCTAGAAAAGGTGGCACAACATTATGCACTAAAAGATGTACTCTTGCCTCCCCCTCGTCATCAGGATCATCATCGTGATCCAAGGAACTGACTACTCCTGATGTTAACATTCTGTTTCGTTCCCATAATTCATTATCCTTATTTATTTGACGTTGCTGCGCAGACACACGTTTGTGTCGACGCGCTTCAAGCTCCATTTCTTTTTTTTGCGTATATTCTTCGGATACATCGGCAAACGCACGGTTCTCACCGTCATCCAAAGCGTACCACTCCCTGTCCAACCTATGGTTGTGCGGTAATATCGATATTTGAAACGTTATTCATAAATCGTATTCATTACAAAACTACAAGATTAAACGGTTACCTTTGCTGCTCTTCCTCCCATAACTCTTTTTCCTCTCCCTCTATCATGGGAGTAGCACCGGAAGGCTTATAATCTTTATTCCACGAATTATATTTATACGACGGAGTAAATTCGCTCCTAACACTGTCACGACCATCTCTCGTATTATAAAGATTTGGCGTTGGATGATCCCAACTTGACTTCTTTGGCTCTTCATCTTCATCGTCATCCCAATTACTCTTTGACGTAGGATCCTAACAATGAGAAATAATAAGACATGCAACACCGTTATATATATGTAACGCCACCTACGTCACATACATCTAAAACTAATACAGTTTGAAAGCATACATATACTACAATTTAACACCGGATCTACCAAGTTGTTTTATTCGTATCGGCACTCTCCTTCTTGACCGGGCATTTTAGTTTGGTAGCTCTGGTGTTAAATAAGAGTAAAATAAGTCACTTCTGTTTGGCCCGCGTCTAAAAACTCACTTTTGTTCTGAATTTCGGAGTTTGTGGTTCATCCTTAAAGCGAAGTGGCGTCTGCCTTGTGCTATCTCTACTTCGGCTTCTCTCTCTGTCTCTATCTTTAATTCTTCTCCTATTTCTGTCCCTATCTCTATATTCATCCTTCGAGTGTTTATCCTGTGCGCTTAATCTTTGATGCTTGAGACGAGACTCTAATCTTCGCTGAGCTTCGGAATTCACACCTCCCGTATGGGTTGGTGTTTCCTCTTCGTAGGATCTATATTTTCTATCTTTGTTTTCACTCTTCGAAGAACTTGAAAATAATTTCGTACCATTTGGTTCTTGACAATTCTCTCTGCGTTTTCGTTCAGCTAGTTTATCAAGGCCAAAAGCTGATACTTGGGGTTTTTTAAACGTATGATCTGATGGTTTTTTACGTATAATTAAACCACCTGCTTGACTACTATCTGAACCTTCTAACCTATACAATGTTGGATCGTCCGACATACTGTTTGCCTTGAGGATATCGCGACAATTGTCGATTAACTAAATGAACTAATGAATGAACCACGACGAGAAATCAATAAAATAGTGACACGGTAAAAATAAAAATAACATCATTGGTTCATATCAGTTTCTGCTGTTTATGTGTCCAATGGTGTCCAACAATGTCCAACCTAGTCCAACCTGGTCCAACCTCAATATTAATTTTTTTTTCGGTCCCTTATTTAGTACATACGGGATTCATAGGAGGCACTACGGTCTATACGAACACAAATAAATTGTTGTATGTACATATATAATAAAATCTTCGTACAAGAGGGTATAAATATTTATTATGCTTACGAGACATTAAACATTACTGACCTTTGTAAAACGGTATATAATTAAGGCGAAGCTTCAAGTCTTCGATATGTATGTACGCGACTGCGCGACTGTGCGCGACTCGTTGAGAAATAACGTAATAATAAGGCCCAAAGTTCGTGTTAATTTCCGCTATTCCTATTGGCTCGCGAGTTACCTTACCTTGAGTACCGTTGGCCCGTAAACTGTGTTGATTGGCTAGTAAACTTTTTTGACGTCCCTAGATGCATGGGCGCGGACCGCGCGGGGATCCTCTTTACACATCTCTCCTCGGTGGCACGAGTGTTGACCAGTGTTGACCCTTTTTCCAAAATCTATCCAATTTTACAATTTATACTAATGACATAGCTTTCTTGTATGCATATGATCTAAGCAACATTTTATTCCATCCAATTCCATCGTCTGCTGCTCACTGCTGCCACTAATCGTTGCTTATCGTTTATTTACATCTGCTGTTCCGTCAGGAAAATAGACATGTTGACATTGGTAGACATAAGTAGTATTGTAAAAAATTAAAATGCTGTTATACACGCTTATTGGAGGTTATGTGTTAACGTCAATGATACTTTTCAAGTATCCAACTTTGTTACACAAAAAGAAAAAAGTAAAATTTACGTGTCATCATATTAGCCATAGAGGAGGTAGGTCTCCTTTGGTCTCCTTGTTTATCCTTCATAAGTGTAGACTGTACATTAAATGTTATGTCGTAAATTAGTCGCACTAATGTAGAATCATTAATTCTATCCTAAATCGTTTTAGGTGCAGGAGAGAGCTACGAAAACACGATGTGCGCATTTAAACGGTTAGTTGTTTACTTATGGCATTAAGGTTATGCGTACATTTAAATAATATATTTTTCATAATGATAATCTTCCTTATAAAATAGAGTTGCATCGACACGAAAGGTTTCATATAAAAATCGATCCTGTCGGTTCGAATTACTCAATACGTTAGTAATAATTCCAAAGAGTACTTAGTTTAATTCCGATGAATCCGTCAATATTCATTACGTAAATTGTGGATCTTTACCGAGAAAAGAGCATATCAAAGTAAAACGTAAATATTAGACAGATTTGGTTTCGCTTCTACCGATATAACACTTTCTTCCAATGATTTAAATTTACTGCCGAATGTACAATCGGTTGCATTTCATTATCAATGTTACTAACAGGTAAATTTGTATAATTTACACTTATAATATTACAACTTACATCAGTTACATTAAACATTTGAATCTCTATTTGTTATGTGATTTTTCACCGTTCTGATTCATTAAACAATTATAAAAATTTATAATTACAGTGCTGTAGCTATTGGAACGGAAATGCTGGAATTGGATTGTCATCTTACAAAGGACGGTCAAGTTGTTGTATCTCATGACCAAAATCTTTTGCGTAGTACTGGTACTAACAAAAACATCTCTGAACTCAACTACAAGGAATTGCCATTATTGAGACCACGTCTTCCTATAGACTTTGATCCAGGTATTCTTGTCCATTTCTCTAAACGAAATATCGTCGTCGAATAAAATTATTTAAGAATCGTAGTTGGACAGATGCGGAATTCATTGGTTCTGAGAAAGAAGAAGAAAGACGATTTGCACTATTAAAAGAGGTGTTTGAAGCATTTCCAAATATTCCTATTAACATTGACATCAAGATTAATGATGATCGTCTCATATCAAAAGTTTCTGATCTTATCAAACAATATAATAGAGAAGAATATACAGTTTGGGGAAACTTTAGCGATGAAATTACACAGAAATGCTATAAAATGGTAGAAATGTATTTTTTTAAATCTTTGTCTTCAAATTCGCTACTGCAAATTAATTTACTATGGAAATTTTGCTTATGTTGCAGAATCCAAGTGTAAATTTACTTTTCTCCATGCAGCGTGTAACATTGTTAATACTTCTTATGTACACTGGTTTGTTGCCATTTGTACCTCTAAAAGAGACGCATTTGGAAATATTTTTACCATCGATTTACCTACGGTAGTAAAATATTTTGATTTTTATGTATACTGTAAATTACACATCGAGAGCATAATTGCACTCAATCTTCAATTACAGACGTAAAGGTGGTCCCAGTCCAACATTTTTACCATTTGAGAAGTTAGTTGTACGTACAATTAATATTTTATTGATGAGACCTTGTCTATTCAACCATTTAAGATCTCGTGGAATACACGTAAGTAAGGCAAATTTTTACAAAGTTATATATAAATTATTCATATTTACAGACTTACATATTTCGTTATTAACCAGAAATTTGTATATTATTCTTTAAATATGTATTTCGGCAGGTCTATTTTTGGGTTCTGAATAAAGATGAAGAGTTTAAGAAAGCATTTGACCTTGGAGCAACTGGTGTCATGACTGATTATCCTACAAAATTGAAATTATTTTTAAAAGAACATGCATTAGATTGAGCTGCCAGATAATTTAGTAGTAAAAGCTAATTGAAAAATCTACTTAAAAATTGGAATATTTAAATAGGCAAAAATGATTTATTTTGCATGAATTACACGTATAATGTGTATCTAAAATGAGTAGATACCTTTTTACAAGCAAAATTATAGTGATGTTTGTTCTTTTTAAAAACATTGACTTCAATTACTTCCAACGATATTAACAGCTTCCATACAAAAATTCATTAATGAATCTGTAAGCATATGCTCAACATGCAGTCTAAACCACAAAATTGTTACGGTAATATTCTTACAAAATTTCTATCTCCGATGCAAATCTAATAATTGCATCGTGCAAATTTTACAGGCTGTGTAAGATGTCACTCCAATGAAAAATCAACAAATATGTGACACAATATAGTGTTTTTATAATGCATTGTGATATAATTATGATTTTCTTATTATGTATAGTTTAGTAATTGAGTAGCATATTTTTTGCATCAGTATTGTCATCCAACAGCAGTTACATATACTCAGATTTTGCATTTTGTGGCTAACATCATGGCACACATCATTTATGTCTCAGAATTACAGTACTTATATGTATTATCGGTATCAGCCATATATGCCTGTCTGTATAAATTTTAAAACCAAAGACAATGTTAGTCATTTGTAGATATATTATTATTTATAAACAGAACAAGTCAATGAGATTTTCAAGATTTGTCAGGTAAAAACGAATCATAGAAACAAAAATATATGATTTCTCAAAAAGTTGTTATATTATTTTTGTCATTATTCCTATTAGTTACGAAGATTCTTACGAATGCGTTATAAAAGATTACATATTAAAATTAAATGTGACTTAGTGTCCTAAAAAATAATTTAGTAATACATTTTCATCATTTTTCATAATATGGTATAAATGTACACGTGAAATTACTAATTATAATATAAAGATATAAATGTTTATATCAATGAGGAAAAAGAAAACAGTTATGTGTAATTTAACTTGGTAAATAATGTATGTGTTCCTGCATGACTTTAATGTGTCATCTACATATATAATTATGAAGCACCAATAATGCCATCCAGACCCTTTGATAGAGTAACATTATATCTGTGGACATTTAAAGTTGTATTGGCACTGTCAATCCTTATTTCTTACAGATAAATATAAAGATAGTACCTTGATGTACAATGTATAGATTAGAATATTATATAAATTGATTGTATAACATGTATTTTGTTATAATTGTTCACTCTCATCATAATACAAAATTAAGTCGTTGAATGTTTCACAAGAACGTAAAACTTTTGATGAAGTAAAACTTACTCTATGTACAAATGCATGTACCTTTGTACTTCGAATTAACTTTGTGTACTTATAAGCTCAAATTTTATAATATAAGTTTTAAATGTATAATTACAAATAAATATAATGGTCTTTTAGCTGTGTTGTTGATTTACACGATACCATTCTGACGTGACTGTATTACGATCAATAGCATTTTATTTGTTTATACGGTGAAATGGCAGTACTACTTGAAAGCATATAAAGTACAATTTAACATTTTATAGTACAAATTAAAGTGATTCAAATGTTTTATACATCACAATATAATAATTTTATCAATAATTTTACAGACTTGGAGCTAATAAATCGTATTGGAGAAGTAAAAAAGCACTCTATTTGCTTTCCCTTTTACTTACTGGAATCTAACTATCATACACATGCATATCATTTTGGAAAACATTTGAAGTCTACACCGAGTAGTAGTACTAGAAAAGGTATTACATGATACACCATTTTATATTCATTTAACAGAAAAAAAGAAGTGAAATTTTGTAGACCAGTCTCATCGAATCATAATACGTATCATTTTGTACTGAACAGTACGATGTGGAATAATTATTTTCTATACATTTGATTATCACCAGTCAGTGCCCAAGTCCTTTATTTTGTTTTAGAACTTGGGCATTTGTGATACACCTCTTCCTTAAACTTTTGATCCTCCGATTGCTCCGACATCTCCCGATATACGAAGACTTTGCCATTGCAATAAATACAGGGGTCATTAGAGGGATGTGAATTGTTGAAGTGCTTGCCTATAGCTGCACTATTTCCATTAATATTAACTTTACACGTTGGACAATAAGCGTCACTCGACCGGAATCTTTTGTGAATGGAATCTGTTACAGCGCGGTCCCCTTGTACATTGCAATCACCCGTTGATGTTTTTTGGGAAGACATGGTTAATCTGAAAACAATTATATACTACAATTGTACAAATCTCATTGACGGCGGTGCATGTCATATGTCATGGATGATGGATGATTCATGGACAGTCTTGCTAGATAACACGGGATTTCGCGCGCATGCGCATTCGCCCATGTATATTTCTTTGATTGCAAAGTTCAGTACCGTAAGCAGCCAAAAAAGGCTGTGGATGTCATTACCTTACATTACCTCTCTCTTTACACGCGTCTGGTCTAACCAAATTAAAAGAGTGAATCTATATTATTAATATCACAAAGAGAGAACATCGTATATGTATGTTCGAGGTAATCCTCTGAACTATACTTAACCAATATAGATAATACTTTCAAATTTAAAGAAAACGCGTTTAACGTTTATTTATAACTGAAATTTTATATCACGTAAATGAGCAATAAATAAATTACTTCCATGTGGCCGTGCTCAAAATTGGGATTTCTCGAGAAATTTTAAAGGGCCCTTAACCACCCTCGTACTATCTCGTATGGCACAACCCTGAGTTCAACAGCGCGGCACATTTAGCCACATTATGCACAGACGCGAGAAATCCCAAACTTGGGAATAAATCTCACGATCTGCCATCACTGCACTCATGGAAGAATATGCTAGGAAATAAACTCTAATCTAATTATTTATTGTGAAACTTAACGCGGTAATCCATGCATTATCTGTATTTATAAAACGTACATGTATCTTTACTTACAGTGAGTGTCACTTAAAATTGTACACAGCCACCGTTATCGGATTTTTGCTTAGAAAATAGTGCTCTCGTGCGTTTAGGATTAAACAAGAATGTACATAAGTGTATTAACGCGCCTTTATTCAATGTATTTAATTGCAAATTAAAAGTTTCGTTTGTACGAAAGAAATTAAACGTAATTGAGCACAACGCACAAACACCGCCAATCAAGAAACATCGTACACGTTGATATAACTGTAATAATGTAGGCAACGTCCGACCTTTGCTTCTGCAGTGATAACTCCTTACTAGCCACGCTTTCAAATGATTTGAAAAGCGTATTCATTATTAGCCCTTAGCACTACCCTTATGTCGAGTGTAGCTTGACATCACATTTCTTACGCCAACTCCAATGTCCAGTTAAATTCAACATTACGCAACGCAATTTCTAAAATATATTTGAATCTTTAAATTTGTTCGAAGAGTGCAAAGGATTAACAATTAAAGAACACGAGACAACCTGACTTCTGGGAAGAAGTTATTTTTCATAACGAGTCAAAATTTAATATTTTTGCATCTGGTGGCAAAATAACAGTCTAGAGAATATCTACCGAAGAGATGAATATTAAAAATCTAAGTCAAACAATACAGTTGAGCTTCCGCTACTGAGAATTTAGTATTTGTAGACAAAAGAATGGTGAAATGGGAATATTTAAGCATATTAAAACAAAATTTAAAAGAGAATGCTACGAAATTGGGAATTATAAATAATTTTAAACTTTATACGGTCGACGATCCTAAGCATATCTCATAGATTGCTAAAAGCTATGAGATATAAATGTCACAGAACGTCTCTGTGGCGTGTTATTAATCATTTTATTAATTATAATAACATTTATCCGATCTGCATAGTGTTTAGTAACTGGTGATTTCATTGTATTCGACTATATTTAATTTCCTTCGTCCGAATCAAACTTTTAATTTTCAATTAAGATAAAGACATATTAATGCACTTACATACATTGTTGTTTCACCCTAAATACACGATAACACTATTTTTTGTGCAAAAATCGAATAACGGTGGCTATGTACAATTTTAAGTGGCACTCACTGTACATGTGCCGTTATTTTTGCTTGGTATAGAAATTCATTGGTCGACGAATTACTTCTTCATTACGATTAAAGCATCCACAGCGTGTGAACAATGTGTGCGCGAATGGAATTGTTTCAACTACCATTATATCTCAAGCCTTGTTGCGAACGATAAGACTCGTGTGTAATGATGAATAAATCTGATTAAATGGAAATGTTTTGTATTTTTCTTACATTGATGGATTTACAATTAACCTTATCATATGTTGTGCTTAAATACTGATTCTATATAGGTTTAATTTTAAAGTGAAGTCCTATAAGTGAGAATACTAAGCACTTAAGGTCTTGAACGAGATAATAAAAACAGCGCAACCCTTCGGGATCCCGTGATTGATTCACGTCTAAAAGTGAGCCTGTTTTTGACGTTGTAAATGATATATGTTCCTCTCCAATAACTATTTCTAATTCTTGGCGCCCAACGCGATCAGGCTGTGGCCACAGTGAATCATCTTCTTGCATTATTTCCGAATCCTGGATGATTCGTTTGAGTTCCTCCATAACACATTGATGCACGTATGCTTCCTTTCGAATCATAGTATCGTTTTTGTAATTCGAGTTATTTGCATATCGCAATTTACCGTCTGGTCTGAATTCAAACTCAAGAAATTCGTGACCAAATTTTCCTTTATGGCCCACATAATATCTTATATAAAAATCGGTAGACATTATTCGCCTATACTCGATATTATATTGTCTTGAAATAGGCAATAGGCGTACCTTATAAACTTTTTATTTCACGTCTTGCCAAGCGTTTGTGAATGAAACTGTTACTGTGGTATTTGCTTGCCAAACGTTGCAAACGCTTCTCTCATCCTGCCATATTGCTTCCTAAAGGTGTATTCACAATTGTTGCGCGTTTTATAGTGCGTTTTCAAGAAACGAACATTACCTTTTTTTCATAACTGCCGTGGACCACCGCGAACACGATATCGACGATTAGGGAAAATCGGTCAAATCTGGTCAAATCTCTACAGCTAAGATATTGGCTGTTGGTATCAGTTGGTATCGTTGTAGATGTTTTCTTTTCATAAATGAAGTGAACTGAAATGTTTGCGATTGGTTCGAAAAGGAAAGATTTCAACTAGCAATAAGATATTATAAGGTACTTATAAGAACGTACCCGGTGAAGACGTCAACCATATGTCAACACAGTTGAACACAGTCCAATTGTCCAATACTGTCTATATCGTCTATATAGTACAGTTTCTGCCAGTTACCGCAATTCTATCCACTACACTAATTAAACTGCACTAAACCACTATTGTCACCTGTAGTTTTTTTTTCGTCTGGTCACGAAGTTACTTTACCAGCCATTAGACATGAAATGCTCCGTCACTCATGTCCACTTTTTATAAGCTTTTTATAATTAGCAGTAGAAACGGAATATGCACATTACCATTTGTGCACCGAAATGAGTAAAAATAATGTGCACTTTGTTGTACAAATGCAGGTAACAGTACAGTTTCAACTTACTCTTTGCAAGAAATTGTTAGAAAACAAGTCTACCTTGGAAGTTCTGTTCGATCAAAAGCAACTGGTGTAATATATGATTTACCAGAATGAATAAAAATCATAATGACAAGCGGCTTAATCAGTTACCAAGCTGGTTATGGTCAAATTCTACAACTTTGCCACCGATATATAGGACAGTATGGGAAGCAGTGCGCGAGGATCATATTAGACCAGGTGGAATGCCAATGGAGTTACTAGTCGATACTAATAAAGTTTTCCCCTTACTGCTTACGAGTCAACTTCCGACCGAAGTTCTTGGACACATTTGGAGCTTGGCAAATCAAAAGTATGCTGGCCAACTAACGGAGCAAGAACTGTACATAGTATTGGCTTTAGTAGGTGCTGCGCAAGCTTCATATCCTTTCAACAGATTGGACGTCTTGCATTTACTTCCTTTTCCACCTACGCCTTACCTAAATATAGAATGTATATTAAATATACAACCAACTGTCCAAGTAAATTCGGCGACGAAATTTCACGCTTTTATGAATGAAGAGAACAACATGGACTTTGTCACAGTGGATGGGAAGCTTGTTGCAGACGGAAAAGCAAAAATGAAATGTTTGCATGAAAACACGTTAGACATAAATGCAGTGATATCGAATGTTTCTACAAAAAACACATATGAAATGAAATCGCATAGTGCAGCTGTTGGAGACGTAAATAATACATTGAAAGATACAAAACAGATCTTTCGTAACGAGTCAGGTATTAAGCAAGTACCTTCTGTAGATCCGTCTGATGACTTTTCTGAATTTCAAAGTGCACCGATTCCAAATATTCCAATTGTTCCAATTTGGGATCCAAAACAAGGTTCTGCAATTGGCAGTAGACTTGCCAATCATAACTTAGGTGTAAAGAAGCCAGTGGAAAAGTCAAAGAAGAACAATGTTGGCAGTAAAACAGTCAGTGCCCTTACACGTAATCCTTTAGTCACCTTAAACCCAATACCTACAATTAAAGATCAGCCTTCGACAGATTGCAGCACAGAATTATTTCCTAAATGCAATTTACAAAAGCAATCAAAAACAGTGATACTTAAGGATACTGCAATAAGAAGTAGTGAAATGGCAAAAGATTTTACTGACAATTTTACAAATGATCAAGTCGCAGCTGCAGAAAACAAAGATTTGCGAACAAAGATAGAACTAAGTGAAAGAATACATATGGCAAGTCTTATATATAAGTACATTAATTGAATATTTGTACCTTAGTTAGATATTTATACTGCATACATATTACTCATCACTTTGTATTACACGATTAAGAGATATTTGCGTCATTGTAGGTGACAACAACTGAAGAATCTAATTCTGCTCAAAATGATTTAATGAATTTACAACTTGTAGAAGATAAATATAGTGCATTACGTGCATTAGTTCAAGAAGCATCTTCAACTGCTGAAGAAGATTCAGCATTAACTCATACTTCTTCGCCAATTGATGAATTTGGAGAATTTGTATCTGCTGGACAACTTTCCGGTCCTACTTTGGACACAGCAAATACTGGCACTTTGACCGATATCTTTTCTGACTTTGAATTATCAGGCCACCGTGATAAAATAGGCGGTGATGGTGCGATGGATTTGAAAAGCATTTCTGGACTCACAGAATCTTTTGATAATTTTAAACTAGAGGATGTAACACACGAGAGATCAGTAATAGATGATAAAGTTGAATTACCTGTAGAAACAGGTAACAAATCAGTTTTGGTCTAATTTTCTTTTCCATAGTTTACCGTTACGTAAGGCAGATCAGCTTAAATAACTTTAATGTGATGACTGATGCTTAGATACATTTCATAATTTTAGGGAAAAGCATTCCAAAAGAAGACGCAATATCAATAAATAGCATAGATTTTATGAATAGTGTACCCGGTGGTTTAACTCGATCAGGGTCTGTGCCTAGCTTAGATCTTAAATCTTTTTTGCCAACAAATGTGGAGGATGAACAACCTATAGATAATTTAAATCAGGTACGTTTTCAAAGGTATGATTATGTCTTAATGCGCTGATTGTGAGATATTCAATTCTTCATAGACTGTATATTGGGAATGGAAGCAGTACATGGAAAGTTGCGTTTTGCTGTTACAAGTAGCAGCAAATATTTTTACAAGTATAACATCTGAACCAGTTCTAAACGAAGTATTAAATTCGGCACAGGGGTATAACTTTCTTTGCAGTACGTATTTACAATCGGGTTACTATGCGACAATGTTTCTGAAAACTTACCGTACTACCTGACCTTTTTTCTTGTGTGTCTTTTGAATCAGACTTGTCAGAGGTTGCAGCTGTTTGCAGGCGTGTAAATTTTTCATATAAAGAGATGGATATCAATATCATGGGATTTGATGATCTTTTAATGGACATTGACAGAATTTGGGCGGAAATGGAACCATTTTATACAAATATACCGGTAAAATACAAAACATTTAATTAGCAGTTTTACAGTATGCAGTTATATGCACAGGCTATAATATATAATTATATATATTGTTTCATAGATTGTAACCGAATTGCCAGTGTGGCCATTGCATCAAGGAGACTCCATACCTTGCTGCCTTTGTTTAACAGTTATTACTGGTGGAAGAGTAATTTATAATGAAAACAATTATCATGCAACTTGTGCAAATTTGTGGCTCAACTGTGTCAACAATCATTTACCTACAATGCGATATCCATCATTTTATTCTCATACAAGCATGTGTTCTGCTACTACTCATATTTGATATTCTCCTTTGTGAGATCGAATCAATCTGTAGCCTCAATTACTCAGTACAGGTATTAAAATGCAGTGTAGATGTTTCACTTCTGAACACTGTTTTAATGGCAAGTGCCATAAATGTTTCAAAATGCAGTTTCAGTATATCATACTAGAGACTTTTAACTCAACATTCTACTTAAACTCACATAACTTGTAAACATTTATTGATAAACCCAATTTGTTTGGATGTGAATTCTAATAACCCGATTTATTCAGATGTGAATCATAATTAATTAATACTATTGGTTTCAAAAATATTGTGGGTCAGAGATGATATTTGAAATAACATCTTAATAGGAATCTATAGATGGAAGCAAGGTAACTAAATTTTGTTTACATGGAATGACATTGGTAAATAGACTATCATCGGAAAGGAAATGTTTAATACAATTCTTATTGATATATTAAATGAAGTAGTTAGAAAGCAGAAAATACACTAATGTTCTATAATACGTTTTACCTAACAAACATTATGTAAAACCATAATAACATTTAGTAAAAATGTCACACAATTTGTATATAGAGTAGACGTATATAGTCAATTGTCATCGCTGACTTGTATCTCTAGGTCTATAAGCTATACCTCTGCTTTTCATTTCTCTTATAACTCCCGCAGGTAGCCGTCCCGAAACTGAAATGGCATAAACACCTTTGCAGAAACGATCTGAAAATTGCAGAATCTCAATGTACTAGTTCTACGATTATTAATATATTTAATAAAATATTTAACATATTACCTACAATCAAATTCAGTAATAAAATTCAAATAACGCACATATATGTAGAATGTAAATGCATAGAACAATCAGAGAAAATTAGAATTGCTTAGGAAACATTAATATATTTTATTCAGTTATTTCGATAAACTTCTCAATAATTTTCACTGATATTCCTAAAAACTGAGAATTCAGATTTTCTGTAAACACTTATACATAGTCATGAATGAAATTAACCGATTTTGTGACACGATGTAAACAAGCCCATACTATAAATATTCCTTGACAATAAGATACAATTAATCGGAAATATTGAAAGATTTCTGAAAAAATTCTTTACGTCTAGACTACCTATACCAGATTCGAACAATACAATTCCTCTATAAAATAATTAAAACGTTCTGAAACAAGTTATGTCTACAATCTTCCATCTATACTTACTTATTCGTTGCCATTTACACACCCAACTATCTTCTGGACTTGTAGCAGCGATCATTCTATATGTATAAAATAACGTAATGTCAATGTTAATTGTACATGCTTTTAAACTGTTTCAAGTATCCTTTACGAACTAAATTAATTTTATAATAGCTACCCATCAAAATTTGAACTAGTGCAATCAAATACATTGTCCTTGTTGTTTTTCATACGCAAGAATTCATCGCAATTGTCACATCCATCGAATTCAAATTGGTCGAAAGTCTGCAACAAATTTTTGAATAAAATGGTTTAACTATACAGAAAGGCATGAACTACTTAAAACAACTATATGCACTGTTAAGCATTTAAACATTACGTACTTTTATTAACGAGCATACTAAACATGCCCTTAATTGACGCAGATCTTTAGGAACAGTCTCCATGGACGCAAGCTTCGTTCTGAGCTTCGTAACTATTTGTTATAACCTTAAAATAGTATCTATTAGGCACACAAATAACAAATATAAGGAAAGTATATATGAGATAGATAATGTCACTTTTCGACTTTCACTATACAAGCAAAAGATATATGAGATACAATGTTTCTCTGGAAGTGCTTACATTGCAAATTATAGTACTGATAATGTAATAGAATGCTACGAAAGATCAGCTAGACAAATACTTGCAATTACTGCAAAAGGCACTACAGAGGTAACAGAATACGGAGGTTACGTATATGTGTGTCAACTCCGAAATGATTCCAAAACTTGTAATTGCTCGTAATTCATTGAAAATACAGCTTGAGTTTAATAATATTCTCTGAACACATTCGCTTATGCTTGTATTCCATCAAACCTACATATCGATATGTATCGATCGTAACATGCTATATAAAATTTAAAATGAAATGTGTGCAGTGTGTACTCCACGTGTGATGATAAGTTTATTACAAACTTACTAGACACTAATAAAGAAGTTATACGGCTCGGATAAACTTTCTAATGAAATGGCTAATACAACTTTAAACAGTAGTGCTCCTCAACTACAAATTCGATTAATAACAAAGCAAGAACGGTAAGAAAGATTTTTACATTTCCCGCACATTTCAATATTCGAGGTTATTTAACATAAATTGAACAACTTATTATTGTCGAATAATTCATTGACTATTGATCATTTTTCAGATATGTGGTTCCCGATTATCCTTTGTCAGTACATTCGACCATTACTTCAACTGAGCTAAACACACTGTTGAATGAGCTAATAAGAGGTAAATTAACTAAACTTACGTAACTTGTTATTATGCATAATGTCATTATTTTCAATTGACACGTAATTGTAAAGAAAACTTCTCGATTATGGAACCAAAGGTGTATAAATAAATTCATATAACATTGTTAAATTTTTAGAAACTACCGACCTCGGAAAACACGTAGAATTTGATTTTTTGATTTGTTCACAATTTCTGCGAACGTCTTTAAGCGACCATATCTCTGAGAAAAGTGTTTCCACGGAAGATGTTATAGACGTAGAATATGTTGAAAAATATCCTCCGCCCGAACCCGAAGATTGTCTCATACACGATGATTGGGTATCTGCAGTGGCAATTTGCGAACAATGGTTAATACTAATATAGAGCAAATATTGTTTAAGAATACGCTAATAGAATTTACATCCTTCTTTAAAATTTTATTTCTACTATATCTCCTAAAGATTCTTCTGGTACTTTATGTAGGATATTAACTGGATGCTATGATAACACGTTACATATCTGGACGATAAAAGGAAAACATCATCTTGTGATACCTGGGCATACATCGCCTATTAAGGCTGTAGCATGGATATCATTAAACGAAAGTACTGGAACATTTGTGAGGTAACGTTAGGGAGATCATCTTATTTGAACAGAAAATGTAGTATTCAATAGTAACGCTTCTTGTACTGTCAATTGTTCATTTTTGCATTTGTGGGGACGCTGCAGTGCATCGCACGATCAAACTGCTATAATATGGGACTGGAACATCGTGAAAAATTCTGTAGATTGTATACATGTATGCAGAGGACATGAAAGAGGATTAGAAGCTGTCGGTACAAACTATGACAAAACATTAATGGCAACTGGTTCTTGGGACACAATGCTAAAGATTTGGTCCACGTGTATGCAAATGTTTTAATAAACATAGAATCATGTACATTGATTTCACTGATTTTTCATATCGAGCATATATGTATATATGTTTGTGCAGCTACTCAGGATGAAAATGAAGATGGCGAATCTGCATCAAAAAGGGCGAGAACTGAACATGGCAAAACTAGGGTACATATACGTGAAGCATGAAATGTGGAAAATTTTATCGACGTTTGTCTTTTCATAGGTACCAAAACGAACGATGAAAGGTCATAAAGAAGCCATCAGTGGAATTGTTTGGCCTGATAAAACAGAGATCATAACATCATCGTGGGATCACTCTATAAAGATATGGGACTCGGAGTTAGGTGGGATTAAATCCGAAATAACAGGCAATAAAAGCTTCTTTGATCTCGATTATTCACCATTATCACAAGCCCTTATAACAGCATCTGCGGATAGACATATTAGGTTATACGATCCAAGATCAACCGGTAAGTGATGTATATAATAGTCTATATTAAAGAAAGAAATTTTCCATTTAGTGTTGATTCCAGACAATATATTTCAAATTTATTCATGTTTATGCAGAAGGAACAATCATTAAAAGTATGTTTACCTCTCATACGCAATGGGTGCAATCTGTTTGTTGGTCAAAGACGGAATCACACCTTTTCCTTTCGGGTGCATACGATAACAATGTTAAGTTATGGGACATTAGAAGGTTGGTGGAATTTCAATTGAATATCAAATGTCTATCTATACGCAATTCATCATAGCCCCTTATTTCTTTATTTTAGCCCGAATGCACCATTATTCGATCTGTCCGGACACGAAGATAAGGTTTTGTGTTGCGATTGGTCTGATCCTAAATTAATGCTATCTGGAGGTGCAGATAATACTGTGAGAATATTTAAATCCAAGAATGCCATGCATTGACGGCGAGTATAGTTTCATGCATTTTTTATTCTAATGTATTGAAACAGGATATCATATACATATATCTGGCATACGTTGCAATTGTTCTTTCTTTTGTTGATCTTGTTTATATCAAGACATATTTACTAGGGACTAATCTATTCATCATACAATCGGTACTATGTCAATATATTCAGTGAATTTTACCATTTTTTCCGTCAGTGAAAAGATATGTATGCAACAACATTGTTTTTATACAGATGAGACATAAGTTATGTAAGAAATATATACATTAATATACAAGGTGTACTTTGTGACGTTTATATACATGTTATGCGGAAACTAAAAAATTGTCCATAAATAATGCAAAATTTTAATTAAAATAATTTAAACAATTACTATATGTACATATTAAGAAAAAAAAAAAAACTAAGGTACTTGCTGTTACGTTCATTTCATACATTTCGTATTTATTTCAACTTGTAATTAAATTTTTCCTCCGCAAAGCTAATTTTGAAGCTAACATTGTAATAAATTTATAGCACATTTCCGTATTAAAGTATAAAATATCGATATTAACATAATATAAAGTACCAATGATACTCGTGAGACTATTGACTCTACGCAATAAGGTTTACTTATACGGTCTGTTGAAGTTTGTATTTTCAAGACAATATTTCCGATAAGTCCCGTCCAATCCAATAAAACTGATACGCGAGTAACAAGATAATGATCAAAATTCTTGTCTTCGCGCATGATACTAGTTGACAAATATTTTGATACGATGCATGCCATTTACATAATTACAAACGAACCGATAGAAGTCCAGATTTCCTGTCACGGTCTTTCGGACTTGCTCCTTTAATGTTACTCATTATACCAGACGAACTAAATGAACTATAGTCTAAAACAGGATTCCCACACATCCATTTAAAATGTTCCGTACCAGAAATTGAATTTGAATTTGACATTTTATTGTACATTATTATAAAACCACAATTTAATTGACAACATAAGAATCCTAATGATCGTTCGGTACGGCGCCAGTATCTCATAAGAATTTTGAATATCTCTTATCGAGCATAAATTAAAATATAGCGTTTACTCAAAGTAGTACATAGTCACACCGGCGTAGGTGTCGAGAACAATAAGAAACAATTCCTGTCACTTTATACTGCTGTTCTACAGCTATTCGATTATAGCTCATGCCGGGTTCTTGAAGATCGCGCGTTTGTTGGAAATAATTTGAGTAACAATTTATACACAGGCAGACGCAGGATGTAATGTATTTCACATACGTTAGGATAATGTGGGGGGCATGGTTGTTTTTTTTCTTTTTTATATTAAGTACAAAGGACAATCTTTCTCAGTCTATTGCATGTACTGCTATGCTACTGTACATTCGTATAATCTCGTACGAAAATCTTTACGAGGAAAAAACGTATGTCTCATTAAGCTCTTTCATTCCTAAAGAATATCAGAAAAACCTTTTGGGGCTCTACCGGTGTTCCTGTTTGAAAAGGCATATTCACCGGACGCGTTACACGATTCGATAGAAGGCATACGTTTAGGGTGAAATATTTTTGTAGAGTTACTGATTTGTACGAGAGTAAGCTTACTTCGCAAACTTTGTGTTCTTTACCGTTTTCATTCCCGTACTCCTTCGAAGAATCGAAGACGTAACGTCGAAAGAGTAGGGCCTATTTTTACAGCTGCACCTTGACGATGTACCCTCATTTCTTCGCGATAAAGCTCGATGGTTTCGCATTTGGTAAGAACAAAAAGGACAGGCTACCGCGGATGTATATTTGGGGATTCATTTTTGCCGCCCAATGATATGGAGTAGTGAGAGAGAGTCCCTTAGAAAAGCAGGGAAGGAAAGTAAAAAGTGTTATTCAAATAAATCCCCAAAACAGATCGTTTATTGATCAAAAATAAGGGACGATAATAATTAGGAATTTGATTTTTTTTATCTTTCTCATCTCGAATATACCAAACCATACTCGTAAGTAACTCTAAGACTGTTCGGTGCACGCTCCGATACAAAGTACAAGAGCGGCAGAGAGCGTGCACTCGCAGTGTGCAGTTTTACAGTTAACAGTGTGTGTGTCTCTGCAGTCTGTATCCGTGTAATAGGCAGATGGTCTTAAAGTACGCATCGTATGAGAGTATGCAGTCACCTACACGCCATCATCATGTGCTCTTTCTTTCTCACACTTTCTCTTTCTCACGCGCGTTCGCTCGATTCAAGCTCTCACGTTCTCTCTCTCTCTCTCTTTCTTTCTTTCGCTCTCTCTCTTTCGCTCACCGCGTTCTCACTCTTGTCTCTTGTTTTTTTTTTCTCTCTGTTTTTAGAAGACCCTATCTAAGCCCCCACATTATCTCACACAAAGACTAGCGTTTTTAAACGATCCAAAATAAACTAAGGGCACTTTTAGTGGCATATGCCCTGTCCTTATTCGAGTTTCATGAAAAATCTAATTCTGACCGTTTCGTTAAACTTTGTTTTATTACAGCACCTATCGACTTCTAGGAGTCCCTATTCTTATCTATCTATGACACACTTTCCTTAATTCTAGATTTCATTATGTGCTATGCCTCGCCATCTTAATTAAAGTAATCCAAAAACCTATGTGGATCGATCATCCGCTTGTACGGATCCAAAAGGTGTCCAACGTTGTTTCTCGATTGTTTTTTCTCTTCTTTTTTTGCTTTTTCTCTTATTTCCTCCTCCTTTCTCTGGATCCCATACGAATCGCGCGCACGCACACCGCGTAACAATTGTGGAAAGAAAAAAATAAACAGACAATGGGTTGTTTTGTTTTGGAGAATTACATATTCCGTTTCATTATCAACACAAAGGAATTCGAGTACAATACAAATGAAAAGGGGGAAGGGGGGGGGGGGACTTAACGGGAGCTGCGATCTGGGCTGCGAAGTAAGACGCTAAGGGAGGCGAAAATGATGGAGGACGAGGTAAGGCGGGGAGGGGGGGGGGAGGAGAGGGGAGGGGCGGGATATAGAAGAAACCAAGAGCATTGCAACTACAACTTTCGCTTAACAATGTAAAACAATGACTTAAAACTTCGTGAACTGAGGACTGTACAAGTCGAAGTACGATGATGTTCTCGACGACACATCAAGTCAACTACTCTGACTTGTTTTTCATTTTTCTTAAGCCGATATCGACTAAACATTATTTTACTTAAAAACACCCTACAATTCTTTCTCATCTTTCTCTCTCGTTCGCTCGCTCTCTTTCTCTCGTTCTCTCTCTCTCTCTCTCTCTCTCTCTCTCTCTCTCTCTCTCTCTACATGAGCCTACAGCTACGCGTACCTAATCTAAGAGAGGCTACGCTAGAAAATCTAGAGAAAGCTTACGGAAAGCAGCATTGCTTGGGAAGAAGGTTCCCAACGCGGTTGTAAACCACACCCGGCCAGCCCAAGCACCCGACCCGCGGTGCGCAGCAAGCAGTCCTTACTATTATATTACAGTAGATAATATGTTGTAGAATAATAATATATATTTATTATTAATATGAATAGCCAGTCAGTCTTGACGGGTGCGAGGTGCATAGGCTGAACGGTGCCCCGCCCGTACTTAAAAGGGGGGTGAGGCAGTTGTAATCCTAACTACGAGCTAACTATCTACCTATAAACTTAATCACTTAACTCGATTACTTCCTATCCGAAGTATGCCTAGCCTATTTCATAGTTCAACACTACCTACGCAACATCTCGCTGTGTCCTGTTCACGTTTCTATACAATAATTAAACTCTCTTTCTCTCTCTCTCTCTCTCTCTTTCGTTCTCTCTTTCGCTCTCTCTCTTTCGTTCTCTCTTTCGCTCGCTCTCGCTCTCTTTCTCTCCAGTGCGGCTCCGTGTCTCTGCGGGAGCTGACGTTTTACGGCCCAAGCGTCGGTACCGCGCTCATTCGGCACTAAAGCGTGCCGCTCATCGTTTGGTCGTCACAATAATTATTAGTTATTTAGTACAAGTCTATTAGTAAAATTTTCAAAATTCACTATTAATCACATGTGATTTTTGTTGTCAGTCGTGGTGACAATCGCTTGTGCAACAATACACACTCGCAAATAGGTTTCCTTACGTCTTCCTTTATCTCTCGTTCTCTCTCTCTCTCTCTCTCTCTCTCTCTCGCGCGTTCTCTCTTTCTCTCTCTCTCGCTCTCTTTTTTAATGCATGGACTCAAATCGAGTAATAATCGGCCTCTTAAAAAATAGCTCATACCACTTTTTTCATCTTTTATCTCTTGTCATCAAATCGTGATGTACCAAAATAAACTAAATATATTATTTACTTCAAGTCTCAACAGTGTAAAAATCTTTCATACTTTAGATGACGTCAATAATAGTAATCGTTAATTATAATAATACAGCATATTATTGTAATATTATAATAATAGCTACGATCGCCTCTAACTCTATCTAACTACCTGCCCGCCACTCGTTGTGAGCCCGTGAGGCTCGCAATATTTGGTAGAAAGCTTTCTGCTAATCGTTCCTCGACTCGATCTAAGTCAGACAACGTGAAACTTTATCCGGATGTACGAGCGAATGAGGATAAGGAAATGAAGAGTCGAAAGGTCGTTGCGGAAGGAAGGCGCGCGCGGCGGGTGCGCTAGGATGCGAATTAGGCAGCTGCACCGCGTCGTCGTCGACCTCCTCGCGGGAACCTCTCAGCTATTTCTCTCCGCTAGCCCCATTATCTTTGTTCACTTAGCAGCGCATTATTCGTTCGTTCGATATAATAAATTAATTTACATTCTAGCTATCATATCCCGTCGTAACAAGCCTACTGTCTCTCCGGGCGGTAATATGTCGGTTATAAGGGACCGCCATTTGATTTTTGTTCTAGACTCCACGGACTGTCCGGTGTTTCGGTCCGTCAATCCCGTTAGTGGCAACTATACATACAAAATCTATCAAATTCATAACCAAAACAAACGTAGTGATTAACTGGCTACAACGCAAAAACAATTATATTCTCTTAACTAGAAGATCAAAATTTGGCTCAGGTTTCGCATTTACATACCGACGTAAAAATATATTATAATATTTTTCAGCAATATCCCTGTGTCTAGTGGATTTGTCTGAAAAGGCACAATTCTAAAAAAAATATCTGTATTCACTGTACAATTAAAACTGATATCGATTCGTAGTAACTGTACTCATAAATATAATGTTCTAAAAAGTACTATGTTCCTTTCGTTCTCGTATAATAATTATATATATCCTGAAGACTTTTAGAAACAAAGCTTTCCTTTTTGTGTTTGTTTTTCCATTATCATAAAATATATCATTCGCGATGAAAACAGAACATAAAGTGTATTTGTAAAAGTATTAGATTAAAATCTCGACGTGGCAATACGCGATACGCGATACGCGCCTGGTTTGGAATGTCTGAACAAAAAATAATCTGATGAGAGTGCAGTGAGCGGATGGGGTGGTATGCGCTGCGAAGAAGTCTCATAACGTCGCTGAGAAATGTTGCGATGCTTCTTTCGTAGCCAAGCCACCGGCCAGCCAGCTGGCACGAGTCCGGTAGAGGTACTGATTACAATCATACTGAATTTGAATTTTTCGTTATCAACTCTAGCATTGGAAGTGCTTTCTCTGTATATTATGATTATTATTATTATTATTCTTGGGAAGAATTCTCCTTTGTATATTTCTGAGCAGCGTTTTTATAGTTTACAGTTTTGTTAAAATATTTATTCACACTCTCAAGCGTTCAGCTTCAACTTATCGCCTCCTTAGTAAATGTAATACCTAAAGTTATCCTGGAAGCCTATCAGCTTGACACTAAACTGTTCGTCGCAAATATCAGTTTGTCACTGTTGTATGATGTGTTGGCGTTACAGCGTATGGAGCCGTGCTGGTGCCGAACATGTAGATGACACGAGCACTCGTACCCCGCATTATGTCAACATTCATTCTCTACTCGTTGCAAAATATTAACTACTTTCACCTACTTATCTGGTGGATAAAATGTATAAAAGATGGCTGGCAAGTCAATTTATCATGAGGAAGAATCTTATCTGACTTTACGTAATGTATTTACTCTCATCTATTCTTCGTTATCATAATCCCTCGTATCAACAGGTATACCTCTTCTAACTTATGTAACCCTCGGAATAGTCGTATCTGTAACAAAAAAAAGTGTAACTTTATTATAATATACGAGTAATATGTATTATAAGCTTTACTCCCTACAACTTTTTCTTTAATTTTTCGATAGATCAGGATGACTTACGAATTTTTAAACTTTCTTATATTTCTTAAGTAAATTGAATACGCGGGTAAAACATTAAGTAACTTTACCAATAAACTATATTCAAGCTGACCTATAAACCGTGGCCTACTTGGGCTGCTGAGCTTGGTATTGTTGATAGGTGTCATCGGGCGATGCTGCGTTACTTGTCTGCTCGGAATCACCTAATGGCATGGTGTGTATAATGCTAGGTGGATAAGTAGTGTAAGGATAAGGATGTGGGCTTGCTGCTATATACTGGAACAAAAGATTTTATGGCTAGTGTAAATAAATAATGGACTTTTAGTAGTATAAAAACAAGTGAAATACAATTAGTGATATTTCGAGTAAAAATGCATAACGAAACAAATATATTTGTGTCAGTTATTTTCAAACTATCTCTAAACTTTTTTAAAATCAACATCTTTAATTCGTCATTAATTCATCATTAATTTATCATTAATTTATTTAACTGCTTATTCAATTGTTGTAAATAATATAAAGCTAGATTACTTACGGAACCAGTGCCAAGATGTAAAGCAGACATTTGTGTTGTAAGTTGAGGAATTATACCATATTGTGGATTGCTAGGATCAGCTGATGGCATCATCTGTGAAGGAAAAGGATCTTATAAATTCTGCCAGTGCTAGAATATCTACCATAATATCTACCATAATATAGCATTTAAATTAATGTATGCTACATATCAATGTATAAACTATTTGATAATGTTTTAATGCGCAATACACAAGGTATGTGCGAGTGGTATATAACGTATCAAGAAACAAACGTAATTCTATTAGATGCTTGTACTTTATAATGATAAAGTCGATTCTGTATGCGTGGAGAATCATGATTTTAATGATTTTACATAATATACAAATAATATATGGATAATATAAAAATAAATAGGAAAAAGAGAAACGTGTACAAAAACTCACATCGACCTGTTGCATATGTGGAGGGGCAGTCTGCACGAGGTAAGGGGTAACCCAAGGAGTACCTGGAACACTGTAACCAGGTACAGCTTGACCATAGTGACGGCTGTATTGAGTCAAAGTTGCAGCAGGTAGCATATGAGCTGTAGCAACTCCATTCTGACCAACGCCACTTGTGTCATAATTCAAAGTCATGTTCTGCGAATTAAAGCAATATGTAAGGTGTATCAATTGTATTATGACTGCTATAAGTTTTTTTTTGTAGGAAAGATATGTCTGTCTTCTATTAATGCAAAAGAGGTACCTACTTCGCCAGTTTCTCTCCATATTGTACTTTTGTATAATGATTTCTTCTTGTTACCCCCATCAGCAAATTTAACTAGTAAGGGATCTTTAGCTCCTTGTAATGCTTTGCCATTGAACATTTGAATAATTTGTTCACACTTTTCTTTAGATTCCATCCTGTAATACAGCAAAATAGAAAATGCGTTAATGACTTATATAAAGCTCTTTAAATATAGATATCTTACTTTCTACATATCACATCTTAAGCTACAGTTTAAGTATTAAAGGGTAATTACCTTGCAAATCCGACACCTTTACTCTGTCCTTGTGTATCGCGTAATATCCGGGTTGAGATAACTTGGCCATATTGAGCAAGTAAGCCCTCAACATCAGTTTCTTTGAAGCTCAAAGGCAGGTTTGCAATGTATAAGTTGGTGGGATCCTGCTCCTGTTGCTGAGAAGAGAGTAAAAATACTATGCAACATATTGTATTTCTCAAAAAGATATTTTTCAAATATTATTAAAGAGAAATCTGACTATTATCATTTTAACTTCCATGACTTTTATCTATACAATTTTGTGGGTATCATGGACAAAAATGGATGCACAGACGGAATCACTGTAGTTTTCTTCATAATAAAACAGAAAACTAGAATTTTATGCTTGTTTGAATTTTTCTACATTTGACATTATTTTTCATATATATACGCAAAAGCATAACTATTTCTTTAGATTTTGTCATATCTAATTAAATATCAGAATGTAATATATTCCATATCGATTATGTGAAATAAAAGTAGTAAAACATTGAGAACACAAAATTACAATGACCCGTAATTAACATCAAACATTTAATGAAAAATGAAATATAGCGTTTAGATTGCTTTGTAGATAAAATATGCTATGTTTCTTACATATATTAAAATAGTCATTTATACATTGACCTTAATTTATTGTAAACAAAATTTCGGCATGCACAATCTAATTTACAAATTATGCACAATGTAATAAGAATTCATGTAGAGATAGTCTGGGATGTTAAAATGATATTTTTTTATATTACTTCAACAAAGCAACAAATTTGAAAATGACAACTTATAAAATACTCTGAATAATTAGAAATTTTGTCTAATAAAAATACAATAAACATGTAGGCAAAAGTTAAATTTTTTTTACAGTAAAATAATATCTCAGTTATTAAAAGATGATGGATGTCTACGACAATGACACTACAAAAACACGATTAAGCTATGGGAATAATTATTCTGTACTAATCTCAAGAATGCAAATGGATAAATATCGAGAATGACTGAACATGAATTGAGGTAATCATTATTCTCAATGTCGAAAGGTTATCATGCTTCATGGCATTACGGTACCACATTTTGGTGGCTCTCTAAATTTGCTTCACGGATGCTCCCAACAACGCAAGATAATCGCATGAATTATAATTCTAAGATAATGTGTTCTGCAATCAATTGCAGAGCATGCTCACACGGATAAGTACATTATCTACAAATAATCTGCAGGAATGTTACAAGTTACTACTTTAGTGAAGTGTTTGCATCGGTATCACTTATTATTGTACAAAAAAAAAAAAAAAGAAGACACGACTGTTAACTGTAGAACTAAATTTTGTGATTTTAAAGGTGTATCATTTTAGTATAATGTAATACTTTATCGAAGTATCATTATATCGGTATATACTGCATACATCAATATGTTAAATATATCTAAAATCGTAAAGGAACAGCCAATAGTGAATACATCGCCTGTGCACACATTTTGTAATTCCTAATAATTACTTCCTCTCTATAGGTGGACTTTTTAAGTTTATGTTATTCTTGAATCCTCTTCTTTATGTATTTAAATATCGTAAAATGGCAACTAATGTCAATTTGTTATTATCTCTTTAAAGATTGATGCTACATTAACATTTGATTTCTTACTCTTGTACGTATTAGAGGGGAGAATTAATATACATGTACTTAATCCTATGGTAGAACATACACGTAATATGTAAATGTATTAACTTTGTTCTACATTAAACAAGTTTATTAAGTCACCGATGTTCAACCATAAGCATAACATGTGTAGATATTAACTAATGTCGATAATTTAACTTACTAGCACTTTAACATGTACGTTTTAGAAAGACTAAAAAATTTCGTAATTGTTTTACTTTAATTGATTTCAATGACAGTAGTTCTTCCTATCTAGTTTTCTGACAGTGCAGATAACAACAATGCTACATTATTTTTAGGGATAACCATCCAAAGCAATAATAAAGAACAGTTCAAGTTACATATTACAGTTCATTGAAACAAGCATAATACGAAGCACAGGCATTTTCACATGTACAGTTACATCATGAAAAATAAATGGAAATCAACTAATTACCTCGACAATATTGCACAGAACACATAATATATGTAAAATATATACACATACATATACATGTGTTCATGCTCATGTTATAATTTACAAAATTGAGTGGAGGAAAGAGGTATACATGTGTTTATGCGTAAGTGAATTTAAAATCATTATTATGCACCCTCAAGCATATTTTGAGATCCACCATTTCTGTCAAGTATCAACGAAATCTACAATTACTTGAATATACTTATACTTTACGACAATTTACTTCAATCTTGCGAATGCATTAAAACAAAAGAATAAATAATGAAAATATTATGATATAAGCCAAGCTGATGGCATTTATATATGTATGTATATATGTGTGTATAGTATATATATATACACATATAGTTAAGTAATACAACTTAATGTATTTCTTACTTCAATATAATGTTGTATAATCTGATCAAGTGCAAATCTGTGTAAAGGATATTATGTAAGATCCAAACACATGGTTATTTGATAAAAACATAAGTAAGTCTGTACATATGCATTACATACACTTATACACTTATTTATAATGAAACTGTGAATACATTATTTATGTTTGTGCATATATATGTATACATAAAGATCATAAATAAAAAAGAATTTAATTTTCGAGATTCTTTGCTATTCACTGTTATTCGTTTACTTTTCTATACTTATGAACGAATTAATTATTTCAGCAGTACTTTATATCGATCTATTTCTTTGTAATTCTATATGTTGGGTATTTTTAAATATCCACACATAAAGAGCCAAGTTACATATTATAATAAACAATTTATTGTTTGAACCTTACAAAAATCCTAAACACATATGTAAACTTTTTGGTGTGCTGGTTAAACGTTTATTATGTAAGCCAAGTGTGTCATTCGGAGCCAACCAACACCCCGGGTAAGATAGCACCTGATCTTTATAAGATAGCACAGCTGATTGGTAAGTATACCATGTAAGTATACCTAATTTATAGTTAATAATGGATATTTCGTTTAGTTGTATCATATCACATGCGATTGACATCATCACAGCTGCTGGTGGCACCCCGTGCTTTTACCACGGCCAGATTAGAAAAACCATTCCAAGTTAGTTTTTGGACAATGACATAGGTGGGAGCTAATATATGATTTATGATATGAATTCTTATAATTCCATTTTTGACGAATTTATGTAATACACAAAACTCAAAATGGTACAAGTACTAAAACTTGTTTAACTTGTTCTTAGTAATATAAAATGTCTACTGATACATTGTAAATTAGGTAAAGTACACGAACAAATGGGTAATATATAACACATTAATCTGTAAAAAATATTTTGACTACTCTCATTGTCTATGCTGCCATACTTCAAAGCATTTTGATTCAATTTCACATTTTAAAGAATATCTATTCTTCAGTATGGCAGGTGGCCACTAGCTTTCCTTTAATGTAGGTCTGAACTTCTTTTACAACACTGTTTAAGTACGATATATATCAGCTAGAGGCTTAAAATTAGTGCTGAAACAAATGCAGTTCTTAGACATGACTTATAAATGTGTCGACATAGCAGTATCAGCAATTTGTGGCCGAGGTATAGCAGCAAGCATCGACAGGTTGGTAGGTATATAAGACAGAATAACAGATAGAACTGGTGAATATTAGAGAATTTTCAGACAAGTGAGACAGGTTTTTATAGGAAGAGGCTTTCGATGTTGTGTTGTACATGATTGCCCAGGACTATGTTTTCATTGGTAATGAAATACTGTGATCCACTTCATTGTAACGGGCATTTCATTATTAAAAGGATTCTAAATTTATACAACAAACTTTCGTAAGATAAAAATAAAAAGTGAATGGCATTGCAACTTCCTTACCAACACCTCAAATGTAAATATACTATAATTAATTCATTTTAATTTGTAGCTACTCTTTATAGTAATCCTTATAACAAGTATTGAATTATTGCGGATTATTAAATCTGTTTCTTTTGGAAATTCTATAGGAAACATGCAATGTTCATTATCAAAGAAGACATAGTTAAAATGTGAAACCACCCCTCTAGTAAGCAGATTAAATCTGGGATTAGAATTCGTTTACATAGTTGAGTTATTTCATTCTCAGGAAATAATCAAACATATTTTGCCCATAATTGATTCTTCCTTCTCACTTGTCAATACAGTGGTCTAAACGTTTGTCCAGGGTTATTCTTTTTATGACTCACAATTATCCTGTAGCACAAAAAACATTATGGAATGTAAAATATTCTTTGTATGTATGATGTAGTTTATAATATACTTTTTATGAGATAGAGAGATACATATATATGAATATTTTATCTTGTATATCATTTTTACCTAGAGGGGTCGGTACGCACTCCTAAAGTGCAGGGCAATAATGAACATAAGGATAATGTCATGGTTGTCGTTTAGTAACTGATATTGTATTAGGAAATATTGTGTAGTTGTTTTGTGGAATGGCTACAAAAAATCAGTTGTATACGAATAACTTGTATACAACTAAAAAATAGTTGAATTCGCAAATGCAATGTGGCGTTATGTAACTTTTAGTAAATATTTATAGTTTTTATAATTTAAATGAATAAAATTGCAGTTCTTATACTCCAATCGAATCTACGAATGCTACTAATTTTCCAGTGCTATAATAATGTATGAAGGTACGTATAATGTTATTTTATTTTTAGTCGACAAAGGAGATCTATGAAAACCTAAATTTAGATCTTAATTTACGGAATATGTGATTGGTACCTGCATTTAACGTTATGTCATTCCGATACAGTTTAATTTATAATAGTTACTAAAAAACAATAGTGACATCCCTAGCAATCAAAATAATACCTTCGTATGACCTTTGGAGATATTAAGACCTCAGGTCATATCGTATGTTTCCTTGAAAAAAAGTTTTTAATTTGCAAATCGAACACAGAGAAGGTACTTTATAGTTGTTGTTGAAGGGATATGATATATATGCAATGGAACAAAAGTAAGAGTGGATTTGTAGATGGATAAAAAAAATAAGAAAAGAAAAAAATGGATAAAACAAAGTGAAAGAGAAACAGAGAGGAAGAAAGAGAGGTTTACTGTTACTCTGGTATTACTGTACTTGCATGCACAACCAACGTACACTGGCCAGTCTACGGAGCAACCAGATACCCACTTTCGCCATCTGTGCTTGGATGCCCTTGGCGACCAGTGCTTTCACAGCACCCTCTGCCGCCATCGGTGACTCAAAGTCTACAAAGCCATAACCTGTAACAATAGAGTAGTATCTTGCATAATATACGACCGATCGTAAGATATAACGAAGTTACAGGTAAAAAACCAAGCAATAATTCAAATACGGTTGAACAGAATAATATTTATGAAAAGCACCTGAAATTTGAACACGACATACGATTTACTCAATCGAAATTCCAAGATTTGCTTTAAACAAAAATAACTGCACATAGTGAGATAGTATATTGTACGGTTCTACTTTGCTGCTTAGATAATGTATGAAATAAACGTATAACTAAGGAATGTAAAATTTAACTAAGTACCTTTACATTTATTCGTGGTCTTATCCAGAATTGCCTTC
This sequence comes from Tiphia femorata, assembly GCA_944319695.1. NCBI lineage: Eukaryota > Metazoa > Arthropoda > Insecta > Hymenoptera > Tiphiidae > Tiphia > Tiphia femorata. Next base: position 733,576 of record OX090899.1, read on the forward strand.
GTAGAAGTTATAGTTCCATATCTGTAACAACACAATGTATCGAACATAATACCCTCACAAGAAATGTTTAAAGGCACTGTTATAAGTAAAATGAATGCAGGTACACGCGCTGAAAATTTTTCCATGTAAAATTGGAAATTACACGTACATAATAAACTATGCATTAACCATTATTACTTATCGGTTGTAATACGAACGTTAGGTCGTCATGAACTTTCATTTAAATACTCTAACAGAAGATTTTTATCGTAAAACCGATACATTAACGTAATGAGACGGTAATGGATAAAATATAATTCAACTTACTGAGAACACATGTTAACAAGATCCTTATCGGTTGTATTTTGGTTGAGGCCACGGATATAAAGATTTGTTTTCGACAGCTGTTCCGCTTGTTGCCCTTGCATAGCATTATTGCTAAGACTCGTACTCATTGTCCCACTTTGACTACCCGTGGCACTGCTGGAGCTGCTATTAGTGTTAGCTGGAGAGGAGGCTGTAGGCACTCGTTGTCCGCCATACTAGAATGCATAAGAATCGAATATCGGTAAAGAAACGGTTTAAGATTATACCAATGGCGCCTGACTCGTCGTATCTGTTCGACCCTCCATGAGAACAGTACGATGTAAGGGGCTTCGTTGCACAAGGAAAGAATACCTATCGATCGAGGATACTACATGCCCTTTTCTGTCGCTTACTTTATTCTACTTAGGAGAAAATGTGCACCCCCTGATCCACGCGTATTGCCAAGTGACACTAAATTTCTTCTCAACAATCTATTCTCTGTAATCACCGAGCTATCGGCTGATAAAGGAAACTTCTCAGTTATCACTTTTACTCCGAAAATGCAGTTTTTTTTTACTAGGGATCCGATCTAACGCCAGTATCGTCGGCCTGTCATACATCACACCTATACCAACGCATCATTCGAGGACTCACTCCCCCATAGTCTCATAAAAATGGATATAGGTCATTTTTTGCCAGCTCGTCTAGAATTTAACGAGAGAAGGATGCGTTGCACGCGGTGTTGTTAAAGTAAAAATGAAAAAAAAGGGAAATATTCAACGTGGCACAGTACTGCTTGTTTGTATTCTCAATGGTGAACATGACCTAACCCAACTTATGCTCCTCGTCTCGTCGCTCCTCTCCTCTCAGAAATTCGACTAACGTAACGTTAATTATCGGCGACTATCAATATCGGTGCTAGAGTACTTCAACGTGGCATCCCTCCTACAATGCTCACTCACGAGCTCCGCTCCCAGCCCCCTACTACTTTTCCTTCTTGACAGCTCGAACCAATTGAACCTATCCCCTTCCTTCGATCCGACGAATTTCCACGTGCCGAGTTCTGCTCTAATACGAATTTACTGCTACTCCAATATAGATTGGTGTAAAAGGTCAATTCCGTTCTGGCCGCCGATACGTCCGCACTTACCGACACGTGCCGTACGTGTGCCGCAGCTTCGTAAAGGTAAGGCAACTCACAGTCCACACCACACCCTTTATCATCCTCGTATACTGTCGCGAGGCCACCCTTACTTTCACCCCTCGTCTTCGCTATCCCTTCATTCTTCTCAACGGAAATCAAAGAGCAGACCGTCGTCGGTCAACTATACACTTTGGTTCGCGCGTTCCACGCGAACGCGATGCGGCACACTGAGAGGAGGGATGATTCTCGCGTTCTCCTATCACGAGGTATTAGCATCCCTGCGAAAGCGCATACTCCCCACCCTCTTGCCTCTCCACCATTCGCGCGAAAGAGACTCGACGGTGAAACAAATCGACCGCGCGCGTTACGTGTCGGTCGACTTACCGACGCGTATATTGCACGTAAGGAACGACGATGACATCCACTCAAGGTCGTGTCACACCCAATCGTCAAACAACTGCTCCCGCACACCTTCGCTCTCGCGAAATTCGCGACGTTGATGGAGGGTGGTGCGTTCTTACGAAGATTCTCCGATTGTGAAGAAAGTTACGCGAGGTTATGTGGGAGGGTTCGCGCGTTTACCGACACGGTAAGCGAAGTCGGCGGACTCGGATGGTCGTCACACCCCTAAGGTCGGTCCTCCACCCGGCGGATCCGCACCCTCAACGAACCTCGTTCACTCTCCCAGAAGAAAGTTCAACCCCGTTGGTTCCTCCTCCGGTTAGTTGGAAATGGAACGCGTGCCGCTTAGAAGCAGAGATGGGCAAGAAGAGAATTTATGATATTGTAAAAAGAAATCTACTTGGTCGATTAAAGATCAAATTACTTTCAATCTGTTAACTGACTCGTGAAATTTATATATAGAATAATTGTACTTCCTCGATAATTATCTACGACCTGCCACCAACTTTTCAGTTTCACAATTCTCCGTAAATGATTCATATCAAATTGCCTACTCGGAGGGAGATCTCTCCCTCAAAAACGTAATCATTCCATTCCTCTAGACATCCCCTCAATTTTCCATGGCTTTACTTTACATTTTTAGGCACGACCGTAAAGGGAGTGACTTATTATACATTCACCAACGATTGTTCTGGCATATATCTCTGTTCCTAATTCGAAGTAGCATTGCCGTCGTTGCCGATTTCAAAAGTCGTCCTTAAAATGTCATTTTTTTTTTCTAGTCAACTTCTACAGCACGTCTCTCTTATAGTGAAACCTGTGCGAACCTGGCGCTCGCCTTTGAGATCTCGAATTGTCGTTTTTCTTTATAATCAAAAGAGCATTTAGTGCAAAACAGGAGAAAGGAAGAGGGAATGGAAGACGAACAAGAGCAAGAAAAACAAAAAAAAAAAACAGACCAAGAAGAAGAAGAAGGATAAGCAGACTTACCGACGCGTGCTGCGCGTAGGTGGCGGTGGCGTAAGGATTGGCCGTGGGTGGCAGCTGCTGCGCCCCGACCGGCATCTGCGCCGCCGCAGCTGCGGCCGCGGCAGCCGCTGCACTCGGATACCTCGTGTAGGGCGGATAGGCCGCGGCCGCGGCCGCAGCCGCGGCCGCAGCGTGAGATGGCGCTGCCGCGCCCCAGGCCGCCGCGGCTCCGCTCGCGCGGTACTGCACCGGATTCCCTCCTCGTGGCCCACCGCCGGCGTTTCCCTTCAGTCCGTGTCCACCACCGCCTCCGCCCCCGCCTCCACTCGCGGGACCGACACCCACGCCTCCGGCACCTCCACCGCCTCCACCGCCGCCGCCGCCGCCGCCGCCGCCTCCTCCACCGCCGGCGCCCCCGGCGTTCCCGTTGTTAGCGCCGACGTACGCCGGTCGTGGACCGTTCGTACCCTGAAACCAAAACCCGCCCGAATTAGTTCTCAAATCCGATTCCAAGCTGATCGGTTGCCTAATTCAAGGGCCAATTACGATATCACGGGATCTTTGGCACGAGTAAATAGCACGTGTTTTCTACTCTTTTTTATTTTTTTTCTTTTTTCCTCCCCGCTCTTCGGACCTGGGGTACATTGTAATTTGTAATGAAGTGCGAGCTCGGAGTGTCCTCTGGAGAAATACGTCACTCGGCGAACCGGCCCCTTCCACAACAATTCTGAGGAGGGAGGAGTTTAATGTTTGAGAATGATCTTGCGATGTCGTCATCGGTGATGATTTTTTCGGTGTATTTTATTGCGAATATAAGGAATAGGATGGGAAAAGATGAGATTTCATTGAAACAGCCGTGGGCACTCGTGATTACTTTGGTCTGCTATATTGGTTGTCGGCAGAGGATACCAATTTGTGCTTTATGGTTCACAGTGCCTTAGAATTGATTCGTAAGCATGTTTTTCAATCCATATGTTCAAAGTATTTTAAATAAGTATATCCTACACACTTAATAACACAGAAAGAATTTCTGTCTTTCTTCATTTCATTTATAATGAATCTTTCTCATCGTTCGAACATAAAATCAATGATACAGCCGAACCGGGCGGCAGTAATCAAGCAAGTGGAAGTGTTTCAGGTAATCTTTATTTGATTCGCCTGCGTTTTTTCCCTTCGTTACCTGATCAGACATTGTATTTGTCATTTTCAGGTTACAATGTATTTTCCCGCTGAAGCGACGAAGTTTAAGTTAGTACCAACGCCGACTCCAGACGACTCTGTTTCCCAATCTGATGAGCGTGCAAGGCGGGCAAAGCAGATGTACTTCACGTTAAGACGATGAGCACTCGAGATAGACCACGTCATGCGCTCGACATCAGGCACGTTACCTTGAGATTATGATAAGTAGGGAGGCGCGTATAATGGTTATCTATTGTTGAGCCAGAATGAATATCTGCGCGAGGCAATCTCGAAAATATATTCGATTCTTGCCTTTTAGCTCCATACCGCGTCAGCAAGTCAAGTTCTCCGCTTCTCCTACAAGACCGGCGAGTATCTTAGTCACCGAACGTATTCGAGAAGAAAGAGCACCGTGTTCGTGGAATTGATGCTGAATAATTTTTCATTGCCCGTTTTATCGTCGCGGGCAAGAACTACTAATGTGTACTGCAACGCTCACGCCGCGCATATCCCTCTACCTTAACCCATAAAAAAGAGAATATTGCGTTTACACGTATAAGTACCTTTATTTTAAAAAATCACGCTAAACATAAAACCGAAGTATTTCCGTAACGAGCTTCGCACAGTGAACCCCGGCTCCGAGGGACCCCGTGTGGTACGGTGAAATAAGGTTACTCCTAGGAATATTATAGTTTTGCTTCTCTTACCGAGAAGCGAAGCATCATTTTTGCGAGAGCTAGCGACCGGTGCAAAGTCGTTCGTCGTTCCTTTGGCGTATGCGTGGACTTACAATTAGATGCACGTTCGGTTGCCTCACGCGGTTCCTCCTTTTCGGAACATCTAATTACCACCCTAATTGTATTAATAATCTAAGTGGTTTTGCGGTAAGTGCATTCTGGTTGCTTCTCCTGCTCGCCGTGTTCCACCTGCTCGATACCGCGGAAGGCGAGTAGAAGCAGGCACCACACTGTGCGTATCGCGTACTCCTAATTAAGGCCATTTGCACGGCGACCGTGCAATGTTCAGCCAGGTAACGTCTTTAGCAAACACATTACAGGCTCCCTCTTCCAGAATCTCTCCTCGCCGCTTCTCCTCACATTTGAGGTTCTCTGACAATTTGCCTTCCTGCGAACCCACGGGCAACAGCTGAAAGGTTCTTGACCTCTTTAGCGAGATCGGCACAGCCCATTGTATCTCAAAACGCGCTCCAAAATCCCATTCAAAAGTATGTTCTAATTAGAGATGCGTAAACTCGCCCCTGTGAGTTGAATCGAAAAACGGATGATGCTAGTCACCGATGCGAATTAAAAATTTGTGAAGAGCCACATCTTGCCTCTTTTCCAAATTGGTAAGCGGATCAATGATCTCGCCCTGCTTATCGAGTGGCGCGCTTCTTCACTCCATTCTCACGAATCGAATTAAATTGCACGTTAAATGATCTCTTGATCTTAAGTTTTGGCCGAGCAATCCTCGCGTTTCTCGCTATTTTCGTTTCGTTTGCAATTCAACGTCGATACTCTTACTCCGCTCAGGAATGAATTCGCGAGAAAGCACAAAGCTGTCGGCGAGATCCACGAACTGTAAACTTATGCCCACACTTGGCCGGATGACTAATTTCATTGGCTCGGCCTGATGAGTAATCGAGGAGTGTGGATTTTTATCGCCCCCTATGCCCGCCTGCACCATCGCATTCTTTGTCTACTGTCGTGGGCCTGCAGAAAGGTCAATGAGATCTTTCTCCTTTTTCTCAAGGCCTTTCTCTTAACAGGGAACGCCGCCGTGCTGTGTTAACAATTGAACGGAAACGTCGACGAATTACTCGATAATCATTGAACATAATCTTGGACTCGTGTTACAAAGTCCATCTGGCGCAAAATAAAATCTCATCGTGGCACCACCCGCCGCTTCGAACGCGCGTTGCTACCGGGCTTCAGGACTTTCACGGTTAGCACAGAGCATGCATGAGCAGTTGTCGCAATCGCGCAGGACAGAGACAGGCCTTTCCAGGACTTTCCAGCCGTTGCATTCCGCCGTCTTTAGAAAGGCTCCTCGGCGATTCGCATTTTTGACATAGCCGTGATAACGACTCTATGCCAGTTGTATGCAAGTTGCCTGGAGAAGAAGGAAAGGCGCTGGGGATATGAAGAGGGAATCGGAGAGGAAGGGTGAAGGGTAGTGAAAGCCGGTGGTGGTAGGAGAGCTTGTGCAAAAGAGAGAGAGAGAGAGAGAGAGAGAGAGAGAGAGAGAGGAAGAAGCAAAAGGAATGAGAGAAGAAAAGGTGGAGCAGGGGTAGTTACGTTAGAAAATCGAACGTATAGATAAAGCGAAAAGTACCTCCCTAAAAACATTTGAAACGGTCACCTTACAATGGATTTGACTAAATTTGACAGACTTCTTATTATCCGATGCTCCTTTTAGGGTTGCGGTGCTTCACGGTATATGTAGTAGGTACCACACCGAAGAGAACGACGGAGATAGTGAAAAGAGCAGGGAACGTAGAAGTGAGCCAACTTACGGAAATCGGGCAAAGTCGCGATCGTACGTGCTTGTAAATTACTTATCGGCTGAACGCCTTGCGTACGTAACATCGTTCTTTCTGCTGGCCCACCTGTTCAGACCCCGCCCCTTCGTCTATCGACATTTACGAAGCGATAGCTTACATTTTATCACTACACCCCGTTACACCAACGCGCGTATACATATTTTTCTGGCCCACGGACGGTTATGTACACTCTACTGGAGATCGTTATTGGTATTATCGTATACATATTGCGCAATATTCAACCCTGCTTCTGTCTGTAGACCGAGCGGCTTTTGCCACTAGGCAAAATACGCACGGGTCTAGAATCTACTGAGAATAACTTGTCCAAGGAGTATCGCTGCTTATCGATGTACGAACGCTCGCTCAAATTTCATGCAGTTATAAAAATTGACGTCGACGATTCGTTAAGGCTACGACGTACTTTTGTTCATAAACATTAATTACACTCGGAAATTTTCCTGTGCGTTTTCAGCTTATTAACGATTGTTATCCGAATAAGCAAACCTCCACATTTCTCGGCGACGTTTACCCAAGTGCGCAGATCTTCGCAAATTATTTTTAAAGTGAGTTTATCCGAGCGCGAAATTTCTAAATAAGCGATCATTATTCTATATACCCTGGATCGATATTTCCGCAATAAATCGATCCACACCCGGTTGACCGTATCTAAACATTCTGCAAATCGAGTGAACCTCCCCCCTGTCTCGCCTGGTTCAATTGAACATCCAAAGTTCGCATATCGGGGATCTACTTCAAACTTTCAAGATACGCCCCCTTCCGACGACGCAATTGCACGCGCTCGGCGCAGACTCTTTTTTTCCCTTACATTGTTGCGCGAGTCGTCCCGATAGCAGTTCGAAGAAGCCAATCGTGATAAAATGGCAAGGGGAATGAGCAGGCCGGAAGTAGAGAAACGACCGGATGAATAGGGAATCGGTGCTAACCGAGTATCGAACGAAAAATATCGCAGGATCCTGGGAAGGGTGACCAATTGATTCGTAGGAAAGGACTCTGTTTCGTTTTTTACGTAACGTGGAGAATTGATCGGGAGCAGAGGACGATGTGAAAAGGAAAGATAGAACACGATGGCGACGATGCGCGCAGACGTGGTAAGCAGGAAGTGACATCCGGTCGGTACATCACGATACCAATTTCACACGTCGTCCTTCTCCATTTCGCTGTGACCGACGCGCGCGCGCCGCCCGTTGTCTCCACGCCGTTCAATTGAGCCGCCGCGCGCTGGAATCTACCCTCGTTATCGTTCGGTTAAATTGCGCGAGCGTCGTCGGAGGAGACGCGGCATCGTCTCGAGCGTCGAGACGAAAGGAGAAATGGGCCGCGACAAGAAAGGAAGCCGACGACGAGGAAGAAAATCGATGGAGAACCGATCGACTGGGTAATAGGAACGACGGTATTGTACCCTTGGTAGAAATTCATTGGAGAGTAATTGCAGATTATTCGATTTCCGGAAATTTCATCGAGAGGGACCAGAAGAGATGAATTAGGTTGAGAACGATCGAAAGATTTTGCATGATTTCTCACGGATCTCGCGGGTCAGATGGCAGAAACGAATTGGAGAGTATATGTATAATCAAAAGGATCGTTCGATCTTGCGAACCCATCGTGGTTCGAGAACTGGATGGATACACGGATTTATAATTGCGGAATAATCAACCGGAATTTTGTGAAACTTTGAGAAACGGATAAAACGCGACCATTTTTTTCACAGTCGGCGCACGAAGTCGCGAGCGTAGCCAGTAGCAGTAGCAGCAACGACCTGCTCTCTCGCGATGGAAATAAAAATTTCAATCGCGATAATTATAACGGACGCGGCGCGCATACTCGTCCATGTGCAATCAAGATGATTTACAACGGGAGAGACCGACGCCGTGTGAGTAACTGGAACACTTGCGCGCCGCGACGCGTGCTAGCAGTACATTGGAGTGCGCTGCGAGCATAAACGGCGGGCGTGGAAAGAAGTTTAAATCGATCGGAAAGTTTTTCTCCTGCCTCCGGGGGGCTAGTCGCAAACGACAACAAAAACGGCGAGTTTCTCTGACCGGACAACGTCTCGTCCTTCTCTTGCTTATTCCCGTCCTACTCTTCTTCCTCCATCTCATTCTTAACCTTCTTCTCGTGCTCGTCCTCGTCTTCGTTCGTCACCTCCAGGGTGAAATCTCGTCGACTAAATTATTCCAGAAGCTTGGTCCGTCTTTTCGAGTGCTTGGACATTTTTAACTAGTTCGGTGTCACGAGGGTCGCCGATAACCACCGGCGCCGGCGACGCCGAGGGTAGTAAAAATTCGAGTAAATGCGAATACTTTAAAGTTCTCACAATTATCAAAATATAAAAATAGTTTTATTTATATTAAATGCGTGCGTCAATATTGTGCGAATATTTTGCGATGTTTAAATTTGTAGCGCGGTATCTTGAGACAGTTATGTAATATCGGAGTGGTGAACAACATGACTTATGCACATGTTGCATTTGTTGGGCATGATAAATGCCGCGCTTCCTCAAAGAGAAATGTTATTTGAAAAAATTAGAGGTACACATAGCTTGAATATTATTTGAAGAAATTAGATTAAGATTTCGTGCAAATTTCACTGGACATTGCGTAGAAAAAATAAATGGTTGTACTATGAAACAGTTTTTATATGCATCGTGCGGGGTTATCTTAATTATATTGAAATTCATTTATAATTTCGGCATCTTCCGACTGAATTGAACAAATTGACAGCACCGTCCTGTGACATTTTTTTATAATCTTTAGTGGAATTTGGCAAACTTCCAGCAGAATTTTCATTAGACGATATCAAGTACTGAAAGATAGAACAATGTGTTTCTCTAATCTGATCAATACCTATCGTACCTATCGAGAAATATATTGTTTCGACTTCTCGATACATCAATAATTGGAACGATTTGCGTTAATCGTCATTAGGCGCTGCAACCACGTCCCTAACGAACGATTGACCTGAATGGCGGAGAACTCGCGAGCAGGGCGTTCCGCTTCTACGATTCCTCGAACGCACGCGCACACGGTCTTCCCTTCTCGATCCTCATCGTGAGTCACACTCTAGTTCAAAACCACAAATTTACAATCAGCTGTCGCGCCGTCGTCGTTGACACTTAAGCCTTAAGTTGCGTTTTCATTTAAGCCTCGATGAGGAATTTTGTACCGATTTTTGCGCCTATTTTCAAAATCTTTGCTTTTTATCCGAAGCACTTCCAGCATCCCTCGTACTTTTATTCACGGCGGTAAACTGCACCCTTCCTTCGTTTCGAGTGTCCCCCATTCGGAGTTTTAAAAAATGAAATGAAACTGGAAGCTACTGGGGTAATGTGTAACAATAGAAACAAATCCTTGATTTATATCCGAATATGTATATTGCCTTACAATTAAAGCAATATTTCTATAAATTTTCACGTTCATTGAAGATGTTTTATAAGGTAAAATTGCAAGGACAACGACCTCAAATCAGGCAGTGTAACGCGATTTATAAAATGAAATTCATTTCAATGGATTGAGCTATTCGTTCTCTTTAATATTTCCGGAACCCTCGTGCAACGTGAAACCTGGGTGCTTCGGTCAGACCCGAAAGAATGCAGCAACGGAATGCCACAAAAAGCCTGTCGGTATTACTTCAACAAGGACGCGGATTTCTCGCGTTTACTCGCGTTAAACGTCGTTGCGGATAAGCGCGACGATTGATAAAGATTGGCTGACCTAAGGGACACGCCATTCGGCAACTGGCGTACGTCGACGTACGTCACAACTTGCTATCTCAGTAAATAGAGATCGTGTGCCAAAATAATCTCATCGATTAGCGTACCGAGGATCCTACTCAACGTATCTCCGGCGCGCCAGTTACCGTAAAGAGTAATAAATTCATTGAGGATACAATCCGTCGAAGACGCGTCCCCTTTCTTCCCTCACTCGCCGCGCGCAAGAAATGCATAAGACAGCTGATTCGTGCGTATGTCATTCCACAAGTGTTTACCCACACCCGGGTGAAGGAGAGTATGTAACGAGCACGTCTTAATCATTCGCGGTATAGCAAGCCATCGGCGTACTACTGTTCTACGAAAGCGAAGAATATCACGAAGCTGCTCTGCTCCGTGCCGCAGGCCTATCATACTTTTTAGGGCAACCTGGAGGATGTTGGCAGTTTTTGTTTTTTTTAATCAGGATTTTCGGATACTTCCTTTCTAAGTAACAGACAGACGCGAATACGAGAGACGAGCTATTCAAATCATCAAAGTCAATAGAATTACAGGGTGTCCCAGACCAACCGACGCGGAAGGAGAGGAGACATAGAGCGGCTTGCGCTGAACGTAAAAGTCCTGTACCGTTTTGCGATAATCGCAATACTTATCGAGTTATTAATTGTTAAAGATCAAAGGAAAGGGCATCCGCCAAAATGGCAGCGGGAGGAGCGCTGGGCCTCTCCGAGCTGTAGGACGGCTTAGTTTACCTACAAACAAATGCGCGGCGCGGTGAGGGGAAGGATAAGACGTCGCTGCACGGCCGGCTTCTTTTGCGTTATTCTTCCCCTTACCGCGCCCCGCATTTGTTTATAGGCAAACTGAGCCGTCCTACAGCTCGCAGAGGCTCCAGCGCTCTTCCCGCTGCCATTTTGGCGGACGCCCTTTCCTTTGATCTTTAACAATTAATAACTCGATAAGTATTGCGATTATCGCAAAACGGTACAGGACTTTTACGTTCAGCGCAAGCCGCTCTATGTCTCCTCTCCTTCCGCGTCGGTTGGTCTGGGACACCCTGTATATGCAATTAACGCTTCGGTCTTCAATCGACAACGTACCAAAAATTGAGCAGGGAGGAAAAAAATGTTCGAAATCAAATTTCTTCTCGAACTATGCTTCACGTTTAGTCGACATCGTCGCTGGAATTTCGGTTTCGATCGTTTTCGCGTAGGACCGATGGATGGAATTGAGAAAAAGAGAGCAGCGGCGTGGTCGGAAGCGCAAAGGGTGAAGGCTGCGAAAAGCCCCAGGCTATGGCTCGCGCTCAGCCTCGTTTATCGGAGAGGCGTGACCGCGCGAGGTCAACGATAACTGATAACAGGAGGGGTTCTCTTATCCGGCGCAGTATCCGACGTACGTGAAACCGTGGCCGCATGTCTCCCCCCTCCCCCCCCCCCCTTCCCCGGATCGAGCTTTCTAAAATAGTGTTCCGCCTTGTTTCCTGCTCGCCGAATGGTAGGGGAAGAGCGCGTGGGATTCGCGGGACATTCTTTCGGCCAATTAAAGTACGCGCGCAGAAATGCGCGGGAAAATTCGAATTTCAACTTCCTCGACGATTGGTAAATGCGACATGTAGCTTTATAGCGCAATTAAAATTTGTTGTCCTTCCGATATCCCACGGACGAGCTGGAAATTCGCACGTGAAAGTTACTTCACAAAATAGTGATACGCATGATTAACACGTTGACTGCCGTGGCGGCCACCGGTGACCGGCACTCAATTTTGCGACAGCGCCGTGGGGGTCACCGCTGGCACCCAATAAAATCATTAAAAAATGGTTGTACGCCTCAATTTACCTGTAGTAGATACTATCGTAAGTTAAAAAAAGAAAAGAAAAAAATGTAGGGCGCGGCGCCACGGGCAATACGTGTAAAATTCGCGCGGCAGCCAACGTGTTTGCCTATTGCATTTGGTGAAAAAATCGAGGTATATATGTAGAATGCCGACGACCTTAATACCGAAGATGTCAAGGATATCGTTAAGGACAACATAGGTATGGGTCTTAGAAATCGGCGAGATCGATGGTATTCCGCATAATTACCAAAATCGGCGTATCCTTAATTCGAGCCAGAAGGAGGAGTCGATACAAGCGGCGATATGGAGAATAATGAAAGTTGCGCGGGCGTGCATCGGTGGTGATCGCATTGTGCAAATCGAAAGAGGAGGGCGCAATATGCGCGCCGAGAGGAGGAACGAAGAATAGAGGGCAAGAATGACTGAGCTTCTCCGTCACATTTTCGGCTCTCTTTCCTCTAAATAAATTGGAGAGCGATGACACGGAAGAAATTCGCGAGTACCGCTTCTCTCTCCCTCGCTCTCTGTATTATACTCATCCTTTAATTAATCCCACATCGCCGCCTTTCAGAGTATCGCTCCGCTCGATTCGCGCTCACTGCCCCGCCATTATAGGATCGGGATTATTAATTATTACATTCCGGGTGCGAACCCGGAGAAACTACCACAGTGAAAACCAATTTTCCCGTCGAACGATTCACAGTGTTCTCGAATAGAGTGCTTTTGCAAAATCGTACATGCGCTCGGGGCGTAATTAACTAGAGGGTGTCATTAATAGGCGATTACTGGTATTTCGTTGAGTGATTTCAAATAAAATTGGCGCCTTTTCGAGTATTAACTCGATTATCGAGGACATCGAAAATGTGATTGCAGAAACCCGGGTAGAAATTCAAGAAATTATTCAAACCTGTAAAATTACACCAGCTTTGTTTCTTGCTTATTGTCACAAGCGGTAGTATCACAGGTAACGTCAATTTTATTGCCTAAATTCCGTATCTCGGATTTAATTATATTATTCCACGTGAATTGTACAAACTCGATAGCTATAAGCAGTACGTAAAATCCTGTTGCTTTTCTTCGGATTATCCATTACAGCGAGTTTCGACTACCTCATTTATCTCTCGTTTAGCACAACTTATCGCTACCAGCAGAAAAAAAAAGAAAAAACCGTTGCAACAGTTTCGAGCGAGCTATCGAGCGAGGAGAAGTGTCAGTCGGTTGAACTTTCATTTTCGAAATTTATGAATGGCCCAAAAAGTACGAATGCTAAAAGTAAGAAAGAGAGAAAGCAAGAAACTTTGGCACATGCTACTCCTATCTGGATATCGCTGTAGCAAGAGTGCCGAGGTACGAGGTAGGAAATTATTCTTATTTACCTAATCGTCCGGTTATCTAGATGCAGCCGATTCTATCTCAACGCCATAGAAACTCGTCGGGTGGAACGGCCGACTTTGGAAAGCAGCCGGTATACTCTCGTTTCACCGAAAATGAAAACTTTCACGGCGCGCGCGAGCTTTATTAATAGCTTGGCTATCGACGCGCATCTTATCTAAAGCACGTCTCCTTTACCTTCAATCGAAAAATCTCGGAAGAAGGAAAAGGAGCTTTGCTTTACAATATTCTCGAGCTACCGAACTTAGAGTTTGCTTTTGAGAACTGTATCTAAGGACTTAGGGACGAGGTCGTACGTCATCACCTCCGCCCACTGATAAACGATCACTCGGGAGATCCTCTATCAGCACCTACCACAAGAAAGAGATCTTACGTTGATCCCTATCTACGACGCGGTTCGCGGTCAGATAATCAGTCGCGATCGTCAGATATGAGAAACGAAATCAAAGTATCACGCGAATACGAGAGAGCCTCTCACCATCTTCCACAGCCCATCGATTCACACGTCAGCTTGCGCGCGCGCGAATCTTCTGGGAACTCGGGCCAGCCGCGCGGGTAAGCCAGCTAAACTTTCTTTCTGAAAGGAGAGAAATTATTCCGTCCATCATTCTTCGAGCCGTTAATTACAGGAGGGAGCTTTCGTAGAATCGGTAGAGCGTCGGTTAATCGAGTACGGACAAGCACATCCGTGGAATTGTTTCGAAGGTGGAAAAAGTTGAAAATACATTTCCAACGACTGGCTAAATCCTGGAGTTTTTCGCGGTTGGAGGTACCTTTGGCCCGTAACAGATGGTCTGGACTCGGTGGTAATGGCTGATATATTGCCGGAGCCTAGGTAGGTTTAGCAGATAATGCTGGTAGCTTACCAGAGTCCGCACGTGACACGGAAAAATCATCGGTTTCAATTTTCAAGCCGTAGCAAGGGGGAATCGCGTCGGTCGCGGATTATTTTCCAGGGAAGATCCGCGAGAACCGATCGCCTTCGACCGCAAATGCGTCGATAGAAGAAACAAAGTAGGGGCGCGTGATTTCTCGTCTAACTGTAGCCTTGAAAGTGAAAAAAAATTCCAAATCACGATTAAATCTCCATCGAGGGACGACCGAAAACAATATATAGAAAATTCTCTGCTTAACGTTTTGCCGACATTTTTATTCTTGCGGTCTAATAACACGATTGACGAGTATACGTAGAATCTTTACTACTTTATTTCTCAAATTGTGCTGCCTTGGTGGGGACGCAGCCTACCGCGAAAACGGTCTTCCGTTTGGCCACGTGGACGGTGTATGCGGATTCTTGGACGTTCGGCAGGACATAGGTAGGCCGCGCTTTCTTTTATGTTAATACGTCCCGATAGCTCAGGAGTCGGAGGAGGAATCAGGATGTCCCAGATACCGTCTCCGGCGGTAACCGCGGCCGCCCGGGAAGATGCGCTGCTGCACGGATCTCTCTCCTCAATGTTTCCTGAACGTCACGCTCTATTAGCCAAGATACTGACCGACCGAAGATTCACAATTCGCGCCCCTCGCTTCTCTTCTCCTCCCCCCATTCTTCTTTCCCTTTAACGCCTTCGCGAAAAAGCGAATCGAGGTCCGAGCGCACTTCGCGGAAACGTCGTGACGTATGCTAAAAGATGATTCCGTCGAGATGAGCAGAAACATTGCGGTACATTGTGTGTATTGTATTGCGTATGCTTCAACATATTCGTAACACTCGTCGAAGACCGTTCTGGGCTAATATAAATTTTGGTAAGACTTCCGTATCCGACCCTCGTCCGATCTTAATCAAATTTTACTGGTACGTAGCACTTACTAAATGCAGTCGAATGCCATAAGTGGGAATTTGTGGAAATTCCTGGTTTCCGAGATATTAATTTTTCAAGTTACACGATTAAGTCGACAATTATTGAAATTTTGTATTTCTAAAAATCTGAAAAATTAATGTAATTAAAAATTCAATTTCTCGGAAACCAAATGTTTCCTTAAATTCGCACTTATGGCATTCGGCTAGATTTAGTAAATGCTACTTACCTGTAAAATTTTATTAAGATCGCACGAGGGACGGATACCGAAGTTCAGCCTAAATTTTCAATTACAGGTGGAATCACAGTTGACGCGCCTTTCTTACTGCTGATTTTAATTTGTCGAAGAATTTCAGCTTCCTACCCTGTGCCTAAAATATTCCACGATAATTGAACAGCGAATGGATCCGACGACCGATACGTGGTCCGCTGTCGGAGCAACTTCGCGCGACAAGTCCGCCACGCTGGTTATGCAATTATTCCGCGCACCCGCTCGCGCTTATCTCGCGAGTAGCTCAACTTGAAATAATGAAAACCGTAGTAAGCGAGTGGGACGCGTGCGTAACCGGCGCCGACTCGACCGGTTTGAACTATGATCTAATAAATAGTTACGTAAATGTCCACGCGACGACTGCCAAATAAAAGTTTCCCAATTAGCGGCTTACGATTGCAGTAAATTCAACTCGATATTCATTCTGGCTTAGCCACAATGTTCCAGGTTGATTTTAATAATGGAGTAGTTATCTTGAAACGTTCTCTTGTACGCCAAACGACAAAGAGCTTTGAATGAGAATAGGCCAGAAGAAGCTTCGTTGATCCTGTCGAGACCGAGGTGTGCCGAGTAGTCCTCATCGAACAGTTAGTAACGTGAAAACGATTATAGATTCTTTTTTAAATGGTGCGATTGTTACCGGTTATCTACCGTAAACGTGGAATTATGATCGCATCTATTAGGGCTCTACCTGCGGTCATTGAAAATTTTCATGACAAATTTGATGCTCTTCTTATAGTTAACGATTGAGTGTTTTTAGGCATGTCCTCGAAGAAGGTGACTTATTTACTGACAATTATAATTTGTTGGATAGCTACTAGCTTACAAGAGAAACGTGGTGGTTAATTATTACCGTGGTATTAGATAGTGCGTGGAAACTTGCATATAATAATTTTAATGATTTTAATGATGGGAAAAATGATTTTCCATCGAGCCCGTCGGAGCCTCGTATTTTCGAGATATGTACTTATGAAATACTCGAATCCACTTGCGACGCGGTTGAAGCCATCGCTGGTAGATGCGCGCAGGTATAGGTGCGCACGAAACACTGTTTTACTCTCACGCAATGGCGTATAGCTTCGGTGTACGCTCGAATCACGTCGCGAGTGACGGAGATGGACAATTAACGAATGGAACGTAAGTTTTCCCCTTCTCTCCCCCAGTTTCATGCCACGCGAGCTTTCACCGAAACGGCGGGCGCGCATGCACCGCCTCACGCGAGCCCTCGCTTTTTTCCTCCCTTTCCGCACTGTGGTTACCAGACGGGTACGACGATGCGGTAGTCAAGAGATAGAAAACCTAGATAAGTTCGGCAGCCGGATATCTGCCGGGTGAAGCGACACTCTGGACCGCGAATCGTGTTAGTCGAATTCTTCTTCGGAGTAGAATTAATATAAATTCGGGTCTCGATAAAGGAACAATGAAGAATTTATTCTCGCGTAAGGCGCTCCCTCTTGTTCAATGTTTCTCCAGGGTTCTTCGTGTTTTTGTTGTTAGTAGAGATAAACCATGCTCATTGTATCGTGGAAAAATGCGAAGCACGCGACGACGCGCGGCGTTCGAAGCGAATGAGACAAACAAAAAAAGAACAAATCAACAAAGTCCGTCAGGCGTGAAGTTCGTTTTTACTCCGGACTGCGAATACTCGTACGAATTTTCGTTTTTGATAAAACCTCGATATACAGTGGAAGGAACAGCAAACTCATGAACCGTATCCAAAGGACGCGCATTGACGGGCGTATATTAATATGACCAAATTGAAATTTTCGCTGAGAACGCAGCTTAAAATATTCTTCTGCGATAAAACAATATTGAGCTTGATAAAAATATAAGAATTTATTCCATCTGCTGGAAGAAACTGAAGATTTTTCTGCCATTCATTCGCACTTCTCACGACTCGCGGTGTACGCATGGACGAAGAGGAAACTCCTTGCAAGGGAGGAGAAACGATCTCGAGAAAGGGTGAGCGAGAAGAGAAAAGTAGATGCGAGGGTGAGCGAATGGAAGAGAATGGAGAACGAGAGGAATAAAGGGATAAGACAAATGCGAGAAAGACGAATCTTGAGAGGGAGATGGATAAGTGGCAAGAGGGAGGGAATCCGGACAGGTAAGTCACCGAGAGAAGAACCAGTCCCTCCGAGGAATCACTCCCGAGTCTCGCTCACGTCCCTCCCTCTTTTCTCGCCCTCTTCACTCTCTTCACCCTGCAAAAGAGGAGCCCGAGCGCGATCGCCACGGCGCATGCCGCGCATTCCGTTTCTTCACCTTGAGAAAATACGAAGGTACGCAACGCACTCTTCACGCAACACTGTTACCGCGTGTTGTCTGACGGGAGTTTCGCGGCGCTTCCGTCTTCGTCTTCCTTCTCTTCTCTCTATCTCTATCTCTCATTTAGCTCTGGCGTTACCACAGAGTGTGTTTTCTTATCGTTCGTAGGGCTCGTCACAAGTTCTTCGACTTTTCCAATAAAAAGGGGTGGTACCAGAAGTGGGGGGATCAGTCGAAAACTTATGAAATACAGCCCGTATTTCGAATGTAAAATAAAAAAAAGAATTACGAGGTAGCTTAACCCCTTAAAAGTGTAGCGAAAGTGAGCTTTACTTCCCCCACCAGTGTGTGAAAAAAAAGTTTGTTACATTTCTGTAATGATTTTAGTATCCATATTTGTGAGGTCGCTAAATCCGAATATGACATCAGAATTTTAAAATTTAAAATTGCGGATCTAAAGTAGCGGATTAAAGTTGAAAAAAGATCGAATTTCTTATCTAAGAGATTCCAAGCTCGCTGAATCAAAATTTTACGTCAAAATATCAAAAGACTTTATATGGTTCTAGGGTGGAATAACAAACCAGAAAAACCTCCGAATACCGAGTTTCATAACAATCAATCAAAATTCTTATTTTTCTGGTCGCCATTTTGAATCTGCCATTTTGAATTTTGAAATTCTGATATCATATTCGAATTCAGCGACCTCAAAAACCGTAGGATGATATCATAATTCATACAAATCGTAGAAGGATAAATTAGTTTTTTTCAGATGTGCATATACTCGTATGTATGTATGCACATTACACTCAAGGGGCACGACTTTTTTGTACATATATGCTACATACGCTGTTAAGGGGTTAATTAATGATTAAGTCCAGTCGAAAATAGTAGACGAAACATTATTCACGAGGAGTTTGCACGCACTCTAACATCTACGGACACGGCTAATTACCGTCGAGAATGTCGGCATGGCCAAGGTCGTGCCGTGTCACGAAGCAGGCAACGAAACGTTACCGACACGGATAAGCGAATAACAGATAAGCTCCGATTGGTCGCGACCTGGTAACAACTTTATAAATATTGCTGGCACTTGTTAAGCTTGGTCTCCGATGAAGCAACAGGGTGGAACTTTTCCTCGCCACTCGTTGCTACTCGTTCCGAAACATCTCGAAGAAACGGCAATTTATGCGAATATTTTACTCATCCTAGAGCTCTAAAGCCGAAGATCAGTTGGACAACTGGATACGAACACGAGTACTCGCGTATTTTGTCTCGTACAGAGCAATTCCTTTTACCGTGTGCATTTTGGGACGTGTAATTTTCGATAGCAATAACATCGACCGATAACATTGAAAATTTTGATTTCATATCGACAGGTAACCGACTGATCGTGATAAAAACAGCCGACTGATAACAATGTCCGTGAATATAACAAGGGACTTCCCCGGTGTATATTTGGATTCAAAGTTGAAAATTGTTAAAGTTGAAGTTGTAATGAATAATTTCGAGTACCTTTACTTTAAGTTATCGACGTGAAAGATGAACGACTGGTAATTGTGACAAGTAACGTAGCATACCTAATGGTTCCACCACGACACCCTTGACACTTTTGAGCTGTGGCAAAACTTACCTGGAACAAAAAAAGAATCGAAACATTAATTTCCACTGCGCTATTCATTCGCGAGACTATCGTGACGCGCGCACGGGTGAGAGGATCGGGTGTTCGCGGTTGTGCGAAGAAAATAAACAACTAAACGTGCATGCATAGTTTAAACTGGCCGAGATATGCGCTATCTCGAATAAAGATTCCTGTATTACACGGCTGGGTTATTAATGGCACAAGTTATTTTTACCCAGCACGTTTATTCGCATTTGAGCGCACGTGTGAGGTTGCAAGACATATATAATTTTACCGTTCATCGGGAAATCTTTTGTATACAAATAGTGTACAAAAAATAGTATTTCGTTATCGACCGAGTTTTGAATTAAACCCTGAAACAATTGCACATATTGCCGGTCTTCTAATTTATATTCCCTATGTTCGTCGGTAATTTTAATTAATGTCTTCGTAAAGTGGATATATCACTGATTTAACCGGCACTCTGGAATTTTCGCATATTCCATTATTAAAACTTCATACTGTACAATAATTTGCCGATTTCAAAGGCACATATTACCATTGTGAGAGGTACTCGAGGGTATAATCACTGATATTCGATCGATAATCCAATTATTCGATATTAAAAACAAATCATCCGTGAAATTATGGAAATTTCGATTACGGTACTACGTTGATCCGCGACGTATACACTGTTCGTAATAAGTTGTCACGTCGATCACGCGCTGCCGAGATAGTAGTTTCATAAATAACAGTTCAGCGCGTTGTATAATTTTATCTGGACAAGTCGCACGAACAATTGTATCAGTATTCGTTAATAAAAGTTTACTGGTATGATAAATGTGTCGTCTTTCATCGGTCGAAATAGTTATGCTTCCGCGTTCACGAACTATGAATGAACGCGATGAATGTGATTTTTGTAACGATATGTTAAAAAGAAGACTGACGGTATAACCGTCGACGCGGTGTTTTCACTCATTGTCAGTTGTTTACAAAGTGCCGCCCGATGCATCGTGTTCATCAGCGACTGTACGATAACGCGATCAGATAAGGCCTCGCCTTATCTTATAGTCAATCCACATACACGCCAGCGTGGCGAAAGTCACCCATCCACCACGCTGCAATTGTTTGGATCAGACGAGAAGAGAGAAAAATCGAACAAAGTAATTTGGCTAAAATAGTTTTGGATCGAGTTGGAGAGATATACAGAAGAACGAAGGATGGACAAAAAACATTTTTTCAAGTGATTTGGGACATAAGATTGTTATCTTTTGGTGGCAATATTTTTAGAATCAAGGTACCAAGTGACGTGAAAGTCGGTGATTAAGTTGTGAACAAAATTGGAATGATTCAAGCCAACGTTACGCATCGTCCATCTAATTGGTCACTGCTGCTCGAGCATCTCCGGATGAATAAGGAGCATAGCTTGCAGCGCGAATCGAGATAAGAGATACAATCAATAATAATCCATTGGAGCGGCAATCCCCACTTGAACTTATCGTCAAGTATCTCTTCACCTAATGAAATCGTACCTCGAGGCGTGGTCGGCGAACCAGACCTATTACGTATAAGACAATCAATTCCAATAACGCTTATAACTCTTCTCATTGACCGTTCGTAGTGTTCCCCTTCGTCATTCCCTTCTTATATCTTTCACTTAATACCTACCTAATCATCGATATATAAATTATACGAACCTATAGATAACTCATAAAATTATTTATTACGATAATCGAATCGAGCAACCTCGTGTTTTATTAAATATAACTATCTACTGAAATGATACAATTAACAATATGCAATTTAAAACTATTTTTCGGTACAATCAATAGTTCTTTGTCGAATGATTTATTATAAGTGTTTAATTCTTCGACGACAGAGATTGCATTTACTTATATAAAAAAATATACTCTCACGATTGAAATTTTTGAAATTGAAAACATTGGAAAATAAAATCATTTCTGACGATTGTCGAGGTTGCGGAGCGCGGACAGAAGAACAGCATGGTGGAAATAACTAAACAAATTTCCGCTTTGCTGGTGTCGCGTCTCCAGAGAATTTACAAGGTGAAAACCAGCTCGCTTTCCATTTTGCGGCCATACCGATCGTTACGCACGAGGAGTGGTGGGGGGAATGGCGCGATGAAAGAGAGAAAAGACAGGAGGTGATTCGAAGCTCGATTAATATTTCACCAGGTATTTCACGCGTTTCGATTTCTTTCCAGCTTTGGCCAAACACGACTCAAACAAGAGACTCGTTCTCAGAAGAAAAGATTCGTTCCGCTGTTAACGGAGCATCGTCTATTTTAAACCTTCAAGCAGTGAATTTGTATAAATCAATTTTAGAAATTTGTCAAGACTTTGCAAACATTTCCTTAAAGAAATTTCAAAAGGACGCGTAGAAAGTTCTGCCTACCTACGTTGATTTTCTAAAGTTAAGAAGCTAAAATTAACAGATAGAAGTTTGAAAATGGGGCCACGCATAGATTAAACGCGAAATCCATTTTTCTTTTACTTTTAGTCCGATAACAACACTTCTTATCCAGAAACTATGTGAACGGGTGAAAAATGAAGCTTCAGGATACAACATTGGAAAAGTCGCATAGAAAAGTAGGCTGTACAACAATGGAATGCCCCCTTGAAAGACGATCCTATGCCAAATGGACGAACCATCCTGGTGAATTCGATGTGTGACTGCACTCTACCGCTGCAGGGAAAACAATTAGTCTTCTCCTCTCTTTCTCTGCTTCTCTCTCGACGGCCTTCGAGAGTTTTTGGAGAGAATCCCACATCAACAGGTTTCACGGTGCTAAATTTGCGAAGATTTGCGATGGTTTGCGACGACAGCGGGCCTGCGTCGTCGGTGCACCACGGTGCACTTCTCTTCGACGTATTAATATTTCCCAACCAATTACCGTACTTATCGCCTTTATCGTCACAGAGGCATTCATGTCTCGCGTCGTAAACTCACGCATCTTCTCGTCTTTACACTCTTTACCCAAAGCGGACTTTACGCATGTTCATTTCGCACCGTTCATCGCAAACGATTCACAAGGGAACTTCATTTATATCCACGTTGCATTCAAACTAGACAGAGTATTTCTACTTTCGTTAATTTGGCGCGACGATTTATTCGTATGAAAATCGCACTGATAGCTATAAATTGATATTTCATAACGCGAGTGCTACAAGGACAAGTGCACCGAATATACACAAACTTTGTTAGCTGCCTGATACGATTTTTAGAGCAAAGCTATATCAACATTTTTCGTAACGAATCGGAGAATAGAACCGATTGCAGTGTATTTGAAAAATATAGAAAGACGAAGAGTGTTATATCTGTTCTACTTCAAGAATCTTTGAAATCAATTCAATCGGTAAATTCGTATAAATATTCCGACTTTCATCTCTCGCATTCACAGCGGGTGAATCATACTTGACGATCGTGCGAAGTAAAAAAGTGTCAATTCGATCTTTCGGCCTTGTTGTTGATTTCTTCCTGTCGTGACACGGACGACGATTCGAAATTGCTCGAGATAAAGCGACCGGCGGTTTAACTAAGTAACTGGTCGATAACACGAAACACGTCAAGACGAGGGAACTAGCGAAAGACACTAAGGAGCTATTTTTAGCTCGGTGCGCGCGGGAGACGACGGTCGGTACGGCACAGAGCCTTGCGGCGCGTCGTACGAGTGCGAATGCTCGCGAAGAGTGAGAGAGACACTCTAGGACAGTGAACATTGTCGGCGGTATTAACGATCCGAGATCATTTTAGCATTTCTCGTTTTTAGGTCCACTCGTTAATTTCGGTTATCGAACCGTGCTTTATTATCGCATGTCCAATCCTGATGCTCTTCCACCTTTAGCTTTGGAGTTTATTGAAATTCAATACGTCGAGGAGACTGTAGTGAACGAACGAAATTATCTATCTTAGCGATGCATTAAATAAAACGTCATTTACATATCTCGATGTACTCTACCAACGGCTATAGGCGGTCTAAGGATAATTAGTTACGGTTATAAAAAATTCATTAATGCACAAACCTCGGACCTGCTCGTAAGGTAACTACGCGACTTTTTCTTACGTATCGTTAACAACAAGGCACTCGTTAATCACGATTTCCTATGTAACGGTAGAGTAGTATTTGCCAACGCGGAGAAATTTTTCCTATTTTCCACCGCTATTATGTAAGAGAAGTAGCCAAATGAACTCGTGGAGTAAGTAATCCAATTCTGTCTTACCTCTGCGTCCTTAGACTCGTAGGCACTCGGCAAATTACGATGCCTACACAATACTAAGGGAGATATTAAAATCTTGGATACTTCGGGTATGATAAAAAATATTGGTAAATACTACTATATTATTAAAGGTAGTTCATGGACGATGCAGTATGACGGATCGACTTATTAGGATCTACGTGTACGCACACGCTTTGCGTCCAATTCGGATACTTAACACCGAATTATTCGAATACTCCTAAATATTCATTCGGTTTCAACTATCCGTAGAACATAAGAACGTATAATCGTTAGTATTAATATCGGTGTACATTGATCTGACTATAAAATCATAAACGTATCTACATATAAACTTAAACGTATAAAGAGAGTCACGTGATGACGAAAGGAAGTAATGAATTGTCGAACAATATGTTTATTGTTTAACACGAACCTGGCATACAGTGGACATCGTCTACTGCAAAAAGATATCGTCGAAGAGTAAAGAAAGCAACAATGAATACTCCAAAACGGGTGTAAAATTAAGTGAAAGTGTACATACGAATGGAAAGATCGAAAGGAGAAACTTAAATGATTGATGGAAACTTAAATTCGTTTAAATGAAACAGTAAGAGAAAGAAGAAGATTACCAAAACAATTCTTTCCACGCCTTACCCTCCTTCTAAACTCGAACACCGCGTTACACTAACAATAAACCAGCACGGTTCCTAATCGTGCATCAAATGAATTTTGACTAAAACAAGAAATGGCTCAAAGTTAACCCCGCAGAAAATTTCCTTTTATCCTGCTTCGTAAGCCATTCGGCGCCCTGAAATAGTAGATCTTTTTGATGCGTCAGATAAGCACACAATTTTTCTGCATTCAAAAATTCATTCTCCAACGATAGGGGTGGTGTGCTAGCTCGCGGTGCGTGGACATCTCGTTACTTCGCCTCGTTTACTCCTTCCTGCTTCCCCTCTATCCTTCTTTCACAAGCAGATCATATGGAAACCTTGGGTACGCAGGTGAACCGCGACAAAGTACGTGCGCGCATTCTCGATGCCTCAGGTATCGTCACCGAAGACGTGAGATGCATTCTGGGTCCAACCACACCGAGTGCCTATGCGTTGTCGGCCACGAAGGCGAACACGGCAGTAGTCGAGAGAGGGTTACGGGAGACGAGATATGTAGAGAAGGAAGGAGGAGACGAAGCATGCAAAAGGAGGAGAAGGAGGAGAAGAGAACGCAAAGACGAAAGAGGATAGTGAAGAGGACTGGCTGCCTGCCTGGCTCGTCTCGAGCCTGACACCCTTTACCCGAGTTTAGGCTCGCAGTGATTATTATTAGCCTGCATCGCGTGCTTCCGTCTCCTTAGTGCCTCGAGGACAATGTGGCGAAGATCGTTCGGAGTGAGACACGCTCCAGATTCGTCGGGACTATCTTCGCAGGGAGCACACCCGTTCACAATTGGCCGATGATAAGAGGCGGCCCCGAAACCTCTTGACAGGCAACGATCGAATTTCTTTCTCGTCCAATTTCGAGGATAAAATTTGCATGGAAATCTTTCTGTCGCATAAGTGGAAGTTTGCCACCACTTTTCACATCTGTTATTCAAACGCAAATTTATTAATACTTTTGGGAGCAACCGGCTAGTTATATTGGTACTATTCTTTTATAATATGCTTAGGTACGTGGTAATTCTTCGGAGCTTGGGTAACTATTATACCAAAGGGTGTATGCGCTTCTTTCAGTCCCGAGGCTAGGATCGGATGTGCAATTGTCAGTTATGATTAGCAAATTATTCGGTTGCACGAGTGATTGTATCGAGTTTCTACGGCGGCGAAATCGTATTCGATTAACACGCAACTTCAAGTCTACGCGATCCCACGCATTATCCGTACAATCTAGCCAAAGGAGGATCAAACTACCTTGCAACCAGTTGCGAAACTAATATTTGCATATGCATCCTCGGCCTTAAAAAAGCAGTATCCTTGATCGGCTGCCAATCGCAGCATTCTTTAATCTTCGGTCCCCGTTCTCTTTCCTCTTTCTAAAAGATGCGAGCCTTCGGTGCGTTTCAATAACACTGTCGCAAAGGCGAGCCGAGGTAACGTCCGAAGGTCAACGTCGTTTCCCAGCCATTGTGCATGCCGCATTAATAATTGGCGCCCACATCCGCTGCCTGCAATTTCAATTAATTTCCCAGACACGGAGCAGGAATGGTCACGGGTGGGGGAAGGAGGCGAACGAGCACGCCGGCGTAGACGAAACTCTCGCCACAGGCCCTTTGCTTTTGCGCAGGTGCAACGTCAGAGAACCCAGGCAGGACGAGGAGGAGGCCACGCCGGTTCCGCCGGTGCTGCCGGAAGGGGCGAGGGTCGTTGGTCTTCCGCTCTCTCAAAGAACCACTTTTTACGGTCTTCCTTTCAACGTCGGCAGCCCACGTGGTTCGACAGACCCAATTGTCCACTCGCATAGGAACGTATAAACGAATTTCTCTTATTGTCGGATCAGTGATCTTTTATTTTGCTTTTCCAGGGAGAGAATATTGAAGAAAGTTCAAGTTGTAAATATCGTAGTCTTCTTATTCATTGACTGGGCGTGATCATTCGCCCAATTAAACGGTAACTTATAGAATAATTATGTTGGCAAAAAACAATGATCACGACGTAGTAATTTAGCATGGGTAATTGTATACCAGTGATAAACTTGTAAGCATCCGTGGGTACCTTTGCTAAAATCTTTGTGTTTTGCCTAAACCGATTTTCAATAATATTTCTTTTCCTTCTAATTTCACTTTTAAATCTTCTAAAGTAGTTCACAATATTTCCTCTGCGCTCGAAAGAACTGCGAGCACACTTCAATAAGTGACTTCAAGAATAGAAAAAAACGCAAAAAAGTAACTCAGCTTGCATCTTATCGCTTGAGTGAAATCAATTTTAAACTGGGCCTTGGTGGGACAGCGTGCTTGACTTTAGTGCTTGAAAATCGTACGATAGGTTCACCCGAGTAGTAGGTAACTAATCACGAATTCGCCAAATTATCGAAGGTGTTCGAACGAGCGTTTAAAGTATCATTTAAGAGGGCGAAGGGCGAGTAAAGGAAGGTGGAAGGAAAAAGCGCCGCTCCCGTAGCTCATTTCCTACTAGCGGTGGCGCGCGATGACGTAACGACATGAAGGTACCGAGCCGCGGTACGCGACGGACCTTGACTGCGTATCTAGGCCGATGACCTTGAACTCAACTGGCGCCGGGTCGGCTTTGGACTCACGACTCATGAGCGGTTCGCCGAACGCCGATTGTCGAAGAGCGCGGGGTTACTCTCGAGGCCGCGTGAATAGACCTCGTTCACTCCATGCTCGTCCACGCTAAGTCTTTGACAATTTTCACCTACTATCGCGCTGTAACGCCGACAGCTATTATCTTACCGCCGTTTCTTCGCGACATAACCGTCCCACTGATTACTCCGGTACTTAAGGAAAATATAGTTCTCCATACGAAGGAATTCAGTTAAAACTCTTCTGCTTGTTATTGGGTTCTTTCAACTTCTTCTATTTACTCTTATGCAACGGCTTATTTTTATGATCGAAGGATTAGGAGCAAGGAAATTGGTACTCTTCTTTTTAGAAATACACGCACGATTAGTAGGAACCACTAGAAATGGAATATATCGTTCATTTTGGAAGAGGAATTAAGAGTGATTTATTAAAAACTGATACCGAGATTCCTTTTGTACTTTTGCACTTGTGAAATAAATTATGCAGCTTCGCTCGAATAAGACCTGTCAAATCCCAAATCGTGTATTTCTACCAGTGCGATTGACTGTTCTCCTCCATTCCGGAATCTTCTATTCTGGCCTCGATAAGAAGAGACGAGGTACGGTACGAGGTGGTGGACATCGAACGTCCTTGACACCGGCCGTCGTCATCCGCTTGCGCTCGTACCGTTGCAACAGCACCGAGGAGTCCTGCGAACTTTCTCAATGGCGCCATTGTGCGCCGTGAGCGTAGCGGTGACGTGGATCAGGAGCGGATTCGTAAGAAACGAGCGTAATAAGTAATCCGACAATGGCCTTTTCTGACCGGGACGATTGAGATCATCGAAATTAGCCGCTCTATACTTTGCATTTTAAACGAACCTTCCGAGTAATTTCCTGAACACCACTTGAAATGTCTTACGAACCATATTTCACGTGGGCTAAAATGAGTCACAGGATTTGTTCTCTAGTCACTCGTGGAAATTCAGTTTTAAATAAGTCGCTCCTTTACGCTCGTGCTTAAGAACTTGCACCGTAGATTCGCCTTTGAAGGAAAAATGAATTCAAGCACGTATTGCTTATTTAAATTACTCCAGGACCGAGTGTATTCGATTCCTCGACTTATTCAGTTATTCCGAACCCTTAACCACGATGCAATGACTATCCCCGGACACAATGAAGTTGCCGAGAAGGTGCGCGTGCGCGTAATGCGGCGCGTGCGAAAAGGACGATAAGCACGCGGCTTTATCTAACGGTTTCGTTTCACGTGGCGTGTTACGAAAAGGACGTGCCGTGGTGCGAGCCGTCCCTGTAACGAACGTGTTCGCGACTTTACAGGCGCCCTTCACGCGAACGATTCGCACGGACGATAGTCATGCTCTAGGCGCACCCCACGCCCGGGCTGAGCTTTCGCTTTCCAAAAGGTTTTCGTGGCTCGCGTAGACTTCCATCGATGTCGGCCAACTTAGGAAAATGTGTTACGAGAATCATACGACAGTAGCAAGGAGCACCTCGTCGGACAGGCCTTTAGGCATACGTAACTTTTACTGTTAACCCTTTGCACTCGAAAGCTTTAGCGGAGGAACAGTTGGGGTGCAGAGATCTTAACGAATTTCGTCGAAATAATTGTCAGACGTATTCCTACGTGATAGTTGCTAAAAAGAACAAAAGCTGAAGTGAATGGATTTTTTTCAAACAACTAAAATAGAAAATGAATCGTCGTGGCACGAAGTTGCGGTGAAATCGATATAAGGAAAACAAGTTTCACCGCAGTCCGGGAATGTTTGATGAAAATAAAGAGTGCTCGAATGGGCACATTGTGTTTCGCAGTACAGAAGAAATAAATCAAGTATGCGAATTACCGCGGTTGGAATACTATGCCCGACGATTGCGAAGACAGAACCAATTTCACTCTGACTTATGGAAAAGCATTAACGTCAAACACGCGCGGTGTACCTCTGCTGGAGCTTATACCACGAGGGTGTAATTTTCTTCGCTTTTTCTGCGAAACGCACGAGTGTCTGGCCGCGCGTGTAAAGACGACCGAGGAAAGGAAAACTGAAAGCACGTCGGTGAGTGACGCAGAAACAAAGTGAGAAAAAAGTCAACCTTCTCTACGCAGGATCCTGAGCGCAAGAAATACTTTGAACCCTTAGAGAATTTCCTTGTTCCCAAAGTAAATATTGTGCTTAGATTAAAAATTATAATATCGATTAAAAATTCTTCGCTCCAGTTTGTTCTCACGTGCTCCGACGCGCTTACGCGCGGACGCCGATGAACGACCCAGATGCACAACCGTACAGCTTGGCTGTGTGAGTCCTGTCTGGGTTGGACGCGATATGAAGAGCAGCAGACCAGTTCACCTCTAGCCGTCTGACAACGAAGATACATTACTAATAAAGTCTTTCACACACGAATGACGGATTTGAGTTGCCCTCCAGTTCCGTCAACTCACAGATGTAAGAGAATTCATTATGGCGCATGTTAGTTACATTCTTGTTCGACAAAAGTGCACGAGAGTAAAGGACGATCGATAACGGTTCGTTGATTCTGTTCGGTTACATTATTGACAGAACTTTGGGAAGAGTGTCACAGACAGATCGCGAATCGTCCATAGGGTGACTCATTTCAGACACTAGGTATACGTCAAGGCCGATGAATGCCACTGCCTTCTTGCTCTCCTTTTCGTTCTTCCTCTTCTACTCTTGTCTCTCATTTTCTCTCTCTTTCTCTCTCTTCTCGCATCGACCGTGTACCATTACAACGCGGCCCTCTACTATCCACTTCGTTGCCCTCTCTGAACATCACCGAACGATTAAAGAGCGTGATGCCCGAACGACGGTGAGACCAATAGGCGACTCTACCGTTACAAACACTTATGTCAAGTGGACATGACAAAAAAAGATAAACTGTGATGCACAGGTATAACACATGTGATCGCTGCATTAGGAAATTCCCAAAGTATTTGAGATGCGTGTGCAAGTCCTCGCATACAAAATCCTTTATTACTTGAATTAATTATTAAGTTTAAAAATTGTTCGTAAACTGTTCAAGATTTTGGAGTGACTCAGGCGGCTGTCCCACGCTTCGCGTCTTATAAGTTTAGGGGAACAGAATCAACGGAATCAATTCTAATTAATATTTTTATTTGTTGCTCATTCGTTGCAACAAATAAAGTTGCTAAAGAGAAAAACTTGTTGCTCCATTAGTTTTTTTTTTTTAACACGAGTGACATTATACCGTGGTCTGGTGACAGTGGTGATTGCCGACCAGTTGTTTGGCGGGATAATAAAAGTTGGCATTGCGGACATTAGCTTGCAGGCGATTCGCAAATTTTACATGTCAAAAGGCGTGCATGCGAGCGCTATCGAAAAATCTTACTGTATAATTTGCGCGCCTCGCGCGTGTTTATTAATTCCACGGCGAGAAGGACTGGTCACTGTGTAGAGTTCCGCGCGAGTTTACGTCGAGTGTTCGTTTTTTCATATGGAAATTTATTTAGTTCGCGGAATATACATTGCGATCGAAATCCATCGAATACTTGCAGATTACCCAAGGGTTCAAATGATTCCGAAAATAATTCTATGAATCCGTTGTACAGTAACGCGGTACTCAAGAAACTATTACAACATAAGCAGAACCGAAATCAAAATCAATATAGAACATTATGCTGGCTCGGATACAGAAAGTGTAGACTTGTGGAACACATATTCTACCTTCCGTTGTTGTTCCAATTCATGAAAGTACACAAAGTGAGTGAGTCCAGTATTCTCTAAATGCGCGCGAAGAAGAATGATAACGCAAATGAGTGATCTTTGCTTTACCGCGCAACAGAAAGACAGCGGTACATCGTTCAACACAGGATTTCTACCCTAGGCAGGCGCAGTAGATAGGAACTGCGCGAGAAAGCTGAGCAAACACAGAGTGGCCACCGCAGTTAGATAATAAAGACGTTATATCGTTCCCCGTAACGTTATCCCTCGATCTTCCATTTAAGCGAGTAGAAAAGACGGTCGTCGAGTGCGTGTCGAGTTTCCAGGCGATTCAAACCCAAGTAAAATAATAAATTAAGAGTCTCGTGCTGGGTATCGGTCTCACGAGCTGTTTTCGCTTCGAGTGAAGCACTCCGACGATAAACTCTTCTCTCACAATCTCAATGATTTTCTGTACTTCGCCGGAGTGGAGATATCGTCGATGGACTTCAAAAATAGCAGAAATATTTCATTGAGTTCGAGTTCCGATAGCTCGAGCTCACCCTTCTCCGCGTTAAATTGTGAGCGGTGAAATCGGCAACGATATTATTGAACTAAACTTCATAGCAATAATAGTCGACCAGTCTCAAATTGTTTATTATACATTTTCATCTCGACTCAATTCCGTGAAAATCAATAGGGCCATAAGATTGATTAACTGATTTTATTTATTAAAATAAATATCTTTCATCGATCAATAGTCTTTGGAGTAACGAACCACCGTATGGTTCAATTGAACCCAGAAGTGGACGACAAAGTGGCGAAGTCGGCGACTGTGTGTTATATTAATTTATGGAATCCCCGAAGCGGCCAGCCAAGTGACCAGAATTATACGCCCCTGGCTAACGGCCAAACGGAAGAGAGCCGGTGGACAAATTGTCTCATCGAAGTCGCTGGAATTTGCGCTTCCGCCGCAAATTACCCTACGAATCCCTTTGGACCAATGGGCGCGAGTTCGAAAATAATTCTCGTTCGATTTGTGAAATATCTCTTTGGCTACTTCCAAAATCATTACGTCAACTTTCAGCTCACACCTCCTCGTGAAAAATAAACTTTTCGAAAAACCCTCCTCATATCCGTATATGTATTTAAAAATATAGACAATAGTAAAACGAAACTTCAGTGAGATGAAAAATAATTTACCTTTCTATACTTTTGCTTTTGCAGTATTGCTTTCTTTGCTGTTCTTAGCAGGTGTTTATTTTGTCTGATAATTAGTTCATTCATGCCTGCAATTATTTTCTCGGAAAATCCTTCAAATTTGTTGGGACTTTCTTCGACTTTCTCCTAGAATTTCGATATGGTGAAAATATTCTAAACTCGCTGAATGGAATCGTGGATAAATTTGCGTTCCACGTCTCTCTCTCTCTCTCTCTCTCTCTCTCTCTCTCTCTCTCTCTCTCTCTCTCTCTCTCTCTCTCTCTCTCTCTCTCGAGATAAGACGCTTCATTGTTTCTACCATACGCGTCAAGATATATTCGCTCGCGCATTCGCTACTACCACCTCCGTTTCTCTCATCGGTCACGTCTAAAGCACCACAACTCGCTGAACATTCCTTTGATTTTCTCTCTCGAATTATCTCGGATGGATATTCTTTGCGGCGCACGCCTCGATGCACTTTCAGCGATTCTCCAAAGTGCGCGCGCGCGCGCACTCGTGAGAGAACCTAACTCGTGAGTGTATTGCGCGCAATCAATTTTTCTTTCTCCATTCCCTCGTCATTCTCCGTTATTTGGATTATTCGTATCTTATTAAAGGTATCCACGCTCTCAAGTTCAAATTATTTTTTTATTACGCGAGCGGAGGCGTGCCGTGCCTAACCATTGCACCTGCCTAATCTGACATTTTGTGGAATTTCAGTCTTCCTCTTACGTAAACATGACCAAAATTGTCGATTAATCGTGTAGTTTTAAAATTTAATATCTCGGAAAGCAGGCGTTTCCTTAAATTCGCACTTATGGCGTTCGATTGCATTTAGATTGTATATTGCTATGTACCAGTAAAATTTTCTTAAGATCGGAGGAGGCTCGGATACGAAAGTCTTACCAAGAAAATTTCTATCAAAGGCGGGCTACTTAAAAGTTTCAACGTTTTCCCGGGATCTTAGGACTTCCTCTTCGAAGAACACTTTGAGCGCAAGAGTCGCAAATCCAATGACAACGAGCCGAATCGCGGTATTCGTCTTCGGATAATAGATTTGTTTGGCTAGAGCGAAGGCCCGGCCGTAGTTGCGCGCGCTTTTCCGCAACGATTACACACTCTCGTATCGCATCGTCGGTCAGTTATGCCCGGAGCACGAATCACCGTAATTACGTAATCGCGGAGTTAGCGTGCCCCGAAGGAACGGCCCGTAAATTGAGACAAATGGCAAGGAATCGCACCGCGTGGAAGAAAGAGAAGGGAGAAATGCGAGGTTCGGACGGAGGACAATGGAAGAGAAGAAGAGGAGAAAGAGAGGCGGAGACGTGGAGGAAAGGAACGCCAAGGAGGAGAGCGAGGGGACAGAAAGCTATTTGGTACCCGGGAATTAATGGAATACTCATTGTGAGACGGTATTGAGAAACGGCGGCATTTATCCTTTAATCTATGTATGGAGGTATGTCGAGAAATGATTACTTTTTCTCCACCATTTCTCGTCTAAATGTCATTAATTATTTTCACGTTGCTTCCTTACGTTTTTCGGCATATCGAGGGCCGAAAATAAATTGACCACTAAAACGTACGTATAGCGAAAACTATAACCACCCTGAATATTCGTTTAAAAAATGCACGTTTAAATTGGAATTCAGCATTATCTACGATGCCCGACGCGAACCTTCAGTTTGACGTAACTATCGTAAATATGCGAACGATGGAATTTCAAAAACTTACCTACCATTGAAATATACCGGCCGGTAGACGCGCCAACGAAAGTAGCCTAATCGTTTGAACGGCTCGCCCAAAATGCGTGGTGCCAAATGCGTTAACTTCACATTTCTCGATATTACTCCATTTAACCCTTACCTATCCGGATTTGGTATCGACGCACTTACTCTTATGGCACGAGTACAGTTTCGATTCTTCTTGAAACACGTGAGGAGCGCAACGAGAGAACGGAAGAAGAAGAGGAGAGAAGGAAGCGGAGGAATGCAAAAGACAAGCGGCTGCGATCACGCGATGCACGTGGAGCGAGTGGAACCGTACAAACATCCGCAAGGAAAAGAAAAAGAAACTAAATAAATAAAGAAGCGAAACAATCTGCACGGCGCGTTACTACCAGCCATGCTACTCTCGTACCATCCTCGTCCCTTTCCTTCTTCTTGCCTCTCTTTCTGTACTTCCCACGCGAAGGGCGAATAAGCAACGTGAACGCGGATCGCGTGGCAACGTGTACACTGTACATACCATCGATAGGAATCGCCGACCTACCAGAAATTAATGATAATTTCCACGGTGTGCGGGACGAGGTGGAGGTGCGTGCCGACGAGTACAGTTACCCGCGCTCGCTTCTACTCCAGGCCTGTAAGGATGCAATCGCGCTCGCTCCTACTCCAACTTACAAGGAGATGCAATCGCGCGCGCTCCTACTGCAACCTATAAGGATGCAATCGAGCTCGCTCCTACTTCAACCTATAAAGCCCAGATGCATCAATCGCGCGTAAATGCAATCGATGCATCCGCCTCGACGACGGAGTGGGGCGCATCTTCACCGGCGCGCCGCCTGTGTCGAACTTCGTGCGACCGATCGAAGGAACCGATCGTGCGTGAAAATCTCCGTCGATTCACGAAGCTAGGACAGTAGTCTTCGAGCTAAGTTTCGCAAAATTTTCGAGTTTCTGATGGTTAATGTTGAAATTAGAGAAGAAATTTTGAGAAGAACATTCGAAAGAGTAAAAAATTCAATATTAGTTTGCGATACAGGGGATTCTTAGTTTATTATAATAAGGGATATTGTCATTAATCGTCGCTTTGGACACTTTAAATTTCTATATTTATCAATGATCTCGGCTTTCTTTGATCGAATCTTGACAAATAATGTGATTACCAAATACCGAAATATCCCTTCGACTATCGCCCGAAAAAATGCACTTTTCCACGAGAATAGAAAATCTTGAAAATTATTTTTATCCGTATTTTTTATATGCTTTGTTCTTATCGTACCCGAGGTATTGACTCGCAGCTCCCGGGATATCACTGGGAATTGTTGGAATTCAGTTGGAAGGTAGCTTTCACAGATTTCGACACGTCGTAAGAGTACGCCGAGGAGGAGGATCCCATTGTTCGCGTAAATGTCGCGCGTACGCAAGGATCGGTGACCGCCTGCAGAATATTTCCGCGTCATGGCTTTATTATTAATGAGAGCGATATACCGGTCTCTTCTATCCTTCCTCGACCTGCTCCGCGCCTCCTCGTCGCTTTCTCTCTCGTTCGCGTGCACCTCTCTAATTCTCCGAGCAATTCAAAGCCTCGATCGCGATCGATGCGAATTTTATGCAACTTCCTTCATACCTCGTATCGTTATGGATAGCAGTAGGTACTTTCGAGGCGTGACATTGCGTAACGACACTTGGCAATTTTTCGCTCCTTTCGACTGACTTTTGCGACGGTCCGCGCTGTCCACGAGAGTCGTACTATCACGAATTTTTCCTTCGGAACCCTCACTCGTTTCTCCTTCCCTCTTCCATCTGTCTACCGCTGCTGCATTTCCTACTTGCCGATTTTAACATTAACCGGTGTTCTTGCATCTATGCTGTATTCACTTTTTCCGCTCCTACTACTCTCACCTATACTCCAGGTTACAACAAATTCGCATCTTCCCTCTTCGTCCCTCTTTCTCTCTCAATGTCTACCTCCGCCATCGGAGGCAGTCTCGCGAGAAATTGACAGCTCCTGAGTATACGAAGATCGATACCTTTTCCACCCCTCGAGAAAAACACCTTGGTCCGATGGCTGTAAAGTATAGGCGAGATTTTTCGCGAATTCCACGTCTTCTCGCGGCCTCGAAGGGAGAAGGAGAGGAGGAGAGGAGGAGCACGAGGCTCGGGGGAGCAGCCGGCAGTGGAAATAATCGATATCCTTGCTGGGCCTATCCTCCACTGGGCCGAGCTACCTCCTTCACCCCTCTTCCTCCATCCCTACCACACAGTCTTCGTCTCCTCCTCCACCTCCTCTTCCAGCACTCCCTTCGCTAACCTCTTCCCGACTCCTCCGTCTGGCTGCTGGCTCGTCTCGCTCGCTCAGAACCTGCGCACACACTTTCTCGTCGAGGACATTCGCTCTGGCTTGCCGGTTCGTCGACGCCTTCTCCTCCTCTTCCTCTTCCTCCTCCACCTCCTTTTCTCTCTCCTCTCGCTTCCTCTCACCCGCTTCCCTCAAAGCCTCTTCCTCCTTCTTTCTCACCCATCTCCCGCCCTCCTCATTCTTCTCCAGCTCCCTCTTCCCCGCCGTCGTCTTTTATTCCTCTGCCAGAGCGAAGGCCCTGATCCTGTTTAGCCAACGAGGCAGGACGCGGAGGGCTGCTGCTCTCCAGCACCCCGTTTTCTACTCTTTTCACCACTTCGGTTTATTCTCTGCGCGCTCCTGATCCCCGTCACAGCACCCGGATAGAAATTTCTTCTTCTCTTCGCATGCGATTCCACTTTTTCCTTTGAGACGATACGAGATTTAAACGGTCTTCGCCGGTGAATCAGTTTCGCCGTACTAGCTCCCGTATAATGTGTATCGCTAGTGAATTTTTTAATTCTATAGGAAATATGGAATTCGACGGAGGAAGCGGTGTACGCCGGGTATATTGGAAAGGAAGGATATGCGGTAGTATCGAATTGTAGAAAGATAGTTAGGGAGGTGCGTTGAACTTTCCGCAAACCGAGGACGCTTTGTAAATTGTAGATTTTAAGCGGGCGCTACTGTCGTCCTGCAAGATTTTACCCTCTCGACATTTTTATCCTCCGTTTGTATCGTGAACGAATTACGACTCGCGAAAGGATCAGAATATATTCGAATTACCGGAGGCTCCGCAATGAACATTGCCAATCCTGGATTTAAGTAATTGCCTATCTACGCGAGGACTGGAATTCTATGCATCGCCGTAAGAAAAGGGAAGGAGAAGGGAAAAGGGTACAAAGGATGTTGGTCGAAAGAGAGTGGCTCTAGGGCGCCGATTAAATAACCACTTGGTGCCGATGTTGTTTTCCTACGTAGGCACGCGTCGCGCGCGACTCACCCGCGGCGGAGACGAACCGTAACGAGGGGAATATTGATTCCTGTGCATTTTGTAACGCTCCTGGGTAAAGCTCCCCGGATCGTCAATCGCGTGTCATCTGCCGGCGCCGTACGCATGGGCGCATGCGCACGCGAGACGTCGAGCTCAACAGAGAAGTATTCTCTATTTGCTCTCTGGCTGCCGGTGAGTACGAATCACCATTCGGATTACTCGAGCGAAAAAGCACTCCTTTAGATCCTCATGAGTCGACGAAATCGATGTAAATCGATTGGCGGAATTATACATTGGAGGATGGTGAAAAAATTGTTATTGAAATTCGTTGCGCTATCTGTTGCGCTTGACTTTGGAGCCTATAGCTGTGATAGAGCTGTACCGTCGATAAGCTTCTTACAAATTTTCTTACAGTTTTAATGTGACGCGAAAAAAGGTTAGTGCAAATACTTCTGTCTATTAGACGCGCTCGTTGGGGATACGCTCTTGTACTCAATTACACGCACGATCAATATTTCTCTCTTTCTTTCTTTCTCTCTCTCTCTCTCTCTCTCTCTCTCTCTCT
Source organism: Tiphia femorata (assembly GCA_944319695.1). Classification (NCBI taxonomy): domain Eukaryota; kingdom Metazoa; phylum Arthropoda; class Insecta; order Hymenoptera; family Tiphiidae; genus Tiphia; species Tiphia femorata. The sequence continues at coordinate 770,990 of OX090899.1, forward strand.
CTCTCTCTCTCTCCCGGAGGAGAACGCGTGCCACGATGTTCGATCCGCGTCTTTTCTATGCATGTGCGTGCGCAAGCGTCCTTAGACGTGGTAAAGAAAAGTCCAGTTAATTTAGGTACTTCGTGAAATAGCGTATACAACAAAAGCAAAACGCACGCCTGTAATAGGAACTTATCCGCTTTCGAACAATTACGAGGAAATACGACGTGGAAATCTCCATTACCGTAGTTTCTCTATAAAATTGTGGCTTTATTTCAAATATACCCGCGCGCGGATAAGACTTCTCGTTACGACAACCGAGATTGCGCAGGACGGTTCCTCTTCGCGATGCAGAACCGCCATCGAAGCGAATCATTGCGATTATCGTAAAACCTGCTCTTTCTTCTCCCCTTCCTAAAGAGCTTGGCGTGAAAAGGCTCGTTCTCGCGTATAGTTCGCATTACCGGTGCGGGTCGCGAAGAGAAGTTTTTGCGGATCGATAGAAACGAAAAACGAGGTGGCCCCACTTCCGCGAGTCTGTTACACCGATAAGGATGGTAATTGATTTACGAGAGACATTTGCGTAGGCCCAGCTTAATCGATTCCACGAGTAGTGCGTCAATGTTATTGGTGCGGTACCCGGTGGTCGCCCAATGAGCGTCACCATGCGACAATTTTATCCGCGAGGACGTAAGAAGGCGAAACAATTCTAAAGAAAACGTCGTGCAAACGGTAGGAAGAAGCGGCGACACTTTTTATCGATAAAAATCGAGAATTTGAAGAAACATTAGGTGTCTTTCACGAGATACACCGATACACGACGAACGAGATTGTTAGTTGACGGCTTCACCGTAGAGTTCTTTCGGTCCTATCAGGCCCCAAATTCCAACTCTAAACGGAATCTAATCTGTATTTTGACACCCGATAATATGGCATTGCTACAGCGCCGAGCACTTTCCTTTCAGTGCGCCGAGATATTTCAGAAATATTTAGTTTCTCCATATTCGATCGTGTAACGGGCTGCCGGAGCATTTCACGCCCATTATTAATGCTTTACGAGGGGTCTTCTCGCGTGAACGCACGGTTACGCGGAAATTTATTGCGGAAAATCGCGGACATTCCTCGGAGGCTACGCGATCGCCACGATAGCGTGGCGTTAACGTGCAATAATTGCGGTTGGACCGAGGAAACGGCATGATTTAAGATCGTCTAATGAGTCGGGTCAACGATCGCGCGCCGATACCGAGCACTCGGCTCGATTTCGCGCGCTACCGATCCACTTCGACGTTAAATGTCCACGCGCGTTTTGTTCTTTTCGCAATTTCGTTAAAATTCTCACGCGTTCTCTTTTCGCGTCGAAGAAGCTCGTGGTACTAGCCACTAATGCAGAATTATCAATAATAATCTTCATCAGTGACAATAATATTATTAACAGAAATTGCAAATATTTATTTATCATGCTGACGCTTAAAATTCCTGCAAATGTGTACAATCACAGACATTATTTTTAAAGGTATAGAGTAATGAAGATTCTTCTTACATTTCGTGGTGTCATAAAGGAAAGTCGAGCACTTTGAGATACATCTAATAAAAGAATATGTTTGTGTTTTCACGAATTACGATCGGTAATTGACATTATGAGAAATGTTAAACGTAGCTATGTAGTAGACTTAAAACAAAGATGACTTTGAACTTAACGCAGGATCGTTTAATTATCTCATTCTAAAATATCTACGGTCCCGTTGTAATTGTCAACAGTTCGATAGGCGTGCGGAGTAAATGACACGGCGATAGTCAACATCGACGATACTCCCCCTTGTAGTATCTTCCCGGTCACCGGTGCAAGAATTTTACGTCAAGCATCGTCGTGCGTCATCGGTGGCAGCTCTGCGTCAACTTTCTTCGATCCCACATGCCGTGACGGAGCGATGAACGAAGTTAAATACATTCTCGTCTACCCAGGTGGGGACGGTATCGTGAGTGAACGAGTGAGTGAGTGTGATGACAGTGAGAGAGATGTGCGAAAAAGAAGGAAGAGAATGAGAGAACGTGGTAGACAAAGAGATTGCGATCACATGCACGAGGTAGTCTATCCGCACGGAGAAAATATATCACCCCCGGGGTGCGCGGAAAATATTTTGCACCTGGTAAAGGGATATAAATTTTAACGACGCCTGATCCGGTTATATCCAGGTGCGAGAAACTGTCCGACGAGTGGACAGCCTCTTCTACGCCCGTTGAGAGCCGTCGCTCTCTTCTACTAGCGAAGAGATGCAAGAGAAACGCATAAACGTGCTACTATAAATCTCTAAACTCGCAGTGCTCAACGGCGCGACGCACGGTAGCGCTCAATGTTAATGCGCGAGGTATTAGCAGGCACCGAAGTTCGCGATTCGATCGCTCACGAGTAGAGAGAGAAAGAAAGATAGAGGGAGAGAAAGAGTGACCCGCTTGCCAAGGAAGGCTACGATGCAAATTTCGGGATGACTGTGCCGGAGTCGTCGAGGTCGCGCGCTCGTCGATCTCCGATCTCGCGCTAACTTTCCTGCTTTATTTACGAGCGTGCCTTATAGCCAGTTTTCGATGCATTCTCTTAGTACTAGATACGGCACTAGACCCCTAGTTTTCGAGCTAGCAAGGATCAAACACTAGAGAAGTATACCAGAATATACATATATGTATATAATACTTTTCATCTTACTGTAAGTTTTGTTTCAGTTCAAAAAATAAACACACGTTACTTCGCTTCGTTGTTATCTATATTCTTAATTAAATATACGGTCTACGAGAGTACTGTGATCATTGAGGTATTCAGAACTTTTAAACATCCTTCGATGTAGTCGATACAATATGTAACGAACTAACCTTTATGGGAAATAGTTGTTATATGGAGATCGAGCGTGCCCTCTTGTGGTCCAAGAGGATTCGATTCGCAGCTTGAAAAAGGTGTCGGTCAACCCTAACCCTCACTCTTTTAATAGAAAAGCCAAAAACACAGGGCCCAAAATAATGCGCGAATCCGCAAGGGGATACGAACGCCTCGACTGCCTGCGCAGAACGTTCTGCGCAGGCGATTAATCGCCATAATCGTTCCTCCCAAACGAGGTTATGAAGATCGATTTATCGAATCTCAATGGTCACGTGCTACGGCACGAGTCGCCGTTTTTCTCCTAGGCTAAATTTCCGTTACACCAGGGCTTATATCGATTAAACTCATAGGTCGACTGAAATCAATTACTGTTGGGTCGTTCTAACAATTGCGGGGGCCCAAGTCGGTTTCTATGAAGCGCCATTGCCGTTCTCGTTATCGAGCGAGATGGCTGAACTCCTTATCGGGCCCGTATACTCAGTGTTTCCGAAATCGTGCAACGAAGGAGGTACTTCTCCATTTTCGATAGTCCACTTATTTTTTTTTTTCTTACATGCACCGGAAAGTAAGGTACTACAAAGAGAATGTTTGCTTTTTACAAATATTTAAATACTTGCTCGCGAAATCTGTAGGGATTTGTTAAAAATAGCTAAATAATAATAATAGAAAAACGAATCTTCGGTCTTGTCGCAATATCTGTTAACAATGTTAGCTTTAACCCAAGCCGGATTTGAGTGTACATATTATGCTTTCTCGTTGTATCATGACTGTGAAAACATCCTAAACACCACGTCGTATAATCTTTTCAAAATGAAAGAATCAATTGATATATTGTGTGAATGTGACGATACTTGAAAACGAAAGCGGTGCAGCGAAAAGATTTCGCGCATAAATCCGAAGACGGGACGCGTCAACGTAATCTTGATAAAATATTGATTTACAGAGAGCATACTTGAGAGATTGCATGGGTTCAAAGTACGGATAGGAAAAAAAGGGGTTACCTCCGCGAGTAACCTCGTCACTTTTATCAGCAAACAATTACCTACCGTTGGCCTTCGAAGGTACACGCCACCGTGAATTTCGGAGTTTACGAATGTTAGGCCGATGGAGTCAGCCATTTTCACGAACACTTTACCGTGTTTACTACACCTTATGTTAGAAGCCCTGACACGAGACGGACAAATGAAATTTAGTTCGAAGCGACCGACGCCTTACTCGTGATAAAAATTCTAATTTAATTGCGCCTAGATCGGTATCGTATTCTATTCAAGTTAACAGTTCTCTTACATTTAAAAACCCAATTCTACGATTTGATGCCCATGTGTGCGTTATCCATATCTGACCGTGACGAAAAAAATGGCCTACCACTTTTGTAAAAGGAACATTCAAGGGGCGTTGTTGAGTGCATTCTAGAGATAACTGAAAAAAATATACATCTCCACCGCCATTGAGAAGCCGTGATAAAAATTTCGACATCAAAAAGTTAAGCTAATGTGACATAACTGATCTTATCAGAAGTCCGTTACACCAAAAATGGCGCATCGAAATCAGTGCTCGTTAGTAACAGACTACTTGACGAACTAGTTCACCAAATACATTTATTAAACTTGTGTTGCGATGCGTTCACACGCGTCCCCTTCAATAAAAATACTGCTGCAAATGAGATTATCGTACGTCAAAGAATGTCCTGCACACTTGTCAAAAGTTTTCCAAGTGAAGTATCCCGTGTTCCAAAAACTGTATACACATTTTGCACGATTGCAGACAAAATGTTTGCTAAGATATACGTAATTTATATAAATTGTGGCCTAAGGATTAGGCTAGAGAAATGAAAATTTGTGTTCCTTACTTTAATATTGTCGACCAGTTATTGTTATCAAAAATCACAAGTCCCAAAGTGATCGCAGCAAGCAGATCCATTAGCATGAGCATTGTCACTCATATTTTCACCGATGTAAACAGTTTCGCGATAACACGAGATTCGCGAGGAATAAATTCTCATGTGAATATTCATGTTACGCGGCGAATTGGAGTTTTGTGGGCGTAGAGTGTGTAAGCCTGCCAGCAGAGGTTGGCAGCATTGCAGAGAACAGCTGTTTGCACTGTGAAGAGACCGTCGTTGCTTCAACTTACCTACCGCATGATAACCTATTGAACGACCCTAATCGCAATACTCGATATTCACGAAAAACTCGAACCGGTATCGAGAATGTTGCATCTCTTGACATAATAAGTCCGTTACTCCTGTTCCTTGCGTACGAGATAAAGGAGCGCGTGGAGTATACATCACTCGTTTGCAAGCTCGCACATAACACAGAACAAGATACGGTGGGACTCGCGAATATATTCGGAAAGGAGTTCCGCAAAAATTCATTGACAAAATAAACCAATCGCTGAATTGGCAGAATACGATCTGTATCTCTTACCGAGGTTATCCCCTACTCTTATTTCTCGGGTGCCACCTCTGCGACTATTGGCATTAGAATAATTGTCTATCGCCGTGTTAATCGCGTATTCCTCAAATTGTGCACACATTTGACAACACTGCGTAAACGTGATGCTTGAACAACACGCTCGTTACGAGAATGTTTTCGAATTTTACCTAACGCTTTTACGATCATCTAAAAGATCGCATTAATAAGCGCCGTCCTTCCTCCGTTTACGTCTAATGAGACGCACCGGGGACAATGCACTGTAGAAATCCCGAATGCAACTTTCCTCAAGGTCATTAAACATTCACTACTCGCATATTTATCGGCACATTACACCGAGGTATATAGGGAAATACATTGTATCGGAAATGAAAATCAAGAACTATCGCGTTAGTTTGCACGCCAGTCGCAATTGAGAGTAGTCGAAGCAGAGATAGAAGAACAACAGGAGTCTGCGCAGAGTTTCGGTAGTGGATGGTAAACGTGAATATCTTTTAGATCTAAAGATCATCGGCAATAATCTTAATTCCTATCGAGGTACCCCCGCGACGACATTCAAGCAAAAAAGTGTATGTATCCTACTTTGAATTTTCCAAATCCACGCGTATCCGACAAATTTTCCGAGGGCAATTTTTCACGAATAAAACGATAAGAAACGAGCAAAGTAGCGGAACGTGTTCATCAAACACAACGAATCGATGCACTTTTAAAATCGTCCGTCTATCCGTCTAACGGATTATACTAGTTTCAGTATACACCGGTTTGCTGGCAGTATTTCAGCACGCACTTCCCTCTACGCGTTTCGTGCTCCATGGACGGATTGCCGACCAAAACAATTACATTGAACTTTCAATCTATACAACTCAATGTAGGAAAATAAGGTGCAGAAATGAAGGAAGAATGCGACATGCGGGGAGACAGAGATAGATAGATAGATAGATAAATAGATAGATATATATATATATATATATATATATATGAGAGAGAGAGAGAGAGAGAGAGAGAGAGAGAGAGAGAGAGAGAGAGAAGGAATGAGAGGATAGAGGGTGGGGAGGAGCGAAGAGGGGGAGGGGGGAGGAGGAGAAGAAGAAGCAGAAGAGGCAGAGAGAAAGAGAGGGAGATAGATAATGGAGGGAAACAGGGAGGTTAGGGTAGGGGACAGAAAGAGATTGGGTGGGGCAGCAGACGCCTCGCGGCAAACTGTCAAACTACGCCGGTTCCGCAAGGTCTGTGGTCATCGGCCGCCCCCATGGTAAAGTTGCACTTTCCAGGACTGAGGGTGCACGATTATAATCCGCGTAGAAAGCCGAGCGCGAGAAAATGTATGTGCCATCGCGAGTCCATTAACGTGGTACGAGCGTACAGGAGGGAATAATTCGCGGTAGACGGTAAGGCGGGCGCATGGGACGCGAGATTCGGCGAAACTTCTCGGCGCATGAGAAAGTCGCCGGAAATGGGGGGGGGGGGGGGGGATATACGGTGGAACGGGTGATTCCGGTACTCACCATCATCTTGTAGTTGAGCTTCCTCGGCGCGGCTACGTTTTCCATTCTCACGGACATGCTAGCGGCGTTGTCACTCGTGGCGCCTCGCGAGATGATACGGTGCTGCCGATGCTACTACCGTTCTACACCACCGTGCGTCTTTCCCTCTCTCTCTCTCGTTCTCTCTCTCACGCGCGCGCGCTCCTTCTCGCCGGTCCGTGCTTTCACTCTTTCCCTTTTCTCTCTTTCGTCCTCGTTGCTTCCTCCCTTCCTTCTTCGCGTTGCAGACTCCTCTCTCGTCCCTCCACCGATGGTGAAACGGCGTGACGCGTCTCCTCGAATCCCCTCGCCACTGGTAGATCCAGAATCCACGCACCACGGTCACGAACGAATTTGCACACAGCGATCGGCCGATAAAAGCGGGGTGGAGCGCGCGGTGGCGGAAAAAGGGAGCGAGAGGGACGATGCGTGGAGATACGAGCGAGACGCTGCTCGCGACGTTCGGGGATCCTCGGCGGGAGAGCCGGTGGAAGGAGGTGGAGGAGGTGGAAAAGGAGGAGGAGGAGAAGGAGAGGGAGGAGGAGGAGGGTATAAGAGAGAAATGAGTTACGGTACGTATGGTCACGGTACGCGGAGGGAGGACACGATAGCCGCTCGCGTATGGTTTTAAACACCGACGAAACCCGATGCGACGACGAACGCGACGATAAATCACTTTGTACCCGTATGAGATGGAGAGCGAAAGAGGGAAGAGGAGTGACGGAGGGAAGCGGGAGGCGAGGACCCTGGCTAAACGAGAAGGGTGCCGCCGCTGCTGCTGCTGGTGGTGGTAATGGCGAGGGGGTGGAGGAGGAGCAGAAGGAAGAACGCGAGAAAAAGAGAGTTCGTTCTTACGTGCGTATTCGTCTGTCTAGTATGCGCTGTACGTGTATCGCGTGATGCGTTTCCGTCTCACTCGCTCCGTGAGCACGCGCGCGCTCGCGCGAGCCTGCGCTGCTCGCCTGTGTGGGGAAGTAAGCAGCGCGAGTGTGGGGCGGTACGTACGCGGCTAGCGGGTCCTAAGCGGGTGTTGGAGCGAAAGAAGAACGAGAAGGATGCGTAGAGAAGGAGCGGACAGAGGGAAGAAGGGGGTAGAACCGAGCCGATGCTGATGCGAGACGGATGTCGAGTGTCAAGAGGGTGTGTCGACTCTACACTTCACTATTTTACTACCGCTGCTCGATACACTTTTTCTCCACGTCGTATCGCTCTCCCGATTATAATACAATAATCTCTCTCAACACGCGCACCACACCGAACTCGAGCTGGCTGGCTGACTGGCTGGCTGGCTGGCTGGGTTAGACCGGGCCGAGCCAACGGCAGAGAGAGGCCCGCGCGAGATTATCGCCTACTTCGTCGTCGCTTTCAGCCTCAGTGGCGGCCAGCGTTGCGGTACGCTCGTCCTTCGTAACCTTCGGTGCCGTCGTCCTCCTCCTCCTCCTCCTCGTCGTCGTCGTCGTCGTCGTCACAGTGGTGCTCCTCCTCGTCCTCTTAATCGACCGCTATATCCAGGCCCTTTCCTTCTTCGGCACCCTGTCGATGCCACGTCGTGCGCGAGGGAGCCTATCTTTTTTTTCGTACTTTCCGTTCGCTTCGTCGCCCGTTATGTATCGCCGCGCGTTTCCATGTATCTCGCTCTCTTCTCTTCGCACTTTACGCTCGTACTCGTCGCTGCTTGCCTCTTCTCTCTCTCACCTCGCTAATACGTAGAAATTCCACAAAGAGCACTACTAATACAGCACGTTACAAAAATAGAGTTTGGTTCCCTTAAATAAAATAAATGTACAGTTTAATTGTTACTTGTCGTTAGGAAACATTTAGTGTGTGTGTTGTCTTGTAGGTAGAGTCTAAGCTACTGCCCGGCGAGGTTCGCCCATCTTGCCCGAATACTGAGGGGAGTCGCCGCTTGGAGGCGCTGACCACGCCACCACCGAGCGTGGGGCTCCGCCGGCGACCGCACCTGTCTGCTCGTGCGGCCTCGTCGCGCACGCGTGCGCGCACACACGCGCACGTTGAATTTCCGTCGGCTAGTCGCGCCGGCCCCGAATCTACTCTGCCGTGGAAGGGAGAACGTATCAACGGGCGCGCCCTTTGGAAGAGCGGGACGCCGCTAGTTTCCGGCGAACGGTGCCGGCCGGACCGGAGAGAGGAGAGCGACCGCCATTATTTCGCCAACGAGTTTCAAGTTCGCGCGGTTGGCAGGCGTGCCGATGAACGAACCATCCGAAGGCGGCTCGGAGACGGCCGAAGGTGGCCGACACCCGCGGAGAAACGAGGCGCGAGCGAGAACGATGCCGATTCGCGTGCGAACGACCGAGCGAGATAAGAAAAGGGAATCCGAGCGAAGGACGACACGAGGGAAGAGAATGAAAAAGGAAGAGAGCGAGAGGGGAACGGCAGGCAGACAGTGGCGAGTGGAGCACTCACCCCCGCGTATATGATCCTTCGCGATACGGCAATAAGCGTGCGTGATATGCGCGACGTTATACGTGAGATTCAACCTTATGGAGAAAGAGAGAGGGAGATGAGAGTCCGGGAGACTTTCGATCTCTCGAGCAGCAGCCTACGGGGAGAGTTTTGGGCGGAGTGTGGGATCGTCGTCGCTTGGGAGAGGGCTCCTCTCTCTTTTCAAAGGACGAGGATCGATCCTCCTGGCCCTTTTCGTCCCTACCCGGAGCACCAACTTTCCTTCGCGCCTTCTCCTCTGGCCAGAGAGAACTCTCCGCGTTATCGATCGTAGAACGACCTCGCTCACTTCTCCTACTCCCTCGAGGTCAGGAGTCGCGCGGGGATTTTTTTCTTTTTTCCTAGACGGCACCTCTGCAGCCTTAGCCGCGCTCCTCTGCAGCGGTCGTCGACTCGTCGTCGTCTCGTCGAGAGACAAATTTCCGACAAGTAGATCGCAGGTCCGAGAGAAACTTTCGAGACTCCGCCCGAAATTCATACGAGCCTCCGCCACTTTTCGATAGGACGCTACTCGACGAGCATATTTAATGATACAGATTCGTTGGAGCTTGGCTGGCTTTTTTCTTCTTCTTTTTGTTTTTTACTTCTTCTGCGGCGACTTATGGTACGGAAAGTGGGCGCCGTCAATTGGCCGATTGGGCATCGGCATGCATCGCGCGAGAGATGCACCGCACATTTGCAATCGGGCAGAGATTCCTCGCTCAACGGCGTAGGAGCTCGGGGGCTCGCGTTATCGGTTCTCGTCTTCGCGCGTCGCTTATTCGCCGCAGCGAATGTCAAATATTTTTTCGCACAATTAAAGATGCAGCCTAAAATTAGGGAATACCGTTCTGAGCTTCGTTTATGGAAGTAGTATTTAGCGAGTTATTATCAGTTTTTTACGATCCACTCGCAAACTGTTTGTTTAATGGAACAGTTATGCGCATATACGAATAATGGAAAGCTCGGGAAATTTAAGTCTCATACGTAGGTATAGAAATTACACGCTGCTCTAATACAAGCGAAATGAAGTAACCTTACGTGGTATAGTAGTGGCTGAACTTTGTAAAAGCACAGTGGCGTAATGTCGTCGTGAGAACCGAATGGCGATTAAATGGCGACAAGGTCGTGTACTCGGATATTTTCGAAATCGCTTTTCACGAGATGCAGAAAGCCGCCACGGGTATACATAAACTTATCGTACTTTAACCGTAGGCCTGCCTTATAAAAATATCGTTCCTGTCAATGGCAATATTGACTCGGCGGTCGCGCAGGTGTCGCGACACATGTTCTACCGCGATAGAGACCTTGAAAATGGAAGCAACGAAATTAAGTGCAAAAAGCATCGAATCTACTTTTCCGGGAATCTGCGAAGATGGTGGGCGTGCTCGTGACTGCGATAAATTTCACGAAATCGGCGTACGTACGCGCAATGTACACATTGAGTGCCATGTGATTTATATTTGAACGGAAATCGCATTTACCGAGTTCTCTGTCATTCATATATGCGCGCTTCCAGAATCACATTTTTCAAGTTTTTAGAAAAGTCAATCAGAGATTCGAAAACATTACAAGGCGACACGGGCTTAAAAATCAAATGTGAATTTTTAACATGGACATTATGAAGAATGTAGTTAATTATATATAATGTGCTTTTAAGCAGTACAATGGACGCCGTATTTAGTGTAGTTTTGGGACTAGTATATTTTCGGTAACAGTACCGGGCTAATAATATCAAACAAAAGATAACAATTTTAATTTTACACACAAAATAATTTTACGTGGAAAGTTTTGGAGCTGACCAGCTACAATAATAATATTCTTGCTTTACGATAAACAGGCACTACCTGCAATTGTTTGTAAAATTCTTATTGTTAAGATTTAATGTATTTAAGAGATTGTAGACAATTTCACTGGTAGAAGGAGGGAACGCGAGTAGCAATGCGTGGCAAATACAACATGACTAGGTCTCGGCGTAGAGATGTAAATAAATAGATTATACCGAGGTATACCATCTCCTGGGCATAAACGATACAAAATATGGGCGTGTTTTTAACGCATATAAACATTCTTCTAAAACGGTAGGATTCGAGATCGATTATATGCAACGAGTAATATGCAGTCTCGCACACTCCTTTGGAGAGATCTCCTGAACATCTGGAACGATTCTTCTGGCGATCAACGCGAGACGCTCTACCCTAACATTTACAATTAGCCGAGTCGATATAAGCGCGCCACAGGTAGCCATTTTCGCATTATTTTTTTCGGTTTTGGCACTCCGATTCCTTGGAATGAAAATTGGGCTAAATATCAGCGCCAACTAATATATCGACAAACTCTCTACCACTATTCGGCTTTATCATGGAGCCTATCTTTTTTAGAGAATCTAAAAAATTCGACTTTACCTACGTTTTAATACGGTCTAGAATAAACTTTTCTATTCTACATTATTCCCAATACAAATAACACTTAAGAGTATTAGTAGCTTGTACGGATTATCGATGATTCACCGGGAATGCTGCACGGCTGAAACATTGCTCTTTTGAAGGTATCGGTTCGCGGGTAAGGCATCGCTGATAGAATAGAAGCGGCATAGTTACGATGCAGTGAACGAAGTCGGGGTCCCGACTAACGGAAGACTGTAACGGATAAAAGTCACGTTCATTCTTAAGTCACGCGATTACTAGGCAATACGGTTAACAATGAAGAGAGTCCTTTGGTACGGTCAAATTCTAAGTGGCCACGAAAGATCGCATGCACGTCATGGGGCATTTAGTCATCGTTGAGCACATTCATTCTCGATAACGCGAACGCCCGCGTTATCCGCGCTACTCGTTGTTTCTCATATCGGACGAGACCATGTAGCATTAGCCTCCGCTGCTTAGTCATTAGCTACCGTCTACTCGTTTACCTGCACTTATTCGTCACTTGGCCCACGCAACGGACACGAAATCGTGGGCCATTTTGTTTCGACCGATGTCTTTTGCTATCTCCCATTCTTCGCCTCTTCTCTCTCTCTCCTCTCCCCCCTCCCTCTCTCTCTCCCCCTCTCTCTCTCTCTCTCTCTCTCTCGCTCCTACTCTTCTATCCACTATGAAGCAATGGACAAGGTCAAGGCCGTTGGCCTTCATTCCTCGACATCCTTCACAACCTCCTACGTGTCGCCAGCTCCCCCTCTCTTTCTCTCTCATATATAGGCGCTAGTTATTATTTGAATCTGTTCGTCGTTGCATCTCGCATGCGTCCTTATATTATTGTAACTTTCGTCAATTTTGTTCCGGTGCTCTCGAGGGATTCTAGGGTATTAGAAACACGTATTTTCTTTTTCCCGTATTCCTCCATTTTTATCCTTCCCTCTACAGCTTTTCTTCGCGTTTCATATTTGTTCCTTGTATTAGCACGAGAATAAAAATTCCCTTCGCAGGATAAACGATCTCACGTGATGCGCCCTATACGCCACACCGCGGTAACTGACGTCGATACGGGGGGACTCTGAACGACTCTGAGAAATTCCGTTGCTCTTGCGAACAGGTTTTCCAGCGAATGCAGAAAAACTCTTAGTAGCGGTCGAGCGAGCTAAACAAAGTTATTCGGTGGAGTTTCCGTTTGCTCGATCTGGAGCTAATAAAAATTCGATCTTTATTCGAAAATTGTCAACCGAGGGCGTTTGGCGAGAAGGGGGATCTTAAGATCGTGGAGTGCAAAGATATTGTTTCAACTGTAGGAAGGTACTGTCGGAACGAATCCTCAAGTACTTTGGAATGTGTCTTGGTAATATCTCTATGGGATGGTAGGATGGATGGCATTTGAAGGAATGATTCATAAGATGAATCCGCATGACTCTCTGGATTCGTAAACAAATTTGTTCCGGTCCCCGGGTATGAAGAGCGCGATTGTTTCTCGGACTATGTTCTCTCAATAACGGGTACAAAGTAATAAGAGACGTGCTTACGAAGTGGCAGGTTAAACAAGGTATTGCGATATTATGTTTAATCTTTTGTGTCGCGACGAAACTCTAAAGTCCTATTTACAATTTTTCTTTATAAACGAACTATTGTCTCGCTAAACCTCGTAAAGAGGTATTACAGGTTCACTCTGATTACGAATTTATTGTTTGCACCGACGGGTTCTAATATTTTTGAGTTCCGGTGTATTGGGATCGCAGCACCGTGCGGCTCGAGATGGTGAGGGATGACAGTAGTTTTTGTGCCGATGCCCTTTGCTTAGGAAACTCAAGGGCAATAAACAGTCACCGAGTATTTTTAAACCTGTTATCGTCCCCATTTCACAATTTGTCTAAACAATCTTTCGCAAAGCTTACGAAGTACTATCAGTCGTAATGTAGATTCGATGGAAGGCACGAAGTACATAACAGTCACATTTTTACATAACTTCGACATGCGCAAACTCGAGGCACGAAAATTACCCGACAGGCGAAGAGACGTAGTGCAAGTAAAAACTGGGGTAGAATTGTGACAACTCAGCTTTTTTGAGCACTCTTCTATATCGAAAATTTGAATCGGGATTTTTTCCGAAAATAAAACTTGGCGACTTTTAGCCCGTGTAATTTTCTCAATTGTGAAACGATTTCAAATTTTTTGAGGGTCGCCGACAAACCACGAGCTTTCTCCATCAAACGATTTTTGCTTTAAATAATATTGCGATGCTCTATAATGCACATCAATTTGCGTGACAATTCGCGACACATTTTGATCTCACAAAAATTTAGAAATACAAATTAAGAAGTCAAAAATAATAAACGTATAGTGACATATTCTCAATTTGCCAAAAGCATTTCTTACTTTTAACCTGCAAAAGAAAGAATTCTTGAAGACTGCTGGCTTTTTCGGTTTCTAGACGAGGCTCCTCCCTTAATCGACGGGAAAGTTCCGCGAACGAAAATCAAAATTCTCGAGGCACGGGGCTTGAGGTGTCGTCGCTTGCTTATTTTGCATGATTCGAATTCGGCCCGCCGGCGCTGCGCTGGCCGGCGAGTACCTTTGCTTCCCAAAATACGCCAGACGATTCAACGCGGTGGAGCAGATTCGCTGCCGGCGCGGCCTATCGTCGCGAAGCAGCGCAGCTTCTTGCGAAACAAAGATCTGTCGTTTACAACGGTTAGCGCGGTGGCTTCGAATCGGCCGTCGGGGAGTCCCGCGAATTATGCCGAAATTCCGTAGGGCCAGTCGGGGGTCAACAGGAAGTCAAGGCCACGCGGTCAATTGCCCCGCGATCCGCGTCGCCGTTATAAATAGACACCAGTGGCCAGTGTCTACGCATCTATTTGCACCGATCTGTGCTGTAAAATACGAATCGGCGTCATTTCGGCGAACCAAAGTCACGATACCTTCTTTTTCCACTTCTCCTCCCCTTCTGCCTCGCGTGTCACCGCCGATGATGAGAACGCGCCAAGGGAACGCATTATGGTAATTGAAATAACTGCTGATCTAAGGACACGGAATCGATTAAACGCTCTGAAAGAAGAGCCTGCTCGTCGTTCACGCCTACCTCGAGATTGAGATTTTTTACACGAACAATCGATCTTGCTCGTCAAATTCATTATATCGTTACGAGTCTTCGTGAAGCATTATTTGCAGACGGTCGTGGGGTGATCTTTTTGAAAGACAACGTCGTCCTACCGTGGATTCTTCGAATAACGATTTGTCGAGGTAAAAGTGAATTCGAGGAAGATTGTTGCGCGTTGCGAAGAGTAACGGTGTAGGAGGAACATTTTCTACGAAACAAGATGAGTTACTTATTGATCCGCTAGCTACGGAATGCACCGTGGCTAACTTATGAATGCCGTCTGCCGCGAAAATTATAATAGTTCGCGAGCCATCAAAATGCCATTTTAATTATCATCTCGAATGATCGTCTCACAGGATTCTTCTTAAGCGGACGTTGAAAATCATTTTAGCATTATCCTTTCCGCGACGCGAATATCCTTGATATCGTTATGCTTCCGTTCTATAAATATCTGGATATTATCCGAATATTCGCGTCTTCCTTTAGCATTCCAGTCGTTGAGGAAGGAATACGAAGATATTTGCCTCGATGTAATTATACTCGTATTTCTAGAAGTGACTGTAAGCGCGAAAGAACTAGCTATTCGTAGCGGACGATCTTCTAATTATTTTATGTAATATTCGAAAATACATAATACTCGCTTGGACGAAGGTAACATAAAGCTTAAAGTGTTTGGCTTCGATCGGAGAAAAAAAATTCGCCTTTCGATATCCAGAAGGGGTTCGTTAAAAGGCACGTCCCTGTGCGCGAATTCAGAGGGAATAAGCCTGTACCGCCCTACACCAGCAGAATATATAATCTCGGGGTCATTGCCCGAACGATCTTTGGGGTTCCACCATGCTTGGAAACGAGGGTGAGATGCCCCGGAATACTGTACGGATATCGACCACTTTCCCCGAAAGGCAGACCAAACTGAATTCCTCATTTCTATCGACAGTCAACCCCTTTTACCCTTGGCACGCGAATAAATTTGCAAAATTCACTTGTTGTCCCGTACGGGTGGCACCGCTTGCCCTTTAACGGATTAATTTAAGATTGCGGGTGAAAAAAAAGTTCGAACAGACGTAGCTCCGGAGAGTATAAGACGAGGTTCTGCTTCTTTCCCCGAAAAATTTCTCAATTTCTCGTTCAAATTTATGCCGAGATTTGGCCTCCTGCTAGCTCGACACCACGATGCGACCTTACCGCTCGCATAAGCAATTAAAGATAATTAATTCACTTCGTTAATTTGCATGCCACCGTTCGAAAACAGTTTTCTGTAACAATACGTCTTTCATTTTCCGACAAAAATCCATTTTATTTCCGGCTTCTTTCACTCCAATCGATTCATCCATCCAGCGTCCATCTTACGTCGTTCTCCCGAATATACTTAACACCTTTAACATAAACAAAATGATAAAAATTCCGAAAAGAACGAAGCGCCCCCTTTCGACAGCCCGAATTAAACCGTCCATTGGAGTGCCCAACGCGCCCTCACGTGCGTCGCCGATTTCGCGGAGATTCCATTTTGGAGCGAGAGAGCGTGTGTGCAGTTCTCACATCTAAATCGTCCGATCTGAGGGCCCGATCGATTCAGGTTCCGCCTCGCGTAGACGACTAAGGCGAGCGGGACGGCAGGGGAGTAGGAGTAGGAGTAGGAGAAGGAGAAGGAGAAGGAGGAGGACGTGGTATAAGGGCAAGGTTTGACCTTTTTGGGGGGCGCGGATGGAGGAATCCTCAGAGCGAAGGAGAAGGTACTGTACGGTGGGGCGACACAAGGGTCCGAGTGAGCCTGGAGAAAGGAAAAGAGCTAGGAAACGAGGAGGTGATGGAAGCGGGGGCGAAGGATGCTTGGAGGTGGTGGAGGCGGGGGGTGTGAGTACTGGCAGTGGAATAAGGGTAGTTCGACGGGTGGGCATACCTTTTGGGGCAGTGGCCCTTGCCGCACGATGCCTCCGAGGGTGAGAAGGGTGAGAGAAGGGTGAGAGAAGGGGCAGACGAGGACCTACGCGTTATTGAGCGGGCATTTCCCACAAAGCGCAGACGAGGGCAACCACCCCGTAGCGCCGTGCGCGCATCTTTCTCTCTCTCTCTCTCCCTCCCTCCCTCCCTCCCTCCCTCCTTTCTTCTCCTCTCCTCTCCCTACCCCTCCTCGTTGCCACGTCCCGTTCTTCATCTCTCTCTCTCTCTCTCTCTCTCTCTCTCTCTCTCTCTCTCTCTCTCTCTCTCTCTCTCTGTCTCTCTTTCTCTCACCTCTTTCGTATCTCTCGCCCACCCTACCCTTCCATTTCGTTCTCCACCTCCCAGAGAGGAGCATACTCGCAACCCCCGCGCGCCTCAAACTCGGTGGAATTTCTCTCTCTCTTTCTCTTTCCCCCTTGCTCTTTGTTTCTCCATCTTTCTTTGTCCGTCTCCCTCTTTCGAAAGGCTGCTGCCTTCCTCCTCGTCTTTTCGTCGTTGCCTCCCTTGCTACGCATAGGTAGGTATAGTGTTTCTCGTTCTCGTTTTCTTCCGCTCCCGTGTAGCCATCGCCGCCGCGGTCCCGTGGTTCCTCGGCGCGAACTACGCGTACATTTTCCTTCTCTTTCGTGACAATTCTCGTCCCTTCTTCGTGGCAATTCGATGGAAATGAATTTGTAAATGGAGAGGTTCTTGCGTCGCTTTGCGAGGATGCAGTCGCGAATCGGACTGATCATCGTGTTTCGTGGTTTCTTTGTGAACGAAATGCCTAATCCTCGGCACACTTGGGGCGACTGACAAGCTCGTTGTAGGGCGCCTGGTGAGTAGCGGGCAGGAAAAATTTCACCGGCTTCCAGTATTGTGACTGATCTCGTGGACAGTTGGAAGTATTAGAACGCGCGGATTCTTCGTTAAGAAAAGCGAGCAGCACGCGTTACGAGAAATTAGAATCTTTGCTATTTAGTGCTCGAGGTAATCGACGTAATTCGACCTACGCTGCGAGAAATAAATGCTGGCACGCATCGATTATCCAAAATCGAGTTTTCACTCACGATTACTCGACGGGCAAGCTTTTTCGTATAATGTCAGTGATAGCGGATATCGTTCGTGCTGGAATACACGGATATCGAGAGTTGGTATAGTCTTCGGATCTAAATTGTACGAATGTCAAAGTAATTATTGGGATACGCTGATCTCATTGGATCGGGTATCCGAGTAATCGACACTCCTAGTTCGATAGAACGAGCACGAACTCTACGGCAAGTAGAGTGCAATTTGCATCTCATCCTCGTAATAATAATAATAATGATGATAATAATAATAATAATAATAATAATGTAATTCCCGGAGAGCACGACTACCCTGTATCACCTGATTCATATCGATGATTCGTAACTCCCCGGCTCACTCCCATAAACTCAATACGGAATTTCCATCGATGCTTCGTAACCTCGCCGACGATCGTCTCTTCTGGCAATATCCATTACAAAAGCCTCTCGCACTCGTAACGATCCGGACACGTTTGCAATCCCATCGTAGGATTCGCAATTGCAGAGGTGAGTGGGACGTTAAACTGTGATTTCAGATAGGGAAAGTCGGCTGCATAATGGCTGCTACCCGCCTCTCCTCTCCATCTCCTTCTCCTTCTCTTACTCTCCATTCCACCCTTCTACCTACCTCCACCACCCGTACTCTTCTTTCCGGTTGCCTGCGGAGGTGGCGCGTGCACGCTTCACCCTCTCACTCGAGCGCCGCGCGCGCGCCTTCTTCCCTGAATTTTTCCGGTTACTCTAGGTGAGCTGCTGGCCACCGCGGATCACCCGTTTATTCCACCGATGAAAATTCTCGAGGGTCCTTCTCGTATTACGTCGGGATCCGACGAGAGGATAGATCGCCAGTGAGAATAGTTTCGAAGAAGAAGAAGAAAGTTCGAGGCGCGCGAAAGGGTGGATGCCGTAGGTCTTGCTCTGCTCTTCTCCTCTCATTTTCGTCTCGTCCCTCACGCGCCACCTTCGTCTTCCACGCCGTTCTCAGACTCCGCTTCTCCGTGCGCGCCAGACATTTCTCACACAGCAACGCATCGATTTCCTTCCCCGTGAAGATACCGCGGGGCCGCATTATACACCGCGGCTCGACAACCATCACGACGCTCCTGCATTTATGCCCGCAATCTTTCTTTCCTTTCGTTGAGCTTCCTGCTTCTTTCTAGGGGGACGAATGCGGTAAACCAATTTCTGTTGGACATGTGTCCCGAATCTTTGAAAAACTAAAAGGGAGTGCGGAGCGCTAGAAAACGAACACCGTGATCCATGTTTGAGCTCGTCTCTTTGCATATGAAGCGGATAAGACGAAGCTGAGAGGATGATAGATTCGTAATTGAATAGGACTCGTAGAGGAGCACCTCGAGTGCTTAGAACGCGTTCTTTCGGGGGAAACTCGAACGGGTATTTTAATTACTCGGTGTGATTGACGGTATAGTGTACAATTCGTTGGTAAATTTTCGATTTTTCATATCAATATAGTCGGAATTCGTGGCAACAGGAAAGTTTCATTGTAGAAGGTTGCCGGTACGTGCGACCTCTTACGATTAATCGTTGAAAAAGCTGAAGCTATCGTTTATTTAAATGCGTCAACATCGTAAATTTAATTGTCATTTAATTGGCTGAGCAAACAACATTTTTCAACAAATGCGCGATCTTTACGTCCCTCGCGCCGGCTTTGTTTCATCCAGATAAATAACTTCGTTTTGTTCGATCCTTTATGCCGTCACCCCGTGTAAACAGGCGAATCGGAGGATTAGCTTGAATCTTGGGTAGCATCGCGAATCGCTTATCCAGTTGTTTTCGCAACTCGTCGACGAGAGGGAGAGAGGGAGAGGGAGAAAAAGGACTCGATGGAATTTCAGGAAGGACCAGTATCGCGGAGAGCTGCAGAGAACCCCTCGGTACTCATCTTTCCGCATCCCCGAGCTCTCCCGTTTCAGGCCACGTCTCTTTCTCCTATCCATGCGCGCACCTTTCTCACATTGCGCATCGATCTCTCCTTCTCTCATCAAGTGAATATTGCCGACGAGACGCTCCCGCGCATTCGCACCTGGTGCACTACCACCGTATCGTCAACCTGGGATTCTTCATTTGCATTCTCACGCTCTCGCGAATTCCTCCTTCGACGTGCTCCACCATCAAAGCTATGCAAAATTGTCGTAGTAGTAGTAGTAGTACTCGATAATTTCTAATGACTTTAGTAAATTGGATATGACGAAAGCTGATTGTCCGAGGTCTTAAAAAATATACCGCGCGTAGTACAGGAAGCGCGTGTTCGCGTGTCGCAACGCAAGGTCGTTCTTTTTTTTGTCGCTTAGATAAGCTCATTTTGATTTGCAGCTTCGCCTCGATCGGCACTCCTAGTGCCGTAATTGTTAAGAATTCGTTAAACACTCGATATTGATGTTCTATCGTTTCAAAGATAATTTATTGGATGGTAAACGTGGATACGGAAAGAGCTGTGATAAGAAAATCGTTTTCTCTTGTCTTTTCGGGTGCACGGCACTCCCGACGAGTACCACAACGCTACCGGACATTTTATGTTTAGAATTGGAACCTCGCGATCTACGGAAAGCCTGTTATTCGGCGAACGATGCCAAGTAACAAGCTGCCAAATGTCACAAGAACGTTAGACATCGTCTCTCTTTTCTCGTCTGCGATATGCTACGCGTTCTTCAACATTCGCAGATTACTCGCGCGAGCTCATTTCAAACACAATAAAGTCGCACCGTAGACCGTCAGTTTCCGGTCAAAGAGTCGCGTTATCGGCAATCGGAGCTCTGACTTTTGTTTCGCGCAGATCAATCGGAAAAGCTTGCTCGATAATAGAATCTCGACGACGATAATAATAATAATTAGAACTATACATTTTTTCTCACGGAAACAACGAATCTCTAACTTATAAGGAGAAAAAATAGAAGACGACGGAGAGTCCAATTTACACCTACTCTTCTAGATTTTACATTTGCGATCGACCAATCGCTTGGATTACGTATATAGTCGCGATGAATAGAATACACAGTTTTATCTGTGTTTTATAGTTTTGGTCCTGTCGCTTGGAAGATAGAGATGGTTGCATCTTTCCAATGTGCATTGGATTCACATTGAAAACGGGTGTTCTATTTATGCGATTAAACAGTAGCATAAGTAGAATACACACTTTTCAACCCGAATCATTGAAAGCGCGCGCTTAGCCGTACTTTTCGGAAGAGCGCGAAATACAATTAGGAGAGCTGATAAGTTCAGCAAAAAAACTGTGAGGTTTTGACGGACGGTTGATCTAATGGCGCTCGTTCTAGTGGCGACCGGGCCGTAACGAGGAGCTGGAAACGAATGTGTCGAGGTATTCCGCGACAGAAGCCGATCGTGGCTCTTAATGCTCTCGATATATACGCTTGAACTTTCTCCTTCGCAGATATGCACCTACAAGAGTATTCGCGCCCTCGATACACACCTGCACCCACGTGCTCTCGATACCACACGCGACTTCCTGCATCGAATTTATTTATTTAATCAACCTGCTTGGAACTTCCAAGCGAGAGGCTATTTTGCGATCCGCCAATTTTCCACATAAAACATCGGGGCCTTTTCTCTTCGTTAAAAAAAAAAGGGGGGGGGGGAGAAAAAAAGAGCGGAACGTGTTTCGTTGGTACGAAAACCATGCCACTACTGCAATTTCCGTTGCTTGTTCCGGCGCTAATTATCACCGATTGTGAACCGCGTATAGGAAAATTCTCAATTTTGTAAAAACCATTTTACTCCGATGATCAATGAAATTCGCTTATCTCGCACTTTTCATTGGAAATTGGCTTTTAGCGGTAATCGTGTAGAGGCCTGAAAAGCACAGTCGAAAGGATCATTTGTTTATTTATTTTTGCAATGAGGATTGAATTGGCAGAATAATTAAATAATTGATTCTCGAAAGAAAAAAATTTACAAGATGAGCAAGTGCGAGGTGAGCCAATTCCACTGCTCATCACCGTTTCATTTAAATGCAGCGCAGCTGCCAAGTGCGAGCGGCACACGTGCATGTGCGTTGGTTTTCTCTGATTTTCTCGGGCTTCGATAATACCGTTTCAAGTATTATTTGCACTATGCACTTATGCACGTCGAACTTCGATCGACCGACGAAGATTCATGTTCTCCGCTGATTTCGCTGTGCTTAAATGTCACGATGCTCCTTCTGCGTGTAGTATATGCGATACAAGTTTTTCGTTTGTTCGACTTCGATGCTCTAGACGGATGCAACTTGATTAGAGCGTTCCTTCTTTCCTCTCTATTGTCTCGTCTGGCCGCGACTCAGGCCGCGGAGTACTAACCCATACAAAAACATCGAGGAAAAGAGAAATGGATGTATCGATCTCACCCCTAGGGACTTGGTAGGATTAGGACGTCACAGTAGCCACCCACGACGAGCGACGAAGCACCACGCAGGAGCGTATTGAAAAAACTCCGTACCTTTAGCGGGACGAAGCGTAAAATAAATTTTAATTGAAATTTAATACGTCCTCGGAAGAACTGCTTTCTCCATCACCGCAAATATCAAATGCATTCACTACCCCGGTTTACTAATCGTACCAGTCTCAATAGAAACTACATTCTTAAAAACCGGTATTGACCCTTGTAGACATGTGTGTACCGTGGATAATCGGATACACACGTACAACGAAGTTGTACATTCGTGTATAGTGTATTTAAATATATGTGACTTATCATTATAGTGACGATTCATTTCCCTTACGATTGTGAATAGTTGCTTCTTTTCTTTTTAGATATGATCGGTGCATTGGTATAATCTTTTGCGTATGACGGAGAACATGATTGGAATAAAATTAGAGATGTGCGATAAATTTGTCACCGTCGCCGCGTCGCGCGCCACCCCGAATCTTCACCCTCGCATGGCGTCACACCCATTATCATTTTGGCATCTGCCTAGTCCTATGTCTACGATACTGTTGCAGCTCTTCGACATATATTACTACGTTACGCCATAATAACACCGTGATAACTTGTTAACTTATATTTATTGTTCCTCAAAGATTATTCTCGGACTACCTTCAATGGAGCCCCACTGAATTTTAAGATTCGTTTCCGAGGTGGATTACGTTTCGCTGCATTATCGACAGCGCAGGGACGCAACGTCGTGCCACCGCGTTGAACTGTAACTGACTGTAACCTAACAATTCTCGATATTTCATTTTCTCTTTGTTGTATTCTCGATGCATTTTAAATATTAATGCATTTGAAATGATATTCAAGTGAGGTTAAATGTAGAATCGTTGGAGAGCTAAGCTTTAAAAGTATCGATATATGAAAGAGCGGCTTCTTTTGAGTATTTAAAATGGCAGAACTCGAAGAAAACGATGAACAAATCATTCAAAAAGAGAGACCGCAATTCGGCAACCGTATATTATCCGATAATGATAATGTATTTCAGCACAGTGCATGGTATGGCCATAATAAAGTTAAATAGAAAACTTCACAGGTGTTATTACATATTTTCTGCAAGTTAATGGAAAGATGTTTACAATATGTAGCATTAATCTTTAATACCTTGAATTCTACTAATAAAGTTTGCACAAAATGCAAACAATTATAGCCTCTCTATTTTCATTTAAAATAATTTGGTGCCTTTATACGCACAGTACTAATAATACACTGATGAACATCGTATTTAAGGGATCATGTTACATGGGACGAAGAGCAACAGGAATTAGCATGTCAAAAAGTTAATGATACCTCTGCTGTTACAGTATCGAACGAAGAATTACTAAAATATGAAAATGAAGCGGATAAATATTGGGATAAATTTTATGGAATTCACCAAAATGGGTATTTGAGAATATACATATAATCTATACAAACAATATTTACAACATGCACGGAATAGATACAATAAAATTTGTAATACATTATCATTTGTATTTTAGATTCTTTAAAGATAGACATTGGTTATTGACTGAATTTCCTGAATTAGCACCGGATAATGTAAAGGGAAATATTAATCAGCCAGTTCGAGCTACATTTACAGATCCAGATCTTGCTAATAAAGAAGCAAACCTTAAAGTATTAGACACACCGTGTAAAAGTGACAACAAAATTTTAGAAATAGGCTGTGGTGTTGGAAATACGGTATTTCCAATACTTTTATACAACACAGACCCAAATCTGTTTGTGTACTGCTGTGATTTTTCTAATACAGCCATTGACATTCTACAAAAAAATTCATTGTACGATACTTCTAGGTAAGAATTTAGTTTTACATTGCAAACACATATAAAAGGCAATTATATATCATTGTGGACTTGCAACAAGCAGTGTACTGATTCTGAATCTTTTTCAGGTGCAAGGCATTTGTTTTGGACGCGACACAGGAAGATTGGGCAACACCATTTGAACCCGAAAGCCTTGACATTATAATATTGATATTTGTCCTTTCTGCCATTCATCCTGATAAGTACGTTTGTTTATAACTAAATTATTGTAGAAATTATACAGTTACTAAGCGTAAAATGTTATATGTTCTTCGTTCTTTCAGAATGAAGCATGTAATAAAACAGATACATCGCTATTTAAAACCAGGTGGTTTGGTATTATTTAGAGATTACGGAAGGTATGATTTAGCACAGTTAAGGTTCAAGAAAGGTAGCTGTATAGGAGATAATTTTTATGTTCGCGGGGATGGTACCAGAGTTTACTTTTTTACCCAAGGTAAACATAAACATGTTTTATGTTCAAATGCGGTAGAGCAAAGTGCGATGACAAAGAAGATCAGATTATTATTACAATGATTACATTATTGCATTATAAATTACAGAAGATGTTCGAAACATGTTTACTAGCAACGGATTCTCCGAAGAACAAAACTTTATAGATAGACGCTTACAAGTTAATCGAGGAAAACAACTGAAAATGTACAGAGTATGGGTGCAAGGAAAATATAGGAAAATGCCTTAATATCATTAGTTTTATTTGATCTACGATGGAAAAAATGTAATGTAAATTATATTACAAAAGACCATTTCTATTTCATTCGAAACAAATCTTATTATCAGCTAAGTGGGTTATACGTCTAGAAGTAAAAATCTGTAAGATTATTATAAAAAAAACAACATCATGCACAAAATGTAGTAATGTAACATGAATAAATATATTCAATATATTTGGATATAATTGTATGCGGCGAATAAAACACATCCTTATGAATGGGTTCTCTTATTGATAGATTTGAAATGACAAAAATGGAATTTGATTGTTTGGATTATCTTTTTTCAATGAAAATTTCAGTGTAAAAAAAAATATATTATACGTTTTAGAGATATGCTCTACTAATTGTAAGTTCTTTTAACGATTCTTGTGTGCATAGCGCAGAGCAGCAGAGCGCAATACAGCGTGTTGTATGTACAGATGTACAGATACAGCTGTTTATGTCTCCTACTTCTGCTTTCAATAGAATCATCTTAGATTGGCACTACTGCAAGTATCATAACGCAAACATGGCGACAATCGTACTTGTTTAAAGTACGGCTAACATTTTCATTTTTTGGTATATGAAGATATACTTAATATTTCATACGTGAAACACCATGGGAAATGCTGACACAAAATTAAACTTTCGAAAAGCTGTCGTTCAATTAACATCGAAAACGCAGGTAAAAAGTGATTGTTTATTTTGACGAAAAGTAAATCATTATTTTTGACGTTTCAATATGTCAAAGTGGACATAAGAAAATAATTAATCAAATAGGTGACAGTGACTAGGATGTTTTTTCGATATAAAGATACAAGCTGTGAGAGAACTGTCCAACATATGAGAATATGACAATAAAGCCATGATACTTTTCTAATAGGTAATTGATGCAGCGGATGAAACTTTCTGGGACCAATTTTGGTCAGAAAATGTCACAAATGTACAAGATATTTTCACATTAATTCCTGCACCAGAAATTCGTATTTTACGTGAAGAGGCACCATCCAATTTAGCCACATTATGTTACAAAGCTGTAGAGAAGTTGGTGAAGGCAGTTGATAACAGTTGTAGAACACAAAGAGAACACCAAACAGTGTTGAACTGCTGTCGATTGCTAACCAGATTGTTACCTTACATTTTTGAAGATCCAGATTGGAAAGGATTTTTTTGGTCTAGTTTGCCAGGAAAGGAAGACGAAGAGAGTATACCACTAGCTCATTCATTGTTAAATGCATTATGTGTAAAGACTCACTTTTGTAATTTATTCCTTTAACTAATATAATCCACGAATACCATTTGTTCATTGATTTTAATTTTATTGTAGGATCTGTTATTTTGTCCAGACTTTACAGTAGCTGCAAACCGTAAATCTGGACCTGTGAGTAGACAATTTCAAAATTTGAAATTAGGGTGATAAAAATGTCTAATAAACTTGATATTATTTACGTAGGATAAAGCAGAGGAATTGCAGTCTATAGATAGCTGTGAATACATTTGGGAAGCCGGGGTTGGATTTGCTCATTCACCACCCAGATATCCGATATTAGATGCCAATAGGACTGAGCTATTAAAATTATTGTTGACCTGCTTCAGTGAAACTATGTATAATCCTCCAATGGATCCTTCAATAACACCGAACAAATGGATACAACATTTGACGAGTGCAGAAAACAGGTACAGATATTATCACTTGATGAGATTTTATATATAAATTTTGTGATGAAACAATGTGTATGACATATAATTAATAGATCATAATTTGATTATTTAAAACATATTTTCAAAGAAATTATGCAAATTACAGTTAAATAAAATAAAATATCTTTCGTGCATTATATTATGATAGCACTATTGTGCCTTTCATTTCAACTCTGCTAAACATTATACTTATCTTTATAGGCATGCACTACCCATGTTTACATCACTGTTAAATACAGTATGTGCGTATGACCCTGTTGGACTTGGAGTACCATACAATCACCTTCTATTTACTGATTCTTTAGAACCTTTGGTTGATGTTGCCTTACAAATTTTAATCGTGACATTAGATCACGATACCACTGGAGGTGCACCTATAGAGGAAGGTGCAATTGGCGATAATCTTTTCATTAACTATTTGAGTCGTATTCACAGAGATGAAGGTGATACTATGTTACTAAAATTTTCTATATCTTGCATATCCATGGCATCTTGATTATTTGCAACAAAAAAACTTTACACCTCTTTCCCTGTTTTTTGTAGACTTCCAATTTGTATTAAAAGGTATTACAAGGCTATTAAATAATCCATTGATGCAAACCTACCTACCAAATTCTACGAAGAAAGTACACTTCCATCAGGAATTATTGGTCTTTTTCTGGAAAATGTGTGATTATAACAAAAAATTTTTATATTATGTGTTAAAAAGTTCAGATGTACTCGAAGTTTTGGTTCCCATATTGTATCATCTTAATGATTCACGCGCTGATCAATGTAAGTAACTTTTATGTTTCGCCGGTATTGTAAACTAAGTATATCTCACCTAAATAACTACAATAGAATTTTTACTAATATGTTGAATTTAATATGTGTGTAGCCCGCGTTGGATTAATGCACATTGGCGTATTCATTTTACTCTTATTGAGTGGAGAGCGTAACTTTGGTGTACGGCTAAACAAACCTTATACAGCAACTGTGCCTATGGACATTCCAGTCTTTACAGGTATATAATATACATTTTACACCAAATATTTATTTTTGTCGCAACATAACACTATTTATATCTGTGTAGGCACGCATGCTGACCTCTTAGTTACGGTTTTCCATAAGATAATAACAACTGGACATCAAAGACTGCAACCACTATTTGATTGCCTTCTGACAATTCTAGTCAATGTTTCTCCATATCTTAAGACACTCTCGATGGTGGCTAGTACAAAACTATTACATTTACTAGAAGCATTTAGTACGCCTTGGTTTTTATTTTCAGCACCTACTAACCATCACTTAGTATTTTTTCTGCTGGAAATATTCAATAATATTATACAGGTAATTCAATCAGTTTATATGAAACAATATGTTCTTTCTTATATTTATTATTAATGACATATGTTATTAGTATCAATTTGATGGAAACAGTAACTTGGTATACACGATAATACGCAAGAGACAAGTATTTCATGCATTAGCTAACTTACCAAGTGATTGTAACACAATCGCTAAATCTCTTAGTAAGAGGCAACGTCGACATGTGCCTGCTAGTACATCTAATGAGAATGTAAGCGAAGCTGCTATGGAAGGTTCCCATCCTGCGCAACCTGCAGAACCAGGCACATTAAAAGCATCTTTACTAGAGACACCTGGTAACCCGGATGAAATTAATCTAAGAGAAATTAAATTGGTACTTTTAGTGTAAGACTGTTATTTGGTATGTAGGTATTGAGAAAATGACTGAGAAAGAGTCTGCGCATCCACTGAGTCCATCGGTCAATGTTGATGTTGGGAAACCCAACATTGGAAATCATGAAGATATGTCATCACCAGATGACTTTATAGAGTCAACTAAACACGATTCCATTTTACCAGTAAGAAATGTATTTCTTCATTTACTGCTTTATTTATATGTGTTTGTTATTAAATCAACTTTATTTATTTTGGTAACCAGAAAGGAGGTATTAGAGTTGCAGAGCAGACAAATTTAGCTAATGTAAACCAATGGGTCCCTTCTAGCGAGTGGGTATATCAATGGAAAAGTAAACTTCCATTACAAACTATTATGCGATTATTGCAGGTTTTAGTGCCACAAGTTGAAAAAATATGCATTGACAAGTAAGTTCATTGTATTCTTTTCAATTTATTAGAGCTTAAAAACAATTTTGTCTTTTTTAAATATGCAATGAGTTTAATTAATATTGTAGGGGCTTGACTGATGAGAGTGAAATCTTAAAATTTTTACAACATGGTACATTAGTAGGCTTATTACCGGTACCTCATCCTATTCTTATTAGAAGGTATCAAGCCAATGCTGGAACAACAGCTTGGTTTAGAATATACATGTGGGGTGTTATATATCTAAGAAATGTTGAACCACCTATTTGGTATGATACTGATGTAAAACTGTTTGAAATTCAGAGAGTTTAAATAGAGCCGCATATATTGTGAATGAACATCATTATCACTAATCATACTGTCTCACCATTACACACGAACTCTGATGTCGGCAGTGAGACAAGAAAACCAGTATAAAAATTTCTACTTCTGCCTCAAGCTAGTCTAGATTATTTAAACATTCATCGTTTACTCCAGTTGCGAGCAGGCAATACTATATTAGTACTAATTGCGCGGATCTATAGACTTATAAGTTATTTCGTTTAAACAGATCTTTATTATAGTATACCTTTAGTCTTTTATTATATCTTTGCATTATAATGTAATATATTGTCTACTTGCATTTGGACTTACAAATTCTTTTCTTAGAAATTTTAACAGCTGCGCTATGTTTTTACTACCTGTAATGAGCTGTAGAGCAGTTTACTCAGAGACGAATTTTTATTTCAGTGAAAAGTAAAGATTTCCGGACTTTGTTAAATATATACATGTAGTAGAAGATGATAGACAATACATTATAGGCTTCATAACAATTTTTTTTACATTCGTGTGCAAAATACTTGTTTGTAATGAAGGAATGTATTAGAGCAGCGTTTCTCAACCGCCGTGTCACGGCATATTGTGTCGCGAGATTTTTAATGACCTTTAATTTTCCGCAGATAATAGTTTGTTGGAGTAGCCCAATTAGCAAGAAATCACCCATCATTATACATGATTATACGCATTTAAACATGTGTCATATAATTATATGTATATTTTTTGCATTCAACTGTAAAACGAACGATCCCTCATTCCATGAATAATCTTCATCAAAAAAGTCCCATTGTTTGCGGCGGGCTGCATGGCTTTTTTGTATCTAGGCAAAAAATCACACGTAGGGATGCCGCGAAAGTTTGAAATGTACTTTGGTGTGCCGCAAAGAAGAAAAGGTTGAGAAACGCTGTATTAGAGTATCATGGATATCTTTATCCAAGATTTCCGATTTGCCTTTGCACTTGATGCACTGTACTATATTCCTTGCACAAGTATACAACAGTGTCCACATTTATATGCAAATAAAAATGTCTACTCTTTATCAAATTGTCATGTTATAATTGTACGATACGTTACATACCAAAAGAAAGTTTGAAGTGCATATTTTAGAAAACAAGTTGTATTCTCAGAAGTATAACAAAATTCAAAAAAGTAATATTATTACACGCCATATTGTTGTCACTTTTCACTGCAATGAGTTATTACCATTGATAATGCACGTTTTGTACCAAAATACTGTTTTGACATAATATGATAATGAATCATGAAACTGTGGGACTAATATAATTATATACTGTATACATGTATTGACTTCAAACATGTAATAAACCTTTCATGTAAGCAATCATTTTCACTCAATACACATACTGTCATATTTATCTGAGAAAAATCATATAAAAATTTGGCATAGTAGGACAACAAAATAATGTGTAATACTATAATCATTGACATGCACATTATATGTTACAATCAAACAATATATGTGTATAAATATCATTCACACATAATACTTATTCTGTGTTATTACATTTTCTTAGTATATAATTTAGTTTAATTGATTTTTGTGCCAATCCAAGATCTTTACATAATGTAGGCTCAACCAAGAATGTGTTCTTTGTACATTTGTCTCTGCTACATTACTTTTGTGCGCTAATATCAAATTCTTGTTTCATTTAGTATGTATATTTAATACACGTGGCATCTACAGAAATAGCAAATGAAATACCTTAATCATTTGTAATGGATATAACAATTAAAAATTTTGGAGGTGTGAAAAACTTGAATTCCTTTAAAATATAAGTTGCCAATTTTAATTTATTATACAGCTATAGGGAAGAGCCATTTCGTTTTCTCACATGCTAGTTATTATCACGATTAGACTAGATTTACATCAAATATATCACATAGTTGTATATGTAAGTATAAAAAATTAACTTACATAGTTTATCGTATGAAATGCAAATTATCGCGAGCATCATGTTTCTTTTTAGCTTACCGCATATTATAATGCCCACAATAAAGTCTTATTGTTCATTTCTTAAATCATGCATTATTGACAATGGCATCGATGTTACATCACTATGAGTGTATCACAGATGTGAAGGTTACCTATCCTATAAAACACTTTTGATGCCTCTTGTGTTAATACTCTGATTTTCACCATTGGACAAAAATTGTCCTATCCACCTGAACATTGCATAATTTGATTTAAATTAGGGTCAGCAATAGATTGCTTGGTTCTGGAAGATCTTTCACTCCAAACTATGCCGATGCATTTGCTTTCATTTTATAGCACAATGCAAATATTACTTCTTTGCATCGTTCCACGATGGATGAATATGAATTTTAGTATGCAAAACTAACGTATAATATTATTATTGTTGATGGCAGGCCGAAGCTAACACTTTTGAAGTACAGTCAAACGCCACATTTTCATCGCATAATTTTATCATAAGATGGTGGGGGTGCTTCATCTGAAGAGTTAGGTGGTGGAATCAGAATGGCGATATGATAAGGAGGTGGTGGATTTTCTCTTACAACTGGTACAGCTCTCACATTATCATTCGGGATTGCATTTGCAGTAGTTAAAGATGTAGCGTGGTCCTCCTGTATGTGGTGTTCTTGCTGATTATTGTGTTGAGTACGACGACAAAGAAATGAGTACAACCATGCGGACAATAAAGGCGTCAGTAAACCACAAAGCACAAGTATTGCGAGTCCTCTACCCTGTTGAAGGAAATTATTTGATATTAATTACTGTAAACTAAAAAATGATGGTTTTATTACAGTCAAGGTACGGATAATAAATAAATTCAAACTGCAAATTACATTGGACATTTACTATTTACAATGGAATGTTTATATACAACGAAGAAGAGCTGCAGCTATTGTTAATTACTTTAAAGTTAATAGCGATAAACATCTTAATAATCGTTTTATTAACAGGATTGTATATAAAATGGGAATTAATAATCTTATTAATAAAAAACGTGTTCCCACGCTATTTGGCATGGCAATGTCACATGTCAATTAAGAAGGGAAAAGAATAAATACTTACGTGATAGCCAAAATAAAATTTGCCTACAGCGCCGAATGCAATTCCAAATACCAATGTAGTCCAGATACCACGGTTTAATCCATAATCCCTCAAATCGGCATAACTAAATTCTGAATGCACAAACCTAAACTCAGAGTAGTCCAAAACACTTCTGCTTATTTCAGCTGACGTATTATTTGATAATATAAGTTGATTGTTTCCAGCGTTAGTTACATTGCTATAAAAAAATTCAGAAGGATCTATTTAATGTGATTATATTGCACGTTGTGGTTTTAAATGCTAGATATAATTTATGCTATTACTTCTTTATATCAAGTTATAACTGAGGGCGAATCATTTATAAGTACTTTCTGTTGGTAGACATGTATAAGTGAGTCACCCTGTATATAGGAAGAACATGTTCTTCAGAATCCTCTTAGTAGACCTTTTTCTTTAATTACTTGGAGGTGTTGCTTAGCTGGGTATGTTGCACGGTGGTAACCGATGAATTGTTTCGTGTTTCATTATGAGTTCTTAATGGCGGTCGTACCGGTCTACAACTGTTCGCGCTACTAGGCCCAGCCACGTTTCCCGTGGAACTGAGACTCTGGAATCGATGAACTGGCGTCACCATTTGCCTCAAGTCTGTGCTGTGTCGACATTGGCCTGTGACATTTTAAATACGCATTACATAGTCGAAGACCATAAATTTTAGATTGTACGAAGAGAAAAGCATTCATGAACATTTCATAGAAACGGCACGTTTGAAAAAGATGTTTGGTATAACATCATTGTTGATTATTATTTATTATTACCGGAGCGTGTTTTCGGCACAGGTGTGGCGGGGTATCGGCGGCCACTAAAGCCGTAGTACCTGCCCGCCGGTTTATTTATCCAAAAATGCATGAGCGGAATTTATTTTTGGTCCTCTTTAATGAATCATTATCGTTTTCCAAATTCCAAGATGAGTGCAGTGCAAAGGTCTAGCGCTCGGAGCTCTTCCCATAAAACTCATTCGTGTATCTTTACTTTGGAATTAAGCCACGCTCAAGTCCCGCTATACTTCTTCGTTGCGGATCGATGCATTGCAGCAAACCACACATTCTATCCATTATGAAATGGCCGGCTGGCAGGTGTTCTGGAAGAAACTCTAATATTATAAAGTAGTATACGCATTCGATCTGTATATGCACTTGTCGAAAGTAGTGAGTGGCAATCGGAGCAAATGATCAAGGAGTCTTCGAAACTATTCGAAACTCAAACGAAGCCTTGGACCCGCAAGGGTCGCAAGCAGCGTTCTCTGAAGTAGGAACGTTTTCTGTATCAGAACTGACAGCAGAAAAGTACCAGATTTCAACATTTCCTACCGAAAAATTTCTACGAGCTTTTTATTAAAACAGATAAACGTCAAAATAGAATGAAGAAGTAAACAACAAATAACATCTGCATTTTAACTTAAGACAAAAAATGTAACTTTAAATTTAAACCGGCAATCTCTACTATTTCTCTATATATTTCTCTACGAAACTAGGCTACTGGCCAATAGCAATAGCGGAATTTTCAAAATTTTGCTTGCAACTTCACACCTTCATTTGACATGATTTGACATTAGATTATTATATTTTCTAACAAACATTAGGGTACGTATCGAAAGGTCGCTGTTTATTGCATCGGCTCGCACCAGCTCGCACCAGGTCGCACTCTCATATCGAGGAATAAAATATAAATATAAGAACTATCACCGAGGTACTTTTGCCGGGTACGTATGGTGAGTCCCGAAGATAATTGCAGTGCCTTGTTCGATCAACGACGGTACTTGGTGCAGTTGTAAATGTAACTGGATAGAAAATCGCCACGCAATTATACTTTCCTGGTAATTGCTGGCCACGTCGTCATTTACTTCACGCCAACAAATTTCAGCACTGACTGATTTTATTAATTTCCGCATGATGTGCAGCGCTATATCAAAAGAGATGGAAATTTTAAAATTATTGATGTATAGAGGTGCATCGATGCATTTTGATGGTATTGATATCGAATCGATATCGATTCGAAGTTTCATTTCTCACTGGGAGACGTTTCCCCGGAATACTGGATTAAAGATTTGAATTTCCGCAATTTCAGAATGGTTGAAGATAACTATGCATAAAGTTTTACTGCAGCAAAGGGGTATATATACTCGATGTACATGTGAAATTTTGGTTCGAATGCATTTAATTGTCAGGTTTCGATTACTTGCGCGCATTACAGCAGAACAAACATTTCATGAGACATATATAAAATATTATATATCCGTACATCTCATATATCGATGAAGTCGATGATCGTCGAATCGCGCAGTAATCGCTTCGCAACATCCTATTAACAATAGTCAGTGGGTATTGCATGATTGCGGTGGAGTGCGCAGGCGCGAGCTGCGGAGTAGGCTACTGCGCACCTCCTTAATGCGCGCGCATGTGGCGGGAATGAGTAATCGAAGGGTTCGACTTGCGAAAGAACAATTATGTTTGCCACGATATTGCTCACAATTGCCAGTTCGCTTTCGGTCGTTGGGAAATGAATTTGGACTATTTACTCGGAAATCACCCAGATGTCATCGGACACAACACGCATGCGTTCCAAATGGTAGCGGTGATATATACGAACATTTGCAGTGAGCGCTTCGATGTTTTCAAATAAATAAATTATTGATCTCTATTTATTTACACAATCAATTAAATTTTACATTTTGATTTTCAGTGTTTATAGGAAGTGTGAATGTGTACACTATCAGTACAATCGAGGTTCGATTCGTTTTGTTATGTTCTGATACCAAATATTACGCTCTTTTGTTTCAGTCCGTTTCACTTTGGTTTTTATATTTCCACTATGAATTCTGTATGTTTTTCTTAAATATTTTTTTCATTCATATTAATTATAGTACGTTAAGTGAAAAACGCGTGTTATCTTCGATATTATATGTATTAAGGCGTATTGATGAGGACCTCACGAGGTTAATTACTATATGTGTTGTTTCTGAAACGTTCGACATAACATCTTTCGATTTACCATACTTTGCTTTTTGAGACGTATATCGCTGTTTAAGGATTGTTAAATGTTCCGCGATTAAACGCTAGACCATCCCCCACTTCTCTACATTGAGCGACGCTAGTGTCTCGTACAAATAAGAATCGCATAACTTGAAACTAAAACGTTTGTTCGATCCGCGTAAACATATGTGCAGGCAGTCATTGAGCATCATTGAGCATCTTTTCTCCGAAGAAAACACTTGTTGAAAAAAAAAAATTTACTCATGTTTACTTTACATAACGTGTTTGATGTTTGATAACAGAAGTAAATGTACGCCTTATATCCGTCATGTTGCCATGTGTATTGTCCGACATTTACCGGATTAAATTTTAATTGTTTGTGTAGACTGTACGCACGGTATCGTCTCTATTTATTTCAACCGATTTAGCCTTTCAGTTTATCTTGAAAGTAATTTTGTAAAACTGAAGACTGAAGAAGATGCTTTTGAAACACTGGTCACTTCCTCTTATCGCTGCTGCCTGCATGTTGTATTGCTCGAATTATTACAAAAATGTTAATTGGAATGTTATATGGCAAGGACTTTATTTCACCGAAGGAATATACATTGGACTTAGGGCAATAATACTTGGAGACCAAGAAGAAACAAATGCGGAACAAAGAATGTTTACTGCGAATGAGCTTAAAGTGTATACAAATCTGGAAAGTGGTTTGTATCTTTCGATATTAGGCGAAGTTTATAATGTGTCGAAAGGGGTAAAGTTCTATGGACCTGGGGCAACGTATCACGTCTTTACAGGTAAAGAAAGATCTTTTAAAAAAGATCCTGAAAATTCTGTGTAGCACCTGTATGCAATTATTTTTGTTAATACAAGTGTATTTTAATAATAGGACGAGATGCTTCTAGTCTTTTTATAACAGGAGAATTTGAAGCTACTGAATTATGCGACGATGTCTCCACATTTACGCCAGAACAAATAAAAGCTATACATAAGTGGACGCAATTTTATAAAAAAAACTATATATATAAAGGTATAATATATATAATAAAATAAAGGTATATTAAATTATATAACCACACAATGTTTAATATGTTTGCCTTTTCATATATTAGCTGCTTAATAAAATAACATAAGCGAAAGAAAGATATCTGTTTTAAATGACAAATATTACACGCAGGAAGATTAATAGGGAGATATTATAATAATGATGGCAGTCCCACGGAAGACTTGCATATGGTACAAGCAAAATTGAGACGTGCGGCAGAAAAAGATTTGGAAGAAGAACAGTTGACAAAAATGTTTCCGCCTTGTAATATAGAGTGGAAACCTGAAATGGGGACAAAACTGTGGTGTTCCCATAAAAGGTATGATTTATCTCTTATCTAATTATATAAAAATAATCACAATCAACGTGTTTTGGTAATTTTAGTGGAGGCATAGAAAGAAATTGGATTGGCGTGCCAAGGATATTGTTTGAACCTCCAGACTCTCAACAACAGCGATGTGCTTGTGTTCAAATTGGTAGTAAAACATATGTAGAAAACAAGAACAGATTAAAAGAATATAATGGATGTGCAGAAACTTCTACAGAATGTATTATAAATTAAATTCTTTATTATAAGACATTATCTTTAAATTCTGTTTATCGATAGCACACTAATTCTATTGTAAAATATTAATATTTCTATATCCAAACTTTTACGTACATTACATTTGCAGAGCCTTCTCACCTCGAGTCATTTGAATGTAGATAAAACATACTGCATCATACGAAAGTGGGCATATTTTTTTGTATATATGTTATTTTAAAGTATTTCGTAGATTGAGAATGTCAAATGTAATGCATGTGATAATACAGTATTGATAAATAAGGGCAAATATATATAACACCAGAAAATATCACAAAATGTGCTTTACTTATAAAATTTCACATTATGACATAACACGATTTATGATAACTGAAAAAGGTGTAATTTTTGTAACAACTATTTAAATGATGACTAAGTATTGCAAGAAAATAAATTGAGAAATTTGGCACATTAGCCAATACGTTTTCGTAATATATTAATCAAAGTGGTACAGCATTACTATATTTTATTATGATTAATCGTTATTCACAAAACCTAGAAGAGTATATTGTCAAAGAAAGTCATGTAGTCGATATTGTTATTGTACTTCTGTAGTTGTTTGTGTGTCTGCTTGTATGTGCTTCAATTTGTTAAGAAGCATCTGGATCGAGCTCCTTTTTTCCTTAAAATTAACGCGTGAACCAAAGAGTTTCTTAATTTTTGCTCGCCTTTTTCTGAGTTTGGAATCTGTAGGTTGTGGCTGAAACTGAATCATTCTCTTATATCTTTTAACACTCATATGCACAGAAGTTTCGTTTGTTTCATCCTTTTCTTCAAAAATAGTTTCTAGATTATTAGGCCGTGTTTTGATGCTCTTATCCAAATAGTATTCCCGAAGATCCTCGCCACTATCCAAGTTCAACGTTCTTTTTCTTGGCTTGCGACTGCATCTAATAATTTTATATCTTTTTTATGTAACTAATTTATATGTTATTCTAGTTAGGGATACTGTGATAATAATGTAAGCCTGATATTATTTGAGAAGGTGCTGTCAGTTCGTAACATAGCAAGTATGAGTGAAATACTACGTATTTTTGTCAGGACGAAAGTTATTTGTTACGATCCAATATTGCACCTGACCCCATAAACCTGATATAAACTTCGCGTCTATATACGTCTACAATAGAAATTTACCTTCTGTTAAGAATTTCTGAGGGAACGGCCTTGGGTATCCTTTTTCTAAGTTTCCTTCTGTTGCTTGAGGTTGATGAAACATTAGCATCCACTGTTAACATTTCCAAACTCGCCATTACAGCAGGTAAATTGGTATCATCTATATCGCGCTTAGGCATTCTGTAAAACAAGGTGAGTGCCAAATTTCCACAATGTTTAGGCAGGACAACATTCGAGAGGATACATTAGAAGTCATTTTCCTGTACACCTCATTTTTAAAATACAGTCCATTTCTGTCATAAAAAACAAATATGTATATGAATAGTGAACCGATGAAAAGTTTACGGCAATTAAATAATTTCATATATTTCTTTAGATTCGTTGAAATCCATAGAAACATACAATATGAGGTATTGTTACAAAACATAAGTTTATGAAAAATTTTAGATATTTGTTAAATAAATGCCAGACAACTTAAAAGGAATCGGTGATACTCATATTTTACATCCCCATTACGTACGCTGATACATTTTTACTAAGTACTTATAAAAATACTCACGTCCCATCAGGTACATTCTCATCCATTTTAATGTAATTCGACGAGTTCTCACAATCTAATAAAGAAAATGCAAGTATGTTATTGTTTTTACATGATTTGCTTCACATTTCCACCATTTACTCGTTCAAAAAACGCGTTGTATGGGTAAATTTACAAATCATAGATACATCTGTGAAGCTGTTAATAACAT
Organism: Tiphia femorata; assembly: GCA_944319695.1. NCBI lineage: Eukaryota > Metazoa > Arthropoda > Insecta > Hymenoptera > Tiphiidae > Tiphia > Tiphia femorata. The sequence continues at coordinate 809,390 of OX090899.1, forward strand.
AAATTTGAGTTATGAAACCAATGTTACAATATACTATTTATAAGTCGAATAAAAAATCTACAAAATTTGAAACAATGGTAATTTACGAAGAGAGATCAACTCGAACTTGTGTCGGGGAAACAGACATATTTCTCAACTTTAGAATGCAATACAAAATCGTTACGGTACATTTTCAATTGCGATTACCTTAGCGAAGCTCAATGAAAAATATTCTTTATGTGTACTACATTTGAATTATACGTTAATTAATTATTATGTTATTAAACGTTACAGCTGGAAGTATCATTGATTTAGATCTGCAGTAATATTTTGAAATATCACACTTTCTAATACCCAGTTTTGTAAACGGGACTTATGAGTTTATTCGCCGCGCGAATTCTATGTTATATTGTGCTGTCATTAATTGTCAAATTATTTTCCTTCTGTAACAGTGCATAAATGGAAATATGAAGAAAGAAAGAACGGCTGACAACAGTCGGCCTTACAAATTATAAGTATCATGAAAGCGGCAATTTAAAATATACAAATTTTGTTTTTCTTAGATAAATAGACCTTCTGTAGAGGTTATGTTTTGATGGTTATGTTTACATAATAAAACTTATAATTTGCGAGTAAACTTGAGTTCTGTATGAGCATAGTTATTGTTAAATTGTTTTAAGCGTGGGACTTCTTGCATGTTTATTATTTAATGTAATCGAAATTTGCATTTTATCATTTTACAGCTCACCAAATATTAAGCCTAACAGGAATCAGTTTTCAAAGAAAGAGTATTATCGTAAGTATTACAACATTACTATTTTTACTTCCATTTTAGACCTATTGTATGAGGATGATTATAATATTATTGTATGATATATCATATGTTTTCATTAATAGGGATTTGTTGAGTTAACAATTGTGCCACTAAGGGATACTTTAAGACTCATAAAACTTAATGCTAAACAGTGTCGAATATACAGAGTATGTCTAAATGATTCGTACGAAGCGCCGTTTCAGTATTTCGATCCATTCTTAGATATATGCCAAGGAGATGGAAAGCAGTAAGTTTTTAAATACCTGTGTTTATTACGGAAAAGTGAAATCTGAGATTCTTTTTAGACGTTCATTGGAATTCTTTTCCAATCTACATTTGGCAGCAGCGCAGAAGGTTGACCCTGATAATAATGCAGGTGAATTAGTGGTTCAAATTCCACCGGACGCTGCGCATTTAGTGGCAGAAGGGCGTAGTCTAAGAGTTAGCATAGAGTTTTCATTAGAGCAACCTCAAGGTGGTGTTCACTTTGTTGTACCAAATTGCGAAGGAACATTAGCAGAAGTAAGTGTAACAACTTACGTTCATAAAGAGATAGATACATAATTTTGCAGATAAATACAATTGTTTCTTTTCAGAGAGGTGCTCATATGTATACGTACAGTTATGAAAACTCGTCAAGATTGTGGTTTCCATGTGTCGATAGTTTTGCCGAACCATGCACATGGAAATTAGAATTTACAGTGGATGATTCTATGATTGCTGTATCATGCGGTGACCTAGTAGAAGTTGTATATACTCCAGATATGCGGAGAAAAACTTTTCATTATGCTCTTAACACTCCAGCTTGCGCGCCAAATATTGCACTTGCCGTTGGGTAACTAATTTATTTTCTGACTCGTTCTTCATGACCTTATAAACGTATGAAAGATTATATGTAACAGGTGTCATCTCTCTCGAATGTTGCAGACCTTTTGAAATATTTGTGGATCCGTATATGCATGAAGTGACTCACTTTTGCCTTCCACAACTTTTGCCATCCTTAAAGGTATCGGCAAAATACATGCACGAAGCATTTGAATTTTATGAAGAAACCCTATCTAACAGATATCCCTATTCTTGTTATAAACAAGTTTTTGTGGATGAGATAGATGAAGATATTAATGCATATGCCACCATGAGCATTTTAAAGTAAAATAAAAATTTCTTCCATACTCCGCTGTTTAAAGGAATTTTAAGACAATGACCGATTGTTTCAATTGCAGCACAAATTTACTACACTCTACTGCAATCATTGATCAAGTTTATATTACTAAAAAAGCAATGGCTCAAGCAATAGCGGAGCAATTTTTTGGCTGCTTTATATCAATGCAAAATTGGTCCGATACATGGTTGCCTAAAGGTATTTCAACATATCTCACAGGATTATACGCAAAGAAATGCTTTGGTAACAACGAATATCGTGAATGGGTTCAATCGGTAAATGTATATTTACACATTATGGTTTATATAATATACGTACTCTTCATAAATATAAATGTAATCGTATATTGATGCAATTTTATATTATCGATTAAGTTTTGGCATAATTTACAATAGAATTAATTATTAGGAATTGCAAGAAGTTGTAAAATACGAAGAAAAATTTGGTGGAATTATATTAGATCCATCTCAACCTCCTGCTCCGCTACCAATTGCGGCAAATACACCTGCACCTGCACCTAGGGCACCTGATCCAGGTTTCTACTTTCCGATTAGAAACTTACATACAATGTCGCCGAAATACATTGAAGTTTTGCGCAAAAAAGCACACTTGGTCATTAGGATGTTGGAACATCGGATAGGACAAGAATTGCTTTTACAAGTAATTACTTCGCCATAACAGCCAACATAACAAGTTTTGACTGTTATTGAATGAACGCTTTTATATTTTATATTTTGTCTAAGTATGTTAATGTTTCATTGTTTAAAATATTTTTCAGGTCTTCAATAAACAGTTATCACTTGCTGCAAATGCAGCTCAACAAAAGATAGACTCTGGTCTTTGGTCTCACATGTTAATCAGTACCAATGTCTTCACAAAAGCTATTTTCACAGTAACTGGAAAAGATATGGCCGTGTTTATAGATCAGTGGGTCAGAACAGGAGGTCACGCTAAGTTCAGTTTAAGTTTTGTATTTAACAGAAAAAGGTCAGTAAAAGGACGTGAAGTTTTCAAGGACGATTATCGATTGATATACAAGATATTGCTTCATGTGAATCTATTTCAGGAATACAGTTGAATTGGAAATTCGACAAGATACTAATCAAAGAGGGATTCGCAAATATGTGGGCCCCTTGTTAGTCAATATTCAGGAGTTAGACGGTACTTTTAAACATACACTGCAAATTGAAGGTACTGTCGCAAAAGCTGACATAACATGTCACAGTAAAAGTCGAAGAAATAAAAAGAAAAAAATCCCATTGTGTACTGGAGAAGAAGTTGATATGGATCTTTCTGCTATGGAGTAAAAACACTTTTTACATTTTATATATTTTATATGCGCACATTTCGCCGATAAGTAGTTTCCGTGACAGTAGAAAAAGTAAATTGAAATGTTTTGTAGTGATTCTCCAATATTATGGATAAGATTAGATCCTGATATGACACTAATGCGAGCTGTGCAAATCGAACAACCTGATTACCAATGGCAATATCAATTACGTCATGAAAGAGACGTAACTGCTCAACTAGAAGCAATTGAAGCATTACAAAATCATTCTACACCTGCCACAAGACTTGCATTAACAGATACGATTGAAAATGAGCATTGTTACTATAAAGTGAGACTTCGAGCAGCACATTGTCTAACAAAGGCTAGTTTTATCTTATCTGTTTTATAAGATACAAAGCGTTTTGAATTTGTCACGTAGTATGGGTTTGATACGGATTTTATGTACATAATATAGGTGGCTAATGCTATGGTAGCAACATGGGCAGGACCACCAGCAATGCTTGCAATTTTCCGAAAATTATTTGGATCTGCATCCTGCAGGAGAATTATTAAGCAAAATAATTTTTCAAATTTCCAACACTACTTTTTGCAAAAGGTTCATACAATTCTGTGTCTTTAAAGAATGCTAACATTTCTTTTCCATATATAACAGGATTCAGTGCTAATTTCATCTTTTTTATTTTAGACAATACCAGTCGCAATGGCAGGATTACGCAATGCTCACGGCATATGTCCACCAGAAGTCTTAGCTTTTCTTATGGATCTTTTTAAATATAACGATAACAGTAAAAGTAGATATTCCGATAACTATTACAGAGCAGCATTAATTGAGGCTCTTGGGGCGACTGTTACACCAGTTATCAGCATACAGCAGGGGTAAAACATTTATGTTATATGATATTAAGTATATGATAAAACTGCATATGTAATTATCTAAATATTTTAGAACGGCTATAACTGCCGAGTCGTTATCAATCGACACAAAAGCCATTCTGGAAGAAGTCACAAGAAACTTAAATTTAGAAAAATTGTTACCATGTTATAAATACACTGTTAGTGTGGCTTGTTTAAAAGTTATACGAATTTTGCAAAAATACGGCCACCTGCCTAGTAACCCGCACTTGTTTAGAGCATATGCTGCATATGGACAGTTTATAGGTAAAAAAGTTATAAGTTGTAATGCAGTAGTTGAATACAGTTAGTTTACAACACTTTAATGAATTTAGATGTGAGAATAGCAGCATTGGAAGCATTAGTTGACTTTACAAAAGTGGATGGCAAATGGGAAGACTTAGAATTTTTATTAGACATGGCAGAGTCAGATCCTCACCCTGGGATTCGACACAGGCTTGTGAGACTTATGGTCGAAACACCACCATTTGAAAGAGCGCACAAACATCGTTTAGATAAGCCCGATTTGGTTGATCGTGTATGGAATTTAATAAAGTAAGTCATTGTATCTGTTTTATGAACTGTGCGAATTTATCTACGTTGTAGCCAGTTATAATATTGACTTAAACTTAACCGTTCAGCGGGATGCTTTCACACGATGCGAAACTGCGTTGTGATTTAGTTGACATGTATTATACTTTATATGGTATAAGACGTCCTCTATGTTTACCAATACCAGAACTTGCATTACTTACAAAACCAAGAAAAGCAGGTCCACAAAATAGTCCAGAACGAGATGTAAGTTCACACTCTTTGAAATATTTAATTATTCTTTTTCTTACATTAGTATTTTTCTTTAGATTAAGCCAAGCATACCACATGTAAAACATGAACCAGCAAATGAGGTGGAGACAATAAGCGCAGGAAACAAACGTAAAGCTTCTCCAAGCAAGGATCCACCAGGGCCTACTAATTCGTTGGACTATCAAAGTGAAGCAAAACGTCCAAAACAATCAAATAATAATGTATGTTAGAGGTATTATAATACTCCATTATTAATGTATTAGTAAGTTAAAAATGAGTGTTATTACAGGATGAACGTTCTACACCTGCAGGTAACGATGGGAAAGTGAAATCAGAGTATTATAGTGACAACTCTGCATCATTACCTGGAATTATGGGAACACAAGGTCCTGTTGGGTTTGAGCCAGGGATGTTTAAGAAAGAAACGGATGAACACAAGCAAAAAGCTGATTCAGCTAATAAGGCAAGATATGCTTACATCTTCCTTTTCATGCAGCCTCTACAATTATTGTCATTATTGTCTGATTATTTTTTATCTGCTCACATTTACAGAATAAGAAGAAAAAAAAGGATAAGAAGAAACATAAGCATAAACATAAACATAAACACGATCACAAGCATGGTAAGGACAAAGATAAAAAAGAAAAGGATAAACCCAAAGACAAAGAAAAAGAGAAAGGTAAGGAGAAAGATGTGTCCAATTTGAAAATAAAGGAAGAAACTTTGAGCTCTGCAAGTTCCAGCCCTAGTCCAGACGCAACTACTGTTACTAACGAATTCATTTTTCCTTAGTACAAAGTGTATGTACAATATACTATTTAAGTTTCAGTTTATATAAATTTCGTTATATAATTTTTACATGTACATTGTAAATTATCATTAATTGAATCGAAAAGTAACATTGTATATATAAATTTTAGAAGATGTCCTTAATAATTTACAGCTTTCGTATAATGTTAGATTTTTCACATTACTGGCGACAACTATATATAATGAATCGAGTCCTGCAGATTCATTATGTAACGAAGTATATTTTTTATTTGTACAGCGTAATAATGTGTATAGAAATATCATTAGGACTTATAGAATTAATAAAATTTTACAATACCATTGTAACACCGATTATTTGATGTGCACCAGAATTTAATTAGAATATCAATACCCGCGTGAGTTTGAATATTTCTTTAAATTGCCGAGGATGGCGCTCAAACTGTTGCGGCAATTTCGAAGAGAATAGCAAGTTTTGAAAATTTTGACAACGGTCCTGAAAATGGCAGATAGTCAGCAAAGCAGATTTGAAAAGTCCCTCGGTCTGTTGACCACCCGATTCGTCACTCTGCTGCAGAAAGCAAAGGATGGTGTTCTTGATTTAAAAGTGGTGAATTATTTCTTGAATAAGGAGATAAAAAGTTTACTTGCATGCTAGGTTAAGTTGTCGCGGGTTCACACGCCATTTCTGGCTTGCGGGAATTTTGAAAAAAGTACGAGTAAATGATTATACAGGGAAAACGCCGTATGTGTATGATAAATATCGAATTGGGAATTGCACGACGATATATCTGTTGATTTAGATTTTCATTTAGTTTGCTTGCACTTTCGCTATCAAAGTATACTTACATAACCTACAAACGAACCCAAGTGACGTACAAAGTACTAATAGTGAAGTTTTTGCAGGCAGCAGATATTTTAGAAGTACGCCAAAAACGGCGCATTTATGATATTACAAATGTCTTGGAGGGTATTGGTCTCATAGAGAAAAAAAGCAAGAACAGTATCCAATGGAAGTACGTTTGATTTTTCAATATACAGGTTCATCGATATGGTTTTTTGTTTTACACAATATGTTAGAACTTCATTTTTAAATATGCGTTAAAAGGAATTTACTTCAAATGCATTTGAAGGAGGCTATGTAGAAGTATAACAATTACAATGATAACGTTGATGCAGGGGTGCAGGACCAGGCTGCAATACTCAAGAAGTTGGTGAAAAACTAAATGATTTAAAAGATGAAATTCGCAAGTTGGAAGACCACGAACATTTATTGGACACGCACACTCAGTGGGTTCAACAAAGTATCAAAAATATCCAAAATGATTTGGTCAACAGAAAATATGCATTTATAACGTACGAAGATGTAAAAGAGAATTTCTCCAATGACTTTGTATTAGGCATTCAAGCTCCACCGGAGACTGTACTAAAAGTACCTCACGTAGTAGAGGTAACATTCTAACTTTCAAAAATTTTAGTATGCAGTCGTGTTTTCCGTCGTGTTACTGTTCCATGCACACTACTTAATTTTATTTCGTCAATTTCTACTAATTAGGTATCAGACAACGAAGAAAAAGATATCAATTACGAAATGTTTTTAAAAAGCAATTCGGGAGAAATCAAAGTGTACATGATCCAACCTGAATTAGCTAAAACCTATGATAACAAAGTATTGGAAATGAGATTGCAAGAAGAATCGAAGGGTTTGAAAAGGGTGAAAGATGAGGATGAAAAAAAAGATGAAATTAATGTTAAGCCAAAGAGGAAGGTTGGGAGGTATGAAAATCCATTTCTATTATAATACTATGCATTGCTAACCACAGCTTGCTCTATTCGCACGAGAAATAATAAATACATATTTCTCGTCTGCAGAGAGCATATATTAGAATTTGGTCTTAATAGGGGATAACTAGTCATGGAGATATGACTCGTTTATTTGGTATAGTCCATACACTAAGCACATGCTATATTTTCATTTATGCGTTTTAGTTTAGTAATTGTACTTATAAAAAAAAAATCGTTCGTTTAGGCCACCAAAGAATGCTAGTAAAGTAGATCCAGTGGTGTCGGACGACGAAGAAGAAGAAGACCCAGAGTTAATCGAAGCAAAGATCGTTCTGCGCGATATGAGCACATCTGGTAACATATTATTCCTTTGTATTAATTCTTCACAACTACGATTTATCTATACTGTACATTTTGTTGCAGATGTTAGCCAAAGAGATTTAGAACTGTTTGATCAATTATATTCAGACGGTAAGCAAGAATTTTATATGTTTTGTCGTTGATACTCGTACGATATTACTATCCATTTCGATCGACGCTACGAGTATATACAAATTTTATTCTACATATGTATACGTATGTCTTCTTTTCAGTTTGTGGGCCATTAATAAGTTTGAGTCCGCCACCTAGCGAAAAGGATTATCAATTCAATCTGAGCGAGAATGAAGGGATTTGCGATTTATTTGATATTGTCGCAAAGTGAGTGGAGATTCATGTAGTTACAAATGATCAGTGATTTAAAATTTAATAATGCATGTTATCAGGGAAAACTGTTAATAACGTCATTAAGGCTGGTCTACTATGTACATAACTTTAAAGAACATATGTCGATTTCGATCATTGGAAATGCGCAGTATTTTTTATAATTAAAGGAGGAAAAAAAATGCCAGATAATTATAATTGAACTGGATTGTCGAATACGTAGTATAGCAAAGTAATTAAAGACATAGATAACGTTCTAACGTACCTATTATTTGCTACTCGCACAGATATGTTATTTTGCTATCATTGTTGACTGTCGTTAAATTTATTAAGCCTTAAGAATTCTAATATTATAAATAATCAGACTGCAGAGCTAATTGAGTTTTACATATCATGGAGCATCAAGTACACACACATATATATATATATATACAAAATATAAATTTCCTCTGCCGATGAAGTAAACATGACAATATTCATCATAAAAAATTATTCTTGAAAAAAAAGATTATGTAAACGGTTCAGAATCGTATGAGTGTTTATACTTAATTACGAACTCTGTAAATTTCTATAACGGTAGAAATAATCCTAAACAGTATGTATCAACTTTATACATTAATGTAAATGTATGCTATGAACGTGTATCTTTTAGAATATTTTACGATATCGAATGGAGTAAATAATTACTGCAAATAATGGGTTGTACGGTCATTTCTATTATGTAATAGCGTAGAAATGCAAATTATTGATAGGAAATGTCCGATCTAATCATTCGTGATATTTAATTTAACTCGATAAAGAAATTTCTTGCCCACTGTGATCATCCATGGATGTTTCTAATCTGAAATTGACGGCGACGAAGGAGGATATTCGAGCAATGACGATTTCAAAATACATAACTCGTTCTTCTGACGTATCAATTATATCGACGGTATCGACTGGTATCGACCAACGTCAATATCCAATATCTAAGTCACAGTTTTCGCATTCAAATACCGATATAGCGAATTCCTATATTACCATGAGATAACCGCCCATACGATATACGATTGTCCGATTGCATAACTTATTGAACTTGCAAAAAAGTCAGCAGACAGCAGCAAACATCAAGGACAGATAAGAATGGATCGACCAGTTTCGTCACATACGCGCGTGCCGCTTAGGTCTCCTCGGTCTCCTCTCCTACCAGCGATTGCCAATATGTGCAGGTTTCCGTAGTAGTGAATCATTTCCAAATGCGTCAGTGTGAGAGGCCCATTATTTCCGTTCGAAATCGCGGTACGGCGAGTTTTTTCGTACGTACGTACGAATGATCCACGGCGTCCGTTTAATTCATCCCATCGTTAGAGAAAGGTACGCCAAATCCACACGGTAGATCCGCTAAATGTAAAGAATGTTATTACGAAGTTTTACCAAATTGTTGCTCCATACACGCAACACTGCTTTCTCTCTCCGAGAACGTTTGACATTTCCTTCCAATAATACGTTAAATCATTTCTGTCACGAATGGTCTTTCGATCGGAGTAAATCATAATTCCTCCCTGCGTTCCTATGCACAGTGAAAACAAGAGGTCGCACACGTGCGATCAGCTGTTGCGTGCGGTGTGTCAACTGCAAGTTAATTAAACCGAATCTGTCACGCATTGTAACGAAAATGTCATCTTCCAATTATATATGTACGCACGATAGTTTTGCTTTCACTGTGATCTTTCTATACTTTTATCCAGGGTAGGCATTGTAATTTATATCAATCATTGTAACTTATATTGATTATTTTACGTATGTTTCATATTTACGCAGTTGTATTATTCGGGATAATGTAAAACGTGTTTGTGTTTTATGTTGTCTTTCCTAATTTCTGCTAGGCCAATTTTCTTTTTCCAATTTGAGAAGAGCACGACGGTAAACGGATACTCTAATACATATATGTATATATATACATGTATATTTATACATATGTGGAGTGTTACGTATGTTGCTGCGAAGAAATATATGGATGTCGTTGAATGTTTTAGGAATACTGGCAAAAATGCGGATAGTTTTAGTGAAATTCCGTGAGATCTCTCAAAAATATCCCGTAGTACGAGGAATGGCCTCCTACGTCGTAATTTGGCCAGCGGCAAGCTTGCTGCAACAAAAAATCACCGGACGAGAAGAGTTTAGTTATATGCAGGCATTAAGATTTAGCTTGTACGGAGGCTTTTTCGTAGCTCCTACGCTTTATTGTTGGTTGAGATGTGCGTCGTACCTTTGGCCAAAGAGTGATTTGAAGTCTGCGATTACAAAGGTACAAGTATATTTAGAAGTGCGCATGCATAATGAAGATTTGCTTATTAACATAATAATCTTTGCAGGCTTTAGTCGAACAGGTAACTTACAGCCCCGCCGCGATGTGTTGTTTTTTCTTTGGGATGAATTTACTCGAATTGAAGCCAGTAACGTCGTGCGTCGAAGAAGTAAAAGAGAAATTCTGGCCCACGTACAAGGTATATGTCGTGCAATTTGCAATTGTTACGAAATGTTAAGATTTCTTCTAAAATGGGTAACTTACGTATATTTCAGATCGGCGTATGCGTGTGGCCTATTCTACAAACGGTTAACTTTGTTTTAATTCCGGAACATAACAGAGTTGTGTATGTAAGTATTTGTAGCTTAATGTGGACCTCTTTTCTTGCTTACATGAAAGCGCTAGAAGCAAAACGGCAGGAGAAACAAATAGAGATTGGTAATGCAAACATTGTGGAACAATCCGTTAATTCTCAGACTCGAAGTGGAGAGTCATCGAGCGAAGTGAAACATAGAGATACAAAGAAGGCGTCTATATTGTAATAGAGGATACTAGGCACATTTCTAATTCTAGTTTAATTTATTTGTACAAAAACTAGTTTGGATATACGACATATGCGTTTATATTTTATTATTGTATCCTACAAATCTTCAAAGTACCAGTGATAATCACAGTACAAAAACTAGACAATGCATTACGATTGTGCGTTAGAAAGTATTTAATATAAATATAGATATTTAGAAGTGGTTACAATGCATTCGTGAAAGTTGCAATCGTGTATGTTGCGAAGGAAAGTTTTACAATCAGTTAGGTAGGATAGACAAACATAAAAAAAAATCATGATCTCACAGATGTAATATAATGTTCATAATTTGAATAGTTTGTGAAAGAATTTGAGGAACTCCAAAGAACTCTCAATTCTTCTGCCTTCTTGTTGACAATAAAATGTACATTACACAGTATGTAAATATACAAACATGTGAATGAAAGTTCTACCGTGCTATTTATTCTAATTAGGTTACATAATACATACTCAGTCAACGATAATACTTTTGCACAATTGTTTTTAATACTAATGGGAGTAACATGTGTATTATTCATGTCGAAAATTTAGTTTCACATTGTCATAAAATTCCTAGGAATTGTTATATACATGTCACTTCCTACATGACTCTAATATTCTTATCGTAAAATGAAAAATTCCTAAAACGTTGAACTTCTAATAAGTCAATATAATTATATAAGAGATGACATAAATACGAGTTCCCCGAATTTTCCTGACGTCACGTTCTGACAATTACTTTTATATTTCCCGGTTTCCTTTTACCCTTAACGCAATACTATTCGTCTTCCAAGAAGCTTTTCTACACGCTCAAATTGCATTAAATCCAATGTACGTAGTTACTTTAACAGTAATAATATAATATAAAATGAATAAATTAATTCCTGTTTATAATAAAAACTTTCAATACTGCATGAATGATTGCTACAAATAAATATTAATATACATATACATGGGTGTAATGCCTCGTAGTGGTGTGCACCAGTGTGTACAATAATATATTATTATTTCAAAATATAAAATTCAAAAGACATTCGACGAATAATATCGATATTCATTTAAAAAAAAAATCCGTCGATCATCGATACATCGAGATTAATTGTGATTCTGTGTGATTCTGTGCATCTTTGCTGCGATACTTTGTATAACCCTCGAGAAGAGTTGTTAAAGAAGGTCAGCATCCATGCATTTGCAAGAGCAGTTTTACGGGGTCTTGGCACTGTTGGAGATAATTGCAGTGCTCTGTTCGATCAGTGGTACTTATGGAATTGTAATGTAAACTGTGTTGATTTGCTATGTAGTTACGTCAAAGTGGCACTGACCACGCAAAAATGTTCTCATGCCCGAGATAGATATGTGCTTGCTGACCCTCTTTAACAATCGATTCTCGGTGGCGTAACCAATATAAACATTCATCGGATTTACTGCAGTTTACTGCGAGGATTATTACCGGATTAACATGGTGGCACTCAGATGACGATATGTCATGTGACAGTGCGGTTCGTAAGAAAAGAAATTTACACGAATTGTTATCTCGTACAACTACTATTAAGCGTACAGTATATAAACTTGTGATATGATACGATGTTGTATCGGCAAACGCATACTACATTATAATGTATTATTGAGGTTATGTTCTCCTATTATCTTGCTACATATATGGAAAAACGCTACTTCTTCGTGATCGAGAATTTCGACGAGGTGAAAGATACATCGTTCCTATACAACAGATTTTGAAATATGGCACGCGCATCCGTTTCGAGCCAATGTGACTCGGTTGCGACTTACATGGACGGAGTTCACGTTAAAATTGCGGAGGCTTACAAACCACCTCGAAAAGTGGGATTATCCGCAGCGCATAATAATAAATTGCTAGACGTATCGAAGCTCACGTATGACTTCAGTTTAGAGAAAACAGTTCTTCAGAAGGTAAAATATTTCAGGTTGAGAGCAGTTTTAAGAATGATACTTCGTTCATAACTTTGTTGTTGCCTGATAAGAGTTGGCGATCACCATTGAGCGTATTTTAGAAATTCATACAGATTTTAATTGTTTTGAAAGATGGCGGAATGGCGAGAAGTAAAAAAGGCGGATAGTAAAGCGCGCGAGGCACGCTTGGAAGAAAAGAGGAAGAAAGAGAGAGAAGAACGATCGGCACCATCGCCACCTCCAAAGGACACAATTGGTCAGTTTACTATATCGTCCGTTCCAGTACCCGAAGCAACGATACTTAAACCACAACCCCTCTCGCTTCCTGCGAACGACTTGCAAGATCACGAGAAAACGAATGGTCTTGACTTTGCCGATTTTGATGATAATACGAGTAGTCCTTTCGACAACATGGAATTAAAAACCATCAACGACATGGAGGAACTTGCACAAGTCAGTACAATTGTTTATTTCACGTTGATGTTACTGATAAACGATATTTTTATTATGTGCCGAGTGTCTGTTGTATCGGTGCTGATTAAGAACGATTTATATGACCGACGCCTTATATTTACAGTGCTTTATGCCTGTAGGTATTACAACCTACTTCACAGTGGGTACCATCACCAAAGTTGGAGAACATATTAAATGAGTTGACGGTCGACGATCAGCCTCAAAGTTGTAAAAAAGAAAAGATAGACGACACGAAAATTCAAACTGACGATCACAACGAGGCAAACAAAGAAAATGAGGTAGTGAAACGTCGCACTGTCTCAGCAATTGTACAAGAATTACAGAAGGAACTAGAACGACCTATTATGGAGGTAGAAAAGTGATATATAAATTATTTTATTCGGATTTGTCGTAGTAAATTCTTTATTAATTTAACGCACGATGCACTTTATTATTTAGAACTGGCAGCCATGGCCAGATTTAGAAAGTCCCGATACGGAAACATGTGAAACATTGAAGCAAGAAAATCCAAGAGTATCTAACTGTACAAAATTAGCCAACCCATTACTAAACTTAGAGGAGGAAGATCAAAAGTTAGCTAGACATTTAGGCGATATGGGATTTCCTTTACCGAGAGCGGCACGAGCTATCCGCGATCTTGGCGGTCAAGATAATAAAAAGATAGTGGAATATCTGTTAGCTGTTCAATCACTGGAAGAGATCGGAATTTCTGGAGACGATGCTGAAAAAGCTTTAGCACTTACGCAATATGACCAAGACAAGGCCAAAACATATTATAAAAATTTATGCACATTAAGAGATTTAGGCTTTCCAGAAGATCAAGCATCTATGGCATTGTTAAAGTGCAATATAGACCGCGATAGAGCACTAGATCTTTTAATAGCTTAAACGTAAGTATATGATTACATGTCAAATAACTTGCAATGCTTTAAATAAAAGAAAATTTTTTAATTAACTGTGTTTCTCAATATCTTCTAAACAAAGTTTAAAAAGAAATGTCAATAAATACTTTTGAAACATCGGTATTAGCCCAAATAAATGAACGCTGCATATGGTAAAAAATGTTTTGTAGAAATCTGTTGGTTATCGAGAAAGCTTGCAACATAAACAATAATAAAGAGAAGGAAAACGTTATTAATTATTATTCTCTTTTTAAGAATATTTCACAATGTTTTTTTAAAGTGACCATAATAATAGCATGAATAAATATCTTTATTTCATTTTTATACAGTGACATTTAACAATTGATTTGTTAATCATAAATAATTTGTATTTTACAATCGGCAATAAAATTGTCAACATTTTCTTTGGTTACTCTATAATCTGTACAAATATCTGTACATAAGCTGTACAATCAATAATACAAAGGCAACTCATATCTATGTGTTGACAAAATTCCATTGAAGATTAACAATTATATTGGTATCCATGATAAAATTGCAGGCACACCTGCAAGTAAATAAGTTAAACACTATCGTTTGTTTAGTTGTCATAAAAAAAGTTACGTTTTTGTTCTATTATTAATACTGCACTTATCACCTTTTAGAGCAACATAAAGCGATTGTTGTTACAGAATACAAATAATGAATATTTCCAACAATCACCCAAGCTTCGGTAAAAATCGGTTGTTGGCAATAAGAATTTACGCAAATGGTTGTAGGTCCATTCATTAACAAATTGTATGCAGCACAATTTATGAAAGGTGCACTCTCAAACTGGTATGGCGTAAAAATTGATTCACGGTGTACTTTTATGTTAATCGGAGAAACACAAATATTCAGCGTATGCTTGTACCTAAAAATGTGTTTTAAAATTTTTACAGCTTTGATTCCTAACTACTTTTTGACGTTCGTGCTTACCTTCCTTTATACACTGTTCGTAATGCCAACTCCCACAGAGATACTACTTCATTTTCATTGATATTATGAACCTTTAACAATTGTCTTGGCAATTCAATGATAATATCTGCATTTTTATCATTTGTATTGTTTGATTTTACATTTAATTTTATGTTCGTACTTAATACAGTATTACCAGAATTTGCTTTGAAGCATCTGAGATCGATATATGCGCAATTAAACTTTCAAATGTATAAAAGATATTTGGGTTTTACTGTATTATTAAAACACAATCTTTCTCCAATGTATGTCTTTCAATTATTATTATACTTACCCATGTGCTAGAGTACTTCTGGAGTCAGGGCCAACTGAAGTTTGAAGTTGAGAAATTAGCTGATATAAAAGCGGATAGGATAAATAATTCAAATATTCATTTGCATTGAATCGGATATTAGGAGATGATAGAAATCCATTTAATGGTAAATACCTCAACCTGCGGAGAAAGCTTATTTATGGCAAAAGTTCATAATGATACAATAAAAGTAAAGAAAGGCAAATTATAGAAAATAAATCTTGTTTATGTGTACAAAAGTAGTTTATTCTTTCATCAATGGAGAACATCTGTGGTTATTTTTTTACTTGATATTAATTAATTATACGTAACTGAATATAGTAACCTGTTTGAACACACCGAAATCATTGACACTTGATGAGCTAATGTCAATCTATTGGGTAGTTCCTTTATATAATTATTATCTGCATCTAATTCTTTTAGCTTGTCTAAAGAACCAAGCCATTCGGGTAATGCAACAAACTGGTTCCCACAGATAGATAATATTTCCAATTTATGTAACTTGCTCATTTCTGTTGCAAATTACAATAATGAGCTGTGCTCCATATAGTAACATTTCTATAAAGCTAGTGTAACTAATGCGACTAATTGCCATTTAAATAGAGACTTACCGAAGGGCAGTTTTTCTATAAAATTATCGTTTAATAATAGAGTCTTTAAATTAAATAGATTTCCAATGCACGAGGGGATTTCCTTTAACTTGTTTGCGCTCAAATCTAATACCGTTAATTGTGGCATATTACCAATTTCCGGCGGTAAGTCTTTGATAAGATTACCATATATATACAGATTAGTGACATTGAATAATTCTATAATCCATGGAGGCAGCGTATTGAGTTTATTCCATTTTAAATATATCTCTCGAATGTGACTTCCATAATGCCTTATTATTTCTGGAAATTCTGTGAGACCCCGACAATTCCAATGTAATATCACCTTGTCTTTGACCTCCTTCAACATTTCTGCAGAATCCGAGTCCATTTTTAAATAAATTTTGTTAAATAATTTTTTGAGACAATAAAGTCAAAAGAGACAGCCTGAATTTCTAAGGTTAGTAGTCAACCTTCAGGGTATGCTCAAAATAACTTGGCCTGCTTAAAAGATTAGTATTAATAACCTGTGGCAATACAATGACGGTAGGGGTGTGCATTTAAAAAATGAAAGGGAAAGGCATGTTGAATCCTTATTGCCACATTGGCACATTGATTATGAGGATAAATATTGCTAAAAGGCAGTGCCATGAATGAATTCTTATGAACTAAATCTTTCCATTATTTACGCTTGTGACAAAAAGTGAATATCATTTGATCTATCAAAATTCCGCTGTAACATGAGTGACATGTGACATGTACTTGTACCATTTGTGTTTGCTGACAAAAGAACGTGCGATACCTTCTAAATGTAATATGATTTGCTAGCGAAATCAATTCTAATTATTTAAACTGTGCTTACCTCGCTCACTTTACCTCGGTAACGAATCCAGTTAAACAAAAAATTCAGTATACATTTTCGAATGTTCTTTATTCATTTTACGTCCTAAGGAAAGAAGTTTCTCTATCAATATTTAGTGTAAACGCTAGAATTACGAGCGGTTAATTTCAGAACGCGATAAAAGATTATGGAAAAATAATTTTCCTCTTGCAATTTAGTTTTTTCTTACGTAGGGGTGTATTATTGTGATAATGTTATTGCTTTGGGGTTGGAGGCAGGAGACGAAAACTAACGAGTCCGTTTTGACATGTTACTACAGCCAACTCGAACTACACCCGAGCGCGCCCGAACTTAACATCGGGACTGATCGGGACTGACAGAGATAATTGCAGTGCTCTGTTCGAACAACTGTGCCACTGTGCTTATGAGTTTGTAATTTGTAATGTAAACTGAACTTTCTTCTCGAACTTGGCGGGATTTTCATCCAAAGAATGATTTAACTATTACGACCTTATGTGCATATTCTTGCAGCTCATAATAAATTATTAACAGCTGTGATTATGGAAAGGATAGAGTATTATCATAAAATACTACAACAGTTGATAAAACATGCAGGTAAGTAATATAAGGTTAGCGTATATCTCGCGTAAATAATATTTTACAATTTTCAATTCTTTCCACAGATGAGCAGGAGGGATTCGACGATGGGATAGAGCAACTTTTACATAATATTGCACCTCTACTTTTAGAAGAGGACAGAAAGTTTATAACTAGTCGATGCAAGTACGAGGACAAGTTACCAGTTCCCAAGTAAATATCCTTTTACAGTCAAATCATTATTTCTCGAATGGTATTCCGATTACTTTATTTTATATTGTAGATATCGATACTTACGTACCATTGCTAACGTATTGGAAAGCATACAAAATGCACAGAGTTCGGATAAGGACGCTTTGTTCAGCGTTAGTCAGTTTCGTGATATCAGGGTTGGCGTAAATCTAATTATATATATTGGAATATTACCGTGCTTAATACCAAATATTGGTACTGCGATGAGAAAATTATATTCACACAAAGAACAATTTTGTCAAGCGAACATGACTGATTTACAGGTACAGGTTCTGAATTAATATTGTTTTAACATATGTGAGAACTAATTTCATGGTGTTCTTTAATGCAGAAATACGAATGGATGTTGTTTTCGGTAGAGGTATTGATGAAGCTTTATCGTGACAGTACACTTCGACCTGCTATTCTCTCGCAACTCGGTCCGTTGCTTGCTGCTTTGTTACAATTGTCGCATGCTCCATTAATGAAACCAGTTGACAGACTACCATCTATAGAAGCGAATAATGTTACTACAGATGGATTTGTTATGACGCGTAATCTTTACGATAATTTGAAAAGAAATGAGGAAAGATTTCGCAAAGAACTCAATTTATTGTTGAATGACAGTCCACAGACGGTGATTGTGAAAGAATTAATGGTAATTCTTGGAGTCAAAGGTGCTCCAAAGTGGTTACGTATAGTGATTCAAAAATCTCTGATTTCTATAATTATGCAACCCAATGGCGTAATGTTAATGATATCTGCAATATGCGATGATGCGTTAGATATTGGTGAAGATTGGAATAAGTTGGAAACAGCATCGAAATTAATCGTGACCGCTCATGGAACAGACCCAGTTCAATATTATAAAAGTGTATGTTCACAGGTATGTTAGACTTCTAACGTAATCCAGAACATCTTTCAATTTTAGAACTAAAAGATTATTATTTCAATATCAATATGATTCCTTTATTATTACTACAATAACGTGTATATTTCAGATTTTCGATATCTTAAGTTCCACGAAAATTAAATATTCATCGACTATTGCAAATTGTTGTATTGTTACACTTTATGAAGCAAATTCAATTGTTTGCGAGACGAATATTATCAAAAAGATTGTAGGACCATTGTTGGTTCCTACTAAACAAGAAAATGAAACCAATGTGGCAGAAATTAGTAATAATGTGGAAGATTGTTTAGAAAATTTAGTAAAATGTTTTTTACATGTTGAAGCGAAATTTAAACATCTGCCTATAAAAGTTATATCAGTGATAGCCTTTCCGCTACTCTCTTTGTATGTAAAAGTACATCAAAGTGCGTATGGATCGAAAGGACATATTAAGCAGCTTTTATTAAAGTTATTGCAAGAAGAGTCATTACGTCAAGACCTTTTTACCGCTTATCTTGGACACAGAATAAATCAGGACTTTGGACAATATGTAACATTGGAATTTGGACCAACAGGTGACCTGAAAGTTATTAGAGTTGAAGACAATATCGATAATGAAGAATATGCGGACACGTTGCTTAATTTAGTAATTTCGGAGAGTGCACTATCCATAAGTTTGTTCTCTTATTTGTTGAAGTATTTAACAAATTTATATGCACAAGATTGTACCGACAATAAATCAACATTGTTAGAAACTGAAGCCGATTCGTTTTGTCGAATTGAAAAACATTTAATTGCTGTAAAATTATTATCTACCTTAGCCAACACGTCCATAATTCAAGAAGCATATATTAAGAATCCTGAACCAATTTGCACTTTCGTAAGATCACTATTTAACGAGTACTTTAAAAAAAATAAACACACCGAAGAAGAGGACAATTCTGAAATTTTATACATCGGTCTGATGCTAATAAAAATGATTCTAAGTGATAATAAAATATTTGAGAATACAGAATTATTTCAAGATTTTACAGCATATTTAAAAGAATGTCGCAGCATACCGCACATACCTGCACAGTTGTTGATACTGATACAGGAAATAATTGATCTAGTTGAAAAAAAACATCGAGTTAGACAAAGTCATTACCAAGATTTGTCCGTAAGTGGGTCTAGTTCAACCAAGTTTGACGAAGCAATAAAAGATCTCTCGGATCCATTGTTACCTGTACGTGGACATGGACTGATAGCTCTTACACATTTGATCGAAAGTAAGGATCCTTGTACTATTGCTAGAAAGGCAATCGTTCTTCAGTTGTTTCAAGTAGGTATATCATTTAGTGAATATTGCGTATATTGTTTAAGAATATACATTCAAAATTGCATTTCTTATGTAGGAAAATTTAAAGCACGATGACTCCTTCATCTATTTAGCCGCAATCAATGGATTGTGCGCTCTAGCAACTTCCTATCCACAAGTCGTTATCGAGGTATTGGTGCAAGAATTTATTGATATGCCTCAACGTCGTGTAGAGGGAGGCGTTACTGCAGAGACTAGAATGAAACTTGGTGAAATACTTGTAAAGACAACAAAAGCTCTAGGTATACGTGCAATACAGTATCTCTTTTTAAAGAAATAACACTTTATTTAAACAAAATCTAACGATAAAAACCTACAAGAATAATTTTTTCTTGGTAGGAGAAATGGCTTCGGCGCATAAAACCATATTAGTAAATGGTTTTTTGTGTGCTACACGTGATCCTGACCACCTAGTGCGCGCATCCAGTCTGTCTTGCTTGGGAGAATTATGTAAAGTATTAGGATACAAACTGGGAAATATTATAATTGAGGTATGTATATCTATACATATCATTAAGTACAGAAAAAAATATGAAGCTGTTTATTAAAATTTTCAACTTTTCCACGTATAGGTACTCTATTGCATTGGTTGTATAATAAAAACTGACAAAAGTCCAGAATGCCGTCGTGCAGCAGTATTGGTTGCCACATTGTTATTACGTGGTTTAGGAAAAGATGTTTTAACATCTTTAGATACAAACCTTGTACCTTTGTTTCGCGGATTAAAGTATTTACGTGACAATGATGACGATCCGGTGTTGCGCCTTCACGCCCAACTTGCCTTGGAAGAATTTGACCACATTGTACAAAACATACTCTTTGCTCCACCGAAATTGGAGAAAACAATATTTTTACTTCCATAATGTGCTGTAAATAAATGTATAAAATAAATTTGTACAGTTTCACCGTTTCTGACATTTATTTCACGTATAATTTTCGCATAATTTATCAACTTTTACATCGTGTTAACATCCTCAGCTCCATTTAACATTTTCCTTTCTAAATATGACAGTTAAACTAGATCTTTTAAAATTTCATTCTTGACACACCCAGCTTCGATAAGCCTTCGTATAAAAATAAACTGATACCCTAACAATGTCATTAATGTTATTAAACATTCAGATAGTTCTTAAATGCATTCGTGTCTCACTCGTTAACATTAAAAATTACAGAACGATTTTCAATCGGAGATACTAAGGGAATTACCTTCTTCGAAATTATGCTTTAACAGATATAATTCTGTTAAAAAAGAAGAGCACGTGTTTAATATACAGTCACTTATTATAAGAATAGGATAGACTGCAATGAAATATTCTATAAAAATGCTGCACAATACCGTATTTACAAAGAGTATGCAAACCTTATACCTGGCACCTGCGTATCGTCGACTAAAAAAATATCGTATCCTCGGAAAAGAATCCTGCGAGTCGAATATCATCTCGTTGGAGGCACGCGTAGAGACGTTGTACCTGCGGAGAAGATATTGGAGAAGGTCTTGGTGTAACAGTTCGTAGAATGAATTCTTTTCGCGATGGTTCCGGAAACGCCATGTGTTTTCCGTCTCCAGCCGCATCTATCTCGGTGTTGTCATCGACGACGGTCATCATGTGGGCGGCCTGGAAAATTAGAGATGCAATAACGAACAAACATTCGAATTCTCGTCCTACGTACACACCAGATTCAGATCTGTAAGCATTACTTTTTGGGCATCTCGAAAGAGAGTGGCCACTCGAGCACCTATGTCTCCAGCCGAACCATCCGGCACGTTCACAACTTCACCGGACAATAAATTAGAAATAAACGACGTGCGCTCCTCCTTGCCATCCGTGCCCAATTTGTGTTGCAACGATTTAAATTGCGACACCTTCTTCTCGATTTGCGCGATCTCCGATATCACGACCTGCCGGAAGAAAGTGATCTATAAAGCTCACGCTCGTTACACCAGTCGGAATCAACCCTTTCCACTCGATAGATGCCTCTCGGTCACCAGTTACTTCGTCACGGCAACTTGAACGGTGAAACCGTTTATCTGAGTTTGATCTCTTTTGAAACTAAGAGCGTTGTATAATATATATAACCTTCCGAATTATAAAATGATATATTTTATAAATAATAGCCCCACTGTAAATAATACATTCAAATATCGCCAAAATGGTACGCTAAATAAACAAATGTTTCGAACAAAATTTGTATAGTTTACAAGTGGCCATCAGCTGGTGCCAATAACTTGACCTTGGAAAGCAATTGTAAGGTCACGCGAAGGTCACTGTCAATTTCTTAAATGGAACTCTAGCTATTTTTTTATAGCAGATTCTTGTAGCTTATCTACAGAGGTTTCCAAAACACTATAATAAAATATTTTTCCCTCACAAGTATATTTTGAAATCAAAAGGAATTTCCGAAAAAGGCCTCGAGTGCAAAGGGTTAATAACCACTTGAAATTTCCATCCTGGAATTTAACGAGACTTTCGTTTTATCTGGATTATAGGAAAGGCATACGTCGTATGTGTGGAAATCCGTCCATGTTCCACGATCCTCCGAATATATCGGTGGCATGTCCTTCAGCATTTTATGCTCTTTCTCCACAATCTCGTGTACATTCGGCAGAGCTTCCTCCTCGTGCGAGCTGAGGGTACAAATAGCCGCTTGAAAGAGATTCCGTATGAGAAGGTGCACGATCTCGGATATACTTTGGGTGCTGAAAAAGTGCAACACTTTTTCTGCCTCTCTCGTCTCGTCGAATAACTGTTTTTGTCGATGCGCAGGAACCGGCAGAGCTGAGGTCCACGTCTCCGTCCAGAGATTGTCGGCTATTAGCATCCTCTGCGACAACTGACCTGTGGGATTTCGAATATCGTTAAGGAGTAGAAGTGGAAAGAGATATTCGACGTGATAAAAAAATTCTGCAATTGAACCTATCACCTTTCGGTTGTCCCCAATCGTCTGAGCCCTCTTCCTCGATCCAATCACGTGGAGAATACCAGCGAATAAAATCCTCGAGGATACTGTCCGGATTGGCTGCCTGATCGACACAACAAAGTCGGTATGTTTTTTTAAATTAAGTTTGTTATCGAAACAAGCGATTCGTTCAAACACTAATACGCACTTTGAACGATTCCATGTCCGACAACAACGTGGCGTTCATCATTCGAGCCACCAGGTCCGAAGCATTTCGAAGATCGAACATTAACATCGCGCGTTGCTCCTCGTCCAATTGGTCTTCTGTTTTTGGAACTGGTTCCTGTGTCACGGGCAAGTACAATGGATCACCGGTTTGTAACAGCCTAGAAATGAATTTGTGTTAGAAGAGACGCAAGTTTGGTTATAATTTTGTGAAAATACTCGAATCTCACTTGAGCGTTGGGTGCTTCGACAATCTTCCTACAGGCTTGTTCCATAACAGATGTCCTGCTCCCGATTGAGATCTTCCCGACGAACGTTCCTCGTTTTGCGCTTCGTCGCTCGAACAGTCGAAGAACACTTCTTCTTCCTCTTCCTCTGTGGATCAGGAAAGACACGCATTTGTAAGTATTACATTGGATTTTTTTAATCTTATGAGCGCTATGAAAACATATTTGGGTTTTCACACAACCATTTAATTTGAGCTGTGAACGCATATGTGAATGCAGAAAGTGTAACATTGGTCTATGCATTGAAATCTGTTTCGAGATTTACCATACACAACAAAATGATTAAACTTTCAATTTGAAAGTTATGATTTACTATTTTTTATGATGTTCGTGTTATTATTGTTTAATGAAATAAATGGTTCTGTTAAGGTTTTTGCAGTCACTGCTCAAATTATTTCAGTTAGAATCAATATATATCGCAATGAAATTTCAGAGTTAGCCAACCCAGCATGCACTTTGTAAATCACAAAGGGTTAATCAATGAAGAACTTGATTTGTTTGGTGAACGTAGGATAAGATCGAAGAAGAAATAAATCCAATAAGCACCTGTTTCTACCTCGTCGATATCCACGCTCTGTGATTTTCGCGCCAACTCCTCCCTCGCTTTCCTCTTCTCGATGCAGCAGTTCATCAGCTGGACACAAGGTTCGATAAGTATTTATTTTACCATTACCTGCACTAAGGCCAAATACATTCCTCAATTTTATACCTGAAGCTTCTGGTGAAGTAAGCACGTCTTGGTGTCGGGCGGGCCGTGGGCTACTCTGAAACATTAAACATTAAAAATGGCATTTAAAATTAGTTCTCAATTCGACCCAATCATGAAAAATGATTCAACTTGAAAAACAAATTGAAAATACATTTTGAGAAGGTGCCTTTTGACACCTTTGGTAGAAATAGTGTTAAGGAATCGCCTGCTTTCCGAGATATTAAATTTGAAAATTACACGATTAAATCAACAATTTTGGAAATTTTTACGTAAGAGGAAGATTGAAATTCCACAAAATGTCAGGTTAGGCAGGTGCGATGGTTAGGCACGGCATTATACAAGGGTCAGATACGGAAGTTCAGTCGAAGTGTTTTGTTTTCAATTCAATAACGCAAACAAGCAGTCTTCGATGGATTTATCAAAGGAAAGATAGTTTTAAGAGAAGCTCAATTTCATCGTAGCTTCTCGACAATTTTCTATCGTAAGGTAAATCAACTTTCACGTCGCACCAATAATTAATAACACGTACGTGGAACTTCTCGTTCTTGTTTACTCGGCTCCACAGTCTTACTCCTCGTAGTCGCCCACGCGTACGAACGAGACGCGGCTGCTATAATGGGAAGCAACAGGTGGACAATGACCCGGGGAAGTAGAAGTCAACGGCGCACCGCGGTAGAAGTTTTACGGTGAAGGGATGTGGCTAGCGAGAGTAAGCCTTACCACGAATTGTTAAACGATACGCATTGATCCGTATTAGGAATAAACGCGCACTTCCTTGTGCAAACGACGAAACGGTAAGACACTTGAAGATTTCTATCCTCGAGTGCACCTTATTTATAAAGGACAAATAGTCCGCGGAGGCGTCTGTCTAAAAGAAGAAAGTCGATACTCTTCGTTCTTCTGCTTCTTTTTTCTCTTCTGTGGAATCTACTGTTTTAAAACAAAAGTACGGAGCGATTCGTTTAAGGTGATAACCAAGTGACTCGTAAATTATTTTGATTTGCAAACGTGGTAACACTCGCCCTTACGAAGGATTATTTATATCATTTCAAACGATTGTCAGATTTCATCCGTGCGATTGTGTGGTCCAATGATGAATATGTCTCGTTTCGTCGTAAACGACGTTGCAATTGAATTTTATTTTTTTTTATTGTTGTGCAGAATATTGTAGAATTTGTCTAAATGATTATAAAAGCCTTTCAAACTGCTCCCTGAATATCTCTACTCCTAATATCGTATATCTCGAAATACCAATTTTAGTGAAAAAAAAAAATGTACGAAAGGAAACGAGCGCGCAGTCCAAAGTGTTCTGATGTGGAGACTCTTCTAGCACTACACTCACGTGGTTATCATCTTAGATGAATCACTCCGTACTGTTAAATAATTTCGAAATCCAAGGAAGATTAAACCGAAGTTCGTGGCCACCTTTACCTCGAACTTTAACATCCTGCATTAAATGTAATTATTTCATCGAAATTACTTCCAAGGTAACGGCGCGCGGTAGCCAAAGAGCATTTCCGAGAGTACTCGCTTGGAAGAACGATGTCATAATTCTGTAACGGGTGTGTAAGAGCGGATGAGTATAATAAACAATAACTTTCATTGGAGAGGTTTGCGTTAGACTCGGTTCCGGCAGGATGTGACGTACACGCAGATGCGCTCGTCCCTACCCTCGCGAGCACCTGTGCGGGCCCACTGGGTTTTTAGGAAGTCTCAGGAGTCGGTCGATTGGAGCGTAAGTCGGTGACGTCGACATCCGTACGGACAAGCGAAGGAAAAGTTAACGGTGCGCTCGGCTAACTGGTTCTCATCGATCTCTCGTTATGCGTCAACCGATCGATTCGGTCTTGTACGGTTCGTGTTCTCGTTGCGATTCTCCTCGAACCTGACTCTTGGATTACCAACGAATTTTATTGTAACAACGATAAGCGTGAAGCAAGGAATTTATTCTACCGAGAAATTATTCCGATTGATTTTCTATTAAGGTAAAAATTAGCAACTACGTTTTTCGAGTTCCTTCAGATTTTGGTATCGAGTCGAATTTGTTTGGAATTGCGAAGGATAAGTGCAAAATGAGCCACTTTTTTTACTGATATTTTTTTCCAATCAATTTTCTACTCAGGTTAAATTTAGCAATTCCATTTTCGAAATTTCTTCAGAATTCATCGAATCGAATTTACGAAGGATAAGTGTGAAGGGGACCATTCATTCACCGAGAAATTTTTTCGATTGATTTTCCACCCAGGTCAAAATTAGCAACTACGTTTTTCGAGTTCCTTCAGATTTCGGTATCGAATCGAATTTACTTAGAATTACAAAGGATAAGTGTAAAACGGGCAACTTTTTCTACCGACAAATTTTTCCGATCGATTTCTACCCAGGTCAAACTTACCAATTCCATTTCCAAAATTTCTTCAGAATTCAACATGGCATACGAATTTATTCAGAATTACAAGCGACAAGCGCAAACCGACTAATTAATTCTCCCGAAAAATCTTTCCAATTGATTCTTCACCCAGGCAAATATAATCAATTCCATTTGTTCGAGTCTCCTTGAAAATTCAACCTCGAAACACGTAACTTTTCCAGAAATCACTTTACCAAGTGGAGGTCTGACCATATTGGGACGATTGGAATTCCACGATTGAATCCAGCTGAAAATTCGTGCGTTCCACCACGAGTACGAAGAATATCCTTGGCCATATAATTTCTCGATGGAATCGAGTACCACGCGCTTGCTTGCACCCTTCTCGTTTTATCGTCGGAATCGAGAGCGAGGCTCGCGAAGGTATTCCAAAGGGAGGCCCGCGAGGTAGTGGAAGGTACTGGGCGAGCGTGGAGGAGCCGAGAGGAGATTCTCGTCTCCGGTGAGCGAGGTGAAAAAACTTGACAGCGCGGCCTGTAACGAGTCAAAAATTTTTCTTGGCGAAACTGGTAGGGCCTACCGTCTCGTTCTGGCTCGTAGTGGCCGGCGGCACGCCTCCAGAGAGGCCTACCTTTACCCCTACCTACCTGGCTGACGCTTGGAGACGACAGGATCTCTTAGAGTGGGGCCAGACCAAGCACCGAGCACCGACTTCTTACAGTCGAGTCCGAGAGCGCGATGCCGATGCGAGTGGTGTCGGTGGCGCGCGATCACCAAGCTCCACGATCGTGCAAGATCATTTCTGGTGATCGGTGATTCAGTCTACGAAAATCAATTTTCTTCTTCTCCATTTGGTTCCTCCGCAGTTTGTATAAATCATCGAGAGGTGTAACGGATCTTGGAGAACCTTCCGCGAGAGTTCATTCTTCGGTTAGAAGCCTTTGAATTTTTATCGTGTCGCGACCAACAGGTGGCTGGATTCTTTCGACGGAACTTCACTCTTTTTTATCATAGAGTAAGAGTGCTCGCAAGATTGTTGGTTCTCGTATGCAGGGGAGAGGACACGCAAGATCGCGTAGAAGAGGGTGAATTTTTTAAGTGGCCACGTGTGAAGTCCTTGGGTTTCAGTTCTTGAGGAGCCATGGCTCGGAGCCGGTCGTGAGGACAACGCACAATCTTCGACTGTGACGAGTGAGTAAAAGAGTCCTTTGAGTACACCGCGAGAAATCGTGTGGCGTGGGTGCCAAGAGGCATCGGTGGTAAAAAGCCTAGTTTAACGATTAAGATCTATCTCACGTTTTAATAACGAGCCGCTCTCTGAGAGCCGCCATTCCAATTACGCGCAAGACGATGTAGAAACAAAAGGGTGCCTTGGTTCTGTGTGCTTTTCTAGTCGTTGAAATTGTTCGGTGCGGATAGGATGGAGGATTTTTGTGAATGTGGCGTTGATGCAATCGATCGTGCCTTCGTCAGTTCGAGGATCGAATATTCTTTGAATATTTCTTTCCATTGAATTTATGCTTTCATCGGATGCTAACAATTCAACGAAATTCGTATTTTCGGTGTAGGATAAAATATTCACGCGAAGTCAAAGCAATTAATCACGTTTGGATTTCTTTGAATCTTCTAGTCCAAGCAAGACAAATTTTTTTTGCTTACGAGTTCTACGAAATTCGTTGATTCAGAGCGCGGTAAAATTGAGGCTCTTGATGCAATTAATTATGTTTAGAACAGTTCTCTGGTACTACAAAGGATTTTTTGAATTCTTTAGATTAAACAAACCCAACTGTTTTAGCTACGAATTTCGTGCAATTGGTTGAATCGAAGTGAAACAAAACACTATTGAACGTCTATACCATTATTGTCAAGAACTTTCGAATATTTTACCGAAACCAACTTATTATTCGAGCCGAAAAGAAAGATTCGCAATTTTAGAGAATAGCGAAAAAATTCGTTCACTATTCACGATGCATCGAAGCAATTACTCCTGTCTTTGCTCGTCCCTTTCATTGGCGAATCGCACTTCGTAGCACTGGCGCGGGATCCTGGCGCGAGCAATTGTACTATACAGGCTACGAAGACTATAGACTTGCCTGTTGCTCTTCGAAGGGTTAATGCACCTACGCATGTATCTTATGGGTATCGTCTTCATCTTATACCGTTCGGCCTTGAACCACGCTACAGGGCTTTACACGCGCGACGCTCACAATCCGCTCCTTTACTCTCCTCTTACGTCAAGTCACTGAAAATCCTCATTGTCTTCCACCGAAAATTCAAAAGCTTGCCAATTACGCACTAATGTACAGTCCGGTGGTTCGCGCAATTTTACAACAAGAGGACCTCAAGCGCGTGATTTTAATCCTCACTTTAGCAAATTAGTTTCAATTTTAACCTAAACTAATCGAATCGCTTCGAGAATCCCACCGAACACCGCAAAACTTCGTATTCTCTAAGAATCTTTATCGAAACCAATGAGAACAAATTTGGAGAATCGCGCGAAAGAAGGTCACCGAGAGAATTCGTTTTTCTCCCCGAGAATCGAGGAGCTGAAGAATCGTCCTTTTTACCAAGAAGTTTCGAGAATTGCACCAGTTATTCCGAGCGGTGGCGCGCTTCGAAAGTTGTTCCAACGAGGATCTCGGCCACGTGTGGAGGCGCGGATTTAAATTTTAATTTTAATACGGTTTACGATAATACACCGGCTTGGGCATTAAAGCGCGCGCTGCCGATCCTTACGCGAGATTATACGATGCGCGGACTCCACTGGTCTGACGAGAAAAATCGGAACGCACGATAATTCCGGCCTATCTCGAATAGGCCGCGAGATTACGGAGAAATTTCTAGGATTCGTCGGTCGAAACGATCAAGTGGCATGGCAATATACGATGGTCCGTTTGCCCAGTTGTCCGCTGGGCATGACCATAGGCATCGGTGCTGCTCTTCCGCTCGTACTCGTGAGCGCGCTTACTCGCGCCCCGTGTAATACTCGCTCGAGGATCGTGCACGGTAGGGGGCTCGATTTTATCGTCTCACTGAGAAATTAAAAGATGCGCTATCTCCGCCCGAGGATTTTAATTCGCCGCTAATGGCACGTCGTCGAACCGATCTCTATCGGTGAGTGTTCTCCGAACGAAGTCCGGAGTAGTTTCGATGAGAGCTCGATTTTTAAGCGCAAACGTCCTTGAGTAGAAGTTTTAGTAAGGCTTGTGGAAAATTGTGAATTGTAGGCTTAAGAATATTAGGACCGATTGGGACTAGGAGTTGATTCGGTCAGATGAAAGAAACAATTAACACTATTTCTATCAAAGGTGTCAAAAGACACCTTCTCAGATTGTATTTGAAATTCATTTTCCAAGTTGAATCATATTTCTTTGATTACTTCTTTCACTATTCGTATGTTAGTTGTTAAATTAGTTTAGAGGTATCATTTTCCTGCAGCTCATCTCGGACACAAAAAGACGCCTCTTGGTCAAAATAGGTATATATAAAATCCTGGTAGAAATAGTGTTAAATTGGAACGAAGGAAGACATATTTCTATCTGGAGAGTGGATACGCTGTTTGAAGTGGACATCGAGCAAGACTTTATAGAATTAAGAATACTAGAGTCAATTGGATTCAAGAATCGATTCGATTAAATAAAAGAAACAGATGAAACATTGGACGAATGCGTCGTTCGCATCGGGTCTCACGCAAGATTTCATAGGATTAGGATATAGGAATACTGGGACCACTTGGATCCAAGAGTTGACTCAATCAGACGAAACAAACAAATTAAATAGCTTCACGCGTACTCCGCCACATTTTCCAAAAGTGGATGCATCCTTTTCAAATTGGAACTTCGACAAAGTGTTTTTACCTTGAAAAAGGATGCACCCTTCAAATCGAGCCTCGCGAAGGATACTTCCGCCTCTTGTGGTTGGGACCCTACGGCATTCCGTTCTCTGTGATCGAGGCAAAAGTTACTTTCTTTTGCCTGGAAGCATCGAAGGCCCGTTACGCGTTTCGAGAAGGATGGAACGAAGCAGCAGTGCAACGAGGTTCACTGCACCGCGTGGTCGAGAGAGATCGAAAAGCACGCACCACCCAGAAGAAAAGTGATACGCGCCGACGATCGATTATTACGCTCGAGACGTTCATTCGACCTTTGTTGCCACACGATGCCGCCGAGACACGCGTTGAGATTTACAGGCTCGTTGAATTTCACTGGAAACGAATATCTCGAAGGAATGGTCAAGTGGTGGTCGAACGAAACGATACCCTGGTTACTCTGACACCTTCGAGTCGAGGCCTCAAGTGGTAAATTATTTAAATGCCAACGAGCATTGAGATTTGATCTTTGGTACTTTATGGTATGGAAACGTGCGCAGTCTCCAAAGAAATAATAAGGGTAAAAAATCGTTTTCCATGCTGTGAGATGCGGTCGTGAGGCTTGAAAAATTGAAAGATGGTGCGAGGCGAAGAGAAAATCATCGGAGGATTAATGATGTTAATTTGATTTGATCGTTTGCCCTTTCGACTCCGCGAGGATGAGCTCGAGGAAGAATTCTTCTTATGAGTAAGAAGAAGGAGGGCACGAAAAATTTTCTGAGAACATCTCCATCGAGATTACACTCGAGGAATCCTCGTGGAGTAACCCAGTCCCAGAGCATAACCCACATCCCGCGATGGTCGAGGGAAACTGAGTTTAACGGGAACGTCGGCTCTCTTATTTCCGGAACTGCTTCTCCACTTCCGTCGCGAGGTCCTTGGCAAAATTGCGGCCAGCGATGGGACGCCCGATGGTAATTAGGACGGACTCGTGGAATCGATCGATCGATCCATCGATTTCTTACCAAGGACTAACAGAATTCAACTTGCATCGTGTTCCTTTTCTTCAGAGGAGTTTTCGATGGTCGGGAAAATTTGTAACTGCGCTTGAATCCTGTATAAGAGTACTCGTATAAGTAAGTTAGACTCTTTCTTTCTCTCTCTCTTTCTCTCTCACTGTTAGGTAATCTTTGAAAGGACCGAGAAAATAGGAAAATGCGCCTTCGAGTGGAAAGAGTGGAGCGAGTTTAGGATAGTTTCGTGGAAAGGATAGATGGATGGATCCATCGATTTCTTATCAAGGACTAATAGAATTCAACTTGCCTCGTGTTTTATTTCTTTCAGACGAATTTTCGAAGGTCGGAAAATTTCGTAACTGTGCTTAAATTTTAGTATTCGTACAAGTACCTTAGCCTCTTTCTTTCTCCTTCGTAGACAATCTTCGAAAAGTTAAAAAAAAATAGGAAGAAAACGCCTTAAAGTGGAAGAGCGAGTTTAGGACAGTTTCATGGAACCGATTAATCGATCCATCACTCCCTCTCTGAGAACCAATAGAACTTCAACAGAAATTCAACTTGTGCCATGTTTAATTTTTTTCAGACGAATTTTCAAACGTCGGTAAAATTCGTAGCTGTATTTAAATCCTGCACGGAGGTACTCGCACAACTACCTCTCACTCGTGGACGATCTTCGAAAGGTTCGAGAAAATAGGAAAACGCGGTGCCTAAAGTGGCAGAGCGAGTGAATTCGCGGAACGAATTTCTCGAGGAAAAGTCACTGCTCTCGATGGAACGTCCGGCACTCGTGCACCTCGAAGAGGAAGCACGGGCGTAACGTGCGATTTCCTCTGGGAAAGCTTTACTATTTGTTCGCTTCGTTCGCCCAACGATCGTCCCAAAGACACCGGAAAGAGGTGGTTCGGCAAGAAAAGGCATTCCACGCGATTTCTTCGCCGCTTTTATTCCATCCCCTTTTCCTCTCCTTGGCCGCTAGACGCGAGAATCGTCGTTGATTGCCGTAATCAGCGTGCTAGGCCATTGATCGAGAGGATCGTTAACCCGAGAGAACGATCTATCGATCCTGGATCCATCACTCGTCTCGTCCCTCTGGACTTTCTTCAGATCTCGAGATTGCGTAAGGCGTTATCGATCGAAGGCATCTCTCGTTAATGAGACGAGAGTGTAGGTTCATCGGTGACTTGAAATTATGAGAAGGAAATTTATTTCGGAAGCGTGGGCGCTCCTTCGCCCCGTCCAATTTACTTAATCGTTAATTAAACGATTTTTCTTTGCGCCCATCGATTTCAATCCGGCCCAAGTAAAATGAGCTTAACGACGAGACACGAAGGAGTATGGACGAAAAGAAATTCCGGTTTTCTCGTCGCGATTGCTCTATACGGGGCA
Source organism: Tiphia femorata (assembly GCA_944319695.1). NCBI lineage: Eukaryota > Metazoa > Arthropoda > Insecta > Hymenoptera > Tiphiidae > Tiphia > Tiphia femorata. The sequence goes on from OX090899.1 coordinate 842,230, forward strand.
TGCCTCTTTTTGTAAGGGGTAATTAGCCGCACGATTATCCACCGGGGTTCCTCATTATTGTGCGCCTCGCATTTCTCTCTCTCTCTTTCCGTCTCTTCTTAGATTTTTCTCTCTCTCTCTCTCGTTCTTTCCGTGTCTCTCTTTCCACCTAGTCACAAACTTCCCAATGTCGTTTCCGTCACTCCGTTTCTCCTCTCGCGCGCACCTTCTTGGCCCAGCTTCTCCATTGTGCGTCGCGGCGCACGCTTCTCACGGCCCGCGGTAAAATGAAGTGCCGGCCCGGCGTTACGCATCGAGAGCCCACCCAATGGGAGGAGTGGGTCCGTTGTAACGTAATTCGGTCTGTGTAACTCGGCTCCGCAAATTGCACGCCCCAGGACGAATCTCGGAGGCGTAAAAGGAGGCGCGTGTGCCCGAAGAAGAGGAGGATCGCTCGCGTGACGGCACAACATAGTGATCGGGCGACTTTTCTAGCCACCTCGTAATCTCCTTGTATTACGCACTCTCGCGGTATCTAATTTTCTTAATTCTTCCTTGAAAGAGCGATTTAAGGTTGTTCGTTAGCGATCACGAATACTCGCTGTTCCGCTCTGGTGAAAGAGTCCAGTGATACTTCACCGGGGTGAAAAAGATTCTCGGTAATAGCTCGGTAGATAAAGAGAAAATTGTTTTCTTTTCATAAACACGGTCGACGGTGGGAAAATTGTTGGTTTTTTTTTACACACAACTAATTCTTGTGAACCGCACAACACGATAGTGTAATGATTTTTCTAGTCACCTTCATTACGCACCTCCAGTGGTATTATTTTTTTCTATTCTTCCTTGAAAGGGCGATTTAAGTTGTTCCATAACGATCAATTCGGTCGTATTATCCACTCGCCCTGATACCTAATTTTCTTAATTCTTCCTCGAAAAGACGATTTAAGTTCTTCCATAGCAATCACCGACATTCGCTGTTCCGCTCTGGTGAGAGACTCCAGTGGTACTTCGGCAGGATGAAAAAATTGCTTAGTGAAAAAGTTTCCGTAATAAGCCCGCCGATGACGAGGACTGATTTTTTTGCGCAACTCGGCTAACAATGAGAAAATTATTTTTTTGCGCAATCCGGCCAACGATGGGAACATTAGTCCCTTTTTACTCAACCTGCTTTCGCGAATGACACGACACATAGTAATCCGAGGACCTTTTTTATCCACGTCATAACTCCGTCGTATTATTCGCTCTCTTTGCGATATCTAACTTCAATCCTTCTTTAAGTGTTAAGGATAACGCTTACAATTAGCTAGCTGAATAAGACATTTACCTTACACGCGGAGCAAAATTTTTCGATAAATGACACGGTGGACGCATGGGAAAATCACTTCTTTTCCCCACACAATCCGCTCTCGTGAATGGCACACGTCACGGTCTGGCTCAATATGCTCCCATTGAGAAATATCATTCGCACGGCTTTCGGCCCGAAGCGGCGACACGCGAGAAAAAGGCACAAGTGGAACGGATCGGCCGACGTGCGTCATTTACCGCGAGGAACTTTTATCCGCGACTGTTGTCCCGATCCTAAGATTTCGTCTACACGCCCGTTACCCAGACAACTTTTCTCATTTCCTTACGGTACGGTTTAGCAGTACACGCGTGACCGCAATGAATCACGAGCGCAACTGGATCGATTTCATAGTTACACGCACGTGACTTACCGGCTCGAAATAATCTCATAGGCCTCCTCGATTAATCGCCGATGACAAGAACTCATCGATTCCTTGGACCCGAGGCGCATAAAAAAACAGACGTATCACTGGCCAATTATTAAATCACCACCCATGAATCATTAATCACCGTTATTAAAAACTACCGAGTGACCAACTTGTGCGGACCACCGTCTCGCACAGTTCTCAATTCATTATTCATTGCGAAACAACACCGATCCAGTCTCAGGATCATTCGGTGTTTCTCGTTTGGGGAGAGAAAAGATTCCTGGGCGCTGCGGATGATGCAAGTGCGGTTGATCACCCATGATCGATTGGATTCACCGGCGTGCCACCAGCATTGGGTAGACCTTGCGTAAGGCTATGGTCAAGATCGTGGACGATAGATAGAGCCAATGTACGAGTAGAAAATCGAGAGGGGAGAGAGTGGACGGACGTTGCAATAGTAGACAGTGATACTCGCGTGGAGACAAGTGTTGTTAGGAACTCGTCCTCGTTACGTCGTGAGCTTGTCGCATTATCGTGTATCTCTTCTCGTTCGGTGTGGCTGCGTGTATTGCGTGACCTTTGTCTGCCGTATCGAGTTAAGTGCAAGGTAAGGTCAGCCTTAGTGCATTTCGCGGTTGGAGCATCCTTCGTTTCCTCAGTTACCTCCACGGCGAAGCTTGTTCGTTCGTGTATTTATTAGAATGATTATTCTCCCTTGCCTCTCTCTCTCTCTCTCTCTCTCTCTCTCTCTCTCTCTGCTTCCTTTCCTTTTCCTTCTCGTGACCTTTGACAAGCCGCGGTATGCAAGATACTATCGTGGAATGATCTTTCGCAAGATCACCCGGGGAGTCGAGTGCGTAAGCTTGTTAAGCCTCTTGGGGAGGGACGAAATTTAAGGTGGTGTTGGAAGTGTTTTTAAGCTATTAGAGAACTCACGATTAGAGTGTCGTAATGGGTTTTTCGATCTTCCATAGTAAGTTCTGCCGAGCCAATGACGATTAGTTTTGATCAATGGATAATTGCAAAATGGACGGTTTAAGCCTAAGCGATGACTTCGAGAGAGTTTTCGTGAGATAGGTATCCGGACTTGAGGATTTGAATGGTCGAATAGCAAGTGATTAATATCGTAAACATTCTACGTGTCTTAGGTTCGTAAGATATTTAGGAATTTTCTACGTAATCGTTATCCATGACCCTCTTTCGTGGCACCCTTCACTCGTACTTGGAATAAGTTGCAAAAATGATGAATGCAATCCGTGGGTGCATTATGCAAACCGCGTGTCGCGTTGAATATGTTTCTTTATCTCGAAAAATCATTGTGACTACGGATGTGGGTTTAAGAGGATAAAAGCAGGGTTTGTGATTAAAATTGCTTGCTTGGTGATTTTCCATGGAGCTTCTTCATTTTCTGTTTAGTAAATTAGGGAATTATGTATAAAGGGGATCTCCACTCCGATTGAATTCATGTTGAAATATGTTATTGGAAAAATCTTCCTGAGTCGTTTCATATATATTTAAAGGGCCCAACACAAATAGTTTCGGTGATACGGGGCAAGAAACGAAGAGATTACGATAACTTAGGCGCCTTAATTTAACTGCAGCTTCTGATAGTATTTTTTTCAGTCTGGAACGACGCGAGGACGTGGACCACCCACGTTTCAACGTGCATTCCACGCAGAAAGCTGTCTAATCTCTTCAACTGTAAAAAATACTACTAGAAACAGTAGTTAAATTAACGTCCCTAAGTTTTCATAATTGTCAACTATTTGTGTCCGGTCCATATTAGTGTATATGAAACGGCGCAGGAAGATTTTCCCAAAGACATATTTCAAGAATTGAATTTATCGCAATCGAAGGTGATATATAATTATCGTAAATTAATTTAAAGTGTAAGGAACGAAGAGTCTCCGTGGACTTTTAGCAGGACATTGCCCGATCGCGAAGCAACGGGAACGACAATTTTCTACTGAATAAATTAACGAGAAATGCGAGAAACGAAGAGTGCCCACGCTCTTCCAGCAGGACAAAGTGTCGCAAGAACCTCGAGGACGGTGCCCGATCACGAAACAATGAGCGCTTCTATTCAGACACGCCATTCACACGTCTCTCGAGAGTCTCGTGTCCTGCCACCTCTCTCTCTCTCTCTCTCTCTCTCTCTCTCTCTCTCTCTCTCTCTCTCTCTCTCTCTTTCTCTCTCTTTCTCTTCCTTTTCATTGCGTGCCTACGTCAGACAACGAGCCCGACATTGTGCAACGTCACTGGTAGCAGTCACCGCGAGAACCATCGTCCACGCGATTCTTCTCTTTTACAAGTCGTGCGTCAGCCATAAAGAATTCCACATACGTAGAATGGATCAAGACATCAAGAAGCAGCATTCGATCGTAAAATCACGAAAATTCACGTCACGTTTTCGCGACAGCAAAATTCTATTGAAGATTCCCGAGCCTCGAATCTTCCACCGACAAAAATACCCTTCGACCATCACGACCATCCTCACCCAAAAATCCAGGGTCACGACTGACCAATTGAAAATCTCGAGGGAACTAACAGAAAGATGCAGAATAATCGTAAAAAAAAAAGAAAGGAAGAAAAAAAAACGCGGGTAAAATGACTGTCCTATTACTCGCGACACGCCACTAGGACCATAAACGTAAGACGACGAAGAAGCCCTAGCGACTGCCGCGAGTCCTCCCGAGGACGAGCGCGTCGTAATAGCTTAACGTCCTCGGTACTACGAATTTATTTTTCCCCATTATTACCGGCGCGTCTGGCTTTTTCTCCACGCTTGCTCTTCTCCGGGCGAAGGAATGCGACGGCGGCACGCAGAAATGACGACTGGTACTGTTGGTGGAAGGTGCTCGATAAGCATGGAACGAGCTCCTTCGCCCGTAAGGAAAAAGTCTCGCGCGAACGTCTCCGGCGTCTCGTGCTGCTTGTCGTCACGGTCGAGGACCAAGAGCACGGTCCGGCTCTATAAACCTTCCGCGGCAACGAGGAGACCTTCTCCGATGGCTAGATTCCTTCAAATGGATTCCAGTTTGTCCAGTTAAATCCAGGAAGAGTGTGGCGAGCGTGCGCGCGGCAAGCGGCCAGTTACAAGCGTGTAAGGGACACGCTGGAATGTAACTTAAAATCTTAAGGTCGTCGTACAGGATCGGCGAGGTCCTTGCCGATAATGGTAAATAGGAAAATCTTATTTCACGCTGTTATTTGACACGCGCGCGTGAGTGGAAGAGGATAGGGGCGGATGATTGGCCGAGACTCGCCAGAGACAATTACGAGGGGACCCTGTGATTCGATCTGGATTCCAGAGACGTTATTCTTTTTTCTTTTTTCGTTTTTTAGAAGAGAGGACGAGTTCCGCGAAAGCTTCCTCCTCTTCTCGCGCGTGTAAGCTCGCGAGAGGAGGAAGGAACGCGGTGCGAAGTGTTTGAGGAGGAAGTGACGCGATGGACAAGTTGCGCAAGTCCCTTACGACGATTATGCGGATTGAAACCAGTAATTATGTAATTTTCCTATTCGGCTCCCTCCGGTTGTTGTCGCCTTCGCGTTCGTAGAGAGTCGTAATTAGTTCGCAATTAGGAGAAATTGCCGCATTGTTGGCCCGTAGCGAGGCGAGGGAAGGAAAGTTTTATTGTTTTGACAGGGAGAGTGCGTGTGTGCGTGTTTAAGGGCGCTTATCTCGCGCGCTTAAATTAGCAAAGTTAAATAGGCAAGTGGTTGGATAATGCCACGCGTTACCGGGACAAGCGAGTAATACGTAACGGCGTCGACAATTGTTCCTAGAATACCCCGTGAGATTATCCGATTGGTTATCCAATCGAACGAATTATAAATCTAATTGGCAGGGTGGCTGCAATTTGTCGCGATTATCTAAGGACATTTGTCGCCCGATTAGTCGTACTGTTACGAGCTTCATTACGAGGATTGATTCCCCAAATAAATTCTAAGGCTTGCGAATATCTTTCTCTCTCTCTCTCTCTCGCAGATTCTAAAAGCGAAGAATTCCTAGGTGCTAATTCTGTACTTCTAATCGAGTAGATCCTCGCTCCACTTGGCACGGTGTGCCGAAAGGAATTTCAATTCAAACAGTTACTTTCCGCGCCAAAGAGAAACGGATGAAGCTCCTGGAGTGGGTCGAAAAAACGAAAACGTTACTCGAGACGAAAATCCTAAATAGACGAGCCCAAAGGAAGAAAAGGAACAAAATTCGCGGCTCGTTACTGGATCGTCTCGGATGAGGATTCCACTACGCAGCCTTTCCGCTCGATCGAACCCTACTCGAACTTCTTCACGATCGACCCATCGATTCGACAAGGACTCCATTCGATTTCGCTCCATTTATCGAGCCTGGACTTTCACGCGGATCGTAAAATGTTCTCCACCGGCGCACTCGAGTTTGAACAAACGAAATCGTGCTTCGAGTTCAATGGCTGGCGTATATCGATCGTGGAAAGGCGTTGTTAGAGCGGTTTAGAAGGCGGTTCGGTGACCAGCCGGCACTTCCGGTGCAAAGATAGAAAAGAAAGAATTCTACGCAGGCTCGCTTCGAGGCAAACTTCCGTTGCGGCGAGTTTGCCTAATAACGTCGGTTGGACATTTTTCCTTTTACCATTTTCCCTTTTACAACTTATCCTATCCATTAAAGGAAAAAAATATCGCACCTTCCACATCTGCAATCCATAATTCTCACGCTCGTGTGTCATTACCGGCCACGTCACGCTTCGGCTTAATGTCGAGAGCACGCGTCGGCATTGGACTGTAAAGCGACGAGAAATTTTAAATATCTCTCGAGAAAGTACAAGTTGCACTTGGTTCGTACTTGGAAAAGAAGCAGAGAGAGAGAGAGAATAAAGAACGAACAAGATTGTGTGTCCCCTGTACCGAAGATCCTGTGCCAGCGTGCACTTTCCAGTCGATGCCGAAGCGGAAACGGAGCGTGCACCGTGGATATTATAAACTAAATCAGTGGCTACGCGAGGATCACTTCTCGGAAGACGCGAGCCATGTTTAAAGTCGGAGCTCGAGAAGAGGAGAAGCAAAAAAAATCCACGAAAGATCATACATCACGCATCGCGTGTCACGCCTCGCGGATTCGCTTGGCATCTTATCGCGGCGTCACGATGGAAACGGAGCATGAGGACTTCACGGCCCGGAGCGGCCACAGGCCGCTCGAATATTTTCGAATGGAAAAGTGAGATGAGAGAGATAAAGCGAAGATTGTATTTTTCGAGTGAATATGAATGCCAGAGTGTGCTCGAGTGCTGGAGTGAATAGCGCGAGTTTCCTACGGTCGAGCTTTTTTGTGGCTGTGAAGCTAGCGTCTCACTTGGTGAAAACTCACAAATTATTGAGAGTTCTGGCTTCCTTTTCAATAGTTATAGAATATAGCATAGAGTATAGAATACACGACGCTTGGAGAGTATTAATTTATTTAAAAATAATTCAACATTGCTTGTGCCTGGAACTCTTCATAAAACTGTTTAAAAACTGTAAATCTTTCGAAATCCGAATGTCGGGGCACATTTTTCGGCTTTAATGAGCAGAACTCTTTATTTAATGTATCAGGAACTCTAAAACTATTGAAAAAGCTAGAACTCTCAATAGCTTGTGAGTTTCCACCAAATGAGACGCTAGCTTCACAGACACAGCTTTTTCTTCTCTCCTTTGGTAAATTTGCAATAATTTTCTTCGTGGTAGGTGTCGAAGAGAGCATTAGAATTTCTCGGAGGGCCGAAGGGGAGAAGCGGCATCGCCAGCCAGTACCACTACCGCTTTGGTTGGGCTTGAACATTCTCGAGTGAAAAGCGAGCGTCGACCGAGCGCAACCGGGCGTGACGTGCTCTCGAAATTATCGTCGAGAAACAATCGTAGGAACGATCGATTTTCAATGGTGGATACACGTATAAACCGAACGAGACCGTAGAACACAAACGATCGTCGGTGTTTCAGTGATTTTTTACCTTTGCTCGCAGTCGTGAAACTCCCTCGACGAAGAGAAAGAGAGAGAGGGAGGAAGAGAGAGAGAGAGAGAGAGAGAGAGAGAGAGAGAGAGAGAGAGAGAGGGAAAACGATTGGTTCGAAATGAAAGGAGGAAATTTCATCGGAACGACTCGAGCGTGGGGAAATGTTGGAAAATTGCTAGTCTCTAATTACGTATTAAGGATGAGAAGGGAATTATATCACGATTTGGATAGAATGTAAATTTTTACGGTGAGAGTAGAGCGGATTTCTTTTTTTATAATTATTCGCAAGATCCTTTTGTCGATATTAGATTATCGTTCGTTCGATTCGCGAAAATATCGATGCTCAAGGATTCGTGGATTTTCATTAGAAAGTGAGTCGACTTCGTATCCACCGATTTCTCGGATTCCGGTAAATTACACGCTGGTACGTTTACGCTTTAAAAGTTTTCCGTCAAATCGGTGCAATGAAGCAAGGCAAATCACTCTTGCCACTCGAACGAACGATAAAACGGAAAGGATAAGCTTGATTTTTATTATTAGCCGATGACAGTTCCGTAAAGTATAGGTTGCTGTTGGGACAGACTTAATTCGTTCGTTGAATCAAGAGCTTTGCGCGCTTTGCGTAATCGCGTCGAGGACTCGCTTCAATTGGAGAAATTTCACCGCCTGGTAGGAGAGGTCTCTACGCACCGCACACGCGTTAAAATCTCTTCTCAATACCGTGGCACGACTGTGCCGAGGTGTTAATCGTGCGACGAGAACATGAACATTTGCTTTCTGCGCTTCTACTGTGCCACGCTCTGGCTCGGCTTATTCACTTGACGATTCTCACGGCGTTCTTTTGCCAAATGCCTCGCGGCGTAAGGAACGTTATTCAAGGTCCATTATATCGATGGTAACGCAATCGTCATTGACATCGTTCGTGTGGGCTATCCGAGTATATTTACATATTTCCAAGATTACGGAATTTTGGGAGGAGTTCCGCCAAATTACAATGAATCAACGAATTGCCCGATCGAGCATTTGTTTACATTCTTTCTACGGAAATTCCAAGTTCTCGACTTTTATGACTCTTCGAGGAAACAGTTCGCGTTCTCAATTATTGGCAATTTATTGTAAATATTTTTTTGTAAAATATTCAAGAAATGCCTCGAAGTTTGATACTTTCCACTAGAAAAGTTGAACTTTTTCTGAGCATTTTAGGAGAATGTCAACACGACGCGCAGAACAATCGGTACTCAAGGATCTAACAAATGCATTCGCGCTACCTTCCACAAAATTTATCAACAACGAGTTGTCCAAACTCAATTGAAAATTTTTATTTGTAAAATATTCAAAAAGTTCCTCAAACTTTGGTAGCTTCCAGTAGAAAAAGTAAACTTTTTCTGATCTCTTTAGGAGAATTTCAACACGACGTTGTAAACGATCAGTACTCAAGGATCTAACAAATGCACTCGCGCTACCTTCGACAAAATTTATCAACAACGAGTTGTCCAAACTCAATTGAAAATTTTTGTTTGTAAAATACTTAAAAAGTGTCTGGAAGTTTGGTAGTCTCCAGTGAAAGAGCTAAATTTCTTCTGGCCCCTTTGGGACAGTTCCAACACGACGTGCAGAACGATCGGTACTCAACGATGTAACGACTGCACTCGTGCTACCTGCCAGACAACTATGGACAGTGAGTTGTCCGGCTCCGTGGATTTATTCACTTCGAGCGGGACCAACGAAAGCTATCGTCCTCGTACGCGTACGGCACGCGACTTCGCGCGAGATGGAGCAGGTAACAGTACTTAGATAGTCGGCTGGCATACTGTGCCGTCGGAGCGGACCGTTACAGGCATATGGAAAGTTCGGCGGGTCGTAAAACCTATAGATAGAAAAGATACCGGTGGCCGATTGGCCGCCTGAAAATCGAGGAGGAAAGATTCGTTGCACGGTGTGCTGCACCACGCAGAAGACGAAGAAGAAGAGAGAAAAGGAGCTGTTGAAATTTTGCGAAACATCTTGAAAGTCCAGAATGGAATATTTACGGTGCACTTGGAACTGGTCCACGAAGAAGAAGAAGAAAAAGGAACCCTTGAAATTTCGTGTTCTCGATTAATTCAGAAGGAACCTCTTGGAACTGGCTCACGAAGAAAAAGACGAAGGAGGAGAAAAAGGAACCGTTGAAATTTCGTGTACTCGATTACTCCAAGGGGGAAACTCTTGGACCTGCACCGCGAAGAAAAGGAAAAAAAAGAAGTTTGTTGAAACTTCGTGTTCCTTTCCAACAGCGAGACAAACACGGTATTAACCGAGGCAAGACCAGAACGATAATTGTTGCCCAAGTATCTCAAAGGTGCGAGCCTAATGAGCTACTCGAATAATTTCCGGGAAACGGGTCTCCATCGATTACCATCATTGGACGATCTAAATTGCACGAGGGCGCGTCATACACTCTCGTCACACTGGCACGTGGAGATTAATTTATACAAAAATTTCGAGTCTCTCTCGTGCTCGCATCGAGCCACGGCAACAAGCTCGTGACGCAATCGTTCCGATCTCCTCGGGCCGAGGCGGAGCGCGTAACTTTTCGTTTGCGAAAGAGCAAATGGGCGCACCACACGTGAAACTGGAATCTCCGGGTAAGAAGAGTGAGGGCACAGGCTCACCGTGAAGAAACGCACGATAATGCGTACGTGACTGTGAAATCTCCCTGTTTTCTTGGCTAAGGCGAATTCCGTGCATTCGCTTATTTGCCAGTTTGCGTGCGCGCCGCGTGCGCAACCGAGCCTGCCTGCTTATTCGATGCAGGTAGCAGGAAACGAGGGCCCCCGCCTGTTATGCTCGGAGCCGAAGGCGCATCCGTTTGCCTAGAATCTTCCTGGATGCGACCTCTCCGGGTCATCTTGATCCCGGTTCTCTCGAAGAATAATACTTCGCGAGGTAGAATGTGATCGAGTCGCGTGAGGGGACGAACCGAATGGAATCCGAGATTTATCGAGCCTAAATTTAGCAAGCACCTTTTTCAGACACCTTTTATAAAATCCGCGAATATTCAGGCCACGCGCGTTTAACTGTAGATCGATTCGGATAAATAATTACGAACTCAAGGAGGTCGACACGAGTAACTGCGTGAGAGGAGAGAACTGTGCAATTAAATTCGATTTGGGTTAGAACTCGAGTGGACGGAATCCGAGTTGTCTACCCAGTTGAAGTATTTTGCCAGCGTGAAATCAAGGACCATTAGGTCGAAAGTTGCACCCGCGTGTAAATGAAACTCGCGATTAGAGCGTATTTAAAATCGTTCGAGGTGTTGCAATTTGGCGCGCGTGCGGCGTGGACGAGCGCATTAAAATTAACATTAGCGCCGAGTCGCTTCGAGACTCGTGAGGAAACTATGTCGCATTCTCGGTGCAGTCCCACTGAAACTAATTCAGAGCGGGCCCGTGGTCTCCCCTCGTGCGATGCTTTCTCTTCATTTTCCTAAATCGCCATGGACTCACGGTGCAATTCGCTCGTTTCACTCGAACGAAGAATAAATAATTCATTCCTCGCTTTGCCGGGAATAATTGTAGGCGCGTGTCCGCTCGACGCTTCCTGCTTTCGAAAAAGTCAAGGTCAACGATTTTTACATAATTATCCGATTCACGCAAATCATACTCACGCGTGCTTTCGGACCGGCTCCGAAAATTCGAACGTTTACGACCATTCGCGAAATTCCATCTGGAATTTATATCGGCGAATCAACGATCGAGCACACCGAGAGAAATGTATATGATATATCTAACTATAATGACATAGTAACAAAATTATAGTTGGAAATATCATATTTATGGTAAATGTTGTCATAATATCGATAATAATTACGATAGAGGCATAGTATAACCAACTGTATTATGTTTTTACCCAAAATTATGGTTATTTCAACTAAAAGTATAGTATGCTTGAAAATATATAATGATAAGAAAAGTAGATAGAACTAACTACATTCACATGGCACTTTTTACCATACATATTGTAACAAGAACGAAGGTTAATAATATAACGATTTGTATAAATCGTTCATTCTACTATATTTTGTATGTTTAAGTGAACTATAAAAATATGTTTGACGCCAAATTTAACTATAAACTATAGTGAGATTATAGTAAACCCAATCATTCTTTTCTCTCAGTGCAATGCGCAAACATCCTATCGATGTTTACTTTTAGCAAAGAAAATATCACGAACCCACCCTGGGAGGCAAAACGGAACCTGGCACCATTTGACTCTCCATTAAGTAACGACCCTTTTCCTCGGCTTCGAGGGAGACACCACCGGCGGGCGAACTCGAGCCTTCTAATAAAGATAAAAAGGAAAAGAACAAAGTGGCGCATTACCGTGAGAACAAATTCTCCCGATCGTAGATAAACATTGACAGAGACCCATTCCGGATCTGGCCGATTGTAACGTGGTACGTGTGTGGCGTGATATATCGGCCTTCCGATCGCTGATGGCGTATCTAGCATAAATCTCCGTTAATAAACTGGCCTGATCTTTCACGCGAGCAAGTGGAGGGAGAAAGGGTGCAGGAAGGAAAGGAAAAAGGCGGATGGAAAAAAGTAACGGAAAGGGACTGTTGGCTAAAGGGGAGAAAGAGAGGGAGAAGCGGGGACGGAAAGCCAAAAGAGAACGAAAGTGAAAGGCACACGGATTCCTTTCGTGGCTAGGAGTAAGATAGGACGTAACTACTGAGCCGGTGCACGTGCTCGGTACGCGTGCTTCCACGTGCCACCAGACGCAACTCTGCCTCTAGTCGAAACTGACGAATTGGCAATGGTGGCCCACTCCGTGATTTTCCTTTTTTTTTTTATAGCGTAGCAAGGAGTGAGTAGAGTGAGGACGACGACGAACAATTGTCGCCTCCATCCGTCAACCTCTTAGGACGTCCTTGTGAACACGAGCTCACCTACCGTCCGAAACGCAAAGTAAACTGGTATAACCAACTTGTACCGGGATTCTGTAACTCCGTAACAACAAATGTCGCTATCGTTATCCATCGATATCGATGATTATCGCAAAAGATTATTCGCTAACTAGTAGTCAACGACAACTCTCGATAATGTAAATCGTTACATTCCGAAAAGCGTCGAAGCCAGCAAATTTTTGACAATTCTGTACTGAGTGAACGATGTTTAGTTACATGATATAATTATATCCTAATCCTAACCTTTTGCGATGATCATCGATATCGATGGATTAACGGTAGCGATATTTGTCGTTACGGAGTTACAGAATCTCGGTACTGAAGTGATGAAAATAAACTACGCAATGGGGGTGGGGAAAAAATTTGCAGAAAACCCCAATTTACTTAAAACGGTGGTCTTATTTCGTGATGGTTTTGTGGCCACATCTTTATCGGACGAGCTGCCAAGAATTCGTTTCACGAAGATTCCACGCGATGGTGTACTCCACTTGGGGAGAAGAGTTGACTCGAAGCTCGAATAGACCGCGCGAGCTTCGAGGAAATTGGCAGTCGACTGCCACAAACATTATTTACGATGATAGTTTCGTTTAGAAGGGTGTCGTTACGTTGACTTACGAGAAAGTCGTAGAGTGGCGCGTGTCTCGGGAAAATTGGCCGACCCGAGCTTGCGCTTAATAAATGTCCAATGATGATGATTTTAATGAGACAAGCTCGGCAGGTATCCTGATCCTTTGGTTTCATGCGACGACGGTGAAGAGTCGTAAACATAATTGCGATATTCTGCGAGTAGTGAAGATCACCGAGGATAATTACCCTGGGTTCTCGTATGGAAGATGTGAGCATTCGTTGACGAGTAGGTCATGTAAATATGTCTATGGACTTAGTTGCAAGGACATCGATCCTAAGGTTAACCTCCTTATTTCATCTCGACGTATGAAAACGTCATGTTTAACACACGACGTGTTAAAGAAACGATTATTGATGTTCTGCTGTGGTTAATTTTTTCTTGACGCTTCTCTCTAGCACATAAACATGATCTATGGAAAAAAAATCACACGCCAATTTGCTCGGAGCTGTTTACCAAGCGCAGCATCACCCACCGACAAATTAGCACGAAATGTCACGACGCAGAAAAACACATTACTCTACGATCTCCTAATAACCTCCTATTCGACACGTCGTGCGTTTAGGTCACGATCCTCGTTCGAACGGAATGGAATGCCGTTTCAGATGACTCACGACTTTACTCTCTCTACGATTCACGGCGGGGCTAAATCACCAGGTAAAGTCATAGCAAACCACAGTACTCCTACCAGAATCGCTAGTTGAGAATGTTAAGGACTTTGCTCGTCCACCCCAGAAAGAATCGAAGGAGAGAGGTGAATCTTTCTTTGCTTGCAACTGATAATGCCAATTTGGCCGTTAAGAGATATGACGACGATAAATAGCATTCCTGGACAAAAGGTTAGCCTGTTGTGTTTCCAAGCTCCGTCTCAACACGTTTCTCGATCGCCAGAACATTTTGCACATTTTCTCGAGAGGTTCTAGGAATTTTGTAAATGCCTCACCAGGCGCCAATTCTCTCCAAAGACAAATTGCTCGAAAATAAATTCTAGACGGTGTAAAAGAAGTTGGAGGTCGGGGAAAAAAAAAAAATTCGCCAATTTTTAACCGAGGTGCCCACCCAATCGAGGTCTTCGATGACGCGCGTGATCGAGCACAGCTTACTTTCCTCCACGAGATTCCACGCTACTTCTCGTTTCTTCTTGCTCACCTTTTCTCTCTCTTTTCACTCCTACTTAATTCGACCAGACGAGAGCGCGACTGTCGCGACAGCGGCACCTTTAGTCCTCGAGACTTGGCTCACAAATGCAAGGCGGTTCCGCGCGACCGCGATTGTTTCGTGGTCGATGACCTCGCAGTTCATAGTCAAGGCCACCTGCAAGGTGAAAACCACTTGACAGAAACCATGAACCTCCTCCTGCGCCACGGCCCGATAGTTTCGTCCCGCTTCGAAATTCCGTATTCATGCTTAACCCTTTGCGGACGGAACCGTGGAGACATTGATGCGCGCAGTTGAGAAAATATACATGTTCCATGTTTGCGTTATAAAAACTAAAAATTCATAGCTTTTTATACTAACACTTTACCGACCGGTGGCCGATTAATCAGCTTTTTGTCCCCAATGCTCGTTGACGGATAGTTTACTAATCCTTTGCCATGGAATATGGTATTTCGTTATCAATTAGGAAGATAGAATTGTTAGACTGTACTGTACGCTCCTACATTGATAAATGATATTGAAAACAGTACATGGTCAACGAATGAATCAATAATTTTTCAACTTTTCTGTATCTGGAACCGAGGAGCTTGTGAGAAGTGCATAAGATGTTGAATCGTGATCGGTCGGTAAAGTCAGCTTTCAAAGAGTCACAATAAAATTCTACATATCTCCGAAGTTTGTCGACTCAGTATAACGTAAGATCAGTATGGTTCTTTGCTGAGGTGGCTGAGAGCAGACACGTGACTGGAACGATAAAAAAGTCTTGATGGCTGAGAGTAAACATATAACCGCTAAGGGTTAATTATTGTATGTTCAAGGATACACCGATTAATCGCAAGCACTACTCGAGACTAATGTTCTTCGTCACAGGTCACGAATTCCTCTACAGCATTGTAGAAGAGGTGTTACGATAATTAGAACTCAACGCGTGACGCCAGTGTTGATCGAATCAGGGCACGTGTCATCTTGATGTGAACGCGCTTTGAAACTCGATGACTCACGGGTTGTGATTATTAACCCCTTGACTACAGCAGACTTGGATACGTACCGGCCATACCATCCGGCAAGAATTGAGTTACGATGTGCACTCAGAACGGCGAACTTTTGAGTGGGGATGCATTTTTAAGAAAACATATTTCAATAATCAAGAAACTGAATTTCACTACATAAAAACAAAGTTAAACATTTTCTTATTTGAATATTTCATTCTAGGGATAAATCAAGAAAATAACTGTAAAATTTAAGTTTAAATTGTGGGATGTGGCGATATGGAATGATTCACTGAGCAAAAAATAATTACCACGGTACGAAGTGATGTCTTCACAATTTGGTTATTGTCTTTTTTGATTTTTCGCTCATATTTCAATATTTAAGTAGCAGGTGACTATCGGAATATGTACCAGCGAAATTAGCATTAACTCTTGTCTAATTGAGTTAAGATTTATGGGAATATATATCGATATAATTTTTGGGGCGCCAAAGGCGCTCTCAGTGTCACAAACGCAAAATTTCTAAGCGTCTATAGTCACAGTAGTCAAGGGGTTAAAAGTGTATTATTAAAAATCGGACGAGTTCCGAATCCATTTGGTGCTTCGGTATACGTCGCTCGAGCGACGAATACTGCGCGTAATGAGCGTGTAACGTTACAAGGAGATGTAACATCAAGGTCACTGACAGTAGGCCCGGTGAAAAGCACCACTTCGGTCATACTCTGATAACACTCGCGTGGCGATCGAAGATCGTTCGCAACGGCGCACGATCATGGTCGTTGTTAACGAGCGTAACGAGCGATGATCCTGCCTCCTGTTAATTAGACGTTCTTCCTCGTGAAGTTTCCCTAGAATTGCCCTTCAAACTCATCTCGGCTTCCGATTCCATTAGAATATTCTTACCAGTCTGAAATGACGTCCGAAGAGCGGAGCAGCTTCTGGTGTTACTGGAATTCCAACATGTTCTTAACAAGCACCCAGTAAAGATTAACGACATTTACCGATGAAACTTCTTGCGTTTGAGAGAAAGTCGAAACAAATTACGGATGCTGTTCCCCTTGCGCGTAAAATCCATTTTTTCGGGCCCTTCTTTATTATATAGTTCCTAATTTCACGAGAATTCACGATCTTCTACATGAATCGTTTATCTTGAAAGTGGGCTAGTGACTCCATTCAAAAAAAAAAAATTGAATAGTTAGAAGTAAACAGTTTACACTAAATTAATCTCAAATTATGATCTCACTTTTTTAAAAAAATCAACTTACACCACTTTCAAAGTAAACGGTCCATCCATATGTTTCGTTTCTTTTTCGCAACACGGCAGAAACGCAGAAACGGAGGAATTTTCCGGGTCTACCGAGCGTATGATTCGCCATACATAATTCCACAGCGATCACCGAGACACGAGCTACTGTCTTCTGTCGGTAGTCTGCTCCCATTAACAAGTGTTCCGCCTATTCAGAGCCCGTGACGGATAGCGGTTTAATTAATTAATTAAGCAATTAATCGTGCCCACCGAATTCGCATCCTTCTTCGTCGTGGCCTGGCGAAGACAGGTGAGGAGACTGCGCTCTACAAAATCCTCGTGATGCATTTCGGTGGAAGGAACGTCGGCTAAACGCATGGAGTATTTCACGATTAGCGGCCGGCTAGTTGTAACGCGCCGTATATTTCTCCGATTAGCGGATCCTGTTAGCGCGCTATGCTTTAGCGCCAGCACGAATCACGAGGATCCTGTTCTTCACGGCTCTGCCGTGTTGGCTTTGCCTTAGCATTCGCTCCGCGTCCTCCTTCTGTCTCCTCCTCCTCCTTCTCCTCTTCCTCCACCAATATGATGTTCGCAGTAGGAATGTTCGATTCCGAATTGATCTTTTCGATATTAGACAAATCGATTTTTTTGTATCGATTTTGTAATGTTCGATTTTGAAGCGAATCGATTTTTTTTTCTTTTTTTTTGCGCTTTCAATCAAAGGCTAATCAAAGGCTAGTCAATAAAAAAAGTGAAAAATATTAATGCGTTATTTAAGATACTTTTTATCCTTGTCTTCAAGCTATCAAAAGCTTCCTAACTCCTAAATTAAGGGTCGTCGATTCGCCAACGTTTGTGGCTTGTGCTAAAATTTTATCTCAGTTTGAGTACGGAACTGCACTTTAATTAATTTACGTTTTGACACATTTGAATTGTTTTTATACTGTGGGTTACTTCGACGAAATTCCGATTAATTTAATCGTCGATTAACTTGCGAGGCGACTAACGTAAAAATTTCTGATAATATAAATTTCTGATAATCAGTTTTATGTTAGTCGCTCTATAAATTAATTAACGATTAAATTAACCGGAGTTTGGATAAAGCGGAACTGTCCCTGTAAAAAGATCAATTTTTACAAGATCGATTTTTTGCACTCCGATTTTAAAGAGAATCGATTTTCACACCAGCGGTTCGGAATCGATTCAGAAATCGATTTTTATCACAAGATCGCACATCCCTAGTTCGCAGATCAATAAATTATGCGCTCTACTACCATAGAGAAAGTTAAACTCTGAATTCGGCTATCTCGGGTCAACCGGTCGTGATCTTTGATACAAGCGCGTAAAATGTATTCGATTACTGGCAAATCTCTTTCCTCGAAAAAAATCGGTACACCAAACTCAAATTGATCAGTATTCTCAACTCACGTGCCGCTGTTTTTGAGAATGAATTTGTCAAGCTTCCAAAGTTCACGGTAAATTATGTAAATTCTATTGTGGACTCGATTACCACTGACAAATTTTTCCAGAAGTAATTGATACATCAAGTTCCGGTTTCTTCGTCGACGTTCCCAATCCACGATGTCTCATAGCGAATTTCTTAAGCTTCCCAAATTCGACTCCGTGGGAGTTTCACGCTGACGCATCCTTTCTACTCGCTCTTCTCCCCACGATTTCATCGTGCTTGTTACGAAACCGGTACACCTTGAGATATCGAAAGAGCTTTCGGTCGCACAGGCTTCGGCTCATCCTCCGTCCTCCTCTACCTTCTACTTGTATCTCTTTACGCAACATCTTTGGCTCTTAGCCTCTCGAACCTTCACCTTCGGTGCTGCATAGCGTCGGAAGTAGAAGGGATCGTAAAGTTCTCTGGAATTTTTTTCACACGGCCACTGCCGCGAGAACGAAGGAAGGGAACGATGAATGGATCGTGGAGCTGACGAGCGTGGAAGTGGCGATCGGATCGAAGAGTAATTTTAATATTAACTTTACGAGCGGAAGGAAGCTTCGTAAAGTTAAGAAGAGAAAAATTACGGGACCACGGATCGTCCATTCTCACCCCAGAATCGTTTCCTGCCTCCTTTCATTTACCGTGCGCACGACAATTTCCCGCAATCCTCCGATCTTCCGAACAATTCTTCGAGCAAAGTGCGACGTCGTGTCCGGCGCGTGGAGAGCACCGTGAGAGCGCCAGGAGATAATGGAAAAGAAATACGTCGTCGGCGAGCAGACCAAGAAGGGAACGTTTGTTCTACGAAACAATCAGATCGTGAGTGAAAGGTTCCATACCCGTTCGCATTACTTTCGTCGGCTTCGACTTACGTTTACTTATCGTCCGGAGGGTGAGTAAAACGCGTTGCACAGGTTCAACATCCATACACGGTACACGGAGAATAATAATCGTTGGCTGAGACTGTTCAAGAATAATTTCACGCTCGATGATCCACTCGACTTACAATGCAATTATAATTCATTGGACTTTATTTCTTCTAATGATTTCCAATAAGAATATCGAGAAGATAATTTAACGGAAAAAAAAGAAAAACCAACAAACAAACATTGTCCAGCCCGTATTTTATTTTTTCTAATAATTTACAAGAAGAATATCGAGAAGGTGATTTAACGGAAAAAAAAGAAAAACCAACAAATAAACATTGTCCAGCCCCCAGAATGAGACTAGATTCTCGTGTAGACTATTAAAGCGTAAAAATTCTAGCGGAACGGAGTAATCTCGAACAGTTATAACTACTAACGCGCGCTGTGCATAGGACGCGCGCGATGCTTACCCTAGCTCGCCACGATGCTATGCACGCGCGCGCATGGGTATTGCACACATTTATTAAGCGCGACCGTTGTACAGTTACTCCACACGCGGTTACTCGTCCGACGTAGGTATTTCCTCGTAACGAGGAGACGAGACTCGTAGTTGGAGTCTTAATGGTGCCTCGCAATCTCTCCCGGAAAATTTCGTGGCACGAAATTGTGCGAGCCGCGTCGCTTGCCGAAAGAGGACGCAAGCGCGTCGAGAAAGGAAGTCAGTCGGTCCTGGACGAGTGGTTAGGTTGACACTTTTCGCCAAGAAAGCGTAAGAACGTGACAGTAGAAAAAAAAGAATCGAGAAGGTAGACGACACTCCAAATTCAGAAGGCAGGTCGCGTGACGGCGGAAAAGGTATTTTCCTCGCGAGGATTATTATTCTTGCTAAATCGAGAGAAACAATCTCGAGGAAGAATGGATCCTATTTCTCTCCGTATGTGGATCGAGTCGAAATGAGCGGAACCGAATGTAGAGAATTGTTCTCGAATCTGGCCATTTGCAATCGTGCTGTTGGCGCTGTTCCTAAACCGAGAGAGCTCCGAAGGAGAAGAAGAGGGAGAGATCTCTCCTGGGAGAAGAGAGAAAAAAATTAGACAAGGTGCGCAACAGCCTTAATTGGTATTAAAACCGGTGCATTAGGCAGGTGGGCCTACGAGTGCGTAACACGGAGGGGTCAGACGCGGTTGCACTTTCACTCCTTACGTTGGGCCAGTAAGACTGGTCCGACTCCACTGTGGGTAAAATAGATAAAACGCTTGCAATTGACTTCCCATATAGCCGTGCGGAATTGAAATTGGCCGCGAGAATAATCGATGCGTGAGATCGGAGCAGGCTTGACAGAAGATCTTAATTGAACCGTGGAGAAGGTAGAGGGCTTGATCGAGGAGTTATCTTTTAAAGATCGGCGGAAGGAAGTTACAAGAGGATTCAAGGGAGCTTGTTACGCGCGGGATAGTATAAATGGCAGTAGCGTGGGGGGCCGCTAATGAACACGGTAGCAGGAGGAATAGGGATCCTTTTTGCTCGAGCAAGCACAGACGTTCGCGCGAGTTCGATTTCAATTCTAATGGATATGCAGTAGCGAATGGAGAGGCGAATGCGTGTCAGTACGAGCACGGATAAACGTGGACGAGTGCTTCATGTTCATGGATGCTCGTGTGGAAGAGTATTTCTTTTAGGGAGAAGATCATTAGATGTAGGAAATACTTGTGAAACGGTTGGCGCGTGCTTAAGCCAAATATGTAGGCGTCGAATGATTTCTTTCAGGGGTCCATGTTCATGGATGATCGCGTGGTAGAATCTCATTCCGAGGAGAAGATAATCAGTAGGCGTAGTGGATAATTGTGAATAAACATTTCACGTGGGCTTAAGTTAGAAATTTGCATGTGGACCAATTTCGTCCAGGAAAGAAGATCATCAGTATGCATAGTGGATAATTGTGAATAAACATTTCACGTGGGCTTGAGTTAAAAACTTGCATGTGGAGCAATTTCTTCCAGAAGCGAAGATTGTTAATAAGTGTATCGAGTAATTATAAATGCAAGCTTCACGTGCGATTACCTTAAAAATTTCCACGAGTTGCTTCCACAAAAATAGACCCTAAGAAAAATTACGATCGGTCGTCTATAATTATTCCAAGTATCCCAAATCTTTTGCATCGACAAAAAAATGCCAACCTCATAATTTCACGATAATCGTAATCCTATACGCGCGCACCTGCGTGTCCACGCGGTAAAAGTGTCACGCGCGAGGAAGTACTCGCGCACAGCTTGCTTCCGCACGCTCGCCTGCTTCTTATTCGCGATGTTTCTTCGCCCGCTTGGGCTCGAGGCTCGCGCAGGCGCGAGCTCCTAATGAAGATTCTTCGTGCACGCGACACCTTCGGAGGAATTCTTACGAGGCTTGTTCGCTCCTCGACATCGATAGGCGGGTAGAGAAAGAAAAAGAAAGAGAAGGAGAGACAGAGAAATTGTGGTGCGGAGGACACGCGTATTCTCAGGCCGTTGACTCGTAACGGGTCCGCTCTATGGGCTCACTTCAGTGTTCGTTACATTGGCGAGGCTTACCTTCCTCCATCCTCTCTCTTTCTCTCTCTCTCTCTCTCTCTCTCTCATTTTCTCTTTCTATCTTTAAACCTCTCTTTCGAACCTGAAACGGTCTGCCGTTCACCGGGCTCTTCTTTCGGGGTTGGCCCATCGTGCCTCTTTTCCGCGACTGGGACGATCCGCGCGAACGCCGCGTTAAAATCACCGCACCGAACGAACAGGGTCGCGGGGTCGAGCGTGTCACGACTCGCTTCCACGCGAAAGGAGCATCCAAGTGGATCCTTCGGTATCGATTATAACGATGTTGCATTCACTCGAGAACTGTGGTCTGTGGATGCTTCGAAGGACGAACATGACGAGGGTACAAGATTTTTTTTTTGAAAGAAGAGATCTTCCGGGGTCCCTTCCGCGAAGAAAGATCTTCCTTTGGAATTGTTCATGGAATTAGCCCGGGATTTTTTGTTAAGATTATTCCAGAAGGATATTAGTAATTTCGATTCTTCTGTTTCTTAGAAACACGAGGTTTTTTATTAAGATTACTCGCGAAGAGTATTAGTAATTACACCAACGATTACCACTAATACGATTCTCTCTCTCTCTTTTCATTTTAGAACCACTCGGCATCCCAAAGATGCTGCAAACCCTGTTGCTGCCATTGCTGGCAGCAGCATGGGCGCTCGACGTCGCGATGGCGACGTCCGCCTGTCCCTGGGCGCAGCAAGTGGCGGAGCTCGAGAACTCGTGCACCTGCGACTACAATCTCGCCCGCGAATTATCCGTTCAATGCGACATAGTTAACTACAACCAACTGCTGTCAGCGATGCAACGTTTCTCGTCTAAAACCACCACCGTGGACCTGTTCTACATCAACAACAGCACGATCGGTGCACTCAAGAACGGAATGCTCTCGGCACTTAGGATAAACAACATGCAATTGTCCGGTTGTCGTATAAGAACGATCGAACCAGAGGCCTTCAAGGGGCAAGAGAGTAGCCTGAGAAGTCTTAACCTAAAGGACAACGAGCTAACCGAAGTGCCCAGCTCAACCTTGAAGGTCCTCAAGAACCTCACGGTTCTGGATCTCTCGACTAATAAGATCAGCAGGGTCGTGGATAATGCCTTTGCTGGGCTAAAGCTGGTCACTCTTAAGCTATCCGACAACGAGGTCACCTTGATGCCAGGCTGCTTCAAAGGTCTCGAGAGAACCTTGAAGAACCTAAACCTGAAGGGCACCAGGCAAAAGAAGGTGCCGGAGTCGTTGAGAGGTCTGAGGACACTCGCGTTTCTCGATCTTTCCCAGAACAGCATTCGCGAGTTGCCCGGTTCAGCTGGCACCAAGGCCTTCGAGGGCTTGGAGTCGTTGACCGGCTTGAATCTCGAGAGGAATCTCATACAGAACATCGGCGCCGACGCGTTTTACGGGGTCAGAAATACACTGAGTTCGCTGAGTCTGTTGAACAATCTCATCCCCGATTTTCCGACCATGGCTATCAACAGTGTGCACGATCTTAGGGTAATATAATTTATCAACGATCATGTCCAGTTAAAATAAGATTGCACGAAAGGTTTGAAATTAATTTCCCTTCGGTTACAGGTCTTGGACATCGGATTCAATCTCATCACGGACATGCCGGCAAACGCTTTTCAAAGCAATCCTTCGATAACGCTTCTAGCTATCGACGGTAACCCTCTGTCAACTGTGCCCGAAGCAGCATTGGCTCGACTGAACGGCACGCTTCGAGGACTCAGCCTCGGAGGACGATTTCTTGTCTGCGATTGCAGATTGCGTTGGATCGTCGACTGGATCAAGACCAAGGATCTGCAAGTGACCAGCCGCGAACGAAAGCCCCAGTTTTGCGGAAGTCCTCAAAGATTGCAGGACAAAAGCTTCTACAATATTGATCCAGAGGGTGAGCGCAGAATTTATCGAATTTCGTAAATAATATCAGTCACGAAATTTACGACCGTGAACGCTTTTCTCTTTGCAGACATGAACTGCGAGAGGCCACCGGAGATCGTTGGGATAGGAACGGTGGAGAGCGTGGACACGAGAGAACCCACGGGCACAGATGCCGTGCCTGAGAGTCATCGACCGACCGTGCGACCTTCGACTTCGACCCAAGTGGTGCTCACCACCGGCCCGCCCTCCACGAGCACGACGACATTTGTACCTAGCACCACCCAGCACAGAAGGCCAGAGCCACAATTCACCACGACAACCTTCGCTCCAACCACCAACAGACCCACCGCAGCACGAACAGGCAACGTGGTGATAATGAGAACCACCTTGACACCCCCTAAACACATTCAAGAACAAGCGCAACAGCATCAGCCTAGGCCACCACTGGTGCTAGGCTCGCCACTCTACAAGTCTAAGTCCAGTGAAAAGGACATCATAGTGAAGGACGTTCTCAGACAGGACAACGCCGTGATCATTTACTGGGACACCGAGGCTAGCAACATTCTAGGATTTCGTGTGATCTATCGCTTGTTCGGTGACAATAGTTTCAAGCAGGCACCGCCACTCGAGGCCAGCGAACGAGAGTTTAAGATTAAGAATGTACCTTCGCAGGTAGGATTTGTGGTTGGGTTAAGCCAGGCTTGGCCAAATGCTGCTCTTGGTGCTCTTCAAGGCCACTGCCGAATGGAGAAGAAATGTCTCTCTCCATCTATCTAACGCACTGTCCCTCATCTTTTGTTTATCGGTCCGCACGTGCCACGTCCCGAAATCACAGTGTAGTATCTATGTATGAGTGAGTGTACACGTGTGCATCCTAAATAAGCACGATGAGATAGATAGGTGGAAGGAGTAATTTCTCCTCCGTTCGGTGATGGCCTCGAAAAGCACCAAGAGCAGCATTTGCCCAGGCCTAGGTTAAACGACAGCATTGAAGCGAAGTGTGAGATCAATTGAATTAATTTGTTTCGCAGGAATGCATCGTCGTGTGTGTCGTGTCTCTCGAAGAAACGAACGTCACCCCCGCAAACGTGCCCTATAATCAGTGCAGAGAAGTTAGGACGGAAAATTCGCCAACCTCGAACATGGATAAGATCACAATCGCAGCCAGTGCGGCCATATGCGCGACCATAGTGGTGGCCGTGATTATCTTTGTGGTGGCGAACCGTAGGCGGGCCAGGAAGCTGCACACGCTTCACAGTATAGATCAGACGAAAATGGGCGGGCCTATTTCAGGTCTACCTGTGAACTGCTGTTCCAACGTTGGTCCTACACCCAGCCCTGGTGGTCCATTATCGTCAATGGCCACTCTCAGTGCTTACAATGCCCAAAAGGAATGGGACCAAGTGTCCGCCTACAGTAACAGAAGTATCCCAAGGCCGAGGATATTTCCAATCGATAGGCAAGGTATGCACGTGAGACATTATTGGAATAATTGAACGGTAGAGTAATACTTTTGAAAATCTAATCTCTTCCAGGTTCCATCACCAGAGCTTCCTGCATAGACGACGTCCGATCCCAAGCTGGACACTACGGTGGAAAAGTGTCCACGCGGTCAGTCGCGGATGGACAATCGCAGCACAGTTTCTCCAATAATTCTACGAGATACTTTACGAATACCGCCCTAGGGTCCAATCTGGTAAACACAAGACCAGGTCGGTGAACCTCGATTTATTTTATGCGCACTATCCACCATGAGATCTCTGACTAATGACTATTTTATTCAGAGTTGCGACAGTCTCGTCAGTCTCTGGCCGCCACGTCCGAGAGAATGTCAAGAGGGAATTTCACGAATAGTCACTTGCCGCCTCATGCTTCGTCCAGAAGGCAACGGCCACGATCGCGCAACCGCACCCTGGAACAAAATCCTCCACGTCCTGGTAGCCGCTACAGTCTAGCCGATTCTACACACACTTTGAACAATTACGACGAGAACAATTGGACTGACCATGATATGGATATATACATGGCGCGTAATCCGACTACGAGGAGCGGCCTCGTGCCGCTGTGAAAGTGTTGAAACTTTTATATGTTCTGTTGCTCAAACGTGTTCAGCGATCTTTGGCCCCTTGTCGGTCAATATATATGTATAATAACTATGTTCTAGAATAAGGTACGGATATGAGATTAGCTTGCATTAAGAGTAGGTGTAATTCTTTGTCTATCTTATTGCAGATACTACTGTGTAATATCTGTAATAGCGAAGGAACATGCGGAGAGATATTACTGTAGACTTTAAAGAGGAACTCGTATGTAAGAGGGCTTCGAATAAACTGCCAATATACGATGTGTTCTTGATACCCCGAATGTTAGTATTCGGCTTACTCAAGTACGCGATCTCCAGGTAAATGTATCGTGGTGCTTTGCAGTGACATTGTGGTTATATACATTGACTTTTTAAGTAAAAGTAATCATGTTCAAAGTGGAGAATTTCGATGTGGTTAATACTACGAACCTTAGCAGTGACATGTTCTTATCCAAAGACTGTATGAGAGTGTAGTAAATTCTGAGAGAATTATGTTTACCGCACTGCATTTATATTTATACATACTATTTCAGTAGACGTATCAACGTATTACTATTATAGGTGCATTATTCTTAATATCGCAGGAAACGTATCAGACATCATGATATTGATATGATTGCGTCGTGTGTTATCGATTAAGCTACCATATTTCTCGATCATAGAAGTTATCAATAAAAATTTAGTTACTTACCCAGGTATCAGGATATTTCTTTCCCAGCGAAACCGGATTTCTTGAACAAACTCGTGCCACAGTTGTGCCAGTGCTATTCCTTGTCCTAAACTATTTACACAATGCGCAGCAACAATGGACAGACGCCACACCAAGCTGTCTACTGCACAAGTTTTAACATCTCTCCATAGATCTTGTTCTGCTGTGTGCACACTTCCATCGGCGTAAGGAGTTTTCTAAAAATGTATCGAGCATTAAGAATCATATTCTGTTAATTGTTCAATTCAAATACTTCTAACACTAAAGGTTCAAGAAAACACAGTGGCGATATATTAAATTTTAGTTACTCACGGTATTATCGTCGGCATCGGGAAAAAGAAAATATAAAATAGGTAATAACATCTCATCTGTTATAGGTCCTTCGACATTCTTATTTTTCATTTTTGTACTGACTTTACCAATAGCAGTCGAAATAGTTGGAATTCTTGATTCAGTCAATGCATTAAAAGCAGAGCTATATACTCGATCATTGTTGATGTACATTGCACCTTCGCCAAGAAGTTCAACCATAGTTCTCGTATCATCGAAGAGGTACAAAAATTCTTTTAAATATCCTTCGAGTAAGAGCTTAGTATCCTTGACGTCTACTTTCACAGACCATTCCGGAGCCTGCAATGGATCTAAGGCTGTGTAACCTCCCCAATCCAGCACAAGACATTCCGACACTTGTGGCCATGTGGTAAATAAATGTAAAGCTCTGAAATATCGTTAAAGCTTGTTACAATTTTTAAAGATTAACGTTCATCGTTCAATAGTTGTGCATCTTACGCTATTGGTTCAAGCGTTACTCCAAAGGGAAGTTTCCCTAACTCGGCAACACCCAAAGTTTTTCCCTGCATGAAGTCGAAATCTGGAGGCTCTTGAGTCCATTCGCTATTGGTCCAATCATTTACTAAGTAAGAAAAACGTATTGATACCATTATTGGATCGAGTCTAGTAGCACATCCTTCTCCTAGTTTCTGCTTAAACAAACCAAGTAAACCTAAAAAATTAATTGATTTGTCACACCTTCATTAATATAATTCCTTACGCGATAAGTACGTACCTGTAAGATGCCTGCAGTGAGGTGGAATTTTTGCTAAGTGTACCATATCAAAATGAACACAACTTCGTTTACTTATACTGACACCAAGATACAGTTTCTGCCATGGCTCTTTAATCTGTATGAAGATAGGAATGTCACTAGAATATAAAAAAAGAGGTAAGGTAATATGTGACATATGAAAATAGTACCACGTTAAGGATAATTACCAGTTTGCATTATCGAATGCTATTGTAACCGCACTAAGCAGTTGTTTAATTTGTGATTCTTCGATAATATGATCACTGGGATATGTAATTGATTTTTCTAGAACAAGAAACTCTTGCAATCCGTAATATCGAACTATCTCTATATGGTCACTCGTGCAGATATAAGGTGCAAAATCATTTGACGTATCTAAAGCATCTATCTGGCATTGTGGGCTTTCAGTTTCATAGTCGTCACATGAATCATCAATATCGTCTTCATTATCATCATACTTAAGTTTGATATGAAACAAAGTAAACTTACACTCTGTAACACATATGTTTACTTATTAAGAATAACTTCTGTTCAGACTGTACAACTGATTGTCGTAGACATTTGTATCTGAAATAATTTTAAGTGTCATATACCTTTATAGTTCAGTGCATGTTTATCTGTCTCAAAATTACAATCTGTAAAGTCTCCTGGCTGTAAGGAACGATCTATTTTTGAATATCGCAAATTCCATTTATGCAGAATATCTTCCAAATGTGCTATAAATTCCTCTCCGGGCGTAGCTGTCGTGAAGTCACTATGAAAAACGTCTTCAATTTCGATGTTATTCATTTTAGAAACACCGTCGACTTCGGAACCCTTTGGGACCTTATGTGTTTTTTGATTTACAACTTTGTGAGGTTATGCGTTTGACATTTGCACATATGTTTGAGCTTCAGAAGATTTCTTATAGATGACGCCAGTATGCTCTTCATTGGTAATCGCATCCTTTCATATCCTACGTACCGAATATGATAGATAAGTGTGGGTACCAAACAAAAAAAAAAATCTTTAACAAATAACACACTACACACGGACATTAAAATATTAATTTTGTACGCATAAAATTGAAAGTCTTTTGTCTATCTCACATTTTAACAGACTCGAAAATCAAGTCTAGTGTTCGTTGCTGTAATGATTGGAGTTACAAGATTTTAATAATTTTTATTTTATTTCCTTACTACCTCTGCTAGTAATTTCTTCGATTACGCGCCTATCAATGGTGATACAAGCGAAACAATCAACCTGATTTAACTGTAATCCAGGTAGGGCTTCACAATCGATTTACAGAGGGCCGTTTAATAGCTCAGAATGTACGGCTTGGCAATTTTTGTAGGAAGGTAATTTTCCTTGTTATTCTAAAAATATAAATAAGTACAAGCTTTACATTTCCGTACATCCATATCAATTAATAAGAGGAAATGTAATGATCTTTTAACCGACTGAAAATTGTTCAAGTCTAATTTTCTCAATTAAATTCTTATTGTGTTTTCGTTAGACAGTTGAAAGAGATGCAATTTGAGACAGACGGCTGAATACTATTCTTGCTGACTGGTAATCTTGGAAAAACTGCAAACGTTTTAAAAGCTCGCTAACACGTCGTCGAGCAAAGAAGCGCATAACTCGTATTAGATAAATGACGATTACTCGAGATAAGAGAAACAATTACAAAGTAACGAAGAAATTACTTTTGCAAATGGTATATGATCTGTCAACAGTTAAATTCAAACATACATGTTAGCATATTCAATTTGATGTCAATAACCTGTGACTGTTCATCCGATTCTCAATCGGGTGCTAATCCACTTGTTACCTCATTATTGCACATGTGGTGTTAGAAAGTATATTTAAACAAATTCCGACGTTCGCGGCCCGCAAATAGGGGGGACGCAAACAGCGGAAGCCTGTAAGGCAGCGATGCGCAACTTGTGGCACCTTTGCATACTCATTATTAAAAAAAGAAAAAAAAAACACACACGTTACCGCTTATACCTTCATAATATTACAATGCATCCCATTTATTATTCATTAATCGCTTTAATATCACTGGAAACGCATATATCGTGCAACGTTAACTCCGCAGAAAGTCTCTGCACCTTTAATAGTCGTACGATTGGCCAATGCGAATAATAAACGATACCGCGTACACACGCGGCATTAACTATTAACATGGCGACGGGAAGCTTGCAGGGAACTAATTCGAGCTGCTGCATTATCGGGGGTAGAGCGTGAATTTGTGATTAAATTATGAAAAAAGAAGGAAGGAAAGAAGAGCAAAAGACGCAGTTGCGCAACACTGATACAGCGGACGCATGACAGACACTGGCGTAGGGCTGGAAGTTTTCACACTGCGATTTATTTTGCAATAGCGATTGGTCCAACGCGTGATTCGATCCCACGACGATGTTACTTACCGATGGTCCGGAGGGTAGACCCCGAAGGCTTCAATGCGAGGCGCTCTGACACGCAGTATTGATAAAGTTTCGTCAACGTGCACTTGCCTCGCGCAGAACTCTTCGGTCGAAACTGATTCGCATTCACCGATTCCGAGTGTGCCGTTCTCTCTTCGCTTTATCATGAACGATTTGCGGTTCGCGTCAAACGCGTTTCCGGCATATCTAAAATAATTTCGCACGTACGCCAGAGTGCGCTCCGCGCGCGTATATAATATAAATGAACTCGAGTGAATTTACTCACGCGTTTTCGTGCGCACGATACAATCTACCGTAATAACACGTGGAACAATATCGGTTAAGCAACAGAGATGTGAGGGCCAAAAGTGTCAATCGCGTGCACGCCATTCGCGTAAAGTTTCCTCGGTGGTAGAAATTTCTGCAAATTCGACGAAGCGCATGCGCCAAATGAAATGTTTCGCGATAAAGAATCGTTCATGGTAATTACCGCGTATTTTATGAAGTTCGTTTGATTATTAATTGCCTCGAAATTATTAGTTCTTTTAATTACCCTCGCGCAACGTACGTAAAAACACAAACGTCCGTATTTTCAACGTTCCACGATACACCAGTGCGAATCGATCGAACACGTTCGATACAGCTCGATTCTACATCCACGAAAACCTAGTTAATAATAAACATTCGATGTGCATCGTGCATGTGCGACGGCCTTAAAACATTATTATTAATAGACACCCGAAAGACCCACGCGCTCGATTCGCCAATTTGGCGTAAACAATACAAACAAACTTACGCGTAAAATCCGAATGTATCTAACCGATCTTGCGTTTGATTCCTTGATAAATCGTCGAGAGAAAGAATCGAATCGAACCGACTAAATTCGAACCCAAACTATCCTCCAGTATCGTCCACGTCGCGCACAATTAACAACCTCGAGTATTCGACCAACCTACGGTTCAAGGCCTCTGGAATCTCCACGGTGGCAACGATGCTTAGAAAGGCGATATCGCGGAAGGAAGCGTGCCACGAAGTGCGTAAGCTCGTCGACGCTTTGGGACGCGTGTCGTTCGCCACAATCGGTTTCTACGCCATTGTATAGGCACGAGGGGGCATCGAGACGATTCGACGACGTCAGTGAAAACGAGGTGCAAACGTGGTGTTGAAGCTTGTCGGGCAGCAGGACGCGCGGAACTCGGGAGGAAAGGAAGCATGAGCGCCATAAGGTGTCGCTGCCGGGAGTTTCGGCCTTACGGACGGAACTGCAGTGGAGCACGTGTTCCGTTGGTTAGCCAGTAGAGAGAAAGCGAGTGAGAGAGTGTGAGAGAAAAAAAGAGACAGACAGAGAGAGAGAAAGAGAAAGCACATCAAACCGTGCTGATTTTCTCTCCTCCTCTCGTCTCCTTTTCTCGCGTGAAACCGGTATCTTCGGCGCGCGCCGCCTCCTCTCCACTAAAACCTCATCCTCTCGCTTTCTCTCGTGCCTTCTCTACCCCCTCCTCCCTCTTTTTCTCTCCGCGCTTTCCGTCTCACACGTGCGAGGGACACGCGCGCGGTATGCGTTCAGACGGTTACGGGATAGAACCGCGGGAATCGGCGTCCTAGTCGTCGTCGAGAAACAACGGTGAGTGGACGAGACGGCGTGACACGCGTGGCACACGCGCGAGTGGCGCCAATTTCGAGATTCCCTCTGCTACGTGCGCGAGACGCACCACCGTCCTAGAAAAATGCCGGACAAGGTGGCACCCTCGGAGAAGCAGATCCTTCGGGACAAGGACAACCACGAGGAACAGGAGAACGGCGTGCAATTGAAGAAGGAATTGGGCTTGTTAGATGGGGTTGCTATTATCGTTGGGATTATCGTCGGAGCTGGAATATTCGTCTCGCCCAAAGGAGTCCTCAAGAACAGCGGTAGCGTCGGACAGGCGCTCATAGTTTGGATCTTCTCCGGTGTGTTGTCCCTCATCGGTGCATTATGCTACGCGGAATTGGGTGAGTTAGAGGCTTCGTCTAATTATAAGATCGCATGGTCTGCCGGCATGAATGGCCTCAAGGAGCGTTCTGCTATATATGGAGGAAAGCGGAAGTCCAATGAACTTGGAGATCTTTTATTATAGTGTTATGCGGGTAGTTTGACGAAGGACGGAAGTTTATTATTGTTCGTAAGGAATTAATGAGATTGTGAGTGAATTAAAAATTCGTCGATAGATGCATGATACGGTAAATGCTTCATTTTTTGTAGAGTTTGCATCCGGTTGCGATTTTTAGTCTTTAGAAATTGGTGAGAAATCTCGGCTTCCACGCGCGCATATGGAAATTTCGTTTGACCAAACTGCCTCGTGGGCCCGGTTCGCGCACCTCGACGAATCTTATACATGCCCGCGCGCTCTTGCATCATCCTTCGGAAGGTGAACGACTGACACGCGCGCCAGACCGCGATTAAGGTCTGCGCATGTGGCATATAAGAAGATATGGAGTTTCCATTTTTCTTTTTTTCGCGAGCGTGCACTCGACGAGAGGCAACGTGTAACGAGATACGAAGGGAGTTAGAGTCGTTGCGAAGTAAATGAACGTCCAGGTACGTTCACCGGAGATCGAAATGCGACATAACCTCAAGGAACTAGAGAATTCGTTTGTGGAACGCGTTGGCGCGTACGCGATTCGACGCAGGGCTCGACCAATGACGTCTCGATGCAAATGCAGCGAGGATTGGCCCGTGGATGACGTATCAGATGGATTATTAGTGTCCGTCAACGTGCTCGTTTGAAATCGGCCAATAGATATGTAGATTATAACGGTGAGTGCACCTGCCTGGCCATTCGAAGTGACGACAGGCAGCCCAGATACATTACATTTACTTCGACACGGAGAATATTCATTTAAGAATCGAGAGAACGTGATACACTTGACTGTTGTATCGATAATCACGAAATAATAGCCGTTTAGTCGGAAAATTGCGACATTGCGGACTATAACCCGATCGTAATAAAGAAACTTTAAAGACCGTAATAACCGATCCGCGCGTAAAATTACGATAACAAAAGACGCATTCAAGGATAGTCTATTATCTTGCAGTGATTTTTAGAATCGTGCGCTTGCTGTGGGGCGAAGGTTCCGCGATGTATCGATGTAAAATGAAATAGTAGAGAAGTCCTTGCGCTAGTAGACTTGACCAATAGTGGAACTTTGTTGATTTTCGTCGATGAATAAGTAGAAGAGTAAATAAATACGATCTGGTGGATGGTTTTTTTTCCAAAGCGCTCTTGATCATTTTACTTTTCTTCATTTGAAATTACTCGATCCTTTATTGCGTCGGTGGAATGATGAAACGCAAAAGCTGATGGGAAGATCTTATCTAAATTTTATGCGTGTAAAAAGAAACGGCGTGGAGATTGAATAAATTTTTATCGAATCTTCGGAAACTTCGCTTCCGCGTGGATGGTGGAAGATGAGTATGAGGGACGGGGTAAGAAAGAGAAATGCAAATTAAGCTGTACGCAGGCAACTGTGTAAACAATGCAATTAGTCCCGTTTCCGCGTTCGAAGGTTGAACGCAGACGGTTTGTTGAGCATGCAACAATTGCAATTGAAAATTTTATACCGTGCTCCGAAAAATATTCGTATGCTCCAAAATTTTCTGATATTCAAATGTACGTAGGCGGGGTCGCATATGCTGCATTACGTATCGAAGGATTATCTTGGTGAAATTCATGCATGGCATATAAATAACGTTTGTCTGAATATTTATAAGAATTTTAATCGGCCCAAAACGGAGATCAATGGATAATATCCGATGTACCAATTTACGAGTGACATTAAACGGCGTATGGTAGCCTAAATTATTGACTGTAATTAACCACGCGGAGAAAAAAACAATGCAGCTGTAGCGTATGCAAAAATTTCAATTGGCAGTTTCATTATGACGCCTCACCTGAGAATTCTGTTGAAGGTCCGATGAATTTCATCCGGTCACCGGAATAAACAAATTAACATATCTTTATACGACGATCCAAATAATATCGATGCAAGGATGAAACTTTTGTCGTGTTAAAAAAAAATTCTGGACTAAATTACTCCGTTCGCCATATCTTTATACAATGATCAAAATAATATCGATGCAAAGGTGAAACTTTCGTCACGTAAACAAACTCTAGACTAAATTACTCCGTTCGTCGTATCTTTATACAACGATCAAAATAATATCGATGCGGGGGTGAAACGTCGAAAAATATGTCTAGACCAACGCGAGGATCATTCTGCTCCCCTTCGCGTTGAGAAACGATGCAACATTCCTGATAGACTAGAATCGGAGAACCGAGAAGAGAGATCGAGTGAGAGGTGGAGCAAAAAAATCTGTCCAGAGCATTGACCGATTTCTGGCATACACGGCGAGTCTACAAAAGAAATTAAACGTTTCAAGGAAATTCAGGTGTGAACCTAACCTAACCTAACCTAACCTAACCCTATTGCATCACGTCCTGTCCACTCGTTTCGGTCACTCGATTACCCCAAATGTACCATTTTCACTGGAACGAAATTCAGAGACCTTTTCCGCGCAGTTTCTTACGACCGTAATTTGCCAAGAATGCAAATCGTTAGGAAACCACTATCAAGAAAAAAAAAAATGTCGGTCAACGGCCCCGTGAAAATTAAGGTGCTCAAATATCACGGATAATTGCTATCTTCCTTTCTCTTGCTCGACGTCTTTTACAGGCAAGAAATGAAGAAAGAAGGAAAATGCAGGCTGAACTTCCGTATCCGACCCTTATCCGATCTTAATAAAATTTTACAGGTAAGTAGTATTTACTAAATCTAGTTGAACGCCATAAGTGCTAATTTAAGGAAACGCCTGCTTTCCGAGATATTGAATTTTTAATTACGTTTAATTTTTTAGATTTTTACGTAAAAAAAAGAGACTAGAATTCAAAAATGTTTTATTTTATTAATATCTTGCAAGATTATAAATACTAATTTATCAAAATATCATTAGAATACATATCGAAAACAAGGAATATAGAAAACAATTTTGTTTTTTGGGTAATTATTCACTTATGGGGAGCCACCTCGGATTTCAATGTCCTTCACATATGTTAGCAAGCTCATCACCGTGAGGTCTCCTCCCCAAAAAATATATTCAATGTTAAAGTTGAAATATAAATGTGATAAATAGAGATTGATCTAACCAGAAAGGCCTACCACGTTCTCAAGTTTACAACCTGACATTTTGTGCAATTTCAGTCTTCCTTTTACATAAAAATTTCAAAACTTCTTGATTTAATCCTGTAATTCTAAAATTTAATATCTCGGAAACCAAGCGTTTCCTTAAATTCACACTTATGGCGTTCGATTGCATTTAGTAAGTGCTACCAGTAAAATTTTATTAAGATCGGACGAAGGTCGGATACGCAAGTCTTACCAAAATGCATATGGTCAATATCGATAAGGTCCTACGGGGAAAAAATATTAAAAAATATTTAATTAAATAGTAGAACCCACCGTGATGCGTGTAAGAGGTCAATGAACCAGAGCCGTGCTCCCTCAAGAAAACCCAGCATACTGATCTCAACAATAAAATACAAATCGGATCATTCGATTGAGTGATTAGAATACCAATTTGAACTTCACACTCTTCTCAACCCCCTCCCTCGAAAATAATTTCAGGCACGATGATACCGAAGTCCGGAGGCGATTACGCGTACATAAGCGACGCGTTTGGACCACTGCCAGCCTTCCTTTACCTATGGGTGGCATTGTTTATCCTCGTGCCAACCGGAAATGCAATCACCGCCCTCACGTTCGCTCAGTACATCCTGCAACCCGCGTGGCCGAGCTGCGAGCCTCCGTACGAGGCAGTGCGTCTGCTCGCCGCGGTCATCACGTGTGAGTATTCTATTAACTCTTTGGGACACGGGATTTTAGAAAATAAGATAGACCCATGTTCCACGGAAATGTTCACATAAAACCAGGAAAAACAGATTGTCATAATAAAAACTTGTGCTTGATGAAACCTTACTGGTATGTTGAAACTTCACCTGTATGATGAACGTGGTACCCGACTTTAAGATATCGAAATGTTTGTTTTTCAATCGAAAGAGCATTGGTCGTACTTGTTCGTACCTCTCTTGTTTTCGTTTGTACCTTAAAGGGTTCGGAGATAGAGATACTTCAAAAATTTACAAGTGGCTCAGTCTTAATACCACCGTGCCAAGAAGAGTTAAAATGATTCGAAGCTGAAAGAAGAAGTTAACCCCTTGACATACAACGATGTCTGGGAGACGTCGTTAATTTGACGTGCCATTGTTGACTTTGATGTCTCCAGACGTCAAGAACTCTCTCGGCCGGATGTAGTGCAGTGTATTATTAAATTATTCAATTATTTCGGCTGCAGGCAAAACTGTGGACACTTTCTTCTTAACATACACCTTCGACCAAGAAAAAGGAACCTCTTGCAAAGAGATGCCACGTGCGCGTAAAAAAAAAATAATCCAAAAAGCGAAACAACTTGGCAGGGTGAAAATTGTCTAGGTCCTTTACATATTCGAAAATGTTTTCAAACCTTGACCAGTTACCTGCGTTCGACGTGTATACACGCGAACCGAAATTTTTTATATCTTTGATCATGAACAATAAAAAAAACTTACTATTCGATACAAAAACTAAAAATTAAAACTCAGGAAAAATTGTTAATATTGTCCATTAATATTAAATATCAACCAGATCAAATGTTATATAGCAATTCAAATTTCAAGATAAATCGTTCCGTTTCTAAGCTCGCGCATAACTGTCCAATTAAGCTAAAGTAAATAGTATTTATTAAACGCATCAGATTACATTTTATTTGCACGTCAAGAGATTAATTACTCGAAACGAAGCCGTGCCTTCGAAGCGTGAAAAACATATGCGAAGCCAAAAGCTTCTTGGACTTATCTGACGAGCCTTTATTTCTCTGCTGCCTCGGAAGCCCCCTCGTCACTCCGTTTGCTCGTCCATAACAAATCTCACGATGACTAAAGGCAAGGAAGTGTCCAAACAGAAAGTGAAGTAATCATCGCGTGCCAATTTTAATTATCGACAAACAACGCGGACGAGACAATGTTCGGAATTGTGAAATTATGCGGGCGTGAACGATAAGTTCATGGGTAAATAGCAACGTTCTCCAGTAGCTTTTAATGGTGGGGCTTAACGAGAGATGTAACGACATCGAGATTACATTGTGCGTGCGCGTAATTACTCAGGACGGTCGGTAGTCGAGTCACCCTTCTTATCGCGTTTACGAAACCGAAGGAAATGTTTCCGTAAATTCTGCAGATTGGTCGATGACACTGCTCTGGTATCTCTGTTGTTTTTGTTTTCTTTTTAACCGTGAAGAGGGAGAGACGAACAAATTGCGTACACGACAGGGGATGATAAAAGAGATTTCTCGTCGATGTTTATTTGTCGAATTGCGTTATGCTCGAGAGTTGCAAAGCCAATAAACGATTCGCGATGGATTTGGCGCGCGTAATTATTCTTCTCTTCTTCTCCTCTTGCAATTGATTCTTTCGTTCAGGTCTCCTGACTGCCATCAATTGTTACAACGTCAAATGGGCGACGAGGGTGCAGGACGTGTTCACCGGTACCAAGATATTCGCTCTGATCATCATCATGGTGGCTGGCCTCTGGTGGCTGTGCACAGGTCACACGGAGAACTTTCACAGACCCATGGCCGGTACCAACACTGAGCCTGGATATATCGCGCTTGCGATTTACTCCGGACTATTCTCCTATTCGGGGTGGAATTATTTGAACTTCGTGACCGAGGAGCTGAAGGATCCTTACAAGTAAATTGAACGATGCTTTATTCTTGGGCTTGTGTTTTTAGGCTTTTGTTTGTGTAGAGAAAAGTGAAAGAGAAACGGAGCTCGTTCTTCGTTCTTGGGATAATGTTTGATTTTTTCGAGTGGAGATAAGAAGAAATGTAGCACATTGCTCGTTCTTGGGATAATGTTTGATTTTTTTGAGTGGAAAAAAGTAAAAGAGAAGCGAAGGTTATTCTTCGTTTTTGGGACAATGATTTATTTTGGAGTAGAGAAAAGTAAAAGAGAAACGAAACTCATCCTTCGTTTTTGGATCAATCTTACAGAGTAGAGAAAAGTCAAAGAGAAACAAAGGTTATCCTTCGTTTTTGGGATAATGAGTTATTTTGGAGCAGAGAAAAGTAAAAGAGAAACGGAGCTCGTCCTTCGTTTTTAGACCAATGTTCTATTACAGAGTAGAGAAAAATAAAAGAGAAACAAAGCTTGTACTTCGTTTTTGGACTAATGTTTTATTTTAGAGTAGAGAAAAGTAAAAGAGAAACGAAACTCATGGCCTTAGTCGAAACGAGCCGCAGTCGGATATTTTGTTTCTCCGCGGATGCAGCATTTCTTATCGCTCACTTTGTTATCTGAGATGCGTGTTGTTGCACGGAGAGACATTGTAACATAAGACAAACAATTCGTGCAGGGACACACACTCGTGAAATTTCACCTTTGGAGTGATTCGAGAATTGTAAATCAATCTCGTTGCACCCTAATTCGTCTCACCGTACTCATTATTCTTTCTATTCGTTTTTACGCAGAAATCTTCCGAAAGCGATCTGCATATCTTTGCCGCTGGTAACGGTAATTTACGTTCTCGCGAATGTCGCCTACTTCGTCGTCCTCACGCAAGATGAGATATTGGCGTCGAATGCCGTTGCCGTTGTGAGTATGAAAATTTTTCTTTTAATCGGTTAGATCCCGGTGAATGTATGATTATAATTCGGACAAGCGTGAATCGTGCATTGTGCAATATCACGAACCTCTTTTTACCAATATAGAAATTATTCATTGAATTCTCTCATTACCGAAAAATACACAATAGAATCCAGACAAGAGCAAATTATTCATAACACAGTATCACTATATTTTCTCTTAGTGAAAGTAAAAATAATTCTTTCAGTTCTCTCATCATTATCGGAAAATCCATAATAGAGTCCAGTCGAGAGGAAATTATCCATAATACGACACCACGAAATTTTTCTTGCGGATATAAAATAATTCTTTCAATTCTCTCATCGCCGGAAAATCCACAATAGAATCAAGAGGCACGCGCAAATTCTGCACACAGTGACGAAATGCCTACAAACAATCGAAGTACAGCCTATAATCCTTTGCCAATTAATCTTCCAGACGTTCGGCGACAAATTACTCGGCATGATGTCCTGGATAATGCCGTTCTTCGTGGCGTGCTCGACATTCGGAGCGTTGAACGGCGCGATTTTCGCATCGTCGAGGCTCTTCTTCGTGGGCGCGCGAAACGGACACTTACCCACTGCCATAGCACTTATCAACGTTCAGAATTTAACGCCGATGCCATCCCTCATCTTTCTCGTGAGTAAAATAAATACTTATCTCGTGTAGCCTTATTGCACCGTTTATCATCCCTTATTTGCATTCTGGTTAAGAAAACATAAGAAAGAAACAACATGCGCGTATCCTGTAAGGTTATGAGGCGAATTTCGAGGAGTATGAGCAGGGTGACCGACTGCAAAAATAGGTATTTTTCCGTGTGAACTGTCAGAGAAGCAAAGGAGGTTACAAACTTATTATTTGGCATTTGTTTAAGTATGTCATAAAGAATCGAAAAATGCGTAAAAAAGGAACGGATGATAATCATCCCTTGTTTACATTCTCGTTAAGAAAACATAAGAAAGAACGTACGTACAACTCACGTGTCACGTTTATCGCGAAGATGCCTTACATTAAGAACGATACACTCTGTGCTCATATTTTGTAAATATCGTGCACGCGGTGGTAGTATTTGTAAACTCGACGCTTGGATTACATCGGTGCCGATTGGGACGGTGAGGCGCGCGTAAGCGCGTGGAGAATTAAAATCTTGCGAGGATCGGGTGGTTGAGCTTCCAATACCAGGCAAATTCATAAATCTGAGCACATTATTGGCAAACTACATACTAACGATACATACAACTACATACAAAACTATAAACTTACTATTTTTCATTTTGTTTTAGTATGTCATAAAGAGTCGAAAAATGCGTAAAAAAGGAACAGATAATAATCATCCCCTGTTTACATCCTCGTTCAGAGAACATAAGAAAGTACAGCTCGACGTGGTCTTTAACTTTAAGAATTGCAAAAGGAAATGGAAAAATTGATTCGAACCGCAAAGCTTTCGTTTCATTAATTTCATAGCTAGAAATAATCAACTAAGACGACGTATTTAGTATGCGCGCAAACCTCTGCATTTAGCCATAAAAATCGTCATTCGGACAAATCTTGCTGCTGCTTAAGGTGATAACGGAGTGTGCAAACAATTGTTGGCGAACTGTTGCGACTTTAGAATGCCTTGTGATTCGAGAAGCACTGCAGTCGAATAAGATCGCGTGTACTGGTAATTAGAGAGGAAGTTTAATCGATAGATGAGCCCCTTCGTATCACCACCGATGTCCCAAGCGATTATTCCCGAAAATACGGCGTTACTATTTTTAAATTCATATTTACAGACTATTCTCGTACTCCAATTGTACCGTCGATATCAAAATATCGGTACGGGAATGGTTACCAAATGAATCACTGCCTCGTTGTCGCTCTTGTGAGTGCTCGTCGACGAGAAGTGGATCACCGCTCGTTCTCGTAGTTCTTATCGTTCCTATCCCACAATGGAGGGCACTCATCGATTCTGTGTGCATTAGATACAAGTTTTTCAGATAACGCACCACACAGATGGCCATTGCTCTTGATCGATAGATTATCAGAGAGAATTTTCTCCGTATCGTGGAGCATAGCAATAATTGTAGATGCAATTCTATTACTGAAATTCGAGCTCGAGATTGTTTTAGAAGATCTTTCTTGCTTTTGGAGAATCGCAGGACTCGTTTTTAATACTTTGAAGCACGACGACACGGAATGATATTCGAGCCCTTTATTTTGAAAGTGGCCTAAATCCATTTTTTTAAAAAAATAAGATATCACATAATTCGTAAATAATTTAGTGCAATAATTTAATGTTATGTGATATCTCATTTTTTTTTAAAAAATGGACTTAGACTACGTTCAAAATAATAAACGGCGCATTTAATCCACCTATGAGTTTCAAGATCACAAGATTACTTTCTTTCTCGTAAAATCTTGTGCTTCGGGAAGTCAAGACGTTCTTATCGGCGATCATTCGAACGTATTAACGCGTTAATAGTCAACTGTTTAAATAGCGCGAATGTCGAAACCGTAGATTTTATATGTATATGGAGTGGCCATACGTGTCCGCAGAAACATGATTTTTGGGACTTCTCTCTCTTTTAGTATCCCAAAATATGCTTTGCGCATTTCTGCTGGGGTGTAACTTAGTGCGAGATAAATATATTTTTTATCTCACTGCAACCTGTAGACAATTGAGCATGCATGTTCGTGGTAATAGGGTTAAGTAGAGGGTTACCTATAGGGTATAGGTAGAGTGAGATAAAAAATATATGTATCTCACTTTGACAGACACGTGAAAATCATATTTCTGGGTACTACGAGACAGAGAAATCCCGTAAAGTATCTTTCTCTGTCCAACTTCTCGACAGAAACCATACTCAGATGTCCATATATGGACCATTTATTTTGAAAGTGGTGTAAGTGCATTTTTAAATAAAAATTACCTAATTATTTTTTTTTTTTTAAATGCATTTACACCACTTTCAAAATAAACGGTCCATATGTAAGGTTTATTGTCGAAGGTCCAAGGTTTAAACAGTCCGTATAGTTGAAACAGTGAAAAAGTTCATCCAACGAACGCGCCAGAATTAAGAGAAAATGTGGAGAGGAAAGAATCAACGAAAAGCTAACAATGAACTTGTATAAGTAGAAGAATATCAAATGCGCGTCGAGCACGAACTCTCGGTCGTGTCGATTTGCGCTCCGATAATAATTGGGAGCAATAAATTGGACCTTTCATGCGGCCCAGGCTCCCTTTGATGATCCGTGACGGAAGTCTTGGTCTTTGTTCCTTCGTCGCACATTATTGAACGGGTCACGCAGGCACACGAGGTCGAGAACTGACGCGCTAAAGATAGAAGGAGCTAGAGAGAACGAATTGGCCGCTTAATGTAATAATAATTCACAAAACGAAACCTCGAGCTCAAGATTCCTCGTCAGTGTATTCCAACGCGCGCGCGCGCCGTCCGTTCTCCAGTTGAATTGGGTAATTCAATTTGATTCGCGAGCAATTGGCGCGATTTGTGAGCTCGTACCACGTAGATACTATTCTCACGTGAAATTATCAAGTAAGCATTCACCGCTGTAATTGGAGCCTTCCTGCGAATGACACTGATCAACAGTGGTTTCGTTTCCCTGGAAACAAGACTCGTTCTTTATTAAATCGAGGATGCTGATTCCAAAGATCGAAGCCGTTTCTTTGAATTGGCTCTAGTTTTTCAGTGGTAAGTAACGAGTAATAACGTCACTTTTCCGCTTAACTAACCCTTTCACTCCAATACATTTTCGGAGCAAATCATCAATACATACGGCGCGATATTCACAAGTTAGTCGCTGTGACTGATTCTCCACAGACTACTGCACTGAGAACTCAATATTTGTGGCTGAAGAAATTCATGAGTTATCTTCGGTCAATGTGGAAAAAATAATCAATTCTCTGCTGAGTCAATACAAATTAAACTACTTGAAAAAGAATTCTTGAATAAAAGAATGTTAAAAATCATGCTTTTTCACTTTATTTTCGTGAGGACGTACAGAACCCTAGTATCCTTTAAGGATTAACTACGAGTTTAACCTTAATATCTAATCAAATTGTTATGTGGATAAATATGTCGTTCGTAGCGCATAACTGAATCAACAAAAGCAAAACAGTTAATATTAAACGGAACAATGACGTTCTTACATGCGTCTTACCAGTGAAAAACAAAACTGAGGATATCTTGAAAACTACAGCCAATTTGTACAAACTGCTTCGATATTTGTATCCTCGATTTAGTAAAGAACAAGTTTTGCTTCCAGGGATACAAAAACAGAAATGCTTTTCCTGTTGGCCTGTGTTATCTGCGCGCTCGTTTTACTCTCCTCGTTCCTGCGAACGTAAATCTAAATGAGTCACCGAACGTGGAAGAGACGATAATGCGGTGAAAAGATTGCTTCCTGAATCGCGATCGAGCTAAAACGAATTTACGAAATCCCTTCGAGCATGGGCGCGTTTAAAGCTTAAACCTACCAGAGCCATTTTTCCGCTCTTGTGCTCGAACTCCTGTACAGGCGCTAAACTATAATTTCCGTTTCTAGTGCATTATCACCCTGGCACTTCTGATCATAGAGGATGTCTACGTGCTAATCAATTATGTCAGCTTCGTTGAGGCACTGTTCACCACGCTATCCGTGACTGGCCTCCTCTGGCTGCGCTACAAAAGGCCCGATCTCCATCGACCGATAAAGGTATGCGGCGAACGATTGTTCGAATTGTCTTTTTCCACGTTTCTCTACTCGTTCGTTTATCGTGCGTGGAAAGTGTGACGCATCACGAATCAAAAGAACGGCCGGGCTGAACTTCCGTATCCGACCCTTGTCGATCTTAATAAAATTTTACAGGTAAGTAGCATTTGCTAAATCTAATCGGACGCGATAACTGCGAATTTAAGGAAACGCCTGCTTTCCGAGATATTAAATTTTAAAATTACATAATTAAATCAATCATTTTTTAGATTTTTACGTAAAAAAAAGAGTAAAATTCAAAAATGGTTTGCTGAAATGTTTTATTTTATTAATATCTTGCAAGATTATAAATACTAATTTAACAAAATATCATTAGAATACATATTAAAAATAAGAAATATAGAAAACAATTTTGTTTTTTGGGTAATTATTCACTTATGGGGAGCCACCTCGGATTTCAATGTCCTTCACATATGTTATCAAGCTCATCACCCTGAGGTCTCCTCTCCAAAAAATATATTCAATGTTAAAGTTGAAATATAAATGTGATAAATGGAGATTGATCTAACCAGAAAGGCCTACCACGCTCTCAAGTTTAAATGATTTTTTTATTAACCATTGCTCCTGCTTAACCTGACATTTTGTGGAATTTCAGTCTTCCTCTTACATAAAAATTTCAAAAATTCTTGATTTAATCGTGTAATTTTAAAATTTAATGTCTCGACTGCACTTAGTAAGTGCTACGAATCATGAAAATTTTATTAAGATCGGACGAGGGTCGGATACGAAAGTCTTACCTTGTTTTTTCTTCTTTTTCCTCGTTTCTCTACTCGTTCGTGTATCGTGCGTGGAAAGTGTGTGACGCATCGCGAATCAAGAGAACGGCCGCTGGTGCACGGACACGCTTTATCGAAATTTTATAAGGGGAAATTGGTATCTTATCGTCGCGTGGCCACTACGCCCTGCACGATATGAACAAATTTGTTTGCGCAATCAATTGTAAGGTGTATTAAAAGATTTCCAATTTCAGGTCTCTCTGGCATTGCCGGTGATCTTCTTCCTAATCTGCACGTTCCTCGTAACGTTTCCGTGCTACGTTTCCCCGTGGGAGGTGGGCGTGGGCATGATCATCATTCTCTCCGGTATTCCTGTCTACTGGATTTTTATCTACTGGCAGAACAAGCCCAAGTGGCTGGTTACGGCTTCTCGTGAGTTGCTTTCTTGTGTAGGATGGATCCTGTATCGAGGACGCAAGATCTTAGCTTATTTCACGAAACTTCCGAGCAAGCTCTAACACGATGGTTTTGCTGTTTCAGATCAGTTCAATATGATGTGCGCCAGACTGTTCATGTGCGTGCAAGAAGTGAAGAACGATTGAATACGAAAGTGAGCTTCCTCTAGGAGAGATATTTTTTTAATTGTCTTTAGGACGTAGACGTTACTCGCAATTTCATTCTGCAGGGCAGAATGCGTCGTCTCGATCCACGCTCGATCCACTATGCACAAGTGAACTTGTCAATTAAACGAGGTAAATTGCATCGTTCGGATGAGATACAGTGGCATTAAAGGAAACGTAAGTGAATGAGATTTTATTCTGTCACGTGCCACGGGGCGTAATTTATAGCAATTGATTTTGTATTCTGTCGTGTTTACAATTGTAAGTTCCTAAATCATCCGATAGTAAAACTACCGCATACACCTTGCTACGTATTATCCAAGTGCCAATGAATTGTGATACTGCCCAAGATATTCGACTGAATCTAAGAAATATTTGAAAGACACGCCATTAAACTCGAAGCAAACGATTGTAATTTTGTACACTTGGTTTGCTCGTACAGGAGAATTTAATTT
Organism: Tiphia femorata; assembly: GCA_944319695.1. Lineage (NCBI taxonomy): Eukaryota > Metazoa > Arthropoda > Insecta > Hymenoptera > Tiphiidae > Tiphia > Tiphia femorata. The sequence goes on from OX090899.1 coordinate 887,198, forward strand.
AACACGGACATGACCCATTGTCGCAGATGGGACATTCAGTTTTTTTTACTGAACGTTCGTTGCACCTATGCAGATTAGGTAACGATGTATATAAGGTGACTTGAATTACAATCAGGATATTCCTGCACAATGATTATTATTGTTTACAACAGCTATTTAATTTATTCCACTGTACATAATACACGTGTAATCGCTGGAAGAAGCTGTGAGTAGCTTCTATCGTTACCAGGCATATTTAGGAATTCACATAATTTATAAACAGGAAAGTACGTTTTTACTATTTCCGCTAGAAACTTTCTATTTATTTTCTTGCTATTAATAAGTAGATCTTCTCCGAGAAATAAACATCCAACATAATAATCGCTTAATAGATAATTTTAAAAGATATTTAGAAGTATGTTTTCGCATTCCACGTGTAAAAGAACCGCAATGAAAACTGCATTGTGCATTTCACAGTTTCTCGTTAACCAATATTGAGATGCTTCCTGAAATTTCTACTTCCGTGCATTTTGTAATATGTAAATGTCAATGATAATAATAACTATGCATCCCAGAGTTTAGTATTTACGGAATAAAGTGTATATCATTGACAATTATATTTAACGGATATATGAAAATGACTGATTCTGTGCCTTAGAAAAGAGGTGAAAAATAAGTTGAATTTTTATGTGGCTCCAAAGATGTATTCTATTAATGGGAGTCTAATTTATTTTCCAATCTGCATAATGTACAAGCAGAAATACAATGAATTATGCATGAATTATTTTATAGATGCTATCAAACATGCTAATAAATTGTAATTGATAATGTATACCAGAAATGTGTACAGAGAAGGTGATACCTTTGAAATTGTTGAGAATATAACAAATTGGTACGAGATAAAAATGAACAATGTACAGTGCACTCTGTATGTATATATCGCTGGTTGTTATCAGTGATACAAAATTATAGTCATGGAAATCCACGTTGGCTCACTATGTATACCGTACACTTGTTTATTATGTAAATCTCTACACTTTTATAAAAGCTTAAAGAATACTTTGGTGTTCTAAACGAGTACATATTTTATAAACTAAATAAACACATTTAGGACGTGTTGAGGCTTGTGTAATCATGAACACGTATGAACGGCCGCCGAGTACTGCATAAGATTACTAAAATTGTAAACATTTTTAGGCTTAATATTTGTACATAGACAATTAATTTGTATTTAATTTTTACTGTCTCTTAAGTAGAAATCTTATACAAATTTTATACAACTTATGCATCAAATAAATCAATTACTTTAATCGTTTGAATAAGCATTTCACCCCGTATCAGCTCAGATACAATTAAAATATTTCATTAGTACGTTACTGTCTAATTCTTTTAAATAGGCAGTGGTGTATATATATATGTTCAGAAAGACAACGTGTTGCGATAAATTTTTATTTGGCACATACAGATTAATACGTTCATTCTACGACTATTTAGATATTTAATCGGACAGTAATATTATTAAATTTTTGGAAGCAGTTATTTCATAGTAGATAGATATTGTCTGATGGCAAAAAATAAATCTAGCGTTAAATCGAGCCCTTTTGTTCACGAACGTTCTAAAAAAAATTTCGAAATGTTTGTGCCCACTGTGAGACACGTATTTCGCGCCTAAATTTCATCATCGTTAATCTCTTCAAATTCAACATCGCCAACTTAAGTTTCACGCAAAAGTGATTTTCTCAAATTAAACTATGAAACGGCACAACAAAGTATCACCGTTATCCGTAGAAGAATGCAACCTATGTTTAAATCGCGACCTACGTCTCTAAAAGTTTAAAACTATTTTATATATTACGAGTAAAAACTTTCGTTGCTTATTTCAGAGCAATGTGTTTGAACAATATCTACAATGGGTTTTATGTTTATACAAAAAGTAGTATCGACTGTGATTCGCCCTTGCAGCGTATTGAGCAACATTGTCTTGTGTTCTTTCCACTTCATAAAATTACATACGTAACGTCGATAGAAAATTTGAAAACCAAGGGACCCGATTGCAATTTCTTCTTACACGTCGAGGGAGCAACAAAGCGAAGTAGCACCCAAACCTACAAAATTACCTAAACACGGTTTTACAAACTTCGCTCGAATGTACAAAATGAATCGTTACAGAAAATTACCGCAAATGAAAGATGAATTGCACGACGTTACTTAAGTCTGGGACTGAACGCAGATATTAAGTCAACTGTTCGAACTCGTCGATCGTGACGGCAATACGCTCATTTTAAAAAACTATGTTTTTTCCATCGTACGATTAATTCACGATCATCGAAAACGACTAATGGTAAGTCGAACGATCACTTACATACTACCTTCGAATTGTCAACTAGAAAAACTGTACTCGGTGAATCACTTGGCAACGAAGAGAACGTATCAAATCGTGACGAGAGTAAATTTAACTTAACGTAAAGTCTGAAATGATGATCCGGCGCATACGGAAGTAGCGCGGATTTACACAGCCGTTCAAGCTCCTTCGTTCAACACGTCTTTGGTAGTTGCGAACAAACAGTCGAGTGAATGCGAAACTTAACGTCAACCACCTTGCGAACGCGTAAACACTCTCGCCATAAGCGACAAACACGACGACTTTGGAACATCTCTGGCACTTCTTTGGGAGAGAGGAAAGAAAAACATCACCGAGATCAACCCTCGGAGAGCGGTGGCGTAACCCATCCGTGTTTCTCATGAGTTTTAACGAGACTTCTGAATGATTCTTCGGCGGACCGTCGGTTGAACTCCTTAGTGGGTCTAGGCTTCCTCGCAACTCGTCCCTGAAACGTAAACAACCGGCATAAGTTCAGCTTTCTACCACCTCCTTCTCTATATCTCACGATCAGAGATGATCGGATAGCAAGGATTTCGTTATTCATCTTAACCCCTTAACAGTATATGTAGTAACATATATGCACATCTGAAAAAAACCAATTTACCCTTGTACGATTTGTACGAATTATGGTATCCTACGGTTTTTGAGGTCCCTGAATTCGAATATGATATCAAAATTCAAAATGGCAGATTCAAAATGGCGACCGAAGAAATAAGAATTTTGTTCGATTGTTATGAAACTCGGTATCCGGGAGTTTTTCGAGTCCCTGAATACGAATATGATGTCAGAATTCCAAAATTCAAAATGGCGGATCAAATATGGCGACCTCAAAATAAAAGTTTATTCGACTGTTATGAAACTCGGTATTAGGAGGTTTTTTGAGTCACTGAATATGAATATAATATGAGAATCTCAAATTAAAAATGGCGGATCTATTAAAGTCGAAGAAAGAGTTGACTTCGTTGATGCACGGGTATACATGGTGCGACAATTTTGGACCCACCTCGAAATATTGCAATAGCTACGTGCACATAGGTTTTCTATGCAACATGGATCTATTTTATTTTCTAAAATCTCGTGTCCCAAAGAGTTAAGGAACAACAGTACTCGAGCCAAGCTAGCTCGTCAACCAATAAGAATCGAGGAAATTAAAACAAATTTTCGCGCGTATTTAGGCTCAGTTGCATCAGTCAAACTTAAAAATGAAGTCGTACTTAAAGTCGAATTTCCATTTTAGGAGATGACTCGTGCAACGGAATTTCGGCTGCAAGTGAGACTTCATTTTTAAATAGGACTTGTGCAACCAGGTCTAAATCTCACGTCTAACTTCTCAGCATCTTTTCGTCATTACCTGACCCTTGACGATGCTAGCGGCGAATTGAGTGATGACAGCCTCTATGGTATACGCACTGGCCCATCCTCTAGGAGTAAGTAGCTCCATGCAAATGGCACCGCCTTCCATAACAAAACCTTTCTCGATTCTCGGCGAGATCACTCTCATGAAAGGAGGTGCGAAGGGAAAATTTTCTGGGAATATCACGTGCAACAATATGTGCGGTATATCCAGTTCTCGCATGTCAGCCGCGAGCTCGCTCTCAGGGTCGATCTTGTGTAGTCTCACGTGCCATTCGAACAGATTGTCGTTCACCAGCTCGGCGGTGAAAGTCGATTCTCTTCGATGTTGCATCTTTTGTATCTCACTTAGTTCCTTCATCAGACGCCGCAAGCGAACGCCCTTCTCGGTCATGCCGATGTTCTACGACGAAAGAAAGATACGTTAGGTATAGTGAAACCATACACTGAGAGAAACAAATGGTTCGGTTTACTCTAATCTCCCTATATTTTATAGTTAAATTTGGCGTCAAACATATGTTTATAGTTCACTAAACCATACAAAATATAGTAGAATGAATGATTTATACAAATGGTTATATTACTAACCATTACCTTTGTTCTTGTTACCATATGTATAGTAAAATGTACTAAGTGACTATACTTAGTTCTATCACTATGTATGATATGTATGAGTTCTGGTAATGTTAACTATATAAAATAGTTACTTTTCTTACCATTATATATTTTCAACCATACTATATTTTTAGTTGAAATACCCATAATTTTGGGTAAGAACATAATGTAGTTGGTTATACTATGCCTCTATAGTAATTATTACCGACATTATGGTAACATTTACCATAAATATGATATTTCCAACTATAATTTTGTTACTATGCCATTATGGTTAGATATATCATATACTTTTCTGTGTCTTAGGCCGTGTTCCAAAATTTACTGCCAGTTTTGAAAATCTCTAGTACACGTGTTATAAACTATATATTTCCAGTAGTAACAGTGAATATCGGAACACAGCCTTAGTTCGTTCCGGTGCGACTTGAGAGCTCGTAATTCGACGCTGTCGATCACGCTGATTCGCTATACTTATTTAATGTGAACATCGAGCGAGTCTTGTAATAAGAGAAGCGGGGTCTCGTTTGGCGAAATACCAAATGCTCTGTGGCCACCACTGTGGTCGGATGGCAGAAACTACGAGCTTCGTTGTCGAGGTGAGCCGGGATACAAGCGTCGAGTGAAGTTTATAATTTGATAAATTCCATTTGGTTATGAAACGGTAAATATTATGGCGACTGCGATAACGAGAGGGCGTGTGCTTCGTTCTCCAGAAATCGTGGATGAGAATATCGAGTGGATCTGTAAGAATGAACTATATAATACATGTTAATCGATCGACGAGATAGCCAATGCTACGACGATTGTGAATCATGGCAGACAGACGTCCAGTGAAATTTATAATTTGATAAATTCTAAATTGTTACAAAGTTGCAAACACTGTGGCGTTTGCGACAATGAAAGCACACGTGCTTCGTTCTCCAGCAAGCGTTGATGAAAACATCGACCGGATCTACAACAATCGACAACATTCTATAACAGTGGCTCTCAACTTTTTCAACGTCACGCAACACTTTTGATTAGAAGGATACACACAAAGGATAATTGCGGCACACCAAAATTATGAACCCTCTGCGGTCCAACATCGTGTACGATTCGACATAACACTTTCTTGCAACAGGTCCAATGTCGAGTGTGCCTCGATGTGATCTTTAAATCTAACAATTGTAAGAAAAAACAGAAAAATTAAATAAAGGGTTATAACGATCAAGGCATTTTTTTACGCGCTGCACATTTACTAACTAGGTATAATATATTAGGTTATCCGGAAAGTTCGTGCCGACTTTTTGAAATCATTTCGAAAAGTTTTTCGCCACAAACCTGAGTGGTTCTGGAAGGACGGAATTTTCAAGTTGCCGGAGAGATGAAGAAAAGTTATAGAACAGAATGACACCTATCTCATTTGGTAAATGTGCACCAAAATTTAAACGTGCTGCGTTTCAGTAACCTTCAAGATCGGCATGAAGTTTCCGGACAATCCAATACAGTGACACTTCTATAATTTCGCAGAACATTTGTAACAACTTCACCAGCTAAGAACCATTGCTCTACGGTGTAACAAATGTCAATTAATTTATGAGATACCAACTATAGCAGTGACAACGTGTCCACCAAGCACAGATGAAAACATCGAGTGAATTTCTAATACGAGAAATGCCAATCGTTCAAAGACAACGAATGCTGCGAACAGTGCTTGTAGATAAAACAGACGCTTTGTTATAGAGCGAGCTCAGATGAAAGCATTAAACGTATCCACAATAAAACAAACGCTACTCTACTGACGACACATCGACTGCAATGGCGACTGCGATAGTAACTGAAACGCGCGCTTTGTCGCGTGGCCGGCGACCACAGATGCCTAGCACGTGTCAGTTTCATCTAAATTACCAACCGAGAAAACTCGTATCTCATACTTCCTTGTGACGCGTCGTAGTTCAGCTGGAAGGATGGAAAGAGCGATGCAACAGTTGGATTGCATCGTGGCCATTAAAATAACTGAATATCTTGCATATTTATACCCGTATTCGTAACAAGAATCGCTTATTCCTTATTCCACATTTCATAAATCTTTCCTTGAGCCTTCACGGAGGCTTCATTCATCCTTAAGATAAGGAACGACTATGAATACGGACATTATGCACGCGTAATATCTCTTACAGTAAACATCAATGATACCGATAGAAATACCAAAAAAAAATACCGATTAGAATACCGATAATAATTACTCTAACCTGAGTAGGATTTCCAGACTTCTTGGACTTGAAGAAGCAAGCCGTATGGCTCGTGCTTGGATTGTCCTGTAGAGCGGTGTCGGCCGGAGTCACGACGTCAGGACGATGATGACGACTGAGAAGTCTTCTAGCCGGCGAGCTCGTCGAACCTGCGCCACCAGCGCCCTCGTCCTCGGCGATCTTATCCGACGATCGGAAGATCTTCCGAAAGGCCGCTACGACCTTCTCCTTCGATCTGGTCGACATGATTCCTTCAGAACTTCGGCCACCGAGTCCTGGTTACTCTAAAAACAATCTTTCAATTATTCATCTAACAAAAACCCTCGAACTCCTCGCTTCTTTATTACACGGATGAATAAAATCGAGCGGAAAGCTGTACGAATGAACTTGTACAATGAAGTGTAAAGTGGGTGTCCCCTGTTGGCAGCCAATAGCAAGCCAGTGTCTAAGACCCCATCTATTTTTGCGATTTATCGTCCAATATTTCTTAGAACGACTCCATTTATTCGAAATAAAATACATCAATATGATAATTCCTGACAACCAGATTGCAAGATTTCTCATTACAACGTGGAAATGCTCTCTGGTTAGAACGGTGGAAGGCCGATTCAAATTCCTCAGGGGGTACCGACTTTGCACTAGAGTGTAGACCCAAGTGCAATGTCGGTGTCCCTCTGGGGCACTTGAGCCAATTTTCCATCGTTGTGAACAAGGCGCGTTTTCGCGCTGTAATATAATATTTTGCAATCTTGTGATCAGAAATGTTCATTCTCATATATTTCATTGCAAATAAAAGGATTTGTAGGCAGAAACATGAGATTTCATTGTGAAAATAGACGGTCATCGACTTTGCACGACCAGCGAAGTGAGCATCCCTTTATTAGTAACGATATGGTCATGGTTGCATCTCCAATCACATAATTGTTTAGTTATTTCTCCCTCGATCAGCTAAAAAAATCATATTCTCGTGAGAAAAGACGTATTTTGTTCCGAATAAAAGGAATAGTATGATGAATTACGAGATTTCATCCAAAAAATAGACGTGGTCACAATCAGAACGGTGGAAGGCCGGTACAAATTCCTCAGAGCAAGTCAGTGCCCATGATCCATCTATTTTTGCGATTCATCGTCCAATATTTCTTCCAACGACTCTATTTATTTGAAATAAAATACATCAATAAGATAATTCTTGATAACCAAATTGCAAGATTTCTCATTACAACGTGGAAATGCTCTCTGCTTAGAACAGTGGAAGGCCGATTAAAACACCTCAGAAGGACACCGACTTTGCACTTGCGTCTACAAACAAAGAGTCTCTCACGTTCCACTGGATCTTTAACTTTCCATAACTACCACGCAAGTTATAAAACATCGAACTGTTCCAGAAGCGTTGATAAGACGCACGACGTAATCGGTCGTTTCCATTGGAATTGGCACAGATTGCAGTCTGCGAAGTTCGACCTTCGATGGGCCGATGGAAAACTTTAATGTGCACTGGTCTATGTATTATTAACGAGCACGAAGGCATAACGCACTGTAACGCACGAAGGTGTCTAGTTAATTCGAATGAGTAATGCGAATCGTCGAATGAATATTCCCGTCGAGGAATGCGCCTGGCTATATATTACTCGGTGCCTCCTGAGAGAATCCCGACTACGGATTCGATGGTGGCGACCTATCGTCGTGATCGGTGACTCATCGAACGAGGAAGGAATTACCTCGAGAAAGGATCTTGTAAAATGGAATGCGTATGAATAAACGAGACCTGTGTTACTCCTCAGTAGATGTAGCACGGGTGTGCAGGCTCCTCCGAGCTGGTGGCTACCATACTGCAACATTGGAGAGTGCTGCAGAGTACGTTCTTCGTATTAGCTTCTCTCTCCCTCTCTCGCTTGTCACACTTCTAAGATTTCACGCAATTAACCCCGTATCACCGGCACGTTTTAACGTTGCACGCCACAATTGTGCTTGTACGTAGTGGCACGAATAGGCCCGCGTCGCGTACGATAAATATTTCAGGCGCGAGATGTGTCTAGGAGGAGACTCGCGTGTACTCAACGCGTACAAAAGAGACAAGCTTTGGAGGGTGATATCATGTGGCGCGCAGTCTCCACCCTCATTGAGCTAAGGGAGTGGGATGTGCCGACGAGAAATGAGTACGAACTAGCAAAGGGTTCCACGCGTCGGCAGTAGCGATAAACCCGAGGCAATATAACGACGCAAGTGGATATCGATCCACCTGCTACCTAAGCTGGCTTCTATTGTAGGTCTAATGCCCGATTCGAGGCGCACGAGAATCGCGGCACAATTTTAATTGGTTTAGTTCGAGCACCTCTTGACTCCTGATTTTTTCGAAGGAATTTGTAGTGTGACGTTTCATTTGACGCTTGTAAATTTGGTTCATTTGGTTGTGCAGGGAAATTCGACGTGAACTTCGTCACGAATTTTTAGTACATTTTACACTACGGGTTTTTCACTATCTTGTTTTTTTGGTTATAAAAATTGTCTCTTTTCGGAGGTGGATTGAGAAGCTCAAAGTAATCAGTTGGGTTTCTATTTGTCTTTCCATGGTAGTACAATGTACGAATTTAAATGACGATTTGTGAATAAAAATGTTAGTATTCGTTGTGATAGAAATGTAAAGATGAGTAATGACGACAGATATTGTACCCAGGCCCACTTTAATTCCTCCCATAACCCAGGCTGGTAGTGAATTAAATAGTCCATGTAAAATAGTTCTCCTTGCACGACGAATGGATCAGTGTGTGTGTAACCTGATTGCATAGTTACTTGAATATCCTTTAGTCTCGCAGAAACTGAAATTGTTTCGCTTTGATGAATTTGTAGTTTTATGCATTTCTGTCGTGCGCGAAAGCCACGACTGAAACTTACATTTTTTATCTGTAGTTTGCCGCAATAACTCGTGCACAGAAAAATCTGTCAATTCGAGACTGTGATTGTACATTTCGTACAATCCGTCTCTGTGCAAAAGACCTCTTTGATGCAGGCTCAAGTCACCAAGAAACTGTACATTTTGAACCTCTTTGTGTAAAACATAATCGAATACAGCTACGGATTCAATTATCGCGTTAATGAGGTGCTAACGGAAAAACATAAAATTATTCCCAGTCAATGCGTGTAACTATCGTGCTTTAGGTACACGATAATTTATAATATAGCAAAACGAATTCTATACGTAGCAGAGAAATGTACCTTTAAAGTAAAATTGAAAAATAATAGAAGTTTCAAAGACTTTATGCTTTCGTTTGTGTAGAACTGTGCCTCGAACTTTAGCAAATCCTTTTTGCCATCCGTGTTTGAGTCTATTTCTTGTACCTGAGACATAGATAATATTCGATCAGCCTCATGAGAATAGTATTTACTATATTATTGTAAACAGGACAAACGGACCTTCACCAGCATACAGTCATCGTTGATTTTATTTTCCTTATACGTTACGAATGACGAGCATATTAAGGGTTGAGTAGGGAAGCTTCGTTCTGCGATCAACATGTACTTATATTCGAACGCAATGTCGGATGTTTCTGTGTGTATCCGATTTTTTAACCAGAAACCTAAAACAGCAAAATAACATTCTGTAGCATACGACTTGGCGTCACAATGTTTTATGAAAATGATGTAGATCCAAAAGCTTACCCCCTGAATGATAAACAATAAATAAAGGTGTAATCAACGATAAAGCGATGAAGATCAATACGACAAGTGCACTCGTAGAAAATACTTTTGTTTTATAGCTATAACTTAAACTACTTGAAAATATTTCAACGGCCGCCATGTTGAAACTAATGTGTTGTGTTAGCAACAACCACTGAGGAGAGACTGTTAGAGAGAGTCAGTGCTCGTGTATTTGGAGGAACTGTTTACTAGGTCCGAGCGTGCTTGGAAATAAATGCAGTGCTCTGTTTTATCAACGGTACTCGTTGAGTTCTAATGTAAAATATGTTAATATGTTATGTAGTTGTGTCAAAGTGGCGCTGACAACCCAAAATTTGTTCACGTCCATAGATATACCAGTAACGTTGGTTGGTACGTTCATAAAGAAACTTTCAACACGATTTCCTTAGCATATACTCATCTAAGATTATCGGGGTTATAAAAAATTGTTATGGAACAATTTTAAAAATTCTGGTAGCAAAAAATATCTATTTTTAAAAATCACCCGATCATAATTTTTCTTTTTGTGGCACGGAAAATCTTAATTTGTATGTAAAGTATATTTTGTTAAACTGCTTATTCGGTATATTTCAGCACACTTTTAATGTCTGCAATTCAAAAATTATTCAAAGTAATATATGATTAGTGATTTAAGATAATTTTATTAAAGATTCACGGCTTTGATTTAGAGTTGGGATTTCCGTATGTGAAGCGGGAGATGATCACACCTGCAGCTTTTCAATGCGCTATAGCACTCAAATCTGTAGCCAATGAAACAAACTTGAGCGAATGCGCATGCGCCGGAAATCCCACGACGCCTGGCATCACTGACGCAATTCGGCAACTTTGTTTGTAATCTGTTGCAAGTGGTTGTCAGACATGCTTGCAGTATTCGTATAAACAATTGGCTTGTAATATGTCTTTTAATATTAAACGGCCGTGGGATGTAAATTCTCCAGATGTTTCGGATATAACATTGGTCGGATATTATAGTATTAAGAGTGGTTCCAAGTACCATCCTGATATGTCGGAGATGAAATACTATGTAGCACCGCTGAATCCAAAAAACGTTAACTTTGATCTAAATAAAGATTTTGATTTAACGCAACATTATGAGAATAACTTGATTGATATTAAACTAAATCGTCTTTTGCGATGGATCTCGCAAAATTATCATGTAATCTACAAAACTCCATCGGATAAATCTTCCAAGGATTGGTAGGACAATATACATTTTTCTTGTAAAGATAGCCAATGGTAATATGAAAATTATTTAATGCGAATGTAAATAGTAAAAGGTTTTAAAAAATGGTATACAGTGATTATAATTAGTATTTTAGACAGTATTAAAAAAAATTATTTTTCTTTAGGAAAGCGCCAGACTTTGTATGTTATCGCGGTCTATTAACAAGAATACTGTGCACTCTATACCAAAAGAGGGATGGATGGGTAATATGCGCTTCTAAATTGGATAACATTATATATTTATGTGAATTTGATACAGATGAAAAACTACAACAAAAGGCAAATAAAACTCCATTTGAAAAGAAACTAACAGCATGGGGTCATAAATTCGAACAATTCGTTTTATCAGGTATATACCAACATAACTATTAACAAAAGAATAAGTTAAAATAGTCTTTACATCGTTAACAGATTATTTTCGAACAAATCTGGAATGTGTTAGATACCCCAACAACAGGTCCAAATACTTCAGTACCACTGGACGAAGGCAGAGAGTTTTGTTGCGTATTTAGATCTCGATTTGGGAATAATACGTTATTGTATGGAGCTGAAATGGATGGGATTGAGTCAAAAGAGATAGTGACGGATATTCTAAACGATCGAGTAGAGTTTATTGAATTGAAAACAACTGCATCCGCACATTTAAACCTAAATGGTGAAATACTAAGAAGGAAGCGCTATAAGCTTTTAAAATGGTGGGGTCAAAGTTACTTCGTTGGTGTGAATAAAATTACAGTTGGTTGTAGAACTGACGATGGAATTGTGGAAGAACTTAAAGATATTGCAGTTAAAAGTATACCAAACATGTGCAGGGTAATTGTATTATTAATATTTATGTAAATAACATATACTCACTGAAGTACAATTATTTACTTCACCCACTTTTTCTTATTGTAGGGTATATGGAACCATTATGAATGTAAAGCCTTTCTTAATGAGTTCTTACAATTTGTGAAAACTACAGTTAAGAAAAACTGCAACGAATGTTTGTATGAATTTTCATATATACCATCGCAGGATCGAATTCTGGTCACAGAATTAAGTGTATCACACAAATATATATTTTTGGACGAATGGTATCTTACCGAGTCAAAGAAATACAAAAATGGCTTAGACTCGTAATTGTTCCTTGTGCACAATTTTTATTTTAAAATAATACTAAATATGAATATATGTGTTTATGTGAGAACAAATTGATCTACTATATTTTTTATGCATACATTAATACAAATAGCTTGTAAGGAGGTAAAAATAAATTTGGTTATAAATTGGACAATAATGAGCAGATTATACTTTACTGAAATATGTGCAGTCACCGAGAAGAAATTGTTAAAGAGCGCTTTTTATTTGGCCAGATTCCGGAGATAATTGCACTGCCCTGTTCCATTAACGTTACTTCTAGAGTTGTAATATTATAAACTATGCTGATTCGCTATGTACTTACGCTAAAGTGGCGCTCGCCATATCCAAATTTTTTGGCCCCTCTAGACGCATCGCACAGGACTAATAATGAATTAAAAGAATGCATACTCAAATTAACTAATTTTCTCCAGTATCAGTTTTGTTATTATATGTTGAAAGAATTAAGAGGATTTCTGTTTCGATTCTTGGAAAAGCGACATAGAGATATTGTCACTTACGTATTAAGAATGAATTCCAATAGCGGAGTGACAGTTTTCAATACATATTACATTAGAGCGAATATAAAAAGAGTGAATAATAACACATGTCTAATCTTATTTATTTGCTCTTGTATTGGTACTAATAATTGCTATACACTTAAATACAGATCATCTATTAGAGAAACGAATATGCCAAAACTTAGTATTGTACACGTTATTTGAGTCATTTTAAATACATATTTAACGTTTATCGATTACATCTTTCAACAAGAAAGGTAATAATGTTAATATATTAATTTTTAAGGCGTAAATACTTGATTGAAAACAAGTTTCGTAGAACGGATTCGCGGTTGAGTGTCGCGGGAAACGGGGAATGAGAAGAGTATAAAAGAGAAGGGGAGAAGAACGGTATCTATACAAAAATAAATTGGGAGGGGGACTAACGAAGCGTTCTAAAAACTCCAAGTTAACGCTATAGTACAGATCGTCGAAATAATACTTCAATGAGACTGAATTACACTTTTTTTTCTCTCTCTCTCACTCTCTTCAGGATTCTCACTCACACACACGCTCATATACACATTCAGTCTTGCATATACTCATTGTACGACAATGGCTACAATAATTAATTGTTATTGTGATGTAAAACGTAACACCCTACAATCTATGAACAGATGAGTCTGTAGAGTAATAAATTGTCATGCATTATGCAGTGTGCAGAATTATGAACAGTCTGCGCGGGGGCGCGCCACTTAGGGTGAAGAATCGTTAGGGTATGCAAAATTCTTGTTGAAAAACTCACACGCCCATTCGACCCCTCTCCTGAAAATGTATCACGCATGCTCTTGCACACTGTTCTCGCATATCCTAATTACTTTTTAATCCGCGGTTCTCTCTCGCCGTCAGGTATTATTGTACCGTTCAGGGACAATGAATATTAGAACAATAAACAAAATATCTTACACAAATCTCGACACTTCTCTGCTCCTCGTTCCTTTTTTTTTTTACAATGCAAAAATTCTTCTTTGGTAGAAACTACTAAATAAATATCGTAGCTTACAGTAAGATTCCAGTTTAGGTCGAAACGTGTAAAGTTTCTCGAAGTGTCGACAAAGACGCTGCGCCGTTACACGTGGTTTTCTTAATCACCTCTCTTTTATACATTTGAATGAACATTGTTTTTTCATTTTCGTCGAACGATCGCGCGAATGTTAATTATACTTTGGCCGTATCATTTTTGCTTCTGCCGTTAGCATCCTCACTGGAAATTATTCAGCCGTCTCGAAATTCTCTTAGTACGTATAAGTAACATGAGGCGTTGTTCATCGACCACTGCGAGCGATTACGCGTTTTTACACTTACACGCATATAAACAAAATTCCCCGGGATTCGTGCTCGGGAGGGATAATGCTTAAAAAAGAAACTAGAAAAATATACACGCATGTACAAAGATATTCCGCAGTACGACACCGTACTTAGAATACGCTCCTCTCACACCTCAGATATAACAGACGGCGTACGCTTTTTTGAATCCTCCTACGCTTAATAGAGTTTCACAAGGGTGCATGTGGCTGTGCGTCAAGGTACATAAAGATACTACGAGAGAAAAAGAAAGGAAAACGAAACCGATTAATCGTTTATGACTGTGTGTCCCGATATTCACTGTCAGTACTGGAAATGTATAGTTTATGTCACGTATACTATAGATTATAAAGTACTGTCGGTGAATGTCGGAACACAGCTTATCATTTCGTAGAAGGCCTGCTCATTCCACATCGTCAAACGAGTCTAGACACGCGATTCTTATTCACATGTCTTTCTAATCGACGTTATAAAATTTCTACTAAAACACCCTCGACGACTCTTCCGATCCAGAAACCCACTCGAACGAACGACCGAGCTGTCGCGCATTTTTCTGACTTTTGATTCGTTCGACCGCAGAACGAAGTAAAGTCGCGGACAATTTTCTCACGTGGATCGGTGTCGTTATTCGCTCATCTCGCAAGGCAATTCTTTTAATCGATTAATTGTCACAGGCCTGAGCAGGCTCGCAGGTTCGCTTCGCTTATTTGGCGTAGAAATGAATCTACTCTATCGTAATGTCACATTAAACTCGACACGATAAATCTACTTGTTTCATTTGCCTATTCACTAGGTAGCCTCTATTTCTGCGCACCCTCCGCAGCGCCTGTTTCCAACGCCTAACGCATTTCTAGATTTCGCAAAATCTATTATTCGATCATTCGCAAATGTCCTCTCGCTGCTCCGCGTAATAGTAACACTTATACGGCTAAGTGGGCGTTAACGAATCGAAAGGCAGCGAGCATTACTAATTAATTAATAACGTATCAGTCGAGTCCGTATAATAATAATTTAATTAGTGAGAGAAGACCCGTCACCATCCTAGAAGGGGAAGGAAAATTCGTTCTGCGATTTTTTTCTTCCAAATTCTGCCACATCGGATCTGATTATTGTTTGTATTCATTATACCAATGCATTCGCATTAATGTTGTTTAAATTAATGAAAAATCGTTGAACGAACTTCGTCGACGGGTCTTCCACGATTATCCCTCGCCTTTCCTCCCACCGCTCTGAGCAACCCTCTCGAATTTAGAAAAAGGTAATTAGTGCGCTCGTAATACGAACAGCTCTCGAGCTTACCAATGTCCGTGATGGTTTATAATAATGAGGGTCAAGAATACGAATAACAATTTAGAAAAGAATATTTCGCACGCTTGTAACATCATGCTATGTACTCGTGAGTTCATCAGTGTCCGTGATGTTTTGCAGGAGGAATGAGGTTACTAAATGCGAACAACAATTTAGAAAAACATACTCGAAACGCGCGATTAACACGGCCAGGTCCTGAGTTATTTGATGAGAACAATTTTTTTAAACAAAAAAACTGATTCACACGCTTCCTAACAGGACGAGCTCTCGAGTTCTCCGATGTCCGCGATGTTCTTTCAGAAACGAAGGTGCTGAATGCGAGCGACAATTTAGAAAAACATACTCGTAACGCGCGATTAACATCGCCAGGTCCTGAGTTATTTGATGTGAACAATTAAAAAAAAAAAAAAAACTGATCCGCACGCTCCTAACAGGACGAGCTCTTGAGTTAATTGACGCGAACAATTTTTTTTTTAAAAAACAATTGATTCACACGCTTCTGACGAGACGAGCTCTTGATTTATTTGACGCGAACAATTTAAAAAAACAAATAATGACCGACACGCTCCTAACAGGACGAGTTCTCGAGTTATTTGGCGCGAACAATTTTTTTCAAACAAACGAACTGATCCACACGCTTCTAACATGACGAGCTCTCGAGTTCTCCGATGTTCGCGATGTTCTTTCAGAAACGAGGGTGCTGAATGCGAGCGACAATTTAGAAAAACATACTTATAACGCGCGATTAATACGGCCAGGTCCTGAGTTATTTGACGTGAACAATTTAAAAAGAAAAAAAAAAAAATGATCCACACGCTCCTAGCACGATGAGCTCTTGATTTATTTGACGCGAATAATTTTTTTAAACAAAAAAACTGATTCACACGCTCTTGAGTTATTTGACGCGAACAATTTTTTCTTAAAAAACAACTGATTCACACGTTCCTAACAGGACGAGCTCTTGATTTATTTGACGCGAACAATTTTATTTTAAAAAACAACTGATTCACACGCTCCTAACAGGACGAGCTCTTGAGATATTCGACGCGAACAATATAAAAAAAAAAAACAAATAATGATCGACACGCTCCTAACAGGACGAGTTCTCGAGTCATTTGACGCGAACAATTTTTTTTTAAACAAAAGAACTGATCCACACGCTCCTAACACGACGAGCTCTTGAGTTCTCCGATGTCCGCGATGTTCTGCAGAAGCGCTGCTGCCTCGCTGTTAGGCTGAGCTTTGGCGTTGTATCGTTGCTTGAGGGTGCTCAATGCGGACAACAGTCTTGTGTTTGACGACATCAGACGCGAATTCGCCGCGTCCAGGGCGGCTATTTGTTGCTCCTGCGCGTCGATCACGCGCTGTTTGTACGAAAGTGCGGCCGACATCTTCTGCTGCTCGCGCCGTAGCTCCTCCTCCACGGATATTAACCTACGTGGGAAAAAAGAAAACAAAAAACCACCATGGTTAATTCCTGCTGTCGACGAATTCGTGAACAATCAATAATTCCATCGATCTCTTCCAATTGAATTCTCCACCCGCGATAAACGCGCAAATTCTCTTTTGCACGTGATTGTTTCGTTCTCTCGGTCTTCCAAGGAGTAGAGAAAGTTTCTCTCAAGACACCTGAGAATTGTTTCTTCTAAAAAAAATTCAATACTTTTCTCATCTCGATGGAAGACTGAGGGAGCTCACGTATGGCGAAAATTAAGAAGGATCCGTAAGCGTACCAAGATGCACAGTTAATCGAGTAATAACATCAATGTACGGTAACATGTTAAGTAAAATAGGCAGCAGCAGTAGTGTCGGAGTGCAAGAGGATGCTATACCTTCGTAATGGAAAATCAGAAAGAGAAAAAAGAGAAAAGGAAAAACAAACAGAGAAATGACAAAATAAGGGATCAAGGTGCAAGATGCGCGGGCGAAGAGCCTGTGGATCTGAAGAAGCAAATCAATTTGCCTTTTGTGATTCTTAATGGTTTGCAGTGTGTGTCTGTGTGTGTGTAATGTGGCGAGTAGGCGAAAAGAAATGTCCAATATTCTTTTGGTACACTCTGTGGTCCAGATGCCAATTCCTTTAAAGCGTATAATTTTCTAAAGACATTTCTCTTTGGCATTATGCAATTGTTTACCTAGCAGAGAAGAAAAATAATATTACGAGATCATGAAATGTACGTGCACGATGGTCCTCGAAATAATGTAAGAGAATGTGTGGAGCTGTAATAATGTGGTGAATTATGTGAGAGAGGTGATGATTTCTTTTTTCTTTTATTATCGTGAGATGTTCAGTGAGAGTTCCGAGCAAAAAACATACAAGTAAAGAAAGGTCAGACGACGATGCATTATTTTCTCTCCGGTTTTTTTTCTTTTTCTTAGGTTCGGCACTGTACGAGCAATTTCGATTCCACTCAACCCGATCGAACGATCGATCGACCAATCAATCTTCTCTTAGGGCAAAGGAGAAGAAAAAGCGGATAATTTGCAGAATCTGCCGCGTTGAAAAAGGCCTCGTTACAAACCAAGAGAAGGGACAATGAGATGCTAATTATGTGATGTAAAAATGATGTACAAAGCTTAGAAATATAATTGACTCTTACACGAAGGTCCAGATCAAGCCAGAGTATACCAAATGCAGCGGATAGAATGCACAGGAACACACAATCAATTAAACATACATTATTTCGATAAAGATAGACTTTTCTTTGGAAATATTCAGTGTTCTCCCATTAGTCGTGTTAGGAACGCGCACGAGCCTTCTCTCTCCCTCTCTCTCTCTCTCTCTCCACCTCTCATTCTCTATTGCGAAGGTCTCGCACGGAACAGAAATGCAAAGTACCAAGAAAATCTTTTACACGAACGATTCTTTCCTCTCCGAAAGGGAAATCAAATTTTCACATTCGAAATAAGTCGAATGACAGGGAAAGTCAAATTTTCACATTTTCTTTCAGCAGCCTGTGAATACTCCGCGTAACTCGACCGTCACCACCAATGAATTCCGATGAAGTAAATAAGCGAAGGTAGTAATGGCAGAGACGAGTGATCAAGAGACATGAGCCACCGAGTGATACACGAGAAAAGGAAACTCATACTGAGAGATACAAGATCACGGTGAATAAGGGTTCACACTCAGGCAAAGATCTGAGGGGTCGTGGGTGAGTTCGTCGCTTGGTTGGGTGGTGTGGATGGCGTCGGACGTGAAGATGAAGTACCTTGAGATGATGCTCTTCATCTTGGTGTCGGGTGCTACGCCGTCTATATCGGTGTCCTCGGTGGCACCTAATCGCGCTCTCAGCCGATCTACGCTACTCTGCAGCCGTTCGATTTCCACTTCGTACTGGAAACGAAGATACATGGCGTGTTAGTTACAAGACGTGTAATTAAAAAAAAAAAAGAAAGAGTATTTTGTTAAAGAATCGTAGAAACAGAGCTCGGAGCATCGCAGAGAAGAGAAAAAAAAACAAGAGAGAGAAAAAAAGAAGATAAATCGTGTTAATGCCGTTAGTAGTTAGAACAAAATATGTACAAGTCAATAGTCTGGGACTTTTTGCGATCGTGCTCCCATCATCGTTGGTACTCCTCTTCGGCTGTTATCTATTAATCGAGAGAATTCCGAAAGTTTCATTCTCAATGTTCACGGAGAACACACACCTGATCTATGCTCCGGTGACTGCGTGATTTACTTCTCCTAGTGGTGCAGCTCTCCTCCTCACTGGTGTCCGACAAGTCCCTCGTGGAATCCAAGGACAATCTTCTTCTGAGCTTGGTGTAGCAGACCCCCTGTCCCTGCTCGGAATTGTTCCTATGTGTCTGATTATTCTGCCGCCATTGATTCTGACTGTTTCTCTGAAGATTGCGGATGTTGTTCTGCGGTGGTGGCGAGGGGCTGAGATCAACGCCTCTCACACCTTCCACTCCACCTCCGCTTCCCTCTCTCTCCTCCGAACTGCTACTGTCTCTCCTGCCAGTCCTCCCGTGATTGGATTCCATGTGATACACCGGATTGGCAAAGGCCAATGGCGCGGTATTGAGAATATGAGCGTTAGCATTGTTGCTGCTGAGATCAACAGGACTGCTGCTCTGACTGTAGGCAGCAAAGCTCTGATAACCGGACGATGCCACGTTGCTCAACTGCGATATGGATATCTGCGATCCCTTCTGGGACTTAGACTCGGAGACTTCGTCATCGGCGTACCTGAGCAAGTCCGAGAGCTCGTCCAAGTTTCCATTGGCAGTTGTGGTATTGGTCTTGCCATTGCTGTAATTGTTGTTAGGCTGATGATTGATGGACAGGGTGAGATTGCTAGTCGGATTTACCACCACGTTGGCATTCACAGTAGTCTTGGACACGTTGTTGTAATTCTGTTGCTGGGTCTGATTGGCGTTCTCCTCCTTCTGGCAGTGATTTCTACTGGCTGATCTGGTGACGTTATAATTGTTGTGATTGTAATTGTCCTCCCTGTCGTGGATCTCGAGGCTCTGCAGTCGCGCTATGTTGTGACGATGATGGTGCTGCTGCTGTTGCTGCTGTTGGGTGACGTTCGCGTTGTTCGACTGATTGTTTTGGGGCACGGTGATGTTGTAATTCGAGTCCTTTAGATTACTGTGGCTCTCGGATCTCGTGGGACTGGTCGGATGTGTCTGGCAGTGATTAACGTTAGCCAGACTCGCACTGGCTGTCAGTCTGTATCCGGCACCGCTGCGATTCGTGCCTAATGGCCTGTGCTGGCGCGTTATTGGCGTGGGTGAGCGCGAGATGAAGGCTGGTGGCTCTAATGGATAATCGTCGGTGCTAATTTGTAATTGTAGCTTGCCGTTTGTAGGCATGTAGGCGTTTCGCGGTAGGGTAGCAGCCCTGACCACGTTTGGACTACGAGAACTATTGTGTCCTAGGGTGTTTGTTTGCAGGACCTCGTTGCTGTCTCTGATGGTTCCGTTCAGAGTGCTGTGGTTGCTCAAGGTAGACGTGGCGGACACCGAGAGATTCGTATTGCTGTTGGCAATCGTCGGATCGTTGTAGCGGAATATGTTGTTCTGAAGATTGGGATAACGGTGGGACGCTGGTACCGGGCTTGGTCCTGGCTGGTTCAGAGCCAAGGAGATCCTCTCGAGAATTTCCGGTAACCTGGACGGTGGTGAAGATGGCGAGGACGAGGCTGTCGCTGCCACGCTCTCTCTTAAGAGCGCATGGAGCAAGGACAATTGTTTACCCAGGTCGATGTAACCGTCGAATTCCAGAGAGTTGTTGGCTGGTGCGTCCTTTGGCAAGGGACTCTGTAATAGAAATAGCAATATTCTTTTATCATTGGTACTTGGACCACGTGTACTTAAAACAAACTAAGAACAAAGACACCTACGCTGATCAGCTGCAGAAAATTCTTCATCGACGGTGCCTCGCGCTCCAGCAGGTCGTTCATGAACTCCATGAAGTTCTCCTTTCCTTGGAACCTGGTGAAATTGGCCAGAGTCTGGAGTGTCTTGGCGACCAGGGTGAGGTTTCTGGCAGCCTTCTCGTTGGGATACTCTGAGAGAAAAGGAGCGAACCGGTTATTCAATAGCGCTTTCGACTTTTTTTACCGATCCTAGAGTGTCTCGCTACGATTACCGAACGATTGCGTGACCGTAATCGAGACTAACCGTGCGTGATGTTGAAGAGGGAGGGGCTGAGAATGGCCGGGCAGAGGAATCTCAGGAAGATCGAAGCTGAGATGAGATTGTCCGCTATGTCTTCTCGTCCCATGTCGGCCAAACGCTCGCGGAAAATGCGGAAGCACTCGCGCAATTCCAGAGGAAAGTGCGCGTGGCTTCCCAATATTCTGCTCCACGCGAGCTCCACCGCGTTTCGAAGATTCTGCTGTTGCTTGTGAAGGGCAGCAACCGAGGCCACCTTCAGAGGATCGACCTCGCAATCTCCACCTTCCACGGCACCTCTCACCACGGCTCCTAAGGTCTCTTGCAGGTATCTGTCGCCTGTTAATTTCAGGTACGCTTCCATTGCCTTCGTCGCCAAAGAGTTCCCTCGAAACGTTAGCCTCTCGTCGTCTGAAATAGGGAGAATGATTTTTATGAGGAATCTGATTAACCCTTTGCACCCGAATGGTGTTTCATGCGGCAAATCGAGGGTCGCTTCTCAGGTAAACGTTTCACGTGCCAACTCGAAGACACTAAAAATAATTAGAAATCATAAAATTTTATCAAATTCTGTTTCTTAATACGTAGGCATATGCGGAGTGTAAAATATATTGCTTATATACATTTGTTTGAGTATAAAATTATGTTAAAGTAGTTCTAACAAATTTCTCGAGTTGGCAGGTCGCTCGGTCCAAATTCGTCAGGCATAACTGGTTGAATTAAAATCGATAGATGAATTAATGTTGTTGATTTTCGAAGGTAGAGATAAATAGCTTATTTTTTATATTTCTGATAGGTATAGGCTCGCGCTAACTGTCCGATGCACGGACAACTGTTTTAAGAGATCTCGAAAATGTTAGCTTACAAGATACCAAGAATAATTTTCACGATTTTTAAATTCGACGAACTTAGAAACTCATGGACCATTTGAGACGACTAATGTCCAAAGAGGCTCGCGAAGCATTCGGTTTACAAGTATCTCGTGAAATATTCCTTCCTGCTAACTGGAAAAGCGTCTTCTCACCTATTCTGTGAATGTCCATCATCACTAGGTCCGCTAAAAATTGCGGCGCCTTCTTCTCGCGTTGCATGACTGCGACGAGTGCCGTGGCAATATCCTCCTTCGCCTTCACGCCAATCACCGGTTCCAGTTTCTCGCAGAGGGAGGCGTAGTCGGTCTTCAAGTATTCCAAGAACTCTTGGTACACCTGAACCGGGAGTATGTCGACCGACTGGAAGCGACATTTTACTCTCAACGCCGGTGGCTCCTTCAAAGGTCCCTTGTCGCCTACCACGGGGTACCATTTCTCAGTCAGATAACGGTAAGCGACGTTGTGCACCGGTATACTGACAGAACCTGAAAGAAAATTGATCCGAAGTCAGAGGAACGTTCTTGGAAACATTTAGGAACGCGATCTTACGCGACTTCTCGGGTAAGGTGAGCTGGGGCAAGTGCAGCCTCGGGATAAGTGCGACGTCGAGACGAAATTTTCTAAACTGTGATCTTTTTTATTATTTATTATTTATTTTTTTTAAATGGCCTTATGCATCTATAAAGTACAGTTCAAATGTCATGTTGCCAAGGTTTCTATTTTGCATACAAATTTTGAAACTTGTGGAAGGAGAGTAAAACCAAACTTCGAATTTTCGTGTATGCACTTGCCCCGGCTCAGCTTAGACCACTTGGCTGTTTTTTACAAGTAACTCGGTCCATGCGCAAAAAAGTACATACACGTAATATGTAAGTTAAATAAACGTTCATTTTATTAAAATTTCATTCTATATTATAACAGTCCACGGTTGACTGTGTTTGATGAGTATTTTCTCCAGTTTTCAAAGAGTTCGCAACACCTAACTATGGTTAACCCAGTCGCGTCATTTGTCGAGCTCTTTATTATTTTTTGGGCGTATGAATTATACGAGTGCTTAGTCAGCAATAATACATTGTTCGGTACAAATGCACGTAATTGATATTTAAATATGACGTCAATGGCTTTAGACCTGTTAAAACACATGGCTCTCGAAACGTTAGAAGATTCTTCGCGTTTGCCTACGTAATTCTCGAAGGTATCATTATCCAAGTGTCTTCTCACCTATCAACACATTCTTGTCCCTCTTCTTCTTCCTGTCCGCCTCCCGATAGAGATTCACCTGTATCGTATTGACGGAGGGCAAATGATGGAAGTCGAAGTGCTCGCCCCAGAAGCACAAGTCGGCCTTCAATTTGGCGGTGGTGCGCGCGTACAGAGTACTGTCCAGGCATACTTCACAATAGTATCTCTTCTTACCGGGCACACCCTTCGCCTCCAACAGCCAAATCTGCAGTGAATTGTCCGTCCTTCGTGTTTGTTCCGCGTCCGGTTGCACGGACTTCCTCAAACTGTCGACAAAAATTAATATTGCTTTAACCTCTTGGGCACGATGCAGCACTATAGGGTTTTTCCGCGGATACCATCAATTCGAACGGTGCAATACTATAATGGATATCATCAATTTCTACGGTGCGACACACTATAGGGTCTTTCGTGAATATCATGATTTTCAGATGCAATGTTGTAGTCGAAATCGTCATGAACGGTTTTTGTGCCATCTGTGGCCAAGCGCGTCTTCTCATAGAGGTAGACTTGCTAAAGCATGCCGTGCCTAAGAGATTAACAAATTGAACTGCCACGTCACCTTGAATTTCGGTGACTGTTTATTTAACCGTCTAAAGCGTTAATTAAACTTCCAAATATGCATTTTGGTTATTTATAATCGGACACTGAAACCGTCACCCACACATGGCAGTCAAAGTGTTAACACTAGGTTTACCGAAACCAGTCAATTTAACTGATTCAAATGGGAAATCGTGTTTATAAAAAATGTTCGGTAAATCTACTGTTAAATAACGTGGGTCGAATCGAACAGCGCCAACTCAGAAGAAAAAAAGAAGAAAAAAAACAACAAGAAACTCCGAAACACCCCCACCGCTTGGCGAAACGTTTCGAAGAATTCGGACCCCACAACAAGGACACGTACAGCACGTATCCTCTTCTCTCGCAAAGCAAACCAAAACACGAGAAGGATTCCGAGGAGGTGAAGTTACAGTTGTGCGGGTAGTGAAGCGGGTGATGTTGAAGTAGATCCCCCAAAAAAAAGAAAGACAAAGGAAAAATAAAAAAGAAAAAACAAGGAGGAAAGGAGAGCGGTGAAGAGGTCCAACGACGAGTCAGAGAAACGAAGTGAATCGAGGAGAGAGAAGAGAAAAAGGAATGAGAGACGGAGGAGACGACAGAGAGAGAAAGAGAGAGAGAGAGAGAGAGAGAGTCTGGAGAAGACGGGGAGAATGCAAGATCGTAAAGAAAAAGAGAACCTGTGCAACCACTGGTCCCGTTCGTGAGCGGTCCTGCAGCTGAAGTACTTGGGCCCGCCGGTGCTCGGGGTGACCTGAAAGCAATGAGGCCTCCCGAGTAAGCTCGGATGCAGGGGCGTCACGGCCGCCAGGTCCATCGAAGTCACGGCCTGGCCGCACAACAGCGACTCGTGTGAACGGCAACCCCGTAGCCCGGTGCCCCGTTGCTTCTGTCGCTCGAGCTTCGTCACGCTCTTCGTCCTCTTCAGGGGGTTCGACCGGAACGACCTCTTGGAGAAGAAGTTCTGCAAAAGGAAGAGAAGAGGAAGATCAATTACAGAATTTCAAATGACATAGAGGGATGGTTTTGAGTTTTTAGCATCTTTCTTTTTCTCCTTCTTGCTGCTCTTCGAAGATTTACTATCTTTGAGAGTCATGCGTGGGTGGGTTGAATTCCGTACGTGAAGATTCCTTTCGATTCCTCGAGATAATTAATTTGGAGAGCGTGTACGGAATAGATTTTTAATTTGACAAGAATTCCGTTTTGTTTTGTCGAACGATGGATCTGTGTGCGTGAGAAGTGCGGATGATTTAATCGAGAGATATTGTGTTGTTAAATTCCTCGTGGAAGTATAACGTGTTTAACGCTAGGTTCAATTTGACGGATTTAAATGGGAAATTGTGTCGTGAATGAGAAATCGAATGCGAGGTTTGAAGAAAAATTGTGGGCATAGTTTAAGGATAGATCTTACGAATTTTTTTATCCATGTTGAAATTGAAATTAAATTTTGTTGAGCGGTTATTTCGATAGATTCGTAGGTCTAGGGTTAAAGGATGAAAGAGAAGAGAAACGAGATAGAGTGGAGCGAAAAATTCCAACGAGGAGACGAGGTACAAAGCACTTTTCTGTGCCCGCAGATGTGTGTGTGTGTGTGTGTGTGTGTGTTTACACGACTAGTGTACATAAGTGCGAGTGAAATAAGAGGACAAGATGCGATAGCATTCGCCTTCCAAGAACTCTCGAAGTAGAGGCACCTTAACGAACTTAATCCACCGATCGAAAATGCCTCTCTAAGGTCCCACGAGCCGTAGATGCGTCGAGGTGCTTGTAAGTGCGCAGTGGACACGCTCTTGTTTTGGTTTCGATTTTTATTTCCACGGAAAAAACACCCGAGATACTCTCACGAGTGCCTTCCGCTCTCGACTTTTCTTGCGAATTTTATTTTTCGTATGAAACATATTTTCTTTTGTAAATCTACACAATGCCCTCTCAAAATTTCTAGATGTCGATAAAGAGCACTATACCTTAACCCTTTGAGCGCTGAGCTGTCTGAAGTTAAGCGTGTGCTATGGACTGCCCACTTTTTACGAGAACGCGCATGCTGGGCTGGGCAACTTTGAAATTTTATTGCATAAAAGCACACTTAAACACACTGTTAATATATTTTTATATCTCTAAAGTTACAAGCATCAATTGTATATATGCATTTATAGCCTAAAGTGAATGGTTGCGTGAGAACGCGTATATGCATTCATAGCGTTAAATGGGCTAGAAATAGACTTACTAAGAAAATTAAAATTTGCTTTCAACCCCGCACAAGCTATCCGTAGTAAGAAAACGATTTCGAGTTCCGTTATTTCTCACCAAGTTATGTTTAAATCTCGGGGGTTCGCATTGGAGCGCGGAGGACGAGTTTCGCGCGTGTCGATAAATCCTCTTGGACGAAGGAGGAGGAGCGCAGAAAATGCGGAAAAAGGAGATGCAGAGGGAAATAAGAGAATGGCCGATGGAGGATCGGCGTGCGCGCCGATGCAAACGACCAGCGAGAGAAAGACCCGAGAGCGAGGACAGGCCAGGAATTCGTAAGTAACGATTGCGGAGGAGCGCGTAAAGAGACGCGGAAGAGACAATCGTGGCTTGCTCGGAGAAAATCATCCATCGATTCTCCTTGGTGATAAAGTCGAGAACCTTTTAACGCGATGGCTTGGAATAGCCTGGCTAGAATTTTTAAGCGCGCAAACATTATTGCCCAATTCACTCGGCTCTGGCGGTAAAGCGCATTCTCGTCTTCTTTTTTGAACCAAGAATACATTTAATAATGCACTCCTGCGAATAAATACAGATGCGGAAGAGACAATTGTGGCTTGTTCCGAGAAAATCATCCATCGATTCTCCTTATAACGGAACGGCTTTAAAGAATAAAAACAAAATTTCTGGGCGAATATCTTTTTCCTGATCGTGGCCCAATTTTTTCAGAGAAATAGTAATTTTTCGATATTTGATTGCTTACAACATTGGCAATATTATTTTTTTCTGCATAAAAACTACTGACACGTATTGAGTAACTAGTTCGAAGGCTTAAAAGTTAAGAAAGTCCATTACAAAAACCATTAACCCTAACCCTAACTCTCCTTAACGGTAAAGAGAACCTTTTAACGCGATGGATTTAAACAGAATGGCTAGAAATTTTAAGCGCGCAAACATTATTACCCAATTCACTCGGCTCTGCTGATAAATCGCATTTTCGTTTTCTTCTTTGAACCAAGTATACATATGTATATTTAACAACGCACTCTACGAATAAATTCTGCGAACGTTTCAGTGATTATAAAAACGTATCTTGCGTCGACCAGTAAATGTGATCTCGTGAAAATCGTTTGAATCGAGCGCGTTAACGTTCTCGAGAATAAAGTTAACTTTGATGGAGCCTTTGATGTCGCCTTTCACGTCACAGACCACTGCTGTTCCTCGATTCTAAATGAAACGAGAAACTAGCACGAAGCGAGCGAGTAGAGTGCACTTGCTCCTTCTCCCTCGCCAATGACGCAGACGGAAAATTTCCCAAATGTATTTCTATCTCTCAGTTGCTTCTTGGCGAAGGCGCGCCGCTTCGAGGAATCCTCTTTCTTTCACAAACTTTTCTCCAAGAACGAGACACCTAAGAATTTTCTTTACACCACCTTGTTCGCTTTAATCGTATACCTACATGCAAGAGAGAAATATCAAATTTATCTGTACCGTGCAATAAATTCGAAGGATCATTAAAATCATGTCGAATTGCTCGAAGAAAAGAGTGTGATCGAAATTTTTCTCGCAGACCGGATCTCGATCGAGTCTCGTCGTTAATCCGTAGAATTTTCCGAGTTCTTCTAATTCGGTTCTAATTAAAAGAACGTGGCGTTAATTACCCTCGTGGAGAAGTAGTTGACGATCATCCCGACGACCCTCTCGTCCTCGTTCTCCTCCATAGGCTTCACGCACATTTTCCCTCTCGTCATGAACGCGGTCGCGGGAAAACTGGATTGAGCGCGTGGGAAATGCGGGCGGACGTTCGCGCTCAATTCTCGTCGCTTTGGCGCGCGGCACATGCGTCACTAGAGAATTCCCCGACGCTCGATATTTTACACAGAAGTTGGAATTCACCCCAGCCAGTATTATCGTTCGTCCATTCTTACAGTCTCTCGCGACAAAGGCGGTATTGGGAATAATTTATTCGTGATGGGTTTTTCACGAGAGAATAAAATTTCACTTTCCATTCGCGAGTCACGAGAATTTTTCGCGAGTGGAAAATTTCACATAGAAGAATTCATTATTATTTGGCATTATTATTTGTTGTCCTTCGTTATAGTTCCTTGCTGTAAAAGCGCTTCACCTCAGTACTACGAACAATTCAAATGCTTCCCAAGTATCCCGTAAAGGAAAAGAGAAGAAAATCACTTTCCATTCGCGAGCCACGAGGATTTTCTTTCCGCCTGATTTTTCACCGGGAGTTCGTTGTTCTCGTCAAAGAAAACCCGATGTCATTAAATTCTCGACGCCGTTGAAAGTCCGTGAGAAATCCTCGTTGAAAATATCGTACGGATGCATTGCACCTATTACGCGGCTTTTCCACCGGTGGATCGATTGAGTTGGAGCGCGCGAGACACGCGCGTGGGAAAATCTGGCAGATGTGCAGAAGCAAAGGTGAACGATGCGACGTAAGAGCCCGCGTTTCCGATCTCACGTGTGTCGTCCTCCGTTCCTTTCTTCCAGGTGCTCGTAATCCACTATTAATTCCTTCAACCGAGGTAACAATCTTCCTTATGTGAAAATTGTTTGAACACAATAATATTCGGTGGCACTCGACGCGTTGCCTTCTTCCGAGTGCTCACAATACCCTGGAAATTCTCTCAGCCAAGGTAAGAATCCACGTACCGCGAAAATTATTCGCAGTCCACTGTGAATTCTCCGAACTAAGGTAACAATCTTCCATACGTGCAGATCGTTCGAAAACAATAAATCTGGCACAACCCACGCTTCCTTCTTCTGGGTGATCCGAATTCCTTGTGAATATCTTTCTACCTAAAGTAACTGTTTGCAAAGAAAACCCGTTTGGAAAGAATGACCCGCTTCCTTTTTCCTCGTTCCTTCACTATGTTCAGAGTAATGATATTTATTGTGCAACGTTCTGAGGTTTAAAAAAGATGATAAAAATTGAAAGTGGCGATCTCTTGGAAATTTTCTCGAATTTTCGTCCATTCGGGAGGAAGTTCAAGAACACTGTGTTTCGTCGATCACGGTGCCAAAACAATGAGCCATACAATTGCGCACATGGCCCCGCTCTATCGGCGCAGTAGTAGACCATCCGCGTTATCGCGCACGTGCACCAGAGAGATAAGAGGCGCGACCAATGTCAGGATGCGTTCTAATCATTCAGCACCATTGTGTCACGGATTCTAATCGTTCCTAAGGACACTTAAAACAGAGATTATTCCAATTACGAAATCGGTTCTTGGGTCGTTCCTCGAAGTTCTGCTTTTGAAATTTCCCGCCAATTTTCCATCAACAAATCTTGTCTTCGTCAATAACGCAACTGATTCTGATCATTTGTAAAGAGTCTTAAAAAAAAGACATTCGACCTGCAAAATTACTCGTTCGTCCTTTCGTCGAATTTGTACTTTCGTTTCTCTTTACGTTTATTCATGCATCACAATGAGTTCAGACGATAATTAAATTATGCCAATTTTCCACCGAAGAATCTTGTCGTCGTCAATAACTGATTCTAATCATTCCTAAGGAGTCTCAAAAAGAATACATTCCATCTGCAATGTTGCTCGTTCGTCTTTTCATCGAATTTGTACTTTCGTTTCTCTTTACGTTTATTTACGCATCACAATGAATTCAAACGGTAAATGTTCCACGTAAGAATCTTGCCGTCGACGACGTAATTCTTCTCTCTCACGGAGCAAACGAAAGTAAGCTTCCTTTCTTGGCTGCCGTCGGAAGATGGCGAGGCAGAAATTCACGGCACGGTTTTACCCGCCCGGATATTTTTGGACACCGGAAGGGGGATCAACGTCTGCAGGTATATTCGGGCCTGCCTTCCGGAGCGCGAGGCATTTCCATGGGCCAAGCCGACGCGATTTAAATGCGAGGGGAGCTTTAAACCTCTACCGCGCCAGAGAGGAAAAAGGAAAGAGAAAGAGCAGGACCGTTCGTTCTCGAGATTATTGCCTCGCGCCTGCTACCAGCCAATCTCGGTCTAACCATTCAACTCATCTCCGTGAAAGTCTCAATTTTCCAGATTTCTCGCTTGACACAATTTAGCTGGCCAACGAACAATCGACTGACACGATTCTCCGGTCCTTTAACAACGACGAATTCTTCAGGTCTCGTCTAGGACAGATAACTTTCCAAACTTTCATCAAAACTCTCTTGAAGAATTCCGAAAATGGCAACAAATTTTCTACGTCCTCAAGAAAATCGCTCTTGATGCTTTCTACTAAAAAACACATACACACACACACGAAACAGCAATGTTAGTGTTTCTTCTTCTTCTTGGCACTCGATGTTGCGTTTCGATGATTTACTTCCTCGAACTTCGGTAGACAATGTTTATTTTGTCAGTTACATAGTTCCACTTTAGTTTACAATCTGACAAAAAGTTTCGCTCTCGAACACACCCCTTGAAGATCTTCTTCAAGGCGCACTGAAAGAATTCGAGAGGTCTCTCTCTCGCGTGCGAGAAGATAGCAACAACACGTCCGAATGACAATTTCGCATGACGATTCGCGGAGTTGTAGATGATCTCGCGGCAAAATCCGTCGGTGGACTGGCGCAGATGTTGCTCATCCGGGTAGAGCCGAAGAGTCAAGGGATCCTTGAGGCGCACCTTTCTGCGAGCATGGCCGAAAAGCCCTGCGCGCACCCCTCTTTCCTCCTCGTCCTCTCGTTTCCTCTTTCCATCGACAGTGGCACACACCGGCGCGCCTGCCAGTATTCAGGTGAGGCGAAACGAGTCAGACCCTGCTGCCCCTCGGGTACCCTTCACGCTTGTGCCTACCTATGCTGCCCCTGAGCCCCGAGACGGTAAGAAGGACAAAAACGTCTTTAGGGTCTTCTCAAACAGAGGTGGTTGGTTACTGAAAAAGAATGAGAAAGAGAGAGAGGGAGAGACGGAGGAAGAGAAAGAGGAATGGAGAGAGGGTGGTTGGAGATTTTGCTTTAGAAGCTGCCTACTATTTTCTCCTGGTTGATTTAACCATAGCGTAAGAAGATCGAAGTAACTTTCACTACGCATGAAGAGAAGAATTTGTAATATGATTTATCGTGCAAGGAAGAAATACAGGAAAAATTCTCTAGCAAAGCTTGCTGTATTTTGTTTTGCGAATCGGTGCTTGGTTGCGATTTTTCTGTCAGACTCGTAATGTACACTCTTTTTCAGTTCCAAGGAAGAAGAGCTTAATATGCCCAGAGATTTTCTTTTCTAAGATACCTACTATTTTTTACCGATTAGAAGGCGGTTATCCAAGATGAGCAGACTGAGGTGAATTTACTTTACTACACTTGGAAAACCGAATTTGTAATATGATTTATAGTGCAAGAAAAAAATTCAAGAATCGATGATCTTCCTCGTGATTTTTCAATCAGACTACTTTTGAATCAAAAGTTACTTAATGCCACGCGCTTCCTGAGAAGAGCGCGTTTACGTTTACAGATGAGAGTAAGGAGACACGAGAAATTTACCGCAAGAGCGTCCACGAGGCACGTAACGTATTGTCGCTTAACCTTAACCGGAAAGACTCGTGCAGTCGTCACGGCATCGGCTCGAAACCAGTTTGTTACGTCCTTTTGTTCTTTTACATGCGCCTTACCTCCATGGTCTTATCCTCCTCGCCCTTTCACCGTCTCGCGCGCGAACCTAGCGGATCCTCCGCGTTGGCGCGGGTCATTGCTTTCGAGAGGATCGATCGATCGATTCATCGCGTTATAGGATAAGATCACTTGGACTTGCAAATGTAACGAACACTCGTGCACGAATCGATTATCCATAAAAAATTTCCTCTAGATTTTCTTACAGATTAAAAAAAAGGCAGATGTTAAATAGTTCCATAACAAATTTCCTCTAGCTTTACATAGAAATTAAAAAAAAGCAGATGGTAAATAATTCTCCTTCTACGTCAACAGAGACTAATGTCAGGATCATCTTACGAAAATTTATAGAAAAATTTTGAAACGAAATTTGTTCCCAAGATTTTGTGATTTTTGAACACAGTTATGTGTATCTTTACAGCAATCGGCTCCTGATTCCAAAGATATGGGACCCAACAATTTTATAGGATTTTAAAAATCCGAAGTGTGACGATAAAATCAGTCTGAAATTGAATCTATAAAATTAAAATATTTGAGAACACAATGTTAAAGTACTACTGAGCACAGAATTCTTTCTCTGCGAAAGAATCAAAATCCTAAGATCATCTGGACCCGAGAAACAGCACCATGAGTTATTGGCGTTCTTCGATCGGTTTCCTCAAATTTTGGAATTTGTATCTAGGGGATCAGGAGCCGCTCGATCTAAAGATGCACATCATTGTGTTCAGAAACACGAAATCATTCGATCGGTACGAGTTTCGTTCCAAAATTCCTGTGTAAATTTTCATATAATAATTACCTATAGACACTTGGCATTAGCCTTTCCCTACTTTCTATACCCACGATCATCCTATCCGATTCTCTCACCTCGATACTCTTCTGCGTTCTCTACACGCGCATCCTCCTCTCCATCCTTCCGATCCATCTTATTTCTTTCGATCGCATTCGATCCTCTTCAGCAGCCATTCGCTTCCACTCGAAGCATCAAGCTGCCTATTCGTATCCCCATTGAAAGGCTCGTAAACGACGTCCTGCCTGGAGCCCAGGTCTCGCTTCCTAGCTTACGTCCTGCGACAATGTCGCGGGTAAATTTCGCTCGAGAATAGATAACTCACTTTGGAATCACAGAAGACTTCGATGGTGGGCGGAAATGGACGGAGGATCGAAGAGAAAATGGGAAAGACAGAACCATAAATAAGAGAATACGTTCGAGAAACGTGCGTTTAGGAAAATAACACCCTACCGGCACGTTTCCTTTGTGCATGCAAAGGTACGAACGATATTTTCGTTCGTCGATAGGTTCTTCCGCCTCGTTGCATCGAAGCAGATTGCGTGATGAAACATTTAAAAACGAATTTAGAGAAGGATGAGAGAGAAAAGAAATTGATCGTAGACCAATTTACGCGTCTCTTCAAAATTATATATTATTTCATTCTGATCAGGTTAAACATCCGAATATTTCCAACATGATTAGCGATTAGCAGAACTATCAAATTTTCTGCAGCGTGGAACCTATTCACTGGTGAATTACACGACAGAAATAAAAAAGAAGCCACTGACTATTCGTGAAATAAATATTTAACGCCTTTTACTACGGATCCGTACATTATTCTACATTAATTCAAGGAACGACTTCTTCATTCGTGATCTCATCGACGTTCTCCTGAATATTCAATGCGCGGCTGACGTTAATTCGTTTATTGCGACTCGATCTTCTTAACCTCGGGCTGATATCGAGGGAGACCGGACCTACGGATTAGGTTAGGTTAGGTTCACGATTAGTACGAGGTTAGTCACTCAGAAGGAAGACAAGAACGAGAAAGAAGAAGAGACGACGGAAGGAGGAATCGAAGAGACGCCTAGCGACTAGAAACGATTCCACTCCACGGTATTTAATCCCGTGAGCATCCGTTGTCGATCTCGTGTCGAGTTCCACTCCAACCTGGAACACTCTGTCGTTTAACCTCGTTACAATTAACGGTTTTACAATTAACGGCGTCGAGACGAGTACGCTTCTCGCGCAAAAGAATTCCATCGAGCTCCTGTTTCTCGCATTCTTCCTCTTCTCTTCTTTCTTCTTCACCCACGAACTCTCCTCGTTCTTGTCCTTTCGTTTTCACTCGAAGCTTCTTTTCCTTTTAGAATGCAATTTCACCGGAGAAGCTAACGGAGCCGAGGATTACGCGCTCCAATCGTTCTCATTTTGTTTCGTCGTTCGTCGATGCGAAATGAAATGCTAATTTTTACGGCTGATCGTCATACACGTCCCAGAGGGGTCGCGTTTCATTATGCCAAGGCTGGTGGGTGGTCTACGTCGTCGGAGAGACGATAACGAAACTAATTAGGAATAGAGAGTAGCTTTATCGTTGATTACACCGACGCTCGCTCAATGACGTCAACCAAAGGCGCATCTCCACGGCATGCGCGTACGTGGAGCCGGCTAATTCGGTTCCGAAGTTTCTGAATATTCAAGCAGGAGCTACGCGTACCATGTGGAAGAGTATAGGGACGTTAAATTAGGCGGGGCCACTGAAATAGAACGTGTCTACTATCTGGTGCCTGCAGTCTTCTATCCGGTGCCTGCAGTCTTCTAGGCGCGGCCATCGTAAATGTCTCTTTCGTTGGAGGATCGCAGATTCCGTGAGATTATTCAAGAGTTCGTAAACGAGCGTAAAAAGAATCTTGGAATACGAAAATTAAGGCATCCGATACGTTCTTCGGATATTAAACCATTGACGTTTATTAGGGCTATAACTGTTAAGTTTCAGGTGATATATAGATAAATTACAGCCATAGCTGTTCAAACTATGTGGCAATGTGAGTGGTTTAGGTCATGAAAAATAGTACAGAAAACCAACTTTCATTTTATCTAGATCGTTGTGTCTTTTCTGTTGCAGTAAGAAACAATTAAAAAAATAAATTGTGCTTCTGAGGGCGATCTTCAAAACAAATGGTGCGTCAATGGGTTAAGAATTCGCT
Source organism: Tiphia femorata (assembly GCA_944319695.1). NCBI lineage: Eukaryota > Metazoa > Arthropoda > Insecta > Hymenoptera > Tiphiidae > Tiphia > Tiphia femorata. The sequence continues at coordinate 922,044 of OX090899.1, forward strand.
TGGAGAATTTGCACATTTTTATAAGAATGTTTTTCGTATTGCAGTTTGATCGTTCTAATAGAAAACTTACGCACTTGATTCTTCCTTTAATTTCTACTCGTACGTTAACTTTTTCATTAGACTAAATTTCTTTTTATTCTCTCTCTCGATTGGCAAGGGAAGGGAATTTCTGCTCGAAGAATCGTATGTTTGGATTCCGAGTTCGTTGACCCAACCGCCCAACAACAATCTCCTTTCACGAGAGCGACAGATGCTCAAGAAAGGCGAACGGACGGTGGGTGCCGTCGTGCGGTTAGCTTCTTCTAAATTCTAAGAGAAGTTTCTAAAGATCGAAAACTTCGTGGGAGTACTTACGACGATTCTGTTGGGGGTGACATCCAAGGGTCGCGCTCCGAGGACCGGGGTGGCAGGTGCGCTACCCCTTCGACAAGCTTTCTCATAGGAGGTATCTGTAGAAAAGAGAAAAAGCACGAAAATTAGTTCAACGGATAATTGTCCAAACCACTCGAATTATTCAAATCATCCTCTCACAAGTCGTTCGATAAATTTCTGCGATAAATTAGGCTGAACTTCCGTATCCGAGCCTTGTTCGATCTTAATGAAATTTTACAGGTAAGTGGCATTTACTAAATCTAGTCGATATTTTCTAGTTCCAGTTATTTCTGGAAAAACTCTTTCTGTTAATAACTTTTTAATAAATGACGAGCGAAGCTTAAAAGCTTCACAACATTCCTCAGGGTGATGGGCTTGATAACATATGTGAAGGACATTGAAATCCGAGGTGGCTCCCCATAAGTGAATAATTACCAAAAAAGCATAAAATTCTTTTCTATATTTATTGTTTTTAATATGTATTCTAATGATATTTAGATAAATTAGTATTTATAATCTTGCAGGATATTAATAAAATAACACATTTCAGCAAAACATTCATGAATTTTAGTCTTTTTTTTTTTACGTAAAAATCTAAAAAATTAAACGTAATTAAAAATTCAATATCTCGGAAAGCAGGCGTTTCCTTAAATTCGCACTTATGGCGTTCGACTGCACTTAATAAGTGCTACGTACCAGTAAAATTTTATTAAGATCGGACGAGGGTCGGATACGGAACTCTTACCATAAATTATACAACGATAAATTACAAACTAACAAAATAAAATAAACGATAAAATTTCTCAACAAATCTCAACTACTCAAGAAGAACCGGGAGTAGGTGCATTGGAGTGCCTCACTCGACGAAAATATTTCAAACTCTCCTCGTTACGAGAGTTTTAAACGTTGCTATTTACTTCGCACTTGCGCTGCAACACGCGAAGGGATGAAAAAGCTCCGTGGAAGGAGGTGTATTGGTCCTTTCTGGTTCGACTGGGTGCGTGCACTCGAGGGTTGCACTCTCGTGGCGAATAAAACGCCCCCTTGCTTTTACTCGAGAAGCCACGGGGAGGTGGATGTTGTTGAACCCACCACGGGACGCGAGGAATTTGCTTTCGGCAACGGAAATTGAGAGAGAAAGAGAGTGAGAGAGATTGAAAGGAAAGAAAGAAGAGAGAAAAGGAAGCGCACGAGAGTGACGAAGAAGGAAACGAAACCAGCCACGTAATTAACGCCCTTTCCTGAAACCGTCTTGAAGTCCTGTGTGCCCCGGACCTTTCTCTCGCGCTCTCTGTTTATGGTCAGCGGTTTAAATGGTCCTTCCTACCCGCCAAAAGAGTCTCGAATTACACGTGTTCTCCCCTTTAAGGGCGCGCACACGCGCTTAATCTCGCACACACGCGGTACGGAGAAGCTCAAGTTGGAAGGAGAACCGACGAATTTCATTGGTAGGTACGAGTTGGGCGGACGAAAATTTTTCGCTCGAACGAGAGTGCCTTCTAAAAGCAAGCGAGGGCCCAGAGAAAGAAATTGCGCGCGAAATCGCTCGAGTTTCACGCTGCTCGACGACGCCCTCGACTTAACCCTCCACGAGTTTAATCGTTCGATCGCGCTGTTGGAATTTGAATTTGCCAATTTCGAATTTTCGCCATGTACACTTAATGCAAGGTGGAAAATGATATCTTGGAGTCTTTGACCGAAGATTTCACTTCAAGTGAAATTTCAAATAACAGGATAATTCGTCATTCCAAAGTCTACGTCGAGCTATCGTGGGGTGGAAAACAGAAAAGCACCGAATGGAGTGTTTCCTTTAATAGAGATATTCTGAAAATTAACGATTATCGACATTTCCTTCGACCATGGTACTCGTTCTTTTCTCGGCCAATGGTTACAAATACACGGATTAGCGTGTTTTCTCGATCATCCCCAATTACTCATCGCACACGCCCGGGACTTGTTTCTATAGCTTAATATGCTCCTAACGAATAACATATCATTACCCTAATCACGAGTATCGGCGAGGAGATCGAATAAATCGATAATGGGGACAGGCTTAGATTACAGGCGGGAGAGGAGGATGTAATTCGATTACCACGACGTTTACGAGCTCGTCTTCTGTCTCTTAAGAAAAAGGAAAGAGGGAAAGAACGATGGTAGAATGCTCGTGCAGTTTTCTCTTTTTTTAAGTGAGTTTCCGCGGATCATCCGATAATCGTGCGAAGCGTTCGAACGAGAGTAGTCCGCGCTCGTGTTCTTGCGTCGTAGTTAAGAAAAGGTGGAGAAGAAACTTGGATGGAAGAGGGCCACGTGGTAAGCGGACGATTCGTTACGAGGCGACAAGAAATTCTCCTCGTGTACGGCAGGCCATTATGTAAGGACGTAAGCAAGCGAGCAAGGCAAAACAGGATGGCTGTAGCAGGGCGCGCGCGACGCCGATGGAAACCGGATCCCGTTCGTGTTTTTACCCTCGAAATGTGTAACGTAACGGCGGAGAGGAGTTTGCCCTTGTGAGAAGGAATTTGTCGGGGACACCCGGTACGTGGAGAACCGTCTATGGTACAGGGTGCTCTTTGAAATGAGCAAGAGTGTTTTTTAGGATGTTTTGAAAATTTTATTGTGATTGGTGTTAAAATTTTCATAGATAATGTATTAGGTATAGGATACGAGGTGATCTTGTCTGAGAAATGAGTGACAGTGATTTTTTAGGATGCATTGAAAAATTTATTATTCTGATTGGTGTTAAAATTTTCATAGATAATGTATTAGGTATAGGATACGAGGTGATCTTGTCTGAGAAATGAGTGACAACGATTTTTTTAGGATGCTTTGAAAATTGTATTCGGATTGGTGCTAAAATTTTCATGGTTATTGTATTAGGTTTGCGATACAGGGTGGTATTGCAGTCTTAGAAATGAGCGACAGTGATTTTTTAGTATGCTTTGAAAATTCTACGGTAAACGATCAAAAAATGTTCGCATTCGATAAGTCTCAACTACGCGTGTCCATGTTAGCAGAAGGTTCTTAGGATTTTACCGTTCGAAGTTGTGTGGTTTTTGCATTAGAGAAATAATCAGGAGAAAATTAATAATGAGAGATTTCAGGTAATAACCACTGCATAAGGAAACGTGCGATAATTCTCTTCCGGAGCCTGCAAGATTGCTAATCGTAAATGCGACTGCCTGTAGATTTACGATGGAATTCAAGAACTCTCGACGTCCTCGCGATTATCCACCTTGTTACGTGGAAAAACACGAATATTTTACCGGCATTAACGTCACCACTAACGTTCATCCAAGCATGGAAAACTGCTGGGGAAAAAGAAAATCAGCAAATTTCTTCCGCTTGAATTTCTTTTGGCAATTCACCACTTCCTTTCATCTGAAAAATCTAAGCTCTCGTTCTGCTCCGCACTGAGAGAAAAGTATATGATACATCTAACTAGAATGGCATAGTAACAAAATTATAGTTGGAAATATCATATTTATGGTAAATGTCAGTAATAATTACAATAGAGGCATAGTATAAGCAACTATATTATATTTTTGCCCGAAATAATGATTATTTCAACTAAAAATATAGTATGGTAGAAGATATGAAAAGTAACTATTTTATATAGTTAATGTTACCAGAATATTTCATACATAGTGATAGAACTAACTACATTCACATAGCATATTTTACTATACATATGGTAACAAGAACGAAGGTAATAGTTAATGATATAACCATTTGTATAAATCGTTTGTTCTACTATATTTTGAATAGTTAAATGAACTATAAAAATATGTTTGACGCCAAATTTAACTATAAAATATAGTGAGATTATAGTAAATCCAACAATTTTTTTCTCTCAGTGCGGTCTTTCTATCAACCGTGAACCTTCCATAATTTCTCTCTCTCTCTCTCTCTCTCTCTCTCTCTCTCTGTCTCTCTCTTTCTGTTAACAAACGCAGAAGAAACCAGGTGAGGTGCGCCCAGCTTTTGGTCGAAGAGATCCCTTGCGATATCGGGACCTGGTGCCGCGATGAGTCGTTGCGCGTGTCAAGAGACAAGCGGAAAGAAAGGAAGGGCGAGGAAGAAAAAATGTTGGGGCACGTGACGCGTCCTCCCCGTGGACCGCGACTCGCTCAAAGGAATCCACGTTGACGATCACGATGACGAAGAGTAGAAGGGGATGAAGAGGAGGCGGAGACGGTGACGAGGTCTTGAATAATGCGCTTCGCTCTACGCGCCGTGAAAAGAAAGGAACGAGTCGAGCGAGAGCTAAAGAAAAGTCTCTGTAGAAGAAGAAGAAGAAGAAGAAGAGGATTCACAATGGCCAGAGGAAAATGTGTTCATTGTCGGTGCCCCGGTGGGTCTCACAAGACCGATGGCGAATCTTTGGTGCGTTTCAAAGTAAAATTCGAGTAAAGAGTCTTCTCTTTAGGAACACGATTCGATAAAGGTTCATTTATTTTTCTCTCTCGGAAAATTTTTAAGTTTGAGAGAACCTCTCGCAGTTTTACAAAGTGGTATTGAGAATTTTCTTCAGCATCCACACGGTGTTTTATATTAAACTTTTTCATTTTTATTTAGTGTGTAGAATGCCGAGTATATTGCCGGACAAGACAATTACGAACGATCGAGGTACCGTTTGTAATAAAGGAATAAATGTTTGTCGGGTGACGATCGATCGAGACGATAATCTCTCTCGATTAAGATCGCAGGCTTTGTTTGTTCCTCTGCTCGCGAGAGATCAACCAGATCTCGACTTTATCCAGGCGCTTCTATCCCTCGGCGGCACTCTTGCTCGTGGTAAAAATAGAACCGGTCTCCCTCTTACCCAAATGCCACGCCCTCCCGATCTCAGGAACTTCCTTGTCCACGAGCGATCGCTCAAAGAAACGAGCCGAAGAATTTGAGCGAAAGACTTTCAATGGAATTTATAAATTTTCAATATCCAACGGTTAATTAATAAAAGTCAGGGAAAATATCGTGAGCTTCTCTCGAGGACCATCGAGGACCTGCAAGTATGAAGAGTTCGTCGATTTGAGATTGCTTCAAAAGAGAATTTATGTACTTGGGTAGAAAAGTTCCGTGAGCCTAGTGTTAAACAACGAACACTGTTACCACTGTTTCACATTCGACATAAAAAAACGATCTTACAATTAGAGGCTCTGTAAGTTTAAGACCTCATAGATTCAATATGTTTCATTTTTATTAAACTATGTGCTTACTTAGAAAAGTTCTATGAGCCTAGTGTTAACCAACGAGCACCAAGAACACGGTTCCACAGTGGACACAAAAAAAGGTCTTAGATGAAAAACGATCCCAGGTACAATATTCGTACCTGGCCATTCCAACTGAATTCCGTCACGCCCCCGCGATCGCTTCTGAATGGCTAATTTCGAATTGGTGCCTAGTCAGAAGGGAGCCGAAGCCAAACGAAAGGTACGATACGATCGTCTCTCCTGCGAATTCTTTTCTCTCTTTCTCTCTCTCTCTCTCTCTCTCTCTCTCTCTCTCTCTCTCTCTCTGTCTCCCTTTCCTTCTTCGACCTTCGCAGCTGCGACGAGAAGTCGTCATCGTCGTCTACTACGTCGTCGTGCCGAGAGAAAAACGCATCCTTTGTGCACCCCAGCCCAACTCGCATTCGAAGGGCACAAAGAGTCTCTCGCACTCGTGTAAGCGGAAATGAATTGAAATTGAAACGAAATAAAATCGAAATGGAACATTAGGGGTGCGCGCTTGCTCATACGCCCCCCTGCGCCCTTTTCGTTACTGCTACCGGTACCAATAGGTACTGCTACCCCTTTGCACACGATCGTAGGTATTACTACGCCCCCTCCTGTGAGCGGATCGCACAATTCTCGTTACGTCGCCGGTTAACGACGGCGGTTATTAATGATCGCGATCATTGCGAGTACGAAAGATCCTTTCATCGACCTCGATACCTCGGAATCGCCCCCGGTGAGATCGTACGATATATCTGTGCGAGGAGATCGAAGTTGTGATTTTCTTTGGGGGTGACCATTCGCACGGGCTGTTTTAATTCTTTCTTCGTGTAACTTTTTTCATCGTTCGTTCGACGTCTGTAGACTGAAACGTATTTGAACCAGGAGGTGTGTTCTGCATAATTATTGGCTTTTTAGATTTTTTTTTATAAAAGGAGAACAGTTCTTGGATGTTTGATTGCAATTTCGTGCACGATGGATTTTCCTGTGGAGTGCGTAGAAAATTCTTACGCCGCCGATCGTCGTGTCGTTTCGTCGATTGAGTAATAACGAGAGTGAGGAAAGGGTGTCGATTGCCAATGCCGAGTAGTTGTAAAGCTAGCAAGGTCAGCTTCTCGCATTCCTACGGATGACGAAATAGCTGGGGTGTCGGATGAAGTTAACTAAATGGGAGACGGAGAAGCTGAGAGATTTGTTCGAAGAATGTTTCGATAAAGAACGGTGGCGGTAAAGTGAAATTCCACGTGTAATACAGTATAGAAGCCTGTAGGGTCGCAATTCGTATAAGTTGTCTAAAAGTAGGAGAATAGGCCAAGAAGTAGAGCTATAAGGAGAAGATACGAGAAGACAATTGGAGTTGAACCATTGACGAGGCCAGACAATATACGAGGTCCAATAAGCACACGAGATACCAGTGATCATAATCGATAATTAACCTTTTTAGTGCCGAAGAAAAAATGTTCTTGAGCGAAAAGTTTGTCAAAATTGTAGTATGCGCAATGATATATATGGCAAATGTTGCTAACGACGATATATCGTTGCTCGGCACTAAAAGGATTAAAAGTAAACACCAAGCCTCCAACTACCAATTGGCACACGAGTACGGGTTACAGGCGTTCTTCACCTTCATACATCCGGAGAACGAGAATGAAGCTATACACAAGGAAAATTAAATTTATATATGGTATTTCGATAATTTCTAACCGTGTAAAAAATCCAAAGAACCGTCGAAGCGCTCGTTACACGCGGAAAGACAACGAAAATAAAATAATGATAATCCATTCGTGATGCACCTCGAGGATTTTCCGTGTTCCATCGATGCCACTCGTGCACCACCACCATAGACCATTGTTCACCGTCCTCTCCGATAAAGCAGTCTCCTAAAACGTCGAGTCGGCGCGTCGAGAGGAGTGCGCATTCGCATTCGCGCACACGCGCGCGAATAAGTAAGAGGAGCGTGTGCGCATTTATGCGCAGGGGCGCGCACGTGCGCACAAGGGCGTCCATATGGGTGCTCGGTGCGCGAATCGCGTGTACGCCCATAGATAAGATCGCGATGCGAGACTCGCGCGCGGGCAACTCTCCTCGTGTCAAGATGCGGTCGCGAATTTACGAGCCCGATGCCTCGTCGCTTGGCCACCGTTGTCCCTTTTCTCGTCCCTTTTTCTTCTCCTTCTCCTTTGTCCTCTCCACGAGTGCTCGTGCGCGAGTCAATCGAGATCAGTGTTGCCAAATGAAAATAATAAATTTCATCAAATTCAAAGCGAAGAGGTCGTCAGATTTCCACAAGATTTACTCGAATTGAAGTTTGACTAATTTTAATCAGCGGTTAATGCGATGATTAATTTAGACATGTTAGAGATTGACATTGTCCAAAATGACGTTCATATGTTGTTAGAAAACAGTATTATAGTTTAATACATATGTATACGTGAGAAGTGAGTCTTTGAATTGAGGATTTTTTGAGAAGTATTGTAAAAACATTGATTATCGTTATGAGTAAGGTTTCTTTTATACAGAAATATTTTATATCAGAAATTATTCGTAAGCCCAACCAAAGGTTTTATAGTGACCTATAGAAGATATAATATTCTCCCTAGTCGTAAAAAACGAATGTAAGAGCATTGAGTTAAAAAATCACCAAATATTGGGATTTTGCAAAAGCTTTCGTCAGATCACCAAATTAGAACTAGAATTTTTTTTTTACTCGCGTTTTCAGTTGACTTACATTAAATCGTCGAAATTTTTATAAAGCCTGGTGAATGCGCGCACCTCAAATAAATTATATAGAAAAAGCGTTCGCTCCTTCGTTCGTAAAAACTTCCATCCCGTTACGAGCGTTCACTTGATTTTCCATCATCCACCATCGTAGACTCTAGCGGTTTTATCCACAAGCTACGAAGAAAATTATCAATGAGTCGTGACTTTGCCGCGAGCCCAGCTCACAATGATAGTAATAATCACCACTCGGTGTGCCCTTTTTCCGCGGGCCCTAACGAGATTTTGATTGCGCTCTAACGATTCGCCCATTCAGGTTTTTACCTTCGCAGCCACCCTGCGAGATAACGTATAACCACGCTCAACCGCTCCGCTATCATTTTCTCAGAATGCGTTCACAAGTAGCAATTCGCAATCTCCACGTCATTAATTAAGAGCGACGCGCTAAAATCACCTTCGTCGATATAATCGCAGAAGCACCTACGCGGAAGCTTCTCGTTATCTGTGGAGAAAAATACAAGGAACCTTCTCCTTCTCGTTCTTGAAAAACGAATCTGATGAAGAATTAGGAAGAAAGTTCCTAAACCGACGAGAGGCAGAGGCCTAACGGATAAGTTCAACAGAAAGTTTCTCTCCCTAGGTCATTGGTCACCTCGCAATTAGCATGACGATCCATTAAGTTCGAAGCACCCTTTATACTGTATCCGCTCACCCTTGCACCTCCCTTTTCGCCCTTGACGCGAGAACTGGTCACGGTTTTTCCACCCCAACAGGCTGCAGTCCAGTCTGGAGTCCATCGAAAAGCCATCGGTGGCGGGCGACGCTCATTTGCTCAGTGGATCTCGGCGCCGACAATGGCACCAGGACGCTTTTAAGGGCGTTCAATGTTCGCCCTCCTCTCAGCTGCCCTTCGTGGCACCGAATCTCCATTGTGAATTGGCACCCCCATTCCTCTGCTATTATTTATAAGCGGAGGATGACCTAAACGCGATTTCGCACCGGCGTCCATGCGCCCTGCAAAATGGGCACGCACGTCTCAGTGGCTCATTGTGAGGCCGCGTAAATGCCGATTCACGACCAATGAGAGATAGTGGCTCTGTGAGGCCTCGCGCGAGCTCACGACGGTGACCCTTATACATCATCGATTTTCGTTTTCGTAGAAGACATGGGTAGTATATTACGTGGAATAATGCTATTCCATGTAAAAAAGCGTTCTGTGTGCTTTATGTATGGTAGTTGTATCTTCGCATTTTGTTCGGTGGGTTTTTGTGCGAGACATAGGCAATATATAACGCAGGAAAAATAATATTCCGAATAAACAATAGGTGTGCTGTGTATTTTGTGCATGCTAGTCGTATGCTTAGATATTTTTCTGTAGGTTTTTATGGTACATAGGCAATATATCACGCAGAAAAAAATAATATTCCGAATAAACAATAGGTGTTCCGTGTATTACGTGCACGTTAGACGTATCTTTCCACTCTTTTTCCGTACAACCTCCTTTTTGCCAACAGCAGCACCTTTTTGCTATGTTCCCTCCATATCCATTAATCTTCTTCTCTGTCCCACACCTCGCTATCTCTCTCCTTCTCTCTCTCTCTCTCTCTCTCTCTCTCTCTCACCGAAAGTCATAAATTTTCAATATCCTCGCGAATAATCGTAGCAAGGGGCACGGATCGGGGGCAAAGGGGCGCGTTGCTATTCACGTTCCAGGATTTCTTCCATGGAAATGCAAGTCTCGCTGGATGCATACACAAATAACCGACAAAGCGGAGGGCCGAGCAACCGCGCTTTCGGAAAATCGTTTGTCAAGCTGGAGTCAAATAAGAACGGTAAATTTCGCGCCGTGTTTGCGCGCTCGCTATAATCACAGGGGTGAAACGATCCTTTTTTTCTTCTGCCTCTCTTCGAACGAGGACGCGCGCAATCTTCTGGCACGGGGACTCGATGACGCGACGCAATGATGCGATGCTTGCACGTGCGTCATGTTAAAGCAGCAGAACACAGGGTCTGGCTGCTGTGGTACGAGAGTTACGGAAGCGTGAGTTACGCAGGAGGCATCCCGTGTGCCAACGAGTATACAAATCGCAAAAGGCGGCTCGTCAAACTGACGGAGGAGAAGAAACGAAGCGGATCAAGCAGATGTTTCGTTCGATCGTGTCCCGAATGCTTCTGGTCCTTTCGCGTGTCCGTCTGATTTTCTCTCGTCTGCTCCAGAATCTTCTATCTCCACATTTGAGACTTCAAAATTTCCAGTAACCATTGTGTCTCGACGAGGGTTAAGATCGAAGGTTCTCTGGTGGATAAGAACAATAGACAGCAAAAAAAAAAAAATCTCGAATTTTTCTTCGACGCCTCGAGCAATCTTACTCGAATTTGAAAGTCTTTTTGGGCTGACTCGATCTTAATCGTGTGCGTACCAGAGGGTTTTCACAAAACACGGCCGAAAAACGCTAAGAAGTGTGGTCGCGCTCCTTCGCGATTATGTATAGAACAACGCCTATTAATTTAAAATAGCTAACAACGAAATACGAAATGTATTATTTGGATTACTGATAGTAGTACGCATGCGACGTACATGCGTCTGAAAGTTTCTGTATCGACGAAATGAGCTGGTTTTTTTCGACACGAAATCTGAAGAGGGCGAAAGCGGCCCGTGGTACGCAAACGGTTAATAAAAGGCCACCTTCTTTCTCAGAATCGTTGTAAAGTATTAATCGAAGGGGATGAAATTCCTCTGTTAATAGTATCCACGTTGAAATTCAAAGTGAAAATTCACAGGAAAGGGTTAATTAAGCGCAACCTGCTTTCAAGGTACGAACCGTTTTCTGATACCATTCATCCACGCGCTTCACCCTTCCTCGTAATTACGTAGTCGCCAGTAATTGAATCATTGTCGAATTAATCCTCTCCTTGTCCGTACGGCACACGACACGGGGGGCTAATGGCGCATCATCCTGCGGAATTTGGGGCCACGCCGAATCGTATAAATAAAGAGGACAATGGAGGATTATGGGAAGAGGAGGAGATCGGATTTGGCATGCCGCTTTCGTGGGGTCGTGCCGTTCGTCAAAGGGTTCCACCAGATAGCAGAACAATGGGCTCTTGGGAGATCAGCTAGGAGACTACCTGCACCGGATCACAGGATCACAGAATCGTAGGATCGGTGATCCTTCCACAATGCATATTACGTCCGAGCAAAATTCGTCCACCATGTAAAAAAGAATCTCTTTTCTCATATTATAAAGAAAGTCGACACACTTGCCTCGATCACGTCGCCTATCTTTTCTCTTCTATTTAAAATGTTCTTAAAATAAAAACAGTTTATCGGTCACCCTAATTATGGTATTTAATTGACAAAAGGAATCGATCGGCCGTGAATGTTCTCAGGCGACAGTTTTAGATCGCGTTTAGAATTTCCTCTTTTAGGTGTCTTTGTAAATAAATATTATAAATAATTGACAAGGACGCGAGCGAGCGTGCATAGGTGGGATCGATACTCGTGAAATACTACGCTATAATTTATTCAGATAACGGAGCGAATTAATCGATAGATTTATTATGCACGTAATGCGGCTTTTGAGGATGACCCGATTGGTAATTATCGTTTGCCGATTGGTAATTAGCCTCGTCGTGCCAATTAATCATTTACGGGTTTAAACGCTGGGAGATTTTCGGTAACGATCGGAGGTCTCCTCGCGTATGCAAATAGGGGGATGAAACCGATTCTTGTCGATGATTTATTTATAACTGGACTGGGACGAAAATATTCATGAAATTAGTGACGCTCGATCGACCGTGTCACCTTCGGGAACGGTTATGGGCTTTTATGCAGAATGCGTAATGGAAAATTGCTCTTTTCCCCATCGCATGCGTTTTTCTAGCGTTAAAAGGGGGTCACGAGAAAATATAGAAACTCTTTGGATAGGTAACATTTCGAAGGAGCACATTTTTCGAAATTTCTGTTATGATCACGAGAGGGTAGAAAAATCTGTTCCTTGGAAAGGTAAGATTCGAGAGGAAAAAGGTTTTTGAAATTTCGCATAGAGAAAATTCTCGTTTGGAAAGATAATATTTCGAATAAAAAAAAACCTCTTCGAATTGTTGGTCAATAATCACGAGAGGGTGGAAGAAAGTCTTGTGTACAAAGATCAAATTTCGAAACGAAAAATCTCTTGCGATTTTGAAATCGTCACGGAGAAGACTAGGGTGAAGGGAGAGAAGGAAAAAGGAAAAGGAAGAAGGAGAAAAGCCAAGCAGCGGCGTCTTTTATCCTAATGACAAGAACTTCCCGTTCGACGAGCCTTCGCTTTCCTCTCCTTTCATCTGCCATTCGCAATCCCTCACGTCCACCACCAACCCATCCCTTCCTCCTTTCTTCTTTCTCGGCAACGTTTCTTCCGACTCCTCTCGACGATCGTTCCGAGAAGATCGATGCGCGTGCGCCCCGCGGTGAAGTCGCCGTCGGCCTCTTCGTATTTTCCCTCGAGGTCATAGAAACCGCTTTCGTCGCGTCGTTCGCTTGAAAATTTACGAGAATTAAGAATTAACCGAGAGAGAGAGAGAGAGAGAGAGAGAGAGAGAGAGAGAGAGAACCATTGCTGTTCTCTGTATAATTCCTGCTCCTCCAATTAATCGAATCCTTGGTCTACACGTTTTTAAAATAGACAGAAAAAAATTAATATTTCCATACTTGAATTTCCCACAATTTCGAAACGGTTGAAGATAGGAATACATAAAGTTTCGTGAACATAAAGTTTTGTTCGAATCTATAAAGCCGTTTAGCTGGAATAGTGGACTAATCAGTCGCACTGTTAACCGCCATTTTTGGTTCGGCCAATCAAAAAATTTGAAACTTTTCAGTATTTCTCACTATATGTATACATATACAAGTAGATGTCAAATTTTATCTGGATCCAATGAGTAGTACCAAAAAAAAGCTTAGAAATCAAACGCCAGCAAACAAAAAACATAAGTACAGATTTTAATATCGAGAAACAACTGACAGATGGATAAAAAATTATCGCGTACTCCGTTTCACGAGGCTGACAAGAAGAAGAAAGAGCATTCGGCACTCGTTGCCTCACGCGCGCTGCAACATTTGTTCTCGACACACGTGCCCGCATTAAAACGGGGTAGGGAAAAAAAGCGCTTTACACGCGCTATGTGCTCGGAAAATGCGACGAGCTCGTTACACGCTTCTCACGCCGGTTTCCCGTTCGCTCGAGCCATTTCGAGCGAGCGTCCGTCCGCGTGGCGCTTCGGAACGGAACGTGCGATACGATTTTCCTCGCTCGCTTTTGTTTTGCTTCTTCTCCATCCGGTCGAGGCGGAGAAGCGTCGTAGTCCCGTGCCAAACAGTCTCTCTCTCTCTCTCTCTCTCTCTTTGCCAATGGACATTACGCGTCTCGCGCCTGGTCGCTTACTTGCGCGAGCAACGGTAGTTGCTGGTAGGTCAGTTGCGTTATGCAAGGAGCGTGGGATCGCACGTCTGGAAGCGCGACGCGTTATGGGAACGAGACGAGCGGCCCGAAAAAGGAGAGGACGGACAAAAAAAAGCGAGGATAAGAGGAAATAGTGATAGGGATCGTCGCGCGGAACCCAACTCGCGAAAGTTGCGACACGCACGTGTCAGTGTTGGGTGCTCTGTTGTGGTTAACACTACTTCGATTTTTGGAATCAGCATCCTCGATTTAGTGAAGAACAAGTCTTGTTTCCAGAGCAACAAAAAATGCTTTTTAAGTACCTACGATAACAGTGAATATCTCGCGACGAAGAGCATAAGAGAATGCAAGAAAAGAGACAATAAAAATTCCCTCTCGATTACGAGTATCTTCGATAAGTCGCGATGCTTTTTTTTTATTACTTCCTCTCCTCTAGTCGCACGGTTCCGAAAGAAAAAACAAAATCACAGATGAGAATCGCGTAACGGAGGAGCAAGAAAGCGAGTCGAGAACAAGGGTGGGCAGGAAGTAGCGTGATTTAAAGCGTGCAAATGGATGTGTTTCGCGATACAAGTGAGAATCCGATAAGGCGCGGAGGGGGCTAATTATTTCACGCGTGTAGGAGCCATTATCTTGATTGGGTATTGTTGCACGACATAACGTGGCTTGTTCGTCAAATTGCTCGTTAAGATGTCAGTTTTGGCATCGTCGAGCACCCCGATGGCACGTACACACCTCCTTTGTTCGCGTTCCGCAAAACGAGCAGATAGAAATCTCGTCGTTTCGGATGCTCGTTTCTGTTAACTCGATTAAATCGGCGAGGTGTACGAGCTAGGAAAGATTTTATTCTATAAAAGAATTCAATGCCAATCAACTCTGCGATGATAGTTAATAATATCTCGTAAGCCATGGTACGACGGTAAAAATGTTCGGAGCGAGTAGAGCGAATACTTTCCAATTTCTCAGAGTCCCGAACGAAAGTTTTCTCGAGGAGTGTACCCGATTATCGCCGGTAATTCTTAACGAGCCGCATCGGTGATTAACTCGACAATGATTTAATGGAGCGTCTTAGGAGCGCGCGCGCGCGCGTGTGCGCGATGAAGCAATAATTATGATCGGTGTGCTCGAGCGATTTCCCGTTGTTAGGATCCTCGCGATTATCGGCCAAGTGCCGGTGCTGGGAAATTACCGTGGCAAGTACGCGCGGAAATTAATTTTTCACTCGTGGGGAAATTAATCTCGCGAGGACTTTTTGCCTCTCTCGCAGCATCGAAAAATATGTTATTATAGTGTTTTGGAAAGCTCTCGAGATATGCTACAAGAATATGCTATAAAAAATGGGGAGACCTATTTAAGAAATTGACAGTGACCTTCATGTGATCTTCAAGTGACCTTGCAGGGTTAAAATTTTTTTTTAACGCACCGTTTTGGCGATATTTGAATGAATTATTTAAAACGGGACATCCTGCGTATAAAATATATAAAATACCATTTTATACTTGGGAAGGTTATATATATTGTACAACGCTTCGAGTTTCAAAAGAAATTAAATGCAGATAACTCCATACATTATGTTCAAATTTATGAAAAGTGTAAATTAATCGATTTGTCGAGTGAGCGATTCAAATGGTGGCATAGTTCGGATTGCCGCAACAAAGTAAGTGGTGAGCAATGGTCACCTCTCGAGTGCAAAGTGTTCAGTTGCTTAAAGATAAATTGTTTATTGATAATGGAATTGTTTATCGTGCACGCGTGGGCCATGAAAATATTTTTCCATCTGCGATCCAAACCTTACCACCTGCACCCTTTTTCTCTCTTTTCTCTCGGGAGTTTCTCTACGGATTGGAGGACCATCGGTGGTTTTCCGCAAGCACTCGTCAGAGAACGCACGCCCTCCGCAGGACAGAAAAGGTACGCTTGAAACGCGAGCATAAGGCCATCGTGATTTCGAGATATATCGAGGTACTTTGCACTCTCGATCGAGCGATTCGAGTATCGCAGCCATAACTCTCCTCTCCCTTTCTTCATCCTCCTAGCCCTTCGATCCTTTTCTTTATTCACTCACGAGGATCCTTTGTGAGAACTTATTTAGGGCCGGTTTGCATGAACGATGGAAGAGAAAAACGCGAGGGCCCTCGAGTGCGCGCGAGCGCGATTGTGCATTTGGACGGTACCCTCGGCGTGCCCGTTCGGATCATTAAGCTCGAATCGGGAGGCAAGAATAAATTGCGCCGGAGGAGTGCAGATGAGGGAGTGAAGAAGAAGCGAGGAGAGGGAATGGAATGGTGTAAAGGGATTTCACGAGCCTTTCAACGAGTGAACGCCATTAACGATGAACTGGGTCGACGCGTAGGATCGTGCCTGAAAAAAATTTTCTTTTCTAGATCTTCGATTTATATAAATTTGCGCTGGAGGAGCGTTGGAAACCGAACGAAGAAGACACGTAGGATCGTGCTTGAAAAATTTTCGTTTCTAAAATCTCTGTTTTATCTGCATTCTCAGTTTTTATAAATTCGCGTTGGAGGTGTGTAGAAGCGAAAATTAAGAAGAAGAAGAAGCGAGAATAAGTGGAATAACGTAAGATTTTAGGATCCTATGAACGATGAACTGGGTCGACGCGTAGGATCGTGCCTGAAAAAAATTTTCTTTTTTAGAACTTTCACGTATTTTCTCTGCATCTTCGATTTTTATAAATTTTCGCTGAACGATTGTCGAAGATCGAACAAAGAAGAAGACACGTAGGACCGTGCCTAAAAAATGTTCGTTTCTAGAATTTTCATGCATTTTCTCTGCATCTCCAATTTTTATAAATTAGCACTGGAGGAGGGTTGCAGAAAGAATGAACAAGAAATACGAATAAAGAAAATGGTGCAAAGGAATTTCACGAGCCTCTCGACGAGCGAGGCACCATCAACGACGAACTGGGTCGACGAGTAGAATCGGGTCTGAAAAGTGTTCGTTTTTTTTTAGAACCCCGGATGCATTCCTCTGCATCTTCAATTTATATAAATTTATTCCCACGAGATTAATCGTTGGAGCGAGGGAAAGATTCGGAAACGACACGAGCCTTCGGCGCACTCTCGCAATAAATAATCGATAATTGCCGCGATCGAGAGATAAACGATCTTTCGCGCGGGCGACATAAATCACGGGGAATTGGGTCACAGTGGTGGATCACCAGAGCTCCACAGTTAATTTACATTCTGAGAATGACCAGTTAACCGAACGAGAACCCGTATGACGCGAGGTCAGCTTTAATCGCGAACTTCCACGGGCTGATTACCGTGTTCGCGCGCGCGCCTTATATTCTAATATTAATTTTCATCGCAGTACTTCTTCACCTCAGATCAGTATTCTACTATTTATCACTATAAAGTTCTCGCTGACGCACGAACGAAATATCGAATTACGATGTTTCTTTTGGACTTGTAATTTTTCAATGCGCCTCCTATAAGGTCAATATCCCTATTTCTACTCATTTAAGATAAATGCTTCTAAAAACAATAGTTTAAATTATTTTAAGTGACAATTAGCGAACAAATTGCTCGCTTACCACGTCATGAGTCGTATTACGTATAAAATTAAAAAAATGTCATTTTAAAGATTTTTATTATGAATAATCGTTAATTAAATGCAATGCAAGAAATTGACGTATTTCCACTCGACAAAAATCGCGGTGTCAGTATATCTATTCACAACGTGTCCCTATTTCTGCGCATGCAAGTGTAACAGATTCAGTTTCGGTTTATCGATGTCTTTATATCAACTTATTTAAGACTGCAACGACTGCTCGGATTATGAAATTGATTTTTAACAACGAGCTGTTACCTAGCGAGCAACGAGCCTATGCAACTTATGCCGGAGTATCTAAATAATTAATAATTAATCTTTCTATAATTTATTTTATCAACCGAATATTAACGTTAAGAAGAATAGTTCGTAGTGAGTAGAAACTGGGACATTGACCTTACGCGTATTCTACGAGCACTTATCGTTAGTGCCTGCAGAAAGTAAATAAAATAATTGACCATCGCGCTTCCTCGTGAAAAACCACGCTCCTCTACATTTCCACCCTTTCCGCTTCATTCTCTTGGATCGTTGTTATTCGCGCACACCGAAGCTTAACGATCGTTCGCAGATTGCGATAAATCGTCATCGTTAGCGCCCCGAGGGTCGGTCCTGCCAACGAGCTTGGTATTTTATTTCCGCGTTGGCGGTTCTACGATGCGCTTAGGCAGGAAGAGGCGAAGAGTAGCGATAGGCCGAAGCATGAATTTACAGGCAGACCAATGGTGAACATTATCGGTCAGTACTGATCGCAAAACTCGCTGCACTTTCTTCCAATTTCACCTACTCGACCAATCTCAACGTACGATTACCTGTAAATTATAAAACAACGGACCTTTCCACGATCAAAATCTCTTTTAGACGGGTCAAACCTTTCACTACCAAGAACAAACTAACTAAAATACTATTCACCGTAACCTATGTGAACTTGGCACTGGACTTTAAGATATCGAAATTTTTCTTTTTGCAGTCGAAAGAGCATCGTTTGTACCTGTTTGTATCTCCCTTGTTTTCGTTTGTACCTCGAAGGGTTCGGTGATAGAGATACTTCAAAAATTTATACGTGGCCCAGTCTGTGTATGGAGATTGATCTATCTAGAAAGCCTCACTACATCCTCAAGTTTAGATTATTGGTTTATTCGGTTTATGAAGCAAATAAAGCAATAATCTAACCTTGAAGGCGTAGTAAAGCCTTTTGGATAGATCAACCACCATCGACAGAACCGGCCATACTTACACTAACACAAACATCTCCTTCCAATAAACCAAATTAACCAAATTAACCCCAGACGAAAAGAAAAGAAGTACAAACGGGTACAAACGAAGCTCTTTCGATTCAGACAAAGAACAATCCATTTTCTTAAACTTCGGTGCCAGGTTCACCCAGGTTTCACCCTAACCTTCGATTTACTCGTAGCATTTAAATACTTCACATACGAGACTGAAAAATTCTACAATTCAAGGATAATTTAAAAAAAATTAATTGCAAGGAAACGGGGCAATGCTAACTAGACAATTGTCTAGATGATTATTAGAGTAAGGTATAGAAAACGCGCAAGGTCAATCGAATGCGCGTGCGTGCTGACAAAAACGCAGGAGCGGCAGAGGATGCGGAAAAAAGGGAGGACCCGCCGTTAACGGTCCCTAAGAGAGTGCTCCACGAAGCGTCGGCACTTGGCCGCTACTCTCTTATCCGTTCTCCCGATCGGCATTCCGCTCCAGTAATAACGATTATCGCGATGATAATTAAGAGTAATTGGAGCGGAGTCGCGCTCGCGCGGAACCAAGAGACATGGTAGCACAGGCAGATGCGAGAAGCTTCTCTTTCTCGTTCTCAGTCTCATTCCTATTCTCCTTTTCTTCTCACCAGCTCGCCAAGAAGGTGCAAGCCGAACCTCTCGAGAGAGCCTCCGCTCGACTTTGGCGCAAGGTGCACCTGCCACGTCGTTTTAAAAGTGGCGTTACCTCGCGTTGTCAAGCTTATAAGGAGAACGAAGGTGGAAGGAGACGAAAAGGTGCTCGAAGAACAGGAAGACCCAAAGGTAAGAAATTTTTAACACGCCTCAAAGAAACTCTTCAGAGCGGAATCAACGAAATTGGTAAATCGCGACGGTGCCAGGTCTTTAAGTTTTATTACATTATGGACCAGACATTTTAGTGCTAACCGTACCCAGTGGCCAGGTACTTTTTTGCGTGAAATTTTTTCAAATCTTCCAACTGTTGTCACTCGTCATTGCGTTATAACTACCAAATTCGCTGAAAATTTGGAAATGCGAGATATATCTCATCAAGGGCTCTTAAACTAACCATATGAATTGCGAGATATTTCGTCATTCGTCCGCAATGAGTTAAAATCGTGCCCAGAAACGCAGTTTTCTTTGTTTCCTTTTTTAATTGTTGGTAAATTTCACCACAGTTTTTGCAGGAAAATTCCCAGCGACTCTAACCGTAATTTCTTCATCATTACATTTTTCTTGTAGTCGGAACAAGTGACGGTTGTAGTCATAATTTGCCAAAAAATGGATAGCTATAGTTGTTGTGTGCGTCAATGGGTCAAGAAAACGAGAACGAAAAAGAGAATGAGACGGTACGAGGAAATCCGAAAGGATCAGTGAAAAACACGAAAGCAAGAACTACCGAGGCGCGAGACTCTCGAAGAGCGCAATCGATAGAACTAAGTTCTAAAATCCAAAGATTTACATTCAAGCTCGGTGAAACCCATAAGATCTACTTTTCTAAAAGGAACACTTTTCCCTTTTGTAAGGCGTAAGGACCATTCCTCGACAGTCGCGTCTGGAAAGGATAATCGTAAAACCAAGTACTGAGCCGTTGTTCGAAAAGGACAAGGACCATGTGCTCCACAACGGGTGGTACAGAGCTCCTGACAATCTTCAGGCCCAAAAGGACGCGCAGTTCGATGACTACTAGCATTCAGATAACATTGTACCAACGAAATACCAACGAAGTAACTTAAAATTATATCTCAGCATTGCGTCATTCCTTTCCCTTTTCGCCTGTGTTTACACTTCACCGTGCCGCGGGAAATCTGACGATGGAAATTCGCGAGGCGACTAAACGCAACATTGGAACCGATCAAAGAGGCCCAAGCGACTCTCGTTCGCGGAACGCGCGTATCTAATTATTCGATCTCGTTTCTTCTTCGATCCTGTTCGCCAGTGACGTTCCTCTCCATAACGGTAATTAGTCTCGGCCCCTTCCCGCTTCTTTCTCGTCCACCGAGTGTGCGCGAGCTCGTTTTGCCTCCCCGTTCGCAAACTCTCGCGCGAGGCCGCCCGTAATTGAGCACCGTGGCGACCGTGCTGGCCAACGACTATCACTCCTCTCGTTACTCCTCTCTCTCTCTCTCTCTCTCTCTCTTTCTCTCTGTCTCACACTGCCCTCTCTCCTTTTTTCTTACATTAATTTCCCCTCTAAATGCCTAAGCGATAAGTCACGAGACCGTGGATAGCGCGCGAGAGACTGAGATCATCGACGCTTACGATCACAAATTGCTTTCTCCTAGTGCTCAGTCGTCGTTTACCCAAGCGCCTCGCGACATTCTTTGGCTCTGTTCGATTATCACACTTTTCCTATCGCGTTTGAAATTTCGCGCCGAAAGTCTCCTCGTGGGGTGAGAAGAGCCGAGGGCAACGACAGGAAGTGTAGAAATATACTGGATGAGAGACGAGAGTTGGTACGTTCGTTTTCGGAGTTCCGCCCTCTCGCATCCAATGAGCTCGAAGCTTTGCTCGTGCGATGGGATCTTTGAACTCGCCTGCCCTCGTCGTCTCTTCTCCTCCTTTCAACTCTGAGATCCTGCGCGAGCTTTCGATTCTGAGAATCGACCGTGAAAAGCGCGCTAAGGTTGCACGAGATAAGCGAGAAATTCGTTCTTATCGTCTAGGTACGAGTACAGTGAAACCTGTTTTCGTGCGGGGGATACAAGAAATCGTATACAGAAAAATATCGTGTAACTTCACAAGTTTTTTCTTTGCAGCACATTTTAAAAAAAGATCTTTTTTATGTGGTATATGGAAAAAACGCACCAAAAAAAACGAACGAAAAAGGACCGCATAAAAACAGGTTTCAGTGTAATTTGATTTTCCGTCGTTCGTATAGATCGAGTGGAAAATGATTTTAGGGTGAAGAAAGTGTGTTTTTCATGTCTCTTTTACCAGGTAGGGAGCGCCTAGCCAATCGTTGCTTCGTCGAGGGACGCGCACTTCTCTTTTGAGACTCACCTGAAACAGAAAAGCAGAAAAAACTTTAGCATCACTGGACGTTGTTCTTTCTAGATCTCGTTCTTTATTTTAGTTTGCTCTCCCATCCCAAATATTTCATTTCTTTTATAATTTCTTATTCGTCGTTCATGTCGCTTTGCCAGTCTCTCTCTCTCTCTCTCTCTCTCTCTCTCTCTCTCTCTCTGTGCACTCTATCCTTCCTTCTCTTTCTCTCGTTCTCTCTATTAATTAACGAGAGGTCGTTCACTCGGTGGACTCTCGGGTGACTATGCTCCCTCTCTCCCTCCCTCTCGTGTAATTAACTAATTAAGGAGGGCGCGCGCGGGCACGCGCTACGAAAACGCGCCACTGACCGTCCGCCAGCCACTTCACAGCCCCACTCGGAGAAGAAGAGTGGCCCGATTGTTCCTCTCCTCTTCTCCACTCTTCGGCAAAGTTATTATCGCGAGGCTAACGTTAGTCGTATCGTGCTTAAAAACCGCTTTATCTCTCCGATATTTTCGGATTTTAGGTCTGGGTTAGATATTATCGCGCGAGACAGAAAAAAGAAAACACGTTGTCGACGAAGAAAGACAAACGACGCTCTTATTACGAATCGTTGATTTTACAGATGAGGCTAATTTGACGCTCATAAAGAGACCGATGTGAACTTAGCGCCCAACTTTAAAAAAACTAAAAATTAATAATGCAGGTTGATTGTACTTCGTTTGTACCTGTCCTAAAGAGACACTGACAATTTTCAGAACCGCGTTCAATTTTTATTTTCAACACCGAATCACTTCAGAGAGAGTTCTTCTCGAAGTTGTACTCCGTCGAATTTCGACAAAGTTCTAATCCTTTCGTTAGGTACACTTTGATTAATCAAGTTCAGCTTGGACCGTGCACTTTTACCTTCTAATCAACGAGGCGGTGAAAAAAGAAAACCGACTGTCTCCCCTGCATCCTGCAGACTCCACGGAAATGGATATTCCACATTTATCACCTCGTCCTCTACACGTTCACGCCCCAGTAACGTTTCATTCGAGGCGTCTTCCGATCTCTCTTCACCTCCTCCACCTTCGTCTACCCTCTCGCGGTCGGCGTCGTCTCACGTTTTTATTTCCAGCCAAGAGATAGAGGCGGTAAGGGTCCTCCTCCCTCCGTGGCTCGTCTCACGGTCACCGACATCTGCGGGGCATTCGTCTCGGCCCGCAGACCAGGGCCGACTGGTTCTCTCACCAGGTTACATCCGCGACGAGGTGAAGCCGTGTTTACAAACAAGATTACCTTAATACCCGCAGCTCGTGTCGTGACGATTGCTTCGCACGGTGTCATTAAAATCGTCGAGCGTCTCCTCCATTGTGCGTTTCTCGTGCGAGCATTCATGTTCCTTCTCGTCGTTCTCTTCTTCTTCTCTCGAGAAGAGAGAATCGTGTTTTACTTTGTTTGTTTTCAAGAAAGGAAGAGAGAGAGAATCGCGAGTTTTTTTTTCTTCTCTCGTCTTCTTCTTCCTTAAAAGAGAGAATGAGAGAGTGAGAGAGTCTGTGGCGCCGTTCTTCCTCTCACGATTTCCGAGGTCATATAATCGAGAGGGAGTATCGTCGTGAGACGTGGGGTAGTGATAAATGAGCTTGGTGTAAATCAAGCGGGATGAGGACCGAGGAGGTGAGAAAGGAATGAAATGGAGAGTGCAAGAGCGCAAGGAAAAGTTCGAAGAAGGCCCTCGAAGTCTGGAAATGTTTGGTCTACTGATCTTCGGATGAGTCGCCTTCCTCTCTTCTTCTCATGTTCTTTTTTTGTCGAATTTATTCCGGGACATTCTTCGGTTTTACCGGAGATCACTTTTTACGAGAGAGTTTCTGGAGGAAGGCTGTCGTCCGAGAGAAAGATGGGGCCATGAAAAAGTTCTTCGGATACTAAATATAATTTTTCGAATGTTTAAGCTCGTGGAGGGAAGTTACTGGTAAAATTAGATGTATTCTTCTCCTTGAAATTTTGCGACCTATCTCTGTGGGACTATCTCTATTTATTCTTGATCCACGCCTGTAACAAATCTCCTTAAATAAACGAGCAGTAAGGAATATTACGGTAACATTTAATCACTTCTGCGTTCCTTTCATACGATGAATCTTTCCTTGAAATCTCAGAGACTATTTCTACCTGACAATTAGCAGAATGCGTCGGTCAATCGTTTCTAGGAAATTCGGAGAGAGAGGGAGACGAAGAGAGGGCCACCAAAAATTATCCGCATGTTCTCACGCGACCGTTTCGAGATGTGGGATGCGTCAGAGGGCCCTTTCTCGCTAGGAGTGCTCCTTTAATTATGTATCTGGCCGGTAAAGGAGAGGAGAAAGGAGAACCGAGAAAATAGAAAGACGAGGGCTCGAGGAAGGACTCGCCAAGTCTGGTGATTCATGGGGTCCCACGGGGAGCTTAGTCGGTGACGCGCGTTCGCTCGAACCCTCGTTGCCTATGAGTTCTAGAGACTAAGTGCACGCTCCATTTCTTATCGTTACTGGCCTCGTAGCTATCCTATGACGCACGAAACTCTCCCCTTGCTCGCCAACCCCCGCGCCCGACTCGTTCGCCACAATTGCAGAGACACGTTGGTATCAATCGATTCACCATTCTGCACATTTCTTTCTACCATTACCTTTCACGCTTCCATTCAATTTTCCACTCGTTCACTGAGAGAAAAGTATATGATATATCTAACTATAGTGGCATAATAACAAAATTATAGTTGCAAATATCATATTTGTGGTAAATGTTACCATAATGTCGGTAATAATTACTATAGAGGCATAGTATAACCAACTACATTATGTTCTTACCCAAAATTATGGGTATTTCAACTAAAAATATAGTATGGTTGAAAATATATAATGGTAAGAAAAGTAACTATTTTATATAGTTAATAGTACCAGAATAGTTCATGCATAGGGATAGAACTAACTATCCTCACATAGCACATTTTACTATACATACGGTAACAAGAACGAAGGTAATAGTTAATGATATAACCATTTGTATAAATCGTTCATTCTACTATATTTTGTATGGTTAAGTGAACTATAAAAATATGTTTGACGCCAAATTTAACTATAAAATATAGTGAGATTATAGTAAACCCAACCATTTTTTTCTCTCAGTGTTCGCATGAAAAATGAATTCTACATCTTTTTCTGCAATTTATCGAAAGATCCCACAGAATACCGTATTTTTTACAGGATTTCTAAACAAGATGAAAAACTGCAGACTATTCGTTACTAAGATCGTAATCTTACGTGCAAAATTACGAAAATTCGTCGGCTTAACTGTGTTGACATAGCTTATATTCATTATACTCAAACAAATTTGCAGAAATTTGTTTAGTAGCAGAGATCTTGGTCGAGAATCGAAAGCACCAATTAAACACTGCAGATAAATCAAAACATATCTTTACCAATAAAATCACTCTTAATGGGATCCCTAAAAAATAATCTTTCAGAAAATATCAAGAAACACCATCCACCCTTCCTCGTTTTTCCACCGTAAGAAAATCACCTGGTGAAAGATGCGCGCGTGCAAAAAAACACACACAGACATACAGAAAAGAAGAAAAAAGAAAAGGAAAAGATGCATCGACTTCCGGTGAACGCCCTTCTATCGATGTTTACGACGAGTTGGTGTCGCGTTCCGGTGCGTTACCCTCGCGCTCTCTTCGTTCTCGAAATTTCCTCTCTTCACCTCCTCTTCCTCCACCTCCATCGATCCACTTTCTCGTCGCGCTAGAGAAATGACTAGGAAATCTTTTCGCGGTCTCGCTTGGGCGCGGATTATCCGCGCGTGCGCGCGCCAGTTTATTTGCATTATTCATCGTGCAGCGCGGACATAGTCACTTACACACGCGTCCCTTCTTGCTTTTACCACGGTGGATGTCCCACTTTTGAGCTACGACTACCGAGACTAAAACTACGAGGTGGCATGCCTCATTCGCGATCGACTATCTCTTTCTAGCGTGCGCACGCGGCCTGGAAAACGGGATTTTCCGACTGACCGAGAAAATTCACCGCGCCGCGTAAGATTTATCGTCGTGGACCAGATACTAAGAACTCGTATCTACTTCTCCAGGGAAACGTTCGATCTCTCTTTCCGCTTTGGCTTTCTCGCGCGCTTTATTACGCGAGAAGTCGGCTGCAGAGTGCAGATTCGACTCCTATTCCTTGGATTGGGTGTTCTCGTGGAATTAAAGAAGCATCGAGTGACCTCTTCTTACTAGAGCGACGCGGCGCGATCGTTTTACGAGTGAAACTCTCTCCTGGCCACGCGATCCAGAGATTTTCGATTGAGGAACGGTTAGAGAGTCCGGACGATGATGGTGATTTCGCGAGATTCATTTCTTAGCTCGTGCATAATGCGGCGAGTCGGTTAGACGTGTGGGTGGAATACTTGATTTTTGGCAAGAGGATATTAAATGGTAGCTACTAATTGGGGAGAGCTCACTGTCTGCGGTTGATTTTCATCGGTGAAATTAATGCCCGTGGTTTGTCCGCATATTAAAATATCTCGTAGGATAAAAATTGAGATAGACAGTTCGTTGGCCTTTAGTAGAAATCTTCGCGTAGGCTGAAGATTTAACAGATGTGTAAAGCTTTGAGTACGAAAGGCCGTATACATACGATCTCGCAAGTTTCTGAATATATTCGAAAGGCGTCAATATACGCCCTTTGGAGGTTTTGTTTTTTTACTGTAAATCTTTGACTGTTGTACCAATTCATTCAATATGAAATTTATCAACCTACGTAGCACCTGAATATCGGCAATGGTTTCAATATCGAGTTCCTTTATATTTAATAGCTTATTTGATATTTTTCATTCATTTGCATTTATTTGTTCTTCTAACCCCTGAGAATGGTATCAGATCTCCGAATAACGTTTTGGTCAGTAGTCAGTGGACAACCAATCACAGAGACCGACGTGCGAACATCCGCATTCATGGCTCTCTTCGAAATAAAATAAATAAATAAATGGAGAAAAAAAAAATTGAAAATTGCGCTTTCAACGAGAGATCTCGTAAAAAAGGCACTCGAGAATCGAACCTCTTGGCACAACTTCCGCTCGTCTTTTAAACGTTTAACGGAGGTGACGTCGTGGAGGATCGACTTCCGTCGTCCCACTGCTGCTCGCAGAAAAACGAGAAGTCAGGGTCGTTAATCCTCTCGGTAGAATGACGAGGCCACGGAGTCTACGAGGAGACTACGAGCGTGGAGAGAAGGTGACTCATCCTCCGAGCGTTCCAGATAGGAGGAACAAGAAGGAAAGTGGATGGAGGAGGTAGGCGAGTGGGAGAGGAGTAACGAGAAGTGAAATAAGAAGAGACCGAAGGAGGGCTCGCCTTCTCTTATTTCCGCGATTCTGCGAGTAAAGAGAGTCGTTGAAACTACGAGTAATAAACGGTTCTCATTCACTTTCTCCTTTTTCTCACGATTTAACATTGCAAAAGCTGTGGAAAGGATCGTTCTATTATCGGTCCACAAAGGTGTCCCCAAGCACGAGTAGCTCCAAAATGTATTACTTCGTAGGCTCGGCCGGAAATAAAAACCTAGCCCTAATTTCGATTCTTATCCGAGAGGAAGAGTATCGAGATTATTCAACGGTGACGCAGAGAAAAAGGTATGGAACGCACGTGTCTCGTATCTGCGTGAGAATGAAAGATCGAATGTAAATACGAGCCGGTGAAGGGACAAGAGCTGGCTCGCTTCGGATAAGAGGGTCAAGCGCAACGGGTAAGAGAAGTCGGATGTAAATAAGAAATGGAGCGAATTCAGGTCGGCTCTTATCTCACCGCGCTCTTTTCTCATTGTAAATTGACAGGCACGTTTCGAGCATACATTATACACGCTACTCGTGCGTAAGCATGAGAGAAGGGAGCGCGCGTTGGCGTGCCTCCCAACAGATTTGGTCGAACGGAACTGAAGAAATATTTTCAAAATGCTTCGTCGCAAGACACGTCCGCGAGATGCATCTTATCGAAAGAATTTCTCGAGCAGCTCGTTTCGAATATTTCACCGAGAAACTCACGAAAGCGAAGATGTGACACTACATTGAGAGAAAAGTATATGATATATCTAACTATAATGGCATAACAACAAAATTATCGTTGGAAATATCATATTTATGGTAAATGTTACCATAATGTCGGTAATAATTAGGACAGAGGCATAGTATAACCAACTATATTATGTAGATGAAATAGTGAATACGTCTGCATGAAACAATTCGCAGAGCACGACTGCCTGACAAAGGGCACGCTTCTTTTGTTACATTCGAGAATGCATTCGAGACGCGCGAATTACAATCAAGTACTGATTTACGATACCACATTGTCAAATGAAAACAAAATACTTCGACGTGGAACTGAACGACTGCAAGAAAAATGTGAATTCTTGCTCCTCTTGTTAAGTTTTACCAGCGAGGTAACGGGAGTGAATTCCACTCCACGGTTCCCGCACTCGAGCCTATGCAAATGATCGAGACCGAAAAGGGGCGAGCCGCCATTGGTCCAGCCAATAATCCAAACACTACGGTGGAGGCCAGTAGGGACGAAGAGAATGAGGCTCGAAAGGGGAAAAAAAGGGAAAAAGCGAAAAGCTAACTTTGACGGGCGCGTACTTTGGGTGCGCGCGTGATCCTCTCTCGTTGCTTCGAGGGGTGTCAGGAGGATGTTGGTGGATGGTTCGTCGGTGAACTAGCTTTTAAGGGGATCAGAGGGGTACCGAGAGAAAGAACGAACGAACGAACAAATGAAAGTGACGGAGAAAAGTAAAGGAGAGGGTAGCAGGAGAAGGGGTGCACGCACAAAGGGCATATTTTTGGCGGATTAAGGGGCCACGCATGTTGCGCATCTCATTGTTAGCAAAGCAGATCTAAACATCTCTCGCGTCGCACACTTCCTGTGGACAGAAAGATCGAAGCTAAGGGGTGAGGGCTCGTAGAAAGAGAAGGAAAAGAAACTGAGAAGGGAGAAACGAGGAGAGGGACAATGGCAAACGTGCGAGCGACGATTTCTATCGCGTTCTCCGCTAATTATGATAATTGCAAAATTTGCACGAGAAAGAGAGAGAGATAGAGAGCGAGAAGGAGAGAATAAAACGAAGTGTTCGTTTATCTTGTCCACGACCGAGATAGCACCCCGATAGGTTCTCGTGCACGTGAGAACACTTTTGCGCGGAAAATGTCAAAGACCTACCTCTCCTCCATTTTTCTCTTGCGACGTTGCAATACCGGTAAACCCCATCGCGCAACTTCTACGCTCACTCTCGATCGCTTGTGCATTAAAATCGAGTCGAACCAGTCCCCGACGGGCGGCCTCTTAAGTCCGTCGAGGGTGAGAACTAGTCTTTGAGCGTGCGCGTAGATGTGCCCCGGGCGAAACGCGGACGACGGATTGTTGACCTGTGTGAACCTCTGGCACCCGACTTTAAGATATCGAAATTCTTTTCTTTTTGCAATCGAAAGAGCATCGTTTGTATCTGTTTGTACCTTCATTGTTTTCGTTTGTACCTCGAAGGGTTCAAAGATACAGAATTTTCCAAATTTTCCTGGCACCCGACTTTAAGATATCGAATTTTTTGTTTGTCATCTTTAGTACCCGTTTGTACATCTTTTCTTTTCATTTGCACTTTTGTAAATTTTTGAAGTATCTCTATCTCCGAAATCTTTGAGGTACAAACGAAAAGAAAAGAGATATAAACGGGTACAAATGATGCTCTTCCGATGGCAAAAAAAAAAATTCGATACATTAAAGTCGGGTGCTAGGTTCACACAGGTGGATTGTCGTCCTTTTAACCGATGGTCAAGAAGCAAAAGGAAGAGAAAGAGATTTTAAGATCGAGAAATCCCTCGTTTTTAAATCCGACGGCGAGGAGAAACGAACAGAGAAACCAGGAAGGAGAGGTAAGGAAAATGTCGAGATCGCAAAATCTCACGAGAGAAGGACACGGAAAAAGAAACAGGAAAAAGAGAGAGAAGGGGAATGTTGAGATCGCGAAATGTCACGAGCATGCACGGACGATAGGATCGCCGACGAGATTTTAAAAACAAAAAGCTTTTGCGTTCCTAATTAACGAGGATCGAAGTTCAGTTCTGGCAGAATGTTAACATCGCCACGATTTTCCCAATTAATAGCAGAACCTTTAGATCGAGGCACGTTTTTAACAAATTAACTCCCAGGTTACCTGTATTTTGACGACTGTTTATTTAACTATCGACAGAGTTAACCCTTTGTGGATGGAACCGTGGACGAAAAATATTGTTGAGCACAGTTGAGAATAATATACACTTGCAACGTTCGCGTAGTTATAAAAACTAAAACTTTATAGCTTTCTGTATCAAAGTCGGTGTCCAAAGAATGAAAATAAAATGCCACGCATCTCCAAAGCTTAATATAATGTAAGATCAGTATGGTTCTTTGATATGATACTTGAGAACAGACATACGTCTGGAACGGTAAAAAAGTTGAGTGTGGACATACGACCGCAAAGGGTTAATTATCCTTCGAGATATCTATTTAGATCATTCGTGATCGGGCACTGAAACCGTCTCCTCGTTCGTGTGACACGGTAGTCAACGTGTTAAGCGAGTCACGTCTAAAATGTCGCGGTTTGGTGGCTTTGCCTGGAACGGAGATCGCGGTAATTAAATCAATTAACTCGAATGCGTTCGAATTTATACGCGAGTTTTACCGCGGTGCCAGTCGTAATCGCGAGACCAAACTACCGCGTGAAAAATAATCAACTAGCCAACTCCTAATGTCGTAAGTCTTCGACTTTCTATTGCCTGAGAGAGGGTTTTCGCAGTAGCGGAAATAGTTTTCCGGATAGCTCGCGAGCGATCGAAGGGAACCGCGCGTTTGCCACGAGCTCGTTATCGATGCATTTTTATTACTCAATAGTCCGATTTTATCGTCCATTACCACGTGATAATTAATTTCGCGCTTCCCAATCCTCGAGAAGAATTTTTCAAAGGCAATTTTAAGTAGCGCAAATATTCCCGCGGATAATTACTTTTTCACAGTAATTGGACATATAGTTATCGACGTGGTAATTTCAATTAATTAATTTGCCTGATTACCGTGCTATGATAATTCAGCTCCCTCCAATCCCTGAGAAGAATTTTTCAACGTCGTAATTTAAACGACAGAAAAATAATAAGTCGAAAGATACTTCACAAGAGAACTATTCCATCAGTTTTGAAGACTCTGTAAAAATAACAGTGCTTCGTTAGATATAAACGGTGCATCGTCCACCATAGTATTATTATTACCTAACCGTCCACCGAGTGGAAGAGTCCGCGGAGTGAATCGGTACGATTAAATCGAAGCTTGAAATTAATTAGCCGATTGGCTTAATCGCTCGCACGTTCGAAGGAAGGGACGGCTGCTCGAGCGAGGAGAAGACGAGCTTGAGAGTACGGAAGAGGGACGAAGGGAGGAGAGAAAAGAGGGAAGGACAAGGCGGACGAGAAAGCGAACGTCCGTAATCAGCTCGAGCAATTAATCGTGAGGGCGTTGCTCTTTACGAGCACACGCCGTAACATTGTGCGTAAGCGTGGACTGGGACGAGTTTTGCTCGTTACTTGTGCGTTCCATCCACCGTCCGAATTAATCGTACGGGGCCGAGATAAATTCATTAGCGGCTCAAGAAAAATACCACGATGTTTTTAATAGTCGCGATATTTCTCTCGCGAAGCTTCGACGAGTTCTCTTCGTCGTGCTAATGAATCTTAAAAATCGTTCATAGATGAACAATAAAGTCGGATAAAGAAAATTCGAAAAGAATCGTGTCCTCTCTTAAATGTTCCTTCTTCGGTGCGAGTAGTACAATTTGTATTGCAGAATAAGTATCAAGAACCCACTGGTTAGACGTATATAGTTTACTGAATGTATAAAATAGTTTGTACAACTCCACATAAGATGTAAGGAAATTAAACGACTTAACGGTACGTGACTCGCACAACTCCTCGCTACATACTGCACAATGCGTCTCGCGCATATTCAGCAAACAAACGACGTGTGTCGAACTCTGTGGATCACCTAACCCTTATAACACACGTTCTCGAAAGAGCGCGTCGTTTAACCAGTTAACTGCGTTCGACGTGTATGAACGTCAATCCACATATTTTGTTTTTGATCATGAGCAATAAAAAAAAAACTTACCATTCTATGTAAAAACTAAAAATTAAAACTGAAGAAAAGAAAATTCCACAGTTAACTGGTTAAAACGAATGTTCCAAAATGCTACTATAATAAGAACTCAAACTTCGAAGAGCTCTCCGCACTCTAAGTCAAGTAACCAAAATACGAATGACGAACGGCCGATGTGAAATTTATTCGAAAACGCTCGATCGAGCCGCGGGATTCTTTCCATCGACACCGGACACGCGTAACCGAATTACACTTTACCCTTCTCTTTGGCACTCGGCCGCGAGAGTATGCAAATTGGACACACTCGCGCGTAGGTATGCTCCTCGTATTCCCGTGCGATTCAACGCTCAATTCCGTCAGTAGCCCCGTGGCAAATTGGCAGCTCAATTGAACGTGTCCTCGGCGCTGCATTTGCGCCGTTGCGTCGTCGCTCAATGGATTCTCCTCTTGCTCTCTTCCTCTCCACCCCGAAACGCATCCACGCGGTTTTACCTTTCGCAAGTGCGAAGAGACTGGAGCACGTTCAGGCTCATTGGGATTCCACGATCGTCACGTACGCACGGCTCGGTCCACGTCGCTTCCGGTAGTCCCCGTTCTCTCGATTCAGTCAGGATGTTTCACGACGCGGGGTGTGGGCGTCGGAGAACTCCAGGGACGTTTTCGTGAATTCGTCGCGCGCGCGAGCGTCCAATGAGATAAATTGGAACGAGGAGATCTGATTGACGATGACTAACCACCAACCACCGAGATCCGAGCAGCTTCGAGCTCTCCGAGATTTTTCTTAGTGACGGCGCGCGAGTCTTCGAAGCTCGAGTGGAAAAATGAGATTGTAAGATGATCATGGTTCAGGACAGTGGTTCTTGACACTTTGACTGCCATTCTGATTTTTTGTGGATTGTTCGTGGCACCACACTTTGTATGTTTTTTGTGTGTGCGTTTTTTTGTTAATATATGATATTTTAAAGTCCTGTAAATCTTTTCTGAGGTTTTTCCACTGTGGTGCGACAGGGAAAATAAGTTGCGGTCACATATGATATTTTTCCAAGTCACAAAACACTTTTGATTAGAAGGATCATTTGCGAAACATCAAACTTACTGAGACGATTAAGATCATATTTTTACATAGTGGGTCAACGCTTTGTAATTGACGCTTTCGTAATAACGTGGAACATTTCTAGCAACACCGGTTAAGAACCACCGGTGTTAAAATTTCTGGTGAAGGCTTTGGAGAACATTTCGGAGTAGAAAAAAAATTGCACGGTGTTTGCACAACGGTCTTGCGTAAAAAAGAATTCAATAAGCGATGAAATGGAGATCGATAATTCAATTTTAATCCGTACCTCCCTCTTCGAACTTTTCGCTCTAAACCCTCTGTCACGCCCGTCCGGAGACTACGCAATCGATTTCTTAATGTCGCAACAATCGGTGGCCCAATTTCCATGACGACCGCAACAGCTGACGACGACGGAATCGCGTCGATTCGACCCCACCCCGTCGCTTTCGATTCTCAATGTCAATGGTCCTAAACACACAGAGGAGAACCTTTGGAGAACCGTACCCGTTGGGTGGCGAGTTTCTCGTCATTGTTGGTGAACGTAGGGCACTGTACATCTCGTGCATAAACATTAGTCCTCATCTTCGTCCTTCTAACGATCGCTTCGTGATTCGAAAGTAAGAAGGGAGAAGTGAAGACGAGCAGGGTGCAGCTGCAACCGCGCTTACTCAAGCCGAGCCCTGCATTTCTTTCTTTCTTCTCTCCCTTCTTTTTTTGTTCTCCACAGTCAAAGATCGTGGTACACTTCTAAACGATCCCACTCGTCGTTGCGTTAATGCTGCTTGAAATTTCAATTCGTCGGGGTTGAGAGAAATACAGTGGATTTCGAGGAAATAACGTTTCTCGTGTCTGAAGGTTCGACGCTTCGACCGCCTACCTCCTCGTTCTCACGCCCGTAGACGCCCGCAGGCCGAAAGAAACCAAATCCGTTGCCCTCTCCTCCTTATCCTACTTCTTCTTCCCTTCCACCACGTCATAATTGGCTCCTGGAGACTTTTCAGCTACCCTCGCACCCCGGTCAATATTTACTTCATACGATGCAAACAGCTTCCAAAGCTTGACGTTTGAATTTCTAAAGATTCGTCTGGAGAAATGAAGGAAGAAAAGATCGTTCTCTACTTTCTAGACGGTTCATCGATGATCGAAGAAAGCGGTAAAAGGATAAATTTCGATTTTTCTACCCTTGACATTTTTAAGAACGCACGTTTCCGATTTCTTCCTTTTCTCGAACCGATGAAAATTGAAACGAACGATCGTGAGAAGGCGCGCGGAGCGCTTCTCCTTGTAACAAGAGCAGGAGAAATATCGCGTGGGGTTTCCTTCTGCGAGAATTTCCTCCTGCTCGACTACTACCAGGTAGAAGGCATCGAAGGAGGTTCGTCTCTCTTCGGTAGAACCGTGAAATCCGATGGGAATGGATTTCCGGCGTATTCTCACGTTCGTCCGTCGCGGAAGCAGGCGATTTCCTGTACGTTGCTTCGATCCGATTCTCGTCTCTTCATCTTCATAATCGACCTCTCTCTCCTCTTATCTACCGTCTCGTTCCACCTTCGTCCACTCGTTCCTATCTCCACCTTTCTTTCATTCCTCGTAAAACTGTTTCCTTCGATAATCTTAGAACAATTACAAAGCTGAGATGGAATCTAAAATCTTATATAAGAAGATTTCTCGAAAGCTTCGTGGAAAGCGAAAGGAGCCTTAGAAAAAAATTAACGAGACTCGATGGAACAGAGGTGGGCCAAAATTTCATAGACTATTCGGTATAATCAGAAACGAGGCATAGAAAACTTATTAACGAACAAAGAGAATCTAATTTTCCAGAAACGTTGTCGAACACTCCAGTCAAACGCGTCTGCATCCGTGCTCCAAAATGCACTCTCGCTCTACGAATATCCTCCCTCGTTCTCTTTCCTTCCACACTTCCTCGAATCGAAGCGCCGACGAGCACGGCAATGAGGAAATCGCATTAGGCCCCGTACCGTTAAATGGAAATTCGTCGAGCGACGCTATTTCGGCACGAGCATCGGACGGACAATCGAATTAACGAGCGTGTGGAGGTGGAGGGATGGCACCTTTGCGCAATGCGAATTCGTGATTCGCGAGGACGTTATGAGCGCGTACGAAAATCCATAGGAAAAACATTCGATCGTTTCGAATACGTAATGAGCACCGGCGGACGCGAGAGGTCGTTGAACGACACTGACTGCTTTAAATGGCAGACACGCGGGATTTAATTATTCCGAATCGGGCGCGATCACGTGGCTTCCCCATATTCGAAGCTTCACGGGAGGCGGATAATATCGTGTCGTAACTCCTGACGATCGGATAAATTGACGCGCTCGTTAAGAGACCACCACTGTCTGTCGCACGTTCCGATGCTCGAATTATTTGATCTCCAAGATTTCGAGACATTAGACCTGATAGATAATAAGGACCTTTTATTTTGAAAATGGTGCAAGTCTATTTAAAAACAAAAATTGACTAGTTATAAATAAGATGTTTATACTAAATTAATCACAAATTGTGTGATATATCATTTTTTTTAATAACAAAGACACACCACTTTCAAAATAAACGGTCCATACAGCAGAACTCGATCATTGGAATGAAATTATTCGGAAGAAAACGAAAACAGTTTACACTGAGAGAAAAAAATGGTTGGGTTTACTATAATCGCACTATACTTTATAGTTAAGTTTGGCGTCAAACATATTTTTATAGTTCACTTAACCATAGAAAATATAGTAGAATGAGCGATTTATACAAATGGTTATATTATTAACTATTGTCTTTGTTCTTGTTAGCATATGTATAGTAAAATGTGCTATCTGAATATAGTTAGTTCTATCATTATGTATGAAAAATGATGGTAATATTAACTATATAAAATAGTTACTTTTTATATTTTCTACCATACTATATATTTATGTTGAAATAACTATAATTTTTGGTAAAAACATAATATACTTTGTTATACTATGCCTCTATCGTCATTATTACCGACATTATCGTAACATTTACCATAAATATGATATTTCCAACCATAATACTCAGTGTACGATCGATAAGTAACAGTTTAACGATTGAATGCATTCGGGCTATGTTACGTAACCCGATGCTAAAATATGAATCGAAATTAAAAAAAAGAGAAAGCTGATTGATAAATAAGAGACTAACGATTGGCGCAAATTGTCGCACGAGCGAATTAACATAAGATAGGGTGATTGGAAGAACAAAGATCAACAACTATCGTCAAGCGGGACACAGTCGCGCAAATATTAGAGTAACCCGAATTTCTGTTTGCACGCGCTACGTCGATAAAACCCTCGCCATTCACGACGAAGCAATCAGGTTCGCGGCACGAGATAGATCGATTCGATCGATCGACACCCTTTTGCCTCGCCAAGCTACTCCCGCGCACGATTAACCAACACCCTTCCTTCCACGCTTCTTTCGAAATCGTTCCGCAACGTCGATCCAGGCCTATATCGCGAGCTCGGGCCGAGAATGGCCGAACGAGAGAGAATCGAGACTCGTTCGAGTCGATAAATCACGCGACACGCACCACCGATTAAAAGTGCGCCGCGCAAAGGAGCAACGAACGTCATTATTATTAACCGTGTCTCGATTGCGTTTGTTCTCGTTCCAATGGCTCATTCTTATCGGTAACATAATAAAAAGAATTCACCGAACGTACAATTAAATAATGGTTAGACTATGGTCGATTCTGCTTATGTGGATTTAGAGAAGAAAGTTCAAAAAAAAACTTCGTTCTGGATACTAATGGATCGCAGGGTTCACAGATTTTTTTTTTTCTTTCTGAAAACGACTCATTCGAGGTCGTAAATCAAAATCTGACAAAAGTGAAAGAAAAAAGGAGTCAAACGTCATCCCGGGACCGCGATGAAGCCGCAACCCCTCCTGTCGGTTTCGATTTTTCATAGGTAGAGGGAAAGCTGAAAAGCGAATCGAAGAAGCGGATAGGAGGGGTTCTTTTTGAGAATGCGTGGAAAAAAAAAGTGCAGGGGAAAAAAAAATCTGGGTCGACCTGTTAAACGCTCGTTTTCGAGCACCGCGTGGTGCGATCGGTTTTACTACCGTGGGGTTTCACAGTCGCCACCGCTTGCCGTTCCACGCGTGTTGTTCTTTTTTTTCTTTGCTTTTTTTTGGCTCTCTCCACCGTTGAGAAACCCGAGGAAGAAAAACGAGGGTGAGCGGAAAATCGGAATCAACTCGGGTGCACACCCCGGGTCGAAGTTCGGCAGACCTCGAAAGGCTTACGAGAAGAGATAAATGATTTTACGAGATTAGGGATACCGGCCGCTCTCCGCAAGCGCATTCTCGCAATATGTTCCAAAATCAATATTTAACACGTGCGACCTTATGCCGGCATTTGCGTTCACGCTTCTGCGACTATGTCGTTGGACATTGCAATCTTAAAAAAAAACTGATATAAGTAGCGAGCATTGCGAGTACTTGCCTTTATCAATTTGCGCGTGCTCATTTTACCTGCGAGCATTAAAAATCAAGTACTGTTCTTGCTTTCTGATAAATTACAGAATTTTTCTTTTGTCGAGTCTTTGTACTTGGTTAATTCTTCATTCAACAAATGGATGTTTTCGAGAGTTTTTCTCGACGAGGTTCAATGGATCGTCGAAATTTGCTCATTACCTGCGAGCATTAAAAATCAAGTACTGTCCTTGAATACTGATAAATTACACAATTCTTCTTCCGCCGAGCTTTTGTACTTTGTCAATTCTTCATTCGACAAACGAATCTTTCTCAGAACTACGAGTTTTAATGGATCCTCGAAATTTTTAAATTTCCATGGTTCCTCGAACCTTCGTCGAATCTTTGTCCAAAATTTTCTCGCGTGTTCACTGGGCTTTCTTGAAACTTAAGACGATCTCTACTAGTTGGAGCACGATCATGGAGAGAGACTTCGGTCAAGAGCGCGCGGAAGTTCGAAGGAGGCTACTATAAGACCTGGACGACCTTTTCTTTCGACCACGAGGGCCCTTCTCTCGCGAGACAGGTGGCTAAACGGGCCCTGCATAAGTAGGTCCCCGAAATCTCGATGCGGTTCTCCAACGTGCACGTTGTGCGGAACGTTTCGACGTGAAGAGAGAGGGCAAACTCGGCCCAGCAAGAGAACGTGTCACGCGGTTACCCCCGATAACGGACGTTAATTATGTGCCTTTAAGTGGGCCCAACTGGGCCCCGCTATCGTCCAAGATCTCGTCTGGTCCCCCACTCGTACCTGACCCGTGCCAATAAATTTTCATTTATCGTTCCTTTATCGTTTATACGTTGTTAAAGGCGAGTCGCGCCTGTTTCATTCTCAGAGTTGTGTGTG
The DNA here is from genome assembly GCA_944319695.1 of Tiphia femorata. Taxonomy (NCBI): domain Eukaryota; kingdom Metazoa; phylum Arthropoda; class Insecta; order Hymenoptera; family Tiphiidae; genus Tiphia; species Tiphia femorata. The sequence goes on from OX090899.1 coordinate 960,174, forward strand.
CACACGAACGACTCGAAGAAAATTCGTGTGGTAACATGGAAAAATATTGGTGATTCTGTGATAGAGATAAAACGATTGATAAGTGATAATAGATCAAGATAGGATAATCGAATGGCATTGATTGATAAAATTGTCGATTAAATTACTCTCGACGAGAAGGAACCAGAGGAAGATTGTCTCGAAGGAAAGGAAGAACGATCTTTAAGTGATTCTATAGTCCAAGTATGCTTAGAGATAATGAAGCAATATGAACGGCACATCGTGCGCGTCTATAAATATTTCCATTAGAGATTTTAAACTTCCATCGTTTTCTCTCTGTAGTTTCCAATTTATTCTTTCACGTGGCTTCTACGGAGCCTCGCGTGCGCGTGCATTGGAAGCAAAGTGCGGAGATCGTTCGGTGCTTAATTAAAGGTACCTTCCCGCCCTCCACGAGCCACTACCCTTTTCTCGATCGACGAAGAAGAAATTAAGAAGGCTATGCGCGCTTCCTGGCTATCCAATTTCCTTCGTAATAACGGTACTTGAGAATTCGACGATGGAATCGCGTAAAATCGATATCTCGCACTCGCATCCGGTTAATTCGCCCAGAGGGTCACAAAGGAGTTCCCTCTTGTTTTACTGTCCACGAAAAAGATCGACGCCTCGACAGAGCAGTTGTTATTTTGCCCGATGGAATCTTCAGTTGCACTTGAAAATAACATATTTTCCGTCGATGCGTCACATGCGTCTGTCGACTTTTTCGAGTACGTACATAGAAGTATTACAGTTACTTTTGTGTGAGATGAATACAGGTGCATTCCTTAGTAACAGCATGCACTTGGAAGAGGGGCACGCAACCCTCGTAAAAGTTTAGAGCCTTCGTGATCCTCGTTGGTCCAATTCCTTAATCGAACTTTTTCCTGAGGTTTTACGGTTACTCGTCGTCCAAGTGCACCGATCACCAAAGGATTTGCGCGAGACGTTAATATCGGGAAACAGATGATTAAGCCTCGTTACCGAAGATAAGTGTGCGTTTTGCGTGTAGACTGGAGAGTTTAAAAGACGCTTACGAAGGATGATTCGCATTTGCGAATTTTCCCTAATTTCTAAGTACGTCAAAGAGAAAGAGAGCAAAAATTGTGGAACGTTACTTCTCTTCTCGACGTGTCGTTTGTTAACAACGCTTCATGGTGCACTGTTTTAAAGAGAGAAATTTTCCGAGCAATTAAAATCCCATTCGTCTAATCCTCTCTTCCCCTCATCTTCTCTCTCCACCTCCGCGTAATTTCTTAATTAGCAAATTCACCCCGTCGACGCACATACAATTAAGCCTCGTAATAAAACCTTCACACTTTTCAGCATTTCACGCTACTTAAGCTCGCTCTCGTCGCTTCGCAAATTATTAAAACTATACGGAACGATATATTCACTTTGAATTCTCCATCTTCGTTGTTTTCAATAATGAAATCGATTCAAAATCCACGCGTAAAATCGCAACCGAACAATGTCTTTCGATAGTCGGTTAAGTTAGGTTACACATCGCGTGCGGCACATGTCGGTGCCTGCATCTTGTTCCTCTTGCAATTCCGCATAATTTTGCGTACTGTATTATTTCGTGTGCTGTGTTGTGCAAAAAGTATGGATAAGGAAGTAACGAAATGGTTAGAAGAAGAGAATTTGGGCGATTTAACGGAGATATTTACAATAATTCTCCACCTTCGTTGTTTTCAACAAGAAAATCGATGAAAAATCCACGCGTAAATTCGCAACCGAACGAAAGATCGTGAATGAAAAATCTGAAATCTGAGTGCCGACATCGATTCAGAATCAACCGAAAGAATTTACCTGAATGTATTCCCGTGTCCGCATCCGCATCGCCATCCTCGACGGCGGAATTCTCCCCACAATTTTCTCCGTCCAGCAAAACCACCTCCTCGGGCACGAGCTCTCGATCCTTCGACTTCTCGACTTCCGCACAATTTTCCGCGACGGCTCTACTCTCGGCACTGGCCGCGAGCAAACAACCTGGACTGTTCATAGACGCGTGTTTACCCGCCCTAAGAGGCACCCCACTACCACTACCACCACCACCACCACCACCATTGGTCCTTGCCATTTTGGTACTGTGTGTCCTTCGAATCAAAAGATTGCCAAAGCTCGCGTTTCCGTTCTGCTTAATCCTGGACGCCGATTCATTCACGTTCTTTCCAGCTTCTCGAGCTATCCGCGGAGCATTTACTCCTCCTCTTTCCGCTCTCTTCTCCGCCTCGTTCCGCTTCCGCGAGGATTCACCGTCCTCGACCTCGAAGCAAGCTATCGTACTTTTCAGCCGACTGTCCTTCCGGTTCGATTCACCGCCGGCTCCTCCTCTGCGTCCGGTGAAGCGACTTTGAAATCTCTCGATGGTCTTGAAGGATCTCGTTCTCTCAACCTTCTTTCTTTGATCGGCCGTTGTTGTCGGCGTGGCCGTTCCGGTCGTTGTTCTTTCGCTCTTCGGAGTCTCGAAGATCCTCGTCAAGGATTGAACCTTCCCACGAGATTCCGGCAAAACTTCGTCGATTCTCTTTGAGAGAGACTCGGTACTGCTGAGAGTCCTTGCTAGTCCTACTCCAGGACCAGTGGTCTTCGGAGTGCCCATTGGAAAAGTGTTGCAGGCGAATTTCTCCGTGGACTCGGACGAACCGAGGGTCTTCGCCATTTTTGCCGGTTGTCGAGCTTCACCGTCCAAGGAGACGTAGAAGGTCGATCTCCTCTTCGGCGACTCCTCCGGATTTTCCGTGTTCAACATGGTTTATTCTTTTTCCTCTTAGTATCTTTTTATTTTTATTCTCCTTAGTCAAGGCGATTCTCCTCACTTGCGTTGTTTAACCTTCGCTTGTCGATCTTCGTGGAAGCTGACGACGACGACGAGAAGGACGAGTTTTCATCGACGCTCGAGCATTATCCATTGTCGAATCGGAGAAATGAGAGTGCGTTAGGAGATCGGGAGGAAAAGCGGCGTGAAAGGAAAATGTGCTAGAGTTTGCCGCCCCAAGCTTTCAAGGACTTCAACTTTTACGTTTCAGGGTTTCTATTTGAGCGTCTGTTTGTGTGTGTATGCGTGTCTTGCACGAGGCTTCTAAAGTCTTTGACCACCCTCCGTTACTTCCTCTCTCGCGCGTTGTCTTCGAGCGAACTCGATGATCGTGGGATCCTCGTGATGCGATCGAGGGAGAAAGGTCAACACCGCGTAGACGATGTCGATCTAAGGAGGCCACTGTTAAGACGCGAGTTGTGGAGAGTCACTCTGGTACCGCGGTCTTTGAAAATTGTCGATCGAGTGGGAACGGAGAACTGGAGCAGGGTGCTTGCTTCTTCGGAAATTTCCACTTTCGATTTTCTATCGTGAAATTTTCGGTCTTCGAATCTTTTGCTTTGCAATTTCTCGTGATGCGATCGAGGAAGAAAGGTCAACACCGCGTAGACGATGTCGATCTAAGGAGGCCACTGTTAAGATGCGAGTTGTGGACAGTCACTCTGGTACCGCAGCCTTTGAAAATTGTCGATCGAGTGAAAACGGAGAACTGGAGCCGTATGCTTGCTTCTTCGGAAATTTCCACTTTCGATTTTCTACCGTGAAATTTTCGATCTTCGAATTTTTTGCTCTTCGATTTCTCCGAGCTCGAGGTGCGAGAAACGTCGATCGATCGAAAATTCGGAAGGTTACACGCTCTGATCGTCTCGATTATTATCCCTCCTTCTTCGAATGATTTCGAATTTCTTGCTCGAGGCAGCAGGAGTCACGTATAGCAAGAAATCTCGCGCCTTATTCACCTGTCCCGCGATTCCACTCGTGGAGCTGCCACCTGTTTCCCCACTCTCGTTCACGTTCCCCACCTCTTTTCGGAATCGATCGATCGATTATGTCAATATCGAGAGATAAAGCGATCGCGTGCTCTGTACGACGAAACCAAGAGCAGAAGGAGAAGGAGCAGAAGTAGAATGCCCCAGAGGATCACGAACTTTTTTCTCAGGGACCGGCCACGAGGTGCGGCAGCTCCAAGATGGACGTGTTCCTCTCTCACGAGCATCCAATGATCTTTCGTTAAAAAAACGGGGATCGACTTTCGTCCTGGATGTCCTATCGATTCACTATCACGAGCATTCAAGGATTCTCGTAAAAATAAATTCGAATAAATATAAATCAATTTTTGTCTTGGACGTCCTAGTGATGCTCTCCCTATTTTGATGACAAAAAACAAACAGTCAAGAACCAATTTTCCTGTTAGTTCTAGGGATTCTCTGTCACGAGCATCCAAGGATCTTTCCTTTGATGATGATCGATCCTTAAAGAAACACGGATCGATCCTTGTGTCCTGGAAGTTCGCTCAGACCGACTCAAAGAACCAAGAATAAACTTTCGTCCTGGGCAAGTTCCGTGGCTCCTTTTTCACAAGCATCCAAGAAAGATCCTCTCTTACAACCACCAGGATCTCTTCGTCCTGGATAAGTCTCGTGGCTCCTTCCTCACAAGCACCCAAGGAAGATCCTCTCTCAAAAACCCAAGGATCACCTCGTCCCGAGTAGTCCTGTCGCATCCCGCTTCTCCACTCGGTCGAGACTTTCACCTTTGCCGAGAACAAAGATCAAGCTAGGAACTTCTCCTTGGGCGTCTCTCTCTCTCTCTCTCTCTTCCTTCGTCAACCGCGCTCTCTGGCGTTCTTCTATTCCGTTTTCTGCTCGAAGCAGAAAGCAGTCACCGTGAGGCTAAGGAAAACGAACACTCGCCGCGAAGGTGAGGAGGGCGAGGGCGAGAGAGGGACTGGTAAAAGGGTTCCGATTGTGAGTCACGTTCGGTCAGGTTCGATCGTGGTAAGGTGAACGTTCGAGGGCCTTTCTTCTCGCCTGCAGTGGGGCCCGCGCTTAGGAGACTCCACGCGATAGAGCGTCCTGAGAAATTTTTCTGTCTCTCTCACTCTTTCTCTAAAAGAGGAAGAAAGCAAGAATGGAAAATCACCCGAGAATCCTCCACGATCCTCTCTCGATCCTTGGAACCACGAAATCACGGCGAATCCTCTCGTGAAACCGCAAAACACTCCGTGACTTCACAACCTTTTGGAAAACACGCGTATCTATGAGAGGAGTCTCCCGATTGGAGTACGACGCACAACGCGGAACAGACAATTCGCACTCGCGAAGAAAATGAGGGAAGAGCGTCGGTGTTGGGCGCACGCGCGCGCGCCTTCTCGTCCGCTCCGCAGACGGACTCACGGTAATCTGCGAGAGGCTGCTCCAACTTTTTCTTAGGGAACCCTCGGCGCCCCTGGTGGCCAATTCGTGAACCAACCGCACTCGATAGTCCCGCTCCCTGTTGCACTCGCTTGCTGGCGAACGGGCGAGCGGCTCGGCTCCAAGTGCACGCGCCGATACGCCCTACTCCACCGAAGTTCCCTAAGCTTTGGCATTTTTTGGATGGCACTTGAGACCTTTCGATGGACCTTCACTGGATTGTTCGAAGGTTTTTGGGGTACGAGGTCTGGGTGAATTTCTTCGATTTTTTCCATGCATTTTAGTATATTTTCTTCTTTTTTTTTAATTGGTATACGAAGTTCGAGTGAGACTTTGCAAATTTTTGTCCAAAAAATATGCTGATCATGCATGCTTAGAGATATATACTAGGACAATAATGTGGTTATGATGATGCGCTAAAGTTGGTGCAATATATGAGCCGTTCAATGCACAAATCGATTAACTCCATATTTAATTATGTTCAAAATATAAATAGTAGGGACTTAATTAAGTGCTTTGATGCTTAAATTTATGAAAAATGCAAAAAGTGGAGTTAATCGATTTGTCAAGTGAGCGGCTCATATGTGTATCGCTTTTTTGTATTTTATTTCAATGGAACATATTTAATTTTGCAGAAGAACGCGGAAGAAAGTTGATCTCAATACGCGCGTACGAGTGAAAGGAGTATTTGTTTGATTTTTTTAATGAAACAATTAAAATCGACGTTGTGATAAATTATGCAATGTCTTGAGAATCGGCGAAGTTGGAAAAATGTTTTCCCATATTTTCTCCTACCTCCACTACCGTCAACCCAGCAAACTGAATCCGCGCCATTCTTACACAATACTCGCAATTAGGTCTAATTGTTTTCCCAGCATCTTTTCCACATGCTTCTGGCTGCTCCATATTGCGAGCACAATGGAAACCAGTACACCGCGTATCGCCCAGCGATTGCAGAAGCACGTGGCCACGTGGGATTTTCAGCAAACAACACAACGCGGCAATTATAACCGCACCTACTACAACATTATGATCAAGAAAATTGTGCAATTTTCCTGTCCAAACAACGCCCATACGATCAAGATTTTTGTTTTATTTTGACGAATATAGTCGTTAACGCTTACTTTTTGCGACACATTTCAGGTACACATATTTCAAGGAGCTCGCCACAGTTGACTAATTAATAAGCAGTTTATTTCTCACGAAAGCAAGAAAACACCCTGGAACGAGTAACTGATTTTTATTGAAATATCGTCGAATTTGTTTTTGCGCGGGAGATAGGGTCCGCATAAAAGAAATCGGATAAAAAGAAATGTCGTGTAACTTTTGTTTGCTACGCATTTAAAAAAATAAATTTTTTTACGCGGTAAAATGGCAAAAATGCACATGGTAAAACCGCATAAAATCAGGGTTTGACTGTTGTACCCCCATGGAAATTAGCAAGCAGATTTTTCTTCATGAGAGCAAGGAAACCCACTGGAACGAGGGAGTTTCATTCGAACATATCCACGAAAGTGTACCCGTGAAAATTAATAAGCAGACCACCTGGAGAAAGCGAGTGGGATGGACACCGGCCGAACTTTCGTATCCGTCTCGTTATAATTTTTACGCTCGTAGTCGGGCCTGCATCTGAGGCTGTGCGCTTTGTCGAGAATGCGCCGTGATTAGATGCACTCGCGGCGCGTAACGCGCATGCGCACCGATACGCGTGAATACACGTGGAGTAAGGCGCGCGCGATGGCGCAATCGACGAAATTAGCGTGCTCCAAATTGAATCCATAACACGACACTTCCGTGAAAACGTTATTAGCTTCGAGTTAAAAAGTTAATTTAGAAGTAACGTTCGAAAGATAAACACTCTCTCCGTTATCGATAGAATTAAATTCGTGAAGACTTCCGTATCCGACCCTCGTCCAACCTAATACAATTTTACTGCTATGTAGCACTTACTAAATGCAGTCGAACTCCATAAGTGCGAATTTAAGAAAACGCTTGGTTTCCGAGATATTAAATTTTAAAATTACATGCCGAAATCAACAATTTCTGACATTTTTACGTAAGAAGAAGACTGAAATTCCACAAAATGTCAGGTTAAGCAGGTGCAATGGTTAATAAAAAAATAATTTAAACTTGAGAGCGTGGTAGGCCTTTCTGGTTAGATCAATTTCCATTTATCACATTTATATTTCAAATTTAACATTGAATATCTTTTTTTGGAGAAGAGACCGCCAATTTTGTCGGAGGAAAGACATTGAAATCCGAGGTAGTCCCCATAAGTAAATAATTACCAAAAAAGCATAAAATTGTTTTCTATATTTCTTGTTTTTAATATGCATTCTAATGAGAATCTTGCAAGGTATTAATAAAATAAAACATTTCAGCAAAACATTTTTGAATTTTAGTCTTCTTCTTACGTAAAAATCTAAAAAATTAAACGTAATTAAAATACAATATCTCGGAAACCAGGCGTTTCCTTAAATTCACACTTATGGTCTTTGACTAAATTTAGTAAATCCTACTTACCTGTAAAATTTTATTAAGATCGAACAAGGGTCGAATACGGAAGTTCAGCCTTAAATTCTGCTAAAGTTAATAAACTGGATCGAAGAGCTCGGTGAATTTTTTTTTTTTTGTCATTAATACTTTTCCGATTGCTAAAGATTAAGATCGAGATGTTTGTGCACCTCATTCGAAGAAATAAGAAATTCTTCTTCCACTTCGATCTCGAAAAGTAATCATCGTCCGCTTTCGAAAATGAATGAACGAAACGCTAGGCGGACGAGAGCGCGAGGACGCGAGATATAACGGGCGTGGCAATTAAGATTTAATGATAAACGAAGGTGCAACCTGGCCCCCTTCTCCTTGGATTTCTTACGTAAGAATCTCTAATAGGCGACCGGGCGCAGCGATGCAAATTGTTTCCTAGTTTCGTATCATGGACTTCGATAAGCGCACCCCTCTTCCAGGCTTTTAAGCGAGGATTCTCCGAATAATTATTTTCCTCCTTCACCCTTCCACTTATCCCGGAATTTCGCTTCCAACGAAACAGTCGAGTGACGATTCTCCACAAGTCGGATGAAATTAAATACTAACGATGAAGATAATAAATAATTCGCGCCTCGCTTGGCCAAGAAGGCAACAAATTTGTTCGAAAGAGCAAGTGAAAAATAAGATAAGAGAGCGAAAGAGAAAAATTATCATGGAATGCTCGAGTAAGAAGAGGTCGACAAAATCGGTTCAAATTGGCAAGTTCCCTTTTAAAATCCATAAAGTCTTTTCCACGATCGACACCGTGGTGCGCCTTATCGAAACGACTGATAATTTTTTCACGAGTCAGACGACTTTCGATTTTCTCGTGAGTAACGCGTCAAAAGTGCTCCGAATGTTTAGAAACCAGAGGTAAATCCGAGAAAGGGAGACCCTCTCGTAATATGGTCGCTCGCGACTTTCCGGCGCAGGAGAAACGCATTTCGAAAGTCTTACAAAACTGCATGCTTTACGATCGCCTCTCGCGTACCGCGCGCAAAACTCAACTACTGGCGGGTCGCGCGAATTTACGAGGTCGAGATGGAGAGAAAGGCGGGGACCAAAGAGACCAAAGACCGATCGCAGGTATAGAAACGATCCCATTTCCGATTTTCTCCTGCCTCGAATCCTACAATGTCCATTCTTCTGTCCACGCGATGGAAAAACTAAAATCGATTACCAAACAAGACTCGAGAATGTCCATGGATCGTGAAAGGACTCTCGAGGGTTCTCGAATGAAAATTCTCGTGGTTCGCTCGTCGAATTCGTTTCGGGACGATGTAACTTGAAGAGTGAAGAAAGAAGAGAGCGAGAGAGAGATATATACAGGGTGATTCGTAACTGGTGGTACAAGCGAGAAGGAGGTGATTTTGTATTAACAAAGAAGTCGAAAATAAAGAATAGAATTTTGTTCGTTTCTCTGAACGAAAAGCCTCGAACGAAAAAATTGTATTCTTTAGTTTCGACTTATTTTTTAACAAATTGTGGTCGGGCGTTTTGTGCCGGTGCATTATGGCTGGAGTGAGTAATTTTTTTAAAAATGTGCGTGAATTTGCAACAACAAATATTAATAACCCGTATAGCTTTATTTCCCTCATTTTACGACCCATCTATAAAAAAACGTATAACTACATGATCCGCGCTCTATTCACAGTTTACGAAAAACATATTTTTACGTGTGCCAACAACAATACGTATTTGAATTTTGTTTTCATTATTAAACAATTACAGTTTACGAATACTTTTTGTACTTTCGGAAATCGCTATATTTTGTTATTTTCTTGTTTTGAAACAGCAAATGTTATAATTCATGAGCCTTTTTTCTTTAATGTTATCAAAAAAAGAAGAATTTATAATACGAACAAATATTTATTTGTTTACCATGTATTGTTCGACAGAATTAAACCTGTTTTTGGAAAAATGCTCAGTGTATTAATACTTTTTACACCCATTGCATATAAATAAATGGTTCTCGCGCTGGGCAATAAAGCGGAGAGAGATGAGCACGTTCGTGAGGCAGGAGGTGAGCAATATGAGGACGAGGATGAATAGGAGAGAAGGATGAGAAGGGGCGAGACGACGAACGAAGCGGAAGGAGAATGAGAATGGAGAAGAAGGGACGAGAGGCGCGTCAGATGTTCGTCACGTTGCGGACACATTTGGAGGCTCGTGGGAGAAGACGACGGGAATGCAATTAGCATTTTACGACGACCGCGGGGAGAAGGAGGAGGAGGAGGAGCGTAGGAAAATGCGCGACGACGTCTCCTCGCTCGTTGATGGAGACGTTTCGAAAGCCGAGGTAAAATTCTCCTCGCGTTGTTGGCTCGAGAAGATACGAGAGGAAGGAAGTCTCGTGTAGGAGTCGAGATCCGATGTTACTCTCGACGGTACAGGTCGGAGATAAAATGGAAGGCGTGAATGTGAAAGAGAAAAATTATCGTGGAATACTCGAGCAAGAAGTTCATTATGGAGGACGAAAAAATCGGTTCAACATGGAAGAACGAATTTGTTCATCGGCAGAATTGGATAATTGCAAGAGGCAAGAGAGTTCGTACCTAGGACAGAAATACTTTCGTCGATAAGAGAGCACAGTGAAATTTTCTTTCGTGCTTCGTGGAATGAAAGAAGGGTGAATTTATGCGAACGACACGGTCTCGAAAATATTTTCCAAGCGAATTTCCAGACCGAGAGCTCCTTTACCAATATTGACTACGATCGAATTAAAAAAAAGAAGACCAAATCGATGAATATGCCGATCATTGCGGTCACCTCGAGCACGCATAAACTGCGTACCGCGTGGCCTCTTTTGCGCACCTAAATCCGTTTGTTTATCAACACGATGATGCGTCACTCGTGGCAAATATTTGGAGCACGCTGCTGTCGCCGCCACCGCCTACAGATTAGATAAAAACGTTAGAGAGAAGTGAGAGGAACGAGGACGACGTTCACCCGGTGGTACTTCTCGGTGCATCGACGACACGATCGATTTTTTTCAATGTTTGCTTTCTACGATATCCGAGAGCGCGCAACGAAAATTCGTAAAGTCATCGATACTCGTGATTTACCGAGCTCCTATTCCCAGTGAGTCATTCACCTTAAGTTCCGGTTAGTCACCGCCTCCATGTCCAGTCCCGTAGATTGAATTCCAACCGGTTCGTAGTAATCAGTGAAATTCTTCCCGATCACTCACGGAAATCTCGGCTAATCGAGTAAACTCGAGATTGGACCACCTTTAGAAGCCGAATTTGCGTCACGCGACACCGATGATGACGATGACAAACTAGTACGAGTTATCCACGAGTGCGTCGACGAGGTAGAGACAAAATTATTGGAAACCGGTTGTCCGTAAAACGCTAGAGCCAAAGAATGAGTCATGTTTGTAAGTACTTGTGAGATCGTGCTCCACGAAATTTCGTGTGTGAATGAGCATGCGTGAGAGAGTGCAGGAAAAGTAGAGAAACACAGAAAGACGAAGAGGCGCGAATCTTCAAGTAGCGCGGGAAAATTTAAAAGTACGACAATTAAAATCGACGCGGTATCTTAATTCAGCTCGCAAAATTAGAAGATAAATATGTCTGTTGCATTACATCTGTCCACAAAAATGTACTCGTGAAAATTAACCAGTTAAGTGTGGTTCGACGAGTATAATAAATAAAGTAAATCGAAAAATGTTAGTAACAAAATAAACAAACGAAACAATCATTTCATTACGGATTAATCCCATATTACAACAGCCCAACGTACTCTGTGTTTGACGAATAACGCTTACGCACTCGTTGACGCTTACTTTTTGCCACACATTTTAGATACACATTTAGAGAGAAAATTATTGACTGAAACCGATTGTCCGTAAAACGCTAGAGTGAAAGAATGAGTCACGCTTGCGAGCTCGTGCTCCACGAAATTTCGATTTTGCGAGTGAGAAAGCGCGTGTGCGTGAACGAGCATGCGTGAGAGGGTGCAGAAGAAGTAGAGCAGTAGTTCTTAACCTTTTATTGTCCAGGGACCACTAGGTAAAACTTATTTTCTTCAGGGACCTCCTCGTAGTTAGCATTTTCAATGGGATATTTGGGCCTGCATTTGCTTTACTAATTGCGAAATTCTGGGGCTAATGTTACTTAAAGCTACGAGCATGTATAACAGGCCTTTTCAGCGCGCGGACCACATCTTGTATTCTGACGGACCACAGGTTAAGAACCACTGAAGTAGAGAAACACAGAAAAACGAAGAGGCGCGCGTCGCCAAGTGGCGCGGGCAAATTTAAAAGTACGACAATTAAAAGCGACGCGCTATCTTAATTCAGCTCGGTTCCGCTCGTTCCCCCGGCCCACGCGGAAAATAATAGTCGGATTTATGGTAGGATTAAGCGCGAGCGAGGAAGGCGGAGATTAACGAGGCGGGAGAAGACGCGAGGGATGAGACTGCGCCGGTCGGTCTGGAAGAAGCGGAATTGAGCGTGGGAAGAGGGAAAGGAAGCACGGAGAGCGTAGGCGACCGCGTTTCTCTTCTCGGCCCTTTTCGCTCTCCACATTCGTCAATTCTATTTTTATTAAAAAAGAACAAGATTTATCCTCAAAATTAGCCATTGTTTCGAAGCGGATCTTTGGGTCCAGCAAATTTGCATGTTATTTTCTTTTTTATTTTCTCGTAGAGTTCTTGTACGATTTTGTGGAATCTAAAGGACCTTCTTTCAAGGCCCGAAATGACAAGCACGATGATAAGAAAGCTTCTGCCGTAGAAGATACTCGATACGAGAAAAGAAGGGACGAGAAACTTGCCGAATAACAAAAGAAATTACGATAAACGCATGGCCGACTTCGGAGCATTGTCAAATTGAGACATGCCACGTTTCGATGGGAAGCTAAATTGACCGAGAATAGGATGCATTAGATCTAATGGAAAAATTCGAAAAGCTTTGACACCGAAACCCTAGAGCAAATTATCCGTAGCCCATATGACGAAGGTACCGAAGGGCTGGTAACTCGAACGTTAATCATTTGTAAGTTACGTTAACCTATTAACCTTGAAATTCTTAAGCCCCTTTCGAATTGCCCGCGTTTAACTTCTCGGATGCCTTTTACACAAAGTTCCACTTCGGGTCGTGTCTATGAAGCTGGCACGACATTTTGAAAATAAGAAAGAAACAATAATAGTTCTAGTAGCACTTTTCATAGTTCTAGACCTATCGAGTAGATGTCGACCGATAAATTAGCAGCAAATCAGAATCGTGTTTATTCGAAGGAGACTGGCCTCGATGCAATCGTGAACGGCCTTCGTCGTATTTTTCCGTCACGCGCAACAGATCGGGCGAGCAGATGTAACGTTGAACGTGGCGCATTAACGTGTGCTCGCAAAGGGGTTGGAGAAATGGAGAAATTAATTTGCATTCGCCCGTCGGACCCCGGCCGACACGATAATTTCGGGTTTAAATCGTTGGGCGGGAACCTTTACCTCAAATCGTCGGACCAATGAGAACAATTCGGAACGAAGACCCCCTCGTGCACTTTCGTCACGTTGAAATTCTATCGAACGTTTCTTCCACCTCGAAGAAAGTTTCAATAAAAATAAAACTGTAGTATTTAAAGTAAATTTCCACTCTCTTACAGGAACGATCCTGACATAGTGTAGAGATGCCAGGCAGACTCTACGCGAAGCAGGAATGTCCCAAGAACGTAAGATGAAAATTTAATCATTAGAAAAAATTCTTATCCCGAACAATTTTGCACTTTGCAAAATGACATTCTTATCTATTGCCCCGACCGATGCGTCGAAAATTAAAAAAAATAATCAGGAACTTTGATGAAGAATGCTTCTTCAAAGTTCACCGAGAGACAAAGAGCGAACGGGGCGACTGGGTCATTAGGAGATTTGAATTCACCAGTACGAAGGCTCGCAGCTGCAAATGAGTCGTCGTGTTTGGCGGACTGAAGAGAGAGAGAGAGAGAGAGAGAGAGTTTCGTCTCGTTTCATATCTCTCCTCATTCGCCTCGTTCTTCTCGTTTATTCTTTCTGCGAGAGCGCGACCGTAGATCCTTCTCATTCCGCTCGGCCCAGCCGTGGCTCCACTCATCTCATCTCCTCTTTCGCCTTCCTCTCATTTTTCTCACTCGCGATCTCCCACTCTTTAATTTCGCGAGACGCATAACGTAGACGAGACGAGGAGAGAGCACACGAGAAATTGGTTCTTTGCCCTCGGCACTCGGGATCGTCGGCGCCTTAGGGTTCAAAACTCACTCGAGGATTCTCATCGGCGCACGGTGAGACGATAACGAAGGAGGCAATCGGCAGATAAGAGAAGTCCTCTCGTTCAGGATTACGCTCTTCCACTCGTACTCTCGCGACCGTAGGAGTATCGCAGGTCGATGGTAAAAATGAAGCTAACACGAGACTGGTCCAGAGAGTAGGAAAAAACCTTGAATTTGTCGTGGCCCCAGTGTGGTTGGGACGAGACCGAGGAGAGGATCGTGTTTCGCTTCGAAAGACCCTCGGTAGTGAGCTACCGGCCGAAAGCTAAGGAAAATGGAGACGTGACTGAGGAGAACGAGAGGCTGAGGAAAAAAAAATGCGAAGGAGAAAAGAAAGGAGAGAGAAAAGAGAGAGAAAAATCGGGCAACTTAAGGCCCAGGCTGGAGCGGAGAGACACGATAGAAGCTAAACTGTAATTCGACCCCCAACAGCCTTGCTGCAACTGGCGCAAGGAGGATGCCTGTCGCTTACTTTCCACCTGCCGCTCCTACCCCGAGTATCCGCCAGGTTGTCTGATCATGGAGTGTCGCATGGAAGGTGATCGTCCAGTGGCGCAGATTGTGCACATGCCCCAGGCGAGAGAGACGATCAACGGGAAGAAGATACGCGTGCTAGCAGAGACCAAGTACTCGGGGTTGGGTCCTTACTCGAGGTAGGAAGTTATCCAACAAAGATAAAGAGAATGAGAGAGAGAGAGAGAGAGAGAGAGAGAGAGAGAAAGAGAGATAAAAGAGCTCGGAACGAAAGCAAACGAACGAGTTAGAGTGAATTTCAAGCGTGAGAAGAAAAGAAAGATGTTACACAGGATGTGACGAGCCTTTTCCATTTCTCAGGATAATGTCCGTGTCCGATCCGACAACTGGGGACTACGAGTTGTTCGCAAAAGACTGCTGCACTGGTGCCGAAGCCTCAGCTCGTAAAATACAAGGACAGCCTACGTGTGTCGGCGCAGTGACGTCCTTGGAAACCGACAAAGGAGCCTGTTGTCCGAATGGACCTAAGTCGAGAGTAATCTACCGCATGGAACCACCGACGATCTG
The DNA here is from genome assembly GCA_944319695.1 of Tiphia femorata. Lineage (NCBI taxonomy): Eukaryota > Metazoa > Arthropoda > Insecta > Hymenoptera > Tiphiidae > Tiphia > Tiphia femorata. The sequence continues at coordinate 975,236 of OX090899.1, forward strand.
CGAGGAACGATGTCCAGATCCACAAGCTGTTCTGATGGAGTGCTTTGCCACTGCGGCAAATTCTGGAGCCAGGGTTGAACATTGCTCAAACGAGAACAATCGTAAGAAGAACGTCACCAACGTGAACACATGCGTCTCCTCGTGCGACAAGCGTCCGCGCGCCTATGCCACCTGCAAGGACACTTGCAATCAGAAGTTTGAAAATTTCGTCAACGTGTCCGTGGATCCTCGTGGACCGTGCACTCAGCTGGTCACTACCACGCAAGAAGGACAGGTAAACGGAGACCAGAACATTATGGAATCTAGATGTCCTAAGTACAGGGTAACGGCTCGGGCAAAAAACAACGTCTGTCCTAGAATGTGTTGCGATCTTAATGAAGTCAAGGAGATTCCAGTGTCTTGCAAGAAATTGCCCAATCAGATCTCCACTCCTTGCTACCAGAATGACTCACCGTGTTGTTCGGAACAGATGATGATTTGTGGTCCTACTTCTGACCAGGAGGATGCATACACACTTCCTAAATGTTATTATTGTCTAGATCCGAAGGGACTATCTGCAGGTAAAGGAGAATTTTCTCCTCCAGAAAAAGAACTTCCTCCGTGTATCTATTGTATACCATGTGACGAACCACCACCGTCAAGACCACCGCCTCCTAAAAGGCCTCCTTGTATCCGTTGTATACCATGTGGCGAGCCACCACCATTACCAAAAAGACATCTGTGTCCTTGTATCTGTTGTATGGGTATACATGGTTGTGACGAGCCACCACCATCACCTAAAAGACATCTACCACCTTGTATCCCTTGTATACCGTGTGACGAGCCACCAAAACAGCCTTGTAGAAGAACTCTTCCTCCTTGTATACCTTGTCTACCGTGTGATGAGAAATTACCACCAATACCACCTAGAAAAGTTCTTCCTCCTTGTATTCCTTGTGTGCCCTGTGACGATCCGAGAGGAATATCGCAGAGGAGAAACGGTTTGAGCAATCATGAGATTTGTTCGCGGAAAAAGATGATCAATCGGAGAATGCCCAGATGCTGTGACCCACGTGCCTGCGAACGACCGAAATTTGTACGCGAAGAGAAATTTTCTACGCGCATGCGACCACCTGAACACTATTGGCCACAGCCGATAACGATTGGTTGCGGAACACCTTCGCCCAGTTCCATCTCCTTGCCGACTGCGATCTGTTCTCAAGAGCTGGTCACCAGATACAGAGAATTCATTCCACCGATGCTCTTGGAGAAGTACGAAGCCTGCAGCACCAAGAGAAACGGTCTTCAGGACGAGTGTTACCTACCGGTACCGCAGACCGTGTTGAAAATGAAGCAAGAGGAGCTGCGTCGCAAGAAATTGGCTGAAAAGAAAGAGTGTATGGAGAAGGACGAGAAACGTGATGCGTCCTGTAACGAGGAAGACGAGGAGATGCCCTGTCAGAAAAGATCAAAGATGTGTGCTTGAAATAGTTTTGCTCCGAAGCCTGGTTGAATTATTTAGTGCAAATAGTAGATAATTTGACAACGAAGCTCGTCGTATTACAACAATCCTAATTAAAGTGCAATGTAAGCTACGAACTTTGTCATTTTCTGTAAGTCAAGGAATAGGTGTCTTTGAATAAAAAAAGTAACAGAATGAATTAAAAAGATTGAAACAATTCTTTCTCGATTACTTTCTCCACGCCTTTTTCCTATTTTTAAATATAAACATTGCTAATAGGGTGGTCCATCCGGTACCAAGCAAAATGCAAAAGAGGCGAAGAAAGCGGCGGAAAAGTCGGACCACAGAAGGATGTCGGTTGGCAAGAAGAAAGGCTTGAAGAAAGTTCGTTCCAGAGAATTGTTCAATGGGCACGTTTACATGGATTGCGACTGTTACCATCGCAATGGTCTGCAACAGTATTGTTCTAGGAGCTTGTGCGCTGGCAGTAAGCATTATTCAATGTCATTATTATCCCATTTTCGTCGAAGAATCTCCAAAAAGAATTTCATAAAACAGCCTCAGTCTCGTCGTGTCAAACGAAGCCTTGGCCTACCTGCGATCTGGGTGCTCACTTCGTGGAGAAGTGGCGAAAGTATTACGAGAAATTGGACTACGTCCCGCCTTCGACTTTTTGCGGAACGGACGAAGAGTGGGCGACGATTCTCAACGAATACAGAAAGCCGAAGCCAAAAGTGAAGAATCCACCGGAAGAGCTTTTTGCCTCCTTGGTGCACGAGAAGAGTCCTCTGTGCGTGGAGCCGGAAGTGAGATCAGAACCGAAGAAAACGAGATCGAAGCCATTCATGCAGAAGTACAAGATGTTAGAGATTACCAAATGCGAATGACTCTATCATCGTCGATTACTTCGATCATCATTACCGATTCTACGCGATTTCCAAAAAGAATTCTTCAAATCAACTCTGCTTATACAAATCATCGAGATGGAATAAAAAACATTTTCATTCTCTTGTGTCGTGTCTTGCATCGTATAAAAAAAATGCAGAAAAATTATTTTTCCATTCTTTTCATCGAAAGACTAAATCGTGGCCATGCATGCAGAAATTCAAGATGCTACCGATTATCAAATGCGAATACCCCTAACATCCTCACACGATCAATCATTCCTTCGATTATCATTACCGATCCTGGACGATTTCCAAAAAGAATCCTTCAAACCTATTCTACCAGCAGAAAGTGGAAAGTCGAGCTGGAATAAAAAATACTTTCACTCTGTTGCGTCGTGTCTCGTATCGAACAAAGAAACCAGGAAAAATGATCCTCCTATTCTTTTGATCCTCTCCACTAAACCATTAGCTTTTCTCCCCTCTCCAGGCATAATCTCGAGCCGACCGAGGAATTCTAGGAGAGGCGGAAGGTGGAATGAACCGCGGAACGGCAAATCGTGTTCCTTTTAATTGAGCTTAGGGAAATACTCGTAAGCTCGTGGTAAGGCGCGCTTTTGCCATCGCGATGGGGAGGCAGGGAACGAGCGACAGGAACAAACAAACGGGCCGGCCTCGTGTACCGGAAGAGAAGCCAAGGCGCGTACAATCCCGCTCCACCCTCTCTCTCTCTCCTTTTGCTTCTTTTAGGATTCTCTTCGCCACCTCCGCCGCCTCTTTTCCACCCCAACCGATCGACTGAGAACGCAGAAATACCCTGGGCCTTACCATCGTGCCACATCGGAAGTTCGATCGAGACGATGAGACTTCTTCTTCTTTTTCTTCTGTGCGCAATTGTTTATTTAAAAATGCTTTATTTCGAAGTGATTAGATGGCGGTTACGAGAACAAGAAAGGTTTCGAGAGAATCCTATTGTCAATAATCGCACACGAATTACAGAATGATTTTATTAAAATTGCTCGAAGGACTTTAATGGACAGGCCTACTCATATCACGAGTAGCAGGAATTTTTTATTACCGAATTTTTTTGGCAAATGCCATAAGACTAAAAAAGGTGCAAGTTTAAAAAGAACGATTGATTCATTCACTGCCGACTAGGAGTTATCTCGTAGTAAGCGCAAGTATAAGACTACCGCCCACGAAATTTTGACGCCTAGGACAAGACGCTCTAAATTTACTTGGCAGAGAATGGATCAACAGCGCAATATTAGAAAGACGCAGAAATAACTAATTTCATTTTTATTCCATCGGAAAGTGAAATTTCACTTTCGGCTTATTCATCTCGGACACAATGGAGCCTCATTATTCGAGACGTCAGAAATGACAAAGGAATCGGTCCGTGACAATAGAAACTCCGATAACTGTACCTTACACCTTTAGGCTCGAATCTACTCTTCCTACTATTAACATCCCTCCACTCTTTAACCAACCCACCAACTTACTTGAATTGAGAATCGGCACACACGCGAATATGCCAGCTTAAAAAGCTACGTGGGGCCGATCCTATCTCGAGGAGACGCGCGTGGGTTCCTCCGACGTTAGGGACGCCGACGCTCGACGTCGTCAGAGGGTCTGAGAGAAGTCTGAGAAGTCTCGGAGACTTCAGAGAGACGCCGACGCCCCTCTATTGGCGTCACAGCGTCGCGCGTGCGATTTACGTTGGCCGCCCATCCTCTTCTCCGGACTCGACGGATTAATATGGACGCGTGTGCGCTTGCGGAGGCGCCGGAACGGCCCGTGCCAGTCAGGAAATAACGGGGATGCGTTTCGAGAGCCTCACGTAGTGGTCGTCGATCAACGAGACTTCCGGTCCGCGAAGACGCTCAACTTGTAACGCGATTTCATATTTATCTCTTGGTTCTTTTTTTTCTTGCAGTATGATCTCTTGCGTCGAAAGCTTTTTTTTATGAACTGCGGAGACTAGAGAATTTAGAAAAATAGCATGCGGATTTTCAAGGACGTTTAATCCTTAAGGCCTGGTTACACGAGTCGAACTTCAGAATTAATTCTCACTTTAACCAGTTAACTGCGTTCGACGTGTATACACGGCAAACGAAATTTTTAATATTTTTGATCATGAACAATAAAAAAAACTTACCATTTGATATAAAAACTAAAAATTAAAACTCCAAAAAAAGAATTTCACAGTTAACTGGTTAAGTACGACTCAATTTTCAAGTTCGGCTCGTGGAATCGAGACTAAATGCATAAACTATCAATTTTTATACCAATCGTAATAAAGCCCATTGCAAACAACCTGTGCTTCAGTTTGCTTTGGCTCCACGCTTTTTGTACCTTTGGCTTATATTTCTTCAAGAATGATTAAAAAAACAAAAGTCAGCTGTTGAAAATGTGTAAACTTTTCACCGATCAAAGTTTCCGGCGCGAGCATGACCAGACGACGATTGAAATTCGTGCGTTCGAGGGTTAAAAGTCGAGAGAAATTTAGTAAATAAGTATCCTCGGACTACAAAGATCCAAGTGACCGTGTTCGTGTTACACAAGTCGACGAGAAGAGAGACGAGGACTTGCGAGTTCTTCTCGGCGCATCTCCGAGAAGAGAGGAGGAAGACAGCGGGCGTGCATCGGGCGCGAAAGAGAATACGTGACTATGCAACCGCGGAGATACTCGACTCGAGCTGAGTTCCTCGAGCAGGCCGTGGCTAACAGCTGCTCGCATATTTTTCTATCTCCAAGATAAACGAGCGAGCCTCGCGTTTCGTCTCGACGAAGATAAAAAAAAAGGAAAGAAAAAAGGGTGTGACTTGGCGCGCCTGGGTACCGGGCCAATCGCAGACGAGGTGCTCGCAGGATTCAACGTCCACGAATTATTTCTCACCAAGCATTCGTACGATTGCCTCTACATTATCTTTTGGAGTACGCAGTTTTCATTTTGTATTTTATTTTTAGCTGCTGTCTCGCGTTACGCGCCACACCGAGCCAACCACGGTATTATCCTATAAAGAAGGTTACCGGACCAATCGTAGACGAGGTGCTCGCACGATTCAACATTCACGAATTATTTCTCACTAAGCATTCGTACGATTGCCTCTACATTATCTTTTGGAGTTCGCAGATTTCATGTTGTATTTTATTTTTAGCCGAGCCAACCACGGTATTATCCTATAAAGAGGGTGTTTTCACGAGGTGCACCTGGAGACCGCGAAAAGTAATTTTCCAGGAAGAACCTCGCACGCCAATTCCTTCCTCTTCGCGCGGTGCATTAGGCAAGCACCGAGAGATATTCGAAACGTTTAACGATACGTGCCGACGTAAGAGGCGCACTAGAGGACTCGGAGACAAGATGGTAGAAGGAGGTGGTGGAGGAAGGAGGTTTAAGTGGATCTTAAGTGGAAATTGATTTGCTTGCGTAAGAGGAGAGGGAAGACTAGGGAAGGTGAAGAATACGGTATCACCTCGTCCGGTCAACGATCCAACGAATGGAGTGTTGGACTTTGTGCGATCTTCTCTCCTATACCTTCTAGGGGGTGAGCATTAATGGTCGTGGTGGGCGCCGGAAGTGGCCGGAAGAGGTTTCGTTAGTGGAATTTTAAGGAGCCTACCGCTTCCGACCTGGTCGTTTACTAGAATTCTTCATTTGAATATCCTTCATAAGTGAATGTAAACCTCCGTGGAATACAACCAACTAAAATGTTTCTCTTCTTTCGAATCGAGGAATAAACCTCCGTCGAAATTGTACCGTACACAGCGTCAATTTCCGGGATGCGATTTAAAAGTTACACGGGCTTCTAGAGGATTAAATATCGAAGGATGTTCATAATATCTATGGGTAAGACTTCCATATCCGACCCTCGTCCGATGTTAATAAAATTTTACTGGTACGTAGCACTTACTAAATGCACTCGTTAAGGAAACGTCTGGTTTCCGAGATATTAAATTTGAAAATTACACGATTGAATCAACAATTTTGGAAATTTTTACGTAAGAGGAAGACTGAAATTCCACAAAATGTCAGGTGAGGCAGATGCAATGGTTAGTTACGCCCGCGTAATAAAACAACAATTTAAACTTGAGTTAGATCAATTTAGTTTCTGGTTAGATTAATCTCCATTTATTACAATTAAATAATAAATGACGAGGGGAGCTAAAAACCTTTACAGCATTACTCAGGGTGATGACCTTGATAACATATGTGAAGGACATTGAAATCCGAGGTGGCTCACAATAAGTGAATAATTACCAAAAAAACAAAAGTCTTTTCTATATTTCTTGTTTTAGTATGTATTCCAACGATATTTTGATAAATTAGTATTTATAATCGTACAAGATCTAAGTAAAATGAAACATTTCAGCAAAAACATTCTTGAATTTTAGTTTTTTTTTATTACGTAAAAATCTAAAAAATTAAGCGTAATTAAAAATTCAATGTCTCGGAAAGCAGGCGTTTCCTTAAATTCGCACTTATGGCGTTCGACTAGATTTGGTAAATGCTACCTACCTGTAAAATTTTATTAAGATCGAGTAAGGGCCGGATACGGATGTTCAACCGATCTGTGCATTGATTCTCGATTATCCGTAAAATAAATGTCGATGGAAAAAGAAATTCCGAGGAAGCTTGGAACTAATCGCGTCTATGTGATAGTAAATAATAATTTAACGACTCCGGTTAAGTAGTCGTTTTAACGACGTAACGCGATTAAATGGTCGACCGATAAAACAGGTATGAGAGATTTTAATGACGCACCTTGGAGTGACGAGCCAAGCCATTGACTGGCTCCGCATAAGGTAAAGGATAATGCGAACCGATTATTTTCTATGACGCTTGTGGCTCGTGCTCGGTGAGACAATCACCGGCCACAAACCACCTCGACATTGATATTCTGAAATAATTCTCATCGTCGATACCGTTCGCGTAACCGTGTCCGATCGCATCCCGTGTCGACGGTGAACGAACTTCAAACGCTTAGAGAAATTGATGTAACTCCGTAAGTCACGCGATTTACATCCTTTTCTCTTTAAAGTGGAAAAACGCGTGGCGCGCATTTTGAAATTCCGCGCGCGACCGTGAGAGGCGCCAGTTTACGAGAAGTTTACATGGAACTAGAATGAGAGTTGTCGGTAAAGTTGCATTCTGCTGGTGGTTCTGGTTAGCTGTGGTCGGTAAGGAAAATCGCTGCATTTATTTGCAGAATGCAAAAAGAATTTTCCACGATCTCGGGAAAATTATTCTTAAATTATTATCTATCGTATTGTGAATGAAATATTCTCCTTGAATTATTTAAGCGGGTTAAAAATTTTATAGAACGTTCTTGTTTTTTTTTTTTTTTTTGGAAATGAGTGATTTTAAACTACTTTTGTTTTAAGGTATGTGATTTCGGAAGCGCCTGGTAAAAGTGCAGCGTTATTGCGTCAGTCTCACCCGCGCGATTCTTAAAAATATTTTCACCAGCACCGCGATTAAATATAAATTTGGAAACGCTCTCGCAAACAACAAAGAGCCTGCGCTATTCTTCCGCTGGTAATCTCCACAACGATGCACGGTTTGTTCAAACGAGCGGACGAAAAAAATCTAATTCAGACGTAGCGAGAATAATTAAACTTTTTTACGGTCGACTCGACGTTTGTAAATGAAAAGCGAGAATAGTAAAAAACGTGTCGGCCCGTTCCGCGCGAATTCCGTTCCTCCCCTCTTCACCTGTGTTTTCCTTTCTTTTCTTCACCGTCCACTTCCTTCTGTGCGCGGGAAATTACGAGCATGGGAAAATGAAAGCGCGCCGCGAGATCTGAGAGAGAGAAGAAAAAAAGAATCACCGGACAATGGTGGAAACTCTCCATGGGGAAAACTTTGTTGGGAAATTTTTTTGCACTTTTGCGATGGTTTCTACGGAGAATTAAGGAATGGAGAATATCGGCAGAGAGGAGACGGCAGAAAAAAGGAAAAGGGAGGATTACGGTGAAGGAGAGAGGAAAATGGAAAAAGGAAAATATGAAGGAGAAGAAAAGTCGACGAAGGACATCGTGTGTTGGACGAGGCGTCCCCTTCGGGCGTTACCGTTTCCTCCCTCGCACGAGCTAAATCGAATCTCTGATGAATTAATTATCTCGCTATCTATACTGCACCCACGGAATTCTTCCACGCTCGTCAAGCCTTAAACGACAACTAGTGATTCTTTCTACGGAGACAGTTTGGAAATTTGACAAAACAGAATTATTTTCGAGCGTTTCTCTCTTGTCTTTATTTGTTTCTCTTATTCTTTAAGTTTCCTGGTAAATACTTGCAATTTTCATTGCGTTCGCTTGGGACTGAATTTTTTCTGCTTTGCAGTAAGCGCAATCGAATATCTAATGAATTAATTTTCCTGCCATGTACACTTCCACTGAATTCCATGCTCGACAACCACGAACAGACGAGCTTGCGATTCTATCTACAGAGACACTTTGGAAATTTGACAAAACAGAATTATATTCAAGTGTTCCTCTCTTATCTTTCTTTGTTTCCATTCATCTTTTCATTTTTTTGTAAATATCTGCAATTCTCGTCGCGTTCGCTCAGGGCTGACTTTTTTCTGCCTTGCAGTAAGCGCAATCGAATATAGATTATTCAAGATTGATTATTCAAAAGATTGAATTAACTTTCTTGGTATCTGCACTTCTACCGAATGCCACGCTCGTCAACCACGAACGGAAGAAGAACTTGCAATCTTCTTTTTACGGTGCCGTTCCGAAAATGTGTACAGAAAAACGATCGCGTGCAATTTCTTTGCGTATTCTCACCTTCATCGACTTTTTGTCTCCCCACCCAAAACTTTCGTCACATTAGACCCCTCTACCCCACCTTCATTATTTCAGCAGGCGCAAATGAGAGGCGGCGCGCGCGCGACTCCCGCGTTCCGCAGTTTTTCCGCGAGCGGAACCACGCGAGCGCTCCATTGTCGAGTATGATAAATTGGCCGCGACTTACTCAACTCTCGGCAGGCATTGTTCTTCGAATAAATTATTCGAGGGAACGGTGTCGCGCGTGGGCGCACGCGCCAATGCGGAGGAAGATTTTGTCCTGATTCGCGAAGGCGTTCGAATTATTTCTCTACGACGAATTTCTCCAATGACTGCGTCCACTAAAGGAAAAACTCATTCTTCTCCTTGCACCCGCAATCTCTTCCTCTCTCTTCTCTTTATCCTTATTAAATAACTCAACTCACCGCAACGAGGCCGAGCTTCTCGAGGCAAAGATTTGCTTTTTGACTCACCTGCAACAAAACAATATCTCATATTAAAATACACTTGCACAATTTCACCGGAGAGATTTTCTTCCCTACTCAAACATTATTAATTAATCCCTTAATTATGAATGAATTAAAAATTCAAAAGCGGTCCATTTTTCCACCAATCTTTTTATTCTCTATTTTCTTAAAATACGAATGAACATTAAAAAATCTTGAAAAGAGCCATAAAAAAATGTTGTTTTATGCACGAAAATTTCAATTTTAGCAGGTAAGAGAAAGTTAGCACAACAATGTCTAACGAGTATATTTAGTTGTTCTTATACAGAAATCTGCAGGTCTCATGAGTTAACTCGGGTGAGTGGAAAAAAATCGTTTTCTTAACATTTTCACCGCCATGTCACCCAAATTCGGGTGACGGTTTCGACGTATCATCGTATATAAATCAATACTTGAAAGGATAATTAACTCCACCGATAGCTAATTAAACAGTCTCCAAAATTCAGGTAACGTGGCAGTGAACGTGGTAAATCCGAGTTAACTCGGACGAGTGCGTTAAGAGGTTAAGAGAAGTATCCACAACGGTAATCCCAAAAAGCGCAATTCGAGCCCGACGAATGAACGAACGCCGTACTGGTTTCCTTTATTACGGCGAGCCATAAAGATACTCGGTGCATGCGGATGCCGCGAGCAATCGCGAAGCTACAGGACCCGATACAGCAACCGAGAACAACGCAACCGCGGCTGAGCAAAAGGATCGCGGTACGTTCTGTTATACAACCCCGTTTTCGCGGCAACTTCTTCTACCAGCATGGTGGACAGCTTTTTCACGGCGCGGCGCACGTGTTTAATGGACGCAGCCACCATATCCGAGATGGCACGCTCCAATTCTCCGTGACGTCCGACAGCTTGTCTCTCTCTCTCTCTCTCTTTCTCTGTTACACACGCACATGCTCGGAGAATTCGCTTCACGAGAGCCGATCCTCTCTTCTCTAACTGTATCCTACTCGTAGAGCTTACAGACAGAAAAGAAAGGAAGAGACAGAGAGAGAGAGAGAGAGAGAGAGAGAGACTAATTACACGATGCACGCGCACGCGCGTAACACGCGCGCGGTCGAGCGTGAGCCCACGATTTGCCGCTTGACCCACAGGAGTGTTCTTCTTTTTCTTATCCTTGGATTTCTGCCACCGGGTCGAACCACCAATTCGACGAACTTGATTAGTTTAGAGATGGAATGAGGGTGTCAGTGGAGAACTGGTTTCGCGCGTACCAAAAGGCGGGAAATTTAAAACTGCCACGCGACACTGTTCGAGAGATTAAACTTCCCGGGGAGAATTTCTTAGGTTTAAGTTAACACAGAAGTGTCAAACAGTGCAAATGACTGGATGCATTAAATTTTCACGAGAATTTATCTTTAACACTGGAACTACCAATTTTTTGGTTCACATGGAAAATTCTTTTGTCGACCACTCATTTTCACAGGTTCGATAGTTCTAGTGTTAATTATGAAATGTGATTTTTACAAAAGAATCGAGTGACACTCCGTTATTTAGTTTATTAATAAGGTGCTTGAAAAAATATCGTGAATGAGAAAACGTTTAAGATCAAGGAGCACGCGCTACGGTTTTTCCTGTCGCAGCAGATAACATTCTATTGCACATCTCTTTTAAAAGATATGACCAATCGGTTACGCCACGGAGTCGAATAGCTCGTCGTCCATGAGCGAGCGCGGGTACCGGAGAGAAAAGAGAAACAATAGAAAGAAACATACGCCTGTGACAATTTGCGACGTCCTGCGACACGTATCGGATTCTCATGTTGTCCACGCAATGTATGAGTCGTTCTTTGTCCGACTTCTTCGGTAAATTAGCCAATCGTCTACCGTTAAAGACGAAGACGGGTCAGGTGGATAACTAATCCACGTTGGTCTTCTTAAAAAAAGAGAAAAATTCTATCGTGTCTTCGTCCTCGTCTCCAGTCGACCGTTTACTTCAACAATTAACACTCAAGACTAATCTCGACGAAGTTAAAATATCATTCCTTTCACGACACTTTGGCAAGATCACTCGTTTCTTTCAACGTCGCAGAAACGTTTGGAAATCTTCTTCATTTTTCAAATCACTCGTCCACGTGCACCCTGGTGACCGGAAGTGACGCGACGATCGATTCACCCATTCGTCACTAATTTCCTCCGCCTGTTGGCGCCCGATCTTACGCGTGGCCTGGAATGGACTGCGAAGCGGAGGCTGCGCACGAAGGTAAATATTAAAGCCTGGAGTGTCTCCTGACGCGAGCCGATTCGAGCCGCGTGCATGCGCTAGAATTTTTAAACTTGTGTTTGCGCGCGCGCGCGAGAGCAGTAAATGATTTACATGCTCGCGTGCGGTATGAGCCAGAGTGTGTGGTGCGTGGATGCGCCTACACGCGTGCGCACACGCGAAGGAGTCACGTGGGTGCACGTATGGATTTTAAATGTTGTCGATCGAGAAATCAATCTCTATTCGATTGCACAAGAAAGTGATCTGTTGATTGATTCAGGGTAACTGCTGCGTCGGCAGGCATTTAGGAAAATTAGTTGACACTTTCACTGTCATGATGTTTATTCTGTGGCGCCACAGTGGTCACCGGTGAGCTCCAGAAAAATTATTAAAATATTATTATACTAATTGCAATTTACAGAACTTTAAAAGATCATATGTTAACAAAAAAATGCAAAGTGTGGAAATTCAACGTGAAAGACAAACTGTTAATTCATTTTTATTCATCGACATTTTGCGTCTACATGCACTCGTTGGGATAGTCTCGCTTTGCTCCAAATACGAGGGTCGCGCAATTGCAATTAGTTCTTCGAATTCGTAATCTCCATTACCTCGACGCATATTCATTAAACTCATTTCCACTTCAAATTTTACCACGTGTAATTCCCATTAACGCGATGTTAATATATTGAAATAAATTGCACCTTTTTACACCGCGCGTAATCTCCGTCCCTACCTCCTGCATTCTTTAAATTAATTAGAAATGTTTTTGCCTTCGACAAGATCACTCTTACTCATCACCGCAAATTTACGCGATCGTACGCGATTTAACGATGATCCTGATCATGATCGTGATCCTTGTCAAGCAGTGACATTCTCGTCCGACTATGCAGGTGCTTCATGCGGATGCTCCTCCACGAGGTTTACATAATCGTGAGTCACGTTTCTTTTGTCAGTGTGAACACAGTGGCGGGCAGCCAGACGAAGTTAATTCACTTCGTTCACTGCCATTTCCGTCAAGCACGAAACTCATTTTTCTAAGTTAACGAGCCAATTATGCCACCCTGTTCGCATTAATTAAAGCCCACTGGGGTATACGGTATTATTTTGTTCCGATTCTCTTTGATCCATTGGATTTAATTACCTTGCTCCACTAGGACCACATTTTTTACCAGCACACATTATTACATACCATTTCTCGAGGACGCGTAAAATTCCATGGGCGAAAATTCTTCGACCTTCCGCGCAAAGCTCGGAAGACCAACTGAACACTCGACGTTTTCCACGTTACGAGGATCGAGACTAGAAGAGGCTCTCTAGCAAGGAATCGTGTCAAGGTTCTCCTGGAATCCTCGTGAATCGAATCGTAACCTGCGATCAACGATTATCCTTACGCTGTTACACGGGAATCGCAATTACACCGTTACGCTGAGAAATCCATAAAAGAGAGAGAGAGAGAGACAGGGGCAATCATCGATTACGAGATAATTACGAGGCACGAAAAGCAATTCTCGAGTGGTCTTCTTAATGAGAGAGGAGACGTTAGCCAACCAATAGCTGCTCGCTTGCTTGGCAGACGAGGAGAACAGGAGAATGGCGAATAAAGACTCCTTTTGTAGAATTCTTTCGCTCTACGACTTTGCTCGTCGTTGGCACCTCCTTTCCACGCACGGAGAGGATAAGAGAGAGAGAGAGAGAGAGAGAGAGAGAGAGAGAAACGGAGAGAGAAAGAGAAAATTAAAAGTAACGAGAAGAGAAGATCGTTTGAGGGTCAAGCGCAGTTGGTGTAAAACGTTCTGTCGCTCCTTTTACTTCGCTCTTTGTCCATCTCGACTCTCTTGTCCTAATTACGAGAATGCAAGCGAATTACGTTTAATTAGGCGCGAGCAAACTGCCGCGCACGGAGGACGACGATCGTTACGTAAACTACGAGACTAAAGAATCGTGCAAAGGACCGGTTACCTTTGCGGGCGGGCAATTTCGAAGGTCGAAAAAGCTACGGAATAAACGTTTAACGGCTTCCGACGAAAATTATCTCGTCGTACAGTTGAGCCCAAGTCATTTGTTCAAGTGGATTTCGAGCTTGCTTCCTTCGTTGGGTTTGCGAAGGGCAATTTTAAGGAATGAAAAAGTTAGGTAACGGACACACAAGTTTTTTTGGACAAGAGAATCTTCAGGAGGATTACCTCTGCTTTATGTGCTCTGCCACCCTGGGGTTCGTGAACGATTACAATTATTTTCCTTCGAACCAATGATTATTCATTCGAAGAAAAATTCGCGGTAGACCACTAACGTGATTCGTTGGGTTTGCGAAGAGCAATTTTAGACTGAAAAAGTTACGCGGAAGCATACAAATTTTTTGGCCAAGTGAATCTTCAAGCGGGTTTCTTTCTTTCTTTCGAACTGATGAGCGTACGAATGTTGGGTTTACAAAGGACAATATCATGGAATGAAAAAGTTACCCAAGGGACACGTACATTTTTTTTAACACCAAGAGATTCTCCAAGAAGGTTACTCTCTTTCTTCTATCCCGGGACTCCTAAAACGATTACAATTATCATTACCCTTCACACGAAAGCAAGCTCAAAGAAAAGTTTGCTATGCGCCACTAACGATATCTTCGTTGGGTTTGCGAAGCGCAATTTTGCAGAATGAAAAAATTGCGCGAAAGTCATAAAAATTTCTCTTCACCGAGAGAATCTCCAAGAAGAATACCATCTTTTTTTCTTTCTTTCGAACTAATGAGCGCACGAATCACACGAAGGCAAGGTCCAAGGAAATTTCGCGGTACGCTTCTAACGGTATTATCGCATAATCGTGCGCGGGGCCGTTAAGCTCGAGAATCGATAAAGTCGCGTTAATAAAAGCGGCCGAATGTCCGGCACGCGATAATAAAGCGGATCGGCTCGTAACTTCTTTGCGTCGAGAATAATAATGCTTCTCTATCGTCGTGCTATCCTGAACAATTTTATGCGCCGACCGCGACACGCGTGATGCTATCGAAGGAACGCGTGCGAATACGCGCCCGGTAAATCGTGCGGGCGTTTTATTGCGCGCGACGCGACGAGGTCGTCGTGCGCATAAATTGCGGGGAGCGAATGGTGGAAAAAAGAAGAGAATGGAAAAAGAACTGTCGCAGAAACAAATTATCGCGCGGCTCGTATGAACGTCGCGCACACCTCACTCTGGCCCCTTCTCATTTCCGGTGACTGTAAATAAGTAGGCCAAATAAAATGAAGACAATTCTCATCGGCAAAGACTAACGCCAGAATCATCCTATGACAATTTACAGAAAATTTTTTGAACGAAATTTGTATCAATTGAACGATTTTGTGATCCTGAGCGTAAGTGATGTGCATCTTTAATGCGAGAGGCTTTTGCTTTCAGAGATATGGGTTCCAAAAGTTTTTTAGGATTTTGACAATTCGGTAGACAACGATAAAATCAGTCTGACTTTGAATCACCAGAATTCAAATATTTGACAAGACAGTGTTAAAGTACCGTGCATAATGAATTCTCTGCGAGAAAATCAAACTTTTAGGACCATCTGGACCTGAGAATCGGTTTTCTCGACTTTTGGAACCTGATAATCGCGTCTCGCCAAACGTAAGAAGAACTCCTCGAGTATCTAAAAAAAATTCTGCAAATGACTCACAGCTACACTTCGTAATTACGAATGCCTCCAAACGCGACGGTAGACTAAGCGCGAAAGAAACAATTTACGGCCAGTACGCGCGCCAAAAAGTCACTCGACGAGAGCATATTATCCGTGCAATTAATATAAACAACCGTGGCTTCGTAAATAAAAGCGATGGAACTGGAACAACGGGTCGCCTAAGTACTCAATAAATCTCGAAATTCCTCGGTCGTGTTTGAGAACGAGTCGAGTGCACGGAAAATAGAGAGAATCGAGTGGAAGAGAAAAAGAATCGCTCGCCGTCAATTCCACGATAAGGATCGTAAGACCGATAGTAAACTGGTGCTCCTATTTGCGCACGTCGCTTCCGCGATACCGCAATTTCCATATTCCCAATTCAAGGACGACGATTGGCGCGCGCGTTTAGAACCACCTCAAATGCAAAGGAACAACAAGGTTGGGCACTGCTGCTCGACTGAAACTCGAAGAGCACGAATTCACTCGAACTTCGATAATATCTCGAAGCGCGGCTGAGAAATCTTCCTCGATGCGCCGTTGCACGCGTGGCATCTCACGCGTAACGTTCCTCAAGAAGATACGACTTTTATTCCTCGATTTCCCACAAGTGCAAATCGACTCGGCATCCGCCCCCAATTTCGATGCACGCCGTTAATTTCGTATCTCGCATTAGTCGGAGCTCGATATCTCGAATTGGAACGTAAATCGTTCCCTTTCTTCACCGAGCTACCGAGCATTCCTTTCGTATAATAAATTCCAAATCGCCTATCAATTATAATCCCACGTGCGGTATAATTTTTCTACGCCACGCTCTCGTTCGTCCGAAAGGTTCTCCGCAACGTCCGTTCCAATAATTATCCACGTTACAATGTCTTTTTATAAAAAAAAAATAACGCCAAGAGAAAAAAGCTTCATATACAGTTTAAACATTTTCCATTTTAAACTGAGCCAATCGAGAGAAAAGAATTATATCGATCCATCTGAAAGTACCTGATTCAAGGTCATCGTGATCGGCCCCACGGAGACAGGAATGAAAACTCCTCGACAATCTTCTACCACCGGGTGAGGCACCCTCCGTCGTCGACATCGACTGCATGACCTTTGAGAAGTGACCTTGAGAAATACGTTCGCCAATCCTGGACTACTCTTTCCTCCTGTCGATTCTCCGCAGGTCACGAGGATCTTCTTCTTCTTATTTCCTCTTTAATTCGACCTCTATTCGACCTTTATCGATCTGTCTCAGCTGGTACCAGAGACGGAGCGAGTCTCGCGCGGCATTTTCCTCAGCTTCGATGCTGCGCGCTCTCTCCTCTCCTCCTCCTCTTCCTCTTCTCAATAAACGGAGGACGAGAGAATTAATCAATCCGTCGATCAATTAATGTTCTAACGAACGATCAGAGCTCCATTAGGAGAGTAGTAGGTGCGCGTGGGAGCGCACTATCGAAGACGCCACTTTGTCACTCGCGCGTTTGATTTACCTGCAAGGAAAATTCATGCCTGTCGTTTTTGAATCGGAAGCTTCGAGACCCAGTGATTCAATTCGACGAACGTTCTCCAAAATGGCGATGCCAGAAGGTTTGTGGAAGATCCGAGAAAATCGTTCGAGAAGTTAAATTTTCATCGAAGGCGCTCACTCGTTAAATTAACGATTGTAATAAATCGTGGGGATACTATCCTGCTCCGGTAGTAAAGTATTTCTTTTTTTCCTTCGATGTTAATTGGTGAGAGGATTAGCGTAAATTGTCAAATAAATTTGCTGGCTACTTAAAAAGCACCTGCTATTCAGGGGAAACTTCTAGATACTCGCATAACATTCCGTAAATAAAATATCTCTACCCATGCCCATTAAATTTTCCTATCCACCACCGATTTCTCTTTAATCCTCGCATCACTCGTGCAATAAAGAATTCGGAGTCGCGCGATAATCGCTCTCGACGGGACCAGACAAATTCCTCAGGCACAACTTTCATCGGAGGTTCATCGATCAACCGGAGAGATGTGACACGCTCGCGTGCGACTCCTGACCGGCGCGGCCCACATTTCCATGTCGTTACGCTCGATGACCTACGAGGAGGACACGGACGAATCGAAAGTGCGCGTGGCACGAAGCAAGCAAATGAAATTCTCCGTTTCGCTCGAATCGCTTGTATAGAGCCGAGATAAAGACTAGAGAGAAAGAATGGAATAGAATAGATTTTATTGATCCTGGACGGTAACGTGCAATCAAAAGTACAATATTGTCACTACAAAACGAGAAGAACGAACTCTCCTCAGAACGTTACATACAAGTCCAATGCAAAATGTAAGTACGCATGAAAAGAAAAGAAACAAATAGGAAATAAAATAAAAATTAAAAATCAAACGAACACTGAACTCTGAACTTCCACGACCCACAAACTACTGTAAAAATATTGTCAACCCTTAAAGAACACTAGTGGTTTGTATGACCTCACAAAAATTAAGTGAAAAAAGAATTTGTAACATTCTTTTATCTCAAGAATTTTTTTCAAATTATTCAAATTGTATCGATTTAGCAGGGAATTTATTATTTTTTCTACACTGACTGAAGATAACTCCTTTATGGAATTATTTCGAGGTATGTCCTTTAACACTTTGACTCCCACCCTGATTTTCCATGGATGGCGTGTGGCGCCACACTTTGCATTTTTTCGTGCTCTTATTTTTGTTAACATATGATCTTTTGAAATGCCGTTAATTGCGATTAGTATAATCATTTTTTAATGATTCTTCTGGTGGTCATCGGTGACCACCGTGGCCGGTCATATATGACTATCGTGGCAGTCAACGTGTTAAGGGTTAAAGGTGTCTCAATGGACAGCACGCGAATCAAGAAGAAGGTTATAAAGTTTCCTAAACGCTATACCTATAGAGTGAGAGAGAGTGTGGAGAATTAGCGCACGCGCGAAATATTCGACCGACGTAAAAATCGACGAATGTTTCCGCATTGCGAGCGACGACCGACATCTGGCGTAATTGCACGAGCGCAGAAGAAGCGTAACGAGCGCGACGAAATGCACTTTGGATGCAATTCGATGCACCGCAACGGAATCGTGGAACAATCGGATAGGAGGGCACACCGATGCCGGTATAACCATTCGATGCAATTGCGATCGTCACCGACACAGGCTTCCACGAGCTCGAGTACAGTTCTAACGACTTTGCTCGTCGCTCGTTAGTAACGCGCTTCTTCTCCGCTCTTCCTTATTTTTCACGAGCTTCGTAATACCCTGTCGTCGAGGAGCAGCAAACACCCGAGTAGAAATGAATCTAGTACGTCCGATGTGAAACCTCGTAGGTAGATAGTATTGACTAGATTACATTTTCTTGCTAGCAGCTAGGTCAGTACTAGATAAGAATTTATAGACAGTTTTACTGACGTAGCGGTTGTGTAGTAATACATAGAAAATATGATACTAGATGGTGCTGTCTTTCCCAGAAAATATAATCCAATTACTAGTCGCCACTAGCACTTTTAAATTAGTCAGCGAATCTCTCACGAGCTTGACGACACCGGTGTGAACCTAACATCTCAACTGTCAGCATCTCATGAAAAAATTTCAAATTTACTTGCATCCAGCAAAGTTCAAGGAATTCTTACAAGTTTTAACAATAGTTCAAATGATTTACACCAAAAATCTCGTTTTAAAAAACGAGATGCGAACTTCGCGTATGGCTTGATTGCATCTCACCGAATTTCGATCTTTCAACGTACAGGAGTGATATTTCGAAGAGTTCAACGTCCTGGGCATGAAATGTTAAGAGTTCAGGCGAAAAAACTATAACAAAAATAGTTTATCATCGCAAAGTAAGATGCTGCGCAAAATTAGGGAGTTCATGTCGAAATAAAATGTTTTCTGGATAGCTGTAGACATACTACAACATATTCCAAAGAGTTCGAGGCACTAGCAATGTCGAATTGTTTTTAAATAAATAAATACTCTTCGAGTGCCGTACATTTATAAAGAAACTCCGTAGTTTTGTGCATCATCTCACTCTTTTCTCTCTCACACAACAATCCGAGTTGTGGTCTATGTGTAAGGGAACAGGCTCCGTGAGCTAGAGGTCTCAGGTTCGAATCTCCTCACCCAAGAAGGTATATAAAAGTGGATTTTTCAATTCAATAAAAATACAAGTAATCGTTAAGCAAATTGAACACCTACTTACCGGCGTTTCAGGAACAACGATACGTTGGCAAAAAATAAGAATTATCCAGAAGTTTATTTTATTTTGCTATTTCCTGTCCAGCCCAGGCTAGGTTACTACTACATTTACATATCTTAAATTTTCTATCTAAATAGTAGCCAGTTTTTTTGATGCAGCCACTGGTAGAAGTGACCGTTACATTTCAAGCCCACTACTACACACAAAAAATAGACAATTCCGATGTATATCTCGTTTTTTCTATATCTGAACTAGACAGCAACGATGTTCAAATTCTACTCGGGCAAGTGTAGCCGGAGAGTTTGCGCAACGAAGGTGTTGCGCGAGGCGAGAAGTGAAACAATGAGGCTGCGCATTCGTGAGAATAAGTCAGATAGTATTCCTAATTTAGAGCTCTTTGTTTCCTGTATCTTGCGTGACCCGAAGGAATATTACTGTCGCGGAAATTTTATATAAATTGTTTTAGAAGCTCCAGAGAGGAGCATTACCTCATCCGAAAACAAAACTGCTCAGGAACGATTTTTAGAAAATTCTATAAAATTCTGCTACTCTGCAATTTCCTAATACTCTAAAATTAACGTGGACAGAGACCATGTTTACTCGTGTTTACATGGCCAAACGTTCGTCGGAGTTAACTCGTGTCTGCACGTGCATGATCTACTTTAATTTGCGAAACCCATACAGAATATTTAAATAATATTTGCAGAAACATACGTAGAAAGAATAGTCGGTGACAAGAGATAGCTTCTAGGTAAAATTTCCGGTCAACGATGTGTTAATACTCTAAAATTAACGTAGAGTGAGAATGTCCATCGACATGGAGTTCTCACGCGTGAAATATCAACCTTTACACCCATTAACCAACGGCGTACCCGTTTCGATAAATCTCGCGCCTCTCGTTAGGCGCACTTTGTCACGTGCATCGACGGTAACAAAAAAACGTCCTCCAAAAGAAAAAAGACCTTCCACTCGCTCTCTATCTCGCGCCTCGCGGACACAGGCCCGAGCGATTCACGATTAATCGTCCCCCTTTCGCCTCGCGAGCGTAGAATTTTCCGTCTGATGCCGAGCGCCGATGCATCTCGCTACTTAAGGGCACGACCAGAGGACGAGGAGTGCGCGCTAAACGCAAGCGCACGCTCGCGATTGGTTAATGCATAATTTATGCTCGCGCCTCGCAGCTCCGAGTGCGCGTGGGTGCTAGCGCGCGGACGCGCTCCGTGGGCCGAGCGCGTAGGCGTGGTGGAGCTTTTTAACTGGAACGGATCGGCACTGTCGATGCGCGCAATTAACGAAGAAAAGGGAAGAAAGGGAGAGAGAACAAGAGTTCTCGTGGACAAGGAAGAGAAGAGAGAAAGATACGAGGAAGAGTAGAGAGAAAGATACGAGATGAAGAGAGGACGAGCGTGCGAGAAGATTGATCGATTACACAGGCCAACAAAAAAAGCATCGTTTTTTGTTTTCCAATAAACGAGACTTGCTATTTACTAAATCGAGAATGCCGATTTTAATAATCGAAGCGGTTTGTTCGAATTGACTCTAGTTTTCAAGATGTCTTAATTTTTGTTTTTCACTGGTAAGTAACGTGTAAAAACGTCATTTTTCATGCTCTTCTTTTCTTATCTGGCACCTTGAATTTTGGTGACCGTTTAGTTAACTGTCTGAAGAGTTAATTACAGAGGTCAAGCATCCACCACTGTCCATCGCGCTTTTTCTTTTCTTTTTTTAAGTAACACTAAATTAATACCACTAAATCGGTGGATCTTATTGCACGTATAGTGCACTTTAAAAAACTAGACAAAATTCGTGATTAGTTGTGAACAACTCCAGATAAAAAATAACCGATAATAACAGAAAAGGGAGAATGCATTGCAAAGTTCAAAGTCGGAGATCGTCTCATTCGATTAGCTAAGTTTTAATATATCTTTCTGCGACGAGTGAATTGCGCACGACCTTCTACAAACTTAATCATAATCAAGAGGACTCTTTGTAATTCTTCGTCAAATGATAGTCACCGGTGAATCTTCGTGAGAAAGTCACGCGCCCTCGAGAAGCGGCGTGGAGAAGTTCAAAGAATTCGTCGACGCGGCATTCGATTGCAAATGTTCCGCTTTAATAAACTCTGCGACGTGTGAGAGATCCTCTCTCGGCATCTCGAGGGGCGCAAGCGCGCTTCAGGAGAACTTCATAATTCTCCGTGGAGCGAGCGATAGTCGCTGGCGAACCACCTGTTGCTCGTAAAGTTTTCATTGCTGGTTGGAAAGGTAAAGCAACTGATTATTCGCGGGGAGATTCGTTTCGAGACGGCATTCGCAAAATTATCACCGGAAATCGAGGATGTCGTAATCGGTCCAGTGAGTCACGCACACGAACAATGATCACTTTATCGCAAGACGGAGAAAAATTGGAATTCGCCAGTTGCACTGTTTGGCGCGTAAAGTGGCAATAACCCGCGAGTTTACGCGCTCTCGTTAAAATCGAACGAGGTTCTGAAAGTTGAAAAGTGCGAATGAGAAAGAATAAGTTCTCTTCAGCAAACGATAACACCGCTGAGAAGGAGAATCTTTCGCGCAAAGGTGATCTCGGTGCTCGAATGCATCCTCCTCTTTCACCGGGTACGAGCGCACCGTCATATTTTCCCTCCTTTGAATCTTCGTGGAGAGCGTTCGAGAGCCTCGTCGTCGTCTCGAGGGTCTTTTCTATTTTAAGCCGGACGATATCTTTTTGTGACGCATCGGTTGCGCGGGCTAGACTCGCGCTGCACGGAACGCAACTCTCGAGGGGTAAAAACAAAAACTAAGACATCTATCTGGCACCTTGAAATTTGGTGGCCGTTTAGTTAACTGTCCGAAGAGTTAACACTATTCCTACTACGAGCGGTCGAATGGCCGTTTTTAAAAATTCCATTAGAATTTCCTACGTACAATGTAATTGCATCGCCTATCAATTTCACGACTTTTCCTAAAATATTGAAAAATGTATTATACGTAAATTTGAGGAAAAGCCGTGAAGTTTAAAGGCGATGCAATTACGTTGTATATAGGAAATTCTAATGGACATTTTAAAAACGGTCATTCGACCGATCGGTATGAGTACTGTTAATTACACAGGTCAGAAACCAAGTATCCACCTATGTCCACGGAGTTTTCTTTTTTTTCTGATGTAACTACTAAATTAATATCACTAAATCGGTGGTAAATTGCTTCTTCAATTTTGTCACGCGACAGTCGGGAGAAAAAGCACGAAGATAAAAATTTAATAATGGAAACGTGTTCGAGAGAGCTGATAAATTCTGAGATGACGCAAAGGTCGGATTTAGAGAGAAGCCGGTGTCCGTCGTGCGTGAATCGGACTTTACGAAGGAAAGAAGGTCACGAGCGCCCATAAGCATTCTTTCTCTCTCTTTCTCTCTCTCTCTCTCTCTCTCTCTCTCTCTATTGCGAATGCAATTGAGATTTACGTCTGTGTACTCGCGGCGCATTTAGTAGGCAGCCTTAATAAGGTGGCCCACACGTGATGCATTCACGGCACGCTCTCGCACGCGCCAATGACGTACTCATTTGCGCGCACCCACTCGACTAAATGAGAACCGAACACGTTCCTGTTGCGGGCCCTCGAGACGTACTCCGATGCAAATGTAAAAAATTGACCAAGACGAAAATGGTAGAAAAAGGAGTAATTAACAAGCTCCAATTTAACCTTCTACGGGCCCGCGTAACTTTTCAGGTCACTTACTTATCAGCGAAACTTGATCTTTCTTTTCGTTCCGAAAAATTCGGATTTTTTATTTAAAAAAAAAAACAAGAAATCCACAAACGGTTAATCCTCCGCTCTAGATGCCTTATTTATAAGTAGACACGATCGAATTTCTTTTTGGAGATGTTTCAGCCTTAGAAAAAAAATTCGTCAAATTTAAATGAGAATCTTACCCATGTTCACCGAGTAATTTCGATTCTCCCTCCGGATTCTATTCTCGACTCTCGACGAGTTTTCTGACGTAATATGAAACTATTTTCAGGTGAATGGCCGCGCGCGCGCCATCCGACGAGAGAGCGGGGGTGAAATGGTCGGGGATAAAAATGATGCCATTTCTCTTTTGGAGCGAACGCAGGTGCAGGATTGCATAATCGAGCACACGTGCGTTATGCAACGGGAGAGAGATGCCGAAACAATTGGAGGAAAGTGGAGGCGCGAAAGCAAACGCGCGAGCGTGCTCGAGCACGGAGGATTACCGTTCCGAGCGATAAACCGTTCGTTCGTAATGCTCGAAAAATCGTTTCGATTCCTTTCGTTGCACCGTGAATAAAGTCACGAAATCTCGTGCATTTACTCCTCGATATTTACTCGAGAGTGAAGTACAATTGACGAGGAACTCGTGAAAATGTCCAAAGGATATATTATAAAAAGCACGCGTGAAACGCGCGAATGTTTCGACAACACTGAGAGAAAAGTATATGATATATCTAACTATAATGGCATAATAACAAAATTATAGTTGAAAATATCATATTTATGGTAAATGTCACTAATAATTACGATAGAGGCATAGTATAAGCAACTATATTATGTTTCTGCCCAAAATTATGGTTATTGCAACTTAAAATATAGTACGGTTCAAAATATATAATGGTAAGGAAAGTAACTATTTTATATAGTTATATGTATATGTTATATAGTTAATTTTATAGTTTGTATGGTTAAGTGAATAATATGTTTGACGCCAAATTTAACTATAAAATATAGTGAGATTATAGTAAACCCAACCATTTTTTTCTCTCAGTGAAGGAGATTACATTAGAATTCGAATGAGTTTCTTTTCGTGCACAAGACGGATCTGCTCTTCGGTGGACCGAGAGAATTAGACGACGAGAATCTGCTCGCTTTACATTTCTACAAAGGATCCTCGAGGGTCGATAAGAAACCCTTCGCGCTATTCATTCTAACATCGTGTTTACCTTAATCCCTGCTGCGAAGGATCTAGCACGATCCTTCGACGACTGTTCCTCAAGAGCTGACATAAAGAGAAAATAATTCAAAGAAGAGTTCAAGGACCTCGTGCACGCGCGGTGCTGAAAAATTTTAACTGCACGAAGAAACCAGCGAGAAGCTAAGAGAACGTGTCTGACACGTCGTACTTTTCCATTCTCTTTTCTCTTTTCTCAATCACTTGGCATTTCTATGAAGTTAGCAAGACTAAATCGGCAGAATAAAATCGAATCTACCATATTATTTAGTATGCATTTTGTACTAATTTGTAGCACCAAAAAGAATGTTGCACTTCGTGCCATTTTCACCAAAATAGTGAAACACTGCTAGCTTACAATTAGCTACGTAGGCTGTTACGAATACCGATTGATTCTGCTGACAGTAAAGAGTACTTTACTTTTGACACCAATAGGAATAGCCGGTGATTTTCGAAGGAACGACATGGGTATAAAATCTGTAATTTCGTATTTGAGTAGTACGAATTGTCGTAAGTTCTGTGTAAGACCGCCGATTAATTCTGTCGATAGCAAAGGGTACTTTGTCCTTGCGACGATGTTAAAATCCATCGAGAATTATTTCAACAAGAATGCAAGTGACTTTTAAGTTCTTTCCGATGGCACAAATTAGCAGAAATTCAGACCATTCTATTTCTGCCCTTGTTTTTCCTTTTCTCTTTCCTTTTTCTTGTAGTCTTGCCAACTAGTCTCAGACCTAGCAGCGCCACTATTTTTGTGAAAATGGCACGAAGTGCAAAATTCTTTCTGGCGTTACAAATTAGTATAATATGCGTACTAAATAATAAGATAGGTCCGCTTTGATTCTGTCGATTTGGTTCTGCTAGTTTCACAGAGGATCGTTCGGCGCGCCTCGATGAAATCGTTCGGCAATTATAATTCTAAGTTTGCATATCCGTCGCTATCATTGCGACACGCCCTGTCCGAGAAGCTTCAACCTCGAAGTAAGCAGGTCACGAGTCTCCTGGAAACTCCTACTATCGATTCTCGTTCCATCGGCAATGCATGAATCTTACGGTCTCCGTGCTCGGTGAGCAATGCGAGAGAAACTTCGTATTACGGTCCCGCTTCTGACGGCTGTGATCCAAGTTGGGGAAAACTCGCGTGTCCCTGCTATTGCACAAGTTAATTCCGCGACTGTCGAAGCCGTGGGTTCGCAAACAAGCGTAACGTTCGCGGAAAAGCGGAAGGAGGAACTTTGCTAGGTTTCATTTGGCTTTGTTTGTTCGTGGAGAGCGGCACGTTGCCTTCCTCTTGTCACCGAGACGCGTCGCCGTTCGTGCAATGCTAAAAGCCCGGAGAGGTCTCGAAGATCGTGAGATAAACTCGAAATCTCCACGGAGCCTCGGAAACTTGTGATAGCAGCAATTGACGTCGATATTAACCCTTTCACTACTGAAGGCGTATGTATACGAGCCCTTTGTTTTGAAAGTGGCCTAAGTCCATTTTTTTTTTAATGAATAAAATATCACATAATTCGTGAATAATTTACTGCAATAATTTAATGTTATGTGATATCTCATTTTTTTTAAAAAAATGGACTTAGGCCACTTTCAAAATAAACGGCTTATACATATATACGCCTTCACAAATCTATTGATACATATGAAAGGCGTAAATATACGCCCTCTGCAATTGTTTACTATAACCTTTCCTGTTTTACCAATTGATTAAATTTATTTGCAATTATTATTTTTTTAAACCTTAAAAATAATATCAATTCTTCGGGTACTGTTTTGGTCAATAGTCAGTGGAGAATCAGTCACAGCGACTAACTTGGGAAGATCGCGCTGTCTGTATTGATGCTTTGCTCCGAAAATGCACCGGAGTAAAAGGGTTAAAACGATTCGGCGAATCGTGATGTCTTTCTTGTTTCGTTGAATATTATCGCTTGTGTATTATTCCGCGAATTTTTATAGTTATTCATTTTGTTTGGAATTCCTTAAAATATGTGAGTTTCGCTTTAAGTGCCAAGCAGAAATCGAGAAATGTTGATGATCTTTAAAGGTCTTTCAACCTTTAACTGACTGGTTATCACATGATTCGATTGTTAAAGAAGAATACACGTGAGTAGAAGCAGAGTAATCTAAATGCTTATTAGCAAGATTACGTAATTTAATATTCTAAGAGTCTAATTTTACCCTGTCGATACCAATTAAAGGTTAAAAGGTTTAAAGATCTTTAGAAATCCTAGCCGTCGATTTTATCCAAAAACCCTCTCGGCATTTTATCATGACCATTTCCGCGGTCGTAGTACACTCGGTGAAAAACAGGAATCTTGCATGTGACTCGTGTTATTCGTCCATCGGAATGCATTCCCTGTCAACTCGTCTCACGCAAACCCGTCAAACGGAATACGATGAAAATGTCAGGGTAAAGCGTCTCGATCTCTCGCAGGATCAATTTTTCGATATTTCTCCTCCGGTCGCGTCGCATAAAATTCGCGATATTCGCGTCGAGAAAAATTTTCGCGTGCCAATAAATACAGACGATTTCAATTATTCGATATTATATCTCGAATATTCAAATCACCGGGACGAGCGGCTCGTCGAGCCGCTGATAAAAATTCCGAAATATTCCACGTGCAGCAGCACCACGATCGCTTCGCGTTCCCCATCATAAAGCTCTTTCTTTTTCTATAATTGCCTTCGTTACTTTCCTGGAAGAAAGTCCCTATAAATATTAATCGCGCTCCACATACGTGGACACGAATCTAACGTGCAGCAAGAGGTCACGCTAGCGTGTTAGCCGCTCGCTTAATTTTTTATTCGATCTCATCGCTCAAATTGACTTGGCACTTTTTAAAAATTACTTCGCGGTGAAAACTCGTCGTACCTTTATTTCTGTACTGGCAAGGGCACGGTCTTTCTAAAGAGAATGATAAAAAGAAATGCAAGCGTCTTAACACATTGAGGGACGGCACTCTAGTCGCTCAGCGTGCACTAAGAGGAAAGTATAAGATTTATCTAATTTATCACATAGCAAATTTTACTGTACATATAATAACAAGAACAAAGGTAATAGTCAATGATATAAATGATTTATATAAATCGTTCATTTTACTATATTTTGTATAGTTAAGTGAACTATAAAAATATGTTTGACGCCAAATTTAACTATAAAATATAGTGACATTATAGTAAACCCAACCATATTTTTCTCTCAGTGTGCTTCCAGGGCTCGCACATTTCTGGGCGCTCCAGAAACGCTTTATACGATGCATATATGCACTTTTTTCATTCACATTTGATATTAAATTCGTATAAAGTATTCTTAAATATTACTATATCTTTTATATAACTATTTATTAAGTATTAATCGCGTTCTTAGTGTGTTAAAAATGAAAATCGAGTAGACCAATCACGCGCGGCAATTGGCGACCCTACGAATTCAAATCGGAGAAATCGACTTCTACGATAGACTAGTGCAATTATTCGAGAATCTATTACCCTTCGCGCTTCCTCTTAAAGACTCCATTTATTTTCCTCGAGTAGCAGGAGCCATGGAGGATCCTTGCTCGCGCAAACGTCTCGTCGGTGGAAGGAGCCAAAAAAGAAGGAAGAGGGCTTTAGAAGGAACAGGTTAAGACGAATACGAGAGAAAACTCGTGCCAAGATAGGGAGGAAGTCCACGAACTGGGTCACTGGTTATTGCGCGCGTAGGAAATCTCGCGAAGCGTCGAAAGTGGGAGTTTAAAAGACGCTTGAATTTACGAGCGCGTTCAGATACTAAGCTTTTCGCTTTCTTCCGCCGAGAAATTTCATCGAGACATTTTTTTCTCTCCTTCTGCCACTTTCCTCGAAGGATTTCCTTCGAGACTTTCGAGGTTCGAAAGGACGCGTGGGAGCAAAAGCGCGACGAAGATCTTCCCCCGTGAAAAAGATCCGCTTTAGGCGCGTTGAGAGCGGTATCTATTTCGTAGGCACGAACGGAAGGTTCCGCTTTTGTTAGGCGTTATCCACACCGGAAGTTGCGTAGCTGCTGCTATACCTGCCTGCACGCCGGCCGCTTCCCGTGTCGCTCGGTATCGTTCTCTGCCTTTTCCTCCCGTGCCCGCCCCAACTTCCTCCTTTTGCTCGCGCTCGACATTTTTCGAAGCCGCGGAAAGTAAGTAACTCGCAAAATTTGAAAAAATTGATAAAAGAAAGTGGAATTGGTGTGAATGATAATAATACTCATAAAGAAATGAGAAATTTTGCTCGCGCGCTCGTTGCTTTTCCAAGCGACAGAAAGTAAATAATTCGCAAAATTTGAGAAAATTGTGTAAAACAAAGTGGAATATGTAAGTAGAATAATAATAATAATAAAGAAATGAGAAATTTTTACTCCCGCGCGCTCGTCATTTTTCGAAGCCACGGAAAGTAAGTAATTCGCAAAATTCGAGAAAATTGCATAAAAGAAAGTGAAAATAATAAGAATAACAAAAAAAGAGATGAGAGCTTTTCCGAGCTAGTTAAACAGTATTAATTATCGCATAATACTCCTATTTGTCGCGTAAATAATACTCCAAAATTATTTAATTGGCAATTTTCAAAAGATCCTTTCAGAACTCGGGATTGAGTTACAACTTCCAACGCTGTTAAGCGGACAGTCGGAAAATTAAATTTCGCGCTACCAGGAGAATGAAGAGGAGGAGACGCGACTGGCCTGGTAGAAAAGGATGGAACAAAGGAATGAAGTGTAACGAGAAAAAGTGGAATGACCAAGAGGACAAAGAAGTTTGAAGAACTTGCGAGGGATGGAATTCATCGTCGGAGATGATACGACGAGTGGTGAGAATTTTAAACAGTGGAGGACCCGAGAAAATGCGAAATTCGTAAGCCGCTTAAATGGAGAGCTTTTGAGAGGTACGGGCGCGAAGAGCTCGGAAATTTAAAGCTCGCGTGCTTCTTTCTCTCTCTCTCTCTCTCTCTTGCTCTATCATTCTCATTTACTTTCTCCCTCTCTCTGATTCAACGCGTATTTTCGCGCGAGGATCCCTCTCGGCCTTTCCCACTGATGCAAATGCCATGAATCTCCTGTACTTCGGAGCCTACGACGAAATGCACTAAGACCTTCCCACGCATAACATCTCATGATTGTTAACGTTGAAAAGTGTTTACGTTGGTACACACTTTCCTAGAATAAATTGAAACGATGATCTTGCGGTACTTCCACGTGCCTGCATCAGAAATGCTCAATACTTCGTTGTAATTTCACATATCTTATTCTCACCGACCCTATTTGATATTCTTAAAGCAGGTTTGTTCAAAATTTCATTAACTCATAAATATAAACAGTTCTCGCATTTTATATACCCTACTACACAATCTACACCAGCGCAAAAAGAAAGAAAAAAGAAAAGAATCAGAAAACAGGCGAATGCAAAATTTGTCATCGAGGCTCCTCGACTTGCAAAAAAGGTTCTTGCGACAGGGTCTGTTAGATAAGCGGTCCGCGCAAAGACGATATCAGCTGCATTCATACGTGGCTATTTAAATAAGCAGACGTAGAGCCGCCTATAGTATCGCGGCTTAAGAGAAACCTTTTACGAGGAAGAAACGTCGCGAGGCAAATTTAACCCGTAGAACGATCTCGTAAATTCGACGCTTCGTTCGGGCTCGAGGAGATTAACGTAAAAGAAGAAGCGCAATTTCTCGGGGCTTACGATGTTCGCGCGAGACCGCAACATTGTATTATCCTGCACGACCGGTTAACGACTCCCTCGTAATTGGCGCGGGTCTCGTGAACGACGATAATGCCAGAACGAGTTTAATACCTCTGTTAAGCTAGCAGGACCAACTGGGCAGAATCCACTCGGACCTATCCCATTATTTAGTACTTATTTTGTACTAATTTGTACCACCAATAAATATTTTGTACCACGTGCTGTTTTCAAAAAACTCGTGGCGCTGCTAGCTTGACGTTAAGCTAGCAGGACCACACGCAAAAAAAACGAAAAAACGGAAAACAAGGGTATCAATTGAAAGAGCAGAATTTGTACTAATTTGTACCATCAAAAAATATTTTGTACCACGTGCCATTTTGTTCGAAACAATGTCAAATGAAATTTACCAGAGTCAGGCTCGAGAGTAAAGTACCCGTTTCCGCGAGCAGAATCAATCGGTTGTTCAAAAAAATGGAACTACGTCGTTTAATTTTGAATTCTGTTTTTTTTTTTGGGTTAGGGTTCGGGTTAGGGTTTGGGTTAGGGTTTGACCATGACCCAAACCCTAACCCAAAAAAAAAAAAAAAAAAACAGAATTCAAAATTAAACGACGTAGTTCCATTTTTTGTACCACGTGCCATTTTGTTCGAAACAACGTCAAATGAAATTTACCAGAGTCAGGCTCGAGAGTAAAGTACCCGTTTCCGCGAGCAGAATCAATCGGTTGTTCAAAAAAATGGAACTACGTCGTTTAATTTTGAATTCTGTTTTTTTTTTTTTTTTTTTTTTTTTTTTTTTTTTTTTTTTTTTTTGGGGTTAGGGTTTGGGTTAGGGTTTGACCATGACCCAAACCCTAACCCAAAAAAAAAAAAAACAGAATTCAAAATTAAACGACGTAGTTCCATTTTTTGTACCACGTGCCATTTTGTTCGAAACAACGTCAAATGAAATTTACCAGAGTCAGGCTCGAGAGTAAAGTACCCGTTTCCGCGAGCAGAATCAATCGGTTGTTCAAAAAAATGGAACTACGTCGTTTAATTTTGAATTCTGTTTTTTTTTTTTTTTTTTTTTTTTTTGGGGTTAGGGTTTGGGTTAGGGTTTGACCATGACCCAAACCCTAACCCAAAAAAAAAAAAAACAGAATTCAAAATTAAACGACGTAGTTCCATTTTTTGTACCACGTGCCATTTTGTTCGAAACAACGTCAAATGAAATTTACCAGAGTCAGGCTCGAGAGTAAAGTACCCGTTTCCGCGAGCAGAATCAATCGGTTGTTCAAAAAAATGGAACTACGTCGTTTAATTTTGAATTCTGTTTTTTTTTTTTTTTTTTTTTTTTTTTGGGTTAGGGTTTGGGTTAGGGTTTGACCATGACCCAAACCCTAACCCAAAAAAAAAAAAAAAAAAAACAGAATTCAAAATTAAACGACGTAGTTCCATTTTTTTGAACAACCGATTGATTCTGCTCGCGGAAACGGGTACTTTACTCTCGAGCCTGACTCTGGTAAATTTCATTTGACGTTGTTTCGAACAAAATGGCACGTGGTACAAAAAATGGAACTACGTCGTTTAATTTTGAATTCTGTTTTTTTTTTTTTTTTTTTTTTTTTGGGTTAGGGTTTGGGTTAGGGTTTGACCATGACCCAAACCCTAACCCAAAAAAAAAAAAAAAAACAGAATTCAAAATTAAACGACGTAGTTCCATTTTTTTGAACAACCGATTGATTCTGCTCGCGGAAACGGGTACTTTACTCTCGAGCCTGACTCTGGTAAATTTCATTTGACGTTGTTTCGAACAAAATGGCACGTGGTACAAAATATTTTTTGATGGTACAAATTAGTACAAATTCTGCTCTTTCAATTGATACCCTTGTTTTCCGTTTTTTCGTTTTTTTTGCGTGTGGTCCTGCTAGCTTAACGTCAAGCTAGCAGCGCCACGATTTTTTTGAAAACGGCACGTTGTACAAAATATTTATTGGTGGTACAAATTAGTACAAAATAAGTACTAAATAATGGGATAGGTCCGAGTGGATTCTGCCCAGTTGGTCCTGCTAGCTTAACAGAGGTGAGTTTAATGGGGTAAGTGGATCACGGGCCACGGATAGAGTCATTAACGATTAACCACCACGAGCTCGTGTCGCGCTCACCCCTCCTTTTCTCCTTTCCCTCTCATTCTCATTCCATCTTTCTTCAGCCCCTGTTCGACGCAACGGTTAATCGCATTTATCGACGAGGTTCAAATTCACCGCGCAACCGATACTCACGCCCGCATTAAATTACACGTCGAAGGGTGTGCGGTTAGCGAGTAACGCCCCGTCCACGAGTAATTCGCGATAATTCGTTCACGAGATCAAATTTTACGGAGTCAAGTTCGAGCGTGGATCGCTCAATTTTAAGAGCACTCGCATCGTCAGTGTTCCACGTTTCCCAGAAATCAATTAGACTAGTAGTTAACGCTTGTATCCCATTAACGGCTCGCTCGAGCGTCTCGTCGTCCTTCGTTGTGTATCGCCCAGGCTCGGTGACCTACTTAAAATTTCACCCACGTAAACTCCAATTTTAAATGGACGACGTGAACTAACGAGCGCGGTTACGACCGTTTTTTTTTCACGGTCGTATTTTCCACGCGGAAAATTGTTCGTAAGCGTTGACATTCTTAATGTAATTATCGTAAGTCTAAAAGAGGCAAATCTAAGTGCAACAAAATTTTATGGATAAAGCGTCTCGATTAATCCTTGGACATAGTAATAATTTAAGGTGAGCCGGGGCAAGTGCATACATGAAAATTCGATGGTTGTGTTTACTCTCCTTCCACAAGCTTCAAAACTTGTATGCAAAATAGAAACTTTTAAAATGGCATTTAAACTATACTTTATAGATGCATAAGGTCATTTGAAAAAAATGAATAATAGAAAAAATCACACTTCAGAAA
This sequence comes from Tiphia femorata, assembly GCA_944319695.1. Lineage (NCBI taxonomy): Eukaryota > Metazoa > Arthropoda > Insecta > Hymenoptera > Tiphiidae > Tiphia > Tiphia femorata. The sequence goes on from OX090899.1 coordinate 1,008,476, forward strand.
ATTTCATCTCGACGGCGCACTTGCCCCAGCTCACCTTATTTCTTTAGGATTCGCAGAAGATATGTTTGCTTTCAAATTCCTCGTGCCTTTTACTCCAAATTCGTCTTCTTCCTTTAGAATGTATCTTCTAAATTCCGCGCATGCTGAAACCAACTGTGAGAAAAGCCCATCGCAAATTCGCCCTGGCAGTAATGGCACGACGAGAGAGCGAGGAGCTTCGAGGGTGGAGTCGTTTAAAAGAGAGAAGGAAGAAAAAAGAGAAAAGCGTCGAGGCAGCTGAAAATTACCTCTCGAACGAGAGATTCATTCAGGAGTGGATTCATTCGAGACCTCGGCTCTCCCAAGGATTCCATCCGCAAGGTTTTGCGTCACCGCCTGGTTACTTCTCTCCTTCCACGTCTCTCCGCTTTTCCACCCTCCCATTTCCTTTCGCTCTTGCGAAGAGCGTGGTCACTCCGTGAATATTTCGGAGCGCACAAAGAGGACGATGAATGAAGAAGTAGAAGGAGGACGAAGTGGTAGAAGGTTAATTTTAATGCGCGCGTTACGAAGGGCCAGGGACAAAAGGGCTCTCTCTCTCTCTCAGCTCTCTCGTGGTTTCCAAAACTGAAATAGACTTTTCTCGACTCACTTTCATTTTTTTCCTCCACTCGAAAGATTTTCACTCGTTCGTCTTATATACGTGTGACTCGTCGAGCTTCACGCTGCTAGTGAAATCGTATTTTAACATTTCGAGCGCTATGGACGCATATATGCGTCTGGCGAAAGCCAACGGTGTGGACTAAGGACGCATATATGCGTTTACTCTATGTTATCGGCATGGACTGAAGGCGCATATATGCGTCTTTCGAATTTTCGATCATCTACATAGAAGTTTTACAGTTACTTTTGTCTGAGATGAATACAATTGCATTCCTTAGTAACTGCATAGTAATAACCCTCTTTAATTATTTAATCTCGTGCAAAAGGATTACTATAACTTATTAGTATGTACGCCTTGAATAGTTAATCAACAGAGATCCGTCTAGTGAAAAAGTATTCCGTCCACAGCGATCGTCACCGACTGCATAGACCCCGAGTATTCAGCACTCAAAAGGTTAAGGTCGCGTCCACGTGAATTAATTTCCACAGCTTCTACGAGTCGGATGGTCTTTTCGTGAGATGCAAACAAATAAATACATTCTTCGGGCCCCGTTACACCTCTAATCTCGCATGCACAGAACTGGGATGGAAAATGAAGGAGAGTGGAAATCGTAAAGTGGACTTTGATAAAGTGGCCGATTGCTCGATGGCGAGCCAAGGCTCGGCCAAGCGAAACGGAGAATTGAATAACGGAAATTCGAGATTGAGTTTCGAGGACTGTCGTCCGGAGAAATCATCGGTGACGCGCATCTGTCGATCACCGACACGACTTTCGGTTCTGACACCCGTTGCTGTTAGCTCGTGCGATTCGCACCTGCCGCCACCAGTGCGACACGAAACGAGAATAGTGGCGCCAACGAGCATTTTGAACGAGAGAAGGGAGAGAAAAAAAGGTAACACTTAGGGGAAGGGAGACGAGGAAATGCAGGTGTCCCACAGCGAATACGTTTCCTCTTAGTTCTCCTTCGCATTGTGTTTTCCTGGCGGTTCTCTTTAAACGTGAAGCTTCAAAGGAACGATTTAAAAATCTTGCCTCTTTGTGACATCCGACGAACTTTTTAAATCGAGTGTATCCTTGTACTCTGTAGACTTTTTTCTTTATTATCATGCACCCTTGCTCGCGTTTTTCTGTACGGTTGAACAATGAACCTGCAATTTACAATTGCAGCCAAGCTATTTATATTCGGGTATTTTTTTCTTTTACAGTAAAGTGTAAACGTGAATTTTTTTACTCGACACTCGACGATCAATGTTTGTTCTAAGTCGACTGTTGCATCGAGATTTTGCGGGAGCTTACCACTAGAACTACCGACAGAACATTTTTGTTCCATTTCAAAATTTAAACATCTCTCTCTCTCTCTCTCTTTTCTAATTATTTCCATGGGAAGGTGGGAGTTTCTGACATTTTTTTCAAAACGTACGATCTTGAGAAATTTTAAAAGTCAGAAACTCTCATCTTCCCATGAAAATAATTAGAAAAGAGAGAGAGAGATGTTTAAATTTTGAAATGGGACAAAAATGTCCCGTTGGCGGTTCTAGTTTTAAGAAATTAATTGCACGAGAGTGTTAAGGATTCCGAACGCGAGCTCGGAAGGCAACTAAACCCTTTCGATTTATTAGCACGTAGCTTCCCACGTTGAATTCGGAATGCGAGCCATCGTCGTTAGGCACTAAATGCAGGAGCCCAAATGACGTTTGCTCACCACACGTTATCTCGCACAGGTAGCCACACGTATGAGACCTGTGCGACACAACTGACGTAGTGGCTCATAAATATTTATAAAACCTTTCTCTCCGCGAGTTCCATGAATTATTTACGAGTCCTCGAAAAACTTCACACCGCGCACGATTCCGCACGATTCTCCAATCACACGAGGACATCCCCACGGAATCTGTTACCGAGACCAATTGCCAAAAATCTCATTGTCGGCGAGCTTAATAATCCACCTTAACGAATGTATACCTAGAGAAAGGTTCAATGCTACTCGTCAAATTTGGTTCATTAACACATTATGTACGGTGCTCTGCGCGCTTCCAGGGCCCGTACATTTTCGAACGCTCCAGAAACGCTTTACACGATTCACATTTGGTATTATATTCGTATAAAGTATTCTAAAATATTACTGTATATTTTTTTATATATCTATTTATTATGTATGCAAACGAGATATCTCGTGACCCATACGCAATGTGTTAACACGTCGAATAGCATGCTAATTTTACGTGCATTGCCCGTGGCCCCATTCCATTCATTTTTCTTTGTTTTTTTTTTCTTAACTCAAAATAGTATCTACTACAGGTAAATCGAAACGTACAATAATTTTTTAATTGATGATTTTTACTGGAGACCACCGGTGACTATCACGGCGCTGTCGCCAAATTAAGTGCCGGTCACCGATGATCCTTTTATCGATGAGAAAAAAATAAAAAATATCCACCACGAAGCTTTTACCGAAAAGTTCGCAAAAACCTTCATTAAATATCCCATGTCCTTTCTTTTGCTTCTCGCCTGCTCGCGCACCGAACGATCGAAGCACTAGGAGGAGCCACCACCACCTCGGGCTTTTCATCGCGACCGATAAATTCGATCCTCTCGCTTACACGCTCCCGGCCATAAGTTCGATTACACAACGGATAAGCACCGTGTGTAATTGGATGCTCGAGGAGACAAAAGGGTTCCTAGGAGCGAGCAAGAGAGCGAGAGAGAGAGAGAAAGAGAGAGAGTTGTCGCGTGTCTCACCGACAACTACTGCCTGCGCTTTCTCCTACGCGCGAGCTTTGTCCTCGTCGGACAAGAGTGGCCTGGTCGCTTCCACGAAATTAATCTTATCGTCGCAATATTTGTAAATGCAAAACTTCAACGGCCAATGCCGACAAGGGCATCGTAGGAATTTTTACTGTACGAGGAGACGTTTTTACACGAAGGTGAACCGGATCATCGTGGCATATTATTATCGAGAACACAGTGGGCCACGGTTAAAATTCGAAGGAATGCAGGAAGTGTCCTTTAAAAAAAACCACCAAATATATATATATAAACATATGAAAACTAAGCGTGTGCCGTGACAAAGTGCAAAAATGTGCTACACTTGGAAATGTTCAAGTTTCCAGATTTATTTATTCCTAAGAGGAATTGTTATTGTTTGTTCACAAAAAAAAAGAAAAATAAAAATCCACAGCACCGGGTCAGGTTAACGAACAAAGCGAATCTCTCTTTCCTCAGCACACACCAGAAATGTCTCGTTCCACTTTTCTTTACGCGTTCTACTACCGTCGACTCTACACCCCGAGCCAAAAGCAAACTGTTCCCCTTTCCGTTTCCGGCGGGCTCGCCCTCGTTGCCGAACAGGTGCGAGTACGCGCGGTTCTCCACTCACAGGGGCGATATCCTTTTATCAGAGACTTCTGCTGATAAACTCGTCCTTCCTCCCGAAGCTGTGCTCGCGCACGATCGAGCCGGCACACGCTAAAACAGCACCAACTCCCACGTTCCGCGCACGATAATTTCTTATTATTCGAGACCGGCTCTTTCCTCCACTCGGCCACGTGCACGGGGGCGCGTGAAACGTTCGAGAAGCGACTACGCCTACGGGAATAATCGCGAGAGAAGATGCAACGGAGGAAAAGAAGCGCGAAGAGACTCGTATGAATCCTGAGAAGAGCGTAATGGACGAAGATTGAGAAAGGGGAGAGAATAAAACGCACGGAAATTATGGAGAAGGAATTAGTCACCTGGATACTCCAATTCTAAGCTCCTAGTTAGAACTGCGAGAAGGATATCAACGAATGACGAATTATTATCGATGTAGAAGATCCTTCGTTACAAGCGCCAAGATCCTAGAAATCTACAGCTGGAGATAGGCCGAGAGAACAGTTCGTCACCAGCTTAACCCTTTGCGGTCCTAGGTCGAGTAACACTCGACCCAACGTTTCCTTGGAACGGGTCCAGTGTCGAGTGTGCCTCGAAACGGTCCTTTAACACTATTTCTACCACGTTCGGTCAAATGACCGTTTGCAAAATTTCGATTAGAATTTCATTTATACAACATAATTGCATCGCATTTAAATTTCACCACTGTGCCTAAAATATTCACAAATGTATTATACGTATATCGAAATTGTAAAAACGGTCATTTGACCAGTCGGTAGGAATAATGTTAAGAATCGTAAAACAAAAAAAAAAATTGTAAAAATAATTCGGATCGCAAAGGGTTAAAGTGCAGATTGACAATTTGTAAGAAGAAAAAGAAGGTAACGCTCCAAAAAGAATGCGTTTCAGCAAAATAGACCACCTCTGGTACCGCACCAGGAGTCAACGCCCTACCCTCAAAAAAGAAAAAGAAAAAAAAAACAGAAGGAAAAGTGCCCGACACGGTTGAACTGCACGATGGAAAATTTCACCGGACGAAGAATCGACGAGCGCAGCTCCAAAAGCGAGAAGAGACAAACCTCCTGGGATCGAGTGCCAAAGCGCACCCTAGGGAGGGATTCTCCCCTCTGTCGTCTCTACGCGACACAAGCAGAGAGTGTCCTACCTCAGAAACGCGAGGAGACCAAAGCGTAGCAGACGGACTGGGCACGACAAAACCACAAAACCCGAAGGAGAGAGGCCTCTCCGCGCATTTAACAACCTCATTCGGTGGCCAAATACGGTAGGCAAGGGTAGAGGGAGAGGAGGAAGGCACCAAGGCGCAGAGGGCGAAAAGCAGAAGGTTGGAACAAACGTATTGCGCTCTTGTTGCACAGTCTTTCTCCTCCTCTCCTCCTCGTCTCGCGCTACAGGGGAGTGTAACTGGTTTTCACTTTCGCATACCGACGCGCGCGCTTCGACACAAAAGATGCCCCGATCGCCAGATAGAAAGATCGGGTTTTGCGAGCACGAAGAAAAAGATAGAGGCGAGCCCAGAAGTTGGAGGAGGAGGAAACTCGAGGCCTTCCTCTTCGTGGCACGGCGCGTACGTGACTCTCTTCTCGCTTCTTCTCGCTTCTTCTCCCTTCGTACACCTTTCTCATCTCTCTCTTTCTCTCTCACTCTCTTCTTCTCCTTACTAAATTGACGCTTCGACTATCGAGAGAGGAGCCGCGCGCGGACTTACGCCTCTTCTCGCCATTGCGCTCCACTCGTAATATACCCTCTTCCTCTCGGTACCGTCTACACCTAGACACGCCAGGTCTTCCCTGCTTTTTCTCAACCTCCTTCATCGCCCCACGGACCATGGCGAGAGGCCGAAGGGAGGTCAGGAGATTCGTTCGACGAATCGACGATTATTTCGCTACCAACGCTCGTTTTACGAGCGAAAGTCCGTGATGGGGTGCACACCTAAGATGCGCCAGCTTCTTTTAAGCGAAAGGAGCAAGCCACTTGTGACCTGGCTGAAGTTACCAGATGCCTCTTGCGAGGTTGCGTGGAATTGCATTGTAATGTCGGTGAGAGGCTGAGCATTTTTAGTTCGCTATTAGAGAATGTTCTTTTATTTTATGGAAAAGATCATCGACAGCAAGAGCTAATTACGAGGGGTGAAAAATGAGGTTTAATATTACGTGGGAAGTGAGTGAAATTTACTAAATGTTTTTCATGAGTCTAGTAAGGATTCCTTTTTTTTGTAAGGGAGCTTGTGAAAGCACAATTATTATTGCGCGTAAGAATATTGAGGATTTTTCATTGGAAAAAATAAATCTGTTTTGGAGCGGATTGTCCAAATATTTTTTTTTTTGTGATAATGTGGTCACTTTTTTTTCCACGTAATCACTCGCGAATAATATTGTGAAACTTCGTTTATGTGAGCGAAGGAGTAACCTTCCGAGATCGATTAAACGCAGCGCAATTTTATTATGATATATCATTGATGAAACTTTTGGAGGTCTTTGTTGATTGACTTCGATCAATTCTGTTTAAAAAAAAAAGAGAGAGAGAAACAAGTGATCTCGAAGAGTATCGAGTCATGTGTAAAAAGAAAAAAAACTGGTTTCACGTTGTCTCGCGGGTACGAATGAACAGACTTAAAGAAGTGGACGAAGAAGGCATGGAAGAAGCGAATCGGTCGTTTGCCCATATCGACGCGATCGATGCGATCGCGTAATCTTCGATAGGTCGACGCGAAAGGCTGTAATCCAGGAATTGAAGCAGGCTGCGTTTTTCCACGCAGTGACACGCGATCGGCCAATGGCGTAAATTCGCGGATTCGAACGTTTGGAGATAAGGAAGGACGTTACTTTTTTTCTTTACTTTGATCAATGGGAAAATACTTTTGCCCATTGATCACCTTTTCCCTAGGCACTCGCTGAAATTATCTTTTAATTGTACAAGCAAAATACTGTGCCCAATTTATAAGACAAAATCTCAAGAACCAATTAACGGGTAACAGGTAATATTCGCACCAACAGAAAAGATTCTCAGAAATTTGTTCTATCCTACTACTATCGCGGAAACTCATTTCCTGTTTCGCACATCACAGGCTAATTTTTCGTTTTTTTTTTTCGTTACGCCGTTGCCCGTGAAAAATACAGCCGCAACAATACACCGTCCTCGCCTAATAATCCCCCCAATTCTCGTGCTCCTTCCGTTACGATTCGCCTTCGCTCCTATTGTGTCATCCTCGACAGTCCCACGAGAGAAGAGGAGCCCGCCACTGCAAACGAAACCACCAACGGGCGTTCGTGCTTGCGACGAAATCTAATCTGCCTAATCTACGCGGTGCTCTATCTATAAACTCCGTGGCGAGAGCGCGCGCGTGCATCGTGGGCAACGAAGAAAATCGTCTGACGATAAGTCGAAAAGTTTCGCGAGCTTGGAAAACGTTCGTCGAATTATTACTCACGAAACTTAACCTTCTCTCGAAAAACAACCAGATAAACTCCCAAGTGAGGAGTATTCGACGTTTAAAACTGCCACGAACAAATGATCCAATTGTTCGAAAAGGTATCGCTTGGAAAACGTTCGTCGAATTGAAAACCACGGGCCTTAACCTTTTACTTCGAGAGAACCATCCCAAGTAGGGATTTGTTCGACGTTTAAAAATGCACGTACCAACCGTCGTCGTAAGTCCAAGCGTTTCCTTCACCACCACCACCGGTCCATCACCACTTTTCACCACCGTTCGTTCCCAAGGGATTATCGTTGTTTTCGCACTCTTCGATAATGCACTTAATTTTTCAAGCACTTTTGATTTCTCTTCTTCGCACGATCACTCTGTCTCGCGATTACTTCGCGACTTGTTAAGAATCCTCTCCTCTCACGACGAAAATGAGACTTCAAAGTAATTCGATTACGTTACGGACGTGCTCCCGATCGTTTCGTACCATCTCGAAGGAACATCGGAACTGGACTGGGCATCGTTGGACGTTGGTGTACGCGCCAGGCGCCTCACGAGCGTAGGAGCGGGGAGAATTAGTTCTACGCGCCACCGCTTCGCCAAATTGGCGCTGAGATCGAGAGACTCGCACGTTTCACTACCTCCTTTCCGTGCCACGCACGTAAGCACAATGCCGATCAGCTGATTCCCCCCTGTCGTCTGCGACGCTCATCCCGAGACACTCCGACGCCCATCCTCGCGCATTACGCACTCGATGTTCTCACAGTTAGAATTATTTCCACTTCCCTCCGATTGTTTTTTTCAAGAAGAGGAAAGTTGACAGGAGGTTGATTAACATTTTGTGTGCCACGGTGGTCACCAGTGAGTTCCAAAAAGATAATTAAAAAAATGATTCTACTAATCGAACTTTACCAACACTTTAAAGGATCATATGTTAACGAAAAAATTGGAAGTGTGGCGTCACAGTGGTCACCGGTGAGCTCCAAAAAGATTATTAACAAAATTATTCTACTAATCGCAATTTACAGCACTTTAAAGGATCATATGTTAACGAAAAAGTGCAAAGTGTGGAGGCATAGTAGTCATCACTGATCTCTAGGAAAATCGGTAAACAAATTATTATACTAACCGCAATTTACAGCACTGTAAAAGATTATATGTTAACAAAAAAAGCACAGAGGAAAAAATGCAAAGTGTGGCGTCACGGGTAATCCATAAAAAATCAGCGTGGCAGTCAAAGTGTTAACAAGAGTTCGCAAGCACGCGAAATAATATCTACGAATTTCTTTCCTTCGCGAATCCGGGATTTATCCTCGATGAAGTAAAACCGAAGTGAATTTATCCTTTAAATCAAAAAACATATCATCCAAGAACGATAAGAACGCTGCGACAGTTGTCTGTCGACTACTGGCGATTTGTCGAACCACTTGTCGACGGAGATCACAGATTCGGCACGAAGGAACACGATTTCACCCGAATACATCGCGGATACTTACGATCGCGAGTTAACGAACGTCACGTGGTACACACCGGTACCTATAACGGCTGTAAAGACACATTCTACAAGAACAGTTCTCGTATTTCTCAATATTTAACGCTCGCTCTCTTCGCGTTGGTATAGATTCACATGGGGAGAGGGATATCTCGCTGTGACTCGATTTTTCAACGTGACCTTTGTAATTATATTCCTACGAAGCTCGATTATTATCCTCGTCCTCGCGTCTCGTGCTCGATGTACACAGTGTACACGCGCGCCGTACCGGGAAATTCTAATTAAATCGGGGACGGCGGCGGTAGTTACGATTAAAGGCAATATGTGCTCGAGGGAATCCGATCTCTGCCTAGGCCTGGGTTCGAATGGGCTCGTTACCTCCGGTGAGCATAAAGTGGCGCGCGCCAAGTTGTCTGCCGTTTGGAGCGAGAGATTGAGAGAGGGAGGGGAGGAGACGTTGGTAAACGAGACCGGACGAGGAGGAGGAGAAGACGAGCTCGCACTGGGAGGGAGAAGAGAGAGAAACGTGGAGTGAGAAGAGTTAGAGTAAACGAGACGAGAGATGCTTGCGACGGTTGACACGAGCGCTCGTACCTCTCGGTTGGGGGCTCCTGCTCCCTCGTTCGAGTTCTCAAAACGAGAACGGAAAGAAGACTTCGTCTTCGCGCGAGAAGGAAAGTTTCGCTTATTGCGATCGCGCCGTCTCGAAGTCTAGGCCGTGGCGCGCGAAAGTGCGAAACCCGAGGACCGGTTTCATCCAAATGTATCAGTCTCGAGGTACTTTTCTTTCTCCGCTTTGCGATGTTGAACTTGTCGAAAGGGAGAAGTTTTATTCCACACGTGTAAGACACAATTTGGCAGGACCATTGCGGTGAACTGTTGGAAAAGTCGAAACTTTACGCGCGCCGGATGTATTCGTTGAAAATAAATTCGACGGTTTCTCGTGCCACCTGATCCTCGTGTATCTTAGAATGGAACCGCACGAACTGTCTTAGCACCGATTTTAATGCGCAATCAATATGTATTGGATAGTGAGAGAATGCCCTAACGGATTTTGTCTCGGAGATATGAAATATATACAGGGTAGGCCACTGTAGTCTATTCACTGAAATATCTCATAAAATGACTCTTCAAGATCAAACCAATGGTACAATCAATGGTACAACCTATGGTGGCAATCTTATGGCTCTCTCGGAACAATATAACTTGCATCTGGAACTTTATGTTTGAAACTTATGGAATCTGAGATACTTCAGTGAACAGACTACAATGGCCTACGCCTACTCTGATGCGTTCTGCATATATTCCATATCTCCGAGACAAAACATTTTGTTACTGGTCAAGACTTATCGAATGCATCATATCGCATGAAAATCGGTACTAACAATAAGTCAATTCGTGCGGTCTCCTTCTTATTAGACACAAAAATGATTCCAACGAAGGAAAAAACTCGGTCCACTTGAGAAGAGAATTTCTTTTCCCGACGTTCTCCGGGATTCTCTTTCCAAATACACTGAAAAACCTTCGACATTTTACTCTCGCCCTACGCTCGACCTCAAGATTCGTTCCATTCGTCTCACGCCCAAGGGAAGTCACGAATATTTACATTCGCGTTAATTGTACCTCCCTTGGGCGACAGCTCGTCCACCCGCGCGCTGCTTGCTCTCGGAAACTTTATTCTCGAACGTTCAATCCTAACCTATAACCAACTGGATTCTCTCTCTCTCTCTCTCTCTCTCTCTCTCTCTCTCTCTCTCTCTCTCTCTCTCTCTCTCTCTCGCAGACACACACACACACACACACACACACACACACACACACACACACACACAGAGGAGGATCGGAAGCGCAATTTATCTTTCCATTCGCGCTTTCGCCTACCCACCGTAGCCTAACGCTTTTCGCATTACGCTATCCTTCCTCTCGTTCGTAATCCTCGTCCCCTTACATCCTCCTTTTTCTCGAAAGCCCTCCCAGCGACGGTTCTCTCCTCTTCACGTTCGGACGATATAAGCAGCATCGTTCCACCACACGCGAGAGCGCTCGTTATGTTTATGGCGTGAATTATTTTTAGCGTTTCTCGCATGCTCCGAGGGAGGAGTGGAGGCCGAATAGAAAGAGAAGGAAGTGGAGGAGGGCACCCGTGCGCCAAGTGTTGTTTCTGCGGGTAGGAGGAAGCCTGTAAATTAGATCGTTCGTGGCGCGCCCACCGATACGATAGTGGCACAAGCCATGCTGGATAAGGAGGCCCCTTGTGACGCGAAACGAAATATTTAGTCTGCCCTCGAACTAGCCAGATCTCGTGATTGTGGACGATCACGATAATTTCTCAGATATTATCGGCTCAACGCCGGTTAATTATAAACCTGCGATCGGACGATTATCAGCTCGCATTTTACCTCTCTCATTCGCTCGGTCTCTCGTTCAGTTTCACTCGTTCTGCCTTCTGGTACAAGCGCACCGCGGTAATTCGGTAATGGGAGGTAATCGAAGCGCTGGAGCACGAGCTCCGCTAGAGGACGTATCGATGGGATCGTTTAATCATAATCGATACCTCGTATCAATTATTGAGGGTTACCTATCCTCCGTCGGAATATTGATTTTTTTAAAAGCACTCTTCCTCCTCCCGGTACACGCACCATCCTGATGAACGTCGTTTAATTATAATTGACAATTCGTATATTAATTAGTACGAAGATTTATAACGACGGTGCGCGCATGTAAATATGCCGATTTAAGAACCCTTCGGATTTTCCGTGGGAGCTCGATGGCTTCGTTTTAATTATAATTAACGGGGTGATGTTAATATTCGTGATGCGACTTGATAAAAGAAGAAATCGTTGTACCGTCCCGTGGAAAATTTCATTTCGGATGAGGTTGTCTTTTGTCGATCATTGTAAACGGAATGACTTATGCAATTGCCATCGCGAATACCGTTCGTGTGTCCTCGATTTCGGAAAAACGGCTGAACCGATCAGAATTCATTTTTGCGCAAAAATCAATTGTGCTACTGTGAGTTGACATTAAAATTTGTGAGCCGCAATCTTGAACCGGTACAAAATTGCGGCAAAATGAAATATCGAAAAATTCATATCTTTGGATTTATTCGTTGGATCCCGATAAAATTTGACATATACATGTACACATGTACAGTGACAAATACTGGAAAGTTTCAAATTTTTTGATTGGCCGAATCGAAAATGGTGGCTACTGCAAATCTTTAGTCCAGTATTCCAACAAAACGACTAAACGTATATACCCATTTGGTGCCATGAAATTTTATGTATCCCTATCTTCAACCGTTTCGAAATTGTGCGAAAATTCAAGTATGGAAATATTAATTAGGCACGACCGTAAAGGGAGTGACTTATTTTATCTTGGAATCCCTTGCGCGAGCACGAATTCTGAACTTCCCTTGCGTCTATTACAGAAATGCTACACTTCGTGGGCGAGCGCGAAGCGCGAGCACTCGTCGATCCCACGGCGTATGGTAGAGGACTTTGTCCCATAGTTTAATATGTCAATACTTGAATTTTCCACAATTTCGAAACGGTTTGAAATTCGTGGGCGAGCGCGAGTTACGCGGCCGTGGCTATTGCAGACAGCGAGCTTTTCTGTATCCGGCAATCTGGAGGGGGTTCTGCCACCTAGTTTCCTCTTTCTCACACTAATACGAAATTCGCCATACCTGCTTCCAATTACGATTCCGTGATTGTTCTTTTCTTCTCGATTTGAGTCTTCTTCTTCTTATTTTTGTTCTTCTTTCTGGAGACGCAGCACGAACAGATTGGCTCGAGGACGACGAACAAATGCGATCGTCTAAAATCTAAACGACCAGCTCCGAGAAAGCGGGCCGAGCAGACGAATCGGCACGATGCACTTGACAAACTGCCTCTCGCGCGACAGAATCCTTCTTCCACCGGAAAGTTGAGCAGTTTCGTAACATTCCTCTTTCTTTTCTCCCCACTTTTCGTCCGCACGACGACGACCCGTCGAACACGGCGGGCCTAAGTGCCGGAGAATACCGGAAGAGGATAGGTTTACATCGTGACGTCACGTTTTCACCCTCCACATCCGAGTACAGGACCGCTTCTTGTTCACACGAACTTTTCACTTAAAAAGCGTTTCCGCGTAGTTCTCGTGCGCGTCTCGAAACTATTTTCCGGCTTGTGTCTGTCTCTTCTCTCACTGTCGTTCGTTCGGGACATTTTGGCGATATCTAGAGGGTAATGTTCCTAGAAAGAATTTTTCTAGTGACTGTAATACCATCGAAATGTACCCTCATGCGACATTATTATTTTTTGCATTGCTCGGATTTAATTAACTTCAGTTCGTTGTTGCAGCACCACAAGAATACCTGCACAATATCCTTCTCTTTGCTTCTTTTATGTAAAGCCACGTAATACCACGTAAACTTAAGGGACGAGAAGAGAGGAGGATACGTGGCAAATTCGATAAAAGTCCAAGTTCTCATCTACCCTCTTTTCCTTTGGAAACTTTCCTCACCCCGTCTTTGCCTTCCAAGACGAAGATTCGGAGCGGGTGACGCCGGTGTGCGGAAACGGTCTAGCAGTATTTTTGCAGGATTACATCGGAACGATTAATAGTTATTGGAAAAGCAGGTGTTTTCGGAATGGATGGGCTGCCGAACTCTGCTCGGCGAATTGAACGGGAGATGGCGAGAATATATTGCGAGAAGGAGATGAAAAGACGGTGAGAGAGAGGGGATTGGTAAAAGAGAAGGAGAGGGAGAGAGAGACTAAGAGAAGAGAAGAGATGACAGAGAGAGAAACTGAGAGAGAGAAAGAGAATGAGTGAGTGAGAGAGAGAAGAGAGAGAGAGAGAGACACTAAGAGAAAAGAAAAGTGAGAGAAAGCCTAGAAGGGAAGGCAGATCAAGAGAAGGAGAGAAGGATAGAGACAGAGAATGTGGGTAAGACCAATAGATCAAGAAGACAAATTCCTTCGGACAAATTCCTGCGGAAGCTTCCCTCCCTCTCTAATGGCCGACCCGTGATGAAATATGCACGGTAGTCCCGCGACCAAAGGCCATTTCCAAAAGCCACCGTCACGCGTTCCGCAAAAGCAACGACCTACATGTGTACCGCACGAAGTACCTTACTTAGAGATACGAGGCAACAGATGGTGCAAAATTAGAAATTGCTCCCCAAAAAGAATTCCGAATTATTAATTTTCCACACTCCTCCTTTCCGAACATTCTCCTCTTATCCATTAACCTCTTCCCGTAGTATTTACCTCGACGAAATCCAGACCAAACCATGATGTACACATTTACCTCGATTTTTATTCCACGAGTTCACAGTCGTAATGTTCGTATTTGGCTCAAATTTGATTTCACGAGCCAGACTCGTGATATTCGTGCTTGTCCTCAGTATTATCATCCCAAGTGATACTCCTCAAAGTACAACAAGGTGTTGAATCCACCGCAAAATAATCTACACGAACTAAATGATCCTCACCACCAATCTAGAAAAATATTTCAACAGTCTTTGGAATTTGTCAACACCTTTGAAAAATCGTCGCTCTAAAACAATTGTACGAATTCGATTCTTCATCTTAAATTCTCTGCTCTTATATCATTCGACCCGATCGCTTACGTCATTTGACCCGTGCCACTGTGGCGCCGCGACGCCGACAATCGTCCCTGGAATCAACGCGACCTCTCAATGCAATCCTGCCACGCGAATCCTGTAGTTGGGCGTTACGTTTGGCGCATTAACCTGGCTCGTGGCCATGTAACGTCATAAATACGTGCTAACAATGCTCATCGACTGCTTTCCTCCTACCTGCGATAACACCAAGAAGTTCGCCAATTGTTCGTAGGACTCGTTTGTGACGATCGTAGGTCGTGGCCCATTCCGTTGAAGGTTCTCGTGTCGTTCGGACGAGATAGAAGCTGAGAGCAAAGGTTGAAAAAAAATCGATCGAATTTTATGGAAGGATCGATCGATCGATGGAACGATCAAGGGTCTCGTTTGTTTTTAAAAAAAGTAACGCGTAATCGTGGATATTCAGGAAGAGAATTCAAAGTCGGAAAACACTTTTGATTAAAAGGATAATTCGCGGAACAGCAAAATTATCAAGACGATTGAGATCATATTTTTAGATGGTGGGTCAACCTAAAAAATGGTTACAATTAACTAGGTACAATATACATTGACGCTTTCGTAATTACGCGGAATATTTCTAATAAGTTAACCGGTTAAGAACCACTGAGGTAGAGTGTTGAAGCGAAATTAAAAACGTCGTAAGTAACCATTTCTACATATACCAAAAAAAAAAATAAAACACTGAAATAAACTATCTAGTTACCGAAATTATATTATTGGAGATCAACGAACTGGAATTTATTTCAATTTTAAAACAAACCACGAGGGTAGAACTACGAAGGATCGTCGAATTAATTCCAGTAAGTAACATTGAAGTAATACCGGTTCGACAAAAACCGAGTCATATGCTCGTTACCACCTGCCGTGAATTTCACCCTCTTCCTGAACTCGCTTTACCGCGTGCTACCGTACCATGCTACGTTTCCACCTACCCCCACTGTGTTCAACCCCAACGATATTCCACTAGGAAGTTTAATTTCGCACCGAAGCAACAAGGTGACGAATGCTTCGACGCGCTTTGAATCGGAAAAAGGAGAACGGATCGTGCGCTCGAGTGGAATCGACCTGGCGGACGACGACTTTGCGACGAGGTGAAGAAGAAGGCGGACACAGAAACGACACAAAGGACAGGAGAAAGGTGGTATGTGCCTCGTGACTTTGGCGGCATTGGCGAGAGGGAATGGTGGAAAAAGGAAGAGGGAAGGAAGAATGAATTTATTCGTTGCGTGTTCGATGAGCGTGCGTGGCGCGCATACGACCGGAAACGCTCACACGCAGCAGACATTCGTCCTGCAACGGCAGCTGCGAGTGCGAGAGGGAGGCGCATGTGCGCCAATTTGAATAATTAACGTGCGGCCAAGCACCGTGTAGGCACCGACTGAGAGCGCTCGTGTCCCTGCGAATCGAGCGCAAACCAACCGTCCAGTCTTCCAAAGACAAAAGTCGATCGAGAAATGTACCGACAATCGCAGGTGGCACCGACTCTAGTCGATGGTGAAGCACTTCCGGAATGCTCGGATCTGAATTCTTAGAGCATGGAAGTTTTTCTTTATTAATCCTGCTAGGCGAGAGTAGTGCAGTCTTTGGGTTCAAACGAACAAAGTAACTAAGCTCGTCATTCAAGTTCAAGCTATCAGTGCGTTCGCACGTGAAACTTGCGGCTTCGATATGTAAAGAAAACGGAAGGATAAATAGCCTCGTAATATGTATCACAAACAGTCGATGGCGAAACACTTTCGCAATGCGTGGATCTGAATTCTTAGAGCATGAAATTTTTTTGAATTCTTCTGTTAGGCAAGACTAGTGCAGCCTTTGGGCTCAAACGAACAAAGCAACCAAGCTCGTGATTCAAGTTCAAGCTTTTAGTGCGTTCGGCTTTGATATGTCAAGAAAACAGAAGGATAAACGGCCTCGTAATATGTATCACAAACTATCATTGTTCCTATAAATGGCCCAAAATTTGTATCACGAATCAGACTCGTAATAGCAGAAAGGGTTAAGGGTTGCTAATTTAATTGGGGATGGTCGAACACGAATGCCAAAAGTTTTCATTAGATACGGAAAATCGATCGCACTTCGAAAATTGGAGACTGCAAAATAATAATCGACGTGAGTGCACGTAGCTAATTTCCACTGTGTTATTTTTTTTTTCATCGATCGCATCGCGTGTTCGACTCGTTTATTATCGCGACGAGACGAAATTCGAGGAAAATTCCTTCAAATACGGAGGATAATACGTGAAATGTGTAATTGCCGGATATGTAATCGTAGGACAGCAGCAGCTGCCGGTAGCGGTAAAGGCACGTGAGGGCCAGCCAAGTTAATTACCACGTGCGCCAGCCTCGAAGTTTCGTGCGAATGACTGTTGCACGAGAGAATGTGACGAACGCGTCGAGAGAGTGCACGGACAGTGAAATAATTATGCAAAAGTTTTATCTTAACACCTTCTCTGCCGAGCTGCTCATGAGTAGATGCTATTTCCACGGCCACGTGTATCGTTTTCAGTGCACGGTAACAAATTTAATAATTTTGAATAAATACTTTTTCTTATGTTTACGAGAGAAAATATATATTTGTACCGTTATCGGTACGCGTCTCAAACAGTGTTGCAAACATCATTACATCGCACAAAATAATCATAGTAACGATTGATTTTTGTCTCGATTTAAAAAATTGAGCTTGGGGTACGAATGCATTTTAAATGTACTGAAAACGGTACACTTGGCAGGAAGCGCATTAAAAGATCCCTCGAGCTCTCCTAAGAAAAATCTTCGCTCTCTTCGAAGCTTAAAAACTTACGATCGAGGTCGTTAATTCTTCGAGATTGCCGTTTATAACTTCGATCTTGGCAACGATCGTGCCTTTTCACTGTTTCGCGATGCCGGCCGGCACGAGCCAGAATTCCGGAGATTGGAAAAGTTGGCGAGAACCTAGTTGGAGGAAGCGATAAAGTAGCCTCTACCGACAATCACTTTGGATCGATTGTTATAACGCGATAAGACGAGGAACGCTATCGTCTCCCTCTTACTTTGTAAAATAACGTTCGAATATTATCGCAGCTGTTGCGAGCGCTTTTCTCTTACGAACTAATCGACCTTCCATCTCTTTTACCTTCGTCGGAATGCAGCACCTTTATCTCCGGAGGAAATCCTCGTGGAAGCGACAACGACTTCAACTCACCTGAAACACAAGAATATATTCGATAAATTAAAAGGGAAATTAAGCTTGAATTTTTTTTGAAGAACAACATTATCTCAAGATTGATTTTAACCCTTTGAGTGCTGAATACTCGCGGCCTATGCGGACCGCACGGACGGCGCGCGACTAACGCTGACGATCACTGTGGACGGAATACTTTTTCGCTAGACTGAACTCTATTCATTAACTATACAAGGCGCAAATAGTAATAAGTTATAGTAATCCTTTTCCACGAGATTAAATAATTAAGGAGCGTTATTATTGAGTATTAATTATTTATTACAAACATTAAAATTTACAATAAACTAGAATTTGGCCAATAAACTAGAAAAATAAATTTAAAAGGAATGCACTCGTATTCATCTCACACAAAAGTAATTGTAATACTTCTATGTACGTGATCGAAAGAATTCACAAACGCATATATGCGCCTTCAGTCCATGCCGGCAGCTAACTAAACTCATATATGTGTCCTTAGTCTACACTGATAGCTTTTGCCAGACGCATATAGGCATCCAGAGCGCTCAAAGGGTTCACTCGACGACAAAAAGTATTCCGCCGTGCGAATCTAAGAAGTTGCGAGCGTTATTTAATCTCGTCGGATGGTACTGCTTTTGAAGCCTAGTTCCTTTTCTCCTAAGCATAACGCTTCGTCTTCTCTTTCCGCTCGTAATTTTCGATCGTCCATAATCCACAGGCCTCTGCTCAATTGCATCGCTCGCTCTCGAGTGTCCACTCGAGGGGCCCGTAGGAGCCCACGAAATTAATGAAAGCGTTTCCATTGAACCACCCCACTCGGGTCAAGTGCACGATACACGATCGGGGGTGTCCGTTTGGCCGTGGCCAATCCGCCCAATTAAACCAATCCCGAAGCCCCTGGGGCTGATTTTCTCTTCGCGAGAATGGGGAGTTACGATATGGCCAGCACGAGGATTCGCGGGTAGAAGGTCTGCTCGTGAACGCGCTATCCCGTAAATTTATTTCGAATATCAAAGCTATCGTGTCTCATTCGTGAGTAGAATTCGCGTTAGAAGCGCGAATCTGTTGAATATTGATTTCAGATTTTATATTTTGGAACGGACAACAATTTTATTTCGTAACTGTTCGCATGGAAGAAACTTGGCCACATTCTCGGGCACGGAAATCTTTCACAGGACGTAACGAAGTGTTTGGAATTTTCTTTCCACGCGTGAGTAAAAGAAAAATTTGCCTGCTCCTGTCTTCTTATTTGATACCTTGTATTTTGGTAATCGTTTAGTTAACTGTCTGAAAAGTTGGAAATGATTCTTATTCTTTCCTAAATCGAGAATGCTGATTTCAAAAATTGCTCGAACTGGCTCGAGTTTTCAATATATCCTCAGTTTTGATTTTCACTGGTAAGTAACATGAAATAACGTAATTTTTTCGTTTAGTATTTATCGCTTTGCTTTTGTTGATTTAGTTATGGGTTACGAACGACATATTTATCCACATAATAACTTGGTCAGGTATTAAGGTTAAAATCGTATTTAAGAACTGTCTACAGCTACTAGAGAACTAGCCATTTAACACCAGTATCGCAAATGCGCAAGTGAAGCACACAGCACTACTTTAGGACTTTGGAACCCAAAGTACACCGAATTGTCGTTATGTGGGCAAGTATGTTGTTCGTAACATATAGCTCAATCATAAAAAACAAAGCAATGAATAATAAACAAAAAAATGACATTCTCACGCGTTACTTACCAGTAAAACACAAAATTGAGAATATCTCAAAAACTCGAGCCAATTCGAACAAACGGATTGGATTTTTGAAATCAGCATCCCTGATTTAGTAAAAAACAAGTCTCGTTTCTAGGACAACAAAACCACTGTTGACTAGTGTTACACTTTCAAATACCTATTTAAATATAATATATCATTTATAATCAGGCACTAAAACCATCATCGAATGTGGACGTCACGTCACTCAACGTGTTAAAATGTTTCTTCGAACGCGCAGACAGATTCTTCCCTTTTCCGATTTCTCGCGCCTCTTGCGCGAAATCAGCGCGCGGCCGCGTTTCTCCGTAATTGTTTCGCGCTTCCTGCAAACGCGCGAGTGTCGGTGTCGCTTTTGCGTAATCCCGACGAAGGCGCTCGAAGCATCTCAATTTCCACGAGCGCGCGCTTCCGGCGAGATCCTCTCGAGATTTCAAGATCGGCTCGTAAGATCCCCGAGAGATTCATCTGCCAGGTGAGCCAAGAGAATGGAGAAACCGCGAGGACGAAGTGAGACTTCTTCGCGGTTTCGAGGACCCGAAGGAATCGGTGAGTGTCGTGTGCTTCCTAGTCAACTAGGATATTGTGTGTAAAATAATTGGAGCGGCTAGCGCGAGACAAAGCTGATGCATCTCGGCACGGTGAAATTGAGAAGTCGTGGGGAAATTTAGAAACAGACACGTCGAGATCTCCTCGCGAATTTAGGTGGCACGAATTCACGTGACGAAAAAAACAACGAGGAGAGTCCAGTCTCGAAGAGAAATCTAGAGAAATTCGTAAATTTCCAAGAGGAGAGAGAACATTGTACGAAGATTTCGTAGCAATGCCAGAGGCCCGCGTTTTAAACATTTAAAAGCTACTTTCCAATTTATCTGAGAACAAATTCGTAAGAAAAACATTCATAAACTTGTCTTCTTTTTTATTACCGAAAATTCTTCGCTCTTGGAAAAAATGCTCTCTCTTCGAGAACATTCCTTCTTACGTCACTCTTAATAAATCTCGAGAAAAACAACATCTTTCGATATTTCCACGCGGAAGAATTCGGTTCGCCGTCGGACCTCGGAACGGGAGCTTAAGGTCACAAGAAACGAATTTGGGCCATCGGACAACTCGTCCGTTCGATCGTCGCGCCAAATGGCGCAAAACGCTTTCCGCAGAGTGGCAATCCTCGCAAAAATCTCTGCTACGCCCTTCCGTACTTCTCCTCCTTCTCCTTGCGCAAAATTCTAACGTATTACATTTCGACGAGAGCGTCCCGATTCGTAAATCGACCAGTATCGCGCGCACTGCGGTTTCCGTTGCAGCAGTTTCCCATACTTCCTGTCCTTCTTCATCTTTTTCCTATTTCCATCTGGCTCCTCCTCCTCCTCGTCCTGCTGCTACTCGTTCAGACTGTTTCTCGTGATGCACGTTCACACATACACGCATACTACACACATACTACAGATATACTACACACACACACACACACACACACACACACAAAATGGCCCTACCTACGGGACCGCGTAAAAATATCGTTGGCCAGCTTCCAGGAAACGATCTTCTCGCGTAAACATTCGGGAAAGCCGTCCGGAAGCTTCGACGCGAGACGACCCGAGTGGAATACGAATTTCGCTAGTTTCTCGAAACCTCGAGCAACGAGAGACGACCGAGTTTCCATCTATCCAAGCTCTCGGACGTTTCTTCGGCAGTCGCGTACCTCACCCTGGAATTGGGAAAAACAAGATGCGCCGAATACACAGGAGGAGCGTGATCCGGGTCGAGATAGTTTCCGATAAAATGACGTCAGGCTTCTCTCGCGGTATTGCTCGGCGATCTTATTGCGCGCGCAGCGTAAAAGTTTTTTTATGGGATTTTATAACGATCGAGGAGCGCCTCGTAAAGACGAGATGAGAAAGAGAGGAAGAGGTCCTTAATTTTGTTTTTTTGTTGCAGGGATCTTCCGGTTATTTTTCGTCGAGCGTGAGAATTTCGATGGATATTCGGAAGTCTGAACTGGCGTCACGGCAGAACTATCTAAAAAATGAAATGTTCTCTTTCTAAAAAAACAAAAATTTTTTTAATCCTCCAAACGAAATGATCACGGTCGACTCGAGTATATTTGTTAAAGGCTAACATGCCGAGTGCTCATGAGCAATTATCCTATGAAAATGTACAGAAAAATTTTGCAACGAAATTTGTATAGATCGAAAGATTTCGTACTTCTGAACACAATGCTCCTGGTTTCTTAGATTCAAGTTCCGAACGTTGAGAAAACCGATTAAAGAACGCCTATAACTTGTGGCGCTGTTTCTCGGGTTCAGATGGTTCTAGGACTTTGCTTTTCTCGCAGAGAATTCATTATGCATGCTACTTTAACACTGTCTTGTTAAATATTTGAATTCTAGTGATTCAAACTCAGACTGATTTTATCGTCATCTACAGGATCTTCAAAACCCCAAAAAACTTTTGGAACCCATATCTCTGGAACCAGTTCGCTCTAAAGATGCACATGACTTGTGCTCAGAATCACAAAATCTGTCACGATTGGAACAAGTTTCGTGTCAAAAATTTCCTGTAATTTTCACAGAATAATCCTAACCTTAGTTTTCTTTCCATTAATTGATTCTTCCCAAATTTGATATACGCTTGTTGACCCGCATTGCGGCAGACGTTATCGCGATGTCGAAATTAACGAGAGTCGATGCGCGCGCGCGATTATGACGATAACTGCTGCGCGCGAGTGATTCACGGGTGCGCTCTTAGGAAAATAAACGAAGCCGCCAGAGTAAACGGTGATCGCGAAGGGGCTCGAACACGAGGAAGATGGGGAGGAAGAAATCGATTCCTCGCTCGGTGAACGCCACGTGATACCACTTGGTCAGCTTTGTGTAAACGCATCAACGTCGCGGAAACGTAGGCGACCCAGGGTTACGATTGTCCTTCGACAAGTTCGCCTATCCTCCTCGCATAATTCTTACGCGGAGAATTTCCGGTGCTTTTTATCACGCACGATTATTTATTGGAAATCTCTTGGGCGTCCCCATCGATATTGCGATCGTTCTTCGTAGGATTTGCTTATTTTATCTTCCTTGTGCTCGAAACGCGACGGTTAACACGATTGAAAAGAAAATGATTGTACGATGCTCGTGATACTATATGGATCTCTCAAGGATATTAATATTTTCGAAAAAAAAACAAGACGATTCTTGGTACATTTTTTTTTTTTTTTTTTGGTATCTTCGAAGGAGAGGTTCTTAGCGAAAATTCTGTTGTTTCGCGCTAGAACGTAGGATTATGTAGTTTCCGCGATTAAAAAGAACGTCGATTGACAATCTTTGCAATTATTACATTAACGCTTTGACTGTCATGTGGAACCGATTACGGTTTTTCCTGTGGCGTGACAGTGGTAACCGGTGACATCCAGAAAGATCATTCAAAATATGATTATTCTAATTGCAATTTACAGGTACTTTAAAAGATCATATGTCAAGAAAAAACAAACAAAATGCAAACTGTGCCGCCACGGACCATCTATGGAAAATCAGCGTGGCGTGTTAAGAAATATTCTCGAAGGTCGAATATTTGTCGTTTTAATCTCAATCTTGACAAACGCTTTCGGCCAAATATTGTCTCAGAAAATAATACCAAGGATGAACGATCGCGGCTGGAATTTTGAAAAAGGAATACTTACAAGCGACGTGAAGAAGATTAGTGTCCTGCTCGTGCAACGACGCGAGTTCCGGATCCAAGGTATGCCTCTGAAGATTGCCCTTTCGCGGGAGAGTCGAGACCCTTCTTAGCAACGGAGCTGTACCAACGTCATAATTCCATTTACACGATCGTATTCAATC
This sequence comes from Tiphia femorata, assembly GCA_944319695.1. NCBI lineage: Eukaryota > Metazoa > Arthropoda > Insecta > Hymenoptera > Tiphiidae > Tiphia > Tiphia femorata. Next base: position 1,031,825 of record OX090899.1, read on the forward strand.
TTAAATCGCTCGGCGAAGCTTTCACGTGGCCACTTCCGGTACAAGCGTCTGCGCGTGGCCGATTGATTTAAGCAACTTTATAAGCACTCGACGTAGTACGAGAAAAGCTTACACATGGAGATGATGGTTTTAACGAGAGGATAAAGCGTAGGACGAATATTCGCAAAATAATGAAAAAAATAAGCAAAACGTGTAGGACAATTCTTTCAGGATCCTGGATAATCACTTTACAAGTCGATGGAACGGGATTTGTTTAATGGAGAGTAAAGAATAAGTGGAGCACCCCTTGCAAATTTTCTATGATTCTTCGTGAAAGACATAAAATTGGCCAGATCGAGGAGAAAGCTTCTTTCATTGGGTTACACCGCTCGTTTGAGAGTCCCTGCCGTTTATCACCAGACGAGATAAATCCTACGAACAAAATACGGAAACACGTCCGTAAGGACTATCTCGCTTAAAATGTGCCATGCTACGAATTCCACAATTATGTGTACCGTGTCACGAAATTTTGGAATTCTTCTTTTTTTTCTTCCTCTTTCTTTCGAGACCTAAAGAAACTTATTCTCGATTGATCTCGTGATCGAAAATCGACACGCGTTTACAAGAATGACCGAGATTACTCAGAAGACAAATTTCGTAATCCAATTTTCATGCCCACCTCGTCGTTGGGCTTCGTCGCGCAGCTCTCGTTCTTCTCGAGATTTCGTAACGAGCCGCGGTTTCTTAAGCCCAGGAAGTCGTTACTTCGCTAAGATAACTTCTCCGTACCACCCAGCGGAATGCTTAATTCTCGCGGGGACTCCACTTAAACGCAAGTTCGCCGCCTAACGCTCTCGTGCGAATTTCGAATCGAGACGAGACAGAACCGAGACTCTCTTTTCTTCTCCGAAAAAGCAATTGTCATCCTCTCTGTCGCGAAAACTTGTACGTTATTAATTCTCAACGGAGACTAAGCAACGAATATCGTTAGACGAATAAGGAAAAATTAATTTCAATTAACGATACGCAGCCGTTTCTAACATTATTTAACAAAAAACAACTTATTTTCTGTTTTCTAACGTCTACTAAGTGATTGCTACAGTGTTTATCGTCCTAAACACGAATCCTGAAGCAGAAATCTTAAACTTGCCGATTTCTGGCAAAAATGAGGCATTCCGTAAGTTTTCACGCAAAACCACATTTTTGCCGGAAATTTACAGTTTTAACAAAAGTTCGTCTTTTTCGAAAACTAAGGATGATGGAGCAATTCTGCTTCCGAATTCGTGTTTAGGACGAGAAACACTATAGGAGTCGCCCAATGGACAATGCAAACCGAAATTTGTGTTGAACAGTGTAATCTTTCACATGAAATTAGTCCACAATAAAAAAGAATTTCCTATCTTAACTATTTTCTTCTTTTCACGAGTAGGTACCCCGTATACCTTCGCAAACCTTCATTCGCATTTACAACGACGGAACTCGCGGATGCAGCTTCAACTTAAATCTCTGTACTCCGTAAAAAAGATTCGCGCGCTTAAAAAACTCCATTCTACATTTAAAATTGTCCCCTCGTGTCCTCCTAAAAACAATTCTCCTCTCTCGTCTAATCCTCGAAGCATTAAAATGCCAGTTTATCCGCATCGAATCTCCCAGCGGACCGTGAAATCGTCCCATAAAACGCAAACCAACCACTGAGCTGCTCAAGGACACCATTATTACGCTTCTCACTGGAATAGGCACGCACCACCACCACCACCACCTCGAAGGATAGTTCTGCTCACGCGACAACGTGGGTGGAGGAGCAAGATGGACCTAACCCAGTGTCCGATAAGAGGACTCTTACGTTTCCAAGCCGGTGCTCAACCGGTTCTCCACTCGGTGTCGAGGTCAACGACACTTGGTGGGTTCTCGCAAAATCCCAGGACCATTTTATCGGGACCATTCGTCACCCACTGGACAAGGACAATTGTTGAAGTTGCGTTGTTGACCGCTGCTGGTGCGCTCGACACCCCAAGAAGCTTTCACCGTTTCTGGGAAAGCGTCGTTGGCCTAGGAGAATAGGCAAAGTCGAAATGGGCTCGATCGAACTCAATGGTCGTCCATTATCGCGCAACGTTTGCGGAACTAATGATCCCGCTCACCGTCAAAGGATCACGAACCGATTAGTTCGAATGGCGATTATAATAATTACTGCCTGTGCTTAGGTACTTTGGTTCGGTTAAACCTCGAGAGAGAATCGCTCGAATAATTCGTCGATGTTACTAAACTGCGCTCTTTGTTAATCTCCGAGAAGATTTGTTCCTCTTAGACGAGGAAGAGAATTTTGGGAGGTGCCTTCCTCTCGTGGTGCAAGTCGGCGTCTAGCCAAAATCCGCAGCATCGTAAATGCAAATAAGTAAATCAGTTTTTGGCTCGTTCTCTTCGTTCCTTTCTAGCATCGCAGAAACTTTGCTCACTTTTGTAAATCAATGTTCCCTTGTGTGCCCAGATGGATGTACGTAGAAGCGAGAATTTGGCTAGCAAACTTTTCTTCGATTAATACCATTGACTCTACACGAAGTGACACTATGTCTTCGACTCTGCACCGAATAAACTTCCTATCTGATCAAGAAATAATGCACCTTCTATTGTGAAATCGATCGAATGTGACGTTGTCGAAACACGCATCGTGTTTGATAGCTTGCCCATTTAATTAGCTAATCTACTGTCCTGTCGTCTCTCCAGTGTTCCGTTCTTTTATCTGTCAAGCGGCTTGTTTGTCTCTCTCGTGGAGAACCAAAGAGAGTGTTCGTAGAATAAGAATAAGAGGACGAGGAAGAAGAAGAAGAAGTGGTCTCGCTGGCGAGCAGACATAATGGATTAATGATAGGAATTGTCCGCCGCTTCTGCCACTTTATACGCTTTGCCTTTCGGTGACTTGAAAAATGGTGGAAAGAGTGAGAAGACGTTTGAGAGAGAGAAGGACGAAGTTCTGTCGCTTCTGCGCGTCGAAAGGATCCCCGGCACGTAAGCGTGACGACGTGGTTGTAATTAAGGGAGGGCAGCAACGCGGTTAAATTATACCGCGTGTAACCGAAGCACAGGAGTGGAGGATCGCGTTACTCAGCCGGCATTGTCTCCTTGTATTACCGTGAGGCACAAAGTGCTCACCTGCGAGGTGCCACGAGATGCTCCGAGATGATTCGAGGTGGTCTCCTCGAGTCGTTTGCCTCTTTCCAAGTTCTTGGTCGAGAGAAGTAACTTGGAAAATTTAAAGACACAAGGGTTCATTACGAAATCATCGTTTTCGTGCGCTCGAATACTCGAGAAGTGTTATTTAAAAGATCAACGTTCTAAAGAAACGAATATATTTTGGAAAGAGATTATCTGGATAATTTAAATTTCGATTTACTAGAATTGCGGGCTTTTTAATCCTATAAATTATAAGTGGACATTTTCTATTTTTTTTTTTTTTTTTTTTTTTTAACAAGAAAACACTTCTTTGGTAAAATAGTTCAGAAGCGACAAGCGAGGCAAACTTCCGTCTATGTCGTCTACGAATTAACAGTGGCTTATAACAGCAGTAATTTTCCATTGTTAAGCCACTTGGAACTGAAATTTTCAGGAAGGTGTACTCGTACGCAAAACGAGAACCAGCCCGAAGATATTTTTCTTTTTGATCTCCTTTTGCTTCCGTCCAATGCCTTTGAAATTCCATCGAGCGCCCTTTATCTCGAGGCCCCTGTGTACCGGAAGAGAGCCCGTCGTTCATTCGAACGTTTGGAGGATGTGCGAGCAGATGCCGCCAGCGTCGCGTTCCCGACTCCCAAGAGGAGCGTAAATCAAATTTCAAATGCTCACACGTGGCGTCCCTCGTTTCGCTCGCGCGTCGGCCCGAGGCTCGAGCAAGTGCAATAAACTGCAATCGATGAAAATCCGAGGGTCCGCTCGAGCTTCCTTTTCTCGAAATTCAAAGAGAGCACGAGAAGACCGAAGCCTTCCAACGATTTTACGAGCTTCGCGGGGGGCGCCATCGGATATATTCTCTTTCTTTTAAATTTCGTCGGATCAAGAACGCAATTTTATTTACCAACCCCGCGCCAATATCCGTGCTCGTCCTGACAATGCAATAAAACGTGAGCCGTGAAATTGAAACCCCAACCCGCACCAGCGTGTTTTTCCTTTCAAATCTGCTCGACGAAATTGCGAGTTTATTTACAAGCCCGCGCCGCCAATATCCGCTTGAGCCCGCGAGCGAATAACAGCAGCGGAGAATTATTAAATTGATTTGCAGGCGCGCAATTAACGGAGTCCTAGAGCGTGGGGTACATTTGTCTTTGCCACCTGGACGGAAGTAATTAGATCTACAAAGGAGCGTTCCGGACTTTTATGCTAACGAGGCGAGGCACGGTCCCAGAGACTTTCACAAATTCTCGGCACAAGATCAAATCCCGATTTCACAAGCGAGATCGCTCGTAGATCGTTCGAAGAAGAACTCGAATAATTTCAACCTTTTTCTCTTCGTCGATAACACAGATCTGCGAGGTTTTGTTGTTGGACAGCTGAGGGTCATTTCCGAAGTAATTCTTCGCGTAGAATCCAAATCCGAGCTCAGAATTGGCCCATCGTGTCAGGATTTTGCGATATTTGAGGTTGTATACGCGAAAAATGGCTATTTCGGCTGTCTTTGAGGTTAGATACAGGCTGTACAAAATTTTTTGATTTTTTTCTACCAATTCCATCATTTAGTACTATCCTTCCCCTTCAAAATGAGCTCCCGAATGGTGCCGTACGATGTTTCTTTCAAAAGTTATGGCCATTTTAAGATGGCACGTCCGCCATGTTTGATCCGTAGTACGAGGATTTTGAAAATCGACCGATCCGCGCTAAATTTGGTATAGGGGGATTTTGTGGTCGCTGATCAATAATATTAGGTAAGATTTTAAAAATTGAAGGTGTGTGTTCTAATGTGACAGATGAGTATATTTGCAATTTGAATTTTTCAATTCTATATACTCTGTAGGAATAGATTAATGTACCGCATTGAAGAGTGATGTAATATATTGCGTTGAGGAGTGAACACACTTTATTCAAATATTCTCTCAATTTTCATTCGGTCTCCACCCGAATTAATGAAATCTCCAGCATTGCTTTTTGCAAGCTCACTCTCGAGGAGCGCGAGGAAAGGTGGGAAATTTCGTTTTGCAGGAAATTCGAGGTAAAATCGTTAGTCGGTTGATAAAATACGACGCAGTCAGCGAATGTTGAGCCGCGCGATATTTCGGACTATTTAACGGGAGCCCGGAAAACGAGCTGCGGTTTTCATTTCCGTCGAAACGCGAGGGACTCTCATTCTCTCTCCTTCTTTCTTCCTGCGCTTGTGATTTCGTGCGGTTTGCAATTCTGACGCGCGAATAATTAGAAATTCCCCGTACCCGAAAAAGCTTCGTGACGCGAAGAGCGAAAGAGGGCGACAGATTGCGAAAATTGCAAAAAGCGAGTTGTAATTGAAACGAGAAAGCGAATGGAAAAGTTAATTTTCGAAATCGCGCGGCAACGCGACCCGCCCTTGTCTGGCGGTGAATCATAGGCACGAACGATTGGTTATTGTTAGTCGCAAGAACAGAAGCTTAAACGTATATGCGACAAATTTCGAAACTCACAAACGCTTCGAGGTCCCTCGTCCGTCACACTTAAATCCAAATGATTCTTCTTCTTTCGCCGCACGATAGAGTTCCACACTTTCTTGCGACTCATCTTTATGCTCGGGCAGGACTCCAGGGTGAGAAGTTTGTTTTCCTCGTTCTTCGAATATATCGTTCGCACGATCCTTGTACGATCAAGTGCACGGAGAAAGCATCGATTCACTTGTTCTCCAAAATTGGATCAGATTCCCAGCGTTCTCCAAACTGTTCTCCATAACGACTCGATGAATATCTTTTCAATGCTCTCAGTTCGATCTTCGTTCGATCTAAAGCAACGGTGTGATCAGGATTTTTACTTTAAGTATTCTTTCTACCTTCAACCTGATCTACTTTGTTCGATCTAAACCAAGCACGATCACGAGGTTTACCCTTTTCTCTCAATCTTCTCGATCCGATCTTCTTCACTCGATCCGAAGCAAGCGTGACCACGATATTCACCCTTCTTCTTCTACCAAATTCCTTCCAGTGAAATCGAAACAACGAGCGATCACGACGATCATCTTTTCAGCCTTTTCAATTCGATCTTTGCCCAATCTGAAGAAAGGCTCATCAGAATCTTCACCCTTTTCCTTCAACCTTCTCAACTCGATCTTCACTCGAATCGAAGCAAATGTGACCACGATATCACCCTTCTTCTTCTTCTTCTACCTTCCTAAACCAACCTCCTTCCAGTGAAACCGACCCAACAAAGAATCACGATCCTCGTCCTTTTTCTTATACTTCCTCACCTACTCGTCCACCTACACCTCTCTTCACTTCCACCTTCTTCTCAAAAACATCACGTTACTCTCACCCTCCAGTACAAAATCCAAGTGTCCACAAACTTCACTTTCCCTTCGGTCTTCGAACCTCAAGAGCACGCGCACTTCGCAACTTCAATTGTCACACGATGATCGAGTACACCCAGGAGCTCGGAAGTAAACTTCGCGCGAGTAGACTACCAGCAGTGAATCACGACTAGGCGCAACGAGGTGGTCCTTGGGTGCCGAACAACGACTCCTCCTTAACCACCACCGAAAACCTTTCTCTCGTCTCGGCCTCGTGTTAGAGTCACAGCACGCGGTTGACAGACTCTCCACGGTGCTCGCTCGCCCGATCGCTCCGACGTCGCGAGCGCTAAAAAGCAATGACCTAGCACACTTACTGACTTACATCCGTGCTGGTTTCCCAACCCAACGACGAGAGTAGAGGGAGAGGATCGAACGAGGAGAGAGAAAGCGAAGGAGGGAGAGAATGAACGAGAAGAGGAGAGGGTGTAGTCGGGTGTCCTCCTCTTTGATGCTCCTCCTCGCCCAGTGAACGCACTTATATCGTCGACGATGGCAACCACGACAGAAGCAGGAGGACGACAGCGGGCTTTTATCGCATCCGGCGCCGCCCGTGAACGCGCAAGAGTATCGGAGCGTCGAGGATGACGATCGTGAGACGAAAGGAGAAGGACGAAGGAGAAACGAATGAAGAGAAGGATGAAGAGGTGATGACAGAAGGAAGGACGAGATTAAGGGATGAGAAGGTGAGAACGAGGTGAAGGAAGAAGGTGGATATTAGATGGAGCGTCGAGGATGAGGATCGTGAAGCGAAGGAGAAACGAATGAAGAGAAGGATGAAGAGGTGATGACAGAAGGAAGGACGAGATTAAGGGATGTGAAGGTGAGAACGAGGTGAAAGAAAGAAGGTGGATATTAGATGGAGCAGAGAAGAAACAGGAGAAGGGTTTATAGGGTGGTATTTTTTAAGGTTGCTGTAGGGTAGGTCAAGGGAAATTTTACTATTTTGCCTTAGGTAGGTATGCGATTGGTAAGAAAAGAAACTGTTGAAACAGTTTGAGAATTTTCACGAGAACTCGAGAAATTTTACGGAGAGGGCTCAATATTAACTCTTTGGGGCACGGTGATATTAAAAGTGTCCCACCTCGAAATATTGCAATAGTTACGTGCGCATAGGTTTATATTTAGTCTTACTTATGTAAAGCACTTGGTAATACCATCGGTAAATCTTACAAATGTGTTCACTTGCGTTGGCAAGTTTCAACATACCAGTACAGGTTCGTCAAGTGGAACTTTTTATTGCGACAATCTTTTCTCCTGGCTTTATGTGAAAATTTCTGTGCAACATGAGTCTATTTTATGACCTGAATTCCTGTGCCGCAAAGAGTTAAAAGTTAAGGTTCTGAATTTTTTTGGAAATTACAAAAGTCCACGTGCGGATACGGAGATAATTATTAACACGTTCGCTGTCACCTGACGTAAAATTGCATCAGCAGATCCGAGATTGAATGTCAAAGCGGTGTTAAGCGAACTTGAGAATTTTCATGAGAACTCGAGGGGATCGTGAAGTGTTTTACGGAGAATTGTTTATTAAAAACGAGGATACCGAATTTTCCTGGAAATTACGAACGACGAGGGCTCGTACGTAACGAACGTGCCGAGCATGTGGCGCGTCCACGGTGTACCCCTTTCCGTCGGACACATGCGTGGCAGCAGGTTGCCATTGAGCAAGAAACGAAATACGTCAGAGGCTTAGATCCTATTTCGTTAATGTTTCCCCTTGCTTTCGTTCACTCGCGTCGACCGAACAGTGGCCTCGAAATTCTAGCCTACTCTCCTTCTGCAATTCTCCTCGAGACTCCTCTCCCTATCGATATTAAATCACGCGATAATGTTCCCCGCGAATTTACAATCCAAACCCACTGGCCACTAAGCGGCAGTGCCCATCGAGCAACTGAATGAAAAAAAAACCACCAACGGAAATTCTCAATAAAGATCAAATGTAAAAGAAAAATATCGAATCCTGCTTCGAGAACCACTTTAATTACCTTGCAGTTTAATAGCCGATATCCCGTTACGATCCTTGCCGAATGAAAATGAGAGAAATCAAGCGTGCGGAAAAGATTCGTCGAATGGAAATCAGCCGATAAAGTTGTACGCAAGTGGAGAACGGTTCGATTAATATAAAGAAAAAAAAAAGTGGTGCTACTAGCTCGTGCAAAACGTTCGCGATACTGGACACCCTGACGTGTTGTCGAATCGAAATGAATCTCGAAGGTCGATCCACCGAGTTAACGCGCGCCTTAGAACAGTAAGAAGGAAGTGCGGTTGTCGGTGACGATAAACGTTTCCACGTAAAGGAAACGGCAGGCCGCGTTTACGTTAGACAAACCGTTGGACTTCGACGCAAATTGCAAAATAAGAATTTCGCGTAGAATCTGAACAAGGTGCGGAAAAGTCGGAGAAAACTCGACGAGACGAAACGGTGGATTTCCCTGGTTAAAGCGCGGCCTAATTAACGTCGACTAAAGAGGAGCAAGAGGAAAGAGGATCCGTAGAATCTTTCATGGAGAACAATGAGACAATTAAGATCTGGATGCGCGAAAGAGGCGAAACAATGCGCACCAGCGATATCTCGCCATTTTCCAGAGTGCCAGCAATGGAGAGAGAGAGAGAGAGAGGAAGTCCTCGACGGTTTCTAGTCCGCGGAAAATCATTTTCCTGGATAACTCGTTTCTCTTTTATACGGATTGCTTCGTCGGACGAGTGGGTTCTTCTTAACCGGAGTACTCTTCGAGATTCCAAGCTAAATTGTTATTAAACTGAATTTCCTTCGTTAAATTGGAACATAATTTCCTTCGATGACGATAATCCTATCAATTGTATCGCTTTGCGAAATTAAATTACTGTACGAGCGCTAAATCGATCGCTTCGGAAGAATTCGACGTGGAAAAAACGGAATTAGATTTGCGGTGAAGAAAGAAAGTAATCAAAATTTGCTCTTTACAAAATCCATTCTGCTTTGATTCTCAGCGCGTACGCGAAGCGCGTTCCCTCGATCTTCCGTGTTTACGATTCTTTTCTTAGAAGCTTCTGACCACTTGGAGATTATCTAACGCCTTAGTCACCGGCGCGCGGCATCCTTTTTCCTCGTCTCGCGCCGAGAATCAAGTCCCAAGGAGGAATCACCCAGGAACCCTGTCTTCTTCGCGCCCCTACTCACGTCCTTCTCTGTCTTCTTCTACTTATTTCAATCATCCTGGGTTAATTCTGACATCGCTAATTTTCCTTCCTCTATCTCGGCGCAACGATGGCGTCGACAAAAGGGAAAAAAAATTATCCACATTAAAATCAAAGAAATTTTCAAAAAATTGTAATATAAATATTACCAAACTATTTCACCCTAAAATTACTCCATTAAATTTTTCTCGCAAGACATTCTTTCCACTCAGTTGTCTCATTACCCTCTCTCGCTTTTCTCTCTTCGATTCACCTTCCCCTGTGGCTGAGTTGACGCGCGCGCAACTTAAGGTCGATATTACCCTGTAAAAGATCTTTGTTAAAGATCTTGACAAAGGATGACCATTTATACTGTAAAATATGTGATAAAAGAACATTTTATAAAAGATCTTTCGCCAAAGACGACCCATTACACTGTAAACTATTTCATAAAAAAACATTTGAAGAAGGATCTTTGTCACTAAAGACGACCCATTACACTGTAAAATATTTGATAAAAGACCATTTTAAAAAAAAAATCTTTGTCGAGGTAATATCGACCTAACCCACCCGGCTTCATGAGCGTAAAGGAGACAATCGGCGCGTCACGTCTCTCCTCGAACATAAATAAAAGTAAGCTGCAGTAGCGGGAGCAACGATGGATCGGCGACGCGCATCGATGCGCGTCGCGTCAAACTCGAGGGAGAGTCACGGACGCGCCCAACAAAGTGCGTGGCGAGTGGACGAGGGGTTGAGGAGAGGAAGAGGACGCGAGAGCATCGTACGTGGTTCGGATGCCTTGTATACTGGGATGGTTCTTCCGGTGAGGGCATATCCGGTGATTCAGACAATACTTGAGCGACTCTCAACTCGCCGATACCGCGTGTCTCCCGCATCAACGGCTTCCTACGGCACTTTAAACTCGCATCATCGGGGCCAGAAGGGATAATCTCTACCCTACAACTGATTTTATTCCACGGCATCCGTGCCGAGAACGATAAATCTCATTTGGAGAAACCAGTGGTATTTTATCTTCTTTCTCTTGCGAGTGAATCCCGATCTGACGACAAGTACGATGGCATAAGTTCGTTGACCTTTGCTCGAGTGCTTTCTTTCCTTTCTCTATTTTTTCGTTCTCTTCTCCGTTGGAAATCTTGTCGAGCTTTTATTACGTCCGCGTGTCGTCCGGTAGAAAAATGTTCACCGGCACGAGGTTGCACCACCACCATTCGCAGCTGGACAATACCAGCGAGGTGGAGACTGAAAGGGGGTGAAAAGATCGGGGGTGAAGGGTGAGAGAAAATGGACGAAGGTGAAACTCGATGAGAGAGAAGAACCGGTAGGGTCAAAGTAGTCGGGAGGATATTGCAAGACTCGCGAGGGTGCTTCCAGCAGGCACACATAGTAATCCGTGAAATATCGTTTTCGGATCCTCGTGGTTCTCGTTCGACGAGAGAGCGGGACGTGAAGCGAGAGCACGAAAAAGATTCGAGGACGAGCGTCTTTTACATGATCATTATTATTAAATGACAAATAAGAAAAGCTTTGTCCATTTGCCAATTAAATAGTTCCATTCGTGTTTACCTTCGTATCTTCAAAAAGAAATATATAAAAAATAAAAGAATAATTCTGGTAAGACTTTCGTATCCGACCCTCGTCCGATCTTAATAAAATTTTACTAGCACGTAGCACTTACTAAATGCAGTCGAACGCCATAAGTGCGAATTTAAGAAAGCGCCTGCTTTCCGAGATATTAAATTTTAAAATTACACGATTAAATCAACAATTTTTGACATTTTTACGTAAGGGGAATATTTTGATAAATTAGTATTTATAATCTTGCAAAATATAATCATGCAAGATTTTTATAATCAGCAAAACATTCTTGAATTTTAGTCTTTTTTTTTACGTAAAAATCTAAAAAATTAAGCGCAATTAAAAATGCAATATCTCGGAAAGCAGGCGTTTCCTTAAATTCGCACTTATGGAGTTCGACTAGATTTAGTAAACGCTAATTACCTATAAAATTTTATTAAGATCGGACAAGACTCGGATACGGAAGATCAGCCAAAATTCTTTCAAGAATCCTGCTTAAATTTGAAAATCATCGACGCGAGCTCGAGGACCTTCACCGTCGTCTCGTCTTCCATCCGCGCTAAAATTGTGCTCGGGGCAATTACGCGAAAAAGATCTATTTGCAGGTGACCTCTCACGGTGCAACCAGGCCGATTGTACGAAGAGATATACGTGTGCCATCCCGAGCGGGGAAGTCTCTCCACGATAAATCGCTCGAGGTCCCTACCTGTCTAGCGATAACGGGCTCGATCTATCGTCGTTGTTGCACCTCGTGTGTCGTACCGTGGTGTTTGCACGGTGCAGATAGAGCTGGTGGTAGTAGGACGAGCGAACTGTAGTCGAGCATCGTACAGGGGCATCCTGTGAGAACTCGATTTTCCGCGCGACAGAACAGATATTACCGGAGGCGGTAGAAGAGAGAAAAGAAAAAAAAAGAGAGAGAAGGAAGAAGAACATGCACGGACGCGCCCAAAAGGCCGACCAGACGCTTTTTCGAAAGAAGAGTAAAATGAAGAATCGCGTCCCACATAAGCGCGCGCGTTGTCTCGGATATTTAAAGAACGCATCCTTCCTTTCTCCTGTCGCTTCTTTTTTTTTCTTCTTCTTGTCCTTTGTGCCTCAAGGGTAATTGCTTCGTTGACGCGACACCACTTCGGAAACTCGTCATTATAAATAGCTCGATGACTGGGCTACGTAATAATACAGAGTTGAGCGAGGTTCTCTTTTTTTATAATATGCGAGAATATTTCTTCGCTTTAGAGAAGCGTAGCAAAGCGATACATCGAGTGTACACAATTTTTCTGGTACTTTCATCTTCCTACAGTGGCTTCAATGAGTTTGGAGAAATTAATGTCAAGCTGATGTTGAATTTAAATTGGAAGGAGGGATTCGAAGTGATTGGTTTTTAGTTTGCTGCGCCATCTGGTAGCAAGGAGGAAAAAGGATCTTATTGGTGGTCGGTTGTACAGAAAGCATCAACTCGACGATAGAAACACCCGAAGGAAATTCTAATACCACACGCGGTCGGTAAGAGCGGTGCCTGAAATTCGATTGGTCGATCGGTAAGACAGTGAAGTTCACGCGTGGAAAGTTCACTATAGGAATAAAAAGATCTTTCTCACTTTATAGAACCTGCGCCCTTAAAGGTGCTTTCCTTTTAGCACTGTGATCAGATTAGATCAGATCACGTCAGTTCAGAAATAGACACGAATCTTATTGGATTATCTAAAGTAGACAAGAATGCGATTGGACAAATTGAACTGAACTGATCTGAATATTTCTCTAAGACTGTAAAAAGAAAACAGCTCGTGAGTAAAATTGTAAAACGGTATTAATGAAATTATAGTGTGTCTCGAGAATATTTCTTCTATGCGTTCATTCTAAAAAAAAGAAACAATACAAATAAATCTGCAGACTATTTCTCGTGCGGCGAATTTCGTTTTTCTTTTTTCACTCTGGAGAAGACGCTTTCTCTCGACGCAAATACTATTGTCGCAAAATCCACGGCTCTCAATTTTCTCCGGACATTCTCCCGATTCGACGAAATCATTCGACCTGCAACCACATTTGACCTCTTTCTCGAACAATGTCCCATCGTTAGGCCCCCCACAGGCGACTCGCGGCCCACGGCGAACGTCAGTTGCAGAGCGAACTCGACGGCGACGATTGAAACAAAGAGCGCAATTAATTCGCTCGCTCCCGAGCGCGCCGATTCCGCTCGCCCGTTACGCGCGAAAGGTGAAATTATCGATCGTAGATTCTAGCAACGAAGTGGCGCGCGAACTATTCAGGATTGAGAAAAAAATACTCTTGAACGGAAACTCTCCACAATCCCTGAGAGTCTTCTTAATTCGACGAGATTAATTACAAATTGACAAATTCGTAATTACCGTCTCACAGGTGATCGCATATAATGTTATTTTCTCGGAAGACTCAATAAGTAGATTAAAAGATACGTATTGCAAAGACTAAGGCCAGGATTGTTTTGTGGAAATTTATAGAAACATTTTTGGAACGAAATTTGTAAGGATCGAAAGATTTTGTGATTCTGAGCTCGAGTGATGTGTATCTTTACAGTGAACGGCTTCTGGCTCCAGAGATATGGGTTTCAGAAGTTTTTTTAGGGTTTTGAAACTTCGGTAGCAACGATAAAATCAATCTGAGTTTGAATCACAAGACAAGACAGTGTTAAAGTACCATGCATAATGAATTCTCTGGGAGAAAATCAAAGTTCTAAGACCATCTGGACCCGAGAAACAGCACCACAAGCTATAAGCATTCTTCAATCGGTTTCTTCAACCTTCGGAACTTGAATCTAAGAAACCAGGAGCATCATGTCCAAAAACACGAAATCTTTCGATCGATACAAATAGCGTTGCAAAATTTTTCTGTACATTCTCATAGAATAATTGCTCATGAGCACTTCGCATTAGCCTTCGAAGAAACACCTAGTGAACATTTCCAACCCTTTGGCGTGCCAACAAAATCACGCGCTTCTGGAATATCACCCAACACCGCGTAAAGTTATAATTAATTAACATCATAGCATCCCAGGGACATCACGAACTTATAATTGATCGTTCGATCGAAACAAAAAATATTGGAAAATTCGAACGACACGCGAACATTTCCATCCCCTCGCTTCCCAACAAAAGCCCGCTTCTGGAAACTCACCTGTGCGCAGAGGTTCACGCGTCTCTATGGATTTATAATTAATTAACATCGATGCACCAGGGACGTCGTGGTAACGGAGAATTTCCACGAGGGAAAGTGCACGATTCAGGCAGCTCCAATTGACGCGGAAACCAACAACTCAATAGCACGGTACTACTTCCCGTAATGAAGGGACGGTATCGGATATTATTATTATTGCAATTATGCCATCGGTTCCATTGTTGCGCGGACATTCCCGCGAGCGTGATTAATTAATCGAACGGAAAGATCGCGCGATAATAATTAAATGTCGACGGCCCCTTCGGCGAGTGGCTTGTGCGCGACAATAATTGCGAAAAGGCAATGGACCCTCATTGCATTTCGCAGAAGCAATGACCATAACGTGGTGCTTTTTACAAAACAAACACACACACGCACGCATACGCAGCACACCAATGCGAGTACAGTTACGATAGTTATTATGTAATTCTCCGTCACCGGTTCGATGCGCCAACCACAAGGAGACACTTAAAATACGAGAATCACAAGACGTTTGACACTTTAGACAGGCTCCAAATGAGACGAGATGAGAGAAGTCGCGCGTGAACGCCGTCAGCCGATAAGGGTGGATTAAGAAAGTAGTGAGAATGTTGGAAAGTCGAGAACTCACCTATCGGAGATGCGGTGTTCGCTTCCCGCAGGCTGACCGTTTCCGGTTCGATGGCCGCCTCGTCTTCTTCGATGAGAGGAGGTGGAGGAGCCAATGGCCTTGACTCGTAGCCCCAGTGATGTCGAAAAGCGCGTGCACCGCCGTCGAGACGCACCCGAGGAAGTTCCACGAAGATCGCGTCCCCCAGCTGAAAGTAACAAAGGAACAAGAAAAATTGTGCATTCGCAGAATTGACGAGAACGCGGCTAAATTGATTTTACGGAAGGGCAGCTCTCTTTTATCGCGTAAGATCCTAATTTAGGCGATCCTAAAATTTCGAGGATCGTACATACATCCTAGGCCCAGCTGAAAGTGACAAAGGAACAAGAAAATTGTGCATTCGCAGAATTGACGAGAACGCGGCTAAATTGATACTACGAAAGAGCAGCTCTCTTTTATCGCGTAAGAACCCAATTTAGGCGATCCTAAAATTTCGAGGATCGTACGTACAGCCTAGGCCCTTATTTTCCATTCGCATAAATCGGACGAAAGGAAAAATTCGAATTACCCATTTTTTTCTTTGTCTCGTTATTATTATATTTTTCAAATGAGACAATTTAACATCTCCGTAAAGCTAGCAGCGCCAGAGAAGCGAACTACAAAATTAATATGAGAATTTAGTGCTATTCGAGTGCAATTTAAGTGCTTTATTCGTAATTTTAGTGCTTTTGTATAATATTTTGGCCAAATTAAAAAAAAAAAAAAAATTTTTTTAAATAACATTTAAGTGCTATTTAAGTGCTCTCAGAATATGTAGTCCCGGATTTTCTCACTACAACGCTTATCCCAGTTTTGGGATATTTATCTCCCTTATATTTATCTCTTTTATGCCAGTTCCACTGTTAAGCCACGGATTTCAGCGAAAATACAAAAGCACTGAAATTACGAATAAATCACTTAAATTGCACTCAAATAGCACTAAATTCTCATATTAATTTTTTTCCACTTCGCTTCTGTGGGGCTGCTACCTTCACGGAGGTCAATTTAACCAATGCTCTGCAAATTTCACTCGAGAAATTCGAAACGACCTGCTAAAGTACCGAATCAAAAACATAAAGAAAAAGAGTGCACAGTTATCCCTGTGTGGTCCGTGCAGGTGCCGGGGACGTGCAATGGCCCCAAAAAGTCTCCACTCTGTCGCAACGTTAAAAAAAAAAGAACTTGAAAAAAAAGGAGAACTCTGCTGGCTAATTTACGGAAATATCGGTGCACTCACGCAACCCCGTATCACGTCCATTCTCCGCGAGAGCGGGTGGGTCGACGAACCCGTGACGTCGACGGTTCCTATCGTTCCTTTCTCCTGCGCTCATCGACGCGTCGGCCGCGTGCAGCCACAGCACCGTGTATCGTTCGCGATCGATTCTCGAAATTCGCACACGTGCGTTGCGCGAGAGTACTCGCGCGAGAAAGCACGAGAGAGTCACAGGCGACGAGAGCAAAGACTGGAGAAGGCACGGAGACGTTTTATCTTAAAATATCGTAGATTGACCCGACACGACTGCCCTGACGTCACTAATTAGAGCTCGTTGAAACGGAGAGTACCGTGGCAGCGTGGTGTCGAACGAAATCCAAGAGAAGGGAAGGAAAAGAAGAATGAGAATGAGAATGAGAATGAGAATGAGAGAGAGAGAGAGAGAGAGAGAGAGAGAGAGAAGAGAAACATTGTCCTTTTCATCGACGAATCGAGTACCCTCGCCAAGTACCTGCGGTCTATCGTTAATTTCAGGTCTCGAATGATGCTCAACGGACGGGGACATTCCATTCGAGATTCGACCAATTATCGAGCTAGCCCAGCCAATTCAATTAGAATCAATGTACATATGGGATACTTCGGATTGTAGTTTTAATTTCACGGTATGACGAATAAGAGTCGAGGAGAGAGAGACGACGGAGGAGAAGGAACTAAGTAAAAACGATCGGTTGTGGTCGAAGCACCGGCAACTGCAGTTTACGCGTTAACTGCAATTACCAGGCTGGCGCGAACGAATGTGTCCAATTACAACGTGCGTAGGGAGATACGTCACTGACCAACTCTACCTACGGGCACACCAATTAGTATTCGCATTCTTTTCGAATACGCGACCTCCTTTCCTCGTGTGCATCGTCATTAGTTTTCAATTTGAATGCGCGCATCCCGTCCGCGCCACTTCGGAGAGGCTCGTGACCCCATTTTCCAATTTTTCCTTCTGGCATGCGAGGAAGAACGGAGTTGACCGCGACGAGCTGACGTGACAAGGCGTATCGAGCGCGGTTGAATCGAAACATTCAATTGAACTCGATATACCGTGCTACGTTGGTACAATTCCGTCCTTTGAATTGCCGCAGGGGTTAGTTTTACAGTCGGCTTGATAAATGCTTAACATTCTCTATTTTGTAATACTAGTTCAAACGACAATATCCTGTGCTAACGCCCATATTTATTTTGACGAGCGTGGACTGAGAGAAAAGTATATGATATATCTAACTATAATGGCATAATAACAAAATTATAGTTGGAAATATTATATTTATGGTAAATGTTACCATAATGTCGATAATAATTACGATAGAGGCATAGTATAAGCAACTATATTATGTTTTTACCCAAAATTATGGTTATTTCGACTAAAAATATAGTATGCTTGAAAGTATATAATGGTAAGAAAAGTAACAATTTTATATAGTTGATATTACCAAAATATTTCATACATAGTGATAGAACCAACTATATTGACATAGCACATTTTACTATACATATATACGATAACAAGAACCATATTTGAACGATTTGTATAAATCGTTCATTCTACTATATTTCGTATGGTTAAGTAAACTATAAAAATATGTTTGATGCCAATTTTAACTATAAAATATAATGAGATTATATGTAGTAAACCCAATAATTTTTTTCTCTCAGTGTAATAACAGTATTGGTACAGCTTATGAGATATAAGTCCGCATGCGCATACCCAACGACACATTTAACCATCAAAAAGCGTCATGAAACACATCGAATATTGAGAAAAATCAAATCCAAAAATTGCAAATTCTTCTAAAAGACCCAGAGGCATTTAACATCCACCACCACCTTCCGTCTATACAGAAATCAATTTATCTCTGGGAGAGGTAGCTTCGAGATCGCGCTGGCTCAGTTTTCCTCGTCTAGGAATGATTCGTCGGTGGCCGAGGGAAAATCGATAAGCACCAAAGGGTGGAAGGAGCCTTCTGGAAGCGGTGGTGGGTCCTCTTGCGTATGAGTTAGGCGAGTCTCTCGTAAGTTCGAGGCGCGCGCGCCACGTCGCAAGGCGCGGAGAGGAGGGATGGGCCCAGCGCGGAATCCCAACCCCGAACGAATGAAAAAGCTACGTGCGTGGAAAGAGCAAATCCGTAGGCGTCGTCGGCGAAACGATGGAGGTCGTGGGTGCAGCTGGAGAAAGGTAAGGAAGGAAACGAGAGAGGAAGAAAGAGGAGAGAGAGGAAGAGGTACGAGGATGTTCTCCGCCAGACGACGACGCCGACAAACCGGAGAAATTGCATTAGGATAGGAGAAAAGGAAAAGTGTTATTCGTGAGGGATGATCGGGAGCGATTGAGAACGTCGGGGCTTGGACGACACCGAGACCAAGGATGCGTTAACGTAGGATGCTTTTGCAGAGGGTTGGGTCGATGAATCGGCTGGTCTCGAGTGTCAGGAGGGATGCCGAAGTGTCGGGTGCGACACCCTAGATGCCTACTTGGCTCTTTTCGAGGACTATCACGCGCGCGCGCAAAAAAAAAAAAAGAAACTTGCGCGTGGAACAAGATCCTAGGAGAGATGTAAAATTGGAGAATCGTTTGGGAAACAGAGATGAGAGAAATTTTTAGAACCTGTCCATATTTAGTGGTGCGCTCCTAGATGGATAGATCGATCCTTATGCGAGAGCTGTAATTATCGTAACGTCGAGAACGTCGAAAAAATTCGTACGATAAGATTCGTCTAATGAGAATGGAATATCTGCATAGGTGGTAGAGAGTGCGAGGTGTGTAATTATCGTAGAGGCTCGAGGTGACTGGCGAGAGTACGAGAGCCAGTGGAAGGAGCGCGCCCGCGCGCTGTCCCAGAGCTCGAGAGGGGGTTACGTAAGAACCGCGGCGCGTAATTGTAAGGTGCTTAATAAAGAGTATTAACGATAACATCTGAATTCAGGGGAGGTGATCGGTAAACGCATAATGAACACGTATCGCATGCGCCGTGACACGGTGCTTTGCCAGTCCGTAGAGCGCGCGGGTACAACTCGGAAGGAGTAAATTGCATGGACGCCGACACGTGCAGGGAGAAGGGTGTGAGACAAGAGAAAACATCGAATGACGCAGAGGATAGATACTTTAAGGAACGGAGGAAAATTTTGGAAACTCGAAACTGGTGAAATGTCAACGTCAAAGTCGCGAATGTCCAAAATTGAAAAAGGAGTGCACCAGAAGAAAGTAGAGACTACGTGTACGAGCGCAATTAATAATTCCACTGGAACGGACCTCGTCCACTCGAGTAAATAAGGATTCGGGATATTAGAGAAAACGTGAGAAACGAGAGGTGAGCTCGGAAGAACGGGATGACGGATACGAGAGATATGAAGGTTACATTTTCGAAATGTGCACAAGGGGGCGACAGAGCGCGCAGGCACAACTCGGAAGGAATTGCATGGACGCCGATACGTGCACCATCAAATGACGCAGAGGACAGATACTTTAAGGAACGGAGGAAAATTCTGGAAACTCAAAACTGGTGAAATGTCAAAGTCGCGAATGTCGAAAATTGACGAAGAAGACCAACAGAAGAAAGGAGAGACTACGTGTACGAGCGTAATTAATAATTCCACTGGAACGGACCCCGTCCGCTCGAGCAAATAAAGATTCCACGGGGCGAAATTCGGGATATTGGAGAAAACGTGAGAAACGAGTAGAAAGCTCGGAAGGACGGGATGAAGGATACATTTTCGGAATGCGCACCGGGAGGCGACAGGGCGCGCGGAAAACGGAGATGAAGAAGGACGTGGGACACGAGGGAAGGGTACACATTTTGAGTGGGTGCACGGGGACGAGAGCGCACGGAGAAAACGGGAAAGGCCGAGAGGTCGAGGAATTAAGCCGTCATGTCGTTATCCGACCTACGAAGCAGGACCGTTACAATTTAATCCGATTGGATCCTCCGATCTTCTCTTTCCCTCTCTCTCTCTCTCTCTCTCTCTCTCTCTCTCATCCAGTCGCTTCCACCCCCGCTTTTCTCTCTCGGCTCCTGGGAATCGGCAAAATACGAGAGGGCGAACTCTCTAGGAGAAATAATTCGCTGGGTCTGCCCTCGCATTTATGAAATTACGCGAAGGACTCTTCCCTCTGCCAAGAGTGAGCAGCGGTCGAGAAGTCGAGGCGGAGGAAGGATGAGGAGGACATCGAGGGGGGCAAAAAGAAAAAGAAACAAAAAGGAAGGAGACACAAAGAAGGTGAAAGAGAAATGAAGAAGGAGAGAGAGAGAGAGAGAGAAGAGAAATTCACGCGACCTGTTCGTTGGACGTGAGAAAATGAAAAGAATGCTGGTAAATAAAAGGGGAGAAAAAAAGGCGGTGCAAGCGTTTACGAGCGCGCCGAGGCGGTAAAAAAATGTGCGGGCTGGATGTGCAACGCGACGTTCAAGGCGCATAAAAGAGGCCAGAGATGTGCGTGTGTGTGTGTTAAATTTGTATTAAGTATGTGTAAGTGTACGTGCGGATGCAAGGTGCGACATCGAGAGAAACACCGAGAGCGAAGAAAATAACGTGAAAGAAAGCGACACGTGAACACCATCGAGAAAAACGACAGAGAGACACCAAAGAGCGAGGAAAGAGAGACAAACCTTGTTGTGTGACTTGAACATACAGGCGGTCCCGGCGAACAGCTGCGTCCGGCAAAAAAGAGATATGTCGATTATTCACTCGATTTCAATCGAAGGTATCGCTAGAAGCGCGCCGTATAATTACAGCAAATAAATTTCGTTATCGCGTACCGTCCGATCGTGGATGATCTCGCGGGATTTCTAAACCTGCAAGAATATTATCGAGAATCCACGCGGACTCGCACGATCTCCTTACCCCATTACGTTCCTGGTCCCGTTCTAGAGTGTATCATCTCGTCTTTCTCGAGTCGGTCGAAGTGGAACGCACGTCGATGCAGCAGCAATTGAGAGAGAAAGAGAGAAAGAGAGAGAGAGAGAGAGAGAGAGAACTCAGTTTCATCTGGGCTACGTAATTCGATTCGACCAATCGACTGGTCGCGATTCGATCCAATCGAGCCGATTACGTGCGTGCACCTACGATCCTCCAGCTTCTCCTCTTCTCTTCTTTATCTCGTAAAACTCTCTCACCCTTTCTCTCTCCTCCCATTTTGTCCGTTAAGATCCTCGGGTAGGAAGGAACGATCTGCGATAATCGATCTAGCGGTAAACGAGGAATCTGCTCGATCGCGCGTCCCGGAAGTGTCTCGAATGGAATCGGGATGATAATAGAGCACGTACGCGCCAACCTTCCTCTTCCTCTCGACGCGATACACCTCACCCCCTTCTCTTCTTTCATTCTTGGTCCATCATTCTTGACGTCCACTAATTGGAAAACTTTTCTCCAACCTCGAGGGCGAAGCTTCTTCGAAAGAAAGGAGACGAAGGACGAGAGAATCTTCTTCTTGGTCTCGAGCCGTATATTTCGCGAGCTGCTCGTGCGCTTGCGAACATACGGGGAGAAGAAAAGAAGAAGGAAGATGAAGACGAAGGAGGAGAGCGAAGTTAAGACTAATAGGTCGAATAATTCCATGGACCGGTCACCCAACCACGAAATATCGCGTTGATAATTAACGTTAGAGTCCACCTGACTGACCACTGAATGGTTTGCACGAGAAGCCTATCATCGACTGACGGAGGAAAGAGCTTGTGACGTATCATAAATCGGACTTGGATGCATGATAAACAAAGGAGGATGGGGAAAAATAATTGTCAAGATCGAAAAGATTTTATTCGTGAGGTAAGGAGGGGGCGTCTTCTTTAGTTTTGTTCTCGCGTAAAATTTCCTTTCACCCGACATTTCCTTAGAAATTTATTCTTTCAATTAAAATAAAAAAAAAAAATTCTATTTAAAATTATGTTCGTAGTAACGAGCAAAATTATAATACTACAAGAAGACAAAAGGTTAGGTTATAATGAGATCTTCCGAAAGTTCCACAGGTTTATCGAGAATTGGTAATTAATTGCATAAATTTTTAGAAAAGAGAGTAACGAGTTGAATTAATGTTACAAATTATCGAGTTTCTCGCCCCGTTACTCACCGAAGGGAAATTCGTGTGGGGTAAATTTTCGAGGCTTTAAGGATGGAAGAGACTATCCAAGCGTAGTCCTCTCGCCGAACTGAGAATTTATCCGGTGGAAAGACATTTACCTACTTACAATGGAGCAAAACCTTAGAGCCGCTCGATTGCCGAGCAGGCAACAAGCGTGGGGACAAAGCGAAGGGGGCTGGAGGCTTTCTGGAGAAGGCGCAACGTGAATTTCTAACGAGCATCCACTCGTGTATATATATAGAGAGAGAGAGAAAGAGGGAGGAAGAGAGAGAGAGAAAACGCTTCCTGAGAGAAGTGGAGCAAGCTACGAATTTCCAGCCCGTGCGGATTCGCAAATGAAGGCAATAAAGCTGGAGGGTATACACCCTGGATATCGTCGCGGAGAAATAAATAAAGAGACGATAATTCCAAAGCAGATCTCTCCACCGTACTCGCGTTCGAACAGAAGCAACATTCCGGGTAGTTTCTAGGATCCACGGTTATTTTCACGGAAACAATTGTAAAGGCTTATCTCCGCGCCAGCCAAACGGCACCGGAGTGCTCCTGAAACATTAAGCTGTCCCACTTGTGGAGCTGCCTAGAGTGATTACGGCAGCACTCGGCTCTTTCCACCGATTACACGGAGAAAGTTTCGAGCGATATTAGAACTAATCATTTGCTGATACAATGGTCGCGTGAGTTTTTAAAAGATCCGTGGAAACGCGGATAAAGTTACTTATCCCCGCTTTCCGTTGGCTCGGCGAAAGCAAAAGAAAGAAATGCTCACTGCCGTTTAATATTCCTCCGCATAGCCCGGGGAAATTCTTTTGGGACGGAAACGGGTCAGGCATAGTGGCCAAGAAGAGAAAAAAGGGAGCGCTAACTTTGTACGAGTTAGCCAAGCCTCCCATCCATCGTGGTCGTTTCTCTCCGCAGTGCACCCCGACTGAAAGCTTTTCGCCGAAGGGAAGAGAGAACTCGATGAAAGCGAGCTTTTCCAGCGAAGTTTTCGCGTGAATTTCTAACGACGTCCCATTTCGAAAGCTCCGCCTGCGCCGTTGGCGAGCTACGAGAAAGCTAGGCGAGGTGACCGCCCCCGAAAACGAGGAGAGGATTCCGCTCGCGGTGATCGAAGGGTGAGAATCCAGAGCCCCTTTTCTTTTCGCTCGATCGAGTTAAATCGTTCGAATTTTCGTCCACCTCCCTTCCGCGGCTCCATTATGCGGCAGACGCGTGCTAGGGTCTCGTCCGGCACGAATTTCTTTCTCTCTCTCTCTCTCTCTCTCTCTCTCTCTCTCTCTCTCTCTCTCTCTCTCTCTCTCTCTGAAGGAAAGAAAAATGCGAGGCAGTCGTGGGAGTTTTACTTGGAAAGACGAAAAATTTGCAAAGCCTTAAAATAAACGACGTGGCAGTCTCTTGACAGCAGGTATCTCACGGTGCAAGAGAATTCTTTACGAATAGCAATGATCTTCACATTTTTGCGAAGTAAATGCAGAGAATGCGTCTCCGAATATAAAAAGTCCTTCGCAGTCCTTCCGTTGAATCACGTTTTTTAATTAACAAATTGCGCGAGTACCAACGAAGATTGGGTAGTCGCGCATAATTTAAATCGTTTCGTCCACCTGTGTGAACTTGGACACTCGACTTTAAGATATCCAAATTTGTTTTTTTTTTCAATCGAAAGAGTTTGTACCTGTTTGTACCTCCCTTGTTTTCGTTTGTACCTCAAAGGGCTTAGAGATGGAGATACTTCTAAAATTTACAAATGGCTCAGTTTGTCTGTGGACATTGACCTATCTAGAAAGCCTCAATACGTCCTCAAATTTCGATATTTGGGTTATAAAGCAAATAAACCAATAATCGAAATGTGAGGGCGTAGTGAGGCTTACTAGATAGATCAATCTCCATAGACAGACTGAGCTTCTTCTCAAATTTTGAAGTATCTTTATCTCCGAATCCTTTGAGGTATGAACGAAAAGAAAGGAGGTGCCAACGGGTACAACCAATGCTCTTTCGAATGGCGTTTGCAAATTTCAGATATCTCAAAAAACAAAAATGTTACCTCTTGTCAATTTTGGAAAATTCTCTATCTCCAAACCCTTTGGGGTACAAACGAAAATGAGGAAGGTACAAAAGATGCTCTTTCGATTGCAAACAAAAAAATTTCGATATCTTAAAGTCGGGTACCAGGTTCACACAGGTGTTTCGTCCTCTCATCGCAGGTGCAAAAACCACAAGAATCGGGAGCGTCAACCTCGCGATCCTAAAAAGATCCCAAAATTATTCACCAGCCCCGAACCCGAACGACGAGAGCTTAGATTAGCACAAATTGAACCGCTTTCCTAATAATCGAAGCACCAACTCCCCGAGTTGATCTTTCTTGAGTTTCGCGCGGGCCTCTCGACGGCGAGCGGCCTCCTCTCGATTGTTCTTTCTCGAGGAAACTCGTTCGAAATTCAGAATGGAGAGCATCGGACGAGAGAGCGGGGAGGAACGGAAGCGCTTATTGTCGAGGATAATGGACCCCGTCGACGTACCCATCGACTCGATAATGCCGTCCTGTTTATCTTTACCCTTCTTCTCTTCTCGAAGCCTGCCGCCACCACCCGGACGAGGACCACGACTGTGAAGGCACTCTCCGATATAAATGCACCCTTCGTCCCTGCCCTGTCTCCATATAACTGGGAAGGTCTGCAACCCCTCGTCACAGCCTCCCTCACCTCTCTCTGCCACCCTCCTTCTCCATCCTCGTCCTTCCACGCGTGCTCGCGAAATATTTATTTATTTATTTATTTATTTATTTATTCATTTAAACGGGTGGCCCCTTAGAATTACAAAATTTATATACATATTGGAGGAGACGCATTGAACTATAGCATAGATTCCGAAGTATTAATATAATTGTTACAGGCCCTGCAATTGCATTTTAGATAAGGCTAATTTAAATGACGATAGCGGGCTGCCAAAAAAGTCAATATGGTTAGGCAATGCGTTGGCTAATTTCGATATCCTCGACATTACATTGTCACGAGCTCCGATATAAATGCACCCTTCGTCCCAGTCGTGTCTCTCTTATAACAGAAAGCCTCTGCACAACCCTCGTGTTCGTTCCACCCCCTTTTTCCATTCTCGTTCTCCGCGTTCGTTCTCCGCGTTCGTCCTTCGCGTGCTCGCGAAATATACCGACGACATTTTCTCCGAGGACATTTTGACTTTCTTCTCTCTCTCTTTCTCGTTTTTTTTTTTTTTTTCTACGAACGTACCGTCGCTTTTTCTCTTCCTTTCTGCTTCGAAGTGGAAATATGCACTGGATTAAGCCTCCTTCGCATTTGTGCATAGGTGATCGCGCGTTGTATTATGAGAGCAAAGCCGCGCGAGATTATTTTATCGATGAAACGAAAAACGTCGAGTTCGCTTCTTATTGAGAAGTAGCACCTCTATCTATGGACGGTGGAGAGATTTTTATGAGCGGATTGTCGAAAGAATTCGATACATCTCTAGTAATTAGGAAATGATTCTGAGGATTTGCACGTTCTAGGACTTCTGGAGCAAGGAATTATTGATATTTAACAGAAGTGTCTTTGAGTAGGATCTGTAGACGTTTGAAGAACCGTTGAGAAAGATTCGTCCGTGAAAGAGGAAACGAGACAGCAAGACGAAGAACGCACGAATACGACGGAGTTCCTCTTTCAACGTGACACTCTCTCGTTCGTTTTCACCGAGAAGATTTCTCCTTAAATAAAGGGACGAATTTTCACGCGATATCGAAGATATAATTCTTCGAAATCCCTTTTCCATTCGTGTCGTATCCCTCAGGTCGAATGCGAACGTACCACGAAGCTCTTTCGTGGGTTTTGCCGACAGCACCCCGTTGGAAGGTCCGGTCCTCTTATCCTTCCTTTTCCTCTCTTACTTCTTTCTCATCCTCCTTCGTGGAACGAGTGTTGTCGAGGAGGAGGAGGTCGATAGGATCTTTCCTACTTAGGGGCATCCCTCGTTGAAAGAAATCCTGTGAGTAAGGTTTCACGAAGTAGGAGTAGGAAGGAAGCCGAGCCGCGTTGGCTTCGCTCGCCCATCTCGTCCCGACGACGAATCCGCTTCGTCTTTTCGTTCGCCTTTCAACCCCTCTTTACTTCGCGAAAAGAATCCACCCGCAGCACCCTTACTTTTCCTCGAGAGAGTGAAAAACGTCGAGTCCCTCTAAATTCGAGAAATTCGCGCGCCCTTCCTCGGCCGCCCTCGAGAGAACACGAGTGAAGAAAGGGGGCGTAAATCTCGAGTCTTGCTTAACTTCGAGATAGCATCCTGCTCTCCCTTTCCAGCTGCACGAGGTGCTTTCGTTGGCACGGGGCGAGAGCGCCTCCTACAGATTTCACGCCCGCGCCTCCGCAATTGGCCACTGCCACCACGATAGAATTAACGACGCTCCGTTTAGGACAATTTCTCGAGCGATCGAAGCGGCGCGTGATTATTCTCCGGTTGTCAATCGGTCGAGGAATTTCAGATCAACGCGAGATCAACTTCGAAATTTTCCTTTTGGCACAATTCAGCACAACTTTTAAATTTGGGTTAAGCCAAAAGTGGGCGACTAACTTTTTTCACCCATTCAATTTTCGTAAAAGTAACGTAGAAAGATTGTCGAGGAACCTCTTTGAAATAAACAGAATGACAATTTTTTACCGAACAATTTCATTGTCCTACGAGAGAAAGATATTTTAAGCGTCCTTAACGATGACGAAGAAAAATCGGGGTCCTTTTAAGGAGAGTCCTCTGGATCCGACCCTATTATTAAACTCGTAACGAGGACGTTTTCTCTTGGGAATAAACGAACCAGATATCGATTTCACCGTTCGTCGAATTTCATCTACCTACGAGAGAAAAATCCTCTGTACCATCTTAAGAAAGTTCGTGGAAAAATTGAGGACCTTTCGAGGAGAGCCTACTGAACCTCGTAACCTTTCTCATTAACCTTCCGAGGAGGTGGTTTCTTCTTGGAATAATGGGAGAAACGAGCACTCTGCGAAACAACCCTTATTTTTCTACGAGTAACGGATGTTGTGACGCGACTGGAGAACGTCGCGAATAAATTCAAGGATCCTCCAGGATGGCGAGATGCGAAACGTAAAATGGTGGAAGAAGGTTCGAGGACGAAGGGAGGGTGGAAGGATTTCGTACGGTCTCCGGTCGACCTTAAATCCTTAATGGCTACCACTTACGTGGGTCTGGTGGAGTGGGGTGGCCACCACCGCGAAATTCGAGTCGGTGGAACACGAGTAGTACCTTCGGAGATATATCGGCGGAATTGCATCTAGGATAACGTGTGAGGTACGAGGCATAAGGCACGAGCCCACTTGGCAAGCTTCTCGAAGTGTCCAGACACGATGGAGAGCCCGGCTACAGGCAGTTTGTATAAATTAGAAAGGCCCCCTGATATTTTCCGAATAAAATTGTAAAGTCGGTTGCCGTGAAATTTCAGCCTCTCGGACAATTTCGAAACGACGATTGGTCAACAAGGTGAATTTCAATACGGCGAAGAAAAGAAAAGCTGAGTAAATGTAACCAGGAATTCTCCGACGCGTGAGAAGGATCTCTTAAAAAAAAAAAAAAAAACCAAAGTTTCCTCACCAGCAAACTCCGTGAGATCCTCCAAGAATCTCACATTTTCCGCGTGGAAAAAAAGAACTCCGATAAGATCCGCTCTCGACCGAGACTCTCCACGGTGCTCTCGAAGGAAGAACCCAAATTATTTCGCGCCACGCTGCACTTTCTTCTCACAGTCTCGTCTCGCGCGGCTTCCGCGCCGACACAACGGGAATAAGAAGAAGAAGAAGAAGAAGAAGAATAGCCGTCTGTAAATATATGTATACGTATCCCAATGGAAATAATTTCGGCCTGGTGGTTGGAGGGTGTCGGAGACGGTGGCAGGAGCGAATCGATTCGAGGCTTAGGGGTGGGCGAGAACGAGGAAACTGAAAGTCTAAAATACCGCAGGGTGGTTTCCGGAAGGAGAAAGCTCAAGGAGGAGAAGAGGGGGAGAAAGGAAGGAAGCTTGCGGTCCGGCAAAGGACTATATAGAAAAGGAATCCGACCAGCGAATTCTTTCACCTTCTTCGATTTCCCATCTTCGCTCCCTTTTCTCTCCTGCCAATGCTTCCTCCTCCGCACGCATTTAAGCTCCTTTCCTTCTTTCCACTCACTTTCTCTCTCTCTCTCTCTCTCTCTCTCTCTCTCTCTCTCTATGTTTCTCCTTTTCTCTCTCTTTCTCTCTCAGCACGGGCCAATAGCTTCGATTCCACCAGGCGTGAGGAACCAATCGAGTGAAGACCGTTGAATAAATAGAGCGCGCGATATCGAGAAACGTCAATGAGCCACTGTGTTGACGGGCAGAGAAGCGCGCGCACGTTGCTCGTAGAAATTGCTTATGTTCGAGCGAGCGAGAAGAGACTTGGGCGCGCAGAGACTTCCAGTTTCTTGCTGGGTGTTACATTGTAAAAGAGGATCTTTGTCGCGCGCGATGTCGACGAAGCAAAGAAATAAGAACGATTTCACCGATCTTCGATTATTTAAATAATCTTTGTAATATTTTTAAATGGTGATTAGGTACGTTGCATAGACTTATACCTACTTATAGACCGAGGGTCCTATGAGAGGTGCTGAAGACTAGATTAAAACTAGAGAGCAATAGTCAAACTGAGTGTGCTCAAGTTGAGTTAGCTCAAGTCAATAACTTCAATGTGATAAATGGAAAGATGATTTATGATGCGCAGGAGTGATGCTCAAAAAACATATCCAGATGTCATAAGTTTTCGGAAAAATCAAGTTCAATTTTAAGTATATCATGTAGATATATTAAATTGAGTGGAATATATTATATATTTATATAATCTTGTATAATCTATTGCTTTTGATTGAAAAGGACTATTTTTCCTTCGCCTGTATTGTTAACTCCGGTTAACTCTTAGCAAAGGTAGAGTCAGTCGAAGTTGACTTGAGTTACCAAGATACTGTGACATAAATTAAATGGAAAGTAGATTGGGCATTAGAAGTCGACTTGTGTCAACTTGTGTCACTAAATAGAAAGCACCCAATGTGGTTTTCAACGCGCCCATAAGGAAGCGCAGTCTATGAGTATACGTCTATGGTACGTTATCTGATGGAAAGAAAGAAAAGAATGTGAATTTTAAAAATCGTTCAACACCCCTCTCTCTCTCTCTCTCTCTCTCTCTCTCTCTGTCTCTCACTCACTCTCGAAAACTTACGCGCGAATTTCTCAAACCTTCCTCCAGATTCTCACGAACTTGCAATACGGTAAAAGTCGAGTTCGCTCCCGTCTCGTGTAAACATTCCCTCGCGTATTCGCCAGGTGTTGCAAAAAATCAACGCGACGCGTTTCGCACACGCGGGACACGCACGTTTACGCAACTGTTTGCGCAAACACGGGTTATGGAGAGCGGCCGGGCCACGACGGCCGTGCAAATCCCTCGTGATACGTCTCGCAAAAATTCGACTGGAAATTTTCGTCCCTCCCGGACGTAGACGGGCCAAGATTTACTTACAGCCATGTCCTCGCTCCTGTAAGCCGTGAGGGTCTGCTCGTCCTGCAGGAGCACGCAGTAACAAGGCTCCCAGCATGCTTCGCCAGCGGCCTCGCCGACGCAGCACTCGGCCTCTGAAAAAAGAAAGAAGCAAAAGGAAAACGTTAGAAACGGAAGACAGAAGCGGCGAGAACTAAATCGATATTTAA
The DNA here is from genome assembly GCA_944319695.1 of Tiphia femorata. Classification (NCBI taxonomy): domain Eukaryota; kingdom Metazoa; phylum Arthropoda; class Insecta; order Hymenoptera; family Tiphiidae; genus Tiphia; species Tiphia femorata. The sequence continues at coordinate 1,061,947 of OX090899.1, forward strand.
TTTTCGTAAGTCTCCGCGAACGACGGTGCATCCGTTATTTTCTCACGGCCGTAAAAGGACTCACGGGTCTGGAGAATCTTTGAATAATTTCGAGGTCGATCTCAAACCTACAAGAATTCCACGAAGAACAAATCCGAACACGATTAATTCGCTCCTAAAAACCGAGCCTTCGTAAATCGTCCAGAGTACGAACAATCGAAACTCTTTGATTTCGGAGAACTTCGAAATAATTTCTCCACTAACAAAAAACCTCGATTTATCATCCGTCTACGCTTCGTAAATCCTATACAGAATCAAATGACCCTTCTTCTCTGACCATTGTCATTCTCGTTCCCACTCTCGAAGGAACGCACACGCGGAATCGAGTGATTTAACGTGGACAAAACCTTTTGACTGCACGTCATCCGGAAGAGTTCCTCGCTTACCAGTCTCATGCAGTGAAACAAAGGGACGGAGTGAGCAAGAAGAGACGAGCAGAGGAAGAGAGGAGAAGGACGTGAGCGCGGGAACCCGTTGATCGTTACGATCCGTTAAATTAATTGCCTCATTACGAGCATATCGGCGATGTAAACGGGAGAGAGAGAAGAATACACGCGGTGCGGTAGTAACGAGCCGTTAAGTTGTCGAGAGAGAAGCTCGGCGCGAGTCCTCATGCAAATTGCACCCTCCTGTAAACCACGTTCGAAACGCGCGCCGAATGCCTTATATTTCGTGGCCAATGGCATCGTGTATTCATGCCGCGCGCCGTTCCGCTTCCGAATGGGACTATATTCGTGGCGAAGGGAGCCTGAAATTAAATCGAGAGCTCGAATCGGCCTCAACTCACGAACTACCACGACGACGAGTGTTTTTCTCATCTGGCTCGCGAAATTCGTTTTGTAAGCCGCTCGCGCTTTCCTCGCAACGAGAATTTCGATTCGGCGTTTTATACGCTCCCGTCTTGTAAGCCGCCTTGCACGCCGAGCAACTTCGATGTCGCGCATAGCGAAAATTCGTCGCGGTGGAACACGGTGACCGATTTGCGAAGGGTATTGAATGCACGTGTGTGTAAGGTGAGCGTGGGTGGTGATGGTGAAGCGCGAAAAATCGAGGTGTATTATTCGGTAAAAGGAATAGTAAAGTGCCTTGCTGATATGAACAAGTATGAACAAGTAGAATGCACGTTTTTCCATATTAATTGAGCCGTTTATTTTGAAAGTGGCTTAAGGGCATTTTTTTAAGAAAGTGAGATATCAAATAACATTAAATTAATTGCACTAAATTATGCGATATCTTATTTTTTTTAAAAAATAGACTTAGGCCACTTTCAAAATAAACGGCTCAACTGATTTTTTTTATCGGCGTGAGTAGTAATTAAACCTTTGTATCGTCATGTGACAATTCTGTTGCAAACCATCTAACTACGTTTTAAAGGATGTTACAGCACAGATAAGCACCAAGCAATTTAGATATATTTCCTTGAAAACAGACGGCGTTGGCTAAGTTGATTTTAAGTTCACACGTCATAGAACTGGTGAGGACGCATTTGTGTAAACTCGGAAAAGTATTTCCACGTGCTATTTAGTAATGCGGATTAGCGTTATGTTATAGTAAGGGAAACTCTTGATTCCAAGTATATCATACTTCATGAACCCTGTGGAACACTTTGAAGCATTGTAACAAAACGTGATAAATATCGCACCCTTTTTCTACTGTTGTTTCATTTTAACGTGAACATTTTTGGAAATCTAAGAAGTACGTGCTTTTATTATTTTGCGGGAACCTATCAAAACACTTTTCAGATTTTTCCTTTAAACCCATCGCCGCACAGTTTTAATTTTAAAATCATACACAAAACGCAGTTTCCTTTCTTACAATTGTTTGTTACTTCGTAATTTTCTCAAGAAAGCTCTCTGTGGCTCTAAGCGTAAATTGTTTATCGTTATTTTTCTTTGTACTCGGAAAAAATGCGGCAACAGGCTAAAGAAGTTGAGTTATAAAGGGTACTGTGTAGAGAGCACGAGTATCATTTATGAATTGGAAGAGGATTAAGCGGTCGGTAAGTCGGTCATTATTTTTTCCACCCGTCCACTGGACACAAATGTTAATTGATGAAGCTTTAATCGCTCGTGCGCCCGGTCTTTCGTGAGCGTGGCGGTGACCGCGCGCATTTTCGAAAACTCATCGCTCAACCACCGTGCGTCCCGGTCGGCGAACAAAAAGGATTTTCCGTTTAAGTGACATTTTAACCGCGGGCGCACAGGGTGGTAGAGATTGTGACGGCGCAATGTCGCAAGCTGCTTTTCCCACGCGACGCCAACAAAGAGGATTATCGGGCTAGAACGGTGCCTGATATTATTTACGGGATAGCGGCTGCATCCACAATCCTTCTCGTCTCCTCGTCTCCACTCTACTCACCGCGCCGTTATCCCAAACGGCAAGATGGAAACTTTCAACAATGGCGACGACACCGGCTGGTGGTCGCCAAGTCACGAGAAATGGGAGAAAGCTACTTCGAAAAGCGAATTATTCGCGGAAACGTGGCCCAAAGCACTCGGTGCTACGTGCGATTAAGGAATTCTGTCGAATTTCTCTCGCTCCTCTCTTCACCGACTCCGTTATTCACCCCTTAACAGGGTAGCGAAAGTGAGCTCTACTTGTCACCAGTGTGTGCAAAAAAAATTTGTTACATATCTGTAATGATTTGTGAGGTCGCTGAATCCGAATATGATATCAGAATTTTAAAATTTAAAATGGGGATCCAATATGGCGACCGCAAAATAAAAGTTCATTCGATTGTTATGAAACTCGGTATTCGGGGATTGTTTTAATCGCTGAATACGAATATATCAGAATTTGAAAATTTAAAATGACGGATCCAAAGTAGCGGATTAAAGTTGAAAGAAGATCGAAATTCATATCTAAGAGATTCCAAGCTCGAATTCAGCGACCTCAAAAACCGTAGGATACCATAATTCATACAAATCGTACAAGGGTAAATCGGTGTTTTTTCAGATGTGCATATATGCACATCACACTCCAGTGGCACGATTTTTTTTGTGCATATATGCTACATACACTGTTAAGGATTTAACGAAAGAATCATTGTCGAATATCAAGCTAAGGTTATTTGCTACAAAAGATGCAAGAAGATTGGTTCATACGCACAGACATCCCAAAAAAATCGTAAATCATTTAATATTCCAATAAACGTGCAGGATAAAACTGATCCGTTCACAGAAACATCCCGATAAAAATTGTCTAGACCTTTTTCATACCCCGATTAACGTAGGAGAGAATTCATCCGTGCAAATAATATCCAGAAAAAAAATCCTCTGGACCTTTTAATATTCATATTAACGCACGAGATGAATTTTCACCCGTTGAATACCCACCACAGCTCGAAATCAACTACACGACGAATTTCCACAAGATTACCACTTGGCCGACTCTCGTCCCTACGCTTTACCTTTCACCAAAAATACATCCTTCTGGCCGTGTCCTCGTGGAAGGAACGAGGAGCACGAGGCGAACGGTGCGCGGTATAGTAACGCTTTTAGAGCCAGGCTACCAGAAAGCGAAATTAATTATGATGGAGGTTACTGGGTCGTCTCGGGGTTATTCTAGGATCACAGATAATCCGTAAGGTGGATATCAAATGCGGAGTGCCGCTGCTATCGGATAACTGCCAGAGAGCAAAGGGAAGAAGAAGCAGCTGCACCACCGGCACGATCGATCGTTTTTCGTTCAGCACTGCTCAACTTATATTTACATACCTCGTACGTTTCTCTATTTAAAGCGCGCTCTTCAAATATTCACGACCTTCTCCACGAAGCCCGAATCTGACCTCTGTACCATCGTCGTTCGGAGAAACATTACTTTTTTAACACTATTCCTACTACGACCGTTTATGAAATTTCGTTTAGAATGTCCTGTATACAGCGTAATTGAATGGCTTTTAAATTTCACGACTTTTCCTAAAATACTGAAAAATGTATTATATGTATATTTTAGAGAAAGTCGTTTAAAGGCGATGCAATTACGTCGTATATAGGAAATTCTAATCGAAATGTTAAAAACGCTCATTTGACCCGTCTGTAGGAATAGTGTTAAAAAGCAATGCACCCTGCGTACCACTTTTACAATAACACTCGCGCGCGTTTTTATTATAAATTCTTCACACATGTGACACCATTTTTGTGACTTCGAATCGAGCTCTGACGAATCGACATGCAGAAAGATTGTCCGCGTAAGACTGCCTTACTCGTTCAAACCGAGACCACTTTTTTCACGGCTCGCTTGCTCGTAGGGTGGGGAGAAGGCCAATTAAAATTTTCAAACGCCCTCTATTTTCTCTTCTTTCCAATGAGAATTTTTGAGGATACTTTTTGACACCAGGCTTCTTTCTCGCGCTTTATCGTAAACTGCTCGCTCAAATTCTACGAGAGAAAGAAAGGTGGTGCTTGAAAGTTTTTCAGTGCGAGGGTATGCGCTCCTGCTTCGTTATGTCGCGCTTATATCTGCTTTACTGCGTTCCCTCGTGACAAAGAGACCTCGCGAAAGACTGCGTAATATCTCGATGTTCGGTGCTCTCGAGCGGCAGTGGCCTCGAGGCATAATAAAATACAATGTTCCCTCTGTTTCACTCGCACTCCTTTCCGCTCTATATTTCCACGTTCGATATTCCGGCAAAGGCTCGTCCCACGATGACATCCTATCATCGTGACGTGCCTCAACCCCGTTTTGGCATTCGAACCGTCCTGATCCTCGTGCAGTAACCGGAAATATTTTACCGAAGTGTTCCGCACTTTTTCGATAAATCTGTGATAAATTCTTTCTCGTCTTTTCTTCTTCCCTTTTCCACTGAAAAAGGCAAAGTACTCTGTGGGGATGGTGATTAATTAAAGGATTCTCTTTTAATCTATCAGTGAATTTCTCCAACTTTCTAGAGTCTTCCTCCAAACTTTTCTTTCTTCCTGATGAAAACCGTGAGGAACATTTTCTTTAGATTTTTCTACTGTGCAGAAGAGTCAATGCAATTTTCCTAACGACTACCGCAGACGTTTTCCGTAAAATGTATACACGACGAAGATTCTCTGCCGGAAGAATTCGACGGGTTACGTGGCACGTTCCTTGGTAATTTTTCAAGAGACTTCCTTTCTCCATTTCCTTTCATCTTTCCATTTCGTTTTAAACATCTCCTCTCTTATCAGAATCCCGCCATGGTGCGCGACCTATGATTGCCGCATATTCTTCAGATTTTTGTGCGCCATTCCGTGGCTCACGGTCAAGGCGCACGGGCCGCGATGAATGCATATGCATGAGAGTCCCTTGTGTGGTGAATGGTCGTGCGCCATGAGGCACGTAAACCGAACAATGCACAATGCCCCTGCGATAGAAGAAGAGAGAAGGATGGGCGAACTAAAAGGAAAATAGGAGAAAGGGGGAGAGAGAGAGAGAGAGAGAGAGAGAAGTCGAGCCGACAGATTGCAATTTAAGATCCTCGAGATCCACGCGCAAACGTTCAGACAGATTCTCCCGAATTTTATTCGACTCGTCCTCCCGAGAAACGTGTAAGAAAATGAAATGTGCACGGAATACGAAGCTAACAAATGCAGAAAGGAAAACGCGTATGTGATATGAGTCGCGTATTACGGAAAGAATTCAATTTCGTTTCAATCCATAGTAACACAATTTGCTCACGTACCTATCTCGAATTGTAAACGCATGTACTTGGAGAAAATTTCTCGTCGATTAAACTTCGACTTGAAGAATTGAATCGACGTAACACACAAGTAGTCTCTCTCGAAAAATTCGATCCTTCTATCTAATTATACTTAAGAGAAAAATCACACACTACAGAAATAATTGAATTTCGCATCAGCCACAGTAAAGTGACACGTACCTCAAATACTAAGAATCGCAAATAAAGTAAATCGTCTGCACTTGGAGAAAATTTCTCGTCGATTAAACTTCGACTTGAAGAATCGAATCGACGAAACACGCAAATAGTCTCTGTCAAAAAATTCGTTCTCTCTAATAGAACCGAAGAGGAACTTGGGGGTGCGTTCTCGCGCGAACTTCTCAGCAGGACGCGGATGGCTCGCGTATTGCGCAAACTTTCTGCTCGACCCTGCGACGAGCACGAGGAAGAAGAAGAGCGGACGAGGACGGTGGGTACTTCCTGTATCCGAAGGAAGTTTCGCCAACTCGGAGGGGTAAGCTAAACTAAGGAGCGCCGGAGGTGGAGCGAAGTAAAAATAAACAGGGACTGTGGAGGACTACAGGGACGCTTACCGAAACTTGCAAAGTCGAAGGAAGACGCGCCAGCCGAGCCGCTTCTCTCATTCGCTCGAGAAGACTCGGTCAGCGGATAGTTCGAACAAAAGCAGAAGGAGGAAGATGGGTCGAAAGGACGGAAGCACAATATTGTCGCATCGAGTTAACAGGCTTGAGAAGCGTTCGTTCACTTGGCTGCCTCGAATTATGAAGGAGAAAATGTCACGATGGAAGATCGAGATGGAGACAGTGAGAGAAAGATCGTTGCACGAGTAGACGTGATCGTCGACCGCAAAAAAGAAAGAATTGTTAACACGTTGTCGCACATTTTTAGCCACGACCGTAAAGGGAGTGACTTATTAATTTGACGATCGTGCTCAGAAACACATTTTTTTTCAATTATTTATGATTGCCATGTGAAATTAAGCGTCAGTGGTATGTTTGGAAGTGAAAATGATCACATTTTGTTAAAGTTTTTCCATGACGGTTATAACCGTCATTTGCGGCAACGTGTTAACAATTGGTTGCATATAAAAAAACGTCGTGACATCGCGTGAGTTCACGCGACAATACTCCACGTATTTCTTGTGCCCTCTTCTCGAGAAACACAAAGTCGTCGGAACCTCGTAATGGCTAGGAAGTGATATATTCAAATATATTTATGACGTTATAAATCGAGCGCCGTAAAATGATATTTATAAATATATCGAAGTACGTATCTATGAGCTAGCATTGGGATGGCCCAGGGTGCTCACGACTGCCGGCACCGAGAATCTTTTATTCATTTTTCTATCGACGTATGGAAATGCCTATCTAAGATCGATACCAGTCGTCGTATATCGGATGGGCTCGCTCGCGTGGGCCATTGCGAGGAATCGATACTCTCGGTCTCCGCGCTCTACTTTGCCAACGTTCCCTTTCGCGATTGAAAACCGCCGCCGGCTGACAACATTCTGAGTAGATTCACCGACTGTGTAAACAAAAAGAGAAAATTACGCGTCGTTTCGACGATTTTTCCGACGGTTACCGTCAGTGCCACCTTTTTTACGAAATAAGGTGAGTTGGGGTAAGTGCGCCGTCTAGACGAAATTTTCTAAAGTATGGTTTTTTTTATTATTTATTTTTTTATATGAGCTTATGCATCTATAAAGTATAGTTGAAAGTGATATTGCCAAAGTGTCTATTTTGCATACAAATTTTGAAGCTCGTGGAAGGAGAGTAAACACAAATTTCGAATTTTCGTGTGTGCACTTACCCCAACTCACCTTACTGTCTAGTCATTTAAAAAAAAAAAAAAAAAAAATAGGAGTAAAAGCCATACTTTAGAAAATTTCGTCTTGACGGTGCACTTACCTCAACTCACCTTACGTGTGTTTAACTGTTTGCGTACCTGTTTGGGGTTTCACAAAAGTCGGTCGACAAACGCCTATTAATTTAAAATAGCTCACAACGAAATACGAAATGAATTTCTTGGATTACTGATAATAGTAGCGATGCGACATGTACATGCGTCTGAAAAGTTGTGCACGTTTCGGCAGTCTGTGAGAGCACCGTCAGTTGTCTGTATAGACGAAATGCGCTGGGTTTTTTCGACACGAAATCTGAAGAGCGCGAAAGCGGCCCGTGGTACGTAAACGGTTAAGAAAAGGAGAGAATCAATTTGGAGCACTCGGAAATTTCGCGCAATTAATTTTCCGAGTAAGTAATCATCGACCGGTGAATGTCTCATGTGTAAACGGCACTTCGAAGCAGAGTTCATGAATGATTCCAAACGCCCGTCGGCCCGCGAGCATTATTATTTCAAAAGTGCGAGAGCCTCCCAAACTCGCGAGGAGGCTCTGTAATTTAAATGGAGTAGAAACAGCGGGAGAGACAGATTCGGGTCGGCCCTGAAATCGCTGGAGCAGCTTCTACAGCGTGTTTTTCCGAAATAGAAAGGGACCTCTTCCTCCACCTCCTCGAGGAGTGAGAAGCTTGCGTAGAGACGTGCGGTCGCGTATTTACATGGCGCGACGACGAGGGACGAGGGTGTGAAGACAAAAAAAAAGGATGAGGTGGAGAACAGATGAGAGGTCCTTCAACCCTCTCCATTCTCAAGTAGAGATCGCTCTCCCTTAGGGTAGGTGGGGTTGTAGAAGAGGAAAGAGAAAGAGAAAGAGAGAGAGAGAAATGAAAAGACACAGAAGACTTGCGCGTGAGTGAGAGAGAGAAAGAGAGAAGAAGAATAAGCGAGCGAGTGAGAAGAAATAAGAAGTGAACGAGTACGAGAGAATGAGAAGGACAGTGGGGAGGCACATCACCTTAGGAGAATGACTCGCGCGTGTTTCTATCTCGGGGCGAGATTATTTCTGCGGTCCTCATTAGACGCACACCGGGCCTAGCTAGTTCGTTACCGGCGATCTTATCTCGGACTTGTTCTTTCACGAAGCTTCTTCTTCTCCTTCCCTTCTCGGCTCACGGCACCTCCTCTTCTTTCCACCTGAGGTTTACCTCCTCCACGTCCTCTCGCCGCTTTCCACTTCCAACATTTTACCTTTCTCCCGTTCTCATGGTCCTCTCTCCTTCTCTCTCTCTCTCTCTCTATCTTCTCTCTTGGTTTCTCCCGTGCCTGAACGTTTTGCGTTTCCACGGAACTCACCGACAACCGCTAATTAATACCAGCCTCCCTTTCCAGACCTCCCATTCTCCTCTCACCATCGATCCCGCCTGCGAGAGGAGCGCGTGCCAGCGTGCCAATATGTCGCTCCTAATGGTGCCCGATCGATCGTTAATTGCTCGTCGATCGAGTAACGGCGGCGCTCGCTCCGTTCCCAAGATGCACAAGCCATCCCGTCTCATTCGATTTCTTTTCCACAATTGATCCCACGAGTACTCGTTGCTCCAACGGGATACGCAGCTTTCATGGCCTATTACTTCTCGTCGATCACTGGTCTAAGATTATTAAAAAAATATCCCGATTTCACGGAAAGCACGGTTTTCAATATCCTATCGGATTTTTTTTGGGGTCGTAGGTTGGTGTACGGTTATTAAAAAATTTCCAGCAATCCCAAGATGCGCACCTTTAGAACTCTATAGAATTTTTCTCAGTCGTCGGTGCATAATTATTATTATTGAGAAATTTATTGATTTCGCGAGAAACGCGATTTTCAATATCCTATCGGATTTTTTTTTTAGTTGTAGGTTGGTTCACGATGATTGAAAAATTTCCTGTGATCCCTAGATACGCACCTTCAGAACTCTACAGAATTTCTCTCAGTCGTCGGTGCATAATTATTATTATTGAAAAATTTGTTGATTTCGCGAAAATCGCGATTTCCAATATCCCATCGGATTTTTTTTTCGATCGTAGGTTGGTTCACGATTAATGAAAAATTTCCTGTGATCCCAAGATGCGCACCTTCAGAACTCTACAGAATTTTTCTCAGTCGTCGATGTGTAATTAATTATTGAGAAATTTACTAATGTCGCTTGAAGCGCACATTCTCAAACCATCAGATCTTCTCTCAAAAATTGCATAACGATTATTCAAAGGTTCACCATCTTCTCAAGTAACATCTCGAATTTTCCTCTTCTCTACGAAGCAAACCACCATATTTGGATACTAACAAAAAAAATCAATCGCTTGCCAAGAGACATTTCGATTCCATCTTTCGTCGTCTATTAAAAAAAAATCTCTTCAAGTTCTCTTCCGTCGAAAGAGATACACTCGTGCATTCCCACACTCATGGCTTGTAAATCTGCGTGTCATCTCACCCGGAGACCCGGAAGGCACGTGGACCGAAGAGAGACGCTTGGTGGAGGGAAAAAAGCGAGGTGATCGTATTACGTAATTGGGTAGAGACCCTCGTGGCACGTCCACCCGTTGGGCCACGCTCGTGCGTCAACTGGCCGAAGCGCGAACGAGGAAGAGATAATCGTTAACGCGAGAGAACCGGATCACGAACGTCCGCCGTAACGACCCACACGCGGAAGAAATTGCCCGCTCTTAAAGGACACCTAAAGAGGAGGAAGCCGAGCCGCAACATTATCCGAGAGAACTGGAAAGAGCGCGGTGAATCCTTTCGACATATTCAAAGTTGGAGTAATCAGAGAGATTTTTCTAATCGCGCGCACGCTCGTCCTATTACCGAATCAATTGCGGCTTTTCTCTTCCGCTTGGCCAATCGCGTTGTAGTAGAATCATTTTTCTTCCTTCGACAGTGGAATCATTTCCTGCTTCGTGCAAACGTTCGTTATCCATGGGATTACTCTTCCAAAGAAGTTAATCGAGTATCCGAAGAATGTAAAAGATTAATTTTTACGATGGAGAATTTTTTCACCAAGTGGTGGCTTAATGAGCGAACCAAATCGATTGACGCTGTAAAAATGAATCTTTTTGGTGGTTCTACGAGAGTCTGAGAATTTTAATTATCTTCGAGAGAAATACACGTAAGTCCCTAAATTCGAAATTGAGTAGGTACTTTGACATTCGTTTACAGCGCATTCGACTGTTTTTCAAATTAAGAAATAGAAAGCACATGCACGGTACCTCGTGTTCTTCTTATTTGTTATACCTCGGAACACAAGCACACGTGCCAAGAAAAAAAAGAAAGGAAAGAAAAATCGTGGGTGAATCAATATCCTCCATATTCCTCGCATCATATCCTCCTCGTATCCCACTTTTTGTTCATATTGGTCGAGAATTCTGGCACGGTTGGAAAACTCGTCGACGACGAACCCACCTTTGGATCAAAGTAACGCGAGGCAATATTAAAAAAAAGAAACAAGAGGAAAAAGAATCGGCGAATCAATGTTTTCCACGTCGTTCGTGTCATATCATCCTCGTATCTCGTCCTTTTTCTTCCGGCTGGTCCTGCGAGAATCCTGGCACGGTCGTGGGTTCGACGGAAGGCTCGTCGACGATGAAACTACTTTTAGATCAGGCTATTTTGCAAGAGTCAGAGAATTTTAATTATCTTCGAGAAAAATACACGTAAGTCCCTGAATTCGAAATTGAGTAGGTACTTTGACATTAATTTACAGCGCATTCGACTGTTTTTCAAATTAAGAAATAAAAAGCACCTGCGCGGTACCTCGTGTATTTCTTAATTGTTACACCTCGGAACACAAGCACACGTGCCAAGAAAAAAAAAGAAAGGAAAGAAAAATCATGGGTGAATCAACATCTCTCATCTTCCTCGCATCTCCCTTTTTGTTCTTATTGGTCAAGAATTCTCGCACGGTTGGGAAAACTCGTCGACGACGAACCCACCTTTGGATCAAAGTAACACGAGGCAATATTAAAAAAAAGAAACAAGAGGAAACAGAATCGGCGAATCAATGTTTTCCACGTCGTTCGCGTCATATCATCCTCGTATCTCGTCCTTTTTCTTCCGGCTGGTCCTGCGAGAATCCTGGCACCGTCGTTGGTTGGACGGGAGGCTCGTCGACGATGAAACTACTTTTAGATCAGGCTAGGTAGGTACTCGACGAGCCAATAATCCCCGACGAATGGCAAGGCAGAAACGTGAAAACGTATCGGCTAAATCGAATTTCGTTGCCAATCTGCGCACCTGGACTTCGGCTCCGCCGAAACTCTCGCGATTCTCCACTCGCCTCTTACCCTGGCGCTGCTGCACAGCGAGCGAACCGTTTAGGCTCGGAACAATTTCCTGAGTTTAATGAACGCGCCATCGGCGGCCGCGCGAGCGCGGCCTTCATTTCGAATAATTAATTCCTGGCATGACTTCGCCTCCAGGGTGCACAGCCCTCTTCTTCTTCCTCTCGCGCGAGCCTTCCCGCCTTCCCGTCAAATCTCGGGGCTCAGTTCCACCCGCCGTCATATTGTCTCTCCTCACACATGGGTAAACGCGACCGGTAAATGAAAAATTCCTTTTTTTCTCTCTGTCTCTCTTCCTCCTTCTTCTCTCCCTCGTATTCGATTCGATTTTCCTTGGCGCTCGGAGCGCGTAAGCGACGCGGAAGTAATTCTTATCCAAGCTGAATATTGATAATAATTGCGAATGACATTCGTGCTCTTTGGATAATTATCCAGAATGCTCGGATGGATTGGTAACTTTTTTTTTGGTAGGTACCACTCGGTTGTTTCTGCCGAGATTTTATTTATGATTGCAGAAGAAACGTTTACTTTTTAAGTGTTTCTTTTGTTTTCGGGCCCTTAACACTTTTACTGCCACACTGATTTTCCATGGGCGCCTGTTTGCATTTTTGTGTGTGTCTTTTTATTAATACATGATCTTTCAAGTGCTGTAAATTGCAGTTCGTGTAATCATTTTTTTAATGATTTTTGTGGAAGTCAATCACAGAAGAAACAAGTTACACGTAACCATCGTGGCAGTCAAAGTGTTAACAAATGCCGAATAATCTGATTTTGAGAAGGAGCGCTATCATTCGATGCGCTTCCGATGGAGTGCGCGTCCTACATCCAGATTAGATGGATCGAGCTTCGCGATTTGGAGAGGTCGTTAAACGTGAAATTCGTTCGCGCCTTGCACGCGATGCCTGGCCGCGCGAAGAGAGTAAATAAATAAAGGGGCACGAGCTCCTAACGGCAGGAGGACGAGAGCGTGCAACTGCATCTGACACTTCCATTAAAAGGGAGAGCGCGTGCCAGTTGCATCTGCAACGGCTATCCTGTGGAACCGAGTTCCATTCGTCCTACTCCTCTCTCCTCGTGGAAACTGGAAATCGGGACGAGACCCACTCTCGACGATCGTTTCGCAATTGCCTCGAGGAAAATTCAATGCAAATTTCGTTCGCGGGCGTTTCAAAGGGAATATGAAAAATTAAGGAGAGAAAGCCGCGTGGCTCGGTCTATGGAAATTATTAATGGAGCGATTGATCATACTCTGCTGTGCAAGATCACTCCCTCCTTCGAAATTAATTTGGAAAACTCCTTGGAAATATTAGAGATGGAAAAAGCCAATTTCCCAACGAAAATTTAAATTTACACATTCGAGCATTATCATTACCATTCGCAAGATAAATGTGAAGAACCATTCGGAATAATATCGAACCAAAAATACGAATTTTCCAAGGAAAATTCTCACCCTCTTCTAATCACAATTTTCTCCATTATTACACCTTACACAATCGCTTGTCGTAGTTCTTCCTCGCATAAAATAAATTTGCAGAACCATTCGAAGTAACGTCCCTAAAAAAAAAACAGAATTTGCCAAGGAGCCGACGTTTGTTATCAAGATGCAACACCCACTCGTCATCGTTGTAATACCATTCACTCGATTATCCTCCATTCTCTCTCTCGGCTCGAAATCCTACGTCGAGATTTTCTCTAAGCCTCGTTCCTGCTTCGAGAGAAGAGGCACGATCCTACGGCGCGATTTTGCGCCGTAAGTATCCCGTGGTAGTCGCGTAAGTGGGTAATGGTACGAGAAAGGAGGACGAGAGCGGTGCCCGGCGGTGGTTAAGGGACGAGACTCGTTTACCTACATCGATTTATTGCAAAGAGGAAGATTATATCTGGTAGCGCGAGCGCGCCGCCTTTCTTCCTCTTCTTCGCGGGCATTACAACCATCGCGCGTTTACTGCGCGCTTGAATCGCGATTTAATTGGTCCGCGGCCGCAACCGCACACACCACCGCGCGCGGTCCACCCCGCCAATCGATCTCTCTCGTCCACCAGAAAAGTTTTCGCCTTCCGTTCGCCGGGACGCGAAACCGCCGCCGGTCAGGACGCGCGCCCCGTCGTCTTCTAACTACCAAGACCTCTTTTCATTCCCGGAGAAACTCACGTGTTACTTCAACGACGAGAGCGTAGCTCCTCTCGCGAGATGCCACACTGAGAGAAAAGTATATGATGTATCTAACTATAATGGCATAGTAAGAAAATTGGGGTTGGATATATCATATTTATGGTAAATCTTAGCATAATGTCGGTAACAATTACGATAGAGGCATAGTATAAGGAACTGTATTATTTTTTTACCCAAAATTGTGGTTATTTCAAGTAAAAGTATAGTATGGTTGAAAATATGTACTGGTAAGAAAAGTAAATATTTTATATAGTTAATATTAGCAGAATATTTCATACATAGTGATAGAACTAACTATATCCACATAGCATATTTTGCTATACATATGGTAACAAGAACAAAGGTAATAGTTAATAATATAACCATTTTACTATATTTTCTATGGTTAAGTAAACTATAAAAATATGTTTGACGCCAAATTGAACTATAAAATATAACACGATTATAGTAAACCCAACCATTTTTTTCTCTGAGTGCACGAGAAGGCAGCAACCGCGATTATAAGCATGCGCGCGAAACGCTACTCGGAGAGAGAAGATTCGAGGAGAGAGGAGATCTCGAAAATCTCGAGAGACGAGAGACGAACCGCGGAGCCATCTCTCTCATTATCGATAGGCCCGCGGTCGTAATTCATACGTTTACGAGCGAACTTTTTTTTCTGACTCTTTTCTCTCTCTCTCTCTCTCTCTCTCTCTCTCTCTCTCTCTCTCTCTCTCTCTCTCTCTCTTTCTCTCTCCATCGTCAACTGTGTTTGTTGTATAATTAATGCGAGGGTGCTTGAGTACGTGCTTTGGGCGGTGGTGGGGAACGATTTTCTCTTCCTCTTTTCTTTAGTGTTAATATTATATCAATCGTTTTCTGCAGTGGTTAACACGAGATTTTTTGTTGATTTGATACTCGGAGAGTAGACATTTATTTTTAATTAATTTTGCACTGGATAACGGGAGAGATTTATCGGCGCGATGTTTTGATAATCGACTTTCCTTTTTTATTCTAGTTTGCCGTAATTGCGAGAGAATATTACCAGGGCACTTACTACTTGCCCCGGCACTCTGTCAGTAGTTTTAAACAAGCCGATATTGTTGCTTAAATTATTTCAAAAAAATTGTTTAATAACGATCCTCGCGTACTACCCTTAGAGGATTAAAATCCACCTTTTCTCGACTCCCTACGAGTTCACGTAGGCAATCTACGGAAAGAGCACCGGTTGCACGAAGCGAGCTCAACTTTACACGAGGCCGATGGATCACGATAATCGTTCCTAGATGCAGATAAATCGCCCTGCACGGGGATTTTATGGCGCGCGCGCGAGTTAAGAGCGAATTATCTCGCCAATCGCTCGCAACAACGTCCGAAAGAACTCTTCCTTCCTGCGTTCATTGCGCTCACTGCGCACAACTGCGCATCCAAGGTGCGCTGCCACAACTAAACCTTCGCGCTGGAATCTGCATTCTCTCTCCATCTCTCTCTCTCTCTCTCTCTCTCTCTCTCTCTCTCTCTCTCTCTCTCTCTCTCTCTCGCTCTCTCTCTCTCTCTTTCTCTAGTCTCACCGCAATGCATCTGGTGCATATGCCAGCGACCGCACTCGTGCTCTAACAAGATTTATCGCTAAGCCAGCTGAAAGCCGTAATAGTCTCGTCACACATTTCGATCGAATGGCCAAGGCGTTCCTGAGCTATCGCACGCGCTAGTTCCTCCGTCGATAGGTACCCGTGATAAATTCATCCTCCTTCATTTCTTCCTCGAGATGGTGGACAAAAAAATGAGAAGCGCGTCTCGCGTAGAGGTGCTTAGAAAGAAAATTAAAAAGTGCGTTGGATGTGACCACGGTCCCTTATCACTTCGCCAAATGGATCCTAGAAATTCGACTGAACGAAGGTCTGCGAATTATTCAACAAGATTTCGACCTTCGTCCGATCTTAATCAAATTTTACTGGTACGTAGCACTTACTAAATGCAGTCGAACGGCATAAGCGCGAATTTAAGGAAACGCCTGCTTTTCGAGTTATTAAATTTTAATATTACACGATTAAATCAAGAATTTTTGAAATTTTTACATAAGAGGAAGACTGAAATTGCACAAAATGTCAGATTAGGCAGGTGCAATCGTTAGGCACGGCACGCGTAATAAAAAAAAATTTAAACTTGAGAGCGTGGTAGGCCTTTCTGGTTAGATCAATCTCCATTTATCACATTTAAATAATAAATGACGAGCGGAGCTTAAAACCTTCAGAACATTACTCAGGGTGATGAAAAAAACATAAAATTGTTTTCTACAATATTTCTTGATTTTAATATGTATTCTAATAATATTTTGATAACTTAGTATTTATAATCTTGCAAGATATTAATAAAATAAAACATTTCAGCAAAACACTCTTGAATTTTAGTCTTTTTTTTTACGTAAAAATCTAAAAAATTGAACGCAATTAAAAATTCAATATCTCGGAAAGCAGGCATTTCCTTAAATTCGCACTAATGGCGTTCGACTAGATCTAGTAAATGCTACTTGCCTGTAAAATTTTATTAAGATCGGACGAGGGTCGGTTACGGAAGTTCAGTCGATTTTCCAAACGATTCGACGGAGTAAGGGGTTGATCGAAATCGGATTTACACAATTGGATAATGATACCGATAATTTCGAGAAATCATCCTGGCCCTAGTTGCGTAAAGTTCACCGCTGCGATTGTCTTGCCATCTAAATTGCCAGGATTATTATCGTTCCTATTTACCCTACTCGCGACGATTATCTTCGTTACATTGTTATTATCGCATTGGTACACGAGCACGCCTATGATCTTCCCTTTAGAACCCACCGCGTGTTTAAGCGCAACATCCTCCAATGTCCTCCGTATATTCCACTCCACACAATCACGTCGCGCATTCGCCACAGTCATCGCGCTCGCGGCTAAACGAGATTCATCGATAAACTCGAAGCAAAGAAGAGAAAAGAACGCGAGAACGTTTCGTTGGATGATGATCGAGACGTGGCCTTCGAGACGAAACGTCGAAATTTTTCTCAACCTCGATATTGTTCTCCTTTCGACTTTGTGCAGCGTGCATCGATGCGTCGTACGAGAATTTCATCGTCATCGTAACATAATGGACGATCGTAATTTTGCACGATGATAGCGATCGTTCGATCTGCATGCTTTTAAATAATCAGAAAAATTCAATGATTTACTTCGTCTTTGAAAAGCACTTGAAACCTTCAGTATGATTGTATTTTATTTCTTTTTTGTCAAGAATAAAGCTCGGACAATGATCATGAAATAAGATTGCACTGTGAAAAGGCAAAGTTTTCTTATGGAGAATAAATTATTGATTTATCCACAGATTCGCCGAACCGCGCTACCGAACGACACTTTCTTTTCTACTCGTGATTATCTCGTAGTCCGATCTCGACCCTATCAGCGTGCTCCTAGTCATTATCATCATCGTCATCCTATCATCGTCCATACATATTCATCCCTGATGCATCGGCGTTTTCGTGCACGCGACGCGCACGCCGAAAGAGACAAATTTGCTCGCCCGTAAATCACTCACCGAGGATGCCATCGTCTCGAGTCTCCTCTCCTCTACCCCGCGCATAGTCGCCTCAATGGGCATTGTATGTTAATGGCATACGGCCTATGGGGCCCGAGAATAATGGCGCAAGTGCATCACCGGAGAATACGCGCTGGGCCACCAGAAGACGGAGGTGACAGGACGACGAGCGCCCGCAGGAAAATTCGAAATCGATGGAGAAAAGGGTGAAGACTCGATGAATTTCCAACGAAGTTCAGAAAATCGAGGAAATACTAATTAGTCGTCGTTCAGCAGAGAATATCTTATGGCAAGTTCTATCGTGCTATTTTATACTGAACTTTGAAGACGTCATAATTTGCCGTCAAGTTTTATTTATGCCAATGCCATGTGGTCTCTGAGCCTCGAGAATAATGACGCAACTGCATCATTAGAGAATACGCGCTGAACCACCAGAAGACGAAGGTAACAGGACGACGAGTGTCTCGAAAAAATTTGGAATCAATGGACAAAGGGGTGACGGAATATCGTGAAAGAAACACACTCGATGAATTTGCAACGAGGTTCGAAAACTCCAAGAAATATTAATCGGCTGTCCTTTACCAGAGAATATGTCGTAGTAATTTCCATCGTGCCGATTTATATTAAATTTCAAGAAGCTTACAATTCGTTACTCTTGAAGGATGCATCTCGAATGTAAACGTTGAATTCAAGAGAATAATCTTTTCTATCTGACGAATTTAAAAGAACCCAACTATCTGTGAGAGCACCGATCACCGAAAATGGGTCAAAGGGTACTCACCGAGTGGTGACGTAGGAGCATTACGTAAGCCATGACTCAGACACCTTCTTTGTTCCATGCTCGAGGTAAACCCTAAGGTAAACGATTACGACGCAACTTACAACCGAGTGAGTTTGTTTCACGCGCACTCTCAACAAGCGCTAAACAGATCGCGTGTTTACGCTCGCATTCGCTGAAAGCCCCACTGTTAAGAGAGCGCTTGTACCACTTAAACGAATTTCTTCGATTAACCCTTTGCACTCGAAGCCCTTTTCGGAAATTCTTTTCGATATCACACTGCAATTGCGAGGGAAAAATATTTAATTATAGTGTTTTGGAAACCTCTCGAGAAAAGCTACAAGAATATTTTATAAACAATATGGAGTTCTATGTAAGAAATTGACAGTGACCTTCGAATGACTCTCCATAGTCAAATCATTGCAATCATCTGATATCCTCTTTCAAGTCATACGACATTTGTTTGAAACATTCTTTTATTTACCGCACTGTTATATCCGTTTAATCAGTTAGCTGTGGAATTTTTTTTCAGTTTTAATTTTTAGTTTTTATATCGAATGGTAAGTGTTTTTCATTGTTCATGATCAAGGATATAAAAAATTTGTATGGACGTGTATACACGTCGAACGCAGTTAACTAGTTCATTAATATATCTACACCGGGCCTCGTCCATGAGACGAATGAAATTTGTCTATTCGTTCTTAACGACTTTTCTCCTCGTTTCTCACGAGTACCGAAAGGCGTTGCATTCAAGAGCACTTGAGTGCAAGTGCAAAGAAGAGGAGCAGGTAAAAGACCGTGGCGCCTGGTATCTCGTCTCGCGCCTCACCGTTAAGCTTAACCGCGAGAGACGCCATAAGATCACTCTCATGGTGGCGCCACGATATCGCCTTCACACCCATCTTCTTCTTCCTACACGAGACTAGACACGAGAATCCTGTCGCCTCTAAGTACCCAACATAAACGGGGAGACGAGGTGCCGTGCATCGCGCATTATCCGCATTAAGATGGATTCTCGCTGCATCAAAGTGGCAAACGTGTGTTCGGCTTAAACTCTCCCTCCTGTATCGTGTAATACGGTAATATTATTATTATCGGACCCGGAGGGAGCTAAGGACGACGCGGGTGGCAAGATCGCCCAAAGAGTCCTTCTGTTTGCAAAGCTCCAAATTCGACACAATTTAAAAAAAAAAAATTCATATCCAAATTTACGTAATTTCTGGTGATTTGTGCTCCGAGAGTCGTATAAAAATACCGAGAGTGCATCCTGCGGACACAAGAACTGTAAGAATTTTTGTCGTAACCGGCGAGAAAAAGAAAAATGTGACAGTAGAATTTGTCCATTTCTCTTTTACTCCACATTCTTGTGTAATACGGTTATATGCTCGGACACGGAGGGAGCTAAGAACCAAAGCTCCAAATTCGACACAATAAAAAAAAATCACATCCGAATTCATGTAAATTCTGAATTCTTTCATCGTAATCTCTGGAGACTTGTGCTCCAAGACACGTACAAAAATATCGACGAAGCATCCTGCGGACACGAGAACTGTGAGAATCTTTGTCGTAACCGGCGAGTTAGAGAAAAACAGAATTCTTCAGTAGAATTTTTCCTTTTCCCTTCTCCTCCACATTTTCAAGAGAACAAACAACAAACAAAAATCCGCATCCAACAAACTTCTTCTTCTCTTCTCGCGAAATCAGATGTACTAAAATCGGATAAGTACCTACACGATAATACATAGAACAGGCGCGAATGAGAAAAGCGTCGAAAGCTTCGAAGCGAATGAGACCCGGCGAGCGAACGGACCAAGGTGAGTATCGTGGCTGGTGGCAAAGCTTACCGCAGTAATGGACCAGGACGTGAAGAGTGCCAGCGTGAATGCGGGAGTCGCACCAGGAAGAGGAGTCGACCTGAGGCTCGAAGAGGGAAAGGTCGAGGCCCTCCATGTCGCTCTCGCCGCAGGAATCGCTGAGGGGCTCGGGGCCACCTCCACCGGCTCCTCTTCGTCCTCCACCACTTCCTCTTACCCTCGAGTTGCCCTCGTCCTCGTTGCAGACCTCCTCCTGGAGGCCATCGGCTACCCCAACGGCACCACCGACGACTCCACCACTGCGACACCGAGGCGTCAACGCCATGTCGATCGTCACGAGGCGTCGCGACGCTCACACCTCTCGAGTCTCTTCCCGACGATCGTGAAAGGTCACTCGATGTATCTCCACGGGATCACTATGGAGGACGTTCGAACAAAGGGTCGGGAGGATCGATCAATCGATTGAGTCCCATTTGGCGTGACGATCTTCCGATACCTCTTGCTTCCTCGACATTCTCTTCACGATTCCTCGCTGAGGGATGGAATAATTCCAAGAGGTTAGGGAGGGATGATTTTTTTGAGTATTCGGTTTTCTCAGTAGATTAATTCAAGTATTGCGACTTTCTTTGTTTCTAGTTGGTTTTTTTTATAATTCCGGTGAAAACGTGCGGAGATCCTTTTGCTTCCTTTTGTTCGAGGTTAATTTCAAAGTGGTTCGCGAGTGGTGGTGGAATAGATTTTTCGAGATTGTCAGAAGAGGTTGGTTTCTTTTATTTTTTTTTAATTTTGTGCAGGCTGAATCTTTGTGAGGTGCTCGAGTGAAACCACTTTCCTTACTTACACGAGTCTCACCCTAAGGTATTCTTTTATTCACGGCAAAGTAGCGTGCCGTGTTCATGAGCACCGATTGATCGTAACAGTAAAGTAAATAGTGAAGTCGACGTGAGCTCGTCGAGGAACACGCAACGTTCGCCGAAGTAGGTATCGATCGAATGGGCAACGAGACGGTCGAATGACTCGACGGAATAGGAGCACCGACGTGAGTAATAAATTGTTACCTTTCACTCGTGAGTTTGACAATAATTGTTCGTAGGTAGCGGTTTTTTTATAAAAAAGTTTGAGTAGCACTTCACGTTAGGAGAGATCCAAGGTTGAAGTAGGAGTAGATATTTCTCCTTAGAAAGGAACATCGTGGACTACGGACAGACGTCAAATTTAAAAAATACCTTCTTAACACTAGACGGATGTGTCAATCTTTCACAAGAATTTTTCTTAAACATTAGAACTACCAATTTCTTTTTTGATACGGAAATTTCTTTTGTTGACCACTCATTTTGACAGGCTTGGTAGTTCTAGTGTTAAACATCGAAAATTGCATCGCGAGCGAATGAAAATTATTCCATCCTGACGAGTTTCTACTTTCACATTATCCAGCTCTTACGAGAGAAAAAAAAAAACACGGATCAAAATCCAAGATCGACAGAGGCAAGTTTGCGAGACTACTTAAAAATCAGAGAATACCTCAAAGGTCAGAGAACGAGCGAAAACTTCGTCGTCGTCTTGTCTGCTGCGCTTCTCCGCGACAAAATCGAGCAAACGATCTAGAATGAAGCGAATATCGATATCTCGAAGATACCTATCTAGAAAAAAAATCTTCGAGCCCCGCTTTCACTCCTACCAATCGTCCAGCACCCTGAAGAATTCACCAGCGAGCCAACCCTCGAGGTTTCATAAGAATTTCTCTTAAATATTAGAACTACCAACTTTGTTTTTTTGACATAGAAACTTCTTTTCTTGGCCACTCATTTGACAGGCTTGGTAGTTCTAGTGTTAAACATGGAAAATTGTATCGCGAGCGAATGAAAATTATTCCATCCTGACGAGTTTCTACTTTCACATTATCCAGCTCTTACGAGAGAAAAAAAATCACGGATCAAAATCCAAGATTGACAGAGCCAAGTGTTCGAGACTACTTAAAAGTATCGATATCTCGAAAATACCTATCTAGAAAAAAAATCTTCGAGCCCCGTTTTCACTCCTACCAATTATCCAGCACCCTGAAGAATTCACGAGCGAGCCAACCCTCGAGGAGAGCCTTCAACCCCCTCCGTCTGCAAAATCTGCGATCGATCGGGCCCTCCGCGTTCCAGGGAAGAAAATCAAGCCGAAGATCACGGGAGCGCGCGTGAACTGGTTTCGCGAATACCTAAGGAAGACACGGCGTGGCCTCGTCCGACGGGAGGGAGCATGAAAAAGGAGGAAAAAGGAGAGAAAGGAGAGGAGAGGAAAAGAAGAGAGAAAAGAAAAAGTTGGGAGAGGGCCCGGCCAGAACGTTGAGGTCGTTCGCATCCGAGTTCGAAGTTGGCGGGCGAACGTGTAATCGTTTCGTGACTACGCCGTACGATTCCGTGCCCACTCTCCACCCTCTCTCCTCTACCTCATCCCTCTCAACCCTTGCAATCTCTTCTCGACACGCCGCCGTCGGCGTCGCGCCACGCTTCTTCCTTTTATTCGGACGAGATTCGAAGGATGGAGAAGCGCGGAAGAAAAACCTGCCGAAGGACTCTACGTGGAATCGTGAATAAAAATGGAAAAAGGGAGATGATCGTCGATGGAAGAGTTCTATGGAGAGAGAAAAAAAGAAGATAGTAGAAGAGAAAAAAAAAAGAGAAAGTCGAGAGGGAAGAATTCGAGAGGATCGCGTGGGTGAGAAGGATAGATTCGACGAAAGGGACGATCCTATGGAAATTGGAAGAAGAAGTATACCGAGCGCGGGTCGAGAAGAAAGGAAGAAGGAAAAACGGCTTCTACGAGGAATGAAAAAGGAGACGAAGGAAAAAGGAATCGACGATGGGTTCTCGCGAGGTTACGCGCGTGTCGCGTGGCCGCCCACGCACAGCTTCTTTTCTCAATTCTTTCGTTTTTCTCTCCAAACCACAAGAACCCTGTCCTTCTCCCCTCTGGTCACCTCTTAGAGGCGTCGAAAGGCAGAAGGAAAGAAGGTCCCAAGGATATCGTCGCGCGACGCGGTGAAGCGTGACCCGACGATTTGTGGAAGAGGAAGGAAAAAGAAGGAAAATAAACGGGAGAAAAGGACCCGCCACGGAGCGGCGGGTGCAAAGGATCCAAGGGCCTTAAGTAAGGCTCGTTCTCAGGTGAGCACGAGCGAGAGAGAAGATTGGAAAAGAGAAGGGTGGAGGAGGGAGGAGGACGCGGATCCTTTGCGGGCTGCTGCGAAGAGGGACGTTAATGCTCGCTTATAATCTGCCGGGGAAGAGAAAACGTGAGAAGAGAGACTGTTGCGAGGTCGAAGGGTTGAAAGAAGGTTGGAAGAGAAGGACCCAATGGGACAGAGAGGAAATAAGAGAGAGAGAGAGAGAGAGAAAAGGAGAGAAGCCGACTAGCTATTATGTTACGCGCGATTCCTCGTAAACATTGGATGGTAGCCTGCTGGCTACTCCTGGGAATCCTCCTAGGAAACAAAGATGTCAGGTGCACGAGGAAAGATAAGCTTATGTAGTACAGCCACTCCATCTCCGTACCACGAGGAATCATCCTCCTCAGACTTCCACCGAGCTCATTTCGCGGTTCCTCGTTTTCCGGGACTTTAAGAGATTAATTAAAAATTAATTGGCCCGCCTCTACCGAGGGAGGAGGGTGGTTCTCGTCAAAGGGAAGGAAGAGAAGTTTCTTTCTGGGAGAAAAAACTGTAGGGGGTGGGGTGCTTGTAAGATTGGACAAGGAGAATGAGAGGAGAGAGCGAGGAGAAGGAGGACAAGCGAGAAGCGGGAAAGTTGTGCAGAGGATCGCGCAGTGGAAGAATTGTTTGAAGGATTGAAGAAAGATAATGAAGAGAGAGAGAGAGAGAGAGAGAGAGAGAGAGAATGACCAGAAAGAATACGAAGACAATGAAGAAAGAATTTGGAGAAAGAATTCGAAGAGAATAAAAAAAGAATTTGGAGAAAAATCCGAAGAGAATGAAAAAAGAATTTTCGAGAGAGAATACGAAAAGAAGGAATAAAGAAAAGAAGCACGGAGAACGAAACATTTTTCGCGATACGATCGCGCGACGAAATTTATTCACTGCTCCTCTGCCCGCAGCTTTCACCCTTTCTCTTACGAGCCATCCCCTGTCCTTTCCTTCTCGGTATGAGGCACCACTCGTAATGACGCACGAAATACATTTGGAGATTACGCCTCGGGTGATTTAAACGCGTCCGATCCCGAGATAGGGGAGGGTCGCGCGGAGTTTCGGATTCCTCAAAAGCGACCACGAGCCGTAGGTCGAGTAATTTGTCCCCAACTGGTAGGGATGAGAGAGAAGAGTGAACGAGAGAGGAGCAAGGGATCGGAGGAGAGAGAGAAATGGAAGCAGAAGGGCAAGAGAACGAAATAGAGAGGAGAGAATCGTGAGAGAGAAGAGAAGAGCAAGAGAACAAGATAGAGAGGAGATGAACGAAGGAGAGAAGAGCGAGAGAGAGAGAGAGAGAGAGAGAAACTGAGAGGACACGAGCCAGAGAGGCTGTGAGAGCGAGCGTGCAGGGAAAGACGACGGCGTGGATCAAACTTATCTTCTCCCCTCGAGAACTTTGTGGCCAGTCGTCGTGGTTTCCCCTCGAATCTGCCTGCCCGCGTTTCTGCAGGGGAAACCGAACTACAGTTACAAATTGAAGGAGCCGATGATCAAACAGCGAACGAATAGGGCGCTTTCCACCGCGCTCGTCGTACACATTCCCAAGAAACTTTCAGGAAAATTTTTGATATCGAGACGAGCATATATCGACGAGATGACGATTTAATCGAGCTTGAAGCTTTACTCTTAACCTTGTCCTACACCTGAAAAATCACCTAATCCGAAGAATCAGAGATGACAAAAAATATATTATCCTGTAAAAGATCTTTGTCAAAGAACTTTTGTAAAATATTTCATAGGATAATGGCAGTGTCTTTTACAAAAGATGACCCTAACTCCAACCCTGTAAAATATTTAATAAAAGAATATATTGTCAAAGATCTTGAAGATAAATCTTTTACAGTGTAATATCGATCTAAAATGTATGACGGAAGTAAAATTGTAGAAACTTCACTTGCCAAAATATGCACATTACTCGATTAAGTCTGATCAAGAACACTTATCCGTGAAGATAACGAAGCAACCAGAACATCGAATTCCGATGTAAAACCCCTTTTCGACTCGATGTACTCCAGAGGCTTTTACGCGAGAAGCGCCGACCTTCCTGAAAATCATCCTCCCAGGGATTTCTCTTTTTCTCTCTCTCTCTTTCTCTCTTTACTCGTGTATTCGCGAGGAACCAGTTCTTTTCTCGATTGTGTAACGAAGCGTAAACACGGAGGTTCGCGAAGAAGCCGCCACGGGCTTGAGAAACGGAAGAGGAGAAGAGCAGAAACGAGCCGAGCGGAGAAAATAGCCCTAGTGTCGAATAAAATCTTAACGATCGTGGCGCGCGTAGGGTCTTGCCACATCGATCTTAGAAGGAGAAGAGAGAGAGAGAGAGAGAGAGAGAGAGAGAAAGACCCCAGAGACTCGTGCCCCGAGGTTCAAGGACTTATTACGATCCGCCTTACCTTGGGAACCGAGGACCGTGCACGATTCGACTCCTCTTTCGACACGGTGGTGAACTTTTTGTCGGTGCTAATTTTTCTTTTCTTTTCTTTTCTCCATTGCCGTTCCGATACCGAGAATTTACGTACTCGAAGGGAATTCGTTCTGGGTACGTTCATCTCCGCCACGCTCGAGCGAAGGAAAATTCGCGAGAAGGATATCAATCGTACGACAAGGGGATTATGTTAACACTATTCTTACCAGGACCGGTTAAAAGACCGTTCTTAAAATTAGAATTTTCTGCATACAACGTAATCGCATCGGCTTTAAATTTCACGAGTTTTCCTAAAATATTGACAAATGTATTATACGTATATTTTAGAAAAAGTCGTGAAATTTAAAGGTGATGCAATTACGTTGTATTTAGAAAATTCTAATCAAAATTTTAAAAACGGTCGGTAGGAACAGTGTTAAAGCCTTAGTCCAAACCCTAACCCTAACCTTAGTTTTAACATAAGCGTGCATAATTCGTTCTAAAGTAAAATTTCAAGGATTTTTTTGTTATTTTTGAAGTTAACAAATTTCTCCGTGGATTTACTTTTCTTTGATGTGCCATCGATTTTCACTTATCGCACCCCACGTGCCAGTTACGGGCTCGAGAAGCGTGGAAAGTTATTATCGGGGCATTATTAGCGCCGAGGTGAAAGAAAATTCCAGAAAATTCAGAAACTACTTGTCTACTAGCGTGGCAAATTCCAAAGGCAGGTGCCGAAGAATGAGAAACGGAGAGAGAAAGAGGGAGAGAATGGTTCGACACCGACTCTACTCGTGGATCATAACAGTAAAAGTCCTGCTACGCGATAATAAAACCGGCCTTTCCTACGCCCCGGGGCTGGCGAGCGTTAGCGCGTCACGTGTCGATTGTTTGAAATTCAAATTACAACGAGATACGGCATACCTATCTCGTGCCGATATTCAATCCACGGAACGATCTGAACCGGAGAGGACGAGCAATATTCTAAAGCCTTGCCCTTCGGACACCGTCAAATACCGACGATTAACCCACTCGGCTCATTTCCATTACTTCCTTTGTTTTTTTCCTTCAAAGTTCGCGCCATCTGTCTTTCTTAATCCCAAAAACACGCCGAACTCCAGTTTGCATCGTATTTTATAGATCGTCCAGTTCAAAATATTTACACTTGACCTATGCAAACCAACACGCTACCTGGTCGCAAATTATATTAATCGACATCACTTAATTATAGAAAAATTCTCGTTAATCGAAATATCGTTATTTCTCCACCAAAAGGATCTCCGCGAGTCACTCGGATGATGGTCGAAGAACAAACGTAGAATATTTTCGGAAGATTCGTTCGAGTATACACACGAGTGTTTCGAGTCGTGTTAAACGCTCCCGTGGATAACCTCCAAACGTTCCCTCTTACCCAACAACGAAAGACAAAAAGCATCTCGCGGACGAGGAGACGGGGATATCGCGTGTTCACATTCTTGTTTTTCCTACTCACGATCTAGATAAGCATACTCGAGAGAATCTTCCCTAATGATACCGAGGAGTCTCAACGTCAAGAAGAGCCACGGGGCTACACTGTGTACATACCGTCACGTTCCCCAGTCCACGATCCGAAACTCACATCGGCGAGAGTGAAACGTGGAGGGGGAAGGCTCGATGGGATTGCAACGATAACATAACCACCTTCGCGCACCGCTCGTGTCCCTTGGCAACGATCCAAACGATTCACCGGTACTCCAAACTCGATTGTCCTTAATAGACGAGGAAGAAAAAACGAAACATTGTCTTCGACGAATGGACGCAGGCACTTCACACTTCTCCAACGTATTTAACTCGTTTCTTCGATTTCAGGCGTGTATCTCGACTCTCGTTTTTCGTTCTCCAGGAGTGAAGTCAGGTGAGAAGAATATTTGTCCGATGAAATTCCGATCTTCAACGAAGGACTCGAAATTGTCACATTTTCTGCTAAAACCGCGCTTAGTTCCCGCGCACGACACGCACTGGACGGTGGCTCGCCGCGAACTGACAACACGGGACAATGCCTGCGCCCGAGCTCGTCCGAGGACTGACGGAGACGACCGAATAGTACCGAAGAGTGTTACGTGCGACGAGCGACTGACAACCGCGCCGGCCGATTAATGCCTCGATGGAACTGCCGATCCTTTCTACGAGCATCCAGATAAATTAGACGTAAATAAAGCTTTGAGAAGCACGAGAGAGGACGGGACCGTTAATGTATGGAGAGTTGCCTCGAACGTTGAATTATTCGATCGTTAAATGTGATTTGTTGCACGGCGGGTGCTGTAAGAGTATAAGGTACCTTCGTTTTTTCAAGTTTTCTTAAATTTCACTCACGACCGAACGAAAAGGATCTTCCCTAATCTCTTTTTTGCAGTTGATCGTTCTCGTCGACGCACTCGCGTATTTCTATCCTGCACGAGCTATTCTCTCGTGGAATTTTTCCAGCAAGATAAATCTCACGCGAAGAATCGTTTCTCCGGGTGAGCTCGTCGACTGACCTTTCTCGGCTCACGCGCGACAAATGCAGCCAAATTTCCAGACGGCTCGTCGGAATAAAGCACCGGGGAGGAGAGAAGCTCGTCTAGCGGATAAACGGGTCCCTCCACTCGTTCTTCTCGATCTCTCCTCGAGGGGTGGCAACGGCGCCGGAAACTTTGAAGTCGAAAATAGCCGAAAATTCTCTCTTTCGCCAAGACGCTCTCACTCGGAGCTACTTGCTCTCTCGGTTCGCTCCTCCGCTGCCTTATTCGCTAGAAAAGCGACGATATCGGATCGTTGAACTTGGGCCAAGGCGATCATGCCTCGAGATAGCAAGGAAGTACCTGGACTGAAGATTTGAAAAACGAAAAGAAGAGATTCCCTAGCGTGCAATATTGTGTAAAAAAAAAAATTAAAAAGTACAGAAACATATTTCTCTTTGGCACTATTCCTACCACGACCGGTCAAACGACCTTTTTAAAAAATTTCAATTAGAATTTCTTATGTACAACGTAATTGCATCGCCTTTAAATTTCACTTTTCCTAAAATATTGAAATATGTAAATTATACGTATATTTTAAAAATAGTCGTGAAGTTTAAAGACAATGCAATACTTACATTGTATAATAGGAAATTCTAATCGAAATTTCAAAAACGGTCATTTGACCGGTCATGGTAGAAACAGTGTTAAAACGACGGTCTCTTTCAAATTCTCTTTTACACGAGTGTCAGAACCAAACCAAAAGAATTTCCTTAGTGCTCGACATTACGTAAAATAAAAAAATATTGAAAAAAATTGCTTTCTTAAGAAGTACCCTTTAAATGAGGTCAGATGATAATGCGAGTATCATTTCACCGCTGTTAATCCATTGCCGCAAAAGGCAACTATAACCGTCCATTTTTCGCGAATATGTAGACAAACGAGGACTGTAGCCGTCAATTGTTCTAAGTACAGATAAAAAAGAAAAAAACAAATTGTGGATAGAACCGCCCAGAAATTTTCCTGGGAGAACTATGATAAAATTAACCAACGATTTAACACTTGTCTTATCGTGAACCTCGCGGGAGTTTCGTCGTTCGGTAAAATCGCGATAAATCGGAAACTGTTTCGATTCGGAAGACGGAGTAAGTAACTCGACGAACAAAACTTCTTGGAAGAGACAATACAAAGCGTTGTATAGCAACACAAAGACCATACATACAATACCCATCGTATTTATACAGTACGCGCTCTTTAGCACAAATGTACTAAATACATATTTTTACGTAACTCGCGCTCTAGTGACCGACTGCAAAAAAAATACAAGTACGTTACCAAGTGTTAAAAAGAAGACAGAAAACCCGTGTTTCTGGCCACGATTTTCAAACTAAAAGTGGCAAAAATTTTCAAATGGATTAAAAAACCGCTTGAAAATCCACGAGAGATTTAAACCTGGCGCGTAGATCTCAAGCGAAAGGAACGGACTTAGGAATGGTCCGACACGTAGGAGCGAACTGAGCTCCCGTCGGCAATACACAGGCAATAAAACGTAGCGGAGTAACGAGAACGGACAGAAGAATACTGATCCTCGGACGGACGGAAAGACTTTTCACGATGCTTTCCGTGCGTTTGTCGTGGCGTGGCGGACCAGAGTCGGAGAACAGATGAGAGATAGCTGAGGAACGGCAACGGCAAAGTCAGCAACGAGACGTGGCGCGCGGGAGGATCGAACGGTAGGTACGCGAACCCGATGACTTGCCGTGTTTTCCAAGCCGCTCATAATTCATGCTCACCGTCGCACAGAGCCACCGTGTGTCCCACGAATGTTTATGTCATTTCCAGTCTCGCGATACGCGAAAGCGGAGACGGAAAAGGTGGTTGGAGAAAGCGAGGGAGAAAGAGGAGAGCGAATAAATGAAAGGAAGCGCGGAAAGGACGCGTGGAGAAGAATACGAACAGAAAGAACGGAATTTTAGGCGTGAGAGAATCGAACGATGCTTCTATTCTCGAATAATCTCCCATCGTCGAATCGCTAATGATAATAAGATTTCGATAGAACGATTCACTTCCTCGAGGAGTACACAGAAATAGAGAAAAATTACTAAGACGATTGGACTGTTTATTTTGAAAGCGGTATATGTCCATTTTTTTTAAAAATGAAGTCGCATAATTTGTGGTTAATTTAGTGCAAACTTTTTATTCGTAACTAGTTTTGCACCACTTTCAAATCTAACGGTCCAATTGTAGGACGAATTACAAAATCAATTTGAAGAAGTAGAACTGACAAAGAGAAATAATCTGATTCTACAATTAGGACATTTCTAATCGACCGGCTAATCTCCAACAGTCGTAATTAACCTCGAGCTTCCTTCGAGCCAATTTTACCGCTTGACTGATTGCCACTACGATACATTAACCTTCCGTACGAAAGAAAAAAGATGAGAAGAAGCAATCACCGCGAACCTACACGAGCACGCGTGTTAAACCGCTTAAATTCAGTGACGAGAGAAAGAGAGAAATGCGAGAGGAAACAAAGGATTAGACGGCACGGTGCCTATACTATACGGGATTCGCGCGATTAAACAAACCTAACGGTGAACCCCCGCGGCGGTGAGGATGGGTCGGAGAAGCAAGCTGGAAACGAGATGGAAATCAGGATGGACCAAAGAAGGTCGCGAACCGATCGGATCCTCTTCCTTTACCGTCGACCACTCGCCGTCCAACGTTCGAACGTCTTCGTCGACGGAATCGAAGCGGTCGACGAGATCCAAGTGGAATTTATCTTACCACGTTTACCAAACACTCCGTTCCATCCTTTCCAAAGAAAGGTTCACCGACGCGAGAAGCTCGCTCTTCCGTCTTGCCAACGAACTCTCTTCTTATCAAGGTAAACCCTCCGCGCAGGAAGTTCGACCGTAAACACTTTCACGACGAATCCAGAGGTAGAAACTAAGGGCAACGTTCGATTAACTCTTTGGGCCACGGTGGTATTAACAGATTGACGACCGACGATTTTACACTAAAGTTATCTCACGTCACCGGCTATTATTATTGTACATATATTATTTAAACATATCATAGTGTCCGGGTTTTCACAAATTGAAATAGACAATGCAAGTGCAAACACGAGTTAATTCGTGATCGGTCAACAACGTTTGGTCATGTAAACACGAGTTAACTTGTGACCGGTCAACAATGTGTTAAAAGTATCCCGCGTTTTTGATGCGCGGATATACATGGTGGGACAATTTTGGACCTTAAATATTACGAAGGTGAGTAAGTGGGGTAAGTGCGCCGTCGAGACGAAATTTTCTAAAGTATGGTTTTATTCATGATTTATTTTTTTTAAACGACCTTATGCATCTATAAAGTACAGTTGAAAGTCATGTTGCCAAAGTTTTTATTTTGCATAAAAATTTTGAAGCTCGTGGAAGGAGAGTAAACACAATTTTCGAATTTTCGTGTATGCACTTGCCCCAGCTCACCTTACTATACAGTCATTTAAGAAAACTAAGAAAACAAATGATAAGAAAACCATACTTTGGAAAATTTCATCTCGATGGCGCACTTACCCCGAGGCTGCACTTATCCCAACTCACCTTACATATTTTTGATATATCTATTTATTATGTATGCGAACGAGATATCTCGTCACCCGTCGTCAATGTGTTCATTTAAAGTTTAAACGAAGGACCTTCTTAGAAAGAATTCTCGTGCACGACCTCGATAGAACTGTATACCAACATTACCTTTGTAATATATAATGTGTCCAAGTGTGTCGAACGATTACGGACTGATATCGTAGATTAGACTTTAACCCAAGAACCTCAGACACCGGTATACAATATTTCGTCCAACCCGCGTATAGTATCCCGTAGCGCACAATGTAACTAAATTTCGAAACGCGGATACGACAATATGGGAGATTCGTGCTTAAACGAAATCTCGCGCGAGATTTTATTACGTATCTATTGAAAGAATCTCTTGAATTTTCCTCCACTTCGGTGACACTGTAAATAGACTCGGTAGTTGCATACATATGCAACGCGGGGCCTCACGAAACAGCGATAACGAGATTCAGCGTGCCGGTGCGGAATTTAAATTCGAAATGTGACTATCTCGTGGAGAAAAACGAATTTTGTTCGCGCGCTACTCGTGGGAAAAGGCTCCCAGAGCTGGCGGCATGGAAAACGGCATGAGAATGGTGGAAGGAGAGGGAGAATGGTCTCGTTGCTGGTGCTGCTCGCTCGGACAGTCAGCAACACGTGTAAATGGCGTTACGCTTCCACCATTAGCCGCGTTTATACGCGCAACCAAGCGAATAAACGACCACGCAGTCTCTCTTCCTCCTAGCTTCCTTCTCCAGCCTTCTTCGAACGGGCCGCAATCTTTTCGAGCGCTCTTCTTTCCCAACGACGCTCCAGCGCTCACTTCCCGAGACTATCGGATAAGTTTCCGGTCAACGGCCACGACGATTCCGATTATCATCACTCGTCGTCGATGGGAGGACTCCATTACACGATTCTCGGATACGGTGCTATTAAATCATTTCACGGGGTCGATCATCTCCGAGAACAAGTCACGCGATTTATTTATCCCCTTTTTTTAAATTAAATATTTATCGATATAGATAATTCTCTTTTTTAAACCTCGAGCTACGGCGGTCCTCGCCGCGGAGTGCCTTGCGTGGAACGGAACACGCAAGTAATTCTAGTGTTTAGTAAATTATTCTAGATACAATAATTCTAGTGTCTAAGTAAATCTAGTGTTAATCCCTAGGGCACTCTGGGTGCCTATAGGCGCTTAGAAATTTTGCGTTTGCAACACTGAGAACGCCTATAGCAGCTCATCTCATTGTGGTTGCCTGAAACTGAGCCGCTTGACGCACCTTGGCTTTCCGACACGGAAGGAGCCTAAAACTTTGATCGATAATCATTTCGATGGATCTTATCTCAGTAAAACGAAAGTGAATGCTAAATTCGCTGTTACCTATTCCGTTGGTCACGTGCTATTGAAATATTTAGGCGACTTGTATACATACATTTTTAACATTCATAGTATCAATTCGGTTCAGAACACAAAGAAACAAATAATAACGCTTTAACCTAGTAAAATTCAATTATTTTGATTATTGAAATATGTTTTCGCAAAAAAGCATCCCTACCGAAAAAATTCGCCCTACTCGGCGTACATCGTAATTGAATTCAGACCTTTCAAAGTCCTAGCCCTACGTCTTAAAATTTGCCACGGTCAAGGGGTTGAGAAGAGAAGAAGAAATTAGAGAATTGAGAAGAATCTTCGTAGTGTGGATCGTTGTCCTTCCTCTTTCCGACCTTCTCTCTCACTCTCGTCTCCTTTTCTCCTCCTCCGAATGCACCGATATGCGCGCGTGCTTCGACTCTTCTGACGCGGCTCTTGCGCGCGCGCGCGCGCGACACACACGAGACGCGCAGCATAACGGAAGAGGACAAGGACGGGAACGGCTCTTCTAATCCGGTCGGCCTCGAAAACCTCCGTATGCCGTTATTACTCCCGTCTTGTCCGTTACTCGGGCGGGGAAACGAATAAAAAGAGGATCGAACCGCTGCCTGCGCACCACGAGCGTCAAAGATGCGATCCTCCATAGGCGTTAAAGATCCGTCTTTCTCCTTCTCGTTCGCGAACGACGAGAGGGTGAGAGGAGCTTTCGTTTACCCTCGCGCGGATTCTCGTCACCGATCATTGAAGTCACTTCTTCGTATGCGCGCGTGATAGCTGGAGCGTAGGAATAGTGTGGTGTAACGAGCACGGAACGGTTCCTACGATTACGAAATTTATTCATTGGACTTTTGCAAATGGACGTTGTGGACAATTCTGTGTTTCTATCCTCGGAACTACGGTTGTCACGTGTCCGGCTTTAGCTGGACATGTCCGGCTTTTTAATTGTTTGTCCGGTCAAAAATAGTCGGCGTCCGGCTTTTTATATTTTGTAATCTTGATACTTGAATCTGTAGAGTAATTGACAGTTTTACTAACGAGCCGGTTACCGATCGAAGCACGCAGCGCAGCGCGAGCCGAGAGAGGTCGTTTCATTGGTGCCCTTTTCTCAGATAAAGATGATTAATGCCTATTAGTTATTCTTTGAATTATTCCATGAAATTTGTTTCTTCATATCTTTGTCCGTCTTTCTCATTCGAATGTCCGGCCTAATTGTCTGTTATATGCGGCTATACGATTTTTTCACCTGGCAACCCTACTCGGAACCAGCAGAAAGGAGAATGATCGATTCTCTCGGACCCGTGGAAGGAATAAGATGAATTTACGAAGCTAAATATTTTCTCGTGCCAATAATAAGTAGCGCGAGAGAAAGGAAAAAGCTAAGATTGCTTCGAAGTCTTCCAAGTAGCATCCAACTTTTGCCACTTTCAATAACTCTACACCGCGCGGTCTTCGAGCTCCTCTCGCCGTTGCACGGAGCCATTCGAACTTTTTCCTTTTCCGCCACCGACGTCGCACGGAGAAAAATCTTCGAGCCTTTGCTTCGAGACGCGGATGAAGAGGAAGAGGCCAAGGGTAATAAAGCAAAAGTGCGCGGTGAATAAAGTGGAATATGCTTTACGATCGGCGTTAATAAGTCAGAAGAAGTGGGATAGTCGTAGTGGAGAAAGAACGAGAAAAGAATGAAACGTATACGATGCCGTAGGGAAGATGGAACGGCCGTGTAGCGGGCTCTCGTAAATTCTTCCGTAGAAAGCGCACTTTTCTTCGAGATCTCGGTGGAAGATGTCGTCTTGGCTGTTAATGACGCGTAATACGCTCGAGAGCGAGGAGAAGCAAGAACGAGAAATACTGGAAAGTTCTTGAGCAACGATCGTAGATCAGTGCGGCGACGAGAGATGCGAGAGGCCACCAGACGCTTTCGCCCGCTCCGTCAGAAGAAAATCTTCGCGTGGGCGATGCCGCTCGTCGTGGTTGCAATTTGCATGAATAAATAAATATGTAGAACGATTTGTTTAAGAGTCGGTACTCGCCTGGTAACCGTGAACGAGCCAAGGAGCACTGCGAAAGATCTATGAATAAAATCTCATTTTGTAATCTATGAATAAAATCTCAAAATTGCAATAGATAATGGGTCAGAGGTGAGAATTCATTTTCAAACTAATTTCTGAATGGTGAGATTGCTCTTTCCGATCTTAATTAAATTAGAAAGGGGTTTGCAGGAATTGGTGCAGCGACGGGAGATGTAACAGGCCACCAGACGCTTTCGCTCGCTCCGTCAGAAGAAAATCTCGCGTGGGCGATGCCGCTCATCGTGGTTGCAGTTTGCATGAATAAATAAATATGTGGAACGATTTGTCGAAGGGACGATACTCGTGTGGTAACCGTGAATGAGCGAAGTGGCACTGCGGAAGATCTATGAATAAAATCTCAAATGGATTTACAGGAATTGCAATAGATAATGGGCCAGAGGTGAGAATTCATTTTCAAATTGATCTCTGAATTATTTAATTAGAGATTTACTAATACTCCCATTGGAATGATGAGTTTGCTCTTTTCGATCTTAATTAAATTGCAAAGGGGTTTACTGGAATTGCAACAAATTATAGTGAGACTGTGATAAACTAAACAATCCTACTTGCTTCGCACCAATTATTATAAATACGCGTAATGGACAATTTAGACAGTTTCTTTATGATCTTGCCGTACCTACGCGCAGATTTCTTTTGAGCGGAAATTTTGCAAGGATTCCTTCGCAATATTGCAAAATTAATCTAAGTTCGCGCATCTTTTTGGATAATAATCACGGAAAGGGGACGCGCCCGAGCGAGTTTTCCTTCTTATCGACCGAAGCCTCGAGAAAACGTCTACTTTACCGACCATCATTCTCTCTGAAACTTGACCCGCTCTTCGCCAAGGGGCGCCTCGTATCGCTATCATTTACGATCGCGTCATAGCGCGCGGCGCATATTTAAATACTAATCGACACGCGAACGCATTTTTCATCCCCCTTTCCCACATTGCTCATTTACACGCGCTATATTTGCATGCAACTTATCTTCGCTCGCAAACAGATGCACATTCCGTCGCAGCCTGATATTCCGTCGCGCTTGTACCTCATTCAATTCTCAAGCTCCCATTGCCAGATTTGAATCTAGCCTCGCTCCGAAGAGAAAAAAGAAAAAAATTCCGCAAGACCAACCGCCAGAATGACAAATCACTTCGACCACTCGCTCGTACGTTCTCACGATCCAACTTTTCCTTCTTAACACTAGAAGTACCTGTCAAAATGATCGGTCGCGTCAATTTTTCACAAGAATTTCTCTTCAACGCTACAACTACCATTTTCTTTTTATACGAAAACTTCTTTGTCGACCACGCATTTCAACAAATTTGATCATTCTAGAGTTAAAAGGAGCAGATCTGGAATTCTCTTGAGATTTCGAGGGAAAGTAGAATGGGCCAAAGGTCCTACACTTTCAATGGGACAACTTATTCTTCACCCGTCAAAAATTACGGGCATCCCAAAAAGTGAGAGCATGCTGTTGACAAAATTCCAAGGCTAAAACGTACAATGTTCGATACTCGCAGAAAATTGCGCAAGAGGGTGTAGTCCGACCGATATAAATTTTCCCGTTACAGTCGGCCGGTTCGAGGGCGAGGGAATTTTGGGAGAGAGGTGAATCGATAAAAATTGCAAAATGAGACGGGACGTGTTGGTGCCTCGCCGCGGGTCGAGGTGAAAATTTCGCGGACCAAGGGTTGAGGTGAAAATCCATGGGGCGCGCGTATAGATGAGAGACCGATTGCGGAGGTGGAGGCAGAGGACCGTAGAGATAACAAGGCGGCGCCGATGCGCCGCGGTAATTTTCGCTTTATGAGCACCCTGGCGGAATAAATATCAGCGGCCTGGCTGGGATTATCGCGTCGGGCGAACAATTTTCGCATTTTTCCATCTCCCTCCTCTCACCCTCTTTCCTTCCTTCACTTCATTTCTCTTCGTCGAGTCCGCTCAACTCCATCTCTCTTCATCGAGGTTTTTCTCACGTTTCACCCCGAACACGCACTGAGGGAAAAGTACATGAAATATCTAACTATAACGGCATAGTAACAAAATTATGGTTGGAAATATCATATTTATGGTAAATGTTACCATAATGTCGATAATAATTACGATAGAGGCATAGTATAAGGAACTACATTATTTTCTTACCCAAAATTATGGTTACTTCAACTGAAAACATAGTATGGTTGAAAATATACAGGGTGTACCAAAAGTCTGGATACACCTAAATATCTCAAAACCAATGCATTTTAGAAAAAAATGTTTTAGATAAAAGTTGTAAGGTTTGAAAGGACGCATTTAATGATAGTAGCCACTTGACCTAGGATGACCTTGTCAAGGTCAGGCCAAGGTCAACTTGATTTTTTTAAATAGAACTCTATATCTTTTATTACAGATTCTTGTAGGCAATGTCGAGACGTTTTCAAAACTCATATTATGAACCCTTTTTCGATAAGATTTGGCTGAGTTATAAGTCCTCAAAGTTTAAGCACCGCCGGCATTAGCGTTATCCAAGATGTACCGCGTGGAGGTTGCTCGGTCGGACTTACATCTTTTGTGTGTGCGCGCGCGCGTGTGTTTGTAAATTGATTGAGTGAGTGAGTTAGCGAATAAGTATACTATATAAGTATACTATAAAATACTGGATTAAAGATTTCAATTTGCCGCAATTTCTAAATAGTTGAAGATAACCATTATAAAGTGTCTCCGCGGCAAAGGTGTATATACTCGATGTACATGTCAAATTTTGGTTCGGGTGCATTTAATTGTCCGGTTTCGATCACTTGCGTCTATTGCAGAAATGCTGCATTTTGCGGACGAGCGCGAAGCGCGAGCATCCGACGATCTCAGGGGGTATGGCGCTTGAGCGAAGTGAAAGCGCAGAAGACTCTGTCCCATAGTTTAATATCTCAATACTTGAATTTTTCACAATTTCGAAACGCTTTGCCTATTGCGGTCGTGCCTATTGCAGAAAAGAGAAGCTTCGCTTTTCTGCACCCGGTAAAGCGAGCGCGAAGCGCAAGCAAAGGCGATCTGGAGGGGGTTGGCGCTTAAGCGAAGCGAAAGTGCAGGGGGATCTGCCCCCTAGTTTACGGATTGTGCCACGTCTATGTGCCGATATGTTCTCAGCACAAAGATCACAGAGAAGAGTGATAACATCGTTCTGTCCAAGCCCAGTGTCTATTTACACTATTGGAAAATAGATCCATTTAAAATCGGAGATAGGATAATATTGCCCAATTAGCACTTACGTAGCGCGTTTGAAAATTTAATCGAAGAAATACATAGATACATAACATTGGTATCTGTGGTGTTTGCGGTCTGCCAACACCTCTCACTGCGTCACTTAAAGGTTAATTATCTGCGCGAAAAGCGATGGGTAATCTAATTGGAGTGTCTCCTGTTGATTTTACTTCGTATAGTAATTGGCATCTCTGTTGCGCCAATCGCGCTTCTTTGCTTTCCTAATCTCGGAAAATTCCAGTACGGCACTGGGTCGGATGTACAACAAATGTATCACAGTTAATAAAGAACATAAAGTACCTCGCGGCCTAGTGAACTGAAAGCAATGCCCGTCGCAGATACTGTGCCGTTTGTTCTACTACTCACTTGACTCATAGTAGAATAATACTCGGCCGTCTACTCACATTTTTACTCGACGTACTGTTTATACTTTTCCGTTAAGTGTATTTTTTTTACATTAATCCTTCTATTCTACCTTTCCTAGTGTAAACTAGGCTTATCTGTCTAATTAAGAATTACTACACGTGCACAACACGAGCTGTGGGTCACATTTCGACTCGCTCAGACGCGTAGTTGCGTCATTCAACACAAACATTAGATATCCAGTCTCGAACCAATTAACTAATCATTCAAAAAAGTAGACTAGGACCTCGAAAAGCAGCTGCGATCCAACACTTAGTGCTTATGTACACGTATAAAAGACTCGAAACATCTAAAGTAATACTCAGTTCTGCAAGGATTCGCAGCGTTACTACGAGCATGCGGTTCCCTGTGGCGTGTCTGCTGGCAATCGGGTTTGCTGATCTCGGTGAGCAAAGAAAAGAAACAGTCTCATTACACATAATAATGTAAAGTATGAATGTCGTTCTAAGACTCTAAACCCTTTCTACGGTGCGTAGATGTACGGATCGATGTATGGCTAGATACGATTAGGTCTGGTGTTCGAAATGTGCACCGTTTGCTTCAATGCAAGCCAGTGTTCTAAATTTAGAGTCTTAGGACGACATTCATAGTCAGATGTTATCAAGATCGTCTTAAATTTATCTTCAGATATTGAATAACTAATGAGATGATTCATCATACATTAAGTTTGGTCAGGAATAAGGCCATTTCAAGGTCACAGTTGACGTTTTTTGAAGAAATGTTTGGTACAAAAGTTTCGTGTTTTTTTACGTAGAATCCGAATCGGTAACAAAAAATATCATGTTCCATTTTAAAAAAATGAACTTCCGGTCTGAATAAGCCATTACCGGTTCGAACCGGAAGTTGAAAATACCATCATCGGATAGAGCATACCCGATTTAGTCATTAAATTTTTTGGATTTTTCATAAAATCCATTCCCCTTGATTTTAAAAGGGGTGTACGGGTGGTCTGGGACACCCTGGATATAATA
The DNA here is from genome assembly GCA_944319695.1 of Tiphia femorata. Taxonomy (NCBI): domain Eukaryota; kingdom Metazoa; phylum Arthropoda; class Insecta; order Hymenoptera; family Tiphiidae; genus Tiphia; species Tiphia femorata. Next base: position 1,101,867 of record OX090899.1, read on the forward strand.
TATATATCCTAAATAACATGAAGAATGTAAACAAACAATGGGAATAATTTGTTCATTTTCCTTACGTTTACATATAAATAGACCTCGATCGAAACCGTGTTTCGAATCCACAGTTTAAAAATGTTCATTTCTTGTTTCCCATCTGAACCGGAATCGCATAATAAATTCTTCATATCTATTCAATAAAAGTCTTTTAACGGATAAAAAAAGGAAAAAATGTGCAAAAATTTTCTCATAATTTTTGAAGTGTTCGTGAAATAAATACACGCGTACACGTGTACACGTGTAATAGAGGGTACTAATCTGAATGCACAATACGAAAGTATCTTGGCAATAATGCCGTAAATTTTGATGAAGCAGTGATTGCGGATGAACCAGAGAAGCTGATGAATGCCGTGCCTGCGAATTATGGTGAGTTTCCCTATGCCGCATCCATTCGGAAGCTTACAAGACATCGGTGCGGGGGTTGCATAATCACTAGTCGACACATTCTGACAGCTGCACATTGTGTCGACTCAGTTCCCCTTTTCTTGTTGACGGTTGTTACCGGGTCCAACTATGCCACGTCCCATTGTGTGCCCAACTGTGCCTTGACCAATGGTGTGACCCACACGATTATGGCCGTCTATCTCCATGAAAATTATCGTTCTAATAGAGATATGGTCTGGGACATTGCTGTTATCAAGGTAAATGTCAACCTGCGAACGCTTAATTTGATTAATCGAGTAATCCCTTTTAAAACAATTATTCTACTGCGCATTCCAAGTGAACGTAAAAGTCTGTACATTTAATAAACACAATTTTACCATCCACAGCTCACGGCTCCGATGGATCTCAATCCATTTCAAAACATCGTCAATTTACCTATGACCAGACAGCCCTATGGGTTAGAGGGCACGGTGTTCGGATGGGGGACAATTACGCTCTCGAGTACGAGACCCGCCGATTGGCTCCGCAAAGTAACTGTCAGGACTCTACCACGCGATATATGTCAGCTATACTACACCAATTTACTTCCCGAGCATGCTATGTGTGGGTGGCCTATCATAGCCGGATCTGGAATTTGCGATGTGAGTAAAGAAAAAATTGGTAAAGTTGGAAAACTGATCGATATTAACACAAAGATTAAATATATTGCCCTTTCAAAATAAGTCAATCACGATCGTTTAACGGCTCATACGGCAATCATTATTGTCGTTACTCCTTGCACAATCTTGGGACAAGACTATTTAACTATTTACTCGTTTCTCAGGGTGATAGCGGCAGTCCCTTAATATACGAGGGTCAAGCGATCGGCATTGTAAGCGGCGGTGTTGATTGTTCGGATGGATATCCGGACGTCTATATGAAAGTTTTCGACTTCTTAGATTTTATCTTGAAGCAAGTGTCAAAATAATAAGTTATTCGTGCAAATTGAAATTTTCTTTGACTCTCAATATTCGAATACAACTATTGCTGTGATATATATATACACCGTATAACGAAGTACCATTATTACACAGGGTATTCAATAAGTAACGGACCCCCCCCCCCCCTCCCGCCTTCTATGTCAGAATCTATGCATTTTAGGGAAAATGATTCAAACAAAAGTTTTAGACGGAGTAGGAAATAGGCGAAGAGAAATATTACCGTTATCGGAAGACTCGAGAATCCGTGCTCTTAGAGTTACGAATACTGAATACTATCGAGTGAGAGAAACCAAAAACTGTGGTTTGATAAGAATTCAATGGTGATTTTCAAATGAAAAGTTCAACTTTACCTCCAAATAACCTTGAAAATCCACGAAAATTAAAACCAAGGTCACGAATGTATCCCGGCCTACATTCAGATTTTGATCGAAGCAATTTTCACGATTAGGTGTAACGTGACAGTCAACAAAAACCCTATGAACCCTACATTCCAAGTGGACGAAAAATCTGTGCATTTAAAAAATACAATTCGTTCCACCGATAAGTTATAGCTCTGATGACCCTCAATGCCTTCCAAAACGTCATCAATTTATCGAGCGCCAACCAGTCTCCCATCCTAATAGGCACGGGCGACGACCACGGCAGGTTATAAGCGGTAAGGCTCGCCCCGAGCCGATGGGGTACCTACTACCGACAGTCCTACGCTCGCGGACAGCTCCAAGACATTTCGTAACAATTCCGCACGGTGTGCGCGCTCATGCGTGCCACTACCTGGATCTTTTCTTTCTTTCTGCGCATGAGATCTGCCCCCTAGTTTTCTCCCAGTGCGACAAGGACAAATACCCCAAGTGCAAATTTCGAGAAAGAAAACTAATTGCGAAGAGTTTCCTTTGCCCTCGAAATTTCTTACGTCGCGCGAGAAAATTCCACAGTGAGGAGGAAACTCGCGTACCCTAACCCAGTTCCTGACCTTTCTCACGAATCGTCTTTGAATCGTCTGCGGTTCGCGTGCCACGCGCAAGAACCTCGCAGCCACCACCAACCCCACCGTCACAATCGAGAACGACGTGGGGTGGAAAGGCAAAAGGGAGAGGGATGAAGACAAGGGGTCGAGCGCGAAGGGAGGAGAATTCTCGCTTTATGGAATCGGCTGGGTTTATCGGCCGGGTCCCTCCACTTCGTTTGATGCTCGCTTCGGTGAGAATCGAAGTTAATGGAAGAAGCGGGACGTATAGGCTGTATAGGGTCGTCTAGAGGGAGAGAGAGAGAGAGAGAGAGAGGAGAATGAGAGAAGGAGAAGGGCCAGAGGCCGTTGGCTCACAGAGGAAGCACGCGACGCTTTTAATCACGAGGGACACCCAACGACGATGAAAAATCCAGGTCGTGGAAAGGGAGGGTGGCAGGCTCGATGATGCGCGCGGACGTTGCCGATGGAAGAAGGGACGAAAAGAAAGGTACGCGGTGAAGAAGAGAAGGGGGTGGATGAGAAAATGGGGTTGGAACACGAGGACAGGGACAACCAGCAGGGTAGACCACGCGCGGTGCTATCGACATGCCCATCGTTCTCAATGGAATATTAAAACGCGAGCTCCATATTTGTTCTTTCTCTCGATATACGTCAACAGCCCGCTCTCGTCGGATTTTCGAGCTAATTTTTCATTTCATCTGATTTTTTATTTCCCAAGGTACGAAATATCGTTCGTGAGCTGTTTTAACCCCGTTGAAGGATGCAAGGGTGGCTTGTTAGGGTTTTCCTTCTTCTTCTTCTTAATCTAGTGATTCTCGGTGGACCTTGTCTCGCGTTTTCTTCCGTTTCTTTGAGATTTATAGGAGCCAGGATCTTGTTGGATTTTCTTTTCATTCGCGTTACCCTAACCCTAACCCTAACTCCAACCCTCTTGAAGAATCTAGGGGCGATGGTTTATGGGTCTTCGTCTAATCTTAGATCCGCGAACGATCTTGGTGATCTTGTCGCGGCACCTTTAGCTCGGTACCCGCGTTTCTCGTCTTATCGGTCCACCGTTACCCACGCTCGAACGACTCCACCAGCATCGTGGCACAAGCGATAGCCGCGGGTCGCCACGAGATAAACACCGCCTTTCCATTCGATTCGAAGTCGTAAGTCTATCGCGGCGTCCTTCGCCTTTCCCTCTCACGCAATTTTCCCAACCACCGAGGTTTTCACAGCTTCCGGAAAATCGTGTCCGTCTCGCGGCTCGATCGCCTTTATCGACGCATTTGCCAACCTTCTCTCCTAGAAAATCTCTTAGCAGAGGAACCTACTTCAAAAAATATTCCTCGTGGACAAAAAGCCAAGTATCCTTAACCCTTTGACTGCTAAAGGCGCATATATACGCCTTCACAAGTCCATCAATATACAATACGAAAGGCGTAAATATACGCCCTCTGTATTTTTAATTCACTTGCCCTTATTATTTTTTAAATCCTAAGAATGATATCAAATTTTCGGATACTGTTTTGGTCACTAGTCAGTGGACAACCAGTCGCAGCTACCGACATGCGGAAATCGCGCCGTCCATGTTGATGGATTCGTCCTGAAGCGCGCCGCAATCAAAGGGTTAAGATTCCACCAAGCGCAATCCGTATTCGAGAAATCTCAATTATCGAAAAAAAATGAAACGATCTTTTCTCTGAAACCTCTAACATATAAATACCCCTAAGATTCCTTCGACCGGAATAATTTTCCAATCGAAATCCACCACGAGGAGAATTCCATTTCCAAAAAATCAAATATCTTCGCGAATACCACCACCCTCGAATTCCAAGGTTCGACTTCTAGAACGTAACCCTACCCTCACGCACCCTACTCAGAGCCAATATTTCTCGAACGCGCGAAGAACGACGCGAGTACGAGAACGAAGAGACGAGAAGGGTGCGGTTGAACGAAGGCAAGAGCCTCCGTGCGAGCAACTCCGACGAAGGCTTCATCGTCCTACCCCCCCTTCATCACCCTTGCCATCTCGTGCTGCTCATGTCGTTGCTGCTCGCCGAGCTGAGTCGAGCTACGGGGGCGCAGCATCCCTTTTAGCTTCAGCCTCGGGCTCTACACACACCCTCACACGCTCACACATTCGCGCTCTCGTCCTAAGCGAAGCAAGCTGCAAGCAACGACCTCCTGTGTCTCGTCTACGGCAAAAGGCCCGAGGAGACGACGATGACGACGTTCGACGCGCGAGAAAAGGAAGAAGGAGAGAAAGAAAGAGAGAGAGAGAGAGAGAGAAAGAGAGAGAGAGAGAGAGAAAAAGGACTGACTCAGCCTATGCTCGCGACCCATTCGTGCGTGAAAATTCCGCACCCCTCGGTGCACAGAATCATCATCCCCCCGACGATCGACCTGTTCGAGTCTCGTTGAACCGCGAGAATGCTGAAAAAAAGAAACGAAAAAAAAAAGAGAAATCACGAGCTTTTCCGCGCCGCGTGACGTCGCTCGAGGTGGCGCGGATTACCGTGAAGGATAAGGCGATCGACGATTTTCTCAATTCTTCCAAGGAAGACTGGTTTCTTACGAAGGATGGAAGGATCTTTGGAGTGGAGGTGATTTGTCGTGGAGCAGAAGTGATTCGAGATTGTTTCAGAATTGTCCGAAGAAAGATACGAGGAAAGAATTCTTTTAGCACGAAGAACCAGAATCGTCCGAATTCTCAACTGGAAGATCTCGAAGCGTCCTGCTGAGACTGCCGAAGATCTACCCGGGAATTTTAAAACTCACGGAGAGAAGAACACCGAGACTAGACTCCCTATTGCTGAGGGAGCACGAGCTGTAAGCAGTATCTGTTCGTTATCAAGGCTGTACCTATCGAGAGAATGTCTACACGGGCAATCTGGTTCGGTGGTGGCGAACGTGAGAGTAAAAATAGAGGCGAACGCAAAAATAGGAGTGCGGTTTAACTATCGTGCCGGACTCGATGTGGAGCACGGGCGCGGTGGTGGAGGGTATTGCATAAATCGAGGCAACATGGTAATAAGCTTGATAGACTGGTCCGGCAAAGAACTCCACGGTGGAAAAGGTTCCACGAAAACACTTTCCTTTTTAACGACTCTACCGAGAAGGCAACGAGGAAACCTCGTGCCTCGACGTTGTTGCAACGAGCATCGAAATTAAAATTTCTCTCCGCGACAAGAAGCAAGCCTATTGCAGGAAAAAAGTCGATTGAAAAAGATTCTGTTTCCGGTATCGGAAGTGGATCTCGATTAATCCCTCGATCTCCTTTCCTCGCCATTCTTGTGCTCGTGGTCGACTAGGATAATCTCGATTGGACGTCGATAGGTAATCGTAACGTAATTTTACTAACGGATCGTTCTCGAGCCGGACGCGTAAAACAGATCTTTATCCTCCAGATCTGCACGAGCGATTTCCGTCGTGGCCACTCACTAGGCAACGGTCACGATCTCGCTTTCTAACTCGACCAGTCCCCTTCTCGATCGAGACTCTTTCTCGATCGTTTGAGCACGATAGTTCGTCAACTCTCGACTCGCCGACAACGTGTCTCCAACTTCTGGCGCAGGTGCGCGAGAACATTTTTACACGAGTAACGCACGCACCGAAGCCAAGCGATTGGTAGGTGCGATTAATCGAGAGGTAGATCGAATGTTCAAGAGCAGGTGTGTCCAGTCTTTCTCTCTCTCTTTCTCTCTCTCTCTCTCTCTCTCTCTCTCTCTCTCTCTCTTTCTTAAGTAATTGTTTTCCTTCAATTTTTCACGCGCTTTTCGTAATATCGAAGGTAATATTTAACCTCCTGCGGTCGGAATTGTTTTTAATCTATGCACAAGTATAAACCTGTTCACAGTTGCAAGCAAGTGGAAAAGTTACACAGGCTTAATTATTTTGTCTTCTTGTAATTTGGTGCCATGAAGAGGCTCGCGAGAAGTTCTCGATGAAAATCGTGTAATACCGCGAAGGCTTAAACTGGTTTACGAGAGTATCTCGAGGGAAATCAATCCTTACAACTTTTCTGACGAACTTCACCTCGATGTTCATTCGATCGCATCGGCACAAGCGCCCAAGAGTTCTAATGGATGCGCTCGCCAGGTGTTACCGAGCTGCGTGCGACGATTGCGTAACACGCGAGGTATCACCGAGCGGCAACGACAAGTCGACATATCGAATATCGAGAGATACACGAGCGAGTCGCATTTCTTCGCGCTTACGAGGATATCACCTTCGTCGTATGTCGCTTCGATCTTTCTCCCTTACTTCGTTTACAAGGAAAGCAAGATGCGAAAGAAGAAAAAAGGCACCTTAGGGCATACCGAGCAAGTATCTCCACGCGTGAACGCGATAACATTTAAATGAGCTCTGCAAAGCTGTACATTAACGATGAGACAGAAACGGATGTTTCAAGCAAAAGAGTCGACTGCAAAATTAACAAAATGATTATAGAGATTCTGAAGAAGATGTGCAGAAATTTTGGAGTCGCTCCAAAACGAGTCGCTCCGAAACAATCCACACTGACAGAAAAAAATTGTTAGATTTACTATAATCTCACCATATTTTATAGTTAAATTTGGCGTCAAACATATTTTGACAGTTCACTTAACCATACAAAATATAGTAGAACGAACGATTTATATAAATGGTTATACATATTATTAACTATTACCTTTGTTCTTGTTACCATATGTATAATAAAATGTGCTATGTGAATATACAATAATTAGTTCGATCACTATGCATGAAATATGCTAAATAAAATAGTTACTTTTCTCACCATTATATATTTTCAACCATACTACATTTTTAGTTGAAATAACCATAATTTTGGGTAAAAAAATAATTTAGTTCCTTATACTATGCCTCTATCGTAATTATTACTGACATTTACCATAGATATGATATTTCCAACTATAATTTTGTTACTATGCCATTATAGTTAGATATATCATATACTTTTCTCTCAGTGCACACCCTCTGCTTCTCTTTTTCAGAGAGCTTCTCGTCTGTATAAATGAACGTGGACGTTGATACGCGCCGACGGACAAGCGGGATAAATAAATAAAATGTGCGATCACAGCGTGTCGGGGCAAGCCGATACGTCGCGTCGAGTAATTGCATCGTGGACGTTTCGTTCGTGCAATTTGCACCCCTCTACTTTCCACCGCCAGTTATTGAATCAATTAATCTCCCAATTACGATATCGTGGACGCGTGCTGGCCCATTCTGTGGCGCAACGCACGCAGCACCAGGCTCTACCCACCGTCTCCTCCCCGCGTTCTGGTCTCACCGCCAAATTCTATTCGCACCGTAATGCTAATATTATTGAGGCAATTCTAATAACCGGCCGCGCTCATTCGTTATCGGACTTGTGTTAATTATTCTCAGCGCGCCGTTCCAACGTGCAGGTCCTAGGCAACCGGTTATCAAACTTTGCCACGATCCTTTTAACCTTCTTGAGCGCCAAGTTGTGCGCCGTTAAGCGCGTACTATGGACCGCCCACTTTTTAAGGCAATACACATGCTCGACTGGCTAACGATTGTACCTTAGATCATTTGAGCAAAACTTTAACAGAAGTATTTATTTGATTGAACAATAATAACACGAACATCGTGAAAAATAGTAGATTGTAGCTTTTAAATTGGAAATTTGATAGTTTCGTTGTGCGTGGTAAATCTCAGGGTTCAATACACAGGTCGATGTTAAACTTTCTGCATTCATAGCGCGAAGCAATCCCATATATGCGTTCATAGTCCAAATTGAATGGTCCGGTGAATACCCATATATGTGCTCATAGCCCATGAACAATTTTGCCAAACGCGTATGTGTTCATAGTTTTCAAAAGGTTAAACCTACCAAAAGTGTTTCTCGCTTCAAACACCGCTTTGGACACGAGCAGGTTACACGGCACGCGACCACCGATCCAAATGCGGCGCTGCACTTTGATTTCTATTTTGCATTTCTCTGATTTTCGATTCCAAACGATCCTATGCGCTTTGCAGCGAGAGTGTAATACGGATCGCGACAAATGCCCTAGTAACAGACACCGTGAGAAAGATAACGAGGAGAGGCTTGCGAGAATATGCGAGCGCGCACGCGTGCGCGACGAAGTTGAGGCGCGGCCGAGAAATTCGATAGGCTTTGCACCTCGTGTGTAACATTGTCATAAAGAAAATTTGTTCGAAGCGGAACTCGGAGATAAATGGTCGATCGCAGATCCCGAACAATCAAAAACAAAAAAAGAAACTTTAAAGAAACAAAGCAGCAACAACAACGAAAATAATAATGACAAAGAAAATAATAATAATAGTAAATAATAATAATAATGGTAATGACGATAGCGCATGCAGCAAAAACTATTCACACTTATCCTTAAGATGTACAAATAGTCTAGACTTAAAACTGCCAATTGAAGCCGACTCGCGAATAGTACGCGGTAGAGCGTTCCAAAAATAAGCAGACTTTACGTAGAAAATCTTCTGAAGGTTTACAGTATGACAACAGAGAATAGTCAGATCTAACTCATTCTTATCCGCCCGAAGGTCACGCGAAAAGGAAGAACTGTGAAAAGAAAAGAGATCACGAGAGAGAGAAATAATAATAAGAATGAAAGTGCGTGAAGGAAAAGAGAACGGCGCGCGAGAAATTACTTTTCGCGAGATTCGTCCCGACCATCGCGTCATCCACCAGCAAAAATCCGTCGTCCGTGGCGATCGCAATTAAAAGTGGAAATCTCGTGGCCTTTCGGGACGGCATACAATTAATTTTTCTCTCTCGTCCCCCTCTTCCTCCTCCGACTCTCAGTAGCGCTCGGTTAGATTTTATTTAATTACTCCCACTCTCTGCACCGGTAGGCCACCCCTTTCAGCTAGCTATTACTCGTCAGCTCTCGGCTCTCTTCGAACGACGAGATTTCAATTCGACCCACCACCACCGGCCTCAACGTCGAACAAAACCGTGAAATTAAGAATCGCAGATTTTCATTACCAGCCGTCTCCACCTGCGCAGGTGCACGAGAGAGAGAGAGAGAGAGAGAGAGAGAGAGAGAGAGAGAGACAAAAAGAGAGAAAGAGTGATTAAAGGATTGCTTTCGTTTTGCGGTTTTTCCTCCTCCCTCGCTCTTTTCCCTTCCTTTGACCATTACCTTCTCTCGTCCTCTATAATCGTGCCCTCGAGAGAGAGAATGTCTTGACTGGCGGTTACATTAATACGAAACTCGAGATGTAACGTTCAAAGGTGAGTGGGGAAAGAGAGGGCTTTAACCGAGAATTGAAAACGATTAAAAGGGTCGCCGGCAATTTCTGTAAGTAATTATTTCATCGCTCGCCGTACGTACCCCGTGAGACTATGTAATCGATATTTAATCGGGTGGTAACGAAATTCCTTCAGAAAAAAAAAAAATTCAAGTACGTACGTATCCAGAGAAGAGAGGAAAAATGAATAATTTGCTTGCCGACGTTTAAATCGGGGCCTCGATGCTCGGAGCGCAAATTTACGAACTCTCGGTGTATTATTCTCCCGTTGCACCTGCTTCAAGGAATATACGTAATCGATACCCATTTAATCGAAACATTAAAATTCTCTCTGGAAAAAAATCCTAAACACCCGAAGAAGCAAGGAAAAATTTCACAATCTACCGGCCAATGTTTAAATCGGAGGCTTCGTCGTTCGACGTGTAAATTGACGAACTTTCGACGCATTGTTTTCCAGCCGCGCAGGTGCCAGTGAATTTCTAAACAATACCTATTCAATCCAGTGACATCGAAAAAGCAAGAACGACAATTACGAAGTACAGAAAAAAGAGAAGAAATTAAATAAGCCATTACCCGTCTCATCGTGCGGAATACAAATTGACAAACTTCCGGTGAATTCTTCGCAAGCTCCGGTTTAAAGACCCGCCCGTAATCCCGGACAATAATTCCCAACGATAAGAGCGCGACATTTCCGGAAACAGGGCGGGTAAAGAGTTTGCCTCTCGTGCGCTACGTGTCTGATATCGATCGTCGTATCGACGATAGAGAAACGCCGAGGGAATAAATTCTCAAGGTTCTCATGGAAGGAGAGGAGAAGCGGGAGGAGAGAAAATCGCTGATCCTTTGAAAAAGGAGAGCGAGCGTTGCGCGCGGTGGACGAGAAGGACGTGAGAGGATGCGAATGGAAAGGAGAGAGAAGCACGAGGGAAATGAGAGAAAGCGAGAAGGAAGAAGAAGGAAGGTGGAGAAGAGGCAGGATGGAGACTGTTGCGGCACCCACGTGCCATTTCGCACCGTTACCGACAAACACTCGCACTCTCTCTCATTTTCATCTCGCCTACTCTCTCACTCTCTCTCTCTTGCCTCGGAGCCACGCTCTTTGTCTCTCCATTTCACGGTCCCTCCTCCTTCCGTTTCGCGCAAGAACGTGAGAAACGACCGTTACACGGGCGGACGAGCGCGAACACTTAGCGCGCGAGGCGAGCGCAAGCTAAATTGCGCTTTATCGGACCCTCCTTTGTCACCTGCTTCGCGAAAAGCGCCGAGGGTGGAGCGAGGAAAGTCGCAGGTAAGAGAGCACGAGGGAACGAGAGGTTAAAGGGACGAGGATCATTCGTCGAATGTGGAAGAAGAAATCGCTCGAAAGGGAGGAATGAATTTACCTGTCGCGCAATTTGTCAAAGCTTCGTGAAACATTGTAGCGGAATAAGAAAAAATTTGCGTTACGGTAAAAAACGTCGCGTGCACGAAGAACAGTGTTCGATAAGAGTACTGTTATCCTCGTGTGACTAGCGCGAAACAGTTACGAGCTCGATAAAGAAGGAGAACGCGCGAGTGAAATTCTTCTGCAGAATTTCTCAAAACCTCGCGCACATGATAAATAAAAAAAAGCCTTGGCCTTCGAAACGCGTTTGAAGATCGCGCTAATAGTAAGTCTAAGGAACGACGACAATACTCTTATCCTCGGGCGAGCATCGACAAAGAGAACGAACAGGAGAATGAGTAAAATCCCTTTTTTGAAATTTCTCCAAATTTCACGAAAACCTACCCGTACAATAAGAAAAACAAAACACTTCAGTCCTCAAAACGCGTCCTAGGATCATGCGACAACAAACCCGAGGAAAATTTCGCGTTCGAATAAAAATCTCGAGGCCCTTCGACAAGTAACCCACCAACGAAAATTCTGTCACGCGAGTACTGTTATCCTCGATGCGACTAGCACGGAACACTTACTTACACAAGCCGGATAAAGAAGGGAAGCGGACGATTCTGGAACGCGTACCGTTCGACAGCGCTTACAGGACGTCGGCGTCGTCCCACGTCCCACGCGACATCCGCACCGATCGAACAAAACACACCATGCTCGGTATATCGTATTCGAGAACGCGCCTCGCGTCCACCAATTGCAATTAGCGGTGGCGTCCGTTAATTAGAATAACGACACGGACGAACGTGCAGGCGGGCGCGGCAACAAGTGAGAGGGTTGGTACTTACGTGAAACAGAGAAAAGGAACGAGACAATGTCGGTTTAACGAGGGAGACGAAACGAAGGGGATAGTGAAAGAGAGGGAGAGAGAAAAGTGGTGGAGAATCGAGCGCGTGGAAAGCCACCGAAATAATTCATTTCGCCCATCCTCGCGCACCTTCGTCGACGACTCTCCACCACTTCATCGAGTGGCGAGGTATAATTAATCACCAGCCGCGTAAACAGACCGGTAGATTATTCGCGAATTTACCCCTTTCCCACTCTCTTTCCAGTCTACCGTTTTCAACACTTCCTTTCTGGCCCCCTCCTTCTACCGCAGACTCTGCACGCCTCGTCGTTTCATTTCTTTTCCTTCTCGTCTCTCAATACCTCCTTAACAATGTTGTTGGGGTGATTTAAAACTGCAATTACGCCTCTTTTCACGAAGCTTCTTCCTCTCTCCCTTGATAATTCGCGACGCCCTTCTTCTAATGATTATTTCTCACTGGGAAACAATTTCTATGGGCAGTCGCGGGAGATGTGAGTAGGTCGGACGAGTAGAAGAGCCATTAGCTTAATGACGACGACATCGTTTAGGCGCCATCGCGCAAAACGATTAGGACAACTGGAAAGAACTTGCGAGCGGACGAATCTCCTTCTCGTCCTCCACATTCCTGCTGCAGAGCACTGTCGTGGTGGCGTGTGTCGCAAAAACGCGCGTGTTATGGTAATTAGCACATAATTGTCGAGCCTGCGATATTCCAACGTCCCGCTAATTGGATTAATTAGATGGGACTGGCCTCGTGGCCGCTCACGCGTTCCCACCTTCTCTATTTCTCTTCGCTTCTGTTACCTCGTAGTAACCTCGCGGAAAGCGAGGTGAAACGTTTCGGTAGATTATCCGAGGGAATTGCGAAAGGAGGAGGACTCTCTTGCGCATAATTCGGGCCACGCGTCTTCCTCACGTTCTCGATGCCGCACCCGATTGCGTCAGGAACTCGGAGAACTCACGTCGAGAAGGTTTACAGAATTTTTCGGGAGCTCGCGTTACCTCGTAGAAATTCGCACTTAAATCCGACAGGTCGAAGAAAGCGCGTCGGAGCTTCGAGAAGGTTTGCAGAACCTTTCGAGAGCTTACTCCAGTGAGAAATGGAACTTCGAATCGATATCGGATTGATATCAATACCATCAAAATACATCGATGCACCTCTAGCATCGATAAATTTTAAAATTTCGATCTCTTTTGATATAGCGCTGCGCATCATGCGGAGATTAATAAAATCAGTCAGTGCTGAAAGTTGGTGTGAGGTAAATGACGACACGACCACCAGCAAGATGGAATACGACGAGAGACTTGTAAGTATGTGATGTATATTGCTTTGAAATATATAAGTCGGTATTTTATTAATCTCCAAAACGCAGTTGAAATTTTAAAATTAATTGGTGTACCTATAGAGGTGCATCGATGTATTTTTTTATATCGATTCGATATCGATTCGAAGTTTCATTTGTCACTGGACGTTGCTTGGTAGAGATTCGCACTTGGGTCGAACAAGTCGAAAGAAGAGTATCAGAATTTCTTACGATCCTCGATCAATTTCCTGAAATTCTCCGCGACAAAGAGTCAGTCGTGAAGAAGCAATCGTCGGGACCTCCTGCTGACAAAATCTCATCATTGAAACCCTCCACCTCCTCTCCTTCGAATCTCCACAACTCGAATTCTCATGCGCGACCTTCCACCGCGGTGGATCGGAGGAATATTGCGCGATCAGCTTCGCCATTACGCTCGGCCGCTACGAAGCGCAGAAGCGTAACGAATAGGAATTTAACGCGAGCCACCACTCGTTGCGGCACCTGCGGGTGGTCCTCCACCTTGGCAGAAGCCACGAGAACATTTGCCAAAGACGCGAGAGGAATTTCTCCAAGGTCAACGATGCCAGGAGCCGATTCTTTCAGTGAAAAAATTGTATTCTCAAAATACAAACTTAATAATTCATCTTAATAGATACTCTTAATAGATAAGAATATTTTCTTATCAATATGACGGTTTTTGGAATATATTCTTGAATTAAGAATATATTCTTAATAATCCATCTGCATGTCGCGGCACAATGCGTGTCGATATTCGGTTAATTTAGGTTAAACGTCGCGTACAGCACATGTCGATGCCTGTATCTTGTTCCTCTTGTAATTCTGCGTAATTTTGTGTGCCGTGTTGCGCAAAAAGTGTGGATAAAGAAATGACGAAGTGGCTAGAAGAAGAAGATTTGGGCGATTTAACGGAGATATTTACAAGTAAGAGAAATACATATAAATTGTAACTTTCTTTCGTGACTACATTTCTCAACCAATTCCAAGATACGGATCATGTAATTTTCGAGAATATAAAGAGTGAAGGATTTCATTAAGAGTTTTGTTTCCAATAATTATATACGAAATATATCCATACAAACTTTTTACCGGGCTATGTTAAGAAGATCCTGTTAAAGATATTTGATTAGAGGAATCTGTTTAGAACATTCTGCTCTTAAATTAAAAAGATCCTCTTGTTGCTCATTTCAGTAAAAAATATTCGAAAATTAAGTGGTAAATTTTTAAGATGAGAATAGAATTTTTTCAGTGTTCTCTTTCTCGCGTAAACCAGTCTCTTTTACAATTTTCTAAAATTCTCCACGCCGAGGTGATTAATCGAGGACGATGTTTGAATTTTCCCTCGCTCTTTTCCTCGGTGAAAAGATTTCCGCGATGGCGTGCAACCATGCGCAAAAACCAGAAGCGCAATTTCAAAGCGTCCTCTCACTTTCTCGAGAGCGCACCTATACCGGTGGCTGGCTCGCTTTATCACTTTACTTTCCACTCGGCGCTCTTCTCTCGCGCCTGCGAATTATCACGTTGGTTTATCATCGCGCGGTAGCAGTGGCATTGCAACCGGAACGAGGAAAGAATCGATTTTCCGTGATAATCCTCTTCCGTCCACGAGATCGCGGCTTTAATTTTCCTCGTGGCTCCACGTGGTGGGACGAAGTCGAGCGGAACGTAAAAGGTGGTCGTCGCCTGCCGTTAATAAACGGTCTCGACGGAGTGATTATAAAATCGTTTTCCACGATGGAAAATTGTGTTGGCGAGCGAGCGATAAGATTTTTATGCGCGCCTCAAAGGCGCATTCCGTCCTTGGGTAACGCGGAAAGGAAATTCGGGTTCTCGCGAAAATCCCATCTTCTCGTTGATTTTTCTTTAGAAAATGGCGTATGCGCGAAGTAATAATAAAAAAAACATATTTAAGTCCTTGTCTTACAATGACGTGTGGGAGACGTCATCCATTTCACGCGTAGATTTTGACGTCTCCGAGATGTCAAGATCTGTCTCCAGTGGATGCCATGGAATATACATATTATTAGATTTTTCAATTATTTCGGCTAGAAGGAAAACACTGGGCAGATTCTCATCAACATATACCTTCGACTAATGAAAAGGAACATCCTGCAAACAGATACCACGTGTGCGTAAAAAGTAATACAAGAAGCGAAACATCTTGGCATGGTAAAAAATGTCTAGATCCTCCACATACTCGAAAATCTTTTCAAATATTTCATACTTTGCAAAACTATATATTATTTTATAATGTTACTTAATTGTTGTCCATTAATTTCAGATATCAACCGGATTAAATGTTACACAGCAATGAAAATTTCAAAATAAAATGTTCCGTTTATAAGCTCGCACATAACTGTGCAGTTGAGCAAAATCAAGTTCTATTTTTCGGACGCGTCAAATTCCGTTTTATTTGTATATCAAAGTGTAAAATCCTCTCCACTCGATTCAATCCTACTTTACTACCTACGTGAAAATGAACGACCTGTTTCGGACATCGATAAAAAAAACCAAAGTTCTCAAATCCCTCGAAGGAATTCCACCAGTCATCACATTGTCGAAAACATCTTCAGACGCTCGACCATCCTCTCTCTACCTTTCTCCACGCGCGCGCGCGCCAAAAGTTTACGCGCCGCGAACCACTTTATCGCGGCTATCATCTCGTTACACTGACGAAGCGTGAATCGCGCCTAATTCGCCCGTAACCAACTAGACTGGATGAACTTACGCAATAGCCATTATTACGTCCGCGGAACTGAAACGTAGAAATGTTGATGCGAGACTCGCTCGACGTGAAGGAGAACGGGAAAGGATAGAAGGCCGAGATCACGGTGGAAGAGTGTACAGATAATGGTGAAACGGCGGAAGACAAACGAGAAAAGGGAGAGAAGAGGAAAGGCATAGGGCGTGCGAAGAACATTAAAGCGGAGGCGAGTTTCCCACGACTGAGTGGACGGTCAGTTTGCGCGCGCCCTGTTTCACCAGGGAGTAGCATGGAGTGGAGCAACGAGTACACCACGGCTCACCAAACAGTTCCAGAAGCAGATCGAATCGCGAGCAGATCCACCACGCTCGTTCGCCATCCACACTGAGAGAAAAGTATATGATATATCTAACTATAATGGCATAGTAACAAAATTATCATATTTACGGTAAATGTTACCATAATGACGGTAATAATTACGATAGAGGCATAGAATAACCAACTATATTATGTTTTTACCCAAAATTATGGTTATTTCAATTAAAAATATAGTACGGTTGAAAATATATAATAGTAAGAAAAGTAACTATTTTATATAGTTAATATTACCAGAATGTTTCATACACAGTGATAGACTAACTATATTCACATAGCACATTTTACTATACATATAGTAACAAGAACAAAGGCAATAGTTGATGATATAACCATTTGTATAAATCGTTCATTCTACTATATTTTCTATGGTTAAGTGAACTATAAAAATATATTTGACGCCAAATCTAACTATAAAACATAGTGAGATTATAGTAAACCCAAGAATTTTTTTCTCTCACTGCACTTACCACGATGCGTCTAATGCATCGCGAGTATTTGTCTCACAGTCTCCGTATCTTTCTTGCCCGCATCTTCTGTCCCATAAGCACTCTCGTGTCGATCGCAAGAGAATAACGTAGAAGGAAACGAACTGGCAACGAGCATCGCGGCTATGTACCGACGATTTTACGATCCTTTTTACGACGCGACTCGCTTCGCGTGGTTCGATTCTCATCGCGATCACGCGATCCTCCGGTCGATTTTTTCGATTAAAAAATTCAAGTATGCATTACCGAGTAAATTCCGTTCGCAAAGATCGCGCGTGCCCACGCGAAAGACTAAGGAATCTTATCGCGCGAAATTAACGAGCGCACCTTCGTAAAATTAATTTTGCTCGTAGAACTTTTGCTTCGAGCTTATGTAAGGCTCTTGGGTTTCGAACGATACCGTAACTTCTTGTTGCGCAGCGTGGGTCCAGGTTGTACGAGTTGAAAATTGCGCAAATTTCGGCGCGACTACTGTGTCCTCGCTTCGTGCTTTCACCTCTGACCCTACCTCGGCCGATTGTTAGAGAATTTCGCCTCGATGCGGTTGAAGGACCGAGGAGAAGCTCTGAATTGGGTCGCAGGTCGTTTCTCGCGCACGGGAGCAGCATCGAAAGGAAAGGTCACAGGACAGCGTCGAGTCGTTCGTGGCCACTCGAGGCAGCCGCAGTGCCGTGCAACTAATTACAAGGGTGCTTCACTCGAGTTCGTAACCTCCTGCACCACCCACCCACCACAGTTTGTTTCGTTGCCCGGCACGAAGCCAACGTGGACGTTGATAAAACAGGGGAGAAAGAGGACGAAATCTAAGAACTACCGTTCTCCCGCATTTGCCATTGTTTTTCAGTTGAAAATTTCGTGCAGAAAATTAACGATCAATCTACGTTACAAAAAGAATAATAAAAAATTACAGGTGGAAAAGTCGAATAGAAAAGTTCATGAGTTTCATCTTGAAAATTGACGACCGGGTTGGCGTGTGAAAAAAAATAATTTAATTCGCTATTTAGCACGTCGCGTAGCTGTTATCTTCCTGATTATTGATACCGGTTTCTTTTCTCGCGAGGAAGAAGAAATTCGCATTCACGATCTAGAGAGAGAGAGAGAAAAGAGATTGCGAATTATTTGAAAGCGAACCCGTTACTATACCGACACAGTAGGCTCGACCACGAAATAGAGAAAGAGAGAAGAGAGAGAGAGAGAACGCAAGAGACGACGACCAACAGAATCAGCATCGTTCAATTTCACTCGAAAGAAAGTTGCATTTACACGCTCCGCCAGACAGCATTCAACGCTCAATGGATTGTCTTATCTCTTTCGGCATCATCGTGATCTCCCTCGACCCATCTCGATCACTCTCTCAATGTGCCTCGATTATTATCCGCCTCGATCTCACGTAATGTCCCTCGACTCGTTACGATTTCTATCTCGATCTCATGGCCCATTCTAGTGCCATACTATCACTATCTACCCATCGCGTCCACCACCCATGAATCCAGAGCAGAGCGTGGATTCGCAATTTCCAGGTTCATCGCCGGAAGGAAGGAAGGACGGACTGTAAGCTTTGACCGGCTGCGATCTAATAACAATCGGCGTTCACGATCGGTGCTGACGATCCCTGTTAACGATCACGATCACGATCGGTGGTCGAGGCCAATTCGCACTGTCCATTGGTCGGGAGGGTGAGGACCGATGGACATGGCAAACGTGACATTTCCATCCGATTCCGATCTACCGATTTTCAGCAGAGTACAATGGCCTCGTCAAGAGGCGCTTAAACCGCACACCTGCACGCATGCTGGTGCAGCTCGTGCG
This sequence comes from Tiphia femorata, assembly GCA_944319695.1. Classification (NCBI taxonomy): domain Eukaryota; kingdom Metazoa; phylum Arthropoda; class Insecta; order Hymenoptera; family Tiphiidae; genus Tiphia; species Tiphia femorata. The sequence goes on from OX090899.1 coordinate 1,120,414, forward strand.
TGAGTGTTTGGGTTCACGCGAAATTGGTAATGGTCTGAGGCGAGCCAATGACGATTATCCTTAGGTAGCCGTGCGATCGGTAATTACGTAATTAAAGGACAAAGTAATCGAGGTTCGAAAGAAGTCAATAATAGGAACATTACTTGCGAGCAGCTTGACGGATGAACCGATCCACGATCCGATCGATAATCGAAAGGACACGAGGGAAAGTAGATCGTAGAATTCTCAATTCGAATTCAATTTCGCGTGCCTCTCCGAAACAGAAAGGAAAGTTTAATTGACAGTGAGATCGAATTTCGCCAATTTACCTCGCGATGACCGATCGAGGATGGAAGTGGAACGATCCAATAATAGCTGTAAAATTCACGAGAGCTCGTGCCATTTTATCCGCAACGATCGGTGGAAAAAAGAAAGTACACACAAAGAATTCTCTCCGTGGCAATTCTCGCCGATTTCCGCTCAACTGGACCGAGGAGTTTCGCCAATTCATTTCGCGTGGATATAATCGAGGCTAGAAGTGGAACGCTCGATAACACCTGTAAAATTCACGAGCATCTAGCTCTCGTTCCTTTCTTTAACCCGCGAGCATAGCGTCGTAAGAAAAAGTGCAGCGTGGAAAATTCTTTTTAGAGATCTCAACTGGACCGAGGAGAGAATTTCGCGGGTCAGACGAGAGCGGTGGGCAAGAGGAGAGACCCTAGAAAGTCCCTGCGGACGTAGTGGCGCGGTTTTCACTTAATCGCACTCTCGATTTGCGTAATGTCATTGTGAGTGGATAAGGACCGCGATGGTGTGGCGCGTTCGCTCGAAGGCGCGCAGTACCGCCACGATTTACCGTCATTTTCTTCGTTACGAGGAATTTCCTGTCCGGCCCGTAATGCCCGAAGGGATTGACCCGATTTCTGGTTGGGGAGAGAATAAACGAATCGAGGGTGCGAGAGAGCGAATACGAGAACGTGTGTCGTGTTCGATCGTGCGTCGCAAGGCGTTGTCCTTGGTACAGTGGCTTAGATTCAGCACCGAAGAGATTTACGAACGTCTAATTGCGTAATGTCGCTCGAACGCGACCTCCGCCTCTCGAACCGTTAAGGTTCGACCCTAGAAAATGAGATCGTCGATCTCGTCGAGAACGTGAGAGGAAACGAGGCTGCCGACCGTGTTACATTTTTACTCCGTGCTCTTTCTCGATTAGCGTATATTCCAGAGTGAAATAATGAAATAATTCTAGGGGATTATCCACCGTTCGAAATCTGCCCGATTAACACAGCTCGAAAGGTACTCGTTATTCAAGCGTAATAATTTCGTTTAGCAATTTAACGAAGTGCATTCGCGGGTGAATGCTCTCCGATTATGATGGTAGTTGAGATGAAAATAATAAAATTGCCGGAATAATTTCTAGGGAGGGAAAAATAGTCATCGTTTTACATCGGCGAGCAAAAAGAGGAAATATTTTACATAACTCGTTACACGTTGCAGCGGAAGAGGTGGAGAAATCGATCGCGTGATCGACCGGAAGGTAAACTCTTTCTCTGGTGGGCAACCCCCGTTCGCACAGTTCTCCACCCTCGATTCTCGCTAGAATTTTTATTGGCTCGGGAGAAGCGCGGCCCCGACTCCATCGGCGACCGAATTCAACGGAGACACGCCGCGAAATTGATTTTCCAAAGTGCACACCGTTTGACGACCTGCCAGAACGTGCGCGCGTCGATACATTTTCCCCTTTTTCTTCTCCCTCGCTTTTTTTTCTCCTCTCTCGTTTTGCGATCTCCCTTTTTGGCGCGTAACCGAGCGCAAATGTGGCCTGATAGTGGACCGCTGGTCCCAGTGGAATCGGTCGGTGCCACGACGACGATCGGGGATGGGCAAATGGTTCGTTCGACGAATTTAAGCGGCATAATGAACGCGCTCGTGTTCGTCGATTCGCCAGATAGAAAGAGAGACAGAGACAGAGAGAGAGAGAGAGAGAGAGAGAGACGAGTTAAAAAGACCGAGCTCGTCGAGAGACGAGGAGAGCGCGTGCCAGGTGAGTGCCGTAAATAATTAACATCGCCCGATGTCGGCGCTTTGTCAACGAAAATTAGTGCACTTTTGACCTGGCAGCGATCTTTCTCCTGTACTCGTCGTAGCACGCATCCGCGAGCTTAATCGACGCGCAAATATACTACCCTTCTGCGTGAAAAAAATCGAATTGTAACGCCACTCTGCTAATCTAAATTCACGATTTCCACAGTTCACGCGGAAGTCTCAACCGTATTCCATTCTTTTTACACGCACAAATTTCACGAACACGATAATTAAACATTCGATAGCTATTCCAGAAACAAGCGACACGATGTTTCTTCAGATTTCCCATCCATATCGAATAATAAATTAAAACAACCCTCTCTTGCGTTCCAGGTCCATGGAAGAATTTTGTGTAAACATCGTGCGAGGAATTGTAAAAGGTCTTCACGATTGAAGCAGGGCTTTATTTTGCAATGGAAGAATATCAAGGAAAGAGAAACGAAAGAAAACAAAAAAAATCAGGAGTATTCTCGACAAGCAGCTCCGACGAGAAGAAGCGAGAAAGGGTCGAGGCGAGAAGAAGGGCGGCCTGTCCCTACGACGCCTGGGGGAACGAGAGGTTGAAATCGATATTCGTCCCCTCTACTCTGGGCCTGGACCATATCGAATCGAACCTCCGCCACGACTCTGCTCCGAGCCTCACCACCCTCCGAGAATAACGCTCGTCGTTTCGTTCCCAACCCTCGGCCGACGCAGCAGCATCCCTTTACGCGTAGCCACTAGGCGGCCTCTTCCACATCCCCGCGTTTAAGCGTCACCAGGATACGCGCTAACTACCCTCTTCTTCGTGCGCTCGAGGGCAGGCACGCTCTACACCCCCCGCGTCGTCGGGACGGCCAGACGTCGCGACACGCTCGTGGCCAACCTCATCATCTCGTCCCTTCGCGCACACGAGCCACACGGAGGATTGCAGAATGGCAAGTGTAGGATCGCACGGTTAATCGAAAGGTATATGTCCCTCTACCTTAACATGATTAGATCACCCGCGTGAAGTTGGCACCCCCAATATTCTAGGTTTAGATTCTTTTGGAAAGCTCGTTCGCGTATCGCGAAGGATTCTTTTTGTTACTTGGGCTCCGAGATGGGGGTTATTGAAAGATTTGTATTATAAAGAGAGAACCTGCCGAGTGGATATCTGTAATTATTGTTTCCACTGGTTAGGGATAGGGCCTAGAGTTTGTCTCGAGGTAATGTTAAAATGTTAAATCGCACCTGGGGTAAATTGCGTAATTTCGGGCGACACGTTCGTGATCAACCTAATCATTTCGTCCTTTTGCACGAGCCACGTTGAGGATTGTAGAATGGCAAGTGTAGGATCGCACGGTTAATCGAAACATATACGTCCCTCTACTTTTACAAAAAAAAAGATTTGAAAATATGCATTCGTTTGCTCACGAATGCCCCATTGGAATTTTCGCTTGCCCCCTCTTATTGTTAGTTCAAAAATTCAACGAAATTTAATTTTTGGAGGGCTAACTTCACACTAGCCCTCCATTACTGAAAAATCGAATTTTTTCTTGGTATATTCGTTTGCTCGTCGTTTTCTCACGAATGCCCCCTTGAAATTTTCGTTTGCCCCATCTTACAAGGAAGGCTAAGGAAGTGTGAAATTCAAAAACTTCTGCAAGTTTGTGAAAGTGTAGAGTAACTCGTCAGGAATCTATACTCTTTTTCGTTGGGGCTTAAAACTGGTTTGAAGGGGTTAAATCATCCCTTAAAGAAAGAGTCTGTCTCGAGGTAATGTTAAAATGTTAAACCGCGCCTGGGGTAAATTGCGTAATTTGTAGCGTTTCGTATTAGAACTGCAAGAGTACCATCCAGGTACATAGCCAAATCCTACTAATCTACGTACCACTATGAGAGAAAGAAAGATCAAAGTTGAGAATTCTTGGGTGGAAGGTAGAGCGTCGGTGAAGGTGGAGCTACCGCAATAATGTATGAAGTTTGCGTAGCTACATCTCGTTTAGTTTGGTGTAACTGCGATAGGAGCATACGCGCGATAAGCGAGAGAGGAGGGAAGAGTAAAATATGGCCGGAGAAGAAAATGTACGAGTGTAAAAGATGAGAGAGGAGACTGAAACACGGGTGCACGAGATGCAGGAGCAGAGTGTGCAGAAGCGTTTTAATTTCCCGCACGAGGACAAATCGCGCACTCTCCTTGTTATTCGGGGTACTGGAGAACAACGTTCCGCCTCTCTCGACGGTGGCTGCGTACTACATTAAGCACGAGCATAAACCCCTCGTCGTGCTCGGAAACTCTTCTTCTGTCCCGCTGTCGTCGTCTTGCTACTTGCCCATTCAACATTAGCTTTGTTAGATATGCGAAACTTTCCGCGTAAGGTACGCCAAGAATTCGCGATTTAAATATCCCGCCTACGCGCTGCCGCCCGTGGCGAATAACTTCCCCCTTGAATTTAATCTACGAACGAAGATAGTAAGAGTCCCTCCTACCTTCTTCTAAGAAAAAAAATTAAAATGTGAATTATCCGTGTTAAAAATTTCCGAAGAGATTCTAGGTCGAAGGAATAGTGTTGGAGTGGAATGCTCGTGATCGTGAGATTTTCTTAATAGGGTGCAAAATAAAATTTTTAATTGAGCTAGATAGGCCCGTGACGAATAACTTTCTCGGTGATTTTAATTTACGAACGAAGATAGTAGAAAGTTTCCACCTGCTTCAAAGAAAAACAATTAAAATGTGAGTTACCCCTGCTAAAAATTTGCCAAGCAATGGAAAATCTAGGTTGAACGAACAGTATCGGCGTGAAATGATCGTGATCGCGAGATGTTCCTGAGAGGATGGAAAATAAAAATCTGAATCGAGCTAGATACGAGGACGCACCTCACTATTCCTGCGCGGCATAACGCGAGAACAATGCGCTTTTACCGTCTCGAGAGAAGCCAATAAAAATTCACGCTCGCAGGTTTTACTTCTCGAGCTCGGATTTCGTGCCATTGTCCTGGCGCACACGCATGCACCACGCGAATCGTAGAAGAGCTCGTGCCACTATCGACGACGCGGTGCAGCAGCTAGACCGCACGCGAGAGCGCAGGGCGCAACATGCGCTACAATGCGCATCGATGCGCATGCTACACACACGTGGCAGGAATCCCGACGGCTCGACGACCGGCGCGGATGGATTGTGCAGGGTGGAGAGAAGGAGCGAGAGGGCGCGAAATTATTCGCATGCGGTGAAGGTTCGAGGGAGAGAATGCGAGGGAGGGTAGGAGAGAGAATGTTGCTGAAGTACGTACGAGAATCAGACATTTTGAGGGAGAAATGTGCGAAGAGAGGAGAATTCAAGAGAGGGAAGAGAACGTACGAAAAACACGGAAGATTCGAGGGACCAAGGGAACGAGAGAGAAAGGCAGAGACCCGACAGATGGAGAGAATCAAGAGATAAGCAGAGAGGAGGATTTTAGAGAAGGAGAGCAAGAGGAATTCGCGCGCGCGCGCGTGTGTGTGTGTGTGTGAGAGAGAGAGAGAGAGAGAGAGAGAGAGAGATGGGAGAGAATGCAAACGCGACTGAGACAATGTTGCAGTATGCGAACAATGGTACAGGTGAGCATGTATCAGGGCTTATTCGAGAGAATGGAGGATGAGGGTGCGCAAGTGCGTGCGTGCGTGCATCTGGGGTGGTGGATTCTGTGTCCTCTAGCTATCTCACGGAGAAACAGAGGAAGAAAGAAGAGAAGTGAGATAATTAGCGACGACTCAAGAGCGCAGGGTGAGAGGATGGAGAGGTTAAGGGTAGAAAGAGGACGAGGAAGAGGTGGAGAAACGAGAGGAGAAGATAGAGAAGGAAACAGTGGAAAAAGAGGAGAAAATAGAGAAGGATCAACCCATCCGTGCCCAGAAACTCGCGCGTTACTTCGCGGATCGTGCGCCCTGACCCTGACGCCGTTGTCATCGGACTACGAGTAACGAAGCGCCGTTAATTATGGTCCCATAGGAGTGTCACCCACCGTGCGGTACCACTGTGGTGAAGGTCGAACAAACGAAAAGAAAAATTTGCCAAGGGTGGCCAGACGGCGTAACCAGTTGTCTGGTACACATTGTGGCAGCACACGTGTATTCCTCCCTCCACTCGTTCACGACTTACGCGCATCCTCGTGTTACAAGCACCCATGCGTAATTGTTTCCAAATGCGGAAGTGAAGGCAGAGAAATAAGGAAGAAAGTGTGCAGTGGGCAGAAAAAGTCTCCAGGTGCGGCATGAGATCCGGAAGTGAAACGGTTTCGAGGAGAATTCAGTTTTCAAAAAGTCGAGGCCTCTTTAGGTCTCTTAGGTCTCTTAGGTGTCTAAAGGGGACTTCGGCTCTTATTGTTAGCAAGGGACGCTTTCTAAGTGTATCATCGTCGGGCAAGGTCAAAAGAAGCGGAAGAGTGGAAAGTGCCGCAGAGTGGAACGTCTGAAAAGAGCTACCTATCCAGGCGTGCGATTTTAATAGGCGTCGCGCATAATGAACCCAATATCATTATGAGGCAGTCATCATGACGCCATAATGAAGCCATTAGGCATCGCTTAGCAGTTTCCTAAACTCAGCGCCCCGGATGCAGGTTTCTCACTCCTCCGCGTGACCACTTACGTTATTTCAGACTGATTCGTAAACAATTATTGAACAATAAAGCCTAACACTCTTGAACGTGATTTTTGTATAAAAAGTACTCCAATAAAAAATGAGCTCTGAAAAGTCTAGAGTATCCGTGGATCGAACGAGAAAAGGTATTCTGTGGAAATCGTCGATTGATTATCGAATCGTAGTCTTTAAAATACTTTCGTTTGAATTTCCCGCACCCGACGTAGTGAACCGCTTCATCCCACAGATGGCCACCCGATTCCAAGTTTCTCGCACGCGAAGTAAGGTCATGGAGACCACAAGACAGCGCGAGTTCGCGGTTAAAATTCGTGCCTTAAACTAATGAGTAAGGAAAATATAGAGCTTTGGTAACGCTTAGCTATGCTGTAAAAAAGCGACCGAATTTTTGAAGAGGCACAGGTCGTCCCACGGCTGTGCGAACTACTTTTTCGCGTGGCTGGGTGAAGCGATCTACCTCGTAAAATTTGTCAAAAAAAAAGGAAGAACGATGAAACAAACAAACTTATCAAGCACCGCCCACCTCACTTTAAAAAAAAAGTCTGTGATTTTGCGTATAAATCAGGATACAAATTTCGCGCGTGATCTAATCAACAGATATTAATTCTCAACGATGATATCAGACGCGAGAATGCGTTAAACAATGCCGCAGAAGATTATTCGAAGAATCGTAGAGAACGATAAACTATTGGCCTCTTGCGATAAGGAATGCCATCGATGATTCACGCATTTATAGGCACCTTTCACCGCCGACTCCGCTATTTTTACCGCGTGACTCGTCTGTGCTGTGTGCGCTCTGTGCCTCCCGGCGAAACACACGGAATTGATAATTCCACTCCCGCAAGAGATCCGAGTAAACTCACGTGCGAGTACGCTCAGGTATGATTCATACGCACTCACGCGTGTTCACTGCACGCATTAATTTTCACTGGCGAAAATCATTTACCGTTTCGACAGAGATTGACCAGTGAAAGCTTAAGGAGGTTCGATCTTGCGTAAATATCACGATTCGATTTTTCCATCGATACTGTCGGCGTTAATCAATGACGGATTTTCCATTGGAAATCGGTGAAATTTTCTGGATTTATTTTTGAACTACGTCCTCGTTGTTAAATGTTCGGTGTAAAATTTTCGAAGATTTGAATCGTCGGGATTAAAGTTGCGTTGTCGAGCATTGGACGTTGGATCTTTATCTCTAAAAGTAACGTACGTCATGTTTAGTACCGCGATTGGGAATCGAGAAATGTGATCAGCAGGATTATCGGATTTTGGGTGGAACCGAGTTCCGTTCCGATATCAGTGCACACGAAGCGAAGGTCCCGTCACGCAGGTGGTTCGACTTCAATCAAATTCGCCGCTCACGATAAAACGACTTGTCCCAAGTATCGAGATAAATCGATGAAAACTTTAATGAACCACCTTTTCGTTTTGGTCTACGGACTAAAACTGATCGCGTATTATTATAATAAACTGGTAAAACTGGACCAGACACTTTTACAACCCCTGTGTGCCGAAAGAAATACACATTTCGCAATTATTATAATAAATAACTGATAGATTGGAACCGCAGTAAGAAGGAAAATTTAACTGTTTTTTGAGTAGAGTCGAAATTGAAATGGAGAATTTTGAACGGTATATTATCGGTTTGACAAAGTAAAATTGGCTATTTTCAGAATTTTCACTTGTTTCTCGCGAATCTGTGCGCCCCATTAGATTTTGTAATGCACATGTGAATGCACCGCGTTATCGCAACCAACGATTCCAACCCCGGTAGACGACTATTCGAGATTTGGTGCTGGCTCGATGCACTCGCTTCGAGCACTCGTACGCAACGCCTCGTAAATGGATGCAAATACCCGGCATGTACGCACCCGTGCGCACACACAGCTGGGAGAAGAATGAAGAGAACACGAGCAAAAAGGAAACAGTCACTGAGAAAAAAGCATTTCGAGAGACAGACGACTGAGAACTAGGGTGCGTTTAACCCTCTCGTTCTTTCTCTTTTTCTCTCTCAGGAATTTTTACTCGTTCACACTCGCCATTTTTTCCTTCCTTCTTTCTCTCTCAGGAATTTTCACTCCTTCACCCTCGCCATTTTTAGGCACGACCGTAAAGGGAGTGACTTATTTCCTTCCTTCTTTCTCTCTCAGGAATTTTTACTCGTTCACTCTCATCACTTTTTCCTTCCTCCTTTCTCTCGCAGTAATTTTTATTACTCATTCATTCCCACAATTTTTTCCTTCCCACTCTCTTTCTTTCTCACAGTAATCTCCACTCCTTCACTCTCACCATCTTTTCTTTCCCCCTCTCACTGTTTCTCTCTCAGTAGTTTTTACTCGTTCACTCTCACCATTTTTTCCTTCCTCCTTTCTCTCGCAGTAATTTTTATTACTCATTCATTCCCACAATTTTTTCCTTCCCACTCTCTTTCTTTCTCACAGTAATCTCCACTCCTTCGCTCTCACCATATTTTCTTTCCCTCTCTCTCTCTCTCTCTCTCTCTCTCTCTCTCTCTCTCTCTCTCTCTCTCTCTCTCTCTCTCTCTCAGTAATTTTCATTCCTACCTCCTCACCACTTTTTCTCCCAGCTCTTACCCTCTCGCCCTTCGGGAGCCTCGCGCCTCCGGTTGCCGGCACATTGTGCGAAGAAAACCACGGGAGTTCGAGAGTGAAAAAGTGATAAGAGCTTTTCCCGGAGAAGGAGAGGGCCGTGCGAGGAAATTGGCAGGGCCGCGCCTAGCGACAATGGGAGCCCTCGTTACAACGGCTCTCCCTCTTCCACCTCGCTCCCTTCGTCCCACTCGGCCCTTTTCTCGCGCCGCGCATTTCAGGGGATGAAAAAAACCCGTTGCATAATCCATTTTCGCCTTATCGCGTGGGCTACGCGCGAATGGCGCGGAGGGTGCCGTCCTCGCGCTATTCAAAAAGCTCGAGCGAGTCTGAGAGTCTCAGCACCGATATTCCACCCACTCCTACCCTCGTGTGACTCTCCTCTCTCGCGTGAGCGTGGTAGGAGAATCGATTCGGTAACGAGCTCTCTATTATCCTCCGTGGACACTGAGGATCGTTAGACCGGACGACACGCTGATGTTCTTGGAATATTTGGGACGAGTAGGTATAGACGATCGAAGAACCGACCCACGAAGTACTCTCCATTATCTCACGTTTCGTCCAATCATCTCTCACGATAAATAACACAAGGGAGCTTGCTGAATTCTTCAAAACTCAGCCTCGCTCGTCGCATCAATTCCAAACCCCTGCAATTTCACGAGAATTCGTTCCATTTCAATTCTCTAACGAAATTCAAGACTGTACTTCCGTATCCGACTCTTGTCCGATATTAATAAAATTTTACAGGTAAGTAGCATTTATTAAATCTGATCGAACGCCGTAAGTGCGGATTTAAGGAAACGCCTGCTTTCCGAGATATTTAATTTTTAATTTATTAACACTTTATCGACCGGTAGCCTATTAATAGGCTTTTCGATTGCCAATGCATATTCTCGATAGCCTTTTGGTTATCGACGGTTTTCGTCCAATGGGATTTACTGTTTTATTAGTAGCTGTATACTAACCTCTCCATATCCTTCTGAATTACAATACTTTTCACCGTTTACAATGGATAAAGATCGTGCGGATGAAGAGTACAACGCAATGAATAGCGATAATTTAGCCGGTACTGGAATGAACTGCGCGCGCAATCACTACCGGTGGATAAAGTGTTAAGATCGGACGAGGCCCGGATACGGAAGTCTTACCAAATTCAAGTTTCCTCGAAAGTCAAAGAGACTCGACTTTTTTTTACTTAAGTCTGGAAAAATCCGTGAAAGATTCTTATGAAAAAGAAATCAAAAGGGGACGGGGGATTCTGCGAGCGAGCGTTTAAGAATAGGCGGTGTGCATTGGGCTTTACGATACGACTAAAGCAAAAGCGCATCGCGCCCACAGTGGTTCATTAGCATATAATGAATCGTTGCCCGACTTAAGTAGCTTAAACGGTGGAACACACCGGTAGGCAGCGTGCCTTCCGTGTTGCGATGCTATTCGACCGGCAATTACCGCGAGTTCGTCGGCTGGGACCCGCCAATTAGGTCCGGCCGATCGTACGAGGAAAAGAAATTACTCGTGCATGCATGCACGAGCCCCTCTCCGATGTGCGCGCGCGCGAATAGATTGGATAAGCGCATTCCACGATGGTGTCCCTCAGTCGGCAGCCAGAGCTCTTCTCGTGCGTTATTGTCGGAGGAGAGAAAGGAGAATAAATTGGAACGAGGGGCATGCGTCATCCTCGGTGCGATCGTTGCAAATTCAATTTCGATTTTTACGATTCTCTCTCTCTCTCTCTCTCTCTCTCTCTCTCTCTCTCTCTCTCTCTCTCTCTCTCTCTCTCTCTCTCTCTCTCTCTCTCTCTCTCTCTCTCTGATTGTAAGTCAAGCTTTCCAAAGGATTCTAATCAACAGCCCCGAAGGCCATCTCTCCCTCCGGCGCTTGCCGACAAAAATCATTCGCGTGAAAATTTTCTTTTTCCTTGAAAATAGGTACACTGATAATTTTGTACAGTCGTGATGTTGTTAATTCTATGGACGCGATTAATGGAAAAGAAAAGAGAAAGAGATGGAACGGAAAAGCCCGTAATTATGTACGTGCGATATTATTAAAGTAAGCAAGAAGAGGCTCGTTAAAAACGGAAAGGAGAAGAAATAGAAAGAAGAGGAGCGTTCGGAAGAATGTTCAAATTCCAAAAGAGGCGTGGAGATTAAAGTTATACATCCTCTGGAAGTTAAAGGGAAGAAAGACGAGCGGAGGGAGCGTGGCGCTCGCGGAAATGCGCCTTGATGTATAACCGTAATCGTTTCGCCTATTTGCGAGGAGGAACGCTTTGTCTTTCTCGCCCTCTTTCCACGTCCACCTCTCTCATCCTTCTTCACCGTCCTTCTCAGCGCCTTGGAGAAATCTTACCCTCCTCCTCGCGCGGAACGTGCCGCAGTTTCTTCTTGCAAGACGGCAGGGCATAGCCGATAAAGGAGAGGAAAAGAAGAAGGAGGAGGAGAAAGAGGAGAGACGCGTCGCTTTAAAGCCGCCTCGTCAAAGGCGCCCTTTGTCCCGCAGAAATATGGCATTCATCGTGCAAAACGCGGTGTCGCCGGAAAATATTCGCGCGCGCGCGCGTGCCTGAATGGGTGAGAGGATTCGCGCGACTCTCCATTTGGATTATTAATATTCGCGCATTACGTCATTCTCGATGCAATGCCGGCGTCGGGACGTCTACGTGCGAATGAGAGAGGAAACAGAAAGAGAAAGAGAGAGAGAATCTTTCGTCCATTTTCGTAATTAGTCCCTGCCGCCGCGCCACACGAGCTCGTGCAAACATTCGACCGGCATAGAATTTCTTTCAACGATCCCCACCACCACCCCCTTTTGGATTCTCTCCATTCGAGTTCCACGGGACGAATATGCCTCATTCTCCCTCCCTTCGACACGCGCAAATTATTCGATCGACCGCGAAGATAAATCTGTTGCACATATGACGCACGCGTCGTTTGCCATTCAAAGCGCGTCTGCAACCGTCGTCGCCGCGCCATGACGACCGGAAGATGCAAATGCATTTTGTGGTCTAATTCGAATGTCGATGCATGGTGGTTGTTCAGATGTCGCACGAGAGGTCGAGAATCTTTTTCTTGGAGATGGAAAATTTAAAAATTTTCACTGCCGAATTGAGAAAACAAAAATCAGGAATTTCTTCGACGATGCTCCATTTACGACCTTTGATCGGAGATTCTGCTACTTAAATTTCTTACCTACGTGAAGTTAGTCCCCCAATATTAAAAAAAAATATATATATTCGTTAAAAAATATTCGTACTTATAAAATTGCACATTTTACGCGCAATTCGATAATTTAATGCGAGTGAGAATCGCGCTTTACTTTCCTCCTTAGTAAACTTCCCGGAATCTCAGCCATCCCGCGATTCAATCTGCGAAACGACAATGAAGCGTTGTTCCGTCTAACATTTTACGCAATGTCTTCTGGAAAATGAAGTAGGCGTAAGCGCGCCGCTCCTGGCACCGGAAGGGGCCGGCCGAGAGGACGGGGGAAAAACGGCGCGCGGGGACATCTCTGCACGCAAAACACGCGCCTGCCACGGCATTCACGTACCCACCACGCGTCGAATTTATAAACCGTTAAAAGCGGTCATGGAGGAGAACACACCCGAGGTACCTACACGATGTTCCAAGCTTCGTCGAAAAAATCTTTTCCAAATACTTCATTCTATCGCAATCGCCTCGAACGTTAAAGAATCGAGCGAGCTCGCGTATTTCCTATTCGTATCCTAGGCTCTTTCACTAAAATAATGTCGAACGTTCTCCGACCTAAAAACGAAACGCATCAAGAGTCGCAAGAAAAGTCACCGAAAAAACCCTTCGTCGTTCGACGAGGCGCGCGCAATCAAAATTCCATCTACGATCCCTCGTGCGACGGCGACGCCTCCGTCGAATCGAAAAATTCCCAACAATAATATCGAGCTTCGACACGTCTCTTCACCGTTCCTGCCATAGGAACGCGAGGGTGATGGCAGAAGACTTATTTCATCGAAAGTCCCTCAAAGCGAGCGCACCTGCGCCCGCCCACGCTTATTGTCAGAAGCGCGCGCACTCACCGCGCGGAAATTCCGCACGGCCAGATGGAAACGAGGATAGTATCGTATCCCTTTGACTCGAGCCGCCCTTCTCCTCCTCCCTTTACCCTCATTCCTCACATTCTCCCTCGTCATCCCTTCTCTTCGCTTTACCATCATCCCTCACATTCTCCTCCCTCAGCATCCCCTCTCCTCTTCTCGCTTTACCCTGCTTCCTCACATTCTCGCCCATCATCCCTCACATTCCGCATCCTCAGCATCCCTTCTCTTCACTTTACCATCCTTCCTGATACGCTTGCTCATCATACCTCATATTCTCTCTCAGCATTCCTTCTTCTTCTCCCGTTCACTTCATCCCTGACACATTCTCCTCCCTTATCGTCCGTCTTCCTCTTCACTCTTCACCTCACCTTCACTTCACCTTCATCCCTGACACATTCTCCTCCCTCATCGTCCGTTTTCCTCTTCACTTCACTTACATCTCGCACATTCTCCAACCTCATCATCTGGTCTTCACTTCATCTTCAACCCTCACACATTCTCCTCCCTTATCGTCCCTCTTCCTCTTCACTCTTCACCTTACCTTCACTTCACCTTCATCCTTCACATTATCCTCCCTCATCGTCCGTTTTCCTCTTCACTTTACTTGCATCCCTCACATTCTCCTTCGTCGTCATCTTTTCTCTTCTTGTTACTTCACCTTCTATCCCTTCACTCACATCCCTCACATTCTCTCCCTTCATTCCTTCTCCTCTTCACTTTACCATCCTTCCTGATATTCTTGCTCATCATACCTCATATTCTCTCTCAGCATCCCTTCTTCTCCCGTTCACTTCATCCCTGACACATTCTCCTCCCTTATCGTCCCTCTTCCTCTTCACTCTTCACCTCACCTTCACTTCACCTTCATCCTTACACATTATCCTCCCTCATCGTCCGTTTTCCTCTTTACTTCATTTACATCTCTTACATTCTCCTCCGTCCTCATCTTTTTTCTTCTTGTTACTTCACCTTCAACCCCAGTATCCCTTCACTCACATCCCTCACATTCTCCAACCTCATCATCTCATCTGGTCTTCGCTCCACCTTCAACCCTCACACATTCTCTCCCTTCATCCCCTCTCTTCCTCACTTTCCCATCAACTCTCGCATTCTCTCTGATCATCCCTCCCCAACGAACTGCCGCCCTCACCTCCTTCGATCCTCTCTTCCGTGGGGCCGCGACCTCGTCAAATGAAATTCCATTCTGATCCGCACGTAACAATCGCCAAACGAGACGTTTTTCCACGGGAGGAAAGGTAGGCTCGCGTGAATCTTTGATGTTTCGAGAACAAGGTTCCTTCTCTTTATCTCTCTTGCTTCGACGATATCTCTTCCGCTCATCATCCTTCTCTCTCTCTCTCTCTCTCCAAAATCCTCGTCACCGTCGTCGACCCGCTTTTTAATTCGTAGCCACGAAAAGTCTCCTCTTCGTTTGTCCTCGTTACCTGGACGAGTCTCCACGAAGAGAAAGAGGAGGAGGAGAACGAGGTGAGCGAAGATTGACGGAGAAAGGGAGGACGAGAGTAAAAGGGTCGAGGACGCGCGCGCGAGCTGGAGCAAGCGGAGACGACGAGCTGCTTTTTCCAGTGCTCGTGAAAATTATTTATCATCCGAGTATCGAGGTCTCGTCGTGGTTAAGTGAAACTTTTTGAGAGACTGATATTTTAAACGTGCGTCTCTCTCTCCCTCTCTCTCTCTCGCCCGTGTCGGGTGCCGACGAGGAGGAGAAGACTTCGTTTCCGAGACGGGCCAAGAAAAACGTAATGGATCGATCGAGGCGAGATTGTCCGAGCATCGTTTGAGTCTACTGTAGACACTCAGGCTTGGGAAGGGTCTCGCAGATCGGCGATGAGAGTGGAGAAGCCACTCGAGACCCTAGAGACGAAACGAGCCCTGGGCGAGGGAGAAAGAGAAGATCGTGGAGACAAATGGTGGGAAGAGAAGAAGGAAAACAGCGGGCCGACCTTCTCCCGGTAGGTAAGCCATTTATCCAACTAATTTTTTCCAGAGACGAGAATAGAGTAACGGATGAGAACGGAATGGAAAAGTGAATCTTTTCGCTTGAATGAAGGCGCCAATTCGAGAGTATTAAATTCACCCGATTAATCGCCAAGATTCACTTCTACGCGCCCTTAAAACGAGACTAAATCGCCTAATTTTTCTCAAGCTTCGAAACAAATCCGATCCTAAACCACGAGAGGGAAAAACACACCTCGAACAAATAAACAACCATTTCATCCTGGTTTCCCTCCTACACTTCTGACAATTTGCAAAACAACTTTTGCCGGATGGCCTTTTCCGGATAGCCAAGTACCATCGAACCGGCACACTATCGATAGGACGCACTATTGCTCGACGCGCGTGTGTCTCTGGTCACATTAGCGGACGATCGAAGCTGCTGGCGTGTATGGGCACAGGGTCAGTAACGAATATCTGGCGAGGCCACCACCGAGGAGTCCATTAACCGTTCGCAAAGGCCGTGTGCCACGCGCGTGCCACCGTTATCCCGATTAACGCGCGCACGCGAGGCCAACGCGTACTCAGTTTGCTTCACCAGTCGTTCGAGCGTACATCCCCAAACCGAAAACACGCGAGAAGGAAGGGAATCGTCGATAATAATGGCCATTATGGACGGTGGTGCGTGCGCGTTCAAACATTCCGCGACTACCGTCCTGGACACGCACGTTGTAATCGTGTTTGCCCACTGGCTTCACGGTTTACTTCTGACCACGAGACTTAGAAATAACGCGGATGAACAGGATGGACTTTTTACGGTGAGTAGAAAAGTTTCGAGGATGAGATTTGAGGTGAACGAGAGTGGCGGTAGGACGAAGAGATTTTTTGTTGAAATTCTGTCGCGAGTAAAACTTCTATGGTTTTTGATTTTTTCTTCGAAATGAAGCTTAGTTAACAGTTTGACTGCCACGCTGATTTTCTGTGAATGGCCCATGGCGCCACAGATTGCATTTTTTTATCATATATGGTCTTTTAAAGTGTTGTAAGTTGCGATTAGTATAATAATTTTTTTAATAATTTTTTTAATGATTTTTCTGGAGGTCGCCAAGTGACCACCGTGGCGCCACAGAGAAAACTGCGATCAATCACGTATCACCATCGTGGCAGTCAAAGTGTCAAAATGATTCGCAATGAAAGATAAAGGAAGTTTCTTTTACCAAAAATAAACGTTAGCAGCCAATATGTACTGTTCGTAATGCCGACAGAGCGAGATGATAATTCGATAGAAGCAAAATGATTACCTGTTACTTAATGGCCAGGATAACTTTCTTAAACATTATAATTCGACGGTAACTGATTCGTGATTGTTAATTAAGCAAGCATCGCGACTTGACTGAACAGTGGAAGATGAACGATGAGAAGGTACTTGGATGGAGAGAAAGTGAGAAAAGAGAAGTCGATGTTGCCGAAGCTGAGGATAAGGAGGACGGGGGTGGGCGTGGGCACCTACAGCGTGAAAGTTAGGGTGAGAAGATAAACTCCGTAGGAAGCCATAAGCAGAGCGTGAGATACAGGGAGAACACGAGAGAACGAGAAGGTGTGCGAGAGGAATTTTAGGGAGGGGCTTATCAGTAGCATAATTATACGCAAACTCCCCGAGAGAAGGACAGCATGGACTCGGATTGGATAGACTTATAGCAAGATATTCGAAGTTTCATTAGCCATTAATCAGAGTTCCTTCGCCACTGCATTTCCCTCGTGACAGTAGCAGCCTCTCTCCTACCACCACAAAGCCATGAATTCCGAATTTTACTGATAACAGAGATAATGAAGGGTCCACGCTCTCGTCGACTCTTCATCCTTCCTCTCCTAACCCTTCTTCTCTCTCTCTCTCTCCGTCTCTAACGTTCCTCTTAACGCGTCCCTTGGTTCACGTTACTCGGCGCACCCTCCAAGTTTCCTCCACTTCCGCGCCTGGTTTATCCTCTCGCGTGGAAAACGAGCAGCCACTCAGAAATTGAATTTATTATCAGCGGAAGGCGCGCGCGCGCGAGTAGGTGTATCGTTTAAAACTGGAAAATTGGGAAGGTGAAAAAGTTTTGACGAATCGTTGCGCTCGAGAACAGAAGATTAGCTCTCAAGTTTGGGATAAAGATTTTTCGAAGGACAACTTTCCAAATGAATCCTCGCGAGCAAGTCGGATTCTGCGTCCGTAACAATTCGTTAGATGCAAAGGAGTACCCGAAATCAAATGGCAAACTCCTTTTAATCCAGCTCAATCCTATCTAACCGCCAACCGAAGTTCAGCCTATCCGTGGCTTATCAGCCTGACGCAGGAGCAAAAGCTTTCCCAAATCCTGGAGACTAAACCGCGCGTCGATATTCAAATCCATATACCCAGTGATCTTAAGATGATTCTCGATTTTAATTCTAATCACGGACCCAATCCGCAAAATTCAAATTTGAATCGGAAGACCTTGCTGGTATCTCTCGAGTAAGACCTACCGAATTAAAATTCGAAATTACAAAATCAGTCGCGCCGAGATCTTCTTGCAATCCTGAAAAGAAACCAGAATTTCTCAAATCGGAAATCGAACCGAAGCTCCGGCAACATCGTCGAAAATTGGAATCTCTTCTTCTCTTTGCTAGAGAAAGGGCGCCGTCGTTCAACTTCCAGCAAGCCGAAGATTCGCTGACGTCGATAAAACGCCTCTCGTCCTTCCGGCCCTTCTTCTCTCACTTCAGCCGGCCAATCGAGTGCTCGTGTCCACCTAGGAGAATCAATTTCGCCAAGTGGAAGCGAGTTCTTCGCGCCAAGAAGGATCCCTTCGGACTCCCCTTAAAGCAGGATAAATTAGCACGAGTTGTGCTTACGGATTCGAATTCGATTCTTGTGCGGATCTAATTTCCACTTTGGTAATAAATACCAGGAGCGTTCGATAAATCGATTGCACAGTCGCGCGTCGAGGGAGGAGCAGGACGTAGAACGGAATTTTAATTACGGAACATCGGGATGCCAATTATCGGGCAGGAATAGGTGGAGCATCGCGCCACTACGCGTAGCTCAGAGGGTTTCTAGGACCACTTATAATCCATTCATCGACATTTCCAGACCCGTTTTCCCGATCGACCTGCGACCTCGAAGGATTTATTTTCTCGGCGAATAAATGCGTCCTAAAATTAGAGGACGTGAGAGACGGTGAGTCGAGAGAAAGCACGTGGAGAAGCAGTGAGAGAGAAAGCTGGTGACTTGAATTATGCATTCTTATAAATCATTCGACGAGGTCGACGAATAGAGAGGGTCACCCGAGAAGAGAATTCTGGAGGAGAGTGCGCGAATGCAAACTGTTACTTTTGCCTTCCTCCTTCCCGTGGAAGTTGTCCATCGCGATTCTTAAATTAGGTATCCGATGCCAGGGGACCCGAAGACGGATGAGAAAGGAGAAGCTTCGATAAGGAGCTTCCTCTTAAGAAAGTTTCCCAATTTGGGGCTCGTTCCACGCTTCGGTGACTTCTCTTTCTTCTCCGATCCTCGCGGATGGATGCGCGGTTGTGTCGGCATTAAAAAAAAAAAAAGAAAATACGAGAGTCATTAGCCATGGGAGAGTAACGTGTTCCCATGATTGCGAAATGGAGCGTGAATTGCGCTCTCGCCTCGTTGTCTCCGCAGATTGGATGCAAGAAGAATCGGTCGAAAGTTGCTCCGATAGGACGATTATTCGAGAAGCCTATTTTCACGCTGCGTAGAGGCACTTTGACTAATTCGTCGTGCACTCGAATAATATCTGAGAACTGCAAGATTGTCTGATGTCCAGATTTTTTGCAAAGTATTGGCTTGGTGCATAATTATCAGGCGTTTCTTCGACGTGCTATATTTTAAGAAAACTTTACAATATTTTATAAATTTATGAATGAAAATATCCTTCTACTTTTAGGTTATAAAAATGCGTGTCGATAATCATACACATATTCGTTATGATGAAGGGAATGGTTTGTCCGTTTCAAATCTGGCGACAATCAATCGGTAGCTAAAAAACGTTTCAATTGGTCGCTAAAAAACTAGCAGACGAACAAAGTTTATGACGATTTCGATAACTTAGTAGAGGATCTCAAAGCACGGATTGCCTCCAAGAATCGTGAATTCTTTGCCCGTGGAATCGATCATCTTCCAAGCAAATGGGAAACAGTTATTGAAGTAGATGATGACTACGCTCCGGATAATCATTTAAAAATGTTACTAGTGAATTTTTATGTTTCCTTTTTCTTAATAAATAGTGTTCAAGAACCACCAACCCAATAGTAATAAATTCCTCGCTTGATCAGGTATATAAGTAGACACGATAAAATAATAAGTAACAGCTTTCGTTGCATTTCTGATTCGACTCCCATTCGTGCCCTTACAAAGAAATGCGGAGAGAAAAAGGAAGAAATTCGTCGGATGGAAAAAAAGAATGCAATCTCGGAAATGAGTGGCGCATCTCCGGGTACAAAAATACTCGAGACACCGCGTGGAAATGCAATGAGAAGGAGGAAAGACTCGTCGTCCAATGGTGTGTACCAGCGACGAATTTATTCTCGTCGTCGTCTACGAGTGCGTCGCGTGTCTCGTGCTAGCAGCTCGATGACTCTCACCAGCCACGAGCCTTTCGCTACCCTCGTGAAGGCAATGCGGAAAGACCTCCGCGCGAGGAGCAGCACCGTAAGACCTTCAATTCGTCTTCACGAGGTATTCGTCCCATCGGTCGTTCCGTCTTGACAATCTCATCGCAAAGATCCTTCTCACAGCTCGAACCTTCGAGATTCGACAAAATTCTCACCTCGCGATTTCACCGTAGCAAGAGTAGAGAAAAGTTTGCAATACGCGAGAAAAAAATCGAAGAAACAGTTTTCAGAGTCGAACGACATTAATTTGTCGGAAGGTTATTAACCCTTTGCACTCGAGAGGTGACTATACCACTTCGTTTGTTGCGGCAATCCGAACTATGCCACCATCCACCATTTGGGTTGACGCGATACGTAGAGGACGATATTTATCTGCATTTAACTTCTTTTGAAACTGGAAGCGTTGTACAATATATATAACCTTCCCAAGTATAAAATGATATTTTATACATTTTATATGCAGGGTGTCCCATTTTAAATAATACATTCAAATATCGCCAAAATGGTGCGGTAAATAAAAATATGTTTGAAACAAAATTTGTATGACTTGATAGGGTCTATCAGCCGGTGACAATGATTTAACCCTGCAAAGTCATTTAAAGGTCACATGAAGGTCACCGTCAATTTCTTAAATAGGACTCCCCATTTTTTATAGCATATTCTTCTAGCTCATCTCGAGAGCTTTCGAAAACGCTATAATAAAATATTTTTCCTCCACGGTACATTGTGAAATCAAAAGGAATTTTCGAAAAAGGCCTCGAGTGCCAAGGGTTAAAGTTTTAAATAAATTTTTCGTTACACCGTCTCGACTCATTCTTCTCGAACTACGCCGACGCATCTCTGTCGGTGCATCCTTCGAATCGCGACCCCGGGGTAAAATAGATGCAAACAAAGAAGGGGGCGCCGAGAAAGATAAGCACGAAAGTATCCATGGATGAGAAAGCTAGTCCACGATTAATTCTTAAAGGAGAAGCGAGAGATAGCCGATAATGAGTGTGAGAACTCGATAATCGTGGGAGAGAATCGAATGGAAAACGCATCGCGCCGAACGAGACTTCCACGCGCAGGAGGAAACGGTACACACGCGCTACTCCCGACTTTCTCATCTAACGCCTTGCGCCAAGATGAAAACAATTTCCTCTCGCTCTCTTCGCGCGCTTAGTCTCCAGGGTGTGCGGTAAGTATACACATCCCATGGCGCCGCTTAATTTCATCCTTCCTAGATATATCTTCTATCGTGTCGAATTTCTAATTGCATAAAACCGAGCATAAAATGAAGAAGAAATCGGCGAATCAAGCTCGGGGTGCAAGGGCATGCCTAAAGAGCATCTCGACAATCTCTTCTTAGATAAAAAATTTTGTTGGAAAAAAATACGCGCATGTAATTGTGTCTAGATGTTTCTCAAAAAAATCACCGACGCGAGTGAATGCTCGCGAATAATTATTTACTTCTGCCAATTGGCCGGAGTGCTAAATTTTCTCAAGGCACAAACACGTTCCTCTCTTCTCGCCTTAATTTCACGTCAATCAAACTGGCACCGTCAGGTAACGAAAATTGAAAAAGAACTATATGAGAATTACGAGCTAATCACGTGCTAATTAAGTGCTCCAATCGCGATTTAAGTGCTCCTCTATCTAGTTTAGAGTTAGAGTTTGAATTTGGACCAGAATCTGTATATTCTGGTTATATCTCATATCATTGACATATATCCTCCTCCTTATCTCCTGAATACTCAGAATCTAATTCCATTCCAACTTTTCACGTCCTCGGTCTCTCTCCATGCACGCGCGCGCGTAAACTTCGTTCTCCCGATTTTCTACGGAATCCTTCGATCGCGCTGAGAGAAAAAAAAGCAGCAGCACGCGCGCTTGATACATCGATAACGAGGATCCTGGGATTCGCGACGATTATATTGCGCGCACTTGGAAACGGCTTGCAATTAAGAAGCGACCGTTCGACCGGCGTGCCCCTCAACGTCTCAATTAAGTCTAGTGCGTCTCATTAGCGAGAAAATATCATTGTTCGGTGCACGCGTTGTTCGGGGGTGGCCGATTCTCTCACAAGGTTAGCAACCTTCGTCTACGAGGATGATCCGACCTTCGGAAAGGAGCGAAGAGAATTGAGAACCGACGCGCATGAGAAAAAGACGAGGATCGATCGTCGCGCAACGGAGCAACGGCCAAATTGCGCACGCGAGATACGCATTTCGCGATGTACAAAAAAAATGATCGACGTGAGAAAGGAACGACGAATAAAAGATTCGAAGGGCACGGTGATGATAAGCGAGAGAATCCGTAAAAGACCTCGATCGAGTTCCAAGGATAATGATAATAATGTAGGGTTCACCATTCGCGTGTACGCTCGCGATTGGCAAATGATCTTCGTGCGAGCCGAAGACCGACGGAATCGACCGATGGGACGAAGATCCCGCCGGAGAAAGCGCGAAGAAAGGAGTTCCCCGAGGAGTTCCCTCACGACCGCTAACCTCGAGGCAGTGCCTCATGTATAATTATCATAAAACGGAAATAAATGAGTTGGCTATAAACCATTAAGTCCTTCAAATCCCTACAATAATAACAATAATAAGAAAACAACATTTTGTGATTTACAAAGAAAATAATCGACGTGAGAAAGGAACGACGAATCAAAGATTCGAAGGGCAGGGTGATGATAAGCGAGAGAATCCGCAAGAGACCTCATCCGAGTTCCAAAGATAATAATAATAATAATAACAATAATACTAATATTTAAAAAACAAGAAGGAAAAGAGGTCTCGATTAGAAAACCAAGATCAAAAACCCGTGGACGTTGAAAAGGAAGAGGGCGGACGCGCGTGCCGGAAACGGAAATGGAAAGAGAGGAGAGATTGCACGCGTCCTAAGAAAATTGTAGAAGAAACTTGGGACGATGAAGGAAAGAACTGGTGATGATCGTTCCGGGAATACGCTCGGAAGCGAGGATGGGAGCGTTTCGTGAGGAAAGGGATGGAACATTCGCGATTACGTAACAGGAGGTGAAACAGAAGCGGGCCGTTCCTCCGCGACAAGGTCCAGAGGTATTTCCGACTCGCTACTTCCGCCACACTGTCGCTTCTGTGTCCCTCCACGCCAGTCACGTACCTTTGCAAATGAACGAGGGAATTGCGAGGGCAATTCCACGAGCAATTTCCACGACGAAGATTCGTAGAGGGAGGGTGCGCGCACGGTGCTCGAGCACCGCCCGTTAGAGAACCGGTCTACCACAATTATTATGCGACCGTATTAATGCCGCGGACTGGTATTATTTGTTTCAACGGTAACGAGCGCCGCACAGGTGGGAGGAGAAGGGAGTGTGAGAGCAGCATGACCCGATATTTATCATCGTGGCGCACTGGCGTGCAAAAAGGAGAACGAATCGGGTGGACGACGCACGCCGGTGGTCGGAAAGGTGAGGCGAGAGAAACGCTCGCGAGAAAATAGGCGTCGAGTTCTCTTTGTGGTTCTTGTATCGGCGATTATGTTGTGTCAGTCGAGCTAGCACCGCGACATAACGGAAATGGAAGAACAATTGGACGAGAGTTGACTGTTATTCGAGCGATACTTAAGTGCTCCGATCGTGATTTAACGCTAAAGCTTCCGAAAGCAGGTCGAACGACGGATTAACAAGGGACATTCCCGTATGGAAGAAATCTACAGTATGTTTGGTGGTAATTGCTTCGCTAGTTTGGCCAAAATTTGTGGCGGTGCTGGCTTCATGTCGAGGTACGGTTAAAAAACGGTAAAGGAAACGAAACCGGAAAGAAACGACTACACAGGAATTCACTGCTACTTATGTTGGATTTTATCGTGGATTTTTTTCGTCCACGTTTCGCCCCATTCTTACGTCCTTGATGTTTCTCGAATGTTGGTTTTCGTTGGATTTATAATCGTGATGCTTTTCTCAATTGATTTAGCATCTTGCGCCGTTTTTTTAACTTCTCGATTCTCCGTCTTCTTGGTGCTTCTCTTTTCTCTCCCCTTTGCGCAAGCTTCACTTTTGATATTTTTTCTCAGTACTTAAAACCCCCTACATATTTCTTTTAATAATCTTTGCTCTTCGTGATTTGTCACTCTCATTTTCTGTCTCTTTCTCCTCATTTCTCATTGTCTCTCATCCTTCACCGTTCTTCCTCCCGCCCTCCTTCGTCACAGTCTCTGATCTTCTCCAAGTCTTCTATCCTGTCTTTCTCTCTTTCTCTCATCCACCTGCTTCTCCTCCACGCCCTGTTCTATTCACCGACTATTTGCAAAGGGTCGCGAGTGGAGTGCATATGAAATTCATTAGCGTTTGCTCGCCAATTAACGATTGCCAGTACGCGTGCGCCAAACTCGCCCGCCTACATTCGACACAATATTACATGGGTCGAGCGTGGCCGAGTAAAAATCTCCTTTCCCTCCCGCAGACGGTTCAACCGCGCGCACGACCGATCGAGAAGCAACGAACCAAACGGAACTTTTTACGAACGTCGATTACATTGCGCACGTGTATTGTTCGCGTTTAAAAGCGACTCCTACAAATGTAACGCTCAATTGACGATTTATTCGATTCAATTTACAAGCGGACAGTAAAATTCGCACGAGATTAATACGAATGCGTTTAATGTGCGATTTAATAGAAACAAGGGTGCACGCGGTACGAGCAAAAGTGAAAGCGAAAATTTCGTCACTTGGCACGAGCGAATAGACGCGCGCCGTAACCATGCTCCACCTAAGTGCAATTGGAAAATTTTCCCAGGAGAAAATATAAACACCCTGCAAGATACCTCATTTCTCAAAAGAGAAAAGAGAAGAAGAAAAGATCCATTTAAAGAGGCACATACGTTCGGAGCTCCCAAAAAAAGGCATTTTTCATGAATTTTTTTCGGAGCCGAGAGAGAAACTATAACAGAGGAGGCATTTTGCACCTCATATCTTTCCAGTAAAATTTCAATAACAAGTATAAAAGGTGTACTTTATTATGCAAAAAGCCCCATTGTTATAGTTTGTCTCTTGGCTCCGAAAAAAATTCATGAAAAATGCCCTTTTTTTGGAAGCTCCAAACGTATCTGCCCCCTTAAATCAAAGATAAAACAGACTTTGCGGTAATCCCAATGTAGACGTTGCCCTCGGTGCTACGAATCGTGTTTCTCTAAAAATTGCATCTTCGAGGAATATCGGACGTTCCATCGAACAAGCCACTACCAATGGATCGCACGTGAGAGGAATATCCAGAGTTCGAAATAGAAAGAAAAGTGACGAACGACCGATTCCGATGGGAACGATGAGGGAACGCGACCATCGATTTATGCTACCGACCGAGCTGCAAAACCAGGACGATAAGGGTGGATATCTCGAGCGAGGGTTTCGCGATGGCTACGATAATTTATCGCTAATAAATTCCATTGTCCACCTGAGCGCGCAGGGGGGCCCAGGAGCGTAAAGTTCAGCGCGCGGGCGTGGCCGGTTCCGCGTTGCCTCGCAACGAGCTAATAATTTTCTTGGCGTTTCGAGTGGCTTCGCGCTCGCTTCCGAACCTCATGTTAAATCATTCACCGTGAGATAGCTACACAACACATTACGAAATCATAACACGATCGCCAAATCCAAACGTTACACCCACGCGACATCCGCCGATTTTTTACCGACCTCTCGCGCTTTCTCCCGCGCGTGCGAATCACACGGAGTGCACCTCGCGGTTCGGGTCATCCTCGTTTAACAGTTTGACTGCCATGATGGTTAGTGTTTCTCTCTAGGCCACGGTTTCTCCTCTGGCGCTCACGGTGGTCACCGATGTGCTCCAGAAAGATCGTTAAAAAAATTATTATACCAATCGCAATTTACAGCACTTTAAAGGATCATATGTGAACGAAAAAATGCAAAGTGTGGCGTCACAGTGGTCATCGGTGATCTCCACAAAGATCATTAAAAAAATGATTATACTAATTGCAATTTACAGCACTTTAACGGATTATATGTTAACGATAAAAAGCACAAAGAAATGGAAAGTGTGGCGCCGCGGGCCGGCCATTCATGAAAAATCAGCCCAGCAGTCTGAAAGTATTAATTTCCTCCCCTCTTTACTTCTCGTTCACCGCGCTCAGGCGAATTGGATTCACCCGACGCATTTGATTTTCTCTCTTCTCAAGTTCTTCTCTCTTCTCAATTTCTTCTCTTCTCTCTTCGTTCACCACTTCATGCACCTGTGTAGTCCCAAGATAGGATTCGCCCAATGCATCCGATTATCCCTGCCATTTTCTTTTTGTTCGCGTATGCCCTCTCAAGATAAGATTCACCAAATGTATTTGATTTTTCGTCTTCTCCAAGTCTTCTCCTCCCTTTTCATTCTGCATACGACCCGTCCCACGAAAGGATTCACCAAATTCATCTCCAATTTTTCCTCTTGCGATTCCTCCCCTTTATCCCACGGGGTGAAATTCGCCGAACGCGAATCAGTTTTTGTTCCCACTTGGCTCGCAACGCACGCGATTTAATTGGCAAACGCGCAATTAATTAACACGAGACAAATTATTCTCACAGGGCGGTGGTGAGCGGACGATCAATTTTGCGGACAAAATCTGGTTGACGGGTGATGGACAATTTCAATGAGCGGACGGGTCGCGAACCTTCGACCTCTCAGCTGCCAATCGACTTTCTAATGGCTGGCTCTATTCGCGTTCCGAGATCGTTTAAAGTCTGTGGAATGCGTGGAATACGAGATGAAAGCCTGTTTCACCGGTAAACAGAGGTAGGAACGAGGATCGAGCGCAGAAAGGTGTCCTAGACCTTGATCTTGTCAAGATTCGAAAGTCCGACGACGTATCAATTTGATTCGATACGGAGAAGATAATTGGATAGTAAGGTCCGCGAATTTGTTGATTTTCCGTGGATGGCCCGTGCCCTCACACTTTGCATTTTTTGTGTGCTTTTTTTCGTTAACGTACACTGAAAAGTACAGAGAAAAGTATATGATATATCTAACCATAATGGCATAGTAACAAAATTATAATTGAAAATATCATATTTATGGTAAATGTTATCATAATGTCGGTAATAATTACGATAGAGGCATAGTATAACCAACTATAGTATGTTTTTACCCAAAATTATGGTTATTTCAACTAAAAATATAGTACGGTAAGAAAAGTAACTATTTTATATAGTTAATATTACCAGAATATTTCATATACAGTGATAGAACTAACTATATTCACATTCCACATTTTACTATACATATAATATGTTTGACGCCAAATTTAACTGTAAAATATAGTGAGATTATAGTAATCCTAACCATCTTTTCTCTCAGTGTATGATCTTTTAAAGTGCTGTAAATTAATATAATCATTTTTTAATGTTTTTTCTAGAGGTCACCGGTGACCACCGTGGCCTGTCACATATGACCATCGTGGCAATCAAAGTGTTTCAACCGTTTGAGTCCCAAGCGACGCGATCGCGCTCTTCAGATTTCACGTCGAAAAAGCCCAGCACATTTTAACGATATCGACAACTGACGGTGCACTCACAGACTGTCGAAGCAGGGCGCTCAACTTTGCTGACGCCCGTACATCACACAGCTGCTTCTTTTAATATAAATAATACAACTAACACATTTTGTGTTTCATTCTTTTCAGCTGTCGCGCTCTTCGGCATTCTTCGACCGTGCTTTTTCCAATAACCCCTGGGACTCGAACGGCTGAAAGCAGGTGAGCACTGAGAGCAAATCTTCACGAAGATAAGTCTCATTCTTTGCTACTTTCTTGCAGCATTCGCGCGTCCAACGGGACCGTCTTTTTCTCCTTACAGCCGCAATTTCTTCTTCCTTCGCACGCCACGGAATTCGAGAAGGAAATTCCCCATTTGGACGAGTCTCCGGAAAAAAGAAGCTCGCGTAGAATTTCGAAGCTCCAAGTTCGCGGACGAATTGGCGGAACGAGGCCGACCGTCTAAATACGTAGCGGCGTCACGCTTGCTTTTACCCACCTAAGTTCTCGGAAAGCAACGACCGTGAATCTCGTCGAAGGCGTCCGTTAGTTTATAAAGCAAATTTGCCGAGCGCGAGATGGTATGCGTAAACTCGCGCACGCCCACGTCGAGGCACGAGTTTCCAGGCGACGTTCCCTCCTTCCTCACGAGTGTGCTTCTAGTACCGTGCCGGCGCACGTTGTGGCCCAGATTTTTCAGGCACCAAAAAATTTCCGGAGTAAATCGAAGGAGCACGTGACACTGGAAAACTTGGCGCCGGTGAAAATGAAAGAGAACATCTCTCGAAAGGAAGGTGGAAAAAAGAAATCATCGAATAATTATTGAAAAACTCGGCCGGAATAAAAGATCTAAGAGATCCGTTATTTTCCACTCGAAGGCTGGCGCCAAGTGTCCATAACCACGTGCCCAAGATTTTCGTATCTATGACTGTATGAAACTTAATTTTTTGGAAAGATCTCGTCTTCATGCTTACGGCAATATACATCATTAGCACTGGCGGAACAAATCGATCCAAAACTTTTTAGAGACTAACGGTGCAAAGCACCGTTTCTCCGTTTCTCCTATCTTTTGGATGGATTTGCTCCGGAACCATGTGCCGTCAGCATTAATGACGTATACTGCTGTAATTAGGAATACGAGATCTTTCCACAGAATCGAGTTTCATTCAGTTGTTAGGTACGAAAATCTTGGGTACATCTTGGGTTCGGCCTTTTTATCGATACTTCTCACGCTTCGCTCTAACCCACTAAAACCCGCCCACTATTTCCACGTGCACGATCAAAAGTATCCAGTCAATTTTGAATTTATCGAAATACGAAAGAGCGCGAGAAAAATCTAAACGATAATTCGTGCATCGAATTAACGCGTCCCTCGATAAACGTGAGATTACTCGAGAGATAAAAAGTATCCAATCAATTTTGAACTTATCCAAATACGAAAAAGCGCGAGAAAAGTCTCGAGCAAGGGACGAACGATAATCCATCGATCGAATTAACATGTCCCTCGATAAACGTGAGCTTACTCGATAGATGCAAAGTCAACAGGAAGCAAAGGAGATTCCTCGTGCGTCTTCTCGATTTCCAGCGCGCGGCGTCGCGAATTTACGATCCGCCTTCTTACAGCTGGTTGCGAGCAGCGATATCGCTTACTCGGAACGCGTCGAGGCAATTACACAATGAAGTAGTAATGGCAATCGTCGCGATAAACCTGCCGAGAGAGCAGGGCGTAGACTTCGGTGCTCTGCTCTCGTTCACATCGATTCGCCCGCATCTACGCGTGAACTTCGGACGTATCGTAACGACTCGGACGCCTCGCCTCCAATCGTTATAAATCAGCTGATAAATCCATTATTTATGCGGACTCTCGACGACGAAGATCATTGCGCGAGAGAACCGAGGGAAAATCGCACGAGTGCGCGAGTTCATCGTGAAAAACTGATGCACGTGCATTTTTTCCACAGGTTCGAGAACTCGACATAGG
Organism: Tiphia femorata; assembly: GCA_944319695.1. Lineage (NCBI taxonomy): Eukaryota > Metazoa > Arthropoda > Insecta > Hymenoptera > Tiphiidae > Tiphia > Tiphia femorata. Next base: position 1,149,828 of record OX090899.1, read on the forward strand.
CTCAAGGAAACGCGATAAATTGAGAATTGATTCGTAGCGAGTTTCGAAATTAACCCTTTGACTGTGAAGTGTTTAAAAATGAAACGTGCTTCAATCGTGTTGTGCTTTAGATGCAGAGAGAGTGAGCGATCGGTTCGCTTTCATCAAAGAAAGACACCCAAATTAGTTTGTTTTATTTACCCGATTAACACTAGATTTACCGAATATTTTTTATAAACACGATTTCCCACTTGAACCAGTCAAATTGACTGGTTTTGGTAAATCTAGTGTTAAGTTCGATTACAAAGTAGGCGCTGTTCTCAATGACTGGCGATCTGGCAATGGCCGCTTAACACATTGCGGACGATTGACGAGATATCTCGTTTTTTATATTACCTCGCTATGGGTCGAAATATCTCGCATTTCCAAATTTTCAACCGATAGCGATTTTGTAACCGCAATGACAAGTGGTAACAGTTAGGAGATTTTGATAATTTCACGCAGAAAAGTACTTGGGGCCACTGAGTACGGTTAGCAATAAAATGCCTGGTCTGCAATGTGTTACGATTGCTGTTTGGCCTGAGAGATCGACTCTGGACGAGCCTAAAGTTGCTGTTCGGCCTGAAAGATCGAGTTTAGATGAGCGCCTATAGGAGCTGGTTACAGTTAAAGGGTTAATCTTGCGCGATGAATGAACTTTTGAAATTAGCCGAGAGCTCGAACTCCACGACGATTTTAGAGTAAGTATTCTAAGGGACTCTCAGATGACAGAGCACCTACCCTTTGTTTTTCCAAGGACTGATACGCATGCAGATAAAGCCGAAAGATCGAAAAAGAGACTCGTACAGAGTCAATATTGTTTGAGACTCAGAGCAGGCAAAAACCGATTAACCCGTTGGAGTCCAACATCGGGTACGACTCATCATAACATTTTCTTGTAACAGGTCCACTGTGGCTCGACATGGTCTTTAAGTTCAACAATTGTAAGAAAAAATCGAAAAATTAATTCGAACCGCAAAGGGTTGAAACGGCATTTTCCTAAAAGACGCCTTGATTATTCCTCGAACCTCGCATCTCGGTTATCCATCCTACAGTATACACGAGATTCCAATGCAATCGGTGGAGTCTCTTCCTAGCAAGGGTATTTCTTAAACACACACTCGACTAATCTCTGACCCCACCTATTTAATCATCCTTTCTTGGTACCAGCTCTCGTGTGGATATTTAATTATCCACAGACAGTCGTGAGATTCTAAGAAGAGAAGGAAGAGTATGCGGCGCGGGAGACAGGTTGCGCGAGCATTTGAAAAATATCGAACGCGCGACGAATTCGAAACGGGCGGGACAGGTGGAAGAGGCGTTCTTAAACTCTTGCAAGCTTGATGGTACAAGTGAAGTACCACGTTTATCGTATCTTATTCCGCACGGTGTGTATTCAATTTGTACCATCAAAAAACGTGTCTCTCCGATGCTGCACGAGTGCTTCAAAAAACGTCTTTCGTACAGTTCTTCTTAAACCAATAAAAAAAATGCAAATTTTTCAAGTTTCATTTCGTGTGAGAGTTGTGTGAAAGAACGAGTGAATTTGCTGTGCTAGTAAGAGTTAACCGAACGATATTTTCGCACTCACTGGAAAGAATCGAGAGGAACACGTTCGGAAAATTCGCTTCGAGCGAACCGGGCGGAAACGAGCGTGTGAATATTTTGCGGTACAGAGAATGTCCATTGGCGGCACGAAAGGCAAAGGGCGAGTCCTCCTTCCCATTGGAGATCGAGCCGTTCAAACAGAAATGTTTTCATTTCGATGCAAATGCCGGACGCTCCTGGCCGGAAGAGCGAAAAAATTCACTGGCATGGTCGTCGTTCGTCCATCGATCCCGGACTACTCGATACGCCGTGGACGTAGCCAGATAGAAGAAAGAAACGCGGAAGCGATACGAGGAATAAAGAATGGAAATTTATCGTGCTTCCAAATAAAGGGTCCGCGGGGTTTTTATCAGGAAAAGAGAAAAGCCACGCTTGCGATTTATATTTTCCATGGACAATGCGGCATCGTCCGTAAAGTTCCGTGAAACGGTGGGCTATAGTTTCGAAAAGCTCTACCCTCCGGATTCACGATGATTACGAGAATAATACTGAAAATCACCGCAAATTTTATTTTCACAGCGAAAACCATTAAAAATCATTAAATTAAAAATTAACATTTCCTGCGTTTATTTGATTAAATATTGAAAATTTCAAAAGACGTTTTAAACAAAGATGTCTTCGAAATACGCATTTCGTGTCGTATTCATTTTTGCTGCACGACTGATAGTTTTCGAGAAAATCAAAGTTAATGTAATTCGCATCATCGGCGGTCATTGTTCGTTTAAAAGTTATTACCGAAAAAGTGAGTCGAAATTGTATGTATAAGCGAAATGTAAGATATCGACACCCGCCTAAGTTCAGACTATTAATTAGGTTTAACTGTAATTTTTTCGAAAACTATCAGTCGTACAGGAAAAATGAATACGACACAAAATGCGTTCTTCGAAGATATCTTTGTTTAAAACGTCTTGTGAAATTTTCACCACTTAATAAAATAAACGCAAGAAATGTTAATTTTTAACCATTTTTAATGGTTTTCACTATTTACGGTGATTTTCGGTATTATTTTCATGATCAGCCAGTCAAAATACATAAGCATGCGCGATGACATAAAAATCGGGAGGGTAGAGCTTTTCGGAACTTTATCCAAACGGTGAAACACGGTGATCGACCGGAAGTGGTGAATGAAAGTGGAATTAAAGATTGGAGAAGAGGAAATTCCGTGGCGAGCCAGGACGTTGGCGATTCGGCACGCGGCAGGAGGACGTGAAACGCGAGTAATAATGAGCAAGTGGGGCCCCTGGGGGCATGCAGATTGATGCAATCGATTACGAATACCAGCGCGCGGCCTGGATGTGTTAACGAACCCCGTGTGCCAGCTTGCCGTGCTGCACAGTTATCGACTCCGAGAGCAGAGGTAAAGGTACCCTCGTGAAGAAAGCCCAGATTACGAGAAACCTTGGCAAACAGCTTTGTGGCATGGCAAAGCCACGAGAGAACGGTAACGAACGTCCACCACCACACTAAGGAACGCAACCGATGAATTAGTACGAGACGAAATTCTTTTCCGAATCTCTGTAGGTACTTTTCTCAGATCGACAAATCATCGACACATTACTAATTACGTAAATAATTCCCGACAAATTCCACGTTGCTTACATTTAGAGGAAACACAGACTACCCCTTTGAATGCAAAATTCCACAGAGAATTTTTGCGAATTTAACCCCTTAACAGTAGGTGACGTGACACACGCATCGAAGAAAAAAATAGTAAAACTATTGTTCTTGCCATACAAGTGGGTATCTATATGTTTTTGGGGTCGCTGAATCCGAATTTTAAATCAAAATAGCGGATCCAATATGGTGGGTAAAAATTCTGAAAATCTTTTGATATCAAACTTGGATTCAGCGATCCCAAAAACCTTTATAATAACGTCATAAACAAAATTCGACAACATTTGTTTCCAACACAAAAATGGCACGACTAGTCCATTTCTGCCTCCACTGCTAAGGGGTTAAAACGTTCGAAAAAAAAAAAAAGAAGTCGTGCTCCACTTTTTCCACGAGCTATCAACAAGAGCCACTGAACTGTGCTCGAAAAATTAGTCAATCACCGTGCGGTCCAACGCCCGTGCAACTACGAACTTTACTCGTCCTCCATCGAAAAAAGTAACGCTCGACTTTCACGCGGAAGTAGTAAAGGGACAACAGCAGGATCGATCCGTTCCAAACGCGCGATAAAGCTCTCCTTCCTTCGGCAACTTCCGCTCGGCGCCACGCCGCTTTACGCGGAGGCCGATAGAAATTGAACTTTCCGTTTCCCCTTTGCCACGAAGGGAGAGAAAAAAAAAAGAACGAGGTCGTTAAACCGGACGCTTAGAAATGCCGCGGGTAGTCACACGGGGAGGCCACCAAAGGAGAAATCTCATCCCTCTTTTCCTTGTCCTACTCCCCACCCACTAGGCCACCCTTCTCCTTCCACCTTCCTTCTGCCTCCCTCAACAGCACGGTTCTTTGGCCTATATCTTGCACGGATAAACGTCCTCGGAGTTGCGTCGATAAGCAGAGAAGCCTCTTCCTCCTTCCGACCCCCTTTTTTCGTTCACCGTGTCCTGCGATTACGTAACACCATATTCTACGAGCCTTCGCACGCTTTACCACTCACGTGATCTTCCACCTGAGATTTTTAGGTTATTTTACAAATCGAATCTCGGAAAGTATTCATTTTTAAGGTTAGAGGGAATTTACGAAATTATTTATGTTCGTGGTGTGAATTAATTGCCACTAAGGGAGAATAAGTTCTATTTTCGTAATTGTAAGAAATCATTGTCGGATCTTTTAACTTATCGACGATCTTAAGCGACGAGAACGGAAGTGGAATGTCGCGCATTGTTGTGTTGGCAAGTGGCGCGAGCACTTGCGTGAAAACAAAATTCAAACGCGAGTCCTTACAGCGCCGAGTCACTTGTCTGTACAGTTGTGGAGAGTGAAAGAGAGAAAAAAAAAGAGAATCGATCGTTTCTCGTGAGAAACTCCACGAAGATTCCGATTGCAGGCAGCCGCGTGTGTGCACAGAAATGTGCTTCACAGAAAGCCATTATTCACTTCGCTCCGTACGCGATCAGACGACTCGATAGAGCGCTATCAAGTTTTCCTACACTTGTGTCTATTTGTTATTATGCAACGGACCGTGCCTATCGGTAGGCCCGTAGCAGCGCGCACGGCAGCTGAGAGAGGGCATTCTCGTGCCTTACACCAGGCACGTGCAATGTAAATGCCGGATTACGCCTGCGGAGTAAAAGAAAGAGAGTGCCAGCACTCGAAAGTGACCCTCGTTCACCTAACCTCCTCGATAATCCACTCTCACTGGCGACCGACCTCTCGTAACCTTTCCAATAAAACGTACGAGACGGAAAGATGAAAAAACGAACGAAGACTTATCGAAAACAACGTGCGTACTACTCACCGCATACGTTGAGCCATCCTTCGACCCGACAAGGATATTCCAACTTCATCGCGTGCCGACAACAGTTGTTGCTAGGAGAACTCGAAATCCAAAGTATTGTCGCGCACAGGTGCACTGTTTGTTCACATGAAGCGAGAGATAGTGGGACCGAAAACGCGACCACCTCGCTTTCCACGTTTTATCACTCCGTCGGAAACGCCGGTACGCACATGCTTCCTTCCATTTGGTTTCGCGAGAACGGAAGAAAATTTGAGGGAGGAGAAAGACGAGAATGTGCGATGGAAATCCGTGGTAAGCGATTCTACGGGACGAATGATGCGAGAGAAATAAACACGGGTTGTCAATCTCTCGAAGGACCACAGCGTAACACGCTTCGTCGACGCGCACGCGCAATTTGTCCGCACGATCCGCACACCCCGGTGATCAAATCCGAACTGATCCGAACTGACTCGACCACTCGACGTGCGCGGCCGCCGACTTCTCGAGCTTCTTTCCTCCCCACTCCTCCTCTCGCTCGCTCCATTGGCCTATCCCCTTCTCCGTCTCTCTCAGGTCTTCGCTCCAATGGCCTATCATCGGCGTTGTCTCTCTCGCTCGCACCGGCATTCGTTCTCGCCTCTTCTCGACAGGTAGCCCTTTGCTTTAATTCGAAAAATGACGCACAGTACATAAAGTAATCTGCGTCTTTTACTTTTTCTTCGATTTGAGCTTTGAAAATCTTTACTCGAGATGGGATATTAACCCTTAGCGCTCCGTTGGCTCCGTTACGAAGCCATCCGTCATTTGTTTCGTAAACGTGCGGAGCGCGAAGGGTTAAGTCGTTAATTCTTATCGAATTTTGGCTTGATTATGCCTCGAAATGCACGTGAACTTGGCAATCGAGGTGTGAGCGTGGCAAGAAAAATGGTGCAAGTGTGTTGTGCGATAGAGAAAGTAAGTGGGTTGTGAAATATCATTGAAGTAGGCTCGTTAATGTAGACTTTCCTCGATTATCGAAATTTTAAAAGCTGTATTTGTAAATAGTATTCCAGGACACACGATAAGTGATTGATTTTATTAGCAGCACGTATTGGAGTATTACGATTTACGAAGGTCGGAAAAAATTGGATTTTGTTTTATAACAAATATTCCACTATAATTAAATAAATAATTCAGGTTAAATGTCATAATTAAATATCTAGTGTAGATTGAGAAATAACTCGAGGTTATGGAAAATCGGACATTCTTTATCGAGCTGTCACAATGCTCTCTGCGATAATAGATTTTCTCATATTTGTAAAAGTATCAATTACAGATTTTTGCTCACGCCGCCGTATCCCACGTCGTTGGATTATTCAACTACTGTACGGAGGCGCCTCGAGAGACTTCGCGGAGAATCCGAACATTAACCACAGCCTTCAACACCACCTGGTGACCAGTCCTACAAGCAGTATTGTCAAAATGGCGCTCAAGGCACAAGTCGGTCAAAGTGAGTACGAAAAAAGTTGAATTTTGTCTAGTACTAGGTCAAAATTGTATGTATCCCACTGTTTACATGGAATGGCAATCCTACGATGTTCGAGAAGTCTGATTTTCTTACATTTTAATACTGTCATACACGAACACTCCGAGGGGCGTTGTGCTCCGATGATTTCACCGTGCACGAAGCGGCTGCTAGATAGAAATGTCAAACCCTGTAGAAGAAATGTGTATTATGAAACATTTACTTTTCGACATTTATTAATAACTACGATTCGTTATCGTTCTTCTTCACGGCGTATCCCCGTTGAAAATAGAACGCGAGTACACATGCATTGTAAACGTTTTACTACACGTCTACGTGAAACAAATGTCTAAAAATGCAACGATACAAATCTACACGGAAAAAAATACGCCGTTACTTTGTTCTTGTTTTTCGAGTGAAATAAGGAAGAACCTGTTAAACATCAATCGTGTAAATATGACATTTGAGACTCTGTCTGTGCCTTTGCCAACAGTTCATAACAATACAATGAGTCCATTGTCGAAATGCAGTAGTTTATTTGAAAGAACATTAATTGTAAATATACATTATGTGCTTTTTAGATTAATTAACACGTTCTTCGATTAATGCTTGGTGAATTAGAATACTTCTTCAAAAAATGTGTTATTATTAGACCAACTCGAAATATCTCTCATTTATTCTTCACAAATGAATACACATTAACACAGATTTTTATAAATTCTCTTTTATGCGCCTAAAATATACATACATTTTTTTGTAAAAGCTTCTTTTCCTTCGATTAAATTCTGTTGTCACATGGCAATGCTTTTTAACAAACGAAACACTACTGTAAGAGAATATTCTAAAGAAAAATTAGAAATTTATCTAGAGCCCTTGCACGTTTACACGTCAAATGAAACTGTATCTTCTACCGATAACATGTTTAGAGGTACATGCACGTTCTAAAACTATTTATATTGATTATCCAAAAGGATCCGTGAACGTCGATTTTTGCGACGCTATTATTCTAGAGCAGGGCACTCAATTTTATCGACACGTACCTGCCTACCGTGACGTCACTCGCCCATAAGAACGATCAATACAGGTTGGAAAGCAGCAAAAGATTTCTTGTACAAGTTCAACATATCACATTATTCTCACGCAATGAGTCATAATATATTAACGAATGCTTCGTCGGTTAGCTAATTTCTTATCGATCCAAAATTTCCTTCTATACTGAAGCATCTAAAAGAGAAATAATATCCTGGAATTTTTCACAGATAATAAAAAATGTCTCTGCATTAATTCTTACGAAGAAACATTCTTATATTTACGAATTATGAAAATTCTTAACCCTTAAAGGACACTATAGGTCTGACCCCACGAAAGTGAATTAAAAAAACATGATTTCTAACATTCTTTTATTTCAACACTTTTTTTTCAAATAGTTCAATTTATATTAACTTAGCGGAGAATTTATTACTTTCTCTACATTGACTGAAGATAACTCACAAATTTCTTCAGCCACAAATATTGAGTTCTTTTTATCTGGCAGCTGTTTAAACCGGTGGGGTTTTCCCTGTGCCCTTTACTTTAATTAATTAATCCTTTAAGGATTAATTGCAGCTTATCGCGCTTGGTAAAAAAAAAAAAGAAAATTCCACGATGTTCCTCCCCGCTTGAAAATACACCAATCGATTAATGCGTGTGATTTCCATCCACAGAGATCATGAACGAGGTGATCAAGCAGAAGAAGAAGACCACCGGTGGTGTCGAGTGGCGAATTTTGGTGGTGGACCAATTGGCGATGCGGATGGTCTCGGCGTGCTGTAAAATGCACGACATCAGCGCCCAGGGCATCACCCTGGTCGAAGACATCAATAAGAAGCGCGAACCACTGCCCACGATGGAAGCGATCTACCTGATCACACCATGTAATCCGTCCGTGCAGAAGCTGATCGAGGATTTCAACAATCCCACCAGGACAACGTACAAGGTCGCGCACGTATACTTCACCGAAGGTATCACGAGGAATTGAAACTCACGAGACATCGTTCTCATCTCGCAAACCTCCTCGAGAGCAGAATTGGAAAGAGACGAATATTTTTTGTACACTTTCACTGCCACGTTGGTCATATGTGACCGCAACTTGTTTTTCCCGTGGCTAAATAAATCATGAAAAAAATGATCATATTAATCGCAATTTACAGTAGTTTAAGGTTGGAGATCCATTTAGGAAGCCGAAAGTAAGCGAATTTTTACAAATTTTTTGCGAAGAAACTGCTTATAGTCTACATAATTAAAATGTAATATACGTATTATTGTGTTCTTTAAGTTTAAGAAAAAAATTTTGTTTTTTAAAGATACTTGAATACAGACTAGCGTCTGCTGCATTGGTTTGAAAGATCAGAGACAAAAGTTTTATATTTGTAAGACCCGCACGCTCTACTTGAATCTAAACTTCTTTGAAAATTATTAAAAGAGACTACTTTTTTACTAACAAACAGAGTAAAAATGTCATGAAAAATCGAAACTTTGTTTTTAAACACGTGCCATTTCTCGAATTTTCACTTCTCTTTGAATTTTTTCGGTTCAAATAGAGCGTACGGGTCTTACAAATATAAAACTTTTGTCTCTGATGTTTCAGACCAATGCAGCAGACGCTATGTGCTGCGTCTGTGGAATGAGTGCCGTACCGCCGCCATTTGGAAGTATCTTTAAAAAACAAAAATTTTGTCTTAAACTCAAAGAATACAATAATACGTATATTACATTTTACTTATGTAGACTAAGCAGTTTCTTCGCAAAAAAATTCGTAAAAATTCGCTTATTTTCGGCTATCTAAACGGAACTCCCCCCTTAAAAGATCATATCTTAACAAAAAAAAGAAGCTGAAGAAAAATGCAAAGTGTGGCGCCACGGGCCATCCATGAAAAATCAGCGTGGCAGTCAAAGTGTTAATCCCACAAATTGAATACCGTAGGACCTGCCCATGGTCGAGGGTGTAAATCACAAATTAATTTTCGATTAGTCTTGTCACATGTATCGACCACACGAAACAAACAAATAGAAGAGTCTCTCTGCTCTTATCAATCGCCGTGCGATTGGTCCAAGCGCGATAACAACACATTCACAGTAAGAAAATAAAGATCTTGTCCTTCCGTCCCACCTGTACACGCGGTGGACGCCTAAAAAGAGTCCCGTTGAAAAAGAATAACAAAGAGATACGCGTAGGTAGTACACCCGGTCGACGAAGGAACGAACATTTATTTTCACGTGAAATTCTACGGCCTATTTGTTTACAGCGTGCCCAGATGAGTTGTTCAAAGAGTTGTGCCACTCGCTGGTAGCTAAACACATTAAGACACTAAAAGAGATCAACATCGCTTTCATTCCGTACGAGGAGCAGGTAAAGACGAAGAACGTACTGATATAATAAACAATTGTCTCCTGTTCACTGTGACAATGGTGGTGGTGAAGATGGTGAAAATTCGGGATGGCGGATATTCATTTCTCTCACACACACACACACACACACACCTTTCACTGTTCACACGGACCACGAGAATTCGCGTCAGTCGCGCGAATTTTTGTTCACTCTTCGCCCACCGACATCTACGAACCACGACGAGCCTACCTAACCAAATGTTTCACGATTTTCGAAATAATTCATCCCGAACAATAATTCCAACTCGACGTCGCTACTCGATTTCTCTCTCTGTTCCTTCTCGCTCTTCTCGTTGTACACCGTATAAAGCACCTTACTAATAATTGGAATGCATTCATGCTTGCACTTTACCAGTGTGCCCGGAGGAGCTGTTCAATGAACTCTGCAAGTCTCTCGCCGCTAAAAAGATCAAAACCCTGAAAGAGATCAACATCGCTTTCCTGCCTTACGAGTCGCAGGTGATAGTCCACTTACGAAAAAGAAAAAAAGAACAAACAAAAAACACAAAAAGAGAAAAGAAATTCAAACGAGAGAACGACAGAAAAAAAAAGCAAGGAGATAATAGTAGACCGTAGTGGTAGCTTTTGCAAAACGAACGATTTTTCTTTGCCGCCGAAATCTTTCAACTAAAGCTCGCCAATCGCAATTTCTTTCAGACATCTCAAGTTCTATTTAGTTCCCTCTACCGTAGAGTAGGCGAAAGACTGCTTGAATAAATTTGCGTGTCTAATGTTTCTCTCTTCCCCCCGACCGTTCAATCTGATTTCTTTAATTGCATGCCCGCTTTTAATGTCACGAATTCAGTTGTTTTATCTGTTTTCGTGAGTACGTCTTACCTCACCCTGTATAACGCTTGGCAATATTATTTGTGCACTGAAGATTTCGGTTGTGAGAGAAGAGAATTGTAAACTAACGAGGGTACGTTCTTTTTTAGGTATTCTCGTTGGATTCGCGCGAGACATTCGCCTGCTGCTACAATCCTTCCTTCTTCAATCTGAGGCCCGCGAATATGGAACGAATCGCGGAGCAGATCGCAACGCTCTGCGCCACGCTTGGAGAGTATCCATCCGTTAGATACCGAAGGTAATAGATCTTTTTTTTAAGATTCAAGTCAAATTGAACCGTTTATTGCATTTAGTTTGTTGGCCAGTGATTTCGACCGCAACGTGGAGCTTGCACAAATGGTGCAGCAAAAATTAGATGCCTACAAAGCGGACGAGCCGACCATGGGCGAAGGGCCCGAGAAAGCTCGTTCACAATTACTGATTTTAGATAGGGGTTTCGATTGCGTATCACCATTGCTACACGAGCTGACCCTACAAGCAATGGCGTATGACTTATTGGACATCGACAACGACGTCTACAGGTAAATGCCAACGCATGTCTATGCTTCCGTTATTAAACGAGGAACTAATCAAATATCGTCCGTGTCCCACAGGTTCGAGGCAACGGCAGGACAAGAAAAAGAGGTACTCCTGGACGAGAATGACGACCTGTGGGTGGAACTCAGGCATCAGCACATAGCTGTGGTTTCTCAGTAAGAAGAAATGCGTTTGACGAGCCTTTAAAATAGTTTACAGACCTATTTTTGTTTAATGGCCAACTTTGATTTACAGGAATGTTACCAAGAACTTGAAGAAATTTACGGAGTCGAAGAGAATGCCTCAGGGCGACAAGCAAAGCATGCGAGACCTCTCGCAGATGATTAAAAAGATGCCACAGTATCAAAAGGAATTGAGTAAATACGCTACGCATTTGCAGCTTGCCGAGGATTGTATGAAGCGCTACCAAGGCAACGTGGACAAGCTCTGTAAAGTTGAACAAGTAAGCGTCATTTGTCGTATCGTGAGTTTATGCTCTTGTAAGTAATTAAATTTGGATACTTTTTTGGTCGATCAGGATCTGGCAATGGGCACGGACGCTGAGGGTGAACGCATCAAGGATCACATGAGGAACATCACTCCGATTTTACTCGATCAGACTGTGGATCATTTAGACAAATTGCGTATAATCGCCTTATATGTAATTAGCAAAAACGGTATCACCGACGAAAATCTTAATCGCTTGGTGCACCATGCCCAAGTATCAGTCGACGACAAACAAACGATTGTGAATATTGCTAATCTGGGCATTAACGTGGTCGTTGACGTGAGTTGAATTATTGCAAACGTGTATTCTTTTCGTGGACTTAATCTAACGTGTGAATTACTATGTCTCAGGGTAATAGGAAAAAACTCTATACCGTGCAACGCAAGGAAAGAATCACGGAGCAAACTTATCAAATGAGCCGATGGACGCCAATTATAAAAGACGTAATGGAAGATTCGATCGAAGACAAACTCGATGCTAAACACTTTCCATTCTTAGCTGGCCGTGCTGCTAGCTCCGGATACCACGCACCTACGAGGTGCATATTACTTCTCTAAAAAGAACCAAATTATTGTTACGTTAAAAAATAAAAACCGACACGTTATAAATTCTTGTGTATTTCCAGCGCACGATATGGACACTGGCACAAGGACAAAGGTCAGCAGACTATTAAAAACGTTCCACGTTTAATAGTTTTCATCGTCGGTGGAGTATGCTTCTCCGAAATAAGATGCGCTTACGAAGTAACGAATGCATTGAAGAATTGGGAAGTTATAATAGGTAATACAATCGTCGAACTCTGAATTTTTCGTTACGTAAAGATGCACCCTGCAACAGACTCCGTTTCTCTTTACAGGCTCGTCTCACGTAATCACACCAAAATCATTCCTGAACGACTTGAGTAAACTTCACGTGTAAAAAGTCAAATAGCCGAAGGAAAAATACATTCCCAACCTCCTTAACACGCCGTTAACGTTAACGCCACCAGTAATACCTGTTATGAAGTTTCTTCAACGATCTTGGCTATGAGAATAAAAGTATTAATTAGCTAATACAGTCAATTCTGTAGAGGACATTCGAACGTTAGTGTGTACTCTGTAAAATAATTGCCGCACTATAGGGGATCAGCCGGTGAACACTAATGTGTTGATGTATCTGTCAACGTGAAGAATAATCTCTCGGATCGTGGAATCATCTGGAATTAAGTGCCTGCGCGAAGTAAAATTTCAGGACAGGAAGGAAGCTTAGGCAGTGCCGCAGTGGATCGCGCGGGATTGTATGAAGTTTTGCGTAGACGTACGAACGATCTACCACAGTTGCGTAGAAACATACCTACGTAGGTGAGACCAACCCTTTGTCGGTAATAAGGGTGGTCGTTTCGGAAGTAACGTTTATGTGTCCGTAGAGGAGAAACCGTGATGTCTGTGTAAAGTACTCGTTATTCGTATCTTGTTATCTCCCGCTCGTAAATTCTCTCTTTTCTTTCAGAGGTGCATTTAGACACCCTACACTACTTGTGATTTGTAGATAAGATCCGTGCTATTTGGTGAATCCAGAAAAAAAGAAAACGCTTTTAGCATCGCGCGCGAATTACCAACACGCGCCTCGTTCCCTTAGCTTCTCAATAGGATCTGCTTCGACGATACTTCGTTGCTGACGATTGTTCTTAACAGTGCTGCTCGAATGATTTCAAAGCAATAGGGAAAATAATTCGCGAACGTACTCACGTTCTTAATTTCTCTTCCAATTCTAATGGTAGTATTAATTTGTGACTTTATTGTTCTGGATATTACACGTATTGTCGATGTTAGAGCTCTCGACTATTTCACTATGTTTTTGCAATTTATTTCTCACTAATCGGTGTACTCATGCCATACTGTAAAAAAATGTCGATGCCGATAAAAGCACACGTTCAAAAAACTCTCGAGATCTGTGGTAAAGCTGCAGCCACAGCATGATCATATATCGTAGGGGATCACTTTTGGTCAGTGGATGTTTGCCTGTCAATCGATCATATTAATTATTAATATGCATTAACGAACGTTGCGATTACTTAGCGGCGAGAATATTATAAAGTTTACGATATTTATAAAGTGTATTACTTATATATATATATAATACATATATATATAAACGTATGTAGCTTGTAGCCCATACAAAAGTGTTCTGCTTATAAAGGCCTACAAAACCGCTCTAACAAAATGTATCTCACTCTTTCTCTTTAATAATCACCTTGCGAAATTGATCCCCCGTCCACCTCTTTATGGCGTTACTCTTGAACTTAGGCAGTTACTCCGTGACGTACAATTAGATATTACTAATCTTCTGCAAAGTCACATTCTTAAAGGTTATCGTTCTATCGAAACGGGTCATCCTGAAAAGTTTGTGCCTCGGTAATTAAAACTGTCTCGAAGGTTGTATCGTTAACAACGAAACTCGTAACGTTCCCGTCGTGCGATCTGATTGAAATTTTGTCAGCCATGTCGTCTACTAAGTGCAAAAAGAAAGTGGTTCTGGCCTACAGCGGAGGTTTGGATACCTCCTGCATCTTGCGCTGGTTGAAGGAGAAGGAATACGACGTCGTGGCTTACGTGGTAAGGCTCATCGTAAACATTCTAATCTACGATAAAAGTATTAACGGAAAAATCCTTAAATATGTCTATTAACCAGGCAAACATTGGACAACCGGAGAACTTCGAGGAAGTTAGGCAGAAAGCTTTGAAAGTCGGCGCGTCAAAGGTAACGATCCTTCAAGATCCCAGGCTTCATATGTTTAAGTGGAACTCCGTTTTTAGGCACGACCGTAATTTGTGCGCTCGTCATCGCGAAAACCGTTCGTGTGTGTGTATCTGTGTGTATGCCGTGTATATCCTCGATTTCGGAAAAACGACTGAACCAATCAGAATCAATTTTTGCAACAAAAATCAATTATACCATTGTGAGTTGACATTAACATCTGTGAGCCGCAATCTTGAACCGGTACAAAATGGCGGGAAATTCAAATATCGAAATATCGAAAAATTCATATCTTTGGTACTACTTATTGGAACCGAATAAAATTTGAGATATACGCGTATACATATACAGTGACAAATATTGAAATGCTGCACTTCGTGGGCGAGCGCAAAGAGCGAGCACCCGGTGACCTAAGGGAGTATGGCGTTTGAGCGAAGCGAAAGGATCGACCGTCTGAAGAGGACTCTGTCTTATAGTTCAATATTTCAATATTTGAATTTTCCACAATTTCGAAACGGTTTGAAATTCGAATTAGGCAGTCATGCCTATTGCAGAAAGCGAAGCATTTCTGCACCCGGTAAGGCGAGCGCGAAGCGCGAGCACCTGATGATCTCGAGAGGATTGGCTCTACCCCCTAATTCTCCAACTAGCTAACAAAGTAAAGTCATTCGTAAAATCACCAAAGATTCCTTTTACGTTAATGTTAATCGAAAGGTAGTGATCGAGGATCTGCGTGACTCTTTCGTCAAGTCCTTCGTCTGGCCTGCAGTAGCCTGTGGCCTGCTTTACGAAGGCAGGTACCTTTTGGGCACTGCGATAGCACGGCCCTGCATCAGTGTGGGTCTGACAAGGGCGGCCAGAGAAGAAGGTGCATCGATCGTGGCTCACGGTGCCACCGGAAAGGGCAACGACCAAGTGCGATTCGAATTGGGCTGCTATGCTTTGACCCCCAACCTCGAGGTAACTTCCAAAACCTTTGCAATAGAGTGTCAAGTGAGCCTCGACGCCGTATCTCCTACGGAAAAATTCACTTCGACTTCCGTTCTGCAGATAACACATTCCATACGGCTCACGATATATCTCATATATGGCAAACTAAACTTCGTGATCGAGTTACAAGATATCTCCTTTTAACCCTTTAATGTGTGATTTTTAAAATATTAAATGTTGAATGGTTCGATGCAAGTAGGATGCATTTCTTTGTCACACATGCTAGTCTATAGTGTAAAGGAGTGAGAGATGAATATTATAGAAATGATGCATTAAATGATTATCCTTACACAGATACTACTGAGAAGAGACATAATTCGCAATGTTGTATTTCTGTAACAGTATGCATTAAAGGGTTAATGTTTCATCATACGCGTGTATCGACCACTCAAGAGATTAGAAATAAATTAAATTCTTTTTATTACGTTACCAAAGTAACGAAACCTTGCATATTCTCGTAACAAATGATTAGTGAATAATTGGAAGCGCGTCGAGCGGGCAGAGTTCCATACGCGATGTTTTAACCCTTTGCACTCGAAGTTTTTGATAAACTCGATGAACAATAAATTATTTGTATCGTATCCAAAGCGGAGCCCTTGACTTTGAAGGGAAGTTTTAAATGGCTCCGCTCCGAAGCTCTCGAGTGCAAAGGGTTAATGTTAACACGAAGGGATTTTTTTTAAAAGAATCTCTGGTAAGCGACGACGCTTTCTTGAAATATATTTATCTTACACAAATAAAAATTACCAGCTTGATAAAAGTCACCACCTTACGCGCGTTTACCAATACAACAAAATAATATTAACGCGAGACAAGAAAAAAATTCTTGCCTCGTTATATTCAGCACTGAAATAGTCCAACTATTAAAGAGAAACAACGCGGTTACATTTTGTCGAAGATCCTGGCGCCCTGGAGGGATCGCGAGTTCTACACCAGATTTCCAGGAAGACCCGATTTGCTGGAGTACGCCAAAGAAAATGGAATTCCAATTTCCGCCACCCCCAAGGAACCTTGGAGCACCGACGCGAATCTCTTGCACGTGAGGCGAGTAAAACGACTCTGACTCACGATTAATAAATCGATCAAGCTCGATCCTGATCGTCGATTCTTCCTTCAAAATTATTCTTGCAGTTACGAGTCCGGCATTTTGGAGAACCCGGCGAATCCACCTCCCGTAGGATTATTCAACATGACGGAGAATCCGGAAAATTGTCCGGATGAGCCGCGAGAACTCGAGATCATGTTCACCGAAGGTCACCCTTCGTTGGTGAAGGATTTGAAAACTGACGAGGAGATGAAGACGCCTCTGAAGATACTCGAGTATCTGAATAAAATCGGCGGAGCTCACGGAATAGGAAGGATCGACATTGTCGAGAATCGATACATCGGCTTAAAGGTGAGCCAATTGTTCTCTCCAGTACCGAGATTCTGTAACTCCGTAACGACAAATGTCGCTATCGTTATCGATCGATATCGATGATTATCGCAAGAGGTTACTCGCTAACTAGTAGTCATCGACAACTCTCGATAATCTAAATCGTTACATTCCGAAAAGCGCCGATGCCAGCAAATTTTTGACAATTCTGTTTAGTTACATGATATAATTATACCGTAACTCTAACCTTTGGCAATAATCACCGATATCGATGGATAACGATAGCGATATTTGTCGTTACGGAGTTACAGAATCCCGGCACAGGAAACTCTCGTAAATTGAGATTCTCCGATAAATTGCACGAACCAATTTCTGCGAGCCTCGACATTACACGATCTTTCAGTCCCGTGGAATTTACGAGTCACCAGGCGGTAAGATACTGCACGACGCTCATCAGGATCTCGAAGTTTTCCTTCTAGATCGCGAGGTTCTGCGAGTGAAATCCTATCTCGCCTCGAAGATGTCGGAATACGTTTACAACGGTGAGCAAGCGTGATAGTCGTTCTCACGATCGACCGAATAATCGATATCTCGCCTTCTTTCAGGATTCTGGTTCTCACCGGAATGCGACTACGTCCGCGAGTGTATTCTGAGTTCACAGAAGTACGTCACGGGAGTGGTGCGAGTCAAATTGTTCAAAGGATCCGGTGAGTGTTGCACGGTTCGATTTAACTCTTTGCGGCACAGGAGTTCAGGTCATAAAATAGACTCATGTTGCACGGAAATTTTCACATAAAACCAGGAGAAAAAGATTGTCGCAATAAAAAGTTCCACTTGACGAACCTGTACTGGTGTGTTGAAACTTGCCAACACACGTGAACGCATTTCTAAAATTTATTGATGGTATTACCAAGTGCTTTACACAAGTAACAGTAAATATAAACTTATGCGCGCGTAACTATTGCAATATTTCGAGGTGGGACATTTTTAATACCATCGTGCTGTTGGAATGTGGGATTTTAGAAAATAAAATGGATCCATGTTGCCCAGAAAACCTATGCGCGTCTAACTATTGCAATATTTCGAGGTGGGTCCAAAATTATCCGACCATGTATATCCGCGCATCAACAAAAGGTGGGACATTTTTAATACCATCGTGCTGTTGGGACGCGGGATTTTAGAAAATGAAATGGAACCATGTTGCCCAGAAAACCTATGCGCGTCTATGGCAATATTTCGAGGTGGGACAAAAATGTCCCACCATGCATCAGAAAGGTGGGACACTTTTAATACCACCGTGCCCCAAAGAGTTAAGTAAGAATTCATTGCTCGCTTACTTTGACAAATTTTCATCGATCTCCTCCTCCTTGTGACTTCCAGTGACGATAATGGGCAGAAAGAGCGAGGTTTCCCTCTACAACGAGAATCTCGTCTCCATGGACGTTCAAGGAGGCTTCGTTCCCGAGGACGCCGGTGGTTTCATTCGGATGCAGGCTCTCAGACTCGAAGAGTTCAACCGCTTCAAAACGCACCAGGAAACGCGCAAGGCAGTCACAGGGGAGTGGTGACTTGGAAACGAACCTTCTTGAATTCTTACATCCGCTGTAGATCTTCCTCGGTGCTCTTGTATACTTAACTAAAGTGGCATTTCAACGAGATGAGAAAATGATCATGCATAGGTACTTTACTTCTTCCGCCAAGCTTCCCACGCGTGCTCTCCGGTATACCCTAGAGATAAGGCGGGGAATAATAAAATTATACACAATCACCTTCAATTGGTTATTAATAATTAAACATTATAGGTAATCAGCATATTCGTGGGTTCTTTAATAATAATCATATTAATGATAATAATAAGAAGAATGGTAATAATAATAATAATGATAATAATAATATACGAATATATATATTACCTTAATGATATTAATAGTTTGCACAACAATCTTTCGTGCCTAGTGGTTACCGTAACTTAAAGACAAACGTTAAATACGAAATACGATCTCGTATTTCCTCCATTAGGGTGTACTTTATGTGCGTACGCGTGTGTAACTCTTCCTCCTTTTCCTTTTCACTCTCTCTCTCTCTCTCTCTCCGATCATTTTCAAAACACCACCTCCTCTATCCGCTCGCGGATTCTCTCCTCATCTTTATATATATCTCTTGCTCATTGGCATGCACATTACAGACTAGGGAAGGTAAATTCTTCACGCATATGCAGGCGTGCATGCGCGCGCCCGTTGCTCACACCATCCTCGCGAGTGTGTACGTGCGCGCGCACTCTCTTCGTACGATCCTTCTTTCTTTCTTTTTTTCTCTCCTCTTTCTTTTTCAATCCGCAACAAGTGACGTAATCACACCTCGCAATCAAGCCGTTAGCTCAAACATATAATAAACATTTGATTAGCGGTAGTTAGTAATAATAGTACAGACATCGTGTAACGTCTTGACATTGTTAAGTAATCGAAGATCCGTGGAAAATCAACGAGAACTCGCGATTCGGAAGAATTCTCGTACCGTACAGAAGACTTCGATTTTACAGTCGCATGAAAAAGAGCAGGTTCCACGAAGGTGCTCGCGAGCAAAAGAAAATCACGCATAACCTTTCGTGTCTTTAAGCGAGTACGATCGATTTAAGCGGACGATTTGACGATAAATCAAAATTGCGATTGTCGCTTTAAGGATTAGGGAGGGGATAAGAAACGCGTGCGATACCGCTCGATTTACTTCAGGAACCAGGTACCACTACTTAATAAAACAATTGCTCTGGCGCGACGATCGACGGAGTCGGTCGTACGGAGCGGTGATTTTTTTTTCTTTTCTTGGTTTTTTTTTTTTTATTTTTTATTAACTTCCTTCCTTAAATGGCTAAGCGCGCCGCGACAGAGGGTCCTCCACCGTCGCAGAGGAGAAAGAACAAGAAGAAAAAGAAAATCATCATCTGTAAAGCGTAACAATAATGGTAGACCACTGTGGAAATAAGAAAAGCAGGGATTCGTGATTGGCGCAACAAGATTAATCAAACGTGCCTCACTCTTACTTAACAACATCAAGCGTCTCTTTATTTTAACCATTTATTTTCATTTTCATTATTATTTATGTACAACCACTTGTGTGTGTGTGTGTGTGTTCCTTCCTTTTTTTTCTCCCTCGTTTGTTTCCCTCCTTTCTTCACTTATGCGTCGCTATCGTTTTAGTCGGTAGTAATAAGTTCTTTGCTAAAACTCGTGTGCCATTGGAGATGATGTGTGTGCGCCCGTGGGAACTTATATAAAAAATTACTTCTTTTGATACGGCGGAGTGATTTTGGTGTTACTTAAGAATTATCGTTTACGTCTTTATCTCCCTAAACTTGCGCTTGAGATCTAGTAGGTTACACGATCTGTCTATCGGCCTCCCTTAAATTATTACAAACCTTATCACATACAATAAGAGGTGTGTTATTATTAGTTAATCGTTTAATCCTTTATACATAGATATTCTGTATTCTGTATATTATATAATTGCTGCCAATGATTCTGCTTTTTTTTCCTTTCATCTTATCTCACGTATTTACACTTAGAAACCACGTATTTTATACAATCGTACTACCCTATAATGAACTCGCGCACGCTTCCAGGTCGCAATTCTCATTCGCTCGCATTCTCTCCATAGTCCTTCTCTCTCTCTCTCTCTCTCTCATCTTCTTATTATTCATCTTCTCTTCCTTAGTCACTAATCCTCTAAATCTTTCACACATAACACACTCACATTCTCTCTAAGATTCGCATCCGCCACGCGACAGACTAAATTCCACGCGTTAATTCTGCCACACGCACGCTTTTTCTTTGCGGAGGATCCTGCGATCGGCGGACTAGCTCGCCCTGAACGCCCGTGGATGCACACGATTGGTCGAATCCTAAAACTTTACGGGGAGGATGGAGCACGCAAAAATATACAATCTCATAAACGTCGAAGCGAGCTGCTTTCCCCTTCTTCGTCGTCTTCTTCTCGGCTCACTGCTTCCTTTCTCACTCCTCACTTACGCTCACCTGTGTGCGCGCGTCCGAAATCGATCGAAACACGCTTTCTCATTTTGGCATCGGCGTGTTATTCGCTCTAGGATTAAGGTGGGGTGATTTAACCGAAGGATCCTCTTGAAGGATCCTCCTCTTCCTCTTTTAGGACTCGACGCGACTCGCAAATCTTTTCGCGAAATAATCGGCGAGGTAAATCGCAGGAGCTTCGCACGCCCTCGAAGCTCCGGGAAATTCGAAACGGATAAAACCTTTTATCGCGCGAGGCCTCCTAATTCTGAGGTACTTCGCGCTCGTCGAAGCGCACGATCCTAATTACGCGGACGAAATCAATTAGACTCGCGTGCTCGAGGAGAATTTATTGCGAACGAGGGACGCGGTCTCGTTTAACGAGCGCGCACTCGAGATTCGAGATACGAAATTCCCGGTGAAAGAACAGGAGGCACGAAGATCGATGATCGTAGCTTTGAACTTCCGTCGGATCCTTCGTACGAGGACCGATCGAGCTTGCCGGGAGATTCGAATGCGTGGTAGGGTTCGAGATGCGGAAAGGAGCATCGTTTCTCCTTCCGAATTTCGCGCAACACCTCGTGCGGAGTGTACCCTTCGACGGAAAGGAAAAGAGATCGGGGTCGCACGATTTCGAAGGACGTTCTTCTAGCTTCCTCTTTCGTGGACGAGAGAATCCTGGATAATGATCCTGGTGATTTTGATTAATCGCTGCTACGCGCGCTCCGCTCCTCGCGATGCTTCTCAAATCGAATGAAATTACAGTAGAACAGCCTAATATTGCTAGGATTGGGCGCCGACGACGATTAGAGCGAGAGGGAGGAGATGATCGTGCGAGAGACGATCCTTTCTCACTTTTCTTTTTGCTTTTCCTCTTCGTCAGACGAGATTGCCTTTCTCTCGAATGACAATTCTCCGCTTCCTTCCGCTCGCTCGCGTCTTCGACGAAAATCCATACCCCTTTTCCTGGTCCTCGATCCTTCTCGAAGAATCGCGATAATCGAGATCTTCCTCTCGACCAAGATTACGAGGATCCTCTTCCTCTCGGCAAGGAGCGCGAACGAGGAACGTTTCTGTTTCTTCTTCTTCTTCTTCTCCAATTTTCTCCGTTCTTCCTCTCTCGAATTCTCTTCTAAGGATTCCCGTCTTCCTCCTCTTCTTACGCGCCCAACACACGCGTCTCCTGCAGGTAATCTTCTTCGTTTCCTTTTCTCCTCTCGTCCAACGCATTTACGTATCTAATTCACCCTCTTTTGGAGAATCGCGCTATCCTCTTGAACACGAGCACACGCTTACGTATACACAACTCGACCAATGCACACTCTCTCACACGCACAATACAATACGAGACCTAAATTATAAACTGCGTTAAAGTATCTCTATTTCTCTATTACGCGTGCCTCTCTCCACCCGCTCTCCTTGCGGAAATTTTCTTTCCACCGCCTCTGAGGAAATGGAGCCTGCGAACGCGTCCGGTGACGACGGAGAAACGAGAATTCGAGTTGGAGAAGCTTGGAATTTCGCGATGGAGAGGACGAGAATTTTCGTAGTGGCGCGTGAAAGTCGCGGAGAACTCACGGGTTCGCGGATGAAAAGCGCGGGCAAAAATTTGAATTCCCGCGTGATCTTGAAATTAGAGAGAGTTCAGGGAGGATTTTTTGTTTTTTTCTACTGTTCGTTCACTGAAGCGCGTTTACTCGACGCCTGTGATAATTTTATTGCTTCGTGGAGCAGGCACGATTTCCGGTTTACGAAGGATTTTCTTATTTCGTTTGCTCGAGCACGCTTCTCGGCGCCTATCGATTATTCTACTGCTTTGCGAAATTGCGAGGACCTTAATCCGACGCGCGACTTCGTTTCCACGACCCTCTCGAACGAAGCTCGTCACGACTAGCGAATCTTGTAGCATCGAATTTTCACACGTGCACACGCTCCTCCAAGACTCAGGCGCGCAGCAAAGAGAGCGGTGCGCGACGCGACACGCAACGCTTAAAGGAAATAAAATTCTATCTAGTGAAATAATTTAATAATATAGTTGACACAATTAATTCTCGTTATTAACGATCGTGTATCGCCAAAGCCACTACGGTAACAACCTCTTAGAAATCCAAGTACTCGACTTTTTTCATTTATATATATAAATAAATATATATATATTTATATATGTATATTTAATCCCATGGTAGCAGCAAATAGCTATGTAATAAAATTTCAAACCACTTTGATTAGTTAAATCGATATCATAATTTTTCGTTTTTTTTCCATTTGCACATTTTCTTCTCCCCTCGGCCGATCATCTTCCGCTCGTGCTTCTCGCAAATATACCTCACGGAGATCACGGTAAAATCAGCATGGCATACGAAAACGCTAATTGCGAGAAGCATCTATCTTTCTCTCTATCCGATTCGAATTCCGTACGTCGCGCGCGCCGAATAGAAAATCGAAAAGTCCCGAGGATCAGCAACAATTACGTTCCTTTGCCTTCGTTCCGAATCCACGATATTCCACTCTCGCTTTTCGAGCACAATCACTTCCACAATTTTACTCTCTCACTCATTCTCTATCGTTCTAAGTATGCACTATGTACAGTTTTCGCTCTAAACATTTTCAATCATCTCTGAGGCGTTCTTGCGATAATATTGTGTCGAGTCGCGTTTACGTGTCCGAGAGGGCAAAAAAGGTGGCGGAGAACAAATTTCCGACCGCCTCCACCTCGTAGTGCGTTCGAGAATCGCTCGAACGATCTGAGCGACAAGTTTATACCCTGCCATCTCGAAATGGAATTATTTACAATCGGAAGAAAAGAACGGTTCTACAGCCGGATGTGTAATCCACCTCCTCCTCGTTACAGTGCATGTAACACCGATGAAAGAACGGAAGGAAAAAGAAAAAGCTGACGTCCGGGTGGAATAGAAATTGCGATTCGCGAAGCGAGTGATCGTCCGTTTAACAACGACTCGAAAACGTCCATCTCTCGCGGCGCTCTGTGCGTGAAATTTACGTGAACGCACAAATCCGCGGTGTCTCCGTGTCCAAAGTAACAAATACTCCTATCTACAGTTCGGGCCCAACAATTCTTATAAATATTATCAAAGTCATGCGCGCGGCGCGTCTCTCTCTGCGTTATATGACGGAACATTTCATTGGCCCGCGGTGTTCGTCATTGGAATCGGCGAGAGCGTGCGAGAGGCTCGAGTTGTCCTTGGAATTGAGTGATCCCGCGAGTCGCGACAAGGATAAGCGCGGGATCATTCAATCGTCGCGTCGATCTCTCACTCGTTCTCAATAATTCGCTATCCAACGTGGCCGAAACCAGGAGCAACCTTGCGGATAATGGCCAACTTGTGAATAATTGGTCCTTGGGGGGACAACAACGCTCTACACGCGAATTACAAAAGTTTTATCAAAGAACAGGAGATATAAGCTCTGTGATAAGCGCGCATTTATTCGCGTAATCGCCTATCGAAATTGTTTCTCGATCGACGTCCTGCCGCGTGAGAGCCGATTTCTTTTCGATTCTTTCCTCTCGAATTTTCGTTCGCACGCGTGCGTGGCCTCCCTGCGCACAGAGGACAACGAGATCCCTCGTTCTTCTTCTTCTTATTCTTCTCCATTTTCCATTCACTCCGATTTCACACCAGAGAGTTCCATCGTTAACACTTTGGTGGCGCTCTATCGTCGGCGTGGATATGTCTATATGTAGAGCGAAATCAATGGACTCCGTTGGCTCGCAGCTTTCCATCCTTCTCCGTTTCCTTCCTCTCCTTCCCAACGTCGATCGTACGGCTGGCTTCAAGATCGTGTAAATCCCGAGACACACCACCGTTAATTATAAACCTTCTCCTCGAATAATTTGGAACGCGCGAACCGATTTGCACGCGACAATTGCTTAAATCGCGATCTTAACGCATACCAAGGATTAGGTACATACAATGTGATTCTAATGGTTGGTAGGATCGTAACTACATCACTCTACAATCATCATACTATTTCTTTATCCGTAATAATTGACGACTTTGTTCTAAGGTGAGTTTCTTCTCTCATAAATATCCCCCCTCACTCGTGCGCAATCGACCGTCATTTTATTCGCGCACGCGATTACCTCCCCCTTCACCGTTTCCACTTCCCCTCGCGCCGTTTTCTTCCTTCTCTTATTTCGAAAGTCGAAACAACGTGTGTTCGAGAGAGAGAGAGTCACTCGCGCGGTCCTTTTACGACGCGCACCAGTTCTCCTCGCGATTAAATTCACCAAGTGTTGTAGGTTCTCATTTATGTATATTTCTCTCTATGTTATTGACTTAACAAACCTACCTATCTCGTGATTACAAATACAGTGTATATATTTATAATCGGGGAAAGTAATCTGCAAGGAAATTATTAGTAGTAGCTAATAATTATAGGTATTATTGGCAGAAAACACTGTCTATGTAATCCTACCAACGATTAATGACTGAATGTGGAAAAATATAAAACTTAACTAAATGTACACAATTTTTTTTTCTCTCCCCCGCACGCGCTACTCCCTTTCGCTCGATCACCCACTCACACTCGTATAATCGCACGCAATAATTGTTTTTTTTTCTTTTCGTCGTTTTCTTTCTTTATCCTTTAACCTCTGAGTTTACCTTCTCGCACTTCCTATATCCTCTTCCGTAGTATTAGTTTTTTTTTTCGTTTTTTGCTTCCAAATTTACATAAAGTACAAACTTATGAAAACCGGAAAAGTTCAACACAACAGTCAGTGTAGCAGTTCCTCGTAGGATCTTGTTGTAAGTGTTTGTTTTTGTTTCGTTTGCTTTTCTTTTTATCTAATTACATGGTCACACTTGGGTGTCCGTCGATAACACACAGTTCTAACGCTGCGTTATATAATATAAACTGTCTCCTTCCGCTGTCTCCGACCCACTCGGACTAAAATTGGGCGTCCCTCGTGGAATGTCCCAATTTTGCACCACCGACATTTGAATTTTTACTAATGCACCGACCTGCTGCCAATCCCTTCGTTTATTACCGTCTTTATATATGTATATATATATATGTATATATGTATATATATATATCTCATTTTACTATCGGCCCCGTCTAGCAATTGTCCCCTTCGTTCGTTCGTTCGGTTTGGTTTCCATTACTCTTTCTTTTTTTTGTTTTTCCTCCCTTCTCTACTATCGAATGACACGTGTATTTAATATGCTTTTCGGTACTCTGTCCAGCGCCATACGATCGTCCAAGTCCTGCCCGATTTTCAGTGGATTTATTATGAGCAGCAAATTGTAACATTATAAAGACTCCTCAAATGCAGCCATCAAATCACTTTGCATGTTCATGTCAATCTGGCCAGCCATCTGAAAAGATAAATATACCCATTCTGGGGCGAGATTCGCCTACGAGAGAGAAAACTCTAATTACGGGATTAAGCCTCCCGGCGCCAGTGTAAGAGAATAAAAAAAAAAAAAAGGAAAACAAAAAAAACAAAGAAAT
Organism: Tiphia femorata; assembly: GCA_944319695.1. Taxonomy (NCBI): domain Eukaryota; kingdom Metazoa; phylum Arthropoda; class Insecta; order Hymenoptera; family Tiphiidae; genus Tiphia; species Tiphia femorata. The sequence goes on from OX090899.1 coordinate 1,176,240, forward strand.
AAGAAAGAAAACACTATTCACGCAAGATCTTTCCTTCTAAAGGTCACAGTAAGCGCACAGGGTGTATTGTCTTTGTTAGTTAAGTCGATGGGAGAAGCGAGGACCGTACTCTGTGTTACCTCCTAACCGATTCTCTAATCGAGAATAGAAATGTCTCGCGGTTAAAGATTGCCACGATTACTAGGGAGAAATTGGGTACGTGATATCTCTACTATTCGCGGATTAACAAGCACAACGGTCCCGTAATTGAGAATTTAACGATCCTCCTCCGATCATCTCCAGGAGAGATACAGTCTTCAAAGAACGCTGCGAACTGCTAATGCTCCGGTAACTTTTCGATACGTTTGGGATAGTAGTTGGCCGTAAAAGCGAATCTGGTGGTAACGTGGACTGGGATGGGTCATGCTTCGGTTCGTCACGAGATGATGTAAAGCAAGAATCTTTGTTACAGATAGAGAGAGAGAGGAAGGTTAGAAGAGGTCTACTTACCGCCTCGCGTCGCCGACGTTCCTGCTCTCGTAGCCTCTGCCGTTCTCTTTCCGCCGCAGCTTTGTCCTGACTCGAAGAATGACTCGGACTACTGCTGTCCGTGTCCACGATCGCTTTCACCTCTTCCGTCCGCGTGCTCGCCGACGTTATATTGCCCTGCTGATCGGCCACAGTTTTTCTAATCTTGTCCAAGGCGTCCTCCTCCTCTCTCTCCCTTCTTCTCTCGCTCTCTTGCCGTAGTCTCTCACGCTCGGCCTGCTCCTTCTGCTGCCTTCGCATCTCTTGCTGCTCCAGAAGAGCCCTTTGCTGCTCGCGCGAAAAAGACAGACTTAATATTAGTACGATGGTGGTACGATGCTCGTCCATGGATAAGGAATAGGCGCTCGATTTTCCTTTTTCTTTCTCTTTTTCTCATAACGATAGGATAATAGGTGGATAAAATTTCAAGAATGCCGTTTGACTAACCCGATCCTCCTTCTCCTTGGCTTGCTTCTTAAACGCCTGAAACGAATCCCGCGTGGCACTTTTCATACTAGTACCAGCAGCTGACTGGGGACTCGAAGCCTGAGCCAACGATGACCACGACAATGCATTCTTTACATTCTGTTCCACAGTCTGTGCAATTTGAAAAGTCGTATTAGCGTGGGTTTGGGAATTGCAATGGGTTTGTGTGTGTGTGTTTTTTGGCGTGTAAATCATTAAATAATTCATAGATGGAAAGTTTTAAGCTCAAGGGGATACTCTCCGCCGTCGCGGCGACTCTCCACTATCGCCCACGGGATAATAGTCATTCGGTACCTTAGTTTTAAAGGCTGATGCAAAGTTCGCCGCAGGATTCTTTGAGTCGGGTGGCGTCATATTTTTCTCCGGGATCATTTGCGAACTCGCATGATTTCCCATCGGCGGCATCGCCGCTAATGCGCTCATCTCTGCAAAAAGAGCTTCCGCTAGAGCACCAGGATCATAATATCTCCGATTAATAAGCAGTTAAATACGGCACAGACTTGTGAGCGAACACGAAGCGAGGTGGCAAGCACGAAGACGACAACGACCCTAGTTGAATTTTATAACGTTGAATGCCACGTGATTCTTTTCTTCTTTGTGTTAAAACAGTATGAAAGGTAAATTGAGGCGTATAATCAGTTTTCAACGCTACAAGTACCGACCTGATGCATCAATTTTTCTGAAATTTCTACTTTACATTAGAACTACCAATTTTTGTTTTCATATGGAAACTTCGTTTGTTGACCACTCATTTTGACAGGCTTTCTAGTGTTAATGATCTTATTGGCAGTCACCGGTGACCCTCGTGGCATTCAACGTGTTAACGATAAAGCAATGACATTGCAAGTGGTTACAAAATTAGACACTTGAACAATAGCAACGTGAGCATGCTCCGATACGATTAAACGAAAATTGCATCCTACTACTATATCCTCGAAGCTCTAATCATTTTAAGCGGCATACAATGGAATCTGCGCATCGGTATACGAATAATTGCCATTTCTACACTTGAATACGGTGCAATTAGGTTTCGTGGTTGTTAACGAGAACGAATGACGAAGAAGCAACGTACCATCGATAGTCTTTTGTGCTAATTGCGATTGAGAGATCGACAAAGGCTTCTCCTCCTTCTTCATGGGCAATTGGGAGATTTGCATCGGCATGGTGACAATTGGCAGTGGATCGAATATAGAACCCATTCCGCCCATATTCATTCCCATGTTCAACCCGGATAGCAACATGTTCGACGGCGGCGAATTCTCACGCTTGATATTCGAAAATCCATTGGAATGCTGTAGCGACATAGTGACGTTGTGAGAATTTTGTATGCTGGTTAGAGGCGACGTCGTGTTTATCATGTTCTCCAATTGATTGTGCATCGACATCGGATTGCCCAGTTGCGCGCTCAAATTCCGCAGAGCCATGTTCATATTGGACAAACTTATCGAGGGCCCCATGCTCGTCGACATCGTGTTAACCGGGGGCTTCACGTCTGGCAGTAAATTCATGTTAGTATTGTTGCTCGTCGTGTGAGGCGTCTGAATCATGCATACGAGGGGGTTCGTCTCCTTCTTGGTCGACGACAAGCTCTCGCCCAAATTGATTACCGCAGCTGTGCACGACGAAGAGATAATTAATTACACGGGAAATTACAATTAACCAGGTCTTATCTGTCGTACCAGATAATATTCTTAAGACTTTGATCGCCACGTCGATTTTCCATGGATGGTCCGTGGCGCCACACTTTGCATTTTTTTTTTTTTTTGTTAACATATATGAAAAGTGCTGTAAATTGCGATTGGTATCATCATTTTTTAATGATTTTTCTGGAGCACACCGTGGCGCCACAGGAAAAACCGTGGCATATGACCATTATGGCAATCAAAGTGTTAATGTAATAATTTCAAAGATTGTCAATCGACGTTCTTTTTAATCGTGGGAACTACATAGCCCTATGTTCTAGCGCGAAAGAACACAATTTTCGCTAAAAACCTCTACTTCGACAGTTCCTAAAAATAGAAAAATGTACCAAGAATTGATTCCAAGACTTAGTACATATATGTATGTAACCCTAAAACAGCTCGATTGAGTTCCTTGGCATTTTTTCGATTGGAAAACAACAAAAATCCATGGCACTCGAACAGTTAACAGTTGGTTTACGAAACTTTTCTTATAAGCACGATTTCTCATTTTCATGCCTACAATTAACGAGCTTCCGTAAACCTAGTGTTAAAATCGTGACTCTTTAAATTTATACAATAGATTCTCTTCTAGTCCTAATTTAGAACCTACTTTGAGGATTGTATGGTTGCAGCAGGTCCGTTTGTTGATTGAGAACAGTTCCGTCGGTGGATGCTGGGGTGTTGGCATTTGGAAAAGAAGTTACAGACGTCGGAGGCTGTGGCGCCTGAGGCACAACCGGTGAGGCCACCATGGAGTTCGTATTCGTAGGTGTAACACTGGGCGGCGGTGTTGGTACGGATACTGCAGGTGTCGGTGGATTAGAAGTGGCTGGTGGTGGAGGTGTGGGTTTCTTCACTGGTGCAGCAGTTGCCATTGCTGTAGGCCGTGATGGTTGAGCCGGCATGGACGTGTGACTGGCAACTGGCATGCCCTGTCCAGCTGTGACCGCAGCTACTGCCACAGGTTGTTGACTACCACCACCTAATAATCATTGAAATTAAAACATTACGTTAAACGCCACGGTAAAGAATTTCACACGACAAAGATGTATATTGAATTCTGTTGATATTCACAATCCCTTGCACTTGAGTTATTTAAGTGAATACTATAGTTAGCAGGTATATTTATGATATTGTTTTTGACGAAAATTACAAACTGCTATAGTTCAATGTGAATTCGGTCTTTGTTTGGGAAGAATAAATTGTAGAGTGCAAAGGATTTAACGATCTCGATGTTCTCGAGTATCGGATCGTTAGAATCTTCGTGTTTATCAGAGCATTTCATGATACCGTTTACCTCGCGCAAAAACACGCTGGGTTTAAGGGGGCACATACGTTTGGAGCTCCCAAAAAAGGCATTTTTCATGAGTTTTTTTCGAAGCCAAGAGAGAAACTATAACAATGTGACTTTTTGTATAATAAAGTACACCTTTTATACTTCTTATTCAAATTTTATTCAAATCGCGTGATTCCGCGATAATAATGATTTCTCCTTGCTCGTTCATCTGAAGCGCAAACATCAAACATCATCTCAAAGAAGAGTGTTTTTTATTGTCATTGACGAATTCGATTTTTGAAATTCGAATTTTAAACAAAATGGCGGATCTTCAAAGTTGAGGGTCAAATTTCGCTCAAAATCTCACTTTTCTTTGTTAAAAAAACAATAGAAAGAATTGGAATTTTAAATATCAGATCCGTCAACGACAATAAAAAACACTTTTCTTTAAGATGATGTTTGATGTTTGCGCTTCGGATGAACGTGCAAGGAGAAATCATTGTTACCGCGGAATCACGCATATCCTACTTCACGACGGTAAAGAGGAGGCATTTTGCAACTATATCTTTCCAATAAAATTTCGATAAGAAATGTAAAAGGTGTATTTTATTATGCAAAAAGCCCCATTGTTATAGTTTGTCTCTTGGCTCCGAAAAAAATTCATGAAAAGTGCCTTTTTTTGGGAGCTCCAAACGTACGTGCCCCCTTAATAAACTGTTCCATCATTATTCGCGCATCGTTACGATCTTATCCTATGCATGACAAATGTACCTTGTTCCGTCGTAATATTGTTAGGTTGCGTTACGGCTGGCTTTACTATTGGTCCCGTAGAATTCGCCGCCGATTGACTGTTCATTAAAAGGCCTCCGGTATGATTGAGAGAGGGTGCCTAAGAAACGTATTATTACCTATTTAATAATCGCTCCTACGTGAGAGACAGATTCGAATTTAAATGACGCACAAGCGAGCGCAAAAGAATCCTGGCTGGAGCGTTAGCAAATTTTTCTTTTTCGTTTGCTCGACATCTTCGACCAACGGAAAGAGATGAACGGGTAGGTATTATACGTGTATATACACGATGGAGCACGTAATCGGAACCACTTCCATTTCTCTGTAAATAATAATTCCATTGAGGAATAATTCTGATAAAAGTCGAATGGTTTTGAGGGGGACCATAATTTGAGATTGAGGGAAAATATCCGGTGGAAAGGAATGACTCGGCAAGGAAAGACGTTGCGCGATATAAAAGGGTGACTGTTGAATACTTTATTAGAGATCCTTACAGTTCACTCGGCGAATCAGAACCAGATTGCTCGTTACCCAATCGTTGGTCCTTGTGCTTAATGACAAAGCGCGTCTAGAACACCACAGACAAAGGCCTAGCATATCACCGACGGACGGATCGAGAGTATCGATATATGGGTTTACTACCACCACATATACCTGCAGATCGATCTTTCTGACAATGTGATCATCTCGACCATATACAGGAAACACTCACACACCAAACAAAAAAAAAAAAAAACGAAGAGACACGAATGTAAGACTTATTACATAACGCAAATTTCGTCCTTAGGCTAAGAAATTTTAGGGAGAATAAGATTTTTGCTATGGCATAAAAATCAGGAAAATTAACTGATGTGTATGGCGGTATTGTTAAAAGAACTATATTTTCTGTAGAATCTAGTCTAGTTCGTGTGATTACCATACATCAGTGTATGGTCGTTTATGGAAAATTTTTATAAAACATTTCTCCGATACAATAACACTTTTATATTTGGAAATAAAATTATATGCGCGTGATAATATTTTAAGATTACAATCCTTAGTTTTCGACCGCAAGATTTCGTAGATCGTGGATAGTCAATTCCAAATACATATTCGGGCCATGACTGGAACCAGTTCAGCGCTTGGTCCTTTAAAGAAAAACTTATCACTCTCGTAGGGTTGTCATCTAGTCCGTAGGTAATAGTTCGATCTGTCTCTTCCATAGTTCAAAACTGTCACTGTTCCCACGAAACTCGCTTAACAGGGCACTAATTACCAAGAATATTTACTCTTGATTTGTTTATCGATCCACTGTTACTCATACCTCGGGCATACACTTGTTTCGCGACGCGTGATATTCAATTCTCTTTCTAATATTTTCGTTCTCGCACCTTAGCACTATATTCCTACCACAACCCCGATCAAACGAGCGTTCTTCAAATTTCCATTAGAGTTTCCAATATACAGACTTTTCCTAAAATATTGAAAAATGTATTTTAAGAAAAGCCGTGAAATTTAAAGGCGATGCAATTACGTTGTACGTAGAAAATTCTAACCGAAATTTTAAAAACGATCGTTTCACCGGTCGTGGTAGGAATAGCGTTAAAAATTCCAATTCTCTGGCCATCGTGGCAAGTAAATCAGTCTCGCTCGTTCTACTGGCACCCGACGGTGAGTCTTCGGTATCAATTGTCATGGATACCGGTACAGGAATCATAATTGTAGACGTTCCTTCCGTACCAAGGTTCCTCCAACTGGCTACCTCCTGTTTCCATTGGTCTTCCGGTGCAGAAAATATTCCTGCCAACAAACTCGGTCTTGGTCCTTGTCGTGGAAAATCCACTGATCCCATGATTTCCTTCAGCAATGCAACGACCGACTCGTCCAAGGCGCTTTCCGTCACTGAATTAGTATCCATCGTCAAAGCAGATTGTTAAACAAGAATCCCCCTAAGTCTCAATGTCCAAAAAAACGATCAATCGCAAATGTTCTAACTCACGATTCAACTTTCTACGGTCGCACAATATCACTTCAATATTCGTGGCACAATTACCACGTGCGAGACATCTCAATCCAGCTAATCTGTGAGTGCATCAACGACACACGATGTTCAATTCGAGCATGTGCAAGCAAAAACTCTTGCACAGATCCCGTCACACGAGCACTATCATCGATCACAATGCGTCGATATCGATATCACAATACGAGTTTCCGACACACAATTTTCACCGGACACGCGTCACCTAATGAGCCTGATTGGACGAGAACGAACTCGATCCCGATTCTTAAAACTGAAGGAAAAATATCCGGTGGAAAGGACTGACTCGATAATAGGAAACATCGTTGCGTGATATAAAAAGGTGACTGTAGAATACTTTATCAGAGATACTTGTAGTTCACTGGTCAGAACCAGATTGCTACTTGGTACCAAGGCGTTGGTCCTCGTTCTTAATGGTAAAAGTTTCAGCTGTCTTTTCACGGTTCGTGCTGAAAGACGTAGTGACGTTACATCACCGAAAGATCGAGACTATCGATACATGGGTTCATTACCTGCCACATATATCCTACAGATATAATTAGTTTTTTCGTAGAACGATATATAGGAAACATACGAAGGTCCAGTTTAGTTCTCTAAATGGAAAGTGTGTAAGGTGAGTGGAGGTAAGTGCAACCTTGGGGTAATTGCGCCGTCAAGACGAAATTGTCAAAACTATGGTTTTCTCTATTATTTGTTTTTTATTTTTTTTTAAATAACCTTATGCATCTATAAAGTACAGTTGAAAGTCACGTTGCCAAAGTTTCTATTTTGCATAAAAATTTTAAAGCTCCCTGAAGGAGAGTAAACACACAAATTTCGAATTTTCGTGTGTGCATTTGCCCCAGCTCACCTTACTATATTCATTTCAAAAAAATAACAAATAAATAATAGGAAAAACCATACTTTAGAAAATTTCGTCCCGACGGCACACTTACCCCAACTCACCTTATACAGAAGTAATCGAGCTCATTGTTCTGTATAAAAAACAATTAACCGATCAATATAAAAAAGCCCATTAGTTTAGGAGATATTTGAACTTAAATTGTTCGAAATGCTGTAACAGGAACGATCGCAGTAACTTTCAAAGTAACAACTGGGGTGACAGTTGCCACTCTAATATTTACACAGCTCGTACGATGCCACTGCGGAGGAAATGCGGCAAAGAATCTTCGTTCTCACGGACATTCGAAATAGTTTCTAAAAAAGAATTTGCAAATATGTCGAAGCGCAGGGAAAACATTTTGAACATTTTTTTCATAAATTTATTGTAGTGATAAGATTTGTTTGATGACCTTCGCGGTTCAACTTTTTCTTAATTGTCATCGCTTTTGTTATAAAAGAATACAGTTCTCTCTAAAAAAAGAGTGCTTTTTCGAAAAACGCAGTTAACGAATCGAACAACTCACCGTTCGAACTATACAAATATTGTTATTTTATAGTTACTGCAATGGTTCCTGTTGTGTCATTTCGAACCATTCATGATCAAATATCTCCTAAACTAATGGGCTTTTTATATTAATCGATTAATAGTTTCTTTATACAGAATAATGATCTCGATTGACTGCCATAATAGAAAATATACAATTTCATTCACAAAACTAAGCTCGACCTTCACACGTAGTCTATGCATCGTTCTACGAAAAAAACTAATTTATACGCAATTATGTCCAGCTCGAAACCATTCAACTTTCGTCTCGAACATTTTTCAATAAAATTATTATTTACGAAGAAATGTAAGTGGTTCCAGTTACATGCTCCGCCCTGTATACTATACAGTAGCATCGGTACAAGTAAGACGATACTGCAAAATGTTCACCATCTCGTATAGCAACTCGTCTTCTTCCCGCGGCAGTAGTAATATTATCTTACCGGCCCGACGGTGGTCGTTGTTGGCGGCGGTGCCGTACTCGGTGCAGCCTTCTTTGCTTTCTTTCTGGGCGGTCGATTCGTAGTGTTTCCTGAAATTCAATGTAATGTGCATCTAACAGTGAATAACGTGCAATTCAACCATTTTTCTCTCTCTCATTACAAAAGACAGATTTCTCGACGGAGTACTAGCAAAATGCAGTGTGCAGAGGATACCAGCCATGAGTGTCGCGTATGCCAGAGATCAGAGAATGCCAATAAATTAAAACACCGAGTAGTAGTAATAATAGTAGTAGTAGTAGTAATAGTAATAGTAGTAATAAGTAGTAGTAGTAAAAGTACGCATCGAGAAACAAAATTAAAAACAACTTCGAGAGTATATATTTTCTAATAGATTTTATTCATATGCTTATATTATAATTGTATCACTGTGTACAACAATATTAATTTAAATATCTCAATTGTATGCTTCGATCTGTTCTTTGTTTGTTTGTTTGTTTGTTTTTTTTGTGGACTTTCATCTCAATGACTTTTATATTAAAAAAATTTTTTTTTTTCATGCGCAGAACAATGTTATTTTTTTTCCCTTCCTCTCTCATTCTACATAAAGTCGTCAATTGTATTCAATTCATTTTTTTTTCTTTTCATTATCCTTATCCTTATCCTTTACGAATTAATCAGCGTGTGCGTATATATATATGTATACACATTATAAATACATACATACATACCACGCGCGCGCACACACATACACGCACACGCGCCTCGCGAATTATTCACACATACATATATACATGCATATATGTATGCGAGAGCACGCGCCTATCATGTTTTCATCGTGGGGGGGGGGGGGGGGGGGGCAATAATAATAATAATAATAATGATAATAATATTAATAATAATAATAATGATGATAATAATAATAATAATAATGATGATGATGATGATGATGGTGATCGTTACAATAATCGTGACAACGGCGGCGGTAGAGAATGATGATTACAAAAATCTTTGACTACGAAAATCATCAATCTTGCTATTTTCCTTTCCTCGCGTACAATATATGATATGACGGTAATATAATATAATATATGATATAATATAATAATATAATATGATATATAATATAATATAATATAATATAATAATAATAGGATTAAAGTAAATAAAAGTCACAAAAATGGTACAAGTTATGGTCTCTCAACTTAAACATGGATGATACAAGAATGACACGCTCATACAAGTAGTGGTGTTGTTTGCCTTTTTTTTTTCTTTTGCTTTCAACGTAAATTCAAGTCGCAGCTAGCACAGCATTGAGATCGGTGGCAATAGACTCCCGCTCGGTGTTTACCAAACAAATCAATTCTCATTCGACCGTACGACGAGTGAGGTGTGCGAGAGGACCGAAAAAAGAGAAGTAACTGGTGAGTCGTCCTTTCCTTTCTTTCGCCTTTCTTCGCCCCATTGATAAATTCGTGAAAATAGAGAGATAGAGAGAGAGAGAGAGAGAGAGAGAGAGAGAGAGAGAGAGAAGAGAGAGAAACACATGCACACACAGCCGACAAACAGACAGACAGACCGACACACGCACAGACACACGCACGCGTCACGACCTGCGAGAAGCTACTTCTTATTTTTCTTGCGATAGTTTTCTTTCGAATAACAAACGAATGACGCGGTGGTGAGAGCGTGGCTCCGCTCGCGTATAATAAGACTTTCTCGTATCGAGAGGATTTTTAAGTGGAAGCGTGTCAGTCAGAGCTATACTAAAAACAACGAGAAGGAGTTCCAGCTTATCTTAATTTATATAATATAGTTAACTGGACCACCATATGAGCCAACCCCGACTCTGAACGCACGTAAAGAATTAATGCCTACTTCACTCGCATTCGTCCTTGTATATGCACTTAAAAAAGTCTCCTATCTGCTCGCCATCCACCATCTCGATCCTCCACCTCCTCCACTCCACCTCCTTCTCCATGAGTGTAACTTATCTCTATTATTAATATTTTATACGATATATTAGTATTTACTATGTACAAAACGCGTATGCTCGTGTTACTGCTGCTAATACTCGTGGATACGCATAAAACAGATGGAACGTACACGCATTTTATGGACTCTCCGGAATAAAATAGAAAATGGTCGTGTTAAACGAAGGGAGCCGTTCGTGGTGCATTATTCTCAAGGTGTGTGTGTGTGTAGTAAAATATTAAGGCCGTTAGATCTGCTTTTGCGTACGACACACGATCTAGAAGGAAGAGTGACACATTTCTTTTTTTTTCCATTTTTATTTACAGTCCGGGGTTTAAAACGGGGACTGTGAGACGAAAATTTAGACGCGTGCCTGCATATAGAATAAATGCTACAAAAATTTTGGAAGGCAATATGAATATTATTATAAAATGCCCTATACCTCGCATGTTCGCATTACAAGCTAATGGTGATTGTATCTTAATAGATGCATAGTCTCTATCTAAATTCATCAGCACACGCTGCTCTCAATTTGTTCTCGCATAATCTAACTAATTATTCGAATCCTCCCCTTTTCTCTCGTCTATATCCACACTTTCAATATTTCGAGGGAGGGAGGGGGAAACAAAAAAAAGGAAAAAAACGTAAAACGGTATTTAATGATCGATCGACGCGTCCTTGACCGCTATTTTCAATGATTAGAATTCGATACTCATAATTCCATTTTCTTTTAGAAATCGAACGAACACTTATACGATCAATCGCGCGGGTTTTTTTTTTGTTGCTCGCTTTTCTTCCTCCTCTTCTACTTCCCCCCTTTCTTCCACCTCCACCACCTTCCTCCTCCTCCTCCTCCTCCTCCTCCTCTTTTAATAGAGTTTAGCAATAATTAACTGTCTACTTTTATGCTTTCTCGAAAAATGTAAGTACGCTGCTGAGAGTATGAGTAATGATACTATTTAATTGTACTCGAGTGCAACTTCGATCACCCTTATAATTCATGTTATGCAACATTTTGAAGAATTACAAAGGACGGCCCCCGCGCACTTGGGAGGGGCGTGTCCCCCTTCGACCGTTTATATCAGTTACGTCCATAATAACTACTTATGTATACATTTTGCTTCTCACATAAGAACTAAATTTACATGATATTCTCAACAAAAAACGCTATCATGGAGCAGACATTTACACATAGAAATATAAAAACAAAAATATTACTAAAATTAATTCGTGTTTTTAAACTCGTATAAAAGGTCTTCTAAAAATGTTTTAATAGGACGGGTTAAATTAATGTAATTATTTTTTTTACATGCTTTCGTTACAAACGTGATGCGCTCGCGTGGCGAGCGCCGATTGGCCTTGCGCCGGCGGGTTATAATGCTATTTATATTTATATATCTCCAAATTCTTGCGCAATAAGAAATGAAGTTGATTCTTAACACTGAGCAGCTATTATTCTCTATACCGAGGTATGTAAAACCACACCAATCTTCTCATAATTAATAATTATCATTCATTGGCATAATAATATTCTGTCCGAAGAACGAAGACGACATTTCGAGGATTACTTTGCTTTGCTTCCTTTCCCTTAAACTCCACCAACGAGAGTAAGTATAGTGACAATGGTTACCGATGATGTACTAGTGGTAAATAGAATAATGAAGAAACGACGAAATATAAGAAGCTTAGCGGAGTGCAAACAATGTGTTTGGAGGCTAGCGTGCCTTATTCGTATTGTATCGGAGACCATTTTCTCAACCTATATATTTCTTATTCTTATTACTTCCTGCTCTCGTTCATCCTCCCCTTCTGCATCCCTCTCATACTTATTGCTCTTCACCACTCCCTTCGTCGTCGTCCCAACCCTCTCTCTCTCTCTCTCTCTCCCTTTCTCTCTTTCCTACATTTTCGACGATCTCCTCTCACTAAACATCTCTAACTTTCTGTTTACGTTGACTCTCCCTTGCCTTTTACTCTCCTCCCTCCCTCTCTCTCTCTCTCTCTCGCTTTCTCTGTCTCTCTGTCTCCCGAACATAGTGATAGTAACGTAGCAGATCTTTCATGCTCTCAGTCAGAATCTCGTTAACAAACAAAGAGAACGAATAAAGTAAACAAATAAAAGAGGTGTGTCAACCGCCATTCAAATTTGCAATATCTCGAAATTGGCTCCGTGTCGTACGCATCGCTAATTACACCTGCCGCAATTCTCAACGATGTGCTTCGTTTCGTGCGATATATCTATAGTGACTCGACGAAGAGAAGAAGGGAAGATTCGTCTGGATTGAAGGTGTCACAAGTTCCACCTCCGAGAAGCGAATCTCGATAAACGGAACTCTTTTCTTTTTCTCTAAAGGAAGCACCGCAACTTTAACCTAAGGTTTTTTAATAACTGTGAATCTGGCATATGGAAAAGAAGGGAGGAGGGGAGGGGGGCAATGCATATTAACCGTTGCAATGTATATGTTGACGGCAAAGTGGATAATTCGGTGTTGCACAAAATGCTTAGACAATCGTCACGGTGCGTGACGTTTTTGGGCAAAGTACGAAATATGTGCGCTTTTGTATACTTTCCCCAGGTATTGTGTATAATGTCTAATGCGAAACGACAAGAATTGTTTAGGCAAAGTATGATTACAGCTAAAATGAGATCGAAAGCGGTAATAGCTGTCTTCGATATGTACCATATTATACGTATATTATTAATATGTACTATATCACAAAAGTCAATAATCCGATCCAAACGTAACCGAACATGACCTCGATTGGTCGATAATGATGTTTTCGGCGCGAAAAATACTTTTAACTCGACGAAGTACTAAGGTTTCTTTTATAGATCGATCTTTTGACACTTACCAGACCTAACAGAACCTAAACGTGAACCTACCCTAACCCAAAAATGCCTAAAACAGGTATACAAAACCACAAACATTCCGTACTTGGCCTAAAAACATCACGCATCGTATAGACTATCTAGGCATTCTGTACAATGCCGAAATATCCACTTTACCAGTAACATATATATGTACATATACGAGACACGCAAAATCGATTGGCATAAGAATACTTAAGCTACGTAACACAGAAGTCTGGAATAATTGATTTATCTTTTTCTTTTAAATCTCTTTTTTGCGGAGACGAAAGCTCAGGAGAGCGGGATTTGAATCGAACGATAATAGATAATAGGTAACGGCGATGCGCTTGTCGTTTTGGAAACTCACAATTTTATGCCGGTGATAAAAATGCGCTGATATGCATATCCAGCCACCAATACACATTGTCTGCATCTGTTTTCCCGTGTGTGTATTACGATTATCATTGCCTGATTCGTACCTTTTAAAAGTAACGAGTTTTTAACGTTCGCACAATCTAGTTGGCGAACGCGAATAGAGATATACAGGAGAACCTAAACGCATTTCTCACGTCATCCAGGTAACAAGAAATATATACCCACACTGTTCAACAATAACGCTTGTTAATATATCACTGCACTAAATTCTGAGAAATGATACGGCATGAATGAATTAATGCGTGTATACAAACTTAATGATCCAAAGAACACAGTGATACAGAAAATGCTCTGCTTACCGATTTATGTAAATAAATATTTAGTTTGCAAGAGTTAACGTGTTGCATGATGTTGCTTGGGTTATACAAGCCAATAATATATATGGAACCGACAGGAAAAGCTACAATGTGAATTTGTAGGTACTAGTATTTAACACTACAGTCCGTACTTTCCACTTTGTCCGCTAGGGTGAATTTTTTTTTTTTTTATGCCATTTCAACCATCAGAATCAATGACACGTATTAACACACGCAGAAATGAGACTGTAGTGAAAAATAGAATAGCCTGAAATAACACAGTATATTTGACTTTCGAGCAACAGAATGTTTCGTCAACACTGACGGGGCAAGAGAAAATAATTAACTCTGTAGTTTTTAATTAATAATATAACTCGTGAAACAAGCTGGCATGGCATATGGTATCCTCTAAACACAGTCTGCACTCCACTAGCTCACCTTTGTTCTTACCATTGCATATTGTATCATAAATTAAATAAAAAATTTTTAGCTGTGTCAAGTTTCCATTCAGGTGCCCACTTCACATCTTGACAACTAACCGTAATTAAAGCATGTACATATTATTACATATGTATAACATAAATTCACTTTAGAGTTAATAATAGACTTTCATAATGAAACTTGACACCACATTAGTACTTGCATTAATATAACGCAGCACTTAAGCTACAGGAATAACGCCGTCCTAATAAATACAGTAATTAATAAGCAAGATTTAGCAGCTTAAGAAGATATTTGCGATGTATTTGTGCAATCATCGAGTGATGAAAACCCCATTTGATATATCCATTTATATCTAATTTGTAACTTCATTCCTGCAAATGTTGCATTTCTAATGATGCACTGGTGCTTTAAGATTGTTTCAACTGCCAATATAAAATTGGTTAGGCACAGAGTTTATAATATGCTTCAAAATAAGAGTCTTCGCCAAATCATGAGGCACTGTATTTAACCAATAATAAGTATTATACAGCGACGAACACAATATATTTCCAATCGAGACAAAGAAGAAACAATTTCTGCATTAATTACATGAAAAATGCAAGTACTCGTCGTTACATATGAAAGCAAAATTAAAAATAATATACATATATATATATATATATATAATATCTGGTTGCTATATAATTTTATTACATATTTGCATTTGTATATTATATGTAAAATTCGCAAATATTGTGAATCTTACATCTCCTATACTCTTGATTAAAGATATTTAAATTAGGTAACTGTGATAAATATTGAAATTAAACTTTTCAAACCACGATTCCATATTATATCAATATAAATTGTTCCTTTGGAATTTAACATTTAGGGAATAAGATTGTTCAATGAACACAAATTTATAAGGTTTCATGCAAAGAATAAATGCCACATGAATTGATGAATAACTCTATTTTGGATAGTTACAAAATTGATTTCTATGATTCGCCCATTACTTTTTGGAATGATTAAATTCGATATTTTTATCACTCCAAGTAATCCCACGTATGATATCAGTGAATGTAAAAGCACATGAAACAAATGGTATATTATTATCAATGTGGAATTGTTGCTGTACAAGCAGCAATGCCATCTTCTATAAAGAAACAAGAGGCGCTTTCTTGAATTATTCATGTTTAAAGTGCTTGTCAAACACGTACAAATGTATTGTCTTTTTAAACTTTCAGTTGATAAACATTTACATAATTTTACAATGGAAAAATCTATATTTGCAGAATAAATCAAAGATATTCCTAAAGCAGTTTCAGAAAGCTAAGGAATTCAATATTACAAAAAATATTTGCACTAAGAACGTCTGTACCCCGAATGATAACAGTCGCAAATAACCCCATAATTTTAAATCTCACAGAAGAATTAGTTCATATTTTCATGACAACTACTTAACTATAAGTAGTTCTTTGTTCCCAAGTAAGGGTCTAATAATAGCAACAGTTACATGAGGTTTATATCTAACCTGCTTCACTGTCGCTTGAATCACTGGAGCTCGAAGAAAGTGAACTACTGCTGGAGTCACTATCACTGCTACTACTGCTTGACGCTGACAAACGTGATGGTCCACTAGCTCCCCCTGTTCCAACTACATCAACGGATTTGCTACTGTCTTCTGTAAACAAGAAGGGCGTATTAATAAATAAATGTATAGACAGATTTGTTGGTGTTTATGAATCAATTCTTAAGAGCTGTATTATAAAAGACATGTCATAAAAAGCATAATCTCACATATATATTGTAATTTAAACTTTCCTAAAGGTAATACGACATACAACTCACCTTTCTTGGCAGCTTTCTTGACATTGCCCAACTGCCCCGTAACATCTTGTAACCTTTTTTCTAATTCCTGCTTCTTTTCAGCAATTTGTTCATCCTTAGACTTACCACTGACTTTTTTATCTGTGGACAATTACATTACAAATTAATAAAGATACAGATCTATAGACACATGTGAATGTATGTATAAATGGCCTTTTATGTACAAATATAATGAGATCAAAAATGCAGGGATGTTAGAAATGTCATTGGGACTTTTCAACAGATTCACTTATACTGAATGAAAAATTGCAACTCCGTATCTAAAGTTAGAATTCTACTATGGCAGAGTAATATAATTAATGTTTTTAAAATGATAAGAATTACTGTGACAAATGTCTATGCCAGTGTAGTGGTCTGTGCATGTGATAATAACTGTTTTAATGAGAAATGCATTGTAAAGCTTACGTGGCTTTTTCCTCAAGCATGATGCGACGTAACTCTCCAGTTCTCTCAGAGTGGATGGTTTCAATGTTTCAAAGTCAATCTCAATTTCATCTGGATTGGAATCCCTTAACGAGGGTTCCCGAGATTGAATAATATGCACAACTCTGCCCAATTTGTCTCCTAAAGCATAACGTGGAATAAATTATTTACTAATCATGAAGACATTTAACCTATGCACCATATTGGATTGCAATGATCGATATTCACAAAACTAAATTATTATCTAATACGATATTATATAACTTGCTCCACCTAGTAGTGAGCATCACTTGTAAGGGATAGTGAAAAAAAAAAAAGGTTTATCTAAATACATTTCTTTTTCTGTGCAAAATCATGGCAACTAATCATTCCATAAAACACCCTGCACAAAAGCAAATGTTGCACTTCCTATTTCATACAACAAATTCATAACTTTATAATTGTATTACGTACCAGGTAGTTTGTTTATATCCAAACTGAGTTGTCTCTTTTCATCATAAGACATAGGTTTAGCATTGTCCTCATCCTCTGAATCGAAGGTTATCGGAGGTGGTTGACTACTGGCATTCTTCTTTTTGTTTCCAGTTGATCTACTATTTGCTTTGGGCCTCTTATTCGCTGCATTTGCTGGAGCCGCTTTTCCAGGTCCTCGTCCTTTTCCTTTCAGCTTAGCATTTGTCGCTGTAGGCAAATGGTGACCCAAACCACCAGCTGCATGAGCTTTATTAGGTCCAACCGCAATAGCTGGATGGTGAACATCACCACCCATACCACCAGGCATTTTTAGATCACTTGCTCCCATTGCAACACTAGCTATACTAGCACCAACACTATCAGAGACACTGGGAATTCCACCACTTGGCTTCATAAGTTCTTTCATGGCACCAGTATGACTGCCAACAAGGCTACTTTTATTGCTAATTGGCTTTGATTTTGGTTTATCCGGCTTCTTTTTTTTACTCTTCTTTTTCCCACTTTCTTCGACCAATTTCCTCATTTGCTCTTGCATAGCTTTCAGCTACAAGGACACATATTTGTTATAAATGGGAATACATAAGCGACGCGCACATGCACGCAATTTATTTAAAATTGTATGCAAAAATACCTCCTGCTGCAAAGCAACCAATTTCTGTGTACGTTCTTCTTCTGAATCGTCACTTTCTGAAGAACTTTCAGATCCCGAACTACTGCCACTACTACTGCTTCCCTTCGTGCCCACCATACCACCCATTGGTTCATCCGGAATTTTTGCATACCTAGTATATTAAGTATATTTAACAAAATCATTTAACATTTTGATGTTAAAATGACGACCTCTGTAATTCTCTATATGGTTCACTGACCTCATTTCAAATACATCTTGAAGTTTCCTTGCCATTGCAACTACGTCATGGTCAGGAGGATTATATTTGTAACAATTAGTGAATATGAGCCGAACATCTGTGGCAAATTCCTGTGCTGTTTTATACTCGCGACTGTCCATTTTCGTCTGAGAAGAAAAGCCTTAGATATTACCATCTGTTTATGGATACATGTACTCAAGTATATAATAGTCAGTTTGTAACTACCTTTACAGTGCCCAGATCCATTGGTTTCTTGATAATGTCATGGTAATCATGAAGGCCTAGAAGTTCGGCATCAACAGGCTTATAGAAGGGCCATGCATAACCCTATGTATCATTCAGAAGATAAATAGTATTGCGTATGCAAAGAGTATGGATGATACTTATACAACATTTGCAATTACCGAATGTTTTTTGGAGAAGAGTTCCTTCAGAATTTCATTGCAGGACTTCAAGGCTTCAGAAAGTTTTTCCTTCGATTTGCCACCAGTGTGTTGAGGCTGAAAAAATATTTTTTTCTCTTTCTTTACTTATTATTTAGTAGATAATGCAACTCTATTCATGAACTTCTTGCTTCAAGAATGTTCTGAGTCCAGAAAGAAAAGAGAAAGTAAAAACAATAATAACCAATTCTAAATAACAAAAATAATAATAGATATACTAATAATAATAAGATAATATTCTTAATAAGGAACTTTACCGTGTTATTAAAACTTATCACGAGCTAATAAGGCTACATCTAGGCCAGTAAAGAACATTCCTAGGCATATTAACACTCGTTTGTAGAAAGAGTAATATTCACTTCACATATCTAATTTTACAAATAGTATAGTCATCGACTTTAATATTTGGTATGTATCCATTAAACGATGCGATAAGACAACACAAATGACAGGAGGGAATATGAATGAGAAGTAATAAATGTACCTGTTGGGCCATTGCCCCGATGAGGGGCATGTTGGCCTGGTGGAATGGCACTAAGCCGTCTTCCGCTTGCCTCGTTGGCTGAAACAGCCACGACATGAACCCTTTGTTAATGCATTAATGACATGATATGACCGTGCATGCATGGATCGAAATGTTTGGATATGTTATGGAGCGTAAATAAATATGAACTGTTGATTATGTATTATTCGGTCTATCTTAGAGACATGATGATGACATGTTCCTTTGTGCATGCAAAATCCTGACCTACTAATTTTTTCAGAATGTTATACATTTATTTTTCAGATATTGTTCAACTAGACGAGTCTGTTATGAACCAATATCTACATACATGTATCAACGTCCTAGTAATCATATGAATAGATAAATTATGATTACGTATAACAAATAAAATAAACACAAATCTCGCTAATTTTGCTTGATAAAAAATCTAATGTAGTAGCAAAGAACAACAAACCTTCTTGATCTGTCGCCCAGACTCTCGTCTCGTAGGTATTTTGGCATTCTTGGAATCCAATGGAGTATATAATGGTTCAAAGGAATTAGCGGTGGGTGTTGTAGTATCAGCCTTTCTCTTCACTCCCTTTTTTAGTTTAGCTGGTTGTGATGGTGGCATTACTGTGGGTGCAGTTGGAACTTGTGGGGGAGGAGGTACAGCAGAAGCTGCTTGTGGATCCATTGCTGGTTGCGCATGATAACCACTAGTTGGAGGGACTACTTGTTGAGGCAACGAATTATGAGTAGCCATTGGTGTAACACCCATCGTTGCTGGAGGTGCAATAGTAGTCGTATTTGTACTTCCTGGTACAGAAGCAGGTGCTTGTGTACCGAGTGGTGGCATAGGTATGACACCCGTGGTACCCGCAGAAGTTGCAGAAGGTGTCAAACTATTTGGTACACTGGAAGTAACAGCAGCTGCTCCCGAAGAAGGGCGACCACGACCTGTACCTCCAGCGATGCCTGCCACTCCACCAACTCCTGGTCCTCCAACCCTGCTAGCCTTTTTGCCTTTGGGCCCCTTTGGAACAGGAGGATCAAGTTCCACCTCTTCCTTTGGCATTTGTGCAACCTAAAAAATTTATTACTTCGCTTGTACTACTAATAATCAATGAAATAAAGAAAGTAAACACAAAATTAGCGACGGACTAGTAACACGTTTAAATGCGATTGTATTTAAGAAAACTTTATACCTTCGTAAGAAATAACTTTTCCAGAGCCTGTGCCATGACAACAACATCTTCGCCTGGTTTGTTGTAAACATAACAATTGGTGAACATAGTATTGAAGTCTTGGATGCATTCTTTCCCGCTCCAATAATACATATTCTCCAAACGTTTTCTGATTGTACCCAGATCCATTGGTTGTTTGATAATTTTGTGATAATCCTGTTTATATTACAAGCATGAAATAAACCTCTGCTACTAATATACTATGCGTCGTTATAATCAAGGAGAATATCAATATACAGAATAAAGTGAATACAGGGACACATACTGGCAAATTGAGCTTTTTTGCATCGACAGGTTGGTGAAATGGCCAGGCAAATTGATGCTTCCATACTGGTTTAAGCACACCTTTTTGCAAAAATTGTAGTTGATTGGTAATCCGCCCAGGTCGGTTGGGTGGAGGAACAACAGGCGGTTGGACTATTCCATTCACTGGTTCCATCGGTGGCTCATCACGCGGTGGTGGTTCCTTTGCAGGAGTAGCCGGCGTAGCCGATGCCTTACCGGGTGCACTCGTCTGCATAATTTGTTTCAGGATGTTTAAAGGTATACAGGTAAAATATGTACTGTAATGTCCAGATATACAGCCACCGTAAGAGGGCAATTTCTGACAATTTTTCAATACTACATAACTTCATCTCACTCTGCCATACAAACATCCCAGGTAAGAATGAGAAGTAGGCAGTGTAAGTGAAATGGATGTCTTTCACAACGTATCGACAAAAAGATCGGAGACACCACCGAGGTCTGCCTCAGATCAGCAATTGCAGAAATTAAGGGGAACAGCATGAGGTCATATAAGCAGACAGATTCGTCGCCATATATCCGGACATTACTTTATTTACATTGTTAGGTCTGCTGCTACAATTGTTAACTAGTATATAACTAAATTCACCAAGGCACAGTAGTAATTGTTATTTGTAAAGGATCAGATTAAAAGATTGAATTTTGTTATACATATCTCCAAGCCCCATATTCATTGTATTCGCAAAAATATTTTCAAATGGACATGCTTTTTATGTTAGCATACTACAGCTATTACTTGATTTGCATCCACTATCAAAGTTTAATTACATCCACAACACTAAAATTCATTTGTTTTAGGTATCTTAGAAATTGTATCTTCTCTAAAAATTAGTAGTTGACAGTAAATACTTTACCAAATCTAACAAGACATACACATAGTGCCAAAAATGCAAATATGATAAGAATAGATAGTACTTTCTTCAAAGGAAAGTCATATTATTTACATTTCTATCACTAGGTAAATTGAGTTAAAATGTAAAATTAATATTACTACAAGATTTATTGGCTCAAAGCGGGAATACATTGTTTAGTATGTAAAAAAACATAACACTTAATTCACAACGTAAGTAGTATTAGACAATTAAGTTTATTTTAAAACATGCAATTTTAAACCAAAACTCCCATTCATGCTATGAGCGAATTAGGCTGCTAAATTTACGTTCCATAACCACAGGCAAGCAATTTGGAATTTTGTTGAACAAAACCTCGAACAGAGATTGCAATAAAAAAAATATTTATACATATATATATAATAAAAGAATAATTTAACAGTGAAATATTACTACAACTTTATATCATATCATATAAACCATGCATCCATAGAATGTAATATATTGATTACATCGCGCATTACGTTCTTAAACATATTTTAAAAGCATACATAATGTGGTTACACAAATTTACGTATACACAAGGAATCCCTAAGAGTATACACCACGTTTTCACTTTAAATTATTCTTTTGTGGCTATATGTGACTTTACACAATGAGCAAATGGTATTTTGCTTCTTTAAAAAGTATTGAGTAGTGAACGAAAAACTATTTACTGTTACAAATACGATCTTTGCAGATTTCATTATTGAACTTTGTAAATACCTCCAAATACATTTCAACGAGGCATTAAACTTTTACTCATATGCTATATCTATTGAAGCAAAATTTCAGATTGCTCTCAATGGCAAGTGATAATTCATTATCAGTTTATATCTCAATGATTTATCCTAGTTGAATCGATAGTCAACGAGGAATCTCACCTTCGGTATATTACACAGCCTTTCTCGCTCCTCCACATCTAACTGCAATTCATACATACTATTCAGTCAAACAACGCTCGGTATTAGTACATAAAAAAATTTGTGCAACATGTGACATGGGGGGGGGGGGGGGGGGGCGTCATTACATGTAAGTAGGAAAATAACTTATTTAGATTACAAATAAGGTGACCAATATTAATGGGATGATAAAGAGCCAATATCGCACGAAAGAGAGGACAGCATTTCTCATATTGAAGGGTTTATAGTCGTCAAATATAGAACTGGACTTGATATTAACACGCGTGACATGTAAGATGGAAAGGACGAATATTATTTTTAACATATCACATTGAAATATTTCAAAGATATTTATTTTAAGATAGAAGTGCGCTTGGTAAATCATAGGGATACAATTATAACTACATTAGAATTTTAAATTAATACTTAATACTTCGTTATAAGGACTTATACAGCTTTGAAATAGCATTAGTGGGATTAATAAGCCAATTCCATTCTGCAGTGTTCCAACTATTTTCATTTCGACAAAGAGCATTTACTCACCGAATTATTTTGCGAGATAGTGTCCACCTGCTGCATCTTGGCTTCGCGTCTGAAACAAAAAAAATAAAATTTGAAAATATCTTACTGTTCCTTTCTCATAAATTCAATTGAAACATCTCGAAAAAATATAATCAAGTATACTTATATCTCACACAAATAAAATATATGCTGATGCAATATTATAAAACAGTGTAAAATGCAAAAGGTTCACTTTCTTTTCTTTAAACCTTGTATTATTATAACTTTTGGAATGTATACCAACAACGCAATTAACTATTCCTGTCACGTCGGCATAATGATGCACACGATGGTGCGATCATCATGCGTGCCGCAATAAGTTAAATTATAGTACATAAGACTTACAGCAATAAGACATATCAGTGCCCAATTGGCACGCGAGCTCAATTTCTCTTATATTAATTAAGCTGAGAGAGTTGTGTAATGTTATGCTCGTCTATTCCACGATACTGAGCTTCACCTACCTTTCCGACATATATGGTACATAAATGCTATGCAGCAGGTAACTGCCTTACGTTGATGCTTGACGCTATGAGGCTTCATCAACAATTGAGATGGCAAGGATATATTCTGAATTGAGCATGGTAGCTCACTAATTGCTTGCCGAGACGATTGCGCTGCAACCGGGGAGATTGGTGCCGAGGAGGCATAACACTACTCAAGCCTACCGAATGGTAGTACTTCGAATGTCAGCCCTGTACACTGCTGTGAGTCTCCGTACCTCCAGCCAAGACTCGCGATACTAGCAACATCTGGATAACATAACAACAGGACCCCATATTGTAACAAACCCCAAAATGATATGTTGCTGTAGAGCAAGTTAAACATTGACACGATCTTATAGCGTTAACGTACGATGAACATCATTAAATATGTCATGCAAAGAAAATTTTTCAGACCCAATCCGTCAAGTAAAATTTATTCCTTGTTACGAACTCGTACAACATCCCAGAATATTCTTTTTCCGTTATAACGTTCAAATTGCTCCATTATTATTATTTCGTAAGAGACCATATTAACATGAAATTTACAAGCGACAACACATTCTCTACGAGTGTTCGTTGAATTAAAGGTACATGAATATAGCATACGTATTACTTCTCTTAAACACGACGAGTATATAATATATGCTAATGAACCTTAATAAAGCTATTATTATTATTCAAGATAGCTTAGACATATACGTCGCCTCGTCAAAACACAATAAACAAATAAAGAGGAGAAAACTATGCGGAAAAGATCATTAAAACTATAAGTTTACATTCATTCTTATTACACTCACAAATACTACTCGCAAGTATAAGGTGGTATATTAAAGGTGAATTTTGCTTGAGAATAATTGATATGCGACGTATATCGGCATATTCCTAAGATAAGAAATTATGTCCTCAGAGACATACCAAAATAAGCGAACAGAATCAATTTGTGAGTGTTGTGATTTTTGTAACGACTGCGTGAATTCTTATCTGCGACATCTAAGAATGAACGTGTAAATGACGATACGAGGATGGTGTGCAGCTTCAATTCGCGAAGAAGATTACTCCGGCGTATCGAATAATACCCAGGACTTACATTGGTACGTGGAAAGCATAGCACCTTAGAAACATAATGACATACGAAGTAAGCTCGCACCCTAGTATATTCCAACCGGTGTCACAGCCAAAATGGAAAGTTTGACAAAAGTGGCACAGATAACTGGTACCCTGGGTTAGAAAGTGAGGCACCTGTTAAAGTGCAAAGTTGACAATGCACAAAAGGCAAAAGTACGTGTGTCGCGCATAAGTACCATATACCGGCCATTGAAAACGAATAGTTAAACGAGGGAAGAGAAGTTTTCCGAGAGCCATCCACGCCGCGACATTCCGTTCACAGAGTCCTGAATATCAAGGGTAAAGATAAGACAACGCGGTACGCGAACAGGTGCTCGGCGGTTAAAAGTCATAAAAGTAGGAAGTAGGAGAAAGGTGAGAGCTAAGGAGATGCGAGAGAAGTAAGCACGGTAGGGTATAGCGTAGGGAAGAGGAGGAGAAGTACAAGTAGAGGAGGATGGCGAGGGGAAGGGTAGCGCAGAGACCCGCGCCCAGCCGCGATGCACCCAGCCGACGCACAACAAACACGAGCAAGCCGCCGTGCGAGAATCCAGTCGAGCGTACGAGTGGCCGCCAATTCACGTTGTTTCTCACACCGGCCAATTCTGGCGCGCACAGATAACCCGAGGCGCCTTTTCGCTCACTCGATTTGGCGTAGGTTTCATTCAACATGGCGGTACGCTCGCACGGGAAAGAAAGCTCCCAAGGGTCCGCCGCTACATCCGCCACTTACGCACCGCCACGGCACACATCACACCCTATACCTATCGTGAACCGGATTCACGGACTCTGGGATTACTCGTAATCACCTACCTGATCACTGGAAGTCCACTTTCCACAGGATTTCAATCGAAAAACACTACCACTACGCCTTGGACACTCGACTACGCTTTCTCCCTGCTCGCTAGTTTGGTTGGTCGGTGTTATGGCCGCCGCCGAGTGTGCCCCACCGTGTCACTCACTCACTCTCACTCGTGCGAGCGCGAGCGCTCGGTTCGCATACGCGACCAACACGGACGCGGCCCGACCAACTAGTTCCAGGACTTACGAATAAAGATCTCAATCTCTCGCGCCAATATCGTATCAGTGGCCCATCTCTAGCTCCACCGACATTTTCCTCGAGCTTCGCACAGACGGATGGCTTTCCGTGCCCATGACGATCTCGGATCTAGAAACTAACGATCGCAGCACCAACAATGGCTACGCATTCTTCCGCGACGTACAGAATGGTCCTGTTCCACCATTCCCCGTATACGACCTGTCTATTCCCCTCGCTTTTCGTCCGAGCGAAGATGGCCGAGCCAACTCGAGCGCGAGGGCGCCAAAATTGAAATCATCCCGAAGCATCGATTACAAACATTCGACAATTTCCGTGTATCGATTCGTTTTACGACGTGGCCAAGCAAGTACGATAAACCGTGGAGTCTATTCGAACGTTCGAATCTCTCTAACGATACAAACGATTCTAATGGAATAATCTATCCTCGGTATCTCAGAAACTTCGACCATGAGGTTGTTCTGAAATCAACCGACCTGGGAGTGTCCAACTTGCATATGTAATCTAAAAGTAATATAAGATTTGTAATACTTGCATCTCTTACAGGATAATAATGTAAATATGTATAGGTTGATTATACATCTTACACTTGATTCTACAATATCACGTTATATTAATGACTGTGATTTGTGCTACACAATAATTACAACTATCGTTTATGGAATAAAATCAGACTTTATTAATCACCCACAAATTAACGGTTAATTTCCATCGTTCCATATTCACCCACAATGCATTTCTCGAAAATGTTTAAGAGTGCGAATTATTAACATGAACACTCGTAGACAATCTGCTGCGGATGTTAGAAGATTCAGAAATGATCGTGCACCACGCTACTTTACTTTCGTGAAATATAAAGCTGCATATGTTAAACCCCGCGCAAATGGCGGTTCAGTTCCACGATTCTATAACCACCTGCAATGCATTTCGGGTCACAAACGTAAAATCTATAACGAATTGAATTTGAATTCTCAACGTTACATATGCACCGATAAATATTACCATCGACGTAACAAAATAAATTAATAATTTAAGAAATGAATAGCACGTGGTAAGTTTTGCGCGTGGCCGAGCGGTATTTTATCATGACGTTTGCGTCGTCATCATTATAGTAAGTTCCGCCACTTAATCAAGATGGCGATATACACCGACTGAAACTTTACATTTTCGCACTGCATTCAATGCACAAAAATCACATTGAAGAGAGTGTTGATTGTAAAACACGCGCTTTCAAATAATGCAATAACAATCTACAACAAATCGTCATCCGTATATGTTAACCTGGGAGAGTAACGATGCATTTGCTTTGTATAGGCACATAAATGCCTGTCAAGGTACTACGAAAGTCAACTCGATACAATAATAATTTAGCACTGATGGTCCTAGCAAGCACGCTGGTAAAAGTGTCACAAATTAAAACAAATATTTTCATTCGAATTAAACTCCGTATTTGATTGTCAGCTTGCATATTAACACAGTCAACGATAACACGAACAAACAATATGGCGTCTTCTTCCAGAATAAGATAACACTTTTGGAGGACGTTGATCACATTTAAACCGCAGCTCACTTATGAAATGTGCAGGAAGTCACACGAGACGAAGCTTTTTGCATTCGAATACAACGGAAAAACTTAATGTACGAGTCTCTTCAAGCTCGATAGGACTGTTCGTATTCTTGACATAGACAACCATTTTCTGTTTTGATGAGGTAGATGAAATACGAAAGTCAAGAATACAGTTCGATCGTACAGGGTAAGTGACGACACTGTCCTTCCTGCCTACCATTCACCAATGTAATCTCTATGTTCTAAACAGGGATTGGCGAGTGTCCGTAGCGTCCCTAAGGCGGACCAATCGCCTGTAACGTAGATGAGTTATGCTGAGTCATCATTTCGTTTCTCCAATAGAATACTGCGCGAAGAAACTTTGCTATCACTATCGTACGTATATATTGACGGAGTCAATTTCAAAGTTTCGAGAAGTTTGTCCATGTATTTTTCAAGTTTTTTTCGTTACGAAAAATAACTATTTCCACAAGGGCGAAACATAAAACATAAAAAAACATTTTATTTCTCAAATTACTAATTGCAGTTGTATCTTATTTACATTTTGCTAATGATAATCTTCACTTGTACATTTTTAAACTACACCCCAAATCTCTTCGAAAGCTGTACATAATTTAGTACAAGTAATAGCTCCGGAAAGTGGATAGTTACTAATGGAAATAGTATCCTCTGTATAGTCGGGCTTTATCTGCAAATAAATGTTTAAAAAATACATTATAACATTGTTTATAACCTTAGTCTGTGGGATAAGGATCGTATACTAATTATTGTGGAAGTAATGCATACTTGTCCATGGGCCATAGCTCCAACAGCTATAGCTATTGGTTCTTCAGAGGGAACAAGTTCTCGTGGGTTTTGAACTTTTGTCGCGCTAAAGGACATTGCTATTTTTCGACAACCGACAGGCAAATGATCGGTAACTGGATTTCTAATAACTTTTAGAAGCTTCATGGGTCCATCGGATGCTCGCACACTAAACTTATGTAGTAACTGCACTGTAACATAAGAAATAACACGATATAATTATCGTTAAACTATTTTCAAATGCAGCAATCTTACGCAAACAAATATACTGTCGTATAATTACCCATAAGACCCGCAAAACGTTTGAATGTTCTTGGTATCCTGGTTTGCGGATTAATTTCTATTAATACATTTTTTTCTGTATGAACATATACTTGTAAAAGCCCAGCTCTATTCAATGGGCTATCCATTAACATAAGCAAACACTGATGAGTTATGTCTGGTCTACAACTTCCAGGATCACGGTTGTTTTTCTTAAGGATGCCCAAGTGATCGTCGCAATTCATTAATTCAAAACTGTTACCATTCTAGAAGCAGTAAAAATTGTTAAATAGTTAGGAAATATTGCACACCGGTAATTATTACATTACACCAATAGCGTAATATATAAACTTCGTAAGATGGTCTGGAATATTAAAGAATGTATCCCACTATGAACAATTTTATTTAGAACAATGTACCGAATCTTAACACAAGCTTACCTTGACAGATTCTAATTGTGCATTTTCCAATATAACGATTAATCGTTTCTCCTGCTTCTTAATGTGGGCTATCTGAAGATGTTTAGGTGCTGGATCATATTCAAAATCGTCTTTCGAATTCCGGTTTTTCCTTTTTTGCCCCATTTTCATTTCTGCATCACTCTAACCTCGATCTTTTTAGAAAAACATGGTACGACACCGAAATCGGAGACCAAACTTTAGTTAGTCCCTCGAAAATCTGATGGCGCCACTATCTTACCGTGTATGTGAGCCAAACACATCTACAGTCGTTTCCGCCCCCTGGCATTCTGGCAGGTGCGGAGCAAAGAGTGTCGAGTTGACGTAAATACACAACTGTGTACAAGTTACCATCAGTTATCATTTTGATTCAAGTCTGTTGTAAAGAATATAATTCCAAAGAAGTATACTTCTTACGGTAATTTTATGTCGAATACACGAAATATGGCTACAGAAGAAAATTCTTGGCGTACCCAAAGTTTTCGACAAAGTGTAATTGCAAAAATGTACGTTTCCTAACATACATCATTCGTTTAAGTAAAGGATGTACAGGAATTCTTCAATCGGTTCTAAAAAAAGAATAATTTTTTCGACAGTGAGGAAGCGGTACAAATGTCTGGAATGTCTACGTCAAAGAATAGTATTGAAATGGAGAATCATGTTTTTCAAAAAGCAAAGACAAAGGTTTGCCAACTTTACTATTCATTATATAAATTATTACCTTATTACATATCCATAAATGTAAGACTTGAATGATAACTACGACTTTTGTTTGCACTGATATCGTATGAGTGAAATGAGTTTGTGATTGCGACATATGTGTCGGTCTTATGCATATAATCGCTCGATATAATCGGTCGGTGTATTGCTAAAAGTGGCACAACATGATTAATTTTTGCTTCAGCCATGTTATTTGTATAGTGCGGAGCTGGTATGTTGCTGTCCAATCAGATCGTTTGCTCTGCCCGCAGTCACACGTATTGTCATTAACGATTGTGGCAATCAGTGGCGATCACATATACAAATGAATCTTGTGATGAGGGGGGTTCTCAGGAGAGACTTGGGCGGAGCTGAGGATCCTGTCTCCTTGCCCCTGTCCCCTTCATTTTGAGTGTGCTCAGCAACTTACCAGCTCGGCACAATACTTCGCATATTATCTTAGAGAAAACGTAATAAGCTAATAATACATTGACATACGCGACATTCAATAATAGACGAGGCCCTTTACGGAGTCATATTTTACTTTACAGGAAGAATACCTGGGGTTCGTGGCCAGACTAATCCTTCATGTCCGAGAAATGAGTAATTTTAATTTGAAATGCAACTACAATATTTATTATCCATAACTGTGAATGTATGTTCCAAAATTTAATTATATAATACAGATTCAAAGAAGAGCGGACCAGGGACAGCACCCGGTGTTGCTAATGCTAGTGGTCAAGGCATGCCAGATCCTATAGGAGCTCTTCAAACTTTAGCACGCCAAGGCACTGGCAACAATCAAATGATGGGAATGGGTGGCCCAGGTCCTAATCCACAGGGTATTATTCCACAACCACCGCCAAATACAGCCACTAATCGTTAGTAATCAAAATTCAAAATATTTACTCCGAGTATCTATATTTATTCACCGATGAACTAACCGGACTCAACAGAAACCGATCGATGCATGCCGATGTGCCTTTTTATTCATCAATTTGACCGATACACAAATTTCAACAGCTATTTTGCGATGAACAAAAGAACCATGTCCAATGATTTTGTTACAATATTCTCATTTACTATCACCATATGTAATATATAGCATAAATTTTAAAAATTTACAATTTTTATATTTTTGTAGTATTTTCAAGGAACATTAATGTAATGCACAAAGAAAAGCATAAAACAGTAAAATTTGAATGAAGAAAAGTGCATATAATTAAATAAAATTAACAAATTTTTTTCAATGTCAATAATGAGCTGATACTCATTTATTTGAAATCACCTTGATTTTTTGATTGGGCAGATTTTCCCATAATTTTTATAATTTAACTTTGATCTAAACTTCTCCATGCGTCCACAGGTGATGGCCTTTCTAATCTTTTCCTTTTACCGTAGTTTTCACGGTCATGCGACGGATTTGATAGAACACACAGCCTACTTCACTTTCGATGAAGTTCGTTCAAACTTTTGTTTAAACCTCGTTTAAATTTTTGCCTTGTGTTTTTAGTTTTATTATTTCTCGAATTAATATTTATGGTTAAAAACACCACACAAAGAATTTTTTACCCAATAGTCTAATACATTAACCTTATACATCAACTTTGTGTAAGAACTGTAGTGTTCTGTAATTTTTTCTTATCGGAATTTCAAAACATCTCTCGCAGATGATATTCTGACACTGTTTGTTTACATCGCGGTTCGCGGTGGTGTTTCAAGAATACTGTGCGCATTATTTTTTCGTTCTCTGCGTATGATTGGATTATCTAAAATAAACGGGAATGTGATTGGACGTAGTAAACTGCGCATTAGCTGCATCGATTTAAAAAAGGAAACAATATCTTTCGCGAGATGAAGCGAATTCTTTGAAAGGAATTCAAACAATTATACAGGTGATAATGTCGCGTAATGTCAATTTCTATTATGCGCAATACGCAAGTGCCTCGGAAAGTGAACCTTTGTATGATTCGGACAATTTGGGCACAAAAGAAAAAATTAGGCACTCTCCAACCCATGCAGAATTCTTTGAATATATTGACAAGAGAAATGCCCAAGAATTATTACATGAAGAATGGAAAACTTATATTTCTGAGGAGCTAGACCTTGCCGATAAGTTGGAACGTACCTGTGGCATGAAAGTTCAATTAACTAGTAAACGGGTACGGTATATATATAAATATGCATCAGGCTATGAGTTTAAAATTATATTTAAATACTGTAATTTAATGCGCAAATGGTACTGCAGTCATGGTAGCAGTTTCCTACCACCAGTAGTGAAACTTGAGAATATGTGGACACGTAATCCCATTAATGAACAGATTCTTTCTACTGTGCATCGGGCAAAAGAAAACACTAAAATTTTCATGATAAGATTACAGCGCATATATGAACTTATCGATACTGTAAAAGAAATAATGCCTGATATAGAGTTTAATGTCGACCAGAAACTAAATAGTGTAACCATTATTCTGAAGAAGAACAGATGGCCAGAGGCTATGCAAAGGACAAACTTAAATGACCCTTTACATGTTCAACTCTTCTTGAATGAAAATCTCAACGTACAAAAGATCTATAGTGATTGTTCAGTTACACAGACTACATCAAAACATTCAGAAACGACATGTATTAGAAATGCTTTACAAAATATGCTCAATGGATTAAATGATCTATCTGTTGAAGATGCACTTGTACAATTAATTGAATATAATGATGAAACCTGAAAGTAAAATCATGATTGTATTTTACATATACACGATATAGTCCTGTAATTACGTTTAATTAGATTTTTGCAATAAATCCCTGTAAAAAATGATGGCAAGTTTTCAACTTTTATTAAATCCTTACACTCACAAACAATCGTAAAAACCAATATAACACAGAAAAATTTTGCATGTATGTAGCGCATGTACTTATATTCACTTATACTGTGCTTGTTTTAATTAGTTTTACAGAGTTTAAATCATCGGCCTGGACAACCAATGAGTATGCAAAGTATACAAAATAAAATGCCAGGAATGGGAATGATGCCTGGCCAAGCAGGAGGTCCAATGAATCATATGGGTCAAATACAAAGCATGCAAGGACCAATGTTAAGTCAAATGAATCAAATAGGCCAAGGAAATATTTCTCAGCAAATGAATCAAATGGTTCCTGGACAAATGAGTCAAATAACTGCTGGTCAAATGCAACAAAATATGCAGGTGAAGTGACCATATCTTAAAGATGAATAACACTTATGTTCGTTATTTTACAACACATTACAGAATCAAATACAGAACCAATTATCAGGGCAAATGGGTAACCAAATCGGAACACCAATAAATGGTATGCAAACGGCTATACCTCAACAAATAAATCAAATGGGTCCTGCACAAATGGCACAGCAGTTGAATCATATGCAACGAAAGGTACAGTCTTACGCACCGTTAGTTACAAAGGTATTCGTTAAAAACGTAAGAATTTCATAAATACATTACTAATAGTAAAAATGATTGTAGCCAAGCGAAATGATGACAGCTGCATTTGCAGGCCCTCGTAATGTGACTCCAAATCAATTTCTGAGACAAAGTCCATCACCGTCAACACCTAGTCCAGCAGCTTTGGGTGCCCCATCAAGGTAAAATCTCACTCTTCAAATTACACATAGTGTAACTCATACTAAAAATCGTGTTTTAAATATAATTTTATTTTCAGTAACCAAATGGTAACATCTCCAGCTCTTGTACCATCACCCAGTCCACAACATGCAATGATGGTAGTGCCACAGCGATCTACAGGTAAACAAAGCACATGCATAGATACAATAAATTTAACTGGGCTAAAGAAATATGTAAATCTAGGTATGGCACCGTCACCCAGTAGTTCTTTGAATACTCCTGGTACTATGCCACCTACATCTAGTCCACAAGAAGATCAAGTTTATAGAGATAAAGTACGCCAATTGAGCAAATATATCGAACCTTTACGAAGAATGATAGCCAAAACAAATACCGAAGGAAGTATGTATAACGACATGAATTTTGATTCTGTTGATACACTCTTGATAGTTATACAACATTCTTTTCTTATTTAGATGTTGATAAAGTGGCCAAAATGAAAAGACTTTTGGAAATCTTATCAACTGGCAAACGAATGCCATTAGACACATTATTAAAGTGTGAGATTGTCCTTGAGAAATTAGACTTTAAAAGAAGCGATGGCAGTGTGGGTCCACCTGGGACTTTGAAAGAACATCATTTCTTTAGTCCTCTGTTAGAAGCAGTTAGCGCACATCTTCAAAGTCCAGTGGTAAATCACACTTTGCAACGAACATTTGGACCATGTTTAGAAGCTTTATTTGGACCAGAAATAAAGTACGTATTTCTATATTTTTTACTTAAACTTCTAATAATTTCATAATATATGTAATTTTCTTTTAATAAATAGATGTTTACCACCACCGCTCAAAAAACAAAAAATTGAAGAATCCTCCAGTGAAATACCAGATGTACTACAGGGCGAAATAGCTCGTTTAGATCAACGATTCAAGGTACTTTATACATGAATTTATATTTAACCATTCGTAACACGTACTATTCCTCTTTATTTATATTATAGGTGAGCCTGGATCCGGCACAGCAAAATGGTTCTAAATGTATTCAGTTAATATGTTGGTTAGATGATCGGCATCTTCCATGTGTTCCACCAGTATTAGTCACAGTTCCTGCAGACTATCCATTAACCCCACCCCGATGTGTTATGGCACCCCATGAATACGCAACATCATTCCTTTGTGCAGTTCAAAAAGCTTTAAATGCACGTATTACAAAACTTCCACGCCGATTCTCAGTCTCACAACTTCTGGATGCATGGGAAATGAGTGTACGGCAAGCAAGTGCCCCATCACGAACACCAGTTACAGCAAGTACTGTCCTGATGGGTTTATAGTAAATAATGTATACTTGTATTTTTAAACTGATGTTTGTGTTAAGAGCTTAATAATTATTTATCGCAGAGATGTAACAATCTGAGCCAATAATGACATTTTACTGATATTTTAATGATATCATTTTAATGATATTTTAGAAACATTTTTACATTTCAAGATTCAAAATGTAAAACAGGTGTACACATAGTGTCGTCTTTATTTTGTTTTTTTTCTTTTTCTTCAGAGATTGTCAGCATTAAAATGGTTGAAAATATATTCCATTATTCTTAAATATATTTTACAAAAAAATGTATACAACGCAAAGAGAAATTTGCTCTGTTAGTGAAAAGATCACCCCCTAAATTTCATCAAAATGTTTACAATAAAATTTTACACAATACTACGAATACACCAATGGATTTCTTACGTTCAAACGAATGAAGAATTTCTTCCATTCAAGGAATAGAAGAATTTAATCTGACTGTCCACGACATTAACGCTATTGGCCAAAGCAAAGTAATTATAGCTTTTGGTGCTCACAAACTTTTTTCCGCCGACGGACCCAAGATTAATCGAGGAAAACGAATTTGCCTTGATCTATCCGAAATACCGCCCGGAGAAATTCTCGCAGTTGCGGAATTGCGACTATTATCGAGCTATAAATATTGAGGAGCGTAAAAATGAGGGAAAAAGTACGAATGAAGTATTATGTGGATGCGACAAACGTAACAATCGGACGAGAAGGATGGATAACACCTACCAAACGTTGCAGCACTGGCTGACATCCAAAGGATAATCGGCTTCTTAATTGTTTAGGAACTCGTAGGCATCCTCCCACCCATCCAGAAGGTCGATCTGGGTTTTCGAACGTGAGCGATTTCGTGGAGAGCCCAGGAGAGCCTGACCCGAGTGGGGGTTGAGTGCGAGCTGTCTCGATCAGGCTTGCTGGAGAGAGTCCTCTATGACGTCAGGTTGTTCCCTCACTACGATCGTTCCGTGACGTCACATCATTCCCCTACTACCAGCGCTGTAAGCGTTGCACGAGAAAAATCCTGCTGCGTGCGTGCGACGTCACGGATGCTGCTCGTGCCGGTAGCCGCTGGAGGAGAAGTTAGTGATAGAAGGGGAAGGCTGTTTCCATAGTAGGGGTAGGGACACCGTCCGGCAAAACCCTGCCTCGAACCACCTCGAACGCACGAGGATCGGGCCTTGTCTCTCAGTTTTGTTGACGGTCTCGTGCGATACGTACCGGGTACATTGCTTGTCTTTTATTAATAAATGTATTGTGCACATTTATAAACTCACGCGCATACTGCCCTCACTTTTCTTAGCATCTTACGTTAGGTTTAGTCCTGTTTTGAGTTTCAATAGGTTCGGTTGTATTTTCAATTGAAGTCATTCTGTGCTGGTTAGTGTGTGTTGTTTGTGATTGCTTCTCCTAGGGTCAACATCGCTCGGTAACGATTATTCGATTGATCCAAATAGAGGACACGATAGAGTTGCGAGTGTGAAAAATGTGGTGTAAATATACCGTTCTCTTTGTACTTCTGGCTGCCGATAATTTGATTTTCTTCGGAAATACAGAAAGATCCAGTGGTCTGTACATAGACAATGGTTTTCATCAAACAATCGCGCACCACACAGTTTCTCTCGAAGAGAAACGCAACGTAGAATTTGAAC
Organism: Tiphia femorata; assembly: GCA_944319695.1. Taxonomy (NCBI): domain Eukaryota; kingdom Metazoa; phylum Arthropoda; class Insecta; order Hymenoptera; family Tiphiidae; genus Tiphia; species Tiphia femorata. The sequence goes on from OX090899.1 coordinate 1,212,331, forward strand.
TGTTGAATATTCTTGGACTGCCCAGTAGGCCGCGAAGAATTGCGAGAGAGGCTCTTTTAGTGAAAAGATCAGCCCCTAAATTTCTTCTGAACGTTTACAATAGAATTTTGCACAATACTACGAATAAACCGATGGATTTCTTACATTCAAGCGGAATAGAAGAGTTCAATCTAACTGGCCATAACATTAACGCTATTGGCCAAAGTGACGTAATTATGACTTTCGGTGCTCATAATCCTTTTTCCGCCGACGGACCCAAGATTAATCGAGGAAAACGGATTTGGTTCGATCTATCCGAAATACCGCCCGGAGAAATTCTCATAGCTGCGGAATTGCGACTTTATCGAGCTATACATTTTGAGGAGCGTAAAAATGATGGGCCCTACATTATTGCTGTATACCGTGTTTCGAAAACCAAGGAAAAGGTACGAATAAAGTATTATGTGGACGCGACAAACGTAACAATAGGGCAGGAAGGATGGATTACCGTAAACGTAACAGAAGCTCTGCAGTACTGGCTGACTTATCCGAAGGATAATCGGGGTCTCTTCTTAGCCATTCATCGTCTTGATTATTCCGGACGTATAATGAGACCTGATGATATTGGTATTGTGGGAGTACTTGGTATCCCCGACAAACAGCCTTTTTTGGTAGGCTTCTTCAAAAGTTCTGGAAGACGCGAGACGAATGCGAGGAGCAAGCGGGATAGTAAAGAGAGAAGAATTGAATCGAGTACAGCGCATATTCAAAAGACGTACGTCGAAAGTGGAGAGTACCGAAACGCAGACGCTTGTGGCATAAGAACATTATATGTAAACTTCAAGGATCTGCAGTGGCAAGATTGGATTATAGCTCCCGAAGGATACGATGCACGTTATTGCAGCGGGGACTGTAATTTCCCCCTCAATAAACACACGAACGCGACTAATCACGCTATCGTTCAAACTCTAGTGCACCTTATGAAGCCTGACAAAGTGCCGAAGGCGTGCTGCGCGCCAACTAAACTCTCACCGATTTCGGTATTGTATTTTCTCGACGACAGTAACGTCATATTAAGGAAATATAAAAATATGGTCGTCGATAGTTGTGGTTGTCATTAGAGTCCGTACAGTTATTCGAACAGCGTTGAAAAGGTACATGAATATAGCTCGGTAATAATTAAAACAAATATTTAGAGGTTAGGGTCGAAAGCTTAAACGCATTTATTTCGTCTGTGCAACTCTCTGAAAGAGTATTAATCTTAGACATTGTAATATTGACATTTTACGAAATCGTAGTTGTCTACGACTTCGTTCTATCAACGTTACTATATCATTTCATATTTCTTATCGAACTGCTGTATACTGGTATTGTGTCACTTTTGCATATTTGTAATAGTATTAAATACAAATCGTACAAAACAAGCGTATATTAACAATATATGACACAACGGCCTATATCGTTTTACCAGGGGGTGGAAACTCCTACTTTGGAACCATGGTCACAGCACAGTATAGAGAGAACCAGTAGGGACACTCCGACGTTTTTCGAAGTATTATCTTTTGTGCGCATGTGCGAAGTGTACTAATCTCAAAATGGCGGCCAAGGATTACACGCGCGCTTCTTCGTGTGTGTGAGTCATAATAGGGACACGTCAGGTATTTGGCAGTAGCCGTGACGTCACGCATCCTACGTAAATCTATCTGCGCCTGCGCGGCGTATACCTGACCCGGCTTATTTTGAAAGAGGAGCGTTGATACAAGATGGTACAAGCAGGCAAAATTGGTCAGCACAGTGAACATTTTTGATAATATACTGGTAATTGGACTTACCAGAAATAGAGTTATTTATATTATGATCCTATTGAAATAAACACGTTTATCATGTAACTTAAATAAACATATTTTTTCAGGTAGATAACAACTGGGATATTTTGCAGATTATAATAAAGACCACTTATGATTTTCCCTCGTCACTTCATATACAAGATAAGTATATACAAGATTTGTATAATTTTGTTAATTTCAAAGTTAGACAAGATTTATTTATATAATTTATCATTGTTTCAGAAATACCGGCATAGCCACATGACCTGGTTAAACAGAATGATTTAAACAATGTGAAACAGGACAACTACTGGAAAGTTGTCACTTGCTTGCTTGAAATTGTTATCCTATGCATCAGTCTAACCTATAAGGTGTAATCTATAAAGTGGTATGTAAATCATCATTTTCATTTTCTGCCTCTTAAAATAATAATGCATATGTAACATTTTTGTAATTTTAGGGACATTATTATGAATAGGATTTTAAGGACATTCTCTATATACCAATATTTCTTTTTGTCGAATACATCAAAACAAATTGTATGAGAGTAGTAAAATGATGGTATACAAAATTGTTTGATGGGAACTTACACATTCTTATAACGTTGCTTGTATTAAAATTTGTAATTGCGTTATAAAATAAAGTTATTACAAATGTATTAATGTACACAACAGACTACAGCTTATTCTGTTCAGACTACAGATTCAGCTTATATTTGATAATTTATGCATTGTGATATTTATCGTTTACACACATGTTTAAGTAGTTATTTAGTTAATTGGAATTGTTAACATGTGAATATCCTTTTGGAATTTAGATTGAAAAGTATAAATCTTCAAAAGAACTTGTTTGTAGCATCACCGAGGAGAGATTGTTAAAGAGGGTCAGCGCCCGTGTATTTGGAGGGGCCGTTTTGGCGGGTCCCGGAGATAACTGTAGTGCTCTATTCGATCAACCGTACTTATGAAGTTGTAATGTAAGCTATGTTGCTTTGCTATGTAGTTACGCAAAAATGGCGCTGAAAGCAGTGAAAATTTTCGGCCCCCTAGACGCATAAGCGCTGACCCTCTTCGGTGGTATATATTTGAAGTACACCCGAGAGCAAAGTCGGTGTCCCCTCTCAATAGCCAATAGCAGGCAGAGTAATCACCGGAGACCGCGGTTTGTCTATTTTCGCGATGGAATCTCGTATTTCTGCCTAAAAATCCTTTTATTCGTAATAAAATACATCGAATGATCGTTTTTGATCACAAAATGGCAAAAATCTATTATATATTACAACGCCCTGCTCAGAACGGTGGAAGCCCGGTTCACATTCCCCCAGAGGGACACCGACTTTGCTCTTGGGTGTACATCCGAGTACATGCCAAGTTTTGTTCGAATCTATAAAGCCGTTTTGCTGGAATAGTGAATTAATCAGTCACACCTCTTACGCGCGGGTCTACAAATTTGAATTTGTCGCCATTTTGTACCGGTTCAAGCTGACGGCTCACAAATGTTAATGTCAACTCACAGTGGTACAATCATATATGTAATACTACTATGTCGCTAATGGACTGAAGAGGCGACGCAAACACCACGGTGCAACATATATATCAACCTCTCACTCTCACCACAGTTATCTATCCTCTCACTTCGTACTTTGGCGCAACTGCGCATGCGTGCAGCTGCTAACGCATGCGCATGTGTTCGAAAGTACGATGTTCTGTCTGACTTTTTTGGCGCCGCTCCCGCTTATAGGAAATATACGTGGCTAGCAATATAGGAGTATTACATATATGGCCTTTTTGCGGGAGGGGTTGCATAAACGAATACAAGTGCAACAAATCGAAAAATCTTACAAATGGCAAATAACGGAATTCAGAGATTTCCCCGGCAGATGTGCACTTCGTCTCGAGGAACCTCACACGCGAGTAGCAAACGTACCGCGAGATGGGCTGAGAAAATCGGCGAGAGACACGCGCGTATAATTTAAAACTCTCCTTCACACGTCTCGACAGTCGGCGCCAGTGTCGTGCCTCCTGGAAATTCAAAAGCAATCGACGCTCTCGGTTACGCGCATGGCCGTTCGACGTCTTTGGGCTAAGGGGTGGGTCTGTCCTTTTTGCGGGAGGGGTCGCATAAACGAATACAAGTGCAACAAATAGAAAGATACAGTAATATATTCGCGTACAGTTTCTACGCGGTGTGTCGCTTGGACCCGCGGAGGGCGGCTCCGTGCTATTAGAAGACTTCGTAACGTTCTTCTTCTACCCTGTCGCGGTGTGTGTGCCTCTCTTTCCCGGTGTTCGGTGACAGCGCGACCGACAACCTAAAGTGCACGGTGGATGGAGCCCCGTACGATTATCCGAGACTTTCCCTAATTTCCCCTTCCCTCCCTATTCCCATCGTTCCCAGCCGATTCCCCATAAACGATTCGCGATCCCCCATAAAGTCGCTTTAGTCGCTCCCGTTCATGGCTGCGGCCCGGGGTGGGGGAAAACAAGCCGTGTAACGACGCAAAATTTTGGAGCTTTATGCAGGAATATGTCAAGTTTAAAAATCGGTAAGTCGCCGCGGGAGCTTGACGAAGCTATACGTGCGGCCTGCTCGCACTCACTCCACTGCTCCAAAGTAGATCGTAAACGCTCTCTCACACACACCGTAGGAATTACTAAGCTGGATCGGAATGGCTATAGAACTTAGCGATAATATCCCCCTTGCTCTCCCCTTCCATTCTCCCTTCTCACCACACGCTTTTACTCACTTTGCTTTCGGTGTGCTGCTGTGATACTCGCAGTGAATGCATTTCCATCTTACATACACTCCGAAAGCTCACCGGATCGCGGTTTTTATACGGAGCAGAAGGATTCGAAATGAGCTGCGAATTATTTTCCGGGACCGCTGGCACTCTGCATGGTGAGAATATTTCGTAAGAAGAAGATAAATTAGCGATGGTGTTTTCTTTCCTCTCTTACCCTCACCCTCTTCCCCCATTTCTTCTTTCTTCTTCTCGTTTTTTTTTTTTTTTTTTTTTTTTTTACAGACGGCGCGGATAAAAGTTCACGCCGTTTTAGGGTAACTTGTCTTGTTACGAGGCACTCGGTATTTTAGGTTGTACACTTTTGGATAGTTCTCCGCCCTGTGTTTTAATGTAAACGTTGGTCCCATCGTCACGACAATAATGTATGCATGCGATTTGATTTTTAGTCTAGTCGTAAATTGTACGGTGCTTTGTCGTATGTAATATTAATGTATATGTATACAGGGTGATGGAATCACCGATGTGGGGTAAAGATTTTACGTCGCAGTGAATATATATACTACATCTTTCAGCATGTACTTTAACATTGCGCCGAATGTTGCGAATGTGACATGTTTTTACCAGCGAATGTGAAACAATCTTAACCTTTATTGTACTGTAGCACTCGGCATGAATTTAACTGTAATCGTACATATATAATTTAAAATGTTATATTAATTTTAGAGTGTTTGTAAACACGCTCCTTAACTCCATAGAGAACAGAACGATTTTTATTAGATTCGTTGTATGGCATTGCAATATGAGTGCACATATATTGTCTTGCTTCTTATGATTTGTATGTTTGTTGGATTCAAAATATATATATCTGCTTAAACGCAACACTTACAAATTACTCGTTAGCGTATTAACTCGTCTAGGAATTAAGAACACCTGACTGCTATAAACATTCCAAAGATATGTGTATTTGCATGGTGATGTTACATTAAAAGATATTTATAGAAAGTTGCTAAATGTATTATCTTTCACAGATACCCGTATCAGATAAATGTCTTGGATTAAGGTGCAAAGATGTTAAATCGGTATTTTATTTAAACTTTCTTGAAGATCGGCGCACTTTGAGCGTATTGTAATCATAAATTACGAGGATATAAATTCCTTCATAAAATGCAAATCTATCTTCAAGTTACTATTGTCCAACATAGTTGATACGATACTCGTAGACTTACGTAAATTTTTGATTAGTGTTTTATATGTATATGCTACTTAATGACTTGTATTTTATTTTCTTCAAAGTGTTGGTAATGCACTTGTTTGCCCTACCCTTGAGAACCATGGACTGTTGGCAAAGAAATCAGCAGGTGTACCAACAATAAACAAAAAAGCTAAAGAATGAATGCCTGCTGCACTTACGCTGCCGACACAGTACAAGCAGACTTACGATTTATTCAAGTAGTACGTGAGTAGCAGCTACTCACGCCACACTCAGACGTATATATCTGTTTTCGCACATGGCAGCCATGAAGCATGGTACGTTTTATTCTTGTCTGCTTTGCTTTGTATGTAATCCTATTTGATACAGTATTAAGTAATTAAAATATATCAGATAATGTATCCAGAAATTGTTATAAAAGATTCTTACGTTTTACAATACTTCAGAACGATTACGTATTTTCATGTATTTTAATGTGATTTGGTACAAGAGTAGACAAGACAGCTCTAGTAGTTTTGTACATAACTCCTGTGATATATCTTATTATATTGGATGTTGAAAAATAATTAAATAGATCAATCGTATTGTATCGTAGATGTGTAAGTGACTAGAGCTAGAGATGTTAAAATCTAGCGTCAGATTTGGAAACAGAGTAATGTTTATGTTACAGTTTCCGCACAAATCTTTTAAAGATTATATTAGTTGGAAAAATTAATAATTTCTGACAAAAATTTAACAATGCGATGTAATAAAATATTAAAATCTAAATAGAATTGATAACATTTATACATCATTTTAAAAACAGTATTTTATATTGAATAATCAGAAAATTATATTTCAGGCAAGACAAGTCAAGACGACGTGTGCTACGTTGTCGCCAAATATGATTACGGAGCCCAAGGTGCTCAAGAACTAGATTTGCGTAAAAATGAACGCTACCTATTGCTGGATGATTCTAAACATTGGTGGAGGGTACAGAGTGCCAGAGGTCAAGCAGGATATGTACCAAGCAATTATGTCAAGAAAGAAAAACCATCCCTCTTTGACAGTATCAAAAAAAAGGTTAAAAAGGGCTCTGGCTCGAAGACCCTACCATCCAGTAATTCACCTTCTAGAGCAGTTGAGTCGCCAATTATGGCTAGACGATTACCAGCTGATCCAAGTGAGGCAATAGGTACTGCTGTTGTTAAATATAATTATCAAGCACAGCAAGCGGATGAGTTGTCGCTCGTTAAAGGCACTAGAATATTAATACTTGAAAAAAGCAATGATGGATGGTGGAGAGGACAAAGTGGTACACAAGCTGGATGGTTTCCATCAAATTATACTCAAGAAGAGGGAGATGCGGATGATACACTTCACACATATGCAATGGCAGAGAATGTTCTCGATATCGTTGTGGCTTTATACTCATTTTCCTCCAATAATGATCAAGAACTGTCTTTTGAAAAGGGTGATCGCTTAGAAATACTTGACCGTCCACCAGCAGATCCAGAATGGTATAAAGCGCGGAACAGTCAAGGGCAAGTAGGCCTTGTACCACGTAACTATTTACAAGAACTCAGCGAGTATCTAACACAACCATATCGTGAGCGTGGTATGACAAGTAGCGAAATTAGTGCAGGAGATTCCCTTGAAAGAAGGCCAGACCCAGGCGACAGACCACATCTTGTTGGAAAACCTTGGTATTATGGAAGTATTACACGGTCACAGTGCGATACATTGCTCAATCAACATGGTCATGATGGTGACTTTTTAATCAGGGATAGTGAAACCAATGTAAGTCTCATCGAGATAATTTTCTCATTCTTGTCTAGAATAAACGTCGCCTTACTACATTTTTTACTAATAATTTTATAGATGGGTGATTACTCTGTGTCCTTGAAAGCTCCTGGACGGAATAAGCACTTTAGGGTACATGTGGAAGGAGCATTGTATTGTATTGGGCAGAGAAAGTTTCACACACTTGATCAGTTGGTAGATCATTATCAACGGGCACCTATTTATACTAATAAGCAAGGTGAGAAGTTGTATTTGGTGCGCCCATTACCAAAAGGCAACCCCAATAGTAATGGTTGCTAGGTGAATTCGTGCCATGTGACAGTCCATGCGCTTTGAAACGTATCATTGAGATACACAACGCCTGCCTAGTAATATCAATATCACACATCTCATACGTTTATACATAATGATTAACATAATTGGTGAACTCGTATATTAGTGTTTCTCGATTGTTTGTCCATTTACACTGATAAATAATTTATTACTCTAAGTAATTGCGATCAGCAATTTTCACATTCATTGGAGCTTCCAAACTACTTAGTAAAAAAAGGAGGTCTAAAAACATTAATATGGCAGCTACGTGACATTTTACTAGTTGACACAAGGCTTCTCTTTATATCCATATGTAATTGTACAACGCGCCCGACCATATTACGATTAATAATATATTACAATTACACGTAATTTAGACTGCAAGTGTAACGATCAAGTAATGATTAATTATCATTCAATTACAAAGGATTAAGTGGATCTCTCTACTCTGGATCTATCGGTATTGAATTACAATAAAGACTAAGTGTTCATTTGTGATTTTGTATTTATTAGAAGTTTTTAAGTAAATAAACTGTATTTAAGTGTGCACCAACTAAGGCGTGTTCATGCATTGATTTTATATGTTAACCATACTCTCAAACTTATCACTCGTTACAACAAAACAGTTAGCTTTGAATTAGTTTTTTGGTTGATCTTTCTTCAAAGAATTATCCTTGAGGGTGTTGTTTGGGTGTTTATGCTAGGGTTCTTTCTAAATGTAAATTATACAAAATAACTGGTAACAAATATTAACCTTTATTTAACGTGTATATTATATTCATAAATAAAAGTGTTATTTTAGTTATACGAATAAGAGATTGGTGCTCCAAGGGATAAAACTTAATAGCACTAATTGCCACTAAGGTCACATATATAAACAATTTTCCTAAGCTATACGTATTTTAGTTTTGCATTATTTGTTCGTAACTCTGTGAAAAACTTATGTTTATATAATCATAAGAAAGGATTGTTCGAATTTCTTGTCATGTTGCTCAGTCCTGAACCCACCTGAAACATTTTTCACATACTTGCATTGAAATATACTGCAATTTATTCAATGAAATTAATGCATACACTTACCATAAAAGGATTTGCATGATATGCAGGGACAGATGGTTGCCACACTTTGTTCGCTAATGGAGTCATTAGCTGACTGAATTGAATTACATCTCCATTAGTGGATGAACCTAGGCCCATCCATTGGGAATCTAAAATTTATTCACACTTAATTTAACCCTTTGCACTCGGCATTTTTCCGGGACCTTTCATATTGTCCCCTCGGAGGGGACAGCCAAGCGCAAAGGGTTAACAAATTCTTATAGCTTTTAATTTTAAGAAATAAGTATATATCGCAAAAACTTGAGTTGGGTCATTTGTGAAAAATATTCACAGTGCTAGCTCACCGTTATTTACAGGTAATTGCACTGGTTTAAATGGATTGACCGGATTGTATAGACAATTGTCAACTGTATTATTGTTTACGACATTTGCAGATGGTTTCCATAGGTCACCACTTGTAAATGGATTGGAAATAACATGTGCCTGATTGGTTCCACTCCAAATGGAAGTTTGTGCTGAAATGAACAAGTTTGTACACACTTTCCTTTAGCTAATTTGTAATAATATAATTCAAAGCTTCTACCTTCTGTATTATTAGTATGCCAAGTTGTCATTGTATCTTCTTTCAACTGTGTTTGCTTCATGAGAGAATCTAAGTCTTTAAGTGCCGCATAACGATCTTCTGATGGAGGCACGTTTGTGCCATTCATATTTGTTGTGCAAGAATTATTTCCAGTCATAGTAGTAGTGGATATTATGTCTGTATCTAAACAATAATCGATTATATCAAATAACTTTTCCTATGTATACGACAATTCATATTAATCGTCGGAAATACACACTTTTTGTATTATTAAAAACAGGATTGTTGTCGAAATTGGCAAAGAATGGTTGAGGTGCGATAGGCTGACTAAATCTGCTAATTGGTGTTGTAGCAAGAAATGGATCAGGAACTTTACTAAAATCAGCTACAAAGTCGGCTGTAAAATTATTTGAAGTAACTGGCGCGGAGTTCTTAGATTTTGAAACAGATATAGACACTCCGGTAGATGTCCCAGAATGTGGTACCCTCGGAATGCTGGGTTGATTTGTTAATTGTGATTTCTGGCTCGTATTTTGATTTGCTATGGACGGATCTAAGTAATATCTCTTCAACTCGTATTTTGCAGTCATTAGATCTTTCATTTTCTGCTCATCTTTAGTGTCTAAACTCTGAGAGGAATTTGAATTCATTAAACCTAACCATATCCTCTTACAATGTTCATTGCCACGTTCTTTTATAAAGTCTATTTCCTCTTGAGTAAACGTTGCCATAGAGATCGATTTAACTCTATGCGGTGGAGTCAATCCTCGTCTGAAAAATATTGGACTCGTGAAAAGTGGGAGTTTACGGCATACCTTGTATCACAACATAAAACAAATAAATCAATGTGTAAAATTGTACGAATCAATTGTATTAGAAAACAATAACACGACACTCTTAAAATTTGTAATGTCGTACGATGATCCATTAATACATTAATCTTTGTCGAATAACAAAAATGTGAAAAACGTTTTTTGTTTACGGAACAATGAGTCGCGATGTAATATCAAATGAGATTTCTTTTCAAAAGTAAAAAACTTTACTTCAATCGTATGATACCTTTTCGATTCCGAATACGTATACACAAAAATATTTGTATCCTTAAAGTGCTTCAACTTTTTCGTCTTTATCTTATGATAAACTCCTTCTGATAAAAGTTGGGAAATAATGCACTAGCTATGTGTTCACAAATTTTTTAATTCCTCAATAACGAGCTCTACCGCGTATAACATTGTGACGATTGGTAAGTGGAACTACGCACAAAGAAAATCCAACTACTGATAATGCTAACTTCCTGAATCTGTACATAGAGAGTTTAGGAATGACTCATAATCCTGCCGACCCAATGATAATGAGGCATGATAATTTACACAGAACACACGTGTCTGGAAATTTGAAAATTTACGGTGCATAATAATGTAACCCGCTTTACTTTAACGTCGTAGAGCTCTCTATATCACCTGCAGAATTTGACATTTCGCCAATGTCAGCCTCGGACCTTTGAACGTTGAGCGTTACAAAGAAAAATTCTCTCGTCACTATCATCGCGGCGTACGGGCGGACAATAAATTACTATAACAAAGATCATGGAACATAACGAGGCTATAACGTTTCAATCGAAGTAGACGTCGTGTAAAAGATTTCGTTGGCTTCCAGCAGATTAGGAGTACTTACAGCATACCAGAACAAGAGGTACAGACGAACGAGCCAATTGTCATGTTGACGTAAGTAGGGCCCCGTTGATGGCAGTCGAAGCATTCTTTGTTACCGGGTAGCGAGACCAGCTCGCGTAATATTTTCAGATTCTTCTCGTCTTGCTTTCTCTTCGCGGACGCCATCATATACACGTAAACCTCGGAATTCTGGAGCAAACGGAATCACACAGCTCCCCTTGTGGTGGTGCGCTTGCGGAACTGACTCAATTCTCTGTCACGATAGTCGTGCGTGTTCTATAACGCATTCACTACTTGCCCAACAAAAGGAATGAGGAATGCGCGTCGTGCGTGATGCATCTTGAAATTGATTTGCATTCACGAGAAATTACAGATAAATCCCGATAATGCGGAATTTCGCAAGACACGGCAATTACGTCGTGAAAGAGGTTCGCTTGATTCTCGGGAAGCAAAATTGCGTAGGGGGTGATCCGAATAATTCGCGCTCGATTTGAATTATCGCCCGATTCAGCTGATCTCGTTCGGCGTAAACGACACGATTGGTCAACGGTCTTTTGAACGCAGAATTGACAAATTGGTTTCGGAAAGCGGAGAATTTTTATACGTTCGTCGTATTACAGTATTGTATCTAATATCGCATTTAATATACCATCGAGAATGTTACAAAAACGTCGTATTTAATCAGGATGTTTGCGTGCAACGAATAAAGCCCCGTGCTAAGAATTTAAAATTTGGCGCGCTCGATAAAAATAGTGCCTAATGCAGAGATCAACAGTTTTGCTCCTCCCGCGTACAGCTTTTGCAAATTATTCTATTTATAAGATATCCGCTGCACACAAGCCGGCACTTATAAATAGAATTGATATATCACGTACACCGGATCATTGCTTAACACTGGCATATAACCAAGGTTAAACTTCCTCAATGGTACATAATAAAGGAGAAATTGAACTTGAATAATTTTATGTTGACACACACGTTTGCGCATTATTTATTAGCATGTATGTATAATTGAAAGTAAAGAAGAGTATTTTATTTCATTCATACGAGCGCACATTACATGAAATGGTTTTTCAGGAATAGTAAAATTATTAAGAACGATGAGGTACTTTATTCATTGTTTGCGTAAACTATAGGAAATTAGTAAATTTCATGAATAAAAATTGCCTGACATAACTGACATTTCCATCGACCAGAATGACTTCTCTAATAACAACACCACCCCACATTAGAAGGTTAGTGTTTTTTCTTTACAAATTAACGGAATATCCTTCATACTAAAGTGTACGATTAAAATTACAGCTTTTCCCAAAATCAAAATGCACGCCAGGGCAGTATCATTGATTTGGATATTGATATGTTTTTGAAAATATCAAATTACGAAGATACCGTCAGGCAACTGGACATCTACTATGGAATGGGTTAGCTCACAAAGTATTAAGTATCGATACTTAAACTGGGTTTGTCACTTCGAACGTAACTACTATATACGTATTCATATGTTTTAGTTAAAAGACAATTGCTGCGATATCAAAGCTGCATAACAGGTTTATTCCCTCAAGTTTCTAGCGATAAGATTGTAGGAAGTGTGCGCGAAAGTATTTATTGTGCAGCTTCTATATGGAGTTTGTATCAAGCATACAGGTAAAGCTAGAAATGTAGCATAAAGATAGGTAAAGCTACAAATGTACAACAATGTACCTTTTATATTTATATCGTTTTCAAGGCGTATAGACGACGATCGTGGAAAATCATATGAACTTGGCCAGTCTACGGTAAAGTGTATGCGTGGAATTTTAGAATGTTGGATAAGACAATCGTCAAGAGTTGAGTTGTTCAAACGAAATCAGTCGAATCGATTTGCATTACACTGCAAGTTTCATCTAGACACTGGTGATGAAATACTTAAAGATGCGGATTATCACCATTTGCAAGTAATACTTGTAGTTTAAGAGTTATAAAAACTGTACACACGATTTTCAAGAAATCTATGAATATCACTCAAATATTTAAAATTGCTAGCTTCTGAAACTTCCTTATAATTATAATCTAAATTATATTTATAATCTAGACAAAATTTTGCTCGTTATAATATTTCTCTATTATTTACAGAGTTACCCTTTGTTTTCTTTTATTTCAGATTGACATTGTTTCCCTGTACCTGATATTTTTAGTACAGATGATTTCTTCCGGCCTACAAATTATCTATACTCAAGATGAAGTAGCATTTGTGCAGAATCTTGTATATTACGTAGAAAGAGCATATCGCACACCAGATTATGGCATGTGGGAACGTGGCAGTCGTTATAATGATGGAACCCCAGAAATACATGCCAGTTCAATTGGCATAGCTAAAAGTGCGCTAGAAGCTATCAATGGCTGTAATTTATTTGGAGAAAAAGGTGCCTCATGGTCCGTCATATATGTTGATATTGATGCTCACAATCGTAACCGCAGTATATTTGAAACAATGCTGCCACGAGAATCTAGTTCAAAGGTGGATTAATAACACGTCATTTTATAAAATTTGGTTTTACTTACTTGGGAAATTACGTACAATGAAACATTTTTTAGAGTGTCGATACAGCTTTATTACCAACAATATCTTTTCCTGCGTTCGCCACTCATGAAGAAGTGTTATATAATGAAACAAAAGCAAATATAGTGCGTAGATTAAGAGGGAACTATGGCTTTAAGCGATTCGGAAGAGATGGTTACAAAAGTGTTTTAGAAGACAAGAGTCGTCGTTACTACAAATCTGGTGAAATAAAAGTATAAAAATTATTATTTGTTAGAGTAAATACATACATCTCAAGTTCCTAGGAATTTGACTTTGAAAAAATAAAGAGACGACCTCTGATTTTTAACAGGAATTTGACAGTATCGAATGCGAATGGCCCTTGTTTTACATTTTCATGATAATAGATGGTGCTTTTAAAACTTTACCCGAACAAGTAGAGGAATATCAAAATTTACTTAAAAGCAGAGTTTATAAGGATCATAATGGAGGTTTGTCAAAATAGACAGATTAGCTGTAATGTTGCGGGATGAAAATTGCATTATCTCAATTTATAATAGATCCAGTGATTCCCATGTATTATTATGTACCGGAGGAAAGTCTTGAAGCTGAGAGGTCTGATCCAGGTGGTACCTATCGCCTACCAAGTGATGTAGGGAAAGGCCACAAAGGACCTACAGATACTGATCCATGCCCAATGTATCTTTGGAATCAAGCAATGTTCATTATTGCCCAGTTACTCACAGCTGGCTTATTACACATTAATGAATTAGATCCAATTCGCCGCTATCTTCCTTCGTATAACCGTCCAAGAAGAGCTGGACGATATTCTGCATTTCAAGTAAGAATAATAAAAAAAATGTCTCTTTAAATTATTGCCGAAAGTACTACAATGATTTTACAAACATAGTATCCATTACCTTGTCCAATTCAGATCTAACATAATAATCAAAGCTTTTTTACACCCCAGATATTTTCTAACAGTAGCACCCAACTTTACACACATATATGTATACATATTAGGAATTATATTATATTATTAGATATAAATTTATGATTATCGCTCGAATAGGAAAATATTTTGAACACCTAGATGAGTCGAATAACTTCGAACCTTATTAACATCTAATAAGAAGCTAATAGTATTTTCTTATCTTTCATACAGGCAAAACCCACCATTGTAAGTAAAAGTATAGTATATGCCTGCTGTAGTCTAGATTGCACATTACTGATGAAGTGTATTTAAAATTTATTATCTACTGCTGTCTGCACAAGCTATTCTATTGTATTAGTGATGTACATTTGAATTGTTTTAATAATTATACAATTAAACAAAGTAAATTTTGTACAGTTTTGTCTTTACAAAACATGCATGGATATTATTGATTACTATTGTAGCAGTTGATTATTATTGGAGCTAGATAATATAATGCTTTATTTGTTTTTTTCGAAATTGTTAGTTCGTATCTAAAATTTTTGCATAGACTGTTAGAATCTATAATATTTAAATCTACAGATGTAAGAATTAAAAATAAACTGTACTCTTATTTTTAATTACTATTAATCTTCTTTACTAAATTGGTTTGTAAATTTTATACCTTAACGCTGATGTTATAAGGCTGCACAAATAACTCAGTTCTTAAAAATATTCATTACTGTAGGGGACTCACACCGACCTTGTAGTACAAATAGTTTTAATCGCAGAATCTATGCGATTGCAAGCAATGATGGCAACGTATGGTATTCAAACTCAAACACCTCATGAAGTCGAACCAGTACAAATATTGTCATCGACGCAGTTAGTAAAAGTGTATCAAAAATTGGGAGTAAATGATAAATTGAAACTTCAAGGTCGTCCAGTTAGACCGATAGGTTCGCTGGGTACAAGCAAAGTATGTAACGTTATATATATAAAATTTACTTAACTAAAAGTCACCTTCTTGTATTTGCAGGTATATAGAGTGTGTGGCATGACAGTTCTTTGTTATCCCCTGATATTTGAAGTATCTGAATTTTATTTGTATAGAGACATGGCCTTGTTAATTGATGATATTAAAACTGAACTTCAATTTGTGGGAAAATATTGGCGATTATCAGGACGTCCCACAGTGTGTCTTTTGATACGAGAAGAACATATGAGGTTTACCTAATGACTACCATAATTGTATATAGTAATTTTTTTTCAATTATTAATCTATCTTTGACATTTATACATATTGTATTTTTTCATAAACATACAGGGATCCGCAATTTAAAGAGATGTTAGATTTATTTGCAATGTTAAAAAAAGGCTACTGTGATCGAACAAAAGTGCGTATTGGCCGTCTACAGAACTTGATTTCGTCTTCCTGTATTGGTAATTAATTCTTATTAATATTCCCATACGATAAGATTTAGATTTATTCATTCTAAATGGCTTGATGTTACAGAACATTTAGATTTCATAAATTCTATGGAAACAGATCTTGAGCTGGCACAATTTAAACAACTGGAACACGATTACATTGGCTATCAAAGTTTAACAGATGTACCAAGAGCTTTGGCTTACACAGAAGATATAAAAGATTATTCTGTATGTAACTTGAACATTTAATTGGTTATCTTGTGTGAAACTATGGTTAACTGTTTTCAGCACTTTATGCATGAACCTTTGTATAACATATTAAATGAAATTCGAACCTGTAATGGCCTATATGCAAAATGCCAACTGTATGGTATTTTACAAAAAAGAGAAGGCATAAATTATGAAATTAATGGCGCGACAGGTGAGACGATGTTTAACGTAAGGCTAAATGTTTGATTAAATACTAAGGTGAATATGTCTAATTTAACTTTAATAATTTTGAGACAGTTGGTGACAATTTACGTTCATTATATCAACAAGCTGGATGTCTGAGGTATTGGATGGTTGTACGTTATTGTAGTAGTCTATTGAATCACACTGTCGATAGTATCAGTCCCTTTATTACAGGTGTACTTGTTAAGGGAAAACAAGTAAGCATACACTACCATTGTTTTTTTTCATACTTTTATCGTTAAAATCTCAACTTTCGAGTAATATTATCAGATAACAGTTGGCGTTATTGGTCAAGAAGAAACTGTATTTGATAAACCGATGACTCCAGCAGAAATTCAATCTGTTATGTACTCAACTATTCAACCTCACAATGTTGTGCAAGCTGTTCTTCAACAAGAAGTATTATTGTACTGCGGACGTCTGATTGGAACCAATCCCGAGATGTTTAAAGGAATACTGAAAATTCGTATAGGGTACTGTTCCTTTTTTTTCTTATGTACTAATTAACATTAGGTAAAATGAAAGTAAAAACTGATGGAAAATTTAGATGGGTGTTGGAAGCTATGAGACTCTACTTAGAGATGTTTGTAAAAAATCCGAAACCAATTGAAAATTATAGTCCCTATGAAATTAGACAGTTCCTCATTAAAGTTCTTACGGTAAAAGAATGGGCTAATGCTGAGAAGTAAGTATAATAAATATGATTTAAATTTTCATACTTTGTAACCACTGAAACGTTATAGGAAAATCTATTTATTATTATATCAGTCTTACAGTACTTGGACGACGTAAAATAGAAGGCAGTTTGTGTAGAGTACCTTCACACTTTTACAATCTAGTATGGCAAGTCTTAATGCGTTGTCCAGGAGGAATATGTGTCAACGATCGTGAACTACCACAGCAGCCCACTCTTTCTAATATGACACGTTCTGAACTTACGTTTGCACTGCTGGTGGAATCTTTATTACATCACATTAGGTTACCAGAATATCGACAGATTGTTGTAGAGGTAGAATTTTTTCTTAAATAAATGTATTCCAATAAGCTTTTCATTCTTATGTTAACATGATAATTTCTTTCAGTTACTCACTATAGTTTCAACTATTCTGCTTCGAAACCCAGAATTAAGTTTCCAGAAACAATTAGATTTGAACAAACTTGTGGAGGACAGTTTGATCATGTATTGTAAGGTAAGCAATGCTACTTGAAAATTTTAAATAGAATACTAATCTGTCTCTATATTCAGGATCATAATTTGGAAAAGTCCAGTCAAATATCATTTTTTTCCGCACATTATTCATTAACTACTGGATATCTTGCTAGAGCTGTAGTCAATAATCTACTCACCGGTGGATGTGTCACAACAGTTTTTGATACCAGTGACGTTGAGTCCTCAGAAATGTGTAAAATTACTTAACACTACACTAGTTTAGTTATTTTTGTAGAATCTTCTAGGAATGCATTGTTTCTGTAATATAGCTCTGTATAATGAATAGAAAATGTGTAATAATATATTACATTAGACTGAATGTTGAGATTGCATAAATTGTCATATTTGGGACATTGTATGACCTGGTGATCATAAAGACGGTCTAAACTAAACATTTTGGCAAATGGATTCGTACTCTGATAACTTTTACCAAGCTGTCTCAATGTAAGTGAAAAAGTGAACACTTCATAATTTGAACCACTTTTATAATTAGAAGCGCATCTAATATCGCTTTAGGATTTACAATGAAATATTTAGAAGTAACATTTTTATTACATGTTTCCTCGCTTAGAGTGATTAAGTGCCATATGTCCCCAAAAGTTTATAATATTACACCTTGTGTAAAAATAATACAAACGAATTTATTCATGCAATACTAATATATGAAATATTATTTTTTAATAGAATGTATATTTGAAATTTGAAACATATTCTTATCTGCGTTTTATTGGTCTCAAAATGAGCAGTGGTTACAATCAAAGCTTTGTCATGATGAAAGTATTAGATTATCGTGTAATTAACTTTTTAGTGTACTTTTGTCCGATACTTTATTATGAGTTGCGTAGATGTTAATATGCTTAAATTGAGACCCATTAATCTAGAGTTGTATAAAGAAATTTTGTGTATTAAATTAAATATGACGTAGTCTATATCGAAATTGCAACTGTACAAGTTTTATCTCATATAAAATAATATGCAAGTAAATATAGTGATTGTCCAAAATTGTTTTCACTGAACTTGTTAAAGGCTACCGCTTTGCAAAATTTGTGTCCATCGCCCGTCCTGAACGTTGTATGTTATTTATATTGGCTTTAATCCTAGAAGCAACAGTTCCTACTTCTGCAGCTACGGCTAACTGTTTCCTATGAAGTACAATAAATATTAATGAAACGATATCATATCGCACACAAATGAAAGTTGCTTCTTCAACTACTCCTTTTTAAGAACATTTCCGTACTAATGGGATGTAATATGTACCTTATGAAATCTTTATTATCCATTTTTGCATTTAATCCTTCTTTTTTCTCTTCTTCGTGATATTTCTTTATATTTTGTTCTCGTTCCTTATTTCGCCATGTTGCATTTGCCATCATTTCTTGTCTTCTGCGTTCCTTCTCTTCTTCCGTTAGATATGGCTTTCTCTGTGGTTGCCACTTTCTCTCTGTTTGTCGTTCATCTCTGTGGTTATTTCTTTCGTAATATTTTTCTTTAGAATCGCTTTCAATGTTTTCACGGTTTCTGTGAAATCTGTGTGATTTATGCGCGGATCTTCGGTCCTGATAATTATCATATTCTCGTTTTTGTATTTTCTCACAATCATCATTGTTTTTCAACTTTTTTGTATCCAAACTTTCCGTATATCTTTTTTTACTTTCCTTGTCTTCGCTTTTCTTTTTCTTCTTTATGTTTAACTTACTGTCATCATCAGATTCACTATTACTACTATCGTTACTACTACTATCAGAATCGCTACTGCAGTCTTGAGAGCGCTTCTTACTTTTCTTCCTTTTACGTTTTAATTTTTTCATGGACCTCAATAATTCTTTTTCATTAATTTTATCTTTTAATTGTTTGTATTTTGCAGCCAATAAATTGTCCAGGGCAGCTTCATCATCACTATCAGCCGATTCATATTTATGCTTTGATTTTCTTTTTTTGCTCTTTTTATTCTTGCATTTCTTTGACTGTTGTTCCAGCTAAAAGTAAAATACTATTATTATAAACCCAAAATATACCGCTAGAATACAATGTCTGTTATATTCAAGCGGAAGACCGTATTTATAAGTTAATATTTTTAATGGTAGTAATTTTTAATGAGAACACTTAAAAACAAAAATGGGAAAATTATGATTAGTTACAGCAGTAAAATTGCAACATAACAAACCAGTTCTTTCAACTGTTTCAATTTCACAGGATTTTTCAATAATTGACTTCTGGTTTCCATTTCCTTTTTTTTAATGGCATAAAGAGGATCTTCTTGCATCTTTCTTGCCAAATCAACTTGCTCGTTTCCAGAAAAGAAACGTAAGGAGGGTGGTATACATTCTGGAAAGATAAACGGTATAATAATTTTGAAGTAACAATTTTAAAATATCCAAACAAGTGACTACTAACAATACATCTTTAACGTTAAACAGGTCTCCACTACAAATATCAAATACCTACAGAATTTCATACCATATTCGACATGATTTTTTGGTGCTTGATTTAACTCTGCATTTTTTTCTGCTTGCGCCAATTGTTCGAACGATTTATCAATTGGACGTCCGAGTAAATATTCCTCTCTGTTTACCATTTGATTCGGACCCTTGTACATCCAATCTAATTTTTTTTCATCTTTCTTCTCTATTACACCCTGTTCCATTGCATACTTTGTCATGTCTTCTCTGTCTTTTTCCATTTCTATCTCTTTCTTCAATTCTGCTATTCGCTTCTTTTCTTGATGTTTTTGCTGTTCCGCTTTCCATACCTTTTCCATATTTTTCATAGTCGACGGATGCCATGATTTTTTCAGGTTCTATAAGTAGTAATTTAAAAATTAAACACATTCATTCCAAATGACGGCATTAAACAATATCAATAACTGTTAATTTATTCTTTCCACATTCCGTTTAAAGTTAGTAGAAGGATTTGCTTCACTCGTTGAAGTTAAATTCAGTATGAGCTATCAAACACAGGAGTGTATTGAGATTTTTAACACAATTTCCTAATCAACAAACTACTATTTAGTTATAAGTGTAAAAATGTAATAAGTTCTGTTATTACGAAAGATTTATTAACATTATAACCTTTACCTACCATAAGAATAATGGATAATAAAAACACTTACTAAATCGCCACCTCCCATTTTTGTAAAAATATTTCATATATCTCTCTTTGGGATCAGTTTAATAATTCAATTATGTGTTCTTCAACCAAACGTTTTCTTGAAAAAAGTGTATCGTAAACACAATGCAATCGCCATCTTGAGTATCTTGACCAATCTTGACCATAGAGCTATTACAGATAGAGGGAGGGAGTCAACGAAAAACGCGATATAGCCGTAGAAAGAGAACGTAGCAATACAGACCGGACTGTCATTGTCTAACAGCGCATGCGTATTAGGTAATATTACGTACTGCGTGCACTGGGTGCACTGTAGACGCTGTCACAGTATACGCATTTTTATTTAGGTTACAGTTTTATATCATAATTCAATTATGATATTTTGTACGAAAATAAAGACATTTAACTTTATATTATGCATGCACATCTGCCTACAAGCTCACACGTTCCGCGCATGCGCGTAACTGTTAGACAATGACACTCCGTACTCTATTGCAGCGCTCTCTTTCTATGTCACTATCGCATCCTCTTACACATCGTCCCATACCTACTTCCCTCTATCTGTAATAGCTCTAAGATCTTGACATACCACGAAACGTCACACTGGTCGCAGTGTGACGTATAGTGACGTAGTACAACAGGTACAACATATCGCATGCGTAGCAGCTCCATAGAACGCACGCATGCGCAGTTGCGCCGAAACTACAAAGTGAGAGCATAGTATACTACGGTAGAGTGAGAGGTTGATATATGCTGCACCGTGGTGTTTGCGTCACCTTTTCGATCCATTAGCAATATAGTAGTATTACATATATGGGCTGTGTTCCGATATTCACTGCCAGTACTGGAAATGTATAGTTTATGTCACGTATACTATAGACTTTCAGTACTGGCAGTGAATTTCGGAACACGGCCATGGTTCGAAAGTACGATGTTCTATCTCACTTTCTCGGCGCCGCTCCCGCTTATAGGAAATATGCGTGACTAGCAATATAGAACTATACATATATGAGTGCGACACCTGGTAACAGGGTGTTACGCGGGAGTTGGTTGGGTTGTCTATCTGCAGGCGCTTGCTCTGCTGACCAGCAAAAGAGCGTGGAAGAAGACTGCCGGTCTACTGGTACTAGATGGCATTGGAAAAAACCGATTAATAGGCTATCGGTCGGTAAAGTGCATTTAAAATAATTAAAGTGCAGGTAATATAAGGACAATGAAGTATAGATATGTTTGTATCTTTTAGCTTTTCTTTTCATTCCACTTTTTACTTTCGCCAATTGTATTTGTCAAGTGCTTTATATGGAACCTTAGAACTTAGACCTTAATGAACTTCTATTCTATGCTATTATATTTTCTTTCTCCCTCTTTCTATTGCTCACTGTATCGATGTTAACGCCATAAAATATGACGTAGAAACTTGTACTACCTATAATAAGAAAATACGATCAAGTGTATAAATGAAAAGTAACTCTGAATCGTGACAAATAAATTGGACATACTCACCGTAGTAAAGCTTTCAAAGCTAAAAACGTATACTTTACGGGCCGTTAAATACGATGGCTGCAGACTTCTTCTCATCATAAGTATTAGTAATTTCTGAGCATACGTAGGAATATCGTACCAGTTTCCAGAATATCTGCAAATTACAATTTCACTCGAAATTCCATTGAGCACTGCTAAATTCGATAAAGCAATGCAATTATTTACGTCTTCGTAAGAATCCCCGCGCTACAGTTTATCAATTGTTGGCCTGCCATATTTGGACAGAAAATGTAAAACAGTAGACCTACACCAAACACTATCTGCCGCACTAATGTCACTTCACCTAAGTATATTGATCCCTGCAATTACAATGTTTAAATCATCGTATTCAAATTCTACTACGATGATACTCGTCGACAACTGCATAAGGCGCTATTTGTATTAAAAATTTAACAACGTATATAGCAAAATGATAATACTGCTCACTTGAAATAAGGTGCAGCTCAAGCATAAAACATTTAAACCTAATTGCACGAATAACAGCGTACAGTAGCAGGTCTCCACGATGTCCGCATATCTTCGGTTTCAAAAAAGAGAATTATATTGAAAATAATTGACATTGTTTACCATTAACACGTTGAGTGCTACGCCGATTTCGCTATACTTTTCGCTGAGGCGGCAGCGCGTGAGCACTTGATACCGAACGCTCGACTAAAGAGTATACACAAACGATAACTTTGTTACTCTGTATCCATTTCGTTTGGACTGTCGAAATGGTACAAGCAATGTACATTATTTAATTGTCATTAATAATTTAACCCTTTACAATGCCGGTCTCATGCACCGACGTGGACCAAACGAGAAGTTCGCTGTCAGTCCCCAGAATCCACGTCGTCCAAACGAAAAATCGATTGTCAGTCCGTAGGGACCGACGCCGCACAGTGGGCTAAATCCGGAAAAAGTGGACAAAAATCGATAACTCGGTGAATTCTGCAATAAATTTTTTGAAAATTGGTATACGTAGGGTGTTCTGGGCGTACATTTCGAATTTAAAACCAAAATGATCAAATTCAAAATGGCTGATTCAATATGGCGGAGCAAAAATCGACTTAGATGGATTTTTTGAAAATTGGTATGGAAAGTTGTTGGAGGTAGTGATTTTTAATTTGTATTCGAAATTTTGAAATTAAAAATGGTTGATCTAATATGGAAAAATACGGAAAATATAGACAAAAGTGGATAACTCATTGAATACTGAAAATATTTGAAAATGAATAACGTTATGTTTTTGAGATTGCTGATTTCAATTATTAAATTAAGAAAATTTCAAAATTAATAATGGTGGATGTAACTGAAAAACATTTCATATATATATTAATAATGGTTTCTATTTTGTTCATAGTTGCTTCAAATCAAATAATGACTGGGTTTAGTTCAATTGCTAGCTTATATACCTTAGCATTTGAAAATATAGGCAATTATAAGCCTTTTCACCACGACAAGGTACCAGTCTAAGAAAAGGGTTTTCGTTTTTTTTTGTGCTTTTTTATTTTCTTTGCTTTATTTGTTTTATTTTTTTGTGCTTTATATTTTTTATTTTTTTATATTTTTTAATATTATATTATTGATTAATATTTTTATTTAAATTGTGGAAACATTTAATTTTGTTGATATATCTCGCTCATCAAAGTAATACAGATTCCATTTTACCATTAAATCTGTTTATTTGTTGATAATAATTTATTATTAACTGTAAAATATTATAAACAATACACGAATAAACGTAATACAAGACGCTCATTTCACATTACCAGCCTTTATCGATCCTCATTTTGGTATCCCTTAACTCTCTACACAAAAACACATAATTATTATATAGTTAATAACTTTCCAACGGGCAAAAACGGGCAAAATGAAATAAGCTTCTCAATTTAAAGGATACTTTAAGGAAAAGATTCATTCTAGTTTCGTAAGGGCGTAATCGGGCAAACTTATTAAATTTCGCATTGGAAACTTACTTTCTTCACGCAAAATTGAGCTAAAATATGCTGGTCGATTATTTTATTTCTAAATAATGAACAAATATGTTTTACAAAATATAAATTTTTTTTTATATATAGTATATAAAAAGCTATATCAGTGAATTTTTTGAAATTTTTGTACACTGTTTTAGCTTAGTACGAAAAGTTTGAACAGACATAAAAATATTACGAATCTAAATGAATGAGCGTTGACAGCAATACTTAAATATAAATATCGACTTATATTTAATAATATTTAACATTTCTTATTTGTTTTCATAAACATCAAGGTTTTCTTAAAACCGTAAAATAATTACTTTTATCAATTTCAACAAATGTTAAAAAATGATTTTTGTCCACTTTTTCCGGATTTAGCCCACTGTGCGCCGCCTGAACGGAAAGTTCACTGTCAGTCCCTGGGGACTGACGTAGCACTCAACGTGTTAAGCTATTATATTTCGACTGTGAAAAAAAATGGGAGCAACGATATCAAAATGTTCGGTATTCACCTTCAACACGTTGAATGTCCCGTCGCTCACAATTCGATGAAGCTTTTCCGTGTCCATTTAAACGATAATTTTACTAATAATTTCCAATGTTGATTAAACAAGCAGGTTATTTATAAGCGCATATGTTGCTAGCGCGTTACGTGACGTTACAGCATAAATTTACGCTCCATAGGAAACACAAGGATGTACGGTGGGCGTTCAACGTGTTAAATGTTAGTTAAGCAAGCTTGGAATATTGAGGATTCATTGTTTCATCGATTAAGAGAATATGTTTCAGATCAAGTACTCACTCTATAGCTCGGGCGTGTCCTTTAATCGCATTTGTGGCGTTGTAAAAATATACGTCACTTTGAATAGAAGTGCTTTCATCAATTATACTTGGCCGTTCTACGCGCGATATATTCTCCAGGCGAAGTCTGAAAACGTTCATTACGAAAAACGTAATTGGGATACAAAGTAGGTTTTTTTATTCGTGAAATTCTGCTTTAAAGATGCACACGTTCCACGTTCGTTTCGTTTTTACCACTGTTTGTAATTACTTACCCTACAACATTAAATATGGCGCATGTGTGCTGTACGTAGACCATCAATATACAATCTGCTCCGATCATAATTGTCACTGTAGTCAACGATACTAACAGGTTATAGAAGAAAATAGGGTAAAAGTATTTTTCTTCGTCTACGAAGTAGGTAGCTTGAAATATATGTTTCTTATGGCGACTTTGGTTGAGAGGCTTGACAATGTCGAGTATTCCGGGCACAAGAGATACAGAGCAAAATACAACGGCAGTCCCATACATATACACTAGGTTAACGACAAATGAAATAATAATTTGTAGTGCATGTGTATACACACGTTGTTACATAATTCGTATAATTTTTTTTTAGATCTGTACATAATTTCTAGTACTGGTAAAATTTGGTAAAGTCGTAAATTCTTTAAATGAACCCATAATAAAAATCTTGTATGTTCGATGGTGCTGTTACACCTTCATTAGAAATGATTTGCTTCTTACGTGTATAGCTTAATGTATAAAGTTTCCCTGCGGTAGCATATTGTCTCACAAGGGGACCTTACGTGTCCTTTCGCACGGATTTTGAAATGGTTGGAATATGTTGTTAATAAGCACTCCAATAGAGCCCTGGTAAAGTAGTTCGATGCAACGTTTCGGAATTTTCGAGAAAATTGCAGCCAAAATTTTGGGATGTATATACGGTCTAACCTGTATCGCGTCAGTAGACACCATGACATAAGACGGCGCATGGCCGAATCGGTAACGCGGTACGCTACAAATCTACAGTCGTGCGGTTCGAATCCTCTTTTGGACATTTTTTTTGTAAGCGATTCATATGTCGAAGATATTTTCTTGCAAATTTTTACCTTGCAAATTTCTAATTATTTTATTCTTCGTATACATGGTATGCCGCAAAATTAATTACTAGGAACAAACCGTCAACCTAAATGAGGTGTGTTTTCTTGTAAACGTAAAACGCACAAAATGTGCAGAAATATCTCGTTTCTACAATGTGCACATTGCTTTCTCACACTGTGCTTCCAGTGTTTTTATGAAGAATATCAGCCGAATTTATGTACAGCCATGGAAACATCCGATAGTTGAAATTAATCATAATAATTTCGTGTTACAAATTCAATATACATATTTAAAAAATACACGGTGTAATTTTTACTTTTTCTTCACCTTTTAAATGTAGAATAGAATAATTAAAAATTTCCAATGTTATTAGAAAATATCTTCGACATATGAATCGCTTACAAAAAAGATGTCCAAAAGAAGATTCGAACCGCACCACCGCAGATTTGTAGCGTACCGCGTTACCGACTTGGCCATGCGCCGTCTTATGTCATGATATCTACTGATGCGATACAGGTTAGGCCGTATATACATCCCAAAACTTTGGCTGCAATTTTCTCGAAAATTCCGAAACGTTGCATCGAACTACTTTACCAAGGCTTTATTGGTGTGCTTATTAACAATATATTCCAACCATTTCAAAATCCGTGCGAAAGGACACGTAAGGTCCCCTTGTCAGTATCTCGACTTCCCCTTCATCCTTTATATTTCTCCAATCTTCGCCAATTCGCTGTAAAAGCAGTTTCATCTGGAAATGCGTTATACGTATTGCGAATATGTTTTTAAATATTGTTAGGCCTCTTTCGCGTATCGCGGGTAGGGCTCGCACAAAACTACTTACTAGGTTTCAAATGGAAGCTTTCGCTCGGGACGGATTATGAGAATCATCACGCATAGCATAGATGAGGAGAAGGAAATGCGGAAATGCGATTTTACATGCGTTTTATGATTGGATCGAGTCTATAGAATACTAAAATTATAAACAAAAGTAAATTGTAGGGTACAAACGTGTATAGAACTTTTGCGCGTCTAACGAAGTTAACAGTTCCAAGAAACTTGTCGTTGCTCTGTCAATATAGATCAATAAAATTTTCTTAAACATCTAAGCATCAAAAACTCGTTTCACATGTCAATGCAAAGCATGTCAAAAACGAATTGCACTTCAAATGCAAAGTATACATATACCCCGATATAGCGTATTCGTGACTGAAGGACGATTATCGATAAATACTTTGCAAAAAGAGCTTAACAATAAAGCGAGGATGCCGATTCTTGTTACACTTTAAGAATACTCGAAAGATGAATGCTTCGTTTGTCGATTTTTAGGCACGGCCGTAAAGGGAGTGACTTATGCAATCGCCATCGCGAAAACCGTTTGTGTGTGTGTGTGTGTGTGTGTGTGCGTGCGTGCGCGTGTGCGTGTGTGTCCGTGTAGATCCTCGATTTCGGAAAAACGGCTGAACCGATCGGGACGAAATTTGGCACAAAAATCAAGTACACTACTGTGAGTTGACAATAAGGTTTGTGAGCCGCCATCTTGAACCAACACAAAATGGCGGGAGATTGAATATTTGAAAAAAATGTAATTTAAATTTAATATTGCTGCCATTTCTAAACGGCTGAAGATAGCGATACATAAAGTTTGCTGGCGCCAAATGATATACATATACTCAAAGTACATGCCAAATTTCGTTGCGATCCGTTCAGCCGTTTGGCCGGAATACTGGACGAATGGAAACAGTGAAAAATTCATTAATCCATTAGTTCACTATTCCGGCAAAACTGCTGAACGGATTCGGACAAAATTTGGCATGCACATCAAGTATATGTACAGTAAAACTTGTTTTTGTGCGGGGGATAGGGACCGCATAAAAGAAATCGCATACAAAAAAAATATCGCGTAAATTCATAAGGTTTTCGTTTGTAACACATTTTAAAAAAACTTTTTTTATGCGGTAAATGGAAAAATCGAACATAAAAAATCGCATAAAAAAAACCGCACAAAAAAGGACCGCATAAAAACAGGTCTTACTGTATACCCATTTAGTGCCAGGAAACTTTATGTATTGCCATCTTCAGCCGTTTCGAAATAGCGGCAAATTCTAATTTTTAATCCACTATTTCAGCAAAAAAGTTGATTAGTCCACTATTCCGGCAAAACGGCTGAACGGATTCGGACAAAATCTCACGAAATCTCAGCTCAGTTCGGTTCAGTTAATCTCAAGTTGAGATGTAAAAAGAATGCACCTAATATTGCGGACGCGAATGCAGCCACCGGCTCTGTTTGACTAACTCAGAGCCGAGCATTACCTGCACCGTGCGAAAGAGGCCTTGTGCATGCATCTTGTTACACACCATATCCGAATAGTACCAATGCATCAATATTTTCGCAGTGCAGGCCATGATTGTGGTATACAGCCCCAGTGCTTCTAGAACATTATCCATTCTTGCACTAACAGTAACGAGATATGCCGTCTGAAAGATGCGTACAGATTTTATCGCACAATTTACTATATCAGAGTCAATTAGCTATTTACGATAGTACCTGTAGCGTAAAGAGTGACCACATAATAAGTATCGCTGCAGATCCTCGTATCACGGCAGTTATTCTGTCCTGATAAGGCCACTGTCCTATCAACGACAAGATGTATTTATTCATCACGTAATAATGTTCCTCCGATATATCCATCCGAGCGGAGGAAGGTAATCTACCGTGTGAAAGAATCGTCTACGAAATTGCGTCTAGTTTTGCCAGCTCTACGCGTAACCATATCGAACTTCGAAAAAAAATCGGAGGATAAAGAATTCATAGCTCATCAAGCAGCGCGCAGACAGGAGCGATTTCTATGCCCCTTACCACACGTAGGATACGCATTGTCAACGCGCGCAAATTGGCAAATGACAGGGTGGTGGAAACACTGTCACATTCTGACACCTCAGCACTGGCTTCTATCTACCGACACCTACGACAGGATGCTACTTCTACATCGATCACTAGATACGCTACGTCTGAACCGAACATGTGTTCTAATCCTCTTATCGTAGTACACACGTAACAGTATCGAACAGTCAACGAATGACAGAAAAATATAATGGGATACCGAGAATTGGGGAGACAGTTCTGCTGCTGTCCTGGAGCATTAGAATATACTTCCCTGGTGAGAGCTCGATACACGCCTGTTACATACTCGGTACGTTACTTACAGTGAGAAATGAATAATTGCATACTGCACTTCAAGTGTAACACAGAGCGTTAAAGCTAGTGCAACACGTCGGAAATTTCGATGGAGGAAGCGTGCCAACTCAGAGGACAAGTAGAGGATCAGAGATGCGCATCGCGGATCTTAAAAGTGCAAGAAGTATGTTTTGGACAGGCAGCAAAATGAAGCACTGGTAAAGTATCAAGACCAACAATTTTGTAATTGTTGGAAAAACTGAGGTGAAGGCTTCGAGGAAAATATACGGGCAGCCTGTGCGGCGCCGGCGTTTTTAGTAATATTTTCACGAGATGTGGCGAATGGCCGAGTTGGTACGACGAAGTACTACAGAAATACAGTAGTGGTAATGCGAAGAAGTTCGTTCTCGATAGTATTAGCAATTTTTAAGAGCTTTAAAAGCGATTAAGAGCTTTTCCACGGTAGATAACGAACTTTCTCCATATGCAATGTTTGCAATTTTCAATCTCCAAATTTATATATCGCTAGATTATTCAAACAGCTACGTCTTACTTCGCCGTATCAACATCGGGGGAAATAGTTATTTGAATTATAAAACGCAAAATAAATCTAAGAAACTTGTAAAATGAAAATGCACCGATCAACGATGAAGAGTAGGAATGAAAGCAAGGGTGCATGTAATGTTGCATCGACTTATTTAAATTTATAAATCCGCACGATATTAGTAGGGACGTTATCCACTCAATGAGATACTCGCTCTACTGTGAACATGAAAATTCACAGATGAAATAAACCCTTGGCATAAACCTGTCCCGATGACACGTTATTTCAACCGCATTTTCTCTTCTTCTACCCATCGTTCTTTCTTTGGGTCCCACTTGTTTACGATCAAGCATTTTGCCGAGTATTATTATACTCGTTACTCGTTACGCTGAATAAGAAAGAATCATTTTCTACGCCGTCAGTGCAATATTACCACAAGATGTATCAAATTTTACGACACATCTGCACCACTTTATGTGCATATAAAGCATCAAATATAAATCTTGATGAATTGGATACGAGAGAGTGGAAGGAACAGAGATGAGCGGGAGGCTTCAATTAAGTAATGCAATCTTAGCGCATGCGTGTTAAGTATCGTACACTTATTTTCGGTAATATGCATACAGGGTGTTGCAAAAACATACAAGGCAGTAGGTTGGGTTGCCTATCCCTGGATCTGCAGGCGCTCGCTCTGCTGGCCGGCAAGAGAGCGTGGAGGGGGACGGACTGCCGATCTACTGACGGTAGGTGGCATTAGAAGAAGCCGATTAATAGGCTACCGGTCGGTAAAGTGCATTGAAAATAATTGAAGTGCAGTTAATATAAGGACGAGTCATAAGTCGTGAACGTCAACACCCTACCTCCATCCAGTGCCACCTAGCGCTAGTAAACCGGCATCCCGTCTCCTTCCACGCTCTCTTACCGATCAGCAGAGCGAGCGCCTGCAGATCGATGGATAGGCAACCGATTCAACTGCTCTGTATCATTTCCCAACACCCTGTATATCGTGTACATAAAGAGTGGATTATCGCACAGGCGTACAGGTGCAAGAAACGCGCGCTTGGAGCCTACGACTGTCAGGGGTCCCAGTAATTTAGCAGCTTCAAAAAGAAAAACGTTTCCATGTGAAATTATATAATCTGAAATATACAATCGCTCAAGCGTTATATCTCTTGAGATCGTCGGATGCTCGCACTTCGGACTCACCCACCAAATGCAGCATTTCTGTGATAGGCGTAAATGAAGTTCAGAAAACGTGCTCGCACAAGGCATTCCAAGATGAAATTAATATTTCCATACTTGAATTTCCCACAATTTCGAAATGGTTGAGGATGGCCATACATAAAGTTTCGCGGCACCAAATGGGTATAATACTCGAAGTACATGCCAAGTTTTGTCCGAATCTATAAAGCCGTTTTGCTGTAATAGTGGATTAATCAGTCACACTCTTTACGATACATGACAAATTTTGTTCGGATTCGTTCAGTCGTTTTGCCGGATTACTGGACTAACGTTTTGAATTAGCCGCCATCTTTTATTAGGCCAATCAAACAATTTGAAAATTTCTAGTATTTGTCACTGCACACGTGTACAGGGTGTTGCGAAAATATACACGGCAGTAGGTCGGGTTGCCTATTCATAAATCTGTAGGCGCTCTTTCTGCTGACCGGCAAGAGAGCGTGGAGGTGAGCAGCCTGCCGATCTACTGATGCTAGATGGCACTGGACGAGGCTGGAGGGTTGACGTTCTCGATTCGTGCCTCGTCTTTATACGCACTTCAATTATATTGAATGCACTTTACCGACCGATAGCCTATTAATCGGTTTTTTCCAATGCCACCTAGCGCCAGCAGACCGGCAGCCTGTCACCCTCCACGGTCTCTTGCCGGTCAGCAGAGAGAGCGCCTGCAGATCTATGAATAGGCAACCCGTTCAACTGCCGCGTATCACTTCGGAACACTCTGTATATCAGCAACATCCGATAACAACGCCTTCAGTTAGAATTAGGAATTGAAAAAATCGTCAGTAAGGGAATCACCCCCCACCACTGAAATTTGTAGGAGGGTCCAGACCTGTATACAAGATCGTTGTCACAGCAGTGGTCAAAGTCATATTTAATTGCTTTATTTGCGAATATTTTTAGTTAAATACGTAGAGTTAATTGTGCCTGTGCGTAATACACGGTTACATATGCATGAAAATTAAAGTTTGGCGAAGTCGGTAGTCTAGCGTGTTGCACTTCCTCACGTACAGTTACGTAACACAGGTACCGCGAACGTCTCGGCTCAAAGATATTTTACAATAAAAATGGCAGGCATTGCGCCACAAACATGCAGAAATGCATTGCGACAAGTAAGTTTTGCGAATTTCATTTCAATCATTATTATGTAACAAGGAGAGTTTCAATATACCTTTGAACAATATGTTAAATGGAAAGTTAGACATATATTCGTTTGCATACCATATAACGGTCGAACATTCGATTTTTAAAACAGTGCAATTTGCCGTTAAGTTATGTTGTGCATTGCCTCGATTAGTGAAACAGTTGAAGAATATAAGGAAGATTGCAAGTGCGTAAATGCAAAGTATAATTAATATATGCGCATGTGATAGATATTCATGACGTTTAACACGTTTGATTAAATTTTCTATTAATAAACACCAAATACAAACGTAATATGTCAGTTATATAAGTAAAACGAAATAGACTTTACAATGGAGCGAGGGACAGTTGTATAAAAGTCATAATAGTAAATCAATTGCAAAGTATTCTCACTTAAGTCTTTGGGGTTAGTAAAATCGTCGAGCAATATGTGCACAAATTTAATACGTTGCAGGTACAAAGATATGATGAATTATAATAGGTACACTGTGCGGTAAACTTTCAATTTATAAAGTTTTGGTCATATTTATAAGATTACGTTGTTTAATGCAATTGTGTAAAATACATATAGATGTATAATGCAGTACCCAGACATATGTGTAACATTTAAATTATAGTTAGCGCTGTTGAAATTTGTGCATAGGCAAGAGCTCTACATGTGTCGGCAGCTCAAAATGCTGAAGCCAGGTTAAAGACTTTCTCAGTGTACCGATGGAATCCAGATAAGCCTGACGAGAAACCGTACATGCAACAATATAAAGTCGATCTCAATAGGTAAATTTTATAGTATAATTTTCAATTGTATTATTCTTTTGGCTGCAAAATTAAAATTTTACTATTTTATTGGACACCTTCAGTCTTCTGATTCTTATCTTCACTATACAACAATTTATTTTTGTAGTTGTGGTCCTATGGTTTTAGATGCTTTGATAAAGATAAAAAATGAAATGGATCCATCGTTGACATTTAGACGTTCTTGTCGTGAAGGCATTTGCGGTTCTTGTGCTATGAATATAGGCGGTGCTAATACTCTTGCTTGTATCAGGTAAGTAATACTCATGTTTGTCATTTTTATTTTGCTACAGTATTTGTGGATCTATATTGTTCATAATATTACTTACAGTAAAATTGACACAAATGTAAACCAAGTTAGCAAAGTCTATCCTTTGCCGCACATGTACATAGTGAAAGATCTAGTACCAGATCTCACAAATTTTTATAATCAATATCGCAGTATAAAGCCTTGGCTTCAGCGAGACGGTGCTAAGGAGGCTGGAAGTGAACAGTATTTACAAAGTGTTGATGACCGTAAAAAGTTGGCAAGTCCCTCTTACTATTGACAAAAGTTATTTTCATACGTGTAGCGTATCATTAGGATGATTTATTTCTCCAAAGAAAAAGAATTGTTCCAGACAAATCTTACATTACAATTTTTATTATATAGGATGGTCTCTACGAGTGTATTCTGTGTGCTTGCTGCAGCACTTCTTGTCCGTCATATTGGTGGAATGGTGATAAATATTTAGGTCCTGCTGTTCTTATGCAGGTAAAACAGCACTTCTTAAAGTATTTATGGATCTATCTTAACAAGTCAATATTGTAGGCATATAGGTGGATTATTGATTCACGAGACACTCGGTCGAAAGAACGTCTATCAAAGTTAGTGGATGCCTACTCTGTTTATCGTTGCCATACGATAATGAATTGCACCCGCACTTGTCCAAAGGTAAACTAAGTATAAGTATATACAAGATGTTTGGTCTTACTTTATAAATGCAAGTTGTTTCAAAATCTTATTTCTTTGATACTACTGTATTTTAATGTGGAAGCATTTTCACATATTCCGTTATTAACAAAAGATATTTCATTATATCCTGCCTATCGTTTCTAAAAATAGAAAACTCCTATTCTGGGGTACCTTCTATATATCAATAGATCTAATTTTAGAAATTGTTCAATATTTGTTCCTTAGGGACTGAATCCTGGAAAAGCGATAGCAGAAATAAAAAAGTTATTGGCTAATGTCACTCAAAAAGAAAAACCACAACTGGGTGCTGTATGAAACCTAGAAAGATAAGAATTTAGTCAGTGATACATATTTCCGGAGTTCACTTATTATCGTCTAACTATGTACAGAATTATCAGCTACATGAAATAAAATTGTACCCGTGTCATTTGCAGTATTTAATAATAAATAAAATACAGAGGACACTTTTGTAATAAATGACTTTACTACTGTATCTGTTGTGCACATTGTTGATTAATTCATTAGTTCATCATACAACAATATTGATAACAACTTTTAATATTTCATCAATAATTTAAACTAACAAGGTAGCTTATTGTGTTGTAAATATATATATGAGAAACATAATTTTATGTATATCGTTAAATGCTAAAATCATACAACAATATTATAATACACAAATGAAGACATAAACATATGTATATTTGCCATCAGGAATGTTCCAATGCTACTAAATCATAATCAAGGTTTTACATGTAAGTTTCACTGTATCGCCATGTAATATATGGTACATGCTTAGTTTGTTACTTTGTTTTTACATTTCTCATTTAGTAATTATATCACAATACTAATATACATGACAATATTTTGTTACTATATGTATTTAATTGCGGAATGTATTTTATCTATTTGCTTGTTATGCATGTATAGTCATTACAAGACAATAAGTATGTCCTTCTTAAATATTTTAAAATATTCGGTAGGTATGTTTTGCATTCTTAATATTGAGATTGTCCGTTTAATATTTGTTAAAAACAACTGTCATACAACACAATGTATTTTGATTCAGAGGTATAAATTCATAATAAGCATATATGTTAATTGATATGCATAAAATTGGTATTGCATGGATTATTTAATTGCAATGAAGACTAAGTTGATAATACTCTTTATACCTTTTGAATTAAGGTTCTTTTGCCATTCTGATTCTTGCCGTTTCCCGAGAACGATTGTGTACTTCTGCTGTTCGTAAAGTGATGCCAAATATATCTTCATGGTAACGGTCTTCATCCTAAATAAATGTAGCAATAGCATATAATTACTAACATTATTTTTGTGTAAAAGAAAAAGACTAAACCTTAAATCTTATATGTATACCCGTAATGATAACATGTAAGCTTCGACTTCTTTGTCTGTCATTTTCCCATGTGTTTGTATAATCTGTTTCAAAGTTTGATAAACATCCTCAGCCATTGTACAGTCTCCACAAACATAAAAGTGGCCTTGCTGGTGTACAAGCATATCATAAATTTGGGATGTTTCCGCTTGAATCAAATCTTGAACATACGTCTAATAAATTAATAAAAAATTAAATTAAATTAAATCATTTGTGATTATAGATGTAAAGTAATTACTATTTGTAACACCAAACCTTTTTCACGCCAGGTTCTCGAGAAAGAGCTAAGAATACTTTGTCAATAACACCACTTTCTTGCATTTCTTGCTTTTCTTGTCTGTACAAATCTAGATTTTTATATCGACAACCAAAAAATAGCCACATTTTTCCAAATTGTGCATCTATATTTACAGATTATATAATGAAGTTTTCAATAAAAGTATATGTTTATTAATTCACGTGAGAAAGAGATATTACTTGGTTGAAGTTTCATTTGTGCAAGTCTGTGGTGCCAAAATCCACGAAAAGGTGCAATTCCTGTTCCTGGTCCAACTAAAATCATTGGTGCGTGTATATCCACAGGTATGTAGAAATTAGGCGCACTAAAACAAGATAGTATGAAATAAATATAGCACAGGTTTCACTTTGTTACATACCTTCTTACAAATACATAAAGTGGACTTCCATCAGACACATCATTTAAATAATTAGAGCAAACTCCATAATGAAGAGGTCCAGAACCACCTACAATAGTAACAGCCACGGTGAAAACAAGTTTAAGTACAAAATTTATAAAATTCGAGTACCCTGTGTATTGTATTGGACAACAGCAACTGTGAGATGTATTTGGCCTTGATGAACATAGGGTGAGGATGAAATACTGTAAAATCTTGGTTGTAAAGGTGT
This sequence comes from Tiphia femorata, assembly GCA_944319695.1. NCBI lineage: Eukaryota > Metazoa > Arthropoda > Insecta > Hymenoptera > Tiphiidae > Tiphia > Tiphia femorata. The sequence goes on from OX090899.1 coordinate 1,248,663, forward strand.
AAGGTGATATATAAGAAGTGGTGCATAAGGTTTCACGGATGGAAACTCCTTCAATACTTCCAATAAATTCGGAAACTTCCAATGTCGCCAATCCTCATACGCAGCTGGATCCTATATTTGGTCAAATTTGTATCGTGCTTTCGTGAATAAGTGACAATTATACTTACATTGGCTAATAAAGTAAGCTGGCATTGTTCTTTTGAATCTGTTGCAATTGATGCAAAATATCTTAAAAGATTTGGAGATGGTGGTGTTGTAATGTCCAAAAATCGCGTTAGTAATACTCTGAGGGAATTAGGTAAATACCTATCGTAAGATACCCAAGTCTTTACAATACCTATGCAATTATAATATAATTTTAGTATAGTTTGCTTTATCGGGATTGATCACATTAATTCATGAATATTAGTACATGGTAATAGCAAAAAACATTAATAGAAAACTCAATGCAAACCATTAGGTGTATGAGACTGTTTTTGTATCTGCAATTCTATTGATACATCAGGGTCAAATGAAGTCTGTAAATGCTGTAAGATACCATCAACAAGTTCTGATCTATTACATGCAAAGACACCTAAGTGATCTCCAGGCTTGTATGAAATTTCCAGGCTTGCAATCTCATCAAGCTCTAAGAGGAGTGTTGTTCCACTAGATGTAAAAATAAAATCATCATTATTATGTAATATAATTTGAAGAATGTAAAATACAGCTATATGTATAAATTAAGTATATGCTACATATATATATATTTTTGTATCACCTTGACTCATCACTGCTTAAATGCGTCTTTTTGAACATATTGCAGGTAGTTACTGTTCTATTATGACACTTGCTCAATGCTAAAATACACATAACGTAGTTGTTGAATAAAAAATAACAATGTACATTGTATATTAAGTACTTATGAACAACATGCCTTTTGCAATTGGTTGCGGTTCAACGTCTACAAATCGAACTGTTCCAGGTGACAAAGCTTCTGAACCTAAAGATAAAGCTACTTCCAGTAATGTATCATCATCATCTAAACAGAATGTTTCACAGGCCACCTAAGAAATTTGATTGTATAAAAATTGTTTGTAATAGAAATTTACAACTAACTAGAATCTAGATTATAATACAAACAGTGAATGTGTCAGATGCCCATTTTCGAAAAGTCTGTTCTTGTCCACACATTTCATCGCCTAGACCTAAGCGTAATAAGCGTTCACCTCCCAACTCTCCTAACAAATTGTCTACATAGCGACCAAATGCACAAAAATTTGGGTATGCTGATGATCCTAGAGCAAATACTGCAAACCTGCACAAAAATGGTACATGCACTTTTGTTCAGGCTCTGTGCGTGTGGAACATGCTAATACTCAGATGTGGTAAGAGCATTTATACCTAACGTTGCTCAGAGGTCCAAATGTATCTTCAGTTTGCGAATCAGTTGTTGATCCACGTATTGAATCCAGTTTGTCTAATCTTTTCGAATTTCCCACATCCGTTTGACTATTTGCTTTTATAAATGATTTTGATGTTCCTAAACTGAAATTAAAAATCATAACTTTTTGTTATACAAAAGGTACAATGCTACAAGATAATAAAAAATGTTCAAATTATTTTCGTCAAAAGACAATTGTGTTACTGCTTTACAAGTTTGCTTAAACAATTAATTAAGTACCTTATTTTCTCTTCACAATTAATGTTTGCCTCGTTCATTTTCATTGCATATAAGTTCTGAGCAAATGCCTATAATTAAGTTTTGTTAATAAAAATAGATATACTTGAACTTAATTCAGGACTGATGTTAGTCAATTAATAAATTTACAGTTATTTTAATAAAAGTAAAGAGAGTACCTCTCCATTCTCTGGAGGATCTCCATTTCCAAAAGTGGAAGTTACCACGAGTAATAAAGCTTCATGTTCAATATTACTGATGTCGTAATCTGCCATGCTGAAGACCTAGATAACAGTATGCAGTATAGTGATATTATCAGATACCAAAATACAAATTATTATATCTGGGAGTAAAATCTATCTTGTGTATTTTTAACACGAGGATCATAATTTTTATATAATGCAGTATAATAACGACTTAAAAATTAGTTCATTACTTGTGAATGGAAAGCATGTCCCAGTAATTCTCCAAGTTTCTCAGCATACATTCGCGATGTACCTGTTTCCGTAGCAAACAGTACAGTAGCTTTTATTCTACGTGATAATGCTCGTCCAAATAATTTTGATGTAAATTTTACAGCTCTAAAAATGTTTATAGAAAAATATAATGTAATATAATATAGTGTGTGTGAAAACTCAAGTAAACATTATTTACCTTGCTATTTGCTTAAAATGGAATTTTCTTCTTGGTTTTTTTAAAGTGGATTTCTTGTCTCTACCTTTTTTGGAAATATAATTTTTCCATGGTGGATCCTAGAAAAATCAGATAAACTACAGTGCTAATTTAAGGTACTTTACAGATGAATTTTCATTTCAGTTCATTAAATATGAACTTATATTTTACCTGGTAATCGTAAGAAGGCTTCAAGTGGTAAATTGCCATTTCTTGATGAAAAACAGGAGTTGCGGACCCAGATATAGGAGGGACAATCCAAAACCAGTCAGCAGGACAACCATTTCGTAAACGCATTTCATTTTCGTAATGTTTCATGAATGATTCAGAAGCAGTGTGATGGTCCACTATAGTCACATTTTTCATCTGAAAATAAGTGACATAAGTGAAAAAGTTTGATTAAAATATGTAGCATTGGATATTTACTTGAAAACTATGTAATACTGCAACATTTGCTTCAATGATGGCTTTATCCTTCCATAATGAAGTTGGTCTACTTGTATCAAGACCCATACCTGTAGCAATTGTCTGAAATTAAAGTAAAGAATCTGTTTGTGTACATATGGATACTTTATGGTGATATAAATGATCAGAATTTATCTCAAATTGTAGTACCTCTAATAAATTATATCTCTGAACGTCGCATAGATCTCGTGCTCCAATCTCTGTACTCATATACCACCCATTAAATGGAGCTGCAGTAAATTCCAGTCCTCCACAATCTAATGCCATGCTTGATACAGCAGGAACAGCAAACCATTTTAGTTCTAACTTTTCAAACCAGTTGTACCTAACAACGATATTGAAAATTTGATATGATTTGTTATTTGAGATATGATTACATTATTGTTGGCAGAAATGATAGTTACATACGTTGGATGGCTAAGAGGTACCTCTAACACAAGTTCCGCAGGAATGTCAAAATAATCAGGATCATGTCCGTTAGCTGATAATACTAATGGTAAAATATCAAATCTTGTCCGAGGACCTTTCCACCCTAACTTCATACAAAACTAAGAAAGATAAGGATGTATGTGTCAGTGATGTGAAGAGCTTAGTTCTCTTACCAATAAAATACTGTAATATTTGTACTTTTTTCTTGCAAAGCAATTGTAATTCTTTACCTCGGTAAATTCAACATTAACAGGATCACCAGTGATCGTACCATCTGCATTTTTATATCCAGCATAACTGATTAATTGCTGATTCCAGATTCTATAATCATGCTTACCATCAGTGCGTTGTGGAAATATTGTTATTGCCGATCTAAAAATAAGATACTGTTTAACACCTTTTGTATGCGCAAATGCCTAAGGAATATGTAATTGTATTTACCGAATGTTACCCTTATTTGTGCTGTACTTAATATGATTACACAGTGCTTCAAACATGCCACTGGTCGTTGTGACATAACGGCAATCAAAGACCTGTGGGGAGAAAATTACTTAGTACAAACACATCTGATTTTTTCCATATAAGATTATAAAATAAGTCTGCTATTTACACAGTTTCTACTCTAAATTGTCGCTATACAGACCTGCAATCTAGCCCATTGTATTCGCCCTATACAACGTGCTGCATTACGCCAAGCTAACTTTGCCCCAAAAACTAATTCTGTTTCGGTTAACTGATAGGTACCTGTTATAACAATATCTTTCTGTACGTTCTCCCAACGTGAACGATGAGCTTCGCTATTTAATCTGAAATATTAAGATCGATCAAGAGTAAAAACATATTTTTTACTAATATTAATTTACGTTTAGTACAGTCTATGGTCAATCCTCGCTTTAAATATGATACTTTAGTCGAATAAACAATAAATCATGGTGGAAACTTCATACCTTCTGATAGATGCAAAATATTGCTCAAGAAAATCTTTTGCATGAATAAGCACTTCTTCTCTAGAGCGAGGCTCCGGACTGTGAATCGGTATTCCCATAATACTGCCAAGACATACTTCGGTCGAACATAGTCTTTTCTGTGAAAACAAATTATTATAATTTTAAAGTGCACTAATTTATTTGATCTAACTTTCGTCGAAAATATTACAAATACATTCGCCAATTACATTTCGTTTATTTAATTATGTAGGGAATTTGAAAAATATGAGCAAACATTTTTAAAAGCAAACATGATAAAAACTTTAAATTAATCCAGTGGAATATTGATTACACTCTGGTTCACAAGTGTAAGCATAATAGTAGCATTTTCTATAAGTTCAAGAGATTGCATGGACATTAATTATCGTTATAAATTTCTCATTATACAGTTCCGTATATTTGTAAACTGTAAACGATCGTTTCTTTTATTTCAAATCGCATCGTTATTTCATCAGCTCCTGTTTCGCGCGAATTGCGTGCAAGGGAGTAGAAAAGGACAGAAGTGATCAGGCGCCAAGGATGCGCACGAGAGTGTAAAAAGATGCCCTTACAACAGCGGTTGACGTCACTTAAAGATCGTCGAAAAATGGATGTGAAACGTACGAAGCAACAAAAACAAAGTGCTTAGAAAGAAATTAACACACGTTCCTCGATCACCGAAAAGAGCTTCTTTGTTGTATTTAACTGGAAGATGATACTTTTATCGCGTACTATTCGAGAAAGAGACATTCGAAGAGAGAGAAAATAAAATAAAGCAGAAGCAAGTTCGATATCGATATCTTCGTGTATACACGATTTAACGATAAGAGAGTGCAACACGTACCTCCATATACTTGGTACACAGGGTATCGAAGGCCTCGGTGTTGCAGATGAGATTTTTCAACTTCGGAGGCTTTTTCTGACAAGGAGGTACGTCGTGATCCTTCATCGTGCCGCCTGCCCGTCTATCTCAGTCTATCTTACCGTTATCAGGCTTTCCGTGCAGAAGTCGTACCGCGATCTCGAAGGATGTGCGAGCTATTGAGCCAAGGCACGTATGCCTTCTTCCTAAATCCCGATGATTTTCCTCTCGTTTTCTCGTCTCGTCCGAGAGGGGGTGCATTTAATGAAGTGCGAACTCAGATGCGCGAGTGGGAGGCAAAATTCTCCCCTCTAACCCGAGATATCTCACATGCGCCGAGATGCGCCATTGATTTCCCGCGACTTCGAAATATTTCTCGGAAAATACGTGAGTCGCGACACGCATAGTCGAAGAAGTTGGCCAGTCGAGAATCCTTTCTACGGAGGTGGAAAGTGGGCAAGGAAATTTCAAAGGAAATTTAGCAACGTCGCTTATCTCCTTCCGCATTAAGACTATGACGCTTTAAATATATATCCGTCCTTGCGGGTTTTTCTCTGTAGTTTTTTCTTTCTTTTTCTCGCTGACGACTACGTCATCGTGCGAAATGTGTAACACCGTTACAATAGATGTGTACTTATCAATTGGAAATCGTTAATTGTTAATTTGACGAGTAGTATAATGCGAATATTATAAATGTCCTACTTGGATCAATTGTGTAAATTTGCTTGGGGCATTTACACACGACTGATACCAGCCAATGAATTAATGAATACCGATTTATTAGTATTTTCGTATCGAACGGCTTTCACATATTTAGCGTAAGCTTTCGAAACTCCGGATATTACGTCACTTTGCAAGTGATATTTTAGGTATTCCTTCGGTCGTATCGGTTCTATTAAATTCTTTTCTCTTCTCGCATAATTAGCATTGTTATTATCGTTAATTATTAATAGGATCTTTTATTGAATTTCTTCGCTGCGTTGATGAGTTTAGTCGAATATGATCATAATGCGGCGTACGTAAATGGGGATTTACGTTTATTTACGTAGTATTGTTTAAACTGTAAGGACGCCATATTAAAATCTGCACTCGCGAACTGAGACGAACATCAGTGGATGTATCTAGACAGTAAGTGTTCACGTTGAAAGTATTACAATTTACCGTGACTAATGTTCGTTTCCATCGATGCTACAGCAGATGTTGCATTTGTCACAGTAAAGTAAAGCACGCTGCGTGCACGAGACGAGTAGAGTAATTTTTGCAAATACCAGCACTGTATAGAACGATGTTTTCGTCACAAGCATTTCGCAAGCACATTCTGAAAGGTTATTTTGTGCCGAAAAGCTTGCGCTGTCGCGCGTATGCCTATCGGTTTGTTCTTCATTTCTGAACTCCCCAGAAAACTGCAGAAGGTGTAAATATATGTGTATGCATGTACACATGTATAAACACGTATTCTGCACTTTCTTGGGGCCTTCAGTCCCAATGCAGGAATAAAGAACAGGCCGAGGGTGTCGTAAGTTTTTTTTTATTCGCTCATAAAACTCGTATGTCAAGATTTCACGGAATTAATTTGTTCTCTTTTTTTTCCTCCGAACTTGTGTGTACGGGTTTTTTGGTGCGAGGAATTCTTTTCTGATATTTATTTCGGCCTAGAACCAGCGACAGGTGGCGCTAATGTGTAAAACGATTATTCAGTGAATATTTGTATTGGCGCATTGTTGTGATGGTGCTAATTAAAACAATTATATTTATTAGTCTATAGATCACAATAAATATGAGATATGAATCTCTCGTATTAAATAATCCATACACGCAGGTTGTGAAAGGAAGAAAGAAAAAAAATATGCAAAAAACCTTTACATACAAGTTTTGCGAGCAAATAAGAGAAAGTGGCAACACTTGGCGAGCTCTTCGGCACAAAACGATCTTTAAAAATCGACTTGCGAAATGCTCGTGACAAGAATTTTTTTTCTAAAATTATCCTACTGTGTAATTCTAGTAATTAGTAATTATACGGTAGCATAGTCTACGTTATCGATCTGAGAAATGCGTCGTTGCTTCAACGCCGATATAAAATGCCTTAATGATTAATGCCTTAGGCTCGGTTGCACGAATCGAATTTTGAAATGAAATCTCACTTAAAGCCGAAATTCCGTTGCACGACTCATCTTCCACAACGGAAATTCGATTTTAAGTACGACTTAAATTTTGAAGTTCGACTCGTGCAACTGGGCCTTGATAAGTTAATGCACGAAGGATCGAGTTTCGAAAGAGTTGAAGAATTCACGAAATTTTAAATCTATCGCGGTTCGAACGATTGTGTACTATATCGAGTCTTGGAAACTTACCTAACCGGAAGTAATGGAGATTACTTCGTGCGCACGCGGATATAGATTTGACCCGGTGAATTACGTAACCCTACTAGGCACGGATGATCTATCGAAATCACGTATATTGTAAATCTCACTTGGTTATTATCTGAAGAGCGCTGAGAAAAGAAAAAGTGAAGTAGAATGCGGAAATTTACGTGTTCGTACGTGAGTCTGTGGTGAATTCGTACGAGACGAAGGTCACCGCGCTTGGCACACGCACTGAGAGAAAAAAAATGCTTGGATTCACTATAATCTCACTATATTTCATAGTTAAATTTGGCGTCAAACATATTTTTATACATAGTTCACTTAACCATAGAAAATATAGTAGAATGAACGATTTATACAAATGGTTGTATTATTAACTATTATCTTTGTTCTTCTTACCATATGTATAGTAAAATGTGCTATGAGAATATAGTTAGTTCTATCACTACGTATGAAATATTCCGGTAATATTAACTATATAAAATAGTATACTTTCCTTACCAATATATATTTTCAAGCATACTATATTCTTAGTTGAAATAACCATAATTTTTGGTAAAAACATAATATATGCCTCTAACGTAATTATTACCGACATTATGCTAACATTTGCCACAAATATCATATTTCCAACAATAATTTTGTTATTATGCCATTATAGTTAGATATATCATATACTTTACTCTCGGTGCGGGCTACTCACTCGTGAGAATAATTTCAAATGTCGTCTCGGGGTAAAACGAGCTAGTGAGGAAAGAAAGCTCGCTTTCTTCGCTAGCTTAGCTCTATCGCGACGTAAAACGCACAAGATCGTTCTTCTTTCCTCGAGAAGTTCTCGCGATTCGAATGAAAAGCGGAATATTATTTCAGCACGTTCATGGACACGAGTGCTCGTCCAACCCATTCACCACGCTGTCTCGAGAAGTAATCTAACGAGTTCGCGGATTGCCTCGTCCGTTAATGCGTCGGAGGCATTCGATGATAATTTAACACCCCCAGGGCATCTACGCGTGAACGAATCCCTCCTTGGCTTCTCGTGGAAAATATAAACGCGTGGAATAACAATCGAGCGGACTATAGCGCGTAATTGCTTTTAATGAACGTGGAATTGCAGGACTCGCATGAGGCGCGGCTCGTAAAGCACCGAAATGCAAGGTGAGGATAATAAGAGGAAGAGCGAGGAGACACATACCCTCGAGAACCCGGGAAAGGTGCAAAAGGTTGCTACAGGTAGAAGATTCATCGCGTCGATGATAACACAGTGGTCGAAGCGCGTAGGGGTCGATTGTCCTCCCGTTCTCCAAACTCAGAGCGTAAGTATGGTAAAGAAAGCGATCCTCACACTGAGAGAAAAAAGATTGTTGGCATTACTATAATCTCACTATAATTTATGGTAAGACGATAATTTATATGTATCCGATCCTCGTCTGATCTTAACCCTTTGCGGTCGGAAGGCGCCTCTCAGGCGCCACGGCATTTCGCGCGGCAGGTCGGATGGCGACTCAGACGCGCCAACGGGTGTTTATGTTAAATAAACAAAACCTCGGCCAAAAAAGCCGCCGACCGCAAAGGGTTAATAAAATTTTATTGATACGTATAGCACTTACTAAATGCAGTCGAACGACATAAGTGTGAATTTATGGAAACGCTTGGTTGCCGAGATATTGAATTTTAAAATTACCTCCTTTCGCAAGCTTCAAAATTTGTATGCAAAATAGAAACTTTGGCAACGTGACATTTAAACTCTACTTTATAGATGGATAAGATCATTTAAAGAAAATAAGAAATAAATAGTAGACAAAATCACACTTTAGAAAATTTCGTCTCAACGGCGCACTTACCCCGAGGCTGCACTTGCCTCAGCTCATCTTATTAGATTTGATAAGTACTCGGAACTAAGGCTTTAATTGGTGGGTGGATGAATGATTGGGTAATAAACTAATGTAAACCAGGTCCCTTCTTGGCGATAAGCTGAAGCAATAAAATAAAAATATTAAATATTAGCGGAATAATAATGTTAGTAGAAATAATTATATTAGAGGAGATTATTGTGAGGATAGTTTCACCGTAAAATGTTAATATTATTCTCTTACAGTTTCACGATGCTGCGGGCGCGATGGAACTCGAGCAGAAGTACATCGAGTCAAAACGCAGAAATCAAGTCTTCCAGAAGAGATTACAGACTGCGGAAGAGACGATATCTTCCCTCACGGTGTCTTTGAAGAAGGAAATTGCTACGAGGAATGAGATATCGGCAAAGTAGAAATGAATTTCTCATGAATTCATATGAATTGTATTGCGTTAAAAGTATCCGATTGGATATTCTTAATCGGTCGTTTAATTACTTCGATGCCCCGTTTTAGATTAAATACTACGTGGGAGTCAATAGATACTATTACATGCCATTGTAATAGCATATCGGAGACTTTAACGGGGTATAGGCAACACCACGCTACTCTATCCGCATTGTATGATAATGTAATTGTCACTCAAGCCGCTGCTCTAGATGACCTACGCGCGCAATCCACTAATATGGCTGGAAAAAGTACGAAGCATGTTTGTGAAATACATTTTCCAAGTACACTGAGAGAAAAGTATATGATATGTCTAACTAATAATGGCATAATAACAAAATTATATTATGTTTTTACCCAAAATTATGGTTATTTCGACTAAAAATATAGTATGGTTGAAAATATATAATGGTAAAAAAAGTAACTATGTACATAGTTAATATTAGCAGAATATTTCATATATAGTGATAGAACTAACTATATTCACATAGCACACTTTACTATACATATGGTAACAAGAACAAAGATAATAGTTAATAATACAACCATTTGTATAAATCGTTCATTCTACTATATTTTCTATGGTTAAGTGAACTATAAAAATATGTTTGACGCCCAATTTAACTATAAAATATAATGAGATTATAGTAAACCCAACTATTTCTTTCTCTCAGTGCACATCATATAAAACATCATTAATTAACAACAATTAAAAGTACGATACATTTGCCTTCTGAAATACTAGATGCGGAATTGAAGCTACTTGTTGGTGAAGGAGAAAATCGATTGACGAAGCAAAACGAAAGGTAAAAATTATACGTGCAAAGTTCGCGCTTTGGCGGAAAGAATATTGAGATTCTACACGGTCTTTCGTGTAAGCAAAGGAACAAACGTAAATCGAGTAATAGTAAGGAAAGTTTTTCTTGCTGTTTAAAGGAATCTTTTCGATAATGTTGATACTAATTTCGATGTAATAAGATAAGACTATTAATTGATCCTTTTTGGGGGGGAACGATGCTAGGCTTAGAAATATTGTTTCTCAAAATGAAGAGCTGAGAATTCAATTGGAGAATCAGGCGGCAAAGTTTACCGCGGAAAAGAATCATTTAATTAGCACACATGGGGAGGAGAAGTTACTAACGGCAAAAATATTGCAAGTAATTACTGTTATACGTCGTACATCAATTTTTTTGGTACAGTCACGTCTCTTTTTATGCGGTTCTGACGGCGGTTTATGTCATCTAAATTTAGGGTTTTGTAAGGTTTTGTTAACACATTGAGGACGGCACTCTGGTCGCTCAGCGCATTTTTGGACGCTCCAAAAACGCTTTATACGATGCATATATGCACTTTTTTCATTCACATTTTGTATTATATTCATATAAAGTATTCTTAAATGTTACTATATACTTTTTATATATCTATTTATTATGTATGCAAACGAGATATCTCGTAACCCGTCTGCAATGTGTTAAGTTAAGCCTTTTTTTACGCGACTTTCTGTGGAATGTAGCTACCGCATAAGAGGAGACTCGACTTCTTCTGTACTTACTTTATATATCGCTTAATATATAAGTCCTCTTAAGACAAAGTTATTGTTTAACATATCCGCACATTTCCAGGAGAAACAATCCGTCGAAAAAGAGAAGGAACAGTTACACCTGCAGCTAGCCGAAATTCAAAAGGAACAAGGCAAAGTAACAGCGTTTCTCGACGAGAAGGAGCATTCTATTTCAAAAATGCGAGAGGAAATTGTTACTTACAAGTCAGTATAATAACACACCGGATTAGTTGCGCGTGATTTACACAACTATGACACGCTGCAAATTAATACTTACCCTCTTGTGTTTCAACAGGGAGGAAATTAAAAACCTGCGCTTCAGTAATGAAGATCTATCCAAGAAGTATAATGAAGTAATCACTGAGAAGGATAGTATTACAAGCGAGATGGAATCAAAAGTGAAAGAGGTATGCAGGTGATACGAGCTTGCTTTTATTTTATATTACCTCCTTCAATTTTTGAAGGCACATGCCTCGATTAAGACAATACTCAGGTGGATCAATTTAATGGAATTTTAACATTTCTTCAGGCTCGTTACCTTCAAGAGAAGGTGGATGAAGTAAAACAGAGAGAGCACGACTTAACTGAGCGCATAAACTCATATGAAAAAAGACTCTCTGATGAGATTAAACGATCCGCAAAGTTTCGAGACGATCTAGTAAATATGGAGAAGAAGGTGCGCGAAACGGAGTTGCGTAACGTCCAACTAGAAACTCTTAAAACAACGGAAATGGGGATTGCCGATACCGCCATAGTCGATCTAAAGAGTAGAATACAATCTTTAGAGGAGGAGAAGGAAGCGATTCTCTCGGAAAACAGGGAGTACGCAGTGGTAAAATCTTCAGACAGTTAGAAATAAGGGAGGGTTTAATGTTCGAAATTGTGAGAAATGTTTTGATGCTGTTCGATCGGTTGTTAATGTGCTGGCAGGTACAACAACAGATTCAAGAAAATTTGAATCTTGCGAAAGAAAGGGAGTATGAGTTGACAAAACAAATAGATTCCTATGAAGATAGATGTACCAGTGAAGTGAAACTATCTTCAAAGTTACGATGTGACGTGGCCGAAGTGGAGAAGAAATTGCAAGAAGCAGAATTGCGAAATGAGAAAATGGAATCGTTGAAACGGAATGAAAAAAGTGTGACTGATGCTACAATTGCGGATTTAAAGAAAAAAATCAAATCTTTGCAAAAGGAAAAAGAAACAATTCTCTGGGAGAGCCAGAAAAATGCACAGGTAAAATGAAATACAGGAATTACCAAAATGTTGACACTTGAAATTTAAAAGAACATAATAAAGTAAGCGCTAATTATTCGATACTGATTATCAAAAAAAAATGAAAAGCATTGATGACAGAACATGCAAACCATTAAGCAGTATTTTAATATTTTTACAGGTACATCAAGAGTTACAAAAAAATGCAGCTGAAATAAAACAAAATTTAATGCAAAGTATTCATTCTTATGAAACAAAACTTACAAATGAAATTGAACAATCTTCAAAGTTACGATGTAATTTAGAAGAAATGGAGAAGAAAGTGCAACAAATAGAATTGCATAATATAGAATTACAGTCATTTAAAAGGACCCAAAAGTATGCACAGGTAACATATTTATGCAAAAAAAGCAGCCATATGTGAACTTCTTAGACGGCTTTGTTTGTACATAAGATGCGTTATAATTTATATTCCATTTATATAAAATTACACTTCCATCGATATCCATTAAGCAAATACTACAATTCGCGCAACCCGTCAATTCCAAAAAACTGATTTAAATTTACATTTTAATTTTTTTCAGCAACTTCAAGAAAGTACAGATCGAGGAAAACAGAATAAGGATGATCGTTTATTTGCAGATCTAGAGAAAAAAGTACAATCTGTACAAAAAGAAAAGATAACGAGTACCTTAAAAATTAAGTTGGAGACACCGGTAAAGTCTAAGATGCATATATGTAATGTTATTTGATCTCAAACATTCACAAAATATGTTAAACACAATTCATTTAAAAATGTATAGGGTCCGAGAATTTTTATTTTATTAATTTATTAATGCAGAGTATGAAACAATCGCAAACATCTGTAAAGACGCCTTCTCAAAAATTAACGGCAACAAATGTAAGTGATACTGACCTACGTGATGAATGCGCAAAACATTTTGAAGAATTAAAAGTAGCGGACAAAAAATTTAAGGAATTACAAGAGGTTTTGTATTTATCAATTATTATTTTAAAATATATTCATAGTTATCAAGTTTTTTTATTGATAATTTATTTTTATATATTACATTTATAACTTGTACTATATGACATTTTTTCCATAGGAACCACGAAATGAAAATAAGTTTTTCAAATCCGGACGAGCTCTTAGATGTTATTCAAGCCAAAAACCGAATTTCAAGAAATAACAGTTATACGTTAAATTTCAATATGAATATTCTTATAGTATTATATACATTATACAGTATTTTCAAACTTCTATTGCCGTACCCGTTCCGTTTCTTTCCTAATCAATGGAAAGCTATTTACATGTTATACTTTTACTTACATTCATATAGGATTCTATTTCTAATTTTTATTTTAATAGAACAGTGAGTTTTCATAATTACACAACTCATTATTCGATTTATGTTACTTGACATTAAACTCTTCTAACAAAATTCAACTAAATTTCTGATTTCCATATCCCTGCTGTTAATCCCAAAATATTATATATGTATACAATCATAAATATTTTAATGTACATTTGCATCGTTGTTTATAAAACAAATCGATTCAATCATTATCTATGGTTGAAGAAGTGTCCCATTTCATTGATCGTTCTACTGCCATTTTCCATTTTGAATATCGAAAATCACGTTCTAAAAAATAAACAGAATTTAAAATAATAAGAAAGTACTGTGTAATGACAAATGGTTGTAGAATCAAGACTCTACGCTGCAAAAATAACAAACCATCTTCAGTAATCTTTGGTGTAAATTTTGTGACCTGTGATGCATCTATGTCATTGATATCAATCAGTCCAATGCCAATAGCTGCTAATATAGCAGCTCCTAATGCAGTGGTTTCTACCATATTTGGTCTCACTGCAAAAGAAATCAGTCTATCATTTAATGTTATTAAGTATCATTGAACATGATAAATATATGTGAACGTTACATTAAAATTATTATTTCGATGACATTATAAATGACGCACCTACAGTTATTCCTGTCACATCAGCTTGTAATTGCATTAACAAATCATTCACCGTCATTCCACCGTCAACTTGAAGTGTTGCTAGATCTGTGCCAGAATCTTTCACCATTGCTTCTAAAACATCTCTTGTTTGAAAGCAGACAGCTTCAAGTGCAGCACGAATAATATGGTATTGCTGAGTGTCTTCTGTGATGCCACATATTACCCTGTAATATGTATATAAAAGTTTTTAAATATTGACGTATCGATACATTAAACACACAATAATATGTACTTAAAGTATAATAAATACATATTTCACTAAAGAGGTCATAATATATTATCGCTATATACCCCCGTGCATCTTGCTGCCAATAAGGAGCATATAAACCCGAAAATGCTGGTACAAAATATACATCTCCAGAATTTCTAACACGTTCCGCCATGTCCTGTGTTTCCGCAACATTAGTAAAGAGCTGTACATTATCTCGTAACCATTGTAAAGCAGCCCCAGCAACAGCAACAGAACCTTCTAGTGCATATATAGCAGGTGCACTTCCCAATTTATACCCAACTGTTGTGAGTAATCCGTGCCTAGAATCGACTTTCTAAAACACGTACAAAGAAGCTGTTGCTTAAATTGTTTTCACAATTCAACATGTAAGTTCTAACTTTCTGTTACTATAACTGCGTATCTTATACATCACTTCAGACGTACAACATTGCCTGTGTTGTAAAGTAAAAAGCAACCTGTACCATATGTTGCCTTCGCCTCACCCGGCTTCAAGCATAATTGGCCAAGTAAAGCTCCTTGTTGATCACCTATGCACTGCAAAATATAAAAATTCAATTTACATCTAGAACAGTTTAAACGCTGTTCCAACAGAAGGATTTGCCGTAACATTTCTCAGATGTTAAGCAAAAAGCAGATTAGGTCAATTCAAAATTATTTGGGACTTACTCCAGAAATAGGTATTCCTGCAAAAATACCAGGACTTGAAATATGACCGTATATCTCGGCACTAGATCGTATTTCTGGGAGCACGTGTTGAGGAATACCAAAGAAGCGACATAACTCGTGATCCCATTTTAATGAATCTATATTCATTAGCATAGTGCGCGATGCATTTGAAACATCAGTTACGTGGAGCTCACCTTTTGTAAGGTTCTGTAATAATAAATAAATTGTAATTGTATAGTTGCTGCTATACAATATTAGTATTCTATTCCAAAATTAGTACCCATATTAGCCAAGTATCTATTGTACCAAAAGCACATCTTTCTTCTTCTACCGCTTGTTTGACTCGTGGTACATTATTAATTAACCAACGTAGCTTGAGTGCACTGAAGTACGGAGACAGAGGTAAACCGCATAAAGGCTTTAAATAATTTTTATTCCTCACTTTATTAGGTAGATTATCTAGCACATCTTTCACGGTTGTTGTTGATCGCATGTCAAGCCATACTGCAATATTTAATTGATATTATCATACCTTTAAGATTGGACTGCTAGACATAATGACACAAAATTAAATAAACGTAATTTGCATACAGGGTGGAGCGTGTAACTCAAACCATTTTGCTTTCTCTGTAAATAATAATCTTATTGAAAAATGTTTTGGATGAAAGTTGAACGGTTTCAAGGGGGACATAATTTGACATAATTAGTATTTTCGTAGAATGATGTCCAAATATCTTCTAAGCTAATGGGTTTTTTATATTAATGGGTTAATAGTTCTTTTATGTAGAACAATAAGCTCAATTGACTTCCGTAATAGAAAATATACAATTCCATTTAGAAAACTAAACTTGTCCTTCATATGTCCTCTATGCATCTTTCTACGAAAAAACTAATTATGTCAAATTATGTCCACCTCGAAACCTTCGTTTGAATCATTTCAGACTTTCATTTGAAGCACTATTCAATAAAATTATTATTTACGGAGAAATCGAAGTGGTTTCAGTTATGCGTTCCACCCCGTACATGTCGTGAATGATGATTAATGAATAACGTTATATAGAAATATGCGTATACCTATTGCATTATGCAAGGGTTCTCCAGTTTTTTTATCCCAAACTAATGTAGTTTCTCTTTGATTGGTAATACCCACAGCTTTGATGTCCGAGATACGTATCCCTTGACTTCTCAATTTTTCTACAGTTTTTTGTATACAAGTTTTAACAGCTTGTAATATCTCCTTTGGATCTTGTTCAACCCATCCTTCTTGAGGATATATTTGTGTTATCTCAATTTGATGAGACGCTACTACCTTTTGGCGTAAAACATCGAATACCTATAAGACATACATATAACAACATTACAAAGAAGCGTAAAAATCAATTACTGATCTTCTAAAACGAGTTGCTTGTCGTCCCCAATTTTGATTATAATTCCATAGTACAGGATTTAATACTACTGGGTTACAAGCATTCATTGGTATACATGACAAATATTAAGAAGAGCATAAAGTCTTTTTCGCGATACTTCCAATAACAAATATGTCATTTTGAAATTAACAGGTTTAATCGGTACATTAATTTCAATACGAATATTACTTACTAAAAATCTGGCACTACTTGTACCTTCATCGATCGATCCAATGTAGGATCCAGGTTGATTTTTATTTTCAGACATATTTGCAAACCATAAACAAATACAATGTTTGCGTATATGAAAGATGACCTATGCCTAACCTTCACCTTATCCACTTATAATTTTAAAAATACATTGACGCAATTTCAAAATTATTTCGGAATTGGATATAGGTAATCGCAAATTAACGAGCGATTGCTTCTTACCAATCCCTTTTATTTCATATGTAATGCAAAACTTGAATCTTGAATAGATAATAAACAGCTGCGATTATTTTAACAACAGGTTGTTGAATGCAGAAATGAGTTATAAGAATTGATAAGAATGCAGTAGGAAAACGAATGATCCTGGCGTGGGAATAAAACCTAAAGTTGTAAAGTGTAAATTTCATGGAAACGTTTGCATGCTATATTTTTCAGCATTTACCAAACCCGATGGAAGCACTTGTCTATAATAAATATGTAACAAATACGTTCAGCAAAGTTTACAGTAGACCGTAGTGCACTAGTGGAAGGATTGAATTATTTCAAGAAATTGTATATTTTCTATCAAATTAAAGCTTAATATACCTATGAACATGGCTTAATTACACTCAATTTTTACACAGGATCCAAAGCATACGGAACAGATTATAAAGATAGTGGTCGCAAAATTGTTTTATTCACGTTTCATAAAAAAGAATTCTGTAAGATAAGATGAATTGTTTCGCTTTGCAATTTTATTGACTGTTGCACGTCTGCAATTTTGCATCATTTCGAAAGTACACAGAATTCGATTGGATTACATAAAGTAGACGAGAAGATGATTGGACGAATTGAACTGAACTGATCTGAAAAGTTGTGAAAGGAAAGCAGCTAGTGTCTCATTTTCTAGTGTTTTTCCTTTAGAAAGGTTATCACATCTTACATTTCAATATCCCTATGAAGGAGTAATTTTTTTCAGATTGCTGGCATTTATCTCATTTCACTTTGCGTTACCGGTAAGGAAAGACGTGTGATTTGGGTAACAGGCAGTATTTCGTTAAGCAATAATTAAATTAGATTTAGTGTCCCTCGGTATTTCGTATATATAGATATTCACAATGTTTCAGGTAGATCATCAATAAACTGGCTACGTAATATACGTTTATTACTTGGCCGGATTTCTTTATTACGGTAGAGTAAGTATCTTCTTCGTGCTAGAAAACGAATTGTTCGCATAAATTGGCTTGTGGTCTTACCGCGAAAATGATCGAGGTGGTACTCAAATATGCAATATGCTGTTTTTCATTTGTGAATGAGATGAATTAAGTTTTGAGAAACACGCTGTTCGCAATTTTGTAAGTGAGAGGTTAGCGATCTCGTGACGTGTCAAGTGAATACTCCATTCCATATGGTGGTCACTGTCTCAACCACTGGTCATTGACATGCTGGCATTTAACTCTATTCTCTTTTATTGCATTCCTCTTCACGATTGATATTCAAACTGACGAGATTTGTAATCCCCGAGTATTATAATCCCTATTCTTTGTCATTGGTAAACTGAAGTTTGAGGGTGTATCAGACCCAACTACTCAGTGATTTTATTAAAAAAAACAATATTCTGTCTAATGAATGCTATTGGACCTGTGATATAATTATTATTTGTATTCTATCCTGGAAAATCTTTACTTTACTCCATTATATCTTTTAACATTTCCGTAATATCTAATTTCCAAATGTTTTGATTTTCTTTGGAGTACAATATTTTTTGGAGTACTTTTAATGAACGATGCATTGCAATAATGCGGTTAATAACTGTGTCGCCATATGTATCTGCGACATTATTATACCTAATTTTCTATATTTGCACCCGATGTATGAGAAACCTAAGGAAGATAATCTGTAAAAATTAAACATATTCCACGACGTCGGATTGACCTGTACATTTTAGGGAGTTCATTAGTACTAATACGTTTATTGCATATTATAGTGCTACTGTAAGGACTTGGCACGAATCAGGACAATCCGAAAATGCAGCAGCAGTCAGTAATGGAAGAGGGGACAGCCTATGAGCCACCTACTTACGATGAAACATTTCCAGAATTACCAGAATCAGCCAGCTCTAGTTCTGGAAGATTAAATATTTTCTCTGTAAATAATAGTTTGCAACACGCCCGTATGACTAATACTCAGGTACATAATTATAAGAAAAGTACGATACGACGGTGTACGTTGTAATGTACACCCTTATTATTAATTTGGAAGTTATTTATTATAAAATAACAGAATGATATGCAGGATGTTATGCTGTTTCGTGTCCCAGGAGAAGAACGAAAATTTGATCAAAGCGATAAATTCGGCGAGCGTGAATCTATACGTACTTGTAAAGCAATAATGAAAGAGACAAACACCATTATTGAAATAGCTTCGTCAAAAGATCAATCCCTTACATTTTTAATTACGGGGAAGCAAAGTCAAGTATTAGAAGCTAAAAGACGTATATTAACTACTTTTCAAACTCAGGTACGAAGACCTACCAACATGTCACGTATCTCTACGTACTCTTTACGTTAATGATACGTATCGTTCAACTTAGAATTCAAATGATTTGTCTTGAATTTTGTAATATGACGATTACTTTCTATTACAGGCGAGTAAACAAATAAGCATTCCTAAGGATCATCATCGTTGGATTCTTGGAAAACAAGGACAGCGGCTTAAGGATCTGGAGAAAACTACTGCCACAAAAATTAATGTCCCTTCCATGCAGGATCAGTCCGATATAATAACGATTACAGGAACAAAAGAGGAAGTTGAGAAAGCAGAACATGAAATCCGTGTCATTTCCGATGAACAGGTTTATTAATATGCTATTTGTAGTCTATTCTTTGTTCGATCAGAAGGGTCATTTTTAAACGACTTTGAATGTGCAATTATCGTTTGTCTACATATGCGTTCATGTGTATTTCAGTCACGCAAAGCTTTTGAGAGAATTAATGTGCCAAAAATATATCATCCATTTATATATGGTGCACACAATGAGAATCTAAATGCCATGATGTTAGAAACTGGTGCACGAATTAATATTCCACCTGCCTCTGTGCAAAAAGATGAGATTACCATAGCTGGTGAAAAGGAAGGTGTTTTGGCTGCTAAACAAAAAATTGAAAATATTTACAAAGATATGGTATGGCTTAACTTGCTGCATTGCTAAGTTCAAAATTTGTTCAACGCACTTATTACATATGCGATAGTTTTAACATGGAGTTATTATAAAACAGTCTCTCTTTGTAAAGTAATTTTCTTAAATTTTGATTATGCGATCATAGGAGGGACGATGTACTACCGTTTCAGTTGAGGTACCCAAATCTCAACATAAGTATGTTATTGGTCCTCGTGGAAGCACAATAGCAGAAATATTACAGTTGACTGGTGTGAGTGTTGAAATGCCAGCTTCAGATTCACTAACAGGCACCATAACTCTGCGAGGCCCACACGATAAGCTTGGTCAAGGTTAATGTTTATCATTGTTACATTTAAAGCAAACATATGTATAACATTACTTTACATCTTTTATGCTTACAGCATTAAGCAAAGTTTATGAAAAAGCAAATAGTGTACGTACAGCTGTAGTGCAAGCACCTGTGTGGATACATAAATATATCATTGGACGTAAAGGTGTCAATATTAAAAAAATTACTCAAGAAATGCCCATGGTGAATGTAGAATTTACTGGAAAGGAAGATAAAATTAAAATAGAAGGCCCTCCTGAAGAAGTAGAAAAGGCACAAAATGAACTTCAACTTATAGCATCAGACCTTATTTCTAAACTCACATTTACAGAATTAAATGTAGATCCTAGATTCTATAAACATATTATTGGTAAAAATGGATGCAATGGTAAGTTGAAATATTATTATAAATATTTTTTCTTCGATCCTTGTTTTACAAAAATTTCAGATTACTGTTATTTTAGTATGTAAAAATATTTAATTTGCTTTTACTTATTTCGATTGTCCGTTCTTGCAGTAAATCGCGTAAAAGAGGGGACAGGTGTTGTAATAAATATTTCCGAAGCCGATGGTAGTAATGTTATACGTATAGAAGGCAATCTTGCAGGTGTCTTGAAAGCTCGCAGGGTCTGTATACTTTATCAATTATTAGTGCGTTTCATTTATAATCGTACTCTGTAATAAAGTTATATTTGCAAATGCAGGAGCTCGCTGAAATGGTGAAAAAGTTGGAAAATGAAAAAGAAAAAGATGTTATAATAGACCATCGTTATTATCGTAGCATAATTGGAAATAAAGGTGATAATATTAAAGAAATTAGGGACAAATTCAATCAAGTTCAAATCACTATCCCTGGCCCAGGTAAATAGTCTATAAATAGGATGTATCTAAGTGTGATATTGAGCAATATTATAATGAATTACTAAAACCATAGGTGATAAAGGGGATATAGTTAAAATCAGAGGTCCTAAAGAAGATGTTGATAAGTGCCATAAATATTTAATGAAGTTAGTGAAAGATTTAAATGAGAAAACCTATGTATTAGAGGTGCCTATTTTCAAGCAATTTCATAAATTTGTGATAGGAAAAGGTGGAACTAATATTCGTAAGGTTTGTGTGTAACAATAATATTTTGGCATCTTCTCTTGTTAATTTCTATTTCTCACCTGTACATTAATCTTATATTAATCAGATACGCGAAGAAACACAAACAAAAATTGATTTACCTGCAGAAGGTGAAAAAAGTGATGTCATAACGATCACTGGCAAGAAGGAGAATGTTGATAAAGCTAAAGAAATGATACAAAAAATTCAAAATGAATTGGTAATTATATACATATGCTATTTAATGTTACTATAGAAGACCATACTGCTTTTGCAAATGTTTTTCTGTTATCTGTTTCATAATTAATGTTGCATGATTTTTGTACAAAAGTGTACCGCTTTTGCAAGTTTCTTTTTGTGGCCTATTACATGTCTAATTTTGCATGATTCTTCCTTTGATCATATATCCACATAGAAAATGTAGCACTTACAATATTTAATATATGACATATTAGCAATAATCAGTTTTGGATTGAACATATCTTTTATATTAGGCTAATATTGTTACCGATGAAATAGTAATTCCTCCAAAGTTTTACCATTCCCTTATTGGCACTGGTGGTAAACTAATCCATTCTATCATGGAAGACTGTGGTGGCGTCTCGATTAAATTCCCTGCAGCGGAGAGTTTAAGTGACAAGGTAAAAAAAAAAAAGTACACGTAAGTAATGATAATCTTATTGTGTAATCACAAATGCAGTTACATTTCTTTTTTGAAACTATTGTTTTGTAACTATTATACTTTAGTGTTACACCATTGTCTGCCTACTACGCATTGCACTTTGTTACTGAATGTGGTAATATTACATTAAATGAGTTAGTATAATGAATTATTCTTAAAATAATATTACATTATACACAGGTTATTATAAGAGGTCCAAAGGATGATGTTGAAAAAGCCAAACAACAATTGTTGGAACTCACAAATGAGAAACAGTTATCTAGTTATTCCGCAGAAGTACGTGCTAAGGTTCAACATCATAAATTCCTTATTGGGAAAAACGGTGCCAACATTAAGAAGGTAAATAGCTTAATTATACTGCTTTAATAACATTAGACATGTTGGGCAATAATCTTGTACTTATATATATATATATATATATATATATATATATCATAAATATCAATATATATAATTGTATATTACATTTTGTCGAATGTTTATTAGCCAATTTACTGCAGCATAATTATTAATATTTCATTATTATAGATACGAGAGTCAACAGGTGCACGTATTATCTTCCCAGCGGATGATGATCAAGATAAAGAAGTAATTACTATTTTGGGTAAAAAGGAAGCTGTGGAAAGAGCAAAAGCTGAATTAGAAGCAACTATTACTGAAATTGTAGGTAGTTTAAAAATAATTGTTAAAGCTGCCTTAAAAGAAACTAAACAGCGAAGCAATGAATAAAAGATATTTGATGATTTTATAGGATAACATAACAGAGGGAGAGATTCGCATTGATACAAAGCACCATCGTCATTTTGTGGCACGTCGGGGTGGTGTGTTACATAAAATTGCAGATGAATGTGGAGGAGTACAAATTTCATTTCCAAGAGCAGGGATAGATAGTGATCGAGTAATCCTTAAAGGTTCTCACGAATGCATAGAGGCAGCAAAACAACGAATGCGAGAAATTGTTCAAGAATTGGTACTTACGAAAGTTTTTTTTACTGAAAATAAATTAACAGCTTTATTTATTTTACTTTTTTTTTATAACAGGAGTCCATGGTGACCATCGAATGTGTTATATCACAAAAACACCATCGAGCTGTAATGGGTGCCAAAGGACATAAAGTACAAACAATTACATCGCAGTATGATGTGCAAGTAAAGTTTCCTGATCGTGATGTATATGGTCAGTACATTATGCAAATCATTGTGCTCAGTGCTCTCCGCTACCCTATATACTGATATTTATTTTAACATGTGTACAATTTATGAACATTCCATTACGTCGTACTACAGGAGTAGTAGGATTAAATGGCTCAAATCATTTTGTTCGATATTTATTACATACAAATGAACATAAATTACTCATGATTATTTCATGTACTTAATTAAATGTATAAATTGGTTGATAGATGAGCATCGCCTTGCAGAACAAATTAATGGTGAAAATGGTGAGCCAATGGATACTGTACCTGCATGTGACGTTATTCGTATTACTGGGCAACCCGAAAACGCAGAGGCTGCAAAACAAGCTTTACTGGATCTTGTACCTATTACAATCAAAGTTAGTTTTTGAATCAGCCGTACAGCACAGTTTTTATTATGTTTTCTTCTTCACAAATGATAAGATGATGCCTGTGTACTTTAGGTTGATGTACCATTTGACCTTCATCGTTCAATAATAGGACAAAAGGGACGTGATGTAAGGGAGTTAATGAATACATATGATGTTCATATTATGCTATCACCAGCGGAAGAAAAATTGGATTATATAAAGGTAGCTCTTATTTCACCATAATCACTATTATAAACAGAACATGATAAATATTTTATACTTGCTTCCACTTGGCCTATGGCTATGCGTAATGGTTACTCGTATAACTTTTATTTCGTGAAGATAGATGAATCTATTTTCACTTTCAAACTCAAATTATTAAAATCTGTGCAATAGTCTCATGTAATGTGTTCAACTAGATCACTGGAACACCATCCTGTGTTGAGAATGCAAAGCAAGCAATACATGATAAATGTAAAGCTTTGGAGGCTGATCGACAAGACCGGGCTTTAAAATCTTTTGAATTAAAGGTAATCAGCCTGTTTCTGTGGTACTTAAAAACTGGTAGAACATATTTAACCATTTTATTGAAAATTACACTTTTAACGTTTTAGATTGAAGTGGATCCAGAGTATCACCCAAAAATCATTGGACGTAAAGGTGCAGTAATTAGTAAAATACGTAGTGATCACGATGTTCAAATAAATTTTCCACGCAAAGGCGATCCTGAAGAACATATCATTACCATCACTGGTTATGAAAAAAATAGTTATAGTGCACGAGATGATATTATGAAAATTGTGAATGAATTAGTAAGTATATTTCTTGTTAATAATAATTTAGTAAAGACCAATCTCATGAATTCTTAATTTATTACAGAATGGATTAACTAAGGAGGAAATATCTATAAACGCAGCTGTACATTCTCGCTTAATTGGCGCGAAAGGTAGAAATATACGTAGAATAATGGATGAATTTAAGGTTGATATTAAATTTCCAAGGAAGACCGATTCTGATCCCAACATTGTAACGATTGTTGGTGCAGAAGAAAATGTTTGCGATGCTAGAGAGCGTTTACTGAATCTGGAGCAAGAATATGTAAGTACATTTTTAGAGAATTTTTTTATTTTCCGTTTACGTTTGAAAATAAATTCCCTCCTTAATTATGCATAATGCGTGTTTGTGGTGAGTATACATTACTTAGCTTATCCATTACTTGTATATCAGCTATGTAATGTATATTTACACGTTAATAAGTAGCATTTTCCAATCTGTATCCATACCTGCCTCCATAAATGCCATAGATAACAGTGGTAATTTGTTATCATAAAGTGTATGAAATTTTTAGTTTGTTCTTATCCTGATTTATATTTTATTAATTTAAAATTATAGATGCAGGATGTATTAGATAATGAATATCGTGAAAATCTCCGGATGCCGCAACGTGACGACGGATCGTTCAGCAACAGTGAAAGTGATACTGGATTTGTTGTAAAGGGTGGTCCTTGGGAGCAGCAACAACAACATCAACAGCAACCGCAGAGTGCTCCGAATACGGCTAGTGTCGAAGAATTTCCACAGTTTGCTGGATATTCTCATGTACCTATCGTAACTCCCGATGGTCCATGGGGCTTTAAGCGCTAGACTTTAGATCTAAGAAAAAGGGATGGAATGTGTAACGTACAACGTAAGGTACAATGTAAGGTAACTTTCCTCTGACAAACAATATAAGGGTAATATACACCTAGAATAGGTGGTTCCCTATTCCATTACTGATGTTGCTGCATACGACCTGGCCACTCTATTGGACTCTGACACTGGTTTGCTATATATAACGTTCGATGATGATGTTTATATTTACAATTCACACACCAATGTTCTATGTATCTGTAACTGTAAAGCATGATATTATAAGTTATTTGCCACTTTACACATATGCATCTACATACAAATATGCGCGTGATACATTTATGATAAAAGGTTTATCCTTGTGATTTTTACTTCTGTTAATATGCCTTCCAGGTACAGATATGTTGTACTTAAGACTGTGGCTTCGTAGGAACTAATTTTTTGTGTATTATATATTTCTCAAACCGTCTCTATTCATATAGAACGCACGGTTGAACGTTTTGCGCTCGAACTGGCATAATATTTTGTTAATTTATTTATATGTTTTGTACATAAATTGCATTTTTGTTGTGTTGAATTTAAGTGGAATCGATTTCCAAACAGATCATGATATTAAACTCTATGCAACATATGAAAATAATTACAAATCAGAAAGCATTAAGGCCTTTTTAAGGAAAATGTTCCAAGTAATGTGTTACATTAATTCTATCATATTATTCTTATCATGAGTCTAATACATGTTCTTTAAATATTTATAACGTTTTGAACTAACGGATTGTAAGCACAGGTGGTATAACCATTATAGAAAAATCCATTCAGACACTTACAGTAAAGGCAAGAGTATTTGTTGGAGTATTCTACTCATTAGAGGGCCTTTTTAATTAGGTACTGCTAGACAGTTGCTTGTATAAGGATTGTAGAATTGGCTATGCGAAAACAACATGCTGTAGATTAAAAAATGTGCACGATGCGTTTGGAATAGCAAATTTTATTTATTCCTTCTAATTTACTGTTTGGTGTATAATGTGCAAATTTTTGCATTCTACTATTTATGAGGCCAACTAGCTAAGAAAAAAATATTCGGTTCAAGTGCCTTGTCTATTTTCTTCAAGACAGCTCATTTCAATTGTTGGAGGAATGTGAATATTAGAGTATATATACATATATGTATACATATATAGAAATGTATGTATACACGATCATGGATACTGATAATAATTATATTATTATATATAATCAATATATACGTACGACAGGTACAAGGATACTACTATCGCGAGTGAAATAGAACTATCATGTATACAGAAATTCACTTATATTTTTTAGATTTACAGTAATTTTTATAAGCCTACTTGGTACGACGACCTATATGTCATCTCCAATGCATGATAAATTTAAGAAAATCAGGATTACAACTGAGTGTATCTTAACATGCTTAGTTTTGACTAAGAGTTTGATAGAAGCTGTGCATGAATATACCTTTTCTAATGGGTTATAAATATGAAGTATAAAATATTGTAATAATTGAATAATATTCTATGTACTCTTAAGTACGCAATGTCATAATACATGAATTCTATTATATCAATATACTACGTAACTGATTGATTGTTATTCGAGTATTATTTTTGTTCCACTCCCAATTATGCGGGTAACGACAAACTGTGCACATTTATTTCTTTCAATTGTCTTGCAAATCCTTCGTTTAATTTGATACATGCCCTTTTGTTTTTTACCCTATCATAAGCAGCTTCGTAAGGTAATTTTTCTAATGCCATTAAGTAAGAAATGATTATAGCTGGAGAACGAGAAATACCAGCATTGCAGTGAACCAGAATATTTTCACTCCGATTTTTATGTATGATATTAATACAAATTCTAATCGTTTCATACAAATCGGACTCTGGTAAATCAAGTAATTCGCAATAATAGTACTTAACTCGATCATATTTTGTTTCCAACTTAATACCTAAGCTTAGTATATGGTTTATTTTGTACAAGTTCAAAATCTCCAAACTGACAACAGGATCTTGCGAGCTAAGAAACAATCCAGGAATTATTTCTACAACTTGTAAATCTGGTTTTGTGTCTACAACATAGGGTAATCTATTGGACCTTAACTTTACTTCCCCATTTTCAACTTCGTACGTTCTCCCACATGCGTCTGTGATTACTGTCTTGCATGGCTTCAACGCTAATTTTCTATACTTAATCAAAGTTTGTAAGTCCATTGCAATATGTATGAAGTTTGGTTACAGTAAAAAGCAAAATTTCTTTATTATCGTATAGCTTTTTAGTTTACTGTACATATTTCACTTTTTTACTATTGATTTATTCCAACATTATAAGCTTTTGTCAATAACTACTTTTAAATACACTCTTAAGATTGGATTAATACTTAACACACACTTATATTCAGATTCCTACAATGCTGTCTTGCATTTGAGTCTGCAAAAGTTTTGCAACGAGACCAACCACTTATAACATTAAATATATATATATTATTTTATGATGTAGGTGTCCAGCTCGTCTGGATCATATTCAACATTAGTGAGATATAAACCACTTGCTGGAACTATATGTACTCGGCCGTCCCAATTATTGTGCGAAGGGACTTGAAGCATAGTAATTATATCTTTCTCCGTTATTACATCTGTGGCAACTCCTAATAGAGCACTTGTTATTCGGCGAACCTGTTAGATACAGTCGTTGAAAAATTATTCATAAGTATAAATTCTATTACATAGGGTGTTACATTATTATTGTATTATGTATGCATACTAGTACTGTACTTGCAAATGCAGGGGCAGGATTATTTCATTTATTACCTGATTATAAAGGAATGCTCTTGCATTACATGAGATTTGCCAAAAATTGAAATTCTGCGACAAAGGATCAGATGGCATAAGCGGATGTGCTTCTTCTATGGTTAAAGAGTTTAAAGACCGTACAAAGATAATTGGTTTATTTGTATCCTTTTTTGCAGCAAATGTTGTAAAATCTTTCTTTCCTAAAAAGAGCGGAATAGCATGCTTGATCTTCTCTACATCAAAATTGTCATCTCTGAAAAATATAATTTATGTACTTTCAGTAATTATTGTGACGAGCATAATATTAGTTTATTGCTTAATTATCATTTTAGATGATAATTATAATAGTATATTAAACTCATACATTTATTACAATCAAAATTCACTTTTTCACACTCTACATTAATGTTCAAAATTGTTTTCACGTCTGTTATTCTGCTTATAAAAAATGTCATGCCTACCTTAATAAAAGAGTTCTATTCATTTCCGTTATAGGATAGGCATGCTTTTTGTCGTTCTTAGGAACCATAAATCTGTAAATATAACTTCTAGACTTGGCATTGTACCTTGCATGAAAGTCATCTTTTACAGGGGTACAATACAATAGCCTATACGCAAAGGTATTAATTAGTTGTCTTATTACATAATACTTATAATGATTGTAGTAAATTTGTAACACAGCTTCCATACCTTATGGTATGCCCGCACCTAGTAAAGTAACGATTAATGATTCTAAGAATAGCTTCTGGATCATATGATTCACCGTTCGGATGTTCTAAATCCACATGAGCAGTCGCGCATAGGGCATGAACACCAGCATCTGTCCTATAAAAGGACGTACATCATTTGTTAGATGTAAACATAAAATACTACTGTTAAATATTGGTTGAATACAATAGACTAGAACAAATACTTTATTCTCATTTACCTACTGGAAGAATGAACGGCAGGTCTAATAAGGCTTCTTGGCAAATAACTTAATAAAGCAGATTCTAAAGCTCCTTGTATAGTGTCCACATCCCGTACATTATTATTTATTTGTTTCTGTACTCCTCTGAAAGAATAACATTTAGAAATATACAACGTTCATAGATATAGAATCTTTGTAAACGAACTTGTTTAATAGTATAAATATCGATCAGCATTCTATCTAACACCGCAGGAGTTCAAAGCACGACTCCACAATATGAGGATTTGAGAGCATTAATTTATTAACGAGTTAAAAAAAGGATCATCCTTTCTTTCTATGTTCACAGTATAATACAATGCGCACGTATGCCGTACAAAAATGTATAATGTTTGTAAAGAGTACTAACAGATATGAACAAAATAAATGAAGTTTAACATTGTACCTGTATAGCGTACCGATGTACGAATATTTCAAAAAGTATCTCCCCATCAGTACAGTTCAGAGTTTAGATACTAAAATGTTCGTACAGTTAGCTGCAATCATGTTAGATTGATACCAAAAACTAAAGTACAGGAGTAAACACAAAATTCAAAATTATTCGTACAATGTATGACATAAAATATGCTGTTAAGAACGCATACCTAAAAATGTATTGCCGGCACGAAAGCTCCAAAACTAAACAAACACGATGCTATAAGCAAAGTGCACGTGGGTTCCATGCTTATCATAACCTATCGGTTATGCAATAATCCGATAGAGCTAAACAATAATCTTTATTGTCAACCAAGAAAGAAAATTTGCTCAGCTTTTCATTATTTAAAGAATGTTATCTGAAGACACGCAATAATCAGAGTTCTTTAGATCATGTTACAAATTGGAGAATCATGCCGGTCCGCAGAACCCGTTGCAATCGGGTGCTTGTCAGTGCTTGTGACTATTCGCCATTGGTCGATTGTGTGAGTTTAAAAATTGGCGGGACTGGTAAATCTATCGATGAAATAATTAAGCCGATAATTTCGTCGAAGTCCGATCAGAGCTTTACACGTGGTGTTACTATAAGCAAACGTAAACTACACTTTACATTCGGATTAAAATAAAAGTAGATTTCCTCCAAAATTTAAATGAAGAACACTAATAGCTTCCTTATCTTTTACTATAAATTTTTTCAACGCCGTACTGTTATCTCTCTTTGTCGAAGTTTGTCATAGAAGCGACTTTACGTATAAGGCTTCCATATGCTCGATAATGCCTGTTGCGTGCAATTTGTTGCCTTGAACAAATCTAAATCTCACCAGATTAAATCACGCTTGCATTAGATTTTGAATAATTGAATGGCAGTCCGCATGGATCGATTTTTCTACAAATATCACGTATAAAAGCTTACGGACTCGTCGAAAGCGTGTAAATCATTCTTACGAATAATGAGAGCTGCACGAATCGTCGCATACTGCTGGAAAATTGTCAAGCAATATTTGTGCAATTGTAATTTACACGGTGTCAGATATCTTGTGGACGATGGATACTCCTACATCGAGAGGTGATATTGCGAGTATGTCGTATTTTTGTATTTAAAATTGATAGGAAGATAACCAGATTATAAGGATTTTCCAGACTGTTTTGGTTGTTCGCATGCATTGTGAATTGGTGGGGTTGTACGCTGATGATCAATGGCATCATTCAAAATTATTATGCATATCCCATTGCGACTACGGCGGAATCGACCTACACAGATTGGGAAACGTTGTTTCCTGCAGTGAGTCTTTGCATCACCACCACCAACTCGATGAAAAAATATTTTAAAATGTAAGCATTATTGTGTGCTTCCTGCTCCTCGATATGCTTTCTACGCGCGTATAAGCGTAATAGGGGAATAATTAATAATGAAAGAGCAATACCGACACTGCACTTTTTTTAACGCCTTTCTATACCTCATATTTTTGTTTCAACATATTTGTTTTCGAATACTCTCTATATTTCTAAAGAAATGATGATGAAAGATTTCAAAGTTCTCCTATAGAACGCAAATTTAGCTGAAAGAATCGGCCTGGTTCTTAATTTCGCTTATTGTTTTTTTTTTTCATTCTTTTCAGGTACGCTGGTACATTTCAGGCAATCTCAGCCTTACTTCCGGGTATAGAATACACTAGAGAGGAGCTGGACGTTGCTTACGATGAAGTTAGTAAAATTCCGTTAACCCGCTAAACTGTGTATAATAAGAACGAAGGAATGACGAGTATACTTTCTAAATATCGAGTTCGCGTGTGCTTGGTGTAAAATTGGATTAAACCCTAGCGACATAATAGCAGTTGGTATTTCTAAAAACCATTCGTTAAATTCATAGACACAAAGAAAAACAAAGGATGCAAAGAAAGGAGACAAATCCGTGGAACGAAATTCAAACCAAAGTTTAGTACGTCGTGGTCTGAAAATAATCACGAATCTCTTTAATTTACAACAAGTAATGTGCCAATTTTCACTAAAACTTGCATTCAACTGGCTCTTAATATAACACTGCTAAACAGGCTGACAGAGATTTAAAGTTACGCGTAACGCTTTGAAACATTTCTAAGATATGAAATAGATGATTATTTCCACAGATGATAGCCGGATGCCACTTGATGTTGCGCAATTGTTCCTGGAACAACGTGGAATTCGACTGTTGCGAGGAATTTCGCGACTTGCCAAAAACCGGCGTGGGGCCTTGCATTACGATGAATTCGTTCATGTTGAAAGATCGCGGTAGATCAGGAATGAAATTTATGGTGAATCGCAGAGTGCCTTACGGCGATCTCGTTCTAGACCTTGTTATGAACAAGACTACGCAGAGCTTTGCCCAGCCGAAGACAATTAATGTTCGTACACTCGCTTGTTACATACCATTTCTTTTACCGTTAATCTTGTATAGGTCCGCGCAATTTCCGGCAATGTTTATTGACACTTTGACTGCCATGATGATCACATGTGACCGCAGCTTGTGACCACGGTGGACATTGGTGACCACCAGAAAAAAAACATTAAAAAAATAATTGAACCGTTTATTTTGAAAGTGGTCTACGTCCATTTTTTCAAAAAAATGAGATATCACGTAACATTAAATTATTCACGAATTATATATCTTATTTTTTTTTAAAAAATGGACTTAGGCCACTTTCAAAATAAACGGCTCAATTAACTGACTCCAATTTACAGCACTCAAAAGATAATATATCAAAATAATACACACGCACAAAAAAATGCAAAGTGTGTTGCCATAGGCAATCCATGGAAAATCAGCGTGGCAGTACAAAACTCAACGTCGATTCTAATTACTTCAACATCGCAGGTGTATGTCTTTAATAATTATCAACTTCCCCTTATGACTACGCCCGCGGCCCGTGTCCGAGGAAAGATGAAGAAGGGCAAGACCACGCGAGTGATCTTCACTGTGAGAGATGTACACAACGCAGATGGCGTAAGGACTGTGGATATTGACGGGAGAAAGTGTCGCTTCCCGAACGAATTAATGCCCGATGTCATCTTTCCTATTTATTCGCAAGATGCTTGCTATCTGAAGGTAGATCATCTTATTACAATCATCGTTTTGACTCTTTTTTTACCTTGTTCAATGGACACGCCACGTTTCATACAAATGGACCGCTTATTCTGAAAGTGTTGTGTAAATCCATTTTTTTTAAACAAAATTAACTAGGTACAAGTAAAAAGTTTACATCGAATGAATCACAAATTACGTGATTTTTTTAAAAATCGACTTACGCTGCTTTTAAAATAAACGGTCCAAATGTTTCAATCGTTAGGGTCAGCCGTTAATAGGTAATGGAAATTGTCGTTTAGGTTTATACGGAGCAGATGATAAAACTATGCGGATGTGTGCACTTTTTTTACGCTGCACCGTCCGGCTTTAGGTCGTGCAATTCGACTGAAATGCACTGCCTGAATAAATACAGCACTGAAATAAGAGCGTTAGAGATCTCGAGACAACGTTGTCCACGAGACTGCGAGGGTACCGGTGTCAGCGTGTAAGGATCCACCGAAAATATTCGCAAGTAGAAAACGTCCAGTTTCTTACGATACAGTATTCTACTATTCGACAATATAGCATTCTGTACACCGAGTTTACTTTTATACTTTTTTTCTTTTACATTATGGATACAGAGTCTACTTTGTGGGCAGTCTCATAGAAGCAGTGGAGACAAATAATGGAAGCGGTTCCTTAATCCGTACGAACATCATTATCGCTGATACTAGAATCAGACTTTCGGCAACATTAATTTTTCTTAGAACAAACAATAAATAACAAAGTTGAAGTGAAAAGATCGACTTTATTTTCAGACCGTCGTTATTTTGTTAATTTACTGTAAAATTGATCGACTCCAATATCAACAATATATCGTGATATTCATATACAGATTATAAGGAACTGTTTCCATCTTTCACAGACGCGGGAGGGTGGTTCAACGTGAACATTTTTTAATGAAAAAAATCACAATTGTGCTACAAAGCACAATAAATAAGATGAAAAAAGAAATAAGTCACTCCCTTTACGGCCGTGCCTAAAAAGTGGCTTTAATATAGTTCTTTCAAAATGATTATGTACGAGTGCCTTTTTTTATGGCCACAAAGTATATTAAACGTGCATTGAAGCTTATATTGTGGCTTAACTGCACAGGTATGTTAAAAAGTATGTGCACGTCGGTGAAGAAGCAAGGTTGGATTGGCCTTCTTTTTTTCAAAAAAAAAAAAACCCTTACTATAGAATCACCGAGGAGGACAGACTGTTAAAGAGGCGCAGCTTCCGTAGATTTGGAGGAGCCGCTTCGGTCAGGTCCTGAATAGTTCAGGCACGAGGTTCAGGTGATAATTGCAGTGCCCTTCTCGATCAACGGGTGTGAAATCATCTTATGGGGTTTTGCAGGGTAAAACGGGTCGATTTGCTATGTAGTTATACCGAAGTGGCGCTCGCCAACAGCGACATTTTTCGTACCCCATAGAAGCGCCGACCCTCTTCAACAATCTCACCTCGATGATAAAATACGCCTTAGCTCGAGGGACTAATTTCACGTTGTACAGAATAATTCGTCGTTACAGGCAATTCTTCGAGCCGTCCTCCTACAATAAACCATACGGAGATGTTGCGAGATATCACATTAAATTGCTGTCTCATCCGAACGTAAGGCTTTACCGGTACCCTGTTCACAGCCAACTCGACGTAATGGGTAATGAGCAGATTTTCAATCATTTTTTCTAATCGTCCTGGCGCACAAGCCGAGTAACGAAACGTAGTTCGTACATGCCAGAAAGTAGAACGTCTCTTTTAGAAGCTACGAGTCGAAGGAAATTCAAGGAAGTTCGGTAAATTGACGTTGTTGGCATGGCGCGAATAAATTCTGGGCGGGTAAAAAAACAGGTTATCGGGTATCGAAGTGCCGGAAAAATGTACGCACACACGCGCGCGCGCACGAGGCCACGAATCTTGAGAAATTCCTTTAAATTTTCAACCAATCCCGACTCGCACTCTTGCGAACCCAACCTTCGTGCAATCGGCATCCGTTTAAAGGATGATTCACGCTACACTTTATTGTAATGAACTCGTTCACGTTACACCGTGCCGGGCGCGCGCCATGGCCGTGCATTGGCCACGCGTCGGCGCCGAAATGTCGATGTACATTTGTTCATGGTCCTAGGTTCATCCTGTCGTAAAAGTACTCACGGTGAAAAAAAGCACGCATGCAGATTATCGAGCAATATTGGAGATTACATGCTTTTTGCAATATAAAAACTATTCTGCCGGTGGAATTTGATGTTGCACTAAAAAAGAATAAAATAATGTCAGAGTAAGTGAAAGTAAGAACTGTAGTGAAAATAAGAGGACGGTCTGTCAAACGCGAACCATTACATTCCTCAAATTTATCATCTACGTATGTTGTTTCGCGTCGATGAACGGTAGAATTAATTATTTACATTTGATTTCCACTTATTGATCCCTTTAAATGTATGCAGATATTAATATTTATATGACACGCGATTCTACTTACACAGTTTTCTTCAGTTTCAGTGGGAAGTGCGTTGGGACTTTTTATGGGAGCCAGTATCCTCAGTTTCTTCGAAGTACCATACTGGCTACTCGTCCGACGAGACAAACTTTCATAAACAACGAGACACAGAACGTGCACGCGTCTCCACTTTTTTTTTTTTAAACTACTCACGTGATTTACCTGCTTTGGGGGCAGAGAGGAAAAGCAATTTAGCTAAAGATGCAACTATCGCACGTTATCGCACCAGGAACATAGTGTTTTATAAATCTTTCAAGCCGTATCTTGGCAGCCTTTTCCAATAAACATGTCACCTACGATCACTGTACGGTTAGATACAAGGTTTCGTAAATATGTCACATCAGCTAGGATCAAACGGTACACCTTATAAAAAGACCAGCCTCATCGTAGCCTTTACTTCCTGAATTATGTCAAGTACAGATGTGATACCCGTTCAAAACGGGAGAATAGGCAAGGCAGATACCGCGGTAAGAGAAATCTTTTTCCAATTGCTGACAAATCGGGACGTGCAGGATATAGTGAATCGTGCCACTGGCGATAACGACGAAGTTATCGATTATTGTCTTCGTCCGTACTGCGACGGTAAGCTCGGATACCTTGGCACGCACTTACGTTTATACGCAAGGATCAATAGTAGCGGTGGTCAGAAGCGAACTTTGCAGTTCTTCGTTAAAGTGATACCGTACGATGTACCCACTCAAGCGGAATACATTATCGAGAAGGGTGTATTTGAGCAAGAGGCGATCTTCTACAGAGAGATTCAGCCTCACCTTGGTGAAGTGCTTAGAGGCGAGCCCTGG
The DNA here is from genome assembly GCA_944319695.1 of Tiphia femorata. Classification (NCBI taxonomy): domain Eukaryota; kingdom Metazoa; phylum Arthropoda; class Insecta; order Hymenoptera; family Tiphiidae; genus Tiphia; species Tiphia femorata. The sequence goes on from OX090899.1 coordinate 1,284,704, forward strand.
GCGCCAGTTTGCTACATGGTGAAGAAGGACCTTCTGGTATTCGAGGAGCTAAGTCTCAAACGATACTCCATGCGAGGGAAGCTCTTTGGCGAGGAACTTGTGCTCGCGGGCTTGTCCACGTTGGCACGATTGCACGCGGCTTCTCTCCTCGCCGAACAACGTCTTGGCACGCGTTTTGACGAACTGTATCCCCAGGCTTTCGTGGAACGAGCCTTCGTACGCGTGGGTAGATGCTTCGACTGGTTCAGAGCCGGGATAAACGTGGCAGTGGCGGTCGCTAAACACCTTGGGATAGATCACACGTGTATTCCAAGTATATTCGACGAGGTCTACGACGCCGTGAAAGCTTCCTCTACCAAGACCAACGTAGTCAGTCACGGAGACGTCTGGGCCAATAATCTTCTGTTCAACGACGAGACACCTCCTAAGTGTCTACTGGTCGATTTCCAGCTTCTCAGGTATTGTCCACTGGCCCACGACATCTCGCAGTTCCTCTACCTCTCCACGAATCGTAGCTTCAGAGAGAAGCACGAGAAGAGAATGGTGAAGCATTATTATCGGCAGCTATGCGAGACTCTGAAGAAGAACGATTATCGGTCGCCGTATCCCTCGTGGACGGACGTTTTGCAAGGTATGGAGGAGCAACGTTTGGCCTCTTCGATAACCGCTGTGCTTTACTATCCTACGATTCTCATGGACGAGACTCTCGGCGCCAAGCTCATCAACGATCCCGACAGTTATGTCAAGTTCTCGCTGGAGAACAGGGACGCCGTTGTGTTGGAGAACATGCAGATAGACCTGGAATACGGAGATAGAATCAAGGAGAGTGTCATCGAGTTGGTCGAATTGGCCCACAGGGTCAACGAGCTGCCCAAACCATCGTGATATTGAATAATCATACACGTTGCACGAACATTTGTAATCGTCGCATATGTAAATTGTAACAGGCTCTGGTTTTTCATCCTCCGCGTGCTCGTTCCAAGTATCCTTGAGAAAGTCTACGACGTTGTGAAAACTGCCACCAGCAAGGAGAATGGGCCGGTGAGCTAGTCTCCTCTTCAACGGTAACATATCAAATCCAAGAGGTTCTTGGTGGGTTTTCAGCTTTTCGAACGTTGCCGACTAACGCACGATGTCTCGCGGTTCTCGTATCTCTCCACGAATCGCAGCATCAGGCACAAGCGTAAGATAAAGATAGTGAAACATTTTTACGGACTACTTTACGAGGCCCTCGATCAAATTGTTCATCGTACACTGTATTCCTCGCAGATGGAAGTCGTTGAAGGTATGGGGGAGCAATGTTTGGGTTCTTAGACGATCACGATTACGACCGTTGCATTAAATACAGGACGCCGGCATGTTGGAGACACGCAACGAGATCTGGAATTTGGAAAGAAAATCAAGGAGATTATCATTGAATCGGACGAATTGGCAGAGAGGATCAACGACCTGCTCGGAGCATTGTAATCTTGAATGCCATCTACAGAATGTAACGTCAGTCACTTTGTTTTATATCCCACCGGCAATTGTACAGTTGTGTTGCTATCAAGGACTTCCTCTATATATTGTTTTTACAAACACACATACACGTGTAAGTGTCTATGTGCAAGAAAAGCACATCGCATATTTGATTGTTATGTTACGCTGCGTATGAAATTGGCCAATTTATCTGTTTAAATACAAACACTGCTATAATCCATTTAAAGTCTGACGATTATAAAAATAACACTCTCCCTACGCCGATCGCAAATTTTCTGCACAGTTATGAATACACGTAATAAAAGTAATACACTTTTATTTCCTCGAAACCTTTATGCGGTACTGATAATTTCCTCGTCGGGAAGTATCGCGGATAAGAAGGACCAATCGTGAGAAACTAGTGGTGCGGTATATTCATTCGTTTCGACGGTCTCCTTGACTGGAATGGGTTCGGGCTTCACAGGTCGCGTGACTTCGTTCTCGTCCTCGTCCGTGGAATCTTCTACATCTTCAACCTCCTCCTCTCTGTAAATACAAAACATTGTAAAATAGTGCATCGATATTAATCTTGCTACGTGATAAATGTCCAGAAATTTCTTTTCATGTACTACGTGCATAAGTATTTGGATAAATAATAGACGCCATTCGATTAAAAGGTTCACGTGTAACTCGTCGCACCTTTATCTTAACACGTTCGATCCTGGTGATGGAACATTCCATCGCGCACGTGCTTCGGTGCCACGACCAAAAATGCGACCAGCAGCGAACGTGTTAAGTAGGAAATGTTGTAACGACCCTACGATCTTTTGCATAAAATAATAAAAGTTGTGAGCGATATAGTCAGTATCTAGTCTATCACAGGGCTTCGTGGAAAAGTTAATTTTAAAAGAAACTTACATTAGCTGAAACTTTGAATAACGATTTTTAGAAGGAATTATTACCTGACTTCCCCGTCGTCCGATGTTTGTTTATTCAAGGATGCCTTCATCAAAGATATAATGAACGATTTGCAGAGCATCCTCATCGGTGGAAGAGTATGAGCCGAGACACTGAGGAGCTGGAAAAAAGAATATCATTTTATATTTACCGATCAATACTCGAGGATAAAGAAATCATCGTGCCTTTTGAAACCTAGTGACCTAAATTAGCCATTTTCATCTGACATACTGCATACCAATTACTAAAATGAATACCAATAGCAGAGTGTACTAAATTATACTTCTTCGAGCTTCAGAAGAGAGTAAATCAAAGATCCAAGAATCTTCTAAGGATATATAGACGTGTACTAATTTTTATACTATCATATCAAAAGTCACTTGGACTTGGATCTGGAACGAGTAAAAAATTGCTGGTGAAACGTGACCTCCGATTTTGGAAGCAAAAGTCGATTTAATACTTGATACAATTCGAGAGTCTAGCGACCTGATGCTTTAAAGATTCTGTACACTGAGAGAAAAAAATGGTTGGCTTTACTATAACCTCACTATATTTTATAGTTAAATTTGGCGTCAAATGTATTTTTATAGTTCACTTAACCGATATTATTACCTTTGTTCTTGTTACCATATGTATAGTAAAATATGCTATGTCAATATAGTTACGTTTCTTACCATTATATATTTTCAACCGTACTATATTTTTAGTTGCAATAACCATAATTTTGGGTAAAACATTAATACAGTTGCTTATACTACGCCTCCGTCGTAATTATTGACCGACATTATGGTAACATTTACCATAAATATGATATGTCCAACTATAATTTTGTTACTATGCCATTATAGTTAGATATATCGTATACTTTTCTCTCAGTGTACATCTGTCGCGGCGCACCGGTTGAAAATCTGCACGATTGAATCGGAATGTAGTGGATGTTGCGGAGTGAGAAAAGTTGGCGCGCTACGTGACTGCAGTTTACCCTGGACTTCAAGGTTCGTTCACTTTAGTCGTACATATGCAATCAGTCGTGCGCGTTGCGGCGCCCGATTGCTTAATTAGTTTTAAGGCTGACCAGCCACACCCCCGAATGAAAATTTCTGTAATTCCTGTAATCTTCTACTTCAGATCTAGGTTGACTCGTCTCTGGCCGCCCACGCGCGTCTATTTTGTGATGCGTATACATTTCGCTGGTAATACCGCGGGACGAGGATGCATCCCTCGTCTGAGGAAGATTGCACGCTAATTAGAGAATTAAATCGTTCAACGCGTTGCACGTGCACGCGGTTGCCCAAGGCTGTCGTTAAAAAAGTAATTCTTTTCCAATCGAAATTAAAACGCGCGAGGACGAACCCGTGAGCGTAATTTGGACATTTGAGCACCGTTCGCAAAAAATCAACCGTATGTACATAGACAACATCGTGAAATCACGAGACATGGAATATTCCGAGTTGGCATACTTTATTTGATAAGCGTTCCACTGAATTTTAAATTATTCTACGATAATCGAATTTCTGTTTGTCGCACATGTAGTGTATAGCGCGCGATCCATCATGTTCTACGGTTATAAAGAATTTGTTCAAACAGGTGTAATTTGAGCGTCTACCCTTGGAATTTTCCGGCCTCGTGTAAAGTACGCTAAATATTAATGCGGCCTCTGTTAACATTGCGGGAAACAGGGAATTGGTCCTTCAGTCCAGTCTGTACTATGCTAAATCGAGTTACGTTTGTTCGCGAGTTTACGCAGCGATAAGCCGCGCGTCGAAGAAACGAGGAAAAGAAGTTGGATCGTTAGAAGCGAGGAGTGGGAGAGAACGAGTGCGAGGTGGATGATTCTGGAGCGAGCATTGTTAATGCCACAATCGAGACAAATTGGCCAACGCGCGCGCGCGCGCGCGCGAGGAGCGCCAGATTAATCCTTGACTAATGGCGATGATCCCAACGTTACAGCGGGGTTTAACGTCAATCGTGCAAAAAATAACGTCACCTGACGTTTTTCTATTCGTCCTCCCTTTTGCTATTTTTAACCTTCTCCGAGTTTTCGCAAACGTCAGACAAGCTTAATTTCTTTTCCGATTAGCAAACAACTTTGTCAAGGAACCGACCAGGTTCTGGACCTTACGAGGTTCGGCGTGACGATGACGCATGAGCTTTTAGAATAATGACGACTGTTCCGTCAGGATCTCCAGCATTCTGACGCATCGACACGTCAATACTAAGGATCATGAGGAACCCAAAGTGTATTTCGCATTTAACCCTTCGTAATTCCGAAGTAGTTAAAAGCGGTTCGTCTCGGAATGATACGACAAACTTTGAAGAGGGAATATTACGTCGTTCGATTATGTGTCGGTAATTGTGAAAGTGGCGTAAGATATATGTTTTCTTGAGAAATAAGTTTGACAGATGGAGGTAACACGACACAAATAGAAAAGTCAATTCCTTTTCTCGGAATTCTTCACCACGTACTTCTCAAAGTCACTTTACGCGTAATCTCAGATTTTCACACTTTTATAATAATGAACGCATATTTATCTGTTTTTTGAATTTCCTCAAATAAGTAGAGGAAATATCATCCCTTCGAATAGGTATAGCGTGAAAAGGCGCAGAAATGCGATACAATTGAATGAGAACGACATGTTGGGTGCTGAGAGAAAGTCGAGCGATTATCGATTATTACATTACACGTATGACGAATGTATCTGGACATGCGATACACACGCGCAAAAAAAATGGTTTGAATGAAATAAAAATTGCGCAGAATAAACCTGTGCTCGACAGAGACTTATTGCTGTCGATTATTCGACGTGCAAACGGGTCCCTCGTTTAATCGACCGTAGGAATCGATAATTAAACGAATCAAAGATATCGTCAAATGGAACGCATACTACTTTTATTCCTGGCAACATTAATCGCTCGAATTCTAAATATATGTATATTTCATCCTATTGGGTATGTTTTGCCGAACCTTCGCTACCTAAGCAGTCGCTCGTTTGGTAGCGGTTTCCGCTTAGCGCTTCAAGGTATTGGCTGGTTATAACTAACTTCAAGTGCTTCTGTCCAGCCAAATATTGCGTAGCAAACGTTAGCCGCTTACGTGCGCTTATTGTTAGCTAAGCGAAGGTTCGGAAAAACATACCCATTGAATCTCTTCTTTCGTGGAAGAAGAAACTCGAAGAAACTCTATACTTTCGTCTCCTTCCTTTCTTATTTCTTTTAACCCTTTAATGCATGCTGCTGCAGAAATACAACATTGCGAATTATTTCTCTTATTAGTACTATATGTGCAATGAGAATCATTTAATGCATCATCTAATGAGACATTTCTATAATATTACTCTCTCACTCTTGTACACTATAGACTAACATATGCGACAAAGAAGTGTATCCTACTTGCATTCAACCATTCTACATTTAATATTTTAAAAATCATGCAGTAAAGAGTTAATCGTGCAATTATCTCGCACCGTCCAGTGAAATATTTCAACGGAACTGTTTCTATGATACTCGTACTATGCCAATCAAATGCGTATTACCAAACCAATCAGCCTTTCTTCGCGTTTCCTTCTTTCCTAACATAACCGTCGTACGCCTCACGAATGAAGGAAAGCTCGGAATACGTGTCATTCGACTATCAACCACCTAATGCTCAATGCGTTCGAAGGGGTTAAGTCGTGTCCGCGTGAAGGTCACGAGAATGCGGAGGTGGTGGTTTCATTCTCGTGCACGGTAAGCGAGGGGGTAAATTTTATTCCGAAGTATGTAACAATCAGGAGCGTCCTCGCGAACGATAACGGCTTGTTCCTGGACTGCCACCGGCGGGCTTCGTCCTGACCTGGTTTTACGAAAACAATTCCGCGAGCGATTCACGCGCTTCGCCGTTTGATAGCACGTCCTTCCTCCATTGTGTGCACCTGGGTGCATTCGTAAGCGCGGCAGGATAGAGGAGGAGTAGACAGCGGAGGAGGAGGGAAGGAACGTGTATCGGAAAGCGAACTCCTCAAAACTTTTCCTACTGCTTCGTACGCCACGGCGCCGTTTCATCGCGACTAACTCTTTTCCTCGCGCGGAAAGGCAGAAGAGAAAAGCAGCAAAGGGGATGAGTGATCGTTCGAATAGATGAAATAAACGGTGTCTTGGCTCTTAGTCGGTGATTTTCGAGATCTTTCGATGCGGCGAATTTTTCGTAATTGTAATGCCTCGTTATTGCGATTTTCGATACTCACTATGATCAATTTCAATGGATTTACATCAATCGGTACCGTGGACGGTGAAAGAAAGAATAGATGAATTAAAGGATCTCGAGCGTGTAAATATATCGTATACTCGTTAATAATGATTCTTGTCCAAATTGAGGGTCCAGAGTAACTCCGAGTCACTGCAGATGCTCTAGAAGGTTAAAGCAGCAATTCGTCCCATTTTTTGCGAATACTTAAGCTCTACCCTCGTTACGCAGAAATAAATTAGCGCGAATGGAGCAATCAGTATTATTTTGCACGTGAAGTTTATGTTCGTTTGTTGATTCTGCAATTTTCGTCGTAAAGAAGAATGAGGACGGATGCGAATTTTGATTTCGTAAAGCTCTTTCTTCGACGATCGAGGCTTCCTAGGAGCACGATGATCTTTTCATGCTCTTTCGAAGATAATTCTCTCATCTCTGGAAATGAACTCTTTTCCATTAGTTTTGGTTAGGTTACAAGTGCGCCGGATGCACTGACGAATTCCACTGGATGCAATCATCGTCAGCGGTCCTAGATACTCGCGATTCTTCCGCGAAGATGACGCAAGCCTTAAAATAAGGATGAAAGTGGTAGCTTTCCGAGCGTCTCTCGTCTACCGGGCGGGCCACGCGTAGGATTCTACTCGATTGGATTTTCCGCCTTTCTCTCTTTCTCCACAGCTGAAATATTCGGATCTCCTCTGCATCGCTTCTTTCACAAACAGATTTTCGGACAGCTGGTGACCCAGACTCGAGAAATTATGCACGCTTGACTCGTTCATTTCAAGATTAACGACCCAGTGAACGAGCACACCTCGATACATCGATGCAAACAATCAACTAGATTTAATTTCGAAGATCGACCCGATCTTATCGGCCATCACCTTTTCTCGGTCGTGATTTAATTCGTTCCACTCGAACGCCCAGAGCCAGCACCTCAAGCACTTGGTATTCTTTTTTCGAGCCCATTACCTTAACTAAGAACACGCGTTTGTTTTACGGATCACCGCCGCGCAATCAGTGCAAACAATTTGCAAGGATCGGCGTCGCAAACGCGAGGCGCTAAATTTAGACCGTGTGAGATGAATCCGAAATATCTTACCGATTAAGAAAATGCTGTGCCCTGCCGAAGCAAGAGACATACGTCGAATTATTTTTCAAAATTGACTATCCATAAGAGAATGGAAGACGCATAAAAGAAATCTTACCGATGTGATCTCGAAGAGAACCAACAATCAAGCGTATGCGACTATTCTTAATCGATGAGAAACCGAGCAGTACGATCTTCGACTTTACTTCATCTGACGATGAAAAATGCGCTTGCATTTCTGAGAGAAAACCTTAACAACGCGATCGCCCCGCTATTGGTCCTGATGCGGTTAAGAGCCCTTGCGCGTCCCGCCAAAGGAGATAACGATCTTGAGATTTGCCGAGGATTCGCTGGTGCTCAAAGCAACCGGCATCCATCTCCTTAAATATAAATTAGAACGGCTCTCTGGGAGTTCGCGGATCCTTTATAAAATTTTAAGATCATCTCGGTGGGATGACTTTGGTGAATGGAGAGGTAGTTAAAGGAACTCGTAAAGGGGGGGAGAGAGAGAGAGAGAGAGAGAGAGAGAGGAGAGAGAAGAGAGGAAGCGAGATTGGAAAACGGCGACGAGGGTGACGCATGTCGGTGTGGATTTTCACAAAAGAGGAGAACTCTCGGGGTCAGGGGGACAAATGGAGCGCCGCGAGGGGGTGGGAGCGCGCTGGAGCTGGCTCCTATATTAAATCATGGCGAGACCACTTCCTAAAGTCAGTCCTACGTCGAACGTTGGACGCATACAAGAAACTCCTCCGGCTGCGCATTGTTTATCGCCGTGGCTTCTCAGAGTGGCTCACACCTGGAAGACACCTAGCAGGTACCAAGTGTCCACAAGCGGTTTTCCAGTCCACTCTCGTCCAACGACATATTCTCACCTCGTAACCGCGAGAAGAAGGTGTCACGTGCAGTGATACAAGCGATTGTTCGCGCTCCTCGACGCTTTCTTCCAGCCTCGATTCTTCCATCCTCGTCGAAGAATCGTTGGGGCCTCTCTTCAAATTGAATATCATCGATCGACGACTCGTTGATCAGGACCAAGTGGCTCACGGCAGATCCGTGGAAGCTGAACACCTTTAGAAGAGTGGAATCGAGAATTCTTCGATTTTGTTCCCACGCGAATCGGGCTTACGTCCAAGAGGGATATACTCGTCAGGATGAGGATCTCTTCGTTCGTCGCGCTCCCCTGCCTCGTGGTGATGATCTTGTTTCTAGTCGGTACTCTGGGATATCCTGCCAGTAATCCAGAGGCAGTGAGTAATCTTGTGGTACGCATGATTAGAATGTGGTAAGCTTTTATTATTACTAGAGCTTAAGGATCGTCGGGATCAACCAACGTGATCCCTCTTCCGTTCGACGGGTCTCCTGCATCTGCGAACTTTCGCTGATACTTTGCATTGTACTCGAGCTTGCGATTCGCGCCTGTAATTAGGCTTGCGAGGCTTGTTATCTTTCGCGTGAATTAATTGATCTTGGAATAGTCTCCGAATGGTGGGCCTTCTAGCACCTGGCAAACCTCGTGCTCGGAGATTTTTGGTTAAAGTATCTACGGGGGTCAATCCTTTCGGTCACGTGTCATTTTTTAAAATATGGGGGTTATTGTATGATAGGTCGTTGGATTCATCTGGATTTCAGTTATTTCGATATAATGGCAGAAATATGCAGTCTCGCTTAAAAAAACATCGATGACCTAGATATCTCTAAAAATGTGAGCTTGATGAAAAAGTGGTACCCTCTACAATCTGTGTTCCTCCGAACTAAACAATTTATTTCTTAGGTATTTCCGCGTATCGTTAATGATAACGGAGATATTGGCTTGTAACAGAGTTTACTTGCACACGTTGTGCATATACCACCACCCTGTGTTCAAACATTTATTTAGTATGTCCATATATCAGGATCTTATGACCGAAAGGGTTAATTAGATAAATTAGCTTCCGATGAGCGGCGTGTGAGTGCTCACCTCGACGCGAAATATTTGATATTTTCTATTAATTAAGACATCTTCGGGATTATTAAAATCCGTGATCGTAACTTCTCTGTTTCTGCAAGCTTTCGTTCGAATTATTTTACCAGCTTGCGATCGAGGCCGCACGAATGACTGTTCGAATATGAAACCCGATATTTTGCATTAATCAAAACATCTTCGAGATTGTTAACACTATTCCTACCACGACCAGTCAAATTACCGTTTTTAAAATTTCGTTTAGAATTTCCTATATACAACGTGATTGCATAATTTTTAAAGTTCACGACTTTTCCTAAAATATTGAAAAATGTATCCGTATTCTTTATTATACGTATATGTATTTTAGAAAAATTCGTGAAATTCAAAAACGATCCAATTACGTTGTATATAGGAAATTCTAATCGAAATGTTAAAAATGGTCATTTGACCGGTCGGTAGGAATAGTGTTAAAGTCTCCAATTTACGGCGAGGTTTCGTTCGAATTATCTTCGAGGTTGCGATTGGCACTGCGCGAACAATTCCTCGAACACGAAAAGTTCGATATTTTGCATGAATTAAAACATTTTCGGGATTATTAAGATCTTCGACCTACCGGTGTTCACTAGGCCTGCTTCTGCTAGCTTTCACTCCAATGATCTTACAGCTTGCAATTGACACCGTGCACGCGGTCACTTCGACACAAAAGCCTTTGATCCTTTTCACATTCCGTTTGCAATTCACTTAGCATTGTGAATGCGTTCCAAGATCACTTCAAAATCGTTTCAAAATCTCTTCACAAATTTGCAAAAGACTTTGCTAAATAAAAAATCAGCCAGATCAACGATAGATCCTTCTCGTGAAAAGACACGCTCACCGCGAGAGCAGATACGAAGCTTCGATTCGTTTCTTTCTCGCGTCTCTTCGTCACCGCTACTCTTCTTGTCTCTCTAATTCTTCACGTTTCTCCTTCAATTTTTTTTCTCGTCCCACGTTCCTCGTGGGCTACGTGCTAGCATACGTAGGTGGATTACTCCGCACGTCGTCGTCGGGGGCTTTGACACGGACGTTACATTTTCTTTCGGCCGAACTAACGCACAGGAAGTTACGCGTGACGACGTGCCCCACGGGCGTAAGAATTACTCTGGTGAGAGACGCGCAACTAGTGAATCATCGTCACGAAATCTCGTCGAAGATTTTCTGCAAAGTCTACGTGTCTCGAGAAACGTTCTCTCTTCTATCGAACGCTCGTAAAGAAAATCATTCGACAATAACAACGTTTCAGTGGTTCAGAAAGTTTGCTATAATCGGAGAGTAGGTGATTCTACGCGTGAAAATAATTCTAGTGTTACACCTAACCCTTACTGATATTGGGCCTTACTCTCATCTGTACTTTAGCAATGCTCGGACTTTAAATGCGCTCTAAGGGTAAATAAAATTAATAATATCTGGATTAGATTGGACGAACCATACATCGTCTGGTTCGATCGTGACTAAATGAGGGCACGCGTACCTACCAAATATTCAAATTCAAAAAAGTCGATTCTTTTGCTTCTGCTTATTTTTGTACGAGAAATTATCTTCTTGCTAGTTGTCCCAGGATTATGAAACGCATCCTCTAGTGATCTAAAGGTACCAAAATTGATCGACAAGGGAAATTTCCGTATGGAAAAAATCTCCGGTAGGTTTAGTGAGCCTTATCCTGCAGAATTTCTCGAGTATAGTGTAACCATTGAATTTCATTGCATCGTATTCTATCGCAATCCTTTAGCAGAACCTTTTGCACAACGACGACCTGCTGGTTACAAATAATTGCTCCTATGGAGAATTCCATAGGAGCGATTCCATATTGTGAAGCTATCGATTATGAATTGAGGAAAGTCTTCCTTCCTTTGGCTTAACACTATTCCTACCAACGAACCAAATGACCGTTTTTAACATTTCAATTAGAATTTCCTATATACGACGTAATTCGCCTTTCAATTTCACGACCTTTCCTAAGATATACGTATAATATAGGAATATTTCAATATTTTAGGAATAGTCCTGAAATTTACAAGCCACGCAATTACGTTATACAGAAGAAATTCTAATCGAAATTTTAAAAACGGTCATTTGACCGGTCGTGGTATAGGAACAGTGTTAATTACGAATTGCGAAATGGGTCTTGCAATGAAAGAACAGGCGTCCAATGAGAACACAATAGCAGGAACGGGGATGGACGAAAAAAAGTGCACTCGCTTTCTGCGATGCTGAAAATCGCGCACGAATATAAATCAAACATTGTTCCCAAAATAGCGCGCACTATCGGCTCGCAATTGGGGCTATCGTTGCTACAATCATAATTATATCTTTAAACACGCATTGGTGGAGCCGAGAGATTCGGGGCAGGGATATTGGTATCGCCTTCGATTTATAATTATCCACGGCTTGAAACTACTAGAACACGAAGACTTCGAAATAATAAAGTAGCGCTCGTCCGAAATTGTTCGTTTACAGCAAGGATGGCCAAATTATTTCACACACTCTGGATAGCATGGTCTTATTTTTCAATAAGAATTTCGTATATAAGATTGGAGAAAGTCCTTTCGCCAAATACATCATTAATGAGAATTATTAAAGAGGTCAGAGAAATTCGGACACGATTCTTGCAAATCTTAGCCCGAGAGATACTTATTTGAAAATTTCCAAAACAATGGAATAAATAGCATTCGATTTGGACTTTGATCCTCGAATTGCATCGGAAGCTCAGAGAATTTTGTCGACCCCATTGCGAATCTCTGGTCTATATTGGTATTGACAAATAAGAAACGAGATACATTCTTTCGTTATTGCAGGCACGTGGGAGGGACGCGATAATGTCGAAAGTATAAGTGGACGATGGTCGTTGAACGTTTCTCATTAAACCAATCTCTTATGTTTGTCTGGCTATGTGAGCATATCTAATCATATTGAACCGTAGGTGGTACGTGCTACTCTCATAAACAGGAAGAGTTTTCGTCTCTTCTGGGTCAACCCTAGTAAATCTCTAATATCTCTATATGCACTATTTAATTATTGTTTAGTCTATTGTTATCGCACTATTTGTAAGTACACGCATATATACGTATACTTGTAAATATTAAGATGTACGTACGCACGTGTCTACAGAGTGTCTGACATAAGATCGTCAACAGATACCTTTATGCGTGAAAATCAATGGAAAATGCAGACCGAAATTTTGTTATCCAGAGCTGGGTGGTTCGACAATTTCAACTTGTCGATTATTACACTTGCAACATTTTCGACCTTTTATCGATTTCTTTAATGACCTACGTTTTGATTTCGTTAAAATGACGCGTTAATCGGTATCATTTGTAATATTGTTAAAATGCTAAAGTATTGTGCGATCGTTGCGTTGAAACTGTGACAAATGCAGCAGTATGCGAGGAATTTACAGAGGTGACTTTTGTGGAAAATAAAGCCTCGAATAAGAAAATTCTATTCTATGCTTTTGACTTAGTTTTCCACTTTGAATCCCTTAATAATCGGTTGAATAACATCTTGTGCGCATATCTACTGTATCTGGAATATGAACTTCGACTGTGCGCAATGGCATAAACGTAACTATGTATATGTACACACGCATGCTGTTAATACTCATGCTCTCGCGAAATTTCTTTCTCAATCAGTGTCCGTTGAAGCTCTCCTAACTGTTACAGGCGATCGAGAACATGAGACAGATTCCACAGTGGCACTGTCTCCGATACAGAAAAGTCGATCCTATGCGCCGTTGCCGAAATTATCGTCTAGGAAGGAAGCACTGACACATGGAAGTACATCGCATTCCTCCACGAACAAGCAAACAACATTTTAAATTTCGCCGCCTTCCTATGCTAAACGTATTATTTCACTTCTTCAAGCATATTTGAATAGAAAATCCGTACTATTACGTCTCATGATATAACATGATCTATACTTAAACATCTCTACATAACTCGAACAACATCCTATACCAGATTATTGAGATTACATGATAATCCTAATTGATTTCACGACAATTCGTTTATCCTACTTTCTTATTTCAATGCAATGAACCGATGATTTCGATCCATGTTATTAGTTTATTTATGAACATCGTATGTGTTAATAATACGTATCATTATGTATTAGTAAGTGTAGGAATCTTTCTTTGCATTAAGTAGCGCTTCAAAAGATAAATTACAGAAGAATTATTAGATTTAATAAGTCATCCGTTTCTCTTATTTTAGATGGACTGTGTTAATGTAATCATAATTTCACCTTTAAATAAAGTAAAAATGTATTCTTGTCGATATAAATATTCCGTCTCATTTCGTATCTTCCCAAAATGTAACTCTAAATCTCACTTTTAATAGAAATTTCTCCACAGTAGATCGCCTATTGCAAATACATAGATATTTTTTTGATTCACTTACCTCTGCAATAATTCCTTTGCCCGGTATACCAAGATATTCATGAATATGTTGACTATTAGTTTCTTGATTTGAAATGGTTTGGGATGCTACTAATTTGCCATAAGAAGTCATAGGCACATATCTATTCACAGGTAGAACTTCTAAGGACATACCCTCGTCAGTTTCTGGCTCTAAAGTAAGTAGTTCCTAGCGAGAATAATAAATAATTGTAACAATTCATTGTATATTAAATTATTTACCCATAAACTACATGTAGTTTACAACATACCTGATTAGAATCTAAAAAGTACAGTTGAGATTTTTGTTGCCAGCGTTTGAATGATAAATTACATTTCTCTTGTAAATGTGGAACAAACGTCGCACCTAATATGCTACTGTCATGTTCGATCACGCGCCTTTTCGTATATACTGGTTGTGAACTTTTAGGTGTAAATACGTACACTAGAGATAAATAGAAATAATAATGCAGAAGCATGTAAAAAATAAATACCAATATAATATAAACAATTGGGGAAAATAACATATTGTTCACATACGTGTATTGTCCTCTGTAAAAGCAGCCATATAAATAGATTTTAGATCTGTTGCAAGTGTCCCTAAATTCAAAGGGACACTCCATGTCATAGCAAGTGATAAAATATTCCATACAGCAATGTGATGTTTAGATGCAACTACAACAAGGTGACAACATTCGTGTTTCCCAAAAACAATTCGTCTAATGGGAGAAGAAATATATTACATTATTGTATTTCTTACAATACTGTATCGTATAGTGAGTATGCGTGTACATGACATAAGCAATACCAGAAAACTGGAAAACATCAATGAACTTACATTATCGTGTGTGGGTATTGACTACTTGTAAGACTGGATTTCAGAGTACATGTTTCAGGTGACCACACAGTTAGGCTGGAACCAAAACCAATACCTAATAGGGAACCATCTACAGAAAAATCTGCATCTGTTGCTGACAGATTACGATAGTCCCCCACACCATAACAATGCCAGTGTTTGGATTTTTCTGAGAAAAACAAAAATGACAAAATGAAAACTGTCCTATGTAACATATAATAATGATAACTTGCATATTAATTACACACTATGCATAGATGTTGGAGTAGTAAGACTCCACAATTTAAACTTTTTGTCTCTGCCCGTAGTAACTGCTAATTGTGCGTCATCATCGAATGCTATATACGGCTGAAATTGCAACGCATTTACACCATCTTCATGAGGTAGTTCAATAGATGTATTCAATGTGTATCTGCAATATATTATGAATAATTTGAATTATTGTACTATTAGAGAATAATTTACACTATTAAAAATTAATTTAGCTTACACTTGTTCCTTCACATCAAATGACCAAAACTTTAATCTTACTTCTACAGTTGAAATTTTATCATCGCGTTCCTCTACTGTAGCCATCCAGGTGCCATCATGATTTACAGCTATTTTAGTAACTTCTGTATTTACAACAACCACACTTCGTCTTTGTGTAAAAAAATTTTGTGCTGTTATATTAATCTACAAAGTGCCATACTTTTTTAATAGTTGTTTCCATTTGTTTACACATGTGTATAGGTGATATACTTACATTGTATAAAAGGTTTTTATTGTGGGTATCATAAAATTGTACATGACCCGTACGGCTGTTGAGAACTAAACTGTTTGTACGAGGATCAACTATAAGACCAGCAGGAAAGAGATCTTTAGATGACAAAGCTACGCCCCATGTAAAATTCTGTATTACAGACGTTAATTTTCGTTGTGGATTTACAACAACAATACCTGTTATTTTAATCGGAATTAGAAAGAAACAGAAACCATGTAAATACATACAATAATATAATTGTGAAAGAAGCTTTTACCATTATCCAATGTCGATACTGCAACATATAAATTATTCGGTGCAATGGTGAGATGTTTTATAGGTGCTGGTAACCTCGGGAGATATGATTTTTGATGAGGATTTGCAAGAGTCCATTTTACTAAGACACATTCTCCTCCACCTGTGTACATGTGACCACCTATCGAACATACACAGAACATTTTCAAATACCTTAATGATCACTAATATAACAATAAGGAAATTTTGCACAATAACTTTATAACTATAATTTTGATTTATTCATATAATAATTATAATATAAATTTATTATTTTACCTGAGTTACTAAATACAATTTCTTTGACGGGCAATGTATGCCAGTGGTATACAGCTGTGTATGGTCTTGGCTGAAATAAACTTCTCCACACCACTACACGCCCTGTTGAATCTCCTGTAGCTATACATTGTTCTTCTGGATGTCCTGCTAAACAAGTAGGTCTCCTGCCTGATTTACCCGTTTTGTGTCTGTTCACAGTATCAAATTTAACATTTAAATCGAGTTCATTAATCATATAAATGTTGTTATAAACATTATTCAATGTTGAATATTATTATTAATAACATAAAGATTGTACAACTGAAAATTGTTAAAAAATACACTGCGAGATCAAACTCACACTCTTTCAGTTAGATTTACAGCAGGATTTAATATATGTAAATTTTCATCATGAAGAATCGCTATTAAATTGTTAGCATGATTTCCAATTCGATCGACATAATAGTCTTGGTTATCAAGATCATTGGCGCTAAAAAATTATAAATATAAATTATATTCGTTCGTATCTACTTAACAAAGCAATGCCGTTAAAATGGATACTCACAAAAGGTGTACAGATTTACAACACCTTCCAGTTTCAAAATCGAATAATAACACATATATCCTGGTACGACATTTTGCGATATAAGTTATCAAAACTTCACAAATATCAATTCCTCTGGATGTTTTATAATTTACAATATGGAAGGTTTTAATTTTTGGCCGCTCGACTTCATTAAAGTGTAATTTCTGTGGACATTTCAATATGAAATTTGTATACGATGTACAATATAAAATAATAAGCACGCAAAAGAATAAAATTAGATCGAGAGTATATAATAAAAATCCAACAAATACTTTCAAAACCGCAATATAAGAGCGATTATACAAGAAGATTGTAAAATGCGTTCGTACTAATTTCTTAGTAATGATGCCGCTTCGACAACTCCAGAAATGAAGCTCCCCAGTATCGGTACATCCTATTATCGTATGGAGATTCTCCGGATGAGGGACAATTCCCGTAATTCTATGCTCACATGGCTCAAACTCTCGCACAAAGTCTCCAGTTTGCGTGCTATATGCCCTGATTACCTGCTTCCATACTATGTATAATGTTCTGTAAGAGAGTAGAATGAATCCAATTATTCTAACCTTAATTACACAACGCAGACAAGAAAATTATTCAATTTTTGAGTAAGAAACAATAAAACAATAACATTGCAGTATGCGTATGACAATATAAAAACTTACTCGCCATCGGCAGAGAAAAGAGGTCGTTGGTTTATAATACTTCCACCGCCTTTTCTTTTAACAACTAAGTCGTTCAGTTCAATTATATCGTCTGTCTCGTCCATTCTTGTCATCCTCGCGGTGGGTCAATTCCCACATGGCTTTCACAGCGCCATGAGGCGCCGCATGATCTTCTCGCGGGCAAAATAGCACCGTGTAGTGTTCAAAATGTCGCCGAGTGGTGCACAGCGCTACACGTATTCGACAATGGGTTACTGCGCGGATACGAGTCGTTCAGCCAGATGCTGAAACGCATTGCAGCGCCATCTCGCGATGAAAAATTTCAAGTATCAAATCGTTGATTATATATACGTAATTCATTTTTAAGCTGTTTTAAATAGGACCCTGAAATTTGTTAATTATTGCATTGCACTCGTTTCTGGTACGGTCTATATTTACGGTCATGTCTATACGGCGAAAACACTATGGACAACCAACGAAAAAAGCTGCATACTACATGTGAAATTACCAACCGATTGGACCTTCGATCCATCTAGTGTCCTCTGGCAGAAGAAAATGTAGTGGAGCGTTGACGAGTTTTAGCGTAGAGTTTACAGATAACACCACACGTATGAAATAAGCTTGTGAATATCTTGAAAAGATCGTGAAGAAATTTTAATTGAAGAAAATATGTCACGTCTCTCAAGTACTTGAGGTAAGGGTACATAATTCTGACAAGTATTTCGTTAAAATGAGAACGTAGCGAGGAACATTGCACTTGCTTCCCTGTTAGCTCCATTCTATATTATTAAATCAGTATGTAAATCATTTTTCTTTTTTACAGATTATCAGTGTCGGTACACTTTAATTTTTTAAAACAAACTATACAATAAACAATTATTGACACGTTTTTAATTTATATAGCAGCATATCTCTCAACAAGCTCGTTAAAGTGTCAGAATTATGTTCAAGTATCTCAGAAAATTAATTGAACCAAATCAAAATACTTCCCGCAAACGAATGACTTGTGCGAATTTTCTAATGGCGGAAAATTGTAATAGAATATTTCACGACATTCAATTAAACGTCGAATTAATCACGGTGAAAGGTACACGCGAAGTTACCCATTGAAACTTCTGTTCAAGATCGAAATGTGTCATCAACGTTCCTCTTAGCTCGTTCTGTGAAAATACGCTGTCATTGGTACCTAAAAGTGTCTTTTAGAATATGAACGAATTATAAATTACCGTAAGGAATCGATGGTGAAAAATACCTGTAGATCAATGAAAGCTGTTTACGTGTCATTTATCAGAAGAATGCAAAATTTTAATATTAGTAAGGTCATAGTTAACGACACGTCGACAAAAATTTCAGAGCTGTTTTAACATTGTAAAACTCACACGGGGGAGAATATGGCATGAATGTGAATTTTATGAAATTGAAGTAATGATTTTATTGAAATATAAGGAATCTGTACCAGACAGAACTAAAATTAGTGGTGAATTTGGTACTACCGGGGTTCACATATCGTATATGCCTGCGTAACCACTGCTTTATCCTCTCACGTATTTACCATATAAGTAGTTTGAATGTCTATAAGTACAGAAATAATAACGAAGGTACGCGCACAGTCTATCTCGAAAATACTAAACCTAGAATGGGATTCTCTCTTTCTCTCTTTCATTCGTTCTTTCATTCTCTCCTTCTCTCTCTCTCTCTCTCTCTCTCTCTCTCTTTCGCTCTCGCTTCCTCGTTCACTCTAAACCTGCAATTGCAATTTACAAATTACAACATAAAAGGGGTTTCCGCTTTCTCTATTTACAATTGGTAAATCAAAAATTCTACGCGTAGTCTCACGGCATCGTTAATCGCGTCACGCGAGCTCCCGTCCGGGCTATGTACAATTTTTACAAGAATTTCTTCGTCAATATACAGGTGTTACATTACAACAATTTATCGTGTACTTGTTCCTCAGCGACACTTGTTACAAGGAATATAATCTACCTAGTTGTACACAAATAGACTGAATTTTGAAGAGACCGCGACATCGCTAACCTTTTTCCCCTTTTCTCAAGTGGTATAAATAAAAAGCCTTCAGTACCAACGTATGACAGAAAAGAATAGCAAAGTCAGGTTTCTTCAACAGGATACATCGCGTACACAGTCTAATAATACTATACTAAGAATGTAAAAACTTAAAAATGCTCATATTAGTTACAATAAATAAGCAATGTATACGATTAAACTTTACATGTGTATTATTCATCTATATCACGGATTTACTGGTTCTGATAGTGCACGAAAAATGCATGGTGCAACATCGTTAAAGTAATAATGTTCAGAATGGAATCCTAAGCTTGGTTAAGTCGAAATTTCCTTCTTCCTTTTTCTGCTCACAATTTATGTTCGAAAATGTCTGCACGAGGTAGGAACATATTCGTTTGGAACACGCTCGGCAACACATTCGTAATCGAAATTTGCGCTATCCGAAGATACACGTTTGGGAGACTGGAACATGGAAACGTACCGTGTGAAAGTATACTTAAAAAATAAGATAGAGAAATTAACGTGCGAAATAAACTCGAACAAGAAAATTCCAATTACAACGAGAATTCGTATTAACTTATAGGAAATAATTTAAACTCGTCGAACAGGAAAACGGACGTGCGAATCGAGAAATTATGCGCGGAAATTGATTAGAACAACGCGCGACCTAACCGTAGGAACACAAGTAAGCATAAGTTCTCTCTGGAACCGAGGAGAATCCGGGGCGATGAGAAAATTTCGCAGAGTATATCGAAACCAATTGGAATCTCTGCATTCGCGAAGTACAAAACATTTATCATGCCGAGTTGTTCGATAACGAAGCAACATACTAATATGTAACACGAGAAAATGACAATGACGGCGCGCCAATACGAGCAGAAAATGATTTCCCGTTCGTTCGAAAGGACTTCTCCCTCGAAACGATCTCTAAGAAGCGACGCGTCCTAAAAACGGATTAGAAAAATATCTCTCTCAGATCTGTACTATTCTCCGCAGCAAAACTGACAAATGAAATCAGTTGTGTAACGATTCTCGAGTTCTAGGTAAAGCAAAACTGCAATCGGTGAGAAAGTCAACGTATTACCAATATTTCTTTTATCAGATCTTTAGGGCGGCTAAGGTCTATCAAGCACTTTAAAATGTTAAATAAAATACAGACGTATTTTACGGTGTGTACGCACGACTCTCTCTTATGCTTCGCACAGTGTGATTCGTCATGCGGGCGCAGGGTCACATCGTCTTAGCCAATAATTAGTCGAGTTTGCGATCTAACATTGCGAATTCTTCAGTTCGAATAGATATCACGGTAAATTCTCGCGTTCTCCGGAATCGCAAGGCGCGAGCACAGGTTTAGTATCCGCGTATCTGAATCTTGTCATCGGAGGTTCTTCGAACTTCGCTTCGACCTCGTCCCGATTCTTTTTCCTCGACCCTCCACCATCCTGGGTCCCCTTCGTCCCTCCCTATCCCGCGTCATCGCAATAACAACAACAACGTCCATCGTCGCCACTACCGTTAATTATTATTTTGTCGCACAACGTATCCGTATGTAACATACTCATTAGCTTCGCTCTTATACCTGACGTGTGAAAATAATTTATATGTACAGTGATCCATTATAATTCACAGCGAACGATCCCTCCTGGGAGAACCGTTAATAGATATCGCTCTTGGGATCCCTCTCCCGGAAGAATCCCTTCTCAGTCTTGCACTCCCTGATGGTAACGGTCTTCAGGTTCACGGTAACATCCGTAATGAACACCTGATCGGCGACTGGATTCCTCGCGTGCCAATAATCCGTATCCGGACTGGAGAGGGAGGCGTATATCTCAGGCTTCGAGATCTCCGCTTTCGCGATCTCCGTTTGCTTGATGCTGAGGGCGTTATTGTTGTTGGCGTTGGCATTGTTATTGTTGATGTTGTTGTTATTGTTGTTGTTGTTGTTGTGACTGTGGTGGCCGTTGACGATGGTGGGTAACCTGTTGTTATTGGTGTAGGAGTCTGTAGGACTGGGCGACTTGTGGCCGTTCACGTCTACGGTGACGGTGCCGTTCGATTTGTCCTGTTTTTGCTCGGCCAAGTGCCTCTTTTTGGTAGGCTGCTCCAAGGGCGTGTCTATTTGAGGGGACAAGGGTGCCGGTGGTGCACGCGGGAGCGAGGGTGGCGGACCGTGGGGCACGTCAGCCTCAGGCCGCTTTTTATCCTGAACCGCAGGCGCTGGGGTCGTCGGGACGGCCGGCAGTGGTTCCTCCGGTGTAGACTTCACGCTCGACGACGACGGCCTTCGACCGTTCACCTTGTGACTCTGAAATTAAACCTTGCATCAAGACACTATGGAGGAGAGACCGGGATTACAACGGTACGAGTAAAACGAGCAATGAACAATATCTTACTGATAAGCTAACTAATGTCGGACGGAGGTTAAGTAAACGGTGCAACCCCTTTTTTTGCACTTCGAGCTACATCTAGCATTGAGATTGAAACGGGTCCCTACTGAATTAGTCTGAGCAGGTTGGAGTAGTTTATCCGAGAAGATTCTCGACAGTGGAAGCTTCGAAGATAGAAACATTTCCATCTTTAGCTAAATTTACCGGCTTTTCTCTGTTCTTTGCCTGTTCCCGGGAGAAGCAGGGGAGAATTGGCGCTAAGAAATTTGTCGTATCAAGAGAAGCTGCTAGTTTCTCATGATCCATCGAGTATAGAGGGTTTCTCGGTGGTCCTTGAGCGAGGAAGCAGCTTTGCTAGGGCGAAGCACCTATCAGGAGCACTTACGTGATAAGAAGGCGACGTAGGATTGCCTTTCAAAGGTAACAATCGTGGAATCTTGTTGGGCGGAGGACTTCCGCTACCGCTGCTCGGACTGCTGGTCGTGATAGTCACTCCGATCTTGCCGGATTCCTTGCTGAGGACCTCGGCCTTCCTCTTGGTGCCTGCTGGCTCCCTCCTCGGTAGGAGAGGAATGTCCACGCTGCTATTCGAGCTGTCCGAGTCAACGCTGAAGGGTGGCGCAGATAGTTCCGGGGGCGTTGGAGATTCGTGACCGTCCAAGGAGCTCGGTAGGGTGTCCTCGTCCGGTGCCACTGGATTCAATCGAGGTGCTGACGTGCTTCCAGTCGTCGACTCGTCCTGGCTGTCCTCCCCGACTCTCTCGTCTCCACCTGGCTCCTCCTTCACCACCAGATTCGCTAAGACCTGTTCCTGTTGTCGCAGAATGTCTCAGTATGGAGAACCGATACACTAGGTAAGAGACTAAGTATCGAGTTGGCCAAAAGGTCTTCTTGTGTTCGGATAAGATCACGTGGCGGTGACTTATTTTAAAAGAACGTTTTTCACAGCAATGTTTCGTGCGAGACGCAGACCCTATGGACGGACTAGTACCAATGTTCTCAGAGTTAACTGGAAAACTTTCATAGCTACTGTTTTCTGGCATCTTTCAGATCTGACAATGTTGTAAGCGCAACACTTAAAGTGTGACTCTAATATCGTGTACCGGCGAAAATGGGAAAACTTTTTGACCAATCCAGTAAAGGTATCGCCGTAAATCAATTAACGGTAAATGTGTTCGATGGAAATTTTGTAGAGATGGGGTGATAATCTTCGTGTAAGCACCCGAATTAGCTCTATTAAACTCGTTTTCAAAAGCTGTTGGTAATTTTAAGAGTGGTCCTGCTAGTTTCTCGTTTAAGCTCTATCTTTGTTCACTGACGTTTTAAGGTATGTCGGGCCATTTTCTTACACTGTATCTGGTGTCCCTCCGCCTTGGTCTCCTCGTGGAAACGTCACTGCCTTTCTGACTCTCTTCGTACAGCTCGATGAGCCTAACGTCCAAAATATTTTCTTCTGGCTCCCACGTGTTGTACCTGATGGGAAATTACGTTCACATATGCTGTATTCCGCACCGAAGAATATCACACTTAAACGGAGTATTTCTTACAAAACTTACTTTTTACTCCATCCTTTCCACTTGACAAAATATTCGACTTTGCCCTGAAAGCAAAAGAAAAACAACAAGATGTTACTAAATGTTACATAGTGTAAGGAGCTTCTAGCAATAAACAATTTTGGGAGCGTGTACGTAGGTTTTTCATTATGGCAGGTTTATCATCACGTGCCCGTGTCTTTTGAAAATCAGTAGTCTAGTTTCGTAAACATTTCTTTAGACAAACAGTAGTGAAACAATCAGGTGTGATAGGTACATCACCCTACTTTTAATTTTGTTCGCATTTAATTTTATGCGCATTACATTGATGAGTACATTTTACGAATTACCGAGGGTAAATCAGTGGTTTGATAGCACAACATTTCTAAGGTGCAAAAATATTCAAAGACTTTGGAGAAAAGACTCACGACGAAAATTTTGCCACGGAAAGTCGTATGCGCCGAGAATCGCTAAATAGATCTTCCACCGCAATTCGTATACACGTGAAAACTATCGGAGAAAGGGATGGAAAACATGCACGAGTGAAAGCTCGGCCCTATTCGCATGAATATTTACATCGACGTTTATTAATCGAGTTGACATCGAAGTGACCAAGTGCGTTCGAGAAATCCCGAGGAAAGAGCTTATGTAGGTTAATTTTCATAATCTATGCATCTTCGTTCGCGCTACTTACGCGCCATCGAATTAATAACGGCCGTCGTCACGTTGCCCGATAGTATTTTAACCGATAAACAAATGAATGGAAGAAAGAAGGAGAATGTTCCTGGCTCGAAATGCGGTGCAGATGCCCATCTTACACGGGTGGAAGGAAAACTGCGTCGTAAGCGTGAGAGATAACCTCTACGGAGAAACTCTATCGGGTGGAAGTGTGTTTACGTTGGAGCACCAACGGAGGAAGGACGAAAGATACGTCATCGCTGGAGCACGTGACTCTAACGCATCGAATGCCAGAAATTTCCTGACAATTAAAGCTGTTGCTTAAAACTGCAGAAGTCTGGTTACTTTCCATAATGATAATTTGCAAAACTTACTGTTTAATTGTGCATTATTTAGGGCACGCAAGTCGTGCTTTCAATTCTAGATGACCATCGTACAAAACGGGCCACCAAGAGCAGAATGTATTAAGACATTTGTTTTTTTTTAGAGAAAAAAGAATGGTACCATTTTACATGTGTTCTCGTAGGAAATTGTTCACTGTTTTCGATGTTAAATCGTACTTCGTTCTAAATAATATAATTTTGAACGTGTTTCTGTAAAAAATGATATTGTCACAAGATTTTAGGAGCTTTGACTCCGTTTCCTCTAAAATTTGAAAAGTGTAATTTCATGTAGTTCTGTTCTGGGCTTCAGACGGACGAATGATAGAGAATCCAGGTGATTTACGTTAAATGCGAATTACACGTGGCAGAATGTTTTTAATACGCCACGAGAAGAACTACGGTGAGAAATACACGAAGTTGAAATCTTTCGATGCAGTATTCCTTCCTGAACGGGATCGATAAAAATTTCCGAAGGCGTCTTCAACGATCGTCGTAAGCGTCTGGAATAAATTAACGCGATATCGTTCTATGGCACGCACGCATGCGCGATGCTAGCGACACAACAAAATCCCGCGCTCATTCCTGGCAGTGATTTCGTGCCGAAAGTAAAAAAAGGCCCATTCAGATCGAATCTGACAGCAAAACTAGAATTCTTTAAATATTTCACGCACGATGGAATTCATTTCTAAAGAATGGAAGAATAGCTGGGACGAGCAAATTTTTCATAAAATAACGGTAGTCCTTAAATGTGTCATATATTGAAGCTAGCACTAGAAAGTCAAACCTTGTTACAAGTATAGAATGCAAATATGCAAACGCTACTATTGCCATCCGCGCGTTTCACATTCGCAAGATCGAACTTGCTCGCGTTTCTCCCTACTAACCTCACCACGAGGAACAGTAAAATACAAAATCGCAACCCGTCCCCACAGTTTCGTTACAAATCCGTCGAATAGCGAGTGTTTTGAATAGGCGAATTGAAAGAGCATGATTTGACCCGATTAAAACGTAGGAGGAAGTCGGTAATCGAGGATACTTCTTCCGCTCCGTGTCTCATTTACCCCCTCGTAACATAGCTTTTCTATCTACTTCGTCTCTCCCTGGAAATAGTACACATGCGCGTGTTTTCTTTTATCGTAACGGCCGACAGCCAATGGGAGAAAAGTCACGAGTTACGGAGTCTCCGTTTTACCGTAGGCACACGCTGGTCTACGTTCGCAAAAGCGTAGTTGCTCACGTTTCTCTTTCTCCGTCTCTTTCTCGACACGCACCACGAGCACGTAACCAAACCCCTCCCCCTGAGCGTCCAATCCCGAGAGGGATGCGCGAGGACGATAGACGGGCTAGTGTGCGTTTCGTCGTCACGACGTTACACGACGTTCTCTCCAACACAGGGCGCGGATATTCCGGCGCGTACGTAATCTGCGCAGGTACATAATCCGCCAACGGGTGAAAGCCGTTGGCGCCAGCAGCGATGCTCGTTAAGTCCGCTACTCATAGAAGCCGAGCCGATCGCAAGGATCCGCTTTTTCCGCGCCTGCGTCCGCTCCACGGATTTTCGAATCCATCCCGTTTCTCCCGTACGGTCGATAAAACGGGCGGCGCGTCCACTTCCACGAGAGCCGGTCTTAAGCGATTCTCTCATTGGCCGAACCCTCGAGGCGTGGGGTTGCGATCGGTCTGACAGGAGGAAAACAATGACGTAACCTGCAAACGTGAACTCCGACGCGAACGATCATTCCTACGACTTTACATTTCAACGATTATTTACGCCTGCGTAGTTCGTATATACAAGACGCGAGGAGACACGATTCGAATTTTATCCCTCTCGTGAAAGCTTTCCTTGCTCGTCGGTGATCGGCGAAGTTCGGCGGCGAGGAATTTAACGCGTCTCACCGCTATACAACAATGTCGAGACGATGTTTTCCGTTAACGACGCACGAGTCACGATGTTATTCTATTCGCGAACACGTGCTTCCGCATCCGTGCGTTCCACTGGCACGGACGATCGTAGGTTTTAATAGTAGCCCCCGAGTTAAATCGCATTGAAAAAAAAAAGAAAGAAAACTGCGTATCCATTGGGATTTACGCGCAACGCCGGGTGTCGCGGGGTATACGATATAAATCACGAGAGTAGGGGAAAGGAGTAATTCTACGGGCAAAGAGATAAAAAGAGACGAGAGAGGAAGTGGCAACGGCGCATAGACAAACATATTCCGTGTGGTGGCGCCGCCTAGCGGCACTAGATCGAGTCCACACGGTTTCTCTCACTTACCCGCTTTTCTCTCTTCTTCGTAATCCGCTCGGCGGCGTAAACTCTGTCACCCAGATCCATGATACTTAATCCTTATCCGCTCGCGTGAACGTTAACCTGCCGTTTAAATCCAATGGGACGTTGATTCACTCCGTAACGATCGTGCACGATCCAACGCAACACCATATGCATGGACACAAGATCAGAACTGATACTCCAAATCATGTATCACAGCAACCGTGTAAACACGCACGTATCTTCCACGGACGGACAACGGAGCCGTGGGTCACTCGAGCCAAAAATCCTCGAGAAGATAACTTCCACCGTGTAGAAAGAAAAAAAAAACTGCTCTGCTTTCTACGTAGGCGATTTAATTACACACCACCGCACCGTACCTCCCGCCACGTGTTTCTCAAGCGGTGATCGATTGGATCACCCGCACCCCCGAGTCAAGTTGCGCGAACTTAATCGTCGTGTCCGTAACGATCAGAAGTAGTAGGATGCAGCACGTGTCGTCGCGCGTACGAGGACAGTCGGCATCGCACGATGTTTTTCGCCCCGATCGGCTCCGTCGAGCGACGGCGATTAGAGGGGCTGCTATTTCAACGACGAGGCGGCAATGCGCCCGATGTTTTCGGAAAGGTGAGTAGTCGCGGCACGACCGGCGAACACGAGCGAAGTTGGCGTACACGCACGTCCCATCGGGAAGGGAATTTCACGCGGCACCGGGTCCGCGCCGCGAGTTCCTTTTCTCCGGTTGTTCCACCTCGCGCGTATCCTGCCTTAGAATAATCGTAGGAGTGGCGCACACGGGGATATCCTACGAAGCGGAGCCAACGGATCCCTGGGGTGGTAGGATGCGGGTCGGCCGGCAACACGTTTTCCGCTTTCTGCTGGTGGTGCTGCTGCTTTGGCTCTCCTCGTCGTTCCCTTCGGGTGAGATCGGCGCTCGTGACGTCAGCGTTTCCCCCTCACCTCGTAAACACCAAACATGGCCGTCGCACGGATATACGCTGCTCGAGTGCGTCCCAAGCTGACGGGGAAAAGTCGCCGGGCGATGAGTATCGGCGATGAAGGTAACGGCAAATTGGAGCCACGGAAGGATTTTGCAATAGGTCCGCACGTCGTACGGCGAGGTCGAGGGCGGATATTGAAAAACTGGAGCGATCGACTCGCAACGTCTAGCACATTCTGCGGATCGAGGCCGACTAGAGCCGAGGTCTTCCGAACTCCCCTCGCAAGCCTAGTGGACTCGCCCGACCCGTTCAAGGTTAGGGGGGAGGAGAGCAGAGAGACGGGAGAGAAGCGTAGAGAGAGAGAGAGACGGTAATAGTGGAGGGACGTCGTGGTGGGGATAGGCTCTCAACGGTACGTGCGCCCGCGAAAGAGGAACAGAGAGAAAGGGAAAGAAGAGTGTGCCGAGAGAGTGAGTGTCGGGGAAGACGGGCGGGGAGAAGCGAAGGGAGGAGGAAGAGCAAGCGCAATGGAGGTAGAAAAGAGAGACGGCGCGACCAGGAGCGCCGTCCTCGGAACAAGAAAGCTGCCTGCCTGCCTGCTTGCCTGCCTGCTCGCCTGCCTGCCTGCTTGCTTGCCAGCCAGCCAGCCAGCCAGCCAGCCAGCCACCCCAAGTCCCCTTCTAGGTACGTGTGTGCGTGCGTTCGTGTAGGAGAACAGTCGATGCGACGTTGCCAAGTCCGTTTCGTCGATAGCACCGCACCAAATGTCACTGGCGCACCAGCGATAAACTCGAGGACCTATCCTATCCCACCGAGCTGGCCCGAGCGCTCTCCTTCGGGATCGCGTCCGATCGAATTTGGTGCTAGCTGGCGAAAGGAGTGCCGATCGATCGATCTCCCTCGCCACCACCACCGACGTAATTTTCGCCGCCGCACACCGTTTCACCGTGCACTCGCGCTCGCGATCCGGCAACGCTGTATCCTCCTTGCGATCTTCTGTCACATACTATACCCTACTACCGAACCAACCGCGCCGTAGCCCGTCCTATACGATGCTCTCGCGATAAACACTCCGTTTAACGGCGAGGCCCTCGTAACGAGCGCCGTGACCGACGACGCGGACGTATAAAATCGCGTCGCGGCGGGACGCGGCTACGCGGTACACCCGGAGAGAAACGGTGAGAGAGAGAAAGAGGTAGAGGGAGAGCCGCGTCGCGGTAAACAGGGTGACGCGCGATCCTCTCCTGAAAACGCGTGCAACCTCAACGGATCCCGAAACGAGAGTGTCTCTCCCGTGGCCAACACGAACACACAGGGAGAGAACGGTCGAGGGAGCGAGAACATTGGGAGAGGGCGAGCCAGGGAGGAAGAGAGACCGAGAGATAGGGGAGCCAGATGGTGGGGGATACCCTCTTCTCTGTCCTTCGGCGTAAATAGCGGGATAAAAAAGCGGCGTCGGACGAGCTCGATTGGCGGGTACCTTGGGGCGCCACCGACGCACCTAACCCCGAACCGCCGTGCGGCCAATCGTGGCTTTGCTCGGCCCACGTCGGTTCCCCTCGACGAGCCGAGAAGGCGGGATCAGCGCGCACCATCGGTCTCTCCTACGGTTCCGAGACCCCTCTCCCTTCACCTTCCTCCTCCACGACCCCTTCCGCCTCTCCCTCCTACCCCCGTTCTCGTCTTTGGCCAACGATCTCCCACTTCGCTCGACGAAAGAGAGAGAGCCTCCCTCTCGCCTCGCCCTCCCCACCCTCGGGCCCCCTCCATTTCATCCCACCAGCTTTTCTGTTCCCCCGATTCCTCCCCTCGTTCCTCTTGCTCCTCGCTCGGAAAACCCGAATAGCGGAGCGCTACCGTGCCACCGTCCACTTCTCTCTCTCGTCGACGCGGTCTCCCGGTGTGCGGCGCTCTTTCTCTACGTGTAAGCACTCATACCAACCGCGCGACCCGAAGGGCGGGCAAGTAGACGACGAGCGCGGGCAACTCCGTATACCTCCCCGTAGTACATAAATACATAGGGGGAGCACGATGTACGCCGCGATATACGTATTGTACATAGTGGCGCGCATGAAGAGGCGGCGGTAGAGGGGAGCCAGCGAGACCACAACCGATCCCCTCTCCTCTGCTACGTCGGCGGTGGCCGACCACCGTCGCGTATTGAAATACCCTGGCTCTGGAGTAGCCGTGCGGCGATGCCGCTTCTCTCCGCGGCCAGTACACGGCATCGCGAGCACCCGTCGCTCTCCTCTCCTCTTTTCTCCTCTCCTCTCCTCTTCCACCTCGTCCCGCCCGCCCTTCCTCGTTCCATTCCGCCGCGGCGGACGCGGGCGCGCGCGCGGCCTATCCCTCCTTTCCTTTTTTTCTTCCCTCTACGCTCGAACATTCCCTTCTCCCTCCACCTCACCTCCTCACCGACGGTATTCGTCCCCGCGACTTCACTCTTCCCCGTCTCCTTTCCGTTCCCCCTCGACGCCCTTCCACGTATCATCGCCCATGGGGCCTGCTAGGGCGCCGATTCCCTCGTTTCCTCCTCTTTTCACCTCTCTCGCTCTCCTTCCACCCTTCTTTCTATCTGTCTTCTTCGTCGTTCTTTCCCACCTTTTCCTCCACCCTCTTCATCCCCCGTCGAATTTTCTCTCCTCCATCCTTCTTTTTCTCCTCCTCCCCTCCTTCTTCCGCATCATCCACCGGATCCGCCACTGTCTTCATTCCACCTCCTCGTCCTTCTCACGCGTCACCCCACTCGTCCTTTCTTTCTCTCCTCCCTCCTTCCTCCTCCCTCCCCTCGACCCTTTCCCTTACCATCCCCCGTCGGTAATCTATCGGGAGATCTCGCCTCTCCCCTTCCAGCGCAATCAATCTTTTCCGCGAGCGCTGCGCATCCACCCCCTCTTCTCGTACCCCTCGTCCGTCCTCGCTCAGCTTGCCCGCCCCGCGCGGATCGCGGGCAAGCGACGCGTTAAAAGCGAAAATGCGAACGACGCGGCTGTGCCGCTCTCCGCTGCTCACCGCCGACCACCGCCTCGCTCCTCATCCACGAACGCTCTCCGCGTTTCTCTGTGTACGTGGGTGTGTGCGCCCGGTGCCACTATATGCCGTGGACTGCGGCATTGCGCAACCATGGAATACACAACGGCAACGTAGATGGCGTGCCGCGGATACGCGGCATACGGATTACCTCCCACCTCCCCCTCTTTAACTTTGCCTCCTCGTCCCTGTCTTCTCTCCTTCCTCATCCTCCAGCTCGCGAACCAACGCCATCCTCTCCTTTGTTCCTCGTCACCATCGTCGGCGCAAGTAAGTCGAGATGTAATGTTTGAAAGTGAGAAAGAGAGAGAGAGGGATAAGCGTACCTGTCCCTATACTCGTTCGAAGGACTCGCGTGTTCCTGGGTCGGAAGAGCACGGGTGATTTTTCTGGTTAGTTAATTGGTCGCGTGGTAGGTTGATCCTTGGTTGGACTGTACTGGAATGAATGATAATAAGTCACTCCCTTCACGGTTGTGCCTAAAAATTCGGTTGGAATTTTGCATGTCAATTGCGGTGGGAACTCGTTCGTTAGTTGTCTAATTGACTGGTTTTAGGTTGATGTTAGGCGTGGATTGTAGTTTGGAGACGAAAATTGCAGCTTTGTTTTTAAGGTAGCCAAGAATGTTCTGACTATGTGGTAAATTAAATGGTCGATGGAAGTATGTGCACGGAGGGAAGCAGCGTCCGGCTCGTCCTAGTCTTCGAGGTGTAATTTGTCATGGAGATTGAGCACGAGTCTATTGAGCCAGTGTTTGCGAATGAGTGATTTCTTTCGGGAGAATAGTAGCTTTCCGGTCTTTGAAAAGGGAATATGTCCTCTTCGTTATTCGTATGGTTGTTCGGTAGCTCGTACGATTCTTCTGTTGGGTTATCTCGATTATCCGATGGTCTTGCGTCCGTCGATTCACCTTCTTTCTTTTAATTTAAGCACGATTTCCGGGTTTCTTCTCTTCTCTACGCTTTCGTCGTCCATGCGAACACACGTTCAACATCATTTCTCAGAGTCCCGAAACTAGGTGCGTGTTTCATGGCATTAAAGGCACTCAGGAGTCTCCTCAGAAATGTCAAAGTCCCATCTCCCTGCGTTTCGATTATCGCGAATTTTGAAAAACACAAAGCACCGAGGCGGTCAAGTGGCGCGATAACAGACGGCGAATGATAATAGAATTCCGAGAGCATCGTTCGAGTTTCAACCTTCGTCGTTACTCTTTATTCTAGCCATAATCTGTTTACCGTGTCCTTTGTACTCTAGAACGAAGGCTCTCCTAGAAATATAAATTTGTCTCGGAAACGGACATTTTTCGGAGCACGCGTCGAGGTTCTTAAGTGGATCGTAATCGTTCGTCGTTACGAAACACGTTTATCGAGAAAAAATTTGCCGAGCGTGAGAAGATCGTCGAATCGAGATCGGAGATACGAAAGATCGTGCCTTTTATAAAACGAGGCGTTGCACTTTCACAATATCGCGTAATGATCATACTTACCAAGTCCTCGAGCAAGTTGCAAGCTCGAGGAACACCGGTTAAGAACCACTGTTGAAAAAGGTTGCAATCTGCCGCGAAGGAATTGGTCGCAATTAAAAAGACAGACGCCCTCGAAAGAGTCTCGTTCTCGGCGTCGAGAAGATGCGACCACGACGACGACGATGGCGTTTCGCGGTCTTAAAATAGCCGGCGCATAGCCAATGTAACAGCTAAACCGTCGCGCAACAATGCACGCGATACGACCTTCAACGCATTACCGGATGAGAGGTCTGCTTCTAATTTGCGAAGTGAATTGCGCAATGAAAGCCGATCCCTCCGAGTTGGGCGTCGAGAGAGCCACTTCTGAAGGTACGAAGCCGTTCATGGAAATCGAGATGCTAAAATGGATTGGATCCGGTGTAGTCGTTTCGAAGATTTTCTGCGGGAAGTCTCGAGATAAATCGATCGCTGGCTTAATGGGACTGGCTCGAGTTTCGAATGCCCGAGGAGTAATTAGATAACGATGTTTGGAAGAAGGCTCGAAGGATATTTTAATGAGCGGCATAGGAATGTGTGTACTTATTGAAATGTGACGGTCGATCGACGGGGGTGGATGTCCGTAGTTGACGGGTGAAAGTCTTCAGATCGTTTCCTCTGCTCATCCGTCAAAATTCACACGTTAATATCGAAATTCATTTGGTCACAATTTTCGAAAAGCGCGTGACGTAGAGATCCCATGGTTCGTTCGATTCTTGGATCGAGCCACCCGTGTAATTATCAAATGCAAGATTATCCGTTCGCGTGAGTAGTTATGGTGAATTTCTGCGGCGGTAAACTTGCGTGCAATTAACAATGCACCTTGAAGCGGATTCGTCTAAACGGTTTTACACATTGTTGTAACATCCACGCAGTCTCGCTTATTTCGAATCGGATTATGAAGCGTTGCAAAACTCAGAACCTCATGTGTGTTCTCGGTTATATTCAGCCTGTTGATTCGCAGCCTTGCGGATGAGAGGCGTCAGCGACTTACTCGACGGTGTAATTTCACATTTATCTGCAAACATCGTGTTTCGTTTAAAAACACTAAGAACTTTGCGTTCCGCGACACGAAGTGGCAACGGCATCTGTTCCCCAAATTTCCGATCTTCTCGTTTCATAAATCAAGAGAGAAGCTAGCTCGACACATTGCGGATCAGACATTTTTTTGGTAATTGTCCTCAGTGGCCAGGTACTTTTTGCGTGAAATTATCAAACTCTCCTGTTACCACTTGTCATTGCAGTTATAAAATCGCTATTAGCTGAAAATTTGGAAATGCGAGGTATCCCTAATGACGCAATATGAAAAACGAGATATCTCGTCAGCCGTCCGACGATTTGGACCGAACTTCACGTCTGCATTTGACATTATTTCCTAACGACA
The DNA here is from genome assembly GCA_944319695.1 of Tiphia femorata. Classification (NCBI taxonomy): domain Eukaryota; kingdom Metazoa; phylum Arthropoda; class Insecta; order Hymenoptera; family Tiphiidae; genus Tiphia; species Tiphia femorata. Next base: position 1,318,327 of record OX090899.1, read on the forward strand.
AGGTTACATATCGAAAGCTTAAAGTTTACTCTATTACATGTGACTCTTACGACGAGGAATAGAAGAATGTTCTATGATTAATGCACTCGCAAGTACCATCGGTCTCTGTAGCTATCAAGGACATTTCAATATGGCTGCTCTCGCGGCTGTATTTTCTCAAATTTCTCCGATCTACGCGCACTACGCATACATATCGATGTCACGTGTAATAGAATAAAGCTTCAAGCTTTCGATATATACCAGGATATATACCCTTGTCGTTAGGAAATAATGTAAAATGAAGATTTTGCTCCAAATCTTCGGTCGTTTCCGCGATTTCCATTGGCTCTCGGAGTAGTTCTTTTCTATCCTAGTGGCATTGGATTTTCTTAAAAGAACTGTCGAGGTCGTCCTTTTCTCAATTTCTGGTGGATCGTTCAAGTAAATTGGGGTTTTTTGAAACTTTTTTCCTCCACACTCATTGCGTAGTTGTTTCATTTACTCAGATTGGTTATACCACGTTGCTTTCAGTGTCGGACGGTACGTGAGCTCGCGTTCACAGGGACGTTCAATGAGATATCAGGGTGCAGACGTCAGTTGCTCTTCGTCGCCTTCACTTGATTCACTCCTTGCCACGCTTTCCAAAAGAATAAAACCTTTTCTCAATTTCTGGCGCGTAGTACGAGGCGTAACGAGGAAAAAAGGAAGGATGAGAGCGTTGCAATTACCTAGCTGCCGCGACGATGACTTTTGCTTACAGGCGTGCAACGCGCGAGCGAAAAGAAGGAGGAAGAAATGACGACGCCGTGGACGACACGAACGCGTCGGATCGCTTTTCATTCCGTGAACGTCATCGTCCAGGCCGCTCTCGCAGTCTCAGCCTCCATCACGCGCACACGAGGCAATCTCGTGAAACAGGGCGTGGCTCGTCTCTCGTGGACCCAAAACTATTCGTACGAGGCCACGTTCGAGAGACGCTCCGTTTCTACTTTCTTGCAATGCGCGTGCAAATGTTTCGCGATAGAGCGATCATCAGAGGGAGATCTCTGAGAATTTTCTCACTTTCGAAGATGATTTCAGTATTTCATAATAGAAGATAGTAGATGTGTTATGACTGACATGAACACGATTGCAGAGATTCTACGGGAGAGTAGGATACTCCGCCTTTACTTTTTTCCACGTTTTTCTAAACATTCTTGAATAAATGATTCGAGAGAATTTTCGGGAGAAGTCGAAATAAGGATCGCGATAATTCCATCGGTTTCTACGTGCGATCGTGTCATCGTCACGAGGAAGTACCAATTCGTTGGAAACGAGTCTTCGAACACAGGTAGCAAGCACGGCGGCAAACCCGAGGATGGCGTCACTTCATTCGTTACTGTCAAATCGTGGCTCTTTTAATAAGCACGGTGTAGCATGCGTTGTTGCTCGGTTGCAAATTATCCTCTCCTCGGTAGACGCGGCATTCTCGATGCCTTCCGCAATTACGCCCGGCGACCTAATTGATCGTGGAGCGCGCGTTAATTGCTACGCCAGGACGAAAAATCGATTTCACGGAGTTCGACGAATAGTAAGTACTGGTGGATTGATAGTGCTAAGCGATACCGTGCCTAGAATCGACGATTTGATTTGCTTTTCGGAAAATGGCAAGCGTCCAAAAGTCTCCTGCTACCGCGGCACGCTTCGGCACGCTCCGGTTTGGAGTTCTGTTTATCGAGAGATATCGAAAGATAAACTTCTCGTGGCGCTGGTGCACGCGAAATTTCCGCGGCACACGCGAGGGCGCCGCACGGAGAAGAGTAGATGTGCAAACGTGAGCTTTCTGCTCCCTCGTACTAGTTGGTTCGTTACTTGGCTCCTTGGCAAAAGCGAGCGTTTAATATCTCGGCAAGCGGGAGGAATATCGTGGGGGGACTTTCTCCGGATTATTCTTTGTCGTTTGTCATGCCTGTTTATTTGGGTCAGCTCGCGCACCGATCTACATTATTCCAGAATCGACGATTTCTTTTCTCCGCGATGCTGTGCGCATCGATACGATGGCTCGCGAGTCAATTCTCGGTTCGGAACGTTTGGATTTCGTTAGGATGCGGGAAGCGGCGAATGTGTGACGGTAATCGAAAGATCGAGGGGAGCGAAATTGTTGGGAGTGGTGACGTCTGCAGTTCCCATGGACGAGCGCGCGCGCCCATCGTGTCAAACCCTGGGCAACAGAGCCGTGCGAGCAGGCAGGCCGCCCGGCTGGCTGAGTTAACCGAATTGTCGGTTGCAATAAGTGACCATTTAATATCTCCGAAACGGTTTGAGATATTCGCGTGAAACCTTTTACACGTGATTCTCTACCGTTTGTCATGTCGGATTACTTCGGTCTCCAGTCACGAGAGCCTCCCATCTCTGCAGAATTTTGATTTTACGTTTCGCGCTTTTGGAGAATCGTGAGAAGAGAACGGCGGGGAAAAGTGCAGATTTCTCGATGGTACAGAATGAATTGGGATAAGAGAATGCGAGGAAAGGACGAGGGCTCGGTGAATTCGAAAAAATTTGTCAAAATTGTCGTTTTGTTATTTGCATATGTTGTAGTACGAAATATAGGCACGATCTGGTTAGACTAATCACCTCGAATGGTTAATGGACACGAACTGCTAATGCATAATAGATATCAATTTACCTTTGAATTTGTTTCGAAATCTCTTGCTTTTTAACACAGGCATAGATCTACTTTCAAATTCATCCTGTATCATCCTACATTATTTATGATTATATGTTCTCTTCTTGTAATCGAGATAATTAGAAGATTTCTGATCAATAGATTGCTGTTACTTTAACATACACGCACTCATCACAAAGCGCTCATTTTGCGCGCATGTTTAGCAGCGAATTTTTTCGTTCACTTCATACCTACAATTTCTTCGACGTTTTGTCAAATTCAATTGTACTATCTCTTCCACGATTTCGTTTTCAGCATACAGATCGTCGCGATTGATCATCTTCGGCTCGGTTGTTTCTCCGCCTATACGATCGTTTCCTCTTGATTACTCGTGATCTTGTCGCCTGCTTTCCGAGAGACACCCGTTAGACGACGCATCGGGGTCCACGTAAGTTCGATTATTAATTCAACGGCGGGAGCAAGCGTGGCGCGAAGGCTTGGCGCATTGCACCGCATTTGTAGAAGACGACGAGTGCTCGTTCTACGTGCACACTCTCACCCACACACCCACTCGTCGTGTGCGAGCGCGTCTGATCGGGCCCGAACGAAACGGTGGCTCTCCCCGTTGCGATGTTTATATGTCGCGGCCCCGTTTCTTCGCGTTATCGGGCCTCGCGTTATCGCAGCCGAACGAACACCGTCAGATTTCGATGGAGGATCGCCTATTCTTTTCCTTTTCTTCCTCGCAAGAGGGTTAGACACGATCCGTTGAACTCTTCCTCGCGATAATACGTTTACTTTCGTATCGGTGCCCATTGAAGTTCTAACACAAAGTTCCGTAAAGTTCTTTAACAAAAATCCGCTTCTTAAATCTCCTGGAATTTATTCGGTCGTGGTTTAAAGAATTGTAATCCTCAAGTAAGATAATGATAGAAGGATTTTTTAGGTGATGATAGAAGAAAAAGAATATCGGAGAATTTTTTGATAAAATCGATATTGCTTCTGGAAGGAGTGTAAATTCGGTGAATCTCAAAGTGTGGAGGGGCGTGCGTGCGAAAACGATAAAGGCTCTTTTAATCGTTCACAATTAGCGTCATCGTTCTTATCGCGTAACAGACTCTGTCGAAAAGCCTACGGTACTAACGAATCGCGTACCAAGCATATACGCTCGTGTGCTCGTAGCACCGAGCGAAAATTAGCGCGTCGCTTGAAACTCAACGTTTCTCGAATACGTTAAACAGCTCGCTGAATGGCGATGCAAGTTTAATCCGCGTACCGTACCATTGTACCACGATACAATAACGTAACACGATGTCGCGCTTTTCTCCAACGCGAGCTCCCGCCATTTCGCTTGGATCCGATCAATTCTGTAAACGGTGTCAACGGGCTGGAAATCTGCAAACGTGTTATCGTAATAACCGAACCGCGCACGGCCGCTTCCCGAGCGCGTTCGTTTCGCATATAAATGACGCTTTAATCGCACTCGCGTTCGTTTACACACCTGTAAACGTGTCGTTGCAACGTATAAAAACTGTCACTATCGTTTGACACGTGCGCTTCCGTCGCTCATCCGTTACGTTCGGCGTCGACGCGCGATGTAATTTACGCGATGCACGCGACGCATGCCTGTCCGTTCGTCGACGCGGCCGGTGGTTCAGAGGTACGCCGTTCTAGTTGGGATCCTGAAATCGATGAGATTTCAATTCGAGTTCGAGAAACACCGACGAGTGAACAACCAGAGGATCTTTTGACGATACCGATACGTAATTACACGGAAGTTGATTTTCTGCTGTGCAATTTTGAACGTTTGTTTACTGGACTCGTTAGTAATTTTTGATAGAAGGAACAGTATGTTAATTTGGAGAACACACCGTACAGCTTACGGGTTAGATTCTAGTTGATCGTCTGCGTTGATTCGATATTTCAGTGTCATCCTGTTTTCCCTGGCATCTGGATCTCCATTTGAAATGACAATTCGATCTTGGTCCTAGAGGCACTTGTAGCATTAATCGGAGCTTAAAAATGACTGGAAATTCGGATAATGAAATTTTTTTAATGAGGCCGGTATAACGATATTTAAGAGTGTTTCCTTGTTAATCCGCAGCCGGAAACGGGTGTTGTGCGTTTGGACACTTTCTCGATTCAGCTTCTCGCTGTAGGTTCGATATCGAGATTTTTCTCAAGAGGGATCACCGGCTTCGAGTGTGACTCGATATCCGATTTTTGCCTCGTTGGAACTGAATATGGTTCTATGGCCTGATATTGGACAAGCGTTGGACAAACGAGTAATTAGGTTATGGTTCATTCCTGGTGTAGGAGTCACTTCGCATCGCATCGACTTTGATTAAACCGTACCTAGTTGTCCGATTGATGCTTCGTCAGACGCATTTACAAGAAATTCGCAGGATGACAGATGAAATAATCAAGTATCCGATGAAACCAATGTAGAGAAAATATGTCGGCTACTCAATCCAAGATAAATCACTTGCTGTTTCTAAGAACAGTTTAATGGATAGCCAACCCTGCTTCGTCTGTTTACAATTTATTTTTGGCCAATAGCATGCGCTTCACACTTTACTCAATTCACGTACAACAAAAGTTCCGAAGTGCGCGTGTGCAAGAATCTTACCTTCTGCTCTTCGTGACGTTCGTCCTTTCATCACAAGTATACTCTAGTTCACTCATAAGTAAACCTTACTTGCACATTGTCGCGCGCCCTTCTATCAATAATGCGCGATGCATCGTGAAGACTTATGGTAGCTTTCCCATAAGGACCATTCAATATTAGCATTCACTTTTACCAACGCATGGATGATGTACCTTCGGTTAATAAAAGAACACGAGTGATCCAATAACAAAATATCAAATTCAGTCATTTCCTTTCAATAATAACAATAATAATAACGTTCCCTTTAACAATTATAATCAGTGATCTGAGTATCGTGTGCCCACCCAGCGAATAGTTTTCAAGTAGAGGGTGTAACAACTAAAAGGACAATGGCACGTATTAAAGAATTTCCGTTTTGCAGTCGATCCCGGTTACGATCGATTTTGGCCCGACCACATCCGCGGATTTTCACGTCCCTGTCGCGTTCGTCACAGGCCACGTGATTCGCCGCGTCGGCATCGGCGCCAGGTAGAACCTCCCGATTGACTATTAGCGTTACATGTCGCACAATGCAATTACGTCGTCGACGAAACGTTATACGCATATGCTTATGTACACATACCTCTATGTCGTATATCTGCATCTATATCTCCATACCTACGTGTGCACGTACCTACGCGCATGTCGCGTTAAGCTAATGACCTAGTTCGCGCCCGTGGGATTGATACCTATCGACGTCGCTCGCGATCTACGAGAAATTCGAAATAAACGCTGGGTTATACTGATTCACGTGGAGATCGACGAAGAATCATCGTCGACGCTCTAATACGAGTTGCAATTTACTTATCTGGTTTATCAAGATATTGGTACTCTACCGTGAAAAGTCCAGATCTCATTGATACAGATAGCATAATTGAATGATATCAACAGAGAGTATCAGATGGGCGGAATTCAACGTTCATGTTTCTTTGAGCTTTTCTCTATCTCTTCTTCATTATCTTATACGTACTTTCTTTTCAACAAAGTACAGATCATCCGGAGAGTTCTAATCGAAACGAAAAAGCGAAACCTTTTGTACTTTGTCACCCTGGCACGATAAAATGGCAAGTTGTCGGAAACTGGGAAGAATCTAAAACGATACGGAAATGTTAAGAATGCATTCTGCTTCGTTGTTGAAAGGCATCCAGTTGCTTTTTTACCTTGCTTTTGTCAATTTAATCGGAAGCTGGCATTGTACGCGCGGAAGGTCCACCGTGCACTTTACTTTCGAATACACCCTGTAGGCGCCAGAAGCGGTGAGCTTGGGCGGCTTGTTGCTCGATTTGGGGCCTCGAACGGGTGGGTCCTACCATTTTGTTAGCTTGGCAGGTCCTGGGGCCTTCCCTCAAAACCCGTCTGCGCACGAATGCGGTAGACCGGCCGTGGACGGAGTTACTCTTCTTGCCACGTAGGCCTCTCGCGAGTCCTCTTCTTTTTCTCTTTCTTCTCTCTCTCTCTTTCTCTCTCTCCTCCTCTTCTCCTCTTCTTCCTTCTTGTTCGCCTTATTCTCGCTCCCTCTCGGCTTTGACTCGCTCGCCGGGCCATCGGGGACAAGGCACGATCGTTTCTTCTGCTTTTCTTCCTCTTTCGCACACTCTCCACAGCTTGTTTTTTACACCTGAGATCGCAAAAAGCAGTTCCGCCCGAAGATGAGAAAAACTACCGAAGGCAGATTAGGCATTTAAATCCTCCATTGACGATCGTCTACGATTTTACGACGAGTTCGCCACCGCGAAACGTTCCATTCTCGCGTGCGATTATGCGATCCAAAATCGGTGTTTCGAGGTTCCACGAGGAATAGTAAACATAAATTCTATGTCTATGGTAAATTGTTACTGTCGAACTATCGCTTGTTCGCTCACGAGGCTTGCCTCCGCTCTGCTCAAATTGTTTTCCGATATTCTCTACAGTTGGTAGAGGTTATCGAGAAAAATCTTCGCAGTTGTCATCGTCCTCGGTGAAACGAACGTGTATAATTGGAAATCACGGATATAACGATTTCCGTGTCCGAGTTCCGGAGAGTCTCTTCTACGGCAGGGCGTTCGCAGAATTTCCCCGTAACTTCCGTTCTCCTCGATCGATCTTTACGAAAGTCGAAATGTAGGACGACGAAAATGTGTGGAATCGAATGGAAAAGAGATCGCGTCGATATCTCGATCCAGTCTCGAGTTACAGATGGTCGTGATTTGGCCTGCGCGCGGCGGTACGAAAACTCGTATCACGTCTGCGCAGGTTCCCTGCCTCTCTCGGGCGAGCGGAGTGGAACTTTCCACGGCACGGGACCCGACGACCTCGACGTTAGTATCGATATCTCGAGGTGAGATCACCGGTTCGACCGTACCGAGGGACCACCCGCTCGCCAACTTCCACATTTTCTTTCGGAAAAAAGGGTCGATGTACTTCTCGAATCTCGAGGAAATACGACGATCGGACGAAAACGCGAGACAACGAAATATGGGACGAGGTTTACGAAGCTTTTCATTATACTTTGCAAAAAAGTTCGTGTGTTTTTTTACTTAATGTTAAAGCGTCCATAAAGGTACTTTGTTAGGCGTATAGAACAAGGTAAGAGACTTTCGCGGCCATTTCATATTTTAGCAGAGCGTTCAGCGAGCGTTTAACTCCGCGAGGAAAAAGTGAAGAATATTCTTGAATACGAAGAGTAATCTCCTGATGGAGTGCTAAAATCTAAAGGCATTCGAAAAGTACGGTTTAGTCACTTTTAGCCTGCGAACAACTCAGTTGAGTTTGCATCGAAAGTTCGTGGCGGGTTAGCGGCCCGCTTTTGTCGTAAAGTCAGAAGTTTACGTCGCGATAGCGGTTCGCAAATTGGATCGACTAAATGGGAAGGATTTAGTTACGAGGCGAAGTAACGCGATCACCAGCACGTAGAAACAAAGAGATCTCTGTGTTGCTGTTGGCCTTCCTCTTCGCGAACTTCACGAATGTTGATTTCAAGCTCACACGTTTCCGCGTATCTCTCGTGCTCCTCCCAATGAAGCCGCCGCTCGCTATCGACTTTTGCCCTGTACTTTCGTATAGAACGATCAACCCCCTTCTCTCTTTCTTTCGACTTCACTGGAATAATTTAACTCTCAATTTGCACTAATCGCGTAGATCGACTAAATGAAATCATCCGAAAGCCCCGCTGTAACCAGCGCGTCAAGCAAATCGAAACGATTTTCGCTCGTTCGGCCAAATCTTGCCTATACGTCTATTTTTGGTCGTACGAGCTGATCGTCTCACCTGAAGTTGATCTCGTTAACATTGAAAAGTTGGACGATGAAAGATCGCAAGGTGGCAAAGATGTCGAAATTACAATAATTTGGACCACTGACGATGGCGAGTACTTGGATGTTAAATAAGCACTGTATCGGTGAAAACGTTCGAACAATAAAACGTGGGACGACGAGAGCGTAGAGTGAACCTTTTAATCGAATGTTTTCCAGAAAATCTGCTCAGCCGCCGGAAAACGCGGGTTTGGAAGGAATCTTACGTCGCTTGGGGCAGAGGGTCCGGATCTCGACAAATTCTACCGCATTTACATCAATCCATGTCCACTTTATTGTCGGTTCTCTTGGTCTACATCGTTAACCTTGGAAGTTTTTGTTCGTTAGCTCAACGTGGCAGGTCAGAATCGTCGCGATCTCATTGGACGTTCGCAAATCTCGCATTTCTCCTCGCGTGCACGTACCCTGCGATTACGCGAGTTTCTTAAACGCGAAAATCAATCGATAGACAAGCATCCCTGCTCCGTTTTCCATCACCATCGCATTCTCACTAAACGTTTCGTCCTCTTTGAGTTCTCTACGAGCTCGCAGCCCTATCATGTTACCCTGTACCTGTGCGCGCGATGCCAATGCACATTCTCCGAACAACGTACACCTCTGTTCTTCGATCAAGAGGATCTCGCACCTGCGAGTATCGCTCGCAGGCTTCGCTTAAGCGGGCGCACGCTCTCGTTCTCCAAGCAGAAGCCAAGCGAGAAAGAGCCTGTGCTCTACTCTCCCTGGAAGAAGATCGCGGGACGATTTCGCAAGCATCGAGACCTTACTCTCCCTTTCCAATCTGTTTTCGTTCGCGGAAGGAAGAGGAAAAGTTTTTCGAGGGACACCACGGTGTGCCGGAGGTAGAAAATCGTAGTTTGCCTCGTGAAAGAGGAGAGGAGGAGGAAGAGAAGGGGGTGAGAACGAACGAGGGGGCGCCTCAAGAGAGAGAGAAGGGGTGAGTGGGGGTGGAAGAGGGTGGATGCATGAGAGAGATGAAGCGAGGAGAGAGAATGAGAGAGAGATAGAGAGAGAGAGAAGGAGAAAGAGAGAGAAACGTAGGTAGAGGAAGAGAGGGAGAGAGGGAATCGACCCTACACCCACCCCGGACGGGTAATTCTCGTCACCATGGTAACACCCCCGAGGCGTCCCTGTCTCAGTCCACCCCCGCACCCTACGAAACACATCGGCCACCCCTAACCCTCTCTACTCCCCTCTACTCCCCTCCTTCACTACTCTGCCCTCCCTCTAACCAACTCCCCGTGCCCCCTCTTACGACCCCCCATCGCTAGTCCACCAGGAACCCGTATCGATCCGCTCCGCGACGAGTTCGAGGCTCCTACGTATATTCTACGGGGAGTGCTACTGACAACGGGATCGTCTGCCTCCTCGCTCCTTCTTATTATCCTTCTCCTTCTCCTTACTCGTCCCTTTCTTCGATGCTCCTTTCTTTTTTTCCAAACTCCACTCTCCACCGCCCTCCTCTCGCGCGTTTATTTCGATCTTTCTTTTTTCCATTCTCTCTTTCTCTCTCTCCTTCTTACCGTCCCTTTATACTTACATTTCTCATCCTTCTTCTTCTTCTTCCTCTTCTTGTCACTCTCGCCCGAGGGTGAGACCTCGCACCATCTCACACTCTCTTCTCCTTTTCCTCGTGCTCTCCCCGCAACAGCCCTCCTACTATCAGGAATCGCGCGTTATTGGATCCCAGGTTGTTTTCGTTGCCGTCTGCCGGTTTTTGCGTGCGCGCCACCGTCACCGTCGCTCTCACCCACACGCAGGATGGTGAGACGCGTCTCTTAGGACGAGCCGGGTAGTTTTTTAAGGACGAGCGCGGTGGTCTCGTACGATGCGCGTATACGTGCATTTGTTGTAGGGTATTGGGAGAGACTTGACATTCTCATTGGATTGGATACGAGATAGACGAAAGATAGACCGTGATAGCAGATGCGAGCTTTACTTCTTCTTTCCGGTTGAGTTCGTTCCGGGGTTGCATCCCTATTGAGGCAAGGAAGGAAAGCTTTTTTTTCGCTTTTGTTGCTACACGTTTTACGTGTGTATCGACGAATGTTTCTTTATTCAAATATCTTGTCCAAGCTCGACGACTTTTACCAGCTAGATGGAACATTAACGAAAAGTTTGTTTTTGGTACTTCAACCTCCGAGCCAAGTTTTCTACGAGCACCTTTAGCATCCGATGCTTACTCGATAGCAAGCCTCCTTTGACTTTTCACCACCTTTCGTTACTCTCGTCCTGAGTGCACCACGACTCTTGGATATCGAACCTCTTGCTCCGTTTCTTCTTCCGCCCACTCTTTCTCCCAGTTCTCCCACTCTCTCCACCTTTCCGCCACCTCCTACGGCTCCTCTACCTCCTCTACCTCCGTCTTCGTCTACTAGCGGGACTCTAACGGAGCCGCGCGGGTGACGCTTACCGAGAGCCGCAAGGACGGATCGAAAGACGGTTTCGACTCTGACGAACGGGATTCTAAGCGCGGAAAATTGTTCGCGGATGTAGGTCGGTTGCATTGGCTCGAGAAAGAGATCCCCCGACTATTTCGGTACCCACCGATGCCCGTGATGAAATCGTCGACGGTGATTTTCAGTCCGATCGAGACGATCCTAGATGATCTTCTTGGATCTTCCGTTCGAGCGCGCGCGCGCGCCTTCGACCGGTGCGTGAAATTTTGATTTAACCTCGAGTAGACTCGAGAACGAAATTCTGCGAAGGCCCGTGGCAGAAATTTACGTAACGCGAGGTCGCTCATGACGGTGTCGGTGGGCGCGCGCGCGTGGAGAGGAGGAACGAGAGGGTAGAGGAGAAGGAGGAGGGAATCACCTAGTTTTCAGTTGGCTGGATAGTGGAAGAAGCACTAGAAAGTTTAGGAAACATTACTCCTCGTCACGTCTGGCTCGAGGCACGATGTAAAAAGGCGCTGCTTCGCGATATTCTCCGATCTCCGTGGCATCCTCCTACTTCTCATTCTCTCGTCCCTTCTGAACTTCTCCCTCACTCCTCTCCTCTCGTCTTAACGTACGCCGACGTTGCATCGCGCACGTACCACACGATCGGCCGAGAGAGAGATTCGCCTCGGTATAAGCTGTCTGCAGCTACGCCAAGAGACCGCGAGAAACACGCGGCTCTTTTACTAGCCCTCTTCACTCTTTCGCATTACGTTCTTCTTCTTTCTCTTCTTTTCTCTTTGCCATCTGCACATTCAACCGCCGCGTCTCCAAATCAAGAGAGTGGTCAGGATACGTCGTCCATTTTTTTTAGCCTTACCACGAAAGTGCAAAAAGATATATTACTTCTTTTTTAACACGTCTTACCTATAATACCTTAATTGTATTAAATTATGCGCGTGAGTAAAAGGTTCGGGCTCTTGTAGTTTTTTAAATAGTTGTAGTTTTGTTATCGCGTTATCGATGAAAATCCTACCACGATATTTTTTTTTTTAACTTTCAGCGATAATCGATGAATTTTCTATGAACATTTCTAATTTCTTAACGCCTGCGCGTAGAGAAGTTCGTCACCAGAGATCTAAACTGTTTCATTTTACCATACCGACACTTCGTCTCTCTCGGTGCTACCTCGTTCCCTTCCACCTTCGTTTCCCTTTACATTCTTCCATCTCGCTTTCTCCAACGTGTCCTCTCTCTTTCTCTCTCTCTCCCTCTCTCCATCTCGGAAACACCGTACGCTTCTTTGGCGCGCTCCCTCACTTTTCTCCCTTCTCCTCATCCACCAGCCAAGTCTCTTCTATCTCTCTTTTTATCGGACTCGTGACTGTTTCTCTGTCCCACACGCACGGCTTTTCTCTCCTTCTTCGTCTCCCCTGCTGTCTGGCGCGCTTCTCCTTCTTTCTCGCTCTTGCCACCTTCTCACCGTCCCACTCTACGTCGCGCGTCCTCTCTCCTTCTCGCGACCGTCATCGTCGTCGCCGTCCGCGATAAAGAAACTCCTGTCTCCGTCTCTCCACCCCTTCTCACGACTCTTCCATCTCTCTCGCTTTCACCGCGTCGCACGACGAGCTCCGTCTGCTGCAGGATCTACAGCGTCAACGTACACGGAGGCATCGAGCAAGCGAGCGAGCTACCAGTGAGCTACACGCTTAACCGACGATATTGCGAGCATATTTGTAAAAACGTCCGAATCGAGCGAGTAATTATGCCTGAATCACAATCGTGTGATAAAACGGCATTCGAGCTTTTCTTCTCTTTAGGCACGACCGTAAATGCAGTGACTTATTTTTTTTTTGTTGATACTTTGACTGCCATGGTGGGTATATGAGCCGTTCAGTGCACAAATCGATTCAGTGCACGAATCGTTCAAGTGCTTCGATGTTTAAATTTTTGAAAAATGCAAAAAGTTGAGTTAATCGATTTGTCAAGTGAGCGGCTCATATGTGACTGTAACTTGTTTTTCCTGTGGCGCCACGGTGATCACCGGTAAACTCCAGAAAAATCATTGAAAAGATGATTATACTAATTGCAATTTACAATAATGTAAAAGATCGTATGTTAACGAAAAGGAAAGTATAAAAAAATCAAAGTGTGAAGTCACGGGTCATTCGTGGATAATGAACGTGGTGGTCAAAGGATTAATAAGGATGCATTTCCACAGTTCCAATCGTTTCTCAATGCGATAAATTATTTTCGACGCTTCTCTTTAATTAAATGTATATCGAGAGGCGTTTTCGAGAAACTTGACAATTTGCAAATTTTCTTTCTTTACCCGTAACGAGATCATAAAGTTTTCCGTTACCTCTGTGAAACATGAAAAGCCGCCTACGGGCCGCAAGGTCTTCAATTATTGGCGCTCTCGCGTGCGCCGTTAACAAGCAAACGACTCGGTCGTCGATTGGTTCGTAATGCTGGGTTCACGCTGGGTAGAGCTGTTGAATCATTCGCGAGTTGCTCGCGACCAGCGGTAGGGTGGACCGGTGTGAGGTTACCTAGTCTAACCTTTCTTCTTTACGACCGATCTGAATTTTCTTTCGCGACACAAGATCTCGGAGCTTAAACGCGTGTGGTGTCTCTCCTGGGTTAAATTCGCGAGCATTTATCAATCACGTGTAAAAAGCAACATTTCACTTTATGTAGCTTTTCTTTTCAGGAATCTACTGGAGATCGATCGCTTTACCGTCAATCCAACCGGACGAAAGACACTTCAAGATTACCGTTGCTCGAGCAGGAGTTTCAGACACAATCGTTCATCGTGCGGAATTGAATACGCGATGGAGAGTTGTTTTTGAAGTATCTGCTCGTTAACGCATCCGTATTTTATTTAAAGAAGATTTTTCCACGTTTCCTCGCGTAATGTTTCGTGGGAAGTATACGACATCTCGTCCTCTTATAATTTTTATTGACGTATCTGTTGATCTGTTAATTGTATCGTCCTACATTTTGCAGTGTAGGCGACAATTAAAGTTTGCTGCGCGTCCGCGTATTCTTTCACGGTTTCCACTGTTGCCGCGCGATTGGCAAGGGCCTTGTTGCCAAAGAACGAATTAAAGTGGAGATCGGCTCCCCACTCCTAGGACAACCGCGAGAGTCGAGAGTCAGTCCCTAGATCGTCGCGCCGGAAAGACGTTAAAAATATACTTTTTAATCGACTTCATTAGTAGTTAAGAAGACGAAGTATCACGTTTGACCTCTCCATTTCTGACTGAGGAAATTTTTGATAGAAAAGGCTAAAATCTCTGATATCTCTCACTATGATCAAAGTCCCGAGGTGACCACCGTTGTTCTTCAAATAGGTACAGGGTAAACGAAGATGGCGGCATGTCTACAAACTTCGTCTTTACGGCGTTTCGCTTTAGTATCGCCTTTTATAGATTTCGTGCACGGTGCTGACTGAATCGGGAAAAAATACGGTCCACGATGTTTGCGGAGTATCGAAGTATACTCGTGTACGGTGAAGGGTCACCACGATCGTCAAACCGCGAAAATCAGTGAGGTATGTAAAAGAACCAGGTTAAGCGTTGTATGATTGAAACGATAAAAAAACATTTGGATAATTGTTCGTGTCTCAGTTGTCGTTTGTCCGCGATGGCACTGGCGTCGTTCGTAGTGAGACCAGTTCATTTGTATACGCGATGAGTTTCGAGTGTTGCAGACAGTGTGCTTGCCGGGATAAAATGGACAGTAGGTGTTTCAGCACGAAAGAAGAATATTCGATTAGTGGTCGGCGGTTTTCGATCGTCGATGCTGATCCGTCACGAACTCATCTGACATGTAAGTCGAATTATTCGTAGCATTTCTATGCTTATGAAAATTGTGTATTTTGTGCGTAAATGTTACCGAAGCGCGTTTCTCTCGAGTATGACTTCAACGATACTGTTTGAGGTTATAAAGATCGAGAGATACTAATATACGTTTCGGTTACGTTCTATTTCCGTTCGGTTCAAGTGCAATCTGTCCACGCTTATCCTTTGATTTGCGTATAAACAAACGAATTGCACAAACGAAACGAGCTGTTCTCTACTTTACCCACACAGGTAAAGTCGCCTTTCTGTTACGTTCCACCGAAAGTCTGTATCAGAAAAACTAAGCAGAATCGAAACTAACGGAACGGTGTTCGACTAGAATGGTATACATAGGTGTAGATGGAAGTTTCTACGAGAAACCTTAACGCAACTGAAACGGAAAGTAAGTGAAAAATGTAATATGGATCGATTTTAATTACTACCTAAGTTAACGAAGTTCAAGATTGGGAATTTCATTTCCTACGTCTTTAATCGTTTCTTATAGAGATTATTAGGCGAAAGACTGGTATCTTCGATGGTTTTAGTGCGTACTAGGCACAGATTTCTTGCGATGTTTGCCACACGTGTGATAAAATAGACAGGTTTAACCTCATCTTCGTGGGTACATCTTAAATCCAGTACAACTTGGTCGTAGGTGGGATCCATTAGACCGTAGCACCTTACGTGTTGGTAAGCTCAACGGTTATTATCACTATAAAATATAGCTTTCTCCAAGCATGGGGACGTTTCGTCGACACGATAACTATCGCGAACCTGAAGCTTCCCTAAATACCGCTCTCTCGCCAATATGGCGTTCAGTCACGCGTATCATCGAAGTATTGACTTCGATTTTTCAATTGAACGAAATTTCTTCAGGTGTCATCGAAAATCGTCTAAAGAAAAAGCGGCATCTTTAATTCTTTTTTCAGTTACATTTCTTTCAACGTTGGTTTCTATGTTTCGAAGAATGCGTAATAAAGACCGATGCGAGCGAAATGAAAAAAAGGTGGAAAACATAAAATTGAGGGAAATAACGAAACTGCGCGCGGGAGTTTCGAAATAACCGGTACTAGCTTGGCGCTTATTTAATTTCGTCGGACACGTATCTCTATAATTGGTCTCGCTTCGCGTTTTAGCTCTACATGCGGGCTGTTTAGCCGACTAAAAATACGCGCGCTCATCGATCTGCAAAATGTAATGCGAGCGGAGTCACGTCACTGACCGATGCCCGTCCCGCGTGCGGCCTTGCGATCGGATACGCAAACTTGCAGCGCACATTTTCCGTGTATTCGAAATTTCGGAGAACGCTTCGATTTATGACTCGCGCGTCTCGAGCTTCATTTCTTCCTGTTTTCTCTTTCCATTCTAGGTGCACCATTGATTGCTATGAAATGCACCAATGTCACGTTGTTTTCATTAACAGGAAACGATTGTATCTCGTGGTAGTCCCGATTTACACGCATGGACTGATATAATTGTTATTTAGCTTATTTAAATCTTATATTAATTCCTATAATTCTTGAAATGTTCACTTGTGGATTGGAGTAATCATAGTCAATGTGTTCGGTACTCTGTCGTTGTTACAAACAAAATTCCTACATATTTCTCGCGTGAAATTTTGAACGACGTGGGCTCTACGAAACGATTCTGTTAAAATATGTATTTCGCATATACATCATATATGCCTAACTAAATATAAAATAAAATTAAACATACAAATTAAATATAAACAATGACTGAACGGAGAAGATAAAATGATATCTTAAAAAATGAAATCTACTTTAGTACATACTTGTTCACTTCTGTGACATATTTTTCTTGCGCCCCTTTCTTTTAACACGATGGGCGCAGTGCCGTTATTATTCCGTGAGTGTCGTAAAGGGGTCGCGCTATGAACATCACAATATTCGCTCATAATATTTATATACGCACATGCATAAAAAAAGACATTGTCATATATTCTAAGCTCCATTAATCTCTTCACGTAGGGTCGTAATAACGATAATATTAACAAATTTCGAAGAGTCGACATTTTACTGAAATTGTATTTCCACTACTCTGCCTTCAGTGGTGACCCGGCTCTATTAACACTATTCCTACCACGACCGGTCAAATGACCGTTTTTAAAATTTCGTTTAGAATTTCCTATATATGCAACATAACTGCATCGCTTTTAAATTTCACGACTTTTCCTAAAATATCGAAAAATATATTATACGTATACATATTTTACAGAAAGTCCTTGAAATTTAAGGGCGATGCAATTACGTTGTATATAAAAAACTCTAATCGACATGTTAAAAATGATCATCTGACCGGTCGGTAGGAATAGTGTTAACAAGTTTGGTACCCATAATAACCCCCGACGTGTTAACGTCCCAAGCTTATCTCGGTTAATTATTAACCCCGTGATCCTAAACTTCTTTTTACCATCCAAGTTCTTGGATGATGTGGAAGTGAGAAAAGGTGGTGACGAAAAATCGGGAGCATAGGCGAGGATCGACGGGTGGCGAGGGGCCGCGGAAATGATTCGTTGTGATCGTCGGTCGGTCGGTTGGTCTGGTTGGTTGAGCCGGCATGGAAAGCCATTGTTACGCTCCTATGAGTGGCATTCGCCGTCTCGCTCTCTCGTGCGTGGAGCCCCCATCGACGGAACGGCGATGCGAGCAAGCCGGAGAGACAGAGAAAGAGAGAGAGAGGGAGAAAGTGAGCGGACGAGCGAGTGGGAGAGGGCGAGAGAGGGGACCCGTCAAAGATATCGGGAGGGAGTAAAAGAGAGAGAGAACGATGAGAGAGGCAGAGAGGATAGAGGGGATTATAATTACCTAGCTTTTATACACGCGGCAAGGGCTCACGCCTTTTTCTCTCTCTCTCTCTCTCTCTTTGTCTCTCTCTTTTTCTACCTCTTTCTACCATCTTTCCCTCTCTTTCTTTCTCACATTCTCTCCACCTCGCTATCCCTCGACTTTGCCCACTCCCCATCTCCCTCGTTCCAATTCCTTCTTTTTCCGGCCTGGCCCATTCGCTCGCTCCAATTTTCTCTCGTTCTCCTCTTCACTGTCCCCGACTCTCACCCCGCTTCTCTTTTTTTCATTCTCTCCTCATCCTCCTCCCAATTCTCGGTCCGCTTCATTTTTGCTTCTCCTCTCTCTCTCTCTCTCCTCTCTCTCTTTTTCTTTCCCTCTCACCCACCGTTCTGACGCAGCTCTTTTCTGCTCGCTCGTCCATCTCTCTCCTTCTCTTCGTGGGTGCAGCGACGCGCACACGCACGCCAGCTCCGATACTTGGACTCACACGCGCGCACCGGAAAGCCGAAACGAAGTGCACGCGAGAGTTAAGCGACTCGAGGTTCACGTGACCTCGTCGTGCAATGAGCCACGCTCGCCCGTACCTCACCGTGGCTCAAAAAAACCTTTCGAATAGCCTCTCCGCCGAATTTTCCTCTCCTCCTCCTCTCGCTTTTTATCCTCACTGGTTCGGATAGTCGCCGAGCTGTTTATTTCGCACGAATTTTTGAGCTCCGCCACCGCCTCATTTTACTCTCGACGAGAAGAGATGGAAAAAAGCGTGTCTTTCATTAGCGGAAATATGCGACGGCGAAACGGACTCGCGCGC
The DNA here is from genome assembly GCA_944319695.1 of Tiphia femorata. NCBI lineage: Eukaryota > Metazoa > Arthropoda > Insecta > Hymenoptera > Tiphiidae > Tiphia > Tiphia femorata. The sequence continues at coordinate 1,336,725 of OX090899.1, forward strand.
GTACGATGGGCTTATTTTATTTTCGTTAGCATCGTTAATTGGGATCTTTCTACGGCATATATTCCTCGTCCTCGTGCACTGATACTTTTAGCGCCGTAACGCAATTACTTCATTTTAATCGTTGGGATATTACGGTTGCTTATGATCTGCGCAATCGCGATCCTCCGTAAGATTTTCTCGGCTTTGTGCGAGAATGCGAGAGAAAATTGGGGAAGGGGCTCGTACGAGTGCTGATCGCTCTATTCGTCGCGTGTCGTTTTAACACATTGCGTACGGAAGACGAGAAAATTTCTCAATTGATAAGGATACAGCTGTTGAAAAATCATTCATATTTTCGATCTTTTAATGATAATTTGTAATAAAAATTAGTTTACGAAGTAGATCCTAATTCTAAAAAAAAGTAGCAGAATGTCATATGGAAAAAAAGGAAAAGGCAAGTCAAGATGAATTATTGTTTGATGATTTATCGGATGCAACAAATAACATTGCAGACGAAAATGGACTTACTGACAAAAGCGCATATATGCATCGTATAAAGTGTTTCTGGAATGCCCTAAAATGTGCGGATCCTGGAAGCACGTTCAGCGAGCAGAGTGTCGTACGCAATGCGTTAACACTAGATTTACGGAAACGAGCCAATTTCACTCGTTCGAATGAGAAATCGCCTAGATAAAAAATGTTCCGTAAATCTAGTGTTAAGTAACGTCATTGAATACTCCGCACGAGGACCGAACGTGATCCGTACCTGTGCTCGTTATTCGGGGGAGAAGTTTTAGGATATTTTCGTTTATCGCGACGAGGGAAGCTCGATCATTAGCGAAGCGCGTTGTTTCTCTCGTTAGCGGTAATACGGTTATACCGGAACACGGCACTTTTCAATTTCGCGCATCGACGCGCCCTCCACGCTTTGCCGAAGTGTATATGCAGGATGAGAACTCGAGTTGACCGTAAATGTCCGTTTATCCCGTCCCGATTTCAGTCGGCTTCAAAGTAAGACACTTCTTTGACCGGTTCGGTCTCGTAACGATTTGCGGAACCTATGCGCGTTCCGAGAGATCTCTCAAAAGTGTGCTCCAATTTGAAGTTCACGGAAGCGTCCGTTTATCTCGTCCAGACTGCAGCCGGCTTCAAAGTAAGACACTCATTTGACCGGTTCGAATCTCGTAACGATTTCGCGAGATCTATCCGCGCTCCGAGAAGTATCCCCAAAATGTGCCGTGATTCGAATTTCACGGAAGTCTCCGTTTATCTCGTCCAGATTGCAATCGGCTTCAAAGCAAGCTACTTTTTAACCAACTTGTTGTTTAACGATTCGGCGAAATCCAAACGAGTCCCGAGAAGTGTCTCGAAAATCCGTTTCATTTGCCAATTCAAGTGCGCGTGAACATTCGTTCATCCTTCGGCTCGACAAGGTTCGAAGCGAGGTTTTTTCCTTGGGTTAGACGCCCACTCTTTAACGATTGGATAAAATTAGAAATTTTGTCTTCTCAACTTCCGTTCTTTCTCCATCCTCGAATTTAAAATGTTCGTCGGCTGTCCTTCTGCCAGCTCTCAGGTTCGATGATTTCCGATGGTGCACGAGAACCTTCTTGCCGCGGACTTTAATGGAATGATGAGACAGACGGTCGGTCTGCGGTTTCGTCGGCGGAACGAAGCAACGAACGAACGGACCGACGGACAGTCGGTCGCAGTCACAGTTAGAGTCACAGTCCGCGACTGCCTTGGCTCACGAGCCGTGCACGGGGACCACCGGAAGTGGCCCATCACCGCCCCACATTCTCGACTTCCGCTCTCGCGCTCTCGACCGCGCCCGCGCGCTCTCCATCTACCTTCTCGGGGCCTCTCTCTTCCGAGAGGCAAAGTCCTCCCGTTGGTGCTACCACGAGGTCGATCCTGAAACGGCAAGCTTCGCAAGTCCCTTCGTTTCTCCACTGCAAATTCCATTTAGATCCTTCGTAGAAAAATTGACGAAGCGCATGGCTGCTACCAGCAAACGAAACCAGCAAGGTCGCGAAATTTCACCCACGAATTCCAGTTCGTGGAAAATTCGACCGGTACCAGATCGATCTCGCAGAGATGAAGTTCGTAAGCTCACTGTTTTTTAAGAGCGCGTTCCAGCTCGGTTGGTTGATTCGATGTTGGTGGAGGACACGCGCGCTACTAGATCGGTCCCGAAATAGCGAAATTCCTGAGACTGGAATATCCGTGAGCGAGTTCGTCGTATGAAGTATCTACGTAGAAGCTGCGTGGGTCACCAGAACACTCCCGAAATGGGAGAACTCGCGAGCCTGCGATTTTCCAGACGCACCTTCGATTAGTCTTCCAAGAGGCGCGGTGGACTCGTTGAACCTCGTAGGATACTGCGGATTCTTCTTCAAAATGGTGGCAATCCGAGATTCGTGGTATTCATTGGACATCCATGTTGCGGTAGGAAACTCGTGGTAGGAAGTAGGTACGAGATCATAAAGCTTAGGAGTCCATGCAGGGACTCTGGCGCAAGAAATATTTTCGGGCTCCAAGTAATTTCTGCATTCTCCAAAAAAGTTCTACAGCTAGAACGCGAAGCAACTTTGGTTAATCTTTTGGGCGCTATAGATGCATATATGCGTCTGACGAAAGCCATCGGTGTTGACTAAGGACGCATATATGAGTTTACTCTATGTTATCGGCATGGACTGAAGGTGCATATATGCGTCTGTCGAATTTTCGATCATCTACATAGAAGTATTACAATTACTTTTGTATGAAATGAATGCAAGTACATTCCTTAGTAACAGCATGGTAATAACGCTCTTTAATTATTAAATTTCGTGCAAAAGGATTACTATAAGTTATTACTATTTGCTCCTTGAATAGTTAATCAATAGAGTTCGGTCTAGTGAAAAAGTATTCCGTTCACAGCGATCGTCACCGTCCGTACGGATCGCATAGGCCGCGAGTATTCAGCACTCGAAGGGTTAAGCTTGCAAAACGAGATTTGAATCGATCAAGTTTTTCGCTCGCATTACTTTCTCTCCTCTGTTTTCTTTCTCTCGCTCGCTGCATCTTCCCTGTAGCCGGGCCTGGTCACGTTTCCGACCGTGCTGGAAAAAGATATTGTAAAAGTGCTTGCGTAAAACGCGTTCTGACACGGACCACTCGATTAGGCTACATTCTATAAATTTGTCGGGTGATCGATCTTGGCGCGCCATCGTCGCGTTTCGTTCGTTCCGCTCGGCAGCGTAAATGGCCGATAATGTTTGACTTCTTTCTTTTTTTTGGCCGTCTTATCGCGCGGCTCGACTGCCGCCGCGACTGCAATTTCAACTGTAGCGCTCGTTATCAACCGGCGCACTTCCTACGCCGATAAACATTTGCGAACGACGCTGCGAGTTGTTAGGAATACCACCGAGCTTCTTTTATCGCCGCTTATCACCGAGCTTCTCTGTTCCTCGAGTCGCGTTTTGGATTATTCTCATCGATATATACGTTGGCGATTCCGTCATTCCTTCTTCATTTGCAATCGCACGTATTACTCGATCTTTCGAGCTGGAGGGAGAATCTGTGGAGTGCGCGGCGCACGCAAGATGGACGATTCTCATTAGGGTAATGTCCGGTGCATGCGTTACCAGAAGAACGAGCGATTTGTCCGTAGTTTGTTACAAGCTCTTAGAAGCGATTTTGCTGTACAAACTCGACGAAAGACGTTTGGAAATGTGGACGTGTCTTCACTGGACAGCATTTCCTTAGGTCATCGAGTCGGTCGACAAACTAGAGTCGACAAGAAGTAATGAAATTAATATATGTTTCCTTTGTGGATTTTGTTGTTGAGTAGGTTCTTGTTTAATGGTCACGAGTACAGTGCTTGGTTGACTTGGGAACGATGTCATTCGATTTTTCAATGTCTCTTTGAACATTTGTAGGTAACACGATCAGCTTGTTTAGTGTACACTGCGGTTAGACGGGCTTGTTAACAGAAAAAAGTCGTTCGATGTAACCAGAATGTTGGTATCCGAAAATAAAGGTTAAATCGGCGCGGACTAAATTACAAAGCGTGCAACGAACGCACTTCTACGCAAACGACGTGTAAAATAGGAATTAAATGAGCATTCGCTCTTTCGCGTGCTAAGGTCATTCGCAGCGCGTGATTCACTTGTCCGCATATTTTCCTTCTCTATGCGAGAGCATTCGCCGATGGATTCGAAGAATATTCGAAATTTCGTTAATATTCTCGCGTCAGTGTTCATTCTCTTCAATTTCCTCACCAGCATTGTCTCTTATACTAACACTGACGCGAAAATAATATCAACGAAATTTCGAATGTTCTCTGAATCTATTGGCGAACACGCTCTCGTCTAGAAACGGAAAATCATGCGGACAAATGCTCTCGTGGATAGTCAGAAGTCGGAAGAGAGTTTCGATATTTATTTCCAAGTGACGCGACTCTCTTGCTGCTCCTAACTCACTCGGCATCGAAAACTTAGGCCGACACCATCTAAATTATGCATTCGCGAACAGAGGGGGGCGAGACTGACACGATAAATCGTCACGTGCAAATTGCACACCTTGTAAAATATACGTTTCGTCATCTTTACACGGGAAGCGAGAAATGTGCGACATGTCGCTTGGAAAGTGTGCGCCGCGCGTCTCCTCTTCCTCTTCCACTCGTCTCCTCTACCTTCCGCCCTCCGCCGTGCGGCCTTTCATCGAATGTCGCATGCATCGCGATATTCGCTCGCCTCTCCGACAGAGCGAGTGGCTTAATGTGCTGTATAAATTCTTCGCTCTACTACGCCACGAAACTTATGCTCGCCGTCTCGCGGTCATTTTTACATCCACGTTCGAGCGCACCGCGAATAACGGCGGTGCCGAGGAATTACGACGTGTCGCCTCGCTTTAGAAAAGCGTGGGATTTTCTTGTTCGCTGTGTGGCGATGAAGTCTCCACTTCCTCGCATGATTTATCCATTCTAATTTCTTTACTTGTGAAACCGCACATTGGTGGGACACGCTTGCCGCGGACAGCTCCATTCGTCGTGCGTTTAAAGATGGAGGGTACGCGACGTTTCGAAGAATAGCTTTACAAAAGATTTCCTACGAGATTCCTTTTCATCTACTTTCGAAACTAGCTCCTGTGTTTGTCTCGTGAATCTGTTAGTTTTTTGGATGCTACCGGTGAACGCGTATCACTGATATTCATCCATCATTTTACTGGTTACATTATCTGTGTCGGAAATAATTTTTTTATAATCCTACTCGAAGAAGTTTCGAACCGTTCACGCGTTTCGACGAGTCAAAGACTGAAAGGGATCATGATTGACATACGGAAGAAATCGGAAGCAGGGTTGTTTATAAAATTTCAATTTAACGTTAAAACATCCTCTAGACGTGTGAATAATGGACGAACAAAAGTTCACAGAGAATGTGACAAAAAGTCTCAGGTTGGCTCCGTTCGAGCCATAGTTCACATTTCACTCAGGTTTTAGAAGCAAATGGATACACTCGCATCTTCCGCGAAACTTCCTCTCTGGACTCGCTCCCAAATCGTTTCTCGCGTTTTTTCTTCTCCGATGTCGGAGGAGTAGCGCGCGGCGACGAAGTCGCGCGATTTTGGCGCGCAAAACGAATGTCTCTTGGAACGTCTCCAGGTGCTGCTGCCGTGGCCTCTGTGCCGTGGTCTTTCTTTGCGTAGCCCAGGAAGAGCGCGCGCGTGGAGTCGAACCTGCGGTGTAGAAAAGACTCGACTCTAATTTGGGAACGCCACGTTCGGCGCACGCACTGCCTCCGAGAATAATAAAGTATTCTCGTACGTGAGAGCAATACCAATCGCCTGACGAGCATCGGCTACGAATGTTTTATGCGACTAGAGAAAAAGGAAGCGCGCGATCCTTTGGTTCCACCAAAGGAGCAGCTCATTTCGATGCGTACTCGAATTTAGATGTCACAGTTTTCTGGCCAGGTAAAAATCTGGCCTGTCGGCGCACAGTAAACTTCGAAGAGAAGCAGAACACTCGTCTCCAGACAGGACCGCTTCTATTACTATAAACGTGAATTCGCGGAGGTCCTCCATCGGGTTAGACGATTACATTCTTTTCTCCATGTCACGAATAACGTATTCACGGGGTGAGAAGGAGTTCTCGGTGAAATCGAATATGCAGGATCATTCCAACCCACTTGTCGAGCTTTCTCCAACAGGTAGAGGCTCCTTATATACATATTTTCTCCAGGATCGCGCGAAATGCGGATCATTCGATCCCATTGTCGTGCGTTCTCCACCTCCTGCGAAGTATTTCGCTTATGCGATCGTGTATCCGAGTATCGTTGCATTCCGTGCGCACTACTGTTAGTCCCCTCACAATTGTCAAAGGACGCGGAGGGAACGATAGATTCGACGTATGGAAATCCGCTTCTACTCGCCCGGACTATTTTCGTCGTGCGTCCAAGACGTTCGAGTGGCAGATATACGCTTATCCGTTGCAAATCCACCGGGGCAAAGCGACTCCAGCATGCGCGAACCATCTCTACGTATTCTGCTTTTGCGCTTCGGGCGACACACAAAGATTCCTAGTTGATATTTCGAGCGATGACGCTAGCACCGAGGATGAATCAATTATGACGTCACCGTCCACAATTCTCCCGTAAGTTTTCCCGAAGTATTTTCGTGCACGAGGGGCAACGACTGCCGTCTAATGGTCGCGCTAACGTCGGCACGCGTAACCAAAAAGGATCTTGTCAGCTTTGCTCGTACGTTTCTTTCTCCTCCATGCACTTATACGCAACAACTAATTGTAAAATCACGTTTCCAACAATCGTGAAGTACCACCTATTCGCGAGAGTAACGAACATCTTCGGGGGACGCGGACGAGCTAGGTGACAAAGATATCTCACGATCCTCGAATCCCACGGTGTTTCTCAAACATTCACTTACACCGCGCGCAGTTCTTCCCATTTTGCGTTTCCACTACGCGTCTACCGTTCTTCCTATTGCGATAACGAGAGCGAAAAAACCCACCGTTTCGTTAGGGTACGTATTAATCATTCCCGGACATTCCTCGCGCACGAGATTTCCCAATTACGCATTCCTTCGTTAATGGCGCATCGTCGCGGTTCGGTTTCACCGTGGTATCGACCACGATCTTAGCGGCTGCCGGCGTAAAGATGGCGAAGTCGGCCGGCAAGATTAACAGGAGGGTCGCCCGGGGAGAAATTCCTGAAGAGGAGAGAGAGAGAGAGAGAGAAGAGGATACGCGAGTGCGTACGAGAACGAGAGAATACGATGGAGGAAGAGAGGAGAGAGCGAAGGAAAAAGGAACGAGAGGAAAATGGCACGAGAAGTGAAGGAGGAGGTTGCGAGGACGAGGACGAAGGAGGGGACGAGCGAGGAAGGAGAGGGCGGAGAAGGGAGAAGGGTTGTGAAAAAGGAAGAAGGAGAGAGGGCAGGCGGCGAGCGAGTGAAAGCGGTGGAGGGAGAGAGAAGGAGAGAGAGAGAGAGAGAGAAAGAGAAAGGAGCTTGGCGCGAGGGAGAGGGTGGACAATCGCGTAGGGAAAGCCTTGCACACGAGCAGGTGTACCTGGTGGTAAGCGATCGATAGCCCGCTCCGATTATAGAGGAGCGGCCGACACTGAATTCTGCATGAAGCTTTTGTTCCGCTCTCTTTCGTCCCCGGCCAATCGAATTTTCTATTCTCGCGCCCCGTCGCGCCGCTTGGGGAAACAATCGTTTACGCTCCGCTCGTCCTTTTTCTCTTCCTTCTTTCTCTCTCTCTCTCTCTCCGTTCCCTCTTTCTTCCTTCCATCCTCACCTCCATCTTCCTTTCTTCTTCCACGTTCTCGCCTGTGTCGGACGAATCGCGCGAGAACTCCTAGGACGAGAATGACGATTTTCCTTAATTGCGTATTCTTGGAACTCGGTCCCGATAACTCGGATCTACGATTCGAGATTTAGTTTAATTTACATTCGACCATTTACAATGACCTCTTACTCGCGTTCTTGTCTCACTAAGATCGAAAATCGCAAGGATCGCTCAACCGTTGTTAGTCGATCGTTGCTAGTGCTCGAATCTACTGGGAATTTTGACCGACCAGGGAGAGCAAGCCACAGTTTTTTACTGAATCGAAAATAAAGCCGGTCGGACCAGCGCTGTTCTTTCGTTCGACCTCGCCGACTTTTTGATTAGAAAAATTTTATTCACAGGGGGGTCGTGTACGATTCGATTCCTCTTCCTGGACCGCGCTTAGGGACGTTGACGCGACAAGAAAGTATCCGGAACTCGTTTCGCCTGTGGGTTATCGACGCCGAGCTTCTATCCGAGAATTTTGAGTGGCGCGAGCTGTCCTTTCTGGCACACACGTTTCTCTTCTCTTTGATCGTCCGCGCGTTGGCGAACCGGACGTAGTCAATATCGTCGCGCGTATCGACGCGAATTCCCATCGGCTCTCTTCTCCAATGTTTTCCGCGTCTCCGCTATTGGCCGCAATCTCATCTCTATGACCTCGCCGTGAACAGCGACACGGCGTGCAGGAAACTCGTTTCATTTCCGCCCGGTTTGCTTTTTGCGCGACTCATTACGGACACTTTTCGAAGATGGTCGCCGCGTTTCAGCCTAATCCAGTCGTTACGTCGATTCTTCTATCGTCTTCGACGTTGACTCTTAAGCTGCTTCGTTCTTCGGATCCGCCAGTGGCTAAAGACCGCGATTTAGTATCACCAACCGACCTGTCGAGGCACCTTTTACGGATCTCGTCCAATCCGTTTTTCTATCCGTGCTAAAATAATCTCCGACTATTCGCGTCTCTACCGCTCGCCGATCACCACGAAAACTACTACGACCGATCACCGCTTAGAGAAATCATTTACTTTTGCGGAAGAGAGCCATTCTCCGATACTCCGATCTAGCTCGTCGCCGTTGCAACGACGAATACGCGCGTTCGAGACGCGGAACTAAAAATACACTATCGTGATCCTCCTGCACGCCTTTAATTCGATCCACATTCGCTCCTTAACGAACCTGGCACCCCGTAAGAGCGCAAATTGAGCGAGCAGAACACGTTGTAAATCTTTGCATTATCCGGTGTCCTTATCTACATGAAATTCTACCCAAGTAATCGCTCGCTCGCATCCGCCCCTACGAGTACCATCTAATGGAACATCGTTCACCACCACTTTCGTTTTGCAGACACGAAGAGCAACGACGTTAAATCCACGCATCGCGGATTCTTCTTCTCCCCTATTAATCTCATCCCCCACTCTCCTCCGTAAAATCGGACCAGTCGACGTCTTGTCATTTTTCCGTCTCTCCTTTCTCCTTCCTCTCCTCTCCTCTCTCGCATCAGTTTCGAACGCTTTACGAGAGGTTTACTCCCCTGCGGAAGGGATATCATCCTGCACGATGATCGGGACGGCATGATACGCCGCGAGCGGACTTTGGCGTGCGCAAACACTTTCGAATCGGCCGGCAATCAGTGACGTAATCAGATAGCACGATGAATATTCATGCTAGCGCGCCCCCTTCTTCTCCAACCGCCTTCTCCTCTTCTCAGCTCCGATCCGCGTCCCGTCGCGCGTGCTCGCGCGCATGCGCCTTGGCGAGAGCCTTTGCTCGCTCGCGCTTATTAGCATAACTCGTCCGCTTTATCCATTAGCCATTAGCCTGAGACTAAGTAAGCGAGTTGCTGCTACCGCGACTCGCTCGCGGTGCCTGCTTCTTACCTTTCTTCCTAGCTCCCCACCTTCTCGTTGTCGCTTTAGTACGCGACCAACATCGTCGACCAATTAATATCAATGGGGGGGGGGGGGGGTAGCACGAGGAGGAAGGAGGAAAAAAGATTTTCGCCCGCGGCGATTGCCACGCCCGATAATTTATCGTCCACGACGAAGGAGAGAATTTTTGCCCGCTTTCGCGGAGAAACTTCACTCCCGCCGCGACACTCGGACGCTTGAAATTATCCTAATGATCGTTATGACCATAATGATCGCGCGAGCAGATGATATACAGGATCGCTTAAGGAGATAGCGGGTTTCGATGCGCCGCATGTGATCCGAGCCACTTTCACTGGGTGTGCTACGCGATTAGGATACGACTCGTGCATCTCCGCGAGACTGCGAATGTGCGGATGACTTTGGCAAATTTCTTTTTGGGTATTTTGAAGTGGAAGAAGAAAGGGTCTTTTTTGGTCGGTGAGTAAATCTCGGACTCGGTGTGCTCCAACATCCTTTTCCACACCACGAAATTCTTGAAACCTTTCGAAAGCCTGAATATAGGGATTATTTTCACGAGTGTTTAAAGCTCGGTGCGAGATAATAATTTTTTTTACGAGGATTTTGAAGGGAAACGATTTTCGTCAGTGATCGTAGGTACCGATTCTCCCTATCACTCGTCCCTCATTCTGCTAGTATTTTGACTCCTTCTGCAATATCCAAGTAAATTCGATAGAATCGCTCTTGTAGATAAGCCGCACATTTGGAAAATCTCGTGCAGAAGGTAATCTGACGATTTTCAAGCTAGCAGTTGCGTGACTTCGTTTGCGCTTTAACTCATACAGGCACAACAAATTCACTTATTTTCTGAATTAACTTGCACGCAAAATGAAACTTGAAAAACGTTCACATTTTTTAATTGCTTCAAGAAAAACTATACAAAACAGATTTCTTAACCATTCATGCAGCATCGGAGAGATATATTTTTGATGGCACAATTCGAATGCCAGCGTGCCGAATAAGATACAACAAAGGTGGTATCTTCACTTGTACCACCAAGCTCGTAAGAGTTAAGAGGACCCAACGAATCTCGAGCATCGTATGGACGATGAGGGGGCAATAAGGAGGATCGTAGGATAGCATTAGCTCGCGTGCATCTCGAGTTGACCGCGGTGCATAATTATGTAATTACGTCGTTCGCCCCGACGTGGCCCGATTAATAAAACGACGAAGGAAGAGAGAAGGTGCCTTGTGCTCGTGCACGGGCGCAGAACTACGCGCGGGTAGGATGCACGAGGCTGCGGATTGGCTCGCGGATCGTATCGTCTGGCCTCGAGAGCAACGGAGAGAAAGAGAGAGGAGAGCGTCCGGTATTTCGAAGGCTTATCTCCAATCTCGGACGCTCCGTGCACGCACGCACGAATGGACGCCGCGTCACACTTTCGTCCTCGACTTCTTCTCGAGTCCCGTCGATACCCGACGACTTATCGATTGTTTCTCCGCTATCGACATCCGCAACGACGAGGCTTCCTCGAAGAACTGCTTTTTTTTTTTTTCAGAAGAAAAAAGCGATCGTGAAATCGCACCAAGTAATTCGCTAGAATCACGAGATAAAGTAGATAACGCATTTCTCGTATCGATTAGCCTCCTACTTCGAATAAGGTTTTTGATGTTACTTTGACATATCTCAGAGTACATCTGAATTTTCAGAAAAATCTCAAAATGACTGTTGGTCGTCCATTCTCGTGATTTCGTCCGTGCGCTTTTTCGAAGATTACAACGAAAAATGAGGAGATTTTCTTTTGACCCTTTGAGTGCTGAATACTCGGGGTCTATGCAATTCGTACGGACGGTGGCGATCGCTGTGGACGGAATACTTTTTCGCTAGACTGAACTCTGATTAACTATTCATGGCGTATATAGTAACAAATTATAGTAATCCTTTTGCACGAGATTAAATAATTAGAGAGCGTTATTACCATGCTGTTACTAAGGAATGCACTTGTATTCATCTCGCACGACAGTAATTGTAATACTTCTATGTAGGTGATCGAAAAAATCGACAAACGCATACATGAGCCATCAGTGCATGCCGGTGATTTAGACTAAATTCATATATGCGTCCTTAGTCAACACCGATAGCTTTTGCCAGACGCATATAAGATCAGTTGGGGTAAGTGCGCCATCAAGACGAAATTTTCTAAAGTATGCTTTTTTCTATTATTTATTTTTTATTTTATTTAAATCTCTATATAGTAAGGTGAGTGGGGGCAAGTGCACACACGAAAATTCGAAATTTGTGTTTACTCTCCTTCCACGAGCTTCCAAATTTGTATTCAAAATAGAAAATTTAGCAACATGACTTTCAACTGTACTTTATAGATGCATAAGGTCATTTAAACAAAATAAAAAATAAATAATAAAAAAAACATACTTTAGAAAACTCACCTTATATGCATTCATAGTGCTCAAAGGGTTAATCGTAACTTTCGAATGAATACGTATTTGTGATAGAGATGTTGGAGATAAGCGGTGAGCAGTTTCGTTCGGAACCCGAGCGCGGGCGATAGAACTGGAAAGCTGCTGTAGACGCGAGACGGGATCACTTTCGTTCGAGCGTCTCTTTTTTTTCGTAGCTCGAAGAGGGAAGAGGAGACGAGTAGCAGAAGCGTGTTGGACAGAGGAGCGACGGAGAAGGAAGGAAGGAAGGAAGGAAGGAAGGCGAGAAGTTTAGGAGAGGGGAGGTGGGGAGGTACGAGAGGGAGAGACAGAGAACGAGGCGTGGCCTCGACCACCACGACTCCATAGCTTCTCACCATACCCCTTTAATTCGGCGTATAACGCGCCTCGATAACGAGTCAGTTCCATGACCTCCCATGGGACTCGTTTTCACTCTATGAAGTTTCCTCTTCGGGGACGAACGTGCGCGAGAAGCAAAATTCTTAAGTTTGTTCTGTCGCTCGCTCGTCTAACAATTACAGTGTCACGGGTCTTTGGTTGTTTCCGATTCCAAAATTGCCGAATGGCGCGAACTGGCTTGTCTCATTCCGTGTCGAAAAATGTCCAGAAGCTCGATCGGGCAGTTTTATGTTAATATATGGACCGTTTATTTTGAAAGTGATGTAAGTCCATTTTTAAACAAAAAATGAGCTGAAAAATAAAAAGTTTGCACTAAGTTAATCACGAATTACTTGATGTCTCGTCCTTTTTAAAAAATGGACTTGCACCACTTTCGAAATAAACGGTCCATATATGCAGTAAATCTTACTTCTTTCGATTCAGTACTATTCTGATATTTCATTGAGCGGGTGTAGGGATATTAGGGAGTTTTCGATCATTATTTCTGATTTCAATAAATCTCATCGTAATGTCAATGTCCATAATACGTCGTCACTTTTCGACATAGAACAGAAGAAGAGTGATCACGCCGCTTGGCACTCAAACAGTTAACTGCCGTCTATGATTTCACGGGGTTGTTTGGGAAAATTGTTATTCGCTCGTTCTGTTCTTTCTTTTTTCATAGACCGTCTACGAGGTACCGTAGGTTACATTAGCACGGTACGAGCGAGTAAAGTATATGTAGGGTATAGTGGAAATTAATATGCAAATACAGAAATGACGATCGATTGTTTCTGTTCTTAGGTATAATGTTACGGAACAACCTGTATGTCGAGCAATAATGACTAATTATTCCATAGGAATTTTTGTCAATAGGTATGCAAGTTCGTTATTTCGACGTTTACTCGGTCGCATTGTTAATTAGTGAGGAATTTTCGTTGCTAATAGAGTTCTAAATGAACACGAGTGGGGTTTTCAGCGGTGGGTACGCGTGTAACGAGCTCTCATTTGCTTTGTGCATTCCGGCATTATTGGTAAGGTGAATGACAATGATCGTAAAAGAAATGGAATGTTGAATATTCCACCAGGTCGCGTGTCCCGATTTAATGAGAGGGGGCGCACCGCGTTGGATTATTTCACTCGGTGTATTATCTCCATTAAAGGAATCGACAGGCTGTAGTAATTATATTAGAGAATTATTACTGAAGCGTAAATTCCGAAGGTATTTTCAAAAGTCTCGTTCGTCTATTGCTGACATTTCCGAATTTTCACGAGTAAATTTCAATGTAATTGTAATTGCATCCAATTGAAAGAGTTGAAACGAATCGTGCGAATTACGCGTACAACTCAATAGATCGACTGGAAAGTTCCGCTAGAATTCTTTACCAAGAATTTTCTATAACTATGCAACTGAATTTTCCGATAGATCCTAATTTCTGTTTATCGAACGAGCAAAAATATCGCTGTTAATTTACGATGGAGTAATTTCTGGGCCGGAAAGTATAATTTCGAGACTGAATCTGCATTTGCCTTTGAACCGTAACAGGGAAAAAGTACGCTTGAAGAATCTCTGCTGCCGACGAGACGACACCGAAACGATAAAGGCTATGACTTTGTAAAAAATTCGCTGTCCGTAGCCAGCCATTTTGACTCTCTATTCTCTACCACTTGAGTGTTATCCCATCGAAGTTCTAGGCTTCCGATCGTATCCTACCCTCGCAAGGTCCTTCGCAGCACCTGAGCACGAGAAACCTGCTTGCAGGTTTCGGAATTTAATTTTTCACGGAATTGTCGGCTCCCTTCGTTCTCGACGGCGAACGTCTCATTAAATATCGACGAGTGTCGAAGGGCCAGGCTTCTAGGGAACACTCCGTCCTCGTGGTCGTCGTTGGTGGCTAACCCCTCGCGATATTCATTACCGCTCTGATTTTTGTTGCTTGCCGATAATATCGTAAAATGTCCTCCAGCTACTGAAATATTAATCGAGCACCCGTTTTCCCTGAAACTTTCACGAATTTCAACGGCGATAAACACGTCACGTGCGTCGCCCGAAGGCACGCGGAGCGCGCACTCGTCGCCCGATTATTCGACCTGGAATAAAATTGAACGAGTGAGATCGATAATGCATGTATTCAAGATTAATTCAATTACGTACGGTTTAATCGGGATGGACGAGACACGCGCGATTGGGTAACACAGTTAATCTCGTAATTATTCGCCGGATATAATGCTTCGCTGGAAAATCGGGGAATTTGGGATTTCAAGCTGGGACCGCACGGTAGCCCACTCCGTTGAGAATACCAAGAATTTTCCAACCCTCTGCAATTACTCTTTGCGCGATTCAAAGCTCGGCGATTTAAAAATCCTCCAGATTGTCGTCTTCGCGCGAATCGTGGGGCAAATGCGTTTCCGATCTCCTCGATCAAAGTGCATGGAGTGATATTTTCAACAGGATAGGATAGAGCGAGCTAATTCTTATTTTCCGAAAGGATCAACAAATCCAAAGGAATCAGTGACTTCATTGCTAATTAAGCAACAAGTGCTGACACTATCCGAGAAGGATTCCCGATTTTGATCGAGAAAGGTGTTTGAGGGAAAATGAAAAGGTGGGGTAGCCGCACGTTCGGAAGTTTCGCAACAGTTACTTAACTCCGTGCACCATCTGTGCCTGACTCGTGCCATTACAGTAATTAGGGTGTAATTGAGCATAAATTGTCCGGTATCTTCGGCACGGAGGTGACGGAGTGATGGGAGAGAAAGGCAGGAGGGGTGGTTGGTCGGCTACACTACCGTTAACGGAGCGTCAAGGGGTGGGCTGCTATGATGCGCGGGGTGACAGAGAATGAAGAGGGGTTGAAAGTCCATCGGTGGGGGTGATCCATGGGGACGTGTAATGAGACTGCACCCGATCACGCACGCTCATCCCAACCCCAATCAGTATCTACACCGTGCCTCTTTCTTGATCTCTACCGTTTTTCTCTTTTTCCATATCGGTGTAAGGGTGAATTATACTTTTACTATTATTGCTGCTACTGCTGTTATTAGATTCCTATACAGTATTAATTTGCATGGTCAGAAGACGAAGCAGGAAATATTTTTCTCTTTTATTATCCACTCTCGAAGTCTCATTAGTTCCGCCGACTATTTACAATTTGAAGGGCTCCACGACAACTCTTCCAAGGTGATGCATATACGGGTTGACCCTGGTCCCACGCAGGTAGTCGTATTTCGTCTTTCATTGGGTGTATTTCTGTTGCTTTGGAAAGTTAAAAGTAAAATAGCAGCGAATGTAACACCGTTGAATCTCTTCTCTTGAATTTCCATTCGCAAGCATTGGAACATTTACTTTACTAGGTTCGATATAATTTTATCATTTAATGTTTAGCCTTCTTTCTTTTCTGATATTGATTCTTACGTTAGAATAGGTTAGGTAAGTTTTTATTTTCTGTCGTACGCTTTTCTATATTTTCTTGTGTACTGTGCTCACCGTATCGTATGATTGTTGGTTGGATAGTAAGTTTGATAATTTGGTAGAGGACTTGTATTCTAGTATCCCTTCTCTTTTCGTATGCGACATTTTCAGCAGTGGGAAGAGGAAACGGGGAAGGAGATTGTACGAGATCGGATGAACCTAGGAATGTGCATGCGACTGGACTATGTTGCATTTATAGTGGCTCGCTCTTCCTCCATGTTTCTTTGTTTTTCTCTCAGGATGTGGCCACCACTTTGCAGTTTCCTTTCTCTTAGTACTTTGTATTTCTGCGCTTCTCTTTTGCCCATCTTTTTCTTTGGCCATTGTTCCACTTCGCTCTTCTCTCTCTCTCTCTCTTTCTTTTCTGCTTCGATCTCGAACCCTTCTCCGTGCACTTTCGTTACCTCGTCGCTTTTCTCTATCGCTGCTCTCTCCTCCTCCCCACGTCTTCGTCCTCTCTACTGTAATTTTCAGGGAAATGTGTAGAGCGTGTTCTCCATAACATGGGCGCGCGATTCAACAGGTGACACCTCGAGTTCTCGAGGCTCGCAACGGTACGTTTGGACGATTTCGTGTTTCGTGGTTTTCGTAATCGCCAGTTGGCTCGGGGAACCGCTTGCCAGACCTTGCCAATTGTATCATCCTTAAGGGTGCTATTTAAATTCAATTCTATAGGTATTTCGTGACGCGGCAGAGTTATTCGAGGGATAATTATGGCAAAATCTTCACGATCGAAGCACCATGGGCGTAACTTCTGCGCATCCTTTTCTTCTTTCATCCGTTCAATTCACTTACACAGTTTCCTCTGCCTGTCTTTTATTCTTCTTGACATATTTATCTCTCTTCCTGCTTTCGTCCTTTTCGACACCTTTTCTCCTTTTGTGACGAAAGTAAATGGCACAACCGTAGCGAACAGGGCGCGTACGCGGCACACAATTACCCGAACTGTAACTGACTCGAATCTTTAGGATCAACAATTGCAAGAGTTCGTACAATGCTTTCAACGAATACTTAGTTCGAATAAGTACATATTCGAATTTCAATTTTGCGTCTCGTACCTTTAAAGTTCTTCCTTCCGTCTTGTGCGTGGCATTTTTACTCGTCGGAACAGCAAACTTGGAGGATGATCGCACAAAGCTAGGCGGAAGAAGGAAGATTCCTGCTCCGGACAGCAGCGTGGGTAAGAAAATTTCTCATTCTCAAGACTTCTCTCGGGTTCTCGAGAAGCCCTGCGCTTCTTCGTACTTGCCCGTCGTAATTGATCGCCTGCTCCGATATCGGGGCCGAGAATCGATCGTACAATTTTGTAGACATCGTTTCGGCGAAGTTGGTTGCACGCGCGCTCGTTACAGCCGGTAGAAACCGATCATTTCCACTTGTAAATTGGCCCAACGATCGCCACCGCGCAGGCAAATTTTGCTGCTCGTGAGAGCGAGTACGCTTTCGGTGCTTCGAGGTTCACGAGGTTTTTTCGGGATTCATCGCCGCCTTTGTAATCGTCCGCAGGTTGTTTAACGGTTAATAAGGGAAGGTAGACGCGAGGTTTCCACTTTCTTGCATGCTGGTCCGTTAATTGCGGACGAGGCTACTTAACCGTTTTAGTGCCAGGGGTTTTTAAGAATCCGTGTCGGATTGTGCCATGTAGCGCGATAGCGCTTCGTTCGTTTATCTGCGAGAAATGCCGATCAACGCGATCGCGCTGCTCTTTTTTTTCGTCGAAATATGCCGCTCGGTGCGCTCGCGCTTCAATTCATCAGTCATATTAGAAATGTTATACTAAACACTCAAAAGTTAGCTACAAGCTTAACCCTTTGAGCTCTATGGACGCGTATATGCGTTTAGCGAAAGCCATCGGCATGGACTGAAGGCGCATATAAGCGTCTTTCGAATTTTCGATCACCTACATGGAAGTATTACAGTTACTTTTGTGTGAGATGAATACAAGTGCATTCCTTAGTAACTGCATGGTAATAACGCTCTTTAATTATTTAATCTCGTGCAAAAGGATTATTATAACTTATTACTATGTACGCCTTGAATAGTTAATCAATAGAGTTCAGTCTAGCGAAAAAGTATTCCGTCCACAGCGATCGTCACCGTCCGTACGGACCGCATAGGCCGCGAGTATTTAGCACTCAAAGGGTTAAGACGAGCTACACTCGGAACCGAGCGCGTTGCGAATCGGCGATCGTGACCAAACATCCCAACACACTTCACCACAGGACGCGAACAGCGCGATCTATTACGCTCATTTGCGATTTTCTTCATACCTCGCAGAATGAAAATCATCCATTCTGTCTACTCATCTCGTCGTACCTTTCCATTCTCGTTTAAACGATTGCGATTACGCATACGAATTATAATCGAATACCAATAGGGAGTTCGAAAGTTGATCGGATCACCGGTGAAATCTTTTTACGAGTTTCACCGGTAATCCACTCAACTCATCCGTGACACGCCACAGCCACTCCCTTTTGGGCTTTAGCCAAAACAAGATTACAATCATCGGGTACAACAAACCCCTCGCGGTGTACACAGTGAGTGGTGCGCGCAAAGAAGGACGGTTCAAGGGGTTTGACCGATGGATGACGTTTATGGGAGGGGAACCGTGACCGCTGGAGAAAGCGAACTGCACGCCGTGAGAAGAAACGTAAGAGAGGGAGAAAGAAGTGAGCGAAGGAGAGTGAGAGACAGATGCTCGTCGTCCTCGTTGTCGTCGTCTGTCGGGATTTAGAAGCGTCGCGAGCGAGGCATAAATTTTATGGCGCCGCGCAAAATGAATTACTGGCCGGATAATCGGGCAATAAAATTCCACCTCGGACCCCCCACGTGACCGACCACGTGGGCCGGTCCCGGGTTTTGCGGTATTACGGTGATGACGTCGGTGCAAATATATTTATTACACTCGCCATTGTTACTACTGGCCTGGCCGCGTTTACGTGCGTCGTTACGGGTCTCCGAGAAAGGGTCCAGTGGTCAGGACCGATTGACGGACCGTCCATCTTCGTACGTGATCTGCTGTCTCTTTGGAACGTTCTCGGACAGACGGTCGCAATGAGACGTGTTCAAAGTCGAAACTGTGCTTCGGTAGGACCGGCTCAAGCCGACAAAATGTAAGCTTACGTAACAGGAGAGGATTGCGACGAAAGGACAATTTTTTAGAAACAAGATTTGTGTCAATACTGCCAAGAAAGAAAACGTCAATGGGAAGCTTTTAATTTTCATGTAGCTGTATCGTGGAAAGTTGACAAAAGTTTGTCATACGTGGAAACGATATTAGAAAGTTGTTGGAGTGTTTTCGTTTTGTACAATGTTTGGTTATTTTCGATTCGTCGCTTTGACATGGACCCGAGATGAGCCCTCATTTGTCAGTACAAAAATTTGTTACGAGATTATTTTTCTAGGGAAGGGTTTTCGCGGCTTTCACTGATTTTTTTAAAATCGCGAGTAAGTTCAGTTCGACGTACGTGCTTCGTAATTAAGTTTCGGGCGAGATACGGAGACATATCGATCGGCATACGTGGCTTTGTTTATCGGACGGATTCCTGCTTCGTCGAGTGTAATCGATGCTTCATTTATATCTTACTCCATCCGGTCCGTTGTCTTCCAAAATTGATACTTGGTCCTCGTGCAATCGACTTCGAGAGATTAGCAGAATGACACGGAACATAGCCAAGCAAGAAACAATTCATACATAGACGGACGTAAATGGCGAGATCCAACTTTTGTCCGAAGATTTCGAAATATCATCGTTAGACTACGATTATTCCGAATGCATGCTCGGGCCATTGGTTCGAGAGAACATAATCGTATTCGTTTCATTGTAACATATGCAGACGTATTTACAGTCGTTCGAACACTCGTCTAATATAATCGTAACGTTTTACGGCGACTCGCTCGATGGAACATTCGCCGAATGTTTCACTGCCACTGCGAGTCTCTTTTCCGAACTTTCATCGACGACCGTAAAACTCCCGAGACAATTCCACGAGCTCTCGCAGTCCTTGCTCTCCCGCCAGCACCAGATTGAGTTGTGCCGATCGTTAACAATTCTCGACTTGTAAATGGAGTTTCCTCGATGCCGATACAAATCGGCCTCGACTTTCCAGCGTTCTAAGCGAAGGCACGCCGTCGCGCTGTCTTCACCGGAGCTCGGTGGCTTTCTAAATCTCTTCTCTCTTTCACCGTTCACCCTCGCTTCCTCTTTAAGAACGTCTCGTCCTTTTCCCCCTCTCCGCTTCTTCCCTCGCTCTCTCGTTCCACCGTTCCTCTACCTTCGATTAAACTTCCAACGAGACACCCCGCCACTGCACAATGGAGTCCTCGAATGTCTTGTTGTTAGCAAAAGGCGCGTTTCGCGCTCGGTACCCTTCGGTACGAACCGCGAAATCGCGAGCGGCGCACTAAACTTTCTAGTGATTCTCGCGCGAAAGTGTTATCCCCGTCGATCTTCCTAGACATTTGCAATTTCTCGAGTTTCCCTATTCTTAAATTTCACCGTGAATTTCAGCGGTAATCTTTACAGCTTCAGTCTCGATAAATGATTAATTTTGAATTTCGGTTACCCTCGGATACGAATACTTCGTTGATAATTTAATTTGCGAGCTCAATCTATCGACGGTGAACTTTGGAAATCCGAGAGTGGCTTACCCATGGCCATCCTGATGGAGTCAACGTGTTGACATTTGCATTGACAAACGTTGGAACAACCACTCGTCCTCTTATCCGCGTCGGCATCCTTCTCCCTACCTTTCCCTTTAGGATCGTCCTTTCCCGCGTGCTACATCCGGCCACGAGATTTTCGGTGGTCTCCACGTGCTCGTGCCATGTGTATGCACGCGTGTGTCACGTGTACGCACACGCGCTCCTGCGCATCTCTCCCCCTCTCTTGTAAGTGACGGCATTAGTGGCGTTATTGGTAATCTCTTTGTAGGGGTGGCGAAGGACGGAGGGGGGTGGCGAAGGGTTAGTTAGAGGCAAGCGCGAAGGGGGATGGTGAGAAGGATGGATACGACAGAGGGAGATGTTGTGAGGATTGAAATGAGAGAGTGAGCTGGTGAGAAGGATGCAGGTGAGAGAGTGAGTTGGTGAGAAGGATGGAGATGAGATAGTGAGCTGGTGAGAAGGATGGATACGACAGAGCGAGATGTGGTGAGGATTGAAATGAGAGAGTGAGCTGGTGAGAAGCATGGAGATGAGAGAGTGAGTTGGTGAGAAGGGTGGATACGACAGAGTGAGCTGGTGAGAAGGATGGATACGACAGAGTGAGATGAAAAGAAGGATTGAAATGAGAGAACGAAATGGTGAGAGGGATAGTGATGTGGAAGCGAGATGGTTACGTTTATGGATGTGAGGTCCACGGTTGTGTGCATTGATATTGGAAGAAAGAGGGAGACGGCGAAGCAGGGAGTCTGTAGTTATGGGAGTTGGTATAGAGTGAAGCAAGCATTGTAAATCAATACCCCGCCGGCTGCCGGCGCTTCGAGCGCGCCCCGTGCCACAAGCATGCCAATACACTGGAACGTACCCTCCATCGCTGCTGGATGTCCGGATACGATGGGCCGGAGTGGGATCCGGTGGATGGAGGTAGACGAAAGGAGAAGGTGGAGGAGGCGGTGGTCTTCGAAGGTGGCAGAAAGTTAAGTGGGCTAAGAAGCGCGAGATACCTTCGGTTTTACGCGTACTGTTACGTTTGGTACTTCCATATACCGTGTCGCATCTACTTCTTTTAATACACTCTCGTTAATAATAAGATCGTGTAAATGGGGAAGCTTTGAGTATGTGAACCTTTTGTTCACAGTTGCAATACTGTTTATAAAAAATGAAATTCTGCGACGTTACTACTTCGCGGGTTGCAACAAGAATGCGCGAGGATCTCAAGTTGAGAATTATAAATCTAGGTATAAATCGATCCTTGAATCGATACGCTTCGACTTGCGATATCCTTCGCGACGTCCTTCGATTTCTACGATAAAAGAAGAGAGGGAAAAAGAGAGATACTTTATTAGAAATTATCGGACGTCTTGCCCGTAAACAGATGAGTTCGCGTTAAGGAGCGACCGCGAACCGCAGGTAAAGGAGGAAGGTATAAAAGAGTCGAAGGAAATTGGCTCGTTTTCTTATTTCCGCTGGTATACAGCTATGAAAAACTTGCCGTATCGTGACTCCACTGTATTATCGGAATCGTGGGTTATGCGAACGATTCTCGAGCGATCTCTTCACCGGTTTCCTACATATTCTTCTAGAAATGCTTCCATTTGGTGCCTTGAATTTGCATTAGACTCGCATGGCCTTCTAACGTTCAAAGGTTCTCTTCGACTATTAATTCCTGAACATTCTTGTCCACTAGCAGGGTGGACATTCCTGCGAACAGCAAAGAGGTTACAGTCGATTCATCCGCGAGCAACGAACACGGTTGCCTTGAATTTGGGCATTAGAACCAGCATCAGAGTATGTCGATCCAAAGCTGTTTATCAACTGTTCCTCAGTCGTATTACAAATGCAATAGCTCCGTAAATTACTCGCAACTTCTAGCGAGGACATGCTATTCCATTGTTCGCCAACGACGTACAATCAACTCTATCCAACGTAAACGTATCACAACTCGAACCTACTCTGGGTGGGTTCTTGTTCCAGTGCTTGCTTCCGGGGCCAGGTGTCAGTCGAGATGTTGTACCCTCTCGCGATCCTTCCGATCTTCCTGCGGCTGATTTCAGGCCGATCGGTGCGCCCTTTAGGACGGTTGAAAAAAAATTAAGAGATGCGCGCGCGCGCACGTGCTGCTTCGGGATGAGCCGAGGCGTTTATCGTGGAGAGGACAGGTGGAGCTATTTGGAGAACAGCCCACTCGAGGGCCCGATGTTTTCTCCTCTTGCTCCCTTTTTTTGTCCTCTTCGTCTTTCCTCTCTCCTCTCCTTCCTTCTTCTCCATCCCACTTTTCTCTCCCTATTTCTCGTGCCACCTCTCAATTCATCTTCCTTCCACACTCTAGTCTCTCGGTTTGGACGGATACCTATATCCCACTCCGGCGCCCATCATTCTTTTTCTTTCTTTCTCCCTGCGCTCACCCTCGCACCCTCTCCAATCGCATCCCGCTTCAGTCCGCTGCCACTTTCCTCCTCCTGCTTCGCTTTGCGGTTCCTACGCGCGGCGCACGCCGATCTCGCAAGGTTGGCAACATCGCGAGAAAGAAGGAAGCGTGGAAGGAAGGCAGCAAGGACCATCTGGTTCTCTATATATCCCTACGCGCGGCAGCTGCGATGATCCCGCCGACGTCTTTCAAAAATGTATTAGGAGAAGGACTCGTGCTCTGGGATTAAGGAAGGGAAAAGCCTGGATCGGAGCTGGATCCTTTCTATCCTACTTCCCATCCTCGTCTCGCTTCTGACGGTTAAGTTTTTGGAACGTGCCGTTAGACGCTTTGTCTGCAACGATTATTGAAGATAATTGAGAAATATTGCGGCGGCGTACGAATCTTTTCGTACTAAAAGGTCATCGGTGAGTTAATAAGTATCTGCTACAAATGGATCAGAAATTGCTCGTGGAGCCTTAGCACGTGCTGAAATTGGGCAATTTTCCCTGGGAAATATTTTCTGCACGAGACATTATTTTTTAAGGAGATTAGTATCTACGTGTATACCGGTAACCGAATTTCTTGTTCCAATTCGAACTATTGCCATTGGTTCGCTCGCTGATTCATCCTAGTCCCTAGCCTTCATTAAATTTCCTTCGATCATAATCAAGAAGATTAATAAGCACAGTCACGCGCGGCGATGTCCTTGCAGCGCAATTTGTTAAATCTGTTCACGGAAAACACTTAACCAGAAAAACTTTACACCAGGGATTACTCTTCTTGGAGCGGAAATTGCGTACGTTAGAGCTACCCTCCCTCTCCCTCATTATGCTTATCGCTATCTACTCGGACACCTATGTAATTATGTGTAATCTAACCGATAATACGCGTGCTTAATATGTGGCATAGATACGCGATCGAACTGGGCGCTCGAACGGGAAATGGGGAATCGTGGAATATCGCCGTGTCCCGATGAAATCTCATTAAAATGAAATAATGCACTCTCTTATCGATGATGCTTTAATGTTACGCGATTTAGCGGTGTCGATTTAATCGCCGCGCACTTCAATTATTTGCGTGTACCTAATAGCCGAGATAGTTTTCCTACTCACACAGGAGATTTGTCGTAACGAGTGAATATCTAAAGATCTCGTATTTTCTTTTATTTTTCCCTTCTTTAGTAGATGCGTTGTGCGATCATCGCTTTGTCGAAAAATCGCGAGAAGGGCTGAAATAAATATGTATATATGTATAGTTGCGGGTCGACCCTCGTTATATGGCAGCTATCGGTACATTGGATAGCAACGCGTTACTAAGCGCAAACATAACAGACTAGCTCCATAAACAACCTCCATTGCTGGCACTTTCTCGACTACTGTTCACTACACTTTGACTACTACCTTTTTATACACCTGAGTCCTATTTATTAGTTTTCGTAACGATATTTGTGTATGACGATTCGAGTTCTCTCGCAAAAGAGATTCCGTCATCTCTGTTCTGGCCGCGGGGGCACGGCCCTGCCGTCCATTTTGAAAGGCCCGCGACCTTATCGGCACGCGCCTGCCACGATCGTTCTCGCTTCGAGATAGATAAGAGCTCGCGACCTGTACTTCGACATCGTAACATCACTCCACTCGTGTCGCGGCCTTTTTGCGAATCACGTCGCGACATTGGATCAATTGTTGCTGTAAAAGTGCAAGCAGGGCCTACGAAGTCTAATACGAATCTACGCACGAGTCGCGTCGAGTATTCTGTTCTCAAAGAATTATCATTCTTTGCAGAACCTTCTGAACGCTCCTCGTACAGACTTGTACATTCTTATCGTTTATGTATGGATTGTGTCTCGGATAAGAGAAGTATGGAACTTGCATTTTGGCTCTTGTTACACGAAGAGTCTCTATGGATAATATTGATGCCGAATGTCTGTGGACTATTGACTGCTAATTTGGACTAGGTCTACCTGCGATCTTCGACGAAGCAGGATAAGTCTTTCTCATCGTTGTGTTCCTTAAAGCAGATTCTAGGATTCGATGCTAAATTTTGACGAACATTCAAAATGTAGGGAAAGAATTCGTGTCACCGCCCTGATTCCGATTTTAGGATCGCTCAATTCTCATTGACCAAAAAACATGCTAGCTCGGTTTAAGTTCACTCGATCGCAAAATCCATCGTGCGTGCCCTTTGCTAAGAAACTATCCACCAAAATGGAACATTCGTGGATAGGTTGAACTTTTGACGAAAGTACGTCAGACGAAACTGGTTCTCTTCTTGCTCTGCATCACGAGGAATCTCATCCGAGGTCATCGTGGCGACGAGGAGTCTCGTCCTTCGAATCTCGAGAAGAGACGAGAATCGTTCGGAAGGTAGGAGTATTTCCGAGGTACGCGATGCGCCGAGGCGCGCGCGCGACAGAAAAAACTCGGTTAAGCACGGAGAACTCGTTGGAAACTCGTATTGCGAGCTTATCAATAATCAAGGACGCGCCGCGCGGCGGGTGCCGAGAGAGCGGGCGCCCGAGATGGAGTCAGCCCAGGCCGCGCGCTTCGATCGGCAAATAAATTTCTCCTCGCCGATAACGAGCGTCATTAGCGGTGGCCATGTTACCTTTGGACCTCCTTATCGCTCATGATACGCGTCCCCGTCGAATCCGTGCCGCGCAACTTCTCTCCAAGAGACTCTCGTCAATGCACGTCGACGACACGAGGAAAACGCGCGCGAACTTTCGCGTGAAAAGGTCTCTTGGAAAAGGTGGGCGCAAGCTTATCGTCGATTGTTTCGTACGATATGCTCGTTGCTACCGGCTAGATTGTTCTACGAGAAGGGTACGTTCGTCATTCGTATTATTTTCCTCGTGTATATTGAGCTAGGTAAAAATGCGCGCGCTTTTCCAGGAAGCTTTACAAGGAGGCGCGAGAGGATTGCGGATTTTTCGAAGCGCACGCCTTCGTCTGTACTCGCTCGATCTTCGTGAAGAGGTTGGCTTTATCGTTTGCATCACCTGTCGGTGTTTAGGAACTTAGGCGCGAGAATGTGGGCGCGTTTGTGGAAAGCTTTGGGCAAGGTGGACATCGAGGAACCGTCAATCGTACGGATTGCTGTAGATTCTTGGTGTTTTATTCGAGGGTCAGAGTTTTGTTGTTGGCAATAATTTTCTCGTACATGTTGGATTGGGCGATGACGGAGAAGGACATTTTCCCGCGAGATGGTTTTAAAAGAAACGACGAGTCGTTTAATTCAATTCCGATCAATTGGTACGGGGATGATTATCCTCCCACGATCAGTTTTGTTATTCGCACCATTTTCCTCGTAGTAGGTATCCGTAAAATTGGGTAATGCGCATCCACGGGATTCGAGGAACGGGGCTTCATTTCTTCGTGTCTGTGCCGGTATGTTAATGAATCTGTTTTCCACGGCGGTCGTAATGGTTTCGCGGAACCGGCCGCGCTTGCGTAATCGCTATTTCACCGATGTCGTCCCTCGTCACACTCGTTGATTTGGTCGTCCGTGTTCGTCGACGACACGGAAAATCTACACGGTTGAATTCGTGTGCAGGATTCCAGGATACTCGAAGTTCGCACCCTCGATTCGCCTTGGGGTAGCTCCGAGATCAGTGGAGACTCTCTTTCCAAGACTGTGTATCTAAATGTAAATAGAAGAAAGAGGGTAAAGAGTTGAAGCATTTAATTCTAATAAACATAAACGTGGGAGGTTTGCACGCACGAGAGTGTCCATCTCTAGCTTGGCCCGCCATTTTCTCGTAGACCGATCGGTATTGCCACTTCGGGAATTTTACACGTTTTCACTCGAAGTGAGATGACTTTAGGTGCGTTTCGATGTCGGAAGAAGCTCTTGGTGCGTCACACGTAAACATCGACTAGACTGTTATGTACAATTATTCAAATTAACTCCATTGATTATAAAATGTGTCTCTTTGCTATCTCGAAATGCCAAATTTACGGATCGAAAATATCGGCGTAATTTTAAATATTCTGGAAGTTTATCCGTCTCGTGGTATTCGCCACGGCAAGAATGACGAACTTTGCGCACTGTTGCACAAGATGGAACGGGCAATTGCGTTTCGTGTACTCGCGCCCATTTCAGGTATCCCGATTGGGATTCCAGAGCAGGAGGAGAGGAGATCGATGAAATTGTCCGCGAGTTCGAGTAATCGGGCGCGCATTATTACATTGCACGATCAATTTGGTAGCGTCACTCTATTAGCGTCGCGCATGTCAGGTGCACGCCGCGACGATTACCCGCGTGTTCGCATACGTCGACGAAACGAGATGAAGATATAATAGGTTTTGGGTGGAAGTTCAAGGATACGTTCGTGGAACTTGAGTTGGAACGTGGTGCGTGCAGTAAACGTTAATCTGTCTCCTCCCTGACGCAACAGCGAGAAGTCACTTCTCCTATGTTCCACGAATCTTAAAAAAGTCGGCTCTCATCGTCGGTCGTTTCACCAGGTTTCTTTATGGTTCTTAGGGTCGATAACAAGCTGACACAAGCTCCTTTCCATTCGGAGCGTATCAACAAGGAAACCTACGAAACACGTGGCAACAGGTAGCACCGGAAATAAATGTTACTCCAGGGTCTGTGTAAATCTAACAGTACTCGAATGTTCCTTTGATATCGCTCGCAAACACAATTTTTCCACGAATTACTGTTCCTTGAAAATGATTTAGGGATAATGCGTCAACGGTCGGTGAAAATCGTGGGACATTTCTCGACTGAGTTTCTAATGTTTCGGTATTTCTCATGAACATCTTCCGTAGCCAGTGGAAGAATCGCATTGATACGTTAACGCGCACAAATACACGAGTCCCTGCAAAAGGGAACGACGTGACTGAGTATTTTCGGAGGCGTTCGAAGGCGAAGTTCGCGGTTGAACCGCGTCGTTTCACATTCCCCGGGATCGACGCTAAACGAATAAGAAAAAAGCCGTAGAGAAAAAAAGAATTTCCTCCTCACCCCGCGGTGCGTGACTTCGCCTTGTTACGAGCAACAGGTGGCAGGGCTCGACCTTTCGGGAAGATTCTACGCAATTTTAAAACTTCCTTCGTCGTCTACGAAAGTTCCTCCTTCCACGCTTTCGTCCTTCCTTTCTCTCTCGCTTCGAAACTTCACCCTTTCACCTTCTACCCTGCCAAGGCCCGTCTTTCCAAAGGGGCTGGAAATCGTTGGAGAAAATTTCCCGAGCGAAGCTCCAACCCGAGCAGAATCGTTGCTTGGAAACTCGGATGACCTGCTGCGATGAGGATAATCTCCACGTGACATCGTTATAGATTATCCATTACCAAGGGACCGTTCCACATTCTCGTTCCTTCTCCCTCTTGAGTTTCGCGCTGTAAGAAACGCAAGTGGAAAGAAGCGGGGCCGGTGGAGCCAGTCGGTCGGGCCTTCCTCCTCTTCCTCGGCGTAGTTTTCGAGGAAACCATTACAGGACGCGGTGTGTGGGTACTTTAGCCTAAATTACCGTCCTCGTAGCTACAGAGGCGATCGATCGTATCTATGGCATGACACAACCACCACCACCACCACCACAATCGCCACAGAACCATCACCGCCTCAGCCGCGGCCTTGCTCGAGTGTATTACTCTCCGGTTTAAGCACGAGAAGGAGGAATAGAAGCGAGAGAGAAAGAAGGACGTGTAGAAAGAAGTTCGAGTGGTATAGGTGCGCGGCACGTGCCTCTATTCTCATGAACGCTCGTTGTCCTGTCTCCCGAGGTCCTGTCGGATGACCATTCGACTTTTCGGACACTCACGAAAGTGGAACGACTACTTTTGTCGAAATGTATAGCGAGATGCTTACAGTGGTAATGATGGTGGTTAGATGTCGATATCTCGTTAGTCGTACTACGTCGACATCATTCTCAGTGCGAAAATTTCTGAACGGTGTTGCCGGTGCAAGAACAGTCGATTTAATCGTGTCCTTTTATCTTTTCTTTTTATCGTAACGATGGCCATCGACGACTCAATCTACCAGACTCGTAATAACGAATCACCGTAACTCGATTTCAATTACTCTCGTTTCTAGTATGTTTAGGCGATTGTGTGGGTACGATGATAAAAGGTCGGTGCTTTTATCATCAAGGAAATGGCAAACTGGATAGACCGGAAGAAGATTGGTAAATTGGAAATTTGATTATTTATCTCGAGATAACTTTGAGTGTCTTAAATTTGAACGATTAATGCGTGGA
Organism: Tiphia femorata; assembly: GCA_944319695.1. Lineage (NCBI taxonomy): Eukaryota > Metazoa > Arthropoda > Insecta > Hymenoptera > Tiphiidae > Tiphia > Tiphia femorata. The sequence continues at coordinate 1,365,984 of OX090899.1, forward strand.
TGGAGTTATCCGAAAGTGATTTCATTAGTCTTGCAATTGGATGCGACGTAAATTAGACTTCTAGGATTAAGTAAACTGGATTCCGTCTCTGAAAGCTCGATTTTAGAGGAATACTCTCACGTGGGAAGCTTTTTTTTTAAGTAGGAAAATTTCTCGAGTCTCCTCTCTGTTCGAGCAGGAGGCGCGTAGGTGTCGAGCCGCGGCCAAGAAGTTTCTGCGTATCGCGTGGCGTCATCGGTTCCACCCCGGTGCCGCGTGATCTCAAAGGGAAGCAATCTCTCTCTCTCTCTCTTTCTCTCTCTCTCGTTTCTTTTATTTTCCGTTTCTCTCTCACTTCCCCTTCCTCGACGAAACCGCGCGGGCAACGCGGTCGTTAGTCAAAGAGACGACTCGCGCTGATTTACAGCTTACTAAATAGACGGCTCTTGCCGTCCCGATGCTCGCGCGCCTCGGAATGCAGAAGGAAGAGGATGAGGAGAGACAGAGAAAGAGAATCAGAAGAACGGAGGAAGAGATGGGCGTACCGTGTGAGAGAAGAAGATAATGGTGAGGAGGAAGGTTGAGAAGGAGGGCGCACGAGCGCGTCGAAGGCAGAGAAAGAATAGACATTGGAGAGATGAGAGAGAAGGAGAGTAGAATGGTGAGAGTGAGAGAGTTGGTGGAAAAGATAGGAGAGGGAAGGACGGACTGCGGATGAGCGAGGAACACGAGGGACCATTGGTTGGAGAGAAAAAGAGAGAGGGTGGAGGTATCGTGCGCGCATGTGTGTGTGTTTTGTGTGAGAAAGAGAAGGGAGAGAGGGACCTGGTGAGAGGAAAAGACGAGGACTACCGAGCGATTGGTTAAGTGGGGTCCACGGGTACGTAAGCGAGGTCACGCACGTTTGGAATAAGGCTCGTGCGGTATGAAACCCCGCTTGTCCAGAATACTTCTCGTCTTTCTTCGATGGTCGGCCCAATCGGGCCTGACGGCTGTTTCGCGTGGAGTTATCGAAATGCGAGTATCGATTAATCGTGTTACCTCGAAAACCAATTCGAAATTGGAATCTCGGTATCCGAATAGGCGTACTTAGAGCTTGGCTTGCGATGGTCTAGATGGGCTCGGATCTTTTCTTTTATATTTAGATATAAAGAGATTAAAGGGAACGAGTAGAGTGATTGCGAGAGGATGCGTAACGAGTATAAAATTTGATTTATGGTTATACTTATTTGAATAACTTTCTGCTCTTGTATTTCTGAGCACGCGTACGTGTGGTTATTCACTTTTTAGATAGCAAATTGCAATTTGAATGGGTAATTGAGTATGCGAATGTCCAACCCTCGAATATCTTGAATTAGAGAAATGAGAAGAACTCTAGATACGATGCATTCGAGTTACCTCCGTTTTCTCGATTAAAATCAATGCTCGCGATGCTGTCGAGTCGTAGATCATCGTATTTCTAAAATCATTCGCGTTATAATGATCGTTAGTCGTGGTTGTAAACGATTCGACGAGCGCAATGAGAACTAGTAGAACGATTACCGTTAGGTTATTCATTGCCGAGGAAAAAGATCTACGGGAGTCTGGGATCGATTTATAGGCATAGTGACGTTATCGATCTCGAAGTGTGAATGCGATCGATTTCGTCCAACGGTGGCGTTCTTTCGCAACGGTAGCACGATTTGTCACTTGCTATTCTACGAACGATTAAATCAGTTTCTTTTCAACATTCCATTCCGACTGTATCACCACGAGCGCCAATATAGACACTTGGAGAACAATCTCACATTGGCGAGTGTCGGAACGAGGGGCCGACAAGTTTGACGCCCTTGGATAGGATTGATCTATGAATCGTTCTACGAAATCGGACGTAGAACACTCTACGCGTAATTGTTTCGTTATTCTTCTGCGAAAGATCGAGTCACCTTGGATTGTCTAAAGCAGTGCTCCGCAACCTTTATCAACCACGGGACGGTAAAGTTTTTTTCGATAATTCCACAGCACCCCACGAGTAAAAGCTTGCAAATACATTGCAATGAATTACGATAATAAGTATATGCTTTTATTAGATATAAAAGATAATAAAGTAGCTCTATGTAAATCATGGCAGTAGAGCCGAGATCACCTCACGACACAACGGTTGCGGAGCACTGCCCTAAAGCTATCGTTAGCGTTCTACAGTTTGTTCTAACTTCTGCCGCACCGTTCGAATAGAGTATTGCACACGTCGCTTGGACCCCGTATATCGCAATTTACGATGTCCATTTTTCTCTCTACGTTGGAAACTATCGATTAAGTCGACACCTGGGGTGCAATTGTCTATCTTGAAATCTATTCCACGATAACCTGGTTAGGCTATGCCGAAAAAATGGAAATGAAGGTCGAACGTGTCCTTGTCCCAGCAATTTAAAGCAGTATACTCATGGACCGTGAGCTTTCTATTACAAAAACCTCCATTTCCACAACTAAAAATGATTTCGTATCTGACAATTGCAGGCACGATCCCATCCGTAAAAAGCTGATACTCCAAAAACGCTGGAGAAGGTAGACTCTTTAAATTCCCTTTTTAGCCTCCACTGTCTTAAGAATCGCATTCACGAGGACTCTTTATTCCTCGAACGGTTGATTTTCCGTATCATTTTACCCGTCGACTTAACTTCCTCCCCTACCACCGTTACCAAAGATTCTTCGCTGGACGGTGTAGCGTTCGCGTGGCAGGTTGGTGCGCGCGATACAACTGGAGTCACGAGGGACAATCGTTACGGTTCTCCGTGACGCGAGGCTTTAAAGGCCTTATGCTCGGTTTTCACGAGTCTCCGATGTCGCGGAGGTAATCCTATATTCCGACACGTCTAGCCCAACCGGTAGTACAAGGAGTGCCAGCAGGAACGGCGGCTCAGCCCTCTCGTTACGTTTTAATACGCGGTTGGCACTATTGGCGCGCCATTCACGGACGTGCCTGCCCGTCCTGATAATTTCTCTGCGCAGCATTCGTTCGGAGAAGAAGGTAGTGGTAACGGTGACGTTGGTGGTAGTGGTTAGGAGCATGCTAGTGGTAGTTTCCTGCTCTGTTTTTCTGCGCCATACCATGACCTTGATTCGTGCGGTTCCAACTGCGGAATTTATGCTCGCCCTTCGATCTCTCGCACACTTCTAATAAAGCCTCGTGTGCCTTGAGCATCGACGGGTACCATAGACGGGTACCACACGCACGATGTAGATTATTAGCACACGTAGAATGAGTTACATTAAATCTATAGGACATCGAGCGCGCGTAATTCGCGCGGGATGAAAGAAGGGTGGGACGATACGAACACTTGTCATTCTACGGACAGCTATTGACCGGGGAAATAATGTCGATGAATTGATTAAAGAATGGTACGGGACGCATGGCGCGATGATTAATCGAAGCCCGCCGTTCAAACTCGTTACAACATATTGTGTCGTTCTGTGTTTAGTAATTGGAAAATATCAGTAGATCGTATCGTAGAATTAACCGCTTGGCCATTAAACGGCGAGATATCGAAGCTTCTACGTAGGTCTGAAGGATAGTGATGAAATGTGAGAAACGAGGAGAAACGTTAAGTCTCGTACGCGATATTCTCGGAAGGGAAGGAAGCCGCTTCGCATCGGTTAATTAACAACGATCAATTATTATAATTGCCCATCGTTCTCCGCCCCCACCCCACTTCATCCCTCCACTATGCGAAAAACAGCTCGAGAGCGCTATTACACGCTTACACAACTGCGCAGAATTCATTTGGCAGCTTTTTGCGCGACCGTCGACTCGGTAGCTCCTCGCTTCTCTCCCCATGTCTCCTCGCTTCCTCTCTCGTTCTCTTCCTTTTCTCAGGCACCGGAGCTAACCTGCGACCAAGCGATATAATTTATTTCCAGTCTTAAAATTCCATTACTCCTCCTCGATCCTTTCCCTATCCTTTCCTCCGTTCTTCCTCTTTCACTTGTCTGCTCGGGCTCGTATCCCAGTTGTTCGTGATTTTTATATTCTTTCTTTTCGGATACCTTACTTGCTTTCTGTAAAAATCTTCATAAGGGACGCAGGAGCACCTGAATATCAGCAAGTTTAAATTCTAATTCCCTCTCTCTCCTTCACTCTGTTCTCACCCCACTTCTCCTTCCTCTTCCGGATCCTTTCTCCGCGGCAAGGGTCCATCCTCCGAGCCGGGTGCTCTCTCAGTGGGTCGTTGATTCGCAGTAGATCTCGAGATCGTATCCTCTCGCGCGGAGGATCCTTCAAGTCTTCATTAAAACGTTTTTTTCCTCTTTCCCTCTCTCTCTCTCTCGCTCTCGTCTCACTCACTTCTGTCTCTCTTTCTCCGTCTCTGTTTCACCCTGTTCGTCCCTCGTTCGTCGCTACTCCAATTCACTCGCTCCATCCGTCCGTTTATCCCTCCTTCCTCCACCCTTGCCCGCCTCGTTCTCCTTACTGTCCCAGCACCACCTTTAATCCTCCCGTCTGCTTCGATACCCTCTCTCTCTCTCTCTCTCTCTCTCTCTCTCTCTCTCTCTCTCTCTCTCTCTCTCTCTCTTCTATCCTCGAGCCACCAAGAGTCCAAGACGTGGCCGTGCGTGACGCACATATTCGCAGACGCGCGACCAAGGGGGAAGACCCTACGGAGGAGCCAGTCGTTAGAGTTTAGACGACGCACGACACGCTCCACGCTCGTCCTTTCGTTCTGACTTTTCAACGGATTTCGAAGCACCGGACCTTCGTCGCGTCCACGAGAGATCGAGGGGACAGAAGGATTCTAGCATCCTTATTTTCATCTCTCCACTCACCCTCGGGCTTATTCGACTCCTCCTCCGGATCGCGTGCTTCGCGCGGCGCGCTGAGAGAGGCAACCGGTTGGACGGATTTGTTAGACGGTATCTCTTCGTCCGATCGTCTCATTCTTCCCAGCCGGACAGTTATTATTCCAGCCTCGAACGCGCGGCCTACGTCGCTCGTCCGTTGAAAGCCATCGTCTTCTTGGAGCTCCTCGAATCTTTTGCTCCATCGATTCGCCGGAGAGTTCTCCACGTATATCCTTCATCGAGGCCGATCTCCCGAGTGCAAGAGCCGTCGTGATAACAGTTTTCTCACGGTGGCTCGTGAGCTCCACGAGGACGGTACATTGAATTATCTAGGTGTAAAGGTAGATTCGCGTTTATTCGTGAGAGAGAGGAAGAAGAAGGTTCTGGATGATCCGAGTGTCTACGGATAACATTAACCCTTTAAGCGCTATGGACGCATATATGCGTCTGGTGAAAGCCATCTGCGTTTACTCTATGTTATCCGCATGGACTGAAGGCGCATATGTGACTTTGTCGATTTTTTTGCTCACCTATGTAGAAGTATTAAGCGGAGAACACATATAGACGATCGCCACCACGATCAAACGCAATTATTGATCAATTGTATCAATTGCTAGCGCAATCGTGGTCGCGATCGCTTATATGTGTTCTCCGCTTTACAATTACTTTTGTCTGAGATAAATACAAGTGCATGGTTAGCTAATTATCAATACTCAGAAATAACGCTCTTTAGTTATTTAATCTCGTGCAAAAGGATTACTATAACTGGCGAAAAAGTATTTCGTACGGACCGCATTAGCCGCGCGTATTCAGCACCCAAACGGTTAAGCGTCTCCAATCGAAGTCTTAAATCTCAAGTCTTGTTTCTTATTATTTACCCCGTGCTTTTACCTTAACCCGAGGTTGCTCGCCACAGGCGCGTTTGTTCGCTTGCGAGCATGGCGTGGCACAAGCCCAAGTACCGATCCTCCCTCTCTCTCTCTCTCTCTCTCTCTCGGTTTGGCCCTTCCACCGGTGGATCCGCATGGCGCACCGGTTCCATTCAATTTGGAATCCATTCGTGCCGATCAAATATAATACCTCCTCGCCCGGGGTCCTCGTCCACGTGGAACGTCCGTGAACGCGCGCGCGCGCGCACGCGCCGGTAGCGTATCCTCATGGTGTCCCACCATTGTGACTCTGGGCCCGTGCCAATGCGTCGAATACCCTCACGTAAACCACGTCGTGCTCGTGTGTCGCGTGAACGTGAACACACGCGCGCATCAGGGCTCTCCCGCACCCGAGCACCTCACCTACCGCTCGTCGTGGCCTGCCTGCTCGCCTGTGCTCGTCCCCACGTGTGGATCACTTGGCTGTGTGTGAGTAACGTGGACTGTTGGTGAGCAGCTCGTGCCTATCCCAAGGAGTTCTTTCGGGTAAATTCTCGGCCCATGCCCGCTCGGATCGAAATAAATGTAGACACGTCGCTTACACGGCCCTCTAATCCGCCCAGCACCGAGCCTCATACGTTCTCTCGTTGGCTAACTCGATTTTAACTGCCACTCCACCGACTGTCTCTCTTTCTTTGTCTATTTCTCGATCATATTTGCAGGTTTCGTTCGCCGAGAATAAGTAGCTCCTCGTTGGCTTTGTAACATAGTCTAGATCGAGGAGTTTTGCGGCGAGAAGTCCAGTTTGGGTTGATTTTGCGTGGGGTGCGTCGGAGAAGATGGGATGACGGTTGGCTCGAAAGGTTCGTGGGGTTCCGTGGACGATACACGATAGAGGATTCGATAATCGGGTGTGGGATCGGAGTAATTTGTCTCATCGTTCGGATAAACACGGGGTCGTGAAGGTGTCGGGAGGATTAACGATTGGATTTTTGGAAGGTGAACGAACGAGTCGATGTAATTTTGAATGTACTTTGTAGAGACTCTCGGTAGTAATTCAACGTGTCGTCTTCAGTGGAAAGATAACTTTACAAGACTACGCGGCCGCTTGTTCTCGGCACGAGGGAAAGATGCGTCGTTATCGTGAGAGATAACCGGTGAATAAACGTAAGGACGTGTTGATCGTGTCCAAGGAGTCACGGCTCAACTTTATTCGACTTCTGTATTTTTCTCGGATGCAGCGCGATGCGTTGGTAAATGCGATCGAAGTACCGAGTCCTCGCGGCCCTCGTGAATATTTTACTGTCCACTTTGCCACCGTCTCCTACCCCGCGCCCTTTTATTTTCTTTCTCTTTTTTCGTCACTCTTCGCTCTTGCACTCTCGCAAAGAGAGAAAGAAATCGGGCCACGTTTTAAAACCGTAACGGTACGAAAATTGATTTTCTCTCTTCGAGATTCCTCGCGCGTGGAGGTCGAAGACGCGGAACGTTCCGCCGTGAAACGACGAGGTTAACGTCCTAGATTTTCTTCCGACCCGGATTATTTACACGAGCGAGATCCTCTTCGAAACGTCGTGATTTATTCCTTCATTAGCTTTTCCCTTCTGGCACGGTCTCAGCATCCGCCAGGTCCTTCGCAGGAGCGTCAACTTTATCGACAGTACTTTACCTTGGAATTAGATCCGAGGGATCTCCGTTTCGAACGCGATAAGTCTCCGGACATTTGTTAAGCGTCCCCGTGGATTAAACGACCGGTGGCTGGTACCGTTCTCGTGCTTCGACGACCCTCTCCAACTCCGATTTATATTTAATGCGCACTGACTTCAAGGGGGAATATCGATTTCATATTGGCCGTGGCTGCGAAATGGACAGCGATTACTCCACGCAGTGGAGGTTTCCGATATCGTTTACGTTACGTGGGTCCAGTGTTGCCAATTTCGATGCTTTTCATCCTACGCGAATGATTTCACTTCGCCTCGAGGGCGAAAGACGAATTTACTTCTCCTTTACGTTCTTTCCAATGTCGTCTGCATGTACCTACATTTCACGTCTGATTCGCGTCTCTTGAACCTTCGTCCAAAAATGGAACTGAAACATTCGAGGTTGAACGAGAAACGTAACGATTAAATTGGGATCATTTGTAGCTTTTCACGCGGAAGAAGTTGTTAGAAAGTCTCGATGTTCCAATCTAATGTCTTCGCAGAAGTTACATGTTTTTTGGAGAAGAACACTGGATTCGAAAATGCCAAATGGAACGTGAAAGGACACGCGTGAAACCGGTGGAGGACTAGACGATCGCAGAAGACTTTCTTGAAAATAATCGTCGATTGTAGACTGATCAGGTGTCCTTACGAACGCGTTCGACCCTGGCGTGGAAAGAACCGCGAGTCTCGCAGTCACCCTGGGAATTATAATCGTCGGATTGCCGGAAATTAAAATCAGATTGCTCGCAAAAAATCAATTGGATACTACCGTGACTAATAAATAACTCGAGAATTCTTACGGATATCTTCGAAATGAACTGCTCGCCCACCAATTAGCGGGCTAAGATAATAATCAGAAGGAAGAACCGATAGGACCGGACGCATAAATTCGTCGACAGCGCGAGAAAGAGGATGCAGCTGCGTAGATAGGCCATTCTACGAGTGGAAAGGGCTTGAATGTGATATCGATGCACATTCCATCGTCGATTCGATCGCGAGGATCGATTGTCGTTGAAAAGGTACGCATGCGCTCAACTTACTTCTCAATCGTCCACTATCCTTCGATTAATTCTCTTTCCATGATTTTATATACCATTGACCCTGTATTATTACCGGATAGATATTTGCCGTAAAATTTAACCGTAATTATTATGAACGAGATTGTCGAAGCTTGCTCATACCAAAGCCTTCTTTCTCACGCATCCCACCCTCTTCCTCTTGCACAGAATTACCCTTAACATTAGATTCACGGAACTTTTTTTATAAGCATAATTTTACGCTCTAACCCGTCAATTTGACAGGTTTCCGTAAAATTAGCGGTAAATGTGGACGATTCTTCGATTTATTTTCATCTGCTCATCCAGTAATAATTACTTTTGACCGTGCTCACGTGTCATCGAATTGAATTCTGCTCACGGTTAAAACTGAATGGACTTAATCGACAAGCTCCGAAACTTGATACGAACATTGCGCTCTTTCACATCCCTCACGCGGCTCCACGGGAAAGCCGCGATTAGCGCGGGTCAAAGTCCCGGATTTTCCTGCGCGTGTACGCGTGCGCGAGTTAGAGCAGCGTACCTGCCTTTGTGACGTTCCTAATTCTGGGTTCGTGTCGGCGTACGAAATGGCTTTCACGCGCCTACAGAAACACAGTGAGGTGGTGGTGGTACTCTTGGTGGATAGGCTGCTCCACGATACGCGTCGTGTATGGAAACGCACACTAGTTATCACTCTACACGCGTTCACGGGTCGTACATGTGAAATTTCGACAGAGCGAGGGTGAGCCACTGTGCGCGCGCGTGAGTATGAGAGAGAGAGAAAGAGAGAGAAAGAGAGAGAAATAGAAAGAAAGAGAGAAATAGAGAGAGAGAGAGAGAGAGAGGGAGAAGAGAGAGGAAAACGCGAGTAGGACGTCACGCACAGGCTGCTCCCGTGTGTCGTTGGCGCGTGTCACACGAGAGCAGCTGCCGGGGGAGCTCTTCCTTTCATTGTGCCCTACAGTGAGAAGGAAAGAAAAAAAAAACGCGGGAGCAGAGGTGGAAGCACAGGGTAGTGAAAGGAAAAAAGAGAGGCGGTTGCGTAGGTGGAGGTCGAAGCGAGAGGGTGTCCGTGAAGGATGGAAGGTTGAGAGAGAGAAGAAGAAAAGAGAGAAAAGAGAGAAAAGACACGTGAAGGAAGGACGATGCCTGGAGAGGGTGGCAGAGGCGTTAGGTAAGGGCGGAAGAGAGAGGGGGTGGCTCGGATATATCGAGTATAATGGCCCGAAATGGCCAAATTATAGAGAGAAGTCGGAGAGTGCGTTTGGGCCACTCGAGCGTGAGCGCGCTCGGGGATAGGATAATCGTCGGGATCAGGAGAGGTCCTGCTTGTGGTCTCAGGATAAAATAACGAGGGGGACGATTGTTTTCGCCGCTACACGCTCGACGTGTGGCCTCCGAGCACCTTGGAAAAGCTTCGAAGGAACGCTTCGTTTCTCTTGCGTTTCCTTTCGGATTTTCCTAGAAATGGTGTTAAGCGCGTCGAACCAATTTGGTTTATTAAGTAGATCGGATAATTAAACTCACGCAAACGTATCAGGTTTAAAAGCGTAATCAAACTTGAGATTAGTTAATTGCTGCATTTTTGAATGTGGCATATCTTCGAGAAGAATCGGTATAACCGAAAGAGTGCTGAGAATAAAAGTACGTAATTATAGTTTTTATGTGGTACTTCATTATCGTGCCATGTCGTGTATCGGTAATAACTAATATTTCACAATTGTCTGTATCGCGTATGTTTCTAGATGGGGTGGTATGTGTCTGTAATTCTAAAAATAATCGCTGCCTGGTCGCAATCTGTAATATACGGCCTTAATTTATGAGAAAAGGGATCGTGTTAAAGTCGATGTATTTCTAGGTAATTACCAAATAGCCGAGTTTCGGTAATTAGTTTAGCTTTACCGTCAGATGGACAAGCTCGAAAATCGGCGATTTGGAAAATCACAGGTACCTGCCGATTATAATCTTGTCCCGCGTCTCTTCCTTCTTCACGTCCCTCTTCCGATTTAACGATGGCAAAGTGTGGTCAAGAGAGCACGAAATCTTCCGCTTCCTAATGTACCCGCCTCTCAACCGACCGGCATCACGGTTCTTGATTAAGACCCGCAATTTGAGCCTTAATGGCCCCGCGGGGATTAAATAACAATTTGCGCACGCCCTTTTCGTACGCCTTTTCCGCAACGACTCCACGGAGTAGTTAAGATGCGGACAAACACTTAAGAGTTAAATTGCGAAGTTCGTTCTGTTTTTTTAGTTTGAATCGTGTAATTATCGCATTAAACCAAGCCAAGAGAAACCCAACTTTACAAACATTTTCACCTATTATTTCAGTCGGAAGCAAACAAAATTTCGGATAGAAACAACTAGAATAGGGCGTATCGTGATAAGTGAGACAAGTTTAGAGAAGTAGTGGTAAAGTATTATCCATTTCTTTGTCACATGCAGCCTTAGGCTCGAAACACACTATCGGTCTTCTCACGGTCCGTTCTCGGTCCGATCAAATATTCTTCCATTGTTTATAATGTACGTATAGACACTATGGATAACAGTAGTTTCAGTTCGGTATTGTTCCATAGTGTGTATACGTACATTATAAACAATGGAAGAATATATCGGACCGGGAGCGGACCGTGAGCGGACCGATAGTGTGTATCGAGCCTTAAGGAACGTTCAAAATAGAATCGACAAAGACGAACAGAGTAAGAAGGAAAATTCTTCGTGACTCATCCGTATTACTCGCAATCGGTAAATTAATTGAACGAGCGTAACTGTTTACGATCCTAAATCGGTATTGCGGATGTCGGCGATGTCGCCTTCTCATTATCGTTACCGTGCGTTTATGCGCTCCTCGGCTGAGAAAGGAGGAACGAGAGAGGATGATAACGAGCACGGGATGTCGCGTTAGGATGACAGGTGTGAAACTGGTAGAACGCGATACTTGAGAAGAAAACGCGAAGAAACTGATGTTCGCGTGCTGCCAAGGTTCGTGGTAATCGGTGTGCAATTGACAGCGCATCCTTGAAACGAGCAAATCTAAACCGCGAACGCGATAGATTTCACAGGACTCGTGTATATACAGGGAGGGTTGCAATAAGTTTACAAAACTTAAGAGATCCATAGAGCGGCTTAAAGCAAACGCAAAAGTTCTGGGCCGTTATTCGATATTCTCAGTAATTATCGAGAAATTAATTGCGGAAGATCAAAAGAAAGGGCGTCCGGCAAAATGGCAACGGGAGGAGCGCTGGAGCCACTGCGAGCTGTAGGACGGTCCAATTTACCTATAAAGAAATGCAGGGCGCGCTAAGGGGAAGGATAACGCAAAAGAAGTCAACCGTGCAGTAACGTGTTATCTTACCTCTTACCGTGTCCTGCATTTGTTTGTAGGTAAGTTTATAAGATAATTTTTTGGCAAGACTTCCGTATCCGACCCTCGTCCGATCTTAATAAAATTTTACTGATACGTAGCACTTACTAAATGCAGTCGAACAACATAAGTGCGAATTTAAGGAAACGCCTGGTTTCCGAGATAGTAAATTTTAAAATTACACGATTAAAATAAGAATTTTTGAAATTTTTACGTAAGAGGAAGACTAAAATTCCACGTAATAAAAAAATAATTTAAATAATAAATGACGAGCGGAGCTTAAAACCTTCACGACCTTCACGATCTTGGTGATGACCTTGATAACATATGTGAAGGACATTGAAATCCGAGGTGGCTCCCCATAAGTGAATAATTACCAAAAAAAACAAAATTGTTTTCTATATTTCTTCTTTTTAATATGTATTCTAATGATAATTTGGTAAATTAGTATTTATAATCTTGCAAGATATTAATAAAATAAAACATTTCAGCAAAACATTTTTTAATTTTAGTCTTTTTTTTACCTAAAAATCTAAAAAATTAAACGCAATTAACAAATTCAATTTCTCGGAAAGCAGGCGTTTCCTTAAATTCGCACTTATGTCGTTCGACTAGATTTAGTAAATGCTACTTACCTGTGAAATTTTTATTACGATCGGGCAAGAGTCGGATACGAAAGTTCAGCCAATCTTCTTTTTGTTCCTATTTGTTGGTTTTGGAATGTGAAGGAAGTAAATAAAGTGCGTGGAATCAAGTTGCCGCTGTCTAATCGCGCGACGATTCCAATCTGCGTTCTCGTGCAATCGCGTTGCACGGAGACTTGCAGTTGTACTTGCGTGTTGCCATCCGTTTCGGTCGACCCTTTATCCGGTGGTAGGTTACGGTGAAATCGGCGATCCCTTCGCTCGACTCGTAAAGGGTGGAACCACCCTCGAACCACTCGCTCGAGCGGAGCCGACGAATGCGTGACCGTGACCGCAAACGAGCCCACGCAGCTCCACCCTCCACCCACCTTCTCCGGCCACCCTTTCCGACCCTCTTCCTCAAGGCTCGTTTCCTCCTTCCTAGCACCCCACCGACGCGAGTGCATCTTCGAGAACACCTCCATTTGTCTTTGTCTCGTAAAGGAAGTTGCAAACGTGTGGTGCATCGAGTATTTTCATTTATCGATAATGATTCTCGCGTTTAATAGTTTTTATTGTTCCACAAGAAAAACATTTTATATTGTGCGTTTACCGTGTCAATTGGTACAGACGCGCAACAATTGCTCTACGTCGTTCAGTGACACGAGCCTTCGCTGTTTTCTTTCGTATACTTCAATTCTTTTCACCATGAATCGTCGCAACACCATCATGTCTTAAGCGGAGAACACATATAGGCGATCGCCACCACGATCAAACGCATCAATTGTTCATCAATTGTTGATCAATTGTATCAATTGCAATCGCAATCGCAATCGTGGTCGCGATCGCCTATATGTGTTCTTCCGCTTTAGTCGTCAAACCGTGCAATCCTTCGCGGTAATGTTCGTGTTTGTGATAGTGATCACGTTCGTCCGTGGAGTCGGGTATACAATGAGATAAAGAAGGGTGCTCTATCTAGTTATCGTAAAGTGCCTTCTGATCGCAGCTTTAACAAACATCATTACTCTGTTTCATTATATTTACGCTCCGTATCTCTTCGTTAACTTATCCATGTACCTTTCATTCAACGTTCGTACCTTCTAATTCCTCTCTTTCGCGTTAATTCCTTTCCTCTTCGGATTCTCGCGAAAGATCCGAACTTCCAGAATCACGAAGGCGCGTCCGAGGAGGCGCGCTTCGACCGAGTTTTTCCAGCAGTGGATGGATGAACTCGTTCCTCGCTCCTCTTTCGCTCTTCTCCGCGCGGAACGCCGCCGCCGGCAGTCGTTAATTAGACACACGGCTGTCCATTGTGTCCGCGAGAACGACGCGATGACGCGGCCAGATTCTCGCTCCCATCGCGGGAACCAACGACTCGTCGAGACGAGCAGCCGAATAGTAGACGAAGAAGCGTAGAACGAACGAAGAGAGGGAACTTTGCGAGATCCTTTCTTCTTTCTCCTTTCGTTTGTTTTCTCCGAGCTTTGTTAACGCGAAACACCGATCAGGGGCAAATGATGTATTCGACGTGAATAATTTGCACGTTTCCTCTTAAGGTTTAATCCATCGTTGAGATATAAGTGCATCTCAAGCGCTCAAAATTTCTTTAACACTGGAACTACTAAGCCGGTCAAAATGGCTGGTCAACGAAAGAAGTTTCCATATGAAAACAAAAGTAAAACGGCAGCTCCAGTGATAAAATGAACGCTCTCTTTGTTAAAATGAGTGGTCAACAAAAGAAGTTTCCATACGAAAACCAAAATTGGTAGTTCCAGTGTTAAAGAGAAATTCTTGCGAAAAATTGCCATTTTTACTGGTCGGTACTTTTAGTGTTAATTCTTAGTAGACGGTATGCTGCGAAATTTTAAAGTGGACCGTCTGGGTCGGATGGTCAAATAACAATCCGCGAAGAAAGTGTGGTTAATGGAAGGTAGAATAAAAGTTTGGACACCGTCTTCGCATAATTCTGGCGATATTTTCTCCACGGATTGTCCGTCGATCTTGTCCACCAGTCTGACCTACTATCTGGTATAAGCGTTATTTCACTGGCACGGGGGTAAATATTACTTCGAAATGCGATCGAACGTGATATTTGGAATTTTTCCGTACTAAACGCTTCATTGATCGGTGCGAGCTTTCTATACCCAGGAACGCAGAGCGGATTTTGTTTCTTCGGCATCGCGCGGAAGTATCCGTTTGGATTGATTAGCAGCAGAGGAGCTTCTCCGATCCAGGCGCTTCTCGACAATAGTTCTCCTAGAATTCTTTTTCTCCTTCTAAAATCGTGATCGGTGGCCGCGCGCGCGCGCGCGTCTGGTGTATAGAAAATCGTTGGTAAGCGGGAGAGCTAGCAATTAGATGTTATCTGTGCGTTATACCGGAGAATCCGACTTGGCGTTGGCCCGAATCGCCTCACGATTCTCATCCTCGATCGTTCCGTTTCGTTCGCTCGTTTGTTCGCTCACGACGATAATTGCCGTCGCTAGCAGTTCCACTAATGGGGATCTTTTCTTTTCTTCCTCTTCCTCGACTCTCCTTCCGCCTCCTCTTCCTTTTTTCCTCGTCTCGTTTTGTTTTCATTTCATACTCCTCTCCACTTGATCTTCTCAGCCCACCGCACCTCCTCGTAGTCGTCTCGCCTACGTCTAACGTCTCGTCGATTCTCTCCAATCGAACTTTATCTACACTTCGACTTCGCTTTATTTCTGTCCGCAAAACCTCGTAGGCGGACACCATTCTCTCTGTGTCTCCGTCCGCGTGTCTGGCAAGCAAATCAAGTCATCGCGCCGGTGGAAATACTTTGCGTGTACTATTGAAATTCGCTTTCGCCACTAATCGCGCAGACTCATTTTTAGAGTGAGTAAAATCGTGACTAATGCGACACGAGAAAAGCTTAAGCACTACGGCGAAATTTTTCATGATATATTTTATCGTTATAACAATGACTTCGTCGTTGTTCACTTTTACTCAATCTGTATTCACTTGTCCTTCGTTTTCTACGATATTTTTGTGCGTGAGGACATTTTTAATCATTTTTCACCCTTCAACAAAATCGTAAAGATTCAAATGATTTAGATAAATATGGAACCTGAGATAATAATCGTCTTTCCTCATGATCGTTCGCCACGATCTTATTAGAACAGTTCCTTTCAATTCTTCATTTATCTTCCGCTATCAAGCTGATTTCCTTCTTCCTCGAATTAGCTAGCATTCTCGCGTTAACTTCAAGCTCGATTTTGTTCTCGACCTCGACATCACTCGCTTATATCATCCTCGTCCTCATTGGCTCGGTCGTGGAAGCTTATTATTTTTCCAATCTCCAGTCTGATTTTCGCACATGTGTGTCTTCATTTTGGCGCGCTCATTATGCGGTTGGAAGGACGTGTGGCGTACGTGGGCACCCAAGGAAGAGGAAGTGCAATCGACGATTTGCGATGGTTGATGGCGCGTGACGGAATGACGTCATAATCCTTGTCAGTTGCGAGTCGCGAACCATACGATCACGTGCTTCAGCACAGTTCACCGATGGTTGGTGCCAGATGGACTAACGGTTCGTAGTTCCCGTTTAAGCATTTGCTCGCTCGCTCTCTTCTACCTCTCCTTCGTCCTCGTTCTCTACCACCTCGCCTCTTCCTCTTCTCCGTTGCATTTTCTTCACCACCACCTTTGGTTCGTCTTCTCACCAACGAAGCGTCGTCGTTGACCGCTCCTCCTGTCACCCGTAATGATCGACTTTTCGCCGGACGAAGCCTCTTACGACGGTGAGACGATGTCGGTGCAAGCTAAGTTAAATTAGAAAGAAAGAAAGAAATACGTTAGGTGGGATGCGTAAGGGTTAGGGTTAGGGGTTGCGAAAAGTGTGGTACGTGCTTTCAGTGCAAATAAAAATCTTTTATAGAGTTGTGTGGGACGAGGTTTTCTAATTCGAATCGAATCGAATTTGTAAAAAAAAATTTCGAATCGAATTGATGAAAATATCGCTGAATCGAATCACCCATATTTCGAATTCGCATCGAATCAACGGGTTTTAAATCTTCTCACGTGGTTCTTCGATTCGAATTCGAACTGCAATAATTTGACCTTATCGAATATTGTCAGATTCGATTCGATTCCAATTCGATTAATTCGCATATCTCTAATCTTTCATTGACTAGTAATTCATATGGTTAGAGTTAAGATGCATTTCGATGGATACCCAAGATATCATTGAGTAACTGTGCACGTGACTGTTCCTGTATATACATCTCTCTTTTTCGTAACTTAGAGAAGTGATCGGTGATGTGATCGCCAATTAAGTAGCAATAAGTGCTAATATTATAACAGCACTATCGACCTACTACAGCGGCATAGATGAAAGTCAAATACTCCACCTTCTCACCCCTAGTGAAAATATGTGCATTTTCAGAGAAACAAAAGACTCCGTCTCGTCCGTAAACATCGTTTCGCCGATTCACCTTTTTCATTGATCCTCCATTAGGAAAGATTTCCGATCGAACGTCATCGTCGTCGATTATTCGCTACGCGGGCGAGCCCTCGTCTCGATTCTACGAGGCTACTTTCGAATGCAAGGATCGTGTCGGACGCGGACACGTCGTCGTTTCTCCTGCGCTCTTGTCCTTCCTCTTGGCTTCGCCGAGTGCAGCCGAGAAACTCGAGGCACACTGTCGTGCGTCGACGAAGGGCACGGCTCCGTAGAAGCGAGCGAAGAGCAGAAGGACGAGAGGGAGAAGGAAAAAGAGAGTTCGGCTTCTTTCTAAAAGGACGAGAGGACCAAGGACAGGGCACGGGAGAGCATTTAGCTAAGCATGCGACTAGTTTTTGTCAAGCAACTGGGATAGGAGGGTACGGAGGTGGCCCGCGAAGAATGGGAAGAGGAAGAGGGAGAGAAGGAGAAAGGAAGAGAGAGAGAGAGAGAAAGGTAGCAGGAGAGTCTACGCCGACCAGGTGGCAAGTATGCTCTCGGAACCTCGATGCTACGAAACCGCGGACCAATCGGAATCCTTCTGCGATTCGAGCGCAAACGAATCGACAACCCTGTGCCCTTTTCACGACCTGCAAATCTTCGTGCTCTTCTCGCATCGCAATCCACCTGAGAACTATCAATTTTCATATTCCATCTCCGTTGTGAAGTAGTAGAAAGGAACTTGAAATCGACACTTTCGGTACTCGAAGCTCGTCTATTTTGTATTAGTGAATCGAGTAGAACCTTGGATCAATCTTGTTTTTCCTACACTCTGTTCCTTTTCTTTGAGAGGAAAGTTATGAAGGTCGCCGATCACGAAAATCCACGGTTAAAGAGAAAACTTCGATGAGGAACGAGAGGCCGTGGTAATGTTGAGTTTTAGAAAGATCTCGCAAGGCCTTAAGAAGACCTTTCTCCGTGGTGGTTGCGGCTGACGACGAGGGTGCGCGTAACCGCGACGCGGTATTTACGACGAGCCGCCGCTCGCACGAGGCGCGCACTAAAACCTTACGTTCGGAATCGTAAGGAAACCGTGCCGGCAGTTTTTCCACGGGCGCCACAGTGATTTCAGGCATCGTTACGTTTTCCCTCTCGTAGCTCTCGCGCGAGTTCCTGCGCTCGTAGCGCGAGGCCGCAGTAAAATCGACGGAAGACGCGACGAGACGAAGGACGCGGGACTTTACGTCGCCACCTTTTAACATCGCGCAAGGAATGGACCAAGAGAGAGAGAAAGTGTGTGTGTGTGTGTGTGTGTGTGAGAGAGAGAGAGAGAGGAGACGGTTATGTTCGAGCGAGATGTTGCACATCGTGAACACGTTTTCATTTCACGACGATAGGACGAACCTTCGATTCTTCTCTAACCCGGTGATTACGAGACAAGACTAAAAAGGTGTCTTTAGAACAGTAGAGAAAGAAATACGCCACCTGCAAGTCTCTTCTTTCGATTATCGAATTGCAACTTGGTCGAATGCGTGCAAAAGTCTTTGTCGTTTACCGACAATTTTTTACAAATACTTTTGTCGTCCATGACTCGTAGATTGCCGTAAATTTAATTTTCATTCGAGCTCTTCGCTCACAAGCTAGAGACACTCCAGACTGTAATAGAGCCGAAACAAGAAGCTCTCGTAAAAGTACTCAAGTAAGAAGTTTTCTTCTTAATCGCGTCGAGGGTACCCTCCTGCGATAAAATGAGCGCGTCTCGCGAGAATTCGCAGGGAGTCCAGTTTTTGGCTCCGGATCATGAAATTTGCTTAAGCCGAAGCGCGAGATAGTGTGCGATAGAGGCGCGCGTTCTCTCGGGGTGCAAATGATTTCAGGCGTCGTTACGTTTTTCCTCGTTAAGACGCCGAAAGGTGGGACAAGGTGCGGTAAAGTGAAACAGAGCGAAGGACGCGGAGCGAGACCTCTCGTCTGCATTCGAGTGCGAGCCCGTGGTCTGCTCTCTCTCTCTCTCTCTCTCTCTCGCTCTCGTTTGCTCTCTCACGTGCATTCTCATATCCCTCTTTCTCTCTTCCTCTCTCCATTCGCGCTCTTCTCGGCTCGTTATTCCGGTCAGGGACCACCTCCTGGCGTGGCGGCGGTCCTCATTGTAGGACAAGTAGTCGACGACTCTCTTTTACCCCGAAGGCCCACAAAAAGCAGCAGCAGCGGCAACACCAAGCACGCCGACAACGAGACGGGGCCGAAGGTCGTTACGAGCCGAACCGAGGCGCCTACCGACTCTTCTTTCCCCATTGTCCACCTTTCCTCGATCCTCGTGTCCACCTCGCCCTTCCAATACCTTTCTCTCTCTAACTATTTAGCTTTTTCCTCTTCGGCTCCGTCCGCCCTCTTTATTCTTCTCGCCACGCCGCCCACGCTCCTCGGGAGGCTCTCGTGAGTCTCCTACGTGCTCATCGAATCACCCCCCACGGGGAGTATCTCGCGAATTCCACGATCCTCCGTTTCCTTCCTCGAGCGTGATCCTTTTTTTGTTAGTAGACCAATCGAACGTGAGACACTCGACGATCTAACGCTAGTGCTGTCCTTACTCGGTACCACCAATATCAGCATCCGATCTTGATAAATCGATCAACGAGCGAACGATCTTACGATCGACGGATTAATGTCATCGGATTTAAAGTGTCGGGTTTTCAGTCACATTTTTAGATCTCTCTCGTTGCTCGTTTAAAACGACATTACGTAATGTTGAATGGATAAGCACGACAGACACATAATAACTCGGTCTTCTTTTGTTTACCGTGCCGTTGATGCTAGGTATTAATAAAATTTCTTCTAGATTTACCGAAATCGGCCAATGGACTTAACGTTAACACCATCGAATTGCTTTTTTACCATCGATTTACCAATCGAAATTTCGAAACTTCGAACCGACAGTGAGGCGAGCACGGGATTAGATTTGCAATCCAACCGAAACTACTCTTCTATACGATTGCTTTCGTCAAGACCAACGTGTTACAGATAACAGTATGATCGAGAATAATCGAGGAGTTATCGCAAATAAAAATGTCTTTGTTTATTTTCTCTGCTTCTCTCGCGTCTCTCCATCTACCGATTCACACGATTGGTCCTGTCGTTAAATGATGAAATATTTATAGCTATCGTAGAATGCACTTGGTCTCTAATTACCGGCATGTTAATCGACGTTTCTTATCTGTTAGTCGATCCTCTATCATCGCTATTCCAATTGAAATGTGCACGTTCTCGGAACCTACCGCGCGACTCCTTTCCTCGCGGTCACTGCAAATATTTAAGGAACGCTCTTTTCGCGGAAGGGAAAAGTCGAGAGAGTTGGAGAGAGAGGAAGAGGGCTGGTCGCTCAGGTAAGCTCGAAACTTCTTCCCCTCCTTAACGGCATGATTAATGTCCTGATTGCGCGAGGCCACTCAGTCCGGTAGGTAGTACCCGGTAGGTTGTTATCCTTATTCGGAGTCACCACCGACCCCGCGGCACTCGCGCCACTCGCCGTCTCAGCTCGCGAGGACTTCTGGAGAGAGTAGCTCGAAGTAAGTGAGAGGAGGAGGGCAAGGGTTGGCGAGGAGAAGAAGCGAGAGAGAAAGTAGAATGTGGATACACTCTTTTCTCCCTATCGTCCTTTTCCTTTATTTTCCTCTCCCTCCTCCTTCGTCCTCCTCCTCGCCTGAGGAGCAATTACGCGTCGGAGGGGACATTATAATAGCGGTAGAGACGACGCGTGATTCCACGGCGCCTTTGTAGCCTCCTCTCGTCGTCTCGTCTCTCCTTCTCTCTCTCTCTCTCCCTCTCTCTCCCTCTCTTTCTCTCTGTCTCTCTTTCTCTCTTTCATTCTCTTTCTTTTTTCTCCCTTTTTATCCTTCTTCCGTTTCCCCAGCTTCTCCTTCTTACTCCTCCTTCCTCCCTTTTCTCGGTTCTCATTCTCTCTCGCTTCATTCCTTTCCTCTTTCAGCTCTTTACGCGCCTTTTCTGCTTCCTTCTCTCTCTTACTTACCTCCGAATCTTCCCTTTCCTTCCTCCTTCGTACCTTCTCGCGTCTTTCTCTTTCTCGTTTCTTTCTCTTCCTCTTACATCCTCGTTCGTTCCTTCTTCCTTTCTCTTCTTTCGGCTCTTCGTTCTTTCAGTCGATCTTTTTGTCTTTTTTCTTTCTCTCTCTTTTTCTCTTTCTCTCTTTCTCTTCTACCCTCCTCCGTATACACACCGTCCTTCCGATGCCTTACTCGTCCTCCGACACCTTCTGCTCCTTCACCCCTACTGTCGCTCTCTGTCTCTCTGCCTCATCACCGCCGCTGAATTCTCTCCTTTTCTCGTGTTGCCCGGTGCCTTGCGGTGGCCACCACCAAGAACGATGACCAGAGATTTATGTACCACCGCCATCTTGACCCTCTCGAGCGCTCTTTCCTCGCCTGACTTTACGAGCGTTTAAAGACCCACCCCGACGCGCGTGGAGATTAGTAAATTGGTCGTAGGGGCTATGCAAAATGGTCAGGTCTCGCACTCTTCGCGCTGGAGTCACGGTTCTTTCCGCTTGCCCGCTTTCGCTTCCATTTTCTTCCATCCTAATCTCGATTTCTCTTTCTTCGTCCTTAACCAGTTAACTGTGGAATTTTTCTTTTGAGTTTGAGTTTTCAGTTTTTATATCGAATGGTAAGTGTTTTTTATTGTTCATGATGAAGAATATGAAAAATTTCGATCGACGCGCATATACACATTGAACTCAGTTAACTGGTTAATATAAATCGTCCTTCTCTATTGCGATGGCTCGATCGAAAGAAGCGCATTGGAATTCTTCTTTCATCGCCATTGAACAGCTAACAATGCACCATGCTCAAGCCAGTGGCCTGCAAATAAGCTCGTTCCAATTACGCACTTCCACTTACTTGGATACCTTCTTCCCTCGCAGCTTCTTTTCTCCAGTGTCCGCGCGAACGGAAAAGAGGAACGCGTGGCGAGAGAAAGGGATTATCGATCGCCGTTGAAGTTTAACTCCCATGTAGGTTTCGCGGTCCATCTAACTCGAAGGTTCCCTATTTCAACGTCGATTCAATCGTTCTCTTGGCTTTTTATGAATCGGCATTTGACGGATGGCAAAGAGTACCTTTACGTAAGTGGAGCTTCATCGCTGTAAAATGGCAAGACGAAACGATTTTAAAAGAATCTCCGGGTTTTCACCGCGGTATCATCCTGCAAATTATTCTCGCTCAATACCGAAATAGCATTTTACTTCGTATGTTTTTCGTACGTAGAAGCTTCACGCTGCCAGGGATAAATATGCAAGTTTGATTATCTAGGTCGAAAGCGACGATGCCCAAGAATATCCTCGTACCTTCCCTACGAAGATTTGTCCCCCGCGACACCTCCAATAACGACTACCGCGATATTTCTGTATATCCTTCGCAATTTACTCGTCCGATTCGACATCTAGAATTTCGTAGTCATCGAACAACACCTATTCCACGATAACGTTCTATTACGGTCGTACGACTCGAGTGCGCAAAGAATCGAAAAACGACCGAGGAGCTTCTTGGTACATCTAAAACCATCTTACCGAGTGTTTCTCTAAGGTAGATGAGATAACTTTATAATTAAACGTTTATCACAGACACTTAGAAGCGCGGGTAGTAGCGCGAGAGCTCTTCTTAACGCCAGCGTGCAAAATCGATCGCGGGGGTACTCTCGTATGAAAAAATAACAGAAATAAAAAGAGAATCTGATCGAGTCTGCGAATCCGCGGGTGAAAATTATTCTCCACAAATTTGCCGACGCGTTCTCGCAAGTGGAGAGAGAAAAAAAAGGCGCTCGTGTACGAAACGTACGCGAATCGTGGAATGAAAATCTCGTGCGGCGACTCTTTCTCTCTCGCTCTCTCTCCGCTGCCCTTCATCGATTTCGCAGACGAGGAAGGAGGCCAACCCGCTGTGCCCTCCGCCTTCCTAACTACCTGTCCGCAGATATCGAAATGCATTTCATTGGCTCGGATACCGAACGTTCCGCCCGGGACTCGGCGAGGAAGCTCACCACCGATATTCCACGAGACGCGCGTTAGTCTCTTGGATTAGATCATCGCGGTAGCTAAGGGACAAGAGTCCAGGAAGCTTTTCTTCGCTCTTTTGCTCGCAATAGGGGAGGCCGCCGAACGCAGGAACGAAGGATCGGCCAGATGACACTATCAGACTCGTCTCGCATGAGCGCACATTCGAACGACGTAAAACGAGATACCCGGGCGGGCTTCTACGCGCGGACGAGACTTGCGCGCTACGTTTTCTCCTTCGATTGACGTTCCTCCTTCCTTCTGCCACCTCCACCGCGTAAACACGCGAGTTTACATGTAACCTATGGGTATCCAACACACAATAGACACTAATGATAGATAAGAGCCTCGATTGGCTAATCGAGGCGTGTGGAAAGTTTGCGGAAAGCCACGACGAATCCTTTGCCAAAGGCATGGCACATATTTAACACTGGAAGTATCGATCGGTGGAAATGACCGGGTGCATCAATTTTTCACAAGAATTTCTCTTTAACGGTAGGCTACCAATTTTCTTCATATGGAGACTTTTTTTGTTGACTACTCATTTTTACAGGTTTGGTAGTTCTAGAGTTAACACCTTGATCGCCACGTCACCTTGAATTTTGGCGACTGTTTTGTTAACTATCTGAAGCATTAATTGTACTTGCAATTACCTATTTCGATCATTTATAATTAGGTACTGAACCCGTCACCCAGACATGGGTGACGTGGCGATCAACGTGTTAAGCCTACGAACACAGTTCCGATGGAAATAAAACAAAAAAAGCGTCCTGGAAAAAAAAATTCATTCCTCGGTGTCGTCGGGGTATCGAGCTTCCGATCGAACCCTCCTGCAGGAGCGTCCAACGCTCGAACGAGAACGACAAACTGAGAAAGAAATCAAGGAAACTCCGGCAAAGTGCGAAACATCGTGGGCGAAGGAGAAGGACCTTGCTCACTGGATAAAGAATTCGCTGGATTGACGAGAGCACGGTGTAGAGGAGTCCACGCGAAGCCGATGAGAAGAGAAGAGAAGACTGCCGCGCGACAGTCGCGGGCAGATAAAAATAGAGGTGCTTGCCACGAAGGTATTTGCATTATCGGCTGGTAATAGATAAGGACGGATTGAAACGCGAAGAAAGGATGCGCGACATGCCTCGTGTACCCTGGAGGAGACTCTGGCGTGGAGAGTGCCGAAGGAAGGAGGAAAGAATCTCGTCGTGAGAGAAAGAATGAAGAGCTCGAGGAGAGACGAGAGACGGGCCTCGTATTCCTCTATTAACGCGAGCCGAAGAGAGACAGAGGATATACAACTACGAGAAACGAGGTAGAGAGGGGAGAGAAGAAAGGGAGGGTTCGGAGCAGAGCACACCGCGACTCTTTGCGTGCGGAAAGAAAAAAGAAAGGTGAGAGAGAGAGAGAGAGAGAGAGAGAGAAAACGAAGAGACGGAGGAGTGCGCGGTGCTCTTGAGTTACTCGAAGGAGGGAACCGGACCGAGCGACGGCGGGAGTGGAAGTTGGCGGGTACGACCCTCGTTTTCTGGCGTGCTTGGTGCGACGAGGACGCGCCACGAGAATAGTCGAGGCAGGAAGCGCTCGTGGGTAGTCGGAGGGGATTGTGGAGTGGAGGGGAGGGTGGGGAGGACGAGATGGTGGGGAGTTGGACGAGAGTCGTGGAGAGACGAAGGTGGCCGAAGGTGGCCGAAGTGAGACGAATAGAGACGAAGAGGGACGAAGCGGGGCCGAGGATGAACGAAGATGCTCGAGGCCGGACGAGAACGCCACCGGGGACGAACGAAGACGGCCGAGCGTGGACACGAGGTGGAACGAGGACGGAACGAGGTCTCTCTCCGCATTTACGGCCGCGCGTTTGAGGTCGAGGTGGACGAGGGTGGGAGTAGAACGAGCACGTGAGGGATCGTTCCGTGCTCGGAGAGGGGAGCGGAGAGCCTCGTTGGAAGGGAGGTGAGGAGTCGGAGGGGTGGACGGAGTGGCGGGGAGGGTTGCTTATCGGATCATAGCATCGCGAAGCTCGCACGTACGCCAACCGCAAACCCTAAGGGGGGAATCGACGTGGATGCTTCGACTTTGCGTTCGCTCGGCCGCCGCCACCGCCACTGTTGCTTCCTCGCTCGATTCGATTTTCCACAGCTGGACGGACGCGACTCGCCTGTCCCTCGTTTACCGTGTTAATTAATTAGCGGTCCGCCGCGCCGTCGCTGCCTCCGCCGATTTTCGACGAACGAATGCTCGTTTTTCGTAATTTTTGAAATCGATCGGCCAGCAGAACTGGACGCTGGATCGATTCGCGTCTCGAGCTCGATGCTTTTTTTTTCTCCGTGAGAGGTCGAAGGTGCGAGGTAGCTAATCGCTTGGAAATTTGGAAAGACCTTACTTTGGATGGAGGAGCTTGACACGTGGTTTTCAGAGCGCGAATGGACGACGAGTGTGCAAAACCAAGTTGCTAGGGGATGGTTATTTACTTGTAATCTTAAAGTTATCAGGTTTGAAATTCTGCCTCGGTAGGATCCCTTCGATTACTTCCAACGTTGATTCTCGTAAACGATCGTTAACACTTTGATTGACATACTGATTTTCCATGGATAGCTCGTGCCTCCACATTTTGCACTTTGTTGTGCCTTCTTTTTTGTTAACATACGATCGCTTAAAGTGCTGTAAATTGTGATTAGTATAGTCACCGATGACCATTCTGACGTCACAGGAAAAACCGTAGCCGGTCACACATGACCATCGTGGCAATCAAAGTGTTAATCGTCGATTTAACGCAATAAGAATAAATCAAAATGTATCTTGGTCTACGATTAGTGCGCGACCCTGGAGACCGAGTTCTTGGTTGTTTAGAACCGAAATTCTTCTCGGTCTAATCATCGTACCGTGGATACTCTCGCGAGGATTATGCGCTCCGGATATGCTCTCAGGCGCGCGCGCTCTTCTAGCTCGAACGTGCTCACTGGGCGTTTTACAGTGGAGAGGGAAACGGAAGAGGAAAGAGAGAGGGAGGTATTTGAAAGGTGTGGAAAGAGGACGAGGCGGAAAAAAGAACTAGCGCGGAGCATCCTCACCCTGCTGCCTGATTCCCGTTATTTCCGTATCGTCTCGAACGCTTAGGAGCTGCGGGTGTAGATGCCAATAAATCAACAAGTACGTAGCGTGTGCGCCTCTTTACAACAGTCTGTTGCTCTCGTATTGGCTGGCACCGGCCGATGCCGCACGCAAAGTACGAGGACGCGTCTCGAAGGGTATAGCTCGAAAAATGGTGGTACCGAGGGGCCACGTTTCGATCTGCACAAAGTTCGACGAAGTTTACTGTAATGCACGATTCACTTTGCCAAGCACTGCACTCTTTACCCCAGGTGGCTAAGACGAAGGTTAGGAAGAAGAAATAGAAAGTGCGCCACTTGGATTTCGACGGTGGTGCCGAATAATTCCCACTATTAATGGCAAACATGGCGCAAATATATGTGCATTATCGTGCGTTCCAACTTTTAGCGAATTCATTTTACATCGTAAAGCTACGACCATCGTTGACCTACTCTAGGCAACTCTCCTTTTACCCTAGCGCTGGAATATATTGTGCGAGAAAGCACGTTAGTAGGCATTAAGTACGCGCGCTCTTCTCAAGAGCCACAGTTTTCTCGAACTTTGAGTTATGAATACGTAAAAATCATCCTTGTATTTTGGATGGATGAATAATGGGTCACGAAAAATTTAGAAGCGACGAGAGATAAGATACAACTGCATGAAGCACAGCTTGTGGACTAGGATCGATCGGAGTACGTTGTCGGTGTTTTGTGTGCATGTTGTAAGCTTATTTTACAGAGTCAGTCTGAACGAAGCTTAAACGGAACGAAGAGAATATTCGGGCGAAAGGTGTTGCGGATTACTCAATTTTCGGATCTTGGCAAGCATCGTCCTCTCGAGTCTCGACTATGAGTGTTACATTTGGCAGGAAATGTTAGATTATTTCCGTGAACGAGGGTCGTAGATATCTATCCCTTGGCGGTGAGCGTTTCTCTTGCATGCAAATCCGAAGAATCAGCCACCGAGCGTGGGATCTCTCGACGAGGGAAGCTCTCGCGAATGTGTCGTCGAGATATCCATCGTCTCCGAGTTTCCTTCTTTCTGGATTTACTTTACGAGCATCATAATTATCGCCTCTTCCTTCCGCACGTTCTTCTCACCCGGATGTGCGGCCGGGGTCACCTGTTGATCGTTCGCTTCCTCGGCCTCTCGTTCGGAAAATAAAAAACAAATTTGGCGATCTGCTGGATGCGCGGGTTCGGATCTTGCGATCGCTCTGAAATTTTGCGAAATCGACGTTTCTTTCTGCTGTGTCTGATCCGCGTTTTAATGTCGCTAGGGTCGGGAGAGGAGTGAGCCGATGAATAGGAAAATTACACGCTGATGATGAGTAATCGTCGAGTAATTGGATACTCCTGCGCGTTAAAAAGGCCGTAGGAAAGTCTCGCACGTTTTAATTACCATTCAGGCTGTAGGGCTAGGAAGAGCGAGAAAGGAAGAGAGAGAACGAAAAGGAGGGAGAGACGGAAAGAGAGAATCTCATGCAAGTATAATTCACTCTTACACTCCACACTTGGATTTCTCCTTTCCCACTTTTCGCTTCGTTTCTTACCTTTCCTTCCCCTTTTCCGTTCTCCTCGAGACGAAACCAATTCGCAGGAGTCTTCAATGGGTTTTATATGCCCAAAAAGGGCCTATCACGTGTCAGGGGACACAAGATAAATCTGTAGATTCGTATGAGTTTGCGAATTTTCCAGGAAATTTGGAAAAACGAGATCTTCGGCTGAGAGACAACACACGTGCAATTCTCAGTTTTGCAATTGTATTTACATCTGGATAAAGCGTACCGGCATTGATGAAACAACGTTGAAAATCCTTTAGTCGCGTAACGCTTCGCTGTTACAAGAAGTCATTGCTGTTTCATTGTTATTGTCGGCCATTATAATATAATAAATACGCGTGTAGGTTTATAATTGCAGCTTAGTTTTAAGAAAAGAACCACAGCAGTTGAAATGTTTCTTCCGACGCATGAAATTTCCTCGGAAAAACAATTCGATTGATAATTATTGAGCCAGTAAGTGGCTCAATATGATTTCACGACCCTGCAGAATGGAGTATATTTTCGTATTACGTTTTACCCACAACCCGTTGATAAATATTAATTCGTATAATCGGGCGGAAGCTATTGCACATATCCGGCAAATCGTGCGTGAAAAAGTACGGATACTCGCAAAAATTGCAATCATTATTGTTTAAATATTGAATTAATAGGGAGGCGCGTTTGCGCCTCGTGCGTATTTCCAATGTTTTCGACGACTGTCAGTTCAGGATGTGGCGCGTGGGGCCAATGAAATTCGCGGATGGGACGATTGAGCTTGCTTCGTTGCTTAAAGCATTTAATTACAGAGAGCGGCCGTGATTACGTTTATATTGTTGTTACACTCGGGTGCTCTGCATTTGTCTATCTCGTTCCGCTAAAAATTTTATTTAATTTTCCACAGTCAGGCGGTCCGTTCGATCGCGAGGTTGTTTCTGTCGGCTTCGTTGATGCCGTCAGCCGCATCAAATCAATTAACGAAAAAAGATATCTGTATCGTCGGAATACTAAAATACAATATCTCGGTCCACACGTTAAATCTTGATCGTTCGATCGTGTACGAGGTCGAGCCTGTCCCAATTGTTCCTATTCAATGCAATTTAACCAATCGCAGGCAAATTCTTCATTCAGGAAGAATGGAATATGTTTCGGTCAATTTCGTGGATGCATTTAATGTCGACGCTAACATTAGCCTCGATGATAATTTAGCCTCGATGATAATTCGGGTAGTATTAAATCTATAGAGTTTAATCCAAAATTAGCCAAAAGTGGATGCCAGACACCTTTTACTCAATTATCAAGCTTCGTGTTTAAAAAAAAACTTACGTCGCACCCCCGAGCGAAACTTAATTCGAGAAATCACTGGATTATCGACATAAACTGAGTTACCGAATACTCGATTATTCGACTCAGCCGGTTATTCTGAAGAAATTACGGCGCTTACATTTGGCAACTTTTGATCGTGCGATTAATTCGATCGATCAGCCTATAAGTAAAAAGTTTACCCCATGGACTCGTTCGATCTTTCGTCGTTCAATCGCAACTGGGACTGGTGTTACTCAACCTTGAGAGCACTTACAACTTTCACCTGTCCAATGTAATTTTGACGTGCACAATTTTGCCAGTCACTCGTCGACAGATCTTTTTGTCAAATAATCTCTACGCGGTCACCTGCGATCGAAGCCTTCCGTTAAATCGAAAATCGACCAACTCGATTGAACGAAGGTAGAGAGTGCTATCGGTTAATCGGGACAGTCGGATATTATTATCGATATTATAGATGCTAATGACAAACGACTATCGATGTATCGATCAACACGTTGAGAAAGCTCTCCGTCGTAGGGCGCGTTTGAAACTTTGAACCTGTTCGGACCGATCGACACGGTCTTTCCAGCCAAGTTGCATAATGTAAACGTGGTTTAAGTAATACGAACGTCGGGTTCGCACGTACCCGCTCGAGCGGATTCGCACGCCGTCCCATTTTACTGTACTCGCGAGTCCTTCTTGCGTATCTGAGAGATTCGCATAAGCGCGCGTAACGGCGTTGCACGCAATAGCGGCGCCCCTCCGCCGTTCATTAATGGCTCGAAAGGCAAGCGGGGAACTTCCGCGATTCTTATAATATATTTCGTTGTGCAATCGCGTGCGATCGGTTTCTCGCTGGCACCCAAGACATTTTTCCCTTCTTCTCTCCTCGCTTCACTTCCTCCATCACTCTCTTCGTTTTCCTCCTCCATCTCTTTCTTCCTCGATCTCTCCTTCTTTCTTCTTCCTCTTCCGTTTCCTCCGGTAGGACGGGCCATCCTCCCAGCCTATCTTTCGGGGTTATTGCCAAATAGCGCCGGTTAATTTCGTAGAAAGCAACCGGGCGCCGAGAAGTTTCACTCTTGCTCCACCACGTATTCTTTTCTGGAAGGGAGTGCACCGAGTCTGTTCACCCCTCCTTCGCAGTAGACTCTACTCTTTTACCATGCCGTGTGCTATCTCGAACCGGGCCGTAAATGCGCGCGCGAGGCGGATGAAGCGAAGAAAAAGTTCGATAGTCCGATTCTCGGAAAGTTTTACATTTTCTGGCGAGAGAGGGCAAGAATTCTCCGCTGTGTTTTACGCAGGTAGTTTTAATATTGTAAAGTAAACGTCGTGGGGTGGGTACGAGAGGCGTACGGGATGCTTGTTACGGCTACGGATGTGTTCCGAATGGAAGTTTAATATTGTGCAATGCGCACGTTTCTTCTCTCGGTTTGCGCGTTTTATCGTCTCTCGTAGGTACGCCATAATTTTTCCATCCACGAACCGCCGATTTCTTCGATTCTCGCTCGACTTCCTGTAACTTCGTTTTTCGCCATTCTCCTGTTATCGCGCCGCTTAAACACGGCGACGGTACTCGTAAAATCGATAAAGTTAAAACGCACGCCACTCGCGGGTGCGTGGTTTTCATAAGGAAGCAACGAGAGAAATCGGCCGGTTGATAGACTTAAAATCCTTGGAAATTTATTCAATCGTAAAAGTATTTACGGTAATGTAGATATGGACAGTTTATTTTGCAAGCGGTGTCGGTTCATTTTTTAAAAAAAACGAAATATCACATAATCTGTGACTAATTTAGTGCGAACGTTTTGTTTATAACTGGTTAATTCTTTTTCTAAAAATGGACTTACACCACTTTCATAATAAACGGTCCAGA
Organism: Tiphia femorata; assembly: GCA_944319695.1. Taxonomy (NCBI): domain Eukaryota; kingdom Metazoa; phylum Arthropoda; class Insecta; order Hymenoptera; family Tiphiidae; genus Tiphia; species Tiphia femorata. Next base: position 1,396,642 of record OX090899.1, read on the forward strand.
TATTCGCGCTGGACTGACCGATTGGCAGGTACGACGCGAAAAAAAAAATCAATCGTACTCTTCGTATGGAAATTTAATGCCGTGTGAATGTCCATCTGCATCTCGGTTCCACTTGGAGCTTTATGTTCGTTATCGAATTCTTAAATTGGCTAAATCAGTCCGCGCTACGAGATATGCTTCCACCCATCTCCCAGAATGCATGGTAAAAATATGAAAATCGATAAGACTGAAATGTTTATTTCGCAGCCGTTCTTCGGCGAAGGAAATTGTCGGCAGTATTAAAGTAATTGTAAATTCTTTCTAACCTAATCACTGACTTTTCTAGTAGGTAACACGCTCGTGCTAAATATGACTAGAATTTTGCACTCCGCGTAAAGACGTCTCAGACAGGGAATGTTTAACGTAAGAGAAAATTTGAAATGGGTGTATTCCTGTGGAGCATATTTATTTACCAAGAAACTGTAACATCTACAAATACTATATCTTCCAGTCTTTTCCTGCTTCATTTCTACATAGAACAAAAATTTCAATTTGGAGCAAATGTTCCTCGATGGAATTTCTCTCGACGAGACTCTTGAAAACTTTTGATCGTGCACTTATGTAATTTAGGAAAATTCACAGAAAAGTCGTTGATCATTGATCAAGCACATGCGATGCGCGGATTTCAATCGATAACTTCTTGTCGATCGACACGCACGTGCGCATGCCAAGATTCATTAGTTTCGAGCGTGCCTTCTTCACGCTAGTTACAGAACTTGATCGTGAAGAGATGCATCCTTTACCTTTCTCCGCAGCTTTCCGTCCGCCGTCTTATGCACCTTCCGATGCCCTCACGAGTGCGTCTTACGGTGCACTCACATTTACGTGCACGTTTACGTTGCAAGTATACATGTACAGGACTCGCTTGTCAGTACATGCATTCGGTCTTGGGTATCTCTCGATGCCCCCACAAATGCATTTTCCTTTGTGTCTACGATCATCTGTACATACATGTGCACACAAGTATGTTCAGATCCAGATATAGATACAGGTTCACCCTTGTGTGCATACTAGAGCTCCAACTATCGCACGGATCTACGGGTGTACTCCAATTTGACATTCACTCGACTGATATCCGAATATACTGGGATACTCGCACGGTGGCGCAATTGCATCCGGACTTTAATCTCGTGTTGGATTTCTCTTTCTTCTCACTCGTTCCTCGTGTCTCTCTTCTTCCTTCTCTCATTTCCTTTTCCTTCTTTTTCTCGTTTCTCTCATCTCGATTCGAGTAGAAGGGCTTCGTCCTGGTGCAATTACAAAAGTAAACATAAATTCGGACACTCAAGAACTCTCATTTCACAATAATTGTATACGAAATATATCCATACAAATTTTTTACCAGACTATGTTAAGAGGATCCTGTTAAGGATATTTGATTAGAGGAATCTGTTTAGAGCATTCTACTCTTAAATTAAGAAGATCCTCTTGTTGCTTATTTTAGTAAGAAATATTCGGAAATTAAGTGGTAAATTCTTAAGATGAGAATACAATTTTTTCAGTGTACGAATGCATGTTTCATTCTACCAATTCGCGTGTGTATTTACGTATGTGCACCAACGTGTACGCGCCTGCTACACGTGCACCTACATGTCTAGCTCTCGATGCACCTACGATTGCATCCTCCATTGTACCTGCGTTCAGGTGCGCACGAGCGTGTACATGCACGCAACATTTACACGCGCGTTTGCACGTACACATGTACCCGTGGACCTTTCGATGCACCTTTCTATGCATTCGTAGAGGCGCGAATTCGCGCATGCGGTGCATCCTCTGTGACTAGGCGACCTCGTGGGACGCGCACACACGTTCCACCTGTAAACCGACCGTTGCTCGTTCGCATTTACACGAGAGCGCGCGCGCGCGCACATTCCACGACCCATTTAATGCGCGCACCGACACGCGCCGCGAGCCAGGATGGCACGTAGCGCGGCGCTGCTTCTACTATTTACCACGGAAATACGCGAGCTGGAATTCCGAGATAAATGACGTTTTCCTCGGCTTATCTGCCGCGTCGCGAACGTCAAAATGTCGGCCGATGTACGTATTACGTTCGGCTAGCACGCGTCGTAGGCGTGTTGGATTTCTCTCTCTCTTCTCACTCGTTCCTCGTGTCTCCCTTTCTCTTTTTCCTTTTCCTTCTTTTCCTCTTTTCTCTCCATTCCACCTCGTCCTCTTCTCGCAACATGAGTCTCTCTCTCTCTCTCTCTCTCTCTCTCTCTCTCTCTCTCTATCTATCTTGAAAGGATTACTACCAGAGTACTTAAAAAGGAAAATAGAAATAAGGGCTCCAAAGCTTAGGCGAGAAACGCGAAGTTCAAGCAGTCTTAGGGTGGAATTTCGGCGGACAAGTAGTGCGCAAAAGAGTCTGTTTTACGTAGGGACTAAGAAATACAATGAGCTGCCAGTAGAAGTTACAGAATGCGAGAGAGTGGAGCAATTTAAAAGGAAAGTGAAAGAGTACATACTTAATGTAAGATACTAATATAGTACAAATCGTGTATATATTTATGTAGCACAAAATAGCTGAGAAAGCTAAATCAACTTCATTCATTCCCTCTCTCTCTCTCTCTCTCTCTCTCTCTCTCTCTCTCTCTCTCTCTCTCATCGTGAACATTTTTCGCTTTCTCCATCTCGTTCATCGTTCTCTCTTGGCTTTCTTCTACATCTTGGCATTATTCCCTCCGTCGTTCGTTCGCTCGTTCGTTCGTCCGTTTTCGAGCGCCACGGCGTATTGAAAAAAATATGTTGTAACCGGGTGATCGATAAAATTCCGCTGGCGCGCAAAACCTCTCTCTCTCCCTCTGTCCTCCTCGCAAAGGGAGCAGAAAAAATATATCGCGAGCACCACCCCGTGGATCGATACTTACGGTGGCATACGAAATTCTCCAGCGACGAAAACGAGAACGCGATGGACGTCCTCGGCGATCGATGCTATCGCGAGATGCAGGGCAGTTGGGGGCAAAAAAAAAAAAATTCATCCTTTGCGGTTGGGCGCGCCCGTCCATTTTGTTCGTCGAGGGAAAGGCGCGTCGTCACCTTTTTCTAACGAGGTGATTGGTATTGGGTTGCACGGAAAGTTCGTGCCGATTTTTTGAAATCATTTCGAGAAGTTTTTCACCGATAAACCTGAGTGGTTCTGGAAGGACGGAATTTCCAAGTTGCCGGAGAGATGGAGAAAGTTGTTGTGGAACAGAATGACACTTGTCTCATTTGATACATGTGCACTAAAATTGAAATCTGCTGCGTTTCAATAACCTTCAAAATCGGCACGAAGTTTCCGGACAACCATAGACTTATACTCATAGACCGAGCGTTCTGTTAGACGCGCTGCAGACTACATGAAAACGAGAGAGCAATAGTGAGAGTGAGCGTGTCTCTGTCTAACAGGAGCATTGGTAGGGGAATAAGGAAAACAACGCTCCTGTTAGACACAGAGACACGCTCATTCCCACTATTACTCTCTCGTTTTAATGTAGTCTTCAGCGCCTCTCACAGATCGCTCGGTCTATGACTATAAATATGTCTATGTGGACAACTTTTGGTGAAGAGTTACTTCGGCGCCGTCCTGAGAGACCTTCGCCGATAACAGAAGAAACGAAGGAAATGAGGTTTTTCCTCGGATAGTTATTATTTCCGTTGTTACACCGTAAAATTCTCGCGAAAACGAGAACAATTGAGAATCCGCGCTCGATATCCGTCATCGCAGAAGCGCGCAAAACTCTCGCGTACGTCCCGCGACCGGCGTATGGCCGCAATCAATATTATTGGCATCTCTCTCTCACCGAGCAGTACCATTTAATATCTCGCTCGCTTCCGCGCTATCGTTTTGTAAATCTTCTCCTCTCTCGATCGGTGGGGGGCGGAAAAAAAAAAAACTGTGTCGCGAGCGTCGATTGACGTTTCGCCACGACGGACGATGGACGCGCGACATTTTTCGTTCTCGTCTACCAACGTCATCGTGACGTTTTTCATTTCGCGCAAATTTTTTACGTTCTTGTCTTCGCCGTGTCGCGTTCCGCGGCTACGAGGCCCGGGACTAAAAAAATTCTGACGGAGATTAAAACATCGAAGCATCGCGCAAAATCCCACAATAACGCGCGACTTCGTTCGGCGTGGGCGGGACCTCGTTGTCCGCGTGTTTGCGTTAGGTAACTTTGGACGAATTACTTGAAATCGTTCGAATCGTTCGTCACGATTATTTCCATTGTGGGTGAGCATCGCTGTAGTTCGTATTGAAGAATATAAACTGACAAAGTAGTAAAATGACATTGGACGAATTACCTGAAATCGTTCGCCACGACTATTTCCATCGTGGGTGAACATCGTCGTAATTCATATTGAAGAATATAAATTGACAATGTGGCAAAAGGACATTGGACGATAAACGAAATTATTGAGTAAATTCCGATCGATTTCGGATAGGTGGGCTCATTCGACCAAGAACAGTTACTTAGAATTATAAAAGTGATTTTACTCCTCGGTTGCACCTTTTGCATACACTCAAGTGGATGTTGACAATATTTAGATTTATATGTAACGTAAAGCGCGCGACTAACTGCAAATCCATCGAGCGAATGAGACGTGGCGCGACAGCGTGCCCGCTCGACGGTAAACATCGACAGAGAAAGAGAGAGAGAGAGAGAGAGAGAGAGAGCCTCGACTATTCTAATTAGCCTCTTGGACGGGAGCGAATTGCGACGAAATATCGAGAGATTGCGTAACCGATTACACCACGATGAGTCACGAATAGTGGCGTCGCTCGTCGATCCGTCACGATTGTCGACGGTTTCTAAAAATCGCAAAGGACAACCTCTCGAAGGCTAATCCGAAAATTTCACAATTCCGATACATCGTCTTGTCCTAGAAAACAAAATTCATCGGCGAGTGGCACCACGGTGTGGAACCGTGGAATAAAATTCTACAATACGTTCTTCTGCGGAGCCTGCCGATGTACGAAATCAATTTTCAATTGCAACTCTTGGAACGACGACGCTGGCACGAGGTGCGCCGGTGTTTTTCCGAGTGGCCACGCGAATCGATCCACGCGGACGACGTTTCCTGTTAATTATTTCCGCTCGCACCTGCATCCGCACGCGCGCGCGCGCGCACCCACACCCGCGAGATCGTCGGCGCTCGTCCAACATTTTTCCCATCGGCCGAGACCGGCCGGTCTTTCGCCGCGGCCCGCGGGCCATGCTCATCGCCTACGATGGGCGTGGCTCCTAGACGTAATATTTATTTAAATTATCATTCGTGAATGATAGCCGCTTCCAGCGCGGGAACGAATGAGAGAAGTGCTGGAGGAGAGCTCGTAATTGAGGCGTCTTTCAACGAGAGGGAGACGGACGGACTTGGTGAAAGAGGAAACGTAGAAGCGCCGTGACGGGACGGTAGAACGAGAAAGAGAGAAAGGTTATCGATGGAGAAGGGGAGAGGAAAGAAGGCGGAGGAGTAAAGTGAGACGACCAGTAGGAGAGGACAGGATGGATCGAGATACCCAACGGTCGAGAAACGGACTCGTGTACGAGAAGAGGAGAAGAGTTGGCGAGCGAGTTGAAGGAGCGAAAACAGACGAGGAGAGTCGAAGAATGGAAGAAGAAGAGGAGAGAGAGAGAGAGAGAGAGAGAGAGAGAGAGAGAGAGAGAGAGAGAGAGAGAGAGAGAGAGAGAGAGAGAGCTAATGGGTGGATTGAACAAATAAAGCAGCATGAAATTAATAGGTGTGCCGCGCAGTGAGGCACTCTTTAATTCTCGCTAATAATTACACCGCTGGGCGACGTGTATTTACACCGCGTCGAACGGAGAAAAAAGATCATCTATTATGTCCCGCTACTCTCCTCCGATCCTCTTCCCTCCTCCTCCTCCTCTATACCTCTTGGTTCTCGCTTCAATCACCGCAACACCGCCACGCTCTCGCCTCTCCAAACTCCCAAGTGCTGGATCGCATTTACGTCCGAGCCTAATGAACCTGACATTTTCATCTCGAGCGCACCGCGTACAGATTGCCCGTTAAATTTACGATTAATCGCCCAGTCCCGCAAGAAAGGCATCCGCGGCGAGAAGAAGAGCCCGAGGAAATTTGTGCAAAGGTACCGGCAGTTTCGCATCAAGGCGTTCGACTCTCGAAATCTTTTTTATAGTTGGAGAGCAATAAGCTGCCGGATAGTTCTTGAGACGACGTTGTAATAAGGCATGAAAGTTGGGTCAATTTTAGGATACTCTTACCAGACGTTAGATCGCAATCTAGCGCGATATTCTTGGACGGAATGTCTCGGACGAAAAATTTTTCCGTCTAATCGCGAGGATTGATACAGTATACAGTATTCGTATATCGAGATAAAATCATTGTTGGAGTACGTAAGAACTCCGGTTGAACGGTCGTTGGAAATTGCATCAAAGGAATCGAAATGTTCCGAATAATAATCAGAGTTTGAATCTGATTCGTAAGAGCAATCGCATCTGCCACGATTTAGCTCTGTTCTACATCACGATCGAATAAACGTCCGAATGGCGATATTTCACCCCAGTTCATCCATTCGGTACTAATTTGAATGGAGTTCGAGGCGGCTTTTAAGGTGACACCCCATTGAAAAATCGCTACGTTCGATTCTCTCGTTGGAGGAGCGTAACGACGCCCTCAAATAAAGCCACAGGATCCCGAAAATTTCGCGAAGCACTCGTTCGACTCCTCGTCCCGTCGCGGTGCTCCGAGGGAGCGCCAATTTAACCAGAAGTACCGCGACGAGGGCGAGTTTCTCTCTCTCTCTCTCTCTCTCTCTCTCTGATCCCTCTCACGGCCTCTCTCCCTCGTTCAACAGTAGGCGCGCAGGGGCCGCGACGTTGGCCCGAGCAAAGTATACGATGACGATGCTGCCGGTCGTAGTTTGGCACTCCTCCAACGCGAGCACCGTGGGGTTCAGCCTCTTCATCCTCCTTTCCTCTTCATCCACCCCTTCTCCTTTCCTACCCGCTCTAGCCGCATCCTCTCTCTAGGTGCCCCACCATCAACCTCCGAGCGTTGTCTATTCTTCGTTGCCTATTCTTCCGCGGTAGAGGGCCGATATTGAGAACGCGTACAAGCCTGTCGCGCGCGACCTAGACACGACATTTTTTACGGACCGCTACTAGGGTAGCAGGCCGGTTTCCTGTCGTTTGGCAATCCCGCGTAATATTGGAATGAACCGCGAGCGAGACTTGGAAAGTTCGTAAGGTGGATAAGGCAGGAAAACGGGCTGAACTTCCGTATCCGATCCTTGTCCGGTCTTAATCAAATTTTATAGATAAGTAGCATTTACTGAATCTAATCGAACGCCATAAGTGCGAATTTAAGGAAATGCCTTCTTTCCGAGATATTGAATTTTTAATTATGTTTAATTTTTTAGATTTTTACGTAAAAAAAAGACTAAAATTGAAAAATGTTTTGCTGAAATGTTTTATGTTATTAATATCTTGCAAGATTATGGTAATTATTCACTTATGGGGAGCCACCTCGGATTTCAATGTCCTTCACATATGTTATCAACTTCATCACCCTGAGTAATGTTGCAAAGGTTTTAAGTTCCGCTCGTCATTTATTGAAAAGTTATTAACAGAAAAAGTTTTTCCAGAAATAACTTTTTGCTCTGACAAAATTGGCGATCTTCTCTCCAAAAAAAGATATTCAATGTTAAAGTTGAAATACAAATGTGATAAATGGAGATTGATCTAATCAGAAAGGCCTACCACGCTCTCAAGTTTAAATTATTTTTTTATTAAACATTGCACCTGCCTAACCTGACATTTTGTGGAATTTCAGTTTTCCTCTTACGTAAAAATTTCAAAAATTGTTGATTATCCGACGAGGGTCGGATACGGAAGTCTTACCGAGAAACGTTTGAGTAATTCTCGAGAATAGGACAAGTTTGAGTCAATTGTTTATTATTCGTTGGAGAATTGTTTTAGCAGGATAAAGGAGCATCTCTTAGTGTTAAGAAGAATCGTTTGGAACGAAACATCGCCCGCATTATCGTGACGCGCCGTGCTCACGGGATCACGTTTACGCGACAAAAGCGGGTGCTGACCACGAGGATATTACCCGCAACTGTAGACGCCCAAGTAGACCATTCGTGCGGTTAAAAGTGAGAGCGAAAAGCGAGTGAGCTACCAGCATGCAGATGCGTCCGGTAATAATTCGTCCTGGGGAGAACGGAGACATGGAAATGACGACCTCCACGTATTGTTCTCCACGTACGTCTCATGCTCTTCTTTGCTATTGACGTATTATTATTTCGTTAGGACAAAGGAGAATCTCGCAGAGATGAAAAGTACACTTTGAAAATTGTGGAGTTCTTCGGTGCAAGAAGGAGATATTCGAGACTGGTAACAGCATTGTGGGATATTAAAGCTTACAATCTACAAGGATTATCGTTGCAAGAAAAAATTTGCTCAAACAGAGGCTGTTGTCTTTTTCATTTTAAATTGCTAACAGATAGTTGGAGTGTTCGATGAAATTTTCTCTCGTATTTATCGTAGAATAACCTCTGCTTTTCTTTGGCGCAATAATTATAGACGAAAACTGAGCCAGTCGTAAGGGCAATCGAAACAATCGCAGGGGTTATAATTTGTTCCAATTATAAATTAAGAAATAATAGTCAGCCACGAGGAGAGGTCGGAATTAGCAAGAATCCCTCTTTCCACCATCTTCCGACATTGTTCCCTCTGACATTAGTCCTCTCTCGTCGAGGATTCTGCACCCGTGGTTTCCACCTTTCCTACGAAATTTCTCTCGAGAAGAAAGAGTTACCTCACGATCGACGCGCTGTCGACTCGCGGAAAGGAGCGTCGAGGGGAGTTAACCGAAGAGGAGGACAGGAGCGGAGGTGGATCCAGTGATTCGAAACGATCCCGATGAATCGAATTGGACCGCACAGAATTGGCGTTGATTTAAATTGACTGCGCCCCTCCCGGCCAGCCGTTTAACCCATTTACCATCGCGATCACCACCACCGAATAGGCCTTCTCCCTTTTTTCTCTCCCTCTCTCAGGCATCTCCTGACCTCCTCCTCTTCGTCCTCTCAGCGTCTACTTCGGCACCGCGAGTGTACTCCATCCTTCCTTTCTAATCGTTCCTCTTCCTCGTGCTCTTCCACGTCTGTCTCTCCTCCTTCGATCCACGAGGCTACTCTCGATCGTACTCCTTCCTCTTCTCTCTCCTCGACCCCTCACTATCATCCACCCGTTCACCGAACTTCGGTGCCTGTCACTCGCATTTATCCTCTTTGTGGCGCGGTTCGATCGGGGACTTTAAAGCCCCCACCCCTCAGACAGGAACTGATCGGTGCCAGGGATCGGAGTCGAGGAACTAGATGGAAGAGGCAGGGAGATAAAGTGAGAGAAAAAATGCGAGGACGAGGAGAAGGAGTGCCGTTGAGTGTAGAGTAGCAGGCTAGCCGAGGGAGAGTAAGGGCACGCTCGCTTTTTTCTTTCAAAGGGACGACCCACTCACCGAAGTAATTCGCGCTCTTTGTCAGCTCCATTAGTCTTTGACTTTTAGCGTTTCAATATTCAGAAGGTCGGCCGCCGGACGCTCCGTTTTTCGGTCTATGGGTCGGCATGTACCCACGGGATCTTACGACCAGTCAGGAATAAAGAGGAACGCGTGCCGCCCTCCCTCTTCCATTTTCTCTTCCTCTCGTTCACTCCTTGTACCTTGTCGCGGCGAATGTTAACACTGTTCTCTTCGGTTTTCATATGGAATTTCTTGAGGAGAGTGGGTGAACTTTCACGAAGAGATTTTCTGTGTTTTTGGTAATGGGCTTTCGTATTGTACGGTAAGTTCACAAGCATGGAATGTAATGGGTGTCAAGGCGCTACGGCTCAAGTTAATTTTGACGCTTGAAATTTAACGGTCCTTTCTACTTTGTAAGGAAAAAAACGATTTTTTTTTTCTTCGCATGATTTCGAAGCTTCAGACGTGTAGATTATGGTGTTAAAGTTACAAAGTCGAATTCGGAAAATTGGTGAAGTTACAACCAGTTGATGATCGACTTATATTGTATAATTTTTCTTCAATTTCTATGATCGTAGTCCACTTTGCGCGGACAACAATTTTAAACATAAAAACACTAATTTCGTTAGTTTCAGATTATTGTAAGGCCTGGAAGAACTTCCGCAACTAGGCTATGTGATTGTTGCACGAGTAATTTGAACGATATGGATTTCTTGTTTAATATAATTAATTCCGTATGAAACAATTTTAAAACGTTGTCAAAGATTGCAGAAATATTATACGATAAGAATGGTTTATGTATCTTTTTTACTTTGCCAGAAAAAAAGAATCACAAGAAATGCTTTTCTTTGCAAGTTACAAAGTAGAAGGGAACCCTTAAACGATCTACGTAATCCAAAGCTTTTCGAAATTTGATTCGTGCGCCTAAAGTCGAAGTTCATCCGACGACCCCGGTTCGTGTGGATCCAGGCCGAGTAATAACGTTAAAGATTCAATTGGTTTGAGAAAGGGATCGCCAAAGGAATCTCAATGGTGCTTAATTTCGGGCTGCGACTAAAGGCTACTCCGCGGTTAGTCTCTAAGTAAGCGCGGGGCTTCGTGTGAATCGACCATTAAGTAGCGAATTCAGCCTTGCACGAGGATCAAATTTGCTACCTGCCGTCTTCGTTTTTCCCAGCGGTCCGGAAAGTGACTGGCTCCGCGAGCAGTGCAACACGCTTCGACGTTCGCTCGAGCGATGATCGTTCGAAATGTAAATGCGAACTTTTTATTCCTCCGATCCATCTCTCAGCGTCTAATTGATCGATCCATTGTGCTTACTGTCGGATGCTTCAAAACTATGCTTTATCTCGAGTACAAAAAAGGACGAGCCAACCCTCGGTGTACTCAATTCGGTAAGGTTTGAAAGATCGTCGATTATGAAAATTTAATCTGTCCAAATGCCTTTGAGTGGAAGATTGCAATTTTCAGACGAAAGGGCATAAGGATTTACTCAGCGACGATCTGTCCTCTTCGTATGTTCTCGTCACTTTCTGCAAGTGTAACCAACGTGGGTTATTGCGTGGCGCCAAAAGGGTTGTAATTCTTCCCGAGAAGAAGATCAACAACCTTCCCTGCCGAAATCGTGCGATACCGGTGAAGTGGATACACCGCGATCGCGTCGGGGGCTTGCGCGCATCCTAAACATTCAATTAGGGTAACGGGTTCGCAAGAAGAAGGGCTCTTGATAGCCGATAATTTCGGGCTCGTGATGGAGGAGCCCACTGTGCGGTTACCTGCCGCGCATCGATTCGCAGCAACGGGCCCCATTTCGGCTGCAATTTCGGGCCCTTCCATTCCTTCCTCTCCCTACGCTTCGTACCTTCCTTCGTACCCTTCCTCTCCCTACGCATATATTTCGACTCCTAATTCGCCACTAATAGGCGCATCTCGATACGCGCGACCAATTCGTCGTAACTGGAAAATTGTGCGCAACTAACGCGTGCCGTGCACTTAACGCTTTTTATTTTTGCTCATTCGATGATCAAGAATCCCTGAGAACGTTGTGCGGTAGTGAGGATTTATCGAGTAAAATGATGCGTCGATAGAACGATTCGACCGATCGAAGACCCCGGTCATTCGTGGCATTTCGTATAATCGTGCTTAGTATGCGCTGTGGATTCTTTTGCAACGGAATAAGGTCACAAACAAAGTCGATAGGGAATATCGATGTTCCATAACGTTCCATGAGATTAATTATTCGAGTGAATAATGAAGCCCGTGGCGAGGCAAGAAACCAGTTAAACATAGAAATGCAACTGGAGAACTGGATGACTGATTCCACCTGAGCGAATCAGGTCGGTAGCGATCATCGGAGCAAAGAGAACTCGTGCCGAATATATGGTACGTTTAATTCGACGTTTTTCAGCAAGTCTAATTTGTGTTTTTATATCGTCAAACTAGAATGTCTCTATAGTGTTGAATACTCCGATAAAGTAAAAAATGTTATTCACCCCACGTTATGTCGGTCGTTGCGTTTTGTGAATTTCTATTTATCAATATCGTACGCCAGTTATGTAGACGATTCTAGAATGGTATAAGAAACCCAAACGCTTGAGAAACATTACTCCAATCAGTGACTAAGCGTCTGTGAGCCGACCGAGGCACCAAAGCATAAGAGAAGCAACGAACATTCTTCTTCCCTATCTCTCTCCTCTTTCCTTGCCCTTCTTTTCGTTCTCCTTCGTTGCAATCAAAGACAATCGATTCTCGAACATCGACATTACCGCGCGATGGCCAATTACGGGCCCGCGACGCGTCAATTATGGATGGTAACGGGAAATCGACTACTTTTACCGAATCATCCACTCTGGAGCGAGCGCATCGGAGGACGAGGTGAAGGGAACGGAAGGCAGGTAAAGCTCGCTTTTAGTAATGTCGACTTTCCTGCATTGTTAATGTCGCTCCTCTCGTTTCGCGCAGGTAGAAGCAACGGTGGTATAGTGGTGCCAGAGGAGACTGAAGGATATCGGTGTGCACGAGAGCGCTCCTTGGGTTATGCCGATCGAGATCGAAGAGTGGTGCCCCTTGTCGACGGTTCGTTTGATATAAAAAGTATTAACGGATTCTCGATAAGTCGACGTTCCGATAAGTGTTCGTGTTGGGTTAATTAAACGATTAGGAAAGTTTCTAAGAGGAATAATAATAGCGGTACGCCGCACCTTGCAATTGCTTTTTTAATTGGGTAGCGGGCCATTTAGTAAGAATAATCGAGAGGCGGGATCAATCTGGAAACTCTGGACGTTCAATGGGACGTTGACTCAACGAGCATCAAAATAAATACTTGCGTTCAACGGAAATTCGATATTCACGATTGATTCTTTAAGAGGAGAATATTCTCATTGTCGGTCTTTCAATTAAAGCGGATCGCCAAATGTAAACAATTGTTTTTGATCATCGAATTGGCGTGTTAATCGAAGAACCTTTTTAAGGTGAATGTTAATTAGGTATTCGATAGGTCTGAATTGTGAGGTGTTACGAACTCTTCGAAAAGATCTGCGCGAATTGAGAGAAGAAGTTCGACGTTTCCCGAACTATTGTAAAGAACGTTTTCTAGGTTCATGAATAATGGATCGTCCGATCGATAAATGCTAATCGTTGAAATTACAATCCTTGGTTGGGCCGACGATTTTAGTCTCCGGCCACTGAAAACTGTTCCATTATAAATCCAGCTGGACAGTTTCATTTGAAGCAACAAAGTAGTTCCCGATTAACACGTTCACTGCCACATCACCCGAATTCGAGTGACGGTTTCAGTACCTGATTGTAAATGATCAAGATACGTATTTGGAAGTATAATTAACGCTTTAGATAGCTAACTAAACAGTTAACCAAAATTCAGTGTGACGTGGCAGTGAACGTGGTAAAGGATTAATCGATAAATTTAATTTCCCTCGGACAATGTGGTGCTTTCGAATACGAAGCTCGGTAAAATCGACGGACAGAGTATCGCACTTTTGTGCTCACACTGTCGCGCAATGAACAAATACTTTTTGAATTACGATTCAGCTTGTTATCAAGAATTTATATTACGTTACTCTAGATCCGGATGAAATATTTAGGTTTGATTTTTGTTTTTTGTCACTGAAATGTGAAATCACTGGTTGCAGCTCCCACCTAGGCTGCATTAAACAGCCAGAAATACTTGATATAAAATTTGGCAGTCTAGGATATTCGAAGCCTCGCGCGTCATACGTACAACTCGAGGAAGGATCGAGCAATAATCAGCAACTAATTTGTAATTAATGCTTCGAAGTGGTGGATGTTAATTACGCGCGTCTATCAAATCGGTCGAAAAGGTTTTCATTGACTGATATTACTGTTTTGTTCAGCTCGCGTGGAGACTTCGGCGTAGCCGTCATCGACCTTCGATGACTATCGTGCTGGACGGCGGCGCTTACGGCTCGCTCATTGCGCAAATGGAATTAAAGCCCATTTGCTGCCAATTACGGGAACGTTGTGACGCAAACGCCGCCGGTAGCGCTTTGTAGCGCTCGCTTAAACGTCACCGCGGCCCCAACGAGGCGTGCAGCGGAACGCGACCAGAACCCCGCTAAAGTTTCTTCTAGCAAACTGTAGCCTTACATAGGCCGATTAATTTCGAGAATCCAGAAGGAAAAAAAATCGTGTTCTGTTTAATATATGCTTGAAGAATATTGAACGATTTAACACCAACAATGCATTCTTCAACTATCGAAGAGCACAAGCGTGTCTCATGTCGATTCGGTAAAAATGAGAGTTCGATCTCCGAGTATCTTACTGTTCATTTACATCTGTTGCGAAAAAATAACCATTTCCGCGTTCCATGCGCGTTTCCTTAAAATAATAAAGTAAACTTTACGAGCGTTGCCGAAGATAAGAAGCGCTTATCAGTTTCATTAACACATCATACTCAAGTGTTCTCTTGAGACATTTGAATTCCGCGACCCAATATCTCTGACAAGATAAACCTTCCATTTTTCGTTCATTAATCGAGCATGCTTATCTTCGAACTCGCATGGCATTCCTGTTCCATCTGTGTTCTCTCGACTTTATCGTCAGTGCAGGTGATCCTCGTTGATTCTTACTTTCGTCGGTTCGTTGGGTAGTTTCTACGCTTACCTGCGCCCATAGCTAGAGTCGTGGACACGCGGTAGCAGAAGCAGCACTGGTAGTAGCTGCCTTAAAGGAAAACACGAAGGACTGTTAATTACGTTAACAAGGCGGTCACCGTTACGTAACGATAAGTTGCCGCGCATGTGCCTGCCCCGGTCTCCACCTCTTCCTCCTCTTCTCTCCGCTCCTTTTCTCTCCTTTCCTCTTCTCTACATACCCGCCTTAAGAGTCCACGCCACTTGGACACCAAACGTTAGGCCAGACCTGATCGAGAATCGTAAATGTCGAAGATACGTTTTCCTGTAAACGTGATATACGGTCTGTTTAATCTTCGTTCGGAAATAAGATTCCGTAGGATATTGGATAATGCGGCTTTCAGTTTACTTACACGCATCCCGATTACCACAGTCGCTTCTTAACAAGGTCCAATTGTATAATTAACAAAGGTATAATTAAGTGATACTTTTGCTTACTGACTGTAAATCAAACGAATATGTTTGCGGAACGTAACGTTTACATGCGCGCTTAACACGCGCTGTCACAGCTGTTTAATCGTATAATTCGGAATTTGCAATAGCGAAACGTGGATCGCGATTATTTGGATCGTTCTTCTTCATCCTCGCTCGCGTCACCGCGTGTTATCGTAAGAATCATGGCGCCTGTTCGTCGCGTGAATCATTCCAAGGATCGAATTTCGCCCGGACAAATTTCGGCGCAGCTCAGAGTCGCACCGGTGGACGATTTTAATTACGAGCTACCGCATTGTGGCGAGTGGCGCGGTGTAAAACGGAAATGCGGAGAGAAGACGAAACGTGGCCAGAAAGGGGAAGAAGAGAGAGAAGAGGACAAGGAAGGAGTGCGGTGAATGGAGAAAAAAAGCCTCGTCGACTCGAAACAAAGAGGACTCTCCTTTTCTCCTCCACGTTCTTTCATCTCTCTCTTTGTCTCTCAGCCTCTTTTCCTTTTGCTCTCGCGTAAAAGCAAATTCGAACGTCCGTGCAATTTCACGGAAAACGGGTCGGCTTATTCCGTCTGCGTGCAAATCGTACGATGTTTGGATAAATCGAACGATCGAAATTGCACGAATCCAAAATAGGGATGTTCGACTCTTTGATGCTCGACGATTTTTTCTATTAGACAAATTGATTTTTTGTATCGATTTTGAAGCGAATCGATTTTTTAGGCACGATCGTAAAGGGAGTGACTTATTTAGGTTCGGATCGACCTTTTTTTTTTCTTTTTTCTTGCGCTTACAATCAAAGACCGATTCAATCAGTCAATAAAGAAAAGTGAAAAAGATTAATGCATTATTTAAGATACTTTTTATCCTTGTCTTCGAGCTATCAAAAGTTTCCTAACTCCTAAATTAATGGTCGTCGATTCGCCAACGTTTGTCGCTTGTGCTAATATTTTATCTCAGTTTGAGTACGGAACTGCACTTTAATTAATTTACGTTTTGGCATGTTTGAATTGTTTTTATACCGTGGGTTGCTTCGACGAAACACCGATTAATTTAATCGTCGATTAACTCGTGGGGCGATTAACATAAAAATTTCTAATAATATAATCCTCGTAGTTTTATGTTAGTCGCCCTGCAAAGGAATCACCGATTAAATTAACCGGAGTTTGGACGAAGTGTCACTGTAAAAAGATCGGTTCTTACAAGATCGATTCTTTGTACTCCGATTTTAGACAGAATCGATTTTCACACCGGCGATTCGGAATCGATTCAGAAATAAATTTTTATCACAAAATCGCACATCCGTAATCCAAAACCTCGAGCACTTCTATTTTTCGTCCTGCGTTTGAGCGCAGCTCCCTTGGTTAGGTACTTCCGCTTCGCCTAGTCTGGTCTGCTCTTGCGACACGACGAGAAACGACGGGGAGGAGGAGCAGGAGGAGGAGGAACGCGTTGCATATGCAGAGCCTTTGGCGCGAGCTTTAACGAGTGCGCAAAGCTCTCGTCCGTTGATCGTTGTCGAATACATCGAGCGCGTCTGCCTGCGTCACTGGAATTCGTTAACGGAGAGCACGACGCGTTCCCGCTTATTGTAGTAGTCGTGCATCGCGTCACTCGCCCGTTTACTCGTGCGCGCGAGTTCGAACGAGCGCGACAGTTTGTAATTTTAGGCAAGTCAACCCCTCCTTCCAGTGGCCCTTGGATATGGCGACATTGATTTTTCAAAGTCCTTTATAGTCATGAGAAATTATTCCACGCTAATTTGGCTCTCAGGCGGCACACGCGGTGTCGAGCGTGGGCCAGCTCCAAACGGGAGGTTAATGGAATTATCAAGGCACTCAGGCGCACGCTTGGAAGGGGCCGTCGAAATAGAAAGCCACCCCGAAACCGAGTACTGTTTCGATCTGTTTTATCCCTGCATCCCACCCTCGAAACCTCGTCGCGTTTTCCGCCGATCAACCTTCCTTCCAGTCTCTTCGTTACTTTCCATTCTCATCTCTCCTTCTCTCTTTCTCTCATTTTCCAATTCTTTTTCTAACTAGAAACGACAGCTACGGACTTCACTAGGTATTTAATAATCTAAAAGCGATACTTACGTAGCATGTTTTAATTCTTCCGCTTACCTTACCAGGACGTAATAAAATTTCGGATAGAGTCTCGAGGATAATTACGAGATCGATGACCCACCGCCGCCGCGCTCACGCCGATGTCTCTGGCCTATCCGAAAGGCAACGTCGTAACGGGGTAGACATTCCTGCCTTCTTCCTACGGTCACGAAATGGTACCGTGCCACTTTGTGCATGCTGAGAGGAGCGTGTTTCGTAACGCATCGGTAAAAGGAGAAAAGTATAACTCTTCAGTCGTTTACGGAATCCGTGGAGCGAAGAAATGTTTCCTCTCGATCGAGAGCTCGGCGGAAAAATTGTTTTGTAATTGGTAGACATTCGTGGGGTGTGCTAGCACGTGCTCACAGATATTAGCAAGGAATTCTTGAAAATCAACGAGGTCCTTGTTTTACTTAAATTAACCTCTTGCATTGCGAATTATTTCAAAGCTTCGATTATTCGAGGTCAACGCAATTCTGGACATTACAGGTATTATATCCACGAATATTGTTATCAATCGGAAATTGTATTGATAACTGAGTCCGAAAAGTTCCTCTGGAATTTTTTTTTTTCCGTTTAACTGTGTCAGTCGACTGTTATTATCAATAATCGCGTGTTCTCGCGTCAAGGATATAATACTCGCGAGATCAAAAGCTTCTAATGTCTGAAAATCTTAGGACGAACACTTTTGAGGTACGATGCTCCAATGGACTCACCGATACGACCACCGAATGATAAACTTGGCGAAATCTAGAGCGGTTCTTTTCAATCGCGCCGTACGACGATCCTGCTATCTGGGTCAGCCGTGTGACCTGACCAACTCACACTCTCGCGAGCGAGATCTAAAGAGAGACAGGAGAAAGAAAGACAGAGAGAAAGAGAGAGAGAGAGAACGTTACACGCTGCCTCGCGCTCGTGCCCACACGCTCGCAACGATGGGCATCTACCTCCTAATATGTACCTTGCACACATCGCTTCAGGATGAACATTCTCATTCCTGTGCAACGTGCAAGTACACGCGTGTGCATCGCACGCCCACACGCCTCCGCGCATCATATCTCCACATCGGCACACATCCTATCCACTGGAGCAGTCTCCCGATACCTATTAGATCCTCGCAACTGCGAACATAGCGATCGATATGTTCATAGTATCGCGTCGATTTTCCGATAACGTCGAATGGCTCGTAAGAACCGAACGAACTCCAATCGCAGCTACGATTAACATCGGCTCGGTTTTAAAAACAGGCGTACACCTTTAACAAAAATAAATAGCCAGGCTCGTAAACTTTGCAACGGAGCTTGGAGTCCACGTTATTTATTGGTAATTGGAAGTTTACAAAATTTCACTGACTGCTTAGTGTAAACTTTGCAACGGAGCTTGGAGTCAACGTTGTTTTTTGATAATTGGAAGTTTATAAAATTAACAGTGACTTCGTAATGTGCTCACGATGGACTCGCGCACGGATCCACGTTACGTGCTACCATCAAGCGTGGAATGTTCGCGGTTTAGCGACATAGTTAGCGATGCATGTGCTTCCTCTCGCGCACACGAGCAGGCGACGCGCACTCTCACCATCCCGTGTGGTACGTTCGTGAATCAGACACACCAGTACTCGTGTCCACGTATTCCTCCACAAAGCCACGCACACTTTCTCTTCTGTGTTTGTCTCTCTAGGGCAGAGAAACGAAGGCGCGCGGTCACACAGAGAGGCAAGCCGCGTACCGACACTCTGCACGGGCATGTGCATGCGCAAGGTCGCGTCAGGGTTGGGAATTCGGACCCTCAAGGGTTCCCATCCCTTCGTATTGCGTCAGAATTTTTACCCTACCTGAAGCGAAGAGAAAGAGAGGGAACTCGCGATGGGGCGCCACCGAAGGAACGAGGGGTGGAAAGCGGGTGGAAGGACTTCACCTTCCGTCCCATTTCGAGTTATCCTTCGGGAATATCTAACGGGGGTTTGTTGACACTGAAATCGTGCGATTGTAAGTGGAAACGAATTTTAATCGGGACATGAAAGAGATTGGTTCTTTACGCAAGCTTAATTCCTTAACAGTGCGGTGAAAGTGAGCTTTACTCGCCATCAGTACGTGGAAAAAAGTTTGCTACATTTCTTTAATGATTTTGGTATCGATGTTCTTGAGATCGCTCAATCCGAATATGATATCAGAATTTCAAAATTCAAAATGGCGGATTCAATATAGCGAGCGAAAAAATAAAAATTTAATCGATTATTATGAAACTCGCTATCCGGAGGTTTTTCGAGTCGCTGAATAGGAGTATATCGGAATTTCAAAATTTAAAAGACGCATCTAAAACAGCGGACTGAAGTTGGAAAAAGCTCGAAATTAATATCTGAGAGATTCCAAGCTCGCTGAACAAAAATCTTATGTCAGAATATCAAAAGGGTGGAATAACAATCCAGAATAGTTCCAGGTAAAAATACAGTACATGACACCACATTTCGACGTGTGCGCACGGCAAAAGACTATCTCGTCAATCCAACTATTTTTTTCAAATGTAGAATCTCCATTTTGCACTTTGAAATCCTCATGTCATATCTGGATCCAACGATCCCGAAAACTTTAAGATAATTTTTATAATAATCCAATTATTATTTCAAATTTTTGTTTATCATATTGCATCCGTCATTTTGAATTTTGAAATTCTGATATCATATTTGGATTCAGGGACCTCAAAAACCGTAGGATACTATAATTCGTACTAATCGTACAAGGGTAAATTGCTTTCTTTTAGATGTGCATATGTGCACATCACACTCCGGTGGCATGACTTTTTTCATGCATATATGCTATGTACACTGTTAAGGGGTTCACTTTGGAAGTTGGCAGGCCAAGGATGAAATTTCTGTTGGATAGTGAACGATGATCCGTTGATCTTTCATTTTAATATAATGAAGTGTCGAATTACCGACGCAAGAAGGTAAACGTGGAAGATCCTTTCGCGGATGACACCCGTTATACCAGCCGGCCGATCTGTTCGCGTAATATTATAGTCCGGCGAGCAGTAATCTGGGTTACGCCTTCCCCTCGATTCATAAGAACGGCGTGTTCGAGTGGGAGAGACCGTGATTTCTCTCGCCCCCTTCTCTTCTCTTCGATCTCTTTTTCACGTTTCACAACTCTCTCTCTCTCTCCATCCCTCCGTCACCTTTCTCCACGTTCTCTCTTTCTTCTTTCACCTTTCCTTCTCACCTACTTCCGTGACGCTTACTCGTACCATTTCTCGTGTCTCGTTTCCTCCTCCCCTTTTTTCCCTCGTGTGTATCTGATTGCTACTGCTATTATTATTTAATTGTCTCGAGGAGTAACGATAAAGTTGGACTACATGTTTTCTTAGTAAATCCGTAAAGCTTAAGGAATTTTTCTAACGAGCGTGTTCCAGTCGAACTTCATTAGTGCAGGAAGGTAGAGGAACACAGTGAGAGACGAGAAGGTTTAAATTAATTCTGGCTGATTTTATTAATTCATATACGTTGGCTAGTATTACTGCGCGCGCGCGCGGAGAGCTGCGAGTAATTGAACTCGGCGCGCGTGGAAGTAATTGTTTCCACGTGGATGGATTATTCAGTTACACAGGTAGATGTAGGTACGTGTTCTGTAGCGATTTTCGATTGTCGTCAAAATTCTCGTTCCTACGTGCGCGTTGTCGTTTCACTGCTCGTTGAGACCACGGGTACGAGGAGAATGCCCCTACCCACGAGATTTTAAATAATACGTGATTATTCAAATGGCCCGTGCACGCGAGAACGCAAATTAAATCGGACCTTTGGTCGTTTACTCGGAAACGCTCCTGGTTTTACCGAGAAATCTCGAGATCTCGATAACAGTGGCGTTTAAGGTTACGCGAGTTTAGCTGACAGTGGCAATTTACGTCAATTTGCGCATTTTCGACAATCCCCAATTTTTAGCGAAGTGACTTTTTCTCTCTACTCACCGTCAACGGACGCTCATTTGCATACCTCAATGCGGCTTGCCGACTCGATGCAATTTACAAATCTCCATATTCACCAACGACGTGCCGGGATCTACGGACTCGTCATTCCAGCTTGTCTTGCCCCACTTGAAAATTCTCTCTTCATACGCGAGCGAGCATGATCTCGATCGCGCCCGTGGAGAGAAAAGAGATTGAAAAAAGCAACGAACTTCGGAGAAGATACGGACGATCGAAATATTCCGGTGGCCATTGCGATTATGTCGAAGACCGGCCGCCCACTTCTGCCTCATCATCGCTTTACTCGTGCAGTTCCGAATTGTTTATTTTAATGGGGCGCGTTAACTTTCCGTTTGATTGTCGCATCAGCTCCATCGTCATTTTAAAGAACAATAAGAGTCTCTTAAATTAATAATTAATTAACATACCCTCGATATTTCCTTCCGCTCGATACGAATAATCTTTGGTTCTGATCATCGCGTGACGATAAATTGAGATTCGTCACCTAATGTCCGTTTCAAAATATGCGCCTTTAGATCTCGATTTCAACCTGTTCAAGAAACTCAATAAACAACCAAGTTTTCGTCGCAAGCTTTAAATTAACAAAGGACTGAAATTGTGGAATCTATCCAGTCGATGTTGAAGAAATTCCAATAATTTTACGATCCTTCGTTTCTCCAGATATAAAATGAACTTGTTACTATTTAATTCGTCCATTGTGCTGCTACCACAAGCGTGCCTAAATGATCCCTCAAAAATTTCACCGTGTGTTCATTCGATTGTTGTTAGGTGTACGATTAATAGGAGGGCACCCTCGCACCGAGGGTAGATCACAATCCAGTCCCACATTGGTCAAACCGATCGTGTTCGGCCGAAGCGGAAGAGGCGCACGAGCCCCAGTGCGATGAAGCGCGACGATGTACCAGCGACGCGGGCCGTCCCGATGCCGTCAGTTAATCGCGGACGATTGGTAAGTGACACCTGCTTTCACGCCGCGGGACATCCGCTCGCGCTCGCGCGCTAAATTAAAGCAGTTTTATTGACAGGCCCGCGCGTATATCTCCGAGCACAGGAGGTAGGGACCCCACGTGATTCTCCGAGCCGCGATTCGAATCGCAGGAATCGATTGTTCGACATTTTTTCAATTCTCTCTTTTTTTCTATGGTGCTCAGATTTTCTCCTAGCCGCAAGCACGAACTTTGCAAAGCTTTCAATCGTTTGAGTAACAAATGGCGCGATCGCTCTCTTCAGATTTCACGTCGAAAAAGCCCAGCACGTTTTCAGGATATCGACAACTGACGGTGTACACGCAGACTGCATCGAAGTAGCGCAACTTTACTGACGCACGTACATCATGTAGCTGCTTTTTTAATATTTCGCATATACTTTTAGGGGCAATGTACTTTTACGTTTTTCGCAGGCTGTTACTGGAGCGTGGATCATGTAAAAAACCGAATTTAGTAGATTTACGCTAGAGAGTATAACACGATGGGCATTGTATGTATGGTGTTTGTGTTGCTATACAACGCCTTGCATTGTTTCTTCCAAGAAGTTTTGTTCGTCGAGTTACTCCGTTTTCCGAACTGAAGTAGTTTTCGATTTATTGCGATTTTACTGAAGGACCAAACTCCTACGAGGTTCACAAAAAAAACCCTGCTGCATGTGTAAGTCCGCGGCGAAGTGTATCCGCATGTCAAGTGTTAAATGTAAATAATACAACTAACACATTTTGTATTTCATTAATGAGTACTTTCGGACTGAGAATAGCATCTTTCGACAGAACATAAGACGAGCGCTATGCCACCGCTTGGCTCCCCTTGCAATTCATTAAGACAAGGTCTGTCGCGCTGTTCGGCATTTTTCGACCGTATTTTTCGAATGACCCCTGAGACGGCAACAATTAAGCTGGCTGTCCATTAGAAAAAATACATGTAAACACCGAGTGCAATATCGCATCGCGCTCATACGCTTAGGAACCCCGACGAAAATTCCGACCTAATGGACCGGTCAGCTTTACGAAATCGATCGACTTCAATCGAAACGTAAAACTACGCGTCCCTCTTTGCTCATTTCCAATAGTTCACTCGCCTCACTTTCGCTTCGTACACAGTGACACTATTGTACACTAATAAATCCTTCCGCTTCCTTCTCCTCGATGCATCTTCGTTTCTCCTCTCGACTTCCTCCGTCTTTCTGGCGCCGTTAAACACGTAGAAATTTCGCGACGCAAGCAGAGTACTCGTGGATTGGTCGAGTGCCGATGTAGGAAAGAAGAGAGAAGAAGGATAAGAGGAGAACGATCGTACGGTGGAGAAGGGAGAGATGAGCGCAATGCAGTCCTGAAGGAAGACACACGAGAGCGATGAGAGCGAGAAGGAACAGACGTTCTCGCCGCTTGGGGAAGATGAAAAGGGGAGGACAGTCGGGTCGAATGAATGAGGTAGTGAAACAGATAGGAAGAAGGGGGTGAGAGAGACGAAAACGGAACGAAGAGTCTAACATTCGCTACATTCTTAAGTCTTACGGACCCTTATTAATCGTCCACAAATAATTGAGTGCAATAAAAATGCAATCTAAAGATAAAATCTAAAAATGAATCGAGCAAGATATGTTCGCGCGATCAAATATTGTAGCTTTTCAATCTCCGGTATTCACGCTCGATCGTTTCGCGCGGACATAGAATAAACGATCGCGCATTAGCTTTTACGGACGAAAGAAGAAAAATGGCAGTGAGAATATTATTCGAGGGTGACATGGCCTACTGCAGGTGGTTGTAGAGGGCCCAAGGGATGGAGGAAGAGCTGGAACGAAATTGAGAGAGAAAGAGAGAGAGAACGATGGAGAAAAAAGGAGAGAGCGGAAGCAGAATAGAACGAGAGAGGGGCTGTTGCCGGGACCCTCGTCTCGCTGTGGGAATTTGTAATTGCGCGCCTCTTCGCTAACAGGGCAATGAGTTTGCCGGGATGGTAGAGGGGTAGAGAATGATTTTCGGGTTACGATTGGGGCGCAGAGAAAACTGATTGTTACGAGCGCGAGCACGTCGGTCTGCATACGGAATCAGTCGATCGTCCAGAGAAATCGATGCTTCCTCTTCAATTTTCTCTCGCCAGCTTCCCTCTCCTTTCAGCCCCACGATTTCTCTTATCCGGCATCGTTACCGAGGCAACTTATTTTCTCGCACCCTCGTCGTATTAATTTCACCCGTCTCGATATTTACCACTTTCAAGCTACCTCCTCCGGCTCGACGCGCGAGCTCATTTCTCGCATTTCACATTTATTTACGTATTTACCTTTTCGCACCATCGCATTCTCGCAATTCTGTTTACTCCCAGGAAAAGCCTTTCTTTTCTTGATCTTTTCACTCCGGTGCATTTTCGGAGCAAATCACCAATACAGACTGCGTGATATTGCGTGATATACACGAAGAATTGATACTATTTTCAAGGTTAAAAAAATAATAATTGCAAAGAAATTGAATCGATTGGTAAAACAGGAAAGGTTATAGTAAACAATTGCAGAGGATGAATATTTATGCCTTTCGTATGTATCGATAGATTTGTGAGGGCGTATATATACGCATTCAGTATTAAAGGGTTAAAAATTCAAATACCTTATTTTTTTTTCAATCTCCCACGTTAATCGAAATATTTTCACGAGTAGATCGTTCTACTTTGCCAGTATTAATCTGACTATTTTTCTCGTTATCCTGTCAGTGGCCTTTCGACGTGGCGGGGCGATTATCGCTTTGTGTTCGCGTCTAGTGCTGTCCAGGGCACGCGTGACACATACAGTTGCCAGTTTTACCCACGGAAATCGCAGGGTGAGCCACTTTTACTCGCCCATATCGACTTTTCGCTTTTTACCACAGTTACTATTAATATCCTGGATACGCTTGACATTACGACTGATACTTCACTTTTCAATGTTTGCGCTCCTGCGAGATTGTCCTCTCTTTCTCGTTTACGTTATCCCTCGGTCTCTCTCGCGCGCACGCGATTAAATAAATCACCCTCTACTCTTTACCACCCTCTCTTGGCTTCCTCGATAAAACGCCATTGAATGTCGTCGTTAGTCGGAGCTGGTAAAAGTTACGTTGATTTATTTCTCACACGAAGCAGATACAATCGTACGGATTACTTTCCGACGAAGTGACGTTGCTCTGCGATTAATTTTTAAATACAATTAAGACGTTGGATATCTCGAAAAATCACTCGTCGTCTATCTACTTGTGTTTATCGATTAAAGCAGCGCGGACTTTTTAGGTTATCCGATATTCGGTACACTTATGTAATATTACTATCAGCTCGCATGGCTGGTTTCAGCTAAAGCTCCGGGTACCGGGTGCATTTAAATAAATCAATCCCAGCTCCGCCACCCCCTCTTGGCTCGCTCGTCGAAACTCCATCAGGTGCAAGCCGTTGTCCTTATACGAGCATATTACACGATAATTTATCCGCACAAGATCCACGAAAACATCAAATTGTACCCTCGTGCAACGTCCACGAGAATGATACGAGTATCGAGCCAGAAATCCGAAGCGTGTCAAATCTACGTACGTAAGTTACTTAAATTCCTTTAAACTCGACTCCTCTCCTATCAATCTCTTCGTGCCGTTTCGAATTCGGTGTTCGCACACGCCTGTTTTTCAACACTATTCCTACCACGACTGGTCAAATGACCGTTTATAAAATTTCGTTTAGAATTTCCTATATACAACGTGATTGCATCACTTTTAAATTTCACGACTTTTCCTAAAATATTGAAAAATGTCTTATACGTATATTTTGGAAAAAGTTCTGAAAATACGATGCAATTACGTTGTATATAGGAAATTCTAATCGAAATGTTAAAAATGGTCGTTTGATAAGTCGGTAGAAATAGTGTTAAAACTCGCCACGAAGTTTCTGCACTTAAACGAGGCATCTACGAGCTTAATAAAATTCCGCCGTGGAAATAACAAGCCACGTGGCTTAAAGAAAAAGTCTTAACGTGCGTCTGGACGTTACATCGCGCGCGCATTAATCATTACATTCGTCTCGTCGAAGAGCTCGTTAAATAAGTCGCGTGACTCATCGCGAAAGTCTCACCTTATCTCGCCGAAGCTTCGTCGTAAAGTCACGCTCTTGACTCTTTACTCTTGTCTTTGCCAAAGGCGTCTGTCGTTCGGCCTCATTGTCTCGGCAATTATTGTCCGTCTTATTGAATCTTTGCCGGCTCCGCGTCGAGCCACTAAGGTCGGTAGAAGAAAAGGAAAAGGGTTTGAGCGTGGTGGAGACGACCGGAGGGGGTGATAATAAACGTCAGGCGGCACGCGCCTTTACGAGCGTCGAATTAAACGAGGGCCGGACGAGCCCCGTGCTCTTTCCCGCCTATTCTCGTGGGCGTGTTCCTTCTCCTCGAGCATCCATGGAAACTTCTAATCACCGAAGCTTCGTGGCCCTTAAATTTTAAATTCTCGTTCCCTGGTGCCGTTCGCATCCACGCGTTTCGAGACTTCGTGGAATCATCCGTCTTCGACTGTATAAAAATCATCCTCGATTGTCTTCGATTCGCAAATATCGACTTGTCATTGAGCAGGCTGTTCTTATTCGGCTCGTTGTCGCAGCCACTATTTGGTCGAATGTATTCTTGTAGCGATGAGAAGCTCATAAATTAACCACTTCGCATCTATGGACGAGGCATCTCGCGACTTAACATCGTTCGTGACACGCACCGGATGAGATATTTCGCGATGCGATGTTGCTTGCCATACGCTTTGCACGAGATATCTCGTCGATGGAAAAACTCGAGGATCGATGCGTTCTCGGATCGAAGGTGGCGCGCGGGTGTCTTCAGCATCGATTATTTCATACGTCCTTCTCCATTCCTCGTCTTCTTTCCTCTTTCTCTCTTTTTTCTCTCTCTCTCTTTTCATCCGTTTCACCGTCTCTCTGTCCCTCTCGCGCGTCATTACCCTCGCGCATTGTGTGCAAATATCCGCGCCGCGCAATACTTTCTCGCACCGACTCTCACGGCAACGTTCGTACTTGGTCAGCGACGCGCGCGAGTATCTTTCTCGATGCAGAGGCTCGCCGCCGCGCGCGGTGTTAATAAATCTCGCGAGCGGGCAAAGAAGGGCGCACCAAAGGCATAACAGGAGATCGGAAGAGGCGGAGGAGGAAGAAAGCCGGGAGTGGAAAGGAGAGCGTGGTAGGTCCAAGCTGAATAGAACGAAGAGAGAAGGAACGGTGGGCTCGGGTGGAAGACATGCCACCGCACACGAAGGGCGCAACCTGGCGGCATCGTTTGTGTACCTTCGATCGGTTCATTAACGTCCAACGTAATTCCACGCCGCTGGAGGACTTCCTTAGCGAGGGGCTACGTCGGTCGCGCGGAAATTGGAATTCTTCCTCTTCGATCGACGCGACGGTGGGTGCTAGCTACTCTCGTCCTCCTCCTTCTCGTCTTCCTCCTTCCGCCTCTTCTCCAGCTCGAATGGCGGATAGAATCGAGAGATAATCGCGGATGTTGCTCGGGAGAACGGCGTCGCGGCGTGCCGTTTCCATTGGGATAACTCGATCGCCGGACCATTTGTCGGAGGAGAGGCGCGAGCCACGTACGCTATTTCGTTTCCACGATTCGTCAGGGGAACCTGCGATTTTTTTTCACGTGGAGGTACTAGGCTAGCTCCTGTGCCCCGAAGGATATCATTTTTCGTAATTGAAGGAAGGAAGAAGGGATTTTATAAGGCCAAGGGTTGTACCTCTTACGCGTGCTTTAGCAGCGCTCGGAGTTTAGATGCGGTTTATAAACGTGTGTAGACATAAACATGCGTACGTATGCAGATGTGTAGAGTTTATCTAAAGTCCAAGCGCTACACTGAGAAGAAAAGACTGTTGATTTAAAAAAATATTAGTTCATTTAACTAAATGCGGCGGTCACGCAAATATTAGTGAATCTAAAAAAATGTGTTAAGGCGAGTAATTTTGTAATAACTATCGTGTATTTAACTCAAATATATTTAATATGTGAACTAATTAATTCATAACCAATTAAACGCATTTTGTTGAGTGTTAACGGTGTTTTTCTCAGTGTACTAAATTACGGTTGAGAGTACGGTCGCAAATCTCGAAAGTAAGAAACACTCGTACCTCTCGTGTCTCTCTTTTACTCGAAGACACTACTCTCTAGGCTGTAGACTAAATTCACGGTGATCGAACGCGTTCTCACGTAACGCGTAACTTACCGTAAGTTCTCTTGGCCGATTATCGGATACGGCGTCTCACCATCGGCAACGAACTTCTCCAGAGCCCGCGAATGCCGACGTCGCGACTTTCTCGATCCATGCCATCTTCCTCCTTCCCTCCTCGCGTCTCACCAAGAATTTCTCGATCTCCCGAGCTATCCTACTACCTTCCATCCTCCCGTCGTTTTGCGATTCATTACGAGGCCCGTGAATAAATTCCATCTGTGGGTGACCGCGCGGGCAACTCAAGCTCGATACGATCGCGATAAATCCTGCGAAATTCTGATCGGCCTGTCGGCGCGATTCATTATCGGTGCCGGATAGGTAGGTAAGGTGGATGGGTAGGTAGGTAGGTAGGTAGGTAAATCCGTCCGCCCGGGGTAATCGACGGGCGAACCAGACGTTCCCTATCAATATCTTTTTCTCTTCCCTCGCTTCGATCGTTCTCTCCTCTTCTCTCTTGGAGAGGCGTGCCGATCGTAAACTTTCGCTCGCTATCGCGCGCGCGAGAGCCGAGGCTGCGATAATAAGCCGTTTTACGCTATGCCTGTTATGCGGCTGGGTATGCATATGAATGAGGTACTCAATGAACGTACCCCCGCGGAGTGAAAAGAAAGGAGAGCGCCGGGGTGGGGTGGGGTAGGGGGAGGAAAAAATGTAGAGAGAAGAGAGAAGATAGAGAAAGAGAGAGAAAGAGAAAGAAAGACAGAGAGAGAGAGAGAACAGAGCTGGTTTCGCGTGGCGCGTCTTCGTGATTATGTGGTTATGGCTGTTCAGAGCTCTGGAGTCGAGGAGATGGAAAATGGGGAAAAGAAAAAAGAGGAGAAGAGACGCCGAGGGAAAGGAACATCTGAAAGATGAGCGTTCGACCTTTTGCCTTACCGAGATCGTATCGACTGCGGAGGAATGTTGTTTTGGACCGCGATGAAAATACGCACGATTTATGCCGATAATATTTTTACGACTTTTCTTTGTGATTTCACAGTTAACGTAGGCGAGTAACAAAGTCCTCCCTTGCTCGGTCCGTAAACGAATCTTTCTAATCACGATCTTAAAGGATTACGATCTTTTACGGCCACATTACTGGTAGCCTCGGTTCTAAACGGTGAGCTAGGCTCGGTAGATCAAAAGGATGTAGATAGATCGGTGCAAAGATTAGAAAAGAAATATTAATTTTATTGCACCTTGGGTAAATACTCTTAAGGGCGCGCAATTTCGGGGGAGGAGGGGTTGGTTATCCGTAGTACGTCGTATGATGCGCGCGTGCGTGCCTGGCGGAGGAAGGAGGGCGAGAAATGGACTGGATGGAAGAAGTGGGGATAGAGGGATAAGGACGAGGGAAGAGGGAATGTGATAGAGAAGAGATACCAGAGCGATAGAGAAGCAAAGGAAGAAGAGAAGGAGAGAAACGAAGAGGTCAGAAGGAAGGAAGCCGATTCCACGCACAGGTTCCACTGCAGGGTCAGGAAGGAAGGAGAAAAACGGAAAGATGGAGTGAGAGGTTCTTTTACTAGCCTTTAGGATCACAGATTTAAAAGGCAATGAATATCGGAAATTCCGTTCAACGTGGAGCAAGCCGAACGTCGCTTTGGACTGAGCTCGTGACGTTGTTCGCGTCGGGGTCGTCTGGCGCGGCCGGAAATCCCGCTCGCCAAGGACCCAAATGTTTTAATTGATCTTTACGACTCCAATTTGCCGTCGTTTTATCGCCACGCGCGTTGCAATCGGCACGCGATTCGTTTTGCGCCTTCCTTATCCGCGAATGTCTATCCGAGAGAATATTTATCGTTCTTTAATGTCTCTCTTATTCGTATCCTATCCCTTGATTACCGTCGAAATTTCCTCTGTGCTGGTAAGACGTCGAAAAAGAAAATTAGAGTGGCGATATGTCCACGGTAATTTGCGACCTTTTCGTAAGCGCAGATAAAAGGATACGTTTACGAAATGTGAAGTATCTAGCGAGTCAGGTGGACATAATTGAGTATGGAAATGTTTATGGAAATAGGATTGTTCGTCGTTCGTGTGGTTGGAGAGAAGTCGAGATTTCGATAAATCTAAAGGTAAGGATGTACGCGTATTTTGAATTTTTCACGATACAGTTGACGTAATGGAAACCTTCAGGGTGCGTCGTGTTTGAAGCCTATCATTCGTTGAAGAACAAACTTGGCAAGCTCGTCTTACACGCCAGCGATTCGACGTTATTCCTTAAAACGATTGCTCGTCACGCGAAACGACACTCGCCCTACGATAGATAAAAGAAACATTTACGAGAGTGCGATTGTCGCACGGTTTCGTGCCTCCTTCTCTCACTCTCCCATTGTCTTTCACTCCGCGCTGGTTCGTCCCTCTTCGCGTTGCCTTGTTCGCGGAAGTCGCTCGTGTCCATGGGAAGTGCAGAAAATTCTCAGCATCCGGTGCCTTCCAATTACAGGTCATTGTGTAGAAGAGTGGAGTCGCCCTTATCCCTCTCGACTCTCCTTCCCTCCTTTTGCCTTCTGTCCCTCGTTCGTACCTTCTCTCTCGACCGAAGAACCGAGACAACCGTGTCGAAAGAGAAAGAGAAACGGAGTAAAGGAGAGAAAGAGAGAAAAAGAGATTCTGCGATCTCCTCGCCTTGCACTGGCCGGGATTAGAAACGATTACAATGCGAGCGGTGGTGCCTTTATTATGCGATTGTCTGTCGTGAGAGAGAGAAAGAGAAAGAAGAAGGGAGTGAAGAGACGGTAGAAGTGAAAGGAGGAACCAGTGAGGAAAAAAAACCCGATGCATGCGCAAAAGAGGGTTCGCAAAATTCCTCGGGCACCTCAATGTCAGCCGTCGCTCAATCTCGAATCGGCGAATCGTCTCGAGATCATTCCAGCAGTCCCCTTAGTCGGTCGGTGGAAAGAGGAGGAGAGAAGAAAAAAGTGGAAGGACGATCTCGCGCCGTTGGAGTTTTTCTCACGGACAATGAGAGCGGCGCGTGAAATTCGATAGCCTCGTTTTCGACCTGCATCGATCCTCTCGGGGAATGCACTTTCATTTTTACCTCGCGAGTGACACAATTCCTTCTTCGTACCGATGGACTATTCGATTACATCGATTTGTTCGTAAAAGCTTTCCTTTCCTCTTATCGATCTGATTCGAGGGCCCAGTCGAGTGAGAGTAAAGTCAGAAAATCGACATTGTTAATTGACAAAATTTTAGGTGTTTCCATTGGATTAATTAGGGAGCATAGATATTTGAAGGAACGAGACCTGGATGTTAATCTGACAATTTGATTAACAATCTATAGAATTAGCAAACCTTCCAGATATCTATTTACATTCTTCACGATCGTTCGTGTTAATGGCGCGGTATTCTACGGGTTTCACACCGTCTGCAGAGTATTACAGAATCTTATTTTAAGGACCATTTACCTTGCTTGTCCTTCCGAAAGACCATATTTCTTTGCCATTTCATTGCGGTGTTTCGAGGGCACGATAAACTCGCAGCAATTAATAAAAAAATCTCTCTTCTGCTCTTCTTTCTTCTCCTATCGCAACGAGGCGAGAAATTGTGCAAAGGTTCCTCCGCGACTCCGAACCGCAGGAGAGTCGCACGAATATGCACGTGCATACCAAATGTCGACGTGTGGGTCGCGACTTTCTCGAGGGGGCAAGAGACACGTTGACGAGGGAGCGCGCGACGAAGCAGAAGAGGCGGTAGGTGGAGAGGAAAGGAGAGAGGCGCGAGAGTGTGTGTAAAATGGGTGAGCACGCGCGCCGCGCAGGGTCCCCTGCGACGGGTAATTCTCTCGCACGATGAGAATCGCGGACTGGTTTTGATTTTGCTTGCCTCGTGTCATCCGAAAGAGGAGATCGTCCGCGCAACACGCGACTGGGTTTTGGAATTTTTTTCCCCGAGTTCGTCCGAAACTACTTCTCCGCATTTAATTTGTCGTCCTGACAGTTTTATAATTCTTGAATACAACATTATTTTTCTGAGAGGTTTCGACAGGTGTTTATTTTTTATCTCAAAATCTGTCAAAAATAATTAAGCTTCGTATTAGTACTCTGTTTTTTTGGCACGATCGTAAAGGGAGTGACTTATGCCATCCTGAAAACCGTTTGTGTGTGTGTGTGTGTGTGTGTGTGTGTATCCTCGATTTTGGAAAAACGGCTGAACCGATCAGGATCAATTTTTGCACAAAAATCAATTGTACCACTGTGAGTTGACATTAACATTTGTGAGCCGTCATCTTGAATCGGTTACAAAATGGCTGCAAATTCAAATGTCGAAAAATTCATATCTTTAGAATTACTTGTTAGTTATCTTATTGCACATTTTGAGAACGAGGGTGAAATTTGTTTAGAGAGATAAAGGAGTCCTGCGCTCTAATGTAAGTGGCACCCTAACCAGCTGGAATTGCGTCGATTCGCGTCTAAGGGCCAGAACAGGGCGCGCGAGCGAATGGGGACCCCTCGCGAGACCCTCGTTGATTCGCCTAAATAAGTACAAAACGGTGGCGCGTAGGGCCACCCTTCGCAACGTCGATAATGTCAGAGTGATTTACGAAGAAGGTTCGAGACCCCAGCGGTAACACTTTCCTTCCGTTGCGCTTCCATTCTCGTTCTCCTCGTCTGTTGCCTTTCATTCGAAAGTAGCAAAAATATTGGCACTATCTAATATCGATCGATAATATGTTTGTCCTACTTTCGGACACCTAAATTACATTATTTATTAAGGTACGGTTCAATGAACGCCATAGACTGCGTTTTTCAAATAGATATCGAGGCTTACATTAACACTATGCCATCCGGTGACACCATCTTGGTGTCGCGTGCGAAATTATCGTGCAAACTCCTGTTGACAGGTAAAAAGACCTGAACCAATCGTACCGGCACCAAAGGACGGAATCCTGATTACACGTGCGGATGGATAGTGTTAATTAAGTACGCAGAGTACACTTGCGTAGGAGCATACTCGTTATAATAAGAATAACGAGAATTGTGGAGTTTTCTCCGCAAAGCGGACTTTTTCAAAAAGGACACCGATGTAATTTTGGTTCGTACAAAACGGGTGAGGACGTATCTGGACGAAGTTATTTTTTATTTCTTAAGATTGATTTGGGAAAGCGGATGGATGAATTTGGACTTTTTGGGGCGGTCACATTTGGTACGTTCGCTCGTGGACAATCGTGGTGTTTGTTAAACTCGTCCAATAAGCGTCCATCTCTGGTACAGTTTCTTATATATCTCACCGATTCGTTTCTTTCGCAATATCTCTTGCAATCTCGAGCATCTCTCAGGTCACAGTTAGTTATTTTGAAGAGTCTGTGAATTGTCAACCGAGTGCACCGCGGGTGGGTCACGATGATCTGATCTTCTCGTCGACCTCCTAATTTTTCTGTCCCCTTTTGGAACTTCGGTAATAGGTTGGCGAATAAGGCGCCGCTCGCAAAATTGCAGGTCGCGTAGAAATTTTTACGCGGCATCGTCGCTTATTTGATACCACTTGCTACTTCGACATTCTCGGGGTTGGTGAACGTTCGTCGTCTTTGCAATTTCGATTTTTCTTCGATTCTTGGACGTTCGACGAATGATCAACGAAATTTTCAATCCAAGGACACGTAGAACTTTTTTTAATTTTGTCAAATTCAATCAAATTCGACTGCTCTCGTGACTATCATCCAGTTTTTCGGTAAGGCTATAATACTCATGGACCCTTGTTATCACTGCTCCTACATTGATTAAATTAATTACTCTAATTACCGTCATTCAAAAATTTCCATTCGCTTGGCGGTGATCGTGTTAACTAGAAATCGCGAATTAATTCTCATGCTCCAAGTGCTTATCCGGTATTTATATCGTGCCACTTAAATCTCAATTGTCGAAGTGAGATTTTTCGCGCACCTATCTTTTAAACGAAAAATATGCAATCCAAAATTGGCTGGTAACGGTTGTCCGCGATATTCTTGGACAATCGGTGCGAGCAGACGTGCTCTCGCATTCACCTTTGATGACCCCACTGGATTATTCCTTTCATCCCTCACCTCTCTCTTCCACTTTTCTCGGCCCGCAATATGAACGCTGCGACGATCCGCTTATGCGAGAAATGCTTTCACAGCTCATTGCTTTCTCTCTTCGCGTGGGTTCCGAAAGATAGAATTTCCATATTGCACTCGAAAGAGAAAGAAAGAGAGAGAGAGAGAGAAAAGAGAAGCTTTGATAGTCACGATCGATCAGAGGAGAACTATCGACGTTGACTATCGCGGTACCGTTTATCCAGGACACTTTCAATCTATGCACGATTTCGATACGATTATTAATATCGTTAATAATAATTATACCATGTGACATTTAAATACAGAAACCTTGCGGTTCAAAACCATTAAGCTCTTTATATCCGATTATTTTTATAATTTTAATTACCGATACGTCGACACGGAGCAAAACGAACATTAAATAGCAATGTTATTTGTCGACAATAAAGACTCTCGGAGAAGTATTTAGGTTAAAGAGCAACGAAAACTTCGTAGTAACTACCTCACTGAGGACGCAGCTTTGCACCGTGACGCATCGATGATCGTTCCTTTGGTTACGCGCTCTCACGACACCTCGTCACTCTGATCTTATTCGACCTGCATTTCTTTTACCCGAGCGATCGTGAATCTATTATCAATCGTCTTTATCGAACGTTATCGTCTGGTCGACCCAGTCGACGTTAAGATCGACGCGACAAGAGTAACACTTCTCT
Source organism: Tiphia femorata (assembly GCA_944319695.1). Taxonomy (NCBI): domain Eukaryota; kingdom Metazoa; phylum Arthropoda; class Insecta; order Hymenoptera; family Tiphiidae; genus Tiphia; species Tiphia femorata. The sequence continues at coordinate 1,431,764 of OX090899.1, forward strand.
GTCGGGTTGTCACTCGGCGCCATCGTAAATGCAAATGTACACTTCGGTGACGCACGTTCCCAGCATTCGTTTCTCCTCCTCGACGTATCTTTTTGTCTTCTCTACGGTCTCCTTCGTCTTCGTTCTCACCTTCCACTCTGCCTCCACGCTCCACGGTTCTTCGTCTTCTCGGTATAAGGTAAAGCCCTCGTTACGATCGTGTTCGACAAAAGCGTAAGCAACGCGCTCGTGCGTCACCTAGAAGCGACAAATGGGATTCCTAAGCGATTGAGCGTCGGCTCCAAGTCGAATTCAGTTAACAGCAATTTGGTAATACGCCGGAAATGTAAATGCCAGTGACGCGCGTTCGTCGAGTTTACGATCGATTCTCTCTTCACGCGTACTCTTCTCTTCGGCGTTTCTTCCTCGTTCCACGTTAGACGAGACTCGCTTTAGCTTTATGGAGGTCGTCGTAGAGCCTGGATGTCGTTTGAAAAAGTTCAAAGCGAATATGCAAATTGCCCGCGTCGTAATTACATTGGTGCGTTTTCCTCGTTTTCGTTCTTCGCCGATGTACGTTTCCGGGAGACTTGCGTAGAACAAAATTTCATAGATTAGATTAAAGGAAACGATTAGTGAAATTCTACTAATTCGAGAACTCGACGAACGTCGAGCTTCGAAATTCGATGTTTCTCCAGTTGAATTTAACGCACTGCGGACGCGGTGACAGAATTTCGCGATGGCACAATTCTCTTTACGCGTTCTCTTGTTTACGCTTGCGAATCATCGATGTGTGCATGGAAATTGTAATTATCCTTCGAGCATAACCTTCTGAAAAAAAATTGTTCTTCCAAGAAAACTTTTATACCGCCAATTTCCTAGATCACTTATTCATCGTGAAAGAACTAATCGCGAGTGTATCCTTCCGAATCTTTCGTCCACTCTTTCGTTCGCTCCCGCTTCAGAAACACTTCTCGTTGCGCAAGGACACCCCGTATAATCGCACACGCACAAATTCGCATATGCGTGCGCGAAACTTATTACCTCATCGTTTGACGTGTGCCATTACTTAGAGAATTTTCTACAACATGCACGGGCAACCCCCTACCCCTCTACTCACTCTGTGCACCCTCCGAGTGCAGAAGGAGGACGTTGCATACTGGGTGGATAAAAAAAACCGGTTTTACCTTCGCGTCTCGTCCAACATCTCTCCTACCTTTCCTCCTCGTCCCGTGGGACGAGCGTCAACGAGAGAAAAATATTGACGATTCCGAGGTCCTCACCGGAGGATCTATCAACCACTCGTCACCGAGTGCTCTTTTCCTTCCTGCCGATTCACCCGAGCATTCTTCTTCTTTTTACAAAAACGTCACGTATCGATTAATCGTTAAAACCAGGTCAAACCATGGACATAATATATCTAGACTGCGCGTTGACGGAGTGTGTGTAGAGCTCACGTAGAAAAGGATGCACCCTGTTTTTGTGTCTGTGCGTTCTTTCTCGCTCTCGCGCGAAAGGGAATACGGAAAAACAATTGCTAATCTAAACGTTCCCCCTTCGCGCGAGTGCGAGGGAGAACGCACAGACACAAAAACAGAGTGCATCCTTTTCTACGTGAGCTCCTGAAATTTGGAAGAACGCGCAGTCTAAGTATATTATATCTATGGGTCAAACTTATCGAGATTCCCAAAATTCGGTCCGACAACTAAGAAGTTACCTCTCCTACGAGAATCAATTGACATTCGTTAAAAAAGAGCGCACGCTTTCCGTATGTTCATGCGTACAAATAAATCGCGCGGATGTGCACCCTGTGCAACGGAACGAGAGAGAGAAAAGAGCTGCGATGCATAATTCTTCGTCTCGTAAAACCGTTTTATTACCATACACGATCATTCCTAAAAGACACGACAACGATACTCGGCCCATCCTAAACACAGCCGACGAAGGTAACGATGTTCGGTTGGCGCCCTCCTGGAGGCACTCTCGATCGATCCTGGCGAGATACACGAGGAAAAATTTCCTCCTTCCTTCGTACCTCCTACATTCATCTTTTAAATGTCCACACACGGACGCACCACCATTCCCACGAGTGGAGGTCGCTCCTCTGCCGCAGAGCCGCGGGCTTTTCTGGTTCACCGGGACACGATGGGACGGTGTAAGGAGAGTGAGGACAGGAAGTGGAGTGAGGAGAGAGAGAAAGAGAGGAGAGAGAGAGAGAGAAGGTTCCCACGAATCGCGCGATTTGCAATTCTTCATCCACCCGCTATACGAGGGTCTATGGTTTCGGAGGATTTCGCGGAGGGTGGTGGAGTGAGAAGAGGATGAAGAGGTGGAGTGGGAGACTGTCGACTTCAAAAGAGGGAATACATTATCCTCTGGCGGCCCGCCAAGGAAATCGGTCTATGCTCGGGCTCGAGTTTACTCCCCGTGTGTAACTATGCAACTATGCTCGTAATATCGCTAAGTCTCTTGCCTTCCCCTCCTCTTCTTCCTTTCTCCTTCGTCCACTCCTTCCTGTCGTTGTCCCGTCGTAGGTTCCATGGCTATCAAGGTGCATGCGAGGTTTAATTTCGATCGGGTACGTCGGTAGGATTAAAATTAAGTCGACGATGAATGTTTAGTATTCTTTAGTGTTCTCTTTATTCCATAGTATTTTCTTTTCTACTTTTTAACGATTTAGTTGGCTGAAAGTCTGCGTCTTGTTGTGGAGAAAATGTAGAGATAGAGCAGTAGAACTGCAGTTATTTATTGTTATACGACTTCAATGCGCGCAAAGAGTGATTTCTGCGAAGTAATATCTTTTTCTTAGAAAATTTCGGCTTAGCTTGCTACGCGGGATCGTCCAGCATTATTTAATTAAACGACATTATGTCCGATTATGCAACCGCATAGATAGAAAATGAAAAAGCGGGGAGCCTCTATAATCCGGTGGTATCGGTTATCCGATGCCTCTTGCGTTTCGACCGTTTAACGTAATCCGAGTTTCACCGTACCTGGAACCGACGAATGTACGTAAGCATTAAAATGTCTAATTATCGTTATTACGAATCGTTAAGAGTAATGTGACCATTCGATACTTTCTACCCTAAACTGTGGTCAGATAAATCAACCTAATAAACGGTGTTTCTCTCGTTTCTTAACACTAGAAGTACCGACTGGTCAAAATGACCGGGTGCATCAATTTTTCACAAGAATTTCTCTGTAACATTAGAACTACCAATTTCGGTCTTCCTGTGGAAACTTCTTTTGTTGACCGTTCACTTTGACAGAGAGAGAGCGTTTGTTTTATCACTAGAGCTACTATTTTTATTTTTTTCATATCTAAACATCTTTTGTCGACCATTCATTTTGACAGGCTTGGTAGTTCTTGTATTAATTTCATCGTATTCGGTCCTTACTTACGACAAACGTGGTAAACGCATGCTCAACGCATACCTTCCCAATAAACGCGGTAATTCCGTCTTCCTCTTAAGGCACTTACCTCTTCGGATTCTCGTTCGTGTCGCAGGAAGGTCGCGAGTCGGCCGAGACGCGCCAATCGGAGAGTTTATCGTCGAATCGTTCGTGTCGCGATGTACATCGCGATATCCTTATCTCTCTTTCGCGGCTTGTCTCACTCGCCGTTCTCCTATCGCGCGCATGCGCCTCTCCAAAGGAAGAAAGGCATTTGCGCCTCGATAGCATGTTCGCCCGGGAGTTTAAATGCCGCGTAACGCGACACCCGGTTAGGCATGCTAATCGCATCGAATTATCGATAGAACGGTGGGAATCGGTCGCTTATCGCTCGCCGCGATCAAAGATCGAGATCGGAAATTCTTTACCGATTATCGACAATTATCCGCGCTCTTCGGAGTACACTTTCCACGACTGAGCAAAATTATATCCGGTTCCAGTGTTTCCAGACAATGATCAATGATTAGTTGCAGAAGCTGAGTCCGAAAGAAATGAAATATAATTGCGATTATTGTCGGTGCTCACCCTACGCGACTTTAGTTTCGCGCGTAATAATTTCTTTAGGCTAGCGAATATTTTAGAACCTTCGAGAGGCTTCCATCTAGCTCCTGTCGTACCATGGACGACCAATCCTGCGTCGTCGCTAGAACGAATGACGATCGGTGTCTTGCCACACACCGCGTGCCTGGCATTATTCGCTCTGCATCCATTGTAAGCGACACATCCTCTTCCAAGTTTCTCGTTGCTTTATAATAAAGTTTTATTCTGTTGACTGTTAACAATTATACAATCGTTGAGTCCTTCAGATTATAACTGAATAAGCTTAATTGGTCGTTCGGTCGTTTGCGACGATTAGTCGCAAACAATTATTATTTCCAAGAAGTTATTTTATTGCGAATAAAAGGATTTTTAGGCAGAAATATGAGAGTTCATGGCGAAAATAGGCGGTCACCGGGGATTATTCAGCCTCCTATTGGCTGCCGGTGGCACACCGACTTTGCTCGGGCTTCGCATAAGGCTATCCTTCTCGCACCTTCGGGGACAGATTCGTTTTATTCGCAATAAAATGCATCAACGAAATGATAATTTCTGATCAGAAAATTGCCAAAATCTATCATATTACAACGCCAAAACGGGTTAGAACGGTGGAAAGCTGGTTCATAATTCCCCCAGAAGCACACCGACATTGCACTTGGGTGTATAAAGTCTTCCTTAGAATTTACGATTAGCCGAGAGAAGTTGAGCACCGCTGCGTCAAATCTGAGAACCAGTATACACCCCGCTTGCTCTTGTCTCTCTCTCTCTCTCTCTCTCTCTCTCTGTCCGCGCACGAACCGTGGTAAGGACGACGCGGTAGCTGCGAGCGAGGACGTTCTTCCTCGTCGGGTTCGACAGGAAATCGTCGCGGGGCCGACGAATGGGCGCGACTGTGTGCAACCGTGCGCTTGGAGCAGAAGTTTATCTTATCCGGTGGCGGGCTACTACCGGCAGACTCTTCCCGAACGAGCGGTGCGCCGCGCCTCCCAGCTCCTTTTATTGCCCGACTTTCTCGGTCTACCTCGGCCTACTACAATATGGTGACCTCTCCCGTGCTGCTCGGGGAGACATTAATACCCACCTTTCGTGGCCCCACGATGGTGGAATTCTGATTTAGGAATGGCCATTAGGCCCTCGCGCGTCCATCGTCAGAGGAATTTCGTCTGGTTGGTCGAGAGACTCTTCGGGGCTTGGATCTCCACGTGTAACGTGTCGGTAGTTCGCGAAGGAGTGTAGAAAACTCAAGTAAGAGTAAAACTTGGGAGATTTGCTAAATTTTTTTCGCAATGCTGAAGTAATATAATAAGTATCGTAATGTTTGCGAGTTTTGGTAGAACCTAATGGAACTAATGCATTAGTAGAAACTAATGAACGTTAATAATCGCGGGTAAGTTGAGATGAACGGAGGATTTAGCGACGAGTAGCTATTGCAGATTTCTTTTATCTTATAAATACAAGGAGACTCGTATTTCTTTTATCCGGTCGGGGTATTTCGTTAGCACGATTGTTACTCCGATTTCACAATGTCTCTTTATCGTTCTAGCAATCGTAATCGGACTCCTGTCGCCATGTGTTTGTTCCACGCATACTCATAGTTTTTCCCACCCTTTCAAACAGCTTATCGTACACTTTGATTCGTCGATCTTTCTATCAACGTGTCGTCGTGCGAAACGAAGGTGGACTCATTTAGAACGTAAATAGCTTCAATTTGATAAATATCCTAAGCCTGTTCCGTCGGACTACCGCGGGTCAGGTCTCACGTGTCCGCGAAAGTACTTAATTAATTAGCTCGGGGTATTTAGCTAATCCACGTGTATCGCTTCGCGTTCTTTATCGAAACGCTTAATTAACTCGGTGTCACGCGAGAGCCTATACAAGCGCCGAACCGGAATAAATAAGTGTATCGAGTTACTCAAACGCTCGGTGAGAGACAAACTCCTCGGTAGAATGCGCGAAGGACTCGAATCGACAAATTATTATCTCCTGTCGGCGGCTTATCGAGCTGTGCCGCGCGTATTCTCGGACGAGAGTCACTCGAGAGTATCGCACATGCTTGACTCGTGGCTCTAACAACACGATCGGCCACATAGTCGCATGTTAATGGCGCGCCCGAGGGCGTGCGATATCCGCCGCTATCTTGCCAACCGTCCGCGTCTCGCTCGTTAATTCAAGTTTCCCGCTGCAACTCCCCGATTCTGATTTAGGAACTCGACGGAGCGCGCGCGGGTCCCCGTGTCGCTTCGTTTCACCGGAGAATCCTTCCCGAAGAAATACGAGCCTGCGTGCCTTTAAATACGTTACTAAGGGCGCCGATGTTAATTACGGTCACGGAACGACGTTAATTGCGAAGTTAATGGCCGCACGATTGCTCGCGCATTCTCCTCGCGGAGTGTGTGCCAACGTGTTCAAAGGAGTTTTCTCGTTTCGTTTTTGTCGTAATCCGCGGTAGAACGTAGAAGAAAAGGAATCACCGGTAATATCGGCTTCCATCGATAATGGGTAATTCTTCGTGTCCTGATTCTTTACTCTTCGTGGAAAAGTAAAAGGTAGCTAAAATTGTGCTTGGTGAGAAGGAAAGAAGAGTAGAGGGTAGAAGCGCATGCTTTCGGATTTAGTATCACCTCACATTTGCAGGACTTCCGAGAGGATGAATATGGAAGTAAGATTAGAAGAAGGTTAGATGTTGTATTAGTCTCACCCTTTGCATTGTAAATATATTTGCTTTCAGAAAACTAGGCATCCGATTAAACCATAGTTTCTCAACCTTATTTGCCCACCGCCCACTTTGAGAATATGTTTTTTTCTAGCGGCCCCCTAAAGAAGAATGTTCCAATGGGAGCAATTAAAACGCGTGATTTTTTTGTCTTTTTCAGACTATATTTTTTTAATCTGCCCACGCGAGGTCTTCTACTGCCCCCCTGAAAGTGTCAAACGCCCACGTTGAGAATCTATGGTTTAAACGATACAATCTACGACTGAGAAGATTAATCGTTTATTTTTAAATAAAGCTAGAGTCAGATTTCATTGGTCGCCATCTTATCGTGGAACGTCAGCGTGACGTCGGCCTTCGGTGTCTAATCAATTGGGAATTCTGTTTACTTCTTTTCATTCTACCGATTCTTTCCGCGATGAGTCAACTTCGTCTCGTCTCTTCTCGGTAAAATTCTTCTCTGATAAAGCACGCTGCGCTTACCGCGCGATCGATCGCTCACGAAGGAGGAGCGGGATAATACGGCGCGCAAAACACATCGGCGAGTAGAGCTAAAGTCGGCGGGACTTATCGTTGGCATTAAATAACAATAACGCCGATGAATCGTAGTAACGCCCACGGTTGTCTTTTATCTCCTTCCACGAATGTCGCTCTACCGCCGAGGCCGATAAAGGCTCTCCACGTAGAAATTGATAAAAGCCGCGCGCCGTGGTGACTGTCCACGTTGGAAATTCTTACCGACGACGGCTCCGTGGCGCGTTACGAAGCACGCGCTGTAAAATACGCGAAATCGCTCCGAGCGAGTTTTCTTCGCTCGCGCGCGACCGGAAGATTTAGCAAGCGAACGAATTGCCGAGAGAACGGATTACGCGTTTAAAGGCGCGTATATTTTCACCTTCGTGCAGCATTCGTGACGAGAACGGCGTGAAATGCAAGTGGATCCTTTTTTTTAATCAATTCTCTTTTTAGACTTCCAGCTCAGAATTCGAATCTTAAATGGACACGTTAGAGTAAGGTTGCGCAAGTCGTACCATTGCTTAAGTCGTACCTTTTAAGTGTTAGACATAATATCACGCTAACTGCGCCTCTTCAGGCAAAACGAGTTACTTCCTAATTAACCATACTCTTTCACACCGTGTTCATCTTCCGTAGATACCGTGGAAGGAAACCTCTCAACAAGAGAGAATAAGAGATCTTCCGATTTTTACCTAGTTTTTCTTAGGGGGTACAACTTTGCGACTTGCGCAATCTTATCCTATATCGACCATTGGCGGTAGATTTCATAGCTCGAAAGAGACGTCAGAAGCTCGCGTCTCTTTCGCTTCACGAACTATCGCAAGTGTCCGTCTTACAGTTTTACGAATTAAAAAAGAAAGCGACGTTAACCAAGTCTCGTGAATCCGTGCGGCTCGCATTAGCGGACGTGCGAGGAGCCGCTTTGCAATTTACACCGTCGCGTTCGCGTTTTGTAACGCGGGAGCCCGCGCCGACCGTAACGCCGCCGGTCACCGATCGTTAAGCCCGCTCGTTTCGCCAAACAAATTATTACTCGCACTGTAAAATGTGCACAATGTCCAGCTCCATTCCGCTTCGATCGCGCGCGCTCACCTTTTTCTTCACTTCGGTGTTTACGATCGCCGTTTACATCTCTTTCCCATCTCTCGTTTCTTTCGTTCTCTCTTTCTTTCTTCCTCCATATCGTCTAGCCTCTTATTAAGAGCACGCACACGGCTCAAAAGAAAGAGTTTCAAAACAATTTCGCATTCGGCGTTACGCGTACTCAGAGCTCGCGCTCGCTGTTAGCTTATCGTAACGTTTGGTCGTTCCGTAATTTACAATCTGGTATCGAGGCTACCGGGCGCGTAATTCGCCGTGCATTTCCATTTAGCGTGCGCGTGCGCGCGCGCGCGCACTCGAGCCTGCGCAGCTGCGGGGCTCCAGGCGGACCAAGAAGTTTTTTGCGACTCCTCGTTCGAATTCGCTCGATGGTGCGCGTTACGAGTTCTAATTATGGTGGGAAGTTTCAAGTTAAATGGCGTTCTCGAGTAATGCTGGGATCGGTGAAGGGGATTACGTCGGCGGAGTAGACCCGCGTGTGCGATAAAATGGACCCGTGGTGTTTCTTCGTTGCCAGTATTGTTTCGTGATGGTTTAGAAGTGGTGTTCGCGCGAACGAAGCGACGTGTAATTTAACCCTTTGAGCCCTATGGACACATACATCCGTCTGGCGAAAGCCATCGGTATGGCCTGAAGACGCATGTATGCGTCTGTCGATTTTTTCGATCACCTACACAGAAGTATTACAATTACTTTTGTCCGAGATAAATACAAGTGCATGGTTAGCTAATAATTAATATACACAAACAACGCTCCTTAGTTATTTAATCTCGTGCAAAAGGATTACTATAACTTATTACTATTTGCTTCTTGAATAGTTAATCAATAGAGATCAGTCTAGCGAAAAAGTATCCTGTCCACAGCGATCGTCACCGTCCGTACGGACCGCATAGGCCGCGAGTATTCAGCACTCAAAGATTTAACAAAGTTCATCCGTGCTTATGATCGCTTTTCCAAATCAGCTCTCCTCGATTGACTCGTTTCTGTCGATTGTCCGTCGATCGTTTCTGTTTCAAGCCGGACTTCTCGTAGGACGATGATAATTTTTTACACCTCTTATGGATTTCAACGTGTTCACTGTTTTCCAATTGCAAACTCATTGGTACCAATAGCCCGTTCGCCTTTTGTCCGGTCGTCGGTGGCCGGACCGCTTTGAAAGCAGACTCGGTAGGGACGAATATTGTATTACGCCCAGAGCTATTTCTGTAGACGGGTATGCCCATTACGTCAATTACCACGTCTGCTACTACCAAAACTACTACGACTGGTCGCTGCATAAGGAAAACATTAAGTGTGGGTAGGAAGCAGTCGCGGTTACTCTCGTTCTAGTCGTGGCTGACTCTTTAATTTGGAGGGACACCGTGCTTATCGCATTGGTTTTAAGATACCTCGTAAATATTCGCGTCATTCTGTCTAACGACGGAATTTTTAACGTGCAAAGTCAACGATCCATTCAATTGCTCGATCAAGAAAAGTGGGAAGATTTTAATGACAAAAACTGTCGGTACGATGCCGTACTGGACGATACGTAAGTGAAATTTATCGGTACCTTTTGTTACCGATAGAAATTGATATTCTCCTTGCTCTTTCGTCCTCTCTCTTTTTCCACCTCTGTCTCTTCGTCGATCGAACTTCTCGTCATGAAGGTGATGCGAACCGTCTCGGCCGGTAGCCGAGAAAGGCCAAAGCACCGTGACTAATCGCGACCGAAAATCATTTGTAAGCACACCCAGCTGACTAATGTTCGATGTAAGGGAGCCAGCAAGGGCTCGGTGTCGGTGTGGCTCGTTAAACAGGTTTCTCGATACGTCGATACGCCGGGACGATAGGCGCCGCGTAACTCGGGGGTCTCTCTCTCCAGTTTCGCTCGCCTACGATCCTCGATTAAAGGAAATAGTTCGAATAATTTAGCCGCCTTACCCGCGATATCCCCTTTAACGATCAATTTCCACGAGAACGTCTTTCGTTCTCGCCGATCGTTTCGTCGATCCTTCGATCTTCCAGGAGTTTCAGCTTTAATTCTCCCATTCGATACTTTCCACGGCGAATTCACTGTTTTCTCGCACTTTTGCGACGGGATGCCCATCTGGTAGTTTGTCAAGCGTGTTCTAACGGATTGCAAAAACCTTGGTACGGATGAAGGTCTGAATCCAACTAAGCAGGAGTAAGAGAAGAAGAAAAGAAAAACGCGTGAAATGGCGGCAATGCGAATGCAACGTAACATTATATCTCGAGAAAGATAGTTCTTCCGTTTGTCTCGTTGCGATGGAAAAGCTTCTTTCCTCAATCCACTTTAACGCTAAATATTTCAGAGACACATACGTGCCTACTACCTAAGGATTCGTTAACACTATTCTTACCGACCGGTCAAATGACCGTTTTCAAAATTTCGGAAAAGTGAAATTTAAAAGCGATGCAATTACGTTGTACATAGGAAATTTTAATCGAAATTTTAAAAGCGGTCATTGGACCGACGGTGGTAGGAATAGTGTTAACCGAGGCATCCATTCGCGCTTCCAATTACCAGCAAGTTCAAATTCGTGTCTGATTCTTACGCCACGAATAAGTCTGCAGTCCAGTTTCTGAGAAAGGATCACGAGGAATTGATTCAATTCCAACGCAACAGTTTACGTTAATTATCATCCCTGTCATCGCTTTAGTTTACCAGCGCACGGTGTACCCTAACGACCGAGGTCCACGCCCTTTCCTTTCACCGTAGTCTCTCTCCTCGAGGTTTCGAAGCCTCATCGGCATTCGCTGTCAAGGATCGGCAACCGCGAACAGGAACCGGGCACCGATTCTGGCGCACTTGAGAACGTTTCTCCGCGAAACTGTTTCATCGTTCGATCCGCGAAACTGTTCCATCGTTCGATCCGCGAGAGATCGAGGTAGCGCACTCTCGCCATTATGCATTCGTACCTCGAGGTAGCATGCATTTTGTAGAGACTAGGAAGCACAGTGGCACCGCGTATGCATTCTACAAAGGGTACCTGGGCGCAGCGAGTCAAGCCAGGAGGAGTCTCTTAACTTCATGCTAGGGGTGAGAACACATGGAGCAAGTACTCGCGGGACCTCCAGTCTAACTTGGAATATCGTAACCGTGCGTTGCTCGCCGTGGTTCTATTAGTGGCCACGGTGAAACGACAGTTTGCATCTTTTAACGCTTCTGTTCGTGCCAACTTGTAAGCCAACGAAACGACGTTATTTCCGAGCTTCCGGTTCAATAGAGATTCATTGAAAAGAACGCAACACCTCTTCGCCTTGCGCGAGATCACTCTCTCGAAGAAACGAGACGAATCACGGTGGGGGCTAAGTACTTGGGATCTTCGATCGCGCGATTATGCGTTCGCGTAGATAAAATATGCAGTTTTCCATGTGAGCAAAATAAGTCACTCGCGCTCGTTGATAAGTACGCGTACTACTTATGCGAGTGTATAATCGCACGATTGAAAATCGCAAGTGCGCGGTGCTAGTCTTGCGCGAGCAGGTCGAACTAGTGGAAACGTCCATCTGTCGTCGATCGACTAGAGCGCCGAGAAAGTTCAAGCTGGATAAACCTAAACCCAAGACTACTGTTCCTTCCATTACCGACTATACATGCGCTCGTGTTTCTCGTTAATTCGAATTTCACGGCGCGCCTTAGTGGCTCGGTGGTTTTTAGGCACGACCGTAATTCGAAATAATTTCACCAGGGAAATTATCCACACGAGAGGGAGGAGGGAAGAAGACGCGCGTGCCATTAATTATTCCCCCGCGGCGTGTCCGAGCGGCGGAGTTTACGGCGCACGCGGCCTCGGCATGCTGCTACTGCACCGTGACTGCAAAGGGTGCACCGCGTAGGCGCAACGTTTCGATCGGCCGGAGCGCGCGGCCTGGGCTCCCTCTCGTAACCCGTGCCTACTGCCTTCGGTAGGCAGCAGGCATTTAATCGTGCGATCGATCGCGCGGAGGGAGAAAGAAGGGTGAGTAGCACGAAAGAAGAGAGAAAAAGGGAACGGAGATTCGAAGTAGGATAGAAAGGGATCGAGAGTGTCGGAGAAGAGAAGAAAAGGCGAAAGACGACCGAGGATGCGGCGCCGATGCACCGTGGACACTAGTGACGGTCAAATATTGTCTTTTTATGCATCGTGTCCTATAATTTCTTATCGAGTTACTCTCTTGCAATCTACTCGTGTACCAGGGTCAGTCGTGAATGGTACTCGGTGCCGAATATTTTTCCAAAAATTTCTGCGTGTTTCCGGCGCCTGGACCGAGTATCGGTTAGTTCGTATCTGTTTTTATTTCCTAGCGAGAATGTTTGAAGAACATGTCTCCGGTATGTGGGTAAATATTGCTTTCGCGTACATTTCAGATTACCTATTTTAATGCAATGACGACAAAATGTTTGTACAGGTTTGTTGGGAAGGTTTTGGAAGCAGCAACGGATCATGGAATGTTTCTCTTTGTTGCTTCGACGTTTAGTTTGTGTTCGCGACGAAGACGAGGGAAAATCTGACGGGTGAGACGACCACGAGTGTATTTCGCAGGCGAACAATTCGCGTGGATCCGGCCCGCGACCGGAGGCAGATATCGCGTGACTCTTGCTGCCTCGGGGAATCCCTCGATCATCGGGAGAGTCAATAAAAGGGGAGGTTCTCTTTCTCGCCTTCTCTCTCTCTCTCTCTTTACTTTTCTCTCCGCCTCTCACCCTTTCTCTCGTTCTCCCTCACTTATTCGTTTCTCTCTCTCTCTCTCTCTCTCTCTCTCTCTCTCTCTCTCCCTTGCGAACGCCCTCGACCATATTTAAGGCTAACCGGATTCATTAGAATAAGAAACGAGGGGATCGCACGATCTCGCCGGCCTACGTGCGTCGGACTGTGGAGGATGGGAGGCCGCGAATAAAGAGGGTAGGATGGAAGAGAAGAAGAGAGAGAGAAAGAGAGAGAAGAGGGCAAAGTTAAGAGACCCACGTTGGCCGGAGGTATACCTGTCGGTTGTACTTCTAGGCCTCGGTACTTCCAGCGGCGTGGGCAGATGCCAAAGTGAAACTGGCGGGTGAGAGCCGTGTTGCAGATTCTTTTCCGATTAGCCGATCTCTCGGATCGAGAGCCGAGGAATTGTTTAAATTTTGTTTCTCACACATTTAAAGCTAACGATCTTGCAGCGTGTCGCTTTGTCTTGCTTTTTTCATTTCCACCGCGCGTGACACGATCAATTTCAAGATTGTCGATTGTAACGATTAATCGAGAATAATCGCACGCTACTACCCACAAATTCTAACTCCAGTGAGCCGATCGCAGAGCTTATCCCGATAGAGCGTCGATGAGAATATCGACGAGTAGCTATTAATTTACTGATTAATTTAGCGAGAGTTAGTCGACTTATCTCTCGACGATTCTCGCTTAATGCGAATATACTGGGAGAGAGGAGCGTACTCGAGAGTGTAAAGTTTTCCAAATTTCTCGTTTGAGCCAACGAAGGAAGAACGATACTCCTCGTCTCCTGACTTGTCACGTTAAGAACGAGTTTTTTAGTGCGCCGTTGCCTAAAATTCCAAATCTCGTTGTTGACGTTACTATGGACAATTGAGATTCGTTAGTATTGAAGATAGTACCTTGTGGATTTTTTCTTTCGTATTTATTTATGGATCTTGAAATAAAACAAGCATAGCTGCGGCGCTTGGCGCTTATTTTCTGACATTAACTTAACGAAGTAAGGTCGAGCTACTTTTGTAAAGCACATTATTAATATTTCGTATGAAAAATTCTCCCCTTTCGAGAAGATTTCCTTAAATTTTGTTGTCCTGCGTGCGTTATCGTTAATTCGATCGAGAGTAATTAGCAGTAGTCTGCGGCGAGTGTTCTGGCGCGTATCATTTGGCGCCTTCGAGCGTCCCGAATCGAAGGGCCACCCCCCAGTCCTCCAATCAGCGACGCGCACGCAACCACCGTGACGTTTCGCATACCAACCGAAGCGTTCTGTTCCTCTGATCCTTCGCCTAGGCTTCCATTATCCTTGACGGTGCCCGGCCGATGGACCGCCTCGTCCTTTCAACCCCGTCTAGTCCTCGTATCCTCGTGCTTCTCGTCCTTCGCCTTCTCCCTCTCCCTTCTCACTCCCCTTCTCCACCTTCGTTCTTCGTTCCCCGAAGCATCCCATAAACTCATAGAGATCCTTCGGCTTCCATCGGAACAATCTCGACCATCGATGTCCGACGATTTTACGTTCTTCGACTTCTTTCACCGACAACGAAATACAGAGTGTGAGAAGAGTCTTGTCTCTCATTAATTTTTAATTCTTCTGTTTAGAAAAAAAAGAATGTCCTTCGAGTTGGACCTGTTGCGAAAAGTGACGACAGTTTTCTTTTTTTTCAGATACGTTCTCGTGGTAGACGTTCTTTGGGCAGGTCGAAGGATAAAATCCACATTGTCTTGTAATGTTTTAGTTATATTTTAACATCTACTTAACAATATTTATTAACTTCTTAAAGTGCAATTCTTCGTATTACTTCTCAATGAATTATCATATTAATTTGTTATACTTTTGATCGAGAGCTCGACTTAATCGCAAAGTATAGAAGTAAAATATGTAATAACATTGATCCTGATAAAGACTCCGTAATACTCGAACGAGAGGAGAATGCCATGGTGATGGGCAAAAGCGGGTAACCGAACGATCAACAATCCGTTGGAATACCGAGAAATCGGATATTGTCTTGCTTTTACAAATTTGTTTACTAAAGACCCTTTTTTGCCACCCTGTACAGAGAAGACGTTATCCTTCTGGAGGACGGTGCGCGGATCGATATTGCTCACCGAGGTGAGAAATTATTAGCACGGTTCATCTAACGCGCGGAGACCTCCCTGCTGATGGTAGCGCTTTCGTGGGGGGTCTTTTACATGCGCGCATTTGGTCTGTTGCAGGCACACAATCTTCGGTAGAGCAGTTCGCATTAATCCGTTTGATTGCATATTGCATCTCGAATCTCTTATGCATATGCGCATTCACTTTAAATATTGCCCTATTAGTAAATTAATCGTGAATTTAGTTTAAATTCGTCATGCGACAGCGACGTTTAATTTGTTTCTGTGAAAGTTGAGTGTAAGAAGAATTAAATCGTTTCACCCTTACCCACAACCGAATCGGAGAGAGCAGTTGTAAATCGATCGCCACAGAAGACGCGTGAAGGATGCAATTAATGTATGATTACATTAAGTGTATGTATGTATTATTTGTACACTAAATGTAAACATTTGTGATCGGTGATCGTCATTTGGTTCGGTGGATCCTATCGTGACTAAAAACGGGGGTGACTAAAAATGAGAAGGTTACGCGCGGCAAGTGGCACTATAGGGACATGAAGAGAACTCGCGTACGCAGCATGACCCTTCGAATCGTCTACATTCAGATATGTATTTTCGAGAGTGCGAGCTCGTTGCTGCTCCACGCGCGGCTTTGCTCAACTTCGCGGGCAATTAAAGGTTAAAGGATCCTCGCGAGTGAACATTCGACTGCGCCGGAAATCCAATTTAAAAGTCGACCTGCCCGTTGCCGATGTACGATGCTCAGTCGACTAACAAGTGAAACGAGATTACACCGTGGACCGAAGCGAAGCTTTCGAAAGCAGTTTAGCGTCTGATGAATGAATCCGACTGGGATTTTACCGGTTCCGAACTCAGATTTTCACAGCGAGAGAATCGAAACGGATAACGAATGGAAATGCGCGCGAACGTGGAATAAGGAGGATGCAAGTGTACGTTGGGTTATGAGAGTGTCTATACAGGGTGACAAAAGTGTGATCGGTTTGAGAAAAGCTATAATTAAGAGAGATACGATTGAATCACTTGTGCTTTTGAAGAATGTAATTACATTCGTTAAGAGACCTTATTTTAAGCAATACGATAACTCATTGATTTAGAAGGATATACTTCTTCGATGGAAATAACGCAGTCGATTGTCACTTAACGATATCTTCGACTCACTTACTTGCCCTTCGGCTGATCGAAGGTATTAAAAATTTTTGTTAAATAAGCATGGCGATTTCTCGGTATTCCAATCGATTCTTGATCGTTCTGTTACCCGCTTTTCTCCATCAGCATGACATTCTCCTCTCGTTCGAGTATTACGGAGTCTTTATCAGGATTAATGTTATTACATATTTCCGACAAGATTTATTCTACATTCCACGATACTTACTCGCGACAAATAATTTTCATTTCAATCAATGACTTTTTTTTGAAGGAGTACTTGGAAATGCAGCGAATCGAGCTGTCAATCGATGCTGAAATTCGAAGTGCTCGCCGAAATAGCTCGGTAAAGGAATTACCAGGCATTACCAAGAATCGTGAGTAATAATAGTAATTTTATCGGTACTTTATTAAATTAGTTTTAATAATCGATGCACCTTGGAGTTATCCGATCCACCTTACGTGGCGCGGTAAATGCAAAAGTTAACGCGCGCTCTCGCAACGGGTGACGAAGCGAACACGGAACGAGCAAGCGGGTGGGTGCCGTCACCCCCGCGGCGCCTGCGACCTGTCACCCCTGTTGCATTTCATGTCATTGGGCTTTACTGGGGGTTCTCGGCCGGAGGGGTTCTAGAGAGTAGGAGATGAAGAGAAGGAGAACGAGACAGAGAGAGAGAGAGAGAGAGAGAGAGAGAGAGAGAGAGAGAGAGAGAGAGTTTCGACGAGACCCACTAGGGTCTTCGCCTCGGTGTTTATCGACTGTGTCGTTTGGCGCCGGCGCTTATGCCATCCCCATTTGCATCTTCTCCCTCCCGTTCCACTCCTTACACTTCCTCTTCCTTCTCCTTTTGCCTTCCTCTTCGGTTCGTCTTCCATGGAGTTTCGCATGAAACGGATCGTATTTACACCTGGATCGGTATAGATCTCATTCTCGAATTCTCGAAAAGATAAATTCTTAAAGGCCAAACACATTCTGCGCTTAATAATGAAATTCTACACTTCATAATTTGATCGTACATCCGTGTCGAGTATTCTCAAATAATATTTATTTCCAATATTATTCATATTTATATTGTTTCGTTTCATTATTTCTTTAAAGAGATTGCGAATGCTACTTCATTTATTCGTGCATAATATCGTTTCGTTTCACCTTCACCCCTTTTATTCGTCGTTCGCTGCTCGACGTTTGTCGCAAAGTTGATCGGTGGAACCGTCGACGTCTCTAAATAATGAGGCACTGCTACGTCCTCGGTGCGAAGGCACGTCCGCCACCTCCGTTGCGACGAGGATTCGTCGTGTACCGTGATGTCTAGTCGATCTCGGCGTCCCAAATTTGTCAACCGGAAATATCACCAGGCAGAAAGGCCTTTTATTCTCCGTCGTGTTTCGTTCTCTTTATCTCTTCGTTTTCTGTCTCTCTTCGGCACCGAGTCCGGCTGCTTGGATCGCTTCCAGTAGTGATTTGCATCTAACGAAGCCACTTTGTTCTTGTAGTCTGTGAGCCCCAGCGGACGAGGGTGTGGAAAAGGATTCGCGGAGGACTAGAGTACGTTGGATGGGTGTCCGTTAAGCGGGTAAATATTGAAAACTCGATGCAGTAGTACGGAAAGAGAAATCGGAGAGAAAAGTAAAATGGCGAACGATCTCGTAAAGTGGTATCCTCCGATGAACACGCGAACGAGGATCGATATTATTGACACGGATGGTTCTAATAACCGAGAGGTGAGCCGTATCTCACGATTTACGCGCAGTTCCTACGTCCGAGACGCGTTAACGGAAATTCGTCGATTTGATTTTCTCACGGGAGGTGAGACTCGTGCAAAACGTGCGAATAGCGCTGAAACGTTGTGACGTTTCTGCCTGGCGGTATTTCGAATTAAGACATTCGCGTCCCACGGAGCGTGGGCGCGCATTGAAACAAACACCAGACGAGAAAGAAACTTGCCGACGCCTGGACGGTTACTTTAATCATCCTTAGTCCGCTTTTCACGCGGTAGTAGGGGGATTGCTGGAGGATGAGAAAAGAGAGAGTGAGAGAGAGAATCTCGCGTTCAAAGATGCGCTACTGCTTGGAGAGCAGCTGGATGCAAGGAGTCTCATTAAAACCGCGCGACAGTAAGGTTCTTCCGAGATGAGAGAGCGAGAAGGAGGGACGGTAGAAGAGAAAGAGAGAGAGGAGAGAAAGAAAACGAAGAAAGAGAGGGGCTCTCTTCGGCCTCGAGAGGCGAAGGAGGAAGAGTAGGGAGAGAAGGAAAGGACGTAGGCGAAGAGTCGCGAGGAAGGGGAGATGGAAATAAAAAAGAGCCATAAATAAACTGGCTTTGCTAATCCTAGTGGGATCCTGTGACATTTGCGTCCTTAGTCGCTTAACCGACTGCGTTCCTCGCTTAAAAGCACGCCCACTGCCTTCTCGTTGCTCACTCGGACGCCTGCTGCGGCCCCAACGTAAAGAGGATTTTCCGAGCTGAGAAGTTCCCTCGGTCCTCCGGTATTCCTCTCGTTGACAAACTCACCGATGAACTTCGCGTATATTTTACCGTCGTAGGTGTAGAACTCAACGTGCGCGTAGTTTACGACGAAATTAAAACCTGAAGTCCACGACAAAAGTGGGCGTGCTAGTTTTCAATCTGACGAGTACGATAACTAGGGTGAAGTTGACGGTGGAAAAAAGGATTCGAGTACTGTATTATTCTAGGTTAGGAACATTTCGTATGTATGATGCGATTACTCGTGTTATAATGACGAAAAAGTATTCCTATCGAAATGTCTTATTATATCAGATTTTTTATTTAAGAAAACAGTGGAGTGATTGATAGTAAACGATATTTATAATTGCAGGATGAAATTTGGCAGTACGTACATTTTACTCGATCAGGAAGATTATTATGTTAAAACACTTGGGTGGTTTGGTGGATTCGAGTGAAAATGATTTTGGGCGATTATTCGAATACCGAGCACGCGATTAGTCCCTCTATTTTATCGGGTATTTCTAACAAAAATTGAAATGCATATCGTTAAAATTGAGACAAGTTGTGAAAAATAAACTCCGACCAACTTCGTTTCGTTGGTCGCACTCCGGTTCTCGGTAGATTTTCTTCTATCGTTCTTCGTTCTACTTCCACGATTTTTGCGCCTTCTTACCAAGCATTTCTCGCTACTCTCAAAAGAGCAGGGGGCACGACTCACAACCATCTTCATACCCCATTGATTATGATAATCACCCTCGTACGCGACTGCTCGTTAGCTGCTCGTTAACCTTGCCTCGTCGCGGAGCCCTTAATTATTGCCATCCGAAAGCACCGGAGAATAATGAACGATCGCGCCCTTCGCTCCGATCGTTCGAAAACAACACGTCTGTGCGCGAGGTCAAATCGACGAATTATCATCGTGCGAAAGTTCCGTCGCGTTTTTGCTACCGTGTCGATAATTTTGCGATAACTTTGAATGCCGTTAATAAAATTCCCACGGACGAAGGAAAGAGTAGCCATCGAAATACTTTGTAAATTAACACGTTGAGAGCGAAGAATTAGAATTTTTGTAGGGAATAAAAGTTCACGTTTTAGTTTGTGTATTTCGTTTCATTTTACCTTTGTATTTCTCATTTTGTAGGGTAACAATGGTGTTGGGTTAAATATTATATTGTTAGTTAAGTCTTTTTTACAAATTCACACGAATCTATGGTCACGAATCTATGGTCACGAATCTATGGTAAAATACTTTTACTTTACTATCTATCGGAAATCTATCGTGTCACGCCCCGTGATACTGTTCGCGATAGACGTGTTTGATAAATTTCGTTTCTCGACCGTTTTTATTCGCCTACATTTTTCAAAGTTGGATCGTCGAAATTCTCCATTTGTTTTCATCACATATGACAGAACGGTTCTGTCGAGAGGAAATTATGAACTCGCATCGGTCAGACAATGTTGCAGGATCCATGACTGTACCATCCTCGACTATTTTAAAAGCAGAATAATAGAGACTCCAATAAACGTCATGATATAAGGTATTTTTTCCGCTACAAACTCTCTGCTTTATTACGAAGGCATTTTATTACAGATGCGTAAAAAACAATTTGTTACCGTTTGTCACCATTTTTCTGTCAATGAAAAAAATATCTAGTTACATAGCCACGTATACCTATAGCCCTTTTTAAAGGAGAAAAACAAAGAAAAAAATACATATAGCTTGTTAGAAAAAATCCTACCCTACAAAGTAATATCTTCTTAAACGATGCACGAAATTTTCACCTTGCGCAACTCACCGTTCGTGCATTTTATTCAGGTTCAGTAATACTGCGCGTGAGAACCACTGCGACCACGTTACGCGGAAAGGACCGAGCGCTTCGGGTGACAACGTTTTAAGTATACGTAAAAAAATATTTAACGCTCCTCGAGGCGCCTCCGTGGGTTCTCATCGGGGAACTAAGAAACAATTACTCGTTCCTCACGTAGGGAAGTATTTTACGCGATCAAAGTGGCGGTTTCGCGCGACATTGATTATTCATCCGCGCGGCTACCGCCGCGGTAATTGCCAAACGGTGCCCACGGACAGATGGACGGGTGGATGGAAGAGCTACCGACGCATCTTGTACGCGAATTAAGTAGCTCATCCGGTCAGGGGGACCGCTCATTATCCTTCGAGAATACATTTATACGGTCATTAGGGAGGCGCACGCGTGCCTCTCTTGGTCGTCTTTGTTACTCGACGAGCCTTTGACACGATCGCGGGACGAGCTTTACAGACGCTGTAATTTACTGAAGCACATTTGCCGTGATGGATCGATCGGTGACTCGTCAGGTGTAAGCGTAGGAGAAGACAACTCGATGATCGGTAAGATTTAGTTGTCACCGGTTACGAGAGAAAATGGGTATGAGAGAGTGTTCATGCATAGTTCAAGGATTTATGGTCCAGATATAACTGCATGATTTCTAAATTCCGTAGGTTTAACTTGTCTTTCGGCTCGTTGGTTCTGCTTCGATGGAAATAATGTTATTCTGTATCGCGAGTGGTTATTGGTAATGGACTTCTCATTTAACCCTTTGAGTATTATGAACGCATATATGCGTTCTCACACAACCATTCAATTTAGGTTATGAAAGCATATATGCGTTCTCATACAACCATTCAATTTAAGCTTTGAACGCATATATGCGTTCTCAAACAACCATTCAATTTAGGTTATAAACGCATATGTGCAATTGATGCTTGTATGTTTAGAGATATAAAAACATAGTAAAAGTGCGTTTAAGCGTGCTTTTATGCAATGAAATTTCAAAGTTGCCCAGACTGCGCGTTCTCGTAAAAAGTGGGTAGTCCATAGCACACGCTTAACTTCAGACAGCTCATCGCTCAAAGGGTTAAAGAGTATCAGAAATCATTTTACGCGTTGTCTGTAATCTGAGACGACTCGTATATGAATGGATCAGGATTGCTCGGTAACGGTACCTATGGTCGTTTTCGTAACGCGTGGAAATTCAAGGGAGAAGAAATCGGTTCCGACGACCACGATTTCGGTACCCGAGTTATCCTACATCCATGCAATGCGAGAACGAAAGTGCAACATGTACGATGCACGATATGAACCATAGGCCTACCAGGTACTTTTGGTCAACTGTCTTTCTCACGTTCTCCCTTTCTTTCCACGGCGAGCAAGGACGATTTCGCGGGTAGAGTTTCATCGAGGATTCCGAGCATGCTCGCCGGTGAACGGAGCAATTTGGCTCGCCGCACGGGAGCATACGTGCAGAATTACCTTTACGTTCCTTCACCTGAATTGCCTCGTAGTAACCCGCCGTAAGACTCCGGCCTCGCCACCGTGCTTCCCTTTCCGCGAGTTTCCACTTTATCCTCTTACCACTCGTCCTCCTCTTTTGCTCCCTCGTTCTTGTGCCTCGTCTTTGTCACTCTTCGCTCCTCCACCGTGTCGGGCCTTCGAGATTCCTCGGTGGAGCCCGCGAGACCTGTCTGGGAAGTTGAATTATTCCCCGCAATTAGTTTGGCGCCGGGCGATGTCACCCTTTAAGGCACCATCGATTCTCGTGTTCCTCTCTCTCTTTTTTTTTTTGGAGGAACGATCTCGTGAAATCGACTCGTTCGACGAAGTTCTCGTAGACCCAACGAACGTGGAACATGACTCGTACAACAAAATAGTGTTTAGGAACTTTCGGATTGGGTTTCGATTTAACCATAAAGACGAATTTACAGCTGTTTATTTTGGACGACTGTCGTGGATGATTTATCCAAGCAGAGTGTTAATGAGGAAAACTCCGATATTTATTTATACTCCACTTTGTTCCTCGCATCATCGTGATTGAACGCATCCTTGTTAACCTTTTGAGTGCTGATTATTCGCGGCCTATGCGGTCCGTATGGACGGAATACTTTTTCGCTAGACCGAACTCTATTGATTAACTATTCAAGGCGCAAATAGTAATAAGTTATAGTAATCCTTTTGCACGGGATTAAATAATTAAAGAGCGTTATTTTTGAGTATTAATGATTACGTAACCATGCACTTGTATTAATCTCACAGAAAAGTAACTGTAATACTTCTGTGTAGGTGATCGGAAGAATCGACAGACGCATGTATACGCCTTCAGTCCATGCCGATAACATAGAGTAAGCGCATATATGTGTCCTTAGTCCACACCGATGGCTTTCGCCAGACGCATATATGCGTCCATAGCGCTCAAAGGGTTAATCAACTTGTCCATTCGAGATCGAGATTCTTTGTGAACGTGGTACGTGCCTTGACGCGATGTGCAGACACGATGAGAGAACGGTCTTGAGTATAGGTTGAAACCAAATGGAAAAGGTGTAAATTCGGCTTTAGGTTTAACCGTCGGACGTGCTCGGTCGTGTACGAGCGATGCTCCTTCGAACGTTTGCGAAACTCGATCCAAAATTAGTTCTCGCTCCTACCCCTTCTTTCTCTTAATCTGAAAATTAGTCGTCGTTCGCTAACGAGTGTAGGGTAGCGTTAGGAGGGGTTTAAGCGTGCGAGAATTTATGCGAGTTTCCCCGAGCGGACTGTTCGCACGCTCGGCAGCATCCACGAGGGCGACGCCGATGTAGGACCGAAATAACTGAGATTTATCTCGGGAGGGTCTTGCGGTTTGGCGCGAAATCCTCATTTAAACGGCCCACTGCGTGTCACGAGAAGCCGAAGGAGGAGGGCTGGAATATGCAAGGGTGATTCGTTACGTGGCGCTTAATTCCTTCTCTCTCCAGATTCACTCTCGTCGGTCGATCGTTTCAAGATGTTCGCGTGATCTCTGCGATGAGACGCGTTTGCTGTATTCATTGCCTCGCAGTTACTCTTCTGCAGGCCAAGCGTCGCGTTTGGCGTTTGATTCGATTGAACGAGGCGTCTAGGTGACGTAACGTAAAGCAACGTAACCTAGAATGGAAATTGTTCTTGCAACGAGATTAATACTTCACCTGGTACATCGTTATTAAGCTCTTAACAGTGTGGTGAATGGGAGTTTTACTCGCCACCAGTGTGTGAAAAGAAGTTTGGTACATTTCTGTAATGATTTTCGTATCGATGTTTTTGAGATCGCTCAATCCGAATATGATATCAGACATTCAAAATTTAAAAGGCGCATCTAAAACAGTGGACTGAAGTTGGGAAAAGCTTGAAATTAATATCTGAGAGACTCCAAGCTCGCTGAACAAAAATCTTATGTTAAAATATCAAAAGAGTGAAATAACAATCCAGAATAGTTCGAGGTAAAAATACAGTAGGTATATGACATCACGTTTCAACGTGTGCACACGGCAAATAACTATCTCGTCGATCCAGCTATTTTTTTCAAATGGAGAGTCGCCATTTTGCACTCTGAAATCCTGATATCATATCTGGATCCAACTATCCCGAAAACTTTAGGATAATTTTTATAATAATCCAATTATTATTTTAAATTTTCGTTCGTCATATTGGATCCGCCATTTTCAATTTGGAAATTTTGATATCAATCCGAATTCAGGGACCTCAAAAACCATAGGATACTATAATTCGTACTAATCGTACAAGGGTAAATCGCTTTTTTTTTTAGATGTGCACATATGCACATCAGACTCCAGTGGCACGACTTTTTACGTGCATATATGCTACGTACACCGTTAAGGAGTTAATTTACTTCACCGTTGTCACAATTCCTCGCGATTATCACAATTATTTATTCCTCTGTTTCGTAAACGACGAAGCAACGAGTAAGATCCTAACCGATGCACTTCGATTTTTACCACTTCAATATCGCACCCTTTGGTTTCATCCTCCCCATTAATTACCCTAGTAAGCGGGGACCTTAATATACCCATCGCGACGACAGCTAGGAAGAGTTAGTTCGGCCTGAACTCTGGGAAGTTGGCCGGGCATGCGACGACGTCGTGAGTTTCCACTTGGAGCACGCCGAAAGTTCCCTCGCACCGCGACGCGGTGCTTTCGAAAGTCTCGCGCCCTGGCGCCCCACAACTTCGTGCACGCCCGCGCGTTTTACACGAGTAAAAGTGTACTAGGATGTGTGCGAGCGCGCGCGTGTGCATTCCAGTCGATTTATCGGTTCGTCGGAAGGTGAGATAAATGCTCGCCACTCGATTCTCTCCTTTTCTCTCTTTATCATTCGCCTTGGCCCTTTCTCTCGGGGACGCGCGTGCAAGCGATCGAGAATACGAGATTTCCACGCGGCCGATCGTCGTCGTGGGCGCGAGGAAAGTTCGCCAATGGAGCTCCAAAAATTCTCACCGGTTGCTGCTCCCGGTATCGCTGAATTTATGTAACAAGCACTCGTGCGCCGGATTTACGAGCGCAACGCACCTGTTCGAGAAACCGGAGACCCATCGGCTTGCGTTTCCTCGTCGCGAGGCAGAATTTTTGCAAGGAGACGGGGCGCGTTAATGTAGATTCCGTTCGACAAGCGGTTACTGTGCTTTCGTATCGTCCATTGCGATCTTTATTCTGTCGATACGCACTCGCGAGAGAGTCCGGGTAAATTACTTACACGACGACTGGATTAATAACGGGAGGTTCGCATGGCTTGGAATTATTCGTAAGTTGAATAAAATCGCCACGTTCTCTATTCTACTATTCACCTGATACCTTATATTATTTTTCTTTTGTATCAATGGAGCGACGCGTAAATTTTCGAAGCGACTCAAAATTTTAAATTTCACGATTTTTCCTAAAATATTGAAAGATGTATTATACGTATATTTTAGAAAAAGTCGCGAAATTTAAAGGCGATGCAATTACGTTGTATATAGGAATTTCTAATCGAAATGTTAATTAAAAAATGACGTCCTTTGACCGGTCGGTAGGAATAGTGTTGAAAGAGAAACTCGAGAGAAAAAATCTGGACGACTTAAATTTCGAATCGACGCGCGATATTCGCAAAACTTCGAGAGGATCGTTTTAAGATGAAGGAATGTTCTCTGCAGATTGTTGACTGCTAAGGCGTAACGAGAGCGCGCGTATCTGAGAGTGCAGGTTCCACTCAAGGGCCCCGAGAGCAATTAACGTCAGGCGGCCCACGATCACGGGACTTGTTCGCGCGGTAGGAGGGGCAGAAGGGAATCGATAAGCGACTGTCGATTAATTATTAAGAAATTACAGGTGCCGCGGCGACGATTCTCCGGTAATCGACTCTCGGCACATAATGGACGACGATGGAAGGCGCTCGTTCGTCACTTAAGCGGCGTAATCGACTGTCGGTTGGAGGACATTCGCGGGACAGCTTGGATCGTTCGTGTATTTAACGGGATTCGATTAACGGCGCGTGTACATTGTTAATCGGAAGGAGAAAGGGCGAATCATCGTGCGCGTGCGACGAGACGATGATATTCACGAGTGTTGTAAATTAACGATCGCGTTTCGCTATCGTTTTCGCACATTCTACGCAGATACGATTTTGTCATCGGCCATATTCGCCTCGTTCCGAATGAATTTATTGGCACGCGTATAACGCAATTGTCGGAGAACAGCGACGATGCCGCGATCGAAATTCTCGTCGACCCGCGAAACTTTCGTTGAAATGCGATTATTCCTACCTTCTCTCACTGTTCGTTCGATCGTTATTGTTTTATGGCGAATAATTTTTGCTTTCTACCTTATTATTTTCATCCTTTTTCTTTTTTTAATCGAGAGAGCAATTAAAATCGTCGGAGTGGAATGAAATAAGATGCAATGAAAAAACTCAGTCAGCTGAATAAGAATCAAGTATATCGCGCGACTTGATTGAACAATTGCCAATAATACGCGCGTCCGTAAGTTATAACTTTGGGAGCGTAGCCGGGGATGGCGGTACGCGTGCACGAACTTTAATATCAACAAGTGGAAAACAGACTGCGCTCCGTGGTGGCAAATCGAACCGAGCATGCTGTGGAACGTGGCGAGAGAGCCGAGTATCTGTCAAGACACGTCGGATCTCGGGCTCGCCCACGAGTCGTGGCACGACGATTGAGAGAACGAGAGGTAGAGAGCGAGGATGAAAAGATGGAGAGAGAAACGCAGAAAGAGAGAGAGACAGAGTGGAAGGCAGAGAGAGACTCGATCAACTTGGAACGTGAATTCTCGTGTAATTGGTCGTCGTCGTGTTATACGCGCGATAGATAAGCCAGGCGGTCTCTCTCTCGCGGCTTCGTGCCTACCGTTTGATCGCGCCTATCGCACCCCCTCGTCGAGGATTAGCTGGCAGTTTCTCCAGCTTGCAGCGCTAAGAGACGCGAATCGGCAGGGTATCGACAGAAATTGAGAAATCGACGCGGTTGTAACGCGCCAACCGAGAAGGATAACGTGGAGAAGGAGGTGGAGAATCTAATTTATAGTGCCTGACGTTTACATTAAACCGGGGTAGTTCCTGTCTGCGCTCAACTGGGACGCGTGTTCTCGACGAGAGCGAGTTTTGTTTAATTGGTGCACTGGATTAAAGTTGGAAATTGCGAATGTCCAGAGAGAGAGAGAGAGTGTGTGATAGAAGCGCTTGTTTCTGTTTGCGGTGGCTTGGAACCTGTCGAGACATCTCTAAATAGCCATGATTAGGATGTGCTTGAAGTTGTAGAATTGTTTCGTCTCTTTTTCAAAGAGTAACCCAACCTCGTCTTCAGTTCCTCGATTATTCGAGGCTGGGATGGTTATCGAAGTACATATTGCTGTCATAACAAGATTATACGGCAGGGTTAGCAGGGATGATTACATCCTAGATCTAGGAAAAAATCTAATACGCTTTACGTTCTGAGACGCAAAATCTCACCCTTGTCATCCTTTAATTTTATATAATTGGATATCGTCGAATTTCCTTGTTCTTTAAACGGTTAAGAGACCGTCGATTAGAAAATTGCTTTGCTATTTATCGAAGAGTCTGAATATTTAGCACGATTCGACAGGGCCCACCTACTGCTAAGAAAACACGTCCGCTTGTAGTCTACTTGGGATAAGAGAACGAAAAAGAGAGAGAGAGAGAGAGAGGGGTGGAGTGCTTTAATGAAGATCCGTGGGAAGAGCTGAGAGTAGCCTCGGCCGTGTCCATCACTCCGCCTTAGCGAGGCATGGCGGCGGGTGCGGCAGTGGTGGCGGCTCGATTGAGATTTCTGCGAGCAGGTGGTCCCCCGTAATAAATCGTATTGTAAGCAATCCCCCTGGGCAGCCACCTGCGAATCGATATCTCGACCGGTCCAAGGCGGCTCGCATGCAAATTCGAGAGAAACGTGGAAGGAGAAAGAGAGAAAGGGACAGAGAGAGAGAGAGAGAGAAAAGAGGATCTCTTTCATCTTTCCTTCTCTCTTTTTCATCTTTCTCACTCACCGCGTCCTCCGCTCTTTATCCTTGTCTCTTCGTTTTCACCATCTTCGTTCTCTCTCTCTCTCTTTCTCTCTCGCTTCGTACGTCACCCTCGCGCAAGCACAAAGAGACTCTCCAAAACCGTTACACGCCTTCGTAGTCGTTCGAGAGAGGACACGATCCGCGAGAAATTTACATGAATATAATAATGCGCGAGACTCGCATTCTGATTCCGGAAAGGGAGTAGCAAGACTCTCGGGGATGCGCGAACGAGAGAAGTTGGGGAGCTTCGCGGAATATGCATGGGTTTGTTTTCGACGTCGATGGCCTCGGATCGTTCGCATTTGTTAGTTAATTATGCTGTAATTTGACGTCGAATACATTGCGGTGGATTCGTCGATTACTCGAAATGTCGTCGAGGCTTGCCTATTTATCCGTACAGATTTAACTCTGGGCTGTTAAAATATTTGTTCGAGCAGAGCGCATGTAACAGATGTTCGATAGATTTTCTTAACGATCTCTTAGTAAATTTCTCTAGTAATTTGTTCGTTCTAAAAAGAAATCTGTTATTTAGGTGTAAGATCTTAAGTCAAAGGAGAAGGCTCAATTTCACTCTTGACAAATCGAAATACGTTTTTCAATCCGATAATCTGCACAAACTTTTCGTAAATATGACGATCTGCTTTCACCGTTATACAATGCCACGATCGTTAAAGCTTGCTACGGATTAGCGCGCGAAATGAAAAACGCAACTACGCGTAGATCGTTATTCCGCTACCTAGATTTGTATATGCTGCAGGAAACCCGGGAGAAAGAAAATTGAGGCATCGCGCGTCGTGCCGAAGAACATTTTGCTCGCGCATGTTTGTCCTTTGTACACGAAGCTCGTTCGAAAACGCTTTCGCCGCTCTCGCGCACGACGAACCATTTTATTTCAACGGATTTGCTCGCTCGTCGCCGACCGTTCCGTAGCGAATTTTCGCGAGCCGCGTGCGACCACCGCGGAATAAAATTAAAAAGGAAGGGAAACAAACGGCGCGAGGGAAGCATCGGGCTGGCACAGTGGCGAGATAAACGGTACTGATTAAATTCGAACGAATGCGTCTATCGGACAAGGGAGAGGAAAGCAACGTCGCGGCACGAATAAATTGCCGGAAATTTAACGGCCGTAATTACATTCGTCGAACGTTCGCGACGACCCGCTTTTGGCGCTCGCATTCCTGCTCCGAATGCATATCGCAAATCCGTTGGTTGGCCTGCTCCACGTTCGTCGCCGCTTTTGTTCGTTCCGAGCTGAAGCGCGATGCAACTTTGCCGGATCAATCCTGAAATCGTTGGATAGAGCCAGCAAGGGGATAGAAACGTAGAAATGAATTTGTGATTGTGGCGATGGATGCGCGCCATCCGCTATAACGAGCCAATGTACAATTTATGTTTAATTAGCGGGAATGTATAATTCGTATTAATTCTCTCAACGTAAATGACTCGTCCCGATAGCACGCAGCTAGGATTGGATGTGTAAACAGACCATCGCAAGTAGTCCTTGTTTTGGGGATCAAAAGAAGATATCGGTATCCATTCGGAAGTATTGTACTGAGGTATCGTATCGAAACTGTTGAAATGATTGACGATTAAGGCACACGAGTCATCAAACAAGCTTGCTATATCTAAGTTAAATACTCATGGAAAAGTAAGAACGTGAATTGCAAGTATTCATTTTAACGGATTAGCAAGGCATACGCGTGGACGTTCGGGCTCGCGCCGGCATGCATGGAATCCTTTAGCTTCTACTAATGCTCGTTTCTATTCAAATGAAAGAGTTGCGTGTAATGTTTCAAATCCCATTATTACAAATATAAACGTACGTATTCTTTATGGTGCACTCGCCATTGTAATAAAGAGGATACAATTTTATTCTCGTCGAGACAATGTCATCGGATAAATACTGGTATTTCCTTGTCGGATAATATCTATGTGATTCTTCGAGCACGTCGAGAGTGAGTCGAACGAATGCGCGCGGGATATGCAAAATGCAGATGCACTCCCGAGTAAAGACGAAGTTGAAATTTTCTCGCTCCTCGACCTTTCTCTCCGCAGTTTCCCTTCGCCTCTCTTCTCTCCCCGTCCGATTTTGCAAATCGACGTGGCACCGTTTCATTTCACGTCCTGCGATGCGCTCTTCCGCGTCACCGTACCGTCGGCGTCGGTCATTTGCATACAATATTCGGAGCCCATTGTCCAACGCGTCATCCATGAAATTCCTCACTTCCACCCTCCGCTCGCCGATCTGAAGACTTTCTCGGATATCTACTTTCACGATCGCGCGTTCGATTATCGAATTACTTGGACGATCTTATCGGCGGACGGTCGATTCTATGGAAGAAATTGAAGGAGAAATTTCACGATCTCTCTCTTTCTCTCTTTCTCTCTCTCTCTCTCTCCCTCTGTATAATACCGAGTATTCCAATAATAGACATTATTGATACGAGCGTTTAATTAATGCGCCCGAAATCCGATTAAACCATTTGCAGAGCGATCGTTACACGAAGGCCTTAATAATAAAAGCCATCCCTTCCACCTTCTCTTCCTTTCCAACATTCGTTCTCCTTCTCGTTCTATCCGTCGCTCTTCTCCCCTCTCTCTTTCTCTCTCTCTCTCTCTCTCTCTCTCTATCTCTCTCCGTACTCTTGCAGCCGGTTCGGTGAGTTTTTGACCGTCTGGCGCTAACTGCCGGACCCCGTCCCACCTTCCACAGGTACCGCGAGCGGTGGTGCGCCCGGCCGTCCCACACGTCGTGCCCGTCCCAACCGCGAGTCCTTTTCTTCCTCTCTCTCACTCTCCACCCTTCCTCCCCCTTCCGGTCCACCCCGCCGCGCCAAACGTCCACGCACAGAGGACGCCCACAACTTGCAACTTCTGCTCCGGTCCGCCGTGATTTACGGCACGGCGCGCGCCCACTCTCATGTCCGCGGGACTCTCCACGGCCCGATTCGCCGTCCACGGCCTCAGGATCTTTTCGCGCGAGCACCAGTACTTCTCAAGGTCACTCGTTGCTCACGAGTGCTCGCCACTCGCGGATCTCTCTTCTCGATACGTTGGACGAGGTGATCGGAGTGATTGGATTCATTCGATGAAACTCACGGTGATGCATTCATTAGATGTCCTCAGGTCAAATCAGACCTCCTAGTTCCGATCGAATTGTTGGGCATAGTCCACCGTTTTATTTTAGAAATGAGTTAAGCGAGATGCGACAAGCGAGATGAGGTGAACGAAGAAGCTGAGAAGATTAAATGGGAAACTTCTTTCTCCTTTTTAGGCACGACCGTAAAGGGAGTGACTTATTTCCTTTTTGCTGACGAAACGTATCGTCGACGAATGGAAGTGAAGTTTGTTTAGGTTTAGATACTTGGAAAGCCGAGTGTGCTTGATTCTTTAGATTTGAATTAGTAGTTCCAGGGTGGAACGATGTTTATTCTACAGGTTCTGGTTATCTTTTACGATTTCTTTGCCCGTTGAAAAGACGAAGCTTTGCCAAAGTAGAGAATTTTCCATGATACTCGTAGGAAATCCGCGGGTTTCCTTAGGCTCGTTCCCCGCTCGCTTGCAGTACGCGCGGTCGGGTGAATCTCGCAAGGTCGAGGGGAAGAAGAAGAAGCCCCGCGAGGAACAGGAGACGTCGGAGGAGATGGTCGAGACGGAGCGCTCGAGGAGGTGAACGAAATCGGGGTTGCCGCTCGAGGGGTTCTCTCGCTGTTGGAGGTGAGTAAACGGTACGTCAGTATGGACTCCGTTGCCGTCGTCTCTCTCCCTCTCCCTTCTCTACTGAACACAGATAAATCGATATCTACTCGTGGCGCGCCACTGGCGCTGGTTCCATAGCTGCTACCGCGCTGGCACTCGAACCGCGCGTCGTGACCGCAGGGTCACTGACACTCTTCGCGAGGTTCGTAAAATTTCAATCGTCTGGTCGACCTCTCGGAGAGCTTGCGATTTCCATTGAAAATATCAGACAACACGGATATTCCGTAAAAAGATAGGCGAAGTCGGGTTTTTAGGTTACTCGAAACAGTTCTTGGTATATCGAGCCATCGAATTTGTTAGGAACCACAATGCGTGCTTATGGAAATGCTGCGCGATGAAACGTATAGGGTTTTATTCGCGAAGGCCAACGGATGCGTAGTTCAGTAACGTTCGAGATTATTTTTGAACTCGTGAGTAATTAGCGACGAGCGCTAGAACATCGAGTACATAACAAAATAATGTGGAAGCACATTGAATCGGACGAGTACTTTGAAGGTGGATAAAACCAATTATCCGATTCACCAAAAAGTAATCGCTGTATTTCTAGAAGCTTCTTCCCAAGAGACTCGTCGATTTTCCTATCATTAAAAACAAGCTTCGCAAGGAAATACACATTGATACAGAAAGCTGTTCTCGTTCTCCGTTAAAATACTCCGACACATGCGCTTTTATATCATTCCGCGCTCATTTACTCCGTCGTCGTCATTGAGACTCGCGCATTCTAAATTCTATCGGCAGATACCGAGGAAACAATCGGCGAGAGAACTAGATCTGGGAAAAGAAATTGCGAACAAGGCTCGCGGGTCGACGAAACTGGGCGTGTAGCGGCACCACGGTCGCGAGAAGAGGAGGCATAAAGAGGAGACGATTCCGAGGAGAACGCGGGCTCTAGCGCGTGTATCACTTCCTGTCGTTTCTGTAGCCTTGCTCGAACCCGGGCCCTCTCCTCGTTTCTTCCGTGCACGCGGCCGAGAGCGTCCGCCTCGCGGGAGAGTCCAGGGATATGTTCTCTCCCTGCTGGCACGGCCGTAACGGCAGCACCGGTTTGGTCGTAATCATTTCTAGAGGCCGAGGGACGCGCGTGGACCGCCGGTGGCCAGGTTGGCTGGATAGAGAGGCCAACGATCAGGACGAAGGGGTGGGACGAAAGGGTGGTAGCACGGCGAAATAGGGTGGGAGAGAAGCCGACTCGAGCATTCCACCCGTCACTTCCCCTTTTCTCCTTTGTCTGTACCCCTCGCGCGAGTCAGCCGCTCGCACGAGGAGCCCAGAGGGAGAGGAACGAGAGAAGAACCCCTGCGCAATTTCCTTCCTGGCTCCCTCCCTCTCACCGTCCTTTTCCACCTTCGTCCCCTTTACCACCTCTTCCTTCGCCCCTTCCTCTTTCTCTCCCTCTCCGCGACACTCTCGTCCCTCCTTATCCCGCTCACCACGAGCCACCAAGCTGGTCGCGCGACCGAGCACGACCGAGCCCGATCTCATGCTAGCCTGATACCATGGGCAGCCGGACGCAGACGTGCAAGATGGCACGCCCAGTTGTCGCCACGCAGACGCCGTCGTAGCTGGCAGCCTACGTGGAAACAGGATCGCATGCTCGTGCTTGTCTCGTTGACATTCGCTTGCCATCGCCACCGCCGACGATGACGACAACGACGACCACGACCATCGTCGTCACGACCCACCAACCACCATTAACAGCATCGATTCCTATGGCACGATCATCGGAACCATCTTCACCACCGTCACCTGTCGGCTAGTGCTGGAGGAGAGTCGTGTCTGTTGCACTACTCTCTCGTTCTCGTCTTCTTTTTTCTTCTTCCTCTTCTTTTTCCACTTTTCCGTTGCTCTCACGCGCGACTTACGTCAGCGTCCACGGTGTGCACGCACCACCAACCAAGAAGACGCCGAGGTCGCGACGACGCGGTTGAATAATGCATGGAGGCCGATAGCGTTGGGCATGACGGCGGTCGACGCTCGCGATACTCGCTCAGCCGGGTCCTTAGACCGGTAATAATAGTGGCGGTAGGGTGCTAGGATAGAACGGCATGGGTTGCTGGGTAGGCGTAAGTTTATGCCGGCGGAAGTTTATGCTGACGACTCACTCGCGCCCGTATTTCTCGTCTCGTTACCCAATCCGCGATCCCATGACTGTCTCCTTGTCTTCGGATCGCTTTGAGTATGCGACCCGTTAGCGAAAGTATTTCATAAGTACCGGCAACAGCGAGCCCGAGAGTTGAATGGACTTTGGGACGTCGAGTGGGGGTCGAGAGCTGGAACTCTTTTATTCGTATCTGAAATTTCTAATGCGGGTTCTACCCTGGCCAGAGCTGTTCGCCAAGCGAAGTTTCGTTTTGTGAATGAAGTTTGCGAATGGCTCCAGCTCGTTCGACATTTGAGGTCGATTCTAAGGTCTTTCACGGTTGACGCTCGGCAAGGATGATTAAGTGGAAAAGATCGTTTTCTTTTGTATTTGATTCGAAGAGAACGTGGGTCGATTTATTTCCAGGTTGTAACGCATCGACCTGGCATCGATACTTCGGTTTTCATCTTTCATTTGTGCGTCGGATCGTTTGAGGTAATCGTCCGACGTTAAGACGTTCGATTTAACTTAATTTCGCAATAGGGTCTTTAGATGATTCTTGCCTTGAGCCACTCGCTTCGCTACCCGTGAACAAGTTCATCGTAACCTGCTCGCGATTGAGAAAATGTCTGTTTTGCGAGAAAACATGGCTGGCCAACGACAGGATGAACCTGGCGTTGGATCGTGTGGAGAACGAAGGAGGACCGAAGAGAGAACCAGGTGGATAGAACGAAAGATCGGCTTGGTCGATGTTACACGGTGAATCTAGACGACGCAAGAGAAGAGGAAGAGAAAGGGTGGGACGAGACGGCCGAGCTCACTCCATCGTACCCTCTCACTCTCACTCCTTGCTTCTCCTTTTCTCCCGACGACGAGAGCCAGTAAATCTATCGTCGGATCGAAAATGTCGCGGAGGAAGTTGGTTCTCACGCTAATTGGAAAGCCTCTTCAATCCTTCGCTGCCTTTACAGCTCTCTCCTCGCTCGCTCGGTCTCCTTTCCGCGTCCTTCTCCCTTCTCCTTCTCTCTTTCCATTCTTCGTCACCCTCCTTTCTTCCTGCACCGTGTCTTTGTCTCCATTTACGGTTGTTTTTCTCCTCGAAACTACTCGTTCCGCTCCTACGTGCTCCTCGTCTCCCCCTCTTCTGTCTCTTTATCCGTATCTCCCTCATGCTCCGCTTCTCTTTATCGCGCGGACTCCTACGGCGGTGCCCGTCTCCGGGTGCCTCGTCCGGGTTTACATCCTGTCTCGGTCGCGCACCGTGATTTACATCTCCGTCATAACCGCGCGGAAGAAATCTCTCGACGAAACGTTCTTTTATTCTACTCTCCATCTTCCTTCCCACCCCGTGGTAGCTCGTCTCTCGCGACCATTTGGAATGCTTCGAATTTTCGACTTCTTCGACGCCATCGCGGACTGCGATTACAATCGGCTTGTTACTTCTCAGTAGGTACGAGGAAACTCGAGGAAATCTATTTTACAAAAAGGAATCGGAAGCGCCTTCCATCGAGTAGCACCTGGTGGATTAACCCTCCAACGATCGGATAATATCTGCATCGGCATCCGAGAGATTGGAGTGACAACATGGCTGGAGCAGTTAATGAAAATTGTTTCGGAGAGTCTAAAGTCTCGACTTTCGAGTCGAGAGCCACGATGGGGTGGTCAAAGGGAGGTCGGAGGAGGGAGGTAAGCGGACGAGAAGGGACCACCGAAAATGGCGGTCGAGTTCGTCGAATTCCAGAAAGTACCGGCGAGACGCGGTCCTTTTCACCGATTGGCCGATTCGCCTTTGGCTCTTTCAAAGGCAAGAGGGGTGCCGCACTTGCTTCCATCGTGAAGCGTCGCCATCTTGTGGCGAGCTTTCGAAGCTTTCCACGTGCACAACCCCCGTGAACGCGCGCGCGCGCAAGGCGAGTTTCGTCGAATCATCGAGCTAGTATCTTCGTCCGTTTCTCTTGCACCCTCTGCGACTCCATCCACCTCCTCCGCTATAGACCCTTCCGGCTTTGAGGCTGCAGAGCAGCAGCCCTCTGGGTAGATCCTCGGAAGGGTTGGTAATTTTGGTACGCTATTTTATCGGCGGCGAAACGCGCACCCCGTTGAGACGCGGGTGCACGCGAGACTTGCGGAAAATCTCGCGAACCATGTCGGTGGCTCTACTGTGGACCACGAGAATTTTCTTTGCGGGATCATTTTTCAGGGACGTAAATTTTCGACAGTTGAATATCTCTCGGTGAAAAGAATCCTTTTCACACGAATTTAGAGCGCTCTTTCACTTAGACTAGCGCACACCTTCTTAAAGGGTTGACATACCGAGGTTTCTGTTTTTTTTAATCTAGTCTTCACGGAGATCAGAGAAACAGCTTAGGTCTGTGTCAATATTCTTTTTAATACCGTGAGAGTACTAAAGATTCTATGATACTTGCGGTGCAAAGATACTGTATCGGAGTAAGGTATCTTACTAAATGTTCTCTAATCGTTCAAGAAAACCTATCCGTTGTTTCTTAAACATTGTTTCGGGTATGGAACATCGGACCATCTCGCTTCGTCGAAGGCAGCTTTAGGGGTTTGTCTTCTCCTTCACAGCTTTCTTCTACAATCTACTATCCATAATGTTGATGAAACATTAATGATCATCGAGAAAGTTCCTCGCGACCACGATATCCAATGTGATCTTCGACGTGGAACGGACAGGCGCGACTACCCCCTGCTCATCATCGATCCTCCCCTATACTCTTCCTTCCACCACCCTTCATTCTCTCGCGACTAGACCCTCACTCGCACTCTCGTCCACCATGCCGCCGATTTGGGACGGAGCTCGTGACGTCACGCTCGCGGGAGAATCGATAGTTTCCGACGACCACCACCACGTCGACGTAAACGTCGCGACGCCCACTGTGCATCCGATGACGACGAATCTTACGTTACGAGGGGGGTGGCTCGATTCCAATAGAGGGTTGATTTTAATTACGTTCCACGGTATCGCTCACCGAGAGTGAAGGGTGCGTATCGGTGAAAGCGATAATTGAGGCGGCCGGTTAATTAAAGGACCCGATTATGCTCGAAGAGGATTCTAAAAATCGATCTTTGTGCACGTTTCCCATTTTACATCCGTGTTCCATTAAAAACGCATGGACGTACGCGAAGATATTTAGAATTGAAAATTTCCTGTAAAACCGATGACATTATTTTCGCGGGACGAATTGAAAGTAACTATGTAGACGTACGATGGAAGAACTGCTCGTTATCGCGAGATTGAGAATTGAAATTTTTCTGTAAAATCGATGACATTATTTTCGCGGGACGAATTGAAAGTAACTATGCAGACGTACCTACGATAAAAGAACTGCTCGTTATCGCGAGAAAGAAGCATCCGGAATAAATGGAACGTGACGACGATTATTTCACGGACAATCTAAATGCAGCTTCTCGAGGCCCCGCCGTTAAAGATAAATCGCAAACGGGGGGAAAAAAAGTCGAACCTTCGCGCACGAGAGCACACTTTCGCGGTTGAATCCTGTTTCTCGGTATCGATACCCCTTCGTTATCCATCCCGATGATCTCATTTCGCTCGACTAACGGAATCGATCGACGGACTAATCTACAATCCATTGCTTGTCGCGTCGACTCGTTTCGTGCCGGTGGTGGGACGAGAAGGCCGACGACGACGAGACGATCGAAAGTGAACCCGTCGAGGTACTCCGGGGTCTCTCCATCGTCATTTTCTCTTTTCTTTGGCGTCGTCGCAGCAGCAACGTCCACGCCGGATGTCGCAGTCACCGCTAACGTCCTCGTAAACGTGTCCGAACCGGGGGTGATCGCGGTTATGTTCCTCACGCATGCGTACGCATCGGTCGTTGTGCACACGTAAGTTCGTGCAAATTCGTGGACGATGCAGGCGCGTGGCCCAGGCATCTGGATAATAACACGCCGAGGTAGTCGGAAATTTTCAAACGGCATGACGAAAATTGGAGCGAATTCGGGGAAGAAGAAGCGAGGATAACAATAACACGAGATTGATGATGTAATAATTGGTTAGATGATAAGTATGGAGTGGAGGGTGACAGTGACAGCTTTCGGTGATGTAACAGATTGGGGGGTTTCAGACGTAGAAGGGATCGTGTAGGTGACGTTGACGAGGAAGGAGCGTGCCAGTAACGTTAAGTTACACGCGTAGGTTATATAAGGGTATGCGGTCACATTGGCAATGGCGTTGATAATTAATTTGTTAAATATATTCTGGTATTAATAAGTATAATGGTAAAGTGCAGCAGATGATTTCGATCCGGTGAAAAGTTCGATGCTGACGAGAACGATGATAATCCTAACCGATAAATGACATCGACGAATTATCGCAATAGGACGTGGACGATGATTATTTTTATTCGGTAAATGGATATCGTTATTTCACGATATTAATGATGTGAAATGGTAACAAGGAAAAATCGTGCACTACAAGAATAATAAAAAATGACATACGACGAAAAGAAGAACGATAACTATGACGATTTTTAGCCAATAAATGATCATCCGTGATCTTACTGATCCTCGAGAAGAATCACTCGCGACGGCGACAATGAACAACCGCGAGAATTATCAGTCGGTCGGTGGACGAGAACGATAAGAACAAGAAGACGAACAATCGCCATCGTACCAATGCAAAACGATCGATGACGACGTGGAACAACAACGACGATTGTAATCAATCCATAAGAGATCATCGTGGTCGAGGGATGACGATGCGACAGCTGCAACGACGAACTTTAAAATTACGCACCACCCCAATATACCGCTAAAAACGATAATTCACGG
This sequence comes from Tiphia femorata, assembly GCA_944319695.1. Lineage (NCBI taxonomy): Eukaryota > Metazoa > Arthropoda > Insecta > Hymenoptera > Tiphiidae > Tiphia > Tiphia femorata. The sequence goes on from OX090899.1 coordinate 1,470,478, forward strand.
ACTGTGACGTAGAACGAGCAAGGTGGACGCGGAACGACAACGACGATTATAATCAATCCATAAAAGATCATCGTGGCTCACGGATGACACGTGACAACTGCAACAACGAATAGTAGGATTATGCACAACCGCGAGAATTATCAGTCCGGTAAAAGACCGTCGGTTGGTAGACGAGAATAATAAGAACGAGAAGACGAACAATCGCCATCGTGCCATTGCAAAATGATCGATGACGACGTGGAACAGCAACGACGATTGTAATCAATCCATAAGAGATCATCGTGGTCGAGGGATGACGATGCGACAGCTGCAACGACGAACGGTAAAATTACGCAGCACGCCAATATGCCGCTAAAAACGATAATTTACTGCGGACTACGACGTAGAACGAACAAAGAGGACGCGGAACGACAACGACGATTGTAATCCATCCATAAAAGATCATCGTGGCTCGCGGATGACACGTGACAACTGCAACAACGAATAGTAGAATTATGCACGACACACCAATAAACGATAATTCATAGCGGACTGCGACGTAAAACGAGCAAGGACGACGCGGAACGGCGCGTTATCGAGTAGGAGGCTTTGCTTGGAGAGGTTAGGACGACGACGACGCCTGGCTGCGCGTGCGTGCGCGTCCTCCTTCCGACACCCATCGACGTCCGCACACGACCGCGACGTCCCACGATGACGACAACGACGACAACGACATCGTTTTCCACGGCACAGCTACTCGATTCCTTCCTTCTCTTTCTTCCTCTCTCTTTCCAGACGGTCTCGGAGCTTGCTCCACGCTTCACGCGAAACCACCCGCGCTCTCCTGCCTCCATAGTTTCGTCGCTTCGATTCTCGCGTGTCTGTCGACGAGTCAAGAAGGAAACTTCCACCGAAGGAACACCAACCGGAGGAAGAATAAAAGCGAGGAAGGAATCACAGAAAGAAGGTACAAGACCCTTTCACCTCAGCAGTACCTTCTCGCCTCGGTGAAGAGGGTCGCGACACGAGTGGCAATTTCGAGGCCTCTCGAGAGTTTCTCCAATCTGGGATTGGAGTTTCGTCAGAGTCGTCAGAAGCGTTCTATCGGAACTTGGTATCAGCTGGTGGTGCGCGGAGAAGAAGGTGATACTGGAACAGTAGGCGGTCGTTGCTCAAGCGTGCTGCTCGTTGTTGCTCAACGTGTTGCCACTCGAGTGCTGGTGCACCGTTCGGAGCACGACGGTCCTGCTCGACGACGCTCGGCGTCGTCACGTGACGTCGCCGGTGCCGCGACCTATCGTAAAACAGGGATCGTTCTCTGGTCGAGGAGCAAGAAGAGGGTGGAAGAAGGAGAGTGTCGGGGGTGGAAAGGCGCAAGCGGCTACGTGTTTCCTCTCTCTCTCTCTCTTTCTCATTCTCCGTGTCTTTGTGTATGAGTGACCGTGCGTCCTCGTGTGTTTGCGCGCGCGTGGGTGGACGAAGCGGCGCATGAATCGACGAAAGTGAAGTCGGCACGAGGAATTCCGCGCGATTACGAGGATTTCCCGAACCTTCACTGGGCTAGTGGTTGGTGACCCCTTCTCGGGTGTGTGCGTGTGTCCATCTCTGCTGCTCGTCTCAGAATTGGAAGTGACGTAGAGGAATTAGTAATCGTGTGTCCAGTGGATGAGAAGAGAGTCGAAGAGATAGAGAGAGAGAGAGAGGAAGTGACGGTGGAAGACGTGGAGAAAACGGTGGCGACGACCCGCGAGGACGAGGAAGGAGGCACGTCGATCGGCGAAGGAAAAGTGGGTCGGTCGGTATCCGCCGTGTTAGGGCGGAAGGTGAGTGTCTCTAGTTGCGTCACCAAGTTCGCGAGGAAGGTCGAGTTTATCCCTGCACTCGTCCACAAACCTGATAGCATACGAAATTTTCAATCTTCGTGCTTTTTCTCCCGGTCGTGTTAGCAAGACGTGTGCACCGAGGATGTGTTATCATGGTTCGATAATTGGGTTAGTTCTTTGAACGTCCGCGGTGCCACATGCTTTGCTCTGGAGCCCAGCCATCGCTCGTTAATGTAAATTCAGGTGAGTTGGACACAATTTTACGGTCGAGGCTTATTCAACGAATCGATCATCGCGTACGGACAATATAATCCAACTCTTTGTTTTAAGAATGAAACCAGAACCCACGAGTTTTCTTCGTTGCTCGTTTTCTCTTGTTTAATTTGGTGCATGCCTGTGTGAGTTTCTTTTTTGCGTCAACTTCAAGTTAAATTTGTCTAAAGAAAGACACGCGACGTTGGAATGGATTCAGTGGATAATCTGGAGGAGGAAGTACACGAGAGAATTCAGAATTATCATTTGAATTGCGCGGATCGTAGCCACGTGATTTTCGTCGCGTCTCCTTTTTGCATCTCGTTTCACTTTTCTCCGCGGTCAAGTTTATAGTAGTCACGATTCTTCTTTGAGTCTCGTCAATTTCGTTTGTGTGTGTGTGTGTTGGGAGGGAGACTCGCGTTTCAACATGGAGGCCGGTGTAACCTTTGAGCCTGACATTTAATCGATATTGGATCGTAGTTTCAAAGTCGCGAATGTTACTTGCTCGCCGTGTAGGGGCGCGGTGCGTCCTCGTAGCGGTTGGAGGGTAAGGAAAACTGAAGCAGAAGGAAAAGAGAAAAGTGCAAAAGTGACGGAAGAAGAAGGAATGGTAATGGGAGTTGAAAAATTAAAGAGGCCGAAACGTGGGTGGGAAAAACGGTAGAGGAGTGGCTGAAAGTCGAGCACCGGAGAGCTTTGAAACTATTAGGTACTGGAAAAATAACCACCTGCGTTACGTCACTATGTAGAGGCAACAGGCGGTGACGAATGAATGGCGTACGGAGAGAATATGCGGCGTGGACACGCAACGTGGCGGTACGCACCTAGTTTCGTACCGCGCTCGTTTTTCGTAACTCGTGAAAGATAAATCGTTTGGAATTTTGCTGTGAACTTTATACTTTTTTTGCGAAACGCGTAATTCCAAATTGTAATAAACAGCATGCGATGGAAAGAAGATTCCACCTTTTCGCCATTGGCAGAGGCGCGTTACTAAAAAATCAAATCTTGTTAACCTTCATAGACTTTTTGGAGTACTTGTATACGGTGAAGGTTTGCCCGAAGATCGTTAAATTAAATTGCGTTCGACTATCCTTGGTCAACCGCGATAAGAAATTCGTTACGCGCATTCATTTTTATTATTCAATATTGGAGATAGTAAAGCCGCGCACATGAACGCGCCTTGGTTCGCGAGTCGTACAGAGCATTGTCGTACAACCTTGGATATACATAATTCTCACGTGTCGTGGCACTATAGATCACTGACTATTCCACGTTGGAAATTCATTTTCTCCATGTCTGTTATTGTAAGGTTGAATCTGATGAGAGATGATTGCTTCGAGGATGATATAATGAATCTGCGTGAAACAAAAGCACCAACGTGGACGAGAACTCTACTCGATTAGAGCTCGGTAGGAAACAAAGAAATTGGAATTCACGTTGATAGATACGCGTCAGTCGAGAATCATTTCTGGAACACTTAATTTTTTAATCGTCTCTCGTTTTATTTTGGGAATTATTCGCGAGGTTTCCGCAGTGCAGGCCAAGTCTCCAAAAACATGCCTACATTCGCGAGCACGCTGCAACCCCTTAAGGAGGTCAACGAGAACCCCGCGCGACCGCTTCACCTGGCGCACTTCGAACCCGCAATAAAACTTCCTTCACGCAACTTCTCTCCCATTCTGAATGCTCCCCCTTCTTCTGTTTCCACTTCGAATATTCGAATACACTCTGGAAAATTTCAATACTCACGCTCAATAGAATTGCGCGTTGCCCTAAATCACGGATGTTTCTATGTATAGGTATCGATTTGTAGAACTCGCGCGTCTCGTATTTGAGAAATTGGCGCAGGAACACGTACACGTGCATCGTGCTTCACGCTTAAGAGCCTCATTAAACTTGAACAAAGTTGCAATTCGCAGGTTGTTCGCTGCTCCACCCCCGCGATCGATTAATCGTCAGGCCTGCTGTCGATCGCAAACGTGAATACGGCTCTTTGTAGGCGGTTGTGACAAAATTCGCGCGAGCAAATACCAGCGACACCTGTCGACTCGTCCGTTGGCAATAGGTGACCTGACGATGGTTAGTTTCGGAAACGAGTCGTATTTCGATCACTCGATAATTTTCGCTCGATACAGTGAAAACAAATGAGAAAACAAAGAAAGCTGGGACGAAAGAGTATTGTAGCGGACGATCTTAAAAACTTGGACGTTTTTATATCTGAATTCTGATATAGCGTCAGAATTTTAATCATCCATTAGAAAATCACGAATTTACTTTAACACAATTTAGACAGTTGCTTTGGAGCGGACGTTCTAAACCGTAAAACAACTTATCAAGAGGCATCAACACTTTTTGAATCGTGTAATAAAATTACTCTGTTGTATTTTGAAACATACAAAGTCCCAAAATCGCACCCAATAGACAACACTCGTAGTCTTTCATTCCAACAAAAACGATACTAATCCCGAGTTAATCGAAGCTACGTACTACGAAAGCTATAGTAACAAGAACGATAACCTCGTTTGGTAGTGACGAGGAGGAGAGCGTGATTCGAATTGGTCGAGCTGTAGAATCGTGGTAAAAGAAGGAAGGCGAAAAGGAGCAGGAAGTTGGGGAGAGGTACGGGAAGAGTAGGTGCGCCTGGGCGAGGGATCTGTGAGAGGAAGGTTGGAAGAAAGGATAAGGAGGTAGAAGTGAAAACACGTTGAGGCGCGAGCATACGTACGGGCGCATTCACGAGGTACTAGTAGATGCGAGGGAGACAAAAAAGGATGGAAGAAGGGTGTATGAAAGGAGAGAGGATGAGAGTGGGGAAACGTGTAGATAGAGAAGTGAAGAGAAGAGAAGAGAGAGATACGTAGAGAGAAGCGAACCACGTACACGCGTGCGCATACAAAGGACGGGCGCGCGAATGATGCCGTTTTTTGTGTGTGTGTGTGTGTTGTATGTACGACGCGGTGGCTAAATATAGATTGCGCTTTTATGGCGTGCGGTCGTGGCACGAGAGAGGGCCCCAAACGATCCACGGACCCTGATGGCCTTTTACTCGATCGAACTCGCTCTCATTAACGCAACGATATACGCGCCGCGCGCGCGCGCGGGCGCGATCAAACGTCCCCATGATTCCGCGTTTAATAACGTTCGGCGGCGAGAGAGACAGAGAGTGGGAAAGTGAGAAGTATGCGCGTGCTTGTGCGTGAGCGTGGAAGATAGAGAAGACGAGAGAAAGAGAGAGAGAAAGAGAGAGAGAGAGAGAGAGAGAGAGAGGGAGGGAGGGAGGGAGGGAGGGAGGGAGGGAGGGAGCAGAAACACGCTACCACCGTGGAATTTGATTCAACCCCCTTTGGACGACGGGATTTTATTGAGCCGAAGGGATGGGAAGTTTTTTACTCCGGTACGGTAGTTTCAAAGTTAATTGAAAGTCGAAAATATGCGTGCTTTATGAAAACACTCTTTCGGTATTCTGCAGTTTTTTTTTCTATATTGACGGATTAACTGGCTTGGATTTGTGTTACTGAAAGAGACGAATTTTGGGTAGGACACTTTAGGGAGTGTGGTAGTATCCACGCTTTCGTGATAATTCTGAAAAGGATCGATATTACTTAACCCTGCTGGTCTGTTCGCAATTGCTATACAGTTGTATCGTTCGGGTAACGGTACATGAGTAACAATTGGAAATATAATTAAAAAAAATATATAATATGTAAAAATTAAATATGAAGTAACAATACCCCAATATTGAGAAATAAAGTCACCAATGCCTGATAAAGCAAAATTTGAAACAAAAGCACAATTCCGATTTAAATTTTCTGTCGGGTCAAATAGACCCGAACAGACCACTAGGGTTAAATTGAATATTACTTCGATTGCCAGATGTGCGATATTTCTGTTTTGTGAAGCAAATTAACGTTTCTCCAGCATTGCAACTAACATAATCCATAGTAAATAAAAATATAATAGATATGTTCGTTTTCTTTCCCAAGCTGCTAAGTAACCGCATAGTACGGTATACTCTGCACTATTTACGTACATCTGCTTACGATGTAAACTGTGATTATAAATACATATTTTAATAAATAAATACTGTTTCTATCAACGTTCTACGTTGGTCGCGTCTTTGCTATCTCCTTTTGTAGGAGCAAACCGTGAGATCGGTGGTGGGGGACGACTGATCGAACAAACTCTTTCCTTACGTGACAGAAGGATCGATAATGTGCGAGTTACGAGTGAATTCGGCCAAAAGAATGACTTAAATTCTTAAATGAGCGATGCGCGACGACGGACGTGCCAAGCGAACGAGTGCTCTGACATACTTATATTTAAACCATGCCGTCATGCGGAGCATGAAAGATACGTAATTAGTGTCAGAGTAGATATTAATAACGCGGCTAACATTTCGAACGCGAAATTAATCATTGTTCTCTATTCAATTATGTTATCGAAAATGTACGAATCCATTCGAAGGCTTTATCGCGCGAACCTTAACATTAGATCTACCAACCCTGTCAAAATAAGTGATCAACAAAAGAAGTTTCAATATGAAAAAAATTAGTAGTTCTAGTATTAACGAGAAATTCTTATGGAAAATGGATGCAACCGATCATTTTCTAGTGTTAAGGCGCGGACCTTTCGATTATTTCTAAACGGAAAAAAGGAAAACCTCTGTAATGTACCCAGTCGAGGTATTTAACGCAGTTTTTTATTAACACGGTAAAACTACGAACGTTCAATTTGGCTGCTTTTCTCGATAATCGCGTAGGATCGTGCTTTTGCTTCGCGGTGTGGCACGATTTGTCGTACGGAGAGCACGTCGCGTCTGTTCGTTCCACTTCATAGACCAAGAAGGAGCCTTTGTTCCACGCTTGTTTGAATCGGTCGGTGTGTGCCTTCCTCGGTCACAATGGCCGGCCAAGGAGAGAGATTCGCTCGACTGGCCGTGGAAGTCGATGAGGAAGCCCGGGAGGAAGTGCACTGACTCTGCGAGTTCAAGGCCGATAAGAAGGAGCCTACGTGATCGCTAACGCGCGGAGCATCTCGTGTTTAGATCGTTTTCCGGAAGATATGAAAGATTGTTATTCTCGCAAGACTATCTTCGCGCGTGTTCCTAATTCGATAAGACCGAAAGAGAAGATAATGAGTTTATAAGACTTCTTTCTATTAATAAATATTCCATCCTTGGGCTACCTCCAATAAATTATTTCTCCTTTGCATCTGCAAACGATAAGATCGCCGTTCCGGGACGTTAACAAGCAACAGGCAATACGTTGAATTGCACGAATCGATTCGTTTAAAATTAGAGAGCGCTTATCTCGTAAAAATCGATAATATTCTAAAAGAATAACGAGCGGGTAACAGAAAGCGACGAGAAACAATTTCGTGGATGCCGCATATGGCATACGTAATTTATTGGGTTGTCCGGAAAGTTCGTGTCGATTTTTTGAAATCATTTCGAAAAGTTTTTCGCCGAAAAACCTGAGTGGTTCTGGAAGGACGGAAGTTTCAAGTTGCCGGAGAGATGGAGAAAGGTTGTGGAACAGAATGATACCTATCTCATTTGATAAATGTGCATCAAAATTTAAACGTGCTGCGTTTCAATAACCTTCAAAATCGGTACGAAGTTTCCGGACAATCCAATATTTCTGTATTTGGCTCTTGGAAGAGAGCAAGATGATTTAAGTAGGGGCATCCTGATTGGCACTTGGGTCCCTATACCTACCTTAGGAGGTCACTCGCATGTTGCATATTGTAATTCCGATTTCTGCACGTGTAGCTCGGAATAAAAGAGGGGAGCTCGACGAATGATCGCTTTGTAAATTGCATATTTTCGCGTTGACGCGCGCGCACGATTCAGCGAACCTTAATGCGTGTCTCCTCGTGCTAATTGCACTAATTCTCCCCACACGTATTGGTACGCATCGATTGATATCAGGTATTTGCTAATATGTTAGTAATGGGTACTGGTAGTGCTGGTGATAGACGATCGTATCGGTTATTGAGGACACGAGCGACAATCCGTTCGTTTGCACGAGGCGATGGAACGCGTGTTAAAATGTAATTCTTATCGGAATTGACGAACGCGCGTTACCGATGGGGTTTTAACAGGATGCGAATTGTAATTTCCACCAATCAGCGTGCAATGAAAATTAGACGGATAATTTGGATACTTTCGTTTTACAGGTCTCGATGAAAAGAGATATAAAGTCCTTTTTACGTTTCATGACTTTTGTCGAACGACTGAGTCGAGCAACGGACTCGTTCAGTTGAAAATTTACAGCGTGATATTCTCGTCCGTTACTTTGTTAATCTACCATGACTGGTGCAATTAATTTACTTAATTTACGAGTGCTAGTAATTTTCAAATATTTTTAATGTTTCTTGTTTTGCAAGTTTTCTTTATTCACGGATGCTCATCTTACCGTACGATAAAATTCCTCTCCGCGCAATTTCTCGACGGTGGATATTCGTTTACGAGAATATGTCGTACCCACCGGAAATAGTGCGGCCGAGCAGGAACGAGAGAAGGTTGAATCGTACGATGGGGAAAAAACACATTCCGCGCACGATATTTTCCAAACACAAATATTAACCCTACGGGACTCACCTGTTGTGCCGCGTATCCCATGCGCCATAAATCGATAGGATTACCAATAGTCGACCGATTACACGTGTCTCACGAGTGAGAGCAATATTTTTCGCGAGTGCGCGCTAACCACTGCAATTTTGATCAATTACCGGCTTTCGCATGGAAGGGGCTCGTGCGAGGTTCGAGCAATTAATATTATCAATTCAAAGAGGGTCGCTCGACTACTGGGATTTTTAGTTTCCACGAGAGAATCGTTTTTAACACTTCGCTCACCAACTTTTTCAAAATAAATTACATAAAAATAAATATAAAATTACAAGATATGTAAAAGATGCTCTTTCCGGACGACTAAAAAAGAAACGCGGAGTAACATTTTTCTGCCGTGGCAGAATTTTCGAGGATATCGAGTTTGAAAGCACGTACCCAGGTTCGATTGGCCCAGATTTGATTTTGTCGTGAAGAATCGGCTCATGCCTGCTTCCGCCGTGTTATTCGGTCGAAGCCGGTATGCGATGGCCATAGAAAATTGTGAGAATCTTGTGTCCTTTTACGAGCTGCGTAAGGAAGAATGGCGGATCGTATACTTCGTTTCCATTGTAGAATCGCCTACACGAACGTGCTTCTCTTTGTTGGCAGGGGTCTGTATGCGACGTAACGGAGCGGGGCCCAATCAATAGATTCGAAAGGACAACATGAGGGGCGGCAATTCCGACACACCGGGCATGGTCACCATACCGGCCTCGGCGTCTCTCAATGTGAGTAGATTCTATAAAAATGGCTGACACTATTCGTGTAAGTTACAGGTGATGAAACTTTGTAAGAACGAAAAGTAGTCCAACACATATCCCCTCACGTAACAAATTGCACGAAATTTTATTTAAGATCTTAACTCCTAACCATGTAGGTGGACTAATGGTAAATTTACGAATTTACTTCCTTTTGGTATCTTCACCCTAACGTTTTTAGTAAACATTTGAAATTTCACAAAATGTCACAGTGAAAAATTAAAGAAACCATATGAAAAGCATAAACTCAACTGGCACAGAGTAAGGGTGAATACCTCGCGTGCATTCGGTCTTTGCTCTTCGTTTCAATTTAACGAGTCCAAAATTTTGATTTATGCGAATTCAGTTTAAGCAACGCGATTCCAACCGCTTGATTAACGCGAGCGTGTGCCTAACGAGTTGAACGAACAAAACTTATCGCCCGGTATTTAATCGGCGAATTAAACGCCACGCCTAAAGCTAGTTAATCACGAGTTATCCGCGTGGAGCGCTCGCGCAAAATAATTTTATAATTCAATTAGTAGAATGGACGTCGAGCATCGGTGATGCGTATCAGCAATTTTTTCGTGTCTAGGAAATCCCGGTGGTAACGCGCGCGTAGAACCGGTGTGGCGAGTATTCCGAAGAATCGCGTTGCCATTTCGCCATGGAGATGGAAAATCACTTTCGATAAAGAGCGTTTGAGGTTTTATCGAACGAGACGATCGACTGGAAATGGAGCGACGATACCCTGGGATACTTTTCGTTTCGTTCTTACGGCTTTTTGCCCGTCGAGTCTCTTCCTTATGAGATCGGAGCTTGAGGATTATAAAGATTCCACGAAGTGACAGTTGTACAAACAAATCCTTAACGAGCGTACCACGACGAGTGAATTCTCAGGACGCGTTTACGCAAGGTGAAAAATAAAATGCGTCGAGCACTCCCTGCGGAGAAGGTTCGAAGCGACCCTCTGTGTCGTGGGTGTAGCGAGCTTATTGGGTCATACGTTACATTACGTTGGATCGCGTTAATTTAACCCCACTGGACGTTACGTCGATCGATGGCGATTCACGTCTCGGCTTCCAGGGGTGGGACGACCCTCGATTTCCACGCAGTCTAACGTTGGGCGGTCTATGGGGCGATGCGCGATGGAGGACGAACCCCTCGCGCCTCGAAAAGAAGGGAACGAGCAGAAGGAAGGGGGTGTTTCTACCGGCGAGTCGGTGCGCGCGTGTTTCTATCCATGTCGGTATGAACGCAGTCTGTAAACTATTTCAGGCTGAACTTCCGTATCCGACCCTCGTCCGATCTTAATAAAATTTTACAGGTGAGTAGCATTAACTAAATCTAGTCGAACGACATAGATGCGAATTTAAGGAAACGCCTGCTTTCCGAGATATTGAATTTTTAATTGCTGTTGATCTTTTAGATTTTTACGTAAAAAAAGACTAAAATTCAAAAATGTTTTGCTGAAGTGTTTTATTTTATTAATATTTTGCACGATTATAAATACTAATTTATCGAAATATCATTAGAATACATATTAAAAAGAAGAAATATAGAAAGGAGGTTTATGTTTTTTTGGTAATTATTCACTTATGGGGAGCCACCACGGATTTCAATGTCCTTCACATCTGTTATCAAGGTCATCACCCTGAGTAATGTTGCGAAGGTTTTAAGCTCCGCTCGTCATTTATTATTTAAATGTGATAAATGGAGATTGATCTAACCAGAAAGGCCTACCACGCTCTCAAGTTCAAAATACTTTTTTATTACGCGGGCGGACCGTGCCGTGCCTAACCATTGCACCTGCCTAACCTGACATTTTGTGGAATTTCAGTTTTCCTTTTACGTAAACATTTCAAGAATTGTTAATTTAACCATGTAATTTTAAAATTTAATATCTCGGAAACCAGGCGTTTCCTTATATTCGCACTTATGGCGTAAAATTTTATTAAGATCGGACGAGAAAGGAAGTCTTACCCTACTTTATACCGTGACTTCGAAGGGTGCATCCGTTTCGTTAATTGGCATAACGACGATTATCACACCGTGGATAATTGGTTATAATTACTCGCGAAACTATTGGTGCACGAATAATACACCGCAACAGTTTGCTCTCTCTCGTTTCACACTTGACTAAATTCGTTGCGACCAGGTGATTCCTCTTCTTTCTCTCTTTGTCTCTCATTTTGACCAGCAGTGTTACTATCGTGCGATTGTGCGATGCTACTGTTTGCACTGCCACCGCAGCGGTCGAACGACGCTCTCGAAAACTGTTTCGAACTACACTGCGAACCATACGATCGCATTTCATGGAAGCCATCGAGTAACGAATGAAATGACGTAAAATGAATGAATAATTAATTAATGAAATATTCGTCACGCGGTAGATCCAATATGCATCAGCTGATAAGAGTGACCCAAACTTTTCAAAATTCACCAACTTCGTATCGTCTGTCCGCGTGGCTATAAAACGTGTTTCACTGGTAAATATTTCATGAAAGAGGGGTGAAGAAGCTGCTTCGCGTCGAGGTCGCGCGCTAGACGGTCATGGAAGATTTATGGCAGTGGTCCAGTTGGATTGGTAACGAGGAACTCCGATATAATCTCTGTGTCGCGTCTACTCGGTGGTGTTCGATCGAAAGGACGGTCGAACGAACAAAAGGAACGGAGAGAAGAGTGTGGAGTAATTGAGAGAAAAATATTGAGAGAAGACCGATCCTGATCCTCGTAGAAGTGCGAAGAAAATGAAGGAGAGAAACACGACGGAGGTTACGAGAGCGCGTTACGAAGAGAAGAAGATGGAGGACCGGTGAAGTGTCGAGTGAATAATTTAGAGCGCGACGATGCTAGGTCGATTCGGTCGTTCAATTCTTCCTTCGAGAGGTGCGCCTTAAGCCGTGGAATCTAGTCGTTAATACACGTCATAAGCAGACGCGTGAATGCGCTGCTCGGCGACGCGTATATCATGCGGGCGTGGGTCGAGCTCGTTCAAGATGAGCTCTGGTGGGAGAAAGCGGTGAGAGGAGAGTTATTTAATGCGTTAACGCGCGGGAGGGAGCGTCGTAGATTACACGCCTTGCTTTTTGATCCTTGAAAAATGGTACTCACACCTTCCACGCTGCTTTCCTCTCTTTACGCTTCCCTAACAATGAGCAAACGCTGCTTCCTCGCAAATCGCGTTTCTACTAGATAATTTATATTTCTTAGTGGTTCTTTCCCCTCTCTGTTCTCTGTTAATCGTACGAATTTGTTTGTAACACAATGGACAATTACGATACGTTTAACTCTTTGCGGCACGGTGGTATTAAAAGTGTCCCACCTTTTCGATGCACGACTATGCCTGGTGGGACATTTTTGTCCCACCTCGAAATATTGCAATAGTTACGTGCGCATAGGTTTATATTTAGTCTCACTTATGTAAAGCACTTGGTAATACCATCGATAAATATTATAAATGTGTTCACTTGTGTTAGCAAATTTCAACATACCAGTACAGGTTCATCAAGTGGAACTTTTTATTGCGACAATCTTTTTCTCCTGGTTTTATGTGAAAATTTCTGTGCAACATGGGTCTATTTTATGACCTAAATTCCTCTGCCGCAAAGAGTTAAGCGACATCTGGACTTTGAGTAAAAAAGTCATTTGTTAGGACTAGGAAGCTCCGATTTCTTTTTTCCGCAAAATTTATAAAATCCTTCTTATTAGTCCATCGAATCTTATTAATCTCGGTCAGAGTTTATCGATGTACGTAGACGAGATGCCACTGCCATTTGCGTGTGGCACGCGGCACGACACAAAGCACCCTTGTGCCCAGCTCAGCATCCGCAAACATATGATCCCATCTGGCTCGTAATACCACAAATATTACAACCTCGGTACAGAGGCGTATTGTCGTTGATTGGATTTCGTCGAAATGAGGCGGTCTCTTCGAACGCAGACCGCATCGTTTGCGGTAACCGCACGCGAAACTATTCAATTCACCACTGAACGGAAATGATCTGTTCTTTTATCGACTAGGCGTCTCATTCTGTTCTCGTCGGTACCGAGCAGCAGTAATTCATAAGTCGACTTATTCTTATCAACAAGCGAAGAATACTTAAAACTGTGCCCAACTTCTTTTCTACGCTATTTCTGATTTATTTCTAATTCTATTCTATTCTATTTCTGTATCTACTAATTACTCTACACTTTTACTACGATATATAGTTCAACGTATCTATCTTCTAATACTATTCTCGTATGAGAACATGACGAACGACTTAGCTTCCTCGCGTGTTTATCGTATTAACGCCGTAAGCGTCAAGCATATTATCGGAAACTCCAAGGCCAGTACGTAGGCACAGGCATCGCGCGTTCAACCCGCTAATTAATTCCCAATTAATCGCCATTCAATTATCACCACTAAGCAACACTGTTTCCCATGACTCAGTTAATATGTTAAAAAAGAATTGTCACATTAATTCCATTGCTCGGCGAAATTAACGCAAGCGTCCCCACCAATTACACGACACCAAGCTGTAAACGAGAATCCGTTCTCGTAGGTGTGCGCGTGGTCGTCAAACGGTCAATCCTCCCCATCGGCCGTTTTCCCTCACCACCGTCCAACCATTCGCGGATTATCGCGAATATTAATTATCGCGCGACAAACTCGCCATTACGCGCGTATAAGGAGAACGACGAGAACTAGAACGAGAATCCTCGATGCCATTGCGCTTACGATCTTGCAGATTAGCATCCTATCGGACCTTATTATCGCGCGCGATTAAACGAAGAAAGTGGAGGTGGTGGAAGAGAGGGATGAGAGAACGAGTACTAAGGGGTTGGTTGCAGATGCGTGCCAGTGGACGGTGGCGCATTAAACCACCGTCCGATGTCCGCGAAGACTTACTAATTGGCTATAAGTGGGGTCTCGATACTGACCATTACGCCTCTGGCCGTACGATGGAGATGTTCAGGAGGATCGAGTAGATCGATCGAGAAAGATCGGTTCGGTAGTTGGGCTGTGATATTAAACGGCAGGGATAGATAAACAGAGAGGGCGGAGGCGGATGATTTCTAACTGGTTCCTTCGAGGCTCTTCCTCCGCGCACTCTACCTCTCCTTTTTCTTGAAAGTATTGACGCGGGCGGATCTGGAAGCGACATGAGTAAGTCGTCGGTCGAGTCGCTGACCAACCGTTGCGCGCGAATTATCCGTGAAAGTAACGTGCCATCGGTAAATGCAATGAGGATAAGCGCAAATGAGACGGTGTCTAATCAAAGCGGAGTGTGAAATGGCACGAAGTGTTTTTGCGTTAGGTGGAATGTTCTGGTGGTTTTTTATACTAACGGGACTGATGGTAGTGGTGAGATCGTAGAACGTCGGAGTCGTCCAAGGCAGGGTGAAATTGTGGGGTGCGCCGTGATTCGAGAGTGAAAGGTAGACGAGGGTGGCTTACGAGGGTGGAGAATTTAATGGGGAATAATCGTGGTGCGCGTTAAGTAAGGGTGTCTTCTTCGGCGTTATTGTTCGTTTTACGGTAGGGAACAGTGGAAGCCCATTATGTGCTGTTGGTAGTCTTAAGACGTGGTCTCGCGGAGTTGGCATGATATTAGAAGCATTCTATTTTATCGAAACAATTTTAACTCTCGCGTATTCGCGAGGAATAAGTGAGAAGTGGAAGTACGATTGAAATTTGTCTTTTACGTGCCTCGTGTTCTTCCCTTTGTGCGTGAAATGAATAATGAAACATTGGAGGAGCCGCATTGAGGAATAGGTAATAAAAATAATTGAAACTGGTGTATTTTCATATAGTGAGTTCCTAAGTACTCATAAGACCTAGAAAAAATACTGCTAAATTTATCAGTACGATGGTGTTGCGAACCGTTTGGTGGATTACAGTTAGTCGCGAGTCTTTGCATCCTCTACAAATAGCTAGTTAACTGCAAATTGCTAGTATCTATTTTTCGTGACTGATCGTATCTGTTTTCTCTGCTTTTTTTTATCCAACGTACTATAGAAGAACAGTTATAAAACTATCGAATCTCGTGTACCTATTGTATTTCAATATCCACCGGAGTGTTTAGTCGAGTGTTCGTTCGTTCGTCCAGGGTGTTTATCGTCTCCGAAGCGAGTAAGTTTCTGTACGACAAATTTCTTTTGATCTTCGCAGATCATGACAGGCGACGACAGCATAAGCGACGACGTCTTCGAATTCGACGACGACAATTCCTCTGCGATGACAAGCGCCGTGGTATCCGGTGGCCTCACGCCAGCGAGCCACGTGGATCGGCAATCGGCCACGGCGCCCTCGCCCACTGGTTATCGCGACTATAAACCACCGGCCGAGTTGCTGGACCACGGCTACGCGGAAACCTTCAAAACCACAAGGGACTTCGACAGCGTGAGGAGTACCTTGAAGAGGGACCAAGACAGGGACGACGGCATGGCGCACAAGGTCTGTACCAAATTTTCTTCACACTTTAGAATACCTCCTTCGATATTCGATCTTCCACGATTTATCACTTGCTCCTATCGTTTCGCATAGCTTGTACTTCGAGCTAGAGAGTCTTAAATAAGAGTGACGACAAGAGTGACGTTCCGCCATGTTGTATCGAAATCGTGGGAAAGAGAAAGAGATACATGCTTTCTCTGTTCTGTGCGTCCTTTCTGTTCTATGTGTGAAAAGTGTAATTCAAGCACACCTCTAAGCTAAAAGCGACGGGAAGCTGAAAGTGATGTTATATGAAACCAATATATGAAATGTTTTTACGGTTGGAAAATATTTATACACATTGCAGTCCTTATTTTAATAATATGAGTAATGTTAACAAGTTTGATTCTATTCCCACGGGTCATGTTCAATATTGTCATGATATGCGTTCAAAATTATTGCGTAAATTTGCTACAGTTGGTTTGAAATTTAAAAAAATAGACCAAGAATTGTAATACCGAATCATGAATATTACGGCAATAAATCGAGGGCGATGCACCGTTCTTTTAAATAACAAAATGTGCAAATATGTATGTTGTACAATATAGGACTACAATAAATTTATACTCTCTATTTATTTATACGCCGATTAACAACGAGTATTGCCTCTATGTGTATTGATTTGAGCATTGTTTGCAATGATGTATCAACGAAAGTGAAATGTATTTCACACGAATTTGAAATTCGGCGGGAACCGATTGAAAATGGCGGACCAATCAGAAGTGGCAGCTCCTTGTCGTCATTCTTATTTAAGGCTCTCTACTTCGAGCGAACCTGGAACTTTCAACTCGATCGCGTTTGACTATAAAAATCACGCATGAATCTAAGGCGTCCACTCGAATAATATGGATATAATAGTCAACTGCAGGGAGAATTGTGCGAGTGTACGCGAAGATACTTTTCGAAGTTTCCACGCGTCGACCTTGCCTCTCGAGCGAAGGACGCGTCGGTGTCGTGTCCTGTCTCTCCTCTTCTTCGTCCTCTTCTCTATCCTCGCGCTTGCAGGAGGGAAAACAAGCTACTGGAATAATGATCGCGAAGGCTACCGAGCCTCGTACTCCGATACGTGGTAGCCTCGGTACGGCAAGCAGAAATATGCTTCGTTTCTTCTCTCTCTGTCTTTTCACGCCGTCTTTGTCTCACTTGTGTCGCTGCTTCTCCCACGAGAAGCCACTCCACGACGGCCGCAGTTGGTCGAATCAAGGTTCCTTTCTTTCCGTCGCGTTCCTTTTCTTTCTTTCTCTTCGTTCCTCCTCTTTTTGCCCCACATGGACACGAGTCCTCGCCGCGGTTCATCTGGCCGCCTGACATAGTCGCAAAGCATCTCTGCACGTTCGCCGATTTTATCTTTCGCTCGTCCATACCACCGCACTCCCACGTCGAGCCTTTTCTCTCTCCCCTTAGCACGTTTCCTTGGACTTGGTTTCGTCTCGTTTATCCTGCGATTAGTTTTGAAAATAGATATCGAGTGTCGAGACCACATTCGGTATCCTTACAGGTCGATCTTAAACAATTCTTGCGTTTCGCGAAATACAACTATTTTCTCGAGATTCTAACAACAAATATCTTTTTTCATACCTTTCTGTAGTATTTCCGTCAACGTCCGAAATGCATGTACCTTTTACTTAACACTATTCCTACCGACCGGTCAAATGATCATTTTCAACATTTCGATTAAAATTTCCTATATACAACGTAATTGAATCGCCTTTAAATTTCACACGACTTTTTCTAAAATATACGTATGATACATTTTTCAATTTTTAGGAAAAGTCGTGAAATTTAAAAGTGGTGCTATTACGTTGTACATAAGATATTCTAAACGAAATTTTAAAAACGGTCGTGATAGGAATAGTGTAAATAGTCAATCCAGGCTTATTCAATACATGGACGTTCTTGTAAGTGCGTTAAATGTTCGATTGCTGGATTAGTGATATATTGATACGCGTGCGTGACCATTTCACGCTCTAATCTCCTGGAGAACACAGTACGCTGCGCATAAGCATTAACGCTCAATCGGTGTCACTTAACGTTCACTTTTCCCGCCGTGACAAATTCGTACCGCTTCGTCGGCCCGACGTCGTCGTTTTGTCGAGGAAGATGGGAGAGTCGAGTAGGTGTCACGCTTGCGCTACCAGTCCATTTTGAGTACCGTAAATCAAGTCATCGACGCTGTAAGTCGAGTGACTAACTTTCACCGATGTAACGCATCGCGCGATTAATGATATATTAAACCGGAGAAACGTGGCATCGTATTAACAATAACCTGTGCGGGGTATAACAATCTGCGAATTCGAGCGCATAAGTAATTATTTATTCCTGATATTATCCGTTTTGTTTTCGGGATCCTGCAATTTATATCAGACACTTCGGTTTCTACGTGTACAGGTGAATTTCTCGTGAAATGTGATTAATTAAACGATCTAGTTTTACGGTCTGGGTACAATTCATGACATGGATTCGACTTCGACTCAATTACCTGGTAAGAAAACGTTAATAATGAACATTCCATTTCTCCATCTTCTTCCTTTGCTCCAAAAAATATCGGTACTGAATTATCCATTTAGTCAATTTAATTTACACGGTGAAACTAAAATTCTTTCGATTTTAATAACGAAGGATATACTGGAGTAACGGTAACGCGAAGCTGGAAATTAAGCAGCTGCCATTGTTAAGAAAATCTCTATGCGATGAATTTATGAATCTATGAAAATTCTCTATGAATTTTCCAGCGAAAAATCTAATAACACATTTGCGTATATGGAGCAAAATGATCATTGGTACTTGTCCGATCATTGGTATCGATCACCTATTGCGAGCCGATTAACATCCTTCCAGTGGCATTTGTTTGTGAGAAAGATAGAACAATTGGAAACGATTCGAAATTCGCCCTAATATCGATCAAATCTCAAACGGGGTATCGCCGAATTCAAATCGAAAAGTGCCTCGTCGTCGAAAGATTTTTTTCCACGATCCTGCGCCCCGTCAAGGACTATCGTGCGCGAATCACACCGTGCACGCACGCATGCACGCACGCGGACCAAGTAAAACCGGTAGGAGGTCTAGAGACGTTTCGAGCCGGTTTCTTGCCTGGCACTTTCCATGCGTTTCGTTCGCTCGCGAGTACCAACCGTACTTGTGACCACGAGTGCTAGTCGCTCGGGTACCGCCTATAAGGGATAATTACCGTGGATCCAGAATCCCTTCCTTATCCGTCACAATTATCTCTCAGCGAGTAATCCGGTCGCTAGAAACGCAGTGGAGAGAAGAAGACGCGAAGAAGGACGAGCCGAACCCTTAGGGCTAGGATGCGGACGCGTCGAGTTTCGAGAGAAAGAGAAAGAAAAATAGAAAGAGATACCCGCTAATCTCGATCTCCATCTGTACTCCAACGCCATTGTGGCTTAATCGGCTTCCGAGTCGCAAAAGATTACGCAGTGATTAATTAATTTAATGTCTCAATTCACCATTGTCAGCGCGCGGTGCCTATTCCACGAACTTCCTAGGGTGCGAAATCGACTGACAAGGTTTCGTCGATCGATCGTATCGATGTACGATGGAAGGATCTGGCTCGATCTGAAGGTTCAAGGACGCTCCGATGCATCGTCTATGCTGAAAAGACGAACGTGAGATGAAAATGCTGAAAAATGTTGCTTTTCGCAAGGGACACTTCCGCACTTTCCTCGAGCGATTGATCAATTCGAAGGTGGTATTCGACTGGTCGATGGAACGGCTCGTTGAGACGTGACCGATGCCAGTGTTCGTCGCGCGAGTGACTCCTTCCACGGGCTCGTTACTACTCTCCTCTACATTCCTCTTCTTGTATCGCAAGTCGCCGACTACCGCTAGTAGACGTCCAGAGGGAACGGCCTGCCGTCCGTCGGCGGTGACCTTAAGCGGTCGCGCATCTGGCAGAAGGCTCTGCTCCCTCGTACGCTCGCTCGCATACAAATTGAGTTAGCGGCCTCGTGGTAATGGAGACGAGGAACGAGAATGAGAGGCGAAAGACGCGCGGACACTCGGTGAAAAGACAACCGGACGAGAAGGGGCAAGGACGAAGGAGAGCCCGACTAAAGAGTCAGGGCGCGAGTAATCGCGCCAAGTGTTTTGCTCGCTGTGAACATATATATGCACGTAGAAACTATCTTATGGACAGAATTGTAAAGGATTTAGGCTGGAGTGCAGGGTCCAGGATGAAGAAACCGTTCGATATCATGCTTGCGCGTTGATAAAGTCTAGATAGCTTCTGGAAAGTTAGAGACACGTATATAATACTTTCGAATATTTATCATGCGCTTGATGAATATCTATACTATTAAGCATATGAATAATTTTACTTATTATTCACGCATTTGAGTCGTGTTCCATGTTAAAAACAATAGCCACGTTAGCAGAATTTAATATTACGTTTGCTTTCGTTATCGATTAGTGTCGAGCAGATTATGAGTAAAATAGGAAGTTCTCAGCAGCTGCAATAGTTGTAAAATTGATTGTATTTTGCATTTATGCATTTATTACACTTTTTTATTATATGTATACGAATTAGAACATAAGAATGGTATATAACGCATTGCCCTTCCGGTTGCACTTCTCCAACTTATGGTTGGATCTTTTCGTTGTCGGATGAAGAATGAGAAGAGCTCGGAACAAGGTTCGAAACCATTTCCAATGCTGTATTGTCTCGTGTTGTGACCGAGACTGAAGTAAATTTTTCTTGTATTCTACCTATCGTCGCTCGCCACCATTCAGCCAACTGAGTTAGTCGTCCCTTTTCCACGGGTTGTATATCGCCTTCTGATGGGCTTTAAATCATAAATAAAAAACATGAAAATGAACATTTTTTCACCAGCTACGTCCACAAATATTTTGGACTGCTGAATCAAATGTATACGCTTTTCACATAATTACAATAAGTTAAAAATTTATAAGATTTTTATCAATTGTCACCACAGCCTTCCTATTTCGAATTATCCGAATAATACGCTATTGTATTAAATATCGCTACTCGCGACAAAATACCTACTCAACTCTTGAAGCCTTTCGTTTAAGTCCACTGAAAATCAATATGCATGTGTAAATGTTAAAACAGTATTAGAGAAGGAAGGTATTGCAATAATGAAAGGTATTGCAATAATGAAAGGTATTGCAATAATGATAGATAGTTTATCAAATGTGCTGGTGATTTTGAAAGTGGTCTAATTGTAAGTCAATAATTTCGTAAAATTGACTTTTCCATTTACGTAGCGTTATTGTCACTTATACGATTGAAATATGGAATGATTTGTGAACCACACGTTTCTGACTTACAATTAGACCACTTTCACACTCATCGGGACACATCACAGTTTAAAGTACCTGACAATTTTTTTCCGACTTTCAAAGGTCAAGATCAATTCGTCCAGTTCTTTCATAATGTGCGTATCTTCATTATAAATTAGTGCCACATTTTGCATTCTCTCGACGTAAGATAACAACCTGTGCATTCCATTGCGATCTTTTTGTCCCCACGCTAACTCCATTTTAAGTGTATCAAATTGCCCTAAAATGGCTCAATCCATTTAAAGAAACATGGTAATTTATGGTAATCTACAATAACTGCCGTGAAACTTGCAATGAAGTATGAAGCAAACATGTTTCGAAGAAAAGAATTCCTCAAGCTGGATTAGGATATATGTATACATATAAAGCTGATGTAAGCATACTGCAGAGTATACAATAGAACAATGCTGGGCAGATATAAAACAAATAATAAAAAAACAAACGTGCACATATGTATTGCCACTGTGTCAGTATATCATTTTAAAACAATGATATGACACTACCCCCAGAACAAAATGGTCAAGATGAGATTGGTAAAATAAAATTAACACAGCGATTACTATGCTAAAAGGGTAGTTTGTACAACAAAGCGAAGAAAAAAGAAGCAAATGCTTATAACTGTCATTTTACCAATTAAATTTGGGGGGGCAGCTATTGAGTCTGCTTTGTATATAGTGTCTCTTAAGCATCGTACTTCCTCTTTCAACATTTTACGGTCTATATCAAGCATCATCAACTGAAATAAAAAATGATTGCATTACGGAAATAGTGTAAAAAAAATAATTAAATTAAATATAAGATCTTAACAGGATTCTTGAAATACCTCGAATGTGAATGACGGCCTAATCGAGGTTTCAAAAACTTTGCCACGTTCCGAGTTCTCCAGCAATCGAAAACCGATTTTACACCTGCACTTCTGGACACGTTTCAACTGGCGGTGCACTCTCAAAACGAGACCGATGTCCACGTGCGCAGGTTGATTTAATTTATCATGCGCTGCTTCAAATTCTTTTCGTAACTTCTCATTTTCTTCGTCCGACAGTTTCTTCTCTTGTTCCAGTTGCTCGACACATTTCTCCTTGATCTGCTTAATCAAGATTAAGTTATTCAAATATCTCTAATTTAAAAAATCGTGATTTCTTATGAAAAGTCTTACCTACATATGACTATTCTCAATGAAAAGATTTTCCGCCCGGGAAATAAGTAAATATAAAATGTACGTTTCTATTGCAAAAAAAAGTGTCTACGGCGAGGAGACTCGAACCATCGTCCCGCCGCTTACTACACTTGTGCTTTGCTCTTTGTAAGAATTTCAGATTCAATGGCAAAAGATCCACTCAGAATTTACAAAATTGATGTTTTCGAAAAGTTATGAATATCTAGCCCTAATAGTTTGGGGAGTTCTTGCTCAAGTCATGATATTTCCGTACTATAAGTATGACAAATTTCAGAGACGCGTCGAGCGTAAGATCGAAAGTACTCCATCAGGGGTATGTCATTGCGAAATAAATGGCTCAAGATTAACGGTATTAAGAATATTCGAAGCAAAGGCGCGTCTATCACTAGGCAAAATAAGCACGTGCCTAGGACCCACTAAAAATGGAAGCCCTCGCCGAGATAACTAAGCACAATAAAAAAACAATTGTGTCAACTAAATTTAATTTTGTTGTACATAAGCTATTCAAATAATAAATCACTAATATCACTTCTTTCAGTTTAAAACAGCGTAGGAGACCTGACATTCATTTGTATGCTTAGATGCATTTGTATGTAAAAATGGGTATGTCCTTTCTGCTCGTGTTAGATCAAACAATGGCGTATTCTGCATTATTACAACGTGAATTTATTTCTTGCACGCGATTGAAAATTTCCATGAGACAGACATTAGAGATCGTAAAGTCCAATCATGAGACAAGGGTGATTTCGGCGACGACCCGGCCGAGGTCGATAGGAGGCGTCTATAATAAATAATGTTCTCCAAACTCTAAGAGTAATCGTTGAAATTCACGGAAGGCCATTATATGAACCGCACAGTGCCATATTATCCATCTCTAATCGCTACGTGGCTCTATCCAAAATTTAGATCTTCGGACGTGTGCCCCGTCGTTATTGAGTTCGCTTTCGATGACATCGCAAAAGGGAGCACGGGCGAGAAACAAAAGCCACGGTAAGAGAAAACTAAAGATTACGTTTCTGCGCGCGCCTAATAATGAAATGAAATCCATTATTCGTATAGAAAATAAGTATATTTTTATTACTTTTTTATAACGTTCCTATATTTGTGCGATTTATATTTTCATATTTTTAATTTTGTTAGCATCAGACTGTGTGGGTAATAGTCATAATTATTTCTTGTGTTATGTCATACTGTTCTGATAAGGACTGAAATATATGATGAAAGAATGTAATAATTCTTGCCGTTGTTTTTTGTTTTTTTTGGTCGTATGTCCGGTTGGGTCTTGGGAAAATATGGACACCCTAGCTATAAGCAAATGTATCTGTTTCATCTTTTCTCTTACCTTCACGTCAAGTTCGCTCGTGGCCATCGTGCAGCAGAGTAATATATTGTTGACGGTAAGTGTTAGTACACTGACCTGTTGATCGTACGACCTTCTAAATAAAATGTGCACTATAAATTAAATCTCTCTTTATCGATACGCAATAACGTCTCTCACGAACCGTGCAGCAACGATCTCGCTGCTGTATACGAGAATTTTCCCGTGATGCCCTACACGTCCATTGATCCGGTGCAGTAGATCGGGGATCCACCGAATGTTCGAGTCGCCACGTCGAGTGCGACATCTACACCCGCAGGGTTAAAATTGTGGGATAGTGAATCTCTGACAGGAAGCACACGTGCACCTTACTGCTCCCGGAGAGCACGACACTTGTCTGATGGACTTTTTTATTTTATTTTTTTCTATTGACAATAAATGAGAACAGGGAGAAAGAGAGGCCAACCGGTGCTGTGTTCCGAAATTCACTGCCAGTACTGAAAATCTGTAGTATACGTGACACAAACTGTACATTTCCAGTACTGGCAGTGAATATTGGAACACAGCCCGGGATAGCCCCCACTTATGAGGCGTACCTGGGAGACAAAGCCCGCTCAGCGCTTATCAGAAAGATATAGTAGCGTTACCAACCTGATACAATGGCATTACCAACCTGGTAAAACACTTGTTTGGTGGCAATAAGACACGAGAGCTTTATGAATTAGGCTAGGGATCATGGTATTATGCATTCCAATGCACAGTGTGGCCCCTGGCCACGATCACGTCATGTTTATGTTTTGATTATCTTTTCACTTCGTTTTACTTTGCAATGCTTAATCGATCTCGATCGGCTCATACTGCGCCAGTTCGAACGATAAATGGAGTATGGTCTTCGATTTTTTCAATTGCAGTATGGTAAACAACTTTTTCCATTGGCAAAATATCGGACGAGGCTTCTGTTTTTGAGTTAATAACGAAAAACCTGCGAGCGTCGTGTCGTCTACCATTCTCGACGAGATCGATTGCATGCTCGTTTTTTTTTTTTTTTTTTTTACATATTTTTCGAGCGATAAAAATTTCCCAGAGACTTATTTGCGATTTGCGAATTCTCGAATTAAATCGTGTACAAGTTCGACCCCTCTGTGCATTTTTGGAATAAATTTAATTTCAATTGCTATCAATTTCGAAAAATTGAAGTAAGCGCAGTAAAGATATCGATATAAATTAATACTCGTCCTAGATATTATTGGCTGCGGTATTGCAATTTCGAGGAACACCAGGTTACTTTACACTTTGAACGCGAGTGAGAGGAAAGGATGCGCTCGATTATGCGGACGAGCGCAAAAAGTAAGATGCCAAGATTGTGAGCATAAGCAGCGCGCAGCACGTGCCAGGAGTCTGCGGCTTTATCAATGAATCCTCTCGTCTAGTCCCTCCTCTTCCCTCTCGGGTGCTCGCGCGCGTGCATCAAACTTTCCTCCACGAGTGGCTCGCGCTCGGTAGAAGTTTAAAAACACTCTCGCGCAACTTCGTGGCTCTCTCGGTGGGGTGGTGCCTCGTCGAGACAAAACTGCATTCCAGTCGTGTTCTCCATTCCCAGTGGCGACGGCAGATTCCCCCAATCTCACGTTTCTTAGCAATTAACGTGCACCTTGCCCCCTGGACTTCGTTCTTGTCCCCGCGTGCCTTCTTGCCGTCGAATCTCGACTGGATTCGTCGATTAGCAATCTACTACCTCCCCCATTTGGTATTGTAGAGCTCGAATTCGCGAGCCTTCGCGAGAGAGCCTCGAACGACGGTGGAAGTACAACGGAGGATCGGTTTTTCGCGAACGAATTCGAATTGGTATTCCGCGCGTCGGGGTGTCTCAGCTGCGCGGGGAATTGTAAATTGATAAAGCCAACGACGACGCACGCGACGCAGAAAAAGCACGCTGGCTGGTCTGCTTGCCCGTAGCCTATCCGTCATCCGCGGTCGGATATTCCACGTACGGAGAAATCCTTCGACGAGGATTCCGTGCTTTCGTATGCGCATACATAAATATACCCGTGGAATCATCGAGGATCGTGGCGTATTAGGCAGTAGCTCGCTTTCTCGAAATAGGAAGGATCAAGGTCTGCGATTTCGAAGACAATTAAGGAGGCCGCTGTCACGCGAATTTTCTAGGTTCCACGTGGAATTTTCGTTGTGATTTTATTCGTCGCGAAAAACCCTGGTTTTTCTATGGTACAGTAATTGCGTTTGTTAAATTCGTAGCATTCGCGATGACTACATCGGACAAGCTGTAAATCGTCTAGTAATTAGTAATCTAGATATGACAAATATTTGGTTGTTCGCGGATCAGAGTAAGTTACTTCGCTTTTAGAATTTTTTCTTTGGTTAATTTTAATATCAAAGTACCAAAGAGACGCCTAGGTTTAACGACGATTTCAAAGATACGTTATTGCATGCATTTTATGTTACTAGGTGAAAGGTTTATCAAAATTCCCTTCGTTTTGCTTCGAGAAGTTAATCGATGTGGCAAATGTGCAAGACGTTCGAGAAACCGATTAGCTGTTTTCATCCCGTGGCTATACTACTTTTATCGTTACAGGAAAATGATACTGCCGAACGGCAGATCTTTGAAACGGATAAGCGAAGGACGTAGATTTATTTGTATAATCGAAACTGGACACGGCATCGGCACGTCGATCGCGTCGTTACAAGTATTAGAAGTGAAATCCTACCGGAGAGTGGTCGTCTGGCCTGTGACCCAAAGATTCTAATCACCTCGCGGATTTAACTGCGTTTTCATGGGCTCTCGAATTTCCACGACTCGAATTTCCACGTAGCACGAGATATCGCTGTCTCGTCTCCTCTCCATTATCGCGCTTGTATCCCGACGTGTTAAGCGCGCATACCACCTGTACTATCCAACTTCGCAGCAGGATCGTGTAAACACCCAGCCGTACATCATGCTAAGCAACCATTACTCGGGCATGTAGGTACCGTACGTGCCCGCGACGTTTGCATTTGCGGTGTCTCCTTGCCTTTGCCCGCGTAACGGATAACACACCTTTTCATTCGCTCTCCACTTTACAAGGATTCCTTACGAAACTTGCCGAGTCGCAATCACATCCCGCGTCACTGATGTCAAACAGTACCTTCGACGCGTGATTTCGATATGCAGTTTCCATGTTGCGTTGTTATTATAATTGCGTTTTCGTAACTACATGGGTAGCGGTAACCTTTAACCAGTTAACTGTTGGAAATGGAGGATTGATATATTTAATTGGACTAATACAGATGCAGTGATTGGGCTGGTGTAGAATTGAATTAGGATATAACAAATTTGTAGGCAGTTATTTGGAATGATCTTTCTTTAAATTCATAGCTATAGATGAAGCTTAGTAGCAGATTAAATAGAGACTCTGACAAAATTGTATAAAGTGGAGCATGTAGTCAAGGGTAATGCAAACTTATTTTTCAAACTTTGGTAAACCAAGTCGGTTTAATTGCTGTGGCACATCGAAGCTGGAGGATCGCTGATAAATTCAAATCTTTGTCCTAAGCTAGCGAGCTTTTGGAAGCAGAAGGTTCGGAAGTAAATACATCCTCTGTTGGTGGTAATTGATGTGAGGTTTTTATCTACATGCTCTTCCATGCGTCGAATTGATACGAATAAATACAAAACGGTAATCTCCTCTCGGCAAAGCCATCTTATATTCAGTTGCTCCCGTCTATTTACCAGTTAGTCGGTTCTAATACGAGTCTCTGTAACAACCATGAACACGATGTAAATGTACTATGAGCATACGCACAGACGATCCGAGGCCAACAGGGCTGTTGCGTTCCATGCGTCAGGACCTTCTTGTTTAAGGGTCGTCCCACTGCTGGTGAAGAGCCTCTTCGAAGTTTCAAGCGAAATTATTTACGAGCATGCATGCGCTTGACGAGCATTCATGTAAACTCAAGACGATGCATCAAAGTTGGCATTCTCCTTGTGGTAGGATGATGGGTGTTCGTGTTAGTCGAAGTAGGCAGGATTCGAGAAGGATTGCCATACAGTGATGCCGATAGTGGCATGACAATGGAATAAGTGAGAGGAACAGTATTGGGCCAATTTAGGGCACTAAATTTTGAAGAAAAAGAAAACACGCATAAAATGGACCGACGATTCACTATAAATCGATACCTTGAAGAGAAGAAAATTTGATGAAGATTTAGGAATTGTGTCTGAAATATTTAAAATTGCCCACCTGTAGAGAAAAAGCGTGCCTTCAATTGGCAAATACCGAGCCAAGTGGATACGAAACAATGCGATCTTAGGATGCCTGCTTGTCTCTCGTACGTTCATCGACATGTCAATCGATCGATCGATCGATTTCATCACGTTCGTCGCCTTCATTCTATTGATTCTGCTGCGTGTCCCTTGGTGGATATTGCAGGTTCTCGTAGGAGCTCCTAGGCGCTTTCGTACGTGACAAGCGTGATGGAGTGAATTCGTGCGCGGAGATAATCAATCGCATTTAACGTCAGTTCGGTTTCTCGTTCCGGTGTCGAGCGTTTATTACTCGAAGTATCTTTTGGAGGATTGAACATTTTTTTGCGCGGCGTATGTAGTTCACGACGAATATTTTAAATAATGCGAGAACTTCGCTTTCACGAAATGTGCCTGATACAGAAAAAAAATATACAATAAAATGAAGAATTTAAAACTTGGTGGGTAAAGGCATTCAATTAATGCACGTACCGCAATACTTCAATCTACGCGAATTTGTTCCATGAAAACTGCGTGTGGAACAAGTTCGCAAATTATGCATAAGGATTCGTCCTGTATGTTGTTGAGTACATTGCTGTTACGTTTGTCGCGTACAGAGATGCGACTACATAAGCAAAGGGAGCACTCTACGCCAAATGCAGAATCTACTCTTATACGAATGCGATAAAAAATTATTTACATTTCTAATTTGCTTTCTAATTTGTCATTCTTAATTTCTCCAACCTATCTCTGTCCTTCCCTCATTATTTCTCTCTCGACGTATTTATCTATTCACGCGCACTTCCTGCCACGCGATTAGCATACGAATGCACGCGCGACCTTCGTCGTCATCGAACGCGAAAAGGTGCATTGTTGGAGCATTCGTTGCAACGTGTGTAACGGGGCGCGGCTAAAAGCCGGTCGCGACAACGCGCGCCCATGAAAATGCAAACGAGCGAATCCGGCAGGCAGGCTCTTTCGAGGATGACCTTGCCCACCAGGTTTCAGCAAAGGACGAATGGACATGTGGATGCACGCGTGACGTCCAACCATCGTCCATGATAAGAGACTTTTCTCTGATAAGATCATCAGCCAGGTTCTCGACTCGTGGGCGCGCGCGTTGCATGGTCCCGCGGAAGAATTATTAGCGAATGGTTGCGGAAAGATAATGAGATTTTGATTATCTCGATAAACAGAAAGGGCAGCTGCGAGTTATCTTCTCGATGAGGACGAAAACTTCAGAGAATTCGCAGCATTAAATTTGTTTCGATGCGTCGTATCCGCTCGATAGATTTATGCTTGAGAAGTTGCGACAGGAGATAGGAACGAACGGACGTTTACACGAAAGTTTCAACAGGTTTCCATACTTTTTTATGCTAAAACATGTGAGTCGAGGGTCCGCGTATGGGATTTTGCATGTTGCAACAGATGGTTGAAATGAAGTGTACTTCGTTTGGATACAAGGTAGACAGATTCTATTTGAGTTGTGCCGTTTCAATTTTTTATTTGACGGCTGGAAACTATGAACCCTCCGCGGCAGCTTGCACGGATAAAAGAAAAACGAGTTTTGTAAAAATTGTATGTATACATTTTAAAAGTTTCACACCTGCCTCAACCCGCTTGGTACGGTATAATAGAAAATGCTTTATCGAAGGTGATACATCAGCATGTGGGTCCTAAATGGATTCAAGGAACAGCGAAGTGTTAACAGTTTTTAAATTTATTTGCAGTATCTTGTCATTCGGAAACACAGTAAGGTTTGCTTTTCCAGGTGCATTGACCAAAAATACATTTTTTTGTAGAACACTGTCGAAAAATATGTTAACAATCCTATTTCGATAACTAACGCTCAGAGTACCTTACTAAATTTTCCGTAATTACGTAATTTATCTATATTTTTTAAGCTTTTCGTTAATTCCTCGCGGAAACGCGCGTAAATTTCGCGAATATTTAACACGCTTTATTCAGAATAACTCGCGATACCCTTCATCAGCATACCGAATCGCTCCCAAGTTCCATAAATCTTTACGACTGTGGTCTTTCTCCGGAGCACGTCACAGCTTTTACGATCGCACATTTACGATGAGCTCCCGACAGGGCAATGATTATCATTATGACGAGGATGACTATGCTGACGCACTCATGGTTCGAGCTTGCCAATACACTCTGTCCGCCCGTGACGCGTATAAGCTTTCAACGATAACAAGTAATAATCTTGTTTCAGAATGATTTTAGCATGCGCCAAATGGGCACAACTTGAGGTAGTACCTTGCCTAGAATCAGCAAGCTTTGAAGAACGAACTTTACGAGACTATTCTATAAATTTGCATATCGACGATATTCATATATAGAAATTTAGTAGGACAGATAAATATTTTCGCAAAATTGCAAAGGGTTGATGATCGTTATAACTTTGACGGAACGTGACAAAAGTAAGAGGGGCGGTCAAATGAAATAATTCAACGCGTGGCGCCTCGAAAAGCAGCCCGCGTGGCACGAGATCGCGGCAAGAAGAGGACGTGGCGCGCGCACGCGCTTGGTGTCGGCTTTACGAGCGGCGATAAATTCCTCGCGGACGGTAAAGATAGACGCGCGAGAGCGACGAGCTTCTACCTTCGATTCGCTCGTACGAACGCCCCGGGAGCAATTATCACATTTGTTCGTTTCTTTGGTGCGAAGTCCTACGGAGAAACTCCTAACGCTCTACTCGATATAAATCACGCGCCCTTCGGGAAGTTTATAATTCTATTAGCTCGGATCATTAATATTAATTGACATTTTATTGCACGCGTCCACGACGCTTTGCGTCCTCTTTCTATTCTCTTTATACATTTGTATTCAAGCTTGTCAATGTTAATAGACTTGTACTAGACGTAGTACGCAATTTCTTTTTGCTGAGTTCTGTATCTCGTATTTTCTTGTCCTCAATTTACATCCAATTTGGACTGCGCATTGTCAACATGGGTCATCGATGCTCGATACTTTGCTATGCACGGACGTGTTTTGCCTGTTACGTGTGAAAGCGTACATCTGAACGTGCATCTTATAAGGCCAATTCGCGAGCATAGACAACCTATGCGGACGTGCATTAAAATTTGGTTGCATGTCACTTAACAAGCTGATAGATACATTTCGAATCAGGAGTTCCTTGGATCACTTTTGGCATCGGATTCTATTAGACAAAGCTGTTGCTTTTAAATGCTATTCATATATGTAGATTGTGGTGACTGGTTCGGTTCTGTACCGTGCTGTTTTTTCGAAAATGGATTTTGTTGAAAAATATTGATTTCACTTAAAAGGTTGTACAATGATTCTTTGAGATTATTTGCTATACGAGTAGGTTAGAGCAACTTGAAAGGTGAAGCTTGAAGTGGAGATGCGAACGATCATTTTGTGGTTGTCTTCCCTTGACTTTGGTAGAAGGGAATAACAGGTCAGAAAACATATTCGTATTGGTCGTTGAGCGCTAAGGACTTCTAGGGTTGGTGGGCAGGCCATGACATGCTTAGGATTAGCCTCCACAGGGTACGAAGAAAAACAGCTCCATAGTGTATCAAATCTTAAAGATACAAGCAACGTTCGGTATTAGGTTACGTCCAATCTTGGTGGTCAAGGCTCCAAAGCTGAAGTCCAAAAACACGGGGGAAAAAAAAAGGTTACGTCGAGTGGTAAGAGAACTCGCCTTATTTCCATTAAACGCATCGCACATTAATCGTGGAGGCCTTCCTGTTTGACTTCAAAGATTTGGAAAAACACTATGCTACAAGTTGGTCGAAGTATCGCTCGAGATTTGAGAATTGCACGCAATAATCTACTAGGGTGCCGTATGGAAAAAGTATCAAACCAAAAAACTTAACACGAAGGAACAGCAAATCTAGTCCTAATAAAATACATCCTATACATTTTTCATACAATCATTTTTACGAGACACTTCATTCCTGCGATCAACGAGCATTAACTAGGCTTTCTTGATATTCCTTTGAAAGTCAACGACTGTGCTCCACCTCGGGGCATCCCGCGTGGAATTTATTAAATTTTCCAACAGCGCGTTTAACAGACAATACACGCCTACATCAGCGTTTCTCAAATTTCACACACGTCCGCACCTCCATAAACTCTCGTTATAATCAACAATCCTCATCTCGTCATTATCTACTGTTAAAGAGACACATAGGTACGTCGAAGATAATTTTTCTTCTCGCAACAATGGTTAACCGCGGTAAAGAATACCTGAGAATTCTCACAAACCTTTTCAATTGCTCCCGAGAATACACGAGATACACTCTTTGAGAGTCACTGGCCTACATAATTTTCCGCGCGACATGCAGGTGCGCGCGTCCTGCATTCCGCACGATCGCCCTCACGATCGGCCAATCGTACCACCATTCGTCCGCGCGAGCCAATTCAATAAAGCCTCTTCACACGCGAGGAGACACTGATAATACAAATTCACGGGAAGCTGCGCGCCAATATCGTCGCCTCTCCATTTCGCTCGCTTCGTACGCGCGTTTATTAAAAAGGCGATCTCCTTCTTCGATCCTTCTGACTGTCCTTCTCTTTTTACGGCCCGCGAGGGGCGTTAATTGCCGAGCCGCGCTGCCAACAATGCGAAGCATGGAAGGCGGCACGCGAGGTGCAAAAAAGGGGTACGTTGGGGGAGAGAGAAAAGGACGCGAAAGGAGAATTGGGTGGAGAGAGGGAGGAAGGAGGCAGCTGACTCAATGTGCGAGTGGGAAGGGGGTTGTTGATGGAAAAGGGGTGGGGGTGGTGAGGCGGAGGACAGGAAACGGACGGTGGAGAGGGCGGCGATTGTGTGCGTGGTGCTTGCGTGCCTGTGCGTGTAAAGAAGAGAGCGAGAGAGACAAGAGAGAAAAAGAGAGAGAGTGAGAGAGAGAGAGAGAGAGAGAGCGAGAGTGAACGAGAGAGAACAAGAGAGAGTAAGAGAGAGAAAGAGAGAGGGCGGTAAAATGAGGAGAGGTAGGGAGAGGAAGAGAAAGAGAGAGAAGGGAGGGCAGTGAATTAAGTTTCTCCGCCCCTGAGGCCGACACATTCGCCGACACTCGTCACGACCACCCCCTGGGGGTCCTGCGAATCTTTCAATGGAAATTCTCCGTGAAGGGGACGCCGCCTCGAGGACCGGGAATATAAATCCTCGGGGATAGGGAAAGAGAGGGAAGGGAGCGACGTGCAATCGCGCGGGTTCCTACGTCCGTTAGTCCGTTTGTTCTGCATATCCGTGTGCTCTCCACCACCTTGACTTCCTTCGCGTTGCTTCATTCTCCTCGCGGGTGACAGGCGTGCGATAGTTGGCGGTGATGGTGGAAATGCCGCGTTGCATCGTGAGAAAGAGTAGAATATTTCTCGAGAACGCGATGACATTAAAAATGTTCGAGTGGCGTATCACTTGCGCGCGCTTCCTTGCATTCTTCGACGCGACAAACCAATTAATAGTTCTCGAACTACTTCACGAGGTGTCCTACGAGGTGTGTCCCAAAAGTATCCGAGCTTTGCCTGTATTGTGAGAAAGAGTTATTCTGGAAGGATATGAACAATTTCGCCTTCAAAGTAGTTTCTTTCCGAAGCAATGACCTTCTGTCAACGTTGCACCCACTTGTGTAAGCAGTTCTGGAAGTGATTTTTTGTAATAATAGCTACCTCGTCGCATTCTGTTTTATTTCCTCAATATTGTCAAATCTTTTGACCTTCAACGGACGTTTCAACGTAGGAAATAACCAAAAGGCAGACGGGTCTATATCTGGACTGTACGGAGGTTGGCGAAGTTGGATAATACCGTGTTTAGTTAAAAACTTATAAATCAGATGAGGTGAATCTGCTGGCGCGTTATCGTTCCACCATTGTGAAATGCGACACTAAAAATGGACGAAAAAGTCGACACTAAATACTGAATATTTGTTTTCCATAATAGGATGCCCAAGAAGAAAGATATACACAGAGGTCGGATTTTTTTTGGGACACACCTCGTATTTTATGTTGCTTTCTCCATTTAATTACCAGTCGTGTCTGGTCAATGTCTTATGTGTCCTTTGTAGAAAACGGTTTAAAAGGACCGCGCGACCGAGAACGTAAAGCCTTCTTTGAAACCCCGCGATTCGCGAACTCACCCAGGCTTGAATTGCACGAGCACGGCCACCAGGATGACTCTATCGATTTCCGTGAAAGTCGTTGGCCCGCAAGAGAACCAATACCGCATGAAGGTGAAAAAGAAACTAAAGGAAGCGACGACGGGACGGGCATCGAATTTTTGGAAACTAGGCGATGGGAGCGGGCTGCGTCGTCGGGTCGTTGACTGCAATCGCTAAGAACTTAATGATACGTAGAGTTTTTAGTGTGAAAAATAAGAACAAAGTTTGTTAACACTATCGGTACACGTCAAACCTTACCGGACAAAAAATGACATCGAACGTTCAATTTTGTATGCTTTACGGATGCTCTTAGCGAACTTTGGTAAGAGTAATTGCCACGTGTCGGTCGTACTCAATAAACAATTGATAGATGCTCCTGGAAATCTTCGACCCAGGCTCCGTTCTTCTCGCGTCTTCTTGCGTCGCGAACAACGTGGAGCTTCAAGTGCTTTTTCATCGGTGAGGATGGATCGCGGTCGTTAGCGAAGAAAGACAGGAAGTGAGTAAGAGAGGATGGGAATGGAGAAAGGGGAAAAACTTATTCGTTCCCAGTGAAGAAATTAGCCGTCATTCGTCTTACAAGTTGGATAGATTTTTCTTAGGATGAATGTAGACATCTCCGAGTCTTTGCTCATTACTCGGATTGTTCTAATTGCCGATGTGGATTACGCAGAAATGCATCATTTGCATAATTTGTACTCCACTTTCAAGGGGATTCACCGGTAGATATACAGGAAATTGTGACGTAATTTGTAACATTGAAATCTCGCAGGACTGGTGTTACGTCGTCGTCCATTTTTCTAAAAATCTTTTAAAATGAAGTAGCTCTTGCTGTAGACCACACTCCTTTCTGGCCTGAAGGGTAGCCTGAAGCATTTCTAGCCTATGTTGACTAGCACTCGTTCAATTGCAATGGCACTGTTAATGACCGCCCTTAACCCTGAATACTGCAATGAACTCGACATCCCCCATTTTCCGGAGACCGATTAGGGTGTTTACCAATATCAGTAGCGACTTTGAGAAAGTTGGGATTGTTCGAGAAGCAAACAGATGCGTCCAGCCACACATCCTTGGAACTCATTATATTTTAATTTTGTTCGTGAACGTATTACAAAATGAAGTGAACAATTTCATAATCAATCATAAGTTTTTTTTACTTCACGTGGTACCATACCTGGCGACGAGGTCGATTGTTTCTCCATAGAAGAAGGAACCCGTACTCATGATGTGCAATTAATACGAATTTAAGTAATTTTTCAAGAAATAAACAAGAAACAGAGTTCCATAACAGAGCAGATAAATTCTTTATTTTTCGCAAACGATATTCGATTCCGCAAATGGTGGACGGTGACGAGCACCTGTGGCTCGTTCTACGATTCTCAGTCGGAACGACGACGGTTTGGTCTTCTGACCCGTGCCACCAGGCGGATTATTACGTTACCGGTGAATTTTGCACCTGCGTTACCGCGGGGTTATGTAACGGGGCTCGTGCCAGGAACGTCGAACGAGATGATACAACGAAAAGGACCGTCTTGAGGGATGTAGGTATACGATGGTGGTCCTCTTGCGCGTAAATCACGGTGGACCTTTCTCCAAAAAATTGCAAATCATGTTTATGGAGTTGGAGACTCGTCGTATAATATAATATTTAACAGCATAAAAAAATAAATTAAAGATTTACTTGTAGCGGAAGTCTAATTGACGCAAGCTTAAAAAATAACCACGTAGCACATTCATCGTTGCGGTTCCAGCAAAAGCTTCGCATCGAGTACCTCTAACATCCGTGTTGCAATTGTTCGCGAACGCACGCCTAGAGGGAGGAAAACGTCAAGTACTCTCCCCACAAAAGTACAATCAACGAAAGGAGGGAGGAAGGGTGTCGATCGTAAAAAAATTCAACTTTCGCTCGTGGTTTTCGAGGTTATAGACATTTTAAGGGACCGAATGAGAGAGTGGAGTGAGGAGAATCGAGAAACCGCATGCCCGCACCTTCGCGAGAAATACAATAGGACATATGCACCTGCCAAACGTACAGCGGTAGCTTCGAGATCGCGCGACAAGCGTCGCTCTTTCCTTTCCTTTTTCTCCTCGTGCGCACTTTTGCACTCCTTCGATCTTCGAGCCTTTGTCTCACACGACTCTCGTTGTCGTCGCGACTCCTTCGAACAGGTGGGAGTTCGAGACGATGGGCCATCATAAAGTTTGCGGTTCATCGGGCGTCGAGCCACTTTACTGTCACGCTGCGTTTTACTTTTCTTTGTTCGGCCAGTTGTCTCGGTACATTGACGTTTAATTATTTCGGTAGACGTCCGACACCGGCAGCACGTGGGTTCCCACAATAAAAGGCTCCTTTTACACGGTTCTCTTGTTAGAATTACTTCGCACATTTTTCACGTGTTTTTTATTCAACGTGATTTATAACAATGTTTCTCGACCTTTGGGTCGCGAAATGTCAGGCCGCTCCAGACTCGACGAAATCCACTGGTTATGGCGTTTTGTGGTAGAGCTGTTGAAAGTTTGTGCAAAGCATGGATGCACTTTTGCTGTATTTAGTTTTATTTTATTAGATTACTAATAATGATAAATCGATAATGTTTGAGTTACGGTATAGAAACGTCAAGGAACGCTAGTTCATGACATCGATTTGCTGGACCGTAGTTATAATTTTTTCTTCATATATCTTCGACTCTAAACGCTTGTTTCATTTTGCTTTGTAATAATTTGCTCATACTCCTAACAATCGGCAATTAAATTAATGATGTCTTTGGATTCTACAATATATTTATGATCGATTCTTTTCGTTGGAAGTAACGTCATTAAAATTCTTCTACTTCTGCTTACAGACAATCCTTCTGGGCGACAGCGGAGTCGGCAAGACGTCTTTGCTGGTGCAGTTCGACACTGGAAATTTTCAGCCTGGAAACTTCGCTGCCACCGTTGGTATCGGCTTTACGGTGAGTGACTCTACTTCTGCATGCCAGTACCAAGAACTCGACAATTTTGTTCTATCGCTGCGCGTGGAAATTTTCGTAGCGTTCAATGAAGCACGAGCAATGCATTTCAAAGCGAAAACCCGTCAACGAATATAACGGAGAAAATGTGTACGTCAATGTGACTAAAGTTTCTACGTTGTCGATGAAAAGCAGGCATGACGCTTTTCACGTTACACAATGAGCGCGAACGATTGAAATTTCCGCGGTGATTCGACCGAAGGGAAAACCTGTAAATATCAAATATTAATTTACCATCGAGAAGATATTATTGCCACCGACCTTTAACCGGGCTCTTCGCTTACGATTAATTTTTCATCTTTGAATTCATCTGCACCGTGCTTCGAGTACTTTTATCGCGCGAAGTTCAAAGCATCACGACCGTCGGCCCACGTGACAACTACGTGTATCAGCGTCTGACAATGTGAGCGATGCATTTATGCATGAGAGCAAGGGAACCGGCCCGAGATGCCTTTCATATGCAATCTACAACCCTCTTGTGTACGAATGTGCAGAGGACTCGCTTTCCTACACCGGTCCGCGTGCGCACGCGCACGTGCGCATAATTCGATGATACTACGTGCGCGTCCGTCATTGTTGCCTCTCGACCGGAATGCCCTTGCCAGTACCGTGTAGTTCGTAGAAGAGGGATCATAGGTAAATCCTTTAGACCATTCCTCTTATCCAGTGCCCTCGATTTTGGCACTTCGAAGCCAAAGTTATACGCCCTTACTCTTTCCATTTACGTATCCGTAATTATCAACTACATTCATTGAATTTTTAACAGTTTTCCGACAAAGGCACATCTCTTGTGGTAATCGACTATAATAGTTAAATATTGACGGCTGGAATGGCTGCGTATGGTTACTAGCGCTTTTAATTGAAATTGTTGCGACGTTTTAGTCGGCATTTTTAACTAATTATGTAAAGTAAACGAATTTTCAACGTCGAATGTCTTAAAAAATGATCGGTAAATGTTCATTTTTCACTCATGGCGCTTTGAAGGTGCGTAAAGAGCCGTCCTTCTTATTTCTTGTTGTTTTTTTTTGGACCTGCGAAAGCGTCGCCCTCGTCACGCCACATCGAATGAATATTTATAGAAATTTCTTGGTCCCTTATGTCGCGTCTCCAGTTTCAGGCGACTCGTAGGCAGAAGTGGCGGAGAGGCAGGGGGTGAGAATGTGCCGGGGGTGAAATTGAATTTATGACTTCATCTCCGATTTGTATGGTTGGAATGGGAAAGGAGAGGAAGTCGATGTGCCGATGCCGCGGGCCGAACGTGCGAGCATAGAAGAACGAAGAGAGTCGTTTACGTCTGTCCTTGTTTCTCCTTTTCTCGCGTTCTTACCTCTCCCTTTCCACCTTTATCCCGAATTTCCTTCATCGTTCCGTCAATAGATGTTCATGGTTCATCGTGATTTTTTCTTGTAGAAGTATGTTATTTGGTGGCGCGAGCACCTGCAACGAAGTCCTATAACAATGAATTTACTTGCAAATTAATATGTAACTTGAATTCGAATGTAAGTAGGTTTTTAATTGTGTTCGAATGTTGTTGGGACGATCTAGCCGAATAAGGATCAATTTATGGCGCAGCAAGGTGTAAAATTGGCGACTGGGTTAATAGCCATTATCGTTTAATAAATGCTTAATGAATCATCGTAACGTTGGTACGGTAAAGTAATAAATTCATGGTCGTGCTTAGAAAGTAATAGTCCAATTTGCTTGTACCTGCTTTCTTCTGTAGAGACAGACAGGCGTGAGAGGTAAAGTGTTAGGAAGAAAAGATGTAGAAAGAGACGATGATGGATATACAACGTATCCATTCTGGTTTATCCGTTCCAGGTAACAGTTGGCAGTATCGTCGTGAAAGTTGAAATTGCTCCATCACACGACGCGTAGCCTCCGCGGATTTCTCCTCTGCGGGTAGCGCGCGTTGGTCCATCCGTCTGCTTCTCTGTCACTCTCTCTCTCTCTCTTTCTCTTTCTCTCTCTCTCTCTTTTTGTCTCCCTCTCTCTGCTCCCACACATACAGACACATAAGCATTTATTCACTCTCTCGCTTACTCTCCCTCGTCCCCTAGTCTTTCAGTCCACCATTCACTCTCACTCGCGTTGAAGCAGCGATGGCGAATCTTTTTATGTCGCGCATACCAAGATGTTACAAATATACTCAGCCAATGTCCACCGTGCTGGGTAGTTTTTAATAGAATTAAAGAAAAATGTTAAATTAATTATCCGAGCATTTTAATTCTGTCGACATTAAAATATATCATAGCACTTCTTTTGTCCATGGAAAGCATCCCAACGTTTAATTTCAATGAGAGCTTTTTCGTGTATGCTCTTATACCTTCTTCTATCCGTCCTTCAACTTTAACTCTCCATTTGAATGCCCAAATTTCGGCTATCAAGTAGGCAAGCCAGGCATGCGTGAGGGTCCGTGTCCTTGTGGACGAGCTTCTGTAGGCACGCTTTGCGCAACGAGGCGTTACACATTGTACAGACGTTGCCAATCTAGCGTTTGGCCTTGTGATCAAAGTTCGTCAGACGCCAGGTATGATTTACACATGATCATGGTAACGTAGAACTGACCTAAACGTAGAAATGGATGCTGAAACTGTGAAAGTTTACGATTTGTACACGACTTTAACCCTTTAACTAGCAACTTTTTTCTACAGGGTTAAATATATTTTTTACAAAATGTACGCAATAATGAACATATCAAAAATCGATAAAATTTGAGTAGTCCCAAATGGGAACATTGGTACTTAATGGGTTAATATTGCAAGAGGCATCAATAGATTCCACTCACGTGATTGTTCTTTAAAATTTGTCCGTATTTTTTAGCATACGCGAAAATTACTGTAGTACGATTCGTTACTTAATCTAGTATTTTTTTAATTCTTTTAGAAAACGAATACCCAGCGGCGCCGTCGTATCGGTGACATTGGCGCAATTCACGTTAACTATATTGCGAAAATTGGAACGCATTCGACTGCCTTACAAAGGTGCGTTTGCCTTTGGTAAACGCGTTCATTGATGTCGTTTGAGTCAAAGTCGAAGCGTGCGACCGCTAAGCGAGACTATGCGAACTACGCACAGACACTCGAAGCCACACTAATTAATTAGGTAGACTCGAGCCACAGTTAAGCCTGTTAATCAGGGTGGCCGCGCGCCGGCGTGTCTCCTTCGTGGATTTAATTAAATACCCGTCGTGGGACCTGTAGCTCCCTACTACCTTCTCCTTCTGGTCTTTGTCGCATAAATTTCCTTTTTTCCTACGGGGGCAAATCTTTTGGTCCCTCGTGACGATCGAAAGACGGATACAAAGACGCGTTAACGCCTCTCAAGCGACAATCTTGTGCCAGGTACGAAATGGGGTAATTCAAGATGTAACTGAAAGCTCGTGGAAAAGCAATACAGTGACGAATAATACGAGTTCATTGTAAATTCGGTTTGTTTCTAGGAACTAAGAAGATTTCAGAAACTACGAGGTTTACTGGTGTACACGAACGAATAAACTTTTTACGATTGTTTAAAATTAAGATACAATTGATTACGAGATGGGTCGATTTCCTGTAGAACTTTATATTTAATTAATAAATTATTTATGAATTAATTATTTAATAGGGAGGAACTAAGAAGATTTCAGAACCTACGAGGTTTATTGGCGCACGCGTGCACACGGACGAATAAACTATTTACGATTGTTTAAAATTAAGATACAATTGATTACGAGGTGGGTCGATTTCATTGTTCTCCAAGTTCACCGGAGAATTCTTTCGAAGGATGATCCAGCCGTTCAGTTTGTATCTACAAATTTTTTCTTGCGGCTCATCGTCGAGGGGACAAGCCTCTCGAAGAACTTTTCTTTATTTTAAATTTCATTCGTTCCTTGCTTCTTCGCCATCTGTTCACTCTTTCCGCCATTCTTTCCTCTCTCTTTCTCTGTCGCGATTCGACGTAAATATTCGGCCGTTGAATATTCATGACGGCTCCTCGGAAGTTGCAGTGGCGACGGTGCCGGTCGCGAATCCTCCAAGGTGGCCTCTCGTCCCGTGCTCACCGTTACGTAATTATGATTTTACCCGGGAGTTTAACCACGGCGTCACTCTCGATGCAAATGTTCCGCGGTCTGTGCCGCCCGGTGCCTTTCCTTCTTTTTTCTCTCGGTAATAAAGAAACATCCCTTCCCTTCTCTTATCGTCGCGTTATTAACCGCGCTCTCAAGTCTCATCTCATTGTTTCCGAGCGAAGAATATGGTACGAGGGTAGGAGAAACGTTCAAGTATCGTTTGTTACGCGATTGATAGGACACTTGCACCGTTTATTGGATAAAGTCACTGATACTTCCTCGTCGTATAATTTCTCTGGATTCTTCTTATCGCTATTACCAATTACATCGTCCAAAGATCGATCTTAAATCTCGAAGACCGTACAAGAAATTTGACAATCCACTTGTGCTTGTACTATTGTCAGATGTGAAACCTCGGAAGAGGAGTGACACGATGTTATAAGCTTTTCGTTTACATTTTTAGGAGACCAAGCGAGAGGATCGAAAGAATGGATTTATCTCGATCTTTCGCTTAGATCGCTTTACATATCATTCACTAATGACGACATGAATGTCCTTTGCTCGCTCACCGCAGGATTCGTTTATGAGAATTAAACGGGTCTGGTTTTATTATTGAAACCGTTCTCAATATCACGAGCGCATCGCGCGCGCGAGAGAGATTCGCGCCACGGGAGCACGGATCAAATTTCTATCGAGTTTCACCTCTCGCACGATGCTCGCCGCGATTGTTCGTTGCTCACCGAGCGCGACGAGGCTACACGAGAAATCCAGTGAGAGGTGGAACGAGAGAAAGAGATAATATATAGAGAGAGGGAGAAGGAGTGAGAGCGAGATAGCGACACGTGCCTCCGAACGGGAGCGCGGAGAGCGAGCAGAGGCGAGTGAGAAATTCACTTTGACCGATGGTTCCCGCGAAAGTGGAGGCGCCGATCGGGCCGCAAATTACAAAGTTACCGGCACGTCGCGAGAGGTGCGGAGGAGAGGACGGAAGGGGGAGCAGGAGCGGGCGCCATTATTAGGTAATTTCAGGGAGCACCTGCGGTAAGGCGCGAGGGTTATTAGTCCGGTGGTTTGCGGATAGGTGTTGGACTGAGAGAGAACGAAGTGTGTATGTGTGTGTGAGAAAGAGAGAGAGGGAGAGAAGACAGACAGAGAGAGAGAGAGAGAGAAGAGGGTGGCTAGAGATGGTCAAGCGAGGTTCGAGAGAGAATACAATTGAAAGGATCACGCAGGATAGAGTGAGAGAAAGAGAGAGAGAGAGAGAGAGAGAGAGAGAGAGAGAGAGAGAGAGCCGGAAACGGAAATGAGAAGGGACGACATACCCCGAGGGACGAAACTTCACGTAGATAAGACGAAGATAAGGAGGAGGTGAAGATTCTCTCGCCTTGAATGAGGCTTCTTACGATTCTTCATTTTTCAGTGTCACAACTTTTTCCCTCGTTGGGATTGACACTGGGAAGTTTCATCGATCATAATGTCGCAATTTTTGTAAGTGTTTTGAATTACGCAAAGGTCGACATCTTTTTTAAGAGATGCTTCTGTACATTGAATTTTTAGTAACTATAATTTTCATTGCATGGGTAGGACACTCTTTCGCATCCTCGATTTCTTTCTGTTGCGATTATCCTTACAACTCACTCTCTTAGCCCTCGTCCTATCGCCTCTCTCATTTTATTCGTTTGCATTCATTAAACCGTTCGTCCACGTCGCGCTTTACCGTTCATTAGTTCACTCGTGCGCGTGATTGCTTCCCATTTTCGAACGTAGCTACAATACGTTTCTCCTTCTTTCAACTTTTACGATCGGTTGGATGGATGCCACGAGTAGTATTCATCGAATGATAATATAATTACTGGATCGCAGTGGCGCAACTTGTCGTGTTCTCGCAGTAGTCCTGCGATAGTAGTAGGGGTTTTTGGTTGGACTTTAGCCTTCTGCTTTGACCATTGGTAAGGGTTAAGGTATTTGAGGAATTTTGTAAGTTATTTAAATTTAATATCAATTATTTATATTTAATGTTGATTTTTAGGTACAAGCGTAAAGGAAGTGCCTTATTTAATTCCGTCTGTAGTTCTTATTAGATGTACAGGTTCCTGATATTTCGGTGAACTAGCAGGTTGTAGAGTGCAAATGAATTGCAGTTTTCATTTCATTTCATTTCTCGCTCTCTCTCATTTTTTAATGGTCGCTCTCGTTTTTAGTCTCGATGTGTTTAAGCGACCCCTAAAGCGGAGGGATGAAGGAGGAACGGACTAAGGAGTGGGCAATAAATCACGCAAGCTGACAGTGGCAAGTGGGGCTGGGCCGCATGACGAGGCGGGTTCTCCCTTCGTCCTTTCGATTTTTTTTTTCCAATCCCCCTCTGTCTCTCTCTCTTTCTTTCTCTCTTTCTTCCTACGTTTCTCTCCTCTCCACCCTTCGAGGATCGCAGCAAAGGATTTCGATATTTCCACTGAAATGACACCCGCTGGTGTTCCGGGAAAATGTTTGACGTTGCGGTGACGCGAGCGAAAAATACAGGCGACGCGTGCGTCCGACAATCTGTGCGCAATTTGGGCTGAGACTCGATAGATCCTGCAAACAGAAGGGACCATGGACCTTATGGAGGACCGTGTGGAAACTATGTATTACGTTTGCGAATTTATTGCGCCTCCGGAGGGACGATGATTTCTGTGGGCTCAGCGGGTTGTTTATGGGGTCCGGAAAGGAAACGAACAACAAGGGGTAAACAAGAGGAATGTACTCGTCGTAATGTTCTGCGATTTGGACAATGATCTCGGACGTTTGCAGTGGAAGACAAATGGAGTCCAGAGCAAAGAGGGAGATATAGCAGAAAAATCTGAAAGACCAGCTGTTTCTTAACCCCTTAACCTACAATGACGGGCATAGCCCGCGTACGATGGTTGGGCCAAACCCGAATTTTACGGGCATAGCCCGCGTACGGTGATTGGGCCAGAAGTAAATATTACGGGCATAGCCCGCGGACGGTGATCGGGCCAGAAGTAAATATTACGGGCATAGCCGAATACGTCCCGAACGCTGCGCGAACTTGTATACAATTTCGGCCCAACATCTTCGAATCTAAATCGTAGGTTAAGGGGTTAAAATTGATATTTCTCGAGGTTTAGACCGTAACGGTGTTTCGTTAGTTTTTCCGAAATCAACACTCCACCTTTCGCAAGAATCGATTATTATTTGTCAACTTTCTTCTCCGTCGATGCGGGCAATTTTTGTGTTAACGAAGATCTCTCCTCTGTCTTCTTGCTTCTTCGAAGTTCGTCGAGTGCACGGTCAAGGAGGGTAAAGAGGAGGAGGAGATAGAGGATAAGGTCGGAGAAGTCAGGACACTTTTACACCTTGTCTTACACGTCGTTAAGATTTTTACGCATAGCTTCTGTCCCAAGCGCCGTAATAAAAAAGGCGTGGCGGCCCCTAATGATCTCCCTTTCATCTTGCCTCCACCCTCTTTCTCAACTAACCCTCCACCTCCGCTTCTCTTTCTCTCTCTCTCTCCTTATCTCGCTCCTTCAATCCGGCCACTCGGA
Source organism: Tiphia femorata (assembly GCA_944319695.1). Taxonomy (NCBI): domain Eukaryota; kingdom Metazoa; phylum Arthropoda; class Insecta; order Hymenoptera; family Tiphiidae; genus Tiphia; species Tiphia femorata. The sequence continues at coordinate 1,515,164 of OX090899.1, forward strand.
GGATATTTTCTCGACAGAGAGAAATGATCTTCACTGAGAATCACGATGACCGAGGGGTTGAGAGGTGAGGGGGAAATTCGCTTGTCGGCAAGGAGCCTGCAATTCGTGGAGTCTAATTGGACCGCTGCCAATCTCGCTGGGTGCTGTCCGATTAAGTTTATCGCGAGCTCGTTAAATTATGAGGGCCCGTCTCCGAAGTCACTCGGCCCACTTAATAGCAGATTCGAGAAAATGAAATAGTTATCCTATTCGAAACGAATAGGCGGGTCCAATTGTTCCGTGCGACTCATGGCGCATCCCAGAGATCGATCGTCACGAGTAAACGAGTGAATAAAACTCGATGAGAATTTTGCTTGGAAAATATGTTCCAAGCGGAGTTCATCCTGTCGCTTCGAGAGAATCGCGACAAAACGTTATATCGCTCACGGAGAGGATTGAGTAAAACGTTTTGAGGAACGAGTTCTCTTTTCGAAAGTTCGTCCAATTGGCGTGGGTCCAGCAATTTTCGCCTTACCGCGATTTGCGCGTTGGCCAAATAGGTCCCGATAAAGGGAAATGAATTTCATTGGATGTCCATAGCACGAAGCTCCTTCGTGCTGGGGAATTCCACAGTTCTTTTGGAACCTCGTTTTTTGAACCTTCGAAGCGGGGCCTTATTCTTCGTCTTCTTCCTTTGCAATCACACGTTCGCGTGCAAATGTTCTCTGAAAGATTATATTTTTGTACTGATCGATCCGACATTTGCTTAAAACATTAATACGTGTCCTATATTTCTCTAAGACACATTTTCATACGTTATTTTGCAAGTACCTCTGTTATAACGTGCTAAATACCGTCATCATCGCGGCGCGCGTGCAAAAAATAGAAAAAGAACAAATGCTAAAAGCACAGTGACCTCTTTTAAAGTTCAATCTCTATTTGATACTCTTCTCTCGCAGAATTTTTATTCGCTCGACGAATGGTTTTCCCGTCGATCATCCCTGACTCTTGGAACCGTCTTCGACCGATGATCCCTAAAAAAATTGGCCTTTCCTTTTACTCCACGGTTTCTTCCTCCTGGGAATTCTCTTGTCTTGCTCGCGTCCCTTCCTATCCTAAATCCTCTCCAAATATTTACACCTAAGCATTCACAGCACCAGTGATCGCAGTGTCCCTGCTCGTCTCGATCTTCTCTTTCTCTCTCTACTGCGTGCTACGGCATCGTCGACAAAATTCCCTGCTGTTTGTCATGCGAGCCGCCCTTGATTCGCGTCAGCGGGTCCCACCGGTGCACTCGTGCGGATTTTCTGATAGGAAGCTCGCCTGTCTTGTTGGGGTGAAAAAGAGGAGAGGAGAGCGGAGGAACGAGCGAGAAGGGAAGAGGAATGAAAAACTACGGTGTCTGATTGATATCAGAGATATTTCGTTTGCAAGAATATTCGATATCCCGCGAGATTCGCGACAAGTCGAAACGTCGATGCACGTGCTTCAAAATGTACGTGCGAATAAAGCCGAGGAAGATAAGTATACTATTATTGATCAAAAACTTGTTTTTGGACTCTCACACCCGAAATCGGCTCGTTCTTGCATTCTTCAGTTACTTCACTCCTCACGTTCAATCGCGCTTCATCCTTTCGCACTCCTTTTCTCTATCTTGCACTGCAGTCTCTCTCTCTCTCTCTCTCTCTCTCTCTCTCTCTGTCTTTTTGTTACACTTTCACGCACGTGTCACCTAGAGCCACCAAATGCGTCGCAAACTCCCCATCGTGTAGCACTTGTTCTTTCACGTAACCGTCAATTACTCCGAATTTATTCACGCATACGTTTTCCCGCTCTTGCGCGTATCCGCAATTATACAATATTCAAATATAGAACAATGCAAGAAGAAGCACAGGTGGGTAAGCGCGCAGAGCAGAATCAAGTCTCTCTGGATCTTCGACGCGTGTCACCTTTTCTTTGGTGCTCGCGACGAAGAGCCGGGGTGCCTTACCGCGGAAGAAGAGATGTACCCCGGCAAGACGTACTTTTACCAATTCCCAGTGACCTGTTTTGTTTACCGCGGAACGTACGCGGCTCTTCTTACAGCGGACGTACGCTCGAAACGGGAGATACGCGCGAGAACGCGAACTCCACTGTCTTCGGTTACACGCGTCGAGAAATCCTATCGGTTTTCTGCTCGGAGGGATAGACGGGGAAAAGGAGAGGAATAAACGAAGCGTGAAAGAGAGCAGAGGAGAGCAAATCGTGGCGAATCAGCGCGTGAGAAGAGGGACCAAGACGAAAGGAGAAACGATGGAAAATTGTGGAAAAAGAAAAATCACAAGGATGATCGTGCTTTTTTATACCATGAGTTTAGAGTAGTGCCCTCTATTACACGAGTACACGAGTACACGAGTACACGTGTGCACGTGTATTTAATTCTTTTTTTTTTAAACACGTGTATCGGGTACCCGCGTGTAATACACGAATACACGTACTACACGTGTATTTATTTCACGAACACTTCAAAAATTATGAGAACATTTTTTTTCTAAGAAATATAAAAAAAGTGTCGTAGAGATACAAGAAACATGTATATATGCAAATACATACAAATTTATAATAAATACATAAATACAAATATATATAAATACAACAAATTTCTTATAGTTACCCGTGTACACGTGTATCTACGGATATCCGTGTTAGATATAACGTGTAGCACGACAACACGTGTCATGTGTACCCGTGTATTTTAAAACACGGTTCTGACCGAGAGCTCCAGTTTAGAGGTTTGTGCTTCTCTATGCCACCTTGGAGAAGAAGGTTAAGAGAGAATGGAAAGATAGGGAGGAGGGTAACTTGAATCGCTTTGGATCTTCTGCTTGTCAACTACACGCAGAGTGCAAGGTATGTGTGTGTGCAGGAGGTTTGCGCGTTATTCTGGTCACGAACTCGACTCACCCTCTTCTTCCTCTTTCCTCATTCTTCTCGTCCCTTGCTCTTCGCCCTCGCTCTCCACACTCTCTTGCTCTTCTCGCGAGCTCATCTCTCATCCCGTCGTTCCACTCCTTTCTTCTCTTCCTCTTCTTGGCCCCTATCAAGCTCCTCACCGCCGTTCTTCTTGCTTGTACAGCAATATTTATGCTGATTCTCTCTCGCCGCAACGAGAAACGTCCCACGGGAGGACGGGCGCGCAATAAAAACACCGGCCCTTTCGCCGATCTCGAATCAAGAAGCGTCCTTTCAAATATTAAATCGTCGAAACTCTCGTGATTTTTTTTTTTTTTTCGACTAATCCTTTCGACTCAGGGACAAATCGACGTGGACGAGTGACCTGCGACGTTTGCTCGACACTCTTGGCCACCTAGGGAGTATCGGATTTACTTTGTCGAATTTACAAAGGATCTCGATAGAGAGGAGAATGAGAGCGGATTAAGGAGGGTTTGGATTAGATGAATTTTGGTTGGAGAACTAAATCGATCGGAAGTCGTTGGATTAAAATATTCTTAGGCGCGCTCGCAAGTTTAATTGTCTAACGTGATTTTAGTAAGGTGACTTGGGGCAACTGCATACACGAAAATTCGAAGTTTGTGTTTACTCTCCTTCCACAAGCTTCAAAATTTTTATGCAAAATAGAAACTTTGGCAATATGATATTTCAACTGTACTTTATAGATGCATAAGGTCATTTAAAAAAATTAAAAAACAATTAAATAATAGAAAAAACCACACTTTAGAAAATTTCGTCTCTACAGCGGACTTACCCCAACTCACCTTACCTTTGTAGTTTTGCAGGTGCTCCTTAATCGACTTTTCAATGTCGACATCGTCGTCTACGGCTGAAACGATCGGATCGTACAAGCCGACACGCACATGAAGTACTTCCGGTCAAACGATCAGAAGTCGTTTCACCTCGATGGAAGTTGTACTGTTGTACAGACAATTCCTCAAGATCGATGAAAATCGACCTAACGTACAGGCTGATTTAGTGGCAGAAGCAGAGCCTGATCGATACGTTCCGCCGACATTCAACGAAGAAAGAATAATCTTTTTGAATCCACAGGCTTTGAGGTGCGAATTACGCCAGCATATTTGGCACTGCTCCTCTCTTCCTCCTCCCTACTACTCGATTATCGAATTTCGATGGCGGTTGCCCGCCCACTCGTCGACCACAAGATCGCGCTCGGATTGTGCACGACCCTAGTGGTCCACCAGTGAACGAAGCTTTTCGATGCACCGGAAACGCACGTATTTACATTGCGCGCTAATAAAGAATTCATTTATTCATATGACTCCGGGAGAACAGAATTCAGCACCAAGTGGTGTTTTCTCTCGAGATTACAGGAAGCGTTGAAAAAAAAAATCTCCTCGCTGCTTCACCTGCTACGCAACCCAACGAAGGAGAGACTTGTCGGTTCGCGATATAGAAATTCTTGTCTGCAAGCCGACGAAAAGTACGACGTAAAAAAGGTAGATCGAGACTACGCAAGACTCGTTCCATTAATTGGAACTAGTTACTCATTGAGGGTGTAGCGTGATACGGGTTCGTGATATTTCCTTTCAGGCGGTGCGTGATTTTAAAAAGAGCACCACGGAAACTTACGCAAACACGTTCGACAATCCGCGCCTCCGCTCGTGTTCATTGAAAGCTTCGGAGGGTTATCGAAGACGTTCGATTTCGCGCATTAATAAATTCCGAGTAATCAAGCGGAATGGTTAGATACGCCTAATCAGCTGCGATCGGTTAAAGTTGCTGGATAATTTCCAACTTGGGATGCTACCAGCCTTAACAACCGTATCGCCGAGGAATCGGCGAGGCATTTAATTTTCCGGGTAAATAAATAAATAAATCTTCCGGTTAAACGGTCGCGTGAGATCGGTGGAGGCGATTAATCAGCCCGCTCGTGTCTGCCGTTGAAATGTGCGGTAAATGCTCTGGGATTAGCTTCTAAGCGTGCGCATCTCTTACTCGGAATGAATTGCTCGCGATAAATCATGGCTAACCTTCGTCCACGTGAATTCAAGAAGCCCGAGAATTACAACGCCCTCGTGCCGCGGCTACGCTCCCTTGAGCGCAGTTTCTCGGAATTCTCCGATTTTCTCTTTCGCAGAGAATTTCGTGGATGGTCGATCTCTTGATTCTGCGCGTTAACTTCCATGTACTATGAGAAAAGTCCTTCTTACGCTTTGGTCGAAGACACGGTGGAAAACAAGCATGCTGACCCGTTTACCACCTAATCAAACGCGTGCAGTCAAATAACGGACGAATGAACTCGCGCACTTGTCGAAAACGTTTGGACGAATGAGAGGTTTGTCGGAAAAAATGATTGTCGTAATGACTCGATATTAGGTAGCGGTAAAGTTTCAATGGGTTTCAAAATGAGAGTTATTAATTATAAGAATGCGTACTTCTATTCGTTTGTATCGTGATAGATATGTCACAACTCCAATCTACCGTGTTCTCAAAGTTTATATATTAAACATTAAACACGAACATTTGGGTCGCGTTAATCGTATAAATAAATACTTGAGGCTCCACGAAACATTATAAAACACCAACGATAATTTACAAAAATTGTTTAAATTGATGCGTGCATTTACTTTGGCGCCCCTTACGAGGCGGCTGCGCATTTCTGTCTTCGTTTACTGTCGCACAAAAGTACACGGTGGAAAACACAGGCGTCCCTTTAATTTACTGTCGCCGTAATAGCCCTTTCGTACCACGGACACGAAGTGGACTGCCTTACAATCTTCGAGGGGGAAAATCGTTCTGGAAAATCCTGTCTGTTAATCACCGTGAGATTCGCTACTAATGTACGAAATTCGTTCGCGCCGGCACTGAATGTGCTACATTGTTTCCTCTCTAATTGCATAAGGACGAGAAAGAGAGAGAGCAAGAGAGATGTGGGAAGAACAACGAGGCGCGGAACTCGTCGTTCAGTTCGGAAGTTTCTCTCAACCCTCCGTCTGCTCGACTTTATTCCCGAGAGCTTGAGGAAACTTGGACTAGAGCGCGCGCGCGCGAGGCTTCGCCACTATTGTTTGTCTTCCCGGAAGTGACGTTGTTGGGATTGCGAGTGTCGCGCGGTTTGAAAAGCTCGCCGGCCAGTTTCCGCCTGCTGCGGTTGACGCGGGGAAACGAGTCTGGTCGTGCCACTTTCGTTCGTTAACCGCGCGTTTATACATATTATTTGAGCAGTGAAAAAAGACACGAGAGAAATGCGGTAAAAGGGTTGACGAGTAGGGTTAATACAATGTCCAGCAAAAATCACTTCCGTTGCTCTTGACTCACGATTAAAATACGAGGGGATAGGTATATCCGTTAAGAGTTAAATCAAAATTATCAATTATTACAGATGGCATAGAAATACTGGGTATTTCGCGTGCAATTATAATTATAAACGTATTAAAATAATGGACGTTAAAAAGGCGGCAAGCCGTAAAAGAACCTTGTCGTAAAACGACTACTAATGCGGAAATAAAACGAATGAACGGATATTAGTATACTGTCGAGAATCGTACCGGGCTCGAATTCTCGTCGTCTCGTTAGAGCTGAGGGTACTATTAAATCGATTAACTTGTTCGTTAACATTTTTTCGGGTTATGAAAATTGGTGATTGAGATAAAATCGATTTTATGTAGACGAGTCAGACTCGTGACGACAGGTAGTCGACGGAGAAGGAAGGACCTGAGTAAAAGAGCGTACGGTGAGACTTTATTCTCAATGCTTCGAGGACTTTATTGGAACCCCGTAACGAGTTTCGCGTCTTGTGAACGTGCGCTTGGAAAGAAAGAAGATGGAGGAGAGTGCGCGTAGTTCAGCATCGGATAAAGCACCGAGACGACGACACGAGTATCTACGTTGAGCCATGCTGTGAAATTCGATGCGAAGTCCCAAGGAGTATCGATGTATCGATAGACTCGCTGTTTTCTCTTAACGTTTCCTGACGTTGCGCTTAATGGGCATCATTGCGAGTCGGATTCTCATTACAATGGTAATTTGGCATTGTTTCCTTCGCAATGTCTCGTTTCGCATAAATGCAATCTTCAACTTTTGTTGTTCTGATTTAAAGTTTGATTTTTTCCTTGACGCGTTGTTTCCCAGGACGGTTCTAGTATGCTTTGTTTCAAAGTACGTACAATTTTAATACGAAAAATTTGTCCGTTTCTTTTTTCTGATTATTTCAAGGTTTTCCTTTTCTTTTTCGTTTTACGAAAAATATACGCGCACTACGCATCGTCTTCACGGTGCCTAAAATTTCAGATTGAATTAATAAACAAATAATCGTTTCTTCAACGTTCCAAACTAAAATACCTCCCTACTTTCTCATTCTTGTATTATTGACAGTTAGAGCCCCTTGCATCCTGGTGTACTTTGTAGGAACACGAAAGTGAAAGCGCATTGATTCAAATTCCTTCGAAGCGCGTTACTCCGTATTATACTTTCGACTGTTTAATGTTTTAATGGAAAAACCGTATCTGCTTCGAGCAATTCGAAACTCTCCTCCGTATTTACTAATGAACGTCCATGTTGGACGAACTTCATGGGTCCATTTCGTCCAATCCAGCGTGTTTCTGCCGCTTACGTATCCTCTGCTTCATTTTCGATTCTGTGTATTTTTTCTGAACTTTCGAGTCCCTTATAAATGTTCAATTAATTTGGTTCCGCTGTACATGCTTCTGGTGCACTCTGCTATACAGCGGTACCATGCGAAGATAAGAAAATTATAAATACAAATCACGAGATACTTTTCCTCTCGCGCTGTATATCATTACCCGAGAGAACAATTCAAGGATTATCTAAAATTTGTTCTCGTCAAGGGACACCAAACCCCGACGATCCTTTGCCTCGACAAATTCAATTTCTCCTCTCTCTTACTCCGCACACCTATTTCTCCGCGTTCGTTTCGCCTTTTTATCTCCTAGCTTGGCGCGTTACATTTATGTAATTTCAGGGTGCAAAGCGAACGCGACGACCCACCGGTGCAGATAAAATAGCGAGCGGAGGATTTTACGTAATCGCGTGTCCCACTTGGTTGTCACGTTGCTACGTGCACGAAACATCGTCGAATTTTCCAAGAACCAGAGAGACGATACGGAAAACGAGCGTGCCACTGTCGCGAGCATTTTCACTCTTAAATCCCCTGTTCTTTCCGCTTCAAGTGACATTGACATCTCAAGTGCTCTTTTCCTTTTCAATCCAGAATAAACTTCCATATAATGGACCTTCGATGGATGGTACCTTTATCAAATGTCGCGGATCGTCATTCTTTCTTTTCCAAATTTGTAGTTTCAGGATTTCTCTATACGTTCACACATATATTTTATCTTATCGTAATAGTTTATCGTATAGAATCTACTGATCAGTTCCGCTAGATTTTTACATAAATTTTAGGTAGAAATCTGTACTTTTTCAATAGACTCAATATTGTATACATAGACATAAATTGTCTGTATGTAGAACATTAAGTATACGGATCTTATATTTTTGTGGGCGTTAAAAGAACGCAGTTTTTGATTCGAAATAATACAGCAAGCGTCTGCAATTGACGTTATCAGCCTCCCTTGATAAGTGACGCAGAAAAAAAAAGGTGACCGCGCTGTCGTCGATGATGGCTCGCTTTTTCCTGCCCGCATGCACGCGTCGTCTGCATCGGCCAATTAGGCGTGACGGTTTCGTCGCGCGAGACCCGTGTGGGTACGCGCGTGTGCGCGCCTCTGTTTTTCTTTTGTCCCTCGTGCGGTGCTCTCTTTTTTAATTTCGCCACCGAGAATTGCACGTTGATTGACGTTGTTCGTCGTGCCGGATGTACCGACGGCGCGGGTCCGCGATTGTACGCACGGAAAATTTTGGGGAATTGGCTTCCCTTTCGCGGAAATTGGTTATTTTCCTAAAGGTACCGAACTTCCGACATTGTCGTCCGTACGTCGCAGGCTCTGATACGGTTCGTGATGGAATGCTCGTGGAATAAAAATTGTATGGCACAGAACGCAGTTTACTCTAAATGAAATTCGTATATTATTACTGAGAACGGGGTGAGCGTGACACGTCCGTGTCTTACAAGGTGTACAGCGAAAGTGCTTCATGCACAACATAAAACAACTATTGGTGCTACCCATGGTAACGCAGTAATCGTAGTTAGCTTCAAGTCTTCTGAAGCGCTGCGCATTCCAACACCCCTTCTCGCTTCAGCAGACTTACATTATTCTAATCCTAGCTGTTTTATTATGTCTATAAAAGGCATTCGAGGTAAGGGTTTCGTCAGCGCGTCTGCCAACATCTCGTTCGTCGGGCAATACTTCACGTCAATGATTTTCTTCTCCTTTAGGTCGCGAATGTGGTGGTGCCGAACATCGATGTGCTTCGTGCGCGCTCCACACTTGTCGGAATCGATGAGCTTAATGCACCCTTGGTTGTCTTCGAAAACTGTTGTCGGGTGTAGCTCCACTTCATCCACGCCCATGTCCTTTAGTAGACTCCTCAACCATAGAAGGTCCTTGCTCGCCTCCGATGCCGCGACGTACTCTGCCTCGGTGGAAGATAAAGCTACAGACGTTTGTTTTCTACTTGCCCAAGTTATGGTTCCGTTTCCTAGGCGGAACACATGTCCGCTAGTCGACTTCCTATCTCTTCTGTCGCCTGCCCAATCCGCGTCCACGTAACAAACCAGCTGTAGACCCCCTTCTGACGGTAATATAAGCCTTTTGTCAAGTGAACCTATGAGGTATCGCAGGACGCGTTTTACCCCCTTCCAATCTTCCTCCGTTGGGCTCTGCACTTTTCGGCACAGGAAACCAACAGCGGCGGCAATGTCAGGCCTTGATACCGTTGCTATATATAGCAATGATCCTATGGTCCTACGATAACTAGAGTTGTTAGGTAAGTTTGGACTTTCTGCTTTTGGCTCACCCAGAAATCCAACTTCCATAGGGGTGTCGACCGGTCTTGCGTCTAACATCCCGCAATCTTCTAGTAACTTTACTATTTTTGCCTTTTGATTCAGAAGGAATGACCCATCCTTTCTTCGTTCTATTTTAATTCCGAGGTAGCTGCTGACATCACCCAAGTCCTTGATGCTAACGTTTCTGGCTATTTCCTCTCCTACACTGGCTGTCTTCTCTTCCGATGATCCTGCAATCAACATATCATCGACATACAATAATACATAGGTAAAATTTCCGCGGTTTTCCCTCCTGGTGTAGAGGCATTGGTCCGCTTTTCCGCGGTTGAATCCCAATCCAGTTAAAACTTGATTGGCCTTCTTGTTCCAGATTCTCGCTGATTGTTTCAAACCGTAGAGACTCTTCCGTAACCTTAGGACCTTGGATTCTTGACCTGGCTTTTCAAAACCTGGAGGTTGCTCCATGTATACCTCTTCTTCAAGTTCGCCATTTAAGTATGCACTCTTCACGTCTAGTTGACGGACATGTAGCTTCCTTTGCGCGGCAATCGTCAGTAAAGCTCTTATGGTTTCATGTCGTACCACTGGTGCAAAAGTGTTGTCATAATCTTCGCCAAATTTTTGTGTGAACCCCCGCGCAACTAGTCGAGCTTTGTGCGTGTGTATCCGTCCTTCGCTATCGCGTTTGGCTTTAAACACCCATTTACACGAGACAGCTCTTCTTCCTTCTGGGAGATCGCACAACTCCCACACTTTGTGTTCGTGGATAGATTTAATTTCTTCCTTAGCGGCAGCTATCCATAGTTGTCTTTCATGCTTCGTCAGCTTCAGCATTTCGCCCCAGGAATTTGGTTCTTGAACTTCCTCCACTTCGGCTTTGTACATCAGCCTTGACGGTGGCACACCTTTATTTTCCCGTTTTGAGATTCTTCTTTCGGGTATTACTTCGGGTGAGCTCTGTACTTCGTGGTACTCGCTATCGGAAGAGTTGTCATCTTTTTCATCTCTTTCGTCAAGCGTTGTTCGGGTTCCTCCTTCCTGGGTTTCTGGTTCCGGGTCTTCTTGCTCTTTTGCGCTTTCATCGATGTTCGGTATTTCAGTCCTGTGGTCTTGGCTCGTGACTTCGGGCTTTTTGTGAAGTCTTACCTTCTCTTCCCGAGGCGTCGAAGGTGTCCGCGACTCGTGTTCCTTCTTGCTGTCTACCTCGATTATTCTCACTGATCTGCTGACCCACACTTTGGACGTCTTCGGGTTTAGTATCCTATACCCTTTAGTGTTGTCATCGAAACCTATAAGAATTCCTTCTTCAGCCTTATCGTCCCACTTTCCACGCTTTGGTTTAGGAACTAGGGAGTAGATCTTTGAGCCGAATATCCTTATGTGCCTCAAATCTGGTTTCTTTCCCGTGAACAGCTCCAGCGGGGTTTTCTCGATTACGCGACTCGGAGTGCGGTTTTGTAAATAAGCTGCTGTTAAGACTGCTTCTCCCCAGAATTTATCATCCAGGCCTGCATCAAGTAACATACATTTCGCGGATTCAGTAAGGGTACGGTTCTTACGTTCAGCAACGCCATTCTGCTGTGGCGTGTATGGGACTGTGAGTTGATGCTGAATTCCTTCTTTCCGCAGATAATTTTCTAATTCTTGTGAAATGTACTCCTTCCCGTTGTCTGTGCGTAGGGCAATGGGTTTTCGGCCAAACCTATTTGTCATCATCGCAATGTACTCCTTTATGGCACCAGCCACTTCACTCTTCGCTTTGACTAACCTTGCCACTGTGAAACGTGAATAATCGTCAATGATAGTCAACAAATACCTATTTCCACTTGGGGTTGCTGTCCGCATTGGGCCGCACAAATCAGAGTGAATCAGTATCATTGGTTCCTTTTCCCTATGGCCGTTCCGTGGGAATTTAGCCTGCGTTAGTTTTCCCTTAATACACTCCTCGCATACGGGATCTTCTGTGTCCGGTAACGAAATCTTGATTCCTGTTGCTTGTTCGTCCTTAATAAGGCGTCTTATAGCAGCTATGTTTTTATGTCCTAAACGTCTATGCCATTGCTTGAGACTTACAGCCGCTTCAGCTTTTCGGACTGATTCCTCGCGCGTTGTTTGTAGTCTGAACAGACTTCCGTCATTTTCGGCTCTGGCTACGATTCTGCCGTCTTGATAAATTTCGCAGTAATTATTCTTAAATACAATTTGTTTACCTTGATGCATTGTCATTCTTTCCACTGACAGTAAATTGTCCTTTAAACTTGGAACGTACAGCACATCCTTCACTTCAATCGTGCTTGTTCGGCCTTTCGGTAGTCTGCACTTTAACCAACCTGTCCCAATGCCTGCTGCTCTGACTGCCGATCCGTCTGCAAGGAAGACTGTGGCATCTATATCTTTGAGTGTCGAGAAAAATGACCTTTCCCTCGTCATGTGACTTGTTGCACCGGAATCTATGCACCATCCCTGATTCACTTCGTTGTTCATCTCGTTTGCTCGAAAGGTGACGTGTTTCGCTGTGTTCCCTCTTTCCACCGCCTTCGTCGGTCCTTTGCCTTGGGTTCTTTTAAAATGGTAACAGTCTGCTTTCAAATGTCCCGATCTTTTGCAGAAGAAACAGGTTCGCGTTTCTTTGCTTTTGTCGATTTTATTGTTCAGTTTGCTAATCTTTTCACTATTTTTGGTAGTGTTTGGAAAGGATGATTTCAGCGCGGTTTCCGAATGAATTTTATGTGACTCACCTATTTCTATGCGCCTTTGATATTCATCCATTATCTTACCCGTGACGTATTCCACTGTTAGAGCAGACTCTTCTCGTCCTTCAAGGGCTGTAACAAGGGCTGAGTACGACTCCGGCAGACTTATTAGTAGTACTGCTACGACTTCTTCGTCTTCAATCGGTTTTCCTGATCCACGAAGTAGGCTGACGATTTCCATGATTGCATCAATATGCTGGCTCATCGATCCGTTGTTGTAACGGATGCTGTACAGCCGTCGCCGTAGATACAAACGACTACCATATGTAGATCTTTCATATTTCTTCTGCAGGGCTTCCCACGCTGCATGCGCATCTTCGAGGTGTGCGAAATGCACCAGTTGATTATCTTCTACGTATAGCGTAATGTAGGCCATAGCCTTATTGTTTTTCCTTTTCCATTCGGCGGTCGTTTCGGCAGGTTTCGCTTCACTTACTATGCTCCACAGATCGTCTCGCACCAAAATGGCCTTTAGTTTTGTCTTCCAAAACATGTAGTTCCCACCGTTCAGAAGAGTAATGTTTAATTTCACACTTTCTTGCGTCATCGTTTAATCTTTGTGCTAAAGTATTTTAATTATGCCCTGGGCCCATAACCTGATGGAATGCTCGTGGAATAAAAATTGTATGGCACAGAACGCAGTTTACTCTAAATGAAATTCGTATATTATTACTGAGAACGGGGTGAGGGTGACACGTCCGTGTCTTACAAGGTGTACAGCGAAAGTGCTTCATGCACAACATAAAACAACTATTGGTGCTACCCATGGTAACGCAGTAATCGTAGTTAGCTTCAAGTCTTCTGAAGCGCTGCGCATTCCAACAGTTCGTATAACCGTGGAAGCTGGGAGCAGATAGTAGAGCTTGAAACCGTCGAAAATTGATTACTGCAAGCAACAATATTCGCTAGATAAGAGAAGCCAAGGAAGAAAGTTCTAGCAGGTAAAAAAAGGACCCTGTGAAACATTTATTGCCACTTGTACAAAACTTCTTCCTTTGGTACCAAATTGATAATTTCGTCGAGCGAATCGTGCGTGGAATATTAAGGAATCCACGCGTAAACCATGGAATTCTTTTATTCCGGAATTTCCATAAAGTCGACGTCCGTCCTGACATTATTGCGAAGACGAATATTTATTGGCTTCCATCGAGGTAAAAACAGCACGCGTGCGTCATTCCTTGAAATATCAGGGTCGCCTCGGGGGTGTCCGCCCGTAGATTTTTCAAAGGATAGATATACTGGATGGATTCGTGCTTTCGTCCGGCATTTTAGGAAAAAGAAAGTGTCCTAAAAATAACTTTCTTCCTACGATCTTCATTTCCATTGTATACCGAGCAAAAATTTCACTTTACGCAATTTTCACCTAACGAAGTTCTGCTCGACGACAAATCTTTCCAGGACGCCCAAAATCGAGTCTGCGACAGTGATTTAAAGAAAGCGACATCCCCTCTCTACTTCTAAGCCACGTGGAGAAATCTTCGTGGCTCTGCCATTTTGAAAACGCTTGAAAGGGCTGCCGCGAGAAGGAGAGAGGCAGAGAAGGTGAGAAGGAGGAAAATAGTCGAATGGGAAGAGCGGTCCCGTGTCAGGAAGATGTCAAACATCTGTCGGCAGAGGGACTCCACGAGGGTGGCTCGAACGAAGTCATCCTACCGCTCGTCGCGTCGTGCAAATAAGATCTCTCTCTTCTCTTTGTCGTTCTTTTTCACGTTTCCTCCTTTTCTTTTTTTCTCTCACTTCTCTCGGTTCTTCAACCGCCCCTCTTCTGCCTATGGCGCTCACGACCTCTCTCTCTCTCTCTCTCTCTCTCTCTCTCTCTCTCTCTATTTCACAAGTCCCACGGAATGCACCGTCTCTGTCGATCCTGCAGGGCACGGAGAAGCATCGGCGCGTTTGGCACGGACGGGCGGACAGACGAGCGACCGTTGCGCGCCGCTGTGGCCCCCGGAGGCGCTCCTATATGTTTTCTGTATCGTGCATCCTGTGCCGTTGGAAGGGGGTAGGAGGGATCCCACGGGCCGTCCGAAAACCGCGATAGGAAGGGTTTCGACGGATCCACAGGGGTGGAATGAAAATGTGCATGTTATTTAAAAAAGCCAGGTTACCTATCGCGACTGTCAACGGCACGCGTACCTCGTCCATTCATTTCTTTATATTATTCGATAACAACAGTACTGTGATTATTTTAAAAACAAACTCGAAATTTTTTAAATGTACAAAGAGAAATTTTACAATAAAATCTTGACGTATCATTGTGAACCTATTGGAAAATGAGGTACCATGATAATCTTGCGAATGATTACTGTAAAATTAGCTTTGTAAAATTCAGTCGAGCGTCCATAGTTTCTTGAGCATAGACAAAAATGATTTGCACTTCCCTGTGTCACTTTTCGGAGACCAATTGTCAATTGGGTTTCTTGTTTTTCTTCGACGCGTCGGTAGTGTTGTTTGTGACAAACGTCGGTCGTAGCCATCGCTGGTCGGGGGTTGAGCTAATAAACTCCGGCCTCCGGGGCTCCCTCACTGTGGGACGCCCGACAGCGGGCTTTAGCCACTCTGTCTTCTTTCCTCCGCGCGGACACGAAGAAGGCGCGTGCTCTTGCGCGCGGGATACTCCGGTGTATGTTTGCGTGTGGATGACCAAAGGAGAGGAGCAACGGCGCGTGGGAGAATGAGAGAGGGAAGGGCGATGGAAACGAGAAGGAGAGAACGTGAAAGAACGTAAGAGAGGGTAGGTGGGTGGAACGCGTGATAACTGCTCGAAGAAAGCTAACCGGCGTGAAAAAGGAAGAGTGAGAAGAGAACTGCGTTATTTCGTAACGTGGCATCCCGATTGCATTTTGCGACTCTTCCTCTTCTACGGTTCTCTTTGTCGCGAATCGGAGAATTTTTCTCGCGTTGCGGAAAACACTCGCATCCGCCTATCGTTCCTTTACGGCCATTGATACGTTCAATTACGAGCTTCGATCCTCCTTCTTCGCTCTTCCCTTTGTTCTTCTTCCGTTCACGTACAGACAGAGTGACTCCTTTACATATGCATTAGCGTACACCGTGCACGATGCGAACAGCCACGACACACAGAATTATTCTTTACCTTCCTTTCTCTCCCTTTCCTTCGTTTTTCCGTCCTCATGAAACTCAATCGATTTCCCGGCGGGCTGAAAATCACGTTAACAATGTACCTTTTTACGTTCCCTTCTTGATAATAATCAGGATCAACGTGCTCGCTCATGCGAACAGAATCCGTGCTATAATAGGGCATTATTACGCGAAATTGGCTCGTTCGCTTAAGGGCCAGCTCATAAAACGGCATATTTTTCTCCACCCCCTTTCTTCTCTCTCTGTTCACTTTCTCCCTCTTTGTATGCTCTTTCTTCTTTCTCTCCCTCCTTCATCCTCGCTCTTGCTCATCACCCCTGCTCCTACTTCCGTAAAAACGCTCATTGTTTCGCGCTCGCATTCGGAACAATGCCACATGAAAATTAACGTTTCGCGCTCCGTCTACTTTCAGCGCGATACGCGCACTTACCGTCGAGTACGCGCGCATTGGTTGACCATGATCTTGACTTTCCGACAACGATGCCGCATTTTTTCTAACAATACGGTGGAAAAATTTCTTCGATTCGACACTGGCTATTTCTAACGTGTGTCCTCTAAAAAAATATTGTTTCTGCGAAGATCTGTTGCAAAACCACCCTTTTCTTTTCTTTATTAAGAATTACTTCCGAAAATGACATTATTCTTCCATTTTAACCCTTTGACTGCGGCGCGCTTCAGCACGAATCCATCAATATGGACGGCGCGATTTTCGCATGTCAGTTGCTGCGACTGGTAGTCCACTGACTAGTGACCAAAACGGTACTCGGATATTTGATACCATTCTTAGAGTTTCAAAAATAAATAAATTAAAAATACAGAGGGCGTATATTTACGCCTTTCGTGTATATTGATGGATTTGCGAGGGCGTACATATACGCCTTTAGCAGTCAAAGGGTTAAAGGAATTCCACACGCGTGTCGTAATTTAATTTTTTGCAATTCTCTATTATCGATCGAGCGAAACTCCTAATTGCTCAGATGTACTTCTTAATTTTAATGAGGTCTGGTAATCTTTATTCCTCTCTAGTTAAAAGTGGCCATACATACGTACTCTATACGCTTTACCGTGGAATACGACGAGGCAAACGAAAAGCCAGAACGAAGTAGCAATAGACACGCGATGCCGGCAGGTGGCATCGACATTTGATTCGCCTCGAAGAGAGGAGGAAGGAGCTGAAGCAGGAGGGCAGGGTCCATTACGGTGCCTCGCGAGGCGCGCTTTAATGTCAGTAGGACGCGTGGCGAGGCCATTGTTACATCGGGGCCTTCTATTCGCGGCAATGGTTACAATAATTGCCGGACACGCTTGCCTGTGTAATCAGACGAGGAGGACGTGGCCGTCACGCCAACGCCTTTTCGCGGCCACGCCAATGCAGGGTCGCAAAAAGCCTCTTTAGTGGGCAGTGTTTCGTACCTTTCGTTATCTTTCTCATAAAGACTAGCAAATTCTGACTTTGGCCGCGTGGAATTTGAATTTGAAGCTTGATTCTTTACATTTGTATGTAAACTTTCTTTTACTACTTCAACATCGTTGGAGATGTCGAAATGACCTATCGCCAGTACGAGGTTACGATAATTTTGCTGTATTTTATATTGCAATATTTGTGTGGTTTTATTCATCGCACTAAGGCAGGGTTAAAAAGGCAAAGCATGTATGTATATTGGAGTGTATAAGTATTTGGACAATTCGGGCAATCTCGTTAAAACATAACAAAATATTTCATTAAGGGTTTACATCGAAATTATATAGCAATATTTAATCACGAATTAACATCGATGAATGTTAGTGAGTTGTGAAAGATCCAGAAGAATGAAGATTACGTTGAATATTAAATAACGTTCCAATTATTCGAACGGATCATCCGATCGATAATAAACAATTTTAATTATGTCCATGATCGAGCGGCTTCCGTGACGTTCAGTTTCCTTCCTCCTCTCGTTTTCTTGCCGTGACTGTTTGAACAATGAAACAGTTATAAATCCTGCGACCGTCACGCTCCTACTATTTCCGTTCCGCTTATCGCAACCTTTATTTATCGTCCTTGCACAACGCGAGACAGTGTGCACTTATCACGACTCTCCTATTCGTGCAATTACCGGACGAGCGGCTCTCTCATTAACCTTATCTGTCGCCCGCGTTGTTCCTAAAGTATACAGAAGTGTGTCCATTACTAACCGCGGTACCAACGATCATTCGTCATTGCAATAATTAATATGTCGAGTGGCAGGAGACTGACTGGCGGGTGTGTAACGAATAGCTCAGATGAGATACTATGAGCAAGGAGAACTGACTTTGTTTGTACCAATGAATGCGAGAAATGCAGAATAATGTCATCGTGGATATACATATGTTGTGTGCATTCAATAACACTCCTTATGTCTGATAAAATAAATTACATTACTATGAAATGTACCAGTAAGGAAATTAATTCAGATTTTCATTGTGCGAATATTTAGTTTCCATTACCTCGTCAGAGTGTCTTTACCGAGAGCGTCGAGACGTCCTGTGTCGCTGAGAGCAATGCCACATATTTGTCTATAATTGCGTAAGCTGATGTATGGGGAAAGACGAGTTTACTCGCTACTGGTCAGCAATGTTGTGCACTGATACAAGAGTTTACTCGTAACCGGGTAGCAATATACAGAGCAGACAATTCTAACATGTGTATGGGATATTAGTTTAGGTTAGCTTTGTTTTCCTTCAAAATGTTTCGTTCTTCGTCGCAACACGCGATGTCGTGGATTCGAGACGAGATATATTCCTCGAGGATAAAGTGCCACGGTAGGTAACCCGATTTCCAATTTCTGTCTATGCTATTGGTTGTGGTTTCGCATCTGTCACTTTATGAAACGTCATGCACTCGTGTAGACGGCTCATGTTAGCTTTCCTGGTCCACGACGTCTATCCTATCTTTCGCACGTAAATCGTCCCAGCGTATTCCAATCTCCCGCTTGTATTCGTCATTTTGATCCATCAATCTTCGATCTGGTTCGAAGGTTTCGTGGCGTCGATCGGAGACATAACGATGGAGCTGGGGCTGCTGAAATAAACAATAAATTTCACTACGAATCGTATAAGTTTGTATATTCCGTATAAACTTGTCTAAAAGAATTTTTATTTTTCTTTTGCTTCTTCCAGCTTGATTAAATATTTTACGAAGACTCTGTATGAAAATTTCTATAATACGTTTTCTTGAGTTCGCAACTTTTACTAGATTGACTAAAAAAAGGTTCGATATTTAACAGTAGTCGTCTAGTACATATTCACATTTCTACAGTGTTAAAAAATACAAGAACGTTATCTAATGCAGTAATGCGACATTACTTTCCGCTTAACATAACATCGCGTCGCTTCTGGCATCTTAATATCCAATTAAGAAGAACGTGCTCCGATGAAGTTTCGATATTATACAGGAGATTTGTCCACTCGAAGGAGCGCCTCCTTCTGATATACATGCTTACGAAATGAATCTCGATGAAAGTCTCTCACTCGAGTCTCTTACCCGACGTTGATAAAAGGTATGCTTTTCTGCGCGAGGAAAAGCATTTGGCGCCAACGGAATGACGATGGAGGAGATATCGAGTAATACCTCCTCGCAACGTACTCTCGGAGAGAGAAACTGAAATGCATCAGAAATATCTTTGATATCGCTTCGTCTCTCCATGCCACCTTCCCGCCATACTCACGGTTCTCCTCAGTTTCCGTCTATCCGTGCAAATTCAGTTTTCCATCCGTCGTTTTACGTTCTCTCTCCTCCTCCTTCCTCGCCCGTGCGCACTTTGCTATTTCCCTTTATGATTCTCGGATCGATCGCATTCCTGCATTCTCTCACCTGCGTTACGTGGAGGTAATTTCGCCGCGGTCATATTTTCCTTCGATCTGTAAAATTTCCGTCGTCATTGTTCAGAAGCTTAATCCGCCTTTGTTAGAATTGTACATCGTATAGGCACTCTACTCTCTTGGGATAGATTTGCAGAGTAGAATTCAACGAGTGTTTCTTGCACGATTATATTTCTAGCCGCTAGTCATGATTTGTTACTTAATCTCTTTTTTTTGTAAGTAACTCACAATCATTTATTTTCATAAAACAGTTGTCTACGTGTAAATTTCTCTAGTTTAACATTTTTTTTATTAAATGTTTCAGAAGATGTATAAGATGATATTTTGCAGTCCATTAACTTTATTCGGTCGACTAAACAAATCTACTATGCAAATTTGACTTTTTATAGAACAGAAGTTAATTAAGCAATGCATAGTTAATTTTCGTACAAGTTGGAAATTAGTATCGGAACTTCCAATCTAATTTCCGTACATTCCTCATAATAGAAGAAAACGTTGAATCATTCGTCCGTATGAGTCGGTATCACGAGACCCGGGAACATCGTGTGACCGGTAAAAGTTAATCTCAAAAGACGAGAAAAACTCTCCTCGAAGGTAACGAAATATTTTTCGTCACTTTTCTTCGAGGCTTTAAATCGTCCTGACGCGGGAGCATTCGTTGAGCGCGAGTAAGCTTCTGTACGACACGATCAGTAAGTACATAAGAAGCTTAAAAAAAAGAATTTCTCTCAACGGCAATTTCAAACGTATTTCGAGTATAGGCTTCGACAAGAAATACTTAAATCGAATTTGGTAGAATCGAAGTCAATATTGATCCTTCGTGAACGATGCGCGAAGTCAACTCCTCTTCCCGCAATATGTTTACTATATCACTCGGCAAAATTCGTAATCCGTCAAAATGATACGACAGCACCGAAAAGTATGTTTAAGCATTCTAAAATATTTGAAGAAGTGTTGACATTATTATTGTACTTGACGTAGTGGGATAAAACGTAAGGATATATTTTTTTTCTTTGATACCATCCCGTTTCATTAGCACATTTTAAAATATCAGAAGCACCTAGTAGTATGCTGTAGGTAAGGTTAAATGATACCTCGATACTCGCCATCGATAGTCTTCCCTCCCTGTCCTCCTTCCAACGGCACGAAGGTCGTACCCTTACAGGGAGCTTCTTGACCCCGTTAATACCGATGGTCATGAGAGTGTGCCCCGAGGGGTTACGCCTCTTCGTGAGTCGAGATTTCGTTTTGCTTTTCCTCGTTCGGCATATCGCCGCGCTTCTCTTTGTCCCGCAGGAGAGAGCACAGGAAGGATTCGCGAAAGGATATTAGTAGCTTCGCGTGTGTGGGTACTTGAAATACGAACAAGCGCAATCGAGACCGATGAGAGGATGGAACAATACCCCTGAGATATTAGAGGTCGGCGAGATTTTTCTATGAATTGTTTCTCCTGTAGCATTTCGAGTAATCCGTTCCCGAGGGCAGACCACCCCTTTCCTTTTCGAGAAGACGTGCAAAGGGGTGGATGGTACAGGGTTGAAATTGCGATTGGGTAAATGATATTCTTTCCATGGATTTCTTTTGTTTCGTCGATTGGACGTAAGCTTGTGGGAATAAACGTTGAGCATGCGACAATGCCTAGGTACCGCGAAGTACAAAGTATACAATCGAAGACTCGAAAGAGGAACGCTTCTCTGTGAACGGTCGAGTATCAAAGGACGAGGGCAACGATTAATAATTTTCCGCGAGCTTGCAAAAAGCACGAGGCGCGGTGCTTATCGGAGTTTATCCGAACTCGTAACATCCCTGTAACCTGGTAACCAGAAGCAGATCGATCGGTGGAACGTGCTCGATGTTAGATCCACCCAGCTTTTTCTATAAAGAACAAAACATCCCCATTGAAGTCTCCCTCATTGGCCCGTGCCACTCTCGATCTCTCCATCTGCTCGGAATCTTCTCTCCTCGTCTCACAGTTAAGGTGCGAATCAACGATGAGATATTTTTAAGAGATTTTTCTGAAGAGACAAAAATCTCACACATAAAAACTGGACTCGCACTTTTAAGCTTCATTTTCGTCGCTCCTCTTCTCGATCATAAATAACGTAAGCGGTATTTAACAAAATTGGCCTTCCGATTTTTCTCGAAGAAACCTCGATATTTCTTACATCGCTTACTCCGTATAATCGAAACGATTACGATGAATATTAAAATATTGAAGAAATTTCTCTCAAGAGACAAAAATCTCACACATGAAAACTGTATTCGCACCTTTAATCCTCATTTCCGTCGCTCCTCTTCTCGACCATAAATAACGTAGGCGGTATTTAACAAAATTGGCCTTCCGATTTTTCTCGAAGAAACCTCGATATTTCTTACATCGCTACTCCGTATAATGGAAACAATTACGATTAATATTAAACTATTCAAGAAATTTTACTTTATACTCGAAGCATCTTATCGCGCGAACGACATTCACGAAGCATATCGACTCTAATGCTCTCTCTCCATTGTTCTCGAGACGAAGTAACTCATGCTCCATCGTTTCCTTTCCTCTCCACGTCGAAGGAGCCTCGAGTGCACTCCTCGTTTCAGATCCCATGCTTAAGGTGGATCTCTCTACTCGTCTCTCCCCTCGCGACTCGAGACGCGTCAATCGCGTCCCCAGTCTTTGCCCATTTCGCGTATTACCACTTGGAAGTTCTCGTTAGCTCCTGCAGAGGCACCGAATTCGTCTCTCCTGTCTCGAGAACACAGTTTCTCCTCACCCTTCCCCGAATTCATCTCGTCTTCTCGACCAATATTCGCTCGAGACGTTTCATTCGCTGGAGGAGAAGGAGGAGAAGGAGGAGAAGGAGGAGGAGTAGGAGGACGAAGAGGTGGAGAAGGAGGAGGACGAGGACGTTAACGACGCCGTGACGACGTCGCGACGACGACGATTTGGCCTTCACTCCTAACGGATCCCTGACGGATCCTCGCAGATCCTCGCAGATCCGGCAACAAGCTTAACAACGACTTGCATCGTCCGCGTCTCTATACCGAACGTTTCTCCGCACCAAGTCTACCCAATTCGTATTATATTTCGCCTAGTTGCCAGGTCCTGCTCTTCCGATAAGTTCCACCTAGGCAGTCTTGGTCCGATATTAGTTTCCCTCCCGAATCTTCGGCGAAGGAGGACCAGATTGGTTTGCTGACTCGCCCGTTTCCTTCCTCCTTTCATCCTGAAGTTAGCTCCCTCGATACGATTGTTTCGAATCCCAGGACAAACCGGACGATGCAACGGGGTCGAAGGATTCGTTCGCGTCGTGGATTACGATGGCGTTGGCTCGTCTTTGTCCACTTTCAATTGTTTGGCCGATTCGTTCCGTTCAATGGGGTACAGTTATGCGAGTGGTAGTGCGGATGGTGGTAGTTTCAAAGTCGCGAAGGATAATTTCCAGAATCTGGGCGCTTCGCTGGGACGAGGCAATTCGATCGACGCGATTGGGTCGTTCAGTCCGATTGGGAAGTTGATCGGTGAATGCGAAGGGGGGAATTCTGTACAGGATGCCAAGAAAGTAACACGATGATTCTGCACCCTCGCGCTTGATGGAGGTTCGAATGAAAAATCTGTCGGATATTTATTCTCCTTTCAAATCAAAAGAAGCAACTTTGAAAAGAAACTCACCCTTTCCACAGATTTTCCACGAATTTCACCCCAGCTGCTTCCTCTCTCGAAATTTACATTACTCCTCTGGCTTCTCTTCCTTCAATATACAATATTATGCATGAATTCGAAGCTCCTCCTTTCACCTTTTCCCTAACCTTCGACCTCCAAACGTATCCTCCTTCTTCCGAAGAATCGAATCCTACCTCTCTTAACATCCTATATGGAGTGTTCGTAGGTTCACGTACCACGCGAGAACATTTCTCGGATGATCATCTCCATTCCCTCTCTGCTCGCTTACCATTCCAAGGCTTCTCACCCGGCGATATATTATTTCCGGGAGATCCGGTACACGCGGGACCTCGATAACCCTCATTCCTCAACCCTAATGGGCGCGCCACGTTTCCAAAATCCGCTTCCATCTCCCGGCTCAACGGTGCTCCGTTCTGTGGCCGCGACTTCGATACGTCGCGGTTCACCCTGACGATCGACATCGATCGCTCCGTATCCTGATCCGGGGCTTTCTGGGGCCGATCATCCGGCCGGATCTCCTGGCGCTCTCTCTCTCTCTCTCTCTCTCTCTCTCTCTCTCTCTCTCTCTCTCTCTCTCTCTCTCTCTCTCTCTCTCTCTCTCTCTGTATCTATCTCTCTTTCTCATTTTCTCTCACTCTGTCCCTCTCTCTCTCTCTCTCTCTCTCTCTCTTTCTCTTTATCTCTCTCTCGCTCCACTTCTCACTCCCTCTCCTCACTAAGCACTCCAAAACCTGTTGCCACGAGGTCGCGAGGGCGCGTGCGCCGGTCGCGTACGAGCGGCACGCGCGCGCGTGTCACCATGGGAACGCGGAGCGGCTCCTGGACGGAGCAAGCACGAGAGAGCACAAGAGAAGGAGATAGAGAATGTGTGTGTGTGTGTGTGTGTGTGAGAGAGAGAGAGAGAGAGTACACGGCGTACGTGTGCACGCATACCATAGGCGGCGCGCGCGCCTCGCCACCCCCGGGGAACCCCCTGCGGCTTCAGGTGGCGGTAACCAGGGGGAGGGGGTAGAAAACCCCTCGTTCACCGTCACAGTGCCGACAGTTTCTCCGAACTGTCGAAGTCGGCCCGAAACCCTCGGCTCGTCCTCTTCGCCATCGTCTTCCTCGCGGACACTCGGTTTCGCGCTCGTCCGCGGCTCCGTTTTCGACGGACCAACCAATCGTCCTCGTTGTTCGCGAGAACCGCACGAGCACCTACCCGCGCTTTCCTCTCTCCAAGGTCCACGAGGAGGAAGCTGAAACTTGGACGGATTAATAATTCGCGAAGCTCTCGGAGGGAAGACGTGCACGTAAACAGTTGAATGTATTTAGTTTCTGAATGGATTCTCTATGGTGTTATATGCGCGGGAATGTCAATTGATGTAACGTAGCTTTTGCGTTTGTGTAGAGGCATGTGTGTAGAGA
Source organism: Tiphia femorata (assembly GCA_944319695.1). Classification (NCBI taxonomy): domain Eukaryota; kingdom Metazoa; phylum Arthropoda; class Insecta; order Hymenoptera; family Tiphiidae; genus Tiphia; species Tiphia femorata. The sequence goes on from OX090899.1 coordinate 1,539,801, forward strand.
AATTGTTGGAAATGGGCGGGAAGATGGACCGATCCACGGATCAAACAGCGTCGCGACGAAAGTTTCAAAGGGTTGGCGAGGGTGCGCGGGATAGATGGGATGTCGTTGGGTGTTCTGCGAGTCGTCGGTGTCGCTTCTCGTTGATCGAGCTCGTCTGATCATCGTTCGAGGTACGCGTGAGGTACAGTCTAAAGAATTATCCCATTCGTGTAGTAGGTAGCTTTAGGTAAAAAACAAATTTGTGGGATTAGCGTCCTAGTGTTCTGTCGTTTCGGAAAAAGTGATCTATGATTTCGTGGAGGATCCTCCGGATAGCAAAATCTGGAAAGTAGAGTTGTCTTTTGCGGACGGAAGAACAATTATCTTTCTTTTCTACTGTCGACGCGGAGAGTTTCTGCGATCATCAAAGTAATTCTCAATTTTGCGAAGAAAAAAATAAATATGAAATATTCGTATTAGATATTTTCTTTCGCATATGCGTATATCTGCCGTTTTTCATAGCGCGGAGACTAGAGAAATGTCATCCAAAAATAACATCGTTCAATTATCCGCAGTGTGTTTTTCATGTCAGTTACGTTCGAGAGTGCGCGCCTCACCAGTAGAAGGTTAACCTCGATATACTTCTATGTTTCGTGACAGAATTTTCCAGGATATTTTCGAAATTTCACGTGACGAGAATCTCTTTGCACGTCGAAAAAACTCGTAGGAATGGTCGAAGTCCGTTTTCATTATTTGCTCGCGTCCCACAGCGAGCAGAGTGTTTCCGAATCTCGCTTTCGTCACGGGAGCTACGTAGGATTCTACCGTACGGGGTGTAAAGTTTGTGTGGATTTTTTTTCTTTTCTCTCAATCCTATCTCCGGTGTAGGAGAACGCAAAGCTTCCGCCGGAATGTGTACGGTGATCAGCACAGGTACTGTGACGTGACGTGGATCGATGGCATATTTGTAGGGTTATAAAATCCCCTTACTCAATCGTCGCTTGCTCCTGTGTCGTTCACTCCTATCGTATCAAGCGGAACTGTGCAATTCATTGTACACAAGGTTATAACCACTTTGTCAGACCGACAGTTAGTGCGACCGCTTCACGCGTCACTCGTTGCTCACCTGTCCGTCCGTGCCATTCTTGATTGTTCTTTCCGGTACCCTATATCTCTTCCTTCTTGACCACGTGAAATAATGCTCATTTTTCCATATCGCCAAGTACAATGAATCATACGATAATAATGGTAATAACAGTAATAATATTAATCGTAGAATACGTGGATCTAATAAGAGCAATCTGACTTTAGTTAACAATATGTACGGTCAACGGCTTAAATTACTCGTATCTTGAGGTCCATACGCCTAATTTGCACAGTCCTAATTAGTCTAAGCACGGTGTACGGCGAAAAATCGTAACGTCCGAAACTGGCCTAATTGTAAGCGATGTCCAATCATAGACTTATACTCGTAGACCGAGCGACCTGTGAGAAGCGCTGAAGACTACGTTAAAACGAGAGAGCAACAGTCAAAGTGAGTGTGTCTCTGTCCAACAAGACCGTTGGTGGGTGAATAAGGAGAAAAGGAGAAGAGCGTTTACGATGCCGTTTGCGTTATCTATCTCCTTCTTGTTTTCCGCTCTCTTACCACGGAACAAGAGAGAAGGCCTCACTTTTGCTATATCTCTGTCCTTCAATGTAGTCTTCAACGCGCCCATAAGGAGACTCAGTTTATAAGTATAAGTTTATGTGTCCAATGCGGCATCTTTTGTATACCGCTTTGAGACAATTATGGAGCCGGAGGAACTGATGTAAGGAATGAGTGGACGCCGAACGGTGCGATAGGTAGATGGAGGAGGGCATTTCTCCTTCGTTTAGCAGTGGCCCACGTTAGGCTTGAGGATCAAGGAGCAGCTAGTTGAACAGCCCTATACTAGAATATCGATCGGTATCCACGGTTGGGCACTGGTGTCCGCCTCTGGCTATACTACCCCAAATTCTATTGTTTATGCAACAAGCGGGCCGAAATGAAAATACATCGGATAGAATCAATCCACCGTTAACTACAAGTGGATAGCGTGTAAAGTCACGATTGGACTACACGAGGTAAAAGCATTATCTACAATACCATCGCATATTCTCGGGTCAATATTGAAAGTAGAGCTCGCTCGTAAAAAAATTTTATCAGAAATCCGTGGTCCCGCTTCGATACACGATTTTCCTTCCTTCCGTTCAACTGGAAATGACGAGCATCGATTTCAAATATTACCACGTCCACATTCGATTCTACGCGCAACGTTTTCAATATCCACTTTCGAGATCCATCCAATCTCATTCGCGCACGAGCTTCCTCGAAAATGGAAACATTTTTCTACGTTCGAAATCGAGGCGTCACGTTCCTCTCGGCTTGCGTCTAAACGTAGCGACGTGCAATTTCTGATAATCCCCGGAAGGGTTACAAGAGCAAATTACAGGGTCCGGTTGGAAGCCTGACGGAAGCTCGAGCTGGGCTAATTTGTTATTCCCTTTCACATCCGAATGCATAACCCCTTGACAAGCTCTAGGTTGATGCGCTCACGTCCAAACACATTCCCCAAAATCCTCGATCGTATTGTTACTGGCCGGAAGTGTATGCACCGGCCGCGGTCTGCACAAAGCAAAATTCAATTTTGCCAGGAGTTGCGGTGGCCAGGCGTGCGATCGCAATTATTTCCGTGATCGAGGGATTCCAGTGGATCTGAACGATCGAAGAGAGTCCACGATGGATCGCGTCGGACTCTTGCGGTTGAGCTCGAGTATTAATGTACCAATTAATCGTCGGTCATTCGATAGAGACTATCCCGGTGCACAGTGCCACGAGCTACGGGCTTCGTAGGTTCTCGTTTAGCATCGTTACGGATGTTAATCAGAACGGCATTATTATCGAGACTCGGAGAGGAGCTTCACTTGCGCGGATTGCGTTTCGAATTCGGAGAATTCTTATCGAGCCGACTCTAATCCGCGAGAATTGGAATTTCCGTGTTTTATTCACGCGACTTTCACGCGGCAGTCTCGCGAGATCGGATCTCGCTTGTGGCTTCGATGAAATATTGAGTCGGATAAGCCCGTGGGCAAATGTGAATTTTCTCCCGACTTCGAAGATAATCTGACTTTGGAATTTATAGGCAGAAATAGTTTGCGCGCGAGATTTTAAGGAGCCGTGGGGGATGGAAAATGTGCCCGCTTACCGGATTTTCATGCTCAATTAAGATCGAGTGGTTTACGAATTAAATTCTCCGTTTTAATTATCCGTATGCCACGTCGTGAAATGCGTTTATCCACGTGGGCTCTACAAGACCCTCGAGAGATAAAAGTCTTTGGATTCGCACAAGTAAGGTGAGTTGGGGTAAATGCGCCGTCGAGACGAAATTTTCTAAAGTATGGTTTTTCTATTATTTATTTTTTTTAAATAACCTTGTGCATCTATAAAGTACAGTTGAAAGTCATGTTGGCAAAGTTTCTATTTTGCATAAAAATGTTGAAGCTCGTGAAAGGAGAGTAAACACAAATTTCGAATTTTCGTGTATGCACTTGCCCCAGCTCACCTTACTATATAGTCATTTAAACAAAATAAATAATAGAAAAACCATACTTTAGAAAATTTCGTCTCGAGGCTGCACTTACCCCAACACACCTTAATTTAAAGATTACTTTTACTTCGTTCTTCTAATTTAATACAGTCTCTGGGTCGATAAACGATAGGCTCGAGTCATCGAAATTGATCCTGTCAAACCTACGAGGAAACATCGGTATTTGAGTATGAGGAAATTGGATGGCGAATTAAGAGCACGGATCGTCGCGCCAACTCCGACGGGGCTCCCTCGAAGAATCGAAGCGTTAATCATCGTCGAGGTAGCGATCCTCCAGTTATTACGCATCGGACTACTAACTACGGCACGGCAAACTCCCGTTATCTCGATCGACGTGTCTCTCTACGCGCGCGTTCGAGCGTCGTACAAATACGAGCTCGGACGGTGGCCCAATTAGATGCGAAGGGAGGCGAGCCAGCGCGTGTCCAGCCGCCTTCGGCCAGGGCCGAGATATCGTCTTTAGATCCCGCGTGATCACCAGCCAATTAATTATCGATCCGGAGAGTCCCATTGGCGAACCGTTCGCCGACCACCAGTTCCTCTGGGTCGACCGTGGTGTGCGATCGTCACCGCCGTCACGGCCACTTTCGCGAGCACGTCACCACCTGGAAAATGTCTCCTCGATTTAACTTCCAGGGCGATTAACATTTCAACCGTGACTCAATTAATTAGACAGCGGAACGGATTTATCTCGTGCTCGAGAGTGTGCGTGTGTGTGTGTGTTTGTGTGATCTTCGTTCTTCGTGTTTTTGCGTTCGTACCTTTCGCCTTAGAAATTTAGAAAACTCGATACTTCAAAACATTCCGTTGGATACCTCTGATCTCATTTCACTCGAGGATTATATCTACGCGTATCTACTCCAGATACGAACGTGTGAGTTTTCGAAGCCTCTCAGGGTTAATGAGTGCGCGGCTCGTTTCAACTCATCGTCAATTCGATTCACCGAGGAACACGATACCCTTGATCCGTCGGATTTAATTGACGACGCGGTTTACGTAACGTCGCGGCTTCGTCGTGCGTTAAAAACGCATGAAATTTTATACGTTGCGCAGCCACGTCTCTCGTCAATATTCATTGCTATCCACTAAACCGTTTAATCGTAAAGTGTCGTCCAGGGCTGTTGAATTTTGCGGTTTAATTCCAGATTAATTCGCACATTTCCCAAATGTGAGAAAAGCTGAGAAAAATTGTCCACGCGGTTGATAGTTCCGCTCTCGGTATTCATTCCCACTCGACTAATTATCGCATCACCCTCGTAACCGGCCAAATGACCGTCGGTACGTGCCGCATGACGAGTATACGGGATTCACGCGTGCGCGCGTTCCCTCCGTAACGAGTTCAATTTGGCGGTAATTAGCTTCAATAATTATCGTCGGCTGGGTACTGACGGGTCGCGATTCTCGTACGACGAAAAGCACCACGCGAATTGCACTCTTTAATTCGACGAGCGTGAAAGTTTTCCGACTAGTTTTCGCGCTTGTAGCAGGATTTACACCAAAGCTCTTCGTTTGCGAAGAATCAGGACGGAGTTCCTTATTTACTAGAAAAATGTCACGGGTTATGGAGGAGGGTCGTGGAAGGGGATCAGTGGACAGATTGGAAAAGTTCTATTGGGAAAAAGTTACCGCTGCGTGTACGCGTAGGTTCAAGCAACGCCTACTTCTGATATTAGTAAATTAGTCGAACGAACTGTGCTTTTATGCGCTGGTGTTCGACGTGTAGAAGCGACATGATAATTTTCCAGAGAGCTCGTGAATTTCGAACAGTCTATTCAGAGATTCTGACAGCGTATTGTTTCGTGGAATGCCTAGGTTGAAGCTACACTTCAACACCGTGCGCCTTAAAAAAAAATATATACATATACATATTTGGACCGTTTATTTCGAAACTGGGGTAAGTCGATTTTTTAAAAAAAATAAGTCACTCCCTTTACGGTTGTGCCTAATGAGATATCACATAACACTAAATTATTACACTAAATTATTCACAAATGATGTATCTCATCTTTTATAAAACGGTCTTACCCCACTTTGCTCCGTCCGAAAGTTTGATACTTCGGCGTTATCCTGTACGTCGACGTCAACGACGCGAAATGTAACCACCGAAAATGCAACGGTCGTAAGCCCAGTGGTGGGGGACGACCCTCGTGAGGTAAAATCGAGGACGGTAAGGAGTCAGTAACGTGCGAGTTGTGGATGAGTCCGGTCGATGCAGTGAATCAAGTGTGTCGAACGTGTTACGCGAGTTATGTGTCTAATGAGCCTACTACTTGAAAATTTCCAGAGAATTTAGTCTTCGTATCCTTCTCGTCAGCGGATACTCTTACGAGAGGATCACCGGGTAAACTTGATTACATCGAACACACAATTCCATCCCCCTGGAAAGTTTCGGGGTTGCCCTCGTTCCTTGGACCCTTAAAGTTCGCTCCTTTGGGAAACGTGTGCATGATGCTCTCTAACGAAGTTTTATCACGAGGCGGCGCGAATGGAAGTGGTGTTTGCTCGGAGCTGCTGACAGCTTAACTTGATAACTTTGAGCTCGAAGAAAGGACGATGGAGGACGTTCGGGGAGTCGACGCCGAGGATTTCGGCAACGAACAATTTTTCAGCTCGTAATTGCATTATTTGTCAGCCTCGAGAAAACTCGACGATATTAATCTCTTCGATCACGAGGACGCGAGGGGTAAAACTGCCGTGGGCGCTCACGGGTTTCGTATATGTTTCAAAAATAAAGGAAAATCGAGCGGACCCGACGAATGTAAATATTCGTATACGCGCGGAAAGAGAAACAAATCGAACGCAATTTAATATTACCAAGAGCTGTTTGCCACCCAGCCGCCCCTCTATTTTTCCAAATGCTCGTGTTTCATCGTCGCGGAAGAGACAACACACGAGAGAATGATTTCCGCCGGACTGTTATTTTTCTTAATACTAAAACATACACGGTGGTGCACGGATGTTTGTTAATTTCGTTAATGTCGTGTTTGCCTTTGCAATTGGGAAAAGTGTGTTTAATAATCGTAATTACATCGGTTTCGGTGGATGACTGGTTTACGATCCTCATCCTGGATGTCATTGCTGTTTACGTGCGCTCGGGTGACGCTCGAAATCGAAACGCGTCGTCCACCTTTGCTATCGGAATAAATTCAATAGGGAATTTACGCGGATGCGGTAACAAATTTATATCGTCAATTTATTTCCCATTCATTGCCAGCTCTGTCACGGAGAAACGTTCGTATTCGTCGATTGCGAAAGTGCAATTTCAATTGCGCTAATCGTAACATGCTGCTTATTACGTGGCATTTTTTTTTGTTATGACGGCTATTGCGAATATTTCATTATATTTCAAATTTCGTTAGCACGTGATGATTAATTTATCGTTTATTTGTGTATACCGAGAAAGAAATCAGGTCATCTGGATGAAATTCTCAGGGAAATTAGTTATGAGATTGAATCTCTAACCAAATTCATTTGCCATTTCCTTCGGCTTTAAATAAGACTTAAAAAAAAGGCCTGAATTTTGTTCCGAGAGAGTCACATTTGTGTACGGTTTTAATTTTTCAACCTTGGTTAGTAATAAAAAGGACCAACTACAGGTCACAATCAATTACGATTGTCGATATTCAAGTAAAATAAATAAATATTATAGTCACTGTGAAGCAGAAAAACTTTAACTATCATCCGTGAAATCTTTATTTTATTATCCTGCGCGCAATCGTACAGTTCAAGGAGTAAAATTTCAGGTTCGTGCAGGTTCAACTTTCACGCTAGGAAGACGCTCGAGGATGCTTCGCGAACTATTAAGAATTTTGCTTCGACGAACTTGATTTTCCGAGTTTACGTCTCACGTCGTAGTTCTTGGCGCCTACGGGCCCTCCACGGGCTAAGGGAAAGCAGCCCGATGAATATCAATTTTAGATTCGCTTTCCCCACGGAACGAGGGTAGCTTCTTCCATTCTAAAACATCTTGTGGAAGCTGCCACCCTCTTCCTCTTCTGTGCCTTCTGCTCTCCATTTTTCGACCCTTCCAAAGACGAGTCCCCGATGAGAATGACTCCTCGAAAATCCGCGGACTTTTTCACTCGAAGTCCGACTTTGCATTTTACGAAGCGACCTCACTTTGGTTAGATTAATTATCGTTCTTCGATTAAAGACGCGAGAAGGCGCAAGATCGATGCCCTACGTCCGTTTGGATGAATAAAAATGAAGTCAACCTTTACGGATGTATCTAATGAAAGCACTTGGTACACATCATTCTACCATACTAAACGATAGAATGACGAGTAGTCTCGTTAATATCGAACCACTTCGAAAGCGGTAACTAAATATTCTAATTAGATACGGGGAAATATTCACGGCAAGATAAACAACGAACTCTGCGTCTTTCGTAGCTTCTCCTGTTTCTCTCTCCTTGGTATAGGTACCCACGATATATGTAGATAATCTCGGTTACTCGGTGAAAACGTTTTAACATACTGCTTTATTTATTTTCTCTAGCTTCTTCTTTTATTTATTTTATTACGTAGCTTTATTTTCGGGTGTATCGAGAGGTCGGATAGGTTGTTTCTCTAAAATTAGAAAATAGGCTACGATTAAATTATCCGATCTTGCGATCTCTGGAGTGCAGCGTGTTTTATCCTTCTATTTCTTACGTTCTCGGGTACCTCCCCGTCCTCTTTCTTCGTTCATGTTACGCGGCAGTAGGTTTTTCGATCGCATAAACCGCGCCACATAAAATCAGGAGGGAAAGCAGGAACGTGGTATCTCCCCGGGGCGCTTATCGTTGAGACTTCCCGCTGTTCGGCCCTGATGGTAGCGCAAGCCCTCGCGATTCACACAGACACTCCTCGCACGCACACTCGCTTTCTCTCAACCGCATTATCAGCCGCAGACATTTATCTCTACACTCGCCCCGATGCTTTTTATGTTTCACCGCGCGCCGCCACACGCCCGTGGCGAACGTTGGAAAGTGTTTCTCGCGAGTGGGATTATTTATCCCACGTGATCGACGACACACAGGAGAGACGAATCCTCGAGTGATTTACACCCTGACACTTTCGTGGGACATAAATGTGAACGTGAACGTAAAATTATTACGGAAACTTCCGAAGAATTATTTGCCATTGGTGAACGATGAAATTTGCAAGATTATTTATCTTTTTGTCTCTTCGTCTAAATACTGTAACGAAACATCCATATTAACCCTTTGCACTCGAGAGGTAACTCTCACTCACCAATTGGTTTGATGCGAAAATTCGATGCGCGGCAGTGACTATCTATGTTTAGTATCTTTGAAAAATAATCATTTTAAGTTAGAGGTAAGAAATTCACCAAATATGCTGCGGAACATCTCAAGTTTGCTGATTCATCCACGCGAAAAAGGTCTCGAGTGCAAAGGGTTAAACTCTCCGAAGAGACGAGTACGCGCAGGTGAATTGTCGGATCCGTCGAAAGGATATCCGAGGAGTCGTTCACGAAATGTGCATCGTGCATAATCGAGAATTTACTGAAACTCAATCCGAATAAAGCGTTAAAGGCGTCAGACGCCAAAGCACATTGTGGAACGATATGCCGACAAACGAGGGATTCTCGACCCGACGTGATTTTCCTCGACATCGTACAGAGCATAAAGGCGAGATTGGTCGCAGAGAGGTTGAGTCTTTCAGATTGAGAAACGAATAAAGATAGAGCAGATTTTGGAAAACGAATATTTCCCTGAGAATGTAATTTCTTAGATTATCGCGCAATTTTTATAAAATAATAGATTACACGTGTAAATAAATAATGCATGTTCCTCCTGAATTCCGCTTGAGGACTAGAAAAGGGTGGAGTATAAAAAATGTGTAACGGAGGGCGAAGCGAAAGAGGGGATCGCGTAGCTTCTGCTCGGAGAATTCGAGAGGTACTAACCGACACGCGCGAACGGATCTCTCTCATTGGCGGCAGTGTAACTCGAGTTACCCTCCCGATAAAACGCTCGGAGTTTCGCCGGGGTTGTAAAAGTTTTCATGGGCACGTGTGCTCTGCGGCCTGCACGAGTGGGAGCGTATGGTGAGTACGCGCAAGGGTGCCGAGTTACCCTTTAACGTGCCAGAAGAGTTTCATCGGAACCGACCAACTTTCCCGAATTCCAACGATCCTTGGAGAATTGCTAGACGAATAGTAGAAGCTGTAACGTGGCAAGGAATACGCGCGTCCCTCGAACAAATTAATCGGACGTTCGTGGAAATAGCGAGTCGGCCGCAAAATTGAAATTCGCAGTCAATTGAAATTATACATAGTCGAGAATATCGGCTAACGTGCGTCCAAAGGATTTTACGATAGGATTGATTCGCCAAGCGCAACAGACTCCAGATGGCTAAAATTGATATCGATTACTTCTCACATTCGTCACTCGTGGACCGTGTAAAAAAATTGGTTTCAATCGACGTCGTTTGCACTAGCCCCGCTAGTTTTATTCGCGCCTCCGTCACAGTAAATGCCGCGAACAACGAGATACCGGAGAAAGCAAAGCAATCAACGAGAAACCAACGAGCGTCCACGCGTGCTCTTTGACGAGGATACGCGGGCGGTGGATGAAGAGAGAAGCCTCCGTTAATTTATTTTCCGAGCGAGCAGCACTCTCGGCCGCTGCCCACTCGATTAGGGTCCGGAGAATCGCGACCGTGTGGTGCGCGAAAGCATAAAGTGCAGTAGCGAGCGTGCATGAAACCGAGAGCTTGGAGAGAAAAGGTTGTGGAAAGGGTGGAATGGGTGCCTGTGCTTAATTGTTGCTTCCTTGCCTATGTTCCTTTCCCTTCGTTCGAGTAAAGCAGCCCACTATTCCTCTCCCACGCGAAAATTGTTACATCCCGTTTTCCACGAGCTTCAAAGCAAACAACGTCCACGCGTTACCTCCGCGTAAGCAATAAAATTGTAAATTCATATTGGATGACTTACAGCACTTTCACAACAACCAGCGCATCTAACTTTTCGAGATATGTACAGTAAGATCTGTTTTTATGCGGTCCTTTTTTGTGCGGTTTTTTTATGCGATTTTTTATGTGCGATTTTTCCATTTACCGCATAAAAAAAGTTTTTTTAAAATGTGTTGCAAACGAAAACCTTATGAATTTACGCGATATTTTTTTTGTATGCGATTTCTTTTATGCGGTCCCTATCCCCTGCACAAAAACAGGTTTTACTGTATCTTTGAAATTGTTTGAACCCCTTCCAGAAGTATCCACGACTCTCAAAAATTTACCCCAATTTATTCGCTCTTCTCCTCTCGTCCATTTACTTCTGCACTCTTTCCTGTTCTTTATTTTCTTTCTCTCCCTATCTAGAGCCTATTTCCACCGGGCACTTTGCCTAATGAACATCGTCGACTAATTATTAAATTACTATTTCAATAACGCCGAGCGATGCCGACTACTTCACCCTCGTTCGTTCACTCGGCTGTTATTTCGTTAAGCAATACCCGATGTATCTGCTTCTTTTTTTCGTATCCTCCTCCACCACTTCGGAACTATATTTGCAACATTCGGTGCAATAGTCACAATTAATCGTGACCGTCCGATGTTCGAGTTCGCCGAGCGAACCGTGTCATGGGGATGCTGTTTAATTTTCGAAACGGAGGAGGGTAGATGAAAAATTGCGTTTCGACCTGCACACGGGGAGGTTCGATACTGAAAATGGAAAGTTGGCTCGTTAGAATCGTGTTTACATTCGTCGCGAGTGGATTGTTCGCTTGTTAGAAATTGCACGCACGCAGGTGATATTTTTTTTTTAGTATTATCTCATGCCCGTTGATTTCAACTAATTGGTACGTTTGTAATGGCACGGCCAATATTTTTGGACGGCTTCTCGCGAACCTAAGTTAATTTTTGAATATCCACATCGGTCCTCGAATGAGAATACATTACCGTATACACCTATTGTTCGCAAATGAAGAAATATAAAAAACCTGATTCCAATGGAAACTACAAAATAAAATTCGATCGATATGCTTGTAGTGCGTGTTCGCGCGGTGTCGATGCAATCGTCGGTCGCATATGGAATCATTTTAAACGAGAGCAATTTGTTGCACTAGCCGGTTCGATTACAATCGCGGGTAAATTTCAAACGTCGACGAAACAAAATTGTATTGTCGATGCGAGACTTTCTCTCTCTCTCTCTCTCTCTCTCTCTCTCTCTCTCTCTCTGTCTCTCGTTTCTCGTGGTAAACGTACTCGTCGTAGGATCTAAAAATTGTTTTCCAAGGCAGCCGATAATGAAGGCAGATTGTTTTGCGCCGCAACCGCAACAATCACAGCGCGCCGTGGCACGAGAAAATACCTCGTGAATAATATTCGTTCGTCGAGGGGAGAAAAACGAGGGAAGGAACGAGAAAGCGGCTACCCCCGATATCAGAAGCATACGAATATTTCACGCCGTGTATTTCGCGCGTCAAAGGCGCCTCCTCGTCGAGGGAAATCTTCGAAGCTTTTCGTCTTTCCGAATAAATGCGCTCGGCCTCGAGGACGTCTGCATTCGCCATGTGCAAACAGGCAAACAGGAAGGCAGTCGCATTCCTCGCCTCGCTTAACGTTCGAACGGCGAAGAGACAGGAGAGGATGCGTTTGCTTATCTACCGCGTATCTATCGTTCGTATTGGAAACCAAGAGAGGAAAAGAAATAAATCTCATATTATTAACCCCTTGACTGCTACGGGCGCATATGTACGTCCTCAAAAGACTGTCTATATATACGACGGGCGTAAATATACTTCCTCTGGAGTTTTTTTTTACTATGACATCTTAACTGTTTCACCAATTGATTCAACGTGGAATTTATTGGTCGTATGTAACATCGAGAATAGTTTCATTATCGTCTTATTATCTTTATTATTACCATGTTAAAATTGTCGGAGTGAGTTTGTTGCTCATTATCAATTTTTAATTTTCTCCTTTATATTTAATTATCGATTATTATTGCGGAAATCAAGCAAATTAAGTTAAGTAAATTAAAATAGCTTAAAAAACTACTCGAAATATGTAAAAAAAATTAAAATTTTTCAATTTATTTGCAATTCTTATTTTTCTAAACCCTGAGACTGGTACGGATTCTCCGGCTAGTGTTCTTGTCACTAGTCACTAGACAACAAGTCGCAGCGACTGACATGCGAATAATGCGTCCGTCCGTATTGGTCGATTCCTCCGAGAGCGCGCCGCAGTCAAGGGGTTTAACTCGAGCACGAATAAATGGAGAAACGGTGAAGGCGGAGTCACTCTCGAATAGAGAAATCTCAAATCACGAGAATCGAAAACAAATCGGTACTGACGGTGCCGAAAGCAGTAAAGGAGAAACGATGCTACAATGCTGTAATCGATAGTGACGCCGACGATATTTGTACGAAAAATTGGTCGTCGTCAATTCTTCAACAGATTTGTCGCGGAACTTTCTTGAGACGCACGAAGGAACCGAGAGAAAGTGAAACTCTCACACGCAGTTCGCACGCGTGCAATCGACTGATTACGAGAAGCACTCGCGTGTGCCTACCTCAAAATTTGCGACACGAGCGGTAACGCCAGAGCCAAGTGCAATAATCAATAAATCCTTATTAACAATCATCCCGAATTCTCCACAATCCTGCCGATTACAATGTCAAAAATCACTTCACAAGTGTCACCTATCCTGTAATCGTAAACGATCTTTGGTACAGTCGCAGGCTTCAATTTATCCGGAACAACTAGTATACCATTATTCGAATCTATCCTCTATCGTTACAAGCATATCATTCCCCAAACGTGTCGCGGTCTGCTTGCCTAATGTCATAGCTTGCGGTGATCGACGACACGGAGACTCGAGTGATACACAAGTCGTACAAAGGGCCGACGTTAATAACGACGTAACCACAACGGACAGAGATGAACATGCGCGCAGGTATTCGACACCGTTACGTTGTCACGAGCAGCGTATGCTGCCGATCTGGTCGTTAAGATTGCAAGAACACGATCTTAACCCCTTAACAGTGTGGTGAAAGTGAGCTTTACTCGCCACTAGTGTGTGAAAAAAAGTTTGTTACTTACTGTAGTGATTTTCGTATCGATGTTTTTGAGATCGCTCAATCCGACTATGATATCAAAATCCCAAAATTCAAAATGGCGGATTCAATATGGCGAGCGAAAAAATAAAAATTTAATCGATTGTTATGAAACTCGGTATTCCGAGGTTTTTCGAGTCACCGAATACGAATATAATATCAAAATTTAAAAGGCGCATCTAAAACAGCGGACTGAAGTTGGAAAAGGCACGAAATTAATATCTGAGAGATTCCAACTATTTTTTTCAAATGTAGAGTCGTCACTTTGCACTTTGAAATCCTGATGTCATATCTGGATCCAACGATCCCGAAAACTTTCGGATAATTTTCATAATAATCCAATTATCATTCTAAATTTTTGTTCATCATACTGGATCTACCATTTTGAATTTTGAAATTCTGATATCACATTCGAATTCAAGGACCTGAAAAACCGTAGGATACTATAATTCGTACTAATCCTACAAGGGTAAATCGCCTTTTTTTTTAGATGTGCACATATGCACATCACGCTCTGGTGGCACGACTTTTTTTCGTGCATATATGCTACGTACGCTGTTAAGGGGTTAACAACACGGTGGCGAATCCGAGCCGTGCGTGCACACACGCGCGTGAAACGAAAGCACGCTCGAGGAAATACATTCGTCTCGGCGCATTTACTCGATGCACCGGACTCGTTGCGGCGCATTACATGGTTGCATCGTCGGGCCTGGGCGGCCGAGACCGCTTGCCCGATGTAATCGATAGTCACGCCGACGAAAGTTAACGGGGGGCCCCCGCGGCGCTAAATCAACGCCGTGCGCACGCGCGCAAGCTCGTAGATCCCGCTCCGCGGCCTTTTCCAACGATCCAACCGCGAGTTACGACGTCGGGCCTCCCGGTGCCGCTGCACCACTCGCACGTGCGCTTCCTTTTACGTCCTCGCGCTTTTTTTCCCATCCTTCTTCGTCCGCAACACTTTTCTTCTCTTCGCATTTCTTTCTCGCGTTGCGCTCAGACTTGTTCTTCACAAAGGTCTCTGGTTCATTTTCCTCCACTCTCTTTCAGTTGATTTTATTGTTTCTTTCATAAAAAGCGTCGTGCCACGCATAATTTTTTCTATTGTTATATTTATAATTCTATTCTTCGTCGTATCCTGATTTTTGAGGAAGTCTTCAATACTTGGACGAATTTTTCATTTTTTTGTTTATTATTATTCTTCGATTGGTAGTGGGCGTGTTTTTCTATTGCGAGTGTAATGTAGAAATGAGTGATTTATAAGTTTCAATTCAAGTTCCTTTGTTATTCGCAAAATGGAGTCGCGTACTACGTTATCAGTTTAGCGAGGGAAACATAAGTGAGTAGGAGATAAAGGTGAAGGAGTCGTGGCTGCGTGATATAATCGACTGTGGCGGGAATGAGCGTGCGACGGAATTATCGACGCGTTAAAACCACGGAGAATCGCGATTGAATTGCTCGTTCCGCACTTTTATCGAGTATGACGAGTCGGGGCGAATACTCGTTATAAGTACGCACGTTTGACCTCACTTCTTATACTTCCTCTCGCTCTTTTCTTCCTCCTTTCTATCTTCTCGCTTTCTCATTCGTGCTCGCGTGTTATCGCCATCCTTTACGCTTCGACCTCACTCGATTTTCTTTCAATCGCTCGCGAGAAGCGAATAATTTTACGTACCGTAGACGCACGATAAAATCCGTCTTTCGACCTGGTTCCAATTCGCGCGTGCCTATACTTCCATGTTCCGTCTCACAACGAACTGTTTCTCTCGAATTCGAAATCAGGCAGTGAAGGATATTAACCCTCTGCACTCGAGAGGTGACTATCGCTCACCACTTACTTTGTTGCGGCAATCCGAACTATGTCACCGGCCACCATTTGGGTTGGCACGATACGTAAGGCGATATTTATCTGCATTTAATTTCTTTTGAAACTGGAAGCGTTGTACAATAAATATAATCTTCCGAAGTACAAAATTATATATTTTATATGCAGGGTGTCTCATATTAAATACATTCAAATGTACGCGCCAAAACGGTGCGTTAAATAAAAAAATATTTGAAACAAAAGTTGTACGAGTTGAAAGGTACTATCAGTTGGTAGTAATGATTTAACCCTGCAAAGTCATTTGAAGGTCACCGTCAATTTCTTAATTATCTCGAGAGCTTTCCAAAACACTATAATAAAATGTTTTTCTTCCACTGTACATTATGAAATCAAAAGAAATTTTCGAAAAAGGCCTCGAGTGCAATGGGTTAAAAAACTTTGCATTCGACATCATTTAATGTGTACACGAGTGTCGATGTTTGTGTGAGACGTACGAATGAGCATTGTTATGTACAGGTGGTTGCAAAGTTTTACTGCGAGGGGAGACGCGCAGCTCGCATAACCTTCTTTATCGACGAGGAAAATAGAAAGTCTCTCGTTGCGGGCGCTCGTCTCGTGGTGTAATCGAAGACCGCCGCGAGTATCGTGGGGGGCCGCGATGAATCGCGCCGACATCGCAGCTCCGTGAAATTGTCGAGGCGTTCGAGCCGATCGGCCAATCGATAAAAGCTTCATCTTAACCTTTCCAGGCTCATACATTGTTCATGAATTATCGTCTGCCAAACGTGAGCGAGGTGAATGCCACGTACTCGAGGGTTTCTTCCATGCGATGCACATCTCTCCTTTAATAAATAACGTAAAGCGTAACACTGTCTCGCGCAAGCTTTATTAACGATTAGACATCGCGACGAGATTTCTCGTTATTCGTTCTCCGATCGTGCTTTCGTGTAAGACAAATGGTACGAGGTTTAAGAAAAATTCGTACAGATAGAAAGAGACTGTTTGGTTAACCAGTTAACTATGGAATTTTTTTTTTGAGTTTTTATATCGAATGGTAAGTGTTTTTTATTGTTCATGATCAAAAATATAAAAAATTTGGATTGACGTGTATACACGTCGAACGCACTTAACTGGTTAAATTCTTTCTGTGAAAAATAAAATAATAATCGTCTTCGAAAACGCGCGTCATCGTCGATACAGACTTTTACCCAAAGTCTCGGTGCATGTGAAAGGCGCCGAAAGAACGGATTTTACCTCTGCTCGAATTTTCATTAGCCAACCGAACCAATTCTCGACTCTCCGACGACTTCGGTTCAGAGGGACAAGTAGATGGATCGAACAATAGGCAATAAAGACGATAAGAGTTAATTTTTATCGGCCCCGTGAAACATCGAGGGCCACTTAAGAAGATAGGGGTCAGTAGTAGATGAAAGGGAAGGACACGGAAAGGTGGGAGGAGGGGAGCAACGCGAAAAACGAAGGCAATTACCAAACATGCTTCGTCCGTGCCAACAAAAGAATCTTTGGAGCGGTGAATTCGGAGAATCATCGGGGTGACGATAACAACGAACCTCAATGACCGACCGACGTCTTTCTGCCAAACAAAAAACTTATCATTAATAAACAAGTTACCGATTAGACAAATTAACCACACGTATGGACCATTCGCAAAAGGAGCCATACCAGAAGTTTTTCTACCAAGTGCTTGGGACAATTAAAAATCTTTATACGGCCGTTTCTGCGTCTCTCACCCTTCACGAATGTTTTGATGTATTTTTTTTCCACCCACGTCGAGTCGAAATTTCATCTGAAACCCCTGGCTTGGGTCGGTTCGTTCCGTACGTTTGAATGTGGGCTGCGAGTTCGCTCGACGGTCCGTGAAGTGTGCGTAGGAGGAACAGTAGGAGGAAGAGAAGGAGTTGAAAGAGGGGACGTAGGTCGAGGGAAGGTGGAGATGGAGAGGCGGAGCGGAAGGACGGCCTGCTCGGTTTTCAATAAACGACACTCGTGCGACCGTATCAGTTGGTTTTATATCGGTGGAAAACTCGGACGCTTTTACTCTACGTTTATCGCGACGTTTTTTGATTTACGCGCGTTTTCCTCGCGACGCGTTGTGGATTATTTATAACGCCCGAAGTGGTGGTGAACAATTGTGGGAGGGGTTTAAACTCGATCGATCGTTCAGGAATTTTCGACGAGAAAATGTGAAAAAAATTTGGAGTATCGTTCGATCTAGAATGTTCATAAAGCATTCTTCTTCACCGGATTATTATTCGCCCCGAGTTCGAATCAGTGCTGTTCGACGTTTCCACTAGATCGAAAGAGTGTCAAGCCAAGTGATCGAAGAAGTTCAGTCGCACGAAAAACGGTCGGGATAATTTGAAATGATTTCATTTCTCTCATCGGATTTGGTTGTGGCAATATCATATTATTCAGGAAATCCATTGAGTGCAGTGGTGGGGATTAATTGGGCTCGCGGAAGCGTTTCAATTGAAATTCTTCGACGATTCATTTTACGTTTATTCGATAGCTGAGAACCAATTCGATGCACGCGCGCGCGCGCTTCGAATTGCTTCACCTTCGTCGGTTGCCAGGTGTAGATGGAATATAAGGTACAACGAGAAATCCATACGGTTCGACGTCGTCTCATCCATTCATCCGAATTGTCCATCGAACGTTCCTCATTGGTACTTGGTGTCCTCATCTTTGAAATTTTTAATAGATCGACGCGTATAGGTATTGAAGCGACGAATCCGAAAGACGAAAGAAAAATAAAAGAATTGACACTAGCATATACGGAAATATCGTAGATTGTCGAACAACGAAAACGAGAAGGAAATAGTTAGCGGTTAAATAGGTAGGATTAAGTGAATAACTAATTACACAGATAAAGGCGTAGATTAGGTGGTAACTCGAAGGACGAACGAATTCGATAACTTCACGCCACCCTGTTGCACCTCATTTCTCACGATAAGATGCCAGTAGAAAATAACTTCCTTTACGCATTAAATCGCTGTTATACGTACCGGTGTTGAAGCTTTGAAAAGTTTATTCATAGTGCGTCCGAAAAAATTGCGATATAATTTTAACGATGTACTTGCATCCTACAAAAGGTTACTTGGGTCAGCAACATCGACGTAAAGCTAATGAAGTTTGTCGTCCGATAAGAGAAGGTAGCGAAGTCTTGTAAAAGAAAGGCACTACGCGTGTCTGCTATTTCCGCCGGGGCGTGGGAGAAAGAAAAAGAACGAGAGAGAGAGAGAAAGCGAGAATATAGAAGAGTAGAGTAGAAGAGCACGGGATCGTTCGCGCTTATCCCGGACGTGTCCGTCCGCAAGCGCGCGTCCTGTGAACGGCACATTTTCCAATCCGTTGCTTCTTGCCTCACCCTTTCGACGACGCGCAGACCACCCTATAAAGCTGTGTACAGAATTGCGAGCAAAGTGGTGAACACGTTAACACGATGCTTCTTAAGTGGTGTTTCGCGAAACACTAATATTTCAAGCAATCTCGTTGCAAATGTTCCGAGAAATTGTGAAAACCGCAGGGTGCTTACCTGAGACCCAAACCTCGATCGAATTTTACGGAAGCATCGTTATTTTTATCATTCTAGTATTAGCGAAGTTCGAAAAGTTTTCGAGGTGAAAAGCTTCTATTGCGATTTTAAGTCAGTTAACATTAAAATAAAGCGGATTTGTGGATAATAGAGACAAAATATCGAATAAAGGAGATACTTGAATATTTGACTGCACTTATGGTTGATCTGTTGATTTTTTCGTTCGCCGTTCACTCGCTAAACTCAGATCTAGACAAAGATAAATGATCGATCTTGGTAAGATCGTTGAATTTCCACTTGCATTTCTACTTGCAGGTTGATCATTCTGTTCGCTGCTCTGTATGAAGCTTAACAGTTTTCCACCCTCTTCTCCCTCTCTCTCTCCCTCTCTCTCCATCTCTCTGTCTTCCTCTCCTCTCTCGTTCACTCTTTTATTCACTCCCTCTCTTCAACAGATGCACCCATATGCATCTCTCGCTTTTCCTTCCTCTCCCGTGCTTATCTCTCTCCATCCCTTTCCTTCTCTCACGTGTCACTCACTCGTTGCTTCCTCGCACCCTCTCTCCTCCTTGCCCTTCGTCCCTCACTCACCTCGTCACCCTTCGGTTCCTGCGCCACCGCTTCTGTAAATAGTCACTACCAAGCGATTCGCCGTGCCTCACATATCGCTGCGATTACAAAGTGGTCTTCTCTTTTTCTCGCTTTCTCCCTCTCTCTCTCTCACACACACACACACTCTTACTTTCATTCTCTCTTGTTCCTGCTTTTGCCCCTTCTCCTTCCCTCCCTCATTCTCTCAACGCGCGCGGCTTTGATTTCCTTTCGTCTCTCCTTCTTCGTTCTCCTTTTTCTTTCTTTCTCTCTTTCTCTCTTTACTTATCATTCTCCACCTTATACCTTTTCTCGTCGAAATGCAAGGACACGAGTGCGCGAGTGCGCGCGGCAATCTACACGCCAGTGAGAAAGTGTGCGACGAACGATCTGTGCAAACGGAATGCAATGTGCGAGAGTCTCGGTAATTGTGTCGGTCTCTCTTTCTATCTCTCTTCGTGCGCGATAGAGGGTGTTGCGTCCTTTCCGCTTCACGACCCTGGAAGTAACAGGCAGTAGATTGTTCTTTTTTTCTTGTACGGAGATCCGGAGTTCCAGTTGATTGTCGGATAAAAGCACTGAGCGACCATCAGTGAGATTATTAATGAAAAATTCAGTTGTCAATTGCACCGAGAAAGCTCTCGGTAACGGCAAAGTATACCGATGGATTGAGTCACGGGTGGAGTGACGTCTATTGCAAAGAGGGATTCTGCACGCGTATAATTTCTTCGGACACCACAGTTCAGTCGTTTGCATAAATTCATACCTTCCGTTGTGCCATTCGTTCTCTCGTTTGTGCGCGTCCTCGTCGACCTTTTACCCTCCGTGACGATTCTCTCGCTCGAATGGGGCAGCCACGGAAATTTCGAAGTCTATGTTACAACTGCTCTCCGGTGGCGCGTATAGAATATTCTCTCTCGGCTGACGCGTAAAAATTTCACCTGCAGGTACCATGACGAGAGGAGGGTGAGAGGAGAAGGAGAACGTGTCTGGAATTTATCGGTGTATATCGAAAGTTTCGTAATAAGCCGACACGGTGCGAGGGGCATTTTAATTCGCCCACCTCGCTTTTTCCGCTGACGGTCGCGTCGTGTTTTTCATTTCCGGTTAAATCCAGTTTCCTCTTTTTCTCTATTTTTCCGCGAGCATGGACCCGCAATGGGAACTCGCGGTCTGCCTCGTGCTCGTCGCTCCTTCTTTTTCTTCCACGTTTCACTACTTCTTTTCCTGCATTTGCGGGGTATAATTAATTCTCGCCTCCCACCTTCGTCTCTTACCTGCTTTCGTTGCTCCACGTTTCAGTTAACGAGGAACCATTTTGGTTCGTCGTTTCTTCTTCCTTTCGCAGTTTCTTCACCGTCTTCCGTTTTTCTGTCCTTCACGCGAAAGAATCATAATCGCTCTTAATATTCGTATCTACCACAATTACGAAGAGTTCGTATGGTATACTCGAGATGTCTGACGAGAAAACATAGCGAATCTGAAAATTTATGATATTTATGCAGCGAGACGGTCACCTCAGATCGTTTTTTAGAGCATTTCTTTCTATACTTCAAGGGATAAATGTTGCTTTATTTAACGCGTTAAGCGCCATGTCAGTCACCAGTGACTGACCCTAGATTATTCGTCCGAATCGCGACAGTCGTCCACCACCAACGGTATAAAATACGATAAACCAAAAAAATTACATTCTGAATCAATTTTAAATAATCTCAGGATCGTATCACGAATGTACCTAAATATTTCTTACCAAAAAATTTTAATGAGTTTTATTAATTCAAAGTAAATATAAAAACGGTTGTCCTTTCCTTCGTTCGGCGAACTACAAAGACGAGCTTCGTGGCTTGAAAATAGTTTCTCCTCTACTCACATTGTACCTTCTCGATTCTGAGCCGAGGGACAATGTGTAAGATTTTACCACGTGCAGTACACCTTCCGATAAATACACACAAGAGCACTGAAGATGTACATGCAGTTTTACCGCAACCTTTGCCACTTGCCAGAATATCGATAGAGTCGAATATCGTGGCCTAAACTTAAAAGCACAGAAAACAGGCTCGGCGCTTAACGCGTTAAAAGATGTCACACAAACTTCGGATGCATTACACGACAGTTTTCTAACGTGACAGCCTTGATATCGCGTGACTCGATTCTCCCTCCGGCACATGTTTGTCGTTTAGGAAAATACGCGAATAAGAATGTTACCAACGTAGGTTCTGACGAAACAAAAAAAAGTCGGTCGCGCCCCAACCTCGGGGGTTGGTTGTCGGGGGTGCGAGCGCGCACCCCACCTCGCATCAACCCGCGACCGGTTACAAAAGGCATTAATGGACCGTAAACGAGATCGGAACGGCGCGTATATCTACCCCACGTGGAGTATAGGGTTGTTTACGCCGTTAATTTCACACCTTCGCCGCACCCTCTCCTCCCTCGTGCACAACCCTATACGCAAAGCCGGAAGTGGCTCGGTCGAGGTCGGCCGATAATCGCGCCGGATATAAATTCACCAGGCAGGAGACGTTGAGTATTTGAATTTATCGAACTTTGGGTGGAAGAAGAGATGGAAAAAAAGAGCCGGTGCTAGGGCAATTAAAAACAGTCGACGATGTTTCGACAGTCGAAGGACCGAACAGGATAGATATTTGAGCAGTTTATTTTGAAAGT
The DNA here is from genome assembly GCA_944319695.1 of Tiphia femorata. Classification (NCBI taxonomy): domain Eukaryota; kingdom Metazoa; phylum Arthropoda; class Insecta; order Hymenoptera; family Tiphiidae; genus Tiphia; species Tiphia femorata. Next base: position 1,562,105 of record OX090899.1, read on the forward strand.
GGCCCAAGTCCATTTTTTTAAAAAAAAATAAGATATCACATAATTCGTGAATAATTTAGAGCAATAATTTAATGTTACGTGACTTCTCATTTTAAAAAAAAAAAATGGACTTAGGCCACTTTCAAGATAAACGGCTCATTTAATGGAGAATTCTACTGTAAGTTTTTCATACTCGTCACGCCGAACGTCTACAACTGTATTTTAACTTCATTTTACCACCTGTCAATTTCAGCAACTTGGGACTAAACACGTTTCGGAAGCTTGTGTTCTTCACGAGAATGCAAGGAATAAATTTTCTTTTAAAGTCATTAAAAGTCATTCCTACTGTAGAGCATTCACTTGATTCTATATTTTCAAAATGATAAGTACGGGTGTTTAATTACTCCTTCTCTCACTGCTGTTCCTGCAGCTTGCTCGAATGCTCGGCAGATTGCCGTGCCGAGGAGAAGAAGGAAAGAGGATTTGCTCAAAGGAAACGCGCTGCTTCCGCCGGCAAAGTTCCTCTAATGAACCGCCATTAAATCGGAAGTGGATTAACGGGCATCAGCGGACAAGCGGTTAACAGCATCGCGAGTTCCGTTGCGAAAACTTTCGCGAATTCAGTGCTCGGTAGGAGTACGGTAGTACCGTACGGCTAATTCGATTCGTCCCTCTGCCTCCAAGGGATACCACAGTCCAGGAAGTGGATAGCTTTGCTCGCGATACCCTCGCGCCCGTTTCCGGTTCGAATCGAGTGGATTGAAAGTGGTCGTGGAAATCCAGACGAGATTTACGGGAGCCGCGTATCGAATGTAACCGACAGGGAGAGTTTGCGACAAGAAGTTGAGTTTCATTCCGACCTTCTCTCTCTGTCTCTTTTTCTCTCTCTCGACGTCGACGTGACCGGAAATTTTTAATTGCAACCGGCGGGAGAGTGCGTTTAACGTTTCGACACACCACTGTGAAAAAAGAACTCTCATGGAAAAATGGGAAAATATTAAAAATGTCATTTCGAAAAGTGTTTCGCTTGGAAAAGATGGATGAACGTGAACGATAAGTCCAGGATAGGCGGTAGGACAAGTAGTTCTTTAATTTTTTGTTGCGAATTTTCTGCATATGTGAAGTTGGAAAACAGTAGAAAATTTTCGAGTCATTTTTTGTCAGATAACTTCCGGAAAATTCACTTCAGATTTTGACGTTCCATACGGTACGTGGTCGGCTAAAAATAATCGGCTACTTTCTGTTCTTTCATATGCACGGGTTGCTTTCGCTCCAGGACGTTCCGTCAAAAGCCGTCTAATTCGGCCATCGCGCATCTTCTATCTCTCCCCATACACCTTTGTGGGATAAAATTTAAATTCGTGCCCGTAGGATGCCCACGATACTTTTTTAATAAACCTCGAGCGTCCGCCACGGGGTGGGGTTTGCCGGACGGCTTAAAAAACGGCCGAGGCGAACCGAAAAGAAGAGAAGCAAAAAGAGGGAAGACCAAACGTCGAGCCGTGCCTTTTATTAACCTTCCCTGATGCGTCCCACCTTCGCTCTTCTCCCCAGCTTTCCTCTGTACGTTTACTGCTTTATGAATCCAGAAATACGAATCCTTCGTCCTTATTCTCTCTTCATCTGTCTCGCATCACTCTTCTCTCTCTCCCTCTCTCTGGCCAAATTTTCGATTTTCTCTCCGCAATCACGGTGAATTTTATCTTCCTTTTATTTTCCTCGTTCCTTCTTCTCCCGGGTCCACCTCTTTCTCCCAAAATTTCTCACTCCCTTCGGTCTTTCTTATCCTTTCTTCTTTCATCCCCTATCTTCGCTCTCCACGTGCTTCTAATCTCCTCTTCGCAGCAGTGACCATCCTCGTGCTTAAGGCCGCGTTTAGGTAGTAAGGACAAAGCGAGTAGTCTCGATGCACGCGATCGCTCCGTTAAGATTCCACGTTGGGGGTCCCATGGAATGCACCTGCGTTCGCTTTCGAGAGCGCGATACTCGTCGAGAGTGCTCTCTTGTGAGATTCCAGAGGGAGCGTGTCGCGACTCGGCGAGTAAATTGGTTTAGCAAGCGCAGCTTCGTTATGCCGTAACGTTCGAAAATCGTATTGTCCGCGATCCAACGACACGTTCGATGCCGAGAAACTGTGAAGTCGGGTGGTTTGAAACGTCACGAGATAAAGTACGGAACGAGGGTTGGAGATTGTGAAGCGTCAGGCGACACGCGATTGGCCCGTTAAAATTCTACGAGTCGGTCTAAACACGTCTCTTACCGTTTATTTGCACGGATGGCAATAAAACGCTGTCGTGTATTAATCGGAAATCATCTCGCTTTCTAAGTAGCTCCTTTAAGCCTAACTACTGTGAAATTCTTCCTTGGAACATTTTTAGCAAAGAGTATACTATTATTATTATTACGGCTCATAACAATTCATTAGACTCGACTACACCTTGTTTATAAAATTACTTACGAAAAAATCAGTGTAATGCCTACTTAAAGGATTAGTGATACAAATCTCAGAAAAGCACTCAGAGAATTTTCGATGTTTCACGTCTATAGTCATTTTTGTGTTCTTTATCAGTCGTCACGTCGATCGCATCCTCTCTTAAAAACATATACTTTCTATATACACCATACTCTCGAGAAATTTTTATGGAAAAAGCTTTACGGTGGAAGCTCTCGAAATAAGCTTCTCAGCTCGTGGCCACGAATATTCGTCGCGGAACGAGAAGTGCTGTCTGGAAACTCGCGACAGCTCGCCGATTGCGCGGAAGCGACTTTACGGTGGCGGGTTCCCACTTTAGCCGAGTTGTAAAGTCCCAGGACGATTCTACGGGGCGTCCTGTTGTAAGAGGCACACCTGCGCGACGACTATCACCCTCCTTCGCTTCGAACGAGTTCTCCACCTCGTGGAACGACCGAGAACGCCGTGAGGCGGGGCGGTCTTGTGGTCGGCGACTAAATTGCACGCTTGCTACAATGTATTATTCCGTAACGAACGGGTTCGATCGTGTAATGAGAATTTATCGATAAGCGACCGGCTTGTGTTGCAAGGCTGGGCCGAGGGAACAGCACCTTTAATGTGAGCTGCACGCGAGCGCCAACGCAGGAGTGGAGAGAGTTTTTAATTGACTGTGTACTCGTTAATGCGCGAATCGCTTGACACGGCGAATTGTAAGATGGGGCCCGTTTTAAGTAATTAGATGAAAATTGATCGCTCATTTACTCTACATGGCTTCGTAAGATGCTGCGTTCGTAAAATGTTCCGTTCAAGGGTGTCGTAATGTTTCAACGTTAGTTAGCAGGAAGGTAGTTCGAGTCTGTGGTATCATTAAGGTGTTTCTTTGGAATAGAATAATTAGGGTAATTTTATTGTCACCTCTAGAGAGCTGGTTTTTTTTCTTTATTTTTTTTTAACTAACTGTACTGTATAATTTCATAATGAGAAGAGCAGCTCCGATCTTTGTTCTCGCCAGTTCGGAATATTCGGGTACGAGTGAATTTACACTTTGCTAGGAGCGTAAGCATCGGGCTTATTAATTTCTGCGAATGCACCACGAGAGCGCTTTTACGAAAGTTATTGCAGTCGTCGTTCCGAGAAACGAAACGAGTGCATTCGAGAAGCTTTACATTTCCAGCAAAGTCGATTAACGTCACTCGAATTCGCGCTACAATTCATCAACATGCCGTGCGCTCGTTTGCGGCGTAATGCGTTTGCGCGCGCGTGTCCTTTCCATTCGCGTGACCGTGGTGTACGCGACACGAGCAACTTTATTTTATTTGCAACTGACAAAAGTGAGAGAGAATCGTGTGAAGCTAATTCCGTTTTGGAGCGCGCGAGGTAAATATCAAGTGGGGTTAAGATGAACGGTGGGTGGAGAGAGTGGAAGGAGGGACGAGCGAGGAAAAGAAAGAAATTGCAACTCTCGCGTGCGTGTCGGTGTGCTTAACATTGTTGGTGGGCGTACATATAATTTATGTGCTACGTGACTGTTGGTCGCAATGGAAGGATAATTTGAATTCGCGCCATTGAGAAAAATCGTAGATACCGGAAATTGCTCGCAATGAGATGCAATTTCTTAGAGATGCGTGGGACATTCGAGATTCACAGTTTCATTTCCTTTTTTCGGTGGACCCATAAATCTCCATTAATAGTTTAAAACAATTCGTACTGTTGAATATTCAGATCGGCGTTCGGCGCGTGGGTGACGAGGATATATTTATCGACGCGCACGGTGAGCATGGCAAACGCTTTAAATTGAAAATTCCCACGGGGATATATTTATCTCGCGCGTAATTTGATTCTTTGTACGAAACGTCCCGTTTAATCAATGTTTCTCAACGTTTTGTGGATCATGCTGCACGCGATAATCAACGAAATTCTGGAAAAGTATAATGCAAATAAGAATTTCAAACGAAAAAAGACAAGTTTCAAATTCACTAAAAGTTTAATACGATTTAATTCTCTAATTGTACTCGGAATATTCAAGAGTATGTCAGATTACGAGTGAGTGCATCAGTCGCCAGTGAGTGCCCCCTAGAAAAGAAAAAGATTAGGAAGGAGTCCAGGGAATGAACGAAAAGGCACGCAGCACTTGTTCAAACGTGATGCACGTGTGCGTCTGATAAAGTCACTTGAACGAATTCTCGAAAAAGCGGGAATTTTCCGGTCGCACGTGTTCTCGTTACTTTTATTTTTTTACTGCTTCGTAATTGAGTTAACTGATTTTGCTGACCCGCGCATTATTGCGCGCGTGGCTGTTTAATTTTTCTCCTATTTGTTCGCGCGAATTCGTCATAAGTTTTAAAAAGAATACTCGAATAATTCATATGTCTCTTCAATTATTACCAGCTCGTAAGCTGAACGACATTTCTCGTTACTCTTTTTCACGGGGTGGTTCAGGGTATTTACTCTTGTCGAGTTACGAGCACGCGTCAGAGCTTCTTTTTCTCGGAAACAGGCACACCTGCTCGTACATCATCCTCTCATCGATCCTGGGAGACGCAGGCGTCGGGACGCATTTTCCATGCCCTTTATCGAAAGACGCGTCTCGATGACTCGTGGATTCCACGAAGCCGGTCGCGGATTGGAAACGATTTCAAGGGAAACGATATTACGGTTTCCGAAAGCAATTTGTCAAAGAAAGTTAATCGAAAAAAGGGAGGATATAGGAAATTGGAATTTTTTCAAACAAACTTATCTTCTATTTCAAAGTTTATTACCGAAAATGGTTTTAGTCTGAATGGCATATTGAAATGTAATAAAAATGTACAGTTAGTTGTGAACTTACTAAAAGGCAAGATACTTCAAATATTGTTAGGTTCGTATTTTTACCACGATTTTAGACTCGCTCGCGACTTTAGATGCGCTCGATACTTATGCATAGGTTGCATGTTCATGTTTATCGAGCACATCTAAAGTTCCGAATGCATCTAAAGTCACGATGACTTCCAACACATAATTATCCAGTTCGTATAACTATCTCTGCTGTATGGGGACAGCGTGTTACACAGTAATCCGAAGTATCTCAGGGACTGTAATGCTAACCCGCATGGGTTGCTGGTATGAAGCAATCGTTATAATCCTAACTCACAATTGTACAACGATAACCATCACGCAGTTGTTGATACGAGTTGCTCTAATATCTTGTTGCACGAGAGTGTTGGTGACAGTTAGAGTGTAGATTATCATTCCTGTCAATCTTCAGCGTAACTCGATTACTTGGACTAAATAGTCAGCTAGGTAGATAATAACTCTCTTTATGCATTCAGAATCCCATACTATTTTACTGGCTTGTTTCTTATCGAGCAAGGCTTTAAACGACTTCAACTTTGACTCAACTTTTTCCGAGCTTTCCCTTCGTTCCTTCTATCACTTCAAATAACCGCGCAATTATCGTATCTTTGAGATTTAATGCGGAAAAGTTACTAAACTCAGATTGCTTTTCCCTTTCTCCCTCATCTTCCGATCTCTGTCTTTTTTCTGGTTTTTAACCCGAGGAATCCCACAGATTCCACCGGCGAACGTTTCTCTTCTTTGTGCTGGCTTCACAGCAGAATTGCCGCAATTTTGACATTTCTCTCGTGGCTCGAAGCGCGCCGCAAAACAAGCGCGATCGTAAAGCCGTGCCTTCATCCGCCCTACTCGATTGCGACTTTCGCAATTAGGTTGTTTGCTCTCTGCTCTATTGTATCGTCGAGATACTCGGAGCCTCGTGCTTACGAACTCCCTGGAATGTGATCGTCGGTCTTGACTCATGCCTTGTTTTTCGCGATAATCTCGTGCACTTTCTGCTCTTTGCTTCTTGCCTCGTCTCTTCGTACATTCGTTCTTCTCTCAAGCTACTCGTTGCCCTTCCGCTCCCTTTTTATCTCACAACTTTGCAATTTGTCTTTTTCCTTACTTCTCGCAAATACCCTCTTGAATGACCTTTTTTACTTGTTTGTCGCAAAGTGTACGTTTTCCAGCTCAGGCGAGTCTAATTTGTTGAACGTTTCAAGAAAATTACGAGGATACCGGACTCGGACTGTTTGATCTGCCTTTTGCGTTGAAGGTTTCAAGCTTTACTTTCATTAAATACCGCGGAACGCGATCGCCCTTTCGCTACTTCCACCGAGTAATTTCTTCTGAATTTTCCTCTCGCTCTGTTTTGCCTAAAAATAAATATGCGCTCCTGCCACTCACGTTGCAGAGCGTGGTGTTTCTTCACCGCAATCGGAGCTGTGCATTTTAATGCATCCGATTACACACCAGCGGATGAAACGTTAAATATTTCTCATCAATGTTAGACGCGTGTGGTAGAATGCGCCTTCAAAGGAACATCCGCTTCATTTGTTTTTCGCATTTCTTGCCCACAAAATAATTCGCATTATCTAATTTTAATCCCTTTTTGGGGTATATTCTCGATTCAACCCTTTTCTCTCGAGAGCTTACCTTCATCACCCACCTTTCGACCTTTTCACTTTTCCACCTTCCTGCTACCGAGCGCTCGACCCTCGTGGTCTGAGCGCCCTGCAGGCCGGTGAGTTTCGTTTAATTGACAGTCGGCGGTCGAAGGCTTTTAACATCGCGGTGCTGGCCGCGGGTCCTTAACGAGTTTTTCCCATTTTGCCCGTGGCTCGCAACGGGACGACTTCGCTTCCTTTCTCACGGTTCGACGATCGGCTTTCTCGTTGCGCGCGCGCGCGCCTCCTCCGAAGCATGTAGGAGTACGGGCGGACAATTTCGTTGCTGAAGCGAAAAGTGGCCTACTGTCGAGAGTCTCGCTGAGAAGAGAAACGAAATGGAACAAGGAAAACGCAAAGCGGGCTAGTGAAACCAGTAGGAAATAATACAACGGAAATCGAAAAAGTTTGTGCTGCATTTAAGATTATAAGCGAACCTATCAAACCCATTTCTGTCGAAAAATGCTGTTTTCTATATTTACATAAATCACCTTTTTTTGACGTTAGTCGTGTGTGCCTAGTACATTAGCCTTTAACCCTCTGACTGCGACGCGCTTTCGGACGAATCCATCAATATGGACGGCGCGTTTTTCGCATGTCAGTCGCTGCGACTGATTGTCCACTGACTAATGACCAAAACAGTGCCCGGAAATTTGATAATATTCTTAGGGTTTAAAAAAGAATAATGGCAAATAAATTAAAAATACAGAGGGCGTATATTTACGCCTATCGTGTATATTGATGGATTTGTGAGGGCGTACATATGCGCCTTTCGTATATATTGATAGACTTGTGAAGGCGTTGTAACATGTTTTCGGGTATAAGGCCCCGCACCGATTTCCTCTCCGGAGGGGAAAGGAGACGCCCGGTGGACTGGCGATCCCGCCGCTTCGCCCTCGAAGTATCGGGATGGAAATCGGGTTATTAGTTACAACGTTGGCTCCGCACGCTGTCTCAAAACGATCGTGAACCCGGTGGCTCGACTCAACAAATCTTTATTAATTGATTTTAGGTGGGCGCCAGACGCGAATGCGTCGCGGAGGCACGTCTCCGCTTAAAGATTTCGAATCACAATAATTTCCGACCGCGGATGGACCACCGACTAGCTCAGACAAGGGCTTCAAGCCACAGAGAGGGGCGGGGTTGGCCGCAAGGAAGAGACGGGAGTGAAAGCAGGCGACAAATAAAGCGAAACCGATTTGAGATAACAAAAGGTCCCCTTAGGATAATATTTATTGTAAACTCGCGTCACGCGGAAAAGAACGCATGAAATCGACAGTACAGAAAATCAAAGAACAATGCGCGACTCGGACGAACAATAGGATCACGGTTGGTTAGCGCGCGACATATTTTCGCTCGCGTACGCGAGGAGCTCTCCGCGATTCCGCACAGAATCCGCGGGATGTAGACTGTAGACCAGCTCTGGGCAAACCCCTTCTCCCGCTGCTCTCCAGGACCACCGCCGAACGGAGGAGAAACGTCCCCCTCCATCTACCCATCGCGCCGTCCGGCGATTGTCGCTTCCTTACGACGCACCAATTGCAAATTCAAACGCGGTCGTTTTACCGCAAATTTTTGTATTCTCTATTCTCTTAAAATACCAAGGAACATTAAAAAATCTTGAAAGAAAAAACACAACAAAATTGTTGTTTTATGGAAAAAGCGTCGTAAGGAAGCGACAATCGCCGGACGGCGCGATGGGTAGATGGAGGGGGACGTTTCTCCTCCGTTCGGCGGTGGCCAGCGGTGGCCTTGGAGAGCCCCGAGAGCCCATACGTGCCCAGGCCTGATCTATGGGCCGATGCAATAACCGCACGAAGGAGAATTGCCCGATAACCGTAGGTGTTGGGAAGAAAGAGCAGTTCGGTGGAGACATGCGTTGATGCAACATTGTGCAAGTGAAAATTATTAGTGATTTACGTATTAATATGGCGACTAAATCATCAAGAACTGTCTTAAACATGCAACAGCGCTTGAACATTTTAAAAGAATTTGAAGACACAACGTTATCACTCGCACAAATTGCGAGACAATATGGCGTTCACAAAAGAACAATTCAGCGTATAAAGAAAAACGCTATACAAATTAATACGTTTGCAATTAAAAGCAAAAGAGAAAAAAGGCGGAAGAAAATAAGGAAACCTGTATATGGCGAATTGGAAAACCGTTTAATAACATGGTTCAACGAAAGGCGGATTCTTGGTGACCGTTTGACCGATGCGTTAATACTAGAAAAAGCGACTGAAATAAAAAAGGATTTTCCAGGATATTCGCGTTTCAAAGTGAGCCTCGGCTGGTTATACCTATTTAAAAAACGCCATGGCATACGCTTAATGACCGTGTATGGAGAAAAGGCTGATGAAACTGGTGCGAATACCTTTACTGACAATTTTAAAGAAATGATAGAAGAAGAGAACATTCGTTTAGAAAATGTTTATAACATGCATGAGACTGAACTAATGTGGAAGGCTCTTCCGGCGAAAACACTTGCGCGAGAAACCGAAAGAAGCATCAGTGGTTTCAAAACTTCGAAAGATCGAATTACAGTTGGTTTGTGCGCAAACGCTTTAGGCACACATAAAATAAAGCCATTAGTTGTATATAAATACAAAAACCCAAGAGCGTTGAAGCACGAAGTTTGTCTGTCGGTAGTGTTTAAATCCCAAGCAAATGCTTGGATGAGCCGGGAATTGTTTACAGATTGGTTTGAAAACTGTTTTAAACCATCCGTAAAAGACTTCCAAGAGGATAATGGAATATCGGGGACGGTCATTTTGTTAGTAGACAACTGTTCAGCTCATAAGGTTGAGGCAGAAATAGAAGATACTGATTTTAAAATAATGTTTTTACCACCCAATACTACATGTTTGATCCAGCCAATGGATCAAGGAATTATTGGAAAAACAAAAAGAATTTTTCGCCGTAAACTTTTGCAGCGCGTGCTAGCGTATGACGGCGGTGTAAAAGCATTTTATAAGGACTATACTTTAAAAACCTGCATCCACATTTTAGCTGCAGCCTGGTCGGAAATTACGCAAAGTAATGTAAGAAATGCGTGGAACCATATTATCGGACCTGCTTCAAATAGTATGCAACGTGCAGTAGAGCCTGAACCCGACTTACAAGAAACGATAAGTATTGTTACAGAAGAAAAATGCGAACAAGAAGGTGTTACACAACATTCAGCTAATTGTAAGCAAGAAGAAGGAAAAATCCAAGAGGACCCCATTGAACGACATATTGTGGAAGAAGAACTTCTGGAAGAACCCCTTGAAGAAAAAACAGGAGAACCGGGTGAAATTATTTATGAGGGGCACAATAATGAAGTTGTAAAAAATGAATTGAGACAAATATTTGAAAGACTGGTGTATTATAGTACAAGAGCGCCAGCGTATATCCGATATGCGGTACAAGGCTTAAAAGTATTTTTCTTGGGCACAGAATAGTAAATAAAAAGTAAGTAGCTGCTCATAGACTGCTGAAGATTTGCATGCAATGTAAGTAGAAAGATTAACTAATCTTTCTTCATTATTACTTTTAGCGAAGAAAGGCCTAAAGGATGAAAAATTATTACGAGGAGAGTTCGGGATTAAGAAGGTCACATATGCTTTTATAATGTTCAACACGCGAACCGAATATTATTGTTTTTTATATATTAGATTTCACTAATCGAACCTCGTTGCCTGAAATTTACGGAAGCTACTGTACGTGTATTTAAAAAGACTATGGAAAATGAATAACTTTTAGTAAAATTAAGGTGATTTAAAGCTTCACGAAATTTTCAGTCTTTTTAACTAATCCACAATTTTTTGTACGTGTGGTTCCTTTCGTATTCATGTACAAGTGATATAATTATATTAATTACTTTATTACTCTAATTCATAATATATTAGACATGCTATTATTTTAATGTGAATAACACTTTCTTTTTCTAATGTCATTCAGGCGATAATAAACTGAGCCATTAAGTATTAAATGTGTAAATATAAATATGGCCCGAATTATGTCAGGTTTGGTATCATTTTGCTCGGAACAATGTCACCAATATGTTAAAAAATGTGTGGGTGGCAAAAAGTAAAATTATAAAGTTTATATGAGTGCTTTATAAACTATGAAGTCGTAAACTTGCATCAAAGGGGCCGCGTCGGGATCGGGTTCTATATACATGGTACGCTTGACCGACTCCGCTGGAGATAACAGTGGTGCGGACACGCCGTATGCCGTGGCGTAGGACCGGCACTAATATCTTGAATCATAAGATTGAAAAGTAACATATATCGCGGAACTACTGTATTGTCGCGTTGTCTACAATACAGTAGTTCCGCGATATATGTTACTTTTCATCCTTTAGGCCTTTCTTCGCTAAAAGTAATAATGAAGAAAGATTAGTTAATCTTTCTACTTACATTGCATGCAAATCTTCAGCAGTCTATGAGCAGCTACTTACTTTTTATTTACTATTCTGTGCCCAAGAAAAATACTTTTAAGCCTTGTACCGCATATCGGATATACGCTGGCGCTCTTGTACTATAATACACCAGTCTTTCAAATATTTGTCTCAATTCATTTTTTACAACTTCATTATTGTGCCCCTCATAAATAATTTCACCCGGTTCTCCTGTTTTTTCTTCAAGGGGTTCTTCCAGAAGTTCTTCTTCCACAATATGTCGTTCAATGGGGTCCTCTTGGATTTTTCCTTCTTCTTGCTTACAATTAGCTGAATGTTGTGTAACACCTTCTTGTTCGCATTTTTCTTCTGTAACAATACTTATCGTTTCTTGTAAGTCGGGTTCAGGCTCTACTGCACGTTGCATACTATTTGAAGCAGGTCCGATAATATGGTTCCACGCATTTCTTACATTACTTTGCGTAATTTCCGACCAGGCTGCAGCTAAAATGTGGATGCAGGTTTTTAAAGTATAGTCCTTATAAAATGCTTTTACACCGCCGTCATACGCTAGCACGCGCTGCAAAAGTTTACGGCGAAAAATTCTTTTTGTTTTTCCAATAATTCCTTGATCCATTGGCTGGATCAAACATGTAGTATTGGGTGGTAAAAACATTATTTTAAAATCAGTATCTTCTATTTCTGCCTCAACCTTATGAGCTGAACAGTTGTCTACTAACAAAATGACCGTCCCCGATATTCCATTATCCTCTTGGAAGTCTTTTACGGATGGTTTAAAACAGTTTTCAAACCAATCTGTAAACAATTCCCGGCTCATCCAAGCATTTGCTTGGGATTTAAACACTACCGACAGACAAACTTCGTGCTTCAACGCTCTTGGGTTTTTGTATTTATATACAACTAATGGCTTTATTTTATGTGTGCCTAAAGCGTTTGCGCACAAACCAACTGTAATTCGATCTTTCGAAGTTTTGAAACCACTGATGCTTCTTTCGGTTTCTCGCGCAAGTGTTTTCGCCGGAAGAGCCTTCCACATTAGTTCAGTCTCATGCATGTTATAAACATTTTCTAAACGAATGTTCTCTTCTTCTATCATTTCTTTAAAATTGTCAGTAAAGGTATTCGCACCAGTTTCATCAGCCTTTTCTCCATACACGGTCATTAAGCGTATGCCATGGCGTTTTTTAAATAGGTATAACCAGCCGAGGCTCACTTTGAAACGCGAATATCCTGGAAAATCCTTTTTTATTTCAGTCGCTTTTTCTAGTATTAACGCATCGGTCAAACGGTCACCAAGAATCCGCCTTTCGTTGAACCATGTTATTAAACGGTTTTCCAATTCGCCATATACAGGTTTCCTTATTTTCTTCCGCCTTTTTTCTCTTTTGCTTTTAATTGCAAACGTATTAATTTGTATAGCGTTTTTCTTTATACGCTGAATTGTTCTTTTGTGAACGCCATATTGTCTCGCAATTTGTGCGAGTGATAACGTTGTGTCTTCAAATTCTTTTAAAATGTTCAAGCGCTGTTGCATGTTTAAGACAGTTCTTGATGATTTAGTCGCCATATTAATACGTAAATCACTAATAATTTTCACTTGCACAATGTTGCATCAACGCATGTCTCCACCGAACTGCTCTTTCTTCCCAACACCTACGGTTATCGGGTAAATTCTCCTTCGTGCGGTTATTGCATCGGCCCATAGACTAGACGATCAATATTTTCGTCAATATATTGCACAATAATTGATATTGTACAATAATATTGACCGTCTGTAGATCATATTGAAAGTTTGTGCAATATATTGAGTCAATCAAAAACAGTTTGATATTTATTGTGCAATCTGGTAAATATTGCGTCATCAGTAGGCAATATTGTGCAATATCGATTTAGTTTGAACACTTGTTTTCTTTTTATTCCACATGTTGACGGCAAAAGTGTCGACTGTAAACTAACTTATTGGGCAATAATATTGCACCGTCTGGGTCCTCCTAAGTAAAATATCATGCAATACATTGTGCAATATATTGACGAAAACATTGATCGTCTAGGGCAAGCATAACATATATCGCGGATTTACTGTACAATAAAATCAGGGAACCGGTAACAGACAGACAATGAATAAAAAAAATGAGATAAGACGTAGCGTGATTTCACAATAGCGGGGGCCCTGAAGGATCACACAATTCGTGATATAGGCGATAAAAGCTCGCTGGCGAGGACGACTCGCCGCCTCACGAGACGCGAGGAGAACCCTGGGCAACGGTCACCTTCCGCGCGACGGTTATTCGTGCGCTCGCTTCACGACTCGCACAAAGGACGTTCATACGGCGCAACAAAATTTAACATACAACATTCCGCGAGTTTTACTTCCGACAGGCAAAAGGAAACAGGCGACCCTGTCGGAAGGACTTACGTTCGGGCGATTTCACAAAGTTAGATAATCAAATGACGCGAGAAAAGAGAGTCGGCAGCGCAAGACAAACTACAATAATAATATGACACGATAACAGGCACGACTCTCAAGAGAATTAATACGGCGCGGATACAATAGATAGTCGATACGGTACGACGCAAAAGATAGACGATAGAAAACGCACAGTTAACCTTTGTCTCCCCAGGACGAGACAACGAGACAACGAATTTATAATACTAAGTAACCACTGGTGGTCTTCGCTTACCACTAGGTATCGGGTATGAGCACGCATGCTCACACGGCTTCCTTACTTCCTTCCTTCTTTTAATTGTTAACCTTTCTCTTTCCTTCCTTCTCACTCTCTTTCTTTCGTTCTTTCTTTAGTGATACTCAGATAGCAGCTAGCCGGCACTCCCGAATCGCAAGTGCCGGTTCCTGCTCGCGTGCCAGCGTGCGCGCCAGGCACTACCCCCCACCCCCTTCCGGTCGATCGCCGATTGGTGCCCCGACGTCATCGATCCAGTATTGGGCAATCCGTTTTCGCCGTGAGGGATTGGTGTTAGGCCCCCCACGTGGTTGCTTCGCAGAGGACCGGGAAGTTTGACTGACGTCGGCGATACTGTGGTTGCTGTTGGACGCGGGCTTCCTCCTCTCGGGCAGGCTACAGTCGGGGCATCTTTTTGGCGGAGGGTTTCCGGCTCGCCACTCGTCCGCCACGGTGCGCCGCGGCCGTCCCCATCCCGATAAACATTTCGCGAGTGGAGGCGTCTTAAGCTGACCGTCCATTAGGTCAGTCAGGGAGCGCTGCGTGAAGCAGTGCCGTGTTTGAAAAAGTACGTACAAATGAATATACGTATACGGGTGAAATATCGCTGTATGGCGCCGCATTCGTATGTTTCGGGTCCTTTGATGATATTTCACCCGTATACATATATTCATTTCCATGTATTTTTTCAAACACGGCACTGCTCCGCGCCGCGCCGCGCACCCTGACTGACTTAATGGACGATCAGCTTTACCCGTGCCGGAGGCTGCAGACTCCCCGAACGGTACCCAGGCCACTTGCCAAGGGGTACCACGCGGACACCGATCGCACTCCTTGCTCGGTAGACGGCGGGTATACTCTCCGCGTCTTCGGCTCTTCCTCACCCCTCCTTGTCCTCCTGTCCTTTTGGGACCCTTCGTCCCTCTGGTGGTGGCCCTGGGGTGAGGAGGCTCGCGGACGACCTTGCCGCTCCCGGTTGGTGGTGGGTGGTGTTGCCCCTCCTCGGCCTGCCCCGCGTCCCTCTCGTGGCAGGAGGCACGCCCGTGGTGTGGTCTAGAGACCCTATAATAAGAGTCTGGCCATGTGGTTTCCAGTTTTGATTGGTCCTCTAAAGTGGGCAATTCGCGCTCCTATTTGAATCACACTAACCTTTCTAGTAACAAAATCAATGATTTTTTAGAAATACAAGTGAAAAAATAAACGCTTCAAAGAAACAGAATGTAATTTTTTACTTAAAATATCAAAATATACATAAAACATTTCTTACAATTAATATTTTTTTAGTAGTTATTGCTAAATAAGTCTTATTGCTAAACGAATTAAAATTGAAATATTTTGTGCCCATAAAGCTCGACGTACGGGGTCTTTAGGGAATGTTTTCATGATATATCCTTTGGCTGAGGAATTGTTGCAAAACGGTGCTGCACATCCATCCCTTTTAAAATAAATTATTTATGTATACATACCTATATACTTATACCCGTATTTATAGTCGTTCCTTGAGGAATAAGGATCCCTTGTTCTTTATTCCACATTTCATAAACCTTCCTTGACCGAACAAGCAGCCTTATTTGCTTCCTTACTTCAAGGGTGGTCACGAGCTTCCTTGAGCCTTCGTGGAGGCTTCCTTCATCCTTGATAAGGAACGACTATGAATACGGCCATTACTCTATTATAGGTTATGTGTGAACGCCGTTAACGCGCCAGAAAAGTTAGGATTGAAGAGAGAAAAAGATAGTGAATATATATCTTTCTTTCTCGCCGAATTTGCCCACTTCGCTTGTGTCCAGACCCTTATTATAGGATCTCTAGTGCGGTCCTCACCACGGCGCGAGTCCTCCGTCTTGCCGAGGTCCGGTTGTCCCGCGTCGTCGCCTCTACGTGGTGTTGATAGTACCGCTCGACGCAATCTCCCAACCTCGGTCCCCGCGGCTCCCTGCGTCCTCGATGTTGGTGCTCCTCTCGAACGTCGGGCGATCTCGGGTCGGGTGCGCTCTTACGAGGTAGCTCCGACTGTCTTAACACTAGAAGTACCGATCAGTCGAAATGGCCGAGTGCGTCAATTTTTCACAAGAATTTCTCTTTAACATTAGAACTACCAATTTTGGTTTTCGTATGGAAACTTCTTATGTTAGCCAGTCATTTTAACAGAGAGAGCGGTTTATTTTATCACTGAGCTGCCATTTACTTTTGTTTTCATATGGAAACTTCTTTTGTTGACCAGTCAGTTTGACCGGCTTGGTAGTTCTAGTGTTAAAATTATACGTTGTCTCATCCTGGAGTCGTGCCGGCTGGCTTTGCTCACACTAAAAGGAAGCTCATTTTAACACATTGCGTACGGGAGACGAAATATCTCGTCTTTAGCAATCCGAACGTTGTGGCCGGGAGACGAGATATCTCGTTTTTAGCAAACCGCATGTTGCGTACTGATCATGAGATATCTCGTTTGCATACATAATAAACAGATACATAAACAATACATAGTAATATTTAAGAATACTTTATACGAATATAATACCAAATGTGAATTAAAAAAGTGCATATAGGTACGCATCGTATAAAGCGTTTCTGGAGTGTTCAAAAATCTGCGGGCCCTGGGAACGCGTTGAGCGCGCAGAGCGCCGTACGCAATGTGTTAATATTTGATCTAATTAGCGTGCATGCCCGTGGGGAAAGAATTGTGACGGGTAAAATACCCACGTCACAGCGCATATATACGCCTTTAGCAGTGAAAGGGTTAAATGCATGAATTTCTATTTGAAAATAAAAAAAGAACCATAGTGCCAGAGCAAAAAGGAAGATAGATTGCTTGTAATGACCGTCAGTGCAATTGGCATCGAACTTGATACTTCACGTATTTAAGGGTTAGAAGCACAGAACGTCTATGGAGAATGCAGTAACTTGGCAGAAAGTCGGAATAGAATCTGTTCGTGAAAGTATTACTGAGATCTCCGCATTGGGTCGAAACTTTCCCGCGTTGGAGGCCGAGCAAATCGCGATGGAGCGAAAAATTCGAGAAGCTAATTAAACGGCGTCGCGAGCTAAAGTCGCGGATGAGGGCCGGCCACCGCGCCTTTTCTCGCCCCCTCTTAGTCTTGCTGGGTACCCTCGCGAAGAGAGCAGCTATCGGATTCCTACGCTCGATCTGCTGCTAGCTCTCGTTCTTAAGCGATGCTTAACGGAGCGTGGCTAATCGTAAATCCTATCTGCTGGCCGAAAGCCCGATAATTAAGGCCTCGCCTCTCGCGAACGTTTCAGCCACTTTGATCGTAGGAAAGCGGAAGAATTGCACGCGCACACAGACAGCATAGGACGCGAAGGCGCGCTCGACCGTTTAAGGTCCTACTCCACTTCTTTTTCCTTTTAGAATTTCCCTTTACATTTCTCCTTCGTTCCCTCATTACCTCTTCTTCCTACTCTCTGATTTTTCTTCAGCTTGTTTCTCTCTCTCTCTTTCTCTCTCCTCTCGCCGTCATATTTTATTTACGCATGTGCGCGTCCGCAGTTTTCTCATTCTTCCTTTCCTGGTGCTCTTCCATGGGACGATGCTTTTTATCGCGGAATGCATCAATTTTAAGCTTTACCCTCGTCGGCGAAGGTAATTGAATGCCCGCGTTCGAGGAGTTTCGAGAAGATTTACATATTTGCATCATTGAATTCTTATTTCACCCTGAATTCTCTCCTTCTTTCTATCTTGGTACTTATTCTTCTCTTTCCTCTCTTCGGTAAAATGTATCGCAGCATGCTTTGCGAAACGCCGATCGATCTTCGCGAAGTCCGTTGAACGATGGGCTGAAATTGAGTTTCACGTCTCCCCGAGTATTACTTTACAAGAGCGCTTACATCACGAATGGGTTGAATAACAAATTGAGTAACTCGATATCTCGTAACTTGGACATCGTGAATTTTCGCTTCGATCGAATTTAGAAACGGAGGAATTCGATCGTGGGGTCTTCGTCGAGCAGGGCAGATTTGCGCGAATTAATTGGAAACAAATAATTGGCAGATCGCGCTCATCCTTTGGGAGACAAAAGACGAAACTGGAACTCGACGATCATTGTGAGTCTTGGTAGCAAGGTGCTTCTCATTGGATTAGCATAATGACGTCGAGGTGGCACCTTGAATATTCATCGCCCTTAAAGGTTGCTCCGGTTATATTCATCGTGGGCGCAGCATCCCGCTAGGATCGTCTAATCTGCTTGTCGATACGTTAAAGCGCACTTCTGGATGTATCCAGATCCAGACTCGTTAAAAAGTGTCGCAAAAGTGCTCGAGCACAATTTTAGTTCAGTTCAACTTTTCAATCGAGCATACCTGCCATTGAAATATGGAAATTTTAATAAGTTAGGTCGAATAAAGTGTACCTTTGAAGTAGTAAAAACATTCTCTCGAAGAGTACTTCGAGAAACGTGAAAATCGGAGGAATTCCACGTACCGGTTGAGTTCCATTGCCGATCAAATTGTGTACTCGTCACCGGTAGTTTATGAAGTTGCATGAGAATTTACTTGGTAACCGAGAGAAATTTTCTCCTCGTTTAAGAAATTGTATTTTTGGGCACGACCGTAAAGGAAGCGACTTCGTTCGCCTTACTTCGACGACGCGAGGAACGGATATCCTTGTAGAGGTTTCCTCCGTTAATAAAGGGAACGTTTTACGGAGCGCGGAATGGAGAGAGCGCAGAAGGTAAAAGAGAGAAGATGATCCTTTTCAAACAGCGTTTTCCTCGAAGCTCGCCCATCGCATAACGGGCTCGCGACTCTTCGAACGAGAAGCTGCGATAACGACGCCTTCCCATAAAAGTCCAACTCGCTGCACCTCCATGCAAGATACGCAACGAAGTGCATAATGTACATGACGGGGGATCGCAAAAAGATCGCTTCTTCTACTCGAGTCGTTCGCTGTTTATTTCTCTCTTATTTATTTATACGCGGAAATACCGGAATGAAGCTTTTCCTTCGATAGCAGGCGAGAGGGAGAACGCTTTAACCTTCACAGAGGTAACTTTGCGAAAGATTTTCCTCAATGTACAATTTCATCGTGAATTTGCAAGCGTGGCGACAATTATGAAACGGAAAGATGTTAATACGCGAAAAAGTAGAGGACATTCTTTTCTTACGGTCGGTTATTGTACTCTGAGTTAGAACGTGTCGAAGCTACGTGCCGGTGCTGTTTTTTACAGCTAAAACACAGGCGGAATTTTTTTGTTTAAAAAAGTAATTTCTTCAAAATTCCATCCAATACGATTGCATCTCGTGCTTATCGAACGAATCGTTACACAGGCGCGATTTCCTGTCCTTCCTCGCGCGAGGATCGAACGATCGACTGCTGCGAATGTGGACGACAGATACCTGCGAGAAAAACCAGTTTCGCTAGAGAGTCTCGTCGATGGTCTCGTCCCGTCTCGTAGTGGAGCCATTAACGATAATAGTAAAGGACGAAGTACGGGGCAGGCTCTAACGCTCGTCACATTAAGACGATCCGGGGTGATAATTACAGTTTCCCATCTCGTAATCCCTGGGTAACTGCTGAACGTCACTTGACAGGTAGAAAGAAAATGAAAGAACAAGGGAGACGGAGAAAAAAAGAAAAAAAAGAGAGAGGACGAGGACACACATCGAACGCGGGATTGTCTATGAAACATTTATTATCGTCACATCGTGCGTCGATATTTATTACAGTCGTCAACCGTTAAAGCGATCCTAAAGCTTCTCTCTGCCCTCTTGCCAGTGTTTTGAGTTTTACAACGGCGACATTTATGACACGCGCAACGCTCTCTCTCCTCGTACACGGGTGATCATTTGCGGAGATGAAACCTGAGATTTAACGAGGTCTGAAGGTTACGTCGAGAAAAAGTGGAACCTTTCCACAAGTTTTCCACCGATCACGGGGTAAAAGAAAAAATCTGAGTTTTTTTTATTGGTGTGCTCGAAGCCGTATATTAATAATCCAACCTGTACCTCCGATTTATCAAAAATCGCATACCTTCGTCCAAGTATCTACAAGAGAAAAATATTAAATTTCTACGGTACACTACTTTATACACCACGCTGATTTAGGAACATCGTCCGTCTTTGAGACGATAATCCGCGACGAGAATTGATCCGTGTGTTTCATCAACGTCGTTATTACAACATAAAATATTCCATTGGCGGATCCGTTCTGCTCCGCCGAGAGACTCGGATCTTTACGCTTGGGAGCGGACGAATGTCTCGTCGAGTTATCCAGCGAAATTTATTAATCGAATCAACGTCACGCTCAGTGCGCCTTTATGTAACCGCGTTGGCCACGCACACGCGCGCCTGCCCATCGTTACTGTCCTCCGCTGTAAATCATTAACATGTCGGGCTCCGAGGTGCGTCGACGCTAATTAGTTCCTGGTAATGACCAGGCCCGAATGTTTCAGCCTCTATGTAGCGCACGTGTTGTCCGTTTGACGAGACATATTGAATAAAAGCGCGCAGCGTGCCACGTCTGGCTGGATTGATTTGGAATCTCGTCCTTGTGACATTTCAATTCGTAGGTAGCTCGTAAGGTTTCACGGACTGGCCGATAAATCCTAAACCCATGGAAATCGAAGCGAAGTTTTAGTCTCCAATCACGATACACGTTGCGATTGAACTTTTGATTATTTAGAGGATCGTAGGTGGAATTATTGGGTTGGGTAAAAAGTTCGTGCCGTTTATCGAGTCCAAAATTTCGTGCGATGAAATTCTCGTAGGGTTTAATGATTATCCTGTTTGAAAAGGACTTTTAAGTGTATTTCACGAAGTTCTGTTAAACAGCAACGTGCGAATGATAGAAACAAGAATTTTACTCGAGACGAACCGAAGAAGAGGCACAATTTTATCGGACGATCCGTAATCTATCGCAATAGGTGTAGAAGAAAAAAGAAACGCTTTCATCGGAAATCAATATCATTTCATTTTGTCATCGTTTCTCTCTACAACTTTCCTCTTCATTGCTTTTCTCTTTCTCCAGTCTCTTATTCGCCACGTTATAGACACGCGTAACGATCGCGCGTAATCGTCCTGCGTGTAAATCACTTGTTTACTCGTGCACGTAACGCGCGATTTGCGATCCGGCACCGTGAAATCGGCTCGCGCAACCTTTACTCCAGGTTGGATTTATCTTGTCTCGATCATTTCGCTTGCGACGACGACGACACGACCACTGCGACGTTGAGTTACTCGTGACCAATGTTGTCCAGTCGATTGTCACGCGCGCGACTGCATTAGCGAGTGATTTACGATGTCAAGGTGGAAATTATGCGAACGAGAATCGCGAAGCAAAGGGTAGTTGCGCATGAGGCCCGCAGTAACCATGACGAATGGGAGGATAAAAGAAGAATGAAAAAGAAACGAAAAGATTGACCGAATTCGTGTATAAATACCCGCAGCAAAAGGATTCCTATATTTTATTATAGATAGTGTAATTTTTACAAGGCTCGATGCTTTCTAGAAAGCCTTTATTGACGACGTTATATTATAAAATACTGAAACAAAATGTTTACTCGACAAATCAAATATATTTGATTTTCAGTTATACAATTCGTTATCAGTACAAAATTATTACATAAATCGAGGTTCGTGTGAATTATTATAAAGCTTCTGGTTATATACAGAATTTTCCGCAGTTGAGACTCGTTCAAGCTTTTTCTCAATATTTTTTCAATATTCGTATCTTCCGAGTACCCATCGTCCGATACTCTTGCACCACGTGAAAACGGATTCTGTCGGAATACATTGAAATATTTAAATAAAGCCATTGATGATGCTTTAAATGCGTAAAATAACATTTTCTGCCACCTATCGTGAAACGTTTGGACGGCAAGAGAATGTCCTTTAAATGTTTACTAAAACACTTATCAGCGACTAAATCGAATACTTCGTCGGTTATAAAAAAGATGCGTTAGTCATACAAAGAAAAGGAAATTGAAGAATGGAGGCGATCAACATTTACGAACAAGAAAGAGTAGCGGCTCGAAGAAAATGGGATTTTCTCGACGCAAAATACGAAACGACGAAAGTCGAGACGGAGATTGGAAAACGTAAAAAGTCTGCGCAGAAGGCGTTGGGTTTTCGACGCGTGGACGATATCGATCACTTGTCAACCAGTTGCGTTCCGTTTCGTGATAAAATACACGCGCACGGTAGCTTGGAACGATCCAGATATCGATGTGATAAATATTCTACTCGCAATAAATTCCATTGGACCTGCCAGACGATGCCTTTTTTCACGTTTTCTAGCATAAAATGGCGATTTATCGTTCCGATGGACCGTTCGACTTGCATTCCAATTCGTCGTCAAAAGAATACAGAAATAAAACCACCGTTCACATTCACGTCCAGTTTCACATTTTTTTTCTCACTCTTCTTATGGACAAATGCGTCGCGCCGATCGATGCATCGCGCATTACATAATATTATCATTAACGAGCATTTAAATCGGTCACGTGGAATACCTGGATCAGTATCGTTTATATTATACGCATGTTACGAATAACTTGGTAGAGTGTTTTTGACGTCTAATTAGAAATTTTTGCATGTGACTGAATGTGACCGAATGCCACGGTAACTTTCTGCTGGAGACCACCCTACAGTGGATAAGAGAGATGATTTGTTTTGCGGAGCATACTGTCACTCCTATGTTTGGAAAGAAGCCACAATTATTACCGTTCTCCGCTGTTTGCGAAGCTACCTTAATTAGCAGGCACGAATACCTAGCACGCGCGCGTGCGGCAAAAAGCATCCGTAGCGCCGAGAGAGCTGCAGAGGAATTAACTCGTCTGATGAAGGCTCCGAGAGATGGCAAATAATTACGAGGTTTTTATAATGAGAGAATTTTAATCCGCGCGCGTATTCAAGTTATTTAAATAACGTAAACACGCGTGCGTATGCAGATCGCTTTCCGAAAGCATTTAAAACGTTCCGGAAGAATTGTGATATTCGTCCGTAGTCCGGGGAGCGTACTTTCGTTACTTCTTTGCTATTTTTATTCGTGAAAATTCAAACGCACCGGGAGAAGTTATTTTGCGTTACCGAATTCTCTTTCACCACCGGATAAGCCAATTATACGAGCTCACCTGACTAGCGTGTAGAAGCTTGCGCGTATAAGCCCAGCACACCGAATTTACAATTAGCGAAAAATAAAGGCAACTCTCTCCCTAGCTTTTCTCGCTGTCCCTTTAATCATACGAAAAAGTTTTTGGAGCCGTTATCGCGCCCATGCGCGTGCGTCGCAAAAGCTTTGCAGAATATTTAAGTCGCCAGCTGGCTTCTGTCGAGAGACACCCATCTAGCTAGGGTTACTTTAATCAACGAGGATTTCGTAATTGGACATTCCAGCGGGATGCGAAACTGGTAATTGCGCGATACTTTCTCCTCGCTCTGCACGCTTCGCCGCATAAGGGACGTAACGAATAATCGTGTGCCAGAATGGAAATAAATTGGAAAACATTCAATTAAAACAATGGACTTTTATGCCCGAGGAACCGATGAGTAAACGGAATCTAAATTAGATAATTGAAGAAAAACTCTCTCAATGTTTTAACATTAGTGCAACGTTACATTAATTATTTTGAGTCTAATTAATCGAAGTAAAAACTAGGAATGAACGATTAAATAATTGATCTCATCGATTTGCATTACGATTGTGGAAATCAGTAAATACGGTATAGAAAAACTATCATGTGTATCTACACTACATACTAATTAATCAGTTAAGCGTGTTCGACGTGTATACACGTCAATCCAAAGTTTTTATATTTTTGATCATGAACAATAAAAAAAACTTACCATTCGATATAAAGACTAAAAATTAAAACTCAAACAAAATTCCACAGTTAATTGGTTAAGAAATGTTGATAAAAAAATACCTTACTTGTGAAGTGTAAGACTTAAATGTATCATATTCTTGTGACAGCGACGTTAGCCGTGCGGTTAGCGCGTCGCTCCTACGACGAATCTCGATTACGGATCCGTCGTAGACCTACTTCGGGCGTCAGTTCGAATCCTCGCGGCAAAGAGAAATTTTTCACTGTACTCCTTTTCCGATTCGAATTACGCATCATTTGCAACTGACAATTTTTCACACGATGAAGATAATTTGGGAAATTTCCTGCCGTTATGTTCAATGAGTTCGAAAGACGGTAGACTCTCAGGTCCAAAATGGATTTTCGGGAATCCTGTCCCAGAACTATGAAAGTAAACCCGCAATACGTTATAGTTATTCTGAGTGTGAACAATTTTTTGATTGGTCAAGAAAACGAACAAGTCTGTACAGACGACGACGATTGCATGTATAAATATTGCATAGTTCCAATGTTTCATCTATGCGAAACTTGTCGCCTTTTAATTGTCCAAAGAGATTTCTTTGAAGCAAGACGAAAAAGATGAATTAACTTACGACGTTTAACGGATAATTAAAATATCGTGCAAAGCCCTGCACATTGGCGAAGCGAGTGGAGCTAGGCGCGCGCACGACAAACGCCTCGGCACTCGTCGCGTCGGCCGATCAACTAGTTAATTACCGCGTTAATTAGCGGAGCGGCGTATCGTCGTCCCACCCCGCATCCACGGAACGCTTTCTGTCCTGTGGGGTGTACCCTACCTTGCAAACTGACCTTTACCAGTCTCGCCCGTCTCTCCTCTTTCTCTCTCGTTTTCTCTTTTTCTCTTCCTTTTATGTCTCTCCTCCTTCCGTTCGGTAATGCGGGGACGGTGGAAGCGTATTAGACTCCGACGAGTGCTCGCTTTCGTCGGCTCGAGCAGAGATGACGGCTAATGACTCCTGAATGGCGATGCGCCGGTAATGGCCAATGGCACGCTCCGAAAGGGCGTGATTAATTTTCATAATGGCGGCCGTTGCGGTGCCCCGGACTTAATGAGACGCGCTTTGTTGGACGAGCGCGTGGAAAAGGGCGAGTCGTGGGCTCGTCGACGATTAAAGAACGCGTGTCAAGAGGCGTGCGAAGTTTTGTTTCTCTCCTTTTTCTTTTTCTCTATAAAGCCACATAATTTGACGACGATCGAAACATGCCGATTGGAAAAGAGTCTTCGTCGAAGGGTACGGTCCTTGGTCGAAGACGAGAAGTTTCGACGAGTCGTTGAAATCACGAGAGGAGGAAATTATGGAAATTTTCCTGGTCCGTCGACCCTACGTGATCTCTTGGTTATTATTAGACCCTCGGCTCACGCCAGCGTAACGTTCAAACGCGAGAGACGGTGAATACAAAGGGAAAGGACGAAGGAAGAGAGCGACGGACGAAGTTTCATTGCGGCTAACCAAGCCGTGGTCCCTCTCGCGGTTTGCCTCGTCGCTCGTGAATCTTCTTCACCACTTTTGCGTTTCTCGTTCCTCTCGTCCTCGTCACACGGCCTTGAACTTTGACAAACGCCACCCTTCCACTCTTTCACTCGCTGGTGCTTTTCTCTTCTCTAGCGTTTACTTTCTCGCACTTTCCCTTTCTCGTTTCGATCACTCCGTGGCGTGGTCGTCACCATGATTATAACGAGTAATTGTTGAGTCGATATGATGGAAAGAAGGATGAGAGAGAGGTAGTGGTACCGCGAAAGGAAACTCGACGCGGAAACGAAACGCCGACAGGAGAAAATTGGCTCTTTTAATCGAGCGCGCGCCTGTGTACTCCTCTCTCTTAACTAAACGAGTCATTTCTAACGACGTCGTTCACAGTTTTCATTTTCTCTTTTCGCCTGAATTTTTTCTTCTTCTTCTTTGCGTCTCTCGTCGCCGATCACAGGCCACGAGTACGCTTTGCCCGAGCTACGCAGCTCCGAAGCTATTTGTTAATTTAGTCGTGGGAATTCGTTCTTGATTTTTTTTTATACAAGAATATTTAATTTAACGGGTTTTATCTCGCGAGAGGGGATCAATGGAGCGCTTAATTTTCCTCCAAAGGAAAGGTTTAATTAAAACCGGCTTCTGTACTTTTTACGGGCAAATATTGACGAACATGCGCGTGAAGCAGGCGTTTAGTTCTTTTCCATTTAACACCTCGGTAAACTGTATACACAGGTCGAGATTATAAGGCTCGCGTGTTACATATAGCTTCGTCTATTCGCGAATGAAATAATGTTTGCAACGAAGGTGCAAATTATCATGGTTTTATATTGTCGATAAATTAACAACTGGTGGAATCTTCTTAACTATCTACGGTTTCCAATCAAAGGAACTAAACGCATGGCGTAAAATAGATCAACTTAATATCCACCCTCAAATTGTTCTATGAAAAAATTCCTTATATTTCCATCACTTTTTACGTGGAAGAACAAACTTCTACCTTGGCCATAATGCCGACGTGGGAAAAATTCTCGCGATATATCGAGATCAATCTATCAGTGACAAGTCTACCTTACTGTAAACGCGACTTTTGATAAATTGACGCGACGTATGGCAGGTAGAGGGCCATTTGGAGAGAAACGTTCGATTAATCATAGCGACGAATTTACGTATGAGTTTGAAACGCGAGCATAAGCGCGTAACGATGGAAGGCTCGTGCATGTCGTCGACGTGAAGCGAGCGGAAGCGAAATTGTTGTGGCCGGAAGCTGCGAATTCGTTAGTCGAACGTTCTCGGTCCGATGGATTGATTTGCCTTCTAGTTCTGTTACCACGCAGCTCACACGATGTTGATTTATAACAGTAATCAGGCTTCGCGTGTGGTCCTAGTCGATACTCAAGCGGTTCCGGACAACTCGTCAATTTTTATCATTCCCTGAAGGAACAACTCACTTGGCTCACGATTCTCAACTGAGCTTCCACATCAACGACGTTTATTCATCAGCTCTCCCGAGTGACCCTTGCTACTACTTTTGATTCGAGAAACTACAAATTCAAAAGATCAAAATCTCGCGCCACGTGCAACTTTGTATTCGCCGTACCGTTACACTACGCGTGGGTGATGCATATCCAATCGATTCTCGAGTGGAGCTGCTGCTACTCCCGAATCGAGAAGCTACGAATTCAAGAGATTCGAATCTCTCGGACGGGCGCGAGCGCAGCATTTTATTCAACATTTCGTTGCATGACGTCATTGAGCATACGAGGGATTCGAGGTAGGAAAGAAAAAGGCGAGGAATCGCGGTGAATAAAATTTTGTGCCCGCCCGAGCGTCCGGACGGAGGAGTCCGACGGTGAGGTGAGTGGCACCGACTTAAGCGAATCAACGACGTGTGACGCGCGTGACGCAAGAGGGTCGGGTCACGCGTGCCACGTGAGAAGATGGTGTCAGTGGCCGAGCACAAAGCCAGGGGCGTATACCGCGAAGGCCGAGGCTGCAGCTTATTCTTATTGTTAGTGTCCCTAAAGCAGCTCTGGACAAGAGCGGGAGGGTCCAACGAAAATCGATGGAGAAAGGGTCACTTGCGATAATATTTTGTAAAAGGTGAAAGAGAGAACTAAAGAGTAGATCAATTTTTAATGGAGGACACCTTATGTGTCCGTTATGTGTCGCGAAATGTACAGTAGAATGAATCAGTGTATGCTGGGATCAGACCCTAATTAACAGAACTCGACGTATATTTATTTCCATTGGAGGATAAGTCCGCGAAGAATTGCAGAATTACAAAGGAATATTCTCTTAGCTTTCTTGAATGTCGATTAAAGAGCAAGTACCTAGATACATGTGGGTCATTTTTAGCATTTTCGTAGGTCTCTGTTGGGTTTAACGTTAAATAAAAGCTATATTTCTTCGCTTGAGCAGAGAGTTCGTATTGCTTTTCGCTTACGCGTGTGAGTTGCCTCTAATTAATCGCTGCTACCTTTGGTTTGGCGCACTCTATTATTGCCGATAACACGGCAGAGCTTGTGTTTCTAAAGCCGTATCCTTTGTCTCCACTCATTATAAAGGTAACTTGCCTAACTTTGATTTTTATGCGAAAGATAGAACAATGGTAAATCGAAACGCAGAGAGTTAACATTGTTTTTCATCATCCGTACAATTTCTTTTCTCTCTCTGTCTCTCTCTCTCTCTCTCTCTCTCTCTCTCTCTCTCTCTCTCTCTCTTTTATTCTTTCTCTCTCTTCCAATCTCTGTGTGGCGATTCGAACGACAGCATTCCCTTCCTCTTTGGTCCCCTCCTGGTCTCCGGCTCGCAGCTGGAAGCGGTTGGAGGCAGGAGGGCAACCAAAGGGCGCCACCAGTCGGGTCACCGGAGACGGCGGTAGTAGTGGCACGGAGCAGCCAAACAGGGGGCCTGGTACACCTGGGCGCCACATAAAAGGGGGCCTTTTTGACTGCGCAGGTACGGCGTGGGTGGGCCCTAAGCGGTAGGCCGGCCCGTCCGGCCTCGAATCTACTCTACGATCCGGTTTTTCCTACCTACGAGTCGAGAGAACGGGAGAGAGAGACAGAGAGAGAAAGAGAGAGAGAGAGAAGAGGAGGTGAGAACGAGGAAAGGAACATTCCTTGTTTCGTGAGCGAAGTCCTTGCTCCACCACTTTCCCCACGTTCTCCTTCAGGACAAATTTACGATACTGACGGCTGGAGACTTCCTCGTTCCAAGTCCACCTCCACGTAACCGTCTTGGGTGGGGTCCTGCGTCGAGCCGCATTCGACATCGACTCTCGATCGAGCATTATACCGTAAGAGGAACAAGATTGAAGGAGAAATTAAAGGGTCGCTTCTCTCGCTACGAGCATTAAAGTTAATGTTAATGCCAGAGTCCTTCTCGTTAGGTACTTCGTCCTTCGACGTTTCCTTGTTCTTCTTCTTGTTCTTGTGTCCGTGCGATATGGCCGTAAAAGGACACTTGTTGAATAATATATATTAGGCTTCTAGTCCCGACGGTGCTCAAGCGTAAATATTCGAACGCCTTACACGTTCTTACAACGCCTTACACGTTCTTACAACGCCTTACACGTTCTTACAACGCCTTACACGTTCTTACAACGCCTTACACGTTCTTACAACGCCTTACACGCTCTTACAACGCCTTACACGTTCTTACAACGCCTTACACGTTCTTACAACGCCTTACACGTTCTTACAATGCCTTACACGTTCTTACAACGCCTCACACCTTCTAACAACGCCTTACACCACCTTAAAACGAATGATCGTGGTCCGAGAGCAAGCACCTCCTCTACCAATCTACTGCGCCAACTTGTCTCGTGAAAACCAAACGATTGTTCGTGCATCTTTTCGACATCTCTTATCGACAATTTTCCCTCTCCCTCACTTTCTTCTTCTTCTACGTCGCAGATTTTCTTTCTGCGGATTCCAATCGTACAAATCGTCGCCTCTTATCCGCGTACGAGCGGAACGACATCGGTCCACTCGATTGCGGAGCTTTTCTCGTCTGGAATCTTCTACCTCGTCGGTCTTCTTATTGCCGCGGCTCATCTCCTCCTTCTCTCTTTCACCAGGAATCTCTCGTCTCGTCCATCAGATACGTCGTCGCAAATCCGACGGGAACAAAGAGCGAGGCTGTCCATTCGCAGGATTATGTCCTCTCTACGAGGTGATCCTCGTTTCTGCGGGGATAAGAAAGTTCGAATCGGTGCGTGGAATAGCGACTGACTGGGCGCAGAAATTCGTTCCGATGTAAGTGGATTTCACGAATGATCTCTCCGTGTCACTGTCATTCGAACAATCATCCGGACGATTTTGAGTCTCGCTTTTCGGAATTCACTGCGAAATTACTTTAATACGAATTTAC
Source organism: Tiphia femorata (assembly GCA_944319695.1). NCBI lineage: Eukaryota > Metazoa > Arthropoda > Insecta > Hymenoptera > Tiphiidae > Tiphia > Tiphia femorata. The sequence continues at coordinate 1,591,782 of OX090899.1, forward strand.
ACCTTACTTTATTCTTGCTCATTGGTCACGTTGGACGATCTCACTTGGACGAACCGCGGACGAATACATTTTGCTAATCATCCGCGATTTATTTTAGGCGCTCTAACTAGGAAATTCATCGTTTCCACGAAAAGAAATACTCATGTTCGTATCGTGGCTGGTACTTAATTGTAACAACGTCGGCTCTTTACAAGCTTTCCTTACGATCGAAGTTGGTTCGTAATTTTGTAAAGACTAACGGAGTAAAGTAGTTCAACAGTGAAACTTAAATGACACTTTTCGGTTTTCGAAAAAACGAGATTCTCTTATGCGCATAAAGCTATTGAAATGCGACATTGGTGTTTTTATTACGTACTAATCTGGCTCGTCCCGCTCGTCATTTTTCTGGAGCCATTCCAGATCTCGAGAACTCGTGGAACGTGACGAGCCCCGGAAGATGACCGTGGGCAAACTTCGCGGACGAACCTTGACTCTCGAAATAGGCGTGAAATTGTTAACGCGATTTTCAGATTTCTGCTTAGGACAGCTCGTTACTGCCGTCCGCCTGTTTCGGTGGCCATGTCACCACCGACAACTTCATAATTGCTTCGCTTCAATTTGCTTCGACGAAATGCAGAGCGGAGAAATGCAACGCGCGGAGAGGACGTGGACGCAAAAGTGTTGGTGGCCACAGTCGAGAGTCGAACGACGGTTCTTTCCATTTATTTTTCTTTCTTTCTTATTCTCATCCCCATGCGCGTTCTCTCCTTCTTTTATTTTTTAATTCCTTCGAGTGTCCGCGCACGCGTAAAATCGCGCCGGACAATCGGCAGACGATGGTCCACCGATAATTGAGCCCCGTTAAAATTCTCATTATTCTCTATGGAAATTGGACGAAGGGGAAGAGAGGATGTGATTTTCAGAGAAATCGTGACAACTCCAGGTTCGTTAGTTCTTCCAATGCCGCGTAGAGAATAAACGAGAGATCCGACAGTTATGGGTCGAGCTGCTCGCGTTTCCGTCTCTTTTCTCTATTTTTGGGAAAATTTGCCGCTTGAACATTTGCTCGTGAATTCTCGATTTGAGAGCGAAAGGTAAGAAGGATTAAAAGTTAATCGAATCGACGCCAGGTCGTTGCCACTCCGCATTTTTGGGATAATAGCAAGAATCGAACGATACGTTCGGATACCCGTGAGAACATTCGGGATTCTCGTATTTGAAATTTCAGAATGGCACGAGGCAGGCGTGCATCGATGTTGAATCGATAATGAACGGTGCCACGTTAATGGCGAACACTGGATGCGTTGGTGTTTATTGTACGGGCGTGGTGCTAATTGATTGGGTACCCATTTCATATTGTCGAGTTGTAATGCCTTGCAATTATTATCAGTCGACGCGAGTGTCTCATTTTCGTATAGGAATGGTTTGCGGCATGTTAATTTCGCTCTGTGGACGTGGAATGCCTTTCGACACAATCGTTCATTCGCTAAACAGGCATCGTTAGAACCATTCATTGTAACGTTTTGGTGTTCCGTAAAGTACACTTCGTGGAATTGATTATCACCAATGAAAACATCATTCGTTACTTCGTCTTTACAATGCTGGTAGAACACATTTATCCGAAGTTACACGGGCTAAGGAGACAGAAACAGAGATTAATCATCGAGCATCGCAATTCCATTGAACAAGCTTCATCGTAGTGACATCGTAGCTCCATTCGTTCGATCTAAGCATGGATTTCTTTCTCTCGTAGCACGCGTAACAGTAAGTCTTCGCATTTCTCAATGGTGTTGTCAAGCTTTTCATTCGCGATCTCACGTCTCTTCGTCGAATAACATTCCATCGTGATGCCAATTGGATGTCTGCTCGTGAATTGTCATCGTAAATCATCACGAATTCTCATCGATCATTAGGTATCACTAGTAATCGATCCTCATGAATCTTCATCTCACAGTTCATCGCACGATCGACGTACTAATGTCCGTTTTCTCCTAGCAGAAGACCGCGGTGTTAATTTCGCAAGGGGAAATAAATATCTGCTGCTTCCGCGAGTTCGAGCTTTCGCGGCTTCGGCAGAAGAGATTAAAAGGGACAAAGAGAAGAAGAGCAAGAGGCAAGGGAGACGAAGAGATATCGAAGGCAACGCGCGCTCGCGCGTACCAGGGACGCCGCGTGGCTCGAGCCGCGCCCGCTTACTTTCACTCGCACGGTCTTTGTCCATTGGGCCCCGTCCGAGAGGGCCCCAGAGGGCGCACCAGGGTAGAAGGAGGTAGGCAGGAGTGCCTAAGGATCGACGGAGAAGGGGAAGCAAGAGAGAGAGAAAGAAAGAAAGAAAGAGAGAAAGAGAGAGAAAGTAAAAAAAGAAAACAGAACGCAAGAGGATAGAAGCTGATTACCGTCCCCTCGCCCGTCATCCACGATCGTCCCTGACGTTCCGAGTTTAGTGACCCTCGCGTCGGTACGTGGTAGCACGAATGGTACACGCTTGGATTCGCGAGACATCTACGACCGAACTACTTGTATCACCAGGAGGAGAACCGGAGAAGCAGAAAATCCAAGAATCGTGAGGAGAGCACGGTGTAAAAAGAACACCGAGTGAAAAATCGCAACGACCATCCTCCGTAAATCCTCAGCCCCTATCTCGAGCAACGAAGAGTGGAAGGATCCGAGCTAAAAGGAAATCTAGAAAGATCAAGAAGAAGAAGAAGGTACCTGTACTCTCTATCGTGAACCGCGCGAAAGGAGGAGGAGAAGAGCGAGTGCGTGCTCTCCTCTCGGATGAAAGGAACGGAGATCGAGAGTAAAGAGTGGAATTGCGAAGAAACGTTTGGGAAACGTTGAGGTGGTGAGGTGTCCGGTGGACGTAGGGAGGCGCGCGAAGAAGAAAAGCAGAAAAGCAGGTGGGAGCGGAGCGAAATCCGGTGACGAGGATCGAGTGCTACCGACGACGAAAACGACGACAACGAGCGCGCGAGCGACGAGACGACGAGGAGTGGCCGAGAAGAAGAAGAGCAAATTGGTGCTCCCGGTAGCAGGGGCCCATGAGCGTCGTGGAGGAAAAGCTACGTGGCGTGACGAAGCGCACGAGGCTCGGCTCCCGCTCGAGCACGAACTCGAGCTCGGATTGGCCGAGCACGGCTGCCCCCACCGGCGGCCCGCGGGGCCCTGCGCAGGCCTCCCCCGGTCCCCAGCCGGGCTCCTCGACCGCCTCCGCTGGGCCTCACGAGCACCACGGACCGGCCGCTCGCCAGTCCTCCAGGGACAGCACCGACTCCTGCGGCCGACAGGCCGCCGGATCTGAGCACGGCGAACTCCTCTTCAAGGTCCCTTCCTTTTGCTCCTGCTACCGTGTCCAGGCCTTTCGCGCGCGCGCGCTCTCACTGCCTCGCTCGTCGTTCTAGACACGAACCGTGTGTTCGTTAACCCATTTGCATCCATCCGTAAGCGCCATAGACTTATACTCATTGGGCCGTACTCTCACCTGTACTTTAGCAGCGCTCGGACTTTAGATGCGTTTTATAGACATGTGTAGACATGAACATGCATACGTATGCAGAAGTATAAAGCCAATTTAAAGTCCGAGCGCTGCTAAAGTACGGGTGAGAGTACGGCCCATAGATTGCGCCTGCTTATGGACGCGTTGAAAACTATATTGAAGGACAGAGATATAGCAAAAGTGAGGCCTTCTCTCTCGCTCCGTGGTAAGAGAGGGGAAAAACAAGAAGGGGAAGGATAACGCAAACGGCACCGTAAACGCTCTTCTCCTTTTCTCCTTAGTCCCATACGAACGCTCCCGTTTGATGGAGACACGCTAACTTTGACTATTGCTCTCTCGTTTCAATGCAGTATTCAGCGCCTCTCACAGGACGCTCAGTCTATGAGTATAAATCTATGATAAGCGCATGACAAGCGCGGACTATTCCGACTTTCTTTTATCACCGGTCACGGATTATTCCGCGTATCACACGAATCGCGTTTTTCTGTCAGCTGCGAGCATTTCAGCTGCTTTCTTTGGGTTGGTAAGATCAAGGCGATGCTTATCTATGTTAGTTCGAAAAGGAACAGTGTTTAACTGTGTCCTGTAGAAGTTAACGAAAATAATTAAATTGGGCATACCTACCCTGTTGCGCGCAGTGATACGGGTCGAAGGACGCTGATGTCTGAACATGGTAAATCAAGTAGAATCATGATGCAAATGGGTTAAATTGATGCGTGGGATGAACGTTAAGGTCTGGTTTCGTTATAACGTCTCTCGTTTGGGACCAACTGGTATGTCTGTCCTGCTCAAATGTATTACAAATTGCCGGGTTTGCTTTTTACCCGACTCGTCTGCTCAATGGCTAAGTTCGGTCGATTTTCCATGGGTGCGTCTTGACTTATTTCTGAAAAATCCAGACGTGACCGTAGACGGTTGGCCGAAATTGACCACTGAATCACCGAGTCGAGGCTGGCCGTGATCACGAACGTTGCAACGAACTCAGACCTCTACACTTCTTGCGATATGGTTTAGCGATTATCTGCACAGAGTCGTCGAATACTCTAAGGTATTTGTTTGGACGAAGTTAATGGAAGACTGGTTAAGTTTGTACCGATTATACACATATTGAAGCGTAGGCCAGCTTGCTGGGTAGTAGTTTTGCGCGAACAAGCAACAGGAACAGAAGTAAAATGAGACTGACTGTGGATATGTATGGCGTTTTTTATGAAATTTGGGCATGAATAGTTTGCCAGTCTGGATCTGGATTAGCATAGAAACATATCGGATTGTGTTTTTTTGTGAAATTTAGACACGGATTGTCTGTCAGTCTGGATTAGCATAGAAACACGTCGAAGTTGCTCCGGTGCTCGCGGTCGAGGTTTACGTCGCGGTCGATAGCTCGTAAAATAAAGTTATGATTTGAAACGTAACCGCGCGTGTGAAAGATGCGCACATCTGTTCATACTCGGCATGCGCGGCGACATTTGAAATCATAGGTTTGCTTTGCAAGGACGTAACGTCGAGGTATCGATCGCGATGTACACTTTCTTCATCTTCAATGTGTTTCTACATTTTTACAAAAATCGTGACGGTATTCCGTCAAATCTCTACAGGTAAGTTATTCGTTATATTCGACAAGTCTGAGCAGATAAATCGTTTAAACTTGGCAGTCAGCGCGTCGAGACATTAGTCGCCGGTGTTGCACGTGTGCGATAAAAAGAGATAATTTTTCGTTATACGATTGGAACAAGGGAAAATTTGCTTTGAAAATGGTTTCACGGACTCTCCTCAACAACGTCGTGAACGATATCGCGGTGAATCATTTTGACCGTGGAGGCGACGAGCGTAACGAAATTTCCGAAGGTATTGTCGCTCTGCAGCGAATCGTAGGAAGCCGTGAGCGCGGAATAAACCCGTCGGACCATTTTTACGCCCTCGTCGGCGTCGGAGAGATTTCATTGGTAAAAGGGGGAGATTGAGAAATGTTAAAGAGGAAAAGGGGAAATAAGCAAAGTTCACGCTGGTGAAGGTGAAAATCGATGAGAATATTCACCGACGAGAAAGAAAAAAAATCAGCTCCTTGCTTGGAAGACACGTGCGGATAACACATTTTTTAACACGTGGCGTTAAACCTGCTCGAATAAATATGCGTGGAAGTCCACGATAAACTCTTTTGCGGGTCAATGGAGTAAAAAGCAATCCCGTTGTTCGTTCACTTCGCCAGCGTATCTCGTTACGATTAGATCTAAACTGAGGAGCAAAGAAAATTCCGAAGAAAATTGCGAAAGTCTTTTTCCACGAGTTATCGGCGGATCCGGACAAACGCTGTCTCCTAGGCAAATCACGTGGTTACCGAATATGCTCTTTCCATATGTCGTATGTTTTCTTTCGTTCTCGCAGACGCGCGCGCACACTCTTTCCCTCTATCTTCTTTTCTTATTTCCTCTTTTCTCTATCAACGAGTACGCTCGTGCGTACACCTTTGGAATTGCTTCGCCTCTTCGTCTTTTCTTTTCTCGGATGCTCCTTCTTTCCCCTTTACGAGAATAACATACTTTTCCGCGATAACAGCGCAACGATTCAAACATTTCCATTTCACAGTCTCGTTTTGACAGTCTTGTTAAAAGGTTCGGTGATACGTTTCATAACTCGCGGCTGATCGAATCGTTTTTTATCACTACCAATGTTTTAACGAGCAAGTCGAAAGTTGATCAATAATTCTATTGGAATGCGCGAATATAAGGTTCATCGGGAGCAACGGTACATATGCAAAAACAAGCACCCCACCGTCGGAACGTATTTCACGAGAGAATAAGCTTTTACTGGAAACGCGCGTGCGAACGAAGCCAGTAAGCATTTGCGATGTTTCGATGGGGATTGGACCGTGTCGCCTCCAAATATTTTCAAGCCACGCGACGCGGAAAGTGCGCGAACTCGCGTGTCATCCGCCATGTCGTTTCGTGTTTTTCGCTTCATTTAATCTGGTAATATTCCAAGCAGATTTGTGCAATGCAACTGCTGACATACGTACAAGCGAAGCGTCGAGAGGTATTGCATTCATGGATGTTGATGGAACGACACCCGTGTATTTGTCTTCTCGAAAATTGCGTCGGAGAGATTTTTGGAATATGCCAATGCCAAAATCACTTTTTCGACAAAAGATCATTTCTCGTGCGTATTGTATGATCTCTTTGATACTCTTTCGTGACTTCACGACGTTTATGCGTCGTCGGGCTTGGAATGCAAAAAAGTGGTTTTATTGAATTACATCATTCGTTACGTTATTGACACAACAACTGGATGATTTAACGAGATAATTATTTTCCTGAAAGAAAATAAGCAAATTGATATAACGAGGGCGTGTATTCAGAATCGAAATAACTGATATTGAAACGAACAAAATGAACTTGGATTTTATTTAGTGATATTTTCGATAAGTTTAATTACCGATTGTTTCTGTTAATTAATCAAATGTTTCGAAGATCTCCGTTAATGTAACGAATAAATAACGGCAATTTATCAAATTCTTTTGACACCTAAATAGTTAGTCCACGTTATATGCCGCTTCGTTTAATTCACAAATCTTTTTTATTTTATCCGACAGCTTTATCTTTTCTCCGCGTATAATTAATACTTTAATTCTTCCTGTATTATCTTGTTACTTGATATTACATACGACTGTAATTTAATCCACATCCGCAACGTTCCATCTAACAACTAAACTTATCTTGTTACATAATTACGTAGCGCGTTCGCGGTAAGCAAGGCACATAATTCAACTATCGTAAACCACCCGACCCCCCGTAAACTTTGAAACTTTGTGTGACTTGATACTCCCCGTGTGTACCGTGACAATGAAAGCTCTTTTTGTGTCACTTGCGTTGTTAACGTGTCGACGACCGTGCTATCATAAAGGAAGCGTTCACATGGCGCTCATGATGGGGTGTTAGTTTTAACTTTCTCGGACACGTACAAAGAACCCTAATAATTAAAAACAACAACACCTCTGTTCTCCGCGAAGTAAACAATATTGAAACGACATGTTACAGTAAATAGACAGTCTCTTTTAACCCCGCATCTTTATTGGTAGGATTCAAGCGGTCCCTGAGCCTTCAAACATTCCACGTGTACTTCGCTGAATTTTTTGCAAACTCCATTTCGCGTTAACATTTCTAAACCTGTTAACAAAAGTGATCCATCAACCGTACCAATGCGACGTAATTCCATTGCTTTCACTGCTTACACAAAAATAATTTCAATCTAGAAGCCACTACCTGTTAAAAAGAGTCCTTGCTTCGCTTCCACAGTTAAGGGTTAATACCCCAGCGAGTGTTCCGAGGTACGAAAAATACGAAAAAAAATAGTCTCGCTCGTTCCAAGCTCGTCGACGACGACAGAAGTCATTGAAAATTCCGCTTGTCACCTCGAGACGTGGAAGATCGCGTAAAATTGTGCTTGTCACTTCGCCAACGAGGGTAAGAGGCGGCGGGAGTACCGGTCGTTTGTCGCGTGCCCTTCACACGAAAATGGAGAATTATCTCTGATTTCGTTCCGTGCTACTCCAGTTACGTGCGCTCGTGTAGGCGCTCCATGTGCTGACGTGATTCTCTTCTCGTGACGCATAGGTGATGCTACTGGGCGACAGTGGCGTAGGAAAGACCTGCCTTCTCACACGATTCCGCGATGGCCGCTTCCTCTCCGGGAACTACATAACAACCGTCGGCATTGACTTCAGGGTGAGAATGCGCTTGCTGGCTGTGCGTTGGAAAATCGTGCGAAAAGTTCAACCCCTCGTAGTTCGATCTGTCCAATCGAATCATTTTCAGCGAATCAGTTTCGCGTGCGTCGAAAGTCACGAGAGAAATCTGTTCGACTAACCGACCGTTTCAATTGGCTCGTAGAATCGAATTATTGGCCGAGACCTGCCCTCTTTTTTCTCTCGCGTTGGAAAAAATGTGCGCGAGTAATCGACCGTTTCGGTTGGTCCGCAGAATCGATGTATTCATCGTGATACGCGTGTTTCACGGTGCGACGGACGCGCGTGGAAAAATGTGGGCGAGTAATCGACCGTTCCAATTGGCCTGTAGAATCGAAGCACTCGAGAGCTCGCGATAGCGCGTGCCACGAGTGGACCGGGGAATTTCGACGCGGATGAATCGAGACTAGCCGTGCACATTCGATTCCTATGGTCCGTGTGTCATCGACAAGCTTTTCCACGCGCCGGAAGCGCGCATCGTTCGCAATGGACGAAATAAAAGAGAAGGACGAAAATATTCGAATTGTCCACGTGAGAATTTGCGATAGCGCAACGGGTGTCCCGTTGGCTTTGCGCTATCGCGTTCTTTCACGACCGGAGAGTACAGTGGACAAAAATTGTTACGTTCGCTTGACGATGGAAAAGTCAAATGCATTGCTCGCGCGAAGGTCCCTCTTTTTTTTAACGAGGAAGACGCAGAGGCAAATTTAAATGTCGCTGGAACAAAAGACCCCGCAAGTGCTACGTTCTTTTCGTTCGCTTAATTTGCGCGTACAAGTACACTTGTGTATTTAATTTGCACTTTCGCGTGTAATTAATTGCATATTGGAGCAACGAAAAACTATGGGATCGCGCTACCTTCCGGCTTTATCGCCGTATTAATTTGATCGCGAATTCACGTTTTAACGTCCTATTGGGTCGACTCGTGATATCATGATCAGGCTTCGTCGAATATTCGCACTTGCGGCTTCTCGATACGCGAACGCACAACGGCGGTCCCTAGACTCGAAATTATTCGTGTGCTTGTTTCAGAACAAAGTGGTGACCGTGGACGACACGAGGATCAAATTGCAAATATGGGACACGGCCGGACAGGAGAGGTTCCGAAGCGTGACGCACGCATACTACAGGGACGCACACGGTACGATTCATTTTTCTGTTCTTCTCTTTTCTTAATTTACTTGTTCCTCTTTGCCACCCTCAACCGACGCCAGTTTCACGAGGAAAATTAATTATTCGTGAAAAGTGACGAAAGTGAACGACCCCAAGTGTCACTTCCGTATTGGAATAAATGGATCGAAGGATAATTCGTTGAACGAGTTTTCTCCATTTTTTTTTCCACTAAGCTTTTCCGGAGAATCCCTGTGGTTTCCTTTGAAACGAGCTAATCCTCTTGTTCGGGAGGCTCGCGGGCTTACGCCCGAAACTCGTTAGCTTATGGAATATCGATGAAACGTTAACGAGCGCCTTCGTTACTCCAGATCCTCGTGGTCGGATGCGAGAGAACGAAAGGAAGAGGCGAGAATTTTTTAGAAACTTTTACCCTCCTTCCTCTATTTATAACCCCTCTTCCGGCTTACGAGAGTACGAAAACTTTTGGAACTTCGTTCTTCGAATATGGCGCATTTCCAATTTTCGAACATTCCACAGTAGGAAGTTTTCCACAACTTCTACGCGTTCTTCAACTTCATCGTTAGGTGTAAACTTGGAAAAAGTTTTTCTCAAGATACTAAACATTTGCAGTAACTCTGTAAAGCTACGGTTATCTTGGATGCGTCTTCTAATGACTAGATGCTTGTAATTTTTAAACGTATCGACGTACACGATAGGTGTCACGAGAGGTATATTTATTATTAGAATATCGCGTAGCAAGCATTTTATTACTTAACGAGAGAATAAAATGAGAAAATGAAGTACTCGCAGAATTCTCTTGTTGCCTAGCAAATTTTGTTTTTCTACTCTCTATTCGCTCTTCGAGAATAATGGTGCACTTCCGTGCGGAAGAACTTCCGTTCATTGGTTGGTTGGAGAAAAATGACGTTTGTCCGAGGAGGAGAGAGGGACATGCTGACCTTCGTCCGACTTCACTCGCGTACACGCTATCGACATTCCATTTAAATATGGCCGGGCCAGCAACAGCCGGTAATTAGGTGGGAGAGGGTTATAGCGGAAAATTGCTGGGTAGTCGGAGTGGCGGTCGGCCCGAGGGCACAGGAGACTCACCGACATTTTATTGCTTGCTAATTTATTGCCAGATGCAAATTAACGAGCCTGCTTTTCCTGTCGCCCAGGAAAAGTCGAACGGGCATTCGAGCAGCATGACTAAACTCATTTTCAGACTCGATCATAGGAAATTTTTTGGCAACTGGATATTGGTCGTAAGATTTCCGTAGAACAGTCGAAAACATATTTGGAAAAATTTAATTAGCCGCAGTTCAACTCTCTTCTATCTTCTATCCTTTCTATTCGTTACGCCGAAGTTAAGATGTTCCAAAAGCAATTGACAATTGGCTTAAGATAAAGAAAGGAGATTGACTAAGCGACGTATCCGTTGATTGGTGTATTGTTAGTGTCTTCTTTGCTTCTTCGGAGTCTCTTGTACTTCGCGCTCTTTTCTCCGCGAGCGCGTTGATTAACGATCTTCATTTGGAGCCTCGGTTCTTCGCTTCTCCGGCGTCCGACCATTGTTCGCAGTCAAGTCACTTTCCACGGTGATCCAAATTGCAAAGAATACGTCTTGCGGGCGGAAGAACCCAGGAAAATAGGAGTTTGGTAAAAGTTTCGTTAAAAGTTCGGCGAGCTCGTGGAAACGGACCGTCGGGGAAAGTTGACGTTACCTATTCCATGAGTGAGAGGCTCATTTCTTCTCGTCACATTTGAAATTTTCTTTCACTCTTATCGTCGCATTCTTTGCGTTATTCTTTATTCCAGTCTCACCCCACTGCATGCGATCAGGGTAAGCATTTTAGATATCTCGGAAGAAAAAGTGCTCAGCATCTTACCGATCAAAGAATCTCGCATCATTCTTCTCCTTTTTTCGTTTGCCAATCACCATTTTCCTTTTTTCTTCATCCGACCTTCGAGTCGTCCCCTGCTTCTTGCTCTCCGATGGATAGCCAAATTTTTCTCAGTCATGAAAATCGCGAGCGATGTTTCTTGCGGGTCCCTATTGTCGGAGAACCTGGGCGAAGATTTACGGATCTCGCATTCTTCGGGAGTAAAACTTTTTCTGAGGTCTCGTCACTCTCGCCGGCGCTTTCCAAGATCGCGTCTCTTTTTATCTTATCGCGCGAAGCTTCACGAAACGGTATCTCCATCGAACGATTTCTTTAACGCGACGAACTTCGACCCGTCAAAACTCGAAAAGGGAGTTTACACGGTTCGTCGCATTTTTCCAGTCACAAAGAATCGACGTTCCAAAAATCGAGAATAAATTTGTAAATCTGTACGATAAAAAAAAAGATCACTGTCGATACAGAATTACGTTTGGAATTGCGGTGGGTCGTGGAAAAATTCACTCTCTATTTTCCTCGTTGGAAAGGTTCTCTTTTGTTCCTCATGGCATTATTTTGATGTAGAATATCGAGGTTCTGTATGCCAATGTGAAGATAGAGTCCTCTTTTGTTACTTTTCTCCTACGCCACTACGGAAAAGCACGGGGCTCAATTTCGTACAACATCCATCTGGAACTTCAGTTCTTCGATATTAGCAAGATTACGCTCTACTCCCATTGTCTTCTTAATTTGAGGAGCCCCGATATCATCGAAGTCGCGCGAACGAAATGCCACGAGGAACGAAAGGTCGTCGTGGCATTATTTTGACGTAGAATATCTGTGTTCTGTATGCCAATCTGAAGATTCTTCAACATTAGCTGAAGGTTCTTCGGCATTAGCAAGATTACGCTCTACTCCTATTGTCTTTTTAATTCGAGGAGCCCCGATATCATCGAGGTCGCGCGATATCGTGCCGGTGCTAACTGGCGTTGCTCAAATACGAAAGTGGAGAAGTTCGATAGTGAATCTTCCCGCGCAATCAGGTGAGATTTGATGCGAACGAAGCTTCGTTGTTTACTTTCCAGCTCTGTTGCTCCTCTACGACGTGACGAACAAGACGAGCTACGATAACATCAGGGCCTGGCTGAGCGAGATTCGCGAGCACGCGAACGAAGACGTTGTCATCATGCTGTTAGGTGAGCAAAAGATTCTCCATCCTTCCACCTGATAATTTTCGGACAAATTCCACATGTCAAATTCAGTTACTTAACCACTTGCGCTGGAAAGACGTGCCACGCACGTCATAATGCTTTCGTCGCAGAATGGCCAATGACGCGGCATGCACGTCGTAATGCAATAAATCAGTTTAGAAAATATAAATCTTTTTTCGATTTCTCTGGGGCATCGAACACTGCGTGACGCGTCCCAGTGAGTTACACTGGACCGTTCTGGTACACTCGTGGGTGAATTTTTTGCCAGCGCAAGTGATTAAACTTCCGTTTACTTTATTCAAAAGTCGATGAATTCTCGAATAATCTTGGTATACGAGTCTGCAACGATCGTCAACTGGGGTTCTCGTTGAAGCAATAACAAGGAACTTTCACTTGTTTTTTGTTCTCGCATGTTCATACTCAAGTCCAACAAATGCCAACCCGAAGTGAATCTCCGTCATCACTCGATATAACCGCTTGGCACTCAAACGATTAAAAAAGATTATTTGTCTCTGGCGTGTTTCAATTGTCGCCCCAAGTTTCTTCCATTTTACCATCATTCCAATGGACGCAAGCGGCAGCATTTTCACCGACAACGAAAACACGAATGTACAATTTGAAGAAGTAAAGAAGAACGAGAAGAGAGAGGTCAATGGTTCGAAACACACGAGCAAAAGTTCCTTGTTGTTACTTCCACGTGGACGCGGCTTTTAGCTTACGCAAACGAAGTAAACGAAGTATAATGTTCTGTTTGCAGGCAATAAGTCTGATTGCGGAACGGAGAGGTCGGTAAAGAGGGAAGACGGCGAGCGTCTAGCGCAGGAGTACAAAGTGCCGTTCATGGAGACATCCGCTAAGACTGGCCTCAATGTCGAGTTGGCCTTTCTCGCAGTGGCCAGGTGACGAGACGTTTTACTCGAGATCGTCCACGCGTTTCCATTTGTCCATTGACTCCGATCAACGCGTACCTTCCTTTAATTTATGTCACGCGAATTCCGTTCGTGGGTATATGCCACGCGAATTCGTTAAATCATCTAGTTAACGAGCGTAAGCTCGAGCAACTCGATCCTCTTTCGTTCATCACGCGGCGCTCACTCCAATTCCTCCTGTCCTTTTATCCGAGTGCGCAGAATTCCTCTAATTAAAACTAATCCAATACGTGTACCTCCCATTTGCAGAGAGCTGAAAGCACGAAAGAGCGACGACCCCGATGACACCAAATTCAACGTGCAGGACTACGTGCGTCAGCAGTCTCAGCGTAACTCGTGCTTCAACTCGAATTGTCTAACCACTTGAACTGCGTAGTCGTCGATTGCGAATCGCATCCTCGGGATGAGTTAGACGAGAGAAACGCGCGGGCGTGAACCGGAACGCGTTGGCCTTAGTGGGCTCATGCGCGAGCGCGCTCTCTCGTCGTAATTTCAACGTGGTTTCTTCAAACCCGAATTTCGCGTCGAACGAAGCTGTAAATTTGCATTTGCGAATTTCGCTCCGTGGATGTCCGATCTACTGCTCGTCTCGCGTCCACTCGTCGCTCGAGGCGCGAGTTTTCTGCGAATTGATGAATTAAAAGTGACATCTGACGAGCTTTCTTGCGCGCCACCAACGCGCAACGCGTTTCTCTTACCATGAGAATTATGACGAGCGGCAGAGCATCTGCTTTACCGACCCTGGGCACATGTATTTGCATCGTGCGTTTAACCTCTTATGCACGGTTGAATTTTGCGCGGGGTTTCTCTGTACGGCAGAATTCAACGTGAATTGCGCGTAAACGATAGAGATACACATGGAAGCCACTATAGTGGTGCGTCGTTCAGAAAGAAGACATCCGTGAAAGCCACTATAGTGGCGCGTCCTTCAGAAAGTAGACATCCGCGAAAGCCACTATAGTGGTGCATCGTGCCTAATAAGAGGTTAAACGCTACAAGTCGCTAGCGCGATGCAAAAATCTTTCGAGCACAATACGAAACACGGTAAGCGAGGAACCAATGTTAGTTGTTGTTTTGTAAGGCGCGTTCCGTCACTCGCGTGTCGATGTTGTAACTGCACGCGCGACGACGGAGGGAGAGTAGGCTCGTGTCTATAATATCGCATTGTACATTAATGTGAATAGAGTGGTAGAGTAGAGATTATTATACGGTAGTCTCGAGGAAGCCAATTGCCTATCGCTTGTGGAGTATGTCCAACGTGGACTCTCGCGCTTGGGAGGAGGAGCTCTTTTGAGAAGCGTTTTGATGTTCGGCATTTACAGCGGACTAAAGAGAAGATTTATGTAACACGTTAGAATGGAAATAAGGCAACAATAGCGATAAGATTCGGTCGATGGGAGGAGATCCTTTGCATGTCAACGACCTATGAAAACTATGCAACTATGATACACGTATGTGTTTATTAAATATGTACAACTTTCTTAAGAGTATTTTTTATTGAATTCATTATATTTATCGACACAATTGTCATCTGCGCAAAAAGTTTTGCAATCTCTCGAAAGTTTTCAAATTATTTTTTACTCTTTGAAAGGTAAGAAAAGTTTCGTTTCAGAGGATTTATTTTACACGAACACAAATGAATCATGCTCAAAGTGTCGTTAGAGATATTTGTTATCAATCGAATAGTTGTAAGCATATGCCAGTTTGTTTGCGCACTAGTGTTATAACTTTGTCAGTTGAATTTACTTTAAAGATACTTTAAAAAATAACTTATGACATTGTTTATAATTTTGCTTAAATATTTTTGCTATACCAAGTTGTACCTTGGGGTACAAATGAGTGATTGGTATTGTAAGAAATGACTTTGCCGCAGCATTAAAAAAAATATATATATATATATATAAAGTAGGATTGAAGAGAAATATAGGGTAAGATGATTGTAAAACAAAATGTATATTATGTACGATTAAAATGATAATAAATAAAATGAATGTGAAAAATAAAACCTTTGGTATCGATATTTGTTCCGAATCGTATTTGAAAGTAGGTCTAATTTATTAAATCGTCACTCTAGTCAAATTTACAGTATATCCCATTAACAATTAAAAAACATTTTCTTTATTCATCGTGTATGCATAAAAAAATGCTACTTTATTAATACTAGATTTACGAAAGAAGATACTTATACATAATTGACACAAACAAACTTTACTCACCCTTTTTTATCTGTCGTTACAAAAAAGAGTGAATTTTGCCTTTAAACTGATCGTACGAAGCACGCACGCGTTGTCTTAGCGGCAGCTACGAAGCGCAGAGACTTAATGAGTACAACGGATCGAGTGTGCTAGAAATAACAGAAACTTAAATCATCACGAACTAATTTTTTCTAAAATCTTACTATCGTACCGAGAATGTGCAAGCGCTTCAGCAAAGAAAAGAAAGAATGCTTTGTCAATAATATTTAAGCTTCAAATTAATAATTTCTTTTGCATAGGCAGCCAAAAGAATAATACAATATTATTATAATACAATTTGAACTTCTGTTTCAAAAATTTAAATTAATCAGGTGACAAAGTTTTAGTTATTGCAACAGTCTATGGCAATCCTTTGTTTAGGATTAGGATTAAGTCGCTGAAGAATCATATCGGAGCACGAGAAGCTAGACCAGAGCCGTAGCTGTTGCTTTCCAAAGCATTCCCGGGTGAAGTGAGTACTGATTACGCGGAACGCTTGGAATAGAACCGCTCGATTTCAGTTTCAAATGTCGACGTACAAACAAAACGCTGCGTCCCTAACCTGCTCCTAAAATTACCTTTTCACGGCGGCTACGGTGAAACACTTACGCCGCTGGGAGAGTTTTTGCAATTTGTGGTCCACGATGGACGAGGTAGTGGAGTTGGAGAATGTGGAAACTGTGTGTAGACTGTGCCTCACGGTGGAAGATCCAAAATCGTCGATATTCAGTGTGCAAGAGTCCGCGGTGTCATTGGCTGCTAAAATACAAGCCTGTGTATCCGTTCAGGTTGGTTTTAATACGCACTTGATCGACGCCAGAGTTAGAGTGACCCGTCGGCCAGAGTCTCTTGGCAGACATAGCGTACTTCATACGAATATACAAGAAAAACAGTTTGAGGTTATGTACGTGCCAGGCGGGCCCTTGAATCCACGTCTACTTTAAGCCGCTTATTTTCTTTAATACATGCGTCACGTTTGCTTTCACGAATTCAATACAAAGATCTTGACACAGCTCAGATCGTTGAATTGAGAAAATAGTTTTTAACGTCTGGTTGTCGCGCAATTTCGACTTACCCGCGTGATTTTTCGCTTTGACTAAGGTACGTGAATAGGCCATGGATTACATCTGCTTGTATTGTATCTATTGTGGATTGTATCAATACAATCTGTGTACAATATATTGTTATATTCCATGTAGCGTAACATCATTATCCAAAGATGTTAAATTATCTTGGTAAATCTCCTATGAAGCAAATAACTGATTATATTGTAAATGGCATCGCAATCACCTTTTGTCGCAAGGAGTATCCTATAGAGTTCTATAATGTGTATTCCTCCTTTGTTATCAGGTGTCCCCTACAGATAGGTTATCTACGTTAATATGTGGAAGTTGTGTAAAAAGCATAAATCAATGGTACACCTACAGAGAATCATGCTTAAAGTCCCAAGACAAGCTGCAACAATGGTTGGCAAATCATTCGCACGCAACACCAACGGTACAGCATTTACATTATACACGAAAGTATCATTTACACGTATTCATCTCATCTTTTCGCTCCAGGTTGTGACGATCAAGGATGAACCAGTAGATTTAGATTTTTACGAGGATAATATGGAAGTTTTATCCGAGAACACTGTTAATAATTCTGAACACGTGGGTACTGCAAAGAAATGCATTTTCTTATGCGTAACACTATTTTATTATTATTCTTCATAGTACTTAATCCTGATAACTCTCATTACAGCAGCCTGACATTCTTACGCCATCCGTACACAACGCTCAAACGGTAAGTGAAGATGGTGGAGAGCACTTACCTCATCCCGAGCAAGATGTACAGAAAGAGAAAGAACCTGTTATACCTGTTGACAATACGGAAAAGAAAGCTGATAAAGATGGGGAGCAAGTCGATAAAGAGCCATGCACATTGCCTATTAAAGAAGAACCAGTAGACGATTACGATACCGATTGCACAATTGAAATAGAATCTGCGACTGGCAGTGAGTTGCTTTTAAGTCCTGTTACTTCGGGAAAGGAGGATGTTGTAATGGAAGCAGATTCAACGCAGAAATCGAACACAGCATCTTCGGCTAGCAAGAAAAAGTCCAGACGGGGGCCTCATACCCATTTCAGAGGTCCTCGTGTTTTCATACAAAAATGTACACATTGCCAAATTAACTTACATTCTAAGTATTCTTATTCTAAACACATGGAAAGATTCCACAGTGAGGATCTCCTGAACGATAGCTCTAAGTCAATATCCCAAGAAGAGGAAGAATTGATCGAAGATTTGGAAGACGAATTAGTCAGTATGGAAATTGATGCACCTCTGACGCAGGTTCAACAAAATATCATTAGTCAGTTAAAAACTTTCGAGTGCTATTCCTGTCAACAGATGTTCACTGACCGAAGAACCACCCTTGCACACATTCGTCAACATATGCCAGACTTGAGGCCGTACACGTGTATAGCCTGCCTAACCGAATTTCCAGATCGATCGATGTACAAGTTACATTGCGAAGCATCTTTCGAATGTGCGATGAAGATCGCGCTAGTTGTACCTAAGCATGGAAGCGAAAAGTATTTTACATGCAATATGTGTCTACGCCCATTACCAAATCGGAAGGAATTACTCAGTCATTTGTCGAAGCACTCGGACAAGCAGTACGAGGAACTGATGGCGCCCACTCGGTCGCCTCCCAAATTGAAACCAATGGAACCTATACGCTCTACCAAGGAAAAATCGTTACAGGGACCAGTAGTGCCGAACCCTTACAAAAATGGCGATCCGGCGCACAATCACTTGTGCGACTTGTGTGGAATGATATACCGATACAAGCCCAACATGCTAAAGCATCGTGAGCTTTGCCTAAGACTATTACCGGAGGTCAGAACGTCTTACAAGTGCGTGCACTGCGGCATGACCTTCCTCGTATTCAATAAGTTTCACAGTCATCTGGCGACCGAGCACAAGAAAAAGGAATACGCGTGCGCGCAGTGCGGCCTCAAGTTCAAGCTACCCAGCGAATTTCTGGCTCATCACGAAAGCCATCGGGTCCCGGCGAACGGCGGGAGAAAATCATTAGGAGACGAGAGCGACAGTTCCAAGTCACCACACGGTATTCAGAGTCCATTGAACGATTGGAACACCTTCGAGGAGGAAGTGAATTTGAACCGAATGAGAATCAGCAGTCAGAAGTACAGCTGCGCACTCTGCGGCCAGGAGTTCCCCACGAGAGCGAAGCTGACCGAGCACAGAAATCTTCATTTAAAAGTAAAAATATATTCATGCGTGATTTGCCGTAGCATGTTCAGCAGCGCTGGCGCTTTGGAGATTCACATGAAGGATCATGGTATAGAGGATCCGAACGAACGCAACGCCAACAGTTCCTGCGTGGAGTATGCCAAGTTGGACGAAGACTCGGAGGACGTGAATTCGATGAACACGTCGACGATATCTGAGCCTGGCTCGCGCAACGTCACCGGGTGCGAGCCATGCGGCAAGATATTCTCCAACTACGCCAATCTGAGGCGACACATTCGGAACGTACATAAGACTGCCAAGGCTCGTTACACCTGCTCGGAATGCCCGCGCACCTTCAAGAGCAAGGAGGTGTGCAACCGTCACGTTCAGGTAGAGCACAAGTCGCCCAAACCGATGCTGCAGTGTCCACAGTGTCCAAAGTCCTTCGTCTTCCGTGCTAACTTGAATCTCCATTGTCAGAGCGCCCATGGTGCGTCCCAGGGCAAGCAGAGCTGCGACATCTGCGGCAAAGTCTTCCTCGAGGAGGCTTCACTTAAGATACACAAAGGCTGGCACAATCGTGCCAATTCACGATTGAACTCGAGATTCTCCACGAGCACCTCGGACAACAGAATCAGAATGTCCTCCTCGTCGTCCCCGGAGAAAGGAACCTCCGCGAATACTACGCCAACGACGAGCGCCGATCGGCCGGCACGCGCGAGAAAATCCTTTCCCAATTCTTCCGCGAAACCTCCAGTGGCTCAAACGCAGAAGAATCTGCAGTGCCAAGTGTGCGACGACAACTTCACCGAGGTGACCGAGCTAAGGAAGCACCTCTGGGACGTTCACTGCGCGCGGAATAAACCGGAGAAGAGCTTCTCGGGCGACGAGCTTCAATGTCAACTCTGCACAAACGTGTTCCCGGACCAAGAGACCCTCAAGCTTCACATGCAGTGGCACAAAGCCCATCCGATTCTCAGCGACATGCAGAAGCAGAGTTACCCCTGCGAGGTGTGCGGCAAGCACTACAGCTCACGGAAGGTACTCTACAGGCACCGTAGGCTACACAAAGCCACCACCGTTGCCTCGATAAAGTTCCAGTCCTTGGCGAGGAAGCCCCATGCCACCCAGTTCCTCTGCACGATCTGCCGCAAGGTGTTCTGCAGCAATCAATCCCTACAACGGCACAAGATGAACATTCACCGTGATCTTTATGCTCAGCGCGTGCATTATCAAGAGTCCAACTTGGCCGAGGAGGAAGAGGAGGAGGAAGAGGAAGAGGAGGAGGCGGAGGAGGAGAAAGACGAGCAGCAGGTTTCACCAGTTAATTCATCCTCTTCTGTTGCCAATGCCAGTCGCAGACCCTCGATCGAGGAGCCCAAGGCTAAGAGAGTGAAAATCGAAGCTGAAGATGGCTCCTTGAAGCCAGCGCTAGTCCCGAATCCAGTCGCCAGTGGCGAAAAGAAGAAACCGGTGATGTGTCATGTATGCAAGAAGCACTTCCCCAACATGAGCGTTCTCTACAAGCACAAGCAACTGGTTCACAAGCCACGCATGGGTAGGGCGACCACGAGGCCGGTCCAACCGGTCCTGGAGTGCCTGCCGATGGTGGGTAAGGACGGCAAAGTCGCTTGCAACGTCTGCTACAAGCAATTCTCAGGCTTGACCAATCTCCGACAGCACTTCTCGATCAAGCACAGAAAGAAATCGAATTTCGCCTGCCACATCGACGGTTGCAACACCACCTGCGCTACGCCGCGCCGACTCAAGAGCCACGAGATTCAGCACAGTAGCATGATATACAGCTGCAACCTATGCGATCGTCACGTGTTCAGTAGGGGCGCTATGAGCGAGCATATGGTGACCGTTCACAACACCTCCTACGACGCGGCAACCAACAAGTCCTTTCACAGGGAGACCGATCTACGCTTCTACGAGGTGGAAGGCGCGGTGAACGCGACCTGTCCCCACTGCAAGATCAAGTATCCAAACAACAAGGCGATGAAAATCCATTACTTCAAGTTCCACGACGCTCCGGAGTCGAAGTGGCCGGCTGGTAGTTCCTCTTAGGCCACCGCTGGGATTACCGAAGGTGGCAAAAGTATGTCGCGAGTAGGACTAGCACCGTGAGAGATCCCAATCCACGGAAGGTGGGAGGAAGGGAGGCTAAGCGAAAGATTCAAACGATACGATGTTTTTTCTACGGAAGAGCCAAGAGGTCCCGTGATTACCTCCGAGCGCATCTATTATCAATTGTCGTTTATGAAGCCAGATCGTACCTCAGCATCCAAGTCCCAAGCCGACGTAGGAGATTCATCGAGGAGAATGGACTCTCCGGATTTATCAGTGAAAGAATGAGAATTTTAAGACGCCTCGTCGAACGGACCGCCTGTAAATAGCCCGCGAGGGCACAACCAAGGGTGAACACTCAACGTACACTCCGTACTCCTTTAAAGTTTCTGATGGGTCGCGCGAGTCGGTGAAGCAAACGGGCGTGCTTTTTAGATTTCTCCGATCGGATTTGTTTGGCGTACCGGTATACACACGAGACACTCTCACAAATCCACACACGCGTGTAACAGAAGGCGTATACATAGAGACAGATACCTTAGGGACACAAGTGACATTAGTGCTTCTCCGGCGGACGTTGCGCGTTTCATCCGCTCGCGGAGTTTCGTGAACGGTGACGAATGATGGTCATTTCTCTTCGCGCTCTTTCGTCCTGGACACCTTTCTTTCTTCGTCGAGGGTGCACCGCGAGGCATTTCTACGCTCGCGTTCCTCGAGACGCATCGAGCAGTCGTAAAGTGAATCTTTGATCGATAAAGGTAACGAGCCTCGTGCCTGATGAGCGGGCAGCTTGATGACGGCTCGTTGCGAAACGATGAGATGAATTCCACCCACGACCGCCCGACAAGCACTTGCAAATAGAAACGAGATGAGGCGTAGAGAGGAAGAGGGATGGAGAGAAGGAGATAGAGAAAGAGAGAGGAAGAGCGGAAGAGAAAGTGAGAAACGAAAAAGAAGAAAACAAGGAAAAAAAGGAACGGATGATAAACGGGGACAAATATCAACTTATTTTTACTTCGCCTTTTTTGGTAGGCATCGGGAAGGTATCTATGTTTTATCCTTTGAATGCCATTTAACAAATGCGTACTTGTATATGCGATGCATGAAGATGTAGCGTTTTTGCATATAGCAGTAATAAAGGAAGATTGACGGTTTACATCCGTGGGCTGCGGATCCATTTCCTGTTCCCGCGAGATACGTCCTCGAAGATCAGCGTCCTTGATTATAGAATAGCTGTAGAATAGATTTTGTTATTAGGCCCGGGTGGAAGATCCTTTGGACCTCGAGCGATAGAATGGACCGATAGAAACAGTGCCGGGGAAGAACTTGTTGGACGAAGATACGGAATTTATTGTTTGGAATTATGAAGTGGATGATTAAACTTTGGTGAGTTCGTCGGTGCGCAATTACAGGCGTGCCATTTGCCGATTCTCGTGCCGACCCAGGGCAAATTCGTGGAATGCAGGGCAACGTGTAGCATCTGGAGTAGCGTTCTCATGGCGCGTGATGAATTGCGATCTGCGATGTGTACGATCTCAATTCGTGCATGAGAACGGCGCGTCTTCTTTTGCCGAAGATAAGATCGCAGGTGAAATATCGTGTAAAAATTTTGCCATTTTGGGTGCCGTTAGAATCTTAGACGAGTCAGACGTGACTACAGGCGCGGTATTACGCGTTGCCTTGTTTCAATGCGCGGTAAGCAAGGTGTAATATTTTTGTGGAGCGAGATTTGAAAGAATTTCGCGTCAGACCCGGCAAATGCCACGTCGTGCAATGTCACCTTAACGAGGAAAGTGCATTCTTATGTGGGACATTAGGAAAATGATGTGACGTGAATTGGTGTAGAATCGTAAAGTGAACCAACGATATGGATTAGCACTCCCTACTAAAGTATACCGGCCAGTTTTATTTACAGTAAAAGTGTTGGCCGTGTGTGTTATGCCAGAGACGGATCGTATGTGACGCTATTTTCGTGGATTCACAATCTTAAAGAGATATTCTACGGTAAAACAAGCTTTTGAAAAAACTTCTCGAATCTTTTGTTTGAAATAGAGGTATACGTTTGTTGCGTTAAAATTTTATTATACGTCTTCTTCGATAATTCTTATAAATTTCGTTAGAGATAAATTGTGTGCAGCCTAAATTTCGGCTTTCGACGTATTCTAGGTGAAAGAATGATAATGATTTATAATTATGATGAGTATTGTTATAAGGGATTATGCAAATTTCTTTTTTGAACTAATTGCACGATGCTCTCGTTTGCACGATATCCTCAGTTTTGTTCTTTAACGATAGTTACCATGCAATCATGTTATTTTTTATGGTAAAAAATGTTTTTGAATTAAACGAAAAGTGTTTGGTTTTTGTCGATAATGTTACGAACAACGCGTTCCTCGCACAGTGACCCGACGTAGGTGGGTTCGAACGTTGTAACATAGGATGATGTTACAGCTTACGTATTTGTGGTGCTACCGTGATGTGACGTCCGATACAGACATATTTGAGTAACTTGGGATACAATACGAGTGTGAAACTCAATTTTCTACAGATCCTTCGCGATTTAAGCAAAGAACGTTGCATCAAGATATCAAGAATTATGGAAGATAGGTACCAAGGCAGATGGAATATTTTTGCTGCAGATGATGGCAGTTTTTTGTTGGAGGATTGTCCGCGAATGCTTTCGTACATGTCACTGAAAAAAATTGCGATAAATAACCTTCTTTCCTTAGAATAAAAACATCAAATATCCAAAAGACGATTACATTTCTTATCTTACGCTCTAGATCTTGAAACCTTAAACCTACAGAACAAAATTAAACACTTTTGCAATTAGCGACTGAAAAACGTCCAAGAACGGACCTAAACTTTTTGGTCTCATTGTCAGATTATATCCTGCGTTATGTCATGGATTTTCACATATTAGTTTCGTACCTTTAGAACATCAAGAAAGCTCGAATAAAAAAAAAAAACAAGATTTGAAATATATTCTAGTACGAGGTACAGTGACATACGCCCTGACGGTGTAAGTAAATTTTTCTCTTAATCAATAATGCGTACCTTACAGGGTAACAAAAGAGTACTTGAAACTATTTTACAACACAAGGTATTGGAAAAGATAGATTTGAAGTTTTGCATTTTGTAACACGTCGCCGTACCTTCGCACCCCCATAACTTTTAATTCGAAGATATTCGATGTAGGGTTTCGGTACGGATAGTATTGAAGCAGTGATTATTAAGAAAATTTAAAGAAGAACAAAGAATCGAATTATTTCAACATCTATCTTAGATAACTTTCCGGATCTTGCTACAGATAAAAATGCAATTGAACAGAAAGTGGACTTTTACTTACTTTGTTGAATTCGGCTTTCATGCAACCAGCATGGTCCAATGATTATACAATTCATCCTGCATTCCTTACCACTTCTCTTCCTCTTCCCTTCTCTCTTCGTTGATCACTTGTTTGTCACGGTGGTCTGCGCATTGACGCTCATACTCTCGTAAGCGAGAAAATCAGGCGAAATGATTACTCCAGTAGAGACGTGTCCCTTGCCTTCCCTCTCTCTATCCCTTCTATCTCCACGGCCGTCTACTCGGGTCTCTCCATCCTGTGGCCTTCCAATGCGCGACAATTATTAGTCTTTTGTGATTTGATATG
Organism: Tiphia femorata; assembly: GCA_944319695.1. Lineage (NCBI taxonomy): Eukaryota > Metazoa > Arthropoda > Insecta > Hymenoptera > Tiphiidae > Tiphia > Tiphia femorata. The sequence goes on from OX090899.1 coordinate 1,616,330, forward strand.
CGGATGTTCCTTGGATATGCATCCGGTGCAGCGATACCGACAACGAGAGATTAAAGAGGGGATGCCACGCAACCAAGAGAAAATCAAGTGGCCTTTGGGAATTTTTTTAAACGTAACCACTGGATAATACGAGCGCACGCATCTTTTTTACACGATACTTGTACAAAGTTACCACCGTGAGACATTCGCATGCGCACGCGGGTGTATTCGAAAATGCGGATAAATGAAAGAACAAATTAAGAACACAAAAATGAAAAGTCAAGAATACAACGACGGGGTTATTTTTCCGGTCTTTACGAAGCTTAGATTTATTAAAAAAAAAAAACAGCCATTTTCTTGCTCTGCTAAAACAAAATCGTCTCAACCACGATCATGAGAAAGAGTCTACATCTTCCGAGCTCAGAAAAATACTAAATTTGCATAATTTCCTGCTTACGGCGGAACTCGCGAAGAATGTAAATGCGTTAGGATTCATCGACGTCTGAGAAGCTGAATACCGGGAGCTTCGCAGTATCGCGACATTCACCGGTTACATTAAGAGCGAGGGCTCGAATCTTTCGAGGTACGAGGTAACACGCTCGTATCTACCGGGATCGATTCCGTGGAAAGGTCAACGGCCCGCTCTGCTGGGACCGCTAAAAATTGTTCACAGTAGAAAGCGATCGTTTCGATACCAAACGGGCACCTACGTGGCTCACGATTGGCACGTACGATCGGTACCTGCCTTCAGGCCGGCATTCCTCTCTCTCTCTCTCTCTCCATCTCTCTCTTTGTCTCACTCACCCCGCCGCAGACGATTTTCGAAATCGCTAATCCGCCGGATGCAAAACGATCGATCCCAGAGTAAACTGAGACAAGGGCCTGGGGATCGTCTTACTCGCTCGTATATTTGCGGCTCTCAGCACGAGTTCCTGAACGTTCTTTATCTCTTTCGCACCCGCACTCTACACTTGCTACCATTATCTCTTTCTCTCTCTATATCTATCTATCTATCTACCTTTCTTTTTCTCTCTCCTGTCTCCTTGCAAGCTCATATGCGCCTGATTTACGCTCCGATTTCGCAAACGACACTATGCGGATCGTCGCAAGGTATTATGAGGTTCACGAGTTGGTCGACGGTAGGAAGGTAGGTAGACTGATTGCTACACGGGTGAACGCGAGCACAGCTCCACTAGGCTGCACGTGCGAGCCTTCGAGCGTATGGGGGCAGTGCGGTTTACGCGCGCGGTTCGCCAAAACCTTCCTTCCGTATTTCCACGCCGGGCGCCGAGTCGACGAAATTTTATCGACGCGCGAAATTGCGAAACGCAATGGTCGCGCTTTTTCCACTCCTCAAGGTAGACCCGACGATGAATCACGCGGCAAGAATCTTTCAACGATCATTTGGAATTACTCGAGGGCAATGACCGTCAAATTTGCGGGGTTTCTTTTCTCTTTGTAAATTTAGAACTGACCACCCTCCGAGGCTGACAGAGTATTTAGAAGCAGATATTTATTTCGTGAGTGTGCATCGATCGATAGAAGAACGTTCGTTTATTGCGGGTGGAATACGATTTTTCTCTCTGCTCGATCATTCTACTCCAAGTCCTGGTCAATTTAAATGGTTTCACGGTCCACTTTGATAACGCGTAACGTTACAGTGGCCCGCACTTTGGGTTAACGTACTTTTAAAAACTGTAATACAAATACAAAATGAATAAATTTTATTGTCATACTATGATTCAGTATAATTAACTCTCGAGTCTTGATCAATGAAATATTTGTTTATCCTTTCAAAAAATGATGATTTATCCAACAAGAGTGTCAATTCAAATATAAAATAGTCCACGGGTCGCGTTTGGTCCAGGCTTACACCAACGATTCTTAATAGATGCTTTCTAGGTGCATTCATGTTCCATGAATTGGTTAAGCGACAGACTATAATTTTTAACGAAACATTTCTGATCGTTAGTGTTCCTACTTTTGTCGCGAATCTAATGATTCTTATTTCACAAATTCTTCTTCGACCTGATCCAATTATTCTTTAAGACACGTTTAATCTTTCATTTAAATTGAAAATTTACATAGTTCTAAGACTTTTTTACGCACTCTTTATGCGCGGATAGTTGTTCTCGTCGGTAGCTATCGCCCCGAGAAATTTTTCCGCGCCATCGAAAGCTCACGTGGATCAGACGCGCATGATAATCTCGAGGTCGCGTGCGCGAACCACGGCAGAACTCAACGTTTACGTAACATTAGGAGACGAAGCTAGGCCTCGATTACGCAACCTTCTTCTCCATTCGCGGAGAGTAGAGAAGTCTCGAGGCTCTCCGACGTTCCTCGTTGGCGTACGCTCCCGTTAGCGAAGGACGAGGTCGCCAAGGCCGCGAAGCAATGCGCGCCATGGAACTGCATCTCTCGTTCTCCAATTTCAAGGTCACGTCCGAGCACGGAGACATTGACGCGCTCGACGGATCATTTCCAAGACGTTATCTACGAGATCTCGACAAGGACAGGGGACATCTGATAAATCGATCTGTCGCGAAGCTGCACAATTTCGATCTCTTGGCTAACGCGATCGTTGCGATGACGGTCGTTTCTTATTAGGCCTGCACCTAGCAGGAGGCACTGTTTCAAATTGATAAAATTAAGTAGTATAATATAATACCTGCTTTTTTCTTTTTAAAGCATATTCCGACGTTCACAAGTAAATCACGATGTTAAAATCTCCTTTAAAATTGTTGCGCGTCAGAAAAACTCGAGAGTCCAGGTGCATTTCCATTTCTTTTTTATTCTTTCAAATGTAATTGTCTAATTGCTAAATCCTTCCAGTATTATTGGAAGGACAGGCCACTTACCGTGGAACGAATGCGCGCTCGTCAGGGTCAAGGTTACACACTTTTACGTAAACCACGTTGAAGGAATAGTTTGGAGAAATCGCGAAGCCTGCTCGTGACATCTCGAGAGGAACATTGGCGCGCCGTTCTACGAATTCAAGGTCAAGCTGCTGGGAGCTCCATCGAAGGTCCTACCTCGAGGACCCTTCCTGCTTAGACGCGTAGGTCAAAGTGGGAGTAGTTTCTTTCGGATTTAAGCTCGAGGGTTTAAGACTCGCTCGTGGAAAGTTATTCCTAGTCACGCGTCACTCGATTTCGTGCCCGAAGGTACGTACCGTGTACTTACCTGGATTGGTAGCGAGGACGATGTCAAGGACGAAATGCAAAGTGCACTCATCCTTATCGGGAGCTCACGAGGATCTTTTGCGAGGCACGCTCGAGGCACAAGTGAAACTAAGTAACCTTAATACGAGAGATCCTAAGAGATCTTAATAAAAATCAGTTCTTAAGAAATGTGCAAATGCATCATCGCGTAAAAAGATAAAAAAAAAAAACTCAAACGTAGGTCCACCAGTGAAATAAGGAGTTTTGCAAAAACCTTCGGTCGCGTTGATTTCGAATTGCACGAAAACGCGCTTGTAGGTCTAGTCGAAGTGACGCGTAGGTGTAGACACATTGTGCGATCTAATTCGGTTTGTACGAGAGTATAATTGCACTGGACGATGCGATTCCTTCGGTCAAAACGAACCGATCGCTGGTGTCCACGGATAACGAAGTGGAGTGGGGTCCGGATGTGGATGGAAGGTGCAAGATTACAATAATATTATTATTTATTACCGAATAAATAATAATACTCGACTTCACAGCACGACGAAACGAAGGAACGCTTCGACAAAAGTTTTATACGAAAAAGAACGTCTCCGCGACGTCGCCTTCTTGTCCCCTCGCGAGTCTCCCAGAATTAACAAGTTCCTTCGCAAGTCCTTGTCCTTTCTCTCTCGCACTCTCTCTTTCTCTCTCTCTCTCTCTCTCTCTCTTCCTCACTCTCGCTCTCTCTCTCTGTTTCTCGTTCCTCCTCCCTCGCTCTTTCTCTTTTTTTATTCAGTAGCTTTTTTATTGTTTTAATTATAAAGAAGTAACAAAGAATAATAATTTCATGATATTACCGCACGCTTGTTTTCGCCATTCGCACCCGCACCTTCTACCTCGTCGGCCCTCTCTTTTGCTTTTTACCCCTCTCTCTCTCTCTCTCTGTCTCCTTTTCATCTCTCACACCTTTTGCTCTCATCTCGCTCGCACGCGTTCGCAGGCACGCTCTCTCCCTCACACTCTTTCGTGCATTCGCTCGGTCACTCCCGCTCTCTATGTATACATATATATATTTATATATTATATATATAGACATATACATATACATATAATATATATAATATACATATTTATATATTTATATCAATATTATTTAATAGATATACTCATTCACATATTAAATATCGTGGCAAATATATGGATAAAGGTATCTTCGTCTACCGCATATTTCGCAACCCTCGTAGACTCGGCCGATCACGGGGGACAACGTGAAGAAGATTCGCGTGCTGCTCCCTCACTTTCGTTCGCTCTTTACCCTTCTGACTCGCCTTGATCTCTCCTCGCAGTAAACTATCGGAGAGAAATCCACGCTCGATCGTAAACAAATTCATTTCTCCCTTTCTTCTCACCCTCTCTCTCTCTCTCTAATTAAAGAAATTAAATTAAACTCTCGTTTTCCCTTTCGACGAAAGAGGCAGCAACACGCGCGTGTCCTCCTCGATCGGATGGGTTGCGGTACCAGCCGCGCTATCCTTACGCTACCGGAAGCCACCGGCTCGCCATCTTGAACTGGTACCGGATGGGGATCGGCGCGTCAACGTTGTCCATCGAGAACGCACCGCGAACAGATGTACCTAACGACTCGAAATCATCGCGACTATAACCACACATCGATGGCGGATGAGGGCGCTGGTGCCGGTGGGATTTGTGCCCGAGTGGTGTCAGGGACGTGACTGCTCGCTAGTCGCGCGTTAATCGAATTCGAAGGAGAGGAACGGGAAAGGGCTCGTAAAAAATTTCGTTCCTTCGCACGTCGAGCGGCAGCCTCTTGCAAGTTTGATCCTCGCCGCGTAAACAACAAGAGGAGAGAGAGCAACGCGCTCCACGGCGAGCCGCGCGGAGGAGGACGCGCCTCGTCCGATTCGCGCGCGACCATCTCTCTTCTTCTTGCGCGCCGTCGGATTCCACGTGACGTAATCCAACGTCTCGAGCTCGTGCACCGATCGACGGACGTCTCGAAGTAAATGGAGAAGGAGATTCGAGGATGAAGTGCGGGAAAGCAATTGTCGAAGAGGATCGCGCGTACTCCGTGCGTCTACCCTGACGCGTCCTCGTTCCTCACCGCGACGCGCACCGGCCCTCGCGTCCGCCTCAACTAATATGAAAAACTCGACAACATTGAACTATATTTTCGGAGGAATTATCGCCTAGACTACAAAATTCCAACAACTAAGTTTTTTTTTTTTTTTCCACTTAGGGCGCCACCCCCCCTCTCGAAGAAACTAATGTGTACTAATACCAGGCGCCCTGCCCTCGACCTCACCGACATCGACGCACCCCCTGGATCCTGAGTCCTGCGCACATATGCGCGCGCGCCGATCTTCGATAAGACGATCCGCTGCTACCGCGACTCCCTTTCGCTCTCTCCCTCATTCTTCTAATTATTCTTACTTCACTCGATACACTTGCTCCTGTCCAAATCCATTAATCGACTAAATTTGCCTAATTCGTAATAATCCCCTAAGGTTCAATCGTATACGCGAGGATCGCGAAGGATCTCCCTTCTCCTCGTCTCTTTCTTCTCGATCGCGGTCGACTCGATCCGAATTCACGATCCGAAGTGACGAGAAGAGCCGAAGCTCAGACGGCGACTCGATCCAGGAGGCAAATTAATCGGCGCCACCCTCGTCGACCTTAATCCGCTCGCATGACAAATCAAGAAAGAACAGCTCACCGAAAATCTTTCCCTCCATCGCTCACCTTCCTTCCACTATCATCCTTTGGATTTCACCCTCGCCTCTCGTTCCTTCACTCTCGACGATTCTCTCACCCTCGTTCTCAACATTCTCGCGACATTCGTTCATTTACCTTACTCACTTTTTCTCTCTCTCGCCGTCTTCGCATCCGCGCGCGAAACGAAATTTTCAGAAAGGACGAGACCTTCTTTTCTGAGACGGAGCACGCGGAATCTCGTCGGGACGAGAATGCACGACAGATCGGAGGAAATTAACGTAGGACGATAGAACTGTTTCTTGGGCACGTGTCGTAGTGCGATTCTTAGAGCTCGCATTTGACGATATAAAAAAATGTTTCTTTGCAAGCGAGTCACGACCGTGTGGCGCCCAGTCACGTTCTCTCGTCCTTCGTTTCTTTGCTTTCTCCTCGAAATTCGCTTCTCGTTTTCCGATTTTGTCGTTCGATCGTGTCCTCGAAGGAAATCGTTCTCGAAGATCGTCGCGATTCGTACGAGCGATACTTTCCGTGCGCCTCGAGACACTTCACGAATTCGATGTTCTCGTTGAATTGATATCGCCGAGGAATAATTTGCTTCACCTTCGCACGCGACGACGTATCCCAATGCTTGTCTCGAAGTCGTCGCTCCTCGCAAAGCGATTGAGAATAACGAATCGGCGGTTAACAATAATTGACAACATTCGTAACATTTACAACAATAATCTCGATCGTCCGATTGGCCTCCTTCCGCGCGAAGGATCAATGGCGTTGCGATTGAACCTCGGCGGGGATGTAGTAAGAAAGAACTTAATGGAAAATAGACGAATGAATGGAGAACGACGGATGAACGGAAATAGCGCGGTGACAAATCAGGCAAAGAACGCTGCAAGAAAGAAATCAAGAAGTGTATTGCAGAATTGTGTGAATTTGCTGGTAGAAAGCAACTACTCGATGTAATATTTAAAATATGTAATAATAAACAAAGCACTGACAAGCTGCAAAATACATACAAAGGTACAAATAATAGGGAACAAAGTTAATTTCATTCGGGACAATATTCGTGTCGAATAAAATAAGTAGGATGTAGTGATAGTAAATAGTAATAATAATAATAATTACGATAATAATAATCATAATAATAATAGTAAGAACAGTGGCGGTAATAGCACATGGTGTTACGCGTGTTTTTCTCCTCTTTCCTCTCAATGGGGTGTCGCATTGTTTTCGCTCTTCGCAAACGGCATACTGCTTCTCGCACAATCTTTAACTTCTCTCTCCTCCGTTTTCTCCCTCACGTACATTCTTTCTCTGACACAATTTCATCCACGCACCCGCTCTCTTTTCTCTCTCTCTCTCTCTCTCTCTCTCTTGATTCTGGTCCTACCAAGTTCCGAAAAAAAACTGCTGTCGATCGTCGCACTCTCGATCAACGAAAGGGACCATCGTCAGCGTACACGATTAATTATCGTAAGTGTTCGATCGGATGTGCCCTTCCTCGTATCAATTTCAATTTCTACGCATATTATTCTCTCCGCGCTCTCACCCACTCCGATCTTCGCACATCCTCCTTTCGTAATTTCCATTCTCTTTACAATTCCATCACGCGCTCCGCTCAAAGTCTCGTGCGCACACAACAACACTGTGTCCCGCGACTCTTGTATGCTTCGATATTTATATATGTATATATATAAAAATACAAAAAATAATTTACAAAATGATATTATAAGTATATTACACGCGAGTACGATTATTACACATTCGGGATGGTTTTTTTTTTTTTTCAAGGGGAGGTAAAGGGTTCTGTTTTCGGGGGGACTTTGTGGGGACTGAGGGAGGGGGTCGGAGCCAGATTACGAGCTCGATAAATTTCAAGAAAACGCCTCAGATCGGTCGATCGCCTACGCCTCCGCAAACCGTTTCCTTTCCTTCCTCGCATAGTCGAGGTGCGTCGATCGCTCGTCTCTCGTGCAAATATCTATCGTCTCGAACGATCGATTACATCGCGCAATAACGCAGCGCGCACGGTAATCGAACGTATACGCGCTATCCCTTCTCTTTTTTTACAATTCGATTATCGTTTCGTTTCGGCGCTCGAGGTAAACGCGCAAGAGGAGGCGTAAGCGGGTTATTAAAATAATAATAATCGGTAATAAACGATAATAGACATCGACGAATAGACTAACGGCGTAATAATTATCAAACCACTATCGTTAACAAAAATATATGTATATATTATATGTATGTATGTATATATGTATATAATAGATGCGGTATATATTATCGTTTCTGTCGCGCGATACGCGTCGGGTATAATCAGGTATCGTACAAAGGAGAAAGGAAAAGTAGAGAGAAATGGGGAGGTAAGAAGAAAAAAAAAGAAGAGAAAAGGAAAGGGTGGAAAACCTTGTGAGATGAGGAAAAACAACAATAACAAACTATCAAAAAGCTAGAGGCGCGCGACCGGGGGTGGAGAAGCGACCGAGTCGAAGCTACGATGGGCCAAGGAGAATCTGAATTTTCCACCAGTCACCATGTCTTCCCGCGTCTTCGCGATTTCCATCCCCGATCGACGCCGCCACCGCAGCGGCGCACATCGACGAACGACCCCGAACGTCGCGCCGGCTATGCAAAATCTTACTAACGGTTACGTGTATGTAAATATTTATTTATATTTATATATATATGTATGTATGTATATGTATACGCATAGGTAAAAAACCGACGGCGGTCGCGCGCGCCGTCGCGTCTTCGTAGAAAAATAAAGGAACAAAATCTAAAGCCAACAGAAAAATACGTCTCGCCTCGCGCGAAAGGGTGTACGTGTTCGTGTGTCTTACGCGTGAAGAAAAACAAAATATAGTAATAGTAGTAGTAGAGTAGTAGTAGTATAGTAGTAGTAGTAATAATAATAATAATAATAATAATAAGAGTAGCGGTAGTTAAAATAGTAGTGGTAGTGGTGGTGGTGGTAGTACTATAATAGTAGTTAACAAACGTAATTAATAGGCGTTCGGGAAAGGAGTTGTACACGCTCTTATTTACCAAAGTGCTTGCGCATGATCGATTCGCGCGAGTTGCGCGTTTCACCCCTCTTTCTCTCTCGACTGACTAAATCGACGATAGCATCGCTAATCATAATATTAATAATAACAACGATAATAATATTATCCAATTGGCTTGGGTGTGTGTAAAACTCGTTTGCCCGTTTTCTTGTAAAAAAAGAAAGTAATAGTAATAATGTATAATGATCTGAAAAGGACAACAACGTGGGAGGAGAACGGACGATTTTCAACGAAGCAATGGCCCTCTCTCTCCCTGCCTCCTTACCCTTCTCTACCTTCTTCGTCTGTATTTTCTCCTTCGGTTCCTCGCGGTCGTTGGAAGAAAGAGAAACGAAGCGAGAGAAGTGCAGGAGGCGACGATTACGACGACGACGACGACGAAGAAAATTTCTTCTATTATACAGCACGCGCGCACATTCGCGACAGAGACTAGCGAGAAAGTGTGTCTTGATATTTCGTCTATTTTCTTCGCACATGCGCGCGGGCGCACCCTTGCACACTGTGTATTCCTGGTCTCACGCACACACGCAATAAACACGACGTATTCTCTTTCTCTCTCTTTTACGCGCCCACACGCACGCAATTTATCATCCACGCACGCCCTATCTCTCTCTCTTCTTTTCTTGTCTCCTTGTTCTCTCACAAGCGATTCTTTCTCTCCCTCTCTTTCACGCTCTCGCTCTTTGTAAACGATGAGGGTCGGGGTTCTTTGGGGGATTGGGGTTCTGCGGGGGCTTTTTAGAGACGGGGCCTTTAACGATATAACATTTAGGATGCACTTACGCGATTAATGAGTTCTCGTTACTTTTTTTTTTTCTTTAGCTTTTTTGTTTCGACACCGAGAGTGTGAGTTGGGTGGATGGGGTACAAAAAGGTATTCACTTTTTCTCTTGGATCTTTTTGCTCATCGTCCCTCCCTCCTCGTCTTTTCCATCCGCTACTTCCTCGTTTTACCACTTCTCTCTCTTCGGGGATCGACGCATGGGGTCAACATGGCGTCCCGCCGGAAGTCGAAGGACCCGCCAATTTCCGGTTTAAGCGGCGCGTCGCACGTCGAAAGACGCCTCCTTCATTCTTTGCATCTCCTTAGATTTTTCTTCGCTTTCTCTCTCTTTCGTCAAGGGGGATTCTTTTCTTTCTCTTTTTACATCCTCCATCCCCGTCTTTTCCGCGTTCCATCGTCTCTCCACTTGCCACGCTTCCACCGACCCCGGAAAGAAGCGACGAGGATCCTCCTTCTGTCACGTCGTATCGGGGGGCATCGCTGTCCCTTACCAGTAAGTGTGTGTATATATATATAATATGTATATATATATATATATATATAATTATGTATATAGTTTACATTCAGCAAGTAGTTAAAGTATTGAAAAATATATATTGTAATTAATTACAAATCTAATTATCATCCTCTTGTTAATTCATTACTTGGTAGAATAATCGATAGGTTTTTTTTTTGGGTCTTTCCTTGTGTGTGTTCGTCGTGTATTCGTCTGTCGGTCTGTTGGTGTGTGTTTTGTTTCGGAAATGCGTGTGTACGTGTGTATCGCGGGTGTGGTTCGTTCTTCTCTTCGTATCCTGTCCCGTCCTCCTCTTTCTCCTCTTCGTTGCGACCCTCTTTCTCTCGCCGCGTTCCACTAAGCGCGTACTTATCTGTTTACATAATCTCTCAGCCCGACGGTCTCGTACGTAAATTTTTTATTTCCTCTTTCACGTGGTAACTTCGTTGGCTTCCCCTCGCACTCTCGCGTTCCTCCACCCTCGTGTTCTTCTTGCGACTCGTTCGTCGATTTATCGAAAGGGGACGAAAAGAAATCGCGCGCTTCGTCGCGCGTTCTCTTCTCTCGTGCGCCTCGGTAACAAATGGAAAGTTAAAAAATTCTTTGGTGGGAAGGTTCGTTCGAGATATTGTCCCTCTCTCTTTCTTTTCGTTTCTCCACTTTCCTTGACGTACCCTTTCAATCTGGCCGTTCTTCGCTCCTCGCTCGCTCAAGAAGAGTGTCTCCGCCGTTCGTTCTCGTTTCCACTTTTAAATGTAGGGATATATTTATATTTATAGATGTGTGTTTGCGGAGTGTTTCGGTTATCGCTACGTATGACATTACACAAAGTTATCACGGTTAATTGATTTTTTTTTTTCCATTTATGTAAGAAGACAATATCGATCGCTATAGTTACAGACACATGACACTTTAAAGAGACAGATTACCGATTTTTTTACTTCTCGTATAGTAGATCCCGAGTGACCTCGAACGTGTATGCATATGTATTTTTTATTTTCTCATGTAAGCGCGTTCCTCTTCTTCCTCTCTCTCTTCTTCATCTCACCTCCCCCTCGTCATCGTCCTCGTGTGGGTACGTGTGTCCTCCTCCCGTGTTTCGCTCGTGTATACGGTAGTGTACAAGTATGTCGCGTATTTAGTCGTATGATTTATTTTTTTTTTTCCTTTATCCTTAAGTTCCCTTTAACGAATACATCCATTACAGGGTTATGGAAAACTATGCGTAATTTTTTTTTTTTCCTTGCTTATAAAGTGGTTTCATTACAATCGTATTGTAAACGTATAATACTATATGTTTTTTTGTGTGTATCTCAATGTATGCTCTATCTCAATATTTAATTAGATCGCTTCCCTCGGTCGTTTGCCAAATTCGCCCCTTCCATCCCTTACTCTTCTTAGCCTCCTCCCTCGTCCACCCTCTATTATCCGTCTTCGCCTCGTGCCGCCCTCCACGCTCTCTATCACTTCACGCGGGTACCTTTGGGTTCCTTTATTCGTTTAATATGCCTTTTTTGTGTTTTTTTCTTTTTTTTAAGTATAAGAGTATACATCGTGTTTGATTCTTAGCTGAGCCTCTCGCTTGTCAAGCCGAGATCCATTTGATTCGCGACTTATATTGCAATGATTTTTGCTTCACTCGTTTCTCTCTCTCTCTCTCTCTCTCCACGTCTCCTTCACGGCCTCCTATCGTTTCCTCTTCTTCATCACCTCTCTCTCTCTCTCTCTGCCTCTCCATTTTCTCTCTTTCTACGTATATCTACATGTGTCGTTGCATCTCGCCGTTGCACCGTGAGGAGCGAGATGTCGTCGCCGAGGCTCGCGCGCAATTCCCTCGCCGCGAAGGATTTCGACGGATTTCGCGGGGGAGAGTCCTCGCTGAAGTCGTTCCCTTGTCCTCGCGCTCTCCCTCCTTTTTTCATCTTCTTTTTACGAAAATTACAAAAATAATCGATGCTAGCGCGCAATTTATTTTGCTCCAGAGGAACACACACACACACGGGGGTGGTCCCGCGCACCGCGTCTCTCTCGCTCGGTATGGCGCGCGCGCGCTCTTCTTTTTTCCGCGTTGAACCCTCGTCTCTCCCCCATTTCTCTCTATCCCACGTCCTCTCCAAGTTCCACCATTATTTCTCTACGCCACTTCCTTCCTCGCCCTTCATTTCCACCCCTAAAAATTTTTCCTACGAAGCCCGGCGCCGCGGCCTCCCCGCGAGGAGGCCGCGCGCGCGCACCCGTGAACCTAGTCCTTCGTTCGATTCGCATCGCTCGATTCCTTCTCTCGTCTCCTCTCCTTCGTTCCTTTCGTCCTCTTTTCCCCTTGCACTCTTCTCTCCTTCTCCAAACAGTTCGCCGCGTTCTTCCAATTTTCCTCTTTTTCTCCGCGTGGAAGCACGCTCAGAATGCTCACTCCTCTCTTACCCGCGCTTCCGTGCCCCTCGATCATTCCTAAACCACCAGCTTCGCTGCCTCCCCCTGTTACTTTGTTTTCTTTTTTAAATTTTCTACTCCTCCCTCATTCCTCCGCCGTCTCTATCTCTTCTCCACGTTTCCTCTTTAACAATAGCAGGTACTAGCATAGCTACCACAGTCGTACGTATCGTTAATAGTTACAATTAAGTTTAGATATTACTAAAGGGTACCATCCACCATCTCTCCCTTCGTCACCTCGCCGATCTACGCGTCCCACTTGAAATTCCCATTCTCCTATCCGGCCTCGTCCTGATCCGTCGCCGCCCTCTCTCTCCCTTTTGTTCTACCCTTATTAGATCCATTAGTTAAAAACTTGTTTTACACCCCCCTGCGCGCCCGGAGATCGACGACCTGCCGACTGGCTCCTGGCGTCTCAGTTGCAGTCTCGATTACGCGAAGTTTCGCGAAAGTTGTTGCGGCCTCGCCTACCTCCTCCTCCTCCACCTTCTCCTCCGGTGGTTTTGGTCCGTGCGAGAGTCGCGATCGTGGCTCCGCGAAATGACATTTCGACGCGAGGTGGTCAGACTAAAAGAAAACTCGTCTCTCCCTCCGCGAGCTTGCTCGACGTATTCGATCGAAGATCGACCGACGGATTCTATTCTTTGCCGTTTCAATCCATCATTCTGCAAAAGATAATTCCAGTCTCGTGTTTATCAATGTGTTTCTCTTTCGACGGAGCCACTGCGCGCTCTTCGATTTCGCGGTACCAAACGAAAGGAGAGGACAAGGAGGCAGCTCGAGCGGATAAGAAGAAACGAGGATCGCGATGCTTAAGTGGGGTTCGCGCTCGACGATCCGCCTTGGATATGCAACGAGGGGACCCAAGCTCCGCGTGAAATTCTCACGCGGCTGTGAATTCGCGTTCACTCCGCTCGATTCGCGCAGATCCGCCGTACACCGCGGCACGCCCGCGCCTCCTCACCGGCCGTCACTTTTTACACGCTCGTGTTTACAAAAGGGAGTTACGCTATACACACATATAAAAGTCCGTAAGAAAGAATCGCCGACGACGAACAATTACGACGACGACGACGCGCGTAGTCGCGAGGAAGAGAACAAGGGAGTGAGCCCTTCGTCTCCCTTCTTCCTCCTCGACAACCACCCTCCACCACCTTCTCTACGAAGCGTCGAGCGCGCGATCCGTCTCTCTCGACGCGTAACCGGGATTTACACCGGGCGCGCACGACCGTTCGCGGCTAGGAATATTAAAAAACTATTCTAAAGGAGCGACGGCGCGGTGCCTCAACGTGCGCGGCCCTCGTCGTTACCGAAGTAGGGCGGATCGTCGAACGCGCGAAAACGGAGAATCTGAAGAGGATATCTCGAGAGGATTTCGCGAAAAGGATCTCCCTCCTCGGAGCCGGTCGACAGTCTCCGGGCACGAGAATCCGTACGGTTTGTCCCACGACTACATCTCGTATAAACAACTCGCCCCTTCCGTTCCACCGTCTAATCGCTTCTCACGCGCATCTCCGCCTCTCCTACGGCTCCTCATTCTGTAAATACTTTTAGCACCTAGTGCCCGGCCCGCGGCTCGGGGCACCTCCGCCGCCGTTACCGTCACCTTCCACCTTCGGGAGGAGGGAAGAAAAAAAAAAATAGAGGATGCCGATCGTCCCTCCCTCCTACGGTGGAGCGTCTCGCTCGGGAGGCTCGACCGATCGTCCGACCATGGCTCTCGAGATGAAAGAAACATCGGAGAAGTGGGATCTTCCTTCGTTCGGTTTGCTCTTCGTACGCGAGGGGACCGGTAGGGACGCGAGAGGAGGAATCGTTCGCCGATTCAACGTGTGGAACGGTGAACGATCCCGTTCCGCGATCGGACGAGGTCGTCGCCTCCCTGTCGAGGACAATAACCGCGGCCTTTAATTATGTAATCACCTAATTAGCCTCGACGGACGTAAGGTGGCCCGTTGCGCGCGCGCCACCGCCACCTATCGTCTCCACGTTTGCATACGGACGAGAGTCTCTCCTCTCTCCCTTTCCTTCTCGCCTCTCGTTCTCGCGATCGGACGATCAATTCGATACCCGGTGGGACAGAATCTGCGAAAAGATGGCCGAGGATCGGGCGCGTTCTCCCCGCTTTAAAACGTAAATCGCATTACCGGGCGATCCCGTTTCGAAAATATTTTTGGAAACTGTCTGCCAAGATACGCGGCTGATACTTGTCGATAATGTTCGTCGAGGAATTATTCGGTACGAGAAGTCGAGAAAGAAATAGATTTCGTCGATGCGCTCGATTAGGGATGAGCCGACCGGTATCGAATTCGAGTCGTCGACCACGAATCGTTAAAATCGCGATGAAGGTTTTCTTTTCTATTTGGACGTAGTCGTTCAGACGGATTTCTTTCTTTGGGATCGACGATCTCGCGAGTCCTCGAGACTGGCCTCGAATCCGCGAACGCGAGAGAGAGGCCGCGAAGGAAAAGAAGAAAGGGGAGAGTGGCGTCGATCCAACGTCCCCACTTACGTCCTTTTCACCTTTCTTTCGTTTACGAACACGCCATCCCCAAAATCGTATCCTCTCCGAACTTCGTTACTTCCTCCCGTCACCATCCCGCCCCACTCTCCGTCACCTCCTTCTCCACTCTCTTCCTACGTTCTACTGCATTTATTATAAAAATAAAATGTAAAATCGTACGAGGACGAGTTTTCCAAACGGTATGAAACTGCGTGTTGTCCTTTGCGCGTGTTATCTCTCGTTCCCTCTTCTACTGGCCGCACGCCTCTAACACCTTTCTTCTCCCGCGTTCTCTTCTTCACAGGCGACGGATTCGCAATATTCGTTCGTTTATCCGCTCGCGTTTTATCACTTCTCCTCCCACCTCGGTTCCTCTCGACACTTTTCCTATCTCTCGCCGAACCACTCGAGGTTTCATCTTCGTCTCGTACCTCCATCTCCTCTCTCCCTCGCTCTATCTCTTTCTCTCTCTCTCTCTCTCTCTCTCTCTCTCAGCTTCTCCTCTCATTATCTCCCGCCTCCTTCCGCTCCTCTTCCCAACGAGCTCGTTCGATCGGCGAATCGGCCACCGCGAGCGAACGTGAACGTCGAGAAACCTTTTCCTAACGACCACTCTGCAAGACAAGTAGTTCCTACCGTTTCGCGAGAACCCGTGAAGTGAGTGCATTCTTGAATATAATACATAGGCTCTACAGATATATTCATTATCAATTCTCCGACTATACCAGTGAAAAAATAAATTATTACACATTGGTAATATCTGTGTGTACGTGTGTCCCGTGTGTGCCTTCGCGCGATCATACCCTCCTTCCCTCCCGCTCGCTCGCCCGCTTACTTACGCGCTCGTGCGCGCGCGCGCGCGCCTGTTTTTCTTTTTCTTCTTCACGCGCGTGTATTAGGGAGTGTTTTAACAGTGCTCGCTGGTTGTGTGTCGTTATTATTATTGTTCTCTCGTATATCGCCTATACGTGAGTGAAGGGACGCGTAGGGACCCGCGTGTGGATGTCTGTTACTGTGTGTCGGTATGCGAATCGGTGTCGTCCGTACAAGTGTGTCTCCGCGTACGCGGGGATGTATTTGGGTGAATTTTGCGTGTAGTTGTCTCCCGCCTTCTCCACTTCCTTTCTCCTCGTTCTCGTTTCATCGTGTTTCTGGGTGTGTTTGTGTGTGTGTGTGTGACTGAGAGTATGTGTTATATACATATCGTCCGTAAGGGTGTGTCACGTGCGCGTGGAGACACGTGTTTTGCATGTGTGTCTGTAGGTGGGTGTTTTGCTGTCCCAGGTGGTCGGCGCTCGGTGAGTGGTTCGATTGATTTGTGTCGTCCAGCGTGGACCGAGACGCGGCCGACCGTCGTAGTCGCTGGTACGTGCGTGAACAACGATTGTTAGTTTAATAACAAATAGGGGGTGGTTCGACCGATTCCAACTTACAAAGTGAAAGCGGCGAACCTTTCAATGTCTCATCGAACAAACGCCTCGCGCCCTCGCGATCGGGTCAGGTTGATTTTTCTTAGCTAGCGTATACGCGCTTCTCTTTCTCTCGCATTCTCTCCTCTTTCTCTCTCTCTCTCTCTCTCTCTCACCGCCTTTCATCCTCTCTCCCTAGCTTACATTCGCACTTTGCCCTGCAATCCGCTCACTTCCTCTCACTCCAGAAATCGTCACCGATGAGATCTCTCTCCGACTACCTCTACGAGCGACGTTCAACAAGCGCGCATCGAAGACTTTCCCGCTTCTTCTAGTTTCCAGCTCCTCTTCCGATTCTTCTCACTTAGCTCGGGTCTTCGACGCGGTAAACGCGCTTCGAAAAAGCAGATCGAAGACTCCTCCACACCCGGTGATTCTTCAAGCCTCTTCTGCTTCCTTCTCGTCAAAGTGCTCGTGCGATCCAAGCTCCTCCAAGACGAATCACGGCGCCCTCCTCAGCCCCTTTCCGTCTCCGATCAACGAGAGCCACGACGTCAGAATTACTCCAACCGAGAGCGCACGGCTTTAGAGACGATCGTTTGGTGCGCACGAATCGTCGTGCCGATCGTACACAGGCTCACGAGGACAGCACAGGTAGGATCGTCCGATCGAGACTAGGTGACTGGATTCGAAGATCCGAGAGAGTAGACTAGAAAGGAACCTCAGCAGACACCCTAGCCGATCGTTCGATCGAATGCTTCGAGCGGAGCAACCGGATCAAGGCTCGCGTCTCTACGGCGAAAGAAAAGGGACACGAGGGACTGCTGCCGTGCCGTTCCGCCTGCTCTTCTCACCACCCACGTGTATCGTCCACCTTGCCAATTCCCATCGTCCCTGCTCTCCGATCGTCCTCCGTTCACTCTAGACTTGCGCCGAGGATGACGGGAGTGTGGATGGAGCGCGCGCGATCACGCGCTCCCGCGCGCTCTGTGCACGTGCGGAGTATTAGTTGGCCACTAGGAGATGCTGATACTGGCTGGCCGGATAGGGCGTCACCGAGCCCAGCCCGAAGTTGTTCAAGCCGTCGACTAGGGCGGTCTTGTCCGCCTGCTGTTGACCGGTGCTGTTCACGTTGCCGGTCGTGGCGGTAGAGCCGACCGGACCCAGGCTGCCGGCACCCTGTGCCGTTGCGTTGCTGGCGCCTGCGGCATTGCTGGTGCCGTTCACGCTGCCGCCGTAGAACTGATGCCCTGCGATGGTGGTGGGGTCCAGATAGGACGACGGAAATTTGGCGGCTCCCGAGTAGAGATCGGCCGGTAGGTAACCACCGTGGCTGGACGAGTCGAAGATGCTGCGATGGGGAAACTGTGGGTGGTAGGCGGCAGGTCCGTGCTGGAAGAAGTACGGATCCGTGTGTTGCTGGCCAGCTGCGGCGGCCGCGGCACCAGCCGCCACTATGCTGCCAGGCGAGAGGCTGCGGTTGCTCGGTGAGCTCTGCGAGACAGGTAGGCCGCCCGTAGTTGCCTGCTGTTGCTGTTGTTGTTGCTGCTGCTGTTGCTGCTGCTGGTGATGGTGATGGTGATGGTGGATCTGTTGCTGCATCGCGCGCTGCTTTATGTAGTTCGAGAATTCGGTAGGCGACATTCTGAAAGGAGAGACAGATTTTGGGATTAAAGTACGAGGTTTGATAAAAGTTGAAGCGAAGGAGGCACGGGGAGCACGCGCGTGCGACTTATCAAGTGTCAAAACGTTTATGGGTCGTGGACCCTAGCGATTATTCCATACCCCGGGTTGCGCAATGAATTTGCACAATTGTGTCGACGTAAGAGCGATTTCGTTCCGAAATTATTGCCCGCGAGCAGTTGTCGGAGAAATGTCACTCGTCGGTGGGAAAAATGTGTAAGAGTATCTACCCTGGACGGTTTCCGCTTTTGCTCTCGGCTCGGTCGCGACGGAGAGTGACATTAATTTTCGCAACAATTGCGACAATTACGGTGACGAAGTCGCACGGGTTTAACACGCAACTTCAACTTGACAGTAGCTACCGACCTTTAGCGCTGCTTTAATATCGTCGGTGCGAAGTAGTCGAGCGAAGCTCGACCTGACGCTCGACCGATTGCTAAACTGATAATCGAGCGGGCGTTCTCGGGCCCGACGATAGGTGGAACAGACCGGACGAGAATTCTCGTACGAGCGATACTCACCTGTTGGCCCGCTTGCTGCTGGTCTTGAGCTTGGTGCTGCCGAATTTGGTCTGGGCGAAGGTGGCGGTGGTGAAGGTGAGGGGCGCGGTGGTGCGGGGTATGAACGCCGGGACTGGGCTGGGCGAGCCCTTGAACGAGCTGGTAATGGGCGTGGGCGATGGCGCCGAGGAGGAACCGGATCCGTGTCCGCTCTGCTGATTGTTGGACGAGCCGTTGCTCGCGTTGCTTCCCAGCGAGCTGGGGAAGGGCGAGGTGGACTTTGGGCTCAAGCTGAGACCGCCCAGGGACGTGCCCACCGCCTCGATCGGCCTGAAGCATTGCGCCTCCGGGTTAAAGGTCTTGGTGACCTCGCGATCCGCCGAGGTCTCGTCGTGTGGATCACCGGTCTCGGAGTAGAGGATCTTAACGGCGCTCATCTCGCCGATCCTGTAGCTGACTTCGCCAGGATCTACCCAGACCGCGAGCTCGGCCGGCAGATTCTCGAGGATGTCTTGGATGGGAACGCCGCTCTCCTTGGCGGCGCGCTCGAGAACTGGATCGACCGGATCCCCGGTCTTGAGACATCTGAAGGCGGAGCCCTTGAAGGGCTTCTCCGGATACCAGTGGCCCTTGAACTTGTCCTTCAGCGCCTTCTCGAGCTCCTCGCCGAATATGTTCACCCGCCTCCGCGGCAGCTTGTTGTATAGGTACGATATCACGAAGTTGAGCGCCACCTGCACCTCGATGTGCATCTTGGCCTTCGGTGGGAAAATCTTCGGGCTGTCCTCGCTCGCCGCGGTAACGTAGTAGGACAGAGTGGTGGCCGCGCAGCTTCGGCCGTCTTGCCACGTGCGACGGTTCGTCCTCGACGAAGAAGAAGATGGGAGTGACGTGGACGTCGTTAAGGGCCCGATCGGACCCTTGAGCGTTCTCGGTGCTCGACTGCGATTCTCCGCTCGGCCCTTGGCCGTTGCTTCAGGGAGCTCGGACAGCTCGGAAGTAACGATCGATCGTGTTTCGTTCTTGATCTGCAACAAACAATGCCAATCGATTGGTTAGAAGAGGGGCTTGGACCTTTTCTCGGAGTTTAATAATAGTGGGTAAATCGGTTGAGAGGATTCTATCGAAATACGAGCGAATAACACTGACGCGGTCAGTCGAAAATTTGAGAGAGCTTTGACTAAGGTGCAATCAATGGCACGTTGGCGTACGACTGCAAGCATCGTGCGACCAAGTTGCCTCGCTTCCCTTTCCACGGCCAATAAGAAAACATGCGCACAGACTTCTGATCTCTCCCCTCCTCTTTCCTCCTCCCTGCTTTCAAATATCACCACTTTCCAATAGTGGCTCGTATAAAAATTTGTACGCGCGAGGCGATAGCCGTAACAGTAAAAGAACGTCAAATCGTAGCTGATACGGCCGGGGAATTTTACGCGAAGCGCAAGCGCGAATAATACAGATCTAACTTCTTCACAGATGAATATACATACAAGAATTTAAGAATATGGGACAATAACGAAACAGGTATTTTCATCTTGTCCTGCATTTATAAACGACCATTCCTAATTTCAAACCCTTGTGAATTACTTCCAATAAAGTATCTCCGACAATGAAATGAGGAATCCGTGACTTGCCGAACGGATCGATTCTTCTTTCAGTACCCCACGAGTAATGATATTTTTGTTTTCGGGATGAACGCTTTAGCTGCTTAAACGCATGAGACGTTTCGTCGTCCTCCCACGCCTCACAGGACATTGCTTCTAGGTCAAAAAATAGACCTTCCAACCTCCAGTCCACTGTGCCATTTCACAGCATCTCGAGAGGCACGAAATCCCATTGGCGGTGCTCACGCTGTGCTCTCGGAAAGGGTCGGTCTTAACCCCACGCGCCTTGAGACTATCGGCTTGGGTGGCCCACCCTCATTGAAACGGAACGCTACTTCCGGTTGCTCTCTCCATCGTTTCTGGGTCTACCTTTCTCTTCTGTTCTCTCTCTTTCTCTCTCTCTCTCTCTCTCTCAATTTCGTCTCACCCTCGCCCCTTTTCATCCCATCTACTTTCGTCGTTCTCCACCCCCTTCCAGGAGCCACCTCTCACTCACCCTTCCGAGTTCCACTACTTGCTCAAGCTCTCCTTTGCAAAGCTCCTGCGATAGGTGCGAGTGGTGGTGATGAAAATGGTAGTGGCAGTGATAGTGGTGGTGGCTAGGAGACTAAAACGGAGCCAATCGTTTCTTCCTCCTTCTCCACCCCGATTTCCAACCCCGAAGCTTCGACGCTAGAAGTATCCGCAGTGCGGGCTTAATGCCCTATCCACACCTCTCCGAGCGAGTACTCACAATAGGGTGAGGAGGAAAAGTGGTAGTAGGGGTGGCGGTGGTAGGAGTAGTTGGAGTAGCAGTGAGCGTAAAGTGGGAACACGAGAAGAAGAAGAAGAAGAAGAATAAGAAGAACGAGCGGAGAATTCGTCCCTCCTCTTTTCCTCGCCCTCTTGTCCTCCAATCAAATCTCGGTCGCTCTCTCATTCAATTTATAATGCAAACTTCGCGCGCTGGGTGCACGCGTTTCTGTGTGTGTGTGTTTGCGTTTGTGAGATAGAAAGAACGAAAGAGATGCAATCGTGAGAGCAGGGTTGCCTGCGAGAACGGAAAAAGAAGGTGGAAGGGAACGAACGAGCGAACACATTCTCCGAAATCGATATGGGCAAGACGATCCGCATTCGTCGCGCACCTCAAAGGAGAGGACGACGAAAAAGGTAATAAAAAGGATTGCCCTCCCGGACCTCCGCGAGACGGAGGAAGCCCAATGGCCAAGGAGGTGGAGGAAACGAAGGACGAGCTTCTTCCTCCTTTCTGCCCCACCTCCTCCTACCTCTTCTATCTTCTTCGCCGGTGCATCCCCGCAATTGCGGAAGTCGCCCTCTGAATGGCAGGGAGATACCACGAGGAGCCACCAACGGCTTTCTCATCTTTTGAGACAGCCCGCGTGGACCATCATCCCCCATTCTCTTTCGCTTTCTCTTTTTCTTCCTCTCCCTTCTCCTCCTTTCTCGACGATCTTCCGTTGCCCGAGAGATTCTTGGGCGTCTACCAAGAGCACCGGACCGACCACCGGTCCTCGCGTGCGTCTCGTCGTCATCATAGTCCTCCACATCGGAGACGTCCCGAAGGGGCAGGTCATTCGCGAAATTTCTTATTTCTCTTCGCTCTCCGGAGACGGAGCGCTACGCAAAAGGGGTTGCAAAACCAACAGATAATCCAATTTTACCTTATGGATGAACGGATAAATAATACTTTGCGTTTGTAGGAATTTCTTTTTTTTTTACAATTCCCGGGTGATTCATTCGTAAGCTATTTTCTCAGGAAGTATGTGAAATACCTATAGAAATATATAAGGTAGAAAAAAAATTATCGATCGTATAGATTTTTGACTGTATTTTCTGGCAGAGAGTTTTCTAATATTGGTTATGCATAAGTGCATGGTAAATGGAAAAAAGAATTACTTCCAATTACCTGCCACGCCCTTGTGTTAAGATCCTCTCGAGATAATGTGAAAAGCGTATGTGCGGTTAAAAATGTGTACACGACCCTGGATGATCGAGAATATCGAAAAATGGTAACGATTGCGTATTTAATTACGAGCTTAATACTACACCTTCTCGCAGAAAGGAAATTTCGAGAAGCAACGAAAGGGCGAGATACGATAATATAAAGAAAGAGAGAAACATAAAACAAGATGAAGGAACGAAGAAGAATGACGAGAAACGCGAGAGAGGAAGAGCGCGCGCAGTTGAAAGACGTACCATGAGGTCGTGGAACCCCGTAGGTCTAACGGGATGCACTCTACGAATACCCCCTGCACTCTCCAATTCCATCTCGTTCCTCTCTCTTTTCCCTTTTCCTTATTTGCCACAAGGGCGTCGGACGATTTCTCCGTGAGTGGTGCGCGAACGTCTGCAGGAGGTGAGGTCACGGATATTTTTCAATTACCCAGTGCACCGGTGGACCGGCTGGAGCGGTGGCTTTGTGGCTTGAGAGAAGCTTCCACCCCAAGTTGTAACTTTATTCCACGACCCTCGGGGAATTTTGGTCGACGCGCCGCTGGCCGGTTGCCTTTTCCAGGTCCAAGGATGGACCAGCCAGGAAACGCGAAATCGAAGATCCAGTCGCAAGATCAATGGTACTCAATTTATCGTTATGTACCCTACGCGATCCACGAAATCTTTTCCGAACATTCAACGAAGAATTTGAGAATCTTTGCGAATCGGCAGGCGGTTCTCCGCATTGTCAAATCACAGGGTTCACGATGCCGCTCATTGTGAGAGCATGCGTTGCGGCAATAACACGATTGCACAATCGACGAACCAGTTATACCAGCGCCATAGAAAATACCTTTTTCAATTATGCAACCGTAGCTTGAGTCATCGACCATCTCGAAAAATTCGAGCCTGGCGCGTTGCCCGGTAGCCGTGGGACAGTTGGCAATTTAAAAATAGACAGGTGAAGATTAATGCCTCGCCACCGATGATGGTACGCGATTCTCAAAAAGATTCAAAGATCATCGCGAGAAATCGTCTTCCTGCTTCACGACACCACACCCTCTCGCCATGCATTCCTATATTCCCGTAGTCTGAACATATTCTCATTATCATCGACTCTTCCTCCAACCTATCTACACTCTACAACAGAGGTCGGCACGAAATGCACTTCTCGGCCGATTTTCGGAAGATTCCGCCTTCCGTTCCCTCCTTTCCCTTGGTACACCGCGCGCCGCCACCAAGCCGGTCCAACCTCAGGAGCGTATTGTATTCTCTGCACAGTGGAGTCATGGAAAGGCGAAAGAGAGGTGAAAGCTTTTTTATTTCATGAAATGCTTCTTTTGTTTGGAAAACTATTGGAAACAAATATCAACAATAAATATAAGCATTTCATAAAATAAAGAAGTTTTCACCTCTCTTTGGTTTTTCCATAGCTCTGCTCCGCGACAATACGCTCCTGAGGCTCGATCGGCTTTTGTTGGCGGCGCGGTGTACCAAGGGAAAGGAGGAGACGGAAGGCGGAGTCTTTTGAAAATCGGCCGAAAAGTGCATTTTGTGCCGATCTCTGCTCTACAATATCCTCAGACGCATTAGTCGATCTTTGGAAAACTGGAAGAAACTCGAAAATCCATTTCACATTTGTGCAAGAACTTCGGACTCGCCATATTGCAATTACGACAGAAAACTCCCATCAAGAAGAAGAATAACGAACTAAGCGGAACGTTAACAAATTCCATCGATCCTCTTTTCACCTCGTTTCCACGCTTCACTCGAATCCATCCACTCTTCGTCCTTGTTCTCCTAACGAAGGAGAACGCTCGCTCGAAAGTTTTCACGCTTCTGGCAGGAGCTTGGCCCCGGGACGAGTACGGAGAAGGTGAGGCAAGAGGAAGGGGGTTGCTTCTCGGTGAGAGAGGGTTGAATAGCGCGAGAGGTGGCGGGAACGGAGGCGGTCGAGCGAGTATGTAGGTTAAAGCGCGAGTGTTACCCTTCTACCTTACTCCGGGGGGGTGGCGTAGTACACGGCCGCGTCGGGGGTGGTTAGGTATTGATCCTCCGCGGCCGGCGGGCTTGTACGGAACATTCTCAAGATAAAAATACGCGGCCTTGCCGGCCGCTTCGTCGCGCGGAGGGTAAGAAGAAGAAGAACGGAGGAGAGAGAAGAGAGAAAGAGAGACAGAGAGTGGGGTGGTCGACTAGAAGGTAACGCAATATCCCGCGTGTGATTTTTCCTCCACGACACGGTGGAGCACGTATCCACGTCACGCGAGGGTGTATATGTGAGCCTGGAGAGTGTAATGTGTGCAGAGGAGTCAGAGGTAGTCGCGTCGAAAGTTTAAATGTCGAGCGTCACCCTCCTTGACGCCTTGGCCAAGTCCAATTGCTTCGCAGACTCGAACGACATGGCGGCGAGGAAAGAAGGTAGGAAAGGAAGTGGAAATGCGTGGGTGCTTCGACCCTTCGCGAAGGACAGTCTCACGAGGAAGCGGAAATTTAGAGCGGTTGCTCGGCCGAGGTAGAAGGCTGAGATTTTGAAGAAACCAAGGGAGGATTCTACACTGGTGTTTTTCTTAAGCATCTTTAAAATTACTTTATCTGTTTGTCTTCATCGAGTTCACTCGTTACACGGGAAATAACACAAACTCTCTCGCTTGTTTCTTCTTACGCTGTAGATACTCGAGCCCTTTTTCTATAGTTACGAATTAAAAACGATAACTTTTGCAAAAGGAACGCTGTAATTTTCTTACGCTCTAATTTTACCCCAGCTGCGCCGTAGTCTGTTTACGACGAGTTTAGCTACTCGTCATTCCATCCTTCTTAGGAGACTGTTATCGGGTCAACGAGTCTCCATTATCGTCAAAGTACCAACAACCGTACGCGCAAAGAACGAATTGTATACAAAGTTCGCGAGCTCGACAGTCGAGATACCATTACCAGCAACAATAGGAAACGATCTCCGATTTCGAATCGCGCCCGGACCCTCTCCTTCCCTGCTTTACACCTTCCGAGTAGAGAAATCAATTACGAGGCGGTGCGCGGGTAGGAATAGAGGCCGCGGGCTCCGAGCAGAAGGGGCTACCGAATGTGGGCCAGAGAAGTGTCCTTCAGCGAATGAACTCAATGGAGCGCGAGCATTGCCAGAGGACTCGATATGCTCGATATGCTCGATGCACGAGAGTACGAGCGCGTCTCGTCGTTCTACGAGCGTTCAC
Source organism: Tiphia femorata (assembly GCA_944319695.1). NCBI lineage: Eukaryota > Metazoa > Arthropoda > Insecta > Hymenoptera > Tiphiidae > Tiphia > Tiphia femorata. The sequence continues at coordinate 1,641,803 of OX090899.1, forward strand.
GAGAATCGACGATCGACGAACGACTGCGACTACGACGAGAATGGCGAAGACGCGACGAACAATGGCGATCGAGGAGACAAAGAGGCTGGTAATTATTACGTCTTCGCTTAAACGCGCTAACTATGGCACCAGAGGAAGAGGGGAGCGCATTCGAGCGGATGATTACGTCAGTTTCTGGAGGAGAACGGGAGAAGGATAGATCGCGAACAGACGATTACGGACGCGTGCGACGTTCTTGAAGGGATTCCGCGTAAAGTTTGTAACGATACGGATTTCTTATCTGCGTCGCATCGGTGGCCATGAAAATTGCAGCACTGCCACCTCCAACGACCATCACGACACGTTTTTATATCACTGGATTCTGCCTAATCTCTGACGTTCTTACCTAAATTTAACGGAATCGATACATCCACAGTCACTCGCTATGAATGATGTTATTAAGAATTATGTAAAATATTCTTCTTATCAATTGGTTGCAATTGAAATAATAAAATATTTCGGATTAAAGTTGCAACGAAATTTTATAATCCTTTTGTGTCACGCCGATTTTTTGGATAGGATTGGATTGGTAGTGTTAATAGTTTGCAGTGGAATTCGAATGGTCACCGGAGTGTTAATTGATTCATCCACGAGGGCGATGAAAAAATGTAGGTTGTGGCGTGGAGTAAAATCGGAAAAGGAGAAATGGTTTGCTCCTATCGGAAAGCCCGGATAGGTGCGACAAGGTGGAATCCGGCGCGGGTTCGACGGCGATTGGCGCACGGGCGACGTCGCTCTATCGATCCCTCGACAGCAGAAAACTGCTTTAATTGCGGCCTCGGGCCGAAATTGGGTCGAGACTCGAGCCACCGATCCTCGACCCGCGCCAGCCAGCTCGTGGTGTCGAGCGGTTGGCTGCTGTCCCCGTGCTCTTCTCGCATACCCCAAGCAAGAGAGCGTTCCACGTTACACAACGTAGCGACTTTCATTGTTCGTAGAATCGAGCGCGCTCGATTCGTTCGACTTGCAAGTTCGACCCTTTATTTTACAACCCAAGAATCTCATTTGCATGGATAAAGAGAATCGGAGGTCGCAAGTTGGAACTGTGGAAAATAACTTATTTCCGTACAGGAAGTATGTACGATGTTCCTAGACATGTGTGAAAAGTTTTGCGATTAGCCTGTTGATGTGACAGGAAGACCACACCATTCAACAAACGTGGTTAGAGCTATGGATTCTATGTTCTAATTGGATGTTGCACAAGAAGGAAATCATCGGTCGAATACCATTTGCGACGGTTTCAGGATGTTTTTGTCGTTCTCTTATGCAACACTGTAACACGCTAGTAGTACGTTCGATGAGACGAAACAATGAGCCAGATCGAATTTGCAGAAAATACTTTTGCACGTGGCATTGATCTTATTAATTTGGACGTCAGTGTAGGATAGTCGATCGAACACCAACAATTATGTGATAATGCAATTGGAACATAGTCTAATGCGAATTGAACCGATGGAAAAATAGAAGTTCTTTCTGACACGAGCGTTTGCATCGGTAATGCATTCGTGGATGATAAGGATACGCCGTACGAGATGGACGATGAAAAGGAGCGCATCCCAGGAAGCAAAAGGAGAGAGAATACAGGAAGAGAGACGAAGAAAAGAAGAAGAGACAGGGAGGATCCGTCGTATTGAACCGCTTATGCAACCGGCCAGGTTATACAACCGCAAGAGCAGAGCTCACGTGTTCACCGCCTTCTACGTTTTATCGCTGGCGCATTTTAAAGATCGCATTTTTATTAGCGTCAGCGGACGCCCTTCTACGTCAACGATGCCATCGCGACAATCCTTGTCTACGACGCGAACTCGTAAAACGCTTCTGATGTCTCTTCCAAGAATCCTGTCATCAAATGAAAAACAACGAAGAATCGTATGGCGAAAACAGTCCCCAGCAGCTATTAACTCTTTGCCTCGCGATGACGAATTATCCGAATTTAAACTTTTTCACATTGGAGGATCGGCCTGGCCGAATCAGTAAGAATTCGTTTTATCCGTCCTTTGTGCTAACTGGTCTCTGCATAGAATCCCTTACGTTTGCCGAATTTCGAGTAAATTATCTTTTAATGAAACTGGCATAAATAGGTCAACGTAAATAGGTGTACATGGTGAACGAATTATTTGTCACGAAAAAAATTCGAGTGAGGGTATAGGCTCGCGCCAATATTCACTTGGAAGGAAGACAAGGGTAGAGAAGGAAGGACGATGGCATCGTGAACCGTGACGACGGCCACGCGGGCGCCGCGACACCCACCTCTTTCCTTCTCCTGCCTTTCCTAGACGCTCGCCGTGTGTTTACAACGAGCTAATAACAACCGTGCGGCCTGGAAGTTCCTCTTTTTCTTTCCTTCGTCCTCACTTAGTCCTCGATGCGTCTTTCGTGTCTCTCACCGTCTTAGGACACTCTCTCCTCCTACGTTTCGTCTCCCTTCATTCGCGCGACTGCCACTCCGCACGGCCATTTCTGCAAACAATTTTTACGATCCGCCACATTCGCGCAGACGGTCGTTTCACCTCGTCGCGACGCGTCGTCGCAGTTTCCAGCCTTTTTTCTGCGTCTGACGACGCCGACGAAGGACAAGTCGTGAGTTTATCGCGAAGCACACAGTCGCGAGAGGAAATCGATTTTCGGACGAAACTCGCAAGAGGATCTTACCGATCGATCGATCGTAGGCAAAAGTTGGCGCCGGGTCAGATTTTACGGGTCGATGTTTCTGCACGAGCGTGACTCGCAAAGGCCGATCTTATTGGCAGGAGGGCGAGAGTTTACGAGGTCGCGTGACCTTTCGAACCCTTTCGCTCGGCCGATTGCATCGTACGAGAGTTGCAAGGATCGTCGGGCCGCTCGTTAAATTTGTACTTTGTTCAATTTACTTCTTTCATTTCCGAGACGAAAATAATAACCTTTTGATAAACGATATAAAAGACACAATAATGCAACGATACAAAAGTAATAATAATAACAGGTGGTGAATAAATACTGCGATCGAATGAATCATTCTGTTTGTACCTCCCTCAAACACTTTTTGAGTAACCTTCAAAAGAACGTTACGTCGGGCGCATCATTCGATTCTCTTTTCAACGATCATCAACAATTCGCTGAAACACGGATAGGATACACAATGCACCCTCGCACCGTCGATTTATCGTAGAAACTTATCTAGCACTTGACTCGCGTAAAAGCTACAAATACCGCAGTCATTCGATCATCCCGCAGGTTCTCTCTCGCAAGCTTCTTCTTCTTTGTGGATCCATACTTTTCGCCCGAATAAAATCATTCTATCCACCGCGATTTCGAGGATAATTTTACGATTCCCCGGGCGACCATCATTTCTGCCTTTTTCACTGTTCCCTCTTTCGCACTGTGCTCTTACGCTCCGTTCTCGGATATAAAATTATCATAGGGGAGGAGGATGGCCGTGGTGTCGGTAGGTGATAGTAGCGGGCGAAAGGAATTTACGCGACGGAAATCTAAAAAAAAAAAAAAGGGAAAAGAAGAGTCGGTCGAAGGCGGGGTCGGGGGTGGGGGTGGGTGAGAGACTCGCTCGGCTCTTTGCATCGACCTACTCTACTTCGCCGTACGATCCTTACGCCCGCGTGCTCTTGTGTGGGTTGCAATAAACTACCGCGCCACCCCCGTGCGCCTCACTACCCCTTCTTCTCATCCCTTCTCCGCTTTCATCCCTACCGCTCTCACTCGCGCTTTCTCCTTCTTGCTTCTCGCAGTTTCTCCCTCTCCCTCTCTCTCTCTCTCTCTCTCTCTCTGTTTCTCTCACACACATTCACTCTCTCTTTCTCTCTCGCGCACGTGGCCGCTTCCACCCTCGACCTCTCGCTTCCTCCTCGGTACGCGCTACGGTGCCAGGCGAGCGGAGCCGACAGATCAATACGACACAGCCTCTGCAGACACAGGCGCTGCTGCTCCAGATAACAATGCGAGAGTGGGTAGGTGGTACCTGGCTGCCCTATAAGGCTCCATTTAAATAGCGCCCCAAATCCGTAAGGGTGGCCTCCTTGCCCCCAGGCGTGGGCCGCAGGAGAGACAAAAAGGGGGTGAAAAAGAAAAGGCGGGCAAGATCCGGTGAATTGGCGGCGACCTGGCGTTACAAGGGTGGCCATGGCTCGCGATGGTGGGGAGTGCCGGTGGTAGTGCTGCTGCTGGAGTGCCGAGGGTTATGCACGCGACCTGGGTCAAGTGACTTTTGGGTGGCTCCACTTTTTTTTTTTAATAGGCGTTCCCTAAATTTTCGATTGCTTCCGCACTTCCTTCCTAATGTTCCTCCCCTTTTTCCTTTCTGCGGAACGTCGAGCGCGTTTACGCGAAAGTTTTCACGAGAATGACTCAAAACTGTCAAGACTGGATTTTATCTTCTTTCTTTTTCAGATTTGCTTCTTAATTTAGATCGAACTCGTAGGAGCTTAAAATACGATCCCAGATTCCAATTGGATCGTAAAATAAAATAGAATTTCGATTACTTCGTAATGCGAAGACCCTTGTTTTAGTCGTGAAAATATTTTTTTGGAAGATCTTTTTTATACGGACAGTTACAATTATTCGATAATTCGCGTGGTACAGAGTAGAAATGCTTCGATGTCCCAGAAAATCAGTCAAACGAATTTACCTGGCTCGAGTACTTTCCCTCGCGCGGAAAAACCTTTTGTTGCAGATCGTGGCTGACGCGCGAGAGCCCCATGATTTTCGCGACGCGTTATCGCACGAATACCCTCCGTCGCTCTGCCAACTGGCGAGGTAGAAGTACGCACGCGCGCCCGGCCTGCCTTATCGTCGATTCCAAACGCCAGCGGACTCTAAACGCCAGTCACGATGACTTTCATACCGGACTCCCTTCCGCCATGGCGGAAGAGAATTACGTGCGAGCGCACGTGCCAAAGGAAAAGCGTAGTGGAACGAAACCCATCACGTTCACCCTTCTTGGATTCGCGCGCGTATCGAATCCAACGAGGTCAACGCACCCTTTTCCCACCACCTTCTCTCGCTTGAGATTCAGGCCATTCCGGAAGGAGAGCAACCACCCGGGCAGGAAGTCAACGCGCCGTTACGACGAATTGGAGGAACGACCACCAGCGTAGGAAATTCGTCGAGCGCCGAACGAAAGTGGGCCTATTAGCCGTCGCCATTTTTAGATTCATCGTGAGAATGAGCGTGACGTCACGAGGTCCGTGTCACGTTGGGTTAATTCTCTTCAATATCGGTTATTCATATCTCACTGTCACTCGATGCAACTGCCTTTTGCGTTACTGCTGAATGCTCTCGTGCAACAAATAAATTGTGTTATTTTCGCGATGAGGTATGGCTGATAATAATTGTTTAGAATAAGATACATAAGCATCTAAAGGTCGAATTCTAGATCGTACATTTTCATTATTGGTTTCTGTCTCCGTGCGATCGTCGTTGGAGAGCATGAAACAGGAAACGCTTGGCGAGTTGGAACAAGCGAAACGAAATGCTGAAAATTCATTGCGCGCGCACGAGCGGCTACGAGGAAGTCGCCGATTTCAAGGCGCTCGCTTAATTAGCGCCGGGAGTGAAAGTCGTCAGCGTAGGTCAAGTTCGACGTATGCCAACCTCCTTCTCCTTCCTCTTCTTGTCTCCCTTCTCCTTCGTTTTCCAGCTCCCCTGCGCGCGTGAACCTTTCGCCATTCTACCCCACCCTCTTTCTGCTTTTAACGCACTCTACCCTCACCCCTCTTCGAGCTTCCCTCTCTCTTCGCGCCTACACACCCTTCACCCGTGCGTGCGCAATTGCGTGTCACTTTCAGGCCTCGGGCATTGACGTACGTGCGTGCGCCGTCGGAGTGTTTTGCTCGCGGCCGAAACGAGAGAGGGAGAGAGAGAGAAGACAGAGGAAAATTTCGGCATGCCTGTACAATGGAACGCGTGAAGGATTTGGTAATTAAATTACCTGGGTGATTAACAATTAAATATTGGAAACTGATCGAATCGTAAAAGAGAAGGTCAGATTTTTTTTCACCAGATGTAGAGTGAATGTAAGATTGGCAAACACTGACTATCGTCCACGACCCAACTCACTGAGAGTTTAAACTGTGAATTTTCGAGCATGTTCGTATTCTTGGAGGAGAGACATGCGTCGACTGGTTTAGGGTACTTTTGAGCAAATTCTAAAGGCGGCGAAAATTAAATAGCAGCCAAGTGGGCGCGTAACGTCATTAGGAAACGCGAGCGCGTACGTTGCCTCGACGTTCGTACACGCTTCAAGTGTCGCGAAACAGTAAAATGCAAAAGGAAAGGGAAAAGCGGTTCTTTGACAGGCACGTAAGAGCGCCAAGATAAAAGTTAACTGTTCGAATCTACATTTACTGTTCAATTTCTTCGTTAGTTCCTCTTCGCATTCCACGTTCCGGGCAATCGTGCATTCAACGATCCTCGCGCGATAGAATGCGTTTATCCAGAACGAGCCCTGCAGTTCGTTTTATCCGACACCATGCTCGACAGCCGTTCTAACAAATTGCATCAGGGCGTGGTGCAACGTGCTCGTAAATTGAGAAGTTCAACTATGGCCGATTCAGGTTTCAAAATAAATTCATCGCTGCTGATAATTTTCACAAACGTTGTCAACGCGCCGTTTCAGTTTGCATGCTTCAGTTTATACGAGAAACTCGATTGACGGATAATTTACCGGACGGTTAAGTCAGATCCGACGATTAAATACAAATCGCATACCGTGTGGCTTCAAATTGCACGGTACGCCGAAGTAGCGCGTCTAACGCCAAGGCCATACCTGCCATTTCATCTGGCCCCTAATTCAACTTAATTCACATCTAACCGCCGGTGTCGTTTTCTACCTTGCATAGCAACTGTATCTAACTAGGCCCACCTAAGGTAAATGCGACAAACACTTTCCCGCATTCCAGCAAGGTTCAATATTGACGGAAGTCTTTTTCACTCAACCCGACCACCGATAGACGCCAAACAGATAAGACACTCGAAAACGCATTCCTCGTCTGTGTCTTGACTTCCTTTTCCGTTCTCAATAAATTTCTATGTACCGATTTACGATTTTTTTTCTCTTTCCTCTTCCGTTGCGCATCACGCTGTCGTCCTGTCTATCGCACGATTAATCAACGCCACGGCTAGATCGATAAATGAGACGAAAAATGCGCGACGTATGTGTGCCAATGAACTAATCTTATCAACGGCCCAACCACCATCGTGCGCGCGACACAGCAACGATCGACGGCCTTACACAATTATATTCAATCGGGCGCGCGTGCGCGCACACGCTTCACCTTAACCCGATTAATCGTCCGCGATGCGACGACAACGGCGAGCGGAATGCGACGAGCGCGGATTGCTCGGGAACTCGAATGAAAAGTTTTAATTCTCAGCGCACGTCGCCAATGCGAGGTGCACTTCGCGTAAATTAACATCAGTCATAAGCCCGTGGTCTTTGGATTTACTTAGAATCGAGTCTACGTGGAAGGGGGGAAAACAAGTTACGCAAACGGATTCTCATTAGGTCTAACGTAAAAGTTGTCCGGCGGGTGCTCGTCGGGGATTCACCGAGATGATCTGTGGGTATCGTGTCAATTGAATGTTACGAAACGCGTCACTGGAACGTGTTGTGACTTAATCTAGCGTTAAGACAATATTGATCTAGGGTCTAGATACTTGAGGATTCGTACTTTTCACGAATAGGTGACTTACCGATGTCTAATGAGAGATTTTGCTCGGTGCACTGCGAGCGCAGCCTTCGAATCTAACCTACTAACGGAGATCCTGTTCTAGATAAGGATTCGTACTTGATTGAATTGCGTCCGATCGATGCTTGGATCCGAGTGATAAGAGGTTTCCCGGAAACCTGGCCTGACCCTGAGTGTCCAACCTGATCTACGGACGTCTCAGATAATTCCGAGCCTGATCAACCGGATACAAAGGATGTCGGACGTATCCACTTTGATCGGCAACGGTCTACAGTTTGTAGGTTGGTGAGGACTAACGAGGTTCGATAAGAATTTTTAATCTTCCAGTTACGCAGATAGATAGTCGCCATGATGATACAGATTGCGTAGGCCACGTTGTTTATTTCACTAGCGGGTAATAGAAACCTAGCTCGTAGCACGAGTTCCAATCGACCAATCGTACCGAGAGTAGTCTAGCACTAGCTGCAACTTCAGTGTTTGTAGCTTTACCATCCCGGTGAACCCCCTATCACTGACCTAATGCTTCGAGTTTACCTAGGGTCAGGTCGGATCTAGCCATAGCCGTGAATTAATTTGGAGTTACTCTAGATTCGACCCGTTCCTATCATAACACCTGACCCGCGCACTCGGGCTGCGTAACTCCAGCCAAAATTAACAGCTCTTCACCTTGAACGATCACAGTGGCCAATTTACTCTGAATCGATGAAAGATCGAAACCGGAATATTTACGGCGGATCACCCGATTTAATTGATTCAATTAGTTCCCAAAATGTCGATGTGGAAAATAGTGGACGTTAGAATCGCGGTGTTAAATTTAATCTTTGGACAACTATCTTAGACAATATTACGACTACGAAAATAACGTCGTTTGTTAACAAAACTTCCTTAGAAGATCTCCATAGCTATGGATGTTATTCCAGAATTGGATATAGAAAGCCGATATCTCTAGATCAGGTTCAGTACATCGTGATCGGGTAAACTGAGGAAATGTAAATTTGACTTGAGCCAAGAGTCAAAACACATTGTCCAATTTCCAACTCGGGTTTACCTGAGCGGGTCGCTAGATGATCCCAAGTGCTAATCAAAAGATGAGGAGATACTATAAACATCTGGATTCCCAACTCGCGCACACGCCACTCCTCAACGGCTCGCTCATATCTGCGCTGCCTCGTAGATTATAACTCGACGCTCTGGCACTCGGTCTCTCCTACCTTGGGCCAGTCATGTGTACGCGACGAAAGGAAAGAAAGGAGCTTATCTGGCTGGCAGTTAGTGAGAATAGCATCAACGAGCCACTCGGGAAATCCCGCGAACCGGCCGCGTGGATTACAACGTGCGACTTTATCGTACCCGTCCCTGCCTGCTCGCGAGCACTTCGTCGCTTCGTCTTTTTTCTTCTCTTCTTCGCGCCCTCTCTCTTTCTCTTGAGCTCTCTTTTTCTCTCACTCGTGATTTCCACGTCCCTCTCTTTCCTCGTTCGAGCATCAAGCTGACAAAGGCTACCTCTGCATGCTCGGCCGCGCGACACGTCGCGAGATTCATCTCGCGATTCAATTTCCAGGAACTATCGCAGTACTCCAATCGGGAATTAATTTGCCTTCGCTTCTCGCCGCAGGGAGTTCGATCGTTCCTTCTCGTCCCTCTAGCTTGCGTTTGCGTCGATTTGAAAGAAAAAATGGAACGAGCCGTACGTAGAAGCGTAACTACAAGGATGTCGGGAAACAGGATCACGATCCTTTCTGGTTTCATCGTTTAACGTCGATAATGTCATTTCTTGGGAATTCGAGGGCGCTTTCCATTTTCTTCGCTTTCGAAGTTGAACAGATTCTTTCTTCTTTCCACTCGATTTTTCTTATTTGATTCACTGCGATCGTTACTGCGTTAGATATCGGCAACTAGGATCGAGCGAACGAGGTAATCGAATGAAATGATCGTGCGATTAAGTGAAGCGAGAGTGAAGCGTTTTGTGCGTTGCTATGCGCGCGCGTTCGCGGACGGCCTCCAGGAAATAATCGAGGAATTATTCCCACTCGAGCGCAATATTTTTTCGCACGTCGTCTGGCGCCGTCACCGTCGCCACCACCGCCGCCCCCTCATTTGCGGAATGCATAATTAATTTATTATTAATTTATACCGGTATCCATTATCGGATAATGCGCTTTGACAATTTCGGACGGCAGGTACACGACGGCTGCAAAATGAACGAATCGCTTGTCAACTTTGCATTACACAAATTAATAAATTAATTATACAAGGTAACATCACGAAACTATCGTCACTCGCGCGGACCTTTTTTTCATATCCGTTCTACCCTAAGGGTTAAAATATAGGAATCGTCGAATGACAATTATCGCGTGCTCCGACGACATCGAAAAGCCGCGAAGAGAGATTCGCGAAGGACTAATAGCGATCGTCGAGAGATTTTCATGGTAATATTTCATCGTTCCTCGATGCGGCACGGACGTTTATAAATCACTGGGACGGGTAGTCCCGCGTGTCCTGCTGCATGAATTTCAAGCGTCTCGCGAGACGCCTTAAGGACGCCGCCCTTTTCGTAACGACTGGAAAGAATGACCGTCTTGTCGTGAGCGACGGCCGCCTCGGCCGTTCTCGAGACAAAGGAGGACCAGGAGCTTTTACGAACGCAACAGACGGTGACGGGGTGGCTGTGCTTTACCGAGGATTCACCGAGTTCTTCGCGGAAGCGCGAGAAACCAACGAAGAGAAGAAAGCCGAGCCACCCTCCGTGCCATCGCAATATTTCGCGGTACCCTCTTCTCTAACGTCCTGCCAGCGAATCGCAAGAATTAGGTATTCATCCATCCGAGTAGCATTTCTCAAAGTACTCGATCCTACGGAGTCTCTCTCCTCTACGAACGAATCAAATCGGAAGAAGAAGGAAGAAACCGAAACGACGATTCGACGACAAATCCACCGAAAAAGCCCGGTGGTACGAGAAACGAGAAGGAAAAAGACCAGTCCTCACGGTTGGCGAATTCGAAAGCTTCCTTTCTCCTCCTTCTCGAGGCAAAGGCACTCATTTAAACGAATCTCAAGTAACTTTCAAGTGCCTCGTGAGCAAGACAAAAGGATCCTCCCTTAACGAGCGCCGACGACGAAGGGTTGGCCGGTAAGGGAAGCGAAGGTGGAGGAAGACGAAACGTTTTGCTTGCGGGACCGACAAAGGCAACTTGCGCCGGACGAGAAAGAGAGGCGAGGAGAAACGGACAGGCACCTCCTCTCCGATCTTCGACGGAGGGAGGAAGGAGACCGGCAATTTCAGGGTGTTCTCGCGAGAAACCCTTTAAGGCGTGGAGGGGGTAGGACGCAAAAGAAAAGAGTCCATCTCGAGGGTAGTACATCTGAAAGAGGTCCGTGCGGTTTTCTATCGGCGAAGAAGCGGAGCGGAGGAGGTGAGTCGAGGAGAAGGAGGACGAAGAAACGTGGGCGAGGTGATCGATCGCCCGTTCCGTGCCTGATGGCGGAAGCGCGGTGGAGGAAGGTGGATGGTGGAAGGACGAGGAAGTGGATGGAACGGCAACTGGGTGCAGGTTCCTGCGAGAGGACCGACGACGTGGCAGGGCGGGACGGAGAGTAAGAGCGAGAGGGTGGAGAGAAAGCAAGCGATAGGTCGAGGAAAGGAGAGAGAATGAGGAAGGACGCGAGTGAGCCGCGGGGGATGAAAGGGGTGGAAAAAGGGTTTGGAAGTCGACGATATCTCAACGATATCCGAGCCGCCACCTCCACCCCCGTCTCCACTGCCGTCTCCTCCGTCGACTATCGAGATTTGTGGGACGCCTGGCCGAGCGATGCGACGAACCCGGGTGACCTCCTGCGCGGTGTAGGCCTCTGGGGAGTAGCCACCATTCCGCGCTAACCTCGATTGCTCTTCCGGAAGAAGAAGCAACCCCTCTCTCTCTCTCTCTCTCTCTCTCCCTCTCTCTCTCTGTCTCTCCCCGCCTCATTTTGCCAGTAGCGTATGCGCCCATGAGGAAGCAATTGCGAATGAAACGAAGGATGGATTGACGTTGCGAATATTGATAACGGAGTGGGAAAGTAAACACGAGGGAAAAATTATCGCAGGTGATTCATCCTTGTTTGGAACTTTTGTTTTTGCGAGCTATGTCGATTTGTCGTGGATTGTTAATTTTGTAGGTGATCGATGAACCCGTTTTCTCCTTGAAATGGGTGCGGTCCGGGATTCAAGATCCGTCGAGACACGTCGAGTAATTTGGTAAAGCGATTTGGTACAGTGCGCGTTTCCTCAGTTGAATTCATGGGTCCATTCGCTGGTCGTAATTTCGAGAGGCTCGACTACTGTGAACTTAAATTTCTACGAATTGAACAATTTCTAGTAGCGAGTGCCTACAGTTAGCGCGTACGAATTAATTAATGCTTTTAAACTGGCTTTAACTTTTAGTAGGAGTCAGAATATTCCGTTTAACAATATTAGTAATCGTGAATGTGGAAAATTTCAGTGGTGGATGGAAACCTCGGCGCAGGGAGGAGGTCGAGAAATTTGAAAAAGGATTCTCCATTAGCGAAATAATTTCCTTCAACAATTCCACTATAATTCTCGGTTGGTAGAGAGGAATGGACTAGACATCAATAACGTCGCGACAAAAGTTAAGTGTTCGCCTCGCTTTCACGCCACGCTTCGAACGAACTTCGATATTCTACGAGCGTAGTCGAACATTTTTCTCTCGAGCCTTCGGCAGACACGCTCGTTCCCTTTTCCGTAAAGCGAATCGGAAGATAGAGGGCCGAAAAATAAAACTCGTCGAAGACGGGAACGATCGATAAGTCGCTCTCCTCTCCTCTTCCTATGCAACGGGACGCACCCTGCAACGAGGGCGCGGAGTCCTTCGCTCGAGGAGTTTCCACGAATCGCATTTCCTCTTCTCGCTCGGCCGATTATCCTTCGGCCCATCGATAATCTCACGTATCCATCACAGGAATGTGGTCACGCGTTAACGCAGAAAGAAATAAACGATTATTATTAACGCTTTTATATCCCGTGGCGCCACACACGTGCAATTCATCGGTTACTCGTAGGAACTTGATATTATTAGGCACATATTTCTGCCACCTTGCCAGATTTATCAATTTACGATCACTCGTTGAAACGAATTTCATGGAATGCAAAGTTTCGCTACCTAGAATATTTTATCTCTATGCAATTAAACGCGCGAGATGTACGATATGCATAAAGATACTGAAAAATAAGCGTGGGCCGTAGAGAATGGCTTTTGTCAAACGAATTGTACTAAATTCGACAGATTATACGTATTAAGGAAATGAGGACATTGAGTAATCTTACTGTCGTTGATCCAACCGCGCGAATCTTCCGCGTCTGATAATGGAAAAGCAGGAAGCAAACAATATCGAATAACAACAATAAATAATGGAGCAGATATTGATTTCCGTTCGACGATTTGCCGAGATTCCACTTCGGAAAGTCATTTCCTTCTTGCAACGTCGCTCCCGATAAAGAACGTTTACTCGTGTTATCTGGTCACGCTATGGCGTACAAATTTGTTCATCCACGATTGGCATTCGAGGAACGTCGCGACGTCACCGGAACATAATGCGGGAATGCGATCGATCGTTTGTGTCGAGAGGCCAGCAGGACGGACCAGCCTATTACAATTGATATTTCACTTTATGCTTACTCCACGAGACAGAAATTCGCATGCAATAGCGCTGACTCGATGAAAGCGCGAATAAATTGCACTCGTCCAAGTTCAATTTATTCTCGTAACCCAAGCGTCCCACGCGCGATATTTAAATCCAATTTTCCCGCCAAAAGTGCACCGCGATAATATTAGACTCGGCAAGGTTCTCCTCGTGGCAGCACGTGTGACTCTCTCGAAATTTATACGTAGGTATACACGATCTATGAAATTTTTTTTCCTATGCCGACCGTCGGACAATGTTTACGGGCGCGCATCCTTTCGGCGGAAGGAGAGAGATTCACAATGTGATATTTTTTCAACGATAAAAGTGGCCGCTCTCGACCGCAACGTATTTATAGAAGTCGATAGGTCGAAGGTTAGAAATATACCGATCGCGCGCTCACCGACGACGTGCCGGGGCGCAGGTTCAGAAGGGCTAAATACAGCGCGACACGGTGCCACAGAAGTTATCGACGGTATTCGTCTTTATTCTCGTGTGCCTCCTAGGTCGCGAATAGTGGGAGCGAAAGAACGCGAGAATCTCTAAAATAGACGACACTCGATCTGTATTCTGCGGTGAGACCTTTGAAAATGTTTAAATTCTTCCTCAACATGTACCGTGACAGTCAACGATAGAGAGAAAACGCCTAGTATCGAATGGTGGAACGATCTTACCGAGATTTTGGGCAAGAAAAATATACGACGGTCGCAGACACGTTGGCACAGAGAGTCAAGTTAAAAATAGTACTTTGCAAAGTTTCTTACTTTATTTCTAATCGACCAATCACCAGGAAGGCAATTAATTCTTGTAAGCAGAAACTAGTCGTGGATATTACCTTATATCGCGATTATACGCCGTAACAGAGTTTTCAAATAGGATCCCCTTCCAATATGAGATGATATGCTCGATAATCTCGTACGATTTTTCAAGCATTCAAATTTCTCTTACATAAGAATATGACGTTCGGTTGTCGAACTCGCTTATTTTCCAAGATTCGCGCTTGTATCTCAGGAGCGTCGACGCAGCGGGCCTCGATAGGCGCCCGTTTATAATCGAGCAGTCGCAGCAATAGCATCAGAAGCCGAAGCAGCAGCCTCGGCCACGGGACACGTCCTCAAGACCTGTTTACGTAAGTGTGAATAAGACGTGCCGCATTCTAACGGTTGATCTATTTGCGTCCCGGCCGCCTCCCCGAAATCCCCCAACTCGCGAACGCTTTAGCACGGCCCGTACGGACCTAATTTTATATTCGGAGCAAAAACTCCGGGCATCATTGCCAAGTGGAGCTCTAACGATCGACCTTTCGGCGGCCTTCCTTGCTCCGCTCTCCTCTCCATCCTCCCTCGCTCTCTTTCTCTACGTAACAAATGCACGTACATCTATTTCGACTCACCGGGTGGTTTCTCTTGTGTCCACTCGTATTTTCTTTCTCCGTTTGTTTCCCTCCGCACGGCCGATCGAAGATTTCACAGGTTCAGTTTACCTTCGAGCTTCGACGCGAAGCAATATTCTTCTCTCGGTGTTTCTCCGTGAAACATTTTGTTATCGTCGGGTAGATGGATACACAAGTTTGATATTAACTAGGGTCTCGATCGAAGGTACGAGTTTCGTCTCGAGAGAGTCATCTAAGAAAGTTAGCAGTGAACGTAAATTGAAAGTAAGCGATAAGTTATTAATAAATATTCCTGTCCAATTACCCTGGATGCTACTCTAATTAGCTTATATGCAATTGCGAATGGCGTCCTAGTAATTAAACTCGTTGAAGCGCACGCCATGATTTATTCCTTCGTACATTCCTGCGAATCTGTCGACTTTCTTGTCTCCCACGTGAAATCTCCATCTCTTCGTTGAACTCAAGATGCTTTCGTCCCGACGATGTGGCTAATTCGACTGGACGGTACGAAAATGAAGAACGCCATCCGTGAAAATGAAAATGGGACGATAGGAGGAGCATCGAGAGGACCTCGTCGTCGATTTTTAAGCACGACCGTAAAGAGAGTGACTTATTTACGATCGCGCGCCCTGCGATTTTAAGTCGTCCTCGTGGATAATTAGACAGGAACAAAAGGAAACTGAAGACAGGAGCTGCAGACGAGATGCAAAACTAACCTTTCCACTTTCGAGTTAGCCGATCGTAAAAACAAAAGAGAAAGAACATTGTCCACTCCTTGGATCTTTTCTACTTGCGAAAACTCTCCACCCTTGCCCCTAAAAATTTAAAAGGATCGTACGCAAAAGATGAAATTCGACCTACCCATAGAAAGATAGAAGAGATTAGTGCGTCTGCCAATGACGCGTGCATAAATTATCCGAAGCAAAAAGATCCTCGAATCTTCGAACTTTACGACGCGTGATTTGCATCCTTGAGGACTGTGCAAGAGTTTACGCGAGCTGTGTTGACCGCTCGATTTGACGAGCGGGTGACCGACAGGAAATGAGCATCTCGGGACTTTTACCAAATATCGTGAGACGCTCGACGCGTGCCCTTGAGAACCGAGGAGGTTTCGGATTTCGCGTATTCGAGTTTGACCTTTCCACTGGCAGGCAAACCGACTGGAATTTGTTCCTTTGACGAGATATCGAACGATCGTCGATACGCGTCTTTTATCTCATTCGGGCCTATCGCGCGTCCTGTTTCTCGGGTTCCCCGAAAAATTCTGAATCACGAGATTCCACAGAAGATTTAGTGTCTCCTACGTGGCCGGAAATTCCGTGGTCCGATTGAATTCGAAATCCAAGGGCTGTGAGGCTTGAACATCGACGAGGTCGCAAGCGGACCTGCGTACAATTAGAGAGAGATTTCGTGAGAAATCGAATAGAAAAAGAATACTCACGATCGTAGAAAAATCTACGCTTTAACGCAATTTCGAGTGCAACTGCACCGACGAGCTCGACGAAAATTCAGAAGCGCCAGCAGAGTCCAGCACCGGAGCATAATCTCTTCGCTCGTAATTATCGATGCGACTTTAATTAACTCGGCTCGTCCCGACTGATAATTATCGTGTGTTCGCGGTGCGTGGCGGGTGCGCTTGAGAGATGGAACGAGAAATGGGAGGAGAGTGAGAAGGGTCGCAAGGGTGCCGGAGGATAAAGAGACAGGAGAGGATGGTAAAAAATCGAAAAGAGAACGTAAAAGGAGAAGAGAAAAAAGAAGGTGGCGGCTCGTGCTACCCGGCGACGTGCCGGCGCATGAAACGTTTGCCTCCGCTTGTTTCGAACGAGACACGAATCGATAGGAGGTCGGTGGTGGCGAGCTTATCGATTGTGCGAGAGCGGACAGCACCCTGGCTTTGGCTCCGACCTTTTTCCTCCTTCTCTTCCTCTTGGTTCTATTCCGCGCGCGCAAACGTTCCAACGCGAGAGAGAAAGAGAGGAAATGGCCGCCGTCGTCGCCGCCTCGTTCTCTCCACCCCTCGTCCTGGCAATGCCTCTTGGCCAGGATTCAGAGATCGGCCGGCAGAGACTTCCGGGATTATGAGCGTCGTCGTTTTCGCATACTTCTCGAGATTTAAGAGCTTCCCGACGAGGACCAATCGGACGCGCCCCGAAAGGATTCGCGAGGATTTGCTGGCATCTTTCTGAAGAGGCGCGCGACTCCCTTGTCGTAATTATCGGCGAGGCGGAATAATGTGGAAAAATTAACATTTTAAAAGCGGCACTCCGGATGATTCGAATCATTTCTTAGGCGCGCGAGAGAAATTGAAAGGAGGTCGGTGAGCTTTGTAAATGCACAATGATTGTTAATTATTTTCGCATAGCGGTATATCCGCTTGAATAAAATTTGAAAACATCGCGGGACGTTAAAAAATTTGTATTTGCAAGATGGTAGAATATTAAGACGGAAGGACCTTCGATGGAAAAACTTTGCATTTCGGGAAGAGTGACAAAATTTTATAAGGGGAACAGGCAAAGTATTTCTTTTTTCTTTTTTAAGTAAAAATAAATCCGATCCGATTTGAATTCGGATAAAATTTTAAAGAATTCTCACGCTGTACCTGTAGACCGGGTGATGCGCCTTTCCTGTACGATTTAATTATAAAAAATTGTGCATAGAATAAGTAATGCATTTTTATTTTAAGAAAAGGAAGACATGTTTCATTTTATAATTCATACGTTTTATCGACGACGAGTTGGACTCATTATTTTATCAGAAGGGTTGAACGCGCCGTTCTGCCATTGATTCTTTTATGCGCCGGTGGAGCTCGTGAAAGGGCGCGAGCATTAAGGAGATTAATTAATCTCGACGATTTCGATCGGCACTGACCGTGGCCTCGAAATGCTTCGCGACGTATCGAGCACGCGATCCGCCTCCGTTCACCGAGATCGATCATCTCCGTCATCGAGCTTCACAAAAATGGCATGAAAGTTTCCATAGTAGGGGTGCGGACACGCAATTCGCCACGCGAAAAGTCGTCCAATGACGCGAGAGAGGACGACACAACCAGCCGAGGGACGGACACAGTTTCGTCAGCGAGCATGATTCACCGAAGAAGAGCACGCGAACGTGCGAGAAGGTAAACAAGTCGGTTGTTTTTTAAAGGCGAGACGATTTTTCAGGAAATCTCAGAGATTTACCGTGGCTTGCGCAATGCTCCGAATGCTACGGATTCGAGGATATTTGTCGTGCTACCAAAAAGAGGTATCTAGGTTCGAAGATTTTTGCACGGGTTCGTTGGCATCTTCTCTATTTTTTCTGTCGTTGCCGCCCCACAATTAAGCTAATCATTATAAATTCTAACTAAACTAATAACGCATTTAAATCATCTTACGATACTTAATCGTGTATCAAGTCTTAAGCAGCTGTTTTACATTGTACAACAATGCAAGGTTGATTAAGATGGATTCGATAAATCAAAGAACCCTCCTTTCAATAAGAGTATTGCGTATCTTCGACAATGCACGTTCTTCGAAAAGGAGATCATTAGATTATTTATCCCAGGAAGAGTGAGATCAATCGAGTGTGTTTCCACTCGGAATAAATCCGGAAATCTAGGAGACTTACCTAGGAGAAATTATGTAGGGGGTGACAACAATAGAAATCCTAACTAATGAGGACGCGTGCCAACGTGAGATCATCCTGACGGTGGCTTCCCTACGAAGCGCTGATAAATCCAGGGTAAGGTTAGCGGGCAACCCTAGAGAGTGGCTGGCCACTAGTGGACGTGCGCCTCTGATAACGCGCTAGGGTCGAGGGTTACGCCGCAACGTGTAAAGACGGTCGATCGTATCACGACACCGCCACCGCATCCACGACACCCTATTCTCTACATTCTCGCCTAAGTTTTCTGTTACATTTTCAACATTCTCTGCTCCAAATCTTGCCAATTACGTAGATAACTCGACAGCTTGCACTCGTCCTTTCCCGATGCTCTATCTCTAAACAATTTTCATTACAGTTCCAAAATTCACACTACCGATGGTGTAGCTTGATCTTCTTTTTTAGCAAAAGTAAAGGCCAGTAGTTTTCTATAAATTGTTAAATTTAAAAAATTACAAATCAAGGAGAAATTTCGAAATCTGTCCTCTCAGTAGGTACCTATGTTTAATCCTGATAAACTATTTGGAAATTCTTATTGTCTTAATTGCGCGTCCAGGCTTAAAATAAAAACGGTACAGTTCATTTTACAGTAAATTCTAACGCAAGAGCATAAGACTGCGTGCCCGCCTCCTGAAAATTATATTCATGCTTCTCGCTCTTGCGTAACTGCGTCATGTGCATTCTTCGATCTTCGCGTGGCAGAATGTCAAACTGTTCGAAAGTTCTCGAAGCTCCCCAAACTCGATGAAAATTCGTCATCGCGATAACACGCCGCATGTCGTGTACCAGCCTTTCACCCTCGACCCTACGCACCCTTCGTCGACCTGTACAAACTCCTTTCTCCTCGTCTCTTAGAGCTGCAACGTAAAACGCCTTCAAGAGCGCGTTCTACGTCAGGTAGATCGTCGATAAAATTTCGTTATCGCGATAACGCGCGCGCGCGCGCGCGAGCGCACGTGCGTGAAGTCCCGTGATAAAATCGTCTTTTCGTTCTCCCCCACGGTACTTCTTTTTTTCCCTTCCTTCCGTCCACTGCGATCCGTTCCCTCTTTCACTCGTAGCCTACGCTCGTTTCGCGCTCCAGACGGGAATATTTGCGCGCCGAATTCACGCACTTGACTTCTGATCGATAGAAACGAGTCCGTTGAACTTTTGGATCGTTCGATAATATTCGAGAGTAATCGACGTACGATTGGACGCAGCCGATGTTAGAAGGGCGTAGAAGGCTGTCGATGCCATAACCGGATATGCAGTTTTGGTTCCATCAATATTTGATGCCTCCTTTTAAAGGCTTCGTAAGGTAAGCGATAGTAACCTTGACTCCATATTAGTCAGACACGAGTGCTTTCTTTCGAACGAGATGCGAAACCAATTTGCAAAATATTCTGTAGACGATGCGTATCTGTCTAGCTACTTATTCTGTAGATAAACGTGAAATTCTTAAGCTGTGTTTCACGGAGATAAAGAAAAAAATGTCGAGACACAGCCTCTTAAGTGCTTGACGTGAAACGTGTAAACAAAGCAAATAAATAAGAAACAAACATCCACGTTCCATTATCTTCGCGACGTAACAATTGCGGTAATGCTCGATCCTACGCTCCTGGCTGGCAAAGGTGCGCCACGCGTCCCGGAAGTGGTACGCGCGGAAATTTTTTTTGGCGCGTCAACAAAGGCAAGGATGTACTTTGAAACTTGTCACCATTAAAGTTCTACAACGGTTAATCTTCCATTAACTCTTTCCTCCGTGACAACTGTATAAATATTAGTCATTTTTTGGCACATGTCTAAGGTAAAAACCCACGCACCCCAAACCGTCCACCGATCAAAATTTACCGCGTGCTCGCAATCGAGCGAAGCATACGCGTTCTGGCGATTATGAAACTGGGTTGACTGGAAAGTTTTCTCTTCGAGAATGAATTCGCGTCTTTATCGTAGGGACAAACGTATCAGCGACACAAATAGCAAATTCAATGTTTCCGCATTTTTGTGGTAGCCCACTGTCTCGGTTATGAAGACGTATAAGCGACACTAGTGCGAGCGGTGAGTGAATTCTGTGGTTCGCACGAGCAGACTTCGAATGCAAAGCAGGTTCGCCCCGAGCCCGGTATCGATAAGATATACAAATGAAGAATGAACGTCTCGCCGGCTGCAATTAATATTCATGCTCCCCGATCGCTCACAGTACACGTGTACAAACGACGCCGACGTCGACGTCGACGTCGATATTTCCTCGACCCCAGAACGTCGTACCATCGTCGCCGACGCAATTAGCTTCGAAAATTCAGTCGACACACCGCCACCTCCCCGCTGAGCAGCCCAGCCCGTCGAATTATCTCAAATCGTCACGATCGACAAACTGTTCAAATATCCGTTCCGCGAGCTCGAGTGTCTGCTTCGTGTGTCCCCACCTTCTACCGTCGTGAGATTCGATCAACGATCGTTCGAGTCACGGGACAAATCACGCGAGAAACGAATGGGAAAGCAATGGAGAATGAAGGAACGACAACGACGGAGAACGATTCGTCTTCTCTTCGTCTTTTGCGCAGTTCCGATGCGTCCTCGAGCGAGTGAAGAAGCAAGACGAAAATATTTCCTCGAGAGGCAGGTGATGTCGTTGTTCCTCGAACAAGAGGGCTTCGGGCGATTATCGATTGTTTTATCGCGCGGCAACGATTTCTAAGGTTACGCGTGTTCTTCGATCCTTGTGCGTCGTACAAATCACTTTTGTCTTGAATGGGATCGGTGGGTGTGATGCGTGAAAGAGGTGATTTTGGAAGGGTTAATTCTCGTTGCGTTAATTTTAACGGTGTCCGTTGTTTGTCTCGTGCTTGTAAATTCTGGAATCCTATCGCGACGAAACTCACGAATTATATTTTTTGAGGATTCCATTATGTTATCTGTTTTTCGATAATATCACTTTTAATATCGGCCGTGCGTCTTTTTTGTAAATGCTCCGCATACGATTAACGACTCGAGAACTGAATCGATGAACTTTGTTTAACTCCCCAGCGAGCTTTGAATATCGCTACAAGGAATAATGAAATGTGACAATGTAAACATTTGGTATGAAAAAATTAACGAACGAAGCTACATAACAAGATACAAATCGATTTATTCTCGGATAAAGAGACCGTGCGTTCTATTTGTTACGAGTAACAAGAATTGAAAATAATGTCAATGTTGTCAAATGGACGCAACGGATAATAGTGGATATCCACAAATACCAATGTAAAGTGACGCTTCTGTCAGTAAAATCACCAAAAAATTGACTTCGACGACACGCGCACGAGGAGTACCACGCGAGAGAAAATGTTGTTTCTTTTTTCTCGCTTTGCTATTCTTTGACAACCACCCCACGTAAGTTCCATTCGATTCCCCGAGTAAAGAGAATGGAGAACGTGGAGGGCGCGTGTATAAGGCTTCGTTTCTGTTGGACGCGAAGCACCTGGTTGCCTCCCCACACCGTAGTAACCGATAATGCTTATGCACGACTTGCTCCAACCACTTTGAACTTGGAGGGTCGCGCAAATCGCGAGGAAAATGTGGTAGTAGGTCAGTCGCCGTACTCCTGCTCGTCTTCTAGCTTGGCATCTAGGGGGATTACGTTCGGCCATCGATTCGACCTCGTTGCGACATCATTTTGCGGATTCTGCTTGGCCACGCTTTATCGAGGCGCAGTGCCGCATAGTTCCTCCATTCCAGTTCGGTAGGCACTTTACTTGAAATTGGGTGAAACCAAAGGAAAGGAGCTGCTCGATTTGCTACGTCGGATTAGGACGTTTGATTTTTTCGTGATGCGCGTACGATGGAGAATTAGACGTTGGTGACAAAACTGGAGTCTATATGTAAATTGAAATTAATTTGCAAAATATGTTTCTGCCAGATCAATTTTTAAAAGTGTCGATTCGAGACCGGCTTTAATTATTCAATGATGGGTAATCATCTGTAAAGATTCGATCGACCATGGAAATTGAAAATCGCATTAGACCAAAGCACAAGATCCGTGCTCGTTTGAGAAGCCTTTCTCTTCTTCGTTCGATAGTCTTGGCCAATCTGAGATTTAGGGACGATCTGATAAAGAACACAGTGCAGAGGACAATGTATCGAATTACCACCTATGTAGTAGTCAAATCAATTTCACCCGACGGGGGTAATTTTCTAATTTCGCTATTCTGACCTTCCCACAGATGCGTATCATTAAGTATCGGTAATAATGAGGGCTCGACAGAACGAATCATTGACCGAGTTCTCGTAATGTCAGCAAATAAAACACTCTTTAATTATTACACAACGTGGCAAGATAATTGTTACACGTTGTTCGATAGATTATCCTCTCGTAATATTGTTCATTCCCCGTGAATGTGTGCGCGGGATACATCGGGGGCGTAAGCAGATTGAAAGGCTTTCGGAAAGCATGTGTCATACGTTATGCCGTCATTTCCGTTTTACCCACTGTCCCTACGTTATACGCGTATGTTCGTTGCGTAATACGTTCTATAATATGTCAGATCACCGTTACGTGTCTTACTTCATGTCCATTACAAACATATGTCATACCATTTTTGATGCTTTTACTGTACCCCAGCATGCGATCGATGGCTTCCCTTTCCGCTAATTAAAAGTTTGAAATGCAACCGCACCACTCTAACCATCCCCTCATCTTCTCCCTATTCAATTGTCTCATGCTAACATAAGTTTACAATATTGAAAATTACGCGCATTGAAATGCCCACCCATTCTCACGTCCATAAATCTTACACGCGCAACGTGCCGATCGCGAGCTTCGATAATTTCAAAGTATGACGAAATTCGTCCGTCGTTAATATTAATCAAGTCCGAGCGACGTATGTTTCGCGTCACGCGTATTTGTCGGAACGTACCGCAAAGAGTGAACGCGAATTCGCAATTCTACATTGCACGTTGATACACATATAGAATAGGCTGAAAATGCCGCGTTATCGCGCGATCGGCGCGGAGCGTGTTAAGAATTTTGCCAGAGGAAAAATGAGAACGTTGCGAAAGAACTAAAGAGAAAGATCCGTAACGGAGAAGAAAAATTCGCGTCCAACCTAATTCGCCCGACAAATCGATTCTGACGACGTTTCGTAAGACAAGCTTTCCTTCCACGTACCAAATCTGCCTCTGCTCGTGCGTAATTTAAACTCCTGCGCAATTTCGTAGTTTTCCGGCGTGGAGCAGCGGCCCCTTAGACCACGAGCAGTAAACTCGGGTAATGTTACTAAAGCAAACAACTGGTAGCCACGCAAAGCCCGTGGGATGGGGCAGTGCGGTGGGAAGGGCAGAAAAGGGACTTAAAATTGCGCCTAACCACAGGGCGACTCGCAATACGTTGACAGCCCTGTCATTTAGTGGAGTACCCTTAACGAGCACCCGACTCGCCCGTCACCCACCCCCGGTGCTCGCGTCCCTTTTCGTTCTGAGAGGTGGGAGAAAAAAAATTCCAACCCCTCGTGAATTTCACCCCGAAATTCGTCGCCGTGACGGCGGCGCCGGCGTCTCGTCGCGGGCTTCGTAACGAGGACTCACGGTCTCGTATAATCACGATTGTGGCCGTTCCAAGGGTGGAAATTAATTTTTCATTTAACGGACGTTACCCTTTCTCGTGAGATCACGATTAGGGAGGGGTAGACCGCGAGGGTGAGAAGTAATTTTTCAATTAGGACACGTTGCCCTTTTTTCGACTTGTCACATACTCATTACTGCTTCGACATTTTCCGTCCGATTAATTCTGGCCTAATTTCTTGGGTTGTATATTTATCCGTATTGTGTATTACTAAGCGTAAAATTGTATGCACGTAGGACTTTTCGAACGATCGTACGCCTTGACGATTAAAGGGGAAGGACGTAAAATTGAAATACGTAATGCGCGAGAATGTAGTGGAAATAGTTTTTGTCGATCATCGTTACGGTCAGGGGGCAAGTAGCGAGTCGAAGATGTCGCGCGTAAACAAATTAATATTCCGCTGCAACAAATGGAAATCGAGTTCATTCGCGGTGACGCATTGTGACTTGTGACCATCTGGTCGTAGTAAACACTACGTGTCCACGGTTACGCGGTCGTTCTATTAAGAAGGCTACGTGTCATCTTCAGGAAAGAACAACTGACACGGAAACATCGTGGTTGACAAACTTGTTCTCTCCCCTTGTTAAATCTTCGCGTCGACATGCCGACGCATCGTCGCTCACCCTCTTCCTCTTGGACCTTCCGATTAATTCACAATAAATTCTCAGTCAATACTTTGACCTCCACGCTGATTTTCCACGGATTGCGCGTGGCGCCACACTTTGCATTTTTTTGTGTTTCTTTCTTCTCTTAATACATGGTCTTCAAAGTGCTGAAAATTGCGGGTAGTGTAATAATTTTTTACACGATTTTTCTGGAGGTCACCAATGACAACCGTGGCGCCAGAGTAAAAACTAGGCGCGGTCACATATGACCATCATGGCAGTCAAAGTGTTAAATTTTGCATTGCTGACTGCCGACTGCGACCTTTCAAAAACCGTCACGAGCTTGTAACCTCGATTGAAAACTGCGAAACAAAGTCACTCATCGAATTTCCTAAATGCTTCATCCTTCTACGCTATTCTTATTTATCATAAGGTACCTATTTCGAACACTGTTTTAGGTTACTTCTCGATATTCCAACGTCCTAAACTCATTTTAACGCTCGTCCACTCGTATTTGCGAATCAATAGGGTCTAACTTACGTCATCGAGCACGCTTGCTCTCAATGCCCGTGCCGTTGCACGGACGGAAAATTTTCACGTGCTGAGACGATCCGCGGCGAGTCTAGGAGGAACCTTCGAGGTGATGGCAGCGGAACGGTGATTTTCGCCTTTCGACTTGGCCACCGCCCAGCTGGACCCTTTCTATTCCCGAAGCGCGCGTGTTTTATCCTCTAAGGTCGCCCGAATGCGACGAACCTAAGCGACCACGGCGGCGCGCGGCTTTGCCCGTCGCAAAGTTTCCGCTCGCGATACACATAGTGGCGCGAAACCCTTCTTAACAAGCGTTCCCAACTGTCACACCAGTTAAATATAACTCGTTCGTACCTGTTTGCAGTCGAGTAGCGCGGGTTAAATTTAATTCCATTATATATTTCTTATGTAATGAGGCCGAGTGAGTAATCTACTAAATTGGCGGCTAACGTCGGATCGAGGTTTCGCTTTCGGTCGACGTTTATCGAACGGACGAGCCACGGCGCATTCTCTGAGTGGATATGACCGTGGTTAGAACTCGTTCCAACATTCGAGTAGATGGAATTGTCGTTTTAACTTTGGTTCTCACGAGAGAGATTGGTTTCATCGTGCGTCCCGTAAGATAAAATTTCTCCGGCTAATCGATCCCATCTCGACGCACGTCGGACGTGTCGCGTGACGTTTCCAAGGACGGCGGGTAATCAGTTCAAGGTCACACCTTCCGGTCGACACGGCGCCACAATCTCATCGATTATTGTTCCGATTAATTCGTCTCGTCGCTTCATTGGATTTGCCGGCGTTCGGTAATTTCCTATTGGACGCGACTAGTCGCGCACATGTTCGACAGAATCTCGGTTCGCGCTTACGCCGATGTGACTTTCTTCCACGTGTCGCGCGGTAAAGTTGGAAATCGTTGGAAAAAAGTAGCCTTTAGCTTATTCCTTAGTTTATCGACAATGTACGGATACAAAAATTAAAAAAATTATAAGCGTACGATCATGCCAATGTGTATTAACCCATTTGCATTACAAGCTCATATATGCGCAGATTTTCAGTGGCATAGGCCAGTTTTCCACTTTTTGAATAATGCAAATGCCAAGTAGCCTATAGAATGTTCATCGGCGGAAGCATACAATTGCGCCTAGCAACAATATTGACATTATTCCTACCACGACCGGTGAAATGACCGTTTTTAAAATTTCGTTTAGAATTTCCTATAGCATCGCTTTTAAATTTCACTTTTCCTAAAATATTGAAAAATGTATTATACGTATATTTTAGAAAAATTCGTGAAATTTAAAAACGATGCAATTACGTTGTGCATAGCAAATTCTAATCGAAATGTTAAAAATGGTCATTTGACCGGTCGGTGGGGATAGTGTTGAGAGCGATGATAACGTCGATCAACCAATAGTAATCAATTCCATAGAATTATTACCGACTCAATTACGCTCGCGCAACTTTCGAAAAATTTTAAATTACGACAGCGCCCTGCAATTTCTGCAGGTAAGCCCTCGGATCGTCGAATTGGATTCGCGCGCGTGTTTAATTTCGTTTCGTTCCGGACACACACTATCGCGCCTCTTGGTAACTAACGCGGTGAGCAACAGCAACACTGTCGCGTATAACGGATGCAGAAAGAGCAAGGGAGAAAGAGGAGCAGGGGTGGCGAAAGGTACGAAGCAGAGATGGAAGGGCGAGAGGTGTCGGTCGATAATTAGCGGCAGACACTAATTAGAATTCGCCGAATGATCGCCTGGTGAGCGGGTGATTCGTTGCGCGGGCAACTGCTGCACAATTGATTTTGCCTGCCACCATCCTCTTTCCTCGCGAGCTCTTCCTCTACCACCTCCTGTCACGCGTTCTGCCTTTCTCCCTTTCTCCGTACTCCACGTTCTACGTGCCGCTTTCCGAAACACCTCTCGATCGCAAATTGCAAATTGGCACACCAACCTGCTCGCGACATGGAATTAATTTTGACGCGCAGTTTGCCGAAGGAAGGATAATTAGACGCACGGATCCGAAATTATATCGGGCGTATGGGAAAGTGCAATTGTCACGGGCGAGGTGTATCATTTTCATCGATTGTTTCTAATAATAACGATGCTAAACAAATTTCCGTCCTGCGGTTCGTTTCTGTCAACGGGATGAATCGGATTCGAACGTCAGTTTGGGAAGCGCCACGATACCGAGAGCACATTTATAGACTTGTGAGATCCTCTCTCTGTTCTCTTCGTCCTCTTTCGCTTACGTGCCATATATGCCGATCGAAGCAATTGTTTTCTCCTTCGAAGAGTTTACACAATATGCGTTCTAAAATGGAGCATAAAGTATAATATTTAATTGTACGTTTGAATGTGATTTCACGTTACGACTACCCACGCCTCTGTCGTTGGTTTTGTAAAGAGACAAAAAAAGGGAACGAGAAAACCTGTCGAGAAAATCACGCGATCTGGGAAGGACGCCGACGGAACGTCGTCGTAGACAATCGTCATTCGCTTGAAATAAAAGCGACGCACGTTCGCGGTTCAATGGTTAAGAAAAAAAAAAAGGTAGACGTCTGGATCGAATTGTTCGCCCGACTCTGATCGGCGCGTGCCGTTTGCGCACCGAATGCGACCGAAATACGCTCGATTTGGCGTAGCGCAATTCTACGTTTGCTCAACAGTTTTGTACGGAGAAGCGGGCATAATTTCCACTCGAGGACGTCGCAGTGTGTGCGCGACGACGCACGATAAAAACGCGTTAAGGTCGCAACGGTGTAACGCGGAACAGTGCGCGCGAGCGCTAATAACGTTGCTATCGATCGCGATAAATGATTCAGGAGCTTACCGCGCTAACCCAGTCACCGAGACTGAAGCCACGAGTAGAATTAGAGAGCGAGGTTGGCGGTAATTAAAAATATCGATAATTAAGAGCGAATGGTTTTGCTCGATTATGAGAATGCGCGGTAACAGATGCGCAGTTCGGTGTTCTGCGTGTTACTGTTCGAATCATTGTGAGAGCAAATGGAAAACTTAATTCTTTACCGAAGAGTTATGTCGTTGCGTTGCCGTGATGAATTTTCTTATTCCATAGCGCGTTTGAGTTCATTAGTAAAATTGTGCGATGCACGAAAAACTACGTTAAAGGTATGTTTATAATTTAGACACTTTTGGGGTTTATAGGTTGAAGATAGTCCAGTTTTTCAGTGCACGCAGTTAATCCACGTCCTCTTGCGATAAGTTAAGTCCGTTTTATGAGTTGGAATCGAGCTTATGGTATATAAAGCGATTACGATAAGAGTGTTAGGGAAGAAAGAAAACAGTGGGCTTAGAGACAAATTGTTCCGTGAGATGCTCGGTTTTCCTTCATCAAGAGTTAGCCACGTGCTCTTGAAATGTTATTTATCGATCTCTCAAGAAAATTCGATCTGACGCACTTCCGAGTGGATGGGGTGCATCTGTCTAGTTAGCAACTCTGCTCGATAGAGAAATTGAAAAAGAAAAAAATATTATTAAAAACGATAGAATTGAACAATGAACGTTCTTATTTTTTCACCAAAAACTTTTAGTCAGCTCGAAACGCTGGACAGTGATTTTATTAAGTACTGAATTTTTCTTCCGTCGAGCAACGAAACGCTTGTGGAAACACGAGCGTTCTCTTGCACCTTAGGAAGCAAGTGGAATGCCTTCGTTCGTCTAGCTGCTTGACGTTAACGAACGCGAATCCTTAAAAAATTTGTCGGAGTCCGCGCTATGGCCTCACCGAGAGACTCCGAGGCGAATGGGGTGGTTGGGTGGTGCACGCGCCCTCTTCAACCCCTTAGGTGCGTCGAGACGCGACGCAAGTAGGTCACCGAGGTATTTCGGTCCTAATTTATCGACTAATGCCACGGGCATTAGGAGACTCGAGGTGAATCTAATCGCGGTGTTTTAGGCGGGCCTAAGGGACGCTGGCGCGCGCAAACGATCCATTACCACACGTAGAGAAGAGGATTTCGTAGTTCGATGAGGAAATACTAAAACAAGTGGATTTGTTTTTTCGAAGACAAACACGCGCGACAATTTCGCCAACAAGATGTCAAGGGGATCGCGTCGAATACGGCGACTCGTATAACAGCAAGCATCTGTGATAAAGCGAGTGGCAAATAAAACGAAAGAAAAACAATTCGTCGAGTAGCGAAACATAAAACGAATTTACCGTGTAAAACGTGAATTCAGTTTCATCCGACGCGCTGAAGAAAGACAAACAAAATGGCAAAAATTCACGCGACAATTCATTCCGACACGCCTCGTTGAGGTCTATGGAACCGCGCTCGCACGCGTCAAAAACTAACCGATCGCAATTAAACTGTCGCATATTGTGGAGTGTTAGTTCTCGTTATTTACGTGGATTATGAGTTCACGACCGAGTGCGGTGGATATGTACAGGCAAATAGAAGGAGAAGAGGAAGAAGAAGATACGAACGGTGGAGGGTAAAGCGCGCGTGCGTTATTAAGGCTAAAAACGCGGTTAATCTCGCTGGTTATCGCTGTTTTTAACGTAACTCGCGGCATAATGGGCGTGCTTGTTTAAGGTAAAGACGAGGGAAGACTGAGTCACCGTGTGCCGCTCCAGATTGTTGTCCTCGGAGAAAACCTCGAAGGAATTAATCGAGGAGTGCGCGTACCCAAAGTTCGATCGCCACAGCTACGCATGCTGCTGGATTAGAATTAGATTTAGACGAGGCGAAAGAGTGGGCAGATCGGCTTAAAGCGAGGAACAGAGTGAAAGAGGAAGAGAAAGTGATGCGCGTCTGGGTTACGCAAAGTATCGTGCAGGAAGAAAAAGATAGACGAGAAATGAAGAAGGTACAAAGAAGAAAATGGAAAGAACACGAGGATTAAAGTAAAGAAGGATTAAACTCCGGTTCGAGACACGACCTTCTTAGCAACTATCTTTGCACGTTTCGGTAATACTAGATGAATAGACCTAGAGCTTACGGCATGGTAAAAATATCAAATTTAAAATACACATAACTAGTCGATTGAACTTTTAGATTCAATACTGTTCCATTCTGTCGAATATTATTAGAACGAAAGTTCTTATGGGACCAAGCTTACGATTAGCATAGAGAAGGAGGGTAAATAGGAGAAGGCAAAGAGAGAGAAACGCGAGAGAAGGATCGAAGAAAATGGAATACAAGGAGAAAGGCTGTTACAAAGGACTGCGATCATCTCGTATTAATTAACGTCTCGCTAAGCTAAGGACGCGCGGTTTCACACTGACAATGGAGGATGAACGGGGTAACGAAATTGGTGGTGTAGGAATGGGTAGACGTCTACGAGCACGACCGACGGCGGCGATTAATCATTGCATTCGAATGCAACGAGAGCCGAAGCTTTTCAATGTAATTCAATTGACGAACGCTCATGGCCGTTATACAATGATATTCGAGTCCGCGTCTGGCGGCAACGTCGATGACGAATAATTTTATTCGTGGTTAACGACACAGTAGTTTCTTCTGTGTAGTCAGTCTTCCAGCCGCCTCAATCGCTAGGATCGTCGAATGCACGGCAAGCGCCAATGCCTCGAACTGTTCTAATTGTAAGAGTGAATTTTTCCGTAACTATTTTGAAGGCATTTACGAATGCTTTGTTCAAGAATGGCCGTCGAGATATTTGTTTACAAAGTGAGATTTGAAGAGAAAGATGAAGTTTCAACGTGGTATACTAGGCCAGTGACTTGTTCTTCGGGAGATTAAAATTGCAGACTATATACTTGGTCCAAACGGCTCGGATATATTAAATACTTTAAAATACCTTACATAATTTCACTCTTCTGCCCGAAACTCTACTATCTCAATACTTTTGAGAGTAGTTTTATATTGAAAATGTGAATATAATTTTAATATAGAAAGGGTATATGTGACCGTCGGTTAATTATCATAGTTTCAGACAATTTGGGGCAGAGACGACCAAACGCAAAAATTTATTTCTCGCGGTCGAAAGAGTCACGCTGTGATTTTCCAATTTCTCAACAATTCGCAGAGTCCTGTGTAAGATACTCTCACGGAGTCACAAATTTCTCGAGAGTTAAGGAGATATTTTCGGCAAGCAACGAGACGAAAGTATCCCCATTACTGGAGAGGAAAAAATAGACAGGATTTCGTCAGCCAGTCGGCAATACTATTGCCCGCGCCTCAGTATCTAATGCTAGTCGGATTCTATATTTAGAGAAAAATCTGCTATCTTATCGCGAAAGGCTTGCTCGCGACGAAATGTGGTAGATTTCACTTGGCAGATGCCCCGTTATCGTAATCTCGTTTCTCGATATTCTTTTCGCATTACCAACAAAGCTTTCACCGCGGCTTTAAGACATTTTTACTTTGGCGCTTAAAGCTCCATGCACGAAACACGAAAGCGTCCAGGGTCGACGTCACGATGTCGGACATTCTTCGATTGCGAATCGAGCTCGACGTTCCCACTGACACGCATGACGTTTCCAGCATGCGGTGGTTCTCTTCTTCCACATCGATAAAACGTTTATACCATTTGCGAGGAAAAATTATCTTATACCTCCTGCCGCTACAATGACGTTTACGCGCTTCTGACGGTTCCTTAAGCAGGTCCAATGATAATTATTTTAATGTTTATGGCTTCTCGGAAGCGAAATGGAAACGGTTGCTAACGAAACTCAAGGAGAACCGTGGAAGCGCCGGTAGTGCCTATGCATTTTTCAAGATGTATTATAATTACATGATAATTGGAGTATCGTTTTGCGACAAGTCAGACGAGATGTGAAATTTGGCTATGAAAGTGTAAGAATTCTCCGAAGTGCCAAACATTCGATGGATTATGAAAACGACACGAGGATATTAATCGATTATTAAATCTATCAATTCTCACTGATACGATAAATTAATTTTTAAAATCCGGCAATCTCATAAAGGTATGATAAATACCAATCATCATGAATGTATGAAAATTTCCAATGCCAGAAATTCGATCTCGCCGTTCAACGCCGAGTGAGTACCCGTATTCTGCGAGGGGATCGATAGAGAAGCTCTTAGGCGTGAATTAACCACGCGAAACTTTCCATTGTCAAGGGACATTTGCGTACCGTGCACACGGATCGAACTTTTCAAGTTGCTCGCTGACGTTAACGGTTCAACCATTGACACGTCGAATGCCATGGTGTTCATCGATGATCACCAGGCCACTCCTCTTCTCATGCACAGTTACACCGAAACGCTACTACCCTGCGACTAAATTCAATATCGTTTCTCGATTTATGCGAACCATCGGCTGCACACGATTTCTTACCCCATCATTGGTGGTTATAAAAAAATCTTTCCGATAACATAGAAAAATCATCAAATTCCATTGGGTCATGAAATTTTACGAAACGTCGCGTGAAACTCTTCCATTCTATCGCTCGTGTCGGTGAAAATTGTACGAGAAAAGTGTCGTATAAAATTTACAAAGTTGCAGAATTAGCACGACGTCTACGCGTTAACCTCCTACATCTAAGCAGCCTACACAGCCGCGAGTGACTCGTCAAATAACCGCGCGCAAACATTCGCGTCATTTCTTCCGCACACTTTACCACTTCTTGCCCCTCATTTCCCTCGGCTGGTTTACCCTTGAAACTTTTACCAAACCACTCGGCAATTTTCACTCGCGAATCAACAAACGCTCTATTCCTTTGCTTTCCTCCTCTAACCGCCTCGTTCTATTCCACCTCTTCCGCTCTTCCTCACCACTCGATTCTCTCACGCGCCCCAGAGAAGATCGTCGAAATCGTCGATTATGTGACGCGCGTTAGCACCGCTGACGCACGCATGCACGCGCAGGCGTTCACGCATGAAATAACACTCGCGTGAGAGAATCGTCAAATCGTGGGAGTTGTACCAGACGCATCCGCAGAATTCCTTGGCTGTCTGTCGAGAGGAAGGAACACTTATTGCAGTAGGTACTCGCGTAAGCTTCTTACCGAGAGTTTATTTCCTTTGCGCTCCGCACTCGTGCGCTTCAGGTGTAAGTTTTATTTTTCACAATTAATCGAAACGCTTCCTTCGTATCGCGACTAAGCACGAATGCATCGTACAATCGAATGAGAAATGTAGGAATCTAAGTTTATCTCGGAAATGATACATCAGGTCAGTGCTTCTTAATCGGTTCCTCGGAACACTGCTATTCCGCAAACTTGTCGCAACTGTTCCGCGAAATCATGAAAGCGTATCGTCCTATCTAGTAAACCATAATTCTTAATGTAAGGTATGTTTGTGTTTTGGTCCCACTTTTACAACCTTGTTGATTTTAATACGTTCCGAAAATTTTCCACGTGGTCGAAAATATCCGAAAACCACTTTACGCAATACTTAAAGCTCACAAATTGTTCGTCACTACATATACTAAATCTAATGAGTACTAATGAGTAATTTCACGTTGATCTTGTACAAGCGACGTAATAATTGTAACATCGTAATTAAGACCCCAGAAACGATAAAGTATTAACGAAGATTGATAGATGTACGAGTGACGGTAAAATGTAAGCACTAATTGTACGAGAAGACAGATAATATTTGTACAGGGTGGAAAAGAAGAATGAGAGGGAGAGAAACGTTGCGACACGCGCGCGATGTTTAACGGTGCGCACCCGAAGACTGTCCTAGAAAATTGATAGGCACGAGCTCGTTGCGACGTCGGTAACAGAGAAGCTACGTACTAGAGAGACTAAAAGCGTGTCACAGCGTCGCGACGCGCACCCTGGGACGTCACGAGCGCGTCTATAGGTGCACCTAAATGCACCAGCTTGCGACTAGTGCCCGTGATAATCGTAAACCTCCCACGCGACACGCTCGCTCCAATTCTCCTTTCTCGATAAATCTTTTTAACAGTTACGCTCAATACAGATAGTTTCAAAAAGTTCCTTTTCACGGTCAAGGTCTCTATCGACCCTCGAGTAAATTCCGTGTAAGTGCAAGATACTCGTTGACTTATTCATTTTTGCGGTGAGCCGCGCAATCGATTGGCCGACGTTGTAAATAATTTTTCAAAGTACTTCAACGGAAGTACGATTGTGCAACATTTTCAAGAACGTGGCTTCTTAAAGTTCGTGCCTCGACGAAGGTGACATTTCACGATTATAACGGACTCTTTTAATATTCTCGTTAGCATTCCATCGTGTTGGAGAAGATTCGACGATGCAGGACGGTAATGCACGATTGCGCGACGAATGCACGCGCGTAAGATCACGCACGCGCAACACATTCCTAGAGAAATGCATTCGTAGAGTATGGCTAGTCGATCCGGAACGGCACTTCGTAACGCATCCGTAACGCAGGTTCGACGCTTATTACGCAGCAAGGCGTAAAAGTGGGACGTAATCGAGGGACGCGTCGCGCGTTTCGATGCGTTGTTGCGACCATTCGAGAGGATTCGAGGCGAGCTGCGAACGGGAGGGAATGGAGAGAACGCGCGTTTCTCGATGATCGTACGTCGAGGGTGCTCACGTGGAAGTCCTTCCAATGGGTAAGAGGACGACGATTAAATTTCGCTCGGATCCACCCTATTGCAATTCGCGTATCGAAAATGCTCCGAGTACCAATGACGCTTAATTAAAATGGATAGAATAAAGTTAAACGTGTATGGCTTCGTCTGCTTTTAGGAAGGTGCTTTTACGCGATTGGCACTACAAGGACACTCGTAAAAAGACAACAGAACGAATCGATGATCAAGCGTGATCCAATTCCTGTACAAGTGTTTAGTAAATACGAGTTTACTTAGTTTATCCTTTAACGCGGATTAGAATGTTGAAAGATTCACACGGTTGAGAAAGTTTTTATTCTGTGCGCCATTTTGTTTATAGAATGAGGCACTACCGTCTCGAATCTTTGAAAGCGACATTTTTAGCTTGCATCGATTAAACCCCCCTCAGCCTTTCCTCGGACAACCGAACGAAACGAGCATGGAAAATTTAGTTTGCCTAGAGGAAATTACGTTTACGGTACGGCCCTCCTGCGCTTCTCTTCCGTATACACAGCAGCAGCAGCAGCGGACACTTTAGTCCACGCAAATTACAAGAGCGATGCGTTAAGCGGGGTCGAGCTGTAATCGTTACGTAAATTACAGGAGACAGTAATTAGCTTGTGTCTAGGACGCGCGAGCGCCTCTAGATGGCATGGAGTGCGTGGGAGAATATTTACATTGGTCACGGTGAATTCTCATGAACAACTTTTCATGAACAACGAGGTGCATGGATACGTGAATTTACGTATTACGAACCCCTCGGTTTATCATTATATGTACCGAGTCAGATATTTTTTGTTCCGTCCATTTCAAATAAGTAATTACATTGTATAATAATAATGTACGTACCTGTTAAACAGGTTAATTCTAAATGCGAACGATTAAGCCTTTGCACTGGAGAGGTGACTCTCACTCACCAATTGGTTTGATGCGAAAATTCGATGTGCGGCAGTGACTATCTGTGTTTAGTATCTTTGAAAATTAATCATTTTAAGTTAGAGGTAAGAAATTCACCAAATATGCTGCGAAACGTCTCGAGTTGTTGGTTCATCCACGCCAAAAAAGCCTCGAGTGCAAAGGGTTAATATCCGCAAGTCCTCGTGTTAAATTACGTACGCATTTGTTAAAGTACAAGAAGACGTTTGACGTATGTGTCATTCACGGATGAGACCGAGAGATCTTTTCGGGCAATGCGATATTAAATTTTCGTACTGCGCCAGGCCACGTTTCCTTCTATTTCTTGCCATTTTCACCCTAGACCATTGTTTTCTCGCGAGTATTTTGCATTGTCACGAGTCACAAGGCAATGAGACGAAAAAAATCACAAACGGCGCAGCTTTTCTAATTACCCAGGAAGAATGGCTGATTTGTCTCTACGCTTGGTGTCCCGACATACGTGTCGGGCATTTCAACGTGAAATAAATATTTTCCAGATTTCGCATCGCGAATTCACGTTCACGCGAAAGTCGTTGTGATCAGACAGTTAACTGCTCCGACACCCCTGTGTTCGACGATACTCCATCGACACTTCTACGCCTGTCACTCTATCATTGTCAGTACACGCTCGAAGAATACTAGGTTCAAAGCCTATTCGTATGAGGCCTATTAGAATATTTATCTTTCGTTACGTCAAGACGGTACCTCGAAATCGAGGATGATTTACGCATACCACTATTTTACATCGAATTTAAGGTTTGTCACCACTTTCCCAGAATTCGTATGGTGCTTCGAAATCCGGGATGATTTACGAATGTCTCTATCTTACAAAAATTAACTCTCCTCGCGCATTTTCCATAATTCGATACTACTGAACTCCATCGAAGTAACACCTGTCAGACACCACTTTCCCCGTCGTATTTCATCGTGAATTTTTCGCTGGTAAAAATCTAACACCGACTGGTGGTGGATGGATTGGTAGTAGGAAAACACGTCCACTGGCAACACTCACTTGCGGCGGTGTATTTCAGTCGACGCCTCGGCGCGCGTCGCTTTTACGCAAAGGTCAAGCCGTAGTAGGAAAAGTGGGACGCGACGCCGAATTTGTCGCGTTCCTCGTCCGCGCGAGTGGTGGACGCGCGAACGACTAGCACTTAGTAATTCGATCGGGCGCAAAAATCGTCCACGCTTTGGAGCAGAGAGAACTCTCGGTACGCTCGCAAAATTCCTCTTTCCTACGTTCGTGTGACGTAACCTTCTTCAAGAAAATCTCTTCGAAACATTTCCAAGGAGACTTACGCTACTATCACCACCGAATTTCTCATATTCCGCACTGAGCCCGTGAGAAGAAACAAAATACTTGAATTTACAGTGAAAGAAGCACATTTTTCGAACATACTCCGTGAAGCTATCTCTAAATTACACGATCACGATTCGAAACGACACTCTGCACCTTTAGCATAGAACACATTCTACGAGTATCCTGCCTATCTAACATTTTCACAAGGGAAGCTTTACCAACGGCTTCGAAAATCCGAAAACCACGTTTTCTCCTTCTCAGCACCGGACACACTCACGACGAACGTTTACGCGCGCGCACACGGTGTAATCAACGACACGAAGTCGATCCGGGGGTAACGACGCGCGAGAGATCTTCTGACCGTTGGTAAATCTACGAAACGGGGATACTCACGTGGCTTCGCTGCCGGCAGCGCGTAGGTCACCCTGTTTTCTCGACGACGCGTCCTTCTCGTGGCGAGCTTAGTCGATCGTTGGACTGCGACAACTCCTCCTCAATCTTCGAGCTGGACGAGAGTCTCGGTTCTATCCAGTGAACCGATAGGCTGTCGATCGTGCGGACCGGAGCAACTTCGCGAACCGCGATCGACGAACAAACACCGAGAGTCCGAGATCTTATCGATCACTCTTCTTCC
The DNA here is from genome assembly GCA_944319695.1 of Tiphia femorata. Classification (NCBI taxonomy): domain Eukaryota; kingdom Metazoa; phylum Arthropoda; class Insecta; order Hymenoptera; family Tiphiidae; genus Tiphia; species Tiphia femorata. The sequence continues at coordinate 1,679,319 of OX090899.1, forward strand.
TCGATCCTCGTTCCTCTCCTCGTTCTCGTCGACACTCGGGCACAGCGGCAGCGGGTCGCGATAACGTAAATCCCAAAGAAAGAAAGCAATATCACTGGACGGCACGACGACGCGAGAGAATCGTGCGTATCCGTTGCCCGTCCGTGCTCCAAAAAAATCGTGCGCGCACGAGGATCGATTCCCCGATGATATCGTACTCGTGCACACGTGCGTCTCCGCTGCTCCTCAGCCTACGATTTCGTATAAAAGTAAAAAAGAAAAACGAAAAGACGACGGATGGGCGGTGAGGTGTGTACGTAAATCCGCGACGTCTTCCAGCTCCTCGGATTCCTCTTCCTGCGCCTTTCCACCGCTGTCCTTCGCCCGATAAGCTTCACCCGTTGATATCCTCCTCTTACCCTCTTATTACATTCCTCTTTTCCACCGATCCTTTCCCCCGCTTTTTACGTACTTCTTCGGCAACGTCGGGTGGGTAAGTAAAAGCACTAAAAACAACAAAAACCGGTCGTAGCTCGCGAATGGTCTCGATTCGCCGCGTCGTTACGTAGGTATATGGAAATATACATATGTATATGTATGTACACGTATGTATGTAATAAACGTATGCACCGCGTTTGTGGAGTCGAGCGTTTTTATTTCTCTCTCTTTCTCTCTCTACTACTCCTCCTTCTTCCACACCATCGACACGAACCGTAACTCGCGAGTGCCGCTGCGAGACTGGAACGCGGGGTAACATGTGCAGGTTCTTACATAGCGGGTGACGTGGTGGGAGAAATCACGGGGTACGTTCGGGGTCGAGTGGTGGGGTTGGCGAGGGACGTCGAGCGAGCAGAGAGGAGAAGTTGGTGAGAGAGGACGAGGGTGGGAGAAATTGGATCGTGGAAGGGAGAACGGTCATCCCCACCACAGTTTTCACCCCCACCACTCGTCGTTCTCCTTCACCCGCACCCCTTGAAACCATCCCGTGGAGAGGAAGAGGGGCCAGGCTCGCAAGGACGTGAGGCCTTGACGCCTCTCGCTCTCGAAGCACTCGTCGTCCGGCCACGCTCGGGTATGCTTCGTGACTTCGGCATCGACGCGCCACGGCAAGTGATCCTCGATTTTTCGAGAGTACGCTCGAGTTTTCCTCGTCTTCTTCAAAGTTCGTGACACCGGCGCCAATCCTCTCCGATATTCTCGCGAGGTTTCCAGGGACAGATAAATTGACCCGTGCACGCGTTTCACAATCGATCTCGAGACGATCCGCTCCGCGTATCTACGATGTTTACTACGCGCGCGACGCGAGGGTGCTCCATGAATGAGCGCGTGCTTGGTCGTTGGAAACGCTTTTCCTTAGTCGACGACGGCCGAGCACGAGGTCGGGAGGTGGATTTTTTCTTTTTCTCGCTGTCAGAGTTCACGATAGATATATGAGAGAAATGTTTAAGAGAGGATCTGTAATGCGTCGATCGCGCGAGGATTTGTTTAGACGATGCGATTCTGTTGGTCACGTGGAAAATTGGTAAGCGAGAGAGAAGATTAGGTGTATCGATCGGACGTGGAATGGCTCGGTGATTTTTGACTTTTCACAGATGTAGGTAATGTTCCTGGTTTCTTGTTTTCGAGGAAGAAGAGTCTTCTGGATTTTCGGTGTGAGCCGGGTGCATCTGGTCTGTATCGTTGAAATGACGTTTTGGAGTTTAGATCGCATAAGGTGTTGGAAAGTTTTCCAAACGCTCGTGGTAGCCTTGCTGTCTCGAGCACGCGCGAAATTTCTCAATGGTACGTTTAATGGAAGCAGAGATCGAGAGCCAGGGATTGAATTCCGAACAATTCTCGATGGGTTCGATACGAGCGAATTTGCTCTCCTGTACCGTTCTACGTTCACTCTGGACGGTCCACGTAAAAGCAAAAAATCTACATCCGCGATCCCTCGACTAATTACAAATATTATTGCGTCTCGTTGCAAAACACCGAAGCGGGATAACGTCACCCGTGGGCTTCGAATGTTTTTTCAAAAGTACGTGGTTGGAGGCGCAAACTGCGAGTAAAGGCGAGGGAAGGAGCACGCGGGAAGTAGAAAAAGTGATATTTGATCCGACCGTGACGCTTTAGGCGGGAGGATTGCGTCTGAGCATAAGAGTTCATCTTTCACTTCGCGTGCGCGCGCTATTCCTCGGGCGGCTTGTTGCGAGTACGCGCTCACCCCGTGGAAACGAGCACGCGCTCGCGACAAATAAAATATGGCCTCAGGTGGATATTGCACGTGTTACTGGCAATCGCGGCGCTGATACATCGCGCTTAACGACTTCCCTGTTCTCCCACAGTCGTTTCGTATTACGGTAGGAGGCACCTTCCGTTGTTTACTTTCGCGAGAATTTGCTCACCGTGCAAGAGCAATGTTCATTTCATAGAACATAATAACCTGTGTGTTCTACTGCTTGACGAAACAGTTGTGTTTTTTTTTGTGCTACGAGTAAAGATGTCGATATTCATTCCCTCCTTTTCTTCGCCTTTCGCTCAGTTCCATAATTGTATGGAATTAAAAAATCTCTCGAGGAGTAATAATATGCAGAGTTTCCGCTCGTTTTTCACTTTACACGAGAATCGATGCTAAAGTCTGCCGAGAGTAACGCGAGTATGTACGAGCGCGGGTAAAGAGGTTGCCTCGAGATTTGCATTTTGAATTGAGCACGCGCAAATCCTCCACCCGCTCCCATCTGTCTCTCGCAATCACATTATCTCTCGCGTCTCGCTCGCGGTGACTCATTTTTCCCGCTTGCCTCACTCGAATTGGTCAATTTCCTTGGAGGAGGGCGAGGCGCGTGAGCGCAAAACGACAATAAGGATGTCTCAAACGAGATTCACGTGAGAGAATCACCACGTCCCTCTTTGCGACTCGTCCGCTAGTTTTTTTTTTTCGTTTTTGCTCGGCGCGACGAGCCTAGGCTATTCGGGTGTAAGAAGCAGACGGTGTAATTTACGTTTGGGGACGACGAAAAGTCGCGTCCGCTAATTAATTCCGATGTGTTGCGAGATCGCAGGGAGGAACTCACTTTTGACTTATGATTTTGAAACTATTGTAATACGTCACCATTCGTGTTCGACCAACTATCTAGTGGTCGAAAATTGTCGTCTAAGGGAGTGAAATGATAATGAAAGTAGGTGTATCGAAATCCTATCAATAGTTAAAACAGGTTTAGTTCCTGTACAACAAAATTCCATAAATATTACTATTACTATATTGGTTTATGAGGAGGAGAAATGGCGTACGGAGTGTAAAGGAATTTCCACAGCAGCAAATAATGGTCCAAATTGTTCCAACAAATATTCATCCACCATTGAATCTCTCGAAATTCAAAGTGAACGAAAAATAAAAATTAAGTCCGCGCTTTTTCCGAGGGAAAGAAGAACTTGTCGCGCGTTGCTGCCGATTAAAGGCTTTGCCTCGGGCGCGTGCTTATCAGTAGGCGTGCATGGCGTATCCACCCACGTGCAGTTAAACGTGCCTCGAATCCTCGATCGATCTATCGAATATTATTGCATTGCTCGCCGATAAGAGCCAAGCGAATCGAAACTCCCACGATTCTCGAGTATCGCGACGGTGTTTACAAGCGAAAATTTCCTATCGTCGACGGGAGATCTCGAAATGTATCCAATCTCCAATATTCGGACGATTCATGAATTTCCATCGTGTATACGTGCTTTTCTATTTATCATTATTATTTTTCTTCGTTAATCAAAACTCCACGTAGGTATCAATGGTGATCAATCCACGTCGTTCTTCTCACCTCCCCGCACCCTCAACGTCGATGCTCCGAGACACGGCGCAACAGTTATTTTTCAGTAAACAAAGCGATGCTTGCTTGTTCGCACGTCGACGAGGAGAATGGAGACGAGCGGAGGGATGTGTGGATACGTTCTGTTTTTCATCGGGAAATTTCAATTTGTCCCCAGGGAATCGACGAGGGAGTTCATTGCGAATTCGCGCGAGCAACGTTCCAAACGAGTTCCGGTATATCTTCCTATTTTCATTCTCGCTCTCTGTCTCTCTCTGTCTCTCTCTCTCTCTCTCTCTCTCTCTCTCTTTCATTCTCTCGTTGTTGCTTTTCGCATCCCCCTCCACAATTCGTGCTGCGCGAGCCATCACCTGCATAACGATTATTCATTACGCGCGCACTGTTCAAACTTCCGGCAATTCGGCGAAATTTTAAATACACTAAAATTCAATCCGCTCTGTGCATCGATCAGGCGATTCTTCGTGACCAGAGAGCAAAAATTAATGTGAATTTTAACGGAAAGTCTCGACATATCACCCAATCCATATTCCTTTCAACGCTCGAATTGACGATTCGTTTGCTTCGTATAGGCATTACGTATTTAATGAGACTTTGACCATTTCCTTTCCACCTAATTTCCATCGCGATGCTTATTCAAATATGATAATTAATAACTCACGTGATATAGGCTGCAGTGACAAAAAAAGAAGTAAATCGTAGAACAAATATGGTACACGATGTACAGTCAGTCATGAAAGTTTTCGTACAAGTAGTACAAGTTGACAAACAAGAAATAAAGACACTTAAGGTATCAATTTTTCTTGATCGTCAACTTTTGCAAGGTGTACGAAAACTTTTGTGACTGTGCATCGTATCTTTAAATCTACGTTACGTCCTACAACCTATACTGTATATAACGTGTAGTACGCGTGTAGTCGGCAGAGAAAAAAAAAGGAAGTACGAAAAGGTAGATAGAAAAAGGGAGCGGGAAAAAGAGAACGAAAGGGAAGCGATGTTTCGTACGCTTCGAACGCCCAGAGCGTTGTCAAATATTTGTTGCTCCGTAACGAACCTCGACGTGTCTCCTGGCATGGCGTGTGTACGCGTACATTCGCATACACTCTATACGCGTACCGTGCCGCATCGTTAATGCGTTTTGCGCTTTCGCCTTGGCGCATGTGCAGTTTGAACCTGAGCTATGACGCAAGAAACGAGAAAGAAGAAGAAGAAATCGTGGCAAACGATCGTCCGTTCCACCCCGATTTCTTAATCCTCGTTCGCTCCATTGTTGCCACGAAGTGTCACGCAGGTGGATAAGTTTTCGTTTTCTCTCTCGGTTGAAACTGTCGCTTGCAACCCATTGTACAAGAAAAACTCACAATTACAAGAAGAATGGTAAATCGAAATAAAACTTGTGGTATTTATTCACCGAGTGGAGAGTAAGGAACGAATATTAATTTGTTTATTACACCTGCAGTTTTGAACGTCTTCGCAGTCGCGGAAAATTTTTGATTAAAAGGAAAATTTGCGTGGCACTAAAACAATTAAGATCGTGAAGCTATGAAACATACATATGGATGAGCATATCGTTAATTAAAAACTCCATCCATCGTGCTTTCGGAATATCGCAGAACAGTTGTAACAAGTTCGCGGAATACTAAAGTTGACGCATTATAGCATTGGATTGTTAATTGTTGCCTATGAAATTTTCAGGCGCGAAATTAAGCATCACCGCGGCAAATCTGAGCAATTATGGAATGGAAATGAGGGGCTCGTTTATGTTACTCGTTCCCGTTCGTAAGCTCTTCCTCTTGTTCGTTTTCGTGAAGATCGGTTAAATAAACGCGACCTTCGATTAAACGGTCCGAACGATCAATGGATTCTTCCTTCTAGAACAATGACGCGGGTTTACGAGACTTCGTTATCTCTCGCGCAATAGCGCAGTCCATATCTCATTGTTGTTTGCAAATCTAACAGGTGGATTACGGTGTTACGTACTCGGTGACGTTAATCGGCGCGCGCCTTAGAGCATGACTATTGCAACGTTATTAATTGCGGGCGGTGCCCTACTTCGAAGTTCTTCAAAATGTTGCAGGGACGATAACTCGGTTAACATCGGTAAAAGGTTAAACTGGATTATCTCGCGTCCATTGGTTTCACATACTAAAACGTGTGTCCCGAATTTGAAAACCTTGGGCTATCCGTCGACTGCCGAAGATTCCAACTCGCCTTGTAATGCGTCACCCTCACGCGACTGACAGAAGTTCTCCGTTTACGTCCAGCCAGATCGTGGTTATTTCGTGGGTCAATTTTCCGCACACCTGCTCCACGACAAAAATCAATCTCTCCGAAGCTTGTCCCTCTCTCGTCGTTCGGCACACTTCAATTAAGTCCCACAGTGGACGTGAGCTTTTTACTGCACTCGTCCTCACGAAAAAAGAACGAGAAGGGAGAAAAAGAAATTCAACGATCTACAGAAAAACAAATTATAGTAGCTGCAAAAATATATCTCTTTCTCCTTGTCCTTCCTTCCTGGCGTCGAAACGACAGATTTGCGATAATTCGTTTATACATTTCATCATCATTGCATTGCCCTTTGTAATTCACTCGTTTATTCATATCACTAATCACCACCGTGCGATTAGTGTCACGAAACGAATTCACTCCTCGATTCTTTTTTTCTCTCGCGATACGAAGCGACAAAAACGAAGAAGAAGAGGAACGTGAGAGTAGGTGACGTTGGAAACTGCCTCGTCGCGTCAGCTTCTACGCGATAAAAATTGCACGCGTGCCACGACAATGGGTACGACTCCTTATCATCTCCGCGTTTACGCGCAGGCGAATCGCGAGGGCATGGAGTTGGACGCGAAACAAACGCTCGGAGAATTCGTCCCGACCTGCAGTAGGAAGTGAGAGGGTGAAATTACGCGAGGGCGCGACTCGTAATTGAAATTAATGGCCTGCTACCCCGTAGGGAATTTTTGTCCGCGCGCGCGTGTGTCTTGTTGAAAAGCGAGCGCGCTTACTCGCTGCACTCGAGGGGAAGGTGGTGAGGATGGCAGACTGGAGGGTCGAGAGGACGGAGGAAATCGGTCGACCTTGCCACCCATCCGCCGCACACGCTCAGGAGCAAAAACTGCGCCCGCGCGACACGCGCGCGTGAAGCGTAACGAGCCCGACGTGCAAAAAGTTCTCGTCAAGGTGTGCGTGTATTCACCCTCGCGTCGTTCCCGTACTAAACACTTTTATTTACGTTAGCGCATAGTTACAAGGTGCATGCTTGTAACGGGCGCGAATTTTAAACAGAGTATCAGTGGTATAGATAAACATACGCGGACGGCCATTGAAGTTGCAACCTCATGACTTCATTCATTACCTGCCGCAGGCTTGTGTTCATTTCTAACTGGCCGAGTGAGTTGTATATTTTTATCTGTAGCAAAATTCCTTGTAGCGAACGTTTTAAACTCTGTCCCCCGTATTTGCAACGTAAAAAAGCTCGAGTATACAAGGTGTCATTAGTCATATCTGATTCAAGTATCGTAAAACCTGGATGGATTGTGGGAAATTTACAGAAAGGGACTAAGGGCAGGTGTGTTCCAACGAAATGAAAATGTGTCGCGAAGGGTTATCGGACGTTCAATTGCAATTTAAACGGCCACCTGTGCAGCTTCCGATATCATCGACCTTTCGACGAAATCTATTCGCGTCCGTTGCACGCTACATCTGCACAACTTTCTCGAGGGTTCGCGGAAAAGAGGGATATTTTTGGGGTAGTATCGTAATACTCGTAACATCCGATCGATCCTGTAATTGCTTCGGACGAAATTCTCTCGAAGTTCGTAACAAAAGCATTGACCCTCCAAGACCTCGAGAGCACGCGATAGCCAACTGTAACTTCGCACTTCGCAATCGTTCACCTTTGTCCCACTTCTTCACTTTCGATAGCTTTTCGACTTCGCCCACCAGTTCTTCTCGTTGCTCGATTCTAGTAACGGGGTAAGGAGTCGCGACGATTTCGCAACGTGAGACATGCGGAGGTGACGGGAGGAAGAGGCACGTGCCTTCCGCGAGTGGAAATCGCATCCGCGCTCGTTATAGCGCGCGAGTTGCGCAAGCGTCACGAGATCCCGACTTACGACTGGATACCAGTCGAAGAGGATGAGATGGAACCAGTGAACTACAGCAATGCAGATTGGCAACATTAGCTGGAGGGGTCTTGCCGGAACAACGCGACACGTGAACCTGACAGTAACCTCACGGAAATGCGACAATAGCTATTACTTATATCTATTAACCTTTTGCACTCGAGGCCTTTCTCGGTAATGCCTTTCGATTTCCAAATATGCTTGTGAGGGGAAAATATTTTATTATAGTGTTTTGAAAATCTGTCGAGATTAGCTGCAAGACTATGCTGTAATAAATAAGGAGTTTTACTTAATAAATTGACGATGACTTTTGCGTGATCTTCAAATGACATTCCAATGTCAAATCATTGGCACCGGCTGACAGCCCCTTTCAAGCCATACAACTTTTGATTGAAACATTTTTTTATTTAACGCACCGTTTCGGCGACATTCGAGTGTATTGTTTAAAACGGAACACCCTTGTATATAAAATATATGTATAAAAAAATATATCATTTTATATTTTGGTAGGTTATATGTACTGTACAACGTTTCCAGTTTCAAAAGAAATCAAGCGCAAATAAATATCGTCGTTACTCGACGTATCGCGTCAAACAAAAGCCGCAACAAAGTGGTGACCGAGAGGCACCTCTCGAGTGCAAAGGGTTAAAAGTAACTCTTGGCTCAAAAGTAACCCTCGGTTTAAATGTGCAATTGTGACACGTGATTTTGCGAACCACGTATTTAATTTGAACATACCGCATACCAGCCGCGTCTGTTGGCTTTGAGTTTCGTTCACTCGTGAGAAGGAGAATCCGCCGGCTTAAGGCGGATTCTCAACGAGAGCGTGCGAGGGCGAAGCGACTTGGTGAGCGACCACGAGAGAACCACCGACTGGTTCGCTCGATTTCATTCATTTGCCGGATAATCGCGGTGTTCCTGTTTGCTGCTCAGGGACGTAGCGACGCGAGTGCGCCTGTGGCGAAAGGAGATCCAATGGGCCGGATGGAAGGCCCAGCCAAACGTAATCCGGCCCATTGGGTCGCCTTTTGCCCATTGTACTCTCCATTTCTCTCTCACTCTTATATTCTGTTTCTCTCTCTCTCTCTCTCTCTCTCTCTCTCTCTCACGTGGAATATCAATCTCATTCTCTTTCACTCACAATCTCCACAAAGAGTTAGAGAGAACCTTTTGCCTTCTCCGGCTTCCTCCATCCTGTCCCCTTCTTTTTTCCATTGTCGAAAGCTAGTCCGTCGGATTTCTCGGTCTCTCCGTTTCCACTTCCTCCTTCTCCTCCTCTTCCTGTTTCCTTCTCCCACTTTCAGAACGGAAGCCGCCGCTGAACGCGCCACGATTCGTCTCGTGAATGAAGCGCGCGAGAAGGAGCCGTGAGCCACGAGCGCGCTGCTCTTGACTTATCGCGCACGCACCCACGCACACGCGCACGTGACTCCTACGACGCCACGCGTCCACGCGTGACTTACCGGAGCCGACGTCATGGTGTAAATACGTCAGAAAGGGCACAATGACAATAGAAAAGAAGCAGACTGTTGCGCCACGTTTATTGGCCGCACGTTTAGCGCGACGCCCTATGAAGGACGGTCCCGTCGTCGTTCGTCGATGTAACTTCAATTCTAAGAGTTTGTCGTCGCGATATGGAACCCCTCGTTACTAATCGTTCGTACCTTGACGACCTTAGAGTCAGCACCCTTCAGGAACACGTAATAATGTATATATAACAATCTACGTAGATATCTTTCTTCCACCCTCCTTGGCCACTTTCTTTTGTTTTCTCTTGTCCACGTAACCAACGCTCGATCAACAGACCAGTTGGGGTGCGCGCGTGCGTGCGGGTCACCCTGAACTTACGCACCAGACGTCGTCACGACGAGAGACAGAGCGAGAAAGTTCCCTTGGTGACCGTGGCCGAGGTACCTACCGTGTGCGTAAATGTGGAATAGACGCGTCCGCCAGAAACCTAAGGGTGCAGAGAATTCTACGCACTCGAGACGACCAGCGTCTTCTGGGAAAGCGAACAACAGACATAGAATACGTAAGAAACTGTGCGACACATTTCATCGAATGTAAGATAATTCTTAGGTTAATCGTCGATTCTGTGCGTGGGAGACGGACTAATGCAGAAAATTAACAAAGATTCTTTGTAGAGACTGAACAGAGGACGTATGGCTTTCGAGGTAATTCTGGATAAAATCAATTTCTTAGATGAAGAGAGTTCTTTCTCGACGTAATTAACTTATTTTAGAAAGCGTGCTTGACCGAAAAGAAGGACCTCGTCATTTTTTAAGAACGGTTTGAAATTCTTATGAAACGAAGAATACCTAGGAAAGGAATTTTTGGCGCGTTTACGCCTCTTCGCGCGTAACTTCGTTCGCAGGGCAGCCTTAACCACAGGGCTAAATGGGCTATAGCCCCGGAGCGTAAGTCTTTCGAGGGCGGCAATTTTGATTGGTGTTACATCTTTTTATTATTATTAGTTATTTAGTTACGTTTTTGTTTATTGTAATGATAATAAATGGACTTTTTCTAGTTGTGAGACTTTTATCCCTTTGACTGCGCGCTCTCGGACGAATCCATCAATATGCACGGCGCGTTTTTCGCATGTCAGTCGCTGCCACTGGTTGTCCACTGACTACTGACTAAAACAGTACCCGGAAATTTGATATCATTCTTAGGGTTTAAAAAATAATGATGACAAATAAATTAAAAACACAGATAGCGTATGTTTACGCCTTTCGTGTATATTGATGGATTTGTGAAGGCGTATATATACGCCTTTAGCAGTCAAAGGGTAATATAACTTTGCCGGTCACCACGCTCTCGCTAGCCATCCCATATATTTTTTTATAAAGAGGGGTGCATTATTTTTAATAGCCCACGAGCACCGAATATCTTAGGGCGGTCCTGTTCGTTCGATCGGTAGATCTTCTCGCAGAGTCTCTAAGTCGTGAACGTGCTTGCTCCGGAATCCGGGACCTTGGGTACGCGCACTCGCGTTGGTACGTCCCTGAGCAGCAAACAGGAACACGACGATTATCCGGCAAATGAATGAAATCGAGTGAACCGGCCGGTCGTTCTCTCGTGGCCGCACGGCCAGCACGCTCCGCGTTCGTCCTGTCTCGTTGAGAATCCGCCTTAAGCCGGTGGATACTCCTTCTCATGAATGAACGAATCTCGACGCGACGGGACGGCGCGTGCGCGTTATATTCAAATTAGACGTGAGCATCGCAGAACCTCGTGCTCCTCCCAATTATCATCGCGCGATCATTGTGGAATTCATTATACACGCGGCACGTTACGTTCGCAGTGGTAAATCCGGCTCGAAGGTGTAAACACGAACGGTTGCTTTCGTTCCTGCTGTTTCGCTGTTCAACAACCGCGTCACCGTCTCGCACCTTCGACTGGAGTCTCCTCCATTAAAATGATGCGACACGCAAACTTGGTTCTAGGTGGATGTTTACAAAGTTCGTTAAACGTTTAAGTAACCTATGCAATTTGTGGTAATAGAAAGGTGTAGGTAGATATTAATTTTAGTCGAACGATCTACCGACACATTTACACGGTCTTCTACCGTCCCTTGAGTTTTTGTCCGAGCTCACTTTTAAAAAATATTACCTTCGTTTGTTTGTTTTCGAAAGAAAAACAGATCCGTTTGGCTGTAACTATCGGCGCTACGTTTTAGATCCGAGCTTTCTTTACTCCCTCTGTCCCCAATTGACTGTCATGTTTGTACATTTAAATCAAGTGCTATTTTGGGGCGTTTCCGTAATGTTACTACCGGATCACGTGTCACGCCATTTTAGTGGGATCCAGCGGCTTATGTTGCCTGTCACCATTGTATCTTACTGGTTTCTTCTGGTCTTCTTCGACCGGCATCCAGCTGTAAGTCGAGATCTCGTGACGCTTGCACAACTCGTGCGTTGTAACGAGCGCGGATGCGATTTCCGCTCGCGGAAGACGCGTGTCTTTACCTCCCATCACTTCTCACTCTGGCGTTACGAAATCATCGCGTCACCTCATCTCGAGCATAGAATTGGTAACGAGAAGAAAAGGTTGAGTGAAGCTGTAGAGCTTTTGAAAGTGAAAAGCTAGGGTAAAGGTGAAAGATTGCGACCTGTGAAGATGCAGTGCGAAGTTCTGCGATTTTAGAGGGTCAATGCTTTTGGTACGAGCCTCGTGAGAATTTCGGACGAGGCAATTCCAGGATCGATCGGATGTTACGAGCGTTCCTATAGTATTCAGAAATACTCACTCTCGTGTGAACACTCGGGAAAGTTGTGCACGCATCGCGTGATTCGCTTTCATCGAAAGGTGGATGATATTGGAAATTACAGTAGTGGTCATTGGAATTCCAATTGTGTACCGAATGCACATTAAGAGACAAGTTTCTTTTATTGTCGACTCGTAATCCGTCGACAGAATATCTTGGAGACTTAATAAAATTTTAAGCGCTTTATGCCTACGAATGAGTCGTGCTCGTCACTTTATGTCACTTTCAATCATCGATGTATTTCCTGCGAATAATTGTCACTCGCTTTTCAATTTCACGCGCGTTAATATCTTGCGTATTTGCAGACAAGCGCTGACGTAAAAGTGATACTGCAGTAATGTCGTGAGGATGCATTCGTGCACCTCTCATACAACTTCTTGCACATTGGGCTCGTTACGCTTCACGCGCGCGCGTCGCGTCGTACGGGCGTACTTTTTGTTCTCACGAGCGTGCGCTGTGCGCGCGTCTCGTGAACGGATGGCAAGGTCGACCAGTTGGTTTCTTCCTCCCGACCCTTCCGTCTCCTCTACGCTTCCTCTTTTCTTTTCACGAGTGCAACGAGTGCAGTCGATGGCACACGAGCAACGGCATGCTTCGAGCAAAAGATGCGCGCGCGATCGAGAAGCACTCGTGTCTTACGACACCTTCTCGCGCGCTTCATTCGTCAAGTGAAAGAAAGCGCATCTAAGAGTGCCCGTTCTGAAACTTGAAGAATGAATTAGGAAGAGATAGCTAGGAAGTGGAAATAGAGAGCCCCAGGAATTCGACGATTTAACGTTCACAGGATGCAGAAAGCGGAAGAGGCAAGAATGTTCGTTCTCTAGATGTTTGCCGTGAAAGATTGAATGTGAATGAGAATAATATGTCTCACGAGGGTGAAAATGAGACGGAAGAGGGTGAGAAATTTAGTGTAGAAGAGGAATGAGCAAAGGATGACCCAATTCGCTCGAGGTCTTTCACCAGACCTATGAGACTTCGAAGAAATTTAGAAAGAAGAATCTGGTGTATTTGAAAACCTTGAAAGTTGAAAAGAAACTTAGGATCGTCCCATTAGTCGTACGAACAAGATAATTTAAATGACATATGTGCATACAAAATTAGCTGACAAACAAGTTATCGCAATGGTGGTGAATCCTTTCTGCGTGCACGTACCAAAATTTTACAAATAATATTCATCGCATTGCGCAATTTTCAATAGAAGAAATAATTGTTGCGTTCTCATACCGCGTGTTAAGATCCGCGCGAATAAGGTTACTTAATAATTGACAACACTGGCCAGGTGCGCACTAGCAGCCCTCTTTTTCTTTGTATCAATTGGCTTACAGAATCGAAGCCATCGGTATCACTAACCACGAGCCATTACGTTTTCCTCAAGTATTTCTTTTATAGATATAATCAACCAAAGTTACGATAAAGGTACAGGGCCGAAAGATGTCAAGTGATTCGAGCACCGACGTACGCCACAATAATTAACAAGAATTTAAGTATTACCACATTTTGTCCCGACAACTTCAGAAGTAAACATTGAATTACCATGCTCTGGTACGCGTGCCATAGAATCTTTATACCGGATTATCTATAGGACGATTCAATACAAAGAAAATGGCTTCCTTGCGAGGAGTTGTTACGAAACAATTATAATCGATTGCGAAACAAAGCGTGAAGTGTGTTCCGTAGGCGGCGCGCGTGCGAACGAATGACGCGACGACGGAAGGGGAAATAATTGCGCCCCTTCCCTCGAACGTTGCAGAAATTGAAAGGCGTCTCGACGCGATGCACCGCGCGCGCGCGCGCGCGCCAGTGCAAATGGGAATTTCGTGATGCTTATCGAACGGGGATGCCTCGTAACGAGCGATCGTAGCTCGCGATCTCCTAGGACGCGAAGCCATCGTCGATACATCGTGGATGTTAATGAAAACCTAATTGCGTTACCGGGCCCCGCCTCGGGTAATCATGTCGTTTCGCGCCGCTCGCGCTCGCCTCGTTACCGAACGAGATAAACGACCACGAGGACGCGAGCAGTGAGCGCGCGTGTTCGAGCGACGGCTGACTATCGCGCGCATTTCCATTGTCAATGTCAGGCTCGCTCGCCAGAAGGAAGTTCGTGACTGCGGCGTACGTTACGCCTCCGCGGCCTACTGGTTTATTTCCGAACGACAGAAACACGCGGTTTACTGCAATTCACGATTTGGGTGGTACTCGGCGGAAAAGCGTGTCAATTCCGTTCTTCTCATTTTTCGAAACATTTCTTTTTGTTCGTACACCCAAGACCATTGAATTGCGAAGGTTGTGAACCTTGGACGGAATAATCTTCAGAGATGTTTCGGAACAGCCCAAGCGTATTTTTCTTTAATGCTACTATGATGTCATTTTTCAGATTTGCGAGAAAAGACGATGGTTTTTAAACGAACGTAAAATTGAAGTCGTGACGCCAAGTGATCCTATACATCGAAGCTATAGGACTTTTCGTTGAGGGAAACGCGTCACAATGACGAGCAGACTTTATGATTTCCGATGAAAAGGCGCTTTTACGGCTAACGAGTCGAAATCATATCGGTTACGTTACGTCGGTACTGTGTGCTGTGACGTAATGGTAGATTTTACCACTGTAACGAGCCAACGATATCGCGTGGCCACGTAAACGTTCGTATTTCCGCAGAGCGAGGAAATTCGTAGGGATGCGAAAGAAACATTTCTACAAAAACTAAGTTCTGAATTTAAAGTAGGTGTATCTAAGAATTAGAAAAAGAAGATGGAAAATACGTATGTATCTTAAAATTTTCGAGAAGAAAGAATTAGCACCCTAGGAGTAGAGACCGGAATTACCATGGAAGCGGAAACTTATTAAACCTGTCACGACAAACAGAACAACCAAGGAAATTAAAATACAAAAAACACCGTTCATCGTCAGCTTCCAACCTCGGCAAATTTTCACAACCGTCTATTTTACAAACTCAAGATTTGAAGAATCCTTTCTCGAGCCTCGTATTGGTAGGAAAACTGCGTCCACAAGACGAGTTAAAAACAAATTTACTCGCAGTTTTGTGAAAGGCTTCGAATTAAGTCTTTAATACTACGAATCCTCGTGCTCACTGACCACTCACTGGACAGCTCGAGTGAATGGTGTGCACACGTGGCAGGAGAATCTGGCCGAGCGGAAAAGCGGAAGATTTCCATCGGGCAGCTTCCGCTCGTGAGTTTACAGCCGACGACGGCGGAGTCCCGCACGACGAACAATGACGGGACTGTTGCAGTCGATTCGCGGCCCTCTCGCCATTATTACGGTTGTTACTGTTGGCCACGCTGGTAGTCGTTACGGACGGTAGGGCGTCCTCGCGTATCGCTCGCTCGTTACACCGTTACGCGCTCCACTCGCGAATCCGACGCAGTTCGTCGAGTTACCCTGGCAATGCGCTCGTTTCAGGACGTGTTATTGATGTTGCGTAATTTAGCTCAAGCGCAATTATGATGTCGCGTGGCTCGTTCGAGGACGAGCTTTCGATTCCTACCGTCGTCAACGACGAGTACATGATCATGCCTGTCCCTTCGACTTGATTTTCAAATTTATCTCCATCTGATTTTTGCCAGTGATTTTTCACGGTTTTTGCGATACGCAAGAATTTCGAAGCCCGGGGCTCTCGGTCATTGAATTTTTCCGAGCGAACTAGACGATAGGTCCTAAATTGTCTTTCAAATTTCCACAAGGTACTTTCGATTCGAGCGTTACGCATATTTGTACAGAGTATTCCGAAACACGTGTGCGTAACTCGAGCGATGAATTCAGCGTATTGAAATGAGAATAGAAGTACGTGTAAACGTTTATCCTGACCTTCTTACCGTGACACGGCCCTTTCCGTATTGTACCAGGTGTTCGCGTACCTTTTCAGAAATACTTTGAAACGTTTATCTTCCTATTGAATATAGCCTGCATATTTGTATTGAAATACTTCCTTAACTACACCCAGAAATAAAAGTGTATTCCAAATACGATAGTACAACACCTGTATCTCGGAAAGGAGGTCACAGAGAAGAAACTTTTTAACCCATTAAGTACCAACTTTTTCTATAGGGTTAAAAATATTTTTTACAAAATATACGCTATAATAAACACATAAAAAATCGATAAAATTTGAGTAGTCCCAAATGGGAACATTGGTACTTAATGGGTTAATACAAACGTTCTTCGTACGTTTTGTATACTGAATCCTGGGGTAATATCCAAGCTATCTCGAAACACCCTGTATACTTCAAAAGTAACAGACAGTCGCGTTACAATTTTCAAGAACTGAAACGAGATAGCTCTCGTACGACGAAACCGGAGGAGGATCCGTAGGAACGTAACCATGTGATTTCCTCGTTCACGAGGCGCAAGCGCGTCGTTGTCGGAGTGAACGCGTGCTGTTCAATTAACGCCACTTAACGAGCACCCTCTAACGTCCGAAAATACTCCGATGCTCCTGCCTTCGGAGGAAAGGAGCCGACGATATCCCGTTGTCCGCATAAAGCTCTAATCAGCTCGCTCTAACCAGGCCGGTCTCTAGATTCGTTCTTGGAGCCGTTCGAGCTAGAGTAGTGGAACGGAGACTATTTCGAACGTTCTGGAGCATATTCCTGGTAGTAGAGCGTGCCGCGAGTCGGCGCGGCCTTCACTGGCCGTTTAATTGCGGTAGACGAGTCGATAAAATGTCTCCTCGATGTGGCGTGTGCGGCTCCAAGATAAATGGGACGGCCACCGTGGTAGGGAGGACGAGGCAAGTGGAAGGGAACAGGGAAACGGAGGGGAGGCACGAATAGTGGAGTAAAGCGTACTACTCGCTTCCCTAGCGTACGTACGGCCAACCAGGAATGCGATTTATCGATCTTGCCTCGCAGTTATCGGCAAGCGAGCGCGCAACTCGCTGCTCTTGACTCTCGTCGCGCTTCCTCCTCTTGTCGTCCGGCTACACCTTTCTCACTTTCTCACTCTCTTCTCCCTCTCTCCGTTATTTTGTAATCCTTTTGTGCATCGTTCCATAAACAGAAGAAATCTAGCGCGACGTTGTTTGCTTTTTTACATCCACGTTTGTCATCCTGCATCGTGGCTCTTATTCGAAAGGGTCATTTTGGTAGATAATGTTAATTCTATTTTGTTCAATTCCCCGTTCGTACCCCTCTCGCTTATCTACAATTGCTACAAGGTCTTCTTTAATAAACAGTTAAACGATCAATTCAAATCGGAGCACTGACAGGAGTGAATCGCAATCTAGTAAATGATTGAAGATAGACGGATTGGATTTTTTTTTCATTTATTGATAGGATTAGTTATCGAATTGGTTTTAGGTGAGTGATCAATTTCTTTAGGATATCGATCTTTTCCGAATATTCAGTTTCGGCAATGGTTTTTCGTCAAGTAATATTCAAGTTTTGTCTGTGTGCGCGAGGCTGGGCTGTGACTTTTCAAAATGTCAATTGCAAATTCGTTATAATTTAATTTAATATTACATCATCTCCTCATGGCCCACTTTTAACGCGTATATTCGTTATCCCTTGAGTTATTAATACATATAACTGATAAACCGGATCAGTGCATAACTTTTTTATTTACAAATTTCTTGGGCTCGTTGACCTTCCTTCTTCATCTTTCGACACGTTGAATCCTCGATCGATCGATTATCGCTAGTAGAACTTCGTACGATGAAATATTGCGCACTAACGCGGCCGGGTTAGTCCAACGCGTTCAAGGTCTCCCCGATTAGAGGGTCACGGTATGCGACACTGTGTTTCGGTCGACTAAGCGTAAATAATCGTTTATCCGTTCGTTTCTGTTCACAGGTATATTTATAGGTGACGTTTCACCGTGCACCACACCTTTGCCGACCTTTCGTACGTGCTCAACCCTCAACCGCCCCTTTTTCAGTATTCATCCCCTGTCTCTTGATAAGCCGCGCGTCTCCTTCTCCACTAATCTCCAGCTCGTATTTTCGAATATACATTCTTCTTTCATTTCTTATCGCAAGCGTTACGCTCGTTATCGGCACGAGATCGCGAATTCTTTCCGTCTGGCATTCTCGATCTTCATCGTTTTGCGACGCGTCGTCTAATCGTCGACGAGTTCACTTCTCGCGGCGCTAACGAATTTTTTCGATTCGTCTGAAAGTCGCGAAATCTCGTCCGAACGCGTTCAAGGTTTAAAGTTTCTCAGCTATCGCGGAGCACTGCAATTACAGATCGCCAAACGCACGTGGCGAGTATTCATTTGCGTTCCGACCAATGTCCGTACTTTTTAATTTGATTTGTACGTTGGCGAGACGACGCAAAGCGCATCGCGCATTCTCTTTATCGTCTCTCCCCATTAGCGAGCTTCCGTAATTGTCTATTTCATCGCGATTATACTAACGCCTCTTTCATTTCTTCATCGACTTCCGTTTCTGGGAAACGATGATAATTATTGTCAGCCATTCGCGCTCTAACGGATCTTTAATCGCGCAATAAAACTTCGTAGCAGTTATACCAATAGAAACGATTAGAAACGTCGCGCTCGGAAGTTGAATATTCGCGCGCATAAGATTCAGGCGGAAAATGTCAGTTAATTTGACGAATCTCGTTTTCGTTCGTGGAACGAGCGGGAATTAAAATTGTAGCACACGTGAGATCTCTCTGTCAGTGCGTGATTTTTTTTTCTGTGTACACTCTGCGAACGAGGATAAAGTCAAACCATTTGGGAGATGAATATTCAGTGACGCAAGTAATCGTTCCATCGTCGTTCGCAAGGGAAATCAAAGAACCATTAAATCGTAAACGCTCCTAGACGATTAGTTCATTCGATAACTCAATCTTCGCGTTACTATACCGTCTCTAAAATATATTTATTGATCCAAGCGGGTGGAACGAGTCAGCCGATTGCAAAAGACCCCCGGTCGAATGAACGCGGTCCGCGCGTCATTAATCTTTATAATGGATATTTTCGCCTGACGGTGCCACGATCGATCTTACTCCTCGATACGATACTTCATCGGAGAAAATTCTACGCGCCTCGAGCGACCATATCGTTGCGATAGGAATTGTCCAGAAGATTCGAAATAAAAAAATCCTTGTACGAATTTCCTTACTAACTCAGATTAAGAGTTCTGTCTTTTTCCGACTCGTTCGCTCATTACTACTCGCACCGATTCTGGATGTGAATGAACCATTAGACAAGATAAAGATGTACTTAAGTGGTCAAAGAGAAAAGAGTCGAAAAAAATGGGAAATATATTCGTTCCGAAAAATCAAAGAGAATTTCTCGAATACAGCCGAAGTAAAGGTCTCTATACAAAAGCAAATATTACGTTAGACGTTACCGTACTTCTGATTCATAACGAGAATAAGATTTTACTTTACGTTTAACCGTATTTTCAGAAATTGCTGAGACTACGAATTAAAATTTTCGCAACGTTTCGCGAAAGAGAAACCGATAACGGAAATTCGATTTATCAATGAACCAACGAAACCGTGAACCCAAGATAGTGATATTCGCTCGGAATCTTTCCTTTCCGCCGTGATTATTTCAATTCCAGACGCACAGTCTCGAAGCGCCTTAAAATTAGTTCGTCAACCTGAGCAAACGTGAGACGAGATGTTTCATCACTTCCTCGCTCCTTGCGAATTCACACGTGCGATTTAACATTCGTCTAAAACAAGACGTGGGTACGCGTGTCGAATTTTCGCGAAAAACTTCGTGGAACGAAATTTTCTTTGTGATCTATTCGCGATATATCTCGTGTTTACCTCGTTCTCTCGAAGTAGAAAACGGGGAGAGTCGAGTAAATTCACAGAAGGATCCGACTGACGTACGATCGTGGGGATAAATCAATTTGTCGACGGAACGAACGATCGAGCGAGATCGGTTCGCGCGAAAGGAATGCCCGCCGCGTATCGAAAGGTGCAACGACCTGTGCACTCGCCGTCGATTGCCCGCTCGCTTCGTTTGTCTGTATGCCTGTTTGTCCGTGCGTCCATCCATCTATCCATCTGTCTGCCTTCCGTCGATCCGTCCGAAGCACGCGTCCGCGACGGAGCGCGCGCCGCGTGGGGACCTCGAGTTTCGCGTTCACGTGCCGACCTTGAAAGCGGAACGTACCCGTCGTCTGCTACGGCGAGCTGACTGATTATTTAACGCAACGGCATAATCGTCGTCGACCAAGCGACAGTGTAATTTACGGAGTTACGTTACTACCTCCGCCGCGCTACCGCCTCCGTTCTCACCCGCTTCCGCCTCTCTCGTATCCTTCCACGCTGGAGAACCGACGTCCCACTGCTCCTCTTCCGCGTTGCACACGAAAGATGCGACGATAGAAAGGTCGTCAGAGTTGCAGATATGATCTTAGACGCGGTTGCACGATTCGAACTTAAACATTAAGTTTCACTTAAAGCTGAAATTCCGTTGCACGAGTCATCTCCTACAACGGAAATTCGACTTTAACACGAGTTAACTGCGTTCGACGTGTATACACGTCAATCAACATTTTTATATTCTTCATCGTGAACAATTAAAAACACTTATCACTTGATATAAAACTTGAGAATCAAAACTCAAAAAAAAAATTCCACAGCTAACTGGTTAAGTACGACTTCATTTTTAAGTTCGACTCGTGCAACCGGGTCTTAGAGTCGTTTATCTAATACTTCGAATGATAGGGGCCCGGTGAAACGGTCGCTTTGGAAAGAATTTCGCGATTTGAATTTTTCTTATCTCACCTCTATTATTTACCGCTTCGAGGTGGTAAATAAGGAGGAATTTTCTTTTTTCCCGTCGATTTTGCGCGCAACTCTTGGCTATGCTCTTTTTTAAAACAGTCATTCTTGATCGATAACAACCGTGGATTTGTGGGAAAGTTCCACTTCAAATTCTTGCTGGTCGTTTTCTGTTTTCTTCGAATAGGAAAAGATAATTTCGAAAGCTTATGTGGCATCGATATTATAGCAGGACTTGCAAAGTTGCTATTTCAGTTACTGTTTTTCCATTTCCTTCTACTCCAATACCAACGAATCCTTTTTCCGCATGGTTTCTAGTAGACTCTTACATCGCGGTTAATTTTAATTTTAAAGCAACAAAGTTGCACCTACGCTTCAATCGTACGATCGACTTTCCTCGCTTCTTACGTAGTCGTTTTTGCGAAACGAGAACGTGTCGCACGTGAAGAATCAGTGGCGACCGATGAGAAACGGGGAGAGATATAGAGAGCTGCGACGCGTGGCGAGTCACTACTTACTCAATGAGTGTTTTGAAATTTTCTAGGGATTCGCGCGAATGCACGGAGAGCACTATCACCAAGGTCACGCGTAATGAGTAATCGAGATTAACGAGGAATGCAAACAAATTGGAGCGAGCGAATGTGTTTGCCATGACATACATACATTGAAATGTACATTGACCGTGCGTTCGTTAACTAAAGAAAACAACGCTTTAATTTGCGCGCACTTTATATTCTACGCGAAGATCGCCGTGTCGAATCAGTGAAGCGGGAGTCGAATGTATTTACTTCCGTACGGTTCATCGACATTCGTAACGGAGTCATTCGCCATCAAACGAAATAACATAAATTCTCCGCTTCTCTTTCGCTTCGCCTCTTATCCCCTCTCTCGTGCCAGTCTCTTCCCCGCTATCTAAAAGCGCGCGACTGTATTGCGCCTATTACGTCGTTTTACGAGCGTGCGCGGAGACGCGCGCGGCACGAAGCAACCAACGTGCGCGTCACCTGCCGGCGTGAAAGGTTGCCCGCGTAGCAACCGTGAACGATTTGCCACGCAATGGAATACTACTGAGGCCTTCCGTCTCGGTGCCTAAAGCTGAGACCACACGGACTGGTAACGCACCCTTCGTTAGAGGCATTCGCTTATGGTCAAGCGAAACACCTTATTCTTGTATGTTGGGATTGATCGGATCACGTAAGAAGAAAAAGAGTTTCGAAATCAATGCGTGATAGCGTGATTCGAAAGTCCGATCGATATTATCGTTGATTTCGATTCGATAACAAAACGTAGCTGCCTCTAGAAATCTGGAGAACACAAATCCGCTTCCTATTGCGTAATAGGCAAAACTAGAGGAAATTTAAGAAATCAAAGCCTTTTTTTTCATTAGCGAATGTATAACTCAAGCCTATTCGATTCCCTGCACTTTTCAATATCGATCGCATAAAATAGTAATTGTTACTTACTGTCTAAGTACAATTATCGAACGAGTATTCGAGCGGTTCGATCCACACAATTATTCGTGGTCTAAACATTTTCTCTAAAACAACAGATCGATTGCAATTGCCGAGCAGAACGCATCTAATAATTGAGCTGCTCACTTGACAAATCGATTAACTCCACTTTTTGCATTTTTCATAAATTTAAGCATCGAAGTATTTGATTAAGTCCCTACTTTTTATATTTGTAAAATAATTTTGAACATAATTCATACATCCATAGAGTTAATCGATTTGTACATTGAACGGATCAATTCGTAATTTAACTTAATCACAGTATCGTTTCTCGTATTTCCTTAATCGATACCATTTATAATAAACACTGTACCGTTTACGGATACTAGTCGCGTGGCTAAAAATTTCGATCCACATCTTTCGAGCGCACGCGACCGTGTGGCCTCGGCTTAAACTACGTACGAACGCACACGACGGTTCGGCATCGTGCGCTCGAGCGCAGTGACGACGAGAACGGAGTGCAGCGTGCGGATGCACCGCCGCCTTGCACTCGCGCGCCTCTCTCGCTCGACAGTGGAATAGTACCGGAGAGGGTGCGGAGAGGGACGCGTACGAGCGGCGCGGATATTTGGACGCGGAGAGGAATGACGAGCAGGCGTGGTGGAGAGTGGGAGGGAGGCCAGACGTTAAGGTGAATTTTGGATTATTTTAGAAAGAGGAACGATGCAAGAGCGGAAGTGACTAGAGGAGGAGGGAAGGGGAGGTGACGCGTTGGGTGCAGTTGCATTCTTCGAATGACGTAACAGGCTCTCGTACGCCTCACTCGTGCTGCTCGTAGTAATTGTTACTAACAGATATGGGCAACCCTCTAACGCGATTGACACGGAGTGTGAGATTAATCTGAAACAGACGCGAGCGAGAAACGGAATGCAGATTGAGAAAAGAAGGGAGGATAAAGCTGCGTTCTCAATGCGAAGTAGAAACGAGGAACTTCTCGTTGTTGTGTGTACACTCTAATGCAAAGTCGGTGTCACTCTCAGGGGCTTGAATCGGCCTTCCACCGTTCTAACCAGGGAGCATTTCGACGTTGTAATGAGAAATCGTGCGATCTGGTTATCAGGAATTATCATATTGATGTATTTTATTTCGAATAAATGGAGTGTCGTAAGAAGAAATATTGGACGATGAATCGCAAAAATAGATGGGTCGTGGACACTGGCTTGCCATTAGTTGCCTACAGGGGACACCGACTTTGCACTTCATTGTACCTACGAATGTCATTTGTTCTTTTGGAAATTACAATTTCTGGAGAACCTTCTGTGGAAAATTGTTCGCGAAATCGATGGTATCCGAGGAAGCGGCGTAATAGAATTACCGCGAGTGTTCCTCTATAAATATATCGTCGCCAAAAAATCGACAGGAAGAGGGAACGTGCGTGTGTAAAATGCAGAACGAGCGACCAACTCGGCCGACTTGTCCCGTGCTATTGGCTAGTGGGCATCGGACGAAGGTGGAAGGAGAAAAAACGCAAGGGGACGGAGAGGACGAAGAATAGGTAGAGGAGGAGAAGATGGAAGATGAAGACGAAGATGAGGAGGAGGAGGAGGAGGAGGAAAAAAAATACGAACGGCACGACGACGCGCGGACGGCAGACGCGAGTGGAAGGAGGTGGATGAGAAAACTCAGTAGTGGAGGATGAAGAAGCGTCGGTGGAGCGAGGAGGAACGTGGTGACGAAGTGGAGGAGGTGAAGGAGAAGAAAACGAAGAAGAAGGAGACCAAGAAGAAGCGAGAGGCCTCCACCCGTGGTTTTCTCGCCGCACTGCCAAAACTCGGTGTGGCAATCGGCGCGCGCGTTCTTTCGCGCTCTGCCAGCTCAGCCGCCGTCCTGCCACCGTTTTAATTTAAGACACCCCTTCAAATGTCAGGAATACACATTCCTCTCGGCAGCGTCTTCGACGCGAGATTGAAAACATCGTCGTCTTCGTCATCGGAATCGTCCTCGCGGAGAGACCACGATTTCTTTGCGCACCGCACGAGCGCGTCACTTTGCTTTATTTCGCGCGCGCGAGCTATCGCGCGCCCGATAAATCTCGGCGAACGATTTCCGTCGTCGTGAAAATTCCTCGGCGGTGAGTCAAGATAAATCGAGTCGGGCCGAAATTAATACCGAGTTTCTCTTCGTTGGGGTTCCGCTCGGTCGCTCGTAGTTTCCGTCACGAAACCCACCCCTGCTTGCTCTTCGAATTTTTCAGAGCACGGAAGGTTAATAAACAGTTTGTTTAAATATATCACTTGCAATTCGTTCTCTCCTGCTGCTATTCCTATTTATTATCATCGAGAGAAAAACTCGGCCCCGTGTTTTCTCCATCCCAATATTGACCGAGCTGGAAAATAATTAAATTGCAGCAAATAAGACCTGCACGCGGAACCTACATTCTCCTCGATGCAACATGCAGAATCATTCTTCGATCTTCTCGAGCCGAGGGAAGAAACTTCGAGAGGGAAATGCATCGAAACCGACTTCTCGTGAATTAATAAAGCAACCCTCTCGCGGTGGATCGCGCGCTACGCGTGGAGAAATTGGGTTACCCGAGGCGAACTCGTCGGATGGCGAACGCACGAGACGTCGAGAAATCTTCGACCTTGTCGGAAGGTGGCACCTTAATGGGGTACATTCTACCCTCTTCCTCTCCTCCCGTCTGCGCGCAAGCACACGAGGGACTGGGACGGTTGAAATTCACGCGAATCCCTTTTAATCGTGTTTACGAGGCCCCTACTACAGCCTCGTCGTGAATGTAACGTACCACCTCCACCACCTTCTCTTCCACCACTACCATCTATACCTACACCGTGCCTTCGCGCGGCAAACGGACGAGCAATTTCGAGTTTACGAGCACCGGTGAGCGCGTAGCACGCGACCAGACGAGGAAGCCGACGACTTAGTAGTAAGTCTCTTCCTTCTCTTTTCCACTCCCTTCCATCACCGTTCCTCCTGTGCTCTAAACGTCATCTCGCTGTTTAGGTCGAGTGCTCCCACGTCTCTGCTACGCCTCTCCATCCCCCGTACTTTCATCCTCCTTCCTCTCGATGTTCCACCGTTGTAACTGCGCGAGTACATAAGGTGTACGAGCCACCGGCTAAGATGAGGCTCCTTTACGAGCACTCGCGAACGTCGTAGTCCTTCCTCCTGAGAAGGTGCAGGGAAGCTAGATGCGAGAGGACGAGTGGGAAGAAGAGACGAGAACGGAGGGAGTAACGCGTAAGCGAGCGCTAGTTGCATTTCCGGGAAGATTCTCGGGGTAATTGAAAGTTCGACGTTGGGGGTTGGGGGTGTCTAGGAGAAATAAGATTGTCAGCGGAGGGTAATGACGCTGGTGGTGGTCCGAGGGGGATGAACGAGCTCCTCCGTTCTATTCTCGGAACCTTCCAGCTCCTGCTCCTACGCTTCCTCGCGGAGTAAACAGGGTGAATTGGTTTTATGCACGCTTTGCGAGAGATTATCGCGCGCTCGTTACTCTCTCGTATTTCTTCGAAGGGTAGCTCGAGGAGGGAGAACGCGAATGTTTGACGAGCGGGTAAAGGGACGACAACGGGACGATGAGTGAGAATAAATGATCGAGGGGTGGCTTGCGCGTAAAAATGTTCGACTGCTTTTAGGCAATGAGAAGAAGTTTGGTACTAGGTCAGTGCTAATATTGGACATCGTGCATTTTTATTTTGGGAATATTTTGTAGCTTTAATAGTGGTGACAGTAGAGCGACGTCCGCGGAAAGTAATGGTTTTGAAATTCAAATGTTTAGAAGAGAATTTTCGATTTTATCACTGTGATAATTGGTGTAATCGTGCTCAGATTGGTGTCATTTGCAGTCACAATCGACGTATCGATTATAAAGGAATTATACTTTCTACGAAAATGCATAAAAAATACAGACAACGTGGAAACTTTCATTGGCGGTCCCTCGGAATCGGTGGAATTCAGCGAAGGCGAATTATCTGGCAAAAGGCCGCACCTTGGCACGCTTCTTCCGGAATGCAGACGCGTATCGTACCTGTGCCATTAATGTGCCTCAAAGTTACGAGCAAGTGTGAGTAATTTCCCGCTCGCGTTCATAACCGAATACTTCGAGGCGATGTTTGAGCCGCGTCAAAGAGAGCCACGGGCTTCGCAATCGCTGAGGTTCCAACCAGGAAGGATAATTTCAAAATTATTCTCTACGTCGAAACGCGTCGATCATTCCGAACAATTCCGCAATTTAGTGACGAGCACCTCTTAGCGGCACATCCCTAAACCGCTATTAACATCGAAACAACCCCATCCGGGGTAAGTGTCTACACCTTAAATACCCTCGAGTACACTCACCAGTAGAGATAATTTCTACTGTGTCCGTCAAAACATCTCTCCCTTTCCAGATGCTACAACATTCTTCCTCAATTATACTTTTCGACGTTACTAACTTAAAATCATTACTATTATTATTACCATCTAAAAATTAGCATTTTTTATTTGCATTAAAACTACGCTTGTCCTACCTTGCGATAAATCCTTTGTCTATTTAGAAAGAAAAGGAGCCTGAATTTTCCTTCGACATACTTCGAGGACGTTCAGCCTAGCTTACACAAAGGTTTCTCTCAAAAGCATGTTCGATAATTACTAATATCATCCTATCGGAAAAATCAAACGAATTTTTTTAAGTAATCCCCTATTACCAATCGATACGTAATTCCTTTCACCTCTAACGTAATATTCTTAGATCCGGTCTTTTCACTTTTCGGGTCCCTGTCGATCGATCACTCGATCGGAAAGATGCGCGCGCGCCGTTGCTGTTGCGTTCGGTCCCGACTTCCTCGCGTCTCCCGAACTCGTAATAATGACGAAACGAGCGGGTTGCGCCGCGCCACGTCGACCCACATTTATAAATAGAGGCCTCCTCTCTCTCTCTCTCTCCCCCCCTTCTTTTTACTCATCTTCTCCCTGTGCGTCTTCTCGTCCTCCTTCGTCATCTCATCCTCCCTCTTCTCCGTACTTCCCCTATTCTCGCTCACTCACCCCTTCTCTCCTCTTTCGCTCTTCGTCCGAGCGATTTCCCTTGCGAGGCGAAGCGGCAAGGTGCGCGGCGCCCGAGTCACGCGCGCATGTGTCACCTCAGGAATACCACGGTCGACCGAGTGACCGGCCGCGCCAGTGTGAATGGACCTTGCAGAGCGTAGAAATGCACGCGTGCGCATTCATTCAAGCAGCGCGCGCACTCCTACCCTCATCTCGCTCTGCCTCTCGTCATCGACGAAGCCCCTAGTGAGCGTGCGCAAAGGAGAACGTAAGATGAAGAGGCAACGGTAAAAGGAGAGAGAGAGAAAGAGAGAGGCTCTTGAGATAATCATCGAGGAGCGGCAAAATTTGATTTTGCCTTTTGAGGTGGATGATCGAGGCGAGGCACAGATACTTTGTGCGTGGAGAAAATAGAGATTGTGGATTTGTGAAAAACTATTACAACAAGCGCTCGGTAGTACATTATTACGGATGTAAGATATATAGACGAGCTTTTCTTTATCTATCAGTTGAATTTTTAAGTTTGAAGTTCGCAGGATTTTTATTAGCCACGTTACAGAGAGTGACTGCAGTCTGGCAAATAGATGTGTAAATATTTGAAATCAATTTCGAAGTTACACGTTTTTCCACGAATAAGAATGAAAATGAGGAAATTTGGTAGCGCGCTGCAAGTCTAAGATTACAGTACGGAGAACGCGATCTTCTATTTGCAAATATCTAGTGTTGCGAAAGGAGAGTTACAAATCGATGAGTGACTTAATAACTCGTCATTCGCCATTGGGAAACGACATATGCGTCTTGTCCCATGACTAATGTTCCTATTTACTGCGTGACGACTTCGACAACTCCTAACGCAACGGAGAAACCAGATTTCGCGATTGAAATCTTTGATCCTTCCCCTTTTTTCTTCCTCTTCCAACCTGGAATTTCGTTTCTCGTGGCAAATTTCCTCGATACACGACGCAACGTGCAAATAGAATTCCAGAAGATTGCATTTGACAGACTTATCGGTTGATGGATTACACTCGGTTATGTAATCTCGATTGGCCTTTACTTTACGAGCAATTAAACTCTTTTCTAAAGAATGCAAAATATCTTTCTGGATATCTTTGAGATTATTCTTTCTGCAATTATCCCGATTAGGTTTTTCCCATTTCTGAGGATCGCGATCCTTATCGATCATCCGTCGATCCTGCTCGATCCTTCTCTGGAAAAGTCGATCTTATGACGTGCAAACGACCCGCACAGTAGTCCGCCAGCGTTCGCCACAACAATGCTATTTATTCGCGATTCACTCTGGGAATAGATTCACTGGCCGGAATCCAGACGGTATTTTTCACATCCGCGTAAAGTTCCCGTAGACGCTCTCGAATCTCGACGATCGTTAGAAGAAGAAGAGAAACGGTAGAGGACAAGGAGCGAAAGAGCATGACTAACCGTCGGGGAGTAACGGAATAAGAAAGAACAGAAAAATATCAAGCGTATTTTGCGAGAAGATGAGGCACCGACTAAAGAGAGGCAGAAAAACGTGTGTACGCTCGAGAATGAGATGGAAACTGAAGGAAAGAAAAATAACTTTTGCTGGAAGCTAGCAGAATCATCGGGGTGAATCGCGAATGTGGAAAAAGGAAGCAAAACGACGAAGAGAATGATAACAGGCTGGCCAGAAGACGAAGAGAAAAATAACGAACGAAATGGAAAAGAAAGCGAGAGATCGAGCTGGTGGTTTCGAGTAAGCCTGAATATCGTCGCGAAACGTTATTTTCGACTGGCAGAAAATTTAAGACACCCGTGACAGTTACTTATGCAAATCTTCCGTTAACGATGTATCTCACGGCTCGTCTCACTCGCCGATGGGCAGGGACTGGCGTTGAGGCGTGGAATACCAGGAGGAAGTGTCGCGAGAGTCATTTGCAAGCCAATGCGACTGCTTTAGAATTATGAACCACAAGAAAGAGGGACTTTGCCTCGACTCGAACGTCATTACCGAATGTTTAAGATAAATAACAAGATTCGTGAGATTCGCGGAACGTCGAATTTACTTATTGGCCATTCCAATTTGAACATCGTTGCCACCGAAACTACAAAACAGTATATGCTATAGTATTGACAATTTAAACATTAATTGGTAAAGTTCAGTCATGTGCACTTCGTAGTGAATTTAGTCATACGGATATAAAGCTTTTTCTATTCTTGTCATCGCTTTCCGATTTTTCTGTGCACCTTTACGCGATATTGTGAACTACGTAACATGTATGCTGTACGCCTAATCATTTTTCATCTTCCTTGTAAATTATTCTCTTCGTTAGAATTAATTTGCAATCTCAATAGAAAATATTTACCTGTATATGGCATATGCGAGAGTCGAATGAAAGCGCCACGTGAGGGCTGTTTACAAGAGGGCATGATACTCGTGATATTACAAAACATTCCGGATCATGCTTTAAATAACTTCCAGGAAATTTCAACTGTTCTGGTCGGCTGTCGACAGCCGATCGCAATCGCTAAGAGAGCGTCGGACATCGTGTAGCGGCACCAGGGTCGTAATATTGAAAGTTTCGAGCTTGTACGGTGTACCTATTAGAACCTCCTTGAAAATGCGAAACTCAGACGTAACGTTCGTTGCATAATAAGGCGTTACGAGCACACGCCTGGACGTTTGAACCGGTATTAATTTCGAAGTAAGAGCAACGATTTGACGAGACGTGATCAACGCAAGCGTCGATTACAATTAAAGAGGGAAATTTCATCAGCCATAGAGCATGTTTTGTGGGCCACTCACCTGAATCTTACTCTTCGATGTTCCTCGATGCTTCGCGTTATTCGATCTGCAAACAAAAACAAACAACGCCGTTAGAATGATGGTACTGTCTGTATTTCGCGCCATATTGTTACAATTATACGATTCGACAATGTTGAATTCACGTAACCTGGGTTCTAACATTGTTGAAATTAATTTTAAGAATTACACGAACATAATAAATTTTCACGCAATTTTCAATATATATTTGCAGTCTTTAAATATATACTTGTTTTCTTTAGTCAGAAAAGTCTTTTCGTAGGCGTAAGCTATTGCTTAAAGCATTGTACCTCTCCCCTTATGAACTCGAAATTCACCAACGATTACAAACAACAAATAAAACCACATAAGCACGAAATACGTGTATTTAAAATCGATCGGCCATTAACGGAATTTCTCTTGAGAAACGGTTCATTGAATTTCACTCTTTTTACCGAATGGTTGCACCCGCGCGGACTATTGCGTGTAGGTGACCATCTTTGGTTTGCCTGTAAAAACACGAGACTTTTTCCTTTTGCCGGCTATTGCGGTTGCCTTCGACCGAGGTGCACAAAGTATCGCTTGGTTTCGAAAGTAAAAACTAGGTGACTTGCGGGATTCACGGTGAGTAGTGGTAAGATTAGAGAAGGTGTCATCGATTGGTGGTAGGGCACGCAGCTTTGTACTACCAAAGTGAGATCGCTTTTTTCCAAGACTATCACTTTCAAATCTTTAAATTCTTATGTTCCTTCTGCACATACTCTTCATATTGACTTACTGGCCTCAAATGTTTACGTTATGACTGATCTTATTGTCCCACAAAAAAAAATTTGCGGTAGAAAACAGTGAAGGATATAAACGGAAAAGACTTCGTCGAAGGTCGAGAAAGATTGCAAACGATGCATAGGCACGAAGATGCACAGAAAAAAAGTGAAAGAAGATATTGCAACAGAGAAAGACGAAGTGAATGATTACGCTGACTGTGAAGCAACGGTGGCTGAATGTCATCGTTACGAGTGTCATTCACGAAGTTCACGGGTTCAAGTTTGAGATCCTTATGTGCAATGCGTCGCGAAATAATTAACCTCATTGACGAGAACGACCTTTCGCGATATCTCGAGTACTTTTCCTTTTTCCTATATCACATCTCCATTAGTCGTTTTTCTTCACGTCCCTTACCTCAAAAAATATATACTAGTGGCTATTGAAATTGCCAGATAAATAATTAATGGCAATCGATACTATTGAGTTGAACGGTTGTCGCACGAAATACGTTTCATTTACTATAATTCCAATACTTTGTTGCAATTTTAATGCTCTAAAGTTATACGTGTTTACATCTTTCAAACTATTATTCAAAAATTGTTACAGCTTACAGATAACCCTATCGCCGAATATTTTATTTAATTAATGATTTTATGTTTGCGTAGTCCGTTATATGCGCTGTAAAATCAATTTTCTTGAATTGCAAAAGGAAATATCGGCAATTAAAATATTGATATTAACATTAATATCAGTTTGATAACAAAAGGTGCCGTATGCCTACTTCGATTTTCAGAAATAAGATGACAACCGGAACAAACTTTTATCCGCGGTTAAAATCAACAGGGGATCCAAAACAAATTCGCTCGGTAACGTAAACAGTCGCTACGTGGTCGATGATGACGCTGACCCAATTCGATTCTTAAATACTCGCAGAAAAAGAATGCGCCGAAGAAATACGCGCGTGCATTTCGTAGGGACAGAAATAAAGTTACGAAAACGACGAGGGAGGGAGAGAAAAAGAGAGTAAGAGAGAAATAACTCGAATTAATGGGCGCGTGCCGAATATGAAATCGTCGGATCGCCTGTGTAGGAGGATCGAGAGGAATTTTAAATTTTACCGCGATGTTTTTCGTGCTTAAAGTTTCGAGGATATGCACTGCGGAATACGCATAGTGGCAAGTTCAGTGAAAATATGAACTCCGCCTAATAACAGATTTAAACCAATTTATACATTAGGGTGATACACGCAGCCCATAAAACTTTAGAATACGATTCTCGGATCGAAGCTTACAATCAGATTCTTAACTCTGCAATTACTCGCATGATGATAATCCAAAGAAAGAAGTATCTAAAAAATATGGCGCACAAAATATACATTTACTACTACACCGGGATCTCTCAAGCGGAGTGTGGTGGCCCGTGTCTACATATACGCATGACACCGCTAAGCTTATAAATGTTCTTTTTCCCAGCACCATGTAGAATAAAATTCATCTATCTGGAACATGCGGGTGGAAGGGACAAAAAACAAGTTCCTCTGTCCGTATTTTCGCTCTGGGAACAGGTTAAAAACACACGCAACTTCACGAATAACGCATAGAATAATACGTTCGCCCCCGAGAAACACGAAAATTAATATGGAAAGATGGCCCCGGGCGTGGGGCGAGTGGAATAACACTGCCTGTAACGTTCGTTCTCGCCGGCAAAATTATTATTCTAAAAACAGCGGGCCGTTGTTACATGTACGGCTGAACATGCGCGACGCCGATGGATCAAGTGAAAATACAGATAACAAAAAATTAAGCACCGATGTGCAATCAATAAGAGCACGCACTACGAGCAGAATATATTGACTTAAAAATCATGAGAACGGAAGAAAAATAAGGAAATGTGGTCATTTTGGTAGAACCGTTTCACGAACAGTAGATTGAGGTCAAAGCGCATTTTTCCTACGCTCGTCGATCCAGTACACATTCCCACGACTAGTCTTGTACAAGATTATCAAAATAACCGTGGCGTACTAATTTGTAAACGGAGCTCCCACACACCCTACGGAACCTTCGTTTGCTCTCCTAATGTAGCAGGCACACACGTTTCGAGCATATCAATCGAAATATCGCCCTTCTACTGAAAGTGACGACGTTCCACCCGTGTCACCTTTCAAATGCATGCACGAATGCCGCGTGCGACGATGCTGGTGAACGATGGTGGTGGAAGGATCGATACTCGATTAGGGAAACGAACGAGAGGTCTTTGGGGTAGAGGGGGTGGGCTTCGACGTCGAACGAAGAGGACACGAGGAAGAAGAAGAGGCGAAGTCGAAAAAGCCTTCATTGGACGGATGGTGGGAAAGTGGTGGGACGCCGAGGCGTCGCGACGCTCTCGACAAGATGCGTTCGATGTGCTTAGGCAAAGGTGCCGAGCCAGAAATTGCGCCTGCCGGAAATTGAATTTTAATTGATGACGACGCGCCACCGCGTTTCACCGATTCTCTGATAACGCCCTCCGAGACGATCAAAAATTCTGACTCTCTTCCAACCGAGAGAGACATTAAGGGCGTATCTGTGAGCTCTGATTAATAATAATTAAGCCAGAATTCTGGTTCGGAATGGTAACGAGAAACTGCTTTCTCCTATGTCGAAGGTGAACTGAAAATTTAAGGAAAATGTTGTTTTATTAAATGGACGCGAAGCAAAAAATCTGTAAGTCTCACTCTGCCCCGCCTTTACCATTGATTTAGAAATTATCTTCATAATGATGAAGTTAATTTATGTCACTCGTGGATAATTAAAGAAGCAAAATACTTCTGAAAAAACGAATATTTCAGATACTTGAGTTCACCTCGCTTGGGTTAATTGCTTGACTTTGACCGGATCATTTTTGCTCCTTTTTTCAAGCAACTCACGCAACGCAAAAACCTTTTCCGCGCTTCATGCTCGTCGATATTCCGCTCTTCTTTTCGCAATATCATCGCACGCCACACCGAAGCAACGCGCGAATAAACTTTGCACTCGCACGAGTTGCGTTGCCGAACGGTGAGTGCGAAATTCCAGGAATGACGCAGGCTTGGGAGTTACGTGTCAAAATAAAATCGTCGGTAAACGGACGAGTCACTTCCGCCTACCCACGAAACGTCGAAGGACTTCGAAGTACGACACGTGTACGACGATGCGACGAGCTACAGTTTATTCCTCACTTCCGTAATTTTTCTTCGATGGAAGAACGGTCAATACCTTCCGTTCTAATCACGAGGGTATCCGCTTACGACTTGTCGATCAATAAAACAGGAACTGTACCTCGATTCTTTACAATCGAAACATAAACTTTAGTGACAAATTTTCGTAATAAGGAGAAAAGCAAGATTATAACAAGGAATAAAATACAATCTTCCGGTATGTGATCTGCAAATTCTGAGGTGAGATAATAAAATGTAAGAAATTAGAAAAATGAAGCGAGACGTTAAGTGTACGAGGGACAAATTTCGTACCTTCGACGACCGGAAAAATATGCGAAAGGGGAGCTTTCGATGCAGAAGGAGAAGAAGAGAATCGAAAAGAGGTGGGTGACTTCGAATTAAGGTCTGTTTTCACGGCTCGTCGACGAAAGCTGAGGAAGAGCGTGTGAGGAACAACCACTCGCTCCTGCGAGCTTTCGAGGAGCTTGGGTAGCGGTGGAAGTGGAGGAGCTGGCGGACGAGAGACCGAAAGAGGAAAGGAAGAAGGAACACGAAGAAGGAGGGTAGTTTCCAAAGGGTGGCCTCCTTCGTCGAGGAGGAAGAAAGTGGGAAGGAGAGTATTGATCCTACCGAAAACATTCGCTCTCTCCTAACACCCACGTTTTTAGGTACGACCGTAAAGGGGCCGCCATGACGAAAAGTGTTCGTGTACGTGTGTATCCTCGCTTTCGGAAAAATGGTTGAACGGATCCAGGCAAAATTTGGCACGTACACCGAATACATATCCACTTGGTGCCACGAAACTTAGTGGATCGTCATCTTCAAGGGTCTCGAAATGGCATCCATTCAAATTCTTTATGAATTTATATCATCGGTAATTTTTATCGGAACCAACTAAAATCTGAGATATGCACGTGAGTATACATTAAAATGCTAACTGCAATATCTCCAAATTTTCCTTGAACCCTTTGCGCGACTACGAAGAGCAACCTTTACTTGCGCCTATCCTAGAAAACTTCACTTTGCGGACGAGCGCGAAGGAAAAGCGTAAGGGGCCCTGCCACCTAGTTCTTTCCTTCGCGCACGCGTGTGCGCCCACGATGGGAGGGACCGAGCGATAGAATATCAGACGAGCGAAGAAGAAAGTAAGAGATAAAGGAAGAGAAGGACAGAGAGAGAGAGAGAGAGAGAGGGAGAGGACGCGAGAAAGAAGGTGAGACGAAAAAAATGACAAAGACGAGGGAAAGAAAGGGCGAGAGGGAGAGAGAGCAAAAAGATTAGAAGGGAGAGCAAATGGAAAGAAGAGAAGAAATGGGCCGCGGCATGAAAGATGGATGAGAGTTTACATGTGGAGTTTACATGTGCGCGCGCTAGGGCGGAACGATGTGGAAGAGCAAAAAACGCAGGTGGTAGCGGGAAAAAGGAGGCGCAGGAAGGAAAGAAAGAGACGAAGAAGGGGCAAGGAGGAAGCGGTGTGGTGAGATAAGAGGACGAGGGGACGAAGAGAAAGATGGAGAGAGTAGAGGGAGGAGACTGTGGTTATGAAGAGTCGTTAAGGGTCCTCGTTGTCATATTTATATACACGCGCCTCGCTGCAGGGGCGAATCGAGGGTTGAATTCTCAAGGACGCCGGCGGTGACGTAGGCGAAAAGAGGGCGGTTGGCTATTTTAAGGAGCGACCCTGGATGATCGATCGCCTCGAATTAACTTTGTACACCGCAGCCGATCGTCGTCCGCGCGTTCCGAGGGTGAGATCCTAATTCGTGCGGCTCTTTCCCTCCCGAAATTCGGTGGTTACGTATTTTGCGGCTTCGCTCGTGCGACACCAGAGATTAAGCACAGTGACTGGAATAATGCGACGCGTATCGATTTTCGGCTTTGTCCGAGACGCTTACGAAAAAAGGTCGTAGGGTTGTCTTCATTTTTCACGAGACATCGGTTTATCCAGAGGCACCGGAAGAAGAAAGAGCAGAACGAAAATTTTGTCAAGTGGCTGGATAAATTTCGTTTTGTAAACGTGGCCGAAGTTTTACGCTTCAAACGCAGACATTTCATCGTTGCTAAATTCTTTGAGGCGCCTGAATATTTCTCATGGACTGTATAAATATTCCTAGTAGATCAGTACGTATATATTGTTACACGTGTATGGAAAATATGCTTCGTAAACTGATAATCAGATAAACGTACGACGATGACTCGATTTTGCCTGTGCGGACTTGACGTTTTAATGCTGCTATCCCGAAATTGATTGATCAATAAATGACCATCTTACAGATTCGAGATGACGTTTACGTAATCTTATTCCGCCAGTCACGTGTACTCGTTACACATTTACGTTTGCGCGGTGTAAGAAGGTTAAAGCGATAAAGTATTACAGGTACTCGAACGCTCGATAGCTCATACGTTTAACTTGCGATGTCAAAATAACAGGTGTCAAAAGTACATAATTGCGGAGGCGAGTTTTTCGAACTCTCCCAAAAGGTCGTGGACTATGAGCGATCGTGACTTGAATAAAATCTGCGCATTGGTAAATGAGAGAATTGCCTCGGTGAAACGAGACATCGTAGGTAGGTATACAGCACGAGACCCATTTACCGGCACTTACCAAAACTTAACGCGTCAGTAATGGGATATTTTGGTCTATGGAGAATTAGGGACCGATGAACGACTTTGACGGAGAGAGAAAACCACCGTTTGTTACCAGAGGCGTTTATAGGCCTCACTGTGTCCGCAGGCAACTTCACGGTATGCTAATGCAATCGAAGTTTTAAGCCCTCGAACGTTCGCGAGTGACGATCAAGTGGTGTTTGCAAGTTTCCACCAGAATTTTGTTTCCCCTGGTGGTTTTGCCGCCAGTTACGCCCCTATAAATTTTTATACGTAACGCACGCGTTCCATAAAGTGCGCCTACGTCACGAGTTCTGCATCGTAAAGTATGTTCGTGAAAAAGAATGTCATTATTGTTTTCCCCATTAAAATTATTCGCCCGTGAAGCAGCGGTGGCCGTGGGGTCGCCGTAAATGTCTCGTCGCGTCGATAAGTAGGATAATAAGGTTTACTCACAGGTGAATAATCGATTTCTAGTAGCTATAACCTTTCGAGTGAGTTTCTCCGGGTAGACTGGAAAACTTCCTCGACGAAGGATCGAAAAGGCCAACGAAGCCGATCGTCAGCACAGCACGGCAGTCACATTGACACTAATGTCGTGTTCTCCTCGTTTCACCATAAATTTTCTACGACCTCGTGCGCGTTTTACAAATCCGTTTCGACCTTCCGCAATGAGGCGCTCGCGTGAGTCCCTCCTTCTCTTCGTCCCTCTATTTACGGAGAATCCACGCCAGGTAGTTGCGAAAAAAACAGAATAGAGCTTTTTATTGCCTTCGCTCGAGGGGCATAGCGACGAGACAATGTTCATGCCCTTTACGGTGCTCGATTGTTTCACATTCGTCGTTTGTCTACGTCTGGGATTTGTTGCTTCGTCAATGTCGATTAATGTAGTAAGATATCGCACGGTTTTAACCTAAGAATATTTCCGGAGAACAATGTTAACGCGAAGACTACAATTTTTCAAGAGCAACATAAATCTTACGAGCTCTTTAATTTATCGCAATAATCTAGATTCACCACAAAATGTTCTATATTCTACACGACTGCAGTCGATATTCGCGAAAACATAGTTGTATTAAAGAAAGACCTGTATGTACCACCCCCGAATTATAGAGTATACTGAAAATACTTCGTTAAATTTGCAAGCACTGTAAATACCAATCCTACTAAATTATCACTGCACGTACGTTATTTTCAACGTGAGGATTATCCTTTGTTAGCACTATAGACAATTATTTATAAACGTACATTGCATTTCAATTTCCTAGTACAGTATTTTCTGTGGTAGGTGCTACGTTTTCCGCTAAAACGAGCAAAATTAGAAGCTGACATGATTACGAGGGTGAAGAATAAACGATAGATAAGATAATTGATGAAAAAATAAAAATTTAGGATGTTGCATATTTTATTAATTCCATTACAACCACCGCTTCTCGAGTATCAGTAGTCAGAGCGGCAGAGGAAAAAGGAGGAGAGAGAGAAAGCTCTCGTAATGCGGGGTAGAAAAGCTGAGATCAATATCAAGCGCGAATTGGAACGTTACGTTGCTGAAGATCGACCCGTGACCCAGTCTGGACCCGCCCGTTTGCGCTGGCCCGACCGTGGCGCCACCGGAAAGATCCTACTGTGAGCAACGCGGATACGCCGAAGTACCCAGCACTTGCCATCCAGGGAGGGAGCAAATGCTTTTAATAGCAATTTCCTTCCCCGCGGATAATAAATAAATTGAGGAATTGAGAATATCCGAATTTTTTTCAGATTTGGCCAATAAATTTCTGGGCGATTGTCGAGGCAAATTTTAAAGTACACCTCTTTCGAGCAATTAATTCAAAGAGTCCAGTACGAAACGAAGCTCAGTCATTCTGATAAGCACTTATAATATCGTGAGATATTAAGGCTTTTATCAAAAGCAGTAGTATTTCAATAGAATTTGCACAAGCATCCCTACTGCTCTTCTTTCTCTATTGAAAATTACTACCATAAAGGTAGGGTATATGGAAAAAGATTTTACTCCTCATTTTATCTTTTACAAAATAACTTTTGTTCTGCAGAAAAATTATATCGCGCGGAGAAAACAATTATTCATGTACAATCTTAACACGTTAAGCGCCACGCCGAATTTGCGTGCCTTTCCGTTCAGGCCACAGTTAGCCGTCAGGCGGGCCAAGAAATGTAACGCCAAAAGTAACAACCTTTTGTAATGAATGTACACAGCAACCTCACCTTTGCTTATCTTGTTTCAATAAATTACATTAATGTTTTTAAGTATTATATTCTTTTCCTTGAAGCATTGACCAAACTAAAACCGATATCGCATAATTTAAATGTTCAGTCTCACAAGTATGCAAAGACGGACACACGCGCCGCGATAGAAGAACGAAAAGTCTGCCGTCGGTCCGTAGGGACCGACGTGGCCTGAACGGAAAGTCTAGCGTCGGTCCCTAGGGACCGACGTGGCGCTTAACGTGTTAAACAGTTTGTGTCGAATTTATGGCTTAATTCGTAACCCACCGAACGGATGTATCCTTCAACGAAGTAAAGAGCGAGCAACGTTTCCATCTATATATCAATAATAATATCAGTGGATTCCGAAGGTTACTTCAAAGGGCCCGAAGTAAAATCCCCCGAGATTCGAGAGACGCGTGAGTACTTCTTTCCCTAGGGTATGTCGTCATGGTCGCAAAAGGGAGGAGAGGACGAACTAAACCGTCTGGACGTCTAAAGGGATTCCATACGAATCCTGGAAGGGACTACGGGGCAGCATCTCGTCAAGGTTTATTTATCCTGCGAAAAGTTTGCAGCCTCCACGCGCGCGCGCGTGTCGCGTAGCTGCCACGTAGATAGACGGACGAAGCCTCGACTTTAGTGACTCCGTTGGGCAGAGGCTAAAATTAATTCCGTGCCTGCTAGATTACAGGAGGTGGTACGCTAAGGTTTCCCTCGTGACATGCGCGCGCGCGCCACGTTTTCCGTCCGCTCCTGGCGCGCGCGTACGCTCCACGGACGCATAAAATATCGCGTCGGTAAGCCGCCTCCACCGTGTCCTTCAAGCGTATACTTAAGGACGATTTTGCAACAATTCACCTCCAACTTTTTGTACACCTCGTAAAGAGCTAGCTTGCAAACTAAAGAAGCAGTACCTTCGATGCTGATAATCGCGTAGTAGTATACTATCGTTGCATGGATAGTTTCGATAGGATCATCCAAATTTTGATTTGATATAATTAAAGAAAACGATATTTAGGACGAAGTTGTTCTTATGTTTTAAGTCACCGATCAATATTTTTATCTGACTTATCACAAAATATTTTTTGAGAAAAGTTTAGAAGAGTATTGCTAGAATTATTTTGGAATACTTAATTTTCACTTCCATATGTTAATTTGGAAATTTTATCGAAAAGCATCATAAACATATCGTAAGAATCTTCATTGTTCCTTGCACACTTAAGAGTAACGCGAGTTTGCGCAATCGATCAATTTTACGGAATTTACTGGTGCAAAACGTGTAAGACAGTATTATCGGCATTATCGATGGTTACGATAAATGACTGACGATAGATCGATCAAGACCACTATCGAAAATTCTGTCCTACTATTCCGAATGCCTGTCCTTCCCTTCCCGTAAGCCTTGAAAGTCGAGAGGGCGTAACTAATGGAATGTGAAACATTTTATTAATTTCGATCTAGAATGACGATGAACCTATTGGACCTCCTATCTCTTGAATCGAGGTGGCACACGTCTTGACGACCTTCGGTAGTGAAGGCGCCACGACTGATCTGCCATTGTCGTCAATTAGTACCTTCGTAAAGTGGAAAGGTGAAACGGTACAATCACAAAAACATGTTTGGACGAAATTACGAAGTGGGGAGGTGGTCAAGAAAGAGAAGAAGGAAGTGTGTGAAAAATGTCCACTATACTTGTAGAAAACCTTCAGCCCCCTTAAAGTAGTAACAAAATCTGAGTTCTGTTCTAATATTAAAAAAAAGATTTGCAACAATCGAAAACAATGAACAAACTTAGGCAGAAGCTTAAGATTCACATGATAGAAACCATTATAGAAAACTGTATGGAGCATGTCTAAAAACTGTTGGAATTTTTCTCTACCTCGTCATGCACGAAAGAATCATCCACTGTCGACATAAAGTTGTGATAAAATGTTTATTTACGTAACTTTGTTTCTACAAACAGGAAAAGAGAACGCGAAAGATGAAAAGGGCGGTGCCTCAGAATGGTGTGGAAAATCAAGGAAGGTTTCTTCGAGTGAGACACCCGGTTGTGTACTATTGTGATGACCTTGACGGATTGTGGTCGTTACGTGGAGGCGCAGTGTTACGCGCACTGTCGCGATGCACCTCGAAATAGCAAAGTCGAGCACCAACCGATGTCGACCTCGCAAAGGTCGCCGTTTATAGTCATCTATTCTCGATTGTTCTCTTGCATTTTGCTCGTGGCTGAGAGAACACGTCATGAAAAATCACTCAGTTTATGCGTCTACCGTAAAATGTTTTTCCTTGCCTTACAATTGCGAAGAAGTCACGATCACTTGGCGAGGTGTCGTGCGTTAGACGTTACGTAACTTTCTGCTACGAGAAATTGTTACTTAACATTGTGCGTACATAGAATAACTTTAATCTCTCTTCGAAGTCCATTCCAGTACTACGGTATTCCAGCACCGTCGATGCAATTGAAAACGTAATGATATCGTCCGGCTTGTGCAATTATATCGAGGAACTAAATTGATTCAGCCTGCCTGTCTCATCCGACTATAAATAGCTCGCCAATTAATATAGCACAACCTTAGAGTAATCGCTGTGCAACGCGCTGTAAACACGAAAGAGAGACATAAAGTAAACAAAGCGCAATCGTCCTATCCTGAAAATGAACGGATTTCTTTAAAGAGTCGGGACACGATAGCACGCCGAATATTACTGTAAAAGATGTGAGGTTGACGACCTCCGCGAAAATAACCCGATCAAGATGGAAAACACAGTTTTAACGAATAACCAGTGTTTCACGAAAACTGATATCACCACGAATTTCACAGAACACAATTTTTTACGTTCATAGAACATTATTTGCAATCGCTAATTTTTTTGAAATTTAAAAAATCCTGTTCTTTCTTGTAAAGATAATTAATATTTTCATTTCATCAAAAAGGTTTATTTGTATTTTGCAAATTTAAGAAACCTATTATCCGAATATTTATATATATGCATAAATTATTATACGTTCTCGAACAATTTTGTCGTCACGAGTTAGTGATGCAGTATTGAATACGAGCCTGTCGACCGAAAGTGTGTACTTCGGGTAAGGTTCACGTTTAACTCGTTGAAAAGGAACAAAAACAAATAGATTTAAATAATATATTTGGAAAATAGTTGGACGGATGAGTAATTGAATCACACGATTACTGGCCGTGGTAGCGCCCTTTCGTAGTCCGTCGGTTTCAAGCGTTCGGCTCTACCGGCGGACGTTGAATAAATTATCAACCGTCGGCGCACGATCGATTGAACTTTCCCTTGTTTACGCCCCAGTCATTCTGTGCCACCCTTCCCATCGTGAACAACCCCCTGCGCACCCTCGCCTTCGATTCGAAGCGGTGCAGCACGCGATCACCCCTCTCGAATCAGTGCATGGTTTACTTTTGATTTTCCCTCGTCAACCGGTGACGTTTCGAGTCACCAAATGGCATTGTTCGAATTCCATGCTCTTGGATGCGAGAAGCTGGAGGAGGAAGAAAAAATAAGAAAAGACAGAGAGAAACCGGTTTGGTTCGCAATCGATGAGCGCATAATTTGGACACGGACCGGATCGACCGGTCAGGGGAGGTTGCGTAATCGGATCTGCACGAGCTCGTGTCAGTAACCGGTTAATAAGAGATTTAACCCTCGGTTTTGGCGAGTTGATCTCGAGAGATCGGACGTGGGGAAAGGCTCGTGTTCGAGTTCGTGAGTCACGAGGCTCACGTGATTTTTTTTCTTTTCAGTTAAAGGAGCGTTCGATGCGCACGCGCGTTCGACATACGAACGCTGGTTTCACGATTGA
This sequence comes from Tiphia femorata, assembly GCA_944319695.1. Classification (NCBI taxonomy): domain Eukaryota; kingdom Metazoa; phylum Arthropoda; class Insecta; order Hymenoptera; family Tiphiidae; genus Tiphia; species Tiphia femorata. The sequence continues at coordinate 1,722,073 of OX090899.1, forward strand.
ACATTTTTGGAAAACCTATATGCACCTAACATTGGACGTTAATTGTTCGTTGAAATCGCATTTTCTTCTTGACAGATTTATTTCGTTGCTGGAATGAGAATTCAGGAGTAACAGTTTTTTTCTTACGAAAGCCGAAAATGTGCAAGCTTACTTTCGACAGCAGATGGCGAAGGAGGAAATGCGGAAATGTAAAATGCAATTTGATATTCGTTCCTTCCTCGGTTCGTTTTTCCGTTTTTACACATTTAGTCGTTTCTTAAATCGCGAGGGAGGTATATTTGTCAAACGAGCTCGAAGGACAGCTACAGATCCCACGAAAAAGGAGCCAGCGAAGATTCTCGAAAGAAATGGGGTCAAACTCACGCATACAATGGCCATGGGCCACAAAAATCAGTTCGAGTGAGTCTCCGAGCCACAAACAAAAACGGTCCCTAAAATAATTTCAGCGAGTAAAGAAAGGTCTTCTATGTCATTTGGAAATATCTCGAATTACATTTTTACAATCTTCTTAAAATCACAACTTCATTCGAGCCTCGGGTCGTGTACTTGACCCTACTATTCTACAGGGATGAATGCGTCCTCTCGAAATCTTTGCACTCGTCGAATTTTTCGTGTCGTTTCCGACGACCTTCGCGTGAGACCTTGAATTTTGACATTCGCGGCGCATCAGTTACGAAATCAACGGTGTCGATGCCAAGTTTGGGAAATCGCAGTCCCTCGCAAGCGCACGATTCACTCGACACTCACGAAAAAGAGATTCTTTTCTCTCTTAATAAATAGAGGTAAAGCGGATAATTAGCATTTCCATGCAAATGCCTCGACGTTGGCGCACGGCGCCACCACCGCCGTCGCACGATTTCGTTTCTTATCGAGCGTAACTACCGTGAGCGTCACGTCGGTCAGGGACGTAGTTACGACACTGGCCCCCAGAGAGAAAAATACACCACGATTCCGAGAGTGGGAGGCGTATACCTCCAAAAGATTTACTTCCTCGAGGCGAAGTACGCGCATTACCGTGCGTTATTTATTCCCTTCTGTATACTCACACTCTCCTTGAATAATAGCTCGCGGATACGTGCGTTGGTTCTCACTCGTGAGCGAGCTTGTAGGAACGCGAGTGGCGACCGTTTCACACGTACGCAGATCTGCGGATTAAAATGTAATTTCCCCACTGTAGCACGTGCCGCGTCCCAGTGGTATGCACTTTGCGGAAATTGCGAATTTGCATATAATTATAAGCATAATTATGAATCCTACACCGTGACGATATTTTCCTTCCACTCTCCTTATCCACCGTTAGATAACGCAGAGTATCAGTTATTTCTACTTTTCACGTCATTTTATTATCGCGAATGCTGCTCAATTGGAAACTACGGAAGCGTGTGAATAATTTAGGAATTTAGACACGCGTCTTGTGCCAAAAGGCCTACCTAATTTCGTGTGTAAATAAAGGAATTATCTTGGGTGTGCAGGATTCGGCGCGAAACGGAGGGTAGGAGGCCTGCGCCACCCTCATTTCCATGAGCTCGGGCTTGGAAGCTATCGACCTAGAGAGGGGGATTCAATGGTACAAGCAGATCGAGCGAGGGTGCCGGCTGTGATTCAATGCCGTGAAATTCGGTCAAACCCTTCGACACGCCAGGATCACTTGGCCCACTCCGGTCGATGGATTATCTCGAAGCTTGGTCAAACGCTGCTGTTGCTCCGCGAAAAAGCGCATGAGAAAATACCGATGTTTATGAATGTTTAATATCAACGAAGTATTATTAAATGTATAACCAATATAGATATTATCAACGACGAACGTAATACGATTTTAAAAATCTGTCTCGACGGTGCATCGTTAAGTGAATGTTTCGTATTTGTACGAGCTAAAATTTCTTACACCTCCTTTTTGGAAAACTGAGTACGATTTTCTTATATCTTTTCGAAGTATGTACACAATAATTAATTCATAATGCAGTGTCAGTGGAGCGAGTTTGTAAATACAAAGAGCGTTTTAAATAGGACTTATAAGAGAATAAGTTATCGATATAATATTAGGTCGCGTAATACACACATATCTGCTTTGTAAGCACAAATTCAGAGCCGATACTACCAGCGGTTTACTCAACATTTTTTGATCGCGTACGAGATCCTTGCATCAGCTCAATTTAACGTTACTTTATGTAAATCTGACTATAACTGACACATACATATTCTCAAGAGTATTCACTTCGAAAAAGTGTAAGAAATACAAATTTTTTACATTCAAAAGAGAAAAACCACTTGATGACATTTGAAGCAGCGCTGCTCATAAATTACAGACATCTGCGTACATCAAAGATTTACACCGCGGATGTAATTGATATGAGAGAAACATTGGAACTTTGTGCCGACCTTCGATCTTCTCGTCAAAGTCCACTACCGATGGCTCGCCGTAAATTAATCTTGGAGCGAGCGGTTTGATGCACGACTAAACGACGACAACGACAAGGTGGAATGGTGGGTCGTGGAACGACAAGCGGAAAAATAGAGAGACCGACTAGTTTACGTCAATCGGAAAGACGAATCACATTGCATCATGGAACACCAAGATTTTCACTCTGAAAAATGTCTTTAACAGGCATTTAGTAACAGTACTGCGCTCGACTGTCCATCCGGAGGAGTACAGTTATATTGATACGGTGTAAGGTTCTTCACTGGCTGCTATTAGCATCGATACTATTACCAGTGTTACCCAAATCTACGGCCAACAGTGCGAAGGTACGCAGTCATATGAACGTCATTGGGTGCGGACAAACTTTTAGGTCGATTCGCCCATGTCGATAAAATTGGTTTTTCGAATTGAGCCGTTCATTTGTCAGAGCGCGTATCTCCTCACGAAAAAAGATAGAGGAAGTTGATAGACCTGAAAATTTGATCAGCAACCAATTTGCTTCGGTAGGAACATTTGAAAAAGTGGAAGAGATCGAGTCAGTCGGTTTGACCTGTGAACGGCTCAATTGTCGCAATGTCGATTCTTTAATATCACGATAGATTATTGTGCATTGAAAATCGACGAAAGTGGCCGATTCACTTATCAGTTGAATCATACGAAATCCCTCAGAATTAACAACCCGATAAGAGGACACGAACTATCAATTCTGCATTCGAAGATACGGGGTGTCGATTTAATTAATGGTTATCTAACATAGAAGACTTTTTTGAATCTTTGCAAAAATTTGCAAAGCATTCGGATTACAGGATAATGTTTGCGGGCAGGTTACCGACAGATGTGTAAACACCGTCTCACACTTCGCACGGATAATAAATGGCAGAGGAAAAGGAATTTCACGTTTCCCTGCTTCTCGATAAACGTAACGATGATTTGTATCTACTTGAATCGACACGATCGATTCTTCTCGAATTAATTCCTCGGCCTTTCATCGCTCCGCTTCTCTCGTTTGCTCCGACCCTCTTCGATGGGTGTCGCGTTAACGATGCTTGCCCGCTTCCGCTCTGGCGCACGCGGCAGATAATGCAAAATATCGTGGCTATAAATTGCTGCGACGATATCGGCGAGGCCGCCCAAACGATTCGCGCGAGGTGAGCACCCGGGGTGCAAAATTATGGCATGCCGGAAAAGGCGATAGATGACGTGGAAACGAAAAGGAGGCGCGGGGCGCGGACCAATCGCTGCACGCTCGTGTAACTCGCGCGGGCACTGATTGGAACGGGCGTGGGAGTATCGAATCGATTAGGCGGCCGATCGATTGTCGCACGGCGGCGCTCGCTTCTCTTCTCTTTCCTCGTCCCCGTATCCTTCCGCGTACCGTCCCAGAAACTCGCCTCGGCTATTGCTCCACTTTCGATGCCGCTCTCGTGACTCTTCCCCGTTACCGCGTCGTCCCCAGTTCGTTTCGCTCTTCCGTTCTGCTCGTTCGTTCCTCCTTTTCTTTTTGCGCTTTTCCGTCGACTGGGGTGTCCAGAAAATTTTTTCCCAATTTTTCTCCTCGTCGTCCATGCGAGTCAGTGGGAGAAAGCGAAAACTCAGTGGACCGAAAGAAATCGCGGTAGAGATCGGACGGAGACCACCGCTATGACTATTTTTCGGTACTCTCTTCTTTTTTCGGACGAAATATTTTGTATTGTAATTTTCGTATTTTTTTGATACTGCTTTTAACGCCTCGGATACGGCGCGATTATCGTCGCACGAGCATATGCAGTCGAATTGTTCGCGGAACTTCAACGCGGGGACGCGTTTCATCGAGAAAACGGACACAAAGAAATTAATTTCGCGCAAACGAAGAGACATATGGAACGTGGACTGAGAAAAAGGATGTATGTTATAATTTTGGTGAAATCAACGTTTCGTTGCTCATTGTCCAAACTGTCTAGATGTTACTGCTATACATAGATCCTACGCCCAGCGATAATGAAAGTTAAATGTTAAACGTAATGAGGAGTTATTTAGTACAGGAACGAGGTGCAAGGTTGACGAAGATTGATATGAATTTTTGTAAAAGAATATCTAAGTGAAGGTAACTGCAGGTTTCGTCACTTTCGGACACTTTACGTTACTTCGGTTAATAATCTCTTACAAATTACTCTGCGACGCGGTGGCGCGAAAAAAAACTTTGCGTCCGCTCATATTCACTTCGTAATTACCCGTGAAGCTCGAGGCGTTTCACGTCACAGAAAAGGAGACAAACGTGGAGCTACTGACCAGTACGTGAGAAACAATCTTACATCCCAATCGTCACTGTCACGCGACGTTTCTAGTTCCTGTTTTTGTTCTTTACCGTCTACTTTTCTTTTTTCGAATATTTCTGCCGACTCGTTTCTTGCGTGACAACGTGGAACCGTCGACCACTTTACCAATGGCGTAATGCAAGAAGATAAGTGTTAACGAGATTTCCTCGCGGAAGAAACTTTGCACTAACAAGTGAAATGATTTTCAACGTTCTTCGTTCACAGCGCAATTGCCAACAATTCCGGATCGCTTCGAACAATTCTCAAAGTTAAAATATTAACACGTAACAAATATTCGTTCCACTATTTTCCATCCGACAATTACTATAAATTATTTCAAGCTATAAAATTTGAACAGTGATTCTGATAAAATTTCTTTACGTTAAGTTAGTCGTACCAGAAAAAAATAAACGGGTAAGCACGTGACTTTGAAAGCTATGTTTTCCGTCAATTACAAACACCCCTAAGCCTTTCAAGAAGAAAAAAAGAAATTCAACGTGAAATTGTTCTCGCAGAGGCGCCCTCTCGATCAAAGTGACGCCGGAGCGGCGCCTATGAACGGGCGCGAGTATGCGGGTGTTGTTGCACACTTTATAAACGCCACCACCTTACTCCCCTCGTGCGTCGTGTCATGTGAATTCTCGCGTAACGTAACACGCGCGCGTGCACGACAGAGATGCCAAAGGGATACGTGTAAAGCGGGTCTTACACGATCAATATTATTGAATCTACATCGATTTTCTTCAACATATTGATAGTCTGAGGTGGTTAATAACATTATATTAAATAATATTGTTTCAATATACTCCTCTACGATCAATATATTAAACGAAATCGACAATGACCCAATAATGTTGACCGTGTAAGGGCCATTGTCACTAGATCCGTCATAGTTGAACGCTAGATCGTATAATAACATTATATCGGTGAATATTGTTGATCGTGTGAGGGGAACTCATTTTATACCACCTACAATATTATTATTTCAATAATATAGTCCGTGTAAGGCAGGTCTAAGCGCGTAGGTATATTGGACGAGCTTAGGAAATGTGCGCCTTCGCTCGTGGAGAAAAAAGAGCGTGACAGAGACGTTTACAGAGAGCAAGGAGCAAAGAAGATTAAGAGAGAGAGACAGAGAGACAGAGAGAGAAAGAGAGAGAGAGAGAGAGAGAGAAGGAGGGAGGGAGCAGAGAAAGTAAACGGAGCTGAGGTAGTGAGAGAACACACCGGTGCTGGTGCCCTCACGCTCACCCTCTCACTGCTGATATAATTGGCTAAACCAAGTTCAAACGATGGGCTTTCGTCGTGTTGAGGTGACATTCTGTTGGGCCTTTTGGTATGCAAAACGGTCTTGCCACCGCCCGTGAGACGAAAGAGGAAGCGTTGCGTCCCGAGCGGACGGGAAAGTGAACGATGAGAGTGTACCCGTGGTGGATGGATGTAGTTTTGGAACTATCGCATAGTCGTGCCACAGTCTGGGACGCTCGTCGTACGTGTAGGGGTGGAATTAATACATTGTGGAGAGTACGAGAGAGAAGCGAAAGTGAACGAGAGAGACAGAGTGTAGACAGAATATAGACTGGTCGCGAATGCGCGGAAGATGTATACATAGAGGGAAAAGTTTTATTGAGGGTTAGGGGCGAGAATCGAGCTGGACTGGTATGGCTCTGGTCCATACAAACGTGTCGCGTAATTACCAGCGATTTCTATGCGCCTCGCTCATGGTCGTTCCTCATTGTCGACCCGATTGCGTCCAACGATGGAAAAGCGAGTAATTCTTTTTTCCGTCGAAAAAGAAAGAAACGCGCGCGAGTATAAGAAGATCGAACGAGGAAAGAGAGTCGAGTCGAAAAAAGTAATTAGGTCGACAGTATACCTACGCTAGGCATGCATAATTGGGAAAGCGGGACACTTGTCGCTTTTACGAATTAATTATAAGTGGTGCCCAGGGACCGTTCGTAAATCGAAAATTTATAAAGTGGAAATTTATCTTCCTCAGTAATAATGCTATGAGCGAGAGAGAATATGTGAACTATAAAATGAATATTAATATTTTATTACTCATGCGGGGATTGACAGGCAACTCGGTGATGAGCGAATTGTTAATTCATCGTCTATCTCGCTTGCGGGCAGATAATGCAATATAAAATGATCACAATTTAATAACCGTCGATCGCATTAAATAACCAATCTTAATTTCATCCATAAGCTTTATACTTTTTCGAATTGTCGTAATTGTAAAAGCGTTTCCAGCCAAGGATTTACATAATTCGCTAAAATAGCATAAAACGTATTTTGTATCATATGTCGAAAATGCATAAAAATACAATTTTTAATCTAATTGACGAACGATCCATTCGCGGTGCAAAAAACGAAGATAAATAAACTCCCGATACTTCTCGTTCTTCCGAAATTCGCCAGCTTCGCTTTCTCGTCCAGTTTTCTTGTTTTTCCAAGCGCACCTGCGCTCAGGGAAATAATGGAACCCGCACGGTGGCCTGTCCGCGTCGAATGGCTCCCGTCACTCGTCACGTGATCGATCGAGCGCATAATTAATCGCGAACACTCGGCATTTTTTTTCCTTCCCTCCCGTCGATTCATCGTTCTCTCGCGTGCAGCGTCGATGCGCAGCTCGATGACGAGGGGCAAAAAGAAACGTAGGGGGCAAATCGCAGGGCGTCGGAGAACGAAGGGGACGTTGTAAACTGGAAAGGAAATCACCGAAAAACAATTAACGGAGATTCACCGTGAAGGGCCACGGTTGCGATGATTCGTGCGAAAGAAGATCCTCGAGAGTCAACCCTGGATGAATTCCTGCAATTCAATCCAGTGAGGCGTCTTTAGAGACAAGCTACGATGCAACTTTTCTACTGACTCTCGATTATACCCGCTTCAGAATTGTCGATCGAGCGGACGACGAAAGAAGCGAAGAAGAAGAGGTAGAAGATGGTGAAGAAGCTTCATGCTCTTCTCGCGCTTTGATAATTCAATCTGAAGTCATCTCTTTCATCGTCGATGGACCCTGCGTGACTTAATCGACTCGAAGTCCCTGTCGTAAAAACGAAGCGCCGATTCTCTTCGCGCTCGTTTTCGTAAGACCGAGTTCGCCTCGATCGATCATCGATTCGATATGCCCGCACCTTCCTTTCTCTCGAATTCTCGATACTTCTCACAGAGGAGATTCGGATGACGAGCGATGACGGACGAAGAAAGAGGCTGAGGATCGACGATGTAAATGAAAATGGCAACGGTGATTGTGTGAACGATGAGAGTGATGGTGACAGTGGTCGACGGTAATAATCAAAAATGGCAAGGAAGCACGAAGTGAAGTGCAATCGATAACGATAATAAAAAAAACGATAGTAACGATTTCAGTCCACGATCACGACGGACGAAGACGATGACGAAAATGGCAAGTGTACAACCGACAAGGAGAAGGGAACAATGATGATAACGATGAAGACGGTCGACGTTGATGATATCCGATAGTAATGCCTGCCGACGAAGACGAGGAGAAACGTTGAGAAGGTAACGGTAGCAGCCAGAGCGACGAATGGTCCCGACGGTAGCAGCTGCTCGCCCGTTACACGTCGCGGCGATATATTTAAGCGAGACGGTCTATTGGTAAATTAATCCGGAATCTGGGCCAGTTGCAACACCTGCCCGGCGCGGGAGACGAGATAAGTGAGCGGACGAATGGACCTCGGTGGAAGACAAAGAAGAATCGCGAGATTTTCTAATTCTCACCTCTGACAGTTTTCCTTCGACGAACGAGGAAACGATATCCGTCCACCGTCCCTCGATTATTCGGGATTGCACGAAAACGAGATTCGCGAGTAATATGTCCGGTTGAACTGGTTTTAATAACTGGGCGAGGACGCGGACGAGGAGATCAGCAAGCGCGAGTGAAACAGAAAGCGAAATCTTGTACCTCGTAAATTATTTAATTAAGATGCGATACGACGATGGTTTTTTTTACGAGTAAGTGCTCGGTGTTAATGGCGAGCTACTTTGATCCGAGGGAAAGTGACGTTAATTGAAATGAACACGTGGACATGGGATAAATTTGTAAAGGAGTGCCTCACTTCTTGGGTTGAATATTACGCCTCCGTGGTCGCAAATATTCTGAATGAGGGAAATTCGACGAAGGAGGAAATAATTTGCGTAAATCACTCGAGGATGCAAATTCAACGAAGAGGTGGAGAAATAAAGGTATAAATTACCTTGTCGAGAGACACGTTTGTTGGTCCAGTTGCAACAATTGGTAAGGCGACGAGATAAGATAAGTAACAGAGCCGGACGAGTAGAAGTGAGTGCCTTCATTCTAACGGGTCAACGCTCAATACGTTGATTCACTGAATGAAGAAATTGGGTATATGAAGTTAGCCCCCCATTTTTTGATTTTCAATATTTTTTTAGTTGTTCCCAGTTGTTCTCTGTTTGTTCTATATTGTTCCTGAGTTACAAGTCCGAAAACCGAAAAATACGATGGGAAAAGCAAAAAAACCGTTTTTTTGAGCTGCCCCCCATTTTTCGAAAAATGCAAATTTTTTTGTTGTTCTCGATTGTTCTTGTTGTTCTAAACATTGTTCTTAAGTATTAATTTTCCAAAAGCTATACTTACAAAGATACAGCAAAAAAAAGCATAAAGCGCTCAAATTCAATATTTCGTCTTCTTCGACCGATCCCGTTGCCCTAGCTGTACCAAACTGAAGAACAATACAAACTAGGCCAAGAACAATCAGGAACAACCCTCACTTTCGCCGGAACAAACGTATAGAGGGCACTTTATTCTTGGAGATGAAGAAATTTTTTCGATTTTTTCATCTTTTTTGGCCGATCCCGTTGCCCTGGCTGTACCAAACTGAAGAACAATACAAACTAGGCCAAGAACAATCAGGAACAACCGTCACTTTCGCCGGAACAAACGTATAGAGGGCACTTTATTCTTGGAGATGAAGAAATTTTTTCGATTTTTTCATCTTTTTCCGCCGATCCCGTTGAGCCAACTGTACCAAACTGAAGAACAATACAAACTAGGCCAAGAACAATCAGGAACAACCGTCACTTTCGACGGAACAAACGTATGAAGGGCACTTTACTCTTGGAGATGAAGAAATTTTTTCGATTTTTTCATCTTTTTCCGCCGATCCCGTTGAGCCAACTGTACCAAACTGAAGAACAATACAAACTAGGCCAAGAACAATCAGGAACAACCGTCACTTTCGCCGGAACAAACGTATGAAGGGCACTTTACTCTTGGAGATGAAGAAATTTTTTCGATTTTTTCATCTTTTTCGGCCGATCACGTTGCGGCAGCCGTACCAAATTGAAGAACAATACAAACTAGGCCAAGAACAATCAGGAACAACCGTCACTTTCGCCGGAACAAACGTATAGAGGGCACTTTATTCTTGGAGATGAAGAAATTTTTTCGATTTTTTCATCTTTTTCGGCCGATCCCGTTACACCAGCTGTATCAAACTGAAGAACAATACAAACTAGGCCAAGAACAATCAGGAACAACCGTCACTTTCGCCGGAACAAACGTATAGAGGGCACTTTACTCTTGGGGATGAAGAAATTTTCGATTTTTTCGTCCTTTTCGACCGATCACGTTGCGGCAGCCGTACCAAACTGAAGAACAATACAAACTAGGCTAAGAACAATCAGGAACAACCGTCACTTTCGCCGGAACAAACGTATAGAGGGCACTTTATTCTTGGAGATGAAGAAATTTTTTCGATTTTTTCATCTTTTTTGGCCGATCCCGTTGCCCTGGCTGTACCAAACTGAAGAACAATACAAACTAGGCCAAGAACAATCAGGAACAACCGTTACTTTCGCCGGAACAAACGTATGAAGGGCACTTTACTCTTGGAGATGAAGAAATTTTTTCGATTTTTTCATCTTTTTCCGCCGATCCCGTTGAGCCAACTGTACCAAACTGAAAAACAATACAAACTAGGCCAAGAACAATCAGGAACAACCGTCACTTTCGACGGAACAAACGTATAGAGGGCACTTTATTCTTGGAGATGAAGAAATTTTTTCGATTTTTTCATCTTTTTCGGCCGATCCCGTTACACCAGCTGTATCAAACTGAAGAACAATACAAACTAGGCCAAGAACAATCAGGAACAACCGTCACTTTCGCCGGAACAAACGTATAGAGGGCACTTTACTCTTGGGGATGAAGAAATTTTCGATTTTTTCGTCCTTTTCGACCGATCACGTTGCGGCAGCCGTACCAAACTGAAGAACAATACAAACTAGGCCAAGAACAATCAGGAACAACCGTCACTTTCGCCGGAACAAACGTATAGAGGGCACTTTATTCTTGGAGATGAAGAAATTTTTTCATCTTTTTCGGCCGATCACGTTGCGGCAGCCGTACCAAACTGAAGAACAATACAAACTAGGCCAAGAACAATCAGGAACAACCGTCACTTTCGTCGGAACAAACATATAAAGGGCACTTTACTCTTGGAGATGAAGACATTTTTTCGATTTTTTCGACTGTTTCGTCTTTTTCGACCGATAACGTTGGCTTTTCGGCTCTTCGGCTCCAGAATGAAATTTAAGGAATATCAATCAATACGTGAAATCATCGATAACGCATGGATAACCATGGTGCAGGAAAATCGCAATGACTTACGAAAACGAGCCAGGGAAGATATTGCCAAGATCCAACAGGAAAACCGGAAAAGTTACAATAAACGTCGAATAGAAGCCCGATGTCCCATTGTTTAATATCTCAATACTAGAATTGTCCACAATTTCGAAACGGTTTGAAATTCGTGGGCGTGCGCGAAGCGTGAGTACCCGTAGATCTTGAGGGGGTTGGCGCTTGAGCGAAGCGAAAGCGCAGGGAGCTGTGCCCCCTACTTTAAACTTTTTTTTTCTTTTTCATGTATTTTAATTTTTTTATTTTTTTTTTATTTTTAAATGTTTTTAAACTATTTTTTCATATATTATTTTTTTTAATATTTTAAAATCGTATTTATTTATTATATATCTTTCAGTTTTTTTATTCAAGTTTAAGTTCTTATGTATATACATATTTGTGGGTTTATTTCTGTATCATCCTTGACATGTACAGGTTTTTTACATAAGTCGTCAAAAAGCATCCACTCCTTATTCTTTACGAATGCAGTATAATGTCCTACAGATGTTAGTGATGGTAGGCCTTTGTAATTTATGACTCCTGCTAAGTCATATTGTGCTTCATTTAGTATTATATTGTTTTTAAAATTGCCTAATTTAATTATATGGTTCGTCCCATCCGTAGTCTCAATAAATATTATGTTTCCATATTCTATGTTGATATTAACTTCACCGTTACATTTGTTACAGTTTTTGTTTAATGTGTTAGTATAGTCGTCTATTGCATATTGTAATTTTTCGTGTCCAAATTGCTTCAAGATGTTAATATTAATTGGTAGAATGGTACCTTTACGCTGGACAATATTTTCACATTTTGTGCAAGTTTTATTCAAGTCATAGCTGCAGTCTTCCTTGAATAATTGTTCGCAAAGATAAGAAATACTTGAAACTGTATCAATAATGATTACGTCACGTACATTTTCGCTTACAAAATTTTCTATTTCACGTAACAATTCTGCTCTTTTCTTGTAAGTTAACTTACTTGAACCGGTTTTCAGAAATAATTTTAAAAATTCGAAGACTTTTGTGGAACTCGATTCGATCACTTGACGGAACGAATTATGTATACTTGCGGAAGCTAATATATGAAAAATACTATCGAACCCACATGTATTTTGTACGACATATTTCTTTTTTTTCTCCGCAATTGAGGGACATAAATTTCCATTTTGGAGCATACCGATACCAACTACATTTTTTTTATTAAGTTCCGTGATATTCCAATCAGGCCGGGCACTGAGATATGTGCGTTGAACTTTTTTAGCAGCATTTTTATTTCGCCAATTTTGTTCGTAACACAAATCATTAGATTCATCAAATGAAGAGTTCGGTGTTTCTATATTGGAAATATTTTTTACGTCATATGTATTTTCTTTGTTTTCATCAAATGTTGTTTCATTTTTATTTAAATCAAAATTCTCGGCTTCAAATAAAATGTTCGATGATTCTTTGTTATTAATATTTGTCTCACAAGCGTCCTTCTCGTCTTCTCTTATTTCACAAATTACTTGTTCTTTTTTTAAATTCAAATCAAGTTCTTTTTTGGCTACAGCTAATTTCGCTTTCCCTGAAAATGATTTTAAATGGATACTTAAAAATTTATCAAGGCGCTTCGGTCGACATTCATTTCTTAATATACGATGCTTAAGATCGTTAAATTCAGATTCCACAGCGGATGAACTGACATGTATTTTTTCAAGTTTAAACGCTTTTGTCATAGTACTCGTATATAATGGAAAATAATGCAACAGATTTTTAATTTTAGAGGTTATAGCTGGAGCATAATACGAATTAATTGTCTCACCCTGAGGGGCAGAAGTGACTGCATTTATAGAATCTTGGATTAAAATATTTAGCCAGTCACCAATAGTATTCTTTTCCAAATTTTCAGTATTTTCGTCATTAAAAACTAACGTCTCCGCTGCTGAAATATGTTTAACAATGTTTTCACTTGTTACTATATTACTTATATCTGCATTGCCCTTAATTATGTCGTGCAAGTGTTTTAAACGTTGTTCAGCTATACTTTCTGATTTATTTTCATTTAGTCCACATCCTTCGCTATTACACAGTATTATAACGGATCTAATGATATTTTCGAATTCCTTAAAATCAGTCACCTTCGTTAAGTAACATAAGATTAACATATAAAATGTTTTTACTCGTGGATGTAAGTTTTTAAATTCATTCCATCGGGAAATTAAGTGTACATAGTGCGAGATATCTAAACGAATGAGACATGATGGTAAACTATGGGGTAACTCAGTAAGGTAACAAAAACATTGCTGTAAATAATCTTTGAGACTCTTACATCTTCCAAATGAGTTTGCTACAGCACCCATCAATGCTTTGTCAAAATCGCAAACTATTTGTTTTGGATACGGAAAATTCTGTTTATGAGTGCAACCTATTCTAATTATTTCGTTAAACCAGTACATTATCGCATTGGTGTTTTGAGTCGCGCTTAACATTTGGAAGACGGGCATTTTTGATGTTGAGGTTTCTACCATTATCTGGTATAAATATATGTGCGCTGATAATTCATTTGTTGGTAACTTTAATTTTTTCACCAACGATCCTGTAGCATCTACACAAATAAAATTTGAATATTGAATATATATTGCCATTTGTTCTTGTGTCCAGTAGTGGACAAAAAATGGATCCAAACCAATTGAGTGAATGTGTCCCGCATGAATACCATACTTCATTCGCTTTATACTTTCTAATGGTTCATTAAAAGATATTCCTAATTCTTCATTACGCCTTTGTTCTTTTGCTTTACGCAAAACACTAATATTTGGCAAATGAGCTGGTTCATTGTCACCAAAACTCATAATTTTGCCGGCTTCCTTTCTACGCCACATACATGGCATAATGTTTGCGTCGACCATTTCTTTGGAAACTTTGATTCTTCTTTTACCTTTTAATTGTCGCTTTCTTTTATGCGTAATTGAATCGTCAAAATTTTCAATTACACATTCCATCGTTACATCAGTTTGCGGTATAGGTTTATTAATTACACAACCTTTGAAAATACCATCGCATTCTGGACATCGACCTGATACAGTTAAAAAAAAACCAGTTCCAGATATTTTGCAATGTTTAAAAGTTAAAGCACATGGTAGTTTCGTTGCGGCATATATTTCTGCATATAACTCGTCAGTCCATACCTTGCGTAATAAAACATTATACTTTCTTTCCTTTAAAACATTATCCGCATAAAATACCTCTTCGGGCGATATCTTCAACCAAAGTTTATAAGATAAGTTTAAGTTGAAAGTGATAAGATCCCTATTTGTTTCATTTAAACTAATATCTTCTTCTGATTCGATAATTGATGAACCAATCTGAAAATTGAAAAGTTTTAAAATTTTGTCCCAAATGCCATATCTATTTTTCTGTAAAATTACGTAAATGTACTTTGGTTTTAGGTGCTTAGTGCTATCAGAATTCTGTTGAGAAATATTGCTAATTTTTTCATAAATTTTTGAAGTGGGTCCAACGGGTTTGCCGCAAGGACTTGCTATTTCAGAAAAATCTAAACATGAAATGATATCCAAGATATTCTCTACGTGCTGAGCCATATCGGACAATTTTGTGAAAGATAACACGAAGACAATGTCGCATACAAATGGCTGAAAAATGTTTATTTTCTTTACTAAGTAAAACTTCCAAACCGCTCTCAAGACCGTAAAGACAAATATGCGATCAAACGTGCTGATCCACACTGGCTGGCTGCCTGGCGTCGGCGTCGTCGTCAAGAGAAGGCAAAGCCCCCACCATTCGTTCACCCCACCATTCATTCGCCCCACTATTCGTTCGCCCCACCATTGAGGAGAGAATTTTCGGTGGGACAAGAGTACTTAATTTACTTGTTGAATTTATCACTCTAATAATATCGAGTCTCGATTTTATCACTGAAACGGATTAGCAGGAAAACGGAACGGTTTATCAGGAGTGCTGAATTTCGAAGAATTGGACAATGTATCGGACCGAATTGGACAATGTATCACACAACCGTACACCCGTCATCGGTAAGAGCGAAATAGCAAATAGTGCGAATGCGATAAAACTTCTGCGCAGCGACATCTCCCAACACAATCCGTTTTGGTTGCATTAGATTTACAAAAGAAATTAAAGGTGATACTTTACTCTGGTCACGCGTAACGGTCACTTTCGTTTTTTCCGCTTTTCCTGTTAAACCGTTTGAGCGATGAAATCGAGACATGGTATTCTAAGAGTGATACAAGAAGTGTTTTAAGACCAAACGAACTCGGTGACTTAATTATTAGTGGTCTTTGCTCTTGTCACACGTAACGGTCATTACAGTTTTTCTCGATTTTCTAACAGAAATCTTCGAGCTACAGACTTGAGAAGTGGATTTTCTTAAAGTGATAAAATAGCGATAAATACCTGTCCAAACGGATTTAAAAAATTTCCGTGGGAAGTCCGTTTTTCAAAAGTAGGGGTGCTAGCTTAACAGTTAAATCGATTTTCCTGCTAAACCGTTTGAGTGAAAAAATCAGGTTAGCGGCTATAAATTAGTGATAAATTAGCGATAAATAGCTGTACTAGTTGGCGATGGTGAGAGTACTAGCTTAACAGAGGTGTTTCCGTTTTCTATCTCTCACAAAATTGTCTGATATGGCTGAGCACGTAGAAAATATTTTCCATATTATTTCAACTCTAGATTTTTGTGAAATAGCAAGTCTTTGCGACAGATCCGCTGGACCCACTTCTAAAATATATGTAAAAATTAGCGACATTACTCAGCAAAATTCTAAGCGACATTACTAAGCGTTAAACTGTAGGTCCTATATCTGAGTCACAGATATATGCAGAAGAGTCACTTACGACCGTTAAACGATAATGGCATTTGAAAAAGAGATTTGTTCCTAGTTGTTCTCGGCCTAGGTTCCACTGTTCTACAGGCTGACGCAACGTTATCGGTCGAAAAAGGCGGAAGAGTCGAAAAAATTTCTTCATCTCCA
The DNA here is from genome assembly GCA_944319695.1 of Tiphia femorata. Taxonomy (NCBI): domain Eukaryota; kingdom Metazoa; phylum Arthropoda; class Insecta; order Hymenoptera; family Tiphiidae; genus Tiphia; species Tiphia femorata. The sequence goes on from OX090899.1 coordinate 1,738,443, forward strand.
AGAGTAAAGTGGCCTTTATACGTTTGTTCCGGTGAAAGTGACGGTTGTTCCTGATTGTTCTTGGCCTAGTTTGTATTGTTCTTCAGTTTGGTACAGCTGCCACAACGTGATCGGCCGAAAAAGATGAAAAAATCGAAAAAATTTCTTCATCTCCAAGAGTAAAGTGCCCTTCATACGTTTGTTCCGGCGAAAGTGACGGTTGTTCCTGATTGTTCTTGGCCTAGTTTGTATTGTTCTTCAGTTTGGTACGGCTGCCGCAACGTGATCGGTCGAAAAGGACGAAAAAATCGAAAATTTCTTCATCCCCAAGAGTAAAGTGCCCTCTATACGTTTGTTCCGGCGAAAGTGACGGTTGTTCCTGATTGTTCTTGGCCTAGTTTGTATTGTTCTTCAGTTTGATACAGCTGGTGTAACGGGATCGGCCGAAAAAGATGAAAAAATCGAAAAAATTTCTTCATCTCCAAGAATAAAGTGCCCTCTATACGTTTGTTCCGGCGAAAGTGACGGTTGTTCCTGATTGTTCTTGGCCTAGTTTGTATTGTTCTTCAATTTGGTACGGCTGCCGCAACGTGATCGGCCGAAAAAGATGAAAAAATCGAAAAAATTTCTTCATCTCCAAGAGTAACGTGCCCTTCATACGTTTGTTCCGGCGAAAGTGACGGTTGTTCCTGATTGTTCTTGGCCTAGTTTGTATTGTTCTTCAGTTTGGTACAGCTAGGGCAACGGGATCGGCCAAAAAAGATGAAAAAATCGAAAAAATTTCTTCATCTCCAAGAATAAAGTGCCCTCTATACGTTTGTTCCGGCGAAAGTGACGGTTGTTCCTGATTGTTCTTAGCCTAGTTTGTATTGTTCTTCAGTTTGGTACGGCTGCCGCAACGTAATCGGTCGAAAAGGACGAAAAAATCGAAAAATTTCTTCATCTCCAAGAGTAAAGTGCCCTTCATACGTTTGTTCCGGCGAAAGTAACGGTTGTTCCTGATTGTTCTTGGCCTAGTTTGTATTGTTCTTCAGTTTGGTACAGCTAGGGCAACGGGATCGGCCAAAAAAGATGAAAAAATCGAAAAAATTTCTTCATCTCCAAGAGTAAAGTGCCCTCTATACGTTTGTTCCGGCGAAAGTGACGGTTGTTCCTGATTGTTCTTGGCCTAGTTTGTATTGTTCTTCAGTTTGGTACAGTTGGCTCAACGGGATCGGCGGAAAAAGATGAAAAAATCGAAAATATTTCTTCATCTCCAAGAGTAAAGTGCCCTTCATACGTTTGTTCCGTCGAAAGTGACGGTTGTTCCTGATTGTTCTTGTCCTAGTTTGTATTGTTCTTCAGTTTGGTACAGCTGGCGCAACGGGATCGGCGGAAAAAGATGAAAAAATCGAAAAGATTTCTTCATCTCCAAGAATAAAGTGCCCTTCATACGTTTGTTCCGTCGAAAATGAGGGTTGTTCCTGATTGTTCTTGGCCTAGTTTGTATTGTTCTTCAGTTTGGTACAGCTAGGACAACGGGATCGGTCGAAGAAGACGAAATATTGAATTTGAGCGCTTTATGCTTTTTTTTGCTGTATCTTTGTAAGTATAGCTTTTGGAAAATTAATACTTAAGAACAATGTTTAGAACAACAAGAACAATCGAGAACAACAAAAAAATTTGCATTTTTCGAAAAATGGGGGGCAGCTCAAAAAAACGTTTTTTTTGCTTTTCCCATCGTATTTTTCGGTTTTCGGACTTGTAACTCAGGAACAATATAGAACAAACAGAGAACAACTGGGAACAACTAAAAAAATATTGAAAATCAAAAAGTGGGGGGCTAACTTCATATACCCGAAGAAATTGCCTTTGCAAGTGTCAATTGAAGAGATTCGATTGAAAATCAAAGACACTCTCGTAATAGAGAGAGTTCAGAGAATTCACGATTGTATTCGACTGTTCTTTTGTCGCTTTATTCTATAATTCGTCGATTGATTAATTTGAGAACGTTCTCCGTTGCTTCGTACTCCACGATACAATTCCACGTACAGGTATCCATTGTTAGTGTATTCCAGTTCATCAAAGTCAGCGAAACAATTTGTTTATTCAAATTGTTCTCATGGATGTGACGTAGACGTACGTGTTACCCATTATTTTCCCCTCTATATTGTTACCACCGTTCTATTAACAGACTGCGCTCTAAGTGCATCCAATTCCGGGACACTTAATAAATGTCTGTCTCTCTCTCTGTCCCTTTCTTCCTAGTCACTTTCTCTCTCATTCTCGTACTCCCTATATGACTGCTGGCTTTACTCGGGCGCCCATAAATCTTGACACTTTGCATCATCGCCGATCCCATTCCACGTGCCAATTTAAAATTATCTCGTCGTTGGATTTAAATCCACTGCGGATCCCGAACCGAATCCCTCGGTTTGGATTGATATCAAATTTTCACGGAGAAAATTTCACGTAAAATGAATTGAATTGAAAATAAATTGTATTAAACTTATCTCTCCAACCTCATTCGACGACACGTGCGGTCTGCGATTAAACGAAATAAAAGGAAAATTTAGTAAATGGGATTCAACGTATTCCTCGAAGTCGCCTACGATCTATCTCTGGTTTCTACGTTTCGTTTACACTGTTAACCTTCTACGAAGTCACCTCCTTATCGAAGTGTGCTCTATGCAAAAATCGAAACGACACGAGTCAAGAATTATTCTTGCTATCTTTGCAGGAATGGATCAATAAAATCGCGCGAACTCCGTGAACCGTAAATAAGATATCGTACACTTTTTCGCCGGTTCGTGATACTTCGAGGAAGTTTAAGAACGGCTCGATGCCGGAAGTTACTGCGAGCGAGTTACACGAGAGAACTGAAGTCACGTAAAGTTCGCCAGGAGGAAAACGACGGAGTGCAATGGAACCCATCAAATCTAAAAGGAATCTTATTACGTGCTACGGCTAGCTTCGATTACGTGAGCGAACATCGAACAAAAATATTTTACCAAAAGAGGAAACATGTCGAATTCTTTCGAAGCTTGCTTCCGTAAATAGAAAATCGAAACATGGAATTCAATCCAGATGAAAATTTAAAATGTAAATGTCGTTTCGAAATCGAAATTAAAATTTCATGGATTAATGCTGCCGAATGCGTAAATTGATATTTCAGATGGGATAAAACCGACATATTCACGTTTCATATTTTTAAAATTACAGTTTCACGTCTAAATTATATTTCACGGTACGTTCACTATTCATTCGTTTATTTTAATTTTAAATATTTTAAATAATTCTTAATCGCTTCGTATTGTTGAACAGCGCCTTCCTGGTACACGCTGCAATCTACTTGTTTATCTGTAAATCTGTCACGCAGAGGTTCGAACGATGTGGTGCACAAATGCAGGGTGTGCTGGTTGTATCTTTAAAGAGGCACGCTCACGCTTTCCCACGCACAAGACACCATTTCAGTAAAGGAGGCGCGCAGTATTGCAAAATCGACGACGATTTTTGAAAACTCTGATAAATTCGAGTCATTGAAAATGTGGTTCGTCGATGGTTGTGACTAAGTATCTTAAACATTTTTCTTTAAGAATAAAAATGTTGAAACTTACACAGAGAAAGTATCCAATATTAATTCCACGTTTAATTCACAATACGCGCGAGTATATAAAAGTAAAGCGAATTAGTTTCACGGAAAACGAAAAACTCTTTACCCAAATTGAGATGTCCTCCGACGGGTAACATCACCTACTACACTATCGATACTGGTCGATATCAAGGACAAGCTTGAAAACATGACCTACAACCGATCCCGGCCAATCGGAGAGCACATCGTCCTACTTCCTCCCTCCGATCTTCGCGACAAATTAAACGAACACTCCCGCGCTATAATTACTAACTGGTACTACGACCTTTGACCTTCTCAACATCTCCGGAAGGAGTACCGAGTGGCGCATCCTCTGCTACCTGAAGCAACGGGACACGATCGATCTAGTAATGTTCTTCTGTCCTCCCAACCCCCGCGCACTCAAGCGCTCTCACGCGTGCTTCTGTTGTTCTTCGAGGGTCGTGCACCAATCCTTCTACATACCAGGGAAAATGCCCTGAGATTAACCGAAATGTGGACTCGTGAAATAATAAATAAAAGAACGAACGTGTGGAATAACGCACAATATGAACAAAAAAATAAATAAACAAATAAGATTGAAAATTGACATTTTTTGATTGGCATTTTGACCAAGCCCTGATAAATGATTCTTGATTTAGCGATCTTCCGTACCTTCTTCCTTGATAAGTCAATCACCTCGGTAAGAAAAAAAAAAAACCGAGTCTAATTTACAGAAAGGAGTCTTCGAAGCAGATCCTCGGTATAAAGTACCGTACAAATAAAAAAAAAAAACAGACAAGAATATTTAAAAACCTGACGCGCACGTACCGCACAGAAACGAAATTAAAACTGGCAGCTTCCCTATCGAGCTTCTACGATGGATCACAAGTCGTGTAGATTATCAATAATCCTGAGGAGGGCGAGTGCAACGTAACCGTAAACACGGTGGGGACACACGCGTGACCGTGTAACACGCGCGCACGCATCACGGACGCCGATGTCAAGACGGAATACGTAAACACAGAATCGTGGCGCGTCCTTCCCCACGGGGGTTGTACACGTGCGCGCGTGTCTTCTACGAGAGAGGGTATCTTTCGTACACACCTCTTGCACGCTCGGCTTGTCGCCTCCTCCTCGATGTTCGCGCGGGTAATGCGGGCCGGTGGTGGTTGGCAGGTGGTGAGGCGAGCGTGCGATCGGACGAGTGGGTCGCCTCGAAGGAACGTGCCTTCCTCTTCCTTCGCTCACGTTCCTCTTCCTCACGCGTGCACGTACGCGCGTGCCAACATGTAACAGGGCCGTGTGAGTGTACGTGGGTGTATACGATAGGCACGAGTGTGCCAGGGTGTAGGTGTGTGCGTGTGTCGGATTTACGTGTGTTTACGTTCGAGCCGTGGAACACGTGCACGCTACGATGCCACGAGCGCGTAACACACGCGCGCGTTGCCTCGAGCTGCTAACAACTCGGAGAACGCCCTCTCTCCCTCTCTCTCTCTCTCTCTCGCGCTATACACGCGTGTCACAAGGTTGTTCCCCGCGCGTGCGAGCGTGCGCGGTCACGAGGGGCTCGTGTCGCACGACTACGTCGCTCTTATCGACGCTGCTGATGTTTCGTTCGGTGGGGTTCGCGCGCACCCGTGCGCGCGGCGTGGCCCGTGGTGCCGGTGGCCTCCCTCACGCATTCGCCGATTAACGTATTATTGTTATGATTCTTTGCTCTTTCTTTCCTCTCTCTTTCTCTGCTTTTTTTCTTTGATAGTATTTGTAATCCAGGTAAGAAGGAGCTCGCTTCTGGTGGAGCGTGGCTCTCGCGCGATCGCAACGTACCGAGGAGGTGGTGGTGGGGGACGAGAAAAGTATGCTGCCCGTTTTTGGAGAAGAGCGAGGAGGAACGGTAACACGCAGCTCGGTGTACCAGCGGAGACTGGCGGCGGGTACACCCCGTCGGCGATGCCTCCGCTGCTCCTAGCCGGTACAGTGGAACAGGCATATATACGTATAGAGCTGTGCATACTCGTCGGGTGTATACGACGACGCCTGGCCTAGCGTGTACGAGCGAGAAGGGACGAGAGAGGGAAGGAGAGAGTGAGAAAGAGGGTGGGAGTAGAAGGGTGGTGGCGCGGGAGGGACGAGGATGTGCGTTGCGGTGCTGCTGCTGCCGCCGCGCCGATGGCAATGGTGGTGGTGCTCGTGGTGGGGAGGAGGTGGAAGAGGGGTGGGAGAGTACGAGCGTTGAGGAGAGGGACGGAGAGAGAAAGAGAAAGAGAAAGAGGGAAGAGGAGAAGGAGGAGAGGGGTAGGTCGCACGCTCGCGCTGCTGTGACGTAACTCGAGTCATCCTGGATCTGGGGTGCGTGGAGGGGGTAGGAGGAAGGGGAGGTCGACGAGTGGAGGAGAGCAGAAGAGGTGGGAGGGAAAGGGGTAGGGAGGAAGTGTCGAGAGAGGGTTAGAAGCTCCGTTCGCCAGGGGAGGAGAAGAGGAGAAAACGGAAGGAGGGGAGGATGGCGGTCATTAGTGCTACTGGGACACGGAAGAGAATCCTCGCCACCCCCTTCGACCCTCCGCCTCTCTCGTCCTCCGGCCTGCCATCACCGTTTCCCTCTTTTCGTCTCTCTTTCCTTTCTCTCCTTCTCGCTTTCATCCCTCTCGCTTTCCTCCACCACCTCCTCTTTTCCCCCTTTCGTTCCTTCGTCCTCCATCCACCTCGACCTCCTCCTCGTCCTCCCTCCACCCTTCTCTCCTTCTGCCCTTTACCTCCGCGCTTTCGCGACCAGGCAGCAGCAACGGCCACCACCACCACCACCCCCTCCGTCGCGTAACGCGCGCCCATCGACAACGCGGCCCGGGGTGCGCCTGCACTCTGCAGCCGCAAATATATCCATCCCCCTTGTAGCTACCTCCGGACGTCCTCTTCCACCACCCCTCCCACCCTCCTTCCGTTCGCCGCACGCATACACGAGAAGTTGGACTGGAAAGCCGAGGGGGGTGATTAGGTCGCGCTCACGACCTCGTCCTTGCCGGCCACCGCGACAAGATCGAGGACGGTCTCCTCTTTCTCGATCTTCCTTCGACGGACACGCGGACGATTCGAATCTCTTCGATTCTTTCAAAAGTTTCTGTCGCTTCGAGAATTAACCTTTCGAAGGTCAGAGACGAATGGGCCCGGGAAAATTGTTTTCGAGTGTTTCACCTTTGATTTTTTCATGCTCCTAAAAACGTCGACGAGGATAGTTCATTGGGATATGGATTTGAGTCTGAAACGCGTGGTCGACCTACGTGTTGCCAGGATAAACGGAAGCTAAATAAGGAAAATAAAAATGTAAATTGTAATAACGAGTAAACTTCGCAGACGACGCGTAAGTTTTAACAGGCGGACTGTACACTCTTTACAAAGATTTATGGCCTCATCTTACGAGCCCTGGAATTTGATAAAGTTCGGTGGCCAACGTGAAATATTTCCGTGTCCTGGTTTTTGCAAATTACAACCTAAAGCAACGGACGGGTATCGTTACGCTGGCGGGACCATCCATTCGGTGAATAGGTACGTACCGCGCAACAAAATCGGGTGGTGCTGGGTATCGTGGAACGGAACTCGAACCCGCGACCTTTCGCCGGTGGCCGGGCGACTCTGCTCCAACCATCACGAGCCACCCATACCCTTCTCCAAACTCACCCTCTCCACCTCTTGCTTTTCTCTATCGACGCGGTACGTGTGCCTCCACAACAGGCCAACCTCTTTCCACAACCCCCACGTACCCATGTCTCGAGCGAGATTTAATTTCGATTCAACATTTTCCCACTCCGATCCGACCCCTTCCGCCCACGATAGTATTATTATACAAACGCATCGCCCGCAGGAGGTTCGTTCGAGTGGATCCAATCGATCTCGCGTAGATCTACTGCATCATCCACCGTCGATTCGCGGAGATCTACGAGAAAAGAGCAACGTAAAATCTCGTCCTTGAACCTCTTCGAGGTGGCAAGGACGAGCGTAGCTTAATTTCGCGCATCTTTCGTCCGGGTAAACGGGAAGTACGAGGTGTAGGTTGGCTCTCGTGAAAAGTCGAGGAGTAACAGCAGAGCCAATTGGACGACAACCGTTACCACCACCACCGCTCTAGTGGAAATGTCGCGAGTTTCGAGGTACCAGGCCGCGCGATAGAGAACGAAAATGCACGCTTCGAAGTTGGGTAGGACGGGGCAATATTGATCAACGGTATACTGAACTCTGACATTTCAGGATTATAGTCGTTCACCGGGAGTGGGGATCGCAGGGTGGTGGAGAGAGATCGTGGGTGGTGGAGGAGGGAGAGTTGTGATGAGGAGCGGGAGTAGGTTGAGGGTGGAAGAGGCGCGGAGAGAAAAGGGGGAGGATGCCCGGGGAAGCCGCTCGCGAAAACACCACCGTACTAACCGATATTCCTTCCTCCACGTACCCCCGACTGCAGTTTCGAATTCCTTTTGGGAGCCTGCCGTGATTGCTTTACGAGCTAGCGCGGATTGAAAAGCGACCTGCGAGCGGCGAAAGAGAGGAGAGAAATAAAGATCGTTTATCGCGAGCCGCGTCCCCGCGGAGTAACGCGAAAGATTTCGAGGTGAGGTGCGACGAGAAGATGAGGAAGTCGACCGTACACATGCGCGGAGACACGGATTTGGCACGCTTGTTTCGTCGATCTCGTCGCTTCGACGCGATTCTTTTCAAGGTTACTTAAATATTTTAATCTTATCGTCCTCGCGAAAGAAAAACTTCCTCCAGTGAAGTACTGTAAAATTAGGACAATCGAAAAATGTTTCGTAAAATGATCATTGAGTTTAATATTGTTGGGTGATGATTTCAAATATGATCGTCGTTCTTAATACGTTTGCTGCCATCCCATCGACGCGGTCGAGATCGAACTCCGAGTCGTTGAATTTTACAAGTGGCAGCGAAGGTGTTGAAAAAGGTTATTTTTACGAAATTGAAGTGAAGATAAAAGAAGGCGCGTTCAAAAATGTAAGGTTGTTGGAAGATGCTTCTTCATCGGCCTTGCGCGCGTCGCTCTTTTCCGTTTACAAATACCTCGTCGATTTTTACTTCCTTCCTTGCTTACGAGGCGCGTCACCGATTATTTCGGAAGCTAACCAAGCTCAAAGTTCCGCGCGATTCGCTAAGCCGTGACGAAACGTGAACCGATAACGGGTTTTCGCGTTATCAGTGTCGTTCTTCGGTGTACCAACCCCCGCGACTCTTGTATATCGATACGCACGCGGTACTAGGCGTCCATGAGGCCCCGTTATCGAACTATACGCTCGTTCTCCACACTCTCCCTGTGTAGCACGCGCGCACGCAAAACAGTTCAGATACGGAGAAACTACGCGGGCTCACTCGCTACTCATTTCCTTCCCGTCGCGTCGTCGCGTCGAAGTTTCGAAAGCTCCTCTAGACACGGCCGATTGTAACGCAACGAGCGGGTCAAGGCTTACTCGTTTGACAGGCGGCACAATGACACGGTGCGCTCGGAGGAACACAGACCACCGCGCAGCAGACTGTTCGGTAACGTGCTCGTGTTGGTGCCTCACCGATTTCTCCACGTTCGCGGTTCATTCCAGCACGGCACAGTGTCACCGTCCAAGGTTGACGCTTCTCCAGCCCCCGCACGCGCTCCTTCAATCGCGAGCTTCCTACGTCGGCCTGCATTATTTCCATAATGCTGAATCAGTCCAGCGAGAAACCGAGTGAGATAGAGCGAGAGAGAAAGAGAGAAGCTAGGAGGCCGAGGGATGACGTGCCCGACAACGGAAGCCGTTGAATTGACGAATTAATACTTTAACTTGACGCTTGCGCGCGCTTGCTGCGTGAGCTTCCGTGGCCTTTGACGGAGACTCTTCGTTGCGAGGAGTGGAAAGGGTGAGAAAATATGTCGCGCTCGAAAATTTAGGTTTGCCAACCCACGATGCTCACTGGTCTAGAATGATTGTAAAATGTCGCGCGACATAATGCGGACATCGCACTTAGAATGATTCATGTATGTATTGTAATGAGTTAGCTTCAGTGGCCCTCTTGCTTGCTTTTTTTTTTATGGAAAATTCAAACAGATGATGAACTATGTTAATGTAGATACTTTTGTTTTATGCAAAGCGCGTTAATGTACAGTAAACTGTAAGGTTATGGTTACATATTACATTAGGTGAACAAAAAATTTACATCAGTTACTAACATCCACATTTTATAGATAAATGTACGGTAAGAGAATTCCATATCTACCGCAGTGGTGTCCAATTTACTTTTTTAATCTTCTGTTTACCCATTACACGGCGCATTATGAAATTTTGTCATTGCGTCGGTGCTGAAATTAACTTTGCGCCGCAGAACGTAAATCCTTTCCTAGATACGGATACATTTGAAACTGCGTATCTGACGAGGCGGTAAAAGTATTTCGATGTTCGATAAAGAAGAATTTTGATAAATCGCCCCCATGGCCGCGTTCTCATTGATCTTTCTTCTTTTTTTTTTATCAATATCGACTTCTCTCACGTCTACCGAATATTTATTCACGATGACGAGCTAAACCAGTTCCATCGGGGCCGACGCGCCGACGCGACCTTTTTCCCCTCTGGTTCCACAAACGAGCTAACGATTTGTTTTGCATTACAACCTGCCCTTTGTGGAATGTTTAACCGCCGAAATAACTTTTTAATGTAAATAATACAAAAGGTTCCCTGTTACTGAGGTTATCGTTACTTTCGTTTTATTTACAATTTAAATGTAGGCACCCATGGTACTTTAGTTCCCCGTTACTTATCATTCAATCCTGCTATGCCACGCAATCTATCATTTTCTCTAATTCTCACATTTCGTTCGTTAATTTCTTCAGCCCGATTGGGTAAACGTCTATTAGGATAATGTGAGTTCGTAATACAGGACGTTCCGACGTAGTGGTTAATTAATTCTGGTTTTTGTGAATAAACTTCGCTTCGTGTACCACCTTGTAGATAATCGTAAGGTGCCCCAGCCACCGTTGCCCGTACCGACGCCAGCGTCGTCGGCATCGTCGTAGGGTGTATCCGCGCACATCCTAACGAGATATTTCATAACCCCGGATTAGTGGGTTCTACGCTTCCCTAATCACCGCGGCGGCAATTAATCCCGAGGATGCGCGCCAACGAGCGCGAGGCAATTTATGACGTCCGCGAAATTAATTCCGACCTATGCGATCGTAATGAACGGCTGCAATTATCGCCTCCTCCTCCACCTCCTCTTTCTCCTTTCTCCTCCCACACCTTGTAGTTCTTCCATGACGCGCCGTTGTCGTCGCTCGCTGCCTCGCCGCCTACTCGCGAGAAATTTTTAACGCAATAAATCCGACAACGAAGCGGCGCTTTTTAATTCGATTAGATCGTCGCGAGTACCGGGATTAAATACCTTTGAATAACGACGGTGTAAGGAATTCATATTACACGGAGCTGCGATTAGTCGTGTTAGCAGACGACCACTATAGGTTATTTCGCGTAACCAACGACGTACGGGGAATTTTCTAGTTGGGCGTGAAGAGAAAGTTGGACGACCAAGAGAAACTCGATTCGTCCTTTATTATACTCGTCGAGAGATATTGTCGATGCGAGCACATCCTATCTCACGTGTTAGCCTTTTTGTCGCGCGACCTCACTCGCGAACCTCGCCGATAATTTTGACAATGCGGTTTACCGTATTTCGTGGGACGAAACGTGGGCTCGCTTCTTTTTCGGACAATGTCCTTGATGACCGTTTGGACAGGTCTAAGTGAGTTTGAGCAGAAAATAGAAAGTCTCTTTGTTCTCATTTGCGCAGTCCTTTCTCTTGTTCTTACATGCGCGTGTCAAACCGATTTAATGGATGGCGAAATCGAGTGTTCACGTGGCACGTATGACGCCTCGTTATTAAGGCGATTAGTATCGACTAAGACAGGTCCGCCACGAACAAAAAGCCTCGCGAGACCTTTGCTGAGACCTTCGTTTCAGGTGCGTAACACTTACGATTAGCGGCGGGAAGCTCGAATACGAGGATCCGGAATCTATCGGGGATTGTGAGAATAATGATGCGGTAAAGAGAAACGCGCCTCAAGTGGACAAATTCCGGGAATTAATCCGTTGATTGTATAATAGCAATTAAGGGATGACGAGTATGTTCGTCAAAAGCAAGGCGTGGACGTGCGCGGCTCCTATATATTTTAATTCAATAATTACAAGGTGTGAAATAGTAGTCGTGCTTTTTCAAAAAGCATTAGTTAAATGTATAAGCGTAGACTTGACATTTATCATTTATTTACCAAACAAACACGAGAAGATTTAATTATATGTGTACTGCTATTAAACGTTATCTTCAATGTGAAGTTTACAAATGAGTCGTGTATTTTGAAAGTGGCCTAAGTCCATTTTTTAAAAAAAATAAGATATCACATAATACGTGAATAATTTAGTGCAATAATTTAATGGTATGTGATATCTCATTTTTTTAAAAAAATTCACTTAGGCCACTTTCTAAATAAACGGCTCAAATATGCTTCAACGTTTTCAAGTCAAACACAAAAAGCGAAAGACACTTTTTTTATACGTACTCGTCAAACGTCGTTAACAAGCAAATATTGCAGCATTTAAAAGCACGGTTAACGATGCATCCAATCGCAATTTTCTTGCTCGTAATTTCTTTGAGAGAAATATTCCGCGCATCGGGCTAATTAATTGCGCGAGGGAGGCCGGACGACAATGGCGTTTCGAATAATCCAAGATATTACAGTAAAAGCGGAAGATCCTTGAACTCGTTCATTACGCGCGCGCTGCCACGCCAGCGCCAGTCGAGGCGGAACGTTTCCGCTGTCCGGACCTCAAGCCGTTTCTCGGGCGAGTAGAGAAATCATTTCGGACCGAAGCGAGTCTCCATCCTGCCTGTAGCCGCTAGGATTTAATCCTCGAATGGCTGCTTATGCTTATGGTCCCTGACCGCGACCACATCAAAGGCCATGCAGCTCATCGCGTCCGTTTCTTTGCGACTGTTTAATTAATGGATTAATTAGGAGGAACGCCCGGGCAGTTTGTGCAGGGACGCGCGCTCGAGGCTCGGTATAGCAATTTTCTCGCGGAGAAATGGAAAGAGGAATATTTAGTTTTCTATAACGCTTTTGTTGCTTCACTCGTTGGTGTAAACACGTGCGCATGTACAAGCCGATATATTCGGTTTGCCCGCAGAAGTGGTATCTCAAACCAAAATATTATTAAGGACCCTGATAGCCGTTGAAATTATAACATCACAATTTGATTATGTGCGGGGTTTGACGTGTCATACAAGGATTGTACAATTATTAATATATAATTAACGCCGGATGAGTTGATCGCGGGAAATTTAGGTAACCAAGCCTGGGACACAGGTTATTGAAATTAAATTAAACGTAGATAGTGTTCTATGTGTTGCTATTTAATGGCTATTTGCGCATAGTGAATTTGATTTAGTGTATTGAAATTCTGTTCACCGGGTGCTTAGGCGTGTCGTACGAAAAACGGTAAACGCAATTCGGTAGGGTCGCGTCGTTTATTTATCGCGTACTAGACAGCAATAAAAAATAAAATGTAAAGTCGAGGAAGTGATATTACGGGCCTATTCAAATCGCCCTAACGCATTCTTCGCAGGCAGCCCTTTTTTATTCATAACTCGAGAGTGGCACGCGACCAGTAATAAACTTTATTTCGTCACGCGTCATTATCGGACGACCCTTGTATGCAAAACGCTCGGCGCCGTAAGTGCGTCGCCACTCCGCGTCAAACGCGCGCTCTAGACTCAAGAATAATCTCGTTAGATTTAATTTCATTTCCCTGAGAGCGTCGTCTCTGGGTAGCGGAGCTGGAAGGGTGAGAAAAAAAGTACGAGCGCGTAGATGCGCTCTTCGTCGTTTTTTCTCTTTTCCTTCCTTCCATCCCGTCTCTTTTTCCCTCGCAATTTTCATACCGCGAGCGAGCATTTAAACGAGAATGCCTAATGCGCGGGATGAAACTCTCCTTCGTCCCCGGCCAACGTTTCCCTTTTGGAGCATGACCTTTCGAACGAGCTGCCGACGACACGGCGTGCTCGTATAGTAAATATAAATAACGACATTGGAAAAGGGCGACGGTAAACGGAGGCAGTAGCGTTGCGCAACGATGAACGGTGCGTTAAACAATGTTTCCTACCGGATCGTTGAACTCCATTCTCAGGAGTTCAATTTTCATGCTCGAATTCGAGAGATAATAGGGGTGCAGTTTGTCAAGAGTCAATCTCGAATTGATCGCGTCTTTAAAGGTCAACAAATTTATATTTAAGATCGCGGTGTTATAATCCGCGAACTGTGTAATAATAATAAAGCAATGAGTATGCTTGTTAAAATTTTGCTAATTAAAAACTGAAATTAGGTACGATGAGAAAGTCGTAGTTAAGTTTTTCGAAATCTGGTTGCCTCAAGTCATAGATATAGACAAAATTTAAGTACTCGTAATTATTTACGAGAAAAGAAGAACAAGGAAAATTTAGTATATAGGATAAACTTAATAAACTAAAAGTTTATTTTGTTACCTTAAAATGGTTGAATCTTTTAAATTTACTAATACCTTATTCCAAGTTTCATTAAAATTAAAAATAATCAAAGGTAATTTTTTTCATATGCCAAGTACTAAATACCTAATTCTCGGTAGTGTATTTGCGCGCTTTGCAATTTTATATTATGCAAGCATGAGAGTAACTAATTCCTGCCACGGTAGCTGGAATAGGATACGAACTCGTGACCTTTCGCTTGCCGGCGAGCTACTCGATCCCTCGGCCCAATTTCCAAAGGGTAGGCTCTTATCCCACTGGAAACAAAGTCGGGTGCCGCTCCAGCTGTGTGCATTACCTTTTAGCATTTGCAATTTTATGGCATTTAATTACGTCGAATATACTCGGCGCAATTAGAATTTATACCATTAACTGATCGTGCTTCTCAGACTGAAAATCAAAATTTATTGCCACTCGTTGCAATCGTAGGTCTATGAATCATTTGGTTTTGGTTTTTTTTTGTTTTATTGTTTCATAATATTCTGTTTTTAATTTCCCACAAGTGGCTTCTTATTATTTCTGGGCTATTATTATAATAAAGAACGGAAAAAAGAAGTCGCGCAAATCTGCTGAAATTTTTGTTACAGTCGTTTTTGGGCTTTGAGCTTAGGAAACAACGATCCCAGTAGTTGGCTAAAGGGAGATTGTATTTTTTATGAAAATGCAGCACGATCTACAGGGTGTCCCGCAATAGGTGTAATCCCCGCGAAAGGGTTGTAGCTGAAATAATTCTAAACAACATTTTCCTTTGCGAAAAAGTTGGACGAGGCTTAATTTTTGAATTATTAAGGAAAAACATAGGCGAATGAGCGCGCCCGTAAAGCCCGCGCTCAGGGCCGTCATGCTCGCCACTCACCGCGGTTGTGGACGGGCGCATCGCAGTGGTAAGGCACGAAGCGTTGGACAGAAATTATGTCGAATAACAAATTAAAATTCCAGAATAACTTCAGATGGCGAACCCCAGAAGGCGAGGGGATGCGTAATGCATTTCCCGATGCCAAAAAAAGAAATTAGGGTCAGCCCTGACCCTACCCTGACACTAATTTTTTTTTTTTTTTTTTTTTTTTTTTTTTACATGGGGAAATGTGTTACACCTCGCCTCGTCTCCCGGGGCGGAGGACGAGGTATGTGGGACTCTGCCGCCTCCGGAGCGCCGGGCCTACCCACTAAAAACCTAGAAATGGGAGGCGAGGGAATGCGTAACACATTTCCCCATGTAAAAAAAAAAAAAAAAAAAAAAAAAAATTAGGGTCAGGGTAGACCCTAATTTTTTTTTTTTTGCATCGGGAAATGCATTACGCATCCCCTCGCCTTCTGGGGTTCGCCATCTGAAGTTATTCTGGAATTTTAATTTGTTATTCGACATAATTTCTGTCCAACGCTTCGTGCCGTTCCACCGCGATGCGCCCGTCCACAACCGCGGTGAGTGGCGAACATGACGGCCCTGAGCGCGGGCTTTACGGGCGCGCTCATTCGCCTATGTTTTTCCTTAATAATTCAAAAATTAAGCCTCGTCCAACTTTTTCGCAAAGGAAAATGTTGTTTAGAATTATTTCAGCTACAACCCTTTCGCGGGGATTACACCTATTGCGGGACACCCTGTATACTATATGACAGAGCACTGACATATAATTACAAATTAATTAAATTTAATTTCATATTAATAATTAAAAATAATACCCTGAATTATGAAATATTTACACAGTTTAAGTAGAAAGTAAATTAAATCCACTTTTCCGAAGTGACGAATAAAATTCAATTTCAGTTATTGCTCGATTCGTATATTTCTCATTTGACAAAAATGTTAATACTCACTTCGTTGTAACGGACAAACAAGTAAACATGGATGAAACTGAACGATTAGAAGACCTCAAACAGCAACACCTGCCTGCACCACAATTACACTTTGACCCCTTCCGTCGATGCACTGTACAACCCCCGAATACAGTTTCCTATCTAACTTCAAGAGCTTAATTTTTCTGATAATTACACTGTCGCACTACAAAAGTTCCATTGCTACTGCTCCCTTCCTCTACGACGCTCAGTATTTATGGGGTCAGGTAGAACGTCTAAAAGAGAGGGAGTCCGCTAAGCGGTTAGGATACGATTAGACCTAGCCAACCCACTCAGCTTCCGTTTTCTCGTCAAACGAAGAAACAAACAACGACGGACAAACAAACACACATTGAAACTTCTCTCCTAAGGATCAACCACGTGTCCTCAGCGACGAGATCTAAAAAGAGAATCGTAGGTTGAAGAAAACGAGAAAGTCACCCCCGTCGAAGTGAACTCACCACCTACAGGCACGTCACTCAAGGGACTTAGGCAAGGACGCCAATGCGCCTACGCACGTCGATGAACGTTAATCCGCGATCTGGCCGTTTCGTTTTCCATCCCTTCCAGTTTCCTCGTAGCTGCCCTAAAGGAGAGAAGGAGGATTACATTTAATACCACCCCCGTGCAGTCACCGACTGCTCTTCTCCGCCACGAGAAGAATCTCATCGTGTTCTTGCGATCTTTCGCTCCTTCCTCCGTGCTCTTCGGTGAAACGAAGGCAACAAGCTACATGGAAGCGAATAGAGAGTCACAGAAGG
The DNA here is from genome assembly GCA_944319695.1 of Tiphia femorata. Lineage (NCBI taxonomy): Eukaryota > Metazoa > Arthropoda > Insecta > Hymenoptera > Tiphiidae > Tiphia > Tiphia femorata. The sequence goes on from OX090899.1 coordinate 1,755,180, forward strand.
TGGAAGAGAGAGAGAGAGAGAGAGAGAGAGAGAGAGAGAGAGAGAGAGAGAGAGAGAGAGTAGAGGAGGGGAGAACGCAACCCTCGCTGGATGAGGGACGGCGAACCGAGTATGGAGGGCAGTTCGAATTGGGTCACGAGTCGGCGGCGGAGGGTCGCCGGGAAGGAAAAGAATGCCGGGGCGAAATACGAGAGAATTACGAGGGTGGAGGTAGCTCGTGTGGTGCAGAGGTGACTAGAGTGGCGGGGATGGTTGGAAGGTAGGACGAGCATCGATCTCGCGCTCCACTCCTGAGCGCTGCTTACCGGAGTCACTCTTCTCCTCGTCGAGGGTGGTAATAGTGGCGGTGGAGAGAAAAAAAGTGAACCGTCGTGGATTTCAGAAGGCTGAGGGACGAAGGGCGTTTAGAAGAGGGTCTGAATGGAGGCGTGTACGAGTGGCCGTGAATTCTACCAGAGGCGCGCGCCCGAGCAGACTCGACTTCGTAATTAACGCTAATACGGCAGACGAGGGGTGTGAAATGGGGAATCGGTTGTCGAGGGTGGATGAGAGCAGCCTCATTGTTTTCAGGGTTGCTTAATGCTGCCTGGACGATGTTTTTTTTGGGAGTGGACGTGCGTTGATAGGAGAGGTACGACGATTCGAAAAGAGAAGGGTTAATTAATTAGGCGATAGTTTGTTTTTACCGATCGCGCGCGAATCTTGCAAATTTTACTTTAGAGTAAAGAGTATTATATTCGTTAATTTACTTTATACGCATGTCGGAGCACTCACCCCTCCGTCACGTTCACCGTCAGTCACTCACTTACGTCACTCTTTTGCCTGGATTCACTCGCAACTCGCACGTCACTGACCCTCCTGCCGTGAGCAGAGGTTTTACCTGATGAGTGAGTGTAGTCCCCTACCATCGGGCTCACGGGTAGTCTTCGGTGGTTACGTTTCGTGACGTTGGGACGTAGTACCGGCATGAGTACAATTGTAGAATTGCAAGAATAATTCGCTTTAGAAATTTAGCAGAGACGATCGTCAGAGTTACCACTACGACGGACAACGTGATAAATTGGATTTTGTAGAGGATCGTAGATGTTAATACGTTATGTGATAGAATTTTTTTTACATAGCCTCGATCGATGCTGATTGAGATTTGAACGATTATTATAAATGCAGGAAGAGGTATGGAAAATGAATTTTTCTGGGCGAAGGAAGCACTCGTGGAATTTAAAGGAGAAAAGGACAAGGACGAGGGATGAAAAGGCTCACAATCGGTCGCGAATTTCCTTCGCGCCAGGAGCGACACGACAGTCTCACATTTACGGTTATTATAATGGCCGCTGTCGGCCTCCATTACGGAGATGGTTGCGTCCGTGAATCCGCCATTAAGCTTCTCTCACTCTAGCTCTTTCATTTTCTCTCTTTCCGCATGTCTCCTTTCTCTGCAACCTCTCGCTCCGGTCTGCTCCCCCGTCTCTCCGCAACTGGCGCCCATTTTCCTCTTCGCTTCTTTTTAATTCACCCTTTGTAACGGAGCGAGGACTTTTAGTTGCGATTCACGGAGAAATTGGCATTTCTTTATGAGACCTATTTTTAGGATACTCGTGACGTGATATAATATCTAACTGATGATACATTTCTAAAGAATCTTGTTTTATACATGATCTGCTGCGGAACAACGACTAACAATGCAAATTATTAAATCCGCGGGTGAGCTGTGGTCGTGACATCGATTAAAATCAAAGATGCATTTCCTCTTTCCTGAGCATTCGTCAACATCAACGTATAATTGCACGCATCGTTGCAAGCACCTATAAATTTAAAATTTCGACATTTACCAAATCTATCCCAAATATTTTATGAATTGCAGTGGATTCGGGCTGAGTTATTTTGCAATCCTTTCTCCGCTGTAGTAAAACATTTAATCCATTCGCGTCCTTTAACGAACCGTGGTCGCATACGATTTTTTCGACGCATGAATTATTCGACGAGTTTCACTCGCAATGCTGCATTGCTCTATATAAACGCGTGTAATGGCTATTCAACCACGACGTCAACGGACAAACACATCGTAGAACGCTCTCCATTTCTCTTCACACTTTTTACTCCACGTGCCCGTCAGTAAACCAGGCATTTTTCACGGTGCATCAAAATTCGCCGCTAAAGTCAATTCGCACTCGAGATAGTCCGAGAATCACAAAGGAAATTCGTCTAAACCCCGACGCGTCGCGCTTGTTACGTTAAACGAGGAACGAAATATCAAGGAAGTAGGGACGTGTAATTGGCAAACTTCCGCAATAGTATTTGTATCCGCCGTCGCCGGGTGCGCGATCGACTTTAGTTATGCGCATAACGGATGCGCCGCATAGTTTCCGCGTGCAAATTAAGCGGCCACCGGTACTAGACGGTAATGCCGTCGGCACCGGCGTACCCGATAAACCAAGAGCGTAGGAACTCCGCGAAACTGGCAGAATTTCGTCGCGTCCGTAATTCTCGTTGACCCACCCCCTCCACGACTCACGAGGAAAATGCGAGAGCGAGAAATTTCACGGGGAATTGGCAAAAAATCTCCCTCGACGCCATTCTCCTTCGGGCTTTCCTCAAATCTCCCCTCTTCGAGTAAGCCGTATCGAAACGCTTCACCCTCCATCGCAATGCGGCCACGTGAAAGTTGCTTAAGATTTAAAATTGCGTCTATCCACCCCACCCTCGTCCTCTCGAGAGTCTATAAGGGGAAGGTGAGAGTGGAGACGGCCTTCCGTTCTTTCTACCCTCTCGTAGTATCCTTCTCCTTCTCACTCTCTTACTCTCGCTCTGTCTCTCTCGTTCTCTCTCGCAGCCGCCACTGCTGCCACCTCGGGGCACCCTTAAACGTGAGATCGCGGGACGGCAGTTAAAGGTCAAGGTCGAGCTATTTCCTGCACGAGCGGACGCTCGATGAGTCTTTCGGGCTTAGAGATACGGGAGGGAAGAGAGCGCGAGCGAGAGTGAGACCAGATCGTCGAGCGAAAGAGGGTGACGAGTCGAGAAGAGGGAGGAGGGTAAGGGCAAGCGACAAAAGCCAAGAAAGATACGGGGTGCCGGGTGCAAGAGAGACACCGGGGGCTGTTATTTCTTGGCACGTATCTGCACAACTGCGGGAAACTATTGCAGCGAAACTATTATCACAGGGTCGGGAGAAGACGATGGTAGGACGTTCCATGTTGGACGCGTCGATCCCTGGAAGGAAATAGGCTCAAGGTTCCGGCGTTGTGTGGGCATGAGGTCCGCTATGAAAATATATCTCGAAGGATAGGAAAATTTAGGAAGGCTCGTGGTTACGAGCTAGATGAGAATGTGTGGAGGGATAATTAACTGGGAGGCAGAACCCTCTGTCAACCACCTTAGGATTGCCCGATGCTCGTGCTTCGCACTCGCTTATTGAAAATGACGATCTGCACCTTTGTAAATAAGTAAATAAATTATTTTTTCACTTCAATTTTCTTTTGCTTTTTGATAAATTTTTATTCGATTAGTTTCTCGGATACTTTTTAATTTTTTATTTTCATTCGAGGTTTCTAATTCTAAATCTTTATTCAAAGACAACAGTGTTCAAGGGCCAAGAAGCTCGTCTGGGAAATGCACATGGCCCAGACTCCAACAAACCACGTGGCAAAAGTTTTAGTTTAACTAAGAGAAAAGAAAAAGTTGCCAAAATGAAATTGATACTAATTTTAGTAACATATCTGCTAAGATTGTATCGTGACCGTTTGTTCAAGACAGATACCTGTGCTTACCCTAGACCCGCAAGGTAAGCCCGGCAGTTGAGCTTGAAGCGTCATGTTGCCACAACAACTTTGTGGCTCCTTCAACTCTCGCTCACTCACTCTCTCTTCCTCGCTCTCACCTACTCACTCTCGCCACGATACCTTGGAACTCCTCGTAGCACGGAACCAGGGGAATAAGAAAAGAGGGATAAGCACCAAAAAGTACCATGAATTTTAAGTAACCTACCTCGAACGAGACGATACAAAAGAATGAACAAATGTGTCAGAAGAGACAATACTGGAACAAGAATAAACCAATTAGTCGATTCTTCGCACACGTGGCTAAATTCTATTGATTTCTCGTTAACGTTGCTCCGCGTAAATGCTAAATTTGTTTAGTATCCCTCAAATTTCTTACATAAAACATTGGTGCAGAAAATAGAATCCCGTACATCGGTGTTACATCGGTATCTCCCGTCAGTATTCACCCACCCTTCCATTTACAAGGGGACCATCAGACCTGTTAATGAAGGATTTTGATGGCTATCAAATATATTGTAGAGGGACCCTCCTGTGCACAAGGTTAAAAGGATTTTCTACAATGGCCCCCGGTTTTCGAGAAAAACGAGCGTAGTAAGCTAGGTGGACGGCTCAAACATTAGTGACCCGGGATCTTGTCCCGGTATCTCTTTTCGTTTTTTTTTATCTACACTACATCGCGGTATTCGTAATTAATAGAAACAGTGCCGTGATTATGTAGTATTTAATATTCAGGTTAATTTTAAAATAGAAAAGTAATATGCGACGAATTGTTAGGGCAAAAGTATATTTTCTTTTATGTTAATTGGGGCATACTGAACAATCACGGCACTGTTTCTATTAATTACGAATACCGCGATGTAGTGTAGATAAAAAAACGAAAAGAGATATCGGGACAAGATCCCGGGTCACTAATGTTTGAGCCGTCCACCTAGCCTACTACGCTATGTCGATTCCTTTAAAATGTCTTAAAAGGTACAGGTATACATAGTAAGCGGAAAACTTTAAAACCGTTTTTCTCGAAAACCGGGGGCAATTGTGGAAAATCCATTAATAGCCATCAAAATCCTTCATTAACAGGTCTGATGGTCCCCTTGTTAGATGAACGGCCTATTATCGAACTGGGCACCTGGCAGGATCCGTCGCGTAACAGGATCCAATCCGCGACAGGGATACTTTACCGCCAGATGTAATCGGAAATTTTGTAAAGAGCAGGCTAATATTTAGCTACGCTTTGTAAGGTGCTTCTCTCGCGATGTAGGCAGTTACGAGAACGATGCCGTAACCTGACTCGTTATCAATGGCTCCGCCACCGATGTTCCCCGTTCGGCACTACGCGCTTTGCGTTGTGTGACCTACAGGGGACTAAAAATAGAAGGCCTGCAACGACGCGCGTTGTGTAACGATCGAAGGAAAAGAAGCGAAGCGATCGTCGTCTCTTGTTCAGGAACAATGACGGGTGAAGAGAGTGTTCCTCTTCTCTCGTTCCTCCATGTAACGTCCCACGTGAGAGCACCCGAGTAACAAAAGGACGCACCAGAGATCGGCGAACGCGACAAGTTTTTCCAGAGGACTACCATGGATGATGCTTCACGGCCGCGATATTCGTCGTTCGAGTCAACAATACGCTCACACAACCTCTAATAAATAATCTAGCCCCAGAATACATTTTATCCGATGATACAACTTGCCGAGTAGAAAGTATCTCAGCTTGGTTCGAATTCGTGTGCACAATTACGACCCCAAGATCAGATGATCTCGTCGAATCAGGTATCCCATTAATCTTGTGTTCGTCAGTATTTTAAGGATATTCGCCACTTAACTGTTCTGTGGCATATTCCTTTTGTTGCTGACCCCTTCTACTCTTCCATTCGTTTTTACATACAAAACTTTCTTTCGAAGCATGCCTATATTACCGGACGCAGGACGTAGTATCCTTTTCAAGTCAGATGTGAACTTTTTCGTTTACTATAGAGAAATCGTATAACCTGGCGAGTGCCTCTATAAACGGAAGGGCAGAACTCGCCAATAACGGAAATACGTGTGTCTGGAGATGGCGCGGGTAATACGATTTATCGACAACTTACCACTCCCGTGTTGCACTCGCTTACCAATGATTTTCGCAAACAGGGAACGAGCGGAAGACGCACAGGCAGCCTCACACCGAACGGAGCACCTTGCGCGGGAGGAAGCAGAGACGCGCAGTCACCCAATGGAGGTCACAGCGCCTCGTCAATAACAGCGTGCGCTCTACGTCGACGACGGGCGGCGCTACGTCGAGGACGCCTTGGACGACGATAGAGACGCCGGGCCACGTAGTGGGAGTTCCTGCTCAAGAACGAGGGACTCGTCGACAATGCCACCGCCACGACAATGGAACCACTGACACAGTTTCGCGGCTCAAAGGCCTCACCCAGAAAGACGCGCTCTCGTAGCGCGCCGCGAACAACCCTCTTCTTCTTCTCGCGAGCGCTCGGCCACCTTTGACTCCTCGAAGCACCCCTCGCCGCGCGTCGCTTTTCCGAAAAAGTTTCGAGGGTTGCCGGACGGTGAAAAATTCCCAATTCTCGCATCCGTTCAATTTTGTCGGTTGACTAGAAGCAAGTAAGAAGGTTAAGATACTACGCGAAGGCAAAGCTTTTATTTGGGGTTAGGGTTAGTGTTAGGGCATTTTTATTGGAAAGGATTCATTTTGATCTTCCACTTTGCGCAGACTGTGATTTTATGTTTCTCTCAATTTCAACGGATCGTTGTATGGAAATGAAATATAATATTTTATATGTATTATGGGTATGTAATACCGAAAAGTAAAGGGGAGTAGATGTGGCAAACTTGCCAAAAGTGTTAGTGTAATGCAAGATTTTGAGATGCATCTCACGTGGTATGGATAGATTAAACATAGTAATACGTGTAAAAGAAATTGGGCAATCTTTCTGCTTTCTGATAATCAGGCGAAGAAAGGAAAAGGTCGAAAGTAGTCCTGCTAGGAAGCTGACGGTACTTTCCGCGAGATGAAACTTTTTCGCGCTGGAACTAATGAAATGTCTTCTCGGCGCACGAAGTGACGGGCCAAGATGAAATCGATTCGGTAATCGGATACTCACGTTTTTATAAATTGACGTAGTCGGCTGAGGTCGAGAGCTCAACAGGTCTCCTCGATTTGACGGAAAAGGATCAGGCGTTGAAATTACGTGAACCTTCCTTATTTAGGCTTTCGTGTACACGACCATATTTCGAAAATGACTACGAATACAAGTAGTCACAGCTTCTGGGAATCAATTATTCGTCGGTTACTATTTGTAAATTGAAAATTCGTATACACGAACTTATTTGCCTTAGGAATAATACTAGAAGTCAGAAGCATGTTCGTAACGCGAAATATATAAAATACGAAATAAATATTGAATAATAAAAGAGTGGAAATCTTAACCGTTCAAATAATAACTACCTACTTTTCGATTTATCTCGACCACTTCTCGACAATAGGATTTCTGTAGTTGACAGTTTTGCAACTTTTACGTATAAATGGATTATCGCCTTAGAACGCTACGTATTATTTTTACTGTGTCAGTTACGTAATTTAACAATAGGCCCATCTAACAGGCAATAAGACATCGTCAAACGAAAAGCCAAATCTTGTCTCAACAATAAACTCGGTTTATATCCCGACAATGGAACATTCCATTCTAGATCTTCTTACGCATTTCCACATTTAGAGTTCGACTGTCTTATATGTATTATTAACTCTTGGCACTTGATCGCTTCTAAATACTCAGGGAAGATTCGGCAGACTTAAACAGGGAAAGGCGAGTTGAGTGCCAGAGATCAAAATACAAATTTTTGGCGCCATCCGTCATCCCTCACGAGATTCGCAAAGTTTATCATCAGGTGTTTCAAAAATCTATTACTTCGTTCTTAACGCAAGTCACACCCGTCGCATCATCCTTGCCAAGAAAGTAATCGGTATGCGAAACACAAACGATTTAGCAAAGACCGTTCGCTTCGGGCTAAATATTTAGAACGTTATACAATGATGGTTCCCTGTGTTTGGAATGCTCCGTTGTTTTTGTCGACTAACTCGTTGACAAACAATAAATACACGTAACGGTTATTTTCATACTGCCTTTGGCATCGATTGCACGCGTTCGCTGATAAGCAAAAGCAGAAAAAGTCTAATACTCCCGATACCACCGAACTTACTCGAATGCGACAAAAAGGGACCCAAGTGTATGAACTCGTTGAACAGAATCGAGAAACTTCTGAAAAGGAACTTGTACCACTCGACCGAGAAGAAGCGCTACGAAAGAAGAGAATTTCAGAAGTCCAGGGGCGGAAAATGTTTGCCGTCCAAAGTGCTCTGTCCGCGCGGGCCGTGACGATGGAAAATATCGCTGGAGTTCGAAAAAAATAGGCATTCTTCATTTTACATTACAACCTTTTCTGCTTCGATCTGCCGTACTGGCCTCACCTTCGTGGAGGAGACAGGAAATAGATGTATGCATTGTAGTACAGTATTACGTTTGAATCATTAAAAATTGAACAAAATGATTTTTACTCTCGAAAAGGGTGAAAAACTTATTATCGGATACTTATAAAGTGTCTTTTCTCAAAGAAACGTCGACTTAACACCCTCTATAGGGCCCTAACGCCCAGATCCATCGTAGTGAGCCTCAAAGCCATTTGTCGGAGACGAAGAAGTTTCATTTGAGCGCTCCTAATCGCGCATGAGGATCTTCGTATTTCTTCTTCCTTTCTCCCGTATTCGCCCGCATCCGCTTCTCAACGAGCTGCATAAATTGGGTCAGAGCTGATAACGTGGGCAAACATTATCTGGTCGTGTCGTGCCGAAATCTGCTCTTGAACGTTTGCCCGCGACACGCGGGGCCTGGTCCGTCCAGAAGCGTAAGAAGGGAGACGTGAGATATCGAAATGGAAAAATTCTAGCGTCTCGCCGAGTTCTCGACATAGTCGCGCTATCGCGAGAAGTCTAGCGCCTCGTTTTTTTTTTTTATTATCCAAGCGCGCATGCGCACTCGCTGCTGCTGCACTCGTCGTGCGAATAGGCGTAACCCGATGTATTCCGATGGGACGGTTAAGTGGGCCACCCCGATAAGAGTGTCACCGCGGCCCGCTTATCGGCCACAGCGGTGAAGATAACCGGTGAATCACCTGTTATCGCAGTGCCGTTCAAATGGACCGCCGTCGTCCCCACCCTCATCCCCACCATGCAAACCGACTTTGAGAGCGCGAAATTTTTTTTTCAAGTCCCGAATGTCGAGCGAATTTTTGGAGATACAAATAACAAGTGGACTTGATTTTTAACACTAAAAGTACCGAAGACTTTTTTCATATGGGAATTTTTGTTATTAATCCGTCATTTGACCTGCTTTTGGGAGCTTTAGTGTAAATTCGAGAGAGTAATATTATATATTTATGGTGAAAATGCAATAGCATTGTGTTTAATCCGCAGTTTTTGTTCTACTTGTGGAAGATGCTTGTCTTATTATTAATTCCTTCGATCTTCTTTCTTAATAATATCGAATATTGTTGTTATTTCTATTTGGTCCTCGGATTTATCGTTATTTTTAGTGTATCCCTTAAACTGTTACTTGGAGTTTTCCTATTGACTCTTGACGAAATAATTACACGTGACAAGTTAAATTTAAATAAACAAGAAGTATGTATTTCACAAGCGGAGTCACCCAGGATGTTTTTCGTAGGAAACACGTACCCGTGTCTCGTGAATGGCGTCATTAGTGCGTCATTCATACGGGCGGGATGTACCAGGTCGTTGAACCCGCAGAATTTGTAGTATCCGTGTAAGGCTACGAACATAGTTCCAACAGTATCGCGGCGACAAAGTCGCAAAGTTACTCGAGCTCCATGGTAAACATTAGGAGTATTCATACCGCGACTTATAAGACTGTCGCTCCTACGAATACTCTCAATGTTTACCATAGGCTGCGACCGGCTTCGCGACTTTGTCGAAACTATATTCCTAGCCCAAAGAACACAATAAATTCCTTAATTTACCGACCCTATCCATCCATCGTTTCGCAGGTTTTTCCCCTAAATATTTTGAGGAAAGGCACGCCATACAAGAACGAGCAAAATTTATAAATAGACCGCGATAAGGAGCACGGCACATTTCTAGAATCTTCGACTTCACTTTGCGACAAGTGTCACCGTATCACTCGGCTCGAAAGGTTATTACACAATCAGTCGTCGTAACTTCTACGAAGCACGATACATCGCGCTTTCCATCAAACTTCATTACCCGCGCGAGACATTCGTACTCACAAAAAAATTCGCGACCCTAATTCTTATTCGGCTCATCGGATTCCACCGTATCCAAATTAACGAAGTGAACTTCGCTCAGACGAAAAGAATATCACGCCCGCTTCGACCATTATCGTAAATGGAAGGAACTGTGTTTTAAGAGGCACCGCTGGAGTAGTGGGGACTGAGGGTGACCGCGGAAACGTGCCGAAGCACAGGATTTGGAATTTCGGTGGCTATCGAAGGCCCGCTTAAATGGAACTTGGCTTAAGTTCTCTCGCGACCGATATCGTCGATCCGCTCGCTGGATATCCGTGAAGTTCGCTCGACGGATTTGGGGGTGCTTCGAACGCGAAGGGACGAGGGGTAGAAGGGATGGAGAAGCGGAAAGGGATGATGAGGCCACCAGGCAGCACCCACCAGGCTCGTCTCGCCGCTACTGCTAGCGAACGATTCCCGCGGAGATTAGCGCGCGGAGCTCTTAAGCCGCCCCTGAGATACCGCTGCTTGCACCGCCACGTGAGAGAGAAAGAGAGAGCGAGAGTGACTCTCTCCCATTCTCTTCACTTCTCTCTCGCTTCATCAACGACGGCGCGCTACTCACTCGACAACGTTCTCGCTCTACGAGTTTCGCTGATTATTCTCCGCAGAACTCGAGGAGGCCGGGCTCTCGGTTACTTAGGGGTTGCTCCGGGGATGTAATCAAAAGGTGGTGGCGAGACCGGGACGATGATATCCAGTAATAGATTATTGCCGGTGCGAATCGCGCTCCGTTGAGAAAGTACGGTACTCCCGATCGGTACCAGGTGTCTGTGTTACAAATGTGTGTGGCCCGTTACAAACGGGAAGCATGCCCGAATAAATGTGAACGAGCAAATGGGTTCTTCGATTTTTCGATTAATACGCGAATGAAAGCATGCTAAAGAAAAAAAGAAGAGTGAATTGAATAAACGAGCGAGACGATCGATTGACCACGCTCTGCGTCTTTATTGTTTTATTTTATTTTTTTTCTGTGTCACCAATTCTTATTCTTGGTATACCTTTCGTATTCATTTCTCGCTTTCTCTTAAGATTGGGACTTCGAAAGCTCAACGAACAAATTAATAAAAGACCAAGAACAAGACACGGAGACGCGAACAATTCGAGATATTTTCCTTCTTCGAAAATATTTTTTTCTCTCGGCACTCGTCGATCGAAACGGCTCGGGCGCGAGAGGATTGGTGGCTCGCGTCCAAAGAGTCTCGCGCCAGTAGTCGCGAAATTTCGCAACGAGTCAGTGGGTCAGTGTGCTCGCGTGTTACCACGCGAAAGGTCCTACTAGGAAGGGGATGTTGAGAAAAAGAGCGACGTAGCGTGGTGGTGGGCGTATGAGAGGGAGGGAGAAAGAATAAATGGAAAAGAGAAAACGAGAGAACGCGGAGGAAGATCGAGCGGGAGGAACAGGAAAAGTACTCGTCCCTCTGTGTCGCTAACCGTGGCATCCCTTTCAGCGGTTCGCGCCACGTTGCGCTCAAGAGTGCAGCGTTGGTAGCATCAGCCTTTACCCGCAAACCGCTCGCGTTCCACCGCGTTCCGTTCCGTGCAACAGCTTGCGCCTTTTCATCTCGCCGCGAGTGGGCCACATCAAGCTCGAGTGAGCAAGGGAGAGGGAGCAGTGGAAAAGTAGAGAGGTGGAGAGAGCAGCATTGCAATGATAGAGAGAAATGTATGTTTAGAGAGAGAGAGAGAGAGAGAGAGAGAGAGAGAGAGAGACGAAGAAAGAGAGAGAGGAGAGAGAGAGAGAGAGAGAGAGAGAGACGAAGAAAGAGAGAGAGGAGAGAGAGAGAGGAGAGAAGGACTTTTGCTCGGAAGTAAAATGCCGCCGTATCTGCGGAATTCGCTAGTGCACGAAACGAACGATAAACACGGGCGCGCGTCTCCTGCATGTCGCGGTCGCTGTGCGTAACGACGGTTCAAAGCGTAGGGGATGGAAAAGGAGGAGAGGGGTCACGCTTGCCGGAGATTTCGAGAGAAAAGACAGGGAGGGAAGGAAAGCATTGAAAACGTCGAAAGAGAGACGAGCGTGGAGGAAACGGGGAGGATGGGGAGAAGGCGCCGTCGGTGGTCCTTTGAGAGCAACTCGATTCGAAGTAATTTAGCGGCCGAGTCGAACTTGCTGAGTGGTAGGAGCTCGAAGTTCCCGGTATTGACGAGGAGAACGGCAGGAGGATTGGAGAAGGAGGCTGAAGGAAGAGGAGAGGCGCCTCCACCTTTGGGTCGCGTAGGGACATTAATCTATCTCGAGATCTCGATGATGAATATGCCGGAATCAACGGAAGCGTATCTCTCTCTTTCTCTTTCGCTCTCTCTCTCTCTCTCTCTCTCCTTATCCTCTGCTTCATCTGACCCAAAAGCCCGTGGGCGTATCCTGCGCCGCTACGTAAGTTCGTTCGGCCCGTCAGCGGTAATAATGCGGCTTAATTCGCATCGGCGAAGAATAATTATGCTCGTTCGTTATCTATTAGTATCACGAATAGATATCCAAGTTGGTTATTACTTTCGAGAGAGAAAGATAGAGAACCAAGAAGGAACGTTCGAGCAGATTTGATTGGGGAATATCTCATTCTGGGAGCACACTGTGTAAGAACGCGTATTTGCGTGCAAGTTTTTCATTACTCACGGTTTACGAAAATTATCGTCCGAGAGTTCTAACTTTCTCGAAAAATCTTTTCGCACGGCACCTTGATGCGCAATGGTAAAGAGCTCTTCGTCTTCGGCAATTAAAGATAAGAAAGCCGAGTATAAACTTTGCGAAGATCTCGCGGAGAAGAAGTACGCTGGTGGGGAATTTTTCGCGTATGTCCGACGCTCGAGGACGAGGGATTACTTTGAGTTTGTTTGCATAGTTGCAATTTTAATTAAACTTTCACGGTAAGGCTCGTGGCAAACGGCCCCGTGCCTTCTCGTGCCCTTAAGGCCACCGCGGAAAGGAAATGAGCATCCTTAACTGGAAAATAAGGGACGACGATCCAAAGGGAGGAAACTGAAAATGAGGAAGAGGAAAAATCGAGGAGAGCGAGAGCCACGTGGAAGGACGAGGGTGAAGATATTTCTTGGGATACTGTTTCAGTCGGTGCGGAGTATTCGCGAAATCCTCATTTTCGCAGCCAAATTGGTCGGCGGCCTACTCAAATCTCTACGATCTTAATTAAGACTGGAGATTTTGGTTAACCAAGAGGAAGCTGTAACTCGGTGAATTCGCAGTCGATTCTTCGAGGGATGCCATCTGAAATTCTCCTTATTAAACGCGGCCAATGGAATATCAACGAAATTTATGTTACCGATTCAAGCAGTTTTAATCGATTGATCATGAGAGTCACTTACTGTGGCGTTGTGCAACGCTTTGCGAAATACAACTAGCAATTTTGTAGGTTAGCTAGATTTTTTCATGGACAACTTAAATACAAGTGCCATAGTTCTAATTGAAATTGTATTACACAATGTATCGAGCAACGTCTCTGCCATCAAGCAATTTCATAATACCACGAAATTATCACGAATCCTTCGTCTGAGTGCTAGCACTCAATGTGATGTTAATGTTATCTGTTGGCAAAAGGAAAAAACCATTTCGAGCAATCTGATAGTACCTAAGGCTATCGGATAACTTAATGGCAATCGGTCCGTTCAAGACCGGCAACCGTGAGAGGTAACTCAAGTAGAATGTGTTTAATTAACAACGAAAAAAAATAACTGTTTTCTCTTATTGGAGTTAATTACGATTGAAAATGTGGGAGATGATCGGGCGTTCAATTAGCCCTCTGCTCAAAAGTAGAAAACCCTACGCAATGAAACATTCGTCAAATATCCAGAAACTACATATTTACGTATATATCACATGTAAAACCAGTTTCCGAAGGCGGATACAAATCCAATCGATCAAAACCACCGAGTACGTTAGGACAGGCGCGGCATGGGCTAGAAACTTTTTAATATCTCGAAGATTCATTTTGAGAGCCTCGCTCAGCATCGTGGGTTTGCTCTGCACGATGTTGCATCATCACGGATCTTATGCAAAGACTAGCGTCACCGAGCGAGTCGCTTGCATCTGTGGCACATGACAACCATTGCCCCAGAGTCTCTACTGCAATAAGTCTCTTTCACGAGGAAGTAAACAGCGCGACAGATCTAACCCAAGCTTCAGTTGGCGTACCAGTGAATTGCGCGAACAGTCACAACCAACACGATGTAACAATAATACCCACGATAGCAATGACTACCCGAACCCTGGAATTTCACGACTTCACTGCGTTTGGCTTGTTTCAATGAGATCCGATGACATCCTTCGAGATTTCTTGTCCAGTCATTCGCCGTAAACTGCGAAGACGGCAATCCTAATAATCTCGGCAAACGAAGGTGCTCCAATTTCAGACCTTCCAAGGATATAAAGCTGTTTCACCACTGAAGCATCAACGAGGAATTTTGTTGATAATTCCACGTTAGTAAAAAAGATGTTTCGAAATTCTCTAAATAATTATGTCCGTGCACACATACGTCTGAGAACTTGGTGATGTCAGTCAAAGGACATTGACATAAAATTGGAAATAGGCCGCTCAGCAACGATCAGTGATCAAAAGTTCCTCGTTGGTGCTTCAGGAAGAATGTAACTATTACGCACGAATTTTTCTCAAATCGTCTACTTAGTGGTAACGAAGGCGTATGCTTTCCATGACAATGAACTACTTTGCTCACTACTACTACTACCGTTATTTTCAACGTTGAGTTTCGTAGCTCATACCTTGCGTGCGAGAGTCGCGTTCGCGAGATTTCACGGCGTAGCGAGGACGCATTAGCGCATTTTTCGCATCCAGGCCGGTGTTGACAGTGGCGTAACGCCTGATAAGGAGCGCACGAAGGTTTTACGCGCGCGCGTGACGTCGCGAATTACACTGGGCGCCCGTTCCGCGAAACACTGGCGAATTTTATGTGAGCGCGTGAGAATCGGAGTCACGAGTGTCGCACGAGCGTGAAAGTGTCGGTCGAGGACACGAGGGAACGAAAGAGCGCGGTAAATAAAAATTCAACGAACACCGCGGCGCGTGGCAAACGACACCTCGGCAAATAATCTGGCGAACGACACCTGACGTGTAATTTGCGCGTTAAGAAATTAGAACGACGTGCAACTTTCTGGGGCGACTAAAGATTGCACTATTTTAGTCGACGAAGGAAGCAAATATTTTTCGGAGAAAAAAAATCTCGCGTCTGGCGAAAGCCATCGGTGTGGACTAAGGACGCATATATGCGTTTACTCTATGATATCGGCATGGATTGAAGGCGCATATATGCGTCTGTCAATTCTTCCGATCACCTACATAGAAGTATTACAGTTACTTTTGTGTGAGATGAATGCAACTGCATTCCTTAGTAACAGCATGGTAATAACCCTCTTTAATTATTTAATCTCGTGCAAAACGATTACTATAACTTATTACCATTTGCTTCTTAAATAGTTAATCAACAGAGTTCAGTCTAGCGAAAAAGTATTCCGTCCATAGCAATCGTCAACGTTCGCACGGACTGCATAGGCCACGAGTATTCAGCACTCAAATGGTTAAGATCGATTTACAAAGTCAATTTTACCATGCACGTTGACGGCTCTCGAAATAATGGACATCCCTTTCCGTTGGCTGAATGAGAAAAGGAAACGATCGAAGGAACAAGTCTTCTTACGCAGTTTCAAACGAATGATCGAGCCTCGCTTAACCGACTGCGAAGCGAGGAACAAATTGTCGAGTGAGTTTCCACTCTGAAAGAACAGGGGAGAAAGGATTCAATTGCTGCCACGCCACTGGATAGCCCGCGACTACTGGGTTCGCGTGTACCCGGCTATACGACGATCGATCCACTTCCTCTTTCTTCGCAGGACCCCTCCTTACGCCCGGACTTTTTCCTTCGCTCCTCTCGCTGCATCTTACGCCACAATAGCACTTTCCAAATTGTTTTCTTCTCCTTGGAATAGTCCACGCCACCGGAAACCGAACGACGAGGAAAGGGTAGGGAGAGTATCCGAAGAGAGGAGGAATGGAGAGTGAGAGGGAAAGGAAAACGAAAGACGACGTTGGGGGTGTGGTTGAGAGTGGAGCGGTACTTGGGGTGAGGACAGGAGGAGAGAAAAGAAGCGAAACAGAACGGACGAGCGAAAGGAGGCGAGGACGAAAGACGTGAGTGGCGAGACTCGAGTGAGCGAGGAAAATAAGGAACGAAGAACAGAGAGAATGGAGAAACGAAAGGAATGAACGAGGAGAGGAAGAAAGAATGGCGAATGGAGAGAAACGAGTCGGACGAGAACGAAGGCCAAAGGAGAAAATGAAATGTGCGCGAGGGGTGGCGAGACTGAAAGTGGAAACGAGTTTGTCCCCGTTTTGCGTGAAGGATTTCGAGAGTAGGGAGGAGAGAAGAGGAACTAACCGAAAGTAAGTCGAATAGTGGGAAGAGGACTACGCTGTTCGAGGATTACTCGAATTCGTCCGAGAGCGAACCCGGTAACGTTCGATGCTAGCGGCTAGTGGATCCCACGAGGGGTTGATGGAAAGGAGGTGAGAGCGGGGTGGAAGGAAGCGAAGACGTTCGAAACTGCCGAGTGGTGGTGGCCCGAAGTATTTGGACCACGGGATGGAATCTCGAGCGGGTGAATGTCGTTAGACTCCTCGATAGGTCAAGACGTGATTAACGATTGGCGCCTTTCGGCGCCCCAACACTATCCGAATTTCGTCCCATAAATCACTCCATTGGGCGAACTTTCCCTTCCGCGCGCTTCGTCCTTAATCCGTCGCGGCAAGCCGCGAGAGTTTAAGGGAGGAGGACCGCGAAGTTGATGGAAGGGAACGAAAGGGAGCGAACGAATGAACGCTGATGGAACGTGACGAAGTAGAAGTTTCGAAAGTGTGCCCCGGGAACGGATATTGATAATCGTTCGTGTTTCAATTACATCGATTTAGGTAGCGATTTTGGAAAGTTAAGCTTAAGCGGCAGACGGTGAGAGCTAGAGGAAACGTTGAAATTTAATAAACTTTACTTGTCCCGGGTTAAACAACCCCCTAGAACAGGTATTCTTAAACTGTGGTCCGCGCACCCGAGGAGATTCGCAAGGTAGAGAGTAGAGATAGGGATTTTAATGTTTACAGACGACGTTGTAATTATAACTTTTATATTGTTAAATTCTTATTATTTGCGAAGGTGAATGTGGTAAAGTCCACGGGATAAGCTTGGAATTCTAATAGTTGTTAAAACAAAGGAATAAACTTGGTAGTTAGTTTCCCGTAAAATGTACATCGTAACATTGCAGAAACACTTCATTAACGTGTAATGTAAAAATTAATTTTCCAATTGCACGTGCTATCTTAATGCACGTAAATCTGCCGGGCATTCAACCTGTGTGTCTTGGTTATTTTTCACTTATACAGAATTCTTCGTGAGAGATTATGTTTTAAGAACGCATAATGGGTTTGGCAAAAGTACATGCCAGAGAAGAGAATTTTCTGCTGACAGTTACATCGAACGTAATCCAATTACGTCAATCTAATTTGGACGTTTTCATCGCTTTGCGCGGAATCCTTAATATCACTTAATATGCTTTCCGATTAAACGTTTTCCCGTTGTTAGTTCGTAATGAAGAAATTAGTCGGGTCTCTGGAGCATGTCAATCCGTTGGGAACGGTCGAATTGACAGCGTGGCCCGTGACTGCGGTGTTATCGAAACGGGAGGCCACGGGAGCGCGATGTCGCGCTGCGTGAATTTTCATTGCTAACCGGACGCTCGCGTAATTGTTCGCAACCGAATCACCCTGTGATGGTTTGCGATTTAATAATCGTCCACGATCCAATTCTATCGCGGTCCTTTGTAATCGCATGATAATAAATTTCCAATTGGAAGAATTCTCCGTCGAGTGATCACCAATGATATTCGACCGAGCACCAACGCGAGCATTATCGAATACGAGTCGTCGGGTTATAACCCTTCAACAAACGCCAACTCTGACATTTCATTGTCGACTAGAATTATTATTAATTATTAACGCTGAAAGTGCGAGAACCGTGTTCCGCCATTTTTATAAACGTTACGTCGAGGTCCGTGGGAAATTAATTGCTCGTTCTCCTTCGTTCTCATTAATCTGTCACGCGTTACTCAGCGCCGCGACGGTGAAGTTAGCGAATTCGCCGTGGCAAGAAAGAGGGTAGAACCCAGCGGAATATCCAAGTCTGAATAACGAACGACCCCACTGGGTAATTCTTCACGATCGTGTTACGTCATCTTCGTAATTAGAGTCATCATTGAAAAGATTACTTACCGAAGACACTTGAAAGAATTATACCTGTCCGTTTCCCGACAGCGAGCCGAATAATTATAAACCAAGTTGATGCTGGTGAAAATTCCATCGTGCGGAAGAACCTCAACCTCCTATAATGAAAAATGATTAGCGTGAAACAGTTTCTCTGCTTTCAGATATCCACGTAAGTTTCGCAAATTTTCACATTCATCAACTATCCACTTATCAGAATAATTACAATACTAATAGAAAATACGAGTAAATAGAGAGAATAAGTCGCTACATAAATATCTCTTCTACTCTAATAATTAACTTTGACGATTCCATGCACAGGTAAAAACACACGATGGCTATTCACGTAGGACTCCTTGAGAAGCCCGTAAAGTCTCGCGGCCACGAAAATCTTTTTCGTCCTGCTACAATAGAAATCGAGTAATATTCGCGGAGTCGGCCAGAATCCGGAGGACCGAAAAGAACCAAAGAGAGGCGGAGGTGGCTAAGAATGGGAACGAATGAGAGAAAGAAAAGGGGGAAGGAGGAATGGAAGGAGAAGGAGAGAGAGCGCGCACTTACCCATTAATAAAACGAGAAGATCCAGAGCAGTGGGCGAAAGCGTAACGAGGCTGGCGCGGTAAGGATAATTGTTTAATTAGGAAGGAACAATTAAGCCGAGTGAAGTAAGCTCGCGGTGCTTCGTAGCATGTTCTACGCTCGGACCACCCTCCCAGCAAGTTCTTAGCTAGCCACCTCTGCGCTCCTCTCCTCTATTTCCTTCTATCTCCTTCTTCCTCGTTCTTTTTCTCTTCTCTCGTCAGCCCTTACTTCCGCGGCGCTCCCTCGCATCAAGGTTCTACGACCTGCGTAATAACGTACAAATACCCAATCTCCACTCTCGGTTTCCTCGACCTTATCCGCGGGGGATCATCCTCGCGAATAATAAATTGAATCCCGGCCTCATCTCTGGCCGCAGAACGCGGGAGCGCGCATAAGGAGTAGGGCACTTTCGGATGAAACCCTAACAAGGAGACACTTGAGAGGAGAGGTCGGAGCGAGAATCAGCGGAAGAACGATAGTGAGACGACGACGGTCGGACGGGGGTGGAGATAGAAATGGACGAGGCAGGACCGTCGCTTGAAAAGTTGAGTCTGACGGTTCTCGTCGGTAGAGTAAATGCAAGGTTTTCAAAAAAAATAAATGCGAGGAATAGGTGAACCTTGGTTCTTATAGGATAAAGATGATTACCGAGGAATAAAGTGACACGTAAAAATGTGTACCGGTTGGTGCAGATTTGACGCTGCTGAGGTCGTATCCGCGTGCATTGGGCGCTTCGCACGCCCTACTGCGACGGTCCTGAGGGTAAAATTGAGAAATGGACGAATGCTGCACAGACGGCAGGAAGAAGGATGGAATGACAGCGCAACTCTCCTAGCGATGGTCGGATGAGAAATAACGGCACAGAGGAAAAAAGAGAAGTGAGGATTGCAAGCGTAACAAGATCAGAGATTTATTTAAATAATAATTTAGGGCGAGTGAGCGCGCAACTAGCGCGAGATATGAGATTAAATGGAAATTGCAAGTTATTTGGACACTGTAAACTGTTTTTTCAAAAGTGCGCAAGTAACTGTAACAATATTGGCGATAATACCTTCTGTCGGCCACAATACAAAACGCTACAGTTACAATGAGAACATTAACATTGACGGATGCAATACGCAGCGGGGAGAGAAGAAGAAAAACTGAGAGAAGGTAAGAGCAGTGGATCGAAGAAGTGACACGGTTATTGGTGGTGAGCGGGGTGTAAAAGGCAGAAAGTGGAAAATGGAAAGACCTGTAGCCACCGAATGATGGGAAGTGACAGACTTCGATTTAAACTCACGCGGTGATATTCGATTAAATTGTGAATTCCGTTCGACGTGGTTCTCTCATCCACCCTCTCGCTCTCTCCTTTCTTCAGCCCCTTGTATTTCTGCCGTATCGACGAAGTAATTTCGGTCGACGGGGTATTCCGTCGGTTAAGGGAAATCCGCGCTAAAGGAAGAGAGCAGCTGCATCGGTGAAACAAACGGAGTGAAAGAGAAAATGCGAGAAAGAGAGAGAATGAGGATAGGAGGGGTAATAAGAGCACACGAGGGTGAAAGGTAAAATTGGTTCGCGGAGAATCGTCCTAACTGGTCGACGTTAAAGGCCCCCGGATAATGCGGAAATGTCTGCTACTATTCTACTTACGGTAGTAGCGTGGAAAAAAGTTTCTACGCGATTCCGCGAACTTTTCAGCCACGAAATGACCGGGGCGCGCTGCTTCCACCCCGGCGTAGGCACCCTCTTTAAAGATCGTAAAGTCGTTTCCGCATTTAAAGGTTATGCGGGAGCCAAATGAAATTTTTATTACGTTAATCCGGTACAAATTTAACGTTTCAATTTGGACAGCTGAAAGGATGAGAACGAAAGGGGCCGCGATAATTTTTAATCTTCGCGTTTAAAAGGGAGCACGTTGAATTGGAGCACGTCTATTGCAGAAAAATATCAGACACGATTTACGTCGGGAACAGGCGCGAGACCGGTGCGCGAACGGTTTATCGCGAATAAATTTGAAACTCCTCCTAAATAAAAGGAGACGAATCTCGGGGAAACTTTACAACCTCCTTCTGCGAAGGTATAGGGGGTAAGTGCTGCTATCGAACGGAAACGTCACTGAAATCGGCGGCATGAATTTTAAACGGCGCGAAAAAAGCTGACGAAACCTACCGAAAATAAAGCGTCTCTCGCCGTGGTCGATGAATATGTCGAGGTAACCGCACCGCTAAGGGTAAAATGGTTTACGACCACGGCGTGTAACGCGGCTACTCGTAAAAAGTTTCGCGGTAAAATCATATCTTCGTACGAGGCAGGAGCGCGCGGTGCCGTTGAAAATTTTGCAGGTTGCATAAGTGGCGCGGCATCCAACGAGACGTCCTCTCGAGGTCCTTCAGAAAATTAGACTCATCGCGCGCACCCCCTACTCTTCGTTCACTTTACCCCCACTGCGAGTGTATAACTCAGGTATCCACCGCGTCGGCAATGAATAAATTTACCCTCCGCGAAATAAGACGTGCTTGGGTGAAGGTGACGTAAACTGGCGTATCTCTTTTCCAGTTTCTCTCCCTCTCTTTCTCTCTCACTCACTTTCTCCGTCTATATCTCTTTTCTCCGTCCCTTTCCCAAATCTTTCCTTCTCGAAACACCGAGGAAAAGGTACACATCGTGACTCGAAGGTTCATTACTAAAATCACTGGCAATTCCACTGAAAAGTGGGCAGATAAGCTAAGCAATAAAACGTACCTGCGTAAAGGCCAAACTTCACGACGGTTCCCTGATTTTCTCAGATTCCGCGGTTCGAAGCAGAACATGCAAATTCCAGGAGAACTTTGATTTTATTTGTATTCCTCGTGTAGACTTTCCGGAATATACAGTTGCATATGGAAAATTCAGTCGAAAGCTTTCCGAAGATTCGATCGTGACGGAAGGACCGATGGCCAAGAAGATTTTTTAAATATACATGTTACGTTATACCCGTTTAAGCCACTACTGAAGTCATCCTGCAATAATTAACATCCAAATATAATTCATTCCCCATAATCCTGCACAAAGAAACGTTAAAGAGGGCTCTCGGGTACCGAAGACCTCGGCATTTTACATTCGAACTGTCTAAATCAGAAGCATCGAGACCGTCTTTCGAAAATTTCGATCACCTCCAGATAGAAACCAATCCCTTACTGGTTCTACAAGCTCGCGGATGGAAAGAACCTCATCGAAAGAACTTCTTTCTCAAAGAGAAACAAAAAATGAACAAACGGTATCGAGCAATGCCGGTTGCATAATAATTTTTTCCAGGTCCGTCGAATAGGAGAGGATCGATAAAACCTTATCGGGCATCACGGGAGCCTGGCAACCGGCGCGTTTCTCTCCCGAGTGTCCTCGTCAGTTCGCGCGGGACGCGCTCGATCTCGACCCGCGATCGAAGTTGGCCTGGCGATTCTTTTTTTCCTCCCGCCGCCAAAAGGGAACCAATTACGGGACGAACGATCGTGGGAATCGCAACGGAACGGGACGGACGGATGGCGCCCGTGTGTTGCCCAGGCTCGGTACTGCAATGCAGCTTTCACTCCCCTCCTCCCTCCTTCATCCTCCTTCACCCCCTCCCTTCAACTCCTTTCTCACCCCATGTCCTCTTCTCGCTCCTCGCCAACATTCTCCTCTCACTCGCCCTTTTCCGTTTCCACCTTTCACCCTTCTCCACCCTGGCCACAGCGTCTCCTCTTTTGCAACCCTCCTACTTCACCCCTTCTTCTTTCCGCCACCCCTTTCGCACCCTCCCTGCATCCTTCCGCTCTCGCACCTCTTCCTCCTCCACTTCACGCGAATTCGTCCTTCTCCCCGTAATCATTTTCCTGCTCACGCAGCAGAACGCGCGCGCGCGTCCTCCTCGTGCTCTTCAAATGTCACCTCCGTGGACGATTACACTTTTGCTACCCGCGCTTTGACCCACTCCATCCCCTCGCGCCCTTTTCACGGTCGTACGATTGGACGAACCTCTTGACCGTTCTCCTCCGCGTGCGCCGGGGCCATTAACCACTCGTTCTCCTCTTTTCTCTTCTTTCCTTGACCACTTTTCCGGTTTCTTTCTACAACCACTCATTTCTCATACGAAGTATCGCCTCGGATAGCGTTTCTCGAGGTTTACTCTGCTGCACGTATCACCCCCGGGTAAGTTTGTTACTGGCTTTGTGACTGGCTTGTGTTGATAACGGCGGTGTTTTAGATAGATGCAAATGTTGGAGAAAATTTTTCCGCGTGCCTCTCGATGTTAAGAAATTTATCAAAGGAGAGAGTAGCATGACTTGAGGAAGGCTGAGTTTGGGTAAAGTACTCGTTTGATTTTCTTCCACACGAGTTATCTGTCGATGTTCTCGTCCGATTGCATTTCTGTTTTCCATCGTATTTTTCGTCTTTCCCTCTTGTTGAAGGTCGACAAATATCGCGCTGCGGTGTTTTCGAAGTTTCGAGGGATAACGCGACTTATTGCTGCTTTCCATGAGCTCGCTTGCGAGAGGTTTCACACGCGAGAGATGGAATGCTCGTGCAGGGTCGAACCGTCGTGACCTTTGACTTATCGAAGGAACTACTCCACTCCTCGTTGTGCCCACGCCTCTAACAGGATTGCATTTGCTTAGCTGCGTACTTCACCTGCACGCTTGGTCAAGGGCCTCTGGGGAATGCATGAAAATGTCAAAATGCAAAGTTCACCGTTAAGGCATACGTCGATACATTTTCGAAGATCGATACTTTCGTTTTTGAAAAAATCAAATCACTTTTTCTCCTCTCCCTTTCCATTCCATGACGTTATTAATCGTATCTGATTACGATTAATCCTGGTCGCGAGATATATCACGATTTATAAAAACCAAAATTCGATTGTTAATACTCCAAAAGTCCTGGAAACCTTGCAAAATTTAAAAATGATACTATGAAACGTTAGAAAACTGTCTAGGTAGATAAACTTCGGCATATCGCAGCTATTATATCTATTTACAAGTAGCGATGAACTAAAAACGACGCGTATGCAATGTAATACAAACGATAAGGCGAACAAATTCTTCTAATTTCGCACGCACACGATCGTTCGTCATTCCAATCCGGTAGTGCGGACGGCGACGAGTTTCGAGGCATCGCGCATCGGTTCGCCTTCGACGTTCGTTCACCGTGTGTAGATCCAGCCGCGCGCAAATACCATGTTTACAAGGGCACATTTTTCATTCTACTCAACGCGAGCGCAAAGATAGACGGTATTTGTAAAATCAATCGTAGAGAACGAGAAATCGCGACGCAATAACGCAACGCGGAAACGTCAAGAGAAGGAAACGCGGAGAAAAAATTGGAGCATATGCTGCGGGCACGAAAAAGGTGACGCTAGGTGATAGCGACATTGCAGGCGCGTTGAAGAGAGACGAATGCTTAGTGACAGGGTGGAATAAAAGAGAGAAGGAGACGAGGGGAGAAAGAGTGCCGGATGCAAGGGGCTCGCTCGCTCGACGAGGAATTTGAATTTTAAGCGAGCGCATCGTTTCTAGATGTCACGGCGATCGTCCATCGCGTCGTTCAATTACGCGCGTCCATCGGACTGGAATTTAGTTGGCGCACGGTCGAACGATCCTCTCGCGTGGAAACTCATCTCGCGACTGCGGGATGGACCGGGCGGGGGATGAAGGGAGGAATCGCGATCCGGTGATGGTTGCGCTGCCACGTGAGATATCGGTGGATGCGCGTCGGACGGCGCCAATCGCTAGGCTCCGTTCTGCTTTACGACGACGCGCGTCCAACGGGAATTGCCCACGTCGAAATAACGGCTAAGCGGTATTTTCATTCGGTCCCCTATTGTTTTCTTCGGTGATTTGTGTGCTCGCTACCGTATCGAAATTTCCGCCGCAGATCCGTAAAGGAGAGAGCTTTTCTTTAAGGTACCGGTTCGTAGTTACTCTTCCACAGAACACTGACATGATCGGTGAACTTGTTAGTACATCTTCACTCGACCGATCTAAATAACTAACCGTTTGCACTCGAGAGGTAACTCTCGATCACCGCTTACTTTGTTGCGCCAACTAGCACGGTGACACCGGTCACGATACTCATCTGCGTTTGATTTTCTTCTGAAACTGGAACCGTTGTACAATATATATAACTTTCCAAAGTATAAAATGTCGTATTTTATATATTTTATATACAAGATGTCCCATTTCCAGTAATACATTCGCATATCGCAGATACTGTGCGTTAAATAAAAAAATGTTTCAAACAATAGTTGTATGGCTTGAAAGTGGCTGTCAGCTGGTGGAAATTATTTGACCTTACAGAGACATTTGAAGGTAATGCGAAGGTCACTATGAAAAATTTCCGAAATTTCTTTCGAGTGCAAAGGGCTAATAACCATGAAGCTGTTGAGCAGAGGTGACACGAAGTTCGCGCAACACGAATAGGACATATTAAAAGCACCATATATTGAGACTTCATTCCCAATTCGAGCCGGCAGAATGCTCCGTTAACCCACGACGCAAATAACGATATCTTTACCGTCAAGCGCGTCACCGTCGACGTCATCCGCCCACTCGAGAGAAGATCATCGCCATTAAAATCCAAACAACTCCCGTTTCCTCGAAATCTCGTTACTTTCGAATCGTGTCGCAAACTCAGTCACCGCTTTTGCGGTGTACGCTTGCGCCTGAGTGGATACACGCTCGAATCACTCTTCTTTCTATTACCTTTATCGTTTCTCGGGTACGTGCGTGCAACGTGTCGCGCGATCGTCACATGCGCGTGACGTCACGCGTTGCACACACAATTACAGGCCGCTCCTGGTGCGTCGCGATGACGAGCGAGCGTCCCGGCGTCGAGCAATTGTCGTTCGTCATTTCGATATTAGCACGGGACTAATCGCTCGTTATCTTCCGTCCCTCCGGTTAGACGGTAATTTCCCCGAGCGTTGCCATTGGGTCGCGTCGAAGTTCGCGTTCAGGCTAATTCGCTCGGCTCGACTAAACTAATGGATTTCCCGTGCGCTAATGAGCCAGCCGAGCTCGCGAATGTAATTGAATTCCAATCGAGAAATTCGGCGCTGCCGCCGCGCTACCTGGCCCGCGCTGAGTTCGAATTAAAAATGTTTTATTCGATGTGATTCGAAGAGAAATTGATACGAGTAAACGAGCGGTGAAGGGGGAGAGACATCGTTACCTTGACTCTTCAGGTATCCGTAATTAGCGGAATATTCACGATTAGTAATTGTATAAAACGATGAAGTTGTCCTTGTATATTGTACTCATATTTCTACATCTAATTCGTCTTTAATGTCATTGTCTGATAATAGTTCGAGGTAATGAAGTATTATTTTATACATCTCGATGTGCTTACACTTTCGTGCGCTTTTATTCCACCTCCATGAGTCACGAATTCTTTTTACTGAATTACGTCAGAAGAAATAAAGCGTCCGTCTTCATCCTTTCGAAAATATCCCGAAAATAAGACGCGGTCGCGAAGATGTGCTTTCGTACAGCAAAGGACGATCCCTCGAGACGACGACTCGAAGGACGACTTTCGCGAGGCGACGTGCGAGCGCTCTATTAGCGCTTGCACGACAAATCGAACGATATCGTCGAAACGGGGAGCGTGAAATTGACGAAGCAAACAGAACGAGATGACTGTCTGCGTAAGAGGCACCTGAAAAAGTTGGGAGGACGTAAGGAGCTGCGCTATTTGATTAACGCCGGGCGCTTATTAGTCAGTGGAAGGAGTTTGTTAGTAAAGCTATTGTAGGTATTAGAGATGGCCAATCTTCAAAAGGTGACATACCTGGAGAATTTCTAAAAAATCGATTTCTTAATTATCGTTCATCAGACTTGAAATAAACAATCTATGACGATACTTCCACAAATTTTCTACGATATTAAGATTTTCTTCTAATTTTTGAATTTTGCATAATGTGAAAGTAAATGCAAGACATTTACGCGTGCCTTCTTTGCCTAACTACAAGAATATTCTAACTCATGACCTCGGAGACTCGAAACATTCTCAATCACCGATTAGCATGCCATTGGGCGCGCGATCACGGTCTATTCACCGGTAAAAGATGATAAAAGGATCGACGTCCGGAAGCATATTGCATCGGGCAACTTATTTCAGCCTTATTGCAGGATACCAAATATATTACCCCATAATTCACCGGTTTATCGCGATTCAAATAAGCGGTCCACGCCCCTTCTTCCGCAGGTCTCGCACCAAACCCACGAACATATCTCTACCTCTATCCACCCACGCACATTCGTTACGTAGATTATAAACTATTCAGACAAATTTAAACTGCGTTCGGAAAATATATTTCAACCCTGTAGATGTAAGAAGGAATGCGATAAAAACTTTTCACGTAAATAATAAGATTTTGCAACGAGAAAAGGACCATCCATTTTTTTACACAATACACGTAGAACTGCTTTACACATAACCAATGAAATATTTTATTCACCCTTTAATTCACGTGCCACTGTGCCTCCTCGTCCAAGCATGCCTTCTAATTTCTTCGCGACTTTGTAGAAAAAGAGCTCGGAATCAGAGCTCTAACCCCCTAAAATATCTCTATCCATTTTAACCCCCATCAAATGTCTTCCGCCCTATCGATCCCGGCTATCTAGCAGCGCATCCAGTTACTTCCACGTAATCTAAGGGACGAGTTATACTCGCTCGGAGCGTGTCCCGGGTACACATAGGGAAACGTATCGTAAATTAGGGATGACGGTAGAAGCTGGAGGGCGGAACGACGGAAATGGGTCGCCTTCGAGAGTCGACGGGGTTTGCATCGTTTCCACAGTGGAGAGGAGAGCAATGCGATCAAACGAGGACGAGATGAGAGGAAGCTTTACGCTGGAAGGGCGAATGGAGGAAGACGGATAGATTGCGGAGGGAGGAAGGGCGCGAGGGTAGGACAAATAGGTAGATGGGTACAGTCGTACATCATGACTAGGCACAAAGTGCCCCACGAAGTGTAGCGCCTCCCTTAGCACACGAGGAAGTAGTTTAACAAACTTTTTCTTCACGCTGACCCACTTCTTAATATTAAACTCCTCGCAAACCCACATTCTCGCATGCTCCCTCCTTTTCTTCCCCTTTTTACTTATTGGTATTCAAGTTGAAGAAAGAACCGTGACATTCATAATTGGATTACCAGTCGTCACAGCGTAATTGCCATATATGCATAACTCCAGCCATAGTCCACTCCGATAATTAATTCCAATTTAGCTGAATTTCTTAATGCAATTCATTAAGCTTATATAAAACGGTGAGAGCGCGAAGGTGAAATTGTATTAACCGAGGGAAGTCGTCCCGGTTCTTTCAGATAAGAGATAAATTTATAGCCCGACTCGTTTAAAAATTAACGAGCCACGATAAATATTCGTCGAGTTTTGAGCAGAGGAAACGTATTTCGGGATATGTTCGAGGATTAGGCGGGAGAAGCGAATTAACTGGACCAAGGGGAACGAGGTAGAGCATGGCGGGTTCGAAACGGACAGAGATAAGGAAGCCCGCGTAATGGCGGAATTGATTTTATAACGGTAGTAAAAGCGGTCAGTGTGCGAAGTCGTAAGCTTCGCGATACGGTAGCGGAAAGACGCTTCTCGTGCACCGATCGTAAAACTTCTCCGCATCGCCCGCGGCCCAGTTTCGAATTCGGGGTCGAGTTTAAAGACCGCTCGAGATGCGGCCTGAAGATAGCCCACTGGTGCAACCCTCTCTAGAGGGGGTGCTTTTCCTCGGCGCCGGCGGCCTCAGATCGTGGAGCGTACTACAACGCTCCGATTATTTGCCTTTCCCCGGTGTCGCTCGGTCACGACTACCGGAGCGTTTCTACTCCTCTTTACGAGGTGAACGACCCCATTAGGACGTTACGAATCCAGATTCGAACACCGTGCGATTGTGTCTCGCCAGAATAAAAGACGAAGGAAGATTCTCATTCATTTATAGCACTTTGCAAAAATCAATTCGAGGAGAAGTGCTTTGGAATTGTAATTTCACATCGATTTAATTGAGAAAATGTAGCTCTTACGAAAAATGAATCGACATCTTTTTAATTGACCGTGACAAGACGCCGGAAATGAAAATGAATGTTCAGGAATAGGTATGTGTAAAGAATATATGTGTTCGTCACCATGCTCCCTTTACAATCTAGACGGAAAAAAATCGGGGTTGGAGCGCGGAACAACTTTCTTATAAGAGTAAATCCAATGTATTGATAATGAGCTCCTGAGAAAAAGCTATCCGCTCTTCCTGATAAATTCGTCCATGTATAGAGAGTAACATTTACGTGGTCGATGATAAAAAAACCGTCGAATAAAGACCCTGAAAAAAAATTCACGATCTTCTTTCCTGCCGCTTGTCAGGATGACACTGTCGAAACGATTCTAAAAGGCAACCCTGACGCATGCTGCACGTGTTCGAAGGGTCGAAGGGAATAAATCTCTTGCGTCATTCCAGCTTATTAGTTTAACGAGCGGGCCGGTCAATCGATCGGTGTCCCTTCGACCTCTTCACCAGCCCCTTCGTCATCCGCCTAGCTCCACCGATCCTTTCTCTTTCCATTCGCTTGCACCACCCTCGTTTCTCTTCCATCGTCCGAGAAATCGAACTTTATGCCGTCTTACTTCTCAGAGTGTTTCGAGATACTTTTCCTCACACTCGAGATTTTTCCGGTCAATAGGATCGAAAAAGAGAAGGGAAAAGAGGGACCCGCCGACCGAAGATGCGCCTTAAACGACTCCTTTGAAGGCATTAAAATCTTCCGCGAATATCCGATCGTTATCCCGTGGGGGAGAGAGACCGTAAAAAGGGGACAGTTAAAATTGGCGCGGATCGGGCTCATCCGCAAAATGTCGATAATTTACGAGATGCTTCGAGGTTGCAAAATTACAAGGAGCAGGGATTTGAAGAAAATAAAAAGCTTCTAATTGAGGATCATCCGGGTGATCGGAGATATTAATATTGCGGAGTAAAAACAATTTTACTCGTCTAAATAAGGAGAATCCTTGCAAACTCTCGTTACCACAGTCTCCCTGTTCAAATCACCATTTTATTTATTACGTTAGAAATTAATCTTTAGGTTTGTACGACTTTATAATGTAAAATCTAATGAAACGAGATTGTGCAAATGTGTCTATTCTTTCATTACAGAACGATGGAAATATTAGCAGGATTCCAACTGGAATATCATTGTGACACAAATACATCCAGAAGAATTCCGAGGGATGAGACTGATCACGAGACTTTCCCCTTTACGTTCCACACATCTATTATCCGACTTGCTGGATCGGTACCCGGACTCTTCACTTCTCTCACTCATTTCTCTCTTTCTCTTGTCCGACGTCATTCGCAGAAAGCTCGAATTTCTGACAAATCCGCGGAAAGCTCGCGGCGCATCGGGAAAGGTCACGCGCGCTCGCGGTCAACGAACTCGAGGATTTCGGTGCCAGACACCAAAGCCGGACACGTGAGAGCTCGCGAGAGCCAACGATAAACTTCAAATCGCAAAGGAAGGCTACGGGTTACGCTTGGCTCACGCGCTCGCAGGAGAAAGGAATTTTTTTCATTTGGAGGTGCACTCGCTTACGCACGCATGCACGCACGTCACCGCCAAACCGAAGTCAGCAGGCACTA
This sequence comes from Tiphia femorata, assembly GCA_944319695.1. NCBI lineage: Eukaryota > Metazoa > Arthropoda > Insecta > Hymenoptera > Tiphiidae > Tiphia > Tiphia femorata. Next base: position 1,785,763 of record OX090899.1, read on the forward strand.
ACTTCGACGAACGTACGAGCCGTGAGCTGCGAATGCCATCGGCGACAAGAGCCGCGAGCCGTGGCGCGTAAACTTTTCGGCTTCACTGCCGCGTCTCGTGATTTTATCCCCGCGAACTTGAAAACCGGTCGCTCATTCCGCAGCTTGACGTAGCGCGGTAGGCGGAGCGCGAGGAAAAGTCTCGAAGGAACACTCGGGGAAATGATCGGACTGCTAACCAGAGGGAAGAGACTTTAAGCTTGCCACGTGTGAGTGGTGACAAGTAACTGTGAGGGATCAACGTTTAATGTTGCCGTATTTCAACTGTTAACCGGTATAGCGGGCTGTTCACGCGCTATATTATTTCATTTATTCCGCCTGTTATTATTTCTTATCGGTAATCTTTGATACTATTATACGAATAGGACATTTTAACGATGTCAATCTTTCAATTCTTTACGAATACACGAGAAAGTGAATGTAAGCTTAATCTTATAGCACGTATAAACGTCCCATTTGTGTTGATAGAATATACACTTGACCGTCATAATAGTTATTCATCTACGATTTAATTACACGAGTTCTTTTTAGACTTAAATTATGCTGCCAAATCATATTTTTTTCGCGTGAAAAAAATCAAAGATTTCTTGAATATATAATAAACATTCAAAGTTGTTGAAAATAAAATTACGTTTTTGGATGTCAACGGTTCAACCTGCGCGCTTTTGTTTACACTACTCCTGGGCCTTCTGCGAGACCCGCGGGCCGTTTCGGCAACTTCGTCCAGTATCGTGGAAGTTTTAATCGAGTTAACTGCGGTGCACCATGGTGTTAGATTAAAGCGACCCGTTGCGATGCCGGGGTGGGTTCGTGCACGCACGCGGTCGCCGATCGATTACCACTTCTCCCAGGGGAAGTCCCTCTAAGCGTTCGTTCTTTCGTTCCACTGTGATTCTTAGCTCCAACCGTTGGGGAGAGGAAATTGTTTGGTAAATGGAAAGCGTCCAACGAGTACGTACCAACAGAAATTATTGTTTTATACGAACCCTATGCGTTTTCAAGCCTAGGTCAAATTTACATTAATTTGTCAAAGTACAGATTTGTCAAAGTACGTCGTCTAAATTCACATTACAATTCAATAGACTCATCCAAAGTGACGATGATGCTGGTAGATCGTATACGATAACATCGTCTGCGATAATAAAAGATGCCTGTCGTCATTGACCTCAGAATTTTTAGGTATCAAAAATTACCTCCCAGGTGACCGATACCCAGTCTCAAAAAAAAAAAAAAATTCGCATTCGATTCAATGCTACATCTCGCACACTCTTGGTTTTCGTCTCCCCCTTGGACCGCTCATTTTTACGTCTGATCTCTTCTCCCTCTGACTCACCACCCATCCATCCTTCCTCCCTTCGAAGCACGCTCTCGTAATTCCATCTCGGTGGAGAATTCATCCCTCTCTTCTCCTCTCCCTTGTGGCGGTCCACGACGACGCGGTGGGGTCGATCGGTTTATCGATAATTATGTCCATTTCGATTCTCGACCATGGTCCGCTCGGGGAATAAAAAAAAGAGGAGAGAGACTGGATATCGACGCCCCTGGCCTGCGGCCAATCAGCTTTGTCCGCGTCGGTACACGCCACCGAATGTCACGTAACATATACGACACAAAGCCAGTACACAGTGCATCGATAGTGGCGTTCCGTCGTTATTTATCGATTATTGAACTCGTTCATACCTTCAATGCCTATTCGATGCATCGAACCAACGGGGCGGAAACGGCCTCGGCGATTTTTCCCTCTAAAGTACGTTCAGCCCAGGTACTGCCGATTTTATTCTCATGATAGCTAACCGCAAATTGCGTCACACCAATTACAGTTACCATGAATGATGTACATTTTTCAAGCTTCTAATTCATTTGTAATGGAGTTAGTAAGCGAGAAGCTTTGAATTATCCCTTACGTACCTGTTCTTCCATCTTTAATGACAGTGAATAATGGGGAACTGTGGATAAATCGCGTTTCAGTTTTATAGGTATCTACACGCGAAGCGATAAAAAAAAGACGAATGCAGGAAATAAATAAAGGAGAAAAAATAAAGAGGTGTCCAGAGAAATCTTCGTAAAAAATGAACTTTAAAATGTCGCGTAGATGAGAAGAGATTCTGTTAATACAATTTCGTATTTAAACCCGCCAAATAGACGTGGTTTTAAAGAGTAAAAAGATGAAGAGGAAAAGGAAGAAAGCAAAGGGATGAAAAACGGCAGAGCGATAACAAACGAGCGAACGAATATGGGAAAGTAGTAGTGCCGGTCGATGGTTCCGGTTATTTTGTAGAACCGGTTCAGAATCAATTAAAATCCGGTTCCTATTAGAAAAAAGAACCGGAACCAGCGAAGAAGTCCAGACCGACTATTTTACTTTAACCGGTTCCAGCCCGGTTCCGATCTGGTTTGCGTACAATATTAATTTAATCCGTCCTTTCCAAGTTACGTCGAACCGCGCTACATTTCACAAAATATTTACAACCCTGGTCAACAAATGTTCACTTTTCATTCACACAAGTAAACATTTTTTTTAATTTACTTGGATACGCTGATTCTGCTCGTGACCTTAAAAAAATCAGTCGGTGGTCACGCTTGTTACTAATATTTTGTTTCAAAAAATAAAAACTGGTTTATGATTTTGAGCCATTAGTACTTTACACTAATTGTAAGACAATATTCACAGAACCGTGTTGTCAAACCATTTATTATTAATAGCGATGCTTGCGGTCTTTTCCGAGAACCGATGTCGAACGGTGCGAGCACCATCAAAACCCTAGAAAGTAGGAGGCTGGAGGAGAGGTAACGCGTAGAGGAACTAACGTGTGTAAACACAGAAGGCAAACGCGGGGACGTAGAAAGAAAATGGGTGGAGGTAGCGGGACGAAGGATCAGGAGGAAAACACAAAGCTACTTCCTCCACGAGCGTGCACCCGCTTTCGAACACGTATGCGGAAAAGCGAAAAAGCGAATGCGGAGGAGGCCGAGATTCGATCGGATAGTTTTTCGTGAAAATGCCTCGCTAACGGTGCATCCTCCTCTCCCATCCCTCGTCGAACCCTCCATCGCTTTTCACATCCCCACCTACTCTCCCGCAGTCCCAGAGGGATTGCGCGAGAGGAAACCGTCCGTTGATTAAAACGTGGAAAAAAGTGGAATTAAAGTTTTTTGCAGCTCGACAGAGAGAGAGAGAGAGAGAGAGAGAGAGAGAGAGAGAGAGGGGAGAGAGTGGCCTGGACGGTGGAAGGGAATGTGTGGCGAGGGGAAGACGAGGGTAGAGCGCCATTTAATCTCCCCTCCGAGAGAGGCGACGCTTTCCTACGCTCGCAACTGGACCAGCCCAACGGCTAGGACCCGGAAGTCCAGGCTAATCGCGATGCACGTGCCTCGCGCTAGGAGGTGAAATACCGAGTGCTGGGCTTTCATGAAAAAATCCAGATTAAAAGACTTAATTCCAAACCTCTTGAGTATTAATCAAAAAGTTCGTTAACAATTGTAACCTTATCTCGTAAATTAGATCAAGCACTATAACGACATAACAAATTCTCTGGCAGGAAGACTGCAGGAACGTGAAAGATATGGATCGTCTATTTTGAAAGTGGTGTAAGTGTATTTTAAACTAAAAATTAAGTAGTTATAATTAAAAAGTTTACACTAAATTAATCACAAATTATGTGATATCTCATTTTTTTTAAAAAATGGAATATACACCACTTTCAAAATAAACGGTGCATACATGGGCGATAATTTCATGTACTATAGAAAGATTATAAAACTATTGAAATTACATTAACATTGCACGTATGAATTCCGAGATACTTAAAGGGATTAGAGATAAGTGCATTTTAACTTTGAAAAAAATTGAGAACAAATTGACCTTTACAATTTTTATATAAATGTAATAACTCAAACGCTACGTGGCTGATAACGAAAAATATTTTCAAAATTGCGTCAGTGGTCTAACCCGCGAAGCAGATTTCTCAATTTGCCTACATATATCTTATGCATGACGCATCACGTAATTTTCCTGAGCGCTCCACCTCGATCTATCTATACTCTTTTTTTTATAATAATAAGGTATAGGTAGGTCGACAGGATCGCGACAGAGAGATTTCCCAGGACCCTCGTCCGTCGTTCAGGAATGAGGAAGCAGTGGCGCGAGCGTGAAGTCGTTCCACTTCGGAACTCGCGGAAAGTGTATGTCTCCAAATTCACATCGAGAAGGACACCGTGGAGTTCAAACGGAACGGCGGCGAACGAGAAAGACACGGATCGTCGCTCTCCGAGGAAGCGAGAACGGAGAAAGAGGGCGAAGAGACTCTCAAACGCGAGTGGCGGACACGGTTGGTCAAATAAACTCGCCCTGATGCGTTCCGCCGAAGCGCGCCGGCCTGTCGGACCCTATCGAATTTTGCTTATCAAAGAGACACCTGCATTTATTTGCTTCCGTGTGTGCCTGACGATAGAGCTACGTCTAGTCCCCGCAGCCCCTGTCGATTTAATTCGCGGTCACACGGAATACCTATCGGTAAAGCGTTTCCAGTGAAACCGGCCACAACGATAATTTTAAGTGTACACTTAATAAGCAGATACCAGCACCTGTTCCTATGGCTAATTTGTACACCGAGTTACTCTTGGAAACACGTAGAAGAGAACGAGGGTTTAATCGTCTAATGACAAGTAAATAAGAAATGCGGTACATAGTATAATAAGTAGAGGCACTCATTAGTTAAATTAACAGATAAAGAGGTCGATAGATAAAAGACAACAGTGTTATAAAAATAATTACATACCTAATTGTACTCGTTGAAAAATGTTTGTCATTCCGAATGCTCGTGGTAGAAATGCAGCCAATGTTGCTGCACTGCGAGAATCGTTCACCAGAATCACTATCCTCGTCTATCTGCCACACAGTTTATCGGAAGAAGCACAGAACACTTTGACGGTATAATTGCAAATGACAATGAGATCTCGTCCAGACGCAGGTCACATTTTCACGAGCCTGTGGTGGGAAGTGTTGATCGCGGAGTATCGTGGTTGTTTATATTAGACGTATTATTTAGACGTTTATATTAGGTGTATTGTATACATCGATGACAAGTATGCAGTGATACACGATGCTCCGACCATTTTATTGATTCGAAAACGCGATACAATTTTTACACAGTAATCGTAACGATCAGGACGCGTGTTCTATGCCTTCTAGTCTTCTTCGTTCTGTTCTCCCTTCGAGTGGGGGAACAGAAGAAGGGCCTCTCCTTACGTCTTCGAGTAGTGCCGCCATTTAAACGTGGATCGTCAACATGATCCGTGATTGGTCGGTGCCCAAATAGTTTCGTATCGAGACCGTCGTGTGGCGCTTTAGGGCGCGTTACCGGCATAGATGCCGCAACATAATCTTACGTAAAGTAACGAGTCTAATTGTGTCGCGTAGTCGCGTTTAACACTTCGACTGGTGCGTCATCCGAATTTGGGGCCTGATCGTGAAGGATGTAGGTAGATATATGGAAGGATATTTAACTCTATCGATTAGTTAATCAACTCTGCATCAACATTCGGACGACACCACAGTCAAAGTGTTAAACCTTTTCGCTACGGGCGGTTTTTCCGACGCGGCACTCCTGAATGAGCCGTCAAAAGTGTGCATGGTGCGCGAGAACGATCGTCGACGGCTGCATTTACGTCTCACTACAACTCGAGATTATTTGACAGCGTTTTATGAAGAAAAAAACTTTCCTCGAAACAAGGTATTTATATTATAAATTCTTAGCACGCTCATTTTTAATTACTTCTATGCGATTTTGATTTAACACAAATTAGAACAAAAAAATTTATTCTCGCTTTACAAAACTTATTTTCATTTAACACGATTTATTTTGAATTAAATTTTTTTTCTGATTCGTGTTAAATTAAAATCGTGGAAAAGAAGTTCGTATAAAAACAGGATTGAGTGCATAATAATATGATATAATCCATGTGGATATCCGCTCTGACTTGTTATTATTGCCTTCAATGAAGTTTAAGAAAATAACAAAATAATTGATACTGAACATTTTCTCTAAGAACATCTGTGTAACAACTATTATGACGCAATGTTTGTCGTCTTACAATCTCACTTACGAATATTTCCATCAGTTATTAAAAACACGAGGAAAAAATACTGTAATGCAAAGCCTGCATATACAGGGTGTCCCGCCACAGGTGTAATCCCCACGAAGCGGGCGAGGGGATGCGTAATGCATTTCCCCATGAAAAAAAAAAAAAAAAAAAAAAAAAAAAAAAAAAAAAAAACCTGACCATGACCATGACCCTAACCCTAACCCTAACCCTGACCCTAACCCTAACTTTTTTTTTTTTTTTTTTTTTTGCATGGGGCAATGCATTACGCATCCCCTTGCCTCCTGGGATTCGCCATCAGAAGTTATTCTGGAATTTTAATTTGTTATTCGACATAATTTCTGTCCAATGCTTCGTGCCGTACCACCGCGATGCGCCCGTCCACAACCGCGGTGAGTGGCGAGCATTACGGCTCTGAGCGCGATACGGGCGCGCTTATTCGCCTATGTTTTTCCTTAATAATTCAAAAATTAAGCCTCATCCAACTTTTTCGCAAAGGAAAATGTTGTTTAGAATTATTTCAGCTAGAACCCTTTCGCGGGTATTACACCTATTGCGGGACACCCTGTATTTTCGATCGAGCCCTCGCACCAAGTATCTCCCCGCAAAACGACAGATTCCTACAAAATATCCTCCCTCTCGCGCAAATCTACAACTCGAGATTATTTGACAGCGTTTTATGAAGAAAAAAACTTTCCTCGAAACAAGGTATTTATATTATAAATTCTTAGCACGCTCATTTTTAATTACTTCTATGCGATTTTGATTTAACACAAATTAGAACAAAAAAATTTATTCTCGCTTTACAAAACTTATTTTCATTTAACACGATTTATTTTGAATTAAATTTTTTTTCTGATTCGTGTTAAATTAAAATCGTGGAAAAGAAGTTCGTATAAAAACAGGATTGAGTGCATAATAATATGATATAATCCATGTGGATATCCGCTCTGACTTGTTATTATTGCCTTCAATGAAGTTTAAGAAAATAACAAAATAATTGATACTGAACATTTTCTCTAAGAACATCTGTGTAACAACTATTATGACGCAATGTTTGTCGTCTTACAATCTCACTTACGAATATTTCCATCAGTTATTAAAAACACGAGGAAAAAATACTGTAATGCAAAGCCTGCATATACAGGGTGTCCCGCCACAGGTGTAATCCCCACGAAGCGGGCGAGGGGATGCGTAATGCATTTCCCCATGAAAAAAAAAAAAAAAAAAAAAAAAAAAAAACCTGACCATGACCATGACCCTAACCCTAACCCTAACCCTGACCCTAACCCTAACTTTTTTTTTTTTTTTTTTTTGCATGGGGCAATGCATTACGCATCCCCTTGCCTCCTGGGATTCGCCATCAGAAGTTATTCTGGAATTTTAATTTGTTATTCGACATAATTTCTGTCCAATGCTTCGTGCCGTACCACCGCGATGCGCCCGTCCACAACCGCGGTGAGTGGCGAGCATTACGGCTCTGAGCGCGATACGGGCGCGCTTATTCGCCTATGTTTTTCCTTAATAATTCAAAAATTAAGCCTCATCCAACTTTTTCGCAAAGGAAAATGTTGTTTAGAATTATTTCAGCTAGAACCCTTTCGCGGGTATTACACCTATTGCGGGACACCCTGTATTTTCGATCGAGCCCTCGCACCAAGTATCTCCCCGCAAAACGACAGATTCCTACAAAATATCCTCCCTCTCGCGCAAATCTACAACTCGAGATTATTTGACAGCGTTTTATGAAGAAAAAAACTTTCCTCGAAACAAGGTATTTATATTATAAATTCTTAGCACGCTCATTTTTAATTACTTCTATGCGATTTTGATTTAACACAAATTAGAACAAAAAAATTTATTCTCGCTTTACAAAACTTATTTTCATTTAACACGATTTATTTTGAATTAAATTTTTTTTCTGATTCGTGTTAAATTAAAATCGTGGAAAAGAAGTTCGTATAAAAACAGGATTGAGTGCATAATAATATGATATAATCCATGTGGATATCCGCTCTGACTTGTTATTATTGCCTTCAATGAAGTTTAAGAAAATAACAAAATAATTGATACTGAACATTTTCTCTAAGAACATCTGTGTAACAACTATTATGACGCAATGTTTGTCGTCTTACAATCTCACTTACGAATATTTCCATCAGTTATTAAAAACACGAGGAAAAAATACTGTAATGCAAAGCCTGCATATACAGGGTGTCCCGCCACAGGTGTAATCCCCACGAAGCGGGCGAGGGGATGCGTAATGCATTTCCCCATGAAAAAAAAAAAAAAAAAAAAAAAAAAAAACCTGACCATGACCATGACCCTAACCCTAACCCTAACCCTGACCCTAACCCTAACTTTTTTTTTTTTTTTTTTTTGCATGGGGCAATGCATTACGCATCCCCTTGCCTCCTGGGATTCGCCATCAGAAGTTATTCTGGAATTTTAATTTGTTATTCGACATAATTTCTGTCCAATGCTTCGTGCCGTACCACCGCGATGCGCCCGTCCACAACCGCGGTGAGTGGCGAGCATTACGGCTCTGAGCGCGATACGGGCGCGCTTATTCGCCTATGTTTTTCCTTAATAATTCAAAAATTAAGCCTCATCCAACTTTTTCGCAAAGGAAAATGTTGTTTAGAATTATTTCAGCTAGAACCCTTTCGCGGGTATTACACCTATTGCGGGACACCCTGTATTTTCGATCGAGCCCTCGCACCAAGTATCTCCCCGCAAAACGACAGATTCCTACAAAATATCCTCCCTCTCGCGCAAATCTACAACTCGAGATTATTTGACAGCGTTTTATGAAGAAAAAAACTTTCCTCGAAACAAGGTATTTATATTATAAATTCTTAGCACGCTCATTTTTAATTACTTCTATGCGATTTTGATTTAACACAAATTAGAACAAAAAAATTTATTCTCGCTTTACAAAACTTATTTTCATTTAACACGATTTATTTTGAATTAAATTTTTTTTCTGATTCGTGTTAAATTAAAATCGTGGAAAAGAAGTTCGTATAAAAACAGGATTGAGTGCATAATAATATGATATAATCCATGTGGATATCCGCTCTGACTTGTTATTATTGCCTTCAATGAAGTTTAAGAAAATAACAAAATAATTGATACTGAACATTTTCTCTAAGAACATCTGTGTAACAACTATTATGACGCAATGTTTGTCGTCTTACAATCTCACTTACGAATATTTCCATCAGTTATTAAAAACACGAGGAAAAAATACTGTAATGCAAAGCCTGCATATACAGGGTGTCCCGCCACAGGTGTAATCCCCACGAAGCGGGCGAGGGGATGCGTAATGCATTTCCCCATGAAAAAAAAAAAAAAAAAAAAAAAAAAAAAAAACCTGACCATGACCATGACCCTAACCCTAACCCTAACCCTGACCCTAACCCTAACTTTTTTTTTTTTTTTTTTTTTTGCATGGGGCAATGCATTACGCATCCCCTTGCCTCCTGGGATTCGCCATCAGAAGTTATTCTGGAATTTTAATTTGTTATTCGACATAATTTCTGTCCAATGCTTCGTGCCGTACCACCGCGATGCGCCCGTCCACAACCGCGGTGAGTGGCGAGCATTACGGCTCTGAGCGCGATACGGGCGCGCTTATTCGCCTATGTTTTTCCTTAATAATTCAAAAATTAAGCCTCATCCAACTTTTTCGCAAAGGAAAATGTTGTTTAGAATTATTTCAGCTAGAACCCTTTCGCGGGTATTACACCTATTGCGGGACACCCTGTATTTTCGATCGAGCCCTCGCACCAAGTATCTCCCCGCAAAACGACAGATTCCTACAAAATATCCTCCCTCTCGCGCAAATCTACAACTCGAGATTATTTGACAGCGTTTTATGAAGAAAAAAACTTTCCTCGAAACAAGGTATTTATATTATAAATTCTTAGCACGCTCATTTTTAATTACTTCTATGCGATTTTGATTTAACACAAATTAGAACAAAAAAATTTATTCTCGCTTTACAAAACTTATTTTCATTTAACACGATTTATTTTGAATTAAATTTTTTTTCTGATTCGTGTTAAATTAAAATCGTGGAAAAGAAGTTCGTATAAAAACAGGATTGAGTGCATAATAATATGATATAATCCATGTGGATATCCGCTCTGACTTGTTATTATTGCCTTCAATGAAGTTTAAGAAAATAACAAAATAATTGATACTGAACATTTTCTCTAAGAACATCTGTGTAACAACTATTATGACGCAATGTTTGTCGTCTTACAATCTCACTTACGAATATTTCCATCAGTTATTAAAAACACGAGGAAAAAATACTGTAATGCAAAGCCTGCATATACAGGGTGTCCCGCCACAGGTGTAATCCCCACGAAGCGGGCGAGGGGATGCGTAATGCATTTCCCCATGAAAAAAAAAAAAAAAAAAAAAAAAAAAAAAAAAACCTGACCATGACCATGACCCTAACCCTAACCCTAACCCTGACCCTAACCCTAACTTTTTTTTTTTTTTTTTTTTTTGCATGGGGCAATGCATTACGCATCCCCTTGCCTCCTGGGATTCGCCATCAGAAGTTATTCTGGAATTTTAATTTGTTATTCGACATAATTTCTGTCCAATGCTTCGTGCCGTACCACCGCGATGCGCCCGTCCACAACCGCGGTGAGTGGCGAGCATTACGGCTCTGAGCGCGATACGGGCGCGCTTATTCGCCTATGTTTTTCCTTAATAATTCAAAAATTAAGCCTCATCCAACTTTTTCGCAAAGGAAAATGTTGTTTAGAATTATTTCAGCTAGAACCCTTTCGCGGGTATTACACCTATTGCGGGACACCCTGTATTTTCGATCGAGCCCTCGCACCAAGTATCTCCCCGCAAAACGACAGATTCCTACAAAATATCCTCCCTCTCGCGCAAATCTACAACTCGAGATTATTTGACAGCGTTTTATGAAGAAAAAAACTTTCCTCGAAACAAGGTATTTATATTATAAATTCTTAGCACGCTCATTTTTAATTACTTCTATGCGATTTTGATTTAACACAAATTAGAACAAAAAAATTTATTCTCGCTTTACAAAACTTATTTTCATTTAACACGATTTATTTTGAATTAAATTTTTTTTCTGATTCGTGTTAAATTAAAATCGTGGAAAAGAAGTTCGTATAAAAACAGGATTGAGTGCATAATAATATGATATAATCCATGTGGATATCCGCTCTGACTTGTTATTATTGCCTTCAATGAAGTTTAAGAAAATAACAAAATAATTGATACTGAACATTTTCTCTAAGAACATCTGTGTAACAACTATTATGACGCAATGTTTGTCGTCTTACAATCTCACTTACGAATATTTCCATCAGTTATTAAAAACACGAGGAAAAAATACTGTAATGCAAAGCCTGCATATACAGGGTGTCCCGCCACAGGTGTAATCCCCACGAAGCGGGCGAGGGGATGCGTAATGCATTTCCCCATGAAAAAAAAAAAAAAAAAAAAAAAAAAAAAAAAACCTGACCATGACCATGACCCTAACCCTAACCCTAACCCTGACCCTAACCCTAACTTTTTTTTTTTTTTTTTTTTGCATGGGGCAATGCATTACGCATCCCCTTGCCTCCTGGGATTCGCCATCAGAAGTTATTCTGGAATTTTAATTTGTTATTCGACATAATTTCTGTCCAATGCTTCGTGCCGTACCACCGCGATGCGCCCGTCCACAACCGCGGTGAGTGGCGAGCATTACGGCTCTGAGCGCGATACGGGCGCGCTTATTCGCCTATGTTTTTCCTTAATAATTCAAAAATTAAGCCTCATCCAACTTTTTCGCAAAGGAAAATGTTGTTTAGAATTATTTCAGCTAGAACCCTTTCGCGGGTATTACACCTATTGCGGGACACCCTGTATTTTCGATCGAGCCCTCGCACCAAGTATCTCCCCGCAAAACGACAGATTCCTACAAAATATCCTCCCTCTCGCGCAAATCTACAACTCGAGATTATTTGACAGCGTTTTATGAAGAAAAAAACTTTCCTCGAAACAAGGTATTTATATTATAAATTCTTAGCACGCTCATTTTTAATTACTTCTATGCGATTTTGATTTAACACAAATTAGAACAAAAAAATTTATTCTCGCTTTACAAAACTTATTTTCATTTAACACGATTTATTTTGAATTAAATTTTTTTTCTGATTCGTGTTAAATTAAAATCGTGGAAAAGAAGTTCGTATAAAAACAGGATTGAGTGCATAATAATATGATATAATCCATGTGGATATCCGCTCTGACTTGTTATTATTGCCTTCAATGAAGTTTAAGAAAATAACAAAATAATTGATACTGAACATTTTCTCTAAGAACATCTGTGTAACAACTATTATGACGCAATGTTTGTCGTCTTACAATCTCACTTACGAATATTTCCATCAGTTATTAAAAACACGAGGAAAAAATACTGTAATGCAAAGCCTGCATATACAGGGTGTCCCGCCACAGGTGTAATCCCCACGAAGCGGGCGAGGGGATGCGTAATGCATTTCCCCATGAAAAAAAAAAAAAAAAAAAAAAAAAAAACCTGACCATGACCATGACCCTAACCCTAACCCTAACCCTGACCCTAACCCTAACTTTTTTTTTTTTTTTTTTTTGCATGGGGCAATGCATTACGCATCCCCTTGCCTCCTGGGATTCGCCATCAGAAGTTATTCTGGAATTTTAATTTGTTATTCGACATAATTTCTGTCCAATGCTTCGTGCCGTACCACCGCGATGCGCCCGTCCACAACCGCGGTGAGTGGCGAGCATTACGGCTCTGAGCGCGATACGGGCGCGCTTATTCGCCTATGTTTTTCCTTAATAATTCAAAAATTAAGCCTCATCCAACTTTTTCGCAAAGGAAAATGTTGTTTAGAATTATTTCAGCTAGAACCCTTTCGCGGGTATTACACCTATTGCGGGACACCCTGTATTTTCGATCGAGCCCTCGCACCAAGTATCTCCCCGCAAAACGACAGATTCCTACAAAATATCCTCCCTCTCGCGCAAATCTACAACTCGAGATTATTTGACAGCGTTTTATGAAGAAAAAAACTTTCCTCGAAACAAGGTATTTATATTATAAATTCTTAGCACGCTCATTTTTAATTACTTCTATGCGATTTTGATTTAACACAAATTAGAACAAAAAAATTTATTCTCGCTTTACAAAACTTATTTTCATTTAACACGATTTATTTTGAATTAAATTTTTTTTCTGATTCGTGTTAAATTAAAATCGTGGAAAAGAAGTTCGTATAAAAACAGGATTGAGTGCATAATAATATGATATAATCCATGTGGATATCCGCTCTGACTTGTTATTATTGCCTTCAATGAAGTTTAAGAAAATAACAAAATAATTGATACTGAACATTTTCTCTAAGAACATCTGTGTAACAACTATTATGACGCAATGTTTGTCGTCTTACAATCTCACTTACGAATATTTCCATCAGTTATTAAAAACACGAGGAAAAAATACTGTAATGCAAAGCCTGCATATACAGGGTGTCCCGCCACAGGTGTAATCCCCACGAAGCGGGCGAGGGGATGCGTAATGCATTTCCCCATGAAAAAAAAAAAAAAAAAAAAAAAAAAAACCTGACCATGACCATGACCCTAACCCTAACCCTAACCCTGACCCTAACCCTAACTTTTTTTTTTTTTTTTTTTGCATGGGGCAATGCATTACGCATCCCCTTGCCTCCTGGGATTCGCCATCAGAAGTTATTCTGGAATTTTAATTTGTTATTCGACATAATTTCTGTCCAATGCTTCGTGCCGTACCACCGCGATGCGCCCGTCCACAACCGCGGTGAGTGGCGAGCATTACGGCTCTGAGCGCGATACGCGCGCGCTTATTCGCCTATGTTTTTCCTTAATAATTCAAAAATTAAGCCTCATCCAACTTTTTCGCAAAGGAAAATGTTGTTTAGAATTATTTCAGCTAGAACCCTTTCGCGGGTATTACACCTATTGCGGGACACCCTGTATTTTCGATCGAGCCCTCGCACCAAGTATCTCCCCGCAAAACGACAGATTCCTACAAAATATCCTCCCTCTCGCGCAAATCTACAACTCGAGATTATTTGACAGCGTTTTATGAAGAAAAAAACTTTCCTCGAAACAAGGTATTTATATTATAAATTCTTAGCACGCTCATTTTTAATTACTTCTATGCGATTTTGATTTAACACAAATTAGAACAAAAAAATTTATTCTCGCTTTACAAAACTTATTTTCATTTAACACGATTTATTTTGAATTAAATTTTTTTTCTGATTCGTGTTAAATTAAAATCGTGGAAAAGAAGTTCGTATAAAAACAGGATTGAGTGCATAATAATATGATATAATCCATGTGGATATCCGCTCTGACTTGTTATTATTGCCTTCAATGAAGTTTAAGAAAATAACAAAATAATTGATACTGAACATTTTCTCTAAGAACATCTGTGTAACAACTATTATGACGCAATGTTTGTCGTCTTACAATCTCACTTACGAATATTTCCATCAGTTATTAAAAACACGAGGAAAAAATACTGTAATGCAAAGCCTGCATATACAGGGTGTCCCGCCACAGGTGTAATCCCCACGAAGCGGGCGAGGGGATGCGTAATGCATTTCCCCATGAAAAAAAAAAAAAAAAAAAAAAAAAAAAACCTGACCATGACCATGACCCTAACCCTAACCCTAACCCTAACCCTAACCCTAACCCTAACCCTAACCCTGACCCTAACCCTAACTTTTTTTTTTTTTTTTTTTGCATGGGGCAATGCATTACGCATCCCCTTGCCTCCTGGGATTCGCCATCAGAAGTTATTCTGGAATTTTAATTTGTTATTCGACATAATTTCTGTCCAATGCTTCGTGCCGTACCACCGCGATGCGCCCGTCCACAACCGCGGTGAGTGGCGAGCATTACGGCTCTGAGCGCGATACGGGCGCGCTTATTCGCCTATGTTTTTCCTTAATAATTCAAAAATTAAGCCTCATCCAACTTTTTCGCAAAGGAAAATGTTGTTTAGAATTATTTCAGCTAGAACCCTTTCGCGGGTATTACACCTATTGCGGGACACCCTGTATTTTCGATCGAGCCCTCGCACCAAGTATCTCCCCGCAAAACGACAGATTCCTACAAAATATCCTCCCTCTCGCGCAAATCTACAACTCGAGATTATTTGACAGCGTTTTATGAAGAAAAAAACTTTCCTCGAAACAAGGTATTTATATTATAAATTCTTAGCACGCTCATTTTTAATTACTTCTATGCGATTTTGATTTAACACAAATTAGAACAAAAAAATTTATTCTCGCTTTACAAAACTTATTTTCATTTAACACGATTTATTTTGAATTAAATTTTTTTTCTGATTCGTGTTAAATTAAAATCGTGGAAAAGAAGTTCGTATAAAAACAGGATTGAGTGCATAATAATATGATATAATCCATGTGGATATCCGCTCTGACTTGTTATTATTGCCTTCAATGAAGTTTAAGAAAATAACAAAATAATTGATACTGAACATTTTCTCTAAGAACATCTGTGTAACAACTATTATGACGCAATGTTTGTCGTCTTACAATCTCACTTACGAATATTTCCATCAGTTATTAAAAACACGAGGAAAAAATACTGTAATGCAAAGCCTGCATATACAGGGTGTCCCGCCACAGGTGTAATCCCCACGAAGCGGGCGAGGGGATGCGTAATGCATTTCCCCATGAAAAAAAAAAAAAAAAAAAAAAAAAAAACCTGACCATGACCATGACCCTAACCCTAACCCTAACCCTGACCCTAACCCTAACTTTTTTTTTTTTTTTTTTTTGCATGGGGCAATGCATTACGCATCCCCTTGCCTCCTGGGATTCGCCATCAGAAGTTATTCTGGAATTTTAATTTGTTATTCGACATAATTTCTGTCCAATGCTTCGTGCCGTACCACCGCGATGCGCCCGTCCACAACCGCGGTGAGTGGCGAGCATTACGGCTCTGAGCGCGATACGCGCGCGCTTATTCGCCTATGTTTTTCCTTAATAATTCAAAAATTAAGCCTCATCCAACTTTTTCGCAAAGGAAAATGTTGTTTAGAATTATTTCAGCTAGAACCCTTTCGCGGGTATTACACCTATTGCGGGACACCCTGTATTTTCGATCGAGCCCTCGCACCAAGTATCTCCCCGCAAAACGACAGATTCCTACAAAATATCCTCCCTCTCGCGCAAATCTACAACTCGAGATTATTTGACAGCGTTTTATGAAGAAAAAAACTTTCCTCGAAACAAGGTATTTATATTATAAATTCTTAGCACGCTCATTTTTAATTACTTCTATGCGATTTTGATTTAACACAAATTAGAACAAAAAAATTTATTCTCGCTTTACAAAACTTATTTTCATTTAACACGATTTATTTTGAATTAAATTTTTTTTCTGATTCGTGTTAAATTAAAATCGTGGAAAAGAAGTTCGTATAAAAACAGGATTGAGTGCATAATAATATGATATAATCCATGTGGATATCCGCTCTGACTTGTTATTATTGCCTTCAATGAAGTTTAAGAAAATAACAAAATAATTGATACTGAACATTTTCTCTAAGAACATCTGTGTAACAACTATTATGACGCAATGTTTGTCGTCTTACAATCTCACTTACGAATATTTCCATCAGTTATTAAAAACACGAGGAAAAAATACTGTAATGCAAAGCCTGCATATACAGGGTGTCCCGCCACAGGTGTAATCCCCACGAAGCGGGCGAGGGGATGCGTAATGCATTTCCCCATGAAAAAAAAAAAAAAAAAAAAAAAAAAAAACCTGACCATGACCATGACCCTAACCCTAACCCTAACCCTAACCCTAACCCTAACCCTAACCCTAACCCTGACCCTAACCCTAACTTTTTTTTTTTTTTTTTTTTGCATGGGGCAATGCATTACGCATCCCCTTGCCTCCTGGGATTCGCCATCAGAAGTTATTCTGGAATTTTAATTTGTTATTCGACATAATTTCTGTCCAATGCTTCGTGCCGTACCACCGCGATGCGCCCGTCCACAACCGCGGTGAGTGGCGAGCATTACGGCTCTGAGCGCGATACGGGCGCGCTTATTCGCCTATGTTTTTCCTTAATAATTCAAAAATTAAGCCTCATCCAACTTTTTCGCAAAGGAAAATGTTGTTTAGAATTATTTCAGCTAGAACCCTTTCGCGGGTATTACACCTATTGCGGGACACCCTGTATTTTCGATCGAGCCCTCGCACCAAGTATCTCCCCGCAAAACGACAGATTCCTACAAAATATCCTCCCTCTCGCGGAAAAAGGATCCCGCGGATCTTTTCTTCGGAGCTCTCGTTTCGCGTGCGTGCACGAAATCCTAATTTCATTACAGCCCGGAATCGTTCCCTTTGACGTAGTCGCAATTTCATTCACGCGCGAGCGAAAGCTACCACTCTGACGTGATAGTCGCGGCCGGGGTCTGCGTCTCGGGGTAAAAAGGCAAGGAGGAAGTGGAGAAGGATGGAAGCTCCTCGACGCAATCCGCGCGTCGATATTCAAATTGGGAGGTGGCGAGAGAGCGCGAGAACGAAGATGAGAAGAGGTGGAGAAACGAGAGAGGCTTCGGTCCCCGGGTTGGGCGTAAATTGAACGTCGAAGTCGAATGACGAGGCGAAATGAATTTTTCTACGGTCCCGGTACGCTGTTCTTCGACGCGCTCTTTCTTTTTCTCGTGTTTGGCGCACGGGGTGACTAGAAAAATCGGAGGGCATGGGGTCGAAAGCGGACGGGAGAGAAAAGCAGAGACAAAGTGAGCGAGTCGGAGGGCGGAAAGCGAGTGAGTGGAAAAGAGAACGATGGATAAAGGAAAGCAGGAGAAGGGGGGGGGGGGGGTAGCAGTGGCTAAGTACAAATTTCCAGTGGCGGCCAATTTAAATATGCATGAGGAAGGTAAGGTAGGAACGGAGAATCGGGGGTGAAGGCAAAGGGGCGATGGAAAACTGTGGGAGAAAGAAAGACAGGCCTGGAGACACGAGAATAGAGCGAGAGGATAAGAGAGAAAGAGAGAGAGAGTCGTGGTAGGGAAGGGAGCGGTGAAGGGAGTTGTTTCGTGGGTGACCTCGTTAACCCTAGCCGAAGGGGTGGAGGCCGCGCCACTGGGGATGATAGTCGAGGGGGTTGTCGGAACGAAAAAGGAGCAGGCTGGTCGAGCTGGAGAACGCTTTGAGGAGAGTGAGAGACCAACCAGAGAGGATCATTTGGATTAACGCGCACGGTAATCGGCCCTTTCAGGGAACACCACCAGCTCGACGGTAATGATCGTGAGAGAGAAGCAAACGAAGACGAGACAAGCGTTGCGGGAGAGCTCGATCGATGGGACGTCGCGACGTCGACGTCAAAGGACTAAAGATGCGTAATCGACGTAGAAGGACATGGTGGTTTTTAAGCAAAACTAACCGGTAGGTTAAGGATTTTTAATTCGAATATTCCTGTCGAGTTACGAGAAGATCGCGAGAAGTTTGGAAAGAGGACGAATGTTTACAATTACATTTATTATCATAGTGATTAGTTTAGTTTCGTCACGAGAGAAGAGGGTTAAAAATAACTGCATTAGATACGTAGGCCATGGGCATTTTGTGAAACTAGGTCTCTTGCGTTTGTGCATTAACCGGAATATACAACGTATGTCCGATGGTATTATGTCGGATACTAACGAAATATGTTAGTATTTCCAATCCATTTTTCTTTCAACGTTCGCACAATTTGCTCTCTTATTTTATAAACGTCCACCACCACAAAGCAGGACAAAGGCGAATAAAATCCTGAGGTATCTCCATCAATTCGCTCTTTCTCTACAAGCAATTTGCTCTTTCTCCTTTCCCGCGTTCACACTCTCCTTCTCGTTACATCGTGAGTAACGAGTAAGCGTCACGATCCTCCACCGGAGATAAATTCGCGACGGTGAATCTCGGGAGTTCTCTCCGTCCGTCTCGCGTCATTTTGCGCTTTATTGTCGCTCCCTTGCCATCTCCTTCTCCCTCGACGGTTAATCTCGGCCCGTCGAAATTAAGAGGGCAACGACACCGTGCGGTTGTTGTCGCGGGACGCATCGCGCGCGTCTCTTAATCCCGAGAATCATCGAGGAGTCGGATGAGAATGAGCAAGAAGATTGGCGCGCGTAGGTGGGCGTATCCAGGAGACTGTTCACAATTGAGATTTCTTTCGGGAGCGAAAAATTATCTGGCAATTTCGCTATTTCGGGTCTTAACGGTACCGTAGGTCTCGCGTTTGGAGCGATTGCGTTTCGTGTTTACGAGCACGCGAACGTCAGAGGGAATTGTCCCCACTCGGTTAACGGCCCTGGTGACTGGATCAGTGAAATTTTTGCGAATTTTATTGAGACGTGAAACGAGGCCTGCGACTGCATTCACGTAGAGCTCCACGCCTTCTAATTTCCTCCTTCAATTATATTCCTTATCATTCGTTGCGGTTCGGTGATTCCTAAGCTTTGCACGTGGAAGTTTCTTTCTCTTCGTGATTTGTTGTCCAGATATTTCTACCTAACTATTGATTTACCCGCAGAATTTCAGCTTGAAATGCAAAACTTGCGTATCGCAATCCGTCAATTACATATCTGGCATGGGTGCAATTAGTGTCCTATTCATTTTTTCTGCATGCCCCGTGTTATCGATAAAATTACAAGGAATGTATAGGCAAATTCGCGTATTTGTAGAAATTATTAAACGATCGATTCCAGATTGACGTCACACGTGTTTCCCGGACAGATTAATAAATCTGTGCAATCAAAATCAATGACGCATCGAATAAATGTTCTTTGTCCATGTTTTTTCTAATTATTGTTCTTCCTTTTTTTTATCATTATCGGAACAACCAATATCTGTCTCGATAAATCGTTCGGACCTTTCGACAAGTCTTCGCGAATAAGTCGCCTAAATTGATCGTAACGTGTATACAGAAGTGTGCTAGGGAGAATTTAAGGGCATGGAAAAAAGCAATCTTGCTTAAATTCCACCCCTCTGTCGGTTGACCCTTCGCAACGAGAGGAGAGTGGTGGAGAGATCGTAGATGGCGAATTCGGGGATTTCGATTTCCTAAACGAACACCTGTTGCGAGACAGATCGATAGACAAGAAAGCTTCGCGCGAAAGTAAAGCGAGCGAGCGAGGAACGCGAAAGGGAAGCGTTTAATTTAATCGCGCCAGGGTGGCCGTAAGATACTCTCCTCTGTGAATTTATTTCCATTACCATGAAATTACCGCGGGGCTGCTACGGGCTTTCGGTTCCAACGCAACCAACGAAGGAGGAGGAGAGGATCGATTAGGAACGCGAGAGATACCGTTGTAATTTCGCAATGTCTCCCCGGTTACAAGACGCTCCCGTGATCCCAAGAGGAGACCTTTAACGCCTGACTACTGGTCGACGAACCATTAAGACCAGCCATGCCTGACCATCGCAATTATCGAGATTATCCGTTACCCCAATTATCTCGAATTAACCAACACCAGGCCACCTTGGGAATTAGCCGGGGGTGTGGCAATTTCAATTTCCACTCGTGCTTCATGCTTCTATCGACTGAGTAATCCGGTCCAGCGTTGCCAATTTAAATGTTTTTCGCTGAAGTCTAGACCATACTGTTTACATTCGAGTAACGGAAAGTGCGATACGGATTGCTATTACACGAACGTTTAGAGAAATTAAAACCATACGGGCGAAGTGAGCCTAAATTGGCAATACTGGTTCTTGGTAGTCGCGGGAATAGCGGAAAGGGATCTCCGAGAAAAAGATGATAATGAAGGAAAGAAGAGGATGTGGGTACCGTGGATTGAGCGTCATTTCTAGAGGGTAGAATGCACGCGAGTAATCTTCAGTTTCCATTAACGTGGAATTACCGATTCAGCGTTCTTGATTCTGGAAGCGGAAGCGTCGGTGGAGGCGGGCGAAGGTCGTCGGATCAGGCAAAACGTCGGCCCCGCGTCGTGATCCCACGGCGAACTCGTGGTGAACCTGTGGCGCATGCGCGCGTGCCCAACGTGGCCCCGCTAAAATGGCAATAACGACTTTCAATCATTCTTCGGTTGCGCGCGCATACCGTTGCCGCCGCTGCCAGACTCTAACCTTATGTTTATCACGTACGCCCTTACGTTTCTCCGCCGTGTTTCTCTCAGACGCGAGCGCTTCCTTCTTTCGGGATTGATGGAATAATGGTTCCCGTGGGAAGCGATGTTCCATCGTGCTCTTTAGGAGAGAGTATTCCTGAGTTGCGTAACCGTGGAATCCTATTGCGTCTCTTCTAATCGCGATGTTTCAATTTCGACGGTGTCTTAACCTTTTTAATCCTTTGCCGGATTATTATCGGGAGTTACCAGTGGGGGACGAAGGAAAGTTTAAAAGGTAGTCGAACGTCGGTAAAACAATCTAAAATTAAGTATATGGAAATAACAAGTTCTGTCCTGTAGTCTGTATGTTCTACGAATAATTTTGAAAAAGTCAAGCCGCAAGTATTACGATAAAATCACGCGGGTAAGCGCATAGAACTAGCCATGACATGTTTCTTAAAACTTAGGTACACGAGGAGATATCTAAAAATAAAAACGAATTAGTTTGATAATGTTCATAAGCTGCAACAGGACAATGAGTATTAAATTCACCATGTCGTCCTAAGATTACAAGCTGTTAGAAAGCAAGTAGTTTCTTTGTCGTTTTAGCTATTCAAGTGGCTGTAACTCCATTCGTCCATTTAAGTATTGCGTAAGAAGTGCAATATTCATTTTATGGTAGGTTGTTAAACTAAAGTTCGTAGCGGCACGTGTCCTCATACGCTATGAAACGATCGCGTGTCTTCCTTGTGTATTTTTTAAAATCATTCCTCCTTAGCCGCGCGAGAAGCACGGTACTCGGTGAATATGATGATAATGTCTTTCAATCATTCTCAGGTTGCCCGAAACGGTTCCTAACCACAGCTCCCTAACCTCCTGTTTATACGCCCTTCCGGTTTCCGTTAGATTAGATAGCAAACCTTCTTTTCGACGGGTCGATGGAATAATACGTAGACATAATAAGTGAAAGAACAGACGAACAAGAAGTCTCGGAAGAACATAACGGAATCTAAAATCTCAAAGTCTACCTTAACAGCTCTAAATTCGTGCAAAACACATCTTTTCTTCTACTGGAAAAGTCTGATTGCCTCCTGTTCGTAAGTATCAGACCAGTACGGCACAGAATTCCACTGGCACTTTAAGCTCGGATCATTACCAACTTTCTAGTCTTATTAATTATCCAATCGCGGCGTCAACGCCAAAGAAGCTCACCACCGCGAGACTTCATCGAAGAAAATAGTCTTTCGCATCAAAACGCTCCTCAGTCTCCCCAGCGATGTAATCGCATTACGTAAAGAGGTAGGCGGCTCGCGGATAATATCAAACGGGCAAATAAAGAAAAAGGGAGGAACGACCGAAGGAGTAAGAAAAAGAAATTCGTGAGACGCGCGCGCGCGGTCGGCACCATAAGATAGACTCGTTCGTCTTTCTCCTCGAGCTAGCGGAGACTTCAGTTTCCATCAGGCTCGGAATTATTGCTCAGACGCTCGACTCTGTCCGTCTATACTGAAAGAAGAGGAAGCGCCAAAGCTGTGCTGGTCGTCTGCGGTGTTGGCAAGAGTCCCGCAGGAGTTCTATGAAGCAGGCGAGCGAGCGAGCGCGCGCGCGCGCGCGCTCGAGCGGAGCGGACGGCAGAACGGCAATAATAACTTTCAATTATTGTTGAACCACGGCGGACCGACTCTTTCATCATCCTGATAACATCGTTCTCCACTCAGTCGCGCTCCTTTGCGTGGGACCGACCAAGGGGTCGGCCAAATCTCGACGAGAAAGGAGAGACGAGCGCGCGACGTTCTTGTCGGCACAGATGAGAGGTCGAGCAGGGAGGGAGTAACGGGAGAATTTTTCATCCGCTTTAGGTATTTTTCCAGCGATGCGTAGATAGCGTATTTGTCGAAGATCAGCAACTCGTAACACTTACGTGCCTTTCCATAAGGATACGAACGATTTGACGCAGGTTACTATAAATTTTTGCTGTATACTTTTTCTTAGATGTGCATTAAACTAACTCCTTTGGTTTTGACTAACAAAGACAAGTACGTGTTGATAGAATCTGATTGGAATACATACATTCATTTAACATGGGATTAGTGTTTTATAGATTAGAGTTTTTTTCCAGCGATCTTATCAACGGCACGCAACATTACGTCGATTCTTTTCACTGTTTTATTTTATCATTAGTTCTTGTTTTACAGTAATGTACTTTCGTGGTTAGTTTTCTACTCTTACACGTGTAATACAAAATGCGCATACTGAATCAGTAGGTACAAATACTTTTTATTCTATACTTTATGAGAATCGATACTGGGTAGTGACAGCGATTCTTTCCACATATCGATTCAACCCTATATAAGGAACTCAAACCGTCTACTGGGTACCATCGTTTCTTTTACTCACAGAAAACTTCCTTTCTTTTTTACGTCTTCTAATAGAACTCGACGAAAAAAGAGACACTCAATAATCGAACTCTGCACATCGATCCGATGCGTGCGTCGCAAGCTGTCCTTCCACGGACAATACACCCCGAAGCGTTCGTCCTCGAAGAGAGAAGGCAGCGGTAACAAACTCGACTCTCCAAGTGAATACCCTTGGGATCGTTTCCACGTAAAACGAAGTGTGTCTCGCGACGCGTGTACGTAGGGGGCTCGTGTAACGTGGGACCCCAAAGAAAGCCGCTCGGGACACCGAAGAGGAGAAGAACACGAAGCCGGAAGGATCGTTAGAAGACGTCTTGCAACTTTTGTCGAGGCCGCTCTCCCTCGGAGACGGACGCGCCGCAGGTGCGCCTCGTAGACTTTTTGTTTTCGCGAACTCGCGCCCCGCTCACCACTTCGAGCGCCATAACGCGGACGGTAATATCATAATACCACGAGAAACTGAATTTATTCTCCATCGTTGGCCCGCTCGCGCGCAGCGCACGCCCGCGAGTCGAAGCGGAGAAGAGAAACTTTCCCTACGATCGTATTACTACAATATCTCCTCGGTCGAAGCGAGATACCCGCGGGCCGTGACATTATGCGCCTTAAGGTGGACGAATAAGAGGAGGCGATAAGTCGACGAGCTTTTCACCTGTCGGTCGAAAGGTTTTAATCGTCGCTTCCACCGCCTCGAGAACAGAAGATCCTGCAAGTCTCCAGTACGCGCACTCAGATCATATCGATTTGACTCACATGCGCATGGAGATCGGATGACAGCTCGACGATCTGACTTACTGAAAATGTTCTCCGTACATCGAGATAAGCTGTCAGGAAAATTCCGTGCTGACGCAAATCCCTGGTTCTTTCGATTCGGTACGAATGCGTTGCGCGTGATTGGTATGACAGATTCTAATAACGGGTAATAATGGTAGATAATGGTGTATAGAGTGGAGAGTGATCAGTACATTTAAGAAATGTGAAGGAAAATTAATAACGGTGTATTATGTTGAAATCTTCTTACAGTTAACTGAATTATTAAAAAGTGACAATTGAATAATATTAAATAATTCCTCGCAGTTATTAACACTATGCCTACCGACCGGTGAAATGACCATTTTTAAAATTTCGTTTAGAATTTCCTATATACAACGTAATTGCATCGACTTCGAATTTCAGGGCTTTTTCTAAAATATACGTATAATACATTTTTCAATATTTTAGGAGAAGTCGTGAAATTAAAAGCGACGCAATTACGTTGTATATAGGAAATTCTAAACGAAATTTTGAAAACGGTCATTTGAATACCGGTCGTGGTAGGAATAGTGTTAAATAAACGCAGTCCAATTGCCAAGGAACCGAGGTTTCTACCTCGAGACTCACTAACGCGAAAATAATCGTCCTTCCTGTAACAGCCAGATGAAGAAAGATGTAAACTGGAAAACCCTTTTTTTTCTTAAACGAAACTCGATTGACGAAGAATTAAGCCAGACCGAACCCAGACTTGCGTCAGCTTCGGGTTTCGACCAATCATAACCCTCGACCTATTCTTTACCGACTGAAACTCACCTCGCGGATAAACCATCGATGATCCGTCCAATACGGTAATCTCCTCGAAAGGATTTCCCAAAGCTCCTGACCTCGCTCTTCCGATCTCATCAGCCGTGCCTCCTACATCCAGACTCGAGGATCGATCAGTGATCGAGAAGTATCGACGAACGAATGAACGAACGAACAAGGCTTGCTGAAGAAAGCGTCGAGCACGTGAGGTCCGCTTGGTCTATCGCGGATGGCCAATCATCGGAAAGGCACAGGTGTGCGAGCGCGGCGCCGAATAATAAATCCTAATCGGATCACCCGGAACAGCGCCGGCGTCCCGACGGTGCGGCATCATGGTGCACGCAATTCTGTCCTGCGAGCTATATTGTCAACCGCCGATGTCACGCCCTGCAAATGCAACTGACGCGACCACCGACTGCACCTGCACCGAGAGATAGATCGATATAACTCGAGAACGAACGGAAAATGATTGGCAAGCGTGGCAATTCCATCCTGAAAATGATCAATTCGTTATTTCGCAGAAGAAACATATGTAGGAGAGAAAGAAGACGAACTTATAACGACATGGCGATTTCACTTAATTTAGCAATTTTCCTTAATCCAAGTTCAGGAGATAAATAATTCGTCGATTTGATGTTCGAGACGAGATCCAACAAGTTTCGATCTCAATTATTTCGATTAAATTACGTACTACTATATCGCACTCAGCTTTATACCAATCTTCGTTATAAGGCACGATCGCGTCACACGTGCGCATAACAAAAGCTATAAAGAAAATTGATTGGTAGTAAAAATTCCTTTGGTGAATAATGTTTCTCTTGTTCGGGCGAGAAATCTCGAATTTGCCAGCAGTTGATTCATACCCTCGTGGATAAGAGAAAACCGTCGCAAGCGTCGATTAGCACTCGCGAAAGAGCCCGAAGCGGAAACCAGTGGCACGACGATATCCTCGAGAGGAGCCTTTCGAAAGGGAAAGATTGAGAGGTACGGTAAAGTAGGAAAAAGAAAGAGACGATGTCGAGGAAGAGGAAAGAGGATGAGTACTAGTAGGAGAGAGAAGTGAAAGAGAAGTAGGAGAAGGAGATTTCTCTCTCCTTCGGCGCGATCGAGTAATTTTGCCAACATTCGATCGGCCAAGGCAAACATCAATCCGCATCGAGAGCCTCTCCAATCTGATGGAGTATCCTGGTAGCAATCTCCACTGTCGCGGTTTCGAACTTCGCCTTCGGGATATCTCACCCCTTTCGACCCTTCTACCTCCTCCTCCTTTCGTCGGCGCCCTCTTTGACTCACTCTCGCACTTACTGCTAACTCGTCCTTCCCCGCATCTCACCCTTTTGCGCTTGGAAAAGTTTGCACGCGGAGGTGCACGAGAATCGCGATCAGAGTAGATACAAGAAAGTATAGCAAAGAGATCCACTTACGTACCTTGAGATTCTAAGCATCACAGCTTCTGCGGAAGCATGTCTGAGATTGTTCTCCGATTACACGCATCGTGATGAATGGACTTAAATCGGCGGAGCTGGTCACGAGGAATTAGAGAATTATCAAAGTGCATTTAGTTGACATAATACGATTACGTCAGGAATACAACACGATGCAGAGAAACAGTTGGTTCGGTTGAAGTATTTCATTCGAAGTGAGGCAATAGTTCGTCGATTAAAGAAAGTAATTACTTTCTTGAAAGAGCGAAAGCAATTTCGTTTAATGGTACAATTTACGTTACCGCGAATGAAAGACAGCTGCGTTTTATTTGACGATGCAATCAATTTTATCAATTATTAATTGTGTTAATCGAATGTGTTTGAAGTATATGTGTCACATAAATCAGGAATATATTTCTACCATGTGCACGTGTATTTCATATTTCATAATACCGTCGTCTCGTTGAGATAAATAATCAAAAATTCTTCGAATCCTCGTTTTCCCTGTATACATTTAGATATGAAGATTTAAACGAACTTACGCTTTATTTTGAATATTACGAGAACTATCAGTTTACCATTTGACGATAAGTGTGGGAATATTATCGATAAAGTGATTTACACATGCAAATAACTTGCACCGCGCAAGTAGATGCATCCGTGGTACTTAGACCGCACCATTTCCAGTGCATAAGCGCACATTTGCTGTCCTAACGAGAGTATCCAACTCTCGTCAATAGCGTCCCCATGGATTGCTACTTAACGACGAATGCGTCGTGAATTCAAATTTCCGAGTAATTAGAAACCTGTGATTCTTAATTTGGAATGATCCAGGGTGCAAACCAGACGGTGAGCATTCAGAGAGAAATTTACGATTTTAACGATTCATCCCTGAAACGGTGATTGAGGAGAGTAGCGATTATTTACACGAGGAAAGGAAATTTCGAGTAAGAGTGTGTGCGGTCAATTGGTCGCAATCTCAGTCAATGATCGTTTTACAAGAACTTGTTACTTAGTATTATGTAATTTCATTCGCACGCGAGTAGCTTAATAGGACGGATTTTTAAAGAGGTTTACTCTTCGCACTTCTGCATACAGTATTTTTCGCTTCTCCTTTCACTGACGCATTTTAAATGCAATATTAAGTGTCCGGTGGTAACGACAGTGTGAGTGGATGTGGGCGCGTGCAAGTAGAGTGCGTATGAAGAGGAAGACGCGGAGATGGAGAGCAAAGTGAAAGGGGGAAAGTGTTATGTAATTTAAAGAGCCAGATGGGGAAGCAAGGAGAGGGAATTCAGCAATAAAATTTAATTACTCGCTGGAGAGACAGTTCTGCTTTGATCTCGCGTTTACCGTGCAACGTTGAGTTAACCACGTGGGTAAATGTGAGGTGGTCACGGACTATGAAATTAAACGGGAAAGGAGAAGTCATTCGTGAAAGAAGGCAACGAACCTTGCGAAAGAACACTTCCAGATTAAAAAGAAGGGTTAAAGAGAGTTATGATACTAGTTTTGAGTTTTGAAAGAATAATTGGAACAGAAGTAGGGTGACAGTTATACAGGTTGTCCCGCAACGAAGGGGTCATAGCTGAAGTGATTGTAAACAACATTTTCCTTTCTGAAAAAGTTGGATGAGGCTTCATTTTTGAATTATTATGAAAAAACATAGGCAAGGGGAAAATCCCCTCGCCTCCCATTTCTAGGTTTTTAGTGGGTAGGCCCGGCGCTTCGGAGCCGGGAGAGTCCCACATACCTCGTCCTCCGCCCCGGGAGGCGAGGGGATGCGAAACGCATTTTTCCCATGCAAAAAACCCTAACCCTAACCATGACCATGACCCTAATTTTTTTTTTTTTTTTTCATTTACATGTATTTTTTCAAACACGGCACTACTCCGCGCCGCGCCGCGCTCCCTGACTGACCTAATGGACGGTCAGCTTAATAAGTTACCGAGGCGATGTGGAAGAGATGCAATACCCATTATAAAGAACTGGAACTGAAAAGAACGATAACCCTGTATTCATAACGGCGATAACGTTGATGTTGAAAACACTTACTTTTGAAGCCCTGTCAACTTTTTATTAACACGTTGGATGCCGCTGCACTTTGACCGATCCTAAAATGTTGTTTTTATAGAAAAAGATTATGTTATTTCTTAGAATTAAATGTAAGTAGTTCAAGCAAGTCAATACCTATCTCGAAAAAGATGTTTATTATATAAATAAAACATCGACGCTTATAAGCACATGCAACGTGTTAATAGATGAGGTGACACGGATAAAAGGTAAGTTCAAGGGACAATGAAGAACTTTCTGAAAAGTAATTTCGACGCGCCGTAAATGTTTATGGAATTTCAAGTCAGATGTCGATGCAAGATGAACAGGTCCCAACGTGCAACACGCGACACGTGACGATCGCTCACGTTTGAGCGACCCTTAATTCCCAAATCCCTTTACAACTGCATGTTTAACGAGCTGCGGCAGCCATATTGGCGACATGCTTTTGACTTTAATAGGACGCCTCGAAGCCCCCCCAGGACGGTGCTGGCTCGCGAGAGAGAAACAGGGTGTGTATGCGTGTGTATGGTATGAGATAGAGAGAGAGAAAGATTAAACGGACTAATTACCAACGTCGCGCGCACCAGTCGTTAATTTACGCTAAAAACGTGGGCGCGCGTGCGCCCGAAGAAATGAGCCATAAATCTCCACCCGTTTCCTATTGTTCATTTAACGTTTACGCCTCGGATAAATTATAATGGGAATTGGATGCGCCCTGTACTACTCGATCGTTGCAACGTTACCGGCGGTTTTCCGCGACGATTGTTTCGAATGCAATGCCAATTGTTTTTGTTTATTATCACTCTACAGTTACGATTCAAGCGTATCCCGTGGAGGATTTTAATTTGCTATTTGGTTTTGCTTAACAACGCGTCGTTACATTTCAATTCGCAATTACTCGTCGCTGACGATAAACTTATTGTTATTGTGTTCTTCATTCTTCCGTCGCAGACGATCGCGATATTTTGTCAGGCCACGTCGTTACAGTTAATATCGTTATTACGCGTGAATTTTTCCCATTCGATTTTCCGGCTTTGTGTGTGCCTGCATTGTGGTACCAACAATTGCCGCCGTGAAACGCCATTCGAGCGCAGCGTGTGCCTCCCAAACGAAAATCTTTCACGTGCACCGTTGGCATATTCGCGAACTCGATCGATGAGGGCTTCGTGCGGTTCACGATCGATGCACGGAGCCTGTTCCCCGATGCCTTCTACTCTTCATCCCTTCCTTCCATCGCCCCTGGCCCACACTCGGCACGTCTTTCCAACAAGCTACACGCGAACCTACTTTGCGGTACCATTCGTTTGGTTCCAGGGCTCCCGAATTTTCCGAGCAGCCAGTCATTGTGAGAATATTCCAAATGTAGTTGCGATCTTATTGCACATAGCCGTCGTCGTGGGATCGCGAATACGGCTCCGCTTCTGAAAGGAATCGTATAAATTTGGCAAGCGTCGAGCGACGTCCGTTTCATCGACCTTTCACGATCGCATGTATTTGTGAGAATTTTCAGAAAAATTCGGGAACGAACCGGCAAGCTTTATTTCATTTATGATAGTTATGACGTTACAAGATTTTATCGTGTTCTCATACGGTTACAAAAAATTGTTGTGTACCGATTCGTTTCTCGTATACCGTTTTTTGAACGTCTTCTTCTTCTTATATAAGACTTCCCCCGTGTGGCACGAACAAAGTGTAAGAATTTCTTCCTTGGAGCCACGTTCACGTGAGTTCGTAGTTTCATATTCGTATTGAAAAAAAAGAATGTTATTATTTACAACAAACGGACGGTTCTAGTTTCGAAGAATTTCATATATGTATATCTTTATGCCAATACGAAATAACGCTCCAATGAAATCGAACGTGGTACGTGATTCGGCTTCCTCCGAGCAGTTAGCACGAGGTTCGCGATGCGTCGTCACCAGGGTGCGTCTTTCTCGGGTAAACAGGCTATTTATAAATATAATTACGGTAAACAAACTGCGCCACGTACGGGAGATACTCATCGGGGAGGGTCCCGTGACGAGGTGCCGCGTGCGTGACGGAGGAGACGCGTCGCGATAGCGTCGCAACGTCCACGGATTTCCTTGCCATTCTCTTTTCTTTCTTTTTTCTCCTCGTCGCTTACGCTTCTTCTACGTTTGCTCGACACCACCTCTTCTTTTTCTTCTTTCTCTCTCTCTCTTTGTCCATCCACCAAAGATTTAACGAGCCTTCAACGCGAGGTCTCCGAGTCCCCTCTGTTTCTACTTCCTTCGTCGTTTCCTTTTCTCGTTCTCTTTTGGTTCTCCTTCGTCGGTGGAACCCTTGCGTGTGATTTAATAACAAGCTGCAGCACGTATCGCGCTACCGTCGAGCACGACGCATCAGTTGCCGCGAAGAAGCTGGAAACAGAAAGCGCGACTCGGTGAGGTAGATAAATTGGAGAACTGTAAAGCGAGAGAAAAAGAGAGAAGGAGATATTTTTCTTCGGCTGTATAATTAATGGATCGTCAATCGTAAAGTGCAACACATGTTACCAGTCTTCTTTCTCCAGATTTCACCCCGTGTGCACATTTTCTCAATTGAAATGATCGTGACGCCAATATGAACAACTTTGTGTTAACTTCTTTGTGTTAACTTCTGAACCGAGTTCAACCGGAAAAAATCAATGTCAAAAGTCGAGCACTCGTGGAACAGTTTCATTCCACTTAGGAATACAGACTTGAAGGATCGGTATAACGAGCAATATCTAATTTCACCTCCCTCGGTGATTCGTCCCCCATAAATCTCTCCCCGGGACGCACGTTCCGCGTCCGGTCGACGACGGATGACAAAATATTTTGCACGAACGCCAATTGAATTTCATTCGCACGTCGCACGGCTTGTCGCGATTAATTTAGCGTGCCGCTCGTTTGCAGTCGTGCGATTTTTCTGCCGGCGGCGCCGCAGCGGTGCCCACGTCGGTAATTCATCGTCCTTTAATTTACGTGTCCGCGCACGTACACGGGACTACTCTTCTCCTCGCGAGATACGTCGGATGATCGTCGGGAAAACATCGCGGCGGTACGTCGAATCGAATAACACCGGGAGCCGAGAAGAGAAAGCGATTTAAATTTAAACCCCGCCACCGTTCACAAGCTCGCGTTGCGCGGATACCACCGCGAGAGGGGAAGCCCGACCGCGGACTCGCGTGAATCTCCCAGGAATTTGATCCCTCGCGACGAACGGGACAACCTGATTAAACGATGTTTCCGCGCAGAGGAGCGTTAGCCTGGAGAGAACCGTGCCGAATTCTTCGTTCGTGATAGTACGTCTCACGTGGAAGACGTCCTGTGGTCAAGCGGCTTACTTATTCCGGAGAGACCATCTGATTACGTGAAAATAGTACCATTCTCCAGGTACTCACTCGTAAAGTAGACTATTACCTTTTAGTAGAACGATTTTATACTATTTCTACCGGGATTTTGTATATATTTGTTTTGACCAAAAAGTGTCTTTTTGCGTTCAGGATGAGCTGCAGGAAAATCATGCCACTAAATTAATTTAACGACTAATATACGAATAATGAAAGAAGTGACTGAGGAAAATTTTCAACTTGGAAAATAAATTTTGAATATATTTTGAGAAGGTGTCTTTTGACACTTTTGATAGAAATAGTGTTAAGTGATATTTTTAGAAAGGGCATTTTTATTATGCGTTTAAGTATCAGTTTGATTTTACGAAGCGTACTTATGTCTCGTTAAATTTTCTTGAATTCCCTTTGAAGGCGAGCGACGTACGGACGAACGAAGTCACGGAATCATGTGAGTGACTCCGAATGAAAGATCATGCACGCGCGTGTGCTACCTCCTTATGACCTTTGACCCTGCGGACCCTCCCTCACGAGCAGACGAGAATCTAAAATCACGCGTGGCATTCGTATCACCTGCCTACCTCGTTAAAAGAGACACTCGTGGCACTCGTAGACTTGATAAATGCCAGAAGATACCACGAGCGGGGCTTGCCTCGATTTCACGAAGGCGTTTCTATCCTTCGAAGGATCTTTCATCCGTAGGCTTTGTACGCTTGTTGAGAAAGTGTACATCACAGTATGAGTCGAACTATCAACATGGTACCTACACGATTCTAAAATTGTCACTACTTTCCTTCATCGTGCCCTATTTCTCGTGTTTCGGAGTACGCGGATCATGTCGAAAGCGTAACCGTAATTTTGAAAGGAATAACGAAGAAGCACTATTCCACTATTACCTCATCGTGCTTGGCTCGGATTGGATCTGCGTTTACACGACTGCAATCGTCCGATTAATCGGTTCGTATCGCAGGCGTTCGTTTGGGTCCTCCATAGATCAACATTTGCTCACGGCTGCAAGCGAAACCCGTACGAAAATTCATCCGCATTCCATCCCCTATGAACATACCAAACGAATTAACTGAAAATCTACAATTGATTCTCCGTTCACCTAGAGCAGTGGTTCTTAACTTCCTTAAAACAACGGAACACTTTTGATTAGAAGGATAATTTGCGGAACACTGAAATTATGAAGACGATTAGGATCATATTTTTAGATGGTGGTTCAACTACCGCGGCACTGCTATGGGATCGAAGTCCAAATTATGACATTTTTGTGCGTGCATATTTACTAACTAACTATAATATACATTGATGCATTCATAATTTTCCGGAACATGTGTAACAAGTCCGATTGAGAACCACTATTCAACAGATTCGACAGGTATGCGAGGAATGATACAATATTGTACGCATCCGAAACGCAAATATTCATTTTCGCAGATGGAATCATGCGTTATTTTATGCTCGAAGAACGTTCTTCCGAATTACCTATTTTACGTTACGATAAATTTGGTACCGCAACGCTGACTGATCCTCCTCTGTCTAAATGCGATCAAGCCGTTTGGTTTCCTTCGTTATCGTAAGAATAGACTTCCGGTGGTGACTGTGAACGCCAAAGGGCACAGATAAAAAGTGCGCCCAATGTCGGCGTCATCGGCTCTAATAATATAGGAGAGCCGGAGACAAGGGTAGGCTTGGAATGCGGAGGGGCTCGGAAAAGACGAACCTCTCGCGCGTCAGTAGACGTCGTAGCACGAAAATGAGTGACGCGAGTTTCGAAATATTTCACAGTAGAACGTCTTCGTCGACCGTCATCGTCGAATGAGGAATGGCGTCGGCGGTGGTGCGGTTCGAAAATAATTCAGCACGGTTACTGCGGTAGGTACGACGACGAAGATGTAATTGAGAATAACCATTCACGTATACGTGTAAATCATTCTGTAAAGTAAGTCAAGTTATCATAATCCTACTTCGCATTTTTTCGTAATCTCGAATAATTTGTAAACGAAAAAACGCATGGGTTCGATTATAGATGTAAGGATTGATTATAAAGATCCGCGAATATCTCTGGTAAGATAAATACGGGTACTTGCATATTCGAAAAATGATTGGGAAATCTGATGTTTTAGTAGTGCTTCTCATTGACTTTACAAAGGGACAAAAAATTAAAAAAATGATAAACTTTCAGATAAGATTTTCCGAGTGAAAGACGATTCGCGGCATGGCTAATCGGAAAAACGTTATCTACTGCAGAAACGCAACATTACCGATCAATCCCGTGCATGTAATCATCGGTCGTATATTTGTCTCGTAGTTTCGACGATAGGGTTTCGGAATCTCCCTCGGGAGATGTTTCGGGTACACCCACTTGCCCACAGAACTCGATACCCGCTTGCACAGCATCTCGATCATTGCCTTCTAAATATTTGAGCGATGCGCCATCGTGCATGCATGTGCGTACTTACACGGGGTTCGCGGATCTCTCCACGATCCACACCCACCTTGAATGCCAAGTCAACCGAGTACCGTCTAGCCTAAAGGGTAACGCGTCTGGAAACGACCTATATCGTTCGAATAATTTTTCCATCCTTGTAAAATACGTTGCCAGTACTCTAACAGTTAAATGCACAATGAATTATCTCAGGTTTCCAGTGGTGTAGCTAGAGCTAAGTGTAGACTACGTGAAACATTCTCGTGTGAGCCACTGTGATAAAGAATTACTAACAAAGAGAAGTGAATCTCTCTCCTCCTGTATAACATTTAACCTATCGCATAATCCCATTTGCTCTCTATATTCGTACACCAAAGCACGTTACACTCACACGCATTCAAGTTTTTATCATGCTATATAATTAACCAGGTTCACACCGATCGAGGCAGGCTTGCTCGGTGTCTCCTCTTTAAACTAACGAGCGAGACACGCACATTCTGCGCGAGGAGACGTCGGGATCACGCGAGGCTGCTTCGGCCAGGGTGGGCTCGACTATTGACGTATGCTTTATTTCTAACAGTCCTTTCTCGCGAGTACACACGACACAGGCGCAGTTTCCATGTCTCCTTCATTTCCAATATTCGCAGACCTCGTAACTGAATCGAGAACGAATTTCTCTTAACCTTATTTCCTCTTTGACAATAATCTCGTCACCGCTTTTTCAGCTTTTTCAAACCCATATTGAATATTTCTGATTCAGTCGCAAGGCCTCCAATTTCCATCGTGGCCCGCGAGAACAATTGACGTTGCATTCTGTTGAGAAAATCATTATATTAGCTACACCTTGCATCTACAAACGTATTTATCACGCCAGGACGTCCGGACACGCGAGTGCTCACCAACAGTCGTCCATTCTGCCTCACAAATTTTCAGTTCTACTCACGAAATCTCATTATCAATGTGTATCTAGTTCAGGTGCTCGTTTCGCACTGATATCCTTGCAATTAATTTAATCTCTCTCTTTCTTACTTCTGTTTCTATCCTTTCCTCCCGTTCCATCCCAACGATAACCGTGATTTAATTAATCACACGAAATTCTGAGGAATCCATTGAATTCCCTTCCTTGGAAGGGCCGCAGTGGGTAGAGATCGCGAGAACAATCAGCGCAATTTATTATAGTCGACATGGGATGATATTTACCAAGATTCGCATTGTTGCACTCTGATTGTTTACGAAGTTCATGTTACTCGAAAAATAATGTAGAGAACACGAGACTATCGGCCGGCGCCATATCAAGCGCACGATAAATTTCACTGACTACTTAGCGTCGATTTATTTCTACTAGGCAGATTACCGTAAACGCTGTTACCTCTAATTATCCGTGCGCGCACGTGCGCGTTGGCGGCATTGCGCAACAGTGAGCGTTAGAGCGTCGAAACCGGTTACTGAGGAACAATCCGAAAAACTAATCTTCCTCGTATCGATCTTGGAACTGCGTACTTATCTCGTGTGCCATTTGCGATCTCGCAGAATCGTTCTTCCCGGAACAGTCTCGCAGGCGAGCCACTGTTGTTGATAGGACACGCCTCGTGTTCCGCAAAAAGGAAAGTACCCCAAGGTCAGTTGTGGCGCGTCACGAGCGTGATGGTAGGTATACGTACAGGACCTGTTCGTACAGAATATCGTCTACGGAAGGTAAACAAAATTCGTCGAATAACAATGAGAAACTAACCGGTAAAGAAAGCAGCATGGGATGATTTAATTCTATAACAAGATTTTTGGACCTTTCATTTGTCCTTTTGTAACATTTAAAAAACATACCAGTACCTCGCGATTGTAAACTCCAGAAGTTACTCGCGTATTCATCAGAAATAGAAGCACGTCTGTCAAATCAACGAGTACGCGAGCTTCGATTTCTTAACATCCTCTCCAACATCAACTAGAACGATCAATCGATATCCGCCTAGATCACGCCTGTAAAATTCTTCATTAAATTCCATCTCGTCCTGTGCCTAATCGCGGCCCTTCTCCTCCTGCTCGCATCGCACGCCGATAATTGGAAATTCCTAATGTGGAATCAACGCGAGAGTGAGCGAGTGCACGCGCGCGAATCATCGAAGTGGCGCGGTCCTCGAAGTGGGAGGAGAAATTTACGAAACGATCGATCGATCCATCGCCATCACGTCGATTTCTACGCGCCGCGGAACCGTCGATTACCGTGGATGGGGCCCGTTGATAGGGCGCGCACGGAATTAATCCACCGCCAGTTTGCGGCCACCATCCCTCCTTCGTCTCTTTCACGCTTGCTGGCCCTACATCCCTCGTCCTTCTCTTCCCTTCTCTCCTTCGGTTTATACGAGCGCATCTACAAACACGCGCGTCGACAGTGCGAGTGGTGTCCATGAGCGAAGCTCTCTGTGCGGCCGATGATTAAGCCGGTTGGATATTAACAAAGGGTCGATGTAACGATGGTAACACCCGGGCTCGATCCCGATAGGGCTTCGCTTGATGCGCTGTGAAAAGTAGGGGTGGGTTGGTGTAGAGGCGGGGATGGTTTGCCCTCCCAGCGAGTGGCGGATTCGCGCGAATTATGCGGACGCCAGTGTTAATTAGGACGGGCTATCTCGTTAAATCTTGGCGCTCGCGGTAATTTCTACGACGAGGCATGCGTCGACGCAAAGGGGATTGCTTTTACTGGGGCGTTGCACGAGATGCGGATGATTGAGACACTTTAAAAAATCGAGCTAATTCTCAAATGAATTCTGAATCGAATCTCGAAGACCGGTTCCGCTAGAGTCGAAATCAAAGAATTTGTACGACAAATGGTAAATGGTTATTTCGCATTGATATTTCTTTGGTTTCTTTTTCTCAGATTATGTCGACTTATTATAGTATGGCCTACAATTTTGCTTAATAAAACGGTACATTGATGTAAAACGTGTGCTATTTACCCATCATATGGCACGTGGTCAAATAAAATGATACGCTATGTCAAAATAAATAAAAATGCTCGTGCGAAATAGAGAGTGCATTCGGATTGATCAAGCGAACGATTAGCATGTTCGATAATAAATCATTGGAGTGAATAGCGTGATCGATCGAAAGTCATAAATCAGGTGAATGAAAAAATTCCATCGGATGGCACGTGCGCGCCTTTTACTTTTGCGCATTCAGCAAGGATCGACTATTGTCGAACGATGCACGCGATCATTGATTTATTGATCTGTCGGTTGCGCACGTAAAATTAATTCATCATGTTCGTGCGCGTGCGCCTCGATCGGTCGAATCTTCGAGCGAGCATCAACGTGCTTCCCAAAGGTGAGATATCGACTTGAGGTCAATAAGACGAGCAACTAATGTCGATCGTTGAAAATAATTGGTGGCACTCGGCGACGTAACACCCCAATTTGTGAAAGTAACGCGCAAATCCTCGGGGAATCTCCTCCGAAGTAATGCGCGCGGTTCGCTCCGAGATTTATACGTAATACGAGGGTCATACCTGTTCCTTTACTGGATTTCTTCTTTCTTATGATGTCGCCGCGTGGAGAATTTTAAAGTTGAAAGATTTTTTTTATTGCTTTACCGAAGTACCGAAGGACGAGAGGCATACGAGTGTGCGTTTAAGGATGATGGTATAAGGAAGTATTTCGTAAATGTAATACGAGGTATACGATTCGCGAGGTTCGTAATAAACATTCGAGTAACACACTGCATTACGTAAAGCGTGACATTCGAGCGAACGATTCATCGGAAGCGGTTGAATACGATGATTTCCCATAGAATTTACCGGGAAACGTAAAGTGACACGTGAGTAGACGAAAGTGGTCAAACTCGTTTGCGGCGACACTGTTGTTTTTCCTCGTGGCGGGATGTGAAACAGCGACGATCACCGAATACTAATGGAATCCGTGGATATGATGCTTGAAAAAAAGTCATCAGATCCGAGGAAGGACACTATCTCAAAATTTGCAAAACACAAGTGGCCTGCGCGAAGAACACTGCACCGTGAAATTTACGCGCGATGCTGGTCGTGCATATCGATGTCAATTGTGAAAGAAGCGCGTAACCTCGGGAGTGTCGCTCGCGCAAAAATGGAGTTGAGTGGCATATCTCGCAATTTCTGCGAATTTAAAGGTCTCGAAAGGAATAGAAGAGGATGTGACACTTGATGCATAAGATAAAAGAAACAAAACATTGTCCACTCGATGTTATCTAACAACGTTGAAATGTCAGAACTGACGAAAAGAAATTACTTGAGAGTACACTTTTCAAGGTATGATATGTCCACCGAGGGCACTCCAAAGGCGTCCAAGAGATAGCGGAAATTTTCATTTATTATTAAAAAAGAAGAATGATCCGATATGCGCATATCTCTTAAGAAACAGTGTCATTATTATCATTATAAGGGAATACTCAGTAATAATGAAAGTGTTAGAAAACAAGCAAGGAACCGAAACTTGAGAAACACAGACGAAGAACGGTATGAGTCAACGACGGTAAAATCCTGTCTAAAATCTGCTTAGAAATCGGTGGCTGCATTTTAACGGCCGATTTGAACAGCGCAGTACCGACCATTCGCTTCCGTTCGCGCGCAATCAATTCCGGAAGAGCGAAGTTTTACGATCATCGAACAATGCCGGTCCCATTAACCGCGGAAGTTGAGGAGAGGCGAATGAGAAGAAACTAGTGGGAGGGAGAAGGATGGGGAAAGAAAGAGGAGATAAAAAAAAGGAAACGTGGGAACGTCGCAACCGTTATCGTTTCACGACAAATTCCGCGTCTTGCCTCACGTCTCGTTCCGTGAGAGAATGTAAAGCGACGTCGACGGACCACGAAGCGAAACGGATCGGAGCGCGCGCGCGCGCGCTCGACCTCTCGGTGGTAACCGAGAGAAATTGCCAATAAGGAATTCGTTTTCTCGGTAAACGCGAAAGACGTTAAGGGAAATTCGATAAAAAACCGTCCTCGGCCTCCTCGTCTCTGTCCTCGTCATCGTGAAAGAGAGTCGAGAGGAGGTTGGTGAACACGACGAGGGTGGCTCCGTTCCAACTTGCGAGGATTGTTTTAGAGGCTCTCATAGTTTAATCGATACATGACTTACGAGACTGTGGAAGAGAGACGCCGGCGCCGTAAACAGACGCCTGCTGTTTCTGAAACCTTAATAATGGAATAAGTCAATCCACGCTTCACGCGATATCGTATGGAAACTAAAGATTACAGTTAAGTAAACGAATAACAGGAAATAATTGTAACGATGTAACTGTTTATTCGGGTTTTATATAAATGGATGAATTAAATAACGATTTTATGTTATCAATCGCAAGTAAATTGCGGATTGAAGCACGAGCAAAGTGGCGTGTCAGCACAGCGTCAAATTACAATCGCGTCTATGGGAGATGAAAAGCATAGCGAAGCTGAGAGGTTACGAGGATACCGCGAGAGGATTCGCGATTCTTCACGATGGGATGGGCAAAAAGGAGAGAACACAAGAGTGGGTTAAGTGAACGAGTGGATCGACGACATGGGTATCAAATGGCGTAGTAACCTAACACCATGATCGACTGCTGGTTGACCCGTGGGTGAAACATGGCTAAAGGCCAAAATCGCTTTGGGATCGCTCGATTTAATTATCTTCGTAGCTTTGCGTGGTACGGGAGATGCCACACGCGACCACAGACGTCGAACATTACGCCTCATTACACTTCATCGGATTGAGAAAAACTGATTTCACGCTGGGTCTTGACGAATAAGAGAAAATTTTCATATTACTTCCTGTGGCTTAGTTCGATAAGATCTGTGTAGTATCCAGCGAGAATTTTATTAACACGTTATGCGTAGGTAACGTGATAATGGCGGATTTTCAGCATATGCTGTGTATGCAAAATTGTTGAAAGGGTTTGCTTATCGAGAATCGACATAATTGTCATTGGGTACCACCGAGGAGGGAGTGACTTATTTTATTAACGGTACTACAATCTCTCATGATGATTCAATATCCTGCTAATAAGTTTCGTAAATCTTTGTCACGTGGCTAATGTTAAAATCTCGTGAAATTCAACGAATTCTTTAAACGATCGTTTTCACTGACATCGTCAGGAGCCATGATTCTTTGCAAGCTTCGTGCTGCTCTTTTCACCGTTGGCGAACAATGAGAGGCACGAACGGAATAATTGACAATAATCGTTTCAGGGCGTGTCGCGTCTCTCGGAGAAAGTGACAAGAATTGCATTCCGCGGCTTTGTAGCTGCGGCTGAAATCGATCGAACGATTCCTTTCTGATTTGTCGGCGAATCATCATCACAAGAAACAATTTGCCAATTGCGGAAGAATAGTAGCTTGCGGGACTTAATAATTCAGAGTCGACCTCTTAGTTTTCACGATTTCATAATTCGAAATAATTATGTTTGATTGGAAGAATGAGCTCGCGCAGGTGTAGTGTAGGTGAAGTGTGGACTGTACTTCGAGTGAAAAGAAAACAGATTTTTAATTTTGACCTCCCTCTAACAATTTGTTACTCCAACAATAGCTGTTAGAAAGTTGAAATGGACAATTTAGTATCCCTTAGAACTAGACTCTGTTTATTTATTATCTTTATTTTAAAAGAAAGAGCAAGAGCTGTACAT
The DNA here is from genome assembly GCA_944319695.1 of Tiphia femorata. Classification (NCBI taxonomy): domain Eukaryota; kingdom Metazoa; phylum Arthropoda; class Insecta; order Hymenoptera; family Tiphiidae; genus Tiphia; species Tiphia femorata. Next base: position 1,826,906 of record OX090899.1, read on the forward strand.
AGCGGTGGATAACCGACAAGTGATGTGGTTCTAGCGAATTAATTGCCCTCATATACATATTTTAAAAAGGATTTAAAAGCCTACCAATAAGGATTAGAAAGTGTTTTAAACCTTGAGGCGCAAAACCATTCCACTCACTTCTCAACACCACCAAGAATTCCATGTAAATATTTACATATGCTAATTGTAAGTTACATAGATACTAAGCAGTGCTAAAGACTGTGATTACTATTAAGAAGGATTCGACACGAAGGATCCGTTGCATTTTCACGTTTTGAGTTTTTATCTCTTGCGTTTCCGGCGAGAACACTCACGAAGCAGAGGAGCTCCCTTGACGCGAGAATTACCGACGCCCGAGGCGATTAACTGCAGACAATGCGCCGAGACTAATCTTCCACTGATGATCGATTAATTAATATTGACGATCGTGCGCGCGCAATCAGGAACAAGCACCATGGGTTTCGACGGTGTAACGATTTTTCTCGCTCACATTGAGACCTATATTACGCAGACTAGATTTATGAATTGGAGAACGATTATCGATTATGACCGTGATGTTATTTAACCGAAAGTGTCCACTCCGAAAGGTATTAATCTTCGGAATAATAATAATGGAGCTTCACGCTCGACAAGAATTTTCTTTCCACCGACGATGAATTATTCAAACGTTTCTTTCAACGGGTTACGAAGTTTCCTCGAAGGCGTTAAATATTCCCTTACTTTTCCATAGGCGCGAGAATAATGAAGGATCCTACGTAAAGGAATCGTTTCGCGTAAACTCTTCTTCATTTATTGCCATAATTATGTATTAAGTAGGTACGCTTCAAGGGATAACAGTTTTGTAGTTTCACGAGAAAGAAATCAATTGAAATGGGGGAGATCGTCGCTTATCGCACATTCTTACGCAATCATTTGGATCGTCAATTAAGAAGCAGTTTTCTCGCCCACGCTGTTGCCAGCGCTGCTTGTATAAAGAAAGTACCAGAATTCCTGTCGCGGCGGCGCCGGCGTCCGTGGCATTTCGTAACAAGGTTGCAGGAGGTTTTGCTGACAGCAATTATAAGAGAACTTAATGTCTTTAGGTGCATCGTGCCTTTCAACATTACGCCTATCGCTCCTCAAGGATTCCGCGAGACATTTTTTATTTAATTCATAGATTCAACATTTCGTTGATTCGTAAACGAAGAAATTGCGAAACCACCGCTGGCACATAAAACGACCTTCCCCACGCTAACTTGCGAAACGCAGTTTCGAAAAATTCTGCTCATCGTCGCTTTTCGAAATCGTGAGAATAAAAATCGTTTGAGTTAAGCGCAGCTGGCGCTACAAATCACACGGTCGTCCGTCACCTTTTGTCCCTGGCATTTCTCCGAGACGCGCCGTGGTCTTTCACGTGATAACGTACGTGGAAACGCTTCGCGACCACCGAGCTTGTCACAGTCTTTTCCTTCGCTCATCGATAAATTGTATATTCCACCGTGACCACACCGAAGAATTGGGAAAAATGTAAATAGCGACCGAAACGGAGAAATTCTCTTTCCCTTCGAGGTATTTCAATCCAATTTTTCCTTATTACACACGTTGCGAAGGTACACGTGCATTGCTCGCAGAATCATTTAAAGCAGGAATTTCCAATTTTTTTCTTACAAAGATTTCCAACGAACATAAAATATCGAGCACCACAAAATTGTTATTATTTCCAAGGATTCTGCATAATATCGGTTTCAAGCGAATTATCGGAGAAGTAAGTTTTTCAAGCGACAAGGAACTACATTTATTCGGTATCGTCTTTGAAGAACAATTTAATATCCCTAAAGCTTAAATCAGGCTGGAACATTCCCGCGTAAAAGTTCTCATTCTTATTATTTGAAAATCAAGGGAAATTTTCACGAATACCACAATACTTCTCAAACTTCTCGAAATAAAATTTCTATCGGAACAAGTGCTCGTCCAATTATTTCGCAAACGGTCTCGCGTGTTTCCAAGTGTTTTTTTCGCTCTCGGAAGTACGCGAGGGAAATGTCGATCGGCGACGTGTCTGGAATTAAAAATTTACAGTTATCTCGTTGCGACGAGGAAGATGAGAAAAAAGGAAATCCCTTTTCCCGGTCTCTCTGGTCGCAGTGCGAGAGTATCGAGTCTCGCGAGATAAGATATGCCGCGGGACACGACGCGATATCCATTCTGGTGGGAGCCGTTCTCATATCGATGGATGGATTCCATCCAGGCCCGGGCGGGATGCATCGTCGTGAGGTACCGGGAAAGCCGAGCGACTGTGGAAAATGGAGTAGGAGATTTCTGATAGATTGAGCTCCGCGCCGTGTAAATCTATCGGGTGACGCCATAGGGATGATTAGGTTTCCTTTTCACGCGGAGATTGAGGAGAAACGCTCCAAGGCATATTGGTTTATACAACGGAGCTATCCATCGGTGCCTCGTGAATCATCCGCGTAGTAAATAATTCTCCATCATCTCTGCTTATTATCGACACTCTGCTCGATTTTTCTTTTGTAAAATTTCCCTTACACGCCCATCCTTTCGATGCACTAAACAGCGAAAAGCAAAGACTAAACGGAAACGAAAATGCATGGAATTTCAGTTAACGCTTGTTACGTAATAATCCTTTGTAAATGCGGGATCGAAATACCAAGGTGGAGTTTGCGCTGGCGTAGTTTCGAGCCAGTAGCAACTCCGTAAAGGTAAACGATGTAAATTATGCAAAGGGTAACCGCGATACCTTTCTCCGCGTATCACATTCAACCAATTTCGAAAATGAACAACCTCTCTCGGAACACGTAAACGGAAATGTGAATTTTTCCAGTTCGAGGTTTTCGCTCTCGTAACGAATAATGCAGAAATTCGATTTCAAGATTTTTCTTTATAAATACCTCCTCGTCATCTTTCTCCTAATATTTGTTCTCCTTTGGCCTTCATACCTGAAACCATCAAACAGAACACCAACTTACATACAAAGCCATCGTTCTACACCCTCAAACTTCTAGTCGACTAATTCCGCTCCTCTTCGAGAACTTGCTGTATCGAGGAAACTTCTTACATGGAAATTTTCTCATCTTCGCGCACGCCAATCCGTTGCTAAAATACACGAGGTTGCAGGAGATGATATTCTATCGTTCAGAGTCTTAATTGAACCTGCTTGCTGGTTGTTCCACATTAACAAACAATCCACAACAAACAGTTTATCATATAGTAAATCACATGTGCACTTTAAAATTATTAGTCTAAGACAGAATTACGAATAATAGTTTACAAGACACAGCTTAACATGATAATCGGCAAAATGTAAAGTTTGATATTAACCAATGGCGGAGGAATCCTACATGAGCAGACAAATCTCAAATAAATTCACAGGACTAAATTTTAAAATCTACCCACGATTAATAACCAAATTACTAAGCGCTCGACTAAATTAGCGATCGCGTCCGAACAACTACCTTGACATCAAAAGAGGAAACTTTATTCGCCACCCGTTACGTGGAAGCATGGTCGCGCGACGTAGGAGACGCCGACGACGCCGGCGACGCATCATCCTTCCGTGCGTGCGCGCCTCTGCTGATACCGGCCCGATAGGCATTTACATAATGCCGCCCGATAGGGACGCTCTACAGATGTACAGCGACGCCCACCGTAATAATTCCGGAATAATTCTGGAGTAATCCCGCGGGAAGAAAGAGGGTCTCGGTTCGGAAACGAGTGGGAGCGCAGACTCGTGCGAGCGAGAGAGAACGACAAAGAGATGGAAAACGATGCGAGGACACGATGCGTACCGCGAGAAATTCCGAAATTCTCTCTGTGCCTCGAGAGAGTTTGCGAATTCTGGTCGCTTTTTGACGCGTGCGCGTCGTTGAAAGGCAGATAAGAGAGAGAGAGAGAGGAGAATGAGAAGGAGGGCACGCACGTGAGTATTTCACGTGGGAATGGCCAAGCGGATACCACGCGCACGCACGAGTTTCGAAACGCTTCGAATATTCCCGGAATTATGCTAATCGGCTCGCTCGTAATCGCGGCTAATCGCGGACCGTGACTACCACGTGCGAGAAACTCTATTTAGTGAATTTACCGCGAAGAATTGGGATGGTCGGACAACGGCGCGATACTTTTTCTCGGTAATGCCGGGATTTCACTTTATTCCCCTCGGCTTCCCTCTTTTTCGGCGCTCGGAAAAAGCGCGCGTTTCCTCGTCGCTTCGGTGGGATTTAATTAAAAGCGTACGGAGATTACGCACTGGGCACCATATAGTTTTACTTTCTCCACGAATTCTTTCACGTTTACGTCCGTCATGTGACATTCGTTAATAAGATTCGTCGAATGATCTTACTAATTATAAGTGACCGTATGCCACTATCGGACATCTGCGTACCTAAAGGATAGATCGCTGGTGGAAAAGTGAAAGCGACTTATCAGATACGAAGGACTCAATTGCTAACTAACGACGATCCAAAAGTACACCGTGTCACGGTGAGTTCCGGAAGCCGGTATGCCAATCTCCTTATGCAAATGTTTCTCCTTGGATTCTATCGACAAATGGGTGCGCATCGTTCTGATCTATGCACACGACTATGCATCAAGCTTTCTCCCCATCCTTCGTTCCTTCCTTCTTATTGGTCTTCGCGATGCGAACCGCGTACGGAACAACCGCTTCCACTCGTCCGCAGCTTTTCTTCTCCACGGTCTCGCGTATGTCGAAGGAATACGAACGGCAGTCGAGCGATCATTCGCAGGATTGAATTACGAGGCGATCGTAAAACATCTGGCGCGGGTCCCGTCCGGTAATTCCGTATAAATCTTTCGAGAGATCCGAGTGGGACGAGCGATCCTTTCTGCGGAAGAAGTTTTCCATTTCTTGCCGCCACGAATATCCTTGTCATTCCTTTCTCCGCGAGCAGAGACCTGGATCGGACAGCTTCGACGATTTTAATAAGTTTTAAGGACACGTCTGATTAGCACGATGCAATCGACAATCCTCCTGCAAGGAAATTCTAGGACTTTCGAAATTTTCGTTCGACGATTGCGATGGCGCTAGCTTAATGACCAAATTCTCTGTCAACTGTCAACGTTCGTTCACGCACCACTGGATACTTTCAATAGACTAACTCCACGGAAGGCCGAACACAGCTAAAGTTTTGCCCGTACCGTTACTAAGCTTCTCCGTTTTTAAGGAATCGGGGAGGGCACGAAAGCGCGGCGAGGGTCATGTCCGTGATATTTCACTGCGCGCTCATAGTTTTGTCATTCTTTTTTCGACACGAAGGTGATAACAAATCACACGAAGTCGTGCACTGGTACGTATGAATCAAGAGGAGTAAGATGGTAGGAAAAATGTCGTTTCCGTCGTAGTCTCTCAGTTCCTACGTGGAGCATGAGAATTTCGTAGTCGACAAACAGTGAACAGTACTACTGGTAACTGTCGATACGATAAAGCCAACGAGTGCGAGGGAGTGAGTTTGTGCAGAGGAAAATGCGCGAAGCGAGAGAGGTAGTGAGAGAAAGTGAAGATGGAAGCAGTGACCCGGAAGCTGGAGCGAAGCCAACGAGAGAAGCCTGACACCGGTGTGCGGTGGTTACGAGGAGGGTACGCGCGTGAACGCACGCGCACGCGTGGAATCGCGGCTATTTATGGCCAGTGAAAGAAGGGCGACTGCGGTAGGGGATGAAGGAGAGGCTCGAGCTAAGGAACGCGAAGGGTCGGACAAAGTTTGTTTGCTCCTTACCGTGACGAATTGAAACTTAAACAGCGTGGCGAGCGCATTAACGCACGCCAGGGTAACGTTTCAATTCCTCGAGTTCCTCGATCCCCCCGTTTAGAAATCTGCCGAGAACAATTAGCTATTAAGGTTTCAAGGGCAGACTCGAATATTCGAATAATCGAATTTCGCGTGGAATTTTTTCCGGGGCTGACATCGATGATCGATTATTGGGGTACAAATAACTTCGATGTTGGGTGAGCTCGAAGCAATTCGATTTGCACGGCACGTTCGAAACTACTCGAGAATACGGAGCTCACGGATATTATTGGATGCCCGTAGACAATAGTGCTACGAATCGATTTACTTGTTAACCTCTTAACTGCGCTTGGCACGTATACTCGCCACGGGGAAAAAACTCGTGAGCACCCGTGGTATCGAATTTATCTTGTAAAATGAGGAAGACCAGGAGGCATTTAACAAGAAAAAGAATCGGTCTAACTATAACAACGCGTTAAAGCTGTGCGACGAATTTTTAAATTCAGAATTTAATCAATTTTTCTTTTAGTATTCTGAGGCAGAGAAATAATTAAGAGCGAAAAGTTGGAAAGTGATTGCGTTCCTTGGTTTTATCAGCAATTGGAGTTACGCCGACTATGTCAAAGTAAAGCGAATTACGGAAATGCGTAGTAGCTAGAGCCAACGAACGTGTCATAGCGTTATGGGCAACGCGCGGTAACGCATTTCCGATTCTTGAAATTGCATGGGGAACACTCGGCTGGCTCCGTACACGCGAAATTCCTGATCACCAGCGTGCAGAATTATTCGATAGAGCTGGACCTCGTTGGATAATGAGTATTCGCACGGAGACACGAGCGGTCCCCGAAGCATCAGCTATAACCTGATTTTCGTGTGGGAACTGCGAGAGCGCACGCGTGGAATGCGCGCGTTCGAATGCATCGGTTCGACTCACCGGAAGAATTTCATTCCCTGGCTAAATTAGCATTCATACGGGGGAATTGAATTTGAGTTGGTCGCGTACGGGATAGGGAAGCTGGAGGAATGGTCAGAGGTGCGGGAAAAAGCACACGGTGGATGGGTAGAGTTCGTTACGGTAGGTGAGGAGGGCGGAGAGGTTAATCGAACCAGTTTCGAGAAACTCGGTGGACGAAGCATTCGTGCGAGAACGTTTGCAGGAGAATTGACGAGCTAATGAAATTGCGGGACCTGGGATTACATTGTTCGATAAATTGGTCGATCGATTGGACGCTCGTGGCTCTACTAGCAATAGTTCCTAATCGGTTTTTCACAGGATACTAGTAAACTTATTACGAGTATTCTATAAAATCGTGACAGTGCGCTGTACTAGCTAGGAAGCTAAATTTTTCAATAAAATTGCCTTCCTGAAGAATTTCATTGAAAGTGCTCCTAGATTCAAAAAGGTTCGGAATTACTGCTCTACGAATTACGAGTTCAAAGTTTCGAAATGTCAACACTGTTACAAGAGCATATATGCGGAGGGAACACTGGATAGAAGATCATCGACGGGATCGTTGAAACTCGAATACCGACGCGCTGTTAATTCCTTCATTCCATTTCCCAGTCCTGGATGTTCTTCGAGGCTGGAGGTTAGAAGCAAATATCGAAATGTTCATAAAGTTCTTGCGACGAGCGCTCGAATCCGGAGATTGAGCGATAATTAAATGATATCTCGTGCCGGGAACTAAGCGCCATGTCTGAAATAAATTTGCTCGTAGACAGGGGGTACGGTACCTTAGCTGGGTGTTTACGAAGACAAATTGTTTACCGGCTGGCGCTTACATCGTGAAATTAATTTCACGAAGCAGTCGCATTATGTCGTTCGACATAATTAGCGGCGCCTCTCCGTTTAATCCTCGCTTTGCCCTATTGCCGTGCTCTGACGCAACCAGACCACTTGGCGCCCCAGCGAAGATTCTTGCGGGAGAAAGTGCGCAGCATCTCGTTCCGCTTTGGCCAAAATGCACGGCACGAACGAGCGATTCGGTAATTATCAGCGATATAATATTTTTTGTTGCACCTATTACAGGATTCGATGCTTGCTCGTCGACATTTGTCGACTTTCGTTTAACAAGGGTGCCTAAACACTTTGACTCTCGTGAAAATTATGACCAGAGACTGCAGAATTCAACGAAGTAAAGAGGTGCTACTGTCGTTATCGGACAAAAGGCGGCGCACGAGAAAGGGTCTTGAAAGTTTCACAAATGGCATCTCCCGAAGTTATAATTGCGATCAAATTGTCCAAGTTGTGGCTCATTAACGGCCCCGGGTAGGCGTAAAAACGGCAGACCGGTAGTTTCATCGAAATGAAAGATTTTCCGTTCCACAAAATCGCAGCTGTGCATCGTCGCGCGTCGTATAATTCAATATTTCGCGAGAGCGAAAATTAATTGCTCTACCAATTTGATAATGACGAAGTAATTTAAGCGATGAAAAAGTACTTCATTAAATCATTCGGTTTCGTGAAACATACCGAGAGATAACATTTTAACAATTATCGCCCGTAGTTAAATTAACATTTCGAGTACGGTAAATTACGGCAATAATCCTTTTCCACCTGTATTTGCTCCGTGATTAGCGGACACCTGCGAAGCGTGTCTTTCTACGATAAGCTTGGATAAATTGAGAAAAAGAAAGCGAAGCGGAAAAGTTCTTTAAAAAATGGAAGATCCGCAGGGTCGCACGAAATACCATGCATTGTTGTGGATGATAATCGTTGAAAGGTGAAAAAATAAAGTCGCGGCGTTACGCGGCGGAGATTTATGGCGCGTGCTCGCTGAGGTATCTTATCGTTTACGGTTTTTCCCTCCAACTTTGTTGGCCCGTCGACCCTAGTATAGCTTCCTGAGAAATTCTCATCGCACAACGTAATTTAAGGCGAATGGAAAGACATTCTCTGCTATTTTACTAACAGTAGTACCGTGCGTGCAGGAACATTGCTTTCCACGAATGGAACGTACTAAACGCACGCCTTTTCCGCGGTACCCTTAGAAAGAGTGCATGCGCGCTCGCCACTATTGAATCTTTACCATCTTAAGATCCTTAACGTGCACTTTCGCAGCCTTTTACCAACCGTGAAAGGAAAATTGCCTGCGCGCGAATAGAACAAGGGGACGCGTTTGATACGACGAGTCAAAGGAAACGAAAGTGAAAGGAATTCATTTTGCCGGGATAAAGATTTACCACCACATTTTCCGGAGTTTTCTTATACCGCGTCGCGGAGAAAAGATTTCTTAAGGGAAAGAAGAATTAAGAGATTAGCACCTGCGAATTCAAAGGCACGGTTGCATCCCAACGAAATGTACTTTACGCGTTTTAGCTGCATTTAAACGCGGCGGGTCTTGCAATAGCAAACCGTTCAATGGGTTGTTTGAAATCCTTTTGCCGTCTGTGAAAGGTACATTGTTTTCGAAGAACAGAAGGCATCTTGCGAATGAACGTTACGTGAAAGAAAGTGAAAGGGATTGTACTTGGTCAGTGGTAAAAGAACGTATTACCAACATTGATTTATGCAAATTGTTGGCACGAAGTACACGTATATCTCTATGCAGAATATCTATATATCCTGAGAATAAGGATCTACGACAAGAATCATAAAACCCCACGGAAGTGCAGCTTTGAATATTTTACGGCAATTAAGAAAATATGTTGCATTTTTCTTTAAATATCCTACTGCAGGAGAGGCGAGGATTAACGTTAATCTCGGATTAGTCAAGGCGTTAAAGTGGGGTATGTTCATACAAAAATAATTATACTAGAGAATAAAAATAAACACGCCGAACGAAGAATTATCAGTGTTCAAAAGCAGGAGTAAAATAGAAAAGAAAGATAAACTCATCCCTTGGAGACTCGAGAACACGGTAGACATGTTGGTGAGAACCTGACTCGAATTAAACGAAAAAGATAGACAAAGAGGTGCTGAGTTTCTCGTTGCAGGCGATGCGCTATTCGCGCGATGAAACCGTCGGTAAAGCGAACGAGAACAAACAGCTCTAGACTATTAAGCGGACGGGCACGATAATATTTACGTAACCTCCTTCGGTTATGACGATTTATCGTCGACGACCCACGACGAACGAGGAGACCATTTTCTCGTTCCGTTCCATTGCCACCTTCGGCTATTTGCACTGTAGAGCAATCGAGGAAGCAGTCGCACGAAATTTTTAATCTTTCAATGGGATCGGGATGTATCGAGATCGTCCGACGAATCGGGAGTTTCGTTTTGTTACAGAATGTGCTTCGAGAGTCGACAACGTATTCGCGAGAAACATCATTTTCACGGTACTGTATAATTCGGCGGTAACGTTTGCACGGATGGAGAAACGGCGCGAACGAGAAACCGGACACAAGTTCCATTGTAATCCACCGATCGTTTTGTACCTGCTTCTCTACTTCGCGGTACACGGCGCTCTTGCGTCGATAAGCGGTAGAGATTTTCCTCGGTTGCGGTCGCTGGCATCATCCGGGTGATTGATTGACGCCGCAATGGCTGTATTATTATTCGCGAAATTTCATTCGCGGAAACAGTCGGACGGAGGAATTGGTTGAGAATGAAGAAACCATCGGGAAATTCCCAATAGTCAAGATAATAAAAGTTTGTTGTGGTAGATGAGAGTGAATCGAGCTCATCTCCTTCCAATCAAGCGGGATCGAGACTAGGATGGATGGAATTGCGAAAATTAATATCCTTGTTGGGGATGTAACGTATCTCTATACCTATTCTGATACGATATCCTGTCGATCCTGACAAATAGAATAAATAAAGTGCCCCTACAAGTAAACGGTTATTTGAAAAATGACGTATTACAGAAAACTTGAGTATTTTCATTTTTCTTTACGTTACATCTTTCAAATAATTATTATCGTTTACAGAGCGCAGTACCAGTAGCTAACGTTCGCTCACCCGACACAATACGGACCTCTTCATCCCATACGACAAATGTCTCCAAAGATTATTTATTCCATCGACTCTTCTCCACCAAAACCTGCTTTCCAATCCAACCCCTTCTCTCGACTAAGAAATTCCAATCTCGCGAACTTATCCTAGTGACAATTTGTGGGTGAAACAGAGTGGCTGGTGGGTGCGGGGAAGCGTCGAGGGTCCTAAGGGCTGTTTTTGAACAAGGCGTCACACAAGAGAGAAAGAGAGACAAGGTCGACGCAGCGAAATGTCATTAGTAGTCGCGTTACTATCGCGCGGGCCACATCTACGGCTCCCTCTAATCAGCCTCACACCGAGTTAGTTGCTCCTTTACTTCGAGGCTGAGCCTGTAATCAGCATCACTACCACGACTCTACGTACGCGTGTGTGTCTTTCGGTGTGTGGTGGTAGGCGTTTGGATGAGCCACCCACCCAGGACGACGTCGAGGACGATCATTAAATAGGCGCCCCGCGTCGGACTCGTCTAAAACTAATAATTGCAGGATTCCGGAGCGGGCGACCCCTTCTCGCCGCTAACCTTGGACAAAGAAACTTGGACCCTTGGTCGTAGACGAATCCTCTATCCTCCTACTTGTTCTTCATCGTCGCTCTGCTTCGCGTCTCCTTCTTCTCTCCTACTCGTGAATCTCGACGGTACTCCTTCGTCGACCGAGGCCAGAGAAGGAGAAGAGAGACGAAGCCGACGAACAATGCGGAACTTTCGGCGTTGGCGCAAAACGCGCCCGCCAAGCAGCCGGAAGTGGAAGGCATCGAATCGCGAGTGCCCACTTGACGCGATTTCCCGCAATTCCGTAACTATTCATCTGGTTGTACGATTTAAATGCTTTCCTTGCGTCCTACAACAGCTCACAGAAATGCAGGTGGTGCTAGAATATTGTTCCAACGCGTATGATGTCAAGTGAAAATTGTCTAAAATATTACGAAAGGCAACACCGTTGTTATCCCTCGCCATTTAACTGTATTAAATGAGGAGATTGATTTTGTATGCTGTGAGGTAAAATGTAGATCAACTGACAATGAGTATGTGCGCTTCCGCTACCGGTAGTATATCAACGCGACAATTCACCTCTTATCTTCGACAAGTGAGGAGATTTGTCCCACACTTTCTCCTCCCCACGGACAAGTACACACAGTTGCATCCCTCTGTCGTGTACAATCGGTGTCGTAATGTCCCGTAAGATTAACATGCAAAACTACGTTCACCGGCGCGTCGGTTGGACGCAGATAAGCAGATACATACATTAAAATGTTAATTATTTTGGGAGCGTGTTGGCTGCCCTGCCGCCGATAAAAGTAACAAATTCCACCCCATTCCCTACTTCCCTCTTCCGCTCCTACTTCCACGATTTCAGACCCTGCTTTTTGAGCGGGCGTGTACGAAAGCTCATATCGTTTATTTGCTTTCCACGGTGCGTGCACCGAGGCGTGGTTCATAGAATTCAGAGCGAATATCATGATAACGCACTCAAAACAGGAGCGTGGGAACGAGGTGAAATTGAAAACTCTGCAATTGAAATTGGAAAATCCGATTGTGTAGATCCATTCGCATTATTTAGAGGTTCAGAAATGAGGAAATTTCAAACGTGCCTACCTAATAATAAATCATCGAAACGCGCAATAATCTCTCGTGCACTTGAAGAAGTATTCTACCGTAAAATTCATTTTCTCGAGAAAGTCAACAAAGCTTAATTATTGATTTGCATCTTTTTCTCTTAACCTCCGTAAGAAAATCTGGGCATTAAAAAAATAAATTTAAAGCCTTTCCTGTTTATTAACAAAACACATCGTTGAAGTAACATCTTTAACTTTATTTTAAGCGTTTAAATATACGACTTCGTTCTTACTGCGTCGTTGCAGCAATGTACCTTAAGAACACGCAAAAGCATTTTTTTCTCTCGAGTTCTGCGGTAGAACGTTTCAGAAAAATATTGAAGACTATTTTCCACAAGTCTAGACTATCACCGGAACGGATCAACAGTGTGCTTGATCGCCCGATAATTTTCATATTTAATCATTCTCCAAAGCTGATCGCACGCGAGCACCCTTAACTTCGCATCAAACAATCTCTACAAATGGAGTCGATTGTTTTATCTTGCGACTAGATCGACGGTTACGGCGAACAAACATTCGCACATCTCGCACACGTACTTAATAATTAGGGATTTGTTGCATGCGCTTAACATCACGGGCACGCGAGCGACCGCCCCGCGGGACATGTGTGCATCGCACGTGCGCGCGACGCCGATACCTTCTGCGCGCGCACACTGAATTTTACGTCTCGTCGCCCACAATCGTCTTTGCACTCATGCACGCATCCGTTCACGTAATGGCGCTCTCGCAACAACTTCAGTCTCGAGCGTTTCGTTTAATGTCTGCTAGGTGTGCGACGATAACCTGAAAAGACTGGTGTTAACCTCCTTTCGATATCGCGGGGACGACACGTTTTTTCCACGCCGATCCGCGTGTCACGAACACGAAGGTGATGACGTTCTTGGAAGAAGACGAGGGCTCATAAAGTCAGAACAGTTGTCTCCAATTAGAGAGAAATTTTTGACACTGAAAGAGGACACTTTTGCACGAATTTTTAGATTTTGCCAAAAGTGGTTTAGAAGAAGAGGTAAATCGTCCTTGACCGTTCAGATATCATTTAATTATCATACAATAAAAGTATCAAAGGTTTCTCGAACCAATACAGCAAGATTCTAAATATAATAGTTTAAATTTAAATAATAAAGTAAAATGGCTTTTGGAGCCTGTTGCATATTTTTATATCCGATTTGTCATGTAATGCTACTTTCTTACTTTTTACAAAATTTCAGATACTTAACCATGCATATTCGTGTATGTACTTTTGTCAGATTCTACACGTAACAAATTTTAGCGACTAATGTTACCGAAATTCAGCAAAAACTCTGTATCGTATAGATTGTTGTATACCAACGTTTAACGAAGTGAATGAATAAAAGGTAAAATAAGGGTTAAAGAAGGAAATACAGTGGAGCATGAGTAACCTTCTTACCAGCCCTGTGCAGTCTCCTGGAACATCTTGCCAGATACATTCGATTCCAAGTGTTTTCCTCGTTCTTAAATTGGATCGTGATCTTATTATAGGTGAGAGTCTACGATCTCTACGAGCTAACAAACGACGTGAGAGCGTTAACGAAGACGTCATTATGACGATCACGTCCCTTTCTCTCTTTTTCTCTGTTTCCATTTTTATGCTCTTTCACGTTGGCCGACCATTCTTTCTCTTTCTCCCTACCATGCGATCTCTATGCAACGTCCCAAAGATCAAAGCATCCCGTTACTCTTGCCGCTAGTTAACGCGATTTACACGTGCCTAGCGGTGGCATGCTCGCCGGACGCCAGAAAAGAAACTCTCGTTACGTATCGATACGTCGATCTTTGCCCGCTCGAAACGTACGAGACAATCGAGCGGTGTGCCGGCAGGTACTTTCTCCCGGCGATGTGGTACGCGAAAAATCTCATCGTTACACAGAACGTATTTGTACCCGCGCGTTCCGCCGCCCGATTTCCAATCTCTCACTCTCCTTACCGTCACGTAGTGGGATCGCCTTGTTTTTTTACCACCTCGCCGACTGCACCATGGTCCACGAGCCATAGATTATTCGACGGATTCCCTAGAGTAGCATGTTAATCGATTTCACGCGATTTATTCGAGGAATCGGAAAAACGAGGAAATCTAACATTGTACATTTCCGTAAATATCATCGTGGCTTCCTACGTTCTATACCTACATTCTCTTGGCGATAGATCGTTTAAAGTTTTCCGCGGGTCGATTAACAATCCAATCCACAGGATCTATAAAATGTTTACGGTTAAAACATTGATTATTTTACTCAACGAACGCATGTCACATCGTGACGAATATTTACATTAAGAACCATCGACGAGAGCCCAACCATGCAACCAGCTCGAAGCTTCGCGAATGAAAAGGAAATGAGAGACGGAAGAAGAAAAATTGGAGAAGAAAAATCAAGCAAAATTAACGACTTCCTCGGCATGCGTGCGAGGAAGGTTACGACTTGCATCCGCGCCAATGAACATCTCAACTATAACAAGCACCAGTTGACAGAAAGACTCTGTCCAACATTCACGTTTCGATTAAGTAGGCAATCCTCAATATTCATAAAGTGTCCAGGATTAAAATATTGATCGTTATTCGTCCGGCCGTCAAGCGAATGGCGGGCTCGGAGGTTTTGCACGGACAAAAGGGAAAAGGGGAGACATCTTGGAAAAGGAAAATTAAGCGAAATTAACGGCGTCCTTGGGATGCGCGAAGAAGGTGACGGCTCGCAATCTACGTCGACGAGCGTCTCGTTCTCAACAATTGCGAATAGGCAGCCGGAGGAGTTGAAGAGCGGTGCACACGTCGAAGCAGGTAAGCGCGCGGCGCGTCTGGCAATTATCGTGGCGAGCGCAGCCTCATTAGTGCGCTTTAAGGATGGCCGTTATGACGGATTCGCGGAAGTGGCGTCGGCTGGCGGTGTCCACGAACGAAGAATGGAAACATATTTGCGCCGATAACGAGTGCACAAGACTATCTGACCTCTCTGCCGTCTCTTCTTCGCGCGCAAGCTCCGTGGAGAAAAAGCGAGACTTCACCGGAAGGATATCCGTATAAATAAGAAGGAGCCCTGGCGAGGGAAGAATGCCTCGTTATTAATATACAAATGGAATTGAGCACCGGCGACGGTTAGTTTGTTCCTCGCTTCTCATCGTCCTTAACGTTCCACTTTTATCCTTCTCAACGTGAGAGGTGAATTTTAAAAAATAACACCACCGCGTTTTAGCCTTCATCGCTTATTGTTTCTGGAATACTGGTGACACTTTGGCGAGATTCTCCGTTCCTTCTGGAGGATGTTAAAAATTTGTACCGCGAACTTTGACTTACGATCTCGAGTGCGAAGGTTGAGGTTGATAATTGCACGTGGGCACCCCGTGAATCGTACAAATTCCAGGATGATATATTCATGATAACAAACTAATTACACGTGAGGTTTGTTGTAAGAGGATAACTGTAATACTATTAAATTTTCGTTAAATTTGCTCTTGTAGATTTTGGGAAGTGTACGAGTAAGTGATAAGAAGACATGGGTAATTTGCTCCTTTTATTAGAGCTCTTTCTACATCTATTGCAATTTCAATTGCGACCAGGGTGTTTTGAAGCGCGAGTTATATAATGCGAGGTATGGAATTTTAATCGTACAACTACAATTTCCGAATTTTCTTGCAATCATCTCGGGCAGTACGATGATTAAAGTAGACTTTGTCGAGGTAGAACGATCGATCGATAACAATCGCTTCGATGAATCGCATCGATGAGCACGCCAACCGATGCCAATGGATGCGATAAATAAACACAGGCCTGGGCACGATGCGAGAGAGACGGAAGGAGAGAGAAAAGGAGACTCATTACACCTGTACAATCAGCGATGTTATGTTGATTGTACCAAACGGAATGTCAATTCCTGACGCATCTTGCATAATGCATTTCAAGTACGACCCAATCAAAATCATGTGTCTACTTCTCCTTGCGAATAAAGAGTGGTTTTATTCGTGCAAAAATCAACAGCGCATTGAGTCAATCATTCGCTAGCATTGTCAGTAAATAATATTGTATCGGACGACGAGCAAACGACAGCTTTGACTTTGATCGTTCGGAATTTGCAGGGCAGCCACAAATAACGTCTGTCTGCTTAAAATTTGAAGTGATGCAAAGGTATTTTCACAAAATATTTACGTTCTTTCTCTCCAGACAACTGTGTCCCAAAATCGACTGCATTCCACGAGTGATCTAACGCGCGTGAATCATCGTTCTTCGGTAATCGTTGAATCTCAAGAAGGAAGCCTTCGTCGTTTGATGTCCGTCAATCACCCAACCTGTAAATCACAAATCTCTCCTTCGCGTTGAAGTGCAGTCGTTTCTCTCCGCACACCTCCGTATTCAATCATTATACGAGCTTCGAGATATCGATAACGTTTCTTCGAGCGATAAGAAATACTTGGGAAGCGGTAGTTTCCGCGTAGGAGTAGGCACGCGCGAAGAAACCGAACGCGTCACTATTTATGTATTACCAGCGTAGTAATTAACCATGCGATAACGCTCGGTGCCGTTCGAATGGGTAAGTTGAAGTGAAATAGTAATTTCCGAAGAAAAAAACTGCCATTTTTACTAAAGCTGGTGACGAGATAGGGTAGGGGACGGAAGAAGCGCGAATGGTAATTAACGAAAAAGAAGGAGAGGACGCAAACCTGCCTAGAAATTCTTATACAAATATGTCCAATCGATCAATGCTTCCTTATATTCCATCGTGTTCACTGCCCCGAGAGATTGCATTCGTCGAGATCGAGGGAACTGAAAGATGAAAAATGAAAATTCTTACTTCCTCCACTCCCGTTCTTCTTCGTGGCTCCGACTCTTACCATTTTTCTTACCGATCGTGCTTCGCCTTTGATATCGCATTTTCCAGTGGTCCGAAACCAACCCCTTTTCCACCACCCCCATCCTCTACTTCGGCTCCTTGGGATGACGTTCAACGTTTCTATTGCACTCGCTAGATTGGTTCTCGAGTACGCATTCGAGGAGTTGCGCTCCTCGTGGGTAAGAAACGCGAGGGAGCGTGGGGTAGAATGCTGGGGAAGGAGAGTAGAGAGAAGGGTAGGAGAAGAAGAAGCAACCAGAAGACGCGTTATTTCGCTGACCGAAATTGGATGGGAATTGGAGCGAACGAAATGAATTCATCCGGCGTAGAATCTTTAAAACGATATTATTGCCTCGGTAGAGTAAGAACGAACACTCGGCGTATGATCGAAGTTATTTCTAAGGAGGAAGCTATGCGTAGGGTAAGTTCCAATATACTCGGTTCTCAAGCACGGTTAAGAAATAGAGTTCTCGGTCTGATGCAGGGGAGATATTCACAATGCAATATGTTTGGAAAGCGCTTTTTATCTAAATCTACTAAACGCGGTTTAAACTCTCGCTAAAAGTTCGCATTGGACTTTTTCACCTGGGCCTACTGCTTTATCAAATGCGCGTTTCTTTTCGAAGACGAGAGTGGTTTACCGCGCGATTCGTAGGAGGCTCACGTTCGTTCATCGCGTTTCTTCGATCGGTCCGGGCCCCCCTCGTGCATAGTAACGGTCCACAGGTTTGAGGAGACCGGCTCTGCTACGCGCGCTTGTGTACTCGCCTTGACACACTGCGGTCCCCGATTTGCAGGCTAGTCATGCACGGCCCAGCCGGCCAGGTCAGCCTCTAGGCAACAGCCGGCCGATAATAAAAATGGAGGTTAGGTTACGCCGGTCTAATTATCACTCCGTGTTACGTATGCGAGCGCCAAGCGACGCGCTCGAATTGCGAAAGAGTATTTACTCGCGCGCGTTCACCGTCCGCCGTCGCGACACGTTTCTGTCCATGCGAATAATCGCGAGTTGCACGACGGAAGGATTTCAGTTTGTCCGTACTATGTGATAAACATTTATTGGTAACCACCTATCCTTGTACAACTTCCTGCAGTTCCACATTCGCGAGACACCGAACTTCTTTCCTCGCGTAGCAGACGACTTGCAATATTAAAGTTTGTATAACTTTGAAAATTAAACTTATTCAGTTCATAGACTGTAATGGTTACTGACTAGAAGCATCGCAGGTTCCGCGAGGATTAAATTGTGAGTCACACGGGGTTCACACTCGTCAGTTCTGCCGTCACTGGCATGGTCTCGACGTTTACAGGATCAGCAACAGGATTTTAAAGTGCGCTTAGTGCATTGTCAGCACCTATGGGTTTACATGCGCCACTTCGCTATTACCATGGAACCAGTGACAGAAGAACGATTAACGCGCATAAACGCTGTTTTAGATAAGTGTCGGTAAACATGGAAGGTGCAATCTTTTAAAGTCTGTGTATGTTTATTTTAGGACAGGCTACATGTTTGTCTATTTAGGTCGCTTTATGGCTTTTCTCAATGCTCTTTTCTTTTTCCCTCTGCCTGTCCAAGAGAAAAATTTCCATCGATGGGAAGACATCGGCATATTGCGCTCGCGTGCAAGAAGAGCGGGCGATTGTATTTCGTAACGGATCGATACATTATGTATCCAGGGCCATCGGTTGCGGGCAAGTCAGCGGTTCGCAATATTGATGTACGTTTACGCGCAAGATGAAGAATAGCGAGGTGTCTCGTCCTCTTTGCCTCGAGCCTTTCTTCTTCCTTCTGCGGCCCCTTCTTAAATCTTCGCATAACTATGAGCGTGTTAAATAAAATTTCAAGAATTCAAACTAATCCAACAACCCATGCAGCACAATGTGATTTAATTAATATTCACTTGTTTCCATGGATCTGTTGCATTATTATTCCTTTGTCAATGCGAGTTAAAAATTAATCGAGATGCTGAAAAAAACAAGTATACCATTTACGATCCGTGTAAATAAATCCTGTTTAACTTTTATTATTCAATGTGTTGAATACGCGCAACGAAAAATATGCAGATCAGTAGAGTAATGGAATCTTCTGGTTAACGGTAATCGCTACATGGGGAATGTTCGAGGCGACGCGGTGGATTACAGGACCATCGAATGATATATATTTGAAACACAGTTGTAATACGTTTGAAATGACGGGTTCATCGAAGGTATACCACGGGCGTCTGCGCTCGTGGCGGTTTTACCGAGTACTCGCAACGTTTCCCTGAAATTACGTCGGTGTCGCGCATAAATAAAAGACGGCGGCCCTGAGTGGATATTATGCAACCGCGGCGTCCACTTCTGCGTTGTATTCCCTTCGTTCGTGAGGACGACGACTTCTTCCATCTCCTTTCCATTCTTCCTTCTTATCCTATTCTTGCGCCTTATTTCCTCTTTCTCCAGTTCTCCGTCTTGATCGTTTCTCACGCTCTTGCGCTGATCTTAGTCTTTCTCGTCGACTTGTTCACCGACAATCAGGCATTCAAACCATTTCGAAAATAATTATTTAAAATTCTTACACATCGGTTTTGAGCAAAGTAGATGTGAAAATAGGAAAACGTTATTATTGTTATTTTGTAATCACGCCGGTTCCATACGGATTCCATAACTGCTATTTGTCGATATACATATAATGCATCCATACTGAACCAATATAGTAACAGAAGTGAAATCTATTACAGAAACAATAAACTAAATACCAATGATACTAATAATATTAGTTCAGTTCGTATAGGTGTTTCAAGAATTGAAATTAATATCATAACAGTTTCCAATCGTTGTTGACTGTCTACATTCCAGGACCATGAATTAATGATAACCGTTTATGAAAAATTTGAGATGCCACAAATTGTAACATTATTAATATTTATTTAATTATGGCCGTGTAGACTTCGAGAAAATAATAACGAATGATACGATTTAGTTTCTATGTTTAATTCATTTCTGTGTACATTATCTGTTATATTTACACGTATTCGATATAGAATGTTACTGGTAAGCGAATCGGTCGCAAAATAAATTTTCTCTCTCTCTCCCTTTGTCTCTCTCTCTGTTCCTCTTTCCATGGCGACTGCTCGTTTGCAAAATCGGTCACGGAGCGAATCAGCGAGGAATTCCGAGATTTCCCGAAAAAGATAAACACCCGACCGAGAGAGCGTCGATTATTTGTACTTTCCTCCTTTTTTCTTCTCCTTTCAAAGTGCAGTGCACTTGGCACGCAGGTGCAAACGACACTTTACGTTCCCGAGAATCCATCGATCCGGAATGGACGAAATGCCTTCGCTGGTCTGACGTTTCGCGCGATGTTTGCCATCCTGTCGTCACGAAACGCCAGCGTCGCGGAAGACGCGAGCTCGGCGCCGGAAGAAGGAGAAAAACAACGTGGAACAAGTCGAATGGCATGCGGGTGAAAGGATACGAGGAAGTGCAGAGAAAAGGATGAGGGCACGCTATCGAGGGCGCTAACACAGCGAACAACACGTTGGCATCTTGTACCGAGAGCGAACATTATTAAAGAAAATAGACAAATTCAATTCTGTCGCCTTCTTTCGTAAACTCAGAACGGTAACACAGAGCTTTGTTATCTTGGTCAAGCGACAATGGAACGACTTACTTCACCTCGACTGCTTTGCCAATTGAGTAAAGTACGCCCTTTCCAAATGAAAGTTCTTACTTTTTTATAGTCGTTCTTAAATTTCTGTGTAATTATTTGCTATAATGTCAATTTATCTTAAGGCACAGCTTTTATAAAGTAATCGTCGCTGATACTCGTATATGATTAAATTATGACTATAAATATCTGATATCCCAATATCAATATACGATTGTCAATATTCAACTGCACAATCAGTGTATAGAAATTAGCACCCATGAAAGATCACTACATGGACACGTTACTTTGTGAGAAGGCAGTGGACTCGCATCCTTCCTATACTCCCAAACGAGTTCTGTCCGCGCTCGGAGGTGTCAAGGCCCGCTCGCTCGCCTCCAGCTTCGTTTTACCATGCCAACTGGATGGAACGAGAAGGAGAACGGGAGCGTAACGTCTCGTTGCGACAATAATCAATTTGCACGATGTCGTCGTGGTTCTTTTCGTCCTGTACGTGATTGCTCGCGGTTATCATCGCGTGCGTTTACCGAGGCGCACGTATGCCGTTTCATAATCATTTCCCAGTACGTGCCGTAGCCTCTGCTTTGTCCTCGCTCGCAATTTACTGATGAGAGTTTGTTTACGCATGATACCTGCGTGGCGTTCGAAAAGTTTGTCAACTTCCAGTACCGTGGAAAATAATGCGCATAATAATTGTGCGATGAAGGAACATACGAGAAAACGATTACTACCAATGCGAGAACAGTGGCGGAGTTTTTTTGTGAACGGACGAGAATGGAGGAAATGTTTCGAAGCATCGAACAACTTCTTGACCGAATCGTGTTTTAATACTTGTTTAACCAATAACGTTCTCTGGTTTCTGTGCTTTTATTTTCTTTCGTGGTTCCAAGTGCCCTAGATTCTTCCCCCTGCGGTTGGCCTGTTTTATTAGCATTTGATTCCGCGAGACTGCGCGCCGAGAGCTTAAAATTACTTCGAGTACTGAATATTTCGTTATGTTTATTTCAGTTCTTTTTAATTTTTTAAATTAACGGCGTTAAACATTTTTATTATCTTTTATACAGTGTATAAACGTTCCTCCTTGCATTTATCAGTTCCAAGCAAAAATGTAACATGCATTTCCTCATGCCACTTCCTCTTTTTCCAAACGCTAAAAGTCCTCGCGAGGAAGATGCGCGACAAAAACCTTATGAACGCAAACTCGACTCATCCTTTCAAATTTTCGTCTTACCCGAGGAACTTCACCTCGCCTTCACGAGAATTCTTTTTCTTCTCCTTCGACCGACTCGTTTCGCGCATTCTTCTTGAGCAGTTTTCGAGTAAGGCGTTTATGCAACGCGAAAGTCGAAGGGAACGGGCGTCGAAATCGGAAATGCCGGAATCGGCGGCTGAGTTTTTGCAACTTCGAGTTTCTTGTCGTCGCGTGGGAAGAAGTGATCTAAAGTTGACAACAGCACGGCGACGAATCCACGGGACGACGACGACGACGACGACCAGAATAAAAGTGACGGGTGTGGTAAGAGAGTGAGAGTGCCGATTTTGCGAAAGCCTCTTGCAGTCGGACAAAACTATCGACCAGGCCCGCTCCACGCCTCGCCACGCCGACGATCTTTTTCGCAATCCCTGCTACCGTCGCGAAATCACCTCAGCCCGGTCGAATTACGGCAGGTTGACAGGTCCAATTTTTTTTTTTTCCTTTGTCCCTCCCCTCGCGGATGAAAAGCAATTTCGTCAGAGATATTCGCTCTATGTCCATTAAAACGTTACAACTCATTCACTAGCCTTTTTCAAATCGACTCTTACGAAATCGATTTGCATTTGCTCAGATTAACCGCGCCAGCGATAATTATGCACGAATTATCATTTGATTTGGTGTTAAAAGCCAGCGAAATTGCGCAACACGCCACTACGGCGCGCTCATTCGCGCGACTGGACGCTGCTTCGGCAAACCGGCCAAAGCATCCGCGTTTTCCCGTTAACTCAAACATCTTTCCGACTACCGTTACAGGAAGAATATCGAAATGATTATCCGGAGAACGGACGACCCCGTGGCGAGCGTGAGAAAATGCCTAAACTCATTCGTGTCGAATGAACGCGGAAAAGGAACCGTTTTGTTGTCTTTCTGTGGCGATGCGCACCGCAGGATGTGAGAGGGGTCACCGAGGAAGTGGAGGATGGCCGATTGGTGGGGACAAGATGGAAGAGACGGAGAAAGAGGTGAGAAGGGAAGGAATGAGGAAGGGAGGGAGAAGAGGAAGAAAGGAGAAAGGCGAAAGAAAACGACGAAGCTCGTGTAACGTGTACGTCGTGTAACGCGTGCTAAATGGATTTACGAGGGAAGCCCGTTGTGCAACGTGACATTGATAATTTGCCATGAAGACCGAGCGACCGGCTGCTACAATGCGGAGAACTCGAGGGAATTTGAAGTAGGAAGTGTCCACGAGACAACGGGATTCGTTCGATACGCTCTCCGATTCGAAAGAATACCTGAAACGGCAGTTTCTATAATTAATTTCACCCGTCACTCCCTTTTCAAGTATATTTACAAAACGATCGGATCGTGCAGCTTTTCAATAGTGCGCGTGTAACGTCAAATAAGCTTATTCGCAACACCTGATTAGGTACCGTGTATTCAATTTCTCAGTCGAGGTACAGTGATCGATGTTACCAGATTGGTAAACCTGATTACTATACTACTAATAATTGCTCGAGTCGAATCGTTTCTATAAATCTACTGTTAATCGCAATGTCTTACATGATAATTTGTGTTGCTTGTATTTCTGAAAATGTTCTACAGAGAGTTCTTTCTATAAATTCAATTTTCGATAATGCTGCATCAGGGGCATAAAATCGTGATACTAAACATATGTAAATCGTAATGACAAACATACCAATTATGATATCGTCAATGAACAGTTACAAATATCAAAGATCGTGTTTAAATCACTTCGTATCGTGAACCTATATCCATGACAAATATTTGGAACGTCTGTATCGGAAATCGATGACCGATTTAGTCAAGCCGATCGGAAATCTTAACGAATCAATCGAATTCGGAATATTCCCTACAGGAGCGAGCGTGAATTCGGCGTGCACGTGTGGTACGGCCCTGGCCCTGTCACTCGGTAGCTTTCGTGGCCGTGACTGTTTGAACGGACTTGTTTAAACTACCGACGGTGGCGAGGCGGTATGCGGGAGTCTTTCCTCGCTTCCTGGTACCTACCAGCAAATATTTTGTTTGGTCCGGCGCGCTCCAACTCGGTAACACGACTCACGACTGACCGGGAGCATTTGTTCGCAGATGCATTGCCAGCAGGTGCGCGCGCGTGTGTGTACGAGAGAAGGAGAGAGAGAGAGAAAGAGAGAGAGAGAGACTTTACTTCTCAACAGAAATTGGTTTCCAGCATGGTTCGTAAGTACTCTGACTTTTCTCCGAGCCAGAACGTGAACGTATCGTCTCGAACTAAAGCAACACGGAACCGAAACTGGCCATGCACATCCGAGAGAAAATAGAGAAGGTGGAGAACAGGGCTTAAACCCTTCGCCGAGGATACATTATCGATTCCCCTTTCGCCATTGTTACATTTACCTTGGAAATTTATTTCTGACGCAGAAAGTTTCGCAGAAAGATCGAGTGCTGTGGTGCTGAAATTTTAGAAAATTCTAAAATCGCAAATAATCTCTTCGGTCTGTAGCTGATATTTAGAATTGCCGCGACATTGTCGGAACTATGTTCGTAGCCTTAACTTACAAGCCTAAAGCAACACACGCAGTAACTTTGACGATTTTTCGTCAATTCTATTGTTCATTTTCTTAATCCTGCAAGGATCTGGTCCTCCGTTGCGATTTTACAAGCCCACAATCCGTTCGTCTTCCAGCGAAAAATGTTAAAAAAAAAAAAAAACTCGTCAAAAATCCCTATCCGTTTTCTTGCCGCGCATGGGAATCTCTCACTGGGGAAAGAAAGTTTCGCCGACTCACACGAGAATCCCTCTAACGATGATTGTGCAATTTTTTCCTAGCAAGGGCCCGCCATCGCCGCCGCCACGACGGTCTCGTTTGCGTAATACGACGCGGGCGGAAATTGTGGCAAAACCTCGTTGAGCCGAAATGTCGATAAAACTTGCACAAGCTTGTCGGACGAAAGCGAGCGCGCGCGGGCCACTATTCGCACGGCGACCTGCTGCTCCGCTGGCTGTTGCTGCTTGTTACTCGCCGCGAAAGTGAAGCACAAATACGCAGCACGCGTCTGCGTGGTTAACGTGCGGGTGTACACTCGCACAGACACCCAAACTCAGTGGTTCGTCTCTCTTTCTCTCCTGGAATTCTCGTAATTAAATGCTGCCACCCGAGAACGAGAGAACGTCGAGGACCACCGATGCGCGGACGTCCTGCGTTCGATGCTCGTTAAACTATTTGGTCACGCAATCGTGATATAATTACCTTTATTTTCACGTGTGACCGTGCGTGGGAGGAGACGAGTGGGGTGGCACGAGTCGCATTTCCGCTGGAATGCGACCGCGGCGCTCGGATGAACGAGAGGAACGGTGGTTTGAGAGCCGCGTTAAATTAACGTTCGTCGATTCTCAAGAGGGCACCGCACCAGCCGAGCGGTCGAGGTTTCCGATTTGAAACGATTTAAGATAGAGAGCGTGTTTCGGAAACTGAGATTATTTCTACACTCGCGCTTAGCATCGCGACAAATTCCAAGGAGCTCGAGTGCGATAAGAAAGGAACAGGATGTCTTGAAAAGTTGCATACACACTTTATATTTTTATTACTCTTCCAACGTATAAATACGCAACTGATTGAAATTTCGAAAAAGCAAAAGCCCTGGAAATGTTCTGAAGTCGTGGCTGTTTTTATTCTCTTTATTACAATAAAGAGAAAAGTCAGAAAATGTATTCGCACTTGCCAACGGTCGTCTGTCATAAAACAAATATCCACAAATTCGGTGAAAGATAATATTCACGTGTACCAAAGCGACAGAATTAAATCCGATGTTATTTGTCAGGGAAATTTCTCGATTTAGCGCGGAAGCCGCGACAAGACGTCGCGATTGCAGCCGGGCGGAACGGAATCGTATTCTATAGACATGATTGCGAATAACTATGATTTACGAGCGAAACAGGATCGTGAAACTGGATGGATTTGCTCGTTTTCGTTAACGCATCACCGACGCCAGCGCGAATTGAAGAGCTTTCTCGCGATCGTTCGACGTATAAGCGCGAGGAAGGAAACTCGAGGCGTCATTCGCGGCTGGATCTTCGAAAAGCGGTCGACTCTTTGATAAGCGGCCAACGTGGTGATGACTCGCGCGCGCGCGCCATTTATGTACTCGCTAATTGCGTAACGTTTGGCACCGTCCTCCTGCTGCATACGCGCGCGCGATACGCCTCGAGAGCACGTGCCGCTCGCACGCATCCCCCTTCTTCATGCGCCATTGGCACTTCAAAGGCCGATAATAAACTGCACTCCTTCGCTTTTCGACCTTCGTCGCGGCCACTTTTTATACGAACCGATTGAAATGCGTGAAACGAAATCGGAGGTCGTTGACCCCGTTTGACGGTTCCTCGTTAAATTGGATTGATCGTTGATTCAAAGGAAGATTCGACTAATAATGAAGCTTTGTACATTTTGTGCTTTTTGGAGTTCTTCAATCACGGCGTATCCGGCAAATTCGTGTTGATTTCTTTCCGTAGCTTATATCATTATATCATTGAATATCGAAACGACGGACACGTGAGCAGGGGCACGAGTACTGCGAGATATATTTCTTAATCGATTTCGAAAAATCGAGAAGTTCTCAATTTGATGCGTATAATATTTTTACATATGCCTATGCGTAATTTCCTGTATACACTCGAAATTCTTCTCGTGAAGTAGTGAAGTTCGAAACTCGGAAAGTTGGCCGAAGTAGATCAAATTACAATTGGTGTCTCGTAATTACAGTGGCAGTGTAACGCGGTCGCTAACCAACAAACTCTCAGACTTTGCTCTTCGTGCAGCCTTCATTGGACCTGCTCTACGCGCCAATTTCAACTTCCCTCGACCCCCCCGCGTGATCGTGCCGTCTATCGTCGTCTACGTAACGCGCCGTCGGAGAAGCGAAAAAGGAGCGCAAGACAGGAGGAAGGCCTTCTTACCCTTTTACTTCTGTGCCCATTGAAAGCTCCGTTCCGTGAAATCCACGGCAATAGTGGAAACGTAAAAACAACAGTGACACGTCCAGATGACGTTAATTACCCCGGCTGGATGAATAGTGCGGTACGCTCTGCTCGAGGGACTGAGGGGAGGGAGGACGTGACGCTGAGATGAAAGGAGAGAAAAGTCCTTAGCGGGACTGAATGGAGAGAGGAGAAGGAGGCAGTGCTCCACTGACTAGGATCGACTAAAGCTCGATACACCCTATGCACGTCGATTCCATTTTGACAAAAATACACACAGGAGATACCATGTGAAACGGTAGTAGAACGGTCTGACTCGCATTGACATCGTGAAATCTGTATAAGAAATTTTAGCGAATCCCAAATTATCGACGTTTATGCTCAATGTACTCTAGACGCTTCGTTTCTGTTACTCAAAATTTGCATGCGAATTTTACGATGATTATTCTACTGTGATTGATTATTAAACTCAACAGGGTCGTAATACACTATAACGAATATAAATGCAGTATCTAAAGAATATTATTTTGGTGGCCGGCAAGAAGCATGTCTGACCGGAAAAAATGTTCGTCGATTAGAAACAAACTTTCAACGCATAATTTCGCTGCGCATAGAATTGGTTTGTTTCTCTGCAAATTGACCGCCAAGTCGGAGAATAACGCGTTTTAATACAACCGAAACGTCCAGTGTGCATCGACCTTAAGACGACGAGGAGGTGAAGCATTTACACGAGCGCGAACCGTGCGCTCGCTGAAACACGACGAAGCGAGCGGTCCGGCTTGCACCGTCGAGCGTGTAACTTTGCCATTTCGAGGGCTCGCGTCGAGCTAAAGGGGCTCCGAGATGGGACCGTCTTAAAGACTAAATAACCCAGCGGCACCGGCCTTTCTCGAGGCAATTTCTGTAAATGAAGAATTACACCGGGACTTCGCTTCCCGCTCCTCCACTCCGCTTTACTCTCCCGCTTCCTCGAGTACACCGCCCGGAGAAACGAAGAAGCGGAAAGTTTTTCTTTCAAAAACGACGACGACGAATGCTCGCGACCTTTTCCGCCTTTTCGCAAAATCCTTCATTAGATTCTCCTCTCGTCCCTCCGCTTTTTCTCGTGAACACGTAGACTTTAAAATAACGTCGAATAATTTCGCCGATCAACAGCAGAATTTTTTTTTCCTTGGTACACGGTGAAGTCCTAAATAAGAATGCTGATTTCAATAATGATACACCTTTTCCGTATTAAGTGTAATTTTAAAGCAGGAGCGAGATCCTTGTCGTTACTTCAACAATAATATATCTTTAGAATCAGAGACTTAAGAATACCCAAACACGGGCTTAACTCGTTCGAGGAAAATTCTCTATTGATCAGTGTTTGAAATTGCGGTTAAGATCGACTCGACGACTTCTTTGCCACTGGATAGGAGAAACCGGACGAATGGAGCGGAGCGGGGACGAGAGCTTAGAAGCGCGGTGCGCCATTGATGCGAAAATAAACGAGATTCTATCCGAGCATAAACTATGGCCAGGGCCGTGCCAAGTTTCCATCCGCCGTAACGTTATTGTGCTACTAAAATTAATTTCCGCCGCGCTCGTACGCGGGTACAGGGCGCGCGCGCGCGCTCAGGTGCTGTGCAATCGTGCGCGAGTAACGGAGATGAGAGAACGAAAGTGAGAAACAGAGAGACGTGAGCGAGAGAGAGAAAGAGAGAACGAGAGAGAGAGAGAGAGAGAGAGAGAGAAGTCGTACTATTCTCCGGAGTCATAATTCAAAACTTATCGTCGACTTGGAGGGGAATAGTTATGCGCCAGGGCCATAAAGCGTAGTGCCTTCGCGGCACTAAAACCTCGTAATCTTCCCGTATCCGTTACTTTGTCGCCCGGGGAATTTTTTTTTCTTCCCTCTCCACCGCACAGCTCGCGCACGCGGAATATTGCGAAAATCGCGTATCCAACGCACTGCGCTCACACGCTTCCCCGCCCTTTTCATCTGTGCTTTACATTCTACCGAAAATTTTCCGTCGTTCTCTCCCACACACAGAGCCCTTCCTCGCCTCTCGAGAACTTTCTTGCGAGGGGTGACGCGCATTTTGAACTTCTTTGTCTGTAACCCCCCCACTCCATCGTGCTTTCTCTTCTCCTCCTCTTTCTCTAAACCCTCACCCGTACGAAAGCATTTCTTGCAAGGTCTCGTGTCGCGGGTGGGAAGGACTTTCTCTCTTGATTTATCGTAATGTTCAGTTTATTCTGAGCTTTTTATCACGGAGAGTATTTCATTTGGAAAACCGTACTCCGCGCACTTCCTAGAGTTTCTTGCGGTTCTTTTGCATCATCACGTTGGAAAGAGGTGGAGCTAGAAAACTCGGTGGATCCGTTTGATTATTTTATACGAGACACTTACCTACGAACAGTAAGAAAGGTGCACAAGTGCACTCGTGTGGACATTGTTGACCACACTGTGATGGGTCAATCACTACGAAATCCAAAATACGCCGTGGTTCTCAAAGATTCGTCGAATGCTCATGAATGGCGAACATTTTGATACACGAGGAAGAATTACCAATGAGATTGTTTCGACATAATTATCATTGATTACAATCCGTAATTGTATGCAGCGCTAGGTGACGAAATCGTAAGCGCTGATAGACATAAATTCAGTACGAGTGGAAAAGGCTCTAAGATAAGAAAGTGTCCGAGACTTAAAGTCCGAAAGTAAATGCGTGCCCTCTTGTTTTTAGCGGTTCAAACGAGTATAATATTCATAGGCCCCATAATTTCCATGGATCTTCTTATCGACGCATTAAATTTGGAACTAATCATCGAGAAGCATCGTGAGTGATGCTTTGCCGATCGATTAGCACCTGGCAATCGAGCGCAAGAAGCGTCTCGACGTCCCGATGCCGAGGCCAAAAGCAACGGGGTGTTTGCGACAGAACGCGGGACCTGAGTCGGTCACGAAAATACATCCGGAGGGCGAGAACAACTCCTACGCCCCTGAGGCTTCCCGAATGCGCTTTGGCAGGCCTTTGAGAGCTCTTGCGACAATTCTTCTTAACCGAGCGACGCTCGCGCGCCGTTTTGGCAAGGCCAATGGCGACTCGGCACGCCGCCCTTGCCTTTTCGGCTCTATCCAAAAATATCCAAATAAATCCAACCACGACCCTCCTCTCCAATCACGCTTCGTTCCGAGACGAAAATTACAAGAAAATTCCGCGTTCCCCAATACCGATTATAAGTTCACGAGTCACGCTAAAGGAATTGGCGTAGCGGCAAAAGAAATGTGGCATTTCATTTGAGAACGAATACCTCGTGGGTTACGTGTGCCGATAACGTTGCCAAAGATGCTTGGCGTGCCGATTCATGCGTCAGCGCGGGAAAGCCCTGGTGGTTGTTTAGAGAAACCCTTGTCGTTCGAGAACAATTGTGCAATGCTTGCGACCAGGAAGATCTTCTCGTGGAACAAATTGCATTTTAATATGCGGATGTGAAAGCTCGTGGAAATCGGAAATGCGCGATGCAGCGGCGTATCGGAGATGGGTAAATATAAAAGATTCGCGAAGACTGAATTCCACTGAATGGATCGATCCTCCGCTCTTCGACGGAGCCCGTTCTCCACCTGGGTAAATTATTCTCCTTCGAGGTGTTCTCGAATTAAAGCGCGAACGCGGTTTAATAATCGCCCGTGAATAATTCACGAGGCTTGCGGCGCTAGCTGAGACAGAAAGGATAAATCAACGAATTTCTCGGCGCTGTTTAAACCGTCTACGTTGTGGAAAAGTATGGCGAGTGAGAGCCTCAAACTTGATTACGTTGCAGAATCCATACAATCGAAGTATACGGTGCGGAGGTAAAATTTTCCGAGAGAGGAGATAAAAGTTATTTCCTACTGCTTCTCCAGCAGCATCTTGACTCTCCTACCTCCTGGGAGCAGAGTATCGTTTGACTATATTGGTCGAGAGAGGGTGAGTGAAGCGAACCGAATGCTCGATCCTCGAACGCGTTTATTAATGCGTCGATTATTTCTCTTGTCCCTCGCAGGGTAGCTGCTCGTTTTTCGAGACTAATGCGCCAATTTAATTCCACACGTACACGCTATTAGTTGGGAAATTCACGGACGAGGCGATTAAATTGGCCATCGGACGTGCCCGGGTTAATCACCGATGGTAAATATGTATACGGCGATTTAAAACTCCACGCGAAATGCGGTAAACGGCGATATTCGATACTATCGCACGCCCCGATCGTTAAATAAATTCATTAGTTCGCATGCTCTCGTGTATCTTTAAACGTTTGAAGTTAATATCGCTTGAAAAGGTAAAAACTTCGATATTCCTCTCCATCTGTAAGTAAGCATTCCTAAAATTGCACGAGGGATGAAGTGGAAGCAAAAAAATGAAAGAGAAATTTACGTCTGTCTAAAGATTCGAGTAATATCCTACGCGAGGCACAATCTCGCAGTGTAGACTCGTCGCGTAACACGCGCGAAGGAACGAGGACAGATTTTCAACTTTAAACGCGATACTAACTACGTTTAACAATCGCCATTACCGCGTGTAGTCTCCGACGCCTCGGGGGTAAGAGGAGAAGTGGATACCTACCCGCTGAATAATCGAAATGTCGTGATTGCTACGAGGAGAGTTTAGTGCCCGCCTGGGTTTCGCAATATTTCGCGCGCGAACGAAAGGCCGAGCGTAGTAACGTCGCGGAGTACGTGCCATTAGCGGGCATAGAATTACCGAATACGCGAGTGCTCTTCCGTGCAATCCTCCATCGCCGATGTTATAGTAATAATTATCAGTGAAGGCCCCTTCTACTTCTCTATTGTACACGAATTACAGGTCGTACTCGATCCGCTCCTGACTCGCGTGCATTCACGTGCCCGCGAGGGCGCGCGCACACGTTCATCCCCCTTGGCGTGGTGCACGCACGCTCAGAGCATGCGAAATTACCGTTACCACCCACAAACCTGGCCACCGACACTACCACCCGCGCCACCTACCAACCAACCCCCGCGAGCATACGTTCCTATTACCGTTTTAATTGAATTAATTTACCGCGCGTGCGGATCAGGACTTACATGTGGCTTCTACGAACGCGAAGACCCCCGCGAGAGAGCTCGTGAGATGTTCGAAGTAGTCTTGAAATTCGATATTTCGACGTGACGAAACTCCTTAGTGACGAAAGGAAGAATGTGAAATGCGAGAATGTGGAATTTATTTGATTATCGTTCGAGATGGACTGATCTTCGTGCGCGAAATATGATGGAAGTCCAGTGTAAAGAATTATTGTTTTTGTATGATTGATTTGAGAACGTTCAGTATCTTTATTCGAGTTACTATTTTAAATTCCATTTAATCGCGCTTGCGTCCGGACTTTGGTGAAAGAGGAGTTCCTGGATTCTTTGCGATATACTCGACACGATTTTCAGAATCTACGTTTGGAAATGAAATTTAGCGGCGCGCGATCGGAGATTCAAAAAGATCCTAAGAACATTTTTCACTCACGCCTTCTAAGCCACGGCCAAAAGATCCCACAAGAAAGAATAAATTACCCACTCTTGCAAAAGATCAACAACGAGAGCCTCGAACTTCCATTCACACCGTTGCGAATGTTAAAGCAGAACAAATACACGCTTCCAAGGGTGTACGCGCTTACTTGGACAAACTTTAATTTAGAATCCAATCCCGTGGCCCTTTGTCCTTTGTTGTCAACCGCGAAAGGAACACCTCGAAACGGAGCGCGCGGTTCTCTCGAATCCGACCCTTGCATCCGCCCAGCCCTTTCCTTTCGCACAAAGTCCATTCGCTAAGTTGAACTCGGAAGAGGATGCGAGCGAGTGCAGTGCGGCGTACCGTCGAATTAAATCGCGTTATCAATCGACAGGGTAGCAGGGGATGAGAACAGTTGGTGGAGGGCGAAATGGGATGTGCGGGTGAATCGCGGGGTAGAAGAGGGCCGAGTGGTCGGTAAGGCACGAAATCGTGCGGTTTACTACCACCACTGGCCAATACTGACGCCGACGCCGACGCCGACAGCGTCGTAAAGCGGCGTCCTTCCGACGAGATGCCGGCCGTGAAACGGTGCCAACCGATAAAGGCCCCCTGGTTAACCGCCGAACTATTAACGCGTCAGACATAAATAATCGTTTACGAACATCGTTAATGGATGAACGAGCGAGGTTGCGAGCCAATCGCGCGACTACGATCGCAAATAATCGTTCCTTTATCTTTCGCTCGTTTTGCGCCGCTCTCGGAGTGTCCCGGAGACTAGTAGCGATTTTCATTCGACCACTATTTTTTCGCCGTCGTTAACGATCGAAATAACGCGAGACGACGCGGATACGCAAACTTAAGGCCATTGGAAATTATTTCTCGGCTGTCGATTGATTCTTATGGTATTCGATGTGCTAATTTGAAATGTGACCACCGTTCTTCGTTATCGCCTAAAGGTTTTTCTTTGTAGTGAAGGTGAGGAATCAAAGAGCAGAATATTGGTATTTTAGTAGCGCTATGCGAGGAAGCTTTTCAATTGCTTTTTCTTAATTTAGCATCCAAGAATAGTTTTTGAACAAATTATTTTATTTGTCGATTTCTGCAAAATCTTGTCGTCTCATCATCTACGTACTGTATATCTACGTATGTACTTCTTTTATTCCTTCGACAGGTATCGACGATTTCGCACAATACTATTTTTCGACGATTCTAACGGAAGCTCGCCAATACTGTTGCAGACAAAATCAATTGAACGTGAAACGAAGTTTCACGTGTTTACACCAAACGCTCGCCGATTCGTGAAAAAGATAAAATTTTTATTCTCGCCGCAGAAAATTTAATCGTTTATTTTTTTCGCTCGTTCGTTCTTGACATTCTCTAATTATAAGAACATAAATTATAAATGCTTTCGATTTCTCCATACAAAGCCAAAATAATGTCCTATCTGTCTAAACGGCGTTTAAAATTTTGCACGGGAACTGGGAGTGACGCGGCACAATTATTTTACACTCGACGAAACTCTCAACAGAGTTACATTTTCAAACAAATCCATTGGACCGTTGTTGCGCGGACCAGTGAGCGTCAGAAATTTCATAGTTTATCGTCCGTGAATATTTGCAGTTAAACCGGAGCCCGATGGTAAAACGGTGCGAGCTGTCGCGTGTATATAAAATTGCAAGACAATGGGCAGTAATGTGGCTCGATCTGCATTGTTACGGAGATGTTTTGCAATTAATAGGAATTAACTCTTGTAAAATCATCGCGCAACGGAGCTATCGACTCGCCGTAGAATTTCCACTGGCCATTGACGAGCACCGATCGCGAGAGAAAACGGGAGAAAGAAAGCCACCGAAGGGGAGACTTCGTAGCTACAATTGATATAATTCTTATGGCTACCTTTAACGATCGAGGTCAGGTAAACAGGCTCGTTAAAGGATGATAAGATAATGCGGCGAAAGACAATAACGATGCTCCAATTGGCCGACGTCCGCACTACGATCCGCGCGAGCTCAGCCGCTAAGAAACTCGCTCCCATTATTCTGGTCTAGATAAAATCATAACCATTTCGTGGGACGACAATGGTAGCGCGACGAGTCTCCCGTTTCCGCTCCTAACGGCTGGGCTTAACTCGACTAACTGGCAGAACAACATTGAAGATCCTCAATAGATCCGCTGCTATGGGCTCCTTTAAGCTGATAGTGTCTATTTGAGAATCTTCGAAGACCAATTCTATAACCTCGGAAACGTAGGAAAATTTGGTTTCGGATAAACCTCGTTTTCACTCAGTTGGTGCCTACTAAAGCATCAACAGCTTTCGAGTGAGTTTATTATTATTCCAGCGATCACCAAACGCCCCTGGTTTCATCGTAAAATTCGCGTGTAAAGTCGTATCTGGAACACAAGAGTCTCGAGCATGCTTAAAATTATTATAGTACGTGTATGTCGTATTAAACTCTGACAGTTTGAAGAACTGATCATGAAAATCAGTTGTAAAAATGTCCAACTGGTAAAACCAATATTACATCGATGATTCCATGTCAATTCTGAAATTGTTAATTTTCGGTTCTCCATCGATTGGCACAAAATTACATGACACTTGGAATTTTCCACAATTCGAAGACATTGTCTTCGACTACTTTTCACGTGCTAATAGTCATGTCGTGAACAATAACCTACCACGTGTAGTATTTCTCTCGATTGTACCGACCATGCCCTCTACCGTCCTTCGGACGTCATCGCCAATGATATCAAGGGTGCACGCGAGGACTAATTCGCTGGACAGCACCGTTTCGCCAATTAGTCCGCGAGTGCGAGGACAGTTGGGTGGTGCGTTGATTAATGGTGAGTGGGTAGTAGTCTCGCGAGTAGTCGAAGGCACTCCGGATGAAGAGCCTTCCGAGTCCTCGAAGCTGTGGGCCGCGCGACTATGCGAGAATGTTCGATCGAATTGGCCGAGGGTGCAAGGGAATGCGAGAGGGTGGAATGGCTAGGGAAAATCGTGGGTGCGGGCTGGAGGTAGAAGGATACGATGCGCTGCGTACCGTCCGCATCAGCATCGACGCAATCACTTAATGGACGATGAGAATCGATTCCGGTTAACGCGGGCCTCGTTGGCCGATCGCTAAAATTGACGAAGTGACTAGGTACGGGTGCTTCCAAGGATCCAACGGTACAGTGGTTTATCAGGCAGTGCGCGGTGCAAGGAAATTGAGCCGGTCCATTGGGTTAATGAGATTTATGGAATGATCCCAGAGAACCGGTTACGAGCTACAGAATAATTAAGATACGCAGAAGATAGCTACGGAACAGCGATTCTTAATCTCTTGTCACTGAGGCTCTCGAAATATTTTTTATTCTTACGAATTGTCGATATGCGCTCTCTTAAACAAATGAATATTTGAGATCCTTGGTAAACCGATGAGGAAGGTAATTGAAATATACATTTCGGTTAACTTTAACCTCATTTCAAAGACAAATGTATAATCGTTTTAAGTATGTACTGTATTTGTCGAGTCTATACTTAGTTCGCGAAAAGAATAGAGTTAGATTGAAAAGTGCAAGGTACACGGATTTCATTTCTCGCCAAAGTCTGTTGCAACATGTGTAGAACTTTGATGAACAATTTTTCGAAAAACATTTGAGAAACCCTGGGAATCTACGGTTTAAGAACCACTGCGTGGAAGTATCGTGCTTAATGTCAGCTGATATACCAAAGTCTACCTGCAATTGGCCTCAAGTGTTAGAAGGAGAATCAATATTTGCCAGGTTCATTTCCTACCCGTCAACTTTCTTCCTTCTTCGATGTAATAATAGTATCCAAACAAGCAAGCATACATTACTCTCGACGATACTCGTGTACGAAGCCTGCGATAAATAATAAACCGCCTATTACGTATCGTTTACAGTACCATTACATCAGCGTTTATTACACCTTCGTATACTGCGCACTTCCTATTACCTTCTTCTTGTCCCGCTCGCGAGCTCGTTCGCTCATCACGATACTCCAGTGCGAATTTATTCGTCCGCTGGAGCAGCTACCGGGCCCTGTGCTTTGCGCCTACGAGAAATCATAAATAATTCATAATCCTGGTCGTACAACATATGTATAATAAAGAAGCGGTGCTACCGCGAGAAGGTAACGGCGCATAAAATCCGAGCGGAATGCTACACGCGCGCCAAGTCCGCGAGACTTCGTCGTTCGAGAGAACAGGAAAACCGGAAGTGTCATTTGAGATTTGCATCGTTGCACCCGAAGACTTCCACCAGCGTGTTATCGTGACGTCGATGATATCACGACGATATTTCGCTTCTCGATTCGCGCGAACGATAATCCCGGACGTGTTTAGGGAAAGGGAAAAATATCGCGCGCGTCACGCACGCGGAACGCGAGCTGGAGGACGGGCGTGAAAAGCGTACGTCTTTTCGAGCGGACCTTGAAACGGGAACGATAGTAGTAACAGCGTAACGGCATGCGAGCGTTAGAGAAATGTAACGTTACGTGCAACGGACTCGTTTCAAGCTCGTACGGAGACGCAATTTCTCGGAATCAGTTACGGACGTTCATACAGGTACGACGATAATTATAGAGCAACATTGAAGCGAAATAATAGGGAAGATTAAACGATCTTCACGATCAAATTTCCAATGGTCTAGGGTTAAAGCGTAACAGGTGCTGATTGGTTTGTTGATTGATTGGTGAAAAGTCGGTGAATTGCAGCTTGGGGATTTTTTTTCTGGAAACTTAACTTGACGAATCTTTCTTTTTTTTTTATCTTGAGCAGTATACGCGTGTTGAACAGATACTACGAATTTTTGTTTGAAAGCAGAATGAAGAATGTATAAGATAAGCGTAGTTAATTTTACGGTAAACACTTTTTTCAAGTTACTATGTAGTCTCCCTTTGCGGTCGTGATTAAAAAATAAATATTGTTTAGAAAATATACAGATATTTCTAGCCTGCTTAAGGGCTGAGCGAATGTCGGAATAATTTCTGCACAGAATTTTTACACAAATTTCGACACAGAATTTTTCTCGTATTTCGTCACTTCGAAAAAATAGGGGTTGAAAAAAAGTCCTGGGATGAAGATTAAATTTTTGCGTAAATCGATCGAGTGGTTTTCGAAATGCTTTTATCACACCTTTGAAAACCCCAATTTCGAAGAAAATGTGTCGAAAGATACATTACATTTCCATTGCACCGACATCGAGAATAC
Source organism: Tiphia femorata (assembly GCA_944319695.1). Lineage (NCBI taxonomy): Eukaryota > Metazoa > Arthropoda > Insecta > Hymenoptera > Tiphiidae > Tiphia > Tiphia femorata. The sequence goes on from OX090899.1 coordinate 1,864,547, forward strand.
CACTTGAATGTAACTCGAATTAACTTCTAATTTCGAACGAACCTTCAAAGCACGAATTTTGAGAAGCTTCAACAAAAAGAGAATCGTTAATCGAATATTTCTCGAAACATTATAAAAAACACCTTTGACCTAGTGCACTTTGACGCTCGCACAGTCGCGAAATTATCGAAAATCGGCGATCCAAAGAATGCACGAAAAATGTATGACATTTCGAAATTTTCCCGAGGGTCGAAAAATTCTCTTCCAATGAAATATCACGAGCTAAATGCGCGGGCCGCGTCCACTCGCGTGCGTCATCTCGCCGGGGCAGCGAGCGGGATGGCCAAGAGCGGCCCAGAATCCCAGAACAGCGCGTCGACGTCCTGGGACATTTCCCGGATTTTTCAATCGATATTGCGACGAGTCCCGTGACGTCACGGGAGCAGCCGTGACGCCTACGAACGGGTCCGGCGCATGCGCCTCGGCCCACTGGGTTAATAGGTTATGTTATCGATCAGCGGGACGTCCGACAACACACGGAGCTGGAGAGTGCGAGGGCGTGCGTACGAGCGAGCGAACAAGCGAGCGAGGAGAGGGAGAAACAGCGGAGGCAGCCTTTCGATTCAGTGCGACCTACCCTAGGCGTACGAGCTACACCCTCCTCGTCCTCCTTTCTATTCCATCCCTTCCTTAAGACCTATCCGTTCGCATGTCCGTCCATCCATCCATCCATTTACCCGGGCCACCCTTCCTCATCCTCCGCCCTGTGAAGGCATCCACCGTGCCCTCTCCTCTCTTTCTCCTCTTCTTCTTATTCTCCTTCTTCTTCTTTCACTCTCTCCTCCACTCTCGAGCCCTGCCGCGAGCCCAGCACGCCACTCGATCACTGACACTCTCAGAATTTCCATGCACCCTTCCTTCCCGCCCGTCCAACCAGAAACGCGTGTATCGATTTATTAAAGCGACCTTTTGCGTTCGGGCAAATTGCCTCGCCCGGTACCACTACGCCCGGGCTGTGCCGCGGCAGAACCGAGCTCCCGGGTTCTACGCGAAGCGCCCAACAACGCGACCCGCGAACCACGCTCCACGTTCGTTTTACTCACGCCATTGATCGTTTCGCGACGCATAATTTCTTTTACGATTCTCTCCTTGCCCTGCTTCCACCGCTCCATCGTTCCGGGTAATTTCACAACACCGTCGCCTTGACTGGCTGCTACCTTGGATTTCGTTCGTCACTTCCGCGAGGTGTTCTCGTTCTACGACGAGAAGAAAATAGAGAAGAGGTGTTGAAAATGATTGGCAGCTCCACGTGAGATTTTTCGAGGTTTCTTTAACACTAGAAGTACCGACCAGACAAAATGACCGGGTGCGTCAATTTTTCACAAGAATTTCTCTTTAACATTAGAACTACCAATTTCGTTTTTCGTATGGAAACTTCTTTTGTTAACCACTCATTTTGACAGAGAGAACGTTTATTTTATCACTGAGCTGCCATTTACTTTTGTTTTCATATGGAAGCTTCTTTTGTTAACCGGCTTGGTAGTTCTAGTGTTAATAGCTTGCGACACGTTCGATCTGCAAGGGCTAGTTGCAGTCTTATTGGTTCACGAGAAATGGAAGAATCAGAGGGGCGTTCTGTTTTTCAGAAGCTGTTAAAGCATAACCCAAGTGGGGTGGTGAATCGCACGAAATATCTCGACGACTACCGCTCTCCACGAAGTTGTAATATACTACGGTGGCCAAAGTTCGTCGCAGAAATAATGGGCGAGGGATGGGAAGGGCGAAAGTTCGTCGTTTCAAATTCAACGATGGACCCATTCGTTAAAATAACGAATCCAATGGCTCGATAACGATTTCCAGGCGGCCCAATTGTAAGGCAATCCTCACTCGCCCCTTCTATCTCGAGCTCTCGTTCGACCGAGCGTAATTAGACTACGAACGTTTCCATTGCTTCGCCTGGTCACGATAGATAGAACGCGATCTCGCCGATTGTTAATCACGAGGGGAGCCTATTTTAAAGGCGGGAAGGATATTTCTGAAGCCACGAGAACGATCGATTCCGAGGCGCCGTCTCCTTCTGGAAAAAAGATTGATACTCGAGTCACCCCAGCCCATCCTGGCTCGGATGGAACGTCGTAATTTTGTTGAATTAATCACGTGCACCTGTCGAAGAACTATCTAGCAACGGGTAGGGGGATTTCATTAAGGACGCGAGCGTCCTTATTTCGCGATTCAATCTCCATGTATTTCTGAGATCGTAACGAATTAAAGCGCAGCTTCAATTTTAGAAGAGGAGGTGCCAAGGTTCCTGAAGAGTCACGTCTCAGAGATTGAGACGACTATTCCTCTATTAAATTTGCTCGCGGTCAATCTGTACGATCCGTGAACAGATAAACCGTTCGATTAGCTTGGAAATGAAGCTTCGATCGAGAAAACGAGCGAATCGAATCGTTTAACCGTTTGTGAAATTGGCGAGTGCTCGTCTAGAGTCGAGCAGAATTGTCGACTAGGAGAATTGTGTCCATATGCTTCGAAACACGCCTCGTCGGTATCTCGTCCCAGTGATGCGATCCCGTTTCGTTTACCGATTGGGTATGAAAAGGAATCGGCTAGTCTCCGCGTACCGCTCGAGGAAAGTGCGAACAACCCTCGTGAGAAAATACGATGATTTACAAGTCTCGAAAGTCGGCTGAAATTACTTCGAAACTTCGTCTTAATTCGATTAATTATGGGACGCTTCGGGGACGAAAGTTTGTACCGGGGTGCGGCGCATACGAACGGTGCAGTAAAATTCTACCATTTCTTACGAATGCCTCGCTCGTCTCTCCTAATTTATAAGAGATCGCTATCTAATCATCTAACTTCAGACTTCTCCACGGCGTAGTAAATTCCGATATAGCCCAATTCCGATTTCCTCGACGCGTGAGAAATTTTGAATCGCGGTGCGCACGAGTTTCTCGGGGGAAATTCTCAAGAAGCATTACTTCCGCGCATCGTTCATTTGTCTTGTCTCTGCGTCACGATGTAGCATGCGAGGCTTTGGCTGAATTTAACTCAAAGGATGACACACGCGACGAGCCTCTCCACGAGGCACGTATGTTGATCTTCAAACAATGCGCCCTTTATCTCATCGCAATAAGCCGCACAATCCGAAACATAAAGCCCAAGCTAATCTTGACTATCTAATCCAGCGCGTTTTCGGGCAACGATGTCTCGTCGTTCCGCGTTTCTGCCAAAAATTCGCGACACGGGTAGTTAGCCGATAATAAATTACGGGACATGTTCGCGAGCGGAACGGCGTAAAGTATAATACGAATATCTGCGTATAAAACAACAATTTCGGGAGAATTTAATCCTAAACCTGAACTTTAGGAAACCCTGGGACATAAGATCGGCTTAAAGTAGGATTTCACAGAAGGAAGAGTCGCGATGCTATCACTACGTCGACGTTGCATGGTGGACGCGAAACGACGAAAGGAAAAAAAAAAACAGGAGAAGCAAGAAGTGGAAGGAGGAATCGCGCGAATTTAACGGTACAAGCGGTAATTTCGAAATTGACGCTCGAGCGACGACGCCATCCGAGGCTCTCCTTCCCTCTGTGCATAGGGCGCAGAATCGTCTCGCTCGGCTCGTTTCCCCCGCGGGATTGTCCCGAGGAATCGAGCCGAGATAATTTCCTCGATTGAATTTTTCATTACCGTCCCCGGCTCCTTCAATCGAGTCCTTCCACCCCTACTCGCACCCTACTCTCCTGCACCCCCTTGTCTCTTTTTCTCTCTTTCGATCCTCCTTCCTCTCGAAGCTGCGGCCTCTCTCTCCAACGCGCGCGAGATCCGCTCGAATTGTTCGAGGGCGCCGAGGCGTCCATTTTCAGGGATGATCCTAGCTCGGAGCCTGTTGATCCTCCGTCACATTGAAAAAAATTGCATTTTTCACGGCGTCTCGCCTCCATTTTCCACGCCACCCTCGACGATCGTTCTTCTCTCTTTCTCTCGTTTTTCTTTTCTCTTCCTCTCACTCGTGTCTTCTCCGCCACCCTTCGACTTTACCCCTCGATCGCTCGCGATGAGGAAAAAGCGATTGGTTCCCCACGCGAATACGTTAAACTCGATCTAAGCCGAACCTGTTGAGTACTTCGCACGCTCACGACTCAGATGCCGATGGAAGCTGCGCCATTGGAAGGAGAACGGATCGACTCTCGTCTTTGGAAATGCGCAAGAATGAAAACCGGAGAGGGTGGATCCACTGTCTTCGAAGATAAACGTGGCACGTGTCGTGTGATAAGTTTAGTTTATCCATGCTTCCTATTTCCTTTGGTGGGTTAATCAACATGGGGTAAATTTCACGCGTATTCTAATGAACGATTAGACGGAGACATCGACGAATTGCAAATTGGAAATTTCGATCAAAGGTCTCGCGTATTTGCCGGCGTCTTAGAAGGTACGCGAATAAAAATAGTCGGTTTCAAATGAAATATTTACAGGGTGTCTTAAGGAGGCGTCTCGGGCGCACCCGACGCGATCCTTCCGCCCTGTTCGACGAGAAAAAGAATTATGCATACGCTACGACGTTCGTCGGTAAGTCAAGGGTCACTCGCCAGAAATACTCGTGGAAAACTGGTCTACGGAAATAGTGTCGCACGTCAGTTCGAGGATGCATATCGTCAGTACCGCGTCTTATTTTTGGTACGACGCATTCAGACGTGTCTGAATTAGAAGATGCACGAGCGAAGATGGGGCGCGTCGATAAATTCGACGCCGATTCCTTTGCCACTTTCCCTCTCGATCTGTGCTTAGTGTGAAATAGTCACACCGACTCTGGAGCGCATGGTGACATATCGCGACAGTTACCGAAATATTTTTATTGCTGAAATTGAATTCAATTTTCTCTTTTCTATCTAGCGGGCTACACACGAGATTTGAGTTATCGATGGATTCTGACGATTATATTTATGTTAAAGAAATTCATTACAGGTAGCGTATTAATTTTCAGGTTAGAATGAACATTTAAAATCGGCGGGATAAGAAGTTTTTGTCTTTTGTAACTTACATATGCCTCTGCTACTGCTTTCATTTGTTTCTACAGATTGTGTTTCTTTTTTGCAGATTCAACTATCTTTAATGCGGAAGCTTATCTAAGGATGCAATAATTGCAATATCGTTTTCTTTCCTCCTACATTTTTTTTTAGCCATTTACTCGTGGTCTTTTCAACATTCTTCATATCGAAAAAAAAGAAAAAACACTTTACTTAACATTATCATGGCAAGGTATCAAAGTCGAACATTGTCAATATCAAGCTTCCAGGTACAAGGGAAAAAGGAAAAGAAAAAGAGCCCACCGTACATCTTGAGTAACAACCAACCTTCGCCATTATAAACGCCCCACCGCGAACACTTGCGTGACCGGAGAACAATTTTACAGAACGCTTTCGCCGCACGAATCTCCCCTAAAATCTGTCCTCAACTTCCTCGGAGAGAAAAGGAGCAATTACTCATCCATCGAATTCAACCAGTCACCGCCATCCATCAATTCGAGCCCTCGACCCCAGGCGAAAAATCCTCGAGAATCGATAGCAAGGCCAAGGCGTGTCAGGCACGAAAAAGGCGAACGCTCTCGACTCGCGCGTCCTTGGAAAATTACGAAAGCTCGTGGCATCATGAGCGAGAGCGGATGAAATCGCGAGAATGGCGAACGACACTCCACCGACTCTCACGGGAATGTTTTTCGCGTACGGGACAGCGGTGCGAAAGAGAGGGTGGAATGTGTGGCGGAGAACAGGGCGGAGTCCCGGTCGATATGAACGCGCGAGCAGCTTTTCTCGTCTCACCTTCTCCTCTTCCATTCTTCCTTCTCGTCTCGCCGGTGCTCTCGCGGGAAAGGACGCGGGGTGAGAAAATTATATCGTCGTCTGCTCGCTTATGAAAACAGTCTCGTAAAGCTGACGGGAGTCCGTCTCCGTTTCTCTCTCCTTCTCTCTCTCTCTCTTTCTTTTTTTCTCTTTCATTTTCCCTCGCTCGTTTTACCCGCCATCCTCGGTGTCTCTTAGTTACGAATGTCCGCTGCTCCCGTGAGAGGAAGGAAAAATCCGTGGAAAGTGGTCTCTTCGCGTTCGAAGGAGCAGCAAATTGGAGCGTGAGATGACGAGCGCGTAAAGGACAGTGAGTCCGCGAACGAGACGGTCGAAGGACTGTAAAAACAACTTAATGCGAGAGAATGGCTCGAATTACTGTAAAGATGTTGTTTCATCATCGCCCGTGGCCCCGTTGTGTACGAGGGGTGTGATAATAACCCGGATGATAATGGATGTGCGTGGTTGGATTAAATGGAGGGCGAGGGTCGTTGCCAAGGGGGTGAGAGAAAGGTCGGTTGGGATGGAAGCTAATTAAATTTTTCGGTTATTCTTTGAGAAGGGGTTGTAGTCATTGGGGTTGATCGGAATGCTTTCGTCAGGCTGTTGGACCGTTTGACGTCCAAGTCGTGATGGCGCGTGATAATTCAATCCACTTTTCAAACTGAGGAATTTGCTTTACGGAAGGATCTTTAAGTGTATCTTTAGGCGCGTCTTTAAACGATTCATTCAATATTTATATTAAAAGAGCTAATTTGCTCTCTAAGTAAAGTGGCTCGACATTTTAAAAGCCGTATCGTAGCGCACACTTAGATGATCTCGGCAGGTCAAGTTCTTCGTTTGAAAAACTGAAATACTACGTTGAATTAAAATCATCGTGAGCGTCTGTCGCATTAATAATTAATCCCTTTAACGACGACTTTGGGTACCAGGAAGATTTCGAAAGCGGTTCTAGGGTGTCCACGCTCACGCGAATTATCGATGCGAAGTATTTTCACCGGAGGCGCAAGAAGTTAAAGCGTTTCCTGAAAAAGTTTCGTTCGCTCGGACCGTTCGAGCTATTCACAAGCGACACGAGCTGTTCGACCAACCGGCCCCCGAGGACTTCCGAACGCATAACATCGAGCAATTTATCTGGCAGCATCGCGATTTGTCATGAAAATTGCAAACTCTCGTAAAAGAGGGATGAGCCGTCGCGTATCTCCGAGAGAGGAGGAAAAACTTCCATTTTCAGGGATCGATAGGATGCTCGAATCGGATACGAATACGCGCTGAACGATAAGGGTTGCAGTACGCTCGACTGAAGATCTTCGCTGATATCGTTATCCTCGTATCGAGACTTTCGAATTAATCGTGAAATAATGGCCTTTACCGGAAAGCTTTCGTCCTCGAAAAACGAGAAGAGAAAGGAAAACAAAAACAGGAGGTGGATGTCTCGTTGAAATAACGAAATACGCGATTTAAACAAATTGAAATCCCACGGGTATAAAAATCCTCACCTTTTATTTGACATCGTTGGGTAAATACGACCTCTCTGGGGGGGACGAAAATTCGCCGAATGCGTGGAGGAGGATGGGGAAGGGGCGAAACGCCGGAAACGGTACGGTACATCCGATTCGGATAAATCGTCCGGGCATTTGCATATATCGCGCGAATCGAGCGCTCTCTTGATCGCGATACGTTTGCGCGGAGAGCCGTTTCGTTTATATTACCTTCGTTATGAAGACATAAAAAATACGGGCCGGGACGCGGGAGAAGTCATGTTACGAGGAGTAGGAGGAGGAGGTGGGCCCGAGGAAAATGGAAAGAGAGAAAAGGGATGCAGGAGGGGCAAGAGAACGAGGACGACGAGGAAAGGAAGAAGAAGACGGCAAGGGATGTGGTGGTGGCAAGAGGCGAAGGTGAAGGAGGGATGTGAAGAGAGTGGAGGATGAAGAACGTCGACGGTAGGAGAAGGCCTCGTCGAGTATTTTGCATTCCGACCCTCGTAAACCGGTAAGCCGTGCATAAAAGGAGCATAAATGAATACTTAACGCGGCAAAGCGGGCGGCCCTTTATTTGGGTCGAGATTTAAAGTAGATTTAAAGCATAAGCACCGATTCGTTCGCAGTGCCGTGTCGCCGAGCTCGGGCCCCCTTCGAAAACTTCTTCCTCTTCTCCTCGAGTACCCTCGAGCGAAAGAAGGCGCGAAGCGGGAGGCACGACGAATCGCAACGTCCGTTTCGAGAATTCGAAAGTTTTCGTCTCGAGGGCGACGATTTCGTCTCGCTATACCTCGGCACCGTGTCCAATTTTGCAGCACCGTGCAAAAGTCTCGGGGCGCTGTGAAATTTTGCGCATTATCATCCGAATGTGATATACCTCAGATGCGATTAACGCTGGCCCAGAAATGCGCCACGCTCCACGAGAAGAGGAATTCAAGTGGGAAAGGAGCAGAGGGACGGTGTTGAAAATGTGGTGTCAAAAGGGATGTGGGTAGAAAATCGAGAGCGGGAGGCGCACGATTGGTAGTATGAAAAAACAAGAACGCGTCATGTATGATTTACCGATGTTTTACCTCGCACTTTCCTCCGGATTTCGCGTATTTCCTCTTCCCTTTGCCACGTTTCCTTTTGCTCTCTTGCTCTCGTAAGACACTAGACTGGCTGTCGTTGGTTCACGCAGGCCATCAATCCCGTTTGTTTTTTTTTCCACCGACTCCTGCAACTTTTATTAGGCACTTTCGAAGTCACCACAGCGACCTTTAAACTCCCCACACCCTTTCGACACTTCAAATCGAAGTGAGTGGGAGGCACTCTCTCACTCTCTCTCTCTCTCTCTTACGCGAAAAGTGACAAAGAAACGGAGAACGGAAAGGGACAGTGAAAGAAGGGGAGCGCACAATAGACGAGAAAGCGGGAGAAATGGAAATTGCGCACTTACGGCTGGGACAAAAGGTCAAAGGGAAGTCGTGACAGGAACGTTCGCAAGTTCGAAAATTCTTCTTTCTGGCTTTACGGGAACAGAGAAGCCTTGGCGAAAGATAAAACCGGATGATGAATATCCTTGGCGTTCGAATAAACTTCTCGAACTTCACGATGGTAGGAAAAAAAAGAACGAGGGCGCAAGGTCGTCGCGAAATCGCGACTGTGGCCTGCTCGTGCTTTACGCGAGTTCTACGCTTCGCTCCCTAGTGGGATACGAAAAGAAGAAGAAAGAAAGAAAAACAATAGAGGGGTGAACTCGAATCATCTTCAGTACCATCGCAACCGCGAACGAGCACCAACGGGACTCCCTACTCATCTTCTTAAACGCGTCCCTGGAGGTGACCTTCGGAACGAGGAGAAAGAGGGACTGTGAAGGTGGAACGGATAAGAATAGGTTCGCGAATCCTGCTGCTCGACTCCCGCAGTTTCAACCTCTTTGAAAGGGTGCGCGAAGAGACCTGTGTCGAATTGAATAGCGCGAGGCAAAAGAAAAGGGCGATCTGGTAGGCCGCGAAATGAGAACTCCAGGTCCGGGGGTTGCACGAGGTCTGAACAAGCAAAAGGTTAGAAGAGAAGAACCCATAAATTTGATCGTCTATGAGAAGATAACAAGATCCGGTAAGCATTTGTAGCGTTGGAACGCTAACAATAAAAATAAGAAGTTAACAGGGTGGATTGGAAATGGATCATTAACTAGGGTTACGAAAATGTGTGTTTATAAAAAAGATCCGTAAACCTAGTGTTAATTGTACTAGATTATAATACTATATACAGGATGCTCTTGTTAGTACTAATCAGCCTTCTTCCATTCATTTTAACTTACAAATTTATTTGAATGCTAGGGTGAAAGAAATATTTTCGAAATATTTCCAAGGATAAATATATAAAAATTTATTTATAACAGACAAGAACACTTTTATTTTTAAAGCAGAGTGCGCTGCAGTTCTTTTAAGTGACTCGCAACAGTTCGTAAGGGCCGACTGAAGAATGAGGGAGGAAGATGGAAGCACGAAAAAAAGAGAAGCACGAGCAAGTCCATCGGCGAAAACGTGAAAGAGGGTGGACCCACGACTATCCGTCACTTCCGTGCGCGCACTAGACGCCTGATCCTAGATATTCCCAGAGGTCTCGTTCGCGGATTCTCGCAAATCGTTTTCTACACGGTGGATGGTTAATGGATCGATTGGCAAGACTCGATGTCCAGATGAAGGTCGAGGACATGTGGCTCACGTCGAGGGCTGTGAGCTTTGATCGATGAACGGTTCGCGCACGGCGGAGATCCGCGAGAGGATTTCGTTCAAGAAGAACAACCTTTAGCAATTTATTCACGGCACGGAACGACTTATGTGGATTCTTTTGTACGCGGAATTTTTCTACTGTCGGATCGCGTCTAGGTTGGATCGAGTCGAAGAAATTCTTCGAGGGATTGGAACGAGCCCGCCTCGGAGGGTGACTTTATCTGTGCTCGCTGTATCGCACGGAAAGGAGAATATCTGCAGAAGGCGCAGAGATATATTTTGTGAGAGCTTTCAAGAAGAGGATATAGAGAATTTTAATATTACTTTATGCCGCGATGGAATTTTTTTATCATCGATTCTTTTCTTAGAAGTCTCCTCTCTTAATGCGTAACGATGTATGACGGTTCAATGCGTTAACTGTGTTTGACGTGTATATTGGTCATTAAACAAATGGAAGTTTTTTATATTATGACGAGAATACTTTTTGCAATAGGATAAGCATTATCAATTTTTTAATGACGCGCGCACGTGTCGAACACTTTAACGGGCTAAAAGATAACACCTTCTTTTCAAGCTTTTACAAGAGATATCGGCAAGCGAAGCGAAATTCTCGTAGACGTTCCTGCACCGATAAGAAGATGCGATGTAATATAAAACTGCAGAGGCACGTTTCTCGCTGTTCCCCGAGACGATGGAAAATGTTATCCATTTTAGTCGCGAGAAGGTCCGGCCCCGCACCGATGCATTTTCGCAGAAAACAAATCAAGATACCGCACCTTGTCCGTAAAGTAACATTTTTACACGTGTATGGTTTCAATTTGGTTGGAAATTTTGGTATCAAGTTGTTGTCTGTCTAAATATCAAAAACTCGATTATCTACCGAAGGTATATGAATGAATGTTGATAAGGTACACGTGTCGATATCTGACCATTTTCTCAAACGTGTTACACGTCTGGATCAAAAAGAAGAAGTAAATCACAACTTTCTTCGGATGGGCAAGATAACAAATTATCGCTTTCTTTATCGCACGTGATCGCGCGTTATCTGCATTATCCTGCTACATGCACAAACTCGATGTGATATTTATGCGGTCTGCTAGTTGTCTCTTTGATGCAAGAGATGTGCAAATATTTTTGCGAAACAAAAATTTCACGAGTAGTCATGAGTATTTATTTCTACGAGTTGACGAACCTGAAGCAAGTAATTTTTTTTGAACAATTAACATGCTGACAGTTATCCAAGTTTCGTGAGTTTGGCCTTAAAATGGATAAATTCGTAGAGGATCACACCAATGATTATCGTAGCGATTAACGTGTGAAAATATAACGGGTACACCCACCCTTATCGACATCCCTGTTATTGATTTAAACGATCAATTTCACTTGAAATTTCAATTCTTTTTTACAATGGCACGCATCATATCTCGATACAGCGTCATCTCCTCGCGAATACCTATTGTTTCTCGAAAGGTACACGTTCGAGACAGTTTCAAACAATACGCGAATCCGTTTCCTTTTTCTTTGTCCTTGCTCGAACGTAAGCGTATGGGCGCGCTCGTGACGTATCGGGCGACCAAGACAACGGCGGCAGCTGATTAACGCCAATAAATAATAAGGCAGCATTGCGGCAAAGGCAATATTTGTTCGTCACCAAAGACACATGTGTACTCGCGTGAAGCATGAATTTACGTAGCGCGATGCGTGTGGCGGAATGCACGCGACCGTACAAAGCCGATAACGATGGATCTCTCGTGTCTCCGTAGTTTCGCATTTTTCTTCCTTGTTACAGGTGCACCTCCTCGATAGTAAAACTAGAAAACTCGATATTTTCAACGTTTGAGTATTTCGGAATAATCATCTACAAGGAATAATGATTGAAACTCGCACTACTAAAAATTCTACCCTTCTCATTTTCGCAGAAACAATGTAAAAAAGACTCAATTGATAAAATAAGAAATTCGATGAAAACTTTCAGTTCGAATTTACTATTCCAAACGCTCCAATTTTAATGTCTACATTTTACCCCGGCACCCTAAAAACCGGAGGACATCTATTTACCCTGTTTCCTTCGATCTATTACTTCCGATGTCTGCCCTTTCTATTGAGAAGCTCGAAGGCGGGAAGGATGCCTCGTACAATTAACAACCGTGCTTTAACAATGGCCGAGACTCTTCCGTAGAAGTGGCGAAGAGAAAGAGTGACGGAGAAGTAGCAAGGATAAGAAGGAAACGCTTCTGCAAAAGCGTTCGGCCGCTCTCACGCGCGCAGTCGTCTCCGTTTTATCGTACAAACAGTCGCCGCGGACGGATCTCGTCGTCTATCTCGTAATAATATGATTTTAATGTCGTCTCCCAGGAGGTACGATACCTTTGTGAGGCTCGTTTTTACGGGAGATAAGACACGTCGCGTTAACGAGGCAGCCTGTCAACCAGTTCAACGAGTGCTTCGTCGGTGTCGCACCAAGGAGCCTTGTTACATCTCGTTCTGTAACGAGAGAACGAATATTTCATGCGAATCTAACGACCGAAGATTCCTTCTCCGTTTGAGAATCGCACGCGAAGATTCCACGAGTGTCCGTTCTATTCGACGAACGTCGTCGTTCTGTCTCAAAATACGAACGAGAACTTCGTAAATTCGAATTTGAAACTTTCGACGAAGCGCGAACGACAAGGAAATTAAAGTAACATATCGACAACTAACACGTGAAATGCGTCGTGCACTCCGAGTGCCCTGAGTCGTGCGAAAGAAAGAAAGAAGAAATGGAAAAATTGTCGGCGTATGGAAGCTTCGGTCCGGAGTCGCGGGGTGAACGAATATCGTTCCGTACCTTGGGGTCCCTACGAATTAGCAATGTAAATAGAGCGGATCGGTCACGAGGACAGGCGGTGTACGTTGAATGGCCCACGATGTCCCCAAAGTTGAAACCGAATAAATAAGCGAGGAAGTGGCGGGCCCTCTGCCATCCGGCGCGACACGTTGTCCGTGTCCGTTGACCTCGTCGACCGATCCGATTTTCATATCAGCTACCGATCGATCCCTCCTCGTTTATCTATCGGAAGCACTTCGTGTGCTACGCCATAGAATAAATAAATAATGTTTACCAGCACCCGGCTCGAAGATCCTCCGTCGTCGCGATTGCATCGGCCGGCGACTTTTAGAGAACATTTCGCAACCGTGAAATGAAAACGAAACGTGGAAAGAAGCGAGGACTCGAACGAATCTAATTATACAATCGCGGATGAAAAAGAAAATTGCGAGTTTCATGGACGTCGAGCAAATAACTCGCCGCGTAAGATTGCATAAATATAAATATCTCTTTATCTTTGGAATGTTGAATGAGAATGTTTACACCTTCGCGTATGGTCTGCACTTGGACAATAGTTAACGATCATTGTGTTGCAGGTGTAAACACGCATAGAATCGCGATTATAAATGAGATCGCTTTTAACGTTTGTGTCGTGATATACGAGTATTATTGCTGCATTAATCCAATTTGTGAGCGTAGAGGAAATCGAGATTGCGCAGATAACGGTTAAGTAAAGCCATTAATTATTCATGTAATTTCTGACAGTCGTTCTACCGAAATGCTTCATGCAAATCTCTATGCGCAACACTAACAATCATTAAATATTCTACGCCGGTAACAATTGTTTCCAGAAATTTACTACCCTCTCTGTTTTGATTTCCTACCCTAATCTCGCAAATCACTGAATTACATAGAACCTTTCCAAATCGAATTTTCCATTTGAAACAAATCTGGAATAGACACTCATTACGAACGCGAGCAGTACGTTCGAGCGGAGCCAATGCAAAGTACTTTCCACCTACGAGTATATTAAAAGTAACAATAGTAACGATCGAACGAGGACGCTCTACCATTCTTATGTATTTATTCGTGGCTTCGCCGTTGGCCCAACTCTCGGAGTGTCTCCCCAATGCAAATCTGTCGCGATAAAGGCACGAGAGGTACGACATGTGAAACGCAAGTAACGATAAGTGCCGCTAAGGTACGGCCACGAGTTTGCAGACTTTCGATATTGGCCGGCTTGTCGTCGCAGACGTCACGCACGGGCCATCTGTCTCTCCCCGTCTACTCGAGGAACTGCGAAAGATTTCCGTAGAGAGGAAGGAAGTGTCGGAAAAAAGGCAGAAAAAACGTCAGAAGAAGAAGGAGAGGAACTTCGGTGGTATGCGCGACGCGGAAGTGCGGCTGAGAAAACGTAAACTAGTCGTCGTACTTCAGAAATCTAATTTCTCCTTTTGCTTCGTCCCCGAGAATCATACCAAAAGGAAGAAGAATAAAAGTGAACTGGCTCAATATCAAAGTAGTCTAGAACTACTGTAAAAAGAAATTCGAAATCTTCATTGGTAGGATGCCGAACCATTCGCGGAATACACATGCACGCGAAAAGGAAGGTACATTTTTACGTGTATTCCCAAAAGTGCAGCGCAGGCAGCAACATACTCGCCTAACATCGTACGGTACCACGTGCTGCGAAACGCTTTTCCTCTTTACCTACCTCCCACCGCTCTTCTCATTATCGCGCCGATCCGCGGCGTGCAGGTTAAGTGGCAAAAAGCGCAGGCAAACAAGAGGAGAGGAGGATTTGATCGATGGTCGGTTCCATTATCAAGATCCAAAACGACAGCGTGGACCGAGGACGTAGGTACGGCGGCATTAAGCGCTTCCACTGACCCCTCTCTCACCCCTCACGAAACCCTCTTTTGCCTCGGAGGCCCCTCGTTATTTTCGCGCGCGAGCGAACGAGCGACACACAGTCGCGGCCCGTCATTTTTCCTTCGTTTTCCAAATGTACGCCCGCCCGTAAATCTCCGGGCGGCTCTCCTTTTTTCGCCCCCCTCGCGCTTGCCAAGGGAATTACGATTGTTTACAATCCACCACGGGGTCCAAGTTTTTCGCCGCGCAACGTAATTAATGCGAGCCCGCCCGTACGTCGCGCGCGTCCGCTTCGCAATTAGTGGTCCTTCTTGCGCTCCACCTGCTTCTCCGACGACGCGCACCCGTGGGCGGCTTAAACGTCGCAGTCGCGATGCTGAAACTTTAACGAACGCGCATTCCCTCTTCACCTCCTACCCCTTCGCCCACGTCACGTGTGCGTAATTATCTATAATGAAATTAAGGTCAAGCTTTTCGGGGGTTTGCTTCGACGATGGCACGCCGAGTTCACGATTATCGGCCTTTGCTATTTCGCCTCGAGGAATTCCACCTCGAAGCTCCACGAACGTTCTATTAGTGGGACGAAGAAGTGGCAAGGGTGCAAATAAGATTTCGTTAGTTGGCACATGTTCGATTTCTTCGCAGGTTATTTTTCTACTGCAGGCACATAGTCTTTGGTAGAGTAGTTTCTGTTAATGGGCCGTGGATGCGTGATACGCGCATGTTTGGATGCATATTATATCTGTATTTTGATGTTTTTAATTTGAATTTTCTTCGATTAGGATATTAAATGTGTATTTCGTTTACGCAAAAGAGATATTTAATTTGTTTTAAAAAAGAACACGATCGTTGAATTGAATGTTAGCAAAACTAACAATAGATCCTTCTACCCCTTCTCTCAACCGGATCGAAACAGCACGTAAACGGTATTATCCAATTCATATATTATTGCAGTAACTGTATATTCAATTATCCGAACCCACAAATATAAATACACTAGAAGTGTACGCTCCAGCCTCGTGCCTGTGGGCCAGTCGTGATTCAGTAACTATTAACAAGATTGAGGTCGTGTATTTTCAATGCGCATGAGAACATTTGCTATTCCGAAATGTTAATACAAATCCGTTCTCGTCGACAAATTTTCCACGAAAATTCGACAAAACGAAATAATTTCGCTTCCTCGCATAAGATTCTTAAAAGAATCCCGTAGAATGGTCGCCACCCCGAAATCTGAAAGTTGCCGAATTTGTAGCTCCAGTCGAGTATAAACTTTCCTACCGGTAACGGTGAGCTTGCTCGAATGTGTTGGAATAAGGGAGAGCCTGCTTCGACGATGAAGGGGCGAGAAGCAAATAAAAACGAATAGGATGAGCGAGGAGAAGCGATAAGCGAGCGCCGGATGCGCGAGCACGACTTTGTCGGCAATTTTTGTCTTCCCCTTTCTCGGCCCTCGTTGTCTGCAGTCCGCCCTTAACGTCGAGCCGTCCCTTTACCCTTCACCTCTCTGATCACTCGCGCGTATATTCGGAGGATATTTCGTGGAGAAGCAGAAAAAAAGGGATACGCCACTGTCGAGGACGATAGCTGCGATCTGACGTGGCGATAAGTCGTCGGATCTAGCAAAATAAAGCGCCTTCCCGGCTCATAAAAGGTCTCGATCCAGGCGCGTGATTCTCTCGTCCCGAGAGCTTCTTCGTCCTCTCTCAGGATTGACACAATTCGGTTCAACGACTCCACGATTCCAGGCAGTTCTGCGGCGAAGAGAAAATAAACGCTGTAGCGTATCGTACGTGAAATCTTCGGCGCGAGGAAAATTTCGAAACGTTTCTCACCTTCTGATAAATTCATCTGTTCCATGAGGCCACCCGATCCTTTGCCTCGTATTGAAATACCCAAGTCGTGATAAACGAATTAAGACATTTACAACGGATAAGATCAATTATTTGCCAACGAGTTGACCCAACGTGTAAGTGCCTATGCCATTTGGACTAAGGGATCCTGAGTTTGGCAATGTGAGTTCAAAACATCGCGGTTTTCGGTGTGAAACTCGCGCATCGAGCGACAGAATCTCGGCAAGTGTCGCGCGTGAATCCTTTCCTAGCACCGATCTTCTCCTTCTCCCCGTTCTGCGTCAATCGCATCCGCAAATTTGTCGTCCGCGGATCGATGCAAGGCGCCCAGGACTGCAAATGACAGTTTCGGGGCGACAGGTGGATCTCGGGTGCAGGGTTCTCGCGGAAATCACCTCCTTCGCTCGCGAAAACTCGAGGAGGTTATTGCCAACCTGTCAACCCTCGTCGGATGCTCACGAAGTGTGTCACTTGCAACGGTGCCTCGAGACGATTGGCGCGAGGCGCAAATAAATTTCGAGTGCAAGCGCGCCCGAGAAGGAGGAGGACAAGTCGGAATCGCGTGAATGCCAAGTGCCAAAATGAAGCCTTTCGCCCTGCTCGAGGGCACCGAAGGATCTCCGCAAATTTTCACGTTTCTCGAAAATTCGAGAAACGAAGCGAAAAGCGTGTTCCGAAAGCATAATTTGGCGACTCGAATTTACGGTGAAAATAAATCGGCGCAAATACGATCGCAACGAGCGTTGCCAAATTTGGAGATAGGGGTTAAGAGAACGTGGTCGGAAACAACATATTGTTGAAAACATTATTTCCCAATACACATACTCGCTGTTTATTTCGTAATCATTTTCGAACAGTGGAACGTCATTAGTCGCGAGCACTTGGGAATTATTGGAATATCAAATTATTCAAGGTGTTCCAACCTTAATGTCGCACGCGGGTATTGGTACCAGTATGTAAATTTCGATATGAATTTCAGATGCGAGTGATAGACGCGTGCATATTTATTAAAGTAAAATTACACAATTTGAGGAAAGTTTGATACGGGTTACACAGTTTTAATCGAAGAAAACTTACAAACCACGCACGACGTTGAATGAGTTTTCCGAAATTTAATCCCGTAAGAATCGAATACGAATCGAGGTTAATTGTTTCCTGGCAATAGGAATTCTTTTGTTAGTTGGTATTACAATATTAATATTCGTTAAAAGACACATTCTCAAGACGTACACATTATAAAAGATATATAGCAAAGTTATACAATCTTTCAATAGGTAAGTTAGTTACAAATCATTTAGTATCTTGTTAGTAAATACATCTTCTTGCTAAAGAGCTTTACATATTAATGAAGCAAAGGGTAGCCCCAAATATGGTTGATGTCGGCAAGACGTGATTATCAACGCAATCAAGTAAAATCCACTCGATTCTTGGTCTTTTCATCACTGTATTTACCAAGTACGCCCTTTCCTAATTACTAATTACCAAGACTCATTCAATATTACAGCATCCTTCTAGCTGGTTGACTTCTTCTCGTCTTTCCCTTAAGTTCATCTACTCAACGCGCACCGATCGAGTCTATCGTCGTCGACAGCGTCGAATGAATTTTGGATGCTGCCGGTAATTCCAAATGAATTTCGGCTGCAGTCTCCTCGTTCGCGTCGAAGGGAAGGAAGTAACGCAATCGGAAAGTTTCCAATTACCTACCAACGTCAAAACTTTCCTTTCGCAGAGCAGAGCAAAACTCGCGGACTCGAACTCTCGAAGATTCCCTCGCATGTTTCTCACATGCCGCGCCGGCTCTACCCATCCACCCTCAACTTTCCACTTTTAAATTCAATCCCACGGTCGAGGAGCACTCGTCTCGATAGTAATTTTCAAAAAATCAGAAAACTTTTCCATGGAGGATGCTTCAAGCTCGTGATAACCACCGCTCATCGGATTATTCTCCTTTGATGCTTCCTGAGAGTCAGGCGTAAATGGCGGAGAAAAAAGTGTTGGTTACGGGTACTAATAGTCAATACATCGACATTAAGCTGATTAAAAAGGTACCACCGTCGGTTTTGAATTTCACTAATAATTTTACATTAACAAATGGACATTCCATATTCGTTGTGGATCGCCATTAAAATAGTTTGCGCATACGTCACATTTATGAGAGCTGATTTGCTGCATAATGCCGTTGTTTAATGCAATTTGTAATTGCGTGGAAATAATCGGAGAAATAAATTTAATTGTATAATTTATCAACATAATTAGAATTTACTGTGGGTATATTCCGCTGTTGTTTATTATATGAGTAATGCTATTTTCAAATCGCAAATTCTGTTTACGGCGAACCTATAACACAAAAATATAAAATTGTTTCCTTCCACCCAAAATATTTTAAATTTTAGTAGTATCACTCGTTGAAGGGTGAATTACTGACGCTCTTACACTTATGGTAAAAGACTTTCGCGTATGGGCGCTACAATTCACAATTAAATGTCTGAGAATCAGGTTACGTCCTACTACCGTCTCGGCCGACATTAAACACCTAGTTCCCTTTTCTGGAACTCGCGTGCCGGTCGCAAGACGTAAACAATTCGGTGGCACGATACCATTGCATTTCTCTTGCAGGGGCCACCACCGATCAGTTAAGGTTCTTGACGCGCACCCAGCCGCTCGGTAATTCAACCCGGCTCTCATTAATGTCGGTATCGTGTAACGTCACCGCCAGAAATTTCACCAATTGGCGATCCACCAAGAGTAATTTAACCACAAGCGATTACCTAAACTCGAATAACAAGCATAAAAATTTGCATCAGTTTTTTTTCTATGCTTTTTGACCGATTCTTTCCATTCCTTTGGATTCGGCGAACGATTATAGGAGGACAAAATGAATGCAGAACTTTGTCTACCTTTCGAAATTTCTCAACTGCGCACAAAGATTTCCTGTTGCAACACAAGAAATTGAGAGAATGAATACAGTCTGTTGCCTTACATACGAGGATCGTAAACGCATGCTTCAATACGAGTCGGAATCTAATCATTCCATATATAGGCTAAATGTCGAACACGAATGAGATTTACGAATCGAGTACTCTAAGCTCGGAAGAAGCTTCCCACGGTAACCCAGAATAGTGCATCCGAATCGAATACAGTCAGGTAGATGCACTCTAACCTAAACCTAATCCGATTTGGCTGTTAACGTTGACCCCCCTCGACGTTTTATGCAAAACCATTTATCGGTGGTTAAACGCGGCGTCGTCATTAAAAGGCACGGTAATTGCTTTCCCGCTGACCAAGATAATCGAGATCGACAGGGAACCGCGATTGCATCGACTCGATATATCCCAGTCGGGCGATGCATCACGCCGAATAGGGGTACATTTTTCCCTTCAACGTTTTTGCTGCCTTCGACAGTCTAGCCGTCCTAAAAGTAATTCTATCGATAAAAAGTACTTTTTCTATGACATTGCCCTAAACATTATACATGAAATTTGAAAGGGAAAAATACTGAATAGTTTGTCAAGGTTGATCGTGCGATATAATTCAGATAAATTTAATACTTCATTTGAAGTAGCAGAACAGTTTAGCGATTTATGTAAAATGAATAATTGTCTAAAATGCCATTCTTTCGCTGAATGAAACAAATCAATTAAAAATACGAAAACGTGGTTCAAGGATTTGCCTGTTGAATGAACTACAACAATATATTCTCGGTTAACACACATTTATTTCGCCCCGCATTTCATCCACCTCGTTCACTTACTCAATGCCTTTTTTTTCTCGGCGCGTGTACCTAATAGTAACGATTCCCACGCTTCATGCCTGGTACAAATTCGGGTAACTGTAATTTTGGAATTCATCAATTTGTCCGCTTGATGGCCAACCCGCGCCAACAGCTGTAAGTCGTAAAAAAGAAAATGTTACCTCGACGAGCGAACGTCATTTGTACACCGCCTCGCCTCATTACCCGGAAAAGAGTGGAAAACCAACGGAAAAGCCGGGCAAACCTTGGAGAACGCAAGAGGAGCATCTACCCCAGTTCTCGGGTGGCTCATCGATATCAACGTGTCACCCCTAATCCCATGTACGTTCCTCCCTCAATTTTTTACCTTCGCTCGGCACCCTTCCTCCGTCCTTTCTGTCCTATCCACTGCGAACCTTTCCAGATCCGTGGAAGAAAAACGAACGTGGAGCGCCGGCATGGCTCGCGTATGCGGGTCGACCTCTATACCGAGGCCTATCGAGTTCGCCTCTGGGAGAATTTTCGCTCGGGGTGCACACAATGGCCGCAGGGAAAGGGAACGTTCGTTCATCATATCGACGGGACATAAATAATCCCCTGAGAGGAGAGGAGCACCAGCTCGGCGGACCTCGCGTGAGTTATGAAAGCCCAAGTTACGAAGGCTCCCTACTCGCACGTTCGTACTTACCTACATGATCGTGGCCGAGTTCGTTGCATCGGCTTTGGGAACACGTGCAGCTGCATCTAAAGACGCGTTGCGCAAACGAGAGAAGAGAGTGCGATAGGTGGAAGAGGGAGAGGATCTTGAATCGCTCGAGATCTCCTAGAGAAATTTCGTTCCGGCATGGTCTCCAATTCCGAGACGGCACACAGGCCTCTCGAGTGCAACGCGGCTACGGCCCGATAGAACCTCGCGATAGGTGCACCTAGCTGCGTCCCGTTCAACCGATCGTTAGTTTCTATCGCTTACGGACACGGAAACGAGCGTTGAATCTGCCCTCGTCCCGCCGTCTACCCACGCGTTTTAAGCCGAAATTACACCTCTTCACTTTGGACGATCTCATCGCGAATTATTCATGCAAGGTGAATGTGAAAGATGAGAGTTTACCGATTCAATTCATTCCAGCAGATCGTGAAAGAATAGTTAATGCAACGGATGGTGAAATAAAGTAGGTATGCTAATCTATCCGCATCTTGTTAATTTTTTCAGTTTTCAATTAACTCTCTACGCGTAGCACCCTTTCTTAATGTTTGTTATTATAATTCCTACTAAAGCTGAATAAAATGCAGATTTGCACTTGTCAGCGTCGAATTGTAAATTGAAAATGATTAAAAGTGCAAAGTGGCTGTACTCTTCACGGGACACTTCTGACGATGATTTTCAACGAAACGCAAATGAAAGGAATGCTCTTTAGAGAATTGTCCCCGATAATCGTCCAAAGTGAAAAGTGTAAATTCGACCTTATCCTTCGCCGTTCTACTCCGTTCTTCCTCCCTCATCCTCGTTTCTCGTTTCTCCCTCTCTGCCTTCCCTCTTACTGCTCCGTTTCAACCTTCCCTTTCCTCGTGCCGCCGCCATCGCCACTTTTCAGCCGTTTGCCACGTCGTAGAACATGCAAATTAGATCCAAGACTAAGGAGACGCTCGCGCTCCATGGCAGCCACGTTGAAATGGAAACGCTACGTTTGAAGATTTATCTCTTGTTTACGTAAATCCATCGCCCGTCAGCCTGTTAATGGATTTACAGTAACTCCTACGTTAGCCTAGAATTCGCTGGGAGCGGCGCCTCTCGAAAGGATTCTCTCCCACCTATCCCGTGCGTCCTGGCGCGTTCCTAGCGACGTAGAGTTTGTCACGGATCTTCTTTTCGTTCCTCTTCCTTCTCTCACGCGCGAGTAGGAGGGCACACGCGCACGAGTTTCGACGAGAGAAAGAACGGGGCGGCCTTGTCGAATATGCAATTTACTGCCTTTGAGATGCGCTCCCGGTGTCTTTTCAACGAGCGGAAAGAAGGTGGGACGACGCGAGAAGAGTGCCTCTGCGAGAATGGAAATGCAGCTCTTTATTTAGTCGACGAGAATAGAACGCGTTTAGACGGATGTGCTGAAGAACTCACGGTGCGCTACCGTATACTCTCGTTCGAATAAAAAGAAATTTCTCCAAAAATGAGGTGCAAAAACAACACTGGCATTTCTTTACTGACGTAATTAGAAAAACACGAATTACTTTCAACATATTGCGTAACGAATTACAGTATTACTAACATTGCGACGATTATTATAAGACTGGTAAAAGGACAAAATTTAGGAAAAAGTGCACGGATACCAAGGGTTGAAGAAACATCCCCGAAACAATTGAAAAAAGATTCTTCTTTCAGCGCGGTGATTCAGCGCGTGCGGAGTTTCGTGTGAGAAATGCGTCAATTAGGGAAGAAAGACAGGCAGACGTTACCGAGACCGTCTCCTCTCCCATGTAGTTTGGGGCTGCCGCGCGGACTCGGCGCCGTCGGGATTAATGCCGGCAGGTGTCCCGTCAGGTAAGAGGCACGTGGATCCAATTACGCGATCCTAACGGCAGGGAGACGCAACTTAAACAAAAGGAAGGGGCTGCTCACCCACACCATCGGCCACGCTCGCTCGCGAGAATTGGGTTTGCGTCAAAGAGACGCCTTCCACGCTCAAACTCCCAACGCGCAAACTTTCCTCCTTCGCAGGCTCCTTCTCACATTGTCCTCCAAGCCTGGATTAATTTTATTCGGCGAATCGTCACCGTTTCCCCGGGCGTGCGGATTAATCGCGTGACGAGGAGTAAAGTGACTTTAGCGTCACTGCTATCTCTTTCTGCAAATTGTATGTTTCACATTTGCAGTTCTAAATACGCGCGTTCTCGCCCTCCACCTCCATCGCTTTTTCTTTCCGTTGGAATATAAAGCGGATCGACAAACAACAGGTTTCCTTTCAAGGCTTCGTTCTGCAAACATTTGTTCGCCTCGTCGTACGACTGCAATCTCCTGTTCGCTCTTCCTTCCAATTTACGTTTTCATATAGTATTTTCATTGTTTCGTTGTTATTCGCGTACATATATCAGTTTAAGACTGTTGTAGAGTTTTCAAGGTATTTTGGTTGTGTTCAACCTTTACTCTCTGCCCTCTCCCTCTCTCTCTCTCTCTCTCTTTCTCTCGCCCTAATGCACAGATACGCATCACATTGTTCCGTCGCGCCCCGCGTGAGGTTCCGTTAAAGTTCTCCGTGGAAGCCGAACTGGAGTAGCCTTTGTAATTGCGACCGACGTGCCTCGGTCTGCGGCTTTTCCCTCTTCACGAAAAGTCATTCGCACCCGCGCAGGTATATGGTGCTTGCATGGTACCAACTACGCTTGTGGATCATTTTCAAAGTGACCGCTTCGAAGTATTATAGAGCACTGGATCGGAGACACAGAGGCGAGGCGAGAGAAGTCAAAGAGAAAGTAGATGAATGAGGGAGCACTGGATCAATCGGAAAATTGTAATCCTATACCAAACAGTGATTAGTCCTTTCTTATTCTTGAAACTACGTATCTACCCCTCTTCAGAATTTACACCGTTAAACATATCGAAACCTCAATGCTTTTATAATGCTTCTTAAGTAGGTTCAATCTTTAGATATAATTAGTTTGTTAAACTGAATAAAAGACACCTTTATGCAATGCGAAGAAAAAGCAACGTGTAGAGATCGAATTAGACCAGGCGAGAAACAAGAATGCAACGGGACGAAAATGATGAGGAGGAGATTGTGGCAGCAGGACGAAGGGGGTTGAAAGCAGCGAGAGGGAGAAAGGCGAATGACGACGAGAGCACCGCAAGAGAGAGCCGATAATTGGCAAGCCGCGGCGGTCGCGCCGATTGCAACAGCAATAACCCAGATCGGGAATTGCCGCGGCGCGATAACCGACGTATATATGTAGTTGACGCGACTGCGAAAGGGGTCAACGAAGGGGTTGAAACACTCCGTAGGGTTGGCCGCTCGTAACAGGCACCCGCCACAAAGCGGGATTAACCGCGTTGTTCGCTCAAGCGGAATGCCTCGTAAACGCGCAGCCCCCAAAGGGGCTCGATCTTTCGGCGGGACGCTTGCTTTCATCTACAGACACCACCTGTAAGCTAGTTCACTGTTTAACGTTGATTCGTCGCGCGGCCTGTCCCGAAGGCGAGAGGGAATTTTAAATTCATTCGTTAGGGTTACGTCGCAGGGGTTAGGCCTGCAGCCGGGGTGTTCGGAAGATTAGAAAGTCAGATTCGGTAATTGGATCTAACGCAAGGAACCGCGTGACCTCAAAGTGGCATGGGTTCGCCGATGTGTATCCAGTGGGTGAGTCGGATTTGCGAGGTTAATTCGATTCAATTGACACCGGAGGATTGGAGAAGATTCGAAGATTCGGAGTACCCCGTATGTGAGAACCCTGGAAAGTGACACTTTCGCGAGAGAGGATAGCGACCGACTCGACGTAGCGGATAAGAATCAAAGACCTCGTGCAATCTCCACCACGATTGTTCGTATACGCGCAATTAAGCTCGCTCGATGACCAAGAAGGATCTTCGGTATACCCCGAAAGAGAATATCTCAACCGCGCAACGTCTCGTTAGGATATTTTGCGGAATATTCCCGGTGTCGTCGTAGCTACAGCAGTTTCCGCTCAATTACCGCAAAGGCCGGAGGTCGCAATGAATATCGCATTATAGCTTCTGCCTTTCCCTTAGACCGGCGCGAGATAGCCGCGGTACACACGGACATTTGCCCTCGCCAGGTGAACATTTGATAACATCACCGCGCCTAATTACTTCCATACAGCATAAATTGCCACTGATTGCAATTTGCGCCTGCTACCTACCATCTCCCCTCTCCCATTACCCATCTGAAATCTTCATCCGGATAGCGTGACGAGTACTACCACGGATTTGGCATGGTGCGCTAAAAATTCATAATCCGTCTCGAGAGAAAGGAGCGCGAGTGGCCCAGGAGGATCGATCGAACGAAGTGAATTTTTTACAGGAGCACGCGGGGCGTCCGAACGTTTCACGGCGAAGCGGGAGACGAGGACGAAAGCGTGCGCACGGAATGCATTCGCTTTTATACTCGCACCCCCGCTGGCCCGCGCGATTGGCCGTCCTCTCATCCCCTCGTACCGTCCGTGGTGGGATGCAGCGGTGACGTCAGCGAGTGACATCACTGCGCGGTAGCCTAGCAACCTCGGCGCAAATCCCAGCACGGAGCTTGGCCCGAGCGGGGCTCACTTACACGGAAGCACCGCGGCACAATCCGGGGGTGTGAAGATGCAAGCCCGGGCCGTTCGAGCTAAACTACCCCTACTACCCAATCCGCCGTCTCTTCCACCACCACTCGTGTTTTGTAATACCGTCCTTCTCCGACCGCGGCTTCGAGCTTGTAAAGTCGCTCTCAGTTCCGCTAATCCTCCGAGCCCTCCTCTTCGCGGCTCGAGCTCGCGCCCTCCTCGCCCTTCTCCGCTCCACTTTTCTCATCCGCCCACCCGTCGGTGCTCCTCCACCGCCGGCTCGCACGTACCCACCGACGCGTCCCCACTCCGCTGCAGGAAACCCCCGGGGACGAGATCCACGCCGTGACGTCACCACGCGAAAACCGGGAGATGATTATGCTCCCAGTTTTAGGAGGGCTTTCGAAATGGATGCTCTGTTTGCATCCAGTCCCCGCGGCCACGCTTAATGCGCGCAATTTGCTTAAGAGTAGGCGAGCGTCACAGTTTTTGGTTGAGATTAGGAGTAGGTTCGCTTTTTTTCTATTTGCTTTTCTGCCGATCGCACGAGTCTCTCACTTTTCGTTTCTTTTCTCGATCTCTCGTTCACTTTCTCCGTCACTCTCTCTCTCTCTCTCTCTCTCTCTCTCTCCCTCTCACTCTGTCTCTTTTTCCTTCTTTTTCGTAAACGGCCAGGACTCAAAGTCCAAGGAACATTCTGTTCCACCTACCCACTCGATCTTTCTTCCACCACTTTCGTTTCTACGGGCACAAAAGTCCGCCGTCGCTATTCGTCGGAGAATTTGCCCACGTGACGTCATCACTCCTGGGATCCCGGGGGCGGTTTGGACGATGCGCAGAGACTTCAAACGAGCGCGCAGGTTTCCATCTTATGGTGCCTCGCCCACGGACAATACCCGCGATACAATACCGAGATTACGATTCTGCAACGGCATTGTCGCCCACTACTCGTAGGGCTGTGTCGAGCCCTCGTCCTTCCTTCATCCTGGTTATCCTCTCCATCTCGGGATCGATTGTTCTCAATCATTCTGCTTCTCGTTTTCCATTGGGCCCTTCGGCGCTTTTATTTCCTTCTCTTTTCATTTTTCTCCCCACTTTCTCCAACCCCTCTTGTGACGTCAAGACCGACATCCACAGCTCGAAAATAATCATGGCGGATTAACGCGCGATGGGTACGCTGAAGGAAATTTTGCGCTCTACCATTTCTGGCGACCATGAGCGCCGCAGGATAATTCGTCCAGGACGCGTCATCCTACTCGATCTTCGGCAGGGTCAATCGTTTGTCGAATTCTCATTGGCGTTGCGCGTAACAGACGTCAACCTTTCAGGGCTATTCTCCCCACCTTTCTCCCACCGTTAGCTGCATGCACCCTCGTTCCCCTTCCCGAATCGACTCGATCCCGTCAATTTCTCCTGTCGAGCTATGGGAGAGTGCCCGGGAATGGGCGGTGGTGGTACGCCGTGACGTCACAACACGAAGGAGGTTTACGAGAGCCCTCGAGATAGATGGTCCATTTTGCCCACCACGCCTCAGGTAAAGCGCGTAATGCGCTTCGAAGTAACGCGCTACCAACCATCGTGGTGCTGCAGCTTCGCGAACGCGTTTTTCCTTCGGCGCGAAAAAAGTAGCAAATTTTTCGCGCACCAATCGAGAAGCAGTATTTTCACGCCGAGGGGCAATAAATCTGCTGTCCGTAGGGTTGAAAGCTTTTTCAGGCCGAAAGCCGAAATGAAGGCGACGAATAAAGCGTACCGCAAGCGCAACAATAACACTTTCTCTCTTTCTCTCTCTCTCTTTCTCTCTGTCCCGAGGAACAATTTGAACATTGTGCGACGTAAAAGACCCTCGAATCGAGAAGCCGAGTAGACTACTCGTCGAAGTGCGTTGAAGTGGTATCACGGTCGTTACGGTTCTCGGTTTACGGAGATTTTTGAAATTAATGTTTCCCTCGCATTTCGCCTGCCGCTTGAGCGACGGGCGTCAGGGGTGCGAATAATTCCACTTCGAAGTACCCATCCACGTTTTTGATTCACCACAGTTTCTCTTCCGCCTATCCCGCGAATCACACACTTGGGTTTACCCACTCTTGCCGCATTTCCATTGTAACTAACGTGTACGCTCTCGTGGCGAATAGTTCCTCTCTTTCAGCTGAAATCTGGAGTAACGGAATAATTTCGAGGTTTCGAATATTTAAGATTCTTGTTAAGGGCGGAAAGAATCTTCGAACATTATACCTGATGGTACTGGACGTAGATCCAAAGATCGTTTTTGTTTTTGGCAGCAAGGGATGCATATTATTTATGGAAACCTCACTTATTTACACCCTATGGATTTTATTACTTGCGTATCCTTTATTTACAATTTATCTCAACTTTGTATCCTTCAGATTTAATCTGAGATACACGTGACTGAAAATGTCGAATTAAGGTGACTAGGACGCGGTTGAATAGGCAGTAAAATAATGGCTAAATGTCCATCGAAATATCCGACGACCGACGGTCGCTATCGACGATATTTACCGTCAAGAAAAATCGCGGATTCATGCACAGCCGTTACCTAATTGAGATATCTCCACTTCCTCGAACTCGCCGTTGCCCGACGATTTCGTAATTAGTAGGAACGTTCTACCACCAAGCGAGCACCAGGCTTCTAGTCTTCCCTCGCGTTCTATCGTTCCTTTTCACCTCGCCCCTCCCTTCCTCTTTGCTTGTCGGTAGTCTCGTTACCCGACTCGGACCAGTAGTTTCCACTCGTTTCCACCGGAGCTGGAAAAGCCACGAAACCTCTCCACTTTCTCGAGCGTCTTTCAGCGAACTCGGCCCGTCGAACGAGGAAGGAGAAAAAGGGAGGGACGATAAGACAGAACTCCGTAGACGGTTTTCTTAATTAGTCTTGCGCGGCCGAGGCCACTTCCGGGATCCGCCGTTGTACCATAAGTTTACGGACGGGCGAACGTGAAGAGAATCGAGCCACTATAAAAGCCAGTCGGAGTTAAAGAGGTGTAGCTCGGGGCTTTCGAGGAGGTTGATTGTATCGAGTGCCTTCGAGAATACTCGGGCCAGCGCGGAATTCGATTTTCATTATTCAAGCTCATCATTCGGTTACGTCCTTTTATTCCTTTCCCTTTTCGAGTCGCAACAGTCGGCAAGATCATTAATTCAGCCACGCCGGCCGCAAGAAATCGATTTACCGCGATGCATATCGAATCGCGTTGAATTTCGTCTGTCGATGGTAACCGATATAACATTCAATTAAACGAGGCCGGAGGTCAAACGGAGATCAATTACGAGTCCTAGGTTCGATCCTCGGGAGACCGGTGAAAGGGAGGAATGAAAGGAGCACGATTTGTAATGAGATCGTCAAGCGAAGTCGACGATGGCGACCGCCTCTATCCATCTCGCGAGATAAATCTACCATTAAACTCACTGTATCGCCCTCGCGGATCTAACGCGTGTCTCCCTAAAATGGAGAACGAAGAAGGGGACGGGAACGAGGGTAGTGTGACGGGCGCGTATAGGCGGGCTAAGTATGTGAATTCAGGAGGAGCGGAAAGGGTGGCCGGGAGGCAGATAAATTTCTATAAATCCCGAAGGAAACGACCGTAGAATAGCCCGATTACGTCGACGTTCCCCAGCTCGTTGTCCCTTCCAATTTCCAGCGCCTGAGCTTATGCGAGATGTGTGTCACTGGAGTATCAGCACCACCATCAGCCATTCTAGTATTTAGTTGGTTACGAGGATACGGACAAATTCTGTGAAGTCTGCAAAAAGAATCCTTTACCGGGTCAAGCTTGTCATTAGAGCGATCTTCGTTTGAACTCGAGAGTGGACGAAAATGACTTTGTAGTTAAAGTAATATTTACAAGAACTGCCAGATGCGGGACACTACTCGCAGACGTAAGGGCGCGCTGAGAACTCTTTCTGTCTCATGGTAACGGAAGGACGGACGGATGGATAAGCGTATCGAGGAACTCGTAAACGGGGCGAAACGGCAGATTATTAGGGCACTCGGTACCCTCGTGGCATCGTTAACTCGTTATTGTACCTTGGAGCCGGCGAAGCAGCCTCCAGGGTGGCGAGAAGGGTTGATGAGCGAGCACGGCGACTTGTGAGAGAAACGAAGAGAGGGAGAAAGAGAGATAGAGAGAGGGTGGAGAGAGAGAGAGAGAGAGAGAGAGAGAACGGAGGATCGAAGGCCGGCTGAGAAGCAAGGTAATCATGGATCGCGCGAACGCTAAATTGCGATACTACTACGAACGGCGAGTAATAAACAATAAAGAGGCATCTGGTTCGAGTGGTGTCATCAACGTCGCGTGGCTCTTCGATGAAGCTGCCTGATAACGATGGCGGGAGGGAGTGCAAAAGTGGGTCCACGAGGGAAAGCGGAGATCGTAGGAGAACGAGGGATGATACGTCGGGCTGATGGTGCCAATCTCCTAGTTCTTCTACTCGGGGAATAGAAACGACGGTGCTGCTCCTCGACGACTAACATCGACACTTCCAAACCGCACCATGAATCGTCAAGGATACCGATCACTCGACGAAACTGACAATGAGTTTCAATAGACTTTGTGACCTACTTCGATGCTTGGGGTCCGAGGTGCAAGAGATAGTGGGATGCGAGGAAGTAAGTGGGCGAAGTGCGATGGAAAAACGAGCGATCGATGAAAGATTCGGGAAGACGCGGTTTTGCGGGGTGACCAGGGTGCGTGTCTTCGACTCGAGACCTTCTCACAAGCTGTTTCGATGAGTTCGTTCACTACCAGTTCACGCCACTAACCTGTAAAGGGATGTGTCCTAACCGAGAGCGCGTCGACTGCTCACCCCACCGGCTAAACAAATAAATAAACCAACTGCAATAACGGCCAAAGCCACGGACGCTAAATTGGCGAGGGCAATACAAACGAGTGAACCGCTGTAACCACATGTGTCCAATGCGAGCGGATATGGTCTCACGACCACGCGTGCGCACGATCTATTCCGATATGTAGACAGATGGATAAATAGATCGATTCACACACGTGGAGAAGATATGGATCGAGAAACGCCTGCGGGGGCAGTGCGGTATTTCTCGTTAATCGTCGCGGGTACGACGCCGTTTATTGATGCCCTCTAACTAAAGGGGCGGAGTGCTTGTCGACTCTCTTTGACGGTAATTGCAAAGACCCAATTAAAGATGACATTAAAGAGGAGGAGGAGGAGGAGGTGGAACGTTGAAACTGGAACATGGACACGGAATCAAATGTCCGTTTAAGCGAACGACAATTGTTTATCGGATGTGTGACGAGGTCGCGCTCCTCGAGATAGAATGACGGACTCGGTTATCAGGAATAAAAGGTGAATTATCCTAATGGATTTAATGGAGAAATATATTATTTGCGCCGTTTATTTTAAAGAAGGTATAAACACGACTTCCGTTGATTTTTTTTTAATATTCACGTAGAACAGAAATCGTATTCGGACATTACCAAAATTAACATTAATTCATTTTTTCCCGAAAACTAGATTTATCTGGTACTCGGTTTCAATTCGTTTACATCGTGTACATATATGATGCCGTATGGTGGATTGGATACACGGAAAAATAATTTTTAGTTAAGAAAATCATTATTTACAGATACCATTCGCATTAGACCAAGATCGAACGTAAGCTCCCACAAGAAGACGTCTATCTCCGAGCCAGAAATTTGATTTGCAGTTCGTGAGAAAGGAGGCAGCCGTCGCGTCTTCATCCACTTGCAATCTTCTTCTGCATTAATAAATAATTACGCCTCCTCCGGGGATGGTAACGATGTTTCGCGTTGAAAGAACGACGAACAACCGCAGTGCGGCTTCGCTCACCAGGAGAGTCCTCGGTGTCCGATAACGAGATAGCCGAGCGAACAAATAAATTGAATTCGCGGTTGAAAGCGCGCGAGGCTATCGCGGACCGGGAGAATTTTGCAGCCTCCTCCCTCACTCTTCTCTCTCTCTCTCTCTCCTTTTTGCTCTCGCTCTCTCTCTTCGTTTCTTCTCTCTTTCTCTCTCTCTCTTTCTCATTCACGCCCTTTCTCATTTCCCCACCTACCTCCGTTTCTTCTTCGGCGCGAATACTCATCTTCTTATCTCCTTATTCCTCACCGACCGACCGGGTTGGCCGATAAACATCGCGAAGAGGAACGCAGAAGTGGATAAGTAAGTGGAGAGCGCTCTCTCTTTCTTTGGCACGTGCAACGCGAGATCGACGATCGCCAGAAATGAAAATTGCCGAGGATACACGGCAATTGTAGGAGAAAGCAGAGTCACGATGGGATTTATGCACCGTGCAATTAAAGGCGGACAGGCGCGTAAAGATTTTATGCAACGCGCTTGCGACGTTTTTACGGGGCAACGCAACCGGGTGATAATGTCGTTGGTATTCACGCGCCTCCACGCAGCCGATTCCCCGCTCCGCGCTGCCAGGCTGGCCACCTAGTCAACGATAAAACAACTCGCGTCGCGAGTTGCGTCACAGACGCGCCACCATCCACGATGGAATTCTTCTGGTTGGCCGATCAAATGAAATCTGCGGTGACGCGTGGGCAAGGCAATGGGCGCGTTTACGATGGAAGATCCCCCCCTGGGATAAGCTGCAAGTGGACGAAACGAAGGTAAAATGAATTATGATTGGTGTAACTGTCTTGAATAAAACTTGTACGCGGAACGGACTAACTGTACGAACTGTGCACGGGAGGTAAGAAGAATGCAAAGGAATGCTCGTAGTAGTTTATATCCTGAGTTTTAACCCTGGCACCTATCATTGTTATATCATAGTTGCACAATCGTTGAATCCCGGTATGCGTATTTTAACGAGTGTGTATCTTTCGAGCAATGTTCTCTTGTTAAGGCGTTTATTAAGATTTACGGTATGTTCAGGGTACGTTGGTATAATTTTCAGAAGATTTTCCAAGTTTCCAATAATAACAGTCGATTCTATGCTTTTCGATTTATTTTAAATTACCGCTTGAAACGCCATCGTCTTTCCTGAGATTATCCGAATGAAAGAATTGAAGAAAATACATTTGTCGGGTCGCTAAAAAACAATCGACTTCCAAAACCGATGGCAACTCGATTGAGTGTAAATTATGGCGGAACGATAAATTTGCACGCTTGGCGGAGTGAAATTTTCGTAAATACGAGGAAGCGCGTGATAGGGAAGGGGGTGAGAATGAGAGAGAAAAATAAATGGAAACAAGAGGAGAAAAAGAGGTAGAGCAGCTCGCGCCCGATGAAACGATCCGCGTAAATTGCATTTTGCATGGGCGTTTGCAAAAGCGGAAAAACAACCCGATGAGGGTGACGGAGGAGAATTTGGGGGCGGGAGGAGGCAGGGAAGAGGGCAACCGTGAATTGATGAATTGTCGTCCGATACGAATGAAGTTGAAATCGAAATACAGCTTCATCGAAACATTCCATCAGCGTCCCCGCCCCTTTGATTTAACAAATCCATTTTGACAGCACCCTCGATAATATACGGCATAGTATCTACGCGTCCGCGACAATTTTTGAAATCGCGTCTGACGAAGCGCGCGAAAAATCTGTGCCCTTTGTTACAACAATCGTGGATGGCAAAGGGTCGTGAACATTGGCGCGAACGGATTGTAGTAAATAGACCGGAAACTTCATTAGGGTCTCGCATCTCGTATCTCGTTTCGAATAAACGTTCGACATCCGTCGGAGTTCCCGCGATTGCGTTTAACTGATCTGCGAAAGAAGTTTCTAATGAAGAAACTTGAACAAGACGAATGTATCTCACGCACAAACCTACCGACTTGTCTCGTCGATCTACTCGCGTTAAATTTGTTCGCGAACTTACGATTCCCCTTACAGCGCACTCAAGCTACCAGAGATAGATCTCGAAACGAGATTCGCGCTCGCCAGCCGTGAAAGAGAAAACGAATCAGGTTCGTGCGTATCTCGTTACGTTGTCCGTGTAACATTTCGCCATTCGATAGTTAGTTCGTGGGCTACCCTTGTCGTTTCGCTGTTTTTTTTTCTCCCCCCGCAAAATGGCCAAAAGAAGAAATTCGTCGAAAGAAGTTTACGTAGTTCTTAACTCTCGGGCCGCGCACCCTTTCCACTCGAAATCCGCTTTTAATCCACGAGGGCAGGTAAACCGAGTTTACCGACGCCCGTAGGTGCCAACTTCTTGCCCTCCTTCCACCGAACTCCTGGAAAATCTCATTAACCTGCTGTACTCGGGGTCGGTGAGCTTTCAGTTTGCGGGCGCGATCAGTTTCCAGGAATTTCCAAGTCATCGTACACACGAGTAGGTCAATTCCTCCTCCGTATAGTTTTTGTCCTACATTATGGTAACATTTATCATAAATATGATATTTCCAACTATAATTTTGTTACTATGCCATTATAGTTAGATATATCATATACTTTTCTCTCAGTGTAGAAGTGGAACGAGCAATATTTTTTATGCTTTCACGTGTATTTGTGCATGTACGACCACGTTTTATACGCAAACACTTACGTCCGACGCAACGAAAGGTTTGAAATTTCCGAAAAGTCGATAAATTTTTCATTCACTTTCGTCGGGCGCGCATCGAAAGAGCTGGAAGACGCCTCACAGGCGTCGCGTCGGCTCGTTTGCTGCTCTTCTTTTGACGTCGCGCATTCTCGCGATGGAACGAACATCGTGAAATGCCGAACCAAGCGACGCGACACCAAACGAAGCGGCGTCACGCGGACGGATATAATTAGCGAAGTGCAGCGAGAACCGCGAGAAAGGCGACGAGCTCAGCGAGTTTTTTAATTCGTCTCCTCCCTTTATCGAGCAGCGAGCAAGCGCGCTCGCAAATCGACGTTTCCCAATTTACCAAAATTTTACGCAATTGCGCGTTTTGATCGGACCGATCAAATCGACGCTCTTTTTTTTTAAATCTCATAGTTACCAATATTCGGCGAACGTTACGCAACGATGAACAAATTTTAGTTTAGCCTTGGAAGTTTTTGTACACTGCTTGATCGTTGCAAATGAACTCTCAACTGAAGTTGTAATAAACGAACAAAATTGCATACGGAAACTGTACTGTTCTAGAATAGCAAAAATTAGCAGCTGCACAGGCGAACTTGAAAAATTTAATTTGAATAATTTATAATTCTTGTATGATATATTCGTATCGAATCCTTGGATTTTATAAAGTTCCTTCTACTGATCGACGATTTGACAAATTTGATAGAAATTTTTCTTTACACCCACCCGTGCACTGCAATACGATTTTCAACATTATACGTGGGGGAGAACATTCGTCAGTAGCAACGATTAAGACGGGGCAATAAAATTTGCTTTATGGGAGCTTGTTGGAGAAAATGCGAGAACTTTGAGCGACACCCATAATTCGTGTCGTTTCTCAAATCTGGCAATGCGATGCTTCACTGTCTTGTCTAAGCGAACGCCGTGCCTGAAGTCGTCTTTCCTCTATTTCTATGTAAATGAAACCGCGTGAAGCTCGAGTAAGTGGCTTGTACTGGTGCAGTATTCTACTTCGAAACGCGAGCAAGAGAAATAGTAAGTTCCAAGAGAAGAATGAAAAAGAAAATTATATTTCCTTTGAAAAAACCCGTTGTATTTTTCGCGTGTCCACTGTATTATCTCACTATTCGTGGTACTCGTGAGGTGTGAGTTTCTTCTGATCCGAAGGCGCGAGAAAAATTCAATGCAGCCACTTTTCAGCCTTCCATCGTCCTCTCGGATCACTACGTGCGTTACAACGCGCACTCCATCAGGTAACGAGAACACATTCATTGGTATTCCTAGAAGGAGAATGGTCCGGGTACGTGCAAGACGCCAGGGCGTCGTAGCAAATGCAATTACACCGATGGTCTCAATTACCGATCTGCGCCGGCAATTGTTGCAAAGGGAATGCCGTAGTAGATGCCGCGTCTCGATTCGACCGTCATCGCGGTCTGATCGTCCTCACTCTCCATCTCAGTTTGCTCTCCGCTCTCATCCATTCATCCATCTCCCTCTCTCTTCTTGCCAGTGTTAGACTCGCGAAAATCGATCGGCAAGAATCGAGGACGCTCTTCCGACCCACTGCGAGCTTCTCAAATGCAAACGAGCCTTGCGACGATTTTCGTTTCTCAAGCGATGGATCTGCAGCATGGAAACGCAAGGTGAAGCGAAAAACGTAGGAGGAGTTCGCTATATTTTTATCCGTCTGAAAGTTTACCTTTCTCGTCTTTTTCTACTTCCTTATTGGTAGAGGCGAAATCTGCCCGCAGGTGCGTTCCAAACGGAAACAGCTAAACAAGCAACCTCCCCCACTTCCGGTCGCCGATGGAACGAGAAAATAATAAGTATCGAAAGATCCAAACACTGTTATCAGACGACCATGTGCGACGGCTGCCACCTTCGTCCAATTCTCCTGCTCCTTCTTCTTCTACTTTTCTCTCTCTTTTCCTCCAGAATCCGACTGTGATGCAATTTCGACGTGTCGGATGACCGACGGATGCCAGCGGCCAATTGCACGAATACGAGAAGATCAATATTACGAGGTACTCCACTTGGTGGAGGGGGTGAGGAGCAAAGGGGTGGAGGCTGAAAGGGGTTGGAAGGATGGAGGCGCTCGTGTTCGGCAAAGCGTAGGTGAAGAACGAAAGGAGGTGGCGAAGGTGGTGGATGAAGAGGGATGGAGAGGAGGAAAGTGGCGAAAGAGGACACGAAGTCTGTTCGTTGGGTTGTTGGTTGGCGCGTGGAGGAGAGCGAGCGAAGGAGAGAAAGTGTGTGTGAGAGAGAGAAAGAGAGAGTAAAGAAAAGAGGAGAGCATCGTCGAGCCGACGGGATAAACGCGAGGAAGCTATAACGGGGAGGAAATGGAGAGAAAGGAGGAGAGAAGCGCGTCGCTCGGTGGAAACTGAAACATTAGGCGAGCTCGGGATAAGCGAGAAGTTTCGTCGTTCGTATAATGTGCTCTTTTGACCCAAATGTTGGGCCTCGAACGAGCCGGCCGGAGAAAAAGGGGAGGATGGGAGGAAAAACGAAAGAGAGAGAGATGAAAACGTAGAGCGAGCGGGAGAGGAGAAAATGCACAGGAACAATAATACCGTCGTCGCGTCGTTCCCTCTTTCGTTTGAGCGTACGTTGAGCTATTCTCACACCTTTTTGCCCTTCTCCTCGCTTCTCCGACCTCCTTCACCTCCCTATTATCAAGATCGTCGCGAGAGATAAGAGCACGCGGCGAATCGACGAAGTAATTTGGGTAACACCGACGACACGCGGTGTTGCTTGTGTAGAGAATGACTCTTTTCTCGGTGGGTCGCAACCGGGTGGAATTAATCGAGGCGGAACGAAGGAACGGCGAATGGGAAAGGAATTAATTAATTAGAGGGAGAAACCCTAAGAATTGTACTGACCTAATGAGGTGGCTGATTCATTTTGCGGGGATAATAGGCGAGCGCCGCATGCGACTAAAATATGGGCGCACCTGATACGGCGACGTGCGTATGGACAAAAGGCAGAGAAACCTGAAGTGGAAATTAATTAATATTCACCGAGGTTCGCTGAAGCTTGAGAAAAATTCCAATTAACGAACTGCTCGCAGCACGCATTAAAATACCATCGAGGTAATATAGGTACTCGGAATATATCAGTATTAGGTGCCCTGCTTTCCTTTTCGATATCGGTCCCGAGCACGCAACCTGACTCGCGCTCTTACCTCTCTTTCAACTGTTTTCTCCCTTGCTATCATCTTTTCACGATTTTTCCGTAAAGACGAAGATGAACGAGACCGAAAATTTTCAGGCGTCATCGACGTCGACGTCGTTGTCGTCGTTTTCCTAGGTACCTCGCGCGAGTTTGCCGGAAATTGCACCTCGTGGCGGTGCCGGTGGTGAAACGGAGAAGAGAAGAAGAGATCGCGGATGGAGAAAGGGGAAAAGGAGATGGAGGTTGGTAGGGCGGATTTAACGTTGTTTTGCCATGACCTACCTCTCTCCCTCGGTCTCCTATTCCGAACCGGAAGGTAACAGCTCGGGGATGCCTTTTCGTCCCCACCTACCCCTCGTTCGCGGCCTCCTGGGGCGCGAGCGAGTGGCAACGGTGAAGGCACCGGAACAACCAGCATCCACCACCTTCCTCCTTCGTTCTTTTTCCTCCGATTGTCTCCCTCTCGCGCTACACGCTCTTTTCATTTTTTCTGCGTCCGAACACCCTTCTCTCAAAAGATAAACAAAGAAACCTGAATTTTCTCGTTCACAGGAGCATTTTTAGCATTTACACGATGTGCGTCCACGATGCACTTCTCTTTTCTCGGGTGTCATACACGAGGCATATGTTCGTTGACCTCTCCTTTCGTAAGAGTCGACGAAACACAAGGATACGTGAAAACCGCAGTCGCCACAAGCTCCGGAAACTTTTTTGTCGTGATTTATGCGCACTTGTAAAATCCTCGACGGGGTTGGAATCGTGAATGGATAAGCTGTGACCGTCACACTTGCCGAATAACAGACTTCCGAGCTTGGCATGACGAGGGAAGAAGGAGCGAAGGAAAAAGAGGAGAGTTGCTGTTTCTTTAATTCTATAGAATTTTAGGTTATGAAACTAGCCTAAAATAATTCTAATTTATTAGATCAGTGTCTTTCGATGTGTACTACACGTACCCCCGTTGAGAGAAATGATTTGTTTTTTCTGAATATTCAAAGCACAGCTGCCTACGTTTTCAATTTTGCACGAGGAGTAACGAAACAATCGAGCGAACGATCCTTGCGTTTGCACGACGGGTGGTAGGTGAGCGTGCGCTTTGGACATAATCGTAAGGGGTTGCAATGCTAACAACGCGCGAGATTGCTTTGGCGAGAGCATGGTTTACAATCTCTATAATCAGGATACAAGCCGGGTGGCGGTGCTCCCGACAAAAGCGATAGAAGAGGGAGAGGCTTCATCGGTTCTCGCGTAAATCCGCCAACATGGCGGCGACTCTCATTAGCATTCTCGACGACAACGGCTAACCAGGGCGGGGCGTGGAATAAATTCTCTCGCCGTTCCCGGCTCTTCGTTCGCTCTCTTTCTCTTCTCGCCCCCTCTACCGTTTTCCCATTCCACGATCACCTTTCTCCATTCGCCGGCCTCCTCATTTTCCCTCTATCGGCGAATCAGACGACGACGAGCGAATACACTAACGATCGCATCGACATTTTTCTCCATCGAATAACTTCGGAATAATGCGCGCATCGAATTGCACGTTGAATTTTTCAATATCAAATTATTCATTATTCGTGGCACTCTCGTGCAAATTAAACGCTAACTCAACGCCGATCGTAACTCGTTCTCCACAACGACCGTGATTGCTTCGCTTAGCTCTCTTTCTGTCCCTCTGTAGGAAGAAAACAAAATCACGCGAATTAAATCCGTACCCGTTTTTGTCGCACGAATCAGCTGGCTTGCATCTCTCCAAACGATTAAATCCCCCCACCCTGCGATCAAGCCCGCTTTTCTGTGTAGCGCGCATCAACACTGCAAGCCTTTCTCTTTCTCTCTCTCTCTCTCTTCTCTCTCTCTCCCTCCAACGCATTAACCCGCTCGCTGAGTCGATAAAAATTAAAAACGGAAACCAACCGCGAGAAACACTTTGCGCCTATCCCCATCCCCGCGTTTTCCCATTTGGCCATTCCCATTTTTCGTTCCATCCCTCCTTTTCTCGCATTCTTCGCTTCTCCGCTCCACCGCCGCTCGCGCGATTAATTATCAACACGATTAAATGCATCGTTAGCGCGTATTTTCGCGCTCCGACACGCGAGTAACGCAGTCCACGGCGCGCGAGAGAGGGTAACAGTTGCTTTTCCAAGTCCGCTCGCTCTAGGCTAAACTCGATCGTTTCGAAATCGTGCCCCGGGCTTCATTATTGCGCCATTGTCATCCCGCGTTTCGCACACTCCCGACGAACGTACTAAACGCTCGAACGAAACGTGCGAAACGAGAACAGTTTGTAGAGAGCGGAAGAGAGGCAATCCGATTGAACGAGCTTCGACGAATATAAACAAATCGAATGGGGATTCGTCGATTTTGCCGGAAGGAAATGAAGAAGGGGTCGTGGGCGTGCTTCAATCATTTTTCGTTCGCTTCGATTCGTTCGGCGGACTTGTTAGAGGAAAGGATTATAATGAGAACAAATACGATTGTTCGGTCCACGCCCGGAAACGAATGTTCGTCGCCCGAGGTTCAACCGACATTTGTACCTTACTGCCGTATCTGCCTTTCTGGCTCATTCCTTTTATTTCGCGCGCGCGCGGTCAACGCCCGTAGCGTTCTTCTGGGCGCGAGGAAAAATAATATCGTTAAACGATCCGGAAGTGAGTTTATATTCGCCGTTTACATTCCGCCGGGGTAATGGGATTTTTTTTTTTTTTTTACGAATATTATGCACAGTCGGAGTTTGAAACGAGCTTGGTGTGGAAGGAGTGGGGAAAATGGTAATTGCTTTTTGATAATTTTTCGTTTAATGCTTATTGTTACCTCTGCCGCTCGCTCTTCTGTTTCTTCTTCTTTATTTGTCGTCGGAAAAAGGATCCTTGTTACCACGTCCAGCGCAGAATGTTCCTGGGGAGTGGGTGGTGGCGCAAGGAAAAGCAAAAGTTTTGCGACGGAGCGGGCGCGACACTAATTTCTTTGCACGAACCTCGACTGCACGCGACCGATATGAAAAGGACTGTGTTCTCTGTGAAAATATCTTGGGACGAAACGGGTGACATAACAATTGGCTTCGTTAGAGTCGAGGCGTCAAGTCGAAGCGGAAGTTCGACGGCTCCTACGGTACGTATATCGAAATCGATCGAGGTGCCTCAAGGCAGGAGCTACTTCACCCACTCGTTATTTTTCTTCCTTGTTTTCCTTCCTTGTTTTCCTTCCCTCGCCATTCTCGCGAATTCCTACCCGAGCTGTATTTATTCGGTCTTTTTCTTAGCATCGTATAGCCTCTTATCCAATTTTCTCTTCACTCATACAGGCTGCTTCGAAGTACGTGGACTTACAGTTCGAACACTCTTTATATTTCAAGGCATCGAATCTACCCAGGAATTCAGACCTACTTTCGACCGTCTCTCTCACCGTTCGTTTTCTCAATTTTCTAGATGATCGTCCGACGTACAATAAAGATATCATTCATTCTCCGAGGAGGGGTCGAATAAAAGTAAGGAGAACCGAACGAGATTTCCCGTAACGAAAGAAACGAACCGGCGATCGTGACCGGGGTATAAATCTCGTCTTCGAACATTCGTTTCGCGTCTCGCCAGACAAATAGATCTTCGTTGGTCCTTTGCTCGCACATAAATTCGCGGATTATTTTGCGACGAGTTCGCGGCTCGAAACAGGGTCGACGATAAACAACGCCTGGGGAGACGACGTTTCGCGTCCGCCTCGGTATTCGCGAGAGCACAGGTGACGGGACTGATTCTCAATTAAACGAACAAACCAAACGTGCGCGCTTTCCTCGCGCACCGCCTCGCGTACAACCCGCCACTTTGAAATTGAAACCTCTAATGAAAGCGTGCGTCGGCAGCACGCGGCGCCTATCGAATTTTCCGGGCTCGTTAAATTTCCCGGGAGCGCATCCATCGTAAAGAAAACAAACTGAAAGAGCTGGCCCGCAGAATCCCGTTCACTCGCTCGCTCGCTCCTACAAAGCGCGCGCGCACTTGCGAGTGGGCGAGCCCTCGCGCGATTTGCATTTCGATTGCGCTCGCCCATTATTATCGGAGCCGTGGCCTTCGGAATTACATTCTGGCATCGGGCTCCGACGCCCGGCTTCCCTCTACCATTTTGTTATCGCATTTTGTTCGATTCCCTCGTTGCTCGCGATCGCATTTGCATGGGACACGCCATTGTCGTGCACGAAGGGTGCGCACGAGCACGAGCGAGTGCGTCCTTCCCACCAGATGCTGCTGACGTACGCTCGACTTCCTCCTCCCGTAATTGTAAAATATCGCGATTTTCGCCGACCGTCCGGCCATCCTCCGCAGGCATATTAATTATTCCCTCGCCAAAAGAAAGGAGAGTGAAAATAGGCGAGAGATTTCAATTCGTAAATGTGGAAATTATCGTGTCGAATAAAAAGAAATTCTGAATGGGGTGACAGGGATTTACCAAATGTATGAAAAAAAAAATACGTGAAATTTTCACGAATGGATTTGTCTTATGTAGGGTTTCTCGAAATGCGCCGCGTGTACTGCGAGGGACATTTGGTAGGTATTCAAAAGGCCAAAGAGCTCGCGAATATCTATGTAAAATTTGAGAAACCCTGTACTCGTGAAGAGGAAAGAAATGAAAAAGAAAATTGCGTATTCCACGCCAGGAAATTTTCTGGCACGGATTCTCTCCGAGGACCGAAATGAGATTTTGCGACGCGCGCAAGAGAATCGAAAAAGCAATGGGCTTTTCTGCAACGGATCTTCGAATGTTTTCCCAAAACCAATTGTCATACATGGGTGCGCGCGTTTGTTTGCTCGTCCGGCGTGTACTGTTGCAGACCGCTTCGGCCAAGTTGCGTTATGCAGTGTCCTCTCCTCGTCTATCGCGAGATTATCCGTCACCCACGACCACCACCACTACCAGCAATACCGGAGCGTGAGATCGTGAGGGCATGTCATCCCCGTGGCGATTGTGGTGGTGCACGACACTCGCAAGGCCAACTCGCGCGCACGCGTGAACGTGGGGTGGTCGGTGCACGCGACTCTCTCTCTTCGTACGTGCAGTCGTGTTGCCGCTTGAAACTATCGATCGATGCACCACCGTAACACTTTGGAACACTATCTCGTGCGGAGAAGCGTGCGCCAGAGAGTACGATTAAACGGTGCGATATAGGCCGAGGGGATGTAGCACCAGACTCTTTGCCCAAAGTAAGGGAGAAGCCGCACGTTGAGTGAATCTTCGACGGGGGTGATCCGGGACGAAGAAAACCAAGGGACGATGGGGCGAGATGAGTCGAGCGTATCGCGTTGAGACGAGGGAATTTTTTGATGAAACCTTTTAGACGCCACCATGGAGGGAGCGACTCAATCAGTAGTGCCAAGGTGGTGGTAGGATTTGTACAATTTGGATCGAGAGAGTAAAGAGTAGAGAGGAGATTAGTCTAGAATTCGAGAGTAAGTCGAGTCGAAGGGTCGAGCGTGTCTTGTAGTTTACAATATATGGCGATTGACCTTATTTTAGACGTGTCAATGAAAATAATTAATTTTCTTTATTAAAGATTCTTTAATTCTGCCTAATTCTTGAGAAAGTGTACAATTTTGTTTCACAGTAAAAAGGACGAGAATATTGAGGAGAATAATTAAGAAAAGGCAGCAGTCCCCAGCCAATTTCAAAGAGATTAGATGTTTTTCGAGAGCGTCGACATTCCAATCGCTTCGTGTACAATGCGATGCCCTGAAGCTCCTGAAAGTCTTAAAAGTCTTCCAAGTATTATAAACCTCGAAAGTTTCGAAACTCTCGAAGGCCTTTGTTATTTTAATGAATCTTTAAAGCCCGACGAATAATCATTACTTTATGAGTACTTTAATGCTTTAATCTCAATAATCCGTGCGTCAAATCCAACAAAACTCCGTCGCATCTAAAGTACATTTACATTGCTCAGCTTCGATAAGTTATTCAAAACGATCGAGACTTTCGACAGTTTTGTGTCTCGAATCGTGTCAGATCCCGTCACTGATATTAATAGTGGAAGCAGAAATAGGAAGTGTGACAATGTCCGTATAAGGGAGAAAGATTAGTAACGCCACATCAAATTTCTTTGACCATTCACCCTCCATTTCACCTCTT
Source organism: Tiphia femorata (assembly GCA_944319695.1). NCBI lineage: Eukaryota > Metazoa > Arthropoda > Insecta > Hymenoptera > Tiphiidae > Tiphia > Tiphia femorata. The sequence continues at coordinate 1,907,883 of OX090899.1, forward strand.
ACATATCTATCTGCGTATTCGTCTATCTCGTCATTAATCTAGCCATCTATCCAGGCGATCTATCTTCTGGGTCTTACGATTTCTCTCCACCCATGACCCCATTCTTCTCCTTCCCTCTGTTCCGCCACCACTATTTTTCCATGCCGCTCCACCGCGTAAACCTTCCTCTCTCTCATCCTTTCTTTCTCGTCCTCTTGCTCTCGCTCTCTCTCTTACCGTCTCGCCCTCCTTCGATTTTTCCATTCGCACGCCGAACGTCCCTGTAATAACTTTGCGACTGCTGGCAACGACAGAACGTTTAGGTCGCTGAATATGCAATGGAAAATGTCGTTTGGCGGGCACGCAGTCTCGCGCACGAGAAAGAAAACCCATTATGAGAAATTCAGGGTAGCCATGCGGGGAAAATAATAATCCGTCGGAAATAACAATATGAATTGTTCTTATCTTTCTTCCTATCAAGCACCGTGGAGTGATTTAATCGAACGGCGAATCGAAGTTGCACAATGTCGTTGTACGCGGACGCACGAACTTTTCAACGATATTGAGTGTACCTGTGCGTCGATGATCCTTCGTAGAAAGTTAAGAATTCTGACGCACCTTTTGCATACCCTTCTTTTAAAGAAAAGGCCCTCTAATCCGAAGGTATATTCTTCCTCTTGCGGAATGACCTTGCTTGTTCGAGAGGACGTACGTTTACGGGGCGAATCCTTGTAATTCGAGTTTGTTCGACGTCCGGACCCTCTCTCACCTCCCTACGATTTTGCATATGGAAATTGGCCGCGCTTGGCGCACGGTGTTTGCGCCGATCCCGACGTGGCACCGCATGAATAAAATAATATAACTTCCGGCATGGAAACATTACCGACGACCTTCCGTTCTCCGGGTAGGTGCTTCGTTCTTTAGCATTTTCTCTCTTCCTCTTTCTCTTTCCATGTTTCTCTTTTACTCTTTTCTCGCCGCGTCACCCATTTCACCTCCTTTCGCTGTTTTGCTTCGCGCTTCCTATTCCTCTCTCGAATACACACTCATACACACATCCTTTTCCACCCGCTTCAGCACCAGCCTCTACGAGCCACCCCTAATGCGCGACTCGAGTTTGTAAAACGTCGACTTATCGCGCGAGACCACTCGTTTCACACTCCGTGTTTTACTTGCCGACGATTTTCTCACTCTACACGCGGACCCTGTGCCGAGATATTTGCATCGGCCACGGTGCATCCGGAGATTGTAATTTCGTCAGTGACCTACGTTTGGAGGAATAATCGAAAGTATCCGGGGAATCCTGTTTTTATTTAATTTGCATAATCTGGGGCACCCGACGTAGGGAGAAATTTATCTCCACGAGAATATTTTAAGCGTTAAACGTTTTTTACAATTTTTTATCAATCTTTCTATATACATTTCTGCATCTGTGCGAATACAGCCGATTCTCTCCCATCGCATTTTTTCCCTCAAACCTGGTGGAAATCTCTACACGATTCTTTTACAAAGTGTGGATAAAAGATCTTCGTGAGAGAAAAGAATATCATTCTTATCCGAAGGCATCGCATATCGCATTATGTTACACGGAATGTAGAAGGCGAACAGAACGTACAATAGTTTTCTGACGAACCGTAGTGAAGTGCGCTCTTGGCTTATTCAGAGGATCGCTCACCGAATATGTTACTCGAGACTGTGCATTTTTAATTCCTTCTCTGAAAGCACGCACCTTGCATTTTAAAGGGATGCGTAAATCCGGAAAAGCGAGCCGGGGAAAATGAGAATGCCGCGTGGTCTTCTCCAAGGTCGTAAATAATTGCGCGAAAAAGGATGCGGTGTCGGATACTTCTTCGGAGGTTTCGTACTCGGTATATAAATTATTTGGCACCGTTGCTGTAATTAACTCACGGGTACGATGCAGCTTTATTCCTTCGCATTGATGCAGGTCACCTGCACTTTTTCATCTGTTTCCATCCAGACAACGTATAGAGAGAATATGCACGAGTGAAAGGGGTTCGCGATCTAAAAGAACCATTAATCACACAGGTCAACAAGAGTCTTTGTTCTTCCTCGGTGCCATAAAAAGAAGATGGATTTGACTATGTCCAGGATGTTGGTACCAAAAATGGTACTTGTTCTATCGCATCAGCTCCAACTTCCAGGTACCCTCGCATTTCATTTCGTAAAAATAATAGAATAGAATCCCGTGCGCTTTAATTTGCTCGCGAAACGGAAAATAAAGCCTCAGCGAATCACCCGAAACCTTTTGTCTTCGGAGGCATCGGAGCACCATGGGCCGATGCATCGGCTTGAGTTCCTGACGGCCGCGCCCTCGAGCTCGTTTCGGATTTTTCATTTCTCCATACCTTTCGCTCAGTTTCCAGCTGGCTTCTCGTTCGAGGCGCGCGTATGCCCGATTCGTTCGTACCTTCATTTCCGAAAGATGAGTCCGGTTTTGAGGTGAGCACGTGCAACGTCAGAAATATTGAGCCGACGAGTGGTCTCTTCCTTTTTCCATCCCATCCGTACCTATCCCCTTTCCTTCGACCTCCTCGTCTCTCTCGTATCTCCAGCGTCGTCCTACGCGAAATGCCGCGGCGCCAATCGTCCCGGCCGAGGCACATTGGACCGAGACCGTGAGCAGGAGGTAGAAGAGAGAAGAAGAGAAGGGGAGAGAAATAGAGAGGGTAGGAACCGGAGAAGCAATCAGCGCTGCATAAAATCTCATCAGGTCCGTGGAAAATGTCCTGCCGTTGGGCGTGGGCAGCACCACCCCCGCAGCTCGCCAACCCTTCCCTCACAGTCCTCCGGTAAGCCCCCGCGATCTTCCTCCCATCATCCGTACTATTTTTCTCTTCCTTCGTCACCTATCATCCTTCTCCGTCCTCTTTCTCTCCTTTTTTTTTCTTTCACCTCTCCCCTCCTGCGAACGGGTCTCGCCTAAAGCGAGGTGGCGAACGACGGGGCCCACGGCGTTGGCAATCAGCGCGCATTAACAAGCCTCGGAGGACATCTGGGCTTTCGCTGGGATGGGGTTGGAACTGGTGCATCGCCACGGCGAAATGTCAAGAGTTCGCCATGGCGAGATAGAGGGAGAGACGTGGGTGGCGGGAGAAAGGGAGGGACGGAGAAACGGGAGATGCAGAATGGAGGGAGGTGGTGTGGTGGTGGTGGTGGTGGTGGAGGTGCAGGAGGAGATTTCAGCTGCAACTACTACCTACGGCACCGTAGCTGGGATGCTGGATGAGAGAAGTCGGTCGATAGAGCTCCCGGGCGTCCCTCTCTTCCCGTTTCTCAGTCTCTCTCTCTTTCTCTCTCTCTCTCTCTCTCTCGCTCACGCACCCACCCACCCACACATTCTCCTCTCTCCTCCACGTTTCTCTTTCCCTCGCATTCAACCCTCTCGTCGCGCACGTCCTTCGTGTCCTCCGAACATGGAACCACGGATGAACAGACAAACGGACGGACGGATGAATGGCCGGTCCGACAAATGGTGACGCGATCCGCCAGCATAGCGCGTACCCGGAGAAACTGTGCCAATCTGGGGTGTACAAGAGAGCAGGAGGTGGAAACGTAGGGAGATTGAGGTGAAAGAGAAGCGCGAAGGCAGGAGGGGAGAATAGGAAAAGGGAGAGTAAAGTATGAGGAAGAGAGGAGAAGGGATAGAGGCCAACCTCTTACCGTGGAAATACGAGAATTCGAAATTCTTACTCCCATCCTTGTAGCCCGCATCCTGTTACCCTGGGAATCGAACAGAAATGACAACTGCCGTGACACGGGGTCCAGCAGAATCTCCTCCGATTTCTCGTGAATGGAATCGGGCGCGTTATCGCGACCGATCCTCTTTTCCTGAAAACGGAAGAGAAACGATCCCGTCGATTTTCTCAACGTGGGCGCCTCCATCGCCTTATCGAATCTCGAGTATCGTGTATAAAAAAGGTGAAGGGCTGCTTTCGATAGCAAGCTCAATCGCGCTTTTACGAACAACGTTTTTTTCCGAAAATTCGTGCCTCCGGGAGCGAAGCCGGGACTATGTGGTTGGATTTTTATTGTTATTTTTATATTAAAATCTTCCGGCCGACGTCGAGAGGAATTCGTGGCGCTCGATGATTTTCTACGTTACGGGGTACGCGTCGATTGAAGCGCAAAGTGTACTTTATCGTCTAGAAGGAGGAAAGTTCCTCGTCGGTTATCTCTTATCCAATCCTCCGTGTTTTTAAGTACTTTGGAAGGGAACACGGAACCACCATCTACAGTTCTCAAGAGTTGAAACGCGTCCGCTTCTTTGCCAATAATTGCATAACGTTAAGCAGATCGTGTTTGAAAAATTTTCCAACGTCTCGTGAATTTCCTACGAGCCGCCCTCGCGGATCTTCGCGAGGAAAAGTCCGAAGGAGCGATAACAGCTTTAAATTGCTTACGGCGCCATACTCGTCCGACGCCGTAAACTATTTAACGCGATTATAAATTTCATACAATATTAATCATCGCGTTATTTCGTTATTGGTACCGACCAATAGTATACCTATATTATACTATTAAAATCGACAATGATTTATGCGATGACACAATTCCAACGATAATTTTGTTTTGCATAAATTTAGATTAGATTAGTGTTATAACTAAAAGTTCTCAGCTCACATCGGCAATGAAAACATATCAAATTGTGCACCTCCACTTCTGCAAATGCTACAAAATCATACTTCGACTTTTTCAAACGGTTCGAAGTACCCTTACTACGAACCACGTTATCCGCTTCGTCGTTCCATCGAGCCTCCTCGACCTAATCTTTCTGTTCCATCGTCAACTATCGAGCAGCCAAATTGCCAAGGAGATCGGAGCTTTCGCGCGATCATCTTTAATCGACGGACTCGCGCGTTGAACGAGCAGAGCGAGACCGACAGAAGGCATTAGGCTAATGGCAGGGTGGCGAGCTCGTTAGACGGTGCTCGTTAATGAAAGAAAAAAAGAAGAGAGAGAGAGAGAATAGGTGTTCATCGTCGGTGACAGAGCGGGCGCCTACGAAAGACGACGTACCGCGAAACCTCGTGGCCTTAATCGTAATAGAAGCGTCGAGATCGATTCGGACTTGTCCGAGACTCGTTTCATCAGTCGGCCGATCAGACTGAGGATGCACGCGCCGTTCTCCCTCCTTCCTACGATCTATCGAAGTGACCTTAATTAATCAATGCCGGACGGAGAATAAAGGGGACTCGCCAAGGATGCAGGAGCGATTTATCTCCTCATTCCCTTCACCGTTCACCTTCTCTCTCTCTCTCTCTCTCTCTCTCTCTCTCTCTCTTTGTTCTCTCTGGTGGTTTCTCTGTGCCTCCGATAATAGACCCTCTCAGACTCCTAAAACGCATGTATTTATCTTCGTGGCCATTCGGAGTGTACCGTGGCACAGTTGTTTGTTTTATTTGTTGGTGTGCCTTCTTTCTCCCCTTTTATTTGGCAAGCTTCGTATTTTCCCTGAATCTTAACAACGAAATCTATTCATCCATCTTTCTCCAGTGCAGCTCCCCTCGATCCCGACAATCGCACGTACAAAATCGTAGGGCAAAATGGCAGATAATCGAACGCTCGTTTCGGGTCTTCCCCTCTTTCTTTTCCCCTGAGATTAATTCATCTTCGGTGCGACGTGACGTCATTAGGCGATTAGGCCGTATAATCGATCGCATTTAATTCGGCCCCCATCCCTTCTTATCCGAACTGTCTGTCTCGATCCGTAGTACTTTTGCGACGTTTTACGCTTTTTTTAGCTGTTTAAAACTCAAGCTTTAGGATGATCAAAATTTGATTAAAGTAACATATAAAAATCTTTACAAATTCTCACAGTCTTTGTCAAGGATTGCACCCTTAAGTCTCTTCTTTCGGTTAAATCTGACAAGATGCAGACATTTTTTGGAAGAAATCTTACTTACGAATAGCGTAGAATGTTATACCCTTGAACATGCGAATCTGCAGAAATCCATTGCAATTTAATTCCAGTCTTCAACGGGACGACACAAAGAGTCCAATTTCATTTAAAGTGCACGTCGCAGAGTATCCTCTTAACCGTCGATGATCTCCTCGAGGAGATCAAAAGATAAATCCTTCGTTTTGCTACCGACGAGTCACAGACGTCACCGGGTAATTAATATCTTTCTGTGCGATTAGCAATTAGTACGTGTGCTTGTGGCCTGATGCTGGAATCTCCGACAGCGACCGATCTCGAGGTCTTTGCTAACGCTCGTGTGCGTGCTGGGCAATAAGGAAGAGAGTGGCCATTTAATTGGCTGCCGGTAGCAATGAAATTTGACGCTCCTTGCCCCACCAGGAGGATTTATACGTGCCGCTAACCACACGCCATGCGCACGCTTTTTCCTGGGTTAGGTACTCGTGAAACCATACGATCGAGCTTTTGTCCAAACTGACAGTGGTCACATTGGTCTAATTCAGGGATTTCCAATTTTTTCTAGGACATGGAACCTTAGTAATAACGGAACTTTCCGGAATACCGTTATCAGTGAAGTCATAGAACTATCAAGGGAAATATAAATAAATTTATCGCAAAATCTCTTTTATTAAAAGATACAAACAGTATCGTGTCTATTACGTTACTTACATTATATGTTAAAAAACATTTTTACCATTTTATGCCTAATGCTTTGTCGAACATTTATACTTTTTCCGAAGAAGCTCCTGAATTTTCCATGCAAATGAAACTTTCACAAATTACTTCGCCACCAACGACAATTAACGCGAATTCAATTTCGCGACTTTGATCGAGAAATACCATCTCACCGCCATAAGGTTTCTCTCGCAATCGAGTATAATTACAATAACGAATAAAGTATTTCTGTACGCTGTCCACTTCGTTTTCCATATTACTTGAAACGCGAGGGAGTTGGCATAGGAGAAAAATGGCAAAGGACGAACGGGAAATTGAGAAAATTGAAAGGAATGAAAAGACGAGGAATGAGGAGAATGAGGAACGGGAAGAAGGGCGATGAAGGGAGATGCGAATGGATGATAGCGCCCTGCATTCAACCGGCTAAAGGCTAATTAATTGCTTAATTAGGACCTCGCGAAGAGACCGTCATACCTTGCATACCTTTGCATACTCCTACGTACGTATGCGCTCTACGAATATGGGCGCCATTAGCGTGCCGCGTATAGCGAGCGAGCGAATAGCAAGCGTACATCAAACGGAAATCCAAGGAAGCGTGTGGCGCGTGTGTCTACGTGGTCGTGACAATACCGGCAATTAAATTACCGAGCAGCCTGCAAATACAATGGCGCGGGGACAAGCTCGCGACGTTGCAGAATAAGGAATTTCATCGGCCACGGGAAAGAGCGATGGTCGCTGCGTTAAGGAAGCGGCAACAATTCTTCAAAGACACGTTTCAAGGCGGAAATAAAACGAGCAGATTTCGTTTTTTTCTTTCTTCGAGCTATCTACTCTCATATTTTGTGACAAATGTTACCTACACGGAGGAATCTTTTTAACATGTTTATTGGAATCCGCATAGTGCGTTAATGTAACGCCTGCTTCTTCAACAGTTTCTTCACTTCTTATTTTGTCTTCGTTAATTCGTTTATTTTTATTTCGATAAAAAATTACCGTACTCTCGATGCAACTGTCAATAATGCGTACTTGCGTTATTATCTACTACCGCGAAAATTGATATTTTTTTCATTCGATGTGCTCATTCGTTGTTCGCTCCGGACTCGTAGTAACCCCCGAACTCGGAACGATTCGCGATTTCCCGTATTTTTCCATTAAAAGCTCGAAACTTCCGTTGCCACCCCGTGACCCAATTCTATCGGGCGAATGTAAAAACGGTCGATCCTCGAACTCGATTCACTCGCCGCTCGCAGCAAGAGCAGTTGGTACGATACACTTGCAAATATTACCGCGCTGAAAATTTTACGATGCTTTAATACGATACGGGAGACGGAACTGGTAGCGTGTTGTGGCGATGTGGTGGTGGCCATTTGAAACGGTTTAAACGGGGCCGACGAGCGAAACGAAGCGGCCGCGGCTGAGGCCGGTGAAAATAAATTACGGTAAAGCGCGGTAAATCCCAAGGCGCTCAATTGTCCGAGGCTACCGTGGGCCCGCCGTTACATTTGCATATGAAAGCGCGGATTTCGCGATCGGTACCCAGCCGCGCGATCTCGTTTATTTTCGTTGCGATTCTCTACTTTTTCTCCCTCCAGTCCCTCTCACTCTCTTCCCTATCTCGGTACCCTCCGCGCTTTCAACCCTCTTTCGGATACTCCCACTCCAGCAGCTCGCTCTCCCTTTTCGTCTACGCTTCCACATTTCTCCTTTTTTTTCCCTCTCATCTCGGCCTAGAAGCTCCGCGCGATAAGCTCTGATTTCACAGTTTTTAAATTTATCATCCACCTCTGTTCTCGTCCGAGTGGAAAACTTTTCTCTATAACCGGTCAGGCGTTTTCCAGATTTTTTCTTTCTACGGGGGTTGCGTTTCAAGGGAGGAAAAATTTTCACGAAGGAGCCTTTCGGGTCTCGAGCAAATAATCGCGAAGGACGTCGAAAGGAGAAACAGAGTAATCGTGCTGACCTACAGGAAAGCGTATTGCCAGCTGGATCCGCTCCAATGCTCCACGCCTTCTCTGCTAGAATCTCCCCTTTATAATACGATAATATTTCAGGAATGCTTTCGCGGTGAGTTAGGACGAAGGAAATAATGTATTTGTGCGCGTCACGAGTCTTATTTGGGATTTATTTGGAACTTTAAGGTCACGTTTTGATTATCAATAACAGGTGGAACTGCGGAAGGGACTTTGTTTCCATCCTCATACACGTACGAACTGTACTAGCTTGTTTCACTGCACGTAGTTGCATCTAATGCACTTGTAAAGGAACTACGTTATTTCGTGTCCTCAGATTTAATCTTACTTGGGATATTTTTGAGAATGCAAGATTTAACTTTCACTGCTATTGATCACGCATCCTTTGACACAGATACCGAGTAGAAATCAATTCCCAGCTGTTACGAGCGCAGACCATAACTACATTTGATTGGAGACAATTACGTCAAATACGTCTACGTTATTTTTTCCATCAATAGCTGTAATCTTACTTAAACTTAAATTTCATATACAATTATAAATAGAATGCGATTCGGCACAGATGTAGAATAAGGCTAGATCTCCTCGTACCATCACTGCACCTACATTACGTACGTTTGTTCCAACATGATTACGTCACGTGCATCTTCAAGACTAATACATTTCACGTACCATATCTAACCCAGGCAAACGAAACTCAGCTCTGAAGTACCTAGAAATTGCTAGAAAGGTTGACCGTTGCTAGTAGAGCGAGCTCGCGAAAGAGTGCTACCTGGAGCACGTAGCGCAAATTAGCCGAGGGCTAATTGGGTTACGGTGAGCTGCCAGTAATTACCTCCCTTCCTTCGTGTTCGTTCCCTTCCGCTGGTCCCGCGTCTTCCGACCCTTCCGTTACACGCCCGGAGCAGTCCGGCTCGCGATACGCGCATTAATTTCTTCGTTAACCGCTTACCTTCGGGGTTAATAATATCACGTCCAAAGCGTGCTCACCCACGATAACAAAGATGAGATGGTAGAATAGGAAAGGGCCTTTCACGCGCGAGTATCGTCAACTGCAGACAATGGAAGAAACGGAAGGGTCCTTTGATCGTGAGATGGATTCCTAGAATTACCTCTACCAACGAATTTATCACCATGATAACTTGCCAAGACTCGTGACTCCGGTAGCTTCAAAATTATACACTTTGTGTTCTCGTGTTGAGTTCTTATACCACGCCTTGCATAATACTGTTTCATAGTGTAACTATTTGCGTATGTATATCTACAATAACCACACCCCGCGATCGATCCCGTTCACCACAGGCCCCTGAGGTGAAAATCGTTACCTGCATCTACATGAGATCTCAATGATCATTATACCGTCGAAGTGTTCTGTATTCTGTGTGATGAAGTTTATGGAAGATACACGAGAATTTTAGATCCTACTCGATAAGCGACTCTTACTGCATTGTTTAATTGGTATGTAGGTAATATTTTTCGTTGAGCTATAAGTTGGGTGAAGTCTTAACAAAATAATAAGGCTACGAAAAAAATTCTAAAGTTTCGACACCACCACGGAGAGGCGGTAACTCGCTCGAAAACAAGCCGGAAGTGTAGGTTACGTACGGAAACGCGAGGGGAATGAATGTGGCGCAATAACACGACATTGGGCACGCGTCGTTCGTCTTACGCGTCGAGTAGTACGACGCCTGGCGAATGTGCAACCGCGATAATAGCCGACACTAAATTAATCCACGCGTGTACGCGCGCTCGTTCGCTCGTTCACGTGCGTGCTGGTAAGAGACGATGCATACTCGCGATGCCTTCCAGCGTCGGTTCTATTGTCGCACCTTGCCGACGACTAATTGGTTGTCGGATTAGATTACCGATTAGTTCGCCGATCCTTGTGGCGTGTACACAAAGCCTAGCAAAGTCCGCGCATACTTACCACGACATTACGCCCATAGTCGCAGGAATTAGAAATCGATGGAAAGGTGTACATTGAAGAAATGGAAAACTTTAGAAGAGGCAGAAAACGAAGTTCGGAAGAATAAATTCGTCCTTTCATCCGAATTTTCTCGTTAACAAAGAGCAAAAGTCGATTCCTCGAAAGTGGCCGACCTGTGAATGAAGCGACGCCGTCGGTGGTGTCAAAGGACAAAGACGCGGCAAACGAGGCAGTGCAAAAAAAGGGTTCGCAAAAAAAAGCACTTGGCGAGGAAAAAAAATTCTGACGGACAAATCAAATTCGTCGGGGATAGGCGCGGGATGGACCGAAGGACGAACTTGAAAATTTAATTATCCTATTCGGGTGCAATCCGTGGACAGTTCGGTGCAATAATTTTCGACTGGCTGACGGTGCGCGCCGCAGACGCACGATCCACCCCCGAATTCAACCCCTTCCACCCCTCGCACGGCCAACTCTTCTACGAGCAAGCCCAAAACCAGGAGCTGCTCGTCGTGTCCTCGCCATGGTGGCTCTCGTCGCCCCAAATTGGATTGGACGGGGGCGCGTTTCACTTCTGGGACGTTTTGCTCTCCCATCCTCTCTCACACGCACACATCCACACTTCGAGTCTCTCTCTCTCTCTCTCTCTCTCACTCTATCTCACTGGTATTTCTCTCAAATTGACACACACACACGCGCGCATGCACTATTTTTTACGTCCATATAAATGAAGATAGGGACACTAACAGTATCAATAAATAAGTACCTATTCTAAATAATCCCAGATTATTTACTTTATGTATCCTGAATTTAATGCGACATTCTAAAGTTGTGCTTTTAAGCCGATGTTAAATAAATTTACACGAGGCGAAGAAAGTGCTTTCTAAAATTAGGAGAACGTGAAAAACACTAGACAAAAGTAGATTATTTGCTTCCCCACTAAATCCTACTCGCTTCTCTTGTTGGTCGCCGTGCCTCCAATTTACAACCACAATGGCAATTCCAGGGATGACGACCACGAGGGGTAGGCCAATGGGACTACCATTCCCTCACCCTCTCCGATCTTCATCGAGTTGTCCGTTCCTCGTCCGCTCGAGCAGAATCGACGATACGCGGTCGAGCCAGTTAGCCATGCTAATGGTAATTATCTTCATTAGTGGCCCGTTAATTAAGCGGCACAAAACCTCGATCGGTTAACGACTGTATCAGTCCTCGATGCCAAAGCTCATCGGACGGCGTAGTATGCTCGGAAGCGTTCCAATGTTTTTCACGGCGAAATGGAAAAGTATTGCATTAGCAGGTTGATAATGGGATGAGGAATAAAACGAGAGCGAAATATCCTCGGGGATTCGAGCATGTGAGATTTGAGAACAATTATACCCGTGCAAACGTACGCGTCACGTGATACTATCGATTCCATCTGTACCACCTATGGACGATGTCATCGCGATTCCTTTTAAAATATTAATTGCAACTTTATACGTAACTTTAATGGAGACTACTTTCCAGTGTTATGATTTAATCGAATAATGTACTTTTTGGAGGACGTAGATGCACGTGTGTGAAAAAGCACCATTATTAATACTACGGTCGGTAATTTAATAGTTTCGTAGATAATGGTAATCATTAATTAATACCATGATATGGTTCAATTTATCAATACATTTTATTAAAAGGTTTATATTCGATCGTGATGGCAATAGTGAAGTGTAAAATAATACGACAGCCACGCACATTCGTATACTTCAGCGATTGGAACATTTTTGATGTAATTAGCATTCGTTTATAAGGATGTCTAAAATCTCCGATATTTCGTGCCTGCATGATGGGCCGCTGAAAATGTGGTGGTCCGCGCGCCCTTTGCTACCGAAGACTCGATCACGCGATTGCTCTATCATAGCGTGCCTATCGTTTCTGGATTAACGATGCAACGCACGAGACGTTTCCCCTTCGTATAATCGGACGATTGAGGATTTTCTCAAATACCTTAATTTCTCGATCGTTGCATTTAGTCAGGGACCCTGCTCATAGTCGAATCGAAATGAACATTACACGCTTATTTGCCGCTTACGGAACAGTTTTATCCGGCGCATCGCTTGTTAATTAATTCGCAAAAGGGGGCAGTTCGCATAACGCCGACATTACGTGCACGCACAAATGTGAAATCGATACGCGAGCGTTTGTTTTGAATCGTATGAGTGCCGATTGGACATTACCGGCCGTGCTCACCGGCGAAGCGACGATCTATGCGATCGACGCAATCTAATTTAAACATAAATTTTGTCTTACGCCCCGTTGGCCCGGGGCAAAATTTCCCACGATCGTTAATTAATCGCTTTATGCAAAGCGTGGGCGTAACAAGCGTTTGCGCGAATGCAAAATAAGTAGGTCGGGGCGCTCCAATCGCAGGAGCCCGTAGCGCCAGAAGTCATTAGAATCCGAGCGTAATAAACAACTCGCATATCCAAAATGATTAATTTAATGGGCCCTCGTCGTATGCGGATCGCGCAATTTGCCTAAATCTCCGAACGCAGCAAACGTTCGTAAATGAAGAGCACGATTAACGCCTGCACAAATAGCGACTTCGACGAACGCCCAATTTTAGATCGCTCGCTCGACCGAATGCGAACATTGGATTATGCAAACATCGAAAATGTACGAGCTGAAGCTAGCTCTACCGCTGGAAATATCGAAGACGAAGAAACACGGTGAGCTCGTTTTGAAGCTACGGACACGCGAGCGTGCAACATTTGGAGGCATCGGAATGAGCACACGGTAGCTAGAAATTCAGAGTGGAATAATCGTAGAATGCTGCGTTATGGCGGAAGATACGAGCTCGAAATGCGAACGAATTCAACTTCTCGGTAACGGCGCCGTAAAATCGATGCGCCTCGATACAAGCGCTGCCGGGAATTCAAACTGAAGCGAGCCAAACCGAAAACGAAATCGGGGATGGTTAACGGGGGAGGCAGAAATCGACGGTATCACGAGCGCGCAGAACGGATAAGTACAATGGGCGGATCGAAAGCGTCCAGATTAAAGCTTTCCTTCCGGTTCGCTAGATATGGAAATCGTGCTCGCTTCTCCTCTCCTCTTCTCTCCGCTCCTCCTCGCTTGGTCTCGCGCGTCCTCCATGATCGATTCACCGTGCCCGCAACGTAGGCATTAGTTCGGCGAGGATCGCGCGCGCGGTGCCACCGAATGCGGAAATCGATGGTAATCGAATCCGCTTTGCGGAGGGTTGTGACGTTGGCCCTGCACGAGTTTAAAATGCAATTTCATACCTAAATTCGTCGACTTCTGGCCAGGAGAACTTTACGTATTCTGTGTCCCCGACTCTATGCTAATGCCCGCGCGAAACGCGGAAGCTGCGGGGGCATAAATCGGGTTAAGCCGCGGTTAGGACCGACACGCCGAAAATGGTCTACGTGCTGATCCGGTTACGTCAAATCTGAAGGGTGTAGGAGGAGATTGGACGCCCTGTGGTGTCCCCCCGTCGTGTCCTTCGAGTCCGTGTGAATTGGTTCGTCCTCGCATAGCTGAGTCCTTGCGGTCTCTTGATGTCGGACTGCTTCGTGGGTCCTTTATAGACACGGTACTAAGATGCTTGGAGAGTTTCGTTGTGAGTTCTTCGACCTGTTTTCGGTGTTTTAAGCAGCTCGGTCTAAGACTCGAATCACGTAAGAATATTTGGAAACTTGATTTGTTGGTTCTATTAAGATAGGTCCAGGTGTGCGTTCTACGTGAAGCGACAGACACCCTTGTTCGATTGAGCGACGTGCAAATGGATTTCTGCCAGCACGTGTCCTTGGTTAGCATTAAACAGGGTGCACGTGTCGAGCTGGCATCCTTGAGAGCGCGGTAATGGGATTATTGAAATGTTCTGAGAAATTTTATGACGCCCGAGGAGCACAGGTCATTATCCTTCGAATGTTTCGCTAAAATGAGATATCTTAACTCGTCCTCCGAGCATTATGTGTTTTATGAGATACTTAAAGGCTTCGACCCTACGTTGGCGCTACGTGTTTTGCATGCGCGAGTTAGTCCGATGATGCACTGGTCCAATTATACGTTGGATTCTAGAACTCGAACGGCTAGTCCGCACGTGTCGAAAGATTCTTCTCTTTTAGGCTCGAATTAGGACAATTCCAAGGTCGAAATTTAGTACTGTAAAGGCACTGGTAATAAATCTTGCATTGGTAGTTGACGTCATTGTTCTAAGTCATTAAAGTGACACTATTGTTTTTTGACTGCTTCAACTGTTGCAATAAATACTCGAAATCAGGATTATGCTGGGAGAGTCGAAAATGGGCTACGGGTTGATCCAGTTTCGTCAAATGTAGGCCCACCGCGCAACCATTACGGCGTCATCGATTGACTAGAGTGCGGGAAGCTAAATGCACCCCTGCTATACATTCGCCATCGAATATTTCGAGGTCCATTGTGGATGAAAATGCACAGCTCGGCTACTACGCCCCGTTCGCATGAACGCGCGCGTGCTTCTGGTACGCGGGAAAATTCTGCGCATACGATAATAGCGCTTTATAGAATTTTCAAAAATTATTCAGTTTTCATTTTCTTTCCCTTAGTGTGAAAAGCGCTCAGTGGATTTCATCTCTAACTAGTTTACGATACGTTCGAATTATCGGAAGAATGAAATTTGTTATAAATGGCCACCCTCTAGGTATACATCCATGGGTTGAATTACATCCAACTTTTCTAAAATCTTGTTTTCCCCACTGAGGCAAAATCCAGGAACTCTTTGCAGATGTTGTATGTTTGTCAAAAAGTTGCTGCTACTTGCCGAATGATTTTTCGATGTGGCTAAAATCTTCCGTAATTTTAACATGGATTAGCAATCGTCGGAAATGTTTTGCCGACGAAAGGCAACAAGGAGCTACAAAATATTCTTCGTCGTTGCTTCAATGGGGACATAGCTTAAGTCTCTGATCTCGTCACGACGAACCGCGAATAGTTCCTCTACGTTTAGAGATATTCTCTCGGTAAGTTGCTTCGTGGAATCGGATATTTCGAGATCCCTTGCAAATGCAAATATGCTTCGTGCGGAGTCTGACTCGCTCGAAGGGTTCGCTTGATTCAGGAGTACGACGCGATGCGCGTACCTTCAGAGGATTCAAATTCAAAGGAAACTCCGTAGTTGCGGAAAATTCCTGCGGAAAGAGTCATTGGAAAACTATTTATCCAGGTGGCGATTAAACACCGCAAAAAGGACAACTAAATTGCCGAATCGGTTTGATTTGTCTTTGGTCCGGTTGTTATTCGAGGAGCAGAGGCACCGTATAAATCGCGTTTCACGGCGATTAGGAACGTCGAGACAAGAACGGGTTACGTGCTGATTCAGTTAACTCTAAATGTAAGGTCTGTAGGAAGCCCTGCTACCGTTGGTATCGGTGAATGAATACGACCGCGTAATACACGCCTTGATACGGTTCTGCGGTACATCGCCACCGTCGTTTCACGGATTCGGAATATTTCGACGATCCCTTGCACATGCAAATACCCTGTCCGAGGAGTCTGCATTGTCTATGACGTTCTACTTGCGCGCACGTATGCGTTTCGTCGGAATGTAAATGCGAAGGGTGCTTGATAATTGCGCATTGTGGAAGCGTTCTGCGCCGGAGCACTGATTTTACATTTCCACAACGCAAGGAGAGGATAGAGAACGTTACCCTTTAAGGTTTCGCAACACGTGTTACTTCAGTGCTCGAATGCTTCGACCATAGCTGAATCAATGCCTCACCAGCGTTGAGATATAATTAGTTGATTGACATAGTTTCTTGTCGAGCTACATGTTATTTGAAATCGTTATGCGTTAATATACTCGAGTATGAAAATGATTCAACTCTAGATTAATCAATATCAGCCGAAAGAATCTTTTTTTTTTTTTGAAGATAATACTTGTTATTTTATTTGAATAACTTAACTAATTCGAACACAGAACAGTATCGACAATACTTCATTTAAATTCTACACCAAATAAGAATACCTTCTCTATGCCTTTTCTAAAATAAAAATTATAAATTAGTTGCAATGTCCTGTTATTTCAAAATTTTATTTTTGATCTTATGTCGACCGAACTATTTTCAACGGTCATTGAAACCACCTTTCGTAAATTCAAGGGAAATAAAAACTAAGAAAATAAAAAATCGCAGTTCATATATTGCTAGAACAAGAATATCGAAAGCAGAGTCGTGACAATCCCTTAAAGCTTAACAGACGTAATCGATCTGACGAATTACCATAAAGGCATGCGACGTCGTTCATTCAACGCGACTCGATAAATCTTCGAAAACTCACAATCCGTAATTTCGAGCACGAGCACTGTGAAGTTTCAACGAGCGGGACCGTTATTTTACCTTGTACGTGTCTTCGAATACAGGCAGATCGACTGACCCCGCCTGACTTTGCCGAAATATATTCCAACGACTAACTACCGCATGGAGAATCGCCCGATTGCATTGGAAAATTGATTAAATCAGACTCGCTGGGCTCTTCTCGCCCTATCGATCAAGCAAATCTAGTTCGTGCAAATTATCGAATATTTCCTCGTGTCTCGTCGAAGTACTACTACACTGTTACTTTCTATGTTACACACAGTACAATATCTCGGATTAGCAATTTTTTTTTATTCTCGCCCAAGACTCGACGACATTCGAATTTAATTAAAACCAGTCATCGCGCTCGAACAGCTCTCCGAGGAAAAATTTAATATTTGAGATACACCGGGCGTCTCGTGTTACAAGACAATCGTCGCATTCGCAACGATCATGCAGGAAATTCCAAGAGGGGATGCACAATATCAGGGCTTGCAGCGTGGGCGAAATGTCGGCCGGGGGCAGGAGAAAAATCGGTGGGGTCAACAAAAATGGCGAACGTGAACCGGTAAGCCGCCGGTTAATAATTCAAAAGGGGTTAGAGTCGACAGAAGGAGAGAGGGACTGGTGGCTCGAGAGTACGTGTTCCGCGTACTAAAATCCGTGGCTCCTGCATGTCGAAGGATTTCCGTAACAATGCCAAACTGCAGTAGCCCGTATCTGGAGCGACACTATCCCCCGTTAGTGGATCGCCCGCTTTAAATCGATGATGGAAAATACCACCGAAATGGAATTCGAGAGGTTTCCCTCCAACAAGCGAATCGCGTTAAGGAAGCACGTGCTTTTAAGTCGATTGAGTGACAATGCGGAGCTTTCCACGCAAAAATCGTACACCATTCGTCTCGACGAGACTCGTAATGATATCGATGGATGGAAAATGATTATTCCTTAATTTTTATTCGGTTAAAGATTAAAATTAAGACTGAGATTGTTCCACGCTCGGGTCCTCCCCTGTGTTGTATTAAAAATGCAGAATGCAGTGGCGTTTGTTAGTATAATTTTATGAATCTGGCACTCATTTGAAGATCAATAATATAAATCATCATCTTATTCCGCATTTTTATCGTGTATTGACGAGAATTATTCAGCGCTAGAATGATTAAAGTTTACTTACATAACTACGATAAAAAATGTCCACGTTACTTCTTGTAATTCCGTAAATCATTACTTTACTTGTGCACCACACTCGATAATTGGTGAGTCGTCTGGCTCTATTTGTAAGGAGCAAGAACCCACGAATTGCCAGGCGTAATGGAAGATGTACGGGCAAAATACACATGTAACTATTTACAAGTTAAATCTCGTACCGTCGCCGTTGCACATCCTATCCCTCAGCGTTCTCGGATTCGCCATCCTGAGTGTAGTCGCTAAATGTATAAACAACGCACCAACACATCCGCCCAACCACCACCAGTATTCCACCCACATTTCCCACGTGGTATTTTACACGCAGTGAAACGTTACAAATTTTATGCAGCGCGTGCAGCGAAATATCGATGGTAAACATCTGAGAGTTTTCGGAGAACGATCGCTTAATTTACATTAGCTTTACATTGCTTAATTAGCGTAATTGATACCGCTTTATCATCGAAACTTCTTACTCAGCGCCACTTTCTTGAATTTTTCCCATTACCCTCGTATTTTCGCAGTAAACATAACGTGAGATAAAATGTTTACCGTTTTTTTTTTAATCGCCTATTTATCGTTCATTAAGGAAAGATATTTATTTGAGAAGCGTGTTTGAGATCTGTCGACGATTGCACTTTAATTATTTCTGGCTCGAAGGAAACAATATATTCCAGTATTATCTTTTATTGAAAACAACAGAAGCCTAATTACATTTATAGGCAGCATCAAAGGTTGAAATCATTAGTAGATTTCCCTGTTGCGAGCCTCTTTCGCTCTCCCCTCTCACTTACTTCCCTTTTTTCCATTTGTCGTGGAGTACTTACGAGCAGCGCACCCTCGTGTCTTTTCTCCCGTTAAAGTGCAGAGGGGTTGGAATAGGTCTAGAACAACGAGGGTACATATTTATGTGTAAAGCAGACTATCCCGTACGTTATACCATATTAGATGATATTCACGTTACAAATGTTACCCCATGTAAAACACTTTCTGCATCCAATAACACGTTTCGCTTGTCTCCAATATTTCAAATTGCCTCTCTGCGCGTTGAATTCAATACTTCCTGCGAACGGTAAATGGAAAACACTGTATAAAATGTTTCTCATTTCACGAAAAATGCAGCCTACCATCGAAAGATGCAATATTGCACATTATTTTACGCTACTTGGCTCGGAATCTTTTAAGCTTCGACCAACGATATTGATGCAGATTTATGAAAGTAATAGAGGAGCTTCAAAAGCATTTTGAAAATGTTTCATACTTTTTCATTCACTGCTTTAAAAGCTTCATTTAATTTTAAACACTTTCTGTTTTGCAAAAAAAGAAATCAAAACTTTGTATATTCCATTTCCTTTTTTTAATTACAATCAGCATTAGGTAAATCGTATAAAGAAATTGCAAGGTACGGTGACAGAAATTAATGACGTATCAGTTAACCTACCAACCAATGCCTCCGTCTGATGTCTCGAAAGCGGCGTCCACCGTTTAAAGTTATTAAATTTATAAGTGAAAAGATGAAACTCACTTGTAGTCCCGGAGGAACGAGAAATACTCGTGAGATCGCGATTGGTTGCAGGACGAAGATGAGCACGTGACGGAAAGATGAAAGAAGTACACACTTCGCGTAGGCGTTGCACGTGAGGAAGTATGCAATTTTCTTGGATCGCCAATAAGCCAGTATCATCTTGGAGTGGGCGCTACGTGGCATCGGTGATACCCTGAATCCGCTGACGACGCTTCTTCTTGATTAATCGTGCGATGCACTACTTCCGGTTTTACGAGCGTCGTTAAGGAAGCACATCTAACCAGGATTGTCGATAAAAGACGACATCTTCGGGATTTAATTGCGAAGACGATTGTAAACGTAACTTGATGAATTTTACCTTAATTACCACATATCTTAGAAGTGCTACGATTCGTTGTATGAAACAATAATGAAGGACGTGAAAGATATCAATCATATTATGATTAATTATAACCGTATTTTGAAAGAGATTCGTCATGATTACGTGTTGCATATTTCCAATAATTTTGCTGAAAATATAGAGAAACGATCTTCGACGTTTGAACTTCGAGAAAATGTAACATAAATTACATTAATTAGACGGGTCCGGGTCGTAAGTATCTAATGTACCAGGAAACGAACACCTTTCACATTTTAAATTTCCTTTTCCTTTTCACCTTCCATCCTTCACTTTTCCTCGTCCTTTCTTCGGTAGTCCGCGTTATCTCATTTTCCTTCTTCGTCATGATGCCGCCTCCCGTTTTTCTCCGTTGACTCGCTTCCCCTCAGCTCCTATCGTTTATCATGGACGAGGCCAGAGGGTAATTCATTTTGGGCCGGGCCGTTTGTCGAATAATCTTTCGCCTTCTCGGTTACGTAGCTTCTGCCCATAAGAGAAGAGGCTTGGAATTAAGCGAACGATCAACACGAGGATCTAATTTTGTTTAAGCGAGTAACGCGATTGGCCGCGGGGAATTAAAACGGGGTTAGTCGTCGGATTTAATAATCCACCGTGTTTTCCTCTGAGAGATTGGCGCGCGCGCTCTCGCCAAAAGGATCGTAGGATAATTTTCCGTTTCGGGAGAAAAATTGTTCTTTTGTCGAAGGTACGAATAAACAGATTGTATCGAATCAATCGGCCTTCATTGACTACATCCAGGGAGAAGAAACTCGCGCGACAATTCGAAACAAGGCAGACGCCAGCGGTAGAAGAAAACGAGGAGTTGCCAGCGGATGGAGGATATAAAACTAAATTTGCAACCGCTCCTCTCACGATATCGTGAAACGACTGAATTACTTTTTCTGCTCCTCTAGCGCGGCATGGATTACTCACGCGGCGCGAAAGCCCCCAGGACGATGGCTGAGTTTTCTCATTAGAAATTTATGGCTCGCCACTGGCCCCGTATATACGCCAAGTGTCCTGTAAATCGTAAAACCAAGTAAAGTGGATAGGCTGATTTTACGTCCTAGGCAGTTCATAAATTAAAATACTCCAAGCCTGTAGTTAACCTACCAACTTGGACCTCTACTTTGTTTCTATTTTCCTATCCCTCCGTTCCCTTAACACTATTTCTACCAAAGGTGTCAAAAGACACCCTCTCAAATTGTATTTTAAAACAATTTTCCAAGTTGAATCGTTGTTTCTCAGTTACTTCTTTCACTATTCGTATATTAATTGTTACAATCATTTAGCAGTATAGTTTTCCTGCAGCTCACCCTGGACCCAAGAAGATACCTCTTGGTCGAAATAGGTATATACAAAATTGCGGTCGAAATAGTGTTAAACGTGAAGGACAAGAAGCACAAAAGTCAACGCGTTGGAAGCCACTCGATGCGATTTAACTTTAGAGAACCTAGACAGACGCTTCAATAAAAAAGAAAACCACCCCGTAACGACAGGAGTTTAATAGAATT
Organism: Tiphia femorata; assembly: GCA_944319695.1. Taxonomy (NCBI): domain Eukaryota; kingdom Metazoa; phylum Arthropoda; class Insecta; order Hymenoptera; family Tiphiidae; genus Tiphia; species Tiphia femorata. The sequence goes on from OX090899.1 coordinate 1,929,310, forward strand.
TTTTCGCTCCTCTATGCCACGCTTCCCCAATTCACCCGTTAAAGCCAGCCGGCGCAGAAATCGTCTCGTCGCCGACGTCTTAGCGGACTCTAATATTTAAGCTTGGCCCCCCAATCTTTTCCGCGTTTCGCCACGCCACGCCCAGGGACGTTCCGCTCGGTACATATGAGCCGGAAAACGGGAAATTGAACGGGGGGCCTTCTTCCCTCGAAGCTGAGAAAAATGATGGGCGTCGTGGCGGGAAAGGAAAACAGGCTTATACGTGTCGAAGCGGGCGAACGATATACGCTCAGGTACGACAGATAGAAGCGTTGCGAGGGGACGCGAGAGTGGTGGGCAAGGTGATGTGTAACGGTAGATCGTTCTCACTGTGTACGAAGAGCCTAATGGCTTACGGAAAAAGGTGGAAGGGTGAGACACCGGGAGAAAGAACAGAAGAGAAAGAGAGGAGAGAAAGATTCGCACACGTCCGGTTACACACGTGCGGCCGCCCACGCGCAAAGGACCATTCCTCCCAGTGTCGTTGTGCCAGCGCGTAATCCGTCACCGTCTTTTTTCCTCTCCATCCCCTTCGAGCTCGGGATATCAAGTTTCCTCCCGAGGCATTTCCCGGGGATTGCCGGGCGAGAAGCTCGATTTGACCTCGGAGGCTTCGACAAGGACGAGGTCTCTGCTCGTCGCCCGCCACAGGAAACTGGGCCAGGAAAGATCCTGGCTTCGTCCTCCATGCTCCACCTCTCCCTCCACTTCGCTCGCGGGCTTCGATCCTTCCGTTCTCTCTCTCTCTCTCTCTCTCTTCCACTCTCTCACTCTCACCCACCTGGCCTTTCCCCCGCGAAAGCAGAAAACATCCAGGAACATCGCTGATACGCACCGGCACACCCACCGTGCTTTTTTGTTCCCCAATGTCGCGCGCGGCTTCGCCACAATGGCGAACAATGCGTTCCCCGGAGCCGATGGATTCGCTCGCGAGAAAAAAAAGAACGCGTGGGACGAAGGGAGTGGTGGGTTAGGATGGTGGAGGGGAGCTTAGAGGGCTGATGTTTGTTTTTGGGGTAGGAAAATATAGACGCCAGTACTCCCGCTTGAGAATACGTGCACTCGGCGCGCGGCGCTTCGAGTTTTGTCTCCTTCCGCTCGCGTGTTTATCTTCAGTTTATCCGCGTCCTCGTCCCAGTCGAGCGTCAAACTTCTCCCTTCCTTCACCGTAGCTCCACTCTCGCTCCCTTTATGGCACTCCGAGACGTGGAATAATATTTCGATTAGCGACAATTGTCAAGGCTTTGCAATTGTAATTGGAAACCGGGGTGGAATGGGGTTCGTTACAACGAAGGATCCGTCTTACTTCTCGCTGTCCCTTCTCCATCTTTCTCTACTAGCACGACCGCTTGCCCTTTTCCGTTAAAGCAACCGACGTCGCTGACCCTTATTGCGTACACTGGAGATTTCCCGCTTGTTCGATCTCTCCTTCGTCCTTTTAGAGGCCAAGTAATACACTCTCGCTCCGAAAGCTCCCTTGTCAGTTACGTCGTTTGGCAAGGTACGGAATTCGGCTCACGTTCGTCGAACGACGTTTTATTTGCCTTTCTTTAATTATTCTTTCGATTCTCGGTGATTGAGTGCTTGTGCTAACACAGTGAACGAATCTTCTACAAGGACTCTACTGTTTTCGATACACCTACTGAAACGTGGACTATAAAACCTGAAGCAAGGTTGAGAAATCATTTGGAGATATAAAAATTCATAGAACATTCGTAAAAAAGAATGAAACTATTTTTTTGTTTACTGTAAACGGAATTGTCCGTACTCTCTACATGATTTTAGAATCCCTCGCAACTTTAGATGCGCTCGACAAACATGCGTAGACGCGACATGCATACCTATGCATATGCATGGAGTGCATCTGAAATTGCGCGCGGCTCTAAAGTCGCGGTGCAAGTACGGTCCAATGTAATTAAATTAACGAAAAACAAACAAAACTCTCTGAGTTTATTTACACCCTTCGTTCCAGAATAAACACCGTGCTATTCACAAATTTGTAGGCTACAACAACATAAATTAGGCATTGGTCAGTAAGTCATGGTGTTCTTATAACACCGTCCGCTGTGTATAAAATACCAGTGGTGAGTGTGGACTGGACATGCGTGCACGTCTGAATATTCTTAATTTCAAACACTATTGGATTGATTCCAAAAAACCTGCTCCAATGTGTTTGGCGAAATTTCAGAAGTGCTCTATAGTACGCATCGTCAGTTTGTCGCTCGGAAGAGATTAATAGGAACATAGATAAATGCAGAGGTGTCAAGAATGACCTGACATGTAACGTGCCTTCCATTTTGTTTAGCGTGGGGCAGCAGAAAGCTCAGCTGCATCTATCCTTCAGATTACGAATCTCCGTTATAAAGGTTAGTTAATAATGGTGATTTACGTCGTGAGCAACAGATAGGGTGGCTATATCTTTGGAAGCAGAAAGATCACTGTGGATCACTAAAAGACGCACGACTCGTGACGAATGAGTCCCTAGAAAGGCTATTCAAGGGAACGAAAGACACGGAAGGGAGAGACCGCGCGCAATCTTCCCTAGCGCGGCTTATCCTATGCGGTCCTCCTCCCAGATTTCATTTAGCTAAACCCGATTTTATCTAATCTCTACCAATTAGAAGGAACGTTCTCGCAAGACTTACGGTGGCAACGGCATGCCCACCTATAGTCGCGAAGGAGTCTCATTCCAGCGGGGACACCGGCGAATGAGCTAATCCGAGATTACCCTATCTCGAACGTTCCGATTTCGCGATTATCAATTAATTAGGTTGCCCTCCACCCGCTCGGCCCCCTTTCCACGTTCCACTCCCAAGAGTGGCTCGACTTAATTAATTGGCCGTTCGGCGTGGCGACCAAGTGCCACTTACGAGCATTCGCTTCGGATTCTTTTGATGGTCCCACGAGAAAGATGCGAAAGTAGGAGAGGAGAGAGAGAGAGAGAGAGAGAGAAACCAGGGAAGAAGAAGTTCGCCTTTCGGTGTATTTTGCCGCAGTAAAATCGGATTTTTAGCAAATTAGTAACTGCCGAAGCTTTGACCCTCACGAGGGTCTCTTTGTAATCGGATTGATCTAAAGGAATGGATTAAAATTAAGTGATGAATCTGGAACGTTCTGTGCGATATCAGCCGTAGCGTATACTTCAAGTTAGCGCCAACGAAAGATCAACTTAATTAATTGCGATATTAATTACTGCGACATTATGGATAAGGTCTTGAGCCAGAGTGGAATTTTCCTTCGAGTGGAGAAGAACGCTCGTAATAGGCTCTGAGACCCTTCGAAGGGTTGAAATGGTTCCTCGTAACGACGTTTCTGTACCTCCTTCGCTTCTGCCCTCTTACCCTTTTCTTCGCTTCATCCTGTCTCCACTTTCACATTCCACCCTCGTTGTAACGCTCATTACTAAATCTTTCCTCCACCGGTAGCCCAAATTTATCTTCTGCTCTCTCACCCTCGAGCAACTTTCCCCGAAGTATGTACACCAACGCCAGGATTCAGGTCCCTGAAATTATAGGAAATTAGGTCACGAGATTTAAACTCGCCTATCTCATACTTTCTGCTTTTTCCCTGCCAAATCGAACCTCGATTAATCTCTCCGAGATTCCATCTCAAATGAAGACTCAATTAACTCTCTAAATTGCATCTATCCTGTAGACTGCGTTAAGCGTGACTCTGGAGAGAACCCTTAGTTCAAAAGTAGTTCTCGTTTTCGCGCAACACGAAGAATACTCGGGCGCGAACAACTGCAGATGTGTGTCTTTAATCTCCTGCGGATAATGAGAAACCGACATCCGTCAATGGAGATCGAATGAGAGTGGGTCGGATGGTATCGCGAAACTTTGAGAGAAGGTTCTATCGATATACGCGGGTGTAGGAGTTCACGCTCTCCCAGATCGTGGGTGGAATCGAAAGTCGTTGCCGGAAGGCGGATAGGGGAGGAAGGAGAAATTGAGGAACTCCGACGGGGATGGAAAGTGGTCCAGGAGAATGTATGGTGGGGAGGAAGTGGAATGGAGGGAGAAAATGTATATGTGAGCAGTGGTGGAGAGAGGGTGGTGAGAAGGAGAGAAGGAGAGAAGGGGCGTTGTTACCGGAACACCCGCAAGGTGGTTATGACGCGGGTGTAACCTTGGTAACTCTCTCAATCCTCCTCTCTCTCTCCTCTTCACCCTTCCACTTCGGTTCTCCCTCCTGCCACCGTCGCTGCCACCACCGCCGCTTCATCGTTACTTTCAAATTCACACGTACACACCTCCACCCCCTTTCTTCTTTTCGATCACACGAAGCACCGTGACGATTTTTTCCCCGTTGTCCACGAACCTTCCAACATCCTCCCCTTCTGCGCGTACATTAAGTAATGAAGGACCTGGCGGAGTTAGGCCAAACGCGAGATTGGTAATAGGATGCAAAATTAATCGAAGGGATTGCTTGAAGGAAGCAAAAGTCAGTTTGACTGTATCTTCTGTCTCTTGTACAAGGGATTGTGGATTTTGTGTAAAATTGATGTGCCTGCTTATTTTTGTTTCTGTTTCATTTCTTCTTCTTCTCGTTTTACATGTACACATCCCTACTTCTACTCTGCACCTGGACCAACACACCCCACGTCACATTCCTTAGCAAAATGGGAGACTCGTGACAATTCATCCCACGCGTGGCCACCCACGTCCCGAAATGGAGCAAAACTAGAGCGCTCTCTGTCCTGCTCTTGAAAGTACACGTGCACCAGTTTAGTTTCGTATTCGTATCCCGCCTTCTTCGAGTAACGATGGCCTCGAGCGAGCAACGAGCTTTTCTCATTCTCGCGTAGGTTTGCTCCTCGTGGAAATAAAATTCCAAAGTTTTACAAAGAGCGAAATTTACGCTCGGAAAATTAAAAACGTTCCCGCGGCGATATTAACGTTTCTGCGAGTTTACGCGGGCGAGTGGCGAATACATGGATATGCGTAAGTGAGCAAGGATAAAAGCAAGGATAATCTATGGGAAATAATATGATGCAACGGGTGAGCGAACGAAGAACAAATAATAGGGTTATTTCAAACGGCGAAAGTTAATCGATAATCAAACGATTACCCTTGTAATTGAGCAAGAACGAATTAAAAAAAAGAGAAAGGACCGAATAACGAGAGAAAGCAAAGTCGATTGTAACCAGTAAGTGAGCGAAGACGCATTCAAAGATTCAATAAACCTACAAAAAATTCAGTAGAACCGTCGAAATCGCTATTTCCCTTGACAAGTGGAATTACTCTTTTCGAAATTCACGTCGGTGTACGAGCGTCGAAGCGTTTACACGCTCTCACGAGTGAATCAACTCGCCACCGTTCCGATTTACCCGGTCAAAGATAATCATCCAATCTGCCAGTAAAGTCGAATCACGCGATCGATTAATTTTCGCGCTTTTGGAAAACGATTCACATCGCATCCATTAAATACAAACCTGACCGCGCTTCGATTCACAGGCTTATCAGGAAGTTATACAGAGGCCGTGTCATCTCCTCACCTGCGCGCGCAATTCCGACGATCGTTTCCAGCATCGTAGGTTGTCCGCCACGGGCCGATTGCAGGGTGGCACGCGAAATTACGGGCCTCCATTATTCATAGATACCATTATTACCCTTACGCGATATCATTATTGGCCGGATAGATTGGTGGGCATTCATATTCATGACCGATAACCAGTAAAGCCCCGGGTCGCGCGCACCCTGTTCACCGCTCGAATGTTTGTCGTAGGACTGGCCTGTGTTTTCCACCTCACTGTCCATCCGTTCGTTCGAATACGCGCCCCTTTACACGATAACTCACGAATTCGATAATTTCTGCAAAACTCGATTTTCTTCGCGCAGTAAAATTGGGTTCATTCGGATTTAGAGACATGTCCATCCTGAGTCATAATCGATTCGAAGCATATAAACACTAGTGAACTTCCAGGTTCTACTTCTACTAGGTCGCCATAAGTGAACGGACACTTATTCTGCAAAACGGATTGCGTAGAAGAAGGAGTGAAAAAATCTGTGACCAACAAATGTGAGCACGACATATTTGGACCGAAAGGGAACGTAAACGGATCGCAAGCGAAACGTGTATTGTGGATCGAGCTTTAACCATCCCGACCTACTTTCAATGTACATCAAAGCTCGATTCTCCCGACGACTCCCGGTGGAGGCACGCGAAATTCCGCGCGCGGAATCCTCCTCGCGACAATGTCGTTGAAGCTACGCGTGCCCAGGAACGACGTCAGGGTTTATTGCATCGTTGCACTTGTCCGCGCGCGCGCGCATCCTCCTCTCTTTCACCATCTCCACCCCCTCTTCGTCCTCCTTCACCAACTCCATCCGTTCTCGCGCGCTCACCGCGACGGAGACTTAATATCGTCCGCTGTAAACCGTGGCCGCAATATCGCGTCGGAAGCGAGTTTTCCCCGTCCGCGAGCGTTTCGTTTCCACTGCAATTTCAGCAACGACGACGAAAGCGGGGGTGGAAACGTTTGTTCGTGCAGCTGCGGGGAAAGATCGAGCAAGGTTTTGCCTCCTCCAGGTCCTTCTCTTCGGCGAACGTAATTCGAGTTAGTGTCGTCGTCGGTTTAAGATTACTTTGTAATACGAAATGACGGAAACATCGTCGAGATTCTACGCGCTCGCGAGTTTCTCACGAAGAGTCGTTCCGTGATTCTTGTACGGATAAGACGCGTGGGAGTAATTTTAATACCTCGAGAGAGCATGGTAGCGGATAGCACGTAGTTTACGGTGCGGAGAGAAATGAAAGGGATTCGAAGTCCCAGCTTTTCTTCGGTGCTCCTTTAGTGCCGTACCTTTGAAATTTATCGTTGTCCCTCTCTCTTTCTCCTCGTCGTCGATTAAACTCACTCTCTCCCTCTCTCTTTCTCTCTTCCATCTCCGTCCTGCAGCGAGGGCTTTGTGTGTTTTGACGGGGGTGCTAACTGACCCCGTGGCTTCGAAAGGGACGTGGAGAGAGCGGGGGGTGGGAAGGAGGGCCGCGCTCAAGAGCAGAAGAGGGTGGCATTAGGTCGAGGTCACCAGGACGCCGAAGCGATCGATGCAGCCCGCCAGGCAGCGCTTCCACCCACGCTTTGCCCTCCTCCCTTCCTCTTCTTCGACCCAGCTAACCTCCCTCTCAACCTCCATCCCTTCTCTCAGCTCCAGTCCACCCTCCCGGGAACGTTCTCCAGTCCCCTTCGGTTTCTTCGAGACAACTACTATCGGACACCGAAATTGTCTTCCCTTCCCGCTTTCTCTTTTTAAGAATCTCCTTCGTTGCGAGAAAATGTTTCTCCTTTGCTCGGTGGCACAGCTACACGCTCCTTGTAAAGTTTATTTCGTAAGATTTAAGCACTCGGAAAAAGGCGGTGGTTGTGAAGAGGAATGTATTTTTGTTTTACTTGCCATGCATTGATTATTATCAGTTATTGCTATTGTATATTGCTTAATGTTTTATTCAGAGACAGATATTCTACTGTAGTTAATTGAATAAATAATTTAATAAATGGGCAATCGGGGTAAATTGTAAACTCAATCGACCTATTTATTCTATGTTTGATGATTTTTTTACGTATCTACTAGAATTCATTAAAACAGAAGTGCGTGTAATTGAATGACGCGAGGATGTCTACTTTAACACGAGTAAGAGGTGCTTTTAATTTTAAATTAAGACGCAAGATAGCAGTTTTACTGAAAATGAGAATCTCTGCAGTTTTACTCTCGTCATTCCCTTGGTCACCAAGAACCAAACTTTTTTACCGCCTTGCTGTTCCACTCAGTGCACGTGTTACGAAGTTTCCGACGAAAAGCTTCTTACGATGAAAGGCCCGTTAAATTTACCAAAAAGAGTACAGACCAAGTACTGAAAATTGAAGCTGTACTCAAGATTTGATACATGTCGCGAGATGATATAACCCTTCGGATCTTAGGCGAGCTAAAATAGTTTCGTATAATATTAAGCCTTGTCCTCGTTGAGGCAGCAGCGTAGAACTTTGCATGTTGAGAATCGCGCACGAGAATTAACTTTTAACGAAGTAGAAACTGACTTGCAATAACAAATGTCATCCACCATAAATACGCACCTGCTGTAATTTATTAAATTTATATTTAATTGTTTTACAATCTCATTACCGTATGTTTTTTGCTGCGAAACGCAAAAAGTAAGTTGTCCGTTCGCAACAAATATAAAAGTGGGACAGACTAGAAAAAAGATAGCCACCTACTATTTTTTGGCGCACAAATAAATCGACTGCAATGTAACGGACATTTTTTCACGTGAACGAACTCTTTCTGGCACATGTCTGACCAAACCACCGTGCCGCATTAGCTAAGGAAAAAGGAAACGAAAGCGGAAAAATTCTCCTGTCGATCCTGCACTCATCTGTCGCGTGTTTGGTTTCCAGGGACCCTTCGAGTGGGCGCGCACCACTATTCCTGCCAATGTTCCGGTCGTTTTAAATGTCAGAGCGTTCCTTTATACGACAGATAATATATTTTTCACGCTTTTTCGTCTCTCATTAGTCACGCCGCAAAAGGTGGAAGGAGAACTAGAAAACGAACGTCAGAGAGAGATACAGCGGGAGGGGGGCAAGACCGAAAGAAAAAGAGAGGAAATCTGTGTGTGAGAGAGAAAGAGAGAGAGAAAGTGAAAAAAGAAAGAGTGTGTTGTGAATTATGCCGATCGTCCCGACGACGTGTGACGTTTCCTCGTGATTGCGCGCGACACGTATCATGCGAAGAGACCCGACGCGTTATGACGTGAGTAGGAAAAGCATGCCACGCGACACATTCTATGCAGAATTATCGCTACTTATTCACTCTGTCGGAAGCATGCCGAAATTCCGCCGCGTTTTAAGGTTGTTTGCGGACTGTCTGTAACAAGAGTGCCGATCGCATCGCCTACCTTCACACCGTTCTACATCACCGCGTATCGCAAAAAAGGCCACGATTAATACGGACGCTTTTTAGTTTCATCGATGAATCAATAAATCGAAATTTTAGATGATGGTGAATGTGCTCGAGTGACCCAATATTCTGTTACGACCGTTTGTAAAATGTACGCGGATTGACGAACGTGAATCGTTAACCGTTAATTTGATATACAAATGAAAGGCTGACGTTAGATTTGATAACCATGGATTCGTGAATAATGTCGACGTACGTTTTAGGAAAATTTGGTCGCCCTTGCCTCCGCGGAAGACGACTCGTGCATCTCTTCAGATCTCGATTTACTAAATCCAAGGTACGTTTAACACAAAATCATTACTCAAGTTTCCGATCGACGGATGGGTAATCCTTCTTTTCAAACCTAACGCCAAAACTTTGATGATGTAGAGTTAAACGGGTTAACCAAAGGCGAAGAGTAATTCGTCAAGCTACTATCGACGAACACGAGGATTTGCCAATTAATCTTCTCGAATCTCTTGTGGTAAAGGGCGCGAGAACTTCCCCTCTTGTCGAAACCCGTTGTCACGTTGGAGCTAAATTACGTAAGTGATGTAAGTGTTCGAAACGTTGCGATTGAATGTAAGACCCCACGCCAATCCAGTCGATACTTCGAAGGAAGTATATTAAATTACTCGGGAGAAAACCATTCAAACTCGATGAAAATTACTCAATAATATAGTCTTTCATCGACTTGGCATTTTTATAAATTAACAGACGTTGGACGAGTTTTTCAACAGTCTTCGGCAAAGATATTCTCTAGTTACATTCAAATCCCATTAAACATTCTTATTTTTAGATTTGACAAATCAAACTCTCTTTCAGCACCTGGTTACGTCAAAAAGGTCAAATCGTCAAAATCAGTTCATCGTACGTCGAGCCTGCAGAATTTCCATTCGCGCGAGCCAACGCGAAAACATGAGGTAACGTTATCCGACAAACGAACTTCATTCTTTTGGAGAATGGCTCCTCTCCTCAAACACTAAGTTTTCCTCTTTCGCGTCTTTACTTTCGCTTCCAGCTTACAATTAGCAGGTCTGCATATTCGCTCAGTTTCTCCGTCTTTCTTTTCAATTCCCTTTCCAGCCTTTAGTTTCGCTCAAACGTAACAAGCAGGGGCTCTAGTCGCGCGCGACAAAGTCCAAGAAAATGCAATCTAACGAACAAAATCTGGCCTCCTGAGATACATACCTACCGCTCGCGCGTATCCTTTTTCAGCATCAAGTAGCTTTCTTCGAGGAGAATTTCACGAGCGAGGACGAGAGTCCCGACGGAAAGTACAGGAAGGACCACTGGTAATTATCCGATGAAGTTAGGCACAGATGCCAGTACCGCGAGTCCTTAGAGCGCGTAGAGACCGAGGCTAACTCGTATGGTTAAAACGCCTAATGCTTCCTCCTGAAAGCAGGAAGAGAAGGAGCACGCCGAAGATCGTTAAGGCGATTCGACGTATCAGCAAGAAACGTAAGTTGAACGGAGTACACGAGTACCTGGTGCTAAATATTCTCCAAACGTTTCGCGACTTCTCAACTTATTTCTTGCGATTCCCTTGACACCAAACTGTTCTAAACGTCGAAACGAGAGATAAATGTTCTACGATATCCTATCAGACTCCATTCGAGCGAAGGAGAATTGGGTTGCTCGATAGTAGTCGATTACGCTCTTACGTCTTATTTTTTGAACATTTATCCTCTTCTCCGAGCCAATACCATTTAATCGTATCTTCTTTCCCATTTTTCAATCTTTCCTTTCTCCAGTGACGGTAATTAAATTCTCAAAAGCTGTAGAGCACGTCGCAAGAGAGCAAAGTGTAAAGGCGTGCTTTGAAAATGATAAAAATGTAATATTCCCTAATCACATCCTACCGAGAGAGTGTACGTCCATCTTAAGCAAATTAATGTACATACGCGACGGTCACGTATACGTAGAAAAGCGGAAAGTGGTGGGTACTTTTTTGCCCAGTGAATATATCTGCAATAAAAAGTTTGAGGGAGGAGCCTGGACTGGCAATCTCCCGCAGGCGAAAGGTCATGGGTCGTAGCTCGCAGCTTTGTTCCAGTTTCCTCGGCACCATATTTTTCCAGTGTAATTTTTACACGTGCAGAAGGAAGAAGTAACTCCGCCATGTAAAAAGCCGAGGACCCTGCGCACGACAATGTGTTCTCCCTATTATTACATTTCTTATGCCACGAGCAGCATGCTACTGTTGACCTGTCTTCTTAATGCATTCATGTGTATCGCGTAACGCGACACAAGCGTAATCCAGAAATTGTGGATTTGAAAAGATTCGAAGAATTTGAAAACTGAAAAGACCAGGAATTCATTACAAGATATACTTCATCCTTAAAACATCTTAGAGTTTCTCGAATCTTCCTTACCAGGCTGCGGATATCCGCCTGAGGAGATTCACTACTGGTGTCGAGAGAACATTAATCCTCCATAATCGAACTAGACCTGTAGCCGATCCTTGTGCACGAACGCGGAATCTAACGTGAGTGCTCGTCTCATCGGTTTCAGCCGATTCTGAGGAAAATCGATCGACGTCACCGCCGTGCCCTCCAGCGGTGGACACTAGCAAGAGCAGCGTGGTAGTGCTCTATCACGGTAAATCGGCCACTCTACCCTCCACCTCCTCCAGGCCATTGGTCCGCTCCTCCAAGTCGGATCAAACGATCGTGCGGTCGCAATACAGGCCGCCGAAGGACGACCAACGTGATCCGTTGCTGGTCGGGTAAGTCGGAGAGATCAATTATTCGCTAGGAGGGAACATTGCTCGAACCGAACGGCAATTTACAAACGTCCGGGATCGCTCCACGTTTGCTCCACCCCTTGCATAGTCGATGGACCCCTCCAAAGGAACCTAACGTTTTCAATGGTACGCCAATTTTCGCGTAGGTCGTAAAGTTGCAGAGATAATTGACAAAAAATCGATGAATTTCGATCGATGAATTTCGCTGAAAGGGAACATTGCTCGAACCGAATAGCGATCTACCGCCTACAGAAAGCTGTACCGAATCAAAGGCGTTTTGAATAGAATGCACACATTGACAAGACCCACTCGTGATGTCGTTGGACAAACGCAATTGAAGAATCATAAACGCTAATTAAATTCGTTACCGATCCGCCTTACCCGCGAGTTTTCGACTCTCAATAGAAATTCGTATCTGATCCTTGCTTAAAGCCGGCGGCTACGTTTAATTGGAAAAAGTTTGCCAATCGAAAGTTTCCGCGTTTCAGACGTTGAGCCAAAGACTAGGTACGCAGGTGGCGGAAGAAGGGTAACCTGGGTAGGAAAAGGGCTCGGGCTCGAGCGCGTGCGCGATGGTTCACTCCCTTTTCTATTTGTCAGTAGAAGGAAATCGGCCGAAAGTCCGGAAACCCTCTCGCCAAGACAGTGTCCTGTACGACGAAGGAGGACTACGAGGAGACAGAGGCGCGAACCCAGGCCGAAACGGCAGCCTCTCAACGTGAATATTTATCACGAAAGTCGAATCGTTCGCCTGGTCTCACCGACCACAGATCACTGGACCGCGCAAGAAGGGATCCACGTGAGAAACCCAACTTCAAGATATTCGGACCAGATCGATGGGAGAGCATTGCTGAAGGTGGAAGAAGACAAATACGCGCAGCAACGCGTAGCAACGCCGAGAACTTGCGGGAAGCCAAGATCGTTTCTACTGGTGGAAAACGTTCAACCGGCTCGCGAGCCATGCAGATCCTTTGAACTAGCGTCCGCGAGGTCGATGGCACATCGTTCCAAGTAAATCACCCGAATTGAAAAAATCGTATTCAAGGAACAATTGCCTTAAAGAACTAGGGTTGATAGATGAAAAAGTCGGTCAGACCAATTTATCGAATCGTTCGGTTGGACATTTGCAAAATTACCAACGTATTACACTTACGAAATTTCATAACAGCCGAACTCTTGATTACTCCAGCGTGAAATGTACTAAGGGATGAAAATTAGAAACGTAAATCGTCTGGCATTAATCGCATAAGACACGCACCTGGTAACCGTACAGTCGACGAACCTCATTCCGATCGAACTCTTTGCGAAAAAGAATATACATATATATTCTATGTATTCAACAGCACTGAGCGGCACTCCATCGCGAACCAACGGAAGGACACGTTTCCCTGCCCGAATTTGGGCTTTCCGATGCAACAGATGCAAAGGCACACGCAAGACTTGGCTGACGAGCTTTCTTCTATCAATGCCAACGAGGTTGACGAAGGAAAGAGAGTTTTCCCCTTTCAACCTACCCCAAGCGGTAATCTCAAGGTCATACCGAATCAGGTAGCAATCCAGACGTTGTTTCTCGCGTGCTCACAGCGCTGCTCGTAAATATTCCGCGAAATACACGCACAGATTCGATCCAGGTGGTGTTCGAGTCAAAAAAAGTGAGCGTTCTAGTCGCCGATCCACGGCACACGAAAGTCAACGTAAAAGCGGAATTGTGTAGATCCTCCGCCGAAGGAGAGAAGCCTGTCGTCACGGAATCTTTCGTTCGATCCGCGCTAGCTGATCTCCCACCTGGAATCACGCCGTCGACGATCAATCAATTACAGGTGACGCCGAGTAATAAGAAAATTAACTCTTTCGATGGTTGGCATTATCCATTGGACGACATGCAGGAATATGGAGCACTTTTGGGTGTCCTCTTTAACGCCGTGCATACAAGTGGCCAAAATTTTATTCTATAAAAATTTGACGATAAATTTCTAAAATTGAATATCAAAATTTGGCATTCCACAAAATTGTAACGTGGAATCGCATCTTTCTGTTTTCTTAATTTTATACAGCCATCGACGTTTTCGCGAATGTTCTATTTGTAAAATCACCTATTGCCGAAACGAAAGTAGTCCTTGCGAATATTGACAAGTAAAATTAGTTTAACCGTTCAGTTTAACGATCTGCAGGCTCAGAAGAAATTACCAATTGCCGAGCACGAGTATCGACCTAGAACCCAACCGATCAAGACCAGGGCTCATTTGATACAAATGGAGCATACGCAAAGGATACAACCCACGACCCGGCAGGAGCCACTGAGACTGACGGAGGTGCCTCTCTCCTCGTGAGTTTTGACCTTTACCAACCTTTCGTTACTGATGGAAAATTCTGACCTTCTTGGCACCGCGTAGTTCGCAGTCATTTCTCATCTGTCTTTTTCTCCGTTCTTAACATTGGCCAGGCTTGGCTTCAACTGCGAGCAGCCGATCGATTGGGAGAATATAATCTTGCCTGAGAAAACCGATCTGTATCAGGAGCTTGCCAAGCGTATCACAAACTACAAGTAAATCAACAATTAATTACACACACCATTACCCAACTTAAATGAATATCTGGACTTGGGAACCGAAGGGTATTAACCTCGCGTTTTCAATAAATCACTGTCTACGGTCGTACGTAAAAATAACATTATAAATATTTTTCGTGTCAAAAGGTTCGCTCTTCGACTGTAAAATGATACTGTTCCAAATCGTTTATCTTTGAATAATATTGTGCAACAGTGACATATTAACACTTTCGGCCCGGTTTTTTTTTTCATACTCATACTACATTTGCTTTATACTCAAAATATTATTTATAAATATTGGAGGAACTTAGAAGCTTGAAAAAGAAGATGAACGCAAAACATTGATTTAAATTTTCAAGGAATGCCGATTGCATCGTGAGAATCAGTAACGACGAGTTTCACTGTCACCTGCTCGTCTTGCAGAGTTACAGCGTATTCTTCGACGAGAAGAACTGCAAGGAGATCGAACTGTCGGAGGTAAGAGTTTCGCTTGAGTCCTACCAATTAATCATCGTGCACTCTCCAGTACCCATTCGCAACAGAATTTTTTTTCATACTGCAAACTTCGCGAATCCATTTACCACAAAAGCTTTTCTCTTCTCCCCAACATTCGTTCTTGTTTCGCAAGAGAAAAGATTCGAAATTCTGTAACTGCAACCTAACGGTGAACAACTTCTCTCACCTCTCGCTCGTCGATAACCACCGCCACCTCCGACTATCGTATCGTTCCACACGCGGATACAGGCGCTGCTGGGAATTTATTGCGCATCGCCGTGAACATTGCAGGTGGCCGTATTCCCTTCCGAAATCGAAGGGGTAGAAGGAAAGGTGATGCACCGCGCGCGCGTTATACGGGCCCACGCCGCGCACACGAAGATCTATTGCCGGTTTATCGGCCGAGCCGTAAGCTACGCTACGCGTGACGTACAGTTAGCCCCGAATCGCGAAACGGTAGTTCCTTTGTTCTCCCGCAATCCGATTCCGACGTGCATCGCGGCGAGGTTTTGTCTTGCGAAATGCACGCCGTGAACGTGACGTACGCTCGAACGCAGACGTGCTCTCGTCTAGACGCCCACAGTTGCTCGTGCGAAAAGAAACAAGCATTTAAGAAGTATCTAAGGTTCGGGCCACCTTGAGCTTGCAAAAGATCAAAAAATCTCCCATATTTATCCGCTGACAAAAAGTCCGTAGATTAAGTCAGTTGTAGAATCTTTAACCCTTTGAGTGCTGAATACTCGCCTATGGAATCCGCACGGACGGTGACGATTGCTTTGGACGGAATACTTTTTCCCTAGAACTCTATTGGTTAACTATTCAAGACGTGCATAGTAATAAGTTATGTTAATCCTTTTGCACGAGATCTGATTCATCTCACACAAAAGTCACTGTAATACTTCTATGTAGATGATCGAAAAAATCGACAGACGCATATATGCGTCCATAGCACTCAAAGAATTAACAGCAATATTCAGAGAGGAACTTTAGAACTTCTCCAGAACGAAACACGCGTAGAAGATACGACGTTTCGATTTCACTCCTATCGCCTGTAAATTAACACGAACTTTTTTAATATCTTGCCTCCGCCGAGGTCCCTCTCCAGATCGGACGAGTCGGCAAATTTTCAAATCCACTATGTTACCTTTCCATGAGAAGTTTATGCGGCGTCGCGCTCGTGCGAGCAGGAAAGATTGAATTTACGAGGATCGAATGACACGCACCGTCGCCGTGGGTAAAAGTGCGCATTCCTTCGAGTCTTAGAAATAAGGGGTGGGAAGGGAGACGAAGGAGGAAGAACGTTCCTCCGTGGCGCCAAAAAGTAGCCGAAGATATCAAGGGTTGGCGAAGGCCAGGGGATAGGGCAAATGGCGAAATTCAATATATCCATCGAGCCTGAGTGGTGGTGGTGATGGTGGGTTGCGAAGCGTCGAATAGGCAGTGTGTCGAGGGGTTGCCAGCGACCCCAATCTCTTGTGTCAGCAACCTGCTCTTTCAACCCTCTTTCCTGTCCGCCCTTCCTCCTCTTATTCTCCCTTCCACTTCTCCTCGTCCATCCCAAGCCGCTGCACTGGCTTCATGGGCTCGAAGCCAAGCGACCTTGGACTCCTTTCGAGTCCCCTCCTCTCTAACGTTAGCTATATTTGACTCTCTTTTTACTTAAGGCTCAATGGTTGACTGTTGAATAATGCCCCGCTCGTCGTTCTCTTATAACGATCCTTCGTGCTACGTAGACCATTTTCCTGTCGCCACCTGTACGCTTAATAGCGTCCTCGGCTACGGTACACGAGGCTGCCAGCCTTGAACGAACCTTCGCGCGCGTCCTCGTGACCAATCGGACGCACTCGTTGCACCGCGCTTTCTTGATTTGTCGCATTAATGAATTTCGATTTAAATACCGGAGAAGTGAGAATAACTGATGTTAACTCGCACGTGCCGATATCCGGGAATATTAAATGTACTCAAAAATCCGTAAGTTTAATTGATCGTTACTTCGAAGGAATGCTTCTTATTCTTGCCGAAGTTGTGGTTTGATTATAAGGGAATTTTATGGGACGTTAAAATGAGTGAAGTCGTAGATCTAACTATGAGAATATGTGAGAGCACGTGTTTTGTTAATAATAGAGGACTTTGCGCTTGTATAATTAGACGGAAGAGTCGTAACAGATCTGTGAACTATTAGTGTACCTAGCAAGAAACATCGAATTACTGTAGGTCATACGGCTATTTTTGAATTATGATATTAATTGGATGGATGGTTTGGAAAGTGATGCCACGAAATTTATTCTTCGTCACCAGGTTTACGCGTCGCCATCCGTTCTATACTTTCGTGTTCGCGCTTGGCGCAAGCTTAATTTCCTCGGGGAAATAAATTTCCCCTGTATAAGTGTGATTCTTCGACACAGGACACATTATCGTATCGTCTGTCGTTAAA
The DNA here is from genome assembly GCA_944319695.1 of Tiphia femorata. Taxonomy (NCBI): domain Eukaryota; kingdom Metazoa; phylum Arthropoda; class Insecta; order Hymenoptera; family Tiphiidae; genus Tiphia; species Tiphia femorata. The sequence goes on from OX090899.1 coordinate 1,946,511, forward strand.
TCGTGCTGTAGCTTCGTCAAAGACAGGGAGAAAGAGAATTTATCTGTAATCTTACCTGTTCACGAATGAATTCCAGGAAAACGTGACGTCGAAGGCCTTTTCCATCATATACGATTGGATGATCAGCCCGATCAACGAGAGCTGCCACTTTCTGCGAAGGGACAACATTTTGGAAATATTCATGGCTGCTCAATACCTCGGCATTAAAGGTTTGTAAAATTCGAGTTATTTCAATTATCGTGCTAAACATTTTTGTTGCAAATAAATTATGGCCTATCAATCACCGGGCATGTAAAATAAATCGTCAATTGTTTGTTTAATCTCGTCGATTATAAGGAAAAAATTCCATGATTAAGATGCAGCCTATCTCGCAACTTTCTGAAACTCCCTAGTATCTCTCGTAACATATAGCCGCACACTCTACAGTACACTTTAAAAAGTTCGAAGCTGCTACGAAGCATGGGGAACGAAGAAGAATGAAAAGTTCCTCTCGGCAGGATAAGCTTCCGGGAAAGCTACAACGCTACAACTACCGGGAGTTTTCTTGAATACGTCACCGTGCAAGTCGAAACTTCGATAAAGTTCGCGAGATTCGTGGATGATAGCGGGTTAACAGGGACCGAGGGAGGGGAAAGGAAAAACAACGTGTCCTCGGGGTAAAGAAGCACGTAGGCAACCTCGGCACGATTCTCTCGGAAAAGCACCACAATCGCGACGTACAATTTGGTCTGATATTTGGGTGACTTGGATAAACAAACGCTCGATTATAAAACAAAAATCGATATAACACGATTACTAAAATGTATACTGGAATTATAATCGTGCGATGACAAAATCAATGCTATTAAAATAAGGTACACTATGCTTTATACTTAAACAAACATTTAATGATCAAGATTAAACGCTGTTCAAAAGAGCGAGCTAGCATTAGACATCTGCGAAATTTACTCGATCAGCAAAACCCATGCCTTAAGAAACATGCATCGTTGAATTTAGCGTGAAAACACATATGATTCATTATACGATTTCGCGCTAATACATCGTGGCAATTGAGAGAAACGTTACACTTCTGAATGTTGTATGCAGGTGTATCATTCGAAATTTTAATGAATTTTCCACAGACATTTTTTCGTTTATTCCATTTACGAACGATCATCCTATTTGTTCTATCGGATAGAGTTGGAAGAGCAGTGCTGGGCTTTCATAGACAACGACGAGCTCTTCTCAGAGGACACTGCTTTTTTGCTTTACTTAGAGGCAAAGAAGATCGGCAATACAGCGGTAATGGAACTGATGTTGCCGAGAATAATGAAGTTCTTCTTAATGCTGGTCAGCACGAAAGATTTCTTGGACCTGTCCGTGGATGAGCTATGCCTTCTATTGAAATCCAATTACATCTGCGTCAACAGGTAATCACTATAAGAGGGTTTAGCAATGAAAAATTGAACGAAGTGTTAAATTGTCACTGCTTCACGTTATTCGTTTATCGACGTTCAGCGAAATGGAAGTTCTGATGTCGGCTGTGAGATGGTTGATGAACGATTGGAACGGTAGAAAGCAATATATGCTAGAGGTGTTGAAGTGCGTTAGATTCGGTCTCATAGCGCCTTGGCAGCTGGTCGACGTCAAAAGAAATCCAGAAAATCCAGAGTTCATGGAGCTAATGTCTTATCCAGAGATCCAGAAGATGGTGGACGATGGTCTGGCGTGAGCACTCGTTCGAATCACGCAATATTTCAATATATTCCTCCATCTTTCTCCCCTCTTATTGTCCCTTTCCGAAAATCTTCGCAGATTCGTGATAATAAAGTATTGGTACGGTAATCAAACAGAGGATTATTATCACTGGATCGATCTCCTCGGTCTCTCCGAGCCGACCAACCGTAATTGGGCCGGAGAGGACAAGGTAGTTTTCACTTTCTTTCAATTCTTTCTGTATAAAAAATATATTATTAACTTAGAGATACGCATGTTAATAATTGATGACACTCATAAAACTGTTACTTTGCATAATCACTTGAATTGTACCTATAAATCGATGAAACTAAACGGTTTTTACTACTCTAGTCAAATATTCCTCTTATTATGTGGCTTAAGTAAACAATCTAAAAAAGTGATTTTTTTACTTCTGCCGTGCTACCTCCATTTATGAAATAAGACCGCAAATTTGTTGTCAAAGCAACATTTTTTTTGTCTTACGCCACTTTATTATCTTATACGACTTACTTATCAACTCAAGTGAGGGTTAAAGCATCATGCAAACAGCGGTAACACTAATCATTACATGCGTGTCTGTAGCCCTAAATTGTTTTAAGGATAAACGTCGCATTTTCACGGTTCTTCCTTTTCAAAGAATTACGTGACGTATCGCGAATTCCTGCTGTACCTCGAAGAATATCAAAAGACGAAGATAGGGGATATGAAGTCACCTTCCCAAACACGAACGAAGCCTAATCCTCCGAATTCACCCCCTAAGGAGTGCACATCGGGACAAGGTGGAAGATCCAGACTGGCTTGTCCATCGGGTGGTCACCCGTGTGTCGGTGACGGGGTATCACAAGGTACAAATCATAAACAGTTATCTGAGAAAAGAGAAGTTGTATTTTGACTATAGTCTGTTCCGCTGGAATAAAAAGTGATTGAATTTTAGCACAAGCCTCTGCCACGAGTAGTGCATCAAGGGGACCAAAGTGCAATTCTAAAATGCCACCCTATAGATACCCCGGGCCACCTCCCGGCTTATCTATGCCACCGGAGCTCTTATGTGAATATTTCAGTCACGTTGATAGGAGTACCGCGAAAGGGGTGAGTAAATTATGACAGCTGGAAGACGATACATCGGACAAATCGATGTAAATAAAAATTGCAAAATTCTTAAATTAAAAGGACGGCACGAAAAAGATTCGCGTAGCGTACGGTCCATTTCACTTTCTCACTACTTTGTCGTATTCGTATTATCTCCTAGGAATGTATGGTATAAGCGTCCTGTATATGTTTGTAATTAAATGCATTTATCGATATATACATGTAAACTATATTATACATGTACCTTTCTCGAATATAATTATAATGTATTTTGACATGCTTTCGATTAATTTTTTTGGCGGCATCTACAAAATCTACCATACATTTACCAAACGTCAGTTTTTCTTACAATTAATGATTATTGTTTACTAATTTGAGTACTGACGAAATATCCTCAGGAAACTCGAAAGTTATTGCGAGACGTACGGTGAGTATTTTTGCATAAATAAAGATACACTAAAGATACAGCAGATCGGTCTTTTCCGTTTTAAGACGATACTTGTTTTCCAGGGATGTCACGTCGGTGACCTCGTCATACGTAGAGAAATCTCGGGGTAAGCAGCGTGCTTGTAAGTGGTCGTACGAATGAAAGACATGGTTCAGTGATAGTCTAAGGTCAGAGTTTATGTTGCTTCTATTGCCATTCGATCGATCAGAACCTTTGCCATTATTATAGTATACTTGTGTAATGCAGGATTTCACTTACAGCATATAAGCTCTTACCTTGAGATTACACTAAATCGATTGTCCCATGTGATATCTGGAAGGAAGCGCAATATAACGTTTGCCCGTAACAACACAAACTCTAAATCATAATTAACATTGATCCATCATCTGTCGTAGAAGCAGCGAAACTTCAGCATGGCAGGCGACACTTGCAAAAGGCCACACGCCGCATCAAGAAGAGAAAGACATCCTAGTGTAACCTGGCAAGCAAACGACGACGTCATAATGGAGGACGTAAGTGAAACAACTAGGTTTTAAAATTAATTACACGGTCGTTAACAACGGTTCTCGACTGCTGAAGAGTACTCATGGCTCACGTCGTCCACAGGACGAAGAGCAATTGGATTGCGGGGATCCACAGTGGACGAACACCATGAATGCCTACGGATGCCAACAATGGGAACCCAATCTGGCGATGAAAATGAAAATGAAAATGAAGAATGAAAAGAAAAGACACGAGTTACTACGTCATCCGGAAGAAGCACGGGACTCGTCCAAATCCGAAGTGGAGGCGGCAACCACCATACAGGCCGTCTACCGTGGCTACAAGGCCAGACGAAGCATCGACGAAGTTAGTAAAGTCTATTATCGAAACTCCAAAGTCCATTATCGAAGGATCCCCATACCTCACATACCTCTACCCGTCTTTCTAATTGCGCCACAGTTACGAAAGTCATGGTCCGATGATAATAATCAAAGCACGAAGAAGGTAGCCGAGCTCCTATCGATACCTATCGGTGGTAACCTTCAGAAGCCCTTGGAACCGATCAAAGTCTCGAGCGTGGCGTGCCATCAGAATAGCGAGAAGGACAGGATGCAGCATCAGAACGTCACGCGAAAGCAAAGAAGAGACTTTGTTGGCCAGAGAAATCGTAATCATCGGACGAACATCGATGTGTCCACCTCGGCGAAGGATCTCGAAGGAATTCACGTGAGTAATAACGATGAGAGTGGTGCCGTATCGATATAATCAATATCAATTGTCCGCGAACTGACAGATATTGCGAATAACTTTGATGCTGATAGTAATTGCGAACAAATCATTTCTGACTTCTAGTTCAACCTCGCAGGGCGTTCGCACTTGCTCGAGCGTACAGCTGATTTGACGGCTCCGAACAATAGCTTAATCTGCTTACCTACAACGAGTCAAGTCCTATTGAAACCCATCGAGACCATTAAGTCGCCTACTTCTTTCCTTCGGAATTTCGAGGATAAGGCCAGCTCACTTACACCCACGGACAATACCGATGACACCAATGACACCAATGACACCACCGATGAAGCGCTTTCGCCCACCCTAAGGCAAGACTACCATGAAAATTCTAATGACGTATCTGTAGATAGCATCGTCGAGGAGGATGCCGACGAACGGACTTTGATCGGTGAATGGAATGATAACACCAAACAGCAAGAATTGCTCCTAAGCCAGAATTACTCACGGTCTTTGTAAGTGAAGATAAAACATTCGGAAGCTATTACTCAACTATTCTTGTCATCTCATTCACAGTGCTTTCTCGCATTTCAGTCTGCAAGGCAACACCACCCTAAGGTTCTCTGAGACGGTCGATTATTTCACCAATACTTCACCGTTTTTCGACGATCACGAATCAGTGCTGGTCTTTGGCGGGATAGACTCTCACGAGGAGTACGGCACTAAAGGAAACACAGGAAAGGATATTTACAGATTCAAACCGAATGAGAATCTTTGGGAATTCGTGGGCGAGATTCCGGAACCGCGGCATCATCATTCCGTGGCTTACTTCAGAGGACGCGTTTATTTAGTCGGTACGAATGATTTTGCGTTAAACTAAAGAAAAGTGCTAGTCATGCGCCTATTGTAAGTATGGATTGTGAGTATATTTAATTTATAAGTACTAGGCACGAATATTTTTGTTTAAAAAGCCTATCATAAGTATGGAGTGTGAGTATATGTAATTTATAAGTACTAGGCACGAATGTTGTTTTTAAAAAAGGATGGACTCTTTAAAAACACAGACATCTTTCGACAAACGAACCGTAGGTTTCTGTAATAAAATTCTAAGTGGATTTTTTCCAAGGGGGTGCCGATCCCCGAGACAACAACTGTCGCAGGAAAAGTATAGCAGTGGGAACCGTTTGGAGCTACGATCCAGTTACACATACCTGGTTCGACGAACCTCAACTACTTATTCCTAGAAAGAATTTCGGTTTGGTGGTCAGTCACGGAAAGATGTACGCGATAGGCGGACAAGATAGAGATGGAATGTGAGTGTACTTCCGAAACCTGAACTTTTAGCCAATGTAAAGCCATCTTACCCTGGAATCTTATAAACTTCAGACCCCTGAAAGCTGTAGAGGAATTTGATCCAGTTGAGTCCACCTGGAGCGAGATGCGGCCTATGCGAACCGCGAGAATTGGCCCGGCTAGTGCAAAATACGGAGGCCTGATTTGGGTTGCAGGTGGCATGACCAAATCCAAGAAGGAATCGTTCACCAAGGATGTCGAATGCTACGACGTGTCAAAGAATATGTAAGATAAGCACCGATTGTATGGCACGCGTCTTTAGTGCATCGACGATCAGCAATCATAATTACCAGTAGAATATTTGTGACGGTAATTATGAAACGAATGCAAAACTTTGCGTTTATTATGTCAGATGGATGAAGGCGGAGCCTTTGAGAATTGCTCGGTGCTTCGCCTCGTTTCACGTTCTATCGGACTGTCTTTATGTGATCGGTGGCGCGAGCACCGTCAATAAAGACACCGAGAGTATCAGCTCCATCGACGTTTGGGACGCAGTTAATCGCACGTGGAAGCAGTATACGAATATGTCGATCGCCAGACACGGCCATTGTACAGGATCGATCGGTGAGTACGGCACCCTTGTTCAACAGTGCGGTGCAATAAGTCAAGTTCTCTTTCGATAAGTTTTTTTAACAATGTATCCTTCCACTGTTTAATAACGCGACAAGCTTCTCGAATATTTCACACGTTTACTGGCACTGGCATCTCAAAACGTTATCGTTGCTTTTTAATATACGAGAAGACAAAATTTTTGGTGGTGCCCTTAACTCTTTATTACCAATTTAATAAACGTTGAGAAAATATCACCTGATTATTAATTATATTAATGCTTCCAGAGGAGAAATTATTCATAATCGGTGGAGTGACGACGATGTTCATGCGAACGTTGAACAGTGTGGAGTGCTATGATTCTGAACACCGAAAGTGGTTGGAGGGCATGTCAACATTACCTCGTCCAATTTCCGGTCACGGAATCGTTACGCTACCACCTGCAAAGCTGCGAACGGAAGATCCCATAGAGGTATAAGAACCAACATTTGTGCCTGTGTTCCTTCCACTCAAATGTACAATTCCTGTGTAACATCTTGCAACGATTCGTTCCTCGAAGAAATAGTACGTGGATGACCAAAAAAACAATAAATAAAACAAATAATTAAACAAATGATAAATACTTCTTATCAATGGATTGTCGTGAGAACATATCAACCGGTTATATATCGCCTTTAAAAATCCGCCAATCTAAAGAGTTATTAACCCATTAAGTACCAATGTTTCCATTTGGGACTACTCAAATTTTATCGATTTTTTACGTGTTCATTATCGCGTATATTATGTAAAAAATATACTTAACTCTATAGAAAAAAGTTGGTACTAAATGGTTAATGTTTTTTTATCGCTTTACTCTGATCATTTACCAGAAAATCTCAACTACGGAAGTAGGGACTCGAGTACCGAATTTATCTCCAATTCTCGTTGCACTATTACACACAAAATTACCTTTTCAAAATCGCAATCAAGCCTGCCAAAACTTTGCCGTGTCTTCGGCGCGATAGCCGACATTCGGTTTAGCGAATCACGTGCATCGTGGTAGTAAAGTTTGCGACCGTCAGATGTCAGCACGACGCCCGCTCCATGACCTCCGCCATCTGTCGTGGGAAGCATGTTTCACGAGTGTGTCCCAGCGTGCGTGGAAGTTTCGAAAAAGGGTTTTGGATTCGAATGTGGCGGAGGTAAGTGGCCGCCGCGGCGGATTAACGCGAGTTAACCTGAAAATGGCCGAATCGGTCGACTCGTTGGTGTCAAGTGCAGTGATTGGTGTTGTGAGCCAAGGACAAGGGAAACCTCCGGAAGCAGCGAGCGACGAGGAGGCCAACACAACCGGCTCCCCCGGTACGTAAACCCCCATAGGAATATCGCATATTCCAGAGTTCGCGGTGAGTCTCTTTTAAAACCGAAGTGTCGAGCGCGGCCATGCAACAAGTGGGTACGGAGCGCTCTTGCATGCCGGACAGGAAGGTATCACGAGTTTAGAGGGCCCAGTGGGCTTCCCGCCTCGTCAAGATTCTCGGCAGAGCCACCGTAGGCATCGTCGGGTGTCGCGATACGTGTCTACTCGGTAACGATGCCGAGCGTCCGACCACTCACTTCGGCCCTTTCTTTTTTTGGCCTTTCAACTACGTGCAGTTACGCGAATTTATATGCAAACGTCGCCGAATGTCGAGCCGGACTCGTGACACCACCGACCAGTACGGTCGAATTGGCTTTCTCCGTTCCACGCATGTATATAAACCTTAGAAACCAGTTTGTCGCCGAGAGACACATAAATGTTTGCATATATCGGGATCAACTGGTGAATTTCGTTCGCCGACCAATGTGCGGTCCATGAGTCACCTGTTTTCGTCGATTTCAGGTTTCTTTGTACAGTGTCCTCTAGATAGAGTGCCGGATCCTGCATCTAATGTTACGTCACTGATAGAGAGATTATTGCCAGTCAGGTGGACTCGGGAGGATTGGGAAATGGTTGTAGATACGCTTACAATGACAGTGAGTGTGTACGCATGGGAATTCAGGATAATAGGTGGAAGTGACATTTTGCGCTTGGTATGCTCGAAGTCCGAGGTTGGCGGTGCGTTATTCGTAATGCTGGAATCATTTCTGATTGCATTCGTGTGTCCTTGCAATGCTGAGGGTGAGCCATGGTATGCGTACAAAGTGCATGTGCGTTATTTGATTGTCGTAGATTTTCATTTCTCGTTTCTGTACGTCTGTTTATTTTTTTTTTGAATGATATTTTGTTTTCTCAAAGACTGTTTTTTTTAATATACTTTTCAGTGGAATTTCATAACCACGCGAATTCTATTAAGATTACTATAACTATTCGTAATATGAATCGAGATGTTTGTAAGACATTTATCATTTGCTTGTCCATGATATTCCCGCCAGATACTTTTGAATGCTTCTTACATTTCAAACTGTCTAATATCTAACATTCCCGCGAATTTAGCTATCGATACGAGTACTGGGCGGCGATAATTTATCTGTGATAAGGGCACTGATATGGCGCCTCATGCATGCGATACAGATTCAACAATCATTCATATCACTATGTACTTCCATGTGAAAATCAGAGTTTAGTACTTGCATCCTTAATATAAGTATTTGCGTATTGTAGATATTCTCTATTTAATAATAATTTCCTTTTTCCTTTCTTAATTTGTGGGTAACTTGATTTCTATATTCACTCACTTTCATTCAAAATATGAAACAATCGATAAGGTGTCGACTGATCAAATTGAGAGTGGGTAATAGGTTTCTCAGCTAGATGTCGCCCCAAGATGTAATCATTTTTTATTTCCTGAGTAGCTTCAGTACCTTTAACCTGGTGTGTATGTTTTGATGCGTCACGGATCATTTAAAGCGCAAGCAAAATGCAGGATCCGTTGCTTGTGGAAGATACTACAGCGTTTAAATTGCCATCGTCGTTGCACAGTATTTTCGACTTCTTGGGTGAAAATGCGACACATCACGATCATCTTGTTGCTGTTTTGATAGTTCTTCTAATAGAATCTAGATTCGAAGTGGTGTCGTTAAACGAATCTTCCGAGGGGTATGAAAGGAAAAATATTTAAACTCTTTTTCTTACTGTCACTGTAAAGGGTTGTGAGTTAATATAAAAATAAAATGCATTTCATATTATGGACAACTGTTGAGGTTAAAGATATCTTTTTGAATATAATTATTGTGCACTAGTTGAACTTACATTTTCATAGTAATGCAATATACACTGTGTTTATTTGTTAATTAATTTCTGTATTGACATTCTCTCTACGCCTGCTTTCCTATGTTCAAAATATCTTTACAAGTGTGTCCATAGAATATGTAAATTTATGTAAATTTTAAAATAAATGTTATATATCGCATAATAGTTCTGATGTGCAAATAATTTCGAATTATATAAAAACTATTGTACTATGTGATAAAATCTTTGGTGTGATAGAATTTTAATCACTCTAATGTATTTTCATGTGTATTGACTAACGAATCCAGCAAATTCTATACGAGTAATATAATTTCATAAATGGAATGTCTGCGTAGTACGAGAAAACCTGGCATCTACATACCGGAAAACTGGAAGTCGAAAGAAACAGGAAATTATGCAATACATTTTGTATTAAAAGATGCACCTACTACAAAATGCAAATTAGTAGCACTACCTTCAGGAGATGTACTGATTGTTAATTTTTTCATCGTCGAGGATGGAAGCAAGATTTATAGTTTAGCAGTGCAAACGCTGCGATATGTAAATCCTTACTCGAGTGACAAATACGGTCGTTACTTAAACTTAAAACAGCTGTCGCACAGGTAGTTTCAGCATATTATGAATATTATACTATTTAGTCATTGTAACATATGTCACGGACTTCTTTTATTAGGTTTAAAGACAATCTGTTTACTCCGGTGCGCACAGATATTATGCAAGATGCAGGAATGATAAACTCTAGTTTACAAGGTCTTCCCATAGAGCTGCAACTTAGGATCTTGTCACTCTTGAACGTTGAGGATCTAATAAACATGGGTCAATGTTCTCATCAGTTTCACGAACTATCCACAACTTCACAATTATGGAAGAATCTGTTACGAAAAGATTTCAAAAGAAAAGCATCAAAAGTGGGTCAGGATTATCGAGATTGGTACAGAATTTTATACACAGAAATTGACACATTCCCTTCAGAAAATCAGCAGCATAATAGCAGCACTAATACCAATATACACCAGTACCAGAGGCCTCCATGGCTGCTTCATAGGCTAAATTTTACCATTGATTTATCCCATAGGGAGAACAGAAACAATCTTCACTGAATGTCATAAGACCTATGCTCTATAGTTAATAGCATTATGTATAAATGTATAAATGTATAAATGTTTTCTACAACTGAATCTCTCTAAAAAGTTATTTTATAACTTTTATTTGTATAAAATTTCATGCGCATATAATATTACAGTTAGTATGCAGAATTGTGTATGCACAGAAAACCAGTCAATTATTTCCATATTTTCAATGCTATTGTTCTTTATAGCTGTCTTCAAATATTTTTGAAGATACTGATTTCAACAAACTTTGGGCAGTCAGAAATATTTGCATTGACGTGTACCAAATATTATCTGCCACTCCCTTCTATTCATCCGGGTATTACGTACAATGTAAAAGTGTATAAAAGCATGAACATACGTCTACTATATTTTGTATACTATATAAATAATGTTTATGCAACTACCAGTTATAATATATATGTGTATAATGTGTGTATATTAACTGTATAGATCATGTCGAATAAAATAGAAAGACATATTCGCGTCTCCGATTATTTTAATTTATTAAACCACGATCGGTCTTATCCTTCAATGAATCTGCGTTTGTAACGTGTTAATATTTGGAAGCTTAACTATTTTGTTAGTTATCTCAATAATTTTAACATTTCCAAATTTTTTGACGATCAATGCGAGAACAATTTGTAGATAGAATGTTGTTCAATTTTATGAATGAGGAATGGAAAAGAGGTTCCTCTCCAGTGCGTGTTTCTTTAACGATGAATTTTGTTTTCAGCGAGCGAGAGTACAAAGACAGTGGCGACGTCCGAGCCGGTGGACAATGATCAAAGCAACTCGCAAAGCAACGGTGATACCGGTGAGTGATTCTCGCATCCTTTCTGAAAAGCCTTTCCACAGGATACGTCAGATGGTAGTTGAACGAAAGAATCTATCGATCGACGCATAGATAAAAAATAAACTCCGGAATTCCTAATTATTTTCGGCAAGCAGCTAAAACACTTTGATCAATCTAATAAACGTATTAATTAGGACAGAAAATGTAAAACAACAGATAAAACAAATATTACACATTTCATCCGTGCTCTATCTTATTAAGGATAAAAGTCGTATCTACATTTTGTAAAACTTCCAGCTTGAAAATTCTACAGCTTAGTAATTAGTATTGCCACGTGTCCATTGAAATTCAAAGTTGCATCTACTTGTTCTGTAAAGTTATCCTTTCATAAGGAAGGCAAAGTGAAAATTATACAAAAGTGTACGACTTATATTCTTAACGCGGCAATATTAACCATCCGTTGCGTGTGAAACGGGCCTGAAGAAACATTCAGCATTATGCACTTACTTTTGAGGAGCCACGAAATACGAACATACATTTTAGAATGCTATCTTCTTGAATTTGAATTATTGGCACTCATGCTTACGGTAAATCTCTCGAGAAACCGATAAAATCCAAATAAGAAAATACGTTCCCTTAAACAATCATATACTTGCACCACTCGTGCGATATGGCGATTGGAATTGTTTCTTCCACGCGAAGGCACCATTGTCCTGAATAGAGTGATGGACGTCGCGCATTTTTAATCAAGTGGCCATCGAGAGAGGAGTAGCTCCATTCGAGAGCTTTTGACCGTGAGGAGAGAATCTTTTCTTATTATCGGAAATGTGCTTTCTCGAAGGAATCTGCGGATTGCGAGGCACGCGTCAGCGAACGGGAAAGGAAATCGCGAGAATATTGATAGAGGGAATGAGATAGTAAACATGTACAAAAATACACTGAGAAACGATACGTGAAAAATTGCAACGGCATTGGCATCCACGATCATACCGCGCGCCGCAAGATCTTCAATTTCTTCGGTTCCCGCGCCTTTTACGATACCTCGTAAATAATGAAGAAAACGACGAAGGATATGCATAGAGACGACGAGCTTGTGTCAATGTTGACACATTCGTGATTTATCGTCCCGTTTGCCGCCTTCTGTCGCGCTTCAGTCCTCGTCGAAAATTTCTCTTTTCTCACTTTAGAATCTTCTCCACTCTCTTCCACAGAAGCATTAGGGGCTGCAAGTATTCAAAAGACTCTGTTATTCCCTTTTCACGACACGTATAATAGACGACAAAGGGCGACGCAGCTTTATTCATTGAAAAAGCACAAAACTTATAGGTACAATAAGATGGAAAATAAAATTTCTCCATGTATATTTTCTGCGTACTTATACTCGAACAATTCTCACGTACTTCTGGTAAATAAAAAATTTCTCTGGGGCCCTTTTTCCTTCGCGCCTTAAGTACGTGCTTGCTCTTCCTTAATCGTTAATTCAACCGTGTCCTGACACCTCTAAAAGCGGGCACAATCTCACAGGATCGTCGAGAATTTTCTCCATCGATCCCCTGGGAGTCGCTTACGACACTCTTACGGTCCCTTCACTAACGGACTTCGTCGTTTATTTTTCGTTACAAAATCGCGAGGGTCCTCGCATCCTTCCTGGCTCCCTCATTCTCGAGGGTGTCGATCGTGAGATTCGACCGTGGGCTGACCATTGATAACAGATCGTTCGAGATTCTCTCCTGGAGAGATACGTTGGTGTAGGTTCGCGAAGGTACTCGTAAATTACACCCAGGGGGCGATCCGTCGACGGGCCTCTTTCATCGTGGCAAAGACGTCCTTGACCTTGATCCGAGCTTACAGACTCTAGCGTGATGGCCAAGCGTGTGCGCCTGTGTCGGTGGTTAATCGGTGACGCACACATTGTTCCGGAGGATTTGCATGCTACCGGATGCAAGATATCCGATACTTGTCGTCGATGTTACCCACGGAATTCATCGTCGTCGCGACCACTACGAAGGCGAAATTACGAAGACATCGAGCGGTCACGTGATCCGTCGAAGAACGGTTGCCAGTTCGTTCCGTAGTACGACGAGATATGCTCCAGGCTACTTTCGTCGTATGATTTAATTCCACTATACCGATGGTGGCACAGTGTTCGCTCATAAGGACCGTAGGGATGCACCACCTACGCGGTATAAAATAAAAGCTCCATTCAGGTAATCGGTATTTTTAAATCTACGTAATTTCTACAGAAATGTATGAAATATGTAGACGTCGAAGACTAACCTTGAGCTCGGTAGGGAGGGAAAATCTCTCCGAGAACGACAGGAGGTAACGTGCGAGTTGCAAGTGAATCTGGGCAAAATAGTGACTCGAGCCCAGAACTACCGAATTTTTTTATTCAAATGGAATTTATCCTCGTTGACCCGTCATTTTTGTACCCGTTTGGCAGTTCTAGTATTAAGCGAATGATAAGCAATGCTGGATAAGTGAAGAAAGAGCGACTGCTCCAACACATATGTTCTTATTTTTATATATTATTAATTCGTATTACAGCAATGATTTCTGATTAGGTCCTTGCAATACTGAAAATTCTCCAGCGAAACTTACAGAAGCACAGTCTACAAGAAATGTGTTTCTGTGAACGCGTTAATGTCATTACCACAGTTGTCGTCGTTCTATCCTTTCCACCACAGTACTCCCTGACACTTCTTCTCAGGGATATCCGCCAATGAGATTCTCTCGACTCCCAATAAAGGCGAACGCTGCAAGTTCCAATATTCTCTACGATCGTCCTTTTCGGCCTAACGAACCGCGAATCTTCGCCGCTCGCGAGAAGAAATTTTTGAACAAGGGTAGGAGCAAATAATCAGCGACAACGGTGCCGAGCCGTGAGCCGTCAGCCGGCAATTTCACTCGCGAATTTTCACTTGAACTCTCCTTGTACAGTGGATTAAGGAGACGGCCGGGGCGAGGTCGTCCTCGTCGTCGTCGTTGCTGTCGTCGAATCGGGTCAGCAGAACCTGCTCTGGTGCATTTAGGCGAGAGAGCAGTCCGCCCGCCATACGTATGCACCAAGCTTACCAGGCGCGACATGATCTTTGACTTTTGAGGGGTGAATATGGCGAGCAAAGTTTAACGAGCTGGCCTCGATCAACGTCCGGCACCTTTGCACCACCTGTGAATCGTCCTTCGTGCGTCTCGTCTAATACCCTGCTCAGGACAATTAACGGAGGTGTCGGAATAATTATAACAATGATAGCAGATAATCAAAATGACACCTGCAAATATTTCTATATTTTAACGATAATACTTAGAACGGAGGAACGAAACGCGATTCAACTTTATGCGGATTCTAAGGCGATCCTTGCTGGAGGGTAATTCGCCGTAATTGGATCATAATTCAAACGTTGATTTTATCGATTACTCGAATTACATAATTGCAATTAATAATGTGTTATCGTCGTGACTCGACCGAATTAGAAGCTTCAGAGAGTTAGGGGTCGAATGGAACACGGACGAGCACAATAAACTTATCCAGATATCCGTTAATTATTTTGAGCAGTATGTAGATCAGGGCCAGATGAAACAATTCGTTGAATTCTAGCGTCAATTGCTGGGGAAGCAAAATCAAATTGGTGCACTGCGTTCGAACGAGTTCTGAAATTACCAATTAACGGATTAAAAAAATGCACCTCGTGGAGAAGCCAGCGTAATACTCGCGAGAAACAGTAGCCATCGAAATAATTATAACCATGAATCGAAATGACGCACTCCCTTGTAATTAAGGGATTTTGTGTGTTCATAAGACCGCGAGGTAATGCATACGAATGCACCGAACCAAATGTTGGCTCGCGAAATTGGGTCGGGCAGAAATTATGTCATCGTAAGTCACATTGCGAATTGCAAACAGAGTATAGCATTGATTTTCGACATTCACGGGACGAAGGTGAAATGGCACGATATACGCACAGTCGCGACGACGTGTCTCGTTGTAGAACTTGTCCGTGAAATCCGCAACGCACGAGCTGCGAGATCTCGTATTTGCGCGGGCGAATTTTATTATCGTAGAGATAATATCGCAAGATTACAATTAGCAGATGCATCGTTCCAATGTCACGGACGAATTATCGCGGACGATAAGCGCCCCCGGATATTCCGCCTGACGCGATCGATCGATCCGCGAACCCCTTCTCCAAATAAAACCTCTCGTCCGGCCACCTACCAGTATCTATATTTAAAAAACTGCAACGCAAACGAATAATGTATAAAACCAAACATCGAGTCAGTACTAGCCCTGGTTGAAATTGGGCCACGGCTCAGTCAGATATTTTACTATCTCTCGTCGTTCTCCGAACTCCACGCCGAAGCTTTTTCCAAATCCATCGACAAACGATCTACCCCAATTATCACTGTTCGACGAAAGAATTCTCCAATTAACGTGATCACAAGGCTGACGTGAGAATTACCGTAGAGAAAATTATATCGACGATAAAAAGTCTGCTGCGGTAGTCTTACGATTAAGGAAGCATCGAGTGCCGAACTAAAATTAGTTCGCGGTAACTAAACCAAGAGACAAAAAGCTGCAAGCGGTTCTTCGTACACTTGAGTTGCATTTGTGCCTCGCTAGTTGTTACAGCAAGGTAATTATGAAGCGCTGCTTCTTAAGATACGTAAGCATCCCTTAGCTACCTTCTGCAACAATTAACAATTAGGCGAGGCAAAAATTCACAAAGAGCCGCTTGCATCTTAATAAGAGTATTCGAGCGAAATGCAACCCCTAATACGGAAACGAAAACGTAATCAAATACGAGAATATCTTTTACCCTTTTAAGTAATTAATAAAGCAGAACTATCCAACGCATTTTTACACCTTTCGCGATCTCCAATTAACCGTCTAAATAAACAATCACCCACCGCCCTATTCATCAATCGTGAAAAAAATCTCCTTCGGAGCAGATTGGCTGCCCACGTCAAGCCCAAAATGGAATCAACCGTGGAAATCAAATTACAACCGAGACGATTTTACTTTTCGAAATTCATTCGTGACTGGCAATCGATCTGGATTGATTCTACCCCAAAAGGGCTCAACAAAAGGAACAAAAAAAATAGTAAACTCATTTCCGAAATTTGCAAATGTTACCGCTCTCTCCCCTTCCGCCCCGCGACTGGCCGCGACGTGTGTGCGTATTCGAAGCTGGCTAGGTAGAGCGGAGCTTAAGCTTGCGCTGTTCGGCCACCCTTCAACCCTCTCGTTCTCCCTTTCGTCCTCTCTCTCCCTCGCGTTCTCCCTTCCACTCTCTTTCTCTCTCTCGCTCTCTCTCTTTCTCTTTCTCTGAACCTCGGCGTCGGCGCTCTCACCCTCCCCCTCACTCAGTCCCACCCCTTCCACCTCTATCTCCAGTTCGCGCGGCTCCCTTTCTGTTCACCGGGCGCGCGCGGCTCTCTCTCGCCTCCGGGTCGCTCCCTGGCTCTCTCTCATCCCCAGTGCGCGCATCGAACCCGTCCTGGACGAAAGTCCTTCCCGCTCCGTGTCGCGCTACGCGGAAAGGACGACGCACGTTTTCTCTCGGTATCGCGGACGCGTACAAAAGAAGCTTCGATCACCGTGCGATTCGCTCCCTCGCTACCTTCGTTCTCGTCGTCCTACCCGCTCGTTTCGGGCTCGCGCGCGAGGTCCTAACCTCCGGAAAAAGCCCGGGTCCTTTCAGGACCCTGGATAAGAGTTCTCAGTTTCCGCTCTTGGCCCCGGGCACGCGTAATCGTGATTACTCTCGTCGTCTCGATCGGCCTCGATGGATCCTCAACGAGTGATCTCGAGCGTGGGCGACGAGGACAGTGCTCTGACCAACCGCGATCATCCTCGTCGATCGGCGCGATCGATTCGCAGGTCATCGAGCGAGGATCGCATGAGGAGGAGGAAGCGTTGAGGGGTCGCGAGGTCCTGCCAGTCTAGGATGGAGTCGACGTCGGACCGTCGTTGGGCAAGGACCAGCGAGTCGGTGAGGTGCGCCGAACGCTCACCACGAGGGCAGAACAAGTGATATTGTCGGTAAGGCGCTGAGAAAAGAGAAACAGAAAGGAAGAGGATAGTTCGTGGTTCTCTCGCGGATTCTTCGCGTTTTCGATCTTTGGTGCGGGCTGTGACGGGTGTTCTCGCTTGTTTCCGACTCGAGGTTTCGAAGCATCGATCTTTTTTCTCGCGATTGCTTCAGTTTCTCAGGTTTAAATTTGATTTGTGGAATCGAAGCGAGCGAGTGAATCGTGCGACGAGATTCGGATGAGATTTATCGAAATCGCGGATTTTTGTGACTCTCGTCTCTTCGAAGGTTCTCGCGTAATACCGAGAAAATTCGTTGTAAATACTTCTTTAAAATTCAATCCCGACGGAGTCCGTCGTAGTTTTTCCGGGCGACGTTATAATTTTGCGTAGTCTCGCCGTCCTTAACGAGCAGAACTCACGCCCCTACGTCCTCCGTTAACTTCACCTAACGTAAACGTACTGGTGTCCAATTAGCGTGATATCGCGTGCGCGAAATTAGTGCGACTAATTTCCCGAAGGGAGGTGATAGAACGGAACACGAGAATAATCTGTAGTGGGTGGAGAGAAAGAGTGTGTAGGATCGGTGGCCTTACGGCGCCGAATTAAAATGCAACGTGTAGGGTAGAGCCGTACCGCGATCCTTATTAGCCATTCCACTACCTTGGATTTATTCGCGCACGGGCGAGCAGACCATCCAAGCCAACAAAGGCGCGGTTCGATTCCTCGTTGGACCCTTCCAGTTCGTGAACGATCGATCAACCTGCGAGGTTCGTCGTATAAATAGCGTCGTATAAATTTACACATACGTATAGGGGAAGCAAAAGTGGTTGGGGCGGGGTGGTAGAAGAGGAGGCAGGAGGATGGTTGAGGGCGGAGAAGCGTCGCGACGCGCAGACGATCCTACGCCGATAAACGCGGATGAATAAGCGGATGAATAAGAGGGCCCGTTACGGAGAAGGGTGGATAAGGACGCGATAATTTTATAGAGAGCTTTCGCGATACCTTTGAATCGTGGAGAAAATTAATCGGAAGTCGTTGAGAGTCTCGTCTCCGCAAGGTCTCGACTGCACGATAATATCATTGAGATCGCACGAGATTCTTGCTCTCGCTCGAAAGCTTCCACCCCACTTATTCTCGATCGATGCTTCGATCATCCTAGATATCGCTCATCGCACGCACCTTGTCGGACAGTCGGATCTCGCAGTACCTCCAAGAGAATCGACATTTTTTTTTTTACTTAGCTACTCTGAGAACTAAACTCCCAGATGAGAGTGCTCCACTCTGACGATGGTTCTTCGCGATGATTGTGCTATCTACGAGAGTCTCCAAGACTAATGAGGAAGTCTCGAAGATTCCTCGAGTGTCTTTTGTGCGTCGCTAGCCTGTAAGTGATAATACCTGAATTTCTAGCTTCGTCCCAAACGAATATCTTCCGTTCGTAGATGCGAGCCCACGTGCGGCTTATGCCCTGGTCAAGAACAGTCGCGAGTCCTTGGAGTGTTTCGTCGAGAGGTGGAGAATAACCGAAAGAGAAACGGACATTGTGCATTCGCGCGAGAGACCAGGACGGGCTCGCACGCGTGCGACAAAATTTTCCGCGTTAGAAGCGATCGACTCGACGAATGGATCGTTTGGGCCCGCGAGTGTCGCACGGCCGATAATAGTTGTTTCGCACAAGCAAAGAGTGCTCACCTAGGTGAGACCACCGTGTCAATCTGTCGCTCTCCGAGGTAGTCAGCCTGCTGGGCCTCGCCGACGACGACGAGGTCCACGCGGGCACCTCCGAGGAGAACCGGAAGAGGGCCTTGTGGCAGTTCTACTCCACGGGGATGCTCACGCACAGCCACAGCGACGGAGAGTTTCCAATTTACTCGCAAGGTGAGTAATCGATTTTTTCCACGCGTTTCTTTTCCTTTTCTTCTACTCACTTTTCGTTGCTCTGGACGTTGAATCGAATGATGTTGTTGCTCATTATGCGCGCCCATAAGGGAAACGTATAAACGTCTGCATTATGGAGTAAGTGGCCTAAGTTAAAATACCGCAATTTTATGTTTTAAGAGAGTATTCGTTACCTACTCAACTCGTAATTACTAGTACGCGTATGGTACAGTAGGGTTTGTTATAAATTACGTTTATCGGTGAAGTGCGTGTCGCAAGACTACCTACCTTATAATTAATTCTTAAGTGTATTGCAGGCTAGATTTTTATCCTGTGCATACTTGTGTTAGCACGACAGTTCAGGTTGTAGTACTAACAGCGGTGGCATACGTTAAATTTACATGCTGATCTAAGATGCGCGTGATTAAGAATTAAAGATTCTGTCGGTAACGTTTATGCCACAGATAGCTGGATAAACTTTGCACCAAGTAAAAGGAATATCTTAAATTTTGTGCGAGACATTAAACGCAACCTTAAGGTAACTTTTCTCTTTCTTAGCTTATGCGCCGACCGGTGTCTTCCACGCAATGCTATCGTGCATTCTGATTTTCTCAATGATAACAGCTAACCGTACACATTCCTAAGATTTCATATTACCTTGTAAGAACAGTGTCCGCACGAAAAGTCGTTCGTGTCTGAGCGACTACGGTCTCGTGAAATTCACCACTGTCAGAATAAACAAAATCCCTTTCCATTTTCATTATATCGTCCTGCGATCTGTGAAACACCTCCAACCAACGCGAACGCCTGCAAGTGCAATTTGCATTATCCAGTAAATTTACCTCACTGTTCGATCTCCACGGCAAGCCCCGATCTTGTCTCTCAAATTGTCTCGAAATTGGATCGTGTCCGATCGCGCGTTCGCTGTCGTCGGTAATATCGAAAAGCTCATTAGGATTCTCGATAGCGGGCACAGAGTTAGTCATCGCGTGAATTCGGTCTACGGAGTTTCTTATGGGAGTGAGCGAGCACGTGTAAGCCGTATCGTCGAAGCCCCTGATCACAAATTTCTCATGTCGGATGGAATTTGCGTCATCGCGAAATTCGTGCGCCGCAAGTAACGTGCGAGTGCAACGGGGAGAATTTATGCGTACAGGAGAATCCGAGAGAGAGAGGGACTGGAATTCGCGGTGAAGATGTACGATCCAGTGTTGCAGTTGCGCCAAATGATGAGCGCATAGCGATGAGAGAACGAGTAACGATATCGAATGAGCAAACGATCTGCTGCTTCGTGCAATGACCCTACGTTGTGACTCCACTGAATGCATTTAACGATTCGACAATTTACCACTAGTCTGTACGAACCCTGATACCGTGACTTTTGCTAGCAATTTAAATTCGAAGGCATTTATAAAATATTTTCCTTTTTAAAACGGACATATTTAATGGCGAAAAGGCTAGAAATGTGTCATGAATTAGCTACAAGCACAAGGAAACGGTTACTTTACATGTCACATTTTAAGCAGAAATTTCAAGCAGGGTAAATTGTGGATTTGATTTTTGATAGTAACATGTAAAATATAGGGGTTAAATTACAAACTTCATCATTGTTGAAAATCACTGACCTTCGTTTCTGAAGACAAAGTAACACGGTACAGTGTGAAGAAAGCACGAGAAAGAAGAAGCAAAGGAAGACATGGGAAGCTCCCGGAAACTTCCTTCGGTTAACTTGTCGCCTTTCGCCAACGGGTGACGGGCTGGTTCACGAAAGATTTTTCTCCGGAGAAAAATGATTTACGGGTTGACGTTCGCGGCGTGTGCCGGAAAAATACGCGAGAAGTCGCACGTCGACAGACGGCCCAGGCAAAGCGAGAGAAAGAGAGAGAGAGAGAGAGAGAGAGAGAAAGAGAGAGAGCGCACGCCCAAGCAAAGAAAGGCAATTTGCATTTTCTCCTTTCCGTGTCGTTTCGCTTTTGGCGACGTTTATGCGCACGACGTTTAAACGAAAGGGCGAAGGTACTTCGCGACGTCCCCGCCTCGCTTTTCCAATGCGTTTGACTCGCGCGGATTCCTTTAGCGAGCTTATCGCGCGCGAAATTTCGCGGCGACGAGGACTCTCGTACTTCGAGGCAGAATCGATAGAAGAGACGGCGCCGTTGAACGGTGCCTTGGTCCTAAACCAAAGCCAAAGTTGCTGTTTTCAGTGAAGCGAAGTCTTGGAATGATTTGTGTGAACGAGAGAAATTAATTCTAACGGAAATTCACCGCTCTAGGTACTGTAAAGTAGAATGAATAGAAGTCGAAGGAAACCTCGGTTTCAAGTCGAAGTCGAAGTCGCTGATTTCAATGAAACCGAAGTTCAGGATGATTCCCGAGCTTTTGGGAAATTCATTCGAAGTGAAATTGGCTACCGAAGACCGAGTCAGTGCCGTGTTCCAAGGTGGAATAGAAGAAGAACGCAGTCTCAACCTCAAACCGAAACCAAAGTCGCTGATTTGGATTGAAATGAAACGAAGGTTCGGAATGACTTACCGAGCACCTCGGAAAAACTAACCTCAAGCGACTGTCCGAATAATGGCGACACTCGTACCTTGAAATGGAACACACAGAAGAAAGACTATCGAGGCGAAACTTTGCTCTTAAACCAAAGCCAGGTCGTCGATTTATTATAAAATCAAATTACGAAACGACGTTTGAAATCGAAAGAAATTAATTTCATCCGAAATCAACTGTCATCCGAAACTTCGAGTAAAAGTTTTATGTCTGGTTCATTATCGCCAGTCTGGTCCACACCACTTGTATCGCGAAAAAAGGTACAGCGATGAGCGGCTATTTAGATCTAGGGCTGGTGACTACAAATGGTCCTGGGTTCCTCTTCTCTTCCATAAATCCTCTCCCCTTTCTCTCCTTCCTTCTTTCCATCGTCTTGTTCCCGACGACTGCCTCGCTTGCCACCTGCAAGATCGAAGGGTAACGCGCCCTCGCGTTTATCATTCCACCCCATTGTGGTAGACTCCCAATGACTATGGGAAGGAACGCCGTTTCGCTAGCGAAGAGGAATCGACGCTGCACGAGCTTACGACACTGGGAAAGAACCGCGCAGAGCGCAGAAGAAATAGGGCACTCCTCTATAAAACGTTCGGAATGGGCGCCACTTCGGCAAATTATCTCGTAAAGGACCCTGCGCATTGAAAAAGTTCTCCTCTCGGATTCGTCCCTTGGAAGCTTTCGGTATTGCGCGCCATCGTCTCGCGCAATGTACTCACCTAATCTCAGAAGTTCCGAAAGATTGTTTTTTCTCTCGAGTGCGTCGCACTTCTGGATGCGCGCGGACTTTCGACTTTTGACTCGAGATTCGCCACGTAATTAGTAGCTCGCGAACTTCTAGTCATTTGCCAAAGCACACCTTCGGTTTTGTTTTAAATTTGAAATTAACAGATAAACGAGGGAGAAATGTGAAAGTTTTTACTAAATTTGCATTTTGAGACGAGTGAAGTGTACGAGAAACGTATTGCGTCGTTAACCATTCGAACCGATAAGCGTCGTCCTACTATCCTCGATTCTTTGGATGCATCCTCTCTTCTTATCGCTGGACTACGTCCTTTCGTCCCATTGTTGCATGAATAATGTATAAGGTTCTAAATTATACCGCGCCCGCGCGTAGCCACGCAGTGCCAAGAGAATGCACCGCCCGATTTGTCAAACGATTTTTAATTCACGGAACTCGGGCGCGTTTTGCATAGGCGTCGGTGAATACGCGGAAAATGAAAATTTGTAACGAAGGTGATGACTCGCGGGAAAGGTAGATGAGATGCATAAGGACGCGAAGAAAGAAGAGCGCATTTTCATCATAAATGCGACTGCAATGAACGACGATGATAACTCACGGCGCCGGCGCCGGAGTGTCGCGTGATAATTTTCAGCAAGATGTTGAATTCTTCCATTCCTACTGGACTGCTACCACTAACGACACTTGCACGGTATAAGGAGTTTCTCAGTCCTTTAATTAAATCTACGTGATTAGTAATAAATCTACTGAATTTATTTCTGAAAAATGAAATAGTATAAGAGTAGATACAATATATGTATAATTTTATAAGATGGTTATATGGTTACAGAATGTTCTCTACAAATTGTACTAATTTATAAGTGTGGGGAGTTTTTAGCAGCTAATTGAGTTAAAGAATTGAAGTTAGAAAAATTTAACTTAATGTATCTTATGTGATAAAATGATCCTCGTAAAAAATACTAAAGATGTTATTTTAAAAAAATTTGTACTTACAGGAAAAAGAGGGATTGATTTTTTTCATAAAAAGACATGCAGAAAATAAACATCATGATTCCAAGAATTAATTTCATGATGTACAGCATTATTTCTCAACGTCTGTGTGCTTCGTTGGTAATCCTAATAATCCAGTTTCCACGCTGTTATTCTTACGAGAGAAATCAGCGATGCAACGACGCAGAGACGGTTCTACGAATACCAGCCTGCGTATTCGGCTTAATTGAAATCCACTCCTTCTCGGTGGGGAAGCAAAATAAACACATCCGACGACCATTATAATTTCACTCGCGACAAGCAGGGAGAGACCGGCGTTAAGTTTCACGGCCAGGAATTAAATTCTTCGTAGTACACGTCCGCACCACACCTTACGTAGTTACCGACGCCCCACATTCAACGTACGAAAATGCATCTTCATTATTTCCTCACGGAAGGGGCATTGATTAAACATTTTTTTATGATAGACATTAGCAGTTCCCCTGTATTATTACTGATAATAATACACAACAATGTTAAAATTTAAAAACCGTTTAAGCGTCGCGTCTACTTGCAGTTATACGTTAGTTGTGTCAAGGCACAACTGTTACCAACCACACTGTTATATTACAAGTACGAGGAAGACTAATTAATCGGCGACCACGAATGTATACGTATCGTCCGGATAGAAGGAAAAATAAAACGTGTACACGTTTCAAACTGTAACAAATAGTAACAATAAGCTCCAAGTGAGCTTACTTCAATAGCAACCTAATGTAATTGTGCACGTAGACAAATAATTTTTCAACTGTTAATTGCACGCGTATCAAACCCGTAATATCTTTAATAAATTCACGACATTACTTCAACGAGAAAGGAAGCTAATTTTTGGATCCATTCACTGTCAAGTTAAAAATATGGTGCAAGAGACAAAGGATAAGGATTTAGGTAGAAAAACGTTAATACCACGACGAGGTGGTAGCCGATTATTGTCCCAGCACGACGTCGCGCAACGTAAAATCTCGTTTTATCGGGTATCCTCGTGAAATGTGCACCGCGTCCGCGAATTTCGCCCGAGGGAAAAAGGCGAGGGAGGTCCCCGAAAGAAGAAAGAGCACCAAAAAGGCCAATGAATCTTGAGAATTGGCGCCAGCTCACGAATGTTGGAGAAGAGGCGGGGAATGGCAGGGTGCACGGTGACCCACGACCAAATTAGCGGCCTCTTCCCTGGTGCCATCTGGTCAGCCGGAAAGGAGATTAATTTAATTTGCATTTAATCAACGCTCTACCCGCTCAATGAATATTCAAGGCATATCTTCTCGCGTCTTCGTGCCTCGCGGACAAAATAATCGCGAACTTCGAAGCCCTTTCCTTCCTTTCGTGTCAATGCTGTTACATTTACGCGGATTGTCAATTTGATTAGTACCGCGAGAAAGAAATATTCTTACCGGGTAGACGACTTCCTTTCCCCGTTCCATCGTAAAACCCTTTGGTGGTTAAGTTAGACCGCTCCATAAAATACTAAGTAACAGACCCTTGGAAGAGGTCCGAATAAAGGAGTTTCGCAACGGGGGTTGGGTTTAGAGAGCTAGGGAAAGCACTTTACATCGCGCTGCAAAATAACATTTAAATCTTCCAGTCGTGAGCCGCGTCTCCTGGGACTCGACACTTCACGAGTTACCCTTGATAACTCCGCTTCTAACCTCCTTCTCCGTCTCTCTCTCCTTCTTTCTCAAACCTCGTGCTCTTACTGGCCGACCTTCTCCCCCGTCGCATTATGCGAAGAGAAAAGCTCACGGCCGAGTGTCAAGTCCCGCACTTGAAGGCACTCGTGAGAGCACGAGAGACGTGGGACGAGTTGCACGACTCAAAAATTTGGCAGGGTCGCAATGGACGGCGGGAGAGAAATTGTGAGGAAAGGGAGAGAGAGAGAGGAGATAGAGAGAGAACGAAACTAGTCCTTTAAACGGCCAGGAGGAGGGTGTCTGCTTTAAGCGCGCCGTTCTCGTAGTAGAGCGTGGGGCCTACCCACCTCGCCAAAAGCTCATCCTCTTAGCAAGCCTGTTAAATATTCACGAGAATCTTCCGTTTAAGCGTGCGTTACGAAGCTCGACGACTCGCGGAATCTCCCAGTCTCGGAGAGGAGGAGCCCGTCGTGCGAGCATCCGCTTGGATTTCGCGGCGCTCGTGGCTAGAAGCTCGCCTTCCTTCCATCTTCCTCCTCGACTACCTCGCCTACCGGTTCTTCACAGGAAGGGTTCCCTCGTAGGAAATTAGCGAGCTGTCGCTGCTATCTCGAGAGACTTTCGCTTTCCGGGTGGAGCAGCACCACGAGGATTTCGTTGATTGCGTCAAAGTGTTTTACCACGCTTCTGCTCCCATCAATCGAATTTGCCTTTTGAGGAATATTTAAAGAGATCGTTCGCTCGCCGTATGTTTATCCGCAACTGTGGATTTGCATTTGGTGCAAAAGAATTTGAAACGAGATGGTACGCTTGTACCAACGTCATTTTAATCGTTACTTCACCGTGTAAGTTGCTCTGCTTAAATTCGCTCAAGGAAATTGAACGAGAAATCAATTTCCGGTTTGTCGTATGTAATAGTAAAATATTTACGTGAAAAATGTTTTGCAGTGTTATTTTCGGTAGAAGGTACTAGGATCCTGGAAAAAAAAGAAATTGTCGAATATTTTTATCGGTGATGTTCAACTTTATTTTATAAACTCCATCGCACTTTTCACATTTTCAACATCGACTTGGCAATTTTGTCGTTGAAGATTTTTGAAGTACTTATTGCATTCAGGCCGCTTTATGAAGAGATTAACGCTTGGTATTGAGAAATTAACCGATATTGCTTCGGAATCACATCTCGTGGAATTTCATGTTCTCCTAGGTCGAGCCGTGTGTTTGGCGAATCGATCGGGGCTTGCTTCAGTAGACACGTTACAGTTCGCTTCTTCCGCATAATCGGCAAGACGATAATCGTCAGTGCGAAGATTCCTCGACGGATGAGCAATCCCTCGATAATAAATGAAACAAGCAAAACCGGGACAGGCTTCTGAAGCAATTTCACTGTTGGAATTCCGATGCAACGGTCCCGAATATCATTATAAGAAGGAACAAGTTCAATACGCAAATAAAAATTCGGGGACGATAACTGGACACCAAGGAACGACATTTTAATAAAAATCAAATTTCTCGATAGTTTGTCGTCGAACCTTGGATTCCTCGATTGAAGGAAACTCGAAAATAACGCGGAAATTAATTATACGGTCCGTCGACCAATCGAATCAGGCCCTTGATCACACGAGCACCTCGAGCACTGATTCGTGCCTCGTCGTGGAGTCTCCTACTGCGAAATTGCATTGTTGGGTTAACATGCGCTACCGACAAAGTCCCGGAGACCCCTTGTCGACAATCGCGATCGGATTTGCGACTTAACAAGGGCGTGCCCAGAGGTTGGAAGACGATAGTTTCTCCGCATCGACGCCGTAACAATACCGCGAAACAAATGTGCCCCATTGTCTTGCTTCATACTAGGGACCCGTTGAGATCGCTGTGCACCTTAGAGCTCACACGCTCGCACACACCCACGCGCGCACATCCACTTAGCGCGATACACACGGTCGAAGTACCAGGAACTCGTATTATGCCCATATAATTACGCAATCTGGACCATTACAGGCAACCCTAACGCACATGCGCCTGCGCATTCACGCGCGGGCTTTCACGTATCTCTGTCGAATTGGAGGGCCTCCCATTAGGACGCGTTTAATTGGCGTGTCGTCGCAATAACGCGGATACTCGCCAATTAAATAATTGCGACGAACCATTAATGAGTCGTACCGCATACCAGCGAATTACAATTGGACGTTGGAATCGATTGCGCTGACGAGTTAGGAGTGGACGGACGTGCGTGATCCTCCGCACGTGAAATTTCGTTCTCACATTTTGAAACTTATTTTTCATGGTTACGGAAATGCGGATTAAGCTTATCGCACAGGTTCTCCGTCAACTGTGTATTCCACAATTGACGATTCGTTGCATACCGAATATCTCGTGAACGGAATTCAAGCGCGCGGAGGATTTGATCAATTCGTAAGGAATTTAATTTAATTTCCATTAGGGGAGTGCAGGCTCGCTTGGATAAATATTCGAGAAATACCCTGAAAAGTTCATTTCTACGAGTAACGATAAATCGAGTTCAATGATGTTCTTCGTCGAATTCGATGTAAACAGCGAGCTCTAAACGAAAATATCTCGTTGGTTTTCGCATCCGCATTGCACGTCTCCCACAAGCGTTCTTCCAAGCTCACTATTTACTTTATGTTCGAACGCGTGTCTTCTTTTCTACCCTTTGAGATCGCTCGAATGAAGCGCGCATGAAAGTTTTCTCGTTGAAAATTGCGATGGAGTTCCCCGAAACAAATTTCTGTACTGAAGAAATTGAATTGGCTTTTGCCACGGAGTTAGGGAGATTATATTTCTTGCGCAAAGTCTTCTTGAGGAATTTGCTTCACAGAGTGACAGATAATCGTGAAAATTAAACGTCGAGGGAACGTGTACGAGGAATAAGGAATTTTTTTATTACTCGTGCTTTATTGTAACGCTTATGTAGGACGCAAATTTTCTACAAATCATAAGCACATAATTCATTACTATTTAGTACGCGTGATGATATCTCAAGGATTTAAATCAGCCTGCGACATCGGATAATCACCTCGCGAATTTAATAAGCACTTTCAATTTTCTAGATTCACAGTCACTTCCTCGGTAAGATTCACTGCTTTTACGATGGATTTTGGAGACGATGGATTTTCCTCGACGAGTAAATAGGGCGTGGGTTGTTTGTCTTCCAGGTTCTTGAACGCCATCGGCTGAAAATCATCGAGGCGCGCCCCATAGTCATTATAATCGACGTAATCGCCGTTTCTCTTGCGCACAATACTCCACGGCCCATAGAAACGACGAATAATCGCGTCGTGCCAAGGCTTTGACTGATCTGAAACTATCGTTCAGATATTTGTCAAAAGGTAATCGCTTTTGCCACGTAAGCGCCCTTTGAAGAGCTTTAATCTGTCCCATATTTGAAGCGAGGCCAAAAGCAATTTATTTTCTAATTAGATTTTGTACCATGGCCTTTTGACCCCACGCGAATGACGGGTTACACGAAACAATTTACATCTTTTACTTTCAGTTCACAAGAGCTCGATCGAAACTGTGCCAGAGGTAAGGTCACTAACAATAAGTGACAAATTACGAGATATATTATTATCAATGTATCTACGTACTGCAAGATTTATGCAAATTTTAATACGAGTGTTTATATGTGTATCACAATTAGTGTCACTAAACTTTATTCACGCGCGTAAACATGCCTCGTATGTTTCTTTAAAATTTGTATACACGTTTAAATTATGCTAGAAACTAAGTTTATATTTGTTTCCTGAAAATTGGAACCAATTGTGAATCATCCCAGGTGGCAAGCATAATATTCGATAAGTGTGGATTTCCATCTAAACCTTCGCGATTTCACGCTATATGCAAACATAACGTTATTAACTGGGGCTTACCCAATCCAAAGCTGTTCACTGGAATACACGTGACCAATTCCATCGTTAACAGGAGCAATACGATCACCGTGAAATGTGTCATTGGCGAAGACGCGGGTTCTGTACTTCGTGAGATTGGAGTATGCAATGTCTCCGTGGAATCGGGATTCCGGTTTATATGTATCCTAGAGAGGTGACCAACTGCCGGTAAACATTTGCTCGTGTCTTTAGAGGGTGGCGGAATCCTTGTGCAAATTAGAGCCCCGTGCACACCGATCGTGCACGTTTGACTTAATTATTTGCTTATTCTCCTCCAGTGTCAATTACCTTCGTGTATCGGCCCGATTGTAACCGCGTTGTTCCAAGGTCATAAATATTAGATAATTTGGGCCATGCTTGACTCTCTTTCACGGACGAGAAAAGTAGCATTCGCAAACAAATCGGCCCAAAAGAATGCCAACGCTCATTTCTATTTTATGTTAGATTTGTCCCTGATACTAGTTGCTCGATTTAATTGATTTTGATCAAATTAGTTATTGGTATTAGAAATTATTAATCTGCATAAATTCTTCGACAAATGCAGCCACGATGCATCGCATGATCAAACACGACAATTTGCGAAGAAATTTACGTGCGACCATTTATTGCTATGCGGTTAGTTACATCATAACCTCTGCAATGTCGAATTCTATATCGTTTAACAATGCGGCTATGAATGAAATGGGAATCGCACCGGGTTACAAGAGAAATTGCATTGTGGATCCGTAATTAATTCTTTATTTACAACTGATCATTAACCTCTACACAGCTTTATACTCTGTTCTTCCATGACGTACCTATGACTTATTCACAATTGAATATCCACCAATTACATCGTTACAGTCTGTTTTGTGTTAATCAAATCGCTTCGCCCACCATATTTGTGCATCTGCTACTCAGCTCTACGCACTTCACAACTGTGACACGCAGTAAAGTTGGCCAGAGGTGAAAAGAATGTGTGCGCCCGACGTAATCAGATTTGCATCGTTCTAAATGTCATGGTGCATTTTAACATGTGATAAACAGGGTCGTATTTCCTACCACTGCAGCGCGCTCGTCCCCGTCATCGGCCCCATCCAGCTCTGCGGAGAAAAACAAACTTATTTATTTACCCTGTCACGTGAAGATTTATCATCCTGCATATGCAAGCGCGTCGTTTATAAGCGGGGCGTTTAAATTTCGCCCAGAACTTTTTGCGACGGAACTTTATCAGTGCCTCACCCCTTTCCAACTCTTTGCATATCATTCTGCACCTTGTCTCGAATACGAATACTTTATTCGTTCTTGGCTAGAATAATTCAGAAATTAGCTTCCTTAAAGCTTTACACTATTAGCGTATTGTATGGACTACTGCATTGGTTCTGGGTACTCCGAAGATTTTTATGTATTGAGAGTTGAATCTTAGCATGGATTAGATGTATCCATGACTGTGTTCTTTTATTTTTGATTAAATGGTCGTTTCTTTAAAGTGAAACTATACCGTCAAGAGTACGAAATTTTAGAAATGCATAACTTTTGAATCTATTATTATTATCGCCAGAAACGAATGCTATATTCGTATTTAGCATGTTAAAACAAGTGGAACAACGTATCTCATGTGTAAACTCCTTGGAGGCACTGGTAAAGTCATACACCATTTGTTCATTAGTTACTCACCCTACATTGGCGTAAGACACAGTAGAAGATCTTCGTTTCACATTTACATTTGCACCCCCGTTGCCACCGTAATCGTCTTCATCGTCGTAAAGAGGTCGTCCGAACCAGAAAAAAGGTTGGCCATAGTAACGCGTGTCTCTTCCCGCTAGCAATTCTTGACCATCTTAACGGAAACGGCAAAAGAAAGGGAACCTTTAATATCGTTAATGTTTCTATAAGACACTAATGGAACCAAGCTTGATTGAAAATACACGTGCACTCATATTTCTCCATTCATTGAGAATTCAGGATTGGATATCATTAATTAGATGATATTGATATTTGAGACGTCCCACGTATTCGCCAGCTTCTCCACACAAAAACTCACCGTTCTTAAAATCCGAAAGCGGTGCCGCAGTGCCAGAATTTTTCGTGAGAAAGATCGTGCAGATGATCAGGATCGTTGCGCGAGTGTGCATCTTTCTCTCTATCTGCAGGGAACCCGAAAAGCAAAATGAGATTCGAAACGCGTGCGTCAAAGTCTGCTCGAGTATCCCCTCTGTAACGTTGCAATCCCAACTGGCGGCTTATATACACAGGAATGGACAGACGACACGCTGGATTCCGATTGCTTTCCTTGCATTGAAATTAACGAGTCGCTAATTTGGCGCCTGAAGATGCCACCGCTGTGACTAATCCTACTAATCCGGCATGCAAGCAAAAGCGAGTGGCGTTGCATTTGACGACTGCGTCGCTCAATACTAGCAGAAGCTCGGTGGCATTTTGAGTATTTCACGAGTACCGCATCGTATGTCCATCCAGATTCGTCGATTAGTTGTAATTCCGTCTGTTTTCACATACGTCAACCTTATAATCGGAAATTCATCTCCGATGAATCGGAGATGGTATTGGCCGTTTTGCGTTAGTATTAACATCGTGTCATTAACAAACAGCATACAAGAGAAATTGTTTGACTTGAGGCGCGCGAACAGCTGCTTAACAGTTAAGCCAACAGGTGAAGTGAATTGAAGTCAACAAATGTTTTGGTGAGCATGGAAGTATGTTAAAAGTCAAACACTTTTCGTTTAAAAGTGGTTTCGTGGTTTAACTCTGTAGATGAAGGTAAGGTGCTACTCGTGGAATATCAGTTTATTCGGATTTTTCTCTTGGATCACTCACATGTCACTTAACAGCATCACTTCGTAATCGTCGACACAAAAGCAAAAAATTAATGCAATCCTTCGTTCCTATGCATTCGCCACGACGAAGACGACCGCGTCAAAAATCACGTTTCCATCGCACGTACGTGATATCGTGGAAATCTCTTTCAAATTACTCGGAACACTCGGTCGTTCCCTTGCTGCGCTTTCAGCGCACCGCATTTCTCCCTCGAGCGGATTTGGAGCCTATTATTTTAGCAGAACGATCGGCTCGAGCTTGAGCCGCCTCGCGACACTTCGTTGCTCGTGGACGATTCCCAATAAACGATACGCGGCTGTCAACCCCCGCGGATACGTTCAACGGAGGAGATTTTTTTTCATATTGTTCTCCGGCCGTTTCCATACAGTGCCTGTCCAACTAACGCGACACCACGTTTTTAAAGGCAACGTTTCGTCGTATTTCTCAGGATTTACATGTTTCGTTGTTGTTCGTTGCCAGAATCATTTGCTAAAACCATCTCTTCCTCTCTCTCTCCTCTCCCTCTGCCTCCCTGCCTCTCTTTCCTTTCGCGTACATCGTCAAGTGAGTGAGAAATATTGGTCTATGTACTTTAAGCAAGAGGCACTTACGACCCCATTCTCGTGCATCGAAAATTCTGTAGAATCTTTGAAACTCTTTGGCTTTGAGCCGCTCTTGTAATAGGTACTTATAATTTAGTGCAGATTCAAGAACATTTTGGTGATATCGCTGGTGAATTTTAAAGGATTTTAAGCATACTATTTAAAATTATAATTCACGGTAGAGGGACCGAAACAAGGCAAATATTTACAATGTGGGAGATGCGAATGCAGATTCGAGTATAGAATAACGTCGATCAATGAATGGAGCATGGCAAAAAGCCGTATGCATACATGCATTCCATTATTCTTTCTTTCTTCATTGTGTCCTCGATTCAGAAGCCATACTATATTTAATTGTTTACAGTTATTTTCTATTTATAAGCGGTAAAATCAAGAACGAGTACTGTTCGAGTTATTGACTGTTCCATTTCAGCTCAGATTCTTTCTCTCCCTTGAAGTTGATGCTTGGAAGCATGTCATTAAAATACATTACTTCACCCATATCTAAGGGACAAATGTGTAGCGAGTTTTTAGCAAAATACGAAAAACTTCATTGGACTGGGATCTTTTGATTTTTATGAAAATGGCGCACCTGCGTAAAATATTTTCGAAAAAGCTTTCCGAACTTTAAAAAGAATTTTTTATTCATTCCACCCGAACATTTCATCTATACGAAGAAAAACGAGCGAGCGATAAAAATTCATAACCACGGGGGGCCATTGATCGTTCCCCTCGCAATAACCGTTCCACGCTTGATTGTATTGAATCGAGGAGAATATTCCATAAACGACATTTAATATGGGGCAACATAAATCGTTGGTTGTGTTCGGCGCGGAACGAGTGTACGGGTAGCATATGCGCAACCCCTTGACACTCTTAACCGCGAGCGTGGAAATCTGAACAATGTTTCTAAGCGAATTGGATAGGACGAACACGGGTGTGAGTTTGAGAATGTATCTATGGATGGTGTACGTTGGTTCATGTTCGTCCATCTATGCGAAAGGCAATGTGATGCGATAAAAGTTTATCACGACACCGTCGACGATCATGATGATGGGTAATAATCGTGAATGCCACCCGCAAGCACATCCTCGGCGAAGAACGACCAAACGTGTAAGTGCACAACGAAAGGTAATATAACACGTATTTTTGCTCTAGATTAGGGTAACCTACCCGAACGATTTTAGTAAGACGATTTAGTAATTATTTTAAAGTTCTAGTTTAGAAGGGTGCGATAAAAATCGTTTTTCTTGAAAATGCATGTGTAGTTTTCATACTTGTTCAGATACGAGCGCAAAAATCGTAGCCATTGCCTTCGTTTCGATCTTTGTGGACACATGTAAGTAGAATTGTTTTTGAGGAAATCTTTGACTTCGGGGTTATGCATTTAATTCGATCTTCAACTCTACAATGTTGAGACCGAATCAAACCGTGGATTATATTCCTGATACCTGAGTTGAAGGTAATCGACAGATTGCATTATACTATCGAATAGTAAACACGTATCAATCGGTTGTTTTGGTTTGTATCGCCGGTGACGTAATCCCACCTAAATCATGAATTTGGTTCTTGTAGACAATACGTCGGGAACGATTCATAAACGATGCTCATAATCTCCAACACGCTTTGCGTGGCTCAGCATTAATCGGATCGAACCTACTCACCGGAGGGGGAGAAAGCCTCCCGCTGTTTATCTTTGCGGCTGAAATTACAGGTGTTAGTGCACCACCCCCATCTGTGTCCGTATTAATTAACCTGAGTACTAATTACTCCGGTATGCCGTTACGACGGCGG
This sequence comes from Tiphia femorata, assembly GCA_944319695.1. Classification (NCBI taxonomy): domain Eukaryota; kingdom Metazoa; phylum Arthropoda; class Insecta; order Hymenoptera; family Tiphiidae; genus Tiphia; species Tiphia femorata. Next base: position 1,980,961 of record OX090899.1, read on the forward strand.
CATAGTTCTCTCCCCGTCTCCGTCATCTTCCATCTTGGAATTTTAATTAGCAAATTCATAAAGTTACCGATTGGTCAATTCCTCAATGTCATCAGGCGCTCGTAATTAACCCTTGCAACGTGAAATTAGTTCTTCGAAGGGCAATATGTATTATGCATAAATCTTTCACGATGAAATAAATCCGTCTTTGTTTTTTTTCTCCGTATAGTACAGCTTCTTTGAAATATTGCGTTTAATGTTTGCTATCCAGGATGAATTTAGTTTTCTTAATTTCACGAAGTAGAAATCACAGTTTCGTCCAAGGAGAAAAGAAATCAAAAATTGTTGCACAGTAGAGTTTGTAAATATATATTTTTCCCTATCACTGGTCTATCTCAAGTTAGAAGCTTTCTCTGGTATGAGCTTTTCGAACGCAGAGGGGATCGGAACGCATCACCGAAGCTATTTGCACTGTGCCGTGCAAAGGTGTACGTGATGTTTGCGAGATGTATTTATTGCGCTAAAGCGAAGAACAGTTTCTAGTTTATGGGCCGATCGATTTGACCGCACGCTCTGTGCAGTCGTGGCGGAAGCGCGCGTGTTCGGGCAACGATGGGATTGAGAAAGGAGTTTCGGGTCGCCCGTGGGGAATGCGTTTGTCACGTAGGTACGTGTATCAGGAAAGACGATGCCAACTGTCTGGGGATGCATTCGGTGTGGTATTGCGCGCTGATTCAATCCCCTTTTTTCCCTTTCATACACGAAGCACTCTCACATCGCTGTAAATTCATATTTTCAACGTTCCGCACTTCCGAGTGCGCCACCAAAAATGATCAAAGGAACAATCGATTGGCTAGATACTTATAACCAAATGATTATAAATTTTGCATTTAAGTGACAATTTAAAGCATTATCTTTCGCACTTTTATTTCTTGTGCTCACTTCTTTAAAACGAGGAGTGGGGGCTTGCTGCACGGTAAAAACATCTCCAGGAACGATGGAACATGCGATCTGTTCATTCTATACAAAACTAACATTAACTTGCCGTAATTAAATTTTTTCTCATTCCTGACCTAAAAGCAATCGTGCATAAGAACGACAAACTTTCGATACGTACGATAATAAAAATCTATTCCCCCAATGGATTATTCCTATAATTATGCATTACGTCGAGTCTAACCCAACTTCTAAAATTTCCCGTCTGCGTGATTTGTGCCGCTCTCTTTCACACGAGCACGGACCATTGATCCTTCGTGGAGTGCGATTCTTCCAGAGCGATCCAATGAATGGTCGTCCATATCGGTCCATTTCTCGAGCAAACAGGCAAACCGAGCATGGACTTTTCTTGGATCGTTGATTCGTTATTCGCCACGATTGCAAGCTTCCGACGTTCCTCCACTTTTTTCCTCCTTCCACTCACCGCGATTCGGAAGGAACCTGTCGAGGCCCTGATCAAGTCCGATCACGTTTCCACGTTTTCAGGAGGTACCCTTTAGACTGGAGGAGCACTTTGGAGATCTAGACGCGTCCCCAAGTGACTCACCCGGTAATACTCTTCCCCCAACCCTCTAGAAGGGATCTCCTTATATCGGCGAAAGGGATTTGCCGCGCCGGATGGCTGAATCACTTGGACCTTTCGATGAACTTATATGAGCTGCCGAGAGATTCGACGTGCCACACCGGAAACACTTATCCGTACTTTGCTCATTCCCGCGCGAACTCTTTAGGTAATTACAGTCGACATGGAAAGTATCGATACGTCTGTTACTTCAGCGAGGAAATTTCATCGGATAGTGAAAATTGAAAGCTTTTTAGGCGTCTCCTCGTGAATATCCAGCTTCGCATTTATGGTATACTTTGGTTTCCGTCACCCCCGTCGTTCCAATTCGACCCCCTCATCCCGTCGCCTTCGCCGGATGTGTGCGAAACTGTAATACGATATTTATAGGCCATTCCTCGTTTTTATTTTGCATTCGCGTACCTCGGGAAATCTCGAACTGGGTCGAAAAGTTGGCTCGGGCGCCTAACGAGCTTCGGGGGCCGATTCGCCGTGGCGCGCATTGAAATGGCGAGCGTGCATGCCGAAGCGCGGTGGCCGATCAATAGTTACTTCGATTACGGTTGATTAACTGTTGTTCTACCGCGCTTACCGTCACAATCGTTGGCCGCACACTGTTTTTATTCTGCCCGGCTCCTGCCTTTCTACGACCTCTCGTTCGTTCGATCAATGTGCGATGGTCTATCGCAACCCACCGACGCCTCCACATTTAATTCTCCATTTACATGGGCGCGTTACACGTCTATTAGTTGCCCATCGGACTGGAAGTTGATAAACGACCGTCATTTAGGCCACCTGCACTCTTGCCGCGTAGGCAGCAGCCTGACCGGTTGATACGTCCTGTGGTTACCTGAAAGAGGAATTCGTAGATCAGTTTGCTTCTCGCTTATTGTCACGTATCACCGGTCGCAGGTGGTCGATTTATAATGTCAGTGTTGCGCTACTTATGACAGAGAGAACATATAATTTGGAGCAAGGTAATTATCGTAGAAAGCAGACCGTTTAGGAGAATGTAGTTTTCTGTCAACTGGTAGTTAATGAATTGATAGTAGATGTATTTTTTCCGCAGTATCTATTTCTACGTTCAAATGTCTACAATGAAAATTACTATGTTTTTCTTAAAACGATAGATTTGCTAATACTAAGATGGCTCCGTAATCGGACAGTTTAATTTACTTTGTACCTACCAGTGTTTGAAGAGAAGTCGGTGGAATTCTTAATAATGAAGCTTCTGATAAAGCCGACAGATGTCCCCATGTGCACCCTGTTCTTTTATAACTAGAACAAAAAAAATGCAGTGCCCTAGTTTATAGAACTACGATAATATAGAAATTTCTTGAATGTTTTCCTTACTACAAGGTAATTTTTACGTAACACTCTTCTCGGTATGCAATACACTGCGAGTGCGTAATGCAAGCGCAATCACTACCTATTTAATTTACATTTTAGCGTGGGCTTCCACATCCTAGGATGATTCCACGCATCGTCAAGAGTTACGCGCATTCCTCTTGCCGATGTACCTACTCATTTAAAGAGCATCTTAGAGCAATGTACTGGAAATATGCGGACATGGAGTAACACTGTCTCGCGTGCACGTCCTGTCTCTCGATCGACAAAAAAATGTCCTAAAAAATTCCAGAAACCCAGAGACCCCAGCCTTCTGTCCCAACATCGTGACCCACTTTCCCAGGAATCCTTTTCTTTTTCATCAGCCATCGTTTCAGCGCACTCTTGCGCACCATTCTCAGCCGTGATGATCGTGCGACATTCATTCGCGGAGGATCGGGTCGAAGAGAGTATTGCGAGCATAGCGCACAATCCAATCATCCATCGGTCGACTGGTCACAGAGGCAAGCCACTTTCGTCTTCGTGAAGGGGATAGTTCAGCGTTGCCGGTGTGTTGCGGTGCAGGCCTCGTGTACAAATGCGTGAACTGGTGTGTGGTGGTAGGTGCTTAGGCAAACGTGTTGGTACGTGACAGTGCCGCAACGGACGGCACGGCACAGAACACAGAGGCCAGGCCGGATCGACGGAAGCCCAGCAAGGCGTGGTAACGTCGACACGTTTCTGCACGATGTAAACACGAGGGCCAGGTAGAGGTACCCAGTGCACCGGATGCCGTTGACGAAGCCGGCCACGACCGCAGTCCTTCTGGTACGACAGTCTGCGTCGAGTCCTTCAACCTGTCGGATACAAACCCTCCACTCTAAGTTTCCGTTTTAAAGGTTTGCCCCTCGTGATTTCGAGAACGGTGTCGGTCCAAGTGGTTGGAACTAATTGCGTGTCGTATTTGTCGAGAGAATACGACGAAGACGAGTGCTCGATAACCTCCAAGGTGTTTTTGGCTATAGTGAGCTTTCTACGGTGCAGTTGACCAGTGCTCGAGTTGGATGCGTGCGCGGACAATGCTTACGACGATAAGGGGATAACGCGTGCTCTCTGTGAACGTAGTAAGGTGAAATACCAAGAGGAGAAAGTCTCTTTATGAGAACAATAGCTCGTTTCGCTCATCAGGACACCGTGGTCAAGCTCCGATGAACTCGGCCATTACGCGTCTACCGCCGCCAATGGCGTTCCCCGTTGATTCGACACGGACGAGCCATTCCGCTTAGAGGCTTTTGTCTTGTCAAAACACTTTAATCGTCTTTCTTGCAAACGGACTGGAGATTTAGCGCGAAGCCACATGAATGAGCGCCGCGCCGGGGATAGCGATGATGTACCCCGTGCGCTTTATCGCCGAAAGCTCGTCTCGCAGGACACTTTTAACCCGTGGTAACGGGACGCAGAGTGCTCATCTTTGTCGGGGAACGAATTAAATTCCCGCAACCTGCTCTCGGTCTCCGGAGTAATTCCGTTGGTCTTTCTGGGATGTAAGCTCAAGTGTCGCTTGACACGAACCAGTCGACGCAACGTTTCTGCGGAGAGATCATTTTTGTCTACCAGGTTACTCATCTTCCGATCAGTTTGGAGAATGTTTAAAACTGTCTCGTTCGACCGGCAGAAGCGAAAGAAGACGTCCGTTAAAGGAGCGGCGCGGTATCAGAACCGCAGGGTTTCTAAATTTACGACGGAGGCAGCCGCTCGTCCGCGGATCGATAAAATTGTTAGCGTCGCTGAAAGTGTGCTCGCACACCTCTCGCAGTACGGTGCTCGTAATTAAAGAAACATCTTGGCACAGGGTCGCCAGCATAAATATCCACGCCCAGTGTCCAGCAGCGCAGGGTGCGACCCACCAACCTCTTCACGTGCGGACCAGTCGTTAACTGCGACTCGAGGGGTTGCACTCATTCACCACCACCGTCAACCCCCTTCGTTTCTCTTTGCTGCTGAGAAAATAAAGCCGAGTACGGTATGCCCTTTACTTCGCTGATCGGTCCGTGCAGCGTGCGTTACTTGCAGTGGATAAAACTGACGGGGCATGCCCTTTCGCGTGTTTGGTAACCTAACCATTTCTCGAGAAATGCGTATATAAAATTCAGGACTGCAATGCGAGGAAAATGAACCTGGCGAAACAGCCGTGGAACCATACGGCTTAATGTTCATTGTTCACGAGTGCACGTTTATTATCATCGTTCGCGTGCTCTCTCGACTCACGATTTACAATTGCTCTCCACTCTTGATTCTAAAATGTACGTTAGTCGCGTCCGGCGGGCTCGTTGCATTTTCGCGATTGAAATCTGCGAGTGATTAAAAAGCGTTAACGAAGAAGAGGGGATGAGAAAGGACCGAATAAGGTTCAACTGTTTGGAGAAATGAACTTTCGCAAGAAATCTCTCGTGAGCTACGAGTTGAAGGTGAAACGAATTTCTTTGTGATCGCCGAGGCGGACGTTGATTAAACAAAGCCTCGCTCCTCGTCTCGCGCCGTTCGCTCCTTTAATAGCGAGGGTTAATATGAACTCGATGTCCTGACGGCGATGGCGGTGGTGACGTCACGTGACGCTCATAGGGAATTGGCCGCTCTGTTACGTTGCCTCGCGAGTGCACGATGGAATTCCATTAGAAGAATTCCTGGTGATTCCAGGGAATTCCATTAGAAGAATTCTCCAGGACTCGCGTCCCACGATCCTTCCCTGAAGAATTCTTTGTGTTCCTTTGAGTGCGCGCTCTGCCTTTCGACGAGGGGGATCGTGACGCCTCATGACGTGAATCTCGTTCTTTCTACTCTCTTGCTGTCTCGTCCGCTGCTTCCTTTCGTCTGCTCTTCGAGGAACGCTGACCGGATATTAAGAGGATGAGCCTTTGGCGGTTTGGCGCACTGAAAGACGGTAGGTTAAATTTGCTTTGCGGCAAAACTGTCTCTTTTAAGGTTTGCTGGGGAGTCGGTAGTGCGTTGCAACCAGCCGCCCGGGATATTTGAAAGAAGGAAGTGGTACTTGCCGTTACTGTTATTAGAAAGAATATTGTTAGAGTCGATCGTAGGACAGCGCATCGAACATAACAATACTCGTTCACATTACTTTGCCAATTGAATCTATAACTCGTATATCTCTCGTGAAATAGAACTTTTCCAAGTATGGTCCTTTACAGAAGGTATATTATAATTCGGCATGCGTTATTCATTTATGTTGCCTGTGAATTTATAAATTATCACGAATACAGTTTAAGTTAACCAGATAGGAATTATTTGCACAATTAAAAATTTAACACCAGGAAGCATCTGGCGATGTGATCAGAGCGCTGCAATCACATTCGCAATGGATTGTCCGAGACACGATTTACTCCGAGCGTCCGCAAACAATCTCGCGATCTCAGGGCCGAAAGTTTGCCCGAGAGAGATCGCGTGACAGATTCGTTTAAGGAAATTTAACGAAGCTTAAAGGAGTCTCTCTTGTCTCGCGAGCGGGCGTGCGGCCGGCACCTCGCCTTGGAAATTCTTTGCCCGTCACCCGAAATAAGTAGTGGGTGGTCGAGAGGATAGGAGGAGGGTTACGAGAGTGGTGGAATCAAGAGGCCCGTCTCTTTGTGTGACGAGATATTTGCATTTGCATAATAAAGCTGAAGAGCTTAAGTGTTTGCGCCGGCACGTCCTGGTGCAGCAGGTGCTTCGTGCCCTCCCTCTACTTTCCACCTTGAGAAGCAAAATAGTGTTGTTCACTGGTTCGAGTACCTTTCCGAAATCGGTTGAAAATTGGTTAAAATCCGTTTCGAGAGCGTATCACTTGCGGAGGCTGGTGGCAAGGGAACAGAGGCCCAGGTCAATCGAAATAATTGCTCGTTCCCAAAACATTTCACCGTTTTTTGCTCCTCGTCCATTTATCGTTACCATTGATTTTCCGCGGCACAATCGACACAGTTCTCTGCTTCAAACGAGTACCCCGTTTTTTCTCTTTTTTTTTCTTTTTGCCGCGCCGCTATTGTTTCGCGCGATTACTGCACGCGCGCCCGAATTTAATCAAGGGAAAGTTTCTTTCTTATTTCGCAGACTCTCCACCTTCTCCTCCCTGTAATTCGCCTTTTACTTTCTTCGTTTTGTTATGGCCCAGTATACACTCGGATAACACGACGAATTTTCCAGTAGGGTCTTTACGTCGCAGAACTTTCTTTAATTCGATTACGTTTTAATAAGTGAATTAACGAGCCGGATAAATGATGTAAGCTCTATACGATTCAAGCTCTTCGCAAGAGGAACGATGAGACTGGCGTGGTTATTTCGACAGAGAAAAATTGATCGAATTGTCATTAATAACCACCGGATATTCATCCTTTATATACATCGTTATCCACTCTCTGCGCTAATTTGTATGTCACTTGCTGGAAAGCAGATCTACCTATAGAACGTATGTGGACTTCAATTATAAAAAGAAATGCACGGCGAGCGGGCAATTTTCAATGTTCTATTTCCGTGCCAATCAAGAATTTGGTCCATGCGCGATATTGAAGTGATTGGCACGATGCACGTAAACATTTCCGTCTTGGTATCTCGATAGAAAGAAAGAGGAAGGGATACATAGAGAACCGAAGAGAGAGAGGGAGACAGCGGCCTGAGCGTACAGGCATGCTGAAACCGATAATTGAAAATATTGGCGAGTTATTTGCTTCAGAGCGGGTAGCGCTATCGATGACATTCTGCGCCGATAAAACGGGCGACGGACCGCGAATTTAGCGTTAATTACGATAATTAAAAATCGGCCGGCCATCCCTGTAGTATCGTCGACGTGCGCGAGCGCTTCCTGTAATTGAATCGCCGCGTTATTACGGCCGACGGCTCCGAAGCTCCGATCAAATTATTTCGAAGCTTTCGTAATGTTGGATAATTTATTGTTACCGAAAGTAAAATTTCGCTTTGATGTGCCTCGTCCACCCGCGCCACCGAAGTTTTTTTTCCGAGTGCGATAGGCGGATAAGCTGCTGTGCGAACTGTGCGAAATAAGCAAATATGGTGAACGGAGGTCAAATTGGAAGTGCAAATAAAAATATTCGCGCGTTGCGCTCGTGTCGAAGGGGTATTTATTGATTTTGCGCCTGTGTGCTTAAGGCGAGAAATTACGAACATTCCACTTTCGCATTATCATAGTACAGTTTGTATAAATTCAACTTAGAATTGATGTTTTTTGTTGGCTCGCGTTTACCTTTTCGCCTTATCACCGAATGTACGTTCATTGTGCCTTCACTTTGCTTTAGTAAACCCATTTAGGTCGGACCGCAAATTCGAACTAAGTCAATTGTGATTTCTGGAATGGTAATCAATATCGGCCTGGGCACATTGCATGCAAATTTCTCGATACGAGAACCTTTCCCGATACTTTCGCGAACTTTTAATAGCCTATAAAATTTCTATTCAAACCGACATTTTTTTCGGAAGTTTCAGAACGAATCGTCCCTTACGCTTCGACATCGCGCGGCAGCCTGCGAAATGGGAAAGAATAATATCAGGCTCCGAAAAATATTCTTTCCCCGAGAAGCACGGCTCGACGACACAAGTTGAATTAAAATAGTTATTGCGAAGTTTCAAAGGAAAACATTTATCTTCGTGAATTGTCAATGTATCTCGGGCACTACTATTGAGATTTTCGTAAAAATTTCGGTTAATCCCATTATACTTGTATCTAGGGCCAAATTTAGGTACAGCGAATGTTGTACATCAATTAGATGATAATGGAGTTATTAGTCTAATACCGTTATGAATGCCAAATGAGTTGGACTTACATGTACGCCCGTAATTTAGATCCAATTAATTTAGATACGATTAACGTACATGTAGGTTCCGAATGCGTCGATAATTTGCCCAACTTTGTGTTTCATCACTTCATTGAAACTGCACCATAAACGCAAAGCTAGAAACGCAAAGCGCGAACACTCGTTGATACTCGGTGCATTGCCAAAACTCCAAATTAATACCCCTCGGTTTAACGATAATTAGCCATGCGTCGTTATAATTTCAACGATTATGTAGTACGGCTTGGACTAAATTCAACCCACGCTCTAGTCCATAATTTAACTCGTTAACGGTGCTGAACGAATGGATACGTTAGTTATAAAAAAGGACAAGTTTTTATTTTATAACGAGTATACTTTTTATATTATGACGAGTGTTGCCATTTTTTTTATGACGAGTACAGTTTCATATATTTTGACGTAAAGCCAACAAATTGTATTTTTTACTTCAATTTTATATGATATCCGATTAGAAAATGGAACACACGTATAAAGAAAATATTAATTTAATTTCGGAATGACGCTAGAGTTGACTAAATTGCCGATTCATTGCCACACTTGGTTTTCGAGACATAAAATGTGAGGTAGGTCAATTTCATTTCCCGCCAGCTTATTTGCTTACGCGCGTGCCTACTGCGGATTCCTAAGGCAGTAGACTTACACGTAATCAATATCCACCTTCAAGCCGATGCGACTAATTGGTCTTTGGCACGTGCATTACAATTCTCAGCACGATATACCTAAAGTACAAAAAAACGAACGCTGGTCTAGTTAGAAAACAGATAATTGCATGTAGCCTTAGCTTTAAAAAACGTTGTATCCGAGATGCGAGAAATAGAAACAAATACGCGCAGAGCATTTCACTCGAGAAGCTTCCTGGTACGTTCCACCTCTATTTTCACCTACGTCTTACCACCTGCGCGCAGATACGCTGGAGAAGCCGCCGGTTTTCAGATTGTGAACTCGTCCTCGAGACCGGAGCCGCGTCGACTCGAGAGGAGGAGGCGGTTTGAATTCGCATTCTCTCTATTTCTCCTTTATTCGTACGCGGTGCTCTCGTGCTCACGCCGAGCGGTGTAACGCGACGCGGTAAGTGAGACGCACTTCAGTAGCGAAACTCTCGGCATCAGCCCCGTGGAGGAAGAAGAGGCAGATGAGCGGCAGAGAAAGAGAGGAAGAGGGTGAAAGCGTTTGAAAAGAGAACGAGAGGGAGTTGGTGGCACGAGCACAACGGACAGCGAGCTGCTGGCTCCGAGGAAGAGCGGAAAGTGTGGCTGATGGAGAAGAGAGGAGGAGAGGGTAGGCAAGAGCGATTTTCCGTGAAGTGTGACAACGGTTACATAACAATGAGCCGCCGCGACGTCAGCGCCTCTCGTGGGATGCTCTCGAATGGCCTCGACCAACCCTCTTCTTTCCTTTCTATTCTTCACCCTTCTCCTCTTTTCCCTCCTCTTCTCCTTCCACCTCCTCCTCTTTCTCCTTGACGCTTTTCTCGCGAGGTGAGTACCGTGCGTCGACATAATGCCTTTTTGCACCTGGAAGGAGTAAAAATTCAGGTGGTTTCTTTCTCCGTTACCTTTTGTTTGTCTTTCTTTAACGAGTATACGTCCATTTGTGGATAGAAAAAATGGAGTAGGCAAAGGACGAGAGAACGAAATTTAAATTATTGTCTTAGAATCATCTCGGTTCTCTTAAATTCGTGGATATATTTCAAGTTCGAGTATGATTTGAACTTTATTCGCAGGAGGCAGTTTTAGTGTTCACACGACGAGTACATCGGTCAAATGTAGGTAACAGGTTAAAAGATCGTAAAGTAATGCTAGAGGATGGATGTTCGGGATAACCTCCTGCAAAAGTGTAGCGTCGTGATTATTGCACGGACAGCGATTTTTAGAATTTCTGAAAGGCGCGTATCTGAATTTTGCGAGGAACGCACTTCTGGTACTCTTTACGTTCGACATGCGGATTCCACCGGTCTGGTGGCGGATAGCTGCGGCGTAGGGCATATTGGAAGAGAGTGCAGTAGATATTGAATAAGGCAAGGAGAGCATCGCGACGCACCACGTCGAAGGAGTCGAGTTCGAGGGCTCTTTCCATCCCCCAGGATCGATCCACCCATCTTCCTTTCTTGCCGAGCTCTTTGCAATTCGATCTCTGCTCATCCTTCTAGCCTCTGCTTCCCGTTCCTTTAAACGCTCTCAGTGGACTTTTCGGATTCCCCGACATGTTCCGAGGGCGATCCCTTTGGATTAAAGCGATAGGCATTTCAACCCCGAGGTGGTATGCATACCGAAGGATAACGTAAAGAGGATTCTAGTGCCACGAATAAGATAGCTATAGATAGAAAAATTATCCGATTTAACTCGTAGGAGATTAAGTCGTTACCGTTGTAATTCTCAAGTGTAGATTAGTCGCGAGTGCGATTCGAACCCTTTTAATCGTGCACTTTATTTATCGTACATTTTCCTCAACGCAGAACGTGAAGAACTTCGGTCACCGGGAGAAAAAAAACACGTTCAACTTCTTCCTTAATATCACCCTTAGCAGACTGCTATTCGGGAACTTTCAAGTTTCAATAGGACAATTTTCTTCTCGAACGTGACCTCGCTGATATTCTCTCTCTCTCTTTCTCTCTCGATAATTTAAAATTGCTGGGACCTTTGAAGAAAAGACCACGAAGACTGTGGGACTTTCGTTCGGGATAAGAAGCATCGTGGAAACTTCGGCGCGTGGCGACTCGGTACACGGGGTTCTTAACACCATCGTCTGCGAACTAATTTCATAAACGAAGTTTCGCGAGAGAGCAACGCACATCGCCGGAAATTCGCGGCATTCGCGAAGCGGCCTTTATTTAGGCCGGCCCAAGGGCGGTATTTACCTCTCGCAAGTAGAGCTACCACGCTGCACTACTGTACAATATTGTCGTCGAAACTATTTTAATAATGGCAACCGGGTAGGTCTTCTCGCTCGCGGGACACCACCGCTATTTAGCTGTTCTTGCAAATTTCAGATAGCGTCGAAGAGAAAAAGTTTCGGATAAAGAAAATTATTCGATAATAGTTTTACAATGTTCTTCTCGGGGTATGTCACGCCCAACTAAATCTTCACAGACTATCCCGGTGAAAACGGGCCGCTATAAATATAAAATCTCGTTTAATTACTGACATTAAAACGATGAAAAAGGATCGCGTTTGCCGGACGGCCGTCTAGATAAATATAGACTTCGACGCGAAACAAAGAAAATTATACGTGTCGTAAAAGGTTAAAAGCAACCCGCACTATCCACGGTATCGTGGCTACGCAATTTATAGGCTCTTAGAGATCCATAGTGGGCGCAGTTTGCATATTTTATGGGCTCTTGGCGTATACGCTTAATAACGCGAAGCGCAGAAAAATGTTCTTCCGCATTAATGTATTTTGAAAAACGTGTACAATGCAAGAGGGACGTCGAGATTTCGAGGATCATTGGGCAAAGTGCGCGCCATTTCCCACTAACTTTTTCGTTTTTGAAGAAATCTACCCTTGGCGCACCATTCGTAAAGCGGAAAATGTCGGGATGACGTCGCAACGATGCCGTCGCGTGTCTCGCGGCCAAAGAAATCCATTTTGCAATAATGGTACGTGATAAACTGTAAAGGCGAAAGCTACCGATGACGAGCATAAATTCTTCCACAACACCGTATAACTCTCCTAGGAAAAGCTATTTGTTTCCTGATTGGCTTCGCTCTTCTCCTCTTCCCCCTTCATTTCCTTTCGCCTTTGTTTCTCTACCTATCCCTCTCCTTCCTTCCCTGTAAGCTTAATTACCTCTAACGAGAGTCTGCAACGGAGGCAGATCGCGATGATAGCTCATACCACTCTTTCTAAAGCGGATTACTTAGACCCGTAGAGTAATAGGATGAGATCGATTTGATTCTCCGCTATCTCTCGTACGGTCGATCGATCGTAGAAGGAAAACGCGTTACCCTGTTATTAAAGAAGTTACAGCGTCGTAACGTTCGGAGGAGCGAGAGAGAAAGGTGGAGAATGCTCGTGGCAAGGATGATGGAACCGTGGAAGGAAGATGGTAAGAAACTTTCAAAGTCGATATCGTCACGGTCTGTTCCCTTTGAAAAATGTGAGAAAAAGAAAGGTCGCATTCGAACTGATGCTTTCCCATGTAGTAACGCGCGCGCGCGCGCGCTTCCTAATGACGCAATATGCGATGAAGAATCGCGTCGTAAAGATTGTACGTGGCACCTTAAATTTCTTGCGTCATTTAAAAGGAGACTTCTTTTTCCGTCGAGCTCGAGCAATTTTTATCGATACCCTTATTGACGATTGTTACATATTTTTCTCTCGATGCCATAAGAGATCGAAGAGCTCGAAGGGAAGCGGGTAAGATACGTCGAAATACTTTATGATAATTACAACTTCTAATTATTACGATCAATTGCGTTGAGTTCTACCGTCAACTTGTATATTTCCCCTAAAAATGATGAATGTGCGAGATACAGTGTTCATACACGTCTGTGTTACTCATTTTATAATGTGGCGATTTCGAAGTTCCGAAAATTTTCGTTTTAATCGATTGTACTTCGTGACTTTGACAGAATTAAGAACCACTGTACCAGAAATCCGTGTACAAAAATATTTTTTCTCGACCAAGCGGAAGTCTCATAGGAGGTGGAAATTGAAAAACGTTTCCTCCAGACCCTCCGTATCTCTCCCCAATTTAACCAACTGCACGTCCTCCGGTTTGCGATAAGTTCTCCATTCTACGAGTACAGTTCTTCTTTAGATTTCTCAACTCGAGTCTCAACTCTCGAGTGCAGTTCCTCTCACTGATGCAATTCGACGAACAGGGAGAAATGCACGTCTCAGGGAAACATATTTTTTATAGCAGGTGCAGCATGGGTCCTTACGCTTGGAAGGCACCTGTCGCACTTCATTCTCGTTCCTTCGATATTTTTATGACCGCGATGCCGGAAACTCACTCCTTTTCCTCTTCGTATGTTACAACTACCCCGAATTTATTTTTACTGCAGAAAAATGTTTGAAAACATAAATAAAGTTTAAGCAAAGTTTTGAAAAAATTAATAAAATACAGTTTCTGGTTGCATAAGATGACTTTCGCAAAGTGTATGCGCCACTATTATGTACAATTCTTAATTACCAGTACCTGTACATTCACTTTTTTACCTGTGGTTACAAACAATAGTATTATTGAAAGAGAGTACTTTTGCTCGATTTCAACAAAATTTAATAAACCCAGATTATCCGTATCCCGGTGAGTTCACGGAAGAATACAGCCGTCCTAGAATACATGTATTTCTAATCAGTCTCTCGCCGCGTGCGTCTCATTTCACCTGGAACTCTTATCGGTTCAATTTTGAGCAAGCGAGCGGAAAAGCTCGGGACGGAATGAAACGAGAGGCGAACGAGACAAAGCGCCTCGACATCGGCGCGACGTTTCATGCATAACGCATGCGAATCGGCTCGCTTCCAGGCTCTGTGAAGATCTTCTCTTATCTAACTGGAAAACTCCACGGTTCCCTTTTCTCCTCCTCCACCTACGATACGATAACCTGCATCGTCCAATGCATTACACCGTAGCACGCGGAAGTTCTCCTACGTCAATAAAGACGCTCTGCCGCTCGAGCCGCAGACGACGTCGAGCGTCTCGTCGCCCGGGTCGTTCAACGTGCGCCTCGCACACGCCCAGCGTCATTGCTCCAGCGGTTTACGCAGCTTGCAGTTCTAAGGCTAGTGGCCCGCAGTAAGCCGTCCTGCTCTCGTGCGCCATTGATTTCGCGAAATGGATGTTACCAGCGAAATGGTTTTTGCGCGAGTGAATAGCCACGTATCTAAACGTCCACGGCTGTTTATTCGTCGTAGTCTTGCCGGTGAATGCATCTTCTTAGTACGAAGCGACGCTGTCATGTCGTATACTAGGTGTTTTGATTTTATACTAAAAACGAGGCATTTTTCTTATGGAGTACGATGGTTGATGTATATGCATATTACAGGCATCACTATTGTATTTTAGATTGTGTCGTTTGAGAAATGACGGAATTTGCCAATATCCAAGTATAGAAATCTCGCAGATTTCTCTCTAATTTATTACTTTTCCCTAATTTTACACTGTAACGCATTGCATTGACTCGGGAATTTCTCCCATCTGTATTCTTTCCCATGAAAACTCCACGCGTATGTTGCTCCGTAATAAGAAAAATTTCCTTCTAGCGAATTTCGCTTTCTTTTACCCTCGACATTCATCTTTACTCTCCCTCACTATTTCCCTCTATCTGCTCCTTAATCCTCCTCAGTAATGTCGTCTCGCGACTCTCTTTCCTCGTTTTATTCATCCGCGTTTCTATTCATCTGCTCAAGCGCGCTTTTCTCTCTCTCTCTCCTTCTCACTTTTAGTATTTTCCTCCTGTTCCCTCCTTCCTGCATCCGTCTCTATAACCGTGCCTCCGTCTCACCCGCACTTCCGTTTCTTTTTGATCCTCCTCATCCTCCTTCCCCTCGACTCAGACTCTCATAAATAAGAGACGTTGCTAGCAACGTTCCTCGGATCGTTACGAGCGATTTCGAATAGAGGGTCGGAAGGTGGGGAGCTCGTCGGAGCTTCCGGCGAAGTCGTGAAAGTCTTGTTGGAACTGGTCGTGGTGGGGTTAGGTCACGGGGGGTAGCAGATATCATTTCACCCTGTATTCGCTCGTTCGAAGTGATAATCGTCTCTCCTAGCCTTCCGAGTTTCTTGCCTCCCTTATCGTTCGCGTTCATGGCATTCCGATTGTGCGCACGTTTCGCGGCGCAATTACTGGACCGTGAGGATTAAACGACTCTGGAAGTAATAGAAACGGATAGAAATGACTGGTAATCGATATCACGAGCCTTGTGATCATCCTCCGGCTCCGCGGCAAAGAACGGAGTACGGTTGATAGTCGTATTCGCGAAACGTCCATCGATGAGGGACGATAAACATTTTCGAGAACGCGTCGAAGAGTCGAGAATGAAATTCGCGCGCGTATAGACTCCTTGCGAAGCGCTTGTGGGAGATTTAAATCTACTTAAGGTAAAAATCTGCCAACGTGACGTTAATATCGCGCACCAATTCTGGGCACGATGCAATTATCGTTCCTCGTTGGTTCGGCACGAGCGACGGACTGACAGTGGCATCTCACGGCGCCCTAATAATAACTCGGCAATTTGCCGAGGAACGCGCAGCTCCGGGACGAAGAAAACTCGCGCACGGTCGAGCGAGGAGAAAAAAGCTGTTGAGATTATACGAGAATCGCGAGCAGGCGATGGGTACTTCTTGCCGAGTTTGCGGTAGAGACTAAAGTGGGTGCAACAGCGCGGCGCAAAAATGTCAGATAATGCGCAATTAGGGTTAATTGGATGCGAGAAAATCAATACCATTGCTAGCTACTCGAATTGAAGTTGAGCGTGGATACCTATTTATCGAATGTTAAGAGTATCGAATAAGTCGTGTTAATTTCGATCGAATCGACCGAGCGCCGATTATTGTAGCCTCAACGTCGATGCACAGAAGTAGGTGGTTGTTTACGGAAACGATACGAGAAGGCCCACGAAGCCCTCGTGATAATAAAAAGCCCCGAGAATGAGTTTCCCCGAATATATACTGACTCGCGTTTCCTGCCTACGGGGGAACTTTAACGAACTTCCGCTGCCTCACGTAGCATCGGGTAAGAAAGCGAATGAGTTTATAAGAGCGGGATGCGCACCGGCAGGAAATATCATTTCGCCGGTTGAAGCGGCGACTACGTGACAAAATTCGATAACGAGGCACCAGCCTCGTACAGCTTCTCCCGTGGAAGAAGATTCGAAGAGGCTCTCAATTTTTTCGCGGCGTATCTAACCCGCCTGGACCGAAGGAGGCGGCGTTTTAGGCAAGTGGGTCGCGTCGAAGAGGGTTTATCGAAAAAAATTGGACGACTTCCAGTGACGTCGAATCCGCTTGAGAACGGACGCTCGCCTAGTCGAAAGCAGGCAAAATAAGAGAAATAATTGATGGAATTATGAATTCACCGATGTCTCGCTCGGGTAGGTCTGCAAAATTCAAACGTATTCCGTTTGTCGAATAAGATGACCCGCCGTACGCGAGTTCTCGTGAAATCTCAAAATTCGAGGCAAACTCTCATCTGAATAAGCCAAATGGCTTTTCAACTTGTGCAAGCAAAGTCGAAGTAGTCCGGTAAACTTATGAAGCATCAAGAATTCTTTATGGAAAG
The DNA here is from genome assembly GCA_944319695.1 of Tiphia femorata. Lineage (NCBI taxonomy): Eukaryota > Metazoa > Arthropoda > Insecta > Hymenoptera > Tiphiidae > Tiphia > Tiphia femorata. The sequence continues at coordinate 1,997,898 of OX090899.1, forward strand.
GTTACGAGTTCGAGATAAGTTACCTCCTCGGAGGACCTGTAAACTCCAAGGACAATCTGTGACATTTTCTCCAATTTTTATTCCACGCCAAAACCGACGATATCTCGCCGAATAAGTAACGACCCAATGTACTCCCCTGGATCTTCTTCTAAAGTACTGCGAATCTCGCGATACTTCTCTTTCGCGGCTTCTTCCATTTTTCATGTAAACGTCGTCGAGCGGATAGAAGTTGAGTGCAAAGAAATCATCGATCCTCTCGTGAACTTTTGCGAACCTCTGGGATCATCATCCTTCCGAACTTTGGCCAAGGAAATTACCGGTGGCTATCTTGTTGCTCCTTCTGACCGAGGTGACACAAACGCTCGCGAACTTCTCCGTGATATTCGTCCACGAGACCTAACCGCAAAACTTCCTGTCCTGGTTTCTCTCCGCGTTACGAAGTCCCTGCGAAACGACGGAGCTAAAGAAGGAGGAGGAGAGGAAGAGATGAAGCGGTGAAGATGGAGGAGCAGCATGCGGAATTTGTGGGTGACGAGGTTGTCATCCGAAGAATTTCCTTGCGGTCCTGCGTGACGATATTTACGACTCGCGAGGACACAAAAATTTCAAGTGGTTTGGCAAGATAGGTATTTCCGGAGAGAATCTTGAGAGAAGTTCTGGAGTTTACGTTTTTCGATCTCCCTCTCCTTCTCTCTCTCTCTCGTCTTCCCTTTCAGGAACTTTATTTCTCCGCTATGTAGGACAACGCTATTCTTTCTTGTGTTTGTTTGTCGCAGTTCGAACATGTTTCCTTATAAATCTGACAGACTAAACGTTCGCAGATTTTAAATAAACTCTACCTATATAATTATCTACAGAGGGACAGATGGTTAGTGGAATAATGTTATTCTTTGTTTATATTCTCCACGCGCCTTTGCTTTTGTAAATTATTTCGTCGACACTTAAATCGGAGTCTAGGTTCTAAGCGATTTTATGTCGTTCCTCTTTTCGTTCTCCTTTCTTTCTTCCGCTGTTTTCTTCTCTTCCTTATCCCTCCTTGCTTCTTCGTTACTTTCCATCCAAGGTTTTCCCTTCTGTCGCCGATTTTTTTTGTTTTCCTACTTTCTTTTCAGTTTGCTCGCTCTCTTACTTTTTTTCGTTTTCACTTCTTCTCTATCTTTCTAGCCACATCGCGAGAAGCACCGGGTTGGCGAGGCGTGCCCGCAGGACAGAAGAGACAAATTTCTACAATAAAAGCAAGCGGGTAGAACGGGCTCGTTGGGCGTGCACGCCTAATTGCAATTTTACAAAAGACCCGACGTTACTCCTGGCAGTGGTAGTAATGGCCGAGCCACGAGGACGGTAGGACACGTTCGAATCGTTTTTTAAACGTAACGTGAGGCCGTATGCCTCGGAAGATACCGATTGCGGGAACGACTAATCGAGACACATAGTAGCGAGCAAAGAGGATTCTTTAAGATAAAGGATCATTGCACTTACTTCTTTCAGGCCCGATACATGCCGGTCACGAATGGTTAGCCAATTGTGTAGCGAGCGTGGCTCAAGCACCGGACATTTTCATGGTACACGAAACGATTCCGGAAATCTTGCAGTAATCATTTTTTCCAACTTTAAATTTGAAGCTATCTACTGGGGATTTTAAATCATTAATTATATGTATTTTATACACTCCTTCGTGTCACATTTCGATAGTTCTCTCTCACAAAATCTCAACGATTGTATCGTCTCTTGAATTGATCGACATTTTTGTATGTACTTCATGAAAGGCGGTACGACCAAACAGTCCACTTCTACTTTAAATAAAGATGTATTTGTCATTCCTATTGAGAATAGAAACGAGAGTGCATATGTACTTTTTCAATCGAACGATATTGTAAATTCATATGTTTATTCGTTGGCAATTCTGACCTGGCTTTCCACTTTCGATATTTAATTATAAAATCCAATTATTGACGTTCAGTGCAACATTATAGACTACTGTTTGGAACTACTGTTATTTTGAAGCTTGCCCAATTAGGGTGAGCATATTTACACAACAAGTATCGCCTCATATTTTATCGTCGAGAAATGGCAATGTGGAATAAGTTTGCACGCAATATTTGGTCACGCTCTTATAACAATCTACAGACAATTTATGATCTATTCAATGATTCAACTCAAAGTTTAATTGCTTAGCCTCATAACCAACGGAGGCGCAATTAACCGTTTCGTTTTACATTGCCAATAATCCGCAAAGCGGATAGCGAGCGATAGGCCTTGGACCGCAATTGTATTACAGTGGAATTGCATTACCGATTCCTTCCTTTGAGACCTGATTCCATTAGAGCATTTGCTCGTACTTTCCGCCCAGGTCAGCGACTGTGCTCGTGAAGCTCAGATATTAGCGGTATGCGTGAAGAGGCCATTATGTTAACTAAGTAAAATTTTCCGAAAGGAGGAAAACGATGTTTAGAAATTCTTCTCTATCGCATTTCATTCGCAACAAACGTGAATTATCTCGCACCACTCGCTGGGCCTAAATGGCAATAAATGCGGGCTGAAATATCCGATATTACGATATGCCAACGCTCCACCTACGATTCAATGAAATTTGCATGTTCCAGAGCTCGCATTGCGGTTCGCCAAATAGCGAAAGCACTCGCGGAATTATTTGCCATCGTCTCTATCGTTCAATACAATCATGAAGTTTTGTGGGATGATTATTGAAATTACGATGTGCCGTCGTCGATAGTTAATGACGCAGTGAACAGAACGTTTGTATTTGTCTCCTACTATTTCGTCAATGACAAAGAGTAATTCTGCAAACACTGTCGATCATCAACACAAAACTGATTTGTCGACAAATTGACCGTTTATTTTGAAAGCGGTGTACGTCCATTTTTGTGATTAATTTAATGCAAACTTTTTATTTATAACTAGTTAATTTGTTTTTAATTGACTTGCACTTTCAAAATAAACGGTCCAAATAATACTTGCGAACAGGAATAGGGTTACGTTTACAATGGATGACAAATTGCAAGTATTGCAACAGGACGCGCACAGGCGTGTAGTAAGTTCGTTTCTAGAATACATTATTCGTTAGCGTTGGGTAAGAGGTAACGTCATACAATATTGGAAGCCAAACACTTGCGCAACAATGCAGGACGATTAGAGACACGGGACACTTGAGAATCCCCCTAAGGAGAAAGCAATAATTGTCGCGCCAACTCGCTGTCATTATCTATTCCATTATTACTGATGTCTCGTTGTTGTATTACTTAATCATTTACCAACCAACAAGTAAACTTGCGTCTAACTAAACTTGACACTCCAGCGGTAACGCGATGTCACGTTCAATTAAGAAACCAGAGTTTCTAAACTTTAAATCCGTTTCGAGTAACAGTCGAGAGGAACGATTGATTTTGTACGATTCAGGTAAAGAAGAAAATAATTTTGCTACTAACGATGTACACGTAGCGAAACTCTAATTTGCAATTTTCATAAAGGACTCTTGGTAAACCGGACAATTTGTATCGTTCAAATTCCATTGCACATTCCAAGCGGAAGCTCTCAAGATATTTCCTTCTCCTTCTTTGCCCAGTTGAGTATTCTCAGAGATATTATACACCGCAGTAGTTGCGACTTCCGTCCGCTGACTCTCCGGTCCATGCATGGGTCGTTGCACGCAACAAAATTCAATCGAAATTCGCATCATTCAATCAGCCACGTCTCCCAGTCATTTTCTTCTGCGACGTGCCTCTCCTTTTTCTTCGTCGTCGAGGACGTGAACGAGCGTGAATCGCTTAATGGAGAAGGACAGGGTGAATTTACACGGTAATAAGAAAAGCAATCTCTTCATTACTCCATCCGCCATTCTCACCCCCGTGGACCGCCATTAATTTCCTGCCATTATCACCTCGAACAACGTCTTATCCAGACGGTTAGCCAACAACTTCAGTGCCTGTACGACGACCTTCGTTATCCGAAGTCGGGAGCTTGAGAGGGTAAGTCGATCCGCTGACACTTTACGTATAAATGACGATGAAATATCGAGGGTACGTCGTGAAATTGTATTCTCCATTAAGGTTGATTGTAAGTGATATGAACGAGTTATCCGTGCTGGTAAAACATAGTGAGAACGAGTTAACGTAAACTTCACTTTGAGAGAATGAATAGGAAATAAGAGAGTATGTTTTATTGACATCGGTGTACAAAGTGCAATGCGTTACTTATGTTGGATACTTTACAGGTACTAATTACACGGTATATTCAACATTAATGTGGGTAGATTCACTGTCCGGTACACGTGGTTTGTGCCCCGCGTTATTGAAAGTTAAGCACTATGTCGATGGGCACCGGGAAGGATGGGTGACCGCGACGGGGGGTATTGCTACGGCTAGCAGTGGAGTGGAGTGCTACGCGCGCAAGCAAGCCAAGCCAAAAGAAAAATCATTCTTGCACACAAATCGTGTTGTGTTACCATTAGTAGTAGTTAATAGTAGCCGGGTATGTCCTCTCTTCCCCTCCCCGTCATTCTTAGTGGGTTTATTATTATTCTCCTCCTTTACTCGGTCGATAAAGTTTTCCGTCTTTCTAGTAGGACTCTTGTTTACCATCGTTCGCGCTATACAAGCACCATGCGTTTCTGACCTCTGAGAAATCGTGGTTATAGCCGAACGAAAGAGAAATATGATGAATTTCATAGCAGCTCCCTCCACCCTGACGCGGTCAATCGTGATTCGCCAGGACTCTAACGTTAGCTGCACAATATTAAGTTTTTTTATTTCTACTTGGTGGAATTCAATTTACTTTTAGTACGCAATGAAAAAAAAAAAAGAAGTTTGCTAATGAGGTCATAATTAGACGTTGGTTTGCTTGCGCGCTGAAAACGGTCAATAGGACGACCAGAACTTCCGGTGTATATTCGATTTTATTATCTTGAAACATTGTGCCTCGGTCATATGGGACACCCGCGTGTCGCAGGAAAACATGAGACGCGCGACAGACACTATCGCAGCGAGTGAGTCAAGTGCCAGTGGGTCACCGCATTTATCCTTAGCCGGCGTGTGACAATCTTTTACGCCCTAACGCGCGCACGTGATCGCAACCCGAAACGAGTCCATCGTTAAAGTATTTGACGAGTCGTTTCCCTCGGTACCTTTTCGTCGGCGAAGGAAAAATTTTTATCAACTTGTTACAGTTGAAATCTTTGTGGATACATTTAAACAAAGTATCTATATTTACGTTTAGGTCCTGTTTTTTTAACAGAATATTATTGCACTACCTTGCATGGTCATCCACAAAGGGCGTGTGTGCAAAATTGAGCCCAATAGCTTATCGGGAAGTAGTTCAAAAGTCGTTGGTAAAGCTAAATGAAAGCACATAAAAACATTAAAAAAACTTGACAAAAAGATTAGGGCTCGCCTATTGTACTGTGAAATATATTTTATTATAAACGCATCTACGTTTGCACTTCTGAAAGACGAATTTTAGATTTGTGTTTATTCAGATCCGATAATTGGAGCGTCCCGTAGAATTCTTAACAGTTGGTCGCTCCAGTCGTGTGGCCGTGGTCAGTGACTGCTGTTGGAAGAGGCGCGGGAGAGGCGATAGAAATGCACGGCGCGTCGGTTTGCGGCTAATTATACGCCCCGAACGCTTAATTGTAAATTGTCCAGTAATTCGGGTCAGCGGGCACACTCGTTCTCCTTATTGCAATTAATAACGCACTTAAGTGGACAGAGACCGCGTCGGGCTCTCTACAGTTCCTCGAACAGCGAGTAGGAGAAACCTCCTTCTAAGTGTCTTTCAGTCGATTGCAGGAGAATACTGCTTAATTACCACGGCGATAAACATTTGCCGAAGTTTGAAGCACCGATTCACTAGTTGGATTTCCTTGGACGGAAAATGTTCGCGAGCTTAATCAAAATTCTCCGAGGTATTCACTCGAGCTATGAAAAGTGTCAATATAATTTTACGTCGCCATTATTTTTATTACTATCTTCACTGTCATCGACGTCGGCTGATAATTCTCGTCAACGCTCACGGTTTAAAGGCCCTCTCTCACGTATGCATAATACATGCTTTTTGCGAGTAGCCGGGGAGTGACCTTAATTTACGAATAAGCGATCGATGACGGCTCGGTGGTTGAGAACTGTTCATACCTCGCTTGGCTTTGCTCTGCCATTAGAACGTCAACCAGAAGAGACGGATCTACTTTGACCGTTGGTGTGAGATTCGTCGTCACATTTTCCACCCCTCGACTGCCACTCCGTTTTTATTCGACGAATTTCCGAAGTCGAATATTCGCAACAGTTGTTGTCCGTTGACGCATTTACAATGCGTCTCGAGCAAAAGCGCGAAGAGAGGACGCATGGTGGAAGGTACATTTGGCGAGGAACGGACGCTGGAGAAAAGGCAAGAGATTCATTGGGCCGATGCCAAGCGGCGCATCTTCTCTTCGCTTCATCGCAGACCCCCTCCTCTCGCAGCTCGAACTTTCAACGATTTTCAAGCGGGACCACGTTGTACCTACCCCCAGGACTCAATTTATCGCGTAAACTCGCGAATCGTCGCCTCGCGGGACTCACCGCCAAAATTCTCTGTGTTCCGCAAAGCGTACTTTTCAAAAGTAAACCCCGTTTCGTTTGACACCAATTGCCAGCGTTTTAGCGGAAACAAGGCGCATTAACTTCTCCGTGTTAAGGGGTCATATACACCTCTCAGCTTTAGAAAATCCATTCTTTTATTTTTGCATAATGTGAAAGTGCATTATCTCACGACTGTTTTCCTAAAATATTCAAGTCACCCGAACATTGAAATACTCTCTTCTTGATCTCTGATTAAAAAATCGATCTTTGGATTTGAATGGTCGCCGTTTTTTGCAGAGTAAGGTTTTTTTCCATTTCGCACAATCAGGAAGAGCTTTGTATAAAGAAGAAATGAAAAAAAAAAATTCCAATGATTTTAAATGAACGGGGTATAATTGGCTATGTTCCCCGCGTAGCATCTCTCCAAGAGCAGACCTTAGTATACTGTACGAAAGAAGAACTTAGAACTCGAACAAAATGAAGAAAGAATCCCATAATCACCCATAATTTGAGGGCTTCCATATGTATATATCCCCTTAAATTGTTGCATTCGCGCGCGCACTCACCTTGACTACCTATAAAAGTCTTAACTCTCACGTTTCCTGTGCTTTTGGAGTCTGGAGTAAACGAAAACGTATGGCTGGGGGCGCGTCGACGAGATCGAGAGACTCAGATGGAACCAACCGGTGGAAACAACGGAATTCCGACCTCGGACGACCTTCGTGAAAAAAATTGCTGGTCCTCGCGAAGAAGAGAAGGAGAAAGGAGGAGATGCCGAGGAAGAAGCGCATCGAAGTGTTTCTCATATTTCAGTCGTTAGTTGTGACAGCGGCTAGACTGGGTTGAAACGTGGTGTCGGTAGGATACCGCGAGTCGGTTTAAATTAGCGAGTCTAGACGCCTCGAAATACCACGTGGTGCACCACCAAGTCTCCCGCCCCGCGTCCACTCTCCTTCGGTTCGAATATTCGCGCCTCGATGCACCCTGACATCCACGCGTTCTCGCTCACTCGCAGGTCCCACGTTGCACCCGAAAAGCAGCTGGTCCCTCGATGCGGATCGATCTCGAACGGTGAAGATACAAGGACGATATCGAGGTTTTGACCTTGAACGGATTCTTGTCATCGCGATCGGTGAGAAGCCACTTCGATGCAACATCTTAAACCTAACAAGTTCAAGTCTTTAGATCTCGATTAAGGACTTTGTCTAAGAAGAATCGTAGGATTGGATTTTCACTAGAGTACAGTTTGTCAGAGTTCTTTTCGAAGTCAAGTTCCATATTAACGTCTCGAAGATTTTTATACTCCTTCGTGAGAGGGCATCGTGTAGGTTTGTTTAGTCTAGATTCGAAGAGTTTACTAAATATTGACATAAAACACTTGTTACCGCGATAACCACTGATATCTCTGTGTCACAATTATTCAACTGGCGTTTTCTTTTTAACGTGACATCGAAAGGACTATTTAATAAGCATGGTTTTTTAATATTTTTCCAAAGTGCTCCAAAACGTACGTGACCCTTCCTTGTTTAAATTACAACTACCAAACCTGTGAAAATGAGTGATCAACAAAAGAAGTTTTCATGTGAAAAAAAACTGGTAGTTTATACTACTGTTAAAGAGAAATTCTGGTTACAAATTGATGCAACCGGTCATTTTGACTCACCGGTACTTCAGTGTTGAAGGTTCTCGTATTTCAACGCAGCCCTCGACCTATTGACAGTTATCACGGACGCACAGCGTAACAGCGTCGTTTGCACTACGAAGCACCGCGGCACCGGCGCCTCGCCGGCGTCGCGTTTAATTATCTTTCCATAATTGCACGCACCTTGAGTAACAACCGAGAGCTATCGCGGGTGCATATCGGATGATCGCATCTCCTTCCTCAGTTCCCCATTTATTAAAATGCATCGAATTATCGGAAAGTGATCGCGCGCGAAGAGAGACTACCGTAAGAATAAAAGCGCGCGAAATCGTCCTTCTATTCGACGCTTCTTGCATCGAGCACCCGAGGGTGGTAACGGTTACGCGCCGTATCGCGATACTCTTCTTCCTCGTTGTTTTATGCATTCGTACTTGCGCCAATAATATATCGCAATTTTTATTACCTCATTAATGATTTATTAGCTCTCCGCAAGCTAATCCACGAGTCTCTCATTACAATAAATTTGAACAAAGATACAGGATGATATTAGGCAGTATAAATTTCGAATATCCTAGTCGATAAAAAATGGCAAAATTAAATTATATCGACTTAAATTATTCTTTAGGAAGTAGATCCTTATGGAGATTGAAGAGTAGTAAATCATTTGAGCCGTTCAGTGCACACGTCGATTAACTCCACTTTTTGCATTTTTCATAAATTTAAGCATCGAAGCACTTGATTAAGTATTTTTTATATTTGTAACATAATTTTGAACATAATTTATGGAGTTAATCGATTGTGCACTGAACGGCTCATTTATCTCTGAACCCAGGTTGCACATTGTACACAATAAACCTACCAAAACGTTTCAATTTTCGCAGACAGTTATTTTCTGTTCTTACGCGACAATTCACAATCGGTCCTCTATTTTCAACAAAAAAAAATATATCCGGTCGCTGTACTCATGAGGCACGCGCGCGTTACGCATTCCAGGGAATTTCCTCGAAGGAGAGTTATCTCGAACGTAGGATGGTTGCATGCCCCCTCCCATTCGACCGGCGTCTCGTGGTCGAGAGTACAAATTTCCGGCACGACGCGGCGCGGCGGTCGCATGGCCGCCCTCAGTGCTCGCGAGCCTCGCTCGGTGTGTGTTTCGTGGCGTGTTTCTGTCCTCGTAGTTTACGCCGCCTTGGGGTGTCGTTCACGGTGTCTTTTCCCGTTTTCCGTCTGTTTCGTTCGAGCCTGGTGCGTCGCTTGCTCCCACCACGTCGTCTCAATCAATTCCGTCGTCAATCCGTCCAACGGAGCGTGTTGTAAGAAGAGTGTGTTGTGCTCGCGCAGTGCCAAGAGAATCGCCATACAGAGAGCCAGGCGCATCTACGCTCCGCCTCTCTCTATCTATCTTTCTCTCTCTCTTTCTCTTTCTCTCTAATTCTCCTTACACCGTCTTCGTTTTCCATTCCCTTACTCGCGTCGTGCTCTCGCGCGTGTGTCCGCTCCGCGTAGTTTCGGCTTCTCACCGAAAAAGAGAGAAGCAGGAAGGGAGAAGAAGGTCTCTCGTAGGTGCTCGGAGTGTACTGTGCCAAAGTAGCGCGAGGAAAAGCGCCGTGTGGTGCGTCTACTGGTTGTGCTCGGTCGCGTGTGTGCCAGGAGAAGGAAGGCCCAGCACGAGACGACGTCTACTCCCGAGTAGAGCGTGTCGTCCTCGTCGCGCATCGTTCATCTTCGTTCTTCCTCGTCCTTCGTCGTCCTTCGTCCTTCTTCGTCCTTTCTCGAAGGTCGAAATTCGTCGCTTCCCTCCAACTCGTGCCTAGTTCTTTTCTTATTAATCCACCGCGCGCCACAGTCGTCGAGATTCACGTGGAAAGAGAGGAGAGACGATAAAAATACAAGGTGCGCCCGTACTATTCGTTCTAACCGTTCTCCGTCTCGCTTACCGATCACCTGCCGCGCTCCGCGAGGCGCACAGGTGTCCCTGCGTCCTGTGAAAAGCGAAAGAGGGAAAGAACGCGCAGGACGACGCGTATCGAACGGGATCTCGTGGACGTCGCGCGCGATACGTCAAGGGAAGAGAGAAACGTAAACATTGAGTGGCGCAGAAGGAAGAAGATCTCGGCGGGAACGGAGCACCGTAAGAGGTTATCCTTTGAGAGAGATATACGGAATACAAGTGAAAGTGATTGACAAGAGTGAAGAGTCTACTTCTCTCTCTCTCCTTTTTTTTCGTTCTTGCGTCTTCTCTCGCCTCATCGTTGTGGAAGTGCCTCCCGAAAAATCCTGCCGTGGCGTGATCGCACGCCCGTTATTATTGTTCTACACTGCCCCGACATATATGAAACGGTAATATAAAAGTTCCATGAACTTTCGACGACCGACCAGCGCGGCTCGAGTTGCGCCTCTCTTTACCGCACGATTTCTTTTTTTTCGCGTGCTAGAGGAATTTTTTTTTTGGATTGGAGGAAAGGATAAAGAGAGGAGGAAGCGGAGTGAGTGGAAACGCGCGCCCTGGTCTACCCGTAGCCTGTTGCATATCGTCGATAATTTCGTTAGGGCCGCGCGCGCGCGGGCATTTCTCTCGCGCGAAGGGGACCAGACTTTGAGGTTAGGTCGTCTCGGCCTAACCTTCCGGACGTTCTCCCGGAAGTTTTTGCCGGTTCGGATGGCCGAGAGAGAATAATCGATAGTAGCTTCGATGGGTCGATGAGTAAAGGAGATTAGGCTCGATTGTGTCGATAATGTTGGAGCGTTTGAAAATTGCTCTTGATGTTTTGTTGAGAGAAAATGTGTACTTTTGGGAAATTTGTGAAGTTGATCGTTTTTAGATGATAATGGGACGAAACTCTGCATCCCTACGTTAATGTATCACTGATTTATTATTTACTCGAGTCAGTATTTCAGGTAAACAGTTCAAATGTCCAAAGTACATAGTGAGAAAAATGTCTAAAATTTGCAATTCGTAGAGATGTGATAAAAAAAAGACTGCGGAATTTCAAGCAGCGTATTTTTCCAGAACGATCGTCAGCTCGATGGTTTACCGGTTGTACGATACGTCGGCTAGTGAACATCGACAAATTCTCCCTCTGTAGCTCGTACACGTGCTTTGCATAGTAAATCATTTTCAGAGGTTTCGTAGTTCCCGTTCCCCCGGCATAGTCGTTTGGAGAAAATTGGAAATGAATGCTTTTCACGTTCGCATATTCACGATGTCTCGAGTTTCTTGCGGCTTCCACGTTCCGTTTGACGTTTCGCGTCACGAATAAGGCTAGGTTACGAGCACCACAGCTCGGTCACGAGCGTAAGTACTTTCGCCCTCGATTCACCTGGCATGCGTAGGGGTATTACGAGGATAGTCGTTACGATAAGAAATTTTACGCGGAAGACCGTGGATAGTGTTTTTATTATCATGCCGTTTTTAGCCACTCCACGACACGCTTGCTCGAGATTCTTGCACACGCATCGTTAATGAATTATCTAATCTAATCTTCCCCCGGAGAAACTTTTTATTTCGTACGCGAAATACCTCGTGAAGGCTCGCGCGGAGAATGGTCCAATTACGTCACGCGGAGGGCACTTAATCGTCTGGGATTAATGAAGGGATGGGCCGTGGTGCGTGACGATGAGCTGTCCTCTAAGGCGGAAGACGGTATCGTCGAACGTGAAGAAACGTTACAGGTTTGTGGGCGTGTAAAAATGATTTTCTCGCGCGCAACGTCTAATCTCGCAAGTGCGATTTTAAGTTTCCGGACGGTTTCCAGATTTTTCTATTTTTAACGAAAAAAGGGGATCGGAGCCGTTCGAAATAAATGCAAAATTTAATTATTGCGATCGTAATTAATTTATGCGATTAATGAAGAGGTGAAAGGCGTCTAAGGCTGAAAACATTTCGTGGAACGTGAAGAAACTGTTGACTTTCGTGGACGCGATAAACACGATTTTCTTTTGGTCGACGTCCGCGTTCCATTTACCCTCGTGACATCATGCTTCCGTGGAACTACCGCTTCCTTTGACTTTTCAAAGGGGAAATAGTGATCGCGTACCGGAAGCTTGCACAAAATTAAAACAGTGATCTGTGACGGCCGACAGAAATTACCAAACGAAATCGATCGACACTGTAATAATATTTCCGACCTCGAATATTATTCTCCTTCTTCTTTCTTTATTATCGTCATATTATATTCTACTCAACTCTTTTGGCGTCGAACAAAACAATATTCCTCTGCGAAAAGTTCATAGTATACAGTGATATACGTTGCAAATATCGCTAACAACTGTCTAGACTGTTTATTTTAAAAATGGTGTAAGTCCGTTTAAAAAAAAATCTACTCGTTATAAATAAAAAGTTTACGCTAAATTAATCATAAATTATATGATTAATTTAGTGTAAACTTCACCATTTTCAAAATACACGGTCCATGTATCCTTGTTCGACCCTAAAACGATCAAGTCAAATGCTTTCACAAATCTCACGGGTACTAAGCATTCAAACTTCAGTCCGTACATGCCAGTCGAACAGTTTTCTTACTCAGGAGACTTCTCGAAGAAGAGCAAAATTTCATTCGAATAACTGAGCGTCGAACACGTGGTACCACGTCGGATATCGTAGTAGCCGCCTTTCGGTAGCCGGATGACGCTTGGCGAAAACTTATCGTGCCCGTGAAATGCGGCTCAGTCGCTTGGAACCGGCCCGCGCGTTCTCGGTGTTTCGTAATTGGAATTTTTCCTCGGAACGCGCCGCGAGCGGGAGCGTAGAATAGTGGGACAATGCTGTCCATTCACGAGGCACTCAGGCTCCGTGGGGTCGGTCGTCGAAGAGGGAAAGAGAGGAGGTGGTACCCCGTGTTAAATCTTTTCCTCGTTCCTGTTGCACAGGGCCGATCAACACCCGCCTCCGTCCAGCGTCCTCGTTACGCGCGAGAGGATAGCGCGCGTAATTCTCCGTAAGAAATCGACTAGGGCGCTTCCTTCGTACGCTTAAGACAAAAGGAGAGAAAGATCACAAAGAAGAATGGTGTCGGCTTGGTAGAGGAAACGCGCGCCTCGAGAGGCGAGAAAAAAAACGTGGCGAGAGAAATTGTTCAATCGGCGCTGGAACCGACGAGAGAAGGTCGTAGATTCTCGCGTGGCCGGCAACCGAGGCCCCAGGTTCCATCGTCGACAGCACGATGCGAGCCGATAACGCGAGAGAATCGTCGGCTCGACGTGACATTCCTCGTGCTCTCGCGCCTCAACGTGTTCCACCGTGTGGCGCGTGCTGACCCACGCGTCTTAAAAGAGGAACGGTAAACGAGGAGTGACGAAGACGAGGAGAGTCCTCGTTACGAAAGAAAAAAGAAAAGAGACGGAGGAGTCGCGTGCACGAGGCAACCGAAAAAGGTCTCGTTGCTATCATCGTCCACATTATCATCCACGCGATAGTTAGCACGTCCGACTATTTATGAGGAACTAATTACTCCAACCCATCGAACGTTCACCTGGGTACTTCGTAGAACGAAACCCTTGAAGAGGCAAGGAAAAGAGTGGTTCGTGAAGTCGAGAAATCGAGGAGTATCCTAACGTCCTTCGTCACGGAGCTGGGCTACGGTACACGCGCGGGCAGAGGTTCGCGCGAAGAGCTGCGCGGAGGAGGTGGTAAGGAGGAGCACCAACGACGTCAACGTTCAGGAGATCGTTGGGTCAGGAAGGACGAAAGGGCGCGAGCCGTCGTCGTGGAGCTGCCCCGCGGAGGGAAAGATCGACGAGAACCTTTGGCGACCCTGCGGCCACCAGCCGCCACCACCGCCAGCACCACCGTCTGCGCGAGAGGAGATGACGTTGCCGAAGTGGCACGCCCGGTAGCTTCACTTCCGGCCCTCGTCAGGATCCTCGGCCCTTGGCGCAAGAAGAGGCGCGGTCGCTACAAGGAGTCTCGTCAATCTCCTCTCAATAATTCTCTGGGGGTTGGCTGTGCAACGACCCCTGCTGTCAGCAACGCCAACAGCAGCAACAACATCACCGCCACGAGAATGTCGATACGCGTGAGCGGAGTCTACCTCGTGCCGAACACAGGCGCCAACGACGGCGGAAACAACGAGAAGAGTAACAACAGCTTCCCCGTGGAGAACAACATGCACCATCAGCATCAGCAGCAACAGCAGCATCATCATCACCACCATCATCATCACGCTAGCAAGACCGTTACAATTGTCGCTGGACCCCAGCGAAGCAACAGTTTGGATTACTTGAACTTCGAGGAGAAACGGCAGATCATAGCGTCTTCGTTGTCTCTAAGTGATTTTCTCGCGCACGGTCCTGCGGCCGCTGCGGCTGCTGCTAAGGAAGTTGCTGCGAATACTGGGATCGGTGAGTGGCTTTTCTGATTTTTATGGAAGAATCGTTTGGATTCCTTTGTTTGGAATCGTGGAACGCACGTGGAAAGAATAGGTCCTTGGGACGATTTAATCAGCGGTACTTGATTCGATGGTAAGGAGACGATCGCTTGTGAGAATTTTTAACTACGAGGTTGTGGTGATAAAGTGAGGAGAATTTATTACTGGCATAAAGGGCTATTATATTACGCGGCCCACACTGTCGGTGTTAGAATGGTTATGATAAGACGGTAATCTGTTCCCTAGGGTCGGAGGGTATACCTTGGTTGCCGCTGAACGCTCGCACAGGACCTACCCGAAATTTATGAAAGGATTGAAGATAGAATTTTTTGAATAATTTATGTCTTAGGATTCGATGCGAGTCGTGGGTATTGATTTCGCACTGAGTGTCCCAGATGCTCGACGAACGTAAATATATCCATTGGTTGCTACGCGAAGCATAGATGTTTCCAAGAATACGCTCGTGCTACTGGCAGCTCTCAAGCGGTTCGAGGGAGCTTAGGAAATTTGAAGTTTTCGCGTTCTCGGATTCGACGGAATCTTAACCGGATAGGAGGAATATTGCGAAAGACGCGCTGACGCGAATTAAGGGTATGACGGAAACTCTAGGGAAACAATCTGCGTGTCTTCCTTCCTTACAACTACTTGTCTCGAAGTTTCACGTTATAAATACTTTTGCTTAGGCTACACTTGAGTAATTTCAGAGTTAACCTGGAATTTCTAAGTTTCAATTCTAGCGAAGAAGCAGTGCTTACGATCGCAATTTGCACGAATACCATGTACAAAGATGTGCTTTGATATTTCGTTTCTCGATTCGGGATCCAACTGAGAAACTACAGGTCTCGATAACAACCTCTCTTCTCAACTCTCTTCCTTATCTACTCCCAAAAACGCTTCAAGACACTTGAGATTCTTGAAGGACCTCGACCCCGTCTGAACCTCTCAAACCCTTAAAACGATCTAAGGACCTTCCCGCATTATTTCTCTCGGCATGTAAAATAAAGTATTGAACTGGTCGCTATATTTTCGATAATTCCTAATATCTGCAAACGATACGTGCTTCGCGCAAATAACATATACTCTATCATACGACTTTCTATACTACTTCGGTCTCTAATCTAGTTCTTTATCGCGCCTCGTACCACTTATATGGTTGGATAATCTATTAGCGAAGGAAAAGGAACTTTCACTTTCAAAAGTAAATCTGTTTAAATATAAATAAAGTGAAAGTATACCTACCGAAATGATTATTAATTTCCTTGCTCCAAGCTTTGGTTTACTTTGATAAATAAAATGCGATTCACGTTGCATCACCGTTTATATTTTGGAATCGTCCGAAGAGTACATATATGAGAGGAGAAAAGTGCATCAAATATTTAAATATCACCGTTTTCCCTTCTTTCTCACAGAACTGGTATTATTCTTCGCGAGTATAAATATGTTCTTTCACCTTCACTCGAGAATCATGGAATTATCCTCTAAGATCAAATGAGACAACACGACGAACCTCTGTTGGCGACGCGTTGCGCGCCTTTGCGCGCGCCTACGATTGCCTCAGCTGTGTGGTCATCGGTTGCAGCGTTCCCGCCGATAGGTGAGGCAACCACGTCGCCGCGAAACTCCTCAACTAGAGGAGTGAGTAGGATAAGGGGAAGGGAGTGGTACACGCGCACGGTGGGAAAAGAGAGAAGCTCCAATCACGCTCTACTCACTCTCTACTCACGATCTACTCACACTCTACTCCAGTGGTTCATAACCTTTTCAAAGTCACGGATCTCACCTCGCTACCACCGATTCTCTCTTTACCCATTGAACGTGTACCGTCAATAAAACTTACGCAATCCGGACAAGAACCCCGTTAAAACGATCTCGTAACTGTAAAACCGTGTAAATCTAAATCGTGCATAAAAAAAACTCTGCACTTGAAGAACATTCGCGACCGAATGAACCCATAGTCGCGAAATTCTCTACGAAACTGTGCTCGGATGTATCCTTTTGGAATATTATGCGGCTCGCACTTTCGTAATTGCACGGAACCACTTGTAACAAGTTCCTTGGAATGACAGTGTTACGCTCGTCGGTTAAGAATAAGAACCACTGCTCTACTCCATGGCTACGGTGCTTCGTGCGGTGAGAGGCGCGAGGCGGGATGCGTGGAAAGGGCGCGAAGAGAAAGGGCGACTATCCGCCGATGACGAAGGTGAAGGAGAAAGAGGAATGAGCGGAGAGGAACGAGGAGGACGGGAGAGTTTAAAGGCAGCACGCACACGGCGCGACGTGCGTGCGTAAGCGAGAGAATTCCCGTAGTAGTTGCGGAGCGGTGGCGGGAACTCGCTTCGATTCCTCGGAGTCAAGGAACTCCGCGCTCAGACTCGTCGAGTGCTCTCGCTTGTAAACAAACCCCCGCGCGCGCGTACGGTCAACTACTAGTCGCTCGCGCGCTTTTCCTTCCCGCTTCGGTCTACTCGTTCTCTTCCTCATTTCGGTCTGTCGTTCTTGCGCGCTCTTCTTCTCTCTTTCAGTTTTTCTTTATTCGTGCATTTCTTTCGTGATCTTTCTCCACGCGCTTCAATCCATTCAGCTCTATCGGTTTTAAAATACAATCGGACGACAAGGATCGACCAGTTATAATTACTTTTTAATTATACAAACATTCGGGTAATTAATTATTGCACTAAACGATCCATCGGGCACTTGCCCCTTTTAGCCGGATATTTGGTTCTCCTATCTTCGTAATTCTTTTTCCTTCCACTTATTTTCTCTACTTCCCTTCATCTTCTCGCGAAGTGCCTTCGTTTCTCTTTTCCACTTGGTACTCGAGTTTATCATGCCTCGGAAGCACCCACGTCCTCGTTCGCGCGCTTTTCCTTTCCGCTTCAGTCTACTCGACCTGTTCGTCGCTCGAGAGTGCCGCTGTCGTGTGATCTTCTCTTGCCTCTCTATCTTCCCTTTTCCCTCCACCGACTTCATCGCGCTTCAAACCGTCCGCAAAATTTTCTTGCATCCACTCGGTTGCGTTACAATTACTTTTCTTTATTTTTCTCTTTGTGCTTCATCTTTGTTCTTCACCTCCTACTTTGAGGTTCAATTACTAACCCACTCTCGTGCATTTCTGCTCTGCGCTTGAGTTCACTCATCTCGACGATCCTCTTACTCATTCGAATTCGTCGCTGTCACGCGCTCTTCTTCTTTTTCCTTCTCGTCTTCGTCCTTCTGTCTCTTTGTCCAGTTGCTCTTCACTCCACATATTTTCTCCACGTATCTTTCTCTTCCTCTCTCTCTCTCTCTCTCTCTCTCTCTCTCTCTCTAGAATGCCTTCACTTTTATTTTCCACCTGCTACTTCGCTTTCTATTCGTGCCTCATCTTCCGTCTGTCGCGATTCCCTGTCTTCTCGCTATCGCGCGAGGTCGTCGCTCGTCGCGTGGCAAAAAAAAGGGACAAGGGGGCAGTTGTGGAGAGACGACGACGGGGGGTGAGAGGACGAGTAACGAGAAGGGGATAGAGGGTGGCGGTACGAGGTAGGCGCCGCGCGCGAGCGTCGAGCAACCGCGCATCTCTCTTTTCTTTTGTTCGAGGGAATCGCGAGCGAAAGGGGAGACTTTATCGCGCGGTCGCTTTGAAAAGGAAAGCGCGGTGCTCTCTCGACTCGTCGTCGCGGCCGTTCCAATTCGCGTGGGCGCTGACGGAGGAAAAATAGCGGAAGAATTCCTTGTGATTCGACAATTTTGCACCTGCCAAAACGCACGTCACCCGGCGCGAGCAGTTCTCTCTCGTCGATCGAACGGCATTCGTGTCAGTGCTCGTTCATCGAAAGAGACAGAAGACGAGAGAGAGCAACTGGAAAATTACCAGTACTCCGATAGTGTTTACGTCGACTCACTCCACCCAGTTAAATCGAGATGGAATGGTTTAATCGATCGACTGTTTGGACGCGCTGACAGCGGTATACCGATTCTAATCGACTAGAAGAATCAACAAAGTTTTCACTACGAATATCAGATGTTCCACATTACGGGCTGCTGTGCCAATTCGCTTCGAGTAACACTTGGCAGGCGTTCTTTTGAATTTTGGCGCCGAGGCGTCGCGCGTCGTCCCGGCGTCCTCGATGAAAAGCGCGAGAAACGAAAGGTTAGGGATTGTAAAGATCGAAATATTATTTTTTTTTACCTACGCTCCAAGATTTTTGAGAAGCTTTTAAATCCCCAAGCCGACATTTCTCCCATAGAAGATCATTTTTCTGTAGCGGATTATAATCGAGGAATCGAGGGGGCAACGATAGTAGTGCTGTGATGTACGATGGTTTCTATGAAAAGTAGTGTTTCAATAGAAACTGCACAATAAAACCTCCTATTATTATTCAAGTATATTATTCAGAGTTACTACCGCATATATAAAATTATCGATTTGAAGGTAGAGTACCCAGAGAACGTTTTGCATTTTCCTTCCCGCAAAATCAGCTTTCTTTCTCTCTCATCTCTATTAACGCGCATCTCATATAGACGATCGCAAGCAGAAATTTTCTCACGTACGTATAAACTAAAGAACAACAAGATACACGAAGAAGGATAAAATCGCATTCTTCATCATGTCCTGACGTAATTCTCTCTTGCTTTCGATTTCTCAAATCGTGTCTCATAGTAGATTCCAAGAATCTACCCACGTACCCTCCTGTCTTCTTCGCTTTATCGTGTCATCGTAGAAGCGACATTTTGCTTTCCTTCTGTTCCCTTCTCCTTCGTCCTCCTCGAGTCGGCTTCGATCGCACGATCTCCCCTCGAGTCTGCCTTCATTCTCTCATCAATAAAATAAATATCTCCCTTTCCATCTGGCGTGGCTCGCGTGCGTCTTTCGCGCCCCTGTGCCCCTGCGAAACCTCATACTACTCTTGCCACGCATCAATTTCTTTCTCCCCTCCTTCTCCTCCCACGAGACCTTCCTCAAGGCGGATTCTCGTGAGCGCGAGGTCCGGCGCGAACGGATTGAACGCGAGCCGCGCCTTTCACAGCGTGTCGCCCTCTTGCCTTTTCGGAATCAACGCGTGCCTCGTCGTAGTCGTCGTGGTGCGTTCCGTCGATCGATCGAACGTGTCCTTCGCCACGCGCGAGTTGCCACCAGGCCGTCGCCCCACGCGCACATTTTCCCACTTCTCTCGTTTCCTCTCGTTCGACTCTCATGAAAAGCCGTTGAATTTGCAATTTACCGCTAATCCGACGAGGAGGACGGGGTCGCGGTGGATTCGTCGAGTCGCGAGAAAAGCTCGCGGCCTGGTGATGCACTCTTTGCGAGCGCGCTCCGGCCCGGCAGGTCTATTTTTGTCCACGCTCTGTTCGGATAGGGGAGGCTATAAACGAAGCGCGATGTATGAATGGCCGGAGAAGGAAGATGGGGACGCCAGACGATGCGATGGTGCCTTCGGCCGGGACCAGGGCCGGGACGAATGAACGGGGGGATGAGACGTTGCGAGAGCCTGAGCCGGGTCCAGAACCGAAGAAAGGATTTTTACATTATCCGTGGATTTTTCGTGAGACGATGCCACCGTGTATTCGCACAATTAATACCGCGGACTTAAGTTTATCGGAGAATTTACGACAGTCGAAGTGTAAAATTATTTAACTCAACATAGTATCTACTAGAGATAAATTGAAGGATATCATCATTTTTTAACGATTTTACTAGGAGCCTTGGTAAATTATATAGATTGGGAGAAATTTCGGAATGAGTAACGAGGTGGCATAGAGTCTTGGTAACATTGCTCCGTTTTCAACTCTTCGTACATGTTGCATTTGTAACGAATCCTGAGGTACGATGGAATATTTGGTAGAAAATGAGTGTGAAAATATCCGTGAAAGAATTATTGTCAATCGGACGTAGCAGAGTACACGGCGAGTTCCACCTAATGGAACGCGAAAACGATACGAGTGTAACAAGTATTATCTATTTATCGCTACACGAATGGCTCTCGTGTGAAAAACTACACGACGTCACAATGATAACGCGCGTATGAATTCGCCGCCGCTGATAAAGGAGATAAGATCGTACTCGCACGCGTTTTGTACCTCCACCTTCCGCAATAATGGACGGAGATATGCCGCGAGTCTCGGGCGATCGATCGTAAATCACTTTTCGACTTTAACCACTTGCATTCTCGTACCTTGCATCGCGTGCATTTTTCATTGTCGTTCTTGCATTCGGCAAACTCCGGTGGCAGTCGAGTATTACCGTCGCCCCACAATTTTTTTTAATCAACCGGTTCGCAGATCAAAGTACTTACCTTCATTATTGCAATGTTTTTACATCAGGATAAATTGGCAATCGATGACCCATGGTACGATATTGTTTCAACGTTCATCCACAAAAGCAATAAAAACTTCGTAACTTATATAATTTTTAAGAGGGTTCCGTCTCTCCTTCTAATATTCCACGGATAGTGCCCGTCCGACCAAATGATATAAGGGTTTAACAACTAGCAGCAATTTATTTTCTTTGCACAACGACGTTTATTCGTCCATTGCTCGGCAACGAGTGGACCCGAGCGCGTCTTGACTCGTGCGTGACGTCAACAAACAGTAACCGATCGTCCTTAGATTTAGCGTGCGCCACGACTGCCGAACCTTCTAGAAATATCTCAGTGGCCGTGAAGTGGCGTCTCCCTTTGGAAATCGCTACAAATGGTAACAAGCGTTACCACTAATAGACGTTAATGCTGATAATTAAATTTTGACGAGTTAGTCACTTGGATAACAAAAGGTTCCATTTCGACGGTACTACATTTCGTAGAATAAAAAAACCTGTGTGAACCTGGAACCCGACTTTAAGATATCGAAATTATTTTTTTTGCAATCGAAAGAGCATCGTTTGTACCCGTTTGTACCTCGAAGGGTTCAGAGATACAGAATTTTCAAAATTTTCCTGGCACCGAACTTTAAGACATCGACATTTTTTTTGCAATCGGAAGAGCATCGTTTGTACGAAAAAGAATCGCGGCTCAAAATTTCATCGTATCCCTCTTTACAACGTGGATCATTCTTCAAATTTTCAAGAGTCCTTCGATTCTTCTATTCCTTGTCCACCTTGCGCTGGCTTCGACTCGTTGCACCTGCTCCGGGTGTGCGTGTGCCGGCGGCGCCGAACGAGCCAGTCGAAAAAGTTAACCGGCCAGTGGCGTAACGTGCGTTTTTGGGCTCCACGGCAGGAAACGAAGCGGACCGACCGACCGATGGTCGTGCATCCAGCGAGCCGATGATCGTGACGCGACGTTGGGGCGCGTGTAAATGGGCGCGGAATGGTGAAAGAGAGTGACGTGGCAACAGTGCGCGGAAATCATTCATTGAGTGCGCGAGCGAGCAGTAGCAGCAGCAGCAACACCAGCAACGGTAGCAGCCGTCGCGGGACTGACCGACCGACCGACCGCCGCGCCGGCTCCAATAACACCCCGACTGCGTTGAAACTTTGCAATGCGTGCTGGTCCTGGTCTCTACGCTTTACGATCGTGGGGCGGTGCGGTGCCATAGGGTTGCCACACGATGTTCGCGAATGTCGTTTTGAGAGTTTAAATTGCTTACAGAAACGAAATCGAACCGGATATTTTACGTTCGGTGTTTCCATGTCTATCAAAACGGTATCTAGAAAAGGTCTTAATGGGGTGAACGATGGACGTTCACTATTGTTCATTTGATTTTGTTCTGTTTCTAATGTTTGTTCTTTGGTATAATTTGTATTGCTTATTATTACTTGTTATATTTATTTGAGTTCTTGTAAACAAACTGTATGCTTCAACTGCCCAAATAACGTTCCGAATCATCGTCCGTCTGCAGGCGGTCTCGCGAGCAAAGGAGGGGAGAAAGAGGAAGACGAGTTTTGTAATTGACGGTTGCGCCCCTTCCTCCCTCTTCTCCTGTTTCTTTTGCATCTCGTTTCCCTCCCCTTCTTCCTCTCGTCTCCTCCACGGCGCATATGCGTACGTTTGGCCATCCTTCCAGTGCTCGTTTCATTCTACCTCTCTTGCTCCTTTCTTCTGGACCCTGGTCGCTATCATTTCTGGTTCCTCTTTTTATTCGTTTGGAAGACGGACCGACTGCAATCGGATTCGTTTAGAGGGATATTATCCTGATGTTCCATGCTGATGGCGGGACGGTAGGATTCAAGGCTTCCAGATGGAACCTTTTGATGGGAGTCTGGAGATTTTCGATGATCGAGGAATAAAATGCACATAAATCTGCTTCCAAATGTGGAACAGTTTTAATAATTTCGGAGTAGTCGAAGAATTATATTGCACTTTAAGAAGAAAGTATTTGTTATCCGACGTATTTCCATTTAACTTTTTTAAAATGTGTTTCCACATAGTGTTGTAGAGGAAATCGTCAGAATTCTTGCGACGTTGAACCATGACACGATGCGAGAAGCAATGCGAAACGCTGGAGAAACGAACGTCTTTGAAAGAACACTATTAAAATTTTGAGAAATTCTTCCGACGTTTCCGGTCCATAACGCTCACCGATTGCGCCCGGTCGCGATGTCTCTCGCGTCGCGACCAAATTGGTTACACGCGCCCGAGAAAATTTATTCTTCTGCATGCTTCAGCGACAGTCCCTGTAAATCTTATAAATTTACATGCACACGGTTGCAAATCCGTTCGGAGTGGCAGTAGCGACTCCGAACAGGTCGTTTATTTCCTCGCCTCCTTCCATCTCTCTTTCCGTCTCTATCTCGTTTTCTCTCGCCGCGTGGCACAATACGTGCTCGTGCCTCGCATCGTGACTCATTCCGCGCTTATTAATGCGTCATTCCGCCTGGATGTTTCTCGTTGCAATTGCGCGATTCGTCGCCTCCTCGGCTTCACCGCGCCTCGGCAGCTGTTCGCCACCGTTGCGCTTCTCCTGTCGCTCGTCACCTCTTCCTCCTACTTTTTTGTTTATCGCACGCGAGTACGCACTCGCGCGCGCATACACTTCGCCGATCGTCGTTCGGCTGATTCGAAGGGACGTACGCGCGTGCTCGAAGCTACGCGGAAAATCATAAACCTCCTTCTTCTCTCGGCATAATTTCCCCAAGGAGAAGAAGCGAGGAGGGGAGAATGAAGTTTCCCGTGCAACGCGCTTGTGCACCGTCGAGGAACGGGAGCGAGGTACCCATGGTGTAGGTTGCTGCGATCGAGAAGGCGTTGCCGAGAAGAGAGAGAAAGAGGGAGATACAGAGACAGAGAGAGAGAGAGAGGCAGATCTAGATACAGAGAGGGGATAAATTTTATGTTAGTCCGTCGGTCTTAGAATCGTAATGAGTTTTCGTCGGCAAAACGAGGATAGGTCTCGAATTGCTAGGTGGAACGTTCGTCATCTCCAATGTTGAACGTGTCCTTCCTTTCGTAGAATATCTAATTTTGTTGACGGTGCATTTGCATGCGGCACCCATGCGCGCACAATGGCTATCCTATCTAGTCGGAATTGTTAATTAGAAGCTTTGCAACTTACTTTAACCAGCTACGAGGCAAAGGAACCTCCGCTTTCAGCTATTCGATATTATTACTGTTATTACGCAATTAAACGAGTCTCGTTACGTTTCGAAAACAATGTACCCATAATCGGCCACAAAAGCGTGGCGCATCGGCGATAATCAAAACGCCGGCCGCAGTAATTAAGAGTAGTGGTCGAGCGATTAGAGCGAAATTTAATAATTGCGTCGCTAATTATCTGTACTCGCCTGACAGACGCGATAACGTAATTACCCGTCGTAATAATGCTAACGGGTGTGTGCCTCCTTTGCCCACGCTAATGATAATACTAATGGCACGCGACGAGCGGAATTTTCGTAAACGAGTACGACCAATCCCTTAGACGAGAATTTTGATGACGTTAGACGTTGAATTTCGAGTGACCTAGTCATTGGGCGGGTTTTAACATCTCCGACGCAATCACCTTCCATTCCATTTACCTTACGCGATGGCGCCTGGCGCGCATTACCAGCAACGTCGAGTTCGTCGCGAGCTGGTCTCGTCTCCTCGGGTATCAAAGTAAGGTTAGGAAGATTTTTCGCAGTAGTCGTGAAGCCGTACTTCTCGTCTGCCCGTCGTTCTTTCTCCCCTTGACTGACTATCCAAGAGTGGAAACATTTTTCGTGATACCGATATTACAGACGAGGCCACGTTTACCGTGCGCTCGTTACGAATAGTCCGCTTGCGAAGCTCGTCAAGAAACGTAGTCAAATTTTTTTGTGCCATTCACAAGACCGCATTTGGCCCATACTCGTAGTATTTCTCGTCATCCTCTATCTTAATGAAGGGTAGGAAGATTTTTCGCGACCTTCACGATGTCGCGTTTATCGCGTGCTCGTCATACTACCTCTGCTCGTGAATCTCATTAAGAAAGATAGGAAAACGGCAATCAGCGAGCCTTATCTATGTCTCGTGTGCTCCCTCTTCGATCTTACGCGTCCGACCAAGGGTAAACAATTTTGTCGTAGTACTCGGAATACCGCCTTTCTCGTGTCTTCTCTATGCTTCCATTTCTAGAGTATCTAACCAAGGGTAGAAAGATTTTCCAGGTAATCACGACGCCGCGTGGAGAATGTGGGAAGACGATGTAGCACCTCATGGAAAATGCATCCTTCCATTTTCGTTCATTAGTTTAGCGTGGCAATACGAGCGAGCGCGAGATTGCACGGTGAGTTACACACGTGTAACCAGCGTATAACCGACGTGTAACGTTAATGCGCATACATCGTCGAGTTCTCGTCGTTGAGAACCTGAGAACCCACGCGGGAAGGGAAACCCTCGGAATCTGCTCGCGCGCTCCCTTCCGTGCGATGCTTCGGTGAGCGCGCGAACGGTTCGGTTACTACGTAGGTTCGCTTTCACCGAAACGGGATCAGGGTGGCATGTATTTTCGGTGAAAAGGTGAAAGGGATCCGGTGAGTGATACGGAACGGACGGGAGAGAAGATTCCGCGAAAATTCTCAGATTTGTCGATAACGTGGAATTCCCCTCCCACTATCCATCCAAAACTGTCCATTCGTTCTCGTTATTGAAAATCGTTCAAACCAATTACGCTCCACGTTAACCTGTTAACTGTGTAACGAGCTGTGTAATAATAACGAACGAATTACGAGTAGATTGTACTTGACAGATAATTTGTGGATATAATATAAAACTTACATATTCATTTTCTTCGTAAAAGTAAAAATGAGAAACACATTGATGGAAAGGAAACAGGTGCGAAATTTAATTTGTTGCTTCGAAGCAATGTTGAGTCTCTTAAAAACTGACAGTCTTTGCTTTTTACATAAATTTAACCTTGCTGTTGTACCATAAGACATGGCAAATATATGTTGAAGAACAATAACTACGACAAAGAACGACCTCAGTTCCATCATTTATTGCGACAAAACTGACGTGGTATTAATTCGAGGCCTAGAGGTCATTGGCCTGGAAACTCTCTGAATCATTGATAACTCCCTACCCTTGGGGGTCCTCTCCCAACGGATTCTCTGACCATTTCTTTCGCTCGTTGCCCTGCGCCCTTCCCCCTTCAATCCCTTCAAAAGACGTCTTACTTGGTGCATCCTGAACCTGCTTACTGGGAAGGGCAGCGGTGGTAGGGAAGTCTGGAAAGGTACACCGAGACTCCCGAAGAAAACGGCTCTCATGAAACATTCATCTCCTCATTTCGTCCTCCTGTATGCTCGCGCGGAATCGTTGCTTTTCCAGGGGCGGAGGGCATGTACGCGTGGTGGAAAGGGCCGAGAGAGAAACTCTTTCCATCTACGTGCACTGGAGGGACGCGTGCGCGTCGCGATCTATTCGCGAATCACAAGAGAGATCTGAGCGATCGTTTCTTTTTGACGTCGCCGGCGGCCTCGTTTAGTCTGCGAACTTTGGTGCGTTCGACGAAGGAAGGTGAAAAGGACTGAGGGTCTGGTAGTGGTGGTTGGGATGGGGCTGAGGGCGTAGGAGACCTTAGATTACCACGACGGCCAAGTTTTCGTTTCCCGGTGGACCGATGGCAGCCGGCTCGAAAGAATTCACCGTGGAAATTCTTTGGCCGGTACCTTACCTTACCTACCTCCTGCAGTTCCTCGTCAACCCCTTGCACGTCCCACGAAGTTTGCATTCGCGTGTCCGGGGACGCGAGCCCGTGAAAAGTTTTCCATCCACCAGACGCTTTAGCTAGAAGTTATGGAGGGACTACTGAGGGATTTGCAGGGCCGATGGAACGAGAAGAGGAAGCTACTAAATTCGGAAGCGACTCGTTGTTACCGTGCTTATTACGCATTTATTAGTCACGTTAATTTCTTCTTAACACTGCGGAAGGCGCATGGGACCAGAGTCGCTTCAATCGCTAAAAAAGTGGAATGTATTTGCTTTCTAAGCTTCGACTAGCAGTAATTTCATATCTTGCGACTTTTTTAATGTAATTCGGTGTGGAGAAATTGACTACATCGACTTTTGGATAGGTCTGTAAGAATTTTTTTTTTCTTGTCTAAATCAAATTAAACAGATTTTAATATGATCGTATATTTAGTATTTAACATAACTTATCATCGTCACTCTTTCGTCTAGGTTTGTAACGTTGCTGCAGCACCCACTTGTGTATTCGTTCGGCTTTGATTTGGAAATTCTTTCGGAGGCAGAATTTATTTTCCCTGCGCACTTCTAACCGAGGAATATTCATATCGCGGGCAAGGCCCAAAGCATTTCGTATGCGCTCATTAAAATTCTGCGCATAGAGTCGAGTGAAAGCGCCTCGCGAAATTAGTCGTTTCCCTTTTCTCCCCTCGCGGCTGGGACCAGCAGCAGGGATGGATTCGAATCGATTAATCGCTCTGGCTCCCGTCGAGTCGAGCCACGTCTTTCACGCGGAATGCCAAGGTTGCATCGCCTCCTTCGAGGTGAACGTAAATTTGCGCGCGGCAACGATAAACATATGGCATCTCGGATGCAATATCGACGGAGGCGGCAGGCGCGCGCGCGCGCGCGCGTGGAGCCCGCAGCTTCCACGAAGTCGTCAATTTCGTTGGCCAGAGGCTAAAGAGCCCAATGAAACTTTGAGCGAATTTTTCTGTCCCTCTCGCAGCCTCCGGGGAGGACTCGAGACACATCGATTTACGAATTGTTTTCGTACTTCGTAAATCACCCTCAAGCACCACTATCGCCGGCGACGATATTGCTCTTTATTCGTAAATTATTATCAGTGCTTCTCGTTTAAGGGATCATTTCACTGAGGATAGTGCTCGCCGTTAAATCTCTCTGCGTTTCCGTTTCTCTACATTTACGAGGATTCAGCACACCGCGCTTTTATCGGGAAATATGAAAGCTTCCCTAAGTCTGCACCTTCTCACCGCAAAAATGTGAGTTTTCTGGCAGATTTGTTTCGCGAAATTTTGTCCATAAGCTGTCACATCAATATCGGACGCCCGCGCATTAATTAACGACGCTCCACTTGTTTTTGTCACGTGAATAGAATCGAGATGACCAAAATGTCTTTGTCGATAATTTCTCATTTAGCTCATGGTCGTGGGTTTAAGCGATGAAGCGAGATGTTCCTCTCGGATATGCCGCGTTGGAAAAAGCTTCCGTGCACTTCATCCTCGATAATGGAGGTCCCGAGCGCGAAGCTTGGACTCGTTGAAACGTTATAAATATCTCCGCGGTAATAGAATTTGCCAGAACGAGGTAGAACCTCTCCGCGTACGGCAACGTGCTCTCTTGAGAGAGAGAGGGGGAGAGAGATCGCAGATAAGAGAGTCCTTCTTCCTTCGAGCGTGAAATGCGATATTCTAGCATGAGGAGAAGCTGCTGCAGAAGAGGCGGCGCCATAAAGGCGAACAATTCGAATTTTACACGTTGCCTTGGAAAATTGGAGTAATTGGCCACTGATGATTTAAAGACACTTTTCTCTCACCCGACATTGGAAACTTGTCCGTTTCTTTCTTTTTTCCCTGTCGGCGCTGCCGTGTGCAAGAATGGGTTTTTTGATTCAGGTGGATCATTTGGATCGTACAATCAAATAAAATTAAAACAAAAACATAATTTTACGAAAGAATTCAAAGAACACTTAGTAAGCCAGGCGAGGGATCAACAAGCCTACCGTGTGCAATGCCGGATACCTAGCAACCTTATCTTCGGTCTTATTTACCTCGCACGATATTGAAGATTAATTTAAGCTCCGAAGTTCTCACGATTCATCTTGCGGCTGAAGAATGTTCCTTTGTAATTTACCGACTACTCTGCGCCGCGTCGATCCGTGGTTTTTTCCGAGCCTCCCACGTGGCAAAGCCACGAGAATTTGCGGGGTGAAATTTTGGCCATACCGGGCGACGCACCTACGCGGATGATTTTAGTCAGCGGTGAGTGACCGCAGCGTGTAAGTATTTGCGGAGGTGTCTGGCAACCGTTAAAAAGGCTACCGGCCAACTCTCCCCGCGGGCGTTGCTATTTTCGACGACGTTTCCACGGTATCGATCCTCTCGCACTTTCATCGTAGCGCGATGGGCGGGCTCAGGACGAGCTCGATCACCGAGGAGTGTAATTTTCCATGCACCCCTCGCGAGGGCGCATGTTCGAGAAAGCGACGAGAGGGACTGAGAAGAAGGATGAGCGAGACAAACGACGCCCTCGCGATCCCACGTTTCTCAGGTACAAAGAACTTTTCAGCGCGCAAAAGTATCGACCTTGCCCTTCCTCTCCCGTTTCTCTTATTTCGCTATTTTTAGATTTCCTCCTCCTCGAGGGAAGTGAGCCCGTAATTTCGAACTTATACCCAGGGAAGAATTTCTTAGTAGCCCAGATGCGTACGGGGATGATTGAGAATTTTTTAATCGTGGATAATACGAATTGAATCCGGATAATGGAGAAAGTTAATTTTTAAGTTGTCGGATGTTCGCTGCATCGCGCGTATCCAAACGCCTCTCGTGGGTTAGGTAATTTAAAATATGGCGAGGGACTTTCGGAAGAGCGCCCTCGGCACGCGTATGCTTCCACGACACAACAGTGGGATGATCAAAGGGAGTTAAGTTTATAATCCGAGAGAAATACAGCAGGTAAACGTGCAAAGATGTGTGTGTGTGTGTGTGTCGACGAAGGTGGAGCATGCGAAAGACAGGGTGTCGGGATGGGTAGGCGACTAGCATTACCACAACACGATGATAAACCTTATTCGAGGGTGGAATTAACGGGTAGCTGCACGTAATAAACGCTGACACACTCTCTCTTTCTCTCGTGTGCACCACGAGCTTGCTACTCGGGCAAAGCTATCCATTGGGTTCCTTTGTGCATGTCGTCCGTCGTTCTTCCATGCAAGCGAAAGAGCAGGAGAAATTGAAACATTGAGAGAGAAACCGAGAGAGCGGGTTTAATAGATATACAGGCCATGTTGCATCGTAGTAACATCTCTATTTGCGTATCATTATTGTTATTCGTAACGAGAAATGTTTCATGTAAGGATCAAATGGTTTCAAGGGAGGTATCATGTTGATATTAATTTTTGTTCTTAAGGACTGTGTCTTTCTTTTTTCAAAAATAGTTTTAAATGGTTTCATTACATTAGTCGACGAAGTTCGATGTTGCTACACTTCGTCAATTTGATATCTTTCGTCGATTCGATATCTTACCACATCACTCTCATCTACATTCCGTTCGCGCTCTTGTGTTTCACGTTTGCACATTTTCCTTTGCACACCGAGGAACGCGATCGATGGGCCACACACCCTTCCGCGCTAGCACCCCATTATTACTCCTTCCACCGTTTCCCCAAGAAACGAGAGTGCCGTGACGAAAACTTGTGCTCTCGCTTCTCTTTTCGACGCCACGAGACGCGCCGAGGGACTCGAAGAGCGCGCGCGGAAATTCAATTTCCTCTCCTCGCGATGCTGTAAATGCGAAACCCACCGGACCCGCCGGCACGACGGGCACCATACTCTACATGCGGCCACGTCCGTTGCTGAGGCCACAAGCTCGTTGCTGTCTTTCCTGATGCTGCTCGTAATACAGTGTCACTCGTCCCGGACTATGAGAGTCGATGACACCTTTTAAGGTGGTGCTCGAAGGTGAACACTCTTATAATAAGGGTGTCGCAGTGGTGTTCTGCGACGCTCGTTGAAGGAGATAAGTACATTCGCATTTCTTGGAGCTGTATTAAGTATCCAGTCAAAATTAAGGAATGACGAGCATACTAGAAAAAAAACAGTTAATAGGCCAAAGCCAGTTAAATAGAAATACGAATTTAAATATTCGACTTACACGTTATTCTTTACTTCACAAATGCTTTGTCGTCCACTCGGATATTCTTACATGGCAAATAATTGCAGGTTCTAATTTTTCTTGTTCCCTTTATCGTTGTCACTAGAACCACACGCGAGACCAGCTTATCGTTCTACAACGGATGGTACACGAATTGCGATTGTTTTAGCCGAACGTCCAAGATATTCGCTCGTCAACTAAAAACCATTGGCTCCGAAAGACTTCTCGTCGGTCGAAAAAAAAACAACTTCCATCCGTTGGATCTCAGTCAACCGATCTGAAATATTCCATTGGCACGGAACGTTGCGTTTCTGTTTTTTCTCTCGTGACTCGCTCGACCGCATAAGCGAACGATGATGCCACAGACACGTTCGTCGCGCGCGTTACGAGGAACCGTGTTTTTTTTTTTTTTTCGATAGGTAGTTATCCGGATCTGTGGACGAAAATTTGCAGAAACTTAAGTTCATCCTTGATTTGTTGTCTCGTGACGAAGAATATTCCATGAACGTAAGGTAATTTTTAAGGTGCAATGTAGACGCTATAAATTGTGGTCACGAGCACTAATTCCATTAATGCATTCACGTCTCGATGCTGCGGCATGCCAGTTGTCATGATTCACCGATGACAACATAGACGAATCCGTCATTTGCGTCTTAGAACGCTTCCTTCCATGTCCGCTCGTCTACAACGTCAATTGTCAAATGTGTATGCATTCTTTGTGTGCGTTGATGTATAACGACAATTATATAGTTCCTTAGAAAATCAGAGAGAAATGACTCGAATATACTGATTTGTCGTCTGTCTATTACATATTAAATTGTACATGTGAAGATCCGGATCCGGAGTGTATTAAGTCACAGGTTTAAGTGTTTCGACAAGAGCGAATAAATAATCCAGAAACCTTACGAGTAGATGTGTTATACAAAAATGTTAAAAAATAAAGAAGGATTGAAAAATTGAACGTGGAAAACACGTAGGGCTTTTTTCTGAGAAAATTAGACTTGATGCATTCTGAATCTACGGCTTAGATATACATACGTATATTTGTTAAATGTATGCGTTGTCGCGGATGTGAAAGTTTTAACATTGCAATTATCTTTCACGCGATAAAATCATATTGCCTGTTGCCCGACCTCGATGCGTCTGATTTATTGCCACGTTGTGGTAAGAGTTGGACCATTTCGAGTCCCTCGATTCGGCGAGCTCTAAGGATGACTTCGTCTCACGTTGTTCCCAACGCGATGGTTTAGTCATACCCGAACGACGATGTCGACACGAGAATTTCCCGCCGGGGATTACTTGTTCGCGTAATTTCTCCTTCGCCGGGTACGCGAATGAGATATGAGACACGTAGGTACGGTCGATGAGGTGGTGCAAACGATTTCCATGCGGTAGGAGAATACGGGCTTGCAAAACTCTTATCTCGAGTTTTAGTGCACTTTGAATTTCATTCGTCATAGTGAACTCTATCTTGCGTTAAAAAAAATTCTCACCTTTTACGACGAGAATACTCGTGAAATACACTTAACGGGTTAGTAGAACGTGTAAGCAAATTATCTTAAGCACCGGCCCACTTGTTTTTGCAAATTTTTTTGGCCACTGCATACGAAACCTTACATACTGATACCCGATAAAACCCGCCGCGCAAAGCTAGTAAAACGCTATATTTGCGTCTTAAGAAATTTACAATTCAACGGGCAAGGAAATTGATCGTCTTACTTCAATCTGCCCGCGTCCTGACACGCGAGATATCTGCAATTTTGCCAACGACGATAAAGATATCCCGTGGAACAACATTTCTCAAGCTCCTCGAAACTTCTCAGTTAGTTTCAAGCGCGGCTATATTGTTTGTCTCCGACTGCTTGAGTCAGTCCGGATCAGTGCATCCTCGAAGTTTACTTCTCCGTTTTCCCGGACTCTCTCGTCCGTCCTCCTCCAATTTAATTTCCCCGATGCACGGACGCCCTACTCGAGACAATCGATTCCTCGATTTCTCGAGGGCGAAGCGAAAGAGGAGAAGCTTTTGCGCGCTCGCTCGTGACGCGGATTCGACCTCTTTGTCCGCTTGGATCCTCGAATACGGGCGTTGCTAATTGCACGGGATTTATTTCCTTTCTCACTCGCTCTCCTACTTCTCATCTTCTTTTCTCACGCGGAATCCTTTCATTCCTTTTCGTTGGTTCTTTTCGTTTCTTGCCGCGTCGTAAGAACGCTTTGACACCGACGAAGGGTGGAAGCCAGTGCTTGCTCCTCGGTCAATGTCTCTCGTCTGGATATCCGCGGTGATTGTGTTTTCTGTAGATTTCGACAGAAAGCAAGGGACTCTCTGCGAACATTGCGAGCTTCTCCGGTGTTCGTGAAACGCGAGGTGCGACTCCTCTGTCCTCTCGGATTCAGACGACGAGAACCACCCGAAGAGCTCATTTCTCCGTCCTAATTGCTTCATTATGGGAAATCACCCAGAGATTGGAACAACGAAATTTCAATTTGGATTCGTGAAATACATTCAACTAGAATTACAAAGCTCCTCGTTGAGAAAAGAGTGCTTTGGAAATCGAAAGTTTATCTGTCCGCAACGTATCTTATCTTATTATGGATTAATTTCCAAGCGAGATCGAGCTCAGACGAGTTTATACTTAATCGGTGGTATTTTAATTACCGTCCTCAATTTTTCCAGACAAAGTTTGGTGTTTGTTTTTCGTACGATTCGTAGATTGACTATTATATTTATTTTTTTTTGGAAAGCGTGGCAAGGAGTGACTCGAGTGAAGACGACAAAGAGCACCTGTCGCCTCCACTCTGGTATCTCATTGGACGTCTCTGTGAACGCGAGCTCATCTATCGTCCGATATTGAAAATAACGTGGCATAAACAACCTGAGAAAATGAAACAACTACGCAATGAGCGAGGGGAAAAAAGTTTCAAAAATCCCCGATATACTTGACTGGCTATTACATTTTATAATGAACACATTTTATATATTTATACGACCTGCCTTCTTCTTCTCCTCCATCTTCTCTCCTTTCCCGTGACTCTTCGCTCATTGTCAGTTCCTTCGCACGTTCGCTCGAGTGCGACGAGATTCCGTGGGATTTTCTCCGGGCTCTCGCGACTTTCGCCGGACGCGCCACTTGGCGAAACGCGCGAGCGTCGTCGTTGGTCGTAGACGCTTACGAAGAAGGAACACACGGGGGGCGATAATTATGCGACCTGCTTGTTGTTACTTAACCGCGTAACTCACGTATTTGAGAAAGTCGAGCGATGGCTGCGCCTCCGAGCGACGAACTTGCCCGGGGGCGACGAATGTCGTGGGGAACGAATATTCCTTCGTTCTCGTCGTCGTCGTCGTCGTGGCTGCTGATTTCTGAGACCTCAGGAGTGGCGCAAGGTGTTGCCTCGCGGTAGGCACCCCTGTCATCGGAATCCTCATCGGATTTCGTTCTTCGTTTCCGACAGAGAAACGAAATTAACGTAGTTAACGAAACTGCACTTAACAAGAAAAATATAAACGCGTTAACCTTTTGCACACGGGACGAATTGAAGATGATCGTTCCGTGCTGCGTTCAGAATTGTCAGCGCACATTTACACGCTGTTATTTTGTTCGTAGCAGTTAAATTTATATCTTTCGGTTTTATCAATTATGTCCCTCGAACGTGCGTACGAGTCTTTCGGCTCTATTATTTGCGAGATTATTTGTTTTAGTCGACCGTATATACGAGTTTGTCGGCCACGTACATGGTTTTCGGAGAACGCATATATGTATAAAGCGCTCGTCCCACTATGGATTAAGAGACAAATTTCGTCTTTAAGGAGCTGCACCTACTCGTAGGCATTCCGTCATTTTTCCTTTCTCAGATGAATCTCTTCATTTCAATTGTTTGATTTTTGCGTTTCACCGACCTGCATTCGAGAAGCACGTCTCTCAATTTTTTCTTTCCAGGGACATCTGTTTCAGTTTACGGCACTTCTACCAAAATTCCTTCCCTCCTACGTGCAACTTGGAGCCGATCGCATGGCACGGAACGATCCTCGGTTCTCACCCCAGGAAGCGATCGAGATCCTTCTACCAAGGCTAGATGTATTCTCGACTTTCCGGCGCGTAAAATCCGATAGGCATGCCGCGTCGTTCTCGAGGGGTAATCGAGACCGGACAAATCGACCGGCCGTCTCCGATTGTCTCTCTCTCTCTCTCTCTCTCTCTCTCTCTCTCTCTCTCTCTCTTTCTCTCTCATTCTTTTTCACTCGCTTTCTTTCTGCGGGCACTCGAGGAAATGCAATATCCTATCCAGTTCGTCCCCTACCTTTCTTCTCTCTCCGTTTCTCCTTCGCTCACGTCCTCCGCCTTTGTCTCACGTCACTCGATATCTTTCGTCTCGTTCAACGAGCACGGGCCATGCGATCCTCCCGTAGTTCTTCTCCTCCCTCGCGTTAACTCGCGACGATCCACTCTACACCGATGGGTCGTTCATACCGAAGAGCGCAAGTTTGTGACGTTTTCGTCGAACGGCGAGTTCAGTTATACGATTCGTCGAGGAGTGAAACGACCAAAGAAACGGCCGGATGAACGAAGGCAACGAGAATTCGTTTCGGCATTCGAGGGATTAAACGAACGAGAGGTCTGCAGAGAGAGATTAAATTGAGAAGAAGGGAGCCGTGCGTGGGAATGTACGTCGAGCTGAAGTGGACGCATTGAATAAAGAGCATCGATATTTTTAACACGGAGTTTGGATTTAATGAAAGTCGAGGTACCATACGTCGGATTAGAAGCATCGATTTTTACACGGATGGTAAACGCAGAGAAAATTACATAAATTGCTGCAACGGTATTTAATTGTGTTTCAGTTTGAAAATATCGCTCTTCGAGTTATCGATGCCTTCCTGCCTATCTCTACTTCGTACCAGAAATCGTTTCGGGACGATTAATAAGATTCCGCAGAAGTTGTCCATTGTCCTGGAATTTCAAAGGAAACTCTCGAATTCCACATTCCGGGGTATTGAAATCGCCCAATTATGAGCGTTCCTCTTTGCAAATTGTACACATTGCTCGTGCTACCTGTGCACGATACAACGGTTTAAAGCGCGCACGATCGAAGCGAAGAAAAATCGTAAAAGAGATTCATTTATCTCGCATCTTAGAATGTTAATATTTTTTCCAGTCGATTGCTCCGCTTTAGAAAGGTTCGCGAGTTACTGGAGCAAGTTGGCTCTCTTCGAGAACTCCCGTTCCGTTTCGCTCTCCTTTCCTTCCATCTTGTTCGCCGCTGGCGTGCGCCGATGCGATCGATTATTCTTCACACGAAAGTAAACTTTCTCGAAAACGAAGTTACGCTCCATTGTGCGCCTCTACGGCGAAACTCGTGCGCGTAAATTACTTCACCGACGAGATACCGTCCGATAACGGCTCACGGGAGGTTCTTCGCACTCGAATTCGTCTCGGCCGTTACGAACGAGCGATCGACGATCGATGATAAAGAGTAGTAGCGGTACAGTTTCTATTTCGCGTGTGAAAATGGAGGACGAGCCGTGGTGACTCTCGTAACCAAAGTTCCCACGAAGCTGGGCCGATTTTCACGGGCAGCGTTTTATGCACGATCGAACGTCAAGTGGGCCGTGAGAGTGCCGGGGTGAATTCTTATCAAGTGGAAAAACCAATGAATAATAGAACATGTCGCCGATAGTTCGCTCGTCGAATGCCCTCGTGCTACGGAATAATATGTACTTTCTTTGAGAAACTCCCTCGTAGCTTCGCGGTATTTTCTTCGATCGTCTCGAAGTATTTCGATTTGTTTACAATGCTCCTTGCGCGAGAATGTTTTTTAATCGTTTTCTCGAAATTCATCGGATCGAGCGTTTCGCGCCAATGCGCGGTCTTCCGTATTTTTTCGTGCCCCGTGAAAATAAACAAGAGCAAATCCCGGAGCGCGAGAGACGAGAAAACGAGAGGATACAAAGTAGCCTCGTAAATACCGGCCTAGGGGCTTTTGCGCGCTTGTGTTTTGGCTAAGCACGAGAGTGCGAATGGGCGCGAAATGTGCCGCTCGTTCACTTCATACGCACCCGAAGCGACACATACCAGAAAGATGCTCCGGTCGAGGATTTACGCGCGGTGCCCGTTGGTAAGCGGAACGTGCCGCCTGCTAATTAGTCATTACGACACACGCGCTGCTGGCGGTGAATGGACAGGCAGAAGAGGGAGAAGGGAAAGGAGCGCGAGAGAAAAAGGTAACCATGGATAATTGCAGGTTGCTGTTGATTTTTTAGGCCCTTCTTCGCACAAAACGAAAGAGAATCATCTACAAAAGTAGTAACAAAAGAAATACGTCCAATATACAATTTACAGACGTCGACAAAAAACGCATTCAGCGTGTAAAAATTTTGTGACGTCAAAGCAAACATTTCATCTCTACTTTTGAATTCTTACATTTCCAGTAAGACATACGTTGAATATTTTGCAGCGATAAATAATTATTAACAAATTCTAAAACGGATGTATTAAACGTGTAATATACTAACGTTGCCGTATTTACATTACTTCGTCTTCTTTTACTTACGA
Organism: Tiphia femorata; assembly: GCA_944319695.1. Taxonomy (NCBI): domain Eukaryota; kingdom Metazoa; phylum Arthropoda; class Insecta; order Hymenoptera; family Tiphiidae; genus Tiphia; species Tiphia femorata. Next base: position 2,035,257 of record OX090899.1, read on the forward strand.
CAGAGTAGCGCATTGACACGAAGCGTAGGTGTGACGCATCGAAGTGAATTTCTGAAACTGCACAGCTTTTCATGGACGCTTAGAAGTCCTCTCACGAAATCTTGATATCTTCGGGGAAATCTCTGAAGATGACGCGTCACATCACGAGCCTTTCGTTTCCTCGTCCTGGCATATTACAAGCCAATACGTCGAACCTGTTGAGAATACTTCTACGTTATTACCTCGCGGCTGTAGGATATTCCGTAGAATGGATTTTTCTTTTTCACTAAAGCAAACGACTCTCGTACGACTCACCTTACTGTTAGATGCATTGAATCCTACCTACTTTCGTGAAATCGACAATTACGTCGCAATTAAAAAGCATTGCTTTTTAACTTGAGATTTACGAGATTTCATCGTGTACGGGGTCGATTAATTTTATTTCACAATTACGTGGGAGGAATTCCTAACTTGCAGCCATCTTTCCAATTAGTCATGGTAGTCTGATCCTCTAAAACGCGATAACCCTTTGCGCGCGAACGTTATTAGCACGACTGCAGAAAGGAGCACATTATCTCTGCTTGACAGGGGCAGCTTCGAGGGCAAAGCGTTAACACCGCGCTCGGAAAATTAACAGTCTGTTCCCACGTCGCTATTCGTGCACAAGCTTCTACGGAGGAACTTTCAAAAATTCTCTCCCCCTTTACAAACTCGATCATTCATCGTGTCGCAGCAGGCATTACCTACGCGCATCAACTTTTCGTCTCCATTCGTTCGCTCGTCTTACAAGTTTCGAGCTTCGACGACGTAGAGACATCTATTCGTGGTCGTGGCAATGGCCGCAGTTGGAGTTGCAGCTGCAACTGTCGTGCGCCATCTCGACAACGGCGATTTGCACGCGCGGACAACGAGTGCGAGAACGGATGAGAGAAGAGGGTGGAGGATGGAGTTTCGAATCCGCACCGCGGAAACGTTTGGCCGACCCAGTTCCTCCTCCGCGTAGGACGCTTATAAATCAGTTTGCAAGCGTGACTCTGCCAGAAACGCCTCGCGTAACTATCGGCGGGAGGATCTCGCGACACTTTGATATCCTCCAATCGTTGGATGCAGAGGGCTTTTAACGTCACGCGAAATCTCTGTGTTAGTAAAAGCGAGGGCGTCAATCGATACTACGCGATTGTCCGTTTTCCGCGAAGAGTTTAATGACCGGCAAGATAGACGTCAGAGGTAGAAGAAAACAGATATTGTTAATAAATCGGACTGTTCCGTTAGCAGCACGCTTGTTGTTTCGTCCAGTTGGATTGTTTTTCCCTTCACGCAGTCGTTCATTGGCGTTGTCTTCCAGTCAATGTTATTTACACCCAGCTGCTCGCTCATATGGAAGGTGTCGCGCGTCAATCTTCGATCCGCTTGGACGATATACCATCCGACGTGCTTTTTCTCCAAATAAAAAGAATTCTCGAAACCTGTAAATCTTACGACGTTTTTAAATGTTTGACATCGAAGTTGAATATATCGTTATCCAGAGAATGTTTTTTTACGCGCGAATAAAATAAAGGTACCTTGATTTTCGTATTTTGAATACTTTGGAATATCTCGACAAGCGTCTGACAATTTTTCCACATTATTACGTAAAGTCAAGATCGTGAAAGAAATCGAATATAAAAGTAGCGAGCTAGAAACGTAACGTCAACCGTACTCTTAATATGGACTTTTGTTTCATTATCCCGGTGTGGAATGTGGAGAATGCCGTCGACATTTCCCGACAATTCTCCACTCGTAGATGAAACAACGAGTACACGATCGTGCGAAGTACTTTTGATTCTTCGCATTACGAGAGAAATGAATTCTCCTCTCGCTTCTTCGATTCGATCGAAGTCTCTCACGATCTAACGGGGCGGCAGGTGAGTCTAGACGAGCGTTGACGGCTGACGTCACGGGCGTAGGATTTTACGCGCGTAATTCGCCACGGGCCCGGTCGCGCCTACACGTCTTACAGTAACTGTTGTGCGGGAAATGGGTTTAACGGGCCGCTGGCGCACCGTGGAATCTGGGTCGCGGCCCGCTAATCGAGCAGCGAACCGCACCAGTAATTCGTACCGACGCGTTTTCATGGATCCTCCGCATTATCATGCGCGTATCCTCCTCTTCGGATGCACGTGCGTTGCCAAAATGGATCACGATACTGGTGGATTTACATCTTCGTCTTGGAAAAACCCGTGGAATTGGCGACTTTTCTTTTACCACCAGCAGCCAATGAAACTGCGTGTTTCGAGACAAGTGATTAAGAAATATTAACCCTCGTTCCTATGCTACAGGACTATCATCGTTACAACACTTCAAGATGCATGCCGATTACATGAAATTAACCCTTTGCACTCGAGGCATTTTTCGAAAATTCCTTTTGATTTCATAATGTACCGTGGAGGAAAAATATTTTATTATAGTGTTTTGGAAAGCTCTCGAGATAAGCTACAAGAATGTGCTATAAAAATGGGGAGTCCTATTTAAGAAATTGACGGTGACCTTCGTGTGATCTTCAAATGACTAGACACCTCTCGAGTGCAAAGGGTTAAACATTCATATTGTATATTGTGAATAATATTCACAATAGTTGATGCTCTTAGTATTTCCTGGTAGGTGTAACAAGTGTATTGGCGTTTTGTATTTTTCGAGGACACGTTCGACATCGCGTGCATCCTCGAAACGCTTTTTTCATCGTAAGACGACGAGCATGCGATCGTACAATTCCGTGCGCGCTAGTCGCGAAGCTAACGGGGCTTCGCGTTAGTTGGCCAAGCGCGACGACCGCGACGCACAAGGAGGTGCCGTTCGCGTTGCTGCCGTTCGACACGCCCGGGAGATCATTTTCTTTATTGGCTTGGGACTGCGAGCGCAGAGGTGCTTTCATTCATCAAGGTCACAGTTTCCTTCTTCACGGTCGCTTAGCGTCGTGAGTAGAACGTACTCTCTAATCGGGTAACCTATCATCATGATTTTTCCTTTGTACTCCCTTTGCTAAATTAGCATCTAAACCTAGTCTTTTCGAATATTTTTTGCCGATGGTGTGGATGGTAGTTTAACGAAAGTGTTGAAATTAGACAAATTTTCGACCTACAACAATTAACTGTGCCATTATCCATAGCGCTATCGTTGCTGTGCTCTGGCAAGTCGTTAAGGGATTATTCCTTTCTCTCTAGTGTTACGTTGCTCGGTGATCTATGTATTTACGTTTTTTTCTCAAATGCCTTTAAGGATCCTCGTTTGACAGGTCTTCAATTTTCGCAATTCACGCTGTATACCGTCGATCACGGTCCATTTCGTTAAGCGTATTTTCTCGCACGCGCTCACGCAGCATCGGTAGGCTCCACCTTTCTCGTCTTTCCTCTCTCTCATTTTCCTCTTTCTTCTGGCACTGCTTTTGCTTCCCCCTCCACATCTTCCTGCTTCTCCGCGCGCAACCGGAAGGCAGTTCGTGCCACATTCCATCGCATTGTTCGAAGCCAGGGCGGGTAATTTAGAGCACTCGTTCGCGTCGTCGGGCGCCCGTTCTCCTTCCTCCTTCTCTCTCCTTTCTCCTCCTCGCTTGCTCATCCTCTTCGATAATAACGGCCACCTGCAAAGCCGTTTTCGCATCTCCGCGATCCCTTCTCCGAGCGTTCCAAGTGATCTCCGTTTTACCTGTTCGCCTTCGCGCCACTCGTTCCCTTCCGCTCCTTTTCCACGCGCCTGCTCTTCCTCCTTCCGACGCTTCATCCTTCCATCGTTTGCCTCGTGCATTATCCTTCGTGGCACAGTGCTAGTCGATCATTTCCTAGGCTCGTCGTTACAACTGGAATTTGCGAAACACCGCCTCGTTACGTCGCTTTAGAGATTTTTCTTCATTCACTCCACGCGACGATGACTTGCCGAAGATGAAAAAGCAGATAATTTTCGAGTACTTTTTTGTTTTTTTGGAAAATTCCAAGATCTTTGTTGTATCTAAATTTTGAATCCGATACCTTTTCCCGTGGATTTAATTTTGCGTTCTACCTACTGTTAATGTCACACGACACTTTGCACTTACTGATGTGATTTGTAACGAAATTTCAATGTGTCAATGAAAACCTTAGTACGAAAGCAACGAGTCTCGACAGATACGTCCTTTTCCAATTTCATTCCACAGTTACTAAATTGAACCTTATGCACCTGCACGATTGAGAGTTATATCGAGAAGAATCACTGACTCTTCCACTCGCTCCATCGAACATTAATCTGCCCCGTTTCGTAACACCCTCCAGAGTCCCTTTCGTATGGTCGTTTACCCGTATCGGGAACCTGACGCTTCTTTTATTGCACTGTGATGAATATGTAAACGGATATAAATAGATCTACGATTGCCGTTCGAACGTATATTTTATTCGACTAAACATAGACGCGCAAGAGCGTAAGCGGAGAGGAATGTGAATGCGAGATATCTCGGTCGAATTGCGGACGGATGGACGAATGGAACGGAATGCTGAATAATTCACAAACAATTCGTTCCAGCCTCGCGATATCCTCCTCCTCTGCTTCGATATTTTCCACGGCGAGTCGAGAATTCGCACGAGCGATTGTGAAGTACCGATGCAAGGTCGACGTTCCTCGGGGATTCTTACGGAGAATTCGCGAAATCTTTAATCACGACATTCTCTTGTCCTCTGGTGTTTGCGTCCCGCCTACTCTCGATGCAAGAATGAACGGGGACCTTGGAAGAATCCTCATCCGTGACCTTGAGCTGTGAATTGGATGCTGCAGGTTAAAATTGCGAAGGATGCGGGCCTTTAGCTGACATTTATCGTTTAGATAGAATAGTACGAGTAGAAGCTCGTTGATCGTTTCATGCGGTTTACGATTTCGTTTCTATTGAGTTCAAATTTCCATGTCGTGCTCCTGATAACGACTCGGGTGATTTTATCGGTCGAAAATGCAAAATCATGGAAAAATCGCTTACGTCAATAATATGCGCGCACCGTTAACGCACGAACGTACTGCAATCCATCAGACTCCCGCCACCGCACGTCTGGCGATTCTGTGAAAACACATCGTGTGTACATTTCATTAGAGAATGCGCGATTGCAAAAGTAGACAGGGCCGAAAGTTTTCAAATGTCGCTTTTCCACTTTCACGATGAGAAATAGCTAGGGAACTGGTGGACAATTCATTTTGCCGCATTCGCGGATAGGTCGCTTTGAGAATTCTTATGGTTGAGAGAAATTTTCTTCCCGAATGAAAAAATCACACAGCGGAAGAGGATTTGATTCTCTCGAAACAAGAAAGGTCGCGACAATTAAAGTTTCTGTATTTTCACGACATTACTTCGTAACAAGACGTAAACTCTCCGTTGAGATTAAATAATCTTGGAATGCTTTCTGCAATTTTCAATCTCATTTCCTGTTCCGTTGCAAGGCGCTTTATGATTTAGATTTCAAAATTTACCTGGAAATATTCAAGGATGTGGTATAGATATTAATCTTCCACCGCAGCGCCATCGTAAATGTGCAACCATCCTAACTTGCAAAATGTCCAGGACATGCATTATTTTTCATTGTTACTTTGCATTGTAAATTCATTTGTTCTGGAAACCGTGGTTTGTATAGGAACATAAAATAATAGAATCAATAAAAGAATCATTTTTCAACTGTATATATTTGTTTTCAATACGATACGTGGTTTTCGAAAAACAATAAATTTAAGACGAAATTTGCGGGTTTTTAACTTCGTATGATTCTTCCACAATTATGCCACAAATTAAACGGCTTGCAAGGAAATATACGTATGACTGAATAATGAAAAAATGATCTTGAGAATATGTAAAATGTCGTTAAAAAAGATAAAAGATAGGCAGTGTAGTTACTTTTCAAAATTGTTACTATTGAAAATCGTTTGTGCGTCATTAGATTGCATGCAGAAATGCCAATCAGCTCGACATTTCCCAAGGAATAAGAGTATTGTAAATATCGAATAAATGACGGCCATGACAATCGATTTGAGAGCGCAAACGGTTCGGTGAGTTTAAAACGTAAATCGAAACTCGCCTCGACGACGAGGAAGTCGGCGCGGAATTAGATAGGACGTCGTGCCTGGAGATTCCGGTTTAAACGAGGCCGAGGAACGACCGTGTCCGCGCGCGCGCTTCGTCGTTGTCGACGCAAGGTGTACTCGTCTGCTCTTACGTAAGCAGGTATAGAATGTGCATTCCGCATTCCTGGACGGGCTGCGCGTGCGAGTGTCTCGTGCGTAGGTATCCACCAATGCGATCAACGCATCGCGAGAGAGCTCTGCAAAAATAATTCACCAGCAAGACTTTCTCTAGATTCTTTCGACGTCTGTCGCGCCCGTTGTATTCGAGAAATTGATTCTCCTGAAATTTTCCGAAAAAGTCTGCGGAGACGCTTTGCAAATAGCGCTCGATTTAAATAGAAAATTTAATTCGCTGCATGCTTCAAAGGTACAGACTTTTTTTTATTACAGAATGATTACTACCATGTTCGGTTGGATGAGTTGTTAATAATTATTGGATTTATCAACGGTCGACCTAACGCGACTGTTACTTGTGTAAAAACACTTTAGCCACGTTGTACTCGTGTAATCTCAAATGGATGTAACGTCGTTTACATAAACTAAATAAAAATTGCTGGGCCCTTTAACTTTTCGTGGGTTAACCAATTTCTTGTGAGAGCATTTAAGTGTTAAGACGCCAGCTTCCGAAGACGTTGACGATCATTCGATTCCTCTCTTCAGAATGAAGGACGATCTGGTCGCGAGCTTGGCGACACCTCGAGAAGACGCTCGCGAAAGAACCTTGGAAGTGCCTGGGCAAACCTTGACCGCGCCATGTTGCGACAGGGTCGTTGGTACCGCTAGTGTTTACCCTGTCAGCCGGCACGAGAATAGAACCAGGCCAGTCTCGATTGCCGAGAGAAGTCTTGTTGCTGTGTCGGGAGAGAGAAAGAGAGAGAGAGGGAGGAAAGTCACCGACAATGCGTAAATATACGCGTCTACTGGCCCCAGGAGAACCGCGAGAAATGCAGCTGGTGAGAGTGATCGGACCCCGAAAAGAACATTTGGTCCAGATTGTATTCTTCGAGAAATTATGAGATGCAAGTACAATCGCGTGAGCATTACGTTCGTATCCAGGGATTTTCGTATTTTACTCAATGCTATTTTTAGATAGTTGCAGGCGATACACATAGAAAATGTTTAAAAAAAGTGTAGACGCATACCTATGTATTATATCGAATCATTCTAACTTCCTCGACAATTTTTCTTTTACACGTGCATACAACAATGTTAATAAGACGAGAAAAATTACATTCGGCATCCTGCTAAATCATCAAATAAATTGCATTTGTCGATTAGAAAGTTTGAGGAACTTAAAAGAATTTAGGTTTGTAAATTGTTTCGGGGCACTCTATTCATATATTTAAAGTGTTTTAAGGGCAGACGTGTAGAGACTTCTTACTACACGTCAAAATCGCACGATTGGAGAATACTTTTAAAATCGTAAACCTCTTTCGTCCACTGTATCTACTTCCTAAACGAACATTCTAAATTCTCCTTCATAAAATTCTCGCACCCAACGACCCACTTTCCTCTAGATTTCGCACGATCCCCCTGCTCGGCCCGAGAAATCCGACAATGTAAGAAAATCTCGGAAGAAAGGAAAACCCGGTATCTTAGCTACCACGAATCTGGCCGCGTGCTTGAGCTACACGTTGGTATTTTCGTCAAGCTTCTCTTCTTCGTCTGACCCTCCACCGTGCCTCTCTCAGTCTCAAGGATTAGATTTATCACCGACGTTTTCCGTAAAGAGGCACTAAAATCGCGCGGTACATTGGGAGGACTGTGCCGTTGTAAAAGGTTTATACGGTCCTGGCCCTGGTCCTGGCCCGAGACCGTTTTATAGGCCGAAGCGCATCGAGGTGGTCAGGGTCGGCATTTGACGAGAGAAGGAGACCCAGCGTGCGCCGATCCAATACACGAAGCGACCCAATACAACCGGTATACGATCTTCTTGTACGAGCGTGGAATTCTTCCTCTTTCTCTCTTTCTTTACATTACCCATCCTACTGACATACAGTAATCGAAGCTTCCATAGGTGGACGTCGCATAATCCGATTTCTAAAAACAAGCGATTTCTGACTGTAGATGCGATATTAGTTTACACCCAAAAACCCTTGAGTATTTTTACTAAAGATAAATTACGTGGTCAATTTTTATGAAAGTAGCCCAAGCATCTAACGTAGAAAAGCTTGCTTTCCTTTTCATGTTGGGTGATTTTGATTTATACTATAATATCGAATAAATCGCTTTTTCCACGATTCGCGTTAAATCAACGCCATTTTCAATTGCAAGTTCCTTTATGTTCGTATGGAACGCGTATACCTACATCGTAAAAAAAGTGCACGTAGGTTCGCTCGCGTTGTACGTGAACGTGAACTTAGATTCCATTTTTCCTCATACCCCTTTTCCTCGTGGACTCGATAGAGGAGGAGTAGAGGCAAGTGGCGGTTGACATCGATATTTCGACCTTCCTGGTCGACTTGGATACCTATCGAGGATCGAGCAATGAGTGTCATGCATCACCGCGGTCCAGCCAGTCGATCGGGTAGCAGGCCGAAACGATAAACCACGCGTGGGTGAGCCCGAAACAATTTCCTGTCCTGCTGGCGCCACACCCTCTTCTCCTCTTCGTTTCTCGTTTCAGCTCGCTCGGCCTCAGCATCCCTTTCCCTTTGCTTCTGCTTCTTCTCGCCCTACCGGTTCTACTTGTTCCTTCCTCTCGTTCGCTCTCCTTTCACGGTTCGATCGCCCTTCTCAAGTAGACAAGGATCCGGCGCCGCGTGACGAGGTGGAGGTCGCTTCCTCGAGGAGAGAGATGAGTCGAGGTTATCTATCTGGTTCAAGGTCGCATCGATTCCCGGTAAGAATCTTTTCCGTGTGGAGTGGTGACGCGGGTGGCTGAGCCACTCCACTGGACGCGGACTCCTTCGCTCGATGGGTCGCGCGTGGGACGCATCAAGGGTCCTAAGGGTTGCTTCGTTGTCCTCGTTCATTGTCTTCGAGAGGATGGGTTTAGCATTGAGAGGTTTTATGTTTTTTTTTTCTTTTCGCTTTCGGCACCCCCGCGAATTTAGCTGCATCGTACTAGATGATATCCTGGGTGTCCGTTGATACAGTATTGGGTTCTATTGTTTCTGCATAGTGGCAAATGCGGTACTACGAATTAAGGGTAATAGCTTAGATAATTACATTTGGATAGTTGACATACCATGGGAGAATTACGCGAGAATTAGAAACTCGTTAGTTTTGAATGCATACATCTTGAGAAATCTAGAAAGTGAATAATGAGATAATGCAGTTTGTAACGGTAATTCGAATCGTTTATTGTCGTTTCTTCTGTACATTGGTTGAATGTAATTTAGTGGCAATAGTAATCTTTTCACCTCTGAAATTATGGTCAGCGACCGAAATCCGTTTTTATACAATTCTAATGGATGCACTTTCTAATACTTTCCATCGTTTACCATCGCCATTATCGTAATCGATAGAAATCTTTACATCGGTTTCAGACGTCAGCGAAGTAAGAGATTTCGTGAATTGCTTTTCCTCTTGCTAAAAAATCTCGTATATTCTTTAACGTTCTCTACGGCGTTGTAATAAATCACTTTCTAACGGTAAAACTCTCCCTAATTTTTCATGTTATATTAAAACGTTTAACAGCGATAAAAATAATTCCGTCCGACACTTATCCACGATTACAGATCAATAACATTCGCGCGTGAAGATTTACAATCTCGTAATTAATTTTCTCTTCGGGTAATGGGTATCTCGTCCGTGTCGACCGGGACTCTAGGATACATCGTTTCGAGCTGAGAACAATTTCCGAAATGAGAATATAAATTTCCGAGCGCGGCTTATGCACAGAAGCTATCGTTGACATCCGGAAAGGATGTCGTCGGAACTAATATTTATTCTGGAACGTGCCGTATGTGGGTGAATGCTTCGAGGCCGTATCGACGTATCGGTTTCTCTTGTCCCAGGGCGTAAATTAAGTTTCGCAGTTCCGTTTATCAATCGCTCCACTTTATCTTTATCCGCCTATCCTTCTTCTCTCCGTTTCTCCCTACTCTCTATCAACGTTTGTCTCCTCGTCTCCCTTCTTTCTCCTCGCTACCCTGTCTGGCTTCTTTCTCCCTTTCGTTGGAAATTGGCGGTGCGGCGCGGGTCGTCGCGCTCGATACGCCTCGCTTACGTGAAAAATGAAGTATCGATTGCGGGCCCGCTAACAGCGCGAAATACGAAGCGGCAATTGCCGTGGAAAGTCTACAGCGCCATTGGGATCACGGTAAATCACGAAAACCCCTTGGAATCACGGAGCTGCGTGCGGTGATTCCGGAAGCTCGCTTCTTTACGATTTTCCATTAATAACTAGAGTCTCTGATTCACCGAAGAGATTACTCGCTTTACGAATTTTATTAGTCACGACCTGCCCGCGATCAGTAACACTTTATTCGCACAGTGCTTCCGGTGTATAACCAGAAAATTGCACTAGGTTACAGAGAATTAAGGAAAATAGTTCTTTATGATAAACATGCTGCGGTATTTCGTCGAATGCGTCCTACTCCCTTTTTCACGACGATTTGTTCGCCCATCTTCTTCACTCTCATTCTCCAATTTCGATTTCTGCGACTACCGTGATGGACGGTCATCCCTGAAGCATCGATATTTTCAGGGGGCGCTGAGTCTGTCTGGTGGCCGCGCTTTTGTCGGTGGCTGACACGGGGAGTCAGCGACGACGCTGACACTGGCCGTCTGCAGCGGCAGCGGAAAGCGACGCTTTTGTTGTTGCCGCTGGGAATGAGGGTTGTTGAAAAGGGTGGAGGAGGAGGAGGAGAAGGGAGAACTGCTCCTCATCGACGGGGAAAGCGTGGACCCTAAATTCTGCCGATAACCGCGTTTCTCCTGCTTCTCTCTCTCTCTCTCTCTCTCTCTCTTTCAAACGCATGCACAGACAGACATTCACTCACTCGCTCGCTCTCTCGCGTTTCCGTACCCGATTGCCCGTTGATTTCATATCGGCTGCCATCCACCGAACTTACACATCGAGCTTCCAGTATCGAGCTATTGATTCTCCTCGACAGTGCACCTCCTGGCGGCCCTTTCCGGCTTCGTTATTGTTTCCTGGCCCTGCTCGTACCCTCGCACTCAGGACCGATGCGATTAGGATAACACAGTTGAACCCCGTTTAATCCTGTCCCGCAACGCGACGCTACCAACTTAGCAGACCGCAGCGTGGTCGTTGAGGAGGGACAATGACGACGTTGAGAGAATCTCTTCCGACAGTTTTGATGTCGAGAGGAGAGTGAGGGATCAAGGTCTAAGTTAAGTCGGAAGATCGCGGTTTCAAGGAATTTCATCGTTAATCCTACGATGACCGCGTGGCGTCTTGCATGTCTACTTTACCAAGTATTTTGTTAATCTGACAGATTAACTTTGGAAGAAACAAATAGCTGAGAGCTCGCGGGACCGCGACAAGAACGGTGTTATAGTATCCGTGCAAATGTGGTCCTTTAAAAATGTAGAAAATGATTCTCCAGCGAAAGAAAGACAGAGAGTTTATGCGACAGCTCGATATTACGTCAACGGATGAGTTTGAGTACTCGGAACGGAAGTATTTCGCTTCAATTTATCGTCGGGTTCTCTTAAATCTCACTTTATTGCACTCCGCGTTGAACTCCAACCGCCCTTTTACCTCGCGTTACCAGTGCGATCGTTTCATTCATTTTAAAGGTTCTGAACGAGCATTCCAGTTTACAAGGATCGATCGCAAACTCGTTCTCAACGTGGCGGCTTTATAAAGATCTTCAGTGCCACGAATTTCCTTATTCGCATTTTCCACAATTATCCGGGGAATTTGTCAGCGTGACCCAATTGCACATATCACTCGACCATCCCGCATTCTTCCTCGTTTCCATCGGCGCTTAATTGACCGTAGACGCAGTCCATAAGAGAGTATTCTTCCTGTCAGCCGATGCTTTATCGTCAATACCTACAAGGAGAATTGGATAAGGGGCCGTGAGCGCACGACACAGACCTACATTTTGGACAAGCTTATTGCGATTTTTGTCCTGAGTAGTGTAGTCGGTACTGTCGTTTAAGAAAGGTATATTTAAACTATACACAGACCCAGGAATGCATTTTATTTAATTCCGATTTTGCACGTGAACTTTTTCACAGACTCGAAAGCGAAGCACAACGGTGTCAATTTCTCTTACTCGTCGTTCAGTCCCGTTATTGTCCCTCTCGTCTCCACCGCCGCGATGCAATTAGGATAACATCGTTGGCTCACGTATAATCCTGCGGTCGTACGACCTTCTCTCTCGACCATCATGGGGTGTCCAATGGCAGGATCGTGGCACGGCATCCGCACCCAGGCTATCCACAGAATCACAAGACCGTATAGCAGCAGATCGCTCGACATCAATTGTTATCCGTCGGCTTATCCGACGCTTTACGAGTTCTCCGCTAAAAGCTTCCTTTGCATGGCTCAATTCTTACCGAGTTCTTCGCACCAGACCGCTTTGTTTGATTCGTAGTTGAAGTAGAGAGGCGTCGGCTCGCCGAATCCTACAAAGGACATATGCTAATCGTATTGTATACGCAATAGCTAAGACTGTCATGCACGTATGTGTGATCACTTAAGTAGAAAGAATTTCTACCTTTACGAATTCAGTGGTTCCTAGCGACTGTATGTAAATCGGAAATTTGTTTGCTTACCTCGGATGTAATGGGATAAGCGAGAGTTTACCTTGTGAAAAGAAATATGTTAAATGCAAAATGAATATTAAATAGTCAAAAAAGTCTTTATTGTAACAAAAAGTTAATATGCAAATTTCGTATTTGAATTGAGAAAATAGTGACGGTAGGCATACTAAAAACGAGAATTCGTAGAATAAGTGTAGTTTGTGCAATATAACAGAAACATTAAAATCCCGTAGTACGGTTCCCTGCGCTCTTTGTCGAAGCTTCACTTCCTCGATATGTTAATTAAGTAATCTGGACAAAGATCCTATTAGATCTGATTGCGAGTGGAGCGAGGTCGGTCGACAGAGATTGAAAGAGGGACCGTCGATCGCATGCAAAGGTATGCGGAAGTGAGATGTTCCATGTGAAGGGTAACCGTGTGTGTGTGTGTATCCGGGTGTGTAGGATACCTTTGCGTAACATCGCTAGTTTGTTCTGTTTACGAAAATCGTACAGTCGAGGAACGAGATTTTTACGATCAGTGGGATATCTTACGCAAAGGAATTATGAATCAATACAGGTGAATCCGCTTACCTACTTCGTAGATATTAAATTTCCACTTAAGTTCAACAGTCTGCGAACTGAGTTTATCTTTCCTGGCTCGGTTTACTCATCGGTATAGGCAATGCTCAAATACGCGCTGCAGTACACGCATCGGTGGTAATCTTTGGGCCGATCGACCAGCTGCGATAAAGGTATGAAAAAATTCCACTTGCTTCCCTTCGATCTGAAATTTTTTCACTATTTTCGAACTCAACTCGTGATGGAGTAGAGTGGATGTGGAAAATAAAGAAACAAATAATTTTTCGATAGAGTTGTCTACTACCTGGTGCACTCGATAAATTTATTTGCATTATTTTTCAACTTATTACGCTTGTAAATGGCGCGTGTATTCTTCGGTTAGAAATCTTCATCGTTCAAATTACATTTTCCATATGAGATAATCTCTGGGTGGCGTTAATTCACGGCAGAAATCGAGCAACTGGTATGGCGGCATCGAGATCTTCAAGATTAGCGGACGCGCCGTCACAGATGAGCAGCGGAGCGTGCAAGATACCGCGGTGAAATTGTCATCTTTTTTTTCTCGACTACGATTCAGATCGCCATCGTCCGTCGTCTCACTGTTTTTGCAAACTACTAGTCGTCCGCTCGGCCGTGTCCCGATCGATGCGTCCCTCGTTCGAACGATCTTTCTTCATTTTTTTTTTCCTTTTGTCCAATCGTTGCCCTCTTTGTCGAACGTCCGTACAAAATCTCCGTTACTGACGAATAGTGCTTTATGCATGCGCTTTAATTCTAAGAAGGTTTTCGTGGACGAACAATCTGGGCACTGCAAGTTGCTCACCCCAGGTAGGTGAATCAACCGATTAGTCAGGCATGAAGGGTTTAATAGTTGCAATAAGAACGTAAAACTATCGTTAGTTACTTAGAGACTAATGTTGGTAACGGCTATTCTGATTGAGCCCCGGATTCGAGGATATTCAGTTTATGGTAATTGGAAAGTAGCTAATCTCTTGGGATCGTTGGTTCTGAAAATTAGTTTCAACGAATTTTGATGTCGATAGAGGAGAAAGAGTGAGGATTAAAGTACAAATTAAAAGTGGACGATAAAATTCTTCGAAATCTATCGTAAATGAATTCATGGGTTATTTCCTTCCGTTGTAAAATTTCATATGCAACGAAAGAATTGCGAGATCTCAAAATTGCTCAGCCGTGGACATTCGAGTGAAGTAGAATACATAGTTCGAAACGCATATCGAACGTGCATGGTTCCCAGGAGGTACACGATATGTTATCTGAATTCTGGGTCGAAGAGGATTGGTCGAAAGTGCAATTCTTTCGCGAAACAATTTCGATAGTTCGCGTTCTAACAACATCGTTCTCGTCTCGAAGAAAACTGTAACTGTTTGAGGCTTGAACAAACTTCGTATTCAACATTTTTCAGATCATATTATTAATTAATAATAATAATATAACTAATAGCAATAACCAAATTCTTTAGAATTCTCTATTCCGTCCGTTGTTTAGAAAAAAATTAAAAATCCGCAGGAAATTACAAACAAACAATTTATAAATCAAAAACACATTTTCATGTTTACGAGGTCCTTGAACATATTTTTAGGCGACATCCTTGTTCAAAAATTGAATCTACCGTAAAGTTACTATCTGTGACTACATCCTAAATAACGTAATGATGCGTAAGGGATACGGATAATAGAGAGGATTAGTGTCCGGAATATATCAGCATTAACGCGGAGATGAATTTCCAAATGAGGATTTGCATACGTAATCCTACATCGTGTTCACCGGCCATGGACAGTATTGCACCGTGTGTTTCTCTTACCCAAACATAGATCTTCGCGAAATAATTAAAACCAAATACAAAACAATAATTTCACGCACCGTGCGTTCGGAGAAAATTTTGAAAAATTAAAAAACCTCTTCTTACCCTTTGTTCCCGGCGAAACAAACCACCAACTTCTTAAACCAACAGAATCTACCTTGCATGCCTTGCCCATGAAGAGAATGTGACTTTTGCATTTCTTGATTTTTCATAATATCGCAAAGGGTGCTCGCACGAGTGTGAGGTGAAAGAGACGAAGTTCGTCGCGACTCTGTGGGGGTGGTAGGATGAAAAATCGACCCCACCTCAACCTGCGTCCGTCCTTTTCACCTCTTCGGGCTAGTGACGGACCGACGGTAAACATCGATTTCCCTTAGGGCCGGAACACGGGCGAAAATATGACGAGCCCCGCGGCTTGTGTGCGAACGCGCCCTCGTCTCGTCGTTCTCATCCTGTCTCGCTAGCGCGCAAGCACTCCATCCTCGCATAATTTCGAGCGGCTAATTGTGTAACGACAATGTCAACAGCAACGGCGACGACCGTTCCCTCGATCGTGTTCCGTCATTCCTGGAGTTAACACAGCCGCTCGTTCGACCCAATTCCACGCAGCCTGGAATTGCAACGGGCGTGCGAATGCGTGAACGTCGTCGGTTCGGTGCGTGTTGCACCTCGTGCTTCTCCCGATGCGACAATGATGACGCGATGACGTCGGCTCAAGGAGAATGCCGGCGCGAGCGGAATTTTCTTTGACCTCCGAAGTATGCCGCGTCTAGACCGAGTAGGACAATTGTGCTGTGCCGTTATCGTCGCTTTCGTTGCGCCACGAGCCTCCGCGATGAGGGCAATCGTTTCGCGGTCATTGGTGTCTTAGGTTTAAAAGATTCAGCCGAATGTTGGACTCATAGAAATTTTCTTGCTTACGTAACTCATGAGGAGAAGGGCTCGTAAGAATATGCATTAATCGATGCGTGATTCAATGTTTAACGTGCTTCTTGAAAATATCTGAAAAGAAGTGAATGCTAAAGTAAACGATGGATTGGCGCCCATGACGCAGCAGAAATTTTTATTTTCGATGAAATATCTTCCGTGTTCTAGATTGCCTCGTTACTTCAATTGCCACTTTGGCTAATACGTTTGTAAAAGTACTTGACCCTATTTCTCATTAACGTTAAAAGCTAATTTCACTCGAAGATCCCGTTTATCGTGGGCCAAACATTGTCGGAGTCTTCTTTACGCCCTAATTATAATTGGCAGGCTGCTCCGTCGGTCGTACCGACGCAACGCATGTCGAATATAGGAATATTCACTTATTCATCGGAATATGAGGACGATGCGCGCTACACGTTGCTAAGATATGCTTTCGATGGGCCGACTAATTTCTACGTATGCAAATGGTAGCCTCGAGGCATTTTGTATAAATATTAAACTGATCGATGCGGTGTTTATGGTTGACCGTGCACATTTGCCGCAAGCACCAGTCATGCATAGTACAATGTGACTAATCAGAGGGCTCATTGGCAGTTAGCTACAAAAGTATTCGTATCCTTCCAATTGATAAATCGACACGCATAATATTGTTTCAAATGAAATTGTACAAGGTGGTTATGCACAGGATCAATTGTCAAGTGTTGACGCGTGTACGCATATTTTTGTGTAAAAATCGCAAAATATGAAATGATTTCAAGCAATCGTTTCTTACTAAACACGATAAATTGTCGGCCACCAAAATACTACGTGTTTACGACAAATTTCTAATATTTGGTCGGTAGCTCATTCATTTCTCAACGTTGCCAATGGTGTAATCGTGATAGATGAAATCCGTTTCCTTTCTACGAAAACTCGATGATCAATTGACTTCCTCATTCCCGAGTGGATGCAAGACGTCGACGCGTTTCGATAGTTTTCGGAACGAGTGGGTGGGTCACGGCACTCGTAAACTTTTCTTGGTAATTCGCGAATTGGCACGAGCTTAACGAATCGTTTCCCGGGAAGGTTCGACGTTCTCTACTCGAACGTCTCGGGAGAGTGAAGGCTTGTTAGCAGTTGGATGTTTCAATGGGAAGCAATTGCACTTATTGTGGGACGGAAGTTGAAGGATTGCGGGCTCGAAGTTGTTGAAATGGATTTACGAAATTATTGGTAATACGGGGACGAAGAATTTCAGTGTCCTTTTCTTTTTTCTCACTTATCGTTAGTTTGGACAGTTGTCGTTTCTGAAAGAAAAATTCCATTTCCTTTGCTAGTTCGATTCGAGTCTTTTGTAGAGAAATATCAATAAGCACGAGATAGCGTGCGATAAATTGAAACGTGTTTTAAGTAAACACGCGTTGCTCGCGCGGTTGGGGCGGCACTCGTTCCGTCGAAAAATCAAAGCGCAGAATTATCACTGTCTAGAATGTTTACGTAACACTGATACGTGGAAGTCGCGTATTATGATATTTCCTTGTAATTGCAGTTCGTTGTACGGCCTGACAAACATCTCGCAGTACCTCTGCTACAACTTGCCACTCTGAGACCTTCGTCGCAGTTCTAATTTGGCTTCCGTCTAATAAACATTTCCCGGTAATACTAATTATAGTACACCCGCTTCTACGCTGGCGGATCTCATTCGCGTGATTGTCCCACGCTGCACATTGTAGAATTCAACTTTACATCATACTACATTCCGTTAACGTGAAACGCGTATTATTTATGTGCAAGAATCGTGACAGAATTACGTAAACACGGACTTTCCTCTGTTCCTTAAGGGCGACGTTTCTTAGACAGTTTTTAGACATTCTTTTCGACCAAACGGTATGGATTGTCTAAACTCAACTAACTTTGCTTTATTTTTCTATTGCCTTTTTAATTTCCAATATGTAGAATTGTTTATTTATAATCGACCGACTCTGCGATTTCGTAACTCGAGGAAAAATCTTGTTTATAAAACAAGTGCATCGGTTCCTCGTGCTACTTTACCGTCTCGCTCGCGGATCCAATGAACGTAAATGCATTTGCAAATTCGTGCTCCACGCTCTCGCGGCGCCGTATTTTCGTTCCATTGACACCGGACCGCGCGTGCGAGTCGGGCGTAGAATTCGATTACTAGGAATAGAATTTCTATGAACGCGCGAGAAGCGCGATGGGTGGAAGGAGGAGGCACGTGGCCCGCAAACGAGCAGAATACTCGCGTACGATCTGTTTACGAGGGAGTCTCGTGAATTTTGGCAAGCCACGATTCAATGGAAAACGCGAATCGACCGTGTCATACCGTGGCAATCGACTCATCTTCTTCCTTCCGTCCTCTTCCTCTCCTCTCTCTTCCTCTCAGAATTCGCACGCGCCAAATTCTCCTCTCTTGGCCAGCGATTGCGCGTGTATCGAATTTTCTCGTGCTTTCTCATCGTCCACGTGGACTCAAAGAAGTGTTCTCAAAACACCATCCTCCCTTTCCGAGTGGAAGATTAAGGGTAAGTTGTCGGTGCGGATGACGGGAGATATTCAATTTCTTAGAATACAATGACGACGCGATTTTGTGATTAGCAATGCGTAACAGATACTCCGAAAATGAAGGGCACTTGAAGAATTCGAGAAAGAAGTTTTATTTTCGAGTACCGCGGAAATTTTACTTTCATTTTACTCTTGTCTACGGTATATATATATGTGTTAAAATACATTTTAACCCTCGAAGGAGTGTGCCTCAATTTTTCTCAGTGGAAAGCATCCGATTTAAAGTAAGCAAATATTAAGCGAATAACACGACAGCAAACATTCTACGTAGAATAACCCGTGCGACGAATCGACCGAACCTGGCTTTGAATTTTATAGTAAGGATTACCCAGAATCCCAATGTCCAACGAACCCGCCTCGCTCTTCATGGCACTGTATCTCTCTTTTTCTCTGCAATATAATTTCAGCCATCTCGTCTTCTTCCAATTCCTTCGCATCTTCGAGTCCACGCGAACTGTGTCGAGTAAGTGTTGGCCATCGTCCACGAAGGAAATAGTTCGCGAGCGTCCCGATGAATACATAGGAGGAGGTGCCGGTGCCAGTATATAGCGGACTTTCATGCAATTGGGTCGTAATATGGCGGCGTTTGAAATAGGAGACAGGAGGACACAAGGCTGTCTTTCTTTTTATCAAACATTTACAATTCATGTGACTCGTTGCTACCATTGTTGGTTCTCAACGTGCAAAGTAGAACGATGCTCTTCTATCCTTTCCTTTAACGAATTCGGACGTTCGCTTCACTTTCTACTCCGACAGTTTTCTTAATCGATGGTAAACGAACTTTTTTAAGTGCTTCGACGATTGTCCACTTACGATCCACGTAGAACGACCACGCGTAAAAGATGACGTCAATCCCATGAAAACTCCCACGTCCTCTCCTTCGGCGAAATTATCGTCTTTGCTCGATACGCCGTTATTTTCTTTCCGCGTTAGGAGAGCGCACGAGGCGTCAGACTCCATGGTTTGATGGATAGCGGAGGACTCGCCTCGTGCTTCCTCTTGGCCCTACGCCCTAACGCCTTCCCGAATGAAAGGGTGCTCATGATGGATCGCCGAGTGTTTTCGTTACTAACCGCCCACTCCACGTGTGCCGCGCCTCTTCCTTGGCGCGAAAACCCCTAAGACTCTCTTTTCGGCGAGAGAAGAACGAAGAGAGGGTGACGCGTGTGAAGTTGGCCTCCCAATATTGAAAAAAAATATTTGAAAATATGTATTCGTTTACTCATCGTTTGCTCTTGAATGCACGGTTGGAATTTTCGTTTGACCCCTCTTAGTTCAAATATTAGACGAAATTTAATTTTTGGGGTGCCAACTTCACACTTGCCGTACAACGTTAAACAAGTCACTCCCTTTACGGTCGTGCCTAAAAATACAAATTCGAGAGTTTTTCTTGGTGCAATCGTTTGCTCACGAATTTTGCTTTTTTCAAATCTTTTTTTTCCAATATTGGGGGGCTAACTTCACACGGTTGAAAGGGTGGCAGAAGCTCATAGACGTGTCGAGAGGAAAGCGATAAGAAACGCGCGAGGGTGAATGGTAAGAAGCAGACTGCACGAGGGTGAATGATACTCTCGTCGACTCCATGTGGGTAATGCGTCTCGAACGATAACGTAATCTTTTTGATATTTAAGGGACGTTTAAAACTCGTCGGTTCGAAGTTTCGCAGTAGCTTTCACACTTTTTTCAACAGTCCGTTTTGTAAGCATTCCGATTGCAATCCATGCTCAACCGTGAAAACAAATTGTCCTTAGGTGATTTAAGTCGAACCAAAGCTCAATTCGTTACTAAGGACTGACAACACGAGAGTACACCCTGTCTCGAGATTGTTAATTTGCATATTTTTCATTCGGACCTCCATGATTTTACTTGTATTCGAATAACAGAATATATAATTCGGACGCTAGAAGTACACCCAGACGATAGTTGTCAGTACGATAAAAAAAATCTAACATGTCCTTTATTGATAATATTCGACCTAGAAGAGGTATGTGCACGAGCTTTCTCGGCGCTACATCATCGTCCGCGTGATCGGACGAACGAAAGAGAGAGCGAGAAAGTCTCTTCCAGTTCATTCATCTCTTCCTCCCCCTCTTCGCCCATCTGATATTCCCGTCTCGCCGGCGCGTATCCGTTCGCTCATCACGAAAACGACTCGCAGTCTCCGATCTCCTGCGGTTGCATTACGTGACGAGCGATGTGCCTGTGCCTGCCTCTCCACTTCTATCGTAGCGCCTCGTGGTCGAAGTACCTGCGCCAGAGCTAGCTTAACCCAATCCGAGATATCTCATCCAGAACAGCCAGACCTAGCTCTCGGGTCTAACCTGCCAAGCGATCTACCTGCCTGGGTACCCAACTGCGGCCTAGAAATGAGGCACCTGTCCTCCTTGTCTCGCCCAGTGCCATACCAACCAGACCCTTAACGGTTTCTCCTCCTCCTCTTCCTTCTCGTGACGCTGGCGAGTGTCGCCACGGCTGATCACGACTGGAAGATGGTGAGACGCGATAGCGACGGAAATGAAGGTAGAAAGAGGAATTGGGCTTTGCCAGAGGGAGAAGGTGCGAGGAAACCGAGTCTCCCGAAATATGCTCGTGACGTTCGGGTAGAAGCAGAGGGAGATGGAGTTTAATTATCCCGGGTGAATTATGTCCGATAAGGAGAGTATGATTGATCACCGCTAAGGCTTCATTCGAAGGGACTTGTATTGTTACGTGGGAAAGTGTTACTTCGACGGAGGCTCAACAATTTCCTACGCGAATGAGCACTTTTGGGGAGCTGTAGCACTTTTACCGTGTCGCAAGGGAACTATGATTAACGAAGTTGGAATTTATGTCAGAAATGGGGAATTAGCAAGAGGATGGAAGCATCGGCGCATTTGAGTACACTGAAATATTATAGGGTTGAGGAATTCGAGAGTACTGAACAGTACCGATGGTTGGCGTAAAATGTTTTCTACACGCGCAAGGGCAGTCGTATTAATTTCTGTGTTTAAACGAGAAGTGAAATATTATTCGCGCAATAATATTACCCGCGTTGGAAAAACGCATGGAAACTGGGCACGATGAAAGCGGCCTCGAAGGAGCTGTTCTCCAAAATTTCCGCGCATAGTGCGGGAGGATCGCTTCAACTTGAAAGTCCTCCTCGCGGACCCCGGGAGTTTATTATGGTCGGGGCAAGTTCATTTCACCTTGCGAACAAAACCGAGACGCCCACGTTACGCTCGTTTGTGCTGCCACTGCCGCCGGCATGCGGTGGTTGTCGCCTGACGACGGCGCCGCGGCGGAGCCTCACGGTCCGACCGTGAATGCCTTTATTTATAAATTTCGGCCTGCTACCGTCTACGCCGCTGCTACATGCGCGTGCACAGAAACGCAACGATTCTGTCGCCACTCGCTTTCCATTCCATTTTTCTCTTCTTTCTTCTCCCCCTTCTTCCCATAAAATAAATTTTCATTTTCTTCCGGGCTAGAATTTTAAGTTACATTATTATTTTTCTTGCTTTCTATGCGAGCGTCCGATGACTGTCCTATGTTCAATATTTTCCTTATTTGTGTCATTGGTTAGGAATTTGATCCAGAGTACGAAATGAATGTGCCTTCGGGCCTTTCCTTCCGTCCTCCATCTGTTCCTTCACTTGTTCTCTCATTGTGAAACAGTTGGATGTGCACAATCACCGGCACCACCACGATCGATAATCATCGGCGTGTAACCACAATCGGTCCGCTCTCCTCCGAACTCATTTTTCTCACCGTACCTCTTCCTTCTTGTCCTCGTTTCCCATTTCCCTTCCCTCTCTCTCTCTCTCTCTCTCTCTCTCTCTCTTCCTCTCTGCTTCGTTCCATTTTGTCCGGTCGGACTTCCGGTAACGTTGCGTGCAGCGCGCCAGTGCCTGGGAAATAGAGGAGCGCAGAGACCAGAGATCATGGAGTCATTCCATTGTCCTTTCAAGTCCCTGCGTATCTTAAATTACGTGCCACAGGATTTGTCTTGAACAGAGATTTGTGGTATTAACGCGATTTTAAGTATCACCGAAGCACAAGTTCAGTAAGGATCTATCTAAGGTCCCTTATGATTTTAACTGGTTGGCATTCCGGTAAGAATTGTTTTCGATCAATCCTGGTCCCCGTAATAAAGAGACAAGAGTACTTTGAGGAATAACGAAAGCAAAGTAAATCTACGAGTTGGTATGTCAAGAGAAACGAGGAGAAGAAGAGAGAATTGAGGTAACGAGAAAATTGCGAGGAAGAGGAGAACAGAGGCGAGAGGCAATTTTTGAAGAATTCAGGAAGGCGATGGCCACGCTAAGGGGAACGAGCCTGAAATAGTAATGCAATCGAGAGAACGTGCCGTGGTAGTCAGGACGAGGATGTGTCTTGGATGGAAGGCGGGTGCGAGAAAATCGAAGAGGAAGAGGTGGAAGCTGGAGAGAACCAGCCTGTGTGGAAACCGCAAGGAAACGCGCGGAATATCGCCCAGAAACGTTACCTCCCAGGATCCTCCTTGGTCCTATCTTACGGAGAATATGCTAATATGGTGCGCCAGTTGCGTGCGGGTGGTGAGAGAGTGAGAAACGCTTTATGTGGGTGTGAGAGAGAGGTAAAGAGAGAGGGAGGAGAGAACGAGCCCTCACCAGCTGTTCCTAACCTAAAGGCCTATTTAAACACGTCCAGTAATTTAGGCGGGTGGCGAGCAGCCACTTACTATTAAACAGTTTAGCGCATAGAAACTTCCGGATTAGAACGGTTAAGCTTAAGAAATCACGGTAAATGAACATTGGACGAATTAATCAACTCGATCAACGTATCAACGCTGAAAGTGAAACTGATTAGGAATTTCCCACGGGTATTTTTTTATATTGTTAGGAAATAAAGCAATGATACTTCTGATTTGAAAAAAGGTTAGTAATTGGTATGCCCCAGTTGCGGTATGGCTAAATGTTGAATTAAATCACGTTTTTAAATTTAATATGTAATGATCGTGTTGTAATTGTCTGTTGTGATCTATGAGTAGATCACTAGGCGTACATTAAAGAAACGTGTCTAGATGGGTTCAGTTTATCTATACTAACAATAAGTAGTGCGAGAAATTTGATCGAAAAGAAAAGCAGCGAAATATATCTACTAGATTAAAAGTCGCTTTGCTAAGCTACTTGATCAGATTTTAATGTTCCCAGATAGTTAATTACTACATTATCCTTGTCTAAATTTCTGGATATGCCTGAATGAACTTTAAAGGTGCCATCAAACGACACTCATCAGAGAAAGACACGACTATTAAAAGAACGAGCAAGAAAGGACAAACGGAAAGGGAATTCAGGGTCGAGATTTTTCACCTTCCTTTTCTCTTTGCGCGCGTGCGAGAATTGCGAGTCATCGTACGCTTTCGTAGCTTCCATTGTCTGGCTGAACGAGATCCCTCGGATGAATTTTAATGCGGTTAGAAGGCGAGTTGTTAGCACAGTGTTTCTTAACCTTTGCACAACACGGAATACTTTTGATTACAGGAATATTGCGAGATGCCAAGATTACTAAAATGATAAAACTAACAACAAAAGTATGCATATACATCCTTTTCAAATTTTAGTTCCTCAACTGGAGGGTCTCCGATGTGTACCGTTACTTGTCATTTTATGCATTTTAACGATTTCGTGAAATATTACTGCTCCAGGAAAGACTGTGTTAACGTCACGTGAGGTGCTCGATTTTGCTCGCAGCGTTGTAGTTGCTAAAAATTGGGAAACCACTGCCAAGTCTTGTTTGCCGATTTAGCGCAATGCGTTCGTAGTGGAAGAAATGAAAGAAGTTCTCGGAATCGTGTTATCGAGGGAAGAAACCTACCCCGGCGTAAAGACTAATAGACCCATTTAATAGTTAGGGCTTTGATTATTGCATTACGAGTCTCAAGGTTGGGATAGCCTGCAAACTTCTACGGCTCTCACAAGACGGTCCCTAGAGAATACGAGATTCGTTGTTGAAGCGATCCATCGTGAGCGAATTTATTTGAACTAACTTAAAAGAATCGAGGGTCTTGTTGTTTTTGCCAATTATCCTTCTACCTGTGTGTTTAGCGAGTATACTCGGCGCGCATTGAAAAAACACTCGTTCCCATTTAAGTTTAGACTTGATTTAAAATGAAATATATTCGAGAATTTCTATTTGCATTATTTTCATTAAAAAAGAAATGACGAATCTTTAATGCTTCTCTGTGTCTATGAATGTATGCAGTGATTTTTTTAAGAAGATAACCTAACTTCCATTTTGTTGTATGTTGCATATGATCTTACGTTTTCCTCACCAGTTCGGCAAAGCTTTCATTGAGCTAACACGCCGAGGATACCCACGGGTTTCATCCGCCTACTTTGATTTTATTTTTTTCACGGGGATTACGCCCAAAAGTACACACAAACTTCACGGAGGAAAACTGTTTCTCGCGGTTACATCGTTGCGCGAATGCTGCTCACTAGCTAGTCCGCGACTCGTTGCAACGAAAGTTTCCGAGAAAAATCGCGAAATTCTTTTTTTCTTGCTAATGGTGCTCCGCGAGCGTTGTTTTACCATTTGGCATCGGACAGTGACCCCGACACGGAAGTTCAACGCAGACCGCCGCTCGAACAGTAATCGTCGCGCTCAAATTCTCATTTTCAGGAGAGAAGGTCCTTGCCTTTAGACGATTTCTCCTGAAATCCAATATAACCTTTAATCTCTTCCCCCATTGTCTCTTTCTCTCTCTCTCGCTTATCATCTTCTTGGTCCGGCTTCTCCACCTCACCGATCCTCTCCCTCTATCGATCCACCGGAGAAGCAAAAGGGTTACCCATTCCCGCACGTTTTCCAACTTTTTTTCCTGTCTGCTGTTCTCGCGCCAATTGCACCCGTCCAGAAGAGTTTTAATGAGTCGTTCGATGGACTCGTATAAACGTGACGCGCTTGCGACGTTTCACTTCAATCTCGATTGAATTTCGCGAGCTCGTGTCCATTGAAATTATCGAATTGCGAAATTTCGTCCGATAATTGTCACCTGCAAATTGATTAAGTAACGATACTCAAGGCAGGATTGCGCGACGGTACTGTTTTTCTCTCACGTTAGTTCGCGTTTCCCGATTTAGTTCAAGGCAAAATAACGAGGTGCCAGCGCGAGCGTTCATCTACTCGTAAGTCCACACACACGCACACATACACACACGTTCCCTTTCATTTCACCTCAGTACGTGACGTTACATTATCTCGAGTGACGTGGCCGTAAAACAATCCGTTGAGCGTAAACCAATGTTTATCAAACATCACGCTGTACGACCGCATTGTTGTAAGAGGGATTCCTCGCGTCGCTTGATCGACTTCAATAAACTAAGCGCTCATCGTCGTAAATTTTATTCGCCTCCCCTCAATGCCACGTTAAACCCGACGCGACGGCTCTCGTTTTAAAATCCGTGTATACTTATTCTGATAAGTGAGATAAGAGTTTCCGTACCTTTTACGGATATAAGTGATAAAATTTTATTTGTCTCCGTGCGTCGTGATTCGCCTGTGGTCGGGGGTCAATGACACCTCTCTCAATCAAAGCACTGCTAATCTCCAGGAGTTTTTTTCATACATTTTCAATATGCAGAACAATTACAGTTAATAATAATAATCGAGTTGTTACGAATTCGCGTGACCAAACGTAATCGGTAGTATACCCGCATTTGATGGGTGGTATAAGTGGGCTCGGTGCAAGAGTAGAAGTTAAAGTGTTCAGTGATATTCAACAACTTGGACAAGACTCGAGCGACAAGTGTAGAAATAATTATTGGGACGTGTGTCGTATTCTCTCTTTGAATTTGCCCCGACTCTTCGATATCCTGTTACACGTGTTTAAAAAACATACGAAGAAGCATCGAGAAGCAAGTTAATCTTTATTTGCGACTCGCATTTTCGGTGAGGAAAAAGACTGCTGGAAGAGAAGTCGATTTCTTCCTTATATCGCTTCGTTACTCCTCGGCCCGTCTCGCTCACCCTTTTCCACGCCCCAACCGTTCCTCTTCTGGCGTCACTCGCGCGTCGAGTCGTTTGCATTCAGCAAGCGCATCCGCCCAAAGAGAAGGATGCGAAGGACCAAGGAAAACATTTCCCGCAAACATTTTTCTAACGACACGACTTTATTAACGTGTTTGCCATTCCTCGCGGTGGCCTACCTCGGGGGTTGGGTAAAGGAAAGGTCTTTCTCGTGGAATGTTGCTCCTTCCTTTTCTCAATTCTTCTTCTCCTATTCTTTCTTCGACTGCTCGCTCACTCCGCTTTTCCAATCCACTTTCTTTTTCACCTCCATTTTCTTCTGCCTTTTCTTTCTTGTTCTTCTATCTGTTTTCTTCCTACTACCTTCTTCGTTTACCCTCAGGAGACGAAGAAAGAAAGGGATCTTTCTCGTGGAATGTTGTCCGTTCTTTTCACCAATTCGTCTTCTTCTCCTGTTCCTCCTTCAATCTCTGTCGCACTCTTCTTTTCCCAATCTACTTTCTTTCTCATCCCGATTCTTCCCTCCCTTCCTTTTACTCATTTCCTATCTATTCACTCCCGATTATCTTTTTCGTTTCCTTCTCAAACCACACTGACGTAAATTCACTCCTCGCTGTTTTGGCCACACGTTCATGTAAGAAGATAACTGATACGTTTACGATACAATTATAAAAAGAAAACGAGGTTAACGAGGAAGTGTGACATGAGACCGGAAGCTAAAGAGGGGCAAATACGAATAAAGTAAAACGCACATAATTAATGTGAAATGAGAGAGGAGGTGAGGCAGCGAGAGAAGAAGGAAGTGATGTAAGAAGCGTGGAAAAAGAGAAGATGACTGGAGGAGTTGGTGGAACGCAGGGTGAAGTTGAAAGGTACAGATGGAACTGAGAAAGGGCGAAACGTAGCGAATAGACGCGGAGGGCAGGCAGATGGAAAAGAAAGAGCACGGTATCGAGAAGTGGCAGAAAATAGAAATAAATGACTCGCGGATGAAGAAAAAGGAACGGTTCTGGGAGAGTGAGAAGGAAAAGAAAGCTTAAGAAAAGATGCAAATCTAAAGCTAAGTCCACTCTGTACTCCTAACCATATTTCGTAGAATTACGAAAAATAAGACTTAACCAGGGACTTAACATAGAAAAGGTCGCGAAGAACGTTCTACATGCAGTCTGAATACATTGAGCGCCGCGTCATTCATATTTGAATAACGCGAAAATTTTCTGAGCTTTCTGTCATTCGTGTGCTGCTAATTACGAAAGTGGCGTAGGTCAAAAATTTTCTCTTCAAAAGTTAATTTGCTTTCCTACAGTGTAGATTCTACACTGTAAACGGAGAGAACGCAACGAAAGTGGACGGCCTATTTTTCTAGATTTTTGTCTTTAAACCACTACAATAATGGTAAGCACAAAGTCAAATGAGTAAATATTCAGGAAATATGCAGTAGGCCTTGCTCTATGGCGGTACAAGGGTAAACCTTACTTAACGTGGCACGGGAGACGTGAAAGGGCATGAAGCAGGAAGGAAGGAAGCGCGAGAGGATGCGTGCCGCGCATAAGCAAAATGTAAGGAGGAAACGAAGGTCTCTGAAGAAAGAGAGAGGAAGAGACGCCGAGTAGGGAAAGGAACGAGTGATTGCAGTCAAGAAAACTGAGAGAAGAGAAAGTGCACGAGGGATGTTCAACTGGCTTCCTTCATCTTTTGCTTTTCTCTCTCCTCTTTCCACCGGAAGCAAGACTCACTGTCTCTCTTTCTCTCTTTTTTTTCTCTCTCTCTCTCTCATTATATCCCACTCTATCTTATTCTCTCCTCTACCATCGGTCCTTCTCGATCGTGCGCCGTTGGCAGACCGCCAGTTCTCCAACACTTTCGCGATAACGCCATCTTCCTCCGTGCTCCCTCCTTCACTCACAGTCCGAGCGGGACTCCTCCTACGAAGTTTCTCGAAAAAATAATAGCGCCGTGGGAATCGTCGGTGGAGCGAGTAGCAAGTATCACGCATTAAAAGTTCACGTTGCACGCGCGTGTGCTCGAAAAATCGCAGTTCTACAGGATCCGCCATTATTCAGACTTTTCAAAGTCCTACACTTTATTCAAATGTAAAAACGAATTGGTGATGCGATCTCAGGAATCTTTTCAAAAGAGCAGGAGCAAAGGGCGCGGATAAGAAAATTATCGGAAAAGGGGGAAGTATCCGCGAACAGCTGAACGGAGCTGCCGGCAGTTCATCAACGAGCCGCAAATACCGGGAGCATCCTCCCGGCAATCGCAACGGCAAACTGCGTGCTCGTCCACGCGTGTCTCCGTGTGTGTAATGCCCGGCCCGTTGATTTTCCGGCTGTGGCGCTCCCTCTTGCTCCCTCGCTCGCTCCCTCGCTTTGCCTTGTCCTGCACGAGCACGTGTGTTTACGCGTTGTTTGCACGAACGGACAACGGGCGGTGCACGGGACAGTCGTGTACACAGGCGCTTTGTGCCGGTTTGCTGTGTGTGCCTACGTGCGTGTGTATCCGTGGATACGCGCCTGCGTTCCGTGCGTGCGCTGCTCGGAGGACGAGTCCGTGTCCGTCTGCGAGACGCGATACGACCGCAATGTAACCACTGGTATTCCACCGGGTGAACTTGTTTGCGTGCTCGTGTACCGCGCCGCGTATCCACGCTATTCGTGTACGAAGCACGAAGTCCCGAGGACGAAAGGGACATTCCGGTCAAGTTCAAGGCTCTCATTGTGGCGAAGCACCTATTGATTTTAGTAGCGGGGTAAACGAGCCTGAGAGGTGGGACCAGTGGGCGAGCTAATCGCAGATTAATTGTTAATAGTGGGAGATTCTTAGTGCGTACTAGACTTGTATTTCGTAGGGATGAACGTTTGTGGTTTTATAAGGTAAATTTGAATGCAGGTATTTTGTTGAATGGAATTCATATACGCACGTGGAAAGTGGATGTCCTATATTAGAAAGAACGAGCGCTGTTTGTTTTTAAAAATTCCTGCGGCAATTCGCTTGATATCGTTTTTACCGTGGAAAACCAAGCAACCGCTTTTCAATAAACCTGCCGAAAGTTGAAGTTTTAGTTTTCTGTTAGTTTTGGTGTTTCATCTCGGCGCTTTTGCTACCCAGAAGCTCATCAGCCGGGAACCTTGGGTTCTTCCGAAGTTCCAAGATCTTCCGAGACGAATTTAACTTCGCCACCTCGACGAAGTTTGGAAGACTCCTTGCCGACCCGCGTGCCTTCGACGGCGTGGCGTTATACCGAACGCTCTCGAAGCATGCAACACTTACGAGTGGAGTCAACCAGGCGCGTAGATTTCCCGGGACGACTAATTTAGTTGAAAGCATCAAACGCATTGGGCGGAGCTAACACAGTGACATCCGAGGAGAGAAGCTTTGTCACTCCCTTAAGCGACGATAATTCGTTTGTCGGTGTCGTTGTTGCCAAGTGAATTATGCTTCTGAAGATAACTTTTGCTTCTTTATTCTAATTATTATTAGCATTGGCTTTGTGTCAACGGGAAGCCGCTTTTATTATAATATTCGTCGGCTTTTTAAAAATTCTGCGTTTTTTTAAGTACGACCGAAAAGGAAGATACTTATTTATGGCTGGTGGTTACGGTGGTGGTATTTCTGAATCGTTGGTCGTATCTTTACAAATTTTCTCTTAATACATTCATTTTCTATGAGACGAATAGATTTGCAAATTTTTAAGTTACACACGTATTTGCTAAAACGGAAGAGTGCTCACACCTAAAGTCTCCTATTGCCAGAAATGAGAAAACTCTTTAAATTAGGTTAGTTGGCTTTCTTGTCATATTTTTTCGACGATTTTTTAAACTCGCGCACCTCAACATTTTTGTTTATCTCTTTTTTATGCATCTTGCAAAGTGCGTTAAAAAAGTCGTGGCAACCGTGATGAATACCTAGAAGCAGTTTCAAAGCAAGGCCACATTGCCCGACTACCTCTTCCTCGAGCTCGTTTCTCTACTCTCGACCCAAAATGGAAACTTGAACGAGGTTGCAAGAGTGAGTAAGAATTCTCGTACCGCGAGGCGCCCATCTTGTGTCCCCTTAAAAAATTCACAGGTGCTTTACGCTCCTCCGAGCAAGTGCATTTTAATCTTGTTTGGCGAACATTGTGCGCCACGCACAAGCCGTTTTCTCGTTTCCACGCCACGCGCGCCACGCTCCTTCCACGAGGCTTCGCTTCGTTAAAAAATTTTTATTAGCCGCTGCAGCTGCGAAGCGTGATGTCATCTCCCCTTCTCTTGCTCATTCGCTCGTTCTTACGCGAGGCATAGCGGAAGGAAGAAATTACAATTACTCTCCGAGACAATCAAATCACCGAACTCCGCTCTTAAACATTCCTCGCACGAAGATCGTAACACCTTCCAGTATTACTCACCAACCAACCGGTGGCTCTTAACGTTCTTTGGAACACTAGTACTTCACGATCTTGTTAAAATTACTTCGAGCAATTATGAAAATGTGGCTTATCAGCTGAAAAACTACAATTTTTTATAAATACTCTCGAGAATACTCTTATGGATTTTTTTTTTTTATTAATGTTAAAATCTTGGTAATAATGACGTTCCAAAAAAATTCCTTACAATCCTTAATATATATTTCGTACTCGCGTAACTACCAAAATATCTGGAGTTACCGCCGCATCGTAATACAACTTTCTAAATTAGCAGCGTCGTTCAATCTAATCGACGAGGAGCATCTAGAAAAAGGAAGAATAGCACTTTCGGCATCGGTCACTCACTTTCACCGTTCGCGAATCATCTTCCTTCCATTCTGGCCGCTCCTTCTCTCTTCGGAGATCCCACGAGCGAGCGCGTAGAA
Organism: Tiphia femorata; assembly: GCA_944319695.1. Lineage (NCBI taxonomy): Eukaryota > Metazoa > Arthropoda > Insecta > Hymenoptera > Tiphiidae > Tiphia > Tiphia femorata. The sequence goes on from OX090899.1 coordinate 2,066,719, forward strand.
AAAAAAAAATCTTTCGTTCCAATGCATCGTACGTCGTCAGCAACGAGTCGCGGTGTGGTCCTGGCACGCGGGAAAGGATAATGGCCGGAACATTGTGGAAGATCCGGTCACGTGGTCGTGTACCGTGGGCGCTCGCATGGGCGCAGGTACACGCGCGTCACCACTACTATCGTTTGGCTACGTTACATTCTCGTACCTCCTCTATCCAGTGTTAGTAATGGTAGTGGTAGCAGTAGTAAGAGGTGGAGTGGCGAGTAACGGTGCTCGTCGTATACTGGCGCAGCAGTGTCAGTATAAAGAGGAAGAGGATAGTTGTGGAAAGAACGAATCAGGGGGAGACCACCTGTCCGTTTTTCCAAGGTGGTGGCACAAAAGAAAGGGCGGAGGGATTTGTAAATCGCAGAGGAAAATAAAGTGGTGCCCCTGACGTCACGTTCGGCGTGCATGGAAATACGGTCGTATGAAAGATCGTCGAGTGAATTCGCGCGAAAAGGAGATTCTTGGGTGGAACTTGATACACCCTATCGTTTAAGAAAGTATGGAAACTTGATGGCATATTTAAACATTGAATTGTAACAATAATATGTCGTTTTCTCGGTTATCGAGCAAAATGGCGAACGATTTCAATATTGATTGTCGCACTGATTAAGCGCTGCTCAAGTACGGATGAGAGTAAGGTCCTTAAGTTTTTCGTAGAATAGTAAAGCATTCTCTAATAAGTTTATCGTATAAATACGTGCATAAAGTTTCTTCGAAAATTACCTTTCATATTTTCTGTTATCTTGGGTTATTCGTCAAATAAATAAGTGCTCGTACTTCTATAAATGGTAGGGTAGGCGCAGTTCTAGGCCGTCTTTGATTCTTAATTCTTCAATTCCCACTATGATTCTATTGCCTAGGAGGCTCATTTAGAATAGACACGTAGAGAACAGATTTTATTGTGGAGGAAAGGATGAGAGTGGGCGATGTGAAATATCGTAGCGGATAAAAATTCTGGTACGTTGGTCGTTTGCTTGCTGGCTCCTCGCGGGTCAACAACTATGCTTAATGGATGCCGCTGACTCACGCTCGCATAGATTCATAAGGCGTGCTTGTTCGGCACAAGTGGACTGAAAATAACACGCGTCCTTTTTGTCTCTTCCTCTCCACCCCTCATTCTCTCTCCGTAGTTTTTTTCCCCTCACTCATGCTCCCTCGATCTCTCCTTTCTCCTTCTCTTTCGCGCGTGTTCTTCCACCGACATTTTTTTCCACCTTACACTTACAGCATCCACCCTACTGATTCGCGCGCGACAAACCACGTGACAATGCGATCAGCTGAAGAGCCCGTAAAGGGCAGGCTTCATTAGGGAAAGTTTTTGCTCCTCTTATTCGTTTGGCGCGATGCGCGACACGTCGCATCGGAATGTCTCCATTCGCGTGAAACACTTTTCTAAATTGACTTCGTGGGCCGTGATGAGTGCACAAAATAAATCCTGGAAGATGGATTTAGCGCATGACCGCGCTAACCATTACGCGAAATAAGCACGTACTTATCGCGAGAGGAGAAAGGAAACTTCGTAGTTTTCATCCCGATAAAACGAAATTTTCTTCTTCGTGATCATGCTCGATAGGTACCGAAAGAGACAATTTTATAATAATTCCTTGAAACCCAAAAGGTCTCGTTACTTCGGAAAAATAACAACGACCTAAAAGCAACTGAGTACCAATATGCCACCGAGTCTTCTGTTCTCTGTTGTGAAACTTACGATTAGCTGTCGCGAACATGCTGTGAGTAAATTACAAGAAAACAATAACTTCGTTAAATAAAACGGCAGACATTTCCACGATGGTCCTTTTCAGCTGGCAGGCACAGAATACGAACGCGAGATTGAAGAAAAGTTGCGAGTCTTCTTTCCGCGCGACGAACCCAAAAAAAACATAGTCGACCGGCGCCGACGCCAGCGTCAATCATTTTTTAAGCCAGGAAGAGGATGCGTCAGCGGGGCGGCATTCACGGGGCCGAAATCCGTTCGAGCTGCGGTCAGCATCATCGCTCTGGCATCTAAATTGATTATTTTGAATTTTTGGCAACCCCCGAGCCTGCTGGCTGGCACGCGCGTGAAACACGTGTGGGAGGAGGAGCCGCTCGTTCGTCGCCAGATTTTGAGGAATTCCAAAGTTCGAAAGCGAATTCCCACGCGTGAAATTCTCGAGTGAGAAAATTGAAGGACCTTCCTCGATAAAAAGAATCGGGAATACCTGTACTTTGCCCTGTCACAATTCTTCCGATGTTTCTCATTGCGAAAGGTGAAATAAATCGTGTCGAAGTAAATCACGCGTGGTCTTGGCGAGAATTTCGCATTCCTCGCATACTAACGAAACGCGATACGCTTGCAAGAGCTTCGTGAGCTTTCGCGTCCTTGCAGCCTAGAAAGCTGCAAGGACGAAGTAATAATAACCGCGGTGGTCGTCCGTTTGTACACGCGAGATCGATGAGATCGTTAAATATTTCCATTGTCGTATCAAGCTGCATTAAAACTAAACGAATCTCTCGATCTCCGGCGCGGTTGTTACCGCGGGTACGTTGCACTTCCATTCGAAGGGTTAATTACGCAATATCAAAGCTCGCATAAAGGAAAAGGCGCCGTGGAGCAAGGCTCTCACCGGAATAAGCGCGAGTACACTCGGCGAAAGGAAACTCGAGAGAAAAGAGAAAACGGGAGAGGTTCAGTGGCGTGGAGCCCGATTGTGAGTCCTCGATGCGAAATGGAAACAAAAGGTATACACCGAGGAAGTAGGAAAAGCGGAAGGAGGGGAAAGAAAGTGGCAGAGTGAATTAGGCGAATCGGAAAGCGCCTTTGGCGCGCCGCGCGCTTCAAACGAGCGTCACGAGGCGTCGATATTCCGCGCGTCCTGCCAATCATTTGGGCGTGTCTCGTTCCGTGGAGCATTGCATTAAGCGTTTCGGTTGAGCGCCGCTGCTTCATTCTCTTATTGCTCGCTCCCCGTGTCCACCGACGTCGACGTCGACGTCGACGCCCTGGTGTCGAGGAAAAGGGACGCGAAGACGGCTCGGAGGATGACAACAAAGGTGGAACATTTTTCCCCATTCTCAAAGCCTGCCTTCCGCAGATTTTCACGAGACCTGGGAAAAATTGATTTGCGGACTCTGATAGTAGATATGTAACTTTTTTTTATCAATGCCGATATTCATTTGCAGATGCGTCTATTATCGATTGTATTATAGGTATCGGCGTGAAGTAAAAACCTACAGCTTTCCTTCCGAAAAAAATTTAATCCATTATCTACCCTTGTCCCCTTTTTCGGGACAGTTATATTTTATTCTTCGCAAGGTGGAATTAGAAATTGAAAGGAGCGAGATCGCCTCCCGCAGGTTCTAAAAAATCGACGTCTGAATCTCATCCAAATTCCTTGTCGCTTGTCGCGTTCGCGCTCTCCGACGAATACCAAGAGGAATAACTGAAACGCGACACCGTCGTCTACGACGATAAAGGCGACGCTCGACGACGCTCGACGCCGGGAACGACGCCTGTTTCGAGAGTTCTTCGCGGGATTGAAGCGCGCGGCGATGTTCTCGTGCGTTCACCGGCCTCTTCCTCTCTATCTTACTCTAACCACTTCGTTCCTCATTTCTTTCTTACACGCGTATTACGCTCGCTTCACAGTCTGAAAATTGCAGTCGCGAGAGGAGATATGGCGGGGTTTGAGAGAAATAAAGAAACAGGGAAAGAGAGAGTGAGAGGGAGCAGTTTCATTGAGCATCTCACGCGCACTCGGGATAAAAATAAATTTACGAGAGACCTTGCACTGCCGCCCTCGCTTCGTTCCCGCCACCACTCACTTCTCGAACCACGTTATTGAGTCTACGAACGGACGAGCGAGCGGCTTGCAAACAGGAAACTCCCTGGTTTGTGTCTCAAAGCTCTTCTCCTTTCTTCCCTTTCCATTTCCTCCATCTACCCCGTTTCTACTTGCAAAGCTCGCGTTTTCGATATCTGCAATAAGGTGCTTCGTCGAGTAGACCCTCGATTGCGAGATGCCGCGTCGCCGATAATTGTTCGTTCCTTTTGTCTGAGAGTAATTCGCAATCGAAGTGAGTTCTCCTTTAGGATGAAGCACGCGCGCGTGCGAGAGAGAGAGAGAGAGAAGAACCTATCGGTCTGATCTTCTCGGCCTCGCAAAGCCGATCGGCGAGATCCTATCGGCAAGTTAACAGAATTCCGATAATTACAGGAAGAGCGAGTGACCTCGACGATTTCCTACCTGACGGTCGACACGCCGCGAAAAGGAGGCAATCTTCGGGATTTCAGATGCCTCCCACGCGTTCGTGAATGTGCGCTGTTCCACGTAAAATCGAAGATTTCCTTTTTCCTTTCCTTCAATCGCGAAATATGGAAGCGCAAATGCTAGGCATCGTCCCATCTTCAAGATTAGACATCCAGTTTTATTTATTTATTAAATCTTCTTAAAAATTAAAGTTCGTGCTACTTTTCCAGATAGATTGTATCCGATTCACCAATGAACGCAAACAAATTGTTGTTAACCTTCGCGTGTTTCACGAGCATCCACCATGCTTTACAAGACGTGAGAGTAGAGTGTGCATCGCAACGTCTAGAAGGCTTAATAAATTTCGAACGTGTTGCGGAGTGAAAATAAGAGGGAGGAAAGGAGGGGCAATCACAGCGGACGGTGAAGAAATCTCTTTTGCGCTGCTCGAGATCCGAAAATAGAACTTCAATCTTCGCGTAACGAGTAATCCGCGAGAGGCCGGCGATCAACGGGAAAAGAACCTCCGGCGCTTTTCCGAAGGGACGTCTCTGTTACGACAGCGCTTCCTCCTTCCCTTTCTCCTCATCCACCACCAACACCTCCGACTTCACCTCCGTCTCTCGCTCTCATTCTCCCGCGGGATTAATCGTTCGCGGCTGCAACGCGCGCGCTAAAGCCGCGTTTTAATTGCACCTCTGAGGTGCCTTTCGCGGAACGCGAAGCAAGCCCGCGCTTCTAATCACTCGCTTTAGATTTGCGCCTTTGACGTTTGTCTGTTTTGACGCTCGCGTAATTTCATAAACAGGATGCTCCGACCCAATTTCTGTCTGGTCTCGATCCCTATTTGTTCATAAATATCCATTCGAGATTATTCATTACTCTATTTGTGTCTTTTGTGTTGCAATATTTTTACATTGCATTCCAAATCATATTGTAAGATCTGTTATTTTAGTCGATGATATGTTTTTTTGCAGACGAAACAAATTGATTTAATTTCTTGAATAAAAGAAAATTAAAGACTCGTTGATTTTTAAACTTTGCGTTGTAACGTGTAGAATTTAAACAATAAATTTCTCCATTCTTTCATAAATAATCCAATAATAACGTAATCTATTAGTTATCTCGTCTATTCAATTTTCTATCGTTTCGTTGGATCGTGCGGCGCCTTAATAATTTCCCACTGAGATTGAGCATCGCAATTACGCGCAGGTACTAATGTAAGCGGATGCTAGGAGGGTCGCGTCTAGCAGTGTACATCGTGGATACATCTATTTAGAGCACAGAGGACGACGATACAATGGAAAAGGGTCGGTGGTGGCGATGCAGGCGTACTCACGAGCATTAAGTGACTATCGGCGACCCCTTTGAAATTTTGGCAGTGAACGCGGTTATCTTCTCGAGCACTCCGCACACGATGCGGACCGAAAGAAATTACGGGCCAAAGGGTGAGCTCGCTAGTTGTGTCGCAATCACCGGGACAGCTAATAAAGTCGTGCACCAAATATGCTCTTCGCTTGCCCGGTGCACAATGTTACCATACATTCGAAACAAAACAGTGGAACGTTCAATCTACCGCTTCATTCACCGCAATTGCAAAATTCTACAATTGAATTTCTCATTTGCCGATCGAGTTACAGGTTACAGGCACAGTGCTTCGTTCCTTTAACCCTGACTCTATTATCTGCATTTCTCGTTCGATACACACCTAGAACACTGCCTGTATCAATCCGAATACACTTCGTCGCTTTCGAATAATACGTGTGTTCAATTAAGAATACACGTATTAAAATTACTTTCACTCTAGAAAACACTCTAGAAATTCTTCGAACGATAAATAAATAGTGGAGTGTTTTTTGCACTCCGCACCTCCCGTTCTAACGAGGCACGGCGAAACCCGGCGGTACTTTGAAATTTCCACAAAACCCGCGCCAATTATCCTTTAGAATCCAGTCTCCTCTCGTGGTGGTACCGCGAAAGAAATTATCGGTTAGAGGGAGGGATCGGTCCGCACGGTGGGACCCGAACGCAGCCGCGGTTCCGCGTACTGCAAACAACGAGAGGAGCGCCGCACAATCGACGAATACCTCGTCGCCCATTGGCTCGCCCACGCTGCAATTTGGGATTAACGAGCATTTAGCCCGCGTCGGGAAAGGCGAATAATGGAGACTCGATCCCTCGAACTCGATGGAGCCAGTCGGAGGGTGAGAACGAGAGGGAATGGTCGGGAGGAGAGACGAAGAGAGAAAAGCCGAGCTTGAACGACGAAGCGGAAAGGGGAGCAGGACCTTATGCTGTCTGCTGCTTTGTTCCTTCCAACTCTGATCGCGTTTTAGGGGTGCCTCTCACAATCGCGACCGTCTGTCTGTGCGCTCGCTCGTGGACCTCGTAACGGAACGATTCGATTGCACAGCACAGTGAATTGTATTATCTTAAAAGTATTTCTAGAACATCGTATTTAGTTCCAGCGATGAGCGCCATAAAAATATAATTTCTGAAATACAATATTTAATTTGGTAGCCTTTCAAATTACTGCACTGTATCGAATAATGAATAGGAGATAGGTAAAAGACGATGTAAATAGAAAGCTCGGTGAAAGCGCTCATCGGTATGATGATGATTCTGTAATATCTAACGATTTCGAACTAGAGGAAACGAAACGACGCACTTAAAACCGATATTACCCTGTAAATGATCTTTATCCAAGATCTTGTATAAAATGTTCTCTTATCAAATATTTTGTAATGGCAATCTTTTATAAAACATAAACTGGATCGTCTTTTATAAAAGATCCATTACACCGTAATATATTGGACAAAAGGACATTTTGTACAAGATCTTAGACAAAGATCTTTTACAGGGTCTAAGAAAAATACAGGTGTTACGATACTCGTGCGATCGTTGGCTTTCCTTACGTCACGGCCTACCGAACGGAAGTGCGCTAAAGGTTCTTCCGGCCCGTGACGAGTCACAATCAAGCCGCTGCTGCTTCACTTTCGACGATATCACCGTTGCGACGATCGTTCATGAATATTCACGTACTCGGCTGTAAGTGCGCTCCTACACGATGCGACTCCTCTCGCGGGAGAACGAGAGGAAACAAGCCCGGAGGAGAGAGGCTGGTAGTCGCTCACCTCGGATGAAGGAGACGAGGTGGATTTTAAACTTTGCTAACTTCCCGCGTAATCTGTCCCCCACGATGCTAATGAGGCGTCCGGAGGAAGAAGCTTGCCCACGTTTAATTGGTTTTATTCAACGTCGCGACTCGCAGGGACTCGGCGCGACGATAATTGTTCGCGGGGAAGGAATGGCTCGTTAATTTTATTAGCGAGAAAATGGCGAGCAGATGCGATAAGATTTTACTGGCCGTACGCAATCTCTTGAGATTCCTGTTCGCCGCCTCGTTACGTGTCGATTGGCGAGTCGGCGCTACGAGGTGAAGTAATTTAACGCGATTACAGAAGGAAAGCTCTCCAGTGACGACGGCCAATTCTCGATTGAGCACATTGATTTTCCTTCCCAATGAAATTGATTTTTAAGAGAGATTTCTCTCCTGGTTGACTGCCGACAATTTTACGAGAATTTTACATCGTCTTGGTTCGCTGCGAGGTACGCGTCCTCTTTGAAGGATACTCCTTAGAAGGATATTCAAAACTTTCTCACCGTGCTCCGATTTTCTAAGTCCATCGTCGTCCCTTTACTTTTCACGAGACTTCGATTATACGTTTACAAGTATACCTAAGAGTCCACGTTACAAGCTACTTTCACCTCGTTAATATTTCCGTTTATCACAATATAACTTTCTTCGAATTTTATTCACGGTCATAATGCTAATTTGGATGGTGCTTATGATGTTCATTAAAATTTTAGGAAAGGAAAATTAACCGTCACGTATCCAATCCCTGTGTAATGTAGATTACGCGTCTCGTATAGACTATAAAATATATTGTTAATTAAGAGGTTTAACAAATTCAAGATTTGGTAGCATATTATCTAATTTACGTATGTCAACGTCTATGTTTCAAATTTTACCAACTTTCGATAACAGTGTTCCAAAATATCTATTTTTTAATGTTCGAAGTGATCGTCACCTTTAGATAGTTTAAAATGGCGATTCGCAAAGCTTTGCATTATATTGTCGCTTACTTGACTTTTCTTGCCAAATTTCGTGCCAAAGTGTTCATACACAATTTACGCCTAATCAGGCAAAAATGTACACTTAAATTCGTTCGCGAACCTTGGCGAAGTTCACAAGCACTATGTTTTCACTTCCTAAGGTCGCAGGTTCGAGTCCTCTGCTAGCAGTGTAGTTTTTCTTTCTTCATCATTGACAAATTTCATTGTGTAAAATCAGTAGTAGTAGTTTTCTCTTTCTCTCTAATTTCTTTGAAATATTATATCTATGTAACGTTTGGAAAATTTACGATTAAAATTTATACACAATCACATTTGTATTGTGTAGTATTTCGACATTTCCATGTCTCCTACGGGACCACGTGTGAAGGAAGGGTTTTTACCCACCCATAGTTTGCCTTCACATAGCAGATAGGAGACGACATTAACGGTACATTTGTGTATCGATTCCGGCGGCATCCACTAGGGTACTCGTTGTCCCGTCTTCTTTCCCTACTCCGATTTTCTTCAACAGTGGGCATGAGTACAGGATTAGCGGATTACAACTTTTTTGCATTGCTTGAAGTAGCCGGGCTGGTGCATTCGGTTATCAATATGAAAACGCAAGATGACAGGACACGATGAAATAATTTATTGACGCTATATGTTTTACATCTATTGTGTTACTTTTAGTAAGATACTTGCATCATGTACCTGCGCTTGAAAAATTTAAAGGCGCGCCAACTCAAGAGTTAAGCAGAATATATGAAAACAGGACGTTTTATTTTTTACAGTAATCGACTCAAACTGATGATGCGAAAAGATTCGTGTTACCAAATTGTCACGGACTTTAGGCTTGTACGACCTTTTCCTCAGCCGGTTTTTTCAAATTCAGGATACTCGTACACCTTTATACGAACACTTTTTGCGATCGCACAAATCAGCCCCATGCGTTCTTAAAAAGTATCTTTCCCCCTTAATAATTCAGCAGTGTTCCTTTTCTACGAATCTCTTCCAACTTATCCTCCCTCGCTGGAAAATTCAACTTAACTTAATCTCCCAAGCGTTGCGGTCAGAGTTCCTGTGTGTCTTTTCCGTCTGGCCACGTCCAGGGACTTACCTTCACGGGGGGTTTCAAGTTGACAACCAGCGGCCAGGTAATTGGAGAACTGAAAACAAAGTGGCGTAGTCATGGCAACTCCCCACAGCATCCTTTACAGACGAGCCCTACACGCGAGGGATGCCGCCCGGCGCTCAGAGCTCGATGCCCTAACCGCTGCACCCTTATTCTCTCTGCGTGCACTTTTTTACTCCCACTCATTCCCTCTCCTTCTGCCTCTCTGTCCCTCGCAAACCCTCCAAGCCTCTCTCGCGCTTTCCTCGTGGTCGGTTACACGGAAATCCCTCGCTGCGTAGCTACTCGGTCCGGTCTGGCCATCGAACCTTCTTTATTCGGTTATCCGCGTTTTCGGCAAAGTAAAAAGGAAACTGAGATTCAATCAAGGATTCCGAGATCCTTGGATTCAGTTTATAAGAAATTACCGTAAGGACGTGATTTACGTGTACATTTTCTTCATTTTACAAATCCGTTGTAGGACACTTGCTCATGACGGGCATGGAATATGTGCAGTTTACGGTTTTAACAGATCCGAAACGGGTTTAGTTTTATGTTTGCTATTTACCGGATTTATTTCAAGTGCTGTGTATAAGTAAATATGTAGATCTATGGGAACGAGGAAACATTTTCCAAATCCTTGCATGGCAAGTTCCGGGGAACTAATCAATAATATTAATTGCCACTTTGGGTAGAACGTAAGTATCTCTCGTCCGGGGAATGGCATTCGACGAGCTTATCGACTCGTGTGTATCGTTCAGCATATTATTTCCCAATTTCCGCCGTTCCTTTGTACTTCGTGAATCTCGAATGGACCGTTTCGCAATTACCAACAATTTCACGAATGAAATTTGACTTCGTTGTGTGCGTGCAAAGATTTCGTTAGTGACTTACGTTAGACACTTTGATTGCTGATTTTCAGAAAACTTGATGCGCGTTTTGAAATTTGGCGAGCATAGCTGAATGAAAAATTTTAATTAACGAATCGATTTTACTCCCATCATTCGTGGACATTGCGCTGATGAAATTGAAGAAAAAAATATTATGCGAGCGATCACTGTTCACGAACACGATAGGTTGGGCCGACTTCATATAAATATACCACTTCATACGCACACATGTATATCCACAATAAACCGTAATTCCACTAATTAATCCCCCACCTTAATTATCGGCCAGTTTTATTCCATATCGGCCAATTCGGTCGATGGTGAAATTGAAACTTAGCAACAAACTCGTTTCAATGGGGTGGCGGGGAGGATAATGAATTATGTAGAAACAATTGTTCAATATTTTCTCGATAAATGAAAAACGACGTACGCGGTTCGTATGATGCATTCGCTTCAGTTCGACGAAGTTACTGGAAATATTCGCATAAAATAACAAGATCATATTTACGAATCTTTTCGACGATAACATTGGGTGTTGAAGTTCTGACTGCATATATCATTATACAGATATGTGTGACGCGTACAAATTGTGTTTTATCAAATTAATAATTTTGTTCTTAACCCATTTACAACCATCCATGGTGGACAACATAATCTTCCGGGACATGATATGTATGTTTGTACTTTGGTGACGAAGGTTATTAATTCGCAAAGGAACCGCATGTCTAAAAGCATTTTCAGTATCGAAAATCGAATATGTTGTTCTATTGAAATATTTGACGGTCTTACACGTACAAGACCATGGTGGAACAATCCTTGTAGGGCCTTGTCATCCAACGATCCGTAGGGTTGCACGTAAAGGACGAGCTACCTCGTAGGAACGACGCCGCAGGCATCACCAGATTAACCGAGCGATTACGCGAACCAGCAGGCGGCACGGTTTGAGGATCTCTCCTCGACAGTGACGCGTGGCTATTGTTGCAACCGGGCGTGCCTGTTGCGTCTGGGCAATCACAATCCGGCGTGTCCGGTGGCGAACCATCCAGTGACCAGCAAGGAGCGTGTGCCTTTCGAAAACTGAACAAATTTAGCTTACTTTTTGAGCAATATATTCTATTGCACAAAGTACGTGATTTTTATTTGTTAATATTTTTATTTGTTGATCGTCTACTGACAAGTACAGAGTGTCGTAAATGCAAAAACAGAATGGGAGCCGCGCGTGAGGATTATTCCTCAGGAGAACACAATCAAATTTTCATCAATCGTGAATTTCAGCACCTCGTATTATTATGTTCCTATCCAATTTGAGTGAAAGCTTTAAGTAAAAGTTTTAAATGCAGGATGCGGCGGTTTGTACATTACGCGCTTGTAGTTTCATATACGTCGCACAATTGAATCTCGAGATCTCTGAAAGCAATAACTCGAATGACTAGCTGAGAAAGGCGATTCTTGACCGCAAGTGATATCTTCGAATCGTCATTTCACCCTCGCACCGTCGAAGCAACTTGAGTCCTCTGTCGAGACTTCGAGAGCTCATCGACCATTTCCTCGAAAGTATCCCTCCCTTCTCACGCTCGCGATTTATGAGAGACGGTATTGTGTAGTCTATTTGTCCTCGCAGTATTAACACCTCGTGAGATGAGGGTCCGCGGCTCGTTCGGACTTTACGTAATCCTGAGGCTTGCTGTCGCTGTTCCTCCGAGAGCCTTTACGATCGTCGATATTCTTCAAATCCCTTTACGTCCCTATTCAAGGAGATAGACGGAACACGTCGAAGGATATTCCTTGCGCGAGGAAAAAAGATTGCGACAGTTCGCTTCTTAGATACAATTAATTTAATTTACACGGAGGACAAGAAAGTGATCGTATTGAAACGAATATTATCTTAAATAAATTAGACGAAGAAATCAGTAGTCATTGTGTTAATTAAATGCACATTGTCAAGTTCAATCACTTTTCTTTCTCCGCTCGCTAACAGTTAACTTTATTTATCGCTTTATAACGATTTAAAAATTCCATTGCCTTATCGAGCAAACGTATGAATAAAATCGGACATTTTCTATTTTGACTTTAATTAGAGCGCGTATCAAAATGGGCTCGGTTTTATCGTACACTATTCAGTCCAGTGCTTCATCTTCGTCGATTGAAAATCACGAGTATGACTCGCCTTGCAATTTCTCAGCCTTGGGCGTTACTACGTCATCGATGCCTCGCCAAACCCTATTCCCCGGACAGGCTCGATTAATTTTCCATGGGACGTCAACGTTACACGGCCAATTCTCATTCTAATTCGAGAGGGGGGAAAATTACAAAGCCCTGTGCTCCGTGTATCCTTCGACGGAAATGCTATTGGCTCTGTCGTTGGTCCTCTCTGTACTGGCGTATCGATCGATTGTAATTTTGCATGGCCGTCGTAGAAGCTGCCGATAAAACGGGCGAAATTCATTGCAAGGGATCGTAACATTGTTCACCGAAGTGACGTATCGACTGGTCGATAAATAATGCTTTCGACTAACGTCGTTTCTCAATTTTCTTTTTTCACCAGTCGCGGAGATCGAAGTTCACGGAAACTGCGCGGGATGTAACGCGGTCTACCGAATGGTTCGCGATCGGCAGACCATAACAATGCCATTTTCGGTCTGTTTGCTCCATTAGGGTGCCAGAGTTTCTCGTCCGGTTTCGATTATTAGGAACCGTTAGCCGGGAAACCGTAGGGGAAGCAGGTGTTCGCGGACGTTCATTAGCGAATCGCTCATCACGACTGCTAGCATTGCTTCAAATAGATGCTATTGCACGGGGTCACATTTGAGCGCGCGAATTTCCCATTCCACGGACCTTCATTTGTGGACACCAGAATTCTGTGTACATCCTGGTGTCGCGCGTCGAGTACATCGCGCCCGGATGCAGGATCACATTAAGATCTTTGTAACATGCTCGGAGACCCCCTGGACATTATACCGCATGAAATTAAATATAAACAAACAAGATTTTATCGATCAAACAAGAATTGGTCGGTAGAGATTTACACAATTTGTGTGTTAGTTACAAGTGCTACATAGTAGCTACTTCGCAAAGACTGGTTCGAATAACGGCACCAATGCAACCTCCAGTGTAATTGGTATTGCCAATTTCGATATTTTATATGCACCCCTAGGTTGATTTTATTTACGTTTGTCCACGTTAAACGTATTCCACCATCAGATCGATGACATGGACATCCGCGTTACGCAACGTCTGAATCTCGTGACATGCTAATATAAGTACAACGGTCTACATTTGCACGAAAGGCATTCTAATCGACAAACCTGATTTCAAAGTTCGATTCGCATTCCTTTCCTTATCGCACGACTCGTGTCTTCACGTCGCATCGTTATCAGTTGCCTGAAAATCGAAATGTCAACGATCGAATGTCCTAGTTGAGCAGCGCACCCTCGAACCATCGAAGAGCATTGAACATTTTCGACGCAAAGGGTTTAACGCGAAGGGTGCAAAAGTTCGACAGAAGTTGGCGTAGCGTGCAAATTCGATTTCACTAACCGTGCGAATTCGACGAGTACCGAGCACGAGAGAACTCTTTCTCTCCTTCTCTCATTGCCTCACTCGCCTCTTTGTAAGAGCAGAAGGGATGATCGGTAGTAACAGGCACCGGCGCGATCTCGAACAATGGAGAATGCGGCCTATTGCCGCGTTAATATTGCCATTGTCCGTGAAGGACGGGAGAGACTCTACTGCGGTAATGGCGTCTCCCTTTCCCTCTTTCTCTTTCTCTCTCGCGTTCTCTCTATCTATCTATCTCTCTCTCCCTCAATTTCTCCTTCATCTACCCCTCTCGTCTTCCTTCGCCGGGACGACGACGACGACGCGGCCTTTGACGCGCGTGAATAGGCCTCCCGGGCACCGGAAGTGCTTTGTGGCGCCAATTATTCCACTTTGGTATCGGGAGCACCCGATGTATAACGCTGTCCTTTCCTTTTTTCACTCCGCCCTGAAGAGGAGCGAAGAGAGAGCGTATAAACGGAGGAAGAACGTAGGGTCGTTGAAGTTGCTGCTTTTTTCCAAAGGGCGTGTAGTCTTCGTGAAAGGGATGCTCACGGGGGATGCGACATCGTAATATCTACTGTTAACGATATCTCGCTTCTGCCTTACAATTTTGTCGAGAAACTGCGAGTACATCGATTGTTCTTGAGTTAACTCGTTAACCGAGGTAAGCCACAAACGTATATTAGAAAATTTCCATAAAAACTGAAGAAAAATCGTTCGACTCGAAATCGAGTGGTTTCTAAAAATTTACCCAACCCGAGTGAACCTTTTCTTCACGAGACTCCTTCGACAAGATACATTTCACACAATCTCATAAGTTTATTTTAATTCTCGTAAGTTTTCGAGACCGACCGATTCGAGCACCGACCTATGCTTCGAAGTAAGACCACGAGACGCACTTGCTAGTCGCCGAGTTTCTACGTGGACGACGATCCCATTCACGAATATTCTCTTACGGAGAGAATTCTTGCGTCACCCTTATCGGGATTGGCAAAATTGTCGGGCGTCGCGACGACGCGCCGGGCCCTCCAAGATATCGGCGGACAACAGCAGGCGAGTGGGCAGAGGCACGCAGGTCTGGCAGGGGCGTCCCTAAGGGGTGCTTAGCACCGGTAATCGGCAGCCATTTATGGGATGGGGTAAAACTGCCCTACCACACGTTATCGGCCATTATTCCCCATTGGGGGGTTCCACGAAATTGCCGTTTGACAACGTTCACTCACCGCCACTACCTCCCGTGCTCACTTTCTTCTCCGGCGCACTTTTTGGGGTTGGAATCCCCCATGCGCACCCTCCTAACCGCCCCCGCACAAGATGTACGAGGCTACTGTATTATGTGCCAAGAACGTCTCAAGAGGGGTGACGCCACGTTAAGGGGGTGTCGGAATTTAAAGCACGCCTCGAGGCCCCACCGACATCTGCGTTTTATTATTTTCCTCGAAAAATACTTTTTTCACGGATAATACGCTCCCCGTTTTTTGTACGCTTGCTTTTGTCCGCGGGTAATGTGCTTCTCCGCGTGCAAGAGGCATTTTCGCGCGCGTAAAAGGTACATGTAAGTTTTTTTCATAAATTTTAGGAATGGTACCACCGATAGTATAATCGTATTGTAGATATTGGATTTTGGAAGATTCCCGTGAGAGATTTCTTCATCCGAACACAATTAATCTTCGACGTTTGCCGAATGAAATATTTCTATCTGCAATTTCTGGCATGGAAAGAAATCAGCTCACGGAAGAAAGGTGAAATACCGTAAATTACCTATGGGGTCACAATGTCGAGTATTGATTTTATCGTGACACCGACTACCGCCGCGGTCTGAGTTAAGAGGGGTGAAAAACGTGAGAGCCACCAGACGGGTGAAATAATATTAAATGGCGATCCCTGCGTAAGGAAAGGACAGTTGGCTTTTGTTTCCAGGGAAATAATCGTAAACTCGAAGGAAAAGTCGACGGTGCTACCGAGCAACCGTTGTTCTTTACATTTCGCATTTGTTTCCTTTGTGTTTTTGATTTTCCCACGCAATAGCAATTGTGCGAAAGCTATCGCTAAATACTGATACAAGAAATTGGATAATTGTTAATTGGAGGCTCGTTTCTCTTTCTCGCAAAGTAAATTTACAGGGTCTCTGCAGGACGTTTCGTCGAGCGTTGTAAATACGTGGGAGAATATAGTGGAAATTCGAACCTTTGCGTTCGCTAAATTGAACTGGAATAGCAGAGTACGGGGAATGAAAAGAATACTTTTTTTATTGCTCGAAATAGAAAAAGATCGTTGACGTCACGTGGCGCATTTGTGCGGAAGCTAACAAGTGGAATGAAAAAGCTAAGCGACAAAGAAAACTCAAATACCTGTATCCCCTTTTTTCCTCTCCAATCCTTTAAAATAACTTTACAAGTTTGCGCCTCGCGCGTCGGCTACCTTTCTGGGAAACAATTATAACTCAGCGTTGCTAATTTATCCGTTAATTCGTAAACAGGACGTACAGCAGATATTTTGGAAATTCCTACTTTACCGTTGTTGAATGCAGCGAGTCCATCGATTTTCTCAAATACGAAACTCTGCAGTACGATGCGGCGATAAAGGGGTTGAACGGCGGGGGTTTCATCCCCTGTTGGTAACGGCGATAACGTAGGGAACTGCAGCACACCTTGAATTCCTGATGAAAATCTAAACTTGTATCATTCACCGATAACGCGCAGAAAGCAACAACTGTTGATAAATCGAAGTTCCTCTGTAACTTTCGATAACTACCGTACAACATCATTCATGCAGAATAATAAAATACCAAGCAAGGAGAGAAATCATTAACCGCCTTTCTATAATTACAATATTGTAGGAGGTGTATTATAGAAACAGAGAAATTGATTAAAAAGTGAAGAACAAGTAAAATGACTCACTTTGTGCGGAGTAGATAACATTGTGGATCGTTCGCGTGCTAAGATCAAGCACTAACTGACTAGGCGGTGCTAGTAAATTTCTCGTCGGCTCATGTTTATTTAGATAACCCCCACTCTCATTCAACGGACCTTTCGTAACTTTGCCTCGACCTTGTTAAAGAAATCGAGCAGTTGTGCTTGACGTCTCGTCCTACGAACATTAGTAATTGTAATTGACATTAGTAATTTTGATAATTTGAAATTTTCCTACTACATTCCTACGATACGTTTATGGAAACCAAAGTGAAAATAGTTTCGGTTTTATAGCAATTATACCAAAAGTGATTTTTTTAATGTAAACACTAACGTTCACGAATATCTTTTTCTGTTACAGCGAAGAAACAGAATGGCGCGGCTCTGCGGACGAACAGTTTGGGCTCGGGGGCGAGAACACCGCCGCTCGAGAGAAAAAGTAAATTCTCGGCCCTCGGTAGACTCTTTAAACCGTGGAAATGGAAGCGGAAAAAGAAATCGGACAAGTTCGAGGCCGCTTCCTTATGTAAGTATCTTCAGTGACTTTTTTAGCGTCGATTATAAGAATCTATATTTTCTCCTACAATTCATTTGGTAACGAAGTAGTCGCTGAGTGTCGTAGATTGAATTTGATTAAATTTCCAACAAGAATAGATACACAATCGGCGAGATGGAAATATTTGACTTCGCATAAATGTCATTCCTTAATCGCAAGAAAAGAAATCTACTTACACGTAGATCAATTAACATCTCTATTAAATTGATTTTGCATTTTTCGCGTCTCGGGTGAAATTAAGAAGTTTTGAAAATTTTCGTCTATCACAGGGGCCTGTGACATTTCGTATCGTTGCATTAGTATTTAAGACGTGATGTCGAGAAGGAGGTACGCGAGAAGAGAGTTATGAGAACGGGTAACACCTTTTTCCGGAATGATAAGCCCGTGAATCGTTACGAAACTGCGTGCCTCCTCGCATGATAATAACCTCGCTAACTTTCGTCTCTTGCCGTTTCAGCGCTCGAGAGAAAAATTTCGGTGCGAGCCAGCAGGGACGAGCTGGTGCAGAAGGGAATTCTCCTGCCCGTGATACGATCGACGTCGTTTCCCGAGAACGGTAAGTCGTTTTTATGTTGATTGCGAGAGGACGCTTGAAAACGTTACTCGAATGTTCAGACGCGATACTTTACGCGACACATAACCATTGAACCTGCAACCCTGCAATGAACGGCCAATAGGACACAGTCTTACATTTCTAGAGTGTATTTGCACATCCGAAAGCCGTTTGCCTTTTCTAGAAATCTGTGTACGTATAATGTTAATACAGAATTAGCATCGCTCTTAACTCTTTGCGGCACACGAATTCAGGTCATAAAATAGATTCATGTTGCACAGAAATTTTCACATAAAACCAGGAGAAAAAGATTGTCGCAATAAAATGTTCCACTTGATGAGCCTGTACTGGTATGTTGAGACTTACCAACACAAATGAACACATTTATAACATTTATTGATGGTATTACCAAGTGCTTTACACAAGTAAGACTGAGTATAAATCTATGCGCACGTAACTATTGCAATATTTCGAGGTGGGAAACTTTTAATACCACCGTGCCCCAAAGAGTTAACTCCGCCACGTTTTATAATTTCTAAACGAAAGAACGCACCAACATTGAAAAAAACAATGTGCTCTCGTCCAACTGTACACGTTTATACTTCACCGGATCTTTTCAAAAATTAAATTCCTATTCCATTAGTTGAAATCCGTTCGCGCGTCGCGAGAGACGACGATTTCGTTAGGCGACCCTCGTCTGCGAACGAGTTTATGGAAAAAGAGGATATCGCGTACTTTGTATCCTCTCTCGACGAAATTTCCGGAATCGACGGCGCGGGCGCGTACGGCCAGACAGTCGTTTATATCCAAAAGTAGCTCGGCTAGCCGCGAACGTTTATGGGCCGAGATTTTTCCGTAGTGGCCCGCAGCATCGAATATATCGCGCGTTCGCCCCGTTGTTGCCAGGGACGTGCCGTAAATTCAGCCCGGGGAACGGTTAAACGTTCTTGCTAGCAGGAAGACACATTAAAAGCAGCCGGTAAACGACCCAATGAAATTGAATCTCTTGTGTCTTGGCGCGTGGCGTGGATACGAGAGGCGCGGTACCTTTCCCTTTTTATCATCGTCGGAACGCGAGAAGCTCGCCAAACATAGAAATATTAACGGCATTCGGACGAAGCCCAGTCGATAAGATTATTATTTACAAAAGGTAAAGCGAGTAAAGGGAAAAATATCGTTTGTATAAAAATATGATATTAATTTGACTTCGATCGCTTTGTCGTAATTTAGCATAACAGAAACGAATGATTTCCGCGAACCTGGAAATGCTTGAATCAACGTAGGTTCTTGATTGGGTACATTTTAACGGGATTCAAATTATTTATTCTTTTCCGAAACATTTCCGAAGTACCCTCGAGTGGGTTTGAAATGAAATGGCCTCCTTTGGCTTTTATCCGCATTCGCGTTCTCCCGTCTTCCATTGGCGCTTCGCTCCGCTCTTCTCATCTTCAATTCCAACGCATTTACGACGTCTACCGAGGAGCACCGCCATTCACGACCACGCGGAATCTCTCGTTTTTCCGTAAATGTTTTTCCAATCGGGACTCCATCGCGAGATGGCCCATTTGAGAAACAGTTGGGGAACGAAAGCAGATGTTTCCCCGAGGTCTCGCAGTTAACGTAAGTCTTCGTTGAAGATGGAAGGAAGCGAGAATCGTAAAAGGTCGTTAGAATTTAAATTGTAAGCAAGTGCCGAATATCGATCTCGAGCTATACTATCGATATCGAATCGTCCGAGCTCTCACTCGGTCCTCTCGCGTCTTTCGAGCGTAAATCTTAAGATAAGGTAAATCCTATGCACCGAGAAGAGCACGCGTGGAAATTTCTCCTCCAATTTCAGACGGTACAGGAAACGAGACCCGGCGCCGGCGCTGGAGTTGAAACAAATTGCGAAGCCGGCAGTAAGCCCAATGTCAAAGTCCATAATTACGTTTTATGGTAGTTACCTTACGGGAGTGTCGCCGTGGAGCCAATTTCCGGAATCGTGAGCGAGAAAACGGTGTACTTTATTGGCCAATGTGCGTTTCATCCGCGGAAGGGGGCAGGTGCGAGAACCTGAAGAGGCGAAGAGCAATAAAGCGATTAGCGGGTGAAAGTGATTAAGGGAATGTCGAATTTAGGTGGAAAGGTCGTCGAGGAAAAGCGGAAGCTGTAAAACGGAGAACAAGCGCGGAGGTAAAGAAATTAACGACCGTTGGTAAATGAGATGCGAAGAATTTCCTTTTGCCAGATGAGCGATGATTCCATCCACCGGCACCGGAAGGAAGGACGGATCGTCGTCTCAGAACGTCGTCTCAGAAGAGTTTCGATGAGAGAAATTTGTTCTTTCAGAATTGCCGTGGAATGGTAACAGCGGAAGCTCCTTTACCGACGTAAGCTCCGGATGCCTTGGTTTTACGAGCTTCCGCTTTTTACTCTTCGTCGATGAGTTCGGGGAAAAATCGAAGAGACAGGAATTAAATACATGCGTGTAGTGGTCAAATCGCAGGATTTATGTGCACGTAAAAATTATGTACGACAAAGCAAGGAATTTACTTTCTTATTTTCACTGATTAAGCTCGAACTCCAATAACAATGGCAGAAGTAAGACGAAAAGAAGAATTTTCATATTTTCACAGAAGAGTTCTGCCTTCCACGGCCACTATTTAATATCCTAGTCAAATGTGTAGGATGTCCCATTTTTATTGCGCACCCTGGAACGTCGATATTCCGTGCCATTAAATTGGAGAAATTTGAAAAGCAAACGATAACGTCGGCTATGTTGGACCGTCGTGGACAGTTGTGGTGGTCGAGGTTTCTTTCTTTACCATTGCTTTATGTCGCAATACGAACGTTGCGGGCTGCACGATACACCGAAGTTCAAGCTTCCGGTATATACTCATTTGGTCAGGAAGTAATATACCGGGAAGGCATTACTCCGAGGAAAAAGATACTTTCTGAAATTGCCATTGGTTCGCGAGCTAATTTCTCGTACGTTACTAGTAACTGTCGAATCCTCTTAATTAATCTATTCGCCGTAAATTATCTCTTGTCAGGGCGTAACCGCTATTACCATTATCCCCTTGCATTTCGTAATTCAAATTTACAAGTGCTCCCAATGCATGCACGATCCATTTCGCGATCTCTAACACGGAATTTCCCTTTGGCCAGAGTGCCCTGCCCCGAAAATGTCAGATTTTCACGTACCTCCTGCCAGGAATATAAATCAAATCCGCGTGCTTTTTACATCCACATCCACCATTACACCGGCACTCGTAACCACCAGCGACTCTGATAACTCTGGCGCAAGAAAAAGGAAAAAAAGATAGCGCTCACTCGAAACGCCCACCGTATAGAATTTCCAGTAATAAATCAGTTTTAACGGACGCGGTGTTTCTTCCAAATGAATCGAAAACATTCAAAATGTCCGATTCGCGTAAATTCGCGATCTTTCGATCGTAATTAAGGCGAATTAAAAAGAATCTACAGCTACTCTTTCCCCTCGACGCGAACGAACTTGCTTGACTGGATCATAAATCACTCGACGCCCGATTACTCACAGTTCGAAAAGATCGTTTGAACTCGACGCATTAGAAACTTCTAATCCACGCGGACGGCAGCAGCGCGGAGCTCTCATCGATCCGCGAACGCGTTTAAAACGAGCGGAGAGTAATTAAGATACACCGCATCGGAAGCCTCGCCCAGATGGTAATTACCGCGACGGCTGCGCGGCTTGGAACTCGGCTGGAAACGCGATTAGAGAAACGACACGAAAATTAATAAGAGAAGAAGAAGGAATTCATTACGATCTGAATCGATGATCGTGCAGTTCGTCGAACCACGTATAAAATATGTCAAGAGACAAATGTGAACAATGGTTATACAATCACGGCTTACATTCTGCCGTAATTATAAATTATATCTCGGGTTTACAGAAAAAACCTTAATAAACGAAGCTCGAGCAGTTTACCAGCCGATACGTTGTTTACATCGTAAGAAAAACTGGCGAGGTAAAGTTGAAAAAAGAAGACGGCTAATTGAGCCGTTCAGTGCACAAATCGATTAGATCCATAAATTATGTTCAAAATCATGTTACAAATATAAAAGGTAGGGACTTAATCAAGTGCTTCGATGCTTAAATTTATGAAAAATGCGAAAAATGGAGTTAATCGACTTGTGCACTGAACGGCCCGACTGTTACAGACAATCTCTTTATTACCTCTGTTGACCGACCGTTGAAATTCTACTCGCTACTAATGTCCATAAAAATGACAATTTGGCAATCCAGCATTCAGAAGGATGTAAGAAATCCAGAGAGAGTGAGAGAGAGGTGGGACAGAAAGGATAAGGAGGGGAGATGAACCCGTCCTGTAACTCGGAAGGAGAAGGAACTGGTTGGAGTAGGTGGTGGTTGGCCTGGGTGATTAATAGAAGCCGTAGTGGCACTTGGCATAACAATAGCAGTTAGTCGATGTATCCGACGTCAAAGGCCTGTTCCGTCCTGGTCCTCGTCGTCCTCGTCGTCCTTGCTCGACACACAGCACGTCGCCCATACTACCCTATCAATTTCGAAACTATTCCTCGCGAGCAACTATCCACCCGAGTTTTCCCATTAAGCGAATCAGCTACGATTGCTGCGCGCGGAGCGGAGTGGAGCGGAGCCGCGGCACGTTCTACCAGAAACAAAGGAGAAACTTCGGGTACTCCAGCTTCCACTCGGTCTTGATCGCCTCGCGACGATCGAGAAGGTAAATTTGGGCCTTCGCTTTTCGCGGGAGAGCCGTCAAGCGTTCTACTCGTAGGGTAAAAAGAACGAAGCATGCTTTATGTCTGTCGAGTGATTAACGAACGCTTCTACCTCGGGCTTGTGAGTATCTTGATCCAAGTCACGTTGGATTTTGCACGGTATTACACGTTATGGTCGCTCTTGTATTGATTTTTATTGTCACGTTTGAGGGGCGTGACGATAGGTTTGACAATTTTAGGAATTATAGATTTTTTTAAGAATTACGGATATAAAGTTTATAGATACTTGTTGGTATAATTACACGTTGGTCTCGATATTCAGGCTCGAATCGTAGGTTGTTTACACGATGGAGAAACAGGAGAATACAATGCATGGATTTACCGATATGCAATTATGAGCGTATTCATTTCTTGGAGTTCATTAAATCAATGAATAAATGAGTACAGGATTTGCGGATTATAACTTTTTTTTATATCCTCTTCTAACAGTGATTCATTCAATTTCCTTAAATTTGTATATGATAAATGACAGGTAAAATAGATCGACTTTTTGTTCTTTACATAAATCCATATGTGTAAACAGTTTAAGATTTGAAAAGTTTCGGTCCTAATAGATTGCCACATATTTTGTTTTTGTGTCAAATATACAGAATCAATATTTTATACACGTAACAGAGGACATCAAATGGTAACCTATCATTAAGATTGCCGACTGAGGTTACTACGCATTTCCTTCCTTTTCTGCGAATCCAATCTCGTGTCTTTTTTTATATTATTACCTGCGCACCTTGGCCAATCGAAAAACGGTTTCCGTTCCCTTTTCTTACGATCTCGAGAATTGTGGCTGGACCAGGTCTGCAGATTTTGGACCGAGCAAACGATGTCGTTTTCTCCGCCGGTGTATATCATTCTCCATGATTCACCTACAATCTTAGGAACCCTTATTGAGACGTGTTTCCATTTCGTTTGAGACAAAGTGGCCCGGCGTCTGGACGATAGCGTGACAACCAGATGTTACTACGATCTCCTCCCACCATATTCGCCCTCTCTCCACTTTTTCATTCCTTTTCGGGCATTCTACCCTTCTGCCTCTTTCTACGATCTGCCACTCTACCTCCTGTCGTTACCCTCGCCCCCATAATTTCTGCTTATTATTTTTCGGTAACGTTCATCCAATTTCTCCTTCCCGTACGCGTGTATCAGGATGTAGTCGTGACGCTCGCGTGATAACCCCGTATTATTTCAACGTCAAGCTTCATTTTTGTTTTCCCTCGAATTGCGGTTCTTCACGGGATAACGATGCATACGTGCCGAGGTACGGTCTCATTTTGCCGAATGATGGAATCGAGGCTGTAGTTGATTGGCCGTGGTTATCGTGTCATCGAGTGGCTGAAGTAAGAAAAGTTTACATGGACGATGATACGCGGATTCCTGGAATCGATTTGACGGCGGCAATTTAAGGACATCGTCACGGTCACCGTGAATTGAACAAAATGCGAAATTAATCGATTTTTCCTGCTTCCTAGACATTTCGCAAGATGCGAGATTAACGGTGAAAGGTGCCTGTTTGTAGTGACAAGTTAATACTAATAACAATTCGTTTAATATTCGGATACACATATTGTACAATGCATATTTGTGGAGTCGGATAATTGGTGCCAGTGTTGGCACTCTAAGGAGTGGGGAAGGAACTTAACCGACAATGGTTAAGGTTACAAGTACAAGGGTATGTAGTTGATCGGCAACCACGAAAGTGTAGAGACCCTACAGAGAAAAACGCTAAATAACTATTTAATACCATAAGTGCGACGTGTGTGTGTGTGCGTCTGATTGAAACCCGTGGCAAATAGTAAGTAACACAATATATTTATTACACTTCCGCGGAAGTGTATAAGGACCAGGGCCGACTGACACGTCCAGACGTGCTTGGTACCCGACGGCCTCTTATTTTCCGGCTCACATCGTTGCATTACGTTTGATCAAACCGTCTCTGTTCAAAAATTATCTAACAAGGAGACCGCACGAATTGACCTAGCACCGATTTTCATGCTATATGGTGCAGTCGATAGGTCTTGACCAGTAACAAAATGCCTTAACGAGTTTTGTCTCGGAGATGTCTCGTTTCGCAGATATGAAATACATGCAGAACACATCAGGATGGGCATAGGCCATTATAATCTGTTCACTGAAGTATTTCAGATCCCATAAGTTTTAAACATAAAGTTCCAAATACAAGTTAAATTCTTTCGAGGAAGCCATAAGATTGCCACCATTGGTTGTACCATTGATTGTACTATTGGTTGAAGAGTCATTTTATGAGATATTTCAGTGAATAGGCCACAATAGCCTACTCTGCATACATTTCATATCTCCGAAACGAGACATCTCCGAGACAAAACCCGTTAAAGCATTCTCTTACTATCCAAGACCTATCGATTGCGCCATATCGCATTAAAATTGGTGCCAAGTCAGTTCGTACGGTTCCCTTGTAAGTTCGTTTCTTTTATCACATCCATCGACACGTTTGATCAAACCGTTTGAAAGCCTCCGGCGACGCGCTTCGTGCAAACTACCGAAACAATTTAAAGATTCTAGAGGTTCATCGAACCCCGTATTGTCGTGTTTCAGAAACGATCGGCGATCATCCGGATGTACAAAAACCGCCGACGCCTCAACAGACTCCTCAGCAGCCGCAGCAGCAACAACAGCAACAGCCGTCTCAGCAAGCACAGCAACAACAGCAAACTGGAGTCGGAGGTGTTGGAGGGGTCGGTGGAGGTGGAGGCGGCGGAGGTACCCCCGCAGTAACGCCGACTTCCGGATGCACGGTGCAGCAGCAATCCCAGCAATCCCAGCAAGCACCCTCGGCCACGCCGACCCCTACGTCCACCACTCCGCATTCTACAGGATCAGGCAACAACCAACCGTCGCCTCATCCCTCGCCCCTTTATCCCGGGATGCCCGCGCAGGGAGGCCAACCCAACGGCAGCACGCAAGGTAAGTCCACACATGGTGGAATGGTGATGGGACACGATGGGTCGATAACCGATAGCCGATAAGGAGACGCTCGATAGTTGATTCCTCGATGGAGCGCGGGTCTCCAGCCGAGAATTTGGCCATCGGCTCGAGTGGAGGCCATCGAGTCGCTTCCGTGAGCGAATAGTAAAGGGCGGAGGGCTTGAGGGAGGAGGGTACGTTGGAATATTTTGCATCTGGTCTTGGCTACTGCGCCAGATATTCACCCGGGCAAATGTTTTCCTCCTTATGTTTCTTATATCGAAATATGCTTCGTGCATCTTGAACCGAGGAAGGTTATAAAACCTTTATGAAAGTAACGATCGACTCGAGGGACGTACAAAATGATTTGGTTAGTGCCAAAAATCTTGGAAGCAATTTTCGATTACTGCGAGGAAGGGAGCCGAGTCGATTTGCGTGGGAACGCGTCGAAGGAATATGTGAAGTACTTACGTTTGATTGTAGATGTAGTTGGATGTATCATTCGATTGGAATAATATTAACACTCTGCTTGCCGTATTTTGTTATTTTTTAATTAGATGTAAATATAAATCAAACAGATTGTGGAAGAATGAAAGTCTTTGTTTCTCGTCGATAAGGATGGAAAATCAAGTTGATGAATCCAAACTTTAGGGTTGAAAATTTGCGCAGCGTAAATTTGGAACTACTTCGTTATTATTTCGCGCAGTCGGGTGTGTGGCTCGTAGCTCGAATTGGAATTAGGTCAGAGGCCTAATTCGTCTGCTAATATCCACTATCGAACTCTCTCCCTTATCCCCAAAATCATTCCGCAAATTCGGCCTAACGAGTCCCGACGATCCTCCCGGTGGTCGCGCGGGGTTCACGTCATTCTCGCGGGCGTAGTCGATGACCTAATTACCGAACGTCACGTGCCAGAGGCAACATTAATGAGTAGACGAACTACAATCGTGGCGCGCATAACGTTAAATCCTGCCACCAATAAATTTCGAATGGATTCAACGGCTTGTAAATTTCTTGGCAAAGATCCAATGGTCGAAACGCGTCCCTACGTTTGTTTAAAGTTCAAATGACTTTCTGTTGCTCTCGTCTGCGTCATATTTCTACTCATTATTTTGGTATTGTATATTAGGCAAAATTACAAAAGTACACAACAGAAATGGCGATTGAGGTCCATTGGATCGGAAGTTCTTAAATTTCGGTAAACAATATCTCCATACCACCGAATAAGTTCTCAAAGTCGCGTACAAAACCCCGCCATCAAATAAAACAATTTCTGTTTAAATTTGGAAAAAAATCGTACTTTTGGTCACACACTTGCATTTGGAACTGTTATAGAAACGTTAACAGGAAAATATTCAGTGACGCGAACAGAAGCGAATAACGAGTGGATTCGAGAAGAGAATTGTCGTAATTCGAACAGATTCTTAAGTGGCCTTTATGTCGTTTCAAAAATTCGCTTCCATCGTGGCCTAATTTCGCGTTTCATTGGAATCTGTCGTCTCCTCGCTCTTTTGTCACGCGAATCGCATAAAGGAACGGTGCTTTCAATTCGATTCCATTTCATGCACCCATTCTTACATTCCATCGCCCTTTGCAATGACAACGGTGACCACGAGAGCACGTTAATAAGCACGAAAAAAAAAGAAGAAGAGGCAGAGAATCCTTTCCAGACGTTTCGACCCCTCTGCGTTGTACCGCGCGAGCCACCAGCAGCATTGTTTGCATTTTACCCCCGCAGACAAGGTTATCGGGTTTCCCCCGTTGCTTTAAACCGAAGCCGTAAAACCACATTATTATCCGCGGCAGTAATGCGATAGTGCGAGAGAACCACCGTCCTTCTCCAGTGTCTGTAACCACACCACGACCCCCACGGTTCGATCTTTTCAATTTCTTTTCGTTTTCCTCTGTTGCCTCTTGGCGCCCGTCTTGAAAATTTGGACAGAATCTGAACAAGGACAGACTTCGGACACCAACAGCATCAATCAAGTCCCATCTTGGCATTCGAGTATGCTTCATCTCACGAACATGTTACCCCGACACTTTTCGTACCACTTTTGCAGCTCTTCTTATTTACAGTTTTACATTTTGAATTACGCAGGCAAGAAAATGTTAGAAAATAAGATATTTTTTATATTAAAATGATTTTCGTACACACTCTGAAGTTCACAATTGTGTTATCACTTGTTACCTTGATGAGGATTGAATTTTGAAGAACATTCGTCCGAAAAGGTGAACTTTTGAATAAGGTAGTCTGTAAAAGTTTTACCAAAGCCACACGGGTAGCGCCTTGGTATGGGCGCACCGGTTAACCAAGAAATGTAATCGTTCGGTGAAACCGCAAAAAAATTGATGTGCCGGTGCGGGATAATGTGAGGAAAGTAAGCGATAAATTTTTTGTTGAAGATTAGAGCCGAGGATCGTAAAGCAGAGAACACTCTTATCCAGAAAGACAGTCGTATCTAGAACCATAAGATTAGAAGGCCGCGAGATAGCGTGACGCATTTGCGCGCATTTGGTTATGCAATCGCACAACAGGCTGGCGCGGCAATTAGACGCACCGTGTCTCTCGCGAAATGTTTATCCTTCGGTGCTCTTACGAAAATATTTGCACGCTAGGCGTCACCAACTCCCTTGTGCAGGTACTCCCGCGTCAACATCCACTGCCACAGTAACGAATAATAGCAGCAGGTGTCCCGACTTTTAAGACGGTCGGCGGCGTTTGTTGTCGCTTCAAGGTTATCCCGCACCAACGATCGAAGAAGCACGCGCGAGCTCATCATCTCACTGACAACGCAAAACACTCGTCACTTGTCCGTCCGATGAAACGAGACTGCAGATTAGTCGGGATAAACACGCCCTGATTCCTTTACGGTAATCAATAAGGCTCTACTGTGGTGGTGGTCACCTATGATGAGTGTCGTTATACTTACAAAATTAATTACTTTAATGTCCTGGGTTGACAGCAATGTTGGTTAAAATTTTTAAAAGTAATCAAGACAAGTGGATACTTTTAATGATATTACAAAATTCCACATTAAAAAATTCTACAGCATAAAAATTCTACAGGACTCCAATTCCGTGCATTTAAAGTAACAGTGCATACGAATTTTTGAAAAATAATTTACATCTCCGTACTCTTGTGTAAATGAATCATAAAAGCACGAAATACCAACTCGAATACACGCAAATTTTTCGCGCATCGTTCGTTAAAAAATCCTGGGTCGTTTAATTATGCGAAAATGATTCGCGAAATTCACCGTTCATCTACCTTCGCATTAATTAATTAATTAATTACTAAGCAATGCTTGGAGAATGAACGTGCAGGGAGCCCAGGCGTATGAATTTGAAACCCCTTGGGCCTAAGTAGAGAAAACTATGATCATCCCAAAGGATTACGCCCTTCTCTGGTCCTTCTCCCAAGGACTCTATCGATCCTCGTTCGTTGGCCAGCTGACTACTTTAGTCGCGTAAAGTCGTCGTTAGGAGTCGCGGATAGTCCAGGGGCACCATAAATCGTAAAGCGGGTAACTGGCAAGTCGGAGATCCTGTATACGTGACTTATGCAGCCCCGTGACCTCTCGAAGGACCCGGATTACCAGAGGTGTGCGAGTCTGCGCACACGTGCCTGCGCTACGATCTTGTAACCGTCTCGTATGAGCGCACGGTGCATCATGCACTTTCGATAATATATCGAGGAATTACAGGGGACACGCTCGGGGCGTGAATAATGGCGAGGTTACCGGTGTAATAATTCAGAATCTGTATCGGTTTTCGCATTGGACCAGATCGCCAGTTTGCCACGTTCGGTTTCGCAAGCAGCTAGACGGACAAAAATGATCTCGAGTCGAAGTTACGGTAGAGGATTGTTTGCGGATAGAAGTTCTTGTTTCTGGAGAAGTTTCTCTCGCGTTTCGTGGTATCGCGTGGGATTGTAGAATTTTTTCGTGCATTCGCTAGATCTCGATAAAAACGACCACCCCCGAGTAGAAAGTTTTTGCTTTTAATGAGGATAGGTGGAAGTCGACAAGAAATTATCATACAGGATGGTAGAACTTTTTAAGGGGTTTCCCTGGAGTTGGTAAGAGCATTCGAGATATAAACGTTCTTTCCTCGATGCAAGCATTTATTCGAAAGCAGCGAAGAACATTGTGCTCTGTCGTCCGATGTTTCTACGTTTTCTTTTCTTTGTGAAAACATTTGCAAATATCAATTATCACTTATCGTTACGTTACCAAGTACGACTAGACAGGGGTTTAAAATACACTTCGCTGAGCGAAGTACAGTAGAAAAACGACTGTAGAGAAATATATTCTTCCGCAGGATAACACGGTCTGTAGTGGAACAGTTTTCATAAGCCATAAAGTATTTTATAGTAATAGAACTATAAACCGCGAAGTAACTCTCAACTATAAACTTGCTTCCGACTGGCAATAAACGCGTACATCGTTCCCTCACCCCCGCCATTAGACTACACCAATCTTCACTCCACAAGATGAAGATTAGCCCGAAGGTGCACCTGCGCACGCAAAGTCCACAAAGGAAATTAGTTTACTGTACATCCGTGAAATGAGCTTTTCTAATCGCGCCAGGAGACATCTTTCGACCGTACGATTTTCTCGAAACAAAGTGAATTCTTTCCGTCCTCGTTTCTTCTCCAAGAAGCAAATTTTTCATCCTGTCGTCGCAGCGCTCGCACCCTCCGCGTCTTTACAGCGTTTCTTCGCTATTTTCCGCGTGAACTCTCCCAGCACGACATTCACGATTGTTCTTCGGTAGCAGCAACACCCGCTTCGCAACGCGTGCAGAAGTCTCGCACGAAGGGTCCCGCGTCTACGTGCCCATAAAGGGATTTTTACCTTTCGGTGTCCTAGGCGTGATGAAAATTACGTGCCAGACGTTTTTTGAAATTTTCTCCCTCGCTGAGTACTGCGAGGGCGACGTGGCGTGGCGTGGGGTGGCAAGGCGAGGCGGATTATGCGCTCTTGATGGAGAAACGGAGGAGCGAGCAAGGGGTAAGGGAGCAAACAGAGGGTGAAACACCGTGGAGAACATACGACGAGGATCTCGCTCTCTCCGTGTCTATGCGTGCGTGTGTTCATGCCTTTGTGTGTGTGTGCGTGCGTGTTTCGTGGTTTTGTAAGTCTGTGTGCCCGTGCGCCTTCTCCTCGTCTGTCTCGACGCAAGAAGCATGGAAGCCAGGTACGATCGATATCCCTGCGTATCCCGTGAGTTAGAGAGCCTATGAAATTCTCTCTTCTTCTCTTCTCTCCTTCTCTCTCCTCCTCTTCCTCCTTCCGTTTTGCGTCCCTGCATCTCGAGCAGCCAGCCTGGCCCTGTCATCCTGGATTATCGTACGCTCACGCCACAGTCAGGCCAACTTCCTCTCCTTCTTTCTCTCCTCCTTTCTCTTCTTCTTTTCCTCGTTTCCGGATGAAAAGATGTTTTACCGCCCCGTTGCCCACTTTTTCTAATGTTAGCCGAAGAGACGATGGTTTTTCACGAATTGTATACATATCGATGAATCGGCAAAACTGTTTGCACCAGTGAGAAAAGTGATTTTCGATGCGGTGGCGACGGAGTATCGAGCAGACGGTAAACTGGGTGGTTCGAAGGGAAAAGCGAGTTTTCACGATGGTTTCCTTGTGTTGAAAGCGCGCGTAACCCAACTGCCTGTAGTACTCGTTGTCAACCTACTTCTCGTTTTATGCGCAAACGTGCTGCCTCTCGTGAAAATGGCGCAAGTAACGAAATTCTCTTGACAAATTATTTTTCACTTCCACCGTATAGACATCGCTAACAGGACATAAATGGCATAAACGGTATTCTAGACTTACGCCACTGTCGTGATAAGCTTGTACTTGCAGTCTACCTGAATTTACAAGGACTGGATGTGACGGTAATTTTGCTTTTTCATCTCAGCATTACTTTAGTCGATCTCTCTTCCTTTCTTGTTTTTCCTCGCATTTTTAAATTCCTCGCGAAGAAGCCTCGTTCGAACGCACATCTCGAACCTTGAGAATGTTCAAGGCTCGCTGTTCCCTCGGCACTCTCAGTGTTATCCTTCCTTCGTGTCCTTTCAGGCCCAATATTTCCTCCGCGTACTTCGTCCGCGCGGCACTCGATGAGGTCATCATGGGCAATGATTTTAACTCGTCCTCGATTTTTCCTCCATAAGAGACGAGGGAGAAGAAGAAGGAAAGCGATACGGCCATTTATCTCGTATTTAACCGCGGGAAATCACGAGGATTTTGGACTTAACGCTACCGCGGGCGCGGCTTTCTTTCTCGCTTTTACCGCCAACCGTTTATCCTCGTCTCGGTGTAAACGGGATTTAAACCCCGACGCCCGGAGCAGGACGAGATCCCGTTGGAAATTAAGGTGCACCACGACGAGCAACTTTTCCACCACCAGCACCACCAACCCCACGACGAACAAGCTCGAAGCGAGCTTTCTCGAAAGTCTCTCTCGTCGTTGGACGACAAAGAATCTTCGATGGAACAGCGCGAGAGAACTGGTTGGTACGCGAACACCGAGAAGTTTCGCGCTGCGAGACTACTTCGCGATAATTTGAACGATGTCGGTGGATGCTTGGAGTCCATTTATAAGCATCGTCAAGGGCGGTGGTGGAAGAAGTAAAGCGGTGCGCGTTACTCATACTTTAACCCTGAACGTGCGATCTGATAGCTCGTAACATTGTTTGCGCTTTCTCGGACGAGCTTTATCAGAGTTGCAAGGTGAGCCTTTGATCGGCTGTAATGCGTGTTACGTAACAGCGTAATGTTTATGCATTGCGCAATCGCTCTTGCTTTTTCCTTAGTTACATTTGTCATCTGTACCAGGAGTATCTCTGTTGGGTCCAGGTGAAAGTTCGTGAAGTCTTTCGACTGACTTGCATGGAGATTGTTCTTATGTTGGAATCCGATTGATCTTTATAGGAATCTATTTAAAGTAAGGTTGAAAATGTGAGCTGTAAAAGAATCACAGGTAGAGTAGACTGAATTTGAGTTAACAATGATAAGTTCAAGCCAACTCCATGCGCGAGCGATAAACCACTAATCAGCTCCTTGAAGTATCCGAGTAAACATACAACGGTTTATCGACATCGTGCATCTGTATTGTGCAACTCGAAAAGGAGATAAAATTCAACGCTAATATTATCCCTGTGGATTTGTCGAAATTCGTGTTGCGCCATACACACGCGTATTCGTTCGGCACGCGAGCTCGCTCGACGAACAAAAGTATTTCACTGGCGTATTCTTAAACGTAGACTCAACACGCGTTGGACGAGAACGGTTTTAAGAATGCGCTCGTGCAAGCGATGCACTTTCGTCGTTGGGTCGAAACGCGAGGAACGAAGGGCGTCATCGAGCCAAGCTTTTTAAAAGTCATTGACTTTGGTTGCGTGAAACGTGACTAGGGACAAGAACGCATACTTTATCGACGTCATCAATTAATTCTACCAATTTAAACATATTTGATATCTGTGCGGATATTGCGAAATGTATTTGATACCTCGTGTAGAAATTTTCCAAGCAGAAATTATGTACGTATTTCCGAGCGAGTATCAAATATTCATTAATATATTCGCGTAGGCATTCAATATACCATCGGTTTGGTATCGATTGCAGAGGAATCTGTACCTATGGATAATTAATTCCGACTACGTAGAATTAATGAGTATCGGAATTTCATATTTCAGTACTTTGGCATGGAATCGAATAAATATTATCGACTGTATCAATGTGTTCTATTCGGTTACCACTCGTGATATCGCTCGCGGCGTTTATCATCGTTCGAAATAAAGGGATAAAAACGTACGTAATGTAATTTCCTGGGAACGACGAGTCACGCGTGTAATTGCACGCGTACGTGCCTTTGTGCGGATTGTTCTGTATTCCGGAGAACGGTGCGCACCACGGAGAGTGCATTGCGAGCCACGGAAGAGTACGACATTGCACGGACATTCTCGCGTTCCGGTGCAGGTTGGGAGAGCGGTCGAGTTGCGGGTCGATATTTGACGCAAGCCTGTCGCGAAACCTTACACGAACCTTTGCGACCAGTTTCGCGAATGCATTCGCAATTTCTTCTCGATCTACCCATGAAAATGTTCTTCCATTTGATCAAAGGAGAAAAGAGCTGAAATCGAGCATTACACGGGATCGTAAATGATAAGGATATTTAAGATTCTTCTCTTTGCGTACAAAGGCGATCATTATAATTCTCATCAAATCTGTTTATTTTCAGCAATGTTTTTTAAGCTTCGTCGATTCTCTAAAAACAAAATTCACAGTTTTGTGAAATCTTCCGACGGAAATAAACGTGATCGTCGTAGAAAAATAGCTCTGATAAATAAATAGACATGTTACTCCGATAAATATAATACTCTCATAAAGCACGGACGTACAGACAATAAATATCGCTCTAGCAAAGAAAGCTGTTTTCCTCTATGAAAGTAAATATACGTTATTTTACCGTTCTTATTACTGCGTGCTTCAGCGTCTGGAAACAGAGATTCGGAAGATCCTCAGAATCGTAACGGTATTTCTTTACACTAATAACAAAAGAAATTACAGCGCCATCGTATTAGTAAGGTTTAAATGGATAAGTGATATTCATTTCCAAGGTATAATCGTTGGAAAAATGCCTACGACGTGGAGCTTTCACCCTTCGGGTAATTTTTATCTAAACCTTCCGTTATCAAAGGGTATCGTGAAGATTAGCAAAAACATCTGTTTTCAGTTTTTAACATTTCTTGTCCTCGGCTCGAAAAGAAGAACAGAGAGAGCACCCTCCACCAATTTGGAAACCTACTCGTGTTTTCTTGCATCTCCTCCCTCTATTCTCCTGTCAGACGAAATTTGCTGCCTTTCGCAATGGCGCGTTTTAACCACTAGGATGGTAGCTAGTTTCAGGCGGATCGCGTTTCAACTGAATTTATTTGCATAAATTTTCCTACCCCGTTCCGCGACATTGCGACTCGCGCGGTGGATCGCAGTGTCGTTTGCTCGTATCAGAACTGGAGAAATAAAAACAGTAAAGAAAAAAAAGCACAATATTTTCTGGTAAAACTGGAGATCCGAGTGTATTTCCGGTTGGAACGTGTAGCAGGCTAGAATACCAAATAAATCTCGTCCTTTTGATTCCGTCGACAGCGCACCGGTGAGTAACGCGAAAAATGAAAGATTGCTAATTAAGAGAGAAATTACGGTGGAAGTAAAACTTGATTACTTCCTGTGATTCCATGAAAGTCTTTAAAGGATATAAAAATAAAAATTCGATCCTATCCTTTTCGTCGCACCATTCACTCCCTCGAGATTAATCAAGAATTTCGTCGGGAATTAATGAGAGGTTCATTCTCTCGCTCTTTCCTCGTATAGAATAGGTACAGGTGGATTTGTGCTTTGTCTGCTTCTACTTCGGAGAAGTAGTCGGCATTTTGCGGGGTGATAGTCTGATCCTGCGAGAGTAGTAGTGAAGCACTGTTAGGTGCACGAGACTAGTAGGAGTAGGATAGAGGCCTGACCTAGGTCACGGGAAGTGAATTTCAGCAATCTCGGATTTTATGGAGCTCCTAGCGGACGACGGTGGGGCTTAAGCCGCACGACGACGACAATGTCGAGGATGACGACGACCTCACGGGACATTCAGTACGAGTTACGTAATCGCACGCCCTCGCCATCTTCAGCATCGTCCTCGGGGTCACGGTCGAGCGTGTTCGAGTCCTAATGCCGAGGTGGATACGCTTGCAAATAGCGTAACCATCCCCATCTTCGTGTCCCAATGTTTCGTCGTAGTACTCCCAACCAGATGGCGCTTTCATTCTTTATAATTAAAGAGAATATACGGTTATCGGCACGACTTTCTCGCGACGACGTAGTTTTATACATACCTCGAGTGGCCGTACTCATTCTGAAAATATTACGGTCGGTTTATTGCGACTATAAGAGGGAAAGTAGAAACTGTTCAATTTTCTCTAACTGTACCGCAGTTACTGCCTTTCGGATAGATACTTACTGGAATGTCTTAAACTCATTGTACACGAGAATTATTCATACGCGTGTTGTTTATATTTATCAGAAGTTAAATGTTCCTCAAAAAATACAGCACATAAAAGATTTTTCAGAATTTAAGTTCATTCGCAAGATTTCCATTTACTTGGAGACAAAGTTTCATTTTTCTCGGTTGTTGTGTTAATGCGTGACCGTTTTCTATTGCGTAGATAATAGAATGGATTGTCTTGCGTAGAAGTAGGGCGTTGGACGTTATTCGCGCGTATGTACGCGCATGGGATAAGGTATCTGAGAAAGGAGGGGGGCTGAGGGCGTGCGAGGTAGGGATTACCCAACGAATGCCTATCGAAGATCAAGTGCGTGAGATATTGTGTTGTGTCCGTCAGAAGTGAACGGTTGTGGTGATTGTGGTGTTGACTTGAAGGTGAAAATATTAATCAGTGGTGTTTCATTATATTATTAACTAAACGATGGTGTTGGATATTAATTCACGCGAGGGCGGTAAGATCCCACATTCTTTCCTCTTAACAGTTTCCTTGTCAGATTTTATAAAAAAATTCAGAGTTGTTAGCTAAACATCGCTCTACTCGTTCAACTACGATGGGCCGTCCTCTATTAGACGTTGTGGGGTCTGTCTTTCGTGTTTTTAATAATAACGAGAACGTCATCCAAGCTATTAACGCGAACAGTCCTCTTTTCCAATTGTGACGATAGAACAGCGCGTGCAGTCTGACGACCGAGCGACACAATTCACGCACGAGAAACTCCGAAAATCAACGTATCATAAAAAATCACGGAGATTCGAGTTAGCGCGACGACGCTCATTTATTTTCCGACCGTTCTCTCGCGCGTCAACAATCTCCCGCTCGCGCATATTCGCATTCGCGTTAAAATTTCGCATTAAATATTAGACTGGAAATACGCTCGTCGTGATCTCTACCGCGAGGAAAAAATGATTGCCACCGTTGGTCTATAAATAAAGGATCGATGAGTAATGGCGCGCGCGTTCGTAGAATGCAAGCACACCGAGGTGGATGATTCATGGTGGGCTAACTGGAAAAAGGTGGAAAAGCGTTTGGCCCGGGTGATATTTCGGAATTCTCTTTCATTGCTGTCACGTACCCCTCCTCACCAGTCTTCTCTTTATCTCTCTCTACCGCCCTTTATTTTTGTTCAGCTTCGTACCTTTATCCACTCCTACCGCGACACGTGCCACGCGGAAGCACCGAGATTGACGGTGTTCATTCGTCAAAACAAGCACGGCCGAAAGTTACGCGAAATCGATAGGACTGGATTCGTCGGTTGACGCGTGTCGTCCTGTCGGATTTGCGTGCACCGCAATTCGCGTGCTTTCCGTGCATCGGTTTTTCTTGTGTATTTTAGATTAGCTGAATTACGTCGGTGAACAGAACTGGAAAAAGGAGGGGAAAGGAAGTCGCAGACGAAAATTAAAGAAAGATGCGAAAATCGTAATTGCGGGTATTACAAGCGCGTGCATGTGGAAAAGGGAAATTCGCGCGGGTTCATGCTGCTCTTTCAAGTTCCATTAACCTCGCGCAAGGGCAGCTTTAACCGGAAAGTGGAAAATTGAATCGGAACGATAATGGCAGCAGGTGTTCACTTAACGGCCACGAGAACCCTTAACCTAACCCTTTCGATGAGTGGAAAGTAGGAAAAGGAGGTGGGTTAGGGAGAAGAGCGAAAGAGTGAATTAAAAGTTTGGGTGAAAAGTGAAGTCTTCGATCCTCTGCTTTGTTCAGATTTTTTTTCTCATTATTTTCTTCCAGCTATTATTACTACGAAAAATGGATCATATTCGTTCGTGAAAGATTCGCGCGAACCGAACGCTTTTTCATCCAGATGCAATTTTTCCGCTCGCTCGCTAACCAATGCTCGGGTATAAGCAAACTACGTGAGTATTATTTGAGTTCGGTTATAAAGGTAGAATTTGAATAAAAGTCATTCAGTCTGGTGTATGCTACGCCGTTCGTGTACAGTCTTTAATGTACGAGCTGTGCATGCGTCCTCCACGGGTACAATTCAGTTGCGAAACGTTAATGCGCCGTTGAGGTAAAATATATTCTGAAATTCCCACTGCCCGTGTCATTAATGCAACATGCTTTTCGCGTCACAGAGCTCAGCATCCTTAGTACGGTGAAATTAACAGCATTTATGTTCGAGCAAAATTTACAATCCTGGCAGGGTTGTTCGTGTGCAAAGACACATTGTGTACTAGCTCATGTAACATCCATCGTTCTCCTCTCAATTCGTGGAATTGGCGAACACGCAAGTCGTATCGAACAAAGAGCTCGGTAATCATCGGTAGATTGATCATCGATAAGATAAACAGATAACTTTTAAATCGGTTGTTAATTCGTTTTTTGTTAGAACCGATGTCGAGTGTTTGTACAGTGAAATCTGGATAATACGCTTTATACGTATCTTTACACACTTCTTTACATCGTACCGCCTTAATTGCCTGGTGCCGTGCGATTCGATGAACGGAATCTTATTCTCGGCGAAGCGCGGTGGATGTCACCGGCGTTTCGCGTAAAAATAAAATTTCCATTCGGCAAAGTACCAGTAAGAAGAAAAAAAAGTTTGACGAGTCGTCAAAATTTTCGCAGTCCCTTCTGCGCGTGGGCTTAATGCTTCGTAAAAATTTCAAATACTCGACAATTTGAAAATCGACGATCTCCGGTGTGCCGCGTGACCCGAAGGAAGGGTGACCCAAAAAAACTTGGAAATGAAACTAAACTCGACACCGGAGGCGATGGATATTACGTAGGAGCTAATCCGAAGTTTTTGGCATGACCAAGGAAGAGGAGGAGGATTGTAACTTTTTACATTCGCTCCCTTGTGGGACGTTCGCGAGCGGAGTTAGGAAACAAGTGGAAGACGCGCATCATCCGACAAATCTTTCTATATCTTGTCGACACTCGTGCCTACGTCACCTCCGGTTTGGAGTGCGAAGAACTTCCGGACCGAAGCAGAGGGATGCGTTCCAACTCTCTCGTCGCCCGGAGGCGGTCGTGCCACGTTCCTCGCGTCCGTCACAATTCCTCGGAATTTCTCAGATCTCTTGGATCCTCTTGAACTCGAGCAAGCGAGTCCTTTGATCTTTTGGATATCGTCCAGGGATGTATGGCGAGACGAAGGATATTCGATTGGCAGGAGAGTCCTTCCGTAGAATCGATCGTGGTACCGCAGTAGTGCATGGAAAAACTCGCGACACTACGAAAATTGCGAAATCGGTAACTCTCAATAATTTCAGAGAATGTACTATAAGTAATTATTAATTTTTTACAACGTCATTGGAGATTTCATTTTCACCAGAGATACGCGCCGCGGTAAATTGCCAGTTAATAAAAGTCGTGTCCGTTGTGCCATCGCCGGCTATATTCGACGTTGCGAATATTGGAGCGAGGAAAATTAGAAGAAACTGGGACAGTATGAGTGACGCGACTATAGAGGTCCGACGGTACTATTTATCCAACAATTTATTCCCGTCGCGAGTCGACGCTTCACACTAATGGCGATCCGCACGCGATTCTCACGGAGCTGAGTCCGATAAATAAAAAACATTTCTCCCACGGAAAAATTTTTTCGCGCGTCCTGCTATCCGGAACAAATGGTACCTAGGGTGCGAATCATTCGCTGTATCGCAGCAGAGGATTGAGATAAGATACCTGTTTTTTGTCCCTTACGACTTCGTATAGTTCAAGAAGGTGTGGCCCCGTGTTATTAGTCTACTAAAAAAAAAAGAGAGTAAAAATCACTTTATTTTCTTTCGGTTACACAATGCTCTCTTAATAACCTTAGTCCATTAATTACCGGCGGGACGTTTCAAGCGGTCAGGTAAGGACGGAGGAGTGTCAGTAACCACGGAAGGAAATACAGCGAAGCCGCAAAAAGATCAACATTCGGTCGGCATTAAGATTTTATCTTTCGGCAACTGGAGTTCGTGGACACCTTTCCTCGTGGCGAAGGAAAAGTTTCCGACCCGTGTCGAGTAGGGCGAGGAACTCGGACGGGTCGTGAAATAGCACCACGCTATCTTTTCATATTTTACCTCGCGCAGACGCTTCACCTTCTCTCTTTTTCTCTCTCTCTCGCGCGCACTTTTCGTCCTCGTTTTTCACCTTGACGTTTTTCTTTCTCCGAGGTATACCACACCCGTCTCACTCTGCCGCCGCGCCGGTGCCTCGCGAGTCCCGAAAAATTTTCCTCCCAATAGAAAATACGGCACTTTGCCTCTCTGCCTGCGGTTCTCTGCACTCGTTAACGAAAACTTCTCCGCTCCTTACTATTCGCGAATAGTGCACACTCACGAGAATGCAACGGTATCTGTACGTTCACGTGCGTCGAGCATTTCTCCTAGAAGTACGCGGAGAAAAAAGGGCGAGAAGAGAAGAAGATAGGAGTGGAGCCTCGCACAGCCTCGTGGCCTAAAACGTTTTTATCTCGACGCAATTGCACCCCTCAGTGGAGATACTCCTCGCGAAATCTCCCAGATTTCTCGAATCCTGTCGTTAGCTTGCAAACTCTCGACCGCCTACGGTCTGCGAAGCGAACTCGAGAGTGAGAATGCGGAGGGTGAAATTTTGGTGGGCTGCATCGAATGCCTGGCATCTGTCGAAATATCGAGACGTGCGCTTCTCTCGGTACTGTGACATCTAGAAGACACATTTCTGAAAATAATTCGTGCATCTTTTGACAGAGTTTTGCAGTATCTTGACGCTTCCTAGGTACAATGGGATTACCCCAGTTACTTATTGGTAATCGTGGATTACTTGCTACTGTCTTCTTTCCGAGTGTGGCCTATGACAACTACTTTTCCGAGAAGAAAAAATTATATAAATATCAGATTGACTGTTTCGACATTTTATCGTTTGAACAATTAACATATATATTATGGCATATCCTTCCATATTGTTAAAGTAATTGTTTTTCCATCAATGTCAGCTTGATTGCTGACCTTTTGATCGGAAGTGTATAGAAATCTTGCAGATCGATTTCGCGTGCTGTTAACATTGACTCGTTACCATCGAATTGCGTGCACGTGTCACGTGCCGCACTCCGTACCTTGTACCCTAGGATGCCACACGGAGAGAGCAACAAAGAGGAAACTTAACCGCGTACTGCCTGCAATGATTCCTCGAAATTTCGTGGAGTCGGCGGGTAATGGTTCGTACGAGTAGACACGAGACTTACGGGACCTCTACCTCCTTCCCCCTCCAACTGTCGTAGACCAAGTTCGTCTCGATTAATCCACGGGTCGCCTGCAGTGGCGGCGAAGATCAAAGGTGACGGACGACGCATGTTCGTCACGGACCACACATTCTGGTTCTGCCTCCTTGTAAAATAAACGATCGTCCAAATGGCGCTAAAACATTAAATAGCTCCTATAACTGTTTCAATTAATTTCGGTCATCAACGGTAAATGATTACCGGGACAATTACCCTAATGTAATTTGTTTTCTCCTTTTCTTCTTCTCGTCTCTCCTCTTCTCTCCTCTACTCGAATCGTTCCACGCGCTTTTCTCCGTCTACACGCTTTTCCTAGACCTACCATTTCCTTCGCCTTCTCAACTTACCTCGTCTTTCGCGCGCTAAGCCACAGGTCAACGAACTCCTCCACTCGTCTTCGTGCCCACGTCCGGAAACGTTTCCGACGCCATTGTGACGTCGCTTGTCCCGCGAGACGCACTTTCGCAGAAGGACCACCGCCGTTACCTCACCTCGAGGACGCTTCGAGAATTCGAGAAAATGCGCATGACGGCGTCGGCGTCTCGGGGCCATTCGTTTTCGCGTTCGCTCGCGTAACGCCCCTGGGAGCTTCGAGGGTGAGAGGACCTCGACTAGCGAAAGTAAACCCATCGGTGAAAAACACTCTGGAATTTACGCTCTTTCCGCCTTTACTTTTTGATCTTCTTGCTTTGAGCGTCGTAGATAAGATTTGATAACTTCCAGCTTCGACGTTATAACGACGATATTGCGACTTATGACGCTGTCAAGGGAGCAAAGATGCGGGATGGACAGATTGTGAGGAATGTGGGTGCGAATGGAAAGCGAAGGAGAAAACCCAAGGGTGCGCCAAGCGCCACGTGGGGTGTAATAGAGCAGTGGACTTTGATAATTTGCTTGACTTTGGACAGAGTAGGTGGATGATCTTTTTAGAAATGCATTCTCATTTTTTAACCTAGAGTTAAATTTAGTTACATCGGTGAGTTATATGCCCACTTTGCCATCCTTAGTGGAAATTCATACTTTCCTGGAAGCTGTGGAAGATTTATAGAATCGTTAAAGTTTCCTTAACTTATTAAATTATTAGGGATTTCAAGAGTGTGGCTAAACCGTTTGTAGGTAGGTACACGTCAGCGATGTAGAAATGTGTCCTTAGAGATACGATAATATCGATCATTTTGATCTGCTTGTAAATTTCCATATTGCAATTACCCGTAACGGACAGTATGTGGTGCTAAAGTTTCCTCTATACTGGGAATTAATTCGTAATCAGTTCGATCAAACACATTGCTCGCACTTTGAAGTTAACGATAATTTTGACTGCGTCCTCGAGTAACTTTTCAATTTATTACGCGATTTTTCCAATGGACAACTTTGCTCACGCGAGATCGAACAAAATAATTAATTACAATATATCAATTGGTGGAAACCGATCACGTGCTTTGCACCGGATCTAATGATTCTGTAGTACGGTGATGCAATTTCAGTGACCGCCAGTATAATTCCTATCTCGTAACGTTCTCGAAACGATCACGGCTCGTCCCGTTTAACGTGGACGTAACAATTCGAAGGGCACTAGTTTCGCTCGT
Source organism: Tiphia femorata (assembly GCA_944319695.1). Classification (NCBI taxonomy): domain Eukaryota; kingdom Metazoa; phylum Arthropoda; class Insecta; order Hymenoptera; family Tiphiidae; genus Tiphia; species Tiphia femorata. The sequence continues at coordinate 2,109,233 of OX090899.1, forward strand.
AAACGACGCCTGCCTTCGCCCGTCTATTTCGGCACGAGAAACCAAACGTTACATCACGTTCGAAGCCCAGCGCGCAATTTACCGTCTAATTCATTAGGCGCGGGGTCTGGGAAGCGTACATTTCGACGGCTCCAGACAGGGGTAAGACTAAAGGCGGAAATTCATCATGGTTGTCAGGTTGAGATGCACAGAAGCCCCACTGGGCATTCACGCAATTCCACCTTTCAAGAGAAACACCGAACTTTCATTTCTTATTTCTTTACCTCCTGCCTCTCCTGGAATTCCTCACCCTCGTTTCTCAAATGCTTTCCTCTCGTTCTTGCGCGACTAACCTCTGCTCTTGGACATGTTTTATTCAATTCGAAGAATTGGATAGGTAAATACGTGACCGACATAAGTTTTTCTACTGACCCTTATGCTACGCGGTTAAGTCTCTACAGTTGTGTCCACGTGGAGTCTGTGAGGTGCCAAAATACAAAACTCTGTAGGTTCGTATAGACCTTATTTCGATTTTACGACGTTTCCTTACGTGGATATTTCTCCGCGCGCTTCAAGCCGATTTTGCATAAAGTTAAAAGTACGGGGAATGGAGAATGTGAACGAGAAAGGAAGCGAGTAGTTATGAACGCTCTGGTGTATAGATCGAAGTGTCACGTGCATCGAGAAGTGTTTCGCACGGACGATTATGGGCCTGCTCTACCACCACTGACAATTTACACGTGTAAAATCGATATTGCGCGCTAGCACTTTTTCGTTCTGCGACGCAGAGCTGTTGTTCCATTTAACGAGTCTATAGTGACGTACCTACATCAATGGCCTGTCTTCGACAACTTCGCAGATGGAGGAAACCGTAAAATAGAAAAACGAATGCACTTAACTCGATTGATTTGCAACCGATAAACCGCAACTGATAAATTTTCTTTCTCCTTCCACATTGATTTTGTGAGAAATTCGTACGCAACAAAGAAGAACGTATATTGTGTTTAAAATCAGCACCCAAAGTTGGACAACAATCAGTTTTCAGGCGACAACTAGCTTTCGACGAACTTAGGTTTGCCGGGGTGCGTAATTATCGTCTGGTAATCGATTAGCGCGGTGCTCGAATGAAGGATGACTGACGGACTACCGACAGCTTCCCCTACGGTATAGCCCAGCGCTTCATCATTTCTCGATGGACTCGCTCGATGTTCACGAGAATACGTAACATTGTTATGAACTCCCGGTATCCTTGGAAATTGATGCACAACACTACCGACATATCCTGGCGCTTCGTCTGGGCGCACTTTTGGCGTCACGACGCCGGAGTTCGACAACACCTGGAGCGAGACAAACGGCGCGGCCGTACGGACAATCGAGCGGCGGTTGCGCAGGCTTAATTATTCAAATTATACGCCGCTCGCGTGTACGACGTGTATCGCGAACGTATCGGCCGAATTAGTATCTATTCGACATTCCGACCACGATTGGGAGACGGTCGCGGGCCACACACTCGTTCATCATTAATGCTCCAGCAGGCGACGTCGAGAATACACGTGTAAATAAAGTACGAGCCTTTGGGATTGCGCGAGAAAATTTCTAGAAAGACCCACGGATTCGACGATAAAGTTTTGGTCGCCGTTGGCCAATCTCGCATGCTCGATTCTCGCGAGAAGAAGAAACGAGAGGTGAGGAAGTTTGCATAGTTTCCCAGTACATAATGAATCTTCGAAAAGTTCTCCAAAGGTTTGGTCTCTCGTCCGTCTTGGAGAGCGAGAAAATTTACTCTCGTACAATTAATTTCTCCGCCGATCGGAAGTTCAGTCGCTAAGGAAAGCCTCTTCGTCTTTCTTTCTCGCATCTTGTTTGCGTTATTGAGTTTCTCGATCGTTTAACGTCGTTTACCCGTGGACCGCTTTAAGGAACGCTTAATGTCGTTTTCTCGAAGCGCCTTAACGTCGAGTGGTTCTTGCATCCACGGTGCCGTCTACGAGCGGACAAGAAGCCGCCGAGGGCGTCGCGTGGGCGTCGATGGTTTTTCGATAGTCTGCACGAAAAAGAGAAGGCGGAGGTTTCCGTGAGAGAAAGAAGATGAGGATGGAGAAGCAGCTTGGACGTTAAGTGTTCGCATGGACGCGACGTCGACGTCGTCGGCCGATCGAGCGTCGTCATCTGCGAAAGCTACCTTCCAATTCCACCCTCGCGTCCTCTTCTTCATCCTCATCCTCCTAATCCACGCTTTCCGTTTCTCTTATTCCCTTCACCGCCGAGCTTCTTCTCGCCTTCCATCTTCTGATATTGCACGCGTGCACCCTGGATTCTCGAGGAGACTTGGAAAAATAGCGATCGAACTTTACCGACGATTCGACATTCGACACATTGCGAGACCGTGAAAGTCCCTCGAATCAAGAGTAAAAGTTAATTCATTATAATAATCTCACTCGTATTAGCTATTGTCACCGCGATGATACGTTAATCGCGCCATAACTTATCGACTGGTTATCCCAACCGCTTAACTGCAAATCGTTAATTGCGTTCCGCGTTATCACTCCCACACCGCACTCAACTTCCTATCCCTCCCTCCTTTCCACCACCCTTCGGTTATTGGCAAAACAGGATTTAGCGAAATTCGTCCCCAGACGATTACGACGAATCGAGGGGTGTAATCGGATTCGGCTCTTGATAAACCGCGAACGACGCTATTCCCCGCGAATCGCTAATTATATCTCTAATTAACGACGATTATTAATTTTATCAAGTGCCCGGCTCGCATTGCGATCTCTCTTGATACGTCGGATGATCGGTACTTTGGCTAGCAGCGTACGATAATTGGAAATCGATATTTTCTAATATGTACGCTCTATCTGCTTGGCGCCTCGCGGTCTTCCCCCTGCCATATTTTCCGCATCAAACCTGCCATCCACAGACTGCCAAATAAATGCAGACACCGGTGAACTCGAGATTCGGTAGGAGACGTCTGACGTTCGTCGACTCTTCTCAACTACGAAGCCAATTCGGTGTTCACGGCCACTTCTCCGGAAGCTTATTAAAAAAGAATGTTCTAAGACAGATTTGCATCAATCTCTGGGTAACGGATTTGGAAACCTCATTTACTTTCGATTTTCCGAAACCGATGGTAACTCTTACTCGTCCTAATGAAACAAGGTTCTATTCGATAACAGTCGTTGTAAATACCTGTAATATTAAAAAACAATACAATTTTCTCATTCGTTTCGAAGGTATTATAAGTATAAGTTTTCACGAGAGTAAGACATGGAGTAGATAGATAAAACGGAGAATGTTCCTCGTATTTCGTTGACTGCGATCGCTCCGTCGTGGCCTTGAGAGACGAGGAGACTGATAGATTGTCAGCAGGCCTGTCCTACGACACGAGATAAGACCCCGCTGTTGATACACAAAACACTTATCCGCTGTGTACGCACACGTCGAATGGCTTCATCTCGAAAGTGGAGTTCAAGTGGAAGGTGACTGTGGAACGCGACAGTGAGAGCCGATACTTAAATAGAAACGGTACGGCGAAAGTGGAACAATAACGATACCGATCGATAACCATCGACAGTCCTAAGCGACTCTCGAGTATGCGCAGGCACATCCTGATGACAATTATTTTTCGAGACGAGCCTGCGTGGAATCGAAATGTGGCCGCGAATCGAGGAATCGATACAGTCGCGAAAACTCCTCCTCTCATCGTTCTTTTGTTCTCCATCGGAGAAAAGTTGCGTGGCGCCGCGCCACGATCAAAACAACATCCATAACCAAGGGAAAACACTTTTTCAAAGGGAGACGCGACCGTCCTCGTGGAATTCGCGTACTACTCGCGGTTCATCGACCCCACTTGGTTTTCGCGGGAAGGCAGTTGACAGAGAGCCTCTCTCGATCGTACCGTCTCTATCATTCATCGGCTCTCGATATTTACGTCACTCGCAGCGCCGATTCGACTCGCGCTCGTGTTTCGTTTATTTCCACGATCATTCTTCTTTTCGTGCCCGGCGATGCTTCCAAGCGGGAAATAAAGGCGCTGAGGAGAGACGTTCCCACTCTAAATTTGCCCCCGGAGAATTCTACCGATCCACCACCATCGATCCTCACCTCCTCGACACTCCTCTAACGCGCCAAGCAACGATCTATTGATTCTATTTTGTCCTCTCGTATCTTCAATCCTCCTTTTTCTTCGCCACGTTATTCCTCGATTCGATCACCTCGTTCTCGAAGTGCCTCTTTCTGCATAAAAGTAGGTTACTTCGTTTAAACGCTTTAGGACTGGACAGATTCTACGTAAAGAGACTTTCCGAGTAACAGTCCCACGAAAAAGTTAAAACACGAGATTGAACTTGTCAAAATTGTTCTTCTTGCGTATCTATCTCTCTTATCTAGGTTGGTTCCCATAGTCAAGAAACAGAGCCATTAATCTATTTTACATTTACGCTTCGTTAATCCACGGTTTTTGATACTCGCGGAAAGATTCTTCGATTGGGGTAGGGACATTTTCAGATCGTCCACTAAGCGAGACGTTAAACATTGTCGTTCTATCCGCAAGTGCGCGAATCTGGAGTTTCGAGATTAAGTCGAAGTTTAATTGTTTCTCGAGCGGCCTACGGCGGAGTTCCATTGAAAGCTCGAGATGGAAGATGCCAACGACAATGTCTTTACCGACGAAGGACTCCTTCCTCGTTCTTCGAGTTCTCATCGGCTTCCTCAACCGTGAGAAATCTCTCCTCCACTTCTAACGTCCTTTCCATGCTATCCAAATTCTCACCACCCCTCACTTCCTCGTGCACTTGCACTACGACGTGTCTCCTTTGTCACGCTTAATTGCGGCTTTTCTAATTGAAAGTTTAATGACGTCTGGGGAGTGCGAGGTCGGTCCGCAAGGTTATTCTTTGATCTCGTTCGCAGAGATCTTCGCGTTACCAAGGGACTCACTCACCACTCGTTTTTCACGATTCCAACCTCGCGACTCGGTTCCTTCGTACCGTTCGTTCGAGAACGAGGAATCGATTGAAGAAAGGTCGCAGGAAAATGCAGATGTCGATTTGAAAGGGCGCGTTGATTCGTTCGTTTCATTTCTACGCGATGATACTGGAGTCTGTTATTATAATTGGAAACGTTATAAGAATTTATGAGAGTTTTAAGTACATCCGGTGATTTTACGCATCGTAAGAGAATTTATCGAACAGTTAAACTTTCATTAACTTTCGATTTACAGATATTGAAATTTTAATTGCCTGTGGGATGCATGGTGGTCCAGAATTTTAATTGTTCTCTGTGTCACTGACAATTTTAGTTCTTCGTTTCGACACAAACAGGGTGTTGACCGCATGCAAAAGCGCTTGCAAATTTTTCCAACCTGATACTTCTGCGAAGCTCCGATTAACGAATCCGCGCGTAATTACGAATTAGTGCCGCTGTTTTGCGAGTTACGCAACGTTCCGGAGAATCGAAGGCGAAAGAAACCGCTCATATTCGTGAGGAACGGTTCATTAATGTTAATGCGTGTACCGTTGCAATATGCTTCCGTTCGCCAAGTTCCGTACGAATTAACGAATTTCCGCTGATTTATGCGATTTCACGGATTCGCAAAACCGCGCGTAGATACTCGACTGCATCGTTTAAGGGAATTGAATATTCCACGATATCGTAACCGTTGCTTCGACGAATTTAAATAGAACGAAAGAAAATTCCTATTCACAACTGAGCAAATAATCTATGCGAGTGCGTTTAACGAGTGGCCTTTAGTAATTACAATCCTGCAATGTAGCAAATTGAAATTAACAAAACTAAATTCAAGACCGCAATTTAAGAGAGTTACTACGAAGAAGCACGCGTTTTCGAAAGGTACGCGAAACTTTGCAAGCTCGTCAAAATTCTCACCAATTCCATTCCCGAAGTAAAACTCGCCTTCTCGCCAGCATTTATTCGTCCAATCCACGAAGCGAAGTTATCGGAATTTTCATCTTAATTAGCCTTGTCGCCGACGGGACGCGCTCTCATAAAATTAAACACGTTAAATGCAATGCTAAGCGAGCGTATCGGTGGCCTGACGGGCATGTAATTAAATCCTGTTGCGAAACAGCCGACATCCAACGATATTCTTATCCTCGCAACCTGCGAATACCTACTTACCAGTCGTTGGTAGAAATAACCGCAGAAGGGAGAGCCTCTTAAGCGTAATAGAATTTCTCGAGCGTGATTGTTAGGACTGAGAACAGCGACTCCGATAGCAGTAAGAAACCTCAACAATCTTGATCCTAATCGATGTCGTCAAGCCCCACGAGGAATCCTGTCCAAACGAGCCGAAAACCCACGCTCGTGTAGAAGTGGACAACGAAACGAAGAAACAACGCGTTGGATTCCCCATCCTTCTGTCCGCGACGGAAAGCAGAGTCGAGATCTCCACTATCGGATTGTCTTCGTAAGCCGATTACACCCCTCGATTCCAATCCGATGGGTTTCCCGAAATTTCGGGTCCACGTCCTCTCTCTATCTCTTTCTCTCTCTCTCCCTAAATTACCCCAACCACCGTTCCACAGTGTCTCTCTCCACTACGTACACGTACGCACCCTCCCTACCTTGCGCCACTACCGCTCATAGGTGCGATTGGTAGAGGACGCAATATGAAAATGCATTTTCCGGTGGCCGCGTTTCATTTCGATTCGCACGGCGTGGCGGCCCGTTTCATTCTCGGGACGAATATCGAGCACACGTATGCGAAGCGGCCGCATTCACATATACATAAATATGGTAGGTGGTTGGAAGGAAAGTGGTGGTGGTAGGACTCGGTCAGCCACCCTCCAGAGCTCGTACCAGGTGCACGTTCACGGATAGGTGTACATCCTAGGCCGGCAGGTATAACCCCGCGCGAAGCTTCCAGGTGCACGAGGAACGAGGAAGGGTGCGGATGATGAGGAAGGAGAAGAAGTGCAGTGGAGAAGGATGGAAAGAGGGGTGGAGAGCAAAGGGATTGGAAGTTCGAGGGGGTCGTGGTCGGAGGGTGGTGGAGGCAGGCGCGGTGGACGACACCGCGGGGGTAGTGAGGAGAAGGGTGGAAGGGTGAAAGGAAGGGAGGAGGAGGATGCGGACGGGGCGCAAAGGTGGCGTCGGCGTCGCGACGTTCGGAGAGAGTCAGTCACCAGCCGTCCTCAACGCGCCGCATAACCTCACCGCGAACGCGAGTAGGATCGACTCGCGCGCGCGTTTCGATCACTCTTGTTTAACCTCGATCGAATTGATCGAGAATCGACCGTTTCTCGTGATTCTCTCACCGTGTTCACGCGGTAAGAAAAAATACAACCGCGCGGAACGATCGGTGCGAGTGGGCCGCGCGAGACGCGCTCGCGTGGGGTTGTTGTTTTCGATTTTTCGAAAATCCTCTTCCTCGATCCACCCCTCGAGAAAATGTGCTCGAAGCGAATTTCGTTTCGCGAGTTCGTCGAAGTGAATCTTCCTTGAGATATCAGTTATCGCTCTCCGAGGTTTTCATTTGCGCACCTTGTCAATCCCTTTGCTTCTTCTCTAACGATTGATCCGTGGAATCGCTTTGATATTTCCTCGCTGATTCGCGCCTCTAATCTTCTCGTCTAATCGGACGATCTTCGCGAACGATCGACGGAGGAAAAAGTCGTTATTTTCTCTCCCACGCAGCCCTCACGTCCTTGGCTCCTATTCGAGGTGGTATTCGATGCAGGGAGGAACGCGCGTGAACCTTCTCCCCTCCTTTCTCCGCGTCCTTCTCCACCGCTGTGGCACGCGATCGCGTTTTTCCGAAAGCCCTCGCGGAGAAAAAGCAAGCCACACACCATCATTGGCGTCGTTAAGCTCTCGCTTACGAGCGGTGGGCCATGATCGATATGGGGCCGGAGCAGCGCGCGTGGCGCACGTAAAGTGCAGCGCGCGGAAGTCAACGACGATCGCCTTTTGACCTTTCCTGCTTCTTCCCGCCAATGGAACGCCTCGAGCGCCGAATGACGCTAACGTTACAGCACGTATACGCAATACGGAGACGAACCATCTTGGACCTGGAATGCACCGTCGATTTTTTAGTTATACGATCAAATGCTCAGGCTCCATGCTCGCCGTACAAGTAGAATCAGCTCTATGGTGAACAGTGCACGAATAAATACGATTCTTATATATTTTCCTGGCTAACGTTTAATTGTACGGCTAAAAGTCGACAGTGCGCTCCAGATCTTTACCGTCGCGAGATTCGACGACGAATACTCTTCTGACAGAACGTTCGTGGAAAATTTGTCAGCACAGTGGTTACCTTGGCAAGTGACGGTGCACTTTGGGAGTATCTGGATATTGCACGATATCCAAAATCATTGTAGTGATCAACCACCTACTTCCATGAAAAAGAAACTTGTCAATGTTACAAAACAAGGACAAACAGCCATAGGAGCATCGCAAATAATATTCGAGTGTTAGCTCTAACTCTTTCGCATTGTCGCTGTGCAATGTCCAATTCGAAAGAATCGAATCTGCAAGTCGAAGTTTCGAATGGCGTGATTGGGCTGGTACAGTTGAGTGAAGGGACGTGCCACGAACGTGCGCGCGTCTTTCCTCGCGAGGCAAGTGTTTAGTTCCTCGCGTAAAAGGAGGAAGCTCGAGGATCGTCGAAGGGAGATGATTCCATGCAGATCGAGCGACACGCGCTGACGTCACTCATAATTGGAGAAGCGCTCTCGAATCCTTTCGAATTTCCTTCTTAAATTTCATCCTCTTCGCTCCTTATCGACTGCTCTCCCGCTCAGAATTGGGTCGCGCCTCGACTCTCGCCTTTCTCATCTCGCGACGTCCCGCCACCACTGCTCTCACGATTCTTTCTCTCTCTCTTTCTCTTGCTTTTTCTCGCCTTCCTCGCGAGAATCGCTCTATCTGGCAACCCACCCTCACGAACGTCGGCTCGCTCGTTCAACCCCATTCTCCGCGCGTTTAGATTTTTCAACCCTCCTGCTCCCATTGAGGAGCGTCTTCGAGCGTAGTTCTTTGACCGTGCGCCACGCGTCGACCCGGACATACCCGCGTGACCCTCTGACGTACGCAGGCAGGAAACGAAGAAGGTCGTGACGCATCCTCTGGACTGATTCCGACCGTCTCACAGTTTGTTTTGATTTCTTACTGTGACGAGCAGCCGCGCGGAAAATCAAATGCTGCGTCCTATCAGGGCGTGTCTGTTTTTTGTGCGGAACGTCGTGCTGGTGGAGAAATTGCGCGATCGAATTGTTAATGAGAAAGGTCGAAAAAAATTCGGTTACTCGATTATTCGCGAGTGATCGCGTTTTCTTTTTCGTTATTGGTATTCTTGTTAGGCACGATGATAGGAGAGTGAGTCATTTTTCAGTGATTAGAACGAGTAATGATTTTATTCAATAATTAATGAATGTTCTTACAGACGCGTGACTCGTGGTTTGCAACGCGCGTTACTTGGTTTTCTTTTTATAAACGGTCATCCCTGCGTGCGTACGGTTCACAACTTGGTCTGCACATTTTTCATTGGATATTCGTTTACGGAGAAAACCTGGTTTTCGACTGTAGAGAGCTTTGATCAAGTCACGACAAGCTTTTAGCCCTAATACGCGTAAAAAATCGCCGCACATAGGAGCGCTGTCAAAAGTAATCCGATCGTTGGAAAAATCCAATCTACCAGTTTTCTTCCACTTTACCTCCCCGCACTGTGAAACTGGCTGTTTGAACGTAGGGCTGTTTGTCGATACACACGTGGATGCAACTCTGCACTCTGGAAATTGCGAAAAATTGCAAAAAAATACTCGATCAAACAGCCTTCGCCCGGAAATCCGGTGTTCGAACGAGAGTTGTTGACGTACCCTTCGTGTTCTCACTCCGATTGCTGGTTTATATTTCTTCGTCATTGGAAAGCAGAAAATATCTGTGGAATGACACCGTTTTGGAGCGACCGGTTGCGATGGCGTCGGCCCATGCGTCGACCCGGGTATCCGCGTGACCCGGCGACCCAACGTAGCAGCGTCGAGCTGAGGTCACTGGGTACCTACCCCGCCCGGATGCTACAGCCAAAGCTTTTGTTTCGGTCAACTTCTTCCAAGATCCTTGCCAAGGAACGGCCAATCCTTTCTCACTCCATTTCTTCCTCCCACTGCCGAGTTTTCCAAATTTTCAAGTGCGCGCATCCGCTCAATGGTCGTCTCTTCTCACTTTGGGTGGAACGTCCCTTAGGAAGTTGTCATCGTGCGGTCTGCAAATTCTTCAGACGTTTCTTTGAAAAAGAATCTTCTTTCGACTCTATTCCTTGACGCACCATTTTTTTTTTTATTACTTTCGAATGAAAACTAATCTATCTTTGAACACTCCGACAAATAATTTCAAATACACACGTTTGTCGGTTCTCCCATGTGCTATCCTCCGTAATCGATACTCTGGATTTTACCATCGTCGTTCCCACAAATTTTATCGTCAATAGTAACGGTACGGGGCGCGAAATTGTTAATTCGCCGTTAAACTGTCCTCTCGTCGTTCTCCCTCCGTTCTGTCCCCCACCCTCTTATCGCACGGGGACCGGTCAGTGGTGCTGCGTTTCGTTGATAAGCTATTGTTTACGTTTCACCTACACCTCACCCGATCACGTGTTGGACGTAGGATTGCACTAGAGATCCGTTCAATGCACACTCGCGTTCTCTCACGCCCACGCGCGTTCTCACTTCAGTTGTTTCCTGCGTTTTCAATGGTATCGGGCAAGTACCCCTTCTATCCAACACGGGAGTCGAGAGAAACGAAAAAAGAAAAATTAATTCGCGGAAGCAAGGAGCCTAACGTAAAAATACGATACCCATCTTAAATCGATTAGAAGTTTATCTAACAACACATTTCTCGGTCACGAGGTGATTCTCGATTCTCGATACAATTTCGAAAACTCAAGATCACTCGGATGTCGTTCGCGTTTCCTTTTTTATATTTATCCCGCACGATTTATGGATTCGAAGGAACCAACCTACGATAGCATTCTCAATGGACTGAATTCTTTGTAGAGGATCATGGTACTGTGAGAAAGAGTAACGTTGATATCGTGTTATCGAGACTGCACGGTTCGAATATTCGATCGAGGGTGGTGCGCGACGAAAGGAGAAATATCGAGGAGTACGAGGAGTGCGCGATAAGAGAGGAAGGAGGCATCCCATCCCCACGAATAAATTTACCGAAGAAAGTGGTGAAAGTGATGCGGTCTAGGGGATCGCAGGCAAATGGTGACGCATCGGAGAACGACAACGGAAGTGGTAGCAACGGTAACCGCATCAACAGCAACACCAGCAACGGCAACCAGCACGACAGCAACCCCCGTCAATAGTCTCCGAGCATCGCCGAGAGTCAGTGACCTCTCTCGACCAATCACAGTCCAGTGGGTGATGTTTGATGCTGCAGTGGTGTTTTATGCGGCGACGACGAAAAGGTGTGCATACGAACGGAATAAATGTGTGGGAGGGAGAGGGAGGAAAAACTGCCGGGATGACGATGACGTGCTGATGGCGCGGTAAAAGGTCGCTAGCGTCACCACCAACGCTGCTGATAGTGCAGCGCACAATCCCCTTTCTGTCTTTTATTCTTCCTGTTTCTCGATCCGCGATGCTTCTCTCTCTTTCAATTTTTCCTTTTCTAAAATGAAACCGGTAAGATATTGCTCTTTACGTTTTCGACTTTTCTCCCTTTCCTTTCTCCTTACTTTGCTTCGTATCTATATTTCTTTCTTGGTGCTCTTGTGCTATTTGTACACATATGTTTTTCCTTTTTTTTTTTACTGTTGTTGTCCGTAAGGGATTTCTAGATTGCAGGGCATTAATATTATTCTTTTCCTTTTTTTTCTTCTTCTTCTTTGGCTATTTTGTTTATTTTTTCCGTACTCCACCGACCAACTTCCAAAATTTCATTTCTATTTTTGCGAGTGCAAAGTCTACCAAAGCTCTCCTGCTTCTACTCGAATCATCACGATGTTCTTAGTACCTTTTGAGAGAAAAAGCTTAAACGACGAATCTGGTGGAATCGGAATGTCAGGGTAACGGTAATAATCCGGAATTTATTATTAATAATTACTTATTATTAATTATATCAAATGGGTTTATAAAGTCCTATCAAACAATTATGATTGTACTTTTCGCATCAGTCGCGATAAATGTAAGGATCGGTATACTTAACACTTGGTTTCCTCTTGTGCGTCAACAATTTGCCGAAAGTAGTCCCAAAGGGAGCGTAAAACTTTTCGAGCGTTCTGCGAAAAGCGTCACCCTCGTTCGGGCCATTAATCTCGCGGTACCTTCGCACTACGTTTGCTTAGCGTGTGGGTGTAAGAGAAGGAAAAGGAGGTGGAGTTTCGTCAAGAGGAGAGTGGTTCCTCTTGACGAAACTATCGCTCGAGGGTGACGACCCATCGGGCTAAGTGGAAGCGTTCAGAGCCATTGGCTGCATCGTCCCCCGTCGATCGCCACTCCCTGCTTAGACCGGAGACTCAACCAAAGTGCTGGATAGCAACCTCTCCCACCTTTTGCTTCTTTCTACCCTTCACTCTTGGCTCCGACGAATTTTGTAAATGCACCAGGAGCACCGGTGAAAAATGTCTGCATCCCTCGAACGGCCTTGATCGATTCTTATCCCGTAACTGTTCAAGTAGGGTTTGGTACCCCAATTGAAAAATACTATTTTCACGAATATTATACTATGACGACACTGTCGTAATTAAGTTTTGAGGAAGTTTTGGTTACGGATATCCTACTACATAATTTTCATAAATTTGTATAAACTTCATATCAATGCTTGGATGTTAATTTAAAGAATTGGGCTTTGCGAAAGATTCTCCGAAATTTTGAAGAAATAAATCTAGCGATTTTCTTTATCTTCCTTTCTTTTAAATCGTCGACCAGAGACACTCTGGGGAACAATCGCGCGAAAAGTGAGGGAGTCGGCAGAAATGGATGATGACGAGAAAGGGACTGAGTTGACGATTAAACGCTTACCGATTCTTGTTCGACTTGGTACGGTACTGGGTCGGTGGCACACGGACGTGCTAATTAGGACGACCTGTTGACCCAATTGTCGGCTCGGTGTAAGACGCGCGCCGGGCGGGTATGCCCGGGCAGATGTTTGGCTCGGTGTGGGTGCGCGCCGGTTGTTCGATTTTTTCGCTCCGTTCACGTCGTTGCTTCCTGTGAGATTCTCACTTGTAATAATTGTCACTGCGCGCATCGCGCGTTCTGCTGATTCTCCCTGAAGTATAAATATGCACTCGCGGACATTTACTTTTTACAGTGGGAACATCGTTCTGGATTCTAGTGTCGTATAAAAGCTTTTAGCCAAATTTGATTTTTGACAGATGTTTAACTAATAATGAGTATAAATGCACGGCGAAATTTGTATATTTATTTTATACAAAGTTCTGGCTTTATAGCAGGCACACTCGTTTAAAACTCCGTCCATTGCTGACTTAAGACAGCATGTTTAGATATGCTTCAAACAAATTATTATTATTGCAAAATTAAAATGACCGAAACCAGTGGTAGAATATAATATTCATTTTATTCTGTAAAGAGCCATCATGAATTCCTATAACATTCTGTTAAAACTTTTCATAAATGAAATCTGAAACTGGCCCTCTTGCGAATATAGTAACTCTAGTGTTAACGTATCGCGTACATTTGCCTATTTCATCGTGACTTAATTTCAAGGCATCTCTGACGTCAGTACAGCGATAACATTAATTATCGATCGGTGAAAATCCTGCGCGCGATACCATGCTCACTTTACTTATCTATTTTGCACGAGTCTGCGTTTATTTTCCTCCTCGGCAGACGAGCGTGCGTCGAAGCGTGATTATTCTGTGAAATAATTTTTCCTCCCTTACCCTAGCGGTGGCAGATGGCGTTACTCAAGATGCTATCAGAATAATTATGACGAGCAAATGAATTCTTCGGGGCGCACGAGATGATTGCAGAAGGTACGAGCTTCTTGCTTGCGTCGAATTACTTCGGGGAAGTATTACGTCTCGCGATATCGCGACTCGCACGATGCATCGCGCGTAATTACAGTGTCGCAGGAATTACGATGCAATCGGAGCGAGCGGACCGTTCCGTCGAGGGCAATTTGGCGGTGGCGTCCGTTTTGGTCGACGGAACCGAATGAAACCGATATCTGCTTCTCGTTCCTTCCTCCATTCTCTCGTTTCTTTTTTTTTTTTCTTGTCAACCTGTCCGCTCGTCGGATTGACAAATAAATGCCAGCGCTTTCTTCTCGAAATAATGTAGGCGTTTCACATGGAGAGTTGTACGATTAGTGCAATAACTTACAAGAGCATTTTTATAAACTTCACTCACAATGGGAAGCATTGAGAAGCTTTATTATAAACGCAGATTGCTCGTTTAAGTTGAAGTTTTCGAGAAAATGAAGCGTAGCTCACTTTCAAAGTGAACCACTTAATTGTACATTATCACTTAACGTAATTAAAAAAGAACGCACCTTACTAAAATTAATATCGTGAACTTAGTAGCGTTGATCAATGCCAGTTAATTGGCTGATTTCAAAGAATCTGCGATAACGGTTGAAAGGGTTAAAGAAGGCTTTCACGTGAACCTCGACTACTTCTAAGAAATTCGTCGAGCGCGCTTGCACGTTCTCGCAAACTTCTCGCTCGTTTCTTTCACTTCTTGCGAAATGTCTCCTTTCAATGAGGTCGCCCTCTCATCGATACCCAAACTGCCTTCTATAATAGTTTCTAATCACGAGAGTGAAACTTTTCCACCGCTCTCGTGGATGTTCTCGTGGCTTTAGGAAAGTTCGCGTATGCCTGAAAGGGCGAGCGCGGGCACGATTCAAAATTTCCAGAGTAGCATTTATCTTGCAGAGAATCGATGTAATCGACGACAGAGAAGGCGGGAGAGCCAAGAAAGTATCTTGAGTTATTCACGATCGATACTCGCTCGTTTCTACCTGGGGTTTTTAAAATTTTAGAGCAGTTAGGTATCGAGTACGCGAGAGAATTGAAAGAGCGAGAGGCAAGCGTGACGTTCGAAATTCCTCGGACGGATCGAACCCTTGCCGCTTCTTGTCTCACTCACAGCCAGATAAGATTTTTCCATTAAGCCGGAGCACCGGTTAATTGCGTTTACTCTGCGCTTCGAGGCATCCCATTAATGGGCCACATTGATCCTCCAATTTCTCTCGGGTCATTCGATAAATCTACCGCAGTCGAACGCTTTTAACCCGATCATTGTCGAAGCGAGAGATCGTGAAAAAAACAGCCTGGACCCCATGAGCTATCCGCTGAAATACTGTCTCCGACTAAGTGCACGGTACAAAGCGCGGAGATAAAATTAAAAAAAGGAATTCTCGTACCGTGGGAATTAGCAGGTGTGGACCGAAAAGTTGGTAAAATATTCCCGTCGTTCCATCGCGCATTAGCGAATTTTTATTACTACTTCTTACCCATCGAGACTCTTCTAATTCGTTTTGCTCCCTCGATTTTCAAAAACTGGAGAACCGTAGAGAGGTGTACGTTTCGCGTGGTCAACGAAACTCCTGGCGACGAAAAACAAGCCGTTAATCAAAACGTTTCCGGCAACGGGTGCGGCCGCGGTGCCTTGCTCGACGCTCCGCGTGGCGGTTATCTCCAAAGGACTTTATCGAGGGCCATAAAATATATTTGCAAAAAACGACCGGTACACCACGGGAGCTGGCTGGTCAACGGCCGAAGTCAAAGCTCCCCGCGCGCAGCGCACCAAAAGAATTAAATGGCGAGAGTGGCCCTATCCGATGACCACCGTCGACGCGAAGTACACATCGGCCTTTGAGGTTTAATTGGCTAGGCTGGACAGCTTCGGAGGGAAAGTTTCGAGTACGGGTGCACGCGGTAAAAGCACCGGACAGATAGCGACCGAGAGAGACGAAGGAAAAGGAAAGAAGAGAATTGCGTGACGAGGAGAAGGAAGAGAGGAGAGTGGAACTTCACCGTGGGCGAAGTCACGAGATACTTCCGGAATTTTGCAATCGGCAGCACGCTAACAATGTGGCCCCGGCCCTGCTGGTTCACGTGCCGAGCGTATCGTGGCGTGTGCCCACTTCTGCAAGATAGTTCTTGGGTTGGTTAGTTAGCCGTGCAGACGCCCGTTGGCGATCTCACGGGGTAGGGACCGGGAATCAACGAGGTGGTAACCACGCGGGAGTATACACAGAGAGGATGAAGAGAAGGGTAAACTCGCCGAGGACACGGCCATGAAGCGTGCTCCGCTAAGAAATTAAGTCGACTCACGATCGTCGGTACGCGATATACTGAAAATAATTTCAAACTACCTCATGGTCTTTTCCGTGCTTACGTTGAATCCTTACCTGGGTAGATGAGTTAAGTACCGCTTACGGGATTAGTAACCGATGGCTTCTGCGTAGACACTTTATTGTCTTGTCACTAGGGTAGCAAGTTTTACTAACGTTTGGAAAGCTTTCTAAGCGTAAAATAGCATCCCTCAAATTCGTTTATGTATTATTACAACGAATATATTTGTTAGGAATACTGAATATTAATCCTTTTGCACTCGAGGGCTCCGGAACGCAGTCGTTTAAAATTTCCCTTTAAACTCAAGGGCTCCGCTTTGGATACAATACAAATAATTTAACCCTTTTCATTCGAAGCTTTTAATAAACTCGATGAACAATAAATTATTTGTATCGTATCCAAAGTGGAGCCCTTGAGTTTAAAGGGAAAATATAAAAATAGCGGCATTCGTTGCCAAATTAAGACAATTAGAAATAAACGTTATCTGCAGGTACCTATTTTTGTAATGATTCTTGTGTAAAGTCAGAAAAATTAACTTAGCGTCGAGTGATGCCGTGGGGCTGATGTACGGTAAATGTACACCTTCGCACTGATAATTCTACACTTCTTAACGATTCCGTGATCAAGGTTAATGATGTTCTCGATCAAGGAAACGTGAAATTAACTAACGCAGCCAGCTAATCCTCACGTATCGCAATTCTCGCTTCGAATTAATTTCGTCGAGGCGCGTTCGTCGACGCGTATCAATTACTCTCCCCGTTCCACTAGTTCTGTGTCGTCATCGCGGCGCGTATCAACGAGCGAATAGCTCGAATTTGAGGAGCGAGGAGCGTTCATCGTTCACTTCCATTTACCGAACGCGAGCGCGGATCGATAAATCGCAGGGTCAGCGCTGGGTCAACGCAATTTCCAAACTGCTGACGTATTATGCATAATGCACAGAGTGAACGTCCACTTCGGAGCTGCTCCCACCGCGCACCGGCGCGAGAGATGATTACACAGAGCCACGCTGTCCACTATGAAATTCCAGAAATTTTAGCGGCCACCCACCGTCCCTGCCTCACCCTCGAGTCCGTTCATAGGTCGGTTCCGTTCGTTGGTTCGTACTCGACCTCGTCTGATCGTGCCCACGTGGACACTCCAGTGTTCATGGTGCTGAACACCGAGTTTGGAATTAGGGTGGATCGAGCGTAGTTGGATCTCGTATGAATTAGATGTGAATTAGATATGTATCCGATATACGCCAAATGTGGGGTAGATGTAGATAGCGAGTCTTTGTTGGTTTCGTAGAAGCGTGTAGCTGGAAGTCTCTATGAGCGCAGGTTCAGGGTTAATTTGCACCTTTTCTTTTATCGATACTTCACTTTGACCCTCAAGTGGCCATCCTAATTACACAAATTAGCAAATATTGGGATTTCTTTCTTATGATTCAGGTAAATAAAATAACAAGAGGAATTCGCAAATGAAAACAAATTATTTCTGTAATGACAAGAAGCTAGTCGAAGTGGAATGTTCGAAAGCAAATGCTTTTTGTGTGTTTTTTTCAATTTATGTTACTCTCACTCTCAGTCAATTAAAAAATCGGTTTTGAGGAACGAGGTTGCGGGATGCAAAATTCTCGAATTTTTTAAGTTACACGCGTCAGGCATAATCATTTCTTATTTTTATACGAGCCTACGTAGTTTGTGAACTTAACATTTACTTTGCACGCACATTTTGGGAAAACAGGAGTAGAGCCGTGAAGCAACGCAGGCTGGATCGTTGTCGTTGACTCGTTCTCCTTACTCTTGTCTCGATGGCTCGCAGTTTGCTCGTGTTCGTTGTTCCTGTACCTTCCACAAGATTATTCCATAATTTGTTTCGCGTCGTAAAATTCTTCTTCCACTCTTCGCGAGTATGCAGGTCCCGAAGAAAACTTTATTCGAAAAAAGCTGAGAACAATGTTTGTTATTTTAGAAAAGAAAAAATCGTGTGACTTACCCTGGTATATCCATTTTTCACAGCTATAAAGATAGTCGTTACTGAACGACGCATTACACCGTTGCTCTCCAGAATCTTGTGAGCGTAAGTGACAAGCATGTAGAGCATCTTGATGCCCCTTAAGAGTGTTCCGTACGCGAAACGTACGAGCAAACGTCTTAAGTCCGTCACGAGTAAGCTACACCACGTCACCGAGCACAATGAGCGTCATTTCGGACGAGAAAATGAGAATCTTCCTGGTTGTTGCATGGCACAGTGTGTGCGTGTCGAATCTTTCGAGTAAGAATGATGTCACGAGACGCCAACCAGATAAAAGAGTTTCCTGCAACAAGCTTTCTTACCTGCTTATACGCCGTGTACATCCTCTGCATTGTTAACGGTAGTGTTCCGGGTTAGAAAGTTTCAGCGAACAAGGTTGCCTACGGATATTTATCCTTCACATGCAGCGGGTGTAATTAACCTTTATCCGGGCCAGTGACGTAAAATTGAATTCTGATGGGTGGAGTTTACATTGACGGTCCGTTTCGTAACACAAATAATAGGCTATGTGCTTCGTCATATTATTATTATATCCACTGTCTCACCAATGCAACGTAATTTAAACTATTAAACAATACACAAATGCCATGTTCCGTGGAAGTACGTCATTATTTTCTGGCAAACTCAATAGAAACGTATTAGAAAGCTATGCTCGATGATCTGTCACCATAAACGATCAAATATACCGAGTAATCATGTTTAATTTTTATCTACCTATACAAGCGACACGTCTACTACAGTACATTTATGCCGGATACACGAAGCATAACAGCTTAAGTAACACTATCTTAAGCAATTAACAGATATCCACGTGTTAACTTCCGGCAAAAGCAGTCAACCTGAGTCGCGCTCTAAACATTTTCTCGCGTTCCATCGGAAGCGCCGAAGGAATTCCACCGTTGGTCGATTGATAAATGACGCCGCTAAATAATGGATTCACCGATTCTAGAGTCTCGCACGTCGATGCACGCTCTTTTCTGTCCTCGACATCATCAGGCGCGACACGTGCGATCTTTTCTACTTGGCTCGTCGCATACGCCGCGCACGGCTCTTTGCGCGGTAAGATCAGACCGCACGGTCCTCACCCATTCGCCGTCCCGTCCTCTATCTTCTTCCTTTTGTCAAAGCCATCTCCTACTTTTCCTTTTCCACTTTCTTCGTCCCTCGCCTATCTCGACGCACGCAGGAGTGAATTACAAGGGAGCGCCGTGTAATTCATGCGCAGTGTTCTTAGCGGAGGTGCCGACAGAGGAAAATAGAAGAAGGGGTGTAGAGGAGTTGGGTAAAGAAGTGCGTCAGTCACGAGGAGAAAGTTGAAAGAAGAAGAGGAATGAAGAAGAGGGGCGCTCGTTATCGTCACGAGACGAGGTGGATTCCTGCCAAGGTTCCGGTTCGCTCTTTGCTCTTTCCTTCCTATAATTTATGAAGCTTCTCCTCCCTGCATCTTCCTCTTTGAAGGAGAAATTTTTTTCTCTTAATTCTCTGTTCGTGCCTGCTTCGTTCGCTACATCGTTTTATGTTCCTCGTTACCGGAAGTTGAAGCAGTTTCGAGAAAGAAAATCTCTCGGACTTTTCTAGATAGGTTATGACGAGAACGGAAAATCCAAAAATGTTTCAATTGTTCTGGACATAAGTGTTCTCGTTCGTATCGGGTTTGGTTTCGGTTCTACGTAATTTGCAATATATACTGGACAGTAATAGATGCGACCGGAAGATTACGAATTATAGAAAATTGGAATCGAAACCGGGACAGGTACATTATTTTGGTGCACGTGGTTATTTCAAGAACCGAGAGCGATGTCACAATTGTTTTTGCATCTCGTTACCGAGAAATTCAAGTCCTCTTGCTTCTTCTGTTCCTTTGGAATTCGGTCTCGATTGTTTGGCCTGCCTTCTTATGCGTTTTATTAATCGTAACTTTGAATTCGGTGGATTTCTTAAACGTACTGTTGATTCGTCGAAGGTAAACGATCGAAACAATCGTAGTTTCCTTAGCTTCGTTTTTCGCGCGCACTCTATCTTCCACCCCTACACCACCTCTACCGCAACCCCTCCGCACCTCGCCCCTCTTCCGTCTCGCTTATAGCCCTGTTTCCGGGTCAGAGTTCAACGTACGTGCACCGAAGAATCGTGGCTTGTGCACACTCACAGGGCCATTCGTACATGCCAATAGAACTGCATCTATGCGACACAAGCCTCCAACCTACCCCTGTGTACGCGCGTAAGCACGGACTTCTTTTTCCTTCGAAACTGTGTGCAAACGCACGCGCGCACATTTACCCTTCCCTCGAAAGGATCATAGAAATTCTTGTTCACGGCGCGTCACGCGGCATTGCGATTTCTTTATCGAGAAGAGTAGACGCAGATAAAATCGTATACATGGGCGTAACATTTCAAATTCTTCCTCGTAACTTAGGAGCCCAATATTATCATTGTTCCAAAATTTCGGTTGTTTCCATTATTTTCGTAATACCTACACGTTCGACAGAATTCTCGAATAGACAACCTACTTTTTACCCAATTTTATCAAGTTTTTGTAAATCTCTAAATGAGAAAGGTTAATATTTGTAAATCCATTCCAAAATCCAGACCCCAGTCGAGGCAGCGAAAAGACACCGCGACGACTTCGCATTCCACCTGGTAGCCACGAAGCCGTTGATCGATCCACGTGAGTCGCGAGTCAATTGAGCCTTCGTTTTAACGGTTCATTATCCGCATGACGCACCTACGCGCGTTCGATTCTTTTTGCTCGCCTAAAGAACGTGCGTCTAATCGATCGTCTTCTTCTCTTGGTGTTGCTCGATTATTTATTAATTTTACTCAACCGCTTCCTCCTTACCTCCTTTTCTCTTACGACGTTCCATTTTTCCTCGTCTCCTCACTGTACACCTGCGTCACCTCCTTCAGCTTCTCCTTCGTGTCCTCCGCCTGCTCTTCGTCGTCTACTCACCGTCTACGAGGCATCGCGAGGGCTTCGACTCCGAACTTCTCATGCCCCTCTCATTAAAACCCGCTCGATCGTGATCGTGATGAAGCGCGCGCGTTTCTTACCCACTCCTCGTACGCCAGCGTGCACGATAAGGTCGGTGAACCTCTACAACTCACCCTCGCGGGTCCGATAGATTCCATCGGGAATTCCTTCGTTGTCGATTAGTAGACCTACTCTCGATGGATCGCGCGGTGGTACTGATAGGAACTTCGAAGTTATTTAAACTTCTTTCCTTTTAATTCATCTTGCCTGGGAATTGTTTTCATAGACAAGTCTCTTGCGAGCAGGGTGACCGCATTTGGAAGAGAAATGAATTTATATCATTGGAAGTGAAGTATACGTCTACCGCGAAACTCGAGAAGTCTGACTTGTTAAATACTTTGGAGAAGAAGAAATCACAGCTCCGGAAGTCTTGTAACAAGATACGGACTTGGTATCATTTATGCATGATAGGATTGAGAAATCCACGGCTTGCAATCGATTTATTCTCCATCGGTTCGGAAAATTGAAATATTTGCTATGGAAAACATTCCTCTGTTTTTTTTTTCTTTTTTTTTATAAATACGATTAAATACACCTTGACCGTGGGTTCCACATATACAGGGTGTCCCGTAACTAGTGTAAGAGCCGGGAATGGGGGCTTCCTGGGCTGATCCTGAACAACTTTTTCCTTTGCCAAAATATCGGACGAGGCCGCGTTTTTGAGTTATTAAGGAAAATGTCTGGCCAATGAGTGCGTACAAATTTCCCGCGCTCAGGGCCGTGGACGTTGGCTGACCATCGCGCTCGGCCGTGGTCGTGTCAAACGCGCCGCGGTTCAGGTCAAAGGAGTAATGCGAAATTAATAAAAATCAGGATTAGTCATGAATAATGAATAAACCTATTAATAATTATTCACGTAAAGTAAACAAACGTACGTCGCGACGCTGCACGAGTTGATTAAGGCACGTGTCTGCCTTACAAAATGATTTGCCGATATCAAATAAGTTTACGAAAAAGTGATTTTGCAATAAGTTTAGGAAAAAGGATTGGTGGATTATGAAATAGGAGTGGAATATCAATAACAAGTCCATTACTCACAGCTTTCCATGAAAAAATGGGTCGCGTCATTGGATCTCTCCATCGCTTCTGATCATCGAGAGAATATCGACGAACAGCTGATCGCAGCCGGGTCATTGAACTGGCATGGCTGCACGGTCACTAACACTTTCAATGTCCATGCGTGCAGATTTCGTTTCCAACCTCCGACGTTTCGTTAATTTTTAATCCATTATTCTTAACTCCCGACGGTGCTTCGAGAAAGGAGGGCCCCGATACGAGTACCCCTTTAAAGCCAAACACGTCCTTGCACGTTTTACAATAATCCTTTGCACTTTCCGAAAATTATTTACGATAAACTCCTCGTTATTAACCTACATCGTCGCGTTGTCCGTATCGAGATCGATCATATCGACTGCCTTCTCGATCGGCATTTGTCAACTAAGGCTGTGCTACACAATGCGACGACCACCTCACACGTCGGTCGGCCGCTTGACGGTTTCTCGCGCATCAACTGGCCGACGTTGTAAGGTGGTCGTCGCATTGTGTAGCACAGCCTTAGTTGACAAATGATTGAGAAGGCAGTCGATATGGTCGATCTCGATGCGGCACCGCGACGATGTAGGTTAATAACGAGGAGTTTATCGTAAATAATTTTCGGAAAGTGCAAAGGATTATTGTAAAACGTGCAAGGACGTGTTTGGCCTTAAAGGTGTTACTCGTATCGGGGCCCTCCTTTCTCGAAGCACCGTCGGGAGTTAAGAATAATGGATTAAAAATTAACGAAACGTCGGAGGTTGGAAACGAAATCTTCACGCATGGACATTGAAAGTGTTAGTGACCGTGCAGCCATGCCAGTTCAATGACCCGGCTGCGATCAGCTGTTCGTCGATATTCTCTCGATGATCAGAAGCGATGGAGAGATCCAATGACGCGACCCATTTTTTCATGGAAAGCTGTGAGTAATGGCCTTGTTATTGATATTCCACTCCTATTTCATAATCCACCAATCCTTTTTCCTAAACTTATTGCAAAATCACTTTTTCGTAAACTTATTTGATATCGGCAAATCATTTTGTAAGGCAGACACGTGCCTTAATCAACTCGTGCAGCGTCGCGACGTACGCTTGTTTACTTTACGTGAATAATTATTAATATGTTTATTCATTATTCATGACTAATCCTGATTTTTATTAATTTCGCATTACTCCTTTGACCTGAACCGCGGCGCGTTTGACACGACCACGGCCGAGCGCGATGGTCAGCCAACGTCCACGGCCCTGAGCGCGGGAAATTTGCGCGCACTCATTGGCCAGACATTTTCCTTAATAACTCAAAAACGCGGTCTCGTCCGATATTTTGGCAAAGGAAAAAGTTGTTCAGGATCAGCCCAGGAACCCCCCATTCCCGGCTCTTACACTAGTTACGGGACACCCTGTAGGTACAGAATCGTTGCTTCGATTTCCTTTTCGCGATCTTTTTACTCGTACTGAAGATTCGAGGATTCCTAAATCGATACTGAGGCTCATAGATACAGCGGTGGGTCGATAAGAGGATCCGTTGCGTCAGTTTTCTCGCTCGCTGGAATCGCTTCATTTACGGAATATGTCGCACGATTGAAGAAGTGCCGGCGATGAGCTGAAACAGTCCACGATGCATCACAGCGTCTGCACGCGCGCCTGCAAGCGTCCGATAATGGAATAACACGAGTGCAATAATTGCTCGACGGTGCGCTCGAACAAACGGAAAGGCGAATGGAACAAATTGTTTCGGTCCGCTAGGTCAGTGAGAATGGGGAGGAAACTGCATAATTTCTTTACTTATTGTTTCCTTTTCATTTAGTACTTTCGTCGGTGCGAGAAATAATATCCACCGTGTCCAGGGTGCAACGAAAATCACTCTGTGTAGGAAAAATGGCAAATACAGAAGCTACTAAAAACATAGATACGCTTTAAGGTATCTTCCAATGTCTCTTCTCGGAATTCGTTTATTATCTGCGTTTGTCGAGGCGTTGGAATCCACTGATCAGTTCCCTTATAACCTTCATCGAAAGTGTCGTTCCGATTACGATTGTGATAAAGGAGGGTACCTCTGATCCTCTTTGCGTTTCGATTCTGCTTTCCATACTTTATCTGGTTCAGCTTATTTCTTTATAAACTCACTAGCGTTTTGATGAAAACTTACTATTCGTATCGACCCATTCAACTTACGGTGAGTCGAAAGAAATTATGCGGTTCCTTCCGGAGATAGTAAAGCCGTCACGCGAAGGAGCCATTACGTCACTATTCGCGAATACTCAAAAGGCTCTAGAAATATCCGCCAATTCGTAGATGTGGCACAGTTCATTGATATTCTCGTTGCGACGTCGAACCCTTCGCGGCGCTACCGGAGAAGTTGGTGCTCTAAAATAGACGCTCCGTTATAGAGATCCGCTATAATGCGATCGTGCTCTTCCGTACGAAAGGCACCGTGTAATTTGCGAATCGATGGGACTATAAAAACTTGTGGCCTCCGCAACGTACTGCGCTCATCCGTCTATGTATACGTAAACGAAAACTCCATCCCGTTGAAGTGTCTTCTCAACGATATTCTGTAAAAAAGATTTCGATCGGTATCTACCACAGGAGCGTGGTTATCGATCAGTTATTGTCAAGTGACGTCCTTAATCCGTCTTTTGGAAGAAGGTGAATTATCGGCAAGGCCAATAAATCATCGCAGATATCTTCTTCATACGAATACAATAATAACACGTGAAACACTTCGTACGTGTATTTATAAACAACAATCGAAACTGTTCATATTTACGATAAAATTAAAGCAAAATCAAACAATGAAGCAAAATATTTGCCCTCACCGGATCGACAATTTGAGTGGGAGTGTTTACGAACATCGTGCCTATATTTTACGATTATGCGCTTGAAAAATGTATGGAAAGTGCCTTCGAGCAAAAGCATGTACTATATATGCTAAACGGAATTGAATACGGTAGTATTATACAGCCGGCAAATAATCCAGCAATAATGTTCATAGTGGATCAATATTTCATTAATCATATTAATCATGCCACGAATAAAAGACCTTGCCGATAAGAATTATATCAATAATTACGAATTGATAAACGCGCCCTTAGTATCAAAACCTCGGGCCACACTTGGTTTTCGTTCATTCTACTTCTTTTTCTCCTCCTCCTCTCTCTCTCTCTCTCTCTCTCTCTCTCTCTCTCACTCTCACTCACGTCCAAAGATGAATCGGCCGGCCCCAAATAATCCAGGATGAATGGAGGCCAGCCTTGGCAACTGGCTGCTCGTGGACGGATGCCGATGGGGCGTGGTTCGCCACTTGTGCAGCCGGCCTGGTTTGGTTGGGGATGGAAAAGGGGAGCGGGGATGAAGGCAACACAGAGTTGCAAAAGGCTGCAGGAATCGGTGACTGTGGAGGGTGCGCGTGGATGGTGGCACAGGTCGGTCGCACTCGTATTTGAATCGGAGTTTAATGCGGAAAATTCTTCACCCGATTAGCCTTTCGAAAGGGAAAGGGAGAAGGACCCCTCTTCCTGATTAGTAACCACTCTCGTCGGAATACCTTTGATCAAGGATAGAATTTCGCGTGCTGCTCGCAAAACACACTTTGAACGTCATGGAAACGCAGATAAGGATTGTTCCTCGACCCTGTACGCATGAACTGTGATCCTCCGGAGAAGGAAGAGGAGGGAACGGATTACAAGCGGGTCCAGAGGCGAAAGGGGTGAGAGGAAGGAGGCAGATTAATCGCACACGTGCGTCAATCGTGGAGGCGTGTACGATCGGCTCCTCGTGTTTGTGTAGCTGATTGTATCGGGCTCAATGGAGACATCATACGGCTCCACTAATCGATATTCGACGCTGATTGCGACCGAGAATTCCCCTCTTGAAAGCCTACTATTTTTTTAATCTACCGTTTCGTTTGGTTTTGTGGATACGCGCTTGCAGAATCGTGGTAAATAATAATCGAGACGCGTATCGATGCACGATCGACGCAATGGGATTAGAAAAATTAGTTTAGCTGTGACGTGCTTGTTGAAAGTATCGCCTGTGAATCAAATGGGTTGGAAATTGGGATAACTGTAGAAATTGGAATTTCTTTTTGGGAATATGAAGCGGATCACGGTTTCATTTCTGTTTCGTAAGAAGCCTCGTGAACCTGAATTTCTGCTTGCAGCAGTTGTATACTTCTAACCTTGCGCGCATTGAAAAGGTAGGAACCAAACTAAATCGTGTACAGAACAGTCTTATTCTTGGAATCTATTCACTCGAAGTTAACAAATCTGCAATGAACCGTTCAATGTACATTTTACAGTACTCCATTAATTCCATTAATGTAATATTAATTCATGGTATCGCCATTGATTCAATGGCCGTCAGTCTTCTTCGCAATATCTCACGTGTTCTCGTGCCTACGTTTGCTCAATCGACGTTGAAATTTCCGCCTCGGTCTAACAATCGCTCGAGTTCGCCTCGACGCGTGGGATCCATCCTACGATCGAAGTGTATGCCCTTTCGAAGGATTCTCGCTTAGCCACATCAGCTTCGATACTTTATCGATCAGCACGATCCAACGGATCCAATGAAAATCCTCCTTGAAGCTCGTCTAACGGGGAGAGGCTTCGACCTCGAGCCAAGTAAATTCGGTAAGTCGCAACGAGACACGGGAGAAGCTCGCGATGTAAATCACACTACCACTACGCCTCACGTTTCGCCTCCTTCGCTTCCCATAGTCTCCCCATCTTCGATCAGTGCGCGCGCACCACGCGAAGAAGAAGCAACCCCAGACCTAACCCAATCCCCTCTGTATTTTGCATATCGAATGGGATTCCCAGTCGCCAGGAAGAGATCGTCCCCTCTTCCAGGTTAATTTACATCCTCTTCGCAGACTTCCTTCTGACAACGTGACGACCATCCACTCGTCTTCTCCTCGTGTTCTTGTTGCACTTGGCCCGACGATTCCAGTCGATTGAATAGTGCCGTGGGTGAACGAAAATAGTTGTCGCATAGTCCTACAAAACCAGGTGGATTTTTCGATCCACTCGCAAGATGTGATTTCTTTCGTTTTTGCAATGATCCTTTTGCGATCGTTGAGATGAATTTTCTATTGAATCAAAATACGCTTTGATGTTTATCGATATATTTATGTGTAATGCGAAAGCTTAAAAGTAAGTAAGAAATAAATAGCACGATGAATGTAAAAAGTGGAAAAAAGCGGAATGAGGAATTTTGTTTAGGTTTATGCCATCTTACGTTTATTAAATGCGCCATTGTGCGTGCGTTCTTTGATTAGTCGAATCTAAATTCATTTCGAACGCTAAATTTTATCATTACCTCTTTGCACCTTGCTAAACCCTGTGAAAATTTGACTGCTAAATTTCTGTTTGCATCGACGTGTGACGGTCCATTCAGTTGCACCACTTCCTGCTGATTTGCCAGTCACAGTTACCCTTGGGCCTTTCACTTCGACCGAGCGTCTTCAAACAGCCAACCGATAGTCCGAGCAGCCTGCCAAAATCCACGTCCCGTCTGCGAAATCGAACTCGTCCTCGATTCATTTCTGACCACCTCAGTCAGACGGATCCTATCGAAATCAACTTCCGCCACTCTCTGTGTAAACTGTCGGAGAGGTCGACGATTGGCGACGCGTCTAAGAAGCCAATTCGGTCCTGCTAGAATCATCCGAGCCGAATTCACAACTTCTCGCTACCGTCCCTTAGAATCTGCCGGATTCGATCGATACGTCGAATCGTCGACGACAAAAGTGACCGACCAGAGATCCGTGTGGTACCCACTCTCTAGAGTTCTCCGAACCTCGAATCGAATCGCTCACGCGCTTCACTTGTTCTCTCGAGGAAGGAAGGTTTGTCAGCGCCGTAGCTTCGGTTGGTTCTGGGCGCGATTTAATTGAAACCGGGAAGTTTCATTTTCTGGGGACGGAGTTGACTCGACTGGTTTGGCGACGGATTTCGGCGGTAATAGTCGTTTCCATCCAGCGAGAGTGCACAAGCTGAAATTATTCTTGTCAACCATTCATTGCGCCGAATAGTTTACCGTTTTCTATTGATTCAAGGCGGTTCTAAAGTTACTTCGCTTGGAATGTAATTGAATTGTCAATGCTTTCAACCGCACGTTACACGCGTGAGATTTTCCAGCGTGGACTCGCGCAAATATCCTTCTTCATTCTACTCAACCGATCGATACGTCGGGTAGTGCGTTTCGCTCCAAGTATTTCGAGAGAATAGGGACGGAATCAGCTTTTTGTGCGGGCACAAGTGAATAAATATGCCGGGACAAAACCCCGGGAAGCGAGAAGGTGCTGAGAAAAACATCGCGCGCAGATGCGACCCGCGCCATACGGTGCACCGACGCGCAACGGTGATTCGTCAATTGGAGTGTAAAATGGAAATTCGTGGAGATATACGTGGAAGGGGCGGAGAAAAGTTTTTAAGGCCGATGAATTGCGCGCCACGCGTATACGTGGACGGAGTACGGATTTCAACCTTTCTTTCTTACAAATTTCACGCTGCGAAGCACGTGAATCGCGCCAAACTTATTGATCAGTGAACATATTTGCAGCTCGATTGAACTTTCATAATAAATGCGCAGGATCCGAGAGGCTTTCTTCTTCTCGAGGGGATGAAGAAAATGGGGAATTTCCTTCGACAGATTCAATCGAGCGGTATCTAGCTGTCGATAATAATAAGACCCTGATCGACTTTGATGATTTTTTCGTGCGATTAATAAATACAGATACGTAGTGATTTTTTCGTGCACGTTTCGAAATATTTTCGCGATCCTTTTTCATTTCGTGTCCGCGTTTCTATTTAATCTTGCAACGAATCCATCTCTTTTCGAATGTCGCAGAAGCTCGTTTGTCTCGTCGGGGCGCAATTACGAAGGGTTCCTTCGCCTCGCCACAATTCAATTCGACAATTCGCCTCGGTCATTTCAATCTAAACTCTCTCTCCCTTCCTCTTTTTATCTCTTTCAGTTCTTAAGTCCCGACGAATTCCGGCTAATTACTTCCATAGTTCAATTAGAGGGTTGGTAACGGAATAATGACACCGTAAGTCGATAATGAAAGTTTTCTGCGGACGGAAATCGCGACGATTGTCGGGGAACGGAGAAACGAATCGGATAATCCTGAAATTTGTGTGGTGAGCTTTCTTTGCATCACTTGTTTTCACCACTCCTCCGAGAAAAAAATTACACTCTCTCTGCTTTTCTCGTGTCGATGGTTTTGGATTTTACTTAACGGATTGAAGCATTGCATTTGTAAGAATAATTAGTTTGTATATTACTTTCACGATGTGTTTGCGATGAACTGTCAACGTACTAATCGAACACCCTTGCGCTTTTTGCCACCCTAATCCATTACCCTTTCTCACTTACTCCTCCTAATGTGACGTAACACAATTCTCCTTTTAGTCATTTACCGAAAATTGTAAAAATTAGTAATCTACAGTTTCGCACTTCCCGCGACTTACTCACCTCGTAAAAAGCGGAAGGGCGCGTACACCAAGAATCGTCCTCCAATTAGAAGTCGACGTCGGCATGGGCGTCGTCTTTCTTAACGAACTTCAAGGTCTCGACGCAGGAGAGCTAGCTCCCCTTTTGCCGGAGGGGAAGAAACGAAGGAGGAGTGAGGGACTAATTCGCGACATGAACCATAGTGGGAGGAAGGAAAGGGTCGGAATTGCGTTTGCGTACATGCGAACTGACTCTGAGACGTGTAGTGGTCGCAAGGACGCCGAGCTTCCGTCTTCTGTCTTCGTCTCACGAGAATACGCTCGACGGATCCCAAGCAGATGATAAACTTCGAAATTCGCTAAACTTTCACGCCATCTGCGGTGAAATTAATTCTATGCATACGAATCACGCACGCGTACGCACGATGCATCTTTCGAGGCGTTTTCAAGCTTCGCGTATTATAGTTTCTTCGTGACCACGAATAAACTTCTCGACAACGATACAATATTAATATTTATGATTTCTACGATGATTTGCGTTGATCGCCATCGATCGGATTACTCGTGTTCACGTTCGTAGTACTTTGACGTGGATTTTAACTTCTGTTTTTCCGTTTTATAATACGAGTGCTTTTCATTATTTTGAAAAGATAAAAAATCATCGACCCAAATCCTAATAAATACAAACACAAATTTTCTCTTCTTCTGTATCATTCACCGCCATAGATCTGTACTTATCTCTCGTTCCATACCGTCTCGCGTTTCATTTCACGTTTGTCGAATACTTTCGCAATTGTCTTTAAATTTTTTTCCATTCACGAAGAGGATTCGTAGCGGAGCACTGATAAATAAAGTGACGACGTCTTTGAAGTTGGTATGGAAAGGTTAGCGTGGGCTATGTGGGAATAAAAGAATGGGAGATGATTCTGTTGGATAAAGTAAAGCGAATTTTCCGTTCGGCCTGCCGTCTGATTTATTGTTGGATTTGAAATGTTCGAGGTACTTTCAATGATTAATGAGGGTGGTCGGATTGGGAGGAGCGAGTGCGCTGCTAGAACCGGCAGACGCCTTTATTGAATGATTTTTCCGTAATTGTGGGCGAGGTGGTCGTTTGTCGAATCGCAGCTTTCGCAAGATAAATGTCTGTCGAAGAAGGAAGCGAATTTCAAGTGTTGGTGTACAAGAGCACCCATTACTCGGTACTACCACGGTATCTTCCACCCTGTTCCACCCTAAAGGTCACTCCACACGAACACACAGTCCTTCAGTTTCAAATACTTCAATTACACTTTGTACTTTGCGTCGTCAACGATAAGAAGTTGCGTTTAAGCGTGCCCTGCTTGATTTCCCTCTGCGTCGACTAACGAAAATGTGGACCGTCTAGAGTAGCGAGATGATCGTCCAGAGCGCAAACACTGAGCAGCTGGTACGATCAAAATGCTAATTGAGAGTAAATATTTTCACTGAAGGGCAAAAGAAGAAGCTCAACAGAGTTATATCTTTCGAGGGTGTAAGGCTGACGTTTACTTCACTCATACACTGTGTTACCTACGTTCGTTTGGTTGGCTGACGTTGTAAAGAACGAATACATAGTTCGCTGGATAGAATTTTAGACAACATGTCGTATGTTCGGTACGTGCAACGGGATCGCGTCGTGGAATGATATTTATGAAATAAATAAAAAATAGGAGGAGACCTGTCCGAAGTGAAAAATTCATTGATTTCTCGGCAACGTACAGTGCAGTTCCATCCGGAATACTTTTTCCTCGGCAAGCGAAACGAATTTTCTCTCGCATTTCTCTCATTCACCTTCAATTCCACTTCTAGCAGGTACGCCACTATCAGAAAGAAACGAAAGCAACAGCAGTGGTGAGAATTCGCTGACTAAGCATCGCGCTTCGATTCCGAACACACTGGCTGACATCCGCATCCACGAAGGAAATTTAATTTCACAGGACGGTATGATTAATGATTCGATTTCTTCGCTGTATTCGGCAATTGCGCGAAACTTCTGTCTATCCGTATACACCTCCAGAAAGACAACCAGAAGGCGGTAACAAAATGGAGAACGACAGAAGCGAGCGAAAGAGATTGAAAGAAGACAAGGAATAATTATCCTTTTCTCTTTGATCCTGTCGCGATTTTAGAAACTCGAAGTAAGCTAGATCGAGTATGTTACACCTGATGGACTTTCAATGTGCATTCTTATTTGGATATGTTCATTTCGTTTAATTTCACCTGAATCCTTAAATGGACTCGAGTATAATCTAGTGAATAAAATATACTAAGCGTCCCTTAACTAGTGTAAGAGCCACGACGAGCGTGATTCCTGAGATGACTCTGTCCATTTTCCTTTACGAAATATTTGAGGATTTATTTTTGAATTATTAACGAAAAACACTAGCCAATCTAGTACAGTCCGTGCTCGACCATGATCGTGAAACGACGTCACTCGTGTCCTTCGGTTATCGCCGTCTTTCATACGTCTCGATCGTGAAAAGGCTCGATGCACATGCGCGGCTCAATTTCGAAGCGTTCTGGTTACGATAGGGGAGAAGAATAGACGCGAGCGGAATTGCGAAAGAGAGAAAGGGTTGAAGGATAAGGGTAATGGATAATGAAGAAACAGCAGCAGCCTTGGAAGACAAAGAATGTCGATGGTAGAGGCAGCGTGTGGTCTCGTCTCGGTGATAAATCGACGAAACTTCTTCCCGTAAATCCTTACCCCTTTTCTCGTGCTCCAGTTTTAAAACTATTCAGAGATGGATCGAGAAGAATCCGTCATGCAAATTGAATGAACCTCGAGCGTTCTTTCTGCGTGCGTCAGCTGGACGCAGAAGAACGTGCATGGCCAGTTATTCCTTTCGGGCCACGGAAGCGACTGCTTAAACGTCCGCTGTGGGTAGAGATTCACAGCTTTCTCGGGACTATTAAAATTCTCGTCCTGCGTACAACAGGTTGCTTGTATTTTCAGCGGACGCGGTGCACTCTCGCGAGGGGTGAGCTGAGTTTAGTAAACATGAGCTGGCCTTGAATGTGATTTGAAGATTTTTGTGGAACGCGATGCCCTCTTTCTCTCACATCTTGGGAACGGTTGTTTAACGTATGAGGGATTTGATTTTCATTAATGTCGGAGAAAAAGTGTATCGTTAAAATAATTGTTAGTTACGAGCTAATATACCGTAAAAAAGGTAACTGACGTTGTACGATAGCTATATTTGCATTTTTGAGTGCGTGTCTTTTTACGTAATATCTCAACTTCTTTATTTAATACGACTAACTTGGATCTGCCCCAAATCAAATCATTGACCCTAGTGCAATGAATGATATAAAATGCAGAGACGCAGTTAGGGTCAATTAATAAGTGGCACACCGACGCCTCGAATCGAAGAATTTTAAACGATTTTAAACGACTGTCCGACGAATTTTCGTAATAGTTCCATAGACGTAGTCCTGTTTCCAGTATTTAACAAACTCGTGCGTGCCGCAGAGTTCGCGAAGAACGTCAAGTTCGAGCTAATCGCCATTTCGAAACTTTTCACCGGCACGAATTCGATTTCGTGCAATTTTCAGACGGTCGTTAAACTTGGCGAGGACAGCGACAGTGGCGCGCACCATTTAACGGTAGCCGATTTCAGTGGTGCAGTCCGACGCGTAGTCGGCCAGCCGGGACTGACTGCAGCAGGAAATTGCGGCATTCGCGAAACTCGTTTTCGTTGCTCGATATTATCGCAAAATGTTCCGATTGGTTATTAAGAGGACGCCAAGATAGCTACTTCAAGCGTCGATATCTTGAGACACTGTGAACGTGGCCCTAGCCAGACTTTTAATTTCGATTTCCTCCAAAATACCAAGTAACGATCATTTTTTTATTCGACTTTCATCCGTTAACAACATCCAATATCTCTTTCTCTCGTGGGGGTGAAATTAAAGCGAATTTATCGATGCCGGAAAACGAACATGGTCAGCATAAACCGCTAATCGTTATAAACGATCGCAATGGCCATTAAAAAGCGATGGTCGGTAAACGGAAATTATTTGATCGCAACACGTGCGTCCATTATGCCCTT
The DNA here is from genome assembly GCA_944319695.1 of Tiphia femorata. Taxonomy (NCBI): domain Eukaryota; kingdom Metazoa; phylum Arthropoda; class Insecta; order Hymenoptera; family Tiphiidae; genus Tiphia; species Tiphia femorata. Next base: position 2,143,117 of record OX090899.1, read on the forward strand.
ATCGGCTGCTGGACCATTGTTACGCGAGTCTGCGTTCTCAATTCGAAGGCATACCCGTATAATGGCATCCTATAAACTTTCATCGCGTTAGAGTTTCTTCTACCTTCGATATTCAAGCAATCTTCGACTGGCAGAAATAAATGGAAGACACAAACGTGGAAGGCACTGATTGAACGGAAAAATTACAGACTCATAAATCAGAGACGATGGGACCACCCATCTTCGTGGTCGATTACAAAATCTCCGAAACGCCTCGGTGCGCATCGCTTTGGGAATTGTTTGCCAAGTGGGAGAACGGATCCACTGGGGTTTATATCCCCCGTTCCAGGGGCGTAAAATCACGGGGTCACCGCAGCTGCGGGTGCTCGCTGGCGTATAAATTACACGAAATTAATTAACACCGTGTAAACGAAGCGCCCAGGCCGTTGCGCAAGCGTGTGCGCGTGTATTTGCCGAACTCTGCGCTTCTCTCGTCCCCCTTGTATTACCCTCCCCTCGTGTCGCACGAGCACGAGCCCGCCGCATACTCGATTGATTCTGGCGCGATAGTACGAGAGAAAACACGTGTGTTTGTGTTGCAGAGTGCGTCCTGCTGTTTCGGCGGCCCCTTCTTCACTCCTTTCTCCCTTTCTCTCTCTCTTTCTCGTTTTTTTCTCTTTACATAATCCCTCTCTTGCCAACTGCTCGATAACGTTATTAATGCTTAAGGATGTTAACCTTTTCCCCAGTTGCCTGTATGACTTTTAATTGCATCGGGTGCATTTTATAATCGATTCTTGGAGTGTTTTTTGTTTACCCGTTTGAATGCTTCAATATTACTTATGAAGTGATTTATTATTTATGCACCATAATTATCTTCTGTTCCTTTGAACACTCACTCACTCTCGTTCTCTGTTTTCTCTATCCTCTCGCAATGCTTCACCGTCCTACGCAGTGGTTCCGCACATGTGAAAATAAATCGATGACAATCCGCTAATTAGCGGCGAACGAGAATTCGCTCTGTTGCCATGCGTTTAACACTGCCTGACTATTCGTCATTCCATTGGTAACGTCGAATTGGTGCATGCATGGTGTAATTTCGCAACGTGTCGATTGATCGGGGTAGACTGATACCCCACGGACACCCTACGCAAATCCGTTCATTGACTGGGGCTCTCGTGAACGACGCCCTGTGTTTGCCAATCGAGCTGCCGGAGTGTTTCGAACCATTTACAGAATTTGATTCGGTGCATCTGGGATGAGACCTGTAACGCGTTGCATTTTGGAAAGGGGCTGACGGTAGAAATGTCCAATGCCGTCAGAATATTTATCTCCACGGGATATTTTCTCTGTCGGTACATTTGTTTTAAATTTGGTGCAAAATTCAACACACTAGTACTGCAACTACTGTCACCTTTCCACAATTACACAAAATGCACCTATCTTTTAACCATTTTATATCTGTGTAATTCAATTCTTATTGGATTAGAGATTACTGTAAACGTGATTTTCGGCTCGGGATTATTTCATTAAGGTAGGATATTATTAGAATGACGATCAAGAGGAACCCGTGTTAAGAGCGCTTTTTTTACGATTTACGAATATTGCTATAATCCGTCTCATTCGTTGCAGGATTTCATTACATGATTCTGTTTTGTTTATCTCAGCCCGAGATCCGAAAATCTGGTATGGTTTGAACGAATTGCTTCCTACTAGATCCACTTGCGATATCGTGGACGGATTTTGCGCATTGCTAACAATCGTACCTATAACGCACGGCGTAAATACCCAACCAAATTATCCATCCTCGAACGATTAACCGCCATCCAAACAAGCTTTCCACGCCAATGACTGCGTCCCTCTCCTTTCCAACTTTCCGCATTAATTCCCCTCGACGAGACTCGCCGCATCAATTCCTCTCGGCCGAACTCCTCGCGCTTCGCCGCAAAAGCAAACGCGGGTCTCCTGCGCTGGCGTTTCTCGGTGGGGGGTTCTGCCTAATCGTCGTGTAAACACGAAACTCCTTATCAAAGCAGAAGCAGAGAGAGAGAGAGAGAGAGAGAAAGCAAGCTGGCCTTTTAACGCGTTTCCGCATGCAACCGCGTGCCGCTCCGAATGATCCCCTGACGGACCTTGGCCGATTTCCGGTAGCAGTCGAGTCATAATGACTTGTCGATCGTCGCGCAGACCAATTGAATCGTCGAATGCACGCGTTGACGCGTCCGTTTTATCCATTCAGAACAGTTTTAGTGTCACCAACAGAGAAATGCGTATTAAAGAGCGGAAAATTCAGAAATGCAATTCTTTCTGATTGCTAATGAATCCATTTTGACTTATAACATTAAAACCATGTTCTATGAATACTAACTTTCGTATCGAGTATCGTCGTCCTCCTAAATTTCACCGATGGCTTCCTGTAATATCGCGTAACACACATACGAGGCCAAAGTGTGGAATACGAAGGTATGAGTTTCGTCTAGGTATGAGCTACGGAAGGAGAATAATAATTGACTGGATTCTTGATGAACCATTGCACCGCTCGCGTGGAACGTGAATAATAAATTTCCTAAACTCTTCCACTGCTCACTATAACCATAGATTACGCCACTAGGTTTCACCACCAATCGGTCGCCAGTGCATCGCGCCGCGTAAAGCTCTTCCGCCCGCGAAATCTGGCTCGCTTTATCATCCTCGCCATCGACGAGCCAAATACGAAATGGAAATCGTCGGAGAGGAAGGACGCGGCTGCTTTCAATTGAGTTCCTGTGCCCGTCCTCGTCCTACACGAGCCGGCTCTTCGATTCATTTAAATAGAGAACGTGCAATGGCACGCGCTCAACTACCCGAGGCCGCCTCATTAGAAATGTTAATTCTCCTTTTCATAACGCGGACGCATCTTCCGATGAGGCACGCGTCCGCTGCCGTAGCACGTCGATGGCACGCAATCGATGGGAGTGCACCAGTAGGAGCTGAGAATGCGCGCGATGCGACCTTAGTATTCGTCGTAAGTTTGCCTCCGGTATTTAGAACGGTTCTTCCTTATTTCTAATATGCTTCTTCGTTGATCATAGATGCTGAGTCTGTATTTACGCTCCGTCTCGAGTGACTCTTTTATTGGTATGCTACGATTTCAATTCGAAATGGCACGCGATCGATGCGAGCACCAAGAGTATTATGAACGAGGTATTAAAAACGTCGTTTTTCTTAAATACCTAATGTGCACCTTTGTATCTGGCAGGTAGATCCAGGGTTATTATTTTTGGCTCGTCTCGCAATTATTCTTCCTTGATGGAATGATTATTTTATTGACTTACTACGATTTCAAAGAGAGTGGCACGTTATTGATGCGAGCACTACGAGCAGATAGAAGCAGAGGATGCGATATATTTTTATTATTCCTCGTAGCTTTACCCTCGGCGTTTAAAACGGTTTCTTATCGTTTCTAATATTCCCTTTCGTACCGAGGATAGGCGATTACTCTTCTTCGACGGAATGATTCTTTTATTGGTCCGCTGTAACGGCGACTTGAGAATGACGTAGTCCTCAGTCCCCACAGCCCACGCACTTTTTAAATTTGATTAAGCAGAACATAGAATCCTAGACCTTTAGCTTCTCAATTCTAACCTTCGTAACAATCTCAATAATAATGTTTGAAATAGCTTTACAACCATCCGTGGCGCCTTGATTAATTGTTCTCAAATATCCACAATACCCTCCTGCATTATTTTTATTGCTCCACGTTCCGTGACCCGAAATGCGATTCGTCGATTTGCCTATACTAGCGTTCAACAAATATCGTACGGATTACTAGTGAAATTAGCATTCGTACTCCGAAACGCAAAGGACATACAGTTTCATCGATAGTCTAGCACAGTACCAACGACGGTTCGGCCTTCAGGATCAGTGGAACTTTCATCCTATAACATCGGTTAATCTGCCGCGTGTAGGAGGCTCTTAATAGTGCCTAGGCACGCGTGAGACTCTAAAAAATCGTACGCAAGCCTTACAAATTTGCAAAAAAAGAAATAACATCGTGAACCGTGTTCACCCCTATCCATGAAAATTTCACCATGCCGCCATGGAATATTAGGCTCGTCCTTCGCGCTCCTCGTTTGAGTTCCGGCGCGCACCTGACCGTCTGCGCTTGAAAAAGACTACTCGAGAGAAGGACAAGGAGAAGGAAGAGGACGATCAGAGGAAAGGTAGAGGAATATTTCGTGTGCGAGGCCCGTGGCCAACGATTGCCTTTACCATCGCCTCGTACGTTCTCGGTGGAAGGGCGGAGAGGAGAGGAATAGGAGAAGGGGACGAGTAGTCGTTCCGTTCGTGCTGATCGTGGAACGGTAGTGCGCGATGTGCCGGCCCACCGACACTTCCGGTCCCGTGGTCGTCCTCGCATCTTCTCGCGCTCGTGTCATCATCGGTGACACGCGCCTCGTCACGTCGATCAAGCGACACCTTCGGACGGTGAAGCAAGAGGATCGGTTCCATTGAACCTACGAGAAGAAGAGAAAGTGCGGGCCCATCGACACTTCCGGTCCCGCGATTGTCCTCGTCTCTTCTCGTGCTCGCGTTATCCTTGCTGTCACGACACCTTTCCCAACACGCTTCGACGACTCGTACAATCTTCGATGGTGCTGCGAAAGGAGTGTTTCTCTGGAATACGCGAAAGAAGAAGGGCGTGCCAGCTCGTCGTGGATGCTTCCGGTTCCTCTACTCGTGCTCGACGTCTATCCTCGATCATCTTCGAGAACGACGACTACGGACGATAGTGCGAAAGGATCGGTTCCCTTGAATTTGAAGGTGAAAGGGTGAGGTGGAGAAGGAGGAAAACGGAGTGAGAAGAAGCGAGACGAAAAGAGGAGCCCAGTGACGTCATCGAGGGTGATTATCTTCTTCAGCCTCTTGGGCGACGGCCGACCTCACTCCGATGATGGGCTTTATTATGGGCTGCACGTGTTTCAAAGGTACCACCCTGACGCATCTATTTCAAGGTTGGTAGTCCCGACCCTCCAAAGCTGCTCCACCCCCGGAGACGATCGGTGACCTTCGCACTCTTTTCCTCGCGTTCACGGGTTTTCAGCTCCACGGTGACACACGAGGGTCGTCGACCTTGTCGCGCTTGATGCGCCGCGACAACGCGCCCGTCTGCTTCGAGCTTTTGCGCGATGGTATCGAATCGAAATTTGCGAGCGTCGAATGAAAAGTTCGCGTTGGGCTCGTCCAGAATTCATAACGGACGATGGAAGCTTCGTGGAGATTATTAAAGCTTCCCGTTCTCGTCCTTCCCAGAGAACAGAGGCAACGTGATTTTATTTGACGTCACGTTACTTCGCGATTGTACTCTCGTTAATATTGAAAAGTTACTACGAAGTTATGGAAAAAATATGCCGCTCGTCGAACGTACATCGCCACGCGCTTCTCTCCCTTTCTCTCTACGGAGAGACGTAGACGGAGCTGGCTCGCCTCGTTACTCGGCCATCGTGACGAGCACCATTGGGTTTGATTAATTAAAAAGTTGATTAATTTACACGGCTTGCCATTTTATAACGAGTAAAGGTACAATCACTGGCCTGAAGTACGAATCGACTGTGCTGTATTCGTGAATCGATTCGCTCGGCCGCACCCCCTCGAGCGGCCAAAGCTATCGAATTTTTTCATTTCGCGAATGAAAGGGTAGCGGTGATGGCCGATGGGAAAAATTGGCGGGAGGGGAAGGGAGATAGAGCTGTGTCATTAACGGAGATTTCTCTGAAAGGGAGGAAGAAAAAAGTTCGCATATTTACGAGCACTTTTCCGTGACTCGTTCCTTTCATACGGTTACAAAGGCGCCCCGCGCCCAGAGGATGCCCGCATCGCCCATCGTCACCGCTCGAAAAAGCTCTTTTTAATGCACTCTTTCTCTCTACGAGTATCCACGAACCCCGCCAGTTCCACTTCTACGATTCGCCGAGACGCACGACCGACGCGAAATCAAACGCGCTCGTTCCAACGCGAACTAACTCTCCTCCGTCGTTGACAACGTGCCTCTTCCCTTCCGGAGAAAAACGTGTCGTTAAAAAAAAGTATCGTCTGCGCGCTCGAATTTCCTCGCATTCCGCTCTCCGCGTGTTCGACCCTTCCGCGTAATCACCCGAAGAGGTCGAGCAAGAAATAAAGAGAAGGAAGCGATTGGAGTGAAGCGCAATTAAGCCAGTAGTAATTAACAAATCGGAAATTAATCGATAGTTAAAGAGAAATTAGACTTTCAATGTGTATATTTTTCCTTGGTTTTATAGAGAAGACTCTGATTCTTTTGTAAAGCTGACTTTGCCAAAGAGTGTCTTTTTTTCTACGCTGAAAAAATTTTGCGCGAGCAGTCTTTCTGTACAATTCGAGATAGGCTGAACTGTCCACCTACTCGCCTGGTTACCCCACTCGTCCATTGGGGTCCAAATGGAAAATACAATCCTCGGTAGCTCTCGCAGTAAACTACCGTTGTTGTAGTAGTTGCAGTAGAACTCGCATCCGCGCCACTATCGTAAACACCGATTTCGGAGTTGCCCGTTCCAGAAGTGGTGGACACTATCGAAGCACCTCTCGCAATGGCCCTGGGATTCCCGGCGAACGCACGAGCCATCATTGGCGTTGCTCGCGCCTACCTTTTATCCCTCGAGCCACCTCCATCCTCCACCCTCGTTGACAAACCCGTTGCCTCGTGTTTGCATCGCACGCGTTGCATCGAATCCTCGTTGTATTATCGCGCGAGTGCCTGCGTTCTATGGGAAGCTACCCCTTCTTTTTTCAACCCTCTTCCATCCCCGCTCGTTTTCGATTCGCTTATCGCTTCACTCCACGTCGTTCCACCACCCATGGGACTCGGTCCAGGCTGCACCGAAAGACACCTAAGGGATTTGCAGAAAAAATAAACCAAAACGAATATTCCACGACGACTGTTACTCGCAAGTCGAATTCGCGTTGCGATCTTTTGAGAAGGATGATTTTTGATAAAACGGAAAGTATGGGGTATAATTGATTTTTTTAGAAGGAAGGATGCCAGTTCAGTTCTTGAAGTCCATTAGGCGTGTGCAAAAGGAGATTTAGGGTCGAGGTTGGTCGAGTGTGTAGATTTCTAATGATCGTACGTGACCTTAGGTCACGTGAAAAATGAAAAGAAATTCGTTGGAAGTGTACGAGCGAAAGGAACTCTGGAAAGCTTGCACTTGTTTTACTGCACCGATGGCTTTTAAATCCTTAAATAATTGCCGAATTTCATGGACCCTGTGGATCGAAGTGATTAGAATTTGAATGGCATTGAAATTCATGGTATCTCAATTTTATATAATGTCGAGCAGGGTACAGTCAAATAACACATTTCGTGCGTATGGTAAAATATACGAGGGTGTGGGATTAGACTGATTCTCGAAAGTAAATTAATATTTCCTTTGATTTTAATGAAAATGGTCATAATCGTCGAAAAATTTCCAAAGAACGCTTCGTCCTGTAAAATCCGTATATGTCTGATTGCACTTTTTAATTTTCACAAAGGTATTCTCGTAACGGTTCTGCGCCAAATGAGTTCAACGCTGTTTCGCCATTTACTCGTGAACTTGAAATCGAGCGTATGTAAAAGCTGGCCGCATAAACTCGCGCGCTATAAAAGTGAAATTAAATTCAAATTAGGAACCGGTACTCCATCAGCGCAGGTAATTAACGCGTCTGCCCGAAGTCTTCTCGCAGAAGAAAGGGGAGGAGGATGTGCTTTACGATCGTTCAACGACTCCCATTTGCCGGAACGAATGACCGTCTGGTTTACAGTGGAAATAAACAAGATTGGGAGGCACGCGTAAAACGAATCGGTACTTTCGTGAAAACGGCTCGCCGGTCGATAATGAACGGTAGTCAAAATGGTCCTCCTTCGTGCTAGAGGAATTTCTCATCCTTCGATTCACCTGCCATTTTCTACTACACCGAGACAGGAAGTTCATTACTATTTTATAAAGAGAGAAGAAAGTATGCCGGTTCAGTTACGAGGATCCACTTAGACGAGCTGGAATAGAGTATGCGACCGAAATAGAATACCTACGAAAAAAAAGGCGCCGTGCTTCCTTGAATTAATTGACAAAAGTGAAGAACGAAGAATAATGATGAATAGGAAGCTTACAGCGGAAGTTCATAATCGAGTTCGCGCGAATTTTAAATCTTGCTTTTCATTTCAGTCGCGCACGATTCGCCCGTGAGGTCGAACTCGAGCTCGGGTCACGAATATTAATTATGCGGAATGACACGTAATAACCTTTGCCTTTCGTGGATTTCTTTTCTCGTCCCCCTTGTAAGGCGGAAGTTCGTCCTTTACACGTAAGAGTTAAATGGATGCTTTCATGCGGGTCGGTCGCGAAGTTAGAAGCAATTTCCGTCCATTCATAAAGTTTAAAGTGGCGGTGGCGGTGGCATCGTCAGCGGTGGCAGTCGCAAAACGTCACATTGCTCGCATTAAAACATTTTTACAGCTTTAGAATATTTTTTTTTCAACGGTCGTGCGAAATTAAGACGAGTTCGAAAATGTTACTAAACCTCTGCACGACGCGCGGAGATGACAAAAATAATAAATTGCGCATAGTGTGACCTGAAATTAATTTAATAAACGAATCCATTTTAAACCAATTACCTGCATAAAAAAAAAGTGCTAACCGTTGATTGGACAATTGTTCGAATGTTCGACAAAGTAAAGACCAGGAACGTTCACCGGTCAATTAACCAGCAAATTTGTTAAAATATTCGATAACATGCTATTATATAATATACACAATTTCAGAATACATCACTATGTAATTTCGTAAAATCAATTATCAATTGGTGTTTCCTTTGAAATTACGTGGATTGGTGGCGAGCCTGTCAATTTATTAACACTCAAAAAACTAATTATCGTGCCTGCCACCGCATCGGTATTAATTAGCCTTAATACTGTACGAGAAAACTGCGACGACAAAAATGGTTTCCATGGAAGCCAACGCGTAGGAACAAATTATCGAACATCGCTTCCATCGAGACAAAAAGCGTGTTGGTACAGATATAGAAACGACATTTCTCTTCTTGGGCAAAAACGAAGCCGACAGAAATACCAATGACATTTTATGACTTCTTCGTCGGGCGCTGACGAGAGAGAATTTTTGAAAGACCGCAAATCGAGCTATCTCCCGAAGAATTCTATTAGATCTGGCGAGATAGACATTCGACTACTCCACAGTCCATAATAGGTTGAATGCGACGGCGTCTGGTTGGATTTGCACCCACGCGCCGTGCGTCATCGGATTTGCTCTTGAGCAATCGCGTACTCGCGCTTAAGCGGAAGGCCATTGGGCCACGGTTCACTCGGTCGTCAGGATCGATACTCCATTACGAAATTTTAACCTAGCGAGCATCCTCTCGTCTATCGGTAAATGCACACCGTGCACCAAAGGAAGAGAAAAAGAAGCGAGAAGCAAGAGGAGACTGTAAAACAGTCCGATGTAATTCCTGCTCCGAAGGGAAGGAAAGTTTGCATACTTGTAATAGCCAAGTGAAATTGATGTTACACGAGCCTTGGAGTCGACGGTGTTATTTTTCTTCAATTAATTGTCTCGCTTAAGATAAATTTCAGGATAAATTTCGGGATAAAATTGCGCTTAATGAGAGTTTCGTGAAAGTTCGTGTTCGATGTGTTTAGAGACGAACTTCTCAAAGTTTATTGAATCTGTTAACTGCGTAGGAAGAAAGATGGAATGTCGAATATACTCGTTAAACGTAGTTAATAGTTTAATGTGGTACTAATATCGCGGTGTACAGATCAGACACTATGTTTTGGAAAGGTGATGAGTAACGAGTGAATCGTTCGTTCGGTTGACAACTCATTGTTCTCTTGAAAATCTGTCTAAGAATTGATAGGTAGCGAAATTCAGTCAGTCGTTTGACGGACTCCTCGACACGAACGATCCTTCCTTTCCACATTTTTCGTTATACATTCAGGCGCATCCGGTCGACCCGGATCGAAGGGACGACGAGGGTGGCTGAAATGAAGAGGGCATGAAATCTTGACTCTCCTCTGGCCGGCAATCCGCGCACTCGACCCCACGAGCGCAAATTAACGTGAAAGTCTAATTACCTACTTCGTAAGCGCTCACTTCCACGACGAGTGGGTCCGTTGAGGTCGCCCCAACCCCGACGCGCCCACGAGAAAGAAGAAGTATCTGATCGCCTAAAGTTAAGCCACCGGATATCTCATAACTTGATACAGCAAGAGGATTAACACTAAATTAATTAGTTTCTCGAGTGGCGAGTGACCGAATAGGTATATAAGTCCTGCGTAAAAGTATTTCGATCGGTCGTGTCTTCCAATCGCAGATTATCGTTTTAATCGGAGATTTTAATTGCAATAGTAACTGTTTAAAATCTTTCGAATCAAACTTTTCAGATTATTTTTTGGGGCGTAAAAGTGATGCGAGGAATGAGGTCTTGTATGAAGGCCAAAAGTATTTCGAATTTAATCTTTCCTCTGCAATGCTTTTAATACATTCTCTGCCTTTGTCTCCTTTTCTTTATTAACACGTTCCGTGCCACGAGTGGTACACGTACACGCGTGGTATACGGTCGGTGGTACACAGTGGCACGGAACGTGTTAAGCGGTGAGTGTTCAATATAACAATATATTTCCTGGCGCTGCATTAGTCATCGGTCTCGCTCGCTCGCGTGTACCCGTCGAATCCCAAATTGAAAATCTTCATTCGGAGGATAGCCCGACGGCTGATTTGCTTACAAAGGAAAGCAAGGGACTGCGCTGTTGACCAAGCCAGCCTCTGCTGGCTTCTTACTATGCGCGACATCGTCGCCAATCGACGCCTCCAACGCGCGATGACGCGTCTATGCGAGCAACGACTTCGTGCCGTTCACCGTGTGTCACGTTTTTATTTTCCTTTCACGATCAGGAAGCCTCTGCAGACGAACATTTGTTCTTAACTTATTGTCCTCAATATGCGTCAAGCCTTTCGCATAGTAAATTACTGCAGTAAATACCCCAATGGATATAAAAATCGTAATATCGTGTCTGATCGATATGAACTTTTTCGGATTTTAAAAAAGATCGATAACAATAGTATTGTAATGTATTTTCAATTTCACTTAGAACACATATTTTGGTATAAAAGACCAAGATTTTCAATGAACCGTTCACATACTTATTTTTTGCGAGAGTGATATGTAGGAATTTGGCGTGCCGTAGAGAATTATGAAATGCTCGGGGAATAATCTTTACAAGTAGGCAAAGGATCCTTTAATTTATTCATCTTGACATTTCGAATCAGACTCGACCTATATGCAGGACTCGGGATGCCTTGGTTGAACCAGCGTTGCACAACGCGCCGTGGAGCGTCCCGACGCTCGTGCACCAACCTGCAGGCTCGTCTCTGCTGTGGCAAAAGGCTGTTTTATTTAAGTTTCTAATGGTGCGCTCGCAAGCGATAATTAATTCTCCCGTAAATTTCGCTTGAACAATGTCCCGCGTATAGACACTTTAGTAATTGAAAATATCCGAAGTAAGGAAGAATGATGAAAGACAGGCAGAATTTTCCCTTTCTTCCACGCAAACTTCCACGCAACGGAAAATTTAAAATTGAATGCCATCGTTATTTCTTCTATATTACTTACGTAATGATTATCGTTGAAGAATAGTCGAGCTTCCTCTAACATCGGAGTCAAGTGAAATAACCGAGCTAATAGCAGCCGCAATTAAAACGAGTGGATCGATCTTTTTTATTACACGGAACCATTATGGTTTCCTTAGTTTGCACTTTACGTGAACCTTCGCTTGTGATTCTGCGAAAAACGCAACGAAGCGAAACATCTGTCTGCCGTCGTCTGTCTTGCACCGCAACTGAATTCTTTTTGAGTCGTTTAACAGTCAGAGTTAGCTCGTAGGAGTTACTTGCAGTACCCTTCGAGGAACCTCGTGGCGATGCGATATTAATTTCCTCGTTTAAATTAATTCCGCGGTTAAATTAATTCTCTAGGGGAACGAAGCGTGGCGTCAGCGTGGGACTTGACGCCGCTAATAAAACTGGATCGATTCTTGGAAAAGGAGAGCCGGAGTGGTTTGCGTTCGAGGACTCGATTTAACCACTCGCGTGGCGAACGCGAATCTTGCCTCGTTTCTACTTTTCTTCTGTGATTATCCGATCGTTTAAATATGTGATAAGCACGATAGGAATAGTAAATGCGATTATAAACGGACTAATAAATTGCGCAGATAAGAAGGTACGCGTGAATTTGATGAAAGTACATGTGTATACGTCCGATAACATTTATACCTTTATGCATGTGTTGGATTTATTATGAACGGTGTTGATTAAGAAAATGTTAGAAGGCCGCGCTATAATTGAATTAAATCGATGATGCGATGTCGTTTTTTCAACGATCGAAACTGATCTGATTCTTTAAAAAGAATATCGGAACGACCAACGAGTGCACTGCTGCATTAATTTATTTAATCCATCGTGCCATGCGTATGTCAACATACGTTTATTATTTATGCACTGAATTAATACGGCATCGCGTATTAATAGCCACAATTACACTTCAGTCGTTATTCGCTTAACGCGATAATGTAACGATGGCAAATTAGTTAGCCACTAGGGAACATTGTTACCAGGCTGCTACCGTCGAGAGCCAATTAAATGGGAAACATTGTGGAAAGAAGGTGGAACGACGCGACGCGAGGGCTTTTCGTGGAATTCTCAATCGTCGACCCACATCTCCGCCCGAGAGTCTTTAGACACGTTTCGTTTTACGAGTTTGTCAACGCGGTACTTACCGTTCTTTCATCGAAATGCAATTCAGGAGCTGAACGGCACGTGTGGCAGAACGCGCTGGTCTGTACGTTGATTCGAAAAAGTCAAATTGGCAAACGTCTTTAACGAGGACACGTAACAATCGTTTCCACTTATTTTCCTTACAGAAGAAATACAGTATCGTAAAAAGTTGGCTTACCTTGAAACAGTTTTACCTCGTCATATTTTATGTAAACAAATTATTGAACATGAGACCATACACTCGCATACTTTCCTTTTCATAGTACCTAAGTAGCAGTATTCGAGCGTCACCCGTTCCTTACCTATGGTCGAATGTCCGTAATAAGAAAATCATATTCCGCGAAAGAAGATCTTTAGAGATGTTTCACGTCTCACGATTTCTGCAACGATCGACACCTCGATATTATTTTCTGCCTTCTCGAGCACCGCTGCTGCCATCGGCCATCGGCTGCTTCACCGTACCACTTCTCGTTTCCTTCGAACGTTTTTGAAATCCCGTCACGTCCCACCGACGAGTAGTTCCCATTTCGCTGATCGCGGATGCCATCGGCCCAATCGGCAGGCCGTGCTTCAAACTGTCCGAAGCACGCGGTTATGGGTCGTGTACTCGTGAGCGAGCGTGTAGGGCGAGGAAACGTATTCGCGCGTGTACTTAGGTCCGTTTCACATCGCAAAGTAAAATGATCTTCCAGACTAAAGACCAAAAGCAAACGAGCACGGGTCGCAGCAAATATTCCATTCGAAATCCTGCGCTTTGATTTTCTTTCCAACGAATCGCGTGTTCTTCGGCGCCGGGAGAAAAGATTCGGATAAGACTTGAAATTTTTACGCAAGAGGAAAACTGAAATCCCACAAAATGTCAGGTTAAGCAGGTGCAATGGTTAGGCACGGCACACCCGCGTAATAAAAAAATAATTTAAACTTGAGAGCGTGGTAGGCCTTTCTGGTTAGATCAATCTCGATTTATCACATTTAAATAATAAATGACGAGCGGAGCTTAAAAGCTTCAGAATATTACTCAGGGCGATGACCTTGATAACATATGTGAAGGACATTGAAATCCGAGGCGGCTCCCCATAAGTGAATAATTACCAAAAAAACATAAAATTGTTTTCTATATTTCTTGTTTCTAATATGTATTCTAACGATATTTTGATAAATTAGTATTTATAATCTTTCACGATATTAATCAAATAAAACATTTCAGCAAAACATTTTTGAATTTTAGTCTTTCTTTTACGTAAAAATCTAAAAAACTAAACGTAATTAAAAATTCGATATCTCGGAAACCAGGCGTTTCCTTAAATTCGCACTTATGACGTTCGACTAGATTTAGTAAATGCTACATACCTCTAACATTTTATTAACACTATTCCTACCGACCGGTCAAATGACCATTTTTTTAACATTTCGATTAGAATTTCCTATATACAACGTAATTGCATCGCCTTTAAATTTCACGACTTTCTCTACAATATACGTATAATACATTTTCCAATATTTTAGGAAAAGTCGTGAAATTTAAAAGTGATGCAATCACGTTGTACGTAAGAAATTCTAAACGAAATTTTAAAAACGGCATTGGACCGGTCATGATAAGAATAGTGTTAAGATCGGACAAGGGTCAGATACGGAAGTTCAGCCAAGATTCGGCCAAGATTGTTATACGAAACGAATGAGGACTTTGCGTTTCTTGCGAACATTCGTATGCAGAGGAGCATGCCCGTACTTCTCGTCCCTGAACAAAAAATGTGAGTAACAGCACCACAGGAAGATCCGAGGATCGTTGACCGTCACCTATGACCGTTGCGATGTGAAGCAGCCCTTAAGGCCAAGGGGGTGGAAGCTTTGACTCCCGACGTTTCTTGGACGCGCGCCAGTACCGTAACGATCGCGCAGGTGCGCGTCTCTCTCTCGATAAAATCGCGCCCTCGTGAACAAGCGTAGTCGCTCCAACGCCAATTTCATTCGCGCCGCGACGCCAGACGTCGGCGTCGAAAACGAGCCTTGTAAATTGAGCCCTTAGACCTTCCGCGATGGTATCGCGAACAGGCGCCCAGGAACGGCTCGCATACAACTTGGAGGAAACTTTGCGAAACGCGTCGGATACACCACGATAATCAAAGATATTCTACTGTTGAAGCTGTATGACATTTAACAAAAATTATCTTCGAAAATAATCTCGAATTAACTCATTGTCCGTGGGGTAGCATGAGGTTCGGCACTAACAAAAAAAAAAATCAGCAGCTCGATCGACTGTAAATTAACTTTCCTATTGTTTTCTCTTTGTTTCAGGTATGTACAACTCGTGGATTAACTGATTTTCATATTTTGGTGGTCCCAGGATGGTCGTGCAGATTGTAAGTGATAAATAATAATAATGCTTCGTTAAATATCGCTAAATCGTTTGTTCTGTGAGGGTAGATTTTTTGGGGGGATCAAGGGAGATTAATCGAAAGATTTATTGTATATTTCTTCACGTGCTAATGAACATAAGGCTCGCCAAGTGCTATTAGCATGGATTACGCGCGAAGGACGCGCTCTATCTCTTGTTACATTTTTACATCTAGAGTGCGACGTGCAAATTCCTTCGCGTGACAAAACTGGCACGCGTCACGTCGATTTGCCGTCAGTTTTTTAGATCGCACCGGATGATTATTTAAATAAGTTTCTCCGGCCGCGTGACCTCGTAGAAATTCAAGCTGACATATACCTTTCCGCGAGTAAGTATATTACGAACACCGATTGTTGTCTCTTATTATCATTAGTGTTCTTATTACGATCCGAACCTTGAGATATCAACGTGTTTTCCGTGTTCACTGAAATCCTATTAAAACCATTTATCACACTCGCGCATTTCGCCACGCAGTTGTATTTATCAATGAAATTACGATACCTCGGCAAGGGATGTTTGTAAAATCAACGGGGATCGAATATGGAAATGTATCTATTTTCATGTAAATTTGCAATCCATCAGCCACGACTTTTTACGTTGTTAACGGATATTACGTTACTCGCATTACCATGTTTGACCTACCTCCGCTCGTGCAATAATAACGTCAAATATTGAATATAACGGTTCCAGCGGGATTGAAAGATTGCATTTCGTGAAACGGATTTGGTTCACGTTGATACGAAATCCTATCAGTCCTCGTAACAAAATAGCAATGTGCTGCAAGGATGGCCGACAAATTCGAGCTATTGGGGCGCGTGGAAGTTCAATTGTCGATTTACTCGGGAACAATACCCTTCTCTCCTAGCGTTCAAAAGCGATTCTAGTGGACGAAATATGCCTGGCTAGCGAGTTCTGCTCCAGAATGGAGAACCACTGATTACGTCGGCGTATTACGTAGAGCAGCGGGAGCATTTAACAGGGCTGAAGTTCTTAATTGCGCTCTTAACCCTCGTTAATTCTGGTCAAGTGAGCTGATATCTTCCCTCGCGGGCCGACTTTCGAAGAATAAAATCCTCGGCGGTCACCGACAGTGGGCACAGACACACACCGCCTCGTTATGTTTGCCGCCACGCGAATTAATCGGTAGTCATTGTCCACCCATTGAAGTAGATGGACTGCGTAAAAAAATCTGTTTTCCAACGTTCGTATGAAAAATATTTCGGAGCACGATGCATTCAGATTTTCTCTACTTATTCTGGAACTCTTTAACTCTCTTTCGCTTTGTGTGATCCTTTTTCCCTACTTGGGTTTCTTGAGCAGGTTCAGGCCCTCAGTTCAGTTCTCTTGTAAACTTAGGTAGAGTGTTGTGAGAGTAATTGCGATAAAGGAGCGTCCCACTGTATATTTCTGCGCTTCAATTCGGTCATCCAAATTATTCCAGGTTTCCTACTTATTCAATTTTCAAGGTAAGAGTATTCCTTGTCGGCGTCAGTTTGTTTTTCACTCAACTGTCGGACGCTTTCGTTCCACTTTCAAATTATTCAGTTGTTTTTACAATCGTGCTCGGTCCTCGTCGCACGGAATAACATTTTGAAAATCTTGTAAAAATATACGGGAGTGGTTGGTCCTCGCGTGTTTGCGCAAAATTTATAAATGTAATACTTCCATTTCCTTGGATTGTTTCGTTTTAGCGGACGATGGTTAACCGCGGTTTTAGGTTTCTACATTTTTTATTTGACACTTCTGGCGGAAGCGCGTGGCGCCCTCCGGTGTGGACCGATGGTTTCTGAGATTCGCGTTTCCCACCCGGTGTGGGATCGATACGAGTGGCCTTACTCAGTGCTGCCACGAGAGAAGCAAAAGAAAACAGTCGGTACGAAGAGAATGTTTCTAAGGATCGATGAATCCTCGGATAACTGAGGAATCATTCGACGATTGGAAAATTTCGATTCTCGTTAAGTGTAATATTACTTTGGTCGAATGAGCATTGTTCCGAGTAACTTCATTTTTTTATGCTGTGGTATCGAAGTTACGTCTTATTATCAGCAGTCGGTACAACATGTTTCTTCCTACATCGACTATGTAGAACGAAATGTCTTCCTCTCCAGATAGTGGCGCCTCTTTGGCTCCTTACGAACATTCCGTAAACTTCTCGAGGATCCAGGTTTTAAAAAGATCCGAAAATCCGTGTTGCGATCACGCATAGGTCTGTAGTGATACAAGAATCGTGCAATATTTTCGAGCTGTTCGTTGCAGAGTACGAGCAAACTTTGCCTATTACGACTTTTTACGACCCACATTCCATTTGTGCTAATGGTTCATACCATTAGGAGAAGTCAACGAATGTTAATTAAAAAGTTTTACCCGAGTAATGTTCCCATGATGCGATCTTTCTTAAATTAATTTTTGAAATACCGAAGGACATCGATTCGTCTTAAAATTATATGCCAAATAATTAAAGTCTTACCACCCGCAAATATCCAACATTGCCTAAACTTCTTAGAAAAATCACGTTTACTGCTCAGAGTAAAAGATCTATTAAGAACTATACGAACAATAATTTTTTAATAAAAGAAACCTAATAATAGAAAAAAAAATCCGACAAAGGACACGTTCGATCGACGTCACAAAGGAGCACTTCCTGGATACACAGATCTCAGTGCTCACCCTGACCCACTTTATACGGCGCCCATCGGAATCTGTCAAACCATTGTAAGTTGGATGGACGTGCATCACCGCTTCCGATCCAAACGCATCATCCGCATAAAGCTCCTCCACCTCCGAAACGAGTATCAAGTTCAGCAGCGTGTTCGACGCGATCAATATGCTTCGCCAGACGATCGCCGTCCACCCACAACTCTCGTCGTCCACGACGAGACGGCTTTCTGGATCGATTAATTATCTCCGGGAATATCGCGCGCTCTCGCATTAATCCTCGTGACGGAGTGTCTAATTGACGAACCGGTAAGAACAGACTGGATTTATTCGACGCGATAGAATTTCCAAGAAGAATCCTCTTGCTCGCGTTCAATGAAGATAGTGGTGGTGGTTTAATAATCTCTTCCTTGCTCGTCTCCTTGTCGCTTCTAAGCTCCTTGCCTTGGGCTTTCCCAGCTTTTCCATCTCTTCTTCGTCTTTTTTTCTTTCACGTTTTCTTTATTTTACTTTCTCCATTTCTTTCATTCTCCCTCTGCTATCCGCTATAGCTTCCTTCTCACGAGCACCGCGAGAGTGAGACGTCGGTGTCGTTTCAGTCGGTACCGGCGGGCTACCATTATTCTTCCCTTATTGCCGTCATAGTTAATGGAACTCAACTCGAACACCGAGAACGGGGAGAGTGAGACAGGGGTGGCTCGTGTTTCGGAGAGTGAATCGGCCGCGGCAGATGTTGCGGACCGAGCCGTGCCATTCCCCTGGAAACTTCTCGTCGCGACGGCGGACGATCGAGTTTCGCGAGAAATCTGGCGGACGTTTGGGGCCGGATAGGATAACGAGTACCAGGGTGTAGGAATCGAGAAGCCAATGCTCTCCGTGTCGTTTATTTCTGTAAAATTACGGTAGACTCTCAAATCTTTAGGTCTTCTTTCGAGATTTGCTTAGTAGGTTTGTGCAGTCGAGGAAATTTTCACAGTTGACGGCAAATTTTACTCGCTCTTTACAGTTGGCCATTGAGTTTTTAGTCTCTAGCGTCTCTAACCACTGTGCATTGGAAATATATTTTTGCCCCATTCGTCGAAAGTGTTTTTCTTCGTCAATATTTCTGTACAACTGATCGCTTATAAAATAATGTATACGTCGAAGAAGTAAATAATGGAATGGAGAACCATGATAGAATTTCGCTTGCACGGCGAGTTAGCTGGACGCTTCGAAAACGGAGGCTCCGTCGACTTCGCAAGTGTTCGATCGATCGACGGTCAAGTCTCTCATCTTGTTTCCGTACAATGACCCAATTCCCTGTACGTCCACCTTTGCGCGGCTTTCCACGCGTTTGCGCTTCGAATTATTTATGGCTGTAACGGAGGAAACGGTAGGATCGGGCTTACCGTTCGTCGGTGGATAATACCCTGTCACGTGACACGAACACTTTGGGTCCATGTTGGTTCCTTCGATTCCGTGGTCCTTCGCAGAGAATTAATTATTCTCGTGGGTGGATGTTACCTGCTGGCGAGCAGAACCATACGAATGAAAAGAGAAAACAAGAATTAGAAACTGATAAAATTTGGAAAAATGATGAAGAAATTTAACTTATCCTTCATTCGTTATAATAGAGAGACATAAATGATTACGTATTGCAGTGAGTAAATAAAATTCCAGTTCGATTGTATAGCCTTCGAGTACTATGATATTTGGCTAAAGAATGCGCGGATTCGAAAGGTTCGATTGTATTTGAATACGTTTAGCGATAAAGTCGCGTAAGGCGCAAAATTGCATTTATCGTTTGAAATCGAAGCGCGAAAATGGGACATCGTGAGAACAAAGTACAGTTCGAAAGTGTGCCAGACCGTCTTTTTTTACAAATCCCAAGAGCATCGTCGCACGAAATTCCAATCCTTTGACCGGCCCATCAAACGAACCCTATTCAAACATCGAAAAACATGAACGAACGAACGAACCGTGCCCGATTCGACGTCCCGATAAAATGAGATTTCCCGATTGGCGGGCGAAATCCTCGTGGCATCACGTCCTACACGGAGAAGGAAGGATTTCCAATCTAACGGGGTGCCGTCGTATTTTTTGCTCTCTCCTCTCTCTCTCTCTCTCTCTCTCTCCATTTCGTCCCTTTTCGTCCTTTCTCTACTCGAATTTCCTCGTCATTCTTATTACAAGGACGCGTCAATTTTGACCCCGGGTTCTCTTCTACCGGCGTGCTACGATTATTTCGAGTTTCCCAACCTGGGTGGACAAGCGTGCCTCGTTGAGGGAAGGTACCGCCATTTTCTCAAATGACACGTCCGAATTCTCCGGTCGCGAAAATCGGTGGCTTCCGTGTCCTTCACCCACATCCTCTGCGAGCGCATTTAGGTGAATAGGGTCGCGTGACACTCTCGAAGTGCTCGAACGTTCCAGTTCGATGTCGGAACTAGGCTTCGCTAAAGATCTACTCAACTAGCCTCTCTCTCATTTCCTCTCGTTTCTGGGATCCGTTACTTTTTCCACGCCTTTTTTCCGTGTTAGGGTTTTAGCGCGAGGAATTTGTTCTGTTCGAAGGAGAGACTTTATCGAATTTATCTCCATGGGGCGCAATTCGCAGCTCGTCGCTTTTAAGGACGCCGAAGAATTCGAAAAAGTGGCATAATCGACGGCGAAAAATTCCAATGAATATTCGTCGCTTGACTTTATTCGCTTCTTCGACTTTCCGACGGCACCCTCTTCTCTTCTTTCAACTTCGTGTACTTCACCAGCTGCGCGATGGACGTGGAAAACGATGACGTTATATCGTTGCTTAAATCACGAAGGACGTAATGTAATTGATACTCGGCAAGTGCTCGAGTTTCATCTCGCCATGGAGCGAAGCTTCGTTAATGGTCTCTCCTATCCTTGCTTCTAGAAACATATTTTTCTCTTCTCTTATGTTCATTATAGCGAGAGCTCACCGTAATTATTACAGGCTCCGTTTTGTATTTCGCGCGTAACAATGCCACGGGTACATGAATTACGAGGATAAACAGTTTTTCGGCAATGTCAGTTCTCATATCATTGTCTGGTAATATTTACTTCAAATTCGATTCATGATTAAACAATTCGCGCACTACGCGTTCCAGATCAGCTCTAGGTGCGATGTAAAGGACGAAATTGAAGGAGTAGAATGTTTTCTTCTCCTTTCTTCTCTCTTCCCTTCTTTTGCACTCTTCACTCGGAAAGTCTCTCATCTCGTGCACACTCAGGCTTGATCTTTTTATCCTTAAGAGCCTGCATCGTCGTCTGCGCCTTCGCGACGGCATCGTTTCGAGGTCGATACGCCTCGCAGGGTGAAAATGAATTATTTCGCCATTCCCCGTACGCTTCGAAGAGGGTAGTAAAGAGAGATGGCAGAGAGTGAGAGACACCGGGACACGGCATGCGTGGGGAGAACGCGAAGGGGTTGATGGCGTGCAAGGGAAAGAAAAATTGAAAATGCCATTTGTTCGAGGTTGGAACCGTTCCCGCGGGAAATATCGTCCGCATTACTTTTCTCGCAACTAAGGTAGATAGTATAAATCAAGGAGAGCCTCAACATGGGACTCTTCTTAGATTTCTTATTTCTCGGTCACCCATTATTCTCGCTTAAACGCCGTTTGGCCCGTAACAAAAGGGTTAAAGCAGTCCCCGGTAATTAGTGCTCTCCAACGGACAAGTGTTCCGCGAAATTCTGAATGCGTGCGTGGTGGTACGAGCTATAAAATTTGGCGGAAGTTTTTAACCTTCTGCTAATGAATCCGTGTCGAGGTATTAGGGTTTATCGAATCTCGTTAAAATGAAAAACAACGACTGACCTATTAGAAATGATCAGAGATTGGCAACAAACAATTGCTTAAGACAGTGTCTTTATAATATGTCTTCTGTGAAACAACTTTGTTTTTAAGGAGATTATAATACTGAAAAAAAACAGATGAGGTACTGGCAAATAAGAGTAAGAAGAAAAACGCAGAAGGGTGCGGGTTCTCGGTAAGAAAAGTGAATAGGGTGCGCGAACGAGGGAAAAGAAAGAATAAGAGAGAGAATCGAGGAGGAAGTGAGAAACGAAACAAAAAACGAAACTGGTCCGGCGGACGAGCGGATGAACGCCGGAAAAGCCGTGGCAGCGGCGGAAAGCAATTTCTCTTGGAGACTTTCCATTGTAGGATTGGAAACGGGCGAATTTCAATGATACCACTACCGTGCCCTCTCGTCTGCCTCGTCGGTGGCACGTGCGTCGAGGATCGATCCATCGACTCAACTCCGCAATCTCGATTAACGTTCTCCAAACGAAGAGAAGAACCCAACGATTAGCCGCGCCTCGCTTTCTCTATGTACCTTCACTGGGCTCTTCACTCGCTTCCGTTTTACTTTCTCAAGCTCCTCTTCTTCTTTCCAATCGCACCAAATCCCATTGTAAAATGGGATGTCTCAATAGAATGAAGCTGGCATTCCACGACTGCTTTTATTTGCATTGTAAAATAGCCACAGAAGAAGATTCGTGTACAGCGCGTTAATCTCAGAACGTATTATAGATTGCATAGAAATAAGTGAGTATCTTCTGCAGTGGTGCCTGAAAATTGTGAAGTTCAACGTGCTAAGCTGAATTTTCGCATAATGTGTGCGAATTTATGTCGAATCGTTTCCTTATACATTGGTTGGAAGAAGACAAGAAACTTTACGGCGCTCGACGGTTAGAGCAGCTTCTTTTTTCGTTTTAGCGAGCCCGGGTGAAGGATCCAGGCGAGATAGCGCGAACGAAAGAAGAGAGTAGGATGGGTGGCTGCGAGCTTTGAATTCCACGCAAGCTCCTCCAGGAAGCTTCTCGAAGCTCTCTTCTTGCTGCTTAGGTTTCCTCCAGGCCCCGGGGCAAGCACTCGGTAGGAATACGAGGTCAGCCTGCTCGAAACTGGTGGGTGTTGCTCACGGTAGTGAATGTGTTTTCTTAGTGCTATATGGCCACGTCAATTCGTCCTACTAACGAAAAACATTCTCTAATAGAATTCGATAGCGAAAGTGAAGGCTGCCAAGTATTTGAGAAATAATAGGTACGCCGATCGAAACTTTTATAGTTCCGCTTGAAGCACTGCTTTGTTTACTTCGTAAAGGAACAATCGTCGAAGAGTCTGTAACATGAGCAAGCGTTCCGTTTGCTAACAAATTACAAACTTAACAATGAAAAGCAAGACAATTTTCTAATGAAACTGTAAATATTTACGGTGAATGCAGAATCATGGCAATGTCATTGACGGAAAATAGCCATTGCCATTTTAAGTTCGTGTTTGAAAGAGAAAAATTCGTAAAATGTGAATTGTAAAGGGCCATATAAACTTAGTGGAAGATAAAATGATGCATTCCAATTAGTCGAATTATTATATAATACTATCTCTTGTCAATATTCGTATAGAATTGTCTTTCTATGGGGCGACTATCACGAATGAGAACGACGAAATCTCCACGATCGTTGCTAACCACGAATGTGCATCCCTGATGATCGTATAGATTCGAGGGTGTGGCACGTATTGAGCTTTAGCGTTACTAATACACACCATTATCACGGTAACTACCATTGTCCTTATCAACGTTTGCAATGGCCCGTCGCAATGCAGCAGAGATGTTTGGGGAGAAGGGAATAGGGAGGGAGTGATCCAATTCCTTGCTCGCTTATGATTTCCTATTGATTCGACCGGCCGCTCGTTTGTCGCTGTTCGCCACGGATTGATGCGGTTGTTCGCGGTTGATTGAAGGTATCTCTCGACGCGTGTGCCGAGGGGCTCGCAGATATTTCCGGTTTGATCGATGGAGCTCCGATGCCGAATTCATGACTCGTCGAATGGAATATTGCAGGGAGTTATTGCCATTAGTGTTGGATTTCCCTGGAATTGTTTGTCCATGTAGGTATTCGTTTTCCCGATGAAGGAGCTTACCCATGGATGCTTCGACACACGTTTTTCTTTTGTCGTGAACTAAGCGTCCGAGACATATATCGTGAAGCGAAGCATGTGAAGCGTACATTGTAAAATCTATATTTGGGTTTTACAAAGAAAAATTCTTTTCTCCAAATAATGAAGTCTATTATAAACACGAACGGTCTTGGAACCATTCAATCTACACGCAACTCACTCGTATGACGACGATCGAATTTATTGGAAATTCTATAGTACTCAATTCTGGGATTTACTAAAGAAAGGTTCCTTTTTTCAAATACCGAAATCCAAAGAATGAGATAGATACCCTGGAACCACTATGTCGTCGGACTAAATCCAATCGGCCCGCACAATCGAAATCGAATTTATCGATAAGCATAAATTATGGAATTCACCGCCTGAGTTTCTCTAGCACGAGAAAACATTCACGTAGCAAAATCTAGGATTGTAGAAAACCACGATGTTGTCGAAGTAATCCCACCTGGCTAGTAGAATCGAAATCGAATTTCTCCGTGAAGCGGGGTGCGCGGCCGTCCTCTTAGCGCGTATAATCCGAAAAAAGATTTTCGATGCGGCTCGAAGCCATCGTTGGCAGGCAACAACGATATCGCTGGGAGTGCCATCGAGCACTCGAGGCCGTCTAGCAGCATCGCCACCGGCACCATTACAACCGTCTCTCGTACCAGAACGGTGCCTGGTATCTGCAATGGACAGACCGCGTATATACGTGACCCCGATCCATTCATCCCTCCTGATCTCATTCACTTACTCTCTCTCTCTCTCTCTCTCTCTCGCACTCTCTTTCTCCACCCCCTCTCTCTCTCTCTCTCTCTCTCTCTCTCTCTCTCTCTCGCTTCCGCTACCGCTCCTCTTTGCTTCACACCGGCTCGCCCATTCTAAGCGCGTTCCAGCCTCGATTGGCCTCTTCCATTATTCGCGCGGTGGAAAAGCGTCGAGGTCCCACGACGACCGCGCGGAATGCCTCGAGGCTCATTTGCTTTTCCGTCCTTTCACCTGTGTGATATCCTAACGAAAGAAGAAAGCTCGCGCAGAGGGGTGGCCCTCGTTGAAAAAGGTGGATCCCGATTGGGTGGTGATTTTCTACGGTCAAAAGTTTTCTCTCTTTCTCTTCGCCTCCTTCTTCATTCCTCATTCTCCAATCCCTCTGTTCTCCTCTTTCTTTCACCCCCAACTTCTCGTCTTCTCCCTTGGCGGACTTTTTACACGTTCCTTTTCTTTCCTTTCTTCCTCCAAGCAACTGTCCCCTTTTCTTTATTCTCTCCGCGAATTCAGCTTTTTTCTTCCTTTCTCTTCTCCATCTCGCGCTTCCTCTCTCTTGCCAGATGAATCGAAAATCCCTTCCGGAGAGTCCGTGACTGATACGGAAAGGAGAGTAACCGAAGGATTCGCCGAGAGCCCTCCACGACGTGGTCCGAATCTTCTCGGTTCTGCTTACACGCGTCGTAATTGATGGCTACTCGGGTAATGCGCGAGCGTGATTCCCACTGGTTCCTAAAGATTCCAATAAATCCTTTTAAAGCGCAAGCTTCTTCTCGCGGTTCAGCTGGATGGAGGCAGTGCTGAGAATCGGACTGATTAAAATCCCCCCCCTTGAGTTATGAAACTCGATTGGTCTCGGAACAAAACGTTCCGTAAAAGTAGAAGGAGCTCGTCGACGGACGTTCGTAAGATTGGTTTCACGAATCGGAACTTTTCCACGTGCAATCGAAGCTCCCTGTCACAGAAGACGGTCTGGAAGTTCGAGACGCGGAGCTAATGGTAGAATTAGATGTTTGGCATTCGCCGTCGTTCGCTTTGTTTCTCCCTGTTTCTTCTCTTTCGAGTTCGCTCTTGAACATTGTTCTAGTTGTGCTTGTAACTACGGAATAATTGTAGCTTAAATTGTGCTTCTATTTTAAATCTTCTCGGGTCCGCAGGAGTTACCCTAGACCAGAGATGAAGACCTTGTGGCATTCTAACAATGTTTATATTATTATATTATTATTAGAATATTGCAAATTAGTACGTTTTACTTCGTGAGTAGTGGGTGAAAGGATCGACGAGATCTTTGCATGATTTTAGAAAATCAATATGGCTTACCGTTTAAGAAAAATTCCACCCTCTTTTAATTACTACAATTAAACTACTTTTCTCTCTGTATTTTTCCTTCGTCCACTCCCAATCTTTTCATCCCCTGCATGTTCTTTATTTTTCATCCTTTGTTCCTCGATTTGTGCATTCTCGTCTCTATTTCGTCCTCTCGCTCGCTCCTCCTTACCTCTTCTTCGTTCGTTCATTCTCTTCTTCATTCCACTCATCTCCTTTGTTTGTTCACTCGTGCTTCCTCCCTCGTTCTACACTTCCTCACTTCACGTCCCTGTCAGCTATGCTTCGCGTTCTCCCGTTTTGTCCCTTGGCCTCTATCTACCCTTTCTTCCGCCGTAGCTCGCGGTGGTAGTTTCGAACTACTTCCCCTCGCTTGCCAAACGCTCGGTCCCATTTAGTTAGCACGCCCTATAAAAGCCTCTCCGCCCCCGCATGTGAATAATAATAGTTTACCAAGTTTTCTTATCAACGCGTCGTTCTCACCGTCCGGAGATCAAGCACTATGCACACAGCTTTTATCTCCAGTCACATTTCTTGCCATTCCGTAATGTTTGTGGAGATTACTATACGAAGATAAAGGACTCTTGAACTCGAATCGGCGCGAAGGATTTCGAAACGTCGGATGCATAATATCGATCGTGTCTAACAGATGACGTTTCACGTAGCATTTGTTCTTACCTAAAATCCGCACGATCTCTAAAAAACGATCCCTCTCAGTTCCACCGAGTTCATCGGCGCAGTGAAGCGCGTAAGATAGACGCCTAACGAAGAGCACGTGAATTATTCGGTAGCTGCGCGCTCATACGAGAAGAAAGCTTCACCATTGTGCGTCGCGTTAACGTTTCCATTGTACTCGCGTATCGTACGACTCACACGCGAATACGAGCCAAGTGCGCGGGATTCGAGGGCGCCGTGAAATTATGTATGTGGCGACGATTAGCTGTAAGTGCGCGAGCGAGATGTCAAATAGTGGCATAAACGACGGACGGTGCGGGATTATTGGAGGTGAAACGCATTTGTAGGGTACGAAAAGCGAGGACGAAGGTAGAACGTAGAACCGTGTTGTAGTAGAACTTGCGAATACAAGCCGCGAGACACCTGAGAGATGCGCGTACTTATCCCACTCGTGTGCTCTCCGCGCGATTAAACTCCGCCTCGTGCTATCCTCCTGAAACTGGTGCTTTAAAAAAACTCGAGTGCTGAAGCGCGTGCTAAAGCGGCAGAATTGGCTGCGAAGTTCGTCGACGTGAATTACACGTGCGCCCTCTTCGCGCACCAATTGTTTCGTAATGTAGAGAAATGTTTGTCGATCGCGAACGAAGCGTGAGCCCACGTAAATCCATCCACCAGCTAGGAATAATAGCATTCGTCTGGCATCCGGGGTAACAATAAGATATCCAAGGATAACCAAGAATGCGCATCGTCGCGATAATAATAACCAAGCTCCTCGGTATGCAGTCGCACGTGTTATCACCGACGTCCCTGAAAGAAAGTCCCATCTGCAAGCTATAAAACATAACGCGAGAGTAGGTCAGTCCTCGACCTTTCCTCGTCGTCTTCTCCTCGTCCTTCTCCATAGCTCGTGGCGTGACGGACGCGTAATGCGCTTTTTATGAAAGAGAAGGTGAGATAAAAACAGAGAGTGCCCGAGTCGCGAGGAGGATTGACGGGGAGATGCTGGATGGAGATTGTGTTGGAGGATGTGGCCGCGCGGTGGTGATGGAAAGGTGGAGAGGAGTTGGCGAGGACGTGAAATCGCGGGAAGACGCGCGCGTGCTTTTAGGGGCGTCGTTGTGCCCTCGCGACTATCCTCTCGAAAGACTGGGGAGGCCAGACGAGAATTTTGCTACGTGGTGCGAACCTTCTGACGAAGGAGAGTCCCCCGGGGTGTTCGCGTAATGATGCGAGATTAATGGAAGCTTCGACGAGTGGCCCACAATGACATGGGACTCCGCTCGTTTGAAGGATGCTTATCGATCCGACGGGACGGGCGATTTTTTCCCCTTTTTTTCTAGATCTTTCGTTTAACGGAGACATCGCAAAAGTTATATAGTACGTCGCGTATTACTGTTGACGATTGTCGGATACGAACTGCAAGAAGCGAAGTTGATCATCTTTTAATAATGAAGTATCGACAGTATTAATAGTACTTACCTTTACTTATAATGCTGGAAAATAAATTAGAGCGTGACTTTCGGCATTGAGATCCACGACTCTACTTTATTATCATTTCTGATAATCAGATACAGTTATTTTGTGGCACTTTGTATACGTTGAAAAGAATTCTCGCAAGAATAGTCATGGAGATAAGTACCGCGCGTATGGAACCATCCTGTTTGGCCAAAAACTTCCATTGACTTTGATGTAAAATTACCTCGAATTTTGGTGAATGGTCCACGTGGTTTTCTACGCGCGTGACCCTTGCTTTCAATTCAACATCGAAACGTCTCGTCGCGAGAATAATCACGAAAGCTTTAAATCTCCCAAGGGACTGATAATCCACGCTCGTTTCCTAAGCAGCATTCATCCTTTGCATAATAACCAGTGCGCGGCAAACATGACGGTGCCGAGTAGAGCTACTAAATTCAAGTGTAAGCATAAACAGAAGGCTTGGTGCCGAGTGCGCGTGGCGCTGGAGAGAAACTTCCTTAACGGTTGCATAAAACAGTTTCATCTCCCCACCTATTCGAGAGTCGCCTATTAAACAGCCATTCGTCCGTTCGGTAATTCGCGTCGGATTAAGCGAGCACAAAACATTCGGGACACGTGCTCGCCAAGTTGGACCGGCAGTAGATTCCCAGAGTGGGCAACGAGACGGAGAGGTAAGTCGGTCTCGATACTTTTTAGGAGGGCACGTAATTGGCCCTTGACTGGCTGCACCCTGAAATCCATTTACATTTTAACGACCGTCTCGTCGGAAAAAGAAGCGCAAGTGGATAGGAGAGAAGAAAGAGGTCGATCGGCTTAATCGGATTTGCTTGATACGACTTACGTTACCACTTGACATCACGGTAAGGGTGGACATCGTTCGATCTCTACTCCTCTCGATAGTTTCTACGTCGCTTCACTCGCTTTCTCACGGTAGAGAGGACGAAGGAAAGTTTTTCAAATCACCGAAATAAAAATTAAACTGTCGTTTTTGTACGAGGGCGCCAATCGTGCCGTTGGTTTTGTTGTTTCTTTACTTGCCATTGCGTTTTCCCCAGATACTGTGATTTTTGCGGGTTACACAGATAGGAAATGAATATTCGGAATAAATTATTTACTAAACGCTACGCAAATCTTCGATCTAGTTCTCACCTATCTACCGTAAAAAGGCAGTACTCGTTTTGTAACTCTTCAGTCGTATCAAGAACGTTGTCTCGCGCCAAACATAAATTCGAACGCATAATGAAAACCTCAAACTGATGATTTTACACCGCGTGACAAACTCTACTCCTCGGCATCCCCTACAATTTTTCACTTGCTTTCTTCCGACACTTTGTGTCGTGGAAAATTCCACCTAGGTGATAGAGAAACCACCCACGCTTCTCCAATCACGCCAAAATCCGTCGTCTATTTGCGAATCGCATTGCGAAGTGCCTGCGATCGAGGTAGACTCCTTCCTGGTTCTCCCCGAAAATCTATCCATCTTATTCAATAGCGTGTCTCCTTTCGTCCATGCGTCGCTCAATCTCATCCCACCTTCTCTCCATCCTCGAGTCTTTTACTCTCCACCCCCGCACGAGTCTCTCCATTCGTCCTCGAGGTAGTTCGGACGCGACCTTGAACGTGTAAGGAAGGCGGAAGCGTGGCACGAGGCAGAGCAGGGGCGGCTCGGTCACGATTTTCGGCCAACCCCCGTCGTTGGGGGTTGCTGCAAGAGGATCCGGGCCGCAGAATCCCCGGGACCAGTAGAGAGGGAGAGAGGACTGAGAGGGTGAGAGCGGAAGAGGGAGAGACGCCCACGCGGCTTGATTGCAAACTGCAGCTGCAGTGGTGCCCTCCCTACGGCGCCACACCACCGCCGTCGCGCCACTAGCACGCTCTTCCTCGGGAGAGGCTCGTTTGCGCGCGACTTTGCGCTTGGAGAGGGTTAAAGGGAGTTGCCGGAGAGGTAGAGGAGACCTCGAGAAGAAGGAGGAGGGCCGAGTGAGCCGATATCACCGTTCGTTATACACCCGCGAAATGTTTGAGTAAACGATGTGGCGAAAGCAGTTCGCAGTTTCCGCCTTTCTCCTCTCTCTCTCTCTCTCTCTCTCTCTCTCTCTCTCTCTCTCTCTCTCTCTTCTGAGGCTCTCTTTCATTTCAGCTTCCTTTTTTTCGTCCCTCTCTCTCTCTCTCTCTCTGCGAGGATGCGCGCTTTCGAGGTCTCAGCCTCGAAAAAGACACCCACGTGCGGGATATCCGGTGAATTTCAAGCTCGGAGAGATTACTACGTGAACGGTTTTTTCGACGAATTAAGATTTCGGTAGCGTTCTAATTTGGGCATTTTACGAGAATTCTGGGCTCGATAAGATCTTCGCCGATGTTATTCGTTTTACAGATGGACGCGTGTATAAGTGCAATAGTGATGAAATTGTGCGAACATTGTTATTTTTTACTGATTTCTTTCGAGTTACGTCATTATTTAATTAACGCGTTGATTCGACGATTTATTGGACAATTGGAGGTTATAATTTTAGAAACGCGAATGCCAGGGATTGTAATCGCGAGAGAAAAAAAATGTTAGAACGATAGGGTGGAAGCTTAGGACAGTAGGATGACATGGTCCATTGTGAGAGATGCTTAACATTGGGCGGTGGTCGCGAATGCCAAGGTCAAACCCCGGGAAAGCTCTTTCGTATTTTCACTGTATCCGGGGCGGTTTAAACGATCCTTCTCGTGGTCGCTTCTCGTAACCGGGTATTAGTTCAGCTGATCCGTGCCACAATCACTCTTCTCACCCTTTCATTCTCCCTCTCTCCTTTCGTCCTCTCTCATCTGTGTCACTCCTCTCTCTGTTGATCTATATCGCTCTTTCATTCTCTCTCTCTCTCTCTCTCTCTCTCTCTCTCTCTCTCTCTCTCTCTCTTTCTGGTTGTATTCTCCCATATTTTTTTATCTCCTACCCCGTTTCAGAATCGACAAATCCTTTAGAAAGCGGATCACACCGTCCAAGTAATTGCACCGCACTTTTATTCTTCTCCACCCCAATCCCCAAGTATCCTCTCGCCCGGATTTCACGAACCTCGGAACCCTCGTCGAGTGCGCAATTTAGGATCTTTTCTTGATAAGTTATCAAGTTGGACCCCTTGCGAATCCCAGGGGCAAGGATGTATCAAATGATACCTGGAAATTTTCCTATCGACGTCACCGTGGCCTCCACGGTATTCGATGTCCTTTCGTGGCATGCCGCGACGGTCCGCGTGGGGAATCCTCGGACTAAACTTCCTGTCGTCGCTTCGTAAAGGCTTCTTGGTCGAGTACCAAGGCACGAGTACATTGACGGTCCCGGAAGGCAAAGTTCTTGGACGTGGCCGAATAACGGCGTTCTCGGTTCCCTTCCTCCACGAGGCAGCTCAAAGTCGAAGGCCCGTTTCTCTCTTCTTTCTCATTCTTCGTCTCTCTTCCTTCATTGTATCTCGCTTTTTCTCCTCTCTGCCTTCAACCCTTCTCGTAGATATTCTCGCTACCTTTTCGCTTCTCGACGCTCGAACGAGCGTCGTCGTCGAAACCCTTCGCAATTCCTCTGGCGAAGTTACGTCACTGGGATTTTTTGCCTCATTCTTCGGACTCTCTTCCGTCTTTTCTTCTCATCGATCCTTTTCCTCTCGGGGAAATCCTATATATTTCCACGTTACGAGCGTGTTACGTAATACGGGCCACGATGAAAATTCCTGAGAACGGATCCGGCACGGATGTAACCGCAAATGTAATCTCGCACGAGCATTGACTTTGCATTTACTCGAGTACCTTCTCGGTTTACCCCTCACCTCCTCCCCTACTCTCCTTCCTCTGCGCCCTGAATCTCAGAGGAGGATACTCCCTCAAGGAAGTTATGCCGGGACGTGCCTTCGTAAATTATTTCCTTCTTCCTCCGTTTCTCTATTCCATTCTGTTTCTCTCTTTCTCTCTCTCTCTCTCTCTCTCTCTCTATCTCCTTCCGTTTTGAGATTCTCCTCCTCGCCATCCGTGACTCTTTTTACCTTCTTCCCGTGCAAATGGCAGGAGCGAAGATTTTCTTTTCTGTTTTTCTTTTTCTTCTTTATTTTTTTTCCCCTTCTACATGGGAGAATATCCCGCCTTCCAGTAGACTACTGCAGAAATGAGTCCGGAATTCTGAAATTATTCTTCGGGACGGATTTTCCGGGTTACAGGGACGACAGATGTGCCATTCAGGATGATCGCATTTTTAGGTAGATGCAGAAAAATAATGAGTCTTTGTACGCGAGGAAATTGTGAGATATTCGTGGAAAATGATGAATCCTCTCGAGGTATGGCACTTCGAAATGGGTTGTTCGTCGGAATATTCCATTCATAAGTCGTTGAATGATCTTCATAATGGAGGCATCGAAGCAGCCATCGTCGGCACCGATCACTCCATCTTCGGTAGGTTAGATGGAAACGAAAAATATGGCACAATTTACGTTCCTTCTTATCGAAGCTCCTAACGAGACTTTTCTATGCGGTGCAACCTCCGCGAACTCTACGGTTTACTGCTGCTCGTAAAATCTCTCTTTCGTCGCGAATTTTCCTGAATACTCCATTCTCACCCGACGTTCGTTAAGTTATTTTTTCTTTTGCAGAGATCGCTGTCGCAAATGCGCTCGGACGTGCACTCGCATTCGCTTCGAAATGTGTTCCTTGCCTTTTTCATCGACAGCACATCTTTTAAACTCACCTACTCCCTTTACCGTTTCATTCTTCGCTATTTTCCCGCCTATCACTTTCTCACGTGTTCCATCTTTTTTTTTCTAACCATAATTGCGCCACTTAGCGCTATAAAAGGTGCAGCCTTCCATTTTCACTACGAGCACTATCCATTTTCGTTTAGATTCATCCTAATACATGCTATGCTTTCGAGTGGTCGAAAGTATAAGTTCGTAGGGACGTTTTATACATGGGATGGAGAGCGAGGGATGAAGGATAGAAAGCGAGAAGTAGGAGGAGTAGACTAACTCGAGGAATCGAAACTATCGCGTATCGGTACGTAATTTAAATTAAATCCCGCACTCTATCCTCGAATTCTCAAACTATCCTTCACCAAGCTAGCTGCATCTGCCCATTTGCTCGTCGCATTCCGCGAACTCCTCGACATTGAGCACCGCGACGCTTGCATTCCACCGTAGCTTTTGTCCTCCCGCGTACTACCTCGTGAGCTACGCATGTTTGTCGAGAATCTCGAGGGACCCGAATCATAGAGTTTCGCCAAGTATCGCAATTATCTCGATTATACGGTGAAATCGGTTCGCGATTGGGAGCGGCAGCGAATCGAATGAGCGCAGCGGGCGGAAGGATTTTGAATTACGCCATTCCGTCGATTCGAGTGTAATGGACGAGGAATGGGGATGGTCGTGGCGCGGATCCAGGCAAGGAGCACACAAGGAAATCGAATAAATTTGGCGCAGCAATTAATTAGTTGCTCGATATTAATGAATTGGAGAGAACTCACAAGGGGAGGCCCACAACGGGTTGTTTCCAATTTCGCTGAATTTGAAATATGTCATAGTTCAGCACCCCTAGATGCTCATGGTACCCGGTTTTATATGAAGATGGCCCGTAGTTTTCGAGAAAATTGCAGTTAAATATTGCGATTTTTCGGGCTAAATTGAGGATGTGGCAGCGCAGCGCCCGAGAACGAGAGACAGGAAAAAACAACAGAGAATCAAATGTCTTTGTCTCGTCGATACGCGTGTCTCTGTCTATCCTATCGGATAAATGCGTCTCCTTCTCCCCGATATGTGCATCTCTTTCCCGTTCACTCTACAGAACACTCTGTCTCCTCGGTGACACGTTCCTCTCTTTCTCGTCCAGCCTACGAACGTCATTCCTGGCTTTTAAATTTGTCCCGCTCTCGCCCTTTATCAATGACCTCTTTCTATGAATTGCAAAGAGTATGTTCATCATATATAGTGAATAATAAGAATTATTATATGCTATGAATCCATGAGATTGTAAAACGTTAATGTCGAAAAACAGGAAAACCTACAAATAATAATTTTCATTTTTATTTTTGGTATATGCATATATTATGTTTCGCATTCTGTGACCTTCCTTCGTTCTCGATTTCCTCCTAGCTGTTGTGAGCTTCTCGGAATGGGGCCATAATTGGCAGATTTGTGTGTCCAAAGGATTACTCGCGTCTCTACGTCCGCGTCGCTCGTTTCGACCGAAATTCATCATCTTACCAGATTTCGAGTGGCCGGTACACCCGTGTGTTTAATGAAAAAAATTGCTATTGTAAAAATTGTTATTATTTCAAGAGGTGTTGAAAGGGTAATGGAAAAGAAAATGTGCACACTGTAGTTTTAAACAACAGTAATATACAAGTATATTTTTATACATACTACTAATAGTACTATATACATGTACACATTCCTGGATTATATTTGTCAAAAAAGTCAAGAAAGACATAATATTTTTTCGCAATGTGCGTAGGTAATAAACGGTACCTGCGTGCATGCACACTTTTCTTGTATCATGCGTACGAGGAAACAAATTTCGTTCACATTGACAAAAATGGGCTTCTCGCCCTCCACCAATATACAGCTATACCAAGCGTACAATATCATGTGAAATGCGGGTACGGTTAATTGATGCGTGATAAGAGAATGCATCCGTATAGCGGCTTCCCGACTGCCTGTCTCCCTGTCATCAACGCGCAAGAACAGGTGATTGTGCATCCTTTTTAAAAGTATTTAACCTGCCTATAAAAACATACGCCGCAAGGCTGGCACAAAGACGTGCATTAAGGTTTTCATATGCAGTTATTCACATAAAGACTGGAAAATTTACCGGGGCCTTACGGATATTTACGCAAATATAATCCAGGAATGTGTACATGTATATAGTACTATTAGTAGTATGTATAAAAATATACTTGTATATTACTGTTGTTTAAAACTACAGTGTGCACATTTTCTTTTCCATTACCCTTTCAACACCTCTTGAAATAATAACAATTTTTACAATAGCAATTTTTTTCATTAAACACACGGGTGTACCGGCCACTCGAAATCTGGTAAGATGATGAATTTCGGTCGAAACGAGCGACGCGGACGTAGAGACGCGAGTAATCCTTTGGACACACAAATCTGCCAATTATGGCCCCATTCCGAGAAGCTCACAACAGCTAGGAGGAAATCGAGAACGAAGGAAGGTCACAGAATGCGAAACATAATATATGCATATACCAAAAATAAAAATGAAAATTATTATTTGTAGGTTTTCCTGTTTTTCGACATTAACGTTTTACAATCTCATGGATTCATAGCATATAATAATTCTTATTATTCACTATATATGATGAACATACTCTTTGCAATTCATAGAAAGAGGTCATTGATAAAGGGCGAGAGCGGGACAAATTTAAAAGCCAGGAATGACGTTCGTAGGCTGGACGAGAAAGAGAGGAACGTGTCACCGAGGAGACAGAGTGTTCTGTAGAGTGAACGGGAAAGAGATGCACATATCGGGGAGAAGGAGACGCATTTATCCGATAGGATAGACAGAGACACGCGTATCGACGAGACAAAGACATTTGATTCTCTGTTGTTTTTTCCTGTCTCTCGTTCTCGGGCGCTGCGCTGCCACATCCTCAATTTAGCCCGAAAAATCGCAATATTTAACTGCAATTTTCTCGAAAACTACGGGCCATCTTCATATAAAACCGGGTACCATGAGCATCTAGGGGTGCTGAACTATGACATATTTCAAATTCAGCGAAATTGGAAACAACCCGTTGTGGGCCTCCCCTTGTCAGTGAGAGCTTCGAGCATCGCCGTTTCTGATTGTAACGACAGTATCGCCGAGGGCAAGTAAATGTTTGTACCGAAGCACTTGATTCATACGAAATTTCTCGTAAGTATCTTGCGGCAATTTCTTGACTTTTCTTCGACGAGTGTTTATCTACTTCGGCAAATAAACTCCTCGCTTATCGATTATTATATTTATTCCAAGGAGTCGTCCCATACTTCGTGCAAACTGTGCAGCACTAGTATTTACAAATCAATTTCACGGAATTCATCGTATAGATACTGCAATTTAAACTGATCTCAATCATCGTTTTAGGTAACATTCGAAATTTCCTGGTTCAGAATTATACTTCGGTGAAAGTTACATCGATCCCATTCGATGCACGACTACGTTGGCTCACTTCAACGAGAAAGCAGTCTCCTCAGACAAATCATTCGATTATCTCGAGATGCTTTCGCATGCCGTCGTCAAACATTCGAACTTCTCGACCTCCTCTCAAGAGCATTAAACTTTCCTCCCAAAATCTTCCTCCGTGCTTCTTCTCCCCTTGCACCTCGCCCTCTTATCTCCTGAAAGCATGTGTGCTAATACACAGTCAAACGCGCGTGTGTTTGTATTCGTCTCGAATTCATCCCTCGCGCTTATAACAGCGATCGTCTGAAGGCAAGCGCGCAGGTTGAGGCTCCGTCGTCTGAAAAAATAGTAGACGTCTCGAGTGTCCCGGGACTTTTGCGGAATGCCAGCTAACGGCAGAATTCTCGGGAGCGCGCGCGGCTTCGCGTGGTAAGCCGTATATCACCGATGCACCGAAGCGTAAGGAAACGAGAAACCCCGAATAAGTTTAATGTTGCGGCCAATGGCCTTTGACACGAGCTTAACTTTCTCCGATACATTCATTCCATAACTCGTTAGCAGTGTAATAATAAAGAAGAGCTGACAAAGCATGCCTACTCATCGTACAGAGGGTAAGTAAATGTAGCATTGAATTAAATTGTAATAAAAATGATGCTGGTTCTTCTTCAGACCATTGCTCAAATGTACGGACGTAGACTTTTGAATCTTTATAATTCGAGAATAAACAGAAGAAAGGAAATGCGTGAGGATAAAATTAGTACACATCCTCGAGATTGAATTTATCGTTAGTAAATTGACATATTAACCACGATACGAGGGAACCAAACAGGTTTTCGTTCCTTCGTTCTATTTTATCGTACTTCTTCTCAACAACACAGGTAGTACTCGCTAATAGATGGTCGGTGCAATTGGAATTGCAACGGTTTTTAGCTTTGTTTTCCGCTGTTTAATCGCGCCTTTGCGACACGTCCGTCTTCTTTTATCCACAACTGTTCCTTCGTGACGTGTTCAATCCGCAAGAGTAAAGAAAAAGACGCGAAATTGCTCGTGCGTCTCACCGCGCTCACTACGTCCGTACATTGGTTTTTGCGTAAAATGTCACAATGTGTTTCGCGCTGCTTGGTCTCCAGTAGAATTGACGGTGTTAAGCCGCGACGCTTTGCCCGCACGGGCCGCGTCTCGACAGTGACCGATGAGGGTTTTTCCACCCGTACACCAGTTTACTCGTCCACTTTTTCAGTTGCTTTCGTTTCTTACCATCCCCGGATGCCCGTAAGCTCGTCGGCCAGAGCGCGGTTTCCTCGACGCGGCCCTTCCGAGGATTAGATCTCTTCGTTCGGTGGAAACACCGAGAAATAAAGCGCATCGCGTTGGTCCATAAAAAAGTAGACCGGGCACGAGCTACGCATTCGTCGGTAGCACCTAAAAAAGCAGAAGTAAGTGGAAAAAACATCCACACGAAGACAGTATCGAGTATTCAAACACCATGCTTCTCCAGGTAAAAAAATCTCCTTTTATAATTTATAAACTAAACTGGCCATTAAGAGGTAAAAGCTCGAAGAAAGGGATCCGTAGAAATACTTCTTTCGTTCGATCCACGCGGTTTCTCGAAGCAAGTGAAACCATCGAATTCACAGTTGCCAAGAATCTCGGCTTAGAGCCCGCGAGCCATGCAACGAGATCCTCTCCTCCAAAGTCTCCTTCCATAATCCTTCGAACTTTTTACTTCTACCTAGCACCTCTCGATCTCTCAACGCCACGATCCTCCCTGCGGCTCTTGGCAGGCGACGGGATGGCCGACGTGAAGAGAGAAGAAAGAAAGCCCGTGAGTAAAAAGAAATCCGTGCGCGAGCTCGACACCAGTGGGAATAATATCCCTGGGTACCGGTGGCTGGCGCCGATCGGAAGGAGCGCTGGGTGGTGCTGGGTTGTCCAGGGACTCGTTGCGAAAGTCGGCGCGGCCGCTCCTGTACAAATACGATCCCCCTGGTGCGGTGGCTAGATCTGACCGAGAAGAAGACGCTGGCGGAGGGAGAAGACAGATAGTTAGATGGTTTATTGAGGTCCGGACCGCACATCCTTCAGACCGTAAAGAAGCGTAGAAAAAAAGAAGGTAAAAACTACCGCGATAAAAAGACACCCATACGCGTAAAACGAAACACGAAGCCTCGAGAAAAGATAAAATGAGAAAATAAGGAAAAGGAGATTAGGGCGCGATTGCTTCTCTCTCTCTCTCTCTCTCGAAAAAGAAGATCGAAAATTCTCTGCATAAAATGAGAAGAAATTCGAGGTGTGGTTCTACTGGTAATATCATCGTAGGAAGCAAGAGGAGAGCGCTCCTTGATACTATCGGTACCAATGCCACCACTACCAGCGCGAGCGTTGTATTTTTACCATAGTATTGCTACCACCTCCTCCATCGTTTTTCTTTTTGTTTCTCCTCTTCCTCCTTCTCTGACTCTTCCGCTTTTCTTCCTGGTGGTACCGTAGCCTCGAACCAGCTGGCGCATTAAAAGGAACATGGAGCAACCGATTCGCTCGATATCGGTGTCCACCTCGGAGAACGCTCGAAGAAATAATCCTCGTGCCAAGATGAGATACAGAGAGAGAAAGAGAGAGAACGGGCTCGATTATCGGACGAGTGAAACCCACCAGCTCCTGTGCACAATGTGCGGTCCTCCAAGATGCCGTCCAGCCAGGTTGTCTCTTCACTCAGCACAAAAAAAAACGATACACTTAAAATTTGGAAGAAAATCACCGAATTTCAGATGACGTTAACTTTGTAAATAATGAAGATAAAAATATGTTTCAAAAACGATAAGAAAGCTTGACATTTCAGTTTGGAGAATCGATTTATTTCAATGTCGCGAGATAAATTTATTTAACATTGTGAATAACAGAAAGAGAGCATGCAAAATTGAAAAATTTTTGCTCGAGTTTGTCATGGCACGTGGCGAGAGTCAAGTATCTGAACTGAACGAGGTAAAAGACAAGTGATAGCACATAGTTTGAAGAAAAGCAATTGAAGAAAAAAATAGAGTCGTCCTCCGAAGATAGGACTTCAATGTGGACCTCCTGAGCATCACCTTCGACTCTCATCACCTCAGTTCTTTCATGGATTCCATTGGCCTGCACCAGCTGCCCTTGAATGCGACGCATCACACGGCGACCTCTGTGACTCTTATAGACCTTATTCTTGTAGATAGTTTGCAGAATACTGTCAGTTTCGGTCAGGTACCGATTGGCTTTCTGTCCAATCATGATCTTATATTTATTAATTTTAAGTTTACTAGCGGTAAATTGTAGCGGAATTGTAGTTTTGATATTGTCTCCCGGGCGAAAGGGTCTCAGTTCCTTCGCTCGCCCTCCGATTCAATTAAAGCGTGCGACGCGTGTGCCTTATTGGCTGGCACGAACCCCGGGAACGTATCGGCTCCGCGTAGGAATCACCCGATGATCGGAAATGGAAGTCTCGTGCGCTGCAAGGGATTTCTCCAGTTTCAGTTTTGTATTCCTTATCCGCGGAATCGTTGAAAATAGATTGCAGCTAAACAGGTCTAGCATACTTCAGTTTCGGTAAAGTCATTCCAGTACATACGGGGCTTTATTTTCTTTTATTCGATAGTTCTCAAAGTTTTTGAAGAATTGACCTACCGTAATACTGTATCTTCAGCTCGATTTTGTTCTAGTTTAGCGCAAGCTTCGCGTACAAGCGCCGTTAATGAAAGTGCATCGTCCTATCGACTGAAAGCCGGGTGTAATTCTCCTCAGCTTTACACGAGGGAACCTCAAATTGATTTATCCATCGCCTGTAGATTGAGCATTGTAAATTTTGATTAAGCTCACTGGAAATTGTCAATGCTGGACGCACGTTTACGTGAAAGTTATTCAAATTGTTTCATTCGCCACTTACTCTCCTGCGTTTTACACCCTTGGTGCGACCAATTGACGCTCGTTTACGTCTCGTCTATTGCTCCCGTTCCTCTCGTCCTCGAGCTCTTCGTCGCGCTACTCTCACCCCTTTGTACTAGGTAGTTCGTAAATCCAAGCACTATTCATCTCACTGGGATGCGTACGGGCCCATAAAATTTATGAACCTCTTTCGGTCGACCATTCGATTCGTCGAGCATACCAACGTGCGGTTCAACTTCACTCTGGTGATAAGAAATTTCGATGTCGCGGGGTATCTAAAGATTCGCGAGAGCCCGTGCGAGTTTTCTTCTCTCTTTATCTAATATCAATCCGCTGTGCCTAATATCAATGATCTGTTAATTCTAGATTGTGTAATTTGCGACTACGATTACACATGATAGTGGCTTATTTGTTTGATCTTTATTATCTACGTTTTCCACACTTTTATTGTGATTGTTACTTTCACTATTACCATTATTTTCCTTATTATAATTTTTATGTAGTTTTTCCACGTTCATCGTGCAATCAATACGAAAAGGGGCTCATTGTTGGCAGAATAGTACTTACAGTTTCTTTTTATTCCGTTGTCCCATTTTACAACACTCTTAGCTTCGCCCTGCTTTTTCTTTTCTCATCAATCTATGAAAAGGAGAGAAGCTGCCCTTTTTTTAATATCCTCGCGAGACATTTATTCTGTATTATAGAATAGCACTTTTTAATCATTTCCTGTGCTCCATCCATCCCAGTACTTTCTCTTCACGGATAAAACGATTTCCAAAACTACCGGATACGGAGTTGAAAGCGGAGGTTCCAAGTATACGACGATAACCTTCTTGAAACGCTTTGACGATAACTCACTAATAACTTCGAAGAAACTCGGTATACTTTTCGAACTCGACCGCGATCCCCTTCGGCTGGATTATTCGCGCGATCGTGTAAGACTCCTGGCTGCCTTTCATCGTCCTTCTTTGCGCAGGGATGCAGAATAATAGCCTTGAGAGAAGGAGAAATAGAGTTAGAGAAAGAGTCGGATGAAAGAGGTAAAGATGAAGAAATTACAGGAAAAAAGGACGAGGAAGAACGGAAAAGAAAATGACAGAACATGAATGGAAAGGAAGAAAGTACAAAGCGGTGCAAAAATTTCTGGCCCAGTGGATATTTCGTTTCATTTTCTGAAAGCCTTCTATTCTCGAATGAGTATATTTTCGCTAAGAAAGAAATTCGACCAACTATTACGTTTAAGTCCGCGAGAAATGGAAGAGAGCAATTTTCTTTTAAGCGCTATACTCTTCGGTCTAATATTAATTAATATAATTTCACATATTGCAGTTGGCAGACTTCATTTTCGAGCTAATTTGTTCTCGTTTCGCAGTACTTCTTTTTGACTTTTCTTTAAAAGATTATCGCCCTCTACTCTTTGCTTTCTCATCAATTCACTGTTCTTTATTCTTCCTTTATTCCTCTTTCCTCTTAGTTCCTCACCTATCTACCCCTTGTCCTCCCAGTTACACGTCGTCCTAATCCTTCCGCCCCGAAAACTAGCCCTGACTTTGCTTAATCCTTCTAGCAGCAGGACGAACCCGCCCCTTGTGTTTTCCCTCATCGTGCACCCGCTTTTCCTCACCCTCCCGTTCGGCAACCAGCTCAAGGTCAACAGATGAGGATCTTCCAAAATTTAAAGCAGGATTTTCGCAAGTGTACATGTTCCTCTTATCTCCTCTGCCGCCTCTCTTTCCCTTCTGCTACTTCCACGAGCTTGCAGGATAATCTCTCCCCCATCCGAAGCTTCTCGTTAATGTCTCACTCGCCAACTGATGGAAGGATGAGCTTCCGCTTCCAGGATTAAAGGTCCTGTTGCGGAGTACACAATGCTCCTTGGATGGCCAATTCACGTGTTAACAATGGAGTATCCGTTTTAGAGACAAAGTGAAAATTTGTCGCAGCACTTTCATCGTTATCTGTTTTTGAATATTGATTAATTCTACTACCTTAGAAGTTGGTCGATCTAGTTATTTTGGAAATAGTTAAATTCTTGGTACCATAATGGTTATAGTAGTCCGCAACATTTTTCGCGTAGCTCGTTGCTGCAATGCATAAACGTGCATTAAAAATTAAAAGAAAAAAAAAATCACGCTTAAATAATCCCAGTCAGGAGATTTCGTGATTCGCTCATCGACATATCGTTCCTTTCTCAAAAAATATCGGAGAACATCGAGACACATGAGCGTCTCCTACATCTTTCGAGACTTTGTTGGCCCTTCCGGTTCTCGAGGGAATCTTCCGGGGCACCCGTCAATCCTGCAGCGGAAAGAATGCCAATGGAAAGTCGATCAAACCCTTGCTCGACGTACCAAACAGCTTCGAGACAAGATCGGGGTGAAAGATGAAACTGGATAGTGGAAAAGAGAAAGAGACGGAGAAAACAGAATCGAGAAGCGGAGAAAAGCAGAATATAGGAATGGCAAGAGGTACAAAAAGAAGAAGAGCTGTGTGTAAAAACACCAAGAATGGAACTCCTTAGTTTGCGCTGTCCCTTGTAAAATCTGCCACAGAGAAACTTTAACACCAACCATTTGTTTAGCGCTTGCAGTCCATCAAGTACACAATCCGCAGAAATTGTCTTTAGTGTATGGAATTTCTACGCAATGTCACGCGTGAAGAATTTCAACGGTACGAGAGCGTGTAAGATGGCGCAGTAGAAGTGGACAAGTGAACGGTGGCTGGAAAAGAAGAGAGGAGCGAGGAGGTGCAAGATATCCACGGATATTCGGCAGTGGTGAACCCTTGCGAGGATCCGCCATTATTGCGCAAAAAAAGAAGGAGAAGAAGACAAAGAAAGAATGAGAAACGGGGAGGAGAGAATGAAGCGAGGAGAGAAAAGCTCGCGAAGAAGTGTAACGAGGTGCTCCGACGAAGCGGCATAAATCCATAATGTCGTAACACCCGGGAGTGCCTGTAGATTAGCTGGCCTGACAAGAACAAACGAGCTGCACAGCTCACTGTTGATACAAGTGCCATAACGACCCCGCGCGCCAACCCTCCAAAACCTCCTCCTCCTCCTCCCTTTCCTCCCGCTCATCTACCATTCAAGCAGCCACCCCCTCGAGACTCGTTGGGTCCTCCGCAGAGCGTCGAGACACTCCATCGTCATTGATTTATCGCGCGACGTTTTAACCGCACGCGATACGTTGCCCGCGTGAGATTCTAAAATCAGCCCCGAACCCGCGAGAGCTTGTTCCTCTCTCCCTGTCCCCGCGTGTCACTGGCCCGCTATGTTGTTACTTGGCTTGC
Source organism: Tiphia femorata (assembly GCA_944319695.1). Taxonomy (NCBI): domain Eukaryota; kingdom Metazoa; phylum Arthropoda; class Insecta; order Hymenoptera; family Tiphiidae; genus Tiphia; species Tiphia femorata. Next base: position 2,186,490 of record OX090899.1, read on the forward strand.
GGTGAGGGTCCTCCTTGAATTAAAGGTGGTAGACAGCGATCGATAGAAACATATGGCGAAGCGATTGCCGAGGGCATTCGTCGATACTCATACGCTTCTGATACAAAGAACCGTCCTCTGCCAGTTACATATTCAGAGTCACCCAGCGAAGGACGGAATATAAAGACATGTAATTCCGTAGGAGTTTCGCATTTACTCATCTCCAACGCATGAGGCAACGAATATTCTGCTAGGAATGATGGTAGCGTATATGTCACAAAAGCGCATTAAACATTCTTCTGCAGTATTCATAATTACCACACACCAGGAAGATACTAAAGGTGACAGTAAACATCCTTCTTTTCCAGTAGCAGTGTTTCAAAATGTGACCACATTTCTGCAACAGCCACTACTTACGATCCCAGCTAAACTTTACTATCGACCTCTCATCGGGACACTCGCAAGATTCAATCAACACCGGGACCACTAAGACATTCCCATTCCTCCTATCCCTCGTCCGACTCTTAATTACGATATCATCGTTCACTCCACGTTGAAACACTCCACGGCGTCTTAGCGTAAGATGCGTGGGAAGCCTTATCCGCCAAGGCTCTTCCTTCCCTCGAAGATGCATTCATCGAGGTGAAAGGGCAACGACGTTAGCCACACGACCTAACGAGTTGGTGGCTCGTGATGGGACCGAGGAGAACGAACGGTGGTTACGAGAGGTGGCAGGCCTGGGGGTGTTGGGGTAGTTCAGGGGTGGAGGATGGAGAGGCTGGTCGGAGTAGGCGAAGTTTGGGTGCCGATTACCCACCGACGGGACGGAAACTTCGATGAGGCTTATCCGTTGCCACGCCGGCACGGGGACAAGAGAGACTCGATAATGGGCCACCCTAGCCCCTCAAACCCCCGTCTTCCAACCCTCGATCGTCATATACGACCACACCGACGTATAAACCCATTAGCTCGGTCCGCCGTTACCGAAAGTGGCCGTCGCAACGTCGTCGTCGTGCCTACCACACGATGTATCTGGGCCTATAACGCCTGCTTTCGGTCAGGACGAAAGATCGTTCCGGCATACGAATTGTAGTGCTCGTCTAAGTGACAATCGTTCGAATATTGGATTGGGATGGTTGAAATGGGTGAGATAGATTAGGTGGCTCATTTTTTATACCGCAGCAGACGGGATTTTTAATGTATGTTTAAATAAGGATAATGTCGTTAGTTCCTGCTGACGCTGGGTGAGAACGTGCACACATCCTCTCGATCATCACACATAGAATAGAAGAAAGTTTTGTTTCTGTAGTAGGTATCTATTTCCGTAAGAATTTTAATTATGCTATCGTTCTATCAGGTATTCGTAGATTTATGGTTAAAGTGCAAGTTCAGGTTATGAATTCTAGATAATGCGAATGGATGCTATGAGAAATATAGTAGGATGGTTAGTTTTGGATGCAGATGATAATTTTAATTATCACAGAATTCCTGGAATAAAATCTGCTAAGGAACAACGGAGTCCAGTGTTATTTCAGGACCGCACATTCGTTCTCTGCTGTTTTTACCTCGCGGTCGTACGCTTTTTGATTGACGGACCATGCGCGGCTGCATTTACCTCATTCCTTTGTCCTGTAGCACTTTTACATACCGCTGCGATAAACCGTCGTGCCCCTCGCGGATAACTGTTGTGAACGCGCGAGTTCTCTTCAACATCGTTCGATCGCGCAATCCATTCGCATACGTATGCGGGTACATACTTGTTCGTACATTTTCAGGTTACGCATGCTTTCTTCTATTGTCCTACTGATTTTTTTTTCGTTTCGTTCGGTGAGGGAGACGGAAAACAATAGTGACGAATTACGCGAATGTCGTTCGACAGCTCGTTATGTCCAATGAAAACGATGAAAGCCGCAGCTGTAAAAAGAATTGTCGGTCCGATCCTTTTAATCGACATTGGCTTAAGAAAGATAATTGAAAATTCCATCGTCTGTTGGGTATTATTTACAACTAAGTTTGTAATTGGTTGGCTTCCGCCGAGCAGATCGTCTTACCAGGAGTTCTTATCTCTTGATCTTAAGCTAACCGGATAATAAGAATAAAGGGATGTCGCGTATGACGATAAGTGCAACTAGTATAAAACTGAAGGATTGGATTAGGGTTAGGGTTGCAGGTATTTTTTTAAGACAATATTACCCAAATTCATCGACATAAATAAAATTTAAACATTTATAATCTTCTCGTTAAATAAAAAAGAAGGAAATCTGGACACACGAAAGAGAATAAGCTCAAAATTTACTTTGAATTATCTCCAAACGTCCCAAATTTGCGAATTGATTTCAACTCTCGCCAGGACATAAACTTGAATGGGACGAGGTAAATGTTTTTTTCGCATTTCCAGTATATCCTTCAACTATAGTGAACAAATTCACTATCTCGAGAATCACTATATCCGTAAAATCGTTCACTTTACCGCAGCCTCTCGTTTCTCCTACTTCCTCGGCACGCAAACATCCACACCGACACATAATAAATACAACCACTCACACTCACGCACCGGAGTCCATCTCGCGCTGCGTCCTATGAGAGGATCCTCTTTCCTCTCCATTTTCTCACCTGGTAGGATCCAATTTGGTGCCGGGGATTCGCAGTGCCAGCTGGTGCGGCGGGTGGTCGCACGACAGAAGGAACGAAGCCTCAGCGAGTTCCAATGGCAACGCAACACGACCGAAACTCGCTCTCCGGAGAGAACGAGAGGGCTCTTCTACGAAGCAATCTCTAGTCCCTAAGAGAGAGAGAGAGAGAGAGAACTATCTACTGTCCGCGAAGTGGACCACAAAGAGACGCCATTATGGTCTCAGCCCGTCGTCTTCGCTATCACAGACGTCCTCCTCTTTCTCGTTCTTCCGCAACATTTCCACCTCGTCCTCATCCTCCGTGTTCTTCTCTTCTCGATACATCCCTAACACCTAGCACATCCAGAGACATCCAGCACGACATCCTCCGACATGGCGGAGGTTATCTCCTCGCCAGGCTGAGTCTCTCCTTGGGGAATCGTCGATCGAGGAACAGGAGGAGGACGAGGTGGAAGGAAACCGAACTGGGTTACCAGAAACGGAAGTCCCGTGTGCTTCCGGCGGATAGCACATGGCAGACACCTAACGAAGGGAAACAGACGCGCCAGCCTTCGTACGAACTTGATTTTACGCTGCGAATCCTTCGTTAACCTCGATTAAGCGACGGGGGCTCGGAGAGAAAGGACGATGAGGGAGGATGAGGGACGTACGAGTCAGCGGTTGAAGCGAAGTGGGCAGAGGGATCGAAGGATTTAATTAATTAGGTGTGCGTCGCCGATAATTGGCGAGAAAATCAAATATTTGATTTAATCGGGAGGGATTCGCGTTGGAAACAGGAGGTATTGTAGGTGGGGGTAGTATTCTCTTGCGGATACTGGAGTGTCAGCGGAAGTGGGGAAAATTTACTCTTCTTTCTTTCCAACCACGTATGTTCGATCTTGATTTCAAAGGCCTTCGTTGGCAAATCGCGTGGGAGTGTACGCTAAACGCAAATGAAGCTGCTTCGCTTGATTGTATAATTGTATATCGCGAATTATTTCTTGTGCAATTGCGCGTGTCGATTTGAATGCGTAAAAATGAGAGAGTGGATCGAGAAATTCAGTGAAGAAATTAAGATTTTTTTTTGTTAGAAGCACAGAAAATTTGTCGTAAAATGGAAGATAATATTTGTTCTTGGGTGCGTGTGCAGAGCTTCGATTTTAAGACTCACTGTACTAATTGACGACGTGAGAAGATTCGATGCTGGGGTTCTTAGTACTTCGCATTTCACCTTAAGGTCATTCTCCATAAAGCGGCCTTTTCACATCCTCTTAAAAATCGGAAAACATTTTCTTCCTCGCCTCCTTTCTCACCAGTTTGCCACCTCTCGTTTTCCGCTCTCTTCTTTGGGCGTCCCGCACGTACAAACGCTTATACTTTTTTCCGGAAAGCCCCTCGCGCTTCCATTTTCCGTCTTGAATTACAGGCGAGCACGCGACTACCATGCCCCTTAGAAATGGTCGTCCATACATTCCTAATTGCATTTTAACCTTTTCATCCTCCGCCTACAACCCGTCGGAGGCCATGCATAAAACCGGGAGCGGTGCATTTGAGATGCTCGAGGCACTGCGCCCGCGTGGGATTCCACGAAAAATTTCACCGAGCAGCGATTCAATAAATTGGGATAAGCGAACTTAGTAGGTATGCCGCGAGATTCTGTCCAGTTTTTAAGTAGGAGGAAATGACAAAGTGGCCAGGACGTTCTGGCACACTTTAATGCCTTTTGTAACGCATGTAGCAACATTATTCAAAGTTTAATTACCAGTGTAAAATAGTATTACTGCCCGAATTCATGCTTTCGAGATTTCGTAAACGTGGACAATTGTTTCGTATACCTAAACCCAGTCTTTTGTCAAACATTTGTGCTCGTGAGCGTATGGTGAACGCTTAGTACCCGCAGATTTATTTTACATTTCTTTGCTTAATGCACGAATTCGTCCAGACGACCTTTGACCGTTAACAAGACATGCGTGAACTTCGATATTGAAAAATATGAACGTTCTCGCTTATCATTTTCCCACCATTGTGCGTCTCACGTCTAATGGTCATTGTCGGATGAGCGAATAATTTCAGTTTATTCGAGGAATCGTTTTTCCGTCTCTCTTTCTCTCTTTCTTTTTTGTACTCTCTCGTGTTTCTCGTAGGCGTATATCGCAATAATTAGTGCAATCGTTAATTACGATGGCCACAATTGCTCGATACGTGTACAAACGATCCCCTGGTAGGCCCGCGCGAACGAGACGAGCGAATTTATTTTGACCATTTCGTTGCTCAAAGCCAATTTATTTGTACAAGAACCACGGACTCGAAAGGGCACGTATAAATTATGTGTCGTGCTTGCTCTTTTAGAATTGAGCTGTCACAGGCATAATAAATACAATCCATTGGAGAACAACAACGATGTGCACGGACCATGGCTCTTCTGGGTCCTCTTCTAATCGTTAAGCACAGTAGCAAAGGGCCATTGTGAAACTTCAATCGTTTTATAATCCTCTTAGTACATCTATTTTCAGATATAAATAATCCAGCGCGAGTTAAACGGAAAATAGCTGGTTTTTATCACTGGTATAAAAATTTGGCTTAGCACAAATTTTATACGTTTGAATAGGTCATTAGAGGTAGAAGTGGTAGACACTTTGATTCTTCGAACGACAGGAAACATATGAAATATAATATAGATGCTCTTTATAGGATTATATTATTATATTTGACGCTACATTAGATCCTTGCCATTAATTAATGGTATTGAGATTTCAGTGATCAATAGGTAGAAACAGGAAAAAATTTTTAATCGTACTCACAGTCGTTTTCAGATCCGCTGCGTCGACCGTTCTAAATTCTTCTGCCTGTCCATTGTGACATCTCGAGCACGATCTCGAAATGACACGAGAAAATCGCAGATTTTACGCCTCGATAGTCCCGAGATTTTTCCACGTACCTTCGTGCGAGACGTTTTCCTCCCTCAAGCGCGTCAGCAAAGTGCGAAAGGGACCTAGACGTCCGTTCGATTTACCGATCACACGTCTTCTCCGTGGCCTTCTGTAAAATTCTTTCGCTCGCGCTTCCGGGCTCTATAGTCATCCCTTTATCCGCGTCATCTGTAATCAGAACCTACGCGCGGTGGCCACATGCGACCACGTTCACCAACTTCGGCGAGCAGTGGAATTTACGGGGTTGAATTTACGTCACTGGAAAATGGAGGACTGGACGAGAGAGGAATGTCGACATGAACATTTTATTTCCTACCATCGTACACGCACGAGCACACACGTAAATTCTTTTCTCGTCGTATGCACGTCCAAGACCTTCAGCAGAATTTCTAAGGGAAAAATGGAAGGGGCCGTATTTTCCGAGTGGTTTTCGTCTTTTTCGTAGATAAGCCAACGGGTTTACGATCGTGATTTTAATTTTGCCGGTTGCTTCGACGTCCAACGTGCATTTCGTCTGCCCTCGTGCGCGATCGATACGCGTGGAATCAGTGGAACAATGAAACTCGCGCCCACCTCAAAATGAAAGCAATGCTGGAATCACGGAGGCATAAAGAGCGTGGGGTAAAAAGCTTCGAGGGGGTAAAAAGGGCCGATGAGTCGCGCGGAGTAACAATTTCGATGCGCGAGTAATTTTATTCTGTGCAGTTTTGCAAACGAGATCTCCTCGGGAAAGAGTTTCTATGAATATTGATATCGAGTAATGAGTTTACAGTGAAAACTTTCGCAATGTATAATTCCGTCAATACGGTTTTCAATTAAATAAAATGATAGAATTTGTAGTTTGAAATATGCGGATTTGATGTAGGAAATATGTCAAAGGCCACGTGCAGATATGCTCGTTCGAAATTAAGTGCAGCTATTTCATTTATTGCGATAAAACTGCAATTGCGAAATTCATTCGCAGGAGTATCCTGCCAATTTTCATTATAACGCCCAATAGCTGAACCACGGGTCGAATGCAATTTTCATACTTGTTGAATAAGTAATACTCGCGCGACTACGCGGCCAGAGTAAAATTATTTATTCACCGCACAGCAAACAGTTTGGTAAGCAAATGCGCTAATTTAACCGTTACCTGTCAAGCAGGAGGCTTTGTTCGACGCCAAACCTGTATTACAATAAATGCATTCGCGCCAATATCCCAAACGAGTAAGTATTAAAATATTTCGTAGCATGTTATTGTTAAATATTGTGACAGGAGGCGCATGAACGTAGAACACGAGCGAGAAACTGTGTACATATTTACGCGGAAACTCTAAAATTATTACTTTGTGTATAACCAACAAATCCGGAATGAAGGGAACCAATTTTAGTTGAATAAACGCGCCAAACGACTCCAGATTATGAATCGGTCAGACGTTACAGATGGAAACTGTTATGCGAAGTAAATATTCATGAAATTGACTGTTCGAGAACATCGATGATAATCAATTCGAAACGCGTATTTAAAGAAGGGCGATTTGTAAGATAGAAGAGACACTAATAAGATATTTTATAACTAAACAAATCTAAATCACTAAACGAATCGCAATAATTACTTATTCATCGGAGATAGAACAATCTCCAAATCAAATTTACCAACTTCACCGACGACTATTGCGCAACGAAAAGCATAACTCGAGCAAGAAAACTCGTACAACTGGCAAATAATAAATGCCTCCTTCGCGAAACGGACGTTTCTTAATAACAGGCAAGAGGCTCTTCGCCTCGTTCTCCAATCACGATTCGCTATTGCTACTTAATATTCCAGTGGGGAAAACTTCGTTCGCATTGGGGCTCCGAGCTTTTTCTCCCAAGTAAGAAGATAAATCCGTTGCTACTTAAATTCTTCTCGACAGATTTAAATTTAAACTAATCTTGCGAGTATGCGGATATTTAAGCTCCGTCTTCGATTTTAATGTTTCGAGTTTAATGTTTATGCGTACGCGTACGACAGTGCTCCGGAACCTTTTATCTTCCACGACACAACGACGTTTTCTCGATAATTCCACGGCACCCCACAAGCAAAAGCTTGCAAATACATAAATTACAATAATACGTACCTATATGTTTTTATTAGTTAAAAAACACAATAAAATAGCTCTATGTAGATCATTGCGACCAAGACCACCTTGTGGGTGCAGCGGTTGCAGAGCACTGGCGTAGAGAAGTCTGATTGGATTATACGAATCGCGAATTATGCTGTTAATAACAGATGAGTGGATTGAAATATTGCGAGCTACGTAGACGAATAAATTGCATTCGCGGGACCGACAAGCGAAGAATTTCCACCGTGGATAATTGCAAGAGGAAAATTTCAGGAAAATTGTTAGGTATATCATTCGGGACGATTTATACTGCAAACACTATTATTTAAGTAATATCCGTTGTATACCTACGTACATAATAAGCCCAGGAATACGACGATAATTCTCTAAGTGTGCTGCATATACCCTCGGATACACTTGAACCATTTTTGTAAGGAACAGCGACTAACATTAAGAAGAAGAAAAATGCACTTTAAACTTAGGTATTCCTCCTTCAATTAAATTATTCTGCTCGTTATAGTTATTAAACTAAACGGGTGATAATAATGAAGAATTAGGAAATCTTACGTGGAAATTTCGCCAGGGGCGGCTCCTCGAGAAGGAATGGTAGGGCGCTACTGAAAATATCTTGAGCAGGATGCGATGAATTATCAAGGCAGGACGGCACGTCGTCGGTAAATAACTCATCGTCGTCCTAAATCGTCCCTGGAACCGACGAGGTCTTAACAAATCCTACGGGAGGGCGGCGTCCAGCATTGGGATAAACAGCGCATTCTCTCTCGTGCTTTCCTGCAGTTCGTCATCTAAATTTCTTCTTCTTTCAAACACCCACGTACTCGTCATAATATCCGCACTTGCGCACCCTCTCTCTTTCTTTTCTCCCGTTTTTCACATTTTTTCACATTTTCTTTCTCTTTTCATTCTTGTCCCACTAGCTTTTACACACTCTCTCCCTCTCTCCTTCCACCTGTTTCTTTCCTTTCTCCTTTCTCCTTCCCTGTCGCAGGTTGTCTCGTGTCGCCACTTCTCTCTTTACTTTCACAATCTTCGCCGCTTCCTCTCACTCTTGCCATTTCCTCTTCTGCGTTTCTCTCTCCGTCCCTCTCTCTTATCTCTCTCTACCTTTGCCCGTTCGTCTACCTCCGATATCTCCTTCCCTGCCTCTCGAGCAACTTTACCCTTGTCCTTCTTCTCTTCCTCTCCTCTCGCCTCTCCTTCACCTTGTCAACGTGTTTTCGCATCCGACGACGTCGTCGACTTTGCGCGGCCCGCCGAGATATTCCAAGAACGTGTAAACACGAGGAGAGCAACGAGCGGAGGTCGGTAGTACATGCCGCGAGTTATCCGTCGAGGAGAGAAGAGAAGAAAATAAGAGGAGAAGGAGAGGTAGAGACGAAGGAAGTCGCGACGGGAAAACATTTCTCGGCTCATAAATGTATTTTTATTCCCCCGTGCAAGTTTGTCGGTCTCACGATTACGCGGACTAGGGGACACGGGGTAGGTATGTGCAAGAAAGCAAGTGATTCTTGGCGAAAAATTCACGACAGAGGAATCTTTACCTGCGCCACGTGTCGATTTTATTTTCCTTATCTTCGAACCAACGCGCACTTCGTAAAAGGCGTGTTCCATCGAATTAGTCGCAAAGTTCCGATGAAACACCCTCGTCCGAGTAAACGAAAGAAGTTCGACTCTTTCAATTCTTAACCTGATCTATCCCGCGTCCTTAAAACCCCCCATGATCTTCGGCTGGACCCTTAATTCCTTATCCTCCTCGAGAGGGACGAGAGCAGGAAGTAGACATAATCCATAAGATCGACGAGGTGGAAGGACTTACGAGATAGATCAGGAAATGGAAGTAATTTTCTTGTATAGGCCCTCTCGGTCCGTTCGTTCCTTCGCCTCGTCCTTTATTCATGAGGACCTCTTCGAATCCTTTTTCTCCTCGAATTTCCTCCAGACCGATCTGAGGGTAGAGGATCGGTCGATCCTCCTCGTACTCGAACCGACGATATTATCGGATCAACCGCGAGCGACCTGCGGTGGTGGAAGTCTGTGCGTAAACTTGCCATCCGTGCTACCCTTCCATTTACCTCCGACGTCTGAGAAAGAGAAGGGGTGGGATGTGGATAGTGAATCGAGGATGAAGCCAGAGGGAGGTCAGACACGCGATTGGGCGCCTCGGAATGCAAGGAGGTTTCGTCGGAAGGAATAAACTCAAGCCAGTAAAAGATTTTTACTATTAGCGAATTATCGGCTTATCATTTCTTCGGTTTCCTGACACTTTTATTCGTTGAGCAAATAAACAATCTTGTACACAGCCCGGCGTGTAACTCCTGTTCAGTTACCGTTTGGCTATTGTTTAGGATACTGCTATGAGTCATATAAGACGCTATGCACTTATCGTGCATTTGGTTCACTATTGTACTGAAAATTTTGTACAATCGTTAGGTTGAAACGTTACGGAGCTACTTTTAGTTATTTTTCTATTCACAGAATTTCGATTTCTCTTTTACCTCTTTTAAATTCGTAAACGTGCTCGTTTAAGGAGAAATTGAAAATGCGATTTTTCCATATGAAAAGAGGATAGAGGAACTTTAATCCCTCTCGCTTGCCAGGAGAACGAGATTCGCATAACTCCAATCGCATGACGAATGAAAATATCCTGGAAAATCGACGTCGACGAGTGGTCTATCGAACGGCCAGCTTTTTAATGCTCCGCTTCTATCCCGTTCTCACTTTTCCACTAACCTCCCCTCCTATTCGGCCAAAATACCGGAACGAACGAACCTAAACCCTCCTAAATAAAACATCGATCCCCATCGTGGATGGCCTCTGCCGCGTCCGCGCGTGCTCGTGGAATTTATGCAAACTAAAGCAATAAGTCCTTAAGTTCGCTCCCAGGGTGCCATCGAATCGTCGATTGCGCGCATAAGCGCGACGGCAAATTTCCACGAGCAAAACGAATTTCTTCGAGGGCTCGTTAATAAGTCGATTGTGGTGCGAAGTCGATAAATTTCAGCAAACGCTATCGATGAATTTTCTCACTTTTACCTTCGAAAAAGAGAGAGAGAGAGAAAGAGAGTAGGGAATTGAACGCCTCAGAGATGGAATTTCTGGGACTCGAGAGATAGAACGACGAGGATCATCTTGTCCAGTCGAGTCAATCCCGTTAACGTCGACTCTTCCGATCCTCGTTTCGATGGATGCAATTTATGTAAACTAAGGCAATAAAGTTCTTAAGCTCGCGTCCGATTCCAACAACGAATGATAGAAAGGGACCCGAGGATGACAGAGAAGAATTAAGCGGACAATTTATGAGAATTCTGGCGAAATCTTGAGATTGCCTGCAACTCGATATCATTCGTTCCAAAATGATGAAAAGTGTATACCCGACTGATGGCGAAGCGGCGCGATACAAAGTAGGTACATAAGAGAGAAGACGAGGAGGAGAGAACGCGTGATTTAAGGAGGCGACGCGCGAGCTCTAAAACAGGACGAGCGGTGGACGGATAATGAGACGAGATGAGAGACGCGAGGTAAAGATGTGAAACGAGGTGGCGTAGGATAGCGACTGGGGAGGGTGAAAGGACGAGAAAGTTCGAGGGAAGGTAAACGAGGCAAAATGTGAAGAAAAATTGATGGGGCGAGATGGAGCGAATGCGCGGAAGGAAACACAGGGAGGAGTGGGTAAACGGAAAACAGTAGAACGAGGTAAGAAAAAGCAAAAGAGAAAAGGGCGGACAAGAGGTAAACTGCCGAGAGCGAACGGCGAAGGGAAATTTCTTGTTATAGGATGGGAGAGAGTAGTTGCTGGAACCACGTACTACTCGAAACTATCAGAAGACCGATCTCGCAGGATGTCACTCGATTGGATATTAATTGCTCTGAATCGGGCCTTGATAGACCGGTGAGTGCTCGGAAGACGAAATGTCCTAGAAGTGAGAGAAGCACCGAGGAAGACGATCGATGATAAGAATCTTCCACCCGTGACGGTTCGTGTTTCCTCTCCGCAGACAAGGCTCTCTCCGGCGCCGAATAGATCGAGAAAATATTCGAGAAGGGAGTTCAAATATACGCAAAGGTAAAATCGATTTTTCTCCGTTGATCGTTCTTGGAACACGTCGAACCGCGTTCGGTGCTCTCGACACGAGCGCCCACAATTCGATCCTTCGCAAATTCGCGCGAAGCTCGGTGGATCTTTACGTATTCTTCAACCCTCTTCGACTGTCGCGTCTCTCGCGGCCCAGCTGCGCCTAGACGATTCGATTCGGTGCTGACATTGCGGCAAATTTCACAGACCGAGAAGAATCGTAGAAGAAAAGTGATGAAGGTAGAGAGAGAAAGAAGGGTAAGGAGAGCGATGAATCGTAAAATAGCAGTGGAAAATGAGTGGAGTCTGTGCACGCGCCGGAAGCTGCATCGCCATATTGATTTCGTCCTCTTTCGTCGCCCCTGGCTGGCTTTTAAACGGGGGAGAACAGGCGGCGGCCGCCAGGCCCGTCACACCAGTGGAGGCGGAGGAGGCGACGTGCAGCCTGGCGACCCCCGCCGCCTCCGGTCGTCGGCCATGTTCGATCGGCGGAAATTGCAGGACGCTTAATTAAACTTGCTGTTTACGCCCGAAAACGTTGCATTATTAATGCGCGGAAATTACGTTACGTAATCGCTGGTCGCGTATGCGTCCCACGTTTCACCCCTTGTGTCCAACTGGTCAACCCTTCCGCAAATCGGCCCCGCCACTTTTGCTGACAAACTTGGCGCCCAACGCTGATGACCTTCCTTTCTCGTCCATGATTCGAACCTATCCAGGTGTCTCCTCGAGGTGTGTGTAGTCAAGCCTGGCGCAATGTGATGTAACCTAGGTAACGATCTGTAAGTTTAATATATAACGTGTAAAAAGGAGCGCGCTCCAGTGGCCTACTTCGAACGTCGAGATAGGGGTTAATTCGTGCTTTTCGCTTTCTATTCGTTCGGGCGCAAATGAGCATTTGAAAATTACGAGGCGAAAAATCGCGCGAATTCAATCTTTATTCCCTATGCTAATTTCGCGTCTCTTCCGCCTTATTATTTAGAGAATCGTCGGGGTCGGTGAGTTCGCGGAAATAAATTGTGCTTCGGCGTAATGCGAGTGACACGCGGGTGCGTCGGGGGTGGAAGAGGCTGTAAGTGCGCGTGACATTTGGGGAAAAAAATCGAGAGCCTTTCGGATTTATCAGTTTACGCTCTAATAATTCGACGTGCGCGGTAATTCGCTCTCTTCGCTTTCCGTCGCGGTCCGTTTGGCGTTTGTGCTTTTGCAAGCGGGAGCATGCGGCTTTTCGAGGGGCAGAGAGGTTGGAAGCGGAGTGAAAAGAAGAACGACGATGCGGGAAAGGGTTTGACCGTCAAATGTCGATGTCACAAAAGTACGAGTTTTTCTTTTGCAAGCGGAGAATCACCGTGCTTCGATGATTATTAAAAAATTTCGACAGGGACTCTAGCAAGCACTAGTTGTCGCCTTCTCGTCACTCAGAATTTCGCGAGCAAAAATGCATATTTGGAAAACTAATAAATTGTACGAATTGCTGGATGAAATATTTATTTTCAAGACTGTCTTAGTGACGAGTGCATCGTAACAACTTGAAATACTCAATTATCGCCATTAATAAGAAAATTACCGAATTTTAAAAATCAGTAACTTTTACTTTTCAATTTCACTTTCAACTTTTACCCCACTTTCGTAAACATACTCGGCAACTTCTATACGTGATTGTACGCTTGAAAAATAATACACTTTTACGAAAGCAATAGTAAAATTTCATTGACGCGAAACTATTCAAGTGAAATAATCGCGAGGAAATCCGTGTGTCTCCATTAACGACCCCGTTAGCGCGTAATAATTCGCGAATGCACGAACGGTAGAAGAGCGGCAAAAACGGAGAGTAATTTTTTCGCGAGACGCAGCACGAGAAGCAGCTGGTAATCGCGCGTCAATTATTTCCACCCTTTTCCAACCCTTATTTACCACCTCTCGAGGGTCCCCGTCGCTCTTCCGCGTTCCGCGAAACGTTCCAGATGCACCATCTCGAGAATCCATTCACGAGGAATAATTTACCGGCGAGGATGGTAAAAGAGGAGCGAGGCGGAATGAAGTGAGCGAAGTAAAACGAAGTAGAACGCGGGGTAAAAGGAAGTCCCTTGCTTTCAGCTCCATTCACCCTTCTCGTCCCGCCTTCGCCTTTCGTTCGCCGCACAAGTGGAGGGTGGAAAACGTTCGTGAAATAAATAGGCCGCAGAAGGAAAGCGGAGAAAAGAATAAACCGCGAAAGGTAGAAGCGATAAAGGACGACAAAGCGAAGAAGGCAATAACGAGCCGCTTTTCGTTTTATCCGCGTATAGTGTCGGCGTGTAGGTGGAAATAAAATTAAACCGAAGGAAACAGGAAAAATGCACGGGCTGAGAAAGGGTGAAAGGATTGGGACGAGAAATTGGTTGAAGAACGGAGAGGTTGAGGAGAAAGTACGGAAGGACGGGAAGGAACGGAACGAAAGGTGGAAAGAGAGAGAGACAGAGAGAGAGAGAGAGAGAGAGAGAGAGAGCCTCTTTTCCATTTGCTCTGTTTCAAGGCGGCAACGTCTCGCCGCCAACGCGCGCCGGCGGGGTAAAGCAGCTTGAAAGGCAAATTGAATTTTGTCCGTAACAGCAATGTCATTTAAAGAAGCATTACTGCGAGGGCCGACGCCGTTGCCGACAGGTCATCGAAACGAAAAGTAGAAAAGGAAGATAATTTATGAAAATGAGACGAAATTGCGAGAAAATGTTTTTCGTTGTAATCCTAATCAGAACACGGCTGTAGCTTTACATTGTTTTAATATTGCCAATACGATCTAGAAAGACGGAGATTGACCTATCGCGTAACTAATTGCAAAATTAATAATCATATGGGTATCCGAACGCGCGACTGATGTTTTTGTTACCGAGACTTGCTTGTTTCGTACTGTTTTTTTTTGGGCCCTTTCCACGCGCCACCATCGTGTCCTTGAACTTCCTCCCTCTCAGCACGAAGGCGCGAGACGTTCACCCACCCCAATGCTCATTCCCTCGTTCATCCTTCTTCCTCTTTTCTCCTCTTGTCGCTTCGTGGTCTCGTCTCCTCTTCTTTTCACGCGAGCACGCCAATCGGAGCCGCGGATCTTTAAAATGTCCTCACGTGCGCGGTTGCAATCGAGAATCCGGGATGCCGGCATTACAAATAGCCCAGCGAGAAGCGCGATCGAACGTGCCCAGTTTCAGAATCCGCGAGACCGGGCTGCAACGGTGGCCGAACTTTTCCATTTCCCTCGATATCGACCACAAGAGGTTTCCTTTTTCGTGGTACAGGGTCCAGTTGAGACCGAGATAGCACATCGATAACTGTCGATCAGATCTTGAGGAATATACGATTTCTGCAGTTTTCTCTTCCCTCATTTATTTCTCTTTGAATTCTCTCCTCGCGTCTCTTCTTTTTAGTACGGGTTTCCCGCATTTTACGTGCTGGTAGGGACAAAACGAGAAAAAGGAAGATTTGTCGGTGAAATGGATGGAAGAGATTGGGCGGGGGCACGAATGAGTAAGAGAGACAGAGAGAAAGAACGAGAGAGAGAACATTTTTTATCAGATTCACACTTTGCAGGGGAGCACGTCGGGCAAATGCTTCAGCGATTTTTAACGGCGCTCCATAGTGCGAACGATGTCGCCCCGGAATCGTGGGAAATGCAGTTTGGCCCACGAGTGCATGGAAATGAGGCAGAGAGGCTCCTCGCTCGTGCTTCCTTCGTTTCTCTCGTCCGTCTGTAACTCATTTGAATTTTTTCCACGGAATTTTGTCGTTTCCATTTCAATCCGAAGTCTCTCGTGGACACTCTCCAACGTTGTCTAACATTAGGTTTAAACACTTCGCACGTTTTTCATAAGCTTTTACATTTAATTCGCCGATTAGGTAGACATTTGTTGAATTGAGAGAAACATTCGGTCGATTTTTCAGCCAAATTGTAAGAGGATTGTTGTATAATTTCTGCGTGTCGGCATTAATGTCGTGGAATGTAACCACTGAGAATTAACTGCGTGCTCGGTGGTAGGAGACAACCCCGATCGGATGAAATCGAGGGCGACAGAGGAGTCGGTAACGTGCGAGTTGTGAGTAAATTCAGATAAAAGAGTGACTTAAACGACGAGGTACGACGGATGTGTGGAACGAGTGAGTGCTTTAACACATGTAAATGATCATCAAAGCCAAGAAAGTCCAAGAAAGAACAAAAGTTTTGGAATTACCTAATATCATCAAGGTTTCCATAACTGGTATTAAAAAACAAAATTCTTCCTCCAAAAATCCACAAATTATTCCACTCTCGTCAATATTATGTACTTTCGCGCATAACTCCTCGTTAAAAAAATCTCCCGGTAACGCGATTTCGTTGTACGTTATTAACGAGTGAAAATATTCGGGGTGAGTTTTCCCATCGTCGTCGCTCCTGCGATTTTTCTTCTCCTTCTCCTCACGCTTGTGGCTCGTTAGATGGCCCGACGTAAAATCGCTTTACGAGCGGCAGACCCCCTCCGTCTGGCGACCTTGCGAGCTCGCGCTGGAAAATTTTCTCGAGTGGCCACGAATCGGGTGAGGATCTCGCCGCCATCGTTCTTTCTTTCTTTCTCTCCCCGTTTTCACGCGCTCTCCATCTCTCCTTCCTGCTTTTTCACCAGCTCGGAATATAAATGCGAAATTTTGCGCGGCACGAAGGGTGCGAGAGTAGGAACGGACAACGTGGTTGGAGAAAGCAGGGTGGCGAGAGAGGGTATAGGCGCTCTCGTGTATGCGACTACGAAATGATTTGCATTCCTTTGTACCCCTCGCCGGTACGCTCTCTCTCTCTCTTTCTCTCTCTCTCTCTCTCTCTCTCTCTCTCTCTCTCTCTCGCTCTCTCCCTCTTTCTCTCTCTGGACCACCGCATCGTCAACGTAGTCGCTTTCGTTCGTTGCCGACGCGCCGAGAATTCAAGCAGAGGGAGACAAAGAGAAAAGAGGGAGAGAGAGAACTCGCCAGCGTGTACGCGCTATGGGGTGAAGCTATTCTTGTAGTGGGGTCAAGTGCATTCAATGGTGTCAGAGGATGTCGGACGTCGACTTCCGGTGATTGGGTCGTCGACACGATCGTCGACTGCTTGTCCATTCGTTTGAATTCTTTTCCAAACAGCATTGTTTTATCGTATCGAGTACCGACAATTTTCTCAAATATATTAGACGCTTCGCGATTATCATTAAAACGAAAAAGAATATAACTACTGGAATATATCCGTCGTCACGAATGTATCCGTGGTTAAAAACAATATCAATGGTATACAACAATGTGGATTCTAATTACGTGAATTTCATGGTACCCGAGTGTACACAATAGGACAAGTATCTACATCGGAAGGTTTATCGCGAACCTCGTTGGTGGTGATCGTGGGAACGTCAATTGTCAGCAGCACCCGAGCATCAAGAATTACGAGAATTGCTGCTAGGCATTCTGGTATTCGTCAAAACTATTACATCTACCGCATGGTAACTGCTAATACCTCACCACGCATTAATCATTCGCCCACGCTCACATTATGTTCCTGCGTCCCGCCGATGATGCGCGCCGAACGAATGATAAATTATTCCGCATTATCCTGTAAATTTGCGTTTGGCCCGCACCCTAGGCGTGCATTTCGCCCGGTAGGTAAAACTAAAGGATGCACTGTATGGTCGTAGTTCCGAATGCGCCCGAACGGACGCTCGATATTCTCGAAGGATTCGGCCCGGATTAATCTGCGCGCGTGCGGATAATTAATAATGATCCTAATTAACGAACGATCGGGTCTCTAGAGCCCCCCTTTCTTCTCCTCTTCGACCAGTCCTCTCTCCACTTTTGTGCATTTCCACTTATCCGCTTCTCTGTGGAGGGTGGATACCGCGAGCCGTGGAGTAAGAGGCTAAATTGGCGAACCTCTTTCCGCCGATCGTCGGTGGAACTTTCATATAGTTTTGTTAATCCTTGCGGCAGTGGTCCTCTTAAATGCGAGGATGGGTGAAAGAGAGAAAGATGAGAAAGCTCCTATCCTGTTGGAGAGATTAGCCTCCTAGTGAATAATTTTTAATTATTCACACGGAATTAATCTTATCGGACAATCGCGCATCTTTGTCGACAGTTAGTGGAACGCGAAGTGAAGAGAAAAGGAAAAGGTTGGAGTTGAGTTGATAATGCGGAAGGGGATTAGCCTGCAGTCAGTGTCGCCGATTGAGGCGCGGCTGGATTTAATTGTCGACCGTGGCTTTGGCGAATGGAGATGATTGTTCTCAAAATAAACAACTTGAAACGATCCAAAAGAATGGCTCATCCGCGCGTAATTAGTGAGATTTATTGCGAGCGCAGAATTGTTCGTCGACAGGTTTTACAAGAACTTTGTATAGTTAATATCTTTGAACGATAATACGCAAAAATTACATAGTTCTTTATTAGCAGGCTCTTCCTTTTTCTGTTGCCAACTCGAGGAACACTGGAATAGGCTGCCCTCGCGAACGTTGCCGGATGCAAGCTGCTATTTTTAAGAGACAGTTTACAAGCGAGCAAAGTACGTCACAGTTTTGCTTATAGGACAGCAGACGTGTAGACGTATATTTCACGAATCGTCTTCCTGTAACATTTAGCGGCTCGCATTGATCTCGCTTAAAGTCGCCTAGGTAGTTGGGCGACGACGGGAATGATGCATTAAATATAATCGAATCAGGCCAGCCCGAAATAGCTTCGTTCCAATATCGTTCTCATCCGACGACGGTAGACCGTGCTCATTAGTCCTTCTTCATAATTAACAATATTTCACTTGATCCTCGAAAATTGCCCTTCTGTTCTCGGATACTCTAGCCTCCCTTTGAGGAACCAAATAACAGACGCGAGACGCGAATATCCTATGGTCTCTCTTTGTCATTGCAAATTTAACGACGCCCAACGGGCGTGGGCGCCAACTGCGACGACGCCCCCGTAGAGTCCTCCACCTACGACGGCAGATGGGACCACCGAAATGAGGATGTGCTTTGACGAAACACGGTCGAGGATATGGAGGACCTGAACTTCCTCCTCCTTCCTCTCCCTTAAATGAGTTTAGTCTAGTCTAGTCTAGTGTTCGTGTTAACGCGGCGAACAGCGACACTTCCGTCGCTTTCACGATTTATTATTTTTACTATACATTTCAAATCGCGAATAATCCTATCGACATTATTCAGTATTAAATGCTCGTCGTTATTATTGTCTTTGTGGTTCTAACGAGGTTTCGTAACGCCATTAAAAACTGCTATTTCCTCAAACTTATATTATTTAAAAATAGGATGATAATGAAGTTTTGAGGAGCATTTGCTTGCCATTCTACCAACACTCCAAATTGTTCAGGTGAACTCCTTAATTTTAGTGGGCTCTGATAAGCCCCACATCAGCAATCGCGAGTTAAATTACGACGTAGATATGTATATTGCCGAGTCGTACTCCTCTCTTCGTGCTCCTTGTAGCCTTAGTTAATTGTTCGAGGGTAAGAGGAAAGGAATGCCTGATACTACTCTCATTAGGCTTCGCAATCAACGAAAATGTTAAGCCAACCGCGTCTATCTCGATTCATCGGTTTTCATGGACTCCCCTTGACCTCGGTTGCCCTTCCCTGTCATCGATTTCGCTTCCTTCACCATCTCCACCATCTTCTATATCTACCTGTCAACGTTAAACGCGAAACGTGCACTGTTTGAACCCCTCGGGCATCGTTTGCATTAACGTCAAGCCCGATCGTCCATATCTCCTTCCCATATCGCTTCATCCACTCGTAACGATCGTGGAACGCGCATCGATAGGATCAAGAGATTATGACTTACCAATGGACCATTTCCGGTCTATCGTCTTGGCCAAAGTAATTGGACGGACGTTAGTTGCACCATGGGGTTGATTGTAGCCGGACAGGTGGGAGTATAATTTGTCTCGGGCACATCGTCGAATCAACGTCGTTGCTTGTTGTCCAGCGTTGAAACCTGTATTTATTCGTAAGACGCTTAAGGGATGCTCTTGATGCCGTAGAGACGATTATTTCGCGTTCACCGTCGACGAAGGGATATCGAGTTACGTTAATTAAGCGCGTGAGAGATTGCGTCATTCGAGAAGAAGAAATTGCCGTGTCTCAAGGACGTTGGCTCGACGATTTTTTGACGGCCCAGTGAATAATAGCTTTCGACCCTTCTTCACCTCCGACGTTTTTCAAAGCCCACGATTCTTCCCGATTTTCGTATTCGTACGATTTTTTCGTTATTAAGAACAAAGAAAAGAATACCCGCGCTTTTAAATGATTCGTTTGCTTTCCATGTAAGCCCGCGGAATATTCGTGACACGTTCGAAATGGGTATTCATTCGAGAGAATCGAATTCGCGCCTACGAATAAAGTCGCGAGCAAACACGTTCAATCTACAACACAAGCAGTTGTCGCGTTTCGTCGAATTGAGCAGCTTTGTATACAATCAATTATTTGCGGATCGGTTTTTGTCACTCTGGTACAAACATAGGACACGACACCGTTCGCTTTTTCGGAAAACCGTCGAGAAGACCAATACGGGCTGACCGATATGTCGAAACCGTGCGAAAGGGTTCAACATCAGCAGCGGGAATATAAATAGGGGAAACGCCAATTACCCAGTTTGTCTTTCTCTTCCTGTGCCACCGGAATAGGACGGTTCTCGAGTAATCGTGAGTTGCTCTTAAACATCACATTTCTCTCTCTCTCTGCTTGTCCTTCGACCTCTCCTTCCACCGCTTGTCCCCTTTCGCCACGTTTACCCCATCGCCACTTTGCCTCTAATAAGATGCGTGGGCGGTTGTTTGGGCGCGACCGAAGTACGGCCTTGCAGAAGCAAGGCCCCCCGTTGACTACTTGTTTAACTACCGAGTCTGGTGGTGAGTTTGCAGAGAATTGCAGAGGGTGCGCGCGAATATTGTCGACGATGAGTGCGCGAGTTGCACACGTGCGAGGTCGAACGAGGCCAGGTGGAGGACACGGTGAGAAGGGAGGTTAGAAGAGATAGAGAGAAAGCGGATGGAGGAGGAGAGCATTTTGAGCGAACGATGGTACGGGAGAAATATACTACGGGTATAGTCACAGTGACACAGACGGAGAGGACGGTGAAGTGACGAGATGGGTTGCATGCAAGGAGATACAAAAACACAAAGCTGATACTACGAGGGAAGAGAATCGTGGAGATAGCGCGCCAGAAGGTACGAGAAAGAGAAACGCGAAGTTGTCTGTGAGCCGTGCCGGAACAAGTAGAGAAAAGTAGAGAGGAAGAGAAGGTTGAAACGTGAGAGAGATAAAGAGCGGAGTAGGAAGCTCGCGAGCAAGAATTACGAAGTAAAATATGTTTACTTATATTTCACTGCTTGCACGCTTGTAATAATAAAATTAAAAGATACCTCGTACACTGCAATTGCCTCGCGCAAATTTCCAGTCCACGATACATGGAGTTTCTACGAGAACACCAGCGCTTTCGATGTAAATATCCACGTATCGTTGAAAGACGATGGACCGAATCGAGTACAATCGTAAACGTAAATCTATCTCCACTCGTTTCTTCCTTCGTTCATCCAGAATTGGACCTCCTCGCTTATCCGCGATATTCAATCGCGATAAAGCTTTCTTTCCCAACGAAAAACCGCGCACGTGAAACGCGTGGAGTGGAATGTACAAGAAGAGCAAGAAATAAGTGCGCGGAAAATGAGAGAAAATAAATAAGAGAGAGATTGAAAAATATAGAGAGGACCGAGGGAAGGAAACCGCGGACTAAGAAAATTGTGAAGAGAGAGGTGGGCGAGGTGAAATCTGTCCTCGCGAAAGTGTTGCGAGAGAAGGAGGGCGTGGAGACTTGAGAATGGAGAGGAGTGGCGGGACAGGAGGAGGAAGGGAGGATTTGAAGTACGGGGAGAAGGCGGCGACTGCAGCTGTGCAACTGCAGCTGCATGCTGCAGGCTGCATTCTGCAGAGGCACGATAATCGAAGGCATCTCGCCACGAGGGAAGAGAGCATCCCCGGGGCGTTGCGCGCGACATCTCGACTCGCTGAGAGTCGTCGCTTCCTCGTCGGTTTCTCCAACCCTTTACCTTCCACCCCCCGCGTCAAGCTTCGTCTAGGTACGCTCCTGGCGCCCACGGTGTAAATAATAGTTAACGCGCTACCGACGACTACTGCCACAAGCACCGCCAGCAACGTCAGCACGAGAGCGTCGTGAAAGTCTCTCTCGGCGAGCAATGCATTTACCTGTCACGGCGTAATTATTATTATTAAGTCCACTGGGCTCCCGCGTTTTCAGATGTAGACCTCGTAGCGCCCCTTTGCAGCCATCGCACGGATATCATGATGGATAATTATTCTGTTTTGTGGCGCGTCGCGTTTACCCGGAGGTACCTTGACACGAGGAAAAGCGGTGCAAAATTTGTTTCGTGTTCCTCCTTCTGTCGCTGATGGTTCACCTCCTCGAGAGAGATAATTATTCTGTCGAGCGTTTTAGCTGAGGGAAGAGGAAGAAACGAGGATAAGGGGTAGTAGAATTCGCCGGTTTCCGACGTGAGGGCAGATTTTGCGCTTTCGAAATTCGTGGTTATTTGGTCCGTGCGCGTTGTAGGGGGGTGAAACAGCACATGAGTGAATTTCAAGTGAGAACGATGAAAAACTCAGTTAAGGATCTTCTGTAATAAATATGTACATTGTCGTAGAATTGTACAAATTTCGATGACTGTGATAATATGACATTCTGCTCGTAAATAAGCAATAACATTGTAAAAATGTTTGCGAACGTTTCTTTTACACCAATAACACGCGCTACCGTGCTGTAACTTGTTAAAATATAAAGGTAGAATCGTACTTTAATTGTTTTCGACGGAAAATCTACAAATTACTACTGCCACGGAATTTGCCATACTTGCAAACATTCGTTCTACCCACTTTTATGTACTCATCTCAAATTAAGGCACCCTACCCTCCTGTTCCTAAGTGCGCGATAAAGGATCTCCAGGGCTTAGGGTGAGAATCGCCGCGCCCTTAAGTCGTTTCGACTCGAGTTAGCCCAGACGGAAATCTACTCCGTGCGCGGACCCATCGATCACGTCGTAAACTGCAAATGGTTTTGCACGCGAACGCGATAATACGTTTCGTCCTTTTCATCCGCGATATTTTCCAACGATAAATTCTCCATCGAGCGACAATGCTCGAAACAAAACAAAACTCACCCACTATGAAAAAAAACGCCCATCAGGTATACCGGGCCGATTTATTCCATCGACGCAAACGAGAATTTAACAAAACGAAACGCGAGTTTTTTCTACAACCGCACGTATCGTAGTGGCGAACGCACATAAAACCACACTGGAAATCGTTCGATTTTTCATCGGCGTGGTCACATACCGGCCGACACAAAAAATCGACAAGTCCCCTGGTAGGAAGAAAACTACTTGCAGAAACGCTTCAAGGGTGAAACGAGAACGCATTCGTGCTCGAAAGTTTATTCCGCGCTCACTCGTGACGATGTAAACGCCGCCGTTACACACCTCGAAAGAGTGAGACCACGATTCGCGAAAGGCGCGAGCGAGGTAGTAAGTGCGCACGGGAATCGTAAGGTTTCACGATTATGGATGCAACCCTTGTAGGTTCACCGATCGTTCCCGAAGCAGCGATAAACCGCGAGCGGGCAGCGCGCATGCGTCAGAATTTTACAACTGTTCGAGTGGAATCGTAACATAGATGCTTTGACAGGAACCATTCGTTTTCTTTTTATATTTGGTCTTCGTGAAGAACGAAGCGCGGATATCGCAAAACGGTGAAGTTTCGCGAGACTACTCTGGTCTGGTACTTTATTCGCGTTGGACATTTTTCCAAGTTTGCATTGATGAGGATTTTGATGCCGTAGAATTGCCGTCATTTATGATTCGTAAAAATGATTAGTAAAGATCAAACGGGTTTAAATGCAATATAAGTTTCATTTTGAAGACAGGCGAATGATTCTATGGAAGAAAAACGAAATGTCCCTTTTCCATTCTAAAATTCAGCCAGACATGTTCTAATAAAGATATATCCACTATACTTGAAGAAGCGCACGAATTGCTTTATAAAGATTACAACAACGAAAACAAAAAAAAAAACTTCATTCGACAACTACAATAAACAGACACAATTTCTCATGGAAGTAGAAACATTTCCGCGATTGTATACACATTTCCATAAGAGCGATCGCTCGAACAAACCACCGTGCTTGTCTTACTCCGAGAGGAGATGAGGTAATGAAGAATTTATTAAATCTTTTCCATTCGTTTCACCTACGTCTCCACAAACTCACCCCTTTACTCGCCTTAACCCCTGTGCCTATCAATTATCCACTCGAAAAGGTACCCGGCATCCCGTTTGCCCTTTGCGGAGGACACGCGCGCCCCTCGACCCCATCTCCAACAGCAATTCCCACTATCCCTCTAGCGAAAAACATGTCGGCGTTTCGCAAAGTCCATCCCCACCAGGCACCACCGAAACTACCCCCATTGGATAATTTTCTCCTTCCGCTCTGGCCACTCGCTCTCCTCCGCAGTGGCGAAAACTGCGAAACAGCGAATGGGCCGCGTTTGGGCGTAAATGGCGTCGTCGACGCAGGCAGATGCGTAAAAGCCGCGTGCTCTAAAAGGTGGTGGGTAAGTAAAGAAGGGAGAGCGGAGGATCCGCGCGTGTGCGCGCACATGAACGCGCGCTTGAGGGACAGCATCGATCGCGAAGAAAACGAGGGAGATCCGAGTTTAATTTCCGCCAGGGTGGAATTCTTCCTGCCACCTCGTCTGCTCCGGTAGCTCTGCCTCTGGTATCTCGAGGCCGTTGGATTGCAGGGTCGAGAAAGAGAGCTGGAATAAGGGAAACTGGAAAAAAGGAGGAGCCCGGTGCGCGACGGCAAGAGCAAAGAAAAAGGGAAAAATTAAATGTCGCCGACAGGACGACGTTCTCTTCGCGAAGAAAAGCACGCGCTCGCTCGAATGCGCGCGAGCGTATTTGTAAATAAAACGGGAGACCCCTTTTTTCCACGGCGAATGTGTCGCTCCGCGAAAGAGTCGATGTGAAAAATATTCGCCGGTTTCGCCTTCGGCTTTCCACCAATGTGCGCGACGGAAACGGAGAATCGGTATAGTAGCATGGAAAGTACTTTTGATAAGATTGTGGCGCTTCCTCGAGGACGACGATGTTAATGAAGTTCGTGACAAATAATAATACATAATAACGCTCGTACGCACGTTCGTCGTAAGAAAATCTGTGGAGAGGAAGAAAGAGTGGGAAAGAGAAAGCGAGAAAAGTAGACTTGGTCGAAAGCACGTTGAAAGTAGTTAAAACTTTCGAAGAATTCAAATCACCCTAGTTAATGAACTGTGTTGGAATAGGAGAGAGAATTCGAAATTGTAATTACAATCGCAATCTGTTACGTCGATTTACGAGACGATTCGTACGATTTTGTTTCTCCGACAAAGGGCACGCCACGGTATCGGATATGATCTGAACGGTAATTAAGTTTAATTGGTAATTAAAGCGTTAATTAGCCCCATAATTCGTGCTCCATGTCCTTTGTATTTCGACGTTTATTAGACAGCGTTCCCATTCCTCTTTCTCTTTCTATGTCCCTCTGTCATTGTCGACGAAGAGACAAATTAATCTCGTGGAATTACGTAATGACAGACGTTCCCTTTATTCGAGGGTGTGCGCGCGCGTGTACGTCGGACTGTATCTTTCTGTCTGTGTGCGAGTACGCCGGGATGAGAAGCGCAATGAGCGAATCCGTACTGGCAAATGCGAGAAGACTGTCACTCTTGCATAAATTTCAGACGTCCATACGAGTGAAACAATGGGGGAAATCGTCCTCCGCAAATAGCACATTTCTCCTAGAGAATTCGAATCAAACGTAAATCCCACCCAGGCCAGGCAAACGCTTCGTTTATACGTACACGTCGGATTAATCATCCGTTACAGCTTGACGTGTCGTAAAACACAATGCAAAATTTTTGGAATATTAAACGATTTGTAACATTAATTGCACGAAATCAAATATTTTTAACTGGGTTTTCAAAAACTTGTACTTATGAGCGTGGTAGAATTCTTTTTTCAAAAATAAATATATATATTTTTATCGATTAAACGAAGATAACACAGCGTAAATTGAGAAATTACTTTTAGTAGATTTTTCAGCGATCGTTAGCAATTTTCGTAATAATCGGCACAAATATCTTCCAACGGTAACCATTATTATTCCGACCACCGTTGGCCTGAATAGGAATTTCCCTATACAAACTACATTATCTTAACGATCATCATTATCGTTGTCTGTATCTATTTATCTGAAATTAGTAAAATTTTCATCGCTCGCGACCTATCAATGGTATTGAAAATCCCCTTGATTACCAGGTACCGTTAATTAATCAGTTGATTACCATTTAATCACCGACCAGGGTATTATTTCTAACCGTGTACGTGTATCGTAATTCCGTTAATTCGAATAAAAATGACATTAATTCATCCCGCAGCATCTCCTTCGCATATCTATCCAACACCAAAGAAAAGAGAAAAAAAAACTCAGGTTTCTGGATCCACCTCCCTCCGTCAGCTTCCGCGTCTCTCGCAAACTCCTCGAAGGTCCACGTTGTCGACTTTTCTTTCGCCCACTCTCACGTGCCAAGAAGACGGACAACCGACGAACGCTCGAAGGACCCCGCTTCCCTCCTTTGAGCGTTATCGGTCCTCGAAAACGAAGGGACGCGTCCCTTTCCTTGCATCGACTTGATTTAACTCCTCGAGACCTCGTCTCTCCTTCCTTTTCCACCAACAGCAGCAGCAGCAGCAGTCAGAAGTCGTAGAAACTTAATTCCCACGAAGCGCCTGACGCTCTCGAGCGTCGAAACTTTCCGAAATTGGTTCAAGCGAATTTCTTCTGATCCTCCACGTGCCCGACGACGAAGACGATGGCGTGGGGTTGCCTGTGGCCCTCCATGCTCGGAGTCAGGGACGAGGTCGTCATCGAGGTCGTCCCCAAGGTCGCACGGTCTGCGAGCTCTCGGCGTCGCCTCTTCCTTCCTTCCACCCCCTCTCACTTTTCTCTCGCCTCAACTCGTCTCCCTCGACCAGAGAAAAGATATATACCCCTGTTGATTGCGCCAAGGGGGTGGGGTGGTACACGGAGGGTCGCGCGAGACGGTGGCGCGTGAGAGGCAAGGGAGAAGAAGAAAACAAGATGAAAGTGTGGGATAGGAGGTGGAGTCACGGAAGGGTGATCGCACGGCTCTCGGTCAAGGAGAGAAAGAGGATGCAGGGGAGCATGTTAGGATTCCTCGTGATTGATAAAGGTGATATAAGCGAGCAGAGAGGGTGCGTTGATTGCGGAGTGATCTCGTAGACGTGTATCGAATACTTATGGATAGAGATTTATGACAGAGGTTCCTACAATTTCGTCAAACGTGAAAGTAAGAGAAGCCTCCTTGCGTGCGATTAAATATTGAGATCGATTCCCTTTTTTAGGCACGACCGTAAAGGGAGTGACTTATGCAATCGCCATCGCGAAAACCGTTCGTATGTATGTGTGTGTGTATGTATGTGTGTGTGTGTGTGTGTGTGTGTGTGTGTGTGTGTGTGTGTGTGTGTGTGTGTGTGTGTGTGTATGTGTGTCCGTGTATATCCTCGATTTCGGAAAAACGGCTGAACCGATCGGGACGAAATTTGGCACAAAAATCAAGTACACTACTGTGAGTTGACAATAAGGTTTGTGAGCCGCCATCTTGAACCGGTACAAGATGGCGGGAGATTCAAAATTTGGAAAAAATGTAATTTAAATTTAATATTGCTGCCATTTCTAAACGGCTGAAGATAGCGATACATAAAGTTTGCTGGCACCAAATGGATATATACTCAAAGTACATGCCAAATTTCGTTGCGATCCGTTCAGCCGTTTGGCCGGAATACTGGACTAATGGAAATAGTGCAAAATTCATTAATCCCTTAGTCCAGTTTTCCGGCCAAACGGCTGAACGGATTCGAACAAAATTTGGCATGTACATCGAGTATATATCCATTTGGTGCCATGAAACATTGTGTATGGGCATCTTCAATCATTTCGAAATGGTGCCAATTTCAAATCTTTAATTCACTATTTTATTTATAATTATAGTTTGAAAATCCCGTAATTTCGAAACGGTTGAAGATGATCATAAAGTTTCGTGGCACCAAATGGGTATATTTTTAAACTACATTGCAAATTTTTTTTGAATCCGCGCAAGCGTTTCGCCGGAATACTGGATTAAAGATTTCAATTTGTCGCAATTTCTGAATGGTTGAAGTTAACCATGCATAAAGTTTCACCGCAGCAAAGGGGTATATACTTGATGTACATGTAAAAGTTTGGTTCGGATGCATTTAATTGTCCGGTTTCGATCACTTGCGCGCATTGCAGAAATGCTGCATTTCGCGGGCGAGCGCGAAGCGCGAGCACCCGACGTTCTCAGGGGGTATGGCGCTTGAGCGAAGCGAAAGCGCAGAGGACTCTCTAGCATAGTTTAATATCTCAATACTTGAATTTTCAACAATTTCGAAACGGTTTGAAATTCGTGGGCGAGCGCGAAGCGCGAGTGCCGCGGTCGTGCCTATTGCAGAAAAGCGAAGCTTTTCTGCACCCGGTAAAGCGAGCGCGAAGCGCGAGCAAAGGCGATCTGGGGGGTTGGCGCTTGAGCGAAGCGAAAGCGCAGGGGGTTTACCCCCTAGTTTGTATTAAGGATCCTTGGACGAGCTCTGAGATAATTGTGTCCTTTACCAAGGAAAGTTAACGATATCGGCGTACCTTTCTGTAGAATTTGAGACGCAATTCGTTTCCACCGAAACGTATCTTTCGCGACTACGCGCGAAATTTATTCGCATGGAAATAGGAATTGTTTCAATGCCACCGAGTGTACAACAGTCTCGGGGTATGTTCCAAGTTTGGGTAGGTAGGTGCATTATAACGCAGTTCTTGTTTCGGCGGGGAAAACTCTACGCGCAGCACAACGATGTAACTTGCTCGCATAATCGTAGCCTTAAACTTCGAGTAGGAAACGCTTTCGCACGGAAATTTCGAAACTTCCGCGTAAGCATAGTTGGTGTCGGAAGTAAGTTTTTCGTGGACTTTAATTCTCGTCTTGGTAACGTGCTTCCCGGATACTTTTGGTGTTTACTCGCAGGTTTTCGCAATTTGAAAGTTTATTTTTTTGACAGCAGCACGCTTGACAACTTAATCCTCGTTAACATAGGATCAACTAATTTACGTTTTCTTCCCTGAAGCTCTCGCCTTTTTTTTCCCCCGAAGAAGTAAAACTTGAATATACGATCTCCTAATATAACAAGACAAGACGAAAATCCGTAAACATATTTTCGTAGATACCCAGATTATACCATTATAAATACAACTTACTCACTCTGTACTTCTTACTCGAGCGATTCAATTAAAATGGAGGAAATTCGTCTGCGTCCAGGCGTGATAATTTCCAAAGGACAGTGACCGGGATAATTATTCGCCCGGCCAATTAATCGTTGCCGTGAAATCGTGGAGAATGCTTTTGCACCCATAGCTCGCATTCCTTTCCATCTGCTGCGAGTATCTCCTTCCTTCACCTCGTCACGCCATGGATTCTGCGTTTCCGCGGTGGTAAATTAATTAACGGATTCTATCGCGGCCGGCCGAGCACCGACTGCTGCGTTTACCGACAAATGTAGCATTTAACGCCTGCGTAGGATAATCTCGTTACCAATCCACCGCGAACCATCGGCAAAGGTATAGGAGAAGGACATCGATAACCGGAACTCACGAGTAAAGTTTGGAGTACCGTAGAATGATCGGGCCACGATCGAATGCATAATCGAGTCCGGATAAGGTATTTAACGCTTCACTAGAGTAATCTTGTTTGGAGGTCGTAACCTGTCGGGAAGACATTTACGCAAGCGACGATAAACGCCGGCCAAATTCTCGGATAAACTTCGTCCTACCATAGGACGATTAAGTATCGTGTCAATCGATCTCTCTTTCTCACTGCCTCTCTCTGGGTTTAATCCACAATTTATTCGCCGTCCTCAGACACGTATGTACCGTAATTTCTTGGGAAATGTAGAAGCAAGTACGAAGCTGTGAATAACGAGAAGGAGAACGAAAAAGTTTCCAAGTTCTCCTTCTCTTTTCATCCATTTCCGAGACAATTTTATCACACTCTACAAAACGCGTAATATTGAAGTTACATACTTCACCACTACGTGTTAATATCCTAAAAGCTTGGTTGACTAACGAGATTATTTTCTTTTTCTGTTTCAGGTAAGCGCTCTTGTGTAACGAAAGACTTTTTTAATCGTTAAGCTGATATCGTGGGAGTGACTCTCATTTCCCATCATTCAATGTAAGTTACACAATTACCTCTATAAATTACTACAAATTTCTCGAAAATTAACGGCAATGATCATTATATTTAATGACACCAATGTCCTAATGCAGGGCTTCCCAATTAGTTTTGTTGGCGGGCCAAATTTGATTTTTAAGAAAAGCTCGCGGGCCGCAGTTAAGTTTGCACCTGTGTTTAGATGTTATTTGCCTACTTAGCATTACCCAGGGGCCACCACGTGGAGGTGAGACAAATTTTGGCTCCCTTTTTGGTTTTTTATTTAAAATTTTTTTGTTTTTATGTTTATTATTTTTATTTTTTTTTTATTTTTTTGTTTGTTTATATTTTTTAATTTCTTTTTTACATTACAATTTTTTAAAATGACTGAATCGCGACATGCTAACATCTAATGAAAAAAGTGTGCTTTATAAAAAAATACAAAAATAGTTTAATTAGCATAAAGTACAGCTATGTGATGTGGTGCTATCTCTTAAGTCAACTGCAAAGTTTTGCAAAATTATGGAAAATTGTGATTATTTCTTAAAAAGGAATTATTTACGTATTTTCCAAAATCATCAGCGGGCCGCACAAAATGACCTTGCGGGCCGCCATTTGGGAAGGGCTGTCCTCATGTGTATCCACCGAAAATTATCCGTGAGTCAGGTGGAGAGGAACTACACCGATCAGGTGAAATCTTTCTAATGAAATTGAGATTACATCTATAAACAGGAACGCGCTCACGTTCGACAAATCACTCGACATTCCGAAGGGGCACGACGCGAGACTATGGAAACTTCGATCGGTGCATTCCGCGAATGGCAAACTGTGCAATAGCATCGTCGATTCTCTAACAAAATAAGATTATTTATCCGTCCCATGTCGATTGACCGAGTTTCGAGGGTATTCGTGGAACGCCTTCAACGTGATGCGATTTGGGACGTTTCGTCGCGGGCGACGAGAATTATGGGGCCCGATACGGCGAGCGATGGGGTTGCACTAGTGCCTTTCCACCCTTAAAGATTCAGACCCCGAGCGATATACATAGAGTACCTACACGAGGAGCCACTTCGTGGATCAACCGTCCATGTGGAAAAATATCCGTCCAGGCGCTCGTAAACGTCCGCCCACGTAGATAGAGTATCGGTATCCCACCCTCGAGCATGTACGCATTTACGTACATGCTGCCGAATAGGTACATACACGGCGCTCGGAAAATTTTCTCCTCTCGTTTCTTCTATCCTGCTTTCTCGATTTTTCCTACAAGCTAATAATACCGTGCCTCGTTTTACCTTACGGAAAACTCATATTAACCCGTCGTTCCTGATACAGTGGGATGTAAAATATCCGAATTGTATTGAAGTACACGTTACAAAGGTACCTACAGTTTTCGATAAAGTTAAATTTAATTTTAATCGTGGATTACTTCTCACGATGGTCCTTCTATCGCGATTTACGGTGATTTTCAAGAAGGCTCGCCAAGGGAGTGAATTATGTAGTCACCATTGCGAAAAATGTGTGTGTGTATGAACGTGTGCTTTAAACTGCGGAAGAACTGCTGAACGGATCGGTTCGCAATTTTGCAGTAACTCATGAACCTTTTCGAAATGGCGGCAGGATTAAATTTTGGAAAATTCGTGTCTTCGGTAATAATGATCGGATCTGGACAGAATTTGAAATATATATGTAAATATATATCAGGAAACTAACTGCAATATTTCCAAAAATTATCCTTGACTTGCGCGAGCACGAAGCGCGTGCTCTATGCCTACTGCAAACATGTTTCACATCACAGTCGAGCGTGAAACGTGAATTTGCGGCGGCCTAGAGGGGATGAGTATTTGAGCGAAGCGAATGCACAGATGGTCCCTGCTCCGTGGTTTTTTCATAGAAAATCTCTGAAAGGGCTGTTTTGTTATTTTCACCAGTTCCGTCCATTTAATAATCGGTAGAATTAAGAATTTAATTTTGTTTAAAAAATCGTGTAAGAAATGACCGACGTGCACTTACCACAAGTTAAAACGACAGATTTACGAGAATATGAAAAAATTTTGTACGTGCACGCGGACTACCGTCAAAGGCTTTCGGATTTTTTCGCGCACGTACGATACGTTTTTTTGCAGTTGCTACTCGTTACACGATATACGCTGACGTCACGCCTTGTCAACGTGCTCCGAGTAACCGAATAGATATGTGTACACGAAATATGATACTCTTATATCGTTCTATTCCCCGTCCATTGTCTCTGGAATCATCAAATTAAGAGCTATCAACATAATCGCTAAAAATATAAATTCTATTTGCTATTGGCGTCAATCTTGGAATCACTCTACCTACAAGTATAAGAGAATCAAGTTTGCTTGGAAAACTAGAATAAATATTTTTCAAACACTTCCACGTCGCTGGGAAAGATAGCACTTTTTTATTCATTTTCATCGGTACTTGCAAATTAATCAAGAACAGTGCATCCATTTAAATACACTCACCTCTCCCACTTTTTAAACATAATCATAGGTATACGTCAACTGAGAGTATCCAGAAAAAATCAGCATGTCGATATGAGCAGTAAAATTACTTTCTTCATCATCTTATCTTTATTACTCTGTTTCACATTCAATGGACGTCCAGAAGACCCTTTGTTGTCCCTCGACGGACTGATCCTCCAAGGGTGATCGAAACTGAATTAAGAGGGTCACCCTATATAAACCTAAAGCACGCACACACGCCCTTTGAATTTACCACGTATGGGAGAAGACGTACACGAAGCTCTGGCGTCCTCGGATCCAACTTACTCCCCGATTCCTTGGATTCCCGAAGGAGCAGGACAGAGCGACGGAAGTCCTCGTAAAATTGTGTTGCTATAGTTACGCGGTTACGAGTACGTTCAACCTACCGTCCTACGCCCACACGCGTAAGACCTTTTCCTCGCGTGGTGGACGTCGCCTTCTCCATACTTTTTTCACTTTCTTTCCTTTCTCTCTCTCGTCCTTCCTCTCCTTCTGCTTTCGCCCTCTTGCTCGCGAGGCCTCATCGGCTTGGTCGACTTGTTTTCCACGCCCAAGGAAGCTTTCGCTCCTCGAGGGGGTTGAAAGCATCCGCGCGCATGGAAACTCGATGACGCTACCTGCCGCAGACCCTGCTGCTTGGGATAGGATGGGTCGATGTAACGCTGTAACTGGGTACTAGAAGTGGAGAAAACCGGAGGAAAGATGAGTGGAGGAAGTGGAGACAGAGGCACCACCGGTACATCGACTGTAATTAGGGCTGGGACCGGTGGTCGGGGTAATTCAATACACCGAGACACTTCGCGACTGCTCCAATGAACTCGAGCAGGTTGCAAACTGTATTAAATTCTTCGAATCTAAATGATCCGAGTTATTATTAGTTGCGAAGGGCTGAATACTCTCGCGCGAATCACGAGGTCGCGCGGTGGATGACAAAGACAACGACGTTCCGATTTTATGTGTTATAAAGCCCTTACTCGGTACTTTAAGAATATAGTTTCATAAAACACGATTTAACGAACTTCGACCATAATCGTCCAGCACGCGTTTTTTATTACGGTATTTTCTCTTAAATAAACGATATGGCACGGTGCTGCGAGAGCGCAGTTTCGATACGACATCAAACGAATTAACTGCGTTATAGAAAGGTCGAATGTGTTGAGTTATGTCAAGAGATCCGTCCTTTTTATAGGCGAATTTTTAATCCGATGCACGATGTATACCGAAGGCTCTACAATTTGGGCAAATTCGAAATCACGCTGCACGGATTTCATTTTCCGGCAAATCCATTGGAACCAATTTCGCGAATGTTCGCTAATTATCCGAGTAATTGGTGCTTGCCGCACGACGACAACTTGTTGCAAATGTTTCCACGGCCTGCCTTTCTGGGCCCTCGTGCGAATGAGTGCGCGGGTGTAGATTCGTCATTTATCCTGGGAAGGAATTCCTGGGCTCTCCTCGCGTCGAAAGGGACAAGAGACCGAATTCTCCAGCTTAGATTAAATTCTCGGGTGCGCGCGTTACAACGCCCGATCCCGAAAGCTCGACCCTCGAAGCCAATATCCGCGAATTGTGCGATAACGTGGCGGTATCGAAGTAACGACTTAATTGGAATTTTTATTCCGTCCTATCGGCACGTCGCCGTCGTTGTCTGCTGCTGTTGCTGTTGCCAACGTCGCGCGTCACGTTTACACGGGAGAAAAAAGAGAGTGAGAGAGAGAGAGAGAGAGAGAGAGAGAGGGACGGGACGTTCGTGCTCGAAAAAAGATCGTTTGACGCGAGCTTTTCTCCGAGCTTGTCGTCGACACCGTGCTCCATCGCAAGGTGTGCAACACTATCGCGCGCGTGTGCCGGTGTGCGACGAGAGAGCAGCGTGGTGGTCGGTATTGATCGAGGTGGAAAAATAACTGGCGCGGCAAGCCCGTCTGCAGTATTGGAATTTTCGCGAGATTTTGGTACTTCTTTTTACCGCGCTTTGTTTCCTTCTTCTCTCTTTTTTAAATCACGATCGTTACGCTCGTTCGTTCGTTAGCGCTACTTAGAACTTCTAGATTGGAAGCATTGACGCGTGAAGTCCGTAGGTTTTTCCTTCTTTTTTTTCATCTCTCTCTCTCTCTCTCTCTCTCTCTCACTTTTTTTCTCTCCCTCTCTCCGAAAAAAATAAAATAATAATTAATCGTTCGTGCTTCGGTGAAGTACCTGCAAGCGATTTGCTCGTACTTCACCCTACGAAGTACGCCCTCGCTTTCCGTTTCTTTGCGTGCTCCCTCTCTCACGATTTTTCTCTTCAAATATTTTTTCAAATCCACTAAAAGTGGAGCGCACTCCACCTCAAATCTGAACTCGGACGTCGCTGAAGTACCTCCACACGAATCCCCATTTGGATTCCACCCTCGGTGGAAGCAATTAAACCGTCCGGTGCGCGGAACCGCGCCAAACTTCCTCAAAATTCCATTTCCAAAAGTTGTCGGTCGTGTGTACAAATTCACATGGGGCCCCGACGCGCGAATTTGGAAAACTCACCGGTGAGATGGCTAGGTTGGTTTGAAGCGCGACGCGCACGCGCGTGCCACGGCTCTAAACTCTCGCAAAACTTTTTCTCTCAAATTGGCCGCATGCGTGCGACAACGTTTGCGGATTTAGAGTTTAAGGAGTGGTGAATCCTGAACGTTTCGTTTATACTGCTCCACAAACGTATTGCGTGTGCTTTCTCGAGAATAGTAGGTGCGTATATGTATCTTTATTATTTTATTTGCAGGAAGAGAGAAAGGGGAGACATTTAGCGTGAGAATTAAGGAACGTCTTCCTAAGTGTCGACCATACCTTCCACGCGAGTGCACGGAAATAATCTCGCGTAGAAATTCTTAGTTAGCATATAGAAAGAAGTCTAGTCGAAATTTTAAAATTCCGTCCCTTCCATGACGCTCCTCATAAGATAACCACGTTGATTAAATCGGAATGAACGAAGCGACCCGAGATGTACCTGCTGCGCATGAGAATTCCAAAGAGACATTGTTTCGCAAAAGATACTCCAGAGGATAACTAAAACGTGCCAATTTTTGAACACGTAGTCATAATTGGATTCTTTCATTGACAGTTATCATCGATCAGGCGAAGCAGCATCTGCTCCACCTTACTTAACAATAACACTAAATATGAATAAGAATTTTTTTTAGTAATCAATTAATAATATTCACATTATTGCTAAAGTAACTTGTATGAAAATTTCTCAAATGCCTAAGACCAAGGACGATAAAATCTGGCTCGTGTACTTTTCCAATTTAGATCACTTATTTGCGTTGTGAAAATATCGGGATACCTTGTACATTTATGAGCAAAAGAACGTAGGGTGTAAATTCGCCGAGTAACTGAATCCTGCGGAGGACTTCCTCCGAGGAAGTTTGGCTCGCGGGGGGCTCGGAATAAATCGATGACCGGCATGCAAATACAATCCTTGCCACCGTCTTGCCTACTGACCAGAGGTTGCTTACATATGTAAACAAGACCACATACATCGGCCTACTTTACAGTCGGAAAGAGATTTTCTTCTGCGGTGCTGGTGACGATAGGTTCCACTCTACCCTCTTACCTACCTCTCCATCCTCCTAACCCCCTTTGCTCGGACTATCCATTTATATCGGTGATTATACAACAGACGGGTAATAGAAGAGGATGAAGGGACTATAGAGTATCTCGTAGCGAAGTGAATTGTGACCAAAAACGGATGATCACCGAGCGGAGATTTTTTTTTTTTTTGTTGCGAGAATTGAAATGTTGAAAGTAAAACGTAAGAAGCATCGGATGCGAGCCAGTACATTAGTAGACGTGTATAATATGCATCTGTCTTCTGTCTCTTCGCCATACCTCAACGGTGCACGCGCATGCCTCTCTTTTTCGCCTGTCCTTTCAAAGTCATCCTTCATCGCACAAAAGTCCATGTTGCAAATAGAAAGTGGAAAAAAAGAGAGTATACGGTAAGCTTGAAACGGACGTTTTCCAGACTCGTGCTTTCTGCTAAAAAAATATCTAAGTAGACGTGATTGTATATCTTTTACTGTTCCGCGTAATCTTGATTTTATCATTAAAATAAAGAATGCTTCATTACAAACTATTCTACAATATCAAATTTGGACTAAATCGTACAAATATCCTCAGGGTCCTGGTTTTCAGCGCGCTTTTGAATAACCGCGGAGTAAAATCCAGAGTGAAAAGCACCATGCCAACGTATCCAGAAACAATCCCCTTAAATCTTCAATCCCAAATCGTCCATCCCCTGAAACGCAATCCAACCACTCGCAAAAGCACTCCATTCTCCAGAGCGCGAAAGCTCCACCGGATTTTGCCGCAAAACTTCTCGCGTTAAATATGAAACCCGGAGTATAGGCCGGATGAAACGTCTCGCACGCAAACACACGCGCACGGATAGACACGGAGCCTTCTACACTCTAGCCGCGCTTCTACCCTAAGGGGTGTTTACGTATTTAAGCGCGGCCAACTCCGTCCGCTTCGCGAGCCGCTGTGCCTCTAGAGAGAAATTTTTTCCGACGCTTACGTCGAGGCCCTCTGGAGGGCTTGTGACGGCCCTGCGTGCGAGGTCAACGTCCCTATCCATCTTGGAGATTAGCCTCGTCATCGATCGTCCCGAGGTCAGGCAGACTGGTGCGCGAGCCTCTGCCAACGGCAGCAGGCACCACGAGGCGTACGTAGGAGGCTCATCTCATTCCTCATTGCTCGTTTCTCATTCTCCGCACCATCCCCCCTCAAGCTTCTCCACCCTCGCTCGAAACTGTTTTATGTACGGAGTTTGTTGACGGTAGGAAAATCAGCTTCGCGAATCAGCTTCGCGCCCGAATCCTTCTCGGTGAAAGAGGGTGAGGACAAAAATTAGAAGGAAAATGCGAATCCGTGCAATTGTTCGGCATAGTCAGTCTTGGATAGGATCGAAGGAGTACGTACGATGCGTTGCAAGTTTGTTTAATTTTTTTTTCCTTTTAGATCCCTTTGGGTAGAAAAGTATTGCAATGTTTGAGTATCCTGAGAGCACGTAGCTTTCTTTCACGGGCAATAGATGCAGGATGTTAATTATTATTGACGTTATTACACTGATGATCGCGAAGAAGTAATTTTCGTTCGTGTAAGAAAGAAGATTAGTTTTTGAATCGTCGTGTTGAAAAGCCATTACGGTTGGTGGAGTTATCTTTTCCCCATGATGAAATATTGTATCGTATCCAGGTTAAGAGTTAGTGTCCAGGACACGTAGAATCTGTACCAGTGGTCAGAGTGCAACTGTCAGAGTGTCGTTCCAATTTTTATAATAAAAATTGTTAATTCGTCTGTTTCAACCTATTCGTACGTTGCGAGCATGCTGGAGGGACGAAGAAAAGGAGACAATTGGCGGAGGAGAGACACTTGGCGAACAAATGAGAACTCGGTTTTATCTCCCCAACCCCTTGTTCGACATCGGCTCGACCGCCCGCGAGCTCCACGCGCTTCCGCTTCTAGCTCTCTCCATACCAGCACAGTTTTTCGATTTTAATAACGCGGAACGACCATTGCAGCTTCTAGCGAGCGAGACCAGTTGCGCTCAGGGTTTTCTTGTTCCCAGAGATTTAATTGCCCCGATGGAATTGCCGAGCATGGCGATTTCACTGATCTGTCCACCGGCCCCGTTCGCTGTACCACTCGAAGGGGTTCGGTATGCAGATTTCCTTCTCGATATTTCGGAGACGCCAAACCGAGGAAGAAATTCACGAACGGATCGTTCGGACACTGCGGAGCTTCCGGCGTGAAAGCATTTTCCCGCGGTTTGCACAGGTTCGTTTCGGGAAAACTGTTCGACAAGGAATTTTTTAGAAAGCGGATAAATTTGATCGAGCATATCTATGTTCTTATTCGCATAATTCTGAATTGAATTCCAAAATTGCAAAGGATACATTCCACATTATCTATCGTAAGGGAGATGCGAAATATCGTAAGAAATAATTAGAATATTGTCAATACGAATCCAATGCACGCCCTAAATACAACGAACCCTTTTCTATCGATCGAATGAATATCGCACGTTAAATAAATTATTTCTCCCTGCGTTCTACAATCGGTCCATAAAAATCTTTTTTCCACGAGAAGTGAGAACCATCGAAACTATCGTTCGCTAGAGCCATTAAAACATACATCTTCTATTCAACCTCAGTGTCCTGTGTCGCCGATATTCCTAATAGAACCGGTCACGCACGGGCCCTGCGTTTCTTACGTGATCGCAAAGTGGAGAAGATCGAAGGAGCACGGAGGACGAGAAAGAAACGAGGAAAAT
The DNA here is from genome assembly GCA_944319695.1 of Tiphia femorata. Classification (NCBI taxonomy): domain Eukaryota; kingdom Metazoa; phylum Arthropoda; class Insecta; order Hymenoptera; family Tiphiidae; genus Tiphia; species Tiphia femorata. The sequence goes on from OX090899.1 coordinate 2,225,362, forward strand.
TGCCGTGAGGAACCGCGATGGGAATAGGAAGAGCGGGAGAAAAAGAAAATGAGAAAGAAAGAGGGAGGAAGTGGAAAGAAGCGATTTCAATTCATCGTAATGCAATACATCGAGAACTGGGGAGGCATGAATTCGAGCATGAATCCCAAACGAGAGCTTGGCCCGTTCCCTTCTTGTACTCACCCACTCTCCTTCCTTCTGGTTACTCGTTCGATACTTCCGGGCGGTGTAATATCACGGGACCAGCGTTTGTTGGCAGAGGGTTCAACCTCTACAGCCGCTCTCCTCCACCTCCTCGTCTCCACGTCATTTCGTTTTCAGCTACCAACGTGGACGAGTCGAAAATGAAATGAGACGGAGACGGGGGTAAAAAGAGGGGTGGATCTGGTGCCCGAGGGGTTGTGTCGTCTGCCTAAATCGATGCAAGGACCACCGCGGAACTATTGCTCCCGGAGGCGATCACTGGATCGCAAAAAGGTCAAGGTTACGTGGCTCGTACCTTCGGGCACCTTCCGTCCTTCTTTCTTCCTCTTCCATCTCCACCACCCCCGCGTTCATCTTCTCTTTTCCTCTCTATTTCTTTTTTTTTTCACTACCACGACGACCGCATCGATCCTCCAGTCGAGACCAAAAGCCGAAAGGCTTTTGCAAATTTTCACGAAGGTTGCGTAGCAGCGCAGCCGTCCATTGGAGGTCGACATTTTTCGCGTGGAATTTTTCTGCCGTTGCGAGCGCTGATTGTGGCCGGCGGAACGAGAGCTGGCGGAATGAATTGTTTCATCGAGGGTGGCTTTAGTTTTACAGGAGGAATGAGTTGCGTTGCGAACTTGATTGGCATGGATGGCCTTTTCACGTTTCTGTTTGAATTCCGGAATACCTCCTGGACGCCTGGATGGCTCGCGTCACTCCACGCTTGATGTCTACTGTCGTTGGACTTCGCAGTTGTTGATTGTACAATCGCAGGTACCGAAGGAACAGTAATTGAGTTGAAGGTGTTTCGTAGGTGATTGTTGAAAGAAAAATGGCGAGAAATTTTTCGAGGTAACTTTCTCATTTTCTAGAGAGAGAAACCTCTTGCAGTTCGTTACGCGAACTTTTGAGCAGGGGAGGACTCTGATGTTTCGGAAGAAATCTTGAAGAACGATTAAAATTGAAAGCGGAAAAAGATAAACGCGTACTTTTTGCTTCTGTTTCTTCCACATCGAGTTTATTTACTGTCAAATACGAACGCGCAATTTTTCTGTTCAACCGATTCGTTGCAGGGTGAAAATAACGGGGTGCATTTTATATCATCTTTCCAGGCAACAAGCGTGAATCCGCCCCTACGCAGATACTCGTGTGGGTTTTACAGCGTAGGCGAATATTAAAGAGCGCACGCTGGTATATAACGGTCTGTAAGACAACATTTTTAACGAGATTGGTAAAATGATGTATTCATTACGTATCGAGGTAAAGGTTCAATGAGCATCCTGTCGATGACGTTTATGATTCATATTTGTTAAAATATCATCTCTCCTTTTATTGTTATTCACGATTGTATCTCACTCGATGGGTTATTTATATACGCAACGCCACAATAAAATTGAGAACAGATAGAAGAACGAAGTGGCACATTAAAAAGTGCACATTAAAATCTATATTATTTAAAGTTAATACAGAAATAAGTACCAGGGAAAAATTATCGATAGTAGTTTCGATTGATGTATCGACAGTAATTTGTCATAACCATAGATAATAATGATAACACTGTTTAAGAAATTAACTTACGTACTTGTTTCAACGAAATGCGCATAGACTACCTACGAAGATCGACTTTTCGATGCAACATCTCTGTAATAGCACAAATCAATGGCATTACGGTGATCTGCACTGGCTTTTGAAAACTGCAAGAGGCAAAAGGAAAATGTGAGGAACGAAAGGAAACGATTTCGACGACCCAAGAAGCTTAAACAAACAGAGTGAAGGATGCGGTAGCGATGAAACGCACGCGTCTGCCCGTTTGACCTCGTCTGAAAGCAATGGGTTCGCGTCCGGTCGACTGGCTACTACGGCAGAGCGGATAGGTCAAGGATTGCGGCACGTAAATCTTAGTTTGTCGAAGATCAAGTATGATACCGAGGACGGATATCGAGAAGGAAAACAAACGCTTTTTCTCTACTACCTCACTCGTGTCCGCGTGCTGTACGAAAAATCCTGCTACACGTGCCCTCCTGCCTTTTTTTCTCTCCTTCTTTCATCCCGTCTCGCCTCTCTTCCTCTAATTTAAAAGCGTCACGCTCCTACTGATCACACTCGAGAAATTTCTGTGGAGAAGCCGCCCCTCGGTCTTTCTCCGTCCCAAGTTCTAAAAGGTCCGCCGTAAAAACTCCATCCATCGACCTCCACGAGGATGAACGAGAGATAAGAGGAAGAGACTCGCTCCGTGGAATTACTGTGAAACGCACATCCCTCTTGTAAAGAGGCGTCCGATAAGATGGGGTTGGGCAGAGAGGAGGAAAGAAGTCAAGGCCTCCGCGAGGAAAGTCCTCGGACAACTCAGGATACGCTTAAGAGGATTCTCTTTCTCTCTCCACCTATTCCTTTCATTATTCCACGCCCGTGCATACACACGGACCGGGGATGTTTACAATCCGCTCTCTCGTCCCTCCACTCTCGAAACGATTAAAAACGGCGAACCGTGAAATAAAGTCCTGTAGCAGTGGGACGAACTCATCTGACGAGCGACGAGCCATCGATGCAGTTCGTTCGACATGCACTGCATTTCCTGATTCTCTCTCTCTCTATTTTTTTTATTGCGCCTCATCTTTACCTATCAACGGATTCGCGGAAACCGAAATGCGTAATCGTCGCGCTCGAGCAGACAACGCGGAAAAATGAAACAACCCCGCGTGTATGTTTTTTTTGTCATCCCCTCTTTCTCTTTTTATGCGAAAATCTCTTTCTACCGTTGCCAAATTGTATTGCCATTTGGTTCCTTCACAAGACAATATTATCATTGTGTTATTATTAAAGGAGAATTCTTGGTAACAACGAAACTTGAAGAAAGGGTATACATGTATCCGAAATATTCACTCTGCCACTTTCATTTGCGTATTACAATTTCAATCACCACAAATACGTTTTCTCATTTTTTGACCAAGAGGAGAAATATAATATTTTTATTTACACGGCTCCGCCACGTTATTGTCTCGAATGGAAACTAAGCAACTGGTAAGAGTGGTCTACTCGACGATGACGAGTCACGTGTACCACAGTGATGTGTCAAAAGAGTGATGAAGCGTTCGCGTAGTTTGTGTTGGATGTCGATTGATTGATCGGAGAACGACGAACATGCTTGTGAGTGGCCAAATTGATTGAAATTGGTTGTTCGCCGGAATGAGGGAGGAGTGAGAGGAGAAAATTGTGGTGGAAAAGGAAAATGAGAAGAACGGAAGCTGCACGAAAGGATTACGGGCGCAATGGTGCGCGTTGATCCTCGAGAATCTGGCCGGGCTTGACGGGAGAACGCGAGAAAACGAGGAGAGAAAAAGAGAGGGGTATCGATTAATTGAATTCAGCCGTAGATACTTCTCGACTCTTGAATTATTTATCGAGATTGCAGATATGAACGAACACTGGTAGGCATAGATATGAATCGCGTAGAGATAATCTTGAAATGAGAGGGTGATGCGTTTGGAATAATTTGCGGAAATGCGATCGAGTATTCCGAGATTGATTTATGCGCATTGCTTGCGGCTCTGACGAGGCGACGTCGTTTACACAATGTTTCGATAAACGTTTCACGGATTGACCGCGAGATCGTAAAGTCCATGACCGATTTCGAGCTCTGTGTTGCATCTGCAATGTGAAGTTTCTCATCGGTCAAGAATGAAGACTAAGACCATTCTTATTCGTTACGACGAACAAAATGTTGCTTTTAAAAATACGCTCTTTGGACCAAATTTTAACTTATCGCAGGTAGTTTTTTTTTTAAGTGACTCTCTCAACTGCTTCCTTTAAACTAGCGTGGAATTTTACATTTTCATAAATAAGTGCTTATTTATAACAAGATTGTTTTGCTTTTCTGTTTCAGGTAAGCATTCTTATCTAACCGAAGACGTTTGTCATTGTCAAGACAATCCCAAGATTCTCGTTCTACGTGTACAATGTAAGTGGTATGTCGAAAGATTATGCGGTTCCATCTGTGGTGGTAATTACGCCCAAGAGAAGTGTTTTCCTTGTAGGAACATTCGTCGCACAAGTGTGACGCGAAGTCACTCTGAAATTTCCATAGTTCCAAGAGAAATTTTACTCGTTCGTTACAGGTATCAACTGCAATTTGAATAAGTTTACAATTGCACGTATCACTAACGCTTTGCTGGTTATATCTTTACAAGGAATCCTTACGTCTGATACCAGGTCCATAAATCAGATCTTCTTGCTTCTTCTACAACTCATGCGATATTATATGAAAGTAGGTCGTAAAATTATCGATCACTGTACACGTACTAAAATCCATCCGCAACTTTAAATATTATCACGCAATGCAAACAACACAGAAGAAATTTACTTCATTAATTACGTCAGCAGCCAGGGGGTTTATTCTTACTCGCATAAAATTCCCGAAAATCGTCCACCAACCCACGATATCGACCATCGATTCTACCGGTAGCAGCTCGGCGACCCACCCTGAGAAATGCGCAAGCGCGCGAGAAACGAGTCTGCATAAATCCCGTTGGAGAAATGTGGACGAGGTCGGGAATTAAATAAGCGCCGCTCGTTTGAAGCTACGTATATTTGGATAACCTCAATCAGACGGGAGGGGGACGTGTACTGCCGGCACCACCACGCCCAAATGAAATTGCACGTATCCACGGGGGTAGATTTCGTTACTCGGCCAGTAAATCACACGCGCTTAATTCCTACCCCACCTCTTACTTGCTCACACCCTTTTCCTCCATCCTCTCGCGTATCGACGGCCCTGCACTGGCTCTCTCTCTCTCTTTCTTTTTCTCCCTTTCTGTCTCTCTTTCTCCTCCTCTCTCTCTCTCTCCCTCTCTCTCTTGCGTGGCAAAAGCGGTCGAGCGCGAAAGAGCTGCGAGACGAGGAGAAGGAGAAGGTGGAGAAGGAGGAGCTGGCGCGACGGAAGCTAATGGAAACGAAATCAATGACTTTCGCGGAATTTAACTACCAGCTCGGTCCCCCGGAGCGGAGGAGCCCCGGTATTTAACGGCTCACCCCTTTCCACCCCCAAGCCACCTCTGCCAACCTCCTCAATCCTCCGCGAACTCCACTCAGATACTAACGAAGGACTTTAACTTTCCGCACCCACGGTTTCGTCCCACCCACTGCACTGGATTTCTCTGCACGGGCGCGAGAAGGAGTGAGAAGTGGGGATGATTGTGTGCCACCTTTGCCCGTCGCGAATTTCCGTCCTCAACTTGGATTGCGTTCGGAGCGTTGGTTGGCGCAGCGCGCATGCAGCCGAGAGTACGGACAACCTAGACACGTCGCGTCAACCGACACGCGTGCACACGCGTCGTCACGTACACGAAATTCATCTTGAACGTATCCCGATAAATATGCATAAGAGACGAAGAAGGAAGGGGAGGCAAAATGAAATTTCGTATCGACGTTTATCCGATAGGGAGGCGACACGCGCATAATAGCCAAGGATCATCCTACGGGACAATGGGATCTTCCTGCTCCTTCGAGGCAGCGAGGAAGAAGCTTCCTCGACGTGTTTCCCCATTGTGGGAGTAAACGAAAGAGGGTGGTCTTCGAGAACTCGAAAGATTAAGATATAAAGGGTGGAATGGTCGGTCGAGTGAATGAGAGGGGAAGAAAGCGGACCTCGTGAGTGATTCAGGGTCCAGAATATTTACTATAGAGGTAAGTGTGTTACCTCGAGGGTGGAAAAAATAATCATTCTCTTCTTCGCGGTCTTATCGTGTAATTGAATAAGGATAAATTTTGCGGTTAAATGACAATTCGAGGCATTTTTACGCAATTTGGAGCGCGCCGCAACGGTGACAAAGGGAAGGAAGAAAGTAAAACGAGAAAGTAGACGACAGGGAGGAGAGAAGTGAACCTTGACCGAGTTTCGCCTTTTTCGGGGATATGACTTTGGGAGGGACGAGTCCAGGAAGAAGGGAGCTTGGAAGGTGGCGAAAAACCGCAAGCAGACAGGCGGCATAGACCGTGGGTGGTGGACATCAAAAGGCATATATGAATGCGAAATCGAAGCACCGCTAGGCGCAACGCTTGACCCTGACCGAATTTTCGATTCTCGGATGAAAAAAAGGATAACACTCGCCTGCAAATAACGGACTCGTTCGATTTTCGTAGGTTCGAATAATTCGCGACCGAGCGTTCTATCTGCGACAAGAACATCGCGGAATTCGCTCGATCGATTCCGAGGAACGGAAGTTTCGTTAGAACGAGGTATTTAGAACGAGTAATTTTGTTTTATGATCTTCGCTGCTCGTTTCCTTCCGTACTGTCGAAACGCAAGATTTTGCGCAACGTGCCGCGCGAGAACGTCTGGAAACGACTGGTTCTGGGGAAAAATGTGAGCGCTGACGGGTGGTTTAAATTTGGTACGAAGAGCAACGTGGTCCTCGGTGATGAATGGCACGCTCGGTTATGAACACCGATATTATCCCAATGAACGATGATAGGGAAACTGTTGGAAGCCGAAGGAACACCGGCCTTTGGTCTCTGAACTTTCTTCACATACACTCTCTACTCCGCGAGGACGGTAACTCCTGTCGAATCCAATAACTATCGAAGGAATGAGGTACGCGAGAGAACGTTTTATACGAGGTTTCGAAATACTTCCGTTCACATTGCGTTCTTCGGCATAATCAATACGAAAAAATGCAAAAGTAATCTTAACGAGGAATGCTTTCACAAATTAAAATGTCCATATTCATTTCTCAGTTAACCTTCGGACGAATTCATCAATATGGACGGCGCGTTTTTCGCATGTCAGTCGCTGCGACTGGTTGTCCACTGACTAGTGACCAAAACAGTACCCGGAAATTTGATTCCATTCTTAGGGTTCAAAAAATAATAATGGCAAGTAAATTAAAAATATCAATTTTTTTTATTTATCTTAAGTAACTTTTTAAGCTATTTTAATTTACTTAACTTAGTTTGTGCATTCCTTCAGTAATAATCGGTAATTAAAAATAAAGGTGTTGTACTTTTACTTTTATTTTTTACTGATACTTTTATTATATACTTATACTAAAAAAATACAGAGGGCGTATATTTACGCCTTGCGTATACATATATACGCCTTTAGCAGTCAAAGGGTTAAATCCATAAAGTTACTACTTTATCCCGTCGCGCTATACCCTAAAAAACAATATCTTGCGAGAATTCTTTGATAAGCCGGCAAGGGCTCCACGATGTATAATCTTACTGGACGACTTGACGCACACCTGCTATTACAATCACTTTCCCTACGAAGACCTTTATCTCTCACTCCTCGTATCTAACAATTGGATTAACCCAATTTCTTCCACTGGCGTGACGCGAACGGAGGAAAAAGAGAAGCGTCTCGTCTGAGGTGGGTGGATAATGACCCCTCGTAGAGATTAGTCCGGTCATTGTGACCTCACCTGTACGAGGTCACGCGACACGGACAATCCGTCTCGATACCCAGAATTCATTCATCCTCCCAGACGACTGTATATTTCATTCACGAACGACGAGATACTCTCTCGCATAGTCTCATCTCTAAACAAACGAGAGCATTGGGTGGGATGTAGCATTAAGAAACGCGTATTACCGATGGTGGTAGGATTGCTGGTGTTGATACTGGTGAAACGATGTTGCTTACGCAGCTCCATTTAACAACCTCGGCGCGCATTATCGCGCCCACGCGAAACCTTTAAGCTCCTTGTTTTTAGCTCTCATTCCTCCTTTTCGCGTAGCTTTCCGTGATACGCAAAGGAGCATGAAAATCTCTATGCGCCTATGATTTGCATTTTAATGTAAAATGGAATAGAGCGTTTAGTTACCGTGAATACCTTTGCAAGAATATAGTTATCCGTTGACAAAGAACGATTCAGATCGTTCTTTACTGGAAAATTATCGTTGTAAAAGTATCATGCAATGATACATCGTATACTGCAATATACATTAATGCACATTTATAATTAGTAATTAATAGATCCTGTTAACAAATAGTTCATATCCCGAAAAATATTCTGCCTGTGAATTCGTTGATTCAAAGAGTACGAATATTTTTGCGAGTAATTCTAGTTATTGGCCTTGTTACATTTATATTCGCGGAAACTTATTCACGGATCGGTAAAACTTCTACTGTCGGTGCATTATGCATCTTCACTCCCACTCTCTTCGTCTTATTTTTCGCGTCTTTCATCTCGCTCCTCCATTCACCTCCTCCTGGCTGCACGCGTGCGGCGTAGGAGAGAATATATCAGCGCAACCGACAAGGGAAATCAGCCGGTCAGTTTATCAGCGGTTTATGAATGAAGTCCACGTGTACACGAGTCGTAAAATCTCTTGACGTCACCCGCTGTCGCGCGTCCTTGTCGTCGCGTCTCGAACCTTTCGCGGGGGTTGCTTGGAATCTAAGGAGCGGCGGCACAACAGTAGATTAAGAAATTCGTGAAAAATTAATGCAGAACCCTTGCGCTCGCACTCTCCTTTGTGTCCTGATGTAGTCGAGGGGTAGACACAAATTTAATGGCTCTGGAAACCCACGGGGGTGCTGTGTTTAAAGGAGGAAACGTCGAGAGAGTAAGAGGACGATGCCTCGGTTACGCACCCCAATGAGACGTGAATAATTCGAGGAATGTCTACGCCTCAGCCAAAGAAGAAGCAACGTAGCGATATTCACCGTGGGTTGATTTATTTATAATGGATTAACACCGAATTCGTTCCTCTATTGCCGTAGTCTAGAATAATTTGACACTAGTCAGAAAATGAGGAGTAACGTAAGTTAAGATTAAGAATGAATGCAAAATAAAGTATTAAGAGTAAAGCGCCTTTTAAAGGGGAAATATTCAAGACAAGATCACTTTGGAGGACGGATAGTTGACCCAGTAACTTCATGAGTAGGTGGTTTTTCAGAATCGTGGTCTTATTATCCGTTTTCAACGTGCAATTTTAATTTGAGAACTCGCGACGACCGATCTTCCTTGCATTATTTAAATTCGTCTAATTTTATATCCTCCTTCGATGTCTGCCACATCGAACCATCGATCCCTTTAAACATAGTTTCGCCCACGTGAGATTTTTATATCATTTTCCCACGTGCAAGTCATCCCATCTCTGTTACATTTACGAACTTTTTTCTTTCCTCTTCGAGAGACTAAGAGGTCCTAAGCGTGAACCGAGAAGAGAGAGGTAAGAGGGTGAAGGGAACGTCACGCCCAGTGACGTCAGCGCGTGCATGGACACACGTGTGGCCGTGAAAAGGCATGAGTGACGTGTATGAACGAAGTCACGTCTCCCTACGGTAACTCGACGTGTCAGCCTCTCCTCGCCAGTGGACGGGCGAACAGACAGGGCGAGGGAATGGGACAAAAGCGGCGTGGCGATAATTTGAGCGATTGAAAAATCGTCGTCCCGTGACACACGGAATCCATTGTCCAGCTGTTTTATACGGGTACCCTCATACGACACGTGCGATCTCTCTTAAACTTCCCTTTTGCCACCGTCCTGATAATAATATCGCTTAGAAAAAACATAAGAAGAAAGAAAAATGTTCGGCGTCGGGTCGATCGAACATTATTTCATTGTTTTATCGCCTCGGTAAGTGGGTGGTTAAAGAAAATTCAATTTTCCATTAACCATCCGGTCAGTAACCGGGTACCCAGGTATCCATTTCAGTTTTCAAGATAGAATTTATCAACGTCTTCTTAAAAAAATTCTACGACTGCGCGGATCCCTAAAGTTGAAGTAGTTTGACGCTAATTTTTCGTCCGAATTTTATTAATTCAACCATTCAATAAAAATTATTAATCATCGAATTTCGAATTATCGATTGTTTTTTAATCTTTGATCACTGATCGGACGATTAAACGCAAATTGCTCAAAGCACTTGCTAACCGATGCCTTGCCTCCGACAATGACAAGAAAACGAAGGGCAGAACAGGTATCAAAGTTCGTGCGCCGCTCATTCGCGAACACTCGACGCTTTCCTCTTCGCCTTCGCCTTTTTCACTTGCCGAGCCACTACTCCGCACACTTTGCTCCACGGAGCGAGTAACGCGTAAGAAGACGACGAAAGAAGACGCGAATAGGGTGAAGGAGGGGGAACGATCGCTCGAGTGCGCGCAACGACGACGCGAACCTTACGGAGACGAAGTAATTTCATTAACCGCGTACTCGAGTCTCTCTCTCTCTCTCTCTCTCTCTCTCTTCCATTTTCTCTCCCGCGGCAGTCGGTCGAGCGAAAAGTGGAGCGCTCCTCTGCTCGCCTCCTACGGCGAGGGTCGCACGTCGCGCGACAAGATTTAATTGGAAATCGTTCGTATTCGTCGCGACGACGACAACGGCGACGCAGCTAGCAGAACAAACGCGCTGCCCACTCGGGATCCAACGAAATTCCCCTCGTTACCAGACACCCACGTTTCCTTCGTCTCGTTTTGCCGCGCTACGTTCTCCATCCCCCGTTTCGTGTTTCCACGCTTTCTTTTTCTCTCCAACATTTTTCAACCCACCCTCTATGTTTCTCTCATCGTGGCACTTATTTTTCTTTACCGTTAAAATAAATATCGAATTCTTGCTCCGCGAGGTCTATGCTTCTCTCATTTCATTTCATCTTTACGACGTAATCCACGACGAATTACGGATGAACGAAGGCAAAAGCGCGCGCGAACGTATCACCTGATACCTACGAGTCCGCCTCATTGGCCGACGTATCGTTCGCCGCGGCGAACGGACCAGTAGTCGGTACCGATTTATCGCGCACTTTCGAGAATGCGATGCGAAAGATATTTCGCGAAAGGTTTGCTTCGGAGCGCGCGCCACGCTCGACGAATTTCGATGCGGGCGGGACGTGTTACGAGGGCGAGTTTTAAGGGCGAGACGTGGCCCGAGTGTTCATTTTAACCTGGGTATCCCGACGAGGAAGCGGCGTAAGGGACGATAGCGTAATGCCACTCAATCGACGATACAAACGTGCCGACAAACTCGCGAGGAATGTATTTTCTATGTGTTCTTGACCGTTTACGAAGTAATGTGCCACGGAGTACAATGTATAAATTCAACGTAGGAAACATGGTCACCAATTAAAAAGCGAAGCCATCGTAAACGATGGTCCATTTTTTGAATAACCGGAACACGGAGCATTCGGCGAACGAAACAATTTACTCGATATTCTCGCGTTTTAAATATACGTATAGGTATAGCCTTGGTATGTGGTAATAACTTTTGAATATCTGGTATAAAGTATAGCAGATTCTCTATCGCGAAGGTATATTATAAAGACATTATTGTAATAATGTGATCCGAGAATTATTTCCCTCCACTGCCATCTGATCTATTTTTTTGCTACTTGATTTTCTCGAGCCATTAAAGGCCCCTGTTCAATTCTCTTGTAATCTTCTTCGAGAGGGTTGCGCCGGCGATTCTGATAAAAAAGGACCCTTCTGAATTTCTCCATATTTTAATTCTGCTCTCCGTAGTTTGTCTGGACCGTGTCAAATTACGTAGGCGTACTTCTGGATTTTAAATAGGGCTTCGTAAATCTCCTTTCACCGTCAATCAATCCTTATTGCATGCATAAGTAATAAAACAGGTATCTCCATTGACGTTCAATCTGGTCTACTATCCCTGAAGAAGGAACACGACCGACAAGTACTTATAGAGATTTCACTATACGTATTATTAGACGTAAATTTTTATCTCAAGGTATGTTCAACGAGAGAAGAACACTCGGTCTTCACGCTGATCGAAATCCTGGAGGAAAGTTTTGTCGAATGAGCCATTCACGAGTCGCTTTACGCCGCCATGTTGTGACATGAATTTCTGTATCGGTAACTTCCAGCCCGTCCTCCTACCAGTTAGATCGCTCGTAAACCGCCAGTCCATAAACGGCCACCTCTCTGGTCGTTCGCCACTTTCACTCACCCTCAGGATACGCGGCGTAACCACTGGCTGGTAGATCTTGCCGCCCTTGTTTTCGCGACGTTGCCGCTCCCGTTCTGAGTCGGGTTGTTTCTCCAACGAGAGCAACGACCAGCAGCAACTCCTGTCGACCCGTGGATGCGAAATATTTGTCTTGCCACGAAGAGTTTCAAATTTCATAGGCTAGTTGTGCGCGCGTGTGTCTCATAGTCCGATAACCGAATAAAGGGCGTAATACAGGAACGCAGAGTCCAAAGGACAAATTTAGATTATCGCGAGCGACTTGACTAGGGCGAATTGTAAGTTCGAGAAGTTTAAAGTTGTAAAGTTTAGATTCTCATTTTGTTTTGTCGGCACGGTGTTGTTGTTTTTTCTCTTTTTTTGGTACGCAAGTAAGCATCCAATTTGGAAAACAATGGATTTTTACCGTGCATGTGTATTCGTAGCATTAAGCACGGTGTAGGTAATAAAACTCATCGTCGAAGTTAAAAAATACAGTTTTGCCGATAAAAATTACTGTACATTCTTAGAAACGGAGTAGGTAATTGCTCAGCACTTTTGTCATTCTCTAAATAATACTACAAAGTATTGACTACGTAACAATTATCAATCTATAAAATCAGATCCTTCTCACGATTTAAATAACGTCAATTCATTCCCATTATCCAAGGACGAATATTTGCTAAATCACCCGGGACCAAATTTCTTTTCTCATTTCACCGCCAAATTGTATTCTTCGACAATACCAAGGAGTAGTTTCGCAATAAACCTTCCTTCGGGCGCTCGCGAGAATTCTCCGACTCCAGCCACGTACGGAACAACAGTCGCAAACTTATACGACGAAAACGGAAAATTTGTATTCAAACATTTCCCCAACGCGGCGCCGGCCGCGCGCAAACACGTCGCGTGCAGGCTCGGTGGACGAGTCTTTACAACTGGCGACGTACAAATTACATTCACCGTGCACGGCGCGAAATCGCGTTACACGGGGAGAATTGGCAAGGCGGACCATAATCGATTCCACGCATTCGTCTCGAGATAATCCCCTTTGGATGCGATACTCGCGCGCCCGAGATGGTGAGTAGTTCTCGAAGCGATTCGAGTGGGGCTCTGTTCACGAAAACTCTGCGGTAACATCCTCCTTCCCCGATATCCGCGCGTCCTACAACCCACCGCTTCCACTCTCCACCCCTGGCCGTCGAGCTTCGTCTTCCGGCTTGGGGCGGTCGGTTAACACCGAGGGATTTCGCGGTTTCCATCGAGGATCCCAAGGTCGACGGGTACCTTGATGGACTCGGTCGGACATTCGCGGCGCGTGCACCCCTCCCCACGCTTTCTCACTCAGTGTCGGCGAAATGTGGGTGGGAGGGATTCGAGGGAGCGGAATGGAGCGTCGAAGGGGAGAGGAGGTTGAAAAAGGGAAGGGAGAAAGGAGGGATGAGAAAGCCTGAAAGCGAGCTGTGGTGGGGGTGGTAATGATCGATACTGCTGATATGCCGGATCCCGATCGGAGAAGTCTCTCTCTCTCTCTCTCTCCTTCTCTCTTCTCTCTCTCTCTCTTCTCTTTCTCGCATCCACACACCCCAACACACCCTACCGCCCACACGAATCCTCATCTCCTACCAACCGGCTCGTCCCTACCACCTTTCCACCCCCTTTCATCCCTCTCGTCCCTTCCACCCTCCACGTTCTCCCGGCTACCGGCGGCGCCCCCTTGGAAAATGGAAAGGCCCCTCCACCGCGCTCGAGTTTTCCCCAGTAACGATCGGTTCCCTTGCCCGGGGTACGAACAGCGGATTGTGCGACGTCCCCACCCCCTCTCGCTCCTTTCTCCTCTCGAGCTAGCACCCACCCTTCCTCCCTAACAGTCTGCCCCTCTCCGATGCCTCCTACCCTTCCTCGTGTCTCGCAGGGTCGACTCGTCTTGCCCGGGCACCCGAGCCGCCAAACTATCACCGAGTCTCGCCACGATATTCGATTTAAGAGATCGTTGCACCGTATACTTCAATCCCAATCTGCAAGATTTAGTCGATAAAATCTTTAGACGGATCGCACGATAAGGGAAAATAAAGAGAATCGAGCATATGGAAAGTGTCTTGAAATTTTCGTTGTCTTCCTTTTACTTCCTCGAAGGTGTACCAAGAGGAAAAGAATTTTCCTTCGTGTCAATTCGCACCCCTGAAAACCCTGGCGAGAACCGCCCCTGCATCTGACCCTCCATCCGCGTCCAAGTGGAGCCGCGCACCACCGAACGCCCACGCGTCTTCGAGGGACGATCGCGCCTGAGCGACCAGAAGTAATCATCTCTCGTACGGTCCATATGCGCGCGCACCCCGTGCTCGTGCGCCTTCGGCGATCCTCGCGGAGGATCGGCCGTCTGGAGCCGCCACAGCTCCGCGACGAGTCTGTCAGTACGGAGCACGCTCTCACGAGGAGCGCACCTCCTCCTGAGCACAGATACGCGCCAATATTTAGACCTGCACGCGCGCAACTGGTGATCGATTCGCACTTCCGGACCACTCGAGGGACGACCTCCTCCAGAGAGAGAGGGAGAGGGAAATCCGTCAAGGTCACGGGACCGGGGAGCACCGATCCGCGTAGGTACTCCCCTCCTACTGTTCAAAAGCGATTCGACGGTCTTTCGTTTCTTCGCGCCGACGAAAGAGAAGGATTAATTCGAAGAAAAGAGGGGTTGACGAGAATTTTTAATCGGTAGGTAAAGAGAGGTGTCCTCGAGATTAAAGAGTAGAGGCACTTTTCGGGAGAGTCGACGCGATCGAGAGGAATAATCGAGAGTCCACGCGAGGTCCAACTTCGAGCGGGAAAGATCGTCGCGTTTATCAATGGGAATTTAATCCGAGATCGAAATAGATCGTGGCGTTGGGTGAGACCCTAGTGCTAGGAGGACTTTGGACCATCCACCGTGGGCGAGCGTAAAAACTTGCTGCCGTAAATCTCCGTAATCCCGCGCGACTTCGGAACGCGAATGGTGGCCGGTGGTGGTGATGGTGATGGTAGTGGTGATGGAGTGCCGGCTCTCGGAAATTTCCCCCTGATTTTGAGCGTCCAATTTCGAAATAGCCTCGAGGCGAGACGTGAACGCGCGCGATGTCTCCTGATACGACGCGAATTCGGTGGGTGGAATTTTTAGAAATTTTTTAGAAATTCTTTTGATCCCGCTTACGAAGCTCCCGGCATCTTGTCAGCCGGATATTCCGAATACCCGGAAGTTCGCGCACCGACAAAGACCAGAGGTGGAAGTCCTCGAGAACGCGAACGAAATACCGTGGAAATTTCGGGCGAAGCGTTTTACGGGTCACGTGCCAGTTAAACCGCCGGCATACCTTCCGGCCGGCATCGAGCAAACGAAATTTTCCGCTCGACCTCGTAGACGTTGCGTTTCAGTGACCCGCGGAGGATCGCGGAAGCTTCGCGAAAAAATTAGCAGCGAGATTGAGCCGATAATCATTCTAATCGATGATCCGATATTCTTTGGGTTTTGAAGGCATCGTCTGCTTTTGCACGGAATTTTCTCGTATATTGCGTTGGCACGTTTGAACTTACGCGCTTATACCTAAACTTCCGTGTTTGTAATGTCGTTTCTGTCGTGCGTCGAGGCGTAAAATGAAAAAGGAGAGAGGGAGAGTAATGAAAAAGGAAAGAGCGAAAGGGAAGAAAGGATTTAAAGTTAGCCGTGGCGGGCAGGGTTCGTAGAGGACTGGAGCAGGCGCAACTGGTGATCGTTTGAAAGTTCCTTTATTAAAGTCGAATGACCGTGGCAGGGGCTACTCCTCGTGCTGGAAGCCACGGAGTAGAAAATTTTCCACCGGGGTTTCACCGATTCGACGCTTTTGCGGGACAATTTGTCGCGGGCCGTTTGCTTCGTTTCGAGAACCTTCGAGGTTTCGCGGCGCGACTTAAGGGAGATCGTTTTGCCGAGAGTGCCCGGCCGGTGAGTCGTTCGCAGTTATGGTTATGGCGGATCGTTAGAATTTATTCGCAGTACCTGCGGGATTTTCGTAAAGTCTACCACGAACGTTACTCGTGCGGTTGACTCGAATTGCCTTGGGGATTTGCAAGGCTTAAGCCTATGTAATAAGTCGCTTACCTGTCGCGAATCATTTCTTTGTTAACCCCAAAGCTAAGGAGTATCGCGAATTCTCTCGTCGCGAAATAGCAGACGTATCACTTAGCGCACGGAAAATCGCCCGGAGTGGGCCGTTGGGAGAAAATCGATACGTCGAGGGAAAGTTCGCGGCGGACAAGGTCGCGACAAGGATACCTTGCGCATCCGCGGCCTTCGCCGGAGGAGAAAAAATAAATGAAACAACCGATCGATGATTTCTTTGAAATAGCTCAAATTTAAGGCTCCATCCACGAGAGGTAGGTTTTGATTCGCAGCAAGCCGAGGGCACCTTTCCAGATAAAATAACGTCGACGATAAGAAAGAAAATAAGATTACTCTAAACCTACGGATTAACCTTTATTCGTGTACCCATTCTTCAAATATGTTCCACCTCGCGCTTATCCGAAAATTTTTCTCGGACTCTAAGGGGCTCTTAACCCCTTTTTTTTCTCTTTTCGTCTCGTTCACTCTTCGCAACGAGAGATACACGGACGAGAAACGAAAACCGTCGAATTCGTCAAATTGAACGGATAAAGGTATAAGAAAAGAGAGAGTAAAGAACGACTGTTTGCGGACACAGAGAAGAGAGAACGGTGGGCAGCAGAGCGGTGGAAAGGAGCACGTAAGAACAACGAAAATGAGCGGCGTCGGTTTCCTGGCGGCCGTGAAGACCTTAGCGCCCGGTGGGCGTCGCAGGCGACGCTGCGAGAAGCAGCAGAAGGTCCTCGAGCTGCCTACTGGGTACGTGATGCAACCGGATGTTGTGCCCTGCTGGGACGCGGCGCCTCCGATCACGCCGCCAGCCGCCTTCCTCCCGCCCGGGTACAAGAAGGGCTTCCAAGGTGAGCCCTCTCCTTTACCAGTGGTATTGCCAATTTCAAGCTTTCCACACCCAAAGCTGGACGATTTTAGTCGAAGTGGAACTGAAAAATGAGTATGCGCGTACTGCAGAAATGTAGGTCGTGTAGTATTTACGTAGATATTTCTAAGATACAAGATACAAAGCTGTTATTATTGTTCTTATGTCAACCCAAATAGTACGGTGGGAAATTGTGCGCGCTGAACGAGGGAGGAAGCTTCTTCAAGTTTGTTAAGTCGTCCTATGTACATGGAAGCTATCTTCTCTTTTCACAGCAACATGGTACTGTACGATATTTGTTGTATTCTTCATTCCTGTATACTTCATATATTTTCAATAGGCTTTCGATTTATATAGTTTAAGTCTAGTAGATCTAGATGTCATCTAGATTCGGATGTATAAACTTGCAAACCGTAAGCGTCTGTTTTGAATGTAAAAATCATTTGGATCGAAGTGTAAAGTGACCGAGGTTCGCTTGCTTTCCGCAGTTTGACGATTTTGTCAATTATTAAAATCGTTTCTCGTAAATTCTCGATATCCTTTTGAAAATGCTTTCCAGCTGACGCAAATAAAATTGTGCGGAACTAGCGGATAAATTGTGCTGTTCCGCTCTGAATGAAGACTGAAAAGAAAACAGATAAGCAATTGAAAAATAATCTTTTTCTCGAGAGACTTTTCTACGAAAGTTCGATTACACGTAAATACATTTAGGCTTCTTCGAACGAGGATGAAAAAAAATTTCAGGTGCTCTCATTCTCCACGAATGGAAAGTTTTCTGAAATTTTCAAAATTCTCCCTCGTAAATGAGATCGCCGATCTGCAAAACGTTTTACAACTGTTCTCGCTTGGTGAACTCTTATCGCGAAATTCCACCGCGGAAGATTACCACGCCACTTTCCTTCCGCCAGGATCATTGACCTTCGTCATTCGTCTCTATTAAGAGCAGCAGGGTGCTCCGCTGCATTCTTCTCCGGAGGAGTTTTTCCTCGTGTTTGCACGCACTGTACAGTCAACACACGGACGCCCACGCACACGTGTAGAAACATCCAGCAACCCCTCTCCTCCCCACTGACATCTTCTTGTTCTCACACCGTGCTCTTGTCTCGACTTTTCATTCGTAACAAGAGGCGGACGTTAATCGCCGTCACGTTTTTCCTGCGCCATCACGCGCCACGCTCTCCTCTCCTGTCTCGCTTCGTCTCCGGTCTCGTCTGGCTTCCACCCCCTTTTTTTTCCGCTTCCTCCACATTTTCATTCTTTTCTCGCGCTACAGGAAGAATAACCTTCGTTCATCATCAAGCGAGCGCTCAATGTTATCCTGTTCCGACGTTTCGTGAATAGACAGGCGGTAGTGGAGACGAGGCGGTTATGTTAGAGCGAAAAAATACTAGGGGTTGCTCGTCACCTGCCCGCTTCTGCTACCATGTCATTCATTTATTTTCGTACGGCAATCATTTATTTTCCGTAATCGGGAGAATACCAGTTGACCATTGCAAATTATTTAGTAGCTGTTTCTCGTATGTCGAGTGAATGTCGATACCGGATCTACTGTTAATATATTTATTTAGAAATTATTTGATTCCCTTAATTTATAATTCCACGAAACTGTCTTTACTGCTTGGGTTTCCCGAACCGTTGAGGCTCAAGATTCAGTTCCCTTATAACTTTCATCGAGAGCGTTGTGAGGGTAATTGTGACAAAGAAGCGTATTCGATTCTCTTTGCGTTTCGATTCTATTTTTCATACTTCTTCCTGGTTCAATGTTAAAACTGTGCTGGTGAAGTAACGTTCGACTCGATGACATCAAAAAAAGATGTAGGTACGTCTCACATTTCACAGTAATACTTTTATTAACACTGTGCAATTGCAGAAACGAAAAAAGCATTTTATTAAATGTTAAGAGAAATGTACATGGAAGTATTAACCATTGTGATTGTAAAGAATCGTTGACGTTGATTAGTTGGTGTTAACTGTTGCGAGGCTGAGTAGGCAAGAGCTGGCAGGTAATGGCGATCGTTGACTGACGTCGAGTGATGTGAACGCAGTACCGTGTCGCACTGAAAAAAACGAAGTATTCGATATACGCGTGAACGCAAAAGAGAAGTGTCGAAACGGGGCACGGGAGCTTCCATCGACGTGGACACGCAATGCTGTTACAAACGTCGGGCAACGCCGGTAGAATTTTACGAATTTTTCCTTTGTCACCGATGAAATTGTTGCGCCAGGAAATATTTCTCGCTAAGAGAAGTTTTATTTGTTTTTCTTTTTATTTCACCGAACTTCCTCTCCTCGCTGCACTGACCATCCAGGAAACATTTACGTTCGTCAAATACCCAATGGTATTCCAATTTCCGCTTATTATTACATTTGCAAAATCACGTCAATTCAATAACGTTAACTCCTCAACAGCCGGCTTGATATAATTACCGCAATTGGGCCCTCCATACGGGTCAAAATGATAATCGTGGAAAGTGCTAATCGACGAAATTCCATCCAGAGATTGCAACAATGAAAAAATTACAAATAAATTACATTCGCGATTTTTTCATTTTTAAAACATTCCAAAATAACAATGGCGTCCACTGTATAAGCTTGAACGTCAAAATCTTCACGATCGACCATGACTCCCCTGCCCTTTAAGAGTCTCGATAAAATTTCCATTCTCGATTCCAGTTCTCCTCGCATTCTCGAAATCTCGCCAAAAATTCTCCCCTAATTCGAAAATCTCATCTCGCGTGTCGCGAGACGGAAGCAGTGCCCCACCGCCTCCGACGCGCTTGATTTCCGGTCCGCGTCTCCGCATCATCGTTCGTGGGAAAATCCGATTGGAAATTTTCCAGTCGGCTGGGCAATCAGCTTGGAGCGTTTCGATGCGTTGGGACGCCGATAGAAATGCCATTGACCTTCCTCCGATAGTATGAGAAAGAGAGCGCGAGAGAAAAAGCGAGAGAGAGAGAGAGAGAGAGAGAGAGAGAGATCGACAGAGTGACATCCGGAAAGGAGTCACAGGGGGTGAGTTCAAGTTCATCGTCGGAGGATATCTCCCTCGTCCACCCCTTTTACTCCGCGACGTCCCCCAGAAACCGACTGAGGATCGTAAAGTGTCTTTTATATCTCCTCTTGTGCGAAGGACCCTTCTCTCCGTCGTGGTCGAGGCCACGGGGTGAGGGCAGAGGCGCAGACGGTGGATGGTGGTGCAACGTCGGTGATGGAAATTCCGACGTCGCGATGGAACGGATATGAAATTAGGTATGGAGGAGGAGAGGAGAGTCCTTCTCCGTGATTCCACGGTAGACCGCGTCGAAGCAGTCTTTATCAGTATTATGATAATAGAGTCACTCGCCGTTCTTGCTTCCTTCCTTCTTTCTCCGCTCCTTCCGTCCTTCTTCCCGTGGGCTTCGCGAGGTAGACGAATCGAAGCAGTCTTTATCAGTTTTGCGATAATAGAGTCAGCGTCGGTAAGAATTCACCCTCCTCTGCATCTCCGTTACCTTTCCTTCGGGGTAGCGGTCCGTTATTGCAAGACAGACGGAGTCGTAGCAGTCTTTATGAATTTCATAACGATAAAGAATCATTCTCCTCTCTATTTTACTTTTTTTCTTTCCTCGGAAGTACTTCCTTATCGAAAGGCAGACGAGAAGCTCTTGTGAATTTTATAATGGCAAAGAGTCCATTCGTCTTTCTTTTCTACTTCTCCAGCTTTCTTTCAGAGTTTCTCGGTAACCGTGGTAAGTAGTCTTTTGCGCTACAATAACAAAGCCAGTCGTCGTCTTCTCCTTTCGTTCCACTTGCTATTCTGCATTTCGTTTCCCTTTTTCTTTTTCTTCTTCTTCTCTCTCTCTCTTTAACTCGTTCGTTTACCCACGCGTACGCATCGAAATCACCGAATTCGCGGAAACACTGGCCACGCAGAATTCTTGCGATCTCGCACTGAGGAGCACGAGGATCTGGAGCAGCACGACGCTCGGCACCAGGCACGCAGCTTTATTTGCGAAATAATATGAAACACGTGCGTCGTGTGTTCATTTCACTGCGGGACGGAGCGTGTCGCGGCGCCGGGCGCCGCGCCTGGCTCGCGTTTCTCGCGATTGGGTCGAGGCCGCGCGCGAAGATGCGACGAGCCACGAATTCTCTTCTCTTCTCGCTCCGTCTCTCCGCCTTTCTCTCCTTCTCTCTCTTTCTCCGTTGCCATCTTTGTATCATTGTCGCCTCCACTCCTCCTCTCTCTCGTCTCCGAGCTAGGGGCGAATTTACGGGTGGATTATTAATGTCGCTCCTCGGCATCCCGAGTCTCCGTGACAACTGGGTCGAATTTTTCATTGATGAAACACGCGGCGCATCCACCCACCTCTCATTCTCACTCTCCTTCTCCTCTCGGTTCTCTCTTTATCAGCCCTGCGCTCACTCGTTGTTTATCTTTTTCATTTTCTCTCACTCGCTCATTCTCTCTCTCTCTCTTATTTTCCATCCCTCATTATCCGTCTCCTTATTAATTTCTAGATATACATACACTTACACTGTGCGAGGACTACGATTCACGAGCCCACACAATTTTTCTCTAATTATCAGTGCACTCGGTGCCTTTGCTCGGGCCACTCATCAAATGTGTCGCAGGGTCCGATATGTGCTAAATTTTCTTTCTCCCATTTCTTTCGTTTTTCCCTTTCTCTCTTCGTCTCTTCTCATTCTCTCTTTGTCTTTCCTTTTCGCCGTTCTGCTTTCTGCCCTCCGTTTCTCGCAGCAACTAGCGCAGCGTCGTTGCATCCTACCCTTTCTCGTCGCGAGCCTCTCTCATTAGTGGCTTCCACTTTCTGGCTCGCTAATCTCTTCGGGTCGCTAATTTCTCTCTCTCTCCACTGTCAGCCATTTGCTCGCTCGCCGACCTTCGCCATCTCCTCTCTATTCCTAGCGACTGTCGTTCTATCATTCGCTAATCCTCCGTTCTTCTCTCTCCTTTGCACGAACGTGTCACCAATTTTCTCTGCCGCTAATCTCCCCAGCGGATCGTTACTGCTTTTCCTATCTCTCCTTCTTTTTCTCCGCATGCTACTAATTCTCTCTCGACGATATAGCTTGTATCGTTCGATCGTAAATCGACCTCTAACGTCACATCCTCTACGACTCGACATTCTTTTCGACGTTAACAGCGTTAGACGATTTATCGACCACGATGATTGAATCACGGCGTACGGAAGATTATTCTAACGCGGATCACGGTATTTTCTTAAACCAGTCGCCAAGCTCTCTTCCACTGGTATCATTAGTTCACTCCGTCGATGGATTCTTCCTTTCCCTATCACTCCCCGTTTTCACTCGCTCTCGTTCTCTTATTCGTTTCATTCGCTCGCTTTTTCTCCACCGTTCCCCTCGACTCTTTCAGACTTTCCTTCATTCAATTCACTCCACTGATATTCCGGGCCATTGGCTCTCGTTTACCGAACCCTTCTCCATCATTAATTTTAGTTTGGTTATATTGACTTTATTTATCTTCCCACGATGTGCCGAAGGCGAGGAAGGGCAAGGAGGGAGGCAGATTTGAGATAAAGATAGATCCACGGAGCTTCTCCCGCGTTAAGATAAAGGTGGATTTATCGAGTTGGGTCTCCTCATTCCGTTCATCCGAACAAATTCATCCGACGAGAACGAGAAGAGATGGACTGTATAAATTGGCCTCGGCAGAATACATTTCCGCATAGACCCACGAAGAGTGTATTAATCTTTTGCTTTGTGTTCTCCTAAGATGCGTAATAAATTTCTTCCACGCAATATTTTTCCTATGCTTTTTGACTCGGCATTCTTACAGGTCTTCTCGATGGCACGGCGAAAATAACGAATCCCGGTCGAATTAACCTGTCATTAAAACGTAGCAAATATTTTAACCTCTAAACATGATTTATTTAATACCCCATTTTTGCCGGTGTTATCCAGTGTTTCTAGAAAAATCATCTAACTCCGTTTTATTATTGTAACATCGTTTTTCTTTTTACCGAGTATCGCGAGGTTGACGTCTAATCCTTTTCTAATCCTTTTCGAGCTAACAAAAGTTTCCGTTCGAATTTCTCCTACACGCGCAATTTTGCTCTTTACCTTTCTCTTTCGATTTTATTCCTCGCTTACCGAAATCATCGTATAGCCGATAAATCGACAATGCGCCGCTCCAAATCTGAATCTTGCTGTCCCCGGTGCACAGGTTACGAAGGATAGGGGAAAGAAGCAATAGCTGGTAACGCGATCTCCCGCGCGTACTCCCGTCGTTTAGCCTGAAATATGCGTTTCCGATCGTATCGCTTTATTCGAAACGAGGAGAACGAGAACGTCGTCGAGTTCTCCTCGCAACTGCTACATTTCTTCCCTTCCTCTCATTTCGTTTCCTTCTCCCTATTGCTATCCTTTTCGCTATTCCATCCTCCCTTTGTTTCACTCGGCCCTCGAGAATCCACGGGGCCGGAGGCGGAACGCGAATATTTTATTTCGTCCTGCCTCTCCCTCGTTTCTACGCTCGTTTCGTTCGCCTCTGTATCGCGAGAAGGAGCGTGCTCGAGATCATAGGAGAAACGCCGCATCCTTTCCGGCAAAGTTTTCCATTGCACAGTAGCGGCTGTAATGGATGGCTCGTGCAAAGGAAAGGGGAGAAGACAAGCAACATGCTTCAAATATTTCCCGAATCGATGTCCAATGATATCGGCAGCAACTGTGGATGCCTCGTTTCGAAATGCTCTTTCTTTCTCCTTGTTGAATTTACCGTAGCTACTGCGGATCTCTTTCTCGCGACCCGAAGGCGCTTCACAAACGGAGAGGTTGAAGATCGTGCGAAATTTCATGTTCGAGAAACGTTTACAATTTTAGGGTGCAGATTTTTAAAAAATTGCGGGTTGTGGTAGAAAGAGGTGGGTTTGCGGTATTTTTATGCGAGATATTGTAATGAGGATGACACGATGCATATCGAAGACACGATAGTGTTTTATATTAACATACACCAGAGCCGCAAGATCCCACGCATATTATTTCTCCGTGAACAGTGCGCGGGGAGATTATTATCTAATGCTTCCCTACAAAATTCTGGCAAGTGCTTGACGTTTCGGGTGAAACCTTCGTTACGAAGGATCGAGATTTTCGCGTGGGTGGCTTTGTTGTCATCCTTATCATTTATGTTATTATGCATTATTGCCTCCTACGCTTTGCTACTGTTGCGCGCTCGTTTGTTAGGCGAGGCCAAAGGCGCCTCTCATTCTCTCTTTCTTTTTAACGAGCGTTTTAATTGCACGCTCGCGTGGGACGCGCTTCTCCTTTCTATCCGGGTGTAGCAAAACTCGTCGTTTGCGCGTCCACCGATGAAAAGGTCGAGAGGACCGAGATTAGTAGTCGTTCAGCATCGAATTAAAAAGAATCGATCTCGTTTTGTGTACCGACGAACCTATACAAACGTCAGGGTCACCACCGATGCTTCGACCGAATGATTAAAAATTTTTATTTGACGGCCACTCTGCATTTGTCGATTCGTAGGGCGTATTCAATTTCACAAAGCAAAATATCGAGTAGGTTTTACGAATTCTTCCGTGTACATCGTTACGCGATTCGTTTCTCTCTTGCGATAATCTCATTATAGTTGTACCGAAACGAGCGCGTACACTTTTCCGTACGTTTTCCGTATGTACCTTTAATTGAGACTAGGAAATAGCAGGCGTACGTTAATCCGCGGTAATTATGGTCGTTAACAGAAATGTATTGAAGTTATGGGACCAGGTGAAATATTAAACGAACGCATATGAATGTTTGTCATTCGAAAACGCAGAGTGAAAGCGTAACGAGAATATTTTACCCTTTTAAAAATTGCGGTGCTATCAAATTGATTAGTACGGGACGTAGCGAATGAAGAGCCCTGCACACAATACTCTAAACTCGTCGGGCATTTATATATCGAAGTAAAGCGAATTTATGGGCTCGACTTTTTCAAATATCGAATGCTTTTATTGGCGCTAGCGATTGGTCGCTCTCGTTTACCCTATTTTTTTTCTGTCGACGTCGCTCCCTTAGCAAATACAGTCGTAATTTCAATTTCCACGTTTAATGTTTGCCATTAGCCACTGCGGTCTCCGCGCAAAACGTAACCTGCAGCTTCCGTTTCTGTACACGTTTAAATATACGTTTCGCGCATTGCATTGACTACGTTTGCGTGCAATGTTGTTATTGTAATTAAACGAAAATTACTCGTCAATTTACTTAACTCTCTCTCCCTCTCTCTTATTTACGAAATAACGTTTTCAAACCAGAATCCTTTGACACAGCCACCATTGACTCTTATCCTTTACCCACGCGAATCGTGGCACGAGTAAAAAATAATTGCCGAATAAAATTTAATTGCAACGTCCTCTGGAATTTTTTTGCAATCCTAGAGGTATGGAAAGAAAAATCGTCCTGAAGCAGGACGAGCAGTTAGCGACAGCATTACCGGAAAACGCAGAATAGGCAAGTTGCACGTTGGTAGGTGCATCGGCGCGTACTATCGAGGGAAAAATTCAAGACAATTTTCCTTCGGGTAATCCGAGGACCCTCGGTTATTAAATTTAGCACAACTGTGCGCGAGCGAGCGAGCTAGTTGTCGCGAGAATCCTTTTAGTCGCGCGAACCCCCCCGGCACTTTCCCTCGCTCCGAACGAATCCTCACCTCCACCTCCATCTCATCCACCTCTTAATTCCACTAGTCCACCTGCACGCGCCACGGCATTATCGTATACCCGGCTACATCGAGTTCGCTCGCGGATAATAGCGCGAGTAAGTAAATTCACTAATTCTCTGCTACGCTCTCGAATACTCCGCTCTCTCCTCCCACTTTCTCTCTCAGGCCTTAGTTCGCGTGACATTTAGCGGATTAAAAAGTCGCCGTTAATTATTGCGTTCATGCATCGCACCCCTTCCGCCGTGGAGTAGAGAGCGTCCTTCTAGTCGTCGTCGAGGGGTTTTTTGCGATCCTGGAAACTCGAGTAGTCGTCGGAGGAAGTGAAACCTCTCGAAACTGAGAGGAGCAAAAGGGGAAAAAATAAAATAAAAACAAAATGTGAATGGGTCGTTCACATTTTGCGATAATTACTTTTACGTGGCATTGAGTTTCGCAGAGTAGACGGGAATTCAAATGACGCGGAAGGAGTTACGATTCGTTCGTGGTGAAATGCTAATGGGATTAGTGTTCGCTTTTAAAGGGAGGATTACTTTGCCCGCGCGTTACAACGTTATCGAAAGGAAAACGAGAACTTTTCTTCTGCCCCTTGTTTTAACCTCTTTTCTGCACGTTCCAATAGCATACCCGCCATTGAATTTGGAGACTGGTTTCTTTGTTATTATGCGTGCAATAATGGCGCATTGTTGAATGAAGATAAAGTGAAGGAACTTTGAAATACACCGAAGTATCTTTAACTGTGCTACGTCCCTCGATACTTGTTAATTCTTCGTGCTTGTTGACTTTTACGAGAGCAATGTTGGAACAGCAAAGGGCTGCGATTCGATACAGTCAATACTTATCCTCCATACGAACGAACAGTCGCGTGTAGAGTTTATACAGAGCGGCAATCGGTTGATCCACGAAACAAGTAAAAAGAACGCTTTCTACCGGATCGCATGTACGTTTTACTCGCGTACATACACATGTGCGTCAATGCCACATCTACCACTCGCCCAAGAGTACACGGTAAACAAAGTGGCTCGCTCGGTTAACGTTCGACGTCAACGTCGTCGCTCGTAAAGGCAAACCTGCTCCCGTTCGTCTCTTTTTCCACGCTCTTCCTCTTTTTTTTCATCTCGCGGTGGAATCGGCTTTGCACGTCTGCCACGCACTAAAATCGACGAGTCGTCGATGAACCCTCCTGCCGTCGTCCCTCCTCATCACTCACGCGGTGCCCAGCAACGTGGAATACGAAAGCTATAAACTGCACTGCATCCTCGTAATGCACATCCTCGCGTGCGATACGGCCGCAGAATGCAATTGTTGCACGCGTGCTCCCCGTTCTACAGCTGAAATGAGAAAGAGGGTGCGGAGTGGGCGAGGCCACTGTTCCCTCCCTTTGTAGACTTCTCTTTACGAGTTGCTGCACGCTTGAATCGACGGAAAAACGTTGCTTGGTACTAAAGAGCGATGGAAATTTGTAAAATTCTCAACGGCGTGAATAGTCGCGCGAGACAGAAAAGGAGTTTTACAAAGCCAAAAGGAAAATAAGGAAGTCATCCCAATCGATCATTTGAAATTGGAAATATAACCGCAAAATCTATGCATGGGCAGGTCCAACAAACACCGTTGGAAAAGATGCAAAATTCTCGTGTCTTCTTGTCATTTTCGTAGAATTGACTACGATCGAGCGAGAAAGACGAAGGATAAACGAGAATCTTGGTAGGAATAATAATTGTCAGTCGTCTTATCACGCGTTTCTCCGGAAAACTCTTTTAACGCGTGGAACGCGAGATTCCGTGCAATTTCAAATCCTACGAAAGTGTGTAAAGCGCGTCAGGCCGCAGTATCATTCTTCACGGACTAACTGACACCATTCCCGTCGAGCAAACCATTCAATCCCTCAGCACCGGGCGCAGTGGACTCTCTCGCCTTCCTCTTCTCAGGTGCTAGTCCCGCACCGTCGATCTTAAGATTTCAACGTGAGTGCAGGCCCCTTAAATATTCATTCCGCCGGCGCGCACCGACTCGCTCTCGAAAGCCGACGCGCTTTTCGCCCCCGCATACTCAATTTTTCATCCTACCCCATTCCCACCTTCTTCGTCCGCGTGGATAGAGGGAGCGTAAGTACGTACGAGCGAATGCGATTGTTCCGCATAATGTGCTCTTTGGTAACGGCAAAGCGTTCCAAGCGTGGGCCGCATCGAGGTACGAGAATTTTTAGCGTTCGCGTACTGCTGGAAACAAAGCCGTCTCCGTCTCTTCTTCGGTAAAGAACTTTATTGTATTCCGTTCTTGCGCTTAACATCCGCGCGTTCAATATTTCAAAGATATCCTCTCCCTACACCATTTGGTTCGGGACCGTTGGAGAACCTAATGGCACTGTGCGAATGCCAAGCTACCGAATCTAGTTTGCAGTACTGTATAATATATTCAATGTGTTTCTTGCTTCCGATGGGATGGAACTGTTCGAAGGCGATCGCGTCCACGCAGAAGAATTACTACAACAATTCGTTAAATGTGGATTTGCAATGTTTTTTTTCCGATGATTATCTTCTTTGGATACTCTAGCATTTTTTAAGCACAGTCACGTGCGCGTATAAAACCTTTACGAGGGTGAACCTTGAATGGGAGAAAGAAAAATGCTTGACCGTAGCAAAATTATTTCCCTCCATTAAACGCGACGATTGTTCTCGGAGGAATAATTGTTCTTTGAATCGACAAGTTACTACGTCATTTCAAATCAACTATCTAAAGAAAAGCAATTGTTTCTTTGGATTATGCTATGCACGCAGGTGTCGCAATCGTGTCACTATCAAATAAATGCACATCGATCGAACCAATTATCTTTTTTCTCCGTGCAACTTTCAACAATCTAAAATAATTCGAATGCGCAAGGCCGGACGAGATAACGAGAATGAAAAGTCACCGACCCCGGCTCGTTCTCCATTTAAATCGATTAAACACTCCACCCCTTGTCCCTTTTATCGATTGTTCGCGACGCGCCAGAGAAAATCACGAGGGACACCCAGGAAAACAAATGGAGCCCTCGTTACCTCACCCTCTACTTTCTACCAACGACTCGCTGCGCATTTAATGACGAAACCGCCACTAATGACGAGCTAGCGGGCCATTAGCGGCTTCGCGGTCAACGGTTCGCGGAAACAAACGCATCGTCCTTTTTCACCCTTTCGACGCCTCTTTCTCCTCCAACTTTATTAAGGATATAGATACATTTTCTCTCGGCGCATATATCCCTATCTCGAGCAAATATCTTCCGCAATGATCACCCAGATCCATCCAGCCAGCAGCATTAAAACACCCAACTCATGACACACTTTCCTTTATCCGATACTTCTCCCAACATTTCTATTAAACTCAATGGAAGTAAACCGCATATTCGTTCTTCTCAAAAATCCTTAGCTTATCAAATCGTACGAGTACCACGTCCATAAAAAAACAGTCAGCAGCCAACGAGCGAAAAGCGGAATTGAAGCGAATTCTGCAAGTAACGTCGCGAATTCTCAATATCGCCTCCGTCCTGCGCGACCCTTGCCCCTCGCGCTCGAATAAAAGAAATATTTCTCCTCCTCTTCGTCCCGAATCTTGTTTCTCCGCAGAAAACTCTACATCGAGAACAACGACAAGGAACGAGTATCCGCAGCTGAAAAACACTTCGGACGAGAGCAAAGCCATCGTATCAATCGCTCGCCGTGTAAACCGATTAACCTCTTTCAACCCCTCGCTCGATCGATTCACTTCCATTCTCTTTTGCGAGGATGGAGGGATGTAGGCAGGGGGGTAAAAAGCCCCGGAGAGAGATAGATATCGTGAAAATATCGTGAAAAAGATCGACCTCCCGTTGCATCCTCCCTTGGCCAACGTCCTTTCGCCCTACCTCTTCATCCAACAGGTGACCGGCACGTTTGACGTTAATCCCTTCGTCGTTGGCCGATGAAATTGTGGGCAATTAGTGGCCTGCGCGGGACCTGCGTGTGCCCATCGTCCTCGCATACACGCACCAACGCACACTCGAACACCCGCTGACGCACCTAGTAATGAGAGACGTCCCTGATACTGACGGACTAATTAGTATCGCATTCGTGCCCGGGCCTCCCGCAAATTCGACGGCGCCGAAGTGTGCAGAGGGGAAATTTCGATGGGCGCCAATAATCGACAAGCGGAGGAACGCCACGGCGTTCTTTGATCGGCCCACGGATATACGATGATTCACGAAACGGCAAAACTGAAGGACGCTCGAGAGCGGGTCGAATTGGAAAGAGCGACGAGCGGGACGTGTACGCGATTTCTAATTGGACC
This sequence comes from Tiphia femorata, assembly GCA_944319695.1. NCBI lineage: Eukaryota > Metazoa > Arthropoda > Insecta > Hymenoptera > Tiphiidae > Tiphia > Tiphia femorata. The sequence continues at coordinate 2,255,413 of OX090899.1, forward strand.
GGCGCGCGAGCCAACCGCGGGATTGCTAATTAACCGAACGTCGATAACACTGTAATTTTAACCCCCGTCGAAATATTCCCGCGCAAAGCTCGTGTAACGCGCTTCGAGCTCGTTCACCGCCAGGAGAAATTATAAAATTTGAATACGCGGGACGAGCGAAGTTCGACGCTAGGATTAATTGTAAATGCGTTCGGACGCGGATGAATAATTAATTTCAGCTCGAATTTTCGGGGCTCGGCGCATCCCTCCAACGCGTGCCCTTTGGAAATGTGATTTTCCGATGCATAAGAGAACTTTCTTATATGTATATGTACAGCGTTTTGAAAGCGTGCGAGAAAAAACGATCATCACCATTCCGTATTGTCGAATAATAGATTTCATGAGAATTTTATCTGTTGAAAGCATTCGAACGAAACTAATTTTTCTAGCGGACGCGGTTCAAGAAGCGCGAAAGGGCGAATGAGAAGAAGTAGGATTCTTCTGTGGGGTGTTATTCTGCGAAAACGGGAGAAGATAAAGGAAAGCAGTGGGTAAAAGGTACGCGCGCTAAGAGGGTGGAACGAATCTAATGTCCGGAACACGTGACGGGAGCGCGCAGGGCGTACACGGGAGTAACAGAATGGCGAAGCAGGGTGAGACTAGGAGCTGGAGGGGTTGGAGATATTCACCTCTGTTTTACGCTCCACTCTAACCATCTCTCGGGTGACGTAAGCTGCTAATTACATCCCCGACAGGGTGTACTCCCTCTTCTTTGCACCTGCCGCCCCTACCTCTTCCTTTTCCACATACACCCTTATCGGATTCCTTCTGGAACCGGCTCGACCGGACTTTTAATTAGAAGTAGTCGCAATGAGGCGTCGCGACGCCAGCTGTGGGCACGATTGCGTCCTTCACCTTTCCTTTTCCTTTTATTCTTAGAGTAAGAACATTCGCGGAGATAGCCGAGGGCGCATCCTTCGTCGAATTCTTCGTCGCTCGTTCGTTTAGGATTAGGTGTAGATTCTTACTTTCGTCGCTCGTTCATTTAGGATTAGGTTTAGATTCTTACTTTCGACGCTCGTCTGTTGAGGATTAGGTTTAGATTCTTACTTTCGTCGCTGCTCACAGATAAATTATTATTGTTCCATAATAATAACACATTGCGTACGGCACTCTGCGCCTTCAACACGCTCCCAGGGCCCGCACATTTTTTAGCGCTCCAGAACCGCTTTATACGATGCACTTATTAATATATGCACGTTTTTAATTCACATTTGGTATTATATTCATATAAAGTATTCTTAAATATTACTATACAGGGTGTCCCGTAACTAGTGTAAGAGCCGGGAATGGGGGTTTCCTGGGCTGATCCTGAACAACTTTTTCCTTTGCCAAAATATCGGACGAGGCCGCGTTTTTGAGTTATTAAGGAAAATGTCTGGCCAATGAGTGCGCGCAAATTTCCCGCGCTCAGGGCCGTGGACGTTGGCTGACCATCGCGCTCGGCCGTGGTCGTGTCAAACGCGCCGCGGTTCAGGTCAAAGGAATAATGCGAAATTAATAAAAATCAGGATTAGTCATGAATAATGAATAAACATATTAATAATTATTCACGTAAAATAAACAAACGTACGTCGCGACGCTGCACTAGTTGATTAAGGCACGTGTCTGCCTTACAAAATGATTTGCCGATATCAAATAAGTTTAGGAAAAAGGATCGGTGGATTATGAAATAGGAGTGGAATATCAATAAAAAGTCCATTACTCACAGCTTTCCATGAAAAAATGGGTCGCGTCATTGGATCTCTCCATCGCTTCTGATCATCCAGAGAATATCGACGAACAGCTGATCGCAGCCGGATCATTGAACTGGCATGGCTGCACGGTCACTAACACTTTCAATGTCCATGCGTGAAGATTTCGTTTCCAACCTCCGACGTTTCGTTAATTTTTAATCCATTATTCTTAACTCCCGACGGTGCTTCGAGAAAGGAGGGCCCCGATACGAGTAACACCTTTAAGGCCGAACACGTCCTTGCACGTTTTACAATAATCCTTTGCACTTTCCGAAAATTATTTACGATAAACTCCTCGTTATTAACCTACATCGTCGCGTTGTCCGTATCGAGATCGACCATATCGACTGCCTTCTCGATCGGCATTTGTTAACTAAGGCTGTGCTACACAATGCGACGACCACCTCACTCGTCGGTCGGCCACTTGACGGTTTCTCGCGCATCAACTGGCCGACGTTGTAAGGTGGTCGTCGCATTGTGTAGCACAGCCTTAGTTGACAAATGATTGAGAAGGCAGTCGATATGGTCGATCTCGATGCGGCAACGTGACGATGTAGGTTAATAACGAGGGGTTTATCGTAAATAATTTTCGGAAAGTGCAAAGGATTATTGTAAAACGTGCAAGGACGTGTTTGGCCTTAAAGGTGTTACTCGTATCGGGGCCCTCCTTTCTCGAAGCACCGTCGGGAGTTAAGAATAATGGATTAAAAATTAACGAAACGTCGGAGGTTGGAAACGAAATCTTCACGCATGGACATTGAAAGTGTTAGTGACCGTGCAGCCATGCCAGTTCAATGATCCGGCTGCGATCAGCTGTTCGTCGATATTCTCTGGATGATCAGGAGCGATGGAGAGATCCAATGACGCGACCCATTTTTTCATGGAAAGCTGTGAGTAATGGACTTGTTATTGATATTCCACTCCTATTTCATAATTCACCAATCCTGTTTCCTAAACTTATTGCAAAATCACTTTTTCGTAAACTTATTTGATATCGGCAAATCATTTTGTAAGGCAGACACGTGCCTTAATCAACTCGTGCAGCGTCGCGACGTACGTTTGTTTACTTTACGTGAATAATTATTAATATGTTTATTCATTATTCATGACTAATCCTGATTTTTATTAATTTCGCATTACTCCTTTGACCTGAACCGCGGCGCGTTTGACACGACCACGGCCGAGCGCGATGGTCAGCCAACGTCCACGGCCCTGAGCGCGGGAAATTTGCGCGCACTCATTGGCCAGACATTTTCCTTAATAACTCAAAAACGCGGCCTCGTCCGATATTTTGACAAAGGAAAAAGTTGTTCAGGATCAGCCCAGGAAGCCCCCATTCCCGGCTCTTACACTAGTTACGGGACACCCTGTATATTATTTATATATCTATTTATTATGTATGCAAACGAAATATCTCGTAACCCGTATGCAATGTGTTAATAGACGAAGAACTGGAGACCAATCCTATGCTCAGATTCTTACTCTTCTTGCTGTTCGTACATAAATTATTGTCATTCGGCGATATTAATAGGCAAAGAACTAGATGCGCGCAAAGTGCATTAGCAACAGTTGTGCTTGAGGATTCGCGCGATACGTCGCGCCAATTGAAAGCAACTCTACCGCGCAACTTCGACACTCGCGGAACTTGAATTCCAGAGAATACTCGTCTCTCTGTGGCCCCGGCTGCGACTCACTAGTCGCCCGGTGGTTGCCCACTACGTCTCACGCTTTTCGAAGACTTTCATAAAGTTTCGCCGGTGCGCGAGAGCAATTCAGTTTAATCGCGGTACCGGCCGTAATGACGCCGCCTTCGGTGATTCACCCACACTTTTCTCCATTTCCTCGTTCTATATCTTCCGACTTTTCCTCCCCCTTTCATAAAAGTTAATCCTCTCTCTCTCGGACAAACATTCGCGTGCCACTGTGATTTTCATTTGCGAAACTACCGGCGGCGCCGCGCCTCGGCATTCTACGATTTAAAGTTGGGGAGATTTTGTCAAAGAACTCTCCAATGGTTCTCTGTAACTGTGTTGTACGTATACCATGCGAAAATATACCTCGAAAGAGTTTCGTCTCCGCACGAATTTCTACGGTAACGGTTCTATCGCATGAAGTAGTATCTCTCCCCGCGGGTGAATTTAATGCACTTAAAGTGCTCGATAATTCACGGCAAATGGCTCTGCGGCCAATTCGATATATTCACTTTTGATGCCGACAGTTTTAATAATTTCCATCCAAATTATTAACTGTTCGCCGGCATCGATATGTAGATTTTTAATCGTCTCGAAATATTTTTCATCGAAATCGTGAATTGAAGGTATTATTGATAAACATTTTCGCGGTTTCATTAAAAATCCATAAAGTTCGATATCCCGATAATTTCCTCGTTCATCTTCATGCGGCCTTCGTCCTTAAGGTTAAATCGCATAATGTGTCGTCGACGTTCGTAAAGAGCAGCGTGTCAGCCCTCGAAGAATCGACAGATCTGTGAAAAAAAAATTCGAATGTGGAAACCTTAAAAAGGGAAAATAGCACCGATGCGGTCACGGTCAATGGTGGGGCAACGTGCGTGGTCGCGTTTGTCGCAGTGGCGATGACGACGTGGGGTTATAGAAATAAAAGACATCCGTTGAATATTTAAACCGATTGTGTCATAACTCTTGCGGTATCCCGAAGCATAGCGCGTCGCGCGAGCTCTCGCAATTTCCACCATTCCAGCGCGTTCCTCCGCCATCGAGCGCGGGAAAAAGAAGAAAAAGTGTAAAAGTGAACAAAAAACGGCCGACAGGGAAAACGAGAGGGAGACCAGCAGCCAATAAAACTTCAACCGCGATGAATCTTTGATCGTTTGTAAGCGCTTCAACCAGTTTGGCAAAGTTGCACCAGACGATTTCGGCTGCCACTAGTGTGTTCCTGTACCGTTGACACGTGACACGAGAACAATCTGTAAAGCTCAAATCTCTGGAAGAAACATAAAGGCGCTCTATCGACTAGATTGTTAAATAAGCGCACGGAGCAAGGAGATATTTGCTCCCTTTGTCAACATTTCGCTAATCCAATTTAACGAGAAGAAGAGAAGACGAGTGCCAAATTTGCTCGTTAAGATGAACTTTTAACCCGCCGCGTTTTCCTCCAATCTCATCTGAAAAGTCCCTTTGAAGGAGAGCGACGTGGGCGAGGAAGACAAGAGAGCGGAGAAGCAATGGGGAATGGAAAACGGCCTTACTTCTGGGAAACCATTTAATTTGCTAATTGCAACGCCGGAGATGGAAGTTTCAGCGCGAGCCGCAAAAGCGGATTGGGTTGAACCGAGGCGGTTCACGAGCGTCGATAGAAATTCTCGGATCTCGTCGAGCCAACCGCAGATCCACGAACCGACTGAACTGTCCGATCTAGTGGCGCGGTGTGTTGCGTGGGCCCCACTGCTTTTCGCCCAGTGAAACTACCAAACTGCTCTTTAACCATTTGCGGTTCGAACTGTACTTAACGTTTCGCTCTTGTGAATTCGCGCCGATGCTCATCCATAATCCCTCCTAACGTACAGTTCATTTGTATTAATTGGTCATTCATTAATTGCGTGTTAAACATTAAAGAGGCGGTGAATATAGGATAAAAGGTTAAGCGAGTAAACAGAGAAGTGAATGGAGTATCTTGAATTTTTCGCAAGCTTTGCGTAAACATCGTCGGAGATAAAAGATTCAGCTTACAATTCACTGCCACTCCATACTAAACTTTCATCTTTAAAATCGTAGGTACGTTGCAGCCCTCTCTTTGCATCGTACGTATTTTCGATCGCTTTATACATCTTCTTGGCTTAAGTTGCTCTACGAAAGAGTGGTTCCACGTAAAGATCGACTAATCGTTATTGGCGTAATCGTCCAATCCAAGAGATCGTATCGTTCTGAGACCAAGCTGAGAATCATTCTCCCGTCGTAATCGACTTGGCCGGCAGTGCGTTTTCGACTGATCTCCTTTGTTTCGATTCTTCCACCGAAATCCGCGTTCTCATCTCTCTCGTTTTTCTCTTCCTCTTCGTTTCTCTCCGCGTCTCACTGACCCTTTCGCGCGATTACATCGACAGTCCCGGCAATCTCTCGCGTTATTATCCGACGCAATCCTCCCTTATCCCCGGCAGGCGTGATTTACGCGCGAGCGTGCGCCACGGGTATCCTCTGGATCTTTCTCGCGTGGCAGCACAATGGGAGCGAGCGGGCTCGTGCAAATGGACCGCATGCGAATAATTACGGGGGTACATAATGTTGTCGGTAACTCGAGCCAAAGGCCGTACATAATAAACACTGCTTTCCACTGCAATCGACGTATCCCGCCTTCACGTGTACAAGCTCGCGCACCCACTCGCACAAATCACCGTGCTTTCTCGTAGCAGAAAAAGGATAGATGTTGAAGCGATGCGCGATTGCGGAGCGCAAAGTCAATTAGAAGGGAGAACGGGGATACGAAATTCGTCCCACGGATATTGAATTGACGCGTTCCATTGGCGAACTTACTTTTCGAAATTTGTTTGTTGACCTGCGAAACGGTGAAGCGGTGGAGGTGTAAAAAATTAATTAACAGCTCGAAACTTATGTACCGAGGGGGATAGGAAATTCGTTGCGTGACGCGTTAATTTAGTTTTCGCCGTTTTTGGCGTTGATTCGGGCTGAAATTAGACAGGGTAGGTCGGGTAGTAAAAAGGTGCAGTCCGCTTGGAGGGTAGGCTGTGAAAGTTTGGCGTGCAACGTTGTAATATATTTTATGGATGAATTTAGTTTCGCTCTTTCTCCGGCCGTCGAGTTGTCGAATTAAAAGCGAGAATCCGAGGAACTTGGGTATAATGGTGGATCCTACTCGAAGGTATGCTTCTTACAATCGCCTTCTCCTCAGATGTACAGAAATCCTAATTCCTTCTTTACTTTCTACGTGCGTCTTTACGTTTCTTTCGAAGACGGTCGCCGAGTATTGTTCGCCCCTTTGACCGCGGCTGCGAAATCTCATTAGAAGCTCCGAAGAGAAATTTGCAAAGTTACGCAAAGGACTCGAGCTTAAAGATAAAAAGTATCTTCCTTGTGGACCGATGGTTTCTTCAAAAGCATCTCCCTGGTACCTCGTCGAAGAGAGAGAGAGAGAGAGAGAGAGACAAAAACGAGAATAGTAAAACGCCGAGAGAAGGAAAGAGAAAGCGATCCGAACAAACAGAAATTATTTTCCATTCCTCTCCCCATTTTCTCTCCATCCCCTTGAATGATCGGGTGGTGGAACTTTTTCGCGGCTAGCTCGTAACTTTTCAACTGGGAAAGCTTCATATACAATTTTCAGCTCTCGCCGCGATTTCTCTCCGCATAATTTCCCCGTTGAAGAGAACTCGAGGATTCCACCCTCGTTGAACTGTCAGAAACGAAGGCGGAAGCTTGGCCGGTTACTCAACGCCTTCCGATCCAATCTCGTTCGGGGACGGATGGACGAGAAAAGTGCAGATATTCGGGGGAAAAATGGCGAAAGTTTGGAAAATGGCCTTGAAACGAGCTCGACGGGTGTGGTGGGACATGTTCCGTCGCAAGAGGAAGAGGAAGAGGATGGAGTAGAAAGGGGCGCGCCGGATTCGCCCTCTCGTAACTTTTCCCTCGACCTTCAACGCCCGAAGAACGGGAGGGTGGGGTTTAGGAGGGAAGGTTATCGTTGCGAGTTATCATCGCAATTAACTCTAATCACCCGTTAGCCCGGATTTCCGAAATCCCCAATTTCCGTGGGAATCGTCCGCTTAAATGGCGAATTATTAAACGGCGATTCGTAGGATTACGTCCTCGACCGGCCCCCTTTCCTTTGTCAAATGCTCTCTCGCTTTCTTTTAACCTTCTACTTCCATAGCCGATTAGAGGATTACGACGGCCTCTTTGACAAAATATCACAATGATCTTATTATAAGATGAAGGTTTTCTGCGACCATATATTTTCTTACCGTCGTCGTTAGTTTCGTGATGATTTCTTCATACTTCTTTTTAATTTGGCACCTCGACTCGATGCCAGAATTTTATGAATTACATACACACTGTACGATGTCGTTGCAGACGAATACACGTTCGATTACATGTTAAGTCCCTGGCCATTAACCCGGATTGGACAGATCCCCGATTTTCACTATATCCCCCAGAAACGACATATTACTGAACAACCATCTGTAGGATTACCAGCCCTTCGACTAATGCTGCTTGCGTGGTAATTTCCGTTTAGGATATATTAACTGGAGATCGGACGACGATTATGCATGAATTTTGAACGACGGTACCTCACAAGTAGTCTAACAATCAGCGGTGATGGATCGGATTCTGCCTGGCTCATTACTTTTTAGGCACGACCGTAAAGGGAGTGACTTATTTATACCTGCTTCTGTGCGAAGCACACTACCTTGCATTCCAAATACTAGGCCAGTACGTACTTGAAACGCGGCTCATAGCTTAACTTTCACCTTATCGCTCTAACGCAACTACAGTGACACATTGTAGATAGAAACTCAGCTGATACCGTACCTCTGCATTTAGCAGCTAGCAAGAGAATGCAAAGCTACATGTAATTGTCCTAAAAATTCACTGTAAAATCTTCTTTGTAGATATATTAAAAATACAGTGGCGAGTAAGATATTTAAAGTTGCATTCGCGTTTATGAAGATGTCAGTAGCGTTACTAGATTATTTTCCTGATATATTGACCACAGTTGGCTGCTTTATACGATATCAAATTTCATTCGCTTATTGAATCGTTGCACCGCAATACGATAAAGTGTAATTCGCATTTTAAAACGTTCTTTGTCCATTATCGCGTGTCCGAATGATCAGAGTAGGTCGAAGTTACGAGGCATTCGAACCTCGCGACCGGTGGTTGCTCGAAATTCCAGTATCCAAATGCGAACGCGTGGAATGTTAATTTCTGGAAAGTCAACTCTTGCGGGCAGGAGAGTGGGGGGAACTAAACATGAAAATCCTGTAATCTAGGATTCCCTTCTAATTCGACTGTTGGAGGAGCATGCGCTGATTCGCTCATTTGTTCGTTTCTACCCTGCCTCGGGCCGGGACATGGAGTTTGGACGAGGCCAGGCTGTAATCTCGACGCGGGTCGATGTATTCGCCAGTGTCTCTGTTCCTCGAGAATCTCACGAGTGCTGGAGCGCGGGCCACGGCCAAGCGAGAACAGGAAGGAGGAGGTTTCGCAAGGGTGCTGTGCCGGAACGCTAGGGGGTGTTTAACTCGTTGCTGGCTGACTGCCGCTCGCCTGCAGCTTTCTCCATAGGGCGAAATCGACCCGGTGAGAAACACCGACACGATGCAGTCGCCGCTTCTCTTCGCTTTATCTATTAGGTCCACTTCAAAGTAGCCCTGTTTTTTGACAAACTTTTTCCTACCATTAAGAATTTTCTTTTTAAATAATAAAAGAATAGATCCTTTAAGTGTCCCGATTGTATCGAAGTAAATTTTTGCAGTCTTGCGATGAGTGGTTTGATAATACATAACAAGACGTATGATTTTGAGTCGTGTCTACAAACGATCGGCATGCACGGTAAAGTTCGCAAGAATATTGAGAGATGCTTAGTTAGCAAATATTATACTTGGAATAATACGCATGTGTTCATTTTTCGCGAAAAATGTACACGAAATGACTATAAAGTCGAGTAAAGGTACAAATCCCGAAGTACGTAGAAACGAGCGATAGATTATTGGGAAAGAAGCTGCGTTGTGCGCTTATGAAAATTCTTTTCAACGCATACCGGAATCATTCGACCGAGAAAAATCCGCACGCAGTCGAAGGGTTCCGAGGAATTCGAAGCATTTTATCTCCTTCTCTCAAATATTTCTATCCTGCGGTGGCCCGCGTGCGGCAGCTATCGGCCACCGACAAAGTCGACTTTAATTAATTAATCCTCCGATGAAGGCACAAACGAGCTTTGGCATTTTCAATTTTCCCGTTCCGCGTGAATCCGCTCGAATCCCCAGTAGCTCGAGTGATTATAAATAATTTGCCATTATTCGGTATTAATTGTGCGTGTAAATGAGGAGAGAGAGAGAGAGAGAGTCGCGCATACAATGGGTGTGCTTTGTAAAGGGAATTAAGGTGAAAATGGTGAAGGTCCCGGTAATTAGTGACAATCAAAGTAAAGTCGATAAAACGTCACCCTAATAATACCTTCATTGAACTTTTTGTTCGCCAATGTTTTCTTTGATGTGCCATGCATGTGATGTTTCACTGCACATGATACGACTTGCTTGACCGATTAATCCACACAGATTTAACGAAAGACTTGTTAATTGTTCGGTATTCGGCCATTTTTTATATATTTTTACACACTTTCTTATTGAAAGTTTTATTCTTCGGAATGGACATTCACGATAAGCGAAATTTCATCAAAACCGTACGATGTGATAAAAAATACTTTGCTCTGCAAATCGTTCAATGATCTCGTCGTACTCTCGTTTCACTCTACCCTCCCCATTCTCCCTCCTTTCATTTTGCGGTAACGTCGGTGAAATTGATTCCTGTTCCACGTAAACGAGGGATGCACGCGTCGCGTCATGATGGAACGCTCGCTGCGGTGTCTGACCTTTTTTACGGTCTGACCACTTGTAATCGTCGTCTATCGCGCTCTCTTCCTTTCAGACAAAAAAAGTGTCTGTTATGAAGGAATATAGATGTATAACGCTTTATCCTCGGAATTAAACCAATGAGATACATTAACAGCATTTAAGCGTATGTTGAAAAAGGAAATTAGAAAGTTATATAATACGTACGAATCTATGTATATGTATAAAAAATAGCTGAGAAAGTTAATCAAATTCAATCCATAAATTTTCTTTCTCTCTCTCTCTCTTACCCGCGCATTCTCCTCTCTCTCTCTCTTTCTCATACACACATGTACGCTCACACGTATTGCATTCCACTCGACAATTTTGCGGGTTCATCGATGCGCGGTTGTTTCACTCGAGCGTTACCAGGTAAATCGATGGAGGAACGCGGGCTTATAAATTACACATTGCAGGGGAATCTGTAAGGGGCAGACAGCGCTGCTGTAAATTACGAAGCCGCGTTGCTCGACGTGTAACAGCGCTATGGGACGTGTGTGAGGTGTTTTGCGGGCATTTCGAGTTATTCGTTCGTCACTCGATGTTTCGTAGAAATTTAATGAAAGAGAGACGGAGAGGAAGAGACAGAAAGGGAATGTGCAGTTATTGAAGTAGAGTGCAGTTACGGTAATGGACTGATCACTGGCCGATTCGTGATATTGTCAGGTGTTCATCGATGGGGCAATGAATTTTGGTTAAGTGAAAGGGTGATTGATGTCGATGGGTTTCTGGTAATCGTCGAAACTATGGGCACTTGCTTGGCACAGAATGCAATGCGAAGCTGGTGCCCATTGCGATTACTATTTGGCACGACAAATGAGTGTCGCTAATTATTGAATCTGATTAATTCAATTGTCAGTTTCTCGATATTAGATATTTGTCGATAAATGTGTGGCACGTTGAATGAGAATATGGTGGATGTGCCCGGGACCTTGACGCAACCGACACTGACGTGCGTAAAAATAGATCGAAGATGAAAATAAAATTTCTCGTGATAATATCGTGTATATCGAACCGATGGAACGGATTCCAAGTAGATTCTCTTCGGTATTATTAGCAAATTTGTTCTTGTGCTCTGAACACTTATCGTAGTAAAGTAATACTCCAGTTAACGATATACACAATAAATTCCATCTCTCTTGCGCTTTACCGCAGCGAATTTGCGCGACGGCTCACGAAACGAGACACATAAAGCTGACAGATTCCCTGTCAAGATATCACAATGTACCTTGCCGCGCGTGCAAGTGTAATGCGTGATCCATCGTCGTATGCAAACTCGATTATACATAAAAATCTGAGTGTGCGATCTCGGTTTAGCGTGCGGGTCGCCGCACGCTTTTCTCCGATATTATGTTTGAAGAGGAAACACGCCAAGATAAAAACTTCCTCTTTTACGCATTACCCAATCTCAAAGCGCACATAAGCGTGGGTCTCTCGAAGCGCGGAATCGCATTACTTTCTCTAAGCGAACGATCAAGAACGTGCTTCGCGATGTCAGCAAGTTAAAGCGATTCTTATATTTTGTCGAGAACGCAAGATCAATAGCTCTACGCGCTCGTAGGTTAAGCTGTTATTATAAAAAATGAAGAGACCTCGTTGAAAAGAACTAAACGTGTGGTAATTTTTATTTCAAGCACCGATCCACACTTCGTGTCTAAAAGCTATCGTATTTCTGTTTGTGTTTTCCAAGTTTCCGGTACGTTTTTCGATGTGCATTACGAGTCCGTTGCACGTCGCATGGAAAATGAGCACGTACAATTATTCAATTCAAAATTCAATCGTGTCCTAACTAATATTGAAACAAATTGTATTATTATCGCAAAAGGACTCTAAGTTCTTCCAAAATACATACATATCGTGCAATGTTTATTTCACTCTGCTTTCACTCTTTAATTCTACGAATAATTCGACAGAACCAAATTGATCCTTTGATCGTGCTGGTACATGACATTTGGATTTCAGAAGCTCATCGTATCCCTCGCAGTGACTGTCCCTTGATCTCAGAACGTTCGTCGCCTCGGACGCGAAGCGTTTCCAACACGCTCGACGCCCTCGAGTGTAAACAAGCCCGTGAACCACAAACAATTTGCATCAGTGGTGCTACAGTGTACACGGCGTACACTCTACCGTCTCGAGACCGTCGAACGCTTCTTCGAGGACCTTAGTGTCGCAAGCAAACGTGATCGTCCCTTAAGGTTCAGTGGGACGGCTCGTGACGATCGTAAATTTTCGTCGAATTGTGCACCGACAGATCACCGATTAAATTGTTGGAACTAAATCGCGCTCCCGATGCTTTTGAATTTAATGCGATTAAATTAATCCTCGCATATGGCGACCGTACTATCATAATTGTTAACGTTTATGCCAGGTCCGATCGCATGACGTGATTTCCATTTTCGAATCGAGAGTGGATTTTGAGGCAGCACATGCACGATGAGAATATTGGTCGTTCTCACTCGAAATTGGTTAAAAGTTGCTACAGTATTCGATAGTATTTCGTTATCGATATTTCTTAAAAATGCGCGAGCTAATCGTCGTAGCATCTAGCATCTCAGTTTTGGAAAATTATCGGAAGTTATATTAAACTCCTGATAAAACTAAGTTTTAGTTAACAATATATGGTACGCGCAATTTATACAGGTAAAGGCGAAAATTATTATTGATCACGTATGTACAAACAAACTATTACAAACAACATGTACAAACTGTTACTTTACTTTGAGATAACAATTTCAGTCGTAATTAAAAAAATCAAGAGGAAGATATTTATTTCGCAATTTATACGAGTGTTTCGAACATACCCGTGGGATTATTTTTACGGAGAGTTCGGTCCAAAACCTTGCGCTCCTTGTCAATAGTACCTGTTTCTTTGTGTCTGATCTCGTCCCTGCACCTAATGAAAAACTCAATTCTCTGACACAACGTCACCGTAATATCTTTCACAGTGGCGCATTAAGAAAGTTTCCGCACGGAACACAGAGGGAGGGATTAGTCGCACTTGTCGGGGACATTCTCGTGCTACGGTGTAAACACGAATATCCGTCCTTTGGACGAGCATTCCGTCGCGTGAGACGGAAAGCTGGGACACAAAGGCTGGAAAAGGTGTGATTAAAAAAAGGAAGGATTACGAGAGATGAAAGAATTGTCGTTGAGTGGCCCGCACGAGGTAAGAGCTAAATTATAAAACGCGTTAGCCACCTTTCAGTGACGTGATAACGGTGCGCGAACGCGTGATACAATGTTACGAAATAATAAAAAAAAAAATACAGTTCTCCCTGGAAAACAATCGCAGAGAAAAATCTTTGGGAATACGTAGAAGGTAAAAACTGACGCGACGCGTGAATATATTTCATTGGTGGTACCATGTACCTGTGGGCCACCTGAAGTAACAAGTTATTCTATAACCCGTGAAAGCACCACCCACCCGCAACAAGAAACTCACATAAATAGCGGGTATCGAAACGAAACAAGCGAAAGCGGCGGTGCTGTCACGAGCGAAAAATTAGAAAAACATCCCCGTGGGTGACGTTATCGAAAGGACGAAGGGCGCAAGCGAGTATCGAAGGCCTCGAGGGTAGGTTGGCTTGGCAAGAGCTTGGTAAGCATTCGTTACAAGTGTGGGAGGTGCGAGAAAGGGGGTAGTAAAAGATACAGGGTGTCCCGAATTTAAATAAACAATCTACAAGGACATTTTACTCGGTTCATCCTTGTATTACGAAATTAGATTATCGTTCTTAATTATCTTCGTACTCAGTGTACCTATTTCTCGATAACGATAAAAAGCAAAAAAACTCCTATACATTGACAAAATTTTCAAGGAAAGCCAATTTCACTTCAGCCCATACTTATTTATAATTCTGAATCATAACGCTTATATAAAATCTCTCTTCTTCTTACCTGCGTGTTAATTTTACATCGGCCTGTATTTATTTCTAATTCCGTAACGTAGCGCTTATATAAAATTCTTTCGTCTTATTACTCGCTAGTTACGTCCTCGTAATTTGCCTGTTTAAGCTTGGGCCACCCTGTACGTAGCGAAACCCTTCGGGGGTTCCATCGCGTTACACCGGTGAGATTACAGGCCAGCTCCGCTTCTTGCACTCTCATCTCACGCGATTCCAACCAGCCGTATCAGCGAAACCGTGGGCCCGGCTAAAAATGATAGCTCGCGAATCTTCCCCGAAGGGTATCTTCTCGCCGTTTTCGCTCGGCCGTGATGAAGGCCGTTATCGCAGCACCGTCCTCAAGCCAACCATTGCGACCTTACCACAAATTTCGTTCTTCCTCCTTTGCGCGCGACCTCGTCCTCGTGGTCTGCTACTAATTTAGCCCCTTCTTACCCTCGTCGGAACGAGGAGCGCCTCACCGCTGAATTTTCGTCGTACACTTTATCGTGGACCTCGCTACTGACCTCGACACGCCCTTCCTTCAACGCGCGTCCTCGTTCATGACCTTCTTCGGGCGCGACCTCACGGCATCCCTTGCGCCAGTCCCTTCGTAGTTTTTGCATGCGCGCACGTGCGAGAACGAAGAGGGTGGCATTTTTCTCTTCCCTCGACCCTCGACCATCATCCAGGACAGGCCTGTTTTCCACGTTTCTTGCGGATCATCGTGAACGTTAATCCGCACCCTGCCACATTCCCTCGTGCGAACATAGAATGTCCATCGGCCTGGAATAAAATTTGAATTTCTTTATCTGCGTATATAAAGGATGCACGTGGGATTGTCTATTTTGCGGGTGATTGAACAATAACTTGACCTTCGATTCGGTAGATCTCGCAGGTTAGACACTTTGCGACGGAAAAGTAGTAGTTTGAATAATAGTGTATAGTTTACGTATATTTTTTCGTGTCAACGTGAATTCGCTTTTGTGTATAGATTCTTTAAAATAATATCTTCAGGATTTTTCATGCAGGCGCGACTCTAAAGTATTACATAATTGAAGACACTGCAAAAATGGTTCATAACACAAAATGGGTCGCTTTGATTTGTCAGATTTTTCGAGCTACATCTGTGTTTAACAAGAATCAGGTAATTTCGTTCAAAAGACCAGAAACAAAGTTTAAATTTGTACAGAGCACCTGCAGCTCTCATATTTTTTTCCTGAAACTGTTCTCTGTCTCGGTACGAGCGTACACGTAGATTTTCTCTCGACAATTTCACGTCGCTTCTCGCGCACGCTCGGAACTGAAAAAACACCCTCGAGCTTTCGACTTTACTAAAACGCACGCGCGTGATGTTGGCGCGCGAGTATCATTAGATTTCGCTGAACGAGTCGCCCCGTTTTCCCTATCCTCTCTCCCTGGTAACCTCCCTTTAGAAGGTAATGATTTTTCAACGTCGATGGAAACACCGGGCGTCAGCATTTTCCAGGCCTCGGGAGACGACACGTTCGTGCGCCAGAGAAAAATGGAAAATTCTCTCGCGCCCTCTCCGTAAATCTGATACGTTCGAAGAATATGCATCAGCAAGAGGATGAAATGATACGAACACCGGTATCATCTTGCGTCCAATGAGGGGAAACGTTAAAGAGAAAGGCAGATTGTTAACAACCAGAGGAGAAAAGGTGGGCGTGGAATCGATTGCATCGAAGCGCGCGTTGGCGTTGCATCCTAGGATACGTAAATATATCCCAAGGATGAATGGATGAATATTCGCCGAGCCCGTGTCCTCCTTGTCGCGCATCGCGTGGCACGTGGATTTGATAATCCGTGAGTTACATGCATTTTTCCATTTCTCCGTTAACGAGAATGCTCGCTGGAAGGAAGGTGGGAGGGTGCAAAAGCGTCCATGTGAAACTGCCGTGCGCGTAATTTCATACGGTTTACGCTTTCGCGCGAAAGAGCGTGGGACAAGCGAGCAAAACAAAACACTTCCACCCGTTGTTGATCCTTGTTGGCTTTCACGACACTCCAGAAATGGAACGCAGAGCATAGATACGCATGGAGGATAAAAGGAATCACGTGAAATGTAATAGTTACGATAACTTGAGATACATTTTCGCAAGGAAAACTTATGGAGCAGCGTGCACTTGAACGAGCAAGCACAGGCGCACGCGAGTGCGATATTATGATTATGGTCAGTGGTCCAGTTTGCAAAGCAGTGACGCTGCAAAGTATGAATAATGCGCTGATGGAGATTAATATCAGACATCAACAGACTCCGGCGACCTATATTGCTTCTATATAGAAGGTGTGCAAATAAACGCGTGTACTCGATGTTCATTGACCTAGGATCAGTCCACGTAATAGTCTGACGCTAGGTGGACTATCACCAGCCTGATACATCGCTTGATCAATTCTGAGGAGAAATAAATCATAAATACTGTATTCAGCATTGAGGAAATCTTTAACTAACAATTAAAATTATTGCATTAATCTGATTATGGAATTCAATTCATAATCACACTTGGGGTAGGGGTCCACTGATAATTGCGCAACTATTTACGCGATGATTTGATCCTTCCTTGGAAATCACACGCGACAAGGAGACGCGCAATTAACTATTTTCGTAACTAACGATTTTTATTAAAATTACAATTATTACCAAAGTTGCAGGTCTAGCATCAGCTTGAAATTTCACGCACGCAGAGATCAGGACTCGTTTGATACTAGTACACATTGATGTCACGCGCGATGGCCTCACAGTAAACACAGACTTTGCTTCTGGAGATGAAAACGGCGCAAACAAAGTCGACAACTATTACCTCGTGTCTCTTCGCAATTGTTACACAAAACCGAGTACACCCTACTTAGGAACACTGTCCACAGTTTGACTCGGCGAAGTTGCATCTTCGAGAAAGATGCTCGAAACAGTAGCCACGTTTATCCTCTCGTGTCTCCTTCTTCTGCTCGAGAGGGCGACGAGAGACTTTCTAAGAAAAAGGCAAAGAAAGCGCGCGCACGAAAGAGCGTGAGAAGAATGAAGCGGAAGAGAATGGAAGGACAGGGTCGGAAGTTTCATCGAAAGTCGAGAGAACCGATAAACAATTCCACTTCCGGTTAACGTCTGCCTTTTATCGGCAGGCCGCTTTTGCCTTCGCTTCGCTGAGCGATGCGCATCTGCAGTTTAGTATTATGATTCTGGATGAAACTTCTCTCTCTACCGGGGCGAGAAACGATCGATACGTCGCAGTCGGTGCCGCGTTATCGTCTATGCGACGGCCGTGCCTGGCCACTGGCAGCCTCGTCGTTTCCACCATGATCGACCATTAATCCTGCACAAAGGAGGAGGATCGCAGATTTATTTTCCGGTAAACGTGATTTAGAATTTACCTAATGAGGGCCACGTATGTACCTGAAGAAACACATTGAAAGACGAGCACTGCTTCGCTTACGTAGACTGCCAGTCGTTGAAATTGTAACAGTGTGGATTTAACGGCGAGGATTGAATTTATACTCGAGGATTTCAGATGCTATTACGAAATGATTCCAATTTTATTCAGCTTAGGATCCATGAGACTTTTGATTTATAACGAAAGTTTGCGTGATACTAATTTGACTCGGGTCATAAAGCTAATGGTAAATACATATGCCAGCTGGCTTCTTTTTAAATCATACTTTCCTGGGGTGTATTCGAATTTTAATCAGGACTATTTCAAGCGCTGGAATTATCGGAATTATCATTAGAACATTGATTTAAGAGGTAAATAAATTACGTCGTGGTCTTACTGAAACAATTTGCTCTTAAATGAACAGAAATATTTTTAAACCGTCGCACCGGTTAAATCTCTCGCTTGGAGGCCCTTCGCGGTGGTCACGGCGAAAGTGCCTCGTAAAATACTCTCATAAAACCTCGACACTTTGTAACGAAAATGACGGTGATGCGTAACTGCTCGCAAATGTCTCCATGGCGTTTTATCGTGGCTGCTAACGGTTGGTGCGGCCCTTCTCGAGTCTTCGAACCCTGATAACGGAGAAAGAGCCGCGATACATCAACATTACCCTACGCGATGAAAGAGGAAATTTGCAGGTTTTTCATTCATAACAAAACGATCTCGTCCAATCCTCGAGAACTGCTTTACAGTCACATTCGCCAATTGACGAAACACTAATTAATGTTTATAGTACGAAACACTCTGAAAACGCGAACAACAGACCGTGCTTAACAAAACATTTGAAATCGGTTTATTGCGAACGTAATCTTCCCTACTTCACCCTCTCAGTCTATGTAACACTCTTAATATATCGCATCCGATTAATAAATTGAAAACACAAATATTCACAATCTTAACATACTTCACTGATCGTGGAAGAAATAAATGACATAAAAATTCACGAAGGATATGGACAGTGGTTTCAATTGTTCGAAATTGAAATCTTTCGAAAAGCGGGCGCAGGATTGTAAAAATTCCAAATGATAACTTCACAGGGAATACCGTGACGATTGTGTCCGTCGATCACGTTTTTTTCTACTATTGCTTGCTAATCACTAAACCAACGACGGACAGAGTGTCGTGATGTCATCACGGACGAAGGTGCTTGACGAAGTGTCACGGCCTCGATCGAAGGGCCGTCGCGACGCTCGTTATCTAGGTGTCCCGACGCGTCTCGTCTCCTCTTCGAAGCTCCGCGGCCTTCGTCGACGCTTTGAAGCTGCTCTGTCCGTCGCGCGTGTCCTCTGATCGATTTCCGATCGCAGACCTTCGAACGTCCGTCCGTTGCGAGGAGAGCGTAGGGCAAGCGCTTTCGTGCAGATTCTGTTTGCCGAGGAAGTAAAAGGGAGTAGCGGAGAAACGTAAGGGGAGTCTACTTGACTATTGATTTCACGATGAAGCAGGGAGTAACGCGTTCGTTGGAATTTCCACTTGCGTGCGCTTCTGCGGGTCGTTGACCCGAGACTAGCGCTGGTTTGGACGAAGACCGTATCCCTGAAATTGCTGTAGGCTTTGTGTCGAATTTTACTTTACTTCTCAAACCAGGAACTGCGTAGGCTGTGATCGAATAGCTTGTCAGGAAATACGAGAAATTGGAAGTTCGTGTAAAAGTCGCAATAACATTGTGTAGCTCAATACTTACTTGAAGATCGTCCTGTAGAAAAGAAACTCAGCAAAAAGAGACTATGCACGTTTCGAGTCTGTTTGCTAAATATTTCTGATTAAACCTGTATTTTTATAAGTACACCGTTGTACGAGTAAAGTCAATCGATCGAATCGTTTTCAGAAATGCACAACAGTCATGTGGATATATATTGTTACATTAACGACGATTACAAGTATCGGTGTATTGACCATAATTTGCCATCCTTAAAGTGATATTGGGAACGTAGGTCGAATGATATCCCCTACTCCGACCAAGATACGCATTATTGTTTTTACCCGATGTACTTGTTAATTTAATTATTGTCAAATATTTGGCCACGAGTGTCTTACTACGCGTCATCTTTGCGAACCTTCGTACATCACCGAAAAAAGATTCACCGGGCTTCGTCTCGTGAAGCAGGGAAAATCAATTGCTCGCCCCGGGTTAATAAGCCAGCTAGCTCCCTTTTCAGAGTCCCGTCGTTGTCGTGGTCCCTTGTGGCAGCAAACACAATGGACGACAGGCCAAGGCAAATTCGTGCCAGAAGCTCGAGGATGATCACCATTCTGACGAGGCCAAATGTCTCTCCCTCTTCTCCCGCGGCTCTCTCTCAATAACGAGAATGCATTCCCGCGAACGATGATGTCACCCTCCTCTCGATGCCCCCGCGTACGCAAATACTCGCTACGCCCTCCCACAATCTCACTTTCGAGTGGCCATACGTGTCACGGCCTACGAAAATATCGATTCTTAACGACCATGCTCTGGTATGCCGTGTCTTCTCGAAACGTTTCTAAGTACCTGAAAACGTTGTTGATGCGCTTCAGCGGAAACTTGAACTTTTAACAAAAATCAAATGACAGATTCTCCTCCACCTTCGCGTATCTTTGACCCTGACAGTAATTTCCATCGTGAATTTTCGTTCATTGTTGTTGTTGTTTCGTTAAGAATTTACTTGCCCAAAAATCCTTACGACGGTGACTAAATATACTCGCACCTTTTCCGATATTTAGTTGCATTTATTATTTTGGACAATTCAGTTCTGTGCTAAACGGTACAAGTTCCGAAACCCCTTTAAAAAAAAGCTACGAAGCTTCAGGTTTTATTATTGCCCAAGAAAAAATGTTCGGTCTACCTTTATAACGTACACTAGAATCAAAAACAGATTCGTCGAGCTTGCTTTGCAATCGGTTTTACAAACTAATATCAAAGCTGCATGTTTTATACTCGTGCGTAGGCGGGAATGCGTTACCTGCCAATTGTCACGAAGCGTAATAACGAAATGCAACGTTCGAAAGCATCGCGCGATCGAATGGAAATCACTGTTTTCGTTTTCCTGTCCTTCCGAGAAATTCATTTCGCGAGACAACGCTGACGCAAGGATATTCCAATTCTCCGCGAATAAACTCCCACATCGATGACCCCATTATTTCCACTCTGTTATCACTTCTCGCGATTACGCTCGCCATATCGGGGGGCGTTGTCGTAAAATTTTCCAGACGCCCGTGTATATTCGCTCACGGTCGCTCGAGTGGCGGCGGAAAAAGCAGGGGCGGATAATTTCGCGGCGTTTTGAATTATAATACCGCGGTAACGCAATGTTAAACGACCCCCATGGACTGCGCCGGTAATGGGCGCCGCGCAATATTTTCCTCGGATTTTTTTTTCTTCTCTTCTCGTTTGTTCCATGTTTATCGCGAGCAGCAGTATCGCAGGTAACACGTGCGCGCTCGAGCATGGAGCTTCGAGAAAATTAATCCGCGAATTGTACGTTTTGTTTAACGACCCGCTGCGTGGCCGATGAAAAATTCCCCGGGCGTAGGTGGCCTCGTAATTTTAAACGCATCGTAATTATGACAAATGCCGCGAGTGGGAGAACTTTACTCCGGCAAAATTTCGTATAAAATAATCGTGGAGTCCCGTGATTGCGCAACAACGGCCCGTACCTGTTCATTTTTAACAACCGAGAATCGCCATAAGTTTGTGCGCACGCTCGAGTCGCCAGATCGAAATAGGTCGGGAGCATAGAAATATAAAACTGCAGCCGAGCAATCGTGTCGGGCGTCAATTTTAATTGAATAAGTCCCACGCGATTGGAACGGGGTGAGCGAATGAAAAAAAAAAGAAAGAAGCACGAGAGGATGGGGAGAATTCGGGTGGAGGAGAATTTTGCCCCTGCGTGATCGACAATTTGCACCCCATTAACGTACACGCGAGCCAGCGTACTAATATCCTGCCTATCATCGGATTAGAGCAACATCGGCGAACGTAACTCGTTAATTCCATCGCGCTATTAACTTTAACGAAAATATCGCCACGAGCAGTCACGAATTCGCGACGGAGAAGAAGAAATTCTCACAGTCTCGTGGAACAATTTGCCAACCCCCCTGGTGGTGTCGGACAACCACGAGCCAACACAGATTGCCTCCCTCTAGTGCACCATTAAGGCGAGCCACTTCGAAGGAAAATTCGCTCGACGGATTCTTAACGGTGGAGAGCGGCAGAACTTTACACCACCCTCGGCCATTGAAGTAAATCTGGGCCGTCGAGGGGGTGAGTGGGTTGGCGGTAAGCGAGAGTCTGGGTGGTGGGGTTTGCGGAGCTTGCGAGTCCCTCGGCACACCGATGATGGTTCAGGGTCCGGACCATCGTGGTGCCAAGAATACCAACCCAGAGCCGAACCGCGTATCCTACCTACATACCAAGCCACCGACCAACCAACCGACCAACCAACCCAATCCCTACCCTTTGTTTCGCCGGGCACACCGTGAAGCCGCCCCTGAATATCCCTCTTCATTATGCCGAGATCTTTCCTCCGCGGCACAATTTATTTTCCTTCTTGCTAAAGCGAGCTAACCGAACCGACCAAGGAACGCGGAAGAGACGGTAGGTATGGGGATGAAGGGCGGCTTACTCCTCGCGGGTAAAGCGCGTAGGACGAAAAGGGACGCTCTCGATGTGCGAAACAGAGAGAGGAGAGAGGTAGTAACGGAATAGAGCAGTACTTCTCATATTTTGGTTATATCTTCTTGAGATTTTATTATCGTCTACCGCTCGGTGTTGTAATAGTAATAATGGTGATATCATTTCTAGAGGGATATGTGTCCTCGAAAGAATTCGTGTTTATTTTAATATTGGCAGATCACTTTATCCGAGAATACTCTAATTACCTTTGGATACCACGTGTTGAGAGACGCTGGAAGAGATGGAGGAAGATCTGGAAGGAGAGAAGAGAGGAGAGAAGGAAGGGGATGTTTTTCTTGCCGCCTTTTTCATCCCTTTCCTCTTCCGTGCTTCTCTTCCTTTTTACATCCTAGTCGGTTTTCCGCGCTTTCCTCGCGCAATTCTCCGCTCACGGTGGTAGCAACCCTTTTTGCTTCTTCCCTCTTCCATCTTTCTGCTTCCATTCTCCTTCTCGCTCTTCGCGTCTGAAAGCTTCGCTGGTACGAGTCACGTCGCTATGCTTTAATGGAGATTCCACTGTGAAAAGGTGGATGGAGTGGGTCGATGGTCTACGCTGGACTTTATTTTTAGTCAAAGAAGTGGGTGTACCTGTGTGGCGTTGCAAAATGGTAGTCCGACGATTCTCAGATTTGTTTAACGAGATTTACGTAATGTCATTTGCGCTCGAGAAGATGGATTCGACAGTGCGGCGCACGTAAAATTCACGAGATAAGCTCGAGAAGAACTGTACGCTTAGATAAAAATATCGATGAGTCTTAAATTTTCTTCAGTTTCCTGTACATTTACTTTGTACGTGGAATCCAGCTGACGTCACCTTTTTTAAAGGTCCAGATTTTAATAAGTCGGTTTCTCTACGTGTATTAATTACAATTAATTCAACAGAAGCTTTTTATTACAATTGAATACGGAAAAATTAAAAATATTGACGTTCCTCCCCCTTAATGCTCTCCTTTCTTCGGCATCTTACGCTTAACCCTTTTTCTTCTCGTTCACTCCGACCCCCTCTCCCTTCCTGACATCGTGACCGTGAGAAGAGCATCTCGACGTAAGTGAAATTCCACTGGCGTAACACGACGTAATGAAGACGATGCCAAGGGCACTCGTCACCGTCGACTTCTATTCATAGGCCACTCTCCGGCGACCACTGTGGGGGCAGCGCAACGTGCGGGGGCATCGTGTAGGGCAGAGACGAGAGAAACACGAGCGATCAAGCGAACGAGCGAACGCGCAGCTCGTTTAACCTCTCAACTGTATCAAACGAATGTACTCGTTGTAAAAACAACCAGCAATACTCGTTCTATTACATAAAATAATTTGCCTTAATACTGACACAGACGTTTCTTTGATCATTATTTTTCTTACTTTCCTTTTATTATAGATTGCTATGAACACAAAACTGTGGACTTGGGTCCTGCACCCAACACTCAGTACTCTGTACTCAAGTTACCATCTGTGATCGTAGACCGATGTCTACATATCTCATCGTACGAACATCACGCCAAACGAAAGTCTGACAGTGTTGAATGAGTCCAAGTTCAATTAAGCGAGTGAAATTGAATCGAAATTGAATTGAAGATTGACAATGAATATGTGGACGAGAATATAGACGAGATCGGCGCACCGATGTTGGATTATTTTCTAATAAAAATGTTCGAGAGTTGGTTCGAACGTCGATGGAATTCCACGGGGAAGTATTCGTTCGATTAATCGTTGCAGCCTTTTCGCCCGTGGTTTGTCCACCGCGGAGGGTGCTCTCGGTTGTTTTACACCCTTGTAGCGCTATTTAATTAATGGAAATCCGAGAAATAGAAAACTGGCGTGGAATGTGCCCTCGCACGAGGACGGACGTTTAATGCATACCTTGTCATGAACGAGAATGCGTACGAAATATACGGAATGCACGCCAGCCGAAGGTGGAACAGGGGTAGCAAGGAAGGAGGGTGGTTTGGTTGTGCTGGGATCGATGCACTCGTTCTCGATGCCGAGGTGTTCGTGCACGTACACGGACACGAACGTTAGCGCGTGTGTGTAGATCTGCCTGCTTTGTTCCTGCAGCGTTTGCACGACTCCATGGCGGAGAAGTTCGCGGAAGAATAATATCGAATACGCGCGATCGTATCTCAGCTCCACTCGAGGGTTTATTTGCAAATGGAAATGTAAATTAACATGGCGGTGCATTTGTATGAAGGCACCGCGCCGTTGAAGAAGGAGGATCTTTTCTCGATTTAACGGGAGCTTCGAAGAGGGTTACATGTCAAAGGGTGTAAACATTAATTCAAGGATATTTGAAGTTCCTTATCGATACACAAGGCACTCGACGAATATTGACGTGCATTTTCTACGAGTACTCGAACGTATTGAAATAGTTTGTTAAAATATTTTATTATTCAATAAAATTTCCGACTCATTCTTCGTACATAATTAATTAAGAAACAGTGATTGTGCACAGGTAGCGCTATTTTTAATTAGCAGAATTTTATATTAAAATAAAAGAGGAAAATTGTGTAACAAGCGCAGTGACGTCGAGGCGTAACGTCTAGAGCTCCGAGTTGCAGCGGGATCGATGCACTCATTCGTCGTCATATGGAACGCGACGATGCTCTGTGTGCGTCTGTGCGCACAACTGCGTGACACACAGTGAATAGTCGCGTCTGCGCGCGCGCCTCTTTGTTCTTCAAGACAGAGCGCGAGAGCAAGAAAGAGAGAGAAAGATAGAGTCCCGATTGGTGGAGCACGGTAGGAGAATAAAATCGAACGTGGTAGAGCAGGGGTTCGTCGCCCTGTTTCTCGGAGAGATCTCTTTTGTCTAGAGATGAATACACGAATGACGAGAAAAAATGCGCTGACAGTCCAAAAGTCAATACATTTTTACTGCTCCTTTTGAGTAGAGTGATTTTCGACTTGTCATGCTACATGTATGCTCTGAGAATGTCTCGTATGTGTAACTATCTACTTCTTACATGGAACGATATAAATACAAAGAAATCAAATAAAGCACATATAGTGGGTCGTGTCATAAACGATTTCTGTGATTGACTTCCATGGTAGCCATTGCTAACCATTACACGTATAACCTACATTGCTCCGAATCAATAACTAATTAATTTCCAAATTCTCCAAGATACATGTAATATAGAATTAATATAGGTAACCACCCTTATACGCGTGTAACGAAAAAAAAACTTTACTCGCGATATGAAATTCAGAAAAATGTAGAACATTCCCTTAACCAGTTAACTGCGTTCGACGTGTATACGCGTCAATCCAAATTTTGTATATTTTTGATCATGAACAATAAAAAAAACACTTACCATTCGATACAAAAACTAAAAATTAAAACTCAAAAAGAAAAATTCCACAGTTAACTGGTTAATACCTGCGAGCTGTTAAATTTGGTATTGCACCTGTGCAGAATTTTATTTAACCTGTAGATTGTTTTAATTCTCACGGACGCGTACCCTAAATCATCGAGCACCACTCCAAATCCACAATTTCATGGGAAAGGGTAGCGCGAAGAGATTCTACGAAAAAAACAGTCTCGTCGGAAGTGAAGAACGCGAATGGACATTGTGAGAATGGAAGAGGAAAGGGAAGAGAGAAAAACAACAAACAAATGCGGAAGTCTCGAGCGTAACAATGAACGAACGAACCCCCCTAAGGCGCCAAACGGAAAGACGTCGGCATCTCTCTCACCCCCACCCTCCTCAATTCTACTTCCTGCCGTGCCAGCGTCGCGGTGCGCCTCGCCCGTCTATTTCAGTCGTCGACGAGTCACCCGCCTTGCCTGCCACTCGTTGGCCAACTTTTTTCGCGGTCACCTGAGAGGAACTGTTTCGTTCCATCGTATTCCAACTTGTCCAACGCGCTTCACGACGAGCTCCCTCGTCATCTTTGTCATCTTCGACACCTTCCTCACCTCGATCATCATCTTCGCACATGGGTCGCATCGTGAATTTCAATTGGCGAGGCAAGTAGAACCACCTCCTTGGAAATAGTTTACGCCTCTTCGTAATTTTCTTCATTTTTCCAGGCTCTCTTTTTCGATGGACACATCTATTTTACTCTTTCTTTCTCTTTGCTTTTTTGCTGCAGTTCTTCTATTCACGTTTTATACTGTACTTCCGCCTCTCTCCTCAGTTTAGAGAAATTATTATATAAATCCGAGGTCGCGTAATTCTTCCTCCTCTTCTTCTATATCGCTTCTTCTCTCCATTCTGCCATCGTACGTAAATTCCACTTTCTTTCCTTTTCAATAGATATATGGATTTTTCGCTTCCATCTCTTTACTTCTTACTGAATTCTCTCTGACCAGCCCTGTTTTCGAAATATCCCTTTACTTTTCCGTTAATTTACACGGATCATCGAACAATAATTCGCAAATAATTCTTCACGTCTACCAAGCAAAAGAAAAATGTTCGTAAATAATATAAGGCAAGATTCTCGTGTGAACTCTTCATTTGGTTCATGTAACATCGTGTTTCGCACGAGACTCGTGTCCTTCCTTCCTTCGAGCGCTTCTATTTTTTCCTCATTCCTTTTCTCGCAAAATCGTCGCTTCTTATCCGTCCTGCGTCCTTCGCGCGTGAAACGGCCGGTTGATCGATCGCCGGTGACGTAAACGGAGCCCACGAAAATTTGACAGTCTTCCAACTTCTCGCGATGAGTAATGCGGTAAAAAGCCTCAGGCGCGGGCGTGAGCCGAAGGAACGAGCCGGTCGACGAACTCACGTGGAATTTCACGGAATTTCGCATAACTTTTCCCATCCACGGTCGCGCTTGCCGATTATTTACGGTCGCAATATGCTAATCGGGTGAGCGCGCGCGCGCGCGTCCTTTTGCCCGGCTTACCCGCCAGTAGACGAGAATTATTAAAATCGTGGCTCGCGTCTCTTTCTGGCCCCGGAGGACGATTTGCATAATGAGTGGACGTAGAAAGGAGGGGGTAATTCGTTCGCGGTTTTGCCCCGTTCGAGTCCTTTCTGCAACAGCGACGACGAATTTCCACGCGGCCGGACCTAACGATAAATATTAAGTTCTCGCGTTAGCGTAATTTCTCCCTCTCGTCGAAATGCGGTAAAGTACGGAAACGTCCTTTACGCGCGAGGACAATGCTGGGAAATCAACGGCAGAGGGACTGCATTGCAGTTCGGCGAGAGCAATTTCGAAAGATCATCTTCAGCACCGTTAACATTCGATTTAACTTGAACAGGATTGGATGTTCTAGAATTTTGTAAATTTTGGATAGTGTTAAGTGTGTTGTAAATCTCGAAAATCTCGGCTATTTTTATGAATCTATAAAAATATGTTATTAGTATAATCGGTCATTATTACAAGCATTCAAGTGAGTCAATGCAATTCATATTATGAGTCTTTTGATATGTTGTCGGAGGCTTGGAAGATTGAATAAAGGCTTACAAACACTCAGAGTCTATTAACATTGTCAAGAATTTTATGAGGCCTTTTTTATGAATCGTGATCGAAGTGCTTCATATTTTCTCCGTATTTACAGATTCGAAATTACGAAAAGATCTACGAAAACGATTATAAACGTGCTTATTATTCCTTGGACGCGAACAAAAATCTCGTCCGTCCAGGAATCTTGCAATTCTTTCGAGTAAAATCTCGAGCGCATTTCTTTCTCCGTTTTTTTTTTCTCGCCCGGGGCTTCTTATCCTCTCTCGGATTATTCCGTTACGCGAATACACCCAGTGGTTGCACACGAAATACGAATACTAAGTATGTAAATGTATAACACCCTGCCACACCATTTGCGAGTTGAGTTATTTCAAATGGGCTTCCGAGAGTGACTTTATTTTCCATTCTTGCATCGAATTAGGTATCATACACATTTCCATAAATCCCATTACAATAATCTCGACTCGACCCATCCGTTCTTACGCGAGTACGTGAAATTATGAAAATTACAATTGGCGTAGATCTTTAAAACAATGGAGCATATCTGGTCCTTCGAAGTGCCACGACGATTTCTCGCAAAACTTTTCTCTGAGTGGTCCCCGTCCGCGTGGCTTTTACTCTTGAGGAGGAAAAGCCGAAAGGAAGAGGAGATAAGATAAGGACGAGAAGCTCGACTGAGTTTTCCACCTCTCCCCGTCTGACGCCCAACGGTCACACACCAGGACAGGTCTCGAACGAGATTTTTTTTTCTGTTACAGAGACGAAGAAGGAAAAGACTGAACAGAGTGCAAATGGCGCGGTATCGCCGAGCGGCGAGCCGCCGGCCAATCAGGGCGCGGCTACGACCGGTGGCACGGTATCGCTTACCGGAAATGCACCCCCCATTACGTGGGATCAGCAAAAGCCCAGTAGGCCGAGCACCCTCGAGGCCCGGGTGGTGGCGAGGAGGCTGATCTTGTTCGACAGTGAGTATTAAAAACATCATTGCTGAGAGATCTGATTCGACGATCGAAAGCTGGGTCGATCCACGGGCACTCAGAGAAAAGTATAACCAGACGAGACATGTGCGTGCGTGTATACGATAATAATTAGGGATAGTGACGGTGGTGGTGAAATTTTTTTCAAATAGGAAATGTGTGTGTGTGCGTTGATAATTGCGAAAGTGGTAGAAGTCACGAATGTTTTTCGTCAAAAAAGTTCTATCGCTTAGACGAAGTAACAGGGCGAGAATGAAAGAATCAATTTTCTTCTGGATCCTTCACTTTTATGCTGCTTCTATAGTCACGCTTAAGAACGTAATCTTACAAGATCTGTGGCAAGGGGACGTTAACCACGTCACTCGTAATTCACGTAACATCGCCAAAGGATTTATCCGACTTTAGCAGAATCCTTTCACGTCTCACCTGCTTTTTGGCCAATTCATCGCGCGACGTATTTCCCCGATTCTTCACCTTTACAGCGGCCATCCCTTTTCACCCTTTTCGCGCGCCTCTTCTTCGACTTCTCCCAACCTCTTTTCATCCCTGTCTCGAAGGGAGACGACGTCGTTTCCGTGACCTGCTGAAGTCGTAATACGAAATTCGTATTGCGAATTTTTAAAAGAATTTTCTTCGCTTTCCTTTCACATTGCTAGAGAGTATAAAGGTAGTTCCAAAATTCTATCGACGTGGACCTCTTTTCCTTTTTTTCTTCCTCTTGGTCGTTCTCAGACCGTCTCGGCACCCTGTCACGTGTTCCACATCCAATCGCAAGAGGATGCGATTGTTGAGAATAAGATTGCCTTGGACGCTAACCAAGATAAGACGAAGTATATTTGATTTATTCAAAGTGCAACTTCGTAGCACGAGGAGATAAGATCTCTTAAGAAAACTGAAATGTAGAAGATACAAATGGGTACAGTGGAACATTTTACATGACATCGAAAGTTTTAATTTACATTTGTCGTTGAACGAGCAAAACTTCGGCGACGTATTCCTTTTCAAATGAAATTTATAATACAATATTGCGATCGATCCTTCAAATCTGCTCTCTGGAAGAGACGTAGAGGTACCGAAATTCCAACGAAACTCAGCGGCACGTTGTTCTCTCGCATGTCGAATTTTATCGTTGAATATCGGCCCGTTCGTACGGGAAGCAATTAAAAGCACGCGATGGGCGATAATGTTGAACGTTAAATTATGCGCGAAGCGATAAAAGCTTTGCTAGCCGCTCTTTTCCACTGTCTATATCTACGCCAATTCCTTTGTTCGCAATTCCCTTTTTTGGCGAAAGCTTGACGAGCATTTTTATGAAAATAATCGTACTCTTCGTAACATTTTACTAATTATTCCTAAAAAGAATGAACGAGTAAAGGTAAACTTTTATATTACGCGGTAATCGGAATGTTCCCTTTACTCTTTACTGCGCCTCGTATGTACTTTCGTTCGCATACCAACAGAAATTATATCTATTACCTTCTATGTTATTAAAAATATTTAGTAACCAAAGAAACGTTTAAGGCGCGATTAATAAATTGAAAAAAGAAATTACCACTATTATAGACTACTCCAAGGCGTATACTTAATTAATTTCGATTATCTCTCCGTAATCGTGGATCGTCGGCGAACGTTTCACAGAAGCGCAAACTTGGGCACTTAATAGAGCGCACGATGAGAGTTGGGTCAATGGGTCAGCTCCCATAAATTGTTTATACTTCTCCGGTACTATCTTCCAAGGACTATTTCTCTCTTTGTCCTCCGTCCCTATCTCTCGACCATTCTCGATCCAACAAGTGGCATCGCCCAAGAATCTCCGGACAAGCGGCGACCTCTTAGCAAATAATACAGTTAGTTACGAACGCGCTTGTGCAATTTTTCCCTGGCACTTGGCCCAAGATGTAGCTCTGCGATGGAACGACGAAACAAAACGATCGTTCGCTCCTACCACTAAATCACATTGGCCAGGCGTCGCGTGGCGAGAATCACAGTGGACGGTGCTCGGTATCCACTGTGACGCGCCTTTCGTCGCAATTCCACGTCAAACGTATCTCCGAACTAAGCATCCATGACGGACATTACGTAATTGGTGATTATATTTGAACCGGGCACGTGGACCAGCCACTTCTAAAACTCCCCCGTCGCTTAGTCACCCACGTTCGCTGACAGGAGGACTCTCGTTCGACCAATTAAAAGTTTTCACCTAATATGTATACGAATCTCTTCGCTAAACACGTGTCGAAGATCAATACGACTCTTTGATATCGAATGATTAGCTCGACTTTTGCAGCTTCTTCTTTTACTTCTTCACCTTTTCCTTTTGATAAGCAATCGTTCCTATAATTGAAGAATTTTATTTTATGGAATGCTTTCACATTGAGCGATCTAATATCAATTTTTATTTCTCCTTACTTTAATCGCACGCGTACAGCTAGACTTTTTCCTGCAACAAAGCACGAGGCATCTTTCTGCTCATAACGAAAGTGTGATAAGTGAAATTTCTTATTCGTGTTAATATTCGTGTATGAAAACCGTATTGCGCGAATTTAGCCTTGATTCTCGTCTTTCCTTTGTTCTTTCTGGAAAATAAGCGCTCGGCTTGTTCACTGGAATCATTACCACTCGATCTATTCGAGACGAAAATTGAAATTCATGGAAGAGTTCGTCGATTTTTAATCGCGATACACGAACCATCGTCGTCTTCGCTGAGCTTAATATTCGTCGACACATTTCGCGGATCGATTTTGCAACAACTTCTCTCCCACAAGGTAGACCCGTTGACACGCGTGAGCCCCTCGTGCCAAGACACAACTGCCGCCACCTCCGCCCTCCGGCCTCTCCCACTCGAGTTCTCCATCGTCCTATAGTCGTTTCGCGTGAATCACATTTTCTCAAAACGACTGGCGGCGCATCATCGAGCGCCCAAGCTCGAATAGTTTTAAGCGACGCGCGTGCCTCCTCTACGTCGTCGTTTTCTTCTCGACGGGTGTCACTCGAGTCAGCCGTGGACACCGTTGGTGAGCGTCGCGGCGCGGCGGGTCGCGTCTCTCCGAAATTCACCGAAACGATTTTGCTTGTTGTCTAAGAAAAGTCCTTTCGCGACTCCTTTCTCGTGGATGCGCGTATCAGTGAGCGTGATAGTCGAATCGTTCCACTGGCCTCTTTCATCTGGTCTTTTGTACAGAAAGAATTCACCGGGCTCCTTGTCATTTATTTTCGAATCGACAGTTGCGTCATTTCGCCTGGTTCCCACAGATCTTTCGTCAAAAGAATCCGATTGGCGGCTCTGCAGCCGCCAGTTTTCGTTATCAAAACGAAAATTCTATTTTGGAATCCTTTTCGTCGATTCACTCATCGGCAGTTACCCGTCGCACCATCCTCGAAAAAGCACGCGGTTCTTTTTGCTTAAAAAAAAGACTCGCAGTCCGGTGTTCCATCGATTTGTGTACCGTAGAGAACCTCGTGCTTCCACACCTTTTTCTCTTGCAAGTTTTATTAATGGATGCGATCTCTTTCAAAAATATTGGCCGCTTGCATTCGAGTGAAAGAAATAACTCCTTTTGGGACACGTTTTGTCGATTCACGTATTGGTGATTGGCATTCATTTGATTCCTACGTGTTTTTTTTAGCATAAAGTATTGTTCATTTCTTCAAACAAAAATTAGTTTTGAGATTCTTTGGCGAATTCACGCACCGCCGATCGCCACGCGGAAGTTAACTTCAGATTAAGACCACGAGTGGGCCCCTTCCTTTCTCTTCTCCAGGTTATTCATTGTTCTTCTTCGCACTATGATCCTTCTCCTCTTCCACGTGCGGCGTACGCGCACGAGAATGATACCACAGATGCGTGCACTCGCGCATCCCCTAGCGAACAATCAGGGATAAAACTATTCTCGATTATGGCGAGATCCGTTAATTAAATTCAACTTCCATTTTCCATCGTGGAACGTGAGTGTGGGGTGCGCGCGTTGCCTTATGCGCAAATTGCATCGAGAGCTCAACTTTGAGAAGCCGCAATGCGTGCACGCGCGGTGCCCCGTTTTATTTGACATTAAACGTGAGAAAGATTCTCGAAATACTTGAGAAATGGTGTGCCTGCGACGAAACAGACTGAAATCTTTAAGACGGTACTATGAATTTCGTTCGGAAGAGTTTAATTTGTAGAAGTTTCGAAGAAGACAGTTTCTACGTGAAATTGGAGGAGTGGTGGAGGTACGTCTTATTCGTAATAAATATTACCTAGGACAAAAGTTCGGAAGAAAACTCTTTTTTCATAACTTTTCTCTCTAGCACACTGCAAAAAAAATAAAGAACGAACTCCATGAGAAAGATATTAATATAACCGTCGGGTTCTCTAATACGTGTGACCTGTCACGCGCGATCTTGACATTTTACCAAACGCCGTCACCGTGAACTTTGCCAAACGCACACAAGAAGCAGACTATATTCTTATATTGTATGCGAACTTCGTAATACAATGTCCTCATTAAAATACGATTTTCGTAGTACAGTGTCCACATTAAATTTCGTACTTCGTAATACAATGTCTTATTAATATTGCGCATTCCTTTAAAATTAAACTGCATTAGTTGTAAATTAAGATCTCTTCCGGTATCTGTTTATCCTTCCACGATAATCCAACTGAGGATCGTAAATAATTAATTGCGTAATAGTATAGATTGTTACGCAACAATGTTGTACCAATGGGAAACAGGCTAAAATTGTTCTTCGAAGTGTGACCGAATAACTTCGCAGGGTATCGCGCCACACATTTCGTAGAATGGCAAGACCTTCGCAAGTTTGGCGATATTAATTTTGGCATGCTTTGTTGCATCCTCGAAACTTGTACCTATACTGTAAATACTGCATCAGACTGAGTCATGTGGGGGAAATTTAGAAATTTTCTGTGGACCGATGGATTCTGATTATTTGTTTATATAAATGGAATATTAAAATCCACATATCATCCTTAAATACAATATGTGTAAAACTTCCTTTCATGACCTTTTGAATTACCAAATACCACCTAGAATTTTTTAAAGTTTAATTATATTCAGTGCTAAAATTTGCAGGCAGCAAATCATATACAACAATAGAAAAATATCGTCAAGACCTCAAAGGGTCAAACGAATTAACTTCGACTGCGTACCAAACCCTTGTATCTGAACAAATCTCTTGTACCCCGATTCTGCATCTTCTAAATTTGTTTGTTTTCTGCTTACAGTGGAGAAGGGGGTCCTGGACCAGAGTGGGGACAACCAGCAGGTGATCGAGAGGTGTTATCCTCTGCCGCCTCAGAACACTCTTATGCTGTCGGAACTACCGGAGCCACCGATCCCATTGAGCGAGATCGGGCCTATACCTCCGCCTCCCATGTTCAGCTCCCCCAGTCCAACATTGTTGGTCAGGCAACGACAGCAGCAAATTCCTCTCTCCGATTGCGAGGACGAAGGTATGCGCTGCCCTATACCTTCAACGTATTCCTCCTCGAGCCTTCTCCACCTCCCACCCTTCGCCTCCTCTAAACCACCCGCTTCTATTTACCGCCCGTAAAGTTCAAAGGTCGCTCTCCGTCACAGGGCCGCTTTTGCAACTCTCGTTCGGGAATTCTTGTTAACTGAAAGCTCGCAAACTGTACCTCTATTGTTGTCTTCCTCGTCTTCCTTCCGCTTTCCATGCGACGAACGCATGGAAAGCGGAATTAACGCGAAGGCGTGAAATCGCAGTGTACACGCAGCTCCTGCTGTCTTTATTTAAGTACCGTATTTTAAGAGCAAACATTTTCTTGACATTTGACTTCGTTTGCCGGTTCGATTTTTCGTTACAAAGGAGTTACAGAATGCGTTGGAATAGACGCAGCTTTAACAGGTTCGCGCGAAAGAAGTATTGTAAACGTAGTTTAAGGAATTGGAGCAATATTAAAAATCCTTTTGATTTCGTTAGTAAAAGACACGAAAGGTGCAGATAATTTTAAGATGTACTC
Source organism: Tiphia femorata (assembly GCA_944319695.1). NCBI lineage: Eukaryota > Metazoa > Arthropoda > Insecta > Hymenoptera > Tiphiidae > Tiphia > Tiphia femorata. Next base: position 2,290,149 of record OX090899.1, read on the forward strand.
GTTCGTTTTTGCGATGGCCACTGTGAACTGGAGGCGAATTACCTAGAATTAAACAACATTTAATGCTACTTTTAGAAAACATATAAGTGTATTTAGTCTTTACAGACGTCTCGAAAGTTAACCTAAAGATTCATCCTTTATTTGCCACTCCAGGTAGGCGTGTCCTGTTAATCCAAAATCCAACTTCCTCTGCTTCGGGCAAAAGTACGTAAAATTCTTGCACGATTACATTTAGTAGATAGAACTCACGTTTGTTTTTCTTCGTCAAAGTTCGATTTCTAACCTACACATTAACATATTTTTCCTGTCAATTTTATCACGATTCGTCGATTCGCAGACGAGGAGGACATCGATGTGGAAGAAGAGGACGACGGCCTGTACGTCTTCAGGGTATCTCAGCCCGATCCAGCGATCGACACGTCGAGGGTCGAGGAGATTCCGGCGAAAGAGCCTAAATTCCACGCGATGCCCTTGAAGAGCGCGTTGAAGAAGAAGTGCCCCGGCAGTGGGCCCGGCACCCCTCAAAATACGCCCACCCAGGAGAACAGGCCGTTGACTCTGCGTCAGGAACTGCACGCCTCCTTCAAGTTAGTCCTCGAAAAAAGAATCGCGGCAGAACTTTTTTTTTTATCATAATGTCTTTCCACGAGCTTGCAGATGTCAACGGGGATTTTTGAGATTGTCGAGATTTACTCTTCGTGAGAATATAACTTTTAGCCATTCGAACTTTTGAACGTAAAGTAGAGCGTTGCTCATTGAAATAGTAAACTCGCGAGTTAAGTTACGGTAGTAAAATTGATCGAATCCGGCGATTTATATACCGCGGAAGGAGCATAAAGCAATTGAAATTTTGTTTACTTGGAGAAAGAAATTTCGAGAAATTAAGATAAACAATTTGTAGATAGACACATTTCAGCGAGATAAAAACATGCGCACCTTTTATATGCAAAATAGAAGACACATCGATGCACGTTTCATTGCGAATACATATTGAATTCCGAGTAGGAGAAAAATCCGTTTCGAAAACAAAACTCACGAAGCACTCAAATCCCCCGGATGTCCTGCGTGCTCGTTGCAAAATTCATATAGAGTCAATCGTTAGTATTTCGATATCGCACTCACATATCACCATGTCGACTCGATAGAATATTAAACGTCTAGGATGTGCTTGGGTACTTCGATCACACATTCTGATAAAATTGGACACGTTAGGACGAGCCTGAGCGATTTATTTGCTTAGATTCAACAAAATACGCTGTGACCCTGCATAGAGCGGATTTACAAGCCAGATTGTGTCGAACCTGCGCCAAGAAATGGCTTTTGGCTCCGTCACAACGTGTGCCACGAGTATACGCGTTAATCGTTTCTCTCTCGTTAATTAGAAAACAGAGGATTAGCTTGGTACGAAGGAAAATTGATAAGGATAGCGAGCTTCTCTCGTCGAGTTTCACGAATTACAGGATCATCGGCGGTTCGAGTGATGTGACGTCGAGACACGCGCTGCCTTCACCTGCCCGCGTCTTTTAATTAAACATTCCCGCGGCTTACCGAGACGAGCGGGCCGGGCAGGCAAGCAGGCAGTCAGCCGAGCTCGCGCATTCACTTTCGAGTGGCCGATATTAAAACCGTCGGGATGTTTGAGTCGAATGAGATTGAAGTACCGTGCGCTCATGCCTCCTCGACGTTTTGCTTTCGTCGCTGCTGACGGAAGGGTTGGAAGGTGAATTGAAAAGTGCCACGAGTGGCTCTGAAATGTCATTCTCTCTCTTTTCTCCGTCTCGCTTACCTGCACTATTTCACTCCCTCCTTCTCTCCTTCTTGCTCCTTCGCTCTTGCATTTTTTCTCTCGTCACATCGACGAAGCGCGTAAGCATTCGTTTGTTCGACTCTCGTATTACGCGTTCACTCTCGGCTCGCGTTCCTCACACTCGCTTTATTCTTTATACGGAATTAATATCGGATGGTATGGAAATTATTTTACGTACACGACGGCTGTTCAAAAATGAAACGAATCGGACATCGTTTCGTGCAATAACGTTCGGCTGATTTAATTTAGCGGAAGATTGGTTTTTGGATTCTTTCGCGTTGCTCTTTCTGCATTTTCGTTTAGCCGGGATGCAGATTCGCTCGTCGAATCTATAATAAAGAAAGATATGTAAATTCCGTTAGAGTTGTGCTAGATAATATCGATTTTCGGCAGAATATTACGAACCCAGAGAAGCATTTCAGAGCCACTCGCGAGAATCAAATTGCGCTCGTGCAACATTCACGCACAAACACGTCAATCACTAGTAAAGAATCGTATGTTTTTCTTATGCTTAACCCAGAAGGCCACCATTGAGGCCTAGGATGAGAATATGGTAATTGAGCATTGGTCTAATTAATAAGCATGCGCGTACCGATGCTATTGAAACCCGTCTATTGTATAATACGTATATATACATATCTATTAAGTATATATATTTCCATATTTTTTAATATATATATATATATATACATATTTATTTATCCATATATGTGCATTTGTAAATAACGTACTAACAAATCGTACGATTGGGCAACAGACATTATCCAATTGTTCTGGTCTTGTTGTGAAATTCTATTTGTTTATTCAATAAAGTCGAACGTCGTCGTAGCATGAGAGACGTTCGGCCTTTAAGCATGAGAAAACCTTAGGGAAATCCATGACAAATTAACACACACTCTGTCTCTCCCTCCCTTTTCGTTCTTTTCTCTGTTTATTCTTAAATATTTATCTCTCACGTTACGTGCCTCTACGCACAGTTTTGTCACTTTCTTCTTCTTGTCACTGTGCGTTCCATTCGAGCTTGTCTCCTCGTCCTGCTATTTTCTCAGTCAGCTCCTCGCAATATTCCTCGCGTCTCAAACTTCCGTAAAATTCGGAAAAATTTCGTCCACGTTGCGTTTCCGTAACTACAAATAATTCAGCGCATTTAATTGTTATACACGTTTTGCGACGAATTAAAAGCTTAACGATGAAATTTAAGAAGTAAATGGAAAGTAGCAAAATGAGGAACAATGTTACCACTTAAAATTAGAATCACTGAAATGCGATATTCCGGCGTGGAATGACGTATTTCGTGTTTAATGTTGCTAGAACCTAGATTTCCAAGGGAAGAAAAAAATAACCGACAGATAATCCGTAAAAGCATCGTTTACGAACGGAAATATGAAATGTCAAATGTGAAGATAAAATTTAAGAGACACATTTTCATTGTTATTTACGCTGCCAGCTAGCGAAATATACATATGCAGGAAGTTGCAAGAAGCCTGTTTGAAAATATGTAGAAAAGAGTGTGCAAAAAAAAAAAAACAAGACGGGGATCGTTTAATTTGGCGCGGATTTTCCTTCGCTTAATTCTCACGTTGACGTCACCATGCCTCTCTCGTTCTCTTTTTCTCTCTCACTCTGTTTATTCTCTTTTATATCGTATTCCACGTCCATACGCATCTCAATATCGTATCGTCGTAGAGTAGAAAACATTGGTTCACGTAGGAAGCATCGAACAATCGCATCGTATTCGCAAGACAATGGAACATTCTACTCGCACTTTTTTTTAACGTTCTCCGCACTTTTCGCTGTGATCGTTCTAGCAGTCGGCCTGTCAGATTCGGCGGCCTTCCCTTACCCTGCACGCTGGAGAACAAGGAGAATGCCAGGCCCTACGTGATCAGAGAGGACGCGGATGGCGACTCCACAGACGGGCAGGTACTCTACAGGGACGACTACGACGATGAGAAGAGTGAGTGATTAATTACCGTAAATCATCCGTCTGTGTTTCTTTCCTTTCTATCCGGTCCAAGATCCAACAACGGATTTCGTTGCTAAATTTAAATTTAATTTTAACACTTTGCCCTCCAATGACGACATGTACTTACTTATGACAATGTGCAGAAGAAAGTTTAAGTAACTGAATACTGAATAGTCTTCTTGACGTTAAGAGTCTTTGCATTAGCTCTTACTGCTTGACTGCTTCTACAAGTATGTCACTGTACAATTCAGCTTTTGAACTTTCATACGTACTTTGTACTACAAGAAAAAATTCTGTACTAGATGAAATTGATTTATCACGGCAGAAGTCGAGATAGCGGAAGCAAAGAAAATCTATATTAGCCTCGATAGAAGATTTTGGAAATTTTGTCCGCGGAATTATTAAGATGCCCTAGATTTGTCAGTTTATTATTATTAGTATTATTATTATTATTGATCGATATATTATTTACTAGAGTGCAATGGATTAACAAAGTCGTTCTTCGTTTAATCGTTACTTTTTCCTCGCAAAAATTTCCAAGAAAAAAGAATAGTCAGATTTGACGTAGATAAATGGGAGAGAACTTGAAAGAGTGGAAACATATATTGTTAGTAAAATCGTACGGAGTGAAAAAACGGCGTCGATCGTAGACTCGAGGCCACGTCCATAGATGGAGAGGAAAGTGGATCGATAAACTCGCAGTTTACAAATTCGATCCGATCTGTGGGGCGCGATCGATTAATCAATTCTCAGCGCGTAAACCAGTCGGCAATGTGAAATAATCAATCCGGCCGCTAAACGCCTCCGCTCCTACAACTCTGACGCAAGAGACATCAATTTCCTATGCAACGGAGCTTCCCTCTTGCAGCCCCTCGATCCTCCAACTTCCTCCTTCCACCTAGCTCGGACTCTCCCATTTATTCACCTCTCATCCTCTACCTCCGATTATAAACTCGAGCGTTCAGTCTCCGAAGAAAATCCTCCGACTCGAACTCTCGTTTCCGCCAATTTTCCGCGCACCTCAAGAACGACCACTAACACTTTCAATGGATAATTCAATTTAATCCTCTTCCGTGATGATCGGGTTATAGGTTGGGCTAGGCTAGACTGGCTCGAAGTGTTACGCTCAATCCATAATAAATAAGGCCAACGCCAGACGTGCAATTATTAGCCGTGAAACTGTTTACTTGGCCGCGTAATTTCAGTAGATCCTCAAGATAATGAAATTTCATGCAATTGATATTTCACTTTAAAATGTGGACACAGTTAAACTATTTTTAATATTATTAAAACTAGCGGAAGTAGCTTCCAGAGTAATAATTCTAGGTGTCTCGAAGGCCTAACTGATACATCGTGTTGCGTTAATTGGAAATCTCATTCTCTCGTTATTATCTCTAAACAATACTGTCACTAAGTTTAACGATGCTCGTAGAAGTTTTCTTTCTTTTCTTCTCTCCATATAAGTCTTCCTCATTTTGTCAAATCTCACTCATACCATTGTGCCATTACCATGTTCTATTCTCTTCTTCCCTCCACATTCTTCGTTTCTTCTTTGTCTCCCCCTCTCTCTCTCTCTCTCTCTCTCTCTCTCTCTCTCTCTCTCTCTCTCTCTCTCTCGCTCTAATCATCGTTAATAATCCCCTATCTATATTTTATTATCTAATAAATGACGTTCCTATAGGATCTGTAGTCTCGGTGTACATTTAAATACAATTTGGTCAAATCGAATCTAATATCTCTTTCTTTCTTCATCCTCCGCTCCCAGCATCCTTCCTCTCCCTCCCTCCTGCATCTTATTCTCACCCACTAAGCTCTCTGTACTTTCGAGTACCACCCGCTTTCCTTCACCCTCCCATGGGAACCACCGCCCGATTGCCCAAGTCTTCGAATCAGCCTTCGAGGCACCGAACTAATTATACACCGCGGGTCCACACCAACGAGGCACACCGGCGCGCGCCACACATCCACGAGCTCATAGACGCGACGCACCTCGAAGGTTATATTAATCCCCGAGATAGACTCGGCTCAGTGCGTTTTCCGCTCGCGCGCGAGATTTTCCTCACGAGCGAATTCCTTTTCCTACCGATAAACCAGGAAGATCGCACCACCTTGCTTCGGCGCCGCGTGAATTCTCTCCTTAACGTTGTACCGTCGGGCTTGTTCTTGATCTGAGCACGACTGTTATTTCGAACACGAGTGCCGACAAGATGTTGTCACCACGTCGGTCGTCGCGATTCGCGCGCGAATCCATTCGAGTTCTTCGACAGTTCAAGTTCGCGAGTGAACGTTGGTTGGCCAACGAGTGAGATCTGTATATACGGTGAGATAAGCGTGCCTAAGATCGTGATCGTAATTTTAAATGCGATGTTGTCGATATGGACCGCATCGACCCTGTCGATCGCCTGTGCGTCGATCGATTCACCCGAGCGCACCACCATCTGGGTGCCTCTCCATCGGAGCTTCAGTTGCTCACCGAGCGTCGAGGGTAAAGATCGAAGCTTTCCTTTGTAAAAGCTTGCCGTTCAGTTTCCAATTGGGTCGCGAAGATTGGCCGAGGTCGTGTTTCGCGCGGTGCTTAAAGACCGATACCTTGACAGTGAACTTGGATGTTGATTTTCGGAATTAACATCTGGCAAGTGGAACTCTCGGCACGGATTTTTTTTATTAAGTCGTTCCAACAGGATTTGTTGCTTTCTGTGAACGTTTTTTGTCATTGAGAACATTCTCCTTGAGTAACGTGCTGGTGTTTAAGTGTATCGCGCTTAAGGGTGGGTCTTAAATAATAAGTAAGTTAAATTAATTTGGTAGGTTCGTCAGTGGTGGTTTAATCTTACTTGCAAGTTCACTTGTAAAAACAACGGATGTTTTGGAATGATGTGATATTTATCTATGCTACTCGAAAGGATTGATATTTAATTATTACTTAATTTGAATACTTGATACTTCTAACACTTGATTGTAATTATGTAATTGGAGTAAGTAAGAACGTCAAAATTCTAATTATATTACAATTGTAGAACACCTCGAGGCGTGACAGAACTTGTACGAACGAGCTAAAACGTCACGAGGATCTATTTCCTGTTTAGAAATGTTGCATTCGAAATGCAAATAATTTTCTGAAGTATTTTTTAATGGATTTTTGACGGGGTAGTTCAAAGTGCCGGTTTATCGTTATATTCACCTTGTACAAATCGTACGCGTGGATTCGGGAGATTACGATGTAAGAAGAAGTTTCATTGACCGTGCCTCACAGGAGTCTCATTAAGCGGAACTCGCGAAACCTTTAATGGCACCTCTTAATTGCGTTTAATGATCTCGAGGGCTTCATTTGACTGTTAATGTTCGCAGGCCGGCTAGCAGCTAAGATAGCGCGCAAAGAGTCCCTGTCCTTGAAGCTCGCCCTCAGGCCAGACAGGCAGGAGCTCATCAACAGGAACATTCTTCAGTTGCAGTCTGACAATGAGAGGCAGGAGACCAAGGAAGCGATCGGTGCCAGGCTCATCAGGTAAGAAGGAACTTTTTTCTCTCTCGCTCGCTTTTTCTTTTCACTGCTCGACGAAAGAGACGTGGGTCGGGTAGCTTCCTTTTTACTAAACGTGAAACAATGAGTTTACGTTAGCTCTCTCTTTCTCGTTGGATTGTGGTCTGAGAGTTTAACAGACGACACCTACTTCGATCCAATAATATAATTAGCAAACGAAACTACGAGGTAAATGGATAACGAACTCGCGAAATAATAATATAACGGAATCATTATTTCGTTGGCCGTGAACATCTGCTGTTCATCGTCAGATTTGGTTTATTCTTACTCCCTTTAGTCGAAATTACAGTCGAGTAAATGAAGAATCGTCGGAACGGATGTGCGACAATAGCAGACGAGAAAAAGGGAAACAATGTCCGTCTATTCGTCTTTGGCAAGCGCGATTATATTTAAAATCATTGCTTCATTTGACCGGGAGGTAACATCGAGATATCCTTTCTCCTTTTCTTATGCGCATCCTGACCTTGTAGAATCTATTTTGACAAAAGACAATGCACAGCTCGTAGCTCGTCACCATATTCTAGCGTGGCGAAAAACTAACTCGCCGTTCGCTCAATGGGGCAGGCGCGATACGAGAAAATGTATTCAAAACATTTTGTCAAACGGAAAAAGAATGCTTCATCGTTAATCCACGAAATCGGATCGACTCGTTATTCACGCCTCTCCGCCTGGCTCGGCTCATCCTTCCGTATTGTTTCCTCGCCCTTGCCGAGCTGTAGGCGAGCACGAGGCAACCTCCCAACTGCAATCTGCCCGGCTGCAAACTCCCGCCGCGTTACCCACGCTTCCGTGGAATCTTCTACCACAGTGTTTCCCAACGAAAGGGCCAATATCGAGGATCCCGTAAACAATTAGAAAGTAACATCGAACTTTCTCTTCTAATCTAGCTATTTTCAGCTATGCCCATAGGGCGTATATTGAATCGTAAATTCCTATTTTTAGAGACTGTTGAATTTTCAAGTATATCGATGAAGAACTAGATTGACATAGAAAATAATCATACTCGAATAAATATTATAGAGATAGGAGCTACAACTAACATATTTGCATTTATAACACTCAGAGGTACCTAATATTATATGGACATGGTTTGACATTTTTCGCGTTCCACATATTTCGGAACACGTTGGAGTAAGTCGACGATCATTAAAGAAGATCTGTACTAAAATCTTCGAGACATCAAGGTGGGGCGTGATCCAAAACAGTTGGGAAACACTGCTCTAGAATTTACTCGCGTCAGTAAGCGCCGCACCACCACCATTCACCATCGTAACCACCACCTGCGGTGATCAAGCGCGTCTTCTTGTGCGAACACGAGAGAAAATCGTGAGGAAGGAAAATCCCTCCCCTCGACGTAACTCCTAAATTTAGAGGATCATCGTCGCGAATGGCACACACCTCGTTTGTTTTCCTCGATGTCCACGGGGAATTGGATCGATCCTCCAAACCTGATGGACTCTCCCTCCTCCACATTGCGAGTCTAAGAAGATGTTTTCCTTCTTGTTTCTCTTCGTTCCCACCTCTCGAGTCCTTCGGGAATCCGACGCCGGGTCGAGACGAGATTTACATGGCCGCTTTCGAACCTTTCACGATACCAAACAAAAGTGAAAGATCCAACATCGACGGCCAAATATCTCCGCGGGATTGAACGATTTTCCTTTTCGCGTCCTCGTCTACTTGAAACACCAAAAAAATGACGTGTAAAACTCACCGTCCATTAAGTCGGCGTATCTGTAAAAATACATGTAAACGAACGTGCGTATATCGATTGTATCGCTCGTATATTTAGTGATCTCAGCAAAGATGCCTCGCTGTAGTGAACGATCAGCTTAACCACTTAAGTGCGTTCGACGTGTATACGCGTGAATCCAAAGTTTTTATATTTTCGATCATGAACAATATAAACAACTTACCATTCGATGTAAAGACTAAGAATTAAAACTCAGAAAAGAAAAATTCGACAGTTAACTGGTTAAGAGGAAAGACTCGTGAGACCTACCTGAGGAAAATTTGCCTTTTACACGCGATCTGCCGAGAGCTTCGTCAAATTTCGAAACTGGGTTTGCAGCATGCGCTTTGCACCCATCTCGCGCCGACTATGGACCAAGGAGAACCTACCGAGATGATTCCGAAACGAATTCCGACATGCTTCTCGAGCAGTCTACTTCTCCTTCTATTCCCGCGTCAATATTGACACGGGCCGTGGCGCGATGCAGCGGACGAAAACCAGCCGCGGAATGAACGCGCAGAGGCGTCTTCTTATACGAAAGATTATGCGGGATAATGGCGCGGAATTGCCGGACGCCCGTGGCGAGTGAATCACTTGTTTGCCACTCTCTCGAGATCTTGCACTCGCTTCCTCTCTCCCTCTCTCATTTTTTTTTCTCCTTCCACTTTGCATTCGCATCGTCACCTCCTACTCCTCGTTCTCCTACTCTGTGCCACGACCCTTTGAACCTCTCTTGCACGGTATGCACTCTCGCGCGCGCTCCGCCAAAGCAGATTAGAACGAGCGTGGCACGCGCGCACTCACACCGATTCACCGGCGTGTTGTCTTTCTTGTTTCAGGCGGCTGAGCATGCGGCCGACCCAGGAGGAGCTCGAGGAGAGGAACATTTTGAAAAGTAAGCCCCACCGCTCGTAAGCCCGCGCGTTATGCTTCGATTCTTTTCGCCGGCGAAGTCAGTCCGCCTCGCGAAACGTCGGCACGTCGAACGAATCCGTCGCGATCCGCGGACGTTCGTTAATTCGAGGGAAATTATGATCGATTTTTGCGAAGCCTTGAGATCACTTCATTACCTCGTCTCTTACTTCGGTGGGTAATCGGCTTCGATTGCTAAGAGCGGCACCTCGTTGGAATTGTTTACGGCCTGTCGAGGTCGAGAGAGTGAATTCGACGTTTTGTCGGAGGAAATCGTCGCACGAGAAACTCCTCCTCGCGGTTGTTTCCTCGACCACGCGGTCTCTAACGAGTGAATTCTCTGGGTTGTAGAGCAAAGTCCAGCCGAGGAAAAGAAGCAAAAAGAGGAGAAGAAGCGTTACCTACTCCGAAAGCTGAGCTTCCGACCGACCGTCGAGGAGTTGAAGGAGAAGAAGGTAATCGATTGGAAGACTCCGGGCTAATGCTTTATTAATCACTCGCGTGCCATAGAGGCTGTCTTAGACCTCGGACTTGGCAAGAGGCTAATTGCAGATATGCTCGAACCCTACCTTTAGCTTACTTTCGTTACCCCTTAAATACTGAAGCAGAATCTTCTTGAGACTCTAAAATTACATTTTCTGTAATACTTTCCTTCCTTCGTATAGGTAGTTCACGTACGTTCCATATATTATTCTCAAAAATATCATCTGTAAATTAAAGTACATGTACAAGAAAAAAGTAAGAATTAAAGTAACATAACTGAGCTTGAAAGTTTTACCCCACGAGCTGTCATCCCCAATGAGGCCTTCGAGTGGCACACGATTGATGAATCGCTTCGGGTAATTCACAAGAAATTCGCCACTTCTGTCGTGGTAACGAACGACCGAACTGATGTGTACCCTTACGTCTTTCAGATCATCAGGTTCAACGATTATATCGAAGTCACTCAGGCTCACGACTACGATAGAAGAGCCGACAAGCCGTGGACGCGGTTGACTCCGAAGGATAAGGCAGCCATTAGGAAGGAGTTGAACGAGTTCAAGAGTTCGGAGATGGCCGTTCACGAAGATAGCCGACACCTCACCAGGTACACACTCGGTGTCAGCTGATCGATAATCCCCCGGTGACTCGCTCCGGAGTTTACCGTTCGAGGGATGCTACAAGCCGTAATTAGTCCTGACTTCCGCGAGCCGATCGATTAAATTAATCTTTGATTCCGATCGATCGCCACGTGCCATCCCGTGGATAATGGAAGTGCACGCGTTATTAGCACAGCTCAGGCTTCCGGTGATTTATTCACGATTGTAAATATACACGCCTAAGCTGTACACAGTTCGGCGCATTATCATTGGCACTAACGCTTTAGAGTATCCGAAAGGAATACCTTGGAAAAAACAGAAAACCTATTCCTTATTTTCAAGAACATTACCCACGTCCAAATCTCAACCCCAGAGTGTATCGAGTCACCCTTGAAATTTCATATCATCCTTACCCAACGGTATTAACACTAGAACTACCAAGCCGGTCAAAATGACTGGTCAACAAAAGAAGTTTCTGTACGAAAACCAAAATTGGTAATTCTAATGTTAAAGAGAAATTCTTGTGAAAAATTGACGCACCCAGTCATTTTGACTGGTCGGTACTTCTAGTGTTAAAAAGATTCAGACGGTAAATTACCTTGGATTTACAGAGTTAATAACAGAAGTCATGGCTACTTACGTGTCACGGCGAACAATAGAAACACTTCGAAGCTTAAAGAAACAATTAAAAATACTTGTGCTCTCTTTATTCCCATCCAGGTTCCATAGGCCATGACAATTGCAATGTGTAGAGGTGCTACAGTGTGGTGCGGGTATAGGTGAAGGTGCAGTGTGGTGGCCTCGCGCTGAGGCTGGGTAAATCTTCGAGTATCCGTTGCTTCCGTGGATGAACAACGGATTGCGCGATACTCGCCAACGGTGATGGTGGTTTCTTTGACGTTGTTGCGTCGTGCTGTCGGTCGTCGTCGCCGTCGTCGTTCCTCTCGTCCTCATAATCGTCATCGGCAGCGTGGCACCACGATGCCGTCATCGTCATCATCGTCAGCCCATTATTAATCGATCACCGCCGACGACGAGCGTCCCCACGACGTCGACGAAGATTGTGATAGAGTGACCCGCCCTCCCCGAAGGACTCATGGCAGGTCACTCACTGATTTCTCTTTCTGCAAGGACCGCCCCCGCGTGCGCTCGCGTGACACCAGGACCGCGGAGACCTCGAGCTTCGCGTCTATTTTCAAACTCTATTTCTTAAGGCTATCGGGTGCCAAGAGACGCACCGTTCTCACTTTCGATCCCGCCCTTTGAGATTTCCTATAAATAACGCGAAGTCAACGTGTTCCGCGTGCGATCCAAAAATGCGAATCGAAAAATGCCTCGCGCTTCCTATGAGCGCGGGTCGAATGAAAGATCTCTGGCTTACCGAAACTTTGTTCGGTCTGGATGATCGTTGATGGGTGCACGAAGCTTTCGCGGACGATGGAATTTTGCGAGCGCGGCAGGTAACAACGTCGCCTGGGTGTCCCACCTTGGTAGTGGAAGCGCACGCGGGAACGGACCCTTTGTAACAAGACAAGAACAAAAAAGGAATAAAATAAACTGTGTAAACACCATTTTGCGATCAAGCTAGCTCATCGGTGTCACCTGGCATTGTTGTACACGGAGGCATACTTCCATTTTAATCCCTCGACGTACGTGTGGCATAGTTCGTTAATATGTATTATGGAAATACTCAAATGCAATTTACGTATTGGATAATATATTGAAAGAGAATTAATTGCGTCGTTGTACAAAAGCTACTAATGATAATCCGTATTTAGTTGGTAAAAATTCGTTAGCGTTAATATTTTTATATTTTTGACGTCAGAATGTAAGTGTAATCGCAATCGGGGTTGAACTTCTCTTGATAGAGGCAGATACGTGTTTTAACTGAAATTCCTTCGCGCGACTACTGCCCGTCGTTCGTCGAACGTCTCGGCTCCCCATGCCAGCGATTTTAAAGCAATCGGGTTTGCGTGTACTCATTTGCGTTCTTGGCTCGCGTCGAATGTTCCATTATGTGCCGCGAAATAGCGTATTGAAAACGTTTCGAGAAACTACGACAATCGATCGACCGCTGGATCGTCAGAGCTATTTTACTTTACTGCCAGGTATCACTCTTTCTCTATCTCTCTTTCTCTCTCGTGGAGCTGCCTTGAGGAGCAAACGCTTATGACTATTATAAATAGATGTACTCTGTTTACGAGAATAATGCATTGTGCAATTACACTTTGTACAGTATATACATAGCGTGTATGTTAGTAATTAATATCATTACTAATATTATTATTATTATTATTTTTATTCTAATTATTATTATCGCTATTATTATTATTATTGTCATTATTTTTATTATTATTATTATTATTATTATTATTATTATCATCATCGTTATAGATATCGCTAGTGACACTGCGATCCTCGTTAATTTCGATTACACATTTCGATCGTGGAAACCATCGATAAATATCGACACGTTACTCGTGCCGTACGGGTGTATACCACGCTTAGGAAAATTTGGATTGAGTTTTGAGCAATAACGTGAAGTCATGCCAATCACAACAACCAACTCAACGTCGCGCGTATATTTCGATGCACGGCCTCCTGAGCTCCCTCATTCCTGCATTTTGCTCTTCTGGAAGTTTACAAGGGAGTCGCTCTTCACTTTAAAAGTGACCTAATGAAAAAAAAAAAAAAGGCAAAAGAAAAGCGTCCCCTTTCGATAATCGTTTTTTCGGAAAAAAAGTTCAAACTAAAGGATCTAGCTTAAGAACGTAGAAACAAATGATGTTCACAGTGGCGACATGTATATGTTACATACGTATCCTCCGGATCGAAGCCACGATTAGTCGAGTCGCGAGAGAAAAAAAAAAAAAAAACATATTAAGCAGAATTTTCCTCCTCTTTTAGAATTTAATTTTGACGATCGTCCAATGGGGTGAGAGGATCGGAGTGTCGATCTTACTCTAAAAACCCGTCGATGAACTCAACAGTTCGATATTAAATTCGTCAACTTCGAGGTCGTCGGAGGTAATATATATGTATCTATGTATAAGACCTTCAAAAGAACCACGGAGGCGCACGTGATAAGGAACGATATGACCAGGAGGATGTGTAAACTTCTCTTGTTCCATTGGTCGAGCGCTGTGGCTACCGTGTAGTCGAACAAATATATCCATTTCCGGATCGAGCGAAGAGTGATGTCTGCGCTTGCGCGTGGCTGTGTGTATTCGCGTATGCGTGACGTCCAAATGTGTGTACCTGCGTGCGTGACTGCTTGGAACGTGTGTGTGTGTGTGTGTGGTGTGTGTGTGCGCGCGTGCGCGTGAGTGTACTTGTCTCTCGCATAAGTGTGTGCTAGTGGACGAACGAAGAACAAATACTTTTAGAACGACGAGTGGCAGAGAGAAAAGGGAGGAAATTGGGGAAAGGCTCGATTCGCGGTGCCACACCGGAAGTACTCGACTCCACCCCGACTACCCCCTTTGATCTTTGATATCCGCTTTAAGGACCACTCGAGTAACGAGCGAGGAACAAAGGAAGCATGATATTTGCGAAACATACGACTAAAGTAAAATCTTGTCAAGCCGACTCGTGTAAATAATAATGAGAAGCGCATATTGTAAAACACCGCAATAGAGGTACCACGCTACACGCTAAACACGATATTACGCAAACTGTAAGCGATGAGATAAAAGTTCTAATTGTTAGGTAAACGAAAGAAAGCGCCCTAATGCAGAAGAATACACCATATACATATTATAAATATTATACATATATACATAGATATATATATATATATATAAATATGAATATAAATATATATATATATATTATTACATCGATGCGTACAAGCAGTATGTGCATTTTCCAGCACAGATAGTTGGTATTTTGTGTACAAAAGTGAAACAGAAAACAATTGTTGGACATTCTCGTCGAGAATCGCCGCGCCGATTAGGAGGGAGCTAATTTGTCAACGTGGGTGGTTTTAATAGGGAAGTTTGAAAATTATTGTCCGGATGATCCACGCGTCGGTGTCCTTTCGCGAACCGATCGAGCGACGAGATCATCGCTCGTGCGCGCGTGAGCAGATCGCGGGTGCGTCCTCGCGAGTCTCCCCTCGTCATCAGCTCGTTCATTTTTATACACGATATATTTTATGCCCTCGGTGACAGCATTCGCTGTTCACGCGTCCTTTCGGCCCCGCATTTCTTTTCTCACCCCGCACGCATTCAACCGGAACTCGCGATCTGCTCCAAGCGACGCTTCGTATCGCGCGCTTTTGTACACGCGCACTTCCATCTCATTCTACAAAGCTAACATCAGTCATGAACCCTGCACAGACGATCGGTATTATGGAACGAACAATAACACAGACTCGAGAGAGTCTGATTTACTGGTAAACGAAATAAGCAACTGTCTCCGTGAAATCCAACGAGCGCGTCCTCGTAACCCGATAAATATCGTTACCTCCGACTGTCGCGGATCAACGAGATTAAGTTTGCGGAATGGGATGAATCGAGTGCGGTGTACGGAGAACGCGCAAAACAAAAAGTCAGGCTGTAAAAAGAATTTTGTCGCAATAGTTGATCGTGCTGACGGACGATTCTAATTGTATTATATCTTACTCTAGTAACCGTAACGATAACGTAAAGGATTAACGATAAGTAAGGATATTAATTTAAGATTGCGCAAAATAGTTGGAGGGTGAGAGCCGCGAGGTGGCGGGTGACATGCGCGCGAGCATGTGTGTTGTGCAGCGTGTCACACGAGGTGGACCTCGATTTGTAATTGAGAATGGAGCTTGCGGCCCTTTCGGCACTAGGACCTTTCTCGCACGATTTCACGTGGTGGATGGTGCTTTACGCGAAACGACGTAAGCATGGAAGTACGCTCGGAGACGAGAACCTCGTGAGAGAAATGAAGAAGGTGGAAAAGAAAAGTCGTTCGAGGATCGTCCGGTGCGAAAGCGTGCTCAGAGATTTTTACCAAAATGACTCCGCGCGACGACGCGGAGGCCGAGAGACAGTTTATTAGACGTAATTAAGTTTTCCGTTCTGTTTTTGTAAGCGGATGCCCGTGCCATCGTGGCCCGTGCAGTTTGAGCAGTTGTTGAGAGGTGGCGCCTGCGTGGCCACGGGAGAGAAACACGAGAGTTTTGTATTTGCGAATCATTCGCGAGCGATTGCTGGCGCGTTACGTTGGACACGAGAACGCAACTGTGCACGCGTGCGTCAAATTCCGATCGATGTCTCCTTCTTTTCTCTTCTTTATCCTTGTACATCACTTTCTTTAGATTTCTTGTTGATATATGTGTATTTATTCGGCGGGCCGCGCTAAAATTGTATCTAGGAGGGGCGATATTCGTTCGAGAACGCGCTTCGTCCATCTCCCCTCCTTCTCTTCTCGAGATTGAAACATTACTAATTGTTTTTAAAACCGCGTCGTGTTACGTTACATTTTACGGTTCTGTCTTTGGATAAATAAAACGGCTCGTTGTGTCGATTGTGAGAGAACGACAAGTTCGCAAATCGATTGTTTCGTAAAGGGTAGTTTGTTATCGGAAAGCGTATGTCGTCTAATCGAAGATTCGGCGTTGCAGGTCTCGCATCGTAAGAGTCAAAATTTCATAGCGGCTTCGGGGGTCTTGAGTTGTCGGTGTGTTGAAAATAAAAAAGAAAGAGAGAGAGAGAAAGAGAGAGCATTTTTTAAGGAGAACCGAAAGATTGGCCAGCGATCGATCGTCATTCTCTCGCAAAGTAAACGTAATTTGAAGTAATACACACTGTATTATATATCGAAACCGAAAGACCTTCTAAGTGTAAGAATAATAATGTATATAATTATTATTATTATATCGTCGACTTGAATCAGTTGTGCTCTCGAGGGTAGAACGCGGAAACGCACCCTCTTTTGTGATGGGGTTAAGCGCACGAGGGACGAAGAACGAAGGAAGCAGAAAAAACGAGAATGAAAGAAAGATGAAAAGAAACGCTGGAGAGGCGTGCCGAGGATCACGCGCAATTCCTCTCCTCCTCCTCTTCCTCCTCCTCCTCCTTACCAACCCCCCCTGCATTGATTTACGAAAGACGCTATACGTTTCAAGATTCAGAGATTCATTCTGTTTTTTTGTTGTTAGTTTGTACGCACTACGATTATCGCAATTTATTGTATTATCGATGAGATACTGTAACAAACAAAAAATACTGTTAACTATTCTTAAAAAAATTAAAACTTTTGTAAACTGAGATTTTGATGGCGCCTCGTTTACGAAGTACACACGATGCTCCTGCGGATCGTCGTCGGTGAGACTTCGACATTCCTTGCGTACTCTTTAATTTTATTCTTCCGCGAGAACGGCGAGCAGCGGAGGAATCCCGTGGATTCGTTTATCTTGTAATTCTAAACTTTGTACATCTCGTTGGAAGAGAACAAAGGAAATGAAAGAAAAAGAAATACACGATCCTGTTTGTCGTAGATGATTTTCACGAAGCTTTCCGAGGAAGGATGGATTTCCCCCATTTTGCGATAAACGCGACACGCTCCTTACCTGTTATTAAAGAAGTGTTCGTTACATTTGCGGGGTGTGGAAAATGGAGCGCCGTCTAAGCATAAATTATTGATCAAGTCGGAATCCGTCTCTTTTAATCCGCGACGAGGCCTTTATTTATATTTCAATCGTCCAACAGCGTGAGTACATACATTTACATAATTTACAGATCTATTTTCACGTCACCGTCGTTTCGCATGCAAAACAAAATAAAGATATTACCCTATAACACCACACGGATCAACATCAATAATAGGAATGCATCAGGGAGGGAGTAATGTACTATTTCACTGAGATCAGGTATTAGCTTTTCTAGCACCGTCTAAGCTGACAACCAGCACTATCGGATCATTACGACAAGCTACGACATCAACGAATTAAATTCACTAGTTTCTAGAGGAGACGAGATCTACCGATTCGAAGAAAATCAAGAAAACTCCCGCTCGTAATAATTATTCGCGTTTCGGAATCCTGCAATTGTTGCGTCGATCCGTATAAATATAGATAATTCTGAGCCTGGAAGAAAAGTTTAGAAAATCGTACGAAAATATTGTCGCTCGTCGTTGTGCGTCGTTTCGTTACAAACTCTTTTTGGATCTAATCGAATTTAACCGTATAAAACTAATCTCCGATTTATAAAATTATATAATCAACATTGTAAATTCATCTCGGATGGCTTCATAGACGAAATGTAGGTTGTAAGCGTAATGTTAAATCATTTGTTTCGTCGCGATCGTGGCGAGTGACCAAGGATCGCCCTCGATCGGTACTTGGAAACTATCGAAACCAATCGAGAATGAACATTCCTTCGTTGAGATCTCCCCAAACGTCTCCTAAAGATAAGAGGCGCGAGCGCGCAGCAAAGTGCGTTTGCCCCTGAACGAAGATCACTCGAGGCCGAAGGTGCGAGTGGTGCTGCCTCCGGCAAAGGACGAGTCGAAGTTGGAAAATTCGTGCTGCAATCTTCTAGTCGCTCTGCCCGCCAATACCGGGCCCTTGCCCAGCAAACGAAACGGCGACTCCTACGAAAAAGATAGGTATCACTTAACATCTCTTTGAAATCCTCAATTTTAGAAAATTCTTTTTCCACGAGCAGAATTCTTTACGAAAAATTTTATTTTATTACCACACTCTAATAATACGCTTTGACTCGTTAGTCCAAATGCGAATCGTATGAGCAAGAAAAAATGCAAAAAGAAAAAGGTCATTCACCTTCTTTAGCATGTAGCTCTGAAGATCCTTGCCCATGAAGAATGCGATTCTCGAGAGAGCTAACAAGGAGTGAAGTCTCAACCTAGGCTCGGGCTGAAGTAGTCGTTTGAGTAGGTCCCTCGCAGCCGGTGAGATTTCCGCGTTCGGTGGCAAACTTCCAGCCGGCTTGTAAATATTCGGGTTGCCATGCTCGTCCGGATATTCGATGGGCACTGCTGACGGGTACTGTGGAACAAAAAATATCCTACAATGGTAAACACCTGGTGATGCTTCTTGGTTTTTTTTACATTACTCGCGCGAGATATCGATTCTTCGTTGCACGGAGAAACAATTGCGCTGTACGTGGAGCAAATGGAAATTAGCCCTTTGCACTCGAGGACTCCGGAGCGAAGCCATTTAAAATTTCCCTTTAATCTCAAAGGCTCCAGTTTGGATACAATACAAATAATTTATCGTTCATCGAGTTTATTAAAAGCTTCGAGTGCAAAGGGTTAATTAAACCCATCGAACCCACGGTATCGCGTTGTTCTCAACCAGAGAATTATGCAATTTCCCATTGAACGGTTATGGCATCGTAAACAACCTCGACAATAGAGGTTCGGCAACGGCGCCACGGTACCGTTTACTGGCGGCAATTACATCAGAGGTACCACCCTCATTGTCTCGAAACATTCTTCCCACCTTGCTTCTTAATTTAATCCTACCTTCGAGCTACTTCCTGAAAATGCAAATGTCTATTCTATTACAAAACTTGTCATTTATCGTACATAAAAACCGATCGGAAAATCAATGAACAACAGAAACAACGATAGATCTTCGTGCATCAATTTATCTTTTCACAAACTCCACTACTGCATCGAAACGCGGTCTAGCTCGCAGCCTCATTTCCAAGATAAATCCGAGCGATATTTGTTCACCGAAGAAAAAATCAATCTACGATGAAAACAATCGATCCCACGTTCGACATTCTCTCTCTTTAAATCTGTTCTTTTTTACGCGACAGCCGTGTAGCGTCAATTTGGCCATCAATCGCTGCACACCTGACGCCACTCGGTCTCCTACCTGTTCAAGGTCAAGGGCTCGGTCTTCGAGCTTTTTTACTGGCATGGCTCGCGCCGCGTGCAGCAACGTCGCCCATAAATAATTCCTTTTACGAGAGAAAAGGAGGAAGGAGAGAAGGAGAGGAAGAGAGGTAGAACGACGTCGGTAAACTAGAGAAGCCATTACCAATGTGCGTAGAGTCTATGCCGTCTAGGCGGTCGGTGGTACTCGCATGCGCGCGCGCGCGAGAATGGCTCATCTACGCTTACGATTGAACACATACACGCGCAGGGTCAACGGCCACTCACGACCCTCAACCTATTCGCTCGTTCATATCCCACCGCGGTGTGGTACGAGCTCAACAACGACCATCGCTACGGATCCCAACGAGCGAGGATCTCTCTATGCAGCTTCCTCCCTTCTTCTTTTTTTCCTCTCTTCAATTCCGTTCTCACCTCCCCCAGCTACATTCGTCCACCGAATCTCCGTCCTCCGGGTTCTTCTTTCGTTTTTTATTTCCTTGCTTTACGGTCGTATCGAATTCTCAACGATAAACTCGACAGGGCACACGTATAATGTATACTAGAGGGAAGAGGTTCAGTTTGGTGACCATAAATGTCTGAGAGGATGGAATGACTGGGCGTGAATTTTCATATTTTAATATTTTAATATTCCGTAGAAAGTTGCGACACGAGAGTCTAATCTAGTTTTAAGACCACTCGCATCGAATGGGCTTGTTCTTGACTGTGTTTCGAAATTCGGTGGATCAGGAAGTATACCGGAGTGTGCCAAAGAATCACGATGAAGGTGTACGTTGTTCGCAGAGCGTGACAGAGGATTGTTTCTAAGAGACGTTTGACGAATAATTAAAAAACTCGGAGGAGTCTTCGCGAACCTACTTTAACGATCAGAAGTACTCACAGCTTTTTTTAATCGATGAGTCACGGTAGAAAGGCTTCTTCCATAAAACACGTCTGGATTCTCATGAATACAGTGCCGATAAGTGTAATTAATAAAACGCCTGTAAAATGTGTCGTGGAAAGTTTGATGGAAGAGATAGACCATCCGCGCGTCCAGAATTGAATCATCGATCGCAAACTCGTCGCTTGGTAAAAATTTGTGACGAGCTACTAGAACTTTCATCCCGAGATATACGTAAAAACGTGCGCAGTAACTTCACATCCGCTAATACCAAATCCACTACACAGTCCATTACACTTGAATGACCAAAGGAGAATACGCATAATTGAAACGCGTAACGAATCAGACGCGTCCTGCAAAAGAAGAACGATCGATCAAAAACTCAAGATTCCGCTCATCTTAAACACCCTGCAAGTTGAGAATCCGCGACAATCTGTCGCAAACTTTCTCACCGTCTCCGACTACGGAAGAATCTTGCCAATCGACTCGAGAACGATCGGCAAAAACAGTGTCGCGAAATGAAGCGTCGTATCTCGTACTCGAGATGACGGTTAAAATCGACGACAAGCTGGCGCCTTGGGCGTCACGCGGAAAAGACACATCATCCGTGAAAAGCAAAGCTCTTACTACCCCTCTTAAATGCACCTCACGGAGCAACGTCCACGACGAGTCGCTTCGAACTTCATCGACTCTTGGCAATATCAGGACGGTGTGTTGGCCGTTTTAATCTCAACGCGGCGCAAGAAAGAGGCGCGAGTAACGAGATCCTCGAATACCGGTTCGCGAGATTCCTAACGTCTGGCAGGATAATCCCAGGGATCTTTTGATGGATGTTCAGCGACGTGCCTCGAGGCGTCCTCGTCTTCGTCGTAGTCGTGGCCCGTAGTAATCCACGCCATCGGATTCTCATAACAAGTCGTAATCGAGTTTGCGAATGCGCGCGCGTAACGCAACTCGCGTTCATTATCCTTGCGATCCTTGAATAAAGATCATTTCGACGATCACTGGCTCCGTAGCCTTCGCGAGTGCCTCCGCGCTAGGGGTTCACGTCCTTCGTTTATCTCGGCAAAGCAGTCCCGCTGCGCGCTTTAAGGTAGATTCATAATATCAGCGCCGATTGGATTCTTTCGTGGAGGCTCATCGAGGACGTGTCGCGCACGTGCGGAGACCGAGAAAGAGATAAGCGACGAGAGAAAGAATGGACACTTCGATGAGACATGTCTCTTCGTAGAAGGTGGACCGTTTCTATAAATACGGGTGCACGCGTTCATGAGGAAAAGATTAGTTCTTCTTTTGCTTATCAGTGACGTAAATACGATAATAAAAATTATTCGAAATGTATCGGATTAAAATGAAATCGGTATTCGTGTCTTACCTCGCGACGGAAGGGACGAAAGACTCGTGCTCGGGCAGGGTGAATGTACCTTTATCCATTGAAACTTTAATACGTCGTGAAAGTAACGACGACAATTGTGGAGGATTGTAAATTGTTGCCAATCGTAGCCGTAAATCGCGATGAAATTATTGAAATGTCGAAAATATTATAATAGCTATATTCGTGCAAGGTGATTATTTTGCGCGGTACCTGTGCAGGTAAGTTTCTCGTGCTCGAGTGGGCGTCGAGGGAGAGAAGAACGATGTAAGATGATGTATAAATCGTTTATGACGGTCCACTCGAAGGTTTAGAAAATTCGTGGACTATCCGTCGATTAAAGACTCACGATTGCTCGTATAGTCCACTTTCAACGGAATCAGGTACGATATTTATCAAGGACAACAAACATATTTACGAATACCGCTCCAAAAATTCTCGCACCGAAGAAGAAGAAGAAGAAGCCAGTCTAAGCATGGTAAATCTCCTATATTCCCATTAATCGTCGGAGATATGCAAAGCGCTGAAGAACCGTCCATAAACACGTCGAAGTAACACACGCGCACTCTCATTTGCATTCTACATCGTCTCGGAACGGTAGGTACAGTTAGAGAGGTGGTTAAGATAGGTAGGTGATAATTTATACGGATCTCACGAAAATTACTCGAAGGTAATGGGGGGTTAGAAGGAACGAGGCCGATATACAAGAGAGATCGATGAAGTTAGAGAAAAGAATGGAGAGAACGATGATGATGAAGTAACAAAAGACCGAGGGGAAAAAAGGAGGGCAAGTGAAGGAGGGACAGAGGGATAGGAATTCAAAATAAAAGGAGGGAAAAGAGGAATAAACTAAGAGAGATTTAAATAAGAAATTATACCTGCGAGACGAAACGAAAGAGAAAGAGAGAGAGAGAAACGATCACTCGTGGGTCCGATCGCTCACCGCGCCGAACGGGATATTCCAATTCGATCTCGTGGAGGACCTTGACCGAGAATAACGGTAAAGAAACGATCGTTAAAAAAAAATGTAGATAGGCAGCAGCATGCGTTCGCCGCCGCGGCGTATCTTCTTCTCTCTCGTGCATAGGCCGCGGCCGCACGCGCGCTTCACAAAAGTCGAGGCCTTCCTTTCATTTTCCACCCTTCCACCGCGCTATGTATCTCGCGACTCTCTTTATCCTCGGAACGAAACAGTGCACGCAAAGACAAGAAACTATTCGTGACAAAGGCGACTGGAAGAATTGTCTCATCGAAGGAAAATTACCAGAGGAAATTTATCCAATTTTCCTTGTGGACTTTCCTTACTGTCTAATCCATCGACATTTCAATCGCACGAATGAAGATCGAACCTTCGATTTTAATATCAACAATTGAAAGAAGTACTTAGTCCTTTTCATATTTCCTCCTTTTCCTTAACTTTTCACGCTTCTCCCGTGGTTCTTCTCTCTTTGCATACGCCTCGCGTTTCTTTTTTATCATTTATCCACTATCATCCGCTTGGCGAAACACCCTGTGCGCGGTGCTCTCCTCGAAACTTCGTCGAAGCGAGGGGAACCGAGGCGAAGTGAAGCCTCGTCGCTACGCACGATTGTCTTCCTTTCCGAGACCTTGAAGGCGTCTTCTTGAGACGTGAAAAATTCAGGCCGTCGAACCTCGGGCCGGTGCGCCTTTGCCTCCCTTTGCTCGCGCAGGCTAGACTTTTTCCGTCCCTTTCTCCCTTCTGCTCCACCTCTTCCACCCTTCTCCTTTCTTGCTTCTCGCGCATCCGCGCTCACAGTGCGGAAGAAAAGAGCGGTGGCCGGTCGGGCGTAGGGACCAGGAGGGATACAGAAGGTAAGGCCGGCCATCGCCATACATTTTATGCTAAATGCGAGCGTGTGTGCGCGCAACCCACCGCGTCTACTCGTCCACGTGAATTCCACGGGGCGGCTAATTGCTGTGCAAACTGCGGGGTGCTTCTGCCAACGCGCGAGCCTTCTCTACGAGCGGTGGATACGGTGCTAACGAGGGCCCCACGCCAAAGACTCCTCGAGCTAACAAAGAATACCATGCCGAGTAGCCGAGAGTGACTTCACGCGGCACTTGCCAATTTGAAATGTATTTTTCAAATCTCTCGATAGAACAGTGTCTTTTCAATACGTTTATCGTCGTTAAGACGCTTTGAAGCGAGAATTTTTCCTCAACATTGGGTATTTTAATAGTAGGCATTGTCATGAGTGGTTAGAGAGATTTTTAGAATTGATTCGGATATGATTCAATTTCATATTGCTTACGTACGATACAAGCGAATATAGTCTTAGAGAAAATCGTTGGATTAAAAGGATCAGGGGGTTGATTTCTTGCTCCACTTCGATATCCGCGACATTCGATGACGCATAAATAATGCAGAATTTTGCTACTGTTATTACTAGCTTTGTCAAAGATTCTTGACGGGTTATAGTAAGTTAAGAAGCAAAAAATCGAAATAAAGTATGCCCTCCTACGTTTATAAAGGATGATCCTCTCTGAGAATATCTGAACTATAAAAATTCAGCTAAGTTCTTGACAATGGAATCGACAATGGGGTAGGCTCTAGAGGAAATGTAAGCCCACGATCATTGAACGATAGTATTCATTCTCTACAACGAAGCCTCGAGAAGGCCCCGCAGTGTAAGATACGTCCAGCGGATGTCACGAAACGAAAAGGAAGCGATAGGACTTAGCACGCGTCTCATGACGACACGAACGACAAAGTCTCGCGCGATGGCAGGTGAAACTTCTCGATTCGCCGTTCCTCTGGTCGCTTGCAATTTTTTCAGTCGAGTGGACGAATCGATGGAAACCTCTCGATGCAGTAAGAGTAAAACCAACTATGGGCAAGATACAGCCTAAATCTACTTCCAAGCACAAAATTCTCCAAAACTCAATTTTACTTTCAACGAATTCGGCGCGAGAATCAAAAATATCGAGATCGTGATGAGAAAATTGTATCCACCCCTGCTCGCGGTAACATCGCAATAAACAACCCCGTCCGAGTAAAATCTACTCTGCCGCAGTTCCGACGGTGCGCGCTAAGGACGCGTCGAGGAGGAAAGAAAGATGAAGAACCGTGAGAAATCCGTCGTAGTCCGGCCTATCTTGGCTTCTCCATCGTCGTCCGGGGTGGCCGCGATCAAGGGTAACGAGCGCAGGAGAATAGTCAAAAGGGAGGTGGAGGTGAAAAAGCCAGCCGTCGATCGAGGTGACCGCGGGCCTATAGTAGGACCAAACCAAGCGCGCAAGAAGAGGAGACACGATCGGTATTACGATGCCTGGCGAGGACTCGTTTCTTGTCTTGAGGTGCATCGGCCAAGGAAGCGACGAGAGGGGGACCAGCTCGGTTCTATTCCCGGCACGATGATGACGGCGTGTTCTTACCGGCGACTGTGGTGCCTGCGCCGGCCGGCCCACTGTCCGAGCTAAGACCAGGCTGGCGAAGAAGCCGAGCAGGCAACCTGTAAATAAGCGAGTCGCGAATAAGCGCGTCCCGCTGGGATTCTCTGCGCGGGAGGAACTCGAGCGAAGACGCGAAGCAACGAGCACGAATGATTGCCTGACACCATGCGAGCCAATTTTCTCGCTTGTCCCAATATCGCGGCCCATCCGGAGCATCTAAGTCCAGGTCCAGGTCATTGTAACCTGCTCTGACGAAAGAAGCGAGAAAAAGAAAGAGGATGATCGATAACCACGATGAAAGCTATCCTCTAAAAATCCCTTCTTCGATTCTCCAACGTGGGCAAAGGTGAACAACGTGGCATCGAACGGAGGGTCTTGGATCTAAACGGTAATCGTCGCCATCGTCGAAGACATTAACGTCGATGCGCCCGCGCCGGTTCCATGCGCCTCGCAGGTTCAGCCAGCCATCCACGACGAGATTCTTGCGACTAGGTACTCCGGACGCCTGGAGTCGTGGAAAGCGTGGAAAAGGAAGAAGAAATGGAAGAAGGAAGGAGCGGAAAAATGCGAGAACCGAGAAGAAGAGAGGTACCGTGTTGGTGGGGAGAAGGATGAAGGAGGAAGGACGAAGGGGGAGGGAGATAGATAAATAAGGATGAAAAAGGGAAAGAGAGAAGGAAGAGGAGACCGGTCTTACTTAGTACACGGCAGACATTAGCTTGCCATTAACCATGGCCAGAGAAGGACGCCAGGCAGGGTTAGCAACCACCGTGGAAGCGAATCGAGGAGGAGCCGGCGCTGGTGCTGGCGCCAGGAGTAATCGTCGATCGGCCAGGTATTAACCGCCTCGCTCCTTCTCTCTCGTCACTTCTTCTTACCCTCTCACTTATTTTCTCCTCTTACCAATAACCTCCCCAAGCGCAGTATTCCAACGATGCTACTACTGTGGCCATGCGGTAATGCCACTCGGCTACTGTTTTGCTACTATTACTACTGCTACTCGTCCGTAGCTATTTATAAACCCACGCTTGCGATCCTCGCGGATTTGCAGCGAAATGGCGTTACGCGTGAGCGCTACGCGTAATAAAATGCCTTCTCCGATCGGTTGAAGCGCAATGCTCTGTTCGCTGAGAGGTATAGAACGTGGACTGGGCTACGATAAAGTTCAATAGGGGCACGTCGCGCGAAAGAACTGGAATGAAGACGCGAAGAATGGAGGGTGGGGCTAAGAGCCGAATCTCATTCGTCTGCCTCTGGGGCCCTCTCGATCGTTCGAGTTTGATCGAGAAGAGACTGTAATCTCGGGGTTAATGTCAATAATTCGAAAGCCATTGGAAAGGGGAGGGTGAAAAAGTGGTAGGTAGACGGACGCGGAGACGGATTAAGAGGGAAGCAAGAAGAAGTGGACGAGGAAGGAGAAGAAGAAGCAGAAAGACTATCGCGGCATACGGCAGTCGGAGAGGCTGTCGGCACTGAGCTGGGCACCCAGACCTGCAATAATATCCTGACTGACGCACGCCAGTAACACGAGTGGTGCAGGCCGGTTTGTATGCGATACGAGAACTCGTTTGTGTGTGACTCCAGGGCTCGTCGTTTGTGTACTCGATACAAGAAATGATCGTCCACTACGGATCGTAATCTAGGATCTATAATTAGCCAAGCTGAAGAGCCTCTTGCCGGAGCCCAACTAGGATTTCTGTTGGCGGTAACGGTGGCGATGGTGCGGTAGACTCCACCATCGTCGGTAGCCACCGTTGGCGACGCGACGGTCACGATTACGAGGACGATCCTGGATGATGATGATGATGATGACGGCGGGGCGTCGCGACGGTGTATCTTGGCGTAGCTCAGCGCGCACGGTACCAAAAGAAGAGCCGCACGAACGTGCGCGCTCCGTAATTACGCGGACCAGCGCGGAACGAACCGGTGGGCTACGAGGATAGCGGTTGCATCTCCGTTCTCACCTGTGCATCTACCGGTGGTGGTATCCTTTCTAAGAAGTGTAACGAGCGCTGCGGACTCGACTCCAAGATACTACCTCCGTAAGATGATATTTAGGATCTATAAATAGAGACGGCGGATAAGACGACGGAAGGAGAAGAAGAGGACGAGAAATTGAGAATCTCTGGTGGTACGTTCTATTGGTACGCGGATGAACCTAGGCATTATGGGTAGTTGAAGAAGTTCCGACGGCCAACCAACTGGAATGTGACTTGGCGAATAAGGAAGATGCAAAGACACGCTTCTTGTACCCCGTGGCTGCAGAAGTGTCTCGATAAACTCTTCACGTTGTGTCGTAGCATTTATACCAACAATTTTCCAAACGCGACAAATGCCGTGCAACAATGGGACGGAATTACAGTATACCATCCTAATAAAAGTTAAAAAAAATGGTTTAAGATTCATCAGTTGCATTGAAACGTCGATTAGCACGGCGCAGAAGAAAAATATCCAACCCGTTTTTCCACAAAGATCTCTGGACAAAGTGCCGTCTGCGGCCTCCACTTCTTATCGTTAGCCTAAAAACATTTATGTACCCTTCTTCCTTCTACTTTACATTATTCCCTGTGTTTCCACAATGGTAAGAGAAAAACAAGAAGCTAACGGGGCACCCGTGAGGCTTCCCACATGCTCGTGCAGGCACCCTCCAGCTCTTTCTTTTAATTCTCCACCCATCGTCCAAGGCGATTCCCATCGCGGGACGAGCGTTTCTATTTCTGTAGTTTCTTCTCTGCCGCGAGTACGGTGAAGCAGACAAGAGAAGTGGAGACGATGGATCACGTCTCCCGCGATCGATCAATGAGAAACCGCGTCGGGGAGTCACCGTGACACTCTCCTCGGGCCCCAGCACCGCGCGTCCCCGCGCGGAAAGAAACCTGTCATTTGAGCGGCCAAACAGGTAGACGCATCCTTCCTGAGGAAACGAAATGAGCACCCGCCACCACCCCGTGCGCCTTGCCACCCCGACTCACGCACACGCGAGAGCATCGAGCGGCGCATTGCACATAATGCTCAAGATCTATAAATAGGCATTGCCTGCGGGCCGGAGGGTGCAAGGCGGAGAGAAGGTGGGTAGAAGGAGGAGAAGAGACGCGCGAGTTGCACGCGAGGTGTCTTTTGCTCGCGAGGCGGTTGATATAAAAAAGAAGGGCGGATCGACTGGTTCGTCTTGGATGCCTCGCGTGGCATAGGCGCCCTTCCTCACAATCGCATAGAATTCTCTCACCTGGCAAAACTGCAGTTCCAAATACACTTGGAGTAACGCGACCGTCCACGAGCCCATCGACAGACTCACCTTAGCCTTCGATCCTGTTTTAATCATCCGGTAGAATCAAGATGACCCGGCCGAGAGCACGCGAGATTACCTACCACGATTCAAGATCACATACCGGGAGCACTTGAGAGATTCGCAAGGAGAGAATTCGTCTACGCCAATGAAAGCCAACCGAGTCCTCTCCAACGGCGTCCGCTGGAGTCGGTGGGACGCGCTCCATGCCTTCATTCAGAAAGGAAGCAACGTAACGAGATTTTGCAGTGGCGAGTGTGCTCGCAGAAAGACGAACCACGTCGATTCTTTTGGCGAACTCGCGGGAGGCAAAAATGTCGCGTCTCGAATGAGAAAATTTCTTCTGAGACGAGGTACGCCAGGG
The DNA here is from genome assembly GCA_944319695.1 of Tiphia femorata. Classification (NCBI taxonomy): domain Eukaryota; kingdom Metazoa; phylum Arthropoda; class Insecta; order Hymenoptera; family Tiphiidae; genus Tiphia; species Tiphia femorata. The sequence goes on from OX090899.1 coordinate 2,319,340, forward strand.
TCCTATACCGCTCGACTATCGTTGGCTTGGTAACCGGGTTCGAATCGTTCCTCGTCCTTTTTCCTTTTCTTCTTACGGCCGCGAGATACCACATTACCCCCGTCGCGGCTTGCCGCGAGAAGAGAATGTTGAGAGTAGAGGGAGAAGGAGGAGTACGATTAAGGCATGGCCGAGCTGGTTTGCCTTGCGAAGGCTTTCTTACGTCCTGCGACGGGGCGCACCACCTTCCACGGGGACCGGAGGTGCGCTACCCCTCCAGGAGAAGGAGATCGCGGAGAATCCCTCCTCGTCGATCTCAAACTCGCGATATCTCCCCGCGAGATCTTTTTGCTACGGAGGTCCTTGCACAGGGCCCCCTCGATCGACTCAAGGTCGTTACGATCAGCGCGAAGCCGCATGCGGCGCCGTGTCTTTAATCGCGGATGATTCTCCCTGGTACCCTTGTACGGACGAGGCTTCGGTCGAGGGAGGCCGAGAGAAATCCCGGGACAAAGTACGGTAAAATAGAATTCATCTCTTTCCAGCGGAGTCCATCGAGGCGAAATACACCTCCACTGGGAAATAAATGTGAAAAGTTCGTGCGAATGTCTTCACAGGTTCAGGGTTTTGGACGTAGGGTTAGGTCTTAGGTTAAAAATGCAGATTCGGTTTATGTTTCGAGAGTATGCACGAACTGTGAACTAACCTATGATTAATATGCCACCTCAAGAAAACTCCTTCTAATTGTTTTCCACATTGTTTCGAATGCCGTCCTTATGCTACGAATGAAGAAACTACCGCGTTGTTACTTGTCCTACCTAGGTGCTGATACTTTCATGCGGGGCTCTAGCATTTAAGTAATACATCTCTACCTCCATTCGATCCTATCTGATCGTGTAAAGTGTACACGGCAACGAATTAACTTGAAGTATTTCAGCGTCGCGTGGCCCGGCGAGAGGTTAAACCGTTACTCTCGGTGCTCGTGGGCGGGCAATAACTACGGTTATTTATGTTATTCGCCGCGGAGATGCCGCGATTGGCGACGTTAATAAGATCGCCGGTCTCGAGGAGCAGGGTGGGCAAGTTATAGCGACGATCGCTATAAATCGGTCGTCCTCCCGTGGACTCGCCGAACGTCCTCCGGATGTCTTGCTCCGATCGTAAAGATGCCCTCCTCTTCTTAGTCCCGTCGGATCGCCTTTAAGGACACGTACAAAGAGGGTAGCGACAGGCGCTCGCAGTGGTGAGCTTCGTCGCGATAAAATCACGCTTGTCTTTGGAATTATATCGAGGAGAGCGCAGGATTGAACAACAAAGGGAGAAGTGGAGAATAATAAATCGGCCCGGTCGCTCGTACAACATGTTTGCGGAACGTGCAAATTCAACAACGCGTTATTAATGAATAATTCACGGAAGAACAAACGATCGTTCAATTACGTAGAATTAGCTGTGAGTTGGATTTGGACTGAGCATGGACCGATACGATCCTTCCGATTAGAATGCTCCTTCTCGCATTGATTCCTCTTATAAAAAAAACTGTTCTTTTCACCGGACCATCTCAGAATTCATATTACTTACTAAGCTTCTACGCGATGTAAGTGTCAAGTGAATTATTTAAAAAAATTATATACGAGTGGAACTCTAATAAAATCGACTTACTAAACACCTTTTCAATTAGATTTTTGTAGATTGTTGGAGAAGTCAAATACGTTGTTAAGGAAATCATTAAATCGGTAAGAAAACCGTCCAGATTCCATCCTGGATTAGAACGAATTAAATTGCAAGATTCCTCGATTGTTTAATAAGGATTCTTCAAAGAGTACTATTCGTTTATTCCATAATTCACGAACTTTTCTCCATCACTCGGCATCGTGACTGTCTAGTACTCCTCTCGTTCGGTTGATTCTTTCGCTCTCCTCCTCTTCTCATTCTCCCCCTGCTTCTTCTTCTTCTTCTTCTACGTGCCTCGCTGCTTCCACCGCTTCATCGCCAGCGGGCAGGTACGATCGTTGCTCGACGATCTATTTATATCGCAGGCCTGCCCTGCCGTGCGTCGCCGGGAACACGTCCGTGGAAACTCGAGGAGTCAAGAGCAGCTAATAGAATGTCGAAAGACGCGTAACCTTCGTCTTCTTCTTCGACTTCTTCCACCATATCTGACTTTCCTGCTCCGTCTCAGCAGCCACTTCTCGCCATCGTCCTTTCTCGTCCTCATCCTTCTTCTTCCCTGCTTTTCTTCTTCATCCTACTCGCCGCGATGGTTCTCGATGGTAGTCTTCTTCGTAGCCAGCTCATCGTGATTCCTCCCAGTTTTATTTCACCGCGCGCATGTTCGAGGAAATACCTACGGGAGCTGGCGCGGTAAGTCTAGGCAGCAGAGCCGAGGAGCTTCGTGGAAACGAGGATGATGATGAGAGGAAACGGTAGAAAATTGCAGTGCTCGATTATCGCGCGCGTTGCTATTCCTGCCGCCGTTCGTTCTATGAATAGAACCGGGCCTCCTCCGCTAAGAAGTGCCTAGGAACTTTTTCACCGTGGCGCGCGGCTCGGCCTCTTGGAAGGTGCCCCGTCCATCTAGGCCGAACGCCAAGGGAAAGAAGTCGAGGAAGCCGATCACGATGGACCAGTAGACGAGGAGGATTAAGGGGCGCCGCGTGGCATGCCCGTGATACCGTTATTGGAAAACCGTGCTGGAAGATAGAACGATCGATCGTTCAACGAACGATCGAAGCCACGTGGACATCGTTGCCTGCGAAAGGATTTTCGTTTACTTTGTCACTGCCAACTTCATGGTAGCGCTGGTATGACAGGATTCTTAGCGAGCATTTTGCACGAATAGATAAAATAAAAATCTCAGCGACGAAGTAATTGATTTGTCGTCGATACTTCGAGTAGATTTCTTTCCATCTTCAACTGGAGGATCGAACACTTGGCCAATTCTCTTTCACCGTGTGTATAGAAATCTTCTCATGGCGGTGCCAGGGTTAGTATATTTAGGAGCTCGAGACCACTACATCACGACCCTTCGGACGACGAGGAAAGTTATAGCCTCGGGTTTTAGAACTTCGCCTCTCTTCTTTATCTTCGCCATCCTTTTGCATGCGAAAGAGCATTCTAACGCTCGAGCCAATCTCCGAGCTCGTTAAGCGAAGCGAATGGCGAAGTTTTGGGACCTCGAGGGTTGTAGCGTGGAAGGAAGAGAAACGATAGGAGAAGCGAGACGAATATTGGAACGAAGGTTGAAAATCGTAGGAGAGAGAAAGCGGGTGGGCCCCAGGGGAATGGCGAACCTCCAAGTTCAGGGTCAAGGTCAAGGTAAATTGTCCTCGCTCCAGGTTCAAGGATCGAATCGTTCGAGGTACAAATAAAAGATACGCCCTAACACAATGTACGAATGATTAATATACTTACTAGGAACCATTAAGCTTGATCCTGGTGCACGGAAAAACTCGATGCAAGAAAAGGCAGGAGAAAACGTGAAGATGAAAAATTGCAGCTCGGTAAAAGGATGCTTAAAAGTATGTAGTCCGTCGTAATGTCCACGTAGCCTTTTACCAGCATCCTCCGATATTCTTGATCTTGGTGACGCGTGACCCTAATCAATGCGTCCTTTAACCAAAACTACCAAAATAATCAGCGCTCACCGAACTCACCAAGGAACGTTCCGAATTTCTAACATCAAGCTAAAATAAAATTTGAAAGAATCGATTCTTACAAGCAACGCACGCCTCTTTCCAATCGATCCTAACGTGACGCCTGCCGGCGTCGGGACGCAACATCTCGATGCCTTTACAACCCATCGATTTGCAATAGTTATCAATGAGCGGAACCAATCTGACCGGTCTTGGCCGTTGACTCGCGCGCATCCTGACAGGGATCGGCTCACGTTCTACGACTAGGCCCCACCGCCACCGGTCCCGATTTATCACGCTAAACTAAATTTAACCCATGGTGCCAACGCCTCGAGACTGGTCTACCAAGTGCGCGCGGCACGCCGGCTCCCGTCGGACCCAACATTCCTTTAGTCCCAGGAAACCTTATCTATTCGCGCGTCCATCTCATAGTCCATCTCACGAGATACGATCGACTCGCTTGGCTTGCGACCGGTTCGATGCTTGGGCACGCTATCTCTGCCTATCGTTGCCTATCACGACCGCTTGGCCATCGAGAGGAGGACAGGACGCGAGCCAAACTCGATTGACGGGAGCGAACGGGCACCACCTAGGAGAACGGATGAAGGAAGAGGAGGAGGAGGAACGCGATCGAGGTCAGGACCGATCGAAAGGAATACTCGAGAGACGAACTTAAGAAAGATGAAACTGAGAGAGGGAGAGAGAGAGAAGGTAGAGGAAGAGGAAAGAGAAGGATGGAGTTGTGGAAAGGAGAGGAGAGTACGAATGGAACGCTGGCGCAGCTCTCGTGGGGATACGTTGTCGATCGCGGTTGCTAATTCAGTGGCTGGCGCCAGCAGCCACCTCTGCGCTCCAGCGCCCGTTAATCCTCTTGCTTTTCCTGTCTACGGCCCTACCTTCTCTCACTTGCCATGCCTTCCTCCTTTTCTTCAACCTAAACGACAATTTAAACGAGACTCTTTGCGACGTGCCTCGTTTCCATCTTATTGTTAGCAAAAGGTTTGGAAGCGTTTGATATATTTCTTAGCAGTCTGAACCATTCGTACTTCTCTCGATCACTGTTTAATCGTTCAGTAAAGTTGTGATTTACCTATCTCTAAGATCGACTGTCGATCTTCCGTTCATTCAAAGACATCGAAAATCGAACGATCAACAGCTCGGTACCGTATCGTTCAGCCTCCACCACCGTGAGCCCCAAGAGCCACTGGCATTATCGTCCTGCCTCCGAGTTACTCCGGTGCTTGCAACCGGCAAATCTACCGTTAGCGATCGCCACGCTCCATTAAATCCGCCACTTGGCTAATTGCCGATTCCTCCGGGAGTGACTGAGCGAAATCGCGTATGGATCGTGCGTACCAGATGGCCCTGCTACGACCACGCGTGGACTCTTCCTCGCGAGAGTTGGACGATCGCGCGGTAACACGCCCAAGCGGATCACGAATCGTCGATTAGGTCCTCTTCGATCGTGACTCTAATCGTATGCGAAGATCGGGGAACCAGTAGTTCGTGCCCTGGATTCGATCGGAAGGAATCGAAGCGAGAAGAAAGGTTTCGACTCCGCTCGAACCGTTCCAACACGCGAGGGATTAACCGCGCGGGCGGATGCACCGGAGTGCGTAGTCGTTTATTGCACGTTCGAATATCGTCCGGTGACATGTTACGGTAATTTCTTCGAGTCTTCGTACGAATGTATGGCACAATTCAATTTTAATGTTTACAATTTTCTTTGAATCAAGGATGAAGTAAATGGGTACGAAGTGAATTAGTAAATTACTCTATCAATTACTCTTTTCCTAATCGCTCGAAAGGTACTGTAATTTTTCAGTAACCTTTCTCGTCCTTATTACGCAAGCTTCGCTCTTATTTTACGCAAGTATCAATTACCTTCGAAGTCATCGACAGAAATTAGTGGAGCTGAATCGCATGAAGCTCCGAAAAATGCGTGGAACGATTCGTCGTTGGAAACTTAGCTTCCACTCGAGGTGTCTTCGCTCTCTCGAACGATGCCTCTTGACTCACAGTGCTCGGGCGAGTCGACGACGACGCGCGGCGGTGAATAACGAACGATAAAGACGAATGCCGCGGGAATATCGCGATAATCGGCCGAATGATGGATAATGATCGGGGCGGCTGCCTTTCGCGCCTCCTCCATCCCTCCTCACCGTTCCACCCCGTCGACTCGCCCGACCATTATTCAATTGAATTCAATGCTACACCGACCATTATGGAATTGCCTTCGAGAACTTTCTTTCGGGCATCCGTCTGCGCCGGACAGACGGTTACTTCCGTCGACGGGGACCTACGAGCATGCGCGGACGATACGCGCGCACGACAATCCGTGCGATGTTAAAGCGAAAGTGCCAAACGGGAAGCTCGTTAGATGTTCTTGATGGATCTCGATCGACGAGCGTATGACAGAGCCTCAAGACGAGACGAGATTATCGAGATTTAACGGTGTCCAGTATTCTGGAGTGAATCGATGCAGCAATCTGTAAGAAAATATTCTCTACGCCCCGACGTTCGTCGTGTCGAAATAATTAACCGATGTAAACTGTCTTTCTTTTGCATTTCGTTCAGTTATTCGACCTGAGTCTGAGAGATGTAAGATGAGAAAAATTCAAATCTAGAGGTAATGACATCGATGATTTCTTTCCGGAAAAACCAATTACCGTGGATTATATTGGAAAACGATATGTGTCGAGTAATCTGAGACAACGGAGGTCTGTGTAACAGATAATTTCATCCGACTACGGCATATCGTCCCGGTTAAGAGTCGTTGGAAAGCAAGAGAGAACAGGATGAGTAACGGAATAACTAAGGAGAGATGGAAAAGAGTAAATTGCGGAGAAACTTTTCACGCGGCTATCTACGTGAATACCGCGGCTCGTCTTTCCAGCTCCCTATCGAATCTCAAATCTTCGAGAGGAGTCGATCGAGCGGAGAGCCCCCGTGGTTCACATGTGGACCACTAATTGTAAGAGGCCCGCTAGAGTTCGATCGGCACTTCCTACGTCGTAACGGCGACTATTTGTCGCTTCGATTGTGGCGCCGCGGGAGATCGAGAAATGTGATTCGAGGGAATACCGTTCGAATCGGATTTCGGAATCTCCTTCTACGAGCCGTTCTCGTTTCTCATTTCCCCTCGTCGAATATGCAAAAGGTGTGTCGCGCGGTCGCTCGAGCAACGCTTTTCCGTCTTGCGTCATTTGCAATTACGCGTCGCTTACTCGCACAGCATGACATCGGAGCACATTTTAAACGCTCGTAGCAAGCGGAAAAGTCAAATGATATGGAAGAAAATACACTTGTATTCGAAGTTCTCCAGATTCTTTTGCGATCACGAATCAATTAGATTTTTCTCATTTCTCAGAATGATAGATTTTATTACGTAGCTACACGTTCAAATGTTCTCGGTTCCGGTAAGTTGTCTTTATTTTCCGCAAACGATATATAACTCTTAAATGTACTTCAACAATACCGAGCTTGGTCCCTCCCGTCAATTCTTTCGTGCTTTTTTTCGCTTTTCAAGAAACTTAACGACTTCTTCTTTTACTCGCTCTTGGTAGATCCCACTGAACGGATTATAATCGATCAAGCGCGTTCGATGCCGAGAAAATTTTACAGTTACCAGACGAACTGGATTGCCGATCGTTGCGTGCCGTAGAAGGACGATTAATCAGGCGTAATGGGATGGACGTAAAACAACGATGCGGCGGATTAAAAAGGATCATCGAACTTCGGTCGCTAAGCGCGTTGAAAAAACAAAAATTACCGTTCGTTCGAACGTTCTCTCTTTCGCCGGCACCTCCACCGCGAATCTTTCGCATCTTTCGCCTCCCGCGACACCGGTCACTTCCTTGGGACGAAGTTAGCGGGTCCACGATATTTACGACGATTTTTAATAAGCCACGGTTAAACCAGTATGGTCACATGGCACACGCGCGAAGGTGTTACGTAATTAGTGCGACTTTCCTAATTGGTCCACGCGACCGACAAGGTCGATCTGCGAGGAAACACGTTTAGAATCCAATTCAGTTCCAAAGATCTTTCCACCTCACGTCTCACAGCTTCCTACTTTTCATTATTTTAATCCAACGTGGACGATTACGCGGGCCGACTTCGAACACATTCACAACCTGTATCCTAATTTCCCTCTACAAATGCATCCAGCGATTAAAGACTATTCTCAACATCGCAATTGAATTCTTAGAATTCGAGGAAGAACGAAAGAATACGTTTCGATATAAAAGTCAATCTAAACAGACCATCGACATTCTAACCGCATCAATTAATCAATCTGATCGTCTCATTAGTTACTAGGATTATGAAGTGCTGTAAATTTAACTTACACTTGGACACAGAAATTCCGAGAAATTTACAAATAAACAATGGAACGATGACCAATATTCGCTTGTGTGAGTAAGCTTGTTTATTTATTGTTAATACACCTCCTGCTATTCTTCTCGAGAGCTCGACACAAATTCAGCTGAGAATCTCTAATGGAGTTTTTAGATCGTCCTGCCTTGAGCATTAGAGGACGAGAGTGAGCGCGTCAATAGGAAGCGTACGCCATTCCCAATTATCGTTCCCACCGATGACGCAAATGCGATCGGAGGAAATTGCGCTTTAACGCGATCGCCGACATAATAAATTAGTTTCGCGGGCGCTGCCGGCGACGTCGCGATTCTCGGAAAATCGTGCGAACAATCGTGCGTCGACCAATTCCGCGCGAGCTCACCACGGGAATTTCCCCCATCGTTGTCTCACCACTGGCAAACCTCATTATATCGCGACGTTACGTCGCGCGGCATATCGAGATCGAAATTATTCGGTTGTTGAAAGAAAACACGGAGATGTTCTTCACACGTGGCTCTTATAAATTACGATCTGGATGAGTCAACGGATCTCTCGTATAACAATTCCGAATTATTCTGGAGTTTTTATCGATCCTGTTTACGGTCGGTTATTCGCGCGATTATTTACATATCTTATTTATTTATCTCTTACGCGAAACGATTTCCTTCCTAGATATAAGCGGCATGAAATATAACGAACTCGAGGTGCTGCACCGACGAATAGGGTGATAATAATAATTTCCTCCTAGATGTAAGTGTCTTTAGTTAATACATTCCTAAGAGAATGGAAGCCCGAGGAAATATCAAGGCTGGTGCTTGGGTAAATTTTACATAATTATTATCGGTAACATTCTCGTACGGATTTATCGTCTGATTTTCCGGAGTGAAATTTCTACGCTTGAACCTTCGAGATCGCGCGAAAATTCTGAGACCTTTAACCGCGTTAATTCTCATGCTCGTCACGTATCGAAGTTTGCACTGGTCTCTCTCGTCTCCGTCGCCCCGTCGAATTATCATATTCATTCGCCACTCGTACCCTCGATGCACCGCTCGTGCGATGCGGTTCGAAAGACCTTCGCCCCTGGGAGTATTCGAAGACTCTCCCAATTCGCTCGTTGCGGTACGCGACGCGGCGGTTCGCTCGTTCGTTTCAAATCGCCACTACAGCTCGTCCTTACGAGCGTAATGCGCCCTTCGCTCTCAATCATCGTTCATGAAGTCACGACGCTCCTCGAGAGACACGAGGATGCGAGGAAGGGAGAGAATAGGGAGAATATTGGATTATCGGCTTAATTTTTCAATGCGAGACGATTGCGGTGGGCAACGTATCTCAATTGTTGTTAGTAAGGATCGTTGCATGCACCGAACGTCTCGATGATTTTCCAGGAGAATCATTGTCACGTTAAATGTTTGCTTGAATTAAATAAACGTGCGTCCATTCTAATTATAACATCGATTTGCTTATTTACATAAATTAACACCTTTTCTCCGCGTATAAATAACTTTTTTTATCAGTTAAAAATTTTAAAAAGAGCACCTACCTAGAGACTTTTGAATTGGTCAAATGATGTTTTTCTTTATACTGATTTTAAGTAGGTAGTATTTCTAAATCTTCTGTTACAATGTGAAGCGATTATGACACTTACTTACTATCGCTCTCAGTTCGCCCTGCGGGTAGGGCGCCTAAAAGAATCTTCCAACGGTTAGTGCTGAGAACGATGTCAGTGGAATAACACCGGAGCGATAATACGACGTTGATTCGTTTTCCGACGAGTTACGTGGCGGTGAGAGTACGGAAGGTTTTCTAACATCCTAAGTTCGTGGAATATTACCGAGTGTAAATAAAAGAGCGTAGGGGACGAAGTGGAGAACCAAACGACGAGGAACGATACGAAAGTAAAGAAAAGATTTGGTAAAACGACAAGATTTCGTGCTGCGCTCGCTCAAGGTCACCGAAATAGGGGAAAAAGGGAGCATTTATTCTCGCTTGACAAACATTTCGAATTCACCCGTCGTCCTCGGCCTCGCTCTTGGCTCTCGTGTGCTTAGGATCTTTACTGCCGGGACGAACGAGAGAGAAATCGTGTAGGTATACAGGAAGAGCAAACACGAGTGGAACGTTCCGTAAAGATGAAAAAATAAAAAGTGGCCAGGAGAGGTAGGCACGAGGCAGAATTGATCCTTCGTGAAAGATTCGTTCGTGAGACGAATGCGATAATGACGTCCTCCTATTTCTTCTGCGAGAAAAGAACTAAGCAGGATAGCTTAGGTAATTTATGCTCCTCTTTCACCAAGGAAAATATTGAAACCACAAGATTATCGTATCGATTATGTGTAAAGGTAACGATGATTATAGCAGGGTGATAGATGAGCGTGGAAACATGCTGGAGGGGATTACCGGAAATATTCAAAGATTGCTGGAAAAATTATACGTTTTGAGATAATGGGTTGAAATTATTCGGAGTACCCTCGGTTGTACGGAGATCGCATCGATACTTGGCATATTAAGCGTGCGTTTAGTTTGTTTTAGTCTATTTGGCTTGTTCCACTCGGCGGCTGGTACAAAGCGATCTAAAGGAGATGATATTTACCGCAGGAGTGGCATCATAAGATGAAGCTGATTTTTCCAGGCAATGGAAATGATTTATGAACGTTTTTGCGGGAAGTACGGGAAAGAACTTGGATTATTGTAATCGTCATTTAGAAAATTGTTTGGCGGATGAACAGGTCGGATAATAGACGACGAGCAGAAAATTTGCTTGGGTGTACTTGTTACTTGCGACGTCAATCAACTACAAGTTGAACTGTTTTCTATTCTTTACTAAATTCAAGATTTTAAACAACATTCACAACTTCTTCTGCCTAGTTTGCCACTTTGCCCACTTTGGCCACTGGAGGTGTGCTTAGATGTTACTTATGAGCGTACGAAAGATGTCACTCCAATAAATAATACGAAATACTAGTCGGCTTATATTTAATAGATCTTGACTAATAATATACCTCGACTAATTTCCCCTTAGGACGTAGATCATAATCAGCTGTAAATTTGATAACGAGGAAATTGTTTCTATTAAAAATCGTGAGAATCGTGATCTCCCACATAACAGTTCCAAATTGCGACAACGACGGACATCATAGTTAATAGCTAATCAATAATGTGCAAAATGCAGTTCATTTACATTGGATCGTAATTAATTTCACGTGTGCGCCGTTTTTATGCGCACAATCATCGGTGTGACTCGTAAAGACGCTCTCTTTTTTCAACTCCGTTCCTCATTAACCCCGTTGCTCCACGAAGAGTTCAATTAAAAGTCTTACAACACACTCGAGATGTTTTACATGCTCGAACTCCACGAAGAAAAAAGAGGGTCTTCCATCGAGCACGGAGCATCGTCAATAACGCATCAAGCGGAAGCTGTTATTGTCGAAGTTTCACGGTAGATCCCGCTGTGCAAATTGCCCGCGCTCCTAAGATAGTTTAATAATTTATGCGCGCTATTATCGTGAAGATCAGAAAAACTCGTTTTTTTGTCCGATACGCGCGTTCGCAATGTCGAATGAATAAGTAAGTGGACGATTTGCGGACGTATCTGATAACAAACGTGGCGGTGAGTTTAATTATTCGGTGTATCGCGAGAAGCGAAGGCGGAAACTGGGTCGAATGACGAAGTTGAACGATGAATTGACAGACGTGCATATCTAGCGAAAGACTTTTTAAGACCTTACGGCTTTTTACCTTGGACAACTATCGCGAATGATTCGTTCCGGTGAATGTGAAAGATCAAAATCAGACTATTTTTATCGGGTCATCAAAAGTAGATACAAGCTTTGCTCATTTCGCTGATCTTACGTTGGATGGAATGCCGACGAAGTCATTATTCCTCGATGAATTATCCGTGACGATGGTTATCTTAGAAATAAAGAATTTTAAAAGAGTAGGTGTCGTGCTTCGTAATTATCCTGTTGACACAAGGATTCTACGCGTGTTTCCAAATTTCCCTTCCACTTTCAGTTTCTAAACGCCATGCTGCGATAATTTAGTCACTTCCGCGTGGATACTCGTTTTCACTGGCTACAACACAACAGCATAACATTACGATGTTAACGATCGATCGATCAAGGTATCCGACGACGTCATTGGACTCCGATCGACCCTGAATGCAAAACGAGGCAACCAAGTTCGCGGTCATCTCGAATTTCGTGACCGGGCAAACGAACGACCATCGATTACAACACTGTCCACGGTCGCCAAATGCAAATAGAGATCTCGTAATTCCACGCTTAAAAATTTCAGCGCGGTGAAGAACGAAGAACAGAAAATTTAAGAGGAATAAATAGAACGGTGATTGTACTCTTACGAAAACTAAGTGCGTTTATATTCCGAGGAAAGAGAAATATCTCGCGTGTGTATAGATTTACGATAATCGAATGAATTTTTTACCTTGCAAGAAAGAGACGAGAATCGGTGAAATCTTTAAGGCCTCGTGGAGTGTCAACGTTCACGATTACCCAACATTATTACAGGAGATAGGTAAATAATTACAAAACGAACATCTGAGAAACATCGTGAGTGTCTACGATGCAACGGAATCTATCATTGAACATGAGAATTCTAAAAAGAGGGAAAATAAAAAAAATGTACCGCGCGTACTAGGTGCAGAGTGCGGTTAGATAACGATCCCGGGGGCGCATTTGCGATTCACCTGCGTCGCGTAGAGAGGCGTCAGCTGACGCGCCAAGGTATGAATGAGCATATCGTGGTGGCAGATCGCGGACCGTCGTCGCGCTTACACGCGTGAACTCGCGCTCACACGCGCACAACGTCACACGTGTCCTCCTACGCCCACGCTCTATTGGCGCGCGCGTGCGCATGGACATTGTCTCCTGCGTGATCTGCATACATCTCGAACGCGTCTCCTTCCTCCTCCTTGTCTTCCTCCTTCTCGACACTTTAGCGGAAACACTCGTGAGCGGACCTTCGACCGAACGAAGGACGCAGAACAGAGAAATGGATGGTCTGTGTCACATTGGGCGGATGTATAATAAAGGAAGAAAATCACAGATCATTGATCATTGAGAAAATACAAGGTATAGAAAGTATCGTATACGTGACTGAATTAATAGTATGCAACGTGAGTTGCGCCATAGAAACATAGCAAAGCAAATGCCACCTTCCATCTTACCGTAAGAATTATTCCGCTTCGGAAAATGAAATATGTTTATGCCTTTTTATTATTTGTACTTCCAGCTACATATACAGTATACTGATAATATGTAACTTTTAAATGTTTGGGAACTCTAGAGGCTTTAATAGAGCATGCTTTGAATACGGAGTACGGTAAAGTAAAGTTTGAACGTAGGTGATGATAGTCGAACGAAACGTTGACGAGAACGTGATCAATCGATGATCGAGCGATCTTACAGATGCGGAAAAAGCTGAATGTTAACCACCGAGAAAAACCTCGTGTGAAGTACCGGTTTACCCGAGAAGCGACTAGTTTTCAATCGCACAGACGCCTCTACGATTATCACGAGCAGTGCACTAATGGCATTACTAATAATACCTCTGCGCCTAACACAAAGGAGCACTTTTATTTGCCCGTTTTGTCATCGACGCTCGACGACGCCTCTCGTCTTATTTTTCTCTTCGTCTTCGCGGTTTACGATCGCGCGTAAAATTATAACAATCACCCGCCTAACTCGACGGCCTTCCCGTGTCACACTTCTCCCCACCTTTTTTTTTCCTCCATCTCTCGCTTCCGTTCAATTGACTGCCGCAATGACACACCTAATTCATAACCGCGTCTGGCAGGACTTCTCATTCATTCGCTTCGCGCGTTCACGTCACTCGCGTGTAATTTACACTAACCGCGCGTCCTGTTTTCTTTTTTCTTCTCGTACGCCTCTCGAAGCCCACACGCGCTCCAACCGGGCGCTACTCGGAGGGTAGTCCGAATCGAGTTACGAATAATTAGAAACTGCCTCGTGTCCAGCCTCTGACACCCTCGATCAGCGCGTGCTTCCAAAAAAATCTTCTCACCGAGAGATTGCTCGGATGTTTTTCAAAAGGTCACGACTCCGCATCGTCAAAATTACAGCATCGGTAAAATTGATCGGCGGTTCGATAGAACTTTCACGGTTTCTCAAGCCCGTCCCTAGCATTCGTCGCGCGTGGCTGGTGCGCGAGGTGGTACCACGGCGTCATGTAAATCGATTCCTACGACCGGTTTCGTTTAAGGTCATACCCCAGGTAACGAGATCATTTTCTATCTTAGAATTGCAGGGCCCCACCGATGGGCCCGCCGCCGTCTTTGTATCGAGATGCGCGTCACGAGATCGGCACCTTTTGTTCGCCCATTGTGAAATCTCTGTCTTCGCTCGCCGCGCTGACTCGTCGCACGCTTAGAGGCTCGGTAAAGGCTTAAAGAGCATTTCATCTGAAGATCGTATGCTTGCGCGCACGCACGTGTTGAATTCAAAGAAATCACGAAGCATCGAATCTTGCCGAGAAATATCGATCGTAGGTGAACTGAGAATGAGACAATCTTTAAAGTACAAAGATTTTCTAGTGCGTTCTGGAAAGAAGATAAAAACGAAAAATACCGAGCCAATAATTATTCTGTCGGATGACAGGTTACGTTCGGGATGAAACTTTAACGGAGAAATTGGAATTAGTTTCTTTCACTGTATCCTAATGAGTTCTCGTAGCAACTACGGTGCTTCGAATGAATTAAGAAAGGCAGCAAAGGCGAGGCAATGGACCCCGTGAGGATGCAACGACGCGCGCATCGATTGCAACGATATGTACAAAGCTTTAAGGCACGGAATCGTGCACCTGTTTCAACATGCAAACGTACTAGCCGGGGACCGGTTCGTAAAGGTCGAGCATTATACCGAGGTCGTTCTCAGTCGATGATGGAAGATCGAACGCTCGCGCATCTTCACTCCTCCGATTTCCGTTTACGATCCCACGCTTTCCTTTCATTCGCGATAAACCGTAACAGTGGTCAATCTTCGCGCATACCTACGCAAACGATGCAAGAAACGAACACATTTCCTCGATCTAAATTTACGGACAATTCGGAAATCGAAAATTCTCCTCTTTTACAGAACGAGGAAGGCGAAAAAGCGGCGAAAGAGGAGAGAAACTAGGAGACAGAGAATCAAAGACGTCAATCCATCCCTTTTCTCGCATCCTGACTCGTAAGAACGGATAATAGACGAAAACGATGCGAGAGACAATGGAGATAGAAAGTAGAAGAAGTACAAGAAATGCAGAAGGAGTCGAAGAAATGGGGTCCGGAGTAGTATTAAGCACCACTGGTGGTAAGTAACGTCGACGATGCTCCAGTGGTGCTCCAGTGGTGAGAGAAGGATGAGAAACGAAAAAGGAAAAACGAAGAGACGGTAGTGAAGAAGACCAGACCTTACCCAAGAGAAGGAAGAAACTAGGGAGACAGAAATAAAATAAAGGAGAGGGACGAGAGAAGAGGATGAAGCAAGAGGAAAGAAAGATGGATGAGCTTGACGACCTAAGTGAGCGAAGAAGCGAGTGCTACGTGTATCGGCCTAGGGGGTGCATGAAAAAGGAAAAGAACTAGAGAAGAGGTTGGTGGTGGCTGAAGAAAGGTGAAGAGAGAGGAGGAGGGCTGGAGAAACGGGCAGGGTGGAAAAGGAAAGAGGAATTGTGGAAGTGAGAGGAGGACAAGTGCGAGGTGGTGAAAAAAGGAGAGAGAGGAGGACGAGCAGAAGGTAGGAGGAGGAAAAGAAAAGAGGGGAGAAAGAGGAAAGTGGAGGACAAGAGGAAGGAAAGGGAAAGGGGAGAGGAGAGAAAGAAGTCGTCCTGCATGCTGCTGCATCTCGCAAGTCTGCCTGCTCGCTTGTCAGCTTGCCTGCCTGCCTGCCTTTCTCGAGGTCGCACGTACGTTCGTATAATATTGGTAATACGTGTAACGGATAATACCTGTAATACCCGTGTAACGCATTACACACCAGCGTAGGAACCAGGCGCTACCCAACAGCCGACGACCGATCCGCTGGTCACCTTCCCGCACGTCCTTGTCTCTGGTCCACGACTTTCCATAAGTACCGGTGTCGATTGGTTTGACAATCGAATCGCATTAAGTAGCAGCCGCGATACGCACTTATATCGATACCCGAGCGAAGGACTTCCACAAGAATGATAGTAGGGAGAATTATTTGCGGATTAATTAGACTATTACGTAGAAAGGAGTAATTTTGACGAATGAGAAAAAGATCGAGAAGCCCCAGTGCAACGAACGCGAGACTTTTGCCTAGACTCTTTTTCTGAACGGGTTGTTAACGAGGCTACCCCTATCACTGGGATTGCGCTCGTCTTCGTTCATTTTCCTTCTTAATCAAGGCATTGGGAGGACGAAAAAAGAGATTACTGTGACAAGTGCTGATACGAGTGTAGCCTGCCTGCTGATCGTGCAAGTGGGCGATAGGCCCAGTAGTGGCGGCAGCAACGCTGCCAACGATGATACTCGAGGATGAGGAAAAGGAGGAATAGGAGGAGGAGGAGGAGAAGAAGGAAAAGGAGAAGTAGGGTGGACGTTGGTGCAGCATGCTGCGAGACGCCTGGCCGGGAACGGGTTGCCGTTCAGGTTTTGCTGCAAGGGATCGTTAAGATAATCGTCGCTATCCTCATCCTAACTTAGCCTTAGCCATAGGACGTATTCACATTGGCGCCGACTGCACCAACCACCTTTATCCTTCCTCCTCTTCTTCTTTCCTTTCTCTTTTCATCTTTCTTGTATTTCTTTCACCGATTCAGAATTTTCTTTTCGTCTCATCTCTCCCCCTTACATCCCCAGTTATACTTTGATGTAATCACAAGTTGATTATTAAGAATAAAGATAATGACCAGTGAGATCATGGGGTGTATACTACCCCTGAAATTATATTCGATAGTATTAAAAGATGGTATTCATTTCCAGATATATCTAATCGTACAGGCTTGTAAATCCACTTACTAGAATTTGATAAAGAATGTTGGTTCTCGAAATTTTACTTAATGAAACAAAATGTAGGAATATTTAAGTATTGCAATATTTATTACCGCCAAATGGCTCGGGGCTTCCGTGGTACAATCCAGAGTCATTTTTTAATATATTCGTCGGACTATTAGAAAAAAAAAGTAGATATAAGAAATAATTAAAGAAAATTGCAATTTTAAACTACCACATTACCATTGTATCGCTCGCACATGTATTTCACATTCCCAAGAAAATCCTTCAGAATCTCCAAATTCAAGGACCTCAAAAACCCGTACAAATTTTCATCACCTCATCCACTCCCAAAGAATATTCTCAATTCCTCCTTCTCCATATTCCTGCACCACCTTCAACCCGTTGATTCCAATATCGAGCGAAAAAGGTGCGATTCGCTCGTCCGTCTTACGCGAGTCCGTGGCAACTTTATCGTCGGCGAAGAGGCCGGAGAATACGCGAGGAGAAGGCCATAGGCGACGGCAACGATGCGATTCCGTTGCGAAGCGAGGGAATGAACGCGTCAAACGAAAGAACAATTACACGACAGGGAAGGGAGAAGGGAAAGGAGGCAGGAGTATGAGACGGGTGATGAAGACGGTTAAAAGAGAGAGAGAGCAAGAGAGAGAGTGAGAAAGGTGACTAAGAGAAAAGAAGAGACGAGCAGAGAAGGGGAAGGAGAGAAACGAGGGAGAATGAAAGAAGGGAAGGAAGGGGGCGGACCTTGGGCTCCTTGCGAGATAATCATAACGTTACACGATCCGCGCCATAATGCCGTATAATGTCCGCGGCACGATGTACATTACACGAACAACGGCGTCGAGGCTTCTTCCATTTGCGAAGCCCCTCCGACTACTCCAAAAGGGAAGACCCCGCAGGAGGTGGATAGACAGGCGGACAGGCGGACAGGCTCGCGAAGTCTCTCATTTCTCTATCCCGCATTTCTCTCTTCTCGCGTCTTCTCTAGACGAAGCTCGTTCGTTTATTTTTCTTTTTACCACAGTTCGGGGTAGTATACAAACGAATCTTATCCTGACCTACAGCAAAATCGCTACTTATCCTTGAAATTTTACATTTATCGCGATTCGATGTCATTTGTATTTTTAATATTCTTCGTTAATCTGTAAAATCAGGCTGAAGTCAAAGAGATCTTGTGTTTTAAAGGATACTTGGCACACTTTTTTCTGTATATTCTGTAGTTCGATTAGTTGTGATAAAAGTGTACATAAATTTATCCATCGTCTTTTAATTATGAGTCGCGACGAAAATCGCAGGAGTCACGAGACTCCCGCGAAAGAGAAAGGGCAGGGGCGAGAAAAGGAAAGGCAGACGAATCCGTTGGATCTGCGATGATGCTGACAGTCATTTGGGTTACACGCGTCGCATTATTACACCCTGCAATTAGCTCCAGTCATCTCTCGCATCTCGTAGACGAAGATGAAGAAAGACTAGGGCGTCGCTGCGTAAGCACTCGTGACCAGCCGTTGAAAATTCGATAAATCATTCGTTTTTTTATGCCAGATAAAAATTCTGCTGTTAAGACCGCAGGAGAGAGTTCATCGAAATATTCTCTACTAACACTTCTCTAAATATAATATACTCATCGATAAAAGAACCATGCTCACAATTGTGTGCATATGCGAGGGTGAGTTTACGTGGTTTGATACGCCTCACGCGTATCGATACAAGGGTCGAGAAACCCGAGCTGGAATTACGGTTCGTCCGAAATTACAGCATAGCCTCGAAAACGAGGATAAAGGCCCTCCTGTAATTTGACGCATAATCCGGGAGCATCGAAAAAACCAGACCGGACGAGACTCTGCGAACAGGCACGAAGAGGAGGAGGTGGTGCTGTCACCCGTGAACGAGAGGGAACATTTTCGCGGTCTTTAAATGGAAGAGACTCTGTAGCCTGAAAACGAGTTCGGGCGGGCCATTAATTGCTCAATTAATTGCCGAAAGGCACGAACCAGTCTTCTCTCTCCCTTCTCACTGCTGTCTGCTTATCCATCCCTCTTTCCATTCTTTCATCCATTATTACCACTTTATCGCACTCATTATTATTACAATGGTCGGCACTGTAACGAATTGGTTCAATATCGATATTGAAAAATGTCGAAATACAGTGGTATTGTCCATTTCTGTGTCACTCTCTCGTTTATGCGCCTTTTATGAACGATCTGACCCATGGCAGACACATTCTCACTTACTCACTTCTCTCTTCCCTCTCACCACATTCTTCCTCACCTGATCATCCAGTTGCGTCCACCCACCCCTCTGACGACGATGCGTGCGTGCATTCGCGCGCCGTAAAAACCGGATTGTAGTTTGGGATAAAATTAGATGTCCACCCAGTCAAGGTCGCCTGGACCTGCCCAAACATGAGAATCTCCTCTCACCCTTTTCGAGATCGCACCGCGCGCTACAGCTCGCTCTTCTTCCGAATCCCTTCCTCACCCGAGTCCTCTGATTCCTCTTCTTTGTGCAAGTTTGTCCTCAGCAACCTGCTAATCTCGCCCTACCAGGCGAACATCCTCGTGTTCTCTCCTTTAAGTAGGACGAGTCTGACTAAGTCCCTTGCCAGACTCGGTTAAGTTTTTTTCTTTCTCGAATCGAGATAAGGGCCAAGGGTTGCCCGACGGAGGTGATGTTCTCCAGAAGTGGGTGATCAATAATTGTCAGCTGTGCTGGATGAGGGTTGCGCGTTCGACAACGGCAACGTAACTTTACACTTTACGGGTAGAAAAAAGGAGTTGAATACCGTGCAAAAGGATACATAGTCTCTGACGTTCAATTAACTTTCGTTCGAAGAAATATTTGATTCCCCTTTACCAAGACGATTATCCTAAATCTAAGAATTTGCCCGGGTACCTAGGCTTATTACAATGTTCACGGATTACCAACTGGTGGACACAATGCCCGCACGACGGAAATCATGAATGTACAAAGAGGAGGACAATAATTATGTTCAAATCTCGACACACGTATTATACATGGAGCAACGCGCGATGGATCATTCGAAGAATTATCAAGAAAAACGAACGAGAAGAGGAACGTAAACTTCGTCGAAGCGAACCCAGGAGAAGAAGAAAAAAAAGAGAAGGATTCGAGAGAAGATGTCAGGAATCCATGCGTGGCTTACCGTCGTCGCCGGAGCTTGAGAATCGTAAATCAATTCGGAAGTCAGAAGGACGCGAAGGACATTTTACGAAATGCAAAATCGCTTCGGACAAAGCCACGAGTTCCTTTCGATCCGCTCGGGCCTACGGGTGGCGACGATTCGCCGCGCGATTAAAGGCGGAATCAGAAGTCGTTAATGCGCAGCCCCGGCGACGTAATTAGCAGTTGTAGACGTCCGCCGCCGACTCGTTGATCAAACTGTAATGAGCCACGCTATCCACCCCGTCCTCCTCCTGCGGATTGTGCGAGTCGCACGTTCGACGCCGAGAATGAAGAGAAAAGAAAAGAAGGAACGTTGCAACAGGCGCGACGTATGCGTTTGTCTCTCGATCTTTTGGTCTTAATGAATGGCGTCCATGCAGCTTGCCCAATCTCCCATTTCGTCGCTAGTTTCGCGCGCCGAACGACGTACGAACGAAAGGCTTTGTTCGAAAGGTGGAGAGTAGGTGACGATTTCGAAACCGATTTATCCTAGTGCAATTGCGAAGGGTATAGTCCGAATGTGTTTTTCTTCGGTTACGAATAAACCTTTGTGAGAACGTAAACCAAACTTTTAAATACGTAAGCTAAAGTTGTACGAGCTTAAAGTTAACGTGATTTATGTGGTAGCCCTTCCCAAAAGAATGTCCAATTTCTCTCGGATTGGAAAGGACAGATAACGTGTCCTTTCCAACCCAGACTTTCAAAACGAGTACATGGGGTAGCATTTGAAATTCTTTCGAGCATTTGAAGTTACCGTAATAATAGGTAATAGTAGCTGAGAAATATGACTCGACGCAGGCGCCACGATTCTTTGTCGATCCTCGTTACAGATAGAAGAAAGGAATAAAATGTAAGGATGAAAGGGTGCAGTCGGTCGTTGTGGCGGAACCATTGCGAGTTCTCCGCGCTTCGGTTCTCCGGATCAAGAAAGCAACGTGAGCAACGTGAGCGTCCCGTGTGTGCGCTCCGTTCGCCCATGCTTCCATTGTTAAACGGAAATAATTAAAGTTCCTATGAGGTTTTACACAGGACGCTCGATGCGACTCGTTAACCGTGCTACGCCGAGACACTTTTTCTCGTTTACTCGGTAATAAATTGCTTGGCACCGCGTGGCGCGCACTAATGGTGTCCTTGGTGCTTGGAATAATCGCGGAGAATCGGGTTTGGGGTGAATGAATAAGCGATAAAGAGATCGTGTTATGTGGAATTATAACAGAGAGTAGATATACATCATCTGTATGTATGTTGCGGAAAAGGTGAAGAGACCTCACAGTGAGAAAGGAAAAATAAATGTGAGATGCGTCGAAAGAAAAAATTACATTTCCGGATTACTTTCGCATTCAGATCTCGTAAAATAAAAGCGACGTGCACTGTTTCATACAATACTTGAAAATTGGAAACACTTCGAATAATTGTGGTAAAGGCCTTTTAGCTCCATTACTACTTATAATTTTGGGAAAGTGAAGTTTACTTTTTTATTTTTCTGTAGTGTTCAAAAATGTCTCTTGCTGCAAGCTCCTTAATTAAATTCACGCTTCATCGTTATTCCAAACGATTTAACCGTATCAAAACTATCGCGATATATACGTTCCCTTAATTATTATTTAAGTCTTAATTCCAATATTACCGTTAAATTGTTGCTTTACGAAAATAACATTTATTTAAAAGCAAAGAAGAAAACAATTTTAAACCGACTAAAAAGAAATAATAAGTACTAAGGAAATTTTTCAATCCTCTCGCTCGCGAAACGTTTCAATTGGAAGGACCTCGACAAATCCTGCGCGAGGCATCGTCAGGATGCGTCATACTCACCCATTGTCATTCCACGCGCGCGCCATTTTTGCAACTCCGATCGAAATCGTTATTGTTTCTCGGAAGTGACTTGGATTCGTCCTTGGTAACTGGTAACAGATGGCTGAAGGAAGTCAGATTGAGAAAAATTAAGCGGAACGAGAAGGGTGCGAGAGGGAGAGGGAGAAGTGAAAATGCACAGACAACGGTGGTGGATCAGTTTTTATGAAAGCGGTGCACGAGCAGTCATTGGCACGGGGAACTACACGAGTTTACATAACACGACGCGAAACACTCGTGACAGGGACGATAATCGATTGGCGCGTAAACAAGATCCACGGAGATGAGAACGTCTCCTGAGAAAACGGCGCACGATTTTCCTGCGTCTCGCTTAAAGGTAGACGAACGATTTACGTTCACATAAATGATCGAAATATCGTCATGCGTTCCGTCAATCAAACTCGATCTTTACGGCACAATTGGCTGTTTCAGGATCGAGAGAAGTGTAACGTTACGACCGAGCACGGTGTCGATCAGTTTGCATCTTTACGACGCTGTTATCCTGTCGACAGGATGTAGGTGCCCTGCTTACAAGTAACGTGACTTATTAGTTGAGAAAAGATTGCCAAGGGAGAGAGAAAGCCATCAACGAGAGAACCTCGTTGATTTAATAACCGCGTGAGATACACGCGAATATAAATTTTTCCCCTTAATGACAGAATTATTCATCGTCCGTCGACGTGCGCGTCCTTCGCGCGTGATTATCTCGCTCGCGAGTGATTCACCCACCTGCGATAATTACCGATCGCCAAAATGAAGAAACTGCGGCTTCACTTATTCATAAGCCACGTGCAAAGAGTGCTATGATTTCTACTAAAAACTATTGTTATACAGATAGTGAGCCAGGTGGGTAATCATAGTTTTAAAATGACGATACGATCCACGATGTGGGCATTCCAATTTTTGCGCATTCGCGAGCACAAAAATTGCGTGTCAACCATCCAGCAATTATTTCTTGGAAACTTAGATAACCCACGAACTTTTGTAAAAATATGTAATAGTAATGCACAGTGTGTTTACCGACTGAGAAAATAAAAAACCTTCTATGGTCAAAAACTCCTTGAGGTTTAATCTAAGTGCTGCTGAAGATTTCTCAATTAAATTGATACTGTCACGACCGTGACCATTTGTAATTAATGCTATCAAGAGTTACTCCCGAAGAAACACTTACAAAGTAGGCACGATTTTTCGAGAAGATAAAACAATTACGAATTCGAAGGTCATTACTCTGATGGAGTAACCCCGTTCTTCCGTGAAGCCAAACGACGCCAGTAGTTTACATAAATCCAGTGAATCCAAAACTTTCGGAAGGTCAACAGAAGTAGACACATACGATGGGTATTAATGAGCGATCTCCGCTACTGGAAATGGAAGGAAATTTACGCGTGAAGGAAGTGAATCATCGTTCGAACGTCGTGCGTATCGAAGTTTGTAAACATCGAGCGGATTCAAGAGAGACCGAACCCGTGCATACATTTGCGCTGATTCAAAACATTCGTAATCAATTTGTCACGATTGCTTTATCAATTTTTTCTTATCCGAAATTGCACGTTCAATCGCTACCCTTAAATCAACCTCGTAAGTCTTACTATCAATGTCCGTTCTAATCTGTTATTGCTTCGAAGATCACTCTTAAACATCTCGTAAAAGGGTGTACGCGAGTGAGACGAGACAATACCAAAAAAAAACATTTCGAAGGAAGAAAATTTACGAGTGCCGGCGTCGTGACGCTCGAGACGTCTCCGACTCCATCCTCCTGATCGTTTGGCATCGAGAAGGATCCGCGACGTCTGGTTTTTCTCTGCTTAAGAGCAACGATTACCGGCGGCACGCCAATTACTCCAACGAGCGGTGTATTACGGGAAATTATTCCGCGAAAACGGTATCACACCGAGGGTCTCGGAACTGGACGCGCTCGGTCCGGCTTAATTCCAGATTACGTAATGTCTCACGGGGCCGCGACCGCGCTGCTTATTTCGAAGGTATCCCGTCGTCCGAGAGAAGCCAGCAGCCTTTCGAATGTCGCTATCGATGGGTGGGCATTCCGTTCCTACTTGGCCACTCGGTGGTCAACGCTGGAAAACGTAAAGGATCGCGCTTTTGGTTAGAGCCGCTACGCGCGTTCCAACCGTTCGAGATCAAATAGTCGGATCGAACCGTCTGATAAAACTGTCCGAAGATTCGAAAAACAAACTGATCACTTCAATCTGGCACGGTAGGTTTCGTGCATTAAGTCTCCTTGACTTCAATTTGTCGATTTAATAAATAACGGAACATTGGAGGAACAATAGAGAACAATCAAATTTTTGCAATCTACTACCAACATTCTGCAATTTTATAATCAGTTTGTAAAATCACTTGGTTTGCAAGAATCATATAGTCTTGTATAAAGAATCGAAAGACGAGTGGAACGAGATGAAAGCAATAGAATTGTTGATAGGAAGAAGGATATGAGAATGAAAGATCATTCGTTTGTTGATGTTAAAAATCGAAACAGAAGCAGTGTTCGTGGCAACCGCATTTAACGAGTTCCCTCGTTAGGCACTAAATTGCTTTTCACTAGGGAATGCCTGGACGGCTGAACGCTCTTCTAACGGTACCTAACGGTCGAGAATTTTTGGTTCTAAACCTGCTGTGTTTACACCAAAGGCGCGGACGATCGTTGGAGTACCGCATGCCCATAGAACGTGAACGTCTAATGCGTTCGAGACGAGGATTGGAGTATCTTTTCTTCTTCCTGCCCGGCATCCTTGGGTCTCGCGAACCCAGCGTACCTTGCACTTCAGTGGCTCGAATGCGCAAGTTTCATAGTGGTTTTATTGTTGTAGTCGGCGCTTGGCTACCTTAGCCTGCCTTCAACTGCAAGATTTCTAGCCTATCGGAGTCGTAGGAATGCTCAAGAGGCATTCATTTTGCTGGCGGAAGATGTTACTCGATGACTACTGTCCCTTGTCAGAAATTCCGTGAAATCTTAAAATAAACTCGAAGTCCTTCCCTACTTAAAATACGAAATTTGAATTCGATTAACTCTTGTACGTATAAGTCTAATATTTGGGTAGTTTTGGTAACGTTTTTACAGATTTTCTTAGTTAAAATTTAATTTTTTCAACATTTTTAACTTAACGTCATTAGCATAGCACGGAGATAATACACGTATTCCACTGTTTAACATTTTCTTGTCTAGACTTACCAAGTAGTAAACATTAAATATAAAAGATGTAAAAATTCTAATGGTACTCGCTTATCCTGGTTGCAGACATAAGGGTTAATTCGGTGAATATTGAATTTCATAATTTGTTGAGATCACATTGCTCTCTATTTACGAACCGCAACTGCCATTTTCTTACAATCATCTTCTATTGTTTTCTTGCAACTACTTTGGATCTTTCACAGTTCTTGACATATTCTTTCACCCGTGTCCAGGGTCTATCAAAACTTGTATTTTTCAGTGAGACACGTTTGATCGTGACATAGTGTACGAGTGCCCGACAAATATTCGAAGTTAATTTTCTCGAAAACAAAGCCTCAAACAAAAAAATTTATCTCCACATTTCCCACTGATTTTTTTAATATCGAAACACCCTTTTTTCGATTGTACCACCAGGTACGAATCACCTTGTATATATACAAACACTGCTATTTATCATATGTAATCGAGAATTCAGAACACGCGATACGAGAGAGAACCAGTTTAACAGCCTCAGAGAAGGTCACGATTATTACGACCGGAACGTATATCGCTCGAGCATTTAAGTAACACGAAGGCGCGAGTGTGCGTCACGTCTTGGATGCATTCTGCGTAGGCTAAAGTCGAATCGAATTCAGAGAGATCGAATTGAGACCCGAGATGCGTGCGATAGGCACATATTGAGGGCGATTGAGAAATGAAAGCAAACATTTTTTAGACGTTCTATTTTGACATCTAAAACATTATTCATATACCGATGTGGCACCGAACCCCAATTTCTCAGACCTCACCCTCGTGTAACACGATTTATCTGCGTAACAGGGTACAATTCTATGAAATCGAACATTCGTTTTACACGAGGGTTACCTATAGATACGTAGGAGAATGAACGCATGCGAAATATAGTAACACGAAGAATATGATTAGAAAATAAATAAAAGATATTCGCATTTATAACGCGTTTTTACGTAGTTACTACGAGTAGACCGAAGAAGACCCACGAATCATCAAAGTCAATTAGTACCCTCGAATAGAATCAAATCGAAGCTACCATAAGATCAGCCACGTGTGTGGACTCACTGATGAAAAGATAAAAGGGAAAGGTGACTCTTTCCAAATAATCGCATTATTGTATGTAAACGCGTGTAAATATATATATATACACGCGTGGAACGCCGACAGCTATTAATACCAGACGTCGTTTCTCAATTCGCGGTCGAAATGGCGAATACGAAATGCGCGAATGACAAATCATCATGCGGTACGCCCGGCAGCGACGAGGTGCGCGGAAAGGTCACGAGGAGGCGAACGAGGGCGACGGAGATGCGTATCGACGACCCCAGGGAGAAGACCTTCGACCCGATGGAAAGTTCGGGCGTATCGAGCCGACACGACGATTGGCCCGTTATGAAGTTGTAAGAGAATGATGAATGAACGTAGTCCCTGTGAAGAAACTACTTGTGCGAAATGCTGCGACTTACGAAGGACGAAT
Source organism: Tiphia femorata (assembly GCA_944319695.1). Lineage (NCBI taxonomy): Eukaryota > Metazoa > Arthropoda > Insecta > Hymenoptera > Tiphiidae > Tiphia > Tiphia femorata. The sequence goes on from OX090899.1 coordinate 2,346,009, forward strand.
AAACTCTTCGGTATTCTTCCTCCTTAACCCTTGTTTCCGAGCCACACGATGCGACTGCTTTGTTCAACTTTTATACCAAAAGCAGTCATCGACAGTCGGAAATTAGCGATCTGAGGAGTGTAAGTGATTGAAACGAATGGAGGATGAAATTAGAGAAGAAATAGAAATTAAGTAGAAAGAATGCGCATGCGATTCGTACATTCGACCTCGCCCAATGGCCTTCGACGCTGACGACGATAGAGCACAATTTTTTGACACCGAAGGCCAACTGTCCCATTGAAAGAATCCTCTTTGAATGCAGATTCGCATACGATGCTCATACGTATGTGACTTCACGTAAACGCTGTCTCACGAGAACAAGATCTTAATGTCCGCGAGATATCGCGGACCCGTGTAATATGGGCAAGAACATTAAGATCCATCTTGTTCCTTTGTACTACGACTTTCGTCGATTCCCTTGGGCTCGACGATCCATCCGCGAAGAGGATTCTCTCTCACGTTGCTCCACGAGATCGTGAATATCGAATGAATGAAAAGAGAACAATCGAACGAGATCGTTGAACGTGATATCGTTCTTCTCGGGCTTTTCTCAAGAACTCACGAATATATTCGTATCTCACGCCGAAGAGAGGACCTTCGACCTCGAAAAGAACCGGTCGAAACAATCGAGAAAAGTGCGAAGGAAAAGAACCTTCCATCACCTTCGGCTCGCGATCAATCTGCGGGTTGCCATTAATCTTCCAAGAACAAGTTTTCTGTATGTCCAATATAATCTTTTATCTGTGGTTCGATGGTCTCTTAGTTTGCAGGAATATTTCTTCGTGCAATACAATCGTTTATCGCACGTAAAATTCGTACGCGCGGAAGAAGATCTGCGTGCGGCTCACGTGTAAAGCCCACGCTATGGGAGAGGTCGAGTCATGTGCTCCTCGACTACACATCTACCCACGAGAGCGTCTCTATCCGCGTAAGACAAAAAAAATCATCAATGACACAACAGCCATTCAGCTCGAAAGTAGCGAAAGGTTCATTCTGCGTAAAGAAGACAGCGCGCAGAAGGCACGAATCATAACAAAGAGAATCCGAATGGCATACGTCACAAGCAAGATAGAGCTAACTCGAATGGTATTAAGAACCATTTTAGAGTCTCCATATTTTGGTTTAGCTAAATGCTTACAACGGTAATTTGTCATACATTCCTGTATAATTTATTTTAAAATTGGGTCACGGAAGCTGCTTGACCACATTCTGACATAAAATAGGAAAATGCAAATGTCATTTAGCGGCATAAAATAAATTTGCCTAAATTTGAGTTCTTCGTCTCTCATCTTGTCTTCTTTTATCAACCGTTGTCCATCGTAACGAGTTGTAGTAAAAATTGACTGATGTACGATCGACGAAAATTATTGGTTAATACCTTGTGATACTCTTCCCTGCGGTCAATGACCCTGCCTTCTAATCGGATGCGCTAATAAACGATATCTGCAAAATCTACCTGTTTATTTTCTAAAATGATATCGACACAACCAGTTTTTGAAGTCCTGACGATCATCCCTGATTAAGGCGAAGTCAGACGGAATGGTCACACGAATTTGCAAACAAGGAAGAATTTGAATATCCTTGAAAGAGCGCGCAAGATGCATTTTATCGATTCTCCACGTGTAACAACGTGCAGCTGTTGGTTATTCGATGTTGCGATAATCTTATCAAGTATGAGCGGAAGGAATGCAAAACAGAGAGACACATGGACTACGAAATTACAAAGAGCCTTTAAAATTTATGAAATGTATTTTCGTCTAATGAAGATTAATGAGAAAATTCATTTTCACGTCGCTGTGTACGTAGTTTGGCGTCATTGGATATCTGCATTTAATACGAAAGGACGTCAAAAACTGCAAATAATAATTTACAAAAGTGTCCGAAAGAGGCACAATATGCAATTAGCAAACTTAATGCCTCATTGAAAAATCGAACTTTGAAAGAATTGCATAATGTAATAGTTAACCTATCGTAAGTATATTAAAAGTAAAAGTCATATTTGTTAAAACCGAGTATACGTAGTTGGTGTCAAATTAAATTAGATTACATTAAAAGTTCAGTTGAATTTTTAAAAAAACAATTGCTAAGATTCGTAATGAGAAAAAATTAATATATGAGATTACTAGATTGCTGCCGCAAAATGATATTAACACTAAACCTACCGAAGATTTTTTCCTTATGGGGATTTCCCTTGTAAAACAGTCATTTGACCTGCGTTTGGTAGCTTTAGTGTTAAAAACGTCTTAAACTTACGAAACGCACTTCTCAGTCTTCCTCTAAGAGTTAAACTTAAATACGAAAAGGTCATTCCTTTCGTACGTGAAGACCTCTACGCGTTAATCGCAGTTAACAGGCTAATAACAAAAAGACTCGAAGAAAAGCGAAATGAAAATTACTTCCTGGAACGAGCGTAAATTGAAGTTACTCACTCTGGAGAATTATCGTCGTTTTTGGCCAACTCTGGGCGCGTCGCGGCGCACAATTCGGCACATCGCAGTCGAGAATAGAATTAATCAAGCCTCGTCACGGGGACGCCAATGAAGGTGGTCCTTCCCCAGTTCCCTTCGTCCTCCACTTTGAAGCATTTCGGTATTTCGGACACGCGCTGCGCCATCGTGCCGTGACGATTCGTTTGCGCTCGTTGAGAGTTAGCGTACCTTCGCAAGTGAGAAGGTACGAAGGGGACGGAGAAAGGAAGAGCCGCGAGCGGAGCACGCGCGAGCCCCGTAATTGTGCTCCGTCCTTAAAAGTGCAAAAAAAGGTCAGACCGGCTGACAATCCTGAGAAGACGCGTGCGAATTATATTCACTCGGGTCCTGCATACCTATTGCGTTACAATCATAATTCTTTGTCCTTCCTATCTGGCCGAATAACCGTGCGATCGATCGTAGTGTCGTTACAAACTGATTTACATTCATAGAAATGCAAATATTTACCGACCATGAATCACGTTAAATGTCCAACGTAGTTAAATATGTCCTCCTTACGACAGACCTTCGAGAATCTTTTTCTAACGTGGATTCACGCGGGAGGATAAGCAAAAAAAGAGTAATAGGAAAGCAAAAATCGCAAACGGCAGATCCGGGAAGAAGAAGACGCGTTGATCGTTGTGGCTAATTCGAACCCGCTTGAATTGCAACTTTTTTATCCGGCCATCGATGTGGTTGCAATTGATTAGCATAAGCGACGCTCGCAGGTTACACGGAGGAGAGAGGTGAATGAAAAAATGTCGATAGACATGTAAAGCGTCAATGCACAAGGTGCCGAAGGTCTTGCGTGGAAGCCTAGAAAAATCTGCGGAGCTCCAGAGGCAACGCAACGAATTTACGAGCAATCGTCACGATTGGTAGATCGGATGCAGAGAGCGCGTGAGAAGAAAGAAAGAAGCAGAGGGAGAGGAAGAATCATGAAACATTACGAGAGAGAATGTCCCCAGTGAGCGTTTGACACTCTCAAGTTCAACGACTCCCCGTCCATCTATCAATCCATTCGTTCGCTCACCTACCACGCCAATTTATTAATCAATTGTATAATAAATTATCCAATCGCATTCTACCTGAAAACTAAACGAAAACGCGATGCACGGGCGTGAGAGGTGAACTCAAATGAGTAGCAGTCGAGCAAACGAATGGGGTTCGTTTGCGCGTGAATTCGCTTCGGCCTTAACCCATTCCTTTGCAAACGACTGAACAATTTGGTCAACGAAGTATCACGGACCCACAGTGCCCATCAGCGGATCAAGGAAACGCGTGACGTAGCCTTTCGAGCGGCAGCGGCGATTCGAGATTTTTCTCTCGTTACTCCAAGCACCCCGTTAATTCAATTTCACCCCCATTGAAGGAGTTCTAGGGCAAGAGGAAGCCATGCCACAAGCTGTTGAAGAATCACATTTTCGTTCAATTCTAGCATCTTTTCCGCTGCGACATTACTATCCACGTGGACGATTTTTTCCTCTGATGAAGTAAAAACATTTTCCTAGGTACTCTATATTCTCACGCGAATAACATCGAAGGAATAAATAACAACCCTACTTTTGATAAAAGCCTGAACATCTTGCAACGCTACTATTTTGCTTCTGCTCGCATTAGTCCTCACAATTAATCCGTTTGTTCTAAAATATGTAGATCATAGTACCTTAATAAGATTACATTATAATTGATTGTGCAGACTCGTCGAATAATCCGAGTGGCTTCTCTGCGCAGATTTTGTCGATGTAAATAAATCATTCTGTCTTAACTGTGGGTATGACTCAGAGACCTGTGACACCGGCACGTGAAAAACGATACGTCGATACACGAGATTACTCGACAATCGGCTCGTTTCTTTTTTCACTGTTCGATCGATTCCGCGCGATCGCCATAGGCGACGAACTTACCGAGGCACCTAGAATCAAAAGAAATCGATTTCACAAAGCGAGCATCGATTATGCCGCGTCTGGCAGCTTCCTCGTCTCTACGCTCAATTTTTTTCTCGATTCTTCCTCGTGCGTCTAACAATTCTCAACGTACCCTGCCACATTGGAACCCGCCTGAGCCATGGACCCAGCGTGGGCCACAGAATAGAAAAGACGCGTGCAAGCAACATCGCGTGTATCGGGTTACAGCAAGCGCCGCGACGAAGCCGAGTGAAAGAGAGCGAGACGGAGAAGTAAAAGGCAGAATTAAAGAAAGGAGAGTCGAAGAGAAAGAAAGAAACAAACAAACGAGCAAACAACGGATAATAAAAACAGAACATAAAAGAAACTACACCTGGAAGCAGAAGAGTCTCGACTGATTGAAAATACGAAGGAAAGGAGGATGAGGTTTGAGGTAAGACGACTATCGGTCGGTCGTCCATGCAGCACTGCTTGCCGTTAAAAGTAGTAGTAGTAATACTAGTAGTCGTAGTTTGCGGCTTGGTTTCTCGGTGACGAGGAGGGAAGCGCGGAAGCGCATAGACGGTTCGGGTAAGGATGGTGGAGATGATGGAGGTGCACGATGAGGTGGAGGCAGTAAAAAAGTAGAAGTAGAGGAAGACGAAGAAGAAGAAGGAAGAGTCGAAGAAGGACGTCGAAGGAGAAGAGAAGAGTAAAAGAGGGCCCTCCCCTCCCACGATTGGATGAGGCCGCGGGTGAGTAGCGAGCGAGGGACGAGAGGGACGCAAGAGCGAGGAGCAAAGTGAGGGACGTGAGTGGCCGAGGTGAGGAGCAAGCGAGGGACGAGAGTGGCGGAGGTGAGGAGCAAGTGTGGGACGAGAGTGGCGAGGGTGATGGGCGGTTGAGAGGGGCCCGAGGGGCCCCCTGCGCGCGATCCACGGCGGAGCGGGTCGCACGGGTGGGTAAATAGGTATATAAGCGGGGCCCCGTCGATTCGATCTCGACACACGAGCCAACCTTCATCCCGATCGCCACGGTCCTTTGCAAACGAGCGTAATCGCACGCGCGCGACCAACTCTCTAGCACACGAGCCACCACACACCGGCACACGACGAGGGATATTTACCGTAGTATCCACAACCTCTACTTGCTCTCATCGTGAACGGCGATTCGCGAGCGGCCCGAGAGTTTCGCGGAAGGTGAATCGAGAGAAAGAAGAAGGCAGGAAGTCAAGAGAGAATACGCCTAGGAGATCCAGAGGTCCGGTGGGAACACGAGTTTCATAGCATCCACGGGAGAGAAAAAGACGTGAGTACCACGGAGAATCATTTTTCTAGGATCTGCTTTAGATCGTTCGGCTCTTCTTCTCTTTTAAGGTGAGCTTCCACGGTTCGTTTGTTCGTTGTCTCTGTTCTCGGGAGTCGCGATAATTTTCACTGTTCTGTAGGGACGACTGGTTTTTAACATTGCGCGCGCGTGGGACTAAGGTCGATCGTGCTACGAAGGAATTTCTTCTCTTAGTCGGTGATCGAATGCGAGCGTGCCGGTTTTCGTGCGGGTCGAAGGAAAGAAGAGAAAAGGTTAATCGTTCTTCTTGTTGACCCAGTGAAATCGTTCTCGGTTGTTAATGCTGCTTCGCGTCGCACGGTGCATCGATTTTCCTTACTTCGTTTTCTCTCGTTTATTCGCAACGAAACCGGTGGAGGATCGTGTTGCATCTGCGAATCTCCGCGAGTGGACGGCGGCAGTTCGTTGAATCCGGCGCGTGCGCGCGCACCGGATATCCTCCGTCCGCTTCGCGCGATCGCATTTTCAAAATGCGCGCCGTAGAATTAGAACGCGGTGGAGAATTACGAGTCTCGTACGATTCGACATTCGTAGGTTCGCAGGGTTTTCAAAATAGCATGGGACTAATGAAAAGGGAGAGAAAACCCGGTGACGCGAGACATTCGAAAATCCTTGAGATAAAAATGGCGATGGTTTCGAGGATGATTGAAAACGGAAAGAGACGCGGAGAGCGCAAAAAAAACGAAATCGTTTCAACGTGACGGGCAATTTGGCGCGTCAGTTTCCCAACTTCAAATTACCGCGAGCGTTTGCGTAATTTCGGCTGCGTTCTCGTTCTCTCGCGAGACGATCTTCGCAGACGACTCTCACGAAGAATTCGTCATACTTCGTCGTTAAATTTCTTCTCCGGTGCACTAGCTACTCGCGCGCGTTGCTTCGATTTAATTAACCGCGCGCTAATTCACCGAATTCGCGCGTTTCTCGACTCGCTTCGAATACGAGAATGCGCACGAGGAAGGAATTAAAATGCTCCGGACACTTTTTTTCAATCTTCTAGCCAAGAGTGATCGTTACGTAGAATTTAAGAATCTCGAGGCATTCTACGCGCATCGACGTTTTCGTCGATTGATCTCGTGCGATTCTCCAAAAAAAGGAAACTTTTCTATCGAGAGAGAATTCTTGAAAAATAGTCATTGAAGGAAATAATAATAATGGGAAGCTTCGAGAACCTCCTTCACTCGCATCTCCATACTTCGTCGTAGTTCGCTCGTAATTCCCACGAGCAGCATGCGAAGGTACGGAGTGAGGAGAAGGAGAGAAGAGGGTGCAAGAGGTGGAAGAGAAGGAGGAGGCAGGGAGGAACACACAAACACAAGACCTCCAGAGCTATTGACGTGGATCCCACTTGACGATGCTTTGCCTTCTTTGTAGGCCCTGTCCACTGCTATCCGTTTATTACCATCTCTGAATGATCTTGATGAGGTAATGGGTGTCCATCATCTTTCACAGGCATTTCCTCTCCCCAATCGGGCCCGGGCCTCGTCCCGGTGTTTGCGTCGTTCGCGCGTCTCTTACCTCCCTCCTTCGTGCAAACCATTTTTCCATGCTCCGTTTTACGCGTCCCTCCTGATCGGTTCCTTCCGAAACCCGGAAAAGACGGACAAGGAGAGAAGGAAACGCGAGCGAGAAAAATTAAAAAATAATAAACCGTGGGGTAAAGAACTGTTTACGAGACGATTATTGGTCACAGTCACAATGGAAGTTACTTATTTGTAAATTATTAGCACGATCGCGTTTTTCAAACGATTTTGCGATCGTCCGATTGATACAATCTAGTAACAATGACCACAAAATTGTACAAAGGAACAAGTACGCAGTTTTTTGGTACGAGTACCAATTTTTATAAAGCGAACGTCACTCTATCGAACGCATGAATTTACAGATTAATCGATCGAAAAATCGTCGATACGCGTCTGACCTTAGCAAGAACGCAAGGTATTTTAAATTCAAAGTATCAAACGCGTCCATTGTATTTGCTTCAAACTCGCGATCTTTGAAAAGACGGTATTGGAAAAGACCAAAACGGCAACTTCGCATCGGTCAACTTCGTCGCGGTGCAAGATCGCGTTTCCTTCCTTTCAATTCTCTTGAACCTTCTGGGAGAAGGTGCACGCTGCCGCGGAAAATCTGGCGCACGGGCAGCCCGATCAGAATTCCGAAAGTGAATATCCTTTCTGGAAAATTCAAAGTGACTCTACATTATCCATACGCGAATAAGTTCTATAAATAATTTCGAGGCCACAAGATCTACACCCATGGACCCTCCTTTATTCATTTTTCTTTCTTTACGGTCCCTTATTGGGCAGAGATAGCAGCTAGTGTACATTTCTCGACCAAATATTTTTCACATACAGAAATACCAAACGTGAAAATCGTTGAAATTCTTCTAGGACAAAAGTCTCGGTACAGTTATGAGTTTCGCATAAAATCGTCGATTTTTTTCCTGGCAGAGAATGCGAGAGCCTAATTCTTCCACCCTGTGCGCGAGCCCTAACGTGGCCTACAATCGCATCGCCGAACGCAAAATCGCGTTGGCTGCTGGCACCCACCGTTGTGTCCCCGTCATTGTAAAAACTGGATCGTTGTCCTCCCTCTTGCCTTCCTCCGTCCCTCTCCCGGTCCTCCGCCTCCGCCACCCTATCTCTTCGTTCTCGTTCAACTGCACCAGCGCGGCAGTGCCCAGAGCTTGGTACCACCTCGTTCCGCGTATTCCTCCCGTTCGCGCTCGTTTTCCCTCTCGTACCACCTCTCTCTCTCTCTCTCTCTATCTCTTCGTCTCTTTGTTTCACTCTTCAATCTCTCCTTCTCCCCTATCTCTCTCCCTTTTCCCCGTCCACGCGCATTCCACGTTTACTCGCAAAGAGGCGTTGTTCCACCAGGTAGGCGCGCCTCGTGGAAGAATCTTTTTGTCTCTCCCTCCTCCACCTCTTCTTTGATTCTCTTCCCGCGCCGTTCGCCAAATCGCTCGCCGCTCACGTTCACCTTTACGCTCTCGCTTATCCACGATTACGATCAACCGTCCGGCGAGTCTCTTCGCCTTTCTACCCACCTCTTACCGAAGTCCCGCGATTTTCCACGGAAAATCTCGATTCGTGCGTGTCGCTTGGACCATTGCGAAAAGGATTTGTCCTCGTCGCGAAGGTGGACAAGGAGGAGGGTAAGGTGCACCCAAACACGAGAATTTCCAGCCGTACGCGCGCGCCTACGTCGATCCGGTGAACTCGACCCGGGCTGGCAACAGCGATTGATTTCGTCACCGCGAATGCATTTAACTCGCGCGCCACCGCGTTAATGTCTCTGCGAATACAACTGCGCGACAATCACCTCGCCTGCCATTCGTGTGGGTCGAGCTGTTCCTCGTGTCGTAGTCACATCGTGTAGTCGCACGACGAAGCTCGCGCGATCCCACGTGGGTCGCGCAAGCGAGAGCGCGCGACGTCGTTTGGTATTTAACGCGCGATACTTGGAAGCAAGGAAATTTATCTTCGCGGATAAATAATCGCAATTCGAATGGGGAATATATCGAAACGAGGAACTAAAAGATGCTCCATTCGCTGTATATAGAGCCAAAGTAGATTGATTAATGAAATATCCAGGTTGCCTCGTGATTAAAGAAGAATAGAAGCGAAAGGTGTAAAACTGCTCGATCTTAGTGATCGACTTTAAAGAGGTGGATTGATTGTTCGAAACTTTTTTTTCGATTGAACTTTTAAGAGATGTCAGCGGTAGTGCTTTGCGTTTCGAACAAAGTTTCTTTCCCTCGCTGGTCGATGTCGCACCACCTGTTGCGGAAGTCTCTTACACCCGTTCCCCGCCCCGTTTGACGTTTCACTTTCCGTCGGCGACACGGGCGGGCATCGCCACTCAACTGAATCATAAAGACCACCCCGATTGACCCCGCGTCGAAGCGGACTTGGCTTAAACGAGGAAATTAATTTCATGCTTCGTAAACCAGAAGTGACGAAAAAGATCGTGGAAAAGGGATGGCTAAATTTTTGAAGGATTCAACGCGTCGGATATTACTATACGTGATCAAGATTCTTTAATTTCCTTCGAATGAAAGTCGCTGTAAACCTTGAAGAAAAATTTTAAAATTACTTCAGAATTAGTCGCTAGCATACAAAGGAGATCGTTCTAATAAAATAAGGAGCGAAGGTAGCCTCCACATTTTCCACGGTTCTTCCAACATCGTCGGAGTTCAATCCTTCACGATCATTCCCCTCGATGAATCGATCGATCGATCGTCGTTGGTCACGTCCCCGTGCCGGTCGCCGGCGTTTCCGGTGACGTCGCGACGCGTCGAGCCACGCGCACTCGCGACTGGCATGCAAATATGGAAAGGGTCTATCTTGAGCCAGACCCAACGCAGACGAGCTTCTCGGGTCAGGAGGAGAATGCACTCGCGAGCGCTTATTGTTAGCGATGCATCCGCACGAAACGCTTTGCACGCGAACGACCGCCGCGCATAGCTTCGAATACAGAAAGAGAGGGAAATAAAGAGAAATAGAAAAGAGGGAGGGTGAATGAGGGTGAGAATAAGGAAAGAAGGCGGAGCAAAAAATCAGGGCCGAACATCTCCACGCACGAGCTTGCGCGCATAAAATACTTTAGTAACCCGAACAATCAAATTAAAAATGAAACGCATCCCAGAGCCGAATTTAATTTCGAATAATCAAACATCTCTCGTTCTTATTATTCGTTTTTTTTTTTCTATGAAATCCGAGACCCGAGTGGCACGCATTCGCTGCACCTTCCGCGTAGCCAAGCCTGCAGGAAGGGGAGAAAGAGAGAAAGGGCGAATCCGCGTTCGTGCGTACGTGCGAATGAATGAGAAACAAAGAGAGAGAAGGAGAGAGAGACAGAGAAAGGAACGATGAAGCGAGCGAAGAGACGAGCGAGCGCGGTAACAAGCGCGAGGGACGTGCATCCTGTCATTAGTTCCATAACGCTCGCCTTATTCAATGCATTCGGTTCAATGTCACCCGTCCCTCTCCTTCCTGCCGGTTCCTGCAGCCCCGTTTGTTCTCGTCGTACCACCCCCGCCCCCGTCCCTACCTCAGGCACTTCCCCTCCCACTACCACCTGACGCTCTTCCTCCGTTCACCGCGACACTTCGTTCATCCTCCTCTCACCCTCGTCGCACTTCGCCGTTGCACTCCGATGCACTCTCTCCGTCACCGCACTCTTTTTGTCCCCGATGACGCGAGCAGGGATGAGGTCTTTAGCGCTCTGCCCCGTTCCACTCGTGTCTCTACATTCATTCGCAAATTGCAAACGTTCGAGTATAATGAAAACACCTCGAAGTCACTTCTCCGATTACTTTACAATGGACAAATCCGAGGGTCCAATAGCTCCCAAGAATCTATCTACCCTTAGGCTTCCGAACGAACATGGAAGTATGCGCGGTCGTTTGGTCTAGCGAGCTTAATGAAGAATCTCGTTGAAGGAGTGTTATTTTTTTAAAGGAAACCCTTCGAATGTTTGCTTTCAGATATCAAGATGATAAAGCTAGTAGCGCTGGCGTGTATTCTGGGGGTGGCATATGGCATGCCAACGTCCCACGAGGGTGTTCGCGGATCCACCCTGATCCCGGAGTTGCCCATTGACACGCCGGTTCAGGAGACGGTGAAGATCGAGGCCACGCAACCAGCCGAGGTGCAGGCGGGCATCAAGGCGGACCTGCCGAGCCTGAGAAGCGAACCTCATCCGGTGGAAGCGCCGCAACCTGCTGAATCGCAACAGGCGGAGCCCAAGAAGGAGGAGGCCCCGCAGGTGAAGCGAGAGGAACCCGCGCACGATCCAGGACACGAGCATCACGAGCACGCGGCTCATCATGCGGAACACGCGCCCGAGCAAGGCAAGTCTCAGACTCTCTCGGAGCCGGAGAAACCCCAGTCGGAGGCGAAACCTCATCAGCACGAGAAGAGGGAGGAAGAGCAACTGAAGGAAGCAGCGTCTGAATCCCAGAAGTCGGTGGAGGCCGCGCCCAAGGAGCAAAAGCCTGAGTCAGCTGAGACCCCAGCCGAGCCCAAGGTAGGTTCAGACATATCGAAACTGTAGTCTCTTGAAAGTGATCTTATCTTGCGACTGGACGAGTAGAGAGAAAGGGCGAATGAAGGTCCATCGAGACGGATCAACGATGGAATTGACGAACGTGTACCTAATATCAATAAGCTTTGACATTCGCACAAATTCCCTACTTAGGTCGAATTACCCTGTTCCTCGATTTTCCATACATGCGACGTGACAAACCTACGATTATATCGCAGATTCAGGGTCAATAAGAATCCGTTGGACATTCTATCGATTAATATTGTAAACAAAATTAGCCACACCATCTGCCTGCATCGGCCACGTCGCGTTGAGTCGTCCCGACAGAGTCCAAAGAGCCATTCATCGTAACAAACCACCGATCTAAACCTAATCCAATTGTTCTCTCCGCAATTTCAGGAGGAAGCCCCTCAGGCCAAGAGCGCGGAGGAGCCGCAGAAACCCGAAGAGGAACACAAGCTGGTGAGCAGGGAGGAGCCCAAAGAGGAGAAGAAACTCGCGGAGCCTGAACCAAGCCCTAAGAAGGAGGACGCCGCCCCGGTGGTTGCCCTGCCGGAGATCTCGGAGAAGGAGCAGAAGAGCGCCGAATCGAGCGAGGAGGAAGTGAAAGCGTCCGAGCCCGCGAAGAAGGAGGAACCCAAGCCGGAAGAAAAAGCTGACCGAGTGACCCGTGACGCGGAGGAAGCTGCACCGGCCATTCCAGCGAGTGGAGCCGCTCCAGCACCGGCTGAGAAAAAGGTTCCGATCGCTGAGGAGCCCCAGCAGCCTGCTGCGCCAGCGGAGGACGAGAAGAAGAGCGCGGAGATAGCAAAGCCACCAGTGGCACAGGCCAAGAGCGAGAAGAGCGGAAAGGTGGAGACCCGCGAGGCTGAGAAGGCACCTGAGAGTGACGCGCCCAAGCCCCAAGAAGAGCAGAAGCCCTTAATCCCTGCCGAGGAGAAGCCCAAGCGTATCGATATCGCCGACGACTCGGACACCGTGATCGGCCAGCCCAACGAGAAGGCGGAGACCGCGAGCCAGAGTCAGAAACGCGAGACCGAGGAGCAGGTGAAACCTGAGGGCAAGTCCGAGTCGGCGCCGGAACCAAAGGAAAAGCAGGAGCCGGCTCAAGAGGCTCAGGAGGCCAAGCAGGAGCCGAAGGTGCGCTCGGCCGACGAGTCCTCCTCGGAGGAGCAGAAGTCCTCCGAGAAAGAGGAGAAGAACAGCAGCAGCGAGGAAAAATCCTCGGAGGAGAAGGACTCCAAGGCCGCGGAGGAGACCAAGCCCGAGTTGTTGCCCAAACCCGAGGAGGTGAAGGACGCCAAGGCTAAGCGAGAGCTCCACGGTCTTCCAGATCCACCGTTGGAGAGAGTGCCCGCCAACAACACGCCGATTCAACCCGCCAAGGAGCAGAGCCAAAAGGACAGCAGCGACAGCAGTCCCAGCAACGCTAGCAACAGCAAGCCCGCATCGGCGGCATAAGGGAGCAACTGGCGCGAAGGAACTCGATGGATACGCACGTGAGAGCGGTTTCGCGAGAGGAGCGGAAGATAAGCGAGAAAGATGGAACGAGTGAGGAAGAAAGGAGAGAGAGAGAGAGAATCTGCGCGTGTGTGGGTGAGAATGCGTGTGCGAGAGAATGAAGGAATGGCGAATATCCAAGGAGGAGGAAGCCCGAGAGGAAACGACGAATGAGAATACAGAGAGACAGAGAGAGAGAGAGAGAGAGAGAAGATTTTGGAAACGAGAGAGTGTGTGCGTGCAGGAGTGAATGAGAGCGGGCGAATGGGAGGGGTTGAGAGAGATTGCTGATCGATTGCTCCTGGCAGGGTCTCATCCCACATTGTTTCCCGGCGCGCTACGTTCCCGAAACTCTAAATGAGCGAGGCCTCGGTGGGACGACCACGTGGGATTCTCTCCCAAGCGCGGACGGGCCGAGCGCCCAGAAATGATGATTCGAGAATTGGACGATCGATCGATTACTCGTCCGAGTAGTCGATCGACCGTTGGAGCGGGCGAGTACCCGAGAGGAGAGAGAATCGAAGGACCACGTGATCGGATCTTGAGAATTTCTTGACGCGCCCGTCCTCCGCGCCAAGTTCTTCTCGTTCTTCGTCCCGGCGGACACCCCGGCGAAACTCGTTGTCCGCGGGGACGAAATAGACGTGTACCACGCCACCGGTCCTCGTTTTCCTCCGCAATCCCACCCACCCCTCCCAAAAATCCCCAACTAATAGAAATCCTTAACCTCACGCCTCTACCCCCCCCCCCCCCCGTTCTTTCGTTCCTCGGCCCAGCACCTACCCCCATTTTACCCACGAGGAACTCCCGTGAACTCCACGGTCCTCCATTTTCCCACATCTTCAACCCCCGATAAGCTAGCGAGTAGCTCGACTCTGTCTTCTTTAGAGGTACGTGTCATTATTATTATTATTATTAATATTATTATTATTACGATTTAGTACCAGTACCACTATTATTATTAATATTATTATTTGTATTATTACTATCATCATCGTTATAATAATAATTATTATTATTACTGTCACATTATTCGTGTCGATGTTAATCCACTCGCCGGGATCCGGTCCTGAATTTTCCGATTGCACGCAACGATGGACACGCGAGCGATGCAGGGTCGACGAACGATAGAGATTCGTCGATTCGGGTTTGTCAATTCCTGCTGGTTCCTTCTACCATTTATGCGTGTTTATAAATTATTACGACAATGAGATGTTGGGATGGGGCTAGTAGGGTGAAACTCATATGCGACCGTAGACCATTGAGTTAAAACGTGTCCGAGAGCAATGAAAAGGAGTCACTCGAAAAATAATTTTAGCAAGCAGTGAAAAGGATCTTTTCGATATATTCGAAACTAAGCCTAAATCCATTTCGATGATTTTAATCATATCAATTTGAAGCTTCGAACTCCGAACGAATGTCTGGACTTAAGTTTTTCGATATCACGAAAGCAGCTTGGATTACAATGAAAATTCGCGATAAGGGCAAGGATAATGACTAAAATCAGGAAGCTTATAGAAATTGTTCGAGCATAAGTTGCAAGCTTACTAGCTTGTCACGCTTGCATAATTGAGCGAAACGTGTAAATAGGAAGAATAGTAGAAGAATAGTCCAATGCGTGTTCGATGATACTGATATTGCCGATAAATTAACGATAAAAAAAAAAACGAGCCAAGTACTGATATTCGTCGTGCACTCTGATCATTGATCTTCGAAACCGTGGAAATTTTGCGACTTCGTCTGACAAGATATAGATAAATCTGATAGAGACACGACTCAAACATTGGAGAATAAATGTCGAGAGGTGAAAATGAATCGCGGGGTGCGAATTGAAGTGACGTAGATGTGAAACCGAGTCAATCACGTTCTCGCGATGGTACCATCGTCGTCGTCGTGTCGTCGACTGAGATGAGTCGTGATAAGTGCGCGTTAACCGGTGAGTCACTTGCACTCGAGGAATCGCCTCTCGCGCTGTGCCATATATGATAATCGAGAGCTTCCGTTGGCAGATAAACATCTTCCGCGCGTCGAAGAAGCGGCATTCGCGCGAGCCTGGTCACTCGAAGCCGGCAGATTTCAAAGAAGTTTGGCAAAATCCTTACGATTAGAGTAGATTGAAAATCCTTAGAATGATTATTCAAGAGTATACCTTTCGAACAAACTGGCTGAGGGGTCGAATCGCGCGATTTTTAAATTTAAAAATCTCATTTACGCGTATAAACGATTAAATGTGTGGGCGATGTTCCACGTGTGATCAACGTGTCTGTGACAATTCTTTGAGAAAATATCGTGTCGAGCGATTTATATTCGCAGTTAGAGAAGAACGGATGGTATAGAAAGTACGAAAAAGATATTTATCCCGTGGAACCTAAAATATTCTTTGGGAGAATAGCCACCTGGGATGAACCAGGTTTGTTCGTGTTCTGTACAGATACGGAGTAGTAGATACGAGCGAGCAAATTGCACGATATAAAACAATTCTTTACCCGCCTACCTGTCACGCTACACGACAGAATATGCGAATGAACCTTTACGCCTGGATCGATGCGCACGAGGAGTAGAAAACGATTTCTCGCGCGATCACATTTCACCAGGATGCAATAGAGCGAGTCGTCAAAGGGCGCGATTGGAAGGAGAGGCTACGAGCCGAGAAGAGACGCCGCCCCCGACGTAAACAGTGGAGAGACCAAATAAGGTCAGTGGACCCTGCGAAATGTCAAGGCGCGTGAGAGTTTTGCAATTCTGCGCGTTCATCCTTGCGGCGAATGTCGTGGGGACGCGCTGCCACCGTTGTCCCATGGAAAATATGCTTTTCCTTCTCGAAGAGCGCAATTCTCCTTGAATTCTCCGAAGATCGGCAATATTCAAATATTACGGCACGCTGCGTAGCGCGTGACCTTTAGTCGATTCAAGAACGGTCACTAAAAGGCAACGTGAAACTTTTGTCGAGGGTCGATGACTCTCTGTCATCTGGCACTTTTAGAAAACACTGTTCTCTTCCCATTGTCCTAAATCACTGCCACGGCGATCCTTTGTCACAAGCTCCAGAAGCTATAAAAGTACTAAACACTATCCACGTGCAAGAAGGGTCGAATTTCTCTATTTCTTCTTCCATTCGTTTGGAATATGTCTATACACATTTCTCTGACTCGAGATAAATGAACCATCCTAGATGCGTCCTATTATCCCACGCTTCGATTTTCCTTTACGGTTCGTGCACTAAAATCAATCGATCAAAAACAGTGCTCGAAAAGGAAAAGAAAATACTTCTTTTTGAAAAACGCGAACGCGTATCGAGCTCCTAGGCTCGACTAGATTTTTACCGAGCCGTTAAATAAATTCTTATCTCGTTGACCAATAGAAAAAGTTTTTAGCCAATCTGTTCAGGTTGCTCTTTTTGAGCAACGTGTTTCGTGAGAGTACTTTATCAGAAATATTATACCTTTACGGTTTAATCTTAAGCTTCGGAACCGAATAATAATCAATATCGAGAGCATCCATACCTTTTAAATAGTAAACAATAATCCCTTAGATATTATGCTGTTTGAGTTAACAAATTACAATTATAAATTGTGAAACGAAGGGGAACACCAACAAATGATGTGAAAAAAAAATTTGACCCCGACGTGATTTGAACACGCAACCTTCTGATCTGGAGTCAGACGCGCTACCGTTGCGCCACGGAGTCCGATGAAGGCAACCTGTGTAAAATATCTGATAGATATCTACTATTACATCGAATAAATTTCAAAAATAATTATATTTTGAAACCAATAACTGCTACAGACTAAAACAATTTCTTTTTTACATAAAACCGCATTGTGGTTACAAGCAATTTTTTTCAAGAAGAATCTTTCAGTCCATACAAATTTTATCGTGTAACATAAATAATTAACATCATGCACTTTTACAAAACAAAACATTGCTATCATTGCTCTCATTGTATTTACGTAATTCTTTAAGCATACTTTTCAGGTATGTTTTAGTGTCCCTGCCTCTTAGGACATTCCCTAATATTTCATACTACTCGTACTATGTAAAAACATGAAAATGCTAGATATATCAAAATGACTTACCTGATTAGTCAGTAGAAAACATGCTAAAACTCCGAGGGCCCACCAATCTACTGCTTGCCCGTAATATTGTCTCTTCAAAATTTCTGGGGCTAATAAATACAAAGTATCATAATCACATGGCTTAAATAAGCGTAAACAAATTAACTTCTCCAGTTCCAAAAACAAAATTACCCATGTATTCTGTGGTTCCGCAAAATGTATTAGTACGCTCTGTATGATTCAGCCATTTAGCTAAACCAAAATCTATGATCACAGCATGACCTTCTTCGTCGAGAAGAACATTTGTGGCTTTTAAATCTCTGTGTACCACTCCCACGTTATGCAAGAAATCTTGAAGCAATATATTCTACGTTAACAAATGATGCCACGTGCATGTATTATCGTGCTCGTACAGAAATGAAACCAACATGCTTACCAATCGCTAAAGCAATTTCTGCTACGTATATCTTAACTACATACTCTGGCAAGCATCCGTATTCTTCCGTTAGAGAATATAATTCTCCTCCACTCATATAGTCCGTCACTGAAACGAATACGACCTTCAAAATTTCAATTTCATATTTTCCTGCATAATTTCACTTACATATGTACAATGTTTTTCGTCCCTGCCATCTGTAGGTGGAATTAAGAATAAAAGGATGATGTCCTACTACTCTCTGTATGGCTACCTAGAAATTATGAAACCATATAGTATACTTTATAAGGTACGAATATTCTTTTAATATACATTATTCAAAACAAATTCTATTCCATAAAACGTTATGCATAATGCTCACCTCCCGTTTGGCTTGCTCAACTGAGTTTTCTGCAACGATCCTTGCTTTACTAATAACTTTTAATGCAAAAATTTGTCTTGTATCTTGTTTCTGAACTCTATATACCCTGCCATATGCACCTTTATTTATCACATTAAGAATAGTATACTCCATTTTTAGAGACAATCCCTTTACTGGAAATTCTGGCAGGAAAATTGCCTCAAAACGTGGGACAGGCCATAGCGTTTTAGAAGATCCAAGAGGATCGTTTAATGTACTCTCACTCGAGCTGCAAATCGCAAGATTAGTTTTAATTGTACAATTAATTATAATTTTATAAGCAGTTGTATGTACCTTCTGCGAGAAACACGATTTCGAGGTCTGAATGTCTCTCGTGTGGAGTGCGCTGACCCAACACAGCTACCTCCAATAATATCACTGAGGCTGTACTGTATACAGATAGAACATATATGTGAATAATCGATTACAACCATGTACTTTTAATATGACAAATGAGAAATCTGTATGCTAAACATACCTGACTAGAATAATTGTGACGTGTGTGGTAATTCCTTTTAACATGCGAATTGCCCATTCGTATTGTAAAATTATAGGTACTTTACATTTACAGTAGAAATTCCAAACAGCTTGCAATGCAACTGTTCTTTTCGTTCATTATCTTTCTTTACAATATTCTCTCGTCTTCTGTTTACTGTGAGTTTATCTGTCATGTACTGAAACTGCATGGACCTTGAATGAATCTCTTAACGAAAAGTGTCAGATTCGATATATTTATTGCAGGAGATTAAATTAGTATCGATAATTGTGTAAATCTGAGTTGCATGATAACGATGGTGTTAAATGTAACATCATCGACGAACTGTCACTGTACGTAAAGCGAAGAATCTATGAATTATGAGTAAACGTGATTCGAAACATAAGGAAGGCCGTGCGCATGCGCATTAAGGTATATGAAACCGGCTGCGAAGATGAATGGTACAGTGAGATCAGCTGATTGAATTTTGATATACTCATGGCACGTTCGGTGACTCTATAGACTGACTAATGCAAATTCTTTCTTCTTTTCTTATGATAGTCGCAATAAACTTTACTAGACTGAGCATGCATCTGTATTTCTGCTTTTTTTTGTTTGACCCCACACAGCACCAAAGTTCCAGATAAGTTCCAGCAACGTTGCAATATGACCTTCCTATAACATAACTTACTAACCTTCTTGAGACGTTAAATAAACACGTAGATCTTATAAATACATACCAAAAACATATTTTCCTCGCGTCGCATATACGTTCCAATAATGTTCAAATGTCTTATTATTATAATAAGAATTTGCATCGACAGATGTCGCAGTCCATTTATTCATCTATTTTATTTATGTCCTTACTGGCGTATGCGGAAAGCGAAAGTGGTTATTGCGTTTCTGTTGGCGGTTTCAAAAATATTATTGAAAATTGTATTAAAAGTTTCGGATTATATCGGCGTGTTGTAAGTATCAGTAACAGAAATACGTAAAGTACATAACTGAAAATAAAATTTCATTAAGGTTAACTTTACAGGCGAATAATCTCTATAAAAAGTATATGTAACCTGTACGTTATTACAGATCTTTGCCTCCAAAGAGTGATTGCGGTGGGAGACTATTTATTAGTTTGCATAGCATTTAATATGTACGTATAGTAATTATTGTTGTAGAATGAATATACTTATCATATACATCTGCATAAGAGTTGTATTTTTATTTTCAATTATGTAAAATATCTGCGGAAAATTATAATGAAACCTTGGTGGAACATTAAATATAACATAATACACGGAATGTTACGCTAAAACGTCTCTAGAAGGTTACGCCAAAACGTCTCTAAAGGGTTACACCGAGACGTCTGTGGTATGTTGCGATGAAACATTCCTGTAGGCGGACATTCGCATATTTTAGCAACGTTCCTGGAACTTTGCAGTTACCTTTCGGGACATTGCCGCAACATTCGAATGTTGCAGTGCGACCACTATGAAACGTTTTTGAAACGTTCGCGTGCTGTGTGGGACTACTATTTGACAAATTATTTTTATTGAATAAGTTGCATTGATTCGAACTTGCATAGTACTACTGTGGTGACATCTCACGGAAAAGTATCCTAACAACATATCCATAGCACATAAGTCCATTCAGCAAGCAGATACACAGAGCACTACAATTACCTTCCGGATCCGTCAAGACCTGGACAATCTCTCCTCGGTGCTTTCTTTAATACTAGGTTTACAGGACTTTTTTTTATAAATACAATTTCCCGTCTAAAACTGTCAAATCGGCTTTCCGTAAACTTAGTGTTAACAATAAAAGTAATGGTATTATCGAGAGTACTCAAAATACATTACATTGCAAAAATAGTACTCGTTTCTACCGCCAGATGTACCTGTTTTGTACAAAAACACTGGTGCGTATCCGCAAGAAGCGCCGTAACTGAAAGGGCGCCAATTAGCTTTTTAAAAAAATGTACAAAATTGAGTCTGAACTTTTAAAAATATCAGTCTAACCATTTATCGGATTCAAAAGCAAAAATTAATAACCGATACTTATGAAACTTATACTTTGTATAAACCTTATCTCTATATAAAAGTATCGAATCAATAAGAGGGTCCCACAATTGTAAACGTGCTTGTGCTTTGCTTATGGCCGAGGATTGGCGTAGTACATACTGGATATTGCGACGTTACTTACTGTACTGTGACAATAGTGCGTAGTAGAAACGGCAAGATGGCTGCATCCTTTGGGAGACAAATTCTTAGCAGACAAATGTTTAGCAGACAATTTTCTGCTCACGCTGGTGATAGTTCTATACATGCAGGTAACGAGACAAGTGTCGCAACAAAATTACAATTTGTTAAATCATAGCAAAACTGTATGGACGATTAAAGTAAATCTAAGGCCTTGTCTAAATTGTCAAATTTTTAGTTTGATACTCTAAGTTAATAATTTAAGTAGCATTCGAATAGCTATTTGCTTAGTAATAAATGATGAACGTTTTTGGAATATTCCAATTATATCCTCTTCCAATCTAGAAAATATATTATCGATAAATGTTACATAAGAGGCATTTCATGATTTAGCTGCTGCAAAACTTTGGAAGAACCTTTCTATCTTCGTAGCAACACCAGCGATTTTGCTTGCTATGGTAAATTGTTATTTAAGCCATCAAGAGCATGCACATCATCCACCACCCGAATTCAAACCATACGAACATATGAGAATAAGAAATAGGGTACGTAAAGAAAACTAATATTCATCACATATGGTTCTTTTATTTGTTTAATACATTTTACTTACAGCAATATCCATGGGGTGACGGAAACCATACTTTATTCCACAATCCTCGTGTAAACCCTTTGCCGACTGGGTATGAACACTAAGTAAACGGCTACAGTTAAAGATAGTCGAATCGGTCAATAGCTAATTAGTTATAATATACTCTGTACATGTTACACTGTATTCTTCCTTCAGAAAAAATTCAAATAAACTTATAAAATTACGAACTGAGTAAGATTCGTGAAACATAAAAAGATACTAGCCGTCTTTAATGCAAGTATGTGCACACCCTGTAATCCAGGTTACTAAATATCTCACTAAGCCATTTTAAAAAGTATATAAATAATACGTATAAAGTAAGCGTTCGTATAAGTACAACTGTTTGACATTGTATAATGTTAATTTGTAGTAAGATTTTGGTGTAACTTTAAAAACTGCTGACTAAAAAGCGAAGCATTGGTACATGTAAGGATTATAAAAAATACACAATATGACCTGAATGTACAATAACACCTTGAATATTTTTCAGTAGACTTGTATTCAGAATTATGCATTTAACTTAAGATCTCACTGGAACAAAAATAAAATTTAAATTCAAGTAATAACAGATGTATTAAAATAAAAAATTTAAATACAACTTCTAATATCACAAAACCTAAGCATTAAATGACATTTAATATTTCAAATTTGTTGCTTATACCTATTGAAATATAACAAGTGTATACAGTTCTACCATAATTATTACATCTTATGCGTGTATATGTGACTTTTGTACTTTACATACTAGTTTACAAAACAAGTTCTTATAAATGTATGTAATGATATAACATTTTTTATATACTTAGAATAGAATATAACAATAAATACAGTTACAGTAATATCACGGGAAATAGAAAACCTTTATGCAGATGCAGGACGCATGATCTTGTCATTACACGATGCATCATCGCAGTTAGTTTTTGCAGAGAGGGGGTGAAGTTTGCAAGTTTTGTAATGAACTTTCCAGTGTAATTCTTGACACTGTTTGGAACAGTAATGTGCTTCTAAGCACGCCCTACAAAGAACTGTGCTTTTTTTTGTACAATATAAACAAATCTTTACATCTTCTTCATCATCATCTTCATCAGAAATAATTTCAATTTCGTTACTGTCGCTCTTTGAATTTATTGAATCGTCTAAGTTTATTGTTTTAGAACTTAATGTAGGCGACATTTCGTACTGCATTTTGTCAAAAGTGTTTGGCGATATGCTTCTAACATCTATAATGTTTAGCATTGGCATGTCCCTTAATATACATGAATCAGTTGAGTTGATAGAGTCAGCAGAGAACTTTCTGCTGTCAGCACCTGTGTATGATAGATTCTCCAGGGGCATTTCGTCTATTTCGGGGTCATTGTTTGAAGGCTTACAGTCACTTTGATTTAAAATTTCGATAATTTGTTGATCTATAATATCCAATAGAGTAGGTTCACTTCTCTTGCAAGAAGCTTCAGAAGAATGAGTTATATTCCTATCTGTACAGATCAACTGTTCTGTCTCAGTTTGCGCAACTTTATATTTTTCTTCTGATGGATGATGCCTTGAACTTATTATATCTTGTTTGTCTGTAGTTTGTATTATGGTATCCTTATTACTTTGAGGTGATATGATGACAGATGAACGATCATTATTTGTACCTGTACGTAAATTCTTTATATGAGCTTGTTCGACTTTACACGTATCTTCTGAATAGTGATGTTCAGAAATCGTTATACCTAGTTCATTAATAAGCTGTATTGTGCTATCCTTAGTTTCTTTGGTAACTGTGCCAAAGCATTGAGTTGTGTCCTTATCAGAAAACGATAAATTCTCTGTGTGGGCCGGCGTGTTTTCTACTAGTTGACATTTTGAAATTGGTTCATCATCTTTGTCAATAATTTTCAATGCAGTGTCTTTACTTAGCAGCTTCTCAGCAGATGTTGTGTCCAGTTCATTCCTATCTTCGCATTCAGAAGATTTCTGCTGTAAAGTATCTCCACGTGCTTGTAAAACAGTTTTTGATGATGCAACACTCCTTTCTTCTGTACTATTGAAACAATTTGTACCTGTACATATTGTACTTTCTTTATTCTGTGAAACTTCTGGAGTGTAAGTGCACGATGAGAGTGTATCACTTGACTTTTCTTTACTTGTAATCTCATCTTGTAATAATGTTACTTGTTGCATCCTATTCAACTGTTTTCCTAATACTTCTCCTTTGTTAGGATATTTTCCACTAGAAGGACTTGAGTCTTGCTGATTCTGCAATTGTTGTATTGATGTCACATGTTTTTTTTGTGATAATGCACTTGTGTACATTGAATTTTGATAAAGAGGTAAATTTTCATTTTCTGGTAACACATTGTGTATATTTTGGGGGTCTTGTGCATGTTGGTTTTTTCTTTGATTATCTAATGTTTGACTTTGTACTTGGCACAATACTCTCTGCTCTTCCTGGATGTTCGTCAATTTTTGTTTTGTGTTTCCACATCTGACTTTTGGAGGCTTAGTTTTTTTAGCAGTGCTTACAGGAGCTCTTGATTGCTGTTTAGGTTCGCAGTGTCTATTCAGCACTCCAAGAGGGCATAGCTCTTTACGCAATTGCCGTTGAATATTTATCATCATTCGTAGTTGCTGTTTTATTGTTTGCCAATGTTCTGGGATTACAAAATTTTGCGTAACTTTAACAGACTCCAAATAGAAGGTTAACTGTTCATATAACATTTTCTTCTGAAGTATTGTCATATTCAATTTTTGCATTATTGTACCCGAGCTATAAGATGTGTGATCCAAAACTGTTGTATCTTCATAATTTTTTGGAGCAAGTACTACAATACATATACCATTTCCTGGTGTATGTACCTTTTGATATGTACTCTTTTGTTGTACATCATTTTGTAGTACAGGTGTTTCTAAAACATTACATGGTGTATTTTGTACTGCACTGCGTGTAGACAAATTTTGTGGCAGGCATTGCGCTGTGTTTTGTATATTCGTCGTGGGACTAGGTGGCACACTTTGTTGCTGTGTTTGAAAAGAATTTGATTGTACTGTATTCTGCGACAAAACATGGGAAGTGTTTATCCTATTTAAATTTTTATCTCTATTCTCCAATAAAGTTTGTAACTGTGAAGAGTTCCTTGGTAATGTCGGTTGATCACGTTGAGGTAACTTATTACAACACATATTTGATTCTATAGGCTTAGCTATGTATTCGACTACATTAGTAGTCATCGAACTCGACTCAATTATGACTGACGGGGTTCTTTGGTTTATGGCACATTGTGAATTCAATGGTTCCGCAGAATCATTTCTTTGCAACATATACGGTACAGGTTGCATATAATACATTGATGTATCAGCATGTCTACTTAAATTACTTTCTTCCATGGATGACTTGCTTGTAGTAGTAATCGTATGCCTTTGGTTTACGAATTGTCGATCATTCTTATTAATGATTCCATGTTCATACTGAGCACTTTGCGAATTAGTATACTTAAGTGTGGTAGCAATCTGTGCACTTGTTCTACTATGGCAAATATTGGATACATTTCTCTGTAAATTTTGACCCTGTGGCAATGAATTAAATTGCATGCAAGTTTCTGATAATTGGTTACTTGACATATTACAAATAGTATGTTGTTGATTTGTTAAATTTGATGTGGGTCGTGCAGTAAATGATGTTTGCGCAGATATGGTCTGTTCAATTTGTTGGTTCCTCTCATAAGAGACAGGTATATGCATAGTAGGACTAGGTGATACAGTTTGCTTAACATTTGTAGTATTGGGAAAAAATTTAAAATATTCGAGCACATAGCTTATCAACTCATTGTTGGACATTGGATCAGTTTTTAATAGGTCCACATTGAGGACTGCAGTAATAAAATTTAAATATTCCTTATCTGTGTTATTAAAGAATTTTGCTATTACTTTAAGGTTTCTTAATTGATTATACAATTCTAATAGAATATTTCTATATTCTAACTCATTTTGTGCCAATTGTGTATCTCGTACAATTTGGTCAGAGATGTTGTAATCATTAAGATGTTTCTTATTCAAGTAACGAAGACGTTTAATGCAATTGGATATACATATGATTTTATATATACTCATATCAAAATATGGAACGTTATGAATGTACGGTTCGCTAAGTGCTGGCTGCGGAACAGATATATCATTAGATGAATTTACAGATGTCAAAGTAGTAGAATTTACTGGTGTAGGGCACCATCTTGAACCAAGTTCAGCACTAGACCGTACTCTTAATTTAGGTTGCAAAACAGGAGTTGGCTGAACGTTTTGCTCATTCACTGGTATGTTACAAAAATCCTTTGTAGAATTATCTTTTGAAGTGTCTGACTGATATAAAGATTTATCTGATACCGTTGAACTATCTATTGAACTTATTTCTTTTCGTAAATCGTTTTCAAAGTTTTTTCTTATCAGTTCACCGCAATGGCCAGCTGGAGAAGCTACATTATTTCCGTTTTGTGAATTACAATTTGCAAAAGTTTCTTCACGCTGTTCAGCATAAGTAATGTCTGAAGACGGAAAACCTATATTGTCAAGTAGATTTTTTTCTTTGACAATTACAATTTCTTTCTCCACATTTTCCTTTCTCAATGAAGATAATGCTAAAGAAGCTTGAGGAGCAACAAAAACAGCATTCGATTCTACTAGAGGATTGTTCCCATTTGCCATACCTGTTTTTAATTCAGTAATAGTAGTATCAGCAGTATCGAATTCAAATTTATTTAATTTGTTTGGGGCAGTAATAGTTTCCTTATGATTACTAGTGGACAAACAAACATCATTTGTTTTCTCAGCTTTTGCAATACTGCCTGTATTATCCCTTGATGTCCCGTCATGACTAACAATTTCTGAACTATTTACATCTGATGTATAATCAATAGTAAGATCATTTTCGGGTAATTGTGGAACGTTTGGAATAATTTTGCAGTCCTGAGTAGTGTCAGTACATTTTCCCCTGTCTACATCTGCTTCAGTAATATTACTAATATTTATAACTAATTTATGTTTCGACGCATCACTATTATCTTGTGATTGAATTTCATGAGAAGGTTCTGTTGCATTTATTACACATGTATCAAATGTTAATGAATGATTGCGTTTGTTAAGGTCAGGTCCATTAACTCTTTCAGTGCATTGAAAGGAGGTATTTGAATTTCCGTTCATCGTAGAAGATGCAATTTCATTTTCTGTAGTTATTGGACACGTTGAAGATGTCAAATCATCTTCTATATATAAACCAGAATCACATGAAACTCGAGGAGTTTTCTTTCTTCTTTCTTGCATTTTGGAAAGAAATAGATTTTCTTCTTCTTCTCCTTCACTTAAAGTGGTGTGTTCGCCAAAAGTTTTACGCAGCTTTGCTTTTATCCTTTTTATTTTGCGCTCTGCTTTGCTTTTGTCAATGTCACTGATCGTTACACATATTTTTCGCCGTTTAACTGGTTCTGTTGACGTTGCATCTTTGGAAATCCTCTTATTTTTTTCTGTCCTAACCTCAGCTTCATGATGATTAAATGTCAATACTGTTTGCCTAGAAATCTCAATTTTATGTTCTTCTTGGACTACAAAAGTTTTTGTTTCTACTGTAAAATTTTTATCAGATTCTACAGACTTATTATTTTCACTCACATGGCTAAAATGTAAATGTCCCTTTTCTGATATGTAACCTTGCTGCTTGCTTTTTGGCGCATGTGTGTTACATTCCTTATGCGCACTTAAATTAATTTTAATTTGATTTCTATTGCTACATAAAGATATATTAGGTACATCATCTGTAGCGACTTTATCAGAAATCAATTCAGGACAGTCGTGTAGTTTACTAATATTATTGTTTGAGCAACACTTTGAACTATTTTTTTCAAAAGTATTATAGTTATCTTTTGATATTTTTGTAGTATTATAATTAGACACAGTCTCATTGGAAAAGACGTGTATATTTTGTAGATTTGGCCTATTTGACGATAGTACATTCATACTATTTTTCTTTGTATAAATTTCAGGCGTTGATTCGATAATGTTGGGTTTCCGACCAGGTACAGCATTTAGCTTTGAGCTTTTATGAAATTGTTTTGATGTAGTTGTATTCTTTGGCAAATTAGAAATCCGCTTTGGTGTCTGCATATTATGAAAGCGTACTTCCTCTTGAGTCAAGTTACCGTCCAAAGATGAATGTATATTAGTTAGTGTTATTTTCTCTTTTTTAGACAGATCAACAGATTGTTTTGACATTCTGGCTGCACATGTATCGAATTTAAGACTTTTCAAATCGTTACTTTCTCTACTACCCACATTACTATCACAAGCACATTTTGTCCTCTGAAAATGTTTGCTGTGCCTTACTAATATTTCTGAAACAGGTTTAGAAATATTCGTAACTTTAGCTTTTCTGTTTTCTTCTTTAGCTTTAGAATTCGGATTCTTGAGATGTTCAGCATCCTGTAATTCATCCTCCAGAAATGGAATATTTGTTTGGCGATGATTGTGTGGTGCTTTATGTAGTTGTGGATTTTTGCTGCGGTCTTCTCTTTTTGGGCTGGAACACATATTTTCACATAAGATAGGAGAATTCACAATAAATTTATAATACATAATACAAGATAAAAACTAACAAGCAAAAAAAATACACAGTTAATTACGTTTATGTTGTATAATGACTGAATATATTGTATTTTATCTTAACAAAGTCTGCTAGTTCATTGATCGTAATTATCCAATCAGAATTATATAGATATTTCTGATTATGCATATGAATAATACTAGTATAAATATGATGAGAAAAAAAATATATAATAATTACACAAAGGGAGGTAATACAAGGAAGTTATCAGAGAGGTGTTGACTAATTATATTAAACAAGTTTTGTTGAAGCAGATGCAAATGAATTGTTAATTGGTAGAGCACCTATGTCTTATGTTGAAAGAAGCCAACAAAACTTTTAAACCAAGGTTGAGAGAAACATGTTCAGGTCAAAAACATCTTAACAATAGTATCAACGACTAGCAAATTAAAAGCAGGTGGGAAATACATTAATGTATCATAGTGTAATTATTCTGTTTTGCTAAAATAAAAAAAATAAAAAAAACCGAAATCACTTCAACTTCTTCATATATCTCTATTGCTCTACATCATTCTTAATGTGGGGACAAGTTTACTTCCCACATGTTTTTCCCCATCCTATTCACCTTATCCCCACTCGTGAAGTCCATTTCATATAATTCTATTTCCACCCCCGAAAAAACATCTCCCTATGGAAGCAATAACAGCGAGCACAATAAAATAAATACAATCAGTAGCATTTGTAGATTCAGAATCTGTAAAAAATTTGCCAAAGGGCTCTCAATATCGTTCTACTTTTGGCGGGTAATAAAAATGACGTCAACAAAATAACGTGATAAAATAATAATCTCTCATTTCGAATTAGTTCTCGTCACCCAATTATACCAATTTATTTGACTAAAAAAAACACGCGGATGAGTCAACTTTGGCTAAAACATTGAAGATACAAGCTCTCGTCCGTCAGTCGGGCTACATTGCGTCATAGCCAAAACGCATACCGTTTCAAAAGCAACCGCGCGCAGAACGTTTTTCGTCAATATATACCTAGTAAGAAACAGCCAAAAGTCATTGGAAATTTGTTCACTTTGCGATAAATCAAACTCTCCGTGATTTTGGTTCACATCTCGTTTGACATTCCCCATTGTAGTCGTTGCATCCTGCTTCTGGTATCTTTCCCCGTCCAGCTTCAACCTCTTCGCTTCCTCGTCTTTTCCACCGCCGCTCGTGCGCTTTATCCTCCTCGCTTCTAGTCCATCAAATACATCTCGCAATGAAACAGAGCCTTGGTAAACAATCTCCTCAATCTCCTTTTCCACGTCACTTGTAGAAACACACTTAGACAAACTACTTCCGTTTCTCCTTCCGCTAATTTTCGGATTTAGACTTTCAAACACGATTATTGGCGCACACGCGTCTTCGTATTTGCTCGACTCCTCTCCAATTTTTTCAACACCCTTTTCCATATCCACTTTCACCAAAAGTCGACCTTCGTCGCAATTTCGACTGGACGAGCTTTTAGGACTTGCAAGCCCGCCAAGAGTTGAAGACCCTGCGTGCTCAACCTCGCAAGTTTCTCGGTACCTGACTGACCGATCTTGGGCCGCGTCGATGTAAAGGGGTGGTGCTTCCTTGGTGTTCCTTATCATGGATTGTTCCGCAAGCTTATCCTCCTCCACTTCCACCTCCGTCACATCTTCTACGGACCGATGGAGTTCGCGACTTTTTTCAACGTTTACCTCTTCCTCCACCCCAAACCCAAATCGCAGATCGACAACCGCCCCAAACTCTGAATTTGCCAAAACCTCGTCTAAGAACGTTGGACAACTGTGCCAGGCTGGTTGTCCTCGTCGCAGTTCCTCGTTTAGTCGCCTCAACCTTCGAGGATCGTACGGGGAGGGAATGTCGATGCTTCTTGCCAATGATACGTGCGTTGTCTCGCGGTCCAGTCTTATCAACCTGTACTGATAAGAATCAGACGTACCATTGGCCGACACCTCGTCTACTTCCGCCACTGGTGAACTCATCGTCCAATTATTGCGCATGTGCCCAGCATCAGTGGGGTACACCAATCCTTCGGTAACTTCGATCTCGCTCCAAATCTCCTTCTGGTGCCAAAGATCGTAGCAATTCAAGTGCAAGGATATCGTTATCCGTAAACTAAAGTGCGGATCCTTCGGTCGATCGATCAGTGCCTCGTAGTCATCCAAGAGAATTATTCTTATCCTCCTAGCGAGAAGCTCGAGTGCGTGGTGGAAGCGCACGAGAGCGTGGAGAGCTTACCGTTGACCTTATCCTCTTTTGCTTTTGCAGTTCGTAGCACGCCAGGGGTGCGCCTCGGCACCTACTCTCTCCGCCACTTGTTGAGCACGTGAGGACCATCCAGCGTAATAGAAAGGACGTTGTCAACTGCCTGAAGAACCGTGGTACGTTACTCACCGATAACGTAGCCTCATTCCAGTGCGACTACAGTCTAGTTGCTACCCGCGCGCGCGGGGGGTAACTTCTCTGCAAGCTTGCAGTTTTTTATTCGCTGGTGAATGCGATTTCCGGTGATGCGCGCACGCGCGCAGAACCGGCGCCGGCTAAGTCTCGTACCGTGGCGACTACGATCACTTTTCAACCCGCAAACATTATCTGTGAGACGAGTCACATAGACAGTGCACGAACACCTACGCAATCCTTGCATTCCGCTGTGCTGTGGATTCTACCCGGCACAAACGCGCGTACCTTAGGTGACCAGGAGTTTAAAAACTTGAAGACACTTTTCGGACACGTTGAAACCAGAGACGTGCCGCATCCACGCAAATCTTCGCGTTCTTACTTTTAACAAGAGTTCGGTCTCACGAGAATCGATTAAAACACGAGCCCGGAAGGATCCACGGCGTCGAACCTCTCCAACGTATAGCGCGGTAAACACTGTTACCGTTTCTCGTGATGCTCGATCGTGGTGAACAGACGACTCTCAATTTGACAGAAACACCTCTACGGGTCGTTTGTACACAATGGCTAAGCTGCACTGAGGACGAAACCTCCGGTCGCACGAACAAAACACGAAACGCGTAGGCAGAGGACGAACTGACATGCAATTGTTTTGAAGAAGGTAGCATATTGCTGGAACACAATCAATTAATTTAACTGTATCGGTTATAAAGTTCGCAGTCGATCGTGAAAATATGTTCGATGCTTAAACTATCCACGTGCCATCGTCCAAGGGTAAAATACACTCGCGTGTACCGTGGCCCTTGGATAGGTGTTGTACGAATAGTACTCTGCGGAGAACTGATCAGTCAACGAAATAAAGGAACGTGGTATAGACTGGTGGTGGTGAGCACGACGGTCCACAGCCCCCTCTTAATACAGCCCTTGGGTACGTGTGGTTGGCGCGCCGATTTCAGGGCCTGACAGAGGGAGGGGAGTATACCGCAGTTTACGACTTCTTGGAACACGTGAGCGCGAGCGTTTGTATCTCGAAACCATTAAACTAACCGCGAAGAATATTCGAAGCATATTTAGTAGTTTCTTTTGTTCATCGGTGGAAATATTGTTGGATGTTATGTTGCGGTCGATGCGCACACATTCGTCAAAGATCATACTCGTCCCAAGTGCATTTGTTCAGAGCCTCGGACACGAGCTTTCACTCTTCTTTTCTTTTTTTATAAGATCAGTTCTCTTTGCAGCTGCTGAAGCGACGAAAGAAGATATACGGGTGAAGTCACTAAGAAGTAATGGCGAAAGACGAGGTGCTTGGGTTACAAATTCTTTCTTGTATTCTCGCCATACGCCTCTTCGCCTCTCAACTTGGAGAGTGCGAGCGTCTTGAGAGTTTTAGAACACTTGAGAAATTTTCTAAGCCAGAGCAATTTTGGATGGCCACCCGTAGAGAGCTTACGGGGGGAAGATCGAGAATACTTCAACGTTACTTTATTTTTCAGGCATTCACCGCGATGTCTCTTACGTGAAAGTATTCAGAATTCTGCGCTTAATGGGTTGAAACAATCTGTGATTATTTTTTTGGGTGCTCGTGGATTTTATAAAGCAGGCCGATCCGATGAGCTGTTCTTCCTTCTTAAGAGGAGATCTTGATTAAAAGGGTTGGGAAGTCGATTTTCTTTTTCCTCTCAAATCGTTAGTTTGTAATCTATAGAATGTGCTAATAAAAGCATAGGTGCGTATTCAATGTTTGCACTGCATTTGCGTGCAAGTATGTATGGGCCGTTTATTATGAAAGCGGTAAGTCCATTTTTTTTAAAAAATTGTGATTAATTTAGCGTAAACTTGTCATTTATAACCAGTTAATCTTTTTTTAAAAAATTAATTTAAACCACTTTCAAATTAAACGGTCCATATGTATACAGGAGGCGCACGACCGCGCGGCGCCGAGCGCAGCAGAGACGAACTTTTTAGCAGCGGGCTCAAGGTTAATAAATAGCAAATGTCTCGGAAGCATTGGGACGACTATTTTTAGACCTGGTCGAGGAAATGTCGCCCCCTTTTCACAATTCGATTAAACAGTCGTTCGCAATTTTTTTGAAGTATTACGAGGTTTTATCAGACGTAACGTAGATTCAATGGAAGGGATGAAGTACCTAATGGCCACATTTTGCGCATGACCTCGAAAAACGAAAACACGAAGCACGGAAATTGCCTCACGAGTGCAGAGACGTGGAGTAAGAAGAATCTCCACCAAATCTCTGGAGCAAAGTATAATCATCAAGATGTAACCACGAGTATTCTCTCCGATTTACGAGGATCTTTTTATTCCGAAATGATATATACGATTACCTTATCAAGAAACGCAAAAATACTCATTTTTCTCAATCGTCCGTGAATCTGCATTAAAACTAACATTCGTACCATTCACCCTAAACCCCACTGTTTATCATAGTATTGTCAAAACTATTTAGGTTCGCTATTTCTACAAACTCATGCTTCTATAGACATTTTATTAGAAGCGATATCATTTTGTGCTTGTTTTATATATTACACGCACTTTGTAATAGTGATTCGTTATATCACCTGCACTCGATTATTTTAAAACGTTCTATGGATACGCGGTTTGATTCATTTTACTTTTCACACATGATAATTATCAATCTTGCATCGATGAGAGTCCCTTACTTGTCAAGCAAGTATAAATTCTAGATAACAAGGAAGGTCAATTCCATTAATTATATAATTTACAGATACGGCTTTTTCGATAATGTTTCGATAACCATGTGGAAACATATTGTTCGGTTCATTTTGTCTTATCGTATATGATGAATAAATTTATACCGATAAGGTACATTGCATTTATTTATCCAACATATGTCATTTTTGGCTAATAGTAATGGTCAATTATGCCAATTACATAACATGGAGATATGATTTTTGCGACGGCATTTCGAGAATATTTGTTATAATAACAATTATTCTTTGTTCTAATTATTTACTATACAATTGACGAAGGCTCTTGAACTCAGGGAGTGTTTGAAGAGAGAGAGCGGCAATTATTGCGATACACGCAAGGGGGAGGGGGAGGGGGCAGAATGTTGACACGAAAGGAACGAACGGACGGATTGAATGAAAACGACGTATGATGAGTGACAAGAGGGCCGTGGCGTAATAATAAACCTGCGTTACACAAAATTTAATAGTTTTGCTATAATTATTTCTCTGTGTTCGTTTCCCCGTATTGGACCGAGTACGACACATGTAACTTTTGTTTTCGTTCAGTATATGCCTCTAAAATCACCAAATGATCGAATAGAGAATGTTAAGGATTTGAATAAAAATTCGGATATTTTGTACAAGGGATTGCTTATTGTTTGATGTCCCAAGTTTTGTATAGATATTTGTATGGTTCATAAAAAAGAAACAATTTCGCCGTTCATTTCATTGTTTTATATTGTTTCATTTGTAAGTAATGCACGAAAAAAGAGAGATTAGGGTCAAGTCAAACATAAAGCCACCGCCATCAATACCTGTCCCACCCGTAGGGATTAAGAACCATAAACGATGGGCTTTAATTATGTTGGGGAAATCCGTGCTTAATCCCTTTCGCATTGACACGTTCCATGATTACAATGTGCCCTATTAGAACACAAAATTAATTTTCCACGGAAACGTTATAAAACGTGAATTGTCCAGCAAATGGTTCTCGGAATTTGTAAGTATGTTCAATAATTGTGAAAAGAAAACGACATACTAAGCAAGCTGTATTATTTTAAAGATAAATATTGAGATCTAGGAAAATGTTAACATAATATACATAAATGTCTCTCCCTATTAAATTATGTAAGACCCATTAGCGTTTAAACACAGTGAGGCAAAATACATTTATCGGCGAACGAAAAATAAAGCTTTATGCTGCAGATAACCTTGCCAAAGGTTCATATAAATAGAATATAAAAGAGAAGAGATAATATAACGGAGACTGGTATTCTCAGGAAATTTTACCGTCCATTTCGTATGACTAAAATCAAACCGAAGTACGAGCCTCATTGCGGTCAATTGATGCTGCCACGTGTAGCACTATTTCCCTTGCATAACACCGTAATTTAATATTTACGATTAAACAAAACTAAGCATTCCCCGTCGTTGACTTGTCCAATGACTGATTCATCGAAGATGCTTACGCGTAGTATCTTTATTGACTGCGAGTATGTAAGCTGATTCGTGCATACAAATTGTTTTTATAGGAAGATTTAACTTATTCATTTGCGTCCACTACATTATTGATCCTATATAGTCAATAGACATTAAAAAAAAACTTTATTATTATTATTATTATTATTACTATTCATGTCAAAAATAAGATTAGTCAACTTCCATATCAATCGAAGTCAATTACGTCAAGAACAGCAAACTTTGTTCAATTTATGCATAATGAATTTTAAACTCGTCCTACGTGAGTCTCTATTCTCCGTTAAATATTTCGCGACAATTTCACTTACAACCTTGGACTGGAGAAATATCGTGGCGAACTGAGCAAGGATCTAAGCAGAAATCAGAGCGAACGAAAATGATCGAACTAGTTACTGTAGGCAAAGTACGCAATAGCATACGCGCTTCAACGGAATTCTCGTTTATTTCCGTCGCTCTATTCTTCGCTTGGATCGGTGATTTATTCGCCGCGTCACCATGTGTGCACTATGTTTCACTATACATGGTTCTCTTACTTACCATCCAATGTTCCGCATCTTTGTCAAAATTACCCGCGGCTGGGTGGACAGTTGTAGCAGGCCTTTTCGCAAATCATTTCGCGAGAGTCCGAGACTCTGCAGGTCATTCTTCAGCTGAAACACGCATCGACGAAGATAGAGGTTAGACATTATATTTACGTCAACGAACATTACGAGTACCGAGACGTGCGCCGATTTTATTCCATGCGGTCCACACATTTCCAAAATCCGTTGTATCGCCGAAGGTACACGCGAAAACTACATAAACACGGTGAGCACAATGCGATCACACTGACATCACGGTTATAATTGAATCGTCGCACCTTGCGAAGTATTAAAAGACGCCGGATGGATCCAACTTCGTACAGCCACCGCTTAAGCACGAAGTTGGTGAAGACCAGCTGTTGCTTCCTCACTTCCGTCATCTTTGAGCGATTTCAAACGTCAAGCCATCACGGGCATCGTTATTTGAATGAGCCTGCCGGAGCGTGGTGAGGGATTTTTCATCGAAAGATAAGCTGGTGAAAGGGTAGCCACGTGACGTGCGCGTAGAATGTCACTTCCGAAGATAACGCGCGCTGGCACGGGCATTTAATCTTCGGGGAAATTCCGACGAAAGTAAAACGGGCGGTCGTACACGATCGTCTTTTCTTTTCGAGCTCACTTGTTCCGCTACCGACCCAAAGTACGTGTGACATGCAACAAAGTATAGTTCGCGGAGCGTCGTATTCGTAGTGGACAGGAAGGGGCCGCGACACGAAACAACGCGCTCTTGTATAAGAGGCCACACGCGAGACGATAAATTAGCGCGCCCTCTGGCCGTGAAACGGCGGAAACAAATTGCGCGCCAAAGGGATCACGCGCGACGTTCATTCTTACGGTACAGTTTTCCCGCGTAGTAAAGCTGTTATGTTAAAACTACTGATCCTTTTTGTTTCTGTAAATATATTGTAAGCGTTACTACAGCTCCAGTAAAGATTAAAAGCCGGTTTTACTCTACTAATATTTCCTACGTAACATTCGTCCTTCTTCTAAAGAACCTTTATAGTTACTAAAGAAGTTTAATAAGCAGACAGTGCAACTGTTAAACTACTAATTATTTCTTTGCATTGATGTGGTACGTTTGGACTAAGTTTTTCATGTACATTTATCATTAATAGTCCCATTAGGATGGGCCGTTTTGTTCATTACCCACGAGAATAAAAAAAACGATTACGATAATGTTAAAATGCCAATGTGTAATAATGACAGTCAATAGTGGACCGAGTAGGCATTAGTGTTCACGGCCTGTCTATTTTTGCGTTTTATCGTCCTACCACTCCTTTAACGCGAAATAAAATACATCAAAATGTTAATTTCTGATAACAAGATTGCAAGACCTCTCATATACAACGCCAATATGCTCCCTGACACCGACTAAGGAATAAA
The DNA here is from genome assembly GCA_944319695.1 of Tiphia femorata. Lineage (NCBI taxonomy): Eukaryota > Metazoa > Arthropoda > Insecta > Hymenoptera > Tiphiidae > Tiphia > Tiphia femorata. Next base: position 2,382,647 of record OX090899.1, read on the forward strand.
AAACAAACCAAATATTACAATCGGGAAATCTACAAAGGGCAAGCGATTAGTATTGTCTTGAAACTTTCCTGCGACATTGTAAAAATGTGTGCTCAGATTACGAAAAGAAACCTGCAACTATGTTGTTCACAATTACCCTTTAAACGCTGATTTGATCGTCGATAATCAATAAGTGCATGTATGTAAGGGAACGATAAGATTAACTTATCGAATATGATGAGTTAATTGATAAGATACTATTTCGACCGTATCTAGAATCTGTAAAATACCTTTTATATAGTATTTGTAGAATTACGCGTAAATAAATTTTTCACGCGAGAAGATAACAAATTTTCCGATTAAAAATGTCTTTCAGTGCGTCAGCAGCTCCATAGAACGCACGCATGCGCAGTTGTGCCGAAAGTACAAAGTGACAGCATAGTATACTATGGTGAGAGTGAGAGGTTGATATATGCTGCACCACGGTGTTTGCGTTGCCTTTTCAGTCCCATTAACAATATAGTAGTATTACATATATGGCCTTAACACTTGTATCATTGAAGCATTACTGTTATTATTATTTAAAGAATCGTCTACTTCGCTCTGCCAATATTCGCTTTCGAAAATCCGTACTTCTGTATTAAGGGGTAACTTTTTGTTCGTATAAGCTTTTATACAGAATATCGGATCATTCGCGAACTAATGGAATTCGTCGAAGCATTCGGAAGAGTGTCGTAAATTGGGGTTAGCTTCACACGTGTCATGTGACATTTACTTCCAGGGCAATTGTGGCGCATCAGCGCATTTTTATACGAACCGTTTCATAGCGTTTGTGTGTCAGTATAATTTTGGTTACTTTATTTTATTTGTCGTCTATCTATCTTCCCACATGGACAAGCCAGAAGTGGCGCGCATAAGGGAATGTAGTAATAGCCTAGCGGAAAAATCCCTGTTGTATATTCTCATTGCAGAACAGCATAGTCCCTTCAAATATCTCGTAGGTGCGTATGGAAAAAATCGTGGCACGAAATAAGCCAACCATCGACATCGTACAAGCGGAGAAACTATTTATAAGCAACGCATAATGCATACTCTGATCCTGGTGAAATTTAAAACTCAATCGGTCATAGAACGGCTCAAATGTTTAATTTGAGGTTAACGTTAAACATCATAGGAGGTTAACGGAATGAAAGTAAATTTTCACGTGCAGCTGGTGGATTTGGTGGAATATGCACTGTCATTACTGGACATCCACTGGACACGGTAAAAGTACGATTGCAAACAATGCCAGGAGTCTACAAAGGCACTTTAGACGTTACCACAAGTATGATCAAGAAAGAAGGGCCTCTCAGTTTGTACAAGGTATCGAAAAAGAATCAGAATTTCCATAATTCCTCCGCGATATTACAACTATTCTAAAGTAAAAACAATACTTATCGCATAAATCCACACGCTGAACTAATGCGTTTAAAATTTCTCGCTACTCGTCTATGCATTATATGCTGCTTCAATTACGAGGAACAACTTTTGCGCACGTGTCGTCCTCCTTCTATTGTTTCCAGCGTGTAAATAAATACCTTGTAGAATCTTAACTTGCGCCTCACGCAAATCAGTTCGTTGACTAAGCGTTTCATCGTACGCTTGTACATCCGTAACACCTCGTTTTTCGAACGTTCCGCCTTCGAGTCTTTCCTACTGAGAAGGTTATCGGGATGGTGATCTTTCAGCCTCGACTTCATGATGGTCCTTTGCTCGTCCTAACGCGACTATTGCTTGTACCCCTCTGCCGAACGCGGGACAAAAGCGCCCTGACTCTACTTTCGAACGCACAAAGAAGGCGACGTGCCGTAATCGAATTCTCGTACGGTTCTGCTTCTTCGAATAGCTTTCTGTCGGCGAATCGCTCGCCGAGAGGGGGCAAGGTCATTTAAGGATTCTCGCGTAGGATTGATTTCATTGGCGGTAGAATTGCTCGGCTTCGTTGGCAACTAGCGACTCTTCGCGATCACCAATGAGAGATTTTGTTTATCCCCAAGGAGATCGACAAGATGTCGCGACTAACTAGGGGAGTGTTTTGTTTATAAACAAAAGGGGACACCATCGACGAGTGTACGTTCCGGCACGGGATATAGATTTTCCAATCCTTCCAATTTTCAGCCTTCGCCTTTCTTCGTTGTATTCTCGTAACACGTAGGACCTCTTTTATGTGGATTTTGGGACATGAAGATGCTACGACGAGACATGACGGTGCGTAGACGAGGATAATTTAATTATTTGTAAATACTTGATGTCCCATACGTAATTCTATGGCTAATTATTCTGTCGCGGTAACCTTCCTTTGTTTGCGGCAAACACAAGACGGATCGCTGTAAATATCTCTGCCGAGCTTTCTTGTACGGCGTCCTGGATATTCACACTTCTCGTAGACGGTTGCGTTGTGTGCATCGAGGTAATATTCTAAGGAGGAAGGGTAATGTACTGAACGTCTATGGAGGGGGTATGAAGAATGTGATGCATTTTCTGCAACCATGGGTAATCACCGCCAGGGTTGCCAATGTCGGTACATTCGTCCTAGATGTAGTAATTGTATTTTTTAGTACGTTAGTACGTCGCTTGAGAATCTAATACTTTTTACCAAGTTGTTTGTTTTTTATTCCAGGACTCTCTAAAAAAGTGTAGAACAAAGATATACATGCACAATAGACACCTGCATAACGCGCGTTCCTTCAACACGAATTCATACAACGCGTGACACAATAACCGGTGTTATGTGGGAGTCTACTGTACTTTGTACTTGGCTGGGTAGTTCAGTGTCAGTGCAGGAATAAAGAACAATCTTACAGAGGATCGGTAGTGTAGAGCCGAGACCAGGTATACAGTGTTGATTGCCACTGTGTCTCTGCGACACACTGAACATCCCTTACAGTATGTTTTATATTAAAAATATTAAACAATAGGAAACTAAAAATATTACTCAAATATAATTTTTTGTCTAATCTTCTGTTTAGAAACAGAGTCACAATCACTTTAGATATTGGATTTTATTAAACAAAATGTTGTGCTTTTTAGTACGAAATCGAAAAATTTAGTAAGAATTGACAGCCTTATGTAGTACGAAAAAAACTGTTTCCCTGGAACGCCGAACTTCTCATTTTCAATTAATTTGAAAATATTTGTCGTAAGATGCATATAAGAGTCAGAGTTGACTTTACTAAAGATATTTATAGTCTATTACGACGAACTGGAAACATCGCGATCGGCACAACCATAACCCATTCCATGGATGTGTTTACCATTCCTCGTTAGAATATTACGTCGTTAGTCGTGTGGTATTAGAATGAATGAGAGTAGACAGGTAATTTGTTTATAATCTTGAATGCAAAATACAATTTAATACACAGGTCTTATTTTGGAAATAAATGTGACAACTGCCGTTTTCGTTGTTACGCAACGATTTGCTTATACTTTTTTCCTTTTATATTCTTCTATTCCGATTGATTCTGTGTGTTCACAATGTGTTCAGAATGTATTCAAAAGTTAACGATTCTTCCGTCGAAATTTCTTCCTGTTTACAAGTACTACGACTTGCACGGCTCTTTGTGATTCTCTGGTGTTACATCATCTTCCTGCGTGTGTTGCCCCTTGCAGTCTTCTTCGAGATTAAGAGACTCTCTAACAATGTTGATAGTCCTTTTCTGCGACATCTGTAAGTTTGTGTAACTTTTTTGTAGTTTGCTTGGCTAGAGTGTGTCTCTAGCCAATCATTTTTACAAAATTCTTCGTTATTCTGCTCCTCGTGGCGTTAATCGAATCTCTCGACATTCACAACAATGCACAAGAAACTACTTCACGAGCGTGTGGAGTGAAACGAAGTTGTGGACTGAAGAGGCAGATACGCAGTCTCGTAGTATTTATAAGCCGTTCTGCTGTTACCTGTTGCGCGACGCCCCTCCCAGCGCAATACTGTATAATCAAAAATGGAAGGTATTATCGAATGGTGTACTATGACTTCGATAAGTTGTCATATCATACACTAGAGCTCCTTCACCCAAAGGAGCCTGAGCGAAACGCACATAATGGAACGACGTACAACGGTTTCTTTTTTAAAATCGCAGAAAATATGAAGGAATAATAAATACTACATGAAAATTTATTTTTTTCTCCAAAAAAATGAATTTTTTGTTCCATTCCATCTATAATTTTGCAATTCTCTTTAAAGCACAATTAAACACTATTTGTAGAAAACCTTGCAAATGCAAAATTGACAAATTTTGTGTCTTTTTTTTCACCGAAAAATGCTGTACGTATTGTAACAAAAACTATCCTTTGTAAATCACTATTGACGGCGCGACGAAACGCTGTTACACTGATACATCCTCTAAAAAAGGATGTTAGTACAAAGTAAACCATAGCTTAATAGCATTCGCTCGTACAATATTTACAAATCTCAGTGGATGTCATCTTCAGTGTTGTCCACAATTATGGGGTAGCATGTACAAGGTTTTCTACAATCAACTTCACTTTTGCAACTGTGGGCTACATTAATGTAAGAAAAAATCAAATTTGACGAAGCATTTGGGTTATAATCATGTCTTCTTTTCCCCTGAAAATTTTGGTTTTTGGCATCTACGGTGTTCTCTGCGAACATTCTTGAATCCTCATCGGCTCCACTAGGGTTTGCTAGCGCCATTGATAGCCGTCGTGCCGATCTTCTCAGTGAGTTTCTTCAGCTTCGGCTACGCCAAGAACTACTTGAAGGGATCGGATGAAGGACCGCCCACCACTGCACAACTAGTACAAGCAGGAATGTTCAGCGGTTTCTGTACGTCCTTTCTTTCAGCACCTGGAGAACGCGTCAAATGTCTTCTCCAAATGCAAGTGAGTTCCAACGAGAAGGCTCACGTAAATCCTAGTTATTACAATTTTCGTCTTCGCGCAGGGTTATGATTATCCTATCGAAATCATTACGAACATCGACCGACGCAGTATTGCGCGTAATAAGGGACTGACCACTCAGGTTACCGTCATCACTCTCAGATTAGAGTGTTGAGTCTACAGCTCTGAAAGCTGACACCTCTTTGTACAGTCGCTGAGAAAATTTCTAGGTACAAACCCCCAATGAAACCGTCGTAATACGTATCTTGAAGTGGGATATGCCATGAAAGAAAAACACACGTGACCAACGTGATGACTCACACGTCTCACGTTTCCGGGAAAATGATTATTGCGCATCGTTTAAGAATGGAATGAGGATAAGATTCTCAAACGATCATTTGTGAAGCTGCGTTGGTCGAATACCTCGATTTCTATTTTCACAAATTCTTATCCATAATTTTTTATTTCCGCCGTATTTTTTAAAGTTTCTCAAGGAATGAAAGAACAGTGATTTCCAGGCAGTTTTCTTTATGCAAATGTTATGAGATCTAGTGAGAACCATTATTCTTTCGGTTCGTTCGAAATAGGAACTACTCTTTCGCCATAACTTGAATTTATACCTTTGCAACTTGGACGATCATCGCGGATTGTTTATCAAGATTGAATCTAAAAAATTAAATCCGGAGTATATACACCAGTTCATCGGTTGAATTGATCGTAATAGATCTTCAAACAATAGTTCATCGAATAGACGTTACAACAGAGTATACTATTTTAGTTTATAATAAGGCACTGACTAAAAAAATGATGAGAATGCATCAAATATCGATTGATCCCTCGAATTCAGTATAACCGTGCTTGTAAGAGCATGTGTGTACACTATGAGACATCAATTTATACCCATGATTGCTATTTCATTACGAATGAATCATTGATTAAATTCGTTGACAGTGACTCGCTCCACTTTTAACGAATCGAACTGGTGTCAGTACTCTCCGGTTTTCATTTTGCAGTTTGATCGTGGATAAAACGTCCGCAAAAATGACTGTCCAATGAAAAAAGGTCTAAGCTCGACTTAAACAATCGACACCTGTTAATCCTCCGCGACTGTCCACCTTTCCCTTAAACCCTTTTCTAATCCCTTTCTGCTGACAACCGCTATCGCGAAGAAATTTCCTGTCTATGATATGAAAAGGCATCCGGGCCGAAAAAGTACAATGGGATGGTGGATTGCGCGATAAAGCTATACAAAGAGGGAGGAATGCGCAGCCTCTTTTCCGGCACTTGCGCCACGATGGCCCGTGACATACCCGCCGCGTCCATCTATTTTCTCACCTACGAACGAGTGTTGAAGAAGCTCAGCAAGCCGAACAAGGAGGTACGTAATCACCGAAAATCACAATTATCGTGGCCATTAATCTCTCGCGCTGGAACGACGTGTGTAGCATGTCGCCCGTTGTTTATCCTAATCATGGAACGAACGTCCTACACACGTCATTTGTATAAAGTATCGGAACCGGTCGAAGCACGCTGTAAGGCTGTAAACGTCGAGCGCTGTAACAAATAAGAACGATTGATCTGCTTGTTATAAAGCTTCGTCTATTTTATAAAGGCTTGTTGAATTTGATGTCGTAAAATAAAATTAAAATTAGTATATTTAACATTAGGACATACACGAGGTAAATTAAGATCTCAAAATGGCAGGTGGAAGTCAAGCAACTGCGAAATGAAAGAAACGCATATCCTTTTTTTACGATCTACAACAGGCCGATCTAACGAATTGTTCCTTGCCACCGTCGAATTATCTAGGACTGAGTGAAATCACCCCCTCTACCTATCTCTTACGCCTCTTTGTTTCTCGAGAACCCGCGTCTTTCGTGACTTCCTGACTAGCTTCACGCCACTGGTAGCCGATCTGAGGATACAATAAACCACCTTTCGTTTGTTAGCTCTCCCTCTTCCCCCTCGCCAAGGTACCACATGGCATTTTGAATATGAAAGAAGAAAGCGCGATAGATAGGTAGAGAGGGAAGTAAGTCCATGATCGTTCAGCAGTGGCCACGAGCAAGGAGCAACTCGTTGGACAAGCCTGGGCCGCAGTATCCTTCAAGAAAGTATTTTTTGAGACATACACAATGAGACAATGGACCTAACTAGAGCGAATGATTAATCGGAAATTGATTTGCCTAAGGTGACGTGGGAGCCGCTGATAGCTGGTGGTATCGCGGGTATAGGGTGTTGGGTGATCGGTATGCCAGTGGACACGATGAAGTCACGTCTTCAAGTTGCACCCCCGGGAACGTATCCGAAAGGCATTCGATCGGTCTTTCCTGTTATCATGAAGGAGAGCGGAGTCGCAGGATTTTTCCAAGGAATCATTCCAGTGATGCTGCGAGCCTTCCCCGCAAATGCCGCTTGCTTCCTCGGCCTGGAGGTCGCTATGAATTTTCTCAATAAATTTGCTCCCTGGCTTTAACGTCTTGAAATTCATTTCTCATACTTGCAAGCACGAATTGCACCTTGGAAGTTGAAATTCCGCAGTAGAATCTTGCCCTGGCCCTTGGGAATAACTGGGTAAGACTACAAAAAATGTCTTTGTTCTCGTAGTCCTTACGAAGGAGGCACGTGAGGCACGATCGGGTATTTTCACCGTGCAACAAATTAAGAATCAATCGGTTCTGATTAATTGTCGCAGATGTGGGCTCCGGCTCTCCGATATTACACTGTCGACATTTTAAAAAGATGTCTGCCGACGTTCTTGCGGTATTCTAGGACCGTCGCTTTTATTGAGGATGCCAGGACTTATCCAGCTAAATAATACATCTAAATGATATTGAAATTCGCGTTACGACAGCGAGGAATAGTTTTGCTCGTCGGAAAGTCGGTATATGCACTATTTCGAGAGGTTTCATAGAGCAGAGTATATTGAAGGGTATGAGCTATTTTGAGCTCGTGGGTTATAGTACTGATAACGGCGGTATTTCGAAATCATTGTACATTTTGCAAAAGAACCCGTACCTCGATATCCGCCGTTATTTGACAAGTGTCAACTCTGCTACGGAACTTTATACAGCGAATACCGAAGTTTATAGAGTGTTCTGGTTTCAATTTTATGACGGTATCGATTTTACTTACAGATCGAAATAATTTTATTCGTTTAAAGCAAGACTACACGTCGGAGCGAAAAAGTAAGAGTGTAGCAAGAATTATCTTACTCCAATATACCTGAAAGGTATCGCATCGTAAACCAAGTGTTAATTCAGACTTACCCAAGAGTTTTGTGAATCCATGTGTGTCGTTAACGCCGTGTAACTTTGTTTGCTTCACCCGCAGTAACACTCTTTTACACCAAGGCGCACCCTGAGAAGCAACCTTATAATTAGTAGAAACACTAGCAAATCAACCATTGATAAGAAAGGGTAATTTCAAATGTCACACTTTTGTTAGTCACGATCAATTCGGATGTAAATTTTCTTCTATTTCCCTCTTTTCATAAAGATCCTGCGTCGCATAACAGGCAAACAATTTGATTAAACATCGAACGCACCATGGAAAATCGCACCGTTCGAGTGTTCTATAATCAAAATTGTTGTCAATGAATTGTAGATCGTAGTATTCTCTTGTTTCCTACAATGCCGTATAAATATCTTATTCGTCTATAGATATACACGTCAGCACGTGGCAAAGTGTTATCTCACTACCGTACGTTTGTGGCAACTGACGCTAAGCCAACGACGTTTAGCATATTTACATATGCCCTTATTGTGTTAATCGGCCCGACACCTTATCATTATAGACACATTTTCGTCACAGATAAGAACTTTATCTTTTGTTGATTTAGCCTACTTGGTATTGGTAGCTAGAAGAATTTGGCAATCCTGTCGAGTTCAGCTTCGGGGAATCATCTCGCACGACGTGTGATGTCGAAGATCGAATGAAATAGCGGCTACGCAATGTGGTTGGTGCAAAAGATAAGTTTACTTGAAACAGTTTTTTGTACGCTATGATTACTGTAATTCGTATAACGAATAGTAATAACAGTGACAATAACATAATCCCTTTTGGACACCTCCGATAGTCCTCTGGTTAGTAGAAATGAATTTCAACGATAAAGGAAGGTTTTGTAAAAAGTGTATAATTTATATACATAATATATATGATGTACAGCATGTTAATAACAAAAGCATTAGTATAATATTATATACTGTACTGCGATAGGTATTGTAAAAATCTGTAAATTATAAACTTGGCTAATAATATCATAAACCTCCTCGTTGGCGACACATAATGCGCAGTTATTTGGATAAGTATATATGTATTTATATATTTGTTACTAAACTTTATTGTTAAACTGTGAAAGCGCTAGGGGTGTACAAAAATCGCGACATGCCATTCGTAACGCGGTCTGTTTAAAAAGGACTTATAAGTAGCATGATTAACTATCTCCATATCAACAATGTGACAATCCTGTAAAATTTTTCATAGTAAATTCTAATGTTTCTAATTCAAGTACCGCGCTTTTTCATCGAATACCTGTACATTATATTCCCATGTAGCAAGTGTTTTTATATTGTAATTAAGGACTTTTTGTGTTATCTACCCGACACTGCCAGTTATCATTGTGGTTAAAGTTCGGCTCCCCACTGAGCAGGTTACAGGGAGCATCTGTGCCTAATGTTTATTTAAATTGGACAAAAAAAAAACTGCTCAGTGCTGAAATATTCCATTCAGTTATATTTATAGAGAGCCGAAAAATACACACACATTTTATCTGTATTATGGACAGATAAGGTCTATTCTTTTGTAAATGTGATTCGTGCTGATAGGAATATACACATAGCATCTGCCTTGCTAATGATTATACGTATACATCATGATGTACAGGTGAAATTATCACCAGTACTGAAATTACAACCAATTTTATGTCGATAAAATGTACGTGCGTTAATATGCATACATAAACGCGCTTTCATACCCAGTGATAACAGCATGTACGTTTACTCATTATGCAAAGATAAATGATGGATTACAAGGTTTGTTGTTTATATCACATGTGCATAAATTCATATCATCGCCCTCATAATCATATTGCGTCTCAAAGTACTCTCAATGGCAATTTAGATTGCGTTAACTGTAAAAAATGCAAGTCAGGGTAAATACAGCTTTATCTAACAATTAATAATTAATCTTTTGGACGGAGCGTGTTTGCAAACAGACGGCGGCACTTATACTTCTACTTTTAAACATTGGATCCCAAGAAGAATTCTTGGGGAAGGTGTCATCACTGTAGTTTACATTATAGGCTTGGCTTGGTTAATGCATCATCACCTCACTTCCCCTAGTTCTTCTTAGACCATCGATGGACGAGTGTTCGTAACGTAGTGGCCACTCCATAAAGACTGGAGAGTTGCACTTTCTCAAATACGAAATTGCAGTTATCCTATTTTACTATTGCCCTTCCACAATTTTTTATAAATGTACTTTTGTCAAATTTTCATTGATCATTTTCGTGCTCGCTTCGCGTAAGAGCGTCCGATAGCGGCATGGCATTGTTCTATTTTGGAAATCTTATTTTTTTAAATTCTTTTTACTCTAAGGACCCATCTCTCCTAAAAGGTATTGCACACGAATGACTTTTTTTTAATTTGTCCGATTAGTCGGAGACGATAATGTCTTGCACAGGATCTCAATAAAATTATAAAGGAAAGGAATAAAAGAAGCTCTGCGGAATAGCGCGCGAAGGAAAAATTGCGCTAGCAGTGACATCCATCGTGTGATTTCATAAGCACGTTCATGTTTCGTCTGCATCCTACGGGTCGTCGTACTCGAATCTCGAATGCACTGTCAGCGCATATGTCGTACATACAAAACGAGGCGAGTGTTGTCTTTCGTCGAAAGTGCACAATTGGACCGAGACTCGTGCAGAATTTACTCTCCTATTATCGACCAATGCACCCGCGAAGGCATAGCGATAATCTGGAACAGGTAAGCGCGTAGTCGTAATCGTTGGACTACGTATGACACTGATTTCCTAACAAAACATAACCTCTTCGTACTGTTATCCAAGCATGTGTCACGCGTGTTATTTATTCTTTTTACCATAGATTCTCGTTCAAGGGTCCAGACCGTGGATAAGGTGTCCAGATGTCATCCGGTAAAGAAACAGCTGGACCCTTATCATGTGCGAATGTTTGAGCAGCATTTTGTAGGAAGGATCCAGATATCAAAGACCGACGTTAGCACGGGAAAAGAATGCCTAGCTGCGCTACGTTTGTCAGAATCATTAGACGACGTGTCGTGCTTGGCTTGATATTCGCAATTTCCCTCACTTATTGTGCCTTCTCCTTACTTCGGGATGAGGTACGACAACGTGGCATTGTCTTTTAATTTTGCAGTATTCTCTTACAATTTTGCAATACCAGAGTTGCGTCGAGCCATTTTCGTTTTTTTACATCGATTTGTCTTGATATTACATAATGAGTATATTTTGCCTTCCATAGGACTAATTTAAAGAGCACGATTTTGTTCGCAGAAGAAAAGCGTCATGCTCGACAATGATTTAGAGGACGTGGATGGGATGATGATGAACGATAACAATGAGGATTTAATTTCTGACGATGATTCTTTACCTGAACAATACAGAGCATCCGATAAGCCTTCGTTATGGCAATTGGGGGTGTTGAACGAAGGAGGAACGGACAATGGTCTGAATATAGACGCGATGCAGAATCTGAATGAAAATGATACTGCTATACAAGCATGTCGTAACTCTATTCAAGTATGCCAACCTTCACTGTGTTTCGTTTCAGTGAATCAATTTAGAATCGTTATCTCATAAATTCTTTCCATTCGAACAGGGAAAAGTGTTAATAGTGGACGAACGAGGTGTAATCTGTGCAAGACGCGAGCTACTTCCAAATGGCTGCTGTAGTACAGAAGAAAAAGAAACTCCGAAGGATAAAGAATCGTCCGCTCTGATTAGAGGAGAGAGGTACAGCTGCAAAACGTGCAATGCCCAAGGCTGTTGCGCGGTCTACGAATATTGCGTCTCCTGTTGTTTGCATCCTGGCAAGGTAGTCTCGACCTTTTTCTGCCTACGATGATCTAGCCTGTCAGTTACAACTGTGTAATCAATGTTTGTAGACAATAAAGGGAAGGAAAGATGGGTCGGCCGATTCTGGCCGCAAAAATGGGCACAAGAGGTCGAAGGACGAGGACGCGGTGAGGATACGTTTGCGCAATCTGGATCGTTTCCAAGTCTGCCTGGCCGCATGTCGCACGTCTAGCGCCAGCGTGCGCCACGAGAACACATACAAGGATCCCCACTCGAAGCATTGTTACACCCTTCAGTCCCCGCAATCTCACCACAGGCATCGCCGTGAAGTTTCGCAGAATAATAACGTCGACAACCAAGCCGTTGTCGTTACATCTTCTTCTGTCGTGCCATTACTTACCCTCCCACCAACGTTTTGTCCCTATCCATCGAATCCCACGAAGAACTCTTCCGGGATTTTCTTACTGTGCGAACATCGCGTCGCTTTATCGGCGTATTATGATTTCCACTTACAACCACCTTGAAATACAAATTAAATCTGTTACCGCGCTGTTACCGTGTTTTCATTCACAAGGAAGATCGTATGCCGCGGACCAGGGTTGATTTTATACGCCAGACGTCTGTGTACGCAATGTTTATGCCAGCGTAACGATCCTTCACGTGTTGCACGATCTCATCGTGAATCGGTTTCTGCACCGTGTTTTCGACCTGTTAGGCATTTTTATTATCCGTTTCATCGAGATAAACGTAAACGGCAGACTTCTCGGGTTCCCTTGAAATCACCAACAACAATAATGTCGAAGATATACATTTCTAGGGAAGGTTGCAATCGCTATACAAGCAAATTCTTAAACTGGACGTTTTTCGGAATGTACTGCAGATATCGAGGAATTATCGGTTAAACTCTGCGTCAATCATTGCTGTCACTGACAACTGTAGTCGTCGAATTAGTCTCTTGTCAGTCAAGCATGTGTCGGTGATTTCAAAGAGACCCAACTTCTCGTTTAAATAAATTATTCTCTCTTTTCCTCCTACTTACGTCGACATAGTGACACTCTGCAGCAGCGTAGTGGCAAGATATAGCGCGTCTACTCCTGTTAGACTTGTTAACACCTGATCCGTGGATGAGCAACGGATGGAAGAGAACAGTGTCGCCTGCTTCCATCACCAGATTTTGCCAGGTCAATCCTTCTGGTAGATCCTAAAGTTTCAGAAGGACGTTAGAATCCGAAATGAATGAATCAATATCTCCAGTCTGTTATTACCAGAATGCCGTGATAGAATTTGTTCACTGTTCCTGGTTCGGCGCCTGGAGGATAATCGTGTGGATACAATTTGTCTAGTTTGTGGGAGCCTGGCGCTACGAAGAGGCAACCATTTTCCTCGTCGCACCGTTCCATCGCAGTCCATGCGGCTACTATACTGTCAGCAGGTCTGAAAGGGAAGTAGTAGAGGTCCTGATGCGGTGGATGCCTGAAAAAGTAACATCCAGTTTTAGGACAATTTTAGAAACATTTAGAGAGTACAATTGAACCCTAGAGACAGAGTGTATTAAGTCCACTGAAAAAATGTACTTGTACATCCTTTCGATGATAAGGATTATTTTGTTTTGGGTCGTTGAGTTATATCATCGTCGTATCTTCTTGTAAAGTACGTGGATCTTTGACTTGTTAAATAGAGTTTCAAAACTATCATTCAGAACATCGTGTCTATGGGGTCGGAATAAGGTACTAAGCCCGTCTTACTTGGTAGTTCCAAATCCTATGTCCGGTGGTTTTGCGATCAGCATATTGTGGACCGCCATGATATTCGGTCCAGTTATTGACTCCACCACGTCCAGGATCTTCTTGCATCCGAGATATTCCCTCAGCACCTCGTCGTCCTGAATATCCTGTAGCTTGTTTACCGACTTCTTGTCTTTCACATCGCGCATCACAATCATCCCACCTCGGTCGACCTTTCCCGCGACTATTTCGTCGAATCTACAATCATGGAGTGCACGTGTTGAGAAGGAGAGAGACGGAAGAGACGAGAGGGACAAGAGAGACGAGACAATTACGTTGTTAGTAAAATGGATACTCATTCGATGACTGTTCAGGGTTCAATAACAATCCGACTAAGCGTGCGGGTGCACGACCTCGCAATTATTCATTGGAATAGAATTATCTACTATTATCAATGAGCGAGCTGACAAAGAGTATGCATGATTTGTGGTTGGCACTGATTGCGAATTGGAAATTAATCGGTAAAGCGAATCCGCTGGAGTCTCGACATTTTAGGAAGGAATTGTGGATATGAATGCAGTCATTGATCGATAATCCATGCCTCTAGAACAATTATGGTTAAGCAGCAGTGAAAGGCTCGTAAGTGATTCTAATGTTTATAGACAGCAAGGTAATTATAGTTTCTTTTTTTTATAATTAACCTTTCTTTACTGGTAAAGGTAAATTTTACAAAAGTTCGTAAACCATGCTTGAAATTGGAATAATTTGCAAAACAAGAGTATAAATTTGATGGGCATGTGTTCGACAGAATGCACATCGTATGAAAGAGGTATGCTCGTGTGCTTATACAGGCTCATTATTATAAATATTGTCATCGCCATAAATGCGAACGCGGCAATTCGATGCACGGAAGCGAATGTAACTGTTCACAAACAATGCGTTCGTAGTTTACACGAGCAGATAAGTATTTATGGTAATTCTTTAGATTTCCGTTCACATTCGCGATGGTCTCTCTCAGGTTCAAAGGTAAAAAAGCACTACTCTACAAATTGCTCGAATTTCCTCGTCGTAGAGTCTCAAGGATTCTTCGACAAACGTGAGAAAATTTATTTAGTGCACTTTTGCTACCTTGCTCGTCGAAGACTTCGATCATTCAGGTTCATTCGTTTCCACGCGCATAAACTGAACTCTGTTAAACAATTAACAATCACCTCTTGTGACACTTATCGAGTAAGTCCTGGGGCACGAGGCGTGGAAAGAGTAAATAGCCATTCTTCTCGTAGAACATCTTTTGGCCTGCAGTCAGGCAGGTCTTGGCTTTCGTGTAGCGAAGCATTTTTCTTCGTGTGCTCCTCGATACGGATCAACGATTGTACTGCTAGCAGCAGAAGTACCGGCTTACCAGGCGGCGTGCAATAATTTTAGATCTGTAAATAAATTATTTATTTATAAGAAACGCATCGTAACGAGTCAGCAGAATAATTTGTTTTTATCGCAGAGAATGCATTAACATGCTATGCATCTAAATGTAAAGTAATTTTCCAACCACTTGCAGATTACAGTGGGTGCGCGGGGTCACGTTTTTTTGCCGACTAGCAGACTTTTTTCCATGCAGAACTTGTGGAACACAGAATGGACTAATCGGCCAGATTTTTTCTCGTTTCTAATCCTTGTGCGAGCTTTACACGTCGGATGAGTTTTTCGGTCGACGAAATCGATGCGAAACCGTGACAGTAGTCGTCGGACGAGTCCACCCTCGTGCGGGCGTCGATTTTCAAGCGACATTAATGAAGTCCCCAGTCAATCTTGTCGTCTCGTCAAATTTCCTTCCGAAATATCCGGCAGCCCATTAATAAGGGCGGTAAACGCGGATGCTGTAACGCCGTTCTGTCGCTCGACGCGCGCGCACAGCCACGCGAGCATTTTGCTATCCGTGAAGTTTCATTTCACGCGATCGATAATAATCGGGTGAAACGAGTTTGCGATTGTCGGGCAGCCGGGCACGAAAATGGACGGAATGAAAATTCGACGATTCACTTATGCTGAGATTTTATCGCTCGTCGGAAATTAAATTTTATACGTAACAAGATTTTCGGAGAGTGTGTATGGTAGTTCGCTTTCACCGGTCTCGATATTAGATCTGTGTATCTACGTCTTTCGAGACGGCGCGAGTACTTAATGAAATGGAAAAGGTGCTCGTTGAAAAAAGGTGCTGGGGTATTTAGAACGTTCTCCCGTGAATTGTTTTCCGTGAAAGAAGGAGAAAAGAGTAGAAAATGAAAGAGAAAATCTCTGGCGGAGCAGATACAATCGAGTAATACCAGAAAATCGATGGTAAGGTAAAGGCTTCCTCGTTGTTCGAATCTAATATCAAATACCGCTCGAATCATCGCAACGCAACAGCGTATTATCGCGTGTAATCGTTAAATATTTTATACTTGTAGATTACTTATTTTGCCTGTTTTCGAGGGGATTTATCAGCAGTATTAATGATACGGGGCTCACTAGCCACCCATAGTTCTATCTCAATTAAAATTTTTAAAACAGGACCTCTTCCGCATCTTTTTATTTTTCGTGTTTCGCAAATTTCACTTAGTTCTATCATTTGCGTATTGTCATATAAAGAATTCACTCGCTCCCTACACATGGAAGATTTTCTTTTAATAATTGTTTTTTATTGCAGGTGCCCACTCGACCGAATTTAGGCCACAGCAGTTTGCCCAATCAATGAAAGCAATTAACTTTAAATATCTAGCGAAGTGCCGACCATCAATATACTTCTGCATCCGATTAAGGTGTAAAGGCTAGAAGAGTAAATGGATAGAAACCCGAATAGTTGATTCTTCGCGGTTCGACGTCTAGACAGTCCTGAAATCAGGTCTCACGAGAACGGCTTCTGGCCCGGCTTGAAATATTAACGTAAATCCGTCGCGGTTCTCGCTATTTTCTCTGTTTCGTCCTATTTAGTACGATTGGATTTAATCTCTGGTCGACACTTCTTTCGCGTGTTAACATCATCGGTATGCTATGTCTGGTAGGTACTGCGAAATTTCCATCGGATTATAAAGTTATCGTAGAAAGAACCACAGTAAAACTGTACGTAAAGATAGCTTAATCCTCGAATACAAATATAATTTGAACCGATACGTCGACACTAAAGTGCCGCAAAGTCTACGTATCAAAGAAAAACAATGAACAAGGAACCCATTCATCGAAAAAGGAAACATGTAACGTTATTTCTTCACCTTTTACGTGGAGTTTAACAAAATGCTCATGGTAGACGCTACTAAAAATTCCAAAGAAATCGGAGACCTTCGATCTAAGGCTCTAAAATATAAAGAAAGAGAACGACTCGTGATAAAATTTACGACACATTAATATTCTAAAGTTAAACATCGTCTAGACTATAAGATAATAAACAGTGCTATTAAAGCGCAGTAAAAGATTCAGTGATTTTTCACCGGAAGAGATTATGCTTCTATCATCGATCGCGTGCATCACTCCTTGCCGGATTAAAATATTAAAGAAGCTTAGGAAGAGAAACTCAGCTTAGGGAGAGAAACAATGAGAATCACTTTCTTTTTCTTCGATAAACACGAACGGAGAGAAATGATTCGTTTATAGTTCGAAGCCACTCCAATGACGATTTCGCAGTGGTACATGTGAGAAGCTTCGAAGGGTAGAAAAAATCTTCCTACCTTCACGTTGGCGTTTCACGGAGCAACAAACGTGGCGAACGTGCGCTTGCTTCTGCACATGTTTCGCGTCTGGCAAACGCTTTCTCTGCGAAGCATCGTCCGCGCGGTGAACATTGAAGGCACACCCCACTTGTGAGACACATCTCCAACCCACTCGCGTCATTCTCGTGAAGAAAACGCGGTCAGCGATATTTTCCTTCACCCACTCTCTGCCTTCCGTGCGCGGAAAATTCTCACGTGTCGACCGATGCGCCGCAGTTTCTCGCTTTGCCGCTCAATCCCTCGCTTACATCCACCGGCAAAGGCGGAATGAAATTCAGAAAGTTACTCTGGAAACGAGGAGAGGTAAAACTAGAAGGGCATCGAATAAAATCACATTTAGCAAAGCGTTTCCAGCGTCCCTGGGCGATTGCTTTTATTGTCTACGATAAATTCCAGGAGCGCTTCGTAATTAGGAGTTAATAAAGTCTCGAGCAAACGGTGGATGTTGTGCGACGAGCGTGTCTTCATTCCGAATATCAACTCGTTTTTGTTAATCTCAGTTTTGTTATCCGATCTTACTTGAAAATTCTTTAACGAGGAAATTACGTTGAAATGGGTATTCTGACATTTTCGTTTCGAAGTGCTGAGGGTCGCGCTAGAATTCTCCAGGAAGAATTTGCAATTGAAAATGAGTTGCGCAGGGATAAAAGTTTCCAGTACTCAGTAGCAGAGTAAAGATACGGAAGATACGGAATTAAAGTATTATTCCTCTTGGGCCAATTGAAAGTTACGAGTTAGGAAAGGATATTTTATAATTTCGCTTTGTGCGCGGATCATTCGTTAAATTGGTATTTTTAATTTGTCGGTGTTCAATAATATCGCAGTAATATTGCAAGTAGTAATTTTCGCAGTAAAATAAAATTACAGCGGTAACTTAACATACGGGTAGTAACGTGGAAGCAAAAATACGGCGAGCGCGAGGAAGAGTTACAGTTGGAGCACGGGACTGAGTTAGCGGGTAATTAATTTTCTACAATTACGTTCGTTATTGCATTTTCTTACGCATCGACAGGTTCGACGAAGGTAGGGTAAACTCCACTCACTTTGACAATTCAATCACTCGATAACTTCTTCCCTCCTCGACGAGTTCAGTCGCAGTTACACGTGGAAATCGCTAATTATCATTTCTCCTTTTCGCGACGTAGAACTTTCGTCTGGATTATTATTCTAATTATACGCGGCGTTAGAAAATACGCGTTACACGATAGCGCTCGGAGCGGAGAAACTTTGCATGAATAGGGGTCAGAAATGTTTCCTTTCAGATAGTAAACGAAACGTAGGGTGATGATGTACATTGTCCATGGTGGTTTCACGAGTGAAAGGCTTTCGACGGCACCGCGTGCTCTCAGGCGTGTGGCAGTTTCCGCAAATACGAGGTAGAACAAGTAAAATAAAAAGAAGAAACTGAAAAAAGGTCCCACCGTGAAGTTCCAACGAATCGCGAAACTTTTTCCCCTTTTTCCACCAGGTTACGAGAAGTTACCAGTGAACGTTTTAGCGTTCTTTACACGTTTCTCGTCGCTGTCGCGGAAAAAGGAAGAAAAAAAAACGTGCCGTTCCTCGAGAACTCTCTCCATTACCAAACAATATCTCACGAATCTTCAACCTCTTCCCTAACCATCAACGATCCTTATTTACAATCGACCCTTACTTCCTCTAGTCCGTCACATCTCAAAATCCCATTACGAGTAATCCTCCTACCGCTACTTTCAAATTCACCATTCTACAATCCACAAGAACCAAAAGTTCTCCCTGTAATTTCATCGAAAATCCCGCGAGGGTCGTCGACGATAACGTATCAATCCCAATATCCAGGATCCATCGATCGACGTTGTGGAAGCTTCGTTGTTCTACGCAATCCTCTCGCCTGTTACCTTCCACCCTGTCGCGAGAAAACGAAGAAGGAGCGAGAAGGACGGAGGAAGGGAGAATGCGCGCGACGCCAGGAGGACGCGGAGGGTGGCGCGGTGCTTTATGGGGGCGTCGCGGCGCGCCGACGTGGTGCTACCAGCGTCGACTCTCCCCTCTCCCACTCGCTCATGCCCATCGTTGACATCAGCACGTGGCATCAAAAGGAAGAAGGGTATACATCGGGGTGGTCGCTCTTCCCGGCCAAACGGCGACGACCCTCGCCCGTCGTCGCTCGAAGCGCGCGCGCGCGAGATTTCGAGCGAGCGACGCTCCGGACGCCCGCCGCCTTCGTCGAGCGTTGATAACGCGGGGGAGCGTCGCCGTCGTGGTCGTCATCGCGATCATAGGTGCCTACCACTCGCTCGTGATATCGTGCTCGTAGTCGTGCTCACCAATCGGGACTTTCCGGCGGCGTCGCGACGGCATCACCACCCCAACGCGTCCGATTGTGGCCCGCGCGCGCTCAACCCCCTCAGTAGTTTCGAAATTGTTTCCCATTGTCGCGTCCACCGACGAACTCCCCCTTCGTTCCTTTCTAAGTGGCTCTTCTAGAGGTAAACGCGTCCTACACTCTCGATCTTGACTCGCATCCACGCTCGATCTTGGTAGAAGAGAAATAAAGAGAGAGAGAGAGAGAAAAGGAGAGAAGATGAGGATCGAAGAGGTTTGATAGCAAGATTGGCCCAGGTACGAGAGGGATATGGAAAGCCATCTGGGTAAGTGGAGCTAAGGGATGATGATTTTGTGAGAGGTTTATGATACGGGGTGAGATTTTTATTCTAGCTGTGATACTGGTCGTCGAAATCTTACCGGTGATTAGAGTTGAATGGGAGTTCGTAATTTTCGTCGCGTAGATAAAGATGATTCGTCATGCAAGCGGAGTTTTTTTTTTTTTATAGGTTTCTGGGTGTACGGTGTTTTTGTGCTCGCGACAGTGGTTGTCGACGATAGTGAAAAATTGCCTAAGAGAAATTTTGATTCGTTGGTTGAATGTGTAGGGGTAGTTTTAGGGATGAACGAATGAGCTGTAGACAGCTGCTTTGGATTACGAGTTTGTTTATACAAAGGGAATTCCGCTTATTCGAGCAGGAGACGGTACGCTCGACGAGAAGAAGAATGTTCGTGTTGCGTGCCGCGTCGGGCGAGAGAAAGTGAAACGCTTGGATGCCAAAGAGGCGAGGTAATCTGAAACGCAAATACGAGGTTCTCGTTGATTTTCAAATTGGCTTCTGACGATTCGCAGATTCGTTTCTCTCCGCGATTCGATCGGTTGATTTTCGTGGTGGGCTTATGGTCGAAGGAGGAGAACGAAGCGCGGAGCGATAAGCGAATAGCGAATGCGCGGATTCGTTGGGTGATGAACGCGCGCGCGGTCAACGTGTCGCGTTTCCGCCGCTGAGGAAATGGAAACGAGTTTACGGAGCCAGGCAGACAAAATCGATGTACATCGTGTTAATAATGAAGCGGCAAGGTCTATAACCTTCCGGGAGCGGGAGGTGCTCTAAGATCGACCTTTAGCGGTCGAGCGCAGAAACCGCGCGCCTTGCGATCACAAGGATCGCGTTGTTTGTTTTGTGAAATTGTTATTTTATGGGTAGAATCTAATAGTCGTGAATTTGGAGAAATTTGGAATATAGGACGAAACGCTTCGTGTAGCAACAGCAATACAGTCTTTCCTTCTGCTTTTTTTGTGCGATTTTTTATGTGTGATTTTTCCATTTACCGCATAAAAAAAGTTTTTTAAATGTGTTGTAAACGTGTCTTCAAAAGTAATAAAGTTACACGATATTTCTTTTTTATGCAATTTCTTTTATGCGGTCCGTATCCCCCGCACAAAAACAGGTTTGACTGTACTTTATCCTCTTCCAACATTTTCTCAAGATTTTCCATGAGCTTTTTTGCGTAGTTCATCCTTACGAAAAATGTTTAAAACACGCTTGCATTCAAAGATGATTTTTTCGAAGTTTCCCCTTCCTACTTCAAGCGCCTCGTGTACTCAGATGTAGGAAAACTCAAAGATGCGTCCGCATCACTCGTTCTCGCGCACTTCCAATGTGAAAATTGTGCATTTACGCTGCAGCTGTGATGTATTTAAATTCTTGCGACTCGCATCGGTCGTACGAAGAAAAACCGAATAATCTACGTTATACTTTAATATTAAAGGAGACGTCAATTTAACGTGGGACGTTAATTAATAGCTTCCGCCACAATCCGAGTATTTCTACGATTCCAATCGACAGACATTCCTTCCTGCTTATAAACTCGTAAAAGCACTCGTATCACCGGTGTGTCGCATTATTATGAAATTAATCAACTTCATCACTCACAACATTATTCAACGGGACAACGCAATAACGCGAACAGAATTTTTGCAGCTGTTAAGCGCATCTAACCGCAAACGAGCATTGGAAAAACAAAATACTTTCCATTGAAAATAAAACTGAACGACACGCAGAAAGTGTGCATGTGATAAAACTCGATGTCCCATTCAGCCGGGGAATGAGACTCCGAAGGGTGGAAACTCCATTCTATCTCGATCGATTTCTCAAAAGCTTTGCAATGCGCGGAAAAGGAAAACACTTGGCCGACTGGGTGCGGGGAAAGCACTTGGCCGGGCCGTCGACTAAACAGCGCCGCTCGCCACTCAACTGCCCCCATTGTATATTTTTTTTTTTCTCCCCCCGTGGAGCATTTCTCCGTTACGATGCGCACCACCAGAAAGAACCTACCTACAATAGAAACGTCCCTATGCATGCTCATTACTCCCCAACCCTCGATGCACCCTCGTCTTCCCTTTATCCGACCTTTCACCCTTCACATTCACGAAACGCGACGACTGTGTACAAATGCAACGCGATATGTATTGCACGCTCGCAACGAGCGTTACAAGAGCGCGACACGTCGATCGTTGTTTCGATAGGGTACAATGGAAAAAAGAGCAAAGAAACTGCACGGGCCACAGTGCCTGTTTGTTTATCACCTTTTGTCGTGCTTGTCGATGCAACGAGTTTGCGGCTCTGTATTATAAATAACAATCGGGGAGGTGCTTTCGTGATGCGTTGAAAAAGTAATTCGTTAATTGAAATTTTTATGGCGGAAGAGTGATCGAGACTATTTAAATGAATACGATGGTAATGTAAAGAATGTATGAAAATTGTTTAATTAAGAAATATTCGCTAGAAATATCAAAAATGCCATGGATGTTATAGCACGAGGTTTAATCATGTGCGGTCGACAAGAGGATACTATGGAAATTAATTTTACGAAAATCTGTTAGGGATTTGAAATCGTTACAGGGGTTTTTAATATCGATTTCGGTGAATGAAGATCGGTGATCTTTGGGCATTAGAATAGAAAGAGAAAGG
This sequence comes from Tiphia femorata, assembly GCA_944319695.1. Taxonomy (NCBI): domain Eukaryota; kingdom Metazoa; phylum Arthropoda; class Insecta; order Hymenoptera; family Tiphiidae; genus Tiphia; species Tiphia femorata. The sequence goes on from OX090899.1 coordinate 2,405,295, forward strand.
GAAAGAGAGAAGTAAAATCAGAGCTTTTCGTCGAGAGAATGAATTTTGTTTTTTTTTTTGCTGCGATTCAACAGGTAGTTCGTATCACAGGCAGCAGAAAAAAATGTTTAATTTAACGCGAGCTTTGATTTCACTCGTTGTTTCATTTACAATTTGCCATCGCATAAACATCGAATTAAACGGGGCTTGGTGCGCACACCAAAGGATGTACGAGCTACAAAAAGTTATGGCCGAATGCGTAAATTCGCAAACGGCGCGCACGAAATTAAAAAGAAAGACTTTTGCAGGTGAAAATGTCACGGCCTGACATTTTCGCATTTCCCCTTTCGCCTAGTGCAGCTCGCAAACTATTCGATCCTTACACACAAAGTTCAGTGATGTTCGGAAACTGCCACGTACTTCGACCGAGCGTCTTTTATAAATTATTTTCATCCAACAAAAATAAATCGTAATTTTTCACAGCCACTTGTATCGGTGTAGTCGGAGTGACGCAAATTCCAAAGCAAAAAAAATACGAGCAATTTTCTGGCATAAAATGTTACAGTGCTTAAATATTTCTATATATTCGCTTATTAAATGATGTTAAAAAAAAAATCTTGTGTAAACCGACGTACATAAGAGGACGCAAGAGCGTGTACAATGGAAGTTACTTCTAAAATCTCCTTGAATGCGATCGAAATAGAAAAAGAAAAAATCCATTCGCATATCCCATTGTACTGATCGGCACAATTTTCTTTCTCGTCACGTCAATATTGAATATCGAAGTTTCGCCTCTTTATTAAACTACGATTACAAAATAAGTCATGCGAAATATCGTAAAACAGGATTCAACGCGAGGATAAAGGGCATATCAATAAAAATGCAGCAATAATAATAGAGCAATAAGATCACGCTCCCCTTACAAAGAGGCGCGAGGGAAACGCATTACGCGCTCTTCGATTTCCCTGCGAAAGAGCTCGTCGTAAATTCCATAGAGGCTCCGTTCGTAGAAATTTTCATTCAACTTTATGCATCTAAAATAATCCTTCTTGTACGACGAGAGCCTTGTGCCCTAGAGACTCAAAGCTCATGTTTCGTTTTCGTTCTCCAGTCGACCTAGTGTGCTGTTACAAAACGCCACACACGCTCTTCTCGCCTTGTTCCTTCTTTATCGCAAAGGGCTTCATCTGCAACGCGACACGCGCCGCGGGGTTGAAATTTAAATTAATAGTTTTTCGTGTCCCACTCGCAGTAGGTTATCACGGAGCCAGTCTAGTGATCCGAGGTTCTAAAGTGAAGAAATTTTATGTGACTCTACACATTATAAATATACACGTACAAGTGTGGTGGAGTAATTGTCGGTCAGAAAGTTGCTAGAATTGAAATTGATGCGTAAAATTAACGCGGTTCGCACAATGACAAAACCTGCTCTGCATGAAAGTACAGGGTCGCTGGGCAGGATACTGATGCCTTCGTTAACCACAAACGAACGAAACAAATCGGCACGATTAATCGAGGGAGGAAACGCGACTCTCGCGTCACTCCCGATGCGCAAGAAATAAAGCGAAGAGTCAGCACCGTGGTCAATTCGACTAATTGGCGTCGCGTATCGTCGAGTTTACGGCGCGTGCCGCCAACTTTAAGGGGTGTCGTGGGATCTGTAATTGATTACATCCTGTAATCGGACACCCCGTCCAGCCTTTAGTCGTTTCATCTTCTTACGCGCTTGTTCGCTTCGCCATTATCCTTCTTAATTTTTAATCAAAGTTCGGACAATCTCCATCTCGTTACACTCAGTAATCCGATACTTCAAAGCGTTGTCCGAACTGTACCCGCAAGTTACCCCATATGTATAGGTATACTTTATCAGCAGAACTACTTTCTTAAATAATATTTTAATTTTTAATGCAAAACCAGTGGAACGTGTAATTCATCATACGTAATATTTCGAGTTTGCATTTCCAAGATATCTCGCAGGCAGGTTACGATGGAAGAATCTTGTCAACGATCGGCTCCTTGATTCTCTCGGCGATCGAGAGCTCTGTCGATATAATTGCAATTGTAGATATAAATCGGATGCGCGAGAATTTCGAGGCATTGCTAATTTCGTAAACCAATTTCATAAAATTCCCGGCTGACGTCATTCCCGCGATGCTAAGGGAAAACGAGTGTCACGCTCGAGTTTTAATTTATGATGTCAATCGAGCGAAACTTTGCATAGTATCTGCGGAGCATCACGATTTAATTAAACCTTTGCGGGAGGGTGGCGCCGATGTGGAAGCAAACGCGCGTGGCTGTCGCGTGATTTTGTCGGAGTCGCTCGGTTACAATTTCGTGCCCCTTTTTCGGACGGCTTGGCACGTTTCGTTCCTTCAAAATTACCGTGAAGGAAAAAAATTAAAGTTAGTCTGTGTCCTAGCGCGAAAGGAAGTGACTCTGATAAGTATCCTTGCGATAATTCGCTGCACGGGCGCCTAATTGGGCTCTATATTGCCAGTCGCAGCTTTGAGGTCCGTGAAAATATAGCATTTTAAATACTCACATGACCTTTCGATAATGCACACAATCGGATGATTTATCCATTATTTTAAAATCACCGATGAAAATATTGAAAAAATTCAACGGGTAGAAACCGAAAGTATAATTCGATGGAATGAAGCGGACAACAAGCGCGTGGATTGATTTATTAAAATAACACCGTGCAAGAAGAAAGACTACAATGGAGAAAAAATCGTTTACCATTGCTTCTGCAAGCGTTTCATAAATAAAAAACGTTCGCTTTAAAAAGGAAACTCGGATTTTGGATTTCACAAGTAACGAAAGCTCGCGGTATATCGATCGACGAATTAACGGGATTGGACACACCTTATTCCGAAGGTATCGGCCGAAGCGATCAATGCCGATCCCGAGGTGAGGCAAAGGACTCGACGTCGCGGCAGCTTCGAACCCCGCTCGACATTGTCAGCTATCGTTTATCGATAATCCGTGCTCTACCGCCGGATTTCCCGGTGGTGCCTTTGGACGCGAGCAGTGGAGAGGGGAGAGACGGGATATACGAAGAGAGCAAACAGGAAGGAGCAGCTCTTTTCATCCTTCCTTCCTTCCTTTGCTTCTGCCGATCTTCTCTCGTATGTACTTACTTCGTGGCTCTCGGCGGTTCGTTACGAAACACTCGACTAGGCGGTTTACATTTAGTTATGCCGCGAAGTGGTAAGAGCAGAAGGGTGGGAGAAGCGCTTATGGAATGAAGGAAGGAGAGAGAGAGAGAGAGAGAGAGAGAGAGAGAGACAAAGTTTTGCCGCATACCATAAGCGCGAGCTATCGCGCGGCCGTTTAGCGTTTAAGGATTTGAGGGCCGGGAGGAATACGAAGAAGTGGGAGATGGTTGCCGCCGGGGGGAGGCAAGAAGGGTGAGAGGGTTGTAGAAAGACGGGGAGAAAACAGGAGGACGAAGCGAGAGGTAAAGACAGAGGAAGGGAGAGGGTCGTAAGCCATGGGGAGCTTGAAACCGCTTGAAGACGCTTCGAGGCACGAGAGAGGGTGGCGAAGAGAGGGATGAGGTGGGCCGACAGAAGGGTGGTTTATGTACGCAGGGTAAGACGGTATAGTTGGCCGGGATACAGAACAAACTACTTGGCCAGACACTCGGGCACCTTTCCTTCGCGAGTGGACGCCCCTGGCTAGACCGATGGTCGCGCCCGCTCCGCGGGGAGCAAAAGACACAGGCAGACGAGAGACCGAATGAAAGAAGGAAGAAGGAAGCAGAATGAGAGAGATTGAGAGAGATTGAGAGAGAAAGAGAGACAGAAGGAAGGCGAGGACATATAAATTTTCTTTCGTTAAAAGAGTGAAAGAGGAGGTGAAAAAGGGAGAAGACTTCTCTTTCTTTTGGCCTTTTTTCAGCGCCTCTTCAGATTTTTACCTCTCCGGATGAAAGACTTCGTTTCCGGAATGATTCGCGATGAAGCTCTCGCAATTTCCAATTCGATTGAAGAATCTGAGAGGTGCGAGGCTGTTTACTTTTTGTGGCAATCTTCCTTTGGGTTTTCGTGCGCCAAGAGATAAATTAACGAGAGGGGGAATGAACGACTGGATGGTACAGAATCATTTCTTTATAGCGGATGGTAAATTTATTTTCGTTGGATTAGTACGTGATTTTTCTGGTCTAACGTGATTTTTGTACAGTAGCGACACATATTCAACGGAAGTAACGTTATAGTTGAAGATCTCAAATTGAAACGCGATTGAAATCCTATTTGTTTCGTTTTTGTATCTATTCGGCAGATTGTGCGAGAGAACATTATTTTAACGTTCTAAGGCGGGAAAGAAATGATATTTCTAAGGGGGCAGTATGAATAAAGTCGTTTCGAACGAAAGAAAGAACGAATTTGCCATTTTGCTACTCGAAGTGCAACATGCTTCGACGGCTTACCGCGGTAACCGAGCACTCTCCGTTTCGACGGTCCTCCATCGCGCGAGAGCAGCTTTTTACTTTCTAGGATAACAATCCTAGAAGCATCCTAGATCCGTGTCAAGGTCACGCCACGAAGGTCCGCCTTAAGGCTTTCCTTCCTCTTCATTCTTTCACCATCAGCAGCCAACGTTTTCCAACTCGTTTCCTTTACGGATTTCCCGCCGCGAACTTAAGAGCTCGTCCCCGGCAAACATTTGCTCGGACAAATACCTCAGAGTGGACTCGACCCAGCGCCCAGGTACCCTCGTCAACGTGCTTCCTTGCTCCTTGCTCTTCTCCCGTATCTTGTCTACCGTTGAACACTGTCCTCTCTCGTTTTCGACGAGAAATCCAATTTTAAAATTAATCGTCACGTCCTGACACGTCCGAGTTAATGCAAGTAGGACCCTCAAGGCCTTATAAGATGAGCACGACGAAAAGGAAAAGATAGGGTAAACGGGACATCGGTCAATACGGAGTCGCGTGAGGTCGGTTAATAGGTACGAGGAGTGAAAGTTTTCTTTTTCGCAAAAACTGTGATTTAAGTGAGAAACTCGCAGATGGAATTTCGCGTCTCGCTCGATCAAATATGAATGCTGCTTTGCATAAAGATCGATAGCTTTTAGCACGTGAGACGGGCGCGAGGATATGCAAAGTTGATTCGAAAACTTCACGCGAATGCTGATTTATCCACGAATGGATGACATTGTAACATTTGAAACAGCTAATAGTCATAATAAGGCTCGGATAAAATTCACTAACAAAATGCAATTGCAAGTAAATATTGTACTTTTGCATTAGTTATCCGAAAATGTTGCGGAAGGCTCAATTACCTTCACTTTCGATGTTTCAATCAAATTCGCCAATCCGATTGTCCTTTTCACTTTTTATGCGGGAAACGACTTCAATAAAGAAGTTTTCGGTACCAGGTGCCCAAGGTGGAGAGAAAACTTGCGAGCCTCAACTTGTCAGAGGGTCGTTTCATCCCCATATGACGGAGAGCCCTCTGCCTAAATATTTCTTATACTACCCAAATATATCCCTTAACCGTAGGCGGGGTTGACGTCTCGACACACTGGGCGTCACGTTCACCCTCGGTGGATCCATGTACACGGGTATCAAGAAACTTTTACGACTACATCGGTATTTCTCGAGACTCCTCTCTCTTTTCAAGTACATTTTTCGCTTACATTTATTTGATTTAAAATGACTTACATCACGGTGGACAACGATAATAAATACAATGCAAATATTCTCACAGATATTTGTCAGAGATAACTTTAGATAGCTATGTACAATACAATATTACCAGTAACGCACAATTCGTGAGAAACATAATCTAGAATATCACTAGAGAAATCTAAAATTCTCTGATACCCTTTGCACCTTTTCGAGTCCCTATCTCGTACACATTTCTTCATAGTGTACGCTAGAAATGCAGGTGCGCCAAAGTACAGCAGAAAGCTCTCGTTATTTCACCGTCCGCGGGGAATCCTCCTACGAGTTGTGTGTCAAGGTCACTCTTGCGACAGATCCACGTGGAGAACGCTCGCCTTCGACGTTCCTACCTGGACATACGATACTTTTTCTCTATCTCGTCTCCCCAAGCATTCACATTTGTCCTTCTCCTTCCTCGTTCCGAATTTCCCCTTCTCTCTTTTCCTCCCCATCTTCTCATTCGTCCTTTCGTTCTTACTCTCCCCTCTACCTATACGCAGTAATATGATTAAAGATCCCTCCTATCACCCCGTCTGTAAATCTTTCCGCGATTCGGTCTAATCTACCTTTCTCCTTACTTCCAGCACATCAGCCCCTTTCACGGTCCACATGATCCTTAGCCTTACATCCCCATCCACCCTTCACCGTCTCATGAATAAGCTTAAGGAGAACGACCGAATCCGAAGGGCGACACCAAAGGAAACGAGGAAGGAGAAGCAATGTAGAAGAGTGAAATGTCGAAAGGGTGGCCCATCATCGTTCACGCGCGCGACTTCCGCGAAACTAGGACGGTTAGCGTGAAATCGATACGTCAGTCCAGTTTCAATTCGGTATTCGGGATCAATACCGATGGTTAGGCCGCACGAGAAAGCCCTGCCGGCACATCGACCGTTCCGCGGGGACGTTCAAGACGCAACGATGGAAGAAACGGAAGAACGCATCGTATCCCCTGGCTCTCGAGGGTCGAGCGAGTAGAAGAGGGTAGAGAGGAAGGATCGATTCGCGAGGCGCGATAACTACGGACGATGTAGCGAGGAGGACGACGGCAGACGTCGCGACGCCTCAAGGCACGGGGCGAGATATCTCAAGAGGAGCGGAGGATAGGAGGATTTAACGGTGGATCGGAGGATTTGCAAAGGTAGGTGGAAGAAGGTAGACCCGTCCTATCCCCATGGGATGTAGAAAAAGTCCAGCAGCCGAAAGATCGAAGATCTAGGTCAGGAGGGTGTTGCGAGTTCGGTGGTTCGTTGAGATGTTCCGGAAAATCTTCGAAGAATCGTTTACTCACTTTCCATTACGAAGAGCTTCGTCGATAATATGACCCGTGTGTGGTGAAGTTCCAATTGAAATTTATCATTTTGGGGGTTTCTACCAAGATTAATCGTCGAATGACACTTTGTCGTCCCTATACGTTTGGACGTTGGTTTGTACGTTTTAAAAAGTCGATGTAAAACGGTGACGCGGTAGGATGCTACTGACTTTGATGTCTCATCTTGCCAATCAATGGAGAGATGCGATCGACTGGAAGGACCAACCGAGTGCCAAAATTAAACGTATGGGTTCGCTAACTAACTAATGAGCAAGTATGTCATGAGGAACGTCCCGGTAGCAATCGCACCGAACAAGAGGAAGGCAACTAGATGAACGAAGATGACGTTGAAATAGTGATTCCATGTGCATTGTTCGGGGTGGTCGTCATCTTCTTGCAACCACTGGAGCGTTCCTTGTCTCGCCCTTTGAGAGTTATCACTGTCTCCTGCGAGGAAGTGAGAAAGTTGTACGCAGAGAGCAATTATATTCTTGTTCTAGGAGTTAGTTTGGTTGCTACGCGTGTAGACCCGTTCAAACATCTTCGGTAATTTAGTCGTGCGACGAGTAGCCACTTACTGGCACACGGTCTTGTAATAATAAGCGAATAAAACGCCCGTAATTATTGTCGTCTCGTTCTTTGGCATTAATGTACACGATAAATTTGCAAATTAGTCGCCATTCGACTAAATTACTGAACGTCTCGGTACGGTCCTTTCCCGTTAAACGTGGTTCTCCCCTATCCATCTGTTTCGTAATAGAGACCTGAACCCGAGGAAACAACGTAAGTGATGTGGTACTCGCTGAAGGATAATCTCTTTCTTTTCTTCTCCTCTATTCTTTTCCGTCTCTCCAAATCCGGCAAACTCACGCTCCTCTGTTTTCTTACTAGAACCGATCTCAGCTCTACCCTGCCTCTTGTCCTTTCCAGATCCTCGTCACTGGTCTCCTTATCAGCTCTGACTACGATAATAAACAGGTCGACATGTAATTCCTCATGAACCTTCGAATTATCCGAGTAGTTTTCTCAATATTAGCTCGCGATTGCATCGTCGAATTCCATTGTGAATTTTCACGCGAATCATTTTGCAATTTGCGACAACAACCTTCGTGACGTTGGGTTTGATTTTACGCGTGGGTACTTTTTGCTCGCATCCTTGCTCTCTTCGTGATGCGTGTTCGTGTCTGCGATCATACTTGCTCTGCCGTCTGGAACAAATCGTTGCGTCAAATTCTCGAAGCTTATGCATCCCGGGAGTTTCCACAATTATTCAATGGCGCCTCCCTCATCGTCTTCGCCCGCGGTTTCCACTGACGGGAAATCTTCGACGTATTAGTGCGTAGCGAGACAACCTCCCACTCTCTTCCTAGAACTCTGAATCCACCATCACTCGACGTTGCGAAATTCGACGAAATTGGATTCCGCAAAGTTCGAAACATTTTCGTGCAAGAACAAGACTGCAAATTTAATAAGAGTGTCGGCAAACGAAGGGCAACAATTGATTATGAAAGTTCACACAAATTCCACAATGTTAAAATAGCTTCGTTGAATTTTTGCACAGTGGAATTCGATTATTGTAACAATCGACGTTGTTATCCTTCGGTTATTGTTTTTGTAATCCAGTGCCTCCCGAAGATTTCTATATTAAATTAACTTTAACCCTAACCCTATCTACCAGTCGAACATCGATATAAAAAATAACAAGTCTCGAAATAATGACAATAAGCCGATACCATTGTATAAATTTAAAATACCGATTAAGAGTAATTCGTCAATTTCACAAAATTCACCGTGCGATCGTCAATGGAACAGGGAACAATTACAAATCCACTACAACTTTTTACGAAACTCCTCACTTTGCGCCACAAACCTGCCGGAAGTTCTGACTGACTTTTTCTAATCCTCTCCTCCGATCGACGAACCTGTCGGAAAACACGAGCAACGTGAACAGATAACTTTGGCAGACCAACCATTAGTCTGTAATTTAACAGTAAAGTGGGCAGATGACCGATTATCAACAAGAGAAATTTACATAAGCAAACATCCTCGGTAGATTTAGTGTTAACACAATGCCCTGTAACGAAGTAACTACTTGCTCCGAGATACCGCGGTGCTTACATCCAAACTCTCGTCTTTCTCCGTAACCAGCACCATTTTCCTCTTCTGCGTATTCTTAATTTCCTCTACAGGTTTCTGCTTCGCATCTTCAGCGTCCTCTGCAGCACTATTTTCCTCATCGAGTCTTTCTCGTTCACGCTCCTCCTTTCTACATTTCTTTTCCCCTACCTCCTCCTTCTCCTCCTCTTCTTTCTTCTCTTCTTTCTTCTCTTCCTTCTTCTCTTCCTTCTTCTCTTCCTTCTTCTCTTCCTTCTTCGCATTTGGAACATCTTTCGAGGAATAGCGCGGTTGATCCGACATTTGAGAATCGATCTTCCTTCGCGCCGATAAAGACACTTAGAGAGGACGAGGAGGAGGAGACAGGGGTGAAGAAAATGCGCGGAGCTGCCGCTTCGTCGTAATGTGCCGTTGAGGTTAACGTCATATTGACGGCGAACTTCCGTTCGACTTTCTTTTTCTTCTCCTCCCACAGGCCGTCTCCTCTTCTTTTTTTTCTCCCTCTTTCTCACTATCGCATGTCGATCGGCGAACGCTCGGTACAGGGTGGCGCGAGCAAGCGAGAGAACGAGCAGGCCTTCCACTCTTAGAGACCCCGTACAACGTGCAATCGACTGGCAGGCTCGACCTTGGACTCCTTTTTCGTCCGTACCCCGTCTCGATCTGACCGTCGTCGCTCGTTATTTATTTTAGAGGGCGCATGCAAGAGGCACGAGGGTACAGGACGAGGGTGAAGGATGGTGGTGCGTCTTCGGTGCGCCAAAAATGGTATAGGGGTTCCCTTTGTAGCGAAATACGCGGTAGATAAGGGGCACGACGAGGGTGAAAGGGATAAGGGTGGAAGTTGCCAAGTGGAAGGAGAAGCGGACGAGGGTGGTCGGTTGAACCTGGAGGGAACTTCTCTTGCCGGTTAAGCGATACGACGTGGATTCTAGTCTGTTGCTGAGAATGCAAAGTTTTTCCGAACTCCTGTCGAATGTCGGATGGGAGGATTGTAAAGTGCCTTGTTCTTGGAATTGAACTTTGTTTCGGCCGGGTTGTGGAGGGAGGACGGGATCTTGTGTAGGACGTGCCTCGCGAGCCGTTGTATCGGATAAGCCTGTTATGATAGCACGGTTGATCGAGAAAAGGAGGTAGAGGCCTCTTTTTAGGGTACCGAGGCACGCTTCCACCGTAGGCTAATGCGTACAAGTTTGTGAAAAATGACGCGTGACAGGCGCGCGTACATCAAGCGAGTTTCGTTGAAATAGTTAGACTACTACCGATAAGGCGCCTTTCAGAGAAGAAGCTTGAGATAGACGTTATGACGTCTTACTCGAGTTTTCGAAGGTCTTAGCGTCGAGAAATTTTGGCACGGCCAAGGAACCGTCGAGGGTAGGAGATGCGTTTAATTGGGTCTTGGAAAAGAGTTCTTCAAACTCGAAGGACGCGGTAACCTGGTCAACATCTTCGAATTTTTAATCACTTCGATGCGCCTCTTGGCGGTCCTCGCTTTCCATCGCGTAAAACAAAACCGTGGGAATTATTCCCTTTTGGAATTATGTAGGAGCGAAGGTCTGCTTAATGAGGCTACCGCGGTAAATCTCCATAGTACGAGGAAACTATTGGTTTTGAACTTTCAAGCGCGTGGAATTAATTTCGATCAAAACCCTTAAGTACGATGGAAGAGGGTAGAACAAGGACGATGAACCAATTAGCGTAGATACCGTGCGTACTCGCGATTGTGGAAAAGTCATTTGAAAGGCGCTTTGGCCAACCCTCGAAAGGTTCTTTCTCGTCGAGATTACTTTGAGAATTCGCATCGAGGAAGGGTTCGATGGTCAGTGATTATAACACGGACGGTAATATACGAAAATTAAGTACGTAGGGTTCACGGCATGTGGAATATTGCGGGATGCAAGCCCGTGAACGTGAGCCGAATAACGCATGAACCGACGAGGGATGGATGGATGGATCGAACAGTCATAGAAATCGATTATTGACCCGTTCACCTTTCCCTCGCGATAGAGGTATTCCAATATCCTGATGTTGCCAGGCCGGACGGACGCGCGGACCTGCGATTTTACAAGGGCGTGACGACCACGGAATACGAAAGCTGGTTAGGAGCCTAGAGAAAGCGCGTAGAATTAAATCCCTGATTTCTCATTGCGAAATTATCCTTGCGAAATTATCTTCTATGATTAAATACGGATTTAATTTTACACGAGTTATTGAGCGTGAGGAAGCTCAAGCTTTCAGAACTTTATCCGATTAATATCCATTCCGTGCCCTTTCACAAGATTTCGCCATGCTTTATTTATTCGCATGGGTGTTTTTCAATTTTTCGTGTACTTATTTAGATCTTTTTCCATTTTCACTTAAACTGTCTGGAGAAGCCTGCGACGTAATGCGCTTTTTATTTACCGCGCTGTTTGTTTAGGGTCTCTCCGACTGGGTTTCCCGAGTTTTAATAAGGAGCTTCAAACGAGTTTTTAGCGCGCTCTTCCGATCGATAAATAGGAAATATTCTTCACGACAAAGTTAACGACCAGGAGGACCCTTGCCAACTAAATTGACGAGGGCACGAAAGGTCACCCACCGAACAAAAAGACGAAGCTGTCAGTGTGGTTGACAAATATTATCTATTGCTATGCTCAAGTTCTAAAAGTGTGCTCAGTGCTTAAATTGTTAAAGGTCGAATTAATCTCTTCGATTTCTCTCCTTCAATGCAATGTGGAAGGAAGTAAAAATAATGCAGGAAAAAGGACGGAAAACGTTCTCTATATTTGAATGGCGATGACCCTTTAGTTCCATGGGAAAAAAAGTCGGACAGCCACGTGCGCCACGAGCGGTCTCACCTGCCAACATTTACGACGCCTCGTAAAGGTTCCACATGTCGTCCTACGGAGGTGCAACAAAAACGACGCCTCGGGGAAGCGCGACGAATACGTTTGCAAAAATTCAGCTCGACCGATCTTCGATAGAGTAGCGATGGTCTCAAGTGCAATAACTGGGAAGTGGATCAAATCGATTCTATCTGTGTCAATTTTAAAGATTCTTCGAAAGCACTAATTGCAACAATATATTCGGTTGACCCAGAAAGTAATTCCAGATCGTGAAGTAGACAGGATTCTCATTATTTAATGCCTAATAAATTTTTCGCTGTAAAATATATACACTACTTTTTGGTTGACCCAGTAAACGAAAACAAATCGAATACGTTTAATATCGTTGACTTTATAAATGTGATATCATCTGACAGTCGTACATCTGTGACTCTGTGCATGAATTTTCTAAATTAACGTTTGAATTTATAGTAAAATACGTACTCTCGTATGGTCACGTCACTGGCAGGAGATCTTTCTGTGATAAAGGTAGCCGTGTGCGTTAACGTATCAAAAGACGTCTAGTCGTGCGCGCGACAGAATTAAGAATTACCGCTGTTCATTAACTGTGTAATACGTACGGTGTAATGGAGCCAAAGCACGCGCAGTAGAGGTATAATACAGAGCGGCGTTTGTACGAAATACCCAATTACTGTGCGCTCGCAATGAGAGTCCTGTCACTTACGAAAACGTCAACGGCAAGCACTTGTCGATGTTTAGTGTAACACGATCACGAGTATTTTAGTGAGCACGAAACACACGAAATGCATTTACAAACATTATATTCATGAATGTAAATACATTCGAAAGTGTACTTTACTCTTATCTTCCGAGGTCACATTTTTTGTTACGCAGTAGTTCACGTAAATATCTTGACAGCATTGGATTTTTCAATATCGCAGTGTCAAAGTACCGAAAGCGAATAATTTAGATAAGATGTCACTTTGCGCATACCCGAAAAATAATACGAGAACGAAGCTTTCTACAATACGGCGCAGAGTGCATGTTTTTATTAAGAGTTTAGAAATCCTTGTTTCGAGTGTGCTTCACTTCCGTAGCGACCTGTGACGTACGTAGTACGTAAGACAGCAAGTAAGTTCCCTTTTGGAATAAAAATTTATCGTTTTATCGAATGTCATCGCACACATTAAAAATATACCTCAAGACATTTTAGTGCGCTCATAAATTGTTCGTTACTAAAGTGTTGTTACTGCGCTTTCTAAAAAGTGGCGCAAAAACCCGTTGCACGTAACGGCACATTTTCAAGCGGCTAGTAACCGTAATGGCATCGTTAAGATTAGTGCTTCCTTTACTTCGTATATTATCTATCACAGGGGTGTGTATGACTGTGTATGCTTATTCTACTTTACTCATTCCAACGGTTCCACTAACGACCTCGCTTTGGATCAAAAGAATATGCACCCATTTCGAACCTCCGCTCATTGCCAACTACTCGAATAAATCACAAATGTTAGCCTTTTTTCCTCTCTCTTTTGACGTCGTCGAGCAGACGACTAAAGGAATAAATGGAGAAACTAGGAACGACGAGCATTGCATTTAGATATTAAAGATTCTCTCTGAATCATTCACCGTCCTATAGCAAAAAGAAAAAATATTGCAACGCGCCTTACAATTAAGATCACTTTGACCTTCCATTCCACGTCGTCGAAAGCTTGCAAAAGTAAGCCGTCGCGTCACAGGAAATTACAATCGCCAGGAAATTTAATAAGAAAAATCTTCGAATCTGTTTCAGCCGATCTACTTTAAAGCCTTCATCCGCAAACAAAAGGTGAAACGCTCAAGCTGTACGGATTCTCTGCAAGCTTACACGATAATAGCGAATTGTTGCAAAGAAAATAAAATGAGCAACCGCACGCTGCTTTCCTTCAACTCGCGCGAAAGCGCGCATTAATAATTCGTTTCGTAGTTACCTGTTCCCTACACGTGTATTCGAATATTTCATAAGCTTCAGGAAGAAAAAAGTAGCCGGACCCTCGTTGTTCCAACGAGTTCTAAGATTTTAATATCGCATCGATATTTAATAGACAACACTCCGGAGAGAATAAGAGCTAGCTCGAATGATTCTTGACCTCATCTTCTCATGCGAGATCAAGCAGGCTTACGGCAAATATATTCACACGCGCACACGAACGTGCGTGCATACTTGAAATAAAGCTCGTCTCACTGGGGTGGACTCGGCTCTGGACACCGGTGAGCAAATTTGTCCTGGACAAGCGAACAAGTGTGCCTGACATTCGTCGAACCCTCGCATCGAGACCCAACCCAGACTCTTAACTCAACCCACGTCTATTTTTGCAAGGGCCAACCCCTCCGTATATCTTTATCTTTTTTTCTTCTCTCCTATTCGCCTTCCACCTCTTCATCCACCCTTCACACTTTTCCTCTCGTTGATTCGATCCACGAGCAGGACCGTGTTTACTACGAGGGGCCCTAGGCGGGAGCTGGAGGGCTTTAAAGCTTACTCATTGTAAATATTAATACAATGAATAGCGTAGTTGTATTCGCGAAATAAAAAACTCATTTTTAAATTGTGGCACCTACATGTGCGTAGACTAAATGCTGGAAAATAATGTTACGTGAAACATAATGAAAAAAATAATGCTCGCCACCGTTATTTTATCGTCTGGAAATTGATTGCCCCTTCGACACTTTCGGTGGCCAGTATCAATTTATGACATTATATGTAGATTTACGAAATTGCGAGAGAAAGTGGAAGATGAATTGCGTACATTCTGAAACTGCACTTACTTGATGGAAAATTGCTTGAACACAAGTAATTAGGTGTTTTCAAGGCTGTTTCTTTTGGTGCTTTCGAATCGATCGTGGCGTTACTGTAAACTTACATCGTCGGAGAACGTAATAATCACACGACACCTTTACCAAGTTCTTTCGTAAATAAATTTAGACTGATACAATAATAATTTCGCGAGTTCGATGTTGCCTGGTCCGTACCCTGCGAACGTATGGGAGAAAGTGTGAAACGCGGAGTAGGGCTAGCTTTAGTTTCGAGTCGTGCAAATATGTTATACCGACAAAATAAATCACTGACCCCATAAATATTCAAAACTGCTTAATCTTCGATTAACATATCTACCTTATGCCTTGCGGCTGTAACGATGCAATGGACGAGGGCACATAATATCCGACCAACTATGTCTATTAGCTCTTTTTTATTTATTTAATAATATGACAAGATGTGCCTTACATTGCTTTCCACAGGTTCGGAGTGCGATAGATACGCGTGAGAAGTTGACCCCTTGAAAGTCGTCTTTCTAATCGTCTTTTCCTTAGTCGTCCTTCCTTCTTATAATTGGTACTTCGAGTGTCTCCTTATAAATTATGGGAAGCAGTGTGTCGCTGCGACAGCTAGAGCTCGACTGACTACGGGCTCCTCGGTGGGCAGTGTTCCCTTCTCGTCTCCGCTCTTCCCAATGTACGGGATCATCTCTCTCTCTCTATCTCTATCTTTCTCTATCCTTCGCACTCCTCCCCTCTCACTCTCTCATCTAGTATATTCCGTCACACGGCTGTTTTAAATGTTTTGTTGAAATATTTAACAGCTTTGACTTAGAACCTCGAAAAGTACAAAAGCGGCCCTGTCCACAGTCACGTGCTGACTTCTTACACGGTCCTCCTCACGTGCCCTTTATGCTCTCGTTTTTTCGTCCCCTTCGAGAAGTGATTTCGCGGTATGCTCAGGTCGAAACATTTCCCAGTGGATACACTTCGTGGTGCTCGCCCTGCTCCTCCACCTCCCAAGACGCTCGAAACATTTCGTTTTCAAATTGAAATGTCTTCCGGAGAAATTCGAATGGAAATGGTACGGGGGAGGGCGCCGCGACGTAACGCACGGAGCGTCTAAGAGAAACCTGAAATATTACTGCACTTTGACGCGCGCCCGCACGCGCGTACACCGCCAGCCGGAAACGAGAATGCGTACTCTTATTCCACGCTATTCCACCCTCACCAACTCCTCCGTCTTCTTCCTCTTCGTTTTCCGTTTCGCGATACCCCCTCTGCTCGTGCTTTTACGATACGAGACAGAGAGTGGTGCGAGGGAGGTTACGGTGATGGAGAAGGTGGAGGATGTGAAGAAGGAGGCGCCTCAAGGTCGCCCCATCCGGAAGGATATTTGTGCGCGAGCTCGCAAGCTCGTCATCTCGTTCGAGTACCCCGCGCGGAAATGCGATTGTCCTGGATAAAAGTCTCGTATCCTGTCGTGGGGTTATCCTTTACCCAGTCGAGCTTCGAATGTTTAACATTTTCCTTCGCGACGCTGACATCCTCTTTCACGTTGTTCGCGGAAAATACGTTTGCTCTACCATGCACTCCACCGCAGAAAAATCCAGAGACTTTTTATTCGATTTCAGGGTTGGAGCCGAAAAATTGATCAACGATAAGTGCAATGGGTGTTACAAATATAAACATCAAGCTTCTTCACCCCCCGTTACATATCTAGACGTGTGAAATGCAAAGGTCTTCTTTACCAATTAAAAATAATTCAGGTCGACGAGCGTTTTGCGAATTAAAATTTCGGCATGTCGTATATTAAAATTTAAAGACGATCCTCGTGAGAGCCAAGAGGAATAAACATAAACCCCTCGTATATCTCGACCCTCGCTCTCTCGTAATCGTCCCTCGCAAAAAAGCAAATATCCCCATTGGATCTCACTCGACCACCAAACAAGTATTAATATCCTATCATCCATTCTCCGATTGCCAGTCTAAAACCGTCCCGCGCCGCCACTATTAACGATCCTTCGAGACAAGTTTTGGTTCGGCACGCATTCGTCGCTCCCTCTCACCATCCTGACGATCGAGCCCAGTGTGATCTCGTGCGCGCTACCGTGAACGCCCTACCACGAATCATCTTATCTCCGATAATATCTGCGCATCTCGAGCCACCCTCTCGACTACTCGTCCCCACGTTAAGGGCTCGAAGTTACGATAACTGCGGACACAACTGCAACTGCAACTGTAAGTCGCGAGTGCAATTGCGCGATTGCACGCCACGAGGGCGAGGGAGTTTCACCCCCCTCGCCACTCCATCGTTCACTGACATTATTCGCCGCAGCCAGCATCGGCAACTGGGACACAACCACGTGCGCTATCTCACACTTTCACCCTTTCTTTGCCTTCTTTCCCGTGTCGTCAACGACTGACCCCTCGAAAGAGCGAAAGAGAGAGAGAGAGAGAGACAGAGGGAAAAGACGAGGGCCGACACGACGACGTTGTGCAATTATGGAGATTCGACATATGTATATCGCGATCTTTGAATAATTCCACGTAGCTTAACGGCCGACAGACCGACAGGCCGACAGAAGCCTCAAGGTCGCCGTAACGTCGGCCTTATTCCTACGAAGGCCGCGCAGGACGAGTAGCCGTGGGGGCTTAGTATTTACGGCGCGCAGACTCGCGCGTGACGTTGTTGGTCTAGGAAAAGGAGAAGGACGAGGAGCACGAGAGGCAATGCGGTGGAGAAGGGAAACACGTGTAATTAGGCATAAGAGGAGTTCGAGCAACCCCAACCTCGACGCCCTCTCATCCTCTCGTCCCTCTCAGTCGCCACCGCGGGACGACCGCTCGGTAAACGGCATTAATTAAAATCCATTAACGGGGCCAACCGATGCCGTTCGACTGCGAGCACCCCATCGTACGTAATGGGAAACGTCAAAACCCCTCTGAACAACGCGTGCCGCGGACATCGGAGATCCATGACGATGACGATTCGTTTGTACGTTCTTGAAATAGGATTAATTTTCTTTCTTTGGGCAGGTTAATCGACGACGGCGCATTCGGCTAAATTTTAGATATCCAGTGGAATATTACCGCGATGGAGTGTGGTGAAACGAAAAGATTGCGCGAGCTGTTCGTGGATTTGTTACTTGCCACGCGAATTTGGTTGGTTTTACGTGGATTTTGTTGTTGTATATACAATTTTTACCGATGCCGGATTACAGATTTTCATAAAGATGATATTTGATCGTTATAAAAGATGTGTAATGAAAAAATGGCACGAAGCAGATTGATTCTTAATACATTAGATAGGTTTATAATTAAGAGAGTAGAAAAGATGAGAATTATGGTATCTGTAATATACACATTTGCGAATTTACGTCGACACATATTTCTATCCTATCTGCTAACTTCAAAGTCCAACACTGGGCTTTTTTAAAACCACTTTGACGAGAAATTTTAAATAACCGACAATAATTTTATTTTAACCAGTTCAGGATCACGGCGGTAGGTACCGGTGCTATGCCACAATACCAATACCCTTAGCTTAATATGATTAAGAACAGTGGATTAGTACGTCACTGTAATTACTTTTGTGAATTTAGTTGTCCTCGGTGGCCACTATAGCCTTAGAGAGAAAACCACTGATGACCATGGATGAACATCGTGGGAATCAAAATATCAATTGAATCTAATTAGCGAAAGGGGCCGAACAGAAGTGGATTGGTGGAGAATGTTTAACCGATCGAAAATCCGAGAAGACGAGATCCCTTGACGAAGCTCGCATGATCGTGAGCCTCGACAAAACTGGAAAGCGTCTTACGAAGGAGCAAACCCAACATCGATCGTTTCTATTTATTAATCCACTATACAATCGTCTCTCAGTCTCTTCATCGTTCTCCACCGAATGAGTAGGGAGCAATTGGATTAATTACGGGATTTCACCGTACGGTCTGCTTTTGACTTCAACTACCATCCGCTGAATCCTCGAAGCACTTGCAACGCCACTGTAAAATTAGGTATCGAGACACGTGTGTTAAATCGAGCGTTAATGTGTTATTTTGACACGTTAGCCGGCGTTAAGGCACTTTGTGCATGCGTAAATGCATCAAAGGAATTCGTTTTCAGAAAAAAAGTGTGTTATAATAACACACTTGTCTATAACGCACCACGTAACACACCACAGAAACGTGTTACTTTAATTCGGTAATGTTGTGATTCACGTAGAGTGTGTTATTTTAACACTGAACGATAATTAAAATACGTTGAGAACACACTTAAGTGATACATTGGATAACACACCATGTCACGTAACACACTGAAAATGTGTTCACGATAACACATGAATTTCGGTAACACGCTTATATGTATAGAAGATGAATTAATAGTAGCTGCTTTTATCGTTGGAGATGCAAGAAGGATTAAAATAAATGAGCCTGTAAGCGTTAAATGTCTAGTAACACTATTGGGAGCGTACTATGCATGGGCATCAGATTTTCCGGGACCGTATGTATCTATATTGTCCATTTTTGATTACTTTGCTTTGGGAACTTCAAACAAAATTCCGTGCAAAATGTTTGCTGATTTTAAAGAGGTTTCAGAAGATGGCGTTGTGCTACTTCTACCATTCGTCATGATAATCAAGAAACTATTAATATATAGTATTAAGCAATTTCTTCTTTATATAAAAAAAACAAAGTAAAATGTAAGGTTAAATATATATATACAGGGTGTTTAACATAAGATGTCGGAGTCGAAAGTTGGAGATAGATTAGGTAAAACCGAGAAGAAAAGTCATATACCACAATGTAAAATTCGCAATAATTATCGTGATATTAATAAAAACGCGTGTGCCAATGAGCGGAGTCAGTGAACGGCGATGGACAAGGGGCAAGCGCGTGGACAAGTCCCCACAAGTCTTCACTTATAAACGATTAAATTTAATACGCTTGGATGTATGTTATTTTTAACACGCACATATGTGTTCATGTAATCTGCTGTTTTTGTGTGTTATTTTTAACACGCATATACGTGTTCATTTAATCTGATGTTTTTGTGTGTCCAAAGTGGAGACATGCTTTAACATGTTTCAAGTATGTTATTATAACACACTTCAGTTTACAGTGCGAGGAAAGGTCGTAGCGACGAATCAGCGAAAATTCTGTCGTGCTGGCAGGACATTCATCCAAAGGTCACGTTGCACGCTCGTTCTCCTTCTGTTCGTTTCGACCTCTCTCTCTCTTTCTCCCTCTCTCCATCTTTTCCATTTACTCCTCACTGCCCATGCCACCGCAGGTTATAGTCGACGGGGTGGCCCGTTGTCGAGGACGGTCCAAAGAAGAAGTGGGGAAGAAAGTGACGGACGAAATTCGTGGCGCGACTCGGACGCGTGACATGCGATTCCTTCGAAAGAATTGGACGCGGGAGTAAAGGCGACACTACAAGATCCAACGAACATCTTCCAAATGTTTTTGTAACCCCGGCTTTTAGAGAGGGTTGTCGATGAGGGTGAGGGATGCTATAAAGCATGATAAATACGAGATTGTTCGAAAACAGATTGCTAAATCCAGATTCATAAATGAAAAGCGGCCGGCCGTGCTACGTCGACGATCCCTGGATTTTCGTGATCTACGAGAGGGACCAGGCCAACCTCGGCACTGTTGACCGCAAATGATTCTCGTGTTAAGATACAATTTGTTCGGCTCTCGCGCGCGCCATCCCTTCAACCACCTTCGCGAACCTTCGAGGCAACGATTTGTCAGCCCGCCGGGATTTACGTCCCGTTGTGGCGCACACCCGGTCCCTATGACGAATTCAAATCGACGGAATCGATTCTTCGATCTTGTTGTTCGAGGTTACTCCCATTTCTGCTTTCGCCAGACATCAATCGAGGACTCCGGGATAAGAGGGTGCTGTGTCGTGAAATGTCGAAGAACGTTATTCTCCTTAATTCTGGGGTACTCTGATGTCTGATAATTTTTTTTTACGTCTGATAATTATAATAGATAAAAAATAGTGATCCTAATTGTGCAATTTCTTCTGAAATTTCTTTATTGCGTAAATTTTGATATCTGATAATGCTGCTGATATGCGAGGGGTCCTCTTTGTCCTAGATCATTAAATTTCGTTAAATACTTGGTAAATCTTAAACAAACGGATTCTAGTAGATTCGAATTTATCCAGGTAGTTCCTGTTTCTAGGACACCGGTCTACCGTAAATTTCATCTCTCACGGTCGTGTCCTATACTCTACAAGTAAACAGGAAAGAATAAGATTGGAAATCGACAAACACTGCGGAGCACGGATCTCTGGCGTTTCTACATAGTTCGACGAGAGTGGAGTGTAGTGGCAAATACGTATACATCTAACTACTCAAACAATATAATTCTACAGTTTGTTGAAACTCCTCTTGGAACTAGCAGCAACAGTTTTAAAATTGTAATATATATTCACTGATTCGCAAAAGAACATTATGAAATTTTTATTTAACTGTGAGATAGGTTACGTAAGCTGTGCATCTTAAAAATCGTTTTCGTAATTAAAAAAAAGAAAACAATAATATGAATCGATAAATAATGCATGCTAAGTCTGTCTTAAGTACGATCGTTACATGTGGCTAGGAATCACGATACCGTGAAGGAGAAAGCCGCGAATCTATCGAGAAACTCGAGGGAGCGCGGACGTCTTCGACGAGGAATCGTCCACGGTCACGGCAGGAAGAGAAGCTGTTCTTTTTTATGGAGCTGCCCGCTGCCAGATAAAGATGCCGAACTTCCGAAACGACGAAGTTCCGGTGCCTTCTTCCTTGCTCTCCCTCGCTCTCCACGATTTTCTCAGTCGTCGGTATTCATCGATAAAACCTGTTCCACCTCGTCTTCGTAAATCGATGTTACAAAAAAGTCCATCCCTCTCGAAAGCAACTCCAGCAAGAAAAGAAAAAAAGCCTCTTCGATTGTGACGGCGTATACACTTTCAGATCTGGGTAATTTTCTTGGAATATCAACGTATGTGTTAAAGTTGTTGATTTTCTTTAACATTTTCTGACTACCTAATAATTATCTGTATATTATGCCTAAACTAATTTACACTTCTCATTTCCTTGTGTGACGCTCGCATACGACTTACGTACTTTTGGCCGTCATAAGTGATGGATTATAGAGATTAATCGACGTTCTCGTTTGACTACCTCGTGCTCTCGAGCTGCCAATCGGATAATTATAAATTCACGCCTAGTATCGATATATCGATCATCGATGTGCATCAGTCGGAAGGCGTACACATAGTGGAACGCACGAACGGTCTCCGCAAAGAAATCTCTGGCTAAGCAAATGGAAATATCTGGTAGAAAGACTCGTAAGTAATTCGCGAAATATGGGAGCATAATTCATGGGTGAGACATCCGCGGTCCCGTTCAAGGCATTCATGGGATTGTACCATTTATCTAGAGATATAGCTTCGCAGCGGTTGTTCCCATTTAAATGGAAAGTGCGAAATCGTGTAAGATGCTGTTCTTCGTTGTGTAAGATCCTATTCTAATGGTATGCCGAGCGTGTCTCCTCATCCTTGCATAATTTCCGTGAACTACTCGAAATCCAATCGCAGATTCATTTGTATATAGGAGAGAGAGAGAGAGAGAGAGAGAGAGTGGGAGGGAGAAAGAGAGGGACAGAGGCTCGTAAAGGACCCACGTAATACGGCGATCGATTGATTTCGTTGCCCAAAATATTTCGACGATGCCAGGGACGCGCGATAGAAGGTGAAGGAAGGACGCACAAAACTGATTTGTTCGCGTCCATCGATTCTCCCTAAATCAAAATTCGTTCACGGCCAGTGGTCGTCCGTATGCCTCAGGGTCGTTCATGCGAATCATAACACGCGCAAAATATGCAGATAGGAATCCGATATACGTATCTATGCATTATTTAAGTGTTTCAAATGCACGGCAATGATTACCTTTTTGCTTCGAAAGTCGCCAAGCTCGAGGAACAAGCCTTACAAAAACAAACCAATTTTCTATAATGAATTGGTAACTGAATTATAGAATTGATTTCGCATTCCAAAAATTCACAAACCCACCGAAATAAAGGTGTTCCACTTTCGTGGATCGAGTGTAGGACACTTAAGCAAATAAGGAGCAGAATGGTGATTTTAGAACAGAGAAAAATCCAAAAGACCCAGCCATAAAGTAAAGGACTCTCTCCTTAAATAAAGAACCTATCGTTATCGTAGGCAGGATCCGTAGAAGGTTCGGAAATATTGTTTTTGAGGAAGAATCGATGAGGTGGCCGCGCGTGAACGCTTATTCAAACGCGTTTGACGCAGGCACATAGACGAGCGGTCGAAAGAATTTTATTTTCGTCCGCGCCACGAAAACGGACCACGAAAATCTTATCAAACGCGTGGGCGATATCCAGTAGTGGAGGAGCGCTCGGGATATTGAATCGATCGAACCTCGCTGACCAAAATATTCCGACGATTTCGGGGACGTACCGATCGAAGTCGATGAGAGACGCGGGAGGTCGCAAGACATTTTTATCTTCATCCACACGTTCGGCCAGTCACGAATATGTTGGTAAACGCGCAGAGACTGACTCCGAAAGTGGTTCTATGTGCATGGAATTGACCCACGGTTAAGTTCCATTCCTCGTCCTGGCTGACGTGTCCACGATGAAGGACTTGGTATGTAAAAATTTTATTCACCTCGTCCATGAATGTTCCAACGACGACCACGTAAAAACGTCACGGACCAAAAGCATTCGTCAACTCACCGTGCTGATTTACGGCTCGATCCAAATCTTCTTGTCAGTATCCACATCCATGCATTACGCATGTTTGAGCACAAACGAGACGTGTCCTGATAATTCTCTTAACCGAGAAACATATTGGCGCTCGATGGTAAATCACCAGTTCTGTGTTTATAGCGTGGAATCCAGGTCGACTTTACAAAATGAAATTAAACGAAGGCTTATTGCGCCAATCACAAATTTACTCTTGACCGCCTCGTGTAAGACCTCGTCCTCCTTTTCATTTATTTCCTTCACCCAAGTGTCTCGTCGAAGCATCGACGTTCGTTTCCACGCATCTGCTCGCTCGAAGTCCACCACGAAAATATCCCAGCGCTCCACCCAGGAACGTAGTCGCGATGGAACGTGCCCACGACTCTGTACGGGTACTTCCGCGGCATCTTTTTATTTTCGTCGACGGTCACGTAGCACCTAGGACGCCACGAATCGAATGCCGATAATATCGGGATTATTCCATTCCGAGCCCGGACCACGCGTATGGAAGACTCCCATGTGCGACGGCATTGCTTGTAGCGCCATTAATGCGCGACCACGCTTACCACTTGGAAGTGTGTTCTTAGCCAGCATTAAAAGCGCCAGGCTGCTTTCGACACGCGTGGCGAGTAATGAGGAGTAAGAAGGTGGGGATGAAGAGGGAGGCAGGCGACCGCTCGGGACGGAGGAGATCCCCTTTCCGACTCGCTGCGCAAGCATTTGCGATTTACAACGGTTTACCGAGAGCGGCTAATCCGCTGGTAGCCTGCGAAATTCCGCAACCCACGGCGGAACAGGGTGGATAGGCGATTTGTAGGGACGTGCGCGCGGAAGAGGCCACGAGCTTTTCAACCATTTTTAGTTTGCTCGCACGCGCGCCAATTTTGCTGGTTATCTCGCGCCTCGTAGCTTGGGCTAAGTCGAGTTTGTTTACGGAAGGGAGGGGCTAGAGTTTTCGAAGGAAAAGGGGTTGGGCGTATTCGTGATATTAGGATGAGAGAACGAACACGGAGGTGTAAGGTAATGGGGATGAAATTGTTTTTGTGTTGACACTGTCGAGGATGCTCACGATTGCTCAAGAAACAGCGTGCAAAGTTTTGGACCTTGTTTAGAGAAACTGTTGCACGCTGTTTGGTGATCAGCTGCCTTGAATGTGAGACTTGCTAGGCTCGATCGTACAGGGTGTTGCGAAATGATACGCGGCAGTTGAATGGGTTGCCTATCCGTAAATCTGTAGGCGCTCGCTCAGCTGATCGGTAAGAGACCGTGGAGGGGGATAGGCTGCCGGTTTACTGGTGGTAGGTGGCACTGGACGAGGTGGGCGACTTGAGGCTCGTCCTTATATTAACTGCACTTGAATGATATTAAATGCGCTTTACCGACCGGTAGCCTATTAATCGGTTTTTTCTAATGTAATCTAGCGATTTATGGATAGGCAACCCATTCAACTGCAACACCCTTTACAAAATGCGCGATGCAGAAATTCAGAGGCCCTGGCCCACCTAAAAATACGCTGGCCCATCCTTTGGCCCACCCTAAAATTTAAGAAAATTTTAGCATAATTATGCTGTCCTATTCTGTCTAAGTTTTCAGCTTCTTTTACATGAAGTTATTGTTATAATTAAAATTCTACAATTAATATTAAACGAAAAAAAGTATTAAAATTAATATTAAAAGAAAAAACAAAAAAAGAGGTACATGTTCGACTGTAGAGGTAAATATGGCCCACCTGTGGCCCACCCGCATGAATAGTTCTGACGCGGCCTATGCAGAAATCGAAGGTGAAGATTGCAATTCTTCGATGATCGTTCGTAAGCTGGGTACCTGGTGGTCCGAAAATTGTCGAAGAACCGTCCGATTAAAGTTTCCAACGATAATTCGTCACGTCCTGACGACCAGATGCGCGAGCCCGTGAGCTGCAGATAAGGGACGCTAATCCGGCGGCGTTGGGGCAATAAAGGATTCTACGCTTTTGAAATAAATTTGCATACATTCGAGCGAACCACTGCGAACGGAATAATTAAAGGCTAGTTGCGTGCCGTAGCCTTCATCGAATCAGCATACGCGAAACAGTTCGATGATGAGAATTGATACGGTCATTGAAATTTTCATGGAGTCTTCGCTGATATGTTAGCTTCTTCTGCCAACTAGTAATTGAACTTTTATTTGAGAGTCATAATAGAAAGCAGGAACGTGTCAGTGTTTTATAATTTCAGCCGAAAGTAAATTAAAGTCAGCTTTTCACTGACGACCTTAATATTTTTGATTCTTGTGTCTCTCTGGAGTAAAAAATTGCCGATAATACTTTAAACTTTGCCAGTACTGTCTCAAACACATCATCGACTATCATTAACGTAATATCCTTAATCCACGAAACTCGCAAAGTACTTCACTGTTGTTTTATGAAGCGCAATTAACTTCCCCGTTTGTAGAATCTTCTAAGGCGCGAAGCCCTTTAAGGATTAGGCGGAAAGTTAATTAGCGAGTTAAATATTGATGGTGAGCTCTTTCGTTACGCACGTACTTGCTTGCTAGTAGCCAGGCAGTCGCGGTACTTTGCGTTCGGAGTGAACTTGGTATTCCTAGCGGACACGATCGATATTCTCATACGGCACAAGAAATGCGAAACCGTCACCTTCTACGGGAGAATACCCTCTAGCATAATCTTTGCCCGCTAAACGAGGCATCGATCATTTCGCTCCCGTGCTCGCCTGATGAATACTAATAAAACTGATAGTACTCGTAAAAATTCTTCCACGATTTATAGGATCTTATAGCTCGGGGTAAGAGACTCGGCATAAGACGGAAGCACGCCATCTTCTACCCCGAAGGTAAGTCAATCGCTTGTTAAATCGTAACTCTTTACGAGCTTACAAATAACGTTGATTTTTGAAAGAAAACAGGTACCGTATAATCTTAAAACGATAGACCTTCGTCCACATCCGTAACCCCCTTGGCGTTTGTAATTATTTTGCTAATAAAGTCCACTCTGGCAGGTCAACCCTTAAATCGATGAAAATTGGAAGCATGATAGTATTAATATTTATCAAAGAATGCACTCGTAACGTAGTCTTAGTTAAGCTAGCTCCCCCACCACCGTCAACGAAATTTTCATTAGTACAGGAATTTGTTGCTATTTTGATTCTCTTGGAAAATCAACCTCCCGATTCTAGCTCGAAAAGACCAAAAATGACCGTGGTGCACCACAGGAGTAAAGTACCAATAATAAAATTGAGACCCTGAGCACGTTTTGGTCTTAAATTACTTCTAGAATTTGTTGCTTTCAGAATATCCACTCCTGATTTTGTTAGAAAATTAAAATAAAACATTGTAATCTGTGCCACATGCTGGGCGGAATTTCCATTCTCCTCCGCAACGGCTTATTTCCCCCCGGTTTTGGGCGTAAATTCTTGATGGTAGATAAGGAAGCAATAAACAGTCCAGGCCTCTGTTTTTTCTAGATTAGACCCAAAATATGTACGGCGTAGCGTAGATACGTATACGCGAAATCTTGAGATTAATTTTTTAATCTATCGGAAATGTTTGAAATTTAAGTAATCTCAAAATTTCGCGTACAAATATGTACACTACGCCATACATATTTTAGGTCGCTCATTGCTACGTAATCTACAGCAAATAGAGGCATGGACTGTTTATTGCCTCGTTGTTTGCAACCAAGAATCTACGCGTAGAAACGGAAAAAAATAAGTCTTTGCGAATGAGAAAGGAAATTCCGTCCAGTATGCGGCACCAGAGCACGATGTTTCATTTTAATTTTCTGATATAAATCTTCGAGCTAAAAAAATCGGGAAGTGGATTTTTTAAGATCAACAAAATAGCCAGAAATTCCAGTCCAAGTGGATTTAAAAAATGTTAACTAGAAAGCTGTGTTCCGCGTTAGCAGGTGCTAGCTTAATGTTAAACTACCACCTCCACAGAAAAATCGCTTTTCCTTCTAAACCGTCTAAGCAACAAAATCGGGATTGCAGCAACAAAATAGCAATAAATTCGTGTACTACTGAAAATTTCTTTGGCACTGGTGGGGGTGCTAGATTAACAGAGGTCGTAACTTAATTCCAGGGAACAAACTGCGAAGGAAGCAAAATAAGCCTTTGTGTTCTCTGCTATAAATAAGTCAAACAGCCGCAAAGGATGTGTTAAGTGCCAAGAGAGCGTCGAAATCACGAAACTGGGATTAAACAGCCTCATACCGTGGCTTTATTGTGAATTGTTCCGACATTTTTCGAGTAAGTTCAAGTCTCAGGAATCACGAAATCGAATCGCGATTTCGAGTTTCCTTCTATTTACCTCGAGCAGGTCGACGATTGCAACTCCGACCTCAACGAGGAAAGTTGATTCGACGGCTGACATACTATTCGATTTACGTGAACTCTCCCGGGCAACTCTTAACGAACGCCGGAGTCCTCATAAAGGGGGATTCTTCTTTTACTTTTTTTTTTTCTCCTGCGTGGGACGCCGTCGACGTTTCGTGACAATCGAAGTGCGACCTGTACGCCGAATAATTGGCCAATCGACTGACAGCAGCCGGATAGGTCGTCGTGACGGCTGTAATTTTCTGATATTCCTTGATTTTGCGAGAGAATAAACTCTCGCGGGGAACTCTGCGATCCTAATGGAGGGTGACGGCG
Organism: Tiphia femorata; assembly: GCA_944319695.1. NCBI lineage: Eukaryota > Metazoa > Arthropoda > Insecta > Hymenoptera > Tiphiidae > Tiphia > Tiphia femorata. The sequence continues at coordinate 2,433,416 of OX090899.1, forward strand.
CAAACAGTGCCGAGCGAGGAGTATTATTAAACAGTCAAAAATATCGAAAGAGAGGAAACCGCGAAAACTCTTTATCGATAATCGAATGGCCAAATATTCGCATTTAATTTGGCACGGGAACTGATGGATCAAAATTACACCAATGACCTCGCCCCGTACTCGGCAAAGGAAAAATAATGCAAAAATAATCAAATTGCTACTCCGATGATTCCTCTGGAAGCTGTTAGGAGTTAAACTAAATATTGATCAGAAACATCGCATACCATTGTAACGAGAGTTCTGATTCGACCTGGAAAAGGGCATTTTCTCGTCCAACAAAGTTTCCAATGGCGCGATCGATAATAAATATAATATAAATTTCGAAATTATTTTTGACAAAAGCAAAGCCTAACGTACAACATGATGGAACCTCTCGCACGATCCATCCGCTTTACCCGCACGCTTCGTCGTTGGTGTCGCCTATATGACGCTAGGTACACCGGATCGCCATATAATGAGGATAAACAGCCAATCAGTGGAATCCAAGAGGATCAATGGACATAAACAGGCCACCAACGCCATACCGATAACCGATACGAGCCCTTCTCTAACCATCCTCCTATTGTACACGAGGCCTGGAAGTATGTATAATGGGAAAGGATCGTTCTATACAGAGGCATCGCGCGAGGCTCTTGCTCCATTGCATTGCCGGCACACGCCTAGGCCAACTTGTTCGGCGGAAGTTTCCGTTTAGGTGGACAATGCCCAACACTGGTCAGCTCCTCTCGAAATGCCCGGTACCAGCGATACCGATCGTGCTGCCAGGCTGGTCGCTCGAACGTTCCTAATTTTAGACGCTCGAAAATGTTCCCCGGGAGATACACAGTTCATCGCAAGGTAGTTACGGATAATTTAAAAAGACGACGTTATTCTAGCCAATGGACGCAGGGCTACAATGAAAAAAAAGGAGAGAAAGGTAAAAGTGTCTCTTGCTGTTAACAAAGATGAAGGACGTTTATTAAAAATATAAGTGTTACGTACAATCAACGTGGATTCACTGGAACAAGTTCCTAGAGTGTCGCTTGATCTGCATAAAATCGCATTAAAATTCTTTCGACCTTATTAAAATATCTCGCGTTACATTTACGCATGGAATTTTACCTAACGCACGATCGATACACTTCATACGTTACTTTTCATAAATTTCATCTCTCTCCGCGTCTCTCGGACTACCGTGCTCGCAAACTGGAACATCGTCGGCGAACGAAAACGTTAAATTCACCTTGCGTAATCTCGTTACGGTTTGTATCCTCCTTCTCTTCAAACTCACCCCGCAAACAATCCCTTGCGTCCGCTCCCAGGAAGCGTTGGCGCCACGGAAAATTCGCTAAAATTACTAGAATGGCGCGGCAAGATCAGAGCGCCTCGATGGTGCTGTCATTCGAAGGGATGTTGGTCCAAAAGGGAGAATAAAAATGGCGAAGGGTGCCTCGGTTGAGCAAATCTGCTCGATGGCACGAACGATTCAGAGAATTCGATATTGGAGAACGATTGATTCGGTAGGACGACGGGAAGGACGGTGGAGAAAGGAGAGGTGGCAAAAAGTGGAGAGAGTAAAGTAGCTGCGAGGAGCCGAGAGGCGAATGGTTGGAGACTCGAGCGGAAATAAAAAGGAAAGGAAATTATAAAAGCTTAATGCGAATTCTTGGATTTAACGGTTGTGTAACCGGCGCGGAACGAAGAGCGGAACGAAGGAGAAGATTAAGGGACGAGTATGAGGACGTTGAAGGAATGACGAGAATTGCGGTGGAAAGCAGATTTATTGGGCCGAGCGAGAGCCAGTAATAAAAACATAAAGAGAATCGGTTGTGCTGCCGGAGATAAAACTTTAATGCGGATTCTTGGATGTAACGCTCGGGTGATGCCGCACCACCCGCACAGTACCGGCTGCTCGGAGCAAGGGAATTGCAGGGAATATTTGTGGATTTTACGAAACGAGAATTGTCGAACGAAGGAAAGTTTCATAGAGAAATACACGGAGGGGGAAACGACGGAGAGGCAATGAGCGAAAAATGTTGTAAAACTTTGTTATTTCTCGCGACGATTCCAGAGAAATGATTTCGAGGAACGTTAGACACAATGGGCTATTAAAGTGACAAACCGTGTCGCTTGGATTCCTCGTGGTAATAAATATGCGTAGCTTAATTGAGAACGTGGAATGAAAATTGTTCGGAATTTCCCGTACCTGCAGGGAGGCGTGACGCAATTCAACGAACGGCCAAATAGCTACGAGATAGATGAAATACCGAAACTCAAATTGCCGAGGAGCAAGCACGCGAATGCTAAAGTGTACAAAGGGAACGGAAACCGAAGAAATCAAGGATGTAAAGGCCTTAAAGTGAGGAAAGAGGTAGCCAGAGAGAAATAAAGAGAGAGAAGGTGAGAGGTAAAAGTGATATTTCGATGTAAATCGAGAAATTGACGCATTTGGGACAAACGGTGCTTCGTCGAAATTATCACCACCACGGTGAGATTATGGTCGGAATCTAATACCACGATTGGAATTTAGCACGCGGGGATGGGAAAACGTTCAACGCCCGAATTGGGATCATGGTGGCTAATAGGGTTACACTTCATTACACAGTTAATATTAATGCCCGTATTGGCCCACGTGACACACGACTAACGCAAATCCAATGGTAAAAGCTAAATCCGAGAAAGCCTAGGAAAAAAGAACGACCTTGATTTTGCATTTTATTAAAACTGGCGCGTGGAATGATATCGATCTACCTCGTATATTCATCGTAAATTAATTCCTCCGTGAAAACTAAGCATGGAAAAACACGATGTTTACTTCTACGATTTACCTTCCAAATGAGACTAGAGTTATCGACGCTGGATATTTCGATACTTGTTGATACTCCCGAAAAAACTGAATTTACAATGAAGCATACGTAGTGAGTCGTGATTCACCAATTTATTCGATTCACCGTATTCTGCGTGATAACCGACGACTTTCATTTTAATGCAATACACCCCACCTACGATTCTTAACGGGCGCCTGGACACACAGCTCGTTTCTAACTATCAGTTTTACAATTAACTACCGCCTGCTTGCGAGATAATCACCTACGAATTGTGTAATCACTCTCGCAAACGATGTTCTTTCACTCGTCCGTGCTCACTGTGACGCATAACGTGGCTTTACTGTCTGAAACTGTAAGAACAGGGTGTTTCGCTTGTAGGACAGGGACGTCTACGTGCTAGCCCCATCGCGTCAATCCGCCAATTGATTCGAGGATTATAATGTTGATTCCACGACGTCCAACGGCTTCAAGGCATTATTTATGGGCCAATACGATCGATATGGATTCTCCTGCGTACTCGTTAGATGAGACAAAAACCGATCGATTTGTCACGCATCGAACGACCCACACCTCGAGAGTAATAGCTAGAGTGGAGCATTCGTATGCCCGACTCCGAACTAGAGGCCCGCTTTAACCTACTTGTTGCTTGTCCAGAGACGCGAGCATTAAATTCGAATTTCCTCGCGTAATTTTTCTATCGTCAAGGGCCCTCTGAAACATCGTTCAAAGAGTCAAAACTTTTTTTGGAATCGATACGATTACCGATGGATCACTTAAAAAGTCCACTTAAAGATCACTTAAAGTCCAAATTTATTCTGTAGACAATTTAAAGAAAAAGTGGATTGTGGTCTTTTAATTTCCGTCAATTCCCTAATCCTGGTTAATCCGAGTAGATTTGTCTTTCCAATAGCGAGAAGCTACGCTTAAAATATATCATAATCTTATATTGCAAATTCGACGAAAAGTGATCGATAGGGCACCGTTTGAGAAATGCTGACGTATTACGAGCACTCGATTCGTGGCTCCGAAATGCATCCATCATTCGTCTATACCTCATTCTCTCTTTACGATGTGCCTCTTTCTCTCTCCTTTGCTTCCATTTATCTCTGCTCCCTCGTTGCCTCTCTTCTTCGCCAGCTGCCTTCTAGTCAAGCCCCTGAGGTACTTGTTGCGTGAAACAACACTTCGTTAAACGTGCAGGCGCGCCGCCTTCGCTCGAGGGAACGCAGTGCAAATCGATGTCGGAAACGATCGGCCGCGTTCTCAGCTGAGAGCTTCCTTTTGCGCGGACACGCATCGTCGAGAGAGAGAAAGGGAGATAGTAAAATGGTACAGCGAGCGATACGACGAGGAAAAGCACACGAGAGGAAAAGCAAAATTAGGTCAAGAACGTTAGTTCGAATACAATATCTCCTACGTGGAAGACCTCTTTCTCTCCTTCATTCTTTCTTTATCTGTCCATTTAAATTGTTCTAATATCTTCTCTTTCTTCATCCGATTATCTCTTCCGTTATTATCTTTCATAATCCGACGAAGCTTCCTCCAGAATATTGATCCAAGGCTCTCGTACTTTTTTTTACGCTTTTAATCAAAAACGCACCGGCTACCGAAAGATAAAGGGTATCGCTAATTCTTTTTTTCATCCTCTCAACGTTCGAATCATCTATTGAGAACGTTCGCTCGGTTTTACGGGAAATGTACGTCCATCGGCTTCTCGCCTCTGACTCCCGGGGAGCTTTCGCCCAGCTGCAGCTCGAGCAGGTCCGATGATGGGGTTATGGAGCAATAAGAAGAAAACCGTATTTTCGCCTGCGGAGCGAGGAGGAATCGATGCGGCCTCCATTCGACGAAGATATATAAGCTCGCTTATCCTCTCCATTCACTTCGCACTCCCTATGATTTATTAGAGAGGTATGAACCCTTCGGATAGGAAGGGCTCGCGTGCCACTCACCGGACCACCGATCATTGAATTTTCCGGATTAATTGATACGATTGTCGCACTATCCGAATAGAAATATCGTTATCTGATCGGTGGTTTATGCACAAAAAATGAAGATATTTCTGCTCGACGGGGACATTGCGACACAATCTGCCACTTCCTAATTGATTTTACGTCGTAAAATTCTTCAAGCCTTTTCTCACCGACAAGAAACAATTTGGCAACGTTACATTCTGATCCCATGTATATCGAATGTTAGAATCTGACAAGCACGATTAAATTTGTTTGTATAATTAAATTTGTTATGTTTATATGTTTAGGTTGCCTTTCAAGAAAAAGGTAGGAAACTCTACTTATCTACAAAACGAAGCGAAGAATGCTCGCCGAGTTCTACAATTTGCTAGATTGCTATGAAACTATTTTTGCACAGTACCGTCATTTTGACTTCGTTAAGCAATTGAATGGTATCTCGAACAGATCGTAAACGAGAAATTCGAAGTCACTTCAGCTTATCAAGACCAATGAACTATCCTTTTGCACCAGGGAGCCCTGGACATTTTCGATGGCCTAGTTTTCAAAGCATCTTCTCTCACTTTGTCTCCATACAATTATTTCACTCCTCCATACAATTATCCGCGTTTTAGATCGCGCGAATTATCCGAAAAAAGAGAAAAATCACGTAAACGAATGCGCGCGTGAATATTTCTGCCGTTTAAGGTACCCTGAATAGGAAAGGACGTGCGTAGTTAGGTTTCTATTAACGTCGCGGACGTTGCAAAATTAAATTAGACTTCCGACGGTGTCGCGATGCGCGCGAGCCCGTCCGAGCGGAATTTTCCAGTCTAACGAGGACGCGAAAGCGCGAACGGGAGATAAGGGACTCAGAGAAATATGGATCTGCCTTGTTTTAAGCAGTCTCCTCCTTGTTTGGTTAACACAGCAAGAGGGGCCTTCATCGAGCTTCGTCCGTTCGAGAGGAGACACGAGAGCGGGATGGGTCGAGGCGTCACCCTGGGAAGGAAGAAGCAACGAAACTTTCTGATGCAGCAGAGTGATTCTGGAAAAGTAGAAAGAGAGACAGAGAAGGATAGAGAAGGATGGGGAAGGCGGTGGAAAATGAGAAGGACGAGGGAGAGAGATTAATAGCGTTTATTAGTTTGAGGAAGAAACCCCGGGAGAATGGAAAACTGTTTGAAGGGGCGGAGCAAACGGTAAATGGCGAGAATAGGCAAATGAGGAAGGGTAAGAATAACTGACGAAGTTTAAGCAACGGGGGCGATAATAAAATTGGAAAGGATGTTTACGTAAGACAATGATTACGAGACTGATGGGATAACGAGGGAGAACGTGGCAGCAGCGGTGGAGAGTAGAAAATAATAGATCGCTTTATTAGCGGTACGATGCGATGGTGCCGCAAACAATTCTAAATTCGTTCGCAGCCCTCGGTGGAGAAGATGCGCGGAGAGGAGCAGGGAAAAACGGAAAATAGAAGAAGCGAGAGGCGAGAAGAAGTGTCGACTCGATGTCTCCGAATACCCTTCCGATCCAACTGAAATATTTAATCTTTCCTGTGTCAGAGGAATCGGCCCGAAGTGTCGGTCGGTGGATTTAAACGGCGGAATACGTAATGCTCGCCACTTCCGAGAATAGTACGGAGAAAAATTTAATCTCGCATGCAAACCGCACCATCGTAGAATCTCATAGGTTTACTGTACGCGTATAAGCTCGATATCGAAGTTCGCTCGTGTGTATCGTGTAACGCGCAAGACAGAAGCTATGCATAACGAACGGAAGCACCGGACAGCTAATGTGGGAAGAATGGAAAATTTCACGGCTTACTGAAAGGAAAGATGGACTATTTTTTGGCATTTTTTTAGCCGCGAAGGCATGCGCGGATTGCTCAGAGACACATTCTACAGTACACATCGCCCTCAATTCGTTCATGGAACGTAACAATTTTGATTACAAGTCGTAAAGGAAGATGTAAGCGATAAAATAGAGAAAAAAGGAAATACTTAAAATGACAATATTACCGCATATTTAAAATCTCCTAACGTTCTCTCGCCTTCAACATTCTCGAATGCGCCGGGATTAACGTTAAAAAATCGGGTTTTCACGCTAGCCCGGATCCCCGTAACGCAATTAACTTTGAAAAATTATCATCGAAATGGGCCAGCTGCTCGCGAGCCGCACAAAGCTTTGACGGTAAAGTAATTTTGCTGCGTGCCCGTTCGCGAAGCGAGAAGTTACGAGAATAATAAAGAGGGAGTGACGTAGCAATAAAAATACATTATCAGGAGAAATTAACGAATTACGACTGCAAAAAGAGCTTTGAGCTTACGGCGCCTCCCGCAACGCCATTATCCTTGCTCGCCCGGGTATCTGCCGAGGTAATTGGAGCGTCCAGGATTCTCCTCTTCCCATTACCTTCGAGATATTTAGATCCGATTCTGAGAGTATCTCTGACAGCCTTTCTAGTTCGCGGATGAGACTGCGTCACCGATGCGCCCGAATGCTCACCGATTCAGACGGGAACCTTCCGGTCTGGGATTTCAGATAAGAGCATTCGCAAGGGCTCGCTGCTAGTAAATCGCACCATCGTGTACGTACCCTCATTTTGCCAAGCGAGGAAATAACAGAAAGCTTGAATTTCCCTTTCAGATACTTCGCTGCCTTATAAGGTATAGGTAACGAAGAAGAAAGTTACGGTTTGTTTTTCGATCGCGCGGAGAAACGCAAAGTTGCCTACGGTAAAAGTTTCTAATTAAAGGAATTAAGGTTCTCATTTTTGCTTCGATGGTAGCGCGGCCAGGTTTTGCGTATCAGAGTTCGGAGAAGGATTGCGGGGAGTGAAGAGTTAACAGCGAAGGTCGATCGATGGAGATGTACGAAGGGGCTAAAATAAAGGACGCGAGTTTCGAAAGGTCACCCAATAAGCTCGCGGTGACGCAATGATTAAGGAAGACGAACTAGAAAACGATAAAGAATCGTAGATATTAATCTTCTCGAAAGTAGTGTACAGAAAACTCTCTTCGGTTGGATGTGAAATGAAATAACAAAGAAGGCACCCCCTTGGCCGTCATACCTAAAAAAAAAAAACTAAGAATAAACTGTTTGCCCGATTTATCGTTGATTTATGCGTAAGATCTTTAATAATGCCGTTAATCGCCTTTAACTCTTGGGACTATTCGACATTAGAGTATCTATTAGGCTATTGTCATTGAACGAATTCTTCAATATACCTAGATTCTATACTAATTATATGAATAATTATGCAGTATTTGGGGTATCCAGATTTTTAAACTCATCACACTTAAATTATGATTCAGATTTATTTCGCTTTTGTTCTATCAAAATCTTGCCGTACTACATTTTAAGTTACTTCCACTTGGCGACCTAGTTCTTATTTTAACTTACACATTTTCTATTGATTTCTCGAGTTCATTTTCCATATGACTTTACTCCTATTATAATAAGTATTGTAGTTATTGATATTAGAAGTATCACTTGCAAATGGATACAAACAAAGTAGTAAAATGAAACCTACGTCATCGGGTCACCCAGTCGTATTTCTGTTCATCTTTCCCTTCGAAATTAGATCCGATCTATGACACATGTCTTATAGGCACGGTTTGTCGCCACATGATGCCCAGATGTCTTATATTTGACATGCGGGTTCGTCGAGAGGATACGTATCTCTAAGTGGCCTATATCTCGCGCTCCTACAAGTCGCAAAGTATCGCATCTCAAAAACAACCCCGTAGTTCCGGAGAAATGCGCTTTAACGATGTTACGAGCATTTCCGTGTCTGACGCGTCACGTCTTCGGAACGTCTCTCTTTCTCTTACGGAGAAGCTACACGACGAATGGCGCGATAAAAAGATTCGATCACGCGATTATCCGTTGCTCCTGATCCGTAGGTTCGTCACGTTACAGTCATAAACGAAACTTAATTTGTTCGTCTACGCCGGCCTCGGTTTAAAGCGAGCGAACAATGCAACTATAAAGCCTGAAATTTTAAAAACATATCATTTTTCCAAGACATTCCTCTCGAACTGATGGACCGACTTTTTTTGAGCACTCTTTTTTCACCGTTCATGTGGTGTTTTACCTTCTCCAGTTCTCAACATTCCTCAGATCTCTCCAAATACCAAAAACAGAACAAATTCGCAGAAATTTGAATTATCATTCGAATCGAACTACTTCTTTTCTCCTTTTTTACTTCTTCGTCCCCATAAATCTAGCCCTGAGAAATATAAGAAAAAGAATTCAAGCACCGCAAAAACTAAATTCGTTAGATCGACGAACCTGGCGGTTGGATGTCTAAACGAGTCCAGACTTTTCTCGCGGTGTATATTTAAGTGGGGACAGGAATCGCGACGATACGATAGAGGACAGTGGAAACAACAACCTCCCTGCAGCACATTGCGTAGAGAGGTGTAGAACATAGACGCCGAGACACGCTAATGGTCGATAATGGAAGCACCGGAACGGCGGCCTAACCGAATTAAACTGCCGACTGGTTGCTTGCCGCGTGATCCAGAAAACAATATATGTGGTGGCCCGGATGGTACGAACTACGCAACCCGCTTCTGTTGCTTCAGCGATGCAGTAAATATTGAGGGTAACTTCAAACGAGCAGGAGCATTGCGTAGGGACTCTATGCATGCAGGGCGCATGTCGTTGCCCGGAGCTTTCAAATTAGTAATTTGTCCAGTCCTTTTGAAATAATAACAACCTTATAAAGCTTCCCGGCAATATCAAAATATCATCTTCCAACACTCAACGTAAACAACAGATCAATAAATCGTCAATTATAACATTACAATTACGATTCCACCTATCGGTAGATCGTAACTAAACACGTCAACCCTGACTAAATTGACAAAATTGTTTCAAACGACAATTGACTCGGTTAAAAAAAAAGATCCATGTTCCTTGTATGAAATTATACAGACAATTGTTTCTCTGTTTTAAGCAGGTGTTACGGAAAGATCCGTAAAAATGATGCGGGCGAAGAAGGACAGTGAGAAGAAGACGTTTCAGGAGCTCGACAGGTTCACTTGAATCGAGGAGTGAGCGACGATTATCCGCCGCTCTGATAGGGGCCGTGCATCTTCGTAGGATCGCGAGGATCAAGCGGGAAAAGGAGGAATGGTCCCTTGGGTCTTCGGCGTGCCTCTCGTCCTCGTCTCTGCTGGGGGCCTCCTACTCAACGCCTACATCCTCCTCGTTGTCCTCGGACTTAGTAAACAGGTGAGAGAGCAAAAGGTCTTCCACCTCAGCATTGCAAAAGAAAATTCCTCGACGAACTTTCTCGATTCCTAGGGACGCATAAGTTATCTCAAGAATTTTAACTCGCGACATAATATCGTTCTCGTTAAATTTTTAACGAGTCGCGAGATAATATCTGGCAATTATGCACCTACGCAGAATTACAGCGTTTATCTATTATTAACTCTTGGCTCGCAAGACTATGCAAAAGATGTACATTGAGTTACAGGGTAAAAAGGTGAGCGCGCTTCTACTGGTACTATTATTCTCAGTAATGTTTATTATTTTTACGATATGATTCGTCGAAATTTCTTGGTACCGAAAGCTAGATGGCATCCACGAAAATGTTCCGGGAATGAAATTTCCTCACCTCATCTGTGAAAATCCACGCGACCAGTTGCAATATCACCAAACTCGTGCGCGCCGCCTCGCTTTCGGCTGAAAAATGATAAAGTCGGAGAAAATGTCGTTTAGGGGGACGCGTGGCGAGAAGGTGTGCCTCACGCGGGCGTCTAAACGAAGTTTTAAATTGCGAGGATCGCGACCGACGAGGAGGTACGCTAGAAAAGTACGCGAGTCGAGGAAAAACGACAGAGAGGGGCGAGGAGAAAAGCGTGAAACTTTTTATAATGCTGGAAAAGTTTTTCTCGCGTAAAAGCGCAGCCTTTCCACTGGCACCACCTTCTTGTTCACTGTGCAAGAAACAGCGTACTTTACTCGTCACCGTCCACGTGATTGATAATGTTACGCAATGTTCATTCACGAATGAGTTATGCCGCTGTATATACAAAATTGTGTTCGCAAAGGCGTCATAGTTCTTCGTAATTTTGAATAATTTGTAGAATATACCTTTTAAATATAGATATATGATTTTGAGTATAAAGACGTCGAGGTGCTTTTACCATAGACCAGTGTAAGATGAACACGCTTCTAGTTTAATCGTAGCTTTAAAAGGTACATTGAGACTACAGGGTTTCAGGGTGTATTCTTGCTTTAAGATAAATCAGTCATTTCTAACGTCGCCGTATAAGATCACAGATCATAGACACTCGTACACAAGACTATTAAATGAAAATGAACGTGCTTAAAGATTATTACTTTCTCGTAGACGCAACAGCAACAAACCGCGAACACATTGCTACTGATTCATCTTGGGGCGGTGGAGACTGCGGTGTGCCTCACGTTGCTAATCTTTACAACTGGCTCCTGGCCCGTGGCTGGCACCTGGTGCGTTCTCCATGGCTTCCTCCTCGCTCTCTTACATCCAGTTGCCCTTTGGACCGTTACCGGACTGAATTGCGACAGGTGGGTGCAAGCCTTTCTCCATCTTCACTCCTCTTTCTTTATTTTCAGAGAATTTTCATTTACACCTCCAAACACCTCTCTTCTCAATCTAATTCTGCTAGATTTGTTCCTTCGTTAGAAACGAAAGCGGAACAAATAGAAATTCTACAAAGGCGGCTTTTCTCGTCATCTGTTTAATCTGCTCCTTTGCCTAATTTTATTCAGAAGGAAAGGAAGTGAACAGGGTGAAATGATATCGACGAGAAATAAACGGATAATGGAGAAATTTCGAGAAAGTGATAAAGTGTGTTCTTTGTCGCAGTATCTCCAAGAAAAACAATCGTGTAAATCAGGTATCCGATATCGATCGAGCGAAGTGGAGCGGATCGTGTCACGTCTACTTTGTCGATTGACTTAAGATCCACGAGGGAGATTTTAATCGTCTGAAACTTCGCCTCGCAACCAACCGCGAAGCATCATTAATCTCGCGGTAAGTCGCGCGTGCCGACTCGATCGCGGAAGAAAACGACGTTCGTTGGCAGGAACGGTGGATGGAAGGGAAAAATGAAACGAACGTACAATAATTTGTACGACGCCGCGTGTCGGAAGCTGTTGGACAGCGCTTCGACCACCTATCAAAACTCTCTTTTATTTTCTCTCTCTCTCTCTCTCTCTCTCTCTCTGTCACTTGCCTAGCCTATTGTGCGCTCTTTTGCCCCAATCCCCATTTCACACACCCCCATCTCTACCTGACAGTTTTGCAGGTGCTTTTTTTCAGTCCCATCGATACGTGGAGTAGCTTCGTTGTCTCTACTCTCGCAGCGAGACTCTCGCAACTGGACGTTCGCGCGTGCCATTGTTTCCGCGTCAATCATCCCCGAAGCTGAACTTTATTCGTACACGCGCAAAAATCGAATCCCCGCGTCGAATCGAATATTACGCTTCTTGCGTCCTCGACAATGGCCCTTGTTGCAGCCAGTAAACGGTATTCTTCCTGCGATTATACAGAGTTTATTGTTATTTTTTTCACGATGGATATTGCAGCAACTCGATCCGTACCGATTGGATGGCCTCTCTTCACCGACGAGAGGACACTGTTGCTTTAGAGAGATAGACATTTTTTTAATCGTGTCGAATTATTGGATGTTCGGAATGCGCGAAACATTTAACTCTTTGGGGCACGAAATTTTAGAAAATAAAATAGACTCACGTTGCGCCGAAATTTTATTTCTTTTTAAATTAAACAAAATTGGTTTATTTTTCTTAATGCGCACGTAGCTATTGCAATATTTTGAGGTGGATAAAAAAAATGTCCCACCATACATATTCGTGCGTGAAAAAGGTGGGGTACTTTTAATACCACCGTGCCGAAAGTGTTAATTGATAGCTCGTCTTGGTTTATTTATACGTATAGTTATTTTTAAATGTAGTATACGAGGCACACAATTCCAGTAGTGCATCTGCGTGAATATTAAATTACTCTTTCAACGAAGTAACAATAAAACGAGGTCGAATTATCTGTATAATTTGAGAGCACTTTGCAATTATATCACAGGAACAATAAAGAGAAAACTAGTAACACTTTGCATTTGACTTTTAAAAGAACCTAGAATATTCTGAAATATTGTGGCGTCTCGCGTTACGGGGTTTAAGTTTGCAATTTTCTCGACCTCGATGGAAAAAGGAAAAAAATGCATTCTGGAAACGCGTGCTGGATAAATTCATTAGATAAGGCGTAAGATTTAAATCGCCTAGATCTTCTGTACGGAAACGAACGAGATGAAAGTGTGTTTCGTTGTTTAGAACGGAATTGTCAGGATTTTCGAAACACTCCCTTCGACGATTCTAAAGTCCCCGTTGGACGATATTGTATTCTAAAATAGGAGACAAGCTTTTCACACGACACCCTGTATACAAGCATTAACCTTGCAGCTTGGTGTAGGGTTCCTTGGGGAATATTCTGAGTAAGTGTGCAGTAAAACCCGAAGCGTGGGCCACTAACGAAATCTCTAAGGATAATATTAAATAAAACCCTACCAGGTACGCGCGCGTGGCACACGTGCGATGCAGATGAACGCAGGTATCCAAAACTTTATGGCCTGATGATAATAAATCGGTCGCGGTGCACACATTTTTTCTTTGAGGATACATCTGTTGGCAATGTGGCGCACAAGGGTCACAAATTCGTCGGAACGTGACTAAATCGTTCTTCTTCTACCGAATTACACGGAGAAATATAAAATACCTTCTCAGCGAGTAAGCCTCTTATACAACGTGTACCAATGCATTGTTAAACTACATATTGTGCAGCTATAACGAATTAATTCGATTCTTCGGTGATTACTCTTTAATATTCCATTATCGCGTTATTCTCCGTTTTATTCAACGAGCCGCATAATCGCTTTACGATTTGGCCGAATTTCGAAAAGTGCGGACACCTTTAAAGTTTGTGTTCTCTACTGTATATGGATAATCACGTTGTTACATCGGTAGTTATACGATACGTTTAGCAAATAAAACCGAAAGAAAGGTAACGCATCGTTGGATGCTATCGTAACGATCCTCGAATTGTTTTGCCTTCGGTGTTGCATTCGAAGAGATTCGATTACATCGAGCAAAGTTGGGTTTCACGTATGGATACGGTGGGAACACGATAGGATTGTCCTTCGTTCTCTTTGAAAAAGTCTCTGATGCAAAGCCCACGTGGTAAAGATTTCCAATCGTAACCATTGTTATTTCTCCCTTCAAATTTACACGATCTTGACTTTTTTTACCAATTCTCGGCAAATCCTCTGCCTCCCAATTTCTTCGTAATTTCTCATTATGTTTAAGTTTTATTGAAAGTTGGAATGTATTTAAGATTATTTCGAGACAACAAATTAAATTTCACATTCCTTTAAATTTTCGGCGTACTCAGTTTTCTTTAAACAAAAGACTCTTGAATATGTAGATTTTATGCGTATCCATGATATTACATTACATGTTTGGTAAAGACTTTTAAAAAAAGAACCAACCACGATTTCGTTGACTTAAGTCAATTTCACCCTAAATGCACATACTCTGTGTTTACGAGTATAGCCGTCATCGATTCGTTCTTATTACACGGTTAATAGATTACGTACTTTATTATTCGGACAGGAAGATTTTGAAACGTAAAATGTTTACGGGCTGCAGAACGGTAATTTGAGGACTGCGGACTGCAGGTTGCTGATCGGTGTGCTAAAGAATTCGTCGAAGTCCGACATACGAGACCTCGATGGGAGGAAAGAAAGTCGCTTTCTGGGCCAAGAGCGAAAGACTATCGAACGGCAGGAGCCACGAAACGCAAGGACGTCACGATAGCATAGGCTACGCCTTAACGGAACGACAAAAGCGACTTGGTATCGGCCGATGCAGGATGTCAATAATAATTGTTCGACGATGCTCAAGCGTCGTTATCTTTCCACCCGTTATTGGCTCTTTGCCTGGCATGACGTTTCCAGAAGATATCATTCCCTCCAGGACTCTTCCTCGCTTCTCTTATCATTCGTCCGTGTTGGAATAAGCGTCGTGTCGTAATTTTTCGAATGGGAGCAAGAATAAGAGGGAGAAAGAAAGAAAGGTGTAAATTTTTTCTCGAGAAGAAATGTCGAGGCAAGGGTGTCCGATAAAGCTCTTCGTTTGATCGACACGCTAGCCTTTTTTCTCACTGTTTTTCTTCTTCTTTCCTCATGTCACCCTCGTCCACCTTCTCCCTTTCTCTCTCCTTCCACAGACGCCACAGTTTCTCATTAGTAGGAGCCCTTCGAGTTCGGATCGATCGTCGAGAGAATATTTTATTCAAACCGGTGCGACCGATTTAACCTACTGTTTTCCCTGCTCTCTTCTCGCCTCCTCGTCCCAGCGTCCTCCTTTCACTCACGGCCCACGTATTTGGTATTTTACTTTCGCACTTTTTTCTCCCACCGACGACGGCGACGCCTCCAATTCGGTTTCCACCTCGAACGCATTATCGATTCGCGTAATGGCAGGGTAGAGGAATCCAACGAGAAGAGCGCCCGCGAGAAAAAGATCAACTGCGCACTCGACACTTTTAATTCCAGGACTATTCGAGACCATACTGTGATCGTGGCTGGTGCTCACCGTGAATGCGAAACTTCGGGCGAGGTAACGTTGTAGGAAGAGACAGAAACATCCGAGTAATTACGAGATGCGTAAATGAAGGGAGGACTAAAGGAAAGATATTGATTTTTCAGAAGTACTTTAGGCTGACCAATTATATCGTGAGACGAGCAATTTCGCCGCGAAAATATAGGGTACAAGTTTTATACATGTAGGATTCTATAAAATTATAAACTTAATTCTTTTCTGTCGCTGTCAATGATACTTTTCACCGCAAAAAGAATTCAAAACGAAAGAACAAAGATAAAACACTATTCGTTTGGATGAAAATAACAAAAGTCCTGGTTAATTTTTGGTTCATATAATCAGAGCAATTTTTCGTGTAATCAAATGTTGCTATATGCTACTACACAGGCAGATTAGGCTGACATTTTTCAAATAACAAGGCTATTAGTTTCTGTAAGCGATATATCACGTCGGATAGTAGAAATTCGAAAGTGATATCATCTCACCCCATCGACATTCCAATTTTACTATTTAAATTGCCTTAGATCTAGTTAATTGTAAACACGCAGGTACTACGCGATCGCAGCACCTTTACACTACGCTGCTCTGGTCTCTCCACGACGCGTGGCCGTAGGATTGGCAGCATCTTGGACAGGTGCCCTACTCCTCTGTCTGCCACCATTCTCCGGATTAGTTCCACCGTACAGGTAAACAGTTATACGAATCAGTAAGCACTGATATCACGCCGCAAATTACGATGACCTTTCCTAACTAAGTAGCAGGTTTCGCGAACGAAATTTCCAAAGGAAACGGAGAACTCGGCGACATCGCGTGAAATTTCGTCTGGCCCGAATCCGATTGGAGAGCCGTTAATTATTCGCCAAGCGTCTTCGCCGTTATCGGATTATCGTCCGAAATTCGTGTTGGCGATATTTTTAATTTTACATCATACCAAGCCCTATATTCCGCTTTATTTTCATCGTGCGAGAAAGCAGACCTGCTGAAAAAGACAATTCCACTCACGGTGAGAATCGAATCACTTCACGTAGCATCGAGAGACAAATAAACTGAAAAGAAAGTTCAGAGAGACAATTTTCACGAAGGTTTGAATTGGCAAAAGTCCACGAGTGTCCCAGTCTCCGCTAATCAAAACGATTCTACACTTTTACCGGAGACCGTCGAAATGAACGCTTTAGAATAACCGAATCTCTTTTCGCGCCCGAAATTGAAGCGATCGGTGCGAATAACTGCATCTTGAATAGATCCGCTCATTCTTGCACAATTTAGCTGGATTCTGCCGCTTTAGCTACCGATATTTTCCATACCGCTTCGCTCTCTGATCGCACGGACGAACCAGTGTATCGAAAACCCTACTGCATATTCTCCATGTCGCGTCTCGACATCAAACGCTTGCCGACACTGTCGATACCAACCCCACCCGGGGTGGCAAAAGAAAATCGCTTCGGGCAAATGCCAAAAGCCGAACAGACGAAGCTTCTACTGTTTTTCCAGTCTTTGCACTTGGTCTGGAAAAGTACCCCAAAGAATTATTTTCACTTCTTACTCCATTCGTGTTTCTAAAGAAAGTACAAGTGTTTTTGAAAAAGTAACAGCTCATTTAATATTGCAAGATATCACAATGAAGAACCCCCTTCTCACGTCTGTGACCACACGCTCGAGTGACCTTTTTGTCCGGTTTTATTCACAACTCACTGGTTACTGACTCTCTTGCCATCCACGATTTTATCTGATAAGAATCGTTCCACACCACTGGATTCGCGGTTAATTTTCGGTCGATATCAAGTCTGATATCAAGTTAGTACCGCCACAAATTTTGGCTAAACTAGGGGAACAGATAAATCACGATTAGAGCACTTAACCAGCAGTTAATTCTCATATAATTGTTTTATGTTTTCCATTGGGTGGCGCTGCTAGCTTGATTGAAATTTTCAGTGGGTACATTCCACGACATTAGCACGAGGTCCCGACATGCATACATATATTTCATTCTGAGACATATACAAATACTACGCTAGTTTTTCTTACATAATCACTCTTCTCTTCAATACGCCGGTTCCTCGATCTTCGTCGTCATTTCCAAACCTGCATTTTCCAATTTACGGTAATAACGCGATAATCAGCAAGATAACTCTCTTAAACTTTCATCCGTTAGCACGTCCATCCCAATACAAAAATGTGAAATACCCAGAAGTATTTATCTCGCCGAATGTCGTAAAGCTGTTGCTTCTTAAATCAACCTCGTAAAAGAGCGAGAGAAACCTGTGTACATCTGGCATCCGACTTCAAGAAAATGAAATTTTTTACTACACCCGAAAGAGTTTTCATCCCTATTCATTTCATTCGTACAAACGTTAAGTAAAGTATAAATAAGCAGGTGCGAATGAAGCTCGTTCCTTTGCGACGAAAAGATTACATTTTCTGAAGGCCAAGTTGCCAGGTTCGGGTGGGTAGGAAAAATAAAGAGAATGTAATGATCAGATACAGTCCTGGACTCGGCTGCTGCGCTCCGGACTTCGGAAACGCCACCTGGGGCTCCGCGGCAGCACTCTACGGTGCCGTCTACGCGATAGTCGGTCTAGCCCTGCCCGCGATCCTCGTCACCGTCTGCAACTTGCGCGTCCTCGGAATAGCGCGTTACCACCGGCATCGCATTGCCAGCGCGATTTACGAGGTGACCTTGAGCGCACAGGTCACTATCACTCACCAACGAAATCCTTTCTTCGTGCCGACGGTGACGGCCCCGGCGGCAGGTGGTCCGCCGAGATTTCACAGCGCTGCAAGCACGGTGGGTACAAACACCTTCTCTTCTTTCCACAAGTTCCTTTCACGAACACTCCCTCTTGTTGTTAGAGAAGCTTCATCCTCACAACCCGTATGCACGACACGGAATTTTATCGCGATAGAGAATTTTCGGTCATTGAATTTGCGCTTTCACTTAAACGGAAATTTAAGAAATGTCTCGTGAAATGAATTGCAAATTGTGTAAATCTTCTGTACATACATCGAAATCCACGCTTTTTGCACGGTTAGATATATTATCTCGTAATAGAAACTACATCAAGTAACCTTTCTTCTATTATAATTTATCAAACGGATTCGTAGGAGATCTGTTGGATAAACACTGGTCTCTTTTAGGTACGATAAACCGTAAAGCACTAGTCGTTATTTTGAGAAATTTCCGTTACCCCTACGCACTTTGGACATAGTACAGCGCCCTTTCGTTCGTCTCTCGACCCCTTCCAGTTTAATTCATCCTTCTAGCTAATTTAAGTCGATCGATCTAATGCGTGCCCCACGCTTAAAGCCTCATTTGTAATTTAATTTTGAGTCCAAAGTTAGCAATTCAAATCGATAGTCGACGGTGCTGTGAGAGGGACGAAGAGGATTACTTCGTGGGGTAGATGCAGCTTCGTTTTGGGACGCAATTAACTTTCGTTATCTACGTCGTCAACGTCTATCTCGTTCCTCACCCCGTCGCACTTCTTTTCACTCTTAATCGCATTACGCGCGCGTCACTCCGGGGGTCTGATTCGATATTGGCAAGTATTAATTAAGAGACACCGCCGGCTCTTATGTTCGAATCCACGTGCCATTTTGGAAAACGAGTAAGATGAAATTTCAAAGATGGAACATCTTAAGTTGTGTTCGGAGTTGTATCACTGTAGAATTCCAAATACTTCCAGCTAAGAGAAGTATTTGTGTATATCGAAAATATATTGAGAAATATAAAGTTTTCTTAAAACTGTACAAGGAAGTTTCATAGTCCCCCTTAACTCATGGTTAATTCATGGCACTTTTTTCTAAGCACAATTTTTCATTTAAACGCGTCAAATTGACGAGTTTTTCTCGAACCCAGTGTTAATAGAATTGTCTTATGTTTACTTTGTAGAGTGACCACGATTAAAATTACCAATGATGAAAACAATTTATGCAGAAGAATCAATAGCATATATAATCGCTCTAATCGCTAACAATCAAAGTCAACAATTGTAAGACACAGATAGGATCTACAATGAAACTGTAGACTTTTCGATAACTGTACGCAGATACTGTTCAGCAGAGTGTCACAATGTCCTGTCCAGCTTTGTCTAATCATAATACACGATCATGACACAAACGCATTTGAACAGATCGATATCGATCCATGAGACATATACCTCCTAATAACGATTAACTTCCTGTTGTCGCATTTGCAGGTAATGCAACTAGTTGGCTCCTTGTACTTGCTCTACTTTCCTTACTGCGGACTTATCCTTTGGGAGGCCTGTGGCGCCGGTAATCAGCATCGTTTGCAAGCGCATCCAAAATTGGTCTCCCTGGCCTCCTTGCTTCTCGCCTGCTCACCGCCCATCAACGGCCTCCTCTACGGCCTCAAGTCGCAGACCTTGAGGCGATCGGTGCAGAACTACTGGCGCAAAAAGGCAACCAAGTCCGAATTGCAGCAGGTAAGCCGAGACTTTCTGTAATCTTTAGGAACGACGTCGCGCGAGGCTCGCTGCCGTGGTCGAGAAACTTCTGATTTAAAAGTTACTTCGAACTTTAATTCGACGTACACCTTTCGCAGTTCCAAAAGTTCTTAAGATTTCTCAACGCAACTTTACGTCGAAGAATTAATTTCGCACGGTTGTGCAATTACGATTGATGATGTTTTGTTGCGTGCCGCGTTCCACGGACGTTAAACGTCTTGACACTCACGTTGCTGGAACGCCGATTTTTAAGCGTATAAAAAAGTTATTTTTCGAACAGAGCGTTCTTGCGTGACTGTCGAAATTAAAATGTCGACAGTGTCCGCGTCACGTTCCGTAAACTTTTCATTCCCCCTTTCACTCTCGTTGCTGGACCACGCGCACCCTAGATTCAGATCACCTCACATCTAGCATTAATCCGATCCCAGGAAATTCAAGCGAGAACCCCCAGCGCGGCGGGCTCGAGAAGGCCGTCGGGAAGCGGAACTGGATCCTTCTTTCCATTTCCGCCCCTACAGAGGAGGCTGAGCGAGGCGCTCCTCGCCCTGGGCACCTGCAGAGCCGCTAATAATTTCGAAGGGAGCAACCTGGGTTTCCATCGCGGCAGACTACAGCCAGCTGCCTCCTGCAACACGCTCAGAGTACCCAGCACAGAGTCCGGTAAGAGAAGCCATCGAATTTACACAACTTTCGGCTATCTTAAATTTCATTGAGAGGTCGTCGGTTCGATCGTCCAGTTCAGCAGTGGAGAATCTCGCGTAGTTAGAGTAAACTTCATGCGAACCAACCCTCGTCTCTTCCACCCTTCAAAAATCCTCATCCCTCGCGACGCCGAGAAAGCGCGAAAAATCAGGGGTTGAAAACAGTTACGACGATTTCGATTGTTCGCATAGCTACGAGAATCGAGAGAATATTATGATTGTTATAGATACAATAGCGAGTGCAAATTTAAGAATGATCATTCTGTTAAAAGACTGTTCGCAATTACACATGCACCGATACTCTATCTACAATCAAATTTCAAGAGCAATTACGAACTGTCAATTATCCATAATTTACACTCCAGTCTTAAACACTTGCTACTGCATCGACTCGCATATTAAAAGGTCGATTGATACCTAACAAGTAAGTGTAACAACCACGTAAAATTGATCCTTCAACTATGCAAAATTTCGTCAACATCACGAAGAATCGAAACCGATATGAGCCAGAGTAGCTATATCCGTGACACTTATACCATTCTCTCGATTTTAACAACACTTTCGGCCAAAGCCCTTATACATATGGCGTTTCTGAATGGATTTCAACCCGTGTTAAAAATCGCTTCACGATAGTTCCAATCTATCCCCACCGAGCCGTGAGACTTTCGAGAAAAACTTGCAGGACGGCACGCGTGCCCTTGCGAACGGAACGGCGTCATAGCGAGGGTGTAGAGTTGTAGAAAACGATTCTCTCATCTCACCTACGTATCTCTACGTTCTCGAGAATCGTTCCTCGAGAACTACTGTGACTGACGTCGTTTCCTGTTTCCATCGTGATACCTGGAAATCGTCCGCGGGCTTGTAGGCGACGGGAGCGGTGGGAAACTGGTGAGATCGAGCGCCAGCGCGGCCAGCCTGATAGGCGCGCACTACAGGAACGACTTTGTTGGGGCGGACGTGAGCGCGGGATGCTCCATGGTGATGAGCGAGACCCCCAGGAGGAGCCCGAGGATCCTCATCACCAGGGCATGCAGCGAGGAGAGCCAGGACGGCGGTAGTCCCCTGCTTAGGAAGACTTACGTCTCCAACGCGCATCCTCCGGCAAGCGAAAGTGCGTGAGAAATCGAGAAATCTCCCCTAGCGATCGAATACTATCGATAGTCGTGACTAAGGACCGACCTACGCAAGTGCTTCGATTTGTTTCTTTGAGTACTTTCATACGCAATAAATTCGTACGCTAACGTGAATTATTTTTATTAACGATTTTAATTTACGCGATATCATTCTTATTCTCTCTCAATATTGGGTATTAGGTAGCTTAACTCGCCAAAGTGGCCAGATATCATAGTTAATAACGTGCAAGTGTTTCCTGAATCGTTTTAATAAGAAACATTGATTTTATCTATGATAATAACGAATATTTTACATTGAATTGGGCAATATTGAAACTTTGATTGATGATATTTGAAATAATTACTTTTTATTGGAAAAATGGAAAATTTCTATTTGTTGCGATAGTATTGACAGCATACTGGAATAATCGATAGTCTTCGATAGTAGGAAACTATTGTTACTATTGACAGCGCGAATGATTCCTCATCTCCATGACGATCCTTCTGTCCATTTTTAAGACAAGGCCCATAGGCGTTGCGAAGTTAAGTGGTTACGTATTTAGTAGCGCGGTAACCAAGCGGTCACTGCGGCCGGAACACTCTCAAAGATTCATAACGCTCGAATTTGCAACTAGATTGCTACCGCTGGTCCAGTACTCCAGATTGACCTATCCTGTCGATTCAAAATTTATCCTGCGGAAGTTTCACAAGGACTACCGGCGCTCGATATCGTCATAGTCAGTATTCAATCAGAGGGAAACGATACGACAGAAACCCATGTTTTTATTTGGTTCTCTCGTAGCTTAACATTTTTATTGCGTTATATTTAAACTTTACTCGCGCTTCTCTTCAACTTGCATTCATCAAACTTCTCCCAGGACAAAAAGTGGCCTTCTTAACAATAACAACTTTCTTAATGCAATTTGTGCGTAGAAACACTGGAAGCGCGCTGTTGGTAGATATAGGTATATCTTTTAATAAGTTCAATTTTTTCTACGACATAAGCTCCGCTAATTATTAGCCAAAAGACAATAAATTACGCGACCTTCCGCGCGGTGTTCTCCCTTAAGGGTGCATTCGTGTGGTAGGGTACTATCGACACGTAGATCTGAGATATTAAGCAGCACGAAAACACGACTGATTCTGAGATACTAAAGATTATAGTACTTATTGAGTATCGCGGTAATTCCAGGGGTGTATACCTAACTACTCCACATATCGTCGTTTATATTCGCTATGTCGACGAAGGGTTAATAAATATTACGAAACATTTCATTTTTACGTTATGTCTTTTGAATTATCAAAGAGCGAAGATGGAGGCAGTGCAGCACGGGAAGCGACAGCAGCACCGGTAGCAGCGAGGCTAGCGTCTGGACGACTGGCGTCGCACACAAGATCAGCAAAGCCAATTTTAAGAACTCGATGGACGCGTGGCCAGCCGTAAGACGATTCGCCAGAGGAAAGACTTACGACGAAAGCGCGTTGCTGGTCGGCATCAGGCCGAGTAACAACAGCGAGAGCAGCGATACCACTGACACCACTGCTACCACAACCACTACCACGCTACCGAATAAAGTCAACGCGATTGTAAGTGTACACGTTTAAAATTCGCGCTTTCACGCGCCACATCGAGAGTTTACCTTGGCAGCTCGAGGATAAATTTTAGCACGTCATTCTGCGATATCCTGCGGCGAGTTACGTAATCTTGTATTTTTTTTTTCTTTTTTTTTTTACGTGTTACGAGAGTTTTGCGGACTTGCGTAAAACCGCGAACACACTCTAAGGCGCGTGCATAAAAATTGCGAGAAGAAGTATGTTAAATGGCATTTGCACAATCGCTCAAGGAAACATGAACACCTAATCGAATTGTATAAACTTTTTTTACTGTAATGGTGAAATAATTCTTATTAAGTTTACGAGGTAAACATATTCGAGAACGTTTATTTTGTTATAATGCTTCTTCATATTTTTTAAGTTCAAATGAATCAAAAAGTGTTCATGAAAAACTTTTCGAATGCACTTAAATAATTCGTACACTATTGAGAGGTCTGCCGCAAGAGATCATTATTAGCACAAAACGTTGAAAAATGATCTCATAACATTGCACTTGTGACAAATTCCTTACCCTGCACTCTTCCATTGTCGTTCGTAACTTCGAAAACGGAGAAATCGCAAAGAAATCCTTGAACCGACTCCAAACGTGTTATACACAGAAGTTACATCATTCACGGCGATGCGCGAGCGCGAGAAAGATTGTCGAACCGAAAACGTCACGGCACATCCGCCGTGAACGCAAGCGACACAGATTTCGCGAACGAGAACCTTCTTGTATTTTCCACTTTACGCGACCCAGTCCGTGCCGGTTTCTTTCCACCTTCCCAGCCAAAAACAAAACTTCTCGAAAACAATCTCGACCACCACCACTCGTCCCTTGTTCGGCTTCCGTGACGGAAGTTTAACGAAATTCGAATTGACGTCGCAGGAAAACGAGAGGAGGGACGCCGACGAGGACGAGGCGGAGAGAACGAAGGGAAAGATGAACGGGAAGAAGGAGGAGAGGGAGCCGAGCGAGAGCGAGGAGAGTTGGAGCAGCGTGGAGGAGGCGATCGAGGCGAAGGAGGTGACCGAGAGAGAAGAGGGTAGTGGTGACGTGGAGCCGGAAGATGACGAGGATGAGGATGTAGAAGACGAGGAGGAGGACGACGACCCTAGGAGGGATGAGGAGGAAGCGAAGGAGAGTGGAGAAAAACAGAGGAGGGACGGGCGCCGGAAGACGAGGAGGAGGATTTCTCGAGGACGAGAAACTGAGACCTCCGAGGACCGCGAGGAAGCCGCTCAGCTCAGGCCTCTACTCACTTATTCCTCCTAAGTTGCGCGAAACCAGGGCGCAACGCCAACCCCCGCCGCGTTTCCTTTTCTTTCTTCTCTACGATACGCACGAGCATCACCCCAGTAAATTTTCTCGACAAACGTTTTCCGGCTCGACGATGCGCGACTATTAATTTTCTTTACATTGGCCAGGGATCGCGAATGTTTTTGCTGTTTAATGCTAATTTTGTGGGAGTCGTACTAATTTTGTGCAATTGTCTCTCATGGTTCGCAGTGAAAACTGATACTCTGCCTGCTGTATTAAATTTTGCTCTATTTCTAACTCCATTCAATTTTGTTTAGTTGGAGGGATGTAGTATGATTACTATCACGAAGCGTGATTTTATGCTTATCTTGTCGCTCACGCACGCAATAAGGATTAATTGTGCAGGTGACAGGCCAAATCGATGAACTCCATAATTGTGTGATAAATTATGTTACAAATATAACAAGTAGGGACTCAATCAAGTGCTTTGGTGCTTAAATTTATGAAAAATGCTAAAAGTGGAGTTCATTGATTTGGTAAATGAGCGGTTCAATTAATATATTCCATTAATTCGCATTGAGGAAAATCTACAGTCTGTATTAAATTTGATCAATAAAACCATTGATTGGGTCGTGAGTATCAGCCTGCATCTATTGGAAATATAACGGTTATTAAATGTAGGTAAATGTGAGTGTCTTGCATAACTCATTAACTCCAGGTGTATAGTAACATTGGTATGTGCAGCTATGAGGGCCAAAAGATATAGCTTCGTTATTGGCATTCTTATTTGATCTTTAAATAAAGAAAAGTGTTCCTGGAATGGGCTGCTTTATGAATATAATACGCAGACCAACGGATATTAATATTTAAAACAGTTAAACGTGAAGCCAGAATATTGAGTTTCGTCAAACCTTCGTGCCATTTTTCGATCAATTTCTAGGACGAGCATTTTTTTTATTTCAACATAAGTAATCTTCACATAATTGTAGTTAAGTCAACGTTGAAAAGTAAGGTACACGACAATAGATTATATATCCTAGGCCAAAGAGAATAATTAATTCCAGTCAACTCAGTGCACGAGCGAAAAACAAAAGGAACCATTCGGCCAACTCAATAATTTCAATTTCCTATAACTATATTGCATGTTTATAACGGCAGTTAATACGTACCTTAAATTGCTTCAACCCGAAGTCGAATATTTCGTAAACAATAACCGCTCATTTTATTTCGAATAAATGATTGAAATACGAACGCGTGCCCTACGGAAATCCGAATTAACGTTGAATTAATCGTCGATCCGGAATTAACTCCGCGCGTTCTACGCTCGACGTCCTCACACGGCGACTCGACATATCCTCAAATTATATTTTTGTACTTCCACTCTGCAATGGAACGACGATATCGACGCGACCTGACGCGAGACCGCGTTTGCAATAAGCAACGATCGGTTTCCCCCTCGATCACCTTTACCTCACCAAAAGAAAAGGGACACAGAAAACGAAGGAGAAGCGGTAAAGGAACGAGGAGAAATAAAGTGAGAGAAGTAACCCTTGAATGGCCAGTAATTTCTTTTCTCGCTCTCGCGATTTATTTTACTCCACTCACGAGAGAAGGAGCCGAGAGAGAGTGAGGGAGAGAGAGAGTATCCAATCGTCGATCATTTCTGTGCCATTGTCCGCACGAATATTGGCCCGCGAGAAGTTCCTCGTCGCGCCTCGGATGTAGAGAAAGAACACGCGGCACGCGACCACCAATTCGTCAATTCTGCACCCTCGATTCGCAATTCGGCAAAATTCGACGAGGCGTACTCGCGCGACCGCAGGAGAAAGAATTCGCTCCGAGGAAACCAAGGATGAAGCGAACGACTTTGAGTATCGAAGTGTCGAGCGCATACCCGAGAAAGTTCCGGAGCGACGAAGCGAGACCGTACATGACCCGTGAGAATATATATTCAGCAGAATAATTCCTTCGTACGAAGAAGAATTCGCGCGTAAGCCAATGATTATCGTCGATTCGCGTCAGCCGGAATTTCCAATCCTTTACCGTTTCGCGCGATGTGAATTCCGATGCTCGCAGATACGAAAGCTCCACGATGCGTTTCCAGTAGTTTGCGATCGAAAACTTGTTCGTCAATCCGAAAACGAGATTCCGAGGATTATATTCGAGGACGAAAAAAATCGTCGCTTCGCGTCGGCTCCATTTTCTCATTCCTGTAGCCTTTTCCTCTTTCTATTCTTCGTCCGTGAAAGCGGTAAAAAGAATTCGAGCCGTTCGATGGGAAAAAGCAAATCTGCCGGAAAGAGGAGATCGGAGCCGACGCTGTTGTTCTGTAATTTTCCGTGGTGCTTGCCGACGACGCAAAAAGCGAGTTACCGGAGCGGTGATTCAGGTGCTTCGCTAGAATTGGGGCCGTACAATTAGCGGACACACATGAAAATGTGTGTGTGCATGTGTAACAGAGAGAGAGAGAGAGAGAGAGAGAGAAGCGGATAGAAGGGATTCCCCAGTTCGTAATGAGATTTTCCACAGGACGAGGATACGCGTTGATTAAGATGAGCCGCAGATGGTCACTCGACCAGGATAATCGACGACGAACGAAGGACCTCCTGGACTATCTGATTGTAAGGCTTGGTATAAGTACACGTGACGACTTTGCGACCGGCCAATTTACGTTATCCAGTAATAGCAACTGCAAGGTCACAATGGCGCGCAAAGGAATATTTCATATTGTTTGCGTGTAAACGACATGTAAAAATACTAAGCGAAAAAGTATGACGGGTGGAAGAGAACACTGCCTTCTTCAACTTACCGTGCACTCATTCTCTGCGTTAGTTTAATTTCCTTTAGATGTAGCCTTTTTAGAAGCTAAAACAAAAGATCTGCTTATTGTTACTCGAAACATCGAAGGAAGACATGCTGGTTCCGTGAATAGACCGATCGCAAAAAAACGTTTATGCGCGCCTCATCTAAAGAGCACGTTACACGATCAATCGAATTAATAGTCCGATTGTCCGTGTAAGGTCAAGATTTATGGCTTGATGGATGAGATTAATGGTGTTTTGAATATGGATTCAGGAATGTTGGTCTGATCGTTTCAAGCAGAATGTCAATCAGATTGAATGTCTAAGGTGCTTATAAAGTAAATGATGCACGTGTAATTATCAGTGTGACCCTACAGAACGAATTGTAGAGTCGTGTGAGTCGCGCCAAGAAAAGTAACACACGAAAATTGTTCGTCTGGAGTATAAAGCTCTCGTAAAAAATCTCCTGCGTTTCGCTAATTGCACGGAATTATTTCTAAGCAGAACACACCCACGTGTCGTGAGTAGTAACTATGAATATAGCGGATAACATTGTTTTGTACCTGTGTCCGGAGTACAGTCTAAAGATTAGACGCGAACGATTAACAGTGTCAGATAATTGCCTGTCATTAATTATCATGTATCGATGTATGTACGAAAATTGAATTTGTTCAATCGGAAATATTCATTGAAAACGTTCCATCGATTGGTGATTGAAGCCCAAAGAAGTTCCTTTAAATCCATCTGTCGTCACTCGTCCGAACTGTTTCCTGTCTTATCGATCTGAAGCGCGGGAAATTTAAACCCCTCGCGAACAAATACTAGCTGTTTAATGGCGAGAAATCGAACTTGTGACCAACATTTTTTTCAGACTTAATCGAAAATGTAAAATTCGCTGAATATCACCCAGTTCTCCGGACAAAGAAAGAAACGAGTGCTCCGCAGGATTCATAATACTAGAGTACACTGTAATGCTAGAGAACTTAAGTAAATAGTTACCAATCATCCGTGTCACCCTGGCATCGTAGCGAGCAACAATTAGTCGTCGTTAGCATAAATAGGCCGTTCTACAACTAGAAAAGCTCCATTCGCGAAAGGAGTGGAGAACGCGCGGACGAGGCACTTCGACGAAGATTCGTCAACAACGAAGTCTGTCCGCGGCGCGCTGGCCTACAATTGTTGTTAAATATGGACCTACTGCCGATATCGACGCTTTCTTATCGTTACGAATTAAGAGGTGTTCCTCCCTTCGGTGCCCATTTCTCCAAGATTCGCGCGAACGCGAAACGACGATATAACAAACTGAAAACCTTCATCGACAATTATTCGGTCAGTCTCGTCGCCACGATTTTTAACTTGGAACGATGTCGAAAGTCTCTCGAATTGAAAATAATCGACTAAGGACGAGCATTCTCTTGTTGCCGATTAAAGAAAGTTCCGAGTGTTGGAAACTTTGTCGGGGGCGGATGCCCTATCGATGTTAATATAATAATTGCGTTGCAATATAAGTGATGTCTGAATGTATGACGTTAGTGCAAATAAAAAAAAAAAATCCACGACAAGTAAGATTCTAGGTTTCTTAGGTTTCCTATTACCCTATTTCTCCATTGTTATTTCTCACCTTTTTGTCAATCCGGAGCAATCGATTAACGTAACCGTTTCATGTCTGTAATTAACACTGCTATACGCTTGGACATTGACGTTAACATTAATTTGAATCTGTAGTAATTCTAGTAGATAGATCGATATCCGCTTAGAATTATGTGCAATATCTGTAATTTCAGTCTCAGCGACGCTTCATGGTCATAGTGGGTCGCTTTATCGGGTTACGTGGACAAGCTGTTATTGCGTGGAACTTCGTTAGAATTGCTCGTTACATATCCTCCTACAGATTTGATGGGCACGTGATCATTCGATTGCTTTAATAGGTCTTGCTAATGATTAAATAACCAGGTATACCTAGTCCAAGTGGATTTGCAAATTAACAATTTCCGTAGTCACACTCGGTATACGTAATTGATTTTATTTACGTGTACAAACTAATGAAAACGCAGGATTCTGAATTGGAGTACCGCAGAAGGAAAAGTTTCTAGTCGAAATTAATAATTGGTGCACCAGAGGGTGGAGTGTCGCAAGTCCCCATTTCACTAATATCAAAGGATAAATTCGCTAATTCCAGGGAAGTCTAGCCCTGTCGTTGCGCAATTAATCTAAAGCGATAAGAGGCGCAGGGCAGGTTCATTAATTTGCTCACGCTAATGGTTTCACCCTCCCTGTTCTCACTCCGCGCCACGGCATCGCGGTTAACAAATCCGATACGAATAACTTGCCTTCTTGCCGTGTAATTAACAAAATCTTGGATAACGAGTTGGAAGTATGTTTCAACAAAATCCTTAGTTCCAACGAATGGCATAATTTGCGTGTTTACTAAGAGACGTTTCTTATGGCACCTTAGAGCCGAGAAAAAAGTTATCAACAAAAGAACAGTATTAAATTTAAAACAAAAAAAGATTCGAAAAAATTCGCATAGAAGCGCAAATGAATTTCGCGAATTTTTATGCGAATTGCGTAATTAAGGCGCGGCATTGAAACAGCGAAAAAATAAGTGGAACGTGTGAAGAACCTTGCGTAAGAAAAGATCGAGGTGTACTCACATTGACATTTCTTTACCGCGTTTCTAGAGCCACAAAAATAAATTAACCCTTATCACTCCAAGAATTTTACACAGTGCTTAATTGTACCTGGATTAAGCTTGCCGGTATTACTGCCGGTTGGTGCGATAAGGATTAAACACTACGAAAACGTAATGAGAGAAAGATACACGTGTTACAAATGCGAGGTTACCATTTAATAAAATCTTTCTTAGAATTAGTACTCGACCTGGGACCGTGCTCGAGCAAAACTGTTGAGTAAGGTAAAATTCCATTCCGAAGGACGCTAATTGTAGCCAATCTCGTTGGCTGGACTCTACCCCCTCTATAAGACCGAAACAAGTTTTGAGACGCGCTCACGCACCGGTTTGGTAGAGGCCGCGCCAGTACCGTCATGTTTCTGACGTCCGACAACGACTGACAAACGTGATTCACAAACGTGTCCATGGTCATCTCGTTAAGCTTAACTAGGAAAGGACGAGGAGAGAAGAGAGAAGAAGACGAGATGGCCCGTTATACCTTTCACCCGCCCACTGTCGAATAAATGAATCGTTCTTCTGCTTTGTCAAGCCCGGTGTTCTCTGCTTTCTCGGTAGGCCAGTATCCGCGTACAGGTGTGATCCGTGTAGCGCGCACTGTCCAACAACTGGACAATTTAGTGTACCGAATAATTTCAAGAGATTCGAAACGTGCGCGCGCGAACTGCGAGGCGACACATGGTGGACTGAGTGTGCGATGGAGGACTTTGTTCGATCGTAAGCGATCGAGAAAATTTTAAGGCATGAAACTTGTAACGCGAAGGTGGACGTACGGACGAGGACGGACGAATGTGATCTAGTGAGAAGAGCGGAATCAAGTGTCAGAGAAATTGTGGAAGTTCGTACATAATTAAGTGAAACTCCATTTGCAGATGGTTTCATTTGTAAATTATTTCGCCAAGTTTCCAAGTGAAACGATAATGATCTGTAAGTTTGCTAATATCTTGCAGACGCGGGAGTAGATGCGTTTACTCCGGTGTGCTGAATACAAAGTGCCTTTACTCCGAAACACTGGCGGAACAAGGAACAAGAGTTCCTGGTAAAGTTGTCTGACGCAGAGAGAATCGTGTTGCGAATCACAAGTTCTCTGCAGATTGGATTTATTTGCCGTGCTAACATGACGAAACGAAATTCACTGTTGTATACATTCGATACTCCGGAAGAAACGAGGTATGGTATTCATTTTTCAAGAGTTCAATCAATATATCGATTTACCGCACAACTCGTGAGTCGCAGTTGTAATGTCTACACGGTTTACACGCCAGTTTTTCGAGCTTTGTTATGAGCATCAAGCGTGTGACCGCATATATTTTCGAAGGAAACATAAGCTGAGTCTCTGTTAAATCATACGGCATAAGTAATCACATTAAAATCCGATAACGGTTAAATATTCATCGCAAACGTAATTGAACGAATCACCAAATACGCTGTATAACCTGGATAATGACGTTCGTAATATTCAGATAACGAAGGTACGACAAAAAGTTTATTCTGACAAAATCGTAATAAATTAGCATGCAAAGCCGTCCCAGCACGAATGTGAAACACCAAAGCCGACCGTTTCTTATGACAGTGGGACGCTTGTATCATTCGACAGATAAACTCGAGGAATTTTTCGTAATAATTGTGAAATACACTTTCTACCCTGGAAGGCTTAATTTACCTATCACACCTAACACATTCCAACAGATTTGAAACAGTAGTGGCTCAAAAATGGTAAATTTGATTAAAACGCGATTTAAAATAATTAACAACTTCTTGTAATTATAAAATGCACCCACGTATAATTTTATTCCTGTAATACCGACGGCATGGATTCTGTGCACAATGTCTGCAGATTACATGGTGTCCTACCAACCACCTTCAAGTTTACAATTTAAATCAAACTATAATAATCATTAAAGCAGTATATTGAAGTAAGCCACACCCAAATTGTGTACGAATTACACTCGACCATTTTTCCTTATTTATAATTTTGACTCGCAACGAAATGTGTGGAATAATTTAGCGAGGACCAGATATACCTTTGATATTTCTTATAGTGAAATAATTTACGGCACACGTAAAATTATTCACGAGTTACTCAATCGTGTCGGAACCCATCCAAAAATTTCGAAAGATGATTGCATTATACTACGCAGTTGCAACCATTGAACCTTGAATATTAGTTAAGTCAATGAATTAAAGGAATTGAAAAAAGAAATTAACTCACTAAAAATTAACTACGCGTCAATTTGTTACACATAATTGGACTCTCAGAAACCACCCTCTGAAATGTATACAGAATGTTATTAAGAATATTCGCATAAAATTGTATCCAGAAATGTTCAAAAAAATTTTAAAAAAATGTTCACGCAAGCGTAGAGTATAATGTAAAATAAAATAAAAATACTGCGTCCTTCAGGATTTACTTTAAGAAAAAATGAAAAAGGTAGCGTAGTATCAGTGGAGGAAAAAGTATTCGAGCCCTTGATAAATAGAAGGCGTGGTTTATGTCACTTTTAAATTAAGCGACTCGAATTCACCTAATCGTTCATACATCGTTCATACATCGTCCATCCACGTGGCGCCGGCGCCGCAGCAATGACACTCGTGCCAGGCCGAGTATGGCACTAGCAACAGTGGCGTTGCGCAGGCGCAGATCGATTTTACACACTCAGCTGGTGCACTTCCACCTAGTCTATTCCTATCGGCGTTCAAAAGCTGCCGCAGTGACGGCCGCACGAACGTCATTGACCGACACGCTTCTACCACGCGAAATGGCGCGGAATTTCCATCCGAGAATACAACGAGAGAAGCGCAGGGGTATTGGATCGTGAATGGTGATCACCGAGCAGAGAATTCATCGTGTGAGTGATTCGAGCAAGACCCTGTATCGCGAGACAACAAAGGAGAGTATGTCGGGACGAAGTGTAATGTAACCGTGACATTAGAAGGGCAGACGAGTCTCTCTTCCACGTCAAAAGCTTCCGATATTTTTTGTCCTCGTTCAATAATGCGTCTACGACGATCGGTGAAGCGATAATTACTCGCGAGACATATCGTTACGTGATCGAAAACGCTCATTCCGCTTTTGTTCGTCTTGCAAATGATATCCATTTGATCTCACCTTCATTACCGATTTAATTAATATTTGGCGAATTCGTTGTCGCGCAGAGAAAAAATATGACCTCGCTATCGTCAAGCACCAGTTCGGTTTGTACCAGCACTGACGATGCGCGTCCCTACCATACCGACGAGACGCGTAACTTCCTACGTTCGGCCGAGCTCGGGATCGCTCGGCTTCTACGAGTGCATTCAGCACGTGCACGAGCGAAAGGCCTACTGGCGAGAATTCGCATCGACAAGTGAGTGAGGATGACGAACTTTTCGATATGCATATGCATGTAGCTAATTCACTTTACAGTAAACTGACGAGGCCTTATTGGTATCTTGTATTTTCATGCATAGTCAATGTTTTTTTCATTTTATACTGTCATTTTGCTCGTAGCTAATTTTCTGTTACGAAGGGAAGCCCTTTTACAATTCTTTTGGTTAATTTCTTATAGGTATGTTTCTACCCTTTACGATAATGTCCTGTTTGATCAACGGTATTTATGTAGTTGGAATGGGAACTGCGTTGATTTGCCATGTAGTTACGCCAAAGTGGCGCTCGGCACAATGACACTTTTCGTTGCTCAGGCTCATAAATGCTGACAATTACGAGACTGATGATTTACATATGACCTGAATCTTAACATTACGAATTTTAGGAATGAACGAAGGAGCTGCAGTATAGTGTAGAGAAAAATTGTTCAGGGTCGTAAAACGACCGATCTGACAGCTCACTTTTTTTTTACATTTTAGTTTCGTTAATGTCAACGTATCAAGCAGCAATACGTTCTGTTTACAGAGACTGAAATAATTCGGCATAATGATACGCGGAATGCTTCCGAGACACAAAGAGATCCGAATTAGCGTCGCCACAATCAGTAGATAAGACTACATACGGGAAATGAGTACCGCTGTTTTCTTTTTTCATCTCGTTAAAGCGAGAACGTCCAACAGCTGTGACGTGTTTGCGCGTGTTTTATGTAAACAAAACACGTCGGTACTACGAATCGATATCGATTGGTAATTTACGCATTGCAAGTAAATGCGATGATTTATTCGGTATATCGTACGGGAACAAGTTAAATGAGTGATGAATCTGTCAGTAGAGAATAGTAGAGTATTATGTTAGCTACAGAACACTTACCTACTGTAACCTTCTAAAACATAACCTCACAAACACTTCTTCTCGATCGATGTTTTCGGTAGTCCAATAACTTTTTGTCGATTATCGCTAATCTATCATTTCGTTGCAATACTGCCAATGTAACAACACGTTTATACGTTCAAAGATGTACTATTTATTGTGGCACGAGGATAGGTATCGAAAGACGTCCGTGCCCATGTAGTTTTGCTTGGAAACTGGCATCTTTTAATTGATTATACGGTAAGACTAATAACACTTTGACTTTGTACCCCACAAAACGATAAACTACACGCTGTATCATTGCGCAGGCCGACTGCGGCTTTAAAAGGTGCTAATCTATACAACAAGATAATTTGAATTGTTGACAACGACCATTATTTTTCGACAATCTAATTTTACCGTTCGCGGTTCGGGAGGGGAGTCGACGAACGCGTTTAAATTTTCAGGGCAAAAAAATACGGAACTTTCTAAAATATTATCACAAATAATATTTGCTTTGTTATTCCGCATATCTGTAATTTCGTTTTTTGTTTTAATCCTTATTCAACGACGATTCTGTTTACATGTGATTCCTAATAAAATGTCAGATTAATGATAAAAATTAAAAAATGTATTGAACATTTTTTTTTTTTCTTCACGCTTGACGAAGGGCTATACTAGAATATTAAATAATAAGCAATATAAATATTAAACAAGCTCAGCCACATTATTATTTTTGTTAACAAATTTTTGTTTTTGTATAAAATGTACAAAATTAACTGCACATCGCGTAGATTTCAACTGTAGAGAACTATGCAAGTTGAAAACTATGTTCAAGTTGCAAACTATAAATATCCTATGAATTGTCGTTTAGCATGTAAACTTTGTACGGATAGAAACATACAAAATAGGTTATCAATGTTCACGCATAAGAACAATTATAATCATTTTTCAGATCTCGTTTCCGCACAAGACGTCTTATTACGATTGGTGCCGTTGTGGCAACGGTAATCGTAGTCATTACTATTGCATTTAGCCTTTATTATGTGAATTATAATGAAAAAGATATCGAAGAGGAGGTCGTGTTAATACCACCAGATCCAGAAACAGAATTGCCACCCTCGCTGAGTAAATTAGGGGAATTTAAACGCGGCGTGGTTTGTGCGGACGGTGCACCATGTGCAGCAATCGGCAAGTATGTTCCTAATCAGAAATTTAATTCTATTTACTAATAATGAATAGGAGACACTGAATCCGCTTTCATTTAATAGAATTTGCAATCAAAAAAGTCGTAACTTAAAAAATTCAAAGTTTTTAAAAGAAAGCAGGAAATTTGTCTGTCTTTAAATTATTTACAATATTTGATTTCTCTTCTACTTCACGATACAAGTGCACCACAGTTTTCTATTTTTTACATTTTTAAAGCCTTTTCCACAAACATATTTCAATTGTGTGTGGAAAATGCTTAAATGCTTATTTTTTGCTGTCCCATACTGCGACCCAAATTCTGATACTACCTAAACCAATGAAGAAAAATAAACCATCTGCATAATATCCCTGTCTAATATCTAATCTGTCTGCAGGAAAATTTTAGAAAAAAATGGATCGGCGGTGGACGCGGCTGTGGCCGCATTGATCTGCAATGGCCTCGTAAACATGCAAAGCATGGGTCTCGGAGGTGGCTTCTTAATGACGATTTACAACAGACGAACAGCTCGTGCTTACATGTTGAACGCAAGGGATCGCGCGCCATTGGCAGCAACTGCAAACATGTTCGAGGGTAAACCTGCCGGCGCGTCCTCTCTCGGTAAATAAATATCACATTATCTAACGATAATAGAACGTGAAATTGCGACAGAATTATCCTAAGTACACCTAAGCTTTCCGCGCACATTTAGTAGAGTGAAGATTCATTTGCCAGGTGCCCTCTCGATCGGTGTACCTGGAGAACTGGCCGGCTATTGGGAGGCGCACAGAAAGTTCGGCGAGCTCCCATGGGCGGACCTGTTCGAGCCAAGTATCGAACTTTGCGAGAATGGCTACATCTTGGAAAAGGCCCAGTACGATGCGTTCGAGCAAAATAAGAACAGTATTTACGCCGACTCCACACTCAGGTATTTATTTACAATGAAACGAGCCGATCGAGATTTTGCGCGAAATAAAGCTCCACCGTTGCGATTTTCAGGGATCTCTTCGTGGACGTGAACACCGGCAAATTCTACAAACCCGGCGCCAGGATAAGGCCGAAAACGATTTGCAAGACCTTGCGCACAATCGCCAAGAACAATGCCACGATATTTTACAATGGCATACTTGGTAAACAATTGGTGAGAGATCTGCAGAAGAAAGGTAGCATCATTACTATGAAGGATCTCAATGAATATAGGTAAATGTCATTTTAAGGGACCTGAAGGGATGAAGCCTTTAGAAAAGTACTCACTTCGTTACCTGTTTAATAGCCGCGGAACATTTTTGAGTATAAAGAAAATACGAATATCACTGAGGATAAAGATAAATTGAAACGAAAGAAATGTTGTCTTAAGATGCGTCATTTTTGAGAAAACTGATTTACAAAAAAAACTCGCCGGACACATCATCGAAGGATTGTTAATACGTTTTCGTTATTGCATCATTCTGTTACCGATTATATCTCTTCGAGCTGGTATAAATATTGACAATGATGTGGCTCGGATAATTAGAACAGACTTTTGCAAATTATCTCTTTTATTTGCTGTCTTACAGGTACCGTTCGACAATTTTGCTCTCCCTGCTACATGGGTACATAATTTTAATGAATGAATTAAAGTTAAATTTATTTATGCAAAAATTTTATTTAAACAATGAACTTCAGTTTTCCTTTCTTTTTACCAAGTCCTTGAATTATATGAGTACTATGGAAATCAATGTTAATTGAGAGGAGGTTTTTGGCAAATTTCGAAATATTTTTTTTCCTCCTTGATAATGCGACCCACTGGATGGCCCCACTGCAAAATATTATATGCGTAATTGCTTATGCGGAAATTTGCACGCTGAACACTAGTCTTCCGTGGAAAACCTCCCTGAACATTAGACTTACTATAAGAAGGACTATTTTTTCAGAGCCGAATGGGAGCGTCCGTTGAACGTAACATTATCAAAAGGCGTGAGACTGTACACGGCTGGAATACCAGGCAGCGGTGCCCTCCTCACCTTCATTTTGAACGTCTTCGACGGATTTGGCTTCAACGCGACAGACTTGGCCGACTTCAACGCGACCACGCTGACTTATCATAAAATGATAGAGACCTTCAAGTACGCATACGCCTTGAGGTCCAACATGGGGGACAAGGACTATGTGAATATGACGGAGGTGGGTGAATTAAACTTCACTCGTCAGGAGTCACCTTTAGAAGTGCCTCCTCGCACGCGCATCTGTTAACAATATTCCTACCGACCGGTCAAATGACCATTTTTAACATTTCGATTAGAATTTTCTATACATATACAACATAATTGCATCGCCTGTAAATTTCACGACTTTCTCTAAAATATACGTATAATGCATTTTTCAATATTTTAGGAAAAGTCGTGAAATTTAAAAGCGATGCAATTACGTTGTATATAGGAAATTCTAAACGAAATTTTAAAAACGGTCATTTGACCAGTCGTAGTAGGAATAGTGTTAAGGAAACCGTTCATTTATCCTCTCTCGTTTGTTTTCAAGTTACTGAATAAGGCTAGATCAAAGGAGTATGCGCAAGCGATACGAGAAAAAATAAGGGACGACAGAACGTTCACCGATCCAGGCCATTATGGTTCCAGCGTGGCCGGTACGGACGATCATGGAACCTCGCATATCTCAGTATTAGCTCCGACCGGGGATGCTGTCTCCGTAACCAGCACGATTAACTTCTAGTAAGTCCCATCGTAGATAACAGAGTACTCTTCCTCCCTCGATAAACGAGGATTATTCGTTTTTTCCTCGTAATCTCCACGGTCTCACACAATTTTACTCCTGACATTCGTAAGGCTCTTCCTCAACTGCAAGTTTATCTGTTTATCTTATCGATGAGATACGAGAGGAGATCAATGTGCAACGGATTATGAACGTTCTCGTATGGATTGCAGCTTCGGCAGTGGAATCGTCAGCGAAAAAACCGGAATTATAATGAACAATGCTATAGACGACTTTGGCATACCGTCCAAGTTGAATTATTTCGGCATCCCGCCGAGTCCTAATAATTACATCGCTCCAAGGAAACAGCCTGTGTCGTCCATGGTACCCTCCATTCTGGTCAAACCAAACCATGATGTTAAGATGGTCGTAGGTGCTGCTGGCGGTACCAAAATCACCACGGCGGTCGCTCAAGTTAGTTTCATTTCATTATGAAAGACTCGTTTAGGCACGTCCACTAATTGACAAGAGCAACGAGTAATTTAGTAATTAACTGTATGCGGATATTTAAATTTATCAAGGAAAGAAAAGTTTCCTGTTTAATGAAAAAAATGCTTCGATTGGACCGTTCGGTTGTCACTGTAAATTTTTCTTCGAAACTTTGCGGTCTGCCGACGTGTTGCCACGTCGCGGCATTTAGTATG
Organism: Tiphia femorata; assembly: GCA_944319695.1. Lineage (NCBI taxonomy): Eukaryota > Metazoa > Arthropoda > Insecta > Hymenoptera > Tiphiidae > Tiphia > Tiphia femorata. Next base: position 2,472,305 of record OX090899.1, read on the forward strand.
CAGTAGGCGTAAGTTGGCGAGCGACTGCAAACTGAAGAGCACAGAGGCACAGAACCCTTTAGCCACCTCGGTCACGTGATAAACTTGTAAATGTGACTGACTACAATAACGAGAATTCATGAGTCTCGAGACTCTATGGCCAATTCGATTTCTTATGTCTACCTTATGCGTGATTTCGTTACTGTCATGTGTCTGCGAGAAGTTAAAATATTCCGCTTCCTTATATAAAAATGCTAATAAGTGATGTATATCGACCGAAGGATTCAATGTACCTCTGATCAATTTTTGCTTTGTCGTAGGGACCCTGTTGTTTTGTATTGTTTGGAAAAATCAAATTGAACACAATTTATCCAATTTCTTGTGTCTGTTCATCGCAGATAAATAGGCATTTTTATATCAGCGTTTATTTGTATCCGAAAATATGCGATCCGACATGTATTACTCTATCAGGTGCCTCGTCGCAAAGTGTTCGCATCAGTCATGATCAAATTTTCTGATTCAAATTTAACCGAGTAGTTTACCAAATGTTTAGTCGAGTGGATAGATTTTCCTAGATCGTTCTACTGGAACAATGACAAATTTGTCAGAGAAGTGACTAATGCAACGAACGACGATTTATATGTAAATAGCACTATGTCAAGTGTGTCGGTGAACTGTCAAGTATTCATTTGCGCATTATGCATGCGGATATGCGTGTACAGTGATTTATTGGGTCGCTTGATACTTCAATGGTTAAGGGTTAATGCTGTAAAATACTACCTGACCTACCCTAATTCGATGAATGGTATTGTTATATCGTGAGAAGGATTCCCACGGTGAGAGATTCGCGTAACGCGAGCTTCAAAGCCGCATGTTCACGAGATGCGCGCACACGTGCGTGAAACCGCAAGAGTCATTGACCGCGTTTGATCGTGGTGACGAAGTAAAATTGATATTTGGCAGAGAACGTGCGTACGTTCGAAATGAGACTGTTGAAATACTTCTCGGAAAAGTAAAAAGTTATAGCTAGCTTTCTTTTCGTTCGATCCACGGAATGATAATTAATCTTTCTTGGCACTGCACATTTGTAAGATTGTAATTCGAAGTCATTGATCCCACAAGATTTTCGGGCAACGTGCCAAGAGACACGCGCGCCTCGAAATGACACGTAGCAGTCGATTTTATTTCCGGGCATAGTGTACTTACGTAATAAGAGATTTATTAACACACAACTGTCTTTATGCACGCGGGACACGCGAGACGATTCCAAAACATATTTTCGCTTTCAGACGATCGCCAAAGTATTGTGGATGGAGAAAACTGTTAAAGAGGCGGTGGACGATCCACGGGTGCATCATCAATTGCTACCAATGGAAGTTTCCTACGAGTACGGTGTCCCGAAACAAATCGTCGACGGCTTGAAGAAGTTGGGCCACAAGATGTCGCGATACAGGAATCGAGGTAGCATAGTGTGCCTGATTCTCTACGAAAATGGAACAGCATACGCAAACGCCGATTACAGGAAGGGTGGAAACGTTCACGGATTTGATTAATTGAATTTCAATGACATTCCTGGCAGATGGCAGTTGACAGTACGATTTTTTACCGAGGACAAAATACGGCTGCCGTTGTGCTTTTAAATTTTCACACTCTCAGTGTACGTCTTCGTATTTTCGTGTAAATCAATAATTCCACATTTCCTCTACGGTTTATTCCCGATTTTTTAGGGAACTTACGGTCTCAAATAAAATTTTGATAAACCATAAGCACGTCGATTTCATTCGTCATGGCGATTTCCATATTGTTTTTATTTGTAAATTTAAGAATATTAACTTCTTTAGAAGTTTAAGAATTCGGTCCGTTGACTTTTACTATTTTAGTTTTTTTTTTTATATTTCTTTTTATTTAAAGAAGGACAAGAAAATTTGGGACAAACGAATAAACAGGGAGCGCCGCTGTCTACGTTGATACACATTTCTGTCGCGGGTCCACTGCAGATTTTACGAAAATAGCTTATATTTTAGAGAAGCATCCCTTTATCTCTGACCTCTTACTATCTGATGGTGCCAAGTAAATTGCGTTACACCGTATTCCTTTTTTTAGATTATTAAATAGAGCGCCATTCTGAAATATAAGATCATCCGACAGTTCCTACTGTTTAATTCAATTCTACAATGTGCGCGTACATATTATCGAAATCGAATATTGAATATCGAAAGGAATGTTGAAAACATATTTGTGTAAAATTTCACTTTAAACTATTTGACATATATTATCGAAAACAGGTTCTTCTATACGTTATTGTAAATTAGATGTTATTACAATCGCCTATATTATTTTATAATCGAGTGATTGCAACATCATCGACGACTTTAAGAGGAAAAGAGTAAGGTTACATTTGTAAGCGTTCAAAACCGCCAAGTACCGCAAGGTCACAGGGTACGTCGATCTTACTGAACGTGACAACCTTGCCGTTCTTTTTATAAGTTTCGAGCCTTGGCACGACATCTTATGGAACAGGTAAACCCGATGTGTTTACTTTCTTAAGGTAAGACGATCTCACCTTTACTGGTTACTGCATAAACACCGTCTTTGACCATACCTACATGTATATATCTAATCTTGATCAAACAAAGCAATCAAATTTTCATCGTCAAATCAACAGGTACGCCGTAGCTCCGTATAATCATTAGAAACGAGGACATGTGTACACGACACATTCTAGACACATGTACCAGCTGGAGTGGAATTATTTTCGAGCGTGCAAGTACGATAGCACAGGTGTTACTACTACGCAGTTCTTGCTTCCAAAAGGAAAAAACTTCACATTGTTCAATCACCCCTGCTCCATTTTTACCTACATTTTTTATCTCCAATATTTCTCTTTCAACTCCAACGAATAGCTGCATATGGAAAAATAAGAAACGAGTAAGATAATTTATCAATGTGCACGTTAAAATTTACTAATTTATAGCGTACTGTTTAGTCGGCTTTTCCTTGTGGACATAAGAATAGATTTGCGCTTATCTAGTAATTAGTGTTGCAGGCGAAAAAATAAATAGACCCGTTACATAAATAGAATTGTTTTACCGCAAACCTCTATTTGCAGATTACATAACGTATATGAGTCATGCTTTACAAAATATGACGAAATGCAAACTAACTTTTGCAGGCGTATCTTGCAACGCAATCGCGCAGCTTTGCGTGTATCGTAATTTTGCGAAATCCATCGTTACATATTCGCATTCGGAAATGCGCTTTATCTGATTTTCCACTTTATTCGAACGACAGATATCGTCTCTCATTAACGCAAAGGGACTTCAAACGATTGCAGTGTTTGTCGCAAGCCACTCGAATTTGAATTCCAAATAACCCTGTGCCCTTTTAGCCACGTAGTATTTTTATTCGTTCCCACATTCTAATGATAATACGAAGGAAGACACTCATTGGAGGCTCGCGGTAGCGAGAACGCAAGGCGCATAGACAGCAAATTCCTAATGCTAAAATTAAACGTCGTACTATTGAGTGCTCGGTTCTTCGTGTGTACGAGCACGTACCCGCCGGTCAGCAAATGATAACTTCGCATTGGCGAACCTTGGAAAGGAAATTGCGTCGAAGTTGCGCGAATACAAGCTATCAGCCTTTTATGCAAATAATAACTGGCAACAATGCGGAGATATTGACTCATCGAAAAGTCTGTCTAAAAAACAACACAATTCGTCTTCGACCAATCGCAACGTGAGGAAAGCACGCGCGATACGCGATAGTTTATTTTGGAAAGACGCTCCTCGCGTCAATTTCGAGTATCCTCCTGGTAAACGCGCGACCAACTATATTCCACTCCTTTTCCATTTTTTTAGCCACCACCTCTGAGCTTTTCCCAAAATAAAAAACGCATCGTTGCGCGCACGCACTATCGCATTTGAACAAAGCTCCGCGAGTAAAGTCGAGGTAAGCAAAGTGTCTTCCTCTCGGAAATGTAAATTTCTATCGTGACTGTAAGCGTGGATAGAAGTGCTTAACGGCGCGCCGTCGAAAGGATGAAAAGAAAAACAAAATAAAAAAGAAAATGAGAAAAAGTCAAATCAAAGTCAATCCCCGAGAAATTCTGGAGCATCCGTAGAAACTTCAAATCGCTCCGTTTCGCAATGGCGCGACATCCACGGTGAGGAGGTATCGATAACGCCGTCATGGCCTAATTAATCCAGAACTTTCGTCCGAATTACGTGTCCCTCTTATAACCGAAACGTCTGGTTTTGCGTCAGAAAAAGCACGACGTAGAAGCGAGCGTAGGAACGATATCGGGCCCTCTTCCTTCACCGCTCCCGTCGGCGTTGCTGATATGCACGTTGATACACGAACGGGCTAGCCAAGCGTGCGGATCGGTGAATATGTATAACGATGAAGCATTCACCCACGTATGCTCTCGTCGCGCGCGATAGTGAGAGGGAGAGAGAGAGAGAGAGAGGGGGGTGAGAAAGAGAGAGAAACAGGGAGAAACAAAAAGAGAAAAACAGAGGGAGAGAGAAACAAAGAGAGAAAAACGGAGAGAGAGAGAGAGAAAAGATACCATCCACTCACGCAAGACAACACAGCTGTGCGAGCGGACGCGCGCACGCGCATTGGAATCTTACCGGTGGCCCCTGTGTTGATAAACAAGGGGCAGAAACCACGTGACCGCTCGCCTCCACTCCCACGGTAGATCCAGGGACCGCAACACCACCGAGATATTCTATTATCGTTCGTCGGCGAGGGATCGCGCGATCTTGCGATCTTGCAAGATCGCGATAAGTCACGTCTCGCGAGAACGCGAGGCACGTAGGATTCGCACGAGCGAGAGGAGATCGGAGCTTCACGGGAAAGCCTCCTCAGAAGCACCGAGGAATCCACGTACATGCATGAGATTACAGTTTTGCAATACCTCGACTACCACAGGACCGACGAGCGTACCCGAGGCGGACATTTCCTGCGTTGGCGCGACCCGATACATCGGGTCAACTTTACCTCTTATTATCCGCTCACTGAAAATTTCAACGAGCTCCGACGTGTACATAAAGCTCACACGTATATCGCACCGCGTGCTTCCCAAGTATCGATTCCGCGTCTCGGAAAAACTTTATTTAGCAGCGTTGTGCAACTGTCAGTTGATATTTCCTAGATAGGTGAGGCGTCTCGCGGGAGTCGAGGGTAAATAATTGTCGATGTTGATGAACTTTCTAGAATACAGTTCCAGACCTTTCTTTCTTTGTACACTGACGTGTATCTGCCCCTTCCATCGTACGCTCGGAGGCAGGTGTTCCGCGTTTAACATTCGCCGCTCGTCGCATCCTGTCGGTAGCGTTAAATTCAAATTTACGAAATTGCGCCACGTTTTCGAGCGTTAAGTATAACGCGATAGATAGAACACGAGAGATGCCGAGAGATATCGTTCCTTACCGGTTGTAGACGTGTACATCGAAAAGGACAAAAGGAAGAAAGGGAGACGAGAAGAAACGGGGAAGCGTGGACCAGCAGGATATTAAACTCGCCTCGGGCAATGAAGCTACTAGAGCCGTTACTGCGGCGCGCGCAGGCGCATTGAAGTCACTGGAGACTATATAAGCGAGGCGCAGAATGCGGCGACGTTAAAATCTACGTCAAGTAGAGTGAGATTCGTGTCGATCCTTGCGCGACAGCAAGCCTTGCGAGCATTTTTGATTGTTTCTAAAGAATCCGAAGTGAAGAACATGTCCTCCGAGTATTACGTGGATGAGTACGAGCACTTCAACTACGCCTACGACAAGCACATCTTCACTGGCCACGGTGGGAAGCAGAGAAGCAAACGTGAATCCGTAGCTCATACGAACCATTTCGATCCGTGCGGCCATTCCAGAAAGATTCTGACCAAGCTCATGAACTCGGAGCACAACAAACGACATACCGTTAAGAGTAAGGCGTAAAAGGTGAGCAATGGCAATGTTTCGTTGTTCGATTGTGAAAAGAGAAATTCCTCGGGGCTATTCGAGGCTTCGCTCGGAGACGCGAACATCGGAGGAAGTCCTTTTTGCGCATTGCCTCGTCCTGACAAAATGGCTTCTAGAAAAGTGGAAAATCACGGCCGGCCTTTATGTTTACGACGATTTCAATGTCTACGACGAAGCGTCGGGTGATTTGATTTTTCTTTCGCGCGATAGTCGCCGGACGTTTTCCCCGAGGTCTCGTAAAACGGTCTTGTGGTAATCAAACGGGACGAATGTGTTTCTGAAACGACGCGGCAGTGCTCTTTTATTGCGCCTTTTTGCGTCGTTATCGGTCCAGCCCTCTCCGTCCGCGAGTGAATCACTCTCTTGTGCGCCGTTGACTAGTTTACAAGCTACGACGTAATAAAATCACGGTGGAATAAATATTTCGAGATATCGATCGCTTACGTTCACACGTATGTGCGTATAAGTGCTTCGAGCTTGGGTATTAATATTTGAATAATTTTCTTTCGCAGGTTTACGCGCGATCCTGTCACCGTGGATGTATTTGGCGCACACCACCCACGACGACATCACCTCTCGCCCAGGGCACCAAATATAGGAACGTCAACTTGCCCACATATTAATTCTTTACTCGTGCATTTAATAATCATCTATCATGAATCTTCGGTCGAGATAGGGTGAGACTGAATTAGAGCGCATCACCATTCTATCGCACATAATAATACGCATATATAACCGATCACATTAACGATAGAATAGTGCTGTAAGCAAAGTCGATTCGCACCTCGATTAATTCCAATTTCGTTTAACCGAGCGCGAAATATGTACGATTGCTGCGTTGGAAGGTTTGTAGATGTTTACATCGGTTTATTAGTTTCTATGCGGTAGAGGTCATCGATACGAATCGTTATTCCGGGGTAGCTTTAACGGCATAACGTACTTTACTTGATGTATATCGTTGATATCCACCGCACGGTGTATCGACCACATGACACGCTTAAGAGATAGGCCTGCACGTTGCTGGAAAAGATAAAGGACGTGGCCCGTATACGAAGGATTAGATTGCTGTGAAAATTACTGAGGGAAATTGTGAAATTGTCCCGGTCTGCATTCAATAAGGGTAAATAATTGGAGCATATTCTTCACCGCGTCGTCTCAAATGCTGGCACGAAAGATTAATGTGTCGACTTTGCTAGTACTGTTACACCCACCGCGTACGATGACTGTATACCGTATAATACCCGAGCTAAGATAAACGTCCCGTCAATATATTAAGGACTACTAATGTTCAAATGCACGTACTCTTTAAGGATTCTACGAGCTTAATATACATGATTACACCGATATTCCTTAAAGAATCAAAGGTACTTATCCTTCGATATTATACTTTATAAGTCGTTGATAGTTTTGCTAGAAGTTTTTTCTTTTTTTTTTTTAAGCTAAGAAAACTGAATAACATATTGTTAGAAAAGGTGATATATGAAATCGTGTAAAGGAAAAGACAAAATAAAGATATCTATTTCGTAAACTTGAATATTCTTTGATGTACTTCTTGTGTGTATCCTGGATGAAAAACGAGATCTTCGTTTTTATTACAGAGATTTTCGACGTTTGAATATTTTTTGTAATATATAGATATCAAGTGGAGCCTGCATCAAACTAGGTACAGTGCTAACGCGCCTGTAAGCTGCAAGAATGAGATAGTGTGAAACTAATTGTAAGTACATTACGCTTGCACACTTAGCCATATGGAGACTTAGCCATGCGACGATGAAAAAGATGAGTCCAACTGGTTAACATATCTTAAACCGGTTATACCACACTTCGACACATGCAAACGAGTAAGTCCTGAAACAATTACTACATTTCACAAGCCCAGTATTAACAAGCTTAAGCTAGAATCACGACGATCAATGCCATCGTAATTGTACGTTTTTATAGTAAATTATAGGTTTTATAAGAACACGTAGTCATAATTAACGAAGTAAGTTGTAATAAGCATATACAGAAATTAAAATAGCGATAAAGGCTACCATAAAGATTTTCTAATTTTACAAAAAAAAAATGACTGTTTGTTCGTGAGTTGAAAAGCAATTGTATAAAGTAAAAGCCCATTTTAAAGTATCGGGTCGTATCCTATTTACATAAGTATACTAATCACAAAATTTACAATGTAGAACTCAATTACATATTACTTGTTTTGAAGTTCAGCCATTTCGAATTAGACTACTTTAAGTGAGCAACACATGTACGCGGCCGGAATTGTGGCAGCAATAACTTGATCAATATGAAATAAACTCTCACTTTGTTAATTGGTTCACCGCTGCTACTTTACCATGCGCCACTACTCTAGTCGCGTACGTGTTTCCCGCTTTATTCGAATACGATAGATAAACTGTAGAGTAAAAATAAAAATAAACAACCAAATAATACACGAAAGGTGATTAATTTTTACAACCGCAGAGGAAGTGGTTTCTTAATCTTTGTATTAAGGAATAATGTAACAATAAATGTACTTTTTTTTTCTTTTAGCAAGTATCTAACTTTTATCGACTATTTACCATTTGTTAAACTATCTACCAATTGAAATGATCAAAAATCAACAATAAAAAGAGCATCTTTGTGCACATATAGTTTACAAAAATAGTTATTTACATTTACCTTGTACACTTCCAAACGCCATAATTAAACTTACGTATAATTCCTATTTTAAATTGGAAATAATATGAGATGTCCTTATTCATTCAGGAGCTACTATGTTTATCGAGATAAAGCAGTATGTTTCAAGGTGGTTATAATTCTTGTTATAACAATTTGTATTTCACGAAGTCCAGTTTTTGTTGTAGAATACCAGTTAAGAGAAATTCGGTGGAGTGCACCGTAACGTTAGCAGGAGCCTTCGCAAGATATTTTTTAGCATTGTGCACATCTTCTTCGCGGGAAATTATTAAAGCTTTTGAAGGCCAGGCTGGTGGTGGACGTACCAATGCTCTTCCACCGCAAGACACGATCATACCTGAAAAATCAAGTAATGCAAAGTTCACAATCAAGTAATGCAAATTTTCTTTTATCACACCATGAATTTACTTACTCTTTAAATCGTCTATAGGTGGCGGGGCTACAGACGGCGTTAAGACAATCGTGTAACCTTCCAGTAATCTCTGTTCTGTTGCTTTATGTACACTCTCCCGCAATGAGAAGTCAAAAGTTTTCTCAGCGTTAGGATCATGTAAGATGTAGGACTCGCATTCCAAAAAGTGGCCAGCTGATGCACTGTCAGTCAACCAGTCCAATGATACAATGGGTTTAGCTTGTCCCAGCGCACACAAAAATTTTACTGTTCTCCGTACTTTATCGGTAACTAATACGGTGCATGTAGTATACCTATCCACCTTTTTCCCACCTACAAAACAAATATGTTCCATTATAATATGGTCAATAATAAAAGAATGATATATTTTTCTAACAAAAAAGAGCAATATTTCATCAAATTCAACAGATAGGTAAAGCATTTGATTAATACAGCAATACGACTATCATGTTAGCTCACCTAATCGCTTTATAATAGCCACATATTTTTCGTAATCTTGAACACCGGTGAATAACACCTTCTGCATTCCTTCTGTCAATGATATATTTAGTGCTTTGGAGCTGCCAGATAAAGAGATATCATGAATACTTTTATTATGGGTACTATTGTTTTCACTGAAATCTGAATCTCGTGGCTTTCTGCCTCTACGTCCTACAACAGTAGAAACTGTAGCCTTAGCTTCTTCGGTTTCTGGAGCTGGCTTAGAGGTTTTAGTGTTATTGATCTTGCCTCGCTTAGGCCTTGATAAAGAGAATGCAGAACCATTGTCATCGGTTTCAGATAAAGGCGTAGTGGTATCGTCAGCCGATCTTAACGCTATGGCATCCAGTTGTTGCAACTGCTTGGCTCTTCGTGTTCTTCGAGGCGATTCATCGAAGTCATCCGCAGTAGATGAACTATAAGCCGATTGCATGATGAATTCAACCTCCTGAGACTCCTTGCCAGGCTCCGAATTAAATTCAATAGTAGACTTGTTTCGTCTCCTACTACTGCGAGTATTGCCACTTACTGTAGGCGCGCTCTCATTCTTGTCAATGCTTGTTTTCAACGTCTTCGCGGCTCCAGTCTCAGAACTTGCTACCTTCTTGCGGATCTGGCATCTCTCGTTGCTGTTTTGCAAATCCCGTGAGCTTAAAGGACTAATTTTCACAACTGGAGACAGTTTGCCCGGGATACTCGATATTTCTTTTGCAGCAATGGCTTTCTCTTCATTCTGTATTTCGACTCTCTTGTTGCGCGTAACTCTTGTAAATTCTTCACGCGGAAAATAATTTAATATGGTCTCATTTGTTGTTGCACCAAGACGAGCAGATCTCGTTATACGTTTTCTGGTCGTCGGCGCGGTTGCTGTTTCTACAGTCATCCCTCTACGACGTTTTACGTTGGGCGGTGTAGTTGTGGCGTCCACGTCCGACGTAGATCTTTTCCTATGACGTTTACCAGTCGGTGGCGCATTTATCGACACGGATTGGTCATTAGTACTCTTAGATACAGTTTCAACCTCCTTTGCATCATCCACGGCCTCATTCTTTACGTTAACAGCTTTCTGAGGTTTCCTACCACGTCGTGGCACAGGGTTGTGCTTATCAGAATCCGCAATCTTATCGGTACTTTCGTTTCTTATCCATGTAAGACTGTAAAGAGAATTTTTATCCTTGGAATCTTCAGATCCTTTCGCCACTTCAGACACTTCGGCCGCATTCGCAGATGCTTTGTATCTATCGAAATAACGCTTGTCTACCGTCATAAGTTTTCTCGACAAATGCTTAAAATGCTTATCGGCGAGATTGTCATCCGAATCACCGTCCAGGGCTCGTTTTTCATCGAAAGTCGACACACGTTCATCCTCGTCATCGCTTATTTCCACATCCTCCTCCGGAGTAGTTATCGTCGGTTTTAATTTATTTAGAGCGCCGCGCTTGCTTTCCCTTCTCGGGTTGGGCTTAATCGATTTCGCTTTGTCACTATAAACCGTCGAAGTGGAGCTTGAAGGACTAGTCGGGTTCGAGAATGTACCAAAAATTCGAACCTTTGGAAGCCTTCCTATAAAATCGTCGTTACAGTCGTTCGAGGGTATGTTCAATCCCTTCCTCTTAACGCTGTCCCTGCTCGCGCTGGGACTGCGCAAATTCGCATTACTCAACGCAAACGTAGATTCACCTGATGCACCACCGGACATATTACTTTTGCGACCTGTCACGGGACTCTTATGAACATCGTTCATCATTTCCAACTTCGACCTCCTTACACCGCGCTTTGGCGTTATTACACCCACTTTACTCACAGGGGAGTTCTCCGCTGCTCTACAAATACTCCCTTGAAATTCGTTGATATTGCACTTTCGTAAACAGGCTGCTACAGATTTACTGTCCGTTGGTTCGACGACCTCGTGGTCGCTTGTTTCTATATCCTCATCGGGATTCTTGACCTCCTTTGTAGCAGCAGTATCTGCGACTGTCTCCGTCGGTTCCTGCGAGTTCTTCAGAATTCTCTGCTTTCGTTTTGTCGTGAGCATGGAGAAGTAAGCAGTTTGGGAATCACCATCCGTTTCCTGGCTTTTTCCGGTAGGTGTACCCGCTTTCTTGCCTCTTCGCAATGATAACGTGCTTGGCGCCGCTGATCCACTGGTTAAGACACGTTCGTGTGGTATTTTCTTAGCGACTACTTTATCGTTTAACGTTGCCTTAGAACTGTTCGCCTTAGAACTGTTCGCCTCACCATCGCGTTCCACCTGTAAAGCCTCCTCGAGACCCTGAGTGGACATAGGAGATGGCTCATCGATGTTATCTTCATTGGCCTCCTCGAACATGTTTTTCAGATTCCGCTCAAGAGAGTCGTTAATGTTTGTAGTGCCAGCCGTAACCGAATTGCTTTTTGAAGTCCGTGTGGACTTTCGAGCACTTGCACCCTCCAACGTCTTGTGACTCCGACTGAATATACTTGGTCTCGCATTTCTTGACGTAGAACAGCTTCGAGCAGTTTCACTTCGTTTCCCTGCCTCTGCAGACCCCGCATTCTTCTGCGCAATCGTTGATGACTTAATATCGATATCGTCCGCGATAACGAGATCTTCGCTATCATCCGACAGAGATTGTAAGGTACTTTCTGGTGACTTGTTTAACGCGCCCTTTGGTGTAGTTGTATTTGAATCATTTACATCAGCGGCACGCTTCTTTAATTGCGGATCCTGATCCAGACTCCTTTTCGCGATTGTATTAGCTTTGACGGTGTCCTCGCTATTCAGTATTATCTTACTGCGCTTTTTTATCGGCGAAATTGTCGGTGATTTTCTGCTGATGCTTTCAACGGCAGGCGGTATCTCAGCATTCGACATTGGAAGTCGGGACAATGTCGGAGGTCGGTTACTGATTAATGGACTCGACTGCGGTACCAAGAGAATCTGTGTAGGCAAGCACTCGTCGAGTTCTGTATCATCCTTTTTGTCTGCAAGAGATGTGTTTTTTATTGATGAAACCTTCTTGGAGAAAAGCTCCACAGGCACCGAGGGTGTATAAGGTGGGAGTTTTTGTGTAGGAGCCATTTCATCCGGCTCGTCCTCAGATTCTCGAGAATTCTTTTGTGTAGGCATGTCAAATAAGTCGTCAGAGTCCGCGCTAGAACCGGGATTTAACTTCGTATTCTCTTTGGAGTTGTCGCAGCTCGATTTGCTGGCAGACGCTTTCATTTTCTTTGCCAGCTCGACGAAATGGCCCTCAGCATCGGTATCGGAGTCGTCGCTAATAACCGCTTTTTTATCTTCAATTTGTTTATTAGATGCACGCGCCTGTTTGGCTACTTTACTTTCAAAGATACCTTCTTCGTCGGTCTCGCAATCGCTGTCAATAGAGGACAACGTGAATTTTTTTTTTGCGGGAAACGTAACTCCGCGTTCATCATCAAACTTACTTGGCTCGCATGAGCTCGGTTCTTTAACCGCCTTCTCATCTTTTTTACTGGTGCGACTGGATATACTTTGACCATCATCGGATGCCGATCGCTTTGATCGTTCGTTGTCCCCATCTGTATATTTCATAATTTCACTCATGTATCCTTCCAACAAATTTTGTGATCGTTTCAGACAATTACCATCTTCGTCTTCGTTCGACGTAGTCGAGGATTCGTTGTCTTTCTTCAATGACTCTTTATTGTCGTCGCTTACTTTTGCCAGCCCGTTTCCGTGCGTGTCGACTTTATCACTTTTACCATTCTTATCAGCATTCGAGTTACCGAGCTTATCCGAAGCAGCTTCCACGGTGGTCAGTTTCTCAGCTCCCGAAACACGAAGCGCAATGTTGCTCGGTCGTGAAAACGTCGATTCATCCAATTGGAAAATTTGTGTGTCCATGTCGTGGATATCGACTGCCGGCTCTTCTGAAGCAGGTTTCGCGCTTGATCCTTTGAGATCTTGCGGATTTCCCTCGCTAAGCTTTTGAGTCGATAGGTCCATAATGTCGTCGTTCAAGCTGTTGCTTATCTTGCCCAATTTTTGTGTCTCAACGTCGTGTATGCTCAACTCGATCTCATTTCTACTACCGTTTGCAGAGTAACTTTGCTTGCTTGTATTTGCCGACTGACATTGCCAAGGCAATGTTGGACGAACGAACGGCGCTGCAGACGATCTACTTTCAACGTGAACGGATGAGTTATTCTGTGGACATATAAATCCGTGAATTAGTATACTTATGGTATGAAGTAATTTCATTCGATGCTAATAAGGCTTCTTACCAACGAAGAATCCGGAGTCTCTGGCACCATTATATTTATCTTTTTAGGGTCGCTCTTAAACGTCGGCGTTTGAAGGGTCGTGCTGTCGTTTATTGCTTCTGTAACCTTGTAAATGGCCCGAACTTCACCAAATTCAATGACACTGCCATTCTCGACCTCGTAGAAACGGCCAGACCGCAGTACACTCTGTAGAACAGAAAAGACAGAATATAATGACGTAATCAGGAGTATTGGGTTTTATGATAATTACACGAAAAAGAGTGGTGTCATAGCTACTAAACATTATCCGACAGGTCATGTTTGAATGCGAAACTGGCCAACCAGAGATAATTCTTTATCACAAGTCATGTCCCTGTCGCGCTTTCAAGCAAGATTACACATAAAGCTTATACGATGCATGCAAAAACATTGTACCAGAGAAAGTAAACTTAAGAACTATTATGACGTGTCCACCGTTCGACTACTAATTCGTTAATTCTATAATTGTCTTTCGCCAAACTAAACTTTGCCATGCTATGAGTATAATCCTGTGTACGTGCTAAAATCTGCAATTGTTAGATTGTGCTTCGAAAGAATCAAAAAGTGCAATCCGTGAATGATTTCTTATACTGCAGATTTGTTTGTACAAAATCACAAGATATAATAGATCCGCGATAAATTATAAAAGCGGTACGTTCTTCAACATATGAACGACGACGAGCATCTTGATCTTACGTTGTTTATCTTCGTTTTGTTTGACGAATCCATATCGCAGATCCACGTTGGCGAATTGGGCGTCCCATCAGTCTCAATTTCGGAATGAAATTTCGACACGGTCTGAAATCATCAATCTCATTAGCAAATTAATCGCTCGGTTAAATAAATCGTATAGAATGATTTCATCGAACTACCGCAATTTCTTTTCGCACATTCTTCGTTATTGACTGATAAATGACGCAAGATATCCAATTCAAATCTAAATCTTCAATGTGGGTTCAATTAACTCGGCGTTGCAATCAGTGTGTATCTCACTACACCTGCCTCATGCTTTTTACAACATTCGCGGAATTTATCTTATCTATCCGACTCGTACAAATCAACGACGAATCGGCGAGTTGCGTGCTAAGGAAAACGTATAAAATTACGCACGATAAATTTACTCGGATCGCGGAGAATGCATCGAGATGAGACCCGCGTGACATTCTGGGAGGAGGCACAAATGAAGATTCACTGGCGATTATCGTCGAAAGATACAGAATCACAGTGAACAGAGAGTCATCCGAAGGGGGCAATACAGAGAGTGGACCCAAAAATCGCACATTTTTGGTTCGTCGACTGTCAACCTGAAGTTCATGTCAAGTTATACCTAATGATAGAACATTAATCACAGTAAAGTTTCATGTTAAAGTTACGAGTAGTACTTGAGATATGGTTGGTCAAAAGAGGGAATATTCCGCGATGCATCAGCTCATTGGCTTTGACGTAAGAATTTTTACATGAATTCAATAATGTCAATAATTCTTCACAGTGATTTGGCTGACTATTAACAATGAATTTGATGTCAGAACTTCAAAGCTCAATTCAAAAAAGTGGGCAAACCCTCAGTATAATTCAGATGTTTCCCTTATTGGAAATAATGAGTGATACATTACATATCTCTGGTTTCGACGATTGCGAATTTTTCTCAGAAAAACCCCCCCAGGAAGAACCATTTAAATTATTCGACCGATGTAAGAGTTCTTTCGTCGAAGCGTATGAGCTGCTGCGTCAAAAAATTGTCAGTACTTCGACTTGCCATATCTCAGAAACTACTTGTCAACCAAGAAATTTTGCTACAATTAGTATCTCCTGGTAGGATGTAATTTGGCCCAAAATCCAGGTCGAAAATCGAGGGACCAAAAATGGGCGAAAAATGGCTCCTTTTTTGGATCACCCTTTATGCTCACTCGTCACCTCCTCGTATCGCTCTTAGAGGCCCACGTATGTTATATTTGCCGCTGCACTTATCTAATCCTGTTGTATACGTAACGCGAGCGACTCCATAATGCTTGGTCCGCGGACACAATAAATAAGTGAGGTCTCGTGGCGGAAAGCATCAGTGCGCTGTGATACACGCGCACGACTTCATCCCATCAGACACAAAGCATGTCGACGAAGCTTTTAGGGCTCCTACTTGTTCTCGGGTTCGTGGCTCTATCCGAGCAGGACGAGACCGCGCCAAGGGTGAAGATTCCCCTAGGCGCTATCAAAGGTTCCTACAGGATCTCGGCGAACGGCAGGCAATACGAAGCTTACGAGGGGGTCCCCTACGCTCTGCCTCCCATTGGCAAGCTGCGGTTCAAGGTGAGTCGGCAATTGGCGTAAAACATTCTAACCATAGAAGCGATCATTTCAATTTGCTTGATTTTCCGACGAATACAGTCACCGAAATTTTCATTCACCCACCCAACGTTTCTTCATAGTATGAAACGAATAACTTCCGACTAAACTGTAAAATTCCAACCTTTTCTCGTCTTCAAAAATTCAAATGGCTTTTTCCAAAGCTTCTTTACTGTTTCTATGTCAATCCAGGATAAGAAATATCCATCGTGTCTGATTCTTTAACCTTTTCCATTGTCGATGTTACTCTAAGTGGATATGTGAGTCGCTCTCTTGTCAAATCAATTAGCTCCACTTTTTGCCTTTCTTATAAATTTAAGCATCAAAGCACTTGATCGAGCCCCTATTTTTTATATTTGTGACATAATTTATAACATAATTTATGGAGTTAATCAATTTGGCCTGTGACCGACTCATGTAGAAGAAGCACCAAACACTCTATAGGTAAAATATTATTAATAGTAAGCGCCTTTTTTTCCTTCGATATCTCAATATGCTGGCGCGATGAAAATTTTTTAAACACGCAGTTTCACATTTGGGAGATAAAAATGTGTGACATGCGAAAATCCTCATTTACTTTCAAGCAAAATCGTGTAACCTAATGTGATAAATAACTATCCGATTAATTAAAAAAAAAATTATTAAGACAATTGTCATTAAGAAAAACGAAATGTCACGCAGAGATATTTGCAAAGTTTCCATAATTTCACTTAAACCGTGCCGTATTTACTTCGTAAATACTTAACGATTAGGAAAACCACCGAAGATACCAATTTTATCGGAAGAACCGTTAACATATGCAACTATTCCAATCATTGACAATTAAAAGCTCAATAACAGTGAAAAAAACCAGTTACATTACCCGCAGGAAACTTCCGCATGAGGATGACATTTCAAAATGATCTTGTGTACCGAGAAGACCTACGCGTTCTGTGCGTTCCCAGAAGCATAATCGATCGAATTTTCCGGTAGCACAAAAACACTTCGAATTGCGTCACAAATACGGTGATGTTTACAATTCTGTTTCCCTCAGGCACCCCATAAATTGCCACCATGGACCGGTGAGCTTCCAGCAACGAAGATGCCAGCGGTATGCATGCAGTACGACCAAGTACCGGTCGATCTTGAGGAGAGGGTCGTCGGAACGGAGGATTGTCTCTACCTAAACATTTACGTGCCTGTTCGCGAACAAACTTCTAATCCCTTGCCCGTGTTCTTCTGGATTCACTCGGGTGCCTTCATGTTCGGTACCGGCGCAACCATGGGGCCCAAATACCTGATGGATCGCGATGTTATCTTCGTCGCCATCAATTATCGACTTGGACCCCTCGGTAAACGACTTCACGTTCAAGTCTTTTTCCAAAAAACATTCCAGGTGGTCCATAGAATTGCGACGAGCTCTTAATTATCATTAGATTTTCTACACTCTCATACGAAATTTTCCTCTACACTTTTCGAGTAGTCAACCCGAAATTGTACCAGGAAATCGAACTCACCAAACAACATCCAGTTCAATCCTTTTACCAAGAGACATTCATGAGTTTCGGCAGAAATCACGACGCGTTCCGAATTACCGTTAGGTTCTTTCAATTCTCACCGTAAATTTTCCCATAGGCTTCCTGAGTACCGAGGACGAAATCGTCCCAGGAAATAACGGCTTGAAGGATCAAAACATGGCGTTGCGGTGGGTGTACGATAACATCGAGTGGTTCGGTGGAAATCCCAAGAAGATTACTCTGGGTGGCCTCAGTGCTGGTGGGGCGAGCGTTCATTATCACTACATGTCGCCAATGAGTGCTGGTCTCTTCCAAGGTAGCTGTCTCACGTTGACGCAAACTTTCCTCCTCCCATGACTTTTCGTTAACTATTCAACGCGTCGATAGACTACGAATGATTCACCATTGCTATGCGAAACATTTAAATGGTGAATTGCGAGCGGCTATGAATGGAGATAATGCACGTGTCCTTGAATTATCATTGCACAGGCGGTATATCGGTCAGTGGTGCTTCTTTCGAGTGCTGGCCTCAAACGGAAAAGGCCGCGGAACGAGCTAAGAAATTGGGAGCCATCCTGGGCTGCCCTACCGCCTCTAATAGGGAGATGATCCGTTGTCTGAGGTATCGTCCTGCACGTGCTGTCGTGCAAGCCACGGAACACTTTATGGTAAGTATCATCATATCGATAACGGTAATTGCGCTATTAGGATCGGACATGCGACAGATAGTAAGGTAACTCCATCGCGTAACTTACTCTACTGACACGTCTGCGCGACACGATTTTCTGTTGCGGCTCGATGGGGTAGTAGAGTACAACCGCGAATAACGTGCGCGAATATTAACCTGCGCGGTCCCGTTAGTATGCAATTGTAATCCACGATAGGTGGACGCCGTTGTTTATTTGTACACATAATTATTCACTTTAAACGGAAAAACGTGAGCACAAATGTTGGACACTTCATAATAATTTTCGTTGTCGAAGATTTCCTTTTTTATAAAATCCAGGATTGCTTTCTCCGTACTTTCTTATTATCTCAAAACACTCCTTTCATCCTATAATCAATAGAACTTTTCTGTTAGCACATTTTACGTCTCTCCGCCTAATTACGGGATTTCCAGCCTATCGGTTAACCGCCTGTTCCACAAATTCTTAAACCGCAGTTGGCAAACGTTCTATACAAGCATAAACTGTTTCCTCGAAGTATGATATATACTTATACTTTCCTTTGAAGATTCGTTCTCCGTAAATAAGAAAGCAATTGAAAGAAGATACGCCATATAACCCTCCGGACTCGGAGTTTCAACGGATAATAGGCACCCAGTGTATAATATGTTATATTCGAAGCACTGCGCGCAACGCCCATTTCGTTGAGATAAACCTTAAGCGATTTTAACGAGAACGAAAAATTATCGCAGTACCGCGGATGCTGCCTTTAATCACTCATGACGTGCATTTCCTTTCAGCCATGGTTTTACAATCCGTTCACGCCATTCGGTCCTGTTCCCGAGAGAGCCGGTGATAATCCCTTCATCGATCGGAGTCCCGCTGAAATCGTGGCCAGCGGTGACGTCACGGATGCTCCATGGGTCACCGGAGTGGTCAAAGAGGAGGGACTTTATCCAGTTGCTGGTCAGCAATAATTTCAAATCCGTTGTCAAAGCGCCAACATCTTCGATATTAAAATTCCTTGATATCTTCGCAGAGTTCTGCGCGGATAGGAAAAATTTGGTGGACCTCGACAACAACTGGGACCTCATAGCTCCTCATTTCCTCGATTACAATTACACTCTACCGAGAGAGAAGCACGTAGAAGTGGGACGTCTGATTAAGAAGCATTACTTCGGAACGAAGAAGATCGACGATGATACTCTGCCGGCTCTGATCAAACTGGCCAGCGACCGATTCTTCATCACGGATAGCGCGAGAGCAGCGGTACAGCAAGCCAAGGCCAATAAGAAGCCGGTCTGGTATTACTATTACACCTTCAGGGCTACCCACAGTCTCAGTGAAACTATGAGTCGTGGATCTACCAGAGACTTTGGTGAGTATTGTGAAGATTCGGTAAGAATATTAGTCTTGATATGGTACCATTGCATTAAGGTGTTTTTAGACGTCTGCTCCGTCCTCATTTCACTCTCGATTTTAATGTCCATCGGACCATTCATTATAAATAATTATTTTCAAATTATAGTCCGTAAAAAAATTCTCCTGTATCCATTATACAATTTATTAAGATAAAAATATGTGAAATAGTGAACTATAGCATATCTCAAAACTGATAGGAAAACTGATAGGCCACGCTAGCGTTCCGTTTCCATTTCAATTTTTTGGGTTTTTTGCGCCCAGAGTTAACGGAAACGGAAACGTAGACGGAAACAGACATAGAATTGATCGTCTAAATTTTAAAATTTCCTTCATTCGGCAAAGATAACTTGTGATAGGCGCAGGGGAGCTGTGTCACGCACAGATTGTACAAAATCTTTTTGATTAAACATTTTTGATAGTTGCTTTTCAAAATTTTCTTTTTAAAAACGAATTTGTATTTTCACTGTACGAATGGAGATAAAACGATAAATAGAAAACACCGATTTTTCTAGGTTGTTGGTTCAGGCCATTTTCATAATTCTGGGCGTAGTTGTTATTTTTTCTCTAAATTCCAAATGGGTAATTACATTACAAACAAGGTCCAAATCTGTGGGCATGTCTGTAAACAATCTCACGTCCCTTTTTTTTGTAAGAATTAGAAGTTGTTTGAACCCACCCCGCAAAAGTTCGCGCCCACTTTGAGGCGATCAATAGCAGTACCAAAATGGTACAGTCGTAAGACTCAACGGACAAGATTCGAACCCAGAAATCTTTAATTCATAAATGTCGTCGGCTTATAGGAGTCAGTCATGGTGACGACGCGCTCCTTGTCCTCGACACACCCTACATAGCACCACCAGAGTCCGCTGCGGATTATCAAATGCAAAAGGAATTGTTAGACTTCTGGATGTCTTTCATCACCGATGGGTAAGTTTAAAACTGAGTTTACACTTTTTCAGTTTGGACGACCATCGTGAATGATTCGTTCAAAATGTTTATCCGAAGTGATTGAGGAAGAGAATAGAATTAATCTCTACTCTCAAAGTATCAAATGAAGTAGGTAAAATATTATAAACTTATATTCTACAGTGTGCGTGGATGCTATTCCAAGTACGATTATACCAAACGAAATGAATATAGATTTGGGTGATTTTCACTATTTCTTTAGTAGTTCTTCGTAATAATTTTAATAACAAATGATTAAAATCTGCTGAAGTGTACTTCCATCGATGAACTTGAATTACTGAGGCTTTCAATTTTCAGATTAATAGTGAACAAGTCATCCGCGATAATCATTCATAATGAAACGGTGTGAATTCGCCTTTGTGTTTTCCACCGAATTAATTTTCTTGGTTCAGTAGTCACGTTGTACGTGTGTTTGCAATTACAGTTTCGATCGTTTTCTAGGGTACCACGCGTTCCCGTGAAGTGGCCAAGCATCGACCCATCTCAAAATGACCTGCAGTATATGCATATCAGCGGTCCAGGAAAATACAAAATGGAAACGGACGCGAACTTTGGAGACCAAGACTTTTGGAAGAGCCTTGGACTCAATGAGAACGTAGTGAAGCATACTTCTGGTGCTTCAAGGGACGAGTTCTGACATTAATTGATATTCGCGCACTGTACATAGAGTTAATTATACTTTTAATTAATTTCACTTTTGTATGAAAACAGAAAAGTTTATCCTATCGCGGATGAAGAAACGAAACCTGATAACAAGACGTTTAGATAACAATGCAATTTTGTTTTCCTTTTTATAGTACAGGAAAGTCTCGAAGCGATACTGACTTACAATAGTCAACCATTTGCCCAATTAAGTGATATGTACCAAATTAATAAATTATCGCTTTCAATTGTCATGTTTTTTCATACTGAAATACATTCAATTATCATGTACAAACATGCTCTATCATGTACGAATGATAATCCTGCAATGCCTCTTGAAATATTTCTTTAGCATGTATCCATGATTGCAAATTTCGTTTGACAATATATATAAAAGTAATGTTACAGTAACAAAAAACACAATTAATATTAAAGAACCATTTTTCAACACTCTCAATTAAGTTTAATGAGTACAACTGTGCTTCTATAAACTTACTTGATTGTTTAAAATTATGTGACATGATGGATGTCTGCCTATCTTTGTAATTCCCTTGATGATTGGATGCGAAACTGAATCAATAATCAGGACACCGACCTATCAAAATAAAGAAATTGTTACGACAAACATAAAGAAAATGATATAAAAACATAAATAAATTATACATATATAATATGTGCTGGTAATTATACAAGTGATCCAAGGAAAAATTTTCACGTAGAAAATGGATTTCCATTTCTATTCTATAAATGGAGAAGACGCAACATATAAACGGGGAAATCAGTCTTATTAGATATTTGACTTAGGTCGGTTATAAAAATGGGCACAAAAACAGGGTGGCGTGCAAAATTCTGTGCAAAATTCTGTGCTAATTTCTGATACACTTCTAATAATGTAACAAGAAAATGTATCAATTAGATGTTGACTTTTTTGGATCAGCTATTAATTGCCATATTCATGAGCTCCAAAAATGCTCCTTTCTCTAAGAAACCAGGGTCGCCCTGACTTTTCTAAATAGCATAAGACATTCCCGATGTCATGACATTACAGAAATATTAGTAGATGAAATTTATTTAATAAGGTGTTATACCAAATATTTACAGTAACATCTGTTGTTACAGTCTTTTCCACATAGAGCCATATGTATATATTTACTCAGCCACTGTTAAAGGATGCAACGCGGCATCGTACAGTTGTGTTCCAACAGTATTTGCCACGAAGGTGAATTTTATTTGTGCGCAAGAAAGACATTGTGGTAATACATTGAAATTTTCTGGCAACATACATTCGACTTCTTAACATAGTACATCTTTGTATCAGTACTAAATGCATCAAGTCGTTACAAGAGATTCAGTAGACTTGCACGTAGAAAAGAGTTAGAAATTAAAATGAGTCTTATCTTGTGTCGAGTAACAAGTATTTTGGTAATCTTTATTGTTTCAATATATATCCAATCCATTTTTCGAAAGCCAAGGTTACGCGAAGATCTTAGTATTACAAGTCCATAAACTCATCTTGATGTTAGTTACAATGTCAGGAAATCAGAAATACATCTTATCATTTATGAAAGTCAAAGTGACTCTAATTCCTTATTGAAAAAGACACTTTGAGATTATAAATATTGGCATTCAAAACTGTATCAGACAAGATCAGCTTTCGATTGAAACATTGTTTTGATATATTATTGGAAGTGGTTAAAAAATCATGCACAATATTTTGTCAAACATCCTTGTATAGCGCTGCAACGCGATGTTATAACATTTTGCACATTCCGCGTATCCGAAGATAGCTGCATCCGAACTGTAGTGTTGTACACTACATATCAATTCCACATATCTAATTATTTCCCAACCATGTATAATGCTAGTATCAAGACATCATTAATTTATTACCGTATGTCGCATACAAATGAATTGTGAGTAACGCATGAATTGGCATTCACCAATTCTGTTTCTGTAAATGATTAATGTTTATGCGAAGATTACACATTACTCTCTAGTACCTGCAGGCATGTACGTTAACAATTGAAAGATTGATAAAGAGTGAACTTTATTACCTGCTGTGTGTCATTCTCAAGAGCCTCACGCGAAATTTTCTGGGTGACCATGAATTCATCGTCATCACAAATTTGCGTCGCTGGAATATCCATGTTTCGAGTTCCTTACGGCAGAGTAATTGTTACTAATTTTCTTCTCGTGGGTGGATACCACACGGATTATAATGAACACGTAGATTTTGATAAGTGAACGATTTTAGTACACAGTCATCACACATAACCTTGTATAACTGCGTAATAGCGTTTCGAAATGTTTAAGCAATCGAACACAATATTCAGCACTTTATCGCAAAACAAATGTGATTTGCGACTTTTCCCCATATTATTTGTAAATTACATTTACACAAGTATCGATAACAATCACAACAAATTAACACTGACAACACCAATAACACAAAATTATGTACAGTTGTTCCCGCCACTCACGTAATGTAATAAAAGAGCAGTAGCAGCAACTTCTTCCAAACCGTAACTATGGATACTATAAGACTACCCACCCCCGTGTGTTGGTTCCCACTCTGTTTGGGGTTGGCTGGCCCTATTACCACCAAGTACAATGCGCTGTTTTACCCATTTTCTATCACTGCATTACCTTCAGCAATCCGTTTAGAATCCTCCGCCTATTGTTGGTCTTTTTGAACGATCTAATAAATTGACTAATTTTCAGCAGTAACTATGGAATTTATTAACTCACCTATTTCGCATGAGAAAACGCGGCATCTGCAATGTCTGGCTCCTCGACGTGGACCTACGAGAGCAATAACGGTCGGTATTTTGGTGAAACACATTTCGACGTTATCAACGAGGACTTACCATCAATTTTAGACAAGTGAAAGATGCAGTGTTACCATGATCTCAGTAAGTAACGCATACATAACTTGTAGGATTTTAACTGATATTTGGATTAAGTAGGTTCTGAATAATCTATATCCATAATTGTATCGTTAAATAAAAAAGTTCTCAGAAACACAGTTCTTGGATACGCGAGTTCCTCGTACCTTGTGAACCTGTCGGGTTATATTGTCTTGTCGGGAATATAGCAAAGCTTGAAAGAATCACTTACATTGGTAAATTAATGCTCTTACCGCGGAAGTCCGATAGAGAGCGCTCGTGGCAACAAGAAGTACGAGGACGGCGCCACCTGAGTTGTTCCCGCGTACGGCCATTATCCTGCATTATCCTCTTGGAGATAGACCGGTTGAGACGAGTCGTGGAAAGCTCCGAAATACATAAAACCGGTAATGAACCTGTGATCACCTAAAATACGGACATGGTATATGTCATTGTAAATAGGAAAAATAAACACGTGTTTTGCAGAACTCTACACTCTTGCGAGAAGTCTTGCACCCTGTATTCTGGAGAGAAATAGTGCTCGCTACAGTGCTTGCTGATTACTCCTGCCACCTACGGTAATAAAATTAAACTCATAATTTTCAAGGTACTTATTGCTCGAAGGCAACAAGAAGCGCGTTTTGCATACGATCAGGCGCGTATACCAAAAATCCATATCTTCCAAAGTTCAAGACTAATTAAATACGAACCTACAAAATATTGGCTCTATAATAATTAATTAACTATTTATTTATTATTTTATTTACTCGTCCAATTGTTTCGCCATTTCCGATTTACCATGCACTATCATTCTATTGGAACCGGTCCGACAAACTAATTTTTAATCATAAAACAATTTAATATTTTAAGTAAAAAAAAAAAAATCCTCGATGTCTGTAAAATGTTAGGAAATATGCTTTAAGATAACAAGACTTACTATTCCATCGAAGATAATTCCCAAATATTGCCTTAGTTTTTTGCCCTCGAAAATAAGGCGGCCCTCTTAATCTTTAAACTGGTTTTCACGCGTCGACCCTTGGAAGTTTCAACCGCTCGCTGGCAAATTGTCCAGCAATCTTAATGATCGTGTGGGACGGTAACGTTCTTCGAATATTGGGATTAGCAAATAAGCAAAAAAAAAGAAGCAAGTGCGAAGAGGATAAGAGGAAAAGTGAAAGAGATGAAAGAAAAAACGAGCGTGCGTAGAAGCGAAACTTACATAAACCTTCAATTAGCGCGGCATGGCGAGCGCTTTAAAACCGTAATGAAAACTCGATATCCTTGAGGGCCGTGAGCAGAGGTGGTGCGTCATTATCCTGACCGTTATAACGACAATAATTATTCTTCGCGATCAGCTTGTTTTCTTTTCCTCCACCCTGTCCCTGCCGCGACGCGAGGACGACGCGAATCCAATACGCGGCGCGGATCAAAGACGTGCAGGATCAAAGGTATGCCGACGTCATCGTTCGTTGATCACGGATGCTTTCCCGTGGAGAGAGGCCTCGTCGAGAGAAGAACTCGAAAACTGAATTTCCAGGACGCTTCTGCATACGCGAGACCTCACCTTCCCGATCCAACTGCGATTCCTCGCGAGGGAACACACGGAGGAGTAAAAGAAATCTAGGATAGGAAAAGGACGACGAATCGTGGAACTGTTACCTCATTTTATTCACTTCTCGCAATACGGTTTCTTAAACGCTGCTTTCGAGATATTCAAAAATTTAATTCGCGCTTTACTTACTTTAATTCTGATTTTATCGTTGAAATCATTTTGTAAATGTGCTTATCGTTGGCTATATGTTTCTCTTCTATCTTGGACTCAAGTGCCTTAGCTTAATTTTCCATAAATCCGTGTGACTTTGATGTCACACAAGTTACATATCGAAAATTACCATTATTTTACAACATAATCTCGTTTTCTCGGTTACTGTGAAACAATTTTCAGATAAACCAAGGTTTATTTTTACAGAAACAAAGATATATTATAAAGAGATATAAAAAGAAATATTTCGGTGTTATTTAATTCATTTCCAGGTGCGCGACGCTTTAAAAATACCGATTGGCAAGATTTCCTATATTTGAAGCACGATTGTGTGATTCGTAGGTAATATTCTTCTTCCCTTGGTGGTGCAAAGTTTTCGCGTCGTGTGAAATGCGAATTGCCACAGGGATCGGTTGGAAAAGTCTCTCGTCCCAGTTTTCCACTGTGTAGCTGCTCGCGGCGGGCTTTCAACGCGCCGCGGAAATAATTGTCTCGTTTCCACGACCTTGCCGTGCTCTCGTCCCACGACACAATTTATTGGCGATCCCGCGAAACGCTCGGTCCTCCACGCGTTGGAGTTCCGCGTGCACGATATCGTTTTTCTTTCGTTTCCCCTCACGCCCATTTCGAAATAGCCTTAATACGAGCTCGATGATGCGAGCTGTCCGCTCTTTCGCAGCCAGGGGAGGCACGCGTGTACGAGCGAGCACTCATGACCTCCACGCGTGCTCACTCAACGCGATTCCCGTCAGTTGAAACTCTCGCCTCGTAAAAACAAAAAAACTGAATAATATAAATTGTCTTTAACAGTAGGTTTTACGAATGCACGGTGAATTCGACAATTTACAACGTCGTGCTCTCGACATATTATTCGAGAGTCAATTCGAGAAATTGCACGTTAGGTAAAAAATGCTTCAATTCGAACTAGGTACGTGTACGTAAAACTCAGATATTTTCTTTTTTTCGTTTATATGCTTTTATATCGTTAGTTCTATTCTTACACATTTGTATACTTACAATGATACAAATTTTACCCCTCAAGGGAAAACTTACAAATGTAGGGTGGTAGGCAGCGAAGTATAAAAATTCTTGAAAATTGATCACAATGGTAAATCAAAAATCAATAAAATTTTATGAGCACGATGCTAAACATGTTAATAAAATTAAGATACGACTGAGAGGGGTAAAAATCGAACGTGGATCAAAGGATTCGAATTCAGGTGCGAGATCCTCGATGCTCAATGCGCAAAACAATCGTCTATCGTTAAACCGATGCTCGAACGAGTGTTGAAATATAAACTTTCTTTTGTAAATCACTGACGATGATCAGGATTGCTTGGTAAATGGTGTAGCTGTATGCGCACGCGGGTATTATTGTTTCGTTCCTTGGTGGCACGATGAATAGGCACGTTATGCGAATGAAGCTTAATCCTCATTCATAATCGCAGGTTTGGGCCAGGCCTTGGCACAACGCATGCACGCATTCACACCCCACGCACGACGCAACGCACGCACGCGACGAACCACGTAACGCTCGTGCGTGTGCACGACCTTAAGGTACAAACGACTCCCGTCGCCTCACGGTCCCGCCATTCACCCGTTAATTCATTCTTTCTTCTTCCCTAAGATATCTCAATGCAGCCGGAAGCTCTTTCACGGCTCCTGATTTCAATGTCGAGAGGAGGGTGCGCGACCGAGGTAAACTCAACACGATTCGTCGTCAACCCACGAATCTCCGTGGGGCATAAGGATTTCCAAGTGACGAGGTAAGAGCATTTGGAAGTTTGCATTTGAGTTGATTCTTTCTTCTGAGTGTGTTATACCACGTAGATAAATTAAAATGAGAGGGTTGCACTGGACGGGTGACGTTACGCGAAAGTAAAGAGGACTCGCTTAATCCTTGTTGGTACGATTTAATTATGAAGAATTGTGCGCAAATTATGCATTTCATATTTAGATTAGAACAATATGTTTCATTTTATAATTCGTACATATTACCAAAGTCTCGTCATTTTATCGTACGGGGTTCAGCAACGTATGGAATGAGAGGATCGTGCTTAGTTTTTAATGAAACGAATAAATTATGATCCCAGTGTAACGTGCGTAAATAAGTAAGATTGGAATCCGCTCGTTTGGCACACTTGCGAATAAAACAGTGACAAACGCATCGTTCCAGTTCTCGAGCTTTGAGAAAGTCTGAGAGTTTAATTGTGATGACAACGCAAACGTGAGCCCGAATGGAAACTATGTTCTCGGGCTCGCTCTACGACCGAGATTCTCACGAGATATGTGTAATCAGGAGTGGCGCATGCCGTGATTCTGTGTCTGGAAGTTTTAGAGATAGACAACGGGAGAGAAAGTCTGTTGCTCACTTTCCACAGACGAAAAAATTGCAAATTTTCTATATCCTTCAAAATTGCTTTCTTTAAATTAAAGCGTTAAATAGAAAAATCTTTCACATACCTGCTCATACGTAATCGTAAATTCCACGCGTGTCGGTGATTATGAAAGTGGTCTAACGATCCAAGTCAATAATTTTTGTTAAAGAAATAATTCTACATTTTAATCGTGTAGATGAAAATAACACTATCCATCGAAAAAATATTTTTTTCGAATTTTTTATCGCCTTCAGAATCATTGGACGAGTGTAAGCAATCGATGAAACATGATTGGGCGTAGTCGCCAATCTCATGATAAACACGAATTAATTTCACAGGGGTGCGGTTGTACCTACCGTCAAAATTATCTGAAAAAAGTATTATTTTTAACCTGCATCGAGGATAAAACAAGTTTGCTTATATCAACGTGTCAAGTCTTCCAGATTTCCTGTCGCGCCTTTTCAAACAAGCCGATAAAATAAAAGCAGCCGCGACACGTATCATGGCTCCACGAATTTAGCGCGAACTCCGTTTACGTTTCAAGAGCGTCCAACGTGAACCCCTTTTCTCGGATCGCTGCACTCAGCAGCCACATAAACATCCCGGTTGCAGCTGCAGCTTATAATCCTTTCTTCGTAACGTCGTATGCTCGTAACTGCATCACGTGTTCGCGGACCGTGAGTGTCCTCTATTCGACAGGATAGGTGACCCTTTTCCCTGCTTGCTTTTTTCTCATTCCTTGTCTTTTTTTTTAATCGGCAAGTCGCACGGAAGCTTTGGTAATTTTTCTCACGTAGAGGACACACCTTAGGAGAATTTTCACCCCCGAATACCAATACGATTTACGAATATGGTGATCTTATGCCAAAGATTTATCTTTCAATCGTACGACTAAGATGGTGACACCGTAAATTAATGTTTAAATAAAGGCGAAGCATTTGCGGCTTGTAGGTTAGAAAAAGCGAAAAACAAACATTATGGTAAAACCTCGATAATCTAAAAAAAATATCATAATCGTAAGTTGTTAGGAAAGTTTTTCAAATATTTGTTAAAATTTGTTGACAGTATGATACAGGAGCAAGAGCGTAACTTGTTTTATCGACTTTCTTTTTACAAAATCTGTAAATATCTACTGTGGCGAATGTCTCAGGAGAGAAATTAACAGATCAGGGTCGTCATCTAATAGAACATATTATTCCCTTTATCTCTGCAATTGGCCGTCTCCCCCGGAGTTACCCTAATTAGAATCCTAATGAAATCGGACGTTTCAGGTTGTTTTGGAAGTTTAACTAAAAGAAGGGCCATGGTAGAATTTACAATTTATTAGTATTCTAGGATCAGAGCCCGTTGTTACATTTACAAGACGACCAGTTGCTAAAGTTCCAATTTTATGCGTGACTCGAGTGAGGCAGTCCTTTCTACGTTTTCATCGAAAAAGTCTTTTACCTCGAAGGTGACACGTAATTACATAAATTATCACCAGTTTGACTCTTAACGATGTTTGACAGTGAATGGTACACGACGACGACGTGACGTCGTCCAAATGCCCGACCCACGTTTAAAGGGAATATAATGGAGTGGTGGCGTGATGTTCCGAGCACAAACAAGCGTTACTGAGGAATACAATCGAGGACAATGGCGGTGGTTGTTACGAGAACAGGCGCTGTCTTGCCGCCGTCAATTACCAGGTAACGCACACTGTGATTATTCGATCTTCGGAATACGTCGGCCTTGCATCGCAATGCAATGGAGACTCTCGTCGTGTTTGTCGTGAAAGAAAGTCGGCTGACACGCCAAGTCGCAGTGGCTCACGCGATTCATATTTCTTTCTTTGACTCGAATTTTCAGTGAGTCCACATTACGAATGAAAGTAACGGCACAATCTAATCAAACACTTTTAATTATATAATTACCTAAAGACTATACAACTCAATGAACTAGTAAATATTGCATACGCACTCGACGATGTAGAATTTTAATGAATAACGAGTGATACGTTGAAGTAATAACAAATGATGGACGTAATATTGGCATAGTCTCGAAGGTTGTTAACTACAATCGGTTCTCTCAGGACAGTGAAATGGAAGATTAGTCGTCTGAAAGTATTTAAGGCGTTACCTAAAAGAATATTGGATTTTCATGCGGAGATATTTTTCGTTGACCGTAGGAGCGAAAGATTATCGACATCTAATCCAAACTGTTGATTCATCTTTTATCGCGGGAGGTGCACGTGGAGTAAACAGATAAAAAAAGGGAGTGAAAAATATCTTTTGAAGGAGAAAGTCGTCCTCAACGGCGTCGTCCCATGTTTATCTTCTGTCAACTAGCGATAGAAACGCTTGCGCTTGTCTGGGAAATCCCATGCAGTTTATCCGAGGAGAAGCGGTGAAGTTCGAGTCGAGGATGTCGATAGGAGCACCCAAGGATGCCCTGACAAATTCCTCGATCCTTTACGAAATCTCCCATTTTCTGTGATATTGTCACACTTATTTTCGAAAAATATTTTTCGCTATTTGTTTGGTATTTTAGACACAATTATAATTATTACACTGAGAACTTTTATTTGTATGACAGTACCGTCACGGTAATCGGTGTATAATTTTTACATTGTCCCGTTTTTCCATTGTTAAACAATTTACAGCTAAAATAGCATCGCCGGTAAATACCTGCATTTTAGTCTATGGGGTATGGCAGATTGAGAAAAGCTCTTTAGAATCTCCGGTCATTGATTCTGTAAATGTTACACTACGGACGATAGCGACAGCAGGCTTGTAAACGCGTGTAAACATCATGCATTACGTTATCCGAATTGTGATAACACGTCAAGTCTATAGTATCATCTGTATTTCGATAAGATTTCCTAAATATTGAAAAACATGCTCCACCTTCCTATTATCCGATTCACTAACAACTTTCCAGTTTTCTTCTTTCTCTCGATATTATAACACTCGGAGAAATTAATTCCAATGAATATTGCACTCTTTCTATGCTTTATCTTATGTTTCTCGCCAAACGGGACAAGCTCTGTAGTGGTTCGAAGAAGGAAAAAAAAACACCCAAACAAGCAAAGACAAAGTATGGACGCATTTAAATACTATCCAATCCATCGGATAGTGCTTTTAATCCGAAAGCGTTCCATTATTTCGATCGATCGTTCGGAACATCTAGCGGCCTGACGAAAATCTTTCGAAAATGTCTCGTGATAGTATTGAAAAGCAACTAAAGCGTTTGATCGTTATTCGAAGCTTCGATTTCCCATAAAGCGAAGGTGCGCCTAGTCGGCATTTTTTCCCCTTGATTTATCATCTCTGCGCGTCGTCGAGCTCGCATCAAGAATGCGGATACGCAACCATCTGTTTCTCACGGTACATTTATCTAGCGCGGGGCTAACCCAGGGGTAAACTGGCCCACGGGGCTTTCTTACAGTCCTCCCCTCTGGTCGCTGCAGTCTCGTATATTCGAAACATTATGCGAGCACCGTGTTACCCGAAAGCCCACGAAATCGGCCCATCCCTCATCAGTGGAATTGCTCGGGCTAATCCCTCGCCGCCATCGACATTTACATAAAAATAATTAAACGGCTCGAAGCCTGTGCGCGCGCGTTCCATGTCCTGGCCAACGTTTCTCGTTCGCCGAATTCGTCCATCGAAATGGCAATGCAAGCGGGACGGTCGTTAAAATTCCGAACGAGATGAAATCGGATGATGGGAATGCGATTGGTTCGTCCTTGGAATTGCGCCGCATTCGATGTGACTCACGTTTCGATAAGACGACAGATGTTCGATTTGCAATTTTCTCTCTCGAATCGAAACCAACTTTCCCCCCGAGAGCGATCACCTCGCGCGCTAACGAGGCAAAAAATTGCCTCGAAACTTACAAGGGCATTCTTGCGAAGCCAATAGATCTATCGTAAGCAAATTCTTCCACTTTCTTGCTAATCGATCCGTCTTCGACTTCTCAACCCGGATCACATTTCCCAGGTACCTCGTTATCTCGCGTTAGCAATTACAAAAGGTGCTCTCTTGATAGAATCCCTTTACGGTGAAGTCATCAAGATGAAGAGAATATTTCAGGCGCAGGATTCCATAAGGATTTTCCAGGACTTGAGAAGATCTCGTGTGACGTGACACGTTCAGAACGAAGCGCGCGACTATTTATCAAAAACGAGAAGAATCGTCTTTCGAAGAAGAACACGGAGTGGAAAGGCCTGGCTGGAATACATCCTTCAGGAAAAACACTAGAATGGGGTATCCCATTCTGCTGGAGTCTGTGTTACGCACGAAGGGACACTCGCTCGTGGATCCTCCCTTGTACGAGGGACGTTCGGACGAGCGGGTCCGCGCGTGGCAGGAGTTGTAACGCGACGGAGGATGCGTGAAAGCATCCATCAAGAGCAGCATGGTGCACCGCGAGCATGGCACGCAGCTGCCGATCTTCGTTCTAGCGTGTCGAACTAGGATTCTGGCTGCTAGGCAAAAGCTGTTGGTGGTGGCGGTGATGGCGACGGTGGTGAGATCCTACGGAATCTAAGAGGGTGAACGTTTGCCCCGTGGGATGAGGGTAGCCTAGAAGACGAGGAGAAATCGAGTGGGGGAACAAAGGGACACGCTCCAAGGAATTGCGTTATTCGACTGGATAACGTTACATTGCGCGTACGTCGCGACCCTTTGGATTTTGGGGTGCTCATGCACCCGGAACATCGAGAGAGAAGGAAAGAGGGAGGAAAGGAGAGACTAAAGATATGTCGAAGAGAGGAGTGAAGTGGGACGAGAGATTGGCGGTGCTTTCGTTTTAAGTTATTGCCTCGAGTGATGCTGCAATTTCGACGAACTTTAGATTCGAATGCGGGACAGGGGTGCATAATGTTTTCCAACGCTGGGGATTAGCGAGGGTGCCTTACGCGTCGGCATGCGTCATTAGTTGAGGGTAGAATTAGATGTGCTTAAAAGTTACTGCGAGGAGTGAGAAGAAGCAAATGTTCTGTTTTCTAATTTCTTTATTCACTACGTGACAATCGTCACTTTAAGTAGCTTTTACGAAATTCTAACGATATCCGCTGGGAAATATTTTTACCTTTGTTGAATTTTGCTGTGAATCGTTCCTCGAGTTCTTTCGATTTTGCGTCCTGGGTTTTAGCGATAACAAGTTTGCC
Source organism: Tiphia femorata (assembly GCA_944319695.1). Taxonomy (NCBI): domain Eukaryota; kingdom Metazoa; phylum Arthropoda; class Insecta; order Hymenoptera; family Tiphiidae; genus Tiphia; species Tiphia femorata. The sequence continues at coordinate 2,505,789 of OX090899.1, forward strand.
GTCTTGAGAATTATTTTTATAGCGCGAAACTGAGCTCTTTGCAGTTTTATCTCTTCCTCTCCGTATTTTTTTTTTTTTTTTTTAGAAAACTACCATTATACTTACTACGAAATTTCTCACTTTCAGCGTATCCGAGATACCATTCGCAAGTTCCACCCGGAGTTCGTTCACTCCTCCGTAAAGTCACTTCACTTTTATCGAAGATAATTTTATCGCTTCGGAAATAATTAATGCCTTCCTCAATAGCGGCCCTCGCATTTCGAATTCAATGTACCTACCCCTTCGATCCCCTCGTACGAATTGACGATCAACGCGGAGAGGGTCACCACAGTTCTGCAGAATATCGCGGAGTTCCGTAGGTCGGGTACTTTTCCGGAGCATAAATCAATGTACATTTATGCACAGATTTTACGACTTCCACGAGTTCCTTTTCAACAGCGGCGTACGGTGCACCGGCGGCGGGCTTACTTTTATGCGCGCCCGGAACGCTTCTCGCGGACAGTTCCGCATTATCGTTGGCTCGCGAGGATCCTCGACTTGTGCTTAAACTTTGATATTTCCATGAATTTTTGAGCGACGCCCGTGAATAAATGCAGAAGCTGTCTGCGAGTGGATACACAAGATCCACGAGACACGTTACTCCATCGCGGGTGCGCGATTTCTGTTGGCTTTTGTTGATTCTAGTTGATTCTTGTTGACTTCTCAGTCCACTTCAGCTATCTCTCGCGATGCACTGGCTCGCGCAAGACGCTGCGAAAGATAAAATTTACATCTACGAGGTTGGACACTGTAGATGGGAGTTCTCGATAGAGAGATTGCTCGGGAGTGAAATTCTACGGACGAGTAGATTCTTCCCTCGGTGAGGTTGGGAATTTGATTTTATCTGGCGACGAGCGAAACCGTAGTATGCGTTAAAATCTTCAAGGGTAGACTTTATCTTCCTTGTCCTTTCCTTTCTTCTTTAATCCTCTTTCTTCCTGTAATCCTCTCGGTTGACTTTATCTGCTTCATTCTTTGCTCTTCCCCTAATGCTCGGTCTTTTTTTTTCACCTAACCTAACCATACCTCCACCTTGTCGCCTCTATCTCAATTACATCTCATTCGCGTTTCTCTCCGTGGAAGAATAATAAACTCAGACAGTTGTACAACGTTCGAGCACGAAACAAAAGAAAATATCCTTACATTCTCAATGAAAACGTTCTTACATTTTCTCGTGAAGTTATCTACACACTGTATTATTAATCACAATAATGATTACAATTACACTTACACCGTCTTGGACATTATCACGACTACGATCAAACTCTTTAATCATCCTCTTCTTCCGAAGGAATAATTCTCAGGCCGATCGAGAGATTTTTAAGAAATCCGCAGGATGAATTACGATCGTCACGCCTAGAAGCGCGAAGCATGTCATTTGGACGATCGCAGGGGAAGGTCGCCGGTTACAGTGCGTGTAATAACGCGCCAAATGACGGGGCAGTCTCGCACTACAATCGGTGCGAGCGGGGGTGTCGAAATGCAATTCATCACGCGTCCAATAGAGAAAGAGAGAGGGAGAGAGAGAGAGAGAAAGAGAAAGAGAGAACGAAGGGAGAGCTTTCCTCGCGGCACCCTCGCGTTACGTAGCTCGCGCGTACTTACTTGTGCGCACGCACTTCGAGCATCAATCTTCTTCCGCCCAACAATGTTCGCGTAAATTACCCTCATCGATATCAAAGTGACGAGGCGGAGGGAGGTGAAGGCGAGGGAAATGATGGGACAGGATGAGGCCGGCCCTTATCTGGGGGCGAGTTAGAAAATTGAGGTTATAGGGGAGGCCTCTCTAACTAGAGGATGAGGAGCGCAGGAGTGAGTCGAGAAAAGAAGGAGAGGTGCTTTCCCTCGAGCTCGTCGAGTGTCAGCGGCAGAGAGCCGCGTTTCGTTAAGGATGCTCGAGGATTTCTAGTTGGGATATCGCTGGAATTGTGAGGAGGCTTTCTTGGGGTCGGCGATTGAGTAAGAGACATTCGAATGCTTTCTCGTGTGTCGTGCACGGTTTTAAATGTTGAAATTGAATTCTTGAGACGATCCATTGTGAGCGCTGTCGATCGCACGAGAAGCTTTCTGACAGGGCCGTTGACGGGCAGTGGAATCGTTAACAAGATTGGGGCGAAGATGAGTCAGTGAATGGATCGATGGATTCACGCTTATATGTATAGAAATATTACGGGCTCGGAAGAATGTGATTTTCTTTTCCGATTCTTACGTAAGTATGATCGACAAAAATGTCAATGCTACAGTTTACGTAGCACGCATTATCAACTAGTGGAAACTTTATGAGCTCGTAAGAATGGAATTTCCTTTTTGTCCTTATGTAAGGATGATCGATGAAAACGTCAATGCTACGGTATACTGTCCGCGCATTATAAAGTAAACGAGAAATTTATGAACTTTCCAGTGACCCGCTGACGTGGATTTTGCCGGTGACACACGAATCATTTGCGAACGTTTGCAAAAAGCTCGTCGCTCAATGGTATTTATAGGCAGAATTCTAATTTAGCGCGTAGGAAATGATTCTTATCCAATTTTATCCGCTCTCACTTCTTTGTTCATCCTTTAACAGCGACCAGCAAGCGCCACACCAATAACACGCGACCGACAGTGCTAAATATCACGATTCAACCTACACGAGGTGTTCCCGAAATAGGTGTTTAGGAATTTTTCGTCGGAAAACTCGAAGTTCGTGATATTTTCGTCACGGATGAAAAATAATTTCGGCCCCCGCGCGCGCGCGCAGTGGCTTGTTAAAATAGACGCGCGAGAAAGAAGCAAGGCTTGAGGGTGGATGTCGCGGAGAAATAATGGGTGAACGTTTTGCGAGATCGATGGGCGCCGTTGCTCGCGCGAAGCAAATCCGAATATTTGATCGGGGTGGAAGCGAGAAACTAGCGAGGCATTACGTAGAATGGTGCTATAAATTACCCGGGATGCTAGCAAGGGCGCGCGCATGCGCACCGTGTCGCGATGCAGGCAGGCGACACTTTGAAATACAGCTTCGAGAGTTTCCCGCGCTAAGCACATTCCACTTCCTCTCCGGTCTTTCTCGTCTTCGACTTTCTTCGAGAAACGGTAGAACCAGCGAAGACATTTCCGTGGAAGAAGCCGCAGGAGTAGCCAACGGAGAAAGACGAAGAGGAAGGGTAGAGGGCAAGGAAGTGGATTAGGTTGTAAAAGTTTCAACCGAATCGCGCGCCCTTACCGCCAACGATACCGGGCTCAATGTACCGTTATGATCTTTATGGGCGTCGTTTATAGGCCATTACGATTGAGTTTTCGCCCTGCCACCGGCACCATCGCCACCGTACCCACAGCAGCCCATCACCACGGTGCCGTGGCCCTAAGTACAGCCGGTGGAAGCTCTCTGGATGACGAAAGAGGCCAGAGGGTATAAACGTCCTCCCTTTCTGCCGACGATAAAGGCAATCACGCGGCCCCGGAAGGAGCTATAGGAAACGGAAGTTAGAGAGGAGTAACTTGAAGGAGGAATGAGGCTAGATGAGGAAGTGGTATCGATTTCTTTCTCACGTGAGTTCCTCCTCACCTCCGTCTTCGTTTTAACCAGCTCCTCTTTCGCTTTCCACTCAATCTTCGCACGCGGATTAAAAGGAAACGGGCAGAAGCAATTTCTCGAGGATTAAAGGAGATCGAGAGCGTATTACGCGCGCTACTTGAAAACGCGAGAGAGTTTGCTTCCGCGTGGCGGACGGCGGCAGCGGCTACAAGGAGACTAGACGTTACGACGGATGCGAAAAGGTTTCGAAAAAGTACCGATAACACGGACGCTCGGCAATGAGCGAAGAGATTCGCTTTCGCGAATGCCGCTGCTCCAAGGACCTGCCTCTTTTCTCCTTGGCGCGTCTCCTCTTCTCGTTCGAGTCGTAGGATCCCCGTGGCAGTTCGACGAGGAACGTTTTAATCGTCCACGATCCGCCGAAGGACGGGTGCTCACCCTCTCTCGTTGGTTCTCGCGCTAATTGCATTAATTGGGAAATGTCTACCCTCAAACCCTTTTACTCAGCCGGTCCCTGTGGCGGTGCGGCCGCCGTTACCCTTTTGGGCTGGACTTATCAACAGACCGCCCAGTCCGAATGATAATCTTCAGTTTTTCTCCATGTAGGATCTCTCCAGCAGGATTATTTTAATTAAATGGAAGATGGTAGGGTACGACGTACGCACGCTTCCGTGAAGAATCGTGTCCTGCGGATCATCCGGAGCCGATGAGGGAGGGGACTTATCGGATGGATTAACGAAGAAGCGAGTAAAATGTCGAAATTACCTCGGCTCACGCCGCAAGATTGCAAGTTTGCGCTGCAATTTGCGTTTAAAGTGGCCTCTGTCATGGAAGGTGCATACGATCTGATATCTACGGGAAGAAAGAAAAAAGTGGTAGCGACGTTAGCCGTGTTATTAGGGAGAAACTTTTTCTTCCGGAATGAACGCCTCTATGCGTGCGCGGAATCTGTGCTGGATAGGTACCTACGCGAGGTTCGCAGTGATACGAAAAGCTCGGAGAACGTTTGCACGAAATAAAAAAAATCACGTTTGAAAACGGACTTAACGAAAAAGACGAGTCGAGATGGAGATTTTCCGCGACGATGGTCACCGAGCGATCCATCCCACTCGTAAACCTTTCCACCGACGTTTTTCGCACTTTTCAAATGGACATAAGAATTTACTACTACCTATACACCTCGTTCACTTAACTCCACGTCCCTTCACCTCTCACCGTTCTTCTTCCCCACAAAACCAGTCTTCTTCGAGCGCAATAATTTTTCGCTTGCAATAACGGCTAATAACAATTATCATTATTACCATCGTAATGCACCTTAAACGTCACCCCGCCCGGTGTAATTATTCTCACCGTCTTCAATTACCACGCTTCTCTCCCTTCACGGATCGTGTTAAGGCGGTCGTATGCGAGAGTTCATCGATGATCCCTCGGACTTTAATCGCATGCAAAGGCGACGGGGTCCACGCGCGATTTTCGCGATCCTCTCGAGATAAAAGTAAATTGCGATTAGACGCGGAGCTTGTCGCGCGCGTAACAAGCGCGCGAGGCCGACGAGGGCGAAGGACCGCTCTCGATCCCGTGGGCCCGTGGTATGCCGTTTAAGTGCACGCGACCGAATGCATAATGTAGATGAGCGCCGATAAAGGCGACATCGCCGCCGCCGCGCCAGTCTAGCGGCCTCACCCTTAAGCTTTCGAGATTGCCCGGTGATTATCTCAGAACGCTTACGACGAGTTATTCTTTCGACACGGTAAGGAAGCGTGTTAATTCTTCTCCACGGGGAGACCCGACACCGCCGATCGGATGTGAATATGATCGATGACGTCTACTCCAATGTTCTCTCTTCATTTTACCCTTTCATTTCATTCTCGATCACTCTCTCTCTCTCTCTCCATCGCGCTTTCCTCTCACCCTCGCCGAATTCTGGCCCTTCTTCATTCCCTGTGTACGAGTGATATTTATGAGTCTCGAGATTAGCTGGAAGACCCCGTTGTATAACCTTTTCACCGGGAGCCAGGGAGTGGAAGCGGACCTTTATGGGATCGCAGGCGAGATCGAAAATCCTTATCGCGCGTGGTGGAGCATGAACGAGAGGGTCGCTTCGTCATTTTACAAGATGATAGAGCGCAGGGGTGAGCGATGCTTACGCATTTCCTCGAGGGTCGTGGGATCTTTGAACGAGATTCGTATAAAGTTACGTGGAATCGAAGTGCAATTAATAATCGTACTTTTCGAATTCTACGATCGCACGGAGTTGGTTCGTTCCTGTGCGAAACCACGGTGAATCTTTCTGCAGGAGAAGAGTCAGGCCGTATCAACAGGACGAAAGACCGTTCGACGTTCCTTCCAGCAATGCAAATGCATCTTAACTGCGACTGTATAAATCGTCTTTGAAATACGACACAGGTGCTTGTCCTACTTCGAAGATCCTGCTGCGTTCTCACTTATTATGTCACCGTCCTTTTGAAACGAACCGGCTCGTTTGGCCACTTCTACCAACTCCATACATTCACCGGTAAGCCTCGTATAACGAATCGAAATACACCGTGGCCAAGCTTATTTACGAATCAGGCCAATATTTATATCCGCGTATCGGACCGGCGCACTATAATTCCGATATTACGTTATCCCGTTCGAAGCACGTAAGCGGAGGAGCGGGGCCATTATTTTGCACGGTCCGGGCAAATTTTCGCCGATTTCGTTAATCCTCCCCTCTCTCTCTCTCTCCATTCTCACTCCACCCCCGTTGCTTGACTTAACGAGGCGGTGGAGTCGCGATTAATTAAACAACCGGTCTCACGCAGGATCTCTCGGATTCGCCGGAGCAGCAGGAACTGCAACGCGTGGATCAGAGCCTTGTCTGACCCTCTCTTCTCTCTCTCCATATCTCTTCTCTCTTTCTCTCTTACACAACAGTGTAGATAGAACTGCGGAGGCAGCCCCCAGCGCGTAGACAAGAGGAAGATAAAATCGGTATTACGTTTAGGGACACGCACGTGCAAACCTATTAACGAACGCGCGCTCACGCTCGCGACGCGCAGGCGAGCGAGTGAACGAGCTCGCGCAAGCGGAGAGAAGAAGAGGAAGCGATACACCGGGGCGGAAACATATGCACGCGACACGGCGGTGTGCACGGCGCATCGTGATTTACGCGTCTCTTCCCTTTCTCCTCTCCTTCTCTCCTCCTCTCGTGTACATCCCGCGCCCGGAATTTCCCGGGGCCTTCCCCATTAACCCTCGCTCGTACGTTATCCCAGCGGCTAGTATCGAAATTTGAAAAATGATTTTATCGCGCGACCGCGATCGCCGGCCGCGCCCGCGCTTCTCTCTCTCTCTTTCTCTTTCTCTCTTCGTTACGCGCCATCTCTGGTGCGCTCTATCCTCGTATATCAGGGAAAAGCGCGAGAGAACGTGACGGATAAATCGATCGATTCGATGCGATCTTTCGATTAACGCGCGAGATCGTCGGTAGACTGAAATTTACTTTTTTCCACATGTCTCTCTTCCTCTTCTTCGCCCGTAATTTTCGATAGGCACGATTTCACGTTGGACAACGCGTCGCCTTCGCTCCACGTTCGTTATAAGCGAGGCATAAATTTTCAATTTTCGCAGGACAGGGGGAGGTGATGGGTAGGAAAGAAGTTTAATTGCCGACGCGGTAACGGTGCGCGGCTACCGCTGGGAACGCGAAACTTTGAAAGCATTTCCGGTCGAGTTGGAGAAGCTCCGCTCCGAATGGGCGCACCCACCGGGAGAAAAAGAAGCGACCGGCCGCGATGGAGACGCGGGGCAAGCACTTTCGCGGAGAGTCCTGCTCTCACTCGTTAATTTATCCTGTCGAGGTGGTAAGGAATTGAGGAGAGAGCGCTCGTTCGAGGCCTCGCGAAGCTTCCACGAACGATCCCCGGGATTGAGTTAAATATTGAGATTAATGGTGGATTTATAGAGGAAAGGGGAACAGGATGGTATTTTATGAGAAGTTTAAGCGCGCTAGCGCTTCGTGTCCCCCCTGGTGTCCCCGTTTGAATTAAATTTGCGAAAGTACCGGGATAATCGATCGCGTCCACCCTGATTTAAAGTTTAATCGGTCGCGCGAGATTTAAGCTCACCTGCAAAATCATTTTCTCGTCTATTCCGGGCTCCTCTCCTTCTCTCGTTTATCGATTATCAATGCCGCGTTTCCCATGTTTCCGTGCGGTTCTCCGGTAGTTCGCGTTTTACGTCCATCTGGGGACAATGCGCGCGTTTGACCACGGGGGGTAATGTGAGACTCCAAAGAAATTGTGCGATGGTTGCGTCACAGTCGTGCGGAAGAAGTTTTGATCTGAAGAGAGCGAACGACGAAAACTGATGAACAAAGAAATAGGTTAATTTTCATTTAATTAGACCAAATCTCGTGTTTTTAGGCATGACCGAAATGAGAGTGTCTTGCTCCACTTGTGCCTATTGCGGAAATGCTCCATTTGGTGGGCGAGCGTAAAGCGCAAGCTACGGTCGTGAACTATTGAAGAAAAGTGTTCGCGAAGCGCCGAGTACCCGGTGACCCTACATATTAAACTGCGTTAGTTTTTCATTTTTACGCTCATTGGGTTTCTCTCTTGTTTCTATATTTTTTTCTTAATTTTAAAGTCTCCACCATCCGCGAAGATTAATTAGTTCCTTTAAATTTTCTACCGACCCTAATAATCGTTCTACCGCTGCACTCTCGACGTTTAATCTCATCTTAGGATCTCTAATCCGTTTTCCTCGCTTGTAACTTCCTAACTCCACGATCTTGAATCCGCGTCGTGCCTCTGGGTCAATGACTCGAGCCCCCTGATAAATAACGATCTCTCTCCGTGTCTGTCCGTTTACTAGGCGCAAGTTGAAATCATCCTGTAAACAGTATCGTATTACTGCGCGCCCGCGCAACACGGATATAAATTACCGGGACGAGTACTACGTTTCGCTTCTACGCGGCCTAGGTGTTACGTTCGCGTAACGTCTCGTTCCTCGCTAGATCCGTTTCGCCGTGAATCACAGACACGATTCCTGAGTACGCGCCTCACCTTGACTGGCGTCATTATCATCGTCGACCTTCGCGCGGTTAGATGCTCTGTTCGCGGAGAATTAAATGAGCGAGTCTCGCAGATGCACTGCTCTTCTCGCGTTAAGAAACTCCATTGAGAAATATACAATTGGGATGGAGATTGTTGAGTAAACGAGTCGGGGCTGTCGAGAGAATATTGTTTGCTCTGTCAATGATAATGAATGCAAGGACGTCGGTTTTGTGTATTTTCTTTCTACTTCCTGGTACACGCTATGGATACGCGGAAAACGCAACGCATAACTCACCACGCGTGCTAGTCAAAGCAGGGAGTGTATTATCTCGGAGGTTCGAGTAGATAATTTATCGGCGACGTTGGTTGTCAGGCTTCGAATCGCCAAATGTTACTTTTGGACCTTATAATTTGGGCATCCGTGTTTCTTCATCGATGAAGATTCATATTTCTTTCAGCGCGGTTCGAAGAAGGTAAAAATGCCTTTAGGATGCGAAAGCAAAAACAATACCGAGGTAATTATTCGGAATTATGATCACCTCGCCGATTTTGACGACCTTGAAATACGTCATCAAAGTCGTCATTCTGAACGACTATTTTCTATTCTGAACGACTATTTTCATGTTAGCGTCACGCGGTCTTAGTTTCGGAGATATACATAAAAATTTTGCATACTACATATTACGGCACCTGGACCGTATAAAAAAGACTCAAATTCGACGAAAGCGCAAGGTTTCTCTTATGGATGAATTAGAAATCGAAAAATATTTTTTCGTGTAAGTCAAAAGCTAAGATTGCGTGGTGGTGTCGTGTATGGGAAAAAAGTTGTTCAGAATTACGACTTTGACGAGACATTTCAAGATCATGACAATCGGTAAGGTGGGCACCACTCCGAATAGTTACGATCGCATGCTAATTGCATCAGGCCTAACCAAAATAGCATAATTCTAAATCACCTTCACCCTTCACGAAATCAAAAACTGACCGTACGTCGAGATTAATTCCAGATCAATGGTCGCGAACAATTAATTATCTTGGCATTGTAAATAAAGCGGGCGACCTCACGCATGATACCGTTACACTTGCAACGGAAGAGAGAGAGAGAGAGAGAGAGCACGAGGAGGAAGCGCAAACAACGGGTAGGGGTAAACACGCGACCTTGACGACATACCTCAAGATCATAAAAATCCGTGAGGTGGGCACCACTACGAATAATTACAATCGCATGCTTATTGCACCCGGCCTAACTAAAATAGCAGAATTCTAAATCACCTTCATCCTTCGCGAAATCAAAAACTGACCGTACGTAGAGATTAATTCCAGATCAAGGGTCGCGAACAATTAATTATCTTGGCATTGTAAATAAAGCGAGCGGCCTCACGCACGATACCGTTACACTTGCAACGGAAGAGAGAGAGAGAGAGAGAGAGAGAGAGAGAGAGAGAGAGAGAGAGAGAAGAGGAAGCGCAGGCAACGGGTAGGGGTAAACACGTGGGCTTGAATTCACCACCCGTGTCCTCCCACCCGGCGGCGCCGGTAAGAAGCGTCGCGACGAAGGTCGCAGGTAAAAAAGGAAGAGGGAAGGCGGTTGAATAAGGGCGGGAGTGTCGGATGGTTGCGCGCGCATCCGCCAGTCACGCTGCCTGCTGGCGGCTCGAGGAGAGGCCGCGTGGTCCGAGAGTTTCAGTACCTGCGAAACACTCGAGCAGGGAGGTTACGTTCGACCGCCGCCCTGCCAGAACACACATCGAACGAACGGAAACTTTCTTTACGCGCGTCCCCGCGCTCTGCCAACCTGCGCCTCTTCCTTCGATCGTGCGTGCGAAATGGCGTCCGAAGAGTGATCGTTCGCGACTTAAAATCCCGAGTGCTAGATCACGGTTGAAAGTTTGTTTACGAAACGCGCGCCGGTGTCAGGCTGGGCTGAGAAAAGCCCGTTACCGAGACAGTGGGTGTACCTTAATCGACGTGTCCTTTGAGAGAAAAAATACAAAAGGTGAGGAAGTTCGAGTTAAGAAAGTTTGCTCCAAAAGTGCGAGGAGGGAAGAGGCTCCGAAATCGGCAAGCAGCCTCGCGCGATCGATCCCCCGTCGATTCGACTTCTCCGCTCAGCCTCGATTCCACCGTTCGAATTGTAAACTATGAAGTCGTTCCACTTGAGAGCCCTTCTCGCCTCGCTCGCGATCACCGCGGTGGTCTGCGAGCCGAAAGATTCGCCGAAGGCGCGGTTCATCGTGTTCAAGTGCTGCAAGCGGGACGAGGAGTTGGGAATTCAGAGCGTGGCAACGAAAGAGGCGAACGATTCGAGCGCGGTGATACCACGGTGCCAGCCCAGCGCGAATACTTGGTCGCCCTTGGTTTATTATCCGGCGGTGAGCAAGATAACCGCAGGAGTTCCAGACCACTGGAGGATCGTAGAGTCGAAGCTTCCCGAATGTAAACAGGGCACGGCACTGTCCTACATGCTCTACAGGAACAGCAACCCGATCATTCTCGACGACAACGCGCGCGCCATTCTCGACACCAGCACCGACACGATGTACAAGCCGGATGAGTACTGTGCCGATACCACTGGTCTATTGGTCTGCGAGCAGAGGAAATTGGACGGCAATCACGCCGCTGCGACCATGAGGCCCAGAGTGAGACGATGCTGCGGCGAGAATGCCGTTTTCTTCGAGGGCGGGTGAGTTTCTACGATGGGGGATTCACGTTGGGCAAGAATTATTTGCTTACAGTCCTTCGGATGGTCGAGGGTGGAGTTTTTGAGAAGTGGCTTTGTACGCTGGTAGGTTAGAGTAGGCTTTATGACAGGATTGACGCGAGAGATTGTGGAAATTTATTGTGGACTGTGAAATTGTGTCTTGAGAAGGAATTTTTGAGAATATTGGAATGAGCGAATTTGTAGGCTAGGTTAGGTATTGGCGTATTGGTTAAAAACTAGAGTGACGAGTTGCGACGATGGACTCCAACCTGTATTTTTATTTCACTTCGAACGTGTACCATTTCATGATGTTGCCTTATTTTATAAATTTATATATGTACGGCATAATACAATTTTATTGGTGATCTAACGAATATCGCTGGTCTCGTTCGAAACACGAAAATAGGACGTCTCCGGTTACGGGTTAATATATTCACAGCTAATTGTAGAGACTAGCTTAATGGACTTGTCGGCTTTATATTGACCTTTAATTATCATGTTTTTTTTCACACGTAACTGATATCGTATTTCTAAGAGGCACTTAAGATTTTTTTTATTGAGTAAAATCATGAGATATGTACTATTTTATTGCTTCAATTCGCCGTATTAGTCTTTTGGTATGTTTGAGGGTGTATGTCCAAAAAGAGACACTATTATTTAGTAAACGCAAGTAACAGCATTTTAAATAATCTCCGAAATAATTGTGTGTATGTATAATACAATACGCGTGCATTTAGCAGTTAACGATGTAAGCGTTAAAAATAAACGTCGCGTATCTCATCGAATTGTCGTATGAAAGTTTACAAACATGTGTCGCGTAACGTTTACTTGCACTACCCTCACGAGTGATCGACACGGTGTAAATAAAAACACACTCGTGTAAACAGAATGCTCAATAACGGGCAGCAAATCTCGTAATTCTGCCTAGATCACCGGCACATGCATTAACCAGGAAGCATGTTATTTAAAAGTCTTACTACAAACAACACAAAATTCTTTACTATCGTTTACGTATTCACATTTATTATTTAAAACGTTCTGAAATCCTGAAATGCGTCCTGATTTACAAGAGTAAAGTTGCGTTGCGGATAACACTAGGGAAAACTATTAATCTTAGAGCGCTTGCAACCGGGTTTACGTGCGATAATGGAATAAGGAACGAATTTATTGTGTTTATCGTATCTTTGTTTATGCGAAGCGCACGAAGGATTCAATCGACGTGGAATATCTTCTTATTGCAGGAAGACCTGCGAGTATTTAAAGGAAGCCGCAGATGTACCGCCATTGTTGTCGAATGCATCCTCGATAGTGGAGATCGTTTCTGGATTTCCTACGTGCCCGCATTCAGACAACTTCACGATCCTGGGGGACACGAAGCACGCGGTCCTGCAGCCTGACGGTGCCCTAGAGATCGACGGGGTCACCTTACCCAGCGGTCAGTTTTGCGTCGAGAGGATCAAGGAACTCAACCACCAGGCCAAGGTCTTCGCGTGCCCCGAACACGCACCCCAAAGGTAAGCTTCCTTCTCTTGTCCGAGGTTCTCGGCTCTCCAAGCTCTCACAAATTCTCGAGCTTTTCGTCATTATTCCTCATTCCAAGCGCAATAATATTTATCGAGGTTTTAACGTTTTACCAGGAGAGTAATTTTCGTTTACGTAAAAGGAACGAAGTTCGACAATGAAAAATTTGTCGTGCTTATTTGAGTTGTCATCCCGTCTTGACGTAATATTTCGTCAGATTTGCTCAAGAGGTTACTAGAATACTTTCCAATATTTGGTATGCGTGTCGTTCGAATCAAGTTGAATTATTATGGGTTATCAGTCGACTTGAATCAACGGAAGAAAAGTCTTTGTTAGTTCTTGTTAATTCATCAGAATTTAAATGTGCAATATACGTGGAATTGGAAAGCAGATTGAGAAACTCGGAGCGAATTTTTTTTTTAAGAAAGGTTCGAGATTCTCTTTAGTTTCTTTTGGATCTCGAGCATGTTGGATTAATGAAACTTTATGGTCTCACATTTTGCAAAGTTCGCAGTCGATGCAAATAGACTTCTAACCGTCTTCCTCGGTCCGTCGAGTTCACTTCTCACCGCTCGGTAGAGTAGTCTTTCGCAAGAGTAGTTAGCACGTTCGCGCGTAAAATCGTTACGGCCTTCTGCTCATCATCGCGCGTTATCTGCCATCGGATGAAACAGTTGCACAAACGCCTTACCGCGTATTCCTTATGGAGAAGCTTCGACGAAACAGCAGAGAAAGTTGATTCGACGCAAACATTATGTTTTTATTCGTTTGTATTTCATGCATCCTCGCCTTTTTAATCATAATTATTCCTCGTCCAAATGAAATTCAAAAACGCGAAACACTTTTCGTAAAGAAAATTTGCGGATCACGAAAATTTCGAAGCTCTTAAAATCGACAGAGAAAAGAGTTGCGCGGTTACAGTTAATTTAATCTATTACCACACACAACGACTGTGGCCGACGATTTTTTATCGATATGTACCCAAATTATAGCTATAAAAAGTGCGGCTACTAAAAGTGTGCTGCAATGGTTTAAGTGTAGCATCTTACCCGGTAGCTCGCGATTTCGTAACTTCGCGCAACACTTGTAAGTTCGTGGAACACCAACTATACCCTTTTTCACGAGAGAATAACACCGTTTCGCGCATCTCAAATGACCCGATCGAGAATCGGGAGCGGTCACGTGGGAATGCAACCAATAAAACGTTTGCTATAGTAGGGATATGCGCAGACCGAACGAAAACAACTCGTCCACGCTCGGGGTTATTCTCTCGTGAAAAAGGGTATAGATCGTGGAACACCTTTCTAGAAACATCGGTGAAGAATCGTTAACCCAAAAATTTTAACATCCTCTAATAAAAGAGCCACACAAGTTCTACTAGGTGTTTCTACGAACAAACCTCCAATCGTTCTACCTCCATAAATAAAAGTCTCGGTCTACGTGATCATTCGTACAGCTCCACCTCGAAAGGAAGCGAAAAATAGAGCGTCGATCTCGATCGATTCTACGAACGAGGATACCCTCGTTCGACCTACTTCGAGAAGGAGGATCGAGGGATCGAGCCGAGGCGTTTCGACTTTTTGCCATACACTCCACGGTATCGGCCACTCCGATCTGAATTTATCGCGGCGGGTAATTGCACGGTGTGGACGGTGACGACGGCCAAGACAAGGACGACGATGTTACCGTCGGATATCGTCCTTTTCTTCTCGTTTCGTCGATTTATATCGAGGACAAGAGGCGCGCGTTCCAACGAAAGAAAGGTGCACGGCCGCGCCGGCCTCTCTCACTTTCACTCCTCCGTATCCTCTTCCTCGCTTCTTCACCGCCAACGAGAGAATTTCTAGGTCATGTGTGCGCGCGCGCGTCATCTCGTCGCGGGACGATTCCTCGAGAGGCGACGATCCGGTGACCTTGAAATACTCACGCGAGTCTGTTGAGAGAGCAACCTTCGAGAGAAGAAGAGGACACTTTTAGCGATACGAACGAGAATTCGTCTCACTTCAACGAAACGACAGAAATTTGCGCTTCGTGTTACTCTTTCGCGGATAGTCAACGAGAGACATGGAGGGCGAATGAGCGTGAGAAGAGTGCGAACGAGGGTATGGCTCTTCATCCTCGATGTTGGAAATAAAAAAAAAATCGTCCGTGCTTTTTCCGCGGTGGGTTTGACCCGCCGACGAGCGGACGAGGGAAAATTTGACCGCTCGTTCGTAAAAGTTTGCCGCGCCCACGACGACGGCCGAAACGACGTTCCGAAAACTCAATTAGCGAGGACCGTTTGCACGCTCTCTATATGTCTATCTATCTATCTCTCTCTTTCGTTCTCTCTCCGTTGTACGACCAACTTCGGAAAATTATCGAGCGAACGCGCCGTGGTATGTAGTTCCGCGGTTCGTTTTGGAGCCTGGAGGTGGAGGCGAGAAGGGAGTGAACCGAGCGCGGAGAATAGTTGGCGCTCGCAAGGGGAACGAGAACTCCGTCGAACGCTAATCGATCTAAACGCTTAAGCGTTCTAATGCGCGCTCGAACCCGTTTGCTCGTCGTCCAACCGCCACCACGTCCCTCGCGTTCTCCGCAATTTGCTTTTATGCCGGGCAAGCGACGAGAAGTGGGTAGGCATAACCGTGAAGACCGAAGGAAAAAAGAGAAAATTTCTCGTAGATATTTTTTCTCTTTCTCATCGTGTCTCTCGCTAGCCAACACCTGGATCCCCTTGTCCACGCTTCGATGTGAGCATTATTATTGGGCGTGCTCACCGAGACTTTCTCCGTGACTTTCACTCGTTGCGCATTTACCATTCCACGAGCTGAGTCTCGTGTATTTATCTCTGCCCGAGTTTACGTTGGTTTTCGTGCAATCGTCAAATTTCAAAGGCACGGTGAACCCAAAGGTTTGCGTTTAGATAGGATCAACGATGGGAGCTGATCTTACGGTGACTAGGATTAGTCGATTGAATCGTTGGGTATAATTTAGTAGACGATAATGTAGAATCTAGGTGATTAATGAACATCAGCTTTGATGTACTGGCCTTCTGGATTGTTAATACGTACTGGCGAAATTGTACATTGGGTCGCCGTTATTAGGTTAATTACTTTAATGATAATGATGCTGCGAAAAAGAGGAAGTGTTAAAGTAAGTGTAATAGAGGCTGAGATTTTACAGGGCAGGCGTGAAGTAAAGGCGTTTTTTTTCTTTTGACGTGCGCGATTTTCGATCCTCCAGGAAAAAGGCGAGGAATCGCTAGATAAAACCAATATTCACCTGTCGGCCGAATATCCCGGGAGAATTTAATTAAGAAACTCGTACGCGACGCGCCAACGTTATCGGAAGCGGAGTGGGGGTTCTTTTCGCGAACGATTTTTCTCTTTTTCGAGAGTTCGACAGAGAAAGAAAGAGAGAGAGAGAAAGAGAGCAGAGAGCAGCAACGAGGCAATATAAAAGATCGATGGAATAACTCACTCCCATGCGTCAATTGGCTGGCACGTGGCCAATCGATCACGGAATCGATACGATGTGCCCGTTAAGAGTCCGGCTCAGGATTTAATTAAACCTTCCTGTTGCCAGGAGAGCGCGGAGGAAGTAATAGCTGGATAATTTGTCTTTTCCTTTTTTAATTCTTACTTCTCGCTCTGTCTCTTCCACCACCCCCTTGCCTCTTTCTTCTCATTCCTGTTCCTCCTTCCGAAAGGGCTTTAACCGGAGTCCAACCGGTATGTACGTACCTATATACGGTCGGAGACCGTAAGTAATAGCGAAATAATTTCTACTTTCCTTCACTACCGTCCTCCTCCTCTTTTTTTTTCTCTCCTTTGACTCATCCTCTCTTTTCTTCTCTTATCCTTTGTCCCTCTTTCCGCTCCTCTACACTTATAAGCGTGCTTGCTGTTCGTGGAGTAGATTGAGAGAGAGGGAGAGAGAGAAAGATAAAGAGAGAGAAAAAGAGAGAGAAGACTTTTTTAATCGGGTACGATGCTCCGTAAATTTGCAGACCTTCATCGCAAGAGACCGACATCAGGTTCACCTTGTATCCAGCCGGGTTCATCATTAGTGCGGTCTTCCTGGCCGCCACCTTGGCTGCCGGCTGGCTGCTACCGGCCTCTCATCACGTCCTGCATTGGCGCTGCCAGACGCATCATGTCGCCTGCCTCATGCTCGGCAAAATTCTCATGTCCATTATACAGCTAGCGGCGCATTCCCTTCACGGCGAGAGCTGCAAGGCACTGGGTGAGTCATTTTCCTTTTTTATTGCTTTTCTTTTTTATTTCTCCTCGTTTCTCCCTCTCTGCTTTGCGTCTCCTGGAGAATCCTGCAGATTGGGTGGCAGAGGCATGTCACACTCCAGGCTCAGCGAGAATTTGAAAAAATCTGGAGAAAAACGAGTGGAGATTGATACATTTTGTTTTTCATAATTTACCTTTCTCATTCGTCGATGTGCAGCTTCGCTCGTATAGATTGCTGAGATTAATTCGCGATTTAGAAAAATTCGGAAAAGAACGATCGAGAATCGATGATATCGCTTCTCTTTCCGGCTTTATTTATTTAAGTATCGATGGACAGTTTCGTCCGGATAATTCGCTGGTTAATGCTCGCCACGCGAACGAAATGTAATGATTTTCGTCCCCGGTACTGATGCGAATTTAAATGAGAAATTTAATTGAATTTTGAAAGCTTACATTCGTATTCAGCTTTCATAGTTTAGCGTTGTTAAAGATAATGGGCGAGTGTAATTAGCGTTTCTTGTAAATGAAAAGCGTTCGAGGCAGGAGAGTCTGATGAACGATTCGCGACATCGAGAATGAAAAGTTGATTTTAGAAACACTTGAAAAATTCTTCTACAACAACGTTACTTTTCTTCCGCGTTTACGCGCACGTCGACGATTTAACACGAGCGGAAAAAGATAGAATTCCTTGTTCGTGGAGCAGTGAAATTTCGGCATGGGATGACTGGCGCTTCGCATCCCCCTCCACTCTTGTCTTTCCTTTTTTTTTTGTTTCGTCGACCACTGGCAAAACGGCTACACGAGGTCGATTACACAGAGGGCGGATAGATGGAGGAAAGGGGTTGCAACTAAATACACAGATGGAATTCGAACGGTCGGACGTCCGCGTCCCTTCGAGCGAGGCCAGCTTTATTTGCTGGCGCCCCCTTCCGCCAAAACTCCGGGGGTAATTATTCGGATAATCGTAGTAATCCCTTGCAAAGCTTTCCTGCTCTCTGTCGCTCGCGCGAATCGTCCACTTCTCTTGTTCCGCTCGCGAGAATCGATTAGCGCTCGCGTGCGCCACTAGGCCCGTGCCCACGGCTCTTATCCTACGCGAGAGCGTAATGGCGCGCAGAGGTTCTCGTTTACATTCAGAATCAATTTCAATAATTCTCATTGCTCGCGCTGCCGCTTTCGCTCGCCGCGCGTATTGCCGTCCGTCTGCTCGATCGTTACTTCGATCGCGTTTTTCTCGTCGCTCGTGCTGTTTTATTTCTCTTTTTATCTCTTTTTTATTTTTATTGTTCTCACCCGTAGCCCCGAACAAACGCTCGATCGTTACGCGTCGTTTCGCGTAACTTTTTACCACCTCGCGAACGCGCCTGCAAAATGTTTCCGACACAAACGAGTACCACGCGTTTGCTCGTGTATACATACCACTTAGAAATCAATGTGTCGTTGGTTCTTTTTTTTAAATTTTTGTCCTCTCTCGAGGATGCACACTTAAGAGAAATTAAATAAACGATTTCTTTACAGTGTCTCTATCTCACTATTGCAAAACTGTCGAAGCGATTGATTTAGTTATCAAATACCACGTGTACGATGCTTCTCGACTATTCATCGTCTTTCTTTACTTATTTCTTCCTTTGTGTTTTTCCCTGGTGTCTTTCGTTTATCCTCGTTCAACTTCGAAAAGAGCTTCACTCACGCAATACGAAGGAGCGCTCGTGTGATCGGTCGAATGAGATTTCATCCGGCCGTGAAGATTCCTTCGGCGATGGGCATATTTTGAAAGTAGTACACTCGGATGGATCGATCGCGATGGTATGGAGGCGGTAATAGAAGAGGTTGCGAAGAAAACGGAAGCTTTACAATATCCTCTGAGGTAATAGCCGTGACGTGCGGCGGTGTTGCGATCGCGGCACGGTACCAGGGCGAGAGAAGGAAAGGAAGAGAGAAAGAGAGAGAGAGAGAGGGAGAACGAGAGGTCGAGGACCCTCGCGGTCCACGAAACCGAAGAAAGGAGAAAGTGGCACGGACCGTCGACTGACCCACAAATCCCATCGAACCACCTCCCTTCTCAACTTCTGCGTTCCTCCTGTCTCTCTGTAGCTTTAACTTCATTTCTCTCTTCTTTTCATCTTACATCTCTCCTTTTCTTTCCTTTCCGCGCGCCTCTTCCTCCACTTTGCTGTACGCGCTCGCTCCAACCTCTCTTCTTCCACTCGTTAAATTCTCCTTTCGTTCTCTTTTACGCGTCCCCCACTCTATTCCTAACTATCTCTATCTACAATTCTTCCCCTCGGCTGTTTCTTCTCTTTTCTCCATTAATTTTCTACTTTCTTTCTCTCGAGCACGAACCAACGGTTAGAGAAGGCAGTCTCTCGACGGAGTAGAACATTCTTGGAGGATTCCAGGAAGATTTTCGATTTCATTAGTCCTGTCGAGTGACCAGGGGCGTGCACCGAAATAATTTACGAATCGCTTGTAAATACGACGATCGACGGACGTGCGTGGGCCCTTCCTCGCTCTTAAATTCATTAAAATGCAATTGTGCTCGATCAATCTGGATGAGCCTGACGTAAGGCGCGGTCTCTCTCGGCCACGGAGCATAAATTAAGCCGACTGCTGGATCTCGCCGTGTAGAGAACACCAGCGGGGGGAGTAGTGTCGCGACTTTAAAATTCATGATCCTCGGCGATCCGGTCCCACGATCACGAGTGCGAAAGTCAGTTGAGTAATACGAACAGGATAAAGACGCACCTTTCTCCCATTGCGTAGAAGAATGTTCAAGAAAAAAATTGCTCCGCTTCGCACGGTGTAATTGTTTCGTCGTCCGTCGATAACTGGGAAGTATGACGTTTTTATGAACAAAAATTTTCTGTGACTCATACAGTAAGATGTCCAGGCTCTGTTCGCAAAGATCATTTCCTCTCTGCTTTCGAATTGTCCGATGATGACTGTTTAGTGCGGTAGGTGCCGAAGGAAGGACGAAGCGGCTTGAAATAGTAGAATTGTAAAGGCGATGAACGAAATTCGCCAGGTTCGCAAAACCGGTTCTGATCGGTGCCTATCCTTTATGCTATCTCTTCGGTATGCTATCGCATAACAGAGTTTCACGGTAGAGCTCTAAACTCATATTGTGAGGTGGTACGTACCTAGCCGGGTGCAAAGGGTTGCGATGACGTCATTGGAAAACGAATATCGCCACGAAGTGAAAGGCGTGCATTAGAGAAATGCGCGGTGGGAAGGCTTTCATCGAGACTGGTTTACCGATTTTGTTTCATCGATAAAAGATACCTGATATTCGAGAGTCGCGTGCACTAAAAACAATTAAGACGTACGCTGTTTCTTGTTTATACCTACACTTGCTGTAGAGCACGTCAGTCGCACAGTTCAGTCTGTCTGGTTAATTACGAAATTATTAGGTAGAATGTCAACCCGGAATAAAAACATTCTACTACGTAACTAAAGTAAAGAATATTTTAATATTATTTTTAATATTATATTCCTTTAATAATATCTACGCCAAAGCAGACCTTTACTCCGTAATTAAAATCTCGTCTAACAAGGAGACCGCACGATTTTATAAAATCACATTTCTAGCTGCTTCAAAATAAGAAGCTAGTTCCTTTTCAACGAAAGTCTGATATTAGAGTTGAAGTATTCTTTTCTCCAGTTTCCACTTTTCGCGTTTCTTCCGCGAGTCGCGAAATGCGACGCGTGGCCGTGGCAGAGGCACGCATCGTCGCGTGCCGCGTAACGCGAACTCGACGAAAATTACAGGATACGTTGGCAGAAAGTCCGCGGTAGCGCTGGCGCGGCTTTTAAACTCGAAGAATTCCGCGAGCGCACCGAGAAGGTGACGACGAGGCTCGGAACGCGACGGCATGGTAACGGTAACCGGATTCCACTTATTGTTAACGCGTGCCTCGCTCCCGCCACGTCTTACATTGTTCTTGGAAACCTTCGAGGAGGATGGCATAGATCGACTCTCGCAGGTATTCCAGAGAGCCTCCTCTTCTCCTCTCTCGTCGGAATTGACGCATAACCCTTGAATAAACCTTTGCCGAGAGACAAGCCTTGCCCGGCTCGCTTCGCGTAATTTCGGACAATGTTTTCGCACGCTCGTCAACGATGCAACGCGCGAAACGGCGAGATGATTGATGCGCGCGGACCTCGCGATTACTCGCGAAATGCGTTTCGCCTTTTCGTCGTTTTTCTCAGGTTTTTTTTTCCTTGTACGTAGCTTTTTTGCGATGGAAGGAAAGATGGATGGATGTACAGAAACGGAGTAACGAATTTAAAATGTAAAGTAACTTCAAGGAGAGCAAATTAAAGGTGGAGAAATTTTCTAGGATTAATTTAATGTAATGTTTACTTAGTTGTATTAAAAATGAAACGGGTTGGGAGGAGATCGGCTTTATCGTCGGAGGTTCCACTTTTCAGGGGAAAATACGTAAAATGTAATTTTCTGTTTTAAAGCGGACTTTGTACACTCTGGGTTTATGGTCGAGCTCGACGGCAAACCGCTCGTTTCTCCAGAAAATCTGTCCTTGGACGTTCCTTTCTTCTCGGGTACACGATAGGGCCATAAACTGTCTGGCGTTTGCCCGGCGAAGATTAGGCGTTGGGGTGTCGACGCTGAATATCGAGAGGCATGACAAAAAATTGTTGGCGAAAACACCCAACTACCTATCAACATGCGCGAGACACGCGTACGCGTGTAGATAGTAAACCTAAGATAACACCCTCTCCTCTTTCTCGTTTTCCCAGGTTCAAAGAATTTACCTCTTACGATGACTCACGACTCGGATACTCGTGTAAGGATATCAGATCGTGCCTATGAAAATTCATAGGCGCGCGTATCAATGGTTCACATCCTCGTTGCATCATTATTTCATGCTTGGTGTCTCGCGCGACACGTAACGCGTGTCACGACATTAAATCTCACAATTGAATCAGTCGTTCGCCGAGGAAATCACAAACAAACCGAGGCCTAGTGCCTTCCGTGCCTAGCTCGTTCCTTAAAAGCTCATAAATAATTTGTCACCGCGGTATTCAAACGAGGGAAAGGAACGCGCGCGCGCGCGTACGTGACTCGTGTTACGTGACCGAGAACTTTTTCCAGGCGCATCTCTCTTGTCCGTATCCGTCGACCACTTCCACGAGCGTTTCCTCGGTGTCGTATTTCTTTAGAAAACAGGACCCTTCGCCGACATGTGGGTCTAAAGGGGAGGCGGATAGAGGCGCAAAGGGAAGGGCAAACTCGTCCGTGACTTTGGCTTTGACCGTGGCTCTAATGTCGTTCAGATGTGAAACGAAGGTCCATTTATGGGTAGGACATGTCGCGTCGCTTCACGTGCAAGAAACGTTCTCTTCCTTCTGGCGAACGTTTCTTCTTCTTATGCGGGGTCGCTGCCACCGCAATGAGAAGCGAGTCGTTAAAGTAAGTCGTCGCGGGCAGATTTGAAAAACTCGTCCGTTTGGTAGATTTATTTTGTGCATTCCTCTTTCTCTTCTAGTCTTCTCACCGGCCGTACGTCAGTCTGCTCTTCCTTTCTCCGTGACGACGCGCGCTTCTCGGGCCGAGACATTTTCATAATCTCAGTCCGAGAAAAAGGTTAGCCTCGTCGCACAGTAAACGAGCACGGAGCTGATACGTTTAGAACGAATGGCAACAAAAACGTGGTGACTTCTTCGCCGCTTGCCGAGCAGAAGTCACGGAATTCTGTCTCTTTGATGACGTTTAAGGACAGTTAAAGATGGAGAGTGCTTGCTCGAGAGTGAATGCAACGTGTGGTAATGCACGGAAAAAGAATTCAATTGAATGTTTTCTGCTACGATTTCGTCGTCTGATTTTTCATCGATCAATCGCGTAATGTAGTGCTCCAGAACAGTTTACCTCATTTTCTGGTTTGCCAATTAGCTCGATCAATCGGTGTTTATTGAAATAAAAAGTTCACACGGTGATCTCTCGTCAGTCGATATTTTGCTGGTTAACCGCGACTATTACGCTGTTTACTTCACTCACTACGCTTTGTTATTTTAAGTTGTTCAATGTAATTTTGACGTCTCTCCAATTTTGCAGTCGTGCGTCGTCCGATCTTTCAATGTTTACACGATCAACTGCAACTCTTCCGCCAAAAATAGACGAATGGGCTAATTTTGGTTGGACGATCAGAAGTCGACTGCAACTCGGTGCAGCCGGTATGGGTACACGGTCGATTTTAAACGATCGTCGTTGGACCACGCTTGCATAACGTGAACACGATTTTGCGGGAGCAACGGTTCCCTCGGACGAAAACAAGAATGTCAATTTTCTTTATCGAACGAAAGATGACAACGGTCGATTGGATTTTGGCAGAATTTCACGGAAGATACGACGTAAACAGGGTCAGTCCGTGGTTCGTATTTTCGTGCGCGGGACCGCCTAAGAACTTTGTTCTCCCTCCCGACAGTTGATTCTGGCAAGGCGCCGACGCAGATTTCGATAAGTCGACGCGAGTTACCGTGCAACGGGGTGTAGACACAGAGGGCCCTCTCGCGATGGGCCACCCATTAACAATGAACGCTTTATGGCTCCAAACCGTCTTCTCACTTACGAACAATTTAGGACGCGCCACTCGCTCGCGTTTACTTCACGGACAACGAGGTCGCGTAAACGTGCAGGACAAAAGTTTCGAGGTCTGTTGAGGAATTTCCTCCTTATCGAGTTTCGATAATGGAGATATTTTGTGATACCACGAGTGGAACAAATTCGACTTACACGCGATGCAGCTCACCTATCCAAAGCCTGCACTATGCACCGGCGAGTTAATTATCCTCAAATCGGTGGAGCGGCGCTTGGGTAACGAGATTTATTACTTCGCACCGTAATAGCACCGCGCACGGGCCTCTTTTTCTCGCGAAGCAGGCGCCAACCGCAAATAGAAAGATGAAGAGGAAGAATGCGAGGGAGAGCACAAGCACAGAATCGTTGGTAAAAAGTTCGAGTTGCAGCGTGTGCACTCTGCCTCGTGCCACGGGACTGTTACGATTCTCATCAATCGTATTTATGCTCTCGCGCACCCTTGTACGTTCACTCTCGATACAGGAGAGGGAGCACTTGTGCGCGGGGCGTTGGCCGAAACGTTCTTGCGCGAGAATGAGTACGTACAATTACAAGTGGACAGGTAGGCCAATTGGTGCGCGCGTGCCTAGCAGGGTGTTCTCGATAGTCCAGGCTCGACGCCGTAGTTACGTTCCACGTGGAATTTCGGGCCACAGTTTCTCTTGGACGCTAAACGTCGATTGGGAACTAATTAGAGAAACGATAGGCGGCGTGAATTGGGAGCTCGATGTTGATTGCCAATATGTGGGAACTGACGGTGTGTATCCATAGAGCGATAATTAGTACGCGGTATTTAGCGAGGACAGTTGTCAAGGATTAAAGATCGCGAGCGAAAAACTTTCGAGATATGTCGAAAATGCTGGAGCGTGTTTATAGAGTGGTAATTGGTACACGGTACGCAGTCAGCATGGCTGTGTTAAAGATTAAAGAGCATGAATGCAAAAGTTGTCAGATACGTGGAAAATACCGGGGTGTATTCGTGGAGCAGTGATTAGTGCACGATATTTGTACTAAGGATAGTTACGAAAAATTAGAGATCCCGAATGAAAAAAATTCCTGTTAGTCTTTGGAGCGGTAATTAATACGCATTGTTTAGTAAAGACAGTTATAGAAGATTGAAGATCCAGATTAAAAAATTTCTAGACAAGCGTAATAAATCGAATTCAATAGAGCTGTAAATTAAAACGATAAATCGAATGAAACGAAAGCGTTTCGATTATATTTAAGGTAACGCCTTTCGAGTCTCCCTTTCACTCTCGGCGAAACTTTAATCGATCGATACAACGAAACGCTCAAAGCATGATTCACGATCTGTGTTGTCACTTTCAGTCGAGTCCAGTTTTATCGTATCAATCCTTTCGTAAGACTGGGTAGTAGGTCTCTTCCGGTAATTAAAGCTCAATGGAACGAACCTTACAATAGGAAAAGCTGTTCCGAAGTCAATAAGGAAAACGACCCCTTTGTTGACATTCTCCGATCGCGAGACATTTTGTATACGTAACCTACACGCGCGTATGTGCACAGACTCATTGAGGGTGACACGCACGGATTCTCTTAAATCTATACGCACGCACCCACAACCACATACAAAAGAACGTCGCATAACACATCGAGTACTCACCCACTCGATTCAGCGAACGCGTCGACGTAGTTTTTTTGCATTGGCGACAAATCGCAGCACGACCGTTTTATTCGGCGAAGGCATAAAGCTCGGGAGAGAAGTGAAAGCAAGAGACAGAAAGAGAGAGAAAGAAACTGAACGAACGAATGATTAAAGAGAGTGTGGTGGCGTGACGACAAGAAATGTTCTTGCCCGGAGAAAAGGGACGAAGTGGCGCGACGTCCAATGCTTACCAGTGAAATAATTGCGAAGGATGGTGGCGCGATTGAAAGCATATGGGTGATACATTGCTGCTCTTTCGAATAACGACTATGAGCCCCCGTGCGGTTTTTTTTGCGGCGACGGGGGTTAGGTCACAAGAAGCGGAGAATTTGCGATAAAGTCAGCGAATTGTCGAGCGGCGCACAAGAGGCCCGTTCTGCTTCATATCGAAGAAAGTCTTTTGAGATTTGCACGAGATCGAGAAAATATCAATGCTTCGACGGCATAAAAAAAAACACCTTGAGGAAAAATTTAATCCCTGCTTGTCGACTATCCGGCAATTTTCAGTCGGACGTAAAAAGAAGGAAGGATAAGGCGCGGTAAAAGCTTACGATAATACATCCTAGGATATTTTGCTCAAACGTTCTTTGCCAATGGACAAACAATTTTTAATCATTCTTATTATGCATATGGACATAGAAGTGGTCCTCGAGGCAAGGATCCAAAATAGTATCTTTAGTACATTCAAAAAAAAAAAAATTGAGGACTAATCGACCACGTTAAGAGTCCACGATTTGGACGCGGTCGAAGGGTGGTGGCGAGGAAAATGTACCGACAAGAAATGGTCTGGGATGAGGAAGAAACAGGGGCCGAGACAAGCGTTGGAACGAGCACTGGGACCAGCAACACCAAGGGACGAGAGGTTGGAAGGTCCCATGGCGCCACGAGATTCGTTGCCCTTCGCCCTCTTCCTCGTCCCTTCGTCCCCCATGATGCGCTCTCGGCAGAACGATTCTTGTCGACAAGCAGATTACCATCCGACCATACTGTAAATATAATCGATGTGGGTCTCTCATTGGTCTGTTCGGTTCCGCTTGGAGGAGTGAGTGACGCGCGTGAACACATCGACCGACAGACGGGTAAATTTGGATTTGAAGCGCGAGCGGGGGTCCACGGGGCGCTTCGTAAAAAGCGCAGAGAGGTAGCGTAAATCGAATTTACCCCGTCGACGACGGCAAAATCGTAGGGACAGTGTTTGACCGACTAATTTAGTAATTACGAGGGAATGTAATGGAAACTTGGCAGCCGGATACAATTAGAGATTGATGGTAGAATGAAACGAGTCCACAGGTTTATTTAACGCTAGAAATACCAAGGCTGTAGAAATGGCTGATCAACGAGGGAATTTCCATATGGATAAAAAATTCGGTAGTTCTGGGGTCAATGCTGAAAGTACCGAAGATTTTTGCCACATGAAAATTGCCGCAGATGATCGATTCAGTCGATTTAGGTAGTTTTTGGGTTAACTGTAGCGAATAACGGGGTAACCGATTATACTTGTTATGCAGTCAAATTTGCCGCAATCCGCTACGTAATCTGGAAGAAAAAAGCTCACAGATTCCATCGCGAACGCAAATGAAGATACACGACGCGAAACATCCTTTTCGGATGAAGCTCGAGTCAACAAACCGCGAAAGGAACATCGTTGGGTAGCAGAAGGGAACGTCGCGTCTCGCGTGAGTAAACGGAAGGAAGAGAAGCAAGGAAACGGAAGGAAAGGGAAGGAAAAGAATCGGCATTTTGATCGATCCGCGCACCAAAGCCGGGTAAGTTGGTTTCCCTCTGCAGCGGCAGAAACTATAAATCTGCATAAACAGGTGGAGCCTGCCGGGCGGAGAGCGCAGCCGAATCTTTTCTTCTCTCTCTCACTCTTACTCTCTCATACTCTCTTTCTCACTATATTTCTCTCTCTCTTTCTTTCACGTCATCTGCCTCGCCATCGTCTGCTGCAGCGCGTCGCTGGAAACGCGAAACGTTCCCTGCAAGCGAATCCGCTGGCAGACGAAAAACGTTCGTCGACGTGGACTGCGTGCTCGCGAAAGAGAAAGAGAGAGAGAGAAGAAAAGGAAAGAAAAAAAGAAGGAGAGGCGTGTTCCGCAACTTCCAGCTTTGTCTCGCGGATAAAGGCGCGAGTGTGTCCCCCCGAAGCGCGTGCGATAAATAAAGCCCCGGTGCCGTGCGCTGGGCCGCAGGGCGTAGGAACAATTTGCTTTTCTGCAAATGCGCGCTACCGCGGAACTACGCGATGCGAAGAGTCCGCCGAGAAAAACATTCGAGAATAATTGTCCGAGCGGAGGCCGCCCCCGCGCGCCACGTGTGTCTCTGCCGTGTCGCGTTGGCGAAGTCAAAGCGACGCACGCGTAAATTTCGTCGCTCTGCGAGTGAACAAGGGAGAGTGGGAGTTTTGTAAAATGTTCTCGTACGGTTAGCGTCATCGCGCGTGGAATTTTTTCTCGTCACCGGAAACGCGTCGGAACAGAACGAAATTTTACTAGACGGATCAATTAAGCAAAGCTTAATTCAAGCGTACTAACTCGAACAAATTGTTACGTCGAATGCCACGTAGAAATTTCCTTAGGTATGACGAAGGTAGAGCAGTAACCAATTTTGTTCAAAGTTCTCATGGGATAAGCTTCTTGCCATCGCGCTCCGAATTTTTTTCCCCTCAAACACACTGGCAAACCTTTCTCGGCCTTTTCGACTCATCGAAAGTTCGTACAGGACAGGTCGATTACATAGCTCTCAATTAAGTGCATTAAATCCAGCGTAATTTTACACGGAGTGCCGTTAGTTGAGAGACAACATGAATTAAATGCACCACCTCGGAGCGGATATTCGGGATAATTCAACTGCTCGCGATTAATCCGCGCGTTTGTGCGAGTGGTGCTCTTTCTCCGTAGAAACGGCGCAGGATGGTCGCGGCGAAATAAAAATAAATAGCCGTGCTCGCTCGTGATTCTGGGATTTAAAGCGAAAGAGGCAGACGGAAAGGGAGACGGCGCGGCGCGCAATCAGTTCTCTCCTCCCGGCTCTTTGCTCCCGTCGACGGAAAATCCGTGAGTGAGGCGCGACGGAAAAGCGCGAACTGCTAGGGGACCGAGAGGTGGAAGGGTTGGTGGAAGAAGCGCGACGAAGGTACGTAGTGGTGAGTGACTCTCGAGAGGGTGAGAGAATCTAACACGAGCCCTCTCCCCAGACGCAAAGAGTACGGTAGGAAGAATTCTTTCTCTTCGTTTCGTCGCTTCCTTAACCTCGTTACGAAATGAAAGGAAAGCTTTCGTCTAAGTGCCCTAGGGCCAGGCTTGGGACCGGCAAACAGATTCGGCTCGCACTGGACCACGACATATTTTCTTGATTTCTTTCTTTTTTTTTTCATCCTTTCTCGTTGCCTCCCCTTCGGTCCAGCGCATGCATCGTGAGCAAAGAGAAATGATTTCGCGGCGAGTAAATCTCCAAAGGGAAATGCGGTTACCCACGTTTCTCGCCGGTTACACGCCCCGTTGGATTTCGTTACGATGTTCGAGGACGTTCGCGCACCCAACGACTATCATTTTCTATTTTCGCTGGCGGCGCATGAGTTCGAGGCGGTTCGCCGGGCGGAAAACAAGGAATTAGTCTTCGTTTGCTGCGGCGCTACGTGCCTCCTCGTCGAAACGCGAAGAATGAGTAATGGGCCGGTGCGGCTGCTACCACAACGCCTCGGTGATTAACGTATGGCAATTTTGCGCATTGGCCCGTTCGATCCTTTCCTCTCGGACGTGACGTCATTCTGTGACTCAATGGTACTTGGGTCTGAGGATTAGATGTTCGTGTTTTCGACAGGGTGGTGTTCGAGGTGATTCTGAAGGGATGATCGAAGGTAGTAAAATTCTTAAATATCTTACTGGTAGAGAGACTTTCGTAAGCAATTCGTATCGCAAGCGAGATCTCGATCGACGCGATAAACGGAGATGCGTATCGTTACGCGGCAATAATACTGAAGGGCATGTTCAAAGTGCAGATTATTCGGAGGCTAATAAAACAGCTTGAGAACAGTGGTACCAACTGTTCTGAAAAAAACCACTTTCGAAGAAAAAAAATTTCCAATTGGACGTCCCTTTTTCGAAACGCTTATACTTTCTTTTATGCGCTTCAAATTCTTCGTATTTAAGACATCTTCCTTAATATTAAAGAATTTATGATGTATTTAATAATTTTAGTTTTATATGCAAATAACATTGCAGTTTCTTGTGGAAAGTCTTACAAAAAGGTATAACGAAAATATAAAGTGCATACGGCGCGAGAACGAGGGCGGGCGTGGGAAAGCGAGCGCGAGTGGCACCGAGAGCGAGAGAGTGCAAAGAGTCGTGTTACGACGAGTGTTGAACAACACGGCACAACGACCGTCGAGAAACGCGAGTATGGTGAATTTAGCGCGAGAAATGATTTCAGTCGTGTTTTGTCAGAACAAAGTGGGTCGGATGAGAGTTCACGCTTTGCATAGGGTACGGAGTATCTGTAAAATGATCGGAGTGCATCGTATGTACCGTAACGGATGGTATTCCGTTAAAGAACCAAGAGTATGGAACGATCCAGTTAGACTATGGTGAATAACTACTGTAGGGTAGCGATTCTAGTGGAAGAAGATTTTACGAGCATTGACCGCATCAATTTGAATCCAGTTAGGTGTACAGTTAGAAGAAGCGCATAACCGAGGCACGGGTCTGCTTATTTCAATGAGATTTTTTTTTTGCGATCAAATTCGAATTTTTACAAGCGCTCGAAAAGTTACAAATAAAAATATCATTAACTATCGGTGATTCTCCCTTTTCGGTCTGTAAGACTACTGCTTGTTCTTCCACTGATTTTTCTTTGTTTATAATGTTTCCACAGTACATCGTATCGTCTTGCCCACCGTCTTCACTCGTCTCTGAAGAGTACGTCAGTCTCCTCTTATTCGAAAGAAATGAATTTCCACGAACGACTTCGTCATCACGCGACTCGTGCATCCGGTCTCGAGTTCTCGATGTCTGTTTGGAGCGTCGCGGCGCCAAAAGCGCGGAGGAGCGTCTCGGTGGTTTGCCCCCTCGCCCATATTCTCCAATAACTTGGCGGAGATGATAAAGCGCTTCCTAGCCGAGCGGAAAAACGGCAGCTCGTTCGTCGTCTCGTTTTGCCGGCTTTCCTGGTTGCGCGTTACGTATAGATGCTGCACGCGCGGCGAGTAACAGAGAGTGGAAGAAAAGCGAGAACATGGTGCGCCGATGTGTGCATATCGAAGGGAGAAGGAGAGAATCGAGAAGAGAAAGGGAGGAGAGAATGATGGGGGTCGTTGGAATGCGTCCATTTTCCAGAAGGAATCTCGGGGACAAAGTTTTTGGGAGTGAAACAAAACGGATAGAGAGCGAATGGTGGAGTGAGAGCGAGATAGAAATAGAAATAGAGAGAGAGAGAGAGAGAGAGACAGACAGAGAGAGAGAGAGAGAGAGAGAGAGAGAGAGAGAGAGAGTCGAAGAGGGAGAGGAAAGCTTGCTAAAACAACGAAGTCGAAGAAGCGTCGCGACGCCGACTGGCACACGGCGTCGCCGCCCAGACGTGGACCAGACAATCGAGGACATTCATTCTCCTACTATCTATCCGTCTCACTCTTTTTCTCTTTGCCGGCACCCAACCGACGCGACCCACCTTTCTTTCGTCGCAGGAGCGGCTCGTGTTTGTGCGTTTCATTCTGCGGCTTTTTATCTGTCCTCCTTGGCCTAGCATGTGCTCGCTTGGTCCTTTTGCCGAAGTCGACGAGGGACGGACGTGAGAAAGGGGAAGAGGGGACGAGCAGAATCGGTAAAAAGAGACTCCTCCGGTCTACGGAACCTTCCCCAATTTCTGTGTCCTTATTGACGATGTTGTTGTTTGGACCGTTCGCGCTGCTTCTTCTGGACCCGTGGAGATAAACAATTTTAACTGCGTTAGCTCGAAGGTGTAGTTTATCGATCGAGCTTTTTCGAGAAATAGAACGAACGATGGACGACGACGGTAAGAGTTCTTACGCGCCGATTATAATTGAATTCGTTAATTGTAATTTACGTTGAATTAACGTCGGTTTACCCCGTTCTCAGTGCATTTTCAATCTTGATACCACGAGCCCAGCTTATCCATGTATTCGCGGTGGTCTATTATACTGTAGCGCGCGAATTAAATTGGTACATTTTAATTAGCTCATTATTTCTTCTAATTAGCTCATCATTATACAACGACCGATTGAAATTCTTCGACGTTACGCGAGCTTCCGCAGATTGTACTCTCATTCGTATCTGAAACGGTTTTAAGTCCTGTTATAATATGACAGAGATGAATGATTTCGTCAGTCGAGTTATATTCTCTCTCGCATGCGTAACTTCATTGAGTAACGATTCCGCGATATATTCAAAAGAGCACGGAACATAAACTTCGTAACTCGCTCTTCTTTGCCTCGATCTTTTTTTCCAGTGCAGCTATTCTCTTTTAATTTCTCTCAATTCTTAACGACGTCTTTCAGATGTTATCTCCCGATCTGTTCGGATAAAAGAAAGCTCGTTGTTGTTAATACGATCGGCTGTCCCGAGCCTACAATTGGTACACAAAGGAGGATACAAAGCACGTTATTCGTCGTCATTTAAAAAAAAGAGATCACCCGCGTTCTTTATTCGCCCCTCTGAGCTATGTAAAAATGCACATTTCCAATTTTTCGAACGTGACCCGGCGAGTCTTATTGTTGACGAACGTCGCAGTGACTGGGCCTTTTCTCCCACCTTCTCCGGTTCCATTCATCCCGTTCATCCTTCCGCCGGATTTTGCGGCCTGCTCGTCTTTGTTCGCCCATTACCGCCTCTTCTTTCTCTCTTCCCTCACCCTCCGCTTCGTGCTCGCGCATAGATTCGCCGTTTTTGCCTCTCCTCCTTCGTTTTCGCCTCCTCATCCTCATCCTCCTGCCACTCGTGGCGGAGTTTCTCGTCGCGACAGCTTCTGCACCCGGAATCCATTTCTGATGGACGTTAAACCGCGATGAGAGAGCATTCGAGAGAAGACGAAATGAGAGAATGAGTGGAACGAGAGAGAATACGAGAAGACGTGGTAGGAGGAGAAGCAGGAAATCCGCGCAAATACCGGAAGGTTTCTCATGTCCTATCAATCATCAACCTATCTCCTCTACTTCCTTTAATTCTCGCGGGGGGCTTACTCCCACGATTTGCCTTCGAATTTCCCTCGCGATCTTTTGTTTCGTCGCGTAGCGGATTCGTCGCTTTTCGAACGAATAATAATCATCGCCTGGAGGATTAGAGCCGGCAGGGGATGATTCTTCCCACGACGGCACTGCGATACTCACACGCCGCGCGTTTTGCTCTTGCTTTCATTCCGATGCGGTGGAAAAACCGTGTGCGGTATGAAATATCTCTCCTTCGGATAATCGTAGTTTAACGAGCGTGGTAACGAATACGTTCGCGGTCGTAAGGGCAAGCGGGTTAACCAAGCGTAACGGGCGGCGCGCTTGCTGTTGTTGCTTCCTCCTTCCCTTTCGCTCTCTTTTTCTCTCTGAAGAGTCTCCTGTTGTTACCACTGTTACTGCTGATGTTTAATAGCATAGGTACTCTGCTCGAGCTTTATAACAATTCAGGGATTAACCCTTTGAGTGCTAAATACTCGCGGTGCGTACGGACGGTGACGATCGCTGTGGACGGAATGCTTTTTCGCTAGACTGAACTCTGTTGATTAACTATTCAAGAAGCAAATAGTAATAAGTTATAGTAATCCCTTAGCACGATATTAAATAATTAAAGCGCGTTATTTTTGAGTATTAGTTATTTATTATAAACACTAAAATTTACAATAAACTAGAATTTGGCCAATAAAGTAGAAAACAATAAACTAGAAAACTATGTTTAAAAGGAGTGCACTTGAATTCATCTCACATAAAAGTAATTGTAATACTTCTATGTAGGTGATCGAAAAAATCGACAAACGCATATATGCGTCCATAGGGCTCAAAGGGTTAATGGCACCTTGGTAATTAGCAGTGGCTAAAAGGAAAATATTTTAAAGGCGACTTTGGTGGACTATTTAAAATTTCAAAATGGTGAGAAACAATAACAACGAGTGGTGGGTGTAAGTAATGTTTCATATTCGCGAAGAATTCAAGAAGAATTATCGTGCTTTGAATTTACGCCCTTGCTGGTTTCTTTTCTTCGTTTCGCTCTCCGCTTTTTCGCCTTTCTCATTACGATAGGTGGACGATCGCCGTAATGAAGATTACGCGCATAATAAGTCCAGGATGGCGCGTACTGTTCCAGGGCCGCGGTAATGACCGCGGCCGCCGATAAATTGCCGCTCGTCGCGACGGCCTCGGCCGGCTCCCGGTCGGTGTATTCGTGATTATGATGATAATAAACCGGCGGACGAGGGGACAGATCGCTAATTATTACGCGGGATCGCGCGCTCCTTCCTCCTCGTTTCTCACTCGGCATCCTTCGCGTGCCCTTGCCCGAGACTTTAGTACAAGATTCACGCGTCCGTCACTTTTCCTCTAGGGATGAACCGTTCTCAATGCAGAAGGTAAATAACGAGGGTTGAAGTGGCTCGATACGATAGAAATAAGTGCGTTGGTTTATAGCGACGTTAGACGGACGGATCTCAGGAGTCTTAATTTGAATTGGAGCGATAGGAAGGAATCTAGAAAAGTGGGTTGAACTTTATGACCGCGTTAATTCTCCGACTGCGGAAAACGCATATACATATACACTCTCACGTGATGCATCAGTCTGTATGTCCTAGTATCAGTTAATTGGGGTTTCTTTGCAAATTTTTTCCCCACATCCATTGCGTAGTCTTTTCATTTTTCTCAGGTTGGTTATACTACGTTACTTTCAGTATCGGACGGTAGGTGAGCTTGCGTTCACAGGGCCGTCCAATGAGACGACAGAGAGTTGCTCTTTGTCGCTTCCACTCGACTCACTCCTTGGCACGCTTACCAAAAATTAAAAAAAAAGAAAACCAGTCTGTATGTCCTAGTACGTCGCGGTCGAAGGTACAAAGATAGCAAAATTCACGAATCGAAGGAGAAAGTTATTGATGTTGGCTTTAAATAAAATGGTTCTTCCATGGAAGAGAATTCGCGAGAACGCTTATTCTTCCGTGAGAAATGAAATCACTGGTTTCGTCGCTACTCTTTCTCCCGGTGGTCCTTCATCCGAAAAAATAGGGGGTAATATTTTTTTGCGACAACGCGTCCGATTAAATTCATACTCCGACCCGCGACGCAATATTTCACGTCGGTGGAGCTAGCACACAGCACCGTTACGTTCCCTTCTCCCGCCTCCTTTCTTTCGCGTTTTCGTTTTTCGCGTTCCTCCGCCCCTTTTTTGGCAACGTTTTTAAGGTCCGCGCGCCGGCTAATAGGAAAAGATTGTGCCTCGCTAGGGTGGCTAGGGGGCGGTACGCCCTACGAGCACCGCATGGCACCCGCTCGCGCTCGATTTATCATCGCGACGTGGCGCTCCCGGGGGTCGAGGGGCTTGCCGGACCCCCTACCCCACAGGCCTCCGCGCGTTCTGCTCGTAACTTTTCATCCCGTGAAATTAAGGCGAATCGCGAGGTTTCGTATTTCAGCAGTCCGTCTGTCCCCTTCTCCCTACTTTTTCCGTAGACCAGTCATGCGATTAAGTCGCTCGTCCTAGGAAGGGTCGATAAATCCGTCGTCCTCGGAGGGGGTTGCTCGTTCCGCTTGCGAGGAGTCATCTCGCCCCATCGAAGGATCTCTTCCCAGCAATCGCGACAGATAAAGAGACTCCTTTAGCGTCCCTTCTCCGTTTTCCTCATAAATATTTATCGTGCGTAGAGAAGCATATTCCATGGAGGGGAAGAAGGTATGGAGGACAGAATGAATAAGGAGGAGGTTAAAGATCTGGGATAGCTAATTGAGTTTTCTTATTTCTATTGGGTACATTTTCCGGTAATTTTTTTTATTTTATAATTTTTTATATTTGGAAAATAGAAATTGGTTCCTGCTGGGCTCCTTGTCTTTGATAAGAATGGAAAGAATGAGAGATTTTTTTTATGTAAAAGGAGTGTTAGAATTGCCGAAAAGTGGAACGAGGTCTCGCTGTTTTTTCATACTTGACGTTTGTTCGGACTCGTGCATGGAGAACGAAACGGAGAAAGAGGACGGAAGCAAATTCCATGCTTGACGCACCACTGCATTGTCCTTTCACGAGTGCAATTATCAGGGGGTGTGGTAGGCAAGTCACCTATACTTCGAAGGTACTAGTAGACACCGGGGTCTCGATAAAATGTGAATTTAGGCGATGCTTCTTTTACAGGGCATTCCTGAAAGTACAACGGTGCACGGCGTACATTTCTCTCTTTTCGCGGACGGGTGAACGGATAATACGAAATAAAAATGGATAGACAGGACGACCCCGTGAATGACAAGGGGGCAGAGAAAGGGGCGAAGGGTACCACCGCGGAAATTTATTCACCGCGAGGATTCAAAGTTGGCCGGTGTGTCGAGCAAGCCCCTCTTCTCGTTCTCTTTCTCGTCGTTTCTCGCTTCGCAAAGCGGATCTGTATGAGAAATGGTTTGCCCGCGATCCAACTGTATCTCTCCTTAATACATATTCAGCAACAGAGCGCGGATAACCGCGGGACGAGGATCTCCGATGGACCGAAGTACAGACACCGGGCGAGCCTGAAATTTTCCGCTCGCTCTCTAATTCCATTTCTTCGTAGGCCACCGAGTCGGAATAATGCTCGTATCTCCTGTTACGAATCGTGTTAGAGGCAAAGGTTTTTAATTGTG
This sequence comes from Tiphia femorata, assembly GCA_944319695.1. Classification (NCBI taxonomy): domain Eukaryota; kingdom Metazoa; phylum Arthropoda; class Insecta; order Hymenoptera; family Tiphiidae; genus Tiphia; species Tiphia femorata. Next base: position 2,541,888 of record OX090899.1, read on the forward strand.
TTCTCCGTTGGATTATTCGTCGGTAGTTAAAAAAGCAACGAACGAATTTCTAAAGAAGTATTTTCACGGATGAAGTATCCGTTGGTTTAAATGGAACGTGGCATTTTTCATTTAACTTGCCAAGTGGTCGTTTTGTTTATTCCGATTTAATTAGATCGCAGCAGATTGCTTTTAAATTGAGGTTGCAACCAGCTATTCGCCAATATTTAATTCGGATAAATTTTTCGAGGTTGAGTAAAAAACGGAACGAATTGTCTCTTCGACCGATTAATACTGCTTTAGAACTTGAATTACGATCGTACGTAACTGGATACTGACATACCTATAAATGAACTTTCGTTTGCACATTTACGATCTCCACTAACATCATTCAAATTCTGTCGGTCGCATTGTCGATGCCAACTATCGAACTTCTCGCTTGTGCCTGTTTCCTCCAAAACGCGAGAAGTCACTTGAACTAACTGAGAGTCGAACTTCCTCGCGATTAATTTTCCTCTCGACTACCCACGCCGCGGAAAGGAAAGCGATCTTGGTTTGCGATGGAGATGTCAGACGGGGAAGACGGCAGAGTAGTTTAGCAGAGGTAATTACCGTAATTTATTACCAAACTTAGCATCCCTATGATTCAAAGATCTCTTGCGGAATCGATGTCGTCGCCTTTTCACGAGCCAACGACGATAGGAATTTGAAACGGCAAGAAGAAGGCAAGAGCTTTCGAGCGGCTCGAGATGGAAAAGTTTCTTTCGCAGAAATCCGTTCTTTCCTTTCACCTGGCCCTCTCTTTCGCGCGTTATTCGATACGAGGAGACGCAAACTTCATTTTTAACAGGCAGAAATGTAAAATTCAATTAAACGACTTTTTTCCTACGATCTTTCGCGATGGAGAAGTAAGGCGGAAGTGACGAGAGAACATTTTATCAGGGATAATTACCGCAATTTACGTAGAAAAATTATGAAAGATCCACTTAACGAACTTTTTTACAACTCCAAATTTCCCTGGTTGACCATCCATTTGGACAGATTTGGTAGTTCCGTGGTGTCAAAGATACCTTTATTTTTCCACTTGATTTAACGCTCTTCAAATTTAAGGATCCTCGCTAAACTCGGCAACGTATCGATGTCGCCACCTATTCGCGAACGCGACGAGAGAAAAGAGGAACGGGAAGGAAAGAAGGTGAGTTTGCGAGCGGTCGGAGGTGGAAAAGTTTCTTTCGAATCCGTTCTTTCCTTTTGACTGGCGTCTCCTTCGTGCGAGGCGGCGGACGTCGCCGTGACGCCTCGTAAAAAGGCGGCTGCCTTTTATTCGACAGCGCAGAAGTCGCGAGCGAGCGAGCGCGCGCGCGAAGGAGCCCAGGCGGTTTTACTCTCTCTGCAGGTTGAAAAGCGCGCCGAGACTTTTCTTGGCACGAGGTTTCTACTCCCGCCTCGGTACGCGCGGCACACGCCCGCCACTTTTCCTCTTTTTGCGGTCCCGCTTGGACGGATAACTTCTTCGGCTCTCGCTTCTCTCCTCTCTTTTTCCTTCTCTTTCTCTCGCTTTCCAGATCTCTCTCAGGTTCTCTCGCTTCTCACCACTCTCGGTATCTCTCCCCTTTCCGGCATATCTCTCTTCACTCCTTCGTCTTCCACACTTTTCGCAGCCGCTTTTTCCACGCCAGTCTTTCTTCGCCTCCCAATCGTCTCCTGGCTTCGAGGATCTTCCGTGATTTTTCTCTCAAGATCTTCTCCAGGGCGATCTTCGACTCCTTCTTTCACCCACGGCTTTCCAAGGGATTCGAGTGTGCTTCTCCGAAGTTTGTCGATCGCATTTCTTTCATTTTTTCGAGATCTCCTTTTTATCGTAGCGGGATTTGTTAAATGTTAGTGAGAGATACGTAAACGATATTTTTAGTGTGTAGAGGGTAAAGTGTAATTCTTAGAAAAACAATTTATTCCTAAAAATTCGGCGACAGTATTGGAAGAAAATTATTAAAAGAAAATTTGTCCCTGGAATGTACTCTCGCGTTTCGAATTTAGCGATCTGTATTATTGCCCTCGTAAAGAGGGATTATGTAATACGGAATCGGCCGATAAAACCGTTCCGCAATAATGGAAAATATGGATGTTTACGAGAATCGACGAACGCGCGGAAACACGCTCGGAGCGTGTGATTTGTATTTTTAAATACTTCACGAAATGCGGCGCGTACGCGTTTCTATATTACCGTGTTTCCCCTCTCCATACCACCGTCGATATTAATTCTAGCTCGTAAACAGTGGATCCGAAGTGTTGGGAAAAATTACAGATTTACAAGTAACATGTTTACGGGGATTTGTCTCTCTCGAGCGCGGCTTTCGTGGGTAGAGAGAACGGACGATTTACGCGGACCAGTCAAAATGATCGACGATCCGGCCGTTTATCGACAACCTGCAATCGATAAAGTTCGATTCGCGTTCAATCTCCAATGCGTGTCGCCCGTATTTGGGTATTTCAACGGCGCGACCGACGGATTTGACTTAATAACTCGCGCGGCTCGGAATTATCGTCGCGAAGCGTAACCCGTCGGCAAAATTCTCGACAGGGTCGCGAAAATGATTAAATCGAACGATAATTGCTCGTTTAATTATTTGTCCCCCACCCATCCGCTCTTTCTCCGAGGCCGTGTCTCGCACCTCTTTCGTCGCCGATCGTGTGACGCATGGCGAAACATTAATTTAATTTCGCCGATCAATCGGCCGATCGGGCGCACGTTGACGTGGGAACGGAACGTTAATCCGTTGTAATTGAAGTTACGAGCCAGTCGCGGTGTCAGAGAAAATGCAACGAACAGAATTGAGTTGTGAAAGGATTGTCGGTAGAAGAGGAACGAAGAAGAGGCAGAGAGAGAATCGGTAAATGCATAAATAAATGAATCATATTTAGTTATTTCCGAGTGCAGGTGAATTGCGAGAGGACACGCGTGTACACGTTACACGAGGAGAAAGTGTTTAATCCGATTTAACGTGGTGTGCGAGTAAATTATGTCAATATTTCGTTTGTTTAACGTCATCGATGCGTTTATCGACAGGGGTGCGATGGGATGTCGGGGTATAATCGAAATATGAGGAAACGTAGATCCTTGTATCAACGTGTTGAGAGAATAAAAGTCAATACGACCGCCTCGAAAGTCCTTTAACGTGGTAATTTTTGGTGAGCAGAATGGACCACTCCGTGATCAAAAAAGGAACATAAAACGTACAACTATTAAATAATATCTTTATTCCATATTAACCGGGACAATGGATCGAAGAATATTAAATTTTCGTCGAATCGAGACTTACGTTTATTCGAAATACTGAAAAAGCGAACGAGACAGAGCGCGTTTTTAGGCGAACGAATTGCTGCGCGCCACAGAGGTCCGTTTTCACGTTTCGCGGGCTAGAGATAAAAGAAGCGCATTAATATGAGCGGAAATCCCGTGCCCAGATTCATCTCTTTCTCCGAAACGACGAAGCCGAGCTAACGTCGTTTGTAAAAAAAAAACGAACCGGCAGCCCATTAACTACCGGTACCCGTACACGCAGCCCTTCTGCCATTCGAAACTCCACTTTCGAATTTCGCGCATTCAAATGGGTCAAAGCGTTAGGATATCAAGTCCATCCCCCATGTCCATCCGGCGTAGGGAAATGGAAAGCCATAAAGTATAATGATCTGGTACGGCGTTTCGGCTACGATTTACGGGGATTGCCATTTCCTATGAGCACCTCATTATTTCTCTCCTCGCCCTCGGATGTCATTTCGCATTCGCGACCCTATACGTGCCTGGAATGCGACGGCTCCGGGGCCAATACAGGATCTCATCGTCGTGCCATGGCAAAGAGGAAAGAGAGTCGAGCGATGAAAGCGAACGAACGCGCCAGGTGTTGTTGCGAACCGGAGAAGCCCCTGTGGCTACCTAAAGCGCCATATGGTCTCGTCCTCCTTCAGTAGCGTACTTCCTTCATCGACGTGCCCTTTGCAGGAGCAACCGGAGAGCCTCGTGTGCACAGGGTGTTCCACCGTCCTCGCAGGATTGTAAAATCCTCGGTCGAGGCTGGGCTTTTCCGGGGATGCTGAAAACAGAGAATGAAAATTTTGTCGGCTGTTGGTGGGGAGACATGGTGAACACGTGTGCAGGAAGAACCTTGCTACTAACGATTTTCCACGACCAAAAGTAGCGAGGTAGAGAGTGTTCTTGGAGTATTTTTATCAAGATCGTAAATCGAACGGAAAACGGCGATGCTTGCTTTTGGAAAAGGAAATGTCGTTTTTGTGAATTGTGAAACTCGATGGAACGAATTGTAATATCGCGATTTTGGGTTTGCGGAGGAATAATGGTTTCTTTGGAGATTGATCGAGACGAGTGCCATCCGTGGGATCGAGGCACTTGCGAAGAACGAGTTCCCGTTTCCAGGTTTGATTCCGGTGAGAAGTGCTTTCTAGGTTGCGATTGAAGGAAGTGCATTAATCTTTTGAGTTGGGGCGAGCGGGTGATGCGTTTTCTCCGCGCGGGCGGTTCATCGCCGTAGCGAAAGTGCTCTGCACGCCTTCGTTGGTGGGCAAGCCAACGTGCCGCTGGTGGAAGTACCTTGAGAGAACGCTTGGTGTTCGCTTGGTCTCCTTGGGTACTTACGGGGTGACCGATATACAATGAGAAACAGAGGCTCTCATCGTGTCTTCGTATTACACGCGGACTCTTCGAGGATACCTTATTTTCGTGGAAATAAGCAATATTCTACGGACTCATATTGAAATCCTGATTTTATAGAAATTTAAAAGCACCAAGAAGCTCCCACTTCTTCGTGGAAATGAGGAATATCCTACGAACTTAAATTTACATCTTGCAGGCGTAAACTTGTTGAAACATTCAAAAATTGTAGATCTGTAAAATAAGATTTTTTGCTGGAAGACACGCTGGTTTCGTGGAAGACGCCGATACTCGGTGAATTTCGATTTAAAACTTTTCTCGAGAAAGTTTTAGATGTTAGAGATTCTTAAAATAACTTGACCGAGACTCTTCTCCTGGTATATTGTTTCAATGACTCGGTCAGGAGAATTTAATTCAGGCAGAGATGCCTGTGAGTGGATTAGAGAGGGAGTTCAATGGTAGTTTCCGGCGCCACTAAATTACTCATTGCTCGCCTTCGTCCTGCCTAGAGACAACCAAACTGCGCGCTCTACGATCAAACTTCCAATTGACGCTCTTCAAACAAATCTCTCGGTCTCGTACGCGATCCTTTACAGAAATCCCAGTTTAATCGCGCAATTCAATATCGACGAATGTACTTTGTCCAATGCGAAGTCTCGTATCTCAAAATCATCCGAGCGCAATTTAAACCGGCACTTCGTACTTCCAAATGGCGCATCATCTTTGGTCTTTCTAAAAATCCACTATTACCCGCTTCGCTTTTACGAGCGCCGCGCGCGATATTGGAACACGCTCGTCCGCGGAGGAAAAAAAAAGAGAAACGAAAAATGAAGAAAATTACGCGCAACCTCAACGGAGTGCACGACGCACTTTGTACACTTTACGACCGCACTTGGAAAACCACCGCGTAGCTATCGCGTGAGGCCCACGAATCCTACGCTCTGTAGCATCCGCGCGCCCAAGCTCGTCCCATGCCTCCTCTTACTCTCCGTAGCATCGAAGACGCGCGTTCGCCGAAGGCGATATAATCGCCTTTGAAGCAACGAAAATAGCCGGTTTAACGAGCAACGAATATTCGCGGTACGATACGAAGCAACACTTTATCGCTGCGCGGTGGCTATAATATTTACATTCTTTGCCGCTCGCTGCTGCCTTTGCGGTTCTCAACCTCTTGCGCAAAGAGGAGAGTGTTTTCCACAAGGAGAAGTGAACAGCGGTATTGATGGCTCCGTAAGCTCGCGTTGCTCACTCGAGATGAGCGATATCGATGGAACGGAGAGATTCGAGAGAGAATATCGCGGATCGTTTCAAACGTTCCAAATATTCGGACAAGTGCTCGAGGAGAAGAGTGGAGAATACTCGTCAGCTTTCGTCATTCGACGTCGTAATCCATCGATCGAAGAAACTTCCTTCGTATATCCAGATGTCTCTTCCACGGTGTTGGAGCTGGCGCATCCCAGCAGTTCGAATGGTTCGAGTTATCGTCGATTCAGCGAGATACTTGGGGTAGGGTTCGTCGAAGGTATCCGTTTTTATTATTTTTATACGGTCGATCGAAGCGTCGTTTTTCTCGGAGGGAAGGAGAGAAGAAGAAGGTGGAGTGAAACGCACGAGGCATGTATTTTGGATCGACGTGGTGAAGCATGTGTAATTTAGGCGGTGCACGCGGCGCGGTGGTTCCGCTTTAGAAGCATATCGTGGAAAATGGCCAGCTAAATATTTTACCCGCACTCGTGATTTTCAAACGACGAGAAAAATGCAGGAAGTTCGGAAGCGAGTATCGTTTGTGGAAATGTAAATTTGCCTATTCGTCGTTTCACGAATTTAGTTGAAAACGTATGAAAACGTTGATTGTAAAATTGGCGGAATGGTTGAATGGAAAATTGTGTACTTTATCGCTCGGGCATAACAGGATATTCCCCAATATCAAAAAGGGGAAACGGTGTATAGAAATCTATTCCACTAGAATGACACGCGTAAAACGCTTTGTTAAAGAACCAAGACCGAAAGCAGTATAGATTCTCCGAAATGACAGCTTTGTCTCTATCTAAGTTTCTAATCACGCTGGGTCCAACGAAAGCTGAAATAATTTTAAGGAAAATCGGCCGTACCCAAAGCGCAGAGCGGCGATGCAACGTAAAGGGATGCATCAAAGGCAGCCGTTCGGCTATATGCGACTCGAATGTCCAAACACGTGCGTGCTCGGCCCGTTCGACGGACATTCGCGAAGACGGATGAAGATTCCTAGGCAAATTGCACAAGTCGAACTTAGAATTGAAGATGGACTTAATACCGAATTTTCTTTATAGAAAACCCTACAATTGAATTACTCCTACTTGGAATAACAATTGAACTACCAAAATGACAACAAAATATCGGTCCCAAAAATCCCCAAATTCATTCTCTTCAAATGTCCTCCATTCCATCTAAAAATCCCCAGATATCTTGAAAATATCCTCAAGTTGCCCTAGTCCAAGTAAGCAAGACAGCGAGTAAGATTTCTTCGCGCTCTCAAATAAAGATTTCCTCTACCCTTCCTCATTTAAGATACACCGGTTTTAGATTTCTGACTCCGTGACGACGAAAATGAATTCACCGTGAATTTCTCCGAAAGTAAAAATCGAGCCCTTGGTCCCTAAACTAATGAAAGCGTCTAATCAGCCGACGCGTCTCCCGCGTCCAATAAATCAAAGAACCCTTCGAAGCTACCAGCATGTCACCACGCTCCCTAACCCAATCTGGAGGCTAAACTTGGCCTACGATGCGACGTCCGATCGCAACTTCCACGCCCACGGGGGGGAAGGTTAGGATGGAAAGCGGTGCGCGGGCACGGCGTACAGGACGTTGCTTCACGGCTATGAAAACGATCGTGTTTCCGTGCGGAGTGGAGAAGCGGTGGTGGAAGAAGGGGGCTAGAGTGCAGCAGGCACTGCTCTCCTCCAGGTTGCTCGCGTTGCCCACGTTGTCTCGTGCGCGCGCGCGCGCTGGAGGCACGCGGCGTTAAACTGGGACGACGTAACAAAGGCGCGGAGAGAAGGTAGAGAACTCCGGTTCTCGATAAGTAGAGCATGAAGCATAAGTAAAGGAGCGAGTGAGTGAGGGAGATTGCGTTCCAAGCGCCTTCGCGAGACGAGAAAATCACCGGTTGTGGGTGTGCGTGCGTGCGATGGTAGGTGGACGGTGCGTGCGCGCAGTTCCGCGCGTCTTCGTTGGACGAGAAAATCACTGGTTTTGTGGGTCTGGGTGCGTGACAATAGTTCGTGTGTGTTTGTGTGTTTGTGTGTATGGAGTAGTGGGTGGATGGTGCGTGCACGCCGAACGAGATGGTCGTGCCAGAGTATGTGCAACGATGCTCGCTTGAGTGAGTGAGCGTTGGGTATCGGTGAAGGTGAGTCTTCTTGGTGCGGAGCAGAAAATGTGGGAGAGAAACGAGGGCGGCTGGTGCATTCGACGGTCTTTCGATGACCGCGTGTTCGCTTGAAGGATCGTTCTCGTGTTGCTTCGAGACTTCCGGGAGAAGGAGACGAAGGAGAAAAGGGGGTGGACGCATGAATGGTCGGCTAGGTGGGTGGACCAAGAGGTATAGGTGGATGAATAGATACTTGGATTTGGTTTGTTACTTAGCGACCGACAAGTTCCTCGGTTAGTAGAGCCCGCTTGACGCAAAAAAAATGTGCGATGCCAGAGACTGGAATAATTTGCGCGGAGGAAAAAGTAAATTTTACGCTGTCCCTTGTTCGCGTTCCGCTTGTTCCTGCGGTTTGGTTCGGTGAAACCGTGCACTACGTATAATAAAGATATGTCGAGAGAGAAAGAGGGAAATTACTCGGTCCAGCATGTAGGCTGGGAAACCTTGCGTGGGTTACGTACGCACACGTCGGTTTTATTTCAGGACGAAAAATATACACGTAAAATCGCGAGTCGGAGAGAGAGAGAGAGATGTTTCACAAGAGTCAGGTACGATCTTTAACCTATTCCAATTCGCGTTGCAATTCGCTTGCACAATGGCAAGTGAAATTCAACGAGGGATAGAAAATTGAGGAGGGGAGGTTGAGCGAGGCAATCCCGTTAATTAAATTTGCGAAGCTAAATTACGTTCGCGAAATCGAATCGGTCGATTCGATATTTCCTCGTGAATTTCGATTATGCCCAGAGCAACTGGAAAATCATCCTGTCCCAGTGACACCTTCTTGGTTTATATTTAAAGTAACTATAGATATTACTATCCTTCGGAGCTCCGTTGATTATCACGCTAGGAGAAAGAATCATCAGAATCTTTAATACATTGTTAGGTAAAACGATAAATACGTTTATTTTCTTAAGAATACCAATGTCACGAACCCAAAATCCATCCAGTAAAATTTTCACTCCAGTAGACTCTCAACAACTACATTCTTATTCCATCAACTCCCACTGTCTTCCGCAACCTCATTCGAGCTTCGTCGACTCATCCGTGTGTTCCTTCTCGCTTCTGGTTTCTCGGCTCATAAATGGCGTCGGGCGATCGCCTCACGAAACGAGCAAATCGTCCGTTATTTTTTTTTTCTCCCTCTCCTACACTCCTCTACCACTCCGTGCCGCGAGATTTGCCCGTGGGTGTAGCGGGCGAGGTTGTTACACGAGTGACTGCTCATTCACGATCGGCTCGCGATTAAAATAAAAACAGGCCGTGCCGTTACCGGCGTGGTCGCGGTGCTGTTGCTGCTGTTGCTCGCTTTGAGATCGGTTCACGATCTCGTGCGCACGGTTCTAGTCCGGTAAGCCCGCGGTTGGCCGGATTAATCCGATGCGTCCAACGGGTGCAGGAAGCCCCGATGCAACGGGAAGTGGGTTGTAGGTCGCGCGGGTTACGGGATACTACCGATAGGGAATTTCCGTTTTTTTGTTTCCACCCTCGCCTCCGTGAACAGTCGTTATTCGCAATAAAAGAAGTGGGCGGCCGCGTGTGCACGGTGGAGTATGGAAGAGGAGGACGGGCAAAATCGATATTTGATAACGAATTCGAGCTAGGTGGAGTCTTAACGAGGAGAGAGGGACGGGGTGAATGGTTCAGGCTCGCCTTTGCCCGTCGATTGGGTCGATACGTATATCGGACGGATGAAATCAAATTCGCGCGATCGATCTTCTTCGAGGACGATGGCAAGAGTCTCGAATTGATCGCGTTAAATTTAGCGAACCGACAGCGAGGGAGAAATTATCCGGAGCTGTCGGGGTGGAGGAATGATCGCAGGTAGTATTGTCTCGAAGTTGAATTCGCAAATATACTTTTAATTAGTCGACCGGCTGAATCGTGGTCCTCGCGCGCCTTTAAGCTCGACGTCAATTAATTTTCGTAATGCGTATCATAATGATCGCGGCTCGCGGTGCCTCCTCGTCTCTCGACAAGGGCCCTCCCCCGTGGCGAAGACAAACCGCAAGAACAATAAGAGCCGAGGAGCGTAACGAACGGCGCTCATTGTGTGTCTTCTGTGTCGCCTGGGGGCCGCCTCCCGGGGAGCGTATTAAAATAATAAGCGGTGGCATTAACGTGATTACTCCGCGAGGTGAGGTGCCTGCCGCGTTGGCCGGGCCGAGCGGAAGTCGAGGTGCGATCCTTGGCCGGAAGTCGAAGCGCCTGCATTAAACAGCGTCCGCCTTGACGTCCGATGTGGCGTAGCCGCAAAGCTCTCTCGAGAGAGGGTTGAATCCTTTTCTTTCGAACGAGCTTCTCCTTCTTGTTCTTTCTTTCTTTTTCTTCTCTTTCCTTCCATTATATTCTCGATCTTTCGCGTTCTCACGTTTCATCCCTCCTTCCATTTCATCCCTCCACCCAGGTCCCTTTTCTTTTCTCCCCACGCGTATTGTTTTTCCTCTCGGTCCGCGCTCTCTTTCAACGAGCTTACCGCAAGCTCCACGGTCACGAAGGGACGCGAGGTTTGCGGGACGGCAGATGCGAAGGGCCAGTTTCCTTTCTTGAGTTTCCACTGTTTCTACGTGCCCCTCGCCGTCTACCTCGCCACGAAATCTTCCTCGTTTCTTGAACGTCGCGATGAGGAAGCACAATCCGTCCTCGTTCTCGGTGAAAAATCTCCCCAGAGGATTCGCCTTCGTTTCCGCGCGGATTTCGTTCCTCCTTTTCTTAACCTCGCTCGCCTTCTTTCATTTTCTTCTGTTCGTTCAACTTCTCTCACCCCGCGCTTCTCGCGGGTCACGGAAATCGTCCTGTCTCCTTCGTCCTTCTCAAGTACCTCCAGTCTTCGTGTTCCGGTCCCTTCGTTTCGTCTGGCTCTCGTCCTCTCCCTTGAATTTTTCACCTGCGAGCAGATTTTTACCTACGGCCCACTCGTCCTCCTCCACTCTCGCTTCGGCTCGAAGTCCCTCGATCGCCCCAGTGGATCCCAAAAGAGAATTTACGAGATCTCTCGGGGATAAATGGAGGGATTACAACTTTCGACGTAGCGATGCTCGCCAGCGGCTCGAGCCCGGGGGACGAGGATCGTTTTCCGTCTGGATTTCGCGCTCGAAGGTTCCATTTTTTTTTCCGTCTCTCAGGACGACATTTTTTAGCTCGAGAGTGACGACGGATCGTTAGGCGTGCACCTCTCCTTCGAGATTTCTTTTTTCGCCGGCTGATCGATCGCGGTGATTCTCAACGTCGAACAGCGGTAATCGAAAATTAGATTGGAGAATGCGAATTTGAAAACCGTTGCGCTTCGCAGAATAGAATTTCTCACGCGGTAGACCGGTAGATGTGCTTCAACCGCGAAACCGAATAGGATCCTAATATCCACTAGGGTGGAGGTAGTTTTGCACGAAACAATCTTGCGTGGTGCGTGCTGGAACATTGATTAACTGTTCGCTCATGAGGTAGGAGGAGAAGTGAGGGGTGGAAAATTGGCAATCACGCGTGAGCGTTTAACCGCGAACGCACAAGTAGAATGTTTCTAACTACCGTCGGCTATAAAACAGATGAGTTTCAGACTTTGCGCGAGTCTGCCTGAGCAAAAAGGCTTCACGATTGACCGTAGGATTAGATTTCGATGCGAGAAAATGTTCTCGTTGCTGCACAGCGTGCCCGGTCGAGGATAAAATCCAAATTATCTAAGGTCGATCCCAGAACATGCTCCTACTAGATTAACTTTTCTGTTCTAATATTTAAATTACAATATTTAAGATGGTAAAGTTGAAAGATTTAATCCGATGCCGAAGATATAACAATTTGTTTAGAAAGCTTATTAGCTGCGTTTTGCAGATACTGCATTAATTCAGTATAGGACAATTGGCACTAAAATTATGACCAGGAGCTCAGATTAGAATTACCAAGATTTTTACTTTAAAAAGTCTGTCATTGGAGCAAACCTAGTTAGTCTTAAACTTCTTTGAGATATCTGTGGTCGAAAATGAAACACAAGATCTATCTGGCAGAGAATTTCTGCGCGGCCCTGTAATTTACTTCCCGTGGCAACGTAAACTGCGTAATAAAAATGAAAAGAGACTCGAAGTTTTGTCCACTAAATGAGCTTTTTGCCGCGCCATGCGAGAAAGGTTGGCTACCTTGATTTGGCAGCTGTCGAACACGTTCGGTACCTGGGTTCGTTCAGCTGCCACGTTAATTTTCATCCTCTCGTCCCTTCCTTCCGCCCTCTGGCTCTGCAATTACGTCCCTCGTGCCAGCCCACCACGAAGGAACTAATCGGTATGCGAACGTTTCCATCGTCGCATTTTTCCAGGAGTTTTAAAGTCTCTAGGAAGGTAATTGCCGTCCGACGCGTGGAAGAAACGACGTGAAAAGTATTGACATGCGTCGCCAGACGTCGCAATGTTGCGACGGCGTTTACATCTGTCCTCCCTTTTTCTTTTTTTCATTTGTCGAGAGCACGCGATTTTTTGTAGAATTGTTCGAGCGAAGTCAATCGTTACGGTACCACTCCTGAGGTATACACTATGAATATTCATTACACCGAATATAAATTATTCGCGAGAGACTTCTTTTGAAATGAAGATTTCTTTTATTCCACTTATCAAAATTATTCGCAATTTCTGCCTAGTTCATCCTTTCTCTCGTAAACGTGGACGAACGCTGGACAGCAAGGGACTTAAAAACTAATAAATCAACAGACCAGAAGGAGAGACAGGATACGGAAGTGCCGTGCGTAGAAATATCGCTGAGCGGAAGGAATCCCTGTTTGTGTCCGCGTCGACAAATCCTGCGGTTGGTAACGCGCGAAAATGGCATTTACCGGAATCCGCGCGCTACCTCCGAAAATCGCAGACGAAGAGGTAATCCACCTTCACCCTTCTCACTCTCCCTCACCCCCTCGTCCTCCGTTCCACGCGCGAATCCGCATTTCGGGGACATTCGAGGGGTGCGTTTATCGTCCTCCAGGTTTCCACTCGAGAGCCAAGAAGTTTATTCGATATTCCACGCGCGAAGGAAGATGTGTCCTCCCGCGCTCGCTCGACTCCTCCTCACTGGTCGCGGTCCCACTTCAACCCCTTTTTCCGAGCTTCCCTCGTTCTTCTCTCCTCCTCCCTTCTCACGCTCCCCAGTGCTCATCTTACCACGACTGCCTGCAGCCTGACTCGAATTTTTTATTAAATCCTCGCCACTCGATAATGGCGACTGCTCGCGCCGAGTGTATCGAGATGAAATGCAATTTTCACCCCTCGTCCGAAGAGGAAGAGGATGAGGATGCGGACGGACGACCCTTCGACGCTCAAGGGGGTTTATTTACCCGCACCTTGTCCCTCCACGCCTCTACCTTTCTCCTCGTACTCCACAGACTCTTTCTCTCTATCCCAACTCACCGTCCAAGCGCGCGGTGCTCCCTTGAACCTGCGAGCCAAAGGAGCCAGCCAGAGAACCTCTCTCGTCCTCGGAGGAGCCTCTGTAAATCAGAAGTTAAATTCCTTCTGTGATTCGCTCCTTCTCTTTCACTCGTGACCGTACCTTAGAAGCGAAGGAACTCACGTCTACACTTTCGCTCGCGCACCTTCCTCCCTCTTCTCTTCGTTTCTTCTTTCTCCTCGCATCGTGCGCGCGCGCGCGCCTCAACGAGCGCACACCTACGGAGCCTCTCCGTCTACCATCCCGGCGGCTCTCACCTTGATTACTCACCTGGGGTCCCGGGCACCAGGTATGCATACCCGCATGTTTGCTCGAATAATTGGGAGGGTATACGTGTGCTGGAATGACCCCGGCGCGTACCAGCTCGAAATTCAATCTGCCCTCGCCGCGCCGCCACCACCACTGCGGCCATCCGCCTCCACCTCCGCTGCACTCTCGACCGAACGGAGCGATAAGGATCTCCGATGCTGATTCATCGGCGATGCGATATTTGCCCACGAGGAAATTGTTGGTGATGTTTGCAACCGTTTAATGTCGCCGATCCGGCACTCTCCTGTTCTCGTCACGATGTGAGATTTCTAAAACGATTACCGTTTGCTCTGGTACGGGTCTCTAATGTTCCGTAGTTTGTTGGGATTACATCGTGAGAATTTGAAAACTGAATTTCACAGTGATCCTATGCTTTTCGGTATCCTCGGTAAAATACTTTTTTAATATTGTCGAAAGAAGTATTCCCCTCCAACGATTTTTTTCGGAGTTTGTTAATACGTGAGATATCTTAAGGGAGAAGTGCAATGAACCGTTTTTAGAGTGCTTTCAAGGATATTTCGAGAACAATGATGTCATAACGAATTACGCCGTTTGAAGTAAGTAGCACAACGGGAAACCGCCGTTCGAAAGCTGCCTAAGAGAATTCATTACCGTCGATTCACTATGAGACGAGAGACGGCCAAGAGCGACGGAAGGTGGAAATCGGCGACAAACAATCCCGGACCTCGCTCAGGATTTCTCTTTTCGAGGAACTCGTAAAGAGGGTCTTAAACTCCACCCGTTAAAGCGGACGAGCGGATTGGTTTTCGCGGTAAAGCTTGAAGTGCTTCGCGATTCGCGTTCTTAGACCCTGCGGAGAGTGCCCGGAGGGGGAGAGGCCCTCGTCGACGTGGATTTTCCTCGGCATTGTGACCGTTTATTCTTCTCTATTTGCGCTCTCCAACATCCAACATTTTTCCGCCCTTCGTCGGGCACCGGCGCTCCGAGGCCGCGGGAAAATTAGATACGACGGACCTCCTCTCTGTAACTTGGTTTCCTCGGGTAATGCGAAAATGAAATTTTTATTATTTTTCGTAGGGTAGACCGTGGGCGAAAGGTTTTTCCTTGCTCTTTTTGTACGACCTTTTTTTTTAACGAAATATGGTACATTCATGGACTATAACGACTGCGTAACCGTTCTTTTTTCGTTACGAAGAGACGGAGAGGGAAAGACTGACAAACGATTTTGTCGTTTAAATCTTTTCAAGGCTTCAAAAACTCGCGAGAATTTTGCACTTTTATCTGTATTTATAACACGTACGTGCAAATGTCGATGCGATTATTATTACGCGGTACTATTGTCGCGTAGCTTTGTCCTGGGTGCGGTGTATTCGCAGGAGGAAATACTCGAATGATTAATTATGCATTCGTATAAATTATTACATCAATAATTTATTATGGTAAAGTGAACCTATCCGGCGTAATGACGGTTTAAACCGACTTAGAATTGATTTATTAAACGAGGCGCTCGCGAAATCAGCTTAGTGTAGAATGCGCGATTATTTACCGACGCGTATATTGCATTATCCTTCCTACATTCTGCACTTTGTTAAAAGTGCATCGGACACGTGCGACCGTAAAAAAAAAATTGCTACGGAGCCTCGGAAGTGGATAATGTCCGAAAGTAATAACCCAGTGACAATACTTCGAAACAATATTCTGCATCCTGACGATTTGTCATCCTTTTATGAGCGTGCACACGTGTCGATGGCATGCGAAGAAAGAGAAACTCCGGAAAAGAGACAACGAGAGATGGTAGAAGAGAGACGGAGAGAGGAACGCACATGTGCGGAGGGAAACACGAGGAAAAACAAACGGGATACCTGACACGGGGAAGCCCCACGCCACCACGTGCGCACGCGCATTGTGTGGAATCGCGCCCGAGGACCGGAAGCGGCTTTTCGACCATTGCCCGGTGGCGAAACAATGCGAAAGAAACGGCGACCGCTTCGAACAAAAAGGACCTGGGAAGGTTCGAGGACGAGAGGAGGGGAGCGTATCGAGAGGATGCGCGTACTCACGAACACGCACAGGAGAATACACTCGACGTATACACAACACATGCACGAGCGCACACAGGACACGTGCCGAAATGCGCGCAGAAATGCGCATACACGAGCGCACGCACGAACACACGTACGATGCGCGCGCACCAGTGCACGCACGAACACAAGTACGATACGCGCACACAAGCGCACCCACGAACACACAAATTCCACCCTCGTTTGTCGACAACGACACCAATCCACTGCTGCATCGCCGTGCATCGGCCGTGCGGCCGTCCCAGAAAAACGGCCCTGGCGAGGGTCCCGACGTAGTCGTCGGTTGCATACCAACGCGATGACAGAAAAAACGCGACGCGAAATCGATCGATCGGGAAAGAAAAATATACGTCTCCGAAACCTTCATCCGCGCTCTCGCGATCTCTCTTTTTTCCTCGCTCGTTCCTCGTTCTCCCAGGCGTCGTCGTCGGGCGCACATCGAACTGCATCCGGCGATCATTTCTACGGGGAAGAATGGCCCTCGGAGTTTGGGTCCCGAAGCTTGACTAAAATACGCGCCCTCTCTTGCGAGGGGAGAAAGAGAAGAGGCTTTCCGGTGCCCCGCACTTGCACGCCTTGCGATCGGTTTATTGTCGTTGACGCCGAATCGCTCGATCGTAATGGCCTCGTTGGATGCCGTGCGTCGGGAGAAGGATAAAGGAAGAGGAGAGAATCTCACTCGAGGGCTTCGGGAGGAATGAATGAGGAGGAAATCGTTAAGAAGGCCGGATAGCCGTCCGCGCGCGAGTTTGACGAGAATAAAGTGTTTGTTTCGCGTTGAAGAGCGAGAGAATTCGTTCGTGCAAGTTTCTTTTTTTTTCTTGTCGTAGAATATTCGTTTCTCAGTGTAAAGTAATAGTTGTTGCTTTTGTCGGATGAAGTTTAGCGCGAAGAGACGATTATAATAATTGCTCGATTAGAGACACAGTGGCGATTCTTTTGAATATTGATTTTGCAAGCATGTTAAATATTTCTTCTCTGATTTATCATAATTCGAATTAAACTCTGATTTGCTCTTATACACATATTCCTTTACAAAAAATGCCTCTAAGATTAATGCCAAAGACGCGGTATTCCAGAACTCTGGGTCCTTCCTATCCACATAATTTTCACTTATCTCCTTGCCCAGATAGCGATCACCCTTAACCCTAACGCATTCCACAAATTTCTTCCTCCCTTCCCATACCATACCGTCGTGGTCCCGTCTCGCCGAGTCTCCATGACTAAGTAAAGCGCGCTGGCCCACCATCGATCCACCGGTTCACGCGTTCGCTCGCACGATTTGACAGCAGTCTTGTTAATTACTGTGCCCAATTAGCCGTGGTTGCGAGAATGCATTGGTCCGCGCGTGGCGCCGCTTTGGAGGTGAAGTGGGTACCTTGGCAACCAGGATGCAACGAAGATACGACACGAAAAGCTAACACGTGTTCCCAAGGGCTCTGCTTGTAGCTATGTGTCGATTTAGTGTGCAAAGATGCGTCCGCGTGTCGAATACATGGTTTTGCACGCGCAAAAGCGACTATCGCGTTTTGAGATTGAAGCAGGCAACGGTACGACCAGAAAGCAACCGGGCAATGAAGCTGCTTGTAGTCGACGACACGTGTTGCTGGTAGGTCCTCTTGTAGCTATGCGTCCATCGCGTGCTCCAAGATCCACCCGCGTGTCGATCGCATGATTTGGCACGCGCAAAAGCGCGCACGGTCCACCGTCACGTTTAGAAATTGAGGCGCCCAACGAAGCTACCTGCAGCCGACACAGGTTGCGAACGGCTTCACTGGTAGCTGTACGTCGATCGTGTACACCAAGATGCACTCAAGAGTCGCACGCATCGTTTAGCACGCGCAAAAGCCACCATCGCGTTTTGAGATTGAATCGGGCAACGGTACGACCAGAAGGCAACCGGGCAATGAAGCTGCCTGCAGCCGACGACGCGTGTTGCAGGTAGTTCCTCTTGTACATAGATATGCGTCGACCACGTGCAACAAGATGCACCGGCGTGTCGAACGCATCGTTTGCCACGCGCAAAAGCGCGCACGGTCCACCGTCACGTTTGGAGATTGAAGCGCCCAACGAAGCTACCTGCAGCCGACACAGGTTGCGAACGGCTTCACTGGTAGCTGTACGTCGATCGTGTACACCAAGATGCACTCAAGAGTCGCACGCATCGTTTAGCACGCGCAAAAGCTACCATCACGTTTTGAGATTGAAGCAGGCAACGGTACGACCAAAAGGCAACCGGGCAATGAAGCTACCTGCAGCCGATGCGTGTTGTGGACGGCGGTTTCTCTTGTAGCTATTCATCGACCACGTGCACCAAGATGCACCAGCGTGTCGAATGCATCGTTTAGCACGCGCAAAAGCTACCATCACGTTCTGAGATCGAACCGTGCAACGGTACGACCAAAAGACAACCGGGCAATGAAGCTACCCGCAGTCGACGCGTGTTCCGAACGGCTTCTCTCGTAACTGTGCGTCAATCGTGTGCGCCAATATACGTCCGAGCGTCGAATGCATCCCTTGGCACGCGCAAAGCGCGCATGGTGCAACGTCGCGTTTGGAGTTTGAAGCGGGCAATGGTACCGACCAAGAGGTAACCGGGTAATGAACCTATCCTGCGACCAACGCATGTTCCGAACGGGTTCTCTTGTAGCCGTGCGTTGATCGCGTGCGCCAAGATGCATCCGCGTGTCAGACGCATCGTTTGGCACGCGCAAATACGCGCGCTGCTATTGACTGCTGCCGGTGGCGTCTGGACACGCGCACGAACGGGTTAAGTCGTCGAAACTACGACGGATAATCGATAAACTGCCGTTCTCGATAATCCCGATTACGAGATTGAGCGACGGCCAGGGCGATTATTTCCGGCTACGTTCGCCAGTAGTGCTTTCAGGATTTAATCTGGGGCAGGAGTGAGTTGAACGGTAAAGATGATTTTTGTGCTGAGAATCTAACATCATTTTCATCTTATGCGATTGCTAATTTACAAGTAGGATAGAAATGGAAGATATTGTGGCGCGAATAAAAAAATGAATTTGAATTAGGTATGAATGTTTTAGTTCAATTTTTTTTTTAGTGCTTTTTAGTCTCCTCTTTGGGTGCGTC
Source organism: Tiphia femorata (assembly GCA_944319695.1). Taxonomy (NCBI): domain Eukaryota; kingdom Metazoa; phylum Arthropoda; class Insecta; order Hymenoptera; family Tiphiidae; genus Tiphia; species Tiphia femorata. The sequence goes on from OX090899.1 coordinate 2,560,813, forward strand.
ACTGCGTGATGCTTCTACTGCCAATGGAAAGTCGCATATTTTCCTTCGATTTTTTCACTTCTTACAATTTACTCCGTTTTTCTCGTTATTTCGGCTATTTGCTCGCCTTGGGTAAAACGCGCCGTGCATTCTCTTTCTGTAGCACGTTATATCACGTTACAGGATGATTCTATATTATATACCTGAAAATACAATAAATAGTGCGCGGGCGCGTGCAATGTATGCGTTGTATGGAGATAGACGCGTATAAAATTGAAACGTTATCGCGAGCGGGCCGTCCTCCTGCCATTCGTTTCGTGTACCGCACGATAGCCGGGCATGTTTCGCTTGTCATCGTTATTCTACCGTGTTTACACCCCGTGTTCGTATTTTTCTAATAGCCTTACCCCCTTGGTAAGCTGAGCGCCGCATGGGGGCTCGCTTCAGCGGACATTCCTCCAATAAATAATAATCGACGTAAAATAATTTCGCTCGGAGGATCCCTTAAAAACGAGAAATCGTGGAATACTCGCAAGAAGCGAGTGCCGACTCTTCAGTGCCGATGATTTTCACCGCAGGAAAATAAGGCTCACTTTTTCTCCCATTGAACGCTCCCTCGGCGAACAAAGAGGAAATTTTCACCGATTGGCGGAATCGCACGGTTCCACTCTCGAAGCAGAACGTTATAAACCAACATAGCACCGAGACACGAAAAAAGTTGAATGACCAGTCGCTATTTTTTTCCCCTCTCTATCCATTCCGCTTTGAAATCTCTCTAGCGTCGGCGGTTGGTCGGGGAATTTTCCGGCAAAGGGAGAGAACCGATGGCGACGATATCATCCACGCTTTTCGGAGAGAGAGAGAGAGAGGGAGAGAGGAGGTGGAACAAAACGAACGAGAATGAAATCGAACTGGATACTGCTTCTATGCCGAAATAAATCTGCTCCGCGAGCGATATCTGTGCTCTTTCGTACGTTAATCGAAAAAAATCCTTCGGAAGCTCGCGTGCGGTCTCTATTCTCGCTGTTCGAAAAACGCGTGCCTCTCCGGTCTTGTTCCCTCTCACGTGGACGGAGCTAGAACTCGCGATGGAGCGACGAGGAACGCGAGCGACCACGCATCTGCTACGAACTCGAACGATTTTCGAAATTGAATCAAACCAAGGCGGAAATTGCGTAATCGCGCGCGCGTGTCCCTCTGGGGAGAGCGGGACGACGCGTGCGGGTGGACGAAAAGCGAAAACTCCAGCGGGAGTTACACCCTATCCTCTTTTCCCTTTTTCGTTGGCCCTGCCAACGTTCCACCCCCTTATCACTCCGGTCCTCCCTCGTCCGTCCGTCCCGCGTCTCGTCACCCTTCGTCCTTCGAACCTTCCTCCTCTGTCTTTCTCTCCTCTTCTCGTCCCACCTCGTCTCCCCTTTTCTCACCCTCTCTTCGGCCATTGGTCCGGGCAAAACCGACGGACGCGCCGGATTCGGGTTTGGACTCGGTTTGCATTCAGAGCGTGTCCATCGAGTGAACGCGACTCGCATACCCGTCGAAATAACACACTGTCGCGGCGGCGGTGGCGGTGGCGCAGCACGAGGCGGAGGAAGAGGAGGAACGCGTTGTTCCGGAACGACTCCGAACGTCCATATCGATGGGTGCTTTGACCTTCGGTCCAATAAAGATCGCGGTTATATTACCTACCCGCTCTCGGACGGCAGACGTGTCACCCCCGCCGCTCGTTCCTCGGGTTCTCCACGTTTTCGGTGCGGCCGAGCGACGCGACGGACGGTCGAGCCTGATTCAGCGGTTCGTCCAATGCGCTCGCGCGTCGTTCGTGACATTCGTGGCCCGTGTGGCGCGCCAGTCAGAGGATAAAGCCAGGTGGTGGAACCGATCGTCGGATTTCTTGGATCGTTGATTTTCCTTGCCCCGATTCGCATACGTTTTCTCCTATCTCGCTCCGTTCTTTTTTTCTCCAGCTTCTTTTGGGAAAGTAAGCTCTCTGGACGGAATGCATTTGCACGGGACCAAGCGTAAGGTGAGGATAATGGAGTGGAATGTGGAAATGAGGTGGCAGATGTTGGAGAATTTTTCAGATTTTGGAGGCTTCTCTTTTCGGATGTAAGAGTGAGTTTCGGTAAGGTTGATTATTGGTACGTATCTTGGATCGATCGAGGCTGCCTCTGAGGATTCTTTAAGTTTGACTGAAGTCGATAGAACGATTTTGGAAAAAATGTTGCTTCAAGGATTTCGTAAGTAGATTCTTAAAGGTCATTTTGTGCTGAATTCACTTTTGAGAAAAAAATGAATTCAGCACAAAATAACTTGCGAGCGAATGAAAAAGCAAATTGACGACTTAGACATTTATGCGACTCGACAGGTTTTTCGGCACAAAATTACCTTTCAGAATCCACTGATCGAATGCTCGTAACAAAAACATCGTTCTACGGGGTAATTATTGCAATTTCAGTTGGCATCATTTTACAATATCAATTGGCTGCATTTTATCGAACGTCAAAATGAGTTTCATTACTTTCGACTAATATCCAATCTCTCCCCTGATTCATCGAGTCCGAGCACGATGTGGGCAATATTTTTGGTAAAGATAACTACCAATTGTGGCGCGGTAATAGTTGTGGTTAAACGATTCTGTCGCAACTCGCTCGCTTCGAAACTCCGATGCGATTTGGCGACCACTCGTGGAACCGTACTTTCAAGCCGCACATTGTTCTAGAAAATTGGCGGAAATCGATTGTATTGGTCATTGTGCGGCACGTCAAAGCCCAAACGAGTTTACACACTTCATTATACCGTTCTATTGGACAAAGTGTATTTGCTCATGGTCCCTATGAATATATCCATGCGCTTCGGTATGTCGCGCGCGTGAATAGGTTTGTTGGCGTTCCAATGTGAGTCGTGGGTGCCGAATGGGGGATTAAAGAAAAATAAGCGGACGAAAGTGCGGATCGATAAGGTGCCATTGTTTGCTCGTTTTCTTTCCCATACCCTGGACTAGTCGGCGTTCCTCTATACGTTTTCAATTCTACGTTAGCACCGCACTCGTAAAAAATTCCATAAATCATCGACCGTCGCTTACAGATTTTTAGTCACTCCCTGTACGGCATTCCCTTGCCGGAATCCCCCTCAGGATTGCGAGAAATGTTCCTAAAAAACGTTCTCTCGTGCATTCACCTTTCACGTGGAAACTGGAATCGTTCCAGGGCACCCTCGCATCAAGCCAGAAACTTTTCTCGTACGATCGATAACGTAACTGTATAATACCACTAGGAGTCGAATAGCAGTGAAATTTTTCGCAAGTGGTTAATAGTCCTGGTGTACGCACTCGGACAACATTGGAAAGCGGCTTAACCTTCGAGGACTCTCGACTCCGAGCGATGGACCATCGTTCAACGCGTAGGGCTCCTTCGTGTGTGTGTCCCACTACTCGCGCGCACACTTTTATCCCGTAGTATACACAGATTCCTACGCGTGCACTGGAATGTGAATATAGACGTACGCGCGACCCTTTTACCTCATGTGCGTTTGAGGACTCGTAGTCACCGTTGGCAGTGTTACGTACCTCCGTCCTAGATATAAACCTACGACAAAATTTTATCCTTCAATACGTAGGGATTTTAAAAATCAATTTCATTTTACGAGAAATGTAAAAACTACTCCAACCGACTGTTCGTCCATAATTTTATATTATCGAAGGAATAAAATTGCTTTATCATTTTTCGCTGCAAAATTGTTGCTCGTTCGAAATTGTGAAATCGTAGATGAAAGTGTCGATTAAGTGTAATTAGTCTTCCGTTACGGTTAAATTAGATTTATTGTCATAATAATTTTGTCGAACATTTGTCTGGATCTTTAGCATAATGAACATATTTTATTCGAGGTAAACGAAATTGCCTGTAGGCTGTCTCCGTGAACTCGAAATAGCAGCAGAGGTATTATTACATCGTCGTAGCATTTTCCTCTAGTGCCCTTCTCCCACTTGCCCTTGCGACTTCATCGAAATTCGAAGTTGAGCCCGTACGCGTACTTTTTGGCAGCATGCCAGGGCAACGATCTTCCAGCGACGACGGGATTACGTTAACGCCATTGTGCAATCGCGCGTCTTTCTTGTGTTTTCCGCATCGCCAACACGCGGTTGCATATCCTCGAAACGTTACGAAGCTTGTTGTACGATTCTCACGAATCTGTTTTCCATCGAAATTTTCACCAGATATTATACATTAACGATTACGAATGAACCTGCTCGGCCTTTATAGTAGTAAATTCATTTTCTTCGGAAGTCGAGTATGGAATTGAATATTGGTAAATTAGGTTCCATTTAAATAAACAAACATATAATTTTTACGACCGTGTGCCGTGTTTTTCATTACAATCCTAAATTTCGAGTATATCAATTTACGATGAACACCCCGAGGTAGATTTATTTCATTGTTCGTCAGGCTGAGAAAGTACGGTGATTCGTCGAACGGAAAATATTAATATCCGTCGTTACCAAGAGAATCGAAGATCTCCGCTTGCGCTGAATAATGAACACATTTTCACGGTTACAAATGAATCTTATCGTATGTCCGATTTGCTTTCACGCGATTCTTCTACGAACCATTACTAATTCCGTTACGTTCGCGAGGAAGAGCCAGAACGTGAAAGCATGCGTCTTGTGCGGTGAGCGTTCGCTTATTCACGCGCACACACTCGAACGTTCCAAAAGTAGCATAACCGAGTTCGAAGGAACTAGAGGTCGAAGGTAGAAGGCAGAACTTTCGGACAGGCCGCCCTTACCGAAGATACTGGTGATCGATCGCAGTTCCTCGCTCCTGCGAGTGTTATTAATTATGTCCCCTATGTTAATAGAGAAAGTTCTTGCAACGTAGGAACAAAGTTGCGCGCTCTACCTTTCCGTTCTTCCGCCCTTTATCGAAAGAAGCCTGACTCCGGATCGAGTTTGACATGCGAGGTGGAACGTGTTTCCAAAGGCTTCTGCGATATTTAATTACTCCAAGCGGAAACTTCTTCCTTCGGCTACCTATAACAAGCAGGTCTGCCATCCAGAAACAACTCTCTCGTTTCTTAAAACAGCAAAGTTTCAGCTGAAAAATATTCACATGTACTAACGCCCAATGTCCTACCATCGCGCAGGTTTCCGAAATCTCCGACATTATCATTTCATAAAGATAAATCTGCGAGCTACTATCCCTCCGTAAACGTTACCTCTCCTGCAGATGCTTACGGCCGGGCGAAAGGAGACAGGAGGTAGGCGAGGTTTTAGTCGCGTATTTTTAAAAAGCCGCTAATTGACCTCCCGTGAGACGAGGAGGCGGCTGCAGCCACGTCCGTTAATTATCCGGACGTAAAAAGAGGAGAGAGTGGGCGGTACGGTACGGTAGGGAGAAGAAGAAGCAGGTGAGGGAGGCAGGGACCACCGACGCGTCCCGTCGCCGTCGTTGTTCCACGATGAAGGAAAGGAGTATCGAAGTTCGCGGAGGAAGGAAATTAATTACGAGAGGAACGGACGGAGGCTGGTGGAAGAGAGAGAACCGGAAAAGGTGAGAAGAGAAAGAGACGAAGAGAGTAAGAAGGACACGTTTATTCTCCGCGTAATTCGTCATGCGGACGGTCCGCCGTCGGTGACGGAGAACGTCATTCGTCAAGGGCTTAGAACAGCTCTGCCTACCCGTACTTCGTTTCGAACGACGAGATCTCTTCGTCGAACGTTCGCGGAAGACGAGATGACGAAGACGAAGAAGAGGCGGAAGATGAGGAGGAACATGACGATGATTTACTCGTTGGGCTTTTAGTTCGCGAAGAGACGACGGCATTGTTCGTGCTCTCACGTTCGCCCCTTCTACCCCTTTTCTTCCTCCTTGGCTCGATTGCGAGAACGATTAATCGAGGACGGAGCTCTTGGCCATGGTAGTCGTGCAATGGACTTCACCGTTGGTCTACGGTGCGGTGGAAAGATCTTGTGGCGTAGATCGGACGTAGATTTGTATTAAGCGAAAGAAGAGGTTCCGAGTAAATTGATTCGTCAAACGTTTGGAAAATGTGATACTCGAGAATATTTGTATTTCTTTTTGAAATACGCGTTGTAGATTTGGTTAGGGAAGCTCGTTGTATTTGCGCGTACATTAATCATAAATTCTGCCATTACTTAGGTAGCGTACTCGAGATATAATTGCGAGGTTTAAAGAAGGATTGTATGAAGAGTAGACGAGGACAACGAAGATGTTATTCGGCAGCAATTTGAGCAAAACTCCAGGCATGGCACTGGTTGCTGGATGGTTGCTCTTGTGCTTATCCGTTGCTGGCTCTGTCATAAGTGGAGAATCTCGAGTGGTTCTGCTGCGTCTCTTCGATCGTCGCTGTTCAGGCCACTTGGCCACGTGCTTTGCCATTTCTGTCTTCCTCTATTTCTCTCTGTGTCCTTTGCTCTTTTTTTTCCTCTAAATTAACTTCAACTATGTTTTTGCTCTGAAAATCGACGGCTAATTCGAAACAAATTCATTCCAATTGCAAAAGTAAATCGTCAATTAATAGAATTAATTTCAACCAGTTCAAGATGGTCGGTGATCGAATTCTATGGCAGAGAAGAAACGTTATTTTTCTTTTTCCATTTCAGTCTACTCATTTTCCTTTACCTCTGCGCTTACCTTCGCTTTTCCAAGCTTGCCTTTCATCTGACCAACGACCTCTCTCTCTCTTGCGTTTTTCATATACACCTTCTCTCGCAATCACTCCACGCTCATTCCGTTAAAATACAATACAGAATTTCATTATATCGTGAGAGAACTCGACTCTCCGATTTCAATCGGTGGGGCGGTGAAAAGCTCAGAGGCAGGTTACCATTCGCAGAAAGAGGAACGCGGAGCCGCATTTCTTTGAAATGCTGCCTCGAGCATCGGTGAGCAAGTGAGTCGTGGACAGCAGCATGAAGAGTAACATGTGCGCGCGTTCGCGAGATATCAACTCGTTTTCAAACGGATGCGAATAGTAAGAATGCTCCTAATGAATAGGATAAAAGATTAGGAGCTTCAGGCACTTCGAATTGCAATGACACGCCTCGCACCTTCGAGAACACTCTTTACAATATGTTTAATGACAAAATTTACGCGACCTTCTTACACCCACGCGGACGTGTCGTAGTACGTGTATACAGATTTGCCGAGATTCCGGAGGAGTAAGAATCACGCAAACACGCCGAATAGAAAGCGAAATATTCTTTATTGTGTTTACGAAGGCGGGGAGGTTAGCAGTAGCTGCCAAGAAAATAAAAGATAGGGAGCTGATGGAGAACGTTTTATTGCTGGCGTGCGAGTGGCAACAAAAAGGTCATGCTGAAATACCATGATTTAGCGGGGCATAGCTCGTATAATTTATTCGGAGAAACACATACTTGTGCCGCATATGCGAGACACGCGCCAGCATTCGGCATGCCGGCGGTGGAATGCCTTCCTTTTTGCGAAAATGACGGAGACGATTGCGACGCGATTGCCAACGAGGAATAAACAAGATGTCAGAAGGAAATTGCAAGTGCGCGGTTCTACGCCCATGACTCCAGCTACTCTCGAGCATTCTCTTTGCATTCTTCCTTTGGTTACGTTTCCTTCGCGTTTCCTACTTTTGCGAATAGAGTCGAAAGATGTTTCACGACCGAGGGTGCGATTACGACGTCGTTTATAGCGAGAAACAGCCACTGACGTCTTCGAACGTGTGTCGTAGTCGTAGCAACTGTGTAGAAGACAAAATGTGCGGCAAAGACATAGAGAAAAAACCCAAACTATTACGCATTATTTACCTTGAAATTTTGATATGAATAATTAATATTCGTATTAACAAACAAATAAAAAAATACAGCTTTTCAATTTCTGCGTCGTGCTTTTAACTTCCGTTTTTTTAATAAAAAAGAAGGGAAAATAAAGAAAAGTTCCGTTCCAAAAATTTGGGCGCACGTATAAATCTGCAATTTCATTCATGTCCACCCTTTCTCGTAGAATCATCTCGTCGCACGCGTTCTGCTTCTAGGCCTCGACGATCTTGCAGTTAGCAGCAGGCGTCTCGACGCTCCTTCATCTCCCGCCAATAGGTTTATTACAATCGTTCTCGCATCGCGAGACGTGTCCGCGAGTTCGCGACGCGATTATCCACGCCTATAAATTCGCCCACATTAGAATCCATCCCTTTTCGCGATAAAGAATTCATTTTACGCGCGATATGTCGACGATTACATCGCGGGACATAGTCGCGCCAGGCGGGAGGTCCTCGCGCGCACGTGCACGAGCGAGGGCCAACGGTGGAAGGGACAGTTTCGATTTATTTATACACCCCGGTGAATATGATTCACCGGTCGTTTCGCCGTTCCTATGAGAACTCTATTCGTTTCTCCTCCGCTTCGTCCGTGCCTCACGAGGTGACCGAAAGTGTCCCGAATACGGGCCATTCAGGGGTGCTCAACTTGTAGAAAAATTGGAGCATTGGTTTTTAATCGTCCGAGATTTTCGAGAACTTGTGCGCTCATCGAATAAAGAACGAACGGTGAAGATTTTATTTGAGTGTGATCTAAGCAATCGACACTTCTTAATAAAAGCTTTTGGAATCGTCGGTAGGTTATCGAATTTTCCTTACATTTATTTAATTATATTACAGACGAGACACGTGTACGTTTCGTTATAATTAAAAGATTTCCACATCACTTGTAATACGCAGACGGTATGCAGTAAAGGTGTAATCTGGTTTACGCGCATTCAACGACTAATCACAACCCATAGATGACTTGCCGTGCTCCTGCGATCTCAGTCGATTAATTCTCTTCCTTTCATTAATCCAAATCACCTCTAATATAGGCCACGTTAATGTCGAACCCCTCGAATCGATTCTTCGATAGACGTTGAGAGACGCGAATTGCCGCGAAACTCGATAACCGATACAGCCAATATCGATCCAGGTTGGTGGGCCGCTTAATTGGCGACGCGTATCGCGATCTGACAATTTGGACAGATCGTCGGATCGCATATTGTCCTTGATATGGGTTACGTCGGTGTAATTCCGCCAAACGATAGTCGACCGGCCAATAGTGGGGCTTGTAACAAATAGTCGAATAGTCGAGTGAAGGGAGAGGAGCACTTTGGGTAATATCTGCTGCCAACGCGATCCCATCGGCAAATCCCAAAGTGTCCCGAATATGGGCCACGTAGCGGTGCTCATTCCGCTGGAATGATTTATCGAACTTCACATTTTCTCTCCTTCTCTCTCACCGAGCCTCTTTCTCTCCAGCCTCCATCTTTTTCTCGCGAGTAACTCGACCGTACCGCGAGTGACCCGAATACCGGTCACGCGCAGGTGTCGAATTTAATTGCCCGGATTTTTAACCCCCCCGATCAGGATGCGACCGATGCTTCTCGGATGAACGCAGGCTAAGAAACAAGAGCACTGAGAAATGTACACTTGGGTTACTTTCAACTTACAATTTAGATCGACGATCGGAGAGAAGAAGCTAAGGTTGTTTAAATCCGTTTTCTCAGGATCGAAGTAGAACGTAATTCGGCACACGTTTCGTACAAAGTTAAATCTGGAAGTTTAAGCTTCCTCCGGTCCCAAACAGCTGCGTAAAAAGGGTAAACGAGTTTTGCAAATGTACGTTAATGCAGGCGCCAGGAGGCCCTCGGTTTGTTTTCAAACGGTGCGTGGCCCACTTTTGTTAGTGCACTTATTTCGACGAAGTCGGTCCCGATCGTGCAGACGCGCCGAGTCAGAAATAGCGAATCCAATCCTTGAATTTGCAAATGGTCCGTGCGCGATGTCATTGTGTGTCAGAAGCAGACGGGAGGAGACGTCCAATCGATAGTCGACGAACATTCTCCTATTCTCTTCTTCTAATATCATCTCGTCTGGAATTCTCTTGTCTTTCTAGTGATTCCGTTCTCGAGTCACCGATTTACTTTTCCTTTTCGCACAAAGTGTATTTCCTTCCATTTCTCTCACTCATTTTTTCCCTTTTTCTCGATCGCTTCTTTTTAAAAAGAACAGCAAACCGATTAACCGCATAATTAGCCAAGCGCCATTGCCAGTCGACCTCGTGTATTTTGAATTTCATCTTGAACATGTGAATGTTTTTTATTGCTATTTATTACTCATCGCGCAGTGATGTGGAATTATGTCCTTTCGGAGTGTTTATTAGTACATCGTTATGGCAAATTACAGTATCGTATTCTCGTTGTAATATTAAAACGAGGATCCAAAAGGAGCATTCATTCCCTCGAAACTGTGTCGAAATTTGTTTTTCAAACTTTACAGATTCATTACGCGGCAATGTCGAATGATCAATGCGTTTCCATTACTATTGTCATGCTTTCGTTTTCTCTCGCACACTCTTTGGCTGCACTTTCGTCCTTCTCACCCTTTCATTCACGCAGTCATTCTACCACTCGTTTCTCCGTATCTGTTTATCAGTGTGCCATCTGCTGCACTCTTCTCTCTCTCCCTCACTCACTCCCTATTCCTGAATTTTCGCACAAATTCTCTCGCACACTTTCTCATCGCGCCCAGCCGGGAGCAGTCTCTCCATTTCGTTGTATAATTTCGCCTTCGTTCCGAAATGGTTTTCAACGTGCGCGCCGGCAATTAATTCCAGCCAGAATTATGGATGTAAACTACGTTTCGGTGCGCGAGCGCTCTCGTACGGTATACGTCGATATGCTAACGAATGGATTTCATTTCTCCGTCTCTCTTTCTATTTTCCCTCGCTCCAATCACCCTTTTTTTCAAATGCCCAAGGTCGCGCAGCAGCCGCGCGTGCTGTGCACGTATCGATCGCGACTTACAGGAAATCGATGGATTGCTTTTTCCCTCCTCTTTTTTACCCGCCCTTGCGGCGCATTCCGATGGAACTCGCTCGCCAGCAACACACACTCTCCAGTGCGCCGACGCATTACTCGTTTGCGCAATCAGCTCGGATATCCGCGGTCGCGAGTTTTTATCTCAAGAGGGTAACCGTCGCCCCTGGGGATCGGTGTAAATATTTTGCGAAATTTCCGATCGATGCTAAAAACGCCCTTCTAAAGAGACAGTTTTTCCTCTATCTCGGCCTCAAAAAGCGATATTAACTATTCAAATGACTTTTTTGTCACTGGACAAGATCGATCCGTCTGAAGTGTCCTGGAGATACAGGGTCAATCGTAGCACCGTTTACATCTGGAGGTTGCGCTAGAAATTTCCATGTGTCGAGCAAAATTTACGTCCGTCGTCTTGTTATCGGAGAATGATAGCAAAAAAGCTATTGATCGTTCGAAGAGAAATGTACATTAATATGTAGATGTGCATAGTCCATCGTCGTTCTTGTCTTGAAAACTTAGCAGCATCGTATTATTATTAGAGAATAATAGTAAAAGCGTGTCGATCGGTTGAAAAAAAAATGTACGAATTCAATCCGCGCATTCTACGATCGCTTTGCGACCGCGCGAAACAATTTTGGAGAATGGAGATCCCGCGGGAAATGAATCGAAGCATCGCTACTATTAGAGCACCCTGGCACTAGAAACTTTCATGGATCGTTACTCTCCGGTGCATCATATTTCCCGCGAGCAATTTTCTATCCGAACGATCGCGCTCTCCCGTCCCCCATGCTCGAAGTTTTCTAATTCATTACTCGTCGCAGTGGCGTGCGCATCGGTGCGTTACAACCCCTTACGCTGACAACGTGTTAGGGGCGACTCCGACTACCACTAAAAAGCAAAAGTGTAATAAGCTGCCGTGGTAACCTAATTTCAGCCCCGGTGCTGTAAATCGTAAGTCCGTTACAAAGTCTGTCGTGATCCGATCGGTATTATCGGTGCGCGTGTGCTAATAAGAATTTTTTTTATCGCGAGCAAGGATCAATGAAAAACGAGGGAATAATGTGGACTACGGTGCTGCAATGCAAGTAACTATTTAAATTGCAACTCTACGAATTAATTATAACAATTCCTTTATGTACGAGGATTTGACGTTCCGCAGAGGGATTATAAAATGATTGATATTTTATTAACGTTGGTTATTCGAGTTTCGATGCATTTAGATAATCGGATTAGGGATAGGCGTTATATGTTGGGAGTTATAAAAACACGTGATGCTTTCTCGGATACGATGCAATTTTCGTGGCCGGCTGTGTAATTCAAGTCGTGAAAATTTGTCCTCCCTTTTTTCACTCCACTGATATATTTCAGCGGGTGTAAATTTTTCTCTCCCCTCTCAACTTTCGCCGAAAATGAAAGGCGACCATTTAACATCACGGACGGGAGATAATCGGCCATTCTTAATTAAAGGCGAACGCACGAGCGCGCGATATCTATTGTTTACGCGCTCAGCGAGAAAAGGGGTGCCTTTAGCCGTACCAGGCCACCCTCCGGCAATTAGATGTACACGGGAAGGAAGAAAAAGATAAACGTTGGGTCAAACTGGCGCAATCTAATTCTGATCCCCATGCAAATCGAGGCCCTTAACTAGCTGCCGCGCCGACCCTTGACATTCACCCTTGCGATACACCGCGTGCCGGGCACGACCCAGCACGAGTCCTTTCTTCGAGTCTACGCGCGCTGCAAGTCAAATTACTCTCGCTTTTCTCTAACGCCCTCGCATTTCTCTCTTTTCTCTCCTTCGCCGCTGGATGCTCGTCTCTCCGACGAAGAATTTCTCAACACAGTTCTATCTTGCATCACCTGTTAACAGTTCGACGAATGTACTCGACACTGAAAAGTGCGTTGTCATTTGTACCGGTAATTGCAAACGTCGTCTAAGTCAATAATTTCGAAAAATTAATTATTCTATTTACGTTATTGTCACCTATACGAATGAAATACGGAATGATTTGTGAACCAAACTTTTCTGACTTAGACCGCTTTCACAATCACCGGCACATTTTTTTCTACAACGAGGACAGTTAAGATTGACAAGGCGCCTGAAAATTTCGATCATAGTTTCAATTCTCATTTGAATTTGATATGACAAAATCACTTCTTAAATCGAGTTTAAGGAAACGAAAGTCAGAAATAGTTAAATATTCTTATATTCAATATTGTAAAATTACTCGTATCTTCGCAGGTAAGGTACTACCTCTCCACAAAAGTGCGAAGCTAACAGGTTGATTCGGTCGTACCAACCAACCTCCCTCACCTTACTTTACATTCTTTACCAACTTTTTCAGATTTTTGCGTTATTCGTCTGCATCCATTTCCAGAGCATTCGGTTATCTTTGCTTATCGTCTACACGCCCTCCTAATATTTCCCTCACTCTCTCTCCATTGTACATACTAGTTCTCTCCGCATCACGTTCAGCCACTCTGGGACACGAGGCCGCGTCCCTACGCTTGCCACATGCAGGCCAGGACTTTCGTGGAAAAGCGGAAAACAGGCGAACCGTGGCGGGCAAACATAGCTCTGCTCCGCTAGGGACACAGTGGTGAATTTTACCGATGAAGAGTAGGGTGGGACCGCAGTGGCGTGAGAGGGATGAGGTCGAGTTAGGGAGGGGAGAAAGGGTCAGGTCACTCCGTCCCGTACATTCGTTCCACCGTTCTCATCCCTCTCGAAAATTTCCAACCCCCTCTTGCGCTCTCCTCGATGTTGGTACGCGAGACTACGACACGTTCGCAGGGGCCAGGGGTGACGACGGTTCACGGATGAATGTCGTCGGAGTTATAATTGCAACGAGCCGTAATTAGTTTTGGAAATTTAATTATTTCCGCGCGGCCGGAATGCGCGATAAATGCCGACGCGCGGCCGGCCGGCTGCCGGTTTGGGTTGTGGAGGTTGTGCACGGTGTCACGTTGGTGGGACGGTGGAATGGGATAAAGTGAATAGGAAGGATGGAAGAGGGTGGCGAAACAAGCAACCCCCTCCGCAAAACCTCTCGACCCAAGAGTTATTGGACGACTTTACCTACGCGTCTCTCTCTCTTTCTCTCGACGACGACGTTGCACCGCGAGAGGGTTGAGCGTTGAGGGGGTGGCGGCAGGGTAAATCGTGCAAGTTGGCGCCGATGGCGAGGCACGTGAGCACCGCGAGGCGTAACGAAGTGTAACGTCGTTACAGGTGAAGCAGAATGGGGCAAGGTCTCGGTTACGGGATGGTAACGGCAGTTTCCATGATGGCCTTAGGAGCACTTGCCGCGTGGGGAATGGGCGAGCACGAGCTCGATGGGGTGTTACGCGGCGCGTCGCTGGAAAGCTTGTACATAATGGTGGGTTAATTTGTTTCATTAATCGTGGGAGGACTTCCCCTCGATGCGAGACGAGAATCCACCTTGAGAAGGTTCATATGAATTATTGATGAGGCATTAAGTTGGGAAAATTTTGTAACTCGATGTAACCTCGCGCAATATTGAATCGCGTTATCGCATGGATCGTGGTGGCGCTTCGTCGATAACGATGCCAGGTGACTCTTGTCTGTGGCTGCTTTTTAAATTCGGTCTATTTAAAATGCGCCGAGCGCCGTCGAACTTTCGGCCGACGCCGATTTCACGCGTACTCGATTTCCACGTTCGAACTCCCCACTGTGCCTCGTTATCATTTATTTATCTCGTTTGCTCGGCGTATCCTCTACTCCGGTGCTCGGTCAGGGGCGCTCGCAGCCGGTAACTAACGGGCGGGGAATATTTACGTTCTTTTCACACCGTTGGGAAAAGTCCCTCCGGGAGTATGAGATGGAGAGAAGGAGGGATGGATGGAAAAACACACGGGCGCGTAAGTACGCGGAGAGTCGTTGCGTGACCGACGATGCATGACGAAGTGAATGCAAATTGCTGGAGAGTCGTACGCTTACAGAACTCGCCTCGTGCGTCACTGCTTCCCCGTGCACCGTGTGTACGCGCGAATTACGTAAGGTTTCATCGAGAGTTCTCGCGAGTGGAGAGAGAGAACCCGTGAGAGTCTGCGCTTCGTCGCCGTGGTCGAGTGGAATCAGTGTTGACGATAAAAGCACGAATTTTCGTCTAAATTCAAACGTTACTCTTTAGTTCGTTGGTTTTCTCCACACAAACGTAATTTCCTCGCGCATACAAGAACATTGATCATTTTTAATATCGATGTTAAGTTAACAGTTGATAATTTCAAGCACTCGTAAGACATTCCAGGATAAAATTGATTATAAACTTCTAGTTGATCAGCCCAGGCCCTGAACAAAAGTTGTACCTGGAAACTATCAATCCTTTGAGAGTCGAACATTTTTTCTAACTGTTTCCGCAAGTGCAACTGTGCATGGAGGAGCGCGACGGCGCTCCTCGACACTCAAAAGGGTTAAGTGCTGAACGCAACGTAACAAATTACGCTCACGTAACAGAACCTTTGCCACGTGCGGGAAAGTTAACAACTGAATTCTTCCAAGCCCATACAATTGCCCATTCCTCTCCAGGTGGAAGAAACCGCGCGTGTGTATTGACGCCATCAGCCATTCTCCTCGACTGTTGTCGATTATGCTAATGGTGAGCACCCGTGCGAGGTATCGAACCAGTGTCATATGGCCAAGGAAAAAACCCTTTTTTCTCTCCTTTCGTCGCTCGCATCGGCTCCCTTCGTCGCGCTTAGTCGATCATTTGCTCGTGCCAAGAACGCTCGGAGTAAAATAGTCACGCTTGCGGAATCGCGCTTCTCTTACGATATTCATGCCGCTCACGGGGTCCCCCATTGTGTCGCTTGACAATTGCGTTCTTAGGAATTAATGTTCTCCACCTCGCACTAAGGAACTAGTCTATTCATAATAGGCGCTCGTGCGGATTCTAAGGAAAGAAGCGGGAAGGGAAGAGAGGAAGAGAGGAAGAGAGGAAGAGAGAGAGAGAGAGAGAGAGAGAGAGAGAGAGAAGGTTTGAAAATTTCGAACCGATCGAGTCGATAAAAATTCAGCTCCAAGGTACGAAGACTTTTCGAGTCATTCACGACATTCTATAGACTGCCTTTGTGCAATAGAATTTTCGATCAATAGTCCTCGTGAGTAGAAACGTTTTACGGTACCATGGACCAAAATTTCTTCTTCCTGGAGGGAGTGTAAAGTAGCACGGACCTTCACTCACGTGAAAAAAAAAATCGCCGACTATTCTTTCGAATCACAGTGAACTATTCTATTGAACTCCAGGCTCAAGTACCGTTGCGGCTATTCAGCCAAGCCGGACAGAGAGCTCATGGAACTCGAGTTAGCGGCTAGCTAAAAACCAAATCGGGTCAAGATGGTGTATGCGTCTGGACTGGTACCTCTGGAACGAGATAGAACGTCCATCGCCCATACGGTTCGTTGTCCTGCAATCGCGATGTACTCGTTGAACGAGTCGATCTCGAAGTGGTGGCCTAAGAGAGCTACTAGAGGCATGGTCCAACGTCTGACGTAGTAGTTTATTAAAGTCCGGCAGAACTTGAAGTCTCGTGAACGGTGTTGCTCGACGGGTGGCCGGTGGCTATTAGATTGCTAAATAATACTAGTCTCTTGTATGGAAGTTGCACGTTGAATCGCACCACGGGAAATGATTCGACGTGCCACCTGGACAGCTCTTGGCCTACCGAGTGTCCATTTGACAAATGGAACGTCGTTAGTACCAGTCTCGTTTCACTCGACTCGGAATATTTCTCTTTTCTTTCGAATGTTCCTCCCGTGCCACCTCTGCCTCGTCCAATGTGCTTTCAGGACTGATTTCTCTAAGATTAACAAAGTGTACATTTATCTTCCAAATTCACCAATGCACTCTACTACAGGCTCATCGTCGGATCACTTTAGAGCGATTAAAATTGCAACAAATACCAACAAACTCGGCTTTTTGTCGTCGAAACGTATCTACTCCTAATCTTCTTATCTAACTTCCCCACGATCGATTGCATATTTAAATTCAACGAAGTTTGAAGGCTCTTTTAAATCACGGTCAAATACAAATAAGGTACTACCATTCATTCACCCGTTTGTACGACAATTAATTCACAAGGCTACGAAACTCAAAGTAGAGATACTCCAGTGATTTCTATTCCTATCCTTGCCCCTCTAGCAACATCCAATACGAGAGAATCAATTGTCGTGTGTGTCGAGACCGCGCGTGTCCTTAACGCGTCTTATTATCAACTACCCGCGATCTTTTGCCGTTACGTAATTTTCCTCCGTGTTCCACCTTCTTCAACGCGGCCGTGTGCTCTCGTGCTCGCGAGGAGCATCGATTTTATCGCGTTGTACGGCCAACGCGTGGGCGTCGTCGACGAGGCCGACGACGTTGAGAGGCGACGAGGGTGGCCGCGGAGGGCAGGAGGAGAATTCTCCTCGCCGATTGCGCCTTCAGAAATTAATGCCCGCCACCTCTCCTCGCTCTCGCGGCGCGCGACGGTCCCTCCTCTCATAATAGTCAGCCGCGCGCGAATTCTAAGGGTGAATGCGGACGACACTCTCAAAAATTTATAGAGACTACCCCACCCACTCGGTGCCCTTGCCTCTCCCGCTCGCATCCTGTTACCGCCATCTTTTCAAACGGATCCTTACAAAAGCGCACCACCGTTCATCCTCCTACCTTCTCCACCCCCGAAGTTTTATCCTCCTCGGTCCTCGCACAGGCGCGTCGCCTTCCGTCCGCCCCACGCGCGCTCATCCTCTACAAAACTCACCCTCAACCGCTCATGAATCTTTGAGAACTCGGGCCGAAGCTGGAAAATCGCGCCGCGTGGCGCGCGGCTTTGTTCCTCGCACACGTGCACCTTGCAAAATGCGAGAGATTGATTTCGCGTAAGAATAAAAAGATGGAATAATGCTCTCGTGCGTTGAAGAGGATTCTTCGTTTATTTTGCGACGGGCGTGAAACGGGGGCTTTTGTGTTTTGCGTTTGTTTTGGTTTTTGGGGATCGGAAGATTAGATGAGTACTACTTCGAGGGTGGAGAATGAATTGGTAATATAAGGTTTGTATAGCAGTGCTGTTGAAATGTGTTTGGTCATGTCATGCGTTAATTTTTCTATCGGATTGTATGAGAACATTTTTTTTGTTCAAACTTTTAACTTAAAAGGTATGCATTCCGTAATATACCGATGGGACAATAAAGTAATTGAAAATCAAGCTTTTATATATTATACCGTTGTTTGACGTATTTATCTTTATTTTTGTTATACACACTCGTCAATACGACCTGCATACGACGGACTTTCGATTTACAGTTTTATTCCCAATTTCCGCGAATGAACGTTCAACGCAATTTACAATACCGTCTGTATTGTCTGCGTCAAGGGGTATAAATCAAAGGGAGGGTGAAACTACGTAAATCACTTTACCTCGTTACGCAGAATAACAACGAGCTCTTCTGCTTCCTTTGTTACAGCTATTATGGCACATTTCTTCTTCCTGGCTGCCTTCTTCTGGCTGAACACCATGTGCTTCAACATCTGGTGGACATTTAGGTGAGTCTTTATGCACTTTACTTGGGAAACTTCCCATTATCATTTTGTCTTATAGCTCTAAAATGGAAAGATGAGAGATTTACATCGTGTAAACAAATGCAGCTTTCCTTGTTCTCTCGCAAGTGTTGCAAAATTTTTCTAATCAACTGCTCGTCCATTAAAAATGATTTTGTTGAATTTCCTTCATACTGCTAATATTTTTTTACGAAATAAGCTTGCATCCTACTGTTCTACGATTCGAGGAACATTCGTCATTAGGCAAGAGTGAAATGCAGACTCGTGTATTAAATAAAAGTTTCTTGCTAATTGAGTTGATTCGCATGCCCGCGGTGGCGAATGAAAGGCAGCATTGTCTATATCATATTCATGACGATGTTATCGTGAGATAATTAGCCCGAAGTGGACCATTGTAGGAACTTCTTTCATTAACAATAGATTCATTAGCATATATCATTTAACAATAGAGGTACTCACAATTCCACCGAGCTTCCTCTACATTTGCCTTCACGATCGAACCAAGTTCCAACAAACGCATCGAATTTTTTTTCATCGCTCACATTTGCATTCTTCCGATCCACCGATTTCCAACCATGGAGGTTCGAAGAAATTTCAAACACAAACACGGAGGTTCGAACATCGAAGTCGCTCGGACCTCCCTCGTTTAGACTGACCTCTCTAATAAGCAGTTTCCTATCCTCATTACGCCGGATCCGTCGTTGTGCGCAAATTCCTGCACGCACCTCACACTCACGCTTTCACACACCCTCGTTCTATCGACGTACCGAGTCCGCTAAATTGATATAGCAAGGAGTTAATAGATCGCGATATGTTCTTTCGACGAGGAGCGCAAGTGGAAGGAACGAACGAGGGTCTGGTGAAGCAAAAAAAAAAAAAGGAAAAGAAAAAACAAAGGAAGAAGAGGAAAAGGTAAAACGAGAACGACAGAGATCTCGTAAATTACATCGCGCGTGCAATTAGCGATGGCAATTACGATAGGTAGGAGTGACCTCGAATCGTGGGAGGAGAACCTCTCGATTCCATTGGAGAGAGGGTGGAGAGGAAGCCCGCTGTGATGTACGGCACGAATAATAAATTTCTTGGTGTGCCAGGCCGTGCGTCGCGCCTCTTGCGATAACTTAAAGGGAGATGAATTATCCGAAGACAAGGACGCGACGGCACCACTCGAGAGAACACTCGTACGCTCGCGAGAACACTCGAAAGAAGGGGGTATCGATCTGGAGCAGGAAGTCTGCTCGATGCAGCAGCGTGCCGCAATACTCGCCACTCGTATAAGGCGCTAATTAGCAGTGGTGCTCCCTTTCGATTGCCATTCGACCGGTTTCCGTTCCACCCGCCAGCCCTCGAGGCGTCCCTTCCAATGGTCAAATGGTTCGATCCGGTTGATTGCGCTTTTCGATCGATGGTTTCCGAGCTCTCATCCGGATAAGGCTTTCCACTCTACGATCGGTCTAAAGTGATACTCGATTTTAGTTAATTATCGTTGTTCGAAATTTTGGAAAATTGACTCTTCGTATTTTTGAGCTAGTTTAGAATCGTGGAATATGTGAATTGATCCAAGTGATCGAACCTTTTTGGATCTCTTAATTATTAGTCAGACAATATTGTGCAAAATCTTAAGAGTAGTTCTTAATTGGTATAAGGCGTACGACATTAACCACGTTAACACTTTGACTACCACGTTGATTTTCCGTGGATTACCTGTGGGGCCACATGACCTTTTAAAGTGGTGTAAATTGCTGTTAGTATAATCATTTCTTGTGTGATTTTTCTGGAGGTCACCGGTGATCACCGTGGCGCCACAGGAAAAGAAAGTTGCTGTCACTTGTGTTAAATAATCCAACAATGGCATTATCTCCATGTACACAAAACTGCTGCACATTATATTTACGAACGAAACACAAGAATCTGTCCGATCGACTTACAAACACTTACGCATCCTCTTAACATTTGCCGAGCGAGAGGCCGAAAGGATTAATTGGCAGATCAGTTAATGAGAACGTCCCAATGAAAGGTAATTACGAAAGCGCGAAGATTACTCGGATGCCACGCTACCCGTCGAGAAGTAATTAGCTTACGAGGTACTGCCGCGCGCGTAGCAGTAACGATCGTTAGCTCCTTTATCGATGATATCGAAACGCTTGAGAAATGACTGCGTAGTGGTGAGAAGAATTGAAAACGTGAGAAACACACACGGGAGAAAAACAAAAAGTAAAGATATATCATTGCGTCGATTAATGGTAAGCCGTGGAATTTTGATGTACGTTGCATGTAACGAGCAATCGACACGGGATGTCATAACGCGTAACAAATAAACTGCAATTTATGCGAATACGCTGGAATCAACATCTGTTAAAAGAAAAATTGGAAGAAAAAAAAGAAATTACAACATAGACCGAGCAAACGTATTTGATCATAGAGCGCAACGATAGAACGTAATTGCACGATTGGTCGAAACGAAAGTAAAATATAAAATTGCAATGATATCGATACGGATAACAGTAATCCCTGCGAGAGACTAATTCGTGATGCTCTTAACAATAATAACAGCGTCGCGATGACGTTGATGCTGGTAACGATGATAATCACGGTGATGGTTATGACATGTACGCGAACACCACCGCGTACGGAACGAAATCTAGCGTAACGACGATGAATGCGAGCTACACAATGACGGTGACGAGCACAATGGTGACACCCTCGCAGGTGAATGAATCTGAAAATCGGATTAGCCCGCATCGCGACGTCCTCATAAATCAAACCGTTGCGTTTGGCCAGTTTCGCTGGTCCCTTCTGCAAATAACGCAGGTAGATGTGATTTGGAAGCACAGAAACGAGATGTCAGTGATAACGAGGAGGAGGAGCAGACAAAAAATTGAAAAAAAAAATTCTGCTCTCCTGAGGTTTACAATATTATTTAATTTTTTACACCAACAATTTTTGGATATGTATGTTGGAGTTTTCTACTATATGTAATTCGCATGAATCTACTTAAATTAAAACACTTTTTTTTCGATAAGCTCCGCATCCTATATCTTTAAAAAATAGCATGCATATTGATTCATTAATCGGGATTTTAGAGATAGTTACGAATCTTACTGCGAGAGCGCGCGAATACATTACGAAATTAACAATGATCAACCAGTAACCAATTTATGTGTTTAAGGATAACAAAACAAGCAAGTTTTCCGAAAGGCAGATAGTTCCGTAGAGCCCTATGCAAGACCGTGTCATCGAATTTCATGAAATTCATATATTTTGTTTAAAATCGCAGATCATTCAGTTACCTTTTCTGCGATTATACATATACACATATACCTTACGCTACATTAAATACTGACAGAGAGAGAAACGCGCGATTCGTCGAAAGCGCAATCGCAAGGACGATCGTTAGTCTTTTGGATCACGTTTGAGATTAAGTTTTGCCGGTCGTGTCAAAGGGTGCGTCTAGGGAGAAGGAAGAAGATTGGAAGGAGGGAAGGAGGGCACGAAGGTGAGAGATGGTATCAAGATCACTCGGTCGACTGGTTAATGCGATGCAACACGGTCGCCCTAACGGGTCCGCTTCTTTGCCGCCGCCGCCACTGCCACCATCCTCCTTCGCCTTTTTCCACCTTTTTCCCCTTCTTCTTCATCGTCCGTCTCGCTCACCCTTTCTCCTTCGACCTTCACTTCTTCTTACCCTCTCGAGCGCAGCAGCTGCTTCTTCATCGCGTATCGTCATTTTCTTCTTCTTCTTCTACTCTTCTCTCTTAATCTTTTCCCTCCTCCTCCACCTCCTCTTCGATCTCCACTCGCAACGAATTCATCCGCGTCTGGACATTTCTTTCTCGCTTGGGCCCTCCCAAGACATTCATCCTCTCGTCTGGCGCTCATCGATTCCCCCGAGCAATTACCCTTCCCTTATCCGTCGTCTGAATCTCGATACGCACGATCATTGGCTCGTTCTCTTCGTCTTCTCTCCCTCTTTCTCTTCTGGTCCGACAACGGGGCGCCGATTTATGACGCGCTCGCCACGGATGGAAAGTTGGCACCAATGGCGCGGGAAATTAAAATCGCAGGACGCCAAAGGTGACGCAGGTTCCGAGATGCTTTGCATATTTGCGAAATTGGATTGGAGAGAGCGGAATTACGCTCACGCGAGAGTAACAGGAAGGGATGAGTAATTGCGTTCGTTAAGGCACGCCCTGACGAGTCGACTTTAGTCGACCGATTAGAATTGATTAATAAATGTTTAATGAAAATTATTGTGAGAATCTTTGTTTCGATAAGAACTTTGTCGTTCGAGTGACGAGTCGTCCGCCTTTCTTTTGGCAGAGATTTTTCCGGGATGTGAGGATCCGCGTGCGTGGAAGTTTTTACGAGAATCGCGATCGCAAGGATAATCGAGAAGAGTAAGGAGATGAAATTGATTTCTTTCTTGTTAATTGTTACCCGGTATTGGCCGTGGACGTGGTTTAGTATACACCAGCTGCTGCATCTTATTTCATGGATGATCAAGATCGTACGGGACGTTGCGTGTTAGCTTCTTCGGAAGGTGGCGGAAGTGAAAATGATTAGGAAATTATGAGTGCACGGAGTAACTTATAAGAACCATTATAACCGTTAATCGTCCAGTATCTTACGAAGATCGAATGAAAAACGGAATCTGAACTTGCAAGCGATGTATTGATTATTTGCAGATTTTGAGAAGTAATATTTTTCATTATTCACTGCCGATATCCTTGAGTTGCTGATAGATTGCATTACGAACTTTATTCTAATAAAGTAAAATTCAAGTTGCTTACGTTAAGCAAGGTTTTGAATATCGAAACGAAATTGCGGAAAATTGAAAGCGCGCATTTTCTCAAAATGTTCTCTCTATTCTATCGAATCTCTACCATTCGTTACTTTTTCGACTCGACGAAATCTCTCACGCTACAAAATTCCCAGGCGCAACACTTTTATTCCCATTTCGTTTTCCCCGCGTGTGCACACACACACGTTGGCGCGCGCGTCGTCATGGACGTCAGGTACACGTGCGTTCACGGTTTCTCCACTTGTTGAAGTGTCAGCGGCACGTTGCGTTCACGGTTGCTGGTTGGCTTCGTGATTTTCGAGCTGGAAAATTGTCCCGATGTCATTTGCGGCTGTGCCCGCGAACGTCCGCGCGTTCATCGAAATCGCCACTTAGCCACAAACCCACCCTACTTTTTCTACCGATGCGTTCTCGCGATTCTTTCCAATACGGAAACAAAAAACGAGGTGTCACCCTACCGTCGGAGAATACGTGGAAATTTTTTTAATCACGGTACACAGGTAGCTCCTCTTTTCTCGCTTCTTGCCTCCACTCTTCCTTTGAAATATCATTTTTAATTAATCTTGCTTTAATCGGCGCTTCTCCCATTCGTTTTTCCATTTTGCTTTCTTTGTTTTATGTTGCGTTGGCCAGTATCCTGCTGCGTGGCTTTATGCAGCGACCGGTCGAGTTCAAAGCGCGGGTATGAAATTCGTAATTAGTATGTAGAAGCGTGCCGAGCGTAGTTGCAATGAAACTTACTTTGATGGTGTTTGAGGATGAAGGTTGATAGGTTGGTTCGTAGCGTTTGCAAGCAGTTACAATTTCTCTATGATGAGTTTATTTTGTTCTTTGGCGGGTCGGTGTAGCGGAGCGTATTTTCCAGTTTATGCTAAATATCTTCCAGTAGCATTGCACCGGGCAGGTATAATTTCACCACGACGAGTTTATCCTGTCCTTTGTCGTTCCAGGTTATGAAGAATTTCTTCTACTTTCGGGAATGATCCTCGACGTGCTTCGTGCTTTATTACCAATGTAACAAATGCAATAAAAGCATGCATTCGTGTATCGGGATATAGATGTTTATTATTCAGGCGAAGCCATCGAAACGTTTATTAGAAATCTTAATCCTCCTTTGACAGTTCTCCATCGCATCGCAATATTAATTAGAAAATTAGAAGCTTACCACTGTTCTCCATTCGTTCGTCGAAGTTTATTCATTAGCGATGCACTGGAAATAAATCGCCCGGGGATATATGAAATTTCGGGCGAGCACTCGATATTACGCCGACTAGTGAAATAATCAACGCGTCACGTTCCTCGATAAAGGATTCGTTGAGCGTATGGGCCAATAAACAAAATCTCGGACTAATTGGCGCTCCCGGTGTTTATTCGTACGTCATCGGACTCTGGATCCTGATCGGCGTTACACTTAATTGCTCGCCATTGCTCGCGCTCACGCGACAGAAGTGTCACGCTTCGAGGAATGGCCGCGCCGGACGCGCGAATACGTGCCTGTAATAGACAGCCTCGTTTCTTCCACTTACTCCATTCTCTTACTCTCTCTCTCTCTCTCTCTCTCTCTCTCTCTCTCTTTCTCTTTCTCTTTCTCACTCTTTGCCATTCTCCACGTTTCCTTCTTCTTATCCGATGCGCTCGCTCTCCTGCGATCATCTCGTTTCTCTTCTGCTACTCCCCTCTCCTTCGTGTGAGAACTACTTTCCGAGAAATTGTTCGCCTAACATCCAACGCTTTCCCACGCTCACCGCCAATGCGGCCTGCCGCAACGTTCGACCTCTTCACCGCCAACTTTCTTTCCTCCTCATCTCACACTTCACCTCCTTTCTTCCTTTTTATTCTCCTCATCTCCTCTTCGTTCTTTCTCTCGCACCCCGTCTCAATTTTTTCTCAGATTCTTCTCTACCCTATGCATGAGCTTTTTATCGCAAGAATTTTTCTCCAAAAGGATGCACGTGCTCTCGCCAATGAGGAGGACAGAGAGGACTTTGGTTTCTTGCTTGTTTATATCCGTGCATTTTGGCCGTATCGCTCTCGATGCCACAGGGATCGTTAATTATTTTCACCGATCGAGCTTGCGCGTGAAAGGGTGAGAGAAAGAGAGAGAGAGAGAGAGAGAGAGAGAGAGAGAGAGGAAAAGAGGAGTGAAAGGGAAACGAGAAGGCGTTTGCAATTAATTATTTTGCATGCCGTACCTTTAAACTCGACCCCGCGTTATTCCACCCCCCATCCCTTTCGTCCAGTAACACTGCAACTACTACCATCCCATCGCTACGACCTACACCGAAAATTACAGCCCCGCCGCGTTTATTACTCGTTATTTAACGCTCGACCGCCTGGAATCAGGGTATTTCGTTGAAAGAATTCGATTAAACGGTAAACAATAGCCCCTACCCCTCGTGTTATCGGGTAATAATCCGAAGGATTTCGAAAATGAGGCGTGGGGGAGGAGGTGAAGCAGAAGAGTCGTGGACGCCAGGGATATCACGGACGTAAATTAAATTTTCGTATCTTCCCACGGAGAATTTAATTACGCGAAGTGGCGAATTAATCGCGGGGTAATTGATAATAATACGGTAACGCATTTTATCACGCGATATTTTTACACACGTGGTAATCGATTATAATGTGTCTTCGGTTCTCGAAGGAAAGAATCGCCTAGATTTACTTCTCGCGTTTCTTCGCTCTGCCGATTTTTCGTATAACGAGTAGAAGAAATTTCTCCGTGCGCCGAGAGAGACCTCGGAAGGAAAGAATGCAGAAATGAGGAGAAAAAAACGAAGACTGCTAAAACGAATAAGAGGTCCGTAACGACGCCGAGTCGCGATTCGTCCGCGCATCGGCGTACCAATTATCCTCGCAAAAACTCCCTCCTTTCTACCCTTCCTTCCTGCGATTTCGATGCAGGAGGCCAATCCGAGCGGAAAGACGACGACGTCGCCGATTCACCTTTAACGGGGCTGTCGACAATCGGTCATTGTCAATAACCACCGAGCCACGCCGATCTCCTCCAGGTCTCTTTTCCCCTCATCCCTTCTCTCATTTAAACAATGAAGAAGCGAGAGCAAGGGGTAGGGCGATTGGACGCCGGACAAAACCGTCCTTTCGTTTTGCCGACTGTGTTAGTATCTATCCTTTTGTGTGTGTGCGCCTGTGTGTGTGTGTGTTCGTCGCAGTGCTTTCCTCTCTCGCTCTCTCTTTCTCTTTCACTTGCACTTCCTCCACGTGTGCCATGGACGCATTCTCGGGGGTAAGTGTTTTGCCACGTACCCGTATCGTTCATTAGGATCTCCACTGTTCCACGAGAGCTACGCGGCAGCTCATTAACTCCGTTTATCTCGGTACCCGACGACAACCACGATGGGCGCAACGGTGCCGGTTCGCTCGATTTTCTTTGCCGGACGAATGGGCCAACGGATGGACGCGCTTCGGAGCATTCGACGCAGCTCTTTCTGCAAGTCAAGTGGCGTCGTCGTCTCGTGGAAAGGGAACGGTCCGATTGGTGGGTGGATCGGACCATCCGGTGAAGCTTTTTTGCGAGAAGGCAAAGACACGCCGTCCGGTGGCATTCAACGGATGCGACGTTTCCGCTCGCGAAGGGTTCGAGATGTGGCTTCTATCGTGAAAGTACATTGCAAGTTGTAATTACTGTGTCGGCAGAGATGCTTTAACAGAAGAAGTTACGCCCCTTGCTTGGGTTATGACGGTGGAGAATTGTCGATTGACGTGTTATTGGATTTTCGAGATAGCTAAAGGATACTGGAGTGTTGTTGTTACCATTAATTACACTTGCTTGTATTAACCCTAGATCTACCGATTTTCTTATTTAAATTCTTGTCGACGAATCGTTTCAACAGACTTGGTACTTCTAGAGTTAGTATTGCTTGTTTTCGTAGATGTTAGACCTTAAGGCAATTATTTCGGTAAATGCTTCATGGAAACGAGAGAAGAATGTCCGGTTGTAAAAACGTCTACGATCAAAGGATAATAACGCGTGGTCCAACGAACAATATATTCAAACAACTTTCCAGTTGATTCCTCCTCCTTCTCCACGTTCGCGTCGTCATCGCGGAAACAACGCGGCATCCTCGACTCGCGCATAAATATTTCTGCTTGTCTCCCAATCGTGTCCACCTCCGTGGACAATGCACCGTCTGTCCGAAGGGATAGAAAGTCGCAGAAATGTCGCGTATCTTCGTCGAGATAAAACGGCGCGGGTCCTTTCGTTTCTCGTGGCTCTCCTCCGCCGCGACGCGGGCCTTGATTAAGCTCCCTTCTGTTCTCGAACAGTACCTCATTAACTCCGTTATCTGGCCTCTTCTTCTCGACTCGTTCGATGCCACTGGCAGGGGCCGTTAAAATGTTTACTCTCGCGTCTATTCCCGACCACTATGCCGTCCCATCGGAATTATTAACGCTCGGACGTCGGCAGAATTTACGTTCCTTACCGCGAGACTAAGCGTTCTCTTGGGACAGTTCGTAATTGATTACAATTGATCCGAGCGGGCGCGAATCGAATTCAAAGATGTTTGCCCTCACGGATCCACGATTATATTTTAATTACATGGAACATTCACGACAAGGGTTCGTACCTTTCTCGAGATTATCAAGCACTCTTGATTATCTTTGCATAACACCGTATTCATACAGCTGAGAAAAGAAAAAAAATGCATCTGCGACCGCGTGTATTATGCAGTATTGTAAATACAAATTATATAAATGAAATTTATTATTATATAAATTACCTCTAAAGTATCTATTCGATGATGATTCTATTTGTCCGTGTAAATGAAGGCTTAATTCTCACCCCCGGAAATTCGACCCTTTCTAAAACTCGAGACTTCGCTCAAGATGTCTAATGCACATAGCCATAACTGTACAACTAATGCGCCGTCTTCTCGCAATTACACGAAACCCTCGTATAAGAATTCTCGCAATACCGGTTAAGAACCGTCACTCTACGGCGACGACACGTTGTGTACACGAGACTTTTCTCCGAAGGCAGAAAAACAATTCTCAACGGTACACACGACCTACAGACGATGCATTAACCTCGTCCCGGCTCCTCGTACAATTTACACCCTCCTCTCTCTCTCTTCTTCCACGACGCTCGCGAGTAAGGCGCACGTGCGCGTCCCGGGTAACCCAAAAACTGCAAGTGCATCAACACTCGCGGATCGCTCGACGTAGCTATAAATAGAGCCCGAAGGAATCGCATCCGTCGATCGACGTGGTGTCCGTCAGACATTTCAGGACGGTGCCAAGAGGGACGCGACCCACATATCGGAAATCGGCCCTGTTCTGCCGCTTCTTCGCTCGAAGATCCTCGCGTGGAATTTCGCGCCACAACGCGCACCATTCTCCGCTCCTTCTCCTTTCTTCGTGCGGCGCCATGCTAACCGAGGAATAAAGGGTCTCTTGTGCTCCGACAGTTCCTCGTTTCCCTCTGCCACGGAAAATATTTGTTCGACCGAGCGAAGTGGTTGGCCGCACATTTCTGCTACCCTTCTTCCTTCGTCGTCTTCGTCGCAGTGGTTGCTTTTGATTCGCGCTCGCTGCGCCGACGATAATTACCGCCCCGCACGAGCTCAGAAATCTCGTTGGAAGATGAACTCTCTCTTATTGTGGATGTAACGTGGTAGTATTTTTATTGTCCGACGAGAGGATGCCGATGGTTTAATTAAGTTCGCCACGGTTTGGACCGGCTGCGCGAGGAGATAATTTCAAGATCGTTAAGTCGTAACGTTGAACGATCCTCGTTCTCCAGTGGGAAAAAATCAGGAATTCCAGGGTTCGAAGGTTGATCCTTTTGGTTCTGTTTACTCGACACGATCGATTAAGTTGGTAAGGGACGTAAGCGTTGTGCGCGCTTGGTATTTTCATGGTCGGCGTTGGGTCAAGAAGTTTTTCAAACGGTAGTCGTGTCCTAGCTGATCTTCCATTCTGTTTATCCACCTGGGATGCCGCGCACTAAACTTTACGTTTAGTACCAGGTCTCCTCTCCTCCTTTCCTCTTCCTCTTTCTCTCTCTCTTTCTCTCTCTCTCTCTCTCTCTCTTTCTCTCTCTCACCGCGAAGTGGCCACTTGCATTAGTAGTTGCTAGGCAGACGCGAGTGCGGGGAGAAGACGTGACGCTCGTGGTAGATATCTTGTTACCGCGGACTTTGCGAACGTCCAGGGGTCCTGAGGTCGCGCCAAGGAGTTTCTGCGGTTCGTGCCCTCCTCTTCCTCCTCGCCGATGCCCCGTGGACATCCGAGACGCGTCGAGAAGTCGAGAAGTCCTTGGCTAATTGTCGAGACGATTCTCCACCGAGGGCTCTCCCTAATTCATGAAGGATTCGCCCGCGATTCGAGGAAGAATGCCTTACAGAGGATCGACGAGGGGAATCGAAAGTAGGATTTAATTGGTAACGAGGTCTGGAGTTGCTAGTTGGACGGATAGTTCGATGTAGTTTTCAGTGGATTCGATGAGAGATCGAAGAGGAGAAATCATTGCGTGGTCGAATTCCGAAGAAGGGTCTTGGGCTCTGATGATTTAGATGCTTGCCGGATCTGCCAATTAGTCACCAAAGATTAATTAAATATTTAAAACGTTCTTTCCAATGACTATTAAATCTCTTGGAAGCACTCACTGTACGGAGAAAGATACATTCTCCAGAAGCTTCGTATATTCTCTCTCCACAGTCGATCAACCGATCCACTAACCCATCAATGGCTCGAAACAAACGCTCATCTCCATTTTACAAATTCACCCACTGGTTCGTCGCAATCGAATCGTCCTCGTGGCGAATCGAAAACTAACAAGAGCCCGCGTTCTGAATGCGTCGTTACATTACAGAGACGGGCGGGCTAGGCACTCGGTCGTGAGATCCTCGACCCCAGAAGTTTCCACGATTTCCACGATAGAAATTCCGAATTCGTAAGCAGTCGGGTATAGATGGTGGAGGAGGAGGCACACGGAGGAGTTAGAGTAGTCGAACTAATTTGCGAGTGAAGGAAGGTCGGAGGCAAAGGTCCGTGGAGGGCGGAAGGACGGCGTTGCGAGGTGGAAAGTCAACGCGAAAATCGAGATAATCTATCGAGACTGGGTGGAAACTCGAGGTGGGAAGCAGATCGCGAGATAATCGCCGATTATAGGAGGAGAAGCCCTAAGAGGTCGCGGCAAGTTGCTGGGAGATAGCGTGTGACTGTGTAACTACGTAATCCTGGGGCTAATGGTTAACGAGGGCGATGAAACGGCAGGTATGGGGAGGACGAAGCAGGGCTAGACGTTTCGGGTGTGAGGTGTAGAACCGCTTAGGGTGCTGATCAGTGCGTCGAGTAAATTGCAAGAAAGTTGGCGCATTATCGAGAAACTGCGTTGAATTCTTTTTATCGCTTGATTCAATTCATCGTCTTAACCCGAACAAAGCTTCGTCCGCAATCGCAAGAGTCCGTGGAAATCCCTGTTTCCTGAGTGGCAACCGAAGAACCAGGTCAACCTGCCACGAATCGTCGTCTATAACCGGAAGGACGATTTAAAACTTCGTCGATTCAATTCACGGCCACAATCTCAACTAAGTTTTCAATCCACGATCACACGAGTGGTCTGTGGAAATCAGTTTTCCAGGATAATCGCGTGAACGTGACCGGACGTTCCTCGGCAAGTCTCTCGCTGGGCTCACGGCGTGCATCTTCCATGTACGCATGCACCTTCTGGTCTTGCGTCGGGTTAACGACTCCGTGACGCACTCCCCGTGCCCCGCCTCCTTTTATTCTCCGATGCGACTGGTAGCACTATGTAGGTAGTAGTGCACTATGTTGTCCGTGGTGGTGGAGGCCGCTCGTTACGCGTTAGATAATGCATGCAAATTGCGTTAACGTAACGTGACTACCGGCGTTCTTTTCGTTCTCTCTCTCTTTCTCTCCCTCTCATTCTCTTCCTCCTTCTCTCTCCTCTTCATTCTCATATAGGTATCCTCTCTCCTGATCTCTTCCCTCCTCCTGCTTCTCTTCTCGAGAAGCCACGAAGAGGCTCGGCCAGTTTGCTAGTCAACGGCCTGTCCGTGTAAAGATAGAACCCGCGCGTTTCCCCGCTCCTCTCCCTCCCACTTCGGGCCGTGAATCCTCGTTGCACTTATCCATTGCAAGATGCGCCCTGCCACGGTGCATTACGCCGTACTCGTGCACACGAGTGCGTTATAAATGTCTCTCGCGAGCTGGCCGGCGGTGAGAGAGCAGGAGGCCTCGCCATGAGTCATACTTCACGTCGGCTTACAGAAATAAAAATCTCTACCTTCTCCTCCTGCTCCTTATCCTTCTTCTCGTTTCTCTTGTTCCTCTCGTAAGACGGACAGGCGAGAGCGAGTAAGAGTCGAAGAAGAGCCGCGCAAAGGAGCAGGGTGGACGAAGGTGAGAAATTCTGAAAGAGTCATTCGTAAAATCCTCGTGTATGTACGGCCACCACCCGTATTTCCTCGTCGTCGAGGTGAGACTTCTGAGTTTGCTTCTTTTCTTCTTCTTTCTTCGGTGCTTCGCGCGGATCGGACCGCGAGGCAAGGATTGGATGTACAAAGTAAAGGAGGGCGCATGCGATGTTCGCGGTGGTGAGTTAAAATCACGTCGTGTGCTTCGATGGAATGGGTTGTCGAGGTAGTAGAAGTGATCGATTATCCTCGGCCTTCTTCCAGTACCGATAACACGAAGGTGCATTAGAAACTAATGTGAGATGGACACGAGAGGTGGTTGAACGAGAAAGAAATGTCACTCGATATTCGATCGGCGTTGACGTTGTTCTCGCTTCTTCTCAATTTCAATCTGGGGTAAGGTTTTCTTATTGACGTTGGAATGGTCGTGTTTCTTAGTGACATCGATGTTACTACATGACGTGTGCGACATCTAACGGTCTCGTTCTACTTCGTTCTCCTATCGTTGCCTCGTAAGTCTGGTGACTGAGCACGTAGAGGCAATTATCGAGCTTGCGACGTGTTCCACGATGCTTTGATTCTTATTTGACTAGAGCGTGCCAACGGTATTACGACAATGTTGAATAATGATTACTCGCCTTGGCCCGAAGTTGCTTATTAATTGCACGTGAAGTCACTGTCGGAGATAGCCATCGCAGGCATTCATGCCAACGAGAATCTAACTTCGTCTTGACGCAGCTATAAATTACGTTAAAATAAATCGTTTGTCTTAAGCACGAACGATTTTTGTGCTCCAAAGTCATTTTGCAATTATTAAAGACCAGGATTTTCTCAATTCGTTCTATTATATCAATAGTAACTGGAAATTGGTAAAAATGTTTCTCGTTCTCTCAATCAATCCTTCATTTTTGTATTCCAAAGTCATTGTGCAATTATTTAAGAATAGGACCTTTTTCTATTCGTTTTGTCAATAGTAAATGAAAATTGGTAAAAGTGAGAATTTCTCTTAATTGTTCACGCGTCACGAAGTTCGAGATGACTCCTCGTCCCGCTTTTACTTTGCCGACTCGCCACAAATACCGCTCCACCCTCTCTTCCTTCCTTCGAGCCCCTTATCGCAACGACACGAGGCACGAGGGTACATTACGGCGACTATCAGGGGCCCGAGCGCGTTATAAATGTCCGCACGAGTGGAACAGGCCACCTGAATCTTTACGATGGCCTTAAGATTCTGAGGTGCCTCGTTCCACCCCTACGCTTCTCTTAACCTTCTCTTCTTCAGCATCCGCCTCCTCCTTCTTCCGCAGTTTCTTCTTCTTCACCTACTCGTCCTTCTCATTCTCGACCATAACACGCGGCTGCGGACACCCGGCATATCCTCTGTTAAGCTCGAGTTCCTGTCCTTCCTGGTTCCTCGTACTCCACATCTCTCTTCTTCTTCGGTATTCTTATGTTTCTTCCTTTTCTCATTTCTTTCCGGTCGCTCCACCGCTCATGCTCGACTTTCCACCGCATAATGCAATTTCGTGCTCCATGTTGTTTGCCCCTCCGTTCCAACTTGCCCTAGCGCACTGCCAAGCGACGCCGAGGTCGTGATTCGTGTGCGCGACTCTCCACTCCCTACTGTTGTTGCCTGCTTGTTCTTCCTCCTTCTCCTCTTGCGCTTCAAGGAAAGAGACGGTGAGAATGGGTGGTGACACCGGCACCGATGTACGAGGCTGTTCTTGCCACGATCGTTTTTCATTCCACGATCCAGTCATAGAGCACTATCAGGAATTTTAGTCGCGCTCCAGGCTGTTCTGGACGAGCTTGAATATTTGCATCTCTCTCTCCTCTCTCTCTCTTTCTCCTTCACTCGATCGTTCCCTATCTTCATCTCTGGATTTCCGTAGGCCAATTGCGTAGCATTACGTGAGTGCAGGACGCGCAACACTCTCAGGGAGATCTCTCTAGATGCGCTAGGCGTGCAACTCACGTCGTGTAGTTATCTGATAACGCAGCTTCTGTCCAGTGTTTAGCGTATATCGACTCGGATGTATCGCGTAAGTGGGGCTTGCCCCTGTCCAGTTGACGATCATAGGGATTGGGTTCCTGGTAATAGGTCCTTATTACGCCACGATTACCTTGTATATTTGTTTATTGCTTTTACTCATTTTATTATAATGCGGACGAGGCGTATTTCGTGCTTTTCCTTCATTTTACAAAGAGCGAGAAATTATTTAAACCAATTAAATCCGATCCGGAGAACACGTCGAATTATCACAAGAACACATCGATGCTGACAATTTAAAATAAAGCAAGTTAAATAGAAACGCAAAAAGACTTCGAATGCGCTGAGTTTCTGTCACAATACATTTTAAATTATATGGAAAACATTGGTCTTAAAATATTAACACGCTTTCTCAAGAAGTACTTTATGGTATTTCATTTTTTCTTCCGTCTCTTCGTCTCGTCAATTACGCAATTTAATTTAATTTCCCTCCGCGTACTCTTCTCTTGGCAACACGCAACTCGAAACCTCATCCACGCAAGCATCCATAAGTCTCTCTATTTCTCTCCTAACATTCATTACCGCTGCGTGCCTCATTTTCTCGTACCGTCCTCTTCGTCGAAGACTCGTTCGACGTCGCCTGTCCACCTCCCTTTAGCTTCCTTTTTGCTTCAACGACCATGTCTCGCCGGTGCGAGAACGGAGGTACTTGGATAATTAGCACTTGGCCGTTACTTTGTTCCAAACACGGACCTAATCTACGGCCAAGCTACGAGCGCGTAGATACGCCCATTCTCCTTGTTCGCTCCTTCTTCTTCTTCTCTCGGCCATTCCTAAATTTCCTCTCATTACTTGCGTCCTGCGCGTTCCGTGGAACGCGGCAGAACTCGCAGTGGTGGAATTACGTATGCCAGTCAAAGTGCGCGTACACACGCGCAAGGACACATGTTTATATTTGCTTCGCAAGAGTGTGCGATCGCGCGTGCACGCAACGAGCACCCAAGTGGGCGCATGCGCACACGGGTAGGAGAAAACCGGTACCAGATTACGCACGGATCTTTCGCCATATCGACGTTGATCTTTACCGGTGGATCTTGTTTTTCTCGAGTATCATGCGAAATGCCCGACCGTTATGACATGTCCCCAGCTGGAGGCAGCAGCGCTCCGGTCGTACTGCTACGCCAACTGCTTCGAGGGACGGCGCTCCGACTTTGACGGCGACATCAGAGGGTCCACGCGGCCGCGCGCGCGCGAGCGCTCCAATGCCGAGACGAAAAGAGACGGTGAAGAGAAAAAGAAGTTAAGACGTAAACTCGCCGTTCCACTGTGCGAGAGGACACTTTTTTTGCAGGAGCGACGACAATTCTCGTTACCGGCGGCTTATGCCGCCGTAGCTTGGCGCGGAAAGATAGAGATAAAGTTGGCAGTCTTAACGGTTTCCCCAACGGTACATCAAATTTACACTTATTTCAGTTCGCGCGAATCACCGCGCGTCCCCGGCAAAGTGGACCGATCCACGGATTAGAGAGGTATCTGATTTTCCGAAGAAAATGAAAATCGTGAGAATAATTTACGTGTAACTGGAGGATACGGTATCGATGTGGGTCGAAAGAATGTGAGAGGAAGTAGGTTGAAGAGGGTAGGACTCTGCGAGTATCTGTAGCTGCGACATTCGTCGGTGATAAATGACGGATCAGGCTGACTTGCAATTTGTTACATTTTTCAAGACCTTATCGCCTCACCGTCGACTTCTACGAAGTCCGTCTTCCGACCACTGTAATTACAACGAGAGTATATTATACCTGTTCACAATTTTTTCTGCGTAACATTGTTATTATCCACGAACAGGGTAGTTTATAATCGAAAAAGAAGCAAAATAATTCTTTCATTTGCAATTGAAATTTCTCTCTTGGCAAAAAATAAGGCAAAAAATGAATAGAGAAGAAAATGTCGTGGAATCTCAATCGCGACAGTTAGGAAAGAAGACCGGCATATTCGTCGCCGATGGGCCAGTAAAATTTTGAAAGCCACCCATCTGCCATGGGTTCCACGCGTGACATGGACTCGCCATTCTCGTTCTACGCCATGAAGATCTTACACGAAGGTCACCGCGCCAAAACTGCTGCGTCTCGTCGTCTCTTGTGGGCGATCGCTCGGTTGTGCCAGGTCAAGAAACCGATGGAAAAGGAGCGCGCAAAGGCAAGTGGCGCGTCTCGTCCCTTCTCTGCTCTCTCTCTTTTCCTCTCTGCCACGCGGCAGCTTCTCGTCACGACACTGAACTCTCTCGGAAAGAGCATGACATTGGCTCGGATCGCGTTGTGCGATATGCTCTCCTCCTTCAATGCCTCGCCTGCGTTCTCGTTCGCGGCCTTGGACGATCCGCACGGTTACAGTCAGTTAGTCAGGGTCGTTGGAATTTAAACTGGCACGAGTGCTGGGGTCGGTCGGCATCGGCGAATCGGAAACTTTCGTTCCGATGAACCGCGCGCATCGAACGAGCAATTTTTTTTTTCGTCATCATTCTGTCCTCCCGCGAAATTCCAGTTCGATTGCAATGTCACGCGCGGCAAGCTCGAACGAGATAGGAAGAGCGATTGGTTACATAGGTAGTTCCGGATATTCGAGAGATTAGCAGGATTATAGGAAGAAGAATAGCTTTGGTCGATAGTCACGCGGTGTCGTTAACTTTGTTATTACTGCCTACTGAACTTTGTTTTCTTCTTTCGATTGATCGAAAGCAGAAGAATCCCAATGAATTTGTTTCTCTACGCGTTACTCCAATTTTAACTCAGTTCCAATTGTAGCTCATGATACTTCCGCGAGATATTACGCTTATCGATTGTCAACAGAAATTAGCATCCTCGGTCCATCGTGTATTCCCTATCGTCGTACAAGTCGCACCGTATTTTGTGGACATCTTATTGCGCTTCTAGCGTTAATCCATTATAACCGTTGATGAACGTTGCTCTCGCTGGAGCGAGCGTTTCATTCGATCTCACAGCACCATTCACGCGCCGGGGGTATAATCAATCACTCGTTTACCTATTCACATGCCCGCCTATCAGTTTATCTCTCCATCTATCCCGGTATCTCTATTCCTCTCCCTCCGTTCTCATCGTGTTCTATTCCTCCTCCGCATTCCACCCTGTCCCGCATCGTCGAGCACCGCGTTTCATTTTCTCTCTCTCTCTCTCTTTCTAGTCAATTTCCTTCATTCCTTATTATTTTCAGATTAGCAGACGCGCTGGATGGTTTTTAATGTCACATCTTTCTCAGTTTCTTACATTTTGACAAAGTCTCGTTAAATGAGCACGAGAGTTCAACAATAGGAGCGTAATTTTCTTATAATGGCTGTTGAAGTTTTGTTTCACAATGAAATAATATACATACGATATATAACAATGCTCGAGCAGACTAAAAAGAAACGTACAATTGTACGTCTGTGGTGTTCAGTTCTCTTCTTGCTGGCTTAACGGTCCTTTCTCACCAGTATTCTTCTCATCTCTCTTTCTCTCACGACTAACCTCACGCTTTGGTAAATTTTCCAACACGACCGCGACGGTGGAATCCTCGAAATTTTCTTCGCGGTCTCGGAACGTCGACGCGGCGCGCCGTCGTCGTCGGTCCTCGTCTTCCTTTCTGCGAACTACAAACTGCGTACCGCAAACTCGGTAACACGGTAACGCAGGAGGAAGAAGGAGCGTGCCGCGGTACGGTGTAGGAAAGCGAGAAGCTGAAGGAAAGGACGAGGAAGGGGTCCCGCGCGAGAGAAGAAGATAACAAGGGAGAAAGAGAAAGGAAGAGTAGGAGAAAGAGGAAGGAGAAGGTGGAGAGAGACGCGCAAGTGTCAGGAGTGTCGACGACCCCTCCGTAGCCGTGGGCCGCACCTGCATCACCTGCGGCCAGACCTTCTTGGTAGGTTGCCTCCAATGCGTACGTTGGGCCTACCTACCGCTGCTGATGCGATTCTTCCCTTCTATCCTTTCGTTCTCCTTCTTTGTCTCTTTCTTGTCCTCTCTTCTCTTCTTCTCTCACTCACGTTCTCTCTCTCTCTCTCTCTCTCTCTCTCTCTCTCTCTCTCTCTCTCTCTCTCTCTGTCTATCTCTCTCGTGCGCCGCCTAAGCCAAAGGATCACCGACGATCGTCGTCGATCGACCGTACAATGAACTTGATCTTCGCTCGAAGAAAAAGTCGCCTGCCCATCTGCGGTAGTGGCGGCGCGGCTTCGTACGAAGCGATGAGAGAAGAGGTATAACCCGCGCGCTCTTGCGAGAAAGGCAACCGTAGATAGAGGTACGGGCGTGGGTAGCCTACCAATGGAACTCGCGTTCCGTTTGCCAGCGAAGGTGCGCGCCCCACGCGGATATTTTCCGCGATCGTCGTCCGCGGTTCCTACTAACCGACATGGATTGATGGGCGATGGAAAAAAGCCGGGAAATCATGCGAGAATGAAGTTACACTTGGCTGCTGCTTGCGGTGGAGCCGATGGCGTATACGAGGAATGTTTATTGAGTAGATTTCATTTTCGAAGAGGTAGGAAATTTGCAAGGGTAATCTGGAGATTGAGAAACGAAAGCATTCAAGTTCCAAAAATTCCTTATGGACGAATTCCCTTCGGATTGGCTTACATTCGAGAGCGCGGTCATTTGCCAGGGTAGCTTGGAAATTTGAAGTACAATCACAATTAAGAGACAAAGTAGGACGAAAAGAGTTGAGATGTGAAAAATCGTCGAAGGGAATTAAGGAAGGCGAAGGGAAAATTAAAAGAGCACTTGTAGAGAAGTTCTCATTAAGGAAAAGATCAGGAGAGAAAAAGCACGCGCTCGTGGAAGATTGGAAAGAATCTTGCGTAAGAAGGGCCACGAAATTGATCGATCTAACTATCCAGATCGGGCGAGCTGGAATAAAGCGAGCGGGCACTCTCATCATGCCTCGCTCGAGTTTATTATCTTGGTTCCCGGTCCCAAATTGGGCCACCGAGCAATCACCTTAATACCGTACCCAGGCCATATTCCGACCGCTCGCGTTTCCGGTGCATCGACATCCTGGCGTGGATTGGCAGGCGGCCAGGAGCACCCTGAAATCTTTCGCTTGCTTATTTTCCGCGAGTAGAATATCCGAGGCGGCCCCTTTTCCTTCCACCTCATCCCACCGTACCTGCCACCGCTACCTTCCTCGTTCATCTGGCTTTTATCGTTATTATCTCCCTCCCAACGAGATAACGGTAAATCGCGTGGAATCATCGTCCGTCTCCGTGTCGCGCCCTGTCCTCTCCTCCCGTACGGGGCCACGCGCAATTTCTGCGATCTTATCGTGACGCGAAATCGTGCTGGGACTTTCGATGCGCACCAACGAACACGCATGCGCCAACCCACCTTTGCTCCCTCGTGCACCTTCCCGTGTAGCAAACGTGAAAAGAGTTCTCGACGAACGGTACGCGCACGCTAATTGTTTATTATTCTCTACAAGCGCACGATCGGGCTACGTGGAAAAGGGGTTTGAGGAGAGGTAAAGTAGGAGAAAGGAACCGTTATGAATCTTGGGAGGACGGAGACTGTGAGTAGGTTGTTAGATAAGAAGGACGCGATTGTTCTTCACTGTTATATGGAATAATTCACTGGAATAGGTATTGTTCTGTGTATTCTTGTGGGTTTTCTAATTTTGTAGGTTGTAATTATATGGGGTAGAAAAAGAGTCGTTAAACGGAGCGTTGACCTAGCTTATGTACGTGGACAAAACCTTCAGGACCAATGTTGTCAACGTTTTAGTTACTGAAGACTACTATAGTGGCTTTCAGGGATGTCATGCTTTTGTACGGTATGTCACTGAAGTGACTCACTCTGCCAGTAGATATGTTTAAAATATCCTCCGACTGCCTTCGTCATTTGTTTTATTTCACATTTGTTCCGGCTAAACCTATCGTTGAAGAGTACGCGTGTCAGACAAATCTTCAGAGCCTGAATCTTTCGAACTCTTTACGCGAGAATGTATAAATAAATAAAAATTTATTCATGTTTAACTCTTTTCGGATGTAATGTCATAGTGAAAAGTGTCGTGTACGATAGTAAATTATTTTTGCACAGTCCACGTCGAACCTCGCGGAGATACACGATTGCGGAAAATCCAACCATAGCTAGAGCGATAAAATCCGGAAGTATTGCGTATAATGTAACTATTTCGGCCACTATTCGTCATTCTCGTAGCTACTTTTCCTCTAAATTTCTTTCTCAATGTATTCCGTGTTTTCTATTTCCTTCACTCGAATTAGAAAATGTATACAGGTAAAGCTAACCGATACCTCATTTACATTATCATTCTTGCCAGTTTACTTCCTTTTCTCGATGCATTTTCTAGAATAGAGACGCGAAAGGCAAAACCCGGAGTGCAATGAGCGAACGGTGTGCCCTTTCCATCTGAATTTTCCGACACCTACTTTCTCGATGCCTCTAGCGATAAAACGGGGGTCGAAAAAAATTCACCCCTCGGTTACTGTTACGGGGTCTTGCGTGCGAGCGCACGTGGACCATTTCATTCGCGGAATTTCCCGTGATCGCTGAAACGGTGCCTAATTGTTCGACTAGTTTGCGCGAGGTCATCGCAATCTCACGTTAAGCCACCGGCGGCGCTCGACGCGTTTCCTGGAGGAAATGAGAGAAAGGGGGATGAGATAGGAGGAGGTACGCTCTCTCCTCGCGGTCGAACACGACGCGTCGATATCTCCATTATCGCGATCCCGTTAATTAAGCAGGCGCGTTAATTGCGTGCCGGTGGGTACCCACTGCCGCCGCAACTGCGCCAAGATACTTTCTTCGGCTTTTCCGGATGCGTGGGACACTCGAGATGTTCTTTGTTCCTCTTCCAAATTCGCAGATACCTTCCATGGAATATCGTCTGGTTATTCGTCACTCGTGTCCGTTGATTACTGGATGCGTGGGATACCCGAGATGTTGCGTGTTCTTCTTCCAAATTCGCAGATACCCTCCATGGAATATCGTCGGAAGTTATTCGTCACTCGTGTCCGTTAATGCAGTATGAGGAAGTGGAAAGAAGATGTCCTCACGGTGGAAGTTCGAAGGTTTTCAATAGCCGTGAAAAATCTCGAGGCACCTGCAAAGCATCTCTCACAGATCTTACGTTCTCGCAACTCACTCGGAGTTCTCATAGGCCGACGAACTCGAGTCCTCCAAAGACTCGCGCTTTTTCATCCGCTCTCGCCCTACTCCTCTCGTCCTCTCTTCTCCATTCCACCCTACGAAATTGCGAGGGTTCCACGTCGAAGGGATATCCGCGACATTCGTGGAATTTTCACGCGAAGGTCATTCGCCGGAACATGACGCGCGCATTCCATACACGTAGATGCACTTCGTATGCAAGTTTCATCGCTGGTCCTCGAGCTCTCGCGGCCGCCTTATTTCGAAAATTCCGCATTCCTCGGCTGACCGAATAATGTCGCGTCCACGACGTCGGCGTCTCGACGATTCATTCCGGTGATCGTCTTCGAGACATTATTGTTGCGGCTGATGGTGGGTCGTTGCGCTCCTACTCCAATGTCGAGATGTCGAAGCTGAGGTTCGATTACTTCTTTGGAAACGTGGTAATGATTTTTTTGAGACTCACTTTTTTCGAGCGATGCCTTCGTCCTTTAATCTTCGAAACGTAAGAATTTTTGCAGATCAATACAGAATCCAGGGCAAAGATATGTAAATTCAATGTAGGTTAGAGTATTTAGGGTTAACTTGAAAGTGTCAATGGTAGATTTTAGTACTTTGTTTCTATTTAGAAGCGTCCTTGGAAGAACTCTTCTCTTTCCTAATAAGATATACTAGCCTATTGCAATTTCAATGAAGCGAAGATCGGAGACTCCGAACAATATCGATTGAACTTGAGAAAGTGCAAAATTGTACACCTAAAGACCGGATTATCTCGAAATCTTCTCCACTATCCAGGTATACGAAGCATTTCCGCTTCGTAAATTCTCTTTATCTCTCCTTCCCTGTCCTTTCCATTCTTTCCTCGGTCCAATTGATTCAATAAAATCACAGAGATGCGTCTAATGAAATCTCGTCAAATTAACGCAGTGGAACGACTCGTCGCGATCTCGACGACCCACTGTGTCTTCCCTCTCCCCATACCCTTCTCTCATCATCCTCGACATCTCCACTACAGCCCTCCTTAACTAGAAATTATCTTCTAAGAGATTTCCCCAATCCCCTCGTCCACCTCGTCTTCGCCACTCCTTCTCAAAGAACCCATAGAGCGCTCACTCGAGGAGGAAGAAGTGGAGGATGGGAGTGATAAGGTGCCTCGAACGCGGATCGATCAAAGGACGAAGATTGGACGTTAATTGGCGCCGAGTGTCGAGCGACATTCGGCACCGACGAGCCCAGTAGTCGATAGGTAATTCTTGACCTCCATTGTCGTTCTTTATTAAATTATCAAGTATCCTACACCGTGATGCGTTCTCCGTCCAGTGCTTCTCAACGTGTCTTCGTTTTCTCTTTATCGACGATACCGATAAAATATTCTAAGCATATAAACAGAAATGACGACATGTGGACTGAGTGGCTTGATATATGTATTAACATTTTACGTTTGCCTCTGTGCCACATAGAAAATTATCCCACGCGATGGAACATGACCAGATTGCAATCGTGAGAAGCACTTCGTTACTTACGTTAAATCGACAACTATTACTCTCGTCGACGCATCCAAGTTTTCCATTATTACAATCTAGCGACACTTTTTCATCATCCGGTCGTGGAGCAAGAGTTCCTCGGGGTTCTGGGAACGCATTTTCGGGAGAAGAGCTCCGTGGCTGATTTGGCCGTGGACTCTCGAGAAGATGAGTCTCGAGCAGCAGCTGAAGAGGATGAAAAGAGCGGTGGGGAGGGATTATTATATCGTTTCCGAGAATGCATGGCGCCGTGGCTCGCTCGCGTCTTATTTGCCGGCACCACGACTCCCCGGCTCCCTTGTCGTCCTCTTCTCCCTTATTTCCTCACTCCCCTCTCCTCTCTCGTCCGTCGAGTGGCATAATTGAATAATTCAGGAAGTCTTTGGCGTCGCGCACTCGCCGCGAATAGAAGGAGGACGAGAAGCACATTCGCATCGAGCTGTGGCACGTGGGCACGCACCGCAGGGGATCTCTGGGACGCGTTACGAATAATCGGGGCTTTTCTGTGTACTTTGGTGGAGTTCACAGTTGGTTAGATAATTTCAGGTATTTCGAGACTCGTTGGAGAGCGATTTGCGCGGGAATGTAGCGAGGGACAGGTGCGGAAATTATGCGCGGAGGATGGAAATTTGTCGAGAGACGATTGTTTCGCGACTGGAACCGTGAGAGGAATGGAAATCGCGGAGCTGGATCTCTTTAGCTATCGCAGTGGAAGATTAGAATTCGTTTCGCGCATGCATTTCCCTATTTTATTGTACCGGTACTCGCGGTACACCATAGCATCTTACGGTATAAATATGTTCCTGGTATTCTTCTGTGAGAGTCGCTCGGCTTCGACTTGTAAGTAGCGAGCGTCGTTACGCAATCTCTTCGTTAGTTAATAAGCGTCATTCGTGTTCACTAATTACGTATCCAAAGAGCGCGAATGTCTGCTTCTCGTTATTTCGCACGAACTGGACGTTGATCGCGCACAGAGGTAATTAAGTTACGAGGAACACTCGAGTCCGCTTGGAAATCGTTACAGTCTTCGATGCTTCTTTATTCGGTTCGCATTCGAAAATTTCTCTAATGGCTATAAATCCTTACAAACGTGGACCGTCCTTGTGTTCACGGTCCGACTCGCGTAACCTTCCAACGAGCAACGAAAATAATTCCACGATACTCCAGAGTGATTGCCACTTCCATCGAATTAACTTCGTCCTCGATACGATTTATCTCCTTCCACTCCCTTAGACCTCTCGTCTCGTTACATCGTCCTTCGCGCTCCTTTCTTTCCTCGAACGTCATTAGAAACCGTTTCGGCGAGTCAGCGTTAGCAGAGGAGTATCACGAGCTCGCGAGTTTTCGTAACGATGGAGCTCGATGGATAAGAAGGAGCGAAAAGGGAAGCGGAAGGAAGGGTAAAGGTGACGAGAGCACGCAGCAGAAGACCCCCCTGAAGGATGTCGCATCCAGGAACACTCGTTCAAATCAGATTTTCCGTGCTTAACGCGCTGTCACTTCTCGCCTCGCAAGCAGGCCGTCGCGTCGTGCTCGAGGAATCACGTCGGCCCGTCCGCCGAGCCGGTTTATTGCATTTCCAGCGGGTTTCGTCTCGTTTTCACGGTTTGTTTCATCCTTCATTTCCAGCCACCGGAGCGGCATGCCTGCCTCTTCCACCACCGCCCCTCACTTTCGCTACCCTTCACCCTCACCAAGAGAAGCGCACGCAGAACCCTCTTCGACCTCCACCTCCTTCTTTCGTTGCTTCTTCTCTTCCTCCCAATTCGCTCTTCGTGCCCTTCTCGTTCGACGCCTCGAGGAATTTTACCTACTCGCGCTGTCACAGGTACATATCATGTTCTCTTTTTTAGGATCTTGCTTTTGAACCCTTGTTTAGGATAGGCATGGATTGTAGGTCGTTCTCTTGCATCGTCCAGGTTCTTTATTCTTTGGTTATTCTAAGCGAGGTAAACTGCAGGATGGTAAAAAGAATCTGGTTGGTTAGGAGGAAACATAAGCGAGGTTAAACGATTTAGTTGTCAGAAAATACATGAGGCATTGATTAACGAATGAGAAGATATCGAATAAATGGCGAAGTTTCTTTTTTCCTTGGATTTTTCTCTTAAGCGATGAACTTTACTCGTAGCACTTCTGCCACTCCATCTTCTCGCGATATTTCCCCTTTTCGGCATTCTTCCTTCCGCCCTTCTTACCTCTTTCTCCCTGCCTACCTTTTCATCTCGTCGGTTCAGGATGATGTTTCGTTCTGCTAGGACGAGTAAGAAGAGAGGAAAGGAAGTTGACAGATTTACCGTTAGGTGGGTCGTGGGAGGATAATTTTATCTTCGTCTTTCCTAACTCGAAGCGTTCACGACAATGGTTGAACTGTGCCTCGCGAGGAG
Organism: Tiphia femorata; assembly: GCA_944319695.1. Lineage (NCBI taxonomy): Eukaryota > Metazoa > Arthropoda > Insecta > Hymenoptera > Tiphiidae > Tiphia > Tiphia femorata. Next base: position 2,605,437 of record OX090899.1, read on the forward strand.
GAGTGTGCATATCCTTCTCAATCGTAAATTCCTCTTCACGCTTTTCGCTCCTTTCTTCTACCCTCGTCCGTGATTTTCATCTACCAGCCGAATCCTTTTTCGCTTCACGAACCAAGAATGTTCCGTCTACCTACTGTCGACGTATTTTCTCGGTACCTGTCATTTTTCTTTTCCTAAGTGAGTCTCCACGCTGCTCCGTATTCGCGTTACGTCGTCTCGCATCAGCGTAAACCCTCGGCGTGCGTAACGAGGGCGATAGTTAGATTCTAAAAGGTCGAGGAACGTCGACGCGCCATTGTGCGAACATCTTCTTAATACTTTCCCTTGTTGGATTCTCCCTTTACTCTGCCGCCCCCGCGCGAGCTTCGCAACAGTCAGAGAAGAAGGCAGTTTCAATTTGTAACAAACAGAATGTATTCTTGTAAAGTGCCGCTGGGCCGCGCTTACAGTGGACTCGTGCCACCGTGATATTTCTTTCCTGTCCCTTCGTCTCCTCCCGTTCGTAGTTCTCCTCCCATTCTTTCGTAGGTTCCTTTCTTCGTGCGAAGCTGCTTTCTTTCCGTCACGCTACTACCATAGTCAGTCCGATAAAACACACCGTACCTTTGACAATGGTGCCAGGGCACGTTGGTGTACCCTCGAATCTTAAATTGAATTATTAAACCTGCTAGTGAGTCCAGCGAAAGGTCGTGGAAATGTTGAGCTTCCTTAAAAGTGCGAGGCGAAATTGTACCGCGTGGAAAAGCTTTAATAAATAAAATCGGTCCACTAATTTCTCCCCTATTTCCGTTCGCGTCCTTCAGATTCGACAGACTTATTCGTCCGAATTAATCGGAACCTCACGGTGGTCTTCGAACTCGATCAAAAGAAGTCTCAGATAATGCAAGAATAAACGCGACGAGGGAACACGTGGGTCGAGGAAACTCTGCTTCTCGCCCACATAGATCCTCTCGTCCGTGGACCCTTATTCGTGCTTTGAATTCTCCCCTCGACCTAATCAGCCAGCGTTGAAGGACCTAAGACGCGACCCTTCGAGCTCCTTTAACAAGTCCTTGCATTACGAATTAACCTACCGTCTCGCATCCACGTCCGGGTACGAGGGCAGAGACGGAGCTCGAGAAACGAATAAGAAAGAAGTAAATAAATATACAATGAGAGAGTACGCGGTGATGGCATGCGAAAAGATGGGAGGAGAGTGAAAGGCAGAAAGAAATAAGATGGGCAGATGGTAGCTCGTTTATTTCAAATTAAGGGGTTGTCCTCTTCGCGGGGCCCTCGCCTTAGGTATTATGAATGGAGACTCAAAGGCGTTGTCCGACGCGCTCGTTCCTCTTGCGCGGGCCCTCCTCGGGCGAGCAAACATGCGGGATTATTAAACTGTCTACGTGGTATACACCGTCAAACGTTTCATCTTTGATTGGCCCCGACGTAATGGGAATTCGCGGGACCCCGTTCGAATCCTACGAGGGTTCTGGGCCTTCGAAATCTCGTCTACCTTCTAGTCCTCTTCCCCTATCGTTCTCTGTCAATGTTTCTCTCTCTCTCTCTCTCTCTCTCTCTTGCTTTCTCTCCCTCGTCTCTCATCATAGATCCATCAGTTCAGTTCTCTGTTTTCTTCGCGCGACTGCGTCGGGTTTTCCGCGCGGGACGTCTCAAATTAATCCCCGCGTCTTCGACGCGCGGTGAATTTTGGGGACACGATCGAGGGTCTCTTTGATCTTCGCTTTTATCACGAAGAGCCGAATACCAAACAGTACTTCAAGCATTTTCCTCCGAGCGGCTTCGTCGGATCCATTGTTTCTGAAAACTTCGAATGAAAACTCTGCAGTGGTTTTCATTGGAAATATTTGTACCAAGAAAATTAAATTTCTACGAGCCATCTCATTGGAGAGAATGGAAAATTTGAAAATCTACGCATCGTTCACTTTCGTATAAAGAAACCAATCTAACCAACCTAACCAACCTAACTAAACGTGTGCGCAATATGACAAAGCCCGAATTCGTTTGGTATCGCGTGAAAATTTTCTCCACGTAGAACACTATCCAGTGCACGAAAGAATAGTTACCAAAACACGCTTCTGATCCCTCCTAAAGAAGATAGCAACGAGAAAGCAAAAGACATCGGCTCACGTATGCGCAGTTGCTCCGTCTTTTTGACACTCTCCGACGACCGCGAGGCGCCCGCGGACGGTCCACGTGTAGAGCCAAGAAGAATGTTACTCGCGTCTCGGGGTCGCGCGTTCGTTTTGCCAGGCAGATTTATGTGGCAAATATTTGCGCGGCAAGCCGCCGTGGAGTTGCTCCTAATGGATTGGTCGGAGTCGTTTCGCTGGCCGGCTCACTGTCTTTCCCATTTTTCGCGTTCCACTTGGGAGGAGGAATCGAGAGTCACTTTAATTCCCCTGAAAGCCACGACGTGTCTCTTCCTTCGACGGATTTTCCTCTTTTCCCTTTCTACGCCTCTTCTCTCGTTTTCGACTTCCTCTCTAGTTCTCCGGCCTCTTCTCTCGTCCTCCACATCTTCTCCGCCGATGTATTCCGACGAACAATGCGACGCCGACGCTCGACGTCTCCTTCTCGTCGTCGGCGATGGGGCGAGAGACGGGACTCGCGTGGCGCCACTTCGCTTCGCTCTTTGGTCCTGAAACACGCAGAAGACATAATAAAGCACGTTTGATTAAATATTTATGCTGGCAGCACTGGATCCACAATGGTTTATCTTTGTAACGTCCCGCCTTGCGTTCACCGTGATCTCTGATCTTTACGATCGTGGAATCGTGGAAGCGCACGATTGCAGTCGTAATTGGAAAAGTTTCACGGGTCTAGGATAATTTTTATTTGCTCGTAGTATCGTCGTAAACATCGGTGGGGTAAGTAGCTATGAAAATGTATGAGACACACGGCGACCAAGCCATTCGAACGTCAATCAACCGCGTGGAGAATTTCGTTAGCTCTACCATCAGAATCTTATTTCATTATCCTGTCTTACCAGTTGTAGGGTTAGGTCGTAACGAAGTTGCAGAAGTTCGACTTACAGTATGCAAATTTGCAAGGTTCGCGTAAACAGACCGGAGATCTCATCGCTCTTGAAAGTGACGCGGTGCATTCGATACGCGGGCATTCGTGAAAATATCGGAGAGTGAAACATTTTACTCAACTATTTCACGTTTCCGCGATTCTCCCTTTATCTCGGAATTATCGTTTACCCGGCCAATTTCCCAGTTCTCGCTACATCGCAAAATTACATAGCGCTACGAGCGACCGCACGTGCGTACCGATAAAAACGTACGTAAAAATTATTCAAAAATCCACGTCCCTATTTCGCGCTCTCCAGTGGACGAAATGAAAGTTGCAGTCGTCGAATTTCAATTTACTCTTGGCCATGATTTACCGGATGTACGGGACGAGAGAAAAGATAGCGAGGACCAATTTAACTTTTGGACGGCGCTTAACAAAATTCGACGTTTCAATCCTGTGTTTAAACTGAATTATTACCCGCGCGGAAGATTATAATCCGATTTCGCTCTCTTCGCGAAACTGTCCGGAATTATTAACCGACGTAGTTTTGCGCGCGACTTTCCCAACGCAGCCCTTTTACGCCCCGTCGAAACTCAAGCCCTATGTCGGAAGCGGCGAGGGCGAAATATACTCGGCCAATACAAAGACAAACTCGTGTCTTGCCCCCGGTATCGTGTGACTCGACTTGTTAACAGGAAATTGAAGACTGACGGACGAGACGCGCACGCGCGTTACGTTGGGCCGCGCGCGTTGAAAAAGAGGGTCGGATAAATGAGTTAAGGCGATGGATGGAAAGGGCGTTTGGGGATTGTAGAAGCGTGGAAGAGAGCGTGGAGAGGTGGTCTGGGAGGAGGGCGCGACTTCTTCACCAGGCGCCGGCCGGCCCGTCTGTCCAGATTGCACGCTCGGAAGAGAACGGAAAGGGAGGAGAAAGCGTTGGCGAAACAAAGACGCCTCTTAGCAAGCCAGTTACGATTAGAGGCCCCATTCTTTTAATTCGTCGGGTATAAAAACGTTTACTTCTCGCGGTAATACGATTTTCGAAGGCAAGCAGACGGAGCCGCTGTTGCCACGAAGATAAAAAAGAATTTTGATTCACCGAGGCTTTTTTACGGCGAGGTTTCATAATTTGTTTTTTGAGATGGCTGTTTTGGATGGGACGTTTTTTTTTTTCTTTTACAGGATCTTTCAGGATCAGGTAATTGATTCATTCGTATGCGTAATTAGTTTACTCGTGTAGATTTTTCAATTCGTCCTTTAACAGTAAGAACAGAGAAAATCGCAGATATGCAGTGTAAAGGCAAATGTTTCAAAATACCAGCACGAAATATTAAGCCGTCTTCGAAATTGGTTTGGTCTATCAAAGGAAGGAAGATTCCAGGAGAGAGCAACGAAACGGGTAAAAATTTGCTCTCTCTCTCTCTCCCCTTCCCTCTCTCGCTCTCTCGTTCTCCGACAACGAAGTATTTCGAGGTTCTCCACTGCGCGAATTCTTGGCCTGCCTTCGAATTCGCATTCTTCATCGGCGTCCGCGTGCCCGCTGTGCAACGCATTCCGCTTGATCGATCAATTAATACCGTGCCACTCCCTTGCTTGCACTCTCTTTGTTCGTTGCTCGACGATCGTGCGACAAGCCCGATGCAGGATTCGTGTTAACGCGATAGGTGACGAAAAGTCAGGGACCATTGAACTTGTAATTAATTAATTCGCCTCACTCGCTCTTCAGTTTATCAGCAACATGCAGAACGCTTTGGAAATCCGTTAGATCGTCTTACCTCTACCATCAGTTTCTACCTTCATTCTAGTTTTTATATCGTGTATATTAAGCATGTATCCTTTCTGGTTCTTCACAAATCTCTACGCAGTGAAAAGCGCAACGAAACGGACATTTTTCTTTCTCTAATATGCGCAATTTCCCATTGAATACTCGTCTCTTGATTCCAGAAAACTGCGACATGCACACGGATAGATGCTTTTTTCATCTCTGGAAACCTCCACTTTGCTCTTTTTTTTGTCGATACATCGTTGATTCACGTTGGTTGGACGCGTAACGTGTCTCGTATCGCTCCAATAGTGGGCTTCGAGCCACTCACGTTATTACAAACTCATATCGGCTCTTTTTCGCTCTTCGTCCTTAAATTAAAACTCAAATCATCCCTGCGATAGTTTTCACTTTGACGCTCGCTGCTGCCTTTCAGTACCTAGACAATTAGCCAGGCGTTATCCGCTCGCTCCCCTCTCTCTTACACTTCCGCTCTTTGATACGTTGTGACTCATCAAAAGGGATACCTGCGTGCGTGCGCGCGCTCGTCGTTCACCGCGTAATATGCACGTCTCCCACTCCACGCATTTTCCTTTCGTACCTTCTCGACCCTTCGACCCTTCTCTTACTCTAACGCACCTTTACGGAACACGCGCATCCACCCACCTCGCACACACGTTTTACGAACAACTACGCTCGATTTATTGTGCGTGTTCCTTAACACCTTTCTTTCCCACGGTCTTGGCCCGATTAATCATTAGCACATACAACCTAAGCACGTGCACAGGAGCTTTTAAAAATAAGCGAAGTGAAAACTACACATAAATAAATACCATCTTCCTTTTTATTGGGTCTATGCATAATTCTGTAGCGACAATTGAGTACATTCCTGTCGGAATTTCGCTACGGAATTATGCATAGACCCAATACTTCAAGGTTTGCTTCACTCCAAAAGGTAAAACTGTATTTTATGATTTATCGTTGTTTATATCGTGAATTATATACGACGGCACGAAAATGTCTTTAAGCGTTTGCGAATTTTTATGTCCTTATTTCGAAATTGCCTGGAGCGCGTGCGTGCTGCCCGCCTACGCGTGTCATTCCACGTAATGTGCACGTTGAGCCTACCTTCTCTTTCTTCTTCTCTTTTAACTTTTTCCTACACTAATTCACCTTCACACACGTACACCCCTCGCTCAATTTTATTGTGCGTGCCGCTTAACACCTTTCTCTCTCTCCTGCGTTTGTACACTCGTGCGAGTAGAAACGCGCGTTCTCCTCGTAAGTCCGCGAGTAAAGTACTCGCGTTTGGACGATGGTGTACTCGCACGCGATGCATCCATACGTCTTCTTCAGGGACAGAGGAAAGGGGGGTGTCTCCCCTTCTCTACTTGCGAATCACAAAATTGCCGGGTTAGGTCTGGGGACGCGTGCGAATCCATAATTAAACGTCTCGATTAACGAGACTCGACGCAGCAGCGCGAAAAGAGCCGCGGAAATGAATGAACGAGGGCGGTTTGTCGGTAGGAGGGATTGGGCCAGTGGGTAGCACAGGTGCGAGAGGGTGCTGATAGGTTGGAAAGTTTTATGAGGAAAGTTGAATTAGCATGGAAATAAGCTCCACATTGATTCTTTTCTGCTGGTTGCTACAATTTTGCGATTCTTTACGATTGCGCCTTCAATGAATTATGGTGTTTGTAAAGAGCGCACACTGTGTTACGTAACGTGCAATAGAAATTTACTATTGGAGGAAGTGCACATGATGCATCTACTTCCAGAAAGAATTTCTGCTGCCTCTGATTACTCACTTACTTCGAGTTGGGGATTGTCCGGCGGATCTTTTGGATGCGTGTGAATGCGTAATTAAGTGACTCAATTAATGGATGCGTCTACTCCTCGGAAAAGTTCCCGATGGAAAATAGTAGAATCGAGGTACCTCGTTTGTAGATGGATTAATTTCTCTGATTAACGATGGAGATGTAATGCTCGATTTATAACTACGTTTGATTAATCATTTTGTAGGGACGGGCTCGCTGTAATTGTTTTGCACGTAGTATCCTCTCTTCTACTTTTCTTTATTATTCTTTTTTTGCGAAATTGAGTTTACGGACGAATGTAGCCTCGTGGCGCATTATTACCTCGAAAATATACAAGCTAGTAATTTATTCGATGGAAACACATTTTTTCACGAGGGCGGAGAATATTCCATTACAAACAACTCGTTAATCTTCGTAAATGAAACCCCCTTTCGACGTTCCCTTAAATAAATGAAAAATTTCGATAATAATTGCGCTTTAATTAAATCCATCGTCGATACGCGACCCCCGTAAATTCGCTTCGAGCACACATTTTGAGCCTGCCGTTGCTAAAATAAATGCTCCGCCGCTTTTATCCCCCTGGTCTCGTATTTCAGCTAGATATCGATAAATATTGAATGTGTAAACATTTTATTCGGTTTACGCCATTTATTTCGACGTCCGCGCGGCATTAAAAGCGATTGCTTTCGCTTGAGAATATTCAATAAAGGGATAAAGGATCATGAGGTTGCGCGATTACTTCACGTCGACGCATTTCCCTTTTTTCGAAAGTGGATTGCCTGTCGTAAAGCCGCAATCGATCATGACTCTTCGTCGGCACCGCGAGTTTACCTTCGCGTTGGTGGAATTCGCCCACCTCCAAGACGCATCGACGGCACTCACGTCAAACAAATTGTAGTTTCCAGTTTCAACACTCTCGCGCCGGACACATTGCCCTCAATATCGGTTATTGTGTCGTGGTACTTTGTTCGTGGTATCGCTCACACGAACACGCTCACCTACACGTTTTCGAAACAAAAGTTCATGCGTATTACAAAAACAGGTAATGTAACACCCGAGGATCCGATGTCCATGTGATTTTTTCCTTGGCAACACGCGTAACAATATACGAATCTTGATAATGTGAGAATATACGACGCAGCGAAAACTTTTCTGTACAAACGTGTCAAGAGTTTATTGTGGAATTGAAATACTAAGAAGAAATCTTATTTATCGCGTGGATTTAACAGCCACGGCTACTTTGTTTGTGGAAAATCAAGTGTTATAAATCGTTGGAGAAAGGAGGAGAGGAAATTATATGGCATGCACAGATTGGGCGCTTGGCTATTTCCCGAAGCGACATTCGACGCTGAACTAATCGCACGAACCGAGTGCGATTGCTCGCCACGGAGGCCCTTCGCTCTCCCAACGGACGCGTTGCCCTGTGTTAACATTTAATCGGCCACCGTTACGGCGGAGGTACACGCCACGAGATTGTAGGCAAATATCAGGATGCAAAATTTCTACCTTGCAACATCGCCCGCTATAGCCGCGGTATCACTTACAAACTATCATTAAAGACCGGCCTCGTTCCAATTATTACCAATAAGTATCGTCAAAGAGATTTTTCTCCTTTCGGCCAAAGAGAGAAAAGATTTTAACGAGGAGAAAATAAATCCTGGTCGATCCTCGTTACTTTCTCAATTATATGCTATGTAAAATTATCAGGCGCAGCTAGCACTCTCGCCAGTTCCGATATCTAATCGAGGTACCGTGTAAACGCGATACCTTGTCCACGATATTTTTACCTCCTCGGCATTTAATCGTAATGCTTCTCGGCGGAAGTGCAACATTACGAGCTCGTCGTAAAAAAAATGTCGCATTGAGAAAATTGTAATGCTTTTAACGGTGTGCCGCACGCTCGACGTACGAAGCTAGGATCGAATCACTACCGCAAGAAAAATGCTAATGGAAGCCGACCAATGACACAGTTATCAGAATTTCTATCCTCTCGATTTTGCCGACTACATTCTTCGTGGAACTAATCGAATCAACTCTTCTCTTTTTCACTCGAGCCCTCTTTCTAGTGAAACCTATTATCCGCATGAACGTGTAATCGCGCTATATTACCTTGCAAGTAGGTACCTATTTTTGACCTTCCTTTTAGAGAACCCGGTGCCACGACGCGACGCTTTGTTCTCTTATCTTTAGGCTCATTGGTCTATTCTCGATTAGGCTTCAAGAGAGAAGGGACACCGAGGTACCGAATATGCGTACACCTTGTGCACCTCATCCCAGAAATAAAATTATCGCAAGGCCCGGGGTTCGAGCTCCACTAAACGCAACGAGTATCATTTACAAGGAGGTCCAGCACTGGGTAGGATGGCGTATTCGGTTCCGTGCGAGTCGATCGCTCGCAGATCGACTGGGGAGTGGAAACCGCGGGACGGTGGGTAGCTAGCGCGAGACCTATCGAATTAACCGTTCGTTCGCTGTCTTTCCGTTTATTGGATTAATATCCGTATGTGTGTTCAAAGTCTATGTTTGCACTGCGTGTTTGCACCGTTGTGTAACCGGTCGATCGGCGGCGCGCGGTAATACGGAGAAGCGTTTTCGCGCGAAACCAGAGAGGAAAGGAAATCGCGCGAAAGCTTTCGAGAGGAAGCTTCACGGATTTTCCGGATATCATTGGATTTCGCGGATTACGCTTCGTTTCTTTTGGTTTCTCTCGTTTTCTCGCTTCGTAGGAACAACAAAAAAGAAAAATGCTCCCTCGCTCTTCTCGTCTACGCCACGTGGCCTTCTTCAATTTGCATTTCAAGGGCGTGCCCTTCGTGCGCTCGTAAACCCCCACGGAGTTCTTTCCAACTCTATTTACCGCTCTTCTTCTCGAGCGGACGTACCTCTTCTACTTACCCCGAAACGCACGCAAATCAGTCCAAACAAAATATCGTAGAGAGCGGATGTTATCGCAAGAGCATCAACGGAGGTTTGATGGGCTTCCTAGCGGAGTTATTGGAATCTGTATTTCCCTTCTCCCGTCTACAATCCTCGTTCCACTTCTTTCCATTCACTTCGTTTCATTTCGCTTCGAAAAACTCTTCTTTCTCCGGGAATGGATCGTCGACATTATCGGGACGAGAGATCGAGTGGGCCGAAAAGCATTTAAGATCCGATCTGGCGCGCGCGCACGGGGTGCATTGAAAATCCGGGAGCAGTCCCGACGTGGCGTGCCGGGGTCGCTACCCTCTTCTGTGTTCTTCCGAGGGTAGCCTCGAAAAGAGGAAGAGGACGCGCGATATCTGCCAGGATCTCGGAGAAGGGTCCATAAATCATTCGTTTTGGATTTTATGAGTCGGGCTATTAGGCGGACCGTATTATCCGCTCACTGCTCCACTCTGTCCTCTCCGATCTAGGACCTAGGCCGCGCAGGTACTCTCGGCCTAATCCTTGGAAGTCTTTAGAATTTCGGAGACTCTTACCTCTCTCTCTCTCTTTCTCTCCTTCTCCGCTCTCCTCCTTTGTTCTCTCTCTCTCCGGATATCCCCTACTTAAGCTCGACTAATTGGTGCTTCCGGTGAAAATCAGTGCTCGGATTCCAGTACGGTAAGATCTCTTACATCGTGGGGTTCTTAGCTGGAGGTTAGAAGGCGAACTTGGTAATCTGGTATATTAGGGTCGTCGAGGTGAGATGGCCATGAGTTATGATTTGTTTGACGATCCTTTTACGCTGGGTGGAAAATGCCTTTCTTCACCTACTTCAGTTGAATCAGCTGTTTCGTGGGGAGAATTTAACATACAATTTTCCAAGCGCTCTATTTTCAGAATTATTCCGAGAACAATAATCGTAAGATTCATTATACACAACGATCAATTAAATAGAACAATAATGAAATTAGAGAACTTATAGAAAATATTGTAATAAGTTTGTTTTCCATTACTGGTATTTACCGCGTCATTTAAAATAACACCTTGACGACGAACGATCCGAGGGGCCAAAGGTACTTACTATAATGTTACTACCCTACATACTTTCTCCATTAAAATAATGACAACCGAAGTACTCGTATCCGAACATAAACCATCGCATCCTTCGAAGGGAACCTTTAGGCTCGCTCGAAGAAGGTGCCGATCGCTTTCGTGGGTTAAGCTGCGTCGTTAGAGACAACACCGTGATCGCCCGTAGCGAAGTTCTCGCGCGCACCCAGGAATACGTTCGACGAACGTCCACGGGCAAGATAGTGATTAACCGTCGGTCCTTTTGATGTGGGATAAACAAACACGGCAGGCAGGCTTCACGATGGCGACATATTGGCTTCGTCTCGCGGGCCACTAATAAACAGCCAGAGAAATCACTCTGGTGGCTTGCCGCCGCCACTCTCGCCTTCCTTTTAAGCGACCCCGCACAAGGGAAGGGGTGGTAGGCAGCACTGGTGGCGTACCTTTGCCGAACCTTCGTCCTCCAACCCTTTCGCTCTTCTCATCCCGCAGATGATCGTGCATTGCCTCCTTGTCCTTCGAACGATCCCTCGTGCGCGCACGTTAATTAAACGTTATGCCGGCCCGTGGAAATCGTCGGGCTGAAAACCGATCGATACCGGGCATCGGCATTAATCGAATTCCGTCGGTCTACCGCACGTGACGTGAACGTCGCCGGCATACACGGTAGCGACACGAAGTGTAACCACACCGGGTGGGGTTAAGCGTGTGCGACTCGTGCTCTGCCTCTGGCGCTCTCTTCACCCTCTCGTTCGTTGGGCCGTAGTCGTTGGGTACGATGGATAGTGATTTTTCGCGTAACGTGAACGTTGACGCGGATGCATCCATAATCGGTGGGATAAGGGTTATACGATGGGCTAGGCGAGGGATGACTCGGTAGGTAATTGATCTAATCGAGAATCGGTAGGTTCGATGCCTCGTCCGTGAAATTACGTGGAAGGGCCTCGTGTCGAGAGTATAACGAAAAGATCGGAATTGTATAATGATGCTGGTGAAACGGTGAGAAGAAATGTGCGAGGTAACTGTAGCTTTCAGCCGTCGCACTTTGTATTTCTCGTTTCGTTCCTATCGGTGGATAAAATGCACGCGACAGCCTTTTTCGCAGCGGAACCGCAAATGTTACGGGATCCCGCGTCATGGATATTGCTGTACTAAGTAAATAACAGTTTGAAGTGGAGTGTGTCGTTGACGGGAACGTAACGACGGCCGGCGCATCAGCAGGTTTGCCACGTATGAGATAAAAGGACAAAGGCACGATTTTCGGCCGCCCTTTTCGGAATGAATCGAGGGGCCGTACCTCTCGCGAATGTGCGTTCGTCCCCTACCCTCAAGGCGTGGAGTGAACATATTTTTTCCGTCCAAATAGAGGGACCCGTTTTTCTCTTTCTCTTCTTTCTCTTCCGTTTTTCCTCGTCCTTCTCCCTTGACCGTATGCTTTATACTGTCCTGTACAGTCTCTATACACAGTCCAGCACCAGCAGTTTGAAAAGAGAGTTTCACTTAATTTCTTCGAGCCTGGCTATCCGAGCAGGGTAGAAAGATTTCAATCATTTTTCCGTCCACTTCCACAATTTAGATTGAAAATTAACCCTTGGATTCTCGCGTCTACGCAAAACCATCGCACAACGGTTTCATTCCAAACGATATTTCCATCAAAGCTATCAGAAACTCGCTTTCATGCAATTCCACGTAGAACACGAGCATGCAGTCGTGGCATATCAAATGAGAACATTAATTAATTCATTCGAACGTCTTGTCTATTGTTTGGCACGCGTGCAGGCTGTTCTGGCATCGGGGACCCAGGGTGGAGGGCACATAGGCAATTCAGAATTCTCAATTGAGCATGACTGGGTTAACTATCGGTTGCGCGGGCCGCACGAATCAATTAACAAAGTCAATCGCGTGCGTTTCAACGGCGCATGAGAAGGGAGCGTCGACGCGAGCAGTAACTCCACGTCCAAAACAATCGTCGACGTAAAATAGTTCTCCTCCCGCTCGCTCGCTCTTTCCACTTCCAACCCCCGTTCCACCACTTTATCCTTCCGCGCCTATGGCTTAATTAACTCGTCGATTAATTATTGCAAGTCGCCGGAGCTCGCAATTAACTGCCGTCCGAATTGGATTGATCGAGGAAATACGATGAATTAATTAAAGTCCGAGAGTGGGAGGACGAGAAGTTGTCGTGTGAGATTCTAACGGGAAGGGATTGCGGAAAGTGACGTGGAGAGAGACAGACATAGAGAGAGAGAGAGAGAGAGAGAGAGAGAAGAGGAAGGGCGTGAGATTGAAGTGACGTAAAATCCGTTCGTACGTGGATTCTTTCGATCGCCGCCACCGGCCAGCTCGACGTCCATGCATAAGGGGATTAAAGTCATCGTGCTCTTTCGACCGACGAATAACGTTTTGGCGTCTTTGCGAGAAGGGTGGAAGCGAAGGGAGGGTAATTAACTGCGCTCCACCTTCGTCTCTGCGTTCTTTGTAATTAATTTTCCTTCGTTCTTTTTGTTCCAGGTAAGTCCAGTTTCCGCGAGAAAAGTCACGATGTCCATCCTTGGTACGTAAAATGAATTTGAGAGTATCGCGATACGATATAGCGACACGGTTTGTTCCTGTGTGTTTTTTATCGCGAGGTGGGTGTTGAAGATGAGAAGGTAAATTTGATTATTTCAGGGCCATTAAATACTTGAGGGGTACTTCATTTTTTTTAAAATATCCACGTGTATTATACTTTTTTAAAACCCTCTTGATTGTTAATGACGAGAGACGCATCGAATTCCTTGAGTGGTTGTAGCATTAATTTATATTCATACTCAATCAAAATTTCGATATCATACTTTCGCGACTCGTTAAAATTTCTACTGTCCGCGAACGTGTCAATGTACGTCGTGCGACGAAAGAAATTACGATCAGTGGTTCAAACGGATTGAATACGACCTGTTAAGCTCTCCCGAAAATGAAAATTCATTCGAGTTAAATAATTTCTATCTTTACAATGCAGCTCGCAATTTATTCCCGAAGCAACGCGAGGCAATTCACGAACGAGGATCAAATACAGCTAGGAGTTACTGCGATTTCGCGGTGGAACGATATCGGGTGGCTCGCGTGCGCGTGTAATTTATGCACGCCAGAAGCCAACATCGCGGCACGATATCGTCCGTAAACAATGCATTAAATTACTTTGTCGGTACATCACGCTAAATACACTCCACCCCACTTTCCACCCTCGCAGAAGGGTAGTTCCCACCGAACGAGCAATCGAACCAGCATTGCCTTCACTCACGCACTACTAAACTGCAACAACGCTGGGTTACCGCTCATTTTAATGCACCCAACGATCGTGCTCCTCTATTTCCCGTAAACCTAAACACGACGAGAACCTCGACTAGACCACAGAAGAACCCTCATTCCACTTACCCTCGAAAACACGAACAACGAGTGGGATTCGTGCCGCGCGGAGGAGAAATGGAAAGCGAAAAAGGGAAGAAAAGTCCTAGATTATCCTTCTCTGTGACGAGGTTCGCGAAAAGTTGGGAGACCGCACGATCATCGAGTCGAACCTCCATCACGGCCATTCTTCGTCCCAGCGGAGGTCTCCCGTCGCGCGAACCCTTAGCTAGAAACCAACCTTCTCTCGCTGTGTAGTGGCACTCAGGTAAGCCACTCGGTGGTTGTCCCCGCGCTACCTTCGTTCATCCAGGAGCAACGTTCTCGTTCCGTTGCCTAAAGGCCCAACCGTCCGTCCGTCCATCCATCCGTGCGTCAGCGCTCTCGCAATTACTCGCCTTAATTGGCAGCGAAGACGGACGAGGAGTTGCGAGAGGAGGATGTAGAGAATAGCCGGGCTAAATGAAGAAGGAGCCCAGCTAGAAGCGGGATGAGGTGGAAGGACCTCGTGGAAGAGAAGCATGGAGGAACGGGCCCTTCCGTGCCGATGCTCATCGCGAGTGGACACTCGGTGCAGTAATTTAACGCCAACTGCTCACCGGAAGTGGATTCGGGGGACCGAATCCGCGGTGAACAGTTAGACGAGGACCGTTAGCGAGAAACCTGGCGCTACCTCTCTACCCGCGTGCTCCTGCTTCTCCGCTTCTCACCGTCCTTCTCCACCACCTCTCCACCTCTTCTTGATCCACTCGCAGTCCGCGACACGAGACTTTACGGCCAAGTTCGAGAGCACCGAGCCACTGCCGGCTCCCCACGTCCACCGAACCTCAGAGACCGCAGCTCGGTCGCGCTCCAAGTCTCTCGAGTGAACCGAGAGAGATCCAGATCCAATCTCAATCGCCAGTTCTGGCAGGATTTAGGTGTCCCGGAGTAGCGTCTTTTCCACGATTTAATCGCGCGGACACGACGAGAGGAGATGGAGGAGAGGTATCGGATTGATGACGTTTGAGGGAGTTCGATCGTCCAGGCGTGAAGCGCTGCGAATCGTCGAAGGTGAAGGGAATTTTTGATCAGGATCAGGCTCGGAAGATACTTTCTCACGGATTGTTTTTAGTTACGCGTTAGGTACTTTAGAGAGTATACGTTGACTGGAGGAGTGAGCGTATTTGGAGAATTTTCACGATTTTGAGGGAATTGGTATGAAATTTGTTTGTTAATTGAAATTTAGAACGATTTTTTTTTCAGTTATTTTACAGTTTTACTGCAGCAGGATATCTATATTTTAGTATCTACCGACAACTGAAAATATCCGGGAAAGGACAGATTCGTTCAATTTCGAGGAATGTTTAAATTGACTTCTTTTTGCAAGCTGCCTCAATCGTAACTCCTTAATCTTTGATTAATGAGAGGGTTTAAGGGCCTACCCTTAATGCGATTCGACATTGCTCGTGGCGTGTGGCGAAATTCCAGGCTGCTCGTGCCGCCGTCAAAATCGAAACCGGGGCGAATTGCTTAATTGTCGGAGTGACGTCCCGTGTAATCAGGATGCCGTCGTTTGGCGCACTTAGGAGGCGCCTACGCTAATGACGCCAAATGACCGTTTGCGTCGTGGGGAGGATGCTGGCACTGCCAGACTCCGGTTCAAATTTCGCGCGCTTTCCAAAACGCGCGTGTTTATAAGATTACTCGAAACTCAAATGAAAGCACGCACGCAACGATAGTGTGAGACAAAAAAATTAACGAAGGTAGGACGAGGGCAAAATAATGCTCTTCTCTTTTTCCTTTCCGTCTGCGCGAATGCCCAAAGGCGACTGTTCGCAAAGAGCAGATTTATTTTCGCACACATTCCGTACCACGAAATAGCATTCTTCGACCGTATTCTTAGATCACCGCTAAACCGTCTAGGACGGAGAATTAGCGAAGGGAGACGAGAAATCTCACGACTGTCTCGTAGACCAGAGAATTCCTGACGCGCGTGGTCCATTGTCACAAGGGGTCTCGCAGTTTCAAAGCTTTTTCTATAGGGCTATTAACGTGCGACAATATTTTTAGATTCCGTTCGACGCATGCAGACACGTTCCTCTATCTATCCATCTGTCAAATGGAATGTTCATCCGTTGCGACAATTTCTAAATTACTTTTACATAGCAGAACCTCTACAAAATTTTAGCACCTTTCAATCGACTGTCGATTGTTCATAAAAAATTCAAATCAATCCTTCGTAACCTTTTTCTCCTCTTCCGTCATTTTTATCGTCAGTCGATAAAACCAATCGTGAATAAAAGATCGCATCGCTTGACCAATAGCCGTCCGGTCCCGCTAAATTATTTTATACCTCCTACTAGCTTCACTTTTCTGATAAAGTTTTGCGCTACCGCGAATTATCGCTAATTTTTCTCTCACTGCGAAGCAAAGAGAAAGAGGAGAACCGCGCATGAAAAATAGGTAGGAGGAAAATAAAGCTCTTGAGCGGAGAACAATGCGACAGACGCATCGATCGGTCTTTCGCTTCGAGACATCTCGCGCGCGTGTGGGGCCAAAGAGAGGGGAGGAATCGATTGACGGATCACGATGGATTAATCGATCGTCCATTTCCCGTTTCCAATTTGCGCCCTGGAGGGAGAGAGGCGCGTCGGC
Organism: Tiphia femorata; assembly: GCA_944319695.1. Lineage (NCBI taxonomy): Eukaryota > Metazoa > Arthropoda > Insecta > Hymenoptera > Tiphiidae > Tiphia > Tiphia femorata. Next base: position 2,622,033 of record OX090899.1, read on the forward strand.
GCCAATTTGCCGAAATCAGAGCTGCCCTCCTCTCTATCCAATACTCCCCTCGCGCCAACTACGCGCGAGCGATCCGTGCACAAATCGGCCCCTAATGGATTTATGATTTCGCCAATTGGCGAGAATGTATTTCGCGTGCACGCGTAATCGACGCGACTGCCGAATGATAGCGGGTAAGCACGAAGGTATAACTTCCACGGGGTGAGATTCGATCGGCGCGAGTACCGTCGACGATTCGCACTTCGTTAATGCGCGCGCGCTTTTCCAAAATGTTCGAGGGTTTCCGTAGATGGAACGGATGGAATTCGAGTTTGACAGACGGCAGGGGGAAGCGATTGAAATTACAGAGTGATTAACTCTTTGCGCTTGTATTAAGTTTAAATTCAGTACGAGGGAGAGATGGATCGATTGGACTCGACGGAGCTTGCGATTGGTAATCACGATTTCGCCGGTGTGCGTGATTGGTCGACCGATGGAAAATTCGACAAAGTGATTCTTCCAAGAGTGGTCCCTTCGATCGACGATTGAACAAATCAATTGTGTTCTTTAGCACTCGATTCGACAATGAAAAAATAAATATCTGGAATTAACGCTCGATTAAGAACTACGACGATAAAATTCTTGCGACTCGTTCTCGATTGAAAATTACAAATATGAATTCCGGCGGTTCAGTGAAAAGCTTGGAAGATAAATTCGCAATCGTCGCCACGGTAGTAGCACTCGACGAACGCCAATACCAGGTTGGCTTCTATCAATTGCACAATTACCGGCTCTCGATCGTCATTATCGCTTACCGTGGGGTAATCGTCGGCGCAATTGTTCCTCCTGGCGGAGCCACGCGAGCGGAATTTCTTTCTCCTTCGGCGAGTGAATCGCGGCGGAGGATCGCCTCCTTGCTTCCTCTGGCACGCGCCGTAACTTCCTGTCGCTCGCAGAGACTCGGTGGAAGGAATAGGAGAAGTAAGAAGGGAGCCAATAGCTTGTCGGTGACAGCTTGGACGGGATCGGTCGTGGGCCCGGACAATTGGCTCGCTATCGGCAGCCTCCCGACGTTTCTTGTATCGTTCGATTCCAACGTTACCGACGACGCACAAAGCCTCGCTGATAGGTGGCGAACGTCGAACCCGCGTAATCGGAAAAGGAAGCCAGCCTCCGAGAGAAAGTGCCCGTTTCTTCGATATTTTGTTAATGTCACTCGGATCGACGTCGCAGCAAGGTCGAGAAGAATTGAAGTAGGAGGGAACGGTAGAAGCGAAGGAAATGGACTTATCGATTCGTCGCTCGACGAGGACTTTGTGTGAAGGAAGTCCGAGGGAGAGACCGATCGGTAGAAAAACGTTAGAGGACTTTTTGCTTCTTAATTGACCCGTGTCTTCATTTTGATCGGTACCGATCCAATTGTAGGAATAACGGGTTAAAGTAAGCTTCGTAATCTCGTCTAAAGTAATCTCGAGGCAAGTAAAAATAAATTAATGCAATTTCAATTAATGTCCGCGAAATTTGAGATACAATTTGCCTTTTTGGATCGAATAAAATACGATACTCTTTCTGTACGCAATTTTCCCGTGTACATCGAACGAATGCGCTTCAAGGTCTATTTCTCGAAAGGGACAATTTGCGTCTTAAAAGATCGTCGAAAGAACGTCGTCGAAGCCCACTCACCGCACGTTTATCTCTTTCTTTCTTGATTCCGCGCTCTTCGGTAGAATTTATCGATCGGATAGAACGTTCGTAGAGACAAGAGAGACGGTAGAATATTATGGAAAGGATCCAGAGGTGGCAAAGTACGTGCGGACGTTGGTTCGCACGCGCGCCCACGTCTCCTCGATTGGCGAGAACGGACGATGCAAGCAGAATCATACAATTTGCGAGAAGCGCGAACGTTCGCTCGTCGAGAGGATAAAATTGCAAACGGCGAAGGCATCGATACGTTCCTTACCTTTTTGCCTTTCTGTCTCATTTGAATATTCTTCTTCGATATGACGACGCACGAATCAACACAGCGTCTGATTCGACGCTCGATTCAACGAGCGATCTCCGATCTCGCTCGTTTTCTTTTATACGAATAAGAAAGATATTTCCACGTTCTTCTCGACGTGCGTATAAAAAATGTACGCTCTCGGTGGAAATATCTCGAGCATTTTCAGTCTCGAGTATTTTTGAAATGTAAGGATACATATGTAATGAAGGGTCGAAGCAAATCGTATTTATCGAGTATCGATTCTTCCTTTACGGATGTTCACTTTTTCTTCTCCTTTTTCAATATGGCTCGCTGGCATAAATAAATTTTGCATCAAATCATCTTTCTGGGTTGATATCGAGTGATTTCACAGCTCTACCTCGGCGTTTCGATTAAAGTCGTTCCACTTTTCTGTTTCAAAAATATTCCGAGTACGTGGAGATGCGTATGTAACGAAAGTTTGAAATGACCGATTCATCTTTCGGTTGTTACGTAGAGCCTGGTCGGTCAGGAATGCTGACTCTGCGTAACGTTCGAAGAGGCGAGCCGAGCGGTGTAGCTCGTCTCTTCGTGTGTGGGATCTTGCTTGTTTAAAGCGCTAAGCGCACCTCACTGTACTAAGGATGTTTAGGACGGATGGTTAAGTAGGTCGCTACTAAAACCGTTACCCTGATGGTAAAGAATGGTAATTATATTGTGTCTTTAAATGATACAATGTGTCTTTAAATGATACAATGTGTCGCCAACAGTCGGTATAGTCGACCTGGGGCGGTCGTCGCGCTTACGTTAATTAGTTTGCCATTTTTCCGCGTGTGTCCAGACTCTATGCAGCTCAGCACGGGGAAGGGGAACTTGTGACGTAGCGCGTTTATCACTTATGAATTACAGCTCCTGGCTATGGCGAGGGCTGGCAGAATTGAAAAGTAGAATTTTTAACGCGAAGATCAAGGGGCGCACGATGCTTTAGCGACACGGGAGAAATCGACCTCGAGGATACCGCGTAGAGAGTATACGGATGATTTAGCCGTTTTTACCTCGTGACCGGGTATGAGTCGTTGTCCGTGGCTTTAGTCTAATACGGCGCTCTGGTTTTCCGCGGGTCTGAGTCTAAGACTATGTCGGTTTGGCAAAGCGTCTAATGCGCGGTGCGGTTTCGATGACGATAGACTAGGCTGGTTCAGACGATCTTACTACGGTGAGAATCGAGAACTGAAAGACGAAAGACGCTACAAATGTACGTCTTTTATATGTTTTGCTTATGGGCTTTTGCGGGGAGCGCGAGGAGGTGCGAGTGAATCTACCGGAAAGGCTATTGTATTGTACGAATATAGGTTGCTGTGTCAGCACATTCTTGTTTCGATGCAGACGCGTGGCCTTCTAATTCTGCTGAGCTGTTGAAATTTGACCCTCAATTCGTTATCTATGAGGCTCATGCGTGAGACACGTTACGAATCCAAGGTTTCAACTGGGTGCAAGGTTGTTACGTAACACGGTATCGATTCTCACGTTGTCAGCATCCACTTCGTATATGCCTCTTCTCCTTTATCGGTGAGACTCGTTACGAGAAGAAAATATCTACTTAAGAACGGGTAGCCATTCCTTTCCAGAGGAAGTGCCATGAGTAATTTCAGCTTTATCTCGATATCTCGAGTGAGGTCGGTCCATTTCCCGGTTCGAAGACTCGTCCGACTTACTTAGAGGGTTTTCTAATGACTACCCACCGATTCCGTGGAGCGTAACGCGATACGTTTACGAAACCCCGAGTTGCGCGTTCTGGTCTCGGCCACCGTGCACGAAGGCACTCGAATATCTCGGCTAGTACCTTCCTTCCCCTGCCATTTTGCTGGTCATCGTTAGTGCGCACGCAGTTACACACTTTATATCGTCCTCCTTCATCTCGGGTTCTACAAAACGATAATTGCGCCTGCCGAAAGGCCTATCGATTTCCTCCGGAGGAGACGAAGCTCGTCAAGTGTCTTGAATTACGGATCCCGTCTGTGTAGCCAGTCCTTTCTACGTTCCTTCATCCGCGTTCTATCTTCCAGGACTCCCTTCTTGTCCCTTGAAACGGATGTCCGGAGTGGAGAGAACGTGCGATCTGCGTGCATAGGATTTTTAAGAACGAGAAGGATGGTGTTTCTCACCCTGCCCGTGCACGAGAACCTCGATGAGTAAGCAGTTCGAGTTTTCTTGGTGTCGATTTATTAAGGCTTCGATTATTTAACACAGTGATGATCAACCGCTGGGTTTCTGCCCCCACGGATCACCCGCGAGCATTAAAACATACATGAAAATATGCGTAATAGTTAGATTCATTATTGGAGTGAAGAATATTAAATGCAAAATTTTAGTAATTAGTTTGACTGTGTCCTGAAGTGAAAAGGATTTTGAAAATTTCCGAATTATTCGAGTACTTATTCTGAACACGTTATAGTTTTCGTTCGTCGTTTCTGCTTTCTGCGCTCTACACTTTCACTTCATGAGTCACATGGTATTGTTTTACAAAACTTACTCGCAGGAAGAAGACACGCGTTCGAGTCTAGGAGTCTAAATGGACGGCGGATAGAATTTCGAATGAGTCAGGCGATGAAACATCAAAGGCGTTCCATACCGTTAAATATGTTAATAGTATCGATTCCATTTTAAATTACGGCACGTCTGGTTCATACCTCTCGAGCGATTCTACATGCACCGGGGAATATAATATTAGGGGTGGTAATTGTACGATGCTATTAATAATATCGAATTCTCATCGATTATCGATTTCCTCTTGGATCTCGACCCCTGTAATTAATTCTTTCGACGTCCTCCACTCAAGTTCGAATATTTCAAATGAACATGCAAGCGAAGGATTTACGATCTCAGGATGTACGTGAATTTCTGATGAAAGGTGTAATTTCGAAGATTAATCCGAGCAATCGATAATCCTCATCTCATTTCAAGATACGAATTTTATATTTCCCTATACATTACGAGATCCTCAAGTTTACATACGGACAGTTGAAACCAACTATTTAAGAGTATTCGAACAATTCGCACAATTCTAAGCTAGGTCCGACATACAATTACTCGAATTCTCCGTATATTTAAATATTCGGGCTTTAGGAGCTCCAATCTATACCAATCGATGCTTTTCGCAAAACGAAAAAGTCAATCTGGAAAAGTTTCCGTTTTACATTCTCTATTTGCCTATTTTTCCAATCAATCGCAATGACATCGTCGTTATCGAGTGTTTACGTTTTGTCGCGATAATCGTCGAGGTCATCGACACGCAATGCGCAATGCGCAGTGCACGCGTGCGCTCGCACAATCGGCGAGCTTGGGCACGTAGAAAGGAGAAGACTGTGGAACAACGTCGGTTGATTATGGTCTTGGCGTGGGCCGTGTTTCTTTCATGGAACACGGTGCCGCTTCTCCTCCTCCCTCTTCTTCGTTTTCTTCTTCTCTTTCATCCTCAACTTCCACCACCTCCGTCCTTTTGCAGCCCTTCGCCACCACCGCCTCCGCTTCCTTCGACTTCACCGTCCTTCCTCTCCTTCACCTCCTCTACATCCTCCCGCATCGCTTTCCACCATCGCCCCTCCGCCTCCACCTACCTAATGACGACAAGCATGACGAGCTCGACAGCAACGCAGACAGCGTCGACGATGATGGCCGGTAGGTCGTCGTAACGTGCGCCTAATTGCTCGAGACCTTAATCGCTCCGCGAATTATATTTATCGAAGTCAATTACCACGGAACACTCGTTGGTATCTCTTCCACTGCGAAGAGATCGACGTGAATCGACGAGAAAATATGGTTTATACAATTGATCTTAGTCGCTTCTCTTCTCAATACCTGTAAAATTTTCATTCACCGGTCACAATTAGAGTTCTTGCTACCGAGCGACAATTTCACTCGTCTCCTCTATTCATCTTGTCAATGCCAAACGAGGAAACGATGCTGGCGCGATATGAAATTAAAGAGCCGAAAAAGGTAGACGCGCGACGGTAAATCCAGCGCGGAAAAGCAACGACAATTACTTCGTTTCTTATACACCTCCGTCTTCCTCCTTCCGCTCGATTCAATATCTCCCATCCTATCCGTGTTACGCTTCAACCAGCGCCACGCGTTTTTCCCTCTCCAGCACAGCTCTCCCAACAGGCATCCACGAGTTCCCTCTCGAACAAAACCTTCAACCGAGAAGCAATGTCTTGGCGATTAGCAGCGAAACTAAACTTTCGAACCTACCGCGGTCCCCTCGTCCATGTTCTCCTTCGTTTCCACGATGCTTCCTACTATCGAAGAAGACACGAGAGAGACACGCGTTGTGCCAACGGTAGAGGCCGTGCTGTTGTCAGTGTCGTCGAGTAGAGACGCCTTTTTCTCGACTGTACGACGATGAGGACGCCACGAGTCGACGGAGTCTGACCATCTGACGCCACATAGTGGAGGCCGAGGAGGAGAGTAGAACCCCTCCTCCTTCTCCGTGCTGGCTGACGCGCCTGGACGTCTCGTGGAACACCGGTGGTTCTGGTTTGGTGGTGTTGGTGCTGGTATGATACTCGGTGGCACGATGGTGACGGCGATGGTGTGACGCCTCGCGCTCCACGCTCTTCGTGCCACGAGAGACCGAGCAGAAATGCGGGTTACTGATTTGAATATCGGGGAGGAAGGACGCGTGAGCGAGCGCGGAGGAAGGGGTTGGAAGAGGGTAGGAGGAGGCGACTGGCCCATCCACTGGCGGAGCTTTAATTAAAACTCCTGTTTCGCACGAAGTGCCGCTGCGTGTCGTGTCTAAATGAAAATCGAAATATCGTCGGTGACTCGGCCAGGGTCCTCCTCCGTCGCTTCCCCGCTCACTCCTCAGCTCTTGTATCCTCTCGTTCCGTTACCTTCGTCCCTTGATATTTGGGGGAGGCCGGAGGGGTTGGTCAGCCAGAGCAGGTCCATCCAGGGTAGCTCTACTCCTACTTCCACTACCCTCTCACCCTCGTTCGTTCATCCTCTCGGTACCACCTTCCACCCCCTACGATTCGAAATCGTTCGGCCAGCTACCTAGACGATCGCTTCTGATGGAGCCGACTGAGTTATTCGTCATTCGTGAAATTGGAAAGCTCTCTACGGGCGGATATTGGATCAGAGAGAGGATGAGACTGGTTCCGGAGTCTCGCGAGTATCGAGTGTTTGGTAGAGATGGGGGAAGGGCACCTGCCAAGTCGTCCGTGGGGTGTGGTTCGAGAGGTACGAAAGTACCCCTTGCACCTACCCGCACGTGCCTTCGTGTTTGTATTAATATTACGATGAGACTCGGAAGGCTCGTTCGAAAAGCAGAGGTTTCGAGAGGAAAGCGAGAAGGACGTGGTTTAATTTTTGGTGGATGACTTGGATTTTTATTTTTGATGGATGGTGAGGCACTTTTTTGGGTGGATTCCCGATTTGGATGCTTCTTAGGTTAACCTACATTTTGTTTAGGGTTTAGACGTCGGACGAATTCTACGTGATATCTAGAGTTACGTCTAGTATCTGAATCAGACTTCTTATATTTAAATGTAAATAAGATCTTTTAGATTTCGGTATGAAACGTTCCAATTTAGCAACACTGTCCTGGATGGATACTGCAGGATTAAAACATTTTGCATTTTACGCGGAAAGTGGCTGAGAACTGGAAAGTCTATCACGTCGGATTAATTGTTCTCCATCCAATAATATTGTCAGACATCGATGCATTTACTTTCCATCAATTAGGATCGTCTCAATCCGATCCACTTCCAGAAGCTGGGGTTCTTCAATAAGAAGGGGTGCAAAGACGAAGTAGAAATAGGGTGGCTCCGAAGCATCTGTCAAATATTTATTCCTTTCTCGTTGTCATTTCCATAATCCCGAGACTTCCTACACGATAACTCTGGTGTCCCCAGACGAGGCAAAAGCAGAAGAAACATATTTATATTAACAAACGTGTGTAAATATTTGTCATCAGACCCGCACAGCAGAACGAGACACAACGTCGAAGCTCGCATCACACTTTCACCGCTTCCACGCGAAGAACTTCCTTATTCTTCACGTCCTCGTGACATACTAAAACAAAATGCCTAATGGCAAGTTTGTAGCTTCTTTAGTTCTCCGGTAGTTCACACTCAAAAAGCGCCCATCTTTGCGGCCGCATAACCCTGGTCGTACTTCTTAAAACTTTTATGCAGTACCTTCCGGTTCCTCGACAGCACCTTCTCTCCTTCTCGTTCGTTACGCTTCATAGACTCTTACTCGCCATCCTTATGCAATTCACCAGTTTGTAGAAAGGCTTTGAGAAATTGCGCGACTTTGAACGCGCTTCGCCGTCGACTTAAGAGCAAATGGAACCGTCACCCTGCCGGAGGCAAGAGGCAAAGAGAAATCGCAGACACGGTGCCACGAGTATAGGAGAATGAATCAGCTTGGCGTCGGCCTACGATTAATTCGCGCGAGTGCTCACCGAGGAAGTGCGATTTTCATACTGTACTTTCTCTCTCTGCCGTGAGCGCCGTGCAAATTATCCTTGTGTTGCGGTGAATCACGCGCCGCCTCCTTGGCTCCGGCCACGGGCACGTGTTTCTTTCCCCTGTAACCAAGGAAGACGACCGATCCACTTGTCGGGTTATCGCAGGGCCATACTTTATCACGGGGTATAAGAGGAAAGATGTTTTCTTTTAGCTCGAAATCGCTCGTGGATCTGGACAAGATTGGTGCCAGACGTGCCAGAATCCTTAAGGACTGCTCAAAGGTCGAACGCGTGCAGCGATCGAATTATTTCAAGGCACTCTTGGAAATGCGTCGAACGAGTCCGAGACCCTTCGTTTCACGTCCTTTCTCCTTTGCGTCTTTAAACTTCGTCCACGAGAATTCGTTGTTTCGTCTGGGTGCGATCGCGCTTCCAACTTTTTGTTCCTTTTTTTTAAAAAAGAACGAGGTCCCCGTAGGCAAGCCGAAAGAGAAGAGAACAAAAGGAGCAGAAGGTTCGTCTGGAGGATTCACCACAGCTTCCATCTTCGTTCTCCGGAAAAATGTTTCGACTGAGTTTGGTGAGCGGCGGTGGCGGCACGCCTCTTCGATTGGTCCATTCCCGCTTGCCCCCTTTGGTCGTCGACGTTTTCGACTCTCCGGGTTATTTTTAAACTGTGCATTCGGCGGGTCTGGCAAGAGGACGTTTGAGGAGGAACGACAATGGATGCGCCATGGTAGACCTCGTTTCCGCTTTGAGAGAAGATAGGTGAATTCTAGGAAGGTCTATTTGAGCCGGTTCGGTTGTGGCTTGCTCGTGACGACGATGCGTAATAACGAGTAGCGTGTAATTTTTTAATTTATCTTAAATTTTGAAAATTTGGGTTTGAATTTAAAACTTAATGGCTCTAGGCCTTTGTTCACTGCCATTAATGCCATGTACAATCCCACGTTTAACACGAGTCTTCGAAATTCAGAGTACAAGGGGAACGTGGCTGGAATAACCCGCTTAGTGGACTAATCAGAGTGCCCGCACTTACCCTATCCTAATTGTGGTTAGTATTACGACGACTGTTAATCTCGTGCTTACGCGTAATTACCACGGTATAGAGAAACAGGGATTTTGCAAGACTCGCACGAATCCTACACGAAATTCACCGGACGTCTATTCTGGCACTTCAAACCTCTGGAATATTTTCGGTATACTTTTAACTGCTTCCTTCTTTCCTCGTTATTTTTGCTCGTCGACCTGCAATCAAAGATTCTTCGAAAAGCACGTAGTATCTTACTTCCAAGCAGATATCATTAAAAATATCTAATCTTCCTAAGAAGTGTAACGCGTCAGAGGGGACAGATGTTGTTAAAGAAGACTTTTATCGTTTGTCTTCATTGGGCGTCCCTCGATTACCAACAAGCTCTGTGCGCGCTCTCGTCTTTCGTCGAAAAGCTTTGGGACAACTCCCTGGCCACTGCTGTCGCTACTTTCCCCTCGCTTTCGTTTCTTCTTTCTTTCTGGACGTTGCACGACGAGGAGAGACGTCCGTATTATAATGGCACCGCCATGAATGCGTAACGAGAGAGGGAAGCCCCGTCGTCGTCCTCCTCCTCCTACTCGTGGCTTTTTCGATTTTGCATGGTATAATTCCCCTGATAAATAATTCCCACGACTCCTGCTCTCCTCGATTCTTTTAACCCTCGATGGAGATTGCGGAGATTGCTAGGTCCTGTATTCGGACTGGAAGGAGGGGAAGGAGAAAAGAAGTTTGTTCGAGGAAGTCGCCCGCTTAAGTCGTCCTCTAATGACCCGAGTAGGTGGGATTTGGCTGATGCCAAGAGCCAAGGGGGACGAGGATAAGGAGGAGCAATTTGAACGTTGAAATGCATGCATATGTAAATAGCGCATTCGCGAATGTAACTTTCAGCGAACCTTAATAATACTTTTTTCCATCGCTTCTTCCACCTCTCATTACTATTATATTTACCGAGAGGAGGTGAGTTTAATTAAAGATCCTTGTTCCGTAACGGAGAAACGAACATTTGCCCTTTGAATTTAAATTTAACGTCAGTTGTAAAATTTGGCATTACCTCTAAAACTTCTTCTTTTCATAATACATCGACGATTCACTTAAACGCGGATATCAAAACCGTACGATAAACGCCACACGTCGGAGTTAACATTTGAACGTATAAACGACTGTGAATTAAAAGAAAAGAAAATTTGTGTGGTCCAGGAAGCAACGTGCCACCAGGTACTTAACAAGATATCACCCGTGGAAGACAGTCGCTCGTTTCTTACATAATATCACGCGAGATAGTTCTCATCGGGATTCTCCGGCTTGCGAACGAGCTTCGAAAAGCTGAGAAGCGCAGGACCATACGCGCGCCGTGAGCTCGTCTACGAGCCAAGAAGGGTGGGTGGCGGACGTTGGTTTTATCGCTCGTAAAGCTCCGCTCACGTTCCCGTCACAGATCGTATAAACTTCCTCCCTCCCTTTTATCGTGGCCCCTTCTCACCCTCGTCCACGCTTTCCGAGAGACCCCCGCGGAGCTTCTCTCAATTCGCGCTCGTAATTCTCCTGCATTTTCCTTAGAGGCTACGTGGAACGAGGCATAAGCGGTTATGGAACGAGCAGAAACCACCGTGAAACGAAACCTAGAAATGGCGTGGGAAGAAGACGACGAGATAGAGGGTGAAAAGGAGCACCGGCAGGGTTAGTGGAGAACGAGAGAAGGGGTGGGTTGAGGGTGACGCCGAGCGCACGGGGATGTTCTCGAAAGTCTACGCGCCTCACCCCCTACGTCCGTCCTTTCCTTCCTTCTCCTTCTCATCCTCGTCCTCCTCCACCTTCGTCCCCCTCAAAGAGTCTTTCCTTGGCTTGCCGCGCCACGCCGCTATTAAACGGTGGCGCATTCAATGGCCCGAGCGTAAGGCTTAGTGGACTGTGCTAAATTGAGGCGGAGCTGAGTGAATCACAGTTTCTTCCTAATTACAGCGGGGACGCAGCGGCCTCGAAGGATGGAGAAAGAGAGAGGGAGAGACGAGAAGGAGGGAACCACTGAACGGATCTTCTTCGTGCAAGAAGAAGGTCGTTCGCGAATTGCCGTCGCGCGAAATTGAGAATTAGGGGTTGTCACGTTTTGATCCGGTTATAGTGCTGGTATAATGGGGCGGGGTGGAGACGGTTGAGAATAAGGAGATTTCTTAGTGGTCTGTTCGCAGGAAAAGCTTAGAATGTTGCACGTTGTAAGTAAATTTCAATTTGCTATAATGATCGTCATCGTCGTGGAAGTGGGGATCTTTAACTCGCAAGAAACGATTATGATTACTTACAAGTAGAATGTAACTATAGGGAACCGATCAACACTGGAAAAATTCTATGACGAAACAATGTCAGATGAGAAACACATTGTTAGCCGTATTTCAATTTGTCAACGCGTTCTCATCCTTAACGAGTAAGGAGCTCGGAGTTATTGAAAATTTGCACATTTACGATTATCGCACCACGCAATTGTTTCTCAATAGGGTCGAGAAATTTCCCCTATTCTCTTAAAAGTATTTCGCGTGGATGACAATGTCGCGACTGTCTCGTCCCATTGGCTGCTCCCGTGGAAAAGCAAAGAAAAGGGGAAAAACGAAAATTCCCGAATACACGCTTGGTAGGCCGTTCTCGTAAATTCTCGTAACCGCAATGACCCTACGCCGAGAATACCGTCGTCCCTAACGTGCCGCGTGCGATTCTACGGAACGAGAACTTAGTATTCCACGGTCTTCGAAATTCCTGCGGATGGGAGAAGGGAGAGAGCGCGAGTCCGACGATAACCGTGGAAAATTGACTTTCGACCAATCAGGGACACGCGCGTACGTCCGATTTGCGGACTGGCATGGCGGTCTAATGGCCATTTACTCGCACTGTCACCTGTGTAAATGGTCTTGGAAGCTTCGGCCGCGGCTTCAATGGAGCTTCCATCCACCTCCCTCCCTTTATCCCTCCCTCTCTTTACCTTGCGGAGTTTGCCGTCAAAGAGCTTCCTTCGCCGGCAAGCGATTTCACCTACGCGCCCTCCTGGCCACAGTGCCATCTGCGGTCTCGCGTTCGCCCACCCAAGTTCGCTACGTTGAATCGGCCAATCGAAGCAAGAGATGTTCTCGTGCATATTTGGAATTTGTCGAGGTGAGAAGAAAGTTCGGTCACGGCGTGACCGTTCACCGAGTGTTTCCTGTAAAAAGAAGGATAACGGTGAGAACGATTTTCACCACTTCCTTTAATTTATGCGCGCGAACGTACGAGACCCACGGGATTCGAAGAATGCGTCGAAGAAGACGAACGATCGAACTTTTAATGAAAAATGTCACGGGATCGAGTGAAATTTTATCGTCCACTCGCCAAGGAGTAATTCGACTTTCGATTTTGAAGTTGTAAAAGTTTCGCGCTCGTAAAGTCCCTTAAGGAAGAAAATTACATTCTTCTTTACCCTGGGTACATGGGATTTCCGTGTTGCTGTAGATTTTTTTTTACTGTTTTTACAGTAGATACGTAGATCGTGTCTAATGGCGAAACACCACTGGAGACCTGAAAATGCGGAAAACTAAGGAAACGATATCTTGCTGTTCGTAAAAGGTGGATAATTTCGACTCTATTAAGCGATTAATTAAAGCACTTGACTGTGGCTTTATGGCATGTAACTTAACAAAATAAATGAATTCGTTCAATAATTAATAATTCCGAAGTGTTAAACTAGGGAGTGACAGATTAAAACACCCCGAATTAATGAAAACGATCAAAAAGTTGTTCCGACACTTCTATCTTCCTGCGCGAAGGAATCGTCTCTTTATTCATTTCTCCACGTGAGGTCACTCCGAGCCGTGGAACATTCGCGCCAACAAGGATCTCTCGTCGTCCAGCACCTTTTTCGTCCAATGGAATCGTAAGGACGATAAAAGAGAGAACGAGCGCGTTCTCGACCTCTGCTTCTCACGGTTCGATGTCTATCTTGGATTCTCGTTTTCCACGAGAGAGGGAAGTCGTGCCAAACCGTGGAGGAGGCTACGAGGGAACGGTAACCAGCACGACAGGACAATAATTTCCCGCTGGTGATCGAATTATACGCGAACAAACTACCCGCCACCGCGACGACTACCGTTTCTGCTTGCCTACATCCTTCTGCGTCTCCACCTCCTTTTGCTGCTCTCGCTTCCTCGCGACCCTTCCACCTCCACCTCCTTCCTTCTCGTCCTCACTGTCCTTCCGTTTCCGTCTCTTTCTTTCCACTTGCTCTCCATTCCTTCACCCTTTCACCTTCTCTCTCATTTCCAATGTTCCTGTATCTCTTTCTTCCATCTTTCTCACAGTACTTCCGTCTCCTTCTCGTTCGTTCCAATTTTCACTGTCCTTCCATTTCCTTCTCTTTCTTTTCCCTTGGTCATTGTCCCTCTACCTCTCTCTCCTTCTCTCTCATTCTCAATGTTCCTATATCTCCTTCTTTCGTCTTTCTCACAGTACTTCCGTCTCCTTCTCGTTCGTCCCGATCTTCACTGTCCTTCCATCTCCTTCTCTTCCTTTACTCAACCGCACTCTTCCTCTACCTCTCTCTTATTCTCTCTCATTCCAACAATTTCTGTATCTCCTGTTTCTTCCCTCGTTCTCACAGTCCTTCCACTCGCTCTTTCAGCTTTCTCATCCTCTCACAGTCCTACCACCTCGTTCTCTCCTCTTTCTCCTACCACCTCGCCGTCTCTCAACCTCCTTCACCATTCTCTTCCTTCCACCACCGTTTGACCCATCCAAGCGAGCCTCCTCTCTTCTTCCGAAGCTCTCTCTATCTCAAGTGAGAGTGGCGCTTTCTCCTACCCTCCCGATCCAGCTCGCAGCTTTTATCCCCTATAAACTCTGGCATACCCACGATCACCCTACCTCCTTCTCCTTGCAAACCTCCTTCGCAGACTCTACTGTTCCGCATTTGCGGGGCCCTTCATTTGCAGATAACCACTCGTGAGCCACCACCAAACAATCAGCGCCGGAGCCCACCCTAGGTTCTTTCGTTCACTTCTCTTATTCTCTTCTTCCTTTCCAGCCTCCTTCCTTCGCACCTTCTTTCTTCTCCCCTTTTTTCACATCCTCACCTTCTCCTTCTTCCTTCCTTTACCGTTACATCCTTAATTTTGCACGCGGTCCTTTCGTCCAAGGACGATTGCAAAATCGTCGAAACACGATCGAATGGAAAGGAGCTATCAAGTGTAGGGCAGGAAGGGCGAGCTTAATGAGTGGGTTGCAAAGGTACGTAGGGCAGAGAAAAAAGGGAAAAATGATGAACAGGACGAGGAAGAAGACGAAGGGACGTCGAAGTGGGCGAGTGGCCCCGGGTATCAAGCCGTCTCGAGGACCTTGAAGAAGCGTGACTGCCTGAAACGTGGGCTTAGCACGTTTCTTTTTCGAAATTAAACAGAGCTGCCAGGAGAGATGCCGAGGGGCGGCCGAGACGTCGCACCAGACGCGGCGCGGTGACGAGAGACCTTGAAATAATACGAGGGTGGACTGCGCTTTCTCTCAATTATCTCTGAGCGACTTCGTATACAAACAGAGTGGACGGGGCCTGGAATGGCGTTCAGACTTTTTTATTCTTCATTCAATAATGACTCGTGTCTGGGAAATGAAGGGCGGAAGCACATCGAGTAGCGTATAAGAGAACTCGGTAAGGGCGAGGGTGCTGAAGTAATAAAGAGTCGCACCATTTCTGTTCTTGTGTTTTCTTTTTTTTTTGCGGAGATCAACAGCAAATTGTTCGTTTAAAGTTAGGTAATACAGAAATTATTGTTCTGAGAATAACAACTGGGACTGGGTATTCCGATGTTATGATATTAGAGATTTTATTGAAATCTTTCGCGAAGCTTTCCTAGTTAACGATTTTACGTAAAGCGAAGGGCATCGGCCGCAGGACAGATGTAAACGCACGTAAGACAAAAGGCACGGAACGTAGGCAAATGTTTGCACCCCGGTAGGCACCCTCAAACAAATTTCCAGGGTCTTTTGAGACATGGAAACCCCAGTGTCACGAGGGTGACGGCAAAAGCGAAAAGCGTTGTTCTTCCGAAATTGTCTTCTCCGAAACCTCCACCCCCACTTGGAAGGTGGCGAATGATGGACGTATACTGGTACCGCGGTCCTTGGTAACGGAAGATGACGGTTGGGTTTTTCGGACTGCTGAGCTGAATCGAGAGCTCATCTAGATTCACGAATCTCTTTCTTGCACGATTCGTGCCCTAAATCACTCTGGCATAGAGCAAATTAAATTGATTATTCTCCATGATTTTCTCTATCTCTCCCACTCTCTTCTCTGCTATCCCTAAGCAATCACCCGTCTACATGCATATGGATCGATGCGAACGGAATATTTTGAATACGTGACGTCTGTCGAATACTCATGCCCTCGAGTCTCGATTCCGCTCCTCCTCCAATGGGGGCTCGTCGTATTACCGTAGCTCGTAACACAAATTGCATAAAATCGAATATGCCACGTCGAGCTATCGATACCTCGTTGGTATGTATTACGAGGTGGTTGGTTAGTCGAATCATTCCACGAGCCACACCTTCGTTCTCGTTCGCAATGAACTCACGCTCCTTCCTGCTTTCGAATGTGTGCTGGTAAGAGCGTCGAGAGGGTTCCGTCGCGAAGAAGGAAGCAAAGGGTGAGGGGAGGAGGCATGTATAGGTTGTCGTCCTGGTAACCGTCCTATTTGTTTTGCTTCTGGTCCCTCTGTTTTTCCTCCATTAGTGACTTCGCCTCCCTCGTGTCTGTCGCTCTCCATTTCTTCCCTTCTCCTTCTCCACTCACTCCACTTCGTCCTTCCTTCCTTCTCCTTTTGCCGCACCACGTTAGTCGCGTCACCGACAAACACCTGACAACTTTTCACGTACACACGCGAGCCAAATGCGCTCTCCGCGGATTCGAGAGCGACTTCCGTATTTTCTTGGCTTCCTGTCTCTTCCGGTATCCCTCCGGGGAGTTGTCCCTAGCGTGCGCGCGCGCTGACCCAATTTAGTGATTTATCAGGTGGATGCCGCAGCCGGGATTCCGGGAGAAGAAGTTTGAATTTTGCGCACCACCACGTTTTCGTTTCACGGTGTCGCAACGCCACGAGAATCATTTCTCAGCTTCGATCTTCGACCTCGAACATATATTCTCAGAATGTCACGACGTTAATCGTCCTTCCACCAGTTTCTTGTATTTTAGCACTATTTCTACCGGGATTTTATATATATCTATTTTGACCAAGAGGCGTCCTTTTGTGTCCAGGATGATCTGCAGGAAAATGATACCCCTAAATTAATTTAACAACTGATATACGAATAGTGAAAGAAGTGATCGAGGAAAGTTGATTCAACTTGGAACATTAATTTAAAATACAATTTGAGAAGGTGTCGTGTGACATCTTTGGTAGAAATAGTGTTAATCGAGTTCTGGAGTCGATTCCACTTTATCTGGAAATAAGCAAATGGGATGAACCTTGCGTGCGGATTCATGTGAAAAATAATCAGAAGAAATGCGTCGGCAAGAAATATTCCGAGTTAACTCTTCGTGGAAGCTTCTCTACTTAGAATTGCAGAGTACCTTGTGATCTTCGTATGGCCTGAAACGAAGCGAAGCGCAGGTTACTTGCAAAGTTGGCATTCGACTGGTCTTCTTCTTCTCCCTGCTTCTTCGTCGTTCCGAAATTTACCTTTTGAGGTCATCGGGATCGATCCTTCCGCAGGAGCGAGCCTTGCGAGGATGCGCTTGCTACGTCGGATTTCTTATCTTGTCTCTTAGCGTGTGCACTTCGATTATGCAACGGCATTCCACGAACCAGTTATGCCAAGGACGCTCGCATACCATCTCGGAATACTCTCGAGAGGTGCGCTCGTCTTCCGACTCTATCGGTCATCCTAGATCAGGGATGCACGAACGAACGAACGGACCAGACTCCGTGGGAGCTGACGGTGCGAGAAATAAAGTGTGATTCGCTCGATGACGTCACCTTCGAAAGATCCTTCTCAAAAGTGTCGCCCATTCGAAGACTGTTTCTCGATGTTATTATCAGAAAACGCGTATCTATTGTGCTCATTAAACCATTTCTTTAAGAATTCGATAATATAAATGGAAGAATTTTTATTTTTGAATATGTATAATTTTGAAAGGAACTTCGGTAATATGAGATCGAATATGAAATTTGAAACTTTCTGAAGAATCTGGGATAGTTGCAGCATCGAGCTGCCTTTTCTTTCTCAAATATTTTTCCATTCGTCGTGCGCGTAATGTCTATACGTAAAAAGGAGATTTCATGAGCGAGATGCATTTTGTAAAATTATTCACCCCGCTATGCAAAAGACAACGGTAAACTCGAGCAGGAAATCTAAAAAAGGAAAGATATATTCTCTCTTGGTGGACGCTCGAATATATCTCCTACTCGGACTGCATTTACGAGCTGCAAGAGAAATGTGCGTGTATTCTTATTCGAAAATTTCCATAAAGGAACGTTTCTGCAATAAACATATAGAGTATTCTTACGTCTTTTTATTTTGCGCAGTAAGATTATCGTCTGGCTTGATCTCCGCGAAGGAACCGCGCTTTTTACCACTGAAATTTTCTGTACTCGAAAATGATGTGACCCTCGAATAATTTATGTAAATATTTTATTCTTTTCATCTACGAAGGACATTCATTTTCACCATGCTGGATGGTGGCGTATGTTTTGTTTGTACGCATTCACGGAGTCCCGAAGGTATCGTGATTCGTAAATGAGTTTCGACACGCCCTCTTCTCGTCCGTGTGCTCGAACAACGCCGACCGGTTGCGTTCAGGAGGAGGCTCCTCAGGAAGGTGAACCTTAAGGCTAGTTCTTGCGAGACGAAAAGTTCGCCATTCGTGCCGCACGCTATAAACTAGGCACACGTGAACGTTTCGATAATAATTGCCTTTCTTGCCAGCGATTCGACGATAGAAGCAGCCGGTATTCACGGCCGATGGGTTGCGCTTCGAAAGCGTCGAAGGGAAGCGTTCGGAGGATAAGAACAGACAGGAAAGAAAAAAATTGACGAAGAAAGTTCTCGCCGGAAGAAGAGCGTTCTTTGTGTCAGATCAAATAAAAGTTGCTTCAGAAGAATTTTTCCCGATCCTTCAGCATTACTCTTTGTATTAATAATCAAATTAGGAGGAAAGAAAAGCAGACCGAGCAAAGAGAAGAAAACACGTGGCCAGGAGAGTAAAAGTTCATCGATAAACACTGTCTGCAATCTTTACGAAACAAGGAAAATGCATTTGTCGTCTCCGTGATATTCAGAGGTAAACCTCGTAATTTAATTATCCGAGAGTTTACTAGTATCTAAATGCTTCGATCGATATTCATTGCCACCCTTATTTTCATCCATATATCGACTTCGTAAAGAAAATAGTGAAACGAAGTTACTTTTCTTTCCGATGCTCTCCTCACGTGGTAAACCTCGCGTCTTTCTTCGATTTCTTATCAGCACGAGAAAGGGAAAAATTGTGCGTACCCTCGGATCCCCTCAAATTACACGCTACGCTGCGGCGCCGTTCTCCGATATTGAAAATTCCACGTAAGCCCGTCGTAAGACGTGTCATTTCCATCGACGTGGAAATTGTTAATGCAGCTCTCCGTCGGCTCATGTCTCGTGGAATTACGTCAGCCGAAGTCAGGAAGGGTGAAAAGTATAGGTAGCGGTATATAACAGGAAGGGATGGTACGAAGGGGGTGGTTTCAAGCCGAAGGAGATTGTACGGCTCCTCCGTGTCGACAATGGTAAACCTCTTGCCTATTATCCTCCCCGCTTGTAATCGTCCTCTAATTCCGGAAGTGAGGTATCGATTATCCCGGAAACCTGGGGAAGTTCGATACTGCTCGAAGGCCTTGGGCGACCTTGAAAGCTTCCACCAAATGGACGTAATTATCCAGAGAAACGATTCAATTCACCGTCTTATTAACGTTAAACCTACCGAAGATTTTTTCCATATAAAAATTTCCTCTTATCAATCGGTTGTTTAACTGCTTTTAGTGTTATTTCGTAATAATTTCCATTGTCTTTCCGATACTTTTGTAATGACGGAGGATAATAAATTTTGCGCATGGAGAATAATTTCTCCTTTTCTTCTTTTTTCCTCTTATTTTGAGCATGTTGGTCGAAAGAAGCGCTAATTCACCGAGTGACAAAGCCCGTTCGTAAAGGGAAATAGAAGTCTTTTTGAATTACCTGCGGCTCACGCGGCCCTTTCGAGGTATCAAAGAGAATTTATTTTCCGTGCTAAACCAGCACTGTCTCGCGGACGATGAATGGAAGGGGTGGTAAGAAGCGAGCGAGGATACTCGAGTGCGGGACTCTGTAATTGTCGCTATCGAGCTTATTGTGACTAATTAACGCTCCCTCGTTAACTCACTCCGGTCGCTTTAAACGGCTTTAATCCCTCCCCGCGTGCGAAAGCAAGATACGTATAACGATAGCTGGATAATACAGGTGGCTATTAGCTTCGCAATTGAATATGTAGATCGGGGGAGAAAGAAAAATTACATTACGAGCGGTTAAGAAAATTCCACATTCCCGTAGATAATATTTAAAATAATCAAATGATAACGAAGCTTCGAGAAGAACGAAAGGTTTTCAATAGCAGAGAGAATTCTTGCATAAGTAGGTACTTCGTAGCTGCACTGGTTATTTGTCTCGATATTGAATTACATTTACGAATTTATTTATATTCGCCGGTAATATTTAATTTGATTGTCGACGATTCTATACGATTTTCTTATTTGGCATAAAAAACAATAAAAATCCATCGTATTTATGGGACGTGTGTGTACTTTGTAAGACACTGTAGCCTCGCGATTTCAAGCCACAAGCCACCACTGTTGTGTATTAGTAAGCAAAAGAATGAAACTCCTTTGTGACAATTGGCGAACGAGCGTCGCGCAATTGTGTGCGCGCGAGGAAGAATGGATGGATAGACGGGCGGATAAATGGACGGATAAGTGGATGGATAAGGCGCTCGTGTAGATAAATAGACGGGCACGTAGAGAGAGCGAAAGCGAAAGCGAAGAGAGCAGCAGCCTCTTCGCGTAGTTCGAAATTTTCGCGCCCCCGTCTCGCCGTGAGAACTTCCCTTGCACTTAAGACGGGTCTCGGGCGAAACTTTTCAATAAAGCGCAACTCGCTTTCCATATATCCTCGAGGACGCAAGTTTCCGCCGGCATCGGTGCCTGACGCGCGACTACCGAGAATTTCGACGTACCCACCGAACATTGGATCTGCTACATTTTCCACAATTCGTAGAATATTACAATTCTAAAGACAAGTCTTCTTAATCCTCTGCTATATTTTCCACGATTCGCAGAATATTACAATTCTAAAGATAAATCTGATTATGATAGTCCCCTTAACCGCACGAGGTCAGATATTATTCATTAAGATGATTCATGAATCTCATCGTTAAAACTAGATTCTCTCGAACTATTGTATTCGCTTGTGGTCATTAGAATTGCGGCCCTACGAATTAATAGTAACGACATTGTTATGCCTGGATATTTAATGTATCATAGAAAGTTTACGAAATTAACTTTGACTCAACGAATATTTCAGCTTTGCTTCGAATCCACGAAAAGACAGTTTCAAGGCCTAATTTGTTCCTCCATGTCGCAACTTCAGCAACCGCTCGTATATTTAGCTTTGTTTCTTTAGATCAGGAGGCACAATACGAAATCTCTCCCGTAAGACAGGGTTCACGGTGTACTGTGTTATTTTCGAGGAAGATAATTTACGCACTGCCGGACGCTGCGTAGGCCCTTCCCTATCGACTAGGACTATAAATCTACCCACCTGGTTCTGCTAGTGGACATTATCTGACCCTTTGTGTGCATATACATAGCCCGGGTACGGTCCGCAGCGCACACTATTTTCTCCCCTATCGTTTCCGTAGCTCCCCTATTAACATTATATCGTGGACGAACAATATTCCAAGCTATGTCGAAGACAGCGTGCGTTGATCTACAACATCTCCCAAATTATCTCGAAACCCTAACATTCTCTCTCTCTCTCTCTCTCTCTCTCTCTCTCTCTCTCTCTCTCTCGTTAATAAACCACCGTCCATAAGTAGTAAACATCTAACATCTTCCGGCACGGATAAAACCCTTCGTCGACTTATTCTCCTCGCCAGTAGCGCAAACCACCCCGCGGATAAACAATTATCTTCGCGTCGATCTTGTTTCCGCGTAACGATGTCCTCTCCTTTTGCGTTGCACGCTCCTACTAGCCTTCTCTTTCTCTCCCACCCTGTTTCTCTCCTCCCTCGGTACCTTCGCGGTGGCACGATACTAGGACGAGCTAGCGGGCATGCACCGCTTTAGGAGAGGAGAGGGACCCCCGTTAACTGGCACCGCGGCTAATTGCCGTCCGTATAATTACCATATCGGGGAGATAAATATAGGGCTCTAGCCTTCTGGCCACGAGACAGTCGCCGACTTTGCGTCTGGGGCGACGCGTTCTCCGCGTCCCTTCGTTCTCGAGAGAGAGAGAGAGAGAGAGAGAGAAAGAAAGAGAGCGTCTGCTCTGCTCCCGAGGAAGCCGGAAGAAACGTGGGGGCCAGAAATTTTCACGACGATTGGACACGTATTACGTAATTACTCGAGGAGGGGGACGGATGTTAATTAGAGACGGGATCTCAAACGGAAGAGGAGGACCGTTTTCGTCCTTCCGTAAGACTCTCGCGCGCGTCTCGATATCTCGACGATGCGGAAGGACCGAGAGAAGATAAATTCGTATGATCACGTTGCGAGGTTTTCAAGATACGAAGCTTGAGGAGACGCAAATTGCACGTTACGGGAGTTATTAAATCTGATTTTTTTTTTTTTTTTTCTTCTTGCCAAGGGGGACGTATACTTTACTGCGCTCTAGATACGATAAGGATAAGATAAATTCATTGTTCGGTCTGGACGGATGATCCTTCGGACCCAGAAGTAATAATGAAATAATAAAGAAAGCATGACACTTAACACATAGAAAATAAATAGAAACAATAGAGTGCAATATCGTACAAAAAAAAAAGAAACCAAAGAGACAGAGTGCGAGAGGTTCAAGTAATAGCAATTACAAAATAAGCAAGCTTGGCAGAAAATTACAAGGATGAAGAACGTTGGAATATGGAAGGTGGCAAAATTGAAATTAAAATTCTCCACGAGAATTGTATCAGAATTATTTTAACGATCCTGGGAACCGCTCGAATTCTCCTGGAAAGTCCACGGAACCAACCTTCGTCCTTCGGTCCTAATGCGAACTCTTCGAGGCCACCGACAAAAATACAGATAACAATATCGTGTCCTCCGGTAGATCGATACCGACTACCACGCTGCTTTTCTCTCTTTCTTCGTGCGTGAGAAGCGGCATCGGAAGCTGAGCATCCACTCGGAGAGAACGCGCGATGCGAAGAAAAGCCCGGAACAATCCCTCGTGCCCGTTGTTCGCAATTTGCCCGCGAGCCTGTGCATAAATACCTAGGCACTGCTAGAGGTACGCCACGACAACGATACGCTCAGAGCGTGCTCGGCACGGCCTCTCCCGTGCCTCTCAGGGACGTAACAGTTCGCTAATTTTCTCGACTGCAATATTTAATGTCCACCCCACGAGCGACCCGCCCCCTTCCATCCCCGGAGTCCATTTCCACCAGGAAGCGGCGAGGGTGGAAAATTATCGTGGCGCCGTTCCGACATCGAAGCTAGACACACTTTCGTGCGTGCTCTCTCCGACGAGTTCTGCTTCTCTCTTCTCTCTCTCTCTCATTCTCTCCCAACTCTCCTTCGCGTCCCTCCTTCTTACTCCGAGCCCACGAGCGTTTTGTCTTCCTCTTCTTTTCGCGCGTGCGCGAGTCTCGTTCCTTTCACTCCAAAATCCCGCTTTCGCTTTTCATCTTCCGCGCGCTCACTAGGAAAATTTTCTCCACTGGAAAGAGCGAGGAATACGCGTGGCCTAAAGCGTCCGACCGCCGTGACAGCTGATTAACGACGCCGGATGCGAGACGTCGCGACGAAATTAAGACGCATCTGATTTACGACGTGTTTCCACGGTGAATATAGAGATTAGAAAGACCGAGTCGTTCGACGGAGACCTGTAGTGATCTTTACGAGAATTTACGGAGAGGCAATTGGGAAATGGGTTTCGATTTTTGGAATGAAGCGAGATGAAAAGAGGTTGGGTAATGATTTTGCCTCTGTGTCTCTTTTGTGCAAGGGCATAGGCGCAAATATTCTCGTAACGCAAGGAGAAACGGTGTCACGTAATATCAACGATTTTTTTTTTATTCCTATCAAAGATAAAATATTGATGTCGAGCTGAAATTCCAGTCGCATCGTGGAAAGAAAATGTTGAAATTACTTTGCGCGTTGAATGGTGAACTTTTAATTTCACCTCTTACTTACATTGATTCGCGAATGCGCGTCGACGTCTTCGGAGGGCGCGAGAGACAAGGGGAGGAGAACAGAAGTGGAATAACAGAATTTTAGCGTAGCAACGCGGACATCTGTCTCGCCAGATACATATTACAACCTACATAAATTACTGTCGTTCATTCGCGAGCTACGGAGAGTGCGACTCGTTTTCGCGTCTACCTCCTCTCCCGCGTCCCCCTCACCCTACTTTTCATCCCTCCACCCCATCTTTCTCTCTTTTCACGTTCCACGATCCTCTCCGCCACCCCTCGCGCGAGTCTCGCGTCGGATTTTCACTTTTTGACAGCACGCTCGTTACCGCCGCTGGACATTTGCCATGCCGCGGTAACGTCAGTACCGATAGGGGTGCGATTTACGAGTAACAACCCTCCGCTGTAAAGCCCCCACCACCGCCATCGGACACCCCTCTCGCCTTTTGCCACCACCCCCTTTCAACCCCCAAACCCCAATCTTCCACCCACGACCCTACGGCTGGGCTCTCGTTGTTATAGCGACGTTAAACTAGCCAGACAATGACGAAGCTTTACGATTCGGGCAGTTACTGGCAGGCATACCAACCCCACCCCACCCCCTCTGGCAGAAGCGCTCGCGCCAAAATTTAATGAATTCGGAATTTCGTTAATGACCGGGACGATAAATCCGCCGTGAGACAATCGGTGCGATGCCCTCGGTGAACGCAGACGGGGTTGTATTTTAGAGAGGGTTGTTGATGCCTCGTAATAGTTTTTGGGAGACGATATGGACGAAGAGAAAGAGAGAGAGAGAGAGATAGGGTCGAGGTGTGAATGCACTTTAGGATAGATATACGAGATACTTCGACGGTCTATTATTATGAAGATTTAATTTCGTTGTAAATCCCCGAATATTAATTTTACTGTAACTCAACGTACTGTAATACAGTTTTTCGATCGAGAATAGGTATTCGGCAAACTTCGTTCGAACGAATAACAGTATACATTAGTGAAGAATAACAAAAAAGTGTCGACGCAACGATGCAATTGATTATTTTCTTTTAGATCAATTTACCGTCACCGTGTAAAAGAATAATGACGAAAACGATTACGTGAACGAAACGTGCTCTGCGCCGTTCGTTATTCGCCGTCGATATTTCCAGATTATTTTCAATCGAAACGCGCTGTCGCGTCAATTTATCGCGGGGAATGCTCTTTCCCGAATTTACAATTGCGATTACGACATTCTCAATGCTCGGACTCGTTGCACAGTGAGCGCGTTGGACGTCGTCAGCGTCAACGGCAATTATCGTCGGGCGAAAAATTTCGACACTCTCGCGAATTCAACGAGAGTATCACGCGCGCGCGCGCGCGCGCCATGTCCCGGGAACGAATTGCCCTTCTTGCGACAAATTCGATAAAATCCACGCGCGTCGCTCGGCGCCCGGCTCGCGATAAATTCGCGACTCGCTTCCGAAAAGCAGACTTTTTCACTCCCCCTCGGCAACCGCGCTTTCATACATCACTGTCACACGCCCGCGCGGAACCGCGCGTCGTAAAATTTCATAAACTCGGAAAACTTTCGTGACGAGCATTTAATGCGACCTCCTCGACCGACGCGCGCGACGGGTATCCTGACGGGGTAGGAAAACTTCGAGAGTGGCGAGTCGTCGCTCCGGCTTGTCCGAAATTGTGACAAACACTCGCGGTTAATTGTGTTCCTCCCTTTTTTATTTTCGCGCGGACGACGCCGCGGCGCGAAAATTTCCCTCGTCGTATCTAGGAATCTCTCCTACGCGAAGTAGGTGGAAAATTGCACGGGCACGAACTTGTCGGAACGAGGAACGCTTTAGACGATTTATTAAGAGACACGTGGTCGTGGAAACGGGTCTATAATCGTGTTTAATTAGGAGTTATTTATTTTGTAACATCTGTGAGACGTGTGGTGTTACGTTGTTTTGTTTCGCGTGCGATTTCGTTCGTTATCTAGATCTCGCGTACGGTCGGGCGCAATTACCTTCGTGTTCAGTTACAGTTCACAGTTCTCGTATAATATTAGTGTATTCTTTATGTTACAACCAAATGTGTAAATTATCCGAGAAAATTGAAACAGTTAAATTCGGCAAAACTTAAAAACTGTCATCTTCTCGAGACGTACAGATTGCCGCTTATCGCAGGATGCTAGCAGATAGTAGCTGCACGTTAATGAACGCCCTTCCAAAGTAGTTATTAATACACGCAGAAAGGAGGCTCGATAGAAAAAGGACGAGTGCACGTGACACGCTTATCAAATCGACAGCGGGTGCGCGATTATCGCAACAAACTTTCAAGCGCGTCCAGTTCGCTCACCGGTTTCCTTTTTCTCACAGCTGCGAATGCGCGCGACGCGAGACGTGGCGTAGGCACGCCGAGAATGCAATGCATGCATTAATTGCACTCAAGATAATCGGCCTGACGTCATCCGTTCACCCGAGCGCTCGTTCGAATTGTCGCGGAGCTTGTCGCGCGTCGGCGCGAACCTACAGTGACTTTCTGATTAATTGAACGGTGCCGTTCGAACGGACGATAAAGAGAGAGAGAGAGAGAAAGTTGGCCGATAGTTCGGGAGAAATATTTCGTGCTCAGGGGATTTCACGATAATTGGCGCAGCCCTGTTCGATAATAAATCCATTGGAATTTTCCGTGAACGTTCCTTGCTCGTCCACCACCAGAAGATTAAAGTTTTTCCTAACGACGTGGACCAATGAGCACGCGCAAGCGCGATAATTAAATCGGTTCTGCCGAAATTACTTATCGTCAGAATTACAATCGATCAGAAATTTTTCATTGCCTCGCAAAGAGCTGGCATTGGCTTTAATTAGAATTATTACGGGACGAGAGGACGATTTTAATCTTTCGTCGATCCTCCTTCGTACCTGGACACGTTGATTAAGCATCGCGCGGCATGACGTCTCCAACGTACCCTACGGACATGCGGCAGGTAATTAAATACCATCCACGAAATCGTTCTGCACGTGTAGGACGTTACCCGATCCGAAAGCCACCATCTCCGAGAAAACTCGAAACCCCCTTACTTACCCTTTCCATCTCCCTACTCTTCTTTCTTTCTCTTTAATGGACGAGCCTCCCTCGTTCGCGAGGAAGGGGAAACGGAAACTATACGATCGTCTCGGTGTTTTATTCCTCAGCTTCCCGCTGGCCGTTTAAGTGCACGGAACGAGCTCGGTCTCGTCTTTCCACCACCGCTCCAAACTGACCTTCCGCCCTTACCTCGTCCTTCTCTCGTCTACCGTATTCGCGCTACACGCTCTCACAAAGACTGATCTTTTTTTCTTTCTTCTCTCCCCACTTTCAGGGACCTGAGACCTGCTAGCTTGGAGAAGGGCCAGGAGACCTTGAGGCTGAGAGTTTACGCTTGCTACGCCTGGGGTGGTCCCCTCTTGGTCGCGGGATTGGCAGCCCTTCTGGATCATCTTCCGCCCCAACCGCAGTCAACGTTCCTCAGGCCGCGCTTCGGCGAGAAGAGTTGCTGGTTCTACGGTGAGTCGCTATTTCCGCGATACCCTCTTACCAAAACGCTCTCGAGCTAAAGCTATGCGTCGCGACGACGCCGACCGGCCCAGCACCGTGGAGTCGTCTCTTACGTGTCTATAAATTATCCGTGGGGCGCCCGCGCCGTTCACTATGCCATAGGTCGAACAGTGCCAAGGAAGGGTGGACACGTATAATTCTCTTCCCCCGATGAAGATTTTGGGATGTTACGCTGATGGCTCGATATGCCTTTATCGTGGGGGAACGAAACCTTCCCGAAAGTGAGCGCCGTGTATAAGATTTTGCGAGATGGAAGATTTGTGGACTATTAACAATTGCCAGACAACGAAACAGGCTCCTTAAAATTCAGTCGGGTAAGACTTCCGTATCCGACCCTCGTCCGATCTTAGTAAAATTTTACTGGTACGTAGCACTTACTAAATGCAGTCGAACGCCATAAGTGCGAATTTAAGGAAACGCCTGGTTTCCGAGATATTCAATTTTAAAATTACACGATTAAATCAAGAATTTTGGAAATTTTTACGTAAGAGGAAGACTGAAATTCCACAATATGTCAGGTTAGGCAGGTGCACTGGTTAGGCACGGCATTATAAAAAAATAATTTAAACTTGAGAGCGTGATAGGCCTTTCTGGTTAGATCAATCTCCATTTATCACATTTATATTTCAATTTTAACATTGAATATCTTTCTTTCGAGAGGAGACCGCCAATTTTGTCAGAGGAAAAAGTTATTTGTGGAAAAACTTTTTCTGTTAAAAACTTTTTAATAAATGACAAGCGGAGCTTAAAACCTTCGCAACATTACTCAGAGTGATGACCTTGATAACATATGCGAAGGACATTAAAATCCGAGGTGGCTCCCCATAAGTCAATAATTACCAAAAAACCATAAAATTGTTTTCTATTTCTTCTTTTTAATATGTATTCTAATGATATTTTGATAAATTAGTATTTATAATCTTACAAGATATTAATAAAATAAAACATTTCAGCAAGACATTTTTGGATTTTATTCTTTTTTTACGTTAAAATCTCAAAAATTAAACGTAATTAAAAATTCAATATCTCGAAAACCAGGCGTTTCCTTAAATTCGCAGTTATGGCATTCGACTAGATTTAGTAAATTCTACTTGTAAAATTTTATTAAGATCGGACAAGGGTCGGATACAGAAGTTCAGCCTTCAGTCGATTTTCTCCTTATATGCGTTTAAATTCTTCCACAAATCCGGAACATTGAAGTTTTTTGGTGGATGTGTAATTGAAACATTCTCGGGTCCTTCGATAAGCATACGACGTACGCGCTATTGCATGTATAATATTATGCACTCCAGTTATAATCGTTCGTCCGTGAAACTGCGGTGCAATTAAAGCATAACGGTCGCACCACCCTGGCGCACGATATTCGGAAAAAAACGGACCGTTCCCACCCGCACGAAGCATCAAAGCGCAAACGTCATTCCCACGAATTCATAATTTTCATTAGCTCGCGCGATAATTTCTAACGGGCATGCTCGTTGTACCGTATACTGTCTATTACCGGGTAAATAACACCACCCCGGAAAAATAAACCCAGTTGTCGTTGGCGTCATCTTGCAAATTAGCGGACATTAAGATCTCAGTGAAGTCTGACGAAGTCCTGTAAAAAGCTTAAAAACCAAGGAAGTAACCGATACGATCGTCCAACGAATTCATGGAGGTCGATAAAATTGGAGAAAGAAAGAAAGCCTCGTAACGATCTGTACTTAACGAACGTTCGGCACGTTGTTCGCGCCCTGGAAATCCGCAAAACGAAGACCGTCGTGGAAAGAAATGCGCGGAGAGAGGAGATCGGAATGGTGCGATCCCCTGTGATCCGATTATTCCGCCAATTAATCGGATCTCCTACCGTCGGAGTTCGGAGTGGCGATTAAGTCAGTTACATTAATCGATCGTGCCGAGCCGTCTCGGTCCGTGTGTAGAATTAATTGCTAATTAAGCCTCACGGCGGGAAAGACCGTGCGCGCGCGTGTGAGCGCACGTCGACGGGCGATGCTTTGTCCTCTACGTCGAGATTGGAAAATTCGTCACTGATGGGGTGTGTGTAGACTGTCGAGAAATTGTTCGGCTATTGAAAGGGTTCCGCTTTCGAATAGGGTTACGCCGAATTATTCTTCCGAATATGATCGGCGCGCGCGTAGTATTGACAAAGCAAACAATAACGATAATAATAATGATCCTACCCCTTCAATTACGGGGAAATTTAAATTGCCAGACTCGCGTATTCTCTCTGTTTATCGACGAACGGACAGCAAGATAAAAAGAGAGAGACAGAAAGAGAGAGAGAGAGAAGGCCGACTGTCTCGTCCCTGAAAAATAATATTTTCCCCGTAGGAGTCGCCATTCATAACGGCTGATTAAAAACGAGATCAAGAAGCGAGTCCGCGAGCGACGAGAGGGGTCGATGGCAATAAGGGGTTGCTGCAGTGGTGAGCAGCGCAGGGAGAAGCAGGAGCGCACCAACTGTGGGGTGCCACGGACACGAATATTCCTCTAAGAGGATTACTCGCCTACCGAAATATTGTATTTAAGTATGACGTAGGATATGCGAATAAGAAGATCGATACCCCATCAAAGTACCCTTAATACCTCCAATCCCCAATAATAACCAGAGCCGCGTGTACCGTCGCTCCTTCTCTCGTGCGTTCTCACCACTCGTGCGTGTACGTACACCACCAATCTTTCCTTCTTCTTTTCTCTCGATAGATCTGACCTAAGAGAGAGTAATAGAGACTACCAGGAGGCGGGATACTAACGAATAGAACGCGGTCCTTATTCGGTGGTCGGAAGCTTGCCGCATCGGTCCCAGCCTATTTAACAAAACTACCCGCCTAATCCGTATCCTCCTCGTAACCCTCGGTAATTCTCTCTCTCCTCTCTCTTTCGTCCTTCTTGCTCCTCTTACCAGCTTTCTCTTGTCACCGGTGCCTAAGCTCGTTCTCTCGGTTCTACCCATTGGTATCTACCCCTTGGTATTACCAAGTTCGCGTAAATACCACCCCATGCTTACTCGCCTAGCTACCCCTACCCTTGCACAAACAGGTTTCCCGCGTATTAATGTCCTACGGCAGCACACCGTAATGCGCATCGATATATTCCGCAAATACGTATGCGCGCACAGAGCGCTCGTTGGCTCGTGGAACGAGCGCGTAGCGGTAAGCCGTGAGCATTTCGACGGAAATCTGCTCTGTAGGCTTGACTTAGCTGGCTTCTAGGATTTTTATTGTTCCGACTGCTTTCGTGGCTAGTAACACTGGATTCGGGGCGAATAATCGTGGCGAATGTGCGTTTTAGTTGCTCGCTTGAGAGGGAGATTTGTCGTGGACATATTGCTTTTTCGCTTGTAGAGGGAGGGTTTGAGCATCGGATGAGCTTCGGGAAGAAGGGTAGATTATTTTTGCTTGGAGTTAAATCTCTTCGGATAACATTGTTCTTCGTGTTTTTACCCTTCAGAATTATCAGGGATGTTTTGTTTTGGATTTGCTTAGTTTCATTGTGGTATTTATAGAATGGCCATTCGGATTAAGACGATTCGTAATTGTTCTTTGGAAGAAACATTAGTAGTGTTCGTACGTTCGTACCGCCGAAAGGTATCTAGGCGTAAAGTGAAGATCAATTTGTCAAAAATCCGTAGTTCTAAAAATAACGAAATCCGATTCTTGTCATAGTCGTTCTGTAATCTGTAAAATTCTCGTGTATATAAGCCATTGTTGCTAATTCATTAGTGCATTGTTTCATTATTTTAATGGCCACCGATGCATATTACCCCAGGTATCTTGAACCACGCCGTGGCGATAATTCTAACTTTAATTTAAAATTCCTTGGAGCGTTTCCATTATCGTTTACACGTAGGCAGTGTCATTTGCTCTCGTGTGCGTACCTGGTCATATGTCACATACGCATGAACGTTGCGCTCACGCATGCACAAACACTTCATGCACATAATTACAGGAGGGGCGATTCCCTTTGATGAATAAGCCTGCCTCAGGAGGCTTATCTAACGTCTACAGGTTTTCGCATTTCGCGATACCGATCGACGTGCGGTACCTGGAGGCGTACGGTGCGTACGCTAAAATTATTCCAAAATTATGCGAACAATTATACGATGCTGTCAATATTTCACGTCTACGCATAATATTCTCCTCGAATTAAAGCTCCGCTGCAAAAGTTACTCGCTCGATTTAACCTCCTGTTAAGGTGCCTGCTGCAAGTAATTTTATTACCCTCTTCCTACCAGATTATTAACTAAGTACTGACAACGTTACATTTTCCACGTACACGCTCTACTATTAACCCGTTATCCGCATTTAACAATTATACTTATTAACACTATTCCTACCACGATCGGTGAAATTACCGTTTTTAAAATGTATTATACGTATATTTTAGAAAAAGTCGCGAAATTTAAAGGCGATGCAATTACGTTGTACATAGGAAATTCCAATCGAAATGCTAAAAATGGTCATTTGACCGGTCGGTAGGAACAATGTTAAAAAAACGAAATTGCAAAGCTCCTCGTATCGTAAAAAGCATACATCACTCGACCATAAAAAATCATCATTCCTAAACAATACATTCGTCCCATCTCCTTTGCATCGCCCCTTCGCCTTCTCTAAGAGATCTTTCACTTCACCGCTCCTTCGTCGCGCGCCTCAGCATGCTCAATAAACCATCTACAATAACCCTCTACATACACCGCTCGTTTTCCAGCTACAAATAAACGCGGAACAAAAGGAACACGCGCGAGGAGAAGTACCGAGAGTAGGAGCTGGATGAAGTGAGTTGAGTAGCTGGGGTGAGGAAGCTCTACGAGCTTGAACGCGCGGGAAATAGAAATCGCCAGGATCACGCTAAATCAGGATAATGGGGTCCCGCGGGAGGCTGCATCGTGCTATCGCGAGTTTGTGCCACATCCTGACACAATGCGCGGTCCGTGGATGGTCGGAGGGACGCATGGTCGTTGGTCGAGCCGGAGACTAAAGCACTCACCTCAGCAGCGCAATGCGAGCTCACCGTCTCTCCCTCTACGTCCTCCGACCTTCGGCCCTCGTCATTCTCGCGTCTTGCCCTCCACGTAGGGTACGTACGTAGACAACCCCTGGTGCTCTGGCGCAACCCCCATAACAACGCGGGCCGAGACGATGGGGTAGAGAGATAAACCTGGCGCCAGCCAGTCCAGCCCCATCGTTGCGAAGCTCCTCTCCTTCTCTCTTCTTCTCTCTCCTTTTTTTCCCTTCTCTCCTTCTCCCTTCATTACGCTCGTGTCCTCCTGCTCTTTTCTCCTGCTCTTTTCTCCTGCTCCTCGCAAAAGAGAACGGCGCGAGCGCACGCCTCGTTCCTCTCTTCCTCCCCGCCCGCTTCGACGACAGAGTGGCGGCCCTCTTTGCTTTTTGCACCTACTCGCTCTCCTCGGTGGAAGGGCACGCACACACCTGTCGCGTGAGTGCACTTAAGCAGCGTCGAAACGAGCTCAACAGAGGGGTGGTGCGTCGTCGAACGGTACCGAGCTCGTTGTCGTTAGCGCTTTGTCATTGGCGAGCACGCGTGTCCTTGCAACGAGTCCTCCGTGAGATTTTTTTGTAGTAAGTAAGTGGAGGATGCGGGGTTGGTCGTGCGATAGGAATATGCGGTGGAATAATCGGGATGAGGGGTGACAGCTGTTGATTTCTTATGAATAATCATTTTTGTGATTGAGGATTAACGTGTCGTTCGGATTAAGTCTACTGTTGAACGATAAATGTAATGTATAAAGATTTAAGTGAATTGCTCCTCCTGTCGAAGACTTCGAGAGAAGGAGGGATTTTTAAGTCTGAAAATGTATAATTTCATGAACATAAGACACTGCGATTTTAAGTACGTTAAGAAATTTGTTTCTCTCGCGTCTTTCTTTAAATAAAATTATCCCATCGCGCAGCTGTCCTCGCGTAATTTCATCTCACTCCTAGAATTCACCGTGACACGACATTTCACCCCGTAAAGAAACATTGGACTTTTTTCGATTTGCTTCCTGACAACGATTTCGAACGAGCGTAATCCGTCTACTCACGTGTGATATCGAATGATCGTGAATCGTCCGGGTGCGGGCTCCCCTGTGCCGCGCGATCGCGCTTCGTTCATGCCGAGCTCCGAATTAAAACTCTTTGAATAATTACGAGGCACCCTGAAGCGACGAGAGCCACACGTCATCGTGCGCGAGCCGGTGACACTCACCTGCACGTGCACGCCTCGTCACGCGGTTTAATTCAATTATTGAAATCGAACGCGGCGAGGGTGGCAGGGGGTTGGAAGGTGGTCCCCTGCGTCCAGGATACGCAACGGTACGAATCGACGATCTGAGGGCACTCGGAATGCTAATGAAACGAGGTGGGAATTACCGAATGCTAAAGAGGCCGAGAAGTATTCGCGATCGCAGCCTCGATCCCCCTTTATTTATCGCCCAATCGCATACCTCTCATCCAGTACCCACCCTCGTCTCTACGTCCAATGCATCGAAACGATGAATCGAGGGGAATTTTCTTTATTGGCACTTTGTGAGCGTAGGACTTCAATTCAAGCCTCGACGAATTTCGAATAAGAGTGCGTTTCGATGTCGACGGCTTTTCCCTTAAAGACAACCACCTGGAAATAAGAATTGTATTCGATCTTCGCTATTACCGCAATCGATCGTGGGGCCTACGAAAATTAGCAGCTAGAAGAAAAACAGAACGAATATAACGTGCATCTGATGTAAGGATTGCTCTCTAAACCGTTCGAAATAAGGTGATCGTGCGGGGAGGGTTAAGATAGATCTAGCATTTCGAATAAGAAGACCTAGAAACGAAGTAACGCTTAGAGTCCTCCGTATGCTTGATCCGCCAGTGGGTTAGATAATTAAAAAAAGAATGACTAAAAAAAACAAGCGAGCAAACAATGAAATAACTCACGGTCGAACGAGAACGCGAGCTGCACCCCCTGTATCCTATAACAATTTGCGAGATCGTTCAGGATGATTCGAAAAGCCATCCGCAATTAAAAAGGAACATCGGCGCGATAAATCCTGGATACCCGAGGTAACGGCCCGCTTGTGAAACGAAAAATAAAAGGGACATGAGGCGAGAAAAAGCGCGCGATGAGAGTAAGAGCAGGACGAAGGAGAGGAAAAGTGGATGAAAGTAACGAGATAGAATGCACGAGAGCACGAACAGAAGACAAGGATGGTAGACGATGCATGGCCGGTGCATCCTGCCGACCGATCGCAATTGATCTCGCGAAACATTTCCACGGCAGGCTAATCGGGTTTGACGGCAGTGCCATAAAGCATCGAACGGCACGCGTGGACATAATTCACTTATGTTTGTTATGAGTTGCCATGGAGTGAGATATAACGCGAACGAAACGGCTATTGTTGGCGGGCCGCCAAAATCGAGCGGCAAATGTAGAGGGCGACGACGATGGCGGTGAAGCGCTCGTGGTAATTGTCGAGATGCGCTTGTTCGTTTCCAAAGATTCCGAGCCACCATCCGCCCCCTCTTCCACGTCTCTCTTTCTTTTCTTCCCGTACTCTCCTCAAATCTTCTCGCGCCTTCATTTCCCGAACGTTCCACCAAAGTCAAAACGTTATTTTACCGGCTTTTTAGTGGCTTTGTAAATCTCGATTCTCCTTGCGCCGCTCATCTCGGATTATCCTGGAATTATAATAAATGTCACGACACCGGAGCTCTCTTCGCCGTCGCTCTTTTTCTCTCCTTTGGTCGCGTCCGGGTTAAACCGTCTCGAAACAGACCCTGATTTAATTTTTACGAGACCGTCTTTCATATTTTACGAGGGCGAACGCGGTGGGTATTTCAGATTCGAATCTCCCTCGATCTCCCCTTTCCGTTCGGCAATCTCGCCGAACATCGCGCGACACGAGGAATATCAATTTCACTTTTAGAAACATATCTCCACGGTTCACAATTTCACGATACACCCTCGCGATCGGCCACGTAAAGTCGCGATGTTTGCGACCCTCTCGTACGCATTCGCCCATAGTTTTACTCTTTTGCTTCTCTTGCTTCTTCTCTATCCGATACTCTTTTACCCGGCTTCGTAATAGAAAAACTTTCCGCGCCACCGCGGATGGGCGGAGTAAGGCAAGCCCGAGCGGAGGAAGGAAGAAGGAGTCGAAACATGAAGAGTGAAGAGCGTGGAAGAGAGAGAGAAATGAAGAGGAGGCGTAGGATCCCGTGGGAGGGCAAGATGAGGAGGTGCACGAGGCTGGACGAAAAAGTTTTTGAATTTTGGCGAAGTCGCCTCGTTTCCGCGCGGACGGACGTTGAATGTCGAAACAGGCTTGATGAGCCTGCGCACACGCTCGCTCGCTTGAAAAAGAGAAGAAAGGAATTGTGGCGTGTCCGAGGTGGAGTACAAGTTTCGTTCGGCCCCCTCTTCTTCTCTCCTGGAATGTTTCTTTCTTCACCTTCCGATCTTTCTCTCTCTCTCACTCTCTCTTTCTCTCTCACTCTCTTTCTCTCTCCCTCTCTCCGTCATTTTGCATCCGCTTAATATTCCACCGAGACTTCCTCGCGACTCGAAGCCCACCGATGCGGCTTGGCTCTCCTCAGTTAATCCGGATGGATCTATCCTCCCCAAGTTGGGGCTACCGTGTTTCGAAAGTTTTACGACGGAGCTTGCAACGACCTGCCTGGCGAGCGGTTGACGTTGACGTTGACGTTCGGTCCGGTGGCAGCCACTTGGCGAATTTCGATACCCTTCCAACCCCCCTGTGAGCTTTTCGTTCTCCCGCGGTCGGCGAAGAATAATGCATTTCGTTTCCTTTCCGTTGCCTCGCTTTAGCGGACTGTCGGATCACGAAATGCTTTGTGCGCTCCGTTGCGAAAGAAGCGGAAGAGAGCTTCCTTCTCGTTCCTCTTTCTCTTACTCCCACGATGGAGTAAGTAGAAAGGAAGTAAAACGTGGCTGACAAGCTTATTCTCCTGACCGAAGTAGGTTTTGGAGAAACGTGGCAGTGTTTGTTAAGTAGACGCAAATGTTAGTTTCTGTAGGAAAGAAGGATAGTTAGCTTGGTGAACTTGGTACTTTATTTTCGTCTCCACGCTGCGTCTCAGTTCGCGGCACCAGCTACACTACCCCTCGGAGGGTCTTTTGCGTTCGCCCAAAACAAGAACCTACGCGATACGCGTTCAGACAGGATTCGACCAGCTTCGATCCTTTGTCGTGATCTCGCCTCTCACTTATGCGTTTTCTCACTCACTCACTCTCGGTCTCACTCAATCTCGCTCTCTTACTCACTCTCTCACTCGCTTTCTCACTCACTCTGTTTGCTCACTCGCTCGCTCTCCTTCATCACTGCATCCCACATTTCTTTTGCACCTGACTGAACTAATCGAGCCACGAGTGTTACATGAAAAATTTTTATCGAAGTGCGTTAATCTTTAGGAATTTCAATACACTCCTCATTTAGAATATGTTGGCGAAGAAATGTAGATTGCAACGAATCGTGAAATTTCTACGTGCTCGAGCTTCCACGACCCCTCCCGCGGCTAAGAATCGATCGTTCGCAATTGGGTTAACGAAAATTCGGGAGGTAACGGACCATAAGCGCATTACGCGACGCGCAGGTCCTGGACGGGGGCAGCATCGGTGGTGGAATTTTATTTATGGGTTTGTTTGCGGACTAGAGTCGGCCAGCCGCGGTAAGTGGTTGCGGGGTTGCAGTTCTGAAGCGCGCGTGCTTCTGGCAGATTACACCAGTGGTGGTTATGGGGGTTGAGAGTCGAGACCCTGTGAAGGGAGGGTGGATGCCACCGATAACGGCTCCAATCGTCGGCCCGTACATTTTCCTTCATTTTCTTCTCTCCCTGTAATAATCCCTTATGGCCAGTCGGTGGACCGTGCCGAAGTAAGCAATTTACGAAATCATGCGAAATTATACGGAACATTGTTTAACATGCACGGGACCTAGCGCGAACATTTGTAAAAAGAAATTAAAGTAAAACATCCTTGACTCGCGATCAACATCGTTGCGATTTATAAAAATTGAATAATCCTTCGAAACGCTATTTGTCTTGTGGAAGTTTGCAACGAGGCAAATCTCGTGCGAAGCAATTCGCTCCACCATCGATCTCGAGCATATTTCGTCGATTCTCTTGCACATTCTCCTATCGTGGAATCGTCCAGAACTCTCCTCCACCTCTCTACGACTTCGCCGGAATCCGCGGCTAATATCGTAGACCTAGGCATGCCGGGAATCTGCACGGCCTTGTACGAATCAGCGCACGCGAACGTACGTGGAATCGCGAATTGGCGAGGAGAGAATAGAAGTGGAGAGAGTAGTGCATGAACGTCGAGAAGCGATTTGGAATTGGATAAGTGCGGACTGACGTGATTTACCATAATTCCCCGCTAAACACACACCCGCGGATTCTCCTCGCTTTCTCATCTCCACCTTTCACCCCGTATCTGCTTCTCTGTCTCTCTCTCTCCTTTCTCTCCTCGGTAAAGTTTCGTCCGATAGAAATTTGCACGCAGCGATAATATACATCAGGTATGGGCTAATTTTACTACTGCCAGTCCCGCGATCCTTTCCTGCCTGTAACACTCTTCTTCTCCTTCTCGTGCTAGGGTGTGTGTTTGTATGGGAGAGGGATGGTGTCTCTTTCGTTCTCATTCTCACTTTCACCACTCGACGACCGTTTATTTGTTCGTAATCGACTCGGTCTCCGTTCGTTTGGGTTATTCCAAAGCGTCGTATGTCATCAGGTAAGGAAACGTAATCGTTTTAGGGAAGGCTGTCCGAGGTAAACTCGTGTTGACTTTCGTTCAACGAGAGAAAGGCAGGAAAAGGAAGCAAAATGGAGGTTGGATGGACAGTTTTTATTTTCGTGAGCGAACTGTGGAATGTAAAATTTGGAAAATGCATGGTTGCATTTTTACGTGTAAATGTATTATATTTTCTATGGTCGTCGGTGTACCAAAAGTAACATTTCATACGTTCATTTAGATATTCTAAAAACACTGGCAATCGTGATATAGAACAAGCCAGTCGTGAACGGAGAAATACAAATAAAACGGTACAATACGGTAACACAATAAAACACTATATATTTACTACGAAATAAAAATGTATTCTTAGAATCGATCCTTTTTCCAGATTACTCCGTTCAATCAGTCCTATTTCAACCTTCACGCGGTTCTCCAAACCTATCGATTCTCGCCTGCTCGAAAATTCTCTCTAATACCACGAACTAATCCGCGCTTCGGCGTAGCGCTAATCAAACGTGCGCTCAGCCAAAATAAAACTTTGCGCGTTTCACGTCCCACGGTACTTATAAAGTCGTAGTTATAAAGCTACGCGAACCAATGAAACGACTGGCGCACTCGAATGAATCGCAAGTTTTCGGAGAGAGCCACGAGGGAGAGAGCCCGCAAACGAACGAACAGGCCCGGCTAGATAAACTGAGCGGTCAATTCAGGCGATCGGATCGTTTATTATTGAAGCGCGCAAGGGGGACTTAGCGGGCCACGAAACACACCGACCAATCCACGGATATTTGTGGCGCTTTATATTTAGAGCGTCGTCCGAGAGGTCGATCGGTGAACGCGAAGTGGCGCGTCCCCTAGTATTCCATCCCCCTAATCGATCGCGAACGAATTCGTGCCGATTAAGCAGGTGTTCGTTTACGAGGCTGAATCGTTCGAGGGCGTTGGTTGGTCGCGTGAAAATGGACGAGAGGGATGATCGCGTCGAACAGAGCACGAACGCGATCGTGATCTGTTGAGCGATACGAGGGGTGATCAAATTAGATAAAATCGTAGCCCAGTAAATTCGAGGCACACCGTGATCAGAGGTACTTCCGATTGACAATGGAAGGAGACAATTGGTCCCGCGGTTTATCGCTTCCTCAGTTATAAACGGCGGACAGCGAGTGGTTCACTCCGACCGAATAGCATCAACCGGGATGAAACGTTAGACAGGTGGGCCCTAGAGTAAGAGTCGTCTATTAATAGGCGAATGAGAATGCGGTGTAGCGCCTCGGTAGTAAAAGTTGTAGGTTGCGAGGGTAACGGTTGGACCTTGAGACGAATTTTACGACTTTTCTCAAAGCCACCTTGGCGCCGTGGGGGAAGATCATTCTCGCGATCTCGTGATTCGGCGGGGAGGAAGCTAATTTAACGATAGTACTCCAGAGTGGGTTCGCGAGGAATATTCAAATTTGAAATACCAAGAAGATGAGCGACCGTGTGACGTGGCGGAAGTGGCAGAATTATAAATATCGTTTGTAACTTTTTTACTTGTGATTCCAGGTGACATGGAGATCTTGGCTTACTTCTTCGGCCCGGTTGGAATACTCTTGGCAGTGAACCTACTTTTCTTCGCGGCCACCGCACGCGAATTGACTTGCGGCCTCTGGAAGGGTGAATTCGTGAAGAGTACCACGGAGAGGTGAGTTTCCCCATGGCAAACACTCCACCATCCCGAACAATTCTCAGCTTACACCTAGAGGGAATCCAAAGTGCAAGCAGATTTTCGTGCGCTTACTTTACTCTACTTGAAATAGCGTTATCGATTGCACGAACGAGCCTTATATCTACGACACGTTTGATTCGCATTTTTCCATATTTCATATACACGTTGGACTTTGAAAATTTGCTTCGGTCAATCGGCCAATCTTCCGATAGGGCGCGCATCTCAATTCGAATCGCTCTCCATCGAATATTCCAAGAAGTTCGTGCCTCTGCATATATGGCCACCAGCCTGGCTTGCCGCGCGCTTGGAAGAAATATTTATTCCAAAGTTTCCTCGACGAATCGCAAGATACGTAAACATCGCTTGCATATTGGCCACGCGGCGCGAAGCAGTCTCTACACCTTTGTCTTGCCCCAAACATTTACGTTCCGCGAAAATTTAACAGACCCGCGGTCCATCGCCGCGACGAGCTTGCAACTTTTCTAAGAAAGAATTGCGTGGGCTCCTGCCAGAAGAACATTCGGTTCGCGTCGCGTGGTCTCTCCTCATAAGCACCCGCGGAGCCAGTTTTTTGGTAGATCAAGAATTTTTAATCTCTCTTCTTCGTTTCACGAACAAATACGCCGTGTTAGCATTCTATCGTGCCTAGTCCTCGGTATTTTATCGTAGGTTGGAAATTTGTTTGCGTCGATGATATTGCGGAGGCAAATCATTGGGATGATACATTTTTAGTGAAATGAACGAAAGAATCCTTTATCGATCTCTCGCATCGTTCAGCTCAGTTTGGACAGCGTCAACGCCCTCGCTTCGACCTAAAGATAGTCGACCAATGGTTTTTCCTATATTTCTGTCATAACCTTACTTTCGACAAGTACGCTTTGTATGTACATATAGAATAGGCGCAGTAGAAGACCTGTCGTTCGTCCGCTTTACTTCCACCGGAAAACGGTCATAATCCGCTTTTCCTGTTTTTTTCTCTATCTGTAACCCGAACTTTCGACGTCTCCAGTAATCCTGCAGAAGCACTAAAATCTACAAAAATAAACAATCCGACGTATTCATTATTACATCAACATCAAGACTCGACAACCCTAACCCTTGCCTTAACTCTCATACAGATTCTCCCATGAAACAATAATCCATTCTCAAGCAAGCCTCTGGATCTTCCACTGTCAAGTCTCTCCGATCGAGCCAATAAATGTTTCTCTCACGCGACAATAGGGTCACGGGTTTAACCCATTTTTCGCCTACCACCTTCTGTCTCGTCAGATCCCAGTAACAGACGATCGCCTGCCGCGTGTCCTTAATAAGCCATGTCCCCTTTTTCTCGCCCATCGTTACCATCAAAATATTT
This sequence comes from Tiphia femorata, assembly GCA_944319695.1. NCBI lineage: Eukaryota > Metazoa > Arthropoda > Insecta > Hymenoptera > Tiphiidae > Tiphia > Tiphia femorata. Next base: position 2,663,268 of record OX090899.1, read on the forward strand.
CGGGAAACGTGTCACCGAACACATTCGCGCTCTCGTTCGGATTTATTTCGGTGTAAGCATAACAAACAACGATGCGCGCGCGTTCTCGTTCGTCTATCGGCTGTTTCACGAGGGAGGAGTGACACGACGGATGGCACGAGGAATGCAGGAAAAAGAGAGACGGAAGATTCTGTCGTTTCCGCTGGAAACGACACATTCGACTCAAAAGCGGCACGTTTTATTGGCCCTCGTGGCGCATCGCTCCGCGCGTTTTCACGACGCTCGACGTCTTGACGCCGGGCGTCGTTCGTCAGAACGACGAAGAACACGTCGAGGCGCGCGAAAAAAGCGCGCGCTTTTATTTCGGCTGCGAAGGACAACTCGGCGCGACCACCTTCGAGTATCAAGGATACCTGCTTCCGTTCTCGCACTGTCCCTTTCTTTTTTCGTAGCAGGAAGAGCGATGTCGCGGGCAAGCACCTTTGAAATCTGGTACAACACGATGCCGTAAAGAGGAAGGACCGCTCGTACGTGCGAGGGTACCAGAAGAGTAATAAAGAAGTGTAGAAGCTTGCTTGGATCCGCGCGCGGAAATTGAATTCTATTGAAAAGTTCGACGGACCTGAGAGATTCGAGAGAGTTCGGAGATATGGAAAATTTCAGGTTACTTCGATTTGGAGCTTTAAGAAATGCGCGTGACTTTTGCGAATAGACATGCTGTCCTCACTGAAAGTACCTGTTATTGAGAAATTGCAAAGGAAACATAATCACTAGTCAATGTGGTAAAGTGAACGAGACTTCGACTTTTTTCACCATCAACGGATGATTATTTTTTCTCGGGTGTTTCGTTGAGAAGGTATGGAACATACTTAACAATGCACAGACGATATCTCTAGAATTTTTTTAGTTTCTTAAGAAAGGAAATTCTCGAAATATTTTCAACTTTTCGTGCTTTTCGGTACCCTAATTTGGACGAAGAAAGTCGAATTGACAAATTTGATATAATAGAATAAAATGTAGAAATGTGTACGCGAGAACGCTTATCGTGAAATTACTCGCATTTTTATTATACGAGATACACGTAAACTCACCCCACCAATACAATTTTATGAGAAGGCAAATTGGTTTACTTTTATTGATCACACCTTGTCCGACTCTCCAAGGTTAACGTACCTTACAAGAAGACGGGGGTGAAGTTGGTGTAACTCTTCCACGCGAGCTGACGAAATCCTACGGCCAATCGTTACTTTCCATTCGGCCCTCGACACTTTCGATTTGCCTCCTATTCTCCTGCGCCTCCATTCGAAATTGATATTGACGATCGCAATCTGCGTCGCCCGGTCGACACCGACGTTCCTCACCCTCTTCTCTACCTGGAAGGAAGCCATGAAGACTGATGCCAGGTCATTTGCACGTATCGCGATTTACTGTTTCTCCTCGAAGAATCTATATTCCTCCTGAGTATCGTCGTCCTTTTCGGTTCGCGTCCATAAATTGCAATAGGCTACTGTCGCATAAGTATCGTTACCTTTATTTAGGTATACGCGAACGTATTCGAGCTACTCCGGTATTTCAATTCCTTACTCTGATATTTCCTGGTCATCTCAGAATTCAGAAAATGTTATCAATTTCGTACCACGAATATTCCACCTAAAACATTAATCTCGATATTTTGCAAATCGTATACACTTCAGTTTTCTGCATTCTTGCATTCCGTAAAGTCTTCGCGATAATATTGAGAAAGCTTTAAACGTATCGCATCGATTTGTGATTTTCAACAAAACCGCTATGGCGTGGGCTCGCTTATTTTTGTACTTTGGAGGCGGAGGACGATGTTTGGCCTCTATCACTATATCCGCTTATATTATATTATTTATGTCATATTTATGCGGCGTGTGCGACTTGTTCTCGCGGGACGCTCACCACGAGGCCTATTCTCGAACGAGCGACCACTTTTGTATAATCGATCGGGTCGCTATTGGCCTAAAAGTAGATACTCAGATGCTTCTCGTTTCAATTTTCTTTTTTTCTTTAGGACGAAACAGGTAGGAGATCAAGTGATCGAATTAGCTTTTCAACGAACGCGCGTTCTTTCGCTTAGGCACGTCGCAGTTTACGTTAACGTCATAGGCAGCCGACTGATCTTTAACAGCACGCGGCTTGAGATTCTTTATCAACATCAACGAGAACTCGGAGGAGTTATTAAAATCTTCAAAACCAAGGTGATCTTTCTCAAATTTTGCACATTCCTCAAATATTTCGTTACGATTTGGGAGAATATATTTTTCTTTTAATTACAAACATTTCTGGCTTTGACTATTCGTACACGTTCGAAATCGGTAAGACAAACCGGTAATGTAGAATCGTAAAAAGAAATGACGGAGCGAGAGTCATTATTGGTAAATTCTCTTCGTCATTGGAAGCGGAATTTCTTGAGTCGCAAAAGTTCTCGGTTATTTTCATTTCACATTGACCGTTTGTAGAGGCGCCTGCAAGATTTCTCTTGCAGACGACCCGCCCACGGAACAACCTGAGACATCTCCTGCGTGCAATGTTATTTTTTTTCTCTCTTTCTCTCTTCCTCGTTGCGAATCTGTCCTGTGGTCGGTGACCATTCGTCTCTGACGCGCGTTAAAGGTGTCTCTGCTGTCTCATTAGACTGATTAGCCTGACGGGTCGAGAACGTCGGGTGAACTTTCGTCCAAGCGAAAACGGACAATTTATTTTTGACGTTGGATAGAAACGTCCTCCGGCGCCGTGGCCTGTCCATTGCACGTCGGCTTTCCATGCTTTTCCGCGGCTTTCCTTCGCCGGTCAGATTATCCCCGAACGAATCTTCCTCCTCCTTGCTTATTGTTCTTTCCGCCGAATCACCTCTCGCTTGATCTTTATTTTTATCCTCGTGCATCCTCTGCGTCGTGACAAACGCAACGAGAACGCATTCGTATAAATTTAAAGCTCGATCCTCCGTGACGTGAAAACAATAGGAGGTCAAAATGAAACTCCAATGATTTATCGGTGTTTCGGTATGAGAACCCTGGCAATTTTTTTAAGGTTCTCAAAATGGAGAGCACTCTAAAGCCAATACTACAAGTGCTACTACTAAAATTAAAAGATAGTGTTTCCAATTTAAAAAGATGGAGATTGTTGCCACAGAAGAAACTATAAAAATTAGAATTTTACAAATTACGAAACAATTGGTCATTCTGTCGTTTAGTACTTTCAAACCTCTTAGAATCTTACCTTTCTTCGATGTATCCGGTAATATATGAACCGTCACCAACAACTTGCTCGCACAGTTGTTGCTTCGGTGAAGCGAGACTAACGATCGCGGTAAAGCAGACGACTGATAGATCGCGCGAGCAGACAGTTTCATTGTTAATCCGTGTTGACCTGTACCAAGCGGTAATATACCGCCCGGTTTATTGAACTCTGTCTCCGTTACGTCGGGCTCGTAAAGTGGAAAATTCTTTGAATACAGTCGCCAAAAAATAGGATCTATAAACACGGCGAACGAACCGTATCGCGCGACGCGACGAGACTTTAATTGTCGTCGATTAAATTCGCGCGAGGATCCATCGATGTAAATTAAAACGTACACCCTCGCGCATTGAATTTACGCCATGCAATATCTCTCCCTTCACCGGGACGCGTCTCGAAAATTCGAAGACGATGCTCTTTCCACCTCGTGGAATTTCTCTGCTCGCGATATCGTTCTCATTCACCGTCCTCCTTCTTCATCTTGCGGTCCTTCTGCTCGCGCTCGACGCTGGCCCGAGGCAAACGCCACCCCGTCCCAGAGATTCTCCCTCTTCTTCGACAAGCCTCCTCCACCTTCTCCTCTCTCTCTCTCTCTCTTTCTCACCCCAAAGGTCCTTGTTTCCTCAGTAACCTCCCGACCAAGTGTATCTGCGTTTGTTCCACGAACCTCCCGCTGCTTCACCGTCATCCACTCCCCCGTGCTCTTGAAAATTCTTCTTCCTTTCCTCTTCACTTCCTTCTCCTCCTCTTCCGTTCTCTCCTCACCCACTGGAAGCTTCTCCTTCACGGCATTATGGCCTCGTGTACCCTCGCGAGCCTTCCTTTTCTCCTGCAGACCCGTCCCGCGTTATTTCTGGATCGCAATGGCTCGGAAATCGCGAGGTGCATATCCACTGTTTCCTCTTTCGCGGCGGTGGCTGTTACCATTGCCCGCGCGTCTGCTCTCGCCAGAGCATGCGTAATAATTAGGAGCCAGGGCATAGTGGCGCGAAAATAGAGGCGCGTCGCGCGTTTGTCGTTAGTGATCCTTTGAAATGGTAATTGACAGTCGCGCACCGTGTAGACAACGTTATAATGGACGTGAGCACAGGCGTTAAGTAAAAGGGATAAATTATATTTATCCTCGTTTCATTTCCCACCTCGCCAACTTCTCGCGGCGCACGTTGAAACTTTCTTGACTCGGCCCCCATAAAAGCTCGCGAAACTTTTCATCGAGATTCAAGAGAGGCTCGTTTGTACCGGCGCGAAGAGTTATAAGGGATATAGCTTCTTTCCAAGAGAGATTAACTCGACAACGAGCCACTCCGTTCACGACACATTTTACGCCCGCGTAAATTATCATTTCTGGTTAACCTCTTAGGCACGGCATGCTTGCCCGCAAGTCTGTCTCTCTGAGAAGGCGCGCTTGGCCACGGATGGCAGAAAAACTGTTCATGACCATTTCGACTACAACATTGCATCTGAAAATCATGATATTCACGAAAGACATTATAGTGTGTCTCACTGTACAAATTGATGGTATCCGCGGAAAGCCACTATAGTGGCGCGTCGTAATATAAGATGACATCCGCGAAAGCCACTATAGTCGTGCATCGTGCCTAAGAGATTAATAGAACCGGTTAATGACGAACGGGCTGCAAAAGCTTGGAAATTTCATCACGAAGCGATACCACACGCGCTTTCGGTGCCAACGAAATTCAATTATATCCACTCGAATTTTTATCCTCCTGTCATCGTGACCCAAGTGACTCTTAACGAGGCGTCGTGAATCGATCGCGCGATCCCATCGAGAACGACGTTCATCCCCTCGTGCCAACGTCTCTTCCGACACTCGCGTAGAAAGGCTCTCCGCGTCGTCCGGGGAAAGAATATATTTTTAAAAGGGAGAGGTCAACGACCGTGAGATATCCGACAGACTTCCACGACTACACCCACTCACAATCACCAGCTCGCACGCACGATTATTTCTCCTCTCTCTATTAAACGTTCGCGAAGCGTCAACGCGATGTTACCAACTAGACACTCAACTGATCCTTTCTCTTCTCTTTCATTTTCAGAGCGGCCCTTGGACGCGTCTGCATGAAGCTCGTGATCGTGATGGGCGTCACTTGGGTAGCCGACGTGGTCTCGTGGGCTGCCGGTGGGCCACTCTACTTGTGGTACGTCACCGATGTCATTAACGCCTTCCAGGGCGTTCTCATATTCGCCGTGGTCGGATGCCAGCCTCAGGTCAGGGCGGCCTTGAAGAGACTCTGCAACAGAAATCCGAGGACCAACGCTGGAAGACAGGGAAACGGCTTGAGCACCACCAGCCACGGGATGCCCAGCATGGGCGACAGCGTCACCCAGAATCCCAGTACCAAGACTGCACCCTTGGAGACCATCTGTTAGGAAGCTGGAACGTTCGAGAAGGATGAATCGTCCTTGTCGCTGCGAAGTCGGTGCGAACAGCCACGAGCAAAAGGAAACGGACTCTTCCCTACTGTCGATCTGTTTCTTCGCTCGAGTGGCTTACGCGTTCGGAGTCTTTGGATCGAGAAGTCGATCCGCGAGGAGCTCGCGAAGCGTAATCACCGTGTTTTCTTTTTTCACGGGGACGATCGTGCCGAGAAGGTTTCCTCCAAGAATGGTAGAACCGACGTGAGAGAGGGAGGTAAAGCGTTCTACGGAGAGATGCTTTCCACGAGGGTTCGTTCGCTCGTGAGATTTTTTTATACCAAACCCTACGATCTTGTATCGTTAATTGTGAGTGGTAAGAGGGGAAGCATCGACTCGACGAAGTTCGCGAAGGGTCAGTCGGAACGTGTAATTTGAATGTTTCACGAGTGAGAATTTTTTTTTTTTTTTTTGAGAGAGAGAGAGAGTTTCGCGTTAAACACGGCCTGCCAGGACGAAGGTGACACGAAAAATGGCGATTCGCACGCGACTGTTCCTTGAATTCTTCGAGTCGATCGCACGACCTCGAGCGCGATGCATCCACGCTCCGGTGAAGCAGGATGGGGCGATCGCGCGGAAAATTCTTTCTTCCGGTGGACTGCAACGCGGAAACTGACCTTCGAGATGATCGTGCGTCGCACCGGAGCATCCCACTGCCACCAAATGAATCATCCTCGAAGCTTCTGGAGCGCACATTTTTCAAGCTAACGTATCAGCGCTCGAGAGAAACGGTCTCCTGCCGTTAATGACAAATAATAGGTTCGGTAATTTTGACCGTTCGTAAGTCGTAGAGATTTCGACGCGATATTATTTTTAAAATTTTAACAATCGGCGGATCCTGTCGTTTGTAGACTTGATCGGCCTGATATCCAAAGTCAATGAGAAATTTCAATTTCGAGATCAGGGTAGTTTTCGTCATTTTTATATGCTTCGTGAGAATCCGTGTCGAATCGTTTCGATGACTGCGTCGGTGCACCGTAGGAAGCAAAGTATACGAGATATATTTCGCGCTCGTAAAGACATTTCTTAAGCTAATCTGGAACGAGCTAAGTCCTCGAGGGAGGAGGAGAAGCCCGAGCGAACTGAACCACTAGACTCTGGAGATTAGTTCGTTGACCTTGGAACTAGAGAGTTTCGACGAAACGTGCCACGAGCTAAAATCGTCACTAAACGAAACTCTAACTGAACGCCACGTATGCGAAGGATGGCCGGAGTGGCTTTCGAATTTGGAACGCACGAGATAATTTTTTAAGAAAAAGAAAGATTCCAAACATCTTCGAACCCCGACAAATTTTTCTTCAACGTAGCAAAAAACGTAACCGATGCTTGAACGACGATGATAATAATAATAAGAGAAAGGACTGATGCTTTATTGGCAGCCTCGTGAATCGATTTTAGGCGTCTATTTGAACAATTTTACACGCCCCTTTTCATTCGTCTACTTCGCGGACGAATGCTTTTAAATACCATAAAAAAAGAAAGCTGATTTTAGGATCTACGGATTTTGCAACGAAAACCTAGGCGAGAAAAAGATCGTTTCTATAATGTGGATGCACAAACGTTTTATCATCTATTTCGAGCGACGTGTATCCAATCGTAAACTATTTTCTAGTCCGGCATAAACACATTGCTACTGGTATATCCTCGTTCGAATGAAATACCATAAAAAAAGAAAACTGATTTTAGGATCTACGGATTTTGCAACGAAAACCTGGGCGAGAAAAAGATCATTTCTATAACTGCGGATGCACAAACGTTTTATCTTCTATTTCGAGCGACGTGTATCCAATCGTAAACTATTTTCTAGTCTGGCATAAACACATTGCTACTGTATATCCTCGTTCAAATGAAATCCAGCGGAGAACATCCCTAGCGTTGCATTATACTCGAAACCGGTCGGTGAAGTGTCAATTATCGCGAAAAGGGCCAATCGGGAGGGTGGAAGGATCTGCTACCGTCTTAAATCGTCCTGTGGTGGCACACGTTCGAAGAAAAGCTCTCGGGCTCCTCGCGGTCTCGTTAGCCACAGCGACGCAGGTCGTAAACATGGGACAAACGGCCCCGTAGGAGCAACCGATTGGACTTTATTCCCCCGACTGATGATGATATGTGGCCAACACACGCGTATATTGATTTGGATCTTATTGGAGGCCCCTTAGAGAGAACGATGGCCCGATCGTGGTGGGTGATTGAGGTCAAGTTGCATTTTTCAAATGATAATAACCCAAGAGAGCTACTCTCGACGCGTGCAACGACTGCGTGCAAACGTCGCGGGCTCCTTTAACGAGTTTAATTACTCGTCACGCGTGACTTGCCATTCGTGTTCCGCGCACGAGCGCGTGCAAAACCCTCATTGCCTTTGAATTCCACGAGACTTCGAAAATCGACGGATATTCCTTCGAACTTTCACCGATGGCGGAGACACGGGGGTCACGGGTGAAGAACAGTTCGTGCACGCGCGTCTGTTTCCGTGTATTTTAGATTCCTACAAAAATTTGTCCAAACCTTGTGAAACTCCTAGAACCAGGATCCGGAGAACTATTTTCCGTATATTTTTCGTTCACGACATATCTCCTCAAATTAAAAAGCGTATCGCGCGTACATTTGAAATTGTCTTCGAGTATATAGCATTTTGCAAATTCTCCTGTGAATATCTTCGTCAAGAAATCGAACGTATCCCGTAAGCTTTCGAATTGCACCCCGAGGAGAACAAAAATTACTGGGACCACGAGATTCCGAATTGGAGCCTTAATCTGGAAAGAGAATCGAGAATTAACTGTCAACCGTGTCCTGGTGTTTCCGGGGAAGGTCGACGAAGGACGCGACCCAATCCAACGGAGCTGGAGGTATTCCTTATTCGCGTTCGGCTCGCTTCATTATTCGTCGACCGTGCCAGATTTCGCGTGCGGATCGTTCTTCAATTTCCCTTAGCATAAATTTGCATGGGCATAGCCGCGCCGCACAATCGCGTTGACTCTCTTCTCCCGCATCCTTCCACCACCACCCCTCTCCATTTGCATTTCGCATCGGGAATCTCCGACGAGGACTTTAGCAGCCGATCGCTCGCGCCATTGTCTTCTCGGTGCCGCCACGGCGAGTTAAACGTGGCTAATAAATTTCTTACGAGGTATAAGAATAATCGAGATTATGCACCTTTGTTCGGCGCACGTTTACCACTACCTACCGAAGGATCATCGAGTAGTTTTCATCGATCGCGCACAATGTGCTTCTCTTTGCTCTTATTCGTGCAAAGGCGCGACGGATACCTTCCGAGGAAGGAGAAAACAAAGAAAAAAAGAGAGAAAGGGCATAGAGGAAGCCTTTCTACTTTTAAATACTTACGTATACACGACACGTGCCCACTGATAACAATGATACTGCCCCGTACCACGTTTACGGACACTAATTCCTAGACTACGAATACTCGTGTTATTTATACCATTGACGTTGAATAGAACGAGAATAGTAATTGAAACTTAAATACTTAGGGCACAGTAGACTTTCCTATTTATACCGAAAACTAGAGAATAGAGGTCGATAGAACGATACGTATGAGGTTAACGAACCGTGTATCTCCACCTTAGGACTCGTACGATGTTAATGAGAATATTTATAAAGTGTTGGTCTGTAAACCGCGTCTAACCTGTCCCATTTATATACACGAGGAAGAAAAAAACAAAATTTAAAAAAAATATATATATATAAAAGTGACCCAATTGATTCGTACGTATAAGGTTCGGAGCGAAAGGTGAATGTCGCGTTTTTTAGACGTAATGTTAGTGAGAGTATTCGCAAGAACGAGCGTTACGGTACCGCATCGATTCTGCATAACGCGCGTAGCATTTACAATTAGAGAAAACATCGGTGGAAGAACGTTGGTTCTTGAGACACATTAAATGCCTATTTATAATGAGGAATATTAGCGACCCATCGACTAAATAAAGGCGTAACGTCGATGGAAGAACAATCGACGGTAGCATTGGTCCTTTGTTCGATGTCACGCACCGAAACGATAAGCGTTACCACGTAGACGAGATAGGGGCAAATGCATAATCGACGAGAACTCGTGACAATACACACTAGGAATTCAATGCCTTTTGAAATGCCTTTCGAATGTGGTGTTCAAACGTTCCGAATTCTATTTACCGAGCGAAATTCACGGCGAACGCGCGACTCGAGAGCTTCTCGAGTTTTCGTATCGAGTAACGCGCTCTCACGGCCTTCCTGCTGTGAGTATCCGCGCGAAAATTTTGTCCGAGGCCCTCGACTGACTTTTATTAACGGGCCATTTTACTCGATCGGAAAACTCCTGTATTCCGTGCGCGCGAACCAATAGAAAACTTCCTTTTCGTCCGACGTTAGTTCCAATTTTGATCATTTTTCCAAAAGCCCGTTCATAACTTGATCCATTCGAGAAACGTTAACTGTAAAACGAAAGCTTTTACAGTTAAGAGATCCGATTCTTCTCCGTGAATGCTTTCGCATTTCACGCCTACGCTCTTAAAATCGCCTACGAGGAAGATCGTGACCGGAAAACTCAACGAGAAAGGAACCGGAGCGCGTGTGACCCAACATTGAGTTAAGAAGCACGTATGAGTTTTGAATTCGTTGTGAAAGCTTTTGCGTGCGCACTCTCGTCGGCTCACCCTCGGAGATCACCGAATTGAGAAATGTTTCGTCGGGTATCTACGAGGAAGCACGACGAAGCCGTGTCACTTGAAATTCGTCTACTCCCTGCGCTCGGTTAAATCCGTGTCGTTTCGTTACGAGCGCTTCGCTTTTCTTCCATTCTTTTCAAATCCCTTTAAATCTACGACCATTCGCCCTCTGTTATTATATCGCAATCGTTATCATGATTACAAGTCGTTATCGTTACAATTATTATTCTCGATGGTGAGTGAATATGAGCGTAAGACTTTTTTCGAATCCGTTCGCTTCGTTGGGCGGAGGGTAGAGATTGACACGTTCGCCAATCGTGGTCGTCCAATTTTTACTACGGGTCCTCCTGACTTTGTACTGTTATTCTTTTGATTTTCTTTCGAACGTCGAGCATCCTTCGCCGCACTTGGAGCAAGTGCGTTTATAATTCGAGGACGACGTGGGAGGGGAGAAAATAAGAGAAAGTAAATAAAAGAGGAACGTGCGAAATCGGGCAGCTTTGGCGGCGCGTCGCGTGTCTGTCCCCACGCGAGATGCGAATAATCGTGTTGCGAATGAACGAGTGAGGGTGCGAGCGAGCGAATGAGTGTGAAACGTGCGAGCGTGTAATTAGCACATTAACCAGTTGTAATTCCGTTACAGATGCGTCATCGTTGTAATCGCATGGAATAGCAGACCCTTTCCCGCTTCTTCACGCGTTCATTTAGTCGCGGAAACGAAGGATACAATTGAAGTGTAAAATATTTTTAGTTTGCGAAAGACTGTCACTGACGCACTCGATGCTTCTTTCTAGCCATTGCACTCTTGTAGATAACATTACTATTAGTTTTTACTATTATTAGTCGTCGTAATTGTAATCAACAGTGTCATTTCTCATCGTCATTAGTTCACCATTATTATCGATCGCACTTATTTTACAATAGGTTCATTATACGCAATACGGAAAGGAAGAAACATATGTGTAAGGAACAATATTATAATATATCGCGTAGGTGATAACTTAGCATGCCGTCCGTCGCGCGACAACGAATTTCAATTGCGAAGGGACTGTATTTTTAGTTTCGTTTAACAAGGCGAGGGAGTGTGATCGTGGATGAAGAAATGACTTTCAACTCGACTGAACTCGATGCTCGCCAATCTTTTATACGATGGCCACTTGCAAATGATTTTCTTTTATTTCGATCGTTGACTAATCGCATGACGGACCACGCAAATGTTTGTACCTTTATCCTCACGCGTATAAGATATATTCGACCATGTTGTCCGGAGTATTTAAGCACGACGAGCTAAGAGAACGTAGCCTTAACGTAATTTATTCGCGGTAGTAGAAGTCGTTGTAAGATCGTATTTAAGGTACACGATGTAGCTTGCCAGTATAGACGTAGAATTAAGCGATAGTTTTCCATCTTCGCGAGAATATCGCGCCAACGTAAAAGCGATCGTAAAGTCGCGAGAAAACGAATGCGTCGAGTCGATCGCGGCTTTACTCGATTAAAGGACAAATATTAATATACTTATTCGCCACTTTTGTACAATTTTGTAAGATCCCGTGTTTTTTTTTTTTTCTTTTCTTTTCTTCTCTTTTGGTAAACCGTGGGCGCGGCATTCGTGCGCTCGAGATTCGATTCGAGTTCGCGTGTGAATGCCGCGCGCACGAGAACGATTGGAGAGTGAGAAATTGAAAAGCGGAAAGAGAGAAAGGAGGCAGTAAACTATTTACCGAGCGACGATAGTATTTAATCTGTCTACGTATTATGTCGGACACGCTTTTTATTTTGGGGTTCGATAACCCGCACTAGCGTGTGCGATCGTTCGTATGACTATAGAGACGAGGCAAATTATTATGCTAGAAGAAATGTAATTAAATTAGACGAACCATCCATTATCGCCAAACGTACACCATTCCTATACGATGTATCGTAACAGTATTTCCTATCGCACTACTAACGGTAATAATAAAAACGAAGAACTGTTGAGAAAGAATGCCGAAGACTTTGTCACTGCTTATTTCCTCCGAAACTTTACTTGTCCGTTTCCTCGAATCCTCTGGTATCGTACTCCGTACCTATTACGGAGGGTGGAGGATTTATCCTGCTCATCCATCTTAAAATTTCTATTAATTTTTTTATAAGAAAGAATATGTACCTACGCGCAAGTTCCACGTAAATGCGGGGCCTTCGCATATAAGCGAATCAAATTTTTTCCAAGAACTTAATTTTTCACTAGAATCACTTAATTCTCCGTAGAATCGTAGAGTGAAAGTGAAGACTAAACTTTCATTTTTTAAACAAATCAAGGTGACGTGATTTCCAGTAAATGCTTTTAGTGTAGAAAAATGTAAATTTTCACGGAACATCTTAAATGTTCCATTAGACAAAACCAGGATCTCGTGGGCTTCAAAGATTACCCAACGAAGGAACTAAGAACCAAGAAAAGTTCGTTTCGAGACACGTGAAAGCAAATCAGAAATCACAGCTCTTTGGTAACGCAATGCGTGCTCGCGCTCCTTCATTGAGTCGGTAAATTGGTTACTCCTTGCGAGTAATCTCGTAACGTCGTTTACTCGATGCGCACGCTTCAACGGACAATTCGGTAGGGAGAAGTTTGGAACTGGACGACCCCTTTGTAATTCGATCACGAAAGTTTCCTGTCATGGGCGCGCTAGCAGACGGGTGCCCTACCTGTTTGCGAGTTACGCTCACTTAAACACTTTTGACAGAGGTAAGAGCGTGCCTAACGCGAATATACAATACTAGGGGAGTAAGTTCACCATAGTGTTGCGCGGTACTCGTCACTCCATAGTTTCTCCTTGAATATTGGCGTTGCTGGTGGATAACTTGAGCTATACGGAGACGCACGGAGCACACGTGTAACACGGTAGATACGCTCGAATCTTAGGGCTTGCCGTTTCCTCCGGAGGTTGGTCCTTTCGAGCAAGCAACACGTTTGGATGCACGCGTCGGACGAGATAGAATTAATTCAGCATACTGCGCAGCCCAGGTAACAGCGTGAGCCGGAAATATGATTTGTCATGTAAACTTAGATGGTGCTTCACCATGTGAAGTTGAGTAATAAAAGTATTTGGTAAGACTTCCGTATCCGACCCTCGTCCGATCTTAATACAACTTTACTGGTACGCAGCCTTACTAAATGCAATTGAACGCCATAAGTGCGAATTTAAGGAAACACCTGCTTTCCGAGATATTAAATTTTAAAATTATATACGATTAAATCAAGAATTTTTGACATTTTTACGTAAGAGTATTTTTCGAGAGACACGTTCGTTCAATGGCACTCTCTACACTTTTTGTACTTTATTGCATTCTACTTTAGACGACTGTCCTTGTTTGAGCGTCCTTTTCCCTTATGTATCTTCCTTGATAATTATAATTTCGGTTATCCGCATCTCGTACTTATGCTGGATCAATTGTGAGATAAAATGCAAGCTTTAGAATTGGTTCGGTTTCGTTGATTGACCGGAAAGAGGTAGGAACTATTCACGATTCATTTTACAAGTGTACGCTGGGAACATCCGTGGATTGGTCTCGCTAAACGTTTAAACCGCTTCGTTCGAAAGCTCGTGACGCCCGAGAGCATTACGTCGACAAATCTCTTCGAAAAAATATTACTCGTGAGTGGTCGGCGACACAAGGGTCTCTTCAGGCCGGAAAATTCGTAACAATCCGATGAGAGCCATAATTTGTCGAGAGTATAACGATTCGCGAATGTTTATCCACTCGACGAATGATTCGATACGTTTGCACGCGTGCACTTGTAGGGCGCTTCCGTCACGTCACAGTGTTTGCTGTTTTTCCGATGATATAAAGTGAAATGCATTTATTTGCATTTATTGAATCATTTTCTTTTTGTATTGGCAAGTGGACGATCCCATTGTGAGCTAGCAATTTTGGTGTAGTAGTCGAGGAAATGTGCTCGTTATTATAGAAAATGGGTTTATGTAGATATTACCTGGCAAATGTTTTCACAGCTAATTAAGCATATTAAATCTCGTACGTTAATGTAACGTGGGTGGTAGATATAAAGTCAACTCGGCCAACATATACGTCACCGTACGTGTGAATGCGCAACATGTATGCTAGACCAGTTGACTTTATACCTAACGCAGCAGACCGAATTGTTATACGCGTGAGATTTTCATAAAAACGATTTCGAAAAAGAAGAACCTATGAAAAATTTAAACGTTGTTTCAAATTTAAAATTCCGCATACGAATGCTTTCCGTTGGAATTGACTGTATTTACAGTTTTTACAATTAAAACTGTATTTTCAGATTTCATTCAGTTTTTTCGAAATGTAAAACTCTGTAAACATTACGCATGTATGTATTTTTAAGAGAACCTATGGACGTTTACCGATTTTATTACCTTTTTCCAGCTAGGGCATTCGCAGATTACACGCGTAAACACAAGGGCGAATGTGTTGTCATGGTATTCGTTCGATCGATCTCATCAAAATTGGCTCGATCAGTTTTTATTTTTGTTTGTTCCAAGAGAGGAATTGGTATCTGCATGCAATCCGCGCTGGCGTGCACGTGGGACCCAAAAAATCGTGTATAACGGTCGGAGTTTTTTTCTCCATCGTATTTCACTTTTTAGTGTTATGCATATGCATGGAATATTGCACGGGGAAACATTAGCACATTACCATCGGTATAATAATTAGATTTTCCAAAATTGATTTAAATTTGTACATATTAATTTACGTGTAATTTTGTCGTGAGAATTGATAATTGATTTAGGAAATATATTTGAAGAAAACACTTACGTCTGCGGCTGATATACGAGAAAATCTTAGAATGTGAAACTTTGCGTCAGGACCACACTGTGCGAATCGCCCATACCGCAGCAAATTTATTGCGCATTTAAAGTGTCCGGCTACTGCTGCGTGCCTCGTGCTGTGCACATAAGACGGCAACAGGAATTTTTAGTGATTTTTAGTGGCCCATTATACTGCACGATCAAGCAACTACCTCTAAAGACCGCCTGCCTCCGTCTTGCTTATTTCGTGTAAACGTTAAATTGTAAATAGTTCTACCACACGCATGCAAGAAATTTTTTTAAGTAATTAAGTTGTATGAATGATATAACTATCATGTAATAAAGTAATTCCACTCTATTTATTTTTTTAATATAACCGTTAAAACTCTTCAAAAGCTATATTTTATATGCATATGTACACAACTTACGAACTAAATGTTGGAGATAGTATTTGCATTATATTTGAGATAATTGACAATTCTAAAGATACCTGCCGGTGTAACCCCCGAAATCTTAGACGCAGCGGCGATCTGCAGCAAAAATATATCATATGCATATATTGATATGCATTGGAACAAAGTAAATGTAGGAACGAGTTCTGTTGAAGGGAGTAACTTACGGTTTGTGGTTGAGCTCTGATAAGTTTTTCTTTATCTTCGGTTGACAAATTTAACGCGACCCTAAAAAAGAAATTATAATGTCGTAAATAATGCGTGTATGTCCATAATTTATGTAAAATTGGATTTACTTACGCGCTGTAGTCAATATCACTCGGAATAATCATCTGTTCACTTTTTCGTACTTCTTCGATATCCTGCATTTGTAATCTAGTTACATGTGCATACTGACTTTCTATCTGCAGAAACAAATATATATCTATACTCTAATGTGATGTATAAATGTATCTTGTTAATTGTATTAGTGCATTCCCAATCGACTTTAATTATACACACGTACAATACTAATTATGCAAGTACCTTTAAACGACGTGATAAAATTGGATCTCCGCTAAATGGACCAAACAAATCCGGCATAACTTTGGCAATATCGTCAAACGTTATATTTTGCTCCGTTACACTCATCATTTCAAATGCAGACGCAGATCGCACATTTTTTGACTGTATAATTTTGAGTAGATTTCGCCATCGCTGACGAGGTAAAATCGTATTTGACAGAAGCTCCGTAACTTCTTTCATTTTTGTTTGTAAATTCTTTACTTTTTCGTATCTTTCCAAAGAGACACAGCCCGTTATATATCCTTTCTCAGTTACTCTTAAATCGGCATTGTCAGGTCGTAAGAATAACCTGAATTCTGCGCGACTAGTAAACATCCTGTAAGGCTCTGTTGTTCCTTGAGTAGTGAGATCATCAATAAGCACCCCAATGTAGCCCTCTGTTCGACTTATTACCAGAGGAGGTTTATTAAAAACCTGAAATGCAAAAATACCTATAAGTGTATAATGTACTTTTAAATTGTATTCACGACAAGAATACATGTAAATTACATAACTATAATATGTCACCTTAGCAGCGGCATTTGCACCTGCTACAATTCCTTGTGCTGCAGCTTCTTCATATCCTGTGGTACCATTTATTTGACCTGCTAAAAATAAACTTGGAATTTTTCTTGTTTCAAGCTGTACTGTCAATTCTCTTGGATCGATAAAGTCATATTCAACTCCATAACCGGGTCTTACTAAAAGAACGTGAAATATATATTACTATTACATTCTTGCAAATATACATTACGCATTAGGTTAAAAGTACAAAATATCTTAGACTAACTTGCCTACTTTTGCATTTTCTAAACCTGCTAGACAGTTAACGAGTTCTTGCTGTTTCTCCATAGGGAGTGTACAAGATAATCCAGCAGGATATATTAATGGTGAATCCAAACCTTCTGGTTCTAACCATATTTGATGAATATTAGTTTGAAATTTAAGTACTTTACTCTCTATACTAGGACAATATCGTGGACCTGTTACTTCTTCAGTTACGTGTCTATTACAGTGTAAATTGTCCCTAACTATTTTTGCAACATTGTCATTCGTATATGTCAAATGACATGGTAACTGTTTTTCCGGAGGTAACCACACTCCTTTGCTCATGAATGAAAATGGTTCAGGTATGTCGTCAGGCAACACTTTCGTACATTTAGAAAAATCTATTGTTGCCTTTTCAATACGTGGAGGAGTTCCTACAAACCATATAAAATATAAATTACAACATTTTACTTCTGATATTTATCTGACCTAAGACTTACCAGTTTTTAATCGAGCCATTTTAAATCCAATTCTTTCTAATGTATCAGCTAAAGCAATGCTAGGTTCATCACCTATTCTTCCGGCTGGTCGTTTTTCCAAACCTATATTGATTTGCCCTTTAAGAAAAGTACCTGTTGTTATGACAACGGTATGTCCGTATATTTTAATTCCGTCCTCTGTAAAATAAGAATTTTTTGTTATAAACAGTCACTTAGATTGAATATGTTAAATTTATGTAGTAACATGTTTTACTCAGAATGATTCCATTGCAAGTATTGTTATTTTCATTTAATATCAAGTCTTCAACAGCTGATTCGTATATGTGTAAGTTAGGAGTGTTAAAAAGTTCCATTTGAAGATGCTTTTTATATAAATTTCGATCTATTTGCGCTCTAAGCCCCCAAACAGCTGGACCTTTTCTTTTATTTAGGATTTTGTAATGTATACCAGAAATATCACATATGCGACAACAAATTCCATCTAAAGCGTCTACTTCTCTCATGAGATTCCCTTTGCCAATTCCACCAAAGGATGGATTGCAAGACATTTCACCTGTGAATTATAAACAACTTTTAATGCATCGCAAAGGAAGAGGTATTTTTCATTCGGGATAGCCTACCTACTGTACTTTTTTTATGAGTAACTAATAACGTCTTTGCACCCATTCGGGCTGCAGCTGCACATGCTTCTGTTCCAGCATGTCCACCGCCAACGACAATTACATCAAATTTATTTTGGGTACTGACGTTTCGTATGACATTGAGCAGTTGCTGTCTCATTTTACGTGGAGTTACGATTTTTATAAGAGTCATCTTTATTTTCCTACAAGTTTCTTGTTTCTGTAAAAACATAGTTTCGTATTTTGTAGACAATTTATTTACTATCTTAAGTGTAAAGAAATTAATACTACTAATCTTTTAAATGTAATAAACATTTTACATGCAATGGGAAATCATAATAAAATTCTTTACTGAATTTATAGAATTATTCCTTAACATACTACGTACAACCAATCTATATTGATACAAAGTAATCATTTGTTTTTAAATTTCGATAAAGGAAAATGTACTTAAGTATATTTTGCATTCTTGGTAATATTAGTTTACTGCATAATTCTTCCTTATTTTTGAATTTTAAATCCGCATGTTGTAAAGTATTAACAAACACTATCACAAAATCAAGGCAATTCATTGTTTCCTCATTATAAGCGCAAGGAAGCCAATCGTTGCCATTGTTCAATACGGATTGCAAGGTTTTGTCCCAATGTAAATTCCAGGATTCTGACACTATTTTTAACGCTATGCAATCTGTCCACATTGCAAAGTTATTTTGTATGATACCCTTTTTGTCAAATTCAAAAATAATTCCTGCCGAGTTTACTATTCCAATGTGTAAGTCAGAGTTAATATTATAATCATTGAGAAACGTTCCACGTGAAGGTTTAATAACAATTGTAGTAGGATGTTGAGTAGCATTTGTACATGGATATGGAATACGGAATGGTGGCATAATATAATCAGAAATATGAGAATGACAAATTGGACATGACGTTGGAAGAGTTTTGCAAAATATGTTTTGTGTAGAACAATGTTGGAAACATAATATTCGTGGATCACTATCCATTTATCTTTAGTAATTTGCAATAACGAAAATACTTTTTCTTTACTAAAAAAAGCCACTATCCTAAAGGGACTATGGTATCCTTTCAACAGGAACGTGGTTAGCGATGGTAGGTTATATCATTCAGGATGGTGCATGGATCCCGCAGTAGTTGTTACACACAAATCCATAACTGCAAAAGAACGGGATGGTAAAACAAAGTACTCTTCCACGTGTCATTGCTCAGGAAGATAAAAACTATTGAAATCGTAGCTTTTACATAATTAAAGAATAACCTTTCGATATTGAAGTAGCTTTCATACTTACAATGCCTGTATTAGTGATATATTTGAGTCTATATATTTTCGGATGTGTGCTCCGAACTCCATTGACGACCCTATACTCTTATTAATTCTTCTTGTTCTCCGAAATCATGTAAGGATAAAAGCATTTTTGTATTGTTATTCTCGGTCATCGTTTCATAGCTTTTGCAGATCGACGCGCCTCTAGCAATGCATAATGTAAAGAAAAAGGTAAATTGCCAAGAATATACTGTGGACAATCAGGTATATATTTGTACATTTATTTTTATTTCACGTCATTATATGCATATTTGAAATTGTTTCAAATTTTTGTTACAAATCAAGTAAAATTTACTTTAAAATTTTACACCCTTTTGTTGAAATGTACCATTGCGCATGCGCGCGACGCAAACATTATGGCCATCTTGCGTTAGAATCAAACATCTGCTTCCTCATGAGACGACAATATTTCAATCTGACTTCTACCGCTAGACGGCACGGGGTGTATTAAACAGTTTTACCGTTAGAAATACTTGACTTTAGTGTTAGCAGTTGTCGCTTATATTGTTTGGTTTGCATTTACAAGCACCTACTGACATCATAATGGTTAAAGGCTTGTGCAACGTGACCGATATTACAATTTGCCAAAAGTATGCCTTGATAATTGCGCGATAATCACGATGACATCTTTAGAAAAACGCAAAGTTCACTTTATATTCTCGCGCTACAAAACGTCGACAAATAAACATTCTAATTCACGTAATTACCAAATTAACGAGCATCCACTTAATAACGAATGTCTTAAAAGAAAGAAAGCATGTCTTACCCATTGTCAATGCGTATTACCTATCCGTGCATACCAGTTTTCGAACAAATTAAGCACAAATTAAGTCTATCCGTTCAATTTATTCAAGTTTTAAAATAGAACACCTGAATATTCTCAGGTATGGATATTTGTATACAAAAACCCATCACAGCTAATAAAACATCGACACACCTGATATTGACGTAAGCGTATCGCAAGCGCGCACGGAAACACACACAGATGAGTTTCAACCAGAAATGAATAAATCATCAATGAATCAAGATTGCCGGATTATCAAGCATTCACAAATGAAACGTAACGACCCTAATAATTAATACAGTATTCGAAATTCAAATGACCGCGGTCGTCTGAGGTTGGATGCACTCGTCTCGACGAGAAACAGCGCCCTCGGCATTAGTACAAACGCGCGTCGTCCCTTGCTACGGTGGCGCTGGACTAGCAGCAGCTGATCCAATGGAGCAGTACGGAGCAGTTGTGGTCTTGCCCGCGTTTCGCATCGTACTTGTGCCGGCGCTCCCAAATATGATTCGTTTTGATCGGTGAAAATCAGTGTCGTGGGACTTTCACGTGCCCTAATCGTGACAAGTGGCCGGTGGTGAGCGTTGGTCTTGGACTGGTGATCCTGTCAACGGTGAGGAGCACGTCATTGCGAAACGGTGAAAGGCTCGTGAAGAGGAGGAGGAGGACCACGAGACGGTCGAGACTACGAGCGACTGGGCGACTACTAAGGAAGGGCAAGGAGAGAATCGCCAACGAGGACGCGTTGTCGTGTAAAGCAAGTGAGTTTCCTTCTTCCATTTATATTCTACGTTTCGGTGTCTATCGCGGCATCGTTTTCTCGCGCGGTTTCTATTGTCAACGCGAAGATGCGAACTCGCGGACGGAAAGCGGAACGCGCAAGGCGCACACGTGAGATTCGAGTTTTCTCTCGAGGTGACTGACACCTGATGCGTCAATGACCATAGCGCGCGTGTGAGTCGCGTGCGTCGCGCGAGTCTGCTCCATTTTTAAATTCTTCCGTGTGAAATGGCGATTGACTGGCGATAGATGACGAGCGGATCGTCCGATCGTGTTAGGCAGATTAATCGTCTTAGGATGCGATATCATTGGCGTGTTCAGCAATCGTGCGAGTAAATAGGAAGATAAGAATATTGATGATGAGGTTGTGTCGAGTATCACGCACTTTTTCGCGCTTCTTCATTTTGCTCGAAACACGTGTTCACGACTTCGTGGGAGATGAGGGTGCTAGGAATGCGAAGCATTTTAACATTCGTGCTGTAGCTTCAGTGGATCTCAACTTTGCGTGCCATTTAGCTGGCTCACTTTTTCGGCCTTTAATCGGGCACCGCTTTAAAGCGGTACGGTGGTATTTACGGGACGCCGACGGTGCACGTGACGTCCGCAAGGTCGCACAAGACGGTGCATGTGTAGCGCGTGTAACACGGGCTGCTGCATATTCTACCCGATTCTTGGTAATAGTAAATTTAAATGTTACACTTTAAGCGATGTTTAGATTTTTTTAGAATTTCGTTCTTTTTTTTACTCTTGGTAAAGTATTACAAAATATAAAATGGAATTAATTCATAATATTCATATAAGGAATATTTTTAATGCGTTGGTAGTTCACAAACTCGTCTCATTGCCTTTTTTTATTGTTTGTCCATCGTTGCGATACACAGCACGATTATTTTGTAATACTTGAATAACAAAGGATTTTAGTACTTTACCATCAGTTGACAATCGCAACTCCAATTTATGTTCCACCGACCCTTCTTATTTGATATCTGACGCAACTTAACATTATTAAATAATACTTCCGACAATATTATCTTATTATCAATACTTTCAAACGATTCTGTAAAAAAAGAATGACCAGATCGCTGTATACTAAAATCAACGATTGACCTAATTTTACTGATATCACTACAGTTATAAAAGTTTAACACGACCGTGACACCGTCGACGCGATAAAAAAAGAAAGAAACAGTCGTACCTTCGGTTCTTTATTGAATCTCCATAGATTGACGAGAATGCGTTTTCTCGCGAAATTGGCAATCCAAAAAAGTATGAAGGACAGAAAGAGGCGCAGAGAAAAAAAGCTAGACGACGCAACTTTCACGAGAGAAGAAAATACGTTGGTCCCGTAAGGACGCGTGGAGCGTAGTACGGTCGTGAGGTGTTCCATCGGAATAATTGCGTGCCTTCGCCGGTGGTATTTACCGCCGTAAGCGGATATGAAAGGACACGCGGCGGGGCTATTTGTCAGGCGGTGCGCGGTGTTGGAAGGCAGAGCGGCAGGCGTCCGTGAAAGAGGGGATATTAAATGTGTCTAGCGGTCCTTTTTTCTTCCCCTCCAGCCCAAGTTTCGAATGCGGGCTAAAGAGACGACATTTTTACGCGCTTGGCTTGGAAGTCGCGTTAGTCATGCGTCTAGTCGATCGAACGCCCGGATCCACTTTCGTAACGCTTCGATTTTCTTTCTCGTCTAACGACAGTGGTGCAACGTCGATTGCAAATTGCGAGCATTTAGTCGAAGCTGTAAATTGGAACGAGCAGAGCGCGGGTGGGTTGCCGGATTCGCTTATGTTTTTGCCAGAGAAACGAATGTGAAATTAATTAGCCCCTTGCATCGGATATGATTCTCGATTACCTCGAGATCGGACGCGGCAGATTCAATTACGCGCTTATGCAAATGCCAACTTAGATTCCTTAATTGCATCTGATTGTACTTTCATGGGATTCGCGATGGTACCGCTATTGTCATTGTTCGATGCAGTCCGCGAGGATGAAGCTGCGATTGAGATAGAAGAGGAACATGGCGTAACGTGTATTAAGCTGATCAAGAATTTAATTGGACCCTTTGAATTTTTTTTTTTTTATTGTGAATTCATGCTTTTTCGAGAATTAAGTAACGGACTGAAATATGTAAGCTTGAGAACTCTAGATACGTTTAAATGATAAATGAATCATTTTTGCAACTTTGCATACTGCACGTTTTACTTTAATGCTTCGACTCTCCACGTTATATGATTTCTCTACTTGATTACTTCTTATTGATAATTCCTCATTCATAATTCTTAAACTGAAATACAATGTATTTTGTAATTTAATTTTATTGCGATTACAAAGTACATTGTAATTGAATCGAATGAGAAATCCGAATTGTAAATTACAGTACAATCGAATAACATGTAATTGAACTACTTTGTAATTATAATTCACAGAATAATGCAAATTCAATTCCGCGCAACTTTGTCAAAAAAATAAAAAATTTTCTCCATCGTAGTCTCGATGGTAAATATAGCTTGAATCTTCTCGCGATATTCCGTCGCGTTTAGGAATACATATGTCTACTAGGGGAGCGTTGAAATTAATTTGTCACCCTTAGAAGTAACCGACCCGTGATAAACTACCGGAAAGTCAGTAATAAGATTAATCTCTGGGTCATTGACCAATTAGGCGATTTCCGTGCGGTATCGTTGCTATTCGTCTCCCCGCGGTGCATGCGAAAAACTGCACACGTGCTCCGCCGTTGTAACGGTAACGCGTGCGCACGTTAGCCCACATTAGATGCGTACTTTAGATAAGGCCTATTACAGGTAGGGTTACACTTATTTCCAATTACGGCGTGCCGCCCGACTTACATAATTCTAACGGCCGCGACTCGTGCAACCGATTATCTAAACGCAAGTTGGCTTCCGTTCTTCTCGCGGATATACGTAAATGGTAGGAAGGAGCCTCGTTGTCGATTCCTTTTTAGGTGACATCGCAGAGCTTGCGATCACAGAGCCTTGCCCCGTTTAACACTTTACCGACCGGTAGCGATTCAACATTCTATGCGCTTCTCTCTGGCCAGGCTCGATTGCAGATGCAGAAAAGTTCAAAGATTATTGATTTATTCGTCGACCATGTATCGTTTTCAATATTATATATCAATGTGAAATTTACAGTACAATTTAACAATTCTATCTCCCTAATTGATAACGAAGCATCGGTTCCCATGGCAAACAATTAGTATACCGGTCAATGAGCATCGGCTACCGATCGGTAAAGTGTTAATAAGTAAATACATTTTTTCAAGCATGCTTTTACCGAGTAGATGAAGGTAAAGCAAAAATGTTCACCAAATTACCAGGTACTTTCGTAAACATCAGACATACGTGTTATTTGCGCGTGTGCGCAGTACTTTTCGCACCATCAGAACAACCGACCATCGCGAAAAGTGTTAGTACGTATCTGTACGTGCGTGAACTGTAATTTCCCATTGATATTTTCCACTGGTTCATCGTGTGTCTTCAAATTTATCACAGTTTTTTAAAAATCTGAATATTTATAATGCATTACGTCGTGTCGGATAAAGTGTAAGCTCGTTGTAACGCTGATCGTTCAGTGAAACCATATTCGTGAAAGACAGCCGTATCTAAACGGTTAACGCTCCGTCGTAATTCGTCTACCTTCCTTCCTTCCTTCCTTCTGCCGGCCAGCCGTTAAGCCTTCGTATCTCTCCCACGAAGGAGGAGCACGATCGTTAGTCCTGGAAAAATAAATCTGAGTTATCGCCAGGCCAACAGATACGTTCTCGAGCAGTTGGAGCGCGTCGGCAAATATTGTCGTCCCATCTCTTCACATCGCTTCCTCCCTTCTCACGTTCCTCAGCCGGTACTCTCGGCGCTCTTCTCTTTCCCTCGAGAATTTGCAGTGGGACGTAGTAAATAAATAAATCGAGGTTTTCGTCCGTCTCATCCGTTACTCGTATCGTCCTTCTCGTCCTTGTTGAACCGTGCGGTTTTCGCATCGTGCATCCGTGAAGACGCTTCTATTGGCCGATGTCTGTATTATGTGTGGTCAGATAAGCTAGAGAATTTTGGTCGAGCACAGATGCGTTCGGTAAACGTTTGCCAATTTAATAAAGTAGTGTTAATGCTGAAAGAAGACTTTTTTCCATCGTTTACTTTCACGCGGAGAAATACACTTATATCTCAATTGCATCTTGCATACTTGATGAGCGGAATTTAGATTAACCGGAAGGTATTTCGTTTCCTATGATTTCCAATCGTTAAGAATCACCATCCAGGCGGAATCGGCCGAGAATATTCAACGGTCAAAGAGTTAATCACGTTCGTACCTTATACCTTGTATCTCCTATTTTTCTCCTCTTTTTTCCTGAGTCTTTACCACTTTTAGCTTGTACTACCACAGAACTTGCACCGTTTAATAAGTAAATACCAGGGTAAATACATTTTCTCAAGCATACTTTTACCGAGTAGATGAAAGTAGACCAAAAATTTTCACCAAATTTCCAGGTACTTTCGTAAACATTAGACATACGTGTTATTTGCGCGTGCTCATAGCCTGTACTTTTGTTCAAACATGACCCCACGTGTCGTTCGAATTCTGTACTATTTGCACCATTTCCAGTCTGTCGATAAACAAACCTTCATCTAAATATACACGAGTACATTTAATACCACGCGTTCTTTCTCACCCGCATCTAGGCACGGATCCACTCAACCCCTTTGTGTTCTCAACCCTACACAATCACGATCTCTTTCACCTCACGACACCCACGCTACTGACACTCCCACATTTTCCACCGACACCTAACCATACAAACATCCCAATCTTCAAATATATACGCGTTAAATCCCCGCATGCGTGCGGGTCTCGTAACCGCGCGCATTTTCCGCTCGCACGCAAGCGCGTGTCAGAATCCGGATATGATCGGCCGAGAGAAACGAAGAGTGGGACGAGGCTGCGACATGGCAGGAAGAGAAAGAGGAGGAGGGTCGATACACGCGCGCGCGCGACTACGTCCTCACAAATCACGAGGCTCGTGTGCATCGGGCATGATGTGTGCATAAGTCACTTTCGAATTGTCAGCACGTATCCGAAAATCCACAACGCTCTCCGTTTCCGATATTCGAGCACGATGTGCCAGGACGGGCATCGCCAGCATCGCGGCCCACCCTCGTAAATCACGAAGGCGAGGGTGCGCGTGGCCTCTATGTCCCCTTCTAGATTTTCTCTCGCCCGTTTCCTTCGATTCTCTACTTCTCGTCGCGCGCGCGCCACAAAATCGTGTCCGATTCGACGGCGTGCGAGGAGGACGGCGAACGACGTAGGACGTCGTCGTGGAAAAATTACGAGGGCGTGAGAGAAAGCGTCGAAGGGAGCAGCCCAGTCCCCGGAGAGGCTCGCAGCTAGTGCGACTTGTTGCTGCGGAATGTGGGCTAACCGCGAGCTCAACTGTTATCGATTACCCTCCGCGCTTTTTCCTTCCACCCGCGCGCGCGTCAAGATATTCGTCGCGGCGCCTCGTCGCGCGAATCCTCGTCGAAAAAGAGGTTTTATTTACGAGGTAGCCCGGGTAGCCGAGAATAGCGATGAAAGAATCGGCGCGAAAATATTTCGCGATTCTCTCGATACTCATGGTTCTAGGGTAGGATCTTTGGAATTTACGGAGTATCTTTAAGGAGAAGTGTTTCGCGAAATACTAAAATCAGAGAGATTGCAAATTTAATAACAGATGTACGTGTTTTGAGAGTGAAGTTTCGCGAGAGGTGCTTACTCTTGGTTTTTCTGTAGCAGAATGAATGTTGCAGACATTTGAATTTGCACGGTGTATTTATTAGTAAAGTACCACTCCGAGGTGTGTTCAATTAATGTGTACAATTAGCGTTTGTTTTTCTCTCTCTCTTGACGTGATATATCCTCTTTCTCTATTTCTAATTTATCTCTTTCTCTCTCTTTGTCTCTTCCTACGAAGATTCTTACCGTTCTTTTCGTCACGCGTGCTCGAGTCCCGCTTTTTAAATGGGTCACAGAGATCGCATAACGAGCGCGTAGAACGTGTACCGTTCGACGCGGGAGGAGATATCGCACGAAGATCGCTCTCGTCGTGAGAATTTGGCGGGCGGTTGCTGCCGTCTCTTTCTTCTATCTCTCTTTTTCACAGACGCTCACTGACTCATTCCTCTCGTCTCTGTCTCGCACGCGGCGCGAGTTGTCGTCGAGACTTCTCTCGTATTCTTATCCCATTCATATATGCAGCGGGCTCTGCACGACGCGCGCGTCGCTTCACGTCTCTCGTGATTTTAAAATCGAGCTCCTGTACACGTCGACGATCATCGCCCCGCTCTCGCCGTGGAAAACCGTTCGAGACGAGTGGAAATGAGCGCGGCTTCCGCCAAGGGGGGGGGATTTATCGTACTTTCCGCTAGAAGTGTTAATTACCGAATCGGATAACTACGGTAAACGAAACCTGCGGGTTCTCTCTCTTGGAAGGCGCGCACCTCGTGCGCGAAACACGGCAGAGTCGACTCGGTATCTGCCATTTTGCTTGGCAGGTTGCAAAGTCATGAATAATGAACGAATCCGCGTCCACTTGCCTTCACAATATGAGGAGCGAATCTCGGTGAATTTACTTCGCGCGGTAACTTGAGTGTTTTGAGTTGTCTCGATTTTTCTTCGAACATCTTGAAGAAAGTTTTGTTCGTTTGTGAGAAAATCCAGGGGCTCTTGGATATTGTTCGTTTATTATACCGTTTGCGGTTCGTGGGATAGTTGTAACTCAGTGATAAGAAATGGAATAAAATGGAAAATACGGGTGGTTTGTGGTTGCTCCGCAGGATCGCACGAGGCTTCCAAAGATTGTCCTCGAGGCATCCTGTTTCTCGAGTTCGCTCGGCATTTCGGTGATTAAGGGAAACCCTGTGATTCGATTGTCGTGCGGTAAAGTTGGATTACTCGTGTTCCTTTATCCTCGCGAGAGTACTCAATACGAGACCTAACCCCTGGTACTGTGTTTTTGTTACAATGCTTTGAAATTGCCAACTAACCTATTTACTGGAAATTAGTAGTTAAAATATCGTTGAATTAATGAATTATTAATAAACCACTAACTCAAGTAAATAGTCGAGGACGTGGTGATACGAAATATCTTTTTCGGAAAGACTCGATGGAGGATGCTCTCTGTGGAATAAAAAAGTGAAAGTTTCTTTTGTCTCAGACCGGACGTCTGAAACAAAGGCTGTTACCAGATCCGAAAAAAAGCAGGACTACATACTCGTCTCGCGTGTACAAGAAATCAAACAAGTTCAAACTTCGATCGCTTATACGTGAGAACCCGACCGATGGCGAAAGAAACGACTGAATCGAATCTCTCGCGACCTTAATCATTATACAGGAAAGCAATAATGATGAGGCAACACCTGCAACCGGCTTTACGCACTAGATCGATCGCCGTGCGAGGAATTTACATAAACGCCCGTTTTTAGGTACAACCGTAAACGGAGTGATTTATGCGCCCGCTATCGTGGAAAGTGTACATCTGTGTGTGTGTGTGTGTGTGTGTGTGTTTTCGATTTTGGAAAAACAGCTAAACGGATTTAAACGACAATTTTCAATTTGTGCAAAAATTAACCGTCTATGAGCGCGTATAATTTCCATGTCACACACCAATATATCGACATTTTACCAAATAAATTTGGCCCTCCGCAAGATAGTGTAATACGTCTTAATTATATAATTTTTCGAAAACAACCAATAACAATATTGATAACACTTGGCAGCACCATCAACTTGGAATATCAAAGTAAGTGTCTTGCAAGTTTGGAAAGTTTGCCCGATAAGTTTTTCGTTAATCTGCATATATAGGTATAAATCTATTGTTCTTCGGTGGAATAAACTGTTTAATGTGCAAGAAAAAAATTCACCCATAGAGGGTTAAGTATAGCAATGTGTGGTGACATTTGACGTCGTGTCGTCTCGAACCGTTTCGAAACGGTGGGAAATTCGAATATCGAAGAAGAATTATATCTTCGATAATATTCTCGATGGCAACCCAACAAAAATGTAAAGATACATTAGAAAACTAACTGAAGTGTTTCAAAATCTTTCGTTGAATCGGTTGTACGAGTTCCATATCGTTTACCACAGAAATGCTTTACTTCGTGGACGAGAGCGAAGCACGAGCACCCACCGACTTGGAGGGGGTTGGCGCTTTCGTTTCGTTCAAGCGTAGGGAGCTCTCCGTCCCCTAGTTATCGTTTCTTGCGCGTGCCGACAAGCTCACGCACAGTAGCCAGGTGCACCGATAGCTCTCATGTTTACTGCTCTCGCCTGTCGATCGTCCAATTTTCCCCTGCGACGCATTTTGAATTGCGCGCGCGTTACTTCACCAAACCTGTTTGTCCTTCACACTCGAATAGTTTCTGCTCTCGAAATCGCTTCGTGTTCTGCATCCGCCGTGCAGTTCCGTGGAATTTCAACAGGCTCGCATACGACAAGCTTGCGCTCCTCTCGCCTTATTGCAACTCTCTATAGATAGTATTTTTTAAATTAATCACAAGGTTCGCACGACGATTGGAATTCCGTGTGGGTTGTTCTCGTAGGAATTTCGAAGCAGTTACGCGGGTGCAAGTAGCTAGTTTACACGCCCGCGGAATGTTTTATCAACTATAGTAAATGTACGCGCGTTACGTAATTGTTGCAGTAGATCGCAGGATGTGCACACGTATGCGCCTTATCGATGTAAAGTTGGTCAACGGTACTATGTCGGTGACCATGCAAATTGAAACATCACGAATGCATGCAATTTAATTATGTATGCGGGTTCGACGTACTATTAAATGTATTATGTAGAAAGGTTCGGCGTAGATTTGCGCACCCTTAATTTTTTCGAGTACCATACGATCGTACGCAATTTGTTTAATGTCAGCTTCTAAATGAATTATCAAACGATGCATAACGCGTGTATGTCATAATTTTTATACTCTTTTCTGGATTTGTTATTATCCGATTTATTTGTTTGACAAATGGATCATTAACGAGAGCGAGCGAGAAATTAAAATTCAAGAGAGACTTTGCGTTGTATGTAATACATCTACTATACGGTCAGATGTTCGAGTTAGAGCTAAAGTCGTACAGGTGCATTTTTATTTTGATCCTGGATCCTTTATGGGGCACGAAGGGAATGACTGTAAAAATATGACGTAACAGTGGGAAGGATGGCACCTTTTGAAACAGGTCGTGCCGGTACCGGCAACGCGAAGTGAATAACACCATTGTTCCCAACTGAACTTAACCTTTTGCTCCCCAACTACCCAGCATGGTTGGCATAGCATCCAAAGGCGTCTCGCTTCGCAGCCTGTACCCTCGGTGCGAACCTTACCTTTAGAATCCCAGTAATCGATATTACACCAACTTTGTCCAGCCACGAATGCAATAGCCTCGCTCGGTACGTTCGAACCAAAATGTGCACCGGTGTAATTAAAAAAAAAAAACACAGTTTTTTTTTACAACCGTTAACACCCTCCATCAAACTGAAACTATATCACCGATACACTTCCGAAAACGCATCTCGAAAAGAACAAAAATAAAAAAAACCACCGAAATCGATCCGCGATAAAATACTACACGGTGTGTCTCTCTCTCTCGTTTCAGCACGTCGTTTTCCGTGTTCGTGGAACCAATTCTACCTCTTATCTATCGTTTTTCCAAACGCGCTGGTGTACCTCTCGCGAATCGGTGGTAGCGGCTAGGTGTCCCACGTCGAAAAGAAAATTTAGGATTGAGGGTGGTCGCGTAGAGAGAAAGAATGCGTTAATAGGAGAGAACGCGAGCGAGAGAGAAGAGTGAAGCCCGCGTGAGAGAGTGAGTGAGAAATAGAGAGAGAGAGACAGAGAGAGAGAGAGGGAGTAAGAGTGAGAGAGAAGTGAAAAACCGTCAGCACCGTCGCCCCTCGCGTAACGAGCCGGCATTGTTTCCTGAAAACATTCTACTGCACACGGAGTCTGACCAATGGAAAATTTCAATATTCATCCGGATAGCTTCCGGTTATCGGAGCGACGATAATTGAAATTTTGATCGTCGAATGGCTTGTGGAGAAGGGCGAGAGGGAACGGGGGGGGGGGGGGGGTAAACGAAAACGCAATTAAGATGGAATTGGACGATATATTGGAAGCGAGGAGGGGATTGTGGTGTTACGGAAGTTTGGCGAACGGTTGGTTTCAAAACACGAGGGTGAAGAAATTTCACTGGCTATCTGGCGCCGTTCGTCGATATTCGCAGCATTCGATAGCGCATGTGTAATAAGCGCACGAGGTCGGTCGCGTTCGCTTTTTTTTTTTTTTTTTTTCTGATCCCTTTGTTTATCGTCGTCCGGCGCGCGTCAAAGGGCGCATAATTATTACCGACCGCGGGGGCGCGCGTATAAGCTCTTGGTATTTGTACGTCGTTGTACGGGATTTTGTAAATGGCATTGGATGCTAATTGCGTTAACTGATATGCACAAAGGTTCGTTGGCGTTTGATGGATTTACCGAGTATTACGTTTTTCGACTGAGTCGCGCCACGAAATTTCGTGCAAGTAAATTTGTCGATTTTCCGCCAATGAATCCAATTTCGCATTCTATTTTGTTGCGCTCGTTTACTCTTCGCTCTGTAACGTCACATTCTTTTTCTCGCGCGTTCCCATTAGGTATGCAACGCTTTTTCATCCGCTTTTTCCGCTTTCCCTCGCAAATTACTTGTTCCAGGATCAACGTGCACGTTGATTAACAAATTATTCGGCGATGAATTATTCGCGTAGAAGCGCCTAGAATATATTGCGCCATGGATTGTGTATTGTACTTCCGGTATTACGTTACGTAGACGTGGATGAATTTGAAAAGGTCTGTAGTCGTGATTACGTTCTAATCGCGCTTGTCGTTGCAAATGTGCAAATGCAGTTCCGAGAGAAATTCTGCGGGTGCTTGACTTGCGAAATCATGATGGTTTTAACGTGGTCGTGATAAACTACGAAGTAATAGACACGAGCTTTTTATTTCTCCACCGGGTAAGTCTCGAAATCGACCGTATCGATTTGTCGCGGAACGCGGTTATTATTACGCGTTTATGTGCGCATTAAATCGCGCGTTGCGTTGTAACGCTGCGGAAGCGAACGATCATTCGCAAACGAAGAAGGGCAGTTGGTTTGCTACTGTCGGAGGTAGTGAGTCTCCAAATAGTCCCGTGGGTCGCTCAGAAACTACCGTCGGACGGTGGGTGCAAAAGTTTTCCCAACTTCGAGGCTCTCGACTATAATGCGAAAATATAAATAAGAGAGTGCTCGGTCCGACTGCTCGTCTCCTCTTTCTCCGTCCTCCTTTCTTCCACTTCGCCTCGTAGACTATCTCACGTGTTTACGGCCGATATGCATGCTGATGTTGCCGCGTACTCTCGAGATATCCTCCGTGAGAAAAGAAAATTCGTTAAAACGCTCGTCCGTTATACTCTCCGGTGTCCTCTGCAGCCTTCTTGGGTATTGGTAGATAAGAAGATGGAGAAGAGAGAGAGGAAAGGGAAGAAGAAGGGAGGAAAAAGGCGCCGACGCGGAAAAGCAACGTAAAACTTTTACGTGCACTTTTCGCGATACTTTTTTCCGCGATGCGCGTAAATAAAGTGTCCGCGCATGCGGACTCGAGCAACACGGCGGATCCTTCCGCGTTTCTCGATTGGTGTTTTAGGGTCGTCCTCGTCGATGCCAATGTGTAACGCGGTGTAACACCTGCGGCTTCTAAAGGATCGCTTCGGTTTGCACTTGTAAGGATTGAAACGAGCGTCAAGGCGATACGGAGAGGTACAGGCAAGGAGAGAGAAAGACGATGAAAAGAGCGGAAAAAAAGAGAGATGGACGAAGTTTTGTTTTATGTACTGACTAATCTTCATTCTAAATACATTTGACAAAAGGTGCTCCGATAAGCTCTTATCATTGCATAAGCGTTACACACATTTTTGCGTTTAAGGGAAGTAGGCCGTCGACTGAAGTTTATCGCCGATTCAACGGCGATGAAACGAGCGAGTGACCGACATACGGTCAATAATTTTTACCTTTCCTGCGCACAGGTTCACCCGCGTAAAATAAATATTTGTTTATTCGAACTTGAAATTCCGATGGCGGTAAACTGCATTTGATTGGAATAGCTGCAGATCGTAAAAGTAACGTTAATTCAAATACACGTAAAGGTCTTAATTGTTTCCGAAATTCTCTAACCTTTTGTAAAGATTTTATTATCATAACCTTTCAAAATTTAATTCGAATTCTAACTGTCTCACGATCGCTTGCTTTTGCTCTCGCCCTCGCATAACATCGACTATCCTCGCACATTCTGCAGTCTACACCCACTTTAGGAACTATTCTGAAAACGGTTCTTGTTCGATTAAAGTAACGCATTTTACAAGTCTACGTTATAACGCATCGGTGAAAAAGCTCTGTTTTTATTCGTCACCACCACCTGCACCCATGAACAACGAGGGTGGGGAGATTGGGAGTGCCTTGGCTTGACGACACGCGAGTATTCGCCCTGCTACCACCCCTATTCTCAGCGATTCGTATGAGCCATCCTTCCTGTGACAACACGCGTGGATGTGTCTGTAAGAGTCTCGCGTGTCTCGTGCTCACTTTTGGCGCGCGGTTTGTCTAGAACGTATTTACAGGAGCGCGGCTCCGTCGTCGTCGTCGACTTGAATAATAGCGCAAACACCGTGCCGACGGATTAGCGTGCGCGAGATAATCCGAAAAGCCAGCGAGCTCTCCCCTCCACGAGTGGGTATCTCTCACCAAGAGAAACAGGAGATGCGCTTAATGCTCGGCGCGCCCAGTTTTCTCTTCCCTTCGCCCTCTCGTTCCATTCTTTTCCACCTTCTCTCCTTTCTCTTCGGTGTTCCGTGTCACCTATAGCCCCTACCTCGTCCCATTCGCGCATCGTTCGTTTCTCCTACGTGTGTTCGTTTCATAGTTCCACTCCGCGAGCTTTAAATTCCTCCGCCGGAAGTGGAAGGTGCACGACGACCGGCGTCGTTTCTCTGCTAAAACGAATAATTGAATTCCATTGGGCGAGGAGGAGCGGAGCGTAGTCACGACGACGGAGGACGACAAGCTCACGCGAGCCTAGCACGATGTAATTAACGAGGGACGCGTATGAGCACTAATCGTGAACTAGGATAATATCTCTTTGTTGTCCTTCAGGCCTGAGATTACGTACTAGCTATTATCCTTGGATAAGAGATTAACGCGTTCGCATATGTATTTATTGCCAGAAGTTATTCGTTGCGGAACGATAAGAAGTAATCGACCATTTTTTATACGTGCTAGTTGATAAATATTTTTAGGGCGGGACATGTGCTCTAGCATAAACGCACCTTGTACGTTTTCTACGTTTCGATATTGTGTCGTTGGTAGACGTAAGTGTGTAAGGATCCGCTCGTTAACCCTTTGAGCGCTATGGACGCATATATGCGTTATGCGTCTGTCGATTTTTTCAATCACCTACAGAGAAGTATTGCAGTTACTTTTGTGTGAGATGAATACAGGTGCATTCCTTAGTAACACCATAGTAATAACACTCTTTAATTATTTAATCACGTGCAAAATGATTACTATAACTTATTATTATTTGCGTCTTGAATAGTTAATCAACAGAGTTCAGCCTAGCGAAAAAGTATTCCGTCCACAGCGATCGTCAGGCCTAGCGCACACGCATCGATTTCGGTCGTACGGAAAAATATCGTACGATCAAATTCTTTCAGTGGAACAAAGAAGAGCAATGCTATGCCTCAGTGTTAGCCACTCGCCGTCCGTACGGACTGCATAAGCCGCGAGTATTCAGTAGTCAAAGGGTTAATCCGCGAATAATAAGAAAGTAATAATAAGATCGTAATCGATGGAATCGTGTGTAGTCATCCGATTGGTTGGCTTCCACTCGAAAAGATTGCGTTCCTTCGGCGAACGTGGCTCATGCATTTCTAATGATCCCAATCAAATCCGCACCCCTGCTGCGCGTCGTGCACGCGCGTCGTTCCATCTGGCCGTTGCACTCTCGCAAATTCCCGTAATCTCCTCCAATCACGGGGACGATCGCATTATCGTTACCGCACCCTCTCCTCTTTCTCCTCGCGCGTGTTCCTCTCTGTCTTCCTCTTCCTCTCATTCGTTAGTTCTCTCACACGCGAGCGCATCGCACGGGAGCAATTCGCTGCGGTGGCGGCAAATTTGGATCGCAGGAGGAAATGGCGCGTGAACGGATCGGGGAGGAAGCGATCGCGCGAGACAGAAAGGAGGATAATGGAATTTCCATTGGTCCGAATCGGCAATCGTAAACGAGACCACCTAGAGGGGTGGCAAAGAATGCGCGCCGAGGCGAGAGATTCGAAAAGGAAAAGTGAAAATGCTAAAATATCCAAATAGGAGACTTCGAGGTACGCGCGAGACAGTGGTATGGGATTGAACCTCGGGTCGAAGAACGGAATCGTGCAAAAGGTAGAACGAGAAGGTGGACAAACGATCTGTTTTTCAATTATTCTTTTATTTACCCGTTTCGCGGGGTAGTTGAGCGAACGCAAGGGGACGAGACAAAAAGCGGGATAATGGAACTTCCGCTTGTCCGAATCAGCGATTGTAAACGAGTCCATTTTGCTCGTGGGAGCCGAAAGATGCACGCGAAGAAATTGGAGCGTTTCTCTCGAAGGACAAGTGAAAATAGTAAAATACGGAGAGTCGAAATTTGCTCGAGAGCTACGGAAATGTGGATGGCACGGGGACCGACCGACGAATAATCGTACAGGTAAAGGAAAAAAAAACGACGTGGTGGGTTGAAACGATTCGCTTTTCGATTATTCTTTTATTTACTCGATTCGTGTGGTCATTCGGCGGGCGAACCGCGCGCTCCAAACGCGCACCGCGATTGAAGAGAGCGGGCGAGCCGCAAACGACCCCTTATTGTAATTCAATCGATTGCGCGAGAGCGCGCACGCCGTGCGTGTCAAGCGCGTCACGTCGGTGCGCGCTACTTCAAAGCATCGAAATGTGCGCGCGCGTGCGTTCGTCGGGCAGGAAACGCGAGCGAACGGTGGTCCTCCTTCTCTGTTTCCAAAATATATCGCGTTGCCGCGGGACGACCACCCCCTTTCGACGGGGCTGCTTCCGCCCGCATTCGTGCGTTTGTGGCGGCGACGCGTTGATTTCCTTTTGGCCAATGCGCTCGCGGACGATTGAGTAGTACGATGAATTTCTAGCCTGCTCGACCAAGCACTTTTGCGGTCTTTGCATCGAGTTGTCCTTTGATATCGCCTCTATCGCCTGCATTTATTCCTTCGATAATGCCACTCTATTGGAAATTGTTTTCGTTAAAGAAAGGAGAGCGGATTTAACACGGAGTATAAAATACGCAGCACAGAAATGTAAAATTTAAGATACACCGTCAAGTACTCTTTCCGACCATAAAATACAAGAATTTTAAGGATCAAAAAAATAAGATTTAGGATACTCTTGCGTCGCTCTCGAATAATAAATAAATAAAGAAATACCCATCTGTTTATGCAATTCCCTTCGAGATAGTATTAAGACCCGAATAATATTTCCCGCTTGATACTATCTCGAAGGGAATTGCATAAACAGATGGGTCTTTCTTGAAAGCATTTCAGGAAGTAGGCGTTGGACAAATTGGAACACATAAATCAGCGTCTTTGCTGCTAAGATCCCGATCCACGACTACTGACCTCTAAAAAATTCTGTAAGGCACTTTGGGGAGTCATGACTCAAAATCCTGAATATCGTTAACTCGATAAAATAGTTGCTTCTTATATTAATCCTTTGCCATCTCAGGTTATGCGTGCGAGGTGCGATGCGCTCGGATAGGTTGACATTTAACACGTATCTAATACAGCAATTAGTAACTTTTTCGAAGATGCGACGGTTATGTAAGAAAACTAGCGAGTGAACGCACATTACCGGTTTAACTTTCGACGAGAGTTTTCGATCTTGGGTGTCGCGTGCTTTATTCGCGGTTGGAATTTTTCGAGCTTGCATTTGGCGACAAGGGCGGTGGCGAGAAGCCCTGCCTAATTTACATCGTCTGCCAACTTTGCCGGAGGATCCGCCTGCTATATTTTTCTCGGTGGCGACCCTCCTCCGAGATTCTGTCCTCGAGCTCGACGATATCGAATTCATGACCCTCGGGGACTGTATTCGAGGGCGACAGTAATAACAAGGAAAGAGAGCGGACGATGCTGGACCTTGTCCAAGGCTCGTCCATCGTCCTTTAACTTTTCGGAGCACGCTCTGGGGTAAAGCATGCGTAAGATGACGATTGGCGAGAAGTACTACGTACAATGATTTTAGATACATAGATTTTGGGTGGAAAAGTGCAGCAGCCATCAATTATTATTTTTATTGGGTTTCATGCTTCAAAATTAATTTCTTTATGGATTTGATAGGAAATTCTCTCTTCTGCGCATGAAAGATAGTAAATACGCTGTACAATGCAATAATAACCGTAATGCTAACCGATATGTATATCGATAAACAAGCAAACGTCTAAATTGAACCACTCGCTGAATTTTAAAATTATTATTGTGTATTGATCAATATTGCCAATTGGTGTTTACTGCGTGCACAGGAACATGGAACAAAATTGTATTTTTCAAAACCAACGGGAGTTTACAATAGTTGATAATGAATTTCGACATTGGTGCCTTGTAACCGTGTTCCACGGACGACTACTGCACTCGCTATTACCATACTTCGTCTATGTAACATGACTAGGGACGGTGTTCGATAATATATCAACAGACGTTACTACCTACCTGTGTAATAATAACGAAGCGAAGCATTAAAGTCACCTATTTAAAACCGAAATTCTACCGCGAATAGTAAAACAGATACGAAAAACAGCAAGATCGCTCAACGTCGAAATTATTTAACGTCCTTCGCGCTTTAACGGCGACGTTAATACCGAATACGCAATTTTCCCGGAGGGCGAGTACTAAGACGGCTTTGAGACTTCAAAGCGGTAATATTCGTTGCAGCAATTTCTCCCCTACAGAAGTTTTCTCCATTGGTAAGACCTTCATTTACACGTTCGCGTGAGCTGCGTACCGTTCTCTGACGCCTTCTTCGCGGATTCATCAAAGAGCCTTCTATACACGAGGCGCTTTCGCGCAAATCGGAGCGTCTTTACAATTGCATCGACAAGATTCGGTTGTGCCGTAAGTTTTCCTCGAGGAAATCGAATCTCCTTTGGTCTCTCCTCGTGCTCACATGTGTACTCCACTTTATTGTAGAACGTCATCGGCGCTTACGCGTAACAGTTCCGCAATCATTTTCACGTCTTCGACGAATGGTCCGTACCTACGTGTCCTCGCAAAGGTACTTACCACGGTATCTACCTTGCGCGATAACGTGTGGGTTTGTGTTTCCTATTATTGCACGTTCACCAACAAACTGCCTACAATTTCGGTTAATTCGCTTACACGACGCGCAACAATCCACCTTTTACGCACGCGCGTAACGTTCTTGTTATCCTCGGTATACAAGCGACCGATTCACCTGAGTTTTATTTACCCTTGCGTCGCGTCCCATTATTCCGCCGAGGCGGTGTTACAAGCACGCGTCGCCAATTTGCATCGTGTTAAATTTTATTCCACGACTTTATCGCGCTCCGCGCGTGTAATCTTCAAACTGCAATTGCCCCGTTTGGCAAACATTCCATATCAATGGCCAATTTGCCTGAGTCAAATTTTATCGTACGACAGTACCGAAACTTTGTCCATGGCTTCTCGCCGGGCCCCGCGCTTCGGTGGAACAATGGAAATCCTATTCGAATACTTCAGTTGACCGCCGATCTCGCTCCTTTGAAACTCCGAAAGAGGGGAGAGATGAGGGAGGATGCAGGGATCGAGAATGTAAGATATTGGCTTGTGGTATTAGACGATAGAAAGTTCGAGTTAGCGGAGGATCTCGAATATCGAGAGTTCAGAATGTGAAGCGGGCACGCGAAGAAATTTCTTTAGGCGTTCTACTTCGGAATATATCCTCTACGACGATCGATCCGTTTTTTTTTCGTGGCTTGGACGAGAGCGGTGAACGATAGAATTCTCATTCATTCGAAGTAAATTGTCGCGTACCTTTTAGCACATTTTAAGATTATTAGTTTTAGACTCGCATATCGGCGAAAGAATCTTCTTTATTAACAAAAATAGGATGCCTGCTCGAAAGTCGGAGAGTGTATATTTTTATCGTATATCGATTTTCTTTTCTTTCTCGACGCACGAGCTGTAATCTCTAATATTTGGTCGAGCTGGATACACGAGAAGATTCAAGAGCGGGATTAACGAAGAATGGCGAAAAATTGCAATGATCCGGTGAAAATAACGGTAACCACGAGAAGAGAATTTACGGAGGGATAGGAAAACGGGATACTTAAATTAAATCGTTCTCTTCACGATCGTCTGGTATTTCTGAACAGCGCGACGATATCGGTCGATCGGCTCGGGTACAATCGAGGAGCGTTCCAGTATTGACTCCATAATCGATAGTTGCAACTTGCTTACCTATAATTCCGGATGAGTCTAACGGTGGCTATGGCGCACACGGGCCATTAAGGAAAGGGTAACAGGGTGAGCAATGTGAACAGTTTTTCTTTGGTTTCCGGGGTTCTAATGCACGTTTGTGTTCCTAATGCATTCCAATATCGTGAAATATAGATTGCATTAAAGTGCCTTTAACCTCTCCTGGTCAATGTGCGGATACTCGGCACTAGACCTTTACTTCGTTAAACTTTCACAAGCGATAATTTGAAGTTACTTTTTAATGTTTCCTAACAAAGTACCGTAGTGG
Source organism: Tiphia femorata (assembly GCA_944319695.1). NCBI lineage: Eukaryota > Metazoa > Arthropoda > Insecta > Hymenoptera > Tiphiidae > Tiphia > Tiphia femorata. Next base: position 2,703,024 of record OX090899.1, read on the forward strand.
AAGCCACAAATTCTTAAATTGAACCGTATTTTACCTTCACGGTAAGCCTTAACGAAGCTACTTCAACGTCAGACTGACTTTTATATTTCAACTTTTCCCACGTCACGTTTGAAAATTGTGACCTTCACATCTCTTCACGTCTTACTTGGGTAAGACGTTATGTCACGGCCTCTCCATTGACGTCTATTCATGGTAGGCACAGTCCACGAGGGACTCTTTTCTCCCTTTGCAGCACAAGGATGCTACATACTGCGCTCACGATCATCTTTCACGTCGTCACCCGAAGCCTTATCGCGCATACCTACAAGAAGTCGTGATCTTTTTATGCTGTGTCGTGGTCGGCATTGTCGCACACTAAAGGACCATTTAAATTATTCTCACTCTACAAATATATTTTATTTAATTACGGTCTTACCCTTACACAACTTTTCTTCTCGAAGAGCTATGAATGCGTTTGAGTGATGCAGGGCGCTTACGCCACGGCCATTCCACGCTTTGATACATGGACTAACCCAATAACGTTAGAGTTCACGGAAGTGAAACACAACGAATATACGTTGTAGTCTAGACCTCGAACGATGGTGCCGGCGAGTTATTGTTTCGGCAGTTGGAGGGTGACAGAGCGATTCCCGATATCGCGCCGAGCGAATGGCCCGAACGTGATAGGGTATTTCGAACAAAAGCGTATCCCTTCCCCTACATTTGTCCGGTTATCCTTTTCGTTATGGCCGCGTGTATTTATCAAATCTCTCGAGACTCCCTGGAAAAATTTCCCGCTCGCCATTTCTCCGCCTCTTCCACTCCTCCACCTCGCGCTCTTGCATTTCCATTTTTGCGATTTCCAATACGGCACGAGGGTTCGAGAAGAGTGAAAATGGCTACGGACTGTACGTAGTATTCTTCTTCAACGTGTAGAAAATGCAGGCGCAGTCGAGAGGGGAAACTAAGGGCCGGAGATCGACTCGATTCGGTTTCGCACGGCCGTGACTCTTCCACCTTTCTCGACTTGTCGGCGTCCTCCTTCTTTTTCCTTTCTTCCTCTCTCTCTCTCTCTCTTTCTCTTTCTCTCCGTCTACCCTTTCTCTTTCTTTGTCCCTTCTCGTTTCCCCCTCATTTCAGACTCCCCGCCGCTCTCGTCACTCGCGATGGGGTCGCTGGATTCCGCGACGGTGTTTCACTTTTACCTCCTCGTGGCAACGAGAACTCGCACTTATATCCTCTCCGCCCTAACCCTCACCATTCCTGCTCCTTGCGCCTTTCCTCGCTCGCGTCTTTCTATCCCACCCTTTCCGCACTTTGTACTGATTCTCTCGGTGGTATTTCCATCTGTGCTCGTGCATTTTCACGAAACACTCTCGAGAAGATCGAAATTGTCTCTCTACTAAGACGTGGCGGAGAATTGATTGAGAAATAGAATTACGAATTTTCGCGTGGAATTTGTAGACCTCCATTTAAGTTTTCCATAATAAATACTCGCTCCGTTTTGACTACTTGATTTTAACGATGAAGGAGATTTTCAAGTAGAATTTTCTCTTCTCTCGTAAGGATCGAAGAGAGATGAGACCGTTTCAGTAGAAAGTGAAACGAGCACGAGGAATACGACATTTACCAACTACATGCATCTCTCGCGGTCATTCGCTTCAATCGACGAGTCGCAAAATTCCGCGAAAATCCCGAGGGTCGCTCTCCACGGGCAGGAAAAATCCCGAAGGAAAACAGGAAACTTTAGTACCGCAACGGAATATTTAGAGTGAAGTGGACGAGGAGCAAGAGCGTAAGAGTGGCATGGACTTTTAGCAAGGGAGGGCTTGCTGAGGGCATTCGAAAAATTCGAGTAAACCAGAGGCCTGTGTATCTCGCGCGCACCCCTTCAACCTCTTTCTCTCTCTTTCTCCCTTCTCCCTCATTCTCCGTCTCTCTCAATCCCGTACTTCGGCATTCGCGTTCCTCTCCGCCGGGCCGGAGTGCACTTTGCGATGAAAATTATTGGATATTCTCTTCTCTCGATATGACGACGTCATCTTGACCCACATGCAGATACACGCGCGCGCGCGCGCATACACTCGCATACATGACATGTGCACGTGCATAAATACAGTCACGGTCCAATTCATCAAATGCATCGGGGTTCTTCGTTGTCCCTCGGGATCTGTCCCACTATATGCTTCTCCTCCCTCATTTACGCGGTGTGCAACAGTGTGCGCGTAACTACGCGCAATGCTCGTGTCCTGCGGCTTGGTCGTCGGTAACATTAAAGAGAAGAGGGACACAGTTGGGAGCAAATTGTTTCGCGAAACACAATGACGACAATGCAGCTTCCTCCCCGTCGACGCACCCTCCTCGGATCGATTCCCGCGCGCGCGCATATTTTCCGTCGTGGGTGAAGCCGAGCGCGCATTCGACATTGGCAACCGTCACTATCACTCACGCCCGTTGCGGTCGCGCGATTATTCCACGTCGACGTAGTCGTCAACGAGCTCCTCTTCTCGTGGCACTCTTTGTGCGTTCGGGGCTCGCCGTCGTGCGGTGCCGGGAGCCCGGACTGGGAATGCATGCACGGCACTCTTATATCTCAGAATCTCGAGTAGGCGAGATTAAGGAAATGTATAACGACGTGGGAATGGCGAGAGGAACGTGGCAGCGCGCGCCTGCTCGGGTATAAGAGAGCGAAGGGGACGCGTTAAAATGGTTATAAATGTCAGGATAATAATTATTGAGATGGAATTTACGTCGATTCGTACAGACATATGCTTCGAGACGAATTATATTTTTAGATACACTCGTTAACGATGAAATTGATTGAGTGGAGAATTTTGGGATTATTATCATTGGAATGTGAGTTGTTACATTGTAAAGTATGAGTATGAGGATTTGCTTGTGGGAACGTCATTCTAATAAGAGAGGCACTCTGTCTTCGTTTAAATGACGAAGTACACCTACGTCTCTTTTCACGCGGCTTTCCTTACACGGTCCTATTTTACGCGTTCGTCTACTTTTACGCGACTCTTTTTACTTTTATGCGCTTTTTCCCCACGTTTTCTTCGCTTTACGCGGACCTTTTTCCTGCGGTTTTGTTTCGCACTGCACGCATCCACCGTGTAAAAAAAATACCTAGGTGTATTTTCGTATTAAATTTACGAGCATCTGCACCCGAGGACACGAAGCAAGCATACGATCGTGCCGCAAGAAACGAAATTTCAGGACACTCCCGATTACGCGTCGGTGAGCTCGCCGTTGAAAATTCGATTCGAGAATCTCACCCATTTCATCTCGAATCTTAACGCAAGTCGAGTGAAACGACGAAAATAGTCGAATAAGGAAATCCCTCTTGGTTCGCGGGATTCCGCGATTCCGACGGACGCGTATTCTCCATTCGGCATGTGTTGCGGAGAAGAGGAGGGTGAAGAGGGATCGTTATAAATGCAAGGGACCCCGGTTGGCGTGTATACTTCGAAATTTGAACGGCACACGATACCAGAGACGCGTCCAATTTTCGGCTCTATCCCGGCTCTATCCCAAATCCCTTTGTCCAAGGTAATAGGGCGAGCGCTTTGTACGCCATACTTGTGAGCTCGCGCGCTGGATGTTGGGGGGTATCTATTATCCTACAAGAGGAACGAAGATGGCGAGAGCGAGAGAGGAGAGGAAATTATTTACGACGAGAGGATAGAGAGAGAGAGAGAGGGTGAGGGTGAGGATCCTTTGGATCGCCTCGCTCGATGGTAACGCGTGGTTTCTGTTGCTGGGCCAACCCCCAAGAAGATGCACGGCCCTGTTGTGCCCTCCACTTCCTCCTCGCTCTCTCCCTCTCGTCTATTTCCGGCACTCTCTACGGTCCTCCCGCGGCTAACGGGAAAAAGGAGACCCCAGTGGAAGACTTTGAGAGGAAGTGGTCAATTAAGACGAGCCACTCGTGGAACGTCTATTATAACTCGCGGGGGTTGCTTTGCACTTAGCGCTCTTGTAAAAGATTTAAATTTCACGAGGGGCGTGCCACTGAACTTTATTTTCGAATACGCGCTTCTCGTTACTTCGAGCACTTTTTATAAACCGCGGACCTGAAAAAGTAGGTGGACGAATGTCGCGTGCGTTTTTGCAACATTTCCAGGAAGAAATATTTAAAACGACGATGGAGTAAACAATAGTGAAATATTAAAATCAAAGATTGTGCGCGACTCTAATTTTCTCGTCTCACGCGAAGAAGACTCATTGCTCGATATAAAATAAAGCTTTATCTTCAACGGTGCTAATGAAATTTTTCAAGAATATTTACAACTATCTTAAATAATCGAAAAAATTATACGTCGTTGCCGATTGGTTACGCCCGTATCAACGTCACTCTAGGACTCCACGGAAATCATTACAGCTTTCCTTAATCATGCCGTGCGTCATGCCGCCACCTTTGGATTCTCCCCTATTCGTTGAAACGGCTATCCCTCAGTGCAAACAGTGCTTGGAGCGCGCGCGCGCACGGGGAATTGCGGAAAAAAGTGGGACGTCGAACGACTGGGTCGCGTGACTCGAACCTGCGACCTGTCGCTCGTCGGGGTGACCGATTTGTTCACTGAACTATCTAGGCACTCGTTCCAAATTCTCTTCCGCGAGTATATTGCTCATACCCGGGGATCTTCTCTACTTTTTCTTGACTTTCGACAATTCTGATCTCTCTCGTACTTCGTTACAAAATAAATCTTTGCAACGTTCTCGATAACAACACGCATCGATTGGACGTCCAACCCAAATCAGATATCAAAGTTGACGTTGCACTTGATGAATTTTGTCCCGCTCTCAGCTGAAAATCCGACCTGGCACGACGTTGTTTCCAGTCAGACCCTCGTCGCCTCCTTTCAGTCCAATTCGTTCTCTTTGTACTAAATTTGATCTGCATTCCGTTCGTTTCGCTCCCCGTCTCTCTCGTTTTTCCGAACCCTCTTCTGCTTACTGCGCAAGCACTGACGACGCGACACAACGTAACCCATTATTCCGAGTGCATTTCACGACGGCAACGCGCATGCCTCCTCCTTAACTGGAAGTCGCCGGATTATCCGGCACGGAACACCGAAGCTTTACAAGACACGAGGGAGCGATGAGGTTGAACGTACTCATTATGCGTGCCGGGTACACCTTCCCCCTCGTGGCTCCTTCGTCGGAGCTTGGGCCCGGCACTGGCGTTGACGTACCGCGCAAAGTTAACGCTGGTGTACGTTTTAATGTATAATTAACAACGCGCAGGCAGGAGCCTCGCCTGAATTCGTGGATCGTCGGATTAGTTGGGCTCGCTGGACCATAACGTTCATCAAGCTGGATGCGGAAAACACACTGTCGACGCGGGTCGAAGGGCGGAATTCGCGCGCTCGTTGATGAGTTAGATATAAATAAAATAGAGGTCTGCTTCGTTTGTCAGTTTACTGTGTTTGGTGTGCACGAGGATCGGGTCGTTCGAGTCTGCACGAACGTGATCGAATAAGGTGCTCCGCGTTTTTTATGCTCGTAAGGGTTCGACGTTAATTGCACAAATTATTGGCGCGCGCACACCGCAATAATTACTCTCATTCGTAGCTCTTTTACGATCGGTAGAAATTACTGGCTGAATATAGCGACCGAGCATTAACATTCGATTAGCTAATCGGTAAGTGCTTTCCGAACAGAAACCATTTCTCTTCCACTCCCTCACGGCGCAGGACCATTTACACCGTGGAAAATCTACGCGAGTTCGTTAACTCGTAATGAAAGGTAAACGAAGTTCTCGAAGCGTAGAATTTTCATTAACTCTGTTTCACGGTACACGCCGAAGCAACGTGCGCGCGTGTTTGTCTTTGTGCATTTACATTCGGCATTATGCATTTTTACCTCGATACGGAACAATAAGCCACCAAACCGATTAACATGAACTATCTTGGAAGCTCCACTCGTGGATTACCAGTGGCGCGTTGCGCACACATTGCCGTTTCATAAAATCTGTTCGGCGAGCGTGCAAGCGGATATAACGATACCTCAAACGGCGCAGACGTAATGAGCCCAACGTAAAATTAACGTTAAACACAGTTTACCGGCGAGATAATAACGTAGAAGATAACTCAAAAGAGGTACCGTTCCAGCGGCCAAAATGTCGCGCAATTGCCCACGAATCGCCGAGACGTAAGGCAGGAGGGCACGCTGCATAATGTACGCTCCGCGTAAAATTCCCTTGAAATGTTGTTCAGTCCGGTTACGCGATTACGAGTCGTAAAAGAGGGGAGATAGGTGCATTTTATGATAATTGAGGCCATTGTACCTGACTGGAGGAGTCGCAATAGAATGTTTTCATGCGACACCAGCCACCGGTGTTGTGTACCGTCTATGAGTATCCGCGGTGCGTTTGTTCGTCGTGTAGGTACCAGAGACGCGATAGCACGAGGTAACTTTGTGCCGGTTGTATGCACGCATTTGGAAGGGAGAAACAGAATCGAGTATTCGACCTGTCTTACCGAATTACCATGGCCTCTTGTCGGTCAAACGTCGAGTTCGCATGAGCGCGCGAGAACTGCCTTGCGTAAGTGCTCGTTTACGTGTTCATTGCGGACTAGAATCGATATTGTTCCCGAGGGTACGTTCTTTTACCGTCTATCTCTCTACTTCGTGCGCATCCAAACTCGTACCTCTCTACCTCTTGGCACATCCACTTTGCCTCTCCTTTCCATAGTCGTTACCAGTGTTCTCTTTAGGCAGTAGAATTCCTATTTCTGATTCTTAGACTGCTGTTTTTTTCTACATTCTCATATTAATATTGTGAAAGATGTAATACGTTAATTACGTGGCGTTAATTAACCACTGCTCTTTCATACTGTGACATAAATAACAAGAGCTGAAGATTAAACGTCACAACGCGTCCTTTAATATGAGCCTATCTACGAGCACCGTGTAGATACGTGTCAGGATACGTTAGAGGATTATCCTTCCATTTCATGCTTCCGTTCCTCGCGCCATTAAATACCGATATTAAATTCAAAGTAGGCAATAAACTTTCCCATCTCTATTCTCCTTCTACGTCTACGAGTATCTATCTTCCTCTCACCGTCACTGGCGCGAGCTCCGGGCCGCGCGAGTGTCTTACGATTCCACTTTCCGCGATTGCTCGTTCGCTCGAGTCTAATCCAATCGCGATCGTGATCCTTTCGACACGCGCTCGACCGTTTTACAAAGGGTAATCCGCCGTATCACGGCGTTTCTTTCTTTCGTTCTCTCCTTCACCCTTTGCTCGTACTTTCTATCTCTTTCTCCTTTCTCTCCTCTTTCACCGACTGGCAAAGCCCGCTGTCGTCTCATTGTCCCTCCCTCCGTCGAACCTCGAATTAACTCGATTTTCACCGCAATTTCCTTTCTTCCTCTACAAATTTTCCGCGAGCCTGCTGTCTCGTCTAGCACGGCCTCGGATAATCTCGTTGGCCGTGTCGTAAACGTCAGCGTGCCAGCCAACGATCGAGGGAGCAGGCAGTGCAGCTCGCTCGTCCCCGATCGAAAGCGACGTTTCGATTACATCCCCCCATCACGCCGTCCTTATTTATTTATACCGCTAGGTTAATCTTATTACGTGCCACCCCCCACCATCGAGGCTCGCACGATGATGCGTCGATGGAGCGCGTCGAACGAAACTGTAATCCGTTGAAACACGCCAAATTCGCGCTCGCGCAGCCTCGCCGCGACTAATATCTAAATTACTGGGCTCCGATCGAATTACCGATGCGCGCACTCCAGCCTCCATTAATGCAACGACGAATTCGTTGGATTAACGACCGCGGTGGATCGTCGCTTTCGTTATTTCTTTATTTACTCTTCTCTGTCCGTTTACTTAACGCTATTTCTACCAAAGGTGTCAAAAGACACCTTCTCAAATTGTATTTTAAATTTATTTTCCAAATTGAATCATATTTCCTCAATCACTTCTTTCACTACTCGTATATGTATTAGTTGTTAAATTCATTTAGAGGTATTTTCCTGCAGCTCATCCTGAACACAAAAGAGCTCTTGGTCGAAATGGGTATATACAAAATCCCGGTAGAAATAGTGTTAAACAAGGGCGGAATAAAAAGATGAAAAAATGTAAATGCACCGTAAACGGCACAAGGAAATTATTAATAGAATGTCCAACTTAACGGCATTCACGAATGATAATTGAGAAATACTTATGTCACATTTGGGAGAGTCTCGAGGGGGTTGCTATTGACTGGGCACCGGGTCTACGGACAAAAGCTTCTTGGTGCTTTTCCTCGAAGGGGATCAACAGTTGCTTTCCTGGGTTCGAGGCGCTTGCGTAAAATTCTCGAGTGGCGAGACTTCGAGGCCGTTGGTGGCAAGGAAAAAACTGTGAGGGGGTTTGAAACGAGCCTCACGAAGGAAGGGGGTTGCGAAATGCGTGCTAGAATGAATAAACTGTACGAGGTTGAGCCCATTGGACGTCGTAAATTATAGATATGCACTTAAGCAAAGTGCATCGCAAATTCACGGCTTGCCACTACCACCATCATCGCCACAACCTCCTGTCTTCCGCTTCCTCTTGTTTCTCGCGGCTCTCCTCAATTTCCCGAGATTCTCGGGCACGTGTGATTAATGCATTTTTCGAGCGCGTACCCAATTAAATGCCCCATTCTCGCTTAAACTCCCCCGAGTGGGTAATTCGCTCGTGATTAAGCGAACGGATTAAACTTGGAGCCCTGATGTAACCAGTTCGATAGGTTCTCTCGTTCGCGTTACAGTTTCCTGTAATGTACGAGCTCGCTTTTAACGACGTGCTACGCAATATTCGATAATTGCTCGCCGACTGGCGATAAAGTTTGGGGGAAGGCTTCCGCTCGAAGTTGGCAATTAACAGTTCATTTGCCGGTGCTGTACGTGTTTTTCGGCATTCTTCGCGGCCGGATAATATCGCGCTAATTCAGTAGAATGCTTTCAATCAGAGCCTACCTGTGTCATCGATTAACTAATTAACCGAATAGTGACGTTTCGACCGACTTTTTAGTCTCCACGTATTAACTCCTATTCTGTTTTTATCCAAATGCCAACACCGATGCGCTCTATTATTACGATCGATTCGATTATAATGGCGCACGATTCTGTTCCGTAATTAATCATAGTAACCTCAACGCGTGGTTGGGAATTCGCGTTTCACCGGCGGAACCGGGCGATATATCAATCATCGGAAGAGAATATTATTTCTCTTTTAATCGGCAATTACTCATTATGATTATCATTGGCCGTTTCGGCGATCAAGTGTTCCACAAATCGATAATTACTGCCACATTTCGTAATACGAACTCACGGTGCTCGTGTGTGCGCGCATGTGTTTGCGCGGTGCCTTTGCTCGTGTACATATGCTCACGCGCGTGGCTCTCTCAAGCTCACCCCTAACGTTCCGTTCTGTTAGCTCACGCGTGTCAATACCGCGTAAAGAGGTGATGCACCTGCGTGCATTTACTCACGTAGTGTGTGCCGCACGTGCGAGCACAGACACGAACGCGTGTCGTGTGCAATCCAGCTTGACTATCGTACTTCTACGTGATCTTAATTCGTATAAATAAGTCATTCGTCGAGTTTCCAATTCTCAGTCTTATCTCGGTCCTATTTCCTGTTCGATCATTGTGGATATTTCCTGGGAAAATTTCCAGCGGATAAAAACTATTGACTCACGATCAACACACGTTGGTGACGTATCGCAAGATATCGGCGAGCGTCTGCCGAAAAACTTGGATTCTTTTTCCATTCGACGATTCGTACGACAAATTTTAAGGAATATCCGAAACGTCGAAACTTCTACGTATTCCTCGGTACTCGTTCTTTCCAGCAATCTTTCCCTCTTTGCTCTTCGCCTTGGACTTGTATCGGTTAGATATTGGCAAAATAAAGTTCACGGAATAGCATATTCTGCCGGAATAATTTTCTCTGAAGGACGAAAGTGTCGGATAATAAAAGGCGCATGAATAATAACGCGCGAGACTATCAAATTATTGGGCAATTATCGTTCGATTATCATTCGATTAACACTGCGGCTGCCGTGCCCCCGGCATCACGTACGAACGCGCAGTTCATATTCGATAGAGATTTTACGGTACCGCGAAATGGAACGAGCAGCGGTAAGCGTAATGCGATACTAGAGTATTAGAAAACGCGACGATATTAGGTGCTCGTAATATTTTACTTCGTAATAAGTGATTGATTAAAATTTGTTTTCCTATTACTAGAAGAAGCTCGCGCTAGAAGCGTACAACCAAGCAGGTGTGCATTCGCATCTGCATAGACTTTCACGCGAACTTAACGATCTTAATTAAAAATAATCATCGCTAATAAGTCTCGTTTAAAGTTGAATGACCTTAATTAATAATAATCATCGTTGCCTGGTAAATTGGCAATGAAAATTGACGAAGCGAATATTGAAAGTCACGAAGTTATCGTGGATAGCTTTATTTACGCGGTACATCGTCACGCAGACCATAAAAAAGCGCTTTTATTTTACGGCGTCGCCAACGGGAGCACACCGGATATATCCTAGTTTGTTCAGATGGCTGCTTCTCCGTCACGCAACAATGAGTATGCCACGCTCGTTATCGCAGGATGTACCGGAACGCGAATAATTATATCGTATCAGTGGCGGCAGCCACGGCGGTAAGAAAGAACTTTCGACCCCGTGAACGACAATTAACGGTCTACGCGCTTATTACCGAATTTCAAGTGCGGATAAATTCTTTAACGAGCTACGAAATCCCACGCTTCTCTAAAGTGCAATTAAATATTGCCCGAGCACGATAGAGGGCGCCTCCTCGGCATGCGTTTATTATGATTGATAATTTCGGTACTCTCCACGGTCGCTATTAAATTTGCGAGAATAATCAATTTGCCGATCCCCGATCTCCTGTGCCGAGAGTATCCGCTTAAATATTAAATTCCAACTTGACCTAGGTGAGCCGAGATATACAAACCAAGGTCCGTCGTAATGTCATGCGTCCGTTATAACGACCGGATTTATAAGCGATGAGTAGCATGTAGATAAATTATTGTGCCGCTATCGTGACAGGGGCACATTATATTTCCACTCCGTTAAAACTGGGCTGCCTTTCGGACAGGTCACGACTCTTTGGCAGAATGCCTTAAAATGTATTTTAATACACATTCCATGGACTTGGGAATTTATCGTGAAAATTCTTTGAATAATCCACGCTCTCGCGGTAAGACGGTTCTACGAAAATGATTAAACGCAGACCAAACCGCCTGTGTAATCATTTCCGAACAATTGTGGGCCTTGGTCAGTTCTCTAACCATGGCGTGCGATGGGACAATTAATATTTCCTATTGTACGTTAGTTTCAAAATGCAGTTGGTTCCATTGCCCAGGAGGTATGCGCCGCTTGATTTGTAACTGTATAAATAACAGGCTGACCCAGTTACGATGATCGATTTTAGGCTAGGGAATTGTACGCGGCTCTGTTCGCCGATCCACCGCGCTTCTCGGACATAGAACGATTGATTTTACACAGACGCTAAATTAGAATCCCATTGGGTAAAAATTTACGATCGTATGAAGTAATTAGCATTTAATGCAACAAAAATTGTCCATTGACTCGGCCGATTTTACAACCCTATTTTTTTTTCTTTTCTAAATACTCTGAAGTAAACGTCATCGATCGGTATACATTCACTTGGAGTCGGTGAAGTAAAAGCGACACTCTCGGTAAATCTACAGACTCGAATAACAAGGGCATCGAATTTAAATTCCGTAATCTACTCGATCAGTCGCGATTACCGTGTTACACATTGGAATGCACTTCGGCAGTCGTGCGAGACCCTCGCAAAGCTTCGCCCATACAGGTTTACCAGCAAGCAGACAACAAATTAACTTAATCGTGCGCGTCGAATTCCTGTCGAGAAATTACTCGTTTTTTTTTTTTCGAGTAACAGTTCTGTCTCTCGCTGTCTTTTAATCTCTCCCTCGTTCTTCTACGTTCTCTCCCTCGTTCTTCTGACCCAGTGCAAGAAAGTCAACTTCCTCGCAAATCGTTAGGTAGCACGCCAAACATTCCATTCGATTTCACGGGCCGGAATGGGCGGCCTTCCGTGATGGAATGGGTCGATAGTAATTACGTAAGCAGCGCACGATTTTCTGGCCGAGCTGGGAGATGGATCCGTCGACCCGCCTGCTGAGACTCTCGAGACTCGCTTGGATTCTACCTCCGTTGCATTAGACTCTCTCTCTATCGGAAGGGTTACGGAATTGTTTCGCGGAAATATGTAAGCCCCGTTATGCGCAATTAAGACGGTTAAATTGGATCGATGATATTCTCTAAGCTATGCGTGTAATATCGTCGATGGTGTTTCTATGGTGAAGAAATAGCCTCTGCATTCCATTCGCAAGATATTAAATCTGCTGCTGCGCGGAATTCGGATTTTGTTGAAATTTCCATCGAGGATGTCACGGTTTGTCGATGTGAATTTATAACTTTTTAATTGTCTAGTAGAAAGTCAAACGTGACTATGGCGAAACGAACGTTGCGCACTTTGGTTTACGCGTTTTATAAAGAATTACAGCGTAGTAGCTGTACAAATTGCAGTTCGTTGGAAACAGCTTCGACCGCTAATGCAAATAGGAGAATTAGCCTCCCTCTAACGCGCAGGCACATAAATTTATTTGTTATTCGATGCCCGAACTCACTGCCTATTAGGCTCATTCGAATGAGATTAATTAGTAGATATTAATAGGTGCCACTGGGTGGAGCGTAGAGCGCATGGAACGATTTGGCTAATTGGTCGGTTAGTCGCAGCTGTTTGGTGTGAAATTTCGATACAGCCGATAGGCGGCCACGTTATCGACTGAATTTACTATTTACGCTTACTAGGTGTTACCGATAAAAAGGAGAAAGAAAAGTATCTGCAGTTTTTGTTATTCGATCAGTCGTGACAATTATTGTAATAGTTCACTTTCTCTGTTTTTTAGACTCCGGCTACACGTAGGACAAGCTCCCTGCCCACTTTATAAGTGCAATCTACGCGACAATCTACTTGGTAAGTCCAGCTATCACGTATTTTGTTTACATCAAATTTATCTTTAACACGTTGGCTGCCATGTCACTCGAATGTGGGTGATAGCATCGGTGCCCAATCACGAATTATCTAAATAGCTATTTCCTAGGATAATTAACTCATAATTAATTATGGAGAGAACAATCTATTTTATGTTTATAAATATCAATGCATCAAGAAAAAATTCGTCAGAATTGTTCAATCGAAGCAAGACACTAAACTGCTTCCGAAACGCTCTAGTTTTAATATCCAAAAGTTTAGGAGCTTCAGATTATTCCTAGCTCGCGATAGAAACTTAAAATAATCGGACGCGGAAAGCCATCCTCGTGGCGCGGTAAACGCGACATGGTGCCGATTCAACGTTCATCGATCGCAGGAACTTCGTCGAATCAGCCGCATTAAACCGCACGAAACGCGAAACGTCAATGCTCGTTGAAGATGGATCGGTGCAAGCGCCTCTGTGGCTTTCGACTATGCGTCGAACGAAATTACACGTGTAACACGCGTCCTGCACCGGCGGCGATTCCGCGCATTCGTCGTTGTCCCACGAATTCGACGCTTTGCCAGTGACCACGTGGGAAGTATTGCCCTCGTTGTTTCGGCGAGCTTGTCGGGCAGCATTGGAGGCTAACAGTGAGAACACAGAAGGGTCGGGAAAAAATTCAACAGTCGAGAAGTTCATCTCGAATGTTTTAAATATTCGTACGGGCCATCGCGTTGAGAAATACACAGAAGCAATAAAAAAAAAATCGAGTACATTATTTTGCAGGTTTTACGTACCTCTTCGATAGAGAATAGTAATCCAAGATGGGACAGCTTTCTTTAAGAATGAACATTTCAGAAACCAAGGGTGATAAAACAACTTTGGTGAAAACTTTATTAACATTTACTCCAAACAGAACCAAATTATGGTGATAAATCGTACTATAAAATAACGTAAATTCTTAAGGATTACATGTAAAAAAAATTTGCAAATGACCCATCTTCGGAAGCCAATCTTCTAAGATGGAACGTTATTCCTCTGATACATGATTCACGAGCCCACTAGAAACACCCATGACATTGGTAGAAGTCTTCTTGATCTCCTACTTTACACATTTTTCTCTACAAAAATTCTCGTTCCCTCAGTGTCCACGCGCTTAAAAAACAAAAGTACACACAGCTCAATGCGCGCACACCACGTGGCTCACGATTCAAGCCACAACCGCGAATACGAGGTAATTTCATCCACCAGCGCCGAATTTTCCACGCGCCAAGCATTTCCGCGGTGCGAGCCGCTACTTCCTCCGTAGACTCATTACAATCGCAAATTATTTTTATAGTTTTACCGTAATGCACGCCACGCCAGTCGCTGGCGAACAGGAATGCCGTCGGGCGCAGCGGTCGCATCATTATTGGACGAATTTATTGCTGGAAGGTCGAGCCATGTGCGCCGCTACATTTATCCTTTCATTCGGGGCTATTAAGCGTCGTTTGAGACCGTCCATTCGCCTCGCCCACAGAGGCCAGCCACTCGCGAGAGCCGCAAAGTACGTAACGAAATTATGCCTTGAACCAAACCGCAGGAGCAGCCTTCTCGTCGTCATCCACCACCGACACTAGGCTCCAGAGAAAATGACGAGATACGGGTTAGAGACCCGCCTTTGGAACCGTGCACCTTTGTATATAAATACAATTATGCCGGTGGATGATGTCACGTGCGTCACGTCGGAAAGCGATCACACGGTCATCCGCCTGCACGATGCCAAAGGCGCGTTCAAACGATATTCAAGTTTGGGATTTTTTATTTCGCGGACGCCCGATTTTTCAGATCTCCAAATTTTTCCGTGAATTTGTCGAGAATATTTACTCTTTTGGAACATCCAAAAAAATGCTGTAATCCAATGTTTATTCTAATATTTATCAGTGTCAGAGTACCAAACAAACTCGAGTATAGCGACTCGGAAATGAACATGTTTCTACGGGACCTCAAAAGGGTGGTTTGTAAAACCTCGACATTTTTTTAACGAGCACACCTGTTTGCCATTTATTCGTTTGCGCATCCTTGCAATATCATGTACATGTCTTTCTCCCTTGCAAAAAACCCCGTCGTTTTATGTGTCACATATTCTATTCCAAATCTCGTCGACCCGAACATTTTTTAGTCTCGACGCTAAAACAGACTTCGTCCAACTGCATTTTAAAAATCCACCGGCACTTTAAAGCCGTGAACAAGATTCCTCATAATTGTACACGCGTAATTCATGTTACTACGTAAATACGAATACAACTCGGCAAATCTAAATTAGACCGCGTTCATTATAACGTTTCCTTCGTCCCAGAGGATTTGGAGTTGGGCTGGTAGGTCCCGTGGCGTATTAACGAGAAACGCGTTAATCGTCGCAGAGTGTACTCTCGCGTTCGGTAAACATCTCCCAAGGTATCGAAGCCTGATGAGCGTGGCGACCACGAGGGGGTGACATTCTCGCGAATCAACGAACCTATCAAGAGATGGACACACGGATACACGAACGAACTGAATTTACTGCTGTGGCACCGCAGTGCGCGCGCGCTCCCACGCGAATGGCAGGAGGAGGGTAAAGAGAAGGTGTGGAGGGGCACGCATCGCCTCGTGATTCATTGTTTTAGCGGAGGCCGTTAACCATCGTTAGCGGTCGTCCGTCCGACTGTCGGCACTGGTCTGCGTAATGCCGCAAAACCCGTGAATTGTGCAACGAGACCATCCTTCTCGGTAAACCGCAGCCTACTGACCGTGGCACGCGCGCTTAATAATTCAGGGGAGAAAAATTGCGAGCTGGCGAAAAACTGTTTCGAGCGAGCTGCAAGAGTGGCGCTGGAGTCTCTTGCTCTCCCAATGAATTAAAAATCGTGTGTTCTTGGAATCCAAGTGCAATGAATTTCAAAGCAAGGAATCGATGAGGTTCGAGATATTTATTATTTTATTGTTCGGTCGTGACATATTTTTGTCTCATTTCTTTAAACCTGACAATTACGCATTGTTATGGATTATTGTTATACGGACCGCTCCGACTAATTGAGTTCAGTTTTGAATTTTTTAATCTTTTCTTTTCTTTTGCTTTTTGAAGAGATATTCGATTTGGCAAATGACCGACTCCTATATTATTATTTGTAGAATATATCATTTTAGACGATGACAGCATTATAATGTTCATTATATTAAGATCTGTCTTGCGTATGTCAGAAGATAATGACAAGTACGTAATTTCGAAATCGCAAAAAATACAGGGCCAACTTGCGTTGCAACTAATTAGTATTTGTGAGAAACGGGATAGAGGTTAATGAAATTAAATGAAAAGATATCACCAACGAGGTGGAATCATGGGGCGGTGCGAGCGACTGAGTAAATGAGATTGCATTCACTTTATAACCTTAATACTCTATTTCTGGAAGCTTAACGAAACATTATGCCTCCGCCTACGAGATCCCTGAAATAGTTAGAATTTATCATATAATATAGGTACGTAATATACCTAATGTGCTTGGGGACGGTGAGAAAAATTACAAAATCTTTCCTAACCGTCGCGAGAGGAATTCCACGAACGCAATCGTGAAAATATTCGAGTTTGCGTCACAATGAGATCTTTTTTCAAGAAATGCAATTCTGTGAGCTCCCATATCTCCGTCTGGTTATCAAATTAAGTATCTCACATTCCACTAGGATATTCAACGTTGCTTTCGCCAATGTATAATCAACTTTGCGAATTCGCGCCGTCCCTCGACTCTCCTCTTAAGGGCGTAATGAACATTCACCATGGTCCTTATCCGGTGAAGAAGGTTCGCAAATGTTCCACTGCTATTGCCGTCGCGACAGTTTGCACTTCTGGTATCTCATCGGTGGCAGCCGCGAGGAGACAACTATCACTAAAGATAGAGACTATTATCCCTCTGGCACCTCACCACCCTTCTTTCATTTCCATCCCTCTTACTTTCGTGCCTCGCCATACCTTTCCACCGAGGTGTGCAAACGGAAGGTGCAATTCTAAAAAGTACGTGGCAATTCTAACGAAGTAGAGGCAATTCCAACTCATCCTCCCTGAGGATTTCTCGCTTCGCTGGGCTCGGTAGTCCGAGCGATGCTAATGATAGAGACCAGTAAAGGTACCAATCCTACTCTTCCTTTCTCTTCCATCTCCTGTGCTACTCCTTCGGTTCATCCGCCCACCGCTTTACCTCTCATCTTGTTTGTAGACGTCCCTTGCCCGAAACTTATAATCGTCCTTCGCCGCAAATTGCACCGCAAACACCTGCCAGTCTTTAAGATCATAGTTCCCGGTACCGCCTGCTTCTGTTGCTACTGTTACTCCGCTTGTAATCCTGTGATGCTTCAATTCTTCGCGACGCGACGCTTAGAAATTTCAGAATGGAAATTAAAACGTCGAGGACTAGTAAGAAGGTTTAAAGTGGAAACTTTATGACAAACATTTTAAGCGGGAAGTGTATTGTTTGTTCGTTCTCCTGCTTCTTAAGGATGATACTATGCCGAAGTAGAAAGCAGACGAACGTCTAAACCAAAGAGCACAGAAGAGCCTATAAAAATAGATCGAAGCCATTTATTTATCAATTGATTTATCCCTCGGGCTGGGTACATACAATGCCGATTTTGTTTGATAAATAATAAAATAACTATAAATTTGTACATTTTCCTTGTTCGTCTTGCCCCTGTCTATTCTGCTTTAACCTCTGCTTCGGTATGCTCATAGATTTACTACATCTTTCAAACTGAAAATTTCAATGCGAGTATGTCAAACGCCCTTACTTCGTCATCGCGTATTTCTCCACGAGAAAAAAATTCAAGATTCACGGATTTCAAACATTCTTTCGCTAACCAAACCCCATTTTGCAATACTTTCCTTACCTAAGTACTCGCATCTGGCATCGTTGTAAGCGTGAGGCTCGTCGAAACGTTCGCAAAGCGTTTCAATTCATTTCCATGCCACGGTGGATTAGCATCGGGGATAAGTTGCAGACTCGGCCTGTTTCTCGGGGAAAAGCAAGTTTGTCCGACTGACGGGTCAGCAGGTGCGCGAATATCACGGTGCGAGTACCTCTTCCATCCCCTGCGACGTCATCGCAACTGGGGTTGAAGCCGGCGTCCGTCCTCCTGCTTCCTTCGCCACCCCTTCGTTTCTCTTACTTCCACTTGCCTCTTCTTCCATCCACTTCCCGTTCCATCGGGCACCAGCCTCACAGTTCCTCGAAGGTTCCTCTTCTCCTTCGCGTCGGAGGGGCCAGAAACTAAACTCGGTTTGTCTATCCTACCGCGAAGCATCGCTTGCTCCTCGAGATATTCGAAGTGAATCCCCGTGAAATCCTGGGTAGAACTGCCTGGCACGAATCCAGCTCGCACCCCACTACTGTATACCACCCCTCCAGCTCCCAAGGATACGGTTTGACCAACGTCATTATCATTTCAAACTGCCGACGCTTCGTCGGATACATCCCCAAAATCTGGCATCGTTACGTCCGCGATACCGTTCCCTCATTGAATCGCAAAAATCCGTTCTCCTGCGTTCTATCTGCGTTCTCACCGTCCTCTGATCCAAGTGCGTCAGCCCCTCCATCTGCTTCCGTTATTGTTGCTCGGAGGATTGAGAAGAGTGCCTTGGGTAACGTTTCGCGGTGGTCGAGTAATTTTCCTTATTGCGTCTCGCGACCGCGCTCTCCTGTCGGCTCCCTGGATGTAAACGAGGCGAGTTTGTGGACGAAGTAGTGCGCGAGAAGGGTGTCTCCGTCGATTCTCGAACGTAACGAGATCGTCGATCGTGATTAATGTGCGCGCGCCAGCCCCTCGGGTGACTTCGTCCGTAACCTCGCGGTAGAGGTGGGACGAATGGATGGAACGTAAACTCGCGCAAAATTTCCGCTTCGACGGGAAGATGAATTACACGGGCATCGATTCTAGCGAGCCGTCGCGGTAGTTCGATCGAGGAAGGGGCTCTCGTTGATCTTACTCGATCTTTACCCCACCTTGCTGCTTGCAGACGTTTTCATCCTCGTCGACTCGAGTCGAAGTGACGAGCTCCGACGCAGAGTTTGTTTAGGTTCTGTGAGAATTGCATCGCGTAGAATGGGGTGCGGCGAACGAAGCAAATTAGATATACAGCGGCGGTATTGTTTATTTAAATTGGAAGGACTCTATAGATTGAAGGGTAGTGACATTTTTTTAATTGATAATCCTTTTATGATACGTCACGTCTCCGTTGATATAAGTTACTAGGACAGTATTGTTTCGTGGTCGTTGGAATTTCGTTAGTATCCTCGTCCATTAAAATAAAGCATAAAACGATTCTGCCCCAGTCTCACGATTTTCACCGACGATACGCTTATGTATATCGCCGTTACTCGCAATTAAGAAATCTCCGCAAATAGAAACGCGAATGTTTTCAGCTTCTTGTCGTTCTTCTCGTCGAGCTTCTCTAGTAAGAAATTTTTACGTCCATTACTCTCGAGTACGGCCCCTTCCCCGCAGTATGCTCGAAGCTCCCAAGTCAATCGACGGATTACGGACGAAAAAGGTTCCTCGCCCGGACTAAGGAGGAAAACGAATTCCGAAGTGCATTAACTAACGCTCCTCGGAGGCTCCTTTTAATTCGATGAAAAGCCCCACGGTATCCTCAAAGCGTTCCTCCTCGAGAGCCATGAAGCGCGTGAAGAGAAACGAAGAGGTGCAAGTGGTGGCAAAAACTGAGGTGGGGGTAGTAGTGGCGACGGCGCCGTTGGAAGCGTCAAAGGCAAGGGGTCGCTCATTCTCCGCTTTTAATTTTACTCTGGTGCAAGGGCGCCGTCCGTTTCGAAGTTAACGTGGCGCCGAGAGAGTGCACGAGGAGAAGGAAGCGCACCCCTGCTCTCCATCCCGGGCCATCCCTTTGAGGTTTTAGAGCGAGGCGAACCTTAGACGCGCCTTTTTGGCTCCCCCTCCTCGGAAAGCCCAAGTCGAGAGAAGTTGCTCCTTTCTCCCCTCGCGAGCATCTCAACGAGATTGGGAAAATTTGTTGTTCCACCGGTGCCGCGGTGGAGTGGAGCGTACGTTCTCCTTGAGGATGTTCCGCGCGTTCGGAGCTTCTGAACCATCAAGGAGTTTCATTGGTTGATATTGAGAGCCTTCCAGGAGCAGCTTTTGTTGTCAGTCGAGTCCTTAAGAAGTTTGCATCGTCTGGTATCGTTCATTTAAACGTCTACCTGCGAAAGTCGTTAATGAGGATGTTGTTCGTGATACTATTGGATCAAGGTACGCACGGGTACTCTAATCATTTTTTTGCTGTCTTGAGAAAGTAATATTATTCGGTGCGCTTTTTTTGAAAATTGTTATACCTCTTTTGTTAAAGTTTAACTATTATGTGTTAAAAAATAAACAACTGACAAATGTGTGAGTTTAGCATTAAAACTAACAAAAACGGTCAAATGCCCGGGCAACGAGAGGATTTTCCTTATGGAAACAACCTTCGGTAGTTTAATGTTAAGAATATTGCTGACATAACACAAAGTTATGTTAGAACAAAATATTACCCTCCGATCAGGTAACTACGACAATGTCAAGGAGAGCAGGGTGTCCGCATGTTTAAGTTCGAATTTTCTTTTGGGGCTATATCCGCCGTGTCATTGCTTCAGCTTGTGTCTTGCAAAGTAGTAAATAATATTTTTCGACGCTCACGTGCATCCATGACCGGGAAAGCTACACGTGCATTTGGGTTTCCGGTGGCACTTTGGGGACTTACTCCGTCTGGCCTTTGGCAATATTCGGTAAGCCACGGACGAATATCGAGTGAAGCCGAGGACGCTTGAGATACATTTTTCATCCTACCTCGTGTCTTCTTTCTCCGTTTTCCTTTTTATCGATTCTCTTTAAATTTGCAAAACTATTCAAAGCACAAGCATTTCAGAATGATTGATTTCAGATGTTATGTATTGGAAGTCATATTATTTAATGATTAAATATGACGCCTGTAATTATGGAATATTAAATATTCTGTTGGCTTATCTCAAACCTGTATGGGAGACAAATATTGAAACAGCGCAGTTCAAATTTAATTCACATTATTGAGACATTTAGTCAGTATTTATAAATTCCATCGGTTATATTTACATTGATATGAAATGAAAAAATAATCTCACCGCGATAAGCGCGAGTATAGAACGTTCTTCATCAGTGCAGTGCACGCACTTAATATATTAATAGAGCTTTCCCGCGGATACCTGGCAAACCGATCCATTTCCACCTGATAGGGTCATTAAATATCAAATTTCGCCTCGTGCGCGCTATTCGCGGTGATCGACGCGGTATAATTTCCAGCCTGCGCGCTGTAAATATTTGCCCTTTGATTGGTTAGGGCCGTTACGTAGACACGCAGGGAAGCTATCATCAAAGCCGACCAGGCCTCGTATTATAAACAACATGTACGGACGATCAAAAGCAAGTACAAATGTCAACGAAGGTTTCGTCCATCGACGGAATCGGCACCACAGTGACGCGATTTCCTATTTCTCGCCTTCTCCATCTTTCAATTTGTCGGACCCAAATTTTATACTCACCGTCACCTGAATTTACTCGCCCCAACTCCACGAATATTTTCTTTCAAAAAATCTCAAAGGCTTCGCTCGTCAAGCATTTCTATTTTCTCTTTTCAAGTTAATCTACATTAGAATAGAATTTGGACTATCAACCTTATGCTTTATATGTATATTTTATTTATACACACAATTATTTATAGATTTTACTTCTGTTGTAAAACCATATACATGTATACTTGTTAGGAGCGCAGAAATCTCTAGTGATCTGCTCCGTGCCATTTTTCGTCGGAACTTGCTATGTAGAAATTTCGTTGCCCTAAGAGGTCATTTACCTCAGTACAAACATACAGTTAATTCCACCCGTCTATCTGTCTCTTCGTCCCCGTCTCTTCTCCTCTTCCATCCATTCTCCAATCCGGGAGAGAACATCAATGGCAGAGATCATTCCGTCCCGACGAATTGAGACACGAGGTGGCGGGTGATCTTGTCACGGCTCACCGAGCGCGAGCACCCGGAAACAGAAGCCCAGGCCCGAATAACCCGTTGCTTTCGAGCCCGACTCGATAATCTATGCGCGCGGGACGCACTTAATCCGAATTGTTGGCGGTGGGTGGTAGCGTGCCGATTCGTGACGTATCGCAAATGGATCCCGGGTGAGATTGTCATCGGGAATGGTTAGGACACTTGCTACGGGCGTATAATGGAAGTGTGGAAATGGCGGTGAATGTTAGCCAGGTGACAACCGATCATCGGCGCGCTATCGTTCGCGTGTGAGTTATAGCTTCGATAAACGTTTACTTGCCAAAGGAAAAGAATTTAGATCCGCTCATAACTTTAGATGCGCTCGTTAAACACGTGTGGATATAAACGTGCATACCTCCGTGCACATGTACCGAGCGGATCTAAAGTCACGGTAAGCCACTCCCTATATTTGCAATCCGCCTATAACGTCTACCTGAAGCTAATTATTTTTGCCAATGGAGAAGCGCCGGGACTTTTTTGACTATTAATTGATTGAATCCTCATCTTTAACATCTTAGGCACGATGCACCACTGTAGTGGCTTTCGCGGATGTTATCTTATATTACGACGCGCTACTATAGTGATGACATGATATAGAATATGCATGAACATGATTTTCAGATGCAATGTTGTAGTCGAAATCGTCATGAACGGTTTTTGTGCCATCCATGGCCAAGCACGCCTTCTCAGAGAGGCAGACTTACGGATAAGCATGCCGTACCTAAGAGGTTAAGGTGTCGAAACAGAGTCCGCGCGACTCCTCTACGCGCTGCAGTGGCCGCATAATTTATTCGATCATCCTCGTTCGAATACTTACGTCGAACAATAAAATCTCGATTCGATCAGTTTTACGGTCCGCAACGAAAATTGAAGTTACGCGAGCCGTACGATTGTGCTATAAAAAAAAATCGAATTACCGGTGACTACTGTACCGTATCTCCTGTTTTATCGTAAGATATCTGTAAATCGTAACGTGGATTCCGTGAGCCTAATGTATGCCGATTCCTCCTACGTCCGCGGAATTACCGTAATAACTTGCGGCGCGTAAAAATAAAAATTCGCGTCGATAAAACCTTCCTTCTACGGTGGACGATACACGGAAGGACATCCTGAAACCGCTGACGATCAACCACGCGAGAGAAGGCCAGCCAACGAGGTACAATCAGTTCTTAGCACTAAAAAGAATCGACGAATCGTTCGTCCTCCGACGACATTACTCACCTTACGATCCTCGTTTCTGTAGTAGTAGAGAGGCGAGGGTTTGCCAATAAAAACCCTCTTACGATCTCCGCCGGTATCCCGTGGAAGCTACCTAAAACTACCGTATCGAATTGCATGGACCGAAAATGATCCTTCGCCGACAAACGACGAAGCATCAAAAGGGAGAAACTTCCTGCACCATCCACCGGGACGCTCTAAAGTCGAATCGTATTCGTTCGGCCAATGTTGGAGGGAATTTTCCGCGAGCTTTCATTGTCGGCTTCGAGGCGTGCAACGTCGATCTTACGAGCGCGCGAGCAGATCGTTCAGGTAACAGCCACGTATTACGCTCTGATCCTCCACATTTCGCCCGCCATTCGTCCTCCTTCCTCGTTGTAGCCGCCTTCGAAGTCTGACGGTATCGTCGACCCACCATCGCACACTCACCCGTCACAGACACGCGTACCGAGCGCTCGCGCGACGAACGAGCTGGTAATTCGTTAGGGGAGTAACTCCCGAAGTCGAGCCATGGAACATCTCGTATATCCTCGAGAAAATCGTAAACGGAAAGCGGTAGAGTCATCCTATCGCACGTTGATTCTTCCGACCTCCTTTTACATTCGTCTTCGTTAATACCGTTCAATCGAGACTCTTCTCGCGAGGTACACCTTCTCCTCACCTCTTGGAAGAACGCGAAAGAGAGTAGGAGGAAGAGGAACGGGCGAAAGGGAACTCGAAACTCTGTTATACTTAAACACGCGCGTGGAAGAGACCCGGGCTGACTCTGCCGCCGGTATCTCCGAACTTTCTTTTGTAATTACATTATAAGTTTGAGCCAGGAGTGAATTAAGCCGCTTAAAGGATACTTCCACTCTATCGCGCCGATGCTCGTAGGCGGAAAGAGAGTCAGACGTGGAGAAAGGAGATTCGACGTGGTTGAGTGAGAAATTGGAAATTTCTTGTTTTGCTTTTGAAGAGTGGCCGAATGCCACGAGAGATTATCCGCGTGGCTGCAATTGGTTTGCCGCAGGATTGAAATTTCCACGGGCATATTTTCTTTCCAAGGGTGCATAACGTCGATAATATTAACGCGTGGGCACAACTGTCGAGTGGGCTTTCCGGATATATATAGGTGTGTGCAGCGTCTACACCCTCCTCCGTCGTTCCAAATCAAATCAAACTTCGACCTGACGAATGCATTAGCGAGCTAATTCAATTAGCTATTCGCGGATGGAAAACCGACAGGCATCGCGCAGATCGGGCCTGCGGGTGAGACGAGAAGGGAACTAGTTTCCGACTTTTCACCCAGAAATAGCCGATTGAATGAACGAGAACGTTAATGCATTCGATCGAAGAGCGTATATACCGGGTGCTCCCGGAAAACTTCCCTCGTGGAAAGCCTCGATTTATCGATGAGTTTCTTAAAACTTCATCGCCAAGGTAGCTCGACTCCCTTCTCTGGAAATATTCAGAATTCGGTGAAGCATGCCCGGACGGCTCTAACCTCATACGAATATCGGCGAATTGATTGTGCAATGCGCTCGTTACATTCTGTATTTTACTTGCTGCATAGGTAATTTGAATTTCGTCGAATATATGGAAATCTGAAATCTGTCCTTGCTCCTAGGTGTAGTATTTCCTTTGCCGCAACCGTGACAATTTTCGTAGAAAGTACGAAGATGGTGAGCATCGAATCTATTCGAACGAGTCACCCGATACATACGGATTCCGCGTGCATCTTGATTCGCCACGATGTCAGAAGGTTCGAAATGCAGGCATAAACGCCAGGCGTTTCCTTTCACCGTGATCTCTGGCAGGTTTTCCCCGACGTTCGAACGCTTTTCCAAGTAAGCGCAGAAAGGTGAAGGTAATTTTTACGAGCCGGCGAACTAATCGAGTTTAATCGATTAACGAGATAAATTCACGTCGCGGTGTACTCGAGCAATTTTTCTTACACCTTTCTTGCCGCCACGTCGATAAAATTTTCTGGACATTTTTCAAGCACAATTCGCAACGCGTAACTGCGCGCACGGTAACCGTAAAAATTTGCCGTGAACGTTCTTCGCGTAGGTATTTATATTTTCATGGCCGGTAACGGGTTTACGAGGTAACCGCTGGACACTCGTAAACTGTTTCCGGGACAATTTTTCCCAATGCCGGTAGCCTCAACCTTGTCAGTCGATACGCAAACGAGATATCGCGTAATGTCGCGCGTTCGTCCGGCAAATGCAATCGCACCAGTTCTCCTCGACAATGGAAACAGCCGGCGGTTTATCACAAGGCGACACCTCGCCGAGGTCAAAGGGTAACAGGAGCAACGTCGGACTGCTAGATTACAGTAAGTTCCGCTCCATCGCGGCGCCCGACGATCATCGCCCGGATTACAACGTCGGGGCCACTCGGATATTACCTGGGTAATCGTGTCCTCGCGATGTAATCGCTGCTAGTTTGCCAATTCGACTCTACGCGCTGCTTCATCGAATCCCAATTCTGTTATTTTCGAAGGGACATGCAAAATCCAAAGAAAAAAAAATTCACTTACAGAGCAGTCTTGAGCAAGAAAATGACCTTAGTTGTTTGAGACGTGGATACCGACAAAAATTGGCACTTAAGATATTTATTTTCATCGCGTCTTATGAAATAGTTATTATCGTAGGATTCGTTGATAAAAAATCGATTAGACCTAGGTTGCTTCTAATACGTATTATTAGATTTTTTATTTTTATTTCGCATCCCCATTACAAGTTTAGTCAGGAGACGATTCTGTAAATATTTATTATTTTTTATTAAACAGTATCTCGATACTATCGAGACGTGGGATATGAGTTATAAGAAATCGGTATGGCGACAACATTATCGTTGTCAAATTCATCGTACTTCGGTAATTCTATTACCAATATTCGCATCACATCATTCGAGTGAACTCTCAAGCTTTAAATCCTCAATCTTTGTAATTTCCCTAATCCCAAGGGCATCTCGCACGACCTTGTCGAAGGTCTCGAGACCTTCGTCATTGCCGATGGCGTCAGTCACGAGACTTGGCGGACCTCTCTGCCACCTTAGCTTTAAATATCCGTGTGATCGATAGGCGTGTACGCCCTCCACTCGCGTTACTAATTCCATCGGATTAGTCTTTATTACGGCTCGTAGATCAGCGGACCGACCTCTTCGTCCCTCGTCTTTACGTTGTCGGCATTCCATAGGGCTCTCAGACACACACACACACACGTATACCAATTCCCCTCGAGGAAGTTGGAGAAATTACCTCGTTAACGTGTGGTTAATGATGATCGTCACTTTGATGTCACGGTGCCGTGTGTAGATCACCGATGACGTACGTAATAACATTGTCGGAATCATCTGTCTATTGTCGGATGACAATAGAGGGATGGTGCGTTCAAAAGCGACGAATTTCATGGATCTCGGCAAGAAACATCGATCGCTATTGCTGTAAGTGAACAGAGGAATTAATTCAATTTATCGAGAACAATTTTTTGATGCTCTAAATCTTTTTTTTTTTGTAAACTTCGGTACAACATTAACTCTGGTCGCTTTGTACAATGCGTGTAAGTAGACTTACAAAAATATGCAACGTCTATTCTTTTTTTTACCTCGATCACATAAGATATTAGAAATGAGGCCTTTCTCTCTGTCGTATCTACCCTAAATAAAGCGCCGTTAAATTCTGTAACGCAGAAAGATTCATCATGGAGAGAAGCCAATCGCGAAATCGAGTCCACGGTGGAATTCGATCAAGAGCATACTCTCGCGATCTTGGAAGTACTCGTGCCGACGAACATCCATCCTAAGATTTCGCGTTTCTTCGGATCACCGTAGTGGGAAACTCTTTTTCCACGGGGTGGAAGAGAACGGTGGAAATTGGCCGAATCGATTCTAACCAGGAAATCGCTAAGTGGGTAATTGGAATCCCCGGTGTCGATGGTATTAGAGGTCTCACGGCTAACGCGGTAAATTCTTCGGTAAAGGCTCGATTCTCGTTCCTCCTCTTCTCTCTTCTCCTTATCTTTTGCTTCCTCCTCGTCCACCATCAGCTGCCTCTCCTCTTTCCACCCGTCTCTCGGTCTCATCTTCTGGTCCCGCTCGGGTGGCCTCTTAAGACCACCAGGAGCAGAGAGCCAACGGCAGAAGTCTCGCGCTTCGTTGCGTCGTTCTCTCCGGCTCTTCTCTTCCACCACTTCCGTTTTCTACGTCGCGGCCCTTTAAGTCGCCTTCTCTCTCTCTCGTTTCTTCCACTTCTCCTTCTTCTGGTCTTTCCTCCGGTTTTACGTTTTTCTCATGCCCTCTTCAGTTCTCCCTTTCTCTCTGTTCTTCCTTCGATCTTGCTCGGGTTCGCGTCCTTTGCCAGTCTCTTCGTCCCTTGGTGTTCCATCTGCTCGTTCAAGAAGCTTAATTTAATTTCACCGGTAGATCGATAAGTAACGGATGCCAGGAGACGCTTTTCGTGACTCGTGGAGACCGCGTTGTATAAAATAGGCGGCACCTGCTTTTGACCTTCTTTACGTTGGATCGAGGATAGATCGGCACTCTCGCTTTCGATCCTATGGATATTGTCGAATTATTAGTTCACTCATAATTACGCAGCAAATTCTTTGCCTCAACTAAGATTGTGTATGTTTATTATTGTTTGTTTTTGCAATCTCTGTGCAGGAGAAAGCTGATTTTACATTTTCTACTTCATATCAATAAACTGACCTAAAAAAAATCAACATTACACAGCTTTGATTGAAACACGATTTTCCACCTTAATATCTTGACCTTCCATAATTAATTAAAATTAAATACAAACACTTCGTCTGAAAAAGATACTCGAAGAAAAGTCTCCTCCACAATTGGAAAAATCTGACGAAACATCCATAGTACGATTCTTATCGATCTCTCTCGTCTTCTCGGCAGAACTCGAAAGAAGTCTCGTTGAGGAGGTCGTCGCATCTCGTCACGGGATCGAGTTCTTCCAGTCGGCTTCCAAAAGAGGCAAAGCGCGCGACATCCTTGCTAGCATCGACTTTTCCCTTCTCCTCTTCTACTTGGAAATCGCGAGTCCCTTCGACCACTCCCTATCGATGGTACGTACACGTCTCTCGCTGGAATGACAAGTACCCGAGCGAACGTGTCACAGGTGAGACGAACTTCGTCCTTCTTTCTCGTCTTGGTTTGCTTCTTGCCGGCGAGACGAGAATCGACACGTCGATGTATCGAAGTTGGAGGAGCGCGAGTATCCGGGACAAAAGGGGAAGGGAATATCGCCCGAGATTTCTCCCAGTCAAGGAGGGAGGACGAGGCAAGATTATCCGATGCGACTGACAGATCAATTTCCGTGTATCGGCATGAATCACGAAGAGCGTAACGTTCCGCTGTATCCGCGCTTCCGCGAAGGAATTCGATTTAAGTTTATGGAGAAGAGCGCGCCGCTTCGAGGATGATTCCAAGAGTGAAGGATCAGTAGACGAACCAGTGTTTCGTTCGATGTTCGTAGACGGTTCCTCTGATTGAAGGGGATGCATGACGTGAACGCGAAAATCGCGAACTCCGTTAATATAATTTTGAATTATCGATACCCGTGCGCGAACGCGTATGGTGCTTTTATCCCGTGGTTTGTTACGATTTTCCACGAATAATCGTAACGGTACCAACGAGCGCCCAGGCAGAGAACAACAAGAGCGATATTAATGCGGAATCGTCGTTCCGAGAGAATTATTGTAATTGAATTTTCCAATTGTAAAGTATTTAGCATCCCGGTGGGAGCCAATGTCCCTTTATATGCAATATTGAAAACAAGTTATTAATTGATAATTATGGTTCAACGGGACCATAACATCTCTGTTTGCGCGCGAGGATCCGTAATTTTAAAATTAATCATTCGCGTTTTCGTGGTACGAGTTTGTCGAATCGGTTTCTGTGACCGTTTGAAATCGTAATGAATTAAACGCACGAAATTCAATTAGAAAAATGTGTTACAATTCAAAACGGTAAAATAGACAATTACGATTGAAGAGATTACGCGAACCTTTGACCTGGAGGAAAATTTTCCAGGAACAACGGAGGGTCCATCCAAGCAATTATTAAATACGAACCCCTGAACTCGTAACTCTCGAGCCACGTCGAAGCGCTGTATCGACATCGTCGAAACATCGTCGTGTTTGTTTTATCCCCACTCTTCTATCGACTTCTCGATCGATGTAAACTTCGTATTCAATAATCGAAACATTCCCTCGATGACTTTCGAAGAAAAGAATCACAGAAGCGAGAGAAGGTGAATCGTTCTTCGAAACTGTTCCTTTTCTCGTCCAAGACAATCTCTCGTCCTTGCGTACTCTCCTCTTTTCATCGTCTTCCGCGACAACCTACTCCCACGTCTTGCGCCGTCGCGCTCACTTTACTTTCGCGGAAACGCGTGGTTTATCACGGTGCACGATGGATTTTATCGTGCTATCGGAGCCCGAGTGTAACGAGGGAGGGCTCCAATTGTAGATCTCTTTTGTTTCATTTTTCCAGAGAGCGGCTTCGGCTTCAACCCGGTTTTATCGTTGGGGCTCCAATTTTATCGAGACGCGGGCGGAATGGTAGCGGGAGAGAAGCGATTGCGAAATGTCGATTCATAGAACATAGGATGTTTCGAAATTGGCATGGGGTGAGTGATAGGGAAACGGGATGTATCAGAAATGTTCCATCGATTTTTTTCTTCTTTTTCGATCAGGTTCTATGTAGGTCGTTGAGCGAGTTTCTACCGTGGCTTTTAATTTTCTCCGAGTTCTCTCTAGCGTGCTTTATATCTCACGTCCTTCCTTTCAATCTGCGACGGTACTTTGTCTCGCGCTTTCTTTCGTTTTACCTTATCGTTCGATCCGATATTCTTCTCGACTTAATCTTTTCACTGGAAGCCAAGACAGAGTCTCTCTCTTTCTCGATCGGATTTCTTATTTGGGATCGCGCACTTCACGTGTCTCGAAAATAGGTTAAAGTTTCAGCAAACTCTCGGGATAATTCTTTGTTGTCCGCGACGACTAACGAGGATTACTCCCAAATCTTTACGACACGGCCGTGCATGGGAACTGATCACGACGAGGTCTGCTCTTTGTCTTCCTCATCAGCTTCAACCTCATCCTTATCCTTATTCTCCTTGTTCGGGCCCTCATTCACATCCCCGTCCTTTCATCGTCAGTTCCTACACGTACGTGCGTGCATCCATGCGCACGACGGCTGTTCCCCTAAGGGAGATTTCAAGATGCTGGTAATTTCCGGTCAGCGACCCCTAATTCTCCCGTTCGCGTTCTCCGCTTCTTCGGCTTCTCGGCTTCTCCGTGAATCCTTGCACGCCCCTCTTCCTCTTTCTTCTCTCAGTCGCTCACTGGTGTACCGAGCAGTTGCGAAACGACATCAAGGAAATTCCGAGAATCCCTGTAACGCTCGGCTACTTTCTCCGCTCGTACATTCTGCTCGTGGCGAGTCGTGTGAAACTGGAGCGACGCTTCTGGTTAAGGAGAACCTCGAGGAGACGTTGACCAAGTGAGAAGTGGATAAAGAAATTTGCTCACCGACTACTTACACGAAATCATCCCTTACTAAGCATCCTTAACCCTTTCGCTTCGGCAGTCCAGTCCGCCGATGTACCGTCACCGAACGGAAGCGCGCGCCAGAAACACGCATGGTACGCGTAGTTTCTGTACATACATTTTCCTAAGTATTAAATAACAACTGTGCTCCAATATGACAAGTTTAATTTACATTTTTAATATGAAATTAATCATCGTCTACAGATGCCACTTGTACACGCATTATTTCGATGCCAGGTCATCTTGCGGGTGCCGCTTATAAGCGGCGCCCGATGCGAAAGGGTTAAGTGACCAGAATGCATCGTTAATCCCCCCAAAAAAGAGAACGAAACAAGCTGGTAGAAACTTCGAATCGATTATACGCGAAGGATTGGCTCCCCGCGACGTCAGGTGCGCGGAGCTAATCGCCAAACGAAATGCTGCTGGTCGTAAATTGCAAATGGAGAGTATCACTCGGGAGTGGCCCTCGACACGAGAAATCGTGATTCGATCGCGCGCTCACCGGGGCCGACGAGGTCAAACGGGAAGTCGATGTCCCTTCCATTAGGGGTGGCGGACGTGCCACCACGGGGCTGGCGGAAGCGCGACGGTAGGGCTCGCGGAAAGTGAGAGAGCGGAAGAGCGAATAGTCCGACAGTATGGTACGCGCGCATTGGAGAGAAGGGAGAGAAACGTTAGTAGGAAGTGGATCGTGGTGATGGGTGGTGGTAGTGGTAACAGCAGTAAGTACAGTAGGGTAACGAGCGTTAGATCAGAACCACGAGTGTCCTGCTGGGTACGGGCGTACGTAATAACGAGGTTAATTAGTCCAGGCCCGACGACGGAGGTCCGCACGAAATCCTTCTATTAACGTCGTCAGCTGCAAATCTCATTACCCGACTAGCCCTCCTCCTTCGTTCGCTCTCCACCGGAGGAGCATCCTTCTCGCGTCCTTTCGATCCTTCCTACGTCTTCGGTACCGGGCGTAGGTTCGGGCTAATGGTAGGTAGGGGCTCGATGCAACTGTCAGGAACACCGGCAAGGACAGTCGAGTCGTCGCGCTTCGTCGGAATCGGCCGAGTAATTATTTCTCTCTCTCTTACTCTCTTACTCTCTTTCTCTCTCTCTCTCTCTCTCTCTCTCTCTCGATCCTCTTCCTTCTCTCCATTCTTCCACCCTCGGCACCCTGCGCAGCTCGAAGGAGCCCGCGCGCATTCACCTGGCCTCGCTCGCGCTAATTGAAGGTAGAGACGCATCCCTCGTCCGGGTTAATTTCTGCGAATCTTGGCGAAGTTGGCCGGAACTATCGGTCCGACCCCCGAGCCTTCCACCATCCCTGCCACCCCCAGTTTGCCGTGCCTCTAACCGCGTCTCACCACCGTCCACCCACACCGCGACGACTCACCGTGTTAGCCGCTTAAACCGAGCCAGATGCGGACACTCGAGAGTTTCGCTCCTTCGCGATGCCAACGGACCTTCCATCCCTCGCGCAACCCACCCTTCTTCTCTTCTTGTTAATCGATAAACCCGGATGCAGCCCAGTGGTCGTCCGCTCGTCGACTCTATGGACAGGTCCGCGCCGCTCGGGCCAAACGTGTAAATTCGATAACGAAGTTAATTAGAGGTCTCTCGCGACGACGCGCCCTGCCGATGACGTCGGGGGAGGAGGAAGAAAAGAATTACGGGATCGGAGGACAATATTGGACGCGGTGGAATTGGGACGCGAGAGAAAGCTCGACGAGAGAGATTTGTAATTTTAGTTTTCGCGTCGGAGGTTACGCGCCCGATGAATCTTCCAGATTTCCTCGTTATCGTTGTAACGAACGACGCGAATCGCTCGGAAAGTGGCTTGTTAATGTTCTCGTTTATCTTGATGATCGTCCTGCCCGGCCGATTATTAATTGGGCCACTCGGCCTGGAATTTGAGGCTAACGCTTATCGGTGCACCCGCGTAGAGACGCAGGCTTGCATCTTTCGTGTACTTTAATACTTAGCGATCTAATCGCAACGCTTAAGCTAATATCCAACGTTAATGTGTATACTCTGCGATGGCTTAGCATCGGTGCTAATCCGTAGGTACCGCGGTAGGCGAGTTCATTTTATGAGAATTTTTCGAGGAGGGCGAGGGATTCCTACCGAGGATATACTTTTAGATCCTTACCAATTTCAGCGGATTAACTCTTTAAGCTGCTTTCCCCTCTCATCTGTGTATTTTGAATTGCTTGGAATTTCTATCTTTTGCGAACTCGCAGATTGCTATCCAACGACGCCCAGTGAGAATATCTGGATCGGTACTGGACAATATTCAATAATTTTTGAAAAGTGCGGTTGAAAGATGCTGCTATATTTATGAATAATCAACAATGGAGCTTTACTTATATCCACGTGATTTTTAAATTATTTTACTGTGTGCAATTTTGAAGGTCATTGGACCCTCCGGCTCCGTGATTGTCAATTTTCCATAGTTTTCACTCTCTATCGTGAATTTCGTGAATCCTCGTGAATCGTCCATCGAGCATGCGTCGTCACCCTATCGTAGACGTTCTCGGGCACCAAGAAGCAACGACCGTCGGTCGAACGTGGCGAACGCGATAACGAGGTTAATTAGCTCGAGACGCCTGTCGGCGCTCCGTAGATCTGCTGAATAATTTATCGAGGCCCGCTAACCGTCGAGACAGTGCATATACGCATTGGTAGCTGTCGACTCCTTTAGTAAGCAATTGAGAGAGAGAGAGAAAGAGAGACAGAGAGAAACGCAGAGAGAGAAATGGAGAGGGTTACTTATGGCGCGTTACGCATCGCACGTAACCAACCGCACGTATAGTTACTGTTAAACTCGGGAACTAAAACTGTCTTTACGTTCTCCTAGTGAAAGGATCGTTCGCGCAAATTAATTAGTCCTAACTGGTGCCTTAACGATGCGAGTTAGGACAACGAGACACAAGGGAGGAGCAAGAAGCAACGAGAAGGGTCGACTCGCGACGCAAGGAAGTTAATCTCACCGGCACTTCCGTTTGCGTAAGCATCGATGTCCGCAATTCTTTTTTTACGTACACTGGCAGTCATTGAGTTTCTAACAGTATAAATCAATGGTAACAGCTTCATCGAATTCGACATAGCCTAGAGAAATGATCAAGCAAATTGAAATCTTATTAACTTTAGATACACAGATTCCGCGTAATGTTAATAAACAATCTTGTATAATATAATTTTTCTACGTAAATTAATTCGCTCACTAGTCTTTAATATGTCAATCGCAATGTTAATTTTAACAGATTACAAATGAATATCAGGTTACTCGAACTTCGCGCGCGCGTCTGAATTTTATCTGCAGCACCTTTGCACGAAGGAAGCAATCGCACAAAAAGAGGGTGCAAAATAATGTAGAACGTGTGTTGTAAAAATCGATGCACAGTATATGTACACAGACGTGATCGCAGTTGGACGCTCCTGAGGATTTTCCCGATGCGCATAACACGGCTCGGTTTCGCCCTGCTCCCGCGAACGAGCGTCTGGCATTCCAGGGTGAAATGCCTGGAGAGAGTAGAATACGAGGGCTCGATCGAGGGCGAGGAGAGGACGAAGAGGAGGGAGGAAGGAGAATGCTGCAAAGTTAAAAAGAGTAAGAAGAATCCGAGAGGAGATGGAGGCGGTTGTTCGTCGTGGACGAAAATATGATACGTATGCAACGTCGTCGTTCGGTTCTCTCCTCTCGAGTTTCTTCTCTCTGGTGGCACGCGAGAGGGCAAGTTCGCCACGAACAAGGAGCAACAGAGAACTCGAAAGGATCCACCTCCTCGTCTCTCTGCCCTCTTCCACTCGCCTTTCCTCCTCCGTCGTCGCAACCTTCTCTCAAAGCAAACGTAGGATTTTTCGCAAAGCCAGGTACTACGAGGCCATGTGGCGCGTTCCATCGTCTCTCTTCTTTTTCTCGTATCATCCACCGTTTCACTTTCTCTCTCTCTCTCTCTCTCTCTCTGTCTCTCTCTGTTCGAAGCACGATTATCCCGCTTTCTCTTCCACTGTGACTCAACTCGGCGCGTAACGACGACGACGCCAATGGGAACACTAAAAATGCGGCAGACGCTTGCGTAAAGGAAAGCGTATAAACGTCTGCGTTGACGAAGGGAAGGAATAGAGAGAGGAGAAGAGGAGTCACGGTGAACGTGGCGAAGAGCAACGGGCGGTGGTCGTCGCTGAGGATTTCTGTTCTTTTTGTAAACTGGAGTGCGAAGAGCGGCGTGACGTAGATGTAGGGGAGGAAGAAGAGCGAAGGACTCGTTGAGGGATGAAGGTTTAGAAGGGTGAGATTTTTGTCGGAATAGTGCGAGTATTGGACGCGTCTGAGCGCACACGAACGATGAAGGTGTTCAAAAGCACGAGATCGCTTTTTAATTGGGGCGAGTGTTAGACGCGTCTGAGCGCGCAGCTAACAATAAGCGTTCTCTCAGAAACGCGTGCGAGTGAAAAGATAGAAAGGAAAACAGTGAGATGCTCTTTTTCGAAGAAGACTTTAGGGCTTTACGATAACTGAAGTTTACTTCATTGTGAAACGATACGAAATTTAACGTACGAACGAATCCATTAAATAATTCATCGGTTTTTATTAGGCACGACCGTCAAGGGAGTGACTTATTCTTAGTATTCGGAAAGTCCGTGATTTGTTGATTTATGCCAGCGTTTCGAGGAGTGGGGAAGAACGTCACTTAACAATCGCTGCATACATATTTATATCCTCAGTTTGGTTTTGAGAACGAGGTCGGGTGATAGGCGCAAAAATATTTCTTGCGTACATGCTGTTTACTAGGAAGATTCTGCCTAAAATAAATCCAACTGACAATGAGAACAATATTTTTCCGAACCAACTCGTGGCTGCAACCTGTCTCGTCTGAAAGGATAATATAAATCGACCTTAATGCAACCGATGTTTCAGACCATCGTAGATTTAACGAAATTATTAAATCACAATTGCACAGGATCTTTAGTTTAATAATATGTACGCGAATTTATAATGTAGGTGATATAATGATCGCGATCGAAAGTAGAACGCGCGAATGTTGCTTGTAAGAGGATATATACTCACCGTTACTGTGAGTTGCAGGCAAACTTGCACTTTAACTTTAGTATCGTCCTTAAAGTTTAATAACGCCGTTAGAAAAAAAAGAAAAATTAAACGCCACGCTCGGCAGGAACAACTTCGCTCTCGAGGTTAACGTCCAAACTCTCCCGCTCTCTCACACACGTGTTACAAAGTCGCCGGTAACGTCGCTATCCGCGCGAGATCGCGTTATTTATGGCGTGGTGAGTTTAATTAGTTTCTCGCGCGAGAACGATTAATTATTCGGAATTATCGTCGGACGTTGAAGAAGATTTTACGCCTCGCCGATTATTGTTTATATCGGATGTAACCGTAGTCCGTAATAATTTTCACGCCCCGATTTCAATATTTGAACGACACTATACCGAGCGTTGGATTAACGTCTCCGACGCCCGAGCTTTCGTTTTAAATTCCTTGTCTTCTCTCGTGTTTATCCTCGTCCTTGCTAATGAGAAGCTTAATTCAATTAATTATCGTTACATTGATCTTATAATTAGTTGTAAATTTGACGATTTGCTGGAACGTGACGTTCGATACCTGGACTTAGAAAATCATTGACTCGTTATGGCACGAGGTTGGAAGGCAAGAGAGTAAGGGGAAAGGGAAAAGACGAGATTGGAAGGTGAGCACAGACAGAGCGTACAAAAGGTATGAGGTAGAAACAACGTAACCGTTAATTAACGGCACGTCCCGTTCTACTCTGGAAGGACGTTAATTGCGTTAAATGTGAAAGCTCTCGCTCTCCATACCTACGAGATAATAATTGCAATTAGAATGCGTGCGTCGTCCTCGCGAGGGTCACGAGGCTGCGAGGAAAATTAATGAGCCTGCACCGTCTCCTCTCTCCTTCGCTCGCGATCTCTTCTTTTTCCTATTAATTGTTTCGCCCTCTAGCAAGGAGGATAACACGACGATAACTCTATCTCTCCTTCTAGGAGAGAGTACTGCCAGGCAAGATAACGAGAAGAAATTGTTTTTTAATTAAAGCGTGACTTATGGGGATGGGAGGTCGGACGTAAATCATTGAGAAATATTCCGCTTTTCGCTTGCGCACGGAATTCATCGTATCCCACTTGGTATTCGAGCGAAAGATCACCTAGAAAGAAAAAAGCACGTTTCGTTGGCGCATTGAAAGTCTCTTGTGAAGTTTTTCGTTTCACGGTGAAAAATTGATTTTCCCGAAATGCAGAATTATCGTATCGAGGGTAAATTTGAAATCTCATGCGAAATGAGATCAGCGGCGTGTCTAATTAATTCCCTTCTTGCTTGCGTAGAAGTTAATTACCGGCGACCAAAGCTGAGCGCAGTGGATTTCTACTTCAGTGGAATAAGATCCTTATTGGTCTGACGAGCTTCGAGGGTAAATGAGATTACTATGTCTGGAAATCGAAACCGGTTCCCTGGTCTGATTGAGATCGTTTTCTCTCCCGGATTTGAAATTTCGATAACGGCACCTGAATCTTCGATGCAATTTTCGTTATCGGATTCGACGTAACAAGCGTGCACGGGATTAACGGAAAAATTTGTTCTTGACAATGGTGGAATTTTGTATGAAATTTTATCGGTAAAAACCACGCATTACACGGACGTTAATATGAAATGGTATTTTACGGATATTCCATGCGGAAGCTAATGAAAGTGCATTCGACTGGAAAAAGAATCGAGCCGCGGATAAAATAACGCCGGAGGTATTTTGAAATTTTCTCTTTGAAATTCTGTTTCAATAGGCATTTGTAATGGGAACTGCGTTAAATCAGAAAATTACAATAGAAATGGAAACCCGTGGGATGTCATTAAACGACGCATAGAATGGGAAATCAAAGGCCGAGAGATTAAGCCACGAGCTTACCTCGGACATGTGTTCAAATCTCCGCATCCTGTACGATTTCTGCCCCTATATTCTTCGCGTTTGTTCTGAGACGGTTGCCCGGTAATTCTAAGCATCTCATTTGCAAGGCACTCACACAGGTGGCCCGCGACTACGCGCAAGCACGACTCGCCGCTCTCGGCGAGCAGACAAAGCGAGCGAGCCCTCGCTAATTGCGTCCCCGCCCATTCGCTTATTCTTATTTAATCATGAACTAAATACTCCGGTGAACCTAGAGGTCCTACAGACCCCTCTCTCCTCCTTCCTACCGCCTTTTTGCATTTTCAATTGTTTCGTTCGCGAGGCTCGTCCCGTAAGCATTCGTAAACCAAGGAAAAAAAAAGAAAACTGAGTACATCGCATATCTTTCGCATAGAACCAACCCACCGAAAAAAATTTTACTCCACGCAAACTCCAAAGAATCTGTTCGTATCAAAATCTCTGCAAAATTGCAAAATGCACCATCCGAAAAAAGTACAAAGGAGAACACCGCAACACCGCGCCCCAACATTTACGATTTTTCTCCGAAGGATCCCATGCGATTCAGTTCACTCTTCCTTCATCCTTGACAATTCTTTTTCTCTATTCTCTCATAGACGAGCGTCGTACGTTCGATAAAACAAGTCGTAGGAGCAGTCGCGGAAAAGGCAAGCCTCGGGCAACTTTGAGAACATTCGTCTGCCTGGTATTGCGGACGCGAAAGGGTTAGGATGGAAATGGTGGAGGGAAAGTATGACGGTGGAGAACAAAAAGGGACTTCTGCTCGAAGGTGGAAGGTACAGGCGGACGAGAAGGTAGGAAAGAAGGAAGGTGAAAGAGGGATGAAGAGGAGAGACGCGAAAGGGAGAGGTCGGCCCCTTTTGAGGTTAGGTTTACCCTCGCTATTGCCACGGGGCTCGTGCGGCTATATGTCGTGCGCCTGCCAAAGCCAGTGGGTCACAGACGAGCTCGTTTCACCCCCGCTTGCGAAGGGGTGATTCGTCAAAGACGAATCATCAGGCCGTGAGTCGTGAGACGAGAGAGAGGGAGAGAAAGATGGCGAAGGATGGATGGAAAGATCCGATGGAAGGAGGGGTGGATACCACGAGAAGAAGGGATGAGATGGGGTGCTGGGGTGGTTGTACGACGTAGACTAGTCGGACTACGAGCGTTTGAAGTCCGCGAGTCACCTTCAGGATCGTTGACAAAAGCGAGGGCTCGGATACGCGCGAGTGACTTTTGCGAATTTCATTACGAGCAGTCTCAAGAGCAGGAGGTGACGGTGGAGAAAGATGGAGCAAGACGACAAGGCTAATCTAAGAGAAAGCCAATTAAATGGTTCTATTAGAATTGATACACGTGGAGAATACGGCTTTGTCGAATGTGAGAATACTACTGGTATGCGGTATTGAAAGATGATCGAGAATTTTTTATGGAGGACATCTAACGATCGTGTTAAGCCAAAGCTTTGCCTTTTACTTTAGACCATCATTGCGAGTGATCAATAGAGAAATCGTATTCATCCGCGTTTCATTCAAAATCGCCGATTAACGCGGTAGAGCTGATATTTGTGCCTTTAGCAGAATCGAATTCGCGCGAAAATCGAAAGCGGAACGGGAAATTCTCAAAGCTCGCATGGTGTTCGTGTTTCGTCCTCCTATTCTATCGCCTTTCGCCCTTCGATTTATCGACGCTCGTGTCACGAGGTTGGAAAGCAGAGTCGCTATTAACATCGCGGTTTATGCGCGTGAGAATAAGCGTTCGTGACGGGAGTGCGCGCGCCCGCGCGGAAATCGGGCCGAGTGAAACCGCGCTCGCGAGGCACGCGAGGGGGTGGTGAGAGCCGATCGAAATAATCGCTGTCAATTAACGAGAAACGACGTTAGTCGAGCGAAGGAGGGAAATTAAATTTCCACCTGTTCGCCCGCGTTAATGGAGACGCCAGTTTTATCGGGACCGCCTTTCCCATGGGAACGGAAAATATAAGGAAACGCGGGCCACTACGATGACGCGGACAAACTCACTCGAGGATTCCACGGGCAACGGTGGAAGATTGAACAACGGTTTCAGCCTCGCTTCCATTAGCGTGGAAATGATTCGATAATTACGTCGGTGATTGGGCCATCTACGATTGATCGACGATGACCTACCATTGGTTGAATTGAGGAAATTATAGGCCGATGGTCCTCGATCGCGTTTCGAATTTCCAAATCACAAATTCGAAGGTGTTGGTAAAATTGAAACACGGACAATTTTACCGTATAATTTATTGTACTATTCGTCATGCGATTAACCGTGTACATTCTAAATGTGATTGGTGCAGTACTGAAAGCTGCTTTAGTTGGCTCATTGGGTGTACGCTTAAAGTAATAAAGAACCTAACTACCTAGTAATTCCTATCGTAAGCATTATCCGATTTTCATGTACCATAACATCCCAGGGTGATTTTATGCTTTCGTGTTAATTATTCGTGATCATGCTCAATTAGTTAATCTATTTGGCTTGTTATAAAAACCGATTTAGGTTAGATTTGTCGTAAGTTTGTGTCATAGGTGAAATATATCAAACTTTTGATTTCCTCAGTTAGTTTTACGGATTTTGTTACGTTGAAAGAATGTCTCGAATCGTATAAAGGGACCGACGTAAATCGAATGTTTATTGTGAAACAGGACGATATCCACGAGGCAAAAAGAAAAATTAATGAGACTAAAGGAACAAGGTTAGGTAGTATTGGGACTCCGAAGAAAACCATTCTCGATATACATTCGAACGACACTGAAGAAGTTTATTGGCGAAAAAGAAGTCACCGATAAAAATCTTTCTCCTTTTATTTCGTCTTCCCTCGGCTTCTCCAGGTTACTGGAAAAAGATAAATCACTTCCACGCTCTCCGTCACTTTTATTTACCGAACCTCACCAGCGAGGGAACTGCGACAAGTAATTGCTTCCTCCAAATGGACGCGCCTTACCTTTCATTACCGATGGAGTCTTAATGACCGTGGTGACTTTCGAGAACCACGAGCAAAATAAACAACTCTATTCGACGAGTGTCAATGACCGTCATGTAGGCAACTCGAATCGAATTCTCTCGTTACGATTTCGTCATCCGGTCATCCGTGCGACGATAACGCCGAAATTACGCGAATCGTCATTGACGCGTGTTATTAACTACGCGCTAGATATTTGGTTTGCAGCTTCCAAATTGCCTTCGTCGTTACTACGTTCTGTAACGACCGACGCCGATGAATCTGCTACGCGTAGCGTACATTTCTCGTGATGCAAATTGAGAGGCGTGTGAGGGCGAAATTCGCGTTGAGGAGAATAAGAGTAAATGAGATCGTAGAAAGGAAGCGGAGAAGAACTGTTAGTGAAAATCGCAGGAGGAATGCTGAGAGAGAAATTAGATTTAGATTTATTTAACACTTTATTCCACTTGTAAACTTGGAAAAGTGTATTGGGTCAAGCATTCTCCGCCATTCATTAAAACTGCTCGTCTGAATGAACACTAGAGAGACTTAATTTCGAACAATCGGCTTAAATTCACTTTAATTCCCGTCTTAAATTTTAGCTTTACTCGGCACTGACGATACCATTCGTGGAAGAAAATAGATACAAATAGGGGAAAAAAATAGAGAGACGTAGAGAAAAAACGTAAAAGAACGAGGGCAAAGAGAGAAAGAGAAAACAGAATAGCCAGAAAATACAACGAAAAAAGAACGAGAGTAAACGAAGAAGGAGAACGTGTAGGCACCGACGCAACACGCGTGGAACTCGGACTCGCGCCGCTGTAATTTCCAAGGAAATTTATTTTACATCGTAACGCATAACAGCGTTACGCACGCTTTACAACGCATTATGTAAGGACCATGGAAGCTCGCTATTTATTTCCTTGTTTTAAGGGGCGATGCGAAGTTACGGGAGCGTTGTCGCGATGCGTAGGAA
The DNA here is from genome assembly GCA_944319695.1 of Tiphia femorata. Lineage (NCBI taxonomy): Eukaryota > Metazoa > Arthropoda > Insecta > Hymenoptera > Tiphiidae > Tiphia > Tiphia femorata. The sequence continues at coordinate 2,744,753 of OX090899.1, forward strand.
TGTCGCGCGTTGCTCTCGCAGTCCCGCGCTTGTTTGCCTACAAATGTCTGCGAGCGTGTCTGTACGCGCGCGCGCCGGCTCTAATGAAATTTGCAAGCGCCACCGGCGAACGGAATTCGTAACAAGAAACGGCGACGAGTGCTCGTAACTTTCGGCGGTCGTTGGTGGTTTTGGCCGAGCATGGTACACGCACGCGGATTTTCGCGGACTGCCGAAATGGGAGTTTGACGTTGGGCATGTGGAAATTTTGTATTAATGAAATTGCCGCGTCTTTTGCTTTTCCACGCGCGTGTATCTCGCAATTCTCACGCGTAAAAATAATTAGAGAGAGCGTTCCTAATATAAGTTACGTAGTGTATTTAATATTTCGGTTGTTACTGTCATTATTTTGTGGGATGAAATTGATAGAAGAAATATTACAAAATTCGGTATAACCTGAATAGAGGGCTGATCCCTCCCACACCATTTAATTACCTAGTTTTTTTCGAGCTGTTGTTAGGGTCCATGGTTCAGTACCGTCATAACCTTCGTCGAGATTGTTGCGAGTGTTATAAAGGAGGGGGGTCTCATATTCTCGTTGCATACTTTTCCTACTTCAGAAGGTTAAATATGCTAAATTAAAATTGTAAATTCTAAAAGAAATTTTTATATTTAAAAGTTACATTTCGACGATTCCATCGATCAATCTACTCCGATGCTTATTTAAGCTCCTAACGATAAGATGCAACACAATATTTATCTACGAGCTCCACGAAAGAAGAATTTAATTTTTCCTTAGAACCGCGTCGAAAATAATTCCTCCTCGTTGCTCACCACCTCCGGTTTGATCCTTTATAACTCGATGATTACCCGTAGCTTCCTCCTCGAACCGACATCGTTCCTTAAGTGGAAGTAGAAGAGCGGAAATATGTAGTGGCTAGGCTTTCCTTCCTGGAATTCAATTTCCTTATTATACCCCATCAATTCGCGTCTGCTTTAGGCCGTTTTGCCACGAGAAAACAGCTTTAAGTCAGAATGAGGCCATGGAGAGCGAAAGATGCGTAGGAGTAGAAGATTAAAGGAACGAGAAACAATAACGACACCGGAATGGAAGAGACTGGCAGGATAAACGTAAGGGAAGAGGTAAAAGGAGGAAATAGCAAAATTGCGGTAGAGTTAAAGGAAAGTGAAAGGAGGGTGGTTTTCGTTTGTAGGAGAAAGTACGGAGCAGGTAAGAAGGGATGCGGAAGAGTGGAGAATACGATGAAGCGAAGGAGGAAAGGAAGGAACACGCGAGAAGGGTACAACTCACTCACTAGCGAGACACGGTGAGCTTAAGTGAAATTGCTTTTGGCCGGGAACCTCCTCCGTTCGCATGCCGCACGAAAACGAGACGCTGTAGTCTCGTAACGAGATTGCCGTGGACGCGTGCGCACGGTTATGTCCTCCCTCTTCCACGTTCCTCCACGCGTAGGCTTCTACGGCTATAAGTAAGCGAAACTGTAGGATCCTATTTGATCCCCGATAAATCGTTAAGTCCCGACTTCGAGAGTCCTCGTGGGAGTTAAAACTTAATCCAGACAAGATGGTGGCAGGATACTACTTCCACGGATAGTTCGATAGTTTGGGCCATTGACCATTGTGTTGCTTTTATAATCGGTATTATAAAATTAATTTAACCAATGCCGACGAAATTAATATAACCAATTTGTCCGACGACAAGAGCGTATAGAAAAATTCTAATTAATTATACGTTTTATGTTGTCCCTATGCAAGCATTCTGATTTTATTAGTAAGGCAATCTCTTTAGTAGAAATTAATGAAGCTTTAGATACGCGTTGCTCCCACACCTAGAAAAATAATAGTAAAAAATAAATAAAGTCAAATAAAGGGTGAAATCACTTTTCTGTGATTCTTTATGCGGTTTGGAGCTTCTCTCCAGCCCGAGACCCATTCGTCCGCTTCACCAACACCGGGATTGCCTCTTTTTTCGATCTCTCACCGTTCTCGCCAGCCGCTCCACAACTGTTGACATTCATGCGAAAAACAGCCGTGAAATCTTTAACCTCACCGCATCTGTTACGCCCGCACACGTGCGCCAGCGTCGTTTCTTCTCTCGTCCCGAGGCCCGTGCACATACCCTGGAATCCCGCCCGCAGCCCTCTTGCCTGCAGTTAATTAAATCCCCAGCGTACCCGTTTAAGGTGCCCTCTTATCCTCTTAATTGAGGAAGCGCAGCGGCTTCTCCTACCTCGTGGAATTTTCTCTCTCCCTCTCTTTTTCTCTCCTATTCGTCGTTGGTATCGTTTTCACTTTCCACCTCTTGCGCCATCCCACCTTACCCCCTTTCTCGCGGAGCACTACTTTCGGAGCGATCGTTTCTTTTTGCCCCGATGCATCTTTCCGCATCTCGGCGTCGAACGTTTCGCGATTTCGCGCGTCCTCTCGAGTATCGCGTACCCACTTAACCGAATTCCGTAGCAAATGACGACTTTTACCACGTAAGGAGTGAGGTCAGGATTATCGACGCGTAACTCGGTAAGGCGAGGGTTTCGTAATTCCATCGAAGAATGATGTTTTTGCGTAGATACATCATAAACACGAAGATACATCAAAACCGCTAATTTAATTAAGTTTCCAGCAACTTTTTGTTGCCAGTAATCTTGCCATGAATCTTAATCGTGCATGCATATTTCATTATTTTAACGAGGTTTCATAAATCCCGTGAAACCCATTCCTAATTGAGAATGCGTGTTTCTTTATTTTAATAAGGTTTCATAAATCCCACCTCGTCGATTACAAGCTAATCAATTTCCATAAATGTTTCATACCCAAATTAGAGCTTGCGAATTAGAATAAATAACGGTCTCCGCGCTTGCCATTTTCTCCTCCATCACCTGGCAATCATCGTTGATCCCACTTATCAGTCATGATTATTCTACTACCGCTTTTCATCTACCACCCCCCACGCCCACCACCCACATCCACCACCCCTGTGGCCCAACGAATAATTCAGGATTCAATTTCCATATAATTGGAGAGGCAAATATGTCGCGGACGAGTTACGCGGGATTAAAGTGTAATGCGTAACTTGAATAATGCATGATCATTGCGCATCGAACATTCAACCCCTCTCGCTTCCACCCGCGTAGCCTAGCCTCGTCTCACAACTACTGGCGGAGAAAAAAAAATTAAATTATGGAATTCAATTACACGCGTTAAAACGACCTAATTAGTCCTTGGAATATTCAACGACGGCGTTGCATCCAATTAGCGCCACTTCCGAGGACGCAACCCCCTCCACGTCATCCTTCTGTCACGCGATTATTCGTCGGCGTTCATATCGGATTCGGGAACGATCGGGCTTAGAATTTCTAATCGCACGACGCGCGCATTAACGCGGCAAGATGTTGGAATTCTGGTTTTATCGAACGGAGCAAACGGATATTAGGTATACGCGATACGTCAAGGTCTACATTTAAACGGAGCTCAGCCTTGGAAAATATCTGGCCCGCCCGAGGCGTCCGCAGATAGACGGAAAATATCTCGCTAAACGTACCCAATCTCGGTAGCCATTACCGCCACTCCGTGTTTTCCCTCGCATTTCCCTGTCTCGCGGAATAGCCCGATTTCTCGCTACCGTGGACCACGAGGGAGAAGGGGCAGAAAAAGGGAGCAAAGGGATGGAGAGAAGAGTCGAAGAGGGAAAACGGAAGGGAGCAGTAGGTAGAGGAACTCGTAACGAGGCCATCGGCCGTTCACCGTAAGGCGTTATCTCCGCTTTCAGGATCATTCGACGTTGCTGCTTGGGTTCCGCAGGGAGGAGAAGAGAGGCGATTCAATGGGAAAGCGGAGCAAGTGGTGCGCAAACGTGAGGTGGAGAGAGAGAGAGAGAGAGAGAGAGAGAGGAGAGAGAACGTTTTCGCGCGCGATATCGATGTTTCGCCGACACGACCGAGGAAACGACGCGTCGTCGTTCGTGCCACGAGTTCTGCTAAAAAGAGTGACGTAACCGCTATGATTAGAAACCCTCCCGCGTGGTTTTTTCTAATTATCACAGATGTGTCGCCCGACGAGCGTTTCAATTCATGCCGAGTTTGTCGACGAGCGAAAGAGGAAGGCGTGACCCCTCCTTCCCCGATTTCTCGGTCGACGAGGGACCCTGTTCTGGGATCCGACGACGCCAGAAAAAAAAAAACGCGACAGGATGTACGTAGCTCCCGAAGAATTATGAGGTCGAAAGAACGCGAGTATTATTTGCTGCTTGCTAATATTTGACTACCGGAGAACTTTTAATCGATGTGTCGTGTGGCTCGAAGTTGGTCTCAGTTGTTCTGGAATGTTTCTTCGGAGTGAATGACATATTTTTCAACGTACATTTAGGTATGGTTTCTCGATGTTTTTTTTTTTTTTTTTTTTTTTTTTTTTAAATATGGAGCAGCAAGAGACGAGAGATAGTTTTATTTTATTTTGTTGCCTCGTCAGAGCAGGAGCAGCTTTGGAATACGGAGGTTTATGGTAACATTAACATTATTCTTCTTTCGCGCCATTCTCCTTGGGTTCGTGATAAGTATCTCTGAAGTGCCCCGTTACTCGAAAAGAGAAAGGGACCAGGGTAAACAAAATGTGCGAGAGTGAAGGAAGGAAGGGACAGGGATAATCGAGGAACGATAGTCGGAATGTTCTTTCTCACGAGGAACTCTCATTTGACGCGTCTTCCTTCTCTCTTTTAGCTAGTCTCGCGTAAACTCGGTGTCGACTCTCTCGCATATCGGTGGCCCAGCAGCGATAAGCGAAATGGAGAGTCTTTCTAGTAGCCGCGAGTCTGCCGAGATAAGCTACGTGCCGACGCCCAAGTCGGGTGGCCCTTCCTACGAATCTCAATGGCCATGCACGTAGCCCGAGAGTTTCTTCGATAGAGTCCGCACACTCGTACTCGATCTTCCATGCGCTCGAAGCTTTTGTCCTCCTTCTCTTAGCTAGCCCCAGTCGGCGTTTCAGTCGAATCCCTTTAGTGGCACGCTCGCTCTTGATCGCCCTTTATGTCTTCCACGTGCTCGAGCATTCTTATACGTCTTCCAAGTAGCGAGGACATTGGCAGAGACAGCAGCATACATCGTACGGATGTTCTCTCGGGAAGCGACGTTATTTTGGAAGATGATTTTTTCAACGGATGAGAACGGACGCGCGAGGTGACGAAGGTTTTCACGTATGGCCCTTGACAGGAAGGTAAAAGGTCGAGTGACGTGAGAACGAGTTTTTTTAATGTCAAAAAATCTGGTCTAGAACGAGTAATGCGTAGGATTTTCTTTCTCGGTTTATTTAGATTTTCAATCATTCGTGTTACTCATTTCTTCTCGAGTATACTGTATTTCGTTCGGTGACCTGATTAATTTTAAACCACGAAAGGCTCATTTTTGTCTTTCGATTACACGCGATACCAGGTGGATGGGAAGATAAGCTTTCTTAAAAGCTCTGGGAGAAAATGGCGCAATGAAAACAGGTGAATCCGTCGTAAAAACATTTTCTTCGTCGTTCCCCCGAGGACGCTCGCCTCGAGGGAGCCCCGCGAAAACGAACAAAGTCCATTTAATACTCGCGATTAGTCGAGAACCTGGTCGCTGGCAGCGGGAGCCGATAATCGATCGACCTGGAAAACGATAATCCGTAACGAATACTGGATCAGAAATCGACTCGCCTCCTGTTCCCTTTTGCCACCCACCGACCTCGAACGTCTCGGTAACGCGAAGTTTTCAGAACGTTACGTTCATTAATCGAAACCGATCGATGGAGAAGAGAAAGGGCAAATGTTAAATATAAGAAAGAGAAAGCAATGAGAATGAGACAAGAGCAACGGAGTGGAAAATGAGAAAAATGGAGAACGAGAGATTCGCTTCGGGACATTTACGTTAGAATTCATCGAGTAAACTTATCGCTCTTATAATTAAATTATAAAATAAGTGGTACGGTATTCTTGCTCGAGGATTTAGTTTGAAGTTCGGATTACGTTAAGATCGTAATATTCTCGAGAAACGGCTTCCTCGCGACTGATGTTGTGGATTTTCTTTACGAGTTACGGTTTTTCGAGCGGCTTCGGGCCTTTAATGAGTTTGCCAACTATTTCTTTTCTTGCCGCCTCGTGAAACTCCCCGAAGATAAAAGATCGAGGCTTTATTCTCAGTACCGTACCTCTTTATTTATGGAATATAACTGCATTTTATAATTAATAGGAGATAGTGGGGGTTTATAACGATCGTTGTAGATCAACCGACGTAAAGTGAGTGGAAAGGTGTTAATTGCGATAAATACCAATGTACGACGTAATCGCAGGTGTAGATGCGTTCCATGCGATAACGGGACAAATCGGACGTGTGGTTAGTCGAGCGCAACGCATACCACGACAAATGCCGATTGATGCGTTGAAACCACTGTGAGCTAATCTTTCTAAAGCAACTCTATTTCATAAATCGTACTTATTAAACCCGCATTAAGACTTATCCAAAAAACCGCACGAATCGTCATCCTGCTTCAGCATCGTGCCACGAAAATAAACTAACCGTATCCCAAATATCAACTAAAATATCTTCCACCTTATAAATAAATAATTTGCAGAGAAATATTTTTTCCACCAGCTCCAAGTCGGATAAAATATAAAAAATATCACGGTGATCGAAATCATAAAATCTCGCTCAAAGGAGAGCCACGTATAGAAATTTAATCAACGAGGGCAAATATCTTTATAAACAACCGTAACACACTCTTTAATTTACCCGTTGAAAGGAACCGTTGCGTTGGCTATGTATGTCGAACGAATAAACGAATGGAAGAGAGGGCTCGGTGATTATTAAAAAACTAAAAAATCGAGAAACAAAACGATATGGAAGGATCATCGGGAAGTGCAAAAGATTAACTAGACACTCGACTGTTGCCGATGTGGACTGAAACTCTGTTAGAAGGTAGCGCGGAACGCTGGTAACGGGTGACCCGAATTCCGCGGGATTTACGATAGCAGTGGATGGGAACTAAGAGATCCCCTCTTCTTCCATCTCCTTCTCGCACGCTGCCCTCGCGTTTAGCCATCTCGTCTCCTACCTGTTCACCACCCTCCTCGATGCATAGGAGGATACATCGCGTCGCGCATAATAATGCAACACGACGGGCGACGGTGGCGGCGTGCACGTGCCTTCCATCTCCTCTCACCTTCTCTCCCTTCTCGTTCCTTCTTCTTCCATATTCAGCGCACCTATTTTCTCTTCACTACTCCCGGTCCCCCTTTCTTGTACCTTCACCCCCGTCGCTTGTGCGCCTTCGCGGAAACGTCTTCTTTTTACTTTCGTTGGTATCTCTCTTTTGTTTCTCTTTTTCCATGCCACTTGCATTTTCTGGATTTTTGCAAGATTTTTGATTCTGCTTGAATTCGAATGACGTCCGAAATTAAAGGTTAGCGATCTTCGTAATTCTTGTTTTATGAATTTAATTAGAATCAACTTCCGAATGGCATATTTATTATCAATACGATATCAATTTTTTGTCGATCCTACTGTTCCGTGTACTCGTCGAAATTAATTTCCGTCTGGCTTGTTGGCATACGGAGCATCAATAATGCCCATGGTGCGTGCCCCTTTTATCGCGATGTACTTAGCTTGCATACTTTATCAAGCGTTTCTCCTCTTGGCGTCGAGAGAACGGCTACTCTGTTTAAAAGAAGAGAGAGAAGTAATTGTTCGCGCTACGAGGCAACGTTTCTCGGCCACGTCGCGCCGGCGACGTCAGTCGCCAGCTCGTGACGTAACACTCGTTCACCCACGCTTTTGCCTGCCAATGCCATAAAATCTATTTCCCGTAAAGTAGTGCGTAAAGCGACGTCACTCTCCTCTTTCGCCTGCTCTCGGCGTTAAAAGAAAAATAATTAAAATCGCTCGCCATGGTAACGAGGTTTGCCCTCCCTTCGGCTTTACCTTGCTCCATTCACAAAGATGAAGCAGCTTCGCAAAGATGCTGTCGAGGATGCTGAAAAGTGACAAGTGAAGACTGCATGACGCTACTCGAGCATCGAGTTATCGTATTGGAAGGAGTGGTATCGACAAGGCGATAGGAAATTATCATCCGCACGGAGTAACCAGCTTAGGTTGCCACTTTTCTCCCCCTTCGTCGTATCGCATCATTGATAAACGGGAATTCGTAATTCGCGCCTCGTCGCGACTTGGATAAGCTGGGTGGATTTGTGTGCAGTAGATGGAGAACGTAATCCCGCGTTATCGCGCCACGTCGTAGAAAGTGCTAGTGGAACGATTAAATTTTAATAAACCGTAAAAGTCGAGTTCCGATATTTGTGAATTATTTCGATTGAAGCTGTAGGACCGAATTACCGGTGGTCGATTTACTTTATTTTTAAATTACGTAACTGCTCCAATTCCGGGCTTGTGTACTCAACTCATTCGCACGGTATCTATGCGTCCTTATTCGCGCGGTCCCGACACATTCGGCGTCTAAAAGATTTTATTTTCAGGTGCAACGTGGGAATTTAAGATACGCTGCCATATAAATAATCGATGGTCGATACTTTTAATTTTCAGTCGTTCCAACATCGGTGCCCCGATTTCCAAATGTATTAGTGTATACCGATAACTAAGAGAAATAATATAAATAATGTAGACCAGAAACTAAGTCAAGTAATTATGCATTTCGACATTCTGTGACTATCTACGCCATACAAACGTATTAGCAGAATTTTCTCATCAACTTAATTAAGCCATTCTTTTGCCGTGCGATACCGCTCGTACTTATTACCGACTTGTATGAATTATGAATAGACACTTTTAAATTGTACAAACAACGCGATTAGCGTCACTACGAACAAGAGAAGCTAATCGTGCTCGACAAACCGAACGCATTTAGTCACAGAAATCGCATCGACTGGGTGATTCACCGCGCGCACGCAAATGCCCTCGCTATCGGGGAGAATTACATACGTGTAATTATCCTTATCGCGGACGAGTGATACATCGAATTTGTTTCCTCCGCTTGTCTCACACCCCTGTCAAGTTTGTCGCTTTGAATTACTTCGTCCGTTCGCACATGCGCGTGCTCATTTCCGAGAAGCGTCCGCGGTATTTGCAAAATTTGCGGAGAATACGAGAGAGCGCTCTCTGCCCTCCTTCTCCAAATCAGATTGCATTGACCAGACAAATACGTCGAATCCTGTGAACCTCCTGATACATTTCCAACATACTCGTCCGGGTGCTTTAGCATTGCACGGTGATAGCAGCAGGTATTGCGGCGAACAAGAGGTTATTACAACTCATTGACCCCTGATGATCAAAGTCGGATCGGACAAATCAACGAAATAAAGAGAGGACTTTTATTTCAGTCTAACTGTAGGTTTGGTTTCCTCGCAATCGTTCCAGTCGATTGTATCCATCTCAAATGTGGCACCACGAATTCGCAAGCTTTTAACATTTTATTAAACCAAACGTCATCCATGCTTACGTTTATCCTTTGTCAATCGTGCAATAAATAACATTGACAAATAAAGTATGTTCCACGATCCGTATTATATATTTCGTGCAAGTACAAATCATCCAGATTGCTTAAGCACTACTGATAGAATTTCACTCTGACTGTAGGTAATACGCATAGATAGGTGTCGAGCTTCCGGTTCCTATCTTGTTACATATACAAATCGGCTACTCGTGGTGGAGAGACACGAGGGCCGTCTCAGATAAGGGTCCTACTGCTAGCCTATCGACTGTAAATGTACACGGCGCGCGAAGTCCCTAACAGTTAACTTGGGTAATGAGTTTATGGTAACGTTGCACCGGATGAGCGTGGCTCGATTGAAATGCGTATACTCGGCTTTCGCTTGACATATTCGCGCACCCTTGCACACAGTCACGCACAACGTGCTCGAGCGTGTGTGCACACAGTCACACACGTACATATCGTGCACAGACACAAACGTTCCATTACTAACTGTAAGTCACCCATTGCTCGGCCACTTCCCGTCTCACCCTTTCATTCTCACTTTGCCCCTGGTCTGCCGGTGCCTCATTGTATCCAGGAGTGGAGGTTTAAATGCCTCATTACCACGTTTTCACGCTACACGGAGATAGGGTGTAACGATAAATACAAAGTGTTTCGCACCTCCGGGCAAACTGGGAAGTAGATCACGACGTAGCTCGAAATGGCCGCAGGGGCGTTCATCGGTTCTCTCATTGTCACTGTCGTTAATGGAGGCGTGTCGTAAATTGGTGAGAATTTGGGACACGTGTAACGCGGCGGGCTGGCACGATTGTCCTCTGGTTTTGTAACCTTAGAACCTCATTGTCGGAATGTTGCCCGAAGGCGTTGTTGCGAAAAGGAAGTTTGGCGTTTCGAGATTTCTTCACTTGGAAGTAGCACCCGATCCTGGAGGGTCAAGGTACAGAATGTAATATTAAAAGCACGATAGAAATCAATATTCGCACGTAGATAAGATTTCATTCCTAATTCTAATCCGCGTGTATCTAAAACAATCGGTTCAAACACCAATTGACTTTTTGACTCGAGAATTAAGCAACGATTTTCAACTTTCTTTACCTGTTTCATTTTTTCTTGCAAGGTGCAACTTTTCGAATGTTCCCTCCGATGGCGCCTGTTCTTCAATCTCGCGGGAACCCTGTTATTCCGACCCATTAACCTATCCAGATGTTCTAACGTCAGCTCCCAGGCCAGCTCTTCGGTGGTCTTAAACTGTCAGGACCTTAAGCTTGTACAACTCCCGAGGCATCCTTTAGCTGACCAATCGAGCGGTAAATCGAGGACATTAACTATGATCGGGACAGTTCGTGGAATTTGGAGGATACCGTTGAGAGGAGGCAGCATGCCAGAGCGTAGATGCTTCCTCCCCACTGTAAATTTCGCTTCCCCCGCGAACCAATGCGAGTCGATTCGTTACCTCGAATTGCATTCGGGGCTCTAATAAATTTACTTGTCGTGGCGGCAAAATCCTCGTGATATTTATTTTAAATTCGCTCGCGTTACAATTCGAGAAAACGCTTTTTCGCCTAGTTACGTTACACGCATCAGCGGCGCTTATTCCTCCCTCGAGCATTTGTTTAGCAAGCACAAGCACCAGCGAAGGGCCGTTTGATATCGAAATTACGCGTCGAGAGCGAGCGCGAACGCCCGATATGAATATTCTAATTGAAAGTAAGCTAAGCCAATTACAGTGCACTTTGCCCTTCCCCCCTCTGTCCTTTTACCTTCCGTCCTTTGTATGCATCTGCTCGGCGTTGATCCCTTTCTGCCGTTAATTAAAAACTTTACGCTATCCCTATTCTGTTTGCAGCTGCTCTCTGTAATGTGGAAGCTGCCTTCTGTAAACAGAAAACCGGAAATTGCTGTGGTAAATAACGACGTTCGTGACCCCGCTACGTATTATCGTTACGATCGGCAGTACGTTAAACAAACGGTGATTCTAACGATAGATTCTCCTTGTTTCAACTCTGCTTGCGATCTTGAAAGCGCTATTTCTCTCGTTTATTACAATTCCTGACGAGGGTTTGTTTTCAACATTCTCGTACGTTCGTGAACTCGATCGTGGGTGGCATTCTATTGTGTCTCTATGCGTGGCATAAAAGAATAGAAAATAAAAGAGAACGATACGTGGTTCTAACGATCCCCGACGATCCATCCGAGGGACGGTATCGCACGAGCGTCTGTATAAAGCGTCATAAATCACGTATTCCATCCGGCGGCTCGTTAAAACCGCTGAAGCGCGGCGGGTTTGTTGCACCTTTCGCGAACGTCTCGAATAAATGGATCGATACTAGCGCGCTTCGATAAGTGTTCCGTACAAATACGATAACTTCGACGTGCTGGGTGAGGCCTGGCCCCAGAGGAACGGTGGCTCGTGGCACACCGTGTAAATTCGCCGCTCCCACGAAAATGGAACGACAGACGCGGTGGCGCGCTACGAAAACGATATTACGAGAGGAGGATGAGATGAAAGGGTGAAAGAGGAACGACGATGGAAGAAACGAGAAGTGGCGAGAAACAGGAGGTGGAGATGATGACTCGCGGAGAAATATTTTTCTATGTCGCGTCATTCTTCAAGCCCGACGGCTATTCGGTCGTAGGAAGAATTTTCCAGCGGGCGTACTCAAGATAAGATAATACGAAAGTATGAAGAATCTGTCGAATGTCGTTGTGAATCTTTCACTTGCACGAGGTCCATGTATATCTAAATTTATGTTAATAATGACAGGTCGAAGTAAAAAAACTCGTCGAAATTGAACTCGCTTCATTGTTGAGAAAAAGTTATATATACATGTCCCACGTGTGCAATTTCATTTTCAATTCGACGCAATTAACTCGTACGAAATGACCGTTATGACGTTTTCGTGGATGGCCTTTAACTCTAAATTTGAAGCTCGTATACAGGGTGTTCGGTAACTGGTGGTACAACCGAAAAGGGAGTGATTCTACATGAAAAACGAAATGAAAAATATAGAATAAAATTTATTCATATGAGTCTTCGTTTTCGAGAAAATCGACATTGAATATTCATCGGGTACGTGTTCCTAATTTTCTGTTACCTACGATAAAAACAAACTTAAACAGCGATAATATCCATCGAGACAATGATCTACAGTGAGATTCGTTGTAACGAGATATGATCAAATGCACGCGTACCCGATGAATATTCAAAGTCGATTTTCTCGAAAACAAAGCCTGATATGAAAAAACTTTATTCTATATTTTTTACTTCTTTTTTTCATATAGAATCACCCCCTTTTCGGTTGTATCACCAGTTACCGAACACTCTGTATATGTCGCGATGTAACATCCTGACAGCCCGGTTTTGTTGCTCCGTGGAAACAGAAAATAGAGAGCCTCGCGTGTCAGCCTCTCAACAAGGGAAGGGCTAAGAAGGACGACGACGTACTCGTCATCGATGCAGTAGTCTGCCGATAATAGCGTCTCTCACGTTCGACGTCTTCTCGTTAGTGATATCGGTTTGTTCCTCTTTTCCGTATCTACACATCCGGAGGCACACGTAGTAGGAGAAAATTCTAGAGACGGGAGAGACTACCCCTTAAAATTTTCATTCCACCTATGGCCTCTACTCCACCCACTCACCCACCCTGCCATTCCCGATTCCACGTCGCGATTCTCTCGCTCGAATCTCACGCGAAGTTCGCCGATCCGCACTTTAATCCGCGCCTCTTGCAGCCTTTCTGTGGCCTAACTCTCTCTCTCTCTCTTCCTCTCTTCTCTTCTCTCTTCTTCTCTCCTCTAACCTGCTATCTACGATTCTCTCGCTCGATGCCAGGCCAGCAGAGCTAATCGAGAATACGGAATCCAATCAGCACAGTAGAGCTCCAGAAAATTACTTTCGCGGCGGTGTGGGAGGAACCGGTGGATATTCCGAAGCCGGACCGTTCTCCCAGATTTATGCTCGAGAATGGTTCGCGATTTCCGCAAGGTGCTCTCGGATTTTATCCCTTTCCAGGATGGGCTTGATCTTTCCGATGCGTGCTACCGCTTGAGATTTTCTCTCCACGCCATTTTCCGATCCCCTTGACTGTTCCTCATCGACGTCTGTACCGCAAACCCCGTGGAAAGGTACTTACGTGAGAATTTTCAACATAGTTGCAGTTTCATATTTTTCGCTGCGCCTGCGAATCTTCGGTAGTATGCCTAGACACGTTTCTCCTCGCTGGGCGTAATTACGCAAAAAGAGAATTGTGCGAATTATTATATTGTAGATTATTTTATTTTCTCGTGCATCAAGATTGTAATACACGTGTGTCCAGTGCACAATTAATAACGAAGTTTGTTCGAAAACTGATGCTGGCTTCGAAGAGATTTCACGAATAAAATGCGACGTGTCGTAAACGTAACAATTTCTAGGAACGTTGAGCACTTCCTCGGTGGCTGCGAATCGCGAAAAAGTCAGCTGGCGGAAAATAACGCGGTGAAATGGAAAGTCTGGGAAACGATACCATTACGCGATGGGAAAGTGCTCTGCAAAAGGCGGGAGAGTCGCTAGCACTTTCATCGTGTGCTCCTGCTGTTCTTGTAAGTAGCATTATCGGATAAACAGATGAATCCAACGATAAACTCTTGTCTGTAGACATTTGTCGCGATAAGTGCGTAACCGATAAGGATAAACGATTTATGTACGCAAATGGAAACGGATCAACGACCTATTATCAATAATATTCTTATTGATAATAGGTCGTTGATCCGTTTCCATTCGCAAAAGGCGATATACCTATTCCGCTATGCAGTTCATACATCTTGACGGAAACGTACCTATACGCGCGCGCAGCCGGTAATTTTATTCTTTCATCGGCAATGCTTTAAGAATTAGTCGTTAGCAATGTATCCGTACACAGCATAAAAGAAATGAATTTTACACGTACCAAAACACCAGCGAACCGCGGGTGTTAATTTAACGCAAATACTCGAAGTTCGCTTACCGGGAAAAGTGCATCTAACCGCACGGATTGTTAAGTTTCGCTCGCGAATTTTATAGCTTGTGCGGAGTGTAAAATTTTGCATGCGTGGCCGTTGGACGGTGCTCCCATGGAACTGGATTCACGTTGGTATAAAAAATTTTGTTCACCGATAAATTCGAGTGGCGACGCGAACGAGCGCTAAACGAAGCGTTGGCCCATCGTCCAACCCATCTCCCGAGCTCGCTTTAAACTTTATCGCCGGCCCGAGTAAATAGAGGAAAATCTCTCTCGGATTTTTCGCCGAAAAATTTATTTAATCTTCTCACTCCCCACGTTCTCTGCGCGCAGTCGCCTAATACTTCTCTTAGGGATCAAAGAAGCCGTTCTTATTAATCATGCACGAGGCCGATGCGCCGCGCAAGTGTCGAAGAAATCTCGAGTATTCGCGGACGGAAGTGCGCGTTCGTTTTCGCGAGTTGCAACCTTCCATTTCTCCCCTCGCTTTTCACCCCGTTGCTCACCGCGGCACTCTCGAATGCGTCCAATAACCGAGAGTGCAACAATAGGTGCCCGTGGCTCGTCAATATTTCAAACCACCGCCTCCACTCTCCCACATTCCACCACCCCGATCACCCCCTTTTCTCTATCCTTCGCACACAACCAGCCTTTCTTCCGTCCTCGTTCATTTCCCCTCACTTTCTCCGCGTTTCTCTCTCTCTTCTTTCTTCCGTCCTTTCTCATTTTGCGCGCGCACGCGTATGTGCGTCCGTGTCTTCTTCCTCTCTTCCTCTGCATCTCTCGGCCTTTCTCCTCATACCGGCGCACACGTTTCTCCATATCTCTTCGAGCGAACCGAATGACAGAATCGAAAAGTTCGGTAGCCTACCCTAGTGGATACGGCGTATGCCGATCATATTCGAATTTTATGCACTGCCGCACCTCCACTCGCGACCCTCCATTGCACTCTTCCACCTTTTTTCTTTCTCCATTCTCGTTCATTCTCTCCTTCTCGCCCAATTCGCTTCCACCCCCTCTCTTTTCTCTTTTCTTTCTTCTTTTGGCTCTCATTCTTTTCCGAACGTTCCGTGAATGCACTCATTCAGTCTGCCGCCTGTCGTCAATCGAACGATCGTTGGCCATCCTCGCATGGCAACGATCCTTTTTCCTTCCGAAAGCTCCAGGCGCAAAATACCGTTTCGATGGACGTCGCATTTTTGCGCAAAAAGATTTTCCTCTGGGCGATAGTTTATGTTCGACCGCGTGAAAGTACGATAGAAGAAAACAGTCCCATTTCCATGTCCCATTAGTCAAACTTCTTTGGTGGATTTTAATTTTAGAAGAAGAATGGCTGGCAAACGGCGCGGGGGTTTCGATCGATAACACTCTTGCAAATGGCATCGCTGTGATACGTTAAATATATCAAAGTAAAATGCGCGAATGGTCATTGGCATTGTGACGCTTTATCGAACAAATACCACTGAACCGTAGGCCGCGTCCGATCGGGGTCTCTAAATTTCTCAATATTCCTCTACATAAAGCTAATCGTTTCATTTATTTAAACAGATTGGTCTTTTTTTACAAAGTTTTCGACCACAGTAGAGGAGACAGCAGGTACAATATTGCATCGAGTTTAACTAATTTAATAAATATAAACGAGGGGAAAATGAAAGTGAAGAAAAGAAAAAAAGCAATTTTGATCATACAAGCCGTCTGATCGAATGTTTATTTTTGTTAACGTGATCTTATCAACAATCCGTAGTACATGACACCTCGCAATTTGCCGAAACAGTTACCATTAATTCGTCCCGATGCAATTTCCATCGCGACCGTTGTTTTATTTATCTAGAAAAATCTCCACTATCAAATTCCTCTCTCGAATGTCCTCGATATTCCTTCATTTCGCATTCTATTACTTCGTTATTCCCTTAAACTTTTGCCTATCCATGATAAACAAGGATATTTCGTTCCGGTGAGCGCCGCGAATACGAATGCAATCGCTCGCACGAATCTCTCGTCGCCAGCACCCCTTGCCGCTATTGCGAAGGCGAACTTTTCGCGAACACATTCCGCGAAAGAGTGCGACGCATAAATTTCGAAACGAACTCGCGTATTCCTTGGATTCTATTTCACGGAGATGAAACGACGACGGTCGCGCGCGCTCGCGAAAATCCCATTCGATTCGAAGTTTCCAAGGACCGTGAATTCAAAAATCGTCCTCCACAAGCCGAGAGCTTTTTCCTTTCTCGTTGATTTTTCCAAAAGCAAAGGGCAAAATGACGAGAAGTTAAGATAAACTTCGTCTCGAGAATCCAGGTGCCATGGTTAAGAATTTTTTTGGTAAAAAAGGGTCTTAAAAGTAATGAAGAGATTTTGGAAGGGCCAAAGGAAAGAAGTGAGAATCTTGATGCGCGACGAGCTTCTACGGCGTCTGCCTTCTTATGCGAAAGCACGCCCTCGGGTTCTGTATATTTTGTCTACTCTTTGATAGATCCGTCGTCTGCCTTATCGCCGATCGTCGCTTTATCGTCTTCTTCTCCCGACTTCCTAAACGCTATGGAAAATCCAAAGGGTACCCTCCATTCTAAATTAAGAGTTAATAATTTTTTTACGCGTAAAGATCTTCCAACTATGGCAATCTCAAAAAGAAATTATAAATTACAATTTTCAGAGTTCATGGAATCACTTTCTCCAATTATAGGATTTCATTCGTCTATTATTAATACGGATGTAGTAAAGATTGAAGAGAAATAAAAGAATCCTAAATCTTTAACGAAAAATATCCAAACGAAAGTCGCGTACTTAATAAAATTCTATAAACCCATTGTAAATTCTCGTCGGTATTCGTGTTCTCACCGTAACTTTATAAACATCCTGTCCCGCGCGGAGCTTCCTAAACGCATTCCAAAGCACGCGGCCAATAACAAAAGCATTCCTCGCGTGACAGTGCAACGTAAACTGTCGCGATAATTGCGCAGAACGCGCGCTGCCGCGCTCAATAACCTGTTGCATTTTCCCCGTTGCGCCAGCACGCGTGCTCCTCTCGCTTCCTACCCCGCACTCTTCCTGCTCCTTTCGTCGACCCTTCCATCGGCGCCCTTTCTTCCCACCCTTCTCTCGTACGGTGACTCGACGAGAAAGTGCGAGAGCCGCGCCCTATCGACGATTTCACCCTCGTAAAACAAAGTCCGGGGTGGACGGACGAGCGAGGAATTTCTCGGCGGATGCGCAGCAAACCCGACGAAAGGTGTGCTTCCGAGATCAATGGACAACTTCCTTTAGGCTCGTAAACCGAGGTTGAATTTGCGAACCTCTGGTGGAAATTTTGCCGGAAGAGGTGAACTGGCATCGGGAAACGGGACGGTAATCGAGTGATAAACGTGTGAAGAACCGGAGGAAGGATAATAAAAGTATTCTAAGAGTTTATTTCCGTTAAGATTATTTTCCACGCCTCGTGCCTTTCCATAAAACTTTATTCTAGTCGTAAACTGCCGATACAAGTAATACGCGAATTTGATCATTTGATTTGTTCCACCGTGCAACCCGCATCGAACTTAGTCCGACGCTTCTTTCTACCTGCATTCTCCCTGGGGTGGAAAAACAGAATTTGGAATATCCGCTCAGCATCGTGTTCTCGTAACTTTCTCGAAGCGGGATCTTTAAGCTCCAAGAATACGCGGGAAGATAATTATCCGTGTAAAGAGAGTAACCACCTTACGGAATGTTACGGTAAGGAACACGGCGTTTCATCCTCTTCTCCCACTGTTCCACCCCCTTAAAGCTGCGGCGCACCGAAACTTTCGGCTCAACGTTACTGCGTCGCCCGGCTCTTTCGGAAAGTTTACTGGCCGAATAAATTTTCACCGGCGTGGAACCAGCGTAGGGTGCACAGCTGTCCCCTCTAAATTTAATATATAAGTAAGCCGAGCGAGCGAACCCCCCTAGATGCTTTCATGAATATGTCATGTGTACGTAGCCTCTCATAGAGACCCTCGTGTCTCGCCTGCATTTACCTACGCGCGTTGGAAGCCGATGGCCGACACGAGAACCTACGGTTGTGTCGTGCGAACCTAATCCGGGGGTATCTCCGCTTGAAGCACAAAATATTCGTTTGGCACGCATTACGACGTTGCAGGAGAGAGTAAAGCCTCGGTGTTGGATTATTTGCTTGCCGAAAAGGAACGTGAAATCCTGGCAAAAATACCGTTTATTTATTTTAACCCCCGAACAGACGTGTTTCAACTTTTTCCCCAGAAGATTCGCTTATTCCAACATTTCAGAAACAACCACTTCATTGGGTATGTTTTCCCGAACCTCCGCTTAGCTAAGCGCACGTAAGCGGCTAACGTTTGCTACGCAATATTTGGCTGGACAGAAGCGCTTGAAGTTAGTTATAACCAGCCAATACCTTGAAGCGCTAAGCGGAAACCGCTACCAAACGAGCGACTGCTTAGCTAGCGAAGGTTCGGCAAAACATACCCATTATGTTCCTCGATAATTTCAAAAGCTGAAAATTCCATTATTCCTCGTCCGATCAGCAAAACTTAAGATCAACAGATCCTGAAAAATTCTTGAAACATTTGTTTACACAAAATCTCCAACTTGGCAGTCGTAATTCTGTCTTTTAAAAACTTAACTGAAAATAAGTCATTATAAAAAATTCAACAGCTTCTTCGCCCCTATCGAATTAACTTGTACCTAAGAACACGTGCAACAGAGACACTTGAACAATGTTACTAACGTTTAAGCTCAAGGACGAATCTATATCTCGTAGCATACTTAACGTTAAAAGGTAAGAATTGTTTCAACGTAATGGAGTGGCTAGCGCACATACGACGCATCGCGCGAAACTTTGGCCTCTCGCAAGGAGCGACAAAAGGGGGAAGATGGATGGAACGACAAAGGCGAATCGCGGGGATTGGAGCGCTCCCGAAACTTTCCGTGTCTACGCCGTGTTCTCCACCATTGTCGCTCTAAAAGGTCTCGGCCCTTCGGAATGGAGCGGCCCTCTCCTCTCAGGGGCAGGCGCGCCACCTCCTCACCCGAGATCGCAAGAGCACGTAAATCCTTCGGGAGCACGTACTCGGAAATCTGAATTCTCGTTGAGTTCGTTCCTCTCTCTTGCTTTCCGCGCTTCTCTCTTCAGATGCTGGCTCACTTCTACCTTCCACGTTCCGCACGTAGAGGATAGAGCACGCGTAGGAAGGCAGATTTTCTCGGATAAGTCATTAATTCCTTAGATCTAAACGGCTCGGGCACAAAGTTTAAAAATAATGATTGTGTGAATCATATCAAACGCGTCGGCGTCAGGATTTTTCTTTAGTGCCAGACAACATAGTATTAAGAGATCTTAAGAATTCGATTTTAAGAGACGTCACGTTTAATTTTCTTTACAACTAATTTTTCTTTCTTTTCGATTTTAACAGACGCCGCGTTTAATTTTCTTTACAACTAATTTTTCTTTCTTTCGTTTTTTTATTTTATAAAATTATCATTCTTCTCGCAAGAATTTCTGTACGTTTTCATGTACCTATTCACGAATCCATCGTCATTCGCTGATGTAATGGAAGAAACGGAAGATGATTCTCATCCAGCTTCACTTTAAACTTTTCCCTCCTATGACGCTCCGACGCGTGAAAAGCGTTCACTTCCTTCTTGCAGCCTTCCTCGGTGACCCGAAGGTCGCACCTTTAACTAGACATTACAGCGGCATTCGTCGTCGAACCTACGAAAATTAATGACGAGATTTCGTCTACCGGTCCTTCGGCCCGCTCACCGGCAAGGATAAGCGTCTTTGATTAATCGGAAGGAGCTCGCGCGCGAAAAGTTTCGCAAGAAGGGCTCGCCACCAGCGAGTGCGAGCTGCGAGCTCACGAGTGATTTATCGTTCCGCTCCGCGAAAGAAAACCTCGGGATCCCAAAGGCTACCAGAGATTTCTTTCGTTCGCCGTTAAGTTGAGAGATCGTGGCGGTTCCTGCCCTGCTGGCCCCTCTTTCGTATCTTTCGAAGGTGGTGGTCGTGAGCCTTTAGGTACCCGCACCATGGACTTCGGACGTCTGCTGCAGAGAAGTGAGAGAACGAAGAGGAGAATGAGGAAAAGAGAGAGAGAGAGAGAGAGACAGACGGAGACGAAGGAAGGTTTTGAATTATGGGACGAGTTGGGAGGGTTCACTTGTAATCGCGAGAGAAGTCGATGGGGTCGCGCACGGCTTGTTTGGAGTCAACGAGTGAACTGAGTTTGAGGGTTTGTTAGATGAGATAGGGTTGTTTGAATAATCTCATCTTAAAAGTTGCCATCCAATCTTTTAGCTAGTTCCAGTCAGAGGTTTACCCCAGGATCGACTGAATAATTTTACGAAGCTCTTCGACCGGCATCTTGTTAAGAAAAAAGAAAAGGAACTGAGGAAGCAATTTTGATTCCGCAAAGAACAAAACCTATTCGTGCTCTAAGAGGGACGAGCTATTTTTCTTACGAGTTTGTTAAAGTTAACGAGTGGACAAAATTGGACTTCTTAAATATAATGGTATCGTTTGTCAAATGTTATAGTTTAGATTACGAGGTATTTCTAATAGATAATCACAGTCGTCTACGAAAATTGGCCGAATAATTTCACCGATCGTTTCCACAGGAGGTTTGTTGCTCATAATGAGAGATCATTTCCCATTCGGCAAAGGAATAAAACTATTCGAGAACCTAAGAGGGACAAGCGGGCTCTCCTTTCGGCCAGCTCCATAAGCGGATCTGCGCGCCAATTCTCTGGTCCTCGTTATCGCGGGATTCTCGGTACGTGAGCTGGAAGGAGACGGTCGCGAATATCTCGATAGGGAGTGCCCTGCTCCTACGTAGGGTTGAGATTACGTTGGTAGTACCGGCACGATTTCGTTTAACGATCCTTTAATTTACGATATTTATCTACGCCCTACGCGTCAAGCATACGCGGATAGACCTTCGTCTAAGATCATAGCGATATTCGCGACAAAAGCATAATACTCTTCGAGCACGAATCGATTTAAGTTAACACCACTCATTTGTTTTACCGCCTTCATTTGATAACATATTCGCGATCAAGTGATGAAAGGCAAATTTACAAGGAAAATAATATACGCGTGTTTTGGTATAACAAATGATTTAAAAAACTAAACATACAGGTTCCTCGAAGAGGTTAATGTATCTATTGAGACAGCTGTAAAAATTCCTAATCGGCATGCTCGATTTTCGTTCTTACCGTCTTATCCGCGAGAATAATGCGCGCGTGGCAAAGCACGTCAATTAAGAATTCCTTGGGGAATAAAACGTGCACGAAAACACGGCTCTTGTACTTGAGTGTGTACAGGAGTGTACGCGAGACGTTTACTCGGAGGCAGGATGTCTTGGAGGCGTTTCGATCCATCCGTGCACGGTGGTCGAGCCCCATGGGGGAGCACAAACCGTTTGCGTTACTATGTGAGCGAAATTACAGCAGTTTCTGTAATGGGTGAGCAAGCACGCCGGCTCCTTACCAAATCGAGAAGCGTATAGAGACATTTACGATTACGTAACAAGATATTCCGCGTTTTGCAGTCCCCTTCAAAATTCTCCGAGAATTCTCTCGACGTTTGTATCGAGTATTATTTAACAGATAAATATCCACCGATTGTTGCATTGTTTTTTAGGATTTCGAGGACATTTTTCACGACGTTACTGTAGATTGAATACATCAGATATTATTTAATAGATAAACTTCCACAAACCGTTGCATTCTTTTTTGTGCTTCCGGTGACGTACTGTACGACGGTACTGCAGAACAGATGTTATAGTTCTGTTGCAACGCATAATAACGAATGAAAAGGAAGAAGTGCAAAAATGCAGTGGCTCACGACTGTCCTTTCGAAAAGCTTCTCCTCTTCAACCACTAGGATGAAATTCCCATGTAATCGTTCCCTTTCTTCTGAAAAATGCTCGGCTCGTCCGCGACCGCACAGGCACGGGGAGGGGCAGAAAAATGCGTGCACTTCGCAGTTCGCGCGAACGTTTTGTAGGGTGGTCCGCTCGATCTCAAACGTTATACCGCAAACATTCCATGGCCTGCACTTTATGTTACCGCTGCGTCGCACAAAAGTGAAGAGCATTCATTTCCAGGAGACTGCGCACTTTCGTCATTTCACCGCTGGGAGATGAAAAGCAGTTTCTCCCTTTGATCGATGCGCCTCGCTTGGTCATAGACAATCCGCGAGTCATTCGTTGAGATAATGCGCCGATGCTCGCATCCTCAGTGAGAATCATATTTCAGAGAAAGTGAAAACGTCAACTTTCAATTGTCTAAGAACACACTTCCCTCAGTTCAAACTTTTATCGGTATTCGTACCAAACAAGTGTACGCGAAGGAAGCTCCAAATTTTTAAGCACGATCGAAAATGAAGTGACGTATTAATGTGACAGTCTCGCTTTTTCAAAGTTTCAACATAAAAATGCTATTTCGTAAACTATAATACACAGATGAAAACTTCTTAGAGCGGAGATTTATAAGGTATTTGCATACAAAGAGAAAGTGTTAATAGATTGATGAAAAAATGGCTGGTATGTAACAAAAGAAAGATAAAAATTTTTGTGTAATAACATTTTTCTTCGGTATTTCCAACGGTATGTAATATATTTTCGTTTGTCTCCTACAGTTTGAAAACTTTGAAGGGTGGCTTCGCCTCCTAAAAGTGAATTTGAGTTGGCAAAAAAATAGGTATCGATTATATTCACGTACTTAGCAAGTCTGCCAATCCGCCGGACGCATGAATGTGTTTCCTTGTTTCCGTCTTGCATTTGGTATCATTTTTTGTATTTTATACGACTTCTTGCACGTACCGCGCACCCCAAGCATCTTCGATTATTCGCGCGCAGGATTCTCGTCAAGCTGCAGCGAACCACCGCGTACGAACACTCACGTGTTACGAGACGAAGTTACAGGACGAGTTACGACTGCTCCCGTAATCGTGAAAACCGGTTTAACACGGGGGCTCGTTCTTATCGGCCTGGATTGCTGGAACGAGGTATCGATCGAGGGAGTCGCAAGACTCGTTCCTCTTGTTTGACTTTTCGAAGTCATTACCCTGGAAGTTGGTATCGGGCGGTGCTTATCGACTAGACAAGGTAGTGATACAATTTAATAGGAAAACCGCAAAGTTAATCATCGAGTGCTTAACCTTGTCACATAAATGGAACAGTCTTTAAGACTGAAGTTGTAGCCCCGCCTTCGACCTCATTTCTCTCGAGAATTTCTCCAAGACAAAAATCAGGACCATTAACTTCACGTAACTGCGACTTTTTAGTAATTTCACCGATGACGGAAAATCGTTTCCTCCTGGGATTTATATGAAACGACTCGAAGATTTCCCGGAGTAATCCCGATTGCGCGCGCCTGGAGACGAGCAATTACGAGTTCCTTTTACGGTCGAGTACACCCGCGCTGGATTACATCGTAACGTCAGGAATTTCACCGTCGAGACGCTCTTTCGATTAACGACCCGTCGCGAATCCGAAGACGTTTTTACCTTTTACCATTCTCCACGTTGCATTTCCCTCGCGAGCCTCTCCCGACGGCGCTAACACGACGCGTTTATTCGTATAATTGCTCTAGATGATTTTTTACGAGGAGAAAGAGAATTTATGCGCGTAGTTTATCGTAGAAGAAGAATTCGTTTCAAGACGTTTATTTATTTCACCGGTTCTCCGGAGGAATAATATTCAACGAGATTACTTACGATAAGTATCGAAAAAAAATGGTAAAAGTTAAGTGACTCGCTCATCGAGACGTATCCGCATTGAAATTCAGCGTTGAAAATATTCCCTCGAGAAAGGAACTCGTAATGGAATACGCAGGATCGTAAACGCGGAAGATAGAATCATTCT
Organism: Tiphia femorata; assembly: GCA_944319695.1. Classification (NCBI taxonomy): domain Eukaryota; kingdom Metazoa; phylum Arthropoda; class Insecta; order Hymenoptera; family Tiphiidae; genus Tiphia; species Tiphia femorata. Next base: position 2,769,057 of record OX090899.1, read on the forward strand.
AATCGAGAAGCTCGACTTCGCGATACCAGGGTGGAAGCAGCACGCGAGGTTTCAATTCTATCGCGCCTTCTTCTTTTCCCGTACCTCCTGCAACATCCCAGACCATCTGCTCGAAGCTTCCAAACTTCTCACGATATTTTTGTCGATTTAGCAACAGCTCCCACGGACACTGGTATCCTTTTGGAATCTACCGTCTTTCTTATCGTCGGCTCCTACGAGCGTACGTCGTCTATTTTATTTCTAGACTTCCCGCGTTCGCTACATTCTCTCTCCGTGCTTTCCACCGAGGACTCTCCAGCACCAGCACCCTGGCCCGATACACACGAGTAAACGGAAATAATTATAGCACCCTCGAGGAAAGAGAATACGGAATTTATTCTCTGCCTCGTCTCGATTTACCGTAAATGTATGCAGAAGAAACCGTAATCTTATCGTCGCGCATGCCGCCTGATAATCGCTCGCGTTTAAAAAAAAAAGTGAAGCGCGATAAAGTTTTTGTAGTCTCGCGAATAGAAAGATTCTTGCGTGATACGTTACGTGGTATTACGCAATAATCGTTGGCGCTTATCGTGCGCCGTCCGTTCACACATGTGGGCATACGCTCCGTTTATCTCGCCTACGTTATCGCCTGACTCAGCGTCGCGAAACGCGAGTAGGTCAGTTTTTGCACGTAGCGGTAGGTCGGCACCAGCCATTCATCGATTCGCCCAATTTAAATGTCCGCCTCTAAAATCCCCTAACTGCCAGCAGGAACCGCGAAGAGGAACCCGCTCGTATAACCGAGCCACAAAAGGCGCATTAACGTGGAGAGTTCGAGCCGCATTGCGAAGAGTCTTTGACCGCGTTTCTTGATCGTTCGATGTGAATTCGCGATTTTTCAGGCATTCACCGAAAGATGGAGATCAGAATTATTCGGAAGCTGCGTTTATTTCGATCAGCGCGTATTCCATTCTCTGCCGTTATTTCTCCGTGTGCTTCGACCAACCATGCTAATTAGCAAATTGTCATATTTCCCGTAGACTTGCATTATCGAAATTTGGCTTAGGACAAAATGAGCTCAATGTTTTTCTCTTTTCAATATTATCGTCGTTCTTGATCCTGAACAGATTTTCTCCGTAAAGATAATTGCTTCGAGGGCAGAGCATACACAGTGCACACAAAATTATTCGCTATTACGAATTCAGGTAAGAGCTGAAAGCGAGCGGCGGACTGCACCGCAATGAAAATATGAAACCACCGTGTCCATCTTGCCGCACTACCAGTGACCTCCGCTCGTCATATCACGCCACTCAACCGTTAAATCGGAAACCGAGAAAGCGACGCAGGTGTACGCGGAAACGCTCTAAAGTGTCTCAAAATTCGCTCGTCGAGTCTCCTCCGCGATTCGCTCGGACCTTCCTCTTCTTCCTCGTCAATTTCAGATCCCATCGAAACACGCTTAATACCGCGAATGAATCCTTTGTAATTTGGTGACAGAGACCGGTGGTACTCGCATCCGTGTACGAACTAGACCGCAGTTGGAAAGCCGCTTAAAGGATTTCCATTCGTTCGACGGCACTACACGGAGAATTAATAAACCCGCCGTCGAAGAGATCCAATGCATGTAGAAACTAAGGATGCAAGAGAGACGGACGAACCTAATTTCTCGTAAATCGAACGCCATTCTATACTCGTTCTTGTGAGTAACATCGCGTTACTTATCTTACGCGCTTGCCCACCCACTATCAGCCGTGACTGAAGGCGCAATTTAAGAAAAGAGAAAAAGAAAAACAGAAAATTTGGTGTCTCAGTAGTGAGTTTCTACGTTATATTCGAATCTCAATGGAGTCTCGTGAGGGTGCAATCAATAGAATTAAACACTTGAAAGCCACTTGTCGATAAGGCGAATTTAATAGGAGTACACGCGTCGATAGAGCCAAGTAAATATACGTGGAAGCAAAAGGTGAAGCTTTCGAGTTTACTCGTATTAAGAATCACAGAGTCACAGAGAAGGTGGAAGAACACGTGAGATAATGTGCTGACATTATATTAATTGCATCGTACTCGATGCATTCCGCAAATTTCATTTGGACGCGTATAAAATACAATTTAACATAACAATAAAATAGAATCTTGTCCGAAGATCCCAGGAAAAAAGCAGCAGCATGGCAAAATAAATTTCCCACCCTCGTAATAATAACGAATTTAATTCAGCTTTCGACGCGGGAGTGAGCGATATAAGCGGGCCTTTGAGCTTGGCCATTTTAGCGATCCGTATTTACGCTTTAATTATCGGCGCGGTGGGTTGTCTCGCAGGATCCGATCGCGTTTAACTCGATTGCTTCAGTCACCGATTAATTCCGTGCGATTGAATCCTCGGGTGCTTCGGGCGCGATCTCATTCAATTCGATTCTCGCTGATCGTTGGCGCGTGAGACGCTCTATTTGCGCGACGATTAATCCCAAGCCGTTTTTGCTCCGACTAAAAAAAAAAGATCCACCTCCCGATAACTTATTCCAGTCGAACGATTTAAAAAGGAACATACCGGGCTTTGAGAAAATTTCCGTAGGTAGAGCTTCAAAGGCATCCGAGATTGTATTTAAAAAGAAGAACACGGCGCGCGCGCGTCCCGGGAGACAAAATTCTTTGGCGAGAGCATTTACGGAGAAAATATGTTTCCCTTCGCGCCACGCCTCGACAATCGTTCCGAACGTCTTGGACCTGCGCCTCCGTGGCCGCGTCGTGCGAGAAGTGGCCGCGTGAAAGAGACTTCACGCTCCATTAACGGGCACCGTTCGAGCGTACAAATCGCATTTTGCCTCGCGCAAATCGCGTCCCCCATCGTGAAGGTCGAGTGGAAGAACCCCGGGGGCCTAGCTTTTTCTCTCATTGATCGTTGTGTTATCGACATCGCCAGTGGCAGCGGTGACAGCACCGACGAATGGTAGAAGGGCACCTAGAAGTCCAAAGTCCCCAAGGATTAGCGGAAATGGTTCTCGCCAACCGACTGTACTTCCTAAATGCGTTCGAGGTGTTCGTCCACACCTTGTGCGTTTCCTCCGCGTCTTTCTCCCCGGTGGAATTTCACGAGGGATGAGATTGAAAAGTTTCGCACGCCTCCAAGCTAAAGAGAAGAAGAAGGACGAAAAGAATCCCTCGACGCGCGTGTCTCCTCTCCGGACACGCGCTTTTCGTTTGAGTTCCGTCGAACGAACCGATCCTCCGCTGGTCTTTACCGATTTCCCGATCCTTCCGATCTCTTGGGTCCACAAACTGTCGGTAAAGTGAAGTAAACCTTCAGAAAGTACTCGTGATGGTACGGTCCGTGGGGAGCAAGCGACTTACACTTATAGAAATGTTTTATTATGGTTTAGTAAAGTTTGTTATCCCCCGAGATGGTGCCGTGCTTTAATAATTAATACGCGATGAATGAAGGTAGATTTCATTTTTTTTAATAATTCTACAATAGGTCGAACGAATCGAAAATACAACCGCACCATACAGTTGACGTTTGGAGATGTTCACCTCAACTCTTCCAATACTACAATACAAACCGTTCTGGTTCCAAATAGTCACTATTATTCTACCTCTCATTGTGCATATTTCTACTCCGAAGTGAAGTAAAATTCAGTGCAAGTACACAGCAAGGTGGCTCTGTAATTTCTAAAAATAAAAAAAAAAAATTTTTTTTCTTTCCTCATAAAATATGTTTCGCCAAATAATGCGGATCATTCTACAAGGATCCTACTGGTTGAAAGTATGACAAATTTTACCCTTGATATTCCAATAATTCCAAGAAGCTGGCAATATTATTATCGACCATAAAATTTTCAAACGAATTTGTAATAACTCGGGCGTACTTATTAGCAGCGGTATTATCGGCCATATCTACCCGCTATCGCAGGCAGGCTGAATTTTCGCTCACCTCGTGCGAGCAACATGCACCGCGAAGTGACAAGCGTCCTCTGACGATTTCGCGTCGCGCGATACGTCCGGATCGAAAGTTTCCACGAGCAAAGGGGGGCCGCCTCGTATCGCTGCAATTTCATTCAGCGAATTCAATGGTTCGTAAACAATGATACGGCTCTATCGTGTAAGCTAGCTACCCGGCGACGAAGCGAGCGAGCCACGGGAATGAATACATTATGTATGAGAGCGACAGGATTGTTGCGCTCGTCGCGGGCACGCGCAGCGAGCCGAGGCCGACATTGTTCCCCCGAATGGAGCCGGCTCTGATACGCGAGAAATTCCACTGGTGCGCGATCCGGGCGGAAAGGGCCTCAAAGAAAATTTTCACCCGGTGGTTAGCCGCGCGAGCGTTTCGTGGCACGAGCTCGCCGGTCGACAATAGAGAGAAGAAGCGCAAAGGACGGACATTTTAAAATTTCAGTACACGCGCCTCGCGTGCTTTGCTGCGAAATTTTAAGAGATCGGTGCAAGACGCGTTTTACTATTTTTTAAATAGTCGAAGGCCGGTCAATAAGTCACAAAACTGAAGTTTCGAGTAAATTGCAATAAAGATTTTGATTTTTACACAGTGATAGTTCTTTGAAATATTTAATTTTAGATATTTCGATTTGTTAAAGCGCGAAATTAGTACCTGGGGGGTTTTAACAGTCAATACAGATATTTTCGTTAGAAATGTGACTTAACACCGTTATCCACTCAGGTTTCAAATTATCTAAAAAATATTGTAGATAGGGCATAAGTTAGATATGTTGACACTGCGTAGCTGTGACGTATTGACGTAATAGGTGGTTGGATTTTTTTTTCCGTGAAGATACATTTCGGACTGTAGCAGTTCCTGGGTAAATCAAATTTTCCGTATTTTTATTTTTATGTACCACCGAATATCATTCTCGTAAAGATTCGTACCACATGATTTCTCAGAACACTCAAGAAGGAGAAACTTCCGGCTCGATTTAATTTACCATAAAATCGGTGATGATAGTTCCCGATTCTAAAATTCAAGAGGTTCTTTCCACCCCGCGCTATTTATCGAGCACTCAACTTCCCTCGGCTCGAGGCATTTTCGTCTTGGAGGTTTCTTCTTCGTGGAAAGGCTCACTTTAATTTCCTAAAGTGAAGTGACCCAAAGGTCGCAAGATCCTTAAATAAGACAGCGGGAATTGGGTGCCCTCGTTCGTTTCGTTAAAGAAGCCTCGTATTTTTTGCAATCCTCACGTTCACAAAATCTCGTTTCTCCACCTCGAAATAAACTCACGAGACATAAAACATCTAATTCGTCTATTTTCTGTCTAGGGCAAAGCGATCGACCTGGTTCAATTGGATTTCAACAGCTACCCCATACAACCCTGAAGTCCTAATTTTCTACTACAGGTGAGTGATGTAATCCTTTCTCAATTAACGTCAAGAGCAATTTAACAAACGCGCTCGTCGGTCGAACGAGCGCATCGATGGAAGCAGAACGACATCTTCCACTTCTCCGGTAAAGCCGAAAGAGAAGCTTTGCTAACGAAACTTCACACGTCTGCCGACGATCGCGCGACAGCCGTACAAAATTACGACGCTCGTTTTGCGCCCTCTGTGTCGACGACAACGACGACGAAAAAAGGGGGTTGTCTTTGTTGAAACGACCTTGCGTGCAACTCGACATTTTTCCACGAGGTGCCGCGCGATATCTGCCCTGCCGGCAGTCCTCTAAAAGCTGACCGTCCATTGCAGCGCGGAATTGTCATCAAAGGACTCGAAACACACGAATGCGGCGCCATACAGCATTATTTCATCCGTATGCGTATATTCATTTACATGTATTTTTTCAAACACGGCAATGCTCCGCGCCGCGCCGCGCTGCGAAATTGACCTAATGGCCAGTGAGCTAAACGCGCCGCCACCAACCACGCTGAAACTTCCGTCATCCCCTTCTGCAACTACGGGGCTTCAGGAAGGGGTGCTCGTCAGTCGAACGAGCGTGTCGATGAAAGCAGAACATCTTCCACTTCTTCCATAAAAACCGAAAGAGAAGCTTTGCTAACAAAACTTCACACGTCTGCCGACGATCGCACGACAGCCGTACAAAATTACGACGCTCGTTTTGCGCCCTCTGTCTCGACGACTACGACGACGAAAAAAGGGGGTTGTCTTTGTTGAAACGACCTTGCGTGCGACTCGACATTTTTCCACGAGGTGCCGCGCGATATCTGCCGGCAGTCTTCTAAACGCGCCGCCACCAACGCCGAAACTTCCGTCATCCCCTTCTGCGACTACGGGGCTTCAGGAGAGATAGCGAGGGACGAGGCTGAAAAGAGAAGTAGGAAAAAGGGAGTCCGTCGACGACGGCGAGGCGGCAGAGCTACCGGAAAGCGTAGGTGGTTGGTAAAGGGGTTGGAAGGAGCGTAAGTGGCGGAAGAGGCGGCGGGTTATTAATCGGCGAAACGTCGCGGTGGAAGAGGTGCGAGAGGATGAGAAAGGGTTGAGAGAGTGAGAGGAGAAGGGTGCGTTTCCACGTCCTCCGTATGAGAAAGAGAGAGAAGGATAGAGAAAAAGGAACGGAAAGACTATGCAAAAAGAAGAGGGAGAGAGTGTTTCTATGTATGAAAAATGGAAAGAGTGGGACGAACGTGGGATGAGAGGACAGAGAGAAAAATAATCCGTGGGTGTTTCTGCGTGTGAAAGGGTAAGAGAGAAGAATAGGGCGGAATGAGCGCTTGTGGAGAGAGAAAGAGCAGAGGACCTGCCGCGTCCCGTCACAGGCCTGTCCCTGGCAGGCTAAAAATATTCCTCCGCGAATAAACGTCAGTCGACGATGCGCGACGAGACGTCCGCGCGTTCCAGGTGGAGTCGCGCGCTTCGTCTGCCTAGAGAATGAGATTATTTTTCAACCGTTAGCTTCGCGCCCCGAGCCACGTACCCTTCCAGCCTCCCGTCCTCTCGTTCCAACCCCGTGCGGCATTCTTCATCCTACCCCCGACATTCCCTCTCGCGCGCTTCCTCATCGAGGAGAGACGCCTTTTAAGCTCTTTACATATTCAGAAAAAAGGAAAGGGGAGCGAGGAAAAGGTGGCGCGGACTTCCTTTTCATCCACCTTTTCGCGCCCGTTCGTTTCGTCTCCCTTTTTTTCTCCCTCTCACCCTTCCCTCTTTTCCTTTGCTTTTTCCTCGGTCGTTCATTCTTGTTCGCGCCCAGCGCGAAATGGCCAAACTGGCTGTAATATTAATGCCAACGTCGTTGTCGTCTCTCCTCCTCCTTTTCCTCCTCCTCCTTCTCCTCGTTGTTGTCGTCCTCGCGTAGTCGCGCGCGACTCGCATGAAAATGCGGGCGGCAAAGAGCGCGCAAGAGGGCGAAGGTAACGCGATAATAACGCGAGAAGGGAGAGAACGACCGGGCCCGTGCAGCGGCGGAGGGATAGAGGAAGGAAACAAGAGGGTGGCAAAAAAGGTAGAGGAGACCCCGAACTTTATGTTCACGCGGGCGTGCGAATCGGAGAAATGAAACGGAGATTACGCTCTGCTTTTGCAGATTCAATAAGACTCGTCTAATTATGCGCCGATGCGCTTAATGTCACCCGAGCGTGAATATTTGGAGGATCGTATATGTTTTGTTGTTTAATAAATACCTTCTCCGGCTTTTCTTCAAATCGAACCAGATCCAACTTCAAGCTATCGAACTTCTTTTCTTTTCTCATCTTTGTTAATGTTTTGCTATTCCGTGTTACCATTTCTTGTAAATGGGACTTCGAATTCTTCGTGTACACTCGACGATGGAACTATTGTCACGAGTCGGCTAAATAACTCAGACACTGTGCAGAGCTTCCATTATTTTCGCAGTGGATGAAAAATGAAGAGGCCTAATTAAAAATTCGCAAAGACGAAGATCGGTAAAGGCGCCTTCTGCGAATAGCTCGAGAGAGTGGAGATTTACGCGAGGGCAAAAGCGAGAGAATTCAAGGCTTCTCAGTTATTCATAGTCTTCCGTAATTACCGACGCGCACCCGTAACTCAGGCCAATTAATATTAAAGTACGAGCTGGCGGGGAAACAACGAAGCGATCAAACTCTGACGGAAACCTTCTTCGTACAGCTTTATCGGGGAGTCTGCATGATTCATAATTAATTCGTCTGGTGAGGTGATGGAGGTAACGGTTCAAGGTATAAACCGATCTCGATAGTGCCCGAAGACACTTCTGCATTCGTCAATTACCCAAACTTAATAATTCGTTGGTCTCGCACGTCGAGTAATAAGAGTCGGAATTTTATTGAGAGTACCATCCTGGCATTTATCAATTTGTAAGAAATGTTGAAAAGTACTTGCAATGAAAGAAGCAAGGATCAGAATTATAGGAGTCGAAGGAGGAAAAATCTTGGAAGAAAAGGATCGTGGAAAGTAGAAACTAGGACGGCAAGAAGAATGGAGCGCGTTTTCTTCGAACTTCTTGGAAAACAAATTATTTTTATCGGTATTGTTTACACCTTTACACGGGTACATTTCAACTGCTCCTAGTTTCGAAGCGGTCCCCATTTCATTTTACGGAAGCGTCGCATAAATATCTCCATTCTTTCGCTCGTGGTAAACAGGAAACTTTTAAAGAGTTACTAATGGGTATTTAAAATTCACTTCCATAATGTATCCACGACACGGAACTGCATTATTTAAAAGAATAACAGGAATTAGCTTGCTTTTATTTACTTAATGCTTTTAGTTAGGGAAAATTAGAGGATGGTTGAACACTAGGTTTACAGAACATTTTTGATAAACACAAATCCCCGATTTAAACCCGGCAAACTGAACTTGTAAACCTAGTGTTAAGAGCACAATGCTAACGTGTACTCTGACAAATAAATAACCATTTCTTCCTAGAAAAAAGTAAAAAAATAAAACTTACAGTCACCTCTAACTATCAATATCGAAAGGACGAATTACGTTGTAAGTAGTCTTGAAAATTTTACTCGTCATCACGGTCAAAGCCAAGTACGTACCTGTTCGCTGTAACGCTGAATTATATTTCTGGGACAAAATTTAATATTCGATCCTTTGCCTATCCTCATCTCCATACCTATATAATACCCCGCCAAAGATCGATTCCCTCGCGTACGACTCACCTTGTATGCACAGCCACCTGAGAGCAACAAGCAACCGCCCATTCAGCCTCCCACCCTATGATCGTTCCGGCTCGCTTAAGACGTTCACGGCACCTAGCCGTTCTCTGGCTGGAGATCGTCTTCGGTGGCGCGCGAGGATTCTCCATTAAATGAGAGAGTAAAGGGATCGATAAAGGCAGGAGGACTGGCAGAGCTTCGCTAAAGAGGAAGCTACGAGATCGAGACTAATCAAGGGTGGAAGGCTTCTAATGTAAACTCTGCGTGCCATCGCCCCTTCTCCTGGACAAACACGAGATATTCCAAGTGTCCAGCCTCTCGGGTCCATGCTCGCCCCTACCGCCACTAGTCGAGGCCGTTTGTCCTCGGAGAACGATCGATAGATCGACACGCCACCATGAGAAAGGACGTTAACGTTTACCCGAGGCTCGAGGGCGCCGGTTTAATTTCAATGCGCCCACGTAGAGAGGAGTGAGTGAATTTTTATAGCGCCCCAGAGGAGGTTAAAGGTTAAAAATTTGATGGGTGCTTATCCTGGGGAGGATAACTCATCGGGTGCTTTTTTATTTTCCTCCTTTCATCGGGGGGGCCGAGCGTTCGAAGAAAAATTTAATTATCTTTTATCAGACGCCACCCACACGCTCGAACTACGCCGTGGGAGTGGCCCTGCTCCCAAAAGCATCCCTTACTTTCCTCTTTATTCCATACGCCACTGTTTGCACTCTTCTTCCACGGACCCCGTAGTTCTGTTTGTCCTCGCCCACCCACGGCCCCCTATTCTACCCTTTATCAATTTAATATCATTTTCTCTCATATCCCTTCGCCGACCTTTCCACGCGCTGTTACTTTTTCTTTCGTAACAAACGAAAACAGTTTCTCTTTCTCTCTCTCTCTTGCTCTTCTTTTCTGCGATCCCGTATTCTTTCTACCGCTCGCTTTTCAAGAGATTAGAGCCTTATTTTCACTCGGCCGCGCGAACCCACGACAAAAACGTAAAAACTCCCGAGGAAGTTTTAATCGTCGAGCGTCCGAGGCGGCCACCCGGAATCCCGGCGCGCCAAACTTATTTTCCAGGGCCAATTAAATTTTGTAGATCCTTTTTTAGGACACGGGTGAAAGAAAACGCCTTCTCCTCGCGATCTCTGGCGCGCGGGTTCTTGCCTCGTTCGTTCCACTCTGGCGATGTCCTGTCGTAAAAATTTCGGCCCACCTATTGTGACGGGACTGTGCGCCACGTTTACGAGGACTCTACCCTTCGGTCCTGAAACTACGATTCCGGGAAGAAAGTAGGACGTTTCGCGCATGAAAAATTTATCGGACAATCGAGACCTTCGGAAAATGCGAACGATTGCTGTTGTGTTGAAATGTTTAGGGGTGAGACGTGCTGGAATAAAATCGAGGACGATGGTCTGTGAAAGGAAAGTATCAAATGTCGCGCATTCTTCGAGCAAATGAAAGAATAAGCGGCTTGAATTCTTGTTCTATGATTTTCCTTCAGACTTTGTACTTTTATACGAAGCTTTCTCGTTCGAAAATTCGTGTTTTGAGAACGAAATAAATATAGAGTGACAAACATAAAGTGGCGAAGAAATTGGCAAAGGATAAAAGATCAACAGAGAAAGATCGAGGGAGTTCGTTAATAATAAAACAAATATACAGCAAAGTTGTTTTGTGAAAAGCATCGAGGTGGAGTGGTTGACGTCAACGAGAAAGCTCGTATTCTCCAATGAACTTTTCTCCTCCACTGTTACGGCAACGAAACGCGACGAGATTATGATGCAGTAATCAAAGATTGTTTGTACGTCGAGGAAATTACATTTCGCGAGCGTGAAATGCTAGCCTCTAGTAACAAGTGTGTAACAGTTGTTAGCAGATATAACAGAGACTTATTAACTCCTGCGAGGTCGAAGCACGGAGAGTTTATTATGGACATCTTTCAACTTACCATTTTAATAAACGAGAAAATAACATCAAAGCTTTCGGAAGAAACTCGTTTCTGTTGAGGAAAGATAAAATTAAATACAAGCACAAAAGTGAATTTTACTGAACTCTTTCACGCTTTATCGTAGAGGCCATTTGAACGAATTCCAAGCACAGTACACTTTCTACAGTCTACAAATCATTCGCAAACCAATACCATCTATCAAATACACGAAATCTCACGTGAACCATTACAAAGTTTTCGCGCTATCGATCGTTGGCCATCGTACAAGCCATTAGCTTCCAAAGTGCAAATACATGATCTTTATTTAGAAACCCGATTCTTCTGGCTGGTGTCCATACGGCCTGCTCTTAGACCTCTGCGAAACATAAACTTTTCTCTCCTTCCAGGTTTGTCGAGCTAGAGAATTAATGGACGTGTAGGTAGGGGTTGCGCGTCCATTCACGAACAGGACAGCCACTTCGTTTCGGGCGAGCATGTAACTTTGTCCTCAAAACTCCGGTAAAGTGCATTAACAAGATGAAACGGAATGCGCAAGAGCTTCGATTATCCCAGATACGAGCGTTTAGCGCGCGATACACCATGGTGGTTGAAAGTTTCCTCGAGCGAGAGTGGTATCCTTGCAAGAAGGGTGAGAGAAGTTCTCGAAACTTCCAGTAAATTGATCGCTGAATTTTTACAATATTTTGCAATATTCATCTTTTCACTTATTTAGTTCGAGGCTTCTTTCATCGCACTTCGCGTCAGTCCGTGTAATTTATCTTTCTAAGGTTTCAGTATACGTATAGAATTTGTGATAAGAAGATTCGATCGATTCGGAGTACCCTACAACGGTGATCGATCGATGTTACAATATTTTCAGTCGGTTCTACATACGATGGAAACTCGTTTGGATCGCGCAACGTTCGTCAGCACGAGTACCAATAGGAATTCCAATTTTGATAGATCGATTGGGTTTCCCAAGGGTTGCAAGAGCGATCGACGAAACTCGCGATATTGGCGCGATGCAGGTGATTCCTCGTTACGATACATACCGTGCGCCCTGTAAAGTTACAATTCGAGTGATATGCGTGCGACGAGAGAAATTCAAGGGACCATCGAGTGCTCGTTGTGTTAAGGCACTTGTGCGAATATCGATGGAGGAATTCCACGGAACATGGTAGAGAGACATTTCATCGGTGTGTTGTTCGACGATGACAATTTAATTTGTGGGACGATCGATCGATCTCTCGGGAGACCTGCGTAAGGTGTAGAAAAATATTGGACTGGTCGTTTTTGTGACGAAGCCCTGATAAAAAGGTAAAGTGGGTACACATGGTCCGACACAATTGTTTTCACTCGTTCTACTTGTCCAGCCTGATCGACCTTTTACCATTGAATTTTTTTCTTCGAAATATCCCGATGAGAATACAGCTGGATGTTACTGTAATTTAATCTTCATATCAATTATGCATAGTAAAGTATCCATCTGATTTTCTAATAGCTTATTACACTAGCAAGAAATGCCTTAGATATTAAAATTTTTAAACACACCGAGCAATCTCCTCTGACAACAAGATCATATCCTTTGCAGAAAGAATATTACGTCCAAGAATTTATTTCAAACTTTTCCTGCATTCTGTTAAAATTGCAAGGTGATTTTCTACCTCGCTTCACTCGATCCATTCTCCATTGACTCGCGAAAACCTTTTCATTCAAAACTATTAACAATCGAACGGTCCAACCGCCAACGCACGCGACGAACTTATCCAAATTATTCGATGCAAATTTTTCAAACGGCTTAATAAATATCTCGAGGCGACTACGTGCTCGACATAAAAGATCGCTCTTATAGCCAAACGCGCTAGTCATTCTTCGGCCAATCTTGTCACACCTCCTTCTCTCCTTCATTCATCCTCCTTCTTAATCCATCCCATCCACGCCTCACCGTCTCGACTTTTCTTGCCTTCTTTTTCCGCTCGGTCGCACGTCTTGTCCTTATTTCATCCATTTTTTTCTCTCTCCCTATCTCTCTTCGTCACTACCCTCGAAGAAGAAAATGAACGATCCCAGCGCTGCTCCGCAGTCTTGTCTTTGCCGGTTCTCTCCTCCATCACTTTCCTCGACGGTCCTCGAGAAGGCCCGCAGTCTGAATGTTAAACCACCCGCCTGAATATTCAATCGTTAGATACCGCGCGGCCCCTAGAACGGAGTACTTATGGGGGGTACTGCCCTCTCCGCCTTTCTTTCCTTCCTTCGTTTCGTTCCACCACCCCCTTTTCGTCGCCCTCTCATTATCTCTTGCGACGCTTCGGCTCCGGAATTAAATTAACTGCTCTTCGTTCTCTCTCTCTCTTTCTCTCTCTCTCTCTCTCTCTTCCTCTCTCACTCATTCTCCACTCTCTTTCATTCGACAGTTCGCTCCTTCGGTTTCCATCCCCCTCAAGGTGAGTAACACATAGCCCACCCGCAAGAACAACCCCCTCCTCCCACTCCACTTGCTCCGTAGAATAAGACGTAGCCCGGTGACCCTAATTCGAGAATTGGCACTTTCTTTGACAGGCCGCGCGCATGTAATATCATTACCGGCACGTTAAAACGTTTCGTACTCGTCGACGGATGGCAGAAATCGTTTGTGCGCTCTTCCGGCAACACGGTCGGCCCTTGACTTCGCTTTTCGCGCGCGCACACGCTACCAGAAGCGTTCCAAACTACCAAGTGTTTTCACGAAGAGAAAAAATATTAAAATCACCTGGTCAATTCTCCAACGTGTAATTAACGATTAAGTCAAAGCAATCTTTAATTCGCCGCCTGATTATTTCTTCACCGTGCCGTCTCACGTTTACACGTTATAGTATTACGAGAGTGGAGAGAACGGACAGCAGCTTGCTCTACCTTTCGAGAGTCTCTCAAAGGGCTGGCCTGCCGAGGCTTCCGAGGGACGAGCACATTGTTCTCCTTTAATCATTGTCCTTGTTTCTTCGGCACGTCTATCCCCGAGGCTTTTCCTTCCGCGCGACGCTCGCCCAAAGAAACAATGGCCGAGCCGTTGTCGCCTCGTCAAGAAGTTACAACGCGTACTCTCACGACCACCTCGCAGTTTACGTGACCATCACGAGGACACACGACCATTGGTCCACGCGAGCAACGTAATCTCCCTTATTCCACGATAGTTTCTAGCCTTCACCGGTCTTCCACGAGCCTTTTGTTCCTTCCACGCGTCACCCTCGATTATTTCTACTTCCAACGTCCAGAGAGCGGCAGAAAGTTCTGAGCGAATAGAGGAAGCTGTACGAATTTAAGAGCGACCTGGACGACCGACGTCAATTGCGAATCACGATTTGATCTTCGCGTCAGATCGTCTCCGTCCTCTCGTGTTTGTCAACGGTGCACGAGGTGAATAGAAGGCGAATGCAACAATCGAGAGAGGAGTACAGAAGCGTGTCGTGCACTTTCTCATCTCGCGTGTATCAGTCCTCGATTCTTTCTGCCATCGTGTGCATCCCTTTCTCGCGACCCAAGTGCATTCTGGGCGTCAACCCCTTTGCTTTGTCCCTCTCCTTTCCTTTCTTCCCTGCATCGCTCATTCGACGAAGGAAATGAACGAGGCGCGCGTCTCCGTTGCTTGTCGACGTCAACGACGACGATCTCAGAAACGACGCTCAACGTCTCCACCTCCGACACTTCCGTGCGCGAAATTTCCCTATTGCGCGCACACGCCCGCTTTGATGCCGCTCCGCCTTTATATCTCGGAAAATAAGCGACGAGAATCGGATACGCGACAACGAGATGTCGTAGAGCGGAAGAATTTCCTTCTTCCTCGTGTGGGCCATAAGGGGTTCTCGGTGGAGAAACGCCAGTGAGCAGCTTGTCGTAGAGGACGAGGATACTACGATAAGTGGTGAATCGATTTCTTCTACTGCCGTGAGGTTCGCAGAAAGTTTTACACGTTGGCTTGTGTTATATAATAGTTTGCGCTCTATTAACCTCGTTCAGTTATAAAAAAAGTAAGATGCAAAATTTCAAATTACAGTCTTTACTTATGATCGCTAATAGTTCATGTGTAGAAAATCTCGTTTGAAATAGAAATTTATTCTAAAAGTACGTTCTGAAAGTGACTTTCTCGTGTGGCAGAATTATTCTTGATTTCAGCACGGAGATATATCCATTATCGATGTTTCTTCTAGGCGTCCAATAATAGCACGCCCATTTCAGCGTCGTGCGAATTCCAAAGATTGTGGATAACATAAAATCGATTTGAGCGGTAGTTTAAAAGAATCGGTTTCAGGACTGCGTAATACAGCCAGAAACGCAAATACCCACACCTATTCCAGGGAGAAAAATCCGCGCAGCGATGGAAGCATCCTCTCCTGGCACAAAAGGACGCCCGTAAACTTCCCTCTAAACCTCCGCCAACATTTCCGCAATTTCTCCACGGCCCCTAAGATATCCGCTTACGAAAGCCGAAGACGTCTCGGGCGACGTCTTCGATTGGTATTCAAGACCGCGCCGCGACGTCGACGACGAGATAACGCGTGCTGCCCTCTCCTCACCCTCACGTGCATCCACGACGTGCGCGTGTGTGCACGTGCCCTCGACACTCGTCTCGCACCCTTCCATCGAGAGGAACGAAGAGCTCACTCTCTGTTTTGGTTTCTTTTAGAAACTCCCTCGAGGATAGGCACCGGAGGCCTTGAGACACATTCGATTCACCAGCCGTGAGATAAGAACGTTCCTTTTTTTCCTTATTTCACCGTTTCTCTTTCATGACCACTTATCGTCGTGTATCGCTCACCTCTCCTACACAATCTTTCTCTTTCTCCTTTATTCGACGACGTTCACCAGTGTTCGGTGGACACGCTCGTGTGTGCGAGAGGGTGGTGAGGTGTGGGTGGCAAGGGTGGAAGAGGAGAGTCTATGCTAGAGGGTGTATGTAGGTCACGTGCCTTCCATTCGTTTCTTGGATGCATTCACTTCTGAGTTCATTCAACGTCGAGGGCTCGAACGGTGAGGAGGGCCTCGGAAAAGGAGTATCTTTCCTGGATATCGAGCTATCGATCCAAGAGCGGGGTGTATGGGCCGAGAGAGAGTAGTAGCTATCCTTTGTGCAACGTGACATTCCCACTCCCGGCTGCTACTTGTTTTGGATAAGTGGATTTTTCTCAAGAGGTCCTTCTGCTCGAGGAATCGGATTTCTGCTCCTTGGATTTTGCAAATTACAGGCTAGGCACGCGGGTTATTTTTGTGCAGACGAAGAGCGTGACACTTTGTACGAGAGGTGAGCACTTTGTTTCTCAATAATTCCGTGCACTTTGTCCGGAGACAGTGATACGAGCAATTATAAATTTTATGCGGTTGTTTCATCCTCGGGTAACTGACCAGACGATATTGAATCAATGTTAAAAATTATGTAGATGGCTCGAAGTTGCGTATTAATTAAATGTGAGTTTGCTGGCACATGCAGGTACTCGCGCCACGGACACGTAACCTCCAATTTATCTTCCACAACTGGTATAATAACGTGTGTCTTTAGCATTGAGCTGTAAAAAAATAAATGAGCGAGATAAGTAAATAAAGAAACGGAGCTTGCAGTTATCCATGATTCCAGATGCAATGTCTTTATACGATTTGAGCATTGGTTCGTATAGAGACGACGCTGTTCCGCAAAAGTGCAGGTCCCCACAGGGTCGAGTCTATCCGATAAGCGGAAACTTTGAGAAGTGGAGCATCGATCACCTGGGAGTAATAGGATAGAAGTTCCAGCCCGGTTTATCTTCCTCCTCGTCGCACTTTCAACCTCCCTTTGTCCCACCTCTGCCCTTCTCCTACGTAATTCATACTTTTATCGAATTTTGGACGAATTTGAACGACGACTCCTCGCTCGTTCTCCGCGAATAATTTAATTCACCGAGGATAATTTAAACTCGAGTGCACGGAGGTAAATTCACCTCGCGAACGATTCCTTCGTAACATTGTATTCTGCCGTGAAAGGAGCATTCGCGTTAACCGACGTTTCCGCGTTGCTCCACGGTCTCCTCTCATAAATTAAGAGTTCCAGGAAATTCGCTGGCGCGCAGCTCTTCAACCTCGCACGTCGCCCACGCCGTGACATAAATATTATAAATAGGTAGATCGTCGTTGACAAACCCAGGGGGCGAGGAAAGTTGACAATAGTAGAAAACTCGGAAGAGCTAACTTCAGACCCTGTCGTCCCTTCGGACACTTTCAAATTTCTACCGTTTCCACTACTTGCCTCCTTAGTTATTCTCTCGACACGGGCTACACCAGCAGGGTAAAGTACGAGGTCGTTAATTCGTTCCACTTCCGGCCTTGGAATAAGAATCGTCCCTGCGATCGCACCGGTATTCTCGGTGGAAGGAATTTTATGGCGGGAGATTTGAATTCAACCTGTTAGCCCGGGTGGCAAATAGGGTTTGTTCGTACGGAGTAATGCTTTCTGTGTAATTAGTAATGGACGGCGAACTGTGGCGAAAGAAGAGGAAGAAGGTGGTAGGGCCCCGTTCATTTCTGAGGTTTTTCTCCTTTCCTTGATTCGTCCTGCTCCGCTTCTTTTCCGGAAGAATTTCTTTCGCTGTCGCGGACTGCAAGAAATTTCCAAGGTAGGACGCCGTTAAATGAAACAACGTTAGCCGAGAGATGTAATTTTTAATTCGAAAGTAAAATTCAAATCCTCCGGGGAAAAAGAAATTCTTGGCTACGATTCGTTCGCCGCGATCCTGAGCTGCGTCGAGCGGAATATTTTCTCGGCGGAGAATAAGAGATCTCGTAGCTCTAACGAGACACTTTAAATGATGCAAAAGGAACCATTTGAAGCGGGAGGAAAAATACGGAGGTAATCGGTCCGTTAGACGAGTGGTCCTTTGATCCCAAAAGGATAACGAACTTTCACCGTATTAAAGAGTCACTGCGGAAGCCGGTCGTTAGACTTTGCAATGAAATTTTAATGCCACCTGTGCTGCTAGCCCCGAGATCTCTCCGTTTTATCCTATTCAATTCTCTTCGACAAGTTATTTCCGAAGGAAAATGAAATTTTATCGGCGTATGCGATCGTTCGAACGAATGACGTTGACCACTTACCCCGCGATAATGCACCACTTCCATCTCCCGTTATTATTACAATTACTATTACGAGTTCTTCGACTGTAAATGACAATTACATCCGGCCATAGACTAAATGGCTAATTCATTTTTTGAAATACTCGCTCACTAATTGATTCGAAGTTCTGTATACTGCAGTAAGTATTGTGATGTACGAAACCTGAGCCTTGAATACAAATAAATCGGAGGGCATGTGAAATCGGTGAAGAAGCGAACGGAGATGAAATGATTGATGGAGGAAAAAGTGGATGAGTGAAAATGCTAAGTTACGATTCGTTGGTGAGCGCGTGAGAAAGCAATAGTATTCTATGTGTAGTTCGAAGAAATTGAAAGATTTCAGATTCCTAATAATAAATATAATCAAAATGGTCCTAACTTAGAACATACCCTGCAATAGCGTATAGAGTATACCTCGACATTTAATTGCTTCGCAACAAAAATCATCTTCAAATTTTGAAGAAACTCTTCGAATGACAAGAACACTTTTCTCAAAGGCGTCCTCTCGAAATACGGGCGTAGATTATCAATCTGGTGCACAGTTGCCGTAAAGTCATGGTGAGAAGCGTGACGCGAATATTTGACGAAATTCGTGCGACACAGGTGTCCATTGAATAACATCGCGTAGTATAAAGAGACAGCAACTTATTCAACTCGCTCTGCCATTCGCGCGAAATCCGTGGAGGGTGTCGCGTGTATCGTTTATTCGATCGAGGGGTGGCAAATCACGCGTGATCTCAACCGACATGGATCTTTTCTGCCTGTCTCGGTCTTTCTTGCATTCCACCTACTCTCTCTCTCTCTCCACAATTCTCTCTCAGACGAAAGTACGAGGATATACAAAAAAGAAAAAAGAAAGTAAAAAAAAAAATTTGTTATTGTCGTTCGCGTTCCTCGTTCGAGCCGTGGCAGACTTTGTCGCGGTACCCGACGTAATTTTATTTCGAGGGAGCGTCGTTGTCGGCAGAGTGACGCCTGGAAAATTGTCGCCCCGTAGATCCTGAGAAGAATGTTTCGGCCCTTACCCCGAAATTGCCAGAAGAAATTTTCTCCTTCTTCTTTTGAAGTTGGATGGACGGAAGTATTTCTCTCGAAGCACCATCGGTCTTTGGCGATGCGAGGATCTTCCACGAGAAGTTCTCATTTGTCACGAGCACCGTAAAATCTCTAATAATATCGCTGCAAGCTCCTGCAGCGCGACAGAGACGAGAATTTAGGGTCAACTGCGCTCTTTCTCGACACTCTCCGAATTATTCTGTTTACCTCAATTCTCCAATTTCGTTGACCTTTCGACGCTCGACACCTTCCTCCTCATCTCAAATTTTGCAAATCCCTCTACGCGCTCCAGAAGCACGAAACTTTTCAATAAATCCCACGGACCTGCGAGATTTCTCATCGAACCTTCTCTATCCTCCTCGAGAATCCGCGATAGAGTCAGTCAAGTCGAAGCTCCTCGAATCGACTTCAATATCACGTGCGATATTGAAATAACGGCGAAGCGGGAGGTGGGGCAGATTTATGTGGCAAAACTGCACCGAGAAGTTGTTCCCCTCGGAATGGAAGATTCGAAATTCGAGATGGTCCTTCGAACTACAACTTTAACAATCTATTTTGCAGATGCGTTGCTGCTTTGTGCTTGCTCGTCCAACGTTTTAGTCTCCTAGTTCTAGGAGGTCAAAGGCAACGCGTTCCTTTAGCACGAAACAATCCAATTAATTCTCGGCTCTCGCAATCGACGTTAAAGTGTACTCATTTACATGCCGCTCGGGCCGCGCCTCAACCGTAGGCGCGTCTGGCATTCGTTGCACTTTAAAAAGTCACGTCCAAAGGGCGCGCCCTCGCTCGCGCCTCCCTTCATCTTCTTCGTGGCCCCTTCGCTCGTGTTTCGAGTCGGCACTCTTGCGAGATTAAGTGGAACTGTGTCGCCGCGGCCTCCAACCCCATCCCGAAAGAGCGGCTGAGCGCTGTCCCTATTTGCAGAAAAGTTTTTCCTTTCTACTCCGACGAGACTCCTTCTCGTCTCTCTTTCATCTCTCGTCTTTACTTTAGCCGATACTTCGTTCATATCTTGGATCGAGAGAAATAATCAATAAAGTTGCGAAAGAGGGCAAAAGACATCTTCCGATTCGTTTCACGATTGGAATTTTATCGAGGACTTAGCTGCTCCATGCCCCGTCTGTGTCAATCGATTCTCCGTATTCACGCGACTAATTACGAAGAAAATTTATTCCTAGCCGTAAGCCGGTGAATTATTAGAATTCGCGAAGTACAGCCACGACTCGTGGATCGATATTTTAATTTTACCTTGACACATATCATCCATAATTCGATCGATCGATCACTTTAGCTAAATTGGGAGAACGGTTTATCCGCCGTCGTTAAGCGCGCCGGAGTTCTCGACTCATTTGAAAATCATCGACCTCTCTTCCGCTCTGCCACGAGCAGGTCGCCGAGATAAAGTGGTGACAGGGCGGTTAAAGAATGCACTGCGCACCCTGGGGTGGAAAGGAGTGAGTGAGTGGAGAGGGGTAGAACGAGTGGCTCCAACCCCCTTAGATAAAGGGTGATCTTCACGTACGAGTGCGCTCGAAGTATCTCACAATGGCGATTAAGTGCCGTGTACTCAGACGTCTCTCGCTCTCCTAAAAGAAACATCTACGCGACCCTCGTTTATTCTTACGATTCTTGCCCGCCCTTCATGCGCACTCGAGTGCGTCGCACAGCACTCTTCTGTACTTTCACGAAACGAACTCTCTCCGGTCCCGTGGGTTTCTAATGCCACAGTGCGTATTGACACGAGAGTTTAGCGGAGTGCATGCGATTCCGCGCGAATGCAGATAGTCTTTCGTTCTTTCCGAATCCCAAGAATCAGTACACTAGGGTACAGAGTGACTCGTCTAGGGTAATAACGCGACCGGACATTTTTAAGATGGTAACGTTACACGTTGGAGCTCTCGTTTGCCGTAATGTTGCCACGTTAGATTTAGGTCACTCGGTTATCATTTAACCCTTTGCGGGCAAACACCGCATATATGCGTTCTGCGTAAATCACCAATGTGGCCGGCGAACACAACTGATAGAACCGAAAGATATAAGTTTGGAGTGCTTAGAATGATAATTGCGTGTAAGCAGAAATGTGCGCTGCCAATTTCAAACGACTATCGCGACAGAGCCTCGGCCATACGAAACGCTTGGCTTCGAACCGTCCCGTCCGCAAATGGTTAAAATGGAGCACCCTGTAAAAAGTGGAAGCGGTAACGATCGCGATTCTTTACTAAAAGAGATAAACGGAGAACGGATATGTAATCTGAAGTTTGCTTTTAATCAAGAGCGGAAATAAGCTTGAGAGCTCGACGAGATCCCGTGGCGAGAGGTCTTTGACGAATATCTTAGTTGAGCAAGAATCGATGGAACATGTCGACGCGAGGGATTGAAGATCTCCAGTAAATAAGTTCTCTTTCGTAAAGTAAGCTTCCGATTCCTCGAGAAAGTTCTTTCATCAAGAAAATTCTACAAATTCTAACGACGCAAAAGAACGATTTACTCTGTACTTTACTTCACCTCGTGACCGACAACTGTGATCCTAGAGACAATATTTGTCCTCGAGAAAATAAATGGACAAACTACCGGAGATGGAGTTCTCATAATGTACTCTTACCTTCGCACGATGCGAAGTGACTACGGAACGACGTGCAGAGAGGAAAGTATTTCTCGAGGAAAAGAACGACGAAGAAGAAAAGAGAGAAAGAGAAAGAGCGAAGGAAAGAGAAGAGAATCACGGAGAGAGGAATACAGAAGGTTCATTCCCTGTATACTTTCCGTAGCCCCGAGGCGCTTTAACTTCCGAAAGCGATAAGGCCAAGACGATTGTCTCGCGGTGGAGGTGCCGGAGGTGTAGGTGGAGCGAGCACTGGAGAGGTGGAAGATCGTGCGAGTAACGGTTGCGCGGAAGCTGCGGTGGCGGTGGAGGTGGCGGATTGTCGCGCTCGTGCGCGCGCTTGTCCTAAATTTTCCTTAAAGTCTTCGCGGCGTGCAAATCCTCTCGGCTGGGCAACACCTCCAGGGCAAACGACGAGAATCTCGCCATTGTTTGCCTCCACTCGTCGCGATATTGCCGCCGCATCCGCCGAGAACACTACCGCATCCGATGTGCACCTCCAGCTCTCTTGTGGAAAGAGAGAGAGGGAGAGAGAGAAAGAGAGACGGAGAGCGGAAGGAAAAGAGCTCGATGCATTCCTCAGATACGATCCTATCGCCGATGGAGAATCTCGAACTCCCTCGAGACGATTCGCCTCGACATTTACATTCGAGTGGAAAAGGGAGACAGTGAGAAAAAGCATAAGCGAAATCCACATCCGGAGGGAACCTCTTTAAACGGAGGTGACAATTGCTTTTCAAGGTACGACGGTGAGGTACTTTGACGAGGAATATTTGCATGCAAGCGAAGAGAGAATCTGTAAAATTTATCAGGTTCACGTACGATCTACGATTAATATCTATCGAGACTTTATTCTCTTTTTTTAGGTCGCATTTTCGCTTTCGCAATGTTGCGCTCTTTTCTTTACTACAAAATTGCTTGTAAGTACCCATATATGTCTATGCACTTGGACTGTTCTAGACAGTTTCAGAAATACTACTGAAGAACATCAAATCAGTGTTATAGACCTGTGCGATATTACGAAAGTGTTATTTCTTAAAATTTTCGGATCAAGCGACTTTCATTCCACCGTAATACGTGCATACTATACATAGAACAAATGAGTATGCACGAATGACTTCAGCACTTATCATCTGTTCCTCTTTCATCCTTACCCTCCTCGATACCTCGTCATTCCTCCTTCCTTTCCGCCCATTATTCTACGAGCCGTTTACGCTCACACGCCGGGCCCGCTTAATCGTCGATGGCGGGGCAATAACGGGTCGGAGATTGGCGTGAAATTTGATTAAAAAGTTTCACAGCCGTTAGATTGGAGCGTGTACAAGGGAGGATGAATGCCAGGGTGCATCTCCTCCTTCTCCTCTCTTTCTCTCCGTCCTCTTCCCATCTGCTTGTCTCGCGCGGGAAATTCGATCGACGATATTCTTCCGGGACAGAAATACGAGAGGAAACGATGTCGTCGAAGTAAGAAAAAAAAAATCAAGAAAACACGCACAATGAAAACGTTAATAAAGAAAGAAGCAAAATAGGAGATGAATGAAAAGAAAAAGAGGGAAAAATTGGCAAACCCACGCGGATCGTTACGTAGGAACGAGAGAAAACCAGCGGAGCTTAATTATCGCGTACGCGTCGCGACGCTGGCGCTGCGGCGCAGAGCCCGAGCGGAAGGAAGTTACGGCGCGACATTCAATTAGGAAGTTTCGCGCACGGCCTCGTGAACGCTTGCTTGCTACATGCGACGGTCTCGCAGTTCATCCCTCTCTTCCCTCTTTTCCTTCATTTTTCGGCTCTCCTGTTTCCAAAATCGAGACGCACAATCGTCATCGTAATAAAATTAAGGCTGCATCTCTGCGCCCTCGTGATCTTCCCGCGATCCAGAAAAATTTAAGAGCTCCTTTACCCCTCGACTACTGTAGGCGCCAATGGGCGCTTGACTTACTTCGGTCCGCTGATACGATAGGCGCCAATAGGCGTTCGGGTCAAATTTCGCCTGTTTCGCGACTGATTACCGTTTTATAATTTTATAATTGCTCTTACGATAATGTAGGCGCCTATAGTGGTAATGTAGGCCTATTTCGTTTAACCTATTTTGATTCACTGCCACGAGGGTTATTACATTATTAAATGAGATTATTAAATATTGTGAAAAAGGCTTAAAATTGATGTTCACTTTTTAGTATGTGCCCTAACAATTCCAAGCAGAATATTACTAAATAAGTAATATTGGTTTAATGAAATGGAATTCGATATTTTGATTATTTCAATGTACTTCGTCAAAAACGCATGCCTAACGAAAAACTTGGCTGTTCTCGGTGTACGTCGCGACTGAATTCCTACCGTATGTTACGGCCGGTGCGTTTTAAAGTCTGCCGTAGTCAAAGGGTTAACGGAGAGCTCAAAAGTGATGGCAAAAGTGAAGCGCGACACTTCAATTGTACTTTTAATGGAAATTTCCTCGGGAGCGACGACCCTGATCGATGGCTCTTCGACGTGGAACGTATCGTACTTTTCCTACTCATTCGAGTATATTACCTTTCTTGAAAAGTCCTTTCTTCGCGAGTTCGACACGAGGAAAAGTTTCCGCCGTGGAAGAAAGAATTTTCCCAGTACCTGCAAGTATTTCCTTCGCTCGTCTCCCCTCAACCTTTTGCTTTCGCACGGATACACGGTTCTTCGTTCTTCTATTTCATTTTATCCGTATCTACGAGTCTACATCCACTCCACGCGATAATTTCGCGCGAAATTATTTTCGTCCTTCCATCGACATTCCTCCCGACGTCGTGGCAACGAAAGCAAGAGAAAAGTAGAGCTGCAGTCGAAAAGAGTACACCAACTACCGAGCTGGAGCGGGCCACGCATTCTTGAAACGAAAGCTAGGGGTCTCGTGCTCGTTTCTGGCCAATATCGAGCGTGACGGGACCAAAGAGAAGAACCGGAGTGGACGAGAAGGTCTCGCAAACTGCATCCCTCCTCTCCTCCTCCTCTTGCCTCTCATCTTCTGTTCTCTCTTCATTCCACTCTCAAAACTCCACTGCAGGAACCAACCCTTGCTCGGCCACGTGGACCTGCATTCGCGGGTACGTGTGGCCCTGTGGGTGGGACGTGCCTATTTACATACGCCGGCAGATCTATGAGGATAAAGAGGAGGGGGATGCATCACTTCAGGACCGAACGAGGGCGCATTCTCTTGGGCTAGGTCGTAGCGAAAAGGAGGTCGTTCAAATTTCCGGCTCTATAGTGGACGAACTTGTGGGCCGAAAGCGAGAGCTGCATCCGAGCTGGTCCGGCCCCGCGTATATTTTGTCACGATGCGTCCAGCCCCTTCGCTCTTCGCGTATTCAACTTTTTCTTATTAATAATTTGGCTGTGAGAGACTTACGATATCTAAATCTGTAGTATATATTGTTATATTACGGGAGTGATTTTGTAATCGTGATCTGCACGATTTTAAGCACGAAATCATTTCTTAACACTAGAACTACCAAGCCGGTCAAAATGAGTGGTCGACAAAAGAAGTTTCCATACGAAAACCAAAATTGGTAGTTCTAATATTAAAGAGAAATTCTTGTGAAAAATTGACGCACCCGGTCATTTTAACAGGTCGGTACTTCTAGTGTTAACAACACATTTTTTTACTTACAACTTCTATATGCGCCTTCGTACCTTTTCGTAATCGTTATTCTCGAAAAGGAAAGCGAATCGTATTACTTACTTAAGAATTGCGTCCTGTACTATGTGACCCTCATCATTACTTATAACCTTTATCGAGAGCACTGTGAGTTAAGCTTCCATTAGAAATTGTCCCAGGTAAGAAATCGATGGAACGGAGACGAATTCAATCAGAGAGGAAGGTAGAAATTCATCGTTGATCTTGGTAAAAGTACCCGAGATGCGTATACCTTTCAATTTCTCGAAAGATGCTCCATGCCCGGGAGACACGTCCATCCACTGCGTTCAAATGCTCGAAAGCTTCTTTCGTACATCTCCTTGATACCGACGAAGTCCACTCGTCCGGTGTAACGTGTCTCGAAATATTTTCCTGGAATCAACAAACTTCGTGAAAAGCACGGGGCAAGAGGAAACTTTCTTCACCCCGCTTCTTCGTCGAGTCGACGACGGCTACTCCGCGGAAAAGTTCTCGACTGGAAGTCGAATGCGTTCGATTACTTCAATCAAGTAAGCTCTCAGTAGGAATTGGCAAGGAGGACGATCCTCGAGGATATTACGAGCGCGGCACGAGAGAGCGGGTTGCATCGGTTACGCGACGAGGTGGAGGAGGCGCTTCGTCTGGAGCTGGCTCTCGTTTCTCTAGCGAACTAGGAGAAGAAGGGTGGGTGTAGGAGCAGCCCGAAGGGAAGGAAAGTTCGGAAGTTTCGTCACCGGGACCGAGAAAGCACTGCCGGAGAAATCTGCCGTGTACAGATCCTCTTATGTGGAGAATCCGCGCCAGTGGAAACTTCTCGAGGGAATTCCATTTCCGAATAATTCGCCACTTTCTCAAGGGGCAGCGAGGGCGGCTGGGCCGTACCTGGCGCTCGAGGCCGAACTTCCGTGTAAATTATTTACGAGCCTGCACGGTGCATTAACGCTAGTGCAATCCGAAGCCATTTAACCCCTGGGACGGATGCACCGATGATGGTCGTTCTCATTGGAGACCGTGAGTTCGATCGGAGGACGGTATTAGCTCGATCCTGTCGGTTTAGCTAATTGCGATCACCATCGATACTTCTCGTTTCACTAATTTTAGAAGCAGTCGAGTCGATGAAACTGGTACAATCGGTTACAATCGGTTTCTTCTAGAAAGTATAAAAAATGTCTCGTGGTCCTCGTGGAGCGCGTGTTTGTGCATTTACGCGAATTCCATGGGTTTTTTATGAATACGTCGTTCCAACGCGACAGAATACTTCAATCGTCGTTAACAAACCGTAAGAGACACTAAGATTAACATTAATTGTACTTAAAGTGTGTTTTCCTTACTGGCCACCTTAGATCAAGAGGGAATTTTGAAACGAGAAATTCTCCTGCGTATAGTCCCATAATAATCGTCCATCGATCCTAATAACTATTAGACAGAAATTCTCTTACATTTGATTATATTTGAATAACCTGCTGCACGTCGAGAAACCTCTCCATACTTATTCGTCTCGACGTTCTCTTTACCATGCGAAATAACCTTCCATTCCATTTATAGTGTACGTTAGGTTCGACGGCGAATTATTACGAAATAAAAAGCTCGGGCGCTAAAACTGCTCAGTATCGTTGAAGATATCCCAGGCCGTGCTTCTCGGATCTATTTGTAATTTAACGCTCGCCCCGCGTCGAGCGCGCCGAAGCAATTTCTTCGCAGACAAACGACACTCAAATGAATTTTCACCGTGCGGGAGCTTTACCTAGACTGCATGGGCGGGATAGGCGAAGCCCGATGGGCGGGGGCTCGTTCGTCCACGAAATTGCGGAACGTCTAAGGGCGTTTACGCGTCTTTACGGGGGCATTTCAATGCACGCTTTCGACCCCATCTCGCGAACGACGCTCCACAATTTATGAATACGCGCAGACCCGACGCGACAGTCGTACCTCTCTTCATTCCACGACTCCTCATTTGTTTTACTTTCATTTGTTCCACTTTCATTTGTCTTGGTTCTCCTTGGACCACGCGTCGGTTGATTCGTTTACGTCACCGTTGATGTCAAAGTGCCGCTCGCGTGGACGGGCAAGGAAATGGACGCGAGATTCTTTCGCGAGGTACCCAATGGTCGAGATCCGGGAGCACAGTTATTTCTTTCGAGATGTCACCATTGTCGTGAAAAATTGTCGAAAATAAACGGCGAGTTGAGAGTAAGTGCACAGAAAAGCACGATGAATGGAAATATTCTTTGAGTTAAATTTTTATTTGAATATTTTCTTGGAAATTTTTATTACGACGGCAGATTGAAACTAATGCTAATGGAACAATGTTAACATTAGAACTACCAAGCCGGTAAAAATAACTGGTCAACAAAAAAAATTTCCATATGAAAACAAAAGTAAATGGCAGCTCAGTGATAAAATAAACGCTCTCTCTGTTAAAATGAGTAGTCAACAAAAGCAGTTTCCATACGAAAACCAAAATTGGTAGTTCCAATGTTAAACAAAAATGGTGAAAATTTGACGCACCCGATCATTTTTACTGGTCGGTACTTCTAGTGTTAATGATGAGTACATGGGTTAACTTGTTAATTTAGCGAACGCGAGGTAAAGGCTAGTGTTTAAAAACTGTGAGTGAAATGGCGAACTTCAGTGTCTTTCCGACTACTCGCCATGTCTCGATCGCTGACATCGTAAAAGGTTGAACTGGGCTAAAAATATGGTACACACAGCTAAAAGATGTCATTTCTGTTTACGAGCACTCGCGATAGCGGTGGGTGGAGAGCCTTGCAAGAACGTTGACGTTACAATCTTACGTTGCGATTCGCTTTTTACGTCTCTCGTGGTAGTCGATTTGAAGACGTTCGAGATCATCTGGGCGGAGAATTTTGTTTGCTTTACGAAGGGGAAAAAAACGAGGAAGAAGAATTCAAAAGGTTACTAAAGGTAGCTACAGTTTCATATATCGCGTCCATAGTTTCGAGACTCGTATTTATCTAATGGGTTTTAACAATGATATTATAATCGGCATGAGTGTTTCAAAAATGCCCGTTGTACTCCTTAAATTTGCACTATAACCAAATACTCCATTCTAATCTAAACAATGACCGTGACATAAATGATGGACAATAAATATATTTGGTATAATTCTCTTCTTTATGATACCAACTGAAAATGTGTCTACCCTGTAAAGACCTTTTAATTACCCGCAAAAGTACGTCACACTTCAAAAAAGAAAAGTTATATCTTTAGAAAGCAAAATTAAAATCTTAGATCCTCTACATAATGTAGAACGAGTAGCAGATGTTACTAAATTTTATTCCACAAGAAACATTGATCCAGATAATTATATGTATATACGACGTAAAAATCGCTATCCAC
The DNA here is from genome assembly GCA_944319695.1 of Tiphia femorata. Classification (NCBI taxonomy): domain Eukaryota; kingdom Metazoa; phylum Arthropoda; class Insecta; order Hymenoptera; family Tiphiidae; genus Tiphia; species Tiphia femorata. The sequence goes on from OX090899.1 coordinate 2,797,793, forward strand.
AAGAACACTGCGGACAATGAGCCCTCGTTAAAGGGAAGAAAAGGAAGAAAGGAAAATCCAATTCTGTCGGGGCAACTCGTCAACGAAACTACTGATTTAACGTGGATGCCTCAGTTGGTCCCCTCGATCGCAGTAACGGGAATGACGTATAGCCGGGCGATCGATGACAACGGATTAAAAAGTTTTAATGGTCTTTCCAAGTTCTCTCGGCAACAGAGGAGCCGGCGTTATCGGCCTGTTAAATATACCACACCGCGCGGCATTAGCTTACGAATCGTAAGGGTAACGCGCTCGAAATCGGCATGAATTATGAGAGAAGATTATACGTGGGAATACAGCAGCGCCAGGGCGTTTTCGGATTGCTGGAAAATTCAAAAAATCCTGTCCGAGTAGTAAAGTGCTCCCAGGTGCAACATGAAAATACACGTGCGTATGTGACGTATGTGTTCTCTTTTGTCTCGTATTTTTGGGACAAAAGAAGAGAGAAGGAAGCGCGGAACGGTGAGAATTGAAAATTCGAAACGAGATCAAATCCGTTTACTCCACTCGTTTTCCGTTGCGCGCGGTGTAAATGGAAGTGACAAAATTTGATCGAAATTAGAGGGAAGCCAGGAGAGAGTATAACAATGCGTGAAATCGAAAGGCTTCGACTTAATCGGGTTTCATCGAATTCGGACCTTCCTGTCGCTTTTAGCCCCCACGGCTGACCAAGCGTACGGTTACTCCACTGATTTCTCTCCTGTTTTCAACGCGTTCTCTACTTTTTCCAGCCACATGAAAATTGCCAATCATATCACTGCGAGATAATATTGGTCGTATTCTATTATCGAACAAGAATATTTCTAATGTCGGCATCCAGTTTCGCATTTTTTAATTCGTTACGCGGACTCTTCCTCGCACTTCGAAATGCGCTTTGGTAATTCGGAGCTTCGTAAAATTATAAATCGGAGTCCCTGACGACGCATCTCACGTTCACGATAAAAGGGAGTCATCGCGAGAAGCCGTGCGCCTGACGCGAAGAGGAAAGAACGCCTGGGAAAGCTCGAGCGGAGCGAGATGAAACGTCAAGCAGGATCCCCCATTGAAATTGTAATTTGCAATTTATTCGTTCCACTTGAGATGCATTTCAATTAAACCCACCCTCGTTCCTCGGATACTCAGGGATCTCTCTTTGTCGCTTCAATTACCGCGGCCTCTTTTCTTAATGAGAATTAGCATACCTTTCTCCCACCCCTCGTCCTTCTACTACTCTCATTCTCCTTTACTTTCACTCCCTCGGCCACCACCTCCTTCCAAGAGATCGCGTCGTTCCACTGGACGAAAGAAATGGAGAGGAGGGGCATACTACTTTGTCGTTACTGTGAACGGTGTAACTCGCTTTTGGAATTTTTCGAGCGGAAATTCGACGATGAAGTCGATAGGTAAGATTATCCAGCAAAGTTGTTTAGCCCTAATCGTGACAAAACTGTTCTCCCTCTTTCTTCTCGCCCTTATATTTGACCCCCATACATACTCCGTGTTAGAAAGGAAGCAACCAGTAGCAAGCTAAACTTTGTAGTGCGCGAGTGTAATTAGTGAAAATGAAACTCTGGCAGCCTGAAAGGAAACAGCGAAATCAGAAATTTAATTGAAAAGGTCGTAAAGATAATTACCCATCCTGGTGCTGGAATGAAGGTACGGTACTCGCATTAATTGGTAGTTACAAGGGCCGGATCATATACTTACTGTGGATAGAGTCAAGTTAGGCATAACAAGGGCTACGATTGTTGACAGATGATAATTATTATTCGATGTTGATTTTCGCGGTGTAGCGAAACGATAAGCTAACTAGGCGAGACCTTTCGGTAAAATTGACTTCCTTGATGTTATGGTTGTAAATTCGTGATCGCGCACTCTCTTTTCCCCCCTCTCTCTCTCTCTCTCTCTCTCTCTCTCTCTCTCTCTCTTTCTCGCTTCTCGATGCAAGCTTTTAATGCATCCTACGTAAAAAGTGAAATTTGCGGAATACTTCGTTCTTCGGAGATCGCGTTTCCTAAACTATTAAACGAATCGTCAGAGGTGCTCTTCCATTTAATGCACTTACCCACTCTTCCGTCTCGCTTCCTTTAAATTATTTTTACTTTTCTCGATTGCTTTCTTTAACCTGTTAAAAGAGTCGCGAGGAGGGTCCTTACTCGATGTCTCCGGCAATAAAGCGCGCCGGAAGAAGTGCAGAGAGGTCGATAACGAACTTTAACGACGTTACCCAAGAAGCGAGTGGTGCACGAAGCTAGAGTTAGCTCCTCTCCACGGGGAACAGGACCAAATTCAGGACGTACTTAGTACTTTGTTATTTCATCTTGAGACCGGGACTGGAGGCGGCGCGTGCTGTGTTCTCCACCTTTGCCGCCAGTTCCTCCATCTCCACTCGTCTTCTTATACGCTTCTTCCTCGCCTCGTCATCGTGCCAAGAGTCCCCGGCCACAGCCCGTCCAGAGTTTCAAAAACTCCCCGCAGGAACCCTCGACACTTTATTAGCGGCCCAGCGTGAGGCTCAGAGAAGTTTTTGATCGATGGACTAAAAGATGGAACACGCGCTTTCTTTTACTTTCCTAAGGGTCAGTACAAGCACTTCTTAGATATTTTCTCAAGAGGATGGTATGTTTTTAGGCGCGACCGTAAAGGGAGTGACTTATTTTGCTTATTTTCAATATTATTTGTTCAGTACAATACACGTTAAATAAAAGCAAAGTTTTATTACAAAGCTGTCTGACTTTTTTTTAAGTGGCCGATGACTGGGTCAACTGATAACCAAGCACTGGTATAAAGCGGTCGATTATGAGGGTGTCGAGATATTTTCCGGGATTTTTTTTTTTTGTATAAAAGGATATTAATTTCCTTGCTTTCAATAATTAGCATATAGCAATAAAGTATTGCTGTAGTACTTGTAAAAAGACATATGTCTGTAATTGTCGGTACAATTACTTTGCTTAATTTCTGACAGACGGAAAATGATTATTTTTGTAACAGGTCGAATGCTGGAGCCGTTACCCTATGTGTTCAACACAGAACCACAAATGCTAATTGCAATCCATGTCACCAATAGAGTGCATGCTGCTGTTGGCATCGATAAAACCAGCTTCCATGCGAGATGAACATTACACGATTTGTTCATAGGTCAATTTGATTGTTTCGAACATTGACATGTTTTGTATCTACTACTAATACCTGCATAAATCAATATTCTTCCGATCTTTCCAGAAGGTACTTTTTATCACGATGAATCGTTACGATAACGAGAAAAGATTCCTAGGTCTTTCAAACTGAAGGTCACATGAAGATCAAAATATTATAGGCCGTTGGATTCGTTTTGACATGTACTATCACTCCGGGTTGATAGAAATACATCGACGCATTTAAAAAAACAAACCAATGACCTTGACATATCCAAAAATGTGACCATGAGAAAAATGTCTGGCCTTTCAAAATATTTTCCCCTTTGAACCAAACATTTTCGTCCTGCGATAGTTTCATCTACCTTCAACAAGTTGTGTTGTTTACCCTGTATGTACGTATATACGCAATATTCACGCAAAAGGTTCAGCATCATATAGAACGTTTGTTCGTATTCATTAAATACTTTATTTTCGAAATCGTGTGAATTTATAATAAGTCAAAGTACCTCAGGTACTAGATGACTGCATGATACACAGCACAGCTAATATATTATCTAGTACCTAGGGTTCAGTTGAGATTAAGCCAATCTTTAGTTCCAGTACGGAAACATACCCGCTTTGTAGTTGCCCGCTTGTTTTCCCGCCTCTTCCTCTTTTTTGCATTCTTCCTTAGTTATACAGCTTCCACCCTCGCTCCTTACGTAGTCTTTGTCACATATGCAACCTTCCTCATACAACTGAAAAAGGCATTATTACTAAAGGACCGCTGTTTGAAAAGGAAGAATCAATCAAGAATCCCGATTTTCTTAAGTCTTGAGAGATTCTCCAGGACCCGGCAGGATAGGGCAATAAATTGTCTTTCAAGAAGTTTTAAATAGAACAGGTATCTTGTGCACATCGTTGGCGATCAGGAAAAGCAGCGTTTTCACTCTCACGATGAACATGGCAAATACTTACACCAATGCGGAACAAGCCTTTATTAGGGTCGCACCACTTTTCGTCATTCTGATCGGCGACAATCTCTCTAGGGGCACAATTGTAGAGCGATTTTAGAGTTTCCTGCTCGCTTTCCAGTGAAGGATATGCGTCTGTAAAAAGCATTGTTACGAGGTATAAACAAAATATGACGTGCAGTTTAAAATACCAATTGAATGGTTGCCTTACAAATAGAAACGATGGCTGCTACAACGAGCAGAGCAATGCCGATGGTGCGCATCTTTACTTGGTGTTCGTGCCGCGCGACTAGTTTACGAATCTGCGTGGAATTTACTACTGGTTGAAGTTTTTGGAATTCAATCCGATATATATATACAGACACATCAAAACCTGGCCTGGATACTGCTAATCTATATTTTATTAGCACACATGTTTCAGATGGACACGACACGTATCTACTGCGTATATGTCACCACCGTATTTATTTTTCCTTCGCAGTTCACATTATGACTTCCGCACTGGTGATTTATTATCCGTAAAAGCGGTCTATTATGCGCAAAAATCGTAAGACTTTGAGAACAAATGTGGTAGGCGCAGCTTCGCCAAACATAATTGTCTAATTCATATTTAACCCTCATTTGAATTCTGATAATAAGTAAAGGCTTATGTACGTCAAGGTAACAGCTGTACTAATAGAAAAACACTGCCAACCTTGATCGTGTTTGAATTATTACAGTCTATGCTCCGTCGCGATTTGTGACGTGCTGTTTCAGCGCCACAACGTTCGGGACGCTTCGACAGCTCCTATGTCTGCCACTAATTACTTACAACAATTGTAAACAAACGTCATTCCAGCAATGTTACACAAGACGCATGCTCCTGAGTTCACACGTGGCAAGAGAACCTTCTAAAACATTCTACAAGGTTCGATTCCTTTGTGGCGCTGACTACCATCGGCATTTCTTTGCCGCACTTTTTAGGCCACGCAGCGTCACTCTGCATAGAACTCTTCGTACAGCAACATCATTCTTACGATCTCGTAAAGGTATAATTCCATTCCGAACTATCGGAAAGTACGACGTACCGTAGTATCTCTAATGCTACAATTACGTGTGCAAATAATTCCAAGTTGAAAATAGTTATTACGATTTTTACCAGAAACTGTTATTTTTTAAATCAGTTCCGCAACATTCATTCAACGTGGACAGGCGACATTTGTACGCTTCGTAGCTGGACATAATTACAACAGGAAACCTTTTTATCTCTCATTTTTAGTGAGGAAGTCATTCTTTATAAGTTTTGCTTCTTTAGAAAAGTCCTTAAACCTAGTTAGAATGTCAATATACATTACACAGTGATTAAGAAATAATAATATGTGAAATTTGGTCAAGAGAAAAGTGTACTAATTATTTACGAATAAATACAAAATGTTGTAAGTAAAAATGGTTTGTAACGTCAATGTAAGGTCAAATATGAAATGTAGACATTGCATCTCAAGATTTAGTAACGTAGTTATGAGACAGAAAAAGTTACGTATTATACTAATAATATTTAATGTACATGATATCAGAATGCAGATCATCGCATGCGCACTCACCCTATCACAGAATATTGAGTCTGGGTCATCACGTGTATTCGGACTCTTAGCTTGGCACGACGAGCAAACTGCAAGTTCACCACACTTATACGGCAGTGGTTCTCGAGAGCAAGATCTGCAGATACGTAGAACAGAAAATTAATCGTAGCCAATAGGTAAGGTAAAGAACAATTATGAAATTCATTCTTCTCACTTCGATCAGGAGCATACCAACGTACCACTGGCACTAGCCGAAAGAGTAACAGAAGGGGGGACATCTTTTGTTTTCACGCTTCTGCACTACTGTTTTAGATGTCAAGCGGGCTAGCACCGGCAAATAATCGAAAAGAAAAAAACAATTACATAAGAAAATTATTAAGGACGATCGTACGATTTTATTCCCCTTTATACGAATTTCATGACTTCGGGAAAGTCAATTGAGTTATTAGACGAATCTCCTTCCTAAGTAGGTTTCGACTTCCACGCCATTCATTTGCAGCAGCCAATATTTACTTTTCATCTCGCTCATTAATACTACCTTGACCGGACTCTTATAAATGATCTACTTCAGAACGAATGTAAATTAGCGACGCGCAAAAAGAAACTAAAATTCTCGCAGGGCATGATCGATATCATTTGGCAGATAATAAATAGGATATTAGTAATTACAAGCAACCTCTGAATACCACTTTTTTATTTCTAATTTCAGGATAATAAAATAATTCGAACTAAGATAACCGAGCTACTTATTAACTGCAATATAATATTGCACTAATCGTATATTACATGAGATATTACAACAATTTTCATCGACTTCGATTCTATTTAGATTTTATTCAGCTACACTTGTCAGGAGAAACGCATTCGCCAGCTGAATTCAGCAAGAATCCGCGCACGCACTGACATCCGACCATACACTGCTGTAAAAGACAATAAATTCACTCGTTAGTTTCGTCACATATGAGAATTATCGTAATTGGGGAACGGCATAAATTTATCATATTTCTCAAAGTCGTCAATAGTGCGTCATCTATTGAAGCGAGGCTGATAAACGACAAACGACAGGTGAAACCTCTCAACAATGATAAGTAATGAATACTAAATTATATCGTATTCGCCACCTGCGGGATCCTAACGCGACGTTCCAAACCTAATGCGTCGCTCCGTTTTGCGATCGGGTCTTTGTCCGTCCCTCCCTACCCCGCTCTTTGCGCGTCATACGCGTACTTATTGGGGAATATACAAGTCATAGACGCACGTCACACACCTACGAGGGCCTATTATTTCCAATAGTTGTGCAAATATTTACCAGTACACAAATCGGGCTGTCATTCGCACAAGTCGGACGGCAAGCGCTTCCACAAGTAGTGAACTCTTGGTTCGGACCGCAATCTGACGGGGGAGGAAGTTCATCTGTCGAAATTTTAAAACAGAATCGTATAAATTTCGATCCATCTTCCCACTTCCGTGATGTTTATTGTTATATTTTCTTTTTTTTCGAAATTAGTTAACATGATACCCATCGCTTTTACCGCGATTATGAGAGATCGTCAATTCTCACGTACCTCTTAAGGTGCGATTCAAATCCAACAATTAAATCGAAGGTGGCCGCGCGGAAGTAAGCCCCCGACAACATTTTTGAAAGCTAAAAATCTTGAGTAAACAACCCCGGAGATTGCACACGTAATTTCTGGTTCATTTGAAACTCCGAATTAGAGAAAACTAACGAGAAGAATTCCTTTGGTTATCGAGGCCTGTACATTGAGTAGTCTTTAAATACTAAAACAAGAGTAAATAATTTTCATTTATGTTCTTACTATTTCCCATTCCATCTTTTTACAGCATGAGGCAGCACATTTTTCTTTTATTCTGCTAGTCTCCTACGTGTTTACGTGTTTTGCTACTATAAGCTATGACTACATGCGTATTTCATCCCTTTTTTAAAGGGCGGACGCTCGGGTATTTAGCGTGGATTCGGACACAACTTTTTCATACGTATTTTACTCGTCATTTTTTTACTCTCGCGTTCATGCTCAGGTTCAAATTACGGTCGTTGACCAATGGTTTCTATAGAATAGATTACATGAAAGTTTTAGTGCAAAGACCTAAAGTCTCTGGAAGTACTTTTTAAAAGGAATATTTGGATCCTCGAAGCAGATTCGAAGATCACTGTTAACAGTCCTTTTTACAAATACCCTATTAGGTATTTTAGTTTGAACAATTTCACTAATTTCTTCCGAAGCAAAATAATAATTTGTTCTCGTACAGCGGATAAAGATGAAAAATAGCATTTTCAAACTTATGAACTAAAACATCCACTTAACATTTAAATATATTTGTGCTTTCGTATAGCTACGCGTAGCGATCTCAAATAACTTCAGTGTATCTACCTGTAGACGACAGCTGAAAAGTTGCACAGACGACCAGCAAGACGAATGGTACGAGACTGAGAATGAGTTTACCCATTCTTCTCGTTTCGATAGAAACTGTCACTACTGGAAGTTTTACTGCGTCGGCAAATTTCCGGCGACACTGCTGATTACGGTCTGGGCAGTTCCCGGCTTTTAACTGCAGAAAACGCGACAAACTGCGCCATATATATTGTAGATAGTTGCTAATGCATGGCTGATTATCTTTCTAATAGCCAACGTTTGTTCAAATTTGGTAGATCACCGGAATAGGCAACGATAATTGGCTTAGTTCGAAGTCCATTCAAATGCGTTACATTAAAACAGTATAAGGATTTAAATATGCCACTTCGGAAATTATGACAGAGAGTGAGAGAAAAAGGAAGGAAAGAGATGGATCGAAGAAAATGCATTGATCGATTCCGACGCAGGCGATAGTTGAGTTATAAATTCAATTCGGGTGACGGCAAAGTGCAAGACATATTTGGCAATACATATTTTCATAAACAAATGCGAGAGTTACATTTTTTTCGAAACTCCACTTACTGCGTACAAAACAAACGATAATGCAGCAATTACCGATATTTTGTTCGAAACTCTACTTACTGCGTACAAAACAAACGATAATGCACCAGTTACCGATATGTATTTGTAAAACATTATTGAAGACCAATGGCAATAATACATATGAATTAGCACAAGTATTAACCATTCTGCTCGAGAGGCGTCCACGGCCGCGGCCACTATTCCATGCGGCGATTAAGAATAAGCGGAGACAATTTTTGGTCGTGTTAAATTTCGTGACACCTCCAAGCTGTAGGAGGAGCATAAAAATGGATATCTGAAGTGAAATTAGTTCAAGTGAAGATAAACTTGAATTCGAATTGATGCAACATGAAATCGATCAGATTTATCAATAACTCGGTAATAAAAAGGTAATTAGGTGTAAGATATTTGTAAGGCTACTCGTCCGAATAAGCCAACATAAAGCACTTATACTTACACAGTTCTTGACAAACTGTCGACGTCCGATTAAACGCTTTAAGCCCCAATTGACGGATAATCATTATTTCTTTAGCAGGCCAATTACCATGACAGTTACCCTGTACGTGCATTCTCGTACACACACCTGGCGTGTCGGTTTAATCGTTAAAAACGTTTGCAACTACGGATAACACCTCGAGTTTTAAGGTCGTCCATTAGATTCGCCGTCGTCACGAGTCTGGCGCATAATCTAGGAGCTGATAAAAATTGACGTAAAACGAGGCGTAACGAATGTGCCGCCCGATGGGGACGGTGGCGTCGATCGATCTTCCTAACGACAGACCCGAGGGGGATCGAAAGTGCGGGGACGTGGGACGAAGGCAAGGTGGAAGGCGGATAGTGGAAAAAGGCCAGTAACGATGAAAGTAAAAATTGGCAAACGTCGATCGTGTAATGGAACGATCGAGTGTGTTTCGGTGTAGCGCGTATTTCAATATCGACAAGGCATTAAGGAGTATTGCTTGCTCGAGACCTGCCTTCATCCTGCCTTTTTCTCTCCTCTCCTTCCGCTTCCTTCCTTCTCTCTTTTCCTACCTCCCCCACTAGTTGCCACTCTCGTCCTTCTCACGGCTACATTGTTCATCCCGCTGAAAAGTACTTAGTAGCGGGCTCATATTTAAAGCAAGCTGCGAAATTAATGGCCCTGGACGAAGTTAAGCAACTTATCAACGTAGCTCCCCCGACGACGAACCCTTCGGCGGTGCCGCCTGAGATATTAATGATGCCGATCCGCGAAGCCGAAGTTTTCTCTTGCATTATCCCGCGCGATGTTCGACGACTGGAATTTACAGGGTTTACAGTTCGGCACTTCGCACGTTGCCGTTCCTTTGACGCACTCTCGAGGATGTTCCGCACTTTGCGTATAGTGCGTCGTTCACAGTGTCCTTAATCTGCAAGCTCGTTAGAGTGATACTGTGCACATGCTATTGACACTGTGCTGAGCGCAGACAGCAGCTACGAATCATGAAAATCATATAATACTTACAAGTCGGTCGATCTCCTGTGTATTACTCTTTACAGAATCGCAAAATCTGCTTTCGAGGAATGAGCCAAAGACTATTGCTACTCGACCTCCGTTCTGTTCCGTTTCACCGAGAAAAACGAAGAACGCAGCAATATACCCCGAAAGGACACAGAGCCGAGAAAAAGGGACAGCAAGGATGCAAACTCGCCACAAGCAAAAAGAACTCTGTCCACGCGTAAACTGTCCCCCACGACCCTTTTCAAAATCATTCCAAACACGTTCAAGCGAAATGTCAGGACGTTCCACGGATATACCCTCGTCCGTTTCCACAAGCAGGGACGAGTGCTTTTACGAGGCCGGAAGCGAAGTATCCGCGTCACGTGACAAGCGCATCAGCGGGCACACGGCATTTCCTTCAAGAGTGGATTCAAACGGATTCTCGTCTGAAAATCGGATTAACTCCCCACTTTTCTTTTTCTAGACAAAAATCTTCTTGATCTTCTAGTGGTAGGACCTTGCTCGCTACTCGTCCGCTGACTTGTAGCTATGTGGTGCGTCGATTCAGCTTCGAGGGTGAAGAATAACGACGGAGAGGGATAGATGAAAAAAAAGGAGTCAAGAATGACCTCCAATGAGAGTGAAAAGTCCTTTCGTGATTCCAAGCCCTTTGCGTGCTCTCACAAGACGAGAGAAAAAAATATGCTGAGCTAAGAGGGGAGGATCATTGGAAATGGACATCGAAATTTCGTAAGCGTCTCTTCTTTCCATTGTCTTTCTTTAGCGAGAATCCTTCTTTCTCCTTTCTTCTTTTCCCTTTCTACCGTCTCCAACCCCTTGTTACGGTTGTTCGCAGTTCGCCGCGTTACCCACTCACCCTCGTCCCTTCTTTCTTCTACGTTCAAGACCCCTGAATGGATCGCACGTTTTCCATTACTTCGGTGCCTGTCGTTCCGTGGAAGTGTTTTCCTTTCTTCGCTCTACGAGCGTTCCCGGAGAGAACGAGGGATGTCCACGAGTTTCTTTTTCCATGATTTCCCATCTTCATCTCTCCTTTCTCTCTCTCTCTCTCTCTCTCATCCGTCTCTCTCGCTTTCTCGTTCCGCCCATTTCTTCGTTTGCTTCTTTGCCTCGCCCGTTCTCTCTCCCGACAATTTGTTTTTCCACTCGCCCATAATAAGCGAAGGAGATGGTGGAGGAGGAGAGATCGCTGCGAACAGGACTTCGACTTTCTCGGGATTGTCGCCGCGGAAGGATTACGTGCTGTTTTCTCTGTACACTTTCTTTCCCTTACCCAGTACCTCACCTAGGAAATCGGTAAAACTAAGACTGTCCTTTCCTGATTCTCGTTCTTTTCCATTCCTGCTTTATTCGGTCGGGTACGAGGCATCTCGATTGCAGAACGTCGAGGAGGGTGGCTCGTAGAGTCGCGAATTGGAGACGGGGTTGAAAAGCTCGTTCGTTGTTTATTGGAGCGCTCGTTACGCTCTCGCAATCTCCGTCACGCGGAAAATTAAAATTGGCACTTTGGCCAATCGAGGCACACACAAACGCGCGCGGTTTGAGAAAAACTTTGTCTTTCGTTCCTGCGAATGAACAGGTTGCTCGATTAACATGTACTTGGGCCGCTTGCAAATAATTCGATGTTAAGTCTGTCGATTCATAGCTCCTTTCCAACTTTTTCCTTCAATTTTTCTTTTAATTTTTTTCTTCTTGTTTACGTTTCGCACTCGCGCCATTTTCATCCAACCTCTTCCTTATCGAATTCTCCAACGCAATTACGATGCGCGGCCCGCAATATCCGAAACGGAAGGATCGTGGGTGCTCTTTTATTTTCCTACCGAAGTGCAGCTACCGTTTGCAAATGTCTTTCTCGGCTAGGGATCTCGAGAAGGCGCGGAGATTATCGGCCCTATTCTCCCTGCACGTCCACCGGGTACCGAAACGACAATGGCGAAACGGTGCTCGTGGAATTTCCAGCGAGAACTGAAGGGGAAAGAGGAATATTGGCTATCTTTTCCCGTTCGCCGTTATGACGGTGCCGATTCGCGCTTCGAGGCGCGTGTAATTTCTTCGGTGATTTACGGAAAACTGGGCCACGTGATTCCACCCCTGGTGAAGAAGCACGTCGTTCGTTCTTTTAATAAGCGAACAACGACGCTTAATTTCACGATTAAAGCGGAAATTACAGGTCCACTGTTCCACAATCCCATCTATCTGACAGGAGGGTATTGAAAGCAACGGAGAGGCCCGTCGTCGTGACCCAGTGGTTTTTCATCGCTCTAGAAACGAGTGCGGATGGTTTCAAGTGACCTGACCGTACAACAGATTTTATCGATTTCGCGTGTAGAGGATGACACGGCCATTCGAGCATCATCGAAAATACCTTCACGGAGTTGTCCGTCCACGTTTCGAAGAGCGTGAATTTTATTTGAAAGTTTGGAATTGAAGGAGACGAAATGACGAAGACATCCTTCGTCGAAGGAGATTCAACGTGGACGAAGGCTCCTTCCCTTCTGTATCTTTCGTTTGATTTTAATTAACCCCGTGACGGTGTCCATTTATTTCCTACGGCGAAAAACGTGAAGTAAAACGGAGAACGAAATACACCTAGACTGTCCTCGCATGCCCCCGTCTGACAATTACACCCGTGGAGACGCTCCGACCTTTCTTATCTTTCTCAACTAATCCTGATTACCTCGAGCGCACCGTCGTCGTCCCAAAAAGGAACGAAGGTTTGTGCCGGTGAGTGGAAATGGAAAAGAAAGGAATGAAGGAAGGAAGGAAGGAAGGAAGGAAGGAAAAGATCGTAGCAAAATTCAAGGCGTTACTCGGTCTGAGCCTCCGCACCTCCTTCCCGGCGGCATCCAAGCAAAATTAGAGATTCCAGGCTGGATTAGGGGAGAAAGGTCAAAATCCGTGCGGAATCAGGTCGTCTTTTCGTCTCTACCCTCCTCTACTTTTTTCCTCCCACCTCCTCCCGCCTATGCTTGTCAAGTACGATCACCCAGCTCCACCTCGCATCTGCGCGGAGATTCAGCCTGATCTCTTCGTATCATCCGGATTTGTTGGCGACGTCGAACCGAAATGACGCGTTGCGGTGACGCATTATACGAAGGGCACCATTCGTGATAAGTTCTTGCCAATGAAACCGTAGAACGAGAGAAAATTCAGCGGTCGGTAGTAACGACATATGAGCCGCTCAGTTGACAAATCGATTAACTCCACTTTTTGCATTTTTCATAAATTTAAGCATCGAAGCACTTAATTAAGTCCCTACTGTTTATATTTGTAACATCATTTTTAACGTAATTTATGGAGTTAATCGATTTGTGCACTGAACGGCTCACATATCAACAGGATCGGTTTGGTCAAATAGATCTTTTTATCCGTCATTTTACCACGTTCTTTACTTGGGCCACCTATGATCCTTTACATAAATTTTGGACGTTTAGCCAGATCCACGTCAAGGTAAATATTTGATTTTCAGGATGACGTTCGATCTTGTTAAAGTCTATCGAGCACGTAGAGACAATCGACGTTATAATAAATCATCAAGAAGTGGTTTGTAGTTTACTATAGATCTAATGCAATGTGGAATTAGTGGAAAGGATGGTTTTGATTCTTATAAAGGAATCCTTCTCACCAGGTCCGATGAATTTAAACCTGCTGTAGAGCGGACAACAAGCTTGCCCATCCTTCCCACAATTTTCCCCTCGTTATTCTCTTTTCCGGGCTCCGTGCACTAAATTGATAGGTTCTCGGACTACCCTCCTCCGGGTCTCTCCACCTCTAAATAAGAGACGCCCAGAACGCGTCGTCGTCCGAACTTTCGTTTATTTTACACCGGTGAAATTTACGCATGGCGGTCGAAAGCTCCGAGCGAGAAGCGTAGGCAGAGTAGGAAGGGCGTTACGGAAGCTGGCCACGATCAGCAAAGTCGATTAAGGGACTCTCGACCTTTGTCACCGTGGCTTCGGCAGCCCTTGTCGCGCAAAAGTAGTCCCTTCCCGCAATTATCGGATAATTGTTTTCCGATATATCGACGTATATCCGTCGAGAGAGATCGACCCTCCTCCATCCCTTCTTGCCCTTCTCGAGCCCCGATCGGTCTGATCACTCTCGTTCAGCTTGCCTGGAAAAACTCGACGGAAAGAGAGAAAAAAAGAAAGAGGGAGCTGTAACGAACGTAAGCACCTGCTCCAGCGACGACACGGTACGCTGAGGATTAAATTTTCGATACGACCGCAGGGATTGCTTCTCGAAGAGAAATGGGTAGGAGCTTGTATTCAGATTATCGGACGGCGTGCTTCGCTCTGGGACATTGAAAGATCCAGCTTCTACTCTTGGGTAACATTACCGTTGGCTTAAGCTCCTGCGCCATTTTAAGTTTCATCGGTATTAAATCGCAACGACAACCATCGACGACCATTTTCGAACGCAACACAGTGCAACGCAAGCGACACAGTGGAAAATAATCCGCACTTCGGTCACTTATCGTGTGGCGAAAAATTTTCCCCGGGAAGGGGTGCGAGCGAGGAGATTTACGAGAGGGAATATAAGTGTCGCGCGACGTCGTTAAAAGCCCAACGAGGCGAGCGGACGAGCAGAGCGAACGAGTCTGCGATAAATTATAAATCCGTCGCATTTAATCAAATTTCAAAGAGAGAAGGGGAGAACGCGGAAAAAGCGACGAGGAAAAAGTGGTCGAACCGTCGCCAGGAAAAAAGTATTCGCGCATTTAATTAATTCGTATCCGCATGCGTGTAATTCATATCCAATCGTGACGAACGGACGCGTGGAAAGGGAGCTGGTGCCGGTGGTGAGAAGCTTTAATTTCGCTCTGCGAACTTTCAACTTGGAAAAAAGGAAGTAACGAAGAACCGATGTCGTCGGTAAATGATCGATTACCTGCCGAGAGCGCGCGCTCGTTCGAGAAGCTTTCTCGTGGAAAGTCGTTCTTCTTCGTGGTAAGTCGTTTCGACCAATTGGAGGTTGGGACGATGATCGACGGCAGCTTCGATTGAAACACAGGACAATGCGTTTCGCAATTAGCAGAGGCTTAGAGTCACATTTCAAATGTATTAGCGCATCCACGATTGCTCTGACTTTTATTTTACCATCGAACTCTTTGAGAATTTTTAATTTTCCCTCGAGGGTGAAGGGAAAAAATGAAGCTTGTGATAGGAGTAAAGAACGATTCGGTGGTTTATCGCTGACGAGACGCGTAAGTCACCTGAGATGGATCGACTTGTCGAGCGGGTGACGCGATACAAGATTAATCTCCGATATCTAAATTCCGCCCTGGTGCGCGTTGCTACGATGGGGTGTACACTCGACGCATCAAGTTACCGACGTTTACACGCCGCCCCAAAGCGAGAGAGGGAGAGAGAGAAAGAGAGGCGCATGACGTCCCACCAAGGCGCTCGACTGCCAGCACCACAATTGAACCAACGCGCGGGGAAAGATGCCTGTCGAGGCAGGAAGCTAATTAACACTGTGCTTCCACAGAATCTGGTAGCAACGGAGTATGATTCGAATTTGCATGCGCCATATTGAAGCTTGATTCGAGCTCTTTCCTACTTTGAAACTTTCTCCGCCAATGGACAACAAATTGTAAAGAGGTTTTCCGAATGAACCCCATTGCGGATTTTTTCAGATTTCTCATGTTACATAATTTGCATGCACTGTGACCTATATTCGTGTCCACGGAAATTCGTACACTTGGATAACTAAAATTAACCAGGGTAAGTTAGATCGATAAAAAACTCAAACTAAATTGGACTGAAGAATCTTGTGAAGAGATTTATTCACGTTCTTTTGTATATTATTTGCACAATAATATTTGTCTTATTGCTAATAGTATTCGAACATTGAACCTGCATCATCCGTTCAATCTTCTGTTACTTTCTCCTAGTGTTACTTAACTCTCTGAATTTTCTTGAGCGAGGCTGTACATTTAGAAATCTCGTTACTCGATGAGAGTCATTTTCCACAAAAATCTCTTCCAAATGAATTTCCTTGAAATGCAAAAAGATATCGCAAAGCTAGCCGACGATATCAATTAGCTCGCATTTCTTGTGGCTCGACCAATCAACGAGCCTCTTCTTAAATTCGCCGTTCTACCTCCCTCTATCTCTCTCGATCTCAATTCCACGACTCTTCGATTTTCCTGGAGCACCGTGTTGCCGCGTACAGAAATACCTCGCTTATTCGAGGGGCCCACTCGACACGCGCCTGGGAATTAATTAACTCCAGCCACCCCACTCATTCTCCTTAATCTACGTGCCGTTCTTACTCGCCGCGTTCTTCCCCATTTTCGACTAGCCTCTATATCTCAGACTCTCTTCTCTCTCGCTCTCTCGTGAGCAAACACACACACACACACACACACATACACTGAACGACCATGCACCGGCAAGCTTCTTCCGTTCGACACGGCGCCAACGAGTCGCGACGACAGTAAACTCTCTCGCTAATTGAATCGCTCGTCTAGTCTCGAATGGCGAGCAGGGGTAGAGATGGAGAAGAAGAAGGAGGGACAGGGGCATGCATCCTCTTCCACACCACCCCAAGTTAAGGCCACCACCTCCACCGCCACCTAATAAGAGCTGCAAATACATTAGCATCCAATCTCGGCGGTGCGACCAAGAGGAAATGATTCGTGGAACTCAATCGAGGGTTCCCAACGACTGTGCCACGTGGGGTGAGGAGCTGCAGAGGGGTTGGAGGTGTGGTGACGCCAGGTGGAGAAGAGGCTTGGAAAGGGTGAGATAGGGTGGAGGACTAACTGCTCGATTCGAGCCTGGAGAAGGGGGTCGAGACGGCTCGAACTCGAATGCTCGTATCGATCTTCGTAACGAGACGACGGGAAATCCGGGTTCGACCGGGGGTGAAAGAGGAGGGGGACTGGTGAACGGGAAAAACGGATAGATCGGCGCGCCTGGACAAGTTGGAAGCATTACGCGCGGCTGGAGCGTCCCGCCTGCGAACTCTATTGCAGGTTTAACCCTCGTGTTCGAGAATGGAAGGGGTGTGCGTGGCCTGGTTTTTTTCCTTCGTGTGAATTGTTTTTGCCTTTCGTTTCTTTTTTTTGGAGGATCGAGAGAAATAGTGGGGGGCTAGGTAAATTGAACCGAGTATTGCGTGGGATTATTCTCCCATCGAGTAACAGTTTTTGCTTCGATAGTTCTTCGAGTTTCTCTGCGTATGGAAATTACAGTCTACTGGGCTACGAGTCGTCGGAAATCGATCCGTTCGTGTTTGGGTGAAAATGATTTTTCTTGTAGGTTGTTCTAATTTTAAATAGATCGGGAAATAGAAATTTTGGGATTTCTGTTGCGCGAAGCGAGAACGGCTCGTTCTCACAAGTAACCCTATTTTATTTAAATAAGCTGCTCGATATAGGTGTCTAGTTTCTTGGATGCACTTGCAAGAATTCTCGGACAAAATTTCACCATTGCTCACAGCAGAAGGGCCATTAAAAAAATAAATTATATTCCGTCTGGTATAGAAATTTCTAATCTACAAGTGATCCGATATGTTGTGTTTTGTTTTTTCATCTTCCCCAATATAAGATGGAAACTATTTCTCTCTTGTTCTTCTTCTTCTTCCACTTCTCTTCCTTTCTTCTCGTACTCATGAACCTTCGCTCGAAGTACCACGCAACCCCAGCGCCTCCGATGACGTGGACGTCGAGGCCGGTCATTATGCAACAATCAGTGCCTAACGATCGACCTCTCATCGATGGCGAAGCGCACCTTTTCAAGAGATCATTAAATTAATCTGAAACAGAAGAGCCAACAGCATTCTTTCCACTATCCTTTTCACCACTCGTTCGTTCCAATAACAACATTCGTTCGAGCGTTCGTTCACAATATTCCTCCCATCGCGTAAGTACATTCGAACGCGCAAAAGTAAAAAAAATGTATTTCGCGTTTTTCAAAACGAGTATGCAAATTCCAGTGAACAGAGGAAAAACATAAATTCAAACATTTCCCACGGTACAGTTGCCATTTGGCAAAAACATTTCGACATGTTTCGTCGGGCATAATGTAAAAACGTTCCGATCACCGTGCATGGAAATTCCGGCGAAACGTTACAAATATTTCGTTGCACGTACCAGACATAAATACGAGGTTCGTGAAAATGCATATTAATCTCCCGACTGGCCAGCGCTACTCTGGAAATTTTTTCAAGAGGACTTCATTAGTCTCTGTCACGGGATGAATCGTTCCCTCATTTTTCATTGTTACAAATGATTCGGTTAAATCTGCACGCTGCAACGGCTTACGGAATGTTAAACGACGTTGTTCGAATATTCGCGCGGATCAAGTCGACATTAAAATTCACATCAACGGAAATTCCTATCGTCTCGTTCCTAATGTACCTTCGCTTTTGCCCCAGGACGTGTATGCAAATCGTGTTCGCCTCTCAAGAAAATGATTGCTCCCCGATCGATCCACGAGCAGGAATTATTCGTTATTAACAATTGAATTGGATATTTCCCGAAGGAACGGCAGTCTCGAGCGACCAAATCACGTGCCTTTGGGGAAATACTAGGCTATTTGATGTCCGGTGGACGCAAGGCGGAGCGGCCAGAGGGTGACGCGTAATGCAGAATTGTGCGTGCATGTGTGCTCGCGTGAGGACAGAAAAATTCATCGACGACGTTCTCTCTATTATATCCCCGATAACGGAACGTAATGAAGTCCCCGGATGGAATATGCATCGGTCCGGATCAGCTGAGATTCGAAATGGTAAAAGAGAATTTCGATGATACAAAAGAGCGGATTAAAGTATCGACTATTGCGTTCGCTCGTTCGACCGTGCGCTGGGTAGAATACGCTTTTGTGTCCATTATGTCATTCGTATGATAAAAGGATTCATTATTTTTACGTCGTTCGCCGTATCATCGAGCGGCGCAATTTTCGAAGAATTTTCGAAATTGTCGGTGAAATTTCAATAAAGGCCACTCGACCAAGGAGAGGTCCATCGTCACGAACGAGAAACGAAAAATCCATAAATCCAAATCGTCACGTACTTCACCTCACTAACATCCTCGCGAAAACCGCATCGCAGTACCTACTACTGGAATCAGAGGGTCCACGTATTTCCTAAGAGATGACACGGAGGAGGAGAGTGGCGGGAGAAAACATTTTCCACGTAGGATGAAGTCTTAGGATGGAGGAAAATGCGACAAGGGACAGACCGTTGGCAGCCTCCGAACTGAAATATCGAGACGGCCCGCGTGTAACGTGGTCGTACTGGCGATGCAGGACGGCTGAGGAGGAGCAAGATGCCACGATGAAGAGATGACGCGCAACAATGAGAGAGAGAGAAAAAGAAAGATAAGAGAGAAGAGGAAAAATGAGAAAAAGAGGAACGAGTGAGAGAAGGACAACTCGTGGGCTTGGCGCGAAGGGTTCGGGGCGAGCCACGTGGTCTACACCGAGCAATTCCCACTTCTGCGTTTCCTCAAAGCGATGCAATCCCTGTAATCCAATGTGCGTTCGATAAAGATGCAAATGCGAGGGCAGGCGAACGCATGCTTGCGGCTTGTGCCTCTTGCGGGAGTCACTCGTAGATTCAAATGGATCGCTGGAGTGCAGGAGAGGCGCGGAGAGACAAATGGAAGGTGAGATCGCTCGGCGCGGAAGGAAAGAAGAGAAAACGGAGAAAGAGGAATCCATTCGCGTCTCTCGTTCCATTCATTCCCTCCTTTTTGTCTTTCTCTCTTTCACATTCTTCCACGCCTCTTGCGCCCCACAGGTAAATTTCCATTTCCATTCTCCACCGACGTGTATTATTTTTTCTTTACCCTCCACTCTCCTCTCCCCGTCTACCCTCATCCCTGACTTTTTATCTTACCTCCCGCTTCTCATAATTTTCTTTTATACTCACGAAGCGCGCCTCCTCAAGCGCCCTCGTCGACGCACCTGCACGCCGCGTATCGATATCATGAATTCTTTTTGGCTCCAAGGTAATTTTTAATCCTCGGCCGCTAGCAGTGCAACGCCGAGCGCGAAATTAATGAGTTTTCCGACGCAGAGCGATCCGTTTCTGCGAATATTGATACGCGTCCAGCGACGCGATGGAAAAATGGCCGATCAACCGCTGGACGAAACCGCTTGCGTAATTTTACGCCGCGGGTACACACCGGACAGTCGCTTTAAAATTGTTAATGCCGCGAGGTTCGAAAGAGGTAGGATGGAGATGATTTCATGGAGATTGGGTACGGATTTTTTCATGAGCGCTGCGACGCTCGCCGTTTCGCGGATCTACGGGCATCCATTACCGCGCCATTCGAAAATTATCGGAATTCTCGCGAATGGCGGGCATGTAATCAGGAAATTGAACGGACGCCGATGAAACGCCACCGACTATCGTTTAAACGACCTTTAAAGCATCGCGTATTATCATTCGTTACATTTGTCGGTGGTATAATTCGCTTGATCTCCCATTCGTCGTCGTCTCGCTCGAAGCGGAAATAAAAGTTCGTCGTATCCAAAGGAAAATGCGTTTCACGATGAAAGAAACGTCCAATGTATTAGAATTTCGGCTGAACTTCCATATCCGACCCTTGTCCGATGTTAATAAAATTTTATAGGTAAGTGGCATTTACTAAATCTAGTCGAACGCCATAAATGCGAATTTAAGGAAACGCCTGCTTTCCGAGATATTAAATTTTTAATTATGTTTAATTTTTTAGATTTTTACGTAAAAAAAATAGTAAAATTCAATAATGTTTTACTGAAATGTTTTATTTTATTAATATCTTGCACTAATTTATCAAAATATCGTTAGAATACATATTAAAAACAAGAAATATAGAAAACAATTTTATGTTTTTTCGGTAATTATTCACTTATGCGGAGCCACCTCGAATTTCAATGTCCTTCACGTATGTCATCAAGGTCATCACCCTGAGTAATGTTGTGAAGGTTTTAAGCTCCGCTCGTCATTTATTATTTAAATGTGATAAATGGAGATTGATCTACGCAGAAAGGCCTACCACGCTCTCAAGTTTAAATTATTTTTTTATTACGCGTGCCGTGCCTAACCATTGCACCTGCCAAACCCGACATTTTGTGGAATTTCAGTTTTCCTCTTACGCAAAAATTTCAAAAATTGTTGATTTAATCGTGTAATTTGAAAATTTAATATCTTCGAAAGTTTGACTGCATTTAGTAAGTGGCAGTAAAATTTTATTAATATCGGACGAGGATCTTACCAGAATTTCTTTCGAGGCGAAGGAAAAAAAACTTTCCACGCTACATCCTCCTATAAAGAGGGCAGACGCGCTGGCGAATTACGAGCTCGTCGATAACATTCTTTCTCGTTTACCTTCTCGCCTGACGAACGTCATTCCTCTTCGTTATCGGTAACACGAATGGCTGGGTGTGTGCGCTCGTCACGCGAACCGCGATGCGAAGGGAGCACCGCAGGCGCGGAGGGCGGGAACGACGTTAAGGGTGATATTGGTCTCGCGGACAACACCGGCATGCGGAATTCAACGGAGAAAATCGACTGTCTCGGGGTGTTCCTCGACGGCAGGCGATGAGGAGAGCATTTGGAGACAATGATGGTGAGACCGCAACCCCTTATGCTCGAATCACGCCGCCGCCGAATGCAATTTCCCCGGAGGATCGAGAGGAGCTGGCTCGGTGGAGAGAGAGGATAGGGAGAAAATGAGAGAGAGAGAACTGAAATGCACATCGAATTTCAACGTCAAACCCTCCGGACGAAATTGCGTCTACGCGCGCGTCTACCCGCGTCTCCAGGACGTCGGCGTCGGGACGCTGCAAAAGTTCGCATCTCTCGTTAGTAGTTCCGCTCACTACCCTCCACCGACAGCTCACTTCCCCACTCTCTCACTTTTCACCGACGACGCTCAACAAATTTCGAAATTAATTTGTAATTCGGTATGCCCCACGACACTCGCGCTCGTATTTCATTTATTCTCGTCGATAACGAACCAGGGCGGGGCCTCGTGGCGTTGCGCGATATCGAGAAGAGGATAAACTGGACAATTTTGCAAATGTAGACTTGTCTCTCTCTGGTCACAATGTCTCGGTTCTTTCTTAAATTCGTAAGTATGAAGCGTGTAACATTGAGATCCTTCTTCTACGAAAGTAAATTCTTTTACGCCGGTAAACTTGAAAGAGGAGTGACTTGTGACGCTCAACGTGAAAAACGATCACAAATGGGGAGGAACGAATCGTTGAGTTTCAAGCAAACGTGATTTTTTAATCAACATGACGGTGCCAGCGTGTCGAACGTAACGAGGCAGGGCTTTTAATGGCGGAAGGCGCTTCGTTAGCTCGACATAAAATTTTCACACAATTACATCCACCCATATTTTCTTGATAATTGTCAAGGGAATGCAATATTATTCCTAAAATTGCTTTATATAACGAGTACCGTCCAAGAAGACTCGCCGAGAGCGCGATTAACTCGGACGATAGGCTTCCTCGGAAGATATCTCTCTAGATCCGAGGAAGAAGCAGGAGAAAGGGGCCGGTTCGACGACTTTTTTTCTGCTCCACCCGGGGGAAAAATAAATCGCGCTCTCCGTGAAAATTAAGAGTTCCATTCACGGTTCGCGGGCGCCGTCAAATGTAATTTTCCGTGAGAATACGCGGCTCGGAGAGAGGAAAGAGAGACGTGGATAAAGGAAACGAAAAGGAAGCGAGTACGAGAGAGCACGACGACGACGCGAAACCGGTAAAAGGAACAGAACGAACAGATGGGAGGAGAAGAACAAAGGAGGAGAAGGTTGCGCTTAGAATTTCACTCACTTCACCCTTGCAAATCGCATTTACGTGTATCTGCTGCCGGCGTGCATTATCCTTGGAGTGTGGGCTCCTTCTCCTCCGCTCGCTTCGTCTCACCTTGCCTCCGCATCTTCTCCTCCTCCGTTTCTTCCTCCTCCACCAGCATGCACCGCGAAGAATGCACTGGGGAGGCGAGGATGCAAGGCCCATCGGAAATAGACCCTCACTCGCGCCAATCCTCCTTCCTTTTCCACCCTCTCCCTTTTCCGCCACCGCGAAAAGGACGCGCTCTCTCGCATGTACAAACGAGCAATTACGTTTGCTTGGAAATCAGTGGGAATCTCATCTCGTTGGGGAGACGGAGCTCTCCGCTGGCTCACTTTGAATCTGGGTACTCCGCGAAATTTGGGGTCTCCGGAGACGTAATTAATGGTTCTCTGCCGCGAGAGCGCAAAAGAAGAGGAAGAAATGACAGAAGCGAGAAATAAATCGCGCTCCCATACCGAAACATTCTTTCGCGATCTCTCACCCTCCTTCTCGGGGGTGTTTGTGCACGAAATCGACGCGTCACCACCATTCTCGCAACTTTTCACTCGGCACAAACTTGTCCTCGGACTTGGTCCACTTGTCGTGAAAACTTCGCGAATTTTGGCTATGATTTTTCGTTCTCACCTCCTGCTACCCCACGTCATTCCACCATCGGTAGAATTCTCGTGTTGGCGACACTTCGCGAACGTCGATGGTGGTCGATCGATCGATCTCTACTGCGCTCGAAAACACGCGGACCCTGCGTAACATTTTGCCTCTCCCTCCTCTCCTTTTTTTTTGCTTTTTTACATCCCCGTACTCGCTTGCCCCAGTTTCTTTTTTTTCTCCCGTACCCGATCGAAGTTGCGTCATGAGAAGGGCTGGATTATTCCTAACGGGAGTAAAAAGAGAAGAGAAGGTTCTCCGCTGTTAATGGAGCGGTTCGATAGGGCGAGAGTAAAGGACGAAAAATGGGAAAACGAAAGAGAGGGGGTAAGAGAAAGGGCAATAGGTGGTGAGCGCGAAATTGTAGACCACCGGGGTAGATACGCCAGTATTAAATTTCGGTATCGACCCGCGAAAGCGTATAAATCCAGCTTAACTCCAAACAATGATATATGCATTACCGGCTCGTGCGCAGCACTGCGTGACGCATTTTAAAATTGAAACGCAGCCGGCACCGCGCGTATTGAAAACTATGAACGCCGGTAATTTATCGTCTAGCCGAGAGAGAGCTTCCGCGGGGAACCGAGCGCCCGGAATTAGAAGGATTTCAATGCGTTATCCGGGTAAACAATTTATATAGTTTAGCACATGCCAGCTCTGCCTCGGTTGCGTCCACGCTTTTGTCCGCTTCGATTCATTCGAAGCGCCACCCGCGCTCGTTCTCTGGCGCACGAAAGCCCGACAAACACGTCACTTTTCATTCTCTTTCTCGATCGGTATCAATTTCGACGAGACATTTTAACGCTTTTACGAAGCATTCTAACGAGGAAAAAAAGGTGGATTAATAAGATCTCACGGTATTTCTCTTTTCTGTTTTGCAGGGGTGGAGATAAGCCGAGGAAAGTGAGAAGAAGAAGGGTCTAAGCGCGCGAGAGTATTCCTCCCTCGTTCTATTTCACTCACTTAGCTCGGTGAACGTAAGTTTTTTTTTTCAAATTATAATTATCGTAACTGAATTTGTCGGATAGACAGGCACGAGGACCGAGGCTCGTTTGATTTAATAAACTTGTCGCCTGTCTCGTAATCGTCTCAAAGGAGCTTGAAACTTTTATCGGGGCGGTGTGGAGACTTCGGGCGGAAGTTCGCTCGTTGCGTCGAGGCTTCGCAACGCGAAACTTTTCCGACCAAGATAGTCTTGTCTTTCATCGAGCTTGCCACCGCACCGTAGGCGACGCCGACACAAGTAACGCGATCGTAATCACGATCGTTTATTATTTAGAGCTCGAAGTAGCGAATGAACGAGAGTGGCGATGATGGTAAGAAACGGCGTGTTCGTATTCTTTGAAGAGCGTCGACAGTTTTTCTCTCGTAGATAATCCTAGAACTACCGAACTCCGGATAGCTAATGTTGAATCTGATAATAAATAAGCACTTTCATATTTTCGTCATTCGGTGTAATATTTATGCATGGCGCGCGTCAAGAGTGGCCCTTCTTTTCGCGATAGTAATAATTATTGCCACCTCACACCTGCTTAACACTAGGAATACCAACTGGACGCATCAATTTTTCACAAGAATTTCTCTTTAACATTAGAACTACCAATTTTTAATCATATGGAAACTTTTTTTCTTGACCACTCATTTTGGCAGGCTTGGTATTTCTAGTGTTTCGATACACCATAAACAAAAATCGTGAATCCAGACATACTGGACTATGCGCGGCCCGTCCAACGTGATCAAGAAGTTAGCAAAAATCGGGTCCGCGGGTCTCGAATCTCAAATCTGCGAGATTTCAACGAACAGGAACGGACGCGTAAAGGAACGAGGACGCAAACCTTGACCGTAATTTCGAACCGAACGTAAATGGACATTTCATGCCGCGATAGCTTGCACCGCGTACGAAGCTTTTCACCGTCGCTGGTAAGCGGCACGGATCTTCTCTCCAGCGCACTTACGCGCGAAAGAAGGTTCACCGTTCGTAAAGGATGAAAGGGAAAGGAAAGAAAGCAGGGCTACGCTGGTCTTGAAAGAGGAAACGAAGGCGCGTTAAAAGGAGTAGGAAGGAAGGTATTCGAAGAAACGCGACCATTCGCGCATCCTTTTTCAGCGAATTGGCTCGCGTCATCGTTCCGTGCACCACCCCGTGCCAGAATTCGTGGCGCTTCGGTAACACGCGGCCGTCGCTTCTAAAGATAGAAACTCGAGGGTGACATTTGTCCGCTCGTTCCATTAACTCAAAGTCCCAAAGGTTCTTCTCTCCTCTCTCGCACACGATCCTCACGTCCTTCTTCCAACGGTACATCGAGTGCTCGTACGAGTGAGACCATGTTTGCCCCTCTTGGCCCACTTCCTCCCCTCGAGTAAGGTCCTCTTTCAAATTAACCTTACATTTGCCGAATCTCCACTCTCGCGAACTCGCATGCGTGGAATCCCATCCCTCTATGCATCAATTACGAAAAGGGGAGAGCCCGGAGCGACTGGCGCCGAAGGACGACGACGGGACACAGTCGTTCCATTCAACACGCTCCGCCTCTCATCCCTCGTTCTCTCTCAAATTCCAATTACACCTAGCAAATCCACGCACGGCGACTACACGTATTAACTATGAAATGGGGTATGAAACGAAAGGGAGAAAGGGAGACGGAGAGAGTGGGGTTGAAGGGCGTGAGAAGAGACGCAGGCCGTGATGGTTTTGCGAGAGAGTAGGAATTGGTCGCACACTCGTTCCGGGCAACATGCGCGCCAAAGGATCGGCGTTCGGAACACGGCTCTATTAATATTCATAGCTCGTGATTTATTCCGCGCGAAGGACGAGTGACCAATGACGATCGCGCGTATACGTGGCCTACGCGAGCGAGCAACGAGCCATGGACCAGTCGACTCCAAAAGGCTCTCGTTTCGCTCGTTCTCGCTCCGATGCTCCTCTATCGCTATCGGGTTACGCACGAGCTACCGTCCTAAGTAAGTACTTTAGTAATCGCTTCGAGGTCTATCGTAGACTCTAGGATCGATAATGGGGAAAGAGGTGAACTTTTACTCGCCGATGCGTTCCACCGAGGACGGAAGTAAGCTCTTCCAGATTTTCATGTTGATTTTGGTAACGAGAGTTGAGGGAAAATTAAAAAACAAAGTTCGAAAATAAATGGAAATGAATAATGGCTTCTGTATTAACATCGTGATAGCTGCTTTAGTATATTTTTGTTACAATTTCTTCGAAGCATTGTAAAAAGATCCACCGATCGTCCGAAGGGAAGTACGGCCTGTCTGAATAGTAAATCGAAAGAGTAAACGCTATTGTTTGCTACCGCAATTCTTTTAATTCTTTGCTACAGATATTAATTGTTTTCCGAGAGGGTAGCAGAGCCGAAAATCAGTCAAAGAGAATTACCGCTCGTGGGGCGCGCGGGGTGCTTGTTGTCGCGATTCCGAATTTCGGGGTGTGCTTTGGAAAATTATTACTCCCGGACTCGGTGCCGTTGTAATAATGCGCCATTGTTGTAACGCGCTTGTGCTAGCAACACGGGCGCGAAGGAGTGGAAGGAGGGTGAGAAGTAGCGAGATGAAGAGAAAAGTGGAAAGCGCGACGGAGGGAAACTCTGGCCGTGGTAGAATGAATCTCGACGATGGGAGGGAGGGAGCGTACCGGCAGAGGCTAATAGTTTCGGGAGTAACGAGCGTGTATAAGTTTCCATTAGACGGATAATGATCTCGCGAATAACAATGGCCTTTCGGCCAACGAGCGCTCGCCCATCGTCGTCGGCTTCGTCTGCTCGTTGCCAACGGCGCTTGCCCAACGTAAATGTCCCACACGCGAATCCTTCTGCTTTTTCGAAAACCCACTTGCCAATTTGCACTCCGCATTCGTCGAGCACCGAGTACAAAATCCTGCATGTAACCCAATTCTCGTGGAACTAGAGAGTGACAAAGGAGAATCGATCTGAGACTACTCAGGTAGATTGGATTTTTCAAAGTGGATCGTCGATCTGTTAAAAAAATAACCATGCCAATGGAAGAACTTACTGTATGGATAACTCTAATTTCCTCCGATGTTATAACGATCACTCGAACGATCGAGCAGAAACGAGTGTTCTCGGGCTTAACGATAAGCCGGACAAGCCTATCGGGCGGCAAACTGAAATTTCATCCCCCTCTGTTGCCCAAATCCCTTGCGTAACCTGCAAAAGGTACCGAGGATAAAAGAATGGAGAGTCCGCGAGGTCCTTGCCAGTCGCCTTGCCATTTTTACGTTCGCTCGAAGATAAAAACTTTCCGCTCGTTTCGTCGCTCGAGGCGATCGACGACGGCGTCTCGACGCGTCGTCGCTTCTGAGCCGGCGCGACGCGTCGTTGACTCTTATTGGACGTCCACGGGACAAGATAATCGCCGAGTCTCACCCGACGTATGCGCTCTTCGTCCTTCCGGTAAGATGGCACCGGAATGACGTCGTTTCCGTCGAATGTCCTCGCACGATGCCACCCGTCGAACGAGCGACGCCCGACGTCCACTTTCTTCTCCCTTCCAATTGGCCTTTTACCCGGCAACGTCTACCGCTCGCGTGACGCCTGACGCCGACGTCGTGCGTTCGTCGTTAGCTCGTAGAAACTATTCCAAGAGACGATTACGTCGAGCTCCACGGGGAATCCGAGCATGCCAATTGGAAATTTATTTTGCTGCTGGGGTGATAAAGTTGAGAAGATTCTTGGTCGGCAATTGTTTGGATTTCAGAGAATTTGTAAATTTCAACGGCCGTTTTACTCGTGACAGCAGGATAATCGGACTGTTGTTTATTCGTGCGATCATTGAAATGACGACTTCTGCGAATCACGAATAACGGTTACGAAAAGTAATTTGGGTTAATTGAATCATTATCGGTGAAATTGCTCGCTCGACGGCTACGTGAATTTAATTCGTTGATACGACGGGGAGATCGATGCGCATCGTGGGAATTAATAAATCGCGAGTTTCATAAGTTATATCGCGTGTATTATATACTTGGTGGAATTATCAGTAATTACATTTCGTATGCGTGCAATTATCGTTGAGCGATAATCTCCCAAAGATCTGATTTTTTTTTTATACAAATGGAATTGTTGGATTAAAAATCGAAAGAAAAGAAAAGCAGGAAGCAAAGCCTACTGGGCTTTTACTTTGCACCGTATAATGAGCAGATAAAATTCGCACAAACGTATATTTAATATATGTAAATATGCGCGAACACTTTTTATTGTGCCTAAAAAATCAGTTAAATGAATAGGTACACGGGGTATTGAGACCAAATGGCAAAATGAGGTATGTTAGTACTAGAACGCTGTAAACTTTCTAGTAACGAGCTGTAATCCTCGAAATGTTTTTAGCATGCCATAGTGCTCGCGGAAATGGAGTTTCGTACAAAGGTGAAATTTACGTACGTGAATTAATAATGTATCCTAGGACGTAAACCATTTTCGTGTAAAATGGAATTCACGAAACAAACTACTGACGAGTTTATAATCATTATTACGAAACACGAAATATTATGCTGGCGTAATTTCTCCGAAATGCAACATGAAGAGGATCTTATATTCTGAAGGAACAAACGACGCACACACCCATAGCAGACACCCATAGCAGCTTGGCTTTTTTATAACAAGGAAAGAGGCGAAAATGTAGATCCTAGTAAATTTTCATAAACGAAAGGACGCAGGAAACGTGATATTTTCGAAACGGCCGTTGGAACGATGTCAGACTCGGCATTCGACCATTCTAAAAGCACGTTGTAATTAAATTTACACTTACTAACCCCATAGAACATATTGTATGGTACGCGAAACATTGTTACATAATTCACCCCCTTTCGATATCTGTATACGCACTGGTTTATACGTATATATTTTATACTCACACTAATCAGCATGGTTTGCCAAATTATTCAGGTATAATTAAAAACTGCATCGTTTTTCTAACGAAGCGTATTGTACACTTATTAAAATGAACGATGGAAAGCAGCAGCTGCAGACATATAAGCAATATCGTTATCCTGACCGATATTAATGAAATTCAACGGAGAGAATCAAGAACATGGGAAATCGGAGCAGTTCTCAAGAACGCTCCTAGAATAAATACATGTTTCTGGGTAACTAGAGTGAAACTTGAACCTGTATCCTTTCACTCTCTTGGAAAACAGTTCTGTCATCCGAGCCACCGCGACATTACGATCTCCTACGGATCGCAAAAAAATTAAATGGAAAGAATGAGACATTAACGAAATCTTTTTATCAAAAATAATGACACGATGAATTCCGATATGTAAAAGTTAGTTACTTTAAAGTCCCTCCGACACGATGCTGCAATGACTTTAAATTAATCCTGGCTCAAACAGATACACCGCAAACGTGGGAAGCAGGAATCGTTTAAAGGGGATATATTGGTACTTTAGCTCGACGCGGCGGTACAGAGAACGCGATGATGGCCAGTAACGTTACATTCTCGTTTATTCCTTTAACACAAGTAACCAATAATTTGCCATATTCGCTGTCCCCTCTCACGGAGAAGCTTAATTTGTTTCAACTGCAATTTTGTTAATAGAAATATTTTCCAGCGATATCGGCATAATTATCAAATAAATCGATTAAATTTGATAATTAAAATTGATCTTGATTAAAAATGGTTTTGAAAATTAAATATTACAATTCAGTTATCTCTGCCTGATAAACAATTTCGACTGTTTTATCTGATCGTTTTTCCTGTGGATATTACGTCGAAGTAAGCGATCGCCTTTTAAAGCAGATGTGCCTGTCCAAATATTTCACAGCAGGAGACGAAACGCATTTCCCCGTGACGACTGGAATATCGCGAATTAAAATGATCAAATATCATTCAATTACGATAATTTAGTATGTCTGTAACATTTCCACAGGATGCGGTGCATTGAACCGAATTTATGCATCATTGTTAATATGGAACATTTCGAGCTTTCCGGTCCATCGAAATTGATTCCATTGATCTGCGGTGAAGCCGTGCCAAATTTGCGAAAGCCGAACGCAATTCACGCGTTCACATTTTAATCACTTTGATCTAGCAAGCTTTATCATTGATCGATGGCCCATCATAGTCTCCCACCCCTCGAACCCTTAAAATCTAGATACTAGTCAATGCATGCTCTTCGATTGTAAATTCGAAAGCGGACAATGGACGTAACGATATTTTATTGGAGCCGTAATTTGTGTAATTGTTACTTCTTAATAATAAATCAAGACCCCGTGCGCACGTGTGAATTATTCTGGTTACAAGACAACAGCATTTAGAGTAATAGAACCTTCTTTATCCTGGCCACTCGTTGGAAGACGAAAGCACCTGCGAATTCTCATCGTCGGGACAAGGTGCAGGTCCGAAACGAAGTGGAGCTTCTTTCTCTTCGATATTTCATCGACGACGAGAGCACTTGCGAGATATCAGGAGTAAGGCAAGCCTGCTCCTGGAGTACCAGCCAAGCTTCTTCTTGCAGTCTTTCGACGATCGATCAACGACGGGGACACGTGTAAACTGCCACTACTGAAAGCACGTGAGCCGAGGTATCGCATAAAGCGATAGTTTCTTCATTTAGTCTCCGTCGGGATTAATGTTGGAAGAGCATAAAGTCTTATACGGGAATTTCTGATTACAAATAATTAAGATGATTTATTCGAGTTTATAAGTAACGCTGTAGTCACCTGAATCGATTTTCACAGCATTATTTCTGCAATTTTTTGTTTAATTCGTAAAGTATATCGTAGTGTATTTTTGGAAATTGTAGCAAGTGCGCCATATTCCATTTTGCCGCGAGTGAAGGAAATCGGATTAGAAAAGAGCGCAGAAAATACTTCGCCGTTAGATTCGAGCGAAGGGACTCGATCTACCGTGATTTTTTGCTCGTTAAAGCTTTCGATTATCGAGATGCGCGTCCACCGACATTCGTCCGAGCACCATTCGTTCGTAACAAAAGTTTGTATTGTACAGGACAGCACAATATACGCTCGAGTTTTCTCATCTTGTCTCCTTACAATCCGTAAAATTGTTTGCTTATATTATAGCGAAAAAACATTTTTTCCGAACTAGGCTGTCATACATACAGCGTTAAAATCATAATCAAAGGCAAGACCTTAATTAAGAATACTTCGAGATCGGTCATACCATATAAAAATTATGAATTGATTCCAATTTCACCCACCACATTTTCATCGGCATCTTTAAACATCCTGGCACAACATCCTGGTTTACTTTCACCTTAATCGTGATGTACATTATTTTAAAACGCATGCATGATACTCCGTTCATACATTCTTATATACTTTCTTCTTTAATCAACGTAAAAAATATCGACCAAATGGAATAAATAATTAATATTCATTAAATAAAAGATTAGCTTGAATATACAGGGTGTCCCGCAACAGGTGTAATTTCTACGAAGGGGTCATAGCTGAACTGATTCTGAACAACATTTTTCTTTGTGAAAAAGTTGGATGACGCTTCATTTTTGAATTATTAAGGAAAAACATAGGCAAATGAGCGCGCCCGTAGAGCCCGTGCTCAGGGCCGTAATGCTCGCCACTCACCGCGGTTGTGGACGGGCGCATCGCAGTGGTACGGCACGAAGCGTCGGACGGAAATTATGTCGACTAACAAATTAAAATTTCAGAATAATTTCAGATATCCGTTAATCATGCACAATAAATAAATTGATTAGTCATTATTCGTATAAATTTAACAAATCGACATCTCCCTCTTATGACCATGACCATGACCCTAACCATGACCATGACCCAGATGAGGCTTCACTTTTCAATTATTAAGGAAAATAAACAGCGTGGGTTCTACGGGCGCGCTCGCTCGCCTATGTTTTTCCTTAATAATTCAAAAATGAAGCCTCATCCAACTTTTTCACGAAGGAAAATGTACTTTAGAATCACTTCAGCTACAACCCTTTCGCGGGGATTACACAATTGCGGGACACCCTGTATTACGTCCCTGAAGATGTTAATCGAAGCAGCCAAAAATACGTACAGACACGGTGAGAATCCATTGTTGGTAGCTACATTTATGCGCTGAAGCGCGGACGTACCAGTCATCTGGGAAATCAACGAAAGTCCGTAGAATACGTCGACAGGACTAAACCACGAGAGAAACGAAAGGGACGAACGATACGATATGGCTTTTGCAAAACGGCTGCTCGTCAAGCGGTGCGCCCTGTGTATCGTGCGCTGTCGCGAATCCAAATCGACGACGGGATGAATGGAGCCGGGGCAGTATAAATGCGCAACGACGACAACGACGAATGCCAGGGGTGATGCGTCCCAGCTTGCGTTCCTATTCGGGTCATCCGTGCCGCAAATGCATAGATAGAGGCGGAGTGGAAACACTGGAAACGTGAAATCAGAGGGTGTAGGAGGAGGAGAGAGTCGTTTCTATTTGGGACAAGCCCTGGCGCGACAACCGAAGCAAGGAACAAACGGATAAGGAAAGGGGCTCGTTGACACGCGACGTGTCGACGTTTCCATTCTTCTCTTGCGAAAGATAAAGCATAAGGAGGATCGCGAGAAATATCAAATCGGAGGATTCGTGCGATGATACGTGGTCAATGAAAGTACGCTCTACTTCAAAAATTAAATATGAAAATAAATGTGGAATGCAGCGACGTAATGTCGCAGAGCAGAGCTCCTAAAATCCGAATATTTAACCCTTTTAGTGCCGAGCGAAACAGAGGTGCCTATGCGAGAATAACCGGCCGAATTTCACGGTTTTACCAGGGTTTGGGAAAATGCTCATAAAAACCAAACCAGAAACAATATTTACATATAAGGCGCGGGCCGATATATTCGGCTCTGGCACTTCTCGCCAGTGCAGCAAGAGCCGATATATCGGCCTCCGGCACTAAAAGGGTTACATATCCAGAGAGTACTCCTAAATCCGGTTTCAACTATCCTGTATAATCGCGTACTATTGATATCGAGATACATAGACACGTGGAATTAGCAAAAATACTCCTAATGTATAGATAAATATAAAATCTGGAGTTGTGAATGAGATTGGGATATTAAATAAATAACATTCGAATTTTTAAATGATATACGGATTATCAGAATTTTAAGATCCGATTTTATCGACGAATTTGGTTATCCGAATATTCGAATATCATAAAATCCGAATCTTATCAATAGCCTCAGTACGGAGCATAGGTAGCTCGCACGTAGGAGGCGGTCTGCGAGAATGAAATGGACGTTTATTAGTCAGGGGCGAACAGCAGCCCCTAGGAATAAATTGCAGGAAAGAGTCACCCTGGAGGCAGAAGAGAAAGCGGAATAAAACTTACGCGCATAAGCGAAACAAATAAAAGGAACGTAGTCCGGGCGGGTGGTACGTATAAACGTGGAGAGCGGGAGTGAGAGAGGGGCGCATTTTTCTCCTAGCACAAAGGACCGTGAGATAACAAAAGCGGAGCGTAAGAAGAATAAAAATGAGTTACGTCGGCCCGACGAACGGCGTATAGCGAGCGCAAGGTTCGCGCACGCGCGCCTCGAAAAACGAGCATAACAATAAGAGCGATGCGCGCTTCCTAAGAAGATCCAAATGATAAAACACTCGCTAATGATAAAACGAAGAAGAAGAAAAAAGGAGAGAGGAAGGATCCTCGAGCGAAAGACCAGGCCACTCATCTGGTACTGACGAGCCATAAAAAACCGGAATACAAGCGGGCAAACAATTACTACTCGGGGACTACCGAGGAAATAAATTACTGGAAGGGTAATTAGTCAAACGAGAATGCACCGCCATCCACGGCAGACGCAAAAATACAGGGAGAGGTAGATGATAAGAGGGGCGCTCGTGAAAACGCGCCGACGACAAAGAGACGGGAAACAAAAGGGAGAGCTCGAAACAGTGAGAGAAAGAGGAAACGGGACATTGCATCGGCTCGACGAAGTGCGTATCGGCGAAAGGGAGAAGAGAGAAAGTGAAAGGAAGGTTCCCTTCCCGACAGAGAGACG
The DNA here is from genome assembly GCA_944319695.1 of Tiphia femorata. Classification (NCBI taxonomy): domain Eukaryota; kingdom Metazoa; phylum Arthropoda; class Insecta; order Hymenoptera; family Tiphiidae; genus Tiphia; species Tiphia femorata. Next base: position 2,832,339 of record OX090899.1, read on the forward strand.
GAGAAAGAGCCGCGGGGTTTCGAAAAACCTGAGTAATCGGATTCATAGCGGTCGTTACTCGCGTCGGGCGAATTTTGTGTTTCGCGAGGACTGCGACCGATGGTCGATAAACAACTTGCCGCATTACGCGTCACGATCGCAAGGAAGAGGGGTGAGGTAAAAGGAGGGTGACGCGCGAAAACCCCCTCGAGGGGTGGGTTGTTCGTTACACCTGCGCTGTAAATTACGAGAGAGCCGAGGCGACCACGTTCTGCATCGCATTACGTCGGTGCCCCTGCCAGAGAGAGAAGGAACAAGAGGGATGTGTGGAAGAAGAGGGGGCGGAGAGTTTATTACATTCATGGAATAAATTTCCCTAGTCCCGGGTAACCAGGAAAAAGTGTATGGGCCTGGCAAAAGCGAGGACCGTGATGCGCCCATGGGTGAAGAAAGAGAAGGACGACGGGTCGAGAAGAAGGAAGGGCTCGAGAATGTAATCGGTTACAAGGGTAGCTCCACGAAGGATGAAGGATGCGAGGAGTACGCGCGTAATTTCGAGACTTTAATGATAAAGAACAAGGGGTTACGTGTAAGGTAGGAAGTAACAAGAGCAGTGGCCATTAAGTTAACGAGCGCGGTAAGTGTAAGTCGTTCGACTATCATTCAAAAGGATCCATTCCATGACGAGTCCTTATCGTCCTTATCGCCAACCAGAAGCAAGGATAAAGCAAAGTGATGCGTGGAGTTTCGCGAATAAATCAATTATTCCTCATTCTCATATGCCAGGTCAGGTATATTTATTGTGCGATAGAGCACGGGAGCGCACAAATTTACCGGCTAAGTCCACTAGACTGTAGGAGGATCGCGTGGTTCCTCCGCCAGGACGGTGGAATAAATCACTCAGTGCTAAACGAAGCCTCGGCTTACACGTTTACATACCCGGAGACGAGGAAATCGGTAACAAACTCGCTACGCCCGACCCGATCCTCGGAAACACGATGTAAACGGAAAAGTTTCGCGAGGCGCGCCGAACGGAACGCTTTCCGAACTGGGAAAGGAAGGGTGAAACGTGGAAGAACGATGAGAGAACGGGCGGAGAACTTAGGACGTGGTAGCGCAAGGTAGGCAAGTGTAACCGAGAACGGGAGAATGGTGTACGGCAAATCGATCAGAAGGCTGCCGAACCGATGGCCAAATGTTTATCTTTCCCGAGTCGTTAACCGGAAGACGGATAAGCGGCTCGTCGTGTGTGCCCCGGAAACGAGTTAGCAACTTTCCTAATTGGTTTCGAAATCAATTGCAACCGGTGGTGGATGGAGCGTCGAGATGTAGCGTGTATGAGGAAATGTTCTCCGGAAAGAGGGAAAGAAGGGGGAGTAGGGAGTTGGAGCTACGCGGAATACGTTTTGAACGCACCTGTTCTCGAGATCTCGTAGCTTGGAGATTTCGTCGAACGAGTAAACACGAAGTAATCGTCGAGGACAAATCGCGCGCCGAAGAGAAATTGCGAGGGTGGAGGGTGAAAGCGCGAAGAGCCTGGGGAAAATCGATAAGGTAAGTTTAGGAAGAGCCGCTGTGACGAAAGTCGTGCTTCGCTTCGACGAGGCTGACGCGTTTTTTTAGTTTCTTGTTAGTCGAAGCCGAAGTCGAAATACTATTTACATCCTCGTAATTTTACAATATTCAGCAATCAGTTTCTTCGAATAATAAATCTGCGTTCGAGTGATACCTTTGCATATAAATGAATTTGTTCTCTGTTGTTTTCGAACATTACAACATCGACCCACGAGGACGTCAGTTCGACATTTATATTTTTCTTTGCTTATAATTTACTTATAGCCTCAAGAGACACAACCCGTTGGCCTTAGGACGTACAGTAAATACATGTTTTTCTTTCTTTTCAATACGACCGTAAAGCAAAGAACATCCACCATCTCGGATCGAAGTCTACCTTCGTTCACTCTTTTCTTCTGGTACACTTCGTACGTCAAATCTTCTTCAGATCGAAGATAAAACCCGCTCATTCTCATACCTGGCAATAGGCCATAATTTATCTTGAAATTCCGAGGAGATTGACCGAACAAAAAAATGATTATCGATCATGAGAAGATCCGTATAATACGGAAAAAGAATATTTTAGTCAAGACATCGTCTTGGCTTAACGTCAACCCACTTTCCCAGTAAATCCCACATTACTCGTCCCCAGTGAATCTCGACATTTTCGCGGAGAAGGAGAGAGCTCTGCGAAGACTTTAAACGATTAAGCGGCTCGCTCTCTGTCGCCTATGCATATGCATACGCGACCAGACGACTGGTACCTCTTCTTCCGCTCCAAGGCCTTCTCCGTTTTCCTTCGCTGTCTCCACAATTACGTATTAGAAGATTAAGTCGACTGAAACAGTCACGGTTGGCTCTCACCCTTTAACAGAAGATACGTAAACAGGGACGAAGGCATTATCATACTGCAAATGTATTCGGAGGCTTGAGCACGGGCTCTGCCTCGTTATTCCGTGTTCGTGTTCCTTCTCCTGCTTTCTGTCCTCTCTCTCTCTCTCTCTCTCTCTCTCTCTAAACTTCTCTCTCTCTCTTTAAACTTCTCTCTGTCTCTCTCTCTCTCCTCGTCACCGTCTCCTCAACCCTCCATCACAATTCTCGTCTCGCTTCCTCTCCTTGCTTCTTTCACTTATTCATTCACCCTCTCGCTTCGCCCACTCTGCTCGTTCGTTCCGTTAAAGTAGATTAAACTGAAAACAGGAGCAGAACGAACACGGACGAGCCGTGGGACCCACGAATGTCAAGGTTACAATTCTCCGGGGAGAAGGGCTTCGTTACAGTGGAAAGGTGTTGAATCCACGGTGAAGTAGGTTGGATCGAATTAATGAGGGATAGGGGATAGGACAAATTAAGAAAGGGAGAAGGAGTAGCAAATGTGGAGTGATTCGGTTGATTAAAATTAGTGTGCGGAAATAATTGACTCGACGACGCACAGTGGGCCGTTTGACGATTCTAGCTGGACAAAAATAGGAAAATCACTTTCTCACGGAAGCGAATGACAATTATTTATTTCGATAGTCAAGACCTCAAAGTATCCTGGTATATGCAATATTTCCTCTGAATAAGTCGTTAAATAAATTATAATTAACATTGAAGTCAGAGTAAGACTAGCTAACCAAAGTAGTCGTTTCAAGTCACCTGCATTCAATCTTACACCACACAAGTGTTTGTGGGACGATATGTTTCGTTGATGGCTCGATATATAAGTACAGATCTCTAGTTTACAAAACCTGTTGGTTTTTTGCTGTAACTCCAATGGTTTTCGTGTAGCACCATTTTCAATTGTTATGTGCAACTTTTCGTAATTCTCATATATAATTAGACTTACAATTTGAGTGCTGCAGAGTTCCGCGATGGGCTTTGGTGCGTCTGAAAGCTTAGGTTGGATTAGGTTAGGATTAGGTTAGATTAGGGTTAGGATTAGGTTGATTAGGTTAGGATTAGGGTTCCTAATCTACCTAATCTAACCTAATCTAACCAAATCTAACCTAATCCTAATCCTAATTTTTTTTGCATCGGGAAAGGCATTAGGCATCCCGTCGCCTTCTGGGGTTCGCCATCTGAAGTTATTCTGGAATTTTAATTTGTTATTCGAAAAAGTTGAACGAGGCTTAATTTTTGAATTATTAAGGAAAAACATAGGCGAATGAGCGCGCCCGTAAAGCCCGCGCTCAGGGCCGTCATGTTTGCCACTCACCGCGGTTGTGGACGGGCGCATCGCAGTGGAACGGCACGAAGCGTTGGACAGAAATTATGTCGAATAACAAATTAAAATTCCAGAATAACTTTAGATGGCGAACCCCAGAAGGCGAGGAGATGCCTAATGCATTTCCCGATGCAAAAAAACTTAGGATTAGGATTAGGATTAGGTCAGGGTTAGGATTAGGGTTAGGATTAGGTTAGGATTAGGTTAGGTTAGGGTTAGGATTAGGTTAGGTTAGGGTTAGGATTAGGTTGATTAGGTTAGGATTAGGGTTCCTAATCTACCTAATCTAACCTAATCTAACCTAATCTAACCTAATCTACCTAATCTAACCTAATCTACCTAACCCTAACCTAATCTACCTAATCTAACCTAATCCTAATCCTAATTTTTTTTGCATCGGGAAATGCATTAGGCATCCCGTCGCCTTCTGGGGTTCGCCATCTGAAGTTATTCTGGAATTTTAATTTGTTATTCGACATAATTTCTGTCCAACGCTTCGTGCCTTACCACTGCGATGCGCCCGTCTACAACCGCGGTGAGTGGCGAGCATGACGGCCCTGAGCGCGGGCTTTACGGGCGCGCTCATTCGCTTATGTTTTTCCTTAGTAATTCAAAAATTAAGCCTCGTCCAACTTTTTCGCAAAGGAAAATGTTGTTTAGAATTATTTCAGCTACAACCCTTTCGCGGGGATTACACCTATTGCGGGACACCCTGTATATCGAGCCATCAACGAAACTTATCGTCCCACAAACACTTGTGTGGTGTAAGATTGAATGCAGGTGACTTGAAACGACTACTTTGGTTAGCTAGTCTTACTCTGACTTCAATGTTAATTATAATTTATTTAACGACTTATTCAGAGGAAATATTGCATATACCAGGATACTTTGAGGTCTTGACTATCGAAATAAATAATTGTCATTCGCTTCCGTGAGAAAGTGATTTTCCTATTTTTGTCCAGCTAGAATCGTCAAACGGCCCACTGTGCGACGATGCGAAATCAGAGAGCTCATTTCGAAGGGAAGAAGGACACTTGAGACTGAAGTATACTACCCCCATGCAGATGTGTGATACATGCTTATTTGCGTAATTCAAGAATGTTAAAAAATACAAAGAGATTTCAGAGCAAAATTAATAGTTGTGGACGCTTGTATTGTAAATTTACTGAAGAATTCATTGACAAGGTATTATTAGAAATTGCTAACGTTGAAACAATTCTTATAATAATTTTATAAGATTCGATCGTGAGTCTATGCTTCGGTCCTAAACTCACAAAGCAAAAGACGAATTTCGACCCTCGTTCACGCCTGAACATTTTTCTCATAAAAACTTTCGCAACCATTAGCTCAATTAAAAATACACGATGCCGTTGGATGCGCAAATTTATATTACACGATTTTCCTCCGGAGGAAGCTCGAGGATCGAAAGAGGTGGGAATATAAACAAGGGATGAAAAATAATTCCCGCTGGTCACCGAGGAGGAAAAATATTTACGACTAGGGTATTTCCGCTGAGGCTGACTGTAAATTTTTCGCTATGGAGTGTTTCGCCGTCCACCTCGACACGCTCCATCCCTCTTATGCCCTCTTTTAATATAACCGAGATCGCCTACGGGCTACACCAGCCGAGATTCCCTCCACGAGGCCGAAGTTCATTTCGTGAGGTCAGACCCTCGCCACGACGTCGTCTACGAAGCAGTGTTGACTCATTAATACCGCAGCTTCTGAAAAGCTAAGGACTCGGAAAACATTCTCCTCGACCGCGAATTCTTATCTCACCGCGCAACTATTTTACAACAGGCGAGACTTCCTCGTTCTTCTTTTTTTTTTTTTTGAGTATATTTTTTTTCAGTTTCATTTTCCTTTCTCCAAGAACGGTTGGAATATTTTTTGTTAACGATCTTTAAAATAATTCACAACCATAAACATTGTTACGAATATACGTACGCGTGGATTTATTTATCGCGTCTGAAACTTTTGGTAACTCTGCGGTCAATTGAAACTCGTGCTTAGTACTACGTACGTGCGAGGATGTGTATTAACACAGACAGTACCCAGTTTGCCCGCAGTTTACCACCGTAAAGAAGGGAACTCAAATATTTGCCCAACGTCCTCGGCCAAGTAATTGCAAAAGCAGTCCGCGTTTGTAAACCGCGACTAAGTACAGATTCAACATTAGCCTTGTATGCCTCGAATATCTAAACGGATGAATTTCGACTATTGAAGGGAACGTTAGTCGACAAAATCACGGGATCATTCTCGTCGAATTCTAACATCGTTGGAAAACGTGAACTTTTCTTGATCGATACGAGCGACTGCGTCGATCATGAATGCATTTTTGGAGGTTTTACAAAAAAAGTATCTTTCCGCAAGTAGTGGTGAGCTTCAGAGTTGTTTAAAAACGCAGTCCTTCGCTTCGCCCACCCCTTATGCACTTCCCTTAAAGGGAGCTGCGAGAAAACAACTTTGCATCTATATTACATTCGGAATTAATGCTGCTGCGCTCGAAAGTGGTGCCCGTTATTAAGTTCTTTTAAGGGAAGAGAGTGTGGCCCTGTTCGCATACCTTTTAACTTGCGTTTCGCTGTGGAGGAGGATTTAATATGCGTAGTTCCATCCACTCCTCTTCACTCTCTCTCTCTCTCTTTCTCTCTCATCCTCCGTCTCCCATCCTATCTCTCTTAATCCTTTGCTGCTCTGTTTTTACTCAGTACATATCTCTCTAGCATACAAATTTGCTCGTTTTGCGCGACGTCGTTTACGAGGAAGTTACCAGGACCCATAAACGAGGCGAAATATTGACTGCTTTTACTATTAGAGGGTGAGTGATAGTCAGGTCGCATAATTAAATCGTTGATGAAGTTAACGATCGGAAGGATTAATATTGTACAGGTACTATTTACTCTTACCCTTCTTTTTAACTAATTTTCCAAGCTTTTACTTCTACTCACCGCGATGTTTCCTCAAGAATCGTTTTGTGATATTTTTAAAGCGTAATGACGTTATTATATTAACGTAAAGAAAAATTGTTCTTGCACCCGAGATAAAAGTGTGCGAGAATTTCTATTGTCGGCGATGTGAGTTCGTCCAAAATGTACGACATGCTTCGCACTTTTGACGTTCCATGAAATTCCATGGAAATCGTTACAGCACACCTTCCGAGCGTATTCATCTTCTTGCACATCTACGATCGCGTACGTTACACGAATCCAGGAGGAGTCGCTTGTGCGCGCGGCCCGATTTCCATTTTATCCTTCGATTTACCAGACCATTCGCGAAGACCTTCCACCGTCGTCCGATTTATCGGTCCACTTCGTTCACCACGATCTCTCAGTTTAAATTCTTAATCCGAGAATCAATGGTACCAATTTACCGAACATGCATATCTCAAGGAAAGATGTTTCCTCGATCTTCGAGGGTTCACCGGAAGGAGGAGACACCGGAAGAGTTCGTGAAGGAAAACAATTAGATTTTTTAAAATCCTCTTATGCGACACGAAGACCCGCGCGAAACGATTTTTTAAGCTTCCGGTTAATTCCTCTAAGAAATTTCTCATACCTTGAATCAGATATCTTTTTCAACATAATTGAAGGTATACTTTTCGCGCTTAAAGGACGTTTCGTCTCGGTATAAATATTACGACGCAGTCGCATTGCTACAATGACAAAGAGAGAGAAAAGGAGAAGACAGGCTGGGTACAAGCAGGTCTTACCGAAACCTTTATGGACGCATTCACGAGCGAGAAAGAAATTTTGCTAGATCTCGGAGCGAATGCCTTCACATTCTCTCACGTCTCCTGTAGCTAGGTATTTGGTCCAATATGTATAGCATGTACATACGTACCATTTACGTGCAAGAATAACGCATACTTGCACGTGATGCACAGATACAGGTGAGCTCAGACGAATAGCGAACACGCCCAGAAAGGAGCCTCCGATGCAATCCACACCAGCTGCAAGGTATCTCCATTCTCGAATTCGAGATTTCCACTACTTCCTTCATTCTTCGCCCTCCGTTTGTGTTTGACGCGGCCCTCTAGCAAAAATGTTTCCAACGATGCACAGCAAAGACTAGGGCGTGCCCTTGTCACTCTGGCATTTTCTTGAATATTATTCTTCCTTTCTTGAGTGAGAACGATAAATGAAACCAAGTTGGATTTTGTAACGGTGTAATTGCTGTTTAAAACTATAGACCACTGGGGCAACAACTGGGGAAAATGTAGAGTGCGGCTAAATTTTTGTTTAATATTAACATATGTTGGCGTCTGCTGGAAATGTTTGGAAATATGCAGCAACGAAACAGGATTTTTCTTAATATACTGTGAAAGACAATCTACGAGATACCGTATTCATCCTCGCCCCCTGAATATTTACACACGTGACGGGGCCAAAGTGGTTTCTCCCTCGCGGTTAATGCGCATTTGGCACAGGCATGCTCCTCGTTAACCTGAACCCCATCCTCACCTAATTTTAGTGATTTCATAAAGGAAGCCCGTTCCGGACACCTCCTTTCAAAATTGCGAGCTAACTAAACGGAAGGTGCTACGGACGTGGGTGAAAATCGGATATACATAAGAAATTGAACTTCTATTCGGCCAAAAAAGGGAGAAATTAAAATGTTTCTTGGTTTTGCAATGTAATGCTTCTATTCTATAAGAATTTTTAATTAAAAAGAACAAAATTACCTTCGTAAACTATTCTTCGTGTTTGGAAAATTTATCGGGGCAGAGCGCCATTCTATAAAAGATTTCCTTGTCATTTTGTGCACAAAAAAAATATCGTCGTATAAGTCTTTTCACTCCGTACAAAAAGATTTCTTTATCACACGAGAATAGAACATTCTGCTCCGAGAAAGCTCAGGAGCTAAATCTGAGTTATACATGTAAGTGAATGACAAGAAGGTACTTTTCCAGCGTAAAATTTCTTTCTTCGTAGAAGATAGTTTCTTTTTATGGTGAAAGTACCGACATGCATGGATTAATTAATTTACGTGCGCGAAAAAGGTGGAAAATAAAAACAAGCAAACCGTATTATCTTCAAATTAAAAGCTCCCTCTCTCAGCTTATTGCACATAGTCCGATCAGGCTGCCCAATCTCTAATTCAAACCTTACCCGCTTATCCAATTATGTTATGATTAGCTTGAAATTTATATGTTATGTTAACATATCATATCTAATTCAATCTTGCCCACATGAAAATTAATTCTAGTGAAATAATCGATCGTTCGCGAGGGATAGGGATAGACTGTTGTGCATGGCGGTGCTAGTGAGCGAATAGCATAAGAAATACATAGCTGTGGTAAAAAGGCAGAGTTGGCGAACGCCGCCATTCTCTTTAAAACCAAAAAAAAGCCTCGAACGAAGCAATGGGACCAAATGCATAGAAGGACCGTTAGATGGGGGGCAAAAGGGGAGCGACAAACGGATAAAATTTCAATCGATGCCTTCGTGATTCTCTCCATTCGTTGGGCTCGTTTGAAATTTCCTTCCGCGGCTTTATATTTGACAGAGCAGAGCGTGCGCGAGCCCTCTTCGATTTCGAATGGCCGCGCCCACCCTTTGCCTTCTGTTTTTTTTGCGTCCCCCTATTTCGTCGTTCGGGCGTGATGATCGCATTGGCCTCGCCCCCGACGATCGTTAATTTAAACGAGATTTACGCGAAAATAATTTCGACGCAGTTACACCCCTTCGTATGCGGACGTTTAAACGAGCGTTGGCCGTCGAAAGAAGAATGATTCGGATTTATCGCGTTTTAATGCATTTCGGCCGGTTAAGTGCTCGACAAATTTGTCATTTGGGCAAGCTAAATTGACATTGTCCACCAGTGGCCCCCGGTATAATGAAAATTTCACAGCGCTATGAAATTTTCCCATTTACACCGTTGCTCGCTCCAATTTTAAGATGAATTAAAATTTTGTTTAAAATCGGAACGTGTGAACCGCGTGAGCGCGTAATTTTCCACGCTCATTTTCAACTACATTTACGCTGAAAATGATAAAGAACGTTCGCTTTAAAGTGAGTATGTCCACTTATGAAATATACCCGCGTATTCGCGTGTTTACAACAACGAGAGTAATTTATTGATAATAAACGCCTCGTGGAATGTTAAAACTAGCGAAGAGAAAAATTCCAGGATAATTTCTCGTGATTTTCCACGACTCTGAAGAATTTAAACGCTACCTCGGGCACGTTCGATTTTCAAGTCTTGCCCGAATGCCGACGAATCGTGGCTACTTTTTTCCTCTCCACGTCGTTTAACGATAAAATTCTCGGATCCGCAAGCGAGAGATACGTACGGAAAGAATTGAAAGAGCGATTGTCGGGCACAAGGTGGTAAAAGAAATGCACGTTAGTTGCGAACGATCGCACAGTTGGACGAAACAGTGCAAACTGCGACACGTAAAATGTCTCACGGAATATTAGTTTTTCAATACACTCTAGTTTTTTTTTATGCGAAATGTTCAAATTAGTTGATACGAATAAAAAAGTTGCCTATCCTATGTAAGAAAAATATTCATTGTATTTTTTTGGGTAGTTTTTTGCCATTATGAAGAAAGTGAAATTGTAGGAAAATTCGACTTTTCCCTTAACAGTTTTCTTTTATCTCCTACAGATTTCTGCAGCGAAAAAATCACAAAGAAGGGCTCTTTCGAATAGCGGAAGTGTTTGGAAGTTTCTTTAAAACTCTACGGATGTCCAGAACTTTTAATAAGACGCAACGCAAAATTATAATCGGTTTATTGAATCGCTATTACACTCTTTGCAGCCTTTTACGAAGCAGTTTTTTTACGCCCTATACGATGTGTATTTATATATTAGTTAATACATTTTAGTACGAAGCACTTATAAAAAAAGATCACGAAGTAGAACATGCTAACCTAAATAAAAACTAAGTAAAACTTTTAAAAAAATTGCCGCGTGTTCTTTTTGAAAATTGTTATCTTCTAGTTTCAAATCCAGACAATGACTTTCCTAAAGATCGATATTTGCGGCTGTGTATCGTCTGTTCAAGTAACATACAACAACGCACCGACATCGACATAATCCCACGATTTACTAATTTCGCGCGGTCTTATTGTGTGGACCGAAACGCGTGGTCGAGGAAAATTCGAAGTTTGCGGAAAAAGGTGAAGGGACCACAGGGTACTCTCGCGTCTAGGTCCAACAACGTGGACGAACGAGGCACAACCCTGGCGACATCGGTGCTCCTTTTGTCTCCGTTGAAACGAACTGACAAAAACAATGGGGCGTCCCGAACACTCGGGTGGGCTCAGGATTTATGCCAGGGCACACCGGTGCAAAATTTTGACCCCGTTGCTCGCCGCGCATATTAACTCTTGTCAGCGGCACTCTTCTCGCGCATGTGGTTCCGCATGCGCACGCGCGGTCCAAGACGCATCGAACCATTCGATTCTCGACTTTGATAAAAATTGCTCGATTTAGAGGGAGACCTTAGCTTCTCGACGAATCGGATAACGCTTTCGAGAAGGCTGGACGATTTTTCCTGTTCTACGTGGAAAACATTCGCTCGATGCTTTTCACTGGAACGAAAAGATAGAAGAACGTAATAAATATGTGTAATTTAGGCGAACTATTCCTCTGCGGTGCGATCAGGTGATCCGTTTACATCGTTGACCAATGAATTTGGGTTCTTCAAATTCCCAGTAGTTTCTGTTTCCAAAATAGTAGTTCAGTCCAAAATAAATCCAATTTCATCGAGTTGACTCTGTAAAGCTTTAGAAGCCGATAGCTACGTGCATTCTATCTTTACCATGCTCAACAAATCGCCCTGCTACCTTTGTTCTACGAGTTTAGCTTCTGCGAGCGAGCTTCTTTCGCATTTTTCCCAATCTTTCACTTGATCGTCCTTATAATAACAAGCGTACCGCCACTACCTTCATCATCGGGTAATTTCAAAATCGATATCCCTAATTCTATTCCTATGCCATTACCGAGCCACGTGGGTGGAATATGCTGCAACAAGCTCAACCACAGTCCAACGCAAATTCCACGAATCATACGCTGATCATTACGAATCCCATGCAAAGGCATTCCTTCCATCCGATCGCGCCATTGAAACTAGATCAGTGACTAGGCTCCTCGGTACACTTTGATACCACGATATTGTTCGATAAAACAAGCCAATCCGTAATTATTCCGGCATTGTTCGAAGATCGTGGAACGAACGAGGCCGGAGGTTCGTTAATTAGTCCGCGTACGATCGCTGCTCTCGTCGCTCGCATAGTCGGCAAACACCAAGTTTCGAAGGTTCGACGGGCAGAGAAGGTGAGAGGGTAGGAGTAGAAGGGAGGAGGTGTAGGTCGACACATTGTTTGCATTCGACAATAATGTAGGGGCGGTTAAACGCAGTCGCGGCAAATGATATTCCGATGGTGCTTGCCCCAGCGCGTTCTCGTATCCTTATCCGTCAGTAAATTGATTCAGCACGGAATTTTGCGAACCTCGATAGCAGCGACTGGCGTGACGTGTGAAGCTAATCGTTAACGAAAGGCTCGAAAAGCGATGGAAATTCGTATGATCGACATGTAGTACGCGTACACTTCACTTTTAAATTTTTACGAGGCTTGCAATTTGTACATTCTCACAGTAAGTATTTCTTACAATTGGTTTTTTGCTGCGTGGCTAATTGTAACAAGCAGTAAGAAGAAATGCATCTAGGTGCATAATAAATGGCAAAAAAAAAAAGCTTTTGTTTAGACAAAAGCGAAATGGGAAAGATGGACACGCGCATATTATTCGAACTACAGAGAAACCTTTATAACATGTTATCTCGTGTTCCGTACTCCAATCGTTCCAACTCTAGCCTGACCTGCAAATTTGTTTTCCAGATTCAAAATTACCACGGATATCGGCGCTGGGAGCGCTTATATGATCTCTGCTCTAGGCTAGATCTTCTCACCAGTGACGTCATCGGACCGATTAAAGTACCTGGAAAATTTTCGCGTCAGTGGAAAACTGCTTCTCACCGGTGAGCGATTATTTATCTTTACTCTTTCAACGATCACGCGTATCAAAATCTTGTATTTCCAACGAACGAAGTTTAGTATTCCGAAAAGAGGATATACACGGATAACTTTTAAATGAAATTAGAGTCTTCATTAAAAATTCACTGGAAGATGCACAGTCGACAAATTGCAAGAAAAGCAGGTGGGTTAAGAGTGACGATAAACCTCTTGGCATTTCTCTCGATTCCCCATGATCTCGACTGATGGCGGGGCTCGTATAATGCGAAAGCAGGTGGTGTACTCGGCGAAGAGCACCCCGTGCCATCTCACGATCCTCGAGGCCGCATAAATTCTTAACCCTGGGGAGCGTATGCGACGATGCAGCGCCATATTAACCACGTCGACCTTTTTCTTTTTCCTCGAGTTTACGTGCCGGGTTGCGCGTTACGATGCTTTTAAAAAGAGACGCTCGTGTCGCGCGGATGGATAATCCTCCGTGTAATTGACTAAAAATTCTTTTTACAGCGGGCCACTACAAAATCAACTGTGCCGATTACGCTTTGAATTAAAATTGAAGGAAAATCTCGCGGCATGCAGATTCGCCGCTTTGGGATAATTTACGGCATTCTTTTTCTTCGTCGAGCATACTTGGTAATATTAAAATTCGTCGAATATTATCCGAGCGCCTGTAGACTTCGTTAATCGCATTCGCATGCTCGCAATTGTCCTTAACGACGCATGGGATGGGAGCCGTGGGCGTTCCACGCTGTTTTGACTTCGGAGAAAAAAGGAGCGAACGAACGAAGGCGCCTAGACGGCTCGATTCGATTCGGCCCCGTGGATAGGTTCGAACTGAGCCTCCGCACCCCCAGCCGCGCGTCCCTCATTATCGTAGTTGAGTTTAATTAGCTTTAATTGAACGACGAGGGCGTCCCATTGGACTCCGCCGGGCAAACCTTTAACGGCCAATTAAATCCCATCCCTGGGGCCTCCGATCGGTCGAACGAATTATTGAGATTCTCGTGACCCTCCCGAGATGGCACCGAAGGCCTTCCTCTCCTCTCGACGACGAAAATGAAAATTCTCAAACTTAGCCCGCGGGGCTGAGATCCATAGATTCATAAGTTTCGAATACTTCTTGGTTACCGAGAACTAATTCTCGTGCGGCTTTCCACTTCGACGCTCCTGTTCTTCGGAGATTTGAAGATAGAGATAGAGAAGTATCCCTCGATCTTTTGAAAGTTCATGGACTTTAAGTTTTATAGATAGAGATTCTTTTTGGCTCGAGAATTGTTCGCGACGAAGAAGATTTGCTCGATAATACCAAGAAGATGTTCCTTCTTACGATATTATTTCGACGACTCGCGTTGTAGTAGCTCAAGTAATATACAATGAATGTAATATCTCGTTTCAGCGTAAATAGGGTGAATTTATCGCACCAATACTCGCGGATATACTAGTCGAACGTAAACAGAATAGTCGTGGAAGTGTTGGTAATGCTCATTTTGCAAACGACGCCGATCGAATCTCTCCCTCGCGAATTTATCCCTCTTCTTCTACTCCTCGCCCTTCTACCCGCTTCACCAGCAACTTCTCGCAATAACCACCAAATTCAAGAGTTATTGCGAAATATGTGCGAGGGGGAGCGTACTCGTAACGCTTTCAGCCTTCCTTCCGACTCTCTCGCACTCCCATCGCCACTGCTATCACATTTCGAAATGTGTAAAACAATGGCAATTACTTCCGACTACGAAACAGCCCCCACATGTATTTTCCGTGACCGTTCACTCCTCGTGCCACACCGTACGTCAGAATTATTAGTAATGTTTGTTCGCGAGTCGTGTTACGAGCACGATACTCCGAAACGATTTCTCGAATTTCCTGAGCAAATTTCACCCACCAAATTCAACTGTTTCCCGCGTCGTGCATTACCGTCGCGGTGGAACGGTCCTCGTGACTTTCGTCAACCGCAGATTGCATTGAGTTACCAGTGTTTCCTTTTCAAGCCGATTGTCGAGAATTGTATCGCGGTAAGCGACCTCTTCCTCGCCGAAACCTTACGTACCTTCAAAATTACGCGTCGAACACTAATTACTGGTTTCCGGAGAATATTAACTTCGTCGTCGAATATCATTGTTTTTGATACTCCTATACGACTGATTTAGCGACCTGACTTATTTGAAACTTTTCTATCCACAAATCTCAACGAGATAATTTTTCTCTTACTACATAATCTTCTAATCATCGGGGTGGAATTATTAACAAATAGTATTTGAAACTGGGTCAGTAGAGTATTCATTAGTTAATCGACGATTAAACGATTGACATTTAAAATGGAATAAGTCGGTGCCTGTATATTCACCTAGAAAAAAAAACATATCACGACTGACATTAACCTTACCTTTATGGTTCACTTTAAACGATACTTGCTCTGGCTTCAAATTATAGCCCTCAATCGCTGGATCACCAATAATTGTTAACTCCATTTATCCGACAGTGTTGAATACGGACGGCCAAAGTGTTTGACTGAGTGACGAGAGGGAAAGGAGGAGAGGGTGCCCAAAGCTCTGGCGTCAAGGGTATTGGTGTGCGTGCCGATTGGTGCGCCAGTGGCGTGCATGTTTACACGTTTGCGCGCACGTGTATTCATCCCAGTACCACGGGAATGAGGCTATTGAGTTTCCCCGAGCCGATGTCTATATTTACACCGTGCGACGCGTCTCCATCAAAGCGATCCTTCTCACCTGGCCTCCCTAATTAAATCCCTGGCTCGACTTGACTCCGAAGGCACCGCCAAACTTGTATGGGTGAAAGGATCGCTTTCCTAGCTTCTCGTTACCCTCTCCCGCTACCTTCTTCCCTGCAAACCTCTCCTTCGCTCTCGCGCACGCCTCTTTCCACTCACCTACTTTTTTTTAACCCCGCCTGCGGATCCACGACGCTTAATGACGATTCATCCTTTCATTTTTTTAAATCCCAGCTTTACTCATTATGGTCTCTCCTTTAAGTTTCATTTTTCTCCCCTTTCACGAATCTTTTAGGACGCACTTTGAGCCGCTACTGTCGGCCAAGCACTGATTACGTAACGATTACTCCCCGTAAATTTATAAATGCGAGTAACGAGTCAACGCGTAGTTCATTACCTTTCACGAGTGTCCTTCTTCGCCGCATTCCACGACGCGAGCTCTTCTAATCCTCTCAGGATACTGGATTCTAATGGGTTTTTCTCAAGCTTGCCCCCAGTACCTAGAACAATCATTTTTCCAATCCAATCTACATCCGATTCCTGGATCGTGCAATTATCTTCTTAACTTCAGACCCTCTCGAAACCTTTCCGCTCTGAATACCCATAACTTCCTCCCTATCTGTTCTTGACATCGTTCTCCGACAAATCGATTGTTCCCGATGAATTGAAAATGGAGCGCCCTCGTACTCGATTGGAACCCTCTGATCTTTCCCTTCGTTCGACGACGGACGGAGCACCGAGAAGAGAAACACTTTTACCTTCCTCCCGCTTATCGAACGTTCGACAAGGAGAAGGGAGAGAGGGAGAAGAAGGGGAAAAAGGATCGTGAGATCTCTATCGGACGACAGAGTCCGCAGTCTCCTTAGCGCGGGAGCCAGAAATTCGTGAGAAAGAGCCACCGAGTTCGATTTACCCCTCGATATTCATGGCGCCCTCGGTGCTGCACGGCCCTTCCCGCTTCTGTTGGGCGCACCTGTTGAACTCATTAACAAAGTGCCCGTCTGCCTTCCCGCTACTGTCAATTACCCACGATATAGTGCGCCCGACACGGCAGACAATCCGATTTTAGTATAAGAAGATACATATTTCGTCGACAGGTATATCACTTTGAAAAGCACATGCAGCTTGCGGTGAGTCATTTCCAAGGTAATTGAAATATACAATAATTCGGAATTAATACTACCACGATTTCATCTTAGCATTCGACTAATCATTCAACGTAGAACTCTCAACGTAAATTGCCACTTTGATATTCTCGTGAGTACCTGGAGCGTAAATCCAGCCAAATGCTCGAGGCTTCGAAGCCTCACCTCGTAGGTCGTCGCCCGCCGTGACCTCTAGTTAAAAAAAAAAATAAATAAAGAGAAGGAGAGAGAGAGAGAAAAGAAAATAAGAAAAACACAGAAGCTGATCCTACCGGCGTACGCGAAAAGCGAAAGAACGGCAAAGCCGATGCTTCCGTCGCCACTCTCCCACCCTCTGTCTCCCATTAAATTTTTTTCTTCCCCCAGGGAAGAGTAACCTCACTTTCCGGAGACGCGAGCTTTATCGAAGGTGGAAGGAGGTGGAAGATAGGAGGGAAGGAAAAAAGACGAAGATGGTTGGACGCAGAGTGAACTCAACCAATTCCTAACCCGCGTTCGTGAAATCGCCCCTTGACTTCTCGCGCAGAAAAAGAGGTGGGCGCCGCGGCGCATCTCCCTTCCGTGAGATCGTGCCTGATGCTCACCACGTAATCCGGCCGCGAAGATCGATTAGATCGTACCGGGTACGAGATCGACTCTTTCGATCCCACGTGACGCGCGCGGTTTTCCACCCGAATCGGCCCCGACGAGCCGACGAGACGACGACGACGTTTTACGATTCGTCGAACCGCTAGTCACGGTACCTCGCGATAGTAGACGCGTAGACCACGGGGTCTTCGACCGACCTCGTTCGTCAGAAAGACGTCCCGTGTTCCGGAAGAAATATTACGGAAAGGTTGTCATTTTGGAAATATTTCGTTTCGAGCGAAGTGCGAAGATCGAGCAACCATTTTCAAGTTTCTGCTTGCACGTTGATTAGTCCGACGACGAAGGACGATTATTCTAGATTATCCGGAGACTGGCAATTTTTAATTCTCCGTGCTATTTCTCTCGGTTCGCTAATAAATTTAAGTTACACTAAATATAAGTTGCACTTAGCATGCAACTCCAAATCCATTAAACTCTCCAGTTTTTAACGTGTTTTCATGTCGAAGGTAGGGCCAAATTTAATGTGGATCAAACTCGTGGGCACCTAATTTCAAAACTGATAATCGCATATTCCTGTTAAAATGATTTCATACTTGTATACGAGAAGCATTGAACATTGTTTCCACGGAACTTTTCGAACCGTCCGTCGACGTTCGAAGGAAAATTAAACGATTCTATCAAACACACGAGAAAGAATTCTCCTTTTTTAGAAACGAGCGAATAACGTCATTTAACCAGTGCGTCGATCACTCTCGTCTGAGCGAGGAAAATATTTTCCCACCTCATCAGAGCGGACCTCTCACGCTCCTCATATCGCAAACCACGTTCGCGTGCGCGCAACGCTTCAATCGACTGTCTCGCCTGTGGATGTTCAATTTTCCTCTTGCCACCCCCGTTGCGACGGAAGCGTCATCCATCCCTGTCTACGTCCTCCCTCTACTCTCCTGATCCTCGCTATCCACGCTCGTCCTCGAACGCTTTAAATTACATTTCATATCCTTCCTACGTATCTCTCCCCCTCTCTCTCTCTCTCTTCTTCGTTATCCGATTCGTTCGTCCTCCAACATTTTCTCTTCTTTCATAATTTCTGCCAATTTAACTTGCAATCGTCACGAGGCTCGCAGATCGTCCCACTGCGCCTGGCTAGACCCTGTAACGCGCAAACTTTCGTTACGCGTCGCGCAACTGTTGCACTTTCCTCGGGAGTGTCAGGACGCGTTACTCGCGAGTCACTTCCTCGCCGACAAACTTCAAAACGGGAGATGTCCATCCGCCAAGGACCCCACCGATGGCCCCGTTGCAGCTGCGAACTTGAGACGTCTCGTGCACCCACCGTGTTGCTGATGCGCGTTGGAATGGAAAGGATTCGCTTGGAAAGGCAGCCGTGAATCTCGATCGGAAATAGTGCGCTCGAGCGATCTGGATTAAAGGTCTTCGCGAGCTCTTAATTGGGTGTTATCGCTTGGTTAGTCTTTCGGTCTTCTGGGATGGTGAATCGAAGCAAAACCGAACTATACGTAAATTGTGGTACTTTGATTTGATTTTAAATTTTGTCTTTTGAAATGATAGGACTACCGTATTAAGGTATAAATACTTTTTTCTACGTCCATGGTGGGAGTGATCAAACGCCGACACGATCGATTCTTATTTACAAAATTCGATCTCGTATTTATGGGTACCTATCAAGAAGTAATATGTTAAAAGGAATCTATATTTCTTGCATACTTGGACACACATGTGTAAAAGGATCAGTACCTGTTCGATTCCTTGACCAAAATATCGATGTCTGCTTCAGACATACATAAAAATGCTCTAGGAGCATTGAGATCTAGCAGTTTTATACATATACACATTTTCAAGGTATCAAATGGATATCGATAGTTTCATATAGGTAACAAATAGGTATCGATACCTTGACATAGGTATCAAACACGTCTCGGTTCAATACACATAGTATTAACTTGATATCAATTGAACGAGGATCAGGGTCGGTAATAAGTGCAATTTTCTATTCTACATATATTATATTGTTTTTTAAAAGGTTTTTTTTGGCCCGTAAAAACCTAGTACGTAAACCTTCGAACCTATCGAGTATCTTAGGCATCGAATTGATTGAATATCATCAAATACTACCAATATTGCTTCCATCGCTATTAAAAGTGGCACAGCCAGAAATTTGTAGTATAAAGATTCAAGATATAGAAGAAAATAATATTTATTCGACCTCGCTGAAAAATAAACAACCAAAATACCACTATTTCAACAGATTTGGTAGTTCTAGAGTTAAACGGCGAAAGATCCTCCTTTATTCGAAATTCAACGTCAACCCATGGGACGTAATCGCGAAAAAAATATCCGATTACGACGTTTCACCGTAGTTTCGCAAACACCGCTTCCCGCGTAAATCGTTGAAACGAAGTATCTTCCGCATCCAAACTTTGCCGGCCCCCAGAGGCCGGCCCAACCCCGGGAACGAATTGTCCAGCGCAACGTTCCTCGTTGCTCCCTCGGGAGAACGGGAGGAAGGAAGCCTGTGCGTAAATAAAGAGAGAGAGTGAGAACTTCGCGATATGCAATCTACGGATTTTCCATTTCACGCGGGCCATAAAATTACGAATTAAGCGGGTGCGCGGGTGAAACGAATCACCGCGTAGAAGCATTTACGTGATTAACGCGTCGATGCACGTGCGACCTGCGTATTCACTTTGATGCGAAGGCCGGTCAGGAGGAATTAACGAAGGGGTGGAGGGATCAGAACAAACGATGTAGAGGAGGAAGCAAAAGAGAAGAAGAAGACGCAGGCGAATGGAGAGGGAGAAGGGGAGAGAGGAAGACTATTAAAAAGTGCAGGAAAAAGGGAAAAGCTCGATTCTGCCGGCGCGTTTTTCCGCCTCATCTATTATCGGAAAGCGCGTAAAATTTCTCCTTTTTCCAACGAAGCTCCTCGTTCCTCTACCGTCTCGCTTTTACGCTTTCTTTCTCTCTCCCACCCAAGTTTTGCGCTAAAACATTTTCCACCCTCGCATTGAGAATCAGTGGGCATTATAGCAGCCGACGAGCTTCCCTTCGTGCAACGGTTACTCGCCGTAGGTGCCGCAGCACAGTTTTCGTCCGAGGTGGAAAATATTTTTCTCCGATGGGCCCCAACGGTACCGTGACCCTTCCTCCATTCTTTCTTTTTTATCTCTTTATTATACGAATCGAGGAGTCCTCTTTGCTGTAGATGCCTTTCCTCCGATATTTTCATTCCAGACGTTTATACGTCGCAAAAGCGCGAATTGAATACACGTTGCGCTCGATTAAAACCAATTTTCCAGAGGATATTTTTGGTTTAATCGACGAACAACGGTCGATCGATTTCTTTAGTTTGAAAATGTTCGTACGAAAGATCTCTGACAACTACAGATTTCTCTTAGTCGTGGCCCAGATAAGGTAAGAGATAATCTGTCTATCGATCTTCTTCTCCTCGCACGAGATTACTTATTCATTTCGCTCGGAGCTTCTCAGGTGGCACGATCTACCCGTAGACGTCTCCTCGTTCTCATTCTTATTCGAACTTGCAATTCATCTCGATGATTGATCGATCGACCCTGATCGGTAAATCTCAATATCGGTAAAATTGGTATCTCCTCCGATAGATTTTGATGTCATCGTGAAGCACATACTTGCCGATAAAATGCTCTCTTTGATCGTAAAAAAATCAAACAGGGTATGTGTTGTTACTTTAACCCTTTGCACACGAGGGCTTCAGAGAGGAGCCATTTAAAATTTGTCTTTAAACTGGAGGGCTCCGCTTTGAAGACAATACAAGTCATTTATTCTTTATCGAGTTTATTGAAAGCTTCTTGAGTGTAAAGAAATAAAGAACATAAAGCAAGTCGTATGATGGAAATCTGAACGTAAATAAATAATATTGCGAACGAGCCTCCTTCGATCTTCGATCGCGTATATCTCAAGTCTGTAAATGCTCGAAACGGGGCATGAAAAAGGATTAATCCTCGCAACCTTACCCCAGATGAGAACCATTTGTCTATCTATACATCTCTTTCTCCGGCCGTGAATTACTTTTTCGCCGGGTGCTTCTCGGCCGGGTTGATCCTCCCACTGATTACTCCCTTCTTCGTTCTCGTCCCCAGGTAGAACTCTCACGATTTATTCGAACAATTTGCATCCACTCGCAGTAAGGGGTAAAAATTCGTGGAAAAATTCAAATCACCCCGCGTAGGTAGAGAGAGAAAAAAAAAAGGAACGCGTCGCATAATTTCATTTTCACGCCACTCGACTCATTTGCCGGATCTCGCGAGGACCTTGCACCGACCTCGCGAAATATTATTCCTTCGGAGAGCGACTGGAGATCGCGGTAATCTGTCTATCTATTTACCCTTCAGCCCCTTCGAATTGCTTATCTCACCGCGGTGCTTCTCGACTCGCGTGGCCCGTCTCACGCCCTCTTAAAAGTATATCTCGCAGGGTAACGAAGCAGTTCTCTGCTCCGATGTTGCCCTCGTTCCTCTTCTCTCACCAGCCATTTCCTCCTCTGCCTTTCTCCCGCACCACCGCCCACTTCCGGCGGAGCGCAAAAACCAGGCCATTAGTACGCCACCGCCGAAGTCGAAATGAAGTCTGACGTTTGCCACGGGCTCATGCAAATCGTTCGGTCTGAATTATTCATCAACATCGGGCGATGGTTGTGGTGGAGTAGACGGAGCGGCCTCCTTAAAACGCGGAGCATCGCCACGCGGCGCCCCTTATTTCGGCGGCACGTCAAATATTCTCATCGCTCTTCCTCCTTCACCCCTGTTTAACCTTACGGCCCTTCTGCTCTGCTGCTCGCCGATATCCTTCGGGATCGATAAGACGAACCTCGACGTTCCGTCCTCAGACGGTGAAAAGACTGAAAAGAAAGGGGAGCGAATTAACGTCGAGATCGTAGGTGTCGAGATATTAACCCTTTGAGCCCTGTGGACGCATGGACGTCTGACGAGAGTCATCGGTGTGGACTAAGGACGCGTATATGCGTTTATCGTTTTTTTCGATCACCTACATAGAAATATCAGGCCCGATGCACACTATCGGTCCGCTCTCGATCCGATCAAATATTCTTCCATTGTTTATATTGTACGTATACAGTATACACACTATGGAGCGAGACCGGGCCGAAACCGTACTGTTACCCATAGTATGTATACGTACAGTATAAACAATGGAAGAATATTTGATCGGACCGAACCGGATCGTGAGCGGCCGACAGTGTGTTGCGAACCTTAAAATTACTTTTATGTGAGATGAATTCAAGTGCACTCCTTTTAAATTTAGTTTTCTAGTTTATTGGCCAAATTCTAGTTTACTGTAAGTTTTAATGAATAAAAATAATAAATAATTAATACTAAAAAATAAGGCTCTTTAATGATTTAATCAACAGAGTCCAGTCTAGCGAAAAAGTATTCCGTTCACAGCGATCGTCAGCGCTAGCCGCGCGCCGTCCGTACGGACCGCATAGGCCGCGAGTATTTAGCACTCAAAGGGTTAAGAAAGGTTTCGTGTAAAATAAGTGAGTTACTTGAGAATCGAGTTAAGTGTTTCATTAACCCACCAAGAGAGCCTCGCGATAGTGAGAGATATAGAACGAAAAAGAGAAAAATCGCACGATACGAAAATATCTTTGACGTTTAACAGCGACCTGTTGTGCTTGTCGCGTGCTGTCCCTTTTAAACTTCTCCCCTGGTTCAAAATCCACCAAGTCTCGAAATCCCTTATCCTTTACCTCTCTACCCTTATCTCTTATTTATCACGAACTTTGTCAGAAACGGTGAGTGGTTCGTGCCAGGGCGAACGTGCTTCTCTCACCCTTCTGACGTGAACAGAGGAGCTAGAAGCGCTGATCGGTCAAAGCTACGAAGTAACGAGCGGAGTCGCCGAGGCGAATGCGGAAAAAAGGACGAATCGGTGAGAAATTGGAGGTACGGAGAGTCGCGAGCTAGACTACGATGCGATGGTGGATCTCGTAAAAAGAGGGCTAATATCGCGCTCGAAGTCGGCAAAGAAACCTCCAACCCTCTTGGCTCTCCGCGAGCAAGCAAGACGCAAAGTACTTTCCGCACAATTCACCCTTGTGGAAGTAGCTTCTCGCACCCTTAGCCCTTAATTAAATTCGAGCGTGCCTCTCCACGGTGATGCTACATACGGAGGACGGAAGTTATTAAAAAGAAATTCGTTCGTGCGAGGAGCGATGAATTTTCGCGTAGAACCTTCACGGGTAATCCCGTTTTCGCACGTGTGCGCACGAGAGCGGGCCGTGCACTTTACGCCACTTTTAAAGAAAGTTTTAAGCCCGTGGCGTCATCGGGTGGAGTAAAGGCGATACAGGAAGGCGATTGGTCGCGGCACGAAACTGTTCACCTCCGCGGTATCTAAGGGTAGAAGAGAGCTATAAGAGGGCGCTTTAAATTTTCCTCGCCAAGAAGTTCATCTCGTAAAACCGGACATAACTCGTACGATCCTTCGTCGATTCTCTCGCTCAGCCCTCGTGCCTCACTTCCTGTCTCTATGCTCGTCTACGTTCCACCCTCGCGCGCTTACTCGCTTTATCTCGTCTCTCTCTCTCTCTCTCTCGCCCTCTTCTAACTGCCGACCTCTCTTGGCTTCACGCTGTTCTAGTCCGTGAACCTCTCCGGGTAGCCGTGGCGCAGGAGCCGAGGGAGTGAAAGAGAGAGGTAGGGAGTAGAGAGGAGTGGAGAACCCTCCGGAAGTCCAGTGGGATCAACGAGGTAGAATCCCTATTTATGGCGACTATTTCGACATACGTGCACAGGATATCCTCCGCTCTCGTGAGTGTCGTCTGTCCTCCATAAAGTATCGAAATCCTCGATAGACCTCTGAAATCGATGGCGAGCGGCTTACGGTGACGATAAATCGTTTATTTTTATCGTCCCGGAAGAAACCTGATTTCCTCGTAGCGAGCTCCATTAAAATGGTTAAGTTCGCTTGGCTGACCGATCCTTCGTGCCTCCAGACTATTCCCTCCTTCTTCCATCCAGAGAATGCACGTCACGAGGTGAATACGTAGTGCTAACGTAAACAGAGTTTCTTTAGGAGTTGGACGATCGAAAGAACAAATACGTTATTTCGCTCGTAGAAGATTTTAGCGAGGTTGACGATAAAAAAGATTCGTGTATCATCGCTTAAAATTCGTATACCTTCAGAATGATAAATGAACACACCGTTTATCCATAATCGCCTTTTATTAACGCCCCTTTATTATTCCGGTACGTAACCCGATCTTTATAATTGGATGAAAGTGAAATTACAGACTTCACTTCATTAGAACGATAATTACTAGAATGTATTCTAGATCCAATATTTTAACGAGAGTTCTATACGTATAATTACACGTGTGCTGGCAC
Source organism: Tiphia femorata (assembly GCA_944319695.1). Lineage (NCBI taxonomy): Eukaryota > Metazoa > Arthropoda > Insecta > Hymenoptera > Tiphiidae > Tiphia > Tiphia femorata. The sequence continues at coordinate 2,856,925 of OX090899.1, forward strand.
GCAACGGTAGTTAGGACTCACCAAGACCGCGTAACGTAAAGCGGCGCTGTAACTAAACACACGAACTCGCTGCGCTCCGACTACCCTGGAAATTCAGCGTTTCCACAATTAATCTCGGCGGTGATTACCCCATTAAATGACTGTATTTAAAACGATCGCGATACCTAAATCCACACTTAATCGATGCCAGTCGTCAATCATACTTAACGATCTTCTTAATCATCCGATTCAGGTGACGAGCTTTGCGCTTCACGAACACTACCTTCTCCTACACAACATTCTCCTATACCAACTACGCCCTCTCACACTCGCCTTACGTCACGTGTAATATACGCGCCCTCACGCCGGCGTCGCGATTATTATCCCAGTCCTCCCACTCCATCGCGCAAATCCCTGCATCCACGGAAACCCACTTGCACATCCCACGGAAGGATTTCGTCACCGGAACGAAACAATCGTCATTGCGACTGGCGCACCACCCACGTCATCCTCCCTCGCTCTAACGCCTGCTCGTCCATTAGAGCCTCCACGACACTTCTCCCATGGCTCCGACGCGCGCGTGAGCGTATCGCGAGTCCTTCCCCATTCGAGCACGTCACGCATTCGAAACTACATTACCAGCTAAATATCGGGGCAAGCAACCAGTTCTACCATTCCATCACGCGCACGCACACATCCTCCTCTCATTTCTCATTCTCTCTCGAGTTCTCTCTCGCGACATATACAATGAAACTGCGTTCCAAACATCGCGACAGACAGGCAGGTACCAGCACCTACTTTGGCGCGTGTGATGCACTACGTGAGCGAAGTAGAGAGTACGAGTGGATAGAAGAGGATAAAGACAAGGGAGAGCGTATCGTCGCGCGAGTTGTCACCGATGGAAGCGTCGAGTGTCTAATGTAAGGCGAGGAGAAGAGCGCCATCGGTTCTCTCGCGTTAATTTCGTCGATGAGAATGGTGACGCGCGGGCACTCTGAGATAATTAAATTGGCGTGAGCGCACAATGGGAGTGAACGTTAACACCCGAAATACATACCCCCTCGTGTGCACGGTGTAATTCCAATTCAAAGCGTCCCTTCCCTCGCCCTTCGCGTACATCCCTTCGTGCGTGAATGTGACAAGTCAGTGTGTGTCTCTGCACGCGCGTACCGGTGTCTCTCGAGGTCGCAACTCGCGCGCAATTTCCGCGGTAGCGGCTTTTGTTTCGAATTCAACTCTCGTGGCTAAGGGATGGGGCATCGTAGATCACGAGGAATGACGGAACGAGTGGCATTTGTCGGCTGGTACATCGCGCGAATGCTGCGGGATGCTTTTGGAGGAGTAACGTAGGAGGAGATGCATCGTCTGCAGTGAACTTTGTTCGTGGATCTCGATGGAAGTGTCGCTGAACTTTTCACAGCTTGAAGATTGTATTTGCAGTCGCGAAGATCGTGTTCGCGTGAACGTGGAGGATCGAACGATTCGAGTAGGGTGTCCCTGGTTAAGGAGTTACGTGAAAGGGGTATTATTTTATTAGTCCGTCAAGAACGACTATCCTCGTTTATTTGGATAATTGCACGTTAATTATTTCCTTTCTTACGAAAGAATCAGTCTCGAGATGGAGATTAAGAAGAGAGGTTAAAAACGAAGAGAGCCAGGTTCGCGCGAACGACAAATCGTCCCATCGATCTTGAGAACGCGCAGCACGGCGAGCGAAGAAATTGGCCGAGAAGGGATATCTTAGAACACAAGTCTGCCGAGCGTGGCAGCTTCCCTTATTTTTCGTGTCAACTTAAACGTATGAGCCAAGAATGCATTACCTCTTCTTGTTAGCATTAAAAACATCTGCCTTTTAACACTAAGGTTAGCAGCGTTGAATATACATAAACCTAATTTTATCCGACAGAACAACGGGTCTTGATTTAGGCATGTAGATTAGACAGATAATTACTAATTAAAACATTCAAAAGGAACCAAATAGGGAAATGTAACCGTTGTTCCATCTTATTGAAAGTCGTACAATTCTACATTTATACCGACAGGATGCTAATAATGTTAATGCAAAATATTCGAAACCCGTCGTTTCGACGGGCTCGGTAGTTTAGAATCAAATATTCGCCGAATTTCTTTGATTTCGGTTCACAGTCCCAAACCATTATGATACATCTCGAGTAAAATTACCCGAGAGCCCGAAGCATAATATTATCCTACGCATAAAAATCTCCGGAGCGTGATATTCCTTGTTTCTGTCCTCGATGCGCGCGAGCCTCCGGCAACGAGCTCCGGAGAAGAGACAAGTTTATAACCGCGAAGCACCCTGAGTAGGAGAAAAAGCTCGCACTCGAGGCAACGCGTTTCGTCCCGCGTGGTCCCATCTCCGCGAGGATAGAGAACAGCGAGAAAGTAACGTCGAAATTGAGGTGAGAACTTACTTAACGATACGCGAGAATTCGCTCGCTTCCTTCGGCAAACGAATGCGCGCCGTACGACGCTCCAGGAGCAAACGAATGGCAGGAATATTTTGCGAACGCAGACGCGAATTTTACTCCGAGTAAAACCAACAGAAGCCGGGGGTGAGTTAATGCAAATTGCATCTGTACGACCTCCCTTCGGTGCGGTCTCCAGAAATTTTCAAAGAGACACGAAGGCGCGCACAGTCAGCCCGTGAGAAGCGCACTGCGATCGATTCGGCGAATTGAAAGTACGAGGAAATTGAATCTCGAGAATATCGAAGCGTTCTGCCGCGCATTTGTCTCCGCGTCCGCCGAATAGTTACGGTCGATGCGCGTCTGACCATTCGCCTACTCTCACCACTCGCGGCAGAACGGACAGACGCTAAATCGGCAAAGCGAATTTCTCACGCGTGTTAATCCTTCTCGCTCTCGTATTCACCCCCTTCGCCCATCCTCGAGGCCATCCATTGGACGGTGAATCGGCCCGCTTGCCGCGAACTCCTCTTGCTATGCCAGGTGCGTTTTAGAATATTGCGAATATCCGCCGATATGAGGTCACGTTCTACGAATGCGGAATGCCTGAAGTGTCACGTACGCCAAGTAGTTACGGAGTTTTATTATGCTCTGGTCAGACACGTCTGAGTTCAAGCACCACTTCCGACGGATGTACCGTCACGGGCGCGTACTATGCCGATGCATCCGTTTTTATTATCCTGCTCCTCCTCTCTTTTTTCTCTCTCTATCTCTCTTGAGCAGAAGGCATTCACAAGCGAAGGAATGCATCTAGGCGAATTTCACGCCGCGAGGCATACGAGACTTCGCGCCACGGAGAATTCAGCTTCTCCGAGAGTTTTAATATTGATGAGACTTTTTTTCATCCTGACGTGAGATGCCATTATAATTTTCCTGATTATTATTATAATCATTATTATTATTATTATTATTGTTCCTTCTTTGATTGTACGATTTAAAAATTACCAGTTTACGCAGCTTGTCCCGCGAATTAGAACGAAGTCAGTTCCGTAAGTAATTTTATCAACGCATTATCAAACACGTACACGTGCATCTAGGCTTCGCGTAACACTTCCTCGTCCTCTCTATTAATCACCCGTTGCTTTTAACCTCCCCTCCTGAACTCTTCTCCTTTACGCGATCCTTTTTGCTTTACCTCGAATAATCCAACGAAGCGGGCGGCCTGACGAAGAAAGGATACCGACACCTACAGGGTAAAGAGAGAGAGAAGAGTGGTAGAGGAAGAAGAAGCGAAAGAATAAAAAGTATAGAGAGAAATTCGACGCGCGGTGTATTTCCCGCTGGCGATATTGAAAAATTGGAACGTCGACGGTGCCTACCTCAAAGCGGACTGTGGCGTTCATTTTTTTTTCTTTCTTTTTTTTTCTCGTCGACTCACTCACTTTTGGGAGGCTGTTCACCCCTCGCCACCTTCCACATTCTTTCGTACTTTTCGAGATATTTCGATACTGGCAGAGACAAAAGAGAAACATAGGGTATCCGTTCGGTAGTGAAGCGGTTTGATAAATTACAATAACGATAGGAACCGATGGATCCGATGATGGAAACTTGTGGAAGGCTTGCGCATCGAAATGATTCCAAGCGAATCGTCGAAATGAATTTCAAAGATAAGTCCCCCTGAACTTTGCCGCTCTACCATATTCATTCGTGACGATGAATATTCGTCGTTCATACGATTGTAGAGTCCGACTATTCGCCACGTATCCGGTTAGTAGACACGGGTGTAATTTCCGAAAATTGGTGTACGTTAGATAAGAGACTCGTTGGACAGTTGCACGAATAGTTGACAAAGTTTGAAATTGAAGGGCAAATCATGCCGTGAAAGATATTCCCCTGGAGAACCATGAAGCAGCCGAAGCGCGCGGTAGTTTACGAGAATCGATCTACCCGAGGGAACGCGGATAGGGGGTAGTTGTGTAAGTGAGGCTAGTTGATTAATTATATTCTGCTCGACGTAGCCCGGTGGTGCCGATGTATAAATCAAAACGATTAATCAATTTTGTCGTTTCTCGTGTAAATCGGCGATTTTTTGCTAGAAAGATTCATTAATTTTTCGAGCACGAAACTGCGCGTTGCAGTCGCAGCTACATACAATTTTTATTTCATCGAAGTTCTACGCCTGTAAAAAATTTCTCGATAAAATTCGAATCTTCATATTTGCGAGAATCGTTTGGTATCTGAGATATGCTCGAGTTCCTTTCGACACGCTTCCGTTGAACACGCTGGTGCAGGACAGAAACTAATATCGCTCCACGAGTTATCGCACCTATTTAAAGTTTTCAAAGCTCCGCCGAAAGACTTCTCCTTTCGCGTAAGCAAACCACCCTTCAGCCTTCCGCCCTCGCTTTTTCTTCTTTCATATTCCACGAGATTCAATATTGGCCGGATATTGTGCTCGGTAGTGAATTAACAACAAGGGAGATGCGAGAGAAAAAATATGAAAGAGGTACGAAGCTAATTTATATTTTTTTATATTAGTAGGTGTGGAAAAAGGAAAAATTCATTTGAGAAAAAGTTCGTCTGGTGTTGATATAGACATTTTATTCGTTGGTTAAATAAACAGTTTTTCATGACGTACTTTCGTCGTTTAAACTATGCGAATAATATGATTTAACAGCTGATCTATCGTTTCAAAAATCCTGTATCCAGTATTTACTACAGTTACTCCTTTCCTGTTTTCCTTCATATACCTATTTGCCATTCTACAAAAACCCAATACGCGCGGATAACCCTTCGTTTTATCGATCGCTTCATATGGACGGGAGCTGAAATGTTTTGCGGATACTTGAGAGGAGGCACGAAAAAATATACAGGCCCGCCAGGTTAAAAACCCATTCAATGGGTACGAGAATCGTACGAAAACAAGATTGCGCCAGAAAAGCCGCGACTTTTTTTTTAATCGTAGCCAGTCACGGTGCAGGCAAAAAAAATAGTTTCGACCCGCGACCTATCAAGATAGGTGGACGCAATGGAAGGAGAGAGAAATCGGCCAGAATTTTCGCCTTTGTCAAAATGTTTGTCGATTCGATCCATCGAACTGTTCGCAATGTTACCTCACAGTTAATTTTCGTTACTTGTATACCTTCGTGTACATTCTTCGTTACGTACCGAACTGTATTCATCAGAATGTTAACGAAGACGGGAGTACCGTGCAAATGTTTGATTCCGAATTGTGGTTGCAAATCATCTTATTATTAATGTAAATCCAAGCATATTTTCCATTATACAGAATTTACTCATCGACAACTGTTCACTTATTCATTTACAGATTTCTCCACGATATGCGTATTTAACGACTTTATATCGTATACGCCGTAGAACTAGCCAGGAGAAATACGGAAAGCCGTAGAATCAAAAACACCCCGGCGTCTATTAAAAAGGAAAATCTCTCGGAGTATAATCCCCCCCTCCCTAATAAAAACTCGCTTCATTACGTTCAAAATGTCCCGTCGATATTTCCCGTTGGCGCGATATTAAGCGCGCGAATGGAAAGAATGGAGGTGCAGGTGAATTCGCGCGTACAATCCTCGATATTCTTTCATTAAGCGCCGCTCGTCGCAAACAATTGCAATACCTATCTGTTTACCCGCTATCCGAGATAATCCTCCAAAAATGAGGCTGGCCCGTTGAAACGACACAGAGGGCGCATTATTGCTATCGCGATACGACAGCGAACATAGATTGCACTCGAACGAAGTAACCCGCGAATTTGCATGATTTGAAATACCGTTCGCCAGGAAATACGATCGATTCCGCCCTAACCAAACGACCTCGAATATAAAATAACGATTGCCACGGATAACAAGTAATCCGAAACTTTGCTCACTTCGTTCCTTAACTCCTGTTACTTCATCGTTAAACAAATATCATCTCTCAATTATCACCTCCAAATTATTTCTAATACACCCCTAAATTATTCGATACATTCAAAAACTATAATTAAGCTCAAATTCCTCCTATGGGTTATCGCGCGTGTCGAGGTCCACGTTAAAATCCAAATTAAATTCCGAAAACGCGTGCATGCGCAGAGGCGAAGCCAAGCGAACTAAAGGCATCCACCGAAAAGAATGCGCGCGTCGAAACGTCATGCTCTCAACGGGACCAAGAATCGTCCATTCAATTTTCCCGCTTGAACGCGATCGGGAGCACAGTCCCGGTCGCTCGTCCACTCCTCAGTGATTTTTCTCCATTCGAGTCACTCGGCGAGCCTTTCCTCCCTCTGGAGCGTTTCCGTAGAGGATGAGGGAGCAAAAGCAGAGTGGGAGTGAGTATAGTAAGGGGCTCGCTCTTCTCGAATATATCCAAGGGGTCGGAAGACCACCGCATACGGCCGTTTCCGCTTCTTGTCAGACCATCTCCTCAACCTCCTTCTCTATCGTCCTCTTTGGTCCGCAAGCCACGCACGTTTCTAATATCCGCGAGGCACGGTTCCGAGCGAAGGACAGTCTTTCCGATTCCTCCCTGTCGTCCCTCTTCAGCAAAAATTCTATTCCCCTTTATCTGTCCCATCCGAATGTCGTACGTGTTCGCGCAGTTCACTTCGAAGGACTTTACTCTTCCTATTATTGTTGGGAAGATCCTTTGAACACTTTGATTCGACCCGGCGCAAAACGATCGTAGGAGGTAGACTCGTATCGGTGGAACGAAGCTCGGACCAAGGGGTAACAAGGTTCTGCCATCACTGAGTCATCGCGAGAAATTGTCCCGTTAAAGTCTCGACCTCGGGGCGAAGACTCCGCAGGTTGGAGAATGGTCGTAATAATAACAGTAGCATTAACAGTGGGAGCAATTGTAATAATGGTGACGTTAACGAGAATGTGGAAGTGCCGTAATCGTAATAAGTAATCGTGGTAAGGACGCTTGCGCAGGTGCGAACGAGGGGGTGGAAAAGAGAGATCGGGGAGGAGTCGAGAAGAGAGACAAGAAGGGAAATATGACGTCAGACCGATAAAAGCTTAGCACTCCATCGATTCTGATCTCTCTATTGCCGTTACACAGGCCACTCGTTTGTCGAAATTCCTTTCTTCTCCTCCCTTTTTCTTTTCCTTTCCAACTTCCTCCTCTGCTCTTCTCCTTTCTACGTACACTCCTACCGTGTACTTACAACTGTACCTTCTGCCTCACATTCTCCCTCACCGTCTCTCTCTTTGCTCGCTACCGATATACAGCGTGGGGTGCTCGAACCACGACGTTTACCCCTTCATCCCTTTCCTTTCTATCCGTTCCACCCTTCGCATGCCTTCTCCTACGCTACTCCAGCCCTATCTCCCTCCTTCTCCATTCCCGCGAGGGAAATATGCACGAAGAAAGGCGAATAGAGTGGAAACGCGGTTATCCCGCTGGAATTCCAATTTGCTCGAACGCGCCCCGTATTTTCGTGCTCGACGTTCTGTAACGTAGGAAAGAGGAAAGGGTGGAGAAGGAGAGAGCGCGATGGAAAGAGCAAGACGGTGGTGGAGAGAAAGGACAAGTGGTAGAGCGCGATACACTCTTTGTCGTTGGGGGGGTGGTAAGGTTGTTGGAGCTCGTGGTAGAAGAGTAGCATAGTGGAGCGCGCGTGGGTGCGAGCCTCTCTGTACGGTGGTGCGTACGTGTGCTCGAAATAAACGGCGCTGTAACGAGGTACGGACTATTACGAGTATTATCGGAGTTACGTGCCGTTAGTTACAGGAGGCAGTCGCTCAGAGCGTCGCGTGCGTAAGGGCGAACGCTTGCTTGTCTAACGGCTCGTGCCCTCCAGCGGATTCGGTTCTTTCTCGTTACCTCTCGCGTTTCCACGCCGACCTACCTATGCTTCGCAACCCTTCTGATCGCGCGACGCGTCACAGTTTCCACGCGTCGAGTATCGTGCGCTCTCATCCGCGACTCTTTCGCATTCGTTTGTCGATTCTCCGATTCGTTCGTTCATTCACCTCTCTCAACTTCTCCTCCTTTTCTCCCTTCATCGATTCACTTTTAACTTTACCCTCTCTCCACCTCCTCCTCCATCATTTCGTCCGGACAACTCGAGCGTACCCGCCCATCGGCGCGTCCCACGCCTTTCCGCGTCACGACGAAGAGTCCTTTGTTCGCAGCTATTTTTCCACCCCCTGCTCCTTCTTCTTATCCGTCAATTTACCCGCTCTCTCTCTCCCTCTATTTTCGTTTCCACGCATCCGTCTATCCTTTGTCCGCGCGCGGTAATTAGCAACGCGTGCGCGAGCCTCAAAGCGTCTCTCGCCGCGACGCGCGTTGCGCAATTCGCTCGCGTCTCGCGCGCCTTCCCACGTTTTTCTCTTTCGACGCGGCGGAAGAAAGGGTGAATTTATCGCGTAGCGAAATTTCCCCGGACGCCCTCATATTTTCTTGCCGGACGCGCTCTCTCTTTTGGTTGCTGTGTAGAAAATGAGGAGCGCGGAGGCGTCGAGAGCGGGCAACGATGCATTCTACAAGGGAGAGGACTCGGTAGAGCGTGCGAAAAGAAAGCGTAGAACGTGGTGAGCGAGTAAGCGTAGAGGGAGACGTGATAAAAATAAATACCAGGGGAAAGAGTAGGAGCTGAAAAAGAATCGGAGTTTGTTGCACTCCCAGGACAAAATCCCTTTGTTCGTGAAATGTACGTTCGGCTGGCTAGTCTCTACCCTCTTTTTCGACGTGCATCGGGTAAAGTGTGGTTTAAAGCCACGATCATAATTGCTCGCTCCCTTTAATCTTGTCCGAGTTTCTTCTTGCGTCATCTGCCGCGGCTATTTACGGTCGAGAGAACAAAAGTTGACGGAACATTCGCAACCCACGACGAGAACATTATTCGAGTATTTCTTTCCCTCGAAAAGCTTAGAAAACGTGCGTCAAGGCGAAGTCGTTAGAAGTGCGCAAAGGTTATTTGGGCCTGTTTTCTTTCACTTCGCCGGTCAGAAGATAATAAAAAAAAGTTAATCGACCTTTTACCTCTCCCTTCGGTCTACACTTCTCGCTGAGCCGGCGTTCTGTTTTCTCTTGCAGATTCGTTCGATATTCCGTCACCGAGGGCCGCAGAAAGGAACGAACGTTACTCGCAAAAGGTAAGAAGACTCTTTAACTTTCTCGTTTTATCGGACGAATCAGCGCGACTATATCGACGACGTTTCCACGCCGTGCGGCGAAAAGAAATCAAAGAAACTGTGTTTTAGAAACCCGGTGCGAATAATAAATTAAATTACTCGCACCGATTAAGGCTAATTCCAGGCCACACCGTACTCCTCTGCTACGGTAAAGAATGATAGAGGCGCGAACTAAAAAGGAACAAAAAAAACGACATAAATGAGGTGCAAGCTCCTGACGGTGGAACGCTGGAGCGCGTCCTTTTGTTCGCCGTACGAGCTAAACTCGAGGCGTGGCTGCGCCAAGTGGGGCGGCCCAAGAGTGAAAAAAGGAAAGGCTTGCGGAAAAGGGAAAAGAGAGGAGTACCACGATTAAGAGTAAAATCAGACCGTGGCGGCGTGCCATTACGAGCTATCTGGGAGTCCTGGAGGACCCCGTCGATGAGCGGTCCCCACCCGAAGTAATCGAAATGGTAGGCGGCAGTCGTCCGGTAAGCGAAAGAGCCCACTGTCCACCACTACCACCGTCACAGCCCTCCTAATTGCACCGCTTTTCTCGTGTCACGATTCCGCCTCGCTCTCGCGATAATGGCGCGTTTTGGCGCGTAATGGCGGACCGAGGATAACGTTCCTTGAGAACAGGGGTGTTAGAGTTGCGCTCAGAATGGGAATGGGTAGCTAGGTAGGTACCCAGAGTTCGCTGTGCAACTTGAATTCCAGATAGGTAGACAGAACCGGATACCAATAAGTATTTCAATATGCTCATTTCGGTTCCTAATTGGTGCTTATTGGATAAATAAGCATTGAATCCAAACGATAGAAAAATTCTTTTTGAAAATAAAGTTCAGGGCAAAAGACAATCTGCCGTTGCTAATGAAGCGACGTCGTCAAAGGTGGAATAAAAGGGGTAGGAAGTCTTCCGAGTAGAATTCAGGCTCTTTTTCGCGAAGCGTATTAAGTTCATTCGTTCGTGTGCTTTTCTTCCTCGAATCGCGTCATATGCATAACGAGGATACTTCGTGCCACATGTCTTTCTATTGCTTCTCCTTTTCTCTCGTCTCATTCAACTGGTATCGTCTTACCTCACCTTCTTCTCATTTCTGCTCCACGAGCGCGTACAAGTGCCGGATTGTAAGTGCCGAATCCATTCGTGGATTCGCGTAATCAAGCCTTCATTCAACCAAGAATGCATTCGATGTGACGAGGGGTTTCGGTCGACTGATGTGCCCTCTTCTCGAGAAGATACTAGAAGAGAAGAGACAGAGAGAGAGAGAAAGAGAGGGGTGAAAAATGTGGAGGAGGAGAGATAGAAATGCATGCCTCATCTTTTAGAGAAAGAAGACGAGGAGGGAAGAGTAGGAGCAGGAGGAAAAAAGATTCGAGATGATGCGCCAAGCTGAAGAGCTAAAAATGAGAACGCGCCCTCTACTGCTCGTCGCGTCTCGTGCACCAGCCGAGGCTTAAAAAAACGACGTAAATCAGCGGGAGGGGACCATGCGGAAAATGCATTTGGAATACACGTCGCCTCCATTCATTTGTTACGAGGATAACGTCCTTGACGTCCACACCTGCGCTCTCTTAATTTTTCGAACGTCAGCGTCGACGTCGCGTCGTTCGCCGCGTGTTCGTGAAGACCGAGTTTTCCGTATTGGAAAACTCTTCTACACGTCGTAGATTCGCCAAATTAATTTCTGCAATTAGCACGTCGACCCTCGCGCGAACTTATTACGAATTTTAATCGTAAAAGGTTTATCAATATCTTATCAATAAAGTCTATACATTTCGTAACATCGTAGTAATTACTTTTATAAATTGCTATTGAAAAACAAATAATGATCATATAGCAAAGAGTTCTTAGCCAAGGCCAAAATACAAACGCCAGATTCTTCCTATGCAAGAAGTATCTATGCAAGAAGTATATTTCTTTCCTACGCCCGTACAATAATCGGCATTCACCGCGTCGAAGCATCGAAGAAATGGAAAAATCCGCGTTTTCCAAAAATAGGATAGTCATTTCTCCTCGGGACGAAATGGAAATACAAATCAAGACCCTCTGCCGAATCGACGAACTGAAGGATAGCAAATCTCATTTCGACGACGAATACGGCACGACCTCTCGGCGTGTAATCGACGAATGGGGGAGGATGGCCAGGCGCGGAACGTAGCCCCGCGAAACTTTCCGCGATACGGTCCAACTTTGCCGAATGTTCCGACCGTGGGAATATAAATGCCCGGTCGGACTCTCGGTTGCTCGGTCACTTTGCGCCGCGGAGCTTGCAATTTACTCGCAAAAACTTCTTCCGCGTGAAGCGCCACGGCCCCTTCTGCTTCCACACGCCCGCACGGTAATAAAGCGAGCCGATTAAATCCGCCTAGCGGCAGCGCACAATCTTGTGGCTTCTGGAGAGGTGGCGAGAGGTGCAATCACCGTCGCAGTTCACGACTGTAAAAACGGGACCCGCTGCGATGAATTCCGATTTCGTCTCTCCGACCGTTTCAGGCTCGACAGTCGCGAAATACGCGCGAGACCATTGCACGTGTTTATGGAAGATTCTTTATAGGCGAGATCGCACAAAGGGCTTAGCAGAAGATTTTCCTCGACGAGTAACGATTCTCACAATGTTTCCATTTTATCGCTTTACGTGGTCGTTCGAACTTACGCTCTTACCCTGTTAGTGATACAAGTCAGCCGAGATTACATTCTTACATATTCAAAAGTTCAGAAACGGTTACAGATTTTAGAAAGAAAATTTTACCTGGAAATTTATCGAGCGATAGACCGATCGAAGTAAAAGGTAATCACGTTGCATTAACGAAATTTACAAATGTGCCGGTGATTGTGAAAGTGGTCTAAGTCAGAAAAGTTTGGTTCACAAATCGTTCCGTATTTCAATCGTATAGATGGCAATAATGCTACGTAACTAGAAAAATCAATTTTTCGAAATTATTGACTTAGACCACTATCACAATCACCGGCACAAATATCAACTCGACCAAGTTTTCCTAGCCAATACAATTCGCGGAACGTCTGCTTCTCGAGGTGGGGTGAAGCATTTCCAATCGCATTAACCCTCCTTACACAATGCTCTCCTTCCTCTGTATTCTCGTCACCCTTCGATACGCAAATTCCATGGGTCTGTTCCATCCTCCCCTACTATTTCAAACACGCCTTCAGACACCCTCGAACATAATTCTTCGAACTTGTCGGAAAGAAGAAAAACAAAGGCGCAACTGGGCAAACGGCCGGGCCTCCCTCGTGCTCTTTATCTACCAAGCCACGATCATTCTCACCGATGAACTCGTGAAAATTGCGATATAACGTAGGGTCACGTTTCTCTCTCACTCTCTTCGTTTCCTCGTCCACCCCCTTCCTTCGTTGGTCTCTTTGAATTCAACCGCACCTCCTACCACCGTCCTTCGTATCGACGATCCTATTATCGGATCGCGGTCGAATTTGATTGGAAATTTGTTTGACTTCCGATTCGGTCTGGTTAGGGGCCACATACGCGAGGCCACCCGTGCCGCCAGGAGGTCGGAGCGAGCAAAAGGGGTTTAGGGGAGGAACAGCAGTGGTCGGTGGCGGTAGATGGGCGAACCGCGGCGCAGTGGGTATACGCTCCCTGTTTCGTCCATTTATTCCAATTAGTGCCCGAAGCTCTCTCGTGATTTGGCACATCGCGACGCCGTTAGTCGCTCTTTCCAACACAGTCGAAACGCCACCAAAGCGGATCATAAATTTCCTTTCCTGATCTCACCAAACCGCGCGTATTCTTTTACGCCTTGTTTTATATTCCTCCTTCTCGTCCTCCCGCGCCTTCGCATTATCACCGCACGTTTTTGTACGCAGATTTCGTTTAGAAATGATTTTGTTTTAACACTTGGATATTGAAGACTTGGATTATGTCTACTACATATCTTCGCACGTTAAAGTATCGTGTACGTACTTGAATATGCGAGGATGCATAGAAGCTTGAATATCTCACTTTCTAAAACACACTGGTGACACGAATGCCGGGTACACGTGTGTACACAATTGGTCAGTCTGTTAATTCGACTTTAAAAGCACATTAAAAATACTTAAGATCTCGTTTTATTTTACATCTGGCTTCATGTGGATACTCAAACTTGCATGGTCCGTCAAAGACCCCGTCTGGACATTTACCCAATCATTTGTAAAATCAATCGATGAAATCGTTCAATCTTTATCGTGTCACCGTCCAAAATAACAATTATTAGTGCACGATGCACATTCAAGGCAAGTAACGTCCGCGGTTTTTCTTTCTTTTTTTATAACTCCACTCACTTCGCGTTTTCGTTGGAGTAAAAAGAAAAGGAAGCGAACGCGGAGAGCGCGCAAGGGGTGGTTTGGCAGTACTTCCGGGTGCCAGCTCCGACAACGAAGCAGAGAAAGGTGCGCCCGAACTTCGCCGCGAAGTCCCACGAGAAATGATGCACATTCATATTTCGTCCAGTGCGGTAATTAGTTTTATTCGGCCCCGAGAGCGCATTCCCACATATCCAGTACGGTCTCGGTAATGCCGGGGTTTGATTTATTTAAATAATTAATCGTCCCCGGACAATCCTCCGCGCACAATTCTGGTCGCCACGGCGAATCGCGCATACGAGTAAGTGGTTTTCTTTCTCCCTTTCCCCATTTCTCGCGAAACCTTTTTTCGTGCTCGAACTCGTACTGCGCCCAGCGTTTCGCGGGCCGAAATGAGTCCGAAATAAAATGGAGCAAGGGAATAATTAAAGGTGCACGAACAAGAGTCTTGAATCGGGCGCGAATTTTGTGTTTTAAACGTTTCTCCTCTCTTTCCTCGTTCCACGTCTCGGTTTTTATTCGTCTCTCCGATGAGTCCATTGTCCGCGCAGATATCAGATTCTTTTGTTTTGCGCGGTCGAGTAAACGTAACTGTCTCGAAAGAAAATTTAAAGTGCGTTGTTCCACGCGAAGAGATAATAAGGATACCTTGTATTTTAACGATATAGGGAAATCATGTGCAAGCTGATGTTATCCTTCGATGAAATATTTTAAATCGCACAGATGCCCGCTTGTACGAGGAACGTGGTCTACCACAGATTTCTGTTACTTTCTTTTACATTAGCATATATGTAAATAGCAAATTAACTGCATTTGCGAGCAGCATAAAACGTCAGGCGGAGAGAAATTCGCTCGACGGAAATTATAATTAAACTAGTGACTCTTCGTCGCCAATTCTCAATTGCAAATTTATATCCGCGTTCATCGAGATCGGTACAGCATGTATACGTGTCCACCTTCGTGACAAGTATTCTTGTAGGTATATTTTTCCCGGCGTAAAAAAAAAATCCTCCGTGAAAACGAGAGAAAGCAGGCAACAGTATACCGTAATTAAATATCGAGCGGAAAAGCTTAACCCGTACCGAGGCATTGTGTGGAAATTAATTTTTTTTTTCGCACGCGTGATATGGCCTGCCCGCGTTATATTTCAACCCCTCATTTCTCGTCCGAACGAGAATACGAGTATTACGCGCACACCTCTGCGACCCTCTATAAAATAATTCCAATCTCGTCCGCGCCATTTTGCGACCATCACTAATAAGTTCCAATTGTGAGAGGCTCGTGGACCCAGCGCGGAGCGTTGTAATTAGCACCTTTACATCGCGCGAAATTTAAATCTCGCGTCAAAACGACGCCCGATAATCGACGCGGTGCGCTTTGAGGTTTCGTTCAACTCGATTTCAAACAGCACCGTAACCCGGCAATAATTAATATTGCTCGTTGAATGTTAAAATCACGGGACGCGCCACGGGTGTGTACGTTTTAATCTTTCGTACACGCGCGACGGGGCGTTCCACTTTAACAGTTGAAACACCACTGCTTCACCACCAAAAAGGGAAGCCGTATATTGAAACTGAAACGCCTATAATAATTGTTTCGTCTCGTTCGAGCGCCGAGCGTGGTCATCGACTTGCGAAACACGCGGTCGCCATGGAACACTTAGGTCCGATACACTATCGGTCGCTCTCGGTCCGATCAAATATTCTTCCATTGTTTATAATGTACGTATACACACTATGGAGCGAGATCGGTCGTACTGTTACCCATAGTGTGTATACGTAGATTATAAACAATGGAAGAATATTTGATGGGACCGGGAACAACGGACCGAAAGCTGAGCGTAGCGGACCAATAGTGTGTATCGGGCCTTATTATTCTCTCGTTTTTTACCCTCCTGGCTGTCTTACAATCGAAAGGGTCCTGCACCCGCGGAGTACAGTTTTATGGCGCGAGTAAGAGGGCGACCGGTCGATTGGCAAATTGAACGGATCGGATGGCTGGTGGCGGACGGGTCTGCACGTTGCGTCGAAAGTGCACCGGTGCAAGGGGGTTCGAAACGCCTCGGCCTCGTTTCTACCTGAAAGCTCGGGGATGCTTGGCCACGGCCTCTGCATTAGACGTATGAGAGTGCAGTGGGAGACCGGCGATTAATTGAATTGGTGCTATCGCGGGGACTGGTCGGTACGCGTGCACGCGGGGTGAGGAAAAGAGGGAGGCCACAGGAGGGAGAATGAGTTAAGTGGAAGCAAGAGGGTTGGACAGCTTGCGCCAACTCTCGTCCGTGTTTGAGGGGAGGGGGTCTGCATCTCCTCGCTCACTCGTAATTTCAACGTTCGTCCATCATTCTCGTCTCCTTCCGTTCTATCCACGTTTCCTGTTCAACTTACCGATTTTCGTCCTCTTTCGTGTAATTTGTATCAGGGAAATTAATGCGAGACACGGGAGAAAGAAGTGGAAAGGACGAGCGCATTTACGAATGTCGGTTTAAACAAGCCTACTGTCCTTTCAACTTAAGAATGTTTCCATTTCGCGCGACTCAAATGAGCCGATTGGCCACGGGGAGCGGTCACGTGACGACACAACCAATAGAATATCTACTAGTGTAGAGATATGCGCAGAACGGACGAAAACTCGTCCACTTCCGGAAACATTCTTAAGTTGAAAGGACGATAGTACAATAACGGAGCTAGTCGATGTTAAGAGGCATTCTTATTTTGCTGTTCTTTTCGAATATAATCGCACCCTGTTACGGCAATCGATACGCAAGGACACTTTCAAAGGACTTTAATTCTGCGTGTCTTCCCCTTCGATGAAATTACAATCGTTCGGACAGTTTAAAGTTACGTTACTCTTAGTGTTGCCGTGCCTTCGAGTATAATTGTTCACCGTTACGATAACTGATGCACACCCACGGCTTTAAATAGTCTCCGGAAGCGGTATTACAGGCCCGATATAATCTCACCTCGCGACTATTCCAGAGGGATTCTGAAAATATTCGAAGAGCCAGGGGAACGAGAAACAAAGCGCGTAAAGCTGGGCCGAGCGATAACTTCCCATTGAAAGGAAGGATCGTATATGAACCCGCGCACCCAAGTCCCGCTCCAACCGCTGCGCTGCGGGGATCTGTGATTTGGTACGGCGAATAATAAAATTTGTTTATCCACTGCGAAGCGAAATACGAGATCTCGCCCCTGGCAACGGGTATGGAGGTATACACGCTTATGCAATTGAGAATACTCGTGCGAGCTTCTGTCCTGACAAAGGCCACGAATTGGAGAGTATTAGCGTTTACCGCGATATCTGATCGAACAAAGTGATTTTCACAGTTTCGATTTATCATTCGTAAGGACGATATTAAACAACAATTGATAGTAAGCGCACGGTGGCACGTATCGGCGAGATGTTTCTTTGAACAATTAATCCCCCGTCGAAATGCGCCTGGTGAAAGGATCGTCGGGAACAACAATTTGCGATTGTAAATAAAAATGGCCTACGACGACTCGCGTGGAAAAAGCAAAAATTCAACGTCGGTCGCGGATATTTCACGCTCATCTGTTACGCCAACGAGTGTCACCAGGGGCTAGGTGAATGACGTCTAGCGTGACAATGTGACGCGCGACGCCACGCGTCGAAATTCAACAATGGACTCTTTTATTTTTCCATTTTCAATTCTCCCTTCGAATTTTGCTCCGATCGCGTGTCCAAATCTGCCGAAATAAAAATAATCTTTATTTTTTTCATTCTTTTACCACGCTAGTAAAATATTTCAACCGAATCCTTCGGTAGTACACGACTGGTTTCGTCGAGTAATAAATATGCGGGATAATAATATTCATCCGGCGATCGAACGGGAAGCGAGGCGAATAATTGTTTAAAAACAGAAAAGAAAAAATATAAACTGTTCGTACTCGGTGTACGCACGGGATAGAGAGGGACGACAAAGGAACGCGAAGTGAGGGAAAAAGGAAAATGCAAAAAAGACGAGGCCGCTGAGAAATCGCATCCCCCCAGGAACATTTTTTTTTAACTCGCGACGGTCGCTTCGCTCGCACCACGGCCCGAACTTCTTTCATTAAACTTGCGGGGATTCGTGTTTTCCCTTGTCCCGCTCGACAGTAGGAGGAGGCCAGGAGGAGGGCAGGGAGACAAGAGGAAACATGGAATCGTCCGACACGAATAAACTCGATCGATATAGCCCCGCGGCTCGTTCCAGAGGACAAAGAGGAGCGTTTTGCAGACGGTAACTTTCGAGCTGACCGACCTCGTCAGTTCGTCCCGAATAGTTTAAGCAGGCGGTGACTATACGTCGATTTCTTGCCACGAGGTTTCTTCGTTCCGCGCGCCCAACGTGGGAACGCGCGGACGAATCTTTACGAGGATCGTAAAGGATCCTCGCGAAGAGGCGGATCCTCCTCTAAAGCGCAGGATCATTTGGGATTTCCTTCGCGTACATTCGCCCGCGCAGGATCACGTGAGAACTTCGTGCTACCGGTGGAAGTAAATTAAGTCGATCTATTTTACAAAGGCTTTTTTTTCACCGCGAGAGCAAGAGGTGTAACAGACAACGCGAAGGCTCGTTAATGCGAGATCGTAAAGTCAAGTTTGCCCCGCGTAAAGGATCTCTTGGCGACGGTAGACCCGCGCCACAATTTTTCCACCTCCCATTTTTCACGATAAAGAAGCCCCGGAAGCACCAACCCGAGGCTGGACGTTAATTACAAATTTAAATATCAAGGAGGATGCGCTTAACTCTTGCGTACCCGCAATTCATGTTTGGGATGACGTAATTTTTTCGCAAACTTATTTAAAGCAGCCGCAACGGGAGATTGAAACTCCGGTGGAGTGTAATTTGTAATTTAACGATCGGACTCGCTCGTTCGTGCGCGCCGAATATCGCGTGGGGTGCGTTACGTGCGCCAATGTCTTCGCTCTGAATTTATCTCCGTCGCTTGGCCCACCATTATCTAATTAGCCCGTTGCTTACTCTAATAATAAACAGACCGCACCCCCAGTATGCAAACAGGCTTCCCCTAGTAATGTATATTAGCTCCATTCGATGGGAATGATATGAGCACGAACACTGAACACACCCTACTGAGTTTGGGTTTGCGTGGACCGATGAGATTTGACGTTCAATTAACTGATCGACATAATTATTTCATAACGTCCAGAATTTGACATAGCTCAGATCACGATCGTGTCTGCTCTAGCTCCGAAGATATCCGTGTTAATTAATCTACTCTCACCAAAGATATTCGCTTTAACGTCTGTAACATACACGAGTGCAGGTAGATCATAAAAATTCCGTATACGCATAATACTTCTGTTTATTGCAACCTAATGTGGTGAAGCACTATTTTCTCCACTACCATAAGCCGCTTCTTACCCATTAGTCGGTCCGCAGCTTGCCTTTGCCCTACATTAGAAGGAGCCTTGCGAAACCGAGATTACATTACAAGACTTCTCTACCTCCAACCAGAAGACTTCTCTCTGCCGTGCTGCCCTAACTTCTCTCCGTACTCGTGAGCCTTCTCTATACTACATAACGACTCTCCTTTCGCAAGGATGCTTCAGTAGATTCGTAACTCGCAGGACTTAAGTATCGTAGTAATGCAGTACGATTCCATTCGAATGCATAGAGATAATTATAAATTGAACCAGTTCTGAAGATATTAACATTGCCGTGGATCCTGCGCTTGTAGGAAGATCTCGAGAACATCGAGGATTATTAAAAGTGTACGAAGTTCTAGGCGAAAGGAACGAAACGCGGTACAGAAGGCTAGAATGATTTGGACGTCTATCGTAGTCGGAGGAGTTTGCGACCTACCACCGACGAGACCAACTTCCGGTCGATGCCGCGGCGCGAATGCGACGAGAACACGGACGGTAATAAACAATTTCCTCGTTATAACTGGATTTGACCGGTTCAATGCACTGGGTGGTGCGCACCACGTCGGAGAGCACGGTTCTCGTCGTTAATGATAAACGCGACGCGACTCCCTGCAATCGTCTGTCCCACCACCACCTGCCTCGCCCACGTCAACAGGGGCGTGTAGCTAGGAGATGTAGTTGTCGTCTAGCTTCCGTGCTAGAGGACGAAAAGCTACAATATGTCCATGTGCCAGGAGCCAAGCACTGTTCTGACATCGACCCACCGATCCTCCTCCTTTGTCGTCCAACTCCACAAACACCTCACCACCGAATCTTTCCATCCGTAGCAGAAATGCCGTGCAACGATACGGACGTGCAAATTTCAAGGCGGACACGCGCGAATGCGAATCTTCGTACCTGAGTTTTGTTGCTTCGTGACGAGGAAGGAAGACACGGTGGAATAAATACAGAGCTTATGCGGTGAGAAGAGTTTCGCGGGTGTCCCGACCGGAAACAGTCGATCATACGTAGAGAAGAATGCTAGCATGGCCCTTTGTCCAGCCCATGTCGACTACCCCTTTCTTTAATTATTCCTGTAGCAACAATACGAGCATGCGTGCCGAGAAAAACCAACCGATTATTTTTCTAACTTTTTATATCTCGGTATATTTTCTCGGTTATTTTATATGCAATAAAACAGGCGTATCTTACTAACAATAAGTTACTGTTTCATCGATCCCTTCCTCGAGCAGTTATCGTAAAGACGGGTCGAGAAAGTTGCAATTGACTACGAGACAGTGGACGAAGATAAACTGAAGGACGAAGAGAAAATTTTGCGACACCTCTTTTCAGCGCGCTCTTCGTCGCCGAGGGAAATTAAAAAGAAAGCTGTGGAGAGGCTCGAGTGACGCGATGGTCGAAGGAATTGGGAAGGTTTGCGGCATCAGGACCGGAAGGAAGAGTGAAAGTGCGACGGACGTAAAAGGAGAAGGAGTGAGAAACGGCGACGTAAAGAGGAGGAGGGTGCGGATTGGACGTCGGGACGGAGGGCCAGCGGCAATATGCGGTGATTGTTCCCATCTTTCATCGCTCGCGCACGGAAGGGACGTTGGCGGCGGCCTGGAAGAGGTCAAAGGTGCCCACGCGAAATAGAAAGCTCCGACGTGAAAGCTGTCGCCGGAAAAGTGATACGGGTCGCCTATATACGACCCAGTTGGACCAACTTTCAACCCCCTTTCCAACGTCGCATTTTCTCTCTCCCTCTTCTCCTATTCCTCTCTCTGTCGCTTTATTTATCCTTTCCCTCCAATCTTCGCACCTCCTCACTTTCAACCCCCAGGCACTTTTCACACACGCGGTGATTGTTAATTCTAGGTGATTATTAATATTAGACGAATGTGGAGAAGTTCGTTTACTAATGATTTCCACCACTCGACATGAAGACGTTAGCAGGGTAATCCATGAGGCCTTCAATGCCAAACAATGTAAATTTCCCTTCTATCGCTTTTCTCTGGGTTGCTTCTCGGGTTTTCTTTCTTTTTCTAACTTCTTTGCATCCTCACACTTTTTTCTGCTAAGGAGTTCTGCGGAAGCGCCAACGACGACTTATTTACTCGGTTAATTATTTCAGAGGCTCGAACAGCTTATTTAACGAGGTATGTTTACTTTCTCCCTCTCTCTCTCTCTCTCTCCGTTTCTCGATGAAAACGCATTAGCAGATAATCCATTAAGTATCGAATATCAAACAACACGAACCGTCGCGATCGTTCCGAGAGCACCGGGGCCTGGTCGGCATCGATTCCTGAAGCGGATAGGCTCGTTCGAGGCCTCGGTCGATGCTTCTCGTTCTCCAGCCGCGCCACGTCGTTTGCACGAGTAGGTACTGCGTATCACGTGCCACGTACCGACCGCATCAACCTCTCCTAGCACCCCAAGAGCCTCTCAAATTTTTCCTGCCTCGCGTGCGCTGGACAGGAGAACGGGCAAAGAAACTAAAAGTCGATTAATAAAAATAATGAATACTGAAACCTTGGAAATTTAACAAAAGAACTCCGTGCTCGTCGAAGTAAAAATTTAACAAAATCTCAATTGAAAATTTCCACGCTTCTCATTTCACATTCTCGATTTTTCAACTTTTCTCTATCTACATTCCTACTCAAATCAACATTCGAAATGGTAATTGTTCGTACGACGTCCGTTCTAGTTACGACCCTCTATATACGTGGACGGATTCGAATCATCCGTGATTCTTCGCTCCATGAAACCACATCCCTTCGACTCGTCCGCCATAAAGTACGTGTTATTGCAAGGTGAATTATATCTCGTCGACGGAGGTTCCAGCGAGGAGAACGGTTGGCTCGCGCCCACATTCGAAAGACAGGGGAGAAATGTGCCGGGGTGAAAGGAAAGTGGTATCGATAAGGCCACACTCGTTCTTTCCGCTTGGACGGACTATCGGATAACGGTGAATCGTTCGGGATTCAATAATATCCCGTCGCGAATTTATAGCGCTAATGTACCCTTCTCTGAGAATATTCTTAACGTATTCTACACCTATGCCGTACTCTTGCCTGCTCACGAGACCTCCCCACCGCCCTTCCTCAACCGTGGTCGGCCATAAATTTGCACTCGACAAAGCCACGAAACGGAAGAAGTGGCGGTAAATCAAAATTCGCTTTTGCGCGGCCGCGCCTGCCAGACGGGGGCGGACGGTTAAGGGATGAAGGGTGCGAGAGGAAGGGCCGAGAGTCCGAGACCGTACGCAAGGCTCTCTCCTGCTCCAGAACGATGCCAAGCGGCCCACGTCGATCTGAAAATTACGAGCTCGATCCACCAGTGAATTTCCGTCGTCGCGCGAACGGGTAAAGCCTTTCGTTGTACATTAGGCACATTGAGGGGGTAGAAAGTATTTCTTGGGTGGGTGAGCCTTGGCAAGTCCAGGAGTCTGCACGGTGGGACGGAAGAAAGGGACGGTCGACGTTCCAAACGCACGAAGGGTAAATTCGATAAGTGGAAAATAGTGTTGCGATAGTATTGGTCATTCCTTTAATATTTTCGACCATGCTATTCCTTTGAGGCGTGGTAAATCCAAAAAAGAGATGTATTTTGTGTAACGAAAAAAGTTCGTGGAGAAAAAATGTGTTGTCCTCATCTCAGCCCACCGTTCGTTTTTCATGTCGTATAAAAAAAAAGTGCAAAAAACGAGAAGACTTGTAATCGAACCCAGATGGTATCGATACTCGTACCGCGCTCTCTCTTTCTCTCTCTCCTACAAAACTGTTAGCAGTAATCGATAAACTCCTCCAGCCCCGATGCGTTTTACCCGTATGACAGGGTACAAGTGATTTATCGATAGCCGCCCCATGGATCGAGTGCATACGATCCACGGATAAAATTGACACGAAAAGTATCCGACGAATCGAATGTCGCAGGGAATGGAGATCTCCCCTTGGCGATCGCCGTGAGAGCGTGTGCATGACTGTTACAACTATGTGAAATTACGGGACGTATTATTTAACTTTAGATACGCGGATTAAAGGGCACGCGATTTTCACAGTCCACAAACGGTTGTAAAATTTACAAAGGTAAAATACGCGCTCTGGATTTGAACAGATGATTCAACATAGGAGATACGATTACCATGGAAATTTTAATACAGGAAAACTGTCGACTGCAAAAGAATTTTTTCGGAGTTCGTACAATTAAAATTACATTTCTAAAACAAATTTCACTGTATCCATTCACGCGTTATTCGAATGGTATTTTGGTGCGAGTTTACTTGACAAATCTTGCACAATCAAAGAATCGCACGAATCGTTCAAGAGAGCGGCAAATCTTTATGGAAGTGGTTAGATTGTACGAAAACTTTTCACCCTCCGTATCGCGGTGAGAAGTGTAGACGACGCGTTCCGTGGCGTAGGGGAAATTCTAGCGCCACGCTCCGTGCCACGTCGTGCCATCGAGTTTTCGGTTACACGACCCCTGGCTTCCACAGTAATCCGAGAACAGCCACCACTGTACACAAATGGGGGCGAAGATTCGCAGAAATTCTAAATCCGCAGGCGTGTTTGTCGATCGGGGTTAGTTTTGCTCGAGGTGGTGCCTGGTTTGTGCCTGCAAAGTGAGTCTTGTGTATCAATGCGCGGTAAGAGAGTTCGTAGAAAGTTTCAAGCTGCACCAACTGAGATAAAATCACGAGAGGACTGACCCTAATTTTTTTTCTCTCGTATTAAGACAACGCTCTGTTGTTTCGAGAAAAAATCTTGATGTTAATGCATTCTCTTCTCCGAACCATCCTTGGAAAGAAAAACTGTGGCTGAATTTCCGTATCAGCCCTTGTCCGATCTTAATAAAATTTTACAGTAGCATTTACTAGATCTAGTCGAACGCCATAAGTACGAATTTAGATAAGTGCTTCAAAAAAAAATATTCAATGTTAAAGTTGAAATGTAATTGTGATAAATGGAGATTGATCTAACCAGAAAGGCCTACCGTGCTCTCAAGTTTAAATTATTTTTTTTATTACGCGGGCCTAACTATTGTACCTGCCTAACTTCCTCTTACGTAAAAATTTCAAAAATTCTTAATTTAATCGTGTAATTTTAAAATTTAATATTACAGAAACCAGGCGTTTCCTTAAATTCGCACTTATGGCGTTCGACTGCATTTAGTAAGTGCTACGTACCAGCAAAATTTTATTAAGATCGGACGAGGGTCGGATATGGAAGTCTTACCAAAACTGTTGTTCATGTGAGAATATTAAATTTCAGGTGCAATGAGCTAGTAGAGGAGTATCACTCGGCAGCACGAGGCCCACCGCGCCGTCTGGCCTCGCGTCGTTTCGTCGACTGACGAGACGCCAGAGGGTGGTGTGGAAGGCACACGTGGGAGCCCGTGGACGTGAACGTCGACGACGATGTCCCTTCTTTCGAGCCGGGGCAGCCGAAAGGCCCCCATAATTTGCTTCGTCGCGTTGCTCGTCATCCTTGCCCTCTACCAGCTGGGCTTCATCTGCGGGCCGATGAATTACGTGCCGAGCGCGGTCATGATTGCCAAAGAGGTGAGTGTCGAGAAATAAATTGATTATTTCAATCGATTTTTTTAACACGTTGACTACTGGACCTACTCTACTGAAAAAATACATAAAAACATTACGGCGCTGTGTAAACTGTGAAACAATTTGTTGTTCATTATTGTTTAAAGACAATACAGTACCGTAATTTTGTCCTAATTAATTCCTTACTCAGTTGTATTCTACTGAATATTGGTAAAAAATTGTTTCTATTATTCAACTGCAGCTAATTGTATACAATTTTGCGGAGACCTCTTTTCGCGCATTCTATAAGCGTGTAGTGATCGTATGTGTTATAATCCACAAGAGTCAACGTGTTAATTCTGCGACTACGTTGCTTAGAAATGTATGAGTGATCGAACAAAAGATCGTAAGTGAACGAAGGAAAACACGAAAGAGATTGGGCAGAAAAAGTCGAAGTCCTAGACCCGTCGGACGTGAAAAATAGGGAGGGTTCGTTAAGTCGTCTGGAATCCGACGACAAATTGGTGAATTCCCTGGAATTGCCATAACGCTTAGAGTCCAACAAATATTTCAACCCCACCACCCTTGCGTGACGCAAGAGCGCTGACGTCACGCGTCCTCGCCACCCTAGTAAGGTTTTCGGAAGTCGAATTATAAGCACGACCGCTCGACCG
Organism: Tiphia femorata; assembly: GCA_944319695.1. Classification (NCBI taxonomy): domain Eukaryota; kingdom Metazoa; phylum Arthropoda; class Insecta; order Hymenoptera; family Tiphiidae; genus Tiphia; species Tiphia femorata. The sequence goes on from OX090899.1 coordinate 2,882,352, forward strand.
TGAGATTAAATCAGACTACGTTCCGCGCAGTTTCCTTCAAATTTAAGGAAAAGTTGAACGGGAAATTGGGACGCATTGCGCCCCACTGCCGATAATTGATGGCACAAGCTCCATCGTACGGATAGAGAGACTTCCGCTTCGCATTCCACGAGGAATCTCTAATTTACAGAAAGACCTTTAAATAGCCACCTAATGAATCGCGCGATCGTCAATAATTCGTGCTACGGATGTAAGCTATTCGAAAGGTAATCTCTCGTCGTAATTTCACTTCGTTCGCTCAACTTGAGAGATCGACCTAAGTAAAGAACAGAAAAAAGGACTGCGCGCTCTCTGCGTTTCCCCTCGCAGCAGGAAAAACATTTTATCCCCGTGTCAGAGAACCTTATACCATCACGGCAGCTTAACCACCCGCGAGATGAGATCATGCGACCTGGCGCTTGCAAGCCCTTCAAAGATTACGAGCCAGAGATTATTTTACGAACGGCTTCGCAGACTTCAAGGGAGAGTAGGCGAGTATAAGAAAGGATAAAGAAGAAATAAGTGCATTAACTATTTTCCATCTTCTTCCTATACTCGCGAGGAGAGATCGATCGTCGTGACGGTGCGAACGAGGGAGCAGAAACTTCGAAAAGATGTCATATTAAGTGGAAGGACAAAGAGCTCCCAGGGTGAGAGGGTCTGTTCCAAATGGAAGATGCGAAGATTCCACGCATTCGTCGCACAGTCCGTGGATAACGTGTCAAAAGCTTTGGACTTCGAATGCCACGGTACAAACGCCCTTTTGCTTGGACTGACAGCAAGAAGAGGCGAAATACAAAGCGAAGAGGAATGCCTCGTGTTATTGAAAAATCGAACGAGAAAGAGAAGGCAATTTGAAATCCGCGCGACGGTTAACTTCCAACGAGATTCGATGAAAAAAATACGCTTCGTAGCGAGTTCAAGCGGCAACTCTAGCAAAGAGTGAAGGAACATTTTTTCTCATCCCTTGTGAAGGGTTCAATTCGTTCGTTGCTCTTTACGATGCCTCCGTCGCGTTAGCAGGGCCCTCGTCGAAAAGGAGAACGAACGTGAAATTACAGCAGGCCAATGCATGCGAATGTATGGGACCTGAGAAACGCGAACGCGAGTACTCTCGTATTTGCGAGAGCCAACCCAGACCCTAACTTCCTCTCCCTCCCCAATTCTCCTACAACATAAATTGCGGCTGGTCGCGTTTCACAGTTTTCTCCACCCTCGCCATTGACCTAAAAGCGATAGAGAGAAGTGGAAGGCGAAGTCGAGGAAAGGCGAAGGACGAGGAAGACGGAGAGTGCCGGAGGAACGTTGAAACGATGCGCCGAAGTTCTATGCTCGAGGAGGAAGTGAAAGGGCGATGGAAAATCTCTCGTGAAAAGCATTGGTCGACGCAGGAAAGGAATGCTAATTGCGAGCTACATCTTTTCCTCCTCGCTTCCTTTCGGTCCAATTGTCCTTGTTCGCGATGGAAGGTGCATTCTTACGTCGAAACCGTAGAGAGACACTTTCTTAAATCCTATTCTAACTATTGCGATTATATTGTGAAATACGTGGAAAATTAATTTGCAAAATCAGTAAGTCATGTTACCGAAAGCATCTTGACTTGTTTCGATATGTATAACAGGAAGAAATACTTTCTGCTAGCACGCAGACAGGAATTAACTGTTGCGCCTACCGAACATTGCTTGGAGTTCTTCCCATCACTCTTCTCATCCTCTCCTTTTCCTACCAGTCTTCGAAATTTGTCTCCTTCCGTTCGTTCTCCTGTGGAACTCCGCCGCATCTCGGCCATTTTTCTTCCACGATGAACAGACGAACGATAGTTCGTAAGAAAATAACTAAAAAGATCCAATGTACCGACCAGGAAGGAGCAACGAGAGAAAGAGAAAGACGAGGAGGTCACCCGTGTTGCGATCGAAGATGCATTAAATCAAACCCGCGGAACGATCTTCGCCTCGTTTGTCCGCAGAAGTTGGGCGGAGAGAAATAATTGGCCTCTTCGCCACGAGAGGGTGACGATGGAACAATGAAAGATCGAACGATATAATGCTCCAATTACGACGACGCGCGAACGCGCGCTGCTTGATTTCTGGCTGTTAAGTGGCTATAGATTTTGTTTTTTGTAAGTAGAACAAACATAGGTTGCAATCGTTTCTATATATTGGGTTATACGGAAAGTTCGTGTCGATTTTGAAGATTATTCCAACGCAGCACATTTAAATTTTGATGCACATTTACAAAATGTTAAAGGTGTCATTCTGCTCCACAACCTTTCTCCATCTCTTCGGCAACTTGAAAATTCCGACTTTCCAGAACCACTCGGGTTTTTCGGCGGAAAACTTTTCGAAATGATTTCAAAAATCGCCACAAACTTTCCGTACAACCCGATAGATCCACTGTCCTCGTGCACGGATTTGCAAAGAATAAATGGGGATGCTTGAAAAGTTCAAAAAGTTGCTGAGCAGAAGTAAAAGTATCGATAGGTCTAGCATAAGTGACATTTTACCCGAGTAGAGAATAATTTGTCCTTACCTTTGCTTCGCAGAAGTACGTCATGGGACCCTTCGATCACAAGAGGTACACTTACCATCGAGGCATGCCGTTGATATTCATCGGGGGAGTTCCACGATCAGGCACGACGCTGATGCGAGCGATGCTCGACGCGCATCCTGATGTAAGGTGAGACGTGCGAGAATTCATTGATTAACACGTTGGATGCCGCTCTAACTCAGATACACTTTGGCCGATCCTGAAAATGATTATCCGATGCGAATAGAACGTTCATAAGCGACGGTGGCAGCTGCTCAATTCGTCAGGTTATGAGCGACGAATCTTATATCCAACGTGTTAACAGTGATTACGAGACACAGTGACGTATATACTCATCCACGACGTTAATTGTAGGTGCGGACAAGAGACTCGAGTGATACCGCGAATTCTACAGATGAAGATGCACTGGACCAAATCCGAGAGGGAGAATTTGCGTCTGGTCGAAGCAGGAATCTCGAAAGAGGTAAGAGAACAGGGCAAGCTCGAGCGAGCGCTCGAAGTAGAAAAGATTCGGCAATTGATTTTGTAAAAGATTCACTCGCGGCACCTAAAAGTCTCGTAATCGATATTCGCAGGTAATGGACAGCGCGATAGCAGCTTTCTGCCTAGAGATTATAGCGAGGCATGCAGAACCAGCGGCAAGGTTGTGCAACAAGGATCCTCTGACCCTCAAAATGGGCTCCTACATACTCGAACTCTTCCCAAACGCCAAGTTTATCTTCATGATCCGAGATGGTCGGGCCACCGTCCACTCCATCATATCCAGAAAGGTATCGTCCGATGCGTTTAAGAAATTTCAAGCAGTTCGGTATTTTCTAGTTTGTTCGGAATATAAGAGGACGGAATAGAGCTTAGCATGTGCAGAACAATTTACAATACACATGAGAAACTTACACGTGCAGGAAGCCATGCATTATCCGTGTCAAGTGAACAGTACTGGGAGTCTATGCGCTCCAGAGACATTAATATTTTTCAGTCCGTGTATCTCTTTACAACGCTATGCAACTACTCTAACTTGCAAAGCACTAGAAACATTGTTATTTTTTTTATTGTTTTATTTATCAGTCGTATTTGAAAGGAATATTGAAATTTCTATGCTGATTGTAAAAATTTGAGAAGTTTCTTGTGACATGTATAATATCTGGGAGAAAATAATTAATTATTTTTGATTTCATAGGTGACCATAACCGGTTTCGATTTATCTTCCTACCGGCAATCACTGATCAGGTGGAACCATGCAATTTCTGTGATGTACGGACAGTGCAGAGAACTAGGACCGGATCGATGCCTGATGGTTCCATACGAACAATTGGTGCTGCATCCGCGTCAGTGGATGATGAAGATTTTAATTTTCTTGGATGTTCCTTGGAACGAGTCGGTTATGCATCACGAGGAGTTCATCAACAAACCCGGTGGCGTGCCTTTGAGCAAGTAAGAGAGAAGATCTGTTGCGCGCAATTTTAAAAGATTAGTAATCATTGCGGGGCAAAGATCCATCTGAAGTAGTACAAAGAAACATTCTCAAAAACACTCAACTCACATTTTTTTCCCATTCTTTCGAGTTTATTTGATTCGCGATACTTACAATTAGTCGTTTTAAAGTAAATATTGAAACATCAGATCTGCTCGAAAAGAATGGTTCGACTCGTCGATTGCTTCACTTGGATCCTTTGAAATCTAAGGAAGAGAAGGACCGTGCGCGGTCGCTTGCGTTTGATTGCAATTTTATTTTACCTAGGGTCGAGAGATCATCGGACCAGATCATAAAGCCAGTTAACCTAGAGGCACTGACCAAGTGGGTCGGTCATCTTCCAGACGACGTAGTCAGAGAAATGGCTGAGATCGCCCCGATGCTTTCTGTGCTTGGCTATGACCCTTACGCTAATCCGCCAGTCTACGGCGCCCCGGATAGTTTAGTTAGCGACAACACAAGAAGGTATGTGTTTAGAGTACGTGCGCCGAAGACTCGCGTCTTTCATGCAAATGGGAAATCAATAACGAAGCTGCAGCTCAATCTTCCTTCAGTCTGCAACGTTAATAAGTTTCATTGTTGTTACATACCGCGTATCAGGTGACTTAATGCTTTACCATGATCAAAAGTGAAAATAAATTCGACCGGTGGCAAATATCGATTTAATCTGGATAATTTACATGACATCTTGTTGCTTGTCGTTTTGCTATAATGTTATTGGTACTTTCAGGGTTCTAGCGGATGGCGATGTATGGGCTGCAAGAGCACGACAATTTAATTTGCGAGAAAGGCCATTGGAGTTAAGTAACGAGGACGACACGACCAACGCACCGAACGCGTGACCCCGGACCCCAATTCTACTTGTACGAAACATGAATCTGTACAATTATTGTAACGTTTAACGTTAATGCTCTTCGAACAAGTGAAAAGAACGGCTCAACGAAGAGGAGCACGATCGTCGCAAATCCCATTCGGGAAGCGCTTGTATTTTAAATGCACTAGGGGATACTGAAGAATTTTTCAAACCGGCTATAACTGTATTTCGCGTTGACATATGCCCTACCGCTTGGACCACAGAGCGGATTCTTATATCCGCGAACAGGACGTTCGTTTCTTCCCTACAGATTCGCTGTGTGTTTGCCATTACGCGTTCCTCGGTGTACGTCGACACAATCGCAAGAAGATTCGCCGATACATTTCGCGCAAAATTGTACGCGAGGACAGTGATAATCGCTCTCTCTCGATTTTGCCGAACGACGATGATTTCCGCTGATATCTTTACTGCGTCGTTCATATTACTTATTGTTAGAGAGGTTTAAGTTTATATACCAGCTTCTTGTGATTTATTTGATTTTATTGTAAGAAACTAATAGTTGAGAAACTCGTGTAACTTAAACCATTGCGATGAACATCTTTTCACGTATCTGTATTATTGCACTAACAAGATACCCGAATATACGTTAAACATTACATACAACGTTTTAATGGAGTTTAACGGCCAGTGATCAATCAATGAACTGTTGTATTGTAAAAGTCAATTTTCAATAAGACGCGCGCGGAAATGAGACTAACCCAAAGCTGCAATTTGTGTTTGTTTACAAAAGATGCTACTGCATCCCATATACGAAAAAGAAACTTACTTCGAATTAAATTTAAACGTATACTCTTACGTTTGCCATATTTATTACGTGTTAATTTAAGATTTTTAGTATCTGACATTTTTTATTGTACGAGGAAAACAAAAAAAAAATTGAAAAAGGTTACTGTGCCACCGTTGTAGGCACAAATAAATGTTATTACGAACCTGAGTCCTTTTTTAATTGATAGCATTAACAATACCGAAGCCAATTAACGAATAATTATTGTATCGATTGAATTATTATTTTTAGCAAGCGGTGTGAGGCCGTGTGTCGCGTACGTACAGGAGAGATAGTATTTATAAATTAATACTGTGTGAAAGTGCGCTGTATTGTTTTATAACTGACGCGATAGTTCTTTTAAAAAACGTACGTTACGAAATATAATTTAAAATGTAAGTTCTATAATTTGAGTGCTGAGGACCGATTGTTATTGTTAGCAATATGTTTTGTTTTAAGGAATGATTTCAACCAAAGTGCTGATTTCAATGAACAAGTGTGTTTTCGCCAATTTCTTAAGATCTTAATGTGGCATTACGTTATTCGTGTCAGCCGTGTTACTGTCTATCAAATTATGTAATTAAATTATTTTAATATTACGGTACTATTTATTACATCCCAACACCTTTCCAGCATAATATGAAGAAAGATTTGGAAGTTTCACCTTGAATTTTCTATATTAGCAATAACATGAATTTTTGAAAAAATGTTCAATATTGCATAATATTAACAATACTCCTTTATTATTGACAAAATTCTCTATTCTTATTAACATTTAATAACTATATTTGGTGCCTTGCGGACGATTTATTAATTATTCTATTTATCGGGAAACATTCTATTATTCTGTTCCTAACCTTATGGTACTATACCGCTATTCTTTAAAGCAACTACGTAAGTCAAATATGCCACCAACCTGTATTCATATGAAATTTATCTGCAAAAGGTTTATACATTATCAAAGGGTTTACAGTTAATAAATTCTCAAATATCACGATACGTTAGCTGATTAACCATTTTATTGCAGCCAACGTAAATATTTAACTGAAATCAAATCCAAAACAGCACCTGCACAACTTACGTATCATGAATCGTTTCTCAAATCACAATGGTCGTCGAAATTGTGGCGCGGTAATAAGTGTGTCTTAAGTGAGGATTTGTTTTTTCCATTGTCTCATGCCTTCGTACCTTATTATTAAGAGCCTTCGTAAAAAACGGTACTTGCGAAATTCTCTTGGATAATTCGATATGCAATCAATACTGTATTTTGAGCACTGAAAGCCTTATAACCTATAGGTTTGACGTTCGTTATTAGTAAAATACAAATCGTATTCGTCTAGCTGCATTAAAATAGAAAACTGTGCCCCGGAGAATGTTCATGAATTCATTTTGATAACTTTACATTTATCACAATTGTTTTATACATAGTAATATAAAATATACTTGCAATTAATGCATTCTGACACAGGCTATCAATTTACAGGTCTGTGTTCCAAAATTATAACACAGTAGAAAACTTAACTTGAAAGTATACCAATTTTTCAACATCTGAAACATAATGGAAACTGAACAAAGTCAGACAGATGATAATTTGAACATTTACTTTGTAATCCCGAAGAAGAATCAATCAGAGGATGACTGTACAAATGATATGTGGCAGGCCTACAATGTTAGTATTCCAACATAGGCTACCTATTATTTTCAGGAAGTGAATATTATGATAGTATAAACATAAGGTACGATTATTTTTTTTAGAAATGTTGTGAACATGATTTACAACCAGAATGGATTAGCGAAGAGCAGTGTCATAAATTAGTCCCTGCTAAAAAAGATGTATTTGTTATGGAAGAATTTGCTGGTGATACTTTTGAAAAATTGAAAGAATCAAAGTGTTTGTAAGTATAGTTCACATCGTTTTTGCAAATTGGATTGTTTAATTTAACATAAGAAATAGCATTGTCTATATAATTATTACAGATTACACTTAAAATATCTCTTATCAGTTGCATTATTCATGTTATACAGTTATATATGTTTTAATTTTAGCAGATTACTTGGACCACGATGTTTATTAACTTGTTTCCTTACTGGAGAACCAATACCAGAAGGTAGAAGCCCTGTATTTGTGACTCCTATGAAGGATTTGTGTGTGTGTGCATCTGGTTTTACTGCAGATGTAAAGGTATTATTTATAACGATTTCTCCTATAAATACTCGTTAATATTAAATTTTGTGTATATGCAGCGTATCCATATGTAGACCTAACTATACCTGTAGACTTTTTTTATTTCTTACTTCCACAGACATGTTATTCTTTAGAATAAATTTAGCTTAGTGTGAAAAATCCTTAAACATTAGTCTGGATGTCAATATAAATCACAGAGTGGACACGACATAAGGAAATGTGAAATTGAATCAAGAGTAAAATGGCAGTTATTTAATAATAAACACGAAATTCGTTATTACTACACTTCGTATTTAAATTTGTGTTGACATTACAAAGTACTTTTATTTATGATCTTTTGTTTTTATTGTTAAATAACTGCTACTTACCCTTGATCCAAATTCACATTTACTTATTTCCTAATCACTGTATAACATATATTGACATTTTGACATTCCTTAAGGATTTTTTAAAATAAAGAAAACTTGTTATTATGAATGACTAGTTTCTGTAAAAATGAGAAAGAAACAAATTTATAGGTATAGTTAGGTCCATCTACGAATGTACTGTATATTACGAAGACAATATTATTTTTCTATACAGAAACATATACAGCAATTGGTAGAATACATGGGAGGAATTTTTACAAAACAACTACGCAGTTCTGTAACACATCTTGTAACAAATTGTGTGATGTCTGCAAAATATGAAGTAAATACGTCTACACTGTACTATATATTAATAGATTTAAACGTGTACTGGGAATAATGATGGAAATTTGTAATTTATATTTTTTGCATGTTTTCTCAAACAGACTGCTGTTGAAATGAAAATACCACTAGTTACAAAGGAGTGGGTGGATGCAATATGGAAAGAAAACCTACAGGATTTTGTGAAAGCGACTGATAGCAGATTTAATAAATACAAATGCCCTGTATTTATGCAATTAGTAGTTACATCTACAAACCTACCAAGGCGTCAAAAAGAGGAAGTGAAACAGATAATCAATGATAATGGAGGGGTAATTCAACTGAAGTATTTAAATTTGGCAGAAGGTTTTTTCATAATTAAAAATTAGCCGATACGATTTTACATAAATTACCAATATAAATATTTAATCTTTCTCTATATTGATATATACCATTTTTAGATATTTATGGGAGCTCTAGATGGCTCAAAAGTGAAGGTTGTAGTTGCACGTGACAATGGCCCATTAAGTGATAAAATAAAATATGCAATGAATTATAATATTGCATGTTTAAAACCAGAGTGGGTATTTGAAAGTGTTAGGAAGGGCTATGCACTTCCTTTTAAAAATTATTTAGTAAAGTCAACAAAAGCATGTTCTACACCAGAGAAACGAACTGGTACGTAATACCTATATGACTCCACATAAGACTAGTTGAATGAACATTACATGTCAATTATAAATGTGCTCCATATAAGAAATATAATCAATATTTATTTCTTTTAATTGATTTAGTGCACGAAAGTTTTAATGTCTCATCAGTCAGTGTTATTTCCTGCAATATTCAGCAGAATGACTGTGTGGATGAAAGTTTAGTGTCAACAATAAGTAATTTGTCAACATTAGATAGATTCTCTTCAAATATTATCACCTGTAAGTGACGAAGAACTCTAGTTTATAAATGAAAAGTTGATTGTACATAACATATTAATTTTTTTAACTTTGTAAAATATAGCGCTGGATAAACTTAGCCTCAGTGAAGCAAAACTGGCTGGTCCATTCCTGGATGGCTGTAATGTACATATAATTTTGATGTAAAACTACATTTTTGGAAAACTTGAAGGTCAATGCTTTTTTTTTTTTTTTTTAGATATATCTAGCAGGATTTACCGCGCATCAGAAAGACAAACTGAACAAAATACTGAATGCGGGTACTGCCACTCGTCTTGATGACATATCGGATGCCTTAACGCATGTAATCATTGGAGATGAAAATAAGGCATCTAGGGAATTACAATATATAAAAGAGCAGGATTTATGGTATAATCTTTAACAGATTATTATACTGCTTGCATGTCCTAATTTTTGCAACACACAATGTGGTGCAACATATTATGTAATTGCGCTAATAACATATATTTTGTTTATGGACCATTGCAGTCCACATATATTAACACTAGAATGGTTAGAAGAAAGTATAAAATTAAAGAGACCTGCAGCAGAAGAATGTTTTCTTTATAAACAAAAAACAGACACAATGAAAAATACCACCGAACCACAGTCACCTCTAAGTAAAAGAGTAAGTCAACTTTGGAAGTTGTAAATTGCCAGAGAATGTTTTCTAATGTTTCCATAATCTTAGAATTTGCAAATGCTGCAACAACCTAAAAGACCACCTGTACCATCATTCAATATTGATAAAAAAGTAAACAATGACTCATCAGAGGAACAGGATCTTGTACAGCAGTATCTGAGAAAATCAGTTGGTAATACAATATTTTAGTTTTGTTTATTATCAAAGTTATATTACATTTGAGCATATCAATATAATAACATAAATACATGAACTATTGATTCTACATCAAGTATATACAAACAAATTTAATTGCAGCTTCTGAGATGACAATGGTAAATTTATTTCAATCGAATAATACATTACAAAATGATAATACTAAAGAAATGCCTAATAAAAGTAGTAAAAGTATGACAAATGTTGTAAAACCTATATCAGACACAATACAAAACAGAGATTCTGATAACGACTTCACTGTTCCTGTGAGCCAACAATCTTCTGTTACTCAACGTATTTTTGAAGGTATTAAAATGATACAATTTTTAAATGAATTTTACAGTGACTATGCTTTAATTACTTTATTACTTCCTGGATATGTAGGATTAACTTTTATTGTAACTGGCTTTGATGATGATGACAGCTATGTGTCAGAAAGTATTATAGCTGTTGGTGGAGAAATTGTTTCACATACATTTTTTGGTATTCCTGACTATGGCGTTGTTCCAAAATATGGATCATCATTAAGGCATACCGTTAATGAAATTGTTACAAATTTATTTATTGTAAGTTTTATTGAGTAGTAGAGGATGAATGGAAATGATATGAAATGTAAATAATTAATATTGCAGGAAGATTGTATAAATCAAGAGCAAATAGTAGAAATTATGTACTACCATAAACCAATATGTATAGGAAATCATACAAATCCATTGTCCAATTGTGTCATTACAATGAGTATGTATACTGGAGTAGAAAGAGTGTTTCTTGCTACATTAGCTGAAACATTAGGAGCAAAGTATGAAATTTAATTTAAAATAAATTGTAAATAAGATTGAAGAGTATTAACAACTTAAAATTTTCATTTTTAGATGTCAAGATATATTCGCACGAAAGACGAATCTTGAGAAAAGTACAGTAGGTAGTACACACTTAATCTGTCCAAAACCAGAAGGGAATAAATATAATGCAGCTGTAAAATGGAAATTACCAGCAGTCACTGCCGACTGGTTGAAATCTTGCGGCACACACTTAAAACTAGTATCAGAAACACCCTTTCTTGTGGGAGAAACTATTGGTAAACATAAGCAATATATTATATTCCTTTTACTACTACAAAATCCTTTGACATTATATTTCATATCATAGCACCAGACAGACCAGGATTGAACGACTCTACACAAGAAAATATATCCAACAAAAATCAAGCAGAAATTACAACGAGACAAATTATTACACCAAAACGACATCTACAGAAAGCACAAGTATATACTATATAGTTACATGTTCATAAATCATATGACATCCTTAAGGATTGCAATTATACATATAGCAGGCATATGTATATGTTTTCATTTTAGGCTGAAGACTGTACTGCTCCTGAAACTCCAATAATAAATAAGCGACTCAGCTTTGTGGCAAATAATACAGAACAATCACCGTTTCATGTATCTACTCCAGAAAGTCCATATGGACAAATTTTCAAACCAAATCCATCACCAGATACTAGAAAAGGATGGTTGAAATGGGTCAATACATTACCAGACTTATACGTAGAAGAACCACCAATGAAGCGTAGACCACCTAGTACAGTATGTGAAAATATCTTTTATGAATGCAATCTTATTATTCGTCTTTCCCTATAATTAATTGATTTTTAGCCATTGTCCGAATTAAAACGACAGTTATGGGAGAAATTGAAGAATCCAGAGGAGAATACTGAAGTATATAAATTTTTATTTTTAATGCATTTCTTAAATTACACATAATTAAAATAATCGTCGAATATACACGATTATACAAGCTAACAATAACGTTTTCTTTACTAGAAAAAAGGTATTTCTAAAGAGGAAGAAGCATTGGATACTCCTATCAATAGAAAGTTAGATTTTGCAAATGTAGACAGTCCTTTGCAAAATAATCAAATAAGTTTGTAAGTTTACTGTAGAAAATTTAAAACAATATTGTATACAGAGAATATTAAATCTATTAGAATTTATTTGGTATCATAGACAATTAGCTCAACTGGAGGAGGCTCTTCAGCGAACACCTAGTACACCCGAAAGTAGATATTCTTCTTCAGGAGAAAATGGGAAGAAATATAATGCAGAAGCTTCTTACAATATTCGAGAATGTAAGTACTATACGATCACTATAAAATTATATATATAACTGATTTGTGTATTGCACACATATTACTTTTCAAATTGTAGATGTAAAAGACTCACAGCCTGATACTGTTGTATGGGAAGATCCAGAGCACCATATACCTAACATACCCGTGAGTTTTCTAGCACAAATGACTTGAGTTTTCCTTAGTAAATTCTGCATTAATATTTATAGACTACCATACATGAGGAACCAAATGAACCTAAATCAACCTCTGTTGAAAAGGACCTAGACGATGAACAGGAAAATTCAGCTATTAAAATATTGCGTGAAGACCCAAAACCAAAGTTCATGTTATCGGGTGTAAAGGTATTCATTATTCTAAAAATATAAATGGAACAAGCCAATGTAATGATTTGACAATATGTTTAATATCCATTAAATTTCAATAATAGGATAGAATAGCATATGAAAATGTTATACAAAAACTTGGAGGATATGTATCGACAACAGAGCTTGTATTTGATGCCAGTGCAACACATCTGCTTTGCATGCGACCATCGAGAAATGAAAAAATGCTTGGGAGCATAGCTTCTGGCAAATGGGTCTTACATTGTTTATATCTTCGGAATTCAGAGCAGGAGGGCAAATTTCTAGATGTCATTATCAGATACTTTTCATTACTTTAATAGTACTCACAGTGCTGTAGATTTTTAAATACCTGGATTACTTTCATGATTTTATAGAGAATATATTTTCTTTAAATACAGGAGGAAAAATATGAGTGGGGTAACCCGAAAAGTAAAGGTACAATACCAGAACCTGTTGGTGCAACCGAGCAAGCAGTAGCTGCAGCTGCATATCGGTGGAGAATAAAATTACGCAAAGAACCAGGTGGTGCATTTAGTGAAATGGTGGCATTATTATTAGTTACGGATGAGAAACACGATCAGCTCCAAAGACTGATCGAAGCTGGTGGTGGCAGAGTAGTACAGACAAGGTAGACCTGATCGTATTAAAATATTCGCAATGCATTTTATATAACAAGTAACTCTGCTATTAAACAAGCATTGACTTTGTTCTAGACCACCATACGATACTAGTCCAGGTGGAAAGAAAATTACACATTGTTTCGTTCATACTAAACAAGTTAAACAACCAATCGATTGGGCGATGCTGGCTAGTAAAGGCATATTATGCTTTTTACCTCAGTTTTTGAGTGACCATTTAACTGCGAAAACACCGCTTGTTCCCCGTGAATGTGTAATTCCCGAGTTCCAGAAATATTTGAGCCTCTTACCGAAATAACAACCCAATATTAAACCAATATCTATAGCTACTATGTGCTCGAGAATTTACTCTAAGGAACAACGCATCAGTTTGTACATAAATACTCTATAAAAATCATAAACTTATATATATTGACACGAATCGTCGTTAATACTGCTTAAATATACAGTTAATATCAAGTAACAAAGCTCTGCAGGAAAGGTTACATATTTGAGTGCCAAATGTGTATAACATATGTGTATTTTTATATAAGACGTTTATTATTTATTATGGATAATTTTGTACTTGTAAGTTAATTATATTGCAAATAATGAAGATAGATAATATTGATACTTCGTAGTATGTAATTATTCGATAGTTTCCTTATAAAAGTGAAAAATGAAATTTGTACTCAACTATATTTAACAACTTCAACCATTACATTCTAACTATTGACTGATTTTCTTGAAATCCAAGCTGCAATCATTCATAGGTACTGTGAATACGCTTCGAGGGTCTGATGTGACCTTCTCAGAGGGATCACAAAAGACTTCATAATGAGCAAGAACTGTGATCAATCCCACTGCGACCTGCAGTAAACCTAGCCTCATGCCTGTGGAAGAAGAATGGATGTGCAGAATTTTGAAAATTAATAGATCAATGCGTAATACTCGGCAAGATTTGTTTTTGCTTATAAGAGTATCGAAAGGTTTCCAGTTACCAATGCATATATGAGGTCCTTCGCCAAAAGGCATATAAGTATATGGTGGAATTTCCGCTTTCCTCTCTTCGCTAAATCGCTCGGGATCGAAACGCGTTGGATCAGGATGAAAGCGCGGATCGGTGTGTAACCCAGGTAGAATAACGTATACGGGTGTACCCTTCTTCAAGACTATTTTAGTTCCAGGGATCTACAACATTGATAAGCGCAGTACTGTAACATTACAAAGGGATAATTGTATCCATATGAAACATTTTGAAACAATCTTTCTCCTATAGTGTTGAAGGAGGGATGAATTTGTTAAAAAATGATCAAATTTTGACCATTCCTCGAAGATCTTTTAAATCTCTCCAGGATCAATTCGCTATTCATGTACACTCAGCAAGCACATCAAGGAATGAATAATCCGTCGTTATTGACGCAGTTATGGCACGTGTTGTTCCACGCGCCACCTCCATTAACAAGAAAAAGACCGAGAAGCGTAATAATAACGTTCTCTGCATAAATTATGGATTGCTCTGGCTTGTAGGCGCGTTACTCATGCTCTATCTGCGAGCATACTTCGCATTTGACTCTTGTTTTCACAATTTTATAATTACCTGATAATCTTGGAGGGCTACCCTGTCGACGAGTGGAGCGGGGGGATATAGCCTGAGAGTTTCCGAGATCACTTGGTGAAGATACTTCATGTCTTGAACGCTCTCGTAAGTCATCCCCCTCACTTTCAACGTCTCAAGGATCTCCTGGCGAACGCGCGTTTGAATCTCAGGGTGTCTAGCAAGTTCCCAAAGGGTGTAGCATATAGTGGTAACGCTGGTCTCCCTTCCGGCCACAAAGAAAATGGCAGATTGTGCCAAAAGAACGTCTCCCTCGAATTCTGCAGATATGTATATGTTTTTTTTTATTGTTTCGGATCGTCGAACATTGCAAGAGGCATTCGAGGAATCGCATATTCTTAGGTCCATAATTGAATTGTTCTATACTTGTGCAGACTTTAACAATTTAATTATAGATCTTCGTTATTAAATAGTAGAATTAGAACGAAGCGAGTCTAGGAGTTTACACATACAAGGTATTTAATAAGTTACTTCCTTTACGGTCGTGCCTAAAAAGTAAGGAACCTTCCATCTGTCTCAGAATCTATACATTATAGGGAGAACTGATTTGAAGAACAGTTTTAGGATTCATAAAGTTCTGTTTTTGTGTGACCTCAAATTTCACCTTGGCCTCGCCCTTGAATGTCATTCGCATATCTGAACGTACAATTTAGGGCTCTTTCCAAATCCGGAGACAAAAATAGGGATTCTCATTTAAGAAACGCAGGTTCACCTTCGTATGACCTTCAAGGACGAGGGCAAGATCAAATTGGGGCTCTCGCAAAAGCAGAATTTTATGAACCCTGAAACTCTCGTTTGACTCATTTTTCCCTTGTAATGCATACATTCTAAAATAGAGATAGGATCCATCACTTTTTAAATACCTCGTATAGGTGTAGCATAAACTGAAACTACACGTGCGTCTAATTTGCGTAGATTCGAGCAGTCGTAAATAAGAAATTGCTCGAACGCTTGAAGCGCAGAAATTTGAACATCAGTGCTTTAGAAAAATGATGTCGAATTCGACTGGTACTCACTTAACGCATTCTCTTGCTTTTCGTTCTTCAGCTCCAACAGGGAGTCGATAAGATCGCCTCTCTTAGTCTTCGAGCTCTCCCGAGAATCCATGGAGTCCCAGAAAACTTTGCGAAAATAACCCGTGTATTCACCCAACATGTCATCGGTAAATATCTTACTGGCCTCGGGGAAGAAGAAAATCGAGAAGAATCGAAGGGATTTCAGCAGGGTGATTCTGAAGGCTTCTATACCTGAGGCACGGTAAAACAAAAATAGTCACGCTTTTTGCATCATTTTTCAGGGACATCTCTTATAAGATTCCAACGTAATCGATATTTCCAAAAGAATTTAGGACGAAGTAGGATAATAATCGGTTCACCCACTGTTATGATAGAATTCCGAAGTGGACTTTTCGAAACTGTTCGTTCTGATACCAAAAGCCATGGAGGATATTACGTCAGTGGCGTACTTCAAGAACGTGTCCTTCGTCATAATTGTCTTCACCTTGGCACCATCCGCGAACTGTTCATCTAGATATTCTTTGGTCATATTCGCACTCTCTACCATCAAATTGAAGAGTTTCTTGATCTTACCACTGGAGAACGCCGGAGACATTCGCATTCTACAAATACATTAAAGAAACACGGTAATAAGACAGTGCATCTGAGAATTTTGAAAATGTTCACGCTCGTCGCGCGACACGAAAAGACGTTTGCCTGCTACTGTTGACGATCTCTTTAATGCATCGTGCAAATATGAATTAGTGCTTTTTATCTCGGACATGTTCACGATAGAATCATTAACTAATTCATGTATTTATTGCGTAACTTCCAGTAATGTTTGAGAATCACATCTAGATGAGTATGTCTACTTCAGACGAGATAAGATCTTTCTTAGACTTCGTATTCAAATTCTTGATTAAAAGTCATCTTGTTTGAACATTAACTGCTTCGTTCTTCCCGACTTGTTATGTCGCGGCACGACGATACTATTTGTACAAGGTCACAGACGCATCGTGTTCAAACAAGATGACTTTTAAGATCAAGAATACGGATTCGAACTCTACGAGAGATCTCATCTTATCCAAGGTATGCATGCGTATATATGTAGAGGTAATTCTCACGTGACACGTTCTGTGACTTTACACAAACAGCATCGTCGTCACGACATAACACATCGTTGAGAACAAAATTGGTTAACAGTGCTTGAGATCACCTACAAAAGAAATCACACGCGCATGTATAGTTACTAATGTATTCACGATGTTAAATGGTTTTCTAAACGTAGATCGTCAGGTTGCAAATTAAATCGAGGCTTTAATCGGCACGTTGCCCGCCTACTCCAGTAATTATCTCATCTTCCGCGAAATTGAAGGTCTCCTTGACTACCATCTTATTCGTGAAAATTACGCAATCAGATGAGTTTTATCTGCATCACTAGAATCTGCGATTACGTGACATTTATTGTGACGTAAATAATACTATGCGCATTTTCTCAATGAATTTGCAAATTTCGTTAGATACCGTACAAAATTATCATTTCACATTTTTATTAACAAAGGCTAATGGACGTCACCTTGAGTTATCGGTCAAATTATTCAAACGTATTTACAGTTGGGGGTCACTTCAACCGAGCTCCGATTAAGTTTAATCGTGGATTATCAATCAGGTTGATTATTTATTAATCGACGTTTAAAGTTATTCTGAATTTGCTCGAAGTGAAGATAAGGATATTACTCGATCAAAGATAAGTGTTCGATTGCTTCGAAATCTTAGCTAGACACTCGGGTGGTACTACATATTAAAGAATCTTCTACTTAAGCTGGAAATTTAATTAGTCATCCATGTCTCGATTCGGCACTCTGTGTGAAAGATCGTACTGATACCACGAGAGGTTTATACAAATTACATTAACACTTCAATTTAAAAAGCGATTATGCAAGAATAAGAAATTTTTTCGGTTTGCATCAACGTCTCCCATTCTGCATACTTACACCCGAAGGTGTCAAATATGGCCCTACAATCGCGAATTCTTTTTCTCAGCAAATATTAGGATTATCGAAGCCAGTTTTACTAGAAAATTATCTGTATTTTTGTGAATAGATTTATATAAAAATTTTAAAAAAGAATTAAAGAACTTGACGGGTATCAGACGTGCAGGCGTATCAGATATAGGAAACAAGAAACGTAAATTTATTTTTAAAATATATGCACAAATGTACACACTCTTTATCGGAGTCGATTTCAAAAATCCCCAATATTTAGAAAATAGCGTTCATTCGAATACATATAAGAGCACACATTTTTATTAAAAAAAAAAGAAAACTAAGTCGCAAAGAAACCGTCAATTAAGATTGCCCCATTTCACGTCAAATAGGTAGAAGAAAAAAAAACAGGATCCGATCCATCCAGTAGTTCTCGAGACATTTTGCTTATCGATTTTGAAAAGCTATTCGAGAAAAACGTCCTTAAAATTTTCCTTACCATCACAAGCACGTTATACGTCTGGCACCCTTAAAAATTCCACAACTTTGTTTGTTCGAATACAGATTTGCACCATGTAGAAAACACTCCTGATACATTATACTAATGATAATATAAAAGAATGAAAATTCGATTTTTTATACCAGCCAGGACGTTCCTCCTTAACGGAAAGTGCTTATTCCAATTAAAGGTCAACATAATTATTACATCCCCTATATTTACAGGAAACAACGCGTTTATCTGGTTCAACTATTAGAAGAAAAATTCATGCTCATTCTAATTATTATTAACGATCAAGGAAGACTTTTGCAGTAATGAAGATTCAAGCTGGAGCCAATTGTTACCGCGTGAAACAACCTCACCTTTGCCCTGTGTCCTTCTTACCTAAGATACTTCCACTCGGGATTATCCAAGGCGAACAAATTAGTGGAACCGACCAGGTCCTTGGTATTCTTCGGCGAAAAGTATCTATTGGAAAAGACATGAAAATCCTTCACGAACATCTGCTTGATCAACTCCGGATTTCTGATCATGAGGTAGGGCTTTTGCAGTATGTAGAATCCAAATACATCGTCCTTGTCGGCGGCCCTATTGTGAATGTTTCCAAGAGCGTAACCAATCGGCACGCGCTGCATGAAGGTGTCCTTGATGTTGCCGAAGAACCAGTGAGGCTCCTCAGAATTCACGCCCAATCTCTTCCAGTAGGTGTGCCTGCGTTTGGTCCATAAGTAAAAGAGGATCACCGATGCTACTAACCACCCTACGGTCTTCAACCACCAGGGTACAACGGCCGCGCTTTCCATTCTGCCACAGACGAAGAACACGAAGGCACTGATGAGTAAAGCGAGTATTGCGCCTCACTGATCTCTAGGAATTATCCGACGAGAAAAGCGCTCGGAAGGAGATAAGGAAAGGGAAAGATTAAAACGGACACTTGGTGAATATTAAAAAATGTGAAAAGTCATTTATCGGTGGGGAGCGTACACAATTGCTCCCTCTGTGGTAATAAGTACGTCGATGTTTCTTAATATACCACCCGATCGGATGGAAATTTTATCGGAGGTCATTAGATATTACGCAAAAGACAGCGTAGAGGAGGAAGAGCGTGAGAACATTTGAAAGGGAGTATGTCGAAGCAATCGTGGAACAGTTGTCACGGTGCAGTGGGCATGAGTTTGCACGAATATTAGATATCGACGCGCAGCAGGGCGTAGAACACGTTTGTTAAGGAAAAAAGTATGCGCGACAGACACTCGTGTCTTAGCACTATTATCTTTATGCGACTGAGATATAATTTGTCTTTTCCTCGCGCTTTGTCGCTTATCCGATCAAATTCGCTACACCCTTATTATCTTCCCTATAGGTTATCTTCCATGTAGGTTTTTCTAGCCGAGTGTTTCTTTACCACGTTTCACCTTTTCACTTTATCGAGATTTATCGCAAGACTTTGCGACTTCAGTTCTAAACGTACCAAAGTTCTAATACCAGTCGTCCTCTTTGATTCTTGTTTCTTAATCCTCTATGTCTGGAGATTTTTCTTTCGTCTTGATGAGAATGAACGATTGTTAAAACGATCCACGAAGAACCAGAATTAGAGTATAGAAACGCAAAGAAACGCGTCGTTTTCTTAGATAGATAAATATTGGATAAGATGGCCTAATGATTCATCCGCCAAGTATTAAGGTCATCCTACGCGATTCCTTATGTATCTAATACACATTTCCATTGGTCCCTTGCATCTCATAAGTTTGCTAAATGTAGAACATATTGCCGAGTCAAAAAGAAATTTTCATTGCTGCAAATCTTTCTTCGAAATCATTTCACTTTTAGCTGGTCCAGGTGCGTTGAAGGCATTTACCTAAGTGTAGCATAATCAAGAAATCGGATAACGTGTAGCTACTCCGTTTTAAAAGACATCGTTGAATGGCGTATTCATAGATAGTATCACGTGAAGTAGTTTATCCTTTATCAGAAGATATCCACAAAAATCTATTATCGTTAAAAAAAAGCTGACTCGTTAAAGTGTTCTATTACTCGATCGGCTGGCTTTATAGTAATATGTTTTATGTTCTATCCGCCGTAGTATAAGTTTCACACAAGCGCAGTCTCCCCATCGGTCTTTAATAAAAAAAATATAGGGTACGTAAGATGTTCGTAAATGTATAATATGTTGCAAAACACATATGATTATAAAATTTACAAAATATTGCTATTTATTTACAGATTTCTTGGAAAAAATTGATATTAATCGATTGTTAGTTGTATTATATCAGTAACTGATTATACATACAGGGTGTCCCTGACCGATCGACGCGGAAGAAGAGGAGACATAGAGCGGCTTCCGCTGAACACAAAAGTCCTGTACCGTTTTGCGATAAACGCAATAGTTTTCGAGTTATTAATTGTTGAAGATCAAAGGAAAAGGCGTCCGCCAAAATGGCAGCGGGAGGAGCGCTGGAGCTTCTGCGAGCTGTAGGCCTGTAGGTGTAGGCTGTAGGACGGTTCAGTTTGCCTACAAACAAATGCGGAGCGCAGTGAGGGGAAGGATAAGACGTCGCTGCACGGCCGGCTTCTTTTGCGTTATTCTTCCCCTTATCGCGCCCCACATTTGTTTGGAGGCAAACTGAGCTGTCCTACAGCTCGCAGAGGCTCCAGCGCTCCTTCCGCTGCCATTTTGGCGGACACCCTTTCCTTTGATCTTTAACAATTAATAACTCGAAAACTATTGCGTTTATTGCAAAACGGTACAGGACTTTTATGTTCAGCGGAAGCCGCTCTATGTCTCCTCTTCTTCCGCGTCAATCGGTCAGGGACACCCTGTATACACACATTGTTTTTGAGGTGTAAATGCGATTATAATTAAATTTGAATTGTAAAAATAAATAAGTATACATTGACTAAAAAATGCGTAGTACCAGTATACACAATTACCAACAAAATAAGAAATTATTAAGGTACCCAACGCACTGTTGCAAACTGCCGATAAACAATAGCCATGTTCCTTCTAATCAAAAGGCAAAAAGAGCTGTTGAAATCTGTTCCGAAAGAATCGTCTAACCATCAGCGACAATAAATCATCCTAACACGAGTGACGTCTGGTGGTGACGAATGCAGTAAGTTTTGCACGGATTCAAATATAATTCCAGTACACCAGTGAGATTTGAATGAAAATTGCAATTGCTAGATTCCAGCTAGTAGGAACATTCCTACACCGCGCTATAAT
This sequence comes from Tiphia femorata, assembly GCA_944319695.1. Classification (NCBI taxonomy): domain Eukaryota; kingdom Metazoa; phylum Arthropoda; class Insecta; order Hymenoptera; family Tiphiidae; genus Tiphia; species Tiphia femorata. Next base: position 2,904,084 of record OX090899.1, read on the forward strand.
TATAAAAAAAAAGAAAACGAACAAACGACGATGACCGCTTCCCGTCTTTGTGATTTTGTTTCCTTTGATGTGCTTATACGTATGCATGTTCACAATAATATTGTAATCAACTAGCATAATAGTCCAATAGATTCTATACTGATACTTCAATCCACTGTCCGATGCCAATGAGACAATTTTTTAATACATACAATGCTATTTACTGAAAAATATTGCTGTAAAAGAGCTGATAAGTGTAGGTCGACATAAGAGGAAACTTTGCAGACATAATGATGACACGACTACCTGTTTCCAGGTGACAAATTTCAATTTAATGCTAATAATAGAATACGACCAAGCATTAGGATATATTGAAATAAAAACAATGATAGGCCCTTTTACAATTTACAAAAAGAATAACAGATATTCGTTTTTGGACTTTGAGAATGTTTACTTCTCCAGCAAGAGATGGCGCTGTACTCTAGTCCAAAACTGTGCAGTCAACCTAACCTGTTCTAATTCTTGTATCTGCTTGTATTATATTTGATTGTGTGCGCAAGTAATATTTGAAATAGTTTTACTATAGCTTTATAAATATCATATCACGTGCAAGTAATAGTATCGGAAACTTCTGGGTATAGTGTTTATAAAGAAGATTTGAAATCCCTATAGGCACGCACGTGTTTCGCTCCTGTTGCCTTTCTTTTAAAAGTATGTGTATTGATCAATTGATTGATCTCTGATTTTCTTGGCATTGTTATTCGCCACGAGTTGCTAAGAAATGATTGAAGATACTATTAATATTAGATACAATGAATTGAAATATTTGTATTGTTACGAGATTACGTTATTAAAATAACTAATTCCATTTTTATTCAAGATTCAATCTTGAATAAGTTCAAGGAAGTAATAAATAAATACGTTTAGTATAATGTTAGAAATATAATAATGCCTGTAACTTATAAATGTCTGTACTTCTTTCTCACAGATTCAAGATGACTAGCACATCACAGAAACATAAAAACTTTATAGCTGAGCCGATGGGGGAAAAATCCGTTACAGATCTGGCTGGTGTTGGTGAAGTATTAGGACGAAGACTAGAAGCAGCTGGTTTTGATAAAGTAAGCATTCAATAAAATTGATTTATCTTATTCATACCTGATGTTCTAAAATATCAACTGTTCACATTTTGTAAGTAAAATATTTTCTTATGTACGATTTGAAATATTCGTAGGCTTACGTAGTATTGGGTCAGTATCTGGTACTAAAGAAAGATAGAGAATTATTTCAAGAATGGATGAAGGATGCATGTTCAGCAAATGCCAAACAATCCAACGATTGTTATCAATGCCTTACTGATTGGTGCGAAGAATTTTTGTAAATCATTCATAAAAATTAGCAACTAGGACATATTAGCATTATAAAATATGTTTTATAAGAATTTTAATATTGGACAAAATGTATTTTTAATTGCCATCATTATATTTAGAATATTCTCAACTAATTTATCTTTACATATTTAATGTGACGGATGGAATAAGTATGAAGTAGAAAAATACAAAACGCTGTATGACAAATTGTACAGAATCAGCAATATACTGTGGTAACTTTGTACTTTAAACCTATATAATTTTATTGCTCTTAAACTGTTTTTAGTTCCTTGTTTGATGCGCTAGAATATCTGTAATAGAAGTATTAACCTTTTTTTTGCAAAAATATACATGTACTTATACATACTACACATGTCTTTTTAAGGTAAAATAATTAAAAATTTGTCAAACAAAATTTGTTCCCTAACAATAAACAGTTTTATGGAAAATAATACTTGAATTTTCATTTCATAAACTTTTTGGCCAAGATAAATATATGCAAACAAACTTGACATTTTGTATAACTTTGTATATATAATTAGATAGTTACTACTATTAAAATAGATGAATAAAAAAAATGTAGATTAGTATGATCTGTAACTATTAGAAAAAAGAGATTGACCCTAACAATGTGGAATTTTAAATGAATAATGTATGACAAAAATTGTAACCAAACAAGCTTGCCATGCATTACTAAATATAACATTACGATGTTCATAATTTAACAATAGCATTTACCATATTTGCTGATTAGACTAACACATCTTCTGCATTAAAAAACCATTTCTTGATATTTCTGTCATATTAATTCTTCGCAGTCAAAGTTATTTTTTAAATCTTGTATTTAAAAAAGAATTATGATTCCTCAGCAGTACCCTCCAGTTTGAAGATAAATTTTAAATGATTCGCTCTGCAGCCCCCTAGTACAAAGGGTGCAACATGACAGATAATTTTATCACTCCTTTAATATGTCACTTACACATTATAATTTAATATTGTAATATACTAATAAAACAGTAGATAATATCAATTATAATAGCTATTATACAAAACATAACTAGATATTGTACACCATGGACATTTTAAATTTCTGTTATGTACAATTATCTTCTGTAAATTAAAAAAAAAAAAACTGCACACACAAATATCCTAAAATGATATGTAAGTATTGTACACATTGTAAATCATTATTATTTATTTTAATTACATATTACTTGTCAAAAATGTATAATCTGCGTATATTAGACAACTGATACCTTAAAATACAGAACATTTATATGGTAGCATATATATATATACACGTTCAATCTTAGAACACAGCATAACATTCACGTTGACAGAACTAATTTTGTGTTAACTGCACAGTTCAGTTTTTATTATCATAAATGAATGGAATTTCTTGAGAATTATCTTTGAGCAACGAAGCTAACCCATTTAAGAAATTTCTTGGTGGTAAAATGTTGTCTTCCTGCATTCCTGTCCATAAGTTTAGGCCAGCTTGCCAGTCACCTTCTCGTCCTAAATAATATAGTATAATATTTTAAAATAGAAAAATATTTAATAAGACTGTTAATAAACCATTACAAGAGCAATCTATTATATGGAATTTCAACAATTTATGGATATACTAACTGTAGATCCTTAAAAGAGCTTCATACACTTGTAGCTTGTTGAAACCTCTTATATGCTCTGACAGACTCAGCAGTCTTTGCAAGTACTCTTTCGATTGGTTTTTTTCATACTGATTTATATATTTAAATATCATCTCGGAATATTTTATATTATGAAGCTGAAAGAGTAATAAAAAATGAGCTGTTTACTAGAATAAACTGTACACACAGTTAAACAATCTGAATGATGGAAAGTTCTGTTTTTCCGAATAAGCTATTTTGTGAACCCATGAAACTTTGTCTTCTTTACATTCTTTGCATGATATTTGCAATGTTCATAGTATGTATAACATATAGCGTATAACTGTAATGTGTAATTTGTGTGTTGACTGCTGTAATCTGGGTCAATATCAATATTTTTTCTCAAAATAAGGTGACTCGTATTAGATACAAGCACATTTATATGTGTGCGAAAAATGCGATTTATAAAATCATAAGTGCATACAACTGTGTTTCAAAATGATCACATTAATATTTTAAAAAATAAAATTTCGATGTAAAAGAATTTTTATGCTGCATTAAATTAGTCAATATTGGCATTTAACATTTAGTATACCAAACATATATTACCCTACTTTGTGTAAGTAATATTCATTAAAAAAAACTGCTATAGTGCGTGAATATTCTAGATTAATTACAGTTAAGTTTGGTACCTGTGCAACTTTCTTTGCTTGTTTCATACAGTCTGCTTCTAAGAAGTCAAACATAAGATCAACTAAAACGATCGGTTCACCTTGAACTTTAATAGTTTCATCGATTAAACATTGAAGTAAGTTGGTATCTCCATTTTGAATAAATACTTTTGTTAATCCATGTTTCAAAGGTGTAGTTTTGCATTTTTCACAAAAAGTCATGTAAGTCGACAGTGCTGCTGGCAGATTTTGCCTAGAAAATATTGAAAGAATAGGCCTCTTCCTTATCCTTGCACCAGGACTGAACTCCCCAGAAAGTGCAAAATACATGTTTATACCAATGTGTACACACATGCATACACATACATTTTCTGCACTTTCCAGGGAATCCCGGTGCAGGAATAAAGAACAGTCCTTATATATTATATTACTGCGGTATTAATATCCACTTTTCTTTCACGATTCGAGTGAAGTATTCAGATCAGTTTAATTCAATAAATCCTTCATATTTGCATCTACTTTAGATAATCCAATCATATTCATGTCTACCTTCAAACTGTTTAGTTTACCTGATATTTTCTGATCATTGAGGTGGTGAAAGGAAAGCAGTAATTGTAACTTTCTGGATACATGATTGAGTTCACAACAGTATGTTTAAAAATGCTATTTCATAATAACTATTTCGTATAATTATTTCCAAAAACATTGTCACAAACATATTAGTACATGTGAACTGAAAGTAAATACTTACTCAGTAATATACTTTCGCAATATCAATTGTCCAACTTCATTATCAGAATTTATATATTTCTTTGATTCTAACAACCAGAAAATTTTTTCTGCCTCTGCAGTACTATTTAATGCAGCAACGGTTTTTACAAGCCCAGCAGACTGTGCACTAAGATCATCATTTGTTTTTGAGGATTCAATTTTCCAAATTTTGTCAATGTATTCAATAAGTTCTAAGTAAACATAATAATAACTGTTAAATACATTTTAGAATATACACAGTTTTTGACAACATGCACTTATCAGAGTAACTAAACCAAATAGTTAGGTCATAAACAGAAAAATATACATTCTTTCACAAAAACTTTTTGAAATATAAACTTGCAAAGTTTTGTAAAAGTTCCGAAAATCCTATATTTAGTATCAACAGTTTTTTTAGTAATATAAAATTACTCATGATAATAAAACAATTTAATTATTAAATAACATCATCCAGTCTACATAGTATTCCCTTGTGCCAATTTATTGGCACAGCGAAGAAAAATAAAAGCTTACCATTAATGTTCCCAATTTGTAACAAACATTTTGCATATGCTATTTTCTCTATGGGAGACAGACCCTTCTGAGAGTATAAAGAACTTGCTTCGTCCCATAATGCTCGTGCACTATCTAATGCATTTTCTTCTAATAAATACTGGATAACACTAACATATGTGTTAAAATTTAGTTTACCATATGTGGATTGCAGTTTCTGTGTATCATATTTTATAAAAAAAATTTAGTACTTGTTAATGATGATGATATATTTGGATGATCGAATAATAAATGAGGTAAATAATATATTGTACCTTTAATGTACTTTCTATATACGCTATATCAGGTTTTGAAGTATTTATTTCAAACAGTAAGTGTCTTTGGTCTCTTTCACTCTCTTTTACTTCAGGAAGTATTTCTTGACTTTGGGTGAATAAAGACTACAAAAAACATCATTAAATATTAATTAACCAAGGTCAGCTTATTTAAAACACGATATATAATAATTCTAACTCAGATAATGAAATACATTTAATGTGCGACACATCAGATGCTTCAAATATGCAAATATATATAATTGTAAGTAATGTGTCCTTACTCTATCATTAATATCAAACTTGCTCTCCACAGTGATAGAGATTATATTATAATTAAGGATTATGGCCTTTAGTGAATTTTACTAACTACTACTCTTATACAATTTGTGACGTTTCATAATTGATTTACTCGGAATATATACTAATATAAATTATATATTGTAAATGGAACAAACCTCAGAAACACTACCAGGTTCTATTCTTACTATTTCATCCAACATGCGTTGTGCATCAGGTACATGACGTAAGTACTCAGATATTGTTTGAATACATGAACTTGGTATGACACTCCTTGTTGAATGGAAATGTATAACAAGCTGGTAAGTAAAAGATTAAAATTTATAAAATTTATAAAATTTCAGATGCAGAAAATAAAAGAACTAATGTACCGATAAATATAGCAAATTATTGTCAAATGTACATAGGAAATATTTAATATTCAGATTATGTGATAGTTGCACAATATTGTAAATATAGTATATGATACCATATGCTAACTGTATTAAATGAGCTTTGCAGGGCCCAAACTAATTTACTTTGTACAATGAACAATGTGCAGAATTCACAATGAAGATTTGAACAGGGAAATATAAATTTAAAACTATTTCTCCTGCAAAAATGTAAGATTTGTAATTGAAACTAGACTCATTATAAGTCTAAAACTTCTCAATTTGATTTCTAACAATCTTAAGACCATTTACTTTTAAGTGTCGGAAAGAATAAGAATCTTTACAAACAATACTTTGTTATTGCTAACACTGGAGAGCTATACAAAGGAAATCATTAAAATAAATATATTGTTATATTTTACTATTTTGTCAGTATAAGTAAATAATCAGTATTAGTATTAGAATTAATATTAGTATATTTCAGACCTCTCAGATATTACCTTCACTTATGAAACTCATTTAAAAACAAATGTCATACCTTTAACATAATTTGTTTACTAAGATTCCCCTTGTCCATTAATGACTTCAATGATTGTTGCAACTGCTTTTTATTATACTGTGTTCCTTCAGAGTTAAAGTCTGCTTCGTACAAACTTCCATGGATAGTTACAAACGATGCAATATCAGCGGTCTGATAAAGGGCATTCTTCAATAATGGGAATAATAGAGAATTATGATATATGTCTGGATACATAGCCACTGCAAAAATACAGGTTCAGTAATGGTAATTATTCAAGAGTATTCTACAGGAATTAAATTCTGTTAAATCCAATACATCAAAGAAGCTTTGTTTTACTTTTAATAAATATAAAGAAAATATTCTGTACAAAGGTGCTAGCAAATTTTTCTCTAATTTAAGTAAGAGGTACAGTCTCATAAGGGAGGCTAAATGAACTGAATACTTTCTTTTTGCCAAGGAAAATATAAAACATACCATACTGTGCTGCTTTACGAGTTTTAGAATCCAGCAGTAGATTATGGACATAAGCATTATTAAATACTTCTGACGATATATTATGTTGCAACAAGATTGTGCGAAATTCATGTAATCGCCCAAAAACATATGGTATAACGTAATCTTTTACAGTGTCGATACAAGGTGTAATCTGAAATTCCTGGGTCATGCACTTAAGTGTATCTAGAATTCCTGGGGTTCAGACATGTCCATTAAAATTGTGAAAAATACTTACACACTATATAGAGACTTAAAGAATTGATAAAGATCTATGCTAACAGGAATAATGTTTTTACCTGAAATTATGATCGTGTTACACCTTACCTTGGAAATTATAATTTTGTCCATTTCTCGCAAGAATGGGCCAAAAATAATGTACTCTAATTGGATTATCCAGTTCTTTTGCTGCTTTTAGTAAGCTAATTATTCTAGCATCATCTTGTGTATAAGATTTTCGAACTATTGTCAAGACAAGGGACTTCGGATAATTGTGAGAGCGTACTACCACTTCAATACGTTGACAAAAATCAATCAATTTGTCAACAGACTGAAATAAAACATTAAAACATAGAGGTTTATTAAGGTTCATAAGTTATTCCAATAATATATAATATTAGGCGCATAAATAAGTTCTTTCATTTAAAAATATAACTAACACATGAATGCACAAGTAGTGAATTACCATGTTACTCTGTGCCACTGTTGCCGAGATCATGTCTATCACTCTTGCACGAACATAGTCATTTCTTATGAGTTTGCAAATAAAAGGAAATGCTTTTGCAACAGTCTCTGTGTCATTCAGATTTATCAGTTTGACGATGAAACAAGTCAAATCGCTAATAGTTATGCTCTCATTCAAATGCCGTAATACCTGCAGTATTTAAATTTACGATTACAAATTAAAATACTTTATAATAAAATCATCATGGCAAATATATAACATAATAGTGCAAATACGTACTTCATCAATATGTTCTCTGTTATTGTTGGATATCAAAGAAAGCAAAACTTCGATAATATTTTTATTTGTGATGATAATGTCTAACTGAGCACACTGTAACAGCACAGATCTAATACTTTCTATATCATTTACTTTTGCATAAGCACACATAAGCATTGTATACGTGTTGCCTGTAGGTTCAATATTAGCTTCTTTCATAATGTTGATAATATTTTTAGCACCCTCTAAATCTCTGAAAATGAGAGACACGCCAGGATAGAGAAATAGTAAATATTAAAACTGTCTACAAAGTACTTGATAGAATATTTACTACAAATTTGTTTATCTTTTCAGTGTTGTACTAAAGAAAAGTAAGTGTATTTAAAAGTTCTATACACCGAGCCATAAAATAACCGTTACCCATGTCAATTTTTACATATTTACATAAAAACTATAATTACCCAGCGTTTGAATGTCCCATTATTAATGAATGAAACACATTATCATTTAATGGAAAGTCCTTTTCCTTCATACATTCTAAAACCTTACATGCATCAGTGATGTTCCCCTTCTTACAGTAATAATTCATCAATCTCTGATATGTGACTTTATTTGGTACAATATTTTTATTTTGCATGTCCACTAAAAATTCTACAGGTGAAAATTCATATTCATTTTCTATGTGTGTTTGTAGAAGAGCATTAAAATGTGAGACGTCCAAGGGCACATCTATAGCAGAATATGCAACAATATATTAAAGATTATTCAAATCCAAGTCAGTAGTAATATACTTACTACAAGCAATTAGAAGATTCCATAGCTCTATAACAAGGGATTGCCGCTGACAGGGTATAAGGTCTACCATGATATGACCACAACACCTCAATAACAAAAGAGCTTGCAAGCTTTCTATGGATCCTGTTAATTCAAAATATATAAAGTAACAGATTTGAATTGAAAAGACGTAATTAACTATTTCTTATTGTGATAACTTATAATGCCAAAGCTTTAATATTTATAAGGTCAGTTGAAAGGTAGAAACAGTCCTCCACAAAATTTGCACACTCCACTTTATGCTTATAGTGACAAATTAGATCAACGAGCAATGACACACGTAGTAATTTAAACTGTTACTTATAAATTCAGCAAAATTGTGGAATTATAAGGACCTGAGAAATTTAAAAATTCATATTGCATACATAATACAAATACAAACATTTTCAGATTAGGTAAAACCTTACAAGTCAATGAATATATTTTCACTTTTGTACTGCCTAATCTTACTAGATTAATAAATTGCTCTACATAACTAAAATGCACAAACTGAAAAGAAATATTACACAATTTCAGTTCTATAATAGGAGTTATTCTTTCAAAAACAGCTTCGTATAATCTTAAACAAATGGGATAAATCTTCTCATGTAAATGTCTCACCTTGTGTTGAAACAATTCCACATGTACATGTAACAATAGTATCAATTACAATTGAAAATTGTCAGTATAAACTTTACTGCGAAATTTAGCTTTATCGTACGTTCTTAGTTGCAGAAAAAATCAACAGAAGAAAATGATTTTTAAAATAAATAATTAATTGTAACAAATCCAATTATTATTACATCATGGTATAACACAAAATGTTAATACTGTTACAGTGAGTAATTGTGTTGCCTCAAAACTCTAAATAAAACTGAATACTTTTGTTTCCCGAAGATTGTATTTACCGGAAGATTCAATGTGGTGCATGATATTTTTTACATGATTCTCGTTTATAATCCCAAACTTTTTGTATTGTTCATTCAATCTATTGACTGCCTCGTTAAGCACGGAATTGTTATTCGTGTACTGTACGTTCACGGCCAAAGATGTGCATTTTCTGAAACATTTATAAGGCACTTTTATCCTTCGTAAATTAGCGTTGATAAAGGTATCATTTGCAAACTAACCTATTCGATAAATGCGTTGTATTACTTTCTTGCAAAAGTATAGGTTTCATCTTATGACAGTTAAGTGCTGCATATTTTGACCAATTTTCGGACAATTTAACATATCGCAGTGACCGAAGCATAATTGCAGTTATAAAAAGTTTATTTCAAACTTTTACTATATATACCAAACTGATCGCAACCCCGTCTTCTTCATCGACGTTCATCAACGTTCATCGAGAACTACACTGCATAAACTATGAATCGCTTTAGATCGACAAAACCTAACATAATCCACCTGCTTTCCTTTCACCCTAGGGTGTTCGATCTTGAAACAAGAATTGATTCTTTGAATCGATTTGTATCGTTGTGGCAAAGATCGAGCCAGATCGAGCTATAAAAAATCAATCTAACGTAAATCGATCGAGTTTTTACTGGTAGCGATGTCTGGCACCACCAAGGAGGGTGTTTTCCTGTCACACCCGGATCTATCCAAGGGCATCATATATGTAATACTACATATTGCTAATGGACTGAAGAGGCGACGCAAACACCACGGTGTAGACATATATCAACCTCTCACTCTCACCGTAGTATACTATTCTCTCACTTTGTACTTTCGGGACAACTGCGCATGCGTGCGTTCTATGGAGCTGCTAACGCATGCGCAATGTTCGAAAGTACGATGTTCTGTCTCACTTTCTCGGCGCCGCTCCTGCTTATAGGAAATATACGTGGCTAGCAATATAGGAGTATTACGTATATGAAGGGCATGCTGGCGTTCCTTGCAAGTGGGGCTCCGCGCCACAAACTCGCCAAAATCTAGTTTCTCTAGCCTCTGAAGCCCCAAGGTTTAGGATGAGGCGCCAAGCACCTAATATAGTTACAAATTCAAGTTACGTTAGGTGGGTAATTGTGTCAGGAGATCCTAGTAGCAAAGCTAGCTTTATTCGCTTCAAACAGATTCAAACGAAAAAGGATACAACGCGAACTGAATGAAACATTCAAATTGCAACCCCACTTATGACGTATAGTTAACCATTTCTATATACACACTTCACCCTTGCTCTGGGCTGTCCTAGGCAGTCCTAGGTTTCAAGCCATTGAAAGGAAAACATGTACTGGTTACGAATCACATTGGAACGGTTCGGAACAGTTCGCAACAGTTTCAAATTGTTTTTTAGTCAAAAGGATGACGGTTATTGCAATAAGAATAAGCAATGTTGTACATACTTTGGTACATACTAAGTTACGACCAGTTACGACAAGCAATTAATAATGCAAATCTTCTTACACCTTTTTAAATTAATATACATATATGTAATGACATATGCATATAAAAAATAGGAGATAGAAGCATTATGCAAAAGCCACTTTTTGATTTTCTAATCGGTATATTTGAACCGATATTTGCTGTGAAGTTGTCATATTAAATTGTTATTTTTCGTGGTATATGATGGTATATAATTTTGCAATTTTCAATTAAATCAAAGTAATTTGAAGTAAATTCTAAACACCATTTATTGTCAAATTTCGCAAAAAGTGGATTTTCATATACATATATGGTTATATATCCTGCTGGATCTCTACTTTTGTTGATACGTAACAGAAATTGACTTCCTGGTTTTATTATGTGCATACTGTATTTTACATATATTAGTATAAACCCGAAAATTCGTTTGTTTACAAAGTTATAAATTAAAATAATTTTCTTTTATAGGCATAATGGGACAGATATTTTCTATAATTTTCCTAATAATTCTGCCATCGCAGGGTTTTAAGTATATAGCAAGCTATTATTTGTAATTAGTCTAATGTACTTTAAAGGTCTCAAGGTTGTAACTCCGAAAAATGCTATTCCTTGAAATATTAATTAGAAAGTTTAAACTATTCATTGCAAAATATTGCATTTTCATCCAGTAATGTAAATATTGAAAGTTGTATGCGAGTACATGTCTGAATAACTATACTGCACAATTAATTTGTATTGTGTGAATATATGTATAAATAACAATTTGTATAGGACAGTGACTGATATAAAAATACATGCATTTGTACACTTATATAGAAATATATAAAACATAAGACAGGAGTTTATTTCAACCGACGCACCATCTTATTTTACTCAACAAATTTTAATGTTTGCAATTCATCGATTGAATCGTATGCACGCTTTAAACAGCTTTTAACACATACAGATACATTTGGAATACAAAGTGTGTAAATAGAAAATATGAATACAAGTTACAGTGTTACTGAAAAACACCATGTAGTTATTAACATCAGTATTCACTAATAAGCGAATCACATTTCACTTTGTATTATACAGTCATCCTTTTCATTAGCCTTTATATAAATACTGGAAAAGCAATTGTGTTTATTGTTACAGAATAAATATCCCTGCACATTTGTTGCAGATCACATTCAAAACAGATTAAGACCAAGTTTGATTGTATTCTGTATGTTCATAACACTTCATAATATGAAGTTTGAACATTACGATAATGTTTAAAATTTTATGTAATGTTTTACAATTAAGAATCGATTTGGTCATTTATTATTTGATTCACAAAAAGTAATCTGCTTGTGGCTTCTTACTAGGTATACCACGACTTTCCTGGGGTGCTGCTTCGAAAATTGTAAAATCTCTTTGTAGGTGTTCATTTAACTCCAATATGGCAGCAACATTACCACATCTGAAATAGATAATACTTATAATACTTTGATAAATCCAATTCTTATAAGCAATGGATCACATTGTTGCAATTATTAATTAATTGAGATTGTTGCATAGATACATTGCAATATAATGTTAATCATTAGCAATTTGCTACAGTTTATGTCTTACAAGTATAACATAGTTTATTTGGATATTCTATACGATGTATTTACTGTGCTGAAAGTCACTATCGCAAATATGCCAGATTTTTTATCGCGAACTAGTATATTACAGTATTAACAATAAATGATAATAAAATTACCCGCACCTGTAACAATAGTTTGGTGCTGACCATACTGTCAACACTGTTTCATTGAAATGCCACTTATATCCTTCCATAACTAATTGATGTGCTCTACATATCATGTCAATATCGTTAGCAGAATTAAATTGTGCTACGACGTCACTGCCAAATAAATATCCAGCTCCTCGTGGTGAGACGCCCCATCCCTGAGTATCTTCCGGATCTGACCATAATAAATCGCACATGGGGCCATCATGAGGAACCTAAGTAAATAACGAGTACTTCAATCAGTTTGGATAACAGAACCTTCACATATTTCCACATATTTCCTTAGCCTTTCTTTCTACATGCGCATCATATACATCATTATATTAATTTTAACTTAATATGCTGGTGGGTATGAAATATGAATTGAATAACTAGTTCAGAAGTTTTATGTCAATATACAAAATTACATTTAATCAGGTAGACACATATTTATATATTGCTTACCTCTTGCTTTCTATCTATCGTTCGAATTTGATCCAGTGTTTGGATACTTGGGGACAATCCACCGTGGACACAAAATATTTTTCCATCGATAATGGCAGATAATGACAAGTAATCAAAAATTTCAGTACAATAACGCCAGACTGTAACACTACCATATTTACGTAAACATTCATCATAAAAGCCATAAACTTGTGTAATTTGTCGTGATTCGTGATTACCCCTTATAAGTGTAATCCTGTCAGGGTAACGAACCTGAAATTTAAGTAATTTGTCATGCTTTGTAAATATTACATTAACATGTAACAGATAGATGAACTGATTACTTAAACATTAGATACTAAGTAGAAACATGAAGTATTAAATAGAGCTTTTAATTGTAAGTGGCAATGTTTATCAAATTACCTTCAATGCAAGAAGGAGAAGGAATGTTTCAACACTATAAAAGCCTCGATCAACAAAATCTCCCATAAAAAGATAATTAGTTTCTGGTACATCACCACCGACTTTAAATAGTTCTTTTAAGTCATAAAATTGCCCATGGATATCTCCGCATACCTAAAAGTGAACTCCCCTCTTATTATTCGCAAAATTGATAAATGTAACTTATGAGATACTTACAGTGACAGGAGAATCTACTCTTTGAACGTTACTTTCTTCGATGAGAATTTCACGAGCTTTAGCACAAAGTGCTTTCACTTCTGCCTCTTTAATGATTTCACACTTTTTTAATTGTTCAATTTGCCGATCCAAATCACTGGAATCGGCCATGATTAAAATCACAGTGAATGACTTTAACTGAAACATAATATTTTATCATCATTAAGGTACAGTGTTTTCCACGTTTTATATAAGTATAAAGCACTTAAAAGATTGTACATAGGAAAGTATGTAACAGAATGAATACACGATATACATTTATATCTGTTTTAGTGGATCATACATGTGTACAATGTACGTTATATATGTTACGTGCTAAGCAACACGTGAAATACACTTCTTCAAGTTTTATTAAACATATGATGTGTAGAAGATATTCCATAAGCCTACAGTACACATTTTCCAAAAGCATATGAAAGATATACAACAAGATGGTACATCTTTATTAATATTATGCATATATATGTGAAAGTAATTAATGTTAGACGTATTATCATATCATACCTTAACGCATTGTTATCAGAATTGCTACTGTACATATCTATCTACAGGATTCGTTAATGCCTTTACATTGTATCATGCAGATCATATTATCAATATTTCTCTTGTAAGTTGTCTTTCCACATTTCATCATTTTTATACATAAAAGCAACACATGAAATAATAGTACGATTGTGTTTCACAACTAAGATTTTATAAAATACTTTAATAGTTATCCTTGGAAGTTAAAAAGAGTGGGCTTTTGATGACAAATCTCAAAAGAAGACACTACGAATGAATTGCAAGAGAAATAAAGCAACCTTTTACCGACAAATACATAGTTGCGCCGTCGAGGCTATAATAATAACGTTAATGTTCTACAGTTTCCGTTATGCATACCTATTAAAAGCAAGTATTAATGTTGTGGCTCGTACTTGAATTAATACATCGGGTAAACAAATTTGTGTATAGTTATACAGAAGAATCTTTTAGACTATATCAGACTATATCCCAAAACCAATGATTATGCGATCCATATAGACTATCTTTATTTTTCTGAATTGTACGAACTGCCATCTGTTGGATACATATATTAAATTGTAAGACCGTCTTGTCATACATATGGGTATAAACAGGTATAAACATGTATTCTGCACTTCTGGCACAGCTATAAAGAACAGGTATCTACCTTGGGTAAATGCAATCCTTACTAATTTACTAATGACTGCTAATGACACTTACTTTTTCTTTATTGTCGTGTATCAATTACCCATTATCCTGCTTACCTTTCACTTCAATGGTCAGATAATATCAGTTCAGTTCAGAGGTAAAAATGAATATGATTGGATTATCTAAAGTACATGCGAATTTGATTGGATGTATTGAACTGATTTGAATATTTCATTTTAGTTGTGAAAGAAAAACAGCTCTCAATTTCGTCATATTCTATTGTAAACACAGCAAATTATTTGAGAAATACGGTGTTAGAATTTCATATCTAGGGTCTGCAATTATAACAAACGTTTTTTTAAGGAATAGTAATCAATTGGAGGGTAACGTACTACTGAAAATTACTTTATTTGTGTATAGATTAATACTTATTAGTGAACAAATTTTCCATTCCTTATATATGTTCTTCATGAACATTAAAGTATATATATATATATAACATGTACACACTTGAGAAAATAAATAACCAATATTTGTATAATATATCATATTATGTAGAGTTTTACATAGAATGTAAAATGGTTATTTTTTAATCAAGCAAAGTACATTGATTACCTTTGCCTCAGTTGTTACACATCTTTAATAAGCAAATACATCATATAACTTTGGCAATAGTTACAAATGTAAAACAATAATCTCAATTTTATTTTTTTATGAATTCTCAGTGATGGTGTATATTAATACCGCGTAGGCCATATTAATTTTTTCATTTAGTAATACTGAAAGGATATAATAAAAATACTTTGTGTATTCCAGTTGTGTAACTAAAACTCATATTCCACATTTCAAGAAATTACTTGTACAATCCATTAATTATTGGAGTAAGTAAATTAGCAATTTTCTTATATTGAAAAACAGTATTATATATATACATGTATTGAAGGTTTATACATTGCTAATGATATGAAAATTTAAATAACTAATTATATATTGATATTGAACTACTTTGTAACAATTAATTTCACATCCCGATAGTAGTGACTCCTGTACCTAATTGTATCTGGTGATTGTAGACACCTGTAAATTTATATGGTGCTAGATATATTGTTTTATAAAGCTATTTCACTAAACTTAAAAGCTGAAACATCACTTGCATACTAAAAATTATTTCTGAAGGTACAAGTTGCTCATTACATACATCTAATATAATTTTATTTTTAAGCAAATAATTTAACTGTACCCACATTGCACGAATATGGTGCGTATACTAAAGAAATTGATAAATTATATTATTTTGCAGAATTATCCTTACTTGTAGTTTTTATTCAGCTCTTTTCCTTGTCTTTTAAAGTTTTTATTTTTCTCCCTAAAAGATCATATTTTAACTGACTTGGCTCTGGATCTTGGTCTGTATCAGAGCTACATTCACTGTCACTAGAATCTTCATAAGTACCAAGTCCTGGCAGAATTCCAATACATTTCATACCTCCAACTTGATTTATTACTTTATTAGGTATAGTAGAATCATCCTCATTTTCCTTATGTACTTGATGTTCGGGTGTTTGTGGACTATGAGAACCTCCTTTGTTACATGTGGCATTAGTTGATTCAGTTGAAGACAGTTTCCTCTTTCTATTTCGAATTTCTTCTCCTGTATATATACGTGTATAATCACTAAGGATGTTCATGCAAACAACATCATATTATCAAATTAAGTATTTATGCTTACCTTGCTTTGATTTTTCGGTTTTCTTAACAACAACTCCAGCTAGCAACTTTAATTGTGAATTCCGGTTGCTAAAACAGTTTTTCATTATTAAAATTAAAGATTAAAGATTCAATTAGTTTAGTAATTCTTAATTGCTTTAGCTGTACAGAAATCGTTATCAGAACCAATTGATCATTCATTGTTATTCTTGATATATGTGAGTCAGAAATATGTATGTAAAAATTTAAAAAATTCAGAAGGTAACTATAATATTACATTAAAACTAAATATGAGATTGTCTAAATGCCTGGGTTAATATTATCATTTCGATGTATGTAATAAGTAATATATATATGGACAACTAATATACCTGCTGCCAGAGACATTTTTACTTGTGGTTTGTGGATTTTTTAGTTCTTGTTTTAAACGTTCATCCAAAGATTTTTCCTGTAAGGAAGCAACTGCTGCTTTAAAGTCACGCATTTCCTTTTGTTCCTCAAGATTTTTTTTGCGCTCTTCTTCCAATTTTGTTCTATCGACCAAGTCCAAAAATTCTACTTCATCGTCGTCTAACCCCTTAATCATATTTTCTGTGAAAAAACTTCATAGTAAGTGAAAAGTCAATCTTCAAATTATTAATTAAGCACAACCATGGCACATTTCTGCTGTTATATTAATGCCTAAATTAAAGTATAATAATGAATAATTATAAAGTATTGAATTTATACTATATATATATATATATATATATATAGTATAATTGAGTTCTTACTGAGCTTATGTGCTTCTTCGTATTCAGCATCTCTTTTATTTTTTTGCTCTTGTAATCGTTCATAAAGTGATCTGGAATCATAAGGTTCCTCGGGTGCTTCTGTAAATATAAGTTATACATACGATGAACAGTTATAACTTAGTGCAGTTTTAAATTTACATATCTTTTGTACGATTCAAATAACTATTTATTAACTTGACATTACTTTGGAGATTGGGTATGAACTTTGTAGAATGTATGAGAAATATACTTAAATAGGTAATACAGATTGCATTGCTAAATTACTCTAGGTAGTTGAAAATTTAGCAAATAAAATTGTAGCAATGTGACATTTCCTTGCCTCAGGCGATACAGTTTATCAAAATGTTAATGTGGAACTAACCTAAAGGTTGTTCAGCAGTTCTTACGCGTTCCCATTCTTCTTGCCGTACTCTTCGTTGTTCAGCAATTTCTGCCTCCGATATAAAACCCGAACTCATTTTTAGGCACGTCCGTAATTTTACTGTAAATAACGAATATCTTAAAATATTCAGGACTGTTGTAATGCTTTTACATAAAGGAGTTTAGTCACTGTGCATAAAGTTGAGAAGTATTAAGATCAAATCGTATATTACAAACATCAAATTTAAACACGGACTTATACGCGTATCATCAAATTGAAATGTTTATTGGATATATGTCAACTCTGTATAAAACTAAATGCGTAATTCATTACAGTTGCGAGAACTCTGAACACCGGTTTCCAGTAATAACGCACTTTTGTCAATACCAACAGAGAAAAAGGATTTCCATCAATGTTTTCTACGCGTGCGTAAAGTTTAATATTTGCACTATACTCAGTTATAAACATCCATGTATTTTTGTATTTTCTTTTTAAATCCGGTACAATTGAACTTACAAATAATTTAATACAATCGAAAGCACATATTAAGCTTATTTTCACGAGGTCACAAACCAACTGTGCATCGACTGTTATCTGTAATGCCTTACATCACATTCTATCGCATTGTATCATCAGTGCCAGATTATTTCTTTATTGTCAATATTTGAGCCGCGGAATTTCCAAAAAGTAAAATTTTCATACTGATAGCTAATAAAGTTCATCAGCGTTTGTGATGAAAACAGCCATTCGCATGCTTTGCTGTGTATGCGGTTTTATTCTTTGCGTACGTGTGCAATGAACATGACACAGATGCGACAGCGCATAATTAAAAATTTTAATTCAGTATGTGATATACGTAATATAACATCGCACTTCTAATAAATAAAACTATTGCACATAGCCGGCACAGTATTTTTGCACAATTGATAAGAGAGATGAAGAGAGAACAGATGAGAAGTTCACTGATTAGGAACTTTCCTGGGGATAAGTCATAATGTTACTATTCAGGAAGATATGGGGTTACTGCAGGAAGTGCAGCACGCACATCTAGGTTGATTCCTTTTTTTTAGTCCCTTCATGCGGTTCTGAAGTCGCCAAGGTAGATATCTTTGTAAAGTAACAAAATGTTGATTAATAAATTCATGAAAATGTTAAATAATAATTTATATTACTCTTTCAATTATATGTCGTATTTCATAGATTAAAGGTTATTCTGGATGGCGTGTGTTGAATGTAATAATCATGGATTCGGATGGCTCCATGACAGAATGCCTATTATGCTAATCCTTACAATATTTTAATTTTATTATTACAATATTTCATGATTAATACGTAAAAAGAATTTCGGCGAAGTTATTTAGGAAAACCCGAACTATATCCTAGTACTTGAAATAAATTTCTCAGTAAAACTTTCTTAGGATGGCTTCAGCTTTCTAACCTCTAAATTTAAGGTTTTTAATCTTCAAATGTTTTCAGATGTTCTCAGCAAGCGCAAAAATTATTAAAAGCGGCGGAGCGGAACCCGACCAGTTTGAGACGAGCATCTCGCAAGCTCTCATGGAGTTGGAGATGAATAGTGATCTAAAATCACAGTTGAGAGAACTTTATATCACAAAAGCAAAGGAAATCGAAATCAATAACAAGAAGGTAATTATGAAAAGTATTTACCTTAGGTTATACTGTTCTATTCGTTATGCTAATTTTTTAAATAGATATTATAGCTATTGTATAGCTCTGAGTATGTTTTATAGAATATAATTTATTTACGTTGCTATATGCATACGAGTAGTTGTATTCCTGTCCTATTCAGTATTTGGTAAGGTGTGTTAAACTTTTATATTCCTTGTTTCTAGTCGATTATTATTTACGTGCCTATGCCAAAATTGAAAGCATTTCAAAAAATACAAACAAGATTGGTACGTGAATTAGAAAAGAAATTTTCCGGAAAGCACGTTATGTTTGTGGGTGAAAGGAAAATTTTACCAAAACCCACGAGGAAGACACGTACAAAGAACAAGCAAAAGAGACCGAGAAGGTAAAAACATAGTGTTCTCTCGTATACGATATAATATACTAAAAGGTTCTCAGACAATAAGACAATATTTATTTCTACTATGTTTTATAGCCGTACCTTGACTGCTGTATATGATGCTTTGTTGGAAGACTTGGTATACCCCGTAGAAATTGTGGGAAAACGCATAAGAGTAAAACTCGATGGCAAACAGCTTATTAAAGTTCACTTAGACAAAACTGAACAAACCAATATTGAACACAAGGTAAACTTAAAATAAACTACATGATACTAAAAATATGAGTTGTACGTGGAAGAAATAAGTAACTTCTATACTTTATACGAATATTGAAAATCTTTTCTTATCCGCAGGTCGACACATTTGCTTCGGTTTATAAGCAGTTGACAGGCAGAGATGTCACATTTGAATTTCCCGAGTCATATGTATGATTTACAAAGTAATAAAACTATTTGAATGAACACTTCGATTTATTATTTCTTCACTCTATCTTGTGTAATTTATTGCTTACAATAAATATATAAATTCGTGAATCTAAAATACATTCTCATAAGTTTTACTGTACCGAGCGATGTTTCCACGATATTTTCCAGAATATTTCACAAATAAGCATTCCACAGGAGTGGGACAAGTATAACAATATTTACTACTATAAGAAGATACTGAGCAGCTGCCACTTTATAAGGCAAACTTACAAAGCGACGTCGTCTTTTCTTCAATCTGTTCCAATATTATCCAATTAAAATACCAAAGTACATAACATAAATAATGGCAACAAAAAACTTAATATATTCCATAATACTAACGTAACAGCCATCAGGTCTCTCGAAGTAAGAACTTGTGGCCTAATTCTCATGAGGATCGAGCAGGCACAGTGCTCGCCAGCTTCAACAGCACCGTCCATTGTCCCAGGCCAATTAGTTGCGTATTCGGCGCTCGCATAGCAGATACTTCAAAGAATCAAATTGCGTTAGATCATAATCGACGATTAAACCATCTTAGATATGATTTGTCAACTGCAGATTTAAATTGAGGGAATATAGAATTAAAAGTAAATTCAACATTTTTCACGGGTGCTCTCACTGGATCTGACAATCGATTGCATAACGTAATCTGCTAACGTTGTAAAAAAACAAAAATATGGATTTACACACCCCTCTTCCGGCAGGTTCGTCATATCCACATGATACGAAGCTGGACCTGGTCTCAAAAAGTTCATGGGGCCTGAGTTCTTCTGCGCATCGGAAGTTCGCGATGCGCGTGTTTCCACAGATTGCAACCTGCCAGGAAATTCTTCTACGTTTAAGAAATTACTTGCTTCTGCATTATCGAAGCACAGGGCCAATGTGTCGAACACTTGTGCTTTGTTCGTCGGAAGAAAAACTGGAGTTTCCGAGAAGCCAGCTAGGATGGCTTGATTTTCAGGGAACGTTGCAACCTCGTAACTCATATATAAACTTGTATTCGCTCTTTCTGTAGTTAAGATGTCGCCTGAGTAAGAGCCCTGGCTCTCCCAAAAATTCCGCGTGTACGTGGCTACAAAGAGCACGCTTGGTTCTCGCGCGTAAAGTTTCTGACATTTCTCTAAATTTCTATCTAGGGGTGGTTCTATGATTATCTGCGCACTATCGGGCGGTGGGACTGCGATCACCACAAAATTGCATCTGCAACATTATACGCACGAAGTTGTATTTTTTAAAATAAATCAATTAAGATGAGAACGTCCATCAATAGACACCTATAAGAGTTCGTTCCTGTGTCTACGGAAATCCGATCGTCGTTATGTTGGACTCGAGTAGCTGATTCCATGAACTTTATCGTTCCCTTCTCCGCGAGTATGTAATTCAAAAGTTCTTCGGCTAGTTGCATCGTACCGCCCTAAAATCATTCTCCACTAAGGCTTTCAAAGATCGACGCGTAAACATTCGCAACAGCAACCAATTTGCGTTACTCTCTCACTAACTTTCATTGTGCAATTGCTTTCACTCTCAAATTGAAATTTTTTTGCTGATCCGTGGGAGCTTTTAAGCGAACAACATTTTGGAAATAGGAATCAATGATACAACGAAAAATCTGCGAACCTTGATGAAGTAACGATTACTGTCCCCCACTGAAACGTTTAATCGTCGCAACAGCCCACCAGCACCGCTCAATACGTTTAGAAGCCATAGTGCCGATACTTTTTGCAGATTCCTCACACCTGTTTAAAACATTGCAAGGTATAGGTGGTCCTTGGGAGATAAAGTGACGGTCGTTCAATTCGATGGATATATCTGCCGGTGATTGTTAAAGTGGTCTAAGTCAATAATTAATTTTTCTATTTACGTAGCGTTATTGTTACGATTGAAATACGGAATGATTTGTGAACCAAACTTTTCTGACTCAGACCACTTTCACAATCACCGGCATATATCACACGTGCCGTGTTAACACTTTGACTGCCACGCTGATTTTCCATGGATGGCCCGTGGCGCCACACTTTGCATTTTTTTATGCAATTTTTTGTTAACATATGATCTTTTACAGTGCTGTAAATTGCGGTCAGTATAATTATTTTTTTCAATGATCTTTCTGGAGGTGACCACCGTGGTGCCACAGGAGAAACCATGGCCGGTCACATATGACCATCATGGCACTCAAAGTGTTACAAAATTCTGTTTTTTTATATGAACATTTTTTGACTTCAGGGCCACAACCAATGCCGTCTTATCCAACAGGTACAATGCCTAGGGGGTCTATACCGATTCTAAAACGGTTCTGGCCGCAATGATCCCCCATTCCATAAGCTGAACTTCACTGCTTCAAGAAAATTCTTACCACAGGTGGCATAAATCAAGGCGCGGCACACCGAACGAGCATACGGGATGTACACGAGCTCTCGAATACACTGGTCTATGCTGATCGTGGCGAGATTCTGCGACGTCGCATGGTACAGATCGCACGAGGTGGACTCTTGAATCTGACGGAGAAAGAATAAGGGATGAAGAAGAAATGATGAAACTTACATGTTCAGAGTGCACGATGTAATACCCACTCGGTTCCGATAATTATTGGCGCTTCTTTTAATATGTGTGACGCGCGAAGTGGGACGCTATAAGGATTCGCTGCATAATAGAGAACGGCCTTCGGTGCTTGAGACGAAGGTGTTAAATTAAAGCTCACGAAGTCCTCCGCGTAAGAGACACGTGGCGGAGGATGTCGTATTAATTCTTTGCGGATGACGATTCCGTTCGATGGATCATGAGATTTTGTGAAAAGGGGATGAATTTCATGAAGAGATAAGAAAAAAATCTTCTTCCCTATTTCTCGACGCGAGTGAACTCCGAAGCTGATCCTTTTATTATTTCCAATCGCGTTGCAACAAGTTGCAGCAAACTTTCTGCATTTTTCATATTACAATGTTTTTTCCATCCGACCCTCGCTCGTCTCGAAACAAATTGCGAATAATCTATTTTATCGAGAATAATACATTCTTCTGTTCATTAAGCGGCAATGAGATTGTCGCGAATCATCTATGTATATTACACTCACCCTTCGCATGAAATAATGAATTTCTATAGCCTTGTAAGATGGTGGATCTATCACGCTGTCTTCGTTCGCAAGCAGTATTTTCTTCTTATCCTCTACTGGTTCTCGTCGACACGTGGGCATTGCCATTCTCTCCACGAGTTCCATCATGTGAGGTTGAGCTGTATTAGCATGATAGGCAAAGTCGCAGCCGTGAGATGCTAGACGCCCACCGATGTTACCTGAGGGTTAATCCCTTCGTGCATTACTATATTGGGGCGAAAAGGAATCAATCCTCGAATTCTCGAGCCGTACGCGAAGCAAGCACATAACAGATATAACAACGTTGACTCTGAAATATGTAAACAAAGCTGTTGAGCGTTTAAATAAACAGAAATATTGCTCCTTGTGACGTACACTAAGTTTTGAAGTTCTACCATGTTATGTCCTGGAGCTGCGTGTTAAACGTTCGAAAAAGCTTTCGCGTACTTTGTATAAAACGACTAAAGTTTACAACAATCTTTTGCTTCTTTTTTTCTCTCGCATCGAGATCGATTTAAATAATGAGGAACTTACTAGAGCCCTCGATGATCAACAGTGAGAGTCCTGCTTTCCTTCTTAGGATGTGATAAGCCGTGGAGAGGCCGGTGAGGCCGGCACCAATGATCACGACGTCGTATTCGTCGTGATTGTCCATTGCAAACTATTGGAGTGCGATCTTTATCCGTTCATTTCCACTCCCTTGCAGAATTCTTTCTTTATTTACGTTCTGTCACTATTGAACTTCTCTTTAACCCTTAATCATCGTCGAAATGAACCAAATTAGACGTAACGCGTAGCATAGTTACTCGATTGGTCGACACGGCCAATCATATTTGAAGTCCGTCGCTTTAATTTACAATTTTGTAACACAACTGAAATCGTCGATTCACATAAAAGAGAGGTTAGTGCGTTATCTCCGAACTCTCCAGAAAAGTGCAAAAACCGTGTGTAACATGTGAATGTACGTACACGTGGTAGAAGCATGCGTTGTGTAGTTTTCTGGCAGAAAAATTCTTCAGTCCCATCGCAGAAATAAGCAACATGCCCGAGGACCTAACTGCATGACGTAAACAACGCAAATCGAATTAAATTACTTCTACCTAATTCTTCGCGTTTTCTACGATGTAAAAAGTCAAATATCCATATAGACCTCTCGACGATGCTCCTTCTGCCAAGTTTCATCCATCTTCGTGCTCTCTCCTTTCCTCGATTCGTTTCAAATTTTCGTCTCCGTTTACCGCTCGCGAGAACAACAACAACCGACTGTTCCCGGTCACTCTGTTCCCTTGATAATTCAGGCAACTTTTAACTGCAACCTTTATAACATCCGCGATAGCTGTCCCCCTTCGTTTCTCCGCGACCCACCCACTGGCATTCTGCAGGAAGCGGCTCCACTTACTTCGTCGTAGTTACCTTCACTTCCCTCCTCCACCACCTTTCTGCTCTTCCTTCCATACCCATTTCGCCCTCTCGCCACCGTCACTGTCTCCATCCCCCTCCCGTCCTCTTCTCCCCTTTACGACTGGTCTACTCTCTCTTTACGGAGCTCTGCATCCTAAATAATTGATTCTAACGTAGTTACCGCTGTTTTTATAACTGTTTTACCGTCCGCTGTTGCCGCTACGTAGCATATATTATTTACGGGCCACGGTTTTTAAAGTTAAGTCCCCGGTGCGCGGAGGTGCGAACGGACCTGGCGGACTATCGGGGCCACTCGCCCCTTCCTACAGCTGCCACTTCTCTCGCCCTCACTCGCTTCTCTTCCTTCTTCTACTTCTACGTCCTCTTTGACGTAAAGGTCGGCGTGGCAGAGGCACGGACGAGGGGAAGGCGCGCCTCGAGAGTCCACCACGGTGAGCTTAATTATATAAGTTTAATTACGCGTAGGAATCTTCGTCGGTGATGCGAATCTCCAGGTCTTTTCAATGGAGCGTTACGTCGCGAAATTAGTGGCACGGATGGATTTTCCACATGGTCTTCGATTTTATCCATTGATAAGATTTTCCATTGTTCGACTGCAATTATTCGTCAATTCCAATTGCTTCCGAATCTTCCAACAATCGTCTCTCTCTCTTACCACGATTTCTCTATGCGCATTATATCGTGAGATAAGAAAGTATCGAGGCATCTTCCACCTTTCTTCCCTCTCTTCCTTCTCTACCTTTCAATCCCTCTGCACCCTCGCCTCACCAAAACCTCCTTCTTCCTCCTCCATCGTACACCTCTCTCTATCTACTCCGTCATCCTACCCCTTCAGCCCTCACCTTTCTCGTTTCAAAGAATGAAGTTTTAGAATGCTGAATGCAACATCGTTCTCTTCCGGGAGGCACTTTGACACAGCCCCACGGGTACATTACTAGGATTGCCGCCCCCAATTGAACTTCTCCGACTCGCCGGGGAGGAGAGAGAGAGGGAGAGAAGCGAGGAAGAAGGAAAGAGAAGGTGAGAGAGAGTGAGAGACTACGGGATATACGAGTGAGAAAGACGCGAGGAGAGAGAAGGAGAGGGAGACTGCAAGTGAGAGGAGGAGAACGAATATGAGTGAAAGAGAAGCAGAGAGAGAGAGAGAGAGAGAGAGAGAGAGAGAGAGAGAGAGAGAGAGAGAGATAGATAGAGAGAGAGAGAAGCACCGACTCCCTTATGTCTGCAAACAGAGCCGCCCGAGGCGACACCGCCGTTCAAACACCCAATCGCCCCGTTACGGTACGGTGAAGCAACTTGAAATTCCCCATTGTTAACGCTATTTGACTTATCCGCGTATTGCCGCGGCTAACGGTGGCGTATGGAAGCTGTTGGATGGGAGGAGAGGGTGGATCGACGAGCTGATGGCGGGGTGGCGCCGACGACGAGGGGCGCGGAGGCCACGGGAGAAGGGCGAAGCCGACGGATCTGCATAATAGGTGGGCATTATCGTGCAAGGATTTCTACTTCGATATTACTCTCGGGATAACTTCGCCGGGTATTCTCTCGGCTCTGGTTTACGATCGTGAACCTGGAGAAGAATTTCATAATGGGGCTGGTTAATAAATCGCCAAACTGACTTCTCGTGAAAGAAGCCTGTTGCTACCGTCAGCCTTCGTTCAGTCTCGATTTTTTTCTCCTTCCCGTTCTACCGTTTCATCCGCCGTTCCATGGTCGCGGCATCGATTTGCGACAGTCGTCGAAGAAAGGCCGCGAATTAATTCACGAGCTCGTTGCAGACAGATGAAAATAATGCGGGGATTCCAAGAGCGGATTCGATTATTATCGTCGCTGCGCGAAGAGACGCTTGTACGAGGATGTTGCACGAATCCGATTCGTTGGTGGTGAATAGGTGCGAATGTCTGATGATGTTTCTGGAGTTCCTAGAGTATTAATTGCATCAAGCCGGCACCGTTGCCCAGTCGTCGAGACTGTCGAACGTGTCGATTGGACGGACTAGACGATGGGAAAATCCGCCGGTGATTTCCAACGATCCACTGTCGATTATTCTAACGCGCTCGCAAGTCAATCGATATTAACCGCGTCTACTCTGGCAATTGACATCATCGTGTGGTCTTGGATTAACCGGCATACCAAACGTTTACGCGTCGCAACGAAACTTCGAAGAATATCCAAGAAGATCCATCCTTCACCCTTTCTCCCTCGTCTCACTTTCGTCCTTCTATATCACGTACTTCTCCTCATAGGTATTCTTTGTATCATTTCCTCGTACCGACCTTGTCTTTTATACGATTCCTCACCCCTGCTGCCTACACGCGCACAGACGCGCACCCTCGCTCCGCCGCTCGCACGCCGCGCGTCCGTTCTACCCCTCGTGGAAAGGGGAAAAGAAAAAAAAAAAAAAAAAGAAGCCAAGAGGGTGCCGGTAACTACAGATTGCACGTCATCGAAATCCACTTGGTAGGTAACGCTCGCGATCGTTTCCCCGATATATTCGCTAATTCACGATCTCCGTTCCGGATAGGGTGGCCGAATTGGGGATGAATAGGAGGGACGGGTGGGTGGAAGAGGATGAGACTGGAGTCGCGATACCACCCCCGTGCGGCCGAAATTCTTCCTTGTAAGACGGTGGATTTCAGTATCGCGATAGGGTGGAGAGGGTGGAAGGGTGGAGGCCAGAACCGTAGAGGGTTGCTCCTCGACTGTAGGAGAGGAGGAGGCAATGGAGGTGGTGGAGGTGGTGGAAGTTAGGGGGGGTAGTCGAGGACGGTATCGGGGAGGGAGGAGGAATTCGTAATATAGAGGGCCGCTCTACGGCCCCGTTGGGAGGAATTCCGGGGTACGTTTTAAATTGCTGCATCCCCAACCTCCTTGTTTATGTATGCTACCGTGTTTCTTATTCTTGTGCGGCAGCAGGTAGGAGAGAGGAGTCGGAGCTGGTCCCGCCGCCTTCGCTTCCACCCCCATCCTCCCCACCCTTTCCACCCTCGCGGCCCCTTCTAACTTTATGTGCACAGCGCCGGCATAAGTATGCAATCTATGTGTCGGTGTTGCGTTCGCAAGCGGTACGCGCGCGCGTGTGTGAGAGAGAGTGAGAGAGAGTTCAACGTACGTGTGAAAGCTTATGCTCGTTCCTCTCGCGTGTGTCGGCACGTATTCGGGCACCGTTCGTGCGCGCGTGCACCACCGCGCACACGAGCTCCTTGCACGCTCGCGTTTCGAGGAAACGTCGCTTACACACGTAACCGCGGGGGCCACGTACACGTGCGTATTGTATGGCGAAACGTGGTCCTATGTTTCCTCTTCGCGTACCGAGCATCCTCTCTTCCTCTTCTTTCCTTCCTCCTCCTCCTACAACACCCTCGAACCTTTCCTTCTTTTTGAGTCTTCTCCTCGTCCTCCGTAGCTTTCTTCCTTCTTTCTCTCGTCTCTTTTGCTCTCTCTCTTGTTCTGTTCCGTTCTCCACTGCCTATCGTTTCTCCGCCACGACTCCTTCCATCCGCTTTGCCTTCCCTTACTACCGGCCACCTCCGTCGTTTCTCTCTCGTGAATTCTTTTCGCGTTTCCCGAACTCTCTCCCTCTCTTTCGCGCGCGTAAGAGCAGCGCGCTCTTCCCTTCCTTCGTTCCACCCTCCTTCTTCTCCTTCCCTCGACACATTTCACGTCCGCCCTTTTTTCTCCCCATTTCTTTCTCTACTTAGACCCTCTCCGTTTCAATTGCCGTAATGGCGCGCACTCGTGGGTTTAATCGCGTCATTTAGCCGCGGCGATTTCCCAAAGTTGATTAATTGCGGCCATTCCAAAATCCCGGGGCCCCTTGAAATGGCGGTTAGGAAATGAGAGCGAGGTGGGCAGCGAGCTCGAGAGAGAATAGTGGAGAGAGAAGTGTCTAATTGAATTCGTGCTTGTCGTCGAGAAGATGCTTTCTTTATCTCGATTCCAGGAAGAGATCGTCGTGACGCGTCGATCGATCATTTCGCTATCCTTCCGAAGATTCTCCCGATCTTCTGAAAAATTTAAATTATTCCGAACGAGCCTAAGCTCGCGGGGGCATGGGAATAAAGGTAGAAATAAGCAGACATTTCTCCGGATAAAAAGGAAGAGAGCAGTGTGCCATTCGTTAAAGATTAAAGGTCATTGCCTAGTCTTGAATGAGGAATGCTTCAATCTGCTGGCATATGAAAAAAGACCTTTCCCGGATCTCTAAGGTGCGAGGGAATAGCGACGTTTATTGCTACAGGTTGCCGGCCACCTACAACCGAGACTTTACGAATGCGATCGACGGGGAATTTTTAGAAAGTCTTGCTCCCGCCGTCTGATGAATTTCAAATGCTTCCAAGAAAAGGCGAAACTGGGTTGTAACTTTAAATGTGATCTCGTAAAATCGCGCGAGAAGTTTCGAATTAACAAACGTGCCTTTGAACTCATCTCCGAAGATGTTCGATCTTTTTTATTAGTGCAAAGTAAAAATGTCCACGATTGAACTTTTCGAATTAAGAACCCCCTTGTCCTGTCGTTTACACTTGCTTCGTTCAAAATTTATTCTTTTGCAGTTTTCGCTTCGCTCTTCGTACCCGGAAGAATCGCATAGAGGTAACTCCACCAATTTACGCTGCTACATCCGACGCTACTCCGACTAACCTCCAATATCCGTCACCGCGCTAATATTCACTTCTTTCGCGATAATCAAATAACTTAATTTTCTCGAAAACTTCAATCTCCCCTTTTCCTCTCCCTTTCTTCTCTCCGTCGAGCGAGGTCGCGACCAAAAGCAAAATCATAAACGACGCCCTTTTCGTGTTCCTGCCTCGGGGACATTCGGTGCACGCGGTGCTGCGGATCGTTCTCGCGGCACTCATTTGCCAATCTCAATATATGTATACTAATATATGTATACCAAACAGAACGAGACGTAGCTTTATGTATGGGCTAACCCAATAGACTTAACGCGGTAAACATTAAGCGCGCGCGCGCGCGTACACGTATGCGTCCTTTCGCGCGATGTGACACGCATGCACGCGCGTGTAAATGACCGTGGAATAGACGGTGGATAGGCCCGTGGTAGAACTAGCGAGGTAACGAGCAGTGGGGTGGAGAGTGTGGAGGCACGGTGGAACTGCAAGAGGGAATGAAAAGAGAGGGTGGCAGTGGGGGTTGGGTGGTTGAATTTGGGGAGGGACCAGGAGGTGGTGGCAGAGCGTAAGTCAACCGTCGATGCTCGGGGCCCGTTTTCGTCGTGCCATCGTCGTCTACGTCCACGTTCTCGCGATAATGCGACGCGCGCGCGTGTGTGTTCCGCGTACACGCGTGCACGCTCACGCGCATATGCATGCGGTGACGTGTGCGTATACGCGACCGCCAATTTGCCAGCATGATCTCCGCCTGGAGTGGAACAAGTGTCAACTTGATGGACACGTGTAATCGCATGCATGCCGAGAAACGCACGAGTGTCTGCCCGTATGGTTGCTCTTCGTAATGGCTAATCCAGAGATGATCAGTTGCCGAACGAAAATCGATCGATTCTGTAGTAGAAGATTTGAAATTAAATTGTGGAAGTTCGCTCGCACGGGGTTGCATGTCCGGACAAACGAGGTACAAATGTGATTTAAGCGAGGGGTATGCGTGCGAGTAATGGTGGATTGTACGAAGACGTGGAAATCGATTCCCGTTTTCGCGGTAGCTTGTCAGCGGATTGATTAGTGAATTAGGGAACTCGGTGGTGAATAATTACGCAGGGCGGTTTTAGGCGGTAATAACGTCACCGTGCAATCGTTGCTTAGTGCAATATAATGGAGTCCAAACAATGTCATGCGAAATAATGGCATAGGATGGAGATTAAGTGTTTTGAAGCTTACACGTGCGAGGTGAGTGATAGAAATTGTGTCAACGCGCGGTTAATAATTGATGGCGCTCGTGACGGAGAAGGTAGAGCTCGCAGACGAATTTTAAGGTCACTTTTCGTTCGGTCGTGCTAATATCCCATTTCAGTGATTCTGATACGTCGCAGCGCGAAAAGAAATTCTCTTGAAGTCGGACAACTTCGTGAGGAAGTTTCACTTATGTAGGCCGCTCGTATATCGAAACGTTGAAAATAACGGTTAAAGCGAGTAATGACACTGCGAAATCAAATATGCTGGCCGGAGCGTTTCGTCGATGCGGTCACCGCGGCAGCTGAAAGAAATAGATTAATTTTACAATTGTATCGGACACATGGTCAACAGTAGAAACAGTCAGTTACACGTCGGACAGAACCCAATGCGGTGGCTTACATATTTTGTAGATATTAAATCGAGAACTTTGGATCAGCTTTGCCACGATGTGACGACCACTTAAGCGCACAAATATAACCACTTTTCGCGAAGCGTGTGGCTTACACAGCTTTGTTTGTTCAAAGCATTGCAAAACATAAACTCAACGTTGCAAAGGAACTGTCACTGCTTATGCAACTTCAAGATCCATCCGCAGAAACTTTACAAGGACTACAATCGTCGTGCACCTCGGTCAATCGAGTATTACGAAGATCTTCCGTTCAACAATGAAAAAAAAAATTGCCCCGATAAGTAACCTGATTCCACGAATGAATGTTCCGCTCTGGTCTCATGGCACCGTGGAAGCATCGCTCAGAAGCACCGGCATCTCTCGTGTAATCGACATGACAGGCAAACGCCCCTCGTATCAGCAGTTACAATGAGTGACACCCCCGTTAAAGATTCAGCAGTAAAATGCCTTTTCGGAGGGTGGGCACGTTCGCGTAGTCGGTCAGAGTAGGAGGGTGCACAGGCGACGGACGGAGAGCGAGCAATTTGAGATTTTCCACTGCTGGAAGAGAGAATGAGCGAAAGAGGAGAGAAAGGGGAGATAAACAGAGAAAAGAGAGAAATTCTGAGGAAGGAGGAGGAAGTCGTAAGCGTCGATAGTTGAAGCGGTAGAAATTTGAACATCAACTCTTCGTCGCGGTATTTTCCATTCCGAAGAATTACCTTTCCAGATGAAGGGATAGGTTCGTGTAAAATCCGTTGTAATGCCATTGTCCTTCCCCGTAAAGCCCATTATTACTATCGAATGCCGATCGTTAGATAGATCGCGAGTCAGCTGTAAATATAATATACTGAAATCCGCGCCAGCATGAATTATTTTACATGTATAAGGCGATATGCGACCAAGCAAGATAAAGAGATTCGCGAATGTTTCTTCGACAAATCCGATTATCTTGACGGGACGTGGGAAGGAATCTTTTGCGAATGTAAGTACGTTACAGGAGGAAACGAATGGCGAATGATACCCGGGAGGGAGGTTCGAGAGGATTGGAATTCTTGAATGAGATCTGCACGAGAAGGCAAGGGGGCACTGCGAAAGGGCGAAAGAGTTTCCGTTTTGCAGATGCCTTCTCGTTATTTATAAGATAGAAAATGCTGGTTGTTGCCACGTATCAAGGATTTATTAAGTTAAAAGCACCGAAGTACCTACGGCCCGTGGGTATCGCGAATTCGTAGAGAGTTGCGTGAAATAATGATTCGTTTATTCCGCACTGTTTATTTCGGGTATCTTCCTTCGCCGCTGTTTTTCACCCTTGCATGTATTACGATCCAACGACGTTTGAAAGAATCAAGCGAAACGACGGTAAATGTAGCTAAATTGAAGTCTGCGACCTCTCGGTAGTATAATAGCGATGGATTTAAATATTCTCGTACACCTAAAAGGAAGTACGCTTTTTTTCGCCCATCGAACATTCGTTCGGACTTATCGCGAGAATAGAAATTCTACCTACGAGATTTTTCGTCATCGTCCAACATAAACTACCGCTAGGCGTAGCTGACCGATCACCGTTCGACCGAGCCGACCACCGAATACTATCCATCCTTTTTCCTAGCCGCGCATTTCAACAGCCGCACAATTTCGCTTCGCCTAACCGCAGAGAACCGTTGATTCACTCTTTCAACCCACGCGAGCGTGCACGGTCCGCGCGAGAGGGAGGAAAGGGACGGCTGGTTGCACTCTCTTTCCTTCCTACCCTCCTCCACCTTTTCTCTTCCTTTTTTTTTTACGCGGTTCACCCTCGACCCGGCCCGCGCTCTTTCACCTTCACCCTTCGCCCACGACGACATCCCCGTCGCCATACCCGACACAGCTTCGCGTACCCCTGGCGAGAAGAGCGGAAACGGGAAAGACAGAGAGAGAGAAAGCTGAAGAGAGAGAATATATCGAGTGTGAAGGAAAGAGAGAGAGAAGGGTGATCATCCCCCTACGCTTACGGTGTGCCGCGCAGAACGCGTGCCGCCCCGCCGGTGTAACGGGTTGCGCCGATTATACTCATTAGCTTGATTGGAAATATGCGGTATTACTGTCCCATAATTCCGGGGTAACTTTCATTTGCCCTCCTCAGGGGTCTCGCCTCCTTTGCCGTCGCTACGAGGGTGGGAGCAGGGCGGAGGGTTTTAGCCGGAGGAGGACCGACGGTTTCGTTTCGCTCGTGTAATTATAACTTTCCCTGATGCGGGGCTACCGACTCCGTGACGAGCGGAGCGGGGCACGCGCGGCCGCGATCCAACCTGCCACGTTGGATTATACATTTCGATCTCTAAATACCACCCTCGTGCACACCCTCTCCGGTCTGTGTCTCTCGCAGTATTGTTGCACCGGTGCGAGCGCCCACAAGGGCGACGGGTTTTCAAACGTGCGTGTTCGCCCGACACATTGCGTATCGCGCGGTATTCTTTGTTGTGCCCTGGCGTTTTTGTGGCGTTTGAGTTCACAGGCAAAGGGAAAGAGAATAGGAGAGAGTAGGTGGAAGAAAAGAGACGAGAGATGTCAATGATCGATCGTACCAATGACCGCCTTGGAGGATTCAACGGTACTTGGAATTTATGTGGAACCTGAGACGAGAAGAATCGTTGGGATCGCCAAAGGCTATTGGAAATTTGGACAATTAATTAGGGGGTCTAGGGTACGGAGTGTAGGGTTTACCGAATCTCGTGACAGAGGATTAAATTCTAGTCGCTGGCATGTACAATTCCATTCGCGTCACTATATTTATTTCATACTTATTTTGAAACATACATCCCGAGCCGATTTTACCGCCGACACGTTTCCCACGAAATAAACATTCGTACGTGCGTTCCACGCTAATTGGAATTGGCAGGGAATGTTACGAGTCGATAAAAATGCCAATTCTGGATTTCATCTATAATTCATAGTTCGTTCGTCGAGTAGATGAGGAGGGGAGGAGATGCGAGGAACAGGGAGGGAGAGACAGAGCAGGGAGGGCAAGGGACGGGGGTTACTCTGAAAAAAAAATTTTCTCACCAGCTTGCCGTAGCACTGGATTTTAATTCGTCGCGACCGAGATTTCAAGACATTTTCGAAAAATTGACATCCGGCTCGTATCGTGCTTTCTGGTACCACGAGCATGTCCCTGCGCTCCCGTATCTACATAAGTGACGAACCGTCGACGAAGAGTTTAATAATATTTTCATCTTGCCTCTGAGATCGGTTACCGACGACGTGGCCGTTCTCGTGGTCGTCGCGAGGGTATCGCCTAATTCTCCGCTAAAAAATTCTCCACCTGCGTCTGCGACGACCCGATGACCCCCTCGTGGCGCCTTAAATAATATCCCGACGCCGTCTCTTGAATCCGTTCATTTCGACATCTTTAAAATTCGAGCTTATCAAACATTCACGCGGTCGTTAATCGATAATGATTCTAAATTCAAACGTTTTTAGTCAAGCTTTAAAGTAGTCCGATTCGGCGGGATCGTTACCAATAAAGCGCATCCATAAAAAATAATATCGATATCCTGGACGAACGATTACCGCGAGTATCCGATTATCCGATTAGTTCGACTAAATCAAACCGACTGTCCAGTCTTCGCCGTCGTGGATCTTTCTCCGCTTCGTTTTCTTTACTTCTTCGTTTCTACCCGAACTTCACGCGCTTCCCACTCGAGATTTATCAATATAAATGGGTGCTGCGACATCCTTCGGAGCGAAGCGCGTCGCACCTCCGGGGTTCATTCGAGGGTCGTTGGAGGGCTCCTATTTCCGCGCCGCGGTGAATCCTAGATATCGGTCGTCGCGGCGCATCAAGACGACACCTGGGGTCACCCAGGCGGTGGCGACGCTCGTATAACGGGACACGTACCGGGCGCACATTTCGTGGCTCGTTCGTAGTTTAGGATCCTCCTCTGTGACCGAGTATCGTGCACTACCAGGAGGTCACTTTGCCCTCGAGCGGTGAGCTACGTGACTACCGGAGTCACGGTCCTTCGCCATCCGACGTTCGATCTGACGTTCGCCAGCACGGTGAGGATGTTCCTTTCGCGAGGTCTTTCTTACGACGATTCTTTTTACTGATTTCTAAATAGGGGACGCAGATACCCTGAGCGTCGTGGACTCAAGACAGGAGGAGTGCAGACGATGAACGAGCTTGGTCGAATTATTTAACCGACACTGAATGCAAGGGGTGGTAACCGTGAATTTAAAATCAAGGGGTGGTAAAAATCACAATGGGAATTTGGACGATAGATTTCTCGTCGTATGTAAAGGTATCTTGAATTTGGAATTTGTTGGTTAATTATTCGACGACGTATTTTTTACCCAGACGTTTGAGATCTTTGGAGAATTCAATGGTAGAAGAAGCGCAAAGATACTTCGAGTTACAAGGGTAAAGAGGAGCGGTGAATCGAAGGTAACTTTCCGTAGCACCCTCGGATCGAGGACGGATGGAGGAGGCCCAAGACGAAGAAATCGTAAAGAGACGAGACGGACGGAAGAAGAAGGGGATGAACAAGAATTTGGATACTGCTCCGTGCCTTAGGCCAGTAAGTTCGCGAAGGCTTTTGTGCCCGAGTATTCTACCACTTTGCTCACCCCAGCTTCTTATTTCGGCTGCGTTTTGCTACGTGACCAGCTTGAGGCTCGCGAACCCCTTACGGTTGGAACACCCTTCCACCCTCTCCACCTTCTTCTTTCTTCTTCCGCGACTACTACGTTGCGCCAACCGCTTCTCGCCGTTCTCTCCGCCAGGCAGTTTCGCCGAAAATCAATTTTTACCGGTTCCCACCGGTTTACGTAACTACCGGCGCCGGTTCGCAATTGCTCGCCTTCCGGTGTGGATTTCTATGCTATCTCCGACGCAAGGGACAACGTAAGGACTCCTACGAGGAAGAGAGCGCGCGAGAGTAAAAGGAGGAAGGCGTATACGAAGGCGATCTAGGAGAGAGAGTGAGAGAAGTGGAGATGGAGAAGGAGCAAGTGGATAGATGGTAGACCAGGCAGGATAGAGAATCGTTGGTAGGTTTAGGTTTCAGTGGCATCCAGGAGGACGAGAGGAAGGGTGCAGGAGGTCGGTGAAGATAGAGAAGGTGGAAGGATGAGGGAGTGAGAACGAGGAGGTGGCGGCGGCGGTAAGGGGGGTGGGTTTGGATACCTTGTCGAGGATAGGCTGCCGGTGCAAGTAGGTTTAATATTTGATACCGCGGGCTGGTCATCCTGCCGAGGCGATAACACAGGCCCCGCGGGAACCTTCCGCCCAACATCCCTCGGAAAACGACTGCCGCCATCCTCCTCTCTTCCTCTTCCACCTTCGCCAACCGCCTTCTCTTCATCCTCCTCCTTCACTTCGTCGTCCACCTCTTCTTCCTTCTCATTCTCCACCTCCTCCCCTCATCTCGGGCGTCTTCGCTATCCGCAACTGCCCACTCGTTCCTTCCTATCCATCGTACCAGCCTGCCTACCTGCCGGCCTGTCCTGCCTTCCTATCTTTCCTCAGTACACCCTGCTTGCCCTCTGTGTCCTTCCTCGACCACACGCCTGTGGATCTCAACGCTAACCCCATACTTCTCCACCCCTCGTTCCATTCCTCTCGCCTTCCTTAGCCCTCTCCAGCCACCGCGCCACCCTCAGCGTGTCCAACTGGATGCCTACCGCGCGCCCTTCCACCCACACCGCCACCACCTTCTCGAAAATGAACGATTGACCGCGAGTAGCACGCTCACCGGGTGAATAAGTGCCGTCACTTGCGGACGAGCCAAATTGGTTACGGGCCTGACACGCATGTGAAACGGAGAGAGGAGAGAGGGACGTGGTTGATTACTGGCACGAGATTATGACATAGTTGGATACGCGAGTTCTTCAGAAGCGAAGAATTTTTACGGTGGTCGTCGTGGTTTCGTTGTGGTCGTAGGTAGATTCACATATCAGTGGACATTTATAATTATTGTCGCGCAATTATATGCAAGGTGTTTTTTATAGTTCTGTTAGAAACGACGGACAACCAAGGATTCGAAGAACTTCGTAGAATGTTAGACAAATCTGTCTATCAAAGAGCGTCGGTGATTCTCTTGGGAGATGTCTTAAAGAAAAAACTCCTTGGTGACTACCTCTTTCTCTGATTCTAGCTTCGCGAATCCAAGTCTCTCCAAAACTTATCATCGAGATTTTGCGGACAGCATCGAGAGCGACGGTGGCCAACCCACCATCGCTGGATCAGTTTCGTTGGGATCACCAGCGTACGTCTCCCCTTTTTCTCTTCGGCCGAGTTTCACGGATAGCGGGCTTTATTCGTTTATTCGATCGACGAAAGTCCCGAAGCCTTGTGGGAGCAACAGAAGGGATTCGGGGTTACGAAGGGTCCTCGGCACTTTAAAAATTCATTATGAAATAGCTCACACAAATCTGCACTTTACCGCCTGGCCTGGACCGTTCAAATTTCGGTCAGTCAGCGTGTACGTCGAAGGCAGCAATTACCGTCCCTGCCGGCTAATGAAGGTAGAGCGGAATACTCGTCGCTTCGATTCAATACGTACTTTTACGGTCGTCCTACCGAGGTCAGAGGTCCATCGTCGTTTTTAAACAGATCCTTCGAAAGCCAACCCTAAAAACCGGAAAGAACATGTTCTTCTAGGCCGTCAGAAAATCCCCGTGAATCTGGCAAATCTAAATTTCAGACCCTCGACGAAATTCGCCAAATAAACACCAACCTAAACCCACCATCTCCACAAGCGGATAAAAATCGGTGCAAACGAAAAATCGTTTTCATCCGCACCACGTACTTCTACGCGTCCCAACGAATTCGTGTCCACGATGCGCGACGTTCGAGCGAGCAATGAGCTTCGCGTCTAGCCTCCGCCGTACGCAAATTGTTCGCGTGATGTGCAACTTGGTTGGACTATCCTCGGTGAAATGTGTCGACGAGGGTGGGCGACATGTCCACGTGGCACTTACCAAGGCCCCGTACACTCAGCGGACAGGTAGCCCGGCAGGTAGGTAGGCAGGCGGACTGGCAGGTAGTTGACAAGAGATTTTGCGTGGTCGAACAAAAGTGCGACGTAGGATAAGAAAAGTAGGTAGAAACGCCGGCTCGGCTCCTCGTGCTCGGCGGATGGACACACGCAGAGCAGAGGGATAAGGTTGGCTGCGGCTCGACATGGGGGAGTATTCGCGCGGCGAAGGAAGTCTTCCTCAATGGTGGCGGAAGGAGTGGGACAGGTGAGAGATGTCGTCGTGGTGGGAGCGAGGAGGGACGGAGGACGGGAAAGAGAAACGAGGGGTGGCGGAAGGTGAGGGGAGGGAAACGGAGAGGGAGGATGGACGAGGCTGGCGGGTGGTCGCGCACAGCGAGACACCCATGCTAGAGGGCACGAAGGCAGGGGCAAAGATGGCCGACGGTAGTTAGGGGCTGAGACGCATGCGCGATCGCGCTCCGACTCCGCCCCTAGCTCGCGTCGGCAACCCCCGCCACGAGCACGAGCTCTTGCAGCTTTCACCCCCTTGGCGCCTTGGCAACCCTCCGCTCCTCGCGGTGGGCACGCGTTGCCGTGCCAAAGTCCGCCAGGACCGTCGTCACTACCCCCGGCATAGCCACCACCATCGACGCCACCACCACCACCACCGCCGTCATCGGTGGTGGCGACCCGGAGCGGAGAAGAGCGAAAGTCCGAGTGAGAGCCGTAGAGAGGGGACGTCCGATAGAGAGGGATCGAGGGAGAGGATGAGTGTGAGCCACCCCCTCGATCCACCACCCCTAGACTCCTCCCGCCAATCGCTTCTTCGTCCCCCGCGGAAGAGTTCATCCGCAGCGCACTCGTTCACGGTGGGCCAGTCAGCGCCAAAAAGTGCGGAGCACCAGGACGACAAGATCCGCGTACGGTCGTGCGCGGGCCTCCACGAAAAAAGCCACCCCACCACCCCACCGTTAACGCGTACACCCTCGCGCGAGCCAGGAGAACTAGAAGAAACGTTGTAGCGCGGAGTTCTCGTTGTCTTTCCCGAAGCGCGATTCGCATTGCCATTTGTAGTGGAAGTTCGCGAGGAATTTGCAGCGCGTGGTGGATACGACGGCGTCGCGGCGCCTCGCGTCGTTGGGCCTCGTGGCCCCGATTCCCTTCCCTCTCGCGAGAGAGACCACCTAGGGACTGTTCCTTGTGGTGAAGCATCCGAACCCGAATTCGTTCTTTCTCGAAACGGCACCTCCTCGGCACGTACCAACCACCAGTTCCCGTGGCTGAGAGCTCGTCTTCTCGGGATGACTGGTTGACGCAGCTGGTGGACGCCGGGGCGCGAGATCCCTGTGAAGTGAGCCCGAAGTGAGCCCGAGGTGGTGAACCGGCTGAAAGCCCAGCCCTGCTCAAAAGTGCTTAAAGTTTGTCGGAATAGAGTTGATCGGTGAACGATAGGACGTCAGTGACGATCATGCGGGAACTAATGGAGCTGCTTCCGATCACGGGAGAGGACCTGGACTGGTTTAATCCGATCGGACGATGAAGGAGCCCCGCTAGCCTGCGAGGATCCCAGTGCGGTGTAGTTCGGTACGCGAGCCTGATTCGCCTGGACGCGCGCGAGCACCGTATCCATCGTTCTTCTCTCCCCCTCTCTCTCTTTCTCTCTCTGTTTCTCTCGATCCTCCCTCTTCCTCCGCGGTTCGTTTCTTTTTCTCTGCCACGGAGAACACCGCGAGTTAAGGGCCTCGGTGGCGAAGGAGACGGGCCGAGCTCAAGACGGAAGAGAAGATCGCGACGTAGGAGTCTCGTGGACCCTAGCCTCCTACACAGATGCGAACGCGTCCCGACAGCGGAGGTGAGCGGCCGTCGCTGCTTGTACGTCGTCGTCGATCGTCGTCGTGGGTCACTTCCTCCACCAATTCAATCGTCTGGTCCTCGCGAATTGTCTGGACGCGTGAAGAGCCCCAGCCAGCGACGGTGGGCCACTTGGTTCACGGTAACCGAGCGTCGGGCACCACGTCGTTTTAAACGAGAATCGAGAAGATGATGTACTCACCTGACAAGATGATGGGGAGCAAGGGGCTCCACGGGGCACCGATTACGGCCCCTGGATGCTTCCCATCGGGGAGGTACTCCCCGCCACCATATCGCGCGGCGCCGGACCCGATGCCGCCTCCGCCGCGACGGTGCATGCCCAATCCTACGGTAAGTGGATATGCTTCTTTCCATTCGGATGTAGCACTTCGAGATTCGTAAAGGTTGTATGTGGTTGTAGAATCGATTAATAGAGCAGTGGTTCTATCTTGGGTTCTATGTTAGGTTGAATAGAAGTCGAATTTGTGTAGACCTCTTGGCGCGTTTCTCGGTAACTTTCTTGGAGTAGGTAGTAGCGTCGAAAGTAGCTTATATTTATGTATGCACGACGTGTGGACTAGATAATTGAAAGGTATACGTGAGATGTTTTAAAGTAGCAATTTCGTATGTTTTTATTACGCTCTTAACTCACTCTTTTAATCCAGTCGGTCTTTATATTTTTTACGTCGCGAGTCCTTCTTCTCGTGGTGTTAAGCGTGTCATACAGAATCGACGCAATTTTGCCGAGAAACTTTTCCTCGTCCATTTTTACGGCATGTACTTTCGGACGTCACCCACTTTACGGCCTCAGCTTGTATCTTGGTAGGATCTTATCTTTCGCGCGATTTATCTCGATCAGCTGAAAGCTAATATTAAATAGGAAACAGTTACCACACGATTTTACTCTAATAAATGGCAAATCATTCTGACATAATGTACATACGCGTATGAACTGTTACTGTTAATAATTTGGGACAAGTTGCTGCTATTCTCCTCAGATGGAAAGCGCCCCTGTCGACATTGATTAACTTCGTGCACTAACAATGTCTGCAGTTAGTAATATTAAGGGTTCGCTCATAATTCACAATGCAGCAGCGTACCAGGATAAATGAGAAACATAAACGAGAATCTATTACTTCTTTGCATAAACAACTAGAGAACCGAGCTGTATTTGTGCGTTCGCTCATTGTCGAGGAAGAATTGTGAATGCATTACGCACATTAACACACGAGAAACCAATACTTTCTATTTTCTTTATGACAAACTGTGCAAAAACTTTCACCGCAATTTTAACGATTACGTTACGTTACTCCAATTTGTAATAATTCAGAGACTAATGAGATTAACGTTCGTTAAAAAGTGTCTCTTTCGCAGTTCTCAGAAATGTATCCTTTAACTAATATTAAAGTAATATTCCAGAGGAAACGCATTACTCGTAATTTAGTAGCGACAACGTATTAAGTGAATTTAGACATTCCTCGAAAAT
The DNA here is from genome assembly GCA_944319695.1 of Tiphia femorata. Taxonomy (NCBI): domain Eukaryota; kingdom Metazoa; phylum Arthropoda; class Insecta; order Hymenoptera; family Tiphiidae; genus Tiphia; species Tiphia femorata. The sequence goes on from OX090899.1 coordinate 2,945,541, forward strand.
TGATCAGAAAGTGATTAGTTATATTTATAAATCCACTCAATTGCCGCTTTGTAATCGACGTTGTTCTTTGCGAATCTTAAAATAACGGTGCGACGCGAAGTGGAATAATGAACAATTCCATGTCCGAAGATCCGGCTGCTAAATTACATTATCGATAGTTGCGTACACTACCTTGTAACGATGTAAGATCTTTTTTATCTCGCGGAGCAGTAGAAAGAGAGAAAGCCATGTCGTCAGAGACGAAAAATAAAAATAACGTTCGATTCTGGTGATTCTCGGAGGGACAAAAATGGAGCGTCTCAAGGTTCTCTTTAAATCATATTCCCTTGCTCCGACTGGAAACGATCCATTTAAAGCAGGGAGTACGTATAGAGAGAGGGGGATTGGCTATCGAATATTGATCATCGCGCTGCGCGTATTCGAAAAAACTGCACCTTTATTCGGATCCTCGAGAAAGAAGATCCTCCATAACCTCGTGTCGATATTCGTGAAGAGTCCTCAAAGATCGTTTGACTTGCGCACGGCAATTACATTGCCGTCGGTATCGAGAATAGACGCGTGGATAGAACGAAAGGGGATTTTAATCGATTTATTTTGCTGAATTATGGAGGAGTATCTGCGAAGCAGCCTTATTCCTGTAGGATGTTTCTCAAGAAAGGTTATCGGTGAATTCTTTTGACCGTCGCGGTATTAGAAAAGTGAATTGGAATTTAAACAATATCCCATTCTGATTATGACGGCATACGTACACTGAGTCGGGAAATATTTAATAAAGTGGTTCGTCATGTGTATGTACTTACTCCGATCTTGATCCACTCTCGATAATTTCACGTCACCGAAACGTCTCAAGTCTAAAATTCGACGTATCCCAAGAATTGTTCTCTACTTTCGGCTGACCTTCCAGTGGTGAAATAGAAATCAACTAGCTGGCCACATCCGATTCCTGGAAGGTTTAAGAAATTTTCTCCGTATCCCTTCACGATTACATTAATCTTTCACACGCAGCGTCGTCTACTCCACGCGACACTTAGCGCAGCGAGTCAACGTTGCGGAGTGATCTTGTGGGGCGAAAAGTTTAAAGGTGAACGATAAGAATATCGACGACTCGTAGAAGCGTTAATCGAGGCGAGAAGAAGCCAGGTGAAGGGAAACAATGAGACGACACTTGCAATGTTAACGCGAAAGGGTGTGCATAATATCGAAACAGTTTTACAACACGACACTGTGTATGATGCTATCGTTCGGGCCACATGTAAATAGCAAAGATGGTCAGACCTTTCGTTATTCCAACCTACAAACCGTAATGTCCGGTTAATCAGGAAATATACAGTAACAATTTTAGGACGATACTTGCAACTGAAAACTACCCAACGCTCGAATTTACATGTGGCCATCGTCCGGACATCGCGATTAAGATCAATGATTCGCAGAAAGAATCACGATTAGGGCAAAGCACATTCATATCAGTGGCGACTATTTATTTTTTTTCCTACGCGCCAACTAACTGAATTTGCTTCTCGGAAGTAGCAGGTATCCAAACAGAATCAATCGGGGCGCAGTGCCTCCTCCTGCTTTCATCCCGCGCCGAGCCCCCGAGGCTTCGCCAAGAGCGACACTCCACCCCCGAATCCCTCCACAAACTCTTCCAACGTCGATCCACCGTGCTTGAAGCCATACCATACCCATACAGTGCCTTCAACCGACCTGTTCCATCTCCCGCTTCCTCTCTCGGTTCCCCTGGCCCCACCAAACCCTCCTTCGGGGGTGGAAAAGGAGGTGGAGGGTGGAAGCAACGTGCACGAGCTCCCTCCACTTCACGTCGAGGGGTCTCCACAGTCTTTAGTTTATTCATGTGACGTAATAGGATAAAAACCGTCGCTACGAGCTGAGTGCCTAGATGAGATTACAGCCGTACTGTTACGCCCGATAACGCGAATCCGACGTAATCGCTCCTTCCTACGATTTTTACTGGTGGCCCGCTCTTCCATCCCCGTTTCTCTCCCGGCTGAGCCCCATTCTCTTCTTCCGAAAGTGTAGTACTATCCTCGCACGCTGCTGACGTTTCTCTTCTCTCTTTCGATTTTCGCGAATCCGCGCTCCACTCCGTAATTGCTTTCTTCTCTCCTTCTTTTTTATGTTACGATTCCACGTTGACACGTTCACTCTTCTACCTGGCGTCGGTTCCAATTTCTTTAGCTCCTTCGCGAGCTTTCTCTTCCTCGTATCTTTCTAGTTTCTTTCGCTACTCTTCTTCTTTCGTTTAACCCATTTTCCGCTTTACAATAAACCGATATGCACAGCTGAAAAGTAAAGAAAAAGCGAGAATTGTCTGAGAAAATATACCGTTTGCTGCCGGGGGGGGGGGGGGGGGGGGGTGATTACGAATCGTTTTCCACGGACGCGGACGATGAAAATAAAGGAAAATTGATATGATGGGTACTACAAACGTCGCGCGTCGTGTTACTTGATCGTTCGTCGGGGAGGGTCGACTAATTGTAAGAGATGCCCAAAAATTAATAGCACTGAATATGTGCACGTGAGCTTCCGCACGTTTCAATTTCTCTGATACTTTATTTTACTTTAGTCTCGAGTATCGGTCTACGGTCTGTCTTACTCTTCTCGTCTAATTCGACGCACCAACACTTTTCCGAGACACTCAAGGCCCGATGATAACGTCGATGATTCGTCGATTAACGAACTCTCACCCTTGACTATTGGACCCATCGTTTCCTTCTATAAAACATTCCATGAAACATTAATCGAAGAAATAGAATTTCAAATTGGAAAAGGTCGTCTCGGATGTTCGCCGATTGGTGGTGGATGAAGAGAGGGAGGACGGAAGAGGATGTAGATGGGCTTGGAAAGGGTCCATGGCTTGCTCCACCCGTAGTGTTAATTACATGTGATAATTAATACAGCTTCCTATTACGTATTCATAGCTACTCCCCTAATTATTCAGGGTCTGATGGATATTACTCGAACGCGTTTTCCGCCTCGTGTCTTCATCTGGACCGCGTGGAATATCAATGAAGGTGAGTGGAACGCGTGATAACGTTCCACGAGCAGGGACGTTTCGCGAGAACTAACGCAAGTTTTTCCGTCGTTCTTGCCGGTGGTGGTGGAAAAACTTTCACGGCCCATTCGATTCTCTCCTTCTCCCTTGATTTCTCGTCTCCGAAGTGTTGCTAGAATTATCACGAAGCATTGGTCCTTTCTATTTACAACGAAGTGACGCACGTTTGCTTCGTAAGCTCGTCAAATTTCGGGGCTACATATGCTAAAAATACAACGGGGTAAAGAGAGAGGGAAGAAAAATGACGAAGTACTCGATTGTAAAGCACACACCGGTCCCATCACTTTTTCATGCGCCCATCTAGATCGTACCCTCCAACCTGGTGGCCCAAATCCTCTATCACCTGGCACATCACGCACACCCCTTGCTGACCGACAAAATCACTTATGTCCGCGTCTCAAGGCCGGAGCGTATTCTCGCAGCCCGATAAACGATTCACGGCCGGTCCTAATGATTTATTACGACCCGAAGGAGCGGGATCGACTCGCGCGTTGCAGCGGAGGCAGATGGAGAGGGCGAGGAGAGCGCGTGGGCGCATGGCTTCGGGGTACGTCGACGGAGCGACGCTAAAGACCAGAGGAGAAAGGTGAAAAATAGAGGCCAGCGCGACGACGAGCAGGGCCCCGCTACGAGTAGCGTAGTGATTATCGATTGCTCCCACTGCGTTGCCCTCTTCGCGTCATCGCTCATTAACCATTGAAAGTAAACGCGCTCTTTCGAGCGAGCCGCCGAACCGCAAAGTAGCTCGAGTGAATCGTTGAGTCTTCTTAATGGTCTTCAACACTGTACGCGTAGATAGGAGGGTCGTGCTTTGATTTGTTGGGATTATTTTTTTACTTTCCAAAGAACGAGGATGTTTAGGACAATCACATACTTTTTCGCGCGATCGAGAATCCGGAGATATTGCGTTTTGTCCATCTACAATTGAGATATCGATTTGTCGGAATTCGGTACTGTCCCGAATGCTTTTCGTTCGACGTGAGACAATGGCATCAGACGGGTGCTAAATCAGTTTTCGGTTTATCGAATGTTTTGTATAATTCTGTTTCTGCGCGCATCTCGGAGAGTGGGCTAAGATTCGTTAATGTTTAAACGTCATTCGGCGAGTCGACGCTCGTGGGTGCATTTTAAGCCCGCGTTCGCGTTGCCAACGACGCGCGCGGTAATGATGCGATAAATAGCAATAAAATCGTGTAAAAATAATCGACCCACCGATTGGCTTTAATTAACATTTTAATTAAACACACGGTTATATGTTGCAAAATAATGCGCCGAATTATTCAGGCAGCTTCTGCTGTAATTAAATATCCACACATCGTTAATGAGCGGGCGAGCAATCCGGAGCATCGAAATAATTGAAATAATTTTCCACGTCATCGGCGGAGTGGGAACAGGGTTGGGGGCGCTATTGAAAAATAGCAATATGACGTCGTCACGAAATTATCCCAATGCGAGCACCCCAAATATCATTTGTTTCGTTAACGCGAGAGCGAGGCAATCGGACATTGAAATTGTCAAATTTTGTTTCACCGGTGGAAAATGCTTCGCTACATTTATTTTGTAAATAATCGATTCGACCGAAGGCGATATTATTTTTCACCGTCTCGTCGTACGTCGTGCGTTTCTGCCGACCGACGGACGACTCGGCAGAGGATTACACAATACTTTCCGACGATTGCGTAACCAGGAGCCTTTCGCCAGGCTTTTCCTCTCTTGTTTCCTCGCAGTTCATTTTACGCAACATTATTCTCGGAACCTCCGTGACGGAGCAGCTGCTAAGCCTCTCACACGCGCGCGCGTAGTCCTCGGAACGAACTGTCATAAGGGCTCGATATTTCTAGCCTTTCTCTACGTTTGAAAAAGTGCGGCCACGCGGATAAAAAGTCCGCGTCGCCGGTAGAGGCAACGGCCAAGTTCCGCACCCGCGGCGAATGTCTTCGCGAACGAGCGTGGAAGAGGCAGGAGGCGCGCGTATCGACGAGGCACGGAAAAGTGGTCTGGGTCCCGAGCGTAGGACGATGCAATAAGAACCCCTCAATTCACTCCGTTGAGGATTGTCGAAACTCTTGGTGTTCCGGCACGTGATGGAAAATGAACGATCGGTAATTACGAAAATTCCACTTGGATGTCCGATTCGCCGAAACTCTTGTTCACCGCGTAAGAAACACAACTGGTGCACCAGCGCGCGGGAACTCGAGTGGGTCTAGGGGGTACGTGAAAATCTGGGAACTAGCACGTGCGTTGCCAGTGACGTTGATGACAATAGTAACGACATTGGCGCGAGCGTGCAGCATGACAGTGGGACGATAATTGACGTCAGGAGTGCCCATGAGTTAGAGCTCGCTCGCGAAACGCGGATAAGGAAGCGAGTATCATGGCGACTTGCTGGAGCGAGTACCTAGGACTTTGCGCGGCCGCGCGGGATTGCATAATCGATATCGCGCTTACACCTGTGCCTCTCACAAGTGCACACCTGTGCGCGAGTGGGTAGAGCGGAAAAATGGAAGGGGCTCTAGATTCGAGTTTCGTCTAGATGGTGGTACCCTCGTTTCTTCAGTTCCTCTCGAAGCTTCCTCGTTGCATCGAGTCTCGTCGATTCGTCCAATCGGGACGCCAATACCTTAAACGTCGGATCCATAACGTTAACACGGGGGCAAGGAAAATGATCGATAACCGTAGTATATCGAGAGGAGTTCCTGCCAGAACTTTCTCACCCGCGCAGTCACCCAGACAAAATATCCGAGAAACGTGCGCTCCGAAGAAGCATCTCGGAGAATCCTTCGAATCTATCGGCGAAAATGAGAAGTGCACGGTAGGGCAGGGTGGAATGAAGCGTAGGGGAGGGAAGTTGATCAAATGCGGGAGGGGGAGCGGAAAATGATGATGGTGCGTGACAAATGGGAATCGCCCCACGACACTTTCCGTGCCTGTACTCGCGAGACAGGTCGACGCCAAGTAAGCGCAATACGTCGTGGGTGGAAGGTTCCTTCGGTGGTGAAACTACGTGGATACTGCATCGTCTCACGACGACCACCAGCAGCAGCTACGACTACTTCCTTAGACGTCGCGCTCACGCGCAAACAAACACGTAGACACGCACGTGGGTGCGCGAGTTTTCGCACACAGGTGCACGGACCACGTGTGCCTCTACCGTGCTCTACGTTCCAGCAGCGCCTGCATACGAGCAACCTAGGGTCCCTGCATGCGCATGTGCGAGTGCTCCGAACCAGGGTACGTGCGCCCTGAGGACGAACACGCGCGCGTCCACGCACGTGTGTAGTACATGCCGGATACGTAATGTGTGTGCGTGGGTGCCAGCACCACCTATAGAATACCCGCGGTCGACCCCGCACACGGGACACTGGGGACACATAACGCTCCCCACTTACATCCAATCACTCCTGATTTATATTTACTACTCGCTTGGCCCTTATTTATTGTGCTTCGCGGAGATGCGCAGAACAGAAACGTTAATTTACACAAATTGAAAATTATGGGGGCGCGACCGAAGACGAGAGCTTCTTGGGAGCGAAGGAAATGTCCGGCGTGGTGGTTGTAACGGGATGTGGGAAATTCCACGCGCCGTCGGACCAGGGTCCTCCTTGTTTTCAGGGAGCTCGGTGTCTTCTGGGGACGATTTTGCATGTTTGAGAATCTACGTCTCCGCGTATAAACAACAGGGTGGCGTTGTTTCATGTGAGGTTGCTTTTCGGGCAAGGAGGAGTTTTATATTTTTGCTGCACTCGTATTTTTGCTGTCGCGCGTGTTTCCATTCGTTTGGAACAGAGAGAAGACTCTAGATCTCCGGTGATAGAATATCTTGAGAATTATTTCGAGGGAATGCAATTTTTGTTTTAGTCTACTTATGGATACGCGTGAACATTGGAAATGTTCGCGCAATATCCCGATGATCCCGATGCATTTCTCTGCGGTAATCCAATGCGAGTTACCGATCGATAAATAAATTTCCACTTGGAGGTATAGTTTCTGGAGTCCATTTCGTAAATATGGCGACGTCAGTTGTATATTGGGAGAAAGTTTCGAAGATACTCGCATTATTCTTATGGTAGTGCTCGATTGTTTGTCACTTTTTCTATTCCGGTTTCAGCTGCGTGATGAGTCAAACGTGATTTGCCTTCGAGTTATGACCGCTTGGAAAAATCGACCGGTTAAATTGCTCTGACACGCGTAAGTAAGCCACGCGGGAGTCGCGCAAGTAATATTAGTCCGAGCATGTGCATTGGGCTGTAAAAAGCAGGTAAGTGCGAAACGATTTCGTTTTACAATGCATTTCGAAACGATTATCTATTCCTGGGATCTTTACGAAAGGTCCTCTCGTAACGCCCGCCCATACACTTCCCGTAAAGAGATAAACGCTTCGAACGTTCGGATCGTCCCGTAAATCTCTATTGTCAACCATGAGTAATTGTTTAGGGTAAATCAAGCTTTACGAGGACCTGGAAAAATCGATACTGCGACATTCGCGATGCAAGTGCAAAAGACCCTGCGAAGTAATGTCTACGAACTAAGTCTCCATCCACCGTGACCTACTCCTACTCGACGATTTAGAAAAATACAACAGTCGCAGCCCCCGCTAATTCCTACGACCTGTATGATGAAATCAATTTTCTCGTGCACGACGATCGGAATTGTCTGCAGCCGATTGCGCTTCGAGTGCGTTGCAGTCGGAAATGGCGCGTCCACGTCAAACGTCGATTCCCTTCCGCCGATTATTCCCAAGGCAATTCGAGAGAAATAAGAGACCGATGGAGGGCCGTCCGAAAATTGCGCTAGCTCGTTCGATTGGGCCATTCCTAGACCCGAAGCCCGAGACCGCAATCACTTGTTACGACGAGGCTAGGTCCTCGTAAAGCCGCGTTTTCATGCCAGGAGCGTATTAGTCTCGGTGGTGCCCGAGAGTATGCCGTGGCTCGTTTCGTAGCGCAGGTGAACTAGGGGATGATCCCCCTGGCCTCGGGAACCGAATGGAGCGTCGTTGGTGGCGGACTAGCTGTATCGTGAAGAAGGGGCTGGAAATAGTGGAGATTGCCAGGGGTGGTCGAAAGTCGTAGGGCCTAGGGTGGGGTTTGGTGGAGTAGGGGTCGAGAGAAGCAGTCACGCACGCACATTCGACGGAGTACCTGCTAATGCGATATATCTATCGACGTTGCGTAGATTGCGCGTGGGCGATCGTTAGTTTCGGCTACTACGTGGACATAGATTTGTATCTGTTTTCCAAGCCCTTATCCGCGCACCCTTGAGAATCGTTTAATGGCCGAGAAGCAAGGATTTTAAGCTGATCGTACCTTCTGTTGGGATGGTCCACGAGCACGAGGATTAATTTTCTGGATTTGACATCATTCGGGTTGGGATTCGGTTTAATGATAAAGAGGTGGTTATTGACTGTTAATTTGGACAAAGTTAAATTACTGTATTTTAGTATAAAGATAATCGTTATATTCGGAAATTAATTTTGAGGATCATTCTGCATCGTAAGGTTTTCTTGTTGCTACGTCGAGTGGCACGCTACATTAGGAATTGGAAAGTGAAATATTCGCTTCTAACGCGAAGATACGATAAGGAATCGCTGGAGACACGTTTTTTCGGACTGATTTGTGATCCATTCGTTGTCTCAATTGCTTTCGTCCCCATTCGGGGGTGGCCCGGACGACCCTTGCGGTATTCACCAAATGCCACGCAAAACCTCACGATAGGTATACGGCACTGTGTAAAGTCTGCGCCATGTTCTGCGACAGCTAAAGCTGTTCTGTGCACACGCACGTGTGACAGTAGTTAACGTACTGCGCGCACACCCACACGCACGCAGGCCAATGGCTCGCTCTCCGTGCACATTTGTGCGCATTTTGTATTTAGGCACATGGATTCCAGAGTGCGTACGTGAGAGTGGCGTTTGCTGGTAAGAGGTGGATAAACATAATCGATTTTGGATGCGTATACCTCCCCTTTGTAAGTACAGCGAATGTGCGTGAACAAAGGTGAGCGAGTATTGGGCGCTGATAAAAAAATGTAACTTTTGTCTCCGTTGAACGGAAGGCAATGCGAATGATGAAATTGAAAACTACATAATCAAACAGGGGGGAATACAACGGGGTGAAAATGGACTAGGTGAAAGGTGTGGATAGACATAAACCTTGCTTGTTGAACTAAAAATTGGAAAAAATGTGCATAGTCGATCGAAATTCGCAGATGAAATTTCAAATATCCGGGATAATTAGGAATAAATTTTAACCGGAAAACTTCTATCATTTACGTTTGTTCGCTCTCGGGGCACGTTGAGTACGCGAGCCGCGGAGGTTGTCACGTCGTGTCGTCCTTCGTGCCGGGGGTGGGCTTAGATAGGTACCCGGAGGGTACGGGCAAGGGGAGTCAGGAGAGGTGGAAAGGCGAACATTACTTCCGCTCCGTACGTCGCGGTTTAACGCTCTTATTATTATTTTTATTAGGGGCCGCGCGGTATATAATGCTATCATCCCCTTCGAGGGCGGGCACGCAGGAAATAAACCTAAGTGTATAATTACAATAATACTTATAGGGTGCCTGCCTGTGGGTTCTCTCCCTCTCGGATTCTCTCTCCATTTCGCCCACTCTTTCTTCCCCTTTAACTCTCTCTCTCTCTCTCTCCCTCCTTCCATTCGTGCCTCCCTTCGTTCGCGTTTCTCCATCTCCCACCTTACTCTCTCCTTCTCCGTTGCTCTTTCGTGCTTAATCGTCCGCTGTATACACGCGTGTACCTGCGAACGATATGTCGGAGGGTAGACGACGACGAGTGGAACTTAACGAGTCCTAAATTCACTGGGGTGGCCACCCTTCCTCGTTCGCGATGTTAAGATATATTTATAGGTGGGTGCTTACTATGGAGTGCCTCCTTCCGGAGGGCACCGCATCTCTTGCTGGCAGCCTTTTAATTGCGGTTGTGTTTGGTATCAACCAATATTTCTCGATAAGGTGAAGAGGAAACGAGATGATCCGAACGTTTACATCGTTCGCATCACGTTATAGTGACTAAGATTCCTAAAATTCGCAGGAGTGAAATTTCCATTCGTTCTACACTTTGGAGATCTTAGTTTTAATACGATTAAACGTGACTCCGATAAATGGACCGTAAGTCCATTTTTTGTATAAAAATCAACTGGGTATGAATAAAAAGTTTATACAAAATTAATCACAAATTATGTGATATCTCAATCTTTAAAGAAATGGACTTACTTTACCTTCGGAATAAACGGTCCAAATTATAAACGATAGAAATACTTTGTACAGGCAAAACTTTTTTCAGTCAATGTGTTGAACACTCGTAGTTGCTTTTGACGCGGAATAAAATATGTATATGGTCAGGCGATATCGAAGTTTCCAAGAAACTTTATACACTTCGCGTGTACTCACACGCACGCGATTTATTCCCTACAAAAGGATGACACGCGTAAGGGGTGAAACTCGCTCCGTGGGAAGACGTGATCCAAAGGGAGAAAGACACGAGGACACGAATCACCCCCATACAAAGTGCCAATTGAAACTCGATTCTCGTGTTCGACTACACTGTGAGATGTACATTCGATACAATGATTTGTGTTCCCTACACTTTCTTATATCCTTCCAAGGAACAATAATTATATCCGAAGTTGTAACTAACAATGCGTTAATTGCTACAAATTAACCCAAACTTCTTGCGAAAGGAAACGATCTTCTTATTTTTATAAATACCTGGCAATTCTACACCACTTTTATACCGAAAGAAGCGAACGCCGTTATACTGTCAAATTAAGTCGTCGCGAACCGCAGTAATCGCACGATACTTTTACCGAACACTTACGAAGGCAAACTTAGACTGATACAAAAATAATTCGTGATGCCAACAGTGTCTGATCGGTGCTCTGCGACCGGATGGTGGAAAGAAGTGAAACGTGGAGTAGGGTTATGTTTACTCGTACAATCTTATAATCATAAACACGCAATCTTCAATCTCCAATTCAGAATCTTCAATAATTCTCCATCGAGCATTCCTACGAATACACTTATCCTCTCTACCACGTTGATCCCCTCGTCTTAAAATCGACCTAATTTCACTGCTTCCCTACCAACCTAATCGACCGCAAGAAGAAATATGCCCGCGTGATTCTTCCTCCCTGCGGCTTTGTCGCGAAAACAATCGTCTCGCGACTTTTAACCTCTAAGCGGGAGATTCTCGTCCCTAACATCCTCATTTATGCCACTCACGAGGCCGCCCGTGCTGTCAGCGGAGCTCTCTCACGTGCGAAAAGGGGGTGGAATCAATTTTTGACGAGCGTCGGGTGGCTCCCCGCCTCCTCTCCCTGAAGGAGGATCGATTCGCGAGTGGTGAGAGAAAGAAAGGGAGGGAGAGAGAAGAGAAAGGAGGGAGGAGAGTGAAAGAGAGAAGAGGATAGGAGGCAGAATTCGCGCGAACGAGAGAGCGAGCGACATCCGTCGAAGACGTTCTAAAAATAATGGGCTGGTAACCAACAAGTCTCTCTCTCTAACGCTCTCTGTTTCTCTCTCTCTCTCACCCTCTCTTGCTCTCTCCTCGCGCGCGCGCCGCCGCTAGCCGTTTCATTATGTATTCGTTCCATAGACCGATCCGGCGGTCTTGCCCGGTTAAGTCGTCTACGTACGTCCCCGCGACGTCATTTTACTACTACGTACGTACGGTAGGTAACGTACTACCTTTCCTCCTCCTCGTTTTCCCCGTCCTCACGAGTACTTTCTAAATATTAATCGCTCCGTAGCTGCCCGACGACTTTCTCTCTTTCTCTCTCTCTATACACCCTCGCCACGGAGAAGATCAGATGAGCGAGAGCGGAAAGGGAGGGAAGGAAATGGAGAATAACCTGCGTAGGTACCTACCGTATCACGTGCCACTCGATCGATCGATACAGTTTTCCAACGCACGATTGGACGTAAGGATGAGGCTAGCTCGTGACTTCGCTCGAAATGATCCTGGGGTTTCTTTAACGGTACACGGCGAGTACACGTTTGCGGAGGAAGGGCTGCCCGAAGCGATTAAAGAATCATGGGTCCAACGAGGTGAGCGTGGATGAGAGGTAAACGGAGCTGACTTCCGTTTGTAACTGTCCCTGCTGGGAAGAAAATCGCGAGGTAGATCCGCTAACTTATGGGTGGAATTCTTTGGTCTCGTTCGTCTCGGTGAAATATCCTGAGAAAACGAGACCGGAGATTATTGTTAGTTAAAGGTTCCTCGTGAGGCGTCTGAGTTTTTCGTTTTTTGGGTGTATGTACGTCTAAAGATGCTGAGTAAGATCACTTGTTCTCGGGCAGGTAATTTCCTTGTCACCTTGCAACTTTTGTTCGAGGAAAAATTTTGCAACTGCTGAATATTCTCGATGCTTCGGTCCTCGTCTTTGAACAATTTTAAAAAATAACTTTTTACTCGTTGACAGTAGGTTTTAGAAGGATCGTTTATTCCAAAGGCAATCACGGAAACTCTGTTGTAGTGTTTCTTTTTTACGGGCGAAGAGGGGTAGGACGAGCAGCGGGGTGGATGAGGCGCCCTCTTGTCAAAATCAAGAGTCTATTATTATGACCATATGTTTACGCCACGATTGTGTAGTGACACAGAGAGAGGGGACGGACGTGTTGGGGCCAAGGGGCCAGCCGGTGCACCTGCTCGGTGCACGATGGCACATGGGCCAAAGGGCATAATGCGTGGGTAGAGCAAACATCCAACGCGGATGTGTGTCACTCTTTACACAAGATGGCACGCTGCGCTACTGTTTGTCCTTGATCAAACTCGACGACTACGCCTTAGTCTCTCCTTCTCTCTATTCAAAAAGGAAACACAATTGTATTCCTTTAAAAAAGAAGCGCAAGAATTGACCTGCTTTGTATCCTACTCAGCGCGCAATATCGCGAATAAATGCTCCACCAGGAGCGAATCGGAATGTTTGAGATTCAAGATTTCATTGAAATTCGGAGACCATTTGCCACGCGAATCTTAAGAACTAATTATAAATAGAAGGGCGAAGCGCACGAAGAAGCGAGATGCATCGAGAAGGAAAAGCAGGTGAATATGTAATTAAATCTTCGCGACGTGGATCGTCAAATTGGCTTGCAATTGATCACTCGTGAATAGCGCGAACATCAGTGTCGACAGTGACGATTCCATTTATTAAACTATAGCACAATGAAAATGGATTTGAAGGTCGTCTAGATGCGAGTACGCAGTTTGCCCCGGATGTAGATATTAAATACGAGTGGCCTGTGACTAGAGGCCTTCGATAAAACGATAAAGTAATTTCTAAATAATTTAGAGGATTCTTCGGTTGGGGCTACGTACAGTGGAACAGGAAGCAATCGATCAGCGGTAGATTCTGGTATTGGCATTTACAAACCCCCAAATTTAAAAGCCCTCGGGGAGCACTTAATGAGGTGGCATTTGAGAAATGGATTAAGCGTAGCTTCTCTCCCAAATCACAAACTTAACATTTTCGACGGTGATTAGAACGTCTACCTTCGACCTATCGAGTTCACTCGGAAGGCATTTTTCCGTTGCCACTGATATTTCTTTCTTCCGCCGGAAAATATGAAGTCACGCGTTCTCCTCGGAGATATTTGTCTTATGAGATACACAGGGGTGAGAAGAATCGAACGTAAGAAGCCCGACCGATGTTCTCTCTCCTCCCCTATCTACGTCCGTCGAAATTAGCATCATCCCCCGGTTAACTGGAATCGACCGGGGGTGAGTTATCCCGCGGACTTTCCTCCTCTTCGCTCGGGCTCCTCGCCTTCTCTCCCTAGCCTCGCGGCGCCGTCGAAACTGTCTTAATGAAATTATCGTCGGGGCGAGTTTCGAGGACAAATCGACGTTTCAATTTTCTTAATGCTCCTGGCCCATCCCCAGCGGGGATGAACTCTGTGCGGTGATGGTGGGCGAGTGTTCGCATCGCTGTATTTTGCTCTCACGCTCAAGGAGAAACGGCGTCGAGGTTGAAAGGAGAGCTCGAGCGTGGCGTCCACCGCTGTCGAAGGACTCCGCCCGATTCACGGTGGAATCCAGGATGGAGTTCGCCCAGTGGACGTCCTGAGGAAGACGAGAGGAACTGGTGCGGGAGCCACAGTTGGGTGTCGTTGCCACGTGCCGCCACGTGCTGCGCCACGTGACCAACCTGCTCTATACAGTTTGCTCGCGTCCTTCCTTAAGTGCATTACCAGTATTCCAATTACGAGGGGTCGTAAATTATCGTGTCAAGGCTCGTGTCCCTTCGCATGGACGCTCTCTCGTCTGCGTTGCTGTAATACCGTGGTGGTCTCGTTCGCGAAAACCTATTCGATGATCTGCAGCAGCTCGAGGAATTTCATTTTATATCTCTCGATTGCGAGTGGTGCAGTAGGTTTCATCAGGGGTGGTTGCGTGGTCAGGTGTAGAGGTTCGGATTGGGGTAGAGAGGGTTGTCCTCACGGTGACCATTAATGAGGAGCAAGGAGAAAATCTAACGATGAAATTGTCATCGGGGATTAGCGCTGAGTAATTGTTTTTAACGAATATTGACCATGCGGGATCGCGACTCTAGTTAAAGTTCCACTGTGCCTTGCTGAGGTACGACTGAAATGGTCGAACAGACAGTGGCAGAAATAACTTCAGGAAACGCGAGAATAACGAGGCCACACGTCGAACCGTACTCTCTTCTTTGTAAGCATATGAACTAATTTTGAAGATACATTTGTGACATATTTTTTCAGCGCTCGTGCTTACTTTTATAGGTACGGGTGACACTTCTGTCTCCGTTGACCCTGTTTCCAGTTCGTCCGTTGATTGTTGGAACGATGTTTCTTGCTCGACGAGAGGCATGCCGATTGATTTTTGAATTAGAAGTGTCAATCTTGCCTCACTCCGCCCCGGCTTATCGACAATCCTCTTAAGATGTCTCTACCGCGAGAACAAAGAGTGCATTTACCTGATAATTTTAAAAGTGGTAGCATCCGCTTATTGTAATTTGTAGGGGTAGATAAGGGAAGCTTGGTGGTGAGATAAATCTGTCAATGTGATGATTTGCAAATGGAATTTTAAGAAGGGACGATTACGGTGCAAAAAGGGAGCGTGCTTCCAATAAAACAGGAAGTCACTACCAGTTTTGCGGTTTTGCTGTTTTCCGATAAATGCTTTTGATAGCCTGTCTTTAAATACTTCACCTTATACCAAATATTACCATTTTAATTTTCAGACTTCTATTTCTGTCTGTAAAAGTGAGTAACGTAATAATGAGGAAAGCAAAAGTGGTTCAAACTTTGTTGGTCGAATAATGAATTATACCTAGGTATTTTTACACGCTGAATGCGTACCGTGCAAAATAAAACCACGTAAAATTTAGAAACCGTTAAAAATACCTTGTAGAAGTAAGCAAAATGTATTCAAAATGTATTAAAAAGAGTATTAAGTGTAATTTACATTCTTGAACATATCCTTCTAGGTTTCCCTGCGCACGAAGGTAATATTGCATAGGTATAATAATCGAATATGCACGTTTAACAATCAAAAACTGCAGGAAGGCGACCACACCTCTGGCCCTTTGTGATTCGACTTGCAATTACTAGTCTTAATCGACGAATTACAATCACCAACCGAGTTCATTATTTGACCGACCCGGAGGTACCTACGTTCATTGATTTTCAAACAAAATAGGTCAGTCGACTCCTCTCGTGTCTCCAAGCGTCAAGCGATTTCGGAAGATAATGTTGTAAGTGCAAGTATCTGCGATCGGTTACGATGGGTCAATGCGTAGCGTTGTAACAACCAGGGCGATCTGCCTGTTGGTTGGTGAACGCACGCACGCACGCACAACTTGTCATTTCGAGGGCCAACTGCGTACTTGACAATCAAGCGCACGTACTGTCGCGTGTCAACAGCGATGCCGTCACGAGGTGCAATAACAACTGGTAGGTTAGAATTCTGTCAGGCCACAAAAAACTGGACCAACTGTCGATGATACCCTACCCAAAACAGCATTTATCTATTCGTCTAGCAAAGTCTTAGATCTTTGAAGTTACTCTCAAGGATATGAGATACACGATTGGTTACACGTACAATGGAGCAAAGAAGAATAAGACACTTTGTTTACGAAGCTTAGTGCAGGACGTAGATTAATTGGACAAAGCAGCAATGACAAATCACCTGCCATCCTCTTCCAGGGCGATTACAATTTGGATTATTGCTAAAGATCAAAGTAGAACCACCTTATTTCTGTTCTTCACTGTAACGTCCCATGATATTGAATCTATCATCCGCTACGCGACGTATGAGAAGAGAGAGAGAGAGAGAGAGAGAGAGAGAGAGCGCTCGAGGCAAAGGTCTCTTTAAGAGTACCGCCTTATGAAGAATTCAGGAAGCGCCGGAGAGGGTCCTCGTTATCTTGGATAATTTTTCAGTGTGGGGTGAGGGATGTATAAGAAGTGAGAGAAGAAGAAGAAAAAGGAGAAGGTGGTGGTCGTGGTGGTGGCGGACGGTGGTCGCGCGCTACTCTCCTCAAGCGTGGACTACTTGACTCTTATATCGACCTCCTCCTTTCCGCTGTTTACCAAGCCTGCTCCACTAAACTCTCGCCGTCCCACGATCGCGCCCGCCTAGTTGAAATCGGGTCGAACTGGCACGGTCGAAGATTTCTTCGAACTTTCGAAGGGGTCGACACAACCGGTGAAATATTAATAAGCTGAAAACAGTACGTGTGCCGCGCGGAGAGTCGTCGTCTTCGTGGTCTTCGTCGCCCACGTCGACGGAGTCTCTCAGAAGGCAAGGAGGACTTTGCTAGTTCTCCATCCATCCAGTGAATTCGCTAGCGGCTGCGTACCAGGTGGTAGAGAGGCTCGATAGAGCACCCACCCTCCGGGCGATGCGTCCTTGACGGTGCTAGGCTAGGCTTTCTCGCGGTGCCTCTCATGAGCGTAAGTTCGAAGCGTTGCTTAATGGACGCTAAAGTCGTCGAGCGAGGTCAATTTACGAAGGAGTCGCGTTAGGAAACTTGAGAAGCAATCGCGACCACCGCACCGAGACTAGGTGATTGAGCGTGTATAGATTCCCAATGGAGATAAGTAATCGAGAGGATTACGATTGTCGGTGGCCACGTCGCCTTGGGACGACGACGTTACCGAGGACACGGTCACCCTGTCGCGAGGCGTTATATCCCAAACGACGTTCCGCTTACCCCCTCCGTCAAATCCACCGACGTTAGGCCGATAGGCCTATATCCTCCTCACTGGTGGTCGTAGGATGGTCTATAAACTGCACGTGTTCCCCCGGCCTAATGTGACCGACTATAAAGATGATCCTGGAGAGCGAAGATAATTGCCTCTTCGAGAAAAGGCCAGGGGGTTCTTGCCGTCTGACGCTGTCGGACGAGCGGGAGGAGCCTTTTGCGCGAGTTCTCGGTGGAGAACGGAGAACGGAAAGCGGTGAACGATGGGGCGAATGGATGGGGAGACGAGGGGGCAGGCCTGTTTTCTTCGGGAGAGATTGGACGGGGTGAATGTGTGGGAGCGAGGGAGAAAGAGGGAACAAGAGAGCAAGTATGAGAGTGAGAGAGAGGCGCTAGGCACGAGAGGGGAAGGTACTGTGAGGGAACGGAGCGAATCGAGGATGGGTGGGGTGCCGTGGAGAGGGCGAAAGTGGTGGAAGCGTGGAGGATGCAGACAGGAGGAGAAACAGAAATTTTCAGAGAGACAGAGAGAGAGAGAGAGAGAGAGAGAGTGTGTGAGAGAGAGAGAGAGAGAGAGAGAGAAGTAGAGAAGAGGATTGGCGTGCGAAGACGGGCCGAGGGGATCGGGGAAGGATAGAAGGATAGACAGAGATAGGATCGGAGAGGGACAGGTGGATAGGGAGGAGAGGAAGAGCCGTAGGAGAGGGAGGAAGAGAGGGCGCGAGTTGAGTTTAGTCCGGAGGGTGGCGTTAGCTGGGCCTGGAAGGGAGCGTGGATGGGTGCGCGGGAGTCGACTCGGTCGAAGCGAACCTCCATTAGAGGAAGTCTGCTATTGCCCTATACCGCCGTTATTGCGGCTGTAGTAATGACGAGGCTGCGCGTTAACCGGAGACAGTCCGCATATCCGACTAAATTCGTTCGCTCGACCGAATATTCCCTCTTTCTCGGACATCGAGTAAGCTTTGACGTTTGAATGGAAAAGACGGCAAAGAAATTGTCGGACCCAATGTAAATCTTCGTTAAATGGCCCTTAACCGATTCCCGTCCTTGACGTACTCGTAGAACGACAAATTATAATGCCAACGGAATATCGGGTCCATGAGAATATTTGATTTTTAAAGCACTCAACCGAGAATCTACTTTATTAAATAGCGTGGGTGTTTTGTTAGGAATTTACCCCCGAAATATAGTCGGGCTTACCAAATTGTTGCAATGATTACATCACTGTGCGATCGTTTTTTCGTGAACAATAAGAGGTTCAGGTTGACGTGTATTCGCGTGACGAGAGAGAATTACATCCGCATTGATTAAGTGATTCTTATTAGAAACGAATGGACACCTAGTACACAATTGCTCGTACTAATATACCTCTCTGTAGATGCTGTAAATAGGGTAAACACTCTTCAGGAAGTTTTCATAATTCTCCAATTGCTCGTACTGGAACTCGAGTACCCTCAACATCGTATTTGCCACGACGGACACAATCAACTACTGGGATCATTAAACCCTACGATTCCATCCGACACGTGCAACATCTATTCTCGTCCGACGACGCAGTCAATCGAATTCTCATCGTCGAACTAGCGTGGCCCGCGCGACGGCGAACAAGAGGAATTTATCCTTTCGTCTGGGAAATGAACACCGGCGCGCGACGAGTAGCTCCCAACGCGGATGATGGATGGAGCGGGCGCGCGGTTGCGCAACAACATCGCTTCGTCATACTTAAGAACAATTCATCGGCCACCCGGGAAGTTTACGCGAGAAGTCCGCGCCCCGCGGGGCCACCCTCGAGTGTAGAATTACAATGACAAATCGCGACGATGAATTGTCCCTGCCGGGGCTAGACGGGACCCAGGGAGTGGCGGAAGAGGATCACGAAATCGCGCGACAATCCGCGTGTTCTCTCAGGATGTCTCTTCCGGTCACCTGCCCTCCGCTTCTCTCTCTCTTTGTCTCCTTTCTCTCTCCTCTCTCTTATCCTCTCATTCTATCTCCGTGTCTCTTTCTCTCGCGTGACTGACTTCAGCGTATCGCTTTGTACGGATGTTCCTTTGATCGTGAATTCTCTGGGTTTCGCCGAACGAGGAGAGTCGTAACCCCCGCTCTTCTTCTCTCTATCCCCTCTCGCCCACGTGTCCAATATTTCGCTTTGTTCTGCTCTTATCGCACGGGTGGTGCCTGCACATTTCTCTTTGCGCCATCAGAAACGAGTGCGAAAGGGATTGTGGAGCCATGCGTTGGGGAAATGTGCGGGCAAGAGTCCGAGGCCTGCTTAACATATTTTTGTTTTATTTTTAGTACAGATTATTATTTCAACTACGATTGAAGGATCGCGTAGCGCGGGTTTTCGCCGATTGTCGATAAGCTTCTTTCATTGATCCATTTGGTTCCTTTACACCGATTCGATTATGCTGGCCCGAATCGTTTGTTTCCTTTACTCTCCGAAGTAATTCTTCTTTTTTTTAAAACTGACTGTGGTATATATATCTGTGTCTGAATCACGAAAGCAGCGGAGAAAGATGACCATGTTTCTATTCTCTACCCAGGTTCTTTTTTTATTCTTCTTCGGTGTACAGCATTTTTCTTGCTATCTTCCATCGTCACACCTTGCGAAAGGAAACGACAGAATATTTTACGAATGGGTCCGCTAGCCACTCCGCTGTATTCACCTGCGAGTGATAAGACGCATCTCGCGAAGAACAATTTGCAGGCACTCGGAGGTGCTACGCCAATATCAATTTTATTGTTCATCTGCTCTCTGCGCTGGCATACGTACCCTGTTCATGTATATTATAGAAATTAATCCTACGTCTGAATCCAGCGGAACG
Source organism: Tiphia femorata (assembly GCA_944319695.1). NCBI lineage: Eukaryota > Metazoa > Arthropoda > Insecta > Hymenoptera > Tiphiidae > Tiphia > Tiphia femorata. Next base: position 2,965,622 of record OX090899.1, read on the forward strand.
GCTTTCCGCATGGCTACTCTTTACTTCGCATGCACGTATTCTCGTCCAAGACGAGTTCCTTGCGGCCGCCTCCTTCTCCTTCTTCTTCTTCACCCCCTCTCCATCGAGTTTCTCGTTTCTACGCAAGCGTTTCGAACCTTTATTGCGCATAGTGTTATTCCACGTCGGTTATATCGCACGGGAAAGGATAGGGGAAAACAGGCAGGCTGAGCATGGCCGCTGAGTATAGTGTGGATGGTGTTGGATCGATGAGAGAAAGCGGCTCGGTCTGATTGGCGGGGCCGCGGGGGCGGAACGGGATGTAGCCAATGAGGGTGACTACTCCCCGATATACACCAGCTGCAAAATCACTGATTTTTAGACCTCTCGCACTGCAACGGTTCCTGGATGATTTCGGAGGATGCAGGTGAATGCCTGAGAAGTCATCGGACTCCGCAAGCGATGCTTCGAATTTATCCGTCGTCGAGATTTTTCAATACTGAACGAAAATTGAGTGGAGAGAAATAAGAATGTGGAAACAATATGATGGTAGATTCTTTCTACATAATTTGAAACAGTTGTACAAAGTCGGTAAAACCAGATTGTTTTTCTCGATTGCAATTAGAAGAATTGCGCTAGGGTGCGTTTAATTATTTTAAATGCATTCTTTGCTTACCAGTTTTATATTTCTTTAGTGGCCACTGAAGCTTTATCGACGTTTCAATGGTGAATTTTAAATTCGCACAAACGCAACAATATCCTTTCGTCACGCACGCTAATCAGTCACTAACTGACTCAAAAATATTAGCTACCTTTACGACCAACCCCCTAACCTCGCGACAGGTCGTTGTTTTCCATTCATTCTGTGTACCTTTACGAGCACACACAAACACACACCCACGTAGACGCACACGCGATCATTTTCGCCTATCACGTGACCGGCAACAAGACGATAATGTTGGTCACTATTGTCATCCCACATAATTGCGACGCGTCGTATGATATCGACCGTGGAATTAGCGTTGCATTAGTAAACAACGTTCGAGACGGGGGGTGCCCTCGAGCCTACGTATAAACACAGATTCGCTACGTCCCGCGATCTTATCGGCTTCGGTTACACCACCGCTCCTGAAACTTTTATATTTAACGATCATCGGCAGCCGTCGTTACCGCGACGCGACGATAAGCTCCGACATCGATTTAAATAACAATCGCGCACCGTAGGCTATCGCGTCATCGACCGCACGAATTAAATTTTCATTAGCAAATCGCAAGGGTAGCGTCGATCGTATCTCGAGACGGCGCGATACATTGAGACAATATTTATACGTGATTTTTTATTTGGTCTCTAGTCGTCCGTCTACGTTTTTGACTGTTTACGCGGAAAAATTGACATTTCTCTTATCTTTAGATTCTAAACCGTTTCGGGAAGCATATAGATGAGAATTGAATAAATTGATAGGACGGCGCTCGTCGATGGACGCGAATCTGCCGAGTCTGCTTTATTCAAAAGTGTCTCTGAATTTTCGAAATTGCATTAAACGCTCGTCGTGGGAGAGGAGATAAGACTCCGGCAGGTGAACGTGGGATGTTACGGGGTCAGAAACGAAACGACATTTCTGGAATTACGTAAACGCGCTCTCCCTTAAGAGCAAAAATTCTGCATTAGGAAAGAGTTAAGGATGGGATGGCGCAGGGTTACCTTCGCCAGTCGTTTCGTTCCTGGGCAAGGTGGCAGATGCTTGGGTCACAGAAGATAGCGTCTACAAATCAGCATATCGCATTACGAAATTTCATAAATTCCCTTTAGGGCGGCTCTTAGTCGCTTCGCGCTTCGTCGAGACTTGTGTTTTTCACGTGAAATAGTAATGAGAGCAGAGTCAACAAGCCGGATTCCCCCGTGCCTTCACCCAGATATCTTCCTTCTTCTCACCATGCTGCAGACGGTAGCGAGGACCTTTGACTGGACGAGGATCGAAAAGGGCGTTTCGAATTTTCGTAGTTTCCTTCCTTTCGAGAATCGGCAGGACGTCGTACGCGATGGACGGGTGAACAAAAAACCATTTTGTATTCGAGACGAATTGGGAAAGCGTGTAGTTTTTTCACAGAGAGATTTCGCACGAGAAAGTACGGCAGCTTTTTAATACCTAGGAAATATTGTTTATTCTTCGTGAGGGCTCATCCGTTGCAATTGTCTTTTACGGCTGAGTATTATGGGCTAATAGTATGCATTGGGTGACAAATAATGCGTAGTAGTCTCGTCCCAATAATTGCTATCATTCTACAATTTCATTGTCGCCTCGTTAATCTTGAAATATGGCGCAGGGCTAGTGCCTTATCAAAGTGGACGAAAACGTTATCCCAGGGAATTAACGTGGACGTTTCGAGGCTTTAACGAGGGAAGCTTTGCTGCTAAATAGTGAATCAAACGTACTGCCGAAACGGATGTATAGCCGTTGGAAAAATCATCTTCCACCAGATATTTCGTTTATATCGTTGTAAACTACGTTGGTTACATGCGTTCGCGTCACAGAGCTCGTCGCATGTGGATCCGAGCGCGTAAACGGATTTTGACAGATTCGCGAGTGCTTTACGATTTCATGTATTTTTTTCCCCCGTCAGATTATCGCAAAATACGAGGATAGGATGCTTCGGGCACTCGCGCTAATTTTTGCTAGATGGGTAGCGCACGCGGCGAGTTCTTTGGAAACAGAAGAATTCGATATTCTGCATTATTCGTGCGCAAGTGATTCTTACGGTATTATACAATAATACAAACTGACTGTGGCGCCACGCGGCAAGAGTTTTTCGTACCTGAAAATGGAAATAGCAGTAATACACGTTGGATGAATTTTTTTCAACTGTTTTCGCGAACGATTCTACCACTTTTCTATCCCGAATAATTATATTACTTACCAGTAAATTCTACAGAAAGCGAACCTTTTCTTTTGCACTACGACGTAATTGAAAATGCACGAAACGTCGTAAAGGCGAATTTCTTTCTTCACCGATAGATTGTAATTGGCGCATTTGAAAAGAAACGTCCACTCTCGCGATAGGAATCACTGGCAGTTCCGCCAGTGGAGCAACTCAACGGTAGGTCAGACGCCCCACCACCGTTCGCACAATCCCCTCGATCGCCTCCCATGATCCTTTCGATATTCTCACGCGATCGAAGATCAAAGACCACGCGACTCTGCCTGAATGTTTAAAGAGGCGATATGCGGACGCAACCTCCTCCATCCCACCCCTCTTTCTCTCCCAGTCTCCCTCAAGGGGCGTTACTTTAAACGATGTGAGACAAAGGTGAGGATAAAGTGCGAGGTGAGCCCAAGAGGTGTTTAGAATAGCTCAAACGAATCTTCTGAATAATACAGAATGGTTGACAGTGACTGGGAGGACCGTCGCGGTGGTGGAAAGAGAGGAGGGTAAGAAACGGGAGAAGAGTGAGAGAAGGAGTGGAGGAGGCAAGAGATCCTGCTTATAACAAAAGCGTGTGTGGGAGAGAGAGAAGGAAGAGAGAGAAGGAAGAGAGAGAGAGAGAAAGAGGGATAAGGTAGAGAGAGAAAGAGACGCTGGCGCGTCTCATTTGTTATTAACCGACGGGAGCAGGGAACGCCGAAGTGAAGAAAGACTTCGAACACGACTTCACACTTTGACTCGGGGACTCCCGGGCAAATTTAGATAATTATCAGCTCAACCTCCAGCGCGAGAAGAGAAACTTATGTCTTTTCTCACAGGAGACCGACACCGGAGGACAGTCCAACACGGGAAAACCTGATGGAGGAATTTCGAGTTTCTCCACCTGCCTCTCTTTCTCTTCTTCTCCTCTCGTTTACCTCTCACCCCCACTCCACCTTCTCTCTCGCTCTTTCTTCTTCCAGACGCGACACCTCCCCAACGACGAGCGAATTGTTTGAATCGGAATTTTCGATTTTAAAGTTCCGACTGCAGTCGGCGAAGGGGTGGACCGAAGTAGTTTTCAAAGTTCTTCCTTAATTAAGAAGACGTTGGATGGGGGAAGGAAGTTGCGAAGTATTTTCGAATGCTTGAAGATTCTTGCCAATCGTAATGGACGCTCGCGGATCCGAAGTGGAGCAGAGATATAAATATGTCTGCCATCGTTCCACGAAGAAAAGGAAGCTTTGTCGCGACTCATCTTCCTGCTTTAGAAATTCATCGGTGGGTTAACCTCCTTTGGCCGATTATTCCTCGCTGGTTTGGCGTTTGAATCACGACTCGAAAGGTTTCTCCGATGGCCGAAAATGCAACGAGTATCGAACCTTCGCTTCGTGTCTCTTCTCTCTATCTATCTATCTATCTGTCTCTATCTCTCTCTATATCAATTCCTCGTCTACGGTGCCCACCCCGACGAGGTTCCAGAATCATTCGTGTCCGCGATATCGCGAGTGATTTACAATCGACCAATGCATTTCTCGGTAATCAAACGCGAGTTTCCGATTGGATTTATCGACGTGGGAGCGGGCTCCTCTATTGCGCGAATGGATCGCGGTCTCCCAGGACGCACGCCGCGCGAACGAGCCGAAGCTTCGAATTAGACGCTCGGATGGATTCCTTGCTTGGCAGATTTTCACCAACGAATCAACTTATCCGTCTCTCCTGTCCGCTACTTACTCCGATATTTGCGGGATATAATTTATTAAGCAACAACTGGCGCGCCACATCGTCGTACGAGCACCCCGCTCCATTTTCAATCTTCACGCACCGCCTTCTGTCTTCCTACCCTATTCTCCTCACTTAACTTTCCCTTACTACCCCAATTCCGTCACCACCGACCTCGTTTAACTTTGACAGGGATGCCACTAGAGGCGCGTTTATACATATAATACATTCCTCGAGAGCAGCAGATTCTCTAAGGAAAATCCCGAAACCGTCGTTCGGATCGTCCACGATTCCTCTACTCTCTCACTCTCGACGATCGACTTTTGCGTGGTACATTTCGAGTGTCTAGACGGTTTAGAAATTCAATCGATTCTCCGCGTGTTAATTCCAACGTCGACGGTTCTCTTTCCGTCTAGCGGTACGTTTTATCACGCGCGAGAGCGCGTGCGCGCGGGCGCGGGGGTCGGGGTCGGGAGCTACCTACATATGTCATAATATTTTCATGGGAAAATTCTCCGACGTCTCGGCGAATGAATATTAAGCACTTACATAAATGCCAGTAATAATGTTATTTGACATCGGCGCTCGCGATAGAAGCTGCCAGGGCTTGCTCGTGGGCCACGTTGATCGACGTTGCCGTCGGCGTCGCGACGCTCCCGCCGCCGGTGCCGTCGCTGGCTGGACTATTCCTGGAGCGCAGGACTGGCTTGACTTTCGCGATTCGATCGGCCCGCGCTTTGGTCGGAGGTCGATCGAGCACTCGATCGATCCTTCTTTTTCGATTCCGTCGGGAAGCTGCAGACGAGGATGAGAACCGAGTCGCTCGCTTCGCATCCTCGTTTCCCGATATCGATTGCTACTGTCTTTCTCTCACTCTTTCCGTGCCTCTGTGACCGAGAGAGGAGAGCTTTCGATCTCTCTATTCTTTAATTGTGTCTGGCGCGAACCCGGCCCAATGACGAGCGCTTATTAGAGGGAAAAACGAGAGAGAGGTTTAGCAGAATGATCGAGAAAAAGGTCCTATCGTTTGTGAGATACGTTCGAATGTTGTTTGGTTGTATCGAAAAGTATATTTTTTGGTTTCGAAAATTTTCGTTAATGGCATGGCGCCCCTGTTCGATACTGGTTTACGCCGATTTCATTTTCTTCCGGGAATGAATATATTACGAAGCATATGCATCCGTGATTTCAACTGGGTTTATTTAAAAGCTTCCGGGTTTATTGTCGATTGTTTTCTGGCTTTTTTACTGCATTTATTCGGAAGGAAGGTAAAAGCTGCTAAAGGTGCAATGTGCGCCAAACCCGTTCAAATGAGTTGACCAATATCGTTTTCACTTACTGATAATGTCAGTTACTCTTTAACGCCTATTCGATTGTGCAATGAAGGGTTAGCTTAATAAATGTTCTACCCTATATGAGTATTCAGATTCTAACAATTTAGTAGTAACTTCAAGTTTGCAATTTACTAGTAACTTCAACAAAACCTGCTACTGTTTCCGCACGAACCGTGAAACTGCAAGCGAAAATTGGTTCCATTTCCATTACGATCGATTCGTCGGCCTCTCCCCGATAGTGTTCCTGACGCGATCGGCGACAGTTTCTAATTGTATCTCGTCGTCTGCGCGCCTCGTACCTCCGCATCCGGTCGACACGTTTCAGAAAGGAGAGAGGCAGAGAGAGAGAGAGAGAGAGAGAGAGAGAGAAAGAAAGAGAGAGAAGGAGTGAGGGAGATACTCATTGGAGAAGGTGAGTCTTACAAATTATCGCCAACTTTACTGTGGAATCTCTGTGAAGGGCTCATATCAGGATCAAGTACAATATCGAATTTCTCCTTATAATGTTAAATCCATTTTACACCCATACGACTTTGCAGGTATGGATGCTGATTTTGAGAAGTTAATTTACAAATGTTTATATCGCGAAGCAATTGTAAATTTCTCGAGTTATGAACCTGTCCTTTCCGAGAGTACTGTCCCATTGTGGGGTACTTCCTTTTGATTGTTGCATTTCTAACATCCGCTTCGGGCAAATTTAGAATCTTTGTCAAACGATCCTGGTTACTGTCCATCACTCGAAATTGCAACCGGTCTGTCTCTCTTTCTTCCTTTGCTCGCTCCTTACATTCGTCCCAATCGATTCGCAATCTTTGCCGGCTCATGATATTTTCTATTTATGGGCCGTCGTCTGCGTGCCGCCTATCAGGAGCGACGTATTCGTCCAGCCGGACGAACTTGTTTTCATAAAATATGTTCGTGTTGCGACTGGATGCCGATCCAGGTGAAAAATTCTGGGCGATCGATCGTCTTCCGTTTCGCGATGGAACGCGCCGATGAAAAATTGAAGGGAGACGATGAAACTGTAAGATTTGTCGCGGTCGATTTATCATCGAAGGGGGCACGTGCGGTCTGCTTTTCCGCAAAACACATCTTCGTGTTTCGGGTTGGGATAAATATGGGATAAAGCTGAATGAAGAAAGTTCTTCACAAGTATTCTTGATCACGAGTCATAATTGAACATCAATGGAAGGAAATCGAACAGACAAGTTGATACATTCTTCTTTTGCGCGATTTGTAATTGTCGATTTGATTTAAGTTAAGGCTATCTGGTCAATCACTTTTCATTTATCATACGACGCATCAATCGTAAATGACCGTTCGAATAAATCGCACAAATAGATGCGATGTCAAAAATTGCAAGTGTGCTATCGAAGTATTCAAGGATATAGAACAATGGATATCAAAAACCTATTGTGTAATTACAAAACCCGAGTTATATACGTAATTATTTTCAAATCGAAGCAATTTTCCTGAAATGGTGTCTGAAATTGATTCTCCTAAATATTATATTTCATTGCATTAATTTCATCGGATAAGCTTATACATTCGTCCACACCGTACACAGTGGAGTTATCTTACATTTCCCTTACCCATTTTATGCTCATGAAAGCACCGCTACCGAGGAACGAATCCGCAACTAGACGAATAAGGAAAATTTGCTCCCGGCTGATTTATAATGGTCGGTGCCTGGTTCGCGCAGTTATCGATCCACCGACTCGCGCTACTGCTCCATCGTTTCGACTGATGCGCTCAGCTTGCATCAACCTGCTGTATCCAGCTAGCTAGGCCGGTAGGCAGTGGGCAGGCATACAGGAGGCGCAGTAGGCGTCGGTCGGCGAGCGAGTGTGGATGCGAAGGAAAATCAATTAGCCGGGGCTAACTGATTCGACTACGACTGTTTACTTGCGCGAGTCGGCACTGTGGTTCGACCACATTCGACAGTCGGAGATGTTCTAGCCCTCCGTCTCTCTCTCTCTCTCTCTCTCTCTCTCTCTCTCTCTCTCTCTCTCTCTCGCTTTCTCTCTTCATCAGCTCTTCTCTTCTCTTACCCCACTCCACTAGGTCCGCACTCTCCGCGTTCGTTTTCCATCCGATTTTTCTTCGCTGTCCACGTTTATCTTCAACTCTCCTCACGCCTCTCCTCTTTCTCTATTCGATCATCCCGTTCTGCGTTCACTTTCCTCCATCACTCTTTCAAGCTCATCCGTTCTATCTTGTATTCTACCTGTCTTCCCTCTTCTCTGGGCTTGTTCGTCCTTCCCTTTTTGTCGTTTTTCTCACGATTCACTCGCACACGCGCGCGCGCACACGTACGTGCGTAGCGAGGGATGCTCAGTGGCTTCGTATTTACAGTCCATTTTGTAAACACAACAACTGTGCGTCCCGCGTCGTAGTATGCCTCGCCTGTATGCCAAGTGCACACCCATAAATGCGCACTGCGTGCCCACTGCCCAGGCGCGCGTGCACAGGGCGCAACGTGCGAATGTGTACGTAGACAGGGTGCATATTGAATGCACGGTGTTAGTGTGGTACACGTAGACTGTAATTCGAGAGATTGGGTGATTCGTAATATTTATTTGTGCTAAATGTCAGATTAGTGGATATTTCTGATACACGCGATGGGATGAATTTCTGGCCAAAATGTACCATTCATCGTAGACCATGTATCTCTGTGCATGGAGCGATTAGGCGCGAGAAACGATATAAGTTGCGAGATGTTTCCGTTAGAAATATGAAAATTCGTGTCCTTCGATCTTGTTGGTTTGCACGATTTGTTAATTTCTACTTTTAAATAGTTCCATCTAGATAATTCCAGTTCGTCGATTACTCTTTATCTTCGATACAACTTGTAAATACTCAACACCGTTGTATAGTTCTCACGGAGTAAAATGTCTCTCAGTCGGTAAATTACGCCTACGAGATGATTGCATTCAATAATGCTGTGCAGTGCACGTCCGTCTCGATCGCGGATATGAGAATGTCGCGTGGCTTGCTGACTGTGCGACATTATTTCCACCTGTTTCTTTCCGGGGTTACGTCGAAGTGCAGAGAGTCTTAGAGCATGAGATCGTCTCATGATGCTCGATTATTTAGCAATCGATAAAATCCTCTTGCAATTATCTCGGTAGAAACGAAACGTAGTCATTTTAAAACAAGTAACTTTCTCGTATCGCGCGACACGGCGATACCTTCCGCGAGGAAAAACTTATAAATGTTCTACGTGACACGAAACTCGGGGTCATACGCGAACTAACATGGCTGAGTGAACAAAGCACTCGATAAATTAATTCCTCTGAAGAAACGAAACGATCGCATTTGAGTGTGATTGCGCCAACCGCTGTGGACGGTAAGCGGACCGAATTAGCAACTGCAACGAAGGAGAATGACAAGCCACGGTTGGCGCCTTCTCCATAAAACATCCCACCTGAACATCACCGAAACTGTCTGGACGAGATTTATGTTAGACTCTCGTCTGCCGCGTTAATCGCAACGAATACCTTCGATCGCGTGGAGCCGCAATTATAAGGCACTGGTCATCGGATAGCTTTGTGTCTGGAGTGTACAGCGAACGACAACAATAACCCGTCTACCAACCGGAAAGCGGCTGCTAACAATAAGATATTGATCGTTTATCGTTTCGGGTGCTTGAGACAACGAGGCGTAGATTAAAGATGAAATAAACTTTAACCGCCGCGTTGGTTCGCTCGATGATCCCGCGGCGGTGATCGCCGCCAACGACGGGACGTATGAAGGATGCAGGAGACCGAAACTCGATATACGCGTATAACTCGATCGAAGTTCGCCCATCCCGTATTCTGAGAAAATTAAAGGACAAGATGAATATGAGATAATGCTTTTAGCGTCGGCTGAAAGGCTCCGCTTGTGAATTACGGAGAGCCGTTTCGTGAGCGAGTTGGGAGACGGTAGGGTACCCAGAGGGAGGACCACCGATCGGAAGAGGATTTCCGCGTAGATGAGCGAGAAGTCGTGAAATTCTCGGTGGGGAATGCTTTTGATCGTGATCCACGATCGTTCGATCGACGAGTTTTCTGCTTTTGTTTAGAAATGCAAGGAAGAATTGTGCTTGCGAAGAGACCGCGAGAAAGTTTATTACAATAATTCTTATAGCTCTTAATAGTTCTTTTGCCCATCGGTTCGTCACAATTTACCCGAAATAAAAGTACAGTGTCCTACATCCTCCACGTTATCTCATCTACCTGTGCGATTACAAAACTACCCCCCTAAGCTAAGCAAGAAGATTCTATTCCTTAAAGGATCCTTCGTAAGTCTTCACTCGTCACGAGTGCGTCATAAAATACGAATCACTCCAAATCACCCTTGGATCGATATTGTATCGCGATCGGTCGAGCACACCGTCACGGACACATTTAGCACAATATGACACGTTAATCACGTATGTCTATCCGAAAGAGTGATGCGTTCGCATTAGTCTCGCTCTTCCCTCTTTCCATCTTTTTGCCCCGCGTTCATCATCCCTCTTTATTCCTCAACGCGCCGATGACAATGACACAATCATTGTTATCGGTTGGTGACCGCCGTGCGAAGCCCGACGCGGAATTGGCCGACGCTTTAATAAGGACGATATTGAATTACCTAGTTCCACGGGAGTCCCAAAATGACTCATTTAATTTGCGACGGCGTCGCGACGCCGGTATGCCCCGATTCTGTCAATCTTGGACCCCCAACTCCTTCCCCCGACGTTCCACCATCATCCACCACCTCCTTCTCCTTCTCTTCATTCTCCTCCTCTTCATTCTCCTCATTCTCTCCATCCTGCATCCTCTTCCTCCGTTTCGCCGGGCAGCCGCCCCTTCCACGGACGGTTTAAATATACATATTATGCGATCGGTAGAAATAAAATATGCAGGCCAGATGAATATTAAGTCGCGTTGACAGATAAATCCCGTACGCGTCGGATTTCCACCGCTCGGCAAAATATATTCCGGCGTGTCGGTCATTAGTCGTGAAGTTCAAAGTGCGCGACAGTGCCCCGTAGCCTCCGCGGTCTCCCGTCGCCCTGCTACTTCGAGCCGTGAACGATTTAGTCAGTGGTTGTAAAATCAGATATTGTGATTTTTTGCGTTACGCGTATCTGAACGTGGTACGGGAATCGAATTGGTAGAAAAGTGACGCATTTGGCGCGATGCTTTTCACGGATACGTTGTACATTTTTCTATCCTTTTCAACCCAATACTTTTTTTCGCCTTCGAATAGCGCGCCAATTTCAATGATACACGAGCTACTCGATCGTTTCATAGCGCGACGAGGGAAGGAATTTTTGCGATAAATTCACTTTAGCTCTGCTGGCTCCACGCTAACGGGTCCCGAATGAATAATATCCTTTATTGTTTACCGTGGCCGGTTCACAGGCCTCTCGTGCCATTTTCAAAGTCCTTCGCGTTATAATGACGCGTTTTCACAATGGCGTTGTTCCACGAGCGGCACCCACTCGTTTCCCGCGGAAAATCCGAACGATTTCAATTGCGCGATTCGTCGCACCGAGGTCGCGTTTGTCGAGCGAAACTATTGGCTCGATTTCAATTACATTAAAAAGAATATTGATCGGATGCCTTTCGAGCGGGAAAACTCGAGCTTTCGTACGTGCACTACCATCGATGGATCAATGCGATTGCGACTGCAATCTACTCTGAATGGGTTATAGGTATGCTCGGAGCAATAACGAGCTTTAGTAAAAATAAAAAAAAAAGGAGTAAACTCGTTTATGGAGTGGCTTAGAGATCAAGCACTTAGATTGGTGGAATAAAATTACCGATTAAAATCTGCACAGTCGAAAGACACGCAGAACGAGCGCTACAGTGTTAAATATTTCATTTTTTTTGTCGTCCAAGTGTGATATTCGACAATAAGGAAAAATTCTTTCTTGTTACAGAGCCGTATATTGGAGGATGCGTCCATTATGTGCAATTCCTGGTCACCGAGGCATAACGTAAGTTTGATATTATCTTTTATACGATCTTAAGTACAAAGATATTATTCGTTAGTTGTTAATTAACGCGCGTGTCCTTAAACGTACAACTGCGCATACGAGGCACGAACGAACGCGGAATACAGGATGAAATATACACCATGATCTCATGCGATTGCAGATTTATCTGAAAATACACTCGGAGCTTCTCTCTCGATTTATACGCAACTCTTTTTACTTGCGTTTAACATCCCGCTAAGCAATTTTTAATCGCACCTACGCGGGCACGAGATGCTCTATCGCCACCTAGTCACACAATCTCACATTTTACGCTTAGCATTCTTAACGTCGCGCTGATCGTAAACTATTTGCTCGTTGGTAAATTCGGGCGTGATAAATTATTAATTAAGCCCGATGCCGTCGACGGAGAAAGATGGAACGTGGGAATATTGAAAACGCGAGAATATATGAGGATAATGGGACTTTATTTCGCTTGCCGGCGGATTTTAATGATTCCCGGATTGCAGTGGCGAACGGTAAAGGGAAACGTAAAGAAAAAGTGGCAAGAGGAGGGTGGAAAAGTAAGAGGCGGAGCTCGTGAAGGAAACGAAAAGGGAGAAGGAGGGGAGGGAAAATAACCCGAGAGAGCGAAAACGAAACAAGGGGAGCCAATGACGGGCGAGAAGAAGAAGAAGAGTGTCGGAGTGATAGCGAGAGAGAGAGAGAGAGAGATAGAGAGACACTCTGATGCACGCAGACAGCCCAAACATACACAAACACACACACACACCGATGGTGTATACGAAATGCCCCATAATATTTATGCTTTACGGAGGAACGTAGTTACGGTGGCCCGGTGGCTCGCATAAACTCGCTAACTCGTGGTTACGATTATGGCCAGAAGTAAATTGATTATTTAGATATACGATGAGGTGGCGCGGGATAGTTTGAGTGCCGTAAAAAGAGCCAAGTGTCACTTATGCTTTTCGCGGATGCGCCGCTAGCACCTGCACAGCTATGGACGCGATGGCGTCGGCGTCGACGTCGTGGATATGGCCCGATACACCTCGCTAATTGATTCGCCTCATGATTTTCCTTTTTCTCAGGCGGTAGGTGGCCTCTTTTTCTAAACTTGAAAAATGTCGGATGGTCGGTGGTTGGAATTTCACGGGGTGAGTTCGTTCACTCGATTATCTCGTTACAGGAACAACTGCTAAGAACTTATGGAAGCTGTCATCTCGGTTTTGGCGTAGATAATGCCCCGTACAAATTCCGTTCATTCGGAATTTCGGCATCTTACCGATCGATTAAGGATCACTAAAAAGGCGCGAGTATCTCAGTGGAGAGATACGATCAGAAAATAAATTGCTACTCGCGTATCGCCTCTTTCCTTGCAATTAAATCGCTATTCGATTTGGCGTTAAAAATGGCTGCCGGTATTTATCGCAAATTCGAAGAGGACAATTCGCTAATTGGCTCGCGTTTCTCGCCCGTTTCGCTTTCGCGGATCGAAACCCCGAAGGCAAATAAGATTTCTCGAAGACGCTTCTTATTTACTCAATGCGAAAATAACTCGCCTGAACTTAGCAGCGCTGTAATTTTCATCCCACGAATTTTATCTTATCTCCGACTCTCATCTGTTTCGATTAACAGGCGAATTTGAGATGTATTTTTAAAACGGAACTACGACCGTGCCGCTTCCGCCTACGAATGCAAACGGAGCAATTCGCTAATTGATTCGGTCTACTTATTAGATCGAATTTGTCCAGCGAGTCCCAACAGACGACTTCTCTTCCGCTTCCTGCTTATTATACACCGATCTCGGCAGAAGTCAAGCCAACAATCGTAGCTGCTACGTCCCACGATACTTATATGTTAGGAAATTCTTTTCAATCGAGGATAAACGCGAAAGCTCTCTTAAAAGCCACATCCTCCGTTCCAGAAAATTCCACGAAAAGAGTCTTCTTCTCTCGAACATTTCTCCATGTAAAATTTCGTAGTCTCGCTTCGCTCCATGTAGGTACATATTTAAGATCGCGAAACGAAAAGAGCACCTTAAAAAGCACGTTCGATTCATCTCCGAACTGTCTGAGTCGTGCCATCATGTTCTTCCTCTCATTAATCGGACATCCAGGGCGCGAAGGAAAATTTGATACTCCCATTAATCGATGATACCGTCTCTGGATGGGTTCACTGGTAGGGACACAGGGGAGGCAGGGACGTCCGCGTCTGCGTCGAAACGAGTGAAACTGAATTTGATCCGTGGAAGCGGGGATCCGCGGGATGGTGCGAAGCAGGGGGTGGAGGACGACGAGAAGCAGGCGGATGGTATTCGTAAAACGAATGCGCGCCGCGGGATAATATTCCCTACTCTAGACAGTAGGTACTCCGCCATGCAAGTGATAATTTGAACAGTCTGCTCGTTTTCGTGTCAGACGTCAGATTATCTGGAAGAATTTATTTATTCATGCGTCAGACTACTCCGCTTCAACCGATGTAGGTTATCCGACGGAAATAACGCAATTGTCCCAATTTGCGATATCGGATACTTCGAACCGCCTGCTCCTGCCCGCCGCTTGGTTGCTTCGTCCGGCTACACGCTATCTATGATCGCAACTCCGCGGCGAGTAACCACCGCGATCGCTCGATTACTAATTAATCAATCGCTATGGCTACGACTGCCCGATTAAAGAGCGTCTCTATCGCGGTACGAAGTGAAGGGAGGGAGCTCGAAGGGGAAGAGAAACCACCTTGTTCTCTCTTTTAAAGATGCGTGTTTACTAGAGTAACGGTGCATATCCGTGATCCAATGTTATGTGAACTGTTAAACATGCAACGTTTGGAATGCCAAATATTGATAGATTTCAGATTTTTAAATATTGTGTTAAGGTTTAGGATTCACATAAGTAAAGAGTGTCTAGAAAGGGTCAAGAATTGCTTCTTCTTTTTCTAGAACAACCTTGTTAGTACCCTGTCGATAAATCGTCTCATTCCTAGTCATCTTCATATTTATCCGTAATACCCTCTACGAAAGAAAATGACAATCACCGACCACGCATGTCCGTTATTGATATGGCTACTCTTTGAACTGATGATGCCATTGTCATTTTGTACCTACGATAATCGCTGATTGGACATGTCCATTATTGACGTGGCTTTGGTCTAATGATCGTTACCCCCGATGAGCTGTATTAACACTTTAGGATCGCATACCTCGTCATACTCGTTGACTACACGCGCCCTTAAATCTTATTAATAGTTACGGAAGCGAGACTGACACGCAGGTACGAGAGTGAAGCGGTAATATCCTTTATAAATATTCATTAAATATTTATAGTTAGCATACAGATAGTGGGGTATATTACACTCATCGCAATAATGTATTAATTGCACAATATGTCCCTCACGCGTTTTCTCTGGAGTTTGCTTCACAACTAAACTCGCGCGCCACTCCATACCGTTTACCTGCTGTCCTGCTCCGGTTGAGTATAGGGGTGAGAGGATTTAGTTCGGCTTACATCGAATTCAACGGTTATGTTCACCGAATTTACCAACAAATTAAACATCGTTTTCGCGGGCCAAACGTAAACTAATTCTATTATTAATGTACCGATAGAGTAAGGTCACAAATAAAAATAAATGTAAATATACATATGATAAAGAAAAGCTACAATATGCATCCAACATGCGCGTATGATGCATCCGCGAAATATTATAGAAACTGCTCGAGCTAATATTATTTAATGTGTCCGCAACATAGGAACGCGTTTCAATTTTTCTGTTAGAAAATTGCACTAATTATGGGACGTTCTATTTACTGAAAACTACATACAATAATTTAATAGAACGGTTGCTCCAGAGCTGTTGTTCAAGGATGGGATGAACGCGAAACAGGGAAAGAACTTGAATTTAGTGCGCCAATAGAAATCCGTTCTCGAACAAGGCGAATGCTCTATAGAGAAAGCGTAGCTTTACGCGATTTTTCCGCGTGTTCGTCGGCCGATGACACTGCTCGAGAAAAAATATCGAGCGCGTTTTCAAGAGGGTGGGATAAGATCGATTACGTCCCTTCTGCGACGAGGTAAACCAAGTAGTGGACTAAGAGTAAGGTAAAGGACTTGGGAATATTCGAGAATTTTAAATGTCACGCCTGAGTATCGGATTAACATTTAACCGCGTAGCACGCTTACGATAAATTACGTCTCCACTCGTACCGCTGATACTCGCGATTCAGCTTTTCGAGGAAGAAAGGACGCACCGCACCGGTCTCTTCCGTATGCTCAGGTGATGAAATTGATTATTGGATAGTGTGCCGTGCTCTGAACAATTCATTGATCGGATTTCGGGCAAAGTCTCTTTGATTCCTCTTTGTCGCTGTCACGAGATCGATGGGCTTCCTTTTATCGTAAATTTCGACCAGCACTTTCCCTCCATGTTGCTCCGAACGTGCTTTCATCGGTCCGTCCTACATCGTCGCCTTTCTTTTTGGTTTATTCGAGTTAGGTATTTCTTAGACGTCAAGAGTTTCCACGGTGGACTATTTTATCGTAGGATTAATCGTTTAATGGATCGAATGAAATTTCGAGTAAGTAAGTGAAATAGCAGCGAGGATAAATACTATTTTAAATTATGCGTTAAAAATGCACGAGTCGAATTTTAATAGGAAAAGAGAGTTCTCTTTATAATACGCTTTCTACTCAATATTGTAATTATTTAAACAGTTTTGAGATTGAGTTCCTGTGCTGCGCAATAACTTTTTCCAGCAACAAAGAAAAATCGACCTTTCTGCCTCGCAATCTTTGAAATGTCCATGTTCTTCAAGGCAATCGTATGTTCCATTAATATAATAATCAGGTTAATAGGATTCTCAAAGAAATGATTTATGTATTCGCACGATCGTAACATCGTCGTCATAAATGATAAGTAATAATCGATTTTTCGCCGAGAGAGCAGGATTCATTATTTCGCGAGATAATCAAGTCATTAATTATTATCAATATTTTTCCCCGCGTTATGGAATTAACGCGAAGATCGTTACTTAATTCACCGGCGTTGTAATTAACTTTTCCTCTCGCAGAGCTCGTTTTTTCTTGAATTTTACATCAGCCCCCTCGTTCGTACTTCCTCGTATAATATCTACACGATTACAATCTCGATTATAAATATTAACGTTTGCACGATTATTATAACAATTAAAGTCCGTCAGGCGCTGTCGAACAAAAATACAGATTTGGTCGTCTACCTCCGCGTAAATGATATATCGTATTTGGCCGAAATAAATTAAGTAGGTATGTATGTAGAATGAAAATTATTATACTTATTTGCCTCTCTCAAAAAGCGATAGGGCAATACAAATAGCATCTTGCGGAAGCGTGTCCCTTCCACTTTGTCGCCAAAATTATCAGCAAGTTCGTCCATTTAATCGCTCTCAAACCGACAAATTACAGCGAGCGTTCTGGACGAGGGGAGAACGCGCGAGGCATGGGGAGCAGACGAGATAATTCAATTGTAATTGGCTAATCCTTAACGCGGCTACTCGCCGGAAGACGCATTTCGTCGGTTGGGGTGGCTAGGTCCGTAGGCCGCTCCGAAAAATGACTCTATTAACCGCGACGTCCTGCGGAACTTTCGAAGGGCGGGAGGGAGGAGGGCGCAAAGGGCCAGACAGAGAGAGAAAGAGAGAGAGAGAAAGAGAGAGAGAGAGAGAGAGGAGAGCAACAGCGCTTAAGACGAAAACAAGATTGAGCCGAGTGGTGAAAGAAATTTGGCGGAAACTTTGCCGAACAATGGTACGAGGTGCTAACTACGGCCGCTAATAAGAGCGATTCGTAACCTCCGTCATTCGTCCCTTCTTTTTCTTATTTTCTGGCCCATGGGAGAGATATCTCGTGGTCTCGAAGAGTTGGACGATTTATGTGGGTGAGAGTAGATAGGAGTACGTGAGATGGCGTCTCGAAAGATCCAAGACTGTGCATAATTTCGAAGCATTGTTTACCGTCGTCCACAATATGATTACACATACGCGGGAGGTTTATGAGATAAGAAGAGAGAAGGGCGAATAAAAACGAATTATTATTGTTCTTTTTTAAACGAAGTACCAGCTTTAAGCTCTGTACCAGCCTCGTAATATGATTTTCATTTCGTTCGTGATTTTTTTGAAATTTATTTTGGTCAAAGATAGAATAGGGATTGTTTGCTTTTTCTTTTCTCACATTCTGCGTATCGACTTCTCCTCGTTTCTCTGTCCGTCCTTCTCTCTTTCTCTCGTTCTCTCTCCCTCCCTTTCTCTCGAGCGACTTTAGCCCCAGAGGCCCGTGGTGCCCTTCTCGTCCCTCACCCAGACAGAACGCTATTTACGATTTATTGCCCTGTTAACGCCTCGCTTAAGTAAAGCATTCATCTAAGCGAACGACGCTCTTTGTCTTACGGCGAATGGTTAAGGTGTACACAGGCGGGTTGGTTCGACGTTGGGGCATTTGCGACTGGTTGTCTTAGGTAAATGAGGGAAACGAGGGAAACCTCGAGAGCACGGGCCTCGTTATCTTTCGTTTTGGGAGTCGATTAGTTATTCGGTGAATGAGCGAAGTAAGGGGAAAAATATTAACGCGATAGAATGATAATTACTTACATAACCACGTGTAAAGATTGTTTCATCGATATCCTAATGATGTTCGTATTATTTCGCAGATGGTGAGATGGGGTTGCTTAAAAATAAGGTCTGTACAATTAGGAGCAGACGGAACGAAAATTTGTGGAAAATTTAATTAGGGTAGAGATACATCTTTGCAGAAATAACATTTTTCAATTCGGTTCGCTTCTCAACGTGGTTACCAAACCTTGTCTCATTAATTACGTATCGAGAACGTACTCTCACCGGTTAGAGGTTTTATTTTGTGGAATGTTTAAAAGAGAAATATCGTCTTGGATAAAGGAAAGGAGAGCCGGCGACGAAATCGAAGGTATCTCGCCGGAGAATCGATGGCGAAAGGCAAGAAAGTAGGAAGGGACGTCCGAGCGTAGAGATTAGAAAGAAAGTGGTGGCAATGGGGAGTGGAGGGAAAGAAGGTAGTGGCAGGGAAGGTGGTAGTGGCGGTGGCGGTGGTTCAGCAACCTGCCGAGGCAGGCCTTGCCGCGCGCGTACGCGACGAAGATACGAGGAGTGTTCATAAATAATCGAAGCGCTGGAACACGACGGTGGTTTTCACATGAAACATTGATCGAGCAATGCGGACGTTACAGCTCGTAATGAATATAGGAGCAGTGAATCACCTTTGGCCTCCTCTGACTGCGAGCCGACCTAACAATATTTTGATAACTGGATGATATTAATTTTGCGAGCCTATCGAGTTCGGTCAGGACTCAACGAGAGGAATGATCAAGAACGATATTACTTAGCGTATGTAAACGTAGGAAAAAAAAAGAAAAAAACAAAAATCGTGCAAGAGAACGTTCAGCTTTCGAGAAAAAAAAATATATATTTCCAATGTAACTTTGCTGTTGCTATTTGGAACTTTCTTTACTGTCTAGGAGTATTAAAAATAATATACTCTTTTTAACTGATTGACGAGAAGAGTCAAGGCCTTTTAAAACTGACAACTTTCTACCGACTTCGTATTCAATCGGTTATTTGGAGAAAAGCCGACTGAAGAGGTAATGCTAAAAGAATTTTCAAGGTTCCTTTCGAAAGCTATAATTCCGTGCATGCACGTGTGCACGCTGTCTATGTCATTGCATTGGAGTCGCGGCTGACATCAAAGGAAAGAACAGTCGATATAAGACGGGGATCGATATGGCAATTCGTGAAATACATGGAACGCTTTAATTCGAGACTCGCGGTCATACATGGACACGAATCACTGGTGCTGTGATTTATCCTATTTGGCGCTATTTACCCGAATGTTGCTAATAATAATTTAATCGGATAATTTAGTTCTGCGGTTACACATTACACGGTTTCTCGACTTCAATTCTTTTAAACGTCGCCATTATAAGGCAGACGAAATTAGATTCTTTATTTCAAAACTTTTGCAAACTCGTTCATTCCTCCTGATGTTCGGACGTGTATTCGCGAAATGGGATTTGAAAGAACACGGGTGATAAGATAGGAAGTTCAGAAAGTGAACGCGCACTTAAACTAGGTACGCGTGGCCAATTAAATGAACAAAAACCTTAATTATTCGTTTTCTTGTAATCAACGTTCGCAAACGTCCGTTTCATTTCACCAGGGCGCAAATAATTCCGATCACCCCTTGTACAGGCCATTCGTCGCTTCGACAAAGCAAAACGATTTTCCAGTCGGACTTACGTTGCCTCCCGATCACTCAGAAATGATTCAACCGGGTTGAATTGATTGCGTCCGTCGCCATGCAAGGTTGATTAAATCCCGCAGCGTAATCCGCTCGTTCGCCGAATTGTTTTAAAAATCCGTCCCTCTTCCCCTCCCACCCCCACTTTCGATACTTGATGAAAAGTCTGGACTTTCGGATGGTCGATGTGTCGCCTATATTTTTCCGCAACTGTCACGAGCTTCGCGATGGAATACTTTCCAGTTGAATTTAATCCATTTTCGCGGTGACGTAAATGAATCGATCTGGCCATTAGCATATCGAACACTTTCTCGATAAATCTATTAATAATCGCGTCATCGTAAACGCACATTAGCAAAACGTCGTATCGAATATCGATGAGCGACTAATTATCGCTGAATATCGAACGGGTGAAAGGTGATTTTGAAAAATAAACATAAGAGTGCGCGCGATGCGCGTGGCAAGGATAGGCGTGACCTTCCTTAACCCTTCTTCTCTGTCTTATTCGACAATATATCTAACGATTTTCCTCCTCCTATCTCCGACGAAGTCACCACCACGTCTGTCGCGCATAGAACGAGTAATCGAACCTTGCGATACGTCGCCGAGTGACAGATGCAGTTGACGCGAAATGTCCCATATAATATCGATTGCCGCGCTATAGAGGCGTATCAGAGGCAAAACGGGACCATGAATCCGATATACGGCCGCTATTAAGACGTCGCCGGGAAATGGATCGAAATCTAAACCGTTAACGGTATCCGGAACGGGCACGTAAATCGTGCCGGTGGTGCCTCAGGATAACAAAACGTCAATTCGGATGGCCAGTTAGTCCGAGTCGGCTGGCTTCGTTACGTGCGGGGCCGCCCGTCCTGCCAGGAAAATGGCGGGCGGCCCCCGCTGTAACCCGCGGTAATTTACGAGCGAGATCGATGAGGCTGCGCGCACGCGAGTTTTCCGTAATTCTCGTAATTGTCGTCCGGAGAGCGATTAGAGTGCGGCGGTGGCGGAGGGAGACCGGAATTGTGTGTAAGCGTTTTCGCGTGCGGCACACGAGCGTCCGTATGCTATTATGCAATTGGAAAATTTATACGCGTACGAGGAGCGATACTTTTTGTCCTTAGAGCCAACGACACGAGATAACTCAATAGATACGCGTGACTAAGAAACGACGTAAGTTACATCGACGTACTGTAGGGGAAAGTAACCCAAGATTGGGCAGGTTTATACGTTGAAAAGTTTAGTATTGCTTCGACGTCTGAACATTTGTATGTTAACTTCTCGAAGTAGGCATTTGTGGATACTAAATCGAGTTAATCCAAATATTCGTAACGTGGTCTAGGGAATTTTGTAATGCTATTGAAATATTTCATGAAATACGAAAGTTGAAACAGGATCGAAAACGTAATTGTGTTTAGGTATCTAACGCGGTCATTCGGAATAGAGATTAAAGGGTAGTTTATCACGAGCTTCTTTACATTTGTGGTATAGAACTGTTTAACCAGAATGGCATTCTTAATCGGCAATATTTGTCAAGATGGGGGAAGTAGAAATTCCTAAGTTGAATTAGACGTTTAGCGGACTCCAAAATCATCGAATAATACCAGTCAATCAAGAAAGCAACTGTTGTCGAAGATAAGGCTAAAGAAGATATCAAAACTAACAACAAATAGAAACAAGTAACACCTATCCTCCTGATATCTTAGCGAAGTCTCCTGATCGATCAGCTTCTAAAGATAGTCCCAGCTGTCTTCAATCTCTCGATTGGCTTCGTCGAATTTGTTTTCTTCGGCACTCCCGAGGTCGACGAAAAAGTGTGAGTCCGTACATTTAACGCAAGAGTAATCTGTCCGTTTACCTATTTCCGGCAAACGATGTTCCTGATTTTAAAAATAGAATCCCGATCGCCTTGGACGACAGAATGTTTTAGATGAAGGAGGCGGACGGGAATGATTTATTTCACGAAAATATTTTCCCTAATTTGCGAAAAAGCAAACTAAGTGGCGTTGATGGACGACAATCTGATATCGTAAATGAGGACGCGAGACAACGACCCCGTATTAACACTCTACCCAGATTAGAGGTGCCGCTCTATTTAAAGGTCAAAACTATCGTTACCTTCCGACCCTCTCGAGAGCGCCACCCTTTATACGTTTCGAATGAATCGTAATAAAAGGAGCTGTAGCTCAGAAACCATCCCCTCCAAAAAAAAAATTCACGCCCTCCGCGCTCGGTGCAATCAAAAAGCGCAATCAACAGCAGCCCTCACAAGCGTCCCCCAATTGCACGATGTTCATACCGTCGCGCGGTGTCCACTCGCGCAACACATTCGATTCGTCCGTCTCTCCTCTCCTTTCGCTCTCGATCTTTCATGTTTCGAGCTATTTTCGTTACCATTAGCCGTTGACTCCGGGGAGGGTATCTCCAAACGTGCAGGGCATCTCCCAACGCAGGGGGATGTTCGCACCCGTTGCGAACTGGTCCACCATCCTTGCCCATCGCGCCGTCCGGTACGGCGCCCAGTCCCCACGGGACATCTGGTTAAGTATCCATCCTTCGGATCAATTTCAGCTAACCTGCAACAGATGAATTTCATTTGCGAGACTCGACGCGGTGCCCTCTCTCGAGATTAACCGGCTGCTCGTAACGCGTTATCGTCGCGTTAAAGGGTCGCTCGTTTCGCCACACGAGAACCGTGCTCGTTGCGCGATTATAAGATCGTTATCGATAGGAGAGCGCCGAGCTGCGATAAATGCTAATTCCAGCGAGTAATTCGTTGGGATTTACTGGGAAATGGTGCCGGCAACGTGGCACGGTCGGAATTTCGGAATTAATATCAAGCTCGTTTCTATCAGCTTAACGTTCGTTCTCACGCGTTCATTTGTAACGTCGAGAAGTTGAAAAAACTCTTGCTTACTCTAAAACATTATTTCCCGCAGCATTGCCGTTCTCGATTTCTTCGTAATTATATAAGAGAAAATTGCAATGTTCTGACGTACCTGGATCGTAAAATATCTGTCTAAAAAATAAAGAAAGGAAGCGGATAATGTAAATATTCGAGGTGTGTATTTCGAGGGTCTTCGCCGGCTAATGAAGAATCAGGAGCGGAAAGTAACCCGACGGGACGTAAAAAATGAAAGATCTGACGTCTGCGACTATCTGTTGAACACAATAGATAATGCAAATCCTTTCGTTTGGTAGACGAAGGAAATTGATAGACAAATTATCACCGGTGATTAATGTAGACTCGTGCAGGCGCTCGTATGTCGAATTTAAATCGCTCGAACTCACTCGGGCTCCCAAAGTCTGGAAAACTCTCGCCGGAGACCAGTTCAAGTCTCTCCCGACTAAACTATTTTCGGAATATCGATCCACGCTGTACGGCCATGTTACGCCAGCAGCGGAATACGCGGGGCGACTACTGTTGTCTGGATGCTGCTCGAGGAGTCGGATTCGAGAGCGCGTAAATCGAGGACTTTATCGAAACCAACCCTCGAACTAATATTCATTCTTTCGCATCTTCCGTCGCTAGTCGTGACTCACGCTTTACTCGAGTCCGACAATTGCAGAAAAAACTGCACACGTAATGCTATCACAAATGTCTAATTGTAAGCTTGATTACAGGTAGGTGTCGTTTGAAATTTTCTCCTTGAAAATGAGGCGTGTTTTGTCGACGTGTAACTTCGTTGAACACGAAAATGGTACTGTTCTTATGAGAATATGTAAGAGCATCGAGAGCATCACGCTCTCAAGAACAAACGACAACGTCTACCGCGATTTATTTCTTTTAACAAGATCCAGCGGGATCGCAAGCGGAATCTCCCTAGGCATTTCAATCAGCGTCAAGGTATCGCTCCTTCTGTTCCAGGGTGATTTATTCGGGGGCTTGAACAGCGGTCTACAAGACGGCTTACTTTCGAGGGCGGAGGCTTTGGCCGCGGATTTGGGAAAGCACAACGCTGGCACGCCGATGCCTTTGAAACACGATCCCGTTTCAGTCTACCATCACGGGGCCCACATGCCGACCCCCCATCCAAATAACCGGCCACATCATCAGGTACAATCACACCTCTTTGTGAGTCTACATTTTGATTAACTACTTTCATATCGAATACGTACACGTGCGAGTTAAGGTGCGACGGGAAAGAGTTTGGATAAAACATTTTCGATGGAACGTTCCTTGGCAGAGGTAATCGAGCGAGAAAAAAAAATCGACGATGAGACATTGTGGAAAGACCTTGGTACGTGCGCTTAATCGTACGGTGTATTGTATTTTCGGCGACCCATTTGTTGCGCAATATCTATTTTCGATGTTCCATTGCAATGCACTTGATTATTTGTTTACAATAAATAAAATTACGCGTGCGCCCCACTTCTGCCTATTGTATATGGATGTTTGATATATGCATAATGCACGCGGACACGTGAAATTATGCGACGTACATAATTCGCAGTTAGCGTCGGTTGATCTTTTAATATCGCGTAGCATGAATAAAGGAGGAAAGTGGAAACTCGCATAATTCGATATTCTAGCGAGGATTAGAATTATACGATTACATTGCACCTTGCTTTTCTGTATCGCGGGTTGCGATTCGTACAATATTTTGTATTCATGCGCATCGTTTGTATACTATTACGTATTTACGTGTATCATATCATTATACGCAATATGTATGACCTAGTTCATTTCGCATAGTTTTATGCAGTTGGCAAGCGGCAGATGCCACTTTAATACGGCAAATAACGATATAAATGTGATATATATTTTCTCAAGTGTTTTCCGTTTCATTAACAATTTTTGCCGTTGATGAGGAATGTATACAAAATTGCTGGCCTTGCCACAGACTCACACACACACACACACATTTACTTCTTTCCTTTGATCACATCTTCGTTCTGCTATTAGTTATCTACACATATCAGACGAATTCTGTCGCAGTACTTTCACTATAATCCGTTCATTATTCGTGCTATTATTTATTTGCTTATCGTTGCAAATACTTTTGCCTCCTCCGTTAAATGTTTCTCCGTGTGCTTGCAAGGTGATTTAAGAATCGCGCCATTCTCTCACAGGAAAGTTTTTTGTAACAATTGTACGTAGTACTTTACTTACGACAGAACGAAAATTCAGAATAATGTTCTTCCTCTTTTGAAATTGATCTTCTTCTTTTAAAACTTCATTCCACATTATTCGTTCTCAGTACTTGTGCGTCGTTGAGTTGTTTCGCGGCATTACGGTCGAATTAATATTAGCATTTTGCAGAGGACGTCGTATTTCTCGTATCACATCTATTACGTCTAGCTGCGGGGAATTGAAATCGGGTGAATAAATTTTCTCATTCCGCGCAAATTGGTCGGCGATTCTACAGTGTACGTGAAAATCGGAACAAAAACGCAAATGCATTATTTACACGTCTGATATTACATCCACGTTTCGGTTTGAAATCATAAATAGTTACAAGCGTGACGTATGTGGATAATTAGCTCGACCGTACCGCTGGAGCTCATTGGGAGCGAATTTAATTTTAAATATAAATCGGTAACGATGAATTTATCAATTATATGTCGTATCCCCATTACTTTTTAAATATGGAATATGGGGTTATTTTCATCGAAGTAGATTTATGAAAATTACAGCGTCCGAAAGAAAATTAACTACATTTATCATTCCACCGAAAATTACGACAACGGGGTGCGTAAGTCTATTGCCGCTCTATTATTATTTTCGGGAGATCATACTTTCATTACTCTCGCTAATATTCGGTCTCTAGGATACTCATAGTTTCAATATCTAAGAGCCGTTAGTTGCGCCTTAATTTAATATCCTCAATTCTACTTCCAAACCCCATTCGCTTAATTATCGCATTTTTACCACCACTCGCTCAAATTATTGGTCTCTTTTCATAAAAAAAGAGCTACAATCCTCAATTTCGAAAATTTTGAAAATGCAAATGCATCGCTCGCAACGTCATAAAAAGCCAATGCGTGTTACCCGCTTATCTTCGTCGTCGCTAGGCGCTCGTCACCGCCAAAATAAACCCGGGATGTTCGCGAAATCTCGCATCCCCATTCCCGATGCAAGCAGAGACGACCCGCTCGCGGCAAAACAATGAGTTAAAGCCGTGTGTCGGTAGGATAATGAATTAACTGTAGCAATTACTACCGCTTAATAATTAACCACGCTTCTGAAAAATACAGCCGGAGCCCGTCTATTTGTTAATATCGTCAGTCACCCCCTTCTCTCCTCTTCGTTCTATCCCTTCTCTTCGATGGCGAGCGAGCTCAAGCCCCCGGGGCTCGCAACGAGAAACTTTAATTTCGCCATTTCAATTATTAACAATATCGCGATAATGCTTTCCGCCTTTTGTTTTGTATCGCGCGCGCGCGCCGAGAGCACGTACAGCGGGAAATAATTCCATTAGTCGAAAGCGGGTCGTGCGCGAGGTTGGTGGGGGGTACGGGGGGTGGAGAATGTGGAGAAAGACGAGGGTGGGGTAAAGAAACGGAGGCGGACAGGGGCGGAAGGGTGTCCCGTTTCGTTCGACACGCGTTATACTCGCTCGAGTGTTCACTCGATGCTCCTTTCGCCGGCTTTTATGCTAATACGAGCAATCTGAGGCCGATGAATGGAGTATTGGATGACAACAGGGGCGGAGTAACCAATGCGCCCCGACCCGGAATGATCTCCTCAAGCGTAGGGGCGTCGCTTGTATATTATCCCGGTCTCCGGGGCGACTTGTAATGCTCGCGGCGGGACGCAATAAATTTTTCGGCAAGGGGTACCCAATGCGCATCCTCGTGTAATGGGGTCGCCGGGGACGGGGGGTCGAAAGGGGCCACGCGTGGTAAAACTGGTCCTCGCGTTCGCGGATTATCGGTATTTTCGCAGAACCTCGTTCTTGTAGAATTTCAATGCTTCATACGAAGGAGGAAAGAAATCTTTCCGATAAATAATTATTTATGACCGATAACGTGGCGCTTCGTTTCGCTTTTGAGCGCGAGGGGAGAGTGGACGGAATAAATGCTTGACCCAGAAAAGTAAAAATTGCGGGGCAGAAGGCGACGGCGATCCGGAAATAAAGAGCGGCCATACGAGATTGTAAAAAACCGGTTGTGTAAACTCACGGGGGTTGTCTATCGGTAGTAATTTTACTTGTCGACGTTTCCTATTGCGAAGCAGTAGGTACTTATCGATCCTCTGGACGTCGAGGGTGGAAGGAGAATAGAAGAAAATCGTGGGGGTCGGTCGAAGCAGGTTAACAAACTATAGTCTCTCGTAAACATTCTCGTTGACCGTCAGGTGACGGGGTCTGAGGTCTTCAGTTTCCATGCGAAATATCCCTCGCGCTCTCGTCGGTCACACCTCGTCTTTCGCTTCACCCCTTTAGTCTCGTTCCCGCCCCGGTACAGATGGCCGGGCAGTAAGTGTCCCATAAAGTCTGTTTTCATACGCGAGGCTGACGAATTCAATAACCGGCCCGTCCTAGACCGTGTCCGCTGGTATTCCTGCTGTGCGAGCCACGCGCGTTACGTTCACGGACGCATGTAACGAGTTTCGTATCGTTGGAACACGGTGGGGGAGAACGATGGGCGATTCGGAAGGGATAGATCAAAGAGAGAGAGAGAGAGAGAGAGAGAGAGAGAGAGGAAGAGAGAGAGAGAAATGGATGGGCGGAGAGAAAATCGGGCAGGGACGGGCATAGAGAGCGATACAGGTTACGAATCTAGAGGGATAAATAGACGCGCGGAGAGCGAGAGAGGGAGAGAGAAAGTGTGTAGATGTGTTAGAGAGAGCGCGAGAGAGAGAATCGACTAACCCTACCGTCGTGTCAGCGTAATGATGAAATATTGCGGGGGGTCTCTGGGGCCCGAGCGCGTACGCCCCTGGGCAAGTCCCTCGACCACTCTATATTTGCCGCCAAACCTCCATCCCCTCCCTCCCTGGGAGCACCCTCCTTTGATGCCCTTCCCCCACCCCCTCGCTTGCATTTCTGATGTAACTATGCCATCCCCAGGAACTCCGTGCCGAAACCGTGCCATCCAGTTAGCTCGCCGTACTGCATATTCTCGTGAGAATAGAAGCTGTATATGCGGGGCCGAGTGTGTGCCGTGTTATTTTATGTCTTCCCCTGTGTACGTGTGCAGAGGTGTGTGCGCGCCCGTTCGCGTATACGAGTCATGATAGAGCCGGGGAGAACCCACGTAATACACTGGAAACTGAAAAAGCACTTTTCGCTTATTGCCGATAACGCCCTGGCTCCGACTCCTCCGGTTATCACCGCGGGAACGAGGACCGAAGGGTTTTCCGTTTCTATCGTGCCATACGCGAAAAAATCCGAAGCCATCTCTCTCTCTCTCTTCCGTGCTCTTTCTCTTGCACGCCCCTCCTTCGTTTTGCCTGCAATTGTCGTTCCCTGCAACCCCCAAATTTCACCACTTTTCTTTTCCTTCCCCTCTGGGACATCGTCGGCGAGAGTCGCCTCGGCAATGAACAGCGAATACCTCGCAGTCACGGAGAATTTCTGAAATTCTGTTAGCTACTTCCGTTACCATCCGGATGAATGATGAACCTCGCGAAATTGCGTGTACATGAGGGAACGGGGATGGAGGATGCGCGCCGGGAGACTGAGAATGGATCTGAGACGATGCTTTTTGTGGTTTGCCATTCGATCGGCGAGCGTTGCTTATTTAGGATCGATTAAATTATCGCGCTTGCTTTATCGCAGGGTGTTGCATTCGTCGCGAAGAATTAAGGAAGAGGCGGATACAACGGTGAAGGGTGTAGATGAGGAGAGGATGCGAGTTAGGGGCGCTTTGAGAAAACGCGTTAGGCGAGGCGCTACTTCCTACTCAACGTGGCGGCACTCTCGGCGGGGAAAAATATGAAGGGAGCTCATAAATAATTTGTAAGGGGTCGCGCTCAGTGCGCCTCGCGCCCGTGACGAAGGCCGCGGCACGTGCTGCATAATTGTGCGTGTTAGCTTGTACACATTTTCCGCTCGTCCCTGCATCTCTCTCTCTCTCTCTCTCTCTCTCTCTCTCTCTCTCTCGCTCGTTCACTTACTCACTCACTCACTCGCTCACCTTCTCCTCTCTCTTACTCTTCTTTTTATTTCTATCGCTCTCCACGTTCGCTCCTTTGCACTTTCGGTTTCTCCTCTTTCTCCCACCTTTCTTTTTTCCCTCGCTTTTTCCTCCTCTCACCTCGTACTCAGGCTCTCCCGAGTGCGGCGACTCGATTAGCTACTTTTTTTAATTTTCTTAAGATTCTCTCTCGCGCCTGACGCTAATCATTAATAATTACCGCATTATTTCGTGTGCAGCGCGTCCTTCGGTCTCTTCACCGGCTTGGCTTGCAAATGTGCACGCCATTAAGTATAATGCGCTTGCGATGCTCTTCTCTCTTTGACACTTTTTGCATAGTGAGAATTGTTAATCGATTGGACAGTATTCGGTGAGAAAATCATCAGCGCTGTAACGTTCTTTCGTCGTGTAGTCGACAAGGTCACGATATTGAAAGTTAAGCGTATAAGTAGTAACGAATCACTCGGCCTCGTCTCCGAATGTTTCAATTCGGTGAAACAACTGATTAGCTGGTCGTTGAATTCACGGTGGAGGTAACTTTGTCGTTTGTTTAACGAACTTCGCCAATGGAATGCATGCCAGAACGGATACCTGAATAATGTAGGAGCAGCTTAAAATGTCAGCGAAGGCATTCATAATGCAGAACGTTGTGGTAATAGTCGTGGCTAGTCTAAATAACCCGGTAATGTTGACCCGCTCGGTGTGCGCGCCAGGCACAGGAGTGAAAGAACGAATTACGCGTGTTTCCTCGCGTAGAGGCCAGGTTTGCGTGCAACTCGCATGTTCGCGCGTGTAATCAGAACGGAAGCGGTCCCCCAAGTCGGAACTTAAGAGTGAACTATGATTTTACCTTTCCAGACACTTTTTTTTTACAAGAGAATCTAAGAGTAACGCCTAATCCTAATAAAATTGATAATGACAACGTAAACAACGCGGTTGTGCTAAAATGGCAATGGAATACGCGTCTCTCTTAATCGCGTAGTTCTTCGTTTATCCCAGTGTAGCGCGTTGCGGTAGTTCAGAACAGTTTCCTGCCGTGCGCCAAAAGTTCTATTTGCAGTTCCATTTAGGGTTTAAGCTAATCCCAAGGGGGAATTAATTAGGACTTCGGACTAATAAGGTTTATGTTCCTATTGCAAATTTAGCTTCGTTTAAAGCGAAAAAATTAAACTCGTGGTGGGTTACAAAAAATTAACTGGCTCGAGTTTATTTACTATTAGAAATTAAATGAGCACTTTTGCGCTGGAAAAGCGGAAATCCACATTTCCTCGAGCATAATAAGGACACCTCGAGGTGAATGAATAAGAGAGTGATATCGTACGCATTTTTCATTCCCACGAATCACCTAGCAAAAGCGCCACGTTTCACCTCCGCCAATTCCGCGCTCGCAGGTCAAACGCAATTAGTATGTCTCGCTTACTCGCCTCGGAAAAATATCCATCGTACGGAAGCTTGGAACTCTGACGAGGGTTGTCGCTACTGCCAGACTCCTCTCTCAAATGGTGCATGTTTTTGAACGGTCGAAATACGAGTAGCTCCCTTCGATGTGAAAATTTATCTCCCCTGCACGGTCGCGTTGGCCGAGTCACTTTCGTTTCGACCGAAATCACATCGGGGACATAATAATATATCGATTGCGCCCGGCTCTTAAAATACCGAGTGACCTCGAAGGAATCGCCCCTCAAGAATCCCCGCTTCGCCGTTAAAATCGTAAATTCTCATTCGCTCGCGTGGTCTCGATCCAAAAGTAGGCGCGCAGGCGCAGAAGGTGGAAAATGAGAACGAGGGAGAAGCTGAAAGAGAATCGGAAAGGGCGCGAGTGAGAAAGCGAGGACGGAAACTCGCGACCAAGATACGGACAAACCTAATGTCGCGCGCAGGCGATCCTTTCTATTCGCGCGGTAAAAATTCGCCGTGATAATTAACTGTCGTTCGACAATTGAGTCAGGCGTGAGCGTGGGAGCCTATCGATTCCGATCGTCGCTTCGACGACAGATAGGCGCGCACCGTTATTTCTGATACTGGCCAGGAGTGCGCGCGGTACCAGGGGATGCGGCCAATGTTACCCACCAACCGGCCCGCGCTCATCAATTCAACCTAATGCCGCAGAATCGCATAAGAGTATTTCCACTCCCGCGATCGATAAACTTCATCCGTGTATTAGGGGTACCGTGGATTCTCCCGTGACGGCCGCTCACCGTGCTCATAACGCAGGGGGATCGGCCGTGTAAATCGAAACGGTCGAAATATCGGGTAAGGATATTACCACGCTCGCGTACGAACGGCCAACCAATCTATCCCAGGGTTCCAAGAGTTCCGTGGCTCTTTTCGGCGCGATCGAACGCACCCGATTGGATCATCGTGCGGCGGGACCGCGCGAATTAAAAGTACGTAAACTGTCTCTTCCAGATGAGCCACCCGGGGATGGAGAGCCTGGACATGCTGGACCCGGCGAACTCCATGACCACTTTGACGCCAATGTCCGAAGGAACTGGCGGAGGACCTGGACACCACGCGGGTATCCACGGGCCCTCGGTCTACGGCGGAATGAACGGAATGATGGGCCACCATCATCATCACGGCAATCTCGGTGGTGGCGGTGGTAGTGTGCCACATCCGGCTCATCATCACCCCGCGATGGCTGCGGCCGCGGCCGCGGCCGCAGCCGCAGGTCTTCATCCCGACGCGGACACGGACCCACGCGAATTGGAAGCTTTCGCGGAACGCTTCAAGCAACGGCGTATCAAGCTCGGAGTGACGCAAGCAGACGTGGGCAAGGCCCTAGCCAATTTGAAGTTGCCCGGTGTTGGAGCGCTCTCGCAGTCGACGATATGCCGCTTCGAGTCGCTCACCCTCTCTCATAATAACATGATAGCCCTGAAGCCGATCCTTCAAGCGTGGCTCGAGGAGGCGGAGGCGCAGGCGAAGAACAAGAGGCGCGACCCGGACGCGCCCTCGGTCCTACCCGCGGGCGAGAAGAAGAGAAAGAGGACGAGCATAGCGGCGCCCGAGAAGCGCTCGCTCGAGGCCTACTTCGCGGTACAGCCGAGGCCCTCGGGCGAGAAGATCGCCGCGATCGCGGAGAAGCTCGATCTCAAGAAAAACGTCGTTAGGGTCTGGTTCTGCAATCAGCGACAGAAGCAGAAGCGCATGAAGTTCGCTGCTCAGCATTGACCCGAGGGTGGCTTGTGACAGCAGAATTGACCGTATCAGTTGCCCAGCCTCGAGCCCAAGCCCGAGCCCTTGACGGAGTTTCAGGGCTGGCCTTAAGAAGGAGGTCGAGTGGTACGAATTATCGACGTCGTGATATTGTGCGAAGATGGAGAAAGGAGCTCGAGGGGAAGGATCTTGCGCGTTAGAGTAACCCTCCGGTGAAATAGTTGCGCGTGAAAGGGGCACATCCACGACTTCGAGTACCATTTCGACGTTCTAGGCTCGATGCTGCGGCCAATTTGCGAAAACGGTCGACCTGTCACAGGCTGCAATCTCGATTTTGCCCATCCTGAAGACGCACGCGCGTACTCGCGCGACGCCGTACTTCCGGCTAAGTAGGGGTGACGTACTCGGGTCGTCGACTCGCGATTCTCTCGCCTCGAGAACCAGCGGATCGTCTCCTCGTCGGTGGTAACACACGGTGGACGAGTGTAGAGGGGCTTGTTAGGAAATTTTCACTCGCTGCGTCTCCGATCTACCGTCTACGTAAACTTTTATTCATTCTCCGCGTTGAGAAAGCGAAAGTTCGCTCTGTTTACGCGCGTGGGGAGTACGCGAGGTGCACGACGAGAGCGGGCGAGGGAAAATTCGAGGGAGGCAACTTGAGATCATTTTTCCCCTGACTTCTTTCCAGTTCTTAGATGCAACTTCGTTCACGATGCGCACGAGACGGTACACGTATAATTTCCAGTATCTATCGCGTATGCTCACGCGCACTCACTCGTGTATGCGTTTTCCTTCCGCACCGTTCTCCACTCTATATCCCCACGAAGACTTTTCACTCCCTGAGATCCCTTCGTCCGCCCGCCCTCGCGACGAGATAACTTTTTTATTAGAAATCCGCCGACCCACCCTCGTCGCGCGCGTCGTTTCTTGTCTGGCACACGGCCGCTCGTGATGCGCAGATCATGCGGAGTACGAGGAAAGGCGCTCTATTCCTCTCCGCGCATCGCGATAAAACAGTTTACGATCCCATTCGTCCTTCGGCCCCTCGTCATGCACCTCCTTCGACGGAATCGTCGTCGACGACGATTGCGCCGTCGCGGCGCCCCTTCGTCGAGGGGCCCGTTGCGGTCTGCGAAATCACACGGTATTGAGGTCGAGGGCGAAAGGAGTCCCGTCGTTTTAAAAGCACTCCTAAGATTATTCGCTAAAGTGTCGAAAAATTAGCGTCTATTATGATCGCGTATCGAATTTACGATCTTGCGCGTCCAAGCTTCGATCGATTTACTTTCATTGTCCTCGGTTGACTTCTTAAAAAACGAAATATCGAGAGACGAGGAGGCGCCGCCGCAAATCGCGGGGCGAGAGCATCCGCTTCTGTTTCTTGACGCTTCAGTGGCCAAACGACGGAAACGACGACGAGAACGAACGTTGATCCGTTCGTGAAACGGGGGAAGATAGAGAACGAGAGGCAAGAGAGTATGGCGGAAAGCCGGAGGCGCGTCTGGGAAAGTACAATTCGAAACATAAAATATAAAGTAAAACGTATTGTTACAACGTCGCGGGACAGCGACGGTGAAAAAAAGTGATATTAATCCTAATGATGACGCTCAGTGCAGTGTAAGCAGTAAGTATAGAAAGTGTGCGCGTGCGTGGCTGACTTAAGCGAGTGTCTGTGTACGTGAGTGCGAGAGTGGCAGAGACAGGGGGAAATATTGTAAGAGAGAGAGGAGGTCGTATGCAGCGTGCTTGAATATGTGTGCGTGAGAGAGGGAGGGAGGGAGAGAAAGAGAGAGGGAGAGTGAGAGGAGGAGAATAAAATAGAAAATTGTACGATTGAGCGTGAGTGAGAGAGTGAGTGGACGGAAGACAAAAAAGAATAGGAGGAAATGATTTACGTAGTGATATTGGACAATCAGTGAAAAGACTGTATCATATCATATTAAAGCAATACAGTAGCGATTAGATCTCGAATTAAAAAAAAAGAGGGCGAGAGAGAGAGAGAGAGGGAGAGAGGGAGAGAGGGAGAAAGAGAGAGCGTGATTAAGACGAGGAGCCATTTGTAATCGTCGTGATCGTCCGCGCTGTGCCAAGAAAGCTCGTTTTGCCAAGTTTCGCTTGAACAAGCACCAAAACAAGCAGTAAAAGCACAACACAGAGATAACGGAAAAATGCAAACGGAGAAACAAGAAAATATTGACGCGCGTTATATCAATATTCTAAATTCTTTCGTCGTCGAAATAAATACGACGATCGTGCGATTAACGAGCCAATGACAAGCGCGAACGTTCGTGGTTGGAGAAAGAGGCTCTGTCCACTCGAGTTTATTTATTTACTTGTCTTATTCTTTCTCCTCGCCGCGTGTCTACCCGCATTCGACGAATCTCGTTGGATCGATTGATTCTTTTATTTAACTATTACCAGTAACCTTCTCCAAGGTGTCGATGGAGTGAGGGAAGGAATTTTTTTTTAACAGGGGTAGCGCGAGGCGAGGACGCTCGTCAAGAACCTTTCAGGCGCATCGAGCAATACCACGAGGATAATTCCTGAAGGAGAAGGAGTAACGACGAGAAGAGAATCGTCGTGATAGAGAAAAATATGTAAAGGGGTATGCGGTTCGATGAGACGGAGGTCGGTAGGGCCACAATCGTTTTTAAAACTGTAAATACGTAAAGGGACGAGTATTTTCTAGAGGGCGGGTTTACTAGTCTAATTGCCGATCGATTGGGAATAATCGAAGGGGAAAAAATCTAGTGCAATATAGCGTATATATATATATCGTGCGTATATATGTATATGTATATATACACGTATATAATATATATATATATTTACATATAGGTGTATCGCATTTTTCGTACGTTCGTCAGGTAACTTCCTTCGTTTCTCTCTTTCTTTCTTTTCACAACTTTCAACGGGCGTATCGAAAATTCGTCCACGATCCACGAGTTTCCTTTTACTTCGTCAACAAACTCTTCTCTTCGAAGAGAACGGTTGCATTGCTTTTTTTACAAGTGTTGAATTTAATGAAAATTCCTTTTCTCGAGCTATACATACTTCACTTCGTGTTTTCACTCGTGAGGACTCGCGTGTTCTATTTGAAATCGAATCGATTGCACTCACGACTCTCGATTTCTTTTCCAATCGAATCGTGAGTATCGTCAGATGTAGGCCTACGGAAGTCTTAGAAATTTTTTCGTGCTTCGTATTTTCGTCTATAGGAAAATTTTCAATTTTACGTCTGTGCGTGTAAGGACATTCATCCTGCTTAACGGAACAAGTATGCAACGCGACGAGGGAGGAATAATATAATTTGTTGGAATTTATTGTTCGAACATAAGTGCATGTCAGTCTAACGATTAATCCGAAATAATCTCATTGCGGCAATCTTTCTTTAAATGTCTAACTTTCTTAATCGATCTGTTCAACGATAGCTATCTCAATTCATGCTGATCCGACGGAGTTTGCGAGGCACTATTGCAATAAGATGTTGGACATAGTTGGTAAAGGCTCGTTTTCAAGTGACGAGCGCCTAAACGGTAACTTGTATGAGGGAGGGATGAGATCTTCTAAATGATAAAGTATTCTGTAGGTATTTAAACACAGGGTAACAAGTCATATCGCAATATGCTTCTAATAATGACGACGACGACTGTTATTACTGTTATTATCATTATTATTATTATTATTCTTCTTATTATTATTATAATTATTATTATTATTGTCATTATTCGCCTCGTAATACACCTAAGAGCCTGGCTGTTTACCGCGGGTAGGTATACACGTCGGCGATTTTCAATGAAACAGCGATTACCGAAATATTGAAATTGAATGTAACACGGTAGATATAGAAAGTATGTGCGTAGTCTCAATTCATGTATATACAAATAAGCGAACGATTTCTTTAACGACCAAGGAATCTCATGGAAATAAAGTTGATTTGTCGACGGGCAAATATGTCGAATTGGTAATATCGATTACGTTCTGTTCTACTCGTATGAAAATATTAATGACCTCCTCGTCCTTTCAGTCGTTATGCGCACCTACCCGCGTGCACGACCGAAGACTCTCGCGCGAATTATTTTCTAAAGCAATCGCACGTCCTTCCGATCTTGCGACCATTTCGAGGGACAGCATTTGGGAGGTACAAGCGAAGAGGGGCCTAGTAATACGGAAGCGAGACGTATAATGTACGTTGAGGCGCAGGACGATAGTAAAAATGCAGAAAATTCGAGAAGAAATGGAAGAGAGATGCAATCGGAGCTGGAGGAATAAAGATTTTTATAAAGGACTACAAAAGGCTACGACGATAACTAGTACGAATAAATTGATATCGGCATGTCAGTTTAAATGTTTATACAAATTTCAAGACGAAGCCAAACTGAATTGTTAAATTTTAAAGTCTTACTCATAAGCGTGCGAATGGCTCGAATGTGAAAGAGGGGCGTTGTCGATCGAGCCGCAAGGGATGATAACGTTATCGTATGCTCGCGATTTTAAACGCTTTTAGTATTGATAACGAGAAGCGGCGTACAAAAAGGTAGGCGGGGCCAATGTTCTTGAGAAGGGTGCGTTACGAGAGAGGATAATACGACTTCAGTGGTCGCTACGCTCAGCAGATCGTTTCTTACAATTTTTGCAACATGAATATTCTGTAAATTTCATCTTTAAAAAAAAGCGAATACAGCATGTTATTGTTTCTTGTCTCAATTTTATCCCCGTTTTTGTACGCATACCTTATATGCGTAAAGATACGGAAGCCCTACTCGTGCTCACGCTCCCGCTTGTCTTCGCGTTTACCCTTGTTGCACTTATGCCAGAAGTACGAGCCCAAGCGTGTGCACGAGCACGAGTAAGGTAACTTTATATTAGTTGCCACAGTATAGCACGCGTCGATAAGAGGGAGGTAAATTATGGCGTATGCGATTTCTATTTTCATTTTTTTTGTGTGCGTGTGCGTGAACGTGTGGGTCACAACGATAACGCGTAGTAACGATTTTTCAACGAGAATGGCGTTGTTACGGAGCAACTATACGGTTGTAAACTCGCCAGACTCGCATCGAGGTGCATTCGAGACGTTTATGAGTAAGACTACAATCGAAGCGAGCAATATAATATAATAAAGACATATCATAAAAGTATTAGTTTAATTGCCTGAAACACTGTAGAGATTTATATGTAAATATGTTGCGTGCAACTTGTGAAGAATCGTTCTGAGGGAGGGGGTTAAACGATTGAGAATAAATCTATTTATAGATTCTAGATCGCCTACTCCACGTTATATTCTTATTCTTGTTTAATTATTCGATCTCGATGAACCGCTTGTCTCTTATCATTCGTAGGCACCCTTCAAGGTCTGTATATAATCGAAAAAGGAAATTGTAAATCTATTTGTAAATTGTTATATAATAATTAAGTCACTAGTTAAATTCTATTTGCCTTTAGTCTATACGTATATATATCCATATAAATAATTACGCATTCTCATGGAAAATCTCATCTTTCGTGTCGTTCCACATTACGGAGACATATTTTTCTAAACCTAGAACAATCTGTTTCAGGCTTCATTTCTAGTCGACGAATACCGAATAACGATACTAATAATAATAATGATAATGATAATGATAATAATAATAATAATAATAGCGATAATGATAATAGTAATAATAATGATAATGGTAACGATAATATCCATTTCTTCATCGAAATAAAGATAACACTGTAAAACTTACACGTAAGCTTAAACTACAATGTAAAAGGCAGGTTTCTCGACATTGACTTTTTGTTAAGCGATAAATAAATGATAAACGATACCGGTTTATACCAGCACATCAAATTGCGCGCAATTGTAAGGACAAGGAGAGAAGGGAAAGGGGAATTCCTCCATACTGTACATATCATGTGCCATAACTCATTTACCATACTTTGTGTCCAACTTTGTTCCAAGTACCTACTCAACTATAAATATTATAGTATAATAAAGTAAACCTTGATGTTATTGATAAATTTGTAGTTCTTTACCCTCGCCGTTCCAATTGTTGTTCTCTCGTACTTCGTTTACTCTCTCATCTCATTCCCATATCCGTGAAAAAAAATACTCAATCAGTCCGCGATCTTCCACCGGAAAAAGATATTCTTAAAACAACTTCCAGATCCGCGAGCAAAGGATAATCGCGGAAGCTCAGCAGGGAGCTGTGTGTTCCCCTAGTAAAGATCGAATCGTCGGTACCCGGTGATACTCGCAATCGAACGATAATTATATGTGCCCAGGATATGTACCGCGTGCAAACGCTTTTGTTGAACCGAATCTAGGAGCGTCGCGTGCTACCGCTACTATCGCGCGCATTGCGTGGAATTATAAATTTATAGGGCAGACACGTATACACCGTTGAAGAGATTGTTTATCCAAATCAGGAAATCGTGGGTAGTGACGCGCCCGCGACAGTTCCACGCAAAATGGGTGACGCTTTATAACCTCCGCCGCGCACAAGTCGCGCACTTCGCTTCGAAGGATAAGCATCTAAACGTTACGCTTGCTACGCCATCGCTTGAGAGCGTTCGAGCGAGGAAAACGCAATTGTCGCCTCGCTTTAATTAGGTTAATGGTGTCCCCTCTCCGACTACCTTCGCCGTCGTCGTTCTATTCACCTCTCGTCCCTCCACCTCCTCCTCCTCGTTCGATCATCCAACGAATTTTATCGCCAGACGACGATTAGACGATATTATTGGACCACGAAATGTGTCTGAGACAGGCCGAGAGCGAGGAAACTCAGAGAGGATATTTTAATGAAAGCTCCAACCGGCGCGTTTCCAGAACGTATCGAATTTAAGCGTCTAAAATTTCGAGGGCTAAACATTTTAGGCCGTCCCTCGAATTCTCGTTAGCGAGAGTAACGAGGGTGGAGCGATAAAGGAGTGATTATTGCCTTTCTTATCAGCCTCATTTTTTTTCGCGGCCCCTACATATCCAAGCGCTATAAACATTTTACTCCAAAGCGTACTCTTTCGTCGCTTGCGACTTGATTTCTTTCGATCGAGCACTTCCGCGCGAATTGACGAGAAAGGATAAGAAAGAAGAATCCTTTTGAAAATAACTAATGCGTAAATAATGCAACGAAGCGAGCTTCTTCTGGTGATTAGCACACGGTGCTTATCACTTCCATCGGACCTCGTCCGTCCACTCGAGCGGGAAGGTTCAGCTGTCACGCGCGCCAGAGATTACGCGATACGCTACGAGGGAAATTTCACGATTCCCTGCTCCGTTGCGAGTCATCGAGCAGCTCGATTTGCCTGTCTAGGAGCCGCGGCGCAATCATGCCGGAACTCGAGAGGAAGAAAGGCTCGGTGGTTGGCTCGTAAGCCCCCGGGGTAAAATGAGTTTATGGTGTCTGCTGATTAATTGGCATGGCGTGTAAACAGCGATCGAGCACCTAAGGCTTGTTTGCCAGTGTACATATCGCTTCGTAAAGGATGGAGAGAACGCGTTGTATGCACGGTAGATGGTTCAATACGCGAATGCGTGACACGAACATTCTCCATGCTTCTCTCCTCCCCTTTAGCAGCACACCCCTTCTCCATCTCACTCTCTTTCTCCCGATCATTCTGATTCTCCAAGCCAACCCGTGCTGCCTGCCTCCGAACATGTGGCAGGCGTGCCCCGCTCGTGTTGCTTTTGTGTTACAAATCATGTTTACATTATCGCTACACTTAGGCCACCCTTGGCCCGCTCCAACGAGCACTCGTTTCCACTAGGCTCCGCGCACTCGGCCCGTACCAATAGCCCGAGGAGAGCACCACTGCCAATTTGTCCACCTTGAGGGCCGCATTGATTAGTTTGACTTTCGGATTCTTCGGTCCCATTCGAAGGGGCGAATACTGGATTCGATGCGATTCGTAAGGATCGGAAAATGGATTTAGGTGACTGTCTTTACCAGCTGGATTTCGGTCGATCGATTATTTTTTTAAGGGTAAGTAGGTACAGATGGTGGTCTCATGAAAGGTCTATAAAACAGCAGAGTCTAAGGTAAGACGAGGAAGTGGAGGAAGCGAATTTGCATTGTCTGTAATGTCAAAACCGTTGTCGTCCAAGGGTGAGCGGTCATTACACGCGGACAATGTAATTCCTTCTTCGTTACGAATTACTGCAAAATATATGACTTGACGTGGCATGAGCATGCAATGAGTGGACTAGCGAATATCGCGAGGAAGAGGAGACGGGCTAAACGGCAGAACTTAATTATGGGAAAATAGGCGGTGACCGGAGCGGGACGGTAATTTGTCTAATGATACCTCTCGATGTTAATGATGACACGGACGAGCGATAGCCGACTCGAAACTAGGGTAGAGGAAAAGCTCACCAGTCGCGTATCGATTCGGGCTCGTTTAACGGGGAACATCGAATCTTGCCGAGTCAGCCGAGAAAATTTCCGAAATACCGAGGCCGCCGCCAGGATCCTCTCAAAGAATATTTCCATTCGTCGATATTAAATTTCCGATCTCGTCACGCTCCTCGCACGTGACATACTCGTCCAATTCGATTTATTCTCGGACGAAACCCGCGCGAACGTCTCCTCAACTTCGAAATTAACGTCGCGAACGAGGAAACCGGTTACGATCCTGCAACTTCCAAAGGAACACTCATCCCACGTTTCTCCGTCCTCTTCTCGTCTCCCTTCCGCGCGCGGACTGACCTTATCATAAAAGTTATTGCGATACAATGACCGAGCCCATAAATGATGCAACGTTCGCGGAATTGCCAGAGTTTTGTGACATTGTTCGGCCCGTGAGATACGTGTCCGCGGACAAAGGGCTCCGTGACACGCGAAATTGACCGAAGGAGGAAGCGGGATGGCCGAGTGAGGGTTGAGTTGGGTGTAGGAGAGGTACGGGCGGAGGAGACGCGGCGGTGAAGCGAGAGGAGGACGAGAGAGAGAAAGGGATGGAAATGGAGGGAGAAGAAGAACCAAATGTAAAAGGAGCGAACCAGAGAGAAGGGGGTTGGATGGAAAGGTGGAGTGGGTGGTGAGGTAGGAACTCGAGAGTCTCCAAGATGTCGTGACAGTGAGGGGACGGATATTTCGTTGTATGAGCTGGTGTAACGGGGCTAGACAGCGGAGTCGGCGAGTTGCCTTGGACAAAGAGAGAGGCTGGAGGGATGTGAGTAGAGAGAGAGAGAGGGAGAGAGAGAGAGAGAGAGGAAGAGGAGAGCGAAGCGCGAGAGAAAGAGAAACGAAAGGGAGCGAGAGGGGCGAGCGATACTAGTGAATTATACATGAAACAGAACACAATCACCCCCCTTCGGGCTTCCTAACCCTCCCGCAAACCGCCCCCTCAGCATCCAACTGGCCGTACGGATGCCGACGCATCGATGGCTCCTCCCGCCACTGTCATTCGGCCTGTCGCCAGTCGCAGGCGAGCGACTCGTCCGAATTTGCCTGATCCCACGACAAGAAAAATCAGTGCCCATCCACGTTGAGTGCAGTGGAGAGAGCGCGGGGCCAAGGGACGCCCACGATGGCTTGTCGATTGCCGCTGGTCACCGTTGATAAGCCCTGACGTTTGGATTTCACGAAATCGAACCCAACTGAAATTTTTCCACATTGGCCGGAGACCCTATCCCCTCCTCCGTTCTCGGAATCATCGCGATCAATAATAAATAACGCGGTAATCGAGATTCGAATTTGTGTAAAAAAGGAAGTAGGAGTTTCGTCGATGAGAGGTTTACGATCTCTCGTGGGGTGTTGGGATAAATTAAGAATAGAAACCAGATTCCTTCCTCTCGCTACGTTCACATTAAATTCAACTCGCTTTCCACTACCCTCGCGACAGAACGCAGAGGCCTCGGTAATCCTTGATCTCATATTTAAGTGGCAAAGGATTTAGTGCGACAGCGACGACGGTCTCCCGTATTTTTACGAGCGTGTTAATGGATGTGGAAGACGCTCCCTTTCCCGCTTTTCCTCTTTCTCTCTCACTCGCCAATTCTCTTCTACCTTCTCCTCGCTTCTTCTCCCAGCGCTCACCGCTGAATCCACCCTCGTTCCTACCCCTGGCCTTAATTGAAAAAATATGAACTTTTCTTTTCGTCGTCGCCAGAGAGTACTTCGCGTTACCCTCCCACGCGATATCTCCCGCTCCAGCTTTCTTAGTTGCCGTGTTATTATGAAACATCGCAGTTCCCCGCTGGAGAAATTAAGACGCCGGCCATCACGCCGCGCGTCACGACCAGGACCACGAAGTCAGGATGGGAGGAAAGTGGAAGATTCGCGACGATTTAGAAGGGAAGACGAGGGCAGAAGAGGTACAGCCAACCTGATTAAATTACACATCGAGATGGTGGGCTGTTGCTATCT
This sequence comes from Tiphia femorata, assembly GCA_944319695.1. NCBI lineage: Eukaryota > Metazoa > Arthropoda > Insecta > Hymenoptera > Tiphiidae > Tiphia > Tiphia femorata. Next base: position 3,008,406 of record OX090899.1, read on the forward strand.
CTGGTGTTCATTAAAAAAGGCTATACAGGGATCAGAAATGTGTTAAAAAAAATTCAGATCTTTTTCGATGAATTTGAAAATTAAAATCGTATAGACAGGTCGTAAGTTGTAATAAATAAAAATAAATTATATCGCAGTGGCGAAGGAGTAAATGTGTTTTAAATAGTTCCGAGGTAAGAGAAGAGTGCTAGTTTAAGGTACAAGATTCGAGGAATTGAGAAATAAGTGTCTGTCAACTTGTCGATCAGGTATACGCTCAATTGTGCCATCATTTGAATTTTTCAGAAAAGGAAAACAGAAAATCTGCGGTATGGAAGAACCGAATATTCACGAGTACTCTCCTAATCGGGAGTATATGAGAGAAATAAACTGGAACGTGTAGCGAATTTTTGCCTGGTGGGAAACATTATTTTCTTAGATCTGAAAACTCGATTGTCGTTTAACCGAAAATAATCGCGTCCGTTGAGATGCTCCTTCGAAGAGACTATTCCATTGTAACTATCAAATTATTATTCAATACTTTACGATAGCTTGTAAAAAATTTTTCTTACCACAGTTTTACAACAGGATTTTCTCTCGCGTAAGTACTAATACCAAATGCAACTCAGACTGCTAATAAATCCGAAAATTTATAAAATCTCTAAATTTTGGTTTTCTTTATTTTATCTGAGCGGAACTTCACGTTTCTCTTAATACTAATTGCCGCGACGATTACAGGACGCAGCCCAAGACGGTAAAAACAAAAGGCTGTTTCCGCTAATCAAAGTGTTTGCCCTCGCTTAATCCTGGCTTAGCGGAGACTTAAATATTCCTTGTAAACTCCCGGCCAACATCGGGGATTACTAAATGGGAGCAGCCGGAGGGGTCTTGTCTTCAGCTTAGCTAGAAAGTGCCGAGCTTCACTGTAATAGGATAAGACCGAAGGAGGAGTTTTCTTCGCTCGTACGCGCAAGGAGAGCATCTCGCGTATGACCGCGCGCGCACATTCGCAAAGGATTCTTCCTCCCTTTCCTTCATTTTTTAACATCCTAACGAGCCGAGATTACGAAAATTTTGACGTACGATATTGAACGCGGTCTGCTTGTTCTACTTTCTTCGGAGAAATTCAGCTTATATACTTCTAATAGCATTGATCTCAAAAATAAGTGAGTTTTAATTTTGATTCCGGTAAAGAATACAGGACAAACACTTGATAACGCTTGTACATCTGCATTTCCATTATAGGCCATTTGCACATTCGTTTTAGCATTACATGGAAATCTGGTGCCCATCAAGGATGTAAAGTATAATGAAAACATGGTAATGCCTCAAACATAATCCCCGAATGTAATTTGTAAGTATGAATATTCTGGAAGGCCTTTTCATTTCACGCCACGTACTGAATAATTACCTTGGCTTTCTGTAATTAGAGATACATCGAATTACCTCGAGTAACGTGGATTGCTAGTCTGGTACCATATCAGGCCACGTCTTAATCAGTGATTCTAGAATAAGTCAGACATGCAAAATTGCATAATACATGCTATTATTAATTTCAATCGATTGCAACACCCTCTCCTAGTACATTTAGAAGACATCTTATCGAATGGCTTGACCTCTTTGCCCCCATATCCGTATAAATCCTTAAACAGCGTCTACTTCCTTTTCAGTACTTTTTTTTTAAACAATTTACAAGACCGTCCCGACGCAGAAGCAATGATCGACGATAACGATAAATCCTAATATTCTTCGAATTTCAGCAATACACCCTTACGATTGGCAACGATGGAAAGGCGAACCTGAAAATTGAACGTTATCCATAGACCGACGTGCTGGGTAAAATAAGACAATAAAGGCCATACAATCCATCGGAAAGAAAGAAGCGCGAGTGAAGAGAGGAGTACGAGGATATCCGGAAAGAAACGAGCGGCAAGCAGGACGGGCACGAGAGTTCGCGAAATAGGGAGAACAATGGTAACGTAACGTCGAGAAGGAGATGAGCACGAACGGATAGGCGAGTAGGGTGGGAGGAGGGAGGTTGGCGGAGTTAGGAGAGTGAAGAAGAACTCGCGATACGCGAGGCGAGGTACAACCAGGAGGAAAGAGATACAACGGGGACTGATGTATCGCATGCGCACCGAATGCACAACACGTACGCGTCGGCCGGTGTACAATCGGAGAGGTTCAACCGCCGCTACTGCCACCGCCACCACCACTACCACCTACGACAGTGTTCGCCCCATACTACGTGGCACACACGTAAAAGCAGCCACCTACCTACTAGCGATACACGCGCGTTACACTCTGGGTTACACTTGGTCGTGCACGCGCTTACCTCCTGCCCGTGGAAGCGAGTATTGTTGTATCGCCCACCCAACCCACCCCCTCCTGCAACCCCTTCGCTCCGATCCATCCCAGTTCATCCCCACCGCCGAGACTCTTGCATCCACTGTTCGAGCAGCCCTTCCTTCCTTCTCTTCCACCCCCCTTTTCCTTCTCTCCCCTTTCCGCGCTCGTCCTCTTCTCCGCCTTCCTCGTTTCCACCGCCACCACCACCACCACCACCACCACCACCACCACCACCACCACCGCCGCCACTGCCACCGCTACCACTCCTTACCCCACCGCGTGCGTTGGCTACACACGTTAAGAGAGCGAGTGAAATGTGTATGTTTTGAGAGCGGTATTATATCGAGCATAAAGAGCGGCCTCGTCCCAAGGGGACGGAGGGTGTGCGTGCTTGCATGCCCTATTCGCGACCCCCCAACTTGGGACAAACCCCCTTCTTGACAACCCTCTCTCTCTCTCTCTCTTTCTCTCGTTCTTCTTCTCTTCTCTCTTCTTCTTTCTTCTCTTCACTTCTCTCCATCTCGCTCTCCGTCGTGCGCGCGCCCACAACCACCCCATGCCCTCGTACATGCCCCATCATGCTGCCCACCCTTCGACCTTCTCTCGTTCTTTCTCTCTCGTTCGCGCGTGCTCGTTCCTCCTCTTTTATAAGCTTCTTCTCTCCTTCTCTGCGCACGGGTTCGGATTGGAAGCGAGCAGGTTGATAATCTCCGTATAATACAAAAACTCTCATGCCCCATCTCGTTGCCACCGCGCCGGTACCATCGTCACCCTTCCTACCACAGTGAAACGCGTTCTCAGCTTCTGCTTCTTTCTCTCTTTGCTTTTGTGTCTCTCTCCTTCACGCTTCTTCGAATTCTTACTCTTATTTTCTATTACTCCGTCTCTCTCTCTCTCTCCCTCTCTCTCTCTCGTTACAATCCCCGCTTAGCCTACGGCAGAGAGCCCATTCTTCTCTAACCACTTCAAATCGGCCGTTCGAGCATCCCTTCGCGCGCTGTCATCTTATTAACACTTTCTTTTTTCAGAGCGTTGCCTCGACTAATCGCCCCAACACACTGTCGAGTATCCCGTGTAGAAGGATATTTGGACTTAGCTTGCGCGCGCGCGTGTTTACCAGGGAAGCGATGAATAAAGGATTGATACGGTTGAATGGCACTTCAAACTTCATGGCGTTCAAACATTCTTTCTCTTTAGGAGACATTGTGAACTTTCGAGTATCATTTTCGAGATCGTTGAGATGTCAACGCTCTATGGTCCAAGATGGGTCCGACGGGAATTAGAAAGAACCTTTGTCGATGCTTCAATCCAATGTTCTTGTGAAAGTATTTTACAGGTTCGCTCTTGAGTATCCTGCTTACGACGAATCTATGAAACTACTCTCTAATATCGCATCAGTATTAAGGTTACTCGATTTACCACTGTAAAACTATCTCGCAGGTGCTCGTAATTATTAATCGCGAATCCCAGGCGGTATCATTCGCGTGTGTCCTAAGATGAACAGTAATAATCAACTTTTCCAAACTTTCAGATCTCCTATGCAGTGTACCTATGTAGGTATATGTATACCGGTAGGTGCGCTTGTTAGTTCGATCACACGGAAACGTTATCGAGTCGATAATGAAACATGCGGAGAGGAGAGCTTGACCATGGCGAGGTAGGTAAGTGTCTGCGCTAAGACTGACGTCGTGCACCAGTAGCGTCGTACTTATCGGCCACGGCGTGTGTATAAAACTCACCCAAGGAATGGCCAATTGAAGCGGTGCCGTGGCTCACCCGGGGAATTGCCGAGGGCCGGCCAGCCGATACTCCTGAAAGATTAACGCGCTTCTTTTCTAGGTAGTGACGTGACATTAGAAGAAGAAACTACGTTGGCTCGGGACGGGGGCTGACGTTGGGGAAGGAACCGGGGACGAGGCATCGTCGAGCATTGCGGTTTATCGCATGGATCCGCCGACGGTCCTGATTTTTTTTCCACGTCGAGCTTTCGCCCGAAACGCGAGCCTTCAGTTTCCTTACCTCAGAGGGTAAGCATTTCTTCCAAGGATTCTCGTATCCACTGTCGCGTCTTAGACACAACAGTCACACAATTTTTACTCGATTCGCCTTTCGACCCGATTAAGCTTCCAGGTAACATCGAAGAAATTTTCCGAATTTTCCATATTCTCTAGAAATTAAACATTGAAATTTCGATCATACTCGTAATGTTTAATCTATCGTTAACAACAGTGGACTCTAATACCACATCGGCAATCAATCGAGATCGAGTCATTCTTCGTTAATCTTGCCTACGGATCCACCCAGTCTGACAAATCCTCGGATAAATTCGAGCTCGATACCCGATCAACCTCGTCGAATGGTGACGAATGACGTGCGAAGCTGGTGGAAGTCTGGACGAGCAATGAGGGAAAGAAAACTGGTGGCGCGGTTTATAAAACTCGCGCTGGAATCGACGATTGAAGCTGCGGGCTCGGCGGTGCCGGAGGGAATTGGCGAGAACCGCGTGGAACCGATACCCTTAAAAGATTAACGCGCTTCCTTCCCAGGCAGCGAGGTGACATTAGAAGAAGGGAAGAGAACGACGTGGTGGCCGGACGCACGGCCCAAGGTGGCTCTGGGATTGTCGAGAGTGTCGGTTGGTAGGTCCGATGGTCGACTCGAGTGATTCGTCGTAGAATCAGCTGGTCGGCAGGTCCACTGGTTTTCTTTCCGGTTGGACGATGGGCCACCTCACCAACAGTCGTGACTCTTTCTCCACTTTCGTCTGGGTGTCCCTTTCTCCCCTTCCATCTCGTGGCCATCTCTTTCCCTCTTCTTTCTCCATTTCTTTCTCACTCGTTCTTCGGATTCGCCTCCGCACTCTCGTTCCACCTTCGAACGGACGAGCTCACCTTCAACCCCATGCGAACTCTTCTCCGCCCAATCAGCCTCCCTTCTTCGCCTCTTCGTTCTCTTTCGTTCTTCCTCCTTCCTTCTTCTCTCTCCCGTGCCAGCTTCGTTCTACGCCACCCTCTCGTCACTCTCTCTACACCGCTTCCGCCTCTCACGCCCCTCTCTATTCCACTACCCTCTCCGCCTGTCGTCTGTCTACACAGTTAAGTGCCCCGCTTTGATTTCCGTCGGCAAACACTGTAAATTCCTATTGACCCGTCTGCCGTCCTGTTATCACGTTAAATTAGTCGAGAATAACGAGTATCGACTCCGTCGGCTCTACCTGTATACGCCTTCACGTTCTCTGATAAATATCTCTTAGGGTTGCGCATGATCTACCGAGAGATTTTACCTTAGATTGAGATCCCGGATTCTTGCTTTGCAACGTAGGTTTTGTACGAGCCAATGTGTCGAGCGTTTCGAGTGAAAGAATCGGGCCGCTTGGACGCGCGAACGTGGGACTCGCGAACATCTCATCCTGTTAACGAAGTATGAAAAACTATAATCGTACTTTTTTCACGGTTCTGGATGTGAATTAATTGGGATCAAATGAGATCGTTGATAGTCGGTCTACGGCCTGTCAAGCTTGGTTGCCAACTGGCCGCGGTAACGACTGATAATGTCATTAATCAAATATCATTTCTCAAGCGAAGAATTTAGCATCGAGAACAAATTGATGGACGGGACGAGAGCGCGGTGAGGCGGGGCGTTTCTAAAAATGCCGCTATGCAAATCGACGTGCAGAAAAAGTCCATGTACTCGTGACGTATAATGATTCGTAAATGCAGACGAAGTGTGATGGGGAAGTGTGAATTCTCACGTAGGTACGAATACTACGATAACCGTTATCGTTTATCATCGATCGGTAGTACCTCTAGAACAAAGATGAATGCCCATTGCAATCAAGAGTGGAAGGGAGGGATTGTAGTGTTGTAAATAAATTTTCGAGGGATAAATTGGACCAACGTAACGACATAAACAAAAAATAATTCAAAGGGAAATTGCAATATTTTTTATGCAAACTACCGAAATGAAAGTTAAATTATTTAATTTTGATGCGACGCTTGTATAGAGAAGCTTTTCGAACCAGCTGCATTTTTGGTCCCCACTTTTCCGCAGGTGGGAAATAAAATTTGACCAGGCACTGGATTCTCTATCCTGGTCGTGCGCGCGAGGAGCAAGTGATTTGTATTTACAGTAATGTAACCGTATCTGGTAACAATATCTACATTGTACGTTATACATACATTATGCTATTGTATTATTATAACCCCTGACATGAGCCGATAGATCATGAAGCATTGTGTGGCACAATATTAAAATTTAATGTACAATAATAGTGATTCTATGATTTATCAATATGTGGATACGGTATATACTATATTACGCGTTTAAACCATGCAGTCATTCCACCTCGTGGCTTTTCCTCTCGCTCTCTCACGATCACTTTCAGTAGGTCTCGTAGCGTCTCTCGTTTACAAGAGAGAGCCACACTCTACATGTGACCAGGCACCACCTCCGCCCAACCAACGCACACGTGGGCAAACATCCGTGAACATTTTAGGAGCGCGAATTTAAAGCTGACAACGCGAAGCGTCGTAATACGTATCGACGACGACGAAGATGGACTTCGTGATAATCCCGCGCGCGCACGCACATTTCTACGTATATATCTATATGTACATGAGTGCGAATCTCGGAAAGTTAAGGAGAAGGCGGGACGTAACGGTACTGCGTGACAGTGTCTCCTAAATATTCAAGCGAACCGGGCACCTAAAACTTGGCAGCTTTATCTCGGCATTACTCGAAAATTTATTCATATATAATGAACGGCTGAATAATGTACGAGGTTAACCCCTTGTTCCGCGCCTACAAAAGCCTACACCGGGAGAAGCCGAGAGAGCTTGAATACTGCGGAGTGGAGATGGAAGGGGAGGGAAGAGAGAGCGAGGGTGGGGTAGGGAGGAGAAGAGATGAAGATGAAGAAGAAGAAGTGAGGAGCGTGAGGATGAGTAAAGGTGAAGACGGTGGAGATAGAAGAGTGAAAAGTAACAAACGCGATACCAGATTATATTTAACAGGCTGGGTGGGGTCCTTGGGTAGGAGGTGGAACGGAATATATTTTCCATGGAATTACGGGGAGAGATATACGCCGGGGGAATTAAGGATACCATATTTGATTATTACCCCTTTTAATCTGACTGCGGGGACCTCGCAGCGGGTCCCACCGCGACCGCCGAAACAATTCTCGAATTTCTACCCGGGACCGAAGCGAAGACATCCCGGACCCAGATCGTATTTTATTTTCAGGGCTTTGCTTTTTCCTACGGAAATGAGATAATTGGGGGTCGGCACCATTGAAATACGACGGTACGAGCGCAGGAGCCACCGAATCGTTCTCGTGCGGCCACCAAAGAGGAGGAAATTGTTTCCACGAATGTGATTTAACTCGAGAAACATTGAAAGCCGTTAAAAGCTTTCCATATTTGGGCTAAAGTGAAACCCCTAATTGAAGAACTCGCAAATTTTAGTTTCGTGCAAATCGAGTGGACTTTCAAATGCAATTATCGACTTACCGCGTATTTCTGTGTCGACCTCCGCGCTTGTACTCCAAATTTTTGTCCTCCCGGCGTTCTTTTCTTCTTGATCCTTCTCTACGTCGAGACATCTCTCCGGGCCACATACACTCTATTAAGCGTATAATGGTGGAAGGAAGGGCGCCGAAATAAATCCGTTTCCGATACCCTTTGTAATTTGAGATGATCGGCTTGTCCGGGTCTCCCGATCTCGTTCTCCACCTCTCACACGTGTCACCGCTCCGAAAGCGTCGCTGAACTGCGACGTGATCCCTGCTGGAAGAAAGAGAAAAAAAAAGTTAGCACCGATGGAGAGACGAGCGAAGAGCGAGTGCGGATGGCTCGAGGCGCAAGTGGATTTTGAAGAAAGAAAGGAACCAGGGACACGATGCTCCTGGGACGCGAAAAACTAGAAGAGGATCTGGACAGCCCGCGTCGTTACGGCATCGAAATGTTCGATTTACTTTGCGAGAGTCGACTCGCGTTGCGATTCTAATCTTAACAACTGAAATCGCGTGCCGAACGTCGCGCGTGCAAGTATGAATACGATCACCAATGCTCCGTCGGTTGAGAACTGATTGACTATCTGACTATTTGTTTTGCACATTCCGATTTACCTACGTATGACCTACAGTTGCTCCGCCCATCGAAATAACACGTCTGTGTACAAACTGTTTATTGTAAGAGTTACCGCAGGTAGTTAAGGATTTCCTGGAATTTCTATAGGACGTTCCCCTTCTTTATTTGTAAAATGATTTCCAGTACGAAGAAACTTGTGCTTTGTAGTATCTTCAAAGGCAGTGTACCTTGAGTATTGGATACTATTCAACCAAACGAACCGTGAGTACAAAACACGCATTTACGTATAAGTAATTTCACAAAGCACAGTATTGGCCGAACTCTGAATTAAGCTTAGGAGTTAAACGTGAGAAAAGAATATCGAAATGGAAACGTTTTCGCACAATCGACGATTATCAATTAACGGTAATTCGAAGGTACCATTCGGTGCTATTTCTACCGACGACCTTACTCTCGCCGGAGATCGAACCGTCTCCTGTGAAATTACGAGAAGAGCCACTTGTGGCTCCCGAAAAGATCCACGCAACGGGCACCCTCGCAATTCGCATCCTTCGTCGCGAATTTACAGTCTCGCTCGGAGAATTTCACCCTCCGCGTTTTGTGCGCGCACGTCACCTCCCTCCTCCTCGACAGTCCTCCCTCCGAGGAAGAACGGCAAGGCCTTCCATGGGGCAAAAGTAATCCGGCAGGAGAAGAAAAGAGCGAGCACCCGTTAAAGTACCGAAGCACCAGGAGAGGCATGGAGGAACGAAGGACGACGCTCTTGGGACGGGAAGGAAAAATACGTGGCGCGCTCCTCTGACAACGGAAGAAGAGGAGGAACAGTGGAGGTCGGTAGGATCCTCCACGGTATCGCGCAAGATCCACGAGGCCACGGCCGTTCGTCTCGTTTCACCGTGTAGGAAGCATTAGAAAATGTTGAGTAAGCCGTTCCTTCCTCCTTCCTCAATTTCCTTTTCTCGTTTGCTGCTGCGACGTAAGGTGAAGGTACACGACCGATATCAAGGGACACGAGAGTTCGTGGATGGATTAGTAAAACGTTTCTGCGTATGCATAGTTTCTCTGACTTCTTCGTCTTCTCTCTAATTTACAAAATTCGTATTCTTAAATTCGTTTCTCTATGAATCATGATTATGGTACCTGTGAGGATATTCTATCGGGAAGTAATTTCGTATAATTACAATATAAATATCAGAAATTTCCAAACACATTATATCGTCCAACGAAACAGCACGTCCATAAACTTACTCCTCGCAGACAGCCACACTTTTCTCCTTCTCCCTCTTGCACGACACCCTACGTAAGAAGCTCGGGCACACGTGTGCTTTCGAAATTCCGATTTCCAACCCACGTTGTACGTTACCGGGAAGTGCTTGCGGGGTCTTGGCCCGATCGTGTACATACAAATGTCTAGGAAAGCAGTTCGAATGTATTCCGGGAGAGAAGAGAAATGAGGAAACGAGGAATGGTACTCTTGGGAGGGAAGGAAGGGAAGAAGGAAAAGGAGAGGAAAGGAAAAGGAATGAACGTGGGCTTACCGCGACTCGTAGGGATTCGTGAATGTACAACGGTTGTGTTGTACGCGTCCACGATAGGTGGTGGGTGGTGGGCAGTGGAGGTGGTTGGGCTGAAGTGGGTTGGAGAGACAAGAGGGGTAACGGCGACTGCGAGGGAGTAGGGTGGCCGCGCAGACCGAAACAGAGCTTGCTAATGGACGTCCATTCGCCGTCAAAGATACGTCTACTTATCAGCTTAATATGCACGCACGTGAAACGCCGGATATAACTAATGTAAAAAAAAGAAGAGAGCCTGAGGATGAGAGGTGAATGGAGGAGAGGAGAAGAGAAGCCGACGCGAGACACGCGAGTGCACGTTATCGAGAGAACGGACAATCGGGACGCACGTGCTTCCTCATCACGCGTAAAGAGTATTGCATTTGCTTGTCAATGACGAATTGAACGCGAATCAAGATTAAGGTAATGCAAAAATTCGAATCCGCTTTCCTGCGCAGGGACCATGCTTATCGGAAAATCGTGTAGTATTCGTCGAGCGTTACAGACCCTGCATAAACGCACGACCATTAGACAAACAAACCAAACAGCTCCATTATATCCGTCCATTACGCCTTTTACATTCCCACATTTAAAAATTCCCAATAATATATCGTAATACGAAGTCAAATACCCTGCAATCCGGCAAAATTCGATACCGTATTGTCCGCTGCCAATATTCCACGCTAATGCGACTTCGTATCACCCCTTCGCGCACGCAGTTTATGCTATCCAAAATTCAAATCGATCGACATTGTAAATGTACTCTTTCAGAAAAGCACGTACTACCCCGGGGTGCGAACGAAACGCGGAACCACAAGAGTTTCGTCAAAATGCGCAAAACTGTCGCGTCTGGATTCGTCCCTCGGCGAGATTTTTCGAAGTAAAGAAAACGTCGGGGGGTGACGGAGGGGCGGAGGATATCGCGAGATCGGCGGGTGAGCTTGAGACAACAGCGAGAAAGTGGTGGACCGGGAGGGAGGAAAGTGAGGGCGAGAGAGAAGGAGAGAAGAGAGAGAGAGAGAGAGAGAGAGAGAGAGAAGCGGGAGGGAAACCGAAGGCGAAGCGCAGGATCCTGCGTGCTTCTCCATTTTGTCTTAACGCCGCGTACGCGGTTGCCTGGCAACAGCCCTTACGCTCCATTCATTTATAATTCAGCAGCCAATGCGGGCCACGCGGGCTCCGCACCCTCGCTCAGTCATTCGGCTGCGCTCCGCTCTCAAACGCTGGAACAGTGGTTCTAGGGCGATACAGGGATGCCGCACGCTCACGCACCCACGCACGCACCTACGCATTCATCCGCTCGCACATCCCACCGGCCGACCAGCCTACCTCTTCCCTTTCCGACCACGCACGCACGCCCCATCTCGTCTCTTCTTCGACCCTTTCTTCACCCTTTTTCTTCCTTCTTCGCGTTCTATCTCATTTCGTTCTCTCTACTTTTTCTCCCAATACGGAGTGCGGATGATCGCGCAGTTTGTACTACCTTTCGAGTTTCGGGATTATTTTTCGCTCGTTTTCTTCGCACCAGGCAGTGCCTTTTTCATTTTCTTTTCCGTTTCTCCGTATCGCGTTGAAAATGATAGGCATTTTTCATGCGCAAGAAGAAGCTTGCCCGATCTAATTTTGATTAGGTTTTTTGTATATTGAGGGTATTCTAGCTTTTGGATGTTTTGAGAATTGAGGACCTAAGTGGATAAAGATGTTATTTACTGTTTCAGGGTTTTGGGTGCTAACTTGATAGTTTAACAAGTCGAAATATCTAAAATGAAATATTTAAGGAAACTATCAGGTGGTAAAAGTGGCGCGTCGCACTTATCACTGTGCCAAATCAAAATTGTTTAATGCAATTTATTCAGTATTCTGGTTTGTAACGTAACACCTGTATCAACTTTTAGGTCTTCGATTGATTCGTGTGTGATTAGAAGAACGATAGAATCTTATAGTGGGTACATTTGTTACAGATACTAATTGGGGGTTAAACTCTCAACAAGTGATCCCATTGACCGATTCAAAACGATGACCGCGAATACGCGTTCATCGTTCTAATCTTCATCTGACGATTCATCGTACCATTGTTCTCGCGACGTCATAAATGTCATCTATCACCTACTTTGCGGACGCATAGTGGTCTCTCGCCGTCAGCTGCGAAGTACGGACGGATTTCAAAGCATGAGTGGGACAATTTTGCGACGATACGAGGGGAAAAGGATTGGAACGCGAGCTCGATGTCCAGTTGATCCAGGTAGTCAAATGTAGTTGGCAGTTTCACATTATCGCGCGCACGATCTCGCTTCTTCTCACTTCGCGTCGTTAACCGCGCACCGACCTTCGCCGTTGTCGGACACTTCGGTCCTCATCAATTTTGGACAACCGAGGAGGCGGCGAACATAAAGCGGGAGAAATTAATTCGGCTTAACTAAAGATCACGGCGAGGAATATTAATTAACATTCTTCCGAGGGTGGACGACCGTCCATGCGCTAGGTCCCCTGCGAGCGATGACCAACGAGTGCCTAGAATAGCAGAGAAGCGAATTACAGTTAACCCGGTAGATTTGTTTCCTCGGGACGCTAGAAACTTTAGTCCCGACATCAGCGATCTCATATCATATTTACGAACACTTTTGTCGACCTGATTTTCCCCTACAGTTCGACCTCATCCTCCTAGGAATAAATTTGCCAAAGTATCCGTCGCGGCTAGCACGTTCCGATAAGTAATTAGAATAATTCGTGGGCGAGCGACGTCGTCTCTTACGCTCGATTCCTGCGTGGAAAATGAGAATCGCGAAACCGCTTACATCCTCGTCGTTTATCGCGGCCCGGTGGCAGGACGACGAATCCAGAATTCCAGTGCGCGACAATCGTCGGTGTCCGGGCACTCCGTTAACGTGTGTCGAGGAGGACTTTAATCTGAGCGTCAACAGAGGCATTACCGCGCATCGGTAGTCCCTGCTCTCCTCGTCCTCCGTTCTACCAGTTTCGAGTCTCTCTTTCTCCTTCCACGTTCTCGTCGTCTTTCTCTCCCTCTCTCTCTTTCCATCCCTTCGTATTCCCCCTTCGGCTCTCCCTTTAACCCCGACCACCGGCTACGCCATGGAGCCTAGCGAGCGAAGCGAGGAGTTGGCGTCCCCAGCTCGCTCGCCTCATGCCATATTCATGGTTCATTATCATAGCGAATCATGGCCCATCAGCTTTTGATTGTCCGCCAGCGTTGTTAGTCCTAACTAATGCGACTGCAGTGACCACGATGGCGAGGACGGTAGGAATGTTGTATTAGGAGGATGAACGTCATCTTTCCTTCACCCCTACAGGAGGGTACTTTCACGAGAGGGGAGGAAACAGGGTCGGTTTTTAAGTGTCCCCTTTCAAGATTCACCGAGACCCGTCGGTGAATCAATTCTAACGATGCCTCGTTTTGGGAGAGAAGTTTTTGGAGAAGGTGCTTGAAGGATGTTCCTTCCTTAAGTATCGTGTACCTTTAGTTGTGTGTGTCTGTTTTTTTTACGGATCGTGATAGCAAGGGATTCTTGCGAAGTGAACAGTTTTGTAGTAAGAGCAGAAACGGATGCTCGAAGGTTAATTTTTAACGCTTGTTACAATTTATCGGTAATGCGATCGTAAAGATATTACGGTGAACACTCGAGTACGTGTACCCATTGACATTCTTGCAATTGGATTAAACCAAATTCCGGGTGTAAACATGTAATGTTCTATTAACGTGTCGTCGTACTTATATTTATCTATTATTCAAGAGTTTCTGTGTCTCCGACTATTTATCCCGGATATGAATATGCCGAGGTGCGAGGGAGATGGCGAGGATGCAAGTGCCTCCGAGCACACGCTCGAGCCACGCATAATTAACGAGGATCGGGAGAGCGGGTGTGGGTTCGATGAATTTTTCTAAACGCGAGGGTACGTTTTGAATACATCACGGCTGATGTACCGTGCGAAGTCGGTTGGTTAGACGGTCTAACTAAATTGGCACCTCGGATGGACGGCAAACGACCTTTTCCTCTCTGTCTCCCATCACTGCACCTTGACTCCTGCTCGACCACAGTTTCGCATTAAGTATTCACGTTGAACCCAATTTGCGTGCAAGGAGCGTTCTAGGAAACTGAGGCCCCGCGCGATGGCATGTGAATTCCGAAGAAGGGAACTTTCGAAAAACCTATTTCTGGAAAGCCCGCCACCACTGTCGCCGCCACCCATGATGATTGCGATTTTCCACGGACAAAGGATGGATCTCGTTAAATTACATTCCTTCGTTGAATCTCGCCGGTGGAGATATTATTCGACCCTTTGTTCACGTCATCATAAGTAAACGCACGAGAAATTGCGCGCGCCCGCAGCTACCAAATTGAAATACTCTCTTCGTGTGGAAGTACTCCGTGCATGGGAGAGTTCGTCCCTTTTCATCCTTTCTTTTTCCGTGATTCCTCGCTCGGTCCGCTTCGATGCAGAGAACGCGCGAGCCCCATTTGTATAACGTACCTCGCCAGTCAACGCGATACGACGTACAAAAAAGGTCGAGGACGTTGAAGTTTTACCATTTGAAAACACTTCCATTCGAAGTGGAATGAAATTTCGAACTTTTACTCCAGCAGATTCTAGCAATTAGCGTTGCCGACGAGCGTACAGGTGCTTCAGGGTGCTCGGACAAATGTTTCATTGGAATATATTTAGTCTGCCGCTGTCAGGGCGAGGAACCCAGACGGACGAGTCATTTCTATTTGTTTTTCGTCCATTCCGTTTGAAGGTACGCGCACACGCTGTTCGTAAATCGATAACAATATTTTTTTCTAAATTATTGAAAATGGCGCCGTTCGTTCGTGGATGGCTTCCAGTTCGATTGCCGACGCGAGAGGGTTCAAATGCTCGGATTCTCCCAGACTCATCCCACTCGAGCCGCCACTTGAAGGACATCCCTAATGGGAACAGGCAGCGGGTAGGGATGGGTTGACAATCCTCTAATTACTTTAAAGTAGTTTTCGATTCCTCGAGCGCCGTTCGCCCTCCCGGTGCAGTTATCGAAGGGAATTCTCCGCCGTGAAATTTCGCACGATCCTTTTCGAATTTAATCCCATCGTCGTCGTCCTCGACGTAGGCGTTGATATGATTTGCATACGCGGACGAGTGTGATCCGAAAGCGCGTGGGTAGCGCCGATTATTCGAGTGAGAGTCTCAATTTCGCATCGGCCCACGCGATAAATCGTATCAATTGTGACTTCTCTTCCAAATATCGAATCAACTTTGAAGATTTTCGCCGTTGATCCCTACCACGTGTCGCGTTACTATATTCAATTGATCCTCGTGGCGTGAAATCAATGTAATTAAATTAGAAGGTAAAATGATATTTACCTATGTAACGCCTCATTATACCTACGTAATGCTCGTCGTTCATATATTATACCTTCCACCTTGAATTAACAATATTAACCCTTTGTGCTTGGAGTATTTATGCCGCTCATGCTTCATTGTTAGCCAGCGTACTACTGCCAGCAGCGTTGGCAGTTCAACTTGCAAAAGGTTCCGAGTGTTTAATTTTGCAAGAACTGACGTTTAGAAACTATGTTATTACCGTTCGTTGCAGAAATCAATTGATTGCTAATTCTCTTAGAAGTATTGTACTCGCGAACCTGTCAACTTTTCTGAAACCAGGAAACAAGACGACTACCCGACCACTTATCATTAAACCTCCTTGAAACTGTTTCCGCGACGAAACGAATGCTGCTCGACAAGTGGAATCTGATTGAAAGCGGCGCCAAGGCATCGCAGACGGAAAATTAACGCGTCAAAGGGGATGCGATAGCGAGGGGTGACGGAAGACGACGATGACGAGGGGGTCGAAGAGCAGAGCCTGGGCACGCGCGCGAGCGCAAGCAAGCAACGCGTATATTCATGCTTAACGGGGGCATAAAGGTGTGACAAGAAATGAGTTGCGAGACCTTGACTTAAATGGGAGGCGAGCGTACAGGTAGTTGCCTGCCGCTCGTTGATTATTTATTCAAAGGGTATTACGGGCCCCGCTAATTATAATTTATATCGTGGCAGTAACAACATCACATCGACCGTGCGCGCAGCCTCGCGCGTGGAGCGGAGGGTACCACCAGTAGAAGAGGCGCAGGTTGGAAGAGGGTGAGGAGGATGAAGAGGAGGAGGTGAAACGAGGGACACTCTCCTGGCCGTAGAAAAAACAAACTCGATGAAAAAAATCACCTCGTCTCTCGCATGCGCATCCACGCGATTTTCCTACTTCAACCTCCACTCTTTGCCGATTACCCTCACCACCTATCCCTGCTTCCACGAGATCTTCTTCGAGCAACCCTCAGTCACTTTCTCCTCCTCTTTCACATCTTTAGGACTCGCACAGCTCACTACCTGGAAGTCCACTTTCAATCCACCAGTTCTAAGGCCCTCGTTTCATCTCTTTTTGCTATTAGAAAATGGAAAACTCTGTTAGGGACCACGCATCTTTCACTGTTTCCATCGGAACTCGAAAAGAGCGCGCGCGCATGGGGCATCGGCATAGGTGGAGAGACGACACAGCGCGGAGGATGTGACAGACACGGGAGCCAGGAGCATGTACAGCCAATCAGCGGTTTTTCCTAGACTGGCTGTCATTCAGTCAGCCAAGTGGAAGGACAGGAACGGCTTGTGGTTCGGCTTTCGCATTATTCATTATGCAGCTCACAACACGCCGTCACCTGCCACCGCAGTGCTGCATACAGACTCGGGATTGGTATTGACCGTGGGATTGTGTGGGTGGGTACACGGCCGTGTGCATCGAGGTGCGCTCTGCACGCTGCGTGTGCGTGTATGTGTGTGTGTGTGTGTGTGGATGAGCGTGCGCGCAATTCCGTTCTGAACGGATGGACGAGATAGCGGGCGTGTGAGCGTGTGAGTGAGCACAAGCTCGAGGAGAACGGTTTGACGGTGTTGGAGAACGATGGGGCCCACTGCTGAGGAACGACCTAAGCCTAAGCTCGGAAGAATCACGGCAGCACCGTTCTACCCGCTATTCCAAGCGCTCGTTCTTCATTTTCCAATGACGGAAGTTAGACATTCGAGGAATTTCAACTTTCGAATTAATCAAACTGCTCATTATTTCGCGGGTGGTGGATATCGTCAGGTTGACTAATTGACATTTGTCCAATTACTTTCAACGTACAGCTGCAGTCATAGACACTAGACATCCCTGGTAAATTCCCAGATTTTTAGGAACGATGCCATATCAGGTATGGTGATTAAAATTTTATTTACATTGATGAGTTATCCGATAACCAGCGTGCACCGTGTTAAAAAGTACCGATAAACCACGTTTACGCTATTTACTCGAACGACAATAATCATAAGTATAATATAATTACTATATGTATTTAGAGTGGAACGCTCGAAAAGATTTTCAAAATGTAAAAGGCGTCTGATACGAAGTAGAGCAGATGAGTTCAGTTAACGCAGCCCACTATCTCTTTCATAAGATATGCTTCCAGGACGGTGAAATCACGACGGAACAACACGCGCTGTAACCCTCTTTTAGGGGCGCGAGGGGTAAAACGTTACGCGAGAGCGCGTATCGGTGCACCTTACTTGACTGAGAGGTTCTCCCGGTAGTAGCAATATGTTTATACTAGGCCGATAATGAATTCATGCTGCGCGCCGTGCGGCGACCTATTTGTGAACAGGTTGCGCGAGGCATTAGAAGAGATCGAATCGCACAGATGCTCTTTTGTCGGCAGATGAGTGCGAGCCCTGGGGATGGCGTTGGATGATATCAGAGGATTCGCCAGGGTCGAAGTAAGAATCAAAGGGGCCTACGGAAGGAAAGGGGAGGGAGAGAGAATCGAGAGTGCACGTACACTGGGCGCGACGAACGGGGCGCATGCAGCCGAGAAATCCCACGGGTCCCAACGGGGAACCATCCTCGGGGCTTAATGACAATTCTGACTATTCTATACCGCTCTAACGCTCGTTTGCGCTTGTTTGTCTGTATTATGATCATTTGTATTTAAGCTGGTGTACCCATGCTGCGCTAATCTGATCGAAGCATGCGAGTCGAGTTTTTAGGAAAGCATCGCGGAAAGGGGCACTGCCGAAATCGCGGCCTATATTATAGACGACTGTTTGGGTTTAATATAAAATTCAGTTTTGAGTGCCAGATTATATCGTAGGACGTTTTCTAGTTCTTCGTCGGTAGGTTGGGATTGAAAGTGTTCGAGTAGAGATTTGTTTTTTATGTGAAGTGTAATTCCATATTGAGGGAAATTAAGATATAGTGGTGGTTGTTTGGGTTACAACGGCGAAGCGCCACTCTTAAAGGGAACGGATAAGGAAATCAATAAGCAACTGTTTATTGAATTGGGAGCACGGAAAATTTTAAGGTTTGTAGCGATATGCACCATGAAAGGTATAATGCCTGTTTTAAAATAGGCATGACGATATTGCGAACAGTTTTTCATGGGTTTCATTGGTGTTACCGGTAAGTAGGAAATCCTGATAAGTCGAGTTTATCATCTGAACAGTGAAATTTCTACTTCTTACACCAGGAGAGTATTTTCTGTGATAATGTTATGGCGCTACTGAACAGATATTTACATATAATCTCGAACAAAGCTTTCAACATTTTTTAATATAGCATATGTGTATTTTAGGATACACAATGTACTTCCCAATAGTTCAATCTATCTAATTCATATAATACTATGCTTCACATATAGCATAATAATAGCATTAAAACGTAATGTGAAATGTTGTACAAACACAAGCCTTAAAGCATTTGCAATTCTCATCTCCAACATTACAGTAATATAAGCAGATAAGATTGATTGAAGTACATTTATCACGTAATATACGAAACTAGCTTTTTAAACTCTTGTTAATTTATTATCATAGTTTTGGAAGTAATCGACTATTAACGATATTACCAGAAAAGCATTTGTGATTGATAGCACCAAGAGAAGATTATTAAAGAATTTCAGCAGCATCCGTGTGTATGGGAATGCCAGAAAATTTAGTTGCAAGCCAGGGTTGCATTGTCTCGTCTGCATTAATTTACACGTCACACGGAGAAGTTATTAAAGAGATTCACGCCCGTGCATTTGGAGACACGAGAAAATTTTGGGAATTTTCGATGATCAGCGCCACTTTGTTATGACTACATAGTAAAGCAACAAAGCTTACATTACAACTCCATAAGTACCGTTGATCGAACAGAGCACTGCAATTATCTTAGACCCGTAAGCGCGGATCCTGTTTGGAATCTCTCCTTGGTGCTAGCAGGCACGTCGGGAGCATAGATAATTCCAGGATTCTATTTGAACAATCGGATTCTCATGCCACAGATGAGTTTCGTCTGTGCTCATGCGGTTCACAGGATAATTACAATGCTCTGCTCGGTCAATGGTACTTATAGAGTTATAACGCAAACTATGTTGATTTGCTACGTAGTTATGCCAAAATGACGCTCGCCATGGCGAAATTGTCGGCCTCCCTAGACGCATAACTGCTAATCCTCTGGGAACCTGTCTTCGGCGCTATTGTTAATGCAGCAAGTGAATTTGATTGGTTTGTAAACAACTCACGATCAGTTGCGTGTAGGTTATGACATCTCACCGGGCCATGCTGCATAATGCCACAGTGATGCCAGATTGCCAGATCGTGGGATTTGTGTCGCACAAGCTTGCGATTCTCGCGCCTGCGCATAATGCGCCACGCTGTCGGATTCAGGGCTATACCATGCGAGATAATAGATGGATGGTTAAGGGCCCCTTAAAGTTTCTCTGGAAATCGTTTCTATAAGCAAAATTGCATAACGATAATTTATTTGTTGCTCATTTCGATGGTATGACATTTCAGTTATAAATAGACTTTAAACGCGTTTTCTTTAAAGCATATTCTTTCTTTTAAAACTATGAAACTTTATTGTCAAAATAATTATACATCGTTTAGAAAGATAGGTTGGAAAACGTTTAGAATAATATCTGAACAGTGTTTTAAGATCATTTGATTAAAGTTTACCTGTTGTCCGTGAATAAGACAGTGTCACTCGTTTAAACGTGTGCGAAGAGAGAAATGATCGCACTTGCAACTGCTTGCAACCTGCTTACGGTACTGAACTGTGTAGCCAATGAAGTTTACATCAGCGAATGCGCATGCGCGAGAAAGCCCACGGTATCTGGCAGTATCTGGCATCACTGCCCATGTAAAACTTTTGGTTTCACTCCGTTTCATTATGTTGGAAAAATCGTCCGGGATTGACAATCAATTGTCTAAGGAAGATTATTTAATAATGCGGGCAACGGAGGCTCTGCCCACTGATATTTATGCAGCTAAATCTTGGTTGATCACTGCCAGATCTTTATTTCCACACAGTGCTAAAGTGCAGGTATGTTATTTAGTGCTTTGCATCAGTTCTGTCACTGTTTTTCTTATAGATTGATACATTAATATTTATTAATCTTTTTATTATACTATATTAATTTTGTGTCGTCATATGCGTGGAACCTTCTGTGGAATATTGTTAATGAATTTTTCAGTTATGAAAGAATTATGTCCTAAATTTCAATTGCGTTAATTGTAATATTTGTTGACAGTTTGAAGCGTACAGAATCGAAAAGTTGTCAAAAAATGTGAAGGAAGCTGCTAAATGTTTCAGTGAAATGTAAGCAACACAAATTAGTAGAACATATTTACTGTAGTAATAAGGCTAATTCAAGTAAAGCTGATCACAAAAAAGCATTGTATGAATTGTAGAACAGTTTTCAGAATTTTCCGGACGACCGTGACATATGGAAAGAAATAGAAACGGTAACAGCTTGTTTACGGTCAGAACAGTGCGACCCCGAAGCAGAATTTTTGTGTCAAATGTTTCAACATATACCACAAGATCTGCAGCATCGTTTGTTAATTATGACAGCTGACCACAGTGAAGATACAATGGAGCATTGTAAACTATTGTTACTATTGCTAAGGCGTTTTCCACAGACCATTGCAACGCACGGAGTTGGTATTATTCCTCATAACATTTTCAAGCTAGTTACATATTTGTACATTAGCCATAACTGTGTTTTTCGGTACATTCTTTTCAGCCACGATTAGTTGAAACACTTCTAACTGCAGAAAAGCATAGTCATCCAGGGCGTGCTGTAAATGGTTTTAGAAAACTTCTTGCCTGCGATGCATTACCACTTTTGGGTGCCGCACCTGTTGATCTTAATCCTCGTCTTAGTTTGAGACTTCTGTGTAAAGCTGTGGAATTTTATTTAGCATATATTCAGCAACCACAGGATTCACAAATTCAGCAACCTTGGGATAGACTTTTTCAAGTTGTAGACTTAATAGGAAAGAAATTAGGATGGGAACTGAGCAATCTGTTTACTCTGCCTTGGAATCGTGAAACGTACAGTGAAAAATTGCAGCAATATGCAGTTATGCATGGTGTAGGTTTATCCGAAGAATTTTTAATTAGACAATTAGTGATGTGTACACTTGTTGTATTGTTGAGGATATTAAGTGAACACACAGCATTAATTCACAATGGGGAAAATATGCATTGCCTGATAGAAGCTTTTGCAGAACCTATCCTATCCACAGCAGGTGAATTCTATATTCTATTTGGCCATATTGTTTATGGATAGTAAAAAAATCCATACGCAAGTATAGTCGAGTATATGCACGTGCTAACTGAGTTTAATATTTAATATAGAACCTAAATTAAAAAAACGAAAAAGAGAGGAAAATGCAGGAATTGTGGTAACCAGTGACAGTGATTATAATGGAAATGGCTTAGCATTAGCTGTGATATTATGGGACTTATTACATACTAATGATTACTTACAAAGGGAAATCGGAAAACTTATACAGCAGTTACGATTAGATCCCTGGTTAAATCCATTCTTAACAGATTTGGCAATATACAAAGGCTTACATCACGAAGTCCTAGACAGGTTACCACAAGAAGGTGAAACTTTATCAGCACACCTGCGGTTAGCTAGTACGTGTTTTTTCCTGAAAGACTATAAGGTATACAAGACAATAGATTGTAGTACAAAATATTTTTAACAGATTAGTAACAGTGAAACAAATGAAATGGTGTTAATAATGTTTAATAAACATGTTATATATTCTATCACAGGGAATGTTGGACTATATTGTTCTAGTGGCAAGTGCCTTACCTTCTGTACCAGGAAGTGTCTCTCATAGTTTAACAGTTCCAAGTGTGCGGCATATGCACTATTTAAGTTTGGCACGTTTTCCTGTATTACAATATTGTTGTAGACTGATTCTGCTAGCAATAATGGTACAAGTAGTAGAAGTATATTATTTGTGAAAAAAATTCATTGTTTTTGTAATTAACTATACTAATTTATTCACAGGACGATTTTTCTTTGCCGGGCGGTATTGGAAATTTAGCTATTGGACATGCATTAGTGTTAATTCAAATCGACTGGCCGCAAGAAGCAAGCATATTATCTACCATCACAGAAAGAATTGTTAATCGGGGATTTTTTTCATATCCGCTATTCCAAACATATATAATATGTGTAGATATCTTAGAAGAATTAACATATTTGTGGACAGATCATGGCGGTGGTGTATCATTAGACATTGCTAATGGTTCTGGACTTTTGCAAAGTATTTATCATTTTGTAATACCGTTTGCCAAATTTTTATTAATAGGAAACCTAAAACGAGTTATATTGCATTTTGTATTACACAGTAATATGACTAGATGACTATTGTAGGTCGACGTATCACAACACGAGGTGCTGATAAAGGTGTACGGGAGGAAGTGAAACAAGCCATGCGTAGGCAAGCGGGTCGTGATGGAGTCGACCCCTTAGATGAATTACTACAAAAATTTATTGTAAATGAAAAAGCTGCAATTTTACACAGCTTGATTGTGGAATAAGTTGATTGGACAGTTACACCGACATAAAAGTGTATTTTTAGAATAAAATATATTTTAGTTAGTAATAAAATCAATTTCTCAGATTACAAAATATTTTGTAATTTCTTTATTGACATTTGATAAAGTAACAAAAAAAAAATACGTTGTTACAAGACTACACACTGTATTCCTGCTATTTTAAACTTTTTACATTCGCATACTTTTACAATATGATGCAGTAGCTACTTTTCCCAATGCTATCTATATTATTATTATTTTTAATTCGAGCTATACGTATATAGTAAAAAAATACTAAGATGCTTAGCAGTTAGCATATATTCTACTTATCTTTAACTATAGAACACGCAGGGTTTCTATATGTGTACCCATTCTTAAAACATTTGATCAAATCATATGTGAGAAAATTTATGGTTTCTTTTTGCATAATTATCATGACCTGTTTTCAAATCTGCAACAGTTTCATGCATGGAATTTGAATAAAATGGAAATATTATTTTGCTGTAACAATATATACCTTTACATTAAAACTGATTTTAATATTGCATATATACATGTACGTATTTCATAACAAATATTTTGTTAATAATTTATTTTTTATACTGTACTAGATTATTATGTGTTAATATCAAACATGATCTTTCTTATGTATCTTTTATAATTAGTTTTATCATTACTATATTTATTCAATAGTAAAACTACTTATACAAATCTTCCAATTTCATAATGAATCAAATGATTTTACTTCATGATAAAAGAAGGAGTTTACAGATTAGCACAATAACTTGTGACGTAATCTTCTGTAATATTAGTATGTGATAACTTTTTAGGAAACATGGTCAGGAATATCAAAATTTCGTTATGAATGAATGTAAAAGTCCTCGTATAAGCTTTGAAATGCTTTGCACTCTATCTAATGTAAACGCCTAGTTGAAGAGCACTTTGAAGTAATACTTTTATACCAGTCATAAAGGAAGATATTTGGCTAAAGTCAGGACCAGACGCTAGATCTGTGTGGAGATGTAATCCCTCATTGTAATTACCACTCTGAATCATTTGTGATATTTGATGCAATCCTTGTAGTGTATTTTGTGTTAACTGTAATAATATTGGTAACATATTAACCTTAATGACCAAACACGAGAAGAATTTGATAACAGTAATGTTTACTCACTTTATTTTCTCTCAAACAGTCATAGAGGACTTCAAGCTTCTTCGACACATCTTCTATTTTTCTCTTAACTTGCTGAAAGGTAATAATGCATTGTAGACTTCGGTCTGATGTACATAACTTTATACATTAATAAAACTTACCGGGTTTTTCGCATTTTCATAGCACTGAATTCTCAACTCATCCAAAACTGTTTTCAAATGTACATGCTGCTCTGGTATAGGTGCTTTTGGCTTTTCTGGTTCAGGTATTTTCGGAGGCACTTCTGGTTGTAGAGGTTGTAGTGGTTGTAAAGGTTGCACTGGCTTATTGAATTGATTACTGGGGTTCATAATGTTTTGACCATAAGGTTGCTGCTGGTGTTCGGGGTAATAATTTGTTTGTAATGCCTGCGAACATATTTCACAAATTATCTGTCAGGTATATACTTCGAATTATGCATTGTTACTCACATTAGGGTCAAATTGCGGTTCACTACCCCTTAACGGATGTAGAATCGGATTTTGCTGTTGAAACTCTGTTTTTGCCTATAAAAAATTGTTAAGTTTTAGCAAAAATGAAGCCTACGATGAACAACATGATTTTTTGTTATTAATTGGCATGATTAAAAAATAATACTGTATATATAATGCACAATAAGATAATACAGTGATGTCCTGTATATGTATAAAGCTTTCAACATCTGTTTGCAAAACACACTGTTGTACGTGTTAATTTGGTATCAGGCAAGTAGACAGTTATAATGGCAGGACATAAAATGAGTAGCTTTCTTTTTTATTTACATTCAAGTTGTGATTGATGTGCCTTTCTTAAAATGAAATAGGTAACAATATCAAAATATGGCAGGAAAGCACTCTTGGTTGGGAACGTTCGCTACCTTTGCATTTACACTCTCCAAATGCATTGCTTTCCACTTCCTTGTACCGGCATGTTCAGCAGACATTTCATTTTTGTTGTACAATGCCAGAATTGGCTACATTATTTAAATGTAAAGTACATAAGTATGTAGTATATAACTACACAACTGTTTTGGATATTTATAATTTGGGTAATTGTGAATATTTAATTCTACGTTATATTGCCTAATATATATTTTTTATTGGTTGAATTTACCTGTGTTCTAGATGTCTTGCTGATTGGTGGATCATTCCATCCTGATGGTTGTGACGTATATTGATAAATATTTTCATTATTATACACTGGTGTTTGTGGAAGTGGTTGTGATTTAATGGGATCATATACTGGACACTGTGAAGAAGTTTGTGAACTAGGTTGTAATATGTTGGGTTGTACAGGTTTAAATGTTTCGGATTCTTTAGAACTGACCGTAAAATTCTGACTACTGTAAGCATTAACTGGCAATGGAGGTTGTGGTTGATAAGGATTTTGTGATACATAATTAGTTGGACCCATTTGTTGGGTGTTATATGTTTGTGGTTGATAACCACCTTGATTATATGAACTAGATTTGACAGAAGGATCGATTAGGTATTTTGATCTGGCCTGCGGACCTACACTGGATGGCCTGGATCCAATTATACCTGAAGCAGAAGCAGAAGGAGGAGGAGGAGGTGGAACGGCAGACTGAATCATGGATGTTTGATTGTAACCATGTGAAGTGGAATATTGATCATATATTGTAGGTGGTTGCAATGGAGACTGTTGTGAAGGATGGACTGGTGGTACTCCAAATGGTTGTTGTCGTGGCATATTAAATTGGTTGGTCGATGTGTCAAAGGCTTGTTTAGTGGGTGCTGTATTCCAGGCATGCTGCGGCGTAGATGGCATGTATGCATGAGTCAAATTTTGTCCAGGCCTCCTGACTGATTCATAATAATCTTGTCCTCCTGACGCTTTAGTAACAGGTTGAGCATCTTGTACGTAACCTAAAGCTTTACACAGTCTATCTTTTAGCACTGTTATTCTCGTTTCTTGACTATTTCCAAGATAACTTAGTGCAGCCTCAAGATTTCCTTCTGTGGCCAGCATTTCAGCATACTGCGATAAAATAGATGCAATTTTTCCCTCAATTTGCAATTGTGAAACACCTTGAACTTCTAATCCTTTCTGCATTATAACTACTAATTCTACTATTTCCTGAATTTCTATTTCACATGCTGCAATCATTTTATTTAAATTGCCAGAGCATATGTAACATATTTGCGCTTGTTTCTTTAGCGTAGCATTTTCACATTGTAATAAACGATCCCCAAGCATATCTAAAAGAAAAGAAAGCAGGCATTTGAAATGGACACATAGCTGACATTAGCGAACACTTTGATAAATGGGTACTGACCACATAAGGCAGATCTCTCTTGAGCACTTGAGTGAGTAAATATAGCCACTAGTAATTCCTTCCAACAGGTTATATCACAATTTTTGATAATATCAGACCAATTTTCGCTGACTAACGAATTGATGAGGGAATTAAGTGCTCCAGAATGTTCTGAGAAATATCTGTATTGAGTACGCGCCAATAAATCCGGTCCACCCGCCATAGACAAAATAATTGCATCTGCATACTTTCTATTCGCAAAACATAAAGACACAGCTGCTTCAATATTACCCAATAACACAGCTTGCGTAATAAGTCCATCATCATCTGCAACATGAACGTATTGTAAAATAAACGTAACTATCGATACAAGAACACGTTTTCTACACATATTTTCTAAATGTATGTATATAATATACCGTCTGATGTATTTATTTTGAAATCAGAACTAGGAGTGTTGGGCGATGGTGATGTTTTCTTATATTGTTCCTGGGCAATTGCATCAAATGCTGCGCTCCCATCTACGGCATTACCATTGACACTCTAAGAACAAATATGTATAACTTAAAAGGTTGTTTTAATATAATACGATAATTTTAGTTTTTGTGATTATAACGTACATTATTGATATTGGCAACTCCTTCAGTGACAGTACTTATATCATCTTGCACAAATTGGTTTAATTTGCTATTCATTGTTTCTATGTTATATCCTAAAAGTTCCAAGATATCCTTTGTAACATTTTCACCAAAGTAGGCAGCCACACAACTCCATACTTTTTTATTATGATCATCTGTTGCTGTATCAATTTTTCCTTTGCAGTAATCAATATATTGTTCATTTTTAAGAGTATCCTCCAGTTCGTTTGATCGTAAAATAAGATCTGGTTTCGTAATAACTTGTGACAGAATTACTTTCTTGTTTGAATTCAATGGTAAATTTGGATCCATTGGTTCATTTTCAAAAATTACTAATTTTCCACCAAACTACATTATGGATATAGATAGAACATTATATGGTATTCGTATGGTAGGTATGAATGAGGTATTGCACACATGTTATACTTACACCAAATGATGCACCAAATGGTCTTTTCAACCATTTTGGAGCTTTGGTTAAAATTGCAGCTGATTCTGTATGTTCTGTAGAAACTAAGGGCGGTGGTATTGTAGTGAAAGGGTCCATTCCTGGGAAGGAATCTACAATTTGACTGGAAGTCTCAATAGTTGCTTGTTGTCTGCCACCTAGTAGTGAGTATATAACTGCGTGACCATCAAAACTAGTGCCCATAACAAGACCTGGATATCGTGGACACCATGACACATCAAAGTTCCATTGATTCGTTTGTGCTAATTCACATATTACTTCGCCATTCTATATTCACACAGGAATTAAGTGAGATAAAATAATTTTCACAATTACTTTTCAATAGATATAAAGGAAGCGTACCGCTGCATCCGAGTTGGGATTCCAACATAATATTCTGTTATCTTTTGCGCAACTCAACAACAGATCTGAGTCATGTGGATTCCATGCAATTGAAAGTACACCTCGCTGATGACTTTGTAATGTTTTCAATGGAGATGTTGCAAATCTTAAGTCCCATAATTGAATAACAGGTGCTTGATCATCTTCTGATGCCAAGCATAATTGTGTTGCAACATTTGGATGCCACTGCACTACTTTCCATCGTACCTTAACATAAACATTTATAATTGTGGTAAGAAGTTACTCATGAATTCTTCCTATAAATTGTAAAATAAAAGTCACCTTGGAATTTGCATCTGTCAGTTTGATAATGGGCTCATTTTTTCTTAGATCCCAGATAACGCAACGTTGTAAAAATGTGGATGCTAGGATGTGTTGTACTGAAATTAAAATAATGCATACAGATGTTAGAGATTACATTAGACATTGTACGCACATCCATGTCTCTAATGAACATCGAAGAAAACCTTGTTTATTCCAGGTGATATGTTGAACATCTTCTAACGGTTGGCTTCTTGTGCCAGGTGTCATTGGAGTATTCGTGTTCACAATATCCCATATATAAATTTCACTTTCAGTTGCACCTGTAGCTAATAAATTTGCCTGAAATGGATTAAAATCCATTGCACGGACAGGACCTGTGTGTCTGTCGGGACTGCTTATCAAGCAATTGTTATCACTAGCTAAGAGCTTCGAAGAGGAATAAATCTTGATTGTGCCATAATCACAGCCCCCTACAATTATACCTGAAGGGTTATTACCATACGAACCCCAAATAATTTTATGAAACCTGAAAAATTAATGTCAATTATATCAGACGGTCATTTTTACAAGAGTTGAATGAAAACATATAAAGAACCTGTGATCACTGGCAATACTGGCTTTTAATTCCATGTCATATCCCGGCTGTTGTAGGTTCAAAGAATATAAATCCAAACTAGCCGAAGTATTAAAGCTTGCATCCAATTGTTGCGCCGCTGTTCCAGCAGCTAATAATATTGGATGTTGTGCGGCTGGGGACCAAGCCGCATTGACAGTCTTTAATAACTCTTTCACCTTCATTTTGAACGTTCTGCAAAATTATGCACGATATAAGTATATAAACAAAGTCGAGTCATACATTATATATATCACAAATATACCATAAACGCACACATACGAATGCTGTTGTTCATTTGTCGATAACAATATAACAGCTTTGGAATGACTTAAAATACATAAAAGATGTAAATAGAATACGCATCATTTGCCACATCGACTTGATAATACTTCTTTAATATACAGAGCATTGCCAACTTTGTCACTGGGAATTCTTTTGCATTTTAACCATTATATTAGAATGGAAAAAATTTGATTAACATACTCGAGAATCATATCAATGCATGAAAAAACTACACGATATGTATCTTTAACTCTGTTCACCGAGCTGGCAGAAGGAGATACCGCACAGCTTACACATGAAATCTCGAATTAGCCACAAGTGAGTGTAATTTACTAAAGTTGTATGTATACTGTCGAATCTCACCTTGAATACCTCGATCGGTAGTGATCGGTAGTAATTAAAGAAGAATTATATAAAACAATTTGTGTATGTCACGGAGATTGCAACCACCCGTCAACTCTTCCAACGTGGCTAACTGCACGCGGAAGACGGCAGGGGGCGATAAATTATGTAGAATCTGATTAATTCTCTTAGTGACGATATCAATCCAGATGTCGTCTTTATCACAAGAGGGTCACGTGGCACTTAAATGTATTTCGCAGATTTCACAGTCTTGCAGCTACTGGCTCGCTAAACATGTGATAACAACGTTATTGTATTTCGTCGTTCGGTGATGTAAGTTTGCGTCGTGGATTCCATACGCGTTGAATCTGTTCCGCGTGTCATTCATAATTTAAGGCATCTAATTACACGGTTCATTCCTGCAAAGCGGCGTGTTGCGTGTCCATAACAACGCACTATGGAGGGGACACCTTGCGTCACATTCTGCTGCCAGATATAGTCGCGGTGAAACAGGTTCCTCCCGCATCACATTTTCCAAACGGAGTCCTTGGCGCTCCATTCTGGGCTGGAAGTACGCATCCAGATCACAGGTTCGTGAATATATTTCGCCTCGACTGACCAGTTTTTTCGCATTATAGAACGTATATTCGTTAATTTCGGGCGGAGGTTAGGGAGGTGGGTCAATTGAAAATTGCACATGATTGAGAGAGAAATGTTCGCGCAGGATGTCATTGTAACGACGTGCGGTTATTAAGAAGTTGGGCATTTTCTCAGTGTGCAGGTTGTCTTTTACAACAGTATAGTGCGAGTTGGCGACTGCGAAGAACGTTAGTACCTGCTCGGTGTACAGTGCGTGCTATTTACGAGCGGCTACTCGTTGAAACGTCGAGGAAAATGCCGGTGAGTAAGTGTCAATGCACCCGTTACGGTAATATATGTTTATTTTGTTACAAAGATACATTTTGTTTGACACGAAAAAAGGAGGATTAAACTCTTCGTCAAAATAATCATGGTTATTATGTTTTCCGACAAGGAGATCGTGTTGTGTCGCCAGATTTATTGTATGGGCGGAGTTCGGAAAGGTTCAAAATTTCTTCGCATGAACATTAAATTCCTGACATTTATACGTCACATCCATTAATAAACGTTTATTATTAGATCGATGAATTATATGTGATCGATTGAGAAATTTTTAGATTATTACTCATTGATGAGTGTTAATTAGATACGAAGAGAAGAGTCTCGGAGAAGTCGATTCACTTACGATAATTACTAATAACGAGAAAAATATTGAATATTTTTGATTAGATAAAATTTAATTCTGTCTTGCGAAAATTCTCAGTTCGCTCGGTCTTCTCTGAACACATATCGGCGTCGAATTCGAGGATACAAGTGCCTATTCGAAATATCTAACAATAAGTCAAAAGTTCACTGAACCGTTTCTTTTGCAGCTACAGGTCCCCAATCGCGGAAATTTTTTTCTGACCATGACCCGACCCGACGAAGAATTCGCGATAAGACCGGCCTCACTCCCACGATAAATTTCGGCCTTCGGATTTTCGACGAGGCCAGATCTCAGTGGGAGCTACCGCGAAAAAGTTTCAGTCGATCACGCGCCGATTCGCGAAAAGGATCAGGGCGCGTAGCGCTCGACAAATTGAGAGGAGAGAGATCGAGGTGAACGGAATGATCGAGTGATACGTTAAGCAAGATGTGGCCCAGGTTGAGAAGAACGTATCGTTTTTGGATGATCATCCTGCCGGTCGTTACCCTGATTGGTATTTTTCTGGTTTGGCCGAAAGATGATCGTCAGCCTAATAATATCCGACGAGATGACCTTGTATCGTTGAGGTGAGTAACCAGTTGCTCTCAGCGCTCGATCGTAATGTTTGACCTGTAAAGATTTGTTTATATTGATTTAATTACATTTTTATCTTCTCGACGAACAATTAGGACTACGTGTAAAGATTTGTTTATAATTATCAAATTATATATTTATCTTCGTGATTTAGGCTTCTGGACAATCAGAAGGACTACATTGATCGACGAGGAATACACGTGGTAGTCGGTCACTACATCGGGGATTCCGTGGATCCTCTGAAGAGCCCGAATATCACTAAAGGTGAGTTGGAAGAAGTTTCTGAGCTTGTATAGATTTTTTCGAATTTCGGTGTCGAGTAATATTCTGACTGATTTTAGAGGTAATCAACAAGAACATGTTCGATCCTCGACCACTGGAAGGGAGAAATGGCGAACCAGTCTTAATATCGCCGAGAGATTTTCATAAGATGCAGCAACTCTATCAGATAAATCGTTTCAATTTAATGGCCAGCGATAGAATACCGTTGAATCGTTCCTTGCCAGACGTCAGACGAAAAAAGTACGGGGTAACATTCTTCTTCTCGACACAGAGGAAATTCCATAGAATTTCTGTAAGCAGATTTTAATAGTCGTATTTTAATCAGGTGCATCCCGAGATATGCGAATCCAGGCGATTTGCCCAGTACTTCGATTGTCATAGTATTTCACAACGAAGCCTGGAGCACCTTGTTGAGAACTGTCCATAGCGTTATCGATAGATCACCCAAGCATTTGCTCGAGGAGATCATCTTGGTGGATGACAATAGTGACAGAGGTAATAATCGTAATCGTAACTCACATATTTCTCTTGCTACTTTGCATGTCCAATTTTTTGATATTTCATTTTCAGATTTTTTGAGAAAACCTTTGGGCGATTACGTGGCAAGCTTGCAAGTTCCAACGAAAGTTGTTCGTACTGACGGAGAACGAGTCGGTCTAATAAAAGCAAGAATATTAGGTGCGAACGTAGCTAAAGGCAGAGTTCTTACCTTTCTCGATGCTCACTGTGAATGTACGGTTGGTAGGTAAGCTCTCTTTATTAACTGTTATTTTCGTTCCCGGATTATGCGAATTAAATAAATTCACCAATAATGGGTAATAATTGTTATATTCTAGGCTGGTTGGAGCCACTGCTTGAAGCAATATCAAAGAATAGGACTAGAGTAATTTCGCCTGTCATCGATATTATAAACCACGACACTTTTAGTTACACCAGGTAATGTAAAAGCAAGTTTTATTCATACTGTTATTGTAACGTCGATTATACCAATGCGAATTCTTAGATCCTTTGAGCTGCATTGGGGCGCATTCAATTGGGATCTTCACTTTCGTTGGTTGGCCTTGAATGGGAGATTGCTAAAGGAACGGCGCGAAAATATGATCGAGCCATTCAAAACGCCCGCTGTGGCAGGTGGCCTCTTCGCCATGGACAGGGATTATTTCTTCGAGCTCGGTAGCTACGACGATCAGATGAGAATTTGGGGTGGCGAGAATCTTGAACTCTCGTTTCGTGTTTGGCAGTGCGGCGGTAGCTTAGAAATTGCTCCTTGCTCACACGTGGGGCATATCTTTCGAAAATCCTCACCATATACCTTTCCTGGTGGGATTGGTGAAATCCTGTACGGGAACCTGGCAAGAGTTGCTTTAGTGTGGATGGATGAATGGGCGGAATTTTACTTCATGTTCAACCCTGGTACGTGTTTACTCTTGAAATGTAATCCTTATTGGGCTTCTACGACTGATAAAATAAATTTTTAATCATGCAGAGGCAGCTAGACTGAGATACAAACAACAAGTCCGATCCAGATTAGCTCTACGCGAAAGACTGCATTGCAAAGACTTCAAGTGGTACTTAAACAACGTCTGGCCAGAACACTTTTTCCCCACGGATGATCGCTTCTTTGGAAAGGTGAATGTTCTTGGAACAACTGTAATTTTTACATATCATATTGGCAGTGTCGTTTAGATGCAAATATTTTTCTGATTGCAGATAGTGCATGTGGCTACGGAGAAATGCATGATGCCACCTGCCTCATTAGGTTACAGTCAACCTTCGAGCCATGCCATTCTTGAGCAGTGTGTGCCGCGACCGTTGCTCAAACAGATGTTTGTGATGACTAAGGACGGTGTGGTGATGAGCGATGAAAGTGTGTGTTTGGATGCTCCGGAACGGGATACTAGAAACAAAACACCGCAAGTCAAGATGATGGCTTGTAACGGTAATAAGAGACAGAAGTGGCGATACGAGGAAAAGGTTCGATTTTAGCGCAGTTTCAATCTAACGTTCATGAAAAAGGCAAAACTCCACTTATTGCTTTCCCTTTCCAGAATAAAACGTTGATACACGTGTCTTCCGGAATGTGCCTTCAAGATCCAGTGGATACCGGAGGAAAAAATACTGTGATAGCCACATGTACGGGACATGTTAATCAAAAGTGGCAGCTAAAACCAGTTTCTTGGAAGAAGTAGTCAGTATTCTAATTCTTTGCAGGGTCTAAAAATTGACGCATATTTGAATGATTATGAAAATGCCATGAAGAGTTTTTAAATCTCTCCTCGTCGTACTCTAAGACCAACGAGTGACTAGAACGTTTGAAAACATTTTGCATTAGCAAACGACTGATTCGCGCGACGAAACATAAGAAACAACACGACTAGTAAACACCACATCTGCGACATAATAATACTCATACAAGGAAGACAAAATGATCTCTATCAAGTGTACTACCGAAATACTCATATTTTTCACTTTGATAAAGAAACGAAACCGGAAGAGCACATCGAAACATTGTACAAGATGCCATGCACATCCCCCTTCCCGTGAAAATGTTCAACCAAACAGTGTTTTAAGTACAGAATTACTGGTGAACACAGAAAAAACCTAAAGTCACTGTATTCAAATTCTGCACTCATTCTCCACGCTCCCTTTCTACATACTCACCGCCGCATTGTTATCTACGACAAATGATGAACACTTCACGAAGGTAATTGACGTTTACTTTCCACCGCTCCGGATCTCCCTTTGTTCGTGCGAAGGAAGGAGTCGCAATCATACGTAAGTACAGTGGACGTTACGCTAGTCGGTCTCTCACGTAGGTCTCGACTATCACGCGACGACGTACATAAGTACGACCTATGAAGAATGTTTTTCTTTTCTTTTTTCGTCACATACTTCCTTCCACCGATCGCCGAGCGCTCAAGCACGCGGATACTACATCATTAACATACTTAGTGTTAACAATTTCTTAACAATTAAAGATATCTAAATCTGGGTATATGACTATACTCACTATACATATATTTTTGAAAATCACACTTGATTTTACTTACATTCTTTAGGAAAAGTGGTCAAAATATAAAGCTCAGAGAAATGTGCCATTCAAATATAAATGCCAGGGCATGCAATCTGTTAACGGTTCAGTACAAGTAGGTACCTAATTACTCTACTACGCGTCCTTTTCGTTTTCCTCCTTGGTGCGCGCATCCTTGGAAAAAGCGATTTTCCTTCGATCTCCACGAACAGCGGGAAGAAGGGAGGGGTACCAGATGAGGGAAGCGTTACTCGTGAAGGTACAAGGAAGACGACTGTGCTCGATTAACTCGAAGGTGGCTATTAAAGCGAGCACCGATACATTTCAGGAATGGGAGTACCATCGCGCTTATTATTCATGCGCAAAGAGAGAACAACGCGCGTCCACGCGCCTACTATTGCGCAGCCATCTGAGCGCGCGAAGTTTTCTTTTGGAATTGGCAGGTGCACGCACAATGCTGTCTTGCGCGCGGACCACCAGATTTGGCAATGCCTTTAGCAGGAGACGTGCGCGCGCGCCATTCCGGAGATGATCTCGCGACGGTGATTCACGAAGCGGTTGCCACGCTAACCGAGGCTACTCGTCATCTTCATTGTCATCCTTCGCCAAGGATAGCTCGAAGATCGAGCCAATTTCACGACGCTCTCCTCTCGTAGGATCATCCGTGAGGAATATTAAATGTAAATTTTATCTATGGAAATTGTCATTTTCATCATTACGGATGAATCTTTGAGAATGACAATTAAAATTGAAATATTGCGCGCTTTTTATTTTTTTTCACGGTTTCCACGCGGATGATTAATTATTGTGATTCGGTAGGAACTGTTTTACACTTCGATTTTTACGAAGGAGAGCGATCCATTCGAATTGAAATTAATGTACGCGCGATACAAACGTTTTATTTTATTCACACGAGTCACGGGCTTTTTTGTGGCTTGGCACGCGTAGGTGCGCACAGAACGCGAGAAGAATTCGCGCGCGAACGATTAATTATCGCGACCGGAAGAGCATTCTTTATCTCCGCGACTCCATTCGACTTTCGCGAAGGCGAGCGAATCGATCGAATTAAACGGCTGTCGTCGCGCGCGCATTTTCCATTGCCATCGGACTTGGCGCGCGAAGCGACATTCCTAATTAAATGTAACGATCAAGGATTCTCGGGCTTCTTTCTCAGTGTGCAACCCTGATCGGTCGACGAGCAGGCCGTAGGCAAATACGTTCACCGAAGGTTGCCACAATAATGCGCGAAGTCTCCTCGAAGTCGCCATTATGTTCTCCAAGGCGTTGACGAGCGCTCGCTTAGGTAAATACCGTCGGATAATTGCATTTCCGGGGTCCCCTGTGGCGCTTCTGAACATTCTTGTTAATCGATTTGGAACAGTAGAGATAAATCGATCGAGGAAGATCATCGTTAATCGACACTTCTGACGTCATCTTCGAAGTCCAACTTTATTTAATCATCTTTTTTTAGTTTCCTCTTTTTGCCCGTTCCCTGGAATAAGATATTTTTCCGCGATTTCGAGGACGATCGAGAGATTTCTCGCGCGCGACACTTACAATCTTTTTGCGACGATTAGCGGTAGGCGTGTCGGCTTGAGGTAAATCAGGTGAAAATCCTATTGATGAATATTGAACGGTGGTCGGTGATGTCTGATTGCAGATTAACGCAAGGGATATGCCGCAACGAGCTTCGCCGCTATTCGGTAAATTATCGAGTAATGCTTCTTTATTGACAATTCTGTGTCGTACGGGACAAACGCTTCTTTCCTTTAACTTTTTCTTCTCGGTTGACGCGAATTCATCATCCACGATGAATTTATCATGATCCGTTTCCTAGAATTCCGCAACTTCGTGCTACAAGGAAAAATCTTCGGTTGCAACGAACGTCCCAGAATTTTACAATTTTCAATCGTAGGTAATACGAAAAAGGAAATACTCTTGACCAATTTCAGCGCCACGGACTGCTTCAAATTTCGTCGGTGTTTCGCAACCACGTGCAT
Organism: Tiphia femorata; assembly: GCA_944319695.1. Lineage (NCBI taxonomy): Eukaryota > Metazoa > Arthropoda > Insecta > Hymenoptera > Tiphiidae > Tiphia > Tiphia femorata. Next base: position 3,044,883 of record OX090899.1, read on the forward strand.
CCTTCGGTTCGTGAGAAATCCAACGCCGAAGGGCCAGTCCTTGTAAACTGGACGAGCAGTCGAACTCGCGCATCGCGTTTGTCTGGTGATTTCGCGGCAGACGCGGTTCTCGTGCGAGCGGAGGCTGCATCTGGCCGTCGCGGTCTGGCCGAGTTTGCCAGATATCTGGGTCAAAGTCACGTCCTCGCCGAGGCCAAGAAGCCACTTAGCCAGCGGCCTATTCTCCCCGCTCGTCGATCGTTTCGATCACCTCCAGGCCAAGTTTGGCCGAGACGAGCGTGCCTTTATTTATGGATTCGTATCGTTCCGCTGCGACGCGTCGAGATTCTCGTCCGACTAGGATGACGACGGACAAGGAGATGGTACAGGATTTTAGAGAATACTTTATTCACTTCCAAATAAGTCTTTCGAAAATTCAGATATTTAGGGTTGAAACTTCGTAAGGGTGCTTCTGGAGAATAGCCGGGCAGAGTATCGAATTCCTTCATTTATATGGTTTTTGTTTACCATTTTATACAGCTTTCTATGTTCAGCTTATACAGCTTCTATGTATGTATGTGCTGTTTCTTATACAGCTTTCTATGTATTCTTTGCTCTATGTGGGTGGTTTTCAACATTGTCAATTTTTCGTAGAACCGAATATGTCCATGCAACGGATGACTGTCACAGTGAAAATGTTTGAGAACGGTGTACGTATTAAATGAATGAAGGAAAATAAGAAATATGGGGAAACCTGGTTTACCTATACTTACGACTACACGTGTGAAGTAAAGATCCGATCGTCGCATACGGGTATACGTAAGATTGGACGCGTGTCATCGAGCACCAAAAAGAACTCGCAGTGGTTGAAGAGGAGACATTTGTCACCTTCGTTATTTTTACTTAGCTTAGCTCGGACGTTTGACTTCCGTGACAAATCTTTCCATTAACCCGAGCGTCCGCGAGAGTCTCGTAAAAATACCCAACACGGTCCGCAATTATTTGTAACTGGTCTTTATCGGGCATAGCGTATGCCACCAAGTTGATCAAATTTGACGTCGAGACTGGAAGAAACTTACGAGGGAGACGTTTATAGTGCGAGGCTCGTCGATAAATATTTATAACCATGCGAACTCTGAAAAAGTGAAGTAACGAAGAAGTATGTAAATAGCGCGTGCAGAACATTTGCGAGGATGAAGTACCCAGGGGTGGATTGAAGAGCGCCCAAGATCAGATGTCAGGAACATCTTTATTCAGGAACCCGATTATAGTGCGAGACTCGTCGATAAATATTCATAACCAGGCGAACTTTGAAAACGCGAAGTTACGAAGAAGTATGTAAGCAGCGCGTACAAAATATTGCGAGGATGAAGTATCCAGGGGTGGATTGAAGCGCGTCCAAGACCAGATGTCAGGAATATCTTTATTCACGAGCCCGATTATGCGAATTAGCAGGCTGTGCCTGACTCCAATCCCTGGCTGCAATTTGTAATGACGATAAGAATATCGAGATAAGTTTCCTCCAGTGACATAAGATGCGAACCGGCATGATCGATTGAAAACACTCTTCGAGTGAATTTTCCGCGAGTACTAAGCTTCTGAAATTAAATGAAAAAATATTTTGCGTCGTGAATGCCAAGGTAACGTCTCACGAATGTTTTCTAGTGAACTCCGTAACTTAGGACTTTATAGAATAAGAATAATTAATACAAAGGCCCTAATAATGCGACTGGACAGAATAAAGTGTCTCGATGAACAGCTTCCACGACGATCGCACATTTTCCTCTTCTTTCACTTGTCCGCTAGACGAACTTACTGGAAAATGATCTGTATTAAACATTTGCATACGTATCCTCCTTCCGTGTAGCGAAACGTCTTGCGTCAGCTTGGTGGCCCTCCGAGGGAAGTTGCCGGCAGCAATGAAAAACCTTCTTTGCTCTCGACGACGATCGAAGGACGCGCTCATGAAGATCTTTATTCACGATTTGTCTTCTCGGTCACGTCGCGTCGTCGTCGTTGTCGTCGTTGTCGTCGGCTCGTCCGCCGTGAATCCGAGTGTTCCGGTTCTCACACACCTATGACCCTGGCCAAAGAGGCGACCGTTTCCCACATTAATTGCCCCCTCCCTCGGAGCCTCAGGCCGGAAGATAACTTGGAACGATTTTCTGGAAACAGGCTCGTCTTTATTTGTTTCGGCTTGACTACAACTCGTGTCCCAGAAGCGCGTCATTTGGAAGCGGCGCGGCGCAAAGGGCAAGCCGCGAGCACTGTCGCGTTCGCGAAAATTACTGCGCTGGCCGTCGAGTGAAAGCAAGGAAGCCGGTCACTTTGATAGTTCTTGTACTTTGACTCGAATTTCGCGGAAATGTAGCATGACGACACGTTCTCATTACAGTTGGAAGTCCAAAATCAAATGTATTTTCCATTTTACGTTATTATAGTCTTTTAGATCGTGAGTTTCTCAAACTTTCATGGAAAGATCTAAACGAGATATTATCACGGCGAAATGAAAGTCTTTGTATGACAAAATATCGTTACGTTTTTAAAGTAAAGTATAAAGAAACGATCGAAATGAACAATTTTTTAACACGGATAAAGGCAACGTAAAAGAGAATTACAAACTAAGAGGAAGGGCAGACGAAATGCAAGGTTAATTTTCTTTAAAACGAAATTATTATAATATACATATATATCTTTTAACGAATATTACATATTAACATATATACAGTCACCACTATACTACGATAACGCGTGACGGTTACGCGGCTAAAGAAAGTACTTCATTACGGAATGTTTCATAGGAGGGACGAACAACGATTAACAGAATCATTCGAGCGGGAGAAGATCGCTTTAGTTGCTCGTGCCTTTACGCCCGATAAGATAAATAATTTTCTCGGAAAGGGTCGTTAAACGCATTCGGTAGGACACCTTAGTTCCCGTCTTACAAGGAACATTTACCGTTAAACAAATCAGGGATTTATCGGTGGTATACCACGTCGCGTGCACACGCGTCGCATTGTGTTCGAGTGCGGTGAATGAGAAAAACGTTCGCGGCTTTTCCGCGTCCGTGCGCGTACGATATGATTTATTGAGAAAGTACATGAGCGTGAAAATTACAAGCTCGCTTCTCGCGGTCGGTGCCATTTTGGTGAACACAGGGCAGGCCAGTCTGACTTTGTTCTCATTTCTCTTCTTTTTTTCTAATCGTACGATTATCATCAGTTTTTTTAACAGCATGATGTATTTATCGAGACTAACTGAAAATTACTTATATTCTTTTGAACGGCATCCAATGCGAGAAGCAAGCTTGATTGCCCAAGATCCATCATCAGTCGAAATCTCAATTGGCGTGTTCTGCTTGCATGTACCGAGCGTCCCTCGTCTTCTCCCGCTCCCCTCGTCTACGCCGTTTCTCTTTGCTAAATGTAAATACGTATTACTCGGTAACCTCGGTGAAATCACAATCGTGGCACAATTTTATATATTAATCGTATATGCTTTATGAGTATGTATAAAAAAGGCGGAAGGGCGAGGATGAATAGGGTTGGGGGAGTAAGGTCGAAGAGATGACGACAGTGGAGAGAAGGTGGCAGGTTCTGGAGACAGGAGATAAGAAACTAAAGTTTGTCCCTTCGCAAGTCTTCGCGATTTCAATCGCGGGAGATTCGACTTTACTTATTAGCCGCACTATCTGACAATAATTACAGGACGACAGAGATACGCGCGCAATTTCTCAATATTTTCTGCGCGTCCAATGACGAGAGCTTATCTAATTATTGTATAATTACGATTACGGAATGGTAGATGGGTATGTACAAACGCTTCGATGCGAATTTATTTCAGTGCTCCCTCGTTACTTTCTCTGTATCTAAAATTTATTTCATCGATGTGAGCGCGATAAATGCGCGGGTAGATTGTCGACAAATTAGAAATGTATTATTATCGCGTGCATTAATGTACGATATCGATATATATTAACATGCGCAATATATATTAATTCATACTGAAAATGTTATCTAAATAGATTGGGTGCCGTATTCTGCCGCGTTGAGAATAAAACTTTCATTTTCGTGGGTGACAGGTTTGTAACCATTTTCAGAATTAGGCCGGTCGATGTAATTTAAATTGGAATCTTTTTGCTTCTACACGTTATATATTATTCACGTATTCGTATGCGTTCCGGTAACTTTTATACCTTTGCGATGAAACGTTCATCGCAACGAGTTTCGCCGCGCTACCACATGCCTCTGGCGATAAGTTGTTAATCACGTTGATGCCAATAATTTTTGTCGACGCATATTATAATGACGATCGTCGGTACGAAGGTGATTTGCAAGCTCCTTGAAATTGTATATGGCTATCGAGATGTAATTATAATCGTGGACTCGTTAATAACTAGGATTAATTTGAATTTTTGATGTTTCACCGCTCGTTCGAGGAATTCATATCTTGCCATACTTTGTATATGCTTAATGATTTCTTTAAGTATCTTAATCATCAACGTGATGTCATCCATCTCCAATTTACGTGAGCTTTGCCGATCACTTATTGGCTTCTTCGAGCTGTTGTTTGAGCGACGTAAGATTTCCAAAAATAATATCGTCAACTATAATATATATTATATATATCATTTATCTTTTCACGTCGACTCGATTGTTAAAAAAGTGCCTATCACGCACGTACAAAAATACGATCTTACGCCAAATTTCACAACTGATTCTTGAATATTCCGACACGTCGCGGAAATGAGCCGTTCGGACGATCATTTTAACAATACCATTTCACAACTTCTCCATAAAAACGTTCTCGCGCAAAGGCACACTGCGATAGCTGATAAAATCGATGTACGCAGACAGACATAGAAAAATAAGTACTCTTTTGTAAAACTAGCTAAGTTGAGCCTCGATACGAAGTCCACCGTATATAGGTACATTTGTGTACGTGAATTTTATTTCGATACATGTATATATTATATTAATATTGCTCGCTTGTCGTCGTTACGACGCGACGTCGCGATATTGCAAAACGAACGTTGCACTCTCGCAATTCTCGCATTTGCCATCACAGACACACACGCGCGCACGCGTACATTCAACACACTCACACGCACAAACACACATTCTTCTACACCCGCGCAAGCACGTATACACGAACACAGAGGTACACTTACACGCGAACGTAATCTGGTACATTCCCTATAATCGTAAACGCAAGTATGTACACGAAATCGTGAACGGAATTCCTAACTACGGACTCAACGGATTTGAAGGTAACGTAAGATCAGCACGTGGTTAGGTACTCAACATCCGGACGAGCGAGCGCACTCGAGAGAGAGGGACGGAGAGAGAAAATCTATGTGAATTTCTAATCGCGCGAATTTGTCCCCCTTCCTTTCCTTACTTTCCCTTCCCGTCACTCTTTCTGTTCTTTCTTTGCTCTTGCCCACCTCTCTCCTCCCTTTTGTTTTCAGCACATCCCCCGCGCGTACGTCGTGGTATACAGGCTGTCGCAACGAGACCACTATCGGGTCTAACGTGTCGCAAGTCCCCGCCGCGGGACGCGCGGACGGTGAAATCACGATTCAGAAACTGGAACGAGTCCGAGATGAGATCGAAAACTGTAAGGATGGCCGCGTGGGAATCTTACGTAATTTTTGGGAATAGGCACGCGCCCGCAAATTTCGCGAATGACGTGGAGATGCGAGTTTACGCGGAGACTAAAGGTAGACGTCCACATTTTCGCATCGTAAGTATCGGACGCATCGCATCAAACGGATCGTAGTATTCTTTGTATAGAAAACAATACAAGTGCGTATGCGTGTGCGTAATACGGGTAGATTCGTGCGATCCGTACGATGCGGATCAGAGGACGCACTTGTATTGTTTTCTTATACAAAGAATACTTCGATCCGTTTGATGCGATGCGTCCGATACTTACGATGCGAAAATGTGGACGTCTACCTTAAGGAGTATCTTCGGGATTTATGCGCGGAGAAATCTTTTCTCATCGAATGGAAATTGTTATTCGGACTAACATCGATAATCGCACGACTTAATAATTTCCACGGACGAAAAGAAACAGATCTCTTTCGACGGATTGTTTCTTGGACTTGCAGAATTTTCGACTAGGCATCTTTCGTAACATTAGCTCTTTCTCGGTGATCTCCTGATTCTTCATTTTTGGGCGTTACCGATCGACCCAAGGACACGCATTGGAAGACCTTCGAGCGTCGGTATAATCGAAGAAGGTTCTTGTAATTGTCTCGATCACGCACGCGTGCAGTAGAATTTCACGTGGGTCCTCTCACGTGATCGTCCTAAAATCTCATCGTTTCCTTCGTCCGATCTGGAGCCCACGACCAATATCGTCGAAGCTAATCTCGCGTGTCCGCCAATTGTGGGAAGCTGCGAGGAAATAGTTTCCAAGCTTCTAGGTCCCGATCGAACGACGCCTCTCTCTTGGTCTCTCTCTCTTTCTGTTGGAACTCCCTCGTTTTCCTTTCTTGCTCGAGTCCGCGGAGACTCTCTCGCTTGGCCGAGCCGCCGTGGCGTGGCTCTTTATTGCGTTTCACTTTCGCGATGAGCTTGCCCGTCCGATCGGGGCGTGGCAAAAGTGTAACGCAAGAGGAGAGGTCCGAGGCCATCGAGCTCACCGAGATCGTGTATGCGTGAGGCAAGAAAAACAGGGCCTGCTAACCTCTCACTCTTTCTTCCAGGGTCTGTTCTTCTGGTCCGTGGCGCTCCTTTTGCTCCACCAGAGCATCCTCTTAGTCACACGGCTCTCCGTGCATCCTCAATTGCGCGATGATCGGCGTGAGCTTATTAATTCGTTCATTATTAAATCGGACGCCCCGTGTAATCGACGGTTACCGGAACAGAAGCGATCGACTTTTTCCCTTCTCGTCTTCCTCCGCGTATGACGCGCGATCCACGGATCATCTCTACGCATCGATCATTTGCGGTCATCCTCCGGGTGTTAGCGAGGTCTCCTTCTGAGTGAGTCACGCTTCGACGCGGTTGAATCGCCATTTTCGCGGAATCGAAACACGAACGTGGGCGTCGTCGTCGACGGATTCTTGAATTCACGGTAAATTATTGCTTCGAGCGGAATCGATTCGAAGATGATTTAATTCGCTGGCATTTCTTTCCTCGTCTTCCTCCTTCCTAGAAGATCGAAGGTGTCTGACGCGTGGTTTAGCGTATCTTTGTAAATTCACCGGACGAAAAGAGTCCAGTTCAGTAGATGCTCGTTTATCCGTATCTAGTTTATATGAGTCAGGTAATGATCGAGCCTCCAGCACTCGAGAAGATAGAATATGTATTTTTGGATACGCGAGATTCCACTGTGTTGGCGACTTGGATGATTTTATTGTCTTCAGGCGTAGCTGTTAAAAGCTGCGATTGACATGTTAAACATACACTTAGATTGGTGTTTGGATAAACATAAGTAAAAAATGAATACGTTTTTCGTAGACGAGTGTAAGCCGAATCGGGTAGAGTCGAATGAACATTTTTCAGATCGACGAAACTGGAATAGTCCTCAAAAAGATTGCCATATGTAGCTTATTGACTTGTCAAGGTGCCACCCCGAAGTCAATTTAGGTCATCCCGTGCATCTTAAAAAAGACGTCGCGGAAATTTCGCAAGGCGTCCTGCATGCTCGTCCTCCTTCGGTAACACGTTCGCCGCGGCTGGCGGGCCTCATGGGACTGCTTAACTTTAATCATACCTCGCGCGCGTCTCATTGCGCCTGACACATTGCGGCTGACCGTCCGTGGAATTATCCCGAGACGCGTGCGATCGTTGGAAATCTCCAGAAGACTCCGTTTAAAATGAAAGTCGACTTCGGGCGGAGATCCTTTCGCGAAGAACTTTCAGTTCCGTTTAGTGCTTCTTCGAACATTGTATTTAAGGTGATCTCAGGTTGCTCGGAAGAGAGCTTCTTACGCGTACCACAAAATCGTTCCCATCTCGTGGCTCTTTGTTCCGTAAGAGCTGTCATTTGTGAGCCTTTTAAAATCCACCGTCTATATGGCACGTAAGATTGTACTATTTCCCAAAGTTTATGTATCTGCTATTTGTCTTCGCATCTGCGAGCGGACTCGCCAGACGCACGTTCACGGATAATACCCAATCAGCCCTAACCCAGACCCATTCTTCATTCGCTCGAAGACTATCGTAGAACTCCACCGAGTAATCGACGTATTCCAAAGCTCACTTTACTCTCGACTCCTATTTTCACTTTTTCCTACCCACGACTAATCATTCGTCATCACGCCCGGCCGCGGTTCGATTCTCTCCAGATTCTCAAGGAACGTCCAGTCCACTCTCTCAGGTGCAGATCCTTTCTCAAATCTTAATCGAATCGGGCCCCGGCCGTTAGGTATCTCGGAATATTTCAATGCTGAATTTCTTCGACGTCTCCCCCTCCCTTTCTATCTTTCTCTCGCAATTGATAGACGCTTAATTATCCTTTGGATCTGAGGCCAGTTCCCGATAGAGCAGGCTGCTTACAACAAACGCGGGCCTTTCACCCTTTCGAACGAACTTCCCGTTCCTAGAGAGATGCGCGAAGCTGGCGGGGCCGTGGCTTAGTCACACCTCGTCCGATGAGAAGATCTGCGGTTGCGGCATTGCACCTGCATCGCCAGGAGGGCGGGGCGCGTGCATCATTGTTGTCTGCGAGGAAGGCACATAATGCCTCTGATTCACAGCTGCGTTTGAAAACCGACCGGGGATTGAATTTTCTCCAGAGATCATCGAGATCCGCGTTTTACGGCCTTCCTCGAGCACTCGGTCGACTTTCATCTCGTCTTCTCTCGAGATTTAACGCGTCAAGTTTCATATCGGCGGAGCACCGTGGTGCCAGAGGTGCGATACGCTTATTGTTGGATTCGTCGGTGACGGCTGACAACGTAATTTTTGAATCTGTGCAATTTCACTGGAAAGATTAGTGGTTTAGATTTATTATTACTCGGACTAAGGACATCATCTTGGGAACGTTCGAACGTAGCGTGACTCCCGCGCGTAGATCATGCCACCTTATCTCATCCGATCTCCCGTGTTTCCTCGTGCGGAGAGAAATTGGTCGGATCGAAACATCCTCCCAAGCTGATTTGCAACATCGTGATACTTCGCGTATCGCACCGCGGCTCGATTAACGAGACACTCATTAGGGCGTTCATGAAGGAGTCTCATCTCGAACGCGGTGCGAACGATGATCGCGTGCGCGATCCTGCGATCGTCACGCCAAGCGGTTTATTATAGTCGCGTTTATCCGAACGTGTTGGCAAGTTTGCGTTTACAAATCACTACTCGATCGACCGTCGTAGATCCTCGGTTGCTCAAGCGGGGGCTGAATGGTATACGATCGATCGTTTTCTGCAATTTAGAATTGCATCGGTGTAGGCGTGAGCTAGAAAGTTGCGTGCCGTTTGCCTAACGTTTGCCTGGTGGGTCGCGGAGACCGATGGATCGGTGAAATGCACGGTGAATCGTTCGCACGATGGACCGATAGTGGGATCGCTAGAATCAAGGAACCATGAAATGAAAAATTGGCATGGCGAGCGACGTCTCCTCGGACTGTTAGCGATCGGAGGGTGCCCGCACCTTCACAATGTTGCTGTTACGGATCATCGTACAGGTTAATCAAGGTCGACGGATCTCCCGGTGGGCACGCTACACCACGTACGGGAAACGTGCTCGTGTACTCGCCAAGATAGAAAGTATCGACTGGTTCGCACCTAACGTAGAAGCGGAAGAAGGTGGAGGTGGAGGTGGTGGAATGGTTTCGCGGAAGCGTTTCTGAGCCACCTCGGGTGAGGCTCTCCTCCTCGTAGGTAGGAAGCTCTGCCGAAGGATACCTTACGTTTCTTCGATAATCGTCGGCTAGGTGGGACTCATCGATCTTGGCATATGAACGAGAACCCAAGTTTCTTTATTAGCTGCGCCACCTGATCCAAGCTTCTCAATTGCACCTTGTTAATAGTTCCTTTCCCTCAACGGTAGTTGAGTTAGTCTCGTTGTTACCAATGGATACCTTCTCATTCTAAGAACGTTAACCGACCGATAGTTCACATTAATTTCCCATGTAGCGCAATTTTTCTCAGTACTCCCCTTCGCAAAGTGAAACTTCCTCGGGGATGAGGGCTCGGTTGCACGTCCGCAGGAAACGCGGGAAATTTTCATGACAGTGACGTATTTATCGTTCGCGTTCAAGAGTTCTCCAAGGCGTTCCCTCCGCTTCCCATTCGAAGCTTCTGTTCCTTGCGGTCGATCATGGCGCGGATAGGAGCCGCGGTGCCGTTAATTGCGTTTCTTAATTGCGGTCGAGGAGCACTTTGCTTCTTCGACCGCTCGCGTTTTTCTCGCTTCCCGGCCAGGCCGCGTTATTGGTACTCACGATTTTCCTGCGAGGACTATCTTCCTGGAAGTTTCTCGCGAAATCGTTTCATCGCGATGTTCGGGGAACGAGTGAGGAATTAGAGATTGCTTCGTTTCGTTTTCTACAGTTAGTGCTTCTTTCCGAGCGGAAAGTAGAAGAAGGCCGGTTGACGTTACGTTTCATTTATCTGTCCATGTTTAAGATTGTACGATTTGTAAAAGTTTCCTTGCAGTTGACATCTTCGTTCGTCGAAGCTTCCTATGCGATCTTTTCGAAATATTTCTGCAATCTTGTACCATTACTCAATAATACACCTGTGTCTCTTTAGTTCTTCACGCTTCCAAGCACGACGTTAGATTAGCTGTAAGTCGCGAGAACTTGCGAGGGCGTTACGATATCAATCGCGTTCCCGTAAACTCCTCCACGGTTTCTCGCCAAGGCGTTCGTATCTTCTTTTCCTGCCAATCATCGGTGGCAGGAAACACGCTGTTTCTCCACATCGTACCACATTCACCGTTCATCGTCGTTTAATCACCTCGCGAGGTCCCTCTTTCCTTTTCGTTGGAAGAGACGTGTCGTTTTCCCGTGAGAAATCTCCTTCGTCTCGCATCGTTTAGTATAGTTCGCCATATTTCGCTCTGTCTAGTGAAACTTTATCCATGGACCCGTATCTTTCTCGAGAGCGATTATTCGTACGACGGACAAATTTTCGTTTGGTCAACTGCAGATATGTGTGGCCGAGTGCTAAGATAAATTGTAAATTCATCGAACCTTTGCGTAACAGACAGATTTCAGTACATCGCTATTCCAGAATAATACCAGATCCTTTTCCTTTCGCGCTACGAATTTCTTGCGGAATAAATCGCGCCCGCGCAAAACTTTATTGGCCGATTCTGGCGAAAAAGTTAATGGTTCGACGAGCTGCCCTGACTTCCGCCTCTTCCCCTTTGTTAGCAAATACTTTCTGGCCGCGAGCCAGAGAGCGATCTGTTTCCGCCGATCCGCCCATCGATTTCTAAAATTTTCTTCCATTATTATCTTTTCGCAACTTTTATTATCAGATCGGTCAGTAAACCCACCCGCGAGCGGACACCCCGCGGGATTACGTAGCGAGAGTGCTCGAGTCCAGTTGCCGGCCTCCTCCTTTCGTTGCTGAAATTCACTTTCTAGGCCGTAAAATCGACGCGCCTCCGCGCCTGTCATCAGCCGGAACGAATCGCTTTTCTCGTGCTCCCCGTACTTTTTCCCTTTGCGGCTGATCGATCCTTTTTTATCGAAAATTGGCACCACGTTCGCGTGGGGAGAGCGGCCGACATAAATCTCGTCGAAATGTTTCCTCCCGTGAAGGGGATCACTGCGAAAGTGCGAAAACCGAATCGGATCGTTTCTACATCGGACGACCGATTGAGATCGCGAAGTAATTCCAGCTTCTGGTTTAAAGTTTCCGATTGCAGGAGCTAATCTTACGATTCTTACTTTCGATTAATCTACCGGATGGACGATCCATCACAAGCGCGGAAGAAAGTCGCAAAAAAAGGAAAGTTGCGACAGCCCGTAAATCATCTTCGTACTTTTTTCCACCGAGCGCTATTTTAAAATGATATTATGGAACGTTATCGACTCGACTAATTCTCTACAATTGCAAACCTAATAGTTTCTGCTCGTCCCCGTCCTCCACCAGACACATGCCACCTCCTCTCCATCGCGCTCCCACGTGCACGCGTGTAAATCTATGAATTAGCTACAAATCGACAGTTTATCGTAAAATTATCAACTACCTAGACTACTCGTAAGGCATCTCGATCCGACCTCGATCGATCGGACCATCGGGGTGGAGGAACGACCGAAAGATAGTCGTGTCTCGATTAGGCACGTGCGCGCTCCTCTAAGGCACCGTCGTGGTTTCAAGGCCGAGTCGGCTGTTACATCGTACGCTCATTTCGACGATCTTCTCGAACACATACATATTTCTCGCGTCGATCCCACCTGAGCGGGCGTCACTTCCGCTGGGACTACCATGCCGCATCGATGGCTTCGCTCGATGCTAATCGAAATTTGAACTTTTCAGGTCCCGCCGCGAGTCCACCCAGTTCGCGTCACCTACGAGCCAAGAGCCAATCTCCCTTCCGCCGTCGAGCCAGGAAGGGTGTCCCTTGCTAATAGATTGACGGGCACGACCATCATCGTCTGAGATTGGCCGCGGTGGACGACAAGGACCTAGGAATCGATCGTCGTCGCACGCACGGCCTGGATCCAGAGCTCAAGTATTATTCCCTGGGGACAATGGCGGCGAGTTCACCTCCCTCTGCTCCTCCTGCACGCTTTCGGGCCTGCTAGCGGTACTGCTCGACCTCGAGCTGAGGTTATCCCGATCGCTGAAGTAGGACGAGTCGCCGCGCTTCTCCTCGAGCTGCAGCTGCTGCTTGTCGTTCCTGAAGTCGTCCGCCCCGTGGCCCAAGAGTCCGGGGAAGTACGGTATACCTTGCCTCTGGGACGTGATCTTCCCCATGAAGCTGCGTATCTCCTCAAAATAGGAATCGTCGGCCCTGGGTAATTGGCCGTGGTACCTGGACCTAACCTCGTCGAGGATCGTCGGCCCGTCCGCGTCGTGCTTCTTGAGATGCCGATCGAGATTGGTCTGCTGGCCGAAGCACCTCTCGCAGAGCGGACACTTGAAGGGCTTCTCTTTATTGTGGATGTTGCGCACGTGGCGCTGAAGGTTGCTGGAGATGCTGAAGCTTCTCTCGCAGTATTTACACTTGTATGGTTGCTCGCCGGTGTGCGTGCGCAGATGTCGCGTCAGATTCGCCGATCTGGGAAAGACCTTGCCGCAGAACTTGCAGGAGTATCGGTCTTTGGGCTTGAGGCCTGCCTGCACGCTGATAGAGTAAGGCGGGAGACTGGAGGATTGTTGTTGTTGCTGTTGTTGCTGCTGCGAGCCCGAGTGACTCTGCTGATGTTGCGGCTGCTGTTGCGGTTGCTGAGGTTGGGCGACAACCGGACTGCTCACTCGGGCGGGTGGTTGCGACGACGAGGAGGAAGTGGAGGACGAGGTGGTCGAGGAGAATCTGTTGGATGGCAGAGGTACCATGGTAGGGAGAGCCCTGACTTGGATCTTGGGCAGATCGGTGACGGGTGAGCCATGGTGGTGGGATCTGTACATGGCCTCGAGGACCAGAGGATGAACGGCGTGATGCTGGGGAAAGAGGACCGTGTGGTACGGGAGGTTACCACCCAAACCGTTCTGATTCAGCACCTCGATCTCGTTCTGATTCTCATCCCTGAGCCGTTCCTTCTTATGATCGACGCGCAGGTCCAAAGGTTCGCAGTCCACCTCGTCTTGGTGATGGGGCTGCGGTGGTCTCGCCGCGGGACTCATGTGCGGTTGTTGCTGGTGCTGTTGCTGATTCAGCGTGGGACTGGAGAGGCCGCGACCTTGACCGTGGCTGAGGTCATACGGCAGCTCTTCCACGTCCGGTACGCGCACGCTCAGCGGATAGATGCTGGCCTGCTTGGGGCTTATGTGCCCCGGCATTTTCCTCGGACTCGAGTCCTTCTCCCGCATGGCTGGAGGATACTTCGGGTCGTGCAGCAACGTCGGGGGCAGGGTGATGCTACCGAGGTATCCGCTCATCACACTGCCTCTGTCACACCTCGGCCTTGCTCCTGCTCTAAGCTCGGGATTATCTGAAACAGAAGAGGAGAGACACGTTATCGTTATTGGCAGACTGAGTGCAACCAGTGAGGAAGAATAGCAGATACACAAGGTGAGTAAACAGTTTTAAATTCCCTCTGCTTATCGAACGGAAGGGCCAACAGGTTAAAGCTTTTCCTGCCGAGGAATGCCCAAATTCTTATTTTCTTCTTTTAATATCGTGGCGTATTGACTTTCGACCCACGTTATATCTCAAGAGGAAGGAAGCTTTTCTAGGGCTGCGACGGTTCAGTCGATTGACTATACTAGTTTATCTATTAAAGGGTCGCCGCGGTCGTTCTTCAAACACAATCGACTTCATTCACGCCGAGTCATGACGAATCTAAATTTCCTAGTTAGGAACTCGGCAATTCGATTAGAAGTTGAGGCGTCGAGCGGGGGAAACAGCGAGAGAGGAATTGATCGTGGATTGAGTAAGTCCATTCGACCCGGCTGAAATAATATTTATGGTCAGACCACTCGGAGGATGGCGAAACGCGCGCGAGAGTGACACTCGGGAGTAATCGATTATTCGAATTTGTGGCATTGTCAGGCACCGCGGCGAGTAGCGGTGGGCCGTTAGAGGCACGCGGCCGCGGGTAACGTCGAACGGTTGACAAGCGATCCGCCGCGGGGCCATAAATCAAAGACAGTTCGTTTCTAACTTTCTTTCTTCGGCGCCTCGACGATGCCTCGAATGAGAAAAGGTGGGGCGCGTGGGGTGAGAGAGAAAAGAACGAGGGGGTAGAGGAGGACTAAAGGGTTCGGAGGATTCGAAGACGATTTGGAAACGATCAGTGAAAGGATCTATCTTCGTGCTGGCCTCCACGTGGGACGATCGGGGATGAACAAGAAATTGAATGCCCTGGCCGATAGTAATTAGAAAGTAATCCAGTTCGTTAGGCATGCCGTAGGATCTGAGATGCCGAGCGCCATTCGTCGAAACGATCGGTAGGAGCGTGACGACGATTCGAGCGAGGCCAATTGCGACTGGAGGATCGGTGTACTCGTGGACAATCGATTGCATCGTCATCGTTGGTGGTAACAATGGATGCGGAATCATTGCGAACGGATGAGAGAGATTGCGAACAAAAGCGAAACTACTAATCGACGATGAGAATACTCCCAAGGAGGCAGCTTCGTACAACGCAACGGTGTAATCCCTAGGGAGTCGAGTGTTTCGTCGGATTAGTAGGAAGCCGAAGATTGTAGCGTTGTCCAATTGTAAGATCATACGGCCGGTCGATCGAGATCGCGTAATTTTCATTAACGGAAGGAAAGAAGGCAAAGAGAAGGCGAGCGATACTCGCGCGCGTAGGGGATCTTAATGGAACATTCCGAAGGAACAAAAAACCTTAATGAGTCTTGCTCTCGAGAAGCCACGCACATCTACTTAACGTTCCACGGATAATCGGCTAATATCGATTGATACCCGATCGATTCGAGGAACGAACCACCGGTGGAGCACCTGACTTTCTTTCCACGTTTGCACCACCGATAACATTCCCCGTTGATACAGAATCGTGAAACGGGAGTGAGCGAGTTTGTGGAGGCGGAGAGGAAACGGGCGCAATTTGGAATGATCAGTGAAAGGATCGCGATGGGGCGACTGTTATTGTGAATTCTTCGATGGAGCCGGGAGACGGAAAAAGAAAGAGAGTGAGAAGGAGAGGGGAGTCGAGTTCTCGATAAATCATACCATCAACCACGAGGTGATAAATCTTTCTCCGGGCACCCTGAGGCGATCGTACCGATTTTGGAAGTCGAAGAAATCGATCTACCGACACTCCATTGCGGGACCTTTTTTTTTTACGCCTGCGTTTTCGTGACATCGATGATCGAGCGTGGGTACAAATAGAGAGAAAACGTTGTGTCATCTAGTAATTGAATTAATTTTCTCTGGTTTACACGTCTTGCCCTCACGATTGTAACGACGTGCCTCACGAAATTCTTATGAGCTTATTCGAGATTAGAAGGTAGGTTCCAAAATTTAATCGTGTTCATTCGATCGGTGCGATCTCGTAGATTCGTTTTACGAACGGTATAGATTAGAACGAAACAGTGTATTGACAAGCGGCACTTACCGTAACTCTCATTACGATAATTATATATCAGGGAAAGAAGTAATTTGGGATCGGTTATTCGTGGCTCACCGTTAAGCGGAGATTTGATCGATTTCGTCTAGCGAGTTAGATAAGGGAAAGGGGTGGATGAAGAGAGGGGAAAGAAAAGAAAAATATAGACGAACGAACACCTGCCGCGGCGAAGTATCGAGCCGTGTCTATCTGATTTTAATGGCGTGTATATTATAGGTTACCGTCCGCCCGTGGCACGTGCTATTCGACTGTAACGGTATACCGACCCCGTGGTAGATCTTAATTAATGAATCATAAATCAATTATATCCCTTTGGATTTATTTTGTAAATTATCACGGATGCGCCGGTGATTGGCACCGCCGCGCCGGGGTATCGAACGTTCGATTTCAAATTTGTCTAATTTATCGACGTTCATTGTCCGTCGGCACCTTCGGTGAACGAGTCCTGGGATTAAAATTTATCCAATTTATTGACGCCCATTGTCTCTCTCGTTTGACCTTCGACCCGCTGTGTTTTCATCGGGCATTCAAGTCCCCGCTTCTGCTCGCATCGCTCACCAGGCGTTGATATTCCGTTCCAAGTTCTCACTTGTGATTGATGGGAAAGAGCGCTTTATAAATCTCTCTACTGCAAGACTTTTTAATGCTTAATTATCACTCAATTCTTACGCCCGGATAGCTGGGTCGATGAAAAAGGAAGATTAAAGAATTTACGAATGCAATAATGGACGGTTAAAAGATGCGAGAGCATAACGTATAATTATACCTGAGAACTATTTATTTCGTCGATCGAACGGCCACTCTCGAACAAGGCACCCTGCTTTGCATAACACCAGCCATCGGCGATAATTGCCTTCTGTTATTCGAAATTGTATCGATCGATCATCGATCACCCACATTCGACTCTGGTCCCTTATCGGCGCGATTATATACATCGCGTTGACCCGTTTAGAGAGCAACGGATCACTACTGTGTACCGTTGCCTTCGAATTGGCCCACATAAATGGGACGAGGGCGACACGATTCCGTTCTTAATCGAGGAACATCTTGTATAGAAACTTATTAGACGAGCGTGTTGCACGATTCAAAAAGTAATTGACGATTAGATCGATAGGTTGCATTCTCTCTCAGACGATCGTTTGATGCTGCCGATGCGTCTAGTGAAACACGGAGGCTTCTTTAGTCGATACCTTTGGTCCATTCAGCAGTTAATCTTGCCAAGCATAAAAGTGTAACGACGTCGATAAATTCATTCTGATAATTTTCTCGCTGAAAGAAGCGGGCGCGATCATTTAATATCACTCATCGCTCACTCTAAGAACCCGACGAGAAAAAAAATCGCCTGGTATCATTATGACTCGCCGTTGGTCCGTGTCGATTATCATTCGGCTTCGAGACGTCGATCGTTTTAAGTAAATCTTCCTAATTGCTAAAAAAAAACGAGCAATTTCCTAACTCATTGACCTCGGTTCAAAAATTCGCGAGGCACATTGATATACGTATAAGATCCACCGATGACGGCTCATTCATTTCTAGACTCACTTCGCATCTCTTTCGAGTATTCTTCGATGATATACTACTACGTTCACGAAATTAAGAGTAATTCCGTCGAATCGAGCAAACGCCTATTATATCTAAGGAATTCAATCTCTCGCAGCTCTCGCATCGGTGTAGTACCGCCTACCAAAAAGTTAAGCTTTCATTATTACCCGAGGCATGGAAAAAAAGGTGGAAGGCAGCTGTCGAAAAACCTCCATCAACCGCGGAGGCCGAAAAATCATCCGTCAACGACGCAACGTCGTCCGCTCGAACGCCCACGCCGTGCGCATTCTCCTCTCCACTTCGTCCCTCCTTCTCTCATTCATCCTCTCTTTCTCTCTCACCTTCGCGAGCGTCTCACCGCACGAGCGGAGAACGCCACGGAGCGGTGTAGAGAACGACGACGTTCCACTACTGGGTACCGTTGTACCGCGAACCGATCCAGTTATAGTAGTGAAGCAGAATCCTCTCCACCCCGGGCTGTCCACTCGGACGAAAGAGAAATTCACTCGTGATGTTGTCAGTCGTCGGCCGCGAGCAACCTGACCGAGGGGGAAAAAGAGAGGAAGGAGAGAAAAAAGAGGCAGGAAGCCTGAGCCTCCGCGCTAGCGAGAGGCAATTCCACGAAGGAGGGAGCGAAAGAACGGCAGGCCTCCGCCCCGACTCCGCTCGCTGTCGTCGTCGTCGTTGAAGTCGCAGTCGAATAGTGAAAAGCGTTAATTACGAGAAGGACGAATGAGAGGGGAAGTTGGCGGAAGGTAACGAGTAGGAGGAGATGCTGGGTAGTGCTAATGCCCGATGGAAAGTGGCTGGCCATCGATGGACCAGCGCGTAACGTAAACGTTAAATTGCGATCACGAGATCGACTTTTCTCCGCGATCCTCGCGATATGCTCGATCCCGCGATCTAGAGCTTCGTTCGCAAACGGGTTTGAGGAAAGTGACAGTCTGTCCGTAGCGCGTCACAACTCCGCCGCAAGTCGGCGTTCTTGATTTGCATGCCGCGACACTCGCGTCAATTTAATTGGGCTGAAGGAGGATGCGGGGAGGATGTCTGCAGGAGACGTGTTCCGGATGGTTGGGTAAGCAGGTGGAAGAGTTCGGGGAAGACGAGGTAGAGATCGTTTCGGTCTTTACTTTCTTTGTCTCGGCGAGCTTTGTATCGACGTAGAGTGGGGAGCGAGGTGGGAGCAGAGATCAAAGTGACGAAATTAAAATTCTGGAAGCTTCTCTCTCTCTCTCTGGAGCTCTTACGAGGCCGCGATATCGGCATGCCTAGCAGGTTACCCAATTATCGCGAAATAGGTGGATTAGAAGAGAATCGGACGAGGGTAAGGTCCAATCTTTCCTTTCTACGTCTCGATGCTTTGGTCACTGAAGGTGCGGGACGAGGAAATTAATCTTCAGGAAGTTCCGTGCCCCGAAGCGTCAACGAAATTTTAATATTCACGTACTTAGGTATACCGTGGGTTATCGAAGTATCGTGAAAGAGATAGTCCGCTCCAAACGTCCCAAGAGGATCACCTCGGGGGCCGCATCACCCGTGAAACTAATTCGCGTACCCGGTAGGTTATCGAATCATCGCTGAACGATCCCAAAAAGATCACTTCAGTCGGAGCTCGCCAGCCGAAAACACCACGGCCTTTGGAAACTTTCACACGCTCTAGCCCGTCCGCTATCTTCTCCGGGGAGTGTTCGCGATATCTTGCCGAGGATCGCGTAAGCGTCCGGCCTCTCTCGGGCGGGATCGCGAAAAGTTGGCGAAATTTCTCTTCGGATTTTCCGCTCGCTCTCGTGTTTCTCTCCTCGCCGTGAGCGCGTCAATTCGCGCGCGTTGTCTCCAGAAAGGCGGAGTTTCTCCGGACGCCCCTGTTCTGACGGTGAATAATGTCCTCGGGAAACGGTAGCCGACGACTGTTCCGGAGTGGAAGAAGGAAAGGAGGGCCGGCGACGAGGAACGTGCGAAGGGGAGGTTGGCGAAGGATGAGACAGCGAACGATCAGAGAAGGAGAGATATTCTGCTCTTTAAAAAGACGGACATCTGTTACGTGAGTCAACCTCAGCTGACGTCTCTTGAGATCTCGCGATCGCTCCTGTGATGAGGGCCGGAGCACGATCCAGTTTTCGGTTTCTAGAAAGTCAGGATGAGTCTCGGGCGTGGTTTGCGTGTTCTTTCTCTCCTTCTCTCTCTCTTTTTCTCTTTCACACACACACACACACACACACAATCTTTCTCTCTCTATCGTCCTTCTTTCGCGCGATCTCTTTCCCTCTTTCTCTCTCCCTTCATTGCGCTCACTTCTTTCCTTCCTACTCTCGCTCTCCCTCCGCGTCGTCCTTGCCGGTATGATTTCTCTCCCGACATTCACCTACGTGGTACCATAAGTGCGCGGCCAGGGCCGCATGCGATCTCGGTGCACGTGGGGTCTTATGCGATCGCAGTCGGGTGCTCAAGGTCGCGGGAGAAATCCTGAAGATCGTTTGCGGGTCGGGTTAATTAATGCCTCTCTTAGGTGGTGTACCCACGATGCTACGTGAGTCGGAGCCTCCGGTTCGCCATTAATTTTCAACGGTAGACACGGAATATCACGTGGATCCTGGGAATTTCAAAATTGAAACCTAATTCCGGTCCAATTACCTCCATGCCTCTGTTCCTCTTTCCTCATTTTCGCCGATGCTCTTTCAGGAACGCGATGAATTCACAACGACGCGAGATTCCGAACGATTAAATACGACTTTCTTTCGAGCGTGATTCGCAGAAAGTTCACGAGCGCCTCCTTATCGCATTTGATGTGTTATCCGAGAAGAAGCGAAACCGGTGAGCGAATATTTATAGCTTTTCTCTTTTCGGCCCGACGAATCCATACCGGTGCTCTGGTAAGTGTCGCTCGTGTAACGCTTGTAACTGTTCAAGGTGTGTTACCCGGACGGGCGCTGTCAGGTAAGAGGACGCCGTTAATCGCCAGTTTCATTTCGGATGACGGGCATCTTTGATTTTCGCATTCCACTTTTTTCTTTCTAATTAAGGCGAGCCCGGGCACGCTGTAACGAGTCAGTCGATCGATGGCCGATGCGAAAAATATTCGTTAGGATATTCGGAGAAAGTCTGTCAATCATCGAGGAAATTCGATTGCTCGTCGTTCACGTTCACTCTACGGGCCATTAGCAGGGAATGTTTGCTCGCTTAACTAGTAAACGATGCAAAGACTCCTTGTACTAATTGCCATCACTCGCGCCAAATAGGGCTATAAATTGTTTTGAATCGTCGAAAGGTTAGTATCTTCTTACTCTTCGTTGATCTGTTTTCCTTCCACCGTCAAGAAGTAACAATAAATCATCCCTTAAATTTGAAACAAAAAATCGTAAACCCCGTGAATTATCTCAGTAATTAAGTACCATTTATTCGATAATTAAAAGTCCAGCCCTCGTAAGATGTACGCGCGGTGCTCGAACCGGTGAACGGGATTATTCAATTGAGACACCATGGTACGTGAGTTATTGGCGAATTAAGTCGAGCATTTAACGAATATGCAATGAGGATAAAGAGCGCGTTCGGTGGCCCGGAGAATTATAATCGGCACCCTAATTTCGCAAATTCATACCTGCGCTCCTGAGGGAACCGTCGGCCCTGTAATCCGCGCGGGCGTTCGCCACTTGTTACCCGAATGAGGGACGTCCCTGGCCAGCTTGTCAGACACGGGGAAGATTTCAATCGCTCGTTTCTTCTCGGATTACGTAACGTCTCGCTCTTTTCGCGGACACGAGGGGGTGGAGTAGAAAGATAGAGAGAGAGAGAGAGAAGAAGAAGAAAGATGGCGAGACAGAAAAAGAGAGAGAAAATACGAGAGGATCGTACGGAGCATAAATTACCGTCGTTCCGCGATGTACGATCGACATTATTGAAGCGCGCGTAATAATTGTTACCGAAGAGAACCGTTAGTCGAAGATCGAGGCTGGAACGAACGACGGTAATTTATTTAAAGAGACCGGTCACCGATCAAAGAAAAGACATCCATCGATCAACTCTCGACTCGCCAACCGAAGGTTCCTTCAAGATTGCACAAAGGTACAGCTGCAATCTTATTCGCCTCTCTTCGGTAAAGTCCAGAGTATACAATTAGTTTCTCACTCTTTATTCCTTACTTCCGTATTACGGTGGCTCCTCTTCTCACTACATTTTACCACCGGCTACCCGAAGAAGTCGGTGCTTGTTGCCGGGAGAGATCGCAATCTCCTCTGTCCACCCGTTCTCGAAGTTTTCGTTTTTTCTTCCCGCCTCGAGACGCGAATCGGTCCCCTCCTCTCTCAGAGGGACAAGCCAACCTCTCGATGGGTCAAGAAGAAACAAAACTGCGGTAGAGGCGGGGTACTCAGGGAGAATTAACGGAAAGAGAAAAGAAAATAAAGGGATGTGAGAGAAGGAGGAGGACGAAAACGAGCATCGATCTGTGTCCTTCCTCACTGCGGGCCCCTGATGCGATCGTTCCATCCGATAAGGGATGCTGCAACGTGGGGCCTCTGAAGGGTGGAGGACGAGGGGTAGGCAGATCAAGAGGGCACGGGGAAACGGGCGGGCATTTAATTACGACGCGAGCCGCTTTAAGCACCGTCTTGTCGGAGATAAAGTGCGTGTACGTCGCTAAATTGATACATTGCAGCGCGGGCAAAATATTGCTCGTCGTGTGCGTGCGCGAGCCGGGCGTGAAATTTTCGATGCCTTCCGCGCGTTACGTGTCCTTTGAATATTCTTCTTCGCACGTTCTCTGGACTCCGAAGAGGACGGCGGAGGGTCTCCGGTGTCTCTCGTACGAGTGTCGCCTACCTCCTATAATTATTTTAATGCTGATTGTGAGTCGAAGCGAAAAGAAGGCGTGGGGTGACTCCCAGAATTACGTCACTGCATTGCGAAACGCCGACTCACCCCCTTTATTCTTTCTTTGCTCTTCGCTCGGTGTCCTTTTTCTCGCGTAGGCATCGCGTGCCCTTTTAAGGAATTAAAAGAGCGAGGTACGTAGATGCCGGTGGCCCCCCCGCAAAAAAAAGACAAAAGCGGATAAAGCGCGATTACGAAATCGTCGCTACCAATCTCGATTCTTCGTGAACTTCGAAGTTCGCATTTAAACGCGCATTACGAGGGAATGCAAAGTCAAAGTTAAATATGATACGATGGCTGACGGATCGATGAAGCTGCCTAATGGAGACGTTTGCCAAAAAGGAAGTAAGAGATATTAATGAAAATTCTTGGTGGCGGGAGTTTATAAATCGCTAAGAGGAAATTTACCGATTCTTCATCGGCGAGGAGACCTGTGGGCGCGCAATGAAATTGCAATCTGTCCGACCGGCGAAAAGCGGATCACTCGTGAAACATAATTTTCTCGTTAACGACCTCGCGTGACGAGGACCCAGGCTCTCGATCCTCTCGATTTATCCGGTCCGATAAAACGGAGATGAATCGCGCGCCGCTCCTGAAACGTTTAAACTTTTAAATATTACTTTCGACGTCGTTCATTATTCATGGATTTCGCGGTGCGTGCAGGGAGGGTAGACGTGCCGTACGCCACGAGAGAATTAATTTGCCGACAACATTATGTCGCTGCTACGCGCGGATACGTGCATCGCTGATAATCCGACGATTATTATTTATGATTTCGCCTCCGCGACGTATAAAGGCCTCTTCTGCTCTCCCTCGCACTATTTCTCTTTCACCAGCTCCTCTCCCTCATCTCTCTTTCAATGCCCACGCGCATCTTGCTCACTTCCCTTCGCCTCCGCCGATCGTAATGGTAGCCGTGGTTAACCGCGTCGGTAACACACGGAGCAGTAATAGTTTTGATTGTCACGTCGTCGGTCGCGGTGGTGGCGGCAGCAGGGACGACAACGAGAAGGGAATGCAGTTCGCGGCTCGAAGATTAATAGATTTGTAATCGCACGCGCCGATCACCTTCCGGCAGTCGCGCGTGCGCGCTATGCCTAGTCCTATTTATCCTTCTTGGAGTCGACTGTTCGAAATTTTTACGTGCATCGTTGGAGGTAGGTATTCAAGTGCGATTTTTCTTTTTCTCACTTCGACTCGTTCCTTCGAAATATGACGTGAAAGTTGTATTGTTCGAAAAACGAAGGTGCCATCCAATACTCATCTATGGTCCCACGATCGTCTCTTCCTTCCTCGTGGCGGACCGCCCACGTTTCAAAACTGCTAACTACTCGCCGCCAAACGACATTTGATACCGGAGAATCCACGCGTGGGTCCAGGATTGAGGTTAATCGACATACAATGTACAAGCCGATGGTAGTAGCCCCGGCCTCAAGGTCGAGCCTTTTGATCGCAAGAGCAAAAAGCATCTGCGGATGGTACCGGCACCCATTACCATCGGCCTTTACACCGTGTAACAGGGGGTCTCGAGCCTCGTACTTAGGGATCATGAATCACGGGACGTTAGAATGAAATGTACATTCGAGGCTGAAGAGTCTTCCTCTTTTTTGCTACCACGGGCGGATAAAAGCGGCGCGACAGTGCATTAGCCGAGTTGATGGATCAAAGACAGTGCTTAGAACGGTAGGATAATCTCATACAATCTCCTCCGACACCCCCGCCTCCTTAGAAACCTTCTTCACCGTCTCCACCTCCACCCCCTTTTACTTCTCTTTCTTTTCTTCACTCCTGGTCGTACACGCGAATTCGGTAAGGTCGGTAAATGGCGTGACAGCATCACAGTGAAATCATAGTGAAATCACAGTAGATCTGACATAAGCCTGTTAGACAAGTAGAATGAATTTATAGGCCCGTTGCGTGGCCGAGGTGGATCACGAATTATTAGCGCGCCGTTTGCGCAACCTCGCGTCACGCTCAACGTTTTGTAATTACCTACGTATCGGATAATGCGATTATGCAAGAGGGGCGAGCTGGATAATGAATCTTTTTCAGTCCTCACTGTTGTTTTTTTGGCACGCACGGTGCCTGTTATTAGCTGGACATTTGACAGTGACTAGTCGAGTGTATTTTTTGTGTCTCACTTCACAGATGTCTTGTATAAGATGCAAAGGTATCAAAACCAATTTCACGGCGACTCGTTAAGGTCCTTCTATCAAGGGGGTACTCTTAGGATCTGAGTAACGTCGCGAGGAAATTATGTTTACGAATAAGGAAGATTTCACGAGTGTCGAAGTTAATCGTCTCATCCACGAACGTAATGTCTTTCTTCACTGTCTTTCATTGGGATCGCGGACTGTACGTGACCGTAATACCCGTTCACTGAGTTTCTCCTTAGAAAAAAAAGGAACATGGACACTATCGACGATCGAAGTCACGATGATCGACGGACTTCCATCTTAAAATCTCACCGTTCTGATCATAAGTATGCAGAAGGGGGACGTAGAGAATTCTCACGTGCTTGAACGAAAAGAAAAGAAAAGGATAGCCAGTGCATCGGACGAGGATCGAAAGCGAAAGATCCACCGTTCCATCGTTATTCCTTTCGCACTTCTGCTCGTCACCGATCGGTACAAAGAATTCGCGAAGGCTCGAACTCCGGGGAATTGCCTCATCGAGGCGCTCTTCCATTTTCGTACGTCCCCGCGAGAAAATGCTTGCCGCGAAACGTCGCGCGCGCGTCGTCGGTGTCCTTTGTCGGCTGGTAACGTCGTCCAACTACGTCGCTTTCGCTTTCGTAGCTGCGACCAATGGATTTAAGGCTGCCCGATCGGCTTCCGGTACTCTTACAGACGCGATGACCCTAATAAGTGTCGCGACGAGAGAATGGTCCGAGGAGAATCGCTCGGGCAGAAGACAATGAGCGGAGCGTTGCTATGCCTTTTTCCACGTCACCAAACGCGCAACTGCTCACCGCGTCATTCGCGCACGCTTCTTTCGAGTATGTCTCCCGAAGCGTGTCCCTTGTCTTCGATTTTTACCATCGAGACATCGGCGCGTTCCAATTCGATCAAAGGTGCGATTCGAACGGGGGATCGAAAGTTACGTCGTCGGTGACGATCGAACGAAGAATACAAGAGGGAAGAAGAGAGAAGTGGGTCCATAAGTCGAGACTTGCAAGAAGTATCGAAATCCGTGCGATCAAAGATATTACGTAATAGTTATGTCGGAGAAGCTTACACAACGACGGGTTAGTTTAAGTAAAATTACATAAAATTCCTTCGTCCCTGTACCCCTGCGCAGAAAGAGTGACGCGCGTACGCGCTTCTATTCGGGCTGAAAATCTCGTTGGCGATCTTCTCGCTGGGTGCTTACCCAGTATACGAATCGGCTTGTAATCTTCGATAAATAATGAGCATCGGGCTCCAACGTTATCTTCATTTATCTCCGCTTGTCCGAGTGTATCATTCGGAGGGATCGAGGACGGCGCGCACCCGCGATTGCCCGCCCTCTTTCTTCACGCTCCCGAAAGGTATTCGGAAAGTATCGCGGAGCCCACCATTTGCGCCGAGAAGGAAGCTGCGTCGCGCTTTCCCTCGCCGCCTCGTTGCGATATGCAAATTCCTCCTTCGATCTAGGGAGCCCGTTCGTAGATCCTCGGCTCGCGCTCGCAACGCTTGCGACCAACGAGAGGAACGATGGCATTTCAAGCATCAGGCGCATTACAACGTCTCCGACAGCGTCGAGCACGGGCTGGTGGGGTCTCGAGTGCGCGATAACGCCACGACGATGCTTTTCTCCCGCGAGCCACTATGATTTACTTAAACGGCAATTCATTCCACGCCGTTTCCTTATGAAACCGAAACTATCTTCATAGTGGCGCGCGCACGCTCGCCACCCGGCCGCGGAATCCCGCACCCGTTCCCTACTCTCACCCGGTAAAACTGGACTCGTCGAATTCCACTCGTTTCCTTGCTTTCCTCGCTCGCGCGCACCCGAGCGACGCGCGACGTCCCGTGGAAAAACTCACTCCTCTCGTGAAAACGCGTTTAAGCTCCCCGAGGACACTCCACGCACTCCGGTCGTTCTACGAGCGAACGAGAATGGGGTCTCTCGGTTCTCCTCGTAACACTCCACCGGCACGTTCGCCATGTTAAACTTGGTCAAGCTTGCTTGAGTTCTGGGCGGGAACTGGGGAAGAATCTAGGCTCACAAGCGCCTAGGCATAACTCGGACCTATCGACGCCTCCTGTCGTTTATGGCGGCTCGCGCGAGCTACGATTATCGTCGCGCGGCTCGTTATCGTCTCGATCGAGAAACGCGCGAACTTCTGGAGGGCCGTGTGTTTTCCGGGTAAGTGGGATAGTCTTGCGTGATTTTAATAAGCCTCGTCGTTCGTAGCCGAGAAAAGAGAGAGAGAAGGAGGTGTTTATTTATTGGGGCAAGATCGTAACGTAAGCTTGCTTAATGGCGCCGGAGCTGTTTCGGTTTTTAGCCGTTAGTTGGGAGTAATTCGGTGGCCAAGAGTGGCAGGAAAGGGCGAGAGAGTGAGCAAAGTCGACATTCGTTAGTTTCGTTACGGAATCGAGATACTTTTTGGCAAATCGGATTTTATAGCGGCACTCGTTAGCTCTCGATACGCCGAATCGAACAAAGTTATGTCGATGATAAATTTTCCGATTGGGAAACGAAGCGGATCCGGGGAAAGAAATGAATTCGATATAAATAGGATTCCGTCTAATGTGCTAATGCAAGTGAAATCTCGCGATACTCGCAACGGGGATGTTCGCAGATAGTGAAGATACACTTTCTAGCCATCCCGGTGTCTCTTACGATAATTTTCCAATCGATCGAGCCCGAACGGAGAAAGTGAAGCAAAAGTAAATGAAGATAGCGCGCGCTCGTGAAACGAAATCGAAGCGGGGAACACTTTCGCACGCGGTAGGTACGCAAATGCGTTCTCGCGAAGACGGAGACGATTCTTGTTGTTCCGTTCGCTCCACGAGTGCAATCTTTAAGCGATCGCGACAAGAAACATGCGCGCGATATCTTTAGAACGTAAAACCCGACACCATTTGAAAGGTGGATGCAGAATAGAAAGGATTGTATTTTGGAGTGGCTCAATTTTCAAATTTGCCGCTGAATTCATCGTGGAAACGCATACTTCCGAAATCCTCAGAATTTCGTCTGTGCCCTCTTCCGACCTCCTTGACAACTCTGGAAGATCGTGCCACTCGTGTGCGTACTTTTATCGTAACGGGCGGCGGAATGAGCGGCTGGGAACCTTTCCCATGGCTCTTTTGCCGGTACGGAGGCCCGACCGCATCTGCCGACGGGAGATAATCAGTCTCCGATCTGTAGGACGAAACGATGCAGGCGAGGGCGGTGGTGGCAACAACGACAACGGTACGCGGTAAAAGAAGGGAATGACGAAAACGATGAAGAGAAGGAGGAAGAAGAAATGGAAGGAAGATTGCGCAAGAGGCTGCGCCGAAGTTCCGCGAGGGAAGATTCGGAACGTTGGCGAGGGGTTACCGAAAGAGTAAGTGAATGAGAAGGATAAGGGGTTGCGTAAGATCAGACAAATTCCATCGATGAAAGTCTACGGTGGATGAAAAAGGAGGTGCGCGGTAAACTCCATGGGCGAGAGTTCACTGGGATTGCTCGGCAGGTGGATGAGGAGAGGAAGCGGATTAGAATTGGTACTTGAGAAAACGTTAGCCCGCTTGCGGCCCGTTTAAGGCTGAAAGCGAGTAGAGGCGAAAGTGAGAAAGGAGGTGACGAAGTACGAATGAAGAATGACGGGTATCCGAGGAAACTGGACCACCGTGACAAAACGAGAAGCGCGGAGGAGAAGGGAAAGGTTGAACGGATGAGTCTCGAGAATGGCATGAGCGGTCGTACCATTTTCGCCATCGGTTTTGCTTTAGCGAATGCCTCGCGTCGAGCGATAATTTTCTCGTCGGCGGAAAATCGCTCCCTTGAAAATAGCCTGTGCCCGTGGGGCGGATATCCTAGCTTGCGAAACCACGCCGTACGATTCGCGAGCGTTGGAAAGTGGTAGAGACGAGTGCTCTTTCGCGTACTATGGAAAGAAAGAGAGAGCGAGAGAGATAAGCAGAAAGGGAGAGAAGAGAGGAGAGTTAGAGTTGCGTCCATCGAATTGGAATCTCGTTAGGCATTCCCGTCGATTAACCACGTCTAATAACGTTTCTGCAAGATCGGCTTCCGTTATCAGTCCGCGGTGCGCGCGCTCAATCGCTCTCTTTCATCGTCGAGCGGAAAGGGAGAGTGGGAGAAATGGCGGGCGGGCAGAAGTGAACGTTGCGTTGCGAGAAATTCGAAGGAACGTCGATTACCCGTGAACGCGCGCGAGCGTTCCGGCTCCTTCGATTTGATTTACCGTTAGAGCACAGGATGCGTTTACCCGCAGAGATCCTGCGAACCGCGTACGTTCAATTTCGGGGCCTATAAATAAGCCACGCTTGGAGCCCGAGGAGATTTACGTAATTCAGGTGGCACAAGCGTTCCCTTTTCTTTCTCTCCTCTCTCTCTCTCTCTCTCTCTCTCCTCCCTTCGTTCTACCTTTTTCTCTCCGGTGGTCTCGATGAGTCAGAGAATCGGTACGGATAGGCACCACGCTACCGCGTATACGTACGGCGATGTATTAATTATATTAATTCGCGAGCCCGCTGCGATGAGTAGATAAGGACCGATGCGTTGGGTCGACAGTTTATTATTTACGTCCGCCGTAAATTTATTATTTACAGCACATGCAACGGGGGCCTAGTCTTGCCCACGCTGTCTCATACGAGTTGATTGCGTATTATTTATACACACTTGCGCGTAAGAAATGTCCATCGAAAGGTCTAAATTAGAAGGGTACACTTATTATGGATAATCCATTAGTCGGGATAATCGAAGGAAGTTGTTTCGGGCCGAATGCAAAGTACCGAGAGAGAGGATGGGTCGTTACGTGTAGAGATTGGCAGGGCTTACATTAGTCGGCCTCTTGGTTTGTCGAGTGTGCCTGGGCGAGGAAAGAAATGTAAATAAGAATTGCCCTCTCACGCGTTGCGTTCCTCGTGCGAGTAGGAGGGCGGCGTTACACCGGCAACACGATTACCCCCGGAGTGAGAGCGATGTACTATCCACTCGACAATCTTGTTTATTCACGGTAACGGTGCTATTGAATAATGTATCTCCTGCCTTATCAATAACTCCCGTGGAACCCGTTCTCCACCCTCGCGCCCTGTCCTCCGAACTGGTTTAAAGGGAATTCATCGGTGTTCCGACGAAGCGGCCTGTCCACGCGATCTTCCCCCGATAAATTAACATAGTTTATTAATCGTTCCGCAATAGTGTATCTACGTATTGGTAATTACGTGGGAACGATCACGGAGGTATCTCCGTGGATTCTCGAATTTCTCGAGCGCGGCTTTATTTTCCAGAAAGGTCGACGCATGCCGGTTAATCAAACGGACGCCCGCGACTCAGGAGCATTCGAGTGAAATCGAAGAACCGTCGTAAGAGATTCGAAAAACGAGCATGGAGAAAGATGTTTCGAGCGTGGGCACGAGATCGGAACCGCCCGAGAAGCAGAAACGCAAATGCACCGCGATTGGCCGGGGGAAGATCGATGCACGAGAAACGTAATTATTCAATCGGACGTGTACGAGAAAGTGGTCCCTAATTAACCCATTAGCTCGTTATTAGCTTTTGTACGTGAGCGAGCCGGCTGAACTCGGCGAGGAAAGAGGAAAACCGATCACGTGGCACGGAGCACCGTTCACCATTGACACTCGATCGACGATTTCGAGGGATTTAATTTCTCTTAGACGCACTCGGTGAAATAAAATCTCTTCCAGATAGCAGACAGGAATCTCGCCAACTCTCCCCGTGGCCCGTTACTTCCTAAAGGCGGGTTTACGTAAACGCGCGGATACAAATTCTACGGTGAACCCCCGTGTTCTCGGTGGAATTTAAATTATCCACGTCGGAGATCCGCGTGAAACAATGCCCAAAGATTATCTGCCCTTTGGTTAGATCCGTCGAAATTAGATGCGAGGAAGAAACAGTCGAAAGTTCTCGTGTCCTTTTACGTGCTTTCGTCGAGGAAAGTGCGAGTCTGTTTCTTGCGAGCTTAAGTTTCACGAGGAGCGTACGGTATCCGGAGCGATCCGGCGCGGCGTGTGCTCGTGCATAAATGTATACACACAGATCGGACGCGAAATCAGGAATAGATTTTCATGAATTTTCCCACTGCTCGGTGGCCCAGTCGATGGCCCGATTCTTTCCTCGCAATCTTCTCGATGCTTCGGCTCGATCTTTTCTTCCTTTCGCTCGTGCTCGATCAATTTTACATAACGCTTGAAAATCCGCTCGCGAGTGTTCTCTCCATTCATCCGTGCTCTTTGTCAAATCTCTCCGCTTCCTCTTTCTTATTTAATCTGTTATTACTTCTCCATTTCATCCTTCGCTCGTTTAACTGCGATCTGCCCATATACGTCCATCTCTCCCGACCTGGTTCGTCCCCATCGTGGCATCTCCTCGTCTCTCACCGTTTTGCTCATGAAATATTCAGGCGCCGCGAAGAAATCATCGTTTCTTAGTCAACGTTCTCCGTCCCTCTTCTTCTTTCCTCGTCCTCTCTCGTCTGCTCCTCCACCCTTTTATCCCCGCTCAATTTGGCCTCCCTCTTTTCTCTCCTTTTCGTCTTTCAATACCGCGAGCCATTGTCATCCCTGGCCCATCGCTTCGTTCCTCACGCGAGAATGCTTTGGATCCTGCTCGCGAGTCGGCGAAGAATTAATTCGTGCTTGAAATGATCGACGATTCACGCGAGTGAGCGGAACGCAAAGTGCACAGGTCAAAGAGGTCCGCGGAGGATGTTAATGCAAATTCGACGAGGAATAATTTCGCTGTGACGCACGTACTGGGATGGTAAGGGAAAGAGGACGTCGATTGACACGTGCAGTCATACTTATAGTACGATCCATATTCTCACTTTCGATATGCGGCCTATCATCGTGGGCATGGCGTTTGGCATTTATCGTACAAAATTAAGGCAAACGATATCGCGTGATCGAGCAGCTTTTAAGACACTCCACGTATGTCACGCGAAAAAAATTTGGTAATAATATAATAAAAATTATTTAATTTGCAAAGTAAGATGGAGTTGGAAACGCGCAAAGAGGAATAGCCGTTAAAAACAGCCGACTAATCGAATACAACCAGTAGAATTTCATGCAATAAGTTAACAAATGTGGTTATCATCTTCAGCCTGTAAATGTCTTCATACTAGCTCTGGAATTTCTTCATGGATTGGTTAGTATTTCTAAATTACTGGAAAAAAAAAAAACAGATTTGTACGATGAAACCTTTCTTATTCGTATTTCACGATTTGGAAAATTCATCGCTGCCTTTTTGTTTCAGAAGACAAATCATTTGCCGCACGCTTCCGTTCTCTTCTCCTTTAGCTACCGATGATTTCAGATCGGTCCGATAAGCGCGCGCGCGTACGCGTATTGGTGTTTTAAAAATAACAGTGATCGATGAGTCTAGACCAGGAGCAGATTATCCTGCGACACAACGCGAAATAACCAGCTTGCGCGTAGTAGCCCGTACCAGTTGTATAATTCTCATTTGAATTCTCCTGCAAGTTCAACCGTTACGCGGAGCAAGCGAGCCGCGGTCGCTTCACATTCAAATTCCTTCGTTCCACCTCAAAGACTTTGATTCGTCGAATACAAACGATTGACTCTTCGAACTTGTCCCATTATAATGATCGTTCAAGAGCATGTACCTTCGAAAAAATCGGTACATCGTAGTCAATCCCAATTGTAAAATTCTTGAAACATAATGTCAAAATGTTTTTGTTTGCCTTCTTAAACGATCTCGACGGACATTTCTATCTTTCAAATCGATTCTGTTAATAGAAGTGTAAACGAGAAAGGGAACGTGCACGCGTAATCTACAGCGATTATCGACTAGCGATTAAAGAGATCGAAGGAATTAGACGCCTGGGCATGTAGATGCATTCGCCAAGGTTCTCAATTATCGCGGGCGATCGGATCTTCGTAATATGCAATTTGCTCCAAGGTATGGTGCGATTCGATACGACCTCATTCCACGTCGCAACGTACAAAAAGAATCCCTTCTCATTTAAGTCTCATCTTCGTCGAAGAAGCGCAACAGGTCTCGGCAGGAAAGTTTCCCGAAAAATTGGGAAGCGTTAGCTCTCCGCATCTTCGCTCGTTTACATCGTTGTCCCGAGGAAGGCATCAATTAACTTGGCATTTGTTTAGCGGGCCGGTCTCGCGGGCCCGTATTTGGCGCTTTAATGTCGCCTCCGGTCGTAAATCAGGCGTGAGAAGGGAAAGGCGGGAGTGGCGAGTTGGAAGACAAGGGAGAAGAAAGGGGGATAAGAAAGGAGGAGAATAAGGTGGATGAGGGAACTTATATGTCCGCGGTAATGTTCGCTGATTGCACGAGCGCTCGTAAAAACGTCAGATTTCTGGTTTGGCTGCTCGCGCGAACGGGACGATCCTCTCCGCGCCGAGCGAATCGCTCGCTCGCGAATCGTCGTATTCTCCGCGCGCGCGTGCAACGCGGTGCGCCAGATTTGCATAATTTTCGCTACCCAGGCCGGGCCTGTAAATTTTCCTTTTTACGCCCCGCCGACCGGCCCTGTCTCGTCCCGCGCGCCCGCCTCGACGCCGTTAAAACGTCCCGCGTGCTCTCGCGAAGACACGAATCGCAAAGGCGAAGGGTATCGAAATTCGATTTGGAATGCAGCGACGAAGTCTCGATCCGCGTGACTCATCTTCTTCAAGGCAAAATCTTCGTATCTTCTTTCATCGAAGACCCGGCCTGCACTTTTGAGCATGCGCTTACAATGCGCACTTCCTTCGAGGACCTTATGCGCAACGTCAAGGTCCTTTTAAATAATCAACGAATGCCGTCGGTGAATTGTCCGTAATTGAATTCGCGAGTGGAACACGATCCCTCGCGATAGTAGCGCAATAAAGGAAGAATGAATGAAGAAGAGTTGGGCAGCGCCCGCGCAAGAGGTTCCACCGCCTGGAAAGGTGAGAGGCTCGACAATGGCATCGCGCGTCGCGATGCTCGAATTTAATTAAAAAAGGCGGTTATGTACGCCCATTGTGAGAGGAGGGAGCGTATAAGTAGTGGCCGTGGCATGCGCGTGGCCCACGTCTTTACGACGCAACTACGAACGAGGATCCGCCGCGTTTGCCTCGCGCGAAGCGAATTTGCATTCGCGACGACGATTGCGCGAGTGTCGTCGTCTACGTCGACGTCGTACGGAGGCGCTGATTTAAGCACCGAAACGTGTTGCCCCGCTACGACTTACGCTCCGAGAAAGAGAGGACTGAGAGATTAAGAGATAGAGAGAAAGAGAGAGGTATACTCGAAGGAGAATCTCTTCGGAGGATCTTCCCACTGTGAATCATCCGAGTCTCGCAAATATAACGTACAAGTGCCACGGCTTGTAAATTTCGCGCGGGGGTTGCGAAAATTCGTGAGAGTATGGAAGCATTTGAAGGTGAATGTATCTTGGAGAATTCAAAAGTTCTCCCGGGTGGTCTCTGTATTTCACGACGTGATGGACAAACCAGGGAATACGTCGAAGATCCAAGTGCATTCGAACAATTTGTCGATATTTCGTTCGGCTTTTATTTCCGTCACTTTTTTCATCTCGTGAATGTATTCGTGTACTATACGTAAACAAAATTTCTGTGTTCTACGATAACATTTCTTACGCCCCTTTTTTATAAATTTTCATTTTCAATTTAATCTTGCGTGTAACATGAATTTGAAGTTCCAGTTTATTGCATTTTACCTTATTTTTCAAAACTGCTTTTTATTTTAGTTTCCACGATGCGGCATTTGGAGATCCCAATTTCTTTTCCGACCGCTTTTTGGTATTCTTTTTATAAGCATGTCCATATCCTGGTTACGTTTAATTTACAGAGAGTACATTTTTTCGTATGTATCAATTCCCTCTTTTTCTCCGCTTGTCGTCCCAAGATCGGTGACTGAAAAATTGCCTAACGAATCGTTTCGCCACGCTCGCGAAGGAGGAGATTATCGCGCTTCTCGAGGGACCGTAAGAGGGAGGAGAACTGCTTAAACGGTCTATTCGGGCCGGCCCGTCGATGTCGTCCGCACCAGGGACGACATCACCGTTTGAGGTGAGGGGACCAGTGAGGGTGAGCGCGCGAGGCGAGGACATTGTTCGCGGTGCCCTCCTTGGGATTCTCTCATGATTGTCGCGCTTCCCCCTTATTCGCATAACTGCCGTACAAGAGTGGCGCTCGTATTCAAAGACGTTTACGCGAATCGTTGGGCAATCAGAAAAAAAGGGAGAGAAAAAAGTTAAGTGGGAGGAGACGAAGGTGGAGTTGGTGGAGGAAGAGGATGAGGAAAGGAAGGCACCGGGAGCTCTTGGCATAAGGCCCTGCCGTTGTCACGTGTGCTAAGAGAAACGAGATCGTGGACGGTTACCGCTGCTAAGAGAGAAGCAGAACAGGATTTTATGGTAGAATCTCCACGACGTTAACGGAGTCGACGTTTCGAGGTGATTTTAAAAGAAGGTAGCTGATCGAAGGTATCCGATTCGAAAGAGAACAGTGACGGTATTCTCTTTTGGACCTTTAGGGCGTTTGATTTTAGATAAGTGTTATGTAGTTTGGTATGCGAGATGAGATCCATCTAGCAGCCCGGCTGAGACAGTGGAGACGGAAAGTGTTGTCGCTTCCGCGCGATTCGAACGATTTCGTTGAAATCGAGCGGTAATCTGAATATTCATGGAGTTAGAGCGAGTCGGTGTACAGCGTGACGCA
The DNA here is from genome assembly GCA_944319695.1 of Tiphia femorata. NCBI lineage: Eukaryota > Metazoa > Arthropoda > Insecta > Hymenoptera > Tiphiidae > Tiphia > Tiphia femorata. Next base: position 3,080,309 of record OX090899.1, read on the forward strand.
TAAATTATTAATCAGGATGAGAAGATTAAAATTTCTATCGGGTTAAATAAACAAGATAGTAACGATCTGGGGATGATGTCATCTGCGAGGAGTCGTGCCAATCTATTGGAACATTTCTTTCGGTGATACACTATTGGATGATTTACATAGAGGATCGGTTCAGTGCAATTATATTGAAACTGCTCTGTTTTTCAAGTGTTCTTTGCGATTTACGATGTATCGTGACGTTATTGCCGCGTTTATATAGATACGACGCATAGATGAAAACCTATTTAAATAGCGGAACGGAAAATCAAGATGCCCACACTTTTCACTCATTATATTAGCATTCATCGCCTTCGGGGCTGGTGGCGATCGAGGAAAACAAGCGAAACAGGCCGATCGTTCACACTCGCGGAAACACATGTAGCCACTAGAAAAACTGGAAAAAACAAACGACGACGACGTAAGCCTTTCTGCGAGCAGCGCTAGACGCGCGAAGCAAATAATTGATTTGCTCTTCAGGAATCACGGTGCGCTTAGACACCAAGACACCTGCGCACTTTCAAGATGAGCGAATTATATTTGCCGCAGTGTTCCACGATTGCGGAACCTCGCGAAATTTCTGCTTGTATTTTAATCATTTAAAATGAAAATACAATCTTAAGGTGCATTCCTTTAGTACGTATATATCACGCTTATTCGTGCACTCGACTAATTTCATTTTTGCGCGTTGTCCCGTTCTCTTCTCAGATGGAATTCATTCTCAATTTCAATGACTTCGAGATTATTCGCGTAAGCAGAGATTTCTCTTGGAACCAAAGTCCTTTGGTAACCAATCCATTTACTTAACCTAGAAGAGGGACTACACCGGAAAATAATGAAGAAGCAGCCTCCTACCGTTCTCAGGATCCGACCCGCATTTAACCGTTAACGCCTCTTGTCGTTCTATTTCGATCGTCGTGGTCGATACTACAAAAATCGTGGCGCCCTCCCCTCCCCCCCTCTTTCTCTCTCTCTCTCTCTCTCTCTCTCTCTCTCTTTCTCCTCCTATCCTCCCTTCCAATCACCACGAACTTACCTGTTATCAATTAACTGTTAAGGTTGCAGCCTCCTCGGGTATTCTACCGTAGTGCACGGAGGAACGGCAGGCGACCGCTCCCGCGCGGCGCCACGCCACGCCACGCCACTCCATACCATGCCATGCCAGCCACGCCGGCGCAACAAAACCCGCGCGCATGAATAATTTATTTCGGCGCGGTGAATTCGTGGCGCTTAATGCGCAGATCGTTAAAGGCAGATACACAAAACGATCGTTTACTATCCGATCCAGGGTGGAACGTCGCATCGATCGGTGATGGCAGCAACGAGGAATTATAAATTATACGAGCGTCGAGGACTACCGTGAATTTTTATGCCTCCTTTCTCCTCTTCCGCCTCCTCCACAGTTTTATATACTGCGACGGCAGGTAATTGGTACATCGTGTTCCCCGTCTTTACAAACTTTTACGTCGCTAATTGGCTCCTCTCTCGATTTTCGTTGTTACACGGTGAATATGGTAAAACAGGCGCGAAGCCTCTCGTCGTCCTTCGTCGACGCGATTCCGGTAGCAAGAAGAATTGGCGAATTTATTTGCGAGCTACGGAGATTTACTTCGGGTCGATGCCTCGATTTGGATAATTTAGGAGGTTACGAGGCGAGTACCAGCCGAGTACGGTGGAATTCACTTTGACAGTCGCGTGCGTGCACGAGTTATCGGCCGTTACTTCTATTTTTGGATTTGCCAAGAGTTTCCACGTGGGTTTTTGTGGACTCGCGAGAGAGAGAGAGAGAGAGAGAGAGAGAGAGAGAGGGAGAGAGAAAGAGCGAGAGGGAGGTCAGGGTTAATGGAGGGTTAAATCTCGAGCGGGCTCGCCTTAGGAAAGGTTAGTTCTGCGATACAGTTCTTTCATAGTCGAGCCCGTCTTCGTTCCTGCCCCGATTTGCATATCTCTTCTTTGACGCGCGCTAATTACAGACTCCTCGTACAGGCATACCAAGCGGAACCACTTTTTCGTTCGACTCGTCGTCCAGTACGTATCTTGCTTTACTACCGCATGCTCCTCCACGGGGTTTTGTCGAGCACGCTCGTCCTCGAAGGCATTTATCATTTTTTTCGCGCTTCCAGGCGATTAATCCACGTGCGTAGGCGCGTGCAAGCGCGATCCATCGACCCTAATTAGATGCCGAGCATCACTCCAGTTCGTTCGCATTCAAATTACGATCGCCTCTTACGTTCGCCTCGTACGATCGTATATCTAATTATTTATCCGTACCAAGGACTCTTATCGAATATTTCCGGTCATTCGCTAGTACGTAATGAAGATCATATCATTAGATCTTCCCTTCCTGGTTCACAATTCGACGAAGGATCCATCGATAGGGGCGTACGACGCGTGGCGCGCGACATTTCCCAACGCTTTGTTTCCACGCTCCTTCACGCGAGTGGAACAGATCGAGGGGTCTCGAGGAGTATGTCTCTCTCTTTCGACTTATCTCGATTTACTCTCTCTCGCTCAACACGAGAATGGGCGCAGTCTTACCCGAAGTGGCGCGTAAATTTATGAACGAGGAAACGACGCGCGGGAGGGATTCGGAGGGGAACGTGGTTCGCTTCGGCAACAACGTCTGGGGCTCTCTCGAGCGGGAGACTCGCGGAACGAAGCGTTCGGTGATATAAGGACGTGAGGCGGGTGGGCGTGGGCGGTCAGTTTTCTGGGCGGGATTCGCAATCGTCGGCGCGCTTGCCTACAGTCTCCTGTTCTTCTTCTACCCAAGAGGAGGACTGGTTTCCGAAGGAATTAGACGTCTGGACGAGAGACCTCGGGAGAGGAGAGAAAGAGAGAGAGAGAGAGAGAGAGAGAGGGAGATTTTTGCGAGCACCAAGCGCGAGGGTGTAACTCTAGACGCGAGGGTCTAATGTCATTGATGTCAACGAATCATTCGCGATTTACACGAATTTTATCTTCAAGTAGAAATTTATATGGCAGGCTGGGGTATATTATAGATTTAGTTTTTGCGGTAACTAGTGCATAAAGTTGTAGATAAGGGATCTTGAATTCAATTCAGTTTGACGTGTGATCGTGAAAGAGAGGGGCACGAAGTGAAAATTGTATGCGCGGAATTTGGAAATTTGATAGAACTATTCCGTGCATTAGATTGTTAGGATGAATAAAGATTACTTGGTAATTTGACGTTTCAAGACTCCACTTCAAGGATCTCGTATCACGTAGAATTGAAAATTTTACGTTTAACGCCTGAAGTCACGATCGTGTGTACACTTTTCACGGACGCTAGCGAGAAACTTTTCTTTCTTAAACTTATAGGACCCGTCAGGTTTTCGCGCGCCGCTATGCGAACGAAGTGGTGCCAGGAGTACGAGTCAAAATTTCGTCGGCATCGTCGGAGCGTATAACGTTACGAGTGCCGGGAGGTATAGGAGGAAAGAATCGCAGGTGAAAACAACTCAATCGTTTAGGGCTCCCACGTTTTTTTTCCTTTTTTTCTCACTGCCACCGCCCTCGCCCTCGTGCTCCGATTGAATTCGTTCGCGGGGCGTTCTAAACGCCAATCGAGCGAGATCATGAATATTCAAGAGCACCTTCCTCTCTCGATGCATCCACCGGTAGAACCGGCAGGTGTGAGCAAGAGAGAAATCTATGGCAAAAAAGGATCGAGAAAGAAAGAGTGGCTGAGAGAGAGAGAGAGAGAGAGAGAGAGAGAGAGAGAGAGAGGGAGAGAGGGGCGAAGTTTTTTCGCGCGAAGAACGGGAGCGCATCGCTCGCACCGGGAAACTGGACCGCGGCTCTCGTAGGAGCGGAAGATCGACTTACCTTATCCGTCATTCCACGACCTTGAAGCCGAGGGGTAGAGTCGTCGGTGCAGCACTTTCGCCGATTCAGACGACCACGACGGCACGCGTCACTTTTCCCACTTCTCGTTAAGCAAACCTTCGAGACGATGCGCAAAAATTCGATCAGACACGTTGGAGCAAGCTCGATGCCGAGAGAGTCAGTCGCGTGAGCACGATAAGGGCGAAAAGAACGGGAAGAAGAAGGTGATAGAGAAAGAGAGATAGGCACTGACAGGTTTAGAGGAAGCCAAGATAGGAGTTTTGCACTGCTTTCCTCGTTACTTCGTAACAAACGCGATCCTAGGCACACTATTCCTCCTCGCACTTGGAACACCGGTCCTCTTCCTCTCTGTTTCTTTTTTCCTTCATCCGCTTTTGCGAGCGGTTAAAGGCACGTGGAGACGTAGTACAGGCTCCTACGTGAATTTGGCGCGCACCTCGTCAGCGTGAGGATGCACCACCGGCGCGGCTCTCGACTCGAATAAGCAGGCGCGGCGAGCGACGACGGCAAGCGCCTCGTGGTAACTGGCCACGTGCTTCGACGTTCGCTGGTGAGATCCTCTTGCCATTCGACGATCCGCGTGTACGCGCGCGTCGATCTCACGTCCCCACGGTGAATCACTAACCGTGCGACGAGGAAGGAAGACTCGCACGATGCATCGGGGAATCCCCTTGTCGTTCGAATCAGTCCAAGAGTCCTCACCGTTCGCCCCACCGAGCCCAATTAATCCTTCAAAACAGGGACACTCCACTTTCGTCAAATCCCGATATTTACGAGCCTGAAAACCTCGAAAACTCTCGCACTAGTTTATTATTCCGAGTCCCGATCACATCACTCGATCCTCAGTCACCTAACTCCGAACTCGTAGCAAAATCCAATCAGGCTTCTCAAAGGATACTCCACGATCGTCAGTTTCCGATGACAATTTATGCGCAGTCCCTCGATACACTTCTTCGGGATCGGAAAATCCCTCGCGAGTCCTCCTACACAGGACGCGGTCGAGGATTCACGCGATTCACGGATGATGATCTTTCTACTTCCGACAGCCTAGCTCGGTACCGCAATGACGTCCCGTTCCGGGGACGAGGAGGCTGCTAGTGAATCCGTCAAAACTTTTGGGCAACGATGTCGTCGATGTGCGATCGACGACGAAGGTACGTCCGAAGGGGAGGGAACGAGTCACCAAACGAAACGGAGAAACAAATTGAAGAAACGAGCGAACAACCGAACGGACGAACGAACGGAACGAGAGCACACAGCACGTTGCTCACCACCGTCCGGCGCTCGTTTGCCCGTAGTCGTTGTCCAGGTCCTCTCTCGAGGCGTGTGATATCCCCCCTGGCGGGCGGACGTCGTTCGAGCGGAATATCGGAGGAGAGCTCACTTCGCGAGTGAGATTCGTGAGAGAGACGGCCGCGACGACGAGCGGTGCTGACTGTGTACGGGTGGTGCGCGGAGGTAAAGCCGGCGTGAGGCTTGCGGTGCGGTGCGGCGTGCCGTCGGTGCTCCCCGTTGTGTGTCGGTGAGCGTGGCAGAGAGCGGGGCAGGGTGATACGGTGGCCCCCGCCGACGCTGCCACGCACAGACACACCCGTATAAGCTGGCGCAAACTCCGAGGCCCCTCTCGCCCTCGCGTCTACCACACCCCACCATCCTCCGCCCCTGAATGCGCGAGAACGCCGGTTGATGTACACTACTGGGAGTGAGAGAGGGAGGGATGGAGAATGGGTGGGAGGGGGAGAGAAAGGGAGAGAGGGACACTCTCGGACCCACACACACACACACACACACATATATACAGAGAAACCAAAGCTGAGGGACCACGGAGCGGAGTACTGTTCCGACTGGGCGGGGAGACTGAACCCGTAGGTTGGTGGGTAGGTTGGTAAGTAGGTAGGTAGGTAGGTAGGTGAGCCACGAGGTAGATACACACCGAACGTCCCACGACGAATGTGTGAGTGATCGCGTAAGGAGGGGAGAGAAGGGCGGAAGACGACGATGATGGTGATGACGATGACGACCGCGATGGTAGTGGTGAGCCGAGGAAGTTGCGTTCGCGCGTGGTCTATGGATTGGTAGAGATATATGCGTGCTTGACCGTGTGTCCGAAAACATTTGTGTGCGGAGTGCTCCTGTTGAGGCGAGAGCAGAAGCGCGCGCGCACGCGTCCCTGCACGTTCACGTCCGTTCGCGATCCTCGTAACGGGGGGTCGAAAGGAGGAGCGTGTGTTTGTGCGCGAGGAGTTGCTGCATCCGCGTGTCTGTGCCCGGATAGTAAGAAGCTCCCCGGCGCGCGGTGTTAACCGTGAGAGACGTCGGTAAGGTAAGTGCTCTCCTCTCTTTCAAGTCGAGGAGAGTAGCACCACGCCGGCACGCGACCTGCCCTCCCCTTCCTCCTCCCTCCTCCCCCACCGCCTCTTCTTCTGCCTCTGCCTCCCTCGATCGTTCTCCTTCTTCTTCCTCGTCGCTTCATCTTTCGCCTCTTCCTCCTTCTCCAAAGCGGCAACGCCTGCGCGCCTTCTCCTTCCCTCTCTGCCTTTCTCTCCTCCCTCCCTCTTTTTCTCTCGCTCCCTGGACCACGTTTCCTCTCGTAGCCTCCTCCGGCTCTCTCTCTCTCTCTCCCTCTCTCTGTCTCCACGCTCTCCCTCCCTCTTTCCTTCCTCTCGCCCTCTCTCACTCTCCGCGGAGTCTCTGGGGCAAGCGGCGCGCTCCGCGACCGCTGTGTTGGTGCACCACTCCTACCCGGTGGACCCCGACACACCGGAATCCTCCCACCAGCCTGAGATCCGATAGAGACGAAGGAGAGGGAAAGAGAGAGGAGAGAGCACGAGAGAAGGAGAGGTAGGAGGTGAGAGAGGGAATCGCGAAGCAGAGACAGTCACTATCTCCTCCCTGTCGTTACTCGCCTGTGTAACCTCCCGGGCAACTAATTCACCTTTGCAACTGTACCGACGCCCCACCACTCTTCCTCCCCGGAGGATTCGTTTCTTCTTCCTCCTCGTCCTCTTCCACTCCCCGCTTCGGCTTCTGCCTTCTTCCTTTTCAGTCACTCGGATTACTCCTCCCTGACTCTTCTTCTTCTTAGTCTTTGACGTCGCAGCCTTTATCTCTTCGCGATCACCTCGTCCTCTGCTTCTCCTTCTTCCCAGTTCGCTGCTTCGCCCGAAGATCGATGATCATCAGTCGTACCGCGGCGCATAACTGGGTCGGCGGAGTTCAGGACGCGCTTCCGAAGCATGTTTAATTTAGCCCCGTTCGCTCGATTTCTATGATGATGAATTGATTCGATCGTCCGATACCCAAAGAAGATGATTCTTGTCGCGACTGAGGGAGTCCGGAGAGACGGGAGGGTGGTATCCGTGAGCGGACGTAATCTAATGAATTTTGTATGGGTGAAGCGTTAGAAGGCAGGACGAGTGAAATGTAGCGAAGAGGATCGGTGAAGGTTGAACAGCAGGAACGAGGACACCTGGACTGTTCTCGAGTGTTTTTTGATTCCGTCGTGCGTAGTAATGTGTCGTCGTTATGATTTATTATAGCAATCGGACGAGTCTCTCGGTAGAAATATTTCACTCGACGATCGAACGGTGGTATTGAAAAGATAGGATTGGCAAGTGAACACGTGCGAATCGACGTTTCGATTTCGTCGATCAATTTCTTTTATTCCATTAGATCCTTTCGACATTTTTCGATTTGACACTACCATCTGTACCCACCTTCCCTTTTCTCTTGCTCTCTCTTTCTTCACTTCTGTTTAGTACGTGTCCGGACACTACCACCACTGAACACGTACTTCGTCTAGGTATCTCCATTTCTCCGCATCTGCTAATTCACGACAGCAACCGTAGCCCTCGTGCCACCACCAAAACTGGTCCTCCACTTCTCCTGGCGTTCCCCCCGTCTGGAAAGACTCCTCGATGACGGTCCGGTTGTCCTAGGACCGGGCCAACTCGTTGTTACGGTTTCGTGTATCTTTCCACGCTTCCTTTTAGCTTCCAGTTTACTCCAGCATGTCTCGTTCCGTTCTTCCTGGGTGGTCCACATTTAGAGAAGTGTGTGAGGGTATTATCATTGGTAACCATTTTTGGGGTGATTAGATCGTTTCATTCGTTTCGAAGTGAACTCTTTTATCGTATTGCATCGATTAGTCTTTTCGAGGTAGTGGATTAAAATAGAATTTTCACACGTCAGTGTCAGTAGAACGGTACAGTTGCGACTTAATAAATTTTTCGAGGTACTGAAGCTTTTCATAGTTCTTGGTAAACGACGGTAGTCATAGGCAACAGGTTTTTACGGTTTCATCGCGGCTCTTTCGCCGCTCGAGGTCGAGCCCTGCGTTTCCTGATCCTCCCGTTTCGTCTTTATGCTTTTAGCGAACCCTCGGCTGATCCCTGAGAACCAGCCAGTTAGGCGGTAATTGGTGGGTCAGTAGGTTTTATGGAATCTTCCTCGACTAGTTTTTCGGCTAGACGAGCCCGTTACATCCGTGGCATTTTTAGATGAACCTTGCCCCAAGGTCACCCGGAGATTCCGCGCACCGCGCATTAGAACGGTATCGTCCGAATTTCTCATTGACCATTGTCGCATCGCACAAAGATTCGATCTACCTTATCTTTAAATGTAGATATTCGAAAACTTGTCGATTACTTATTTCTGCAATCTTCTCCGATCAGTGACTCATACCTTTTGTAAATGCCGACCGAGCCTCTTTGCGCAGACTAAAATAGCACATCACTTGGACGTATTAATTATAGACGTTCCAGGCCGATCGACGAATCGATCGATGAAACGGGATAGCACGAGAGCGATCGTTGCGTCTTCGTGAATTGCTCATCCCCGATGTCGCCATATTTGGATGAAACTTTATCCGGCTCTCCCTTTCTGGGTCACTCTCTGGTTAGCTCCTTAGCTTTGTGCTGCACTCGCGCGTTGTCTTACCAATCTACCTACCTAACTATCTACCTACCGAGAAACTAAGTACGCCTGTGAGTAAATCGAGGAGGTAGCGTCGGATAGGTTGTATACGCCCCGAGACCTTAGATCATCGGATCCTCGTGGATCACCTTCTTCGCTCCTGTGCCTTGTTGCGCAACAACGGCGGATCGCCCGTTGGTGATCTCGGGCACAGCAGTCCTGACACAGTTACCTGGTCAGGGCGTTACGACGTCCATAGAGGAAGAAGGAGAGAGCGAGGCACCGAGGAATAAGAACAAGCGGATGAGCTGGAAAGAAAGGGAATGCCGAAGAGGCGGAGAGCAGGGACAGAAGAAAAGGACAGGCAAGTGGGGAATGCGAGAATGAGAGCTATCGTGAGAGTGACGAAGGGCGACGACGAGCCGAGAAAATAGAAGAAAAAGAGTAACCGAAAAGAAACGCTAGTCTCTCGAGGAGACCTGGTCCTTCATTGGCTCTACGGTTTGATCACTTTTTTCAATCTTTTCTAAGGCGCAAAAACAAGGATCGATCGTTATGCCGCACTTTTTCTTCCTCAAAACGGTGATTCGCATTAGAATCATTGACGAGCCTCGAACTCCTCTGTCGCAATGGGCATCAGCTCTAAGTATCCATTTCGACGAACGATCGAACAATCCAGCAATTGGCCAAGGAAAGGAAATCTATGAGACCCTCAAGCGGTTCTTGATTCTTGGTAGATGGAATCTTTCGATTTCTCCCCGACAACGATGCATTCGAAGGGACATCAAAAATTCAGCAGCACGAAATTTTATCACGTTACGAAATTTCCAATCGCACTAAGACGATGTATTCGCGTAGATCTCTGTCGAAGGATCGACAGCGGAAAAGTGTGCGACGTTAATTACCGCCCCAATCGGGCTCCAGCATCCGTGAACCCCGCCCATCCAATCTCGCCGCTCCACTCGTCCTTTAAACGAATCCCAATCCCACACAACGATTTCCCCATTACATAATTGAAGAACGCGAGCGACACGCGTACCTACACCCATACCAACTCGCGTCGAGGCTCGCTCGATCGGTTGAATTCCCTGCGATCGATCGAAAGATCGATCCGCCGGTGCTTACACCCCTCCTGAAAGATATCGAACGTTGCTCAACTGCTTCGCGTGATCTACGACGAAGAACCGGACGTGCGACGCCAGCGAGGCGACGACAGCGAGGCGATGACACGCGACGAACAAGAAGGAGGAGGAGGACGAGGACGTCGACGATGGATCACCGTGTTGGTGTCACTTCAGGGTCGTCGCTTCGTGATATTTCGAGGAGGCCTCGTAAAAGGCGGGCCTAGGAATTCGCGACCACGTCCTCCGTGGCTGCGCGTGCTCTCTCTGCTTTTTCCTTCTGGTACCAGTGCCTCCTCCTTTGCATTCTATTCCCCACGATGACACTTTCGATCGCAGTTTGACGGAGGGACGTCGCCGTGCTTGACGCGCAATCCCCCATGAGAACGTGGCATGATTGTGCGCGTGTGCGCGCGCGCACGCGCACCACCATGGTAAGAACCCGTCATTAGACGCCTACGCAGGCGCGAATGTCGCCGAGGACGAGGTGGTGCGCTCGCGCGCGTAACTGTCGCCGATTTCTGTCGCGGATGGCGTCGCGACGAGAGGCGTAAACGCGCGTACAGGCGACTGGAGGCCGTAGGGTGCCGCGCGGTGTGAACGCGAGACAACAATGGGGGGAATATAGGAAGAGAAGATAGAGCCTGGTATGAGGCTCTGGTGACACTCGTTGGGAGGGTTCCTTTTGATTCAGGCAAATACGAGGGTATACTTAAGCGATGCTCTTCATTCGATACGAGTAATAAGCGGTGATATCCATTCTTTCAAAGATTTACCATTTATTTCGTAATTATGCATCAAAGTCCTAAAGAAATGCAAGTGCGATAAATTTCACGCTCGTCGAATGTCTTGTTAGAAAGAATCTTGGATCTCAATGGTCCGTTGCTGCGTAAAATACAAGGGGTGAAAAGAATATTTTGCGAAAGCGTGGACATCTTTCGTCGCACACGAAACCCATCCAACCGAAAATAATTGGTCGAGACGCTTTCTGGATGACGATACCATCGTTACGCTGTTCAATCGCAACGAAGATTCGAAGAAAAGAGGGTCCGATTGCTTGGGCAGTAACAAACCAGGATCACCAGGTCGAGAATGAAGGAGGGAATGTAATTGAGTCATCGCGAGGCTTCGCAAAGTCTGGACGATTATCCTTCTCTTACGAAGCGAGGAGTCAAGGGAACGAGAGCGGCGTCGAATCGGATCGACTCGAATCTCGGTTTGCCCAATCCAGATATCGTAACACCATTTCCAGGTTTCCTACCGTCGCAGACGAGTTACCTTGGTCCCTCGCTCGAAATCCTCGATCGCATTTCTATTTCATTTTCGTTACCACGAATAGCCGCTTCTTCACTTCCACCAACATTTGCAACCCGCAACAAAGCAGCGCCCCAATTCACGTCCCCTTAATACCAAGAACGGCCGCATTAAATCTCATTTTAACGGCAAGGTGACGTCGAAGCCCCGCGGCGCCTTTGGTCCCCGCCGAGAGATCCTGGATGCAATTCGTAGATCCTTGAGCTTGCGACACTCGACGACCCGATTCGCCGACCCGCCGCTGACCGATCGATCGTTGCGAAATAATCGGCGAGTGACGAAAATCTAGGGAACGAGAAGAAGTCAATCCAGTTTTCGCGCGTAATTAAGCGAGGCTAATCCTCCAGATTAGTCGAGATCTGCTCGCATTCAATTATCGGATTCAATTTCCTGGAAAGGCCACCGTGATAAAAACAATGATAACTGGTCCACACGCTCTTCTCCGCGATCATACGAGTGTTCGCGTCCTGGTTCGTAATCGCTCGTCCGACATTTTTCACGGCGACGATCCTTGGCGAGGCCGCTCGTCGATGGTACCGCAGCTCGACGGCACATCCTCATTAGCATCATCCAACACCCATCCAGGCCGACCTCCGGCTTAGTTAGGTAGGGGGCATCTCGCGTGCGACTTCCGCTCCTCTGGATTGGTCAGTCGCACCGTTACGCTCGCAGTGGGAGGAGCGACGTGCGAATGCACGCGCGGATCGCACCGCATTCGTATGCACACGACGCAGACATGCATAATACATGGACCCTGCGTAACTGTCAGCGGGATGAGCGCCTACTGGCCCCCGCGTTGGTCGCACCACCGGCGCCTCGTCTTCTTCTCCTCCTCTTCTTTACTCTCGACACGCAAGCGAGCGTGCGCTACCACGTGCACGCCAGCCGTCCTGGTCTCAGGAGCGAGCGCGAACGTGTTGCGCCCAGCTCCTTCCGCGCTCTCCTCCCATGGTGGCGGGATGATAGATCGAGGCGAGCACGGCCTCGATAGCGATCTCGAACCCGGAGAAGGAGGAAGGACCCGGTACCGCCACGGTGCTGCCAACCATCCACCTTGGAAACGTTTCCATCTGGCCATCTCCAATGTTTCCATCTTCCAACGCGTGATTCGGTTCGAGCAGGTAGTAGAAGGAACGATCATTTTCGAGGACGAGGATTTATCGCGTCGTTTAATTTCGTGAATTTGGAAGATAGATCGCAACTTCGATCCGAAGGTATTTGGATGGAGCGAGGTGATGTTGAATGAAAGTTAATTGGAGGGTAAGATGTGGATGAGAATTGGCACGGTGACTTGGGAGTTTGCGAAGATCGTTTCAGCTCCTGTTTTCTTTCGTCTTCCGACGCACGCTCCGAAATCGATCGGCGCGAAGGCTTCCCGCAAGGCGATCTCGCAGAAGGGAACTTTACCTTCTCGCTACACTCATAGTCAGCACCTACGCTCGTGTGGCCTCGCGAATCCGACGAATAAGTTCATTCGCGAGATTCCAACGGATGAATCACGATCGTATGAATGTTCGATGTTTCACTGGCCATGCTTGATTAACAGGTGCGCTCGGCATGTGGTCGGTAAGCTGCGCTACGTGAATTTCGACTTTGCACCTTGAACCAAATTGTCGTCACCTTTGTGACGCTCGTAGAGGGGAGAAGAGTTTCTCGAGCATTCACAAAGATGGGCGCGTTAAGACACTTCCCACCCGAAGCTTTGTTCGTCGCGAGTACACAATGTACGTAATACCATTTTCACGGGAAGGTAATTTTTGCGAGGCGTTTAATGCGCGCGGAGGCAGCGCGTCATAAACATCTGATTTATTCGCCAGCTCGGTAACGCATCTCGCGTTGCATCAGGCAGCTCGTTTATGACTCGTTTGCATGTAATTGCGTGCATTACGTCGGGCAGTAAAGAAGAATCCTGGGCAGGGCCGACGAGACGCCTCCATCGGGAGAATCCTCGTTGCGTAAATCGAGACCGGTCGGTCGATTGAGACGAATCTTTTACACGGGCTACCCTCTCCTCTCTTTCTTTCTTTCTCTATCTTCCTTCTCCTTATTTTATCTAGAATCTACTTTGCATCATCTACGCCGCCGCCGCGGGTAACCGATCGGGACTAATTGCAAAATGTGACTTGCCACTTGGCGGATTCTCGACGTTCGATATTGGCTCGCGCAGGCCCCGCGGGGATTTCTTCGAGAAGTTTCGAGATGTCGCAATCGGGAGGTCCAATGACCCACCCACCTCGCACACGCCTAATCTCTGCTCGATCGTGCTCGGTAATTATCTTTTTCGTCCGTTTTTCTCTATCTCGCTCTTTCTCTCGCGATATCGTGTTTCCTCTTCTTTTACTCTCTTGGCTCCTTCGCGATACTCATCCTCATTACGTCTTTCGGTGTTCCTATACGCATAACTGGGCCACCAATCAAATTTCTCCGTATACACATCTACGTTCGTTTCGATCCTCTCCCTCTACATCTTCCTTTTTCTTTTTCATAATTATCGCGATATCGGGACTCCGAGATCGCTGCTCTACCGACAGGCGATTCGGTATTTAGGACGACGTCATCGTACGCGTCGCGACGCGTCACTACGATGAGATGCCTGTGATCTTTCGGCTCGCGAGTAAAATCGAAGCCACCGAAAAAAAGTGGCGCGAGGGGGTAATTTGGTTTTTCGGGTAATTCGGGACGAGGAGTTACGTAAATTCCAACGAGAGATCGCGGGCGGATAGGTTGCGTGTAACTTTTACCACTCTTGAGTTTTTAATGCGACTCGACGTTACTGATGCCTCGCGTGTGTTGGGTTACTCGTTCGAATAAAATTTCAATCGATTTGCCGCGACTGTTTAGATTTGGTTTTAATCGTCGCACAGTGTAATCCACTTTTCTCCGTGACGATCGAAAATGGCGAAGGACGTTGGATAGGTTGCCCTGACGAAACGATCCAATCCAATTCCATTCTTGTCTCTTTACAAAGTGCGACTTCGTAACGTCCCACACGTGTTCCCCACGTTCCAACAGCAGCGCGCGCGCGCGCCACTGGGAGACGAGCGCGTAACGATTGAATGGATCGTGGGCACACGAGGCTGTCATTGTCTTCAGAGGGATGCACGTATGTAATCGAGAAAGCTACCGTCGCCTTCCCCCGAGGCGGGAAGCAAAAACGGTAATTAGCGAACAATCCCGAGGATCGGCGTGCGACGACGCGTCCCCTCCGCTTGTTCCTCCCAGCTGGTAACGTGCTTGATTGATGGTGATCGGAGGCGATGCGAAAACGCGTCGAGTGTCGACGGTAACGGGTGACGAATAATGAAGAACTTCAGCAATTTTCTAATTGTGCCGGTGATTGTGTAAGTGGTCTAAGTCCGAAAAGTTTGATTCGCAAATCATTCCGTATTTCAATCGTACGGGTGACAATAACGCTACGTAACTAGAAAAATTCATTTTTCGAAATTACTGACCACTGTCACAATCACCGGCACAATTATCCTTCGTAAACGGGCTATCCTTCGTTCGGGGTACCTTATAAATACACTTTTTACGGACTTTTTTTATTCAAAAGCAGCTCATCACTGTTATTGGAGCATTTTTCGATCTAACTCAAATATTTTCGTGGTTTAGTATTTCGGCTGAAGTGACCATGACGAGTAAAATTAACGGACACATAATCGCGCGTGTAATCGTATCTACATGAATCTTAGAGAGTTAATCGCTGCACCCGGGTGTAACCCGGCTCGCATCCTTCTCGTAAATTCATCTATTCTTCAATTTTCACCTTCGTTATCTCGGCGCTCTTCGCCGCAAATATGCGTACCGTTACGCAAGCTTGTCCCGATGCGCAACGTCGTCGTCAACCACGCCAGCTCGATCATTATCACTGGCCATTCGTCAGCTTTCGAAGGCGAACTCTGCCACCGAGGACCTTGGCGTGTACCATCACACGCGACCTGACCTGGAAAGAATGGAATACCTGAACGACCCCTCGCGTGACCCGTAGAATCGTCGATGGTAAAAAAGGTGGTATGAAGGAGGAGGAAAACCTTGCGCCCAGTTATTTCACGGTGAAGGGGCCAGCGAGGAAATTCAGCGCGCGAGTTCGCCCCGCGCCGGCACGAAGACGGCGCGGCGAGGGAATCTTCCATTAAGGAGGATACGCGGAATAATTCGCGGTGTTTTGCTCCCGATCATTATACATTTACGCGAGACACCGACTCTTCACTAGCGTCGTAACCGTCGCGCTCACGAGAGTCGGTGTAGTCCCGCACACGCTCGTACCTCCCGCCTGAGTTGCTTCATTCCATTCGCGATATTCCACATTCTTCCCACACGTGTAAGAAGCACATCGGTAGATACACGCTGCCTCAGATGCCTGCCGCTGATACGAGCCTCCTCCTCCTCCTTTACCTCTTCTTTCTCCGCATCCTCTTCTTGTCGAGCTGCCTGCCGGCAGCACACCACTGTACCATCCCATACCACGGCATACTCTGCCACAGAGGGTCTCCTCGTGGCACAAGTATTTGCGCCTTACCGGTATCGAGTAGATCATGAACGGAAGAGCATCGAAAAATGTTTGGATATTTTGTGATTAGAAATTTAGTAATGCACCGAGGAATAGCTGTGGAAGGATTTTCTGTATTTGATAAATACATGCTAAGGTGGATGAAGCGGAGTTAACTTTGTCAGGCCGGCTTTGAGGAATGGTTTGATCTAGAATTTTTAGGGGGTACTGATGTAAATTGTCAGTAAGAGTTTCCTGTATAATTTGTTATTGTTACTTTCTAGTGCTTCGAACGATAGTCTCCCAAGAATACTCTACAGCGTAGTCCTCGAGATATTTGGGACGACGTGTCTGGCACCCACGAAGCTACGTGAAGCTATTCCAACCCGAGAGGTGTGCCCCCTTTAATTCTACGGAACGAAAATTAGGTATGTCGAGGTACGCGGCGTTTATGCGCGAATGTAAATGAAAACCTTACATACTCCCGATAGCTGGAATGCTTGTCCAAAAGGAATTTCCTTTTTACTCGCGTCGTAGGTAGACGCGAAAACATTTCCCTCGCGGAAGGTGCGCCGACATTGACCTCTCTCGCGAATGGTCCGTCGCGCGATGGTGGTCCGCACTCGGCATTCGTCATTGAATTTTCCAGTTTGACGGGAGAACACTCGAACGCAGAAATCCCTACGCCACCTCGTCAACGAGAAAGCCAATCGTCTTTTTTGCCCGCATCCTACCGATTCTATCGTTTCGTCGGCTCGCGCGATTAAATCGTCCATTATCCGTAGACGATGCGCCTTATAACCTCATCGAGCGCGGATAAATAATTCACGTGGTGTCTGTACCATTGCATTCCAGGTCGAAAACTCGGAGAATTCGAGGAAGAGGTCGCGGGTGCACCCGAGGAAGAAGGAGCAGGCGCGGTTAACCGCAACACGAGCGTCTCTTCTACGAGTGAATTAAAGCGCGAGGTTAGACGAGGTGAGGAGAGGAGACGAGAAAAGGAAAGGAGAGGCGCAGCATCGTCTGGCGGCGGCGGTGAGTTTCTCAATGGGTGCTAAATGTCTGCTTTACAGAGGGCTTGGGGGCGGTGGGGGCAGCTCCTTGCCAGAGATTGTGGGAGGCAGGAGGAGACGACACGTGAAAGACGCTTTCTGCTGCTCGAGGTTCTCATAGTTTCAGCTCTTTCTCTCCTTCCTCAGCTTCACTCCACGGCATTCTCATTCTCTCTCTTCCCTTCGTCTTCGCGTAGATCCTACGTAGGCGCAGGAAAAGGGTTTTATCGCCGCACTAAACGGCCGCGTCAGCTGTACACAAGAGGCTGGTAATTAGTTTACGTGCCGAGTGTTGCGCGCGGAACTAATTCGAGCGGTTGTTGCCGGTGTGAATTTCCGATTAGATCGAGCAGTTCTAGAAACACGCTTGATTCGAGGTTACCCGCGCGAAGTAATAGCCGATGGTTTCGGTTCAGGGAAAGGAGGAAAATGTGCTGTGGGGAGAAATTTGTGGAGGATGTTTTATTTTTAAAGGAGGCTGGGTACAATGCAGCTTGCGTAAGAGGCTCGACGAATCGAGCGTCGGTATTCGCCGGTTGCCTCGCTCGTCGAAATTTTGCGCATCGGGGCGCGATTACACTTTCCCACGGTATTCCACGAAAATCCACTGTACGTATCCGGCGCGCTGCTGCTCCGAGCGCATTTCTCACACGGAACACGATCGTTTAAGATAAAATTGACGTCGCGGGCGCTCACGGTGCTCCAAATCTTTGACAGAAGCGCAAGCAGGAGCGCTCACGCGATCGAAGCGCAAAATCAAAAGTTACGAACCGGTAGCTTAGAGGCGATTTTCTCGGTGTAACGGTGTCCCGTTACATACCGGTTCCTTTCGGTCACGCAACTTCAACGAAACCGATATTGAGTCGTTGCCGGCCGGGTACGCCACTACTCGTATCGGAATCAAATCGATTTGCCTCACGCTCCAAGTGTCTTATAGATATGTATCGCGCGTATATGCCACTGTCTCGGAACCCTCTTCGTGGATATCGAGAAGTGCCAATTACAAGTGGCCAGTTCCGGGCGTTCGAGGCCTCGTGTCAAACGATGAAAAATTTTCCTTCCATCGCGTCAGGTCTTACACGCGTTAGGAGCGGGGAGAAGCGAAGCTTCCTTTCTCGATAACGAAGCGTGTACCACTGGGATAGAATTCTTCGCTCGATCTCGGAACCGTTTGATTAATGGTGCTCGTGCACCTTCGTGCACACGCATGTCGAGAATGCACCGAAAACTTCGTACTCGTAATTTTCAGGTATTAAAGCGAAAAGTCGATGAATTTGTTGGCTCCTCCTCTGTTTTTAACGGAGTGCAGCATCCAGCGCCGGACGACAGTCCGTTCACTCGCCTCGCCCGAGATCGTTCGGGAACGAAGTTCGAGTTCCCGCGCGATGACACGGCGAGCAATAAAACCTGGCGAAAGGAAGAAGTGAAAGCGCAGCTATTTAGTCGCGAGTACTCGGATGCGTCGTCGATACGGAAGGAGAGGAGGGAGGTGGAGAAAAAGGAGGAGGAGGATGGAGAGCAGATTGCATTTCCAGTCTATAACCGCAACAGCGAAGCCTTAAGAAGTGCCCCTCTCATTGGCCAGATCGTAAAGATACCGTTTTACATTTATCAACGATTTCATTCATTCTCGTAAAACCAATCGGAATGACTGGCGGCGAGCCTTCGACGTGGTATCCTCGCCGTTGAGATTTTATTGATAGTAAGTAATTTATTCGTTGTAGTATCGAGTAATGCGTGCTCTTACAGTACGATGAAAAGAGAAAAAGGAGGATTAAAAAAAATCTAATTACTGCAATAATCATTTGCAGTTCGGGATAATGTTTCCTCGAGTTCCACTCCGTAGTATCGACTTCGGTGCAAAATCCGTTGAGGTACTGCGATCTTTGTCCCGTAGACAGTGCTGGAACAAGTCCGTTTACCCTCTCAATCCCCTTTCGCGCATTTATTGCTTTTAGTGACAATCACTTCGCTCGGAAAGTGCACGAAATCGCATCGCGGAAAAGAGACACGCAGAACGAAGGAACGCAGGTGTGCCAGTGCGAAAGCGGTGACCCATTATCACACCTGTGGGACGAAGGGGGTGAGAAGTGATGGAAGGGGTGGGAGTCACTTTACTCCAGCAGGGATCGTCCTGCTCGCCTCGGTAAGGAATTCCACGGATGGCCTTACCGGGATAAACAGATGTGCCCATAAATAAGTTTTCCGAGTCTCCCCCTCTTCTCTCCTTCTCACTTCCTCTTTGCTCTTGCAGCACTCCCACCGATACTCGCGAACTCATCGGTAGGAGAACGACGTCGTTCCTCGCAATACGTGCGCGCGCACGCGTGGTCCATTTGCGGTGTCCTTTTGTGCTCGACGGAAAATTCTCGAGCGCGAACGAGGAAACTGAACGAAGGTGCTCGCTACGGTGGAATTCCTCGACGCGTCACTTCTCTTACAAGGGGCGAGAAAAGTACCAGAAAGGTTGTTTTATTCAATCGTCAAATCTGCGTACGCAGACTGTGCTACTTGTAAAACGGTGCAAGAAGGCAGTCTGTGAAACTACTTTTATTAATTCATCCTTGCTCGTGCGACGATGATCGACGAAAAGAACGTCTGGAAAGTATCATCAGGATATATAAAATACTTCGGAGCGAGCAATTAAGAGATACTAAAGAGCGTATCCGTTAATCTCTATGGTATACGTTTAATCGTGACGTATGCTGCAAAAAATGTGCGGATATGAATCTTTCGATCTTGAATCTCCAATCTTGGACGTCTGGTCCTTCCGAATTAGCTGGTTGAGCGAATCGGTGAAAGAATTCGGACGATTCACCGATATCACGGCCAATTTCACCTTCACCGCGGGGTAGAATCCCGTACGTGAGAGGATCGCGCGCTCGGACGACAGTTCGTCGTTCCTCGTTCGAGTGACTTCGACGAGAGGTAGGGGGGTTGAAGGATGGAGACGAAAGGAAGATCCTTAGAGAGAAACGGAAGGAGTCGGTAGCGGTGAACAGGAGAGGAGGAAGGAGGAGGGAAGGGTCAGGAGGGGTGAGGAAGAAAAAAGTCCGCATACCTGTACGCCGTTCCACTTTTACTCTGCTCTTGAGAATCCCATCGTCCGCAACCTGCACCACATTTCCACGGATGCCCGCCAGCGGTACCGTCGGGCTCCTTCGGCAGTGTTGGCGCGTTCGCTAATCGAGCGTGTGCGTGTTACGTTACGTGTGTGCTTGCAACGATTCTAAACGGGCGCACAAGTTCGCGCGCGCGCCAGGCAACAGGAGCGGAGCGCCGCCGCTCATCAGGGTGGGGTTAGCACCAGGCACACACCGGTGGAAGTTTAGCTCTTCGGTTTTACTTTCTAAGATCCCCTCCCTCCTTCTCGTCTCTTTCTCTCCCTCTCTCGTTCTCCCAGTTCTCACCCCGCTCCTTCTTCCGATCCTCTTCCCCTTCCAGTAACCCTCACTCACCTTCTCTCCCCCTCATTCTACCGAGCACTACTATCATCGATTCGCTGGCGCACGCCTACGTGACGAGGACGATCCAGAAAGGGTTATTCGAGAGGGTCCGCAGAATTTTGGAACGTCGATTCTTGCAGCTTTTCAGTATTAGGTACAGAATAATAAAGAGAGAAGGAAAAGTGCAAGTAGATTTTCGGTGAATATGATTTTTTTTAATGGATCTTTCGTGCCTTGGGATACGAAGGCTGCGATTTTCAGAATCCTTAGGTGGCTTGCTGGAGTTATCAAATTTATCTATACGAGTAAGGTCGTACGTAGGTACGCGTACTTCTTACCAAGAGAATCGAACACCCACATAAGCGATTCTACACGCACACGTACGTATCGTTAACATGCGCACGTGCACCACGCTTCAACACTCGAGCGCGCGCGCGCGAATCGAGCGAGTCGAGCGAGTACCGCCAGGAGACCACGCCAGGGTGGGGTCCTCTCGCATCCGACTTGGCGTTTTCAGTTTCACTTTCTAAGTCGTTGGTCTCTCTCTCCCTCTCCCTTTTCTTCCCTCTCTCTTCCTCTCTTCCTCCCTCCGCTTCGCTCGCCTCCTTTCCCTCCCTCCCACCCTACCACCTCGTTTTCCAGAGGCCACCTTGCAGAAGCGAACTAGGCCCTGGCGAGCAGTCGGCCACCCCACGCCCTACTATTCGCTCGGCCACGCTCGCAGCCGATGCAGGAGGATCGAGAGATTCGCGCTGCTCCAAGCGCACCGAGCACTTTCAGAATCGATTCTAGGATCTGTCGAATATATTGGAAAAATCATAGCAGGAGTTCCTGCTTGGTAGACCAGGTCCATTGGGTACATGGACTCTTTTTTCCGATGCGATGAATTTCAGTAGAGGCATCTGAGGTTTTTCTCGGCGATGAGAGATCGGCGAGATACCGTTTACCATTGGTACAGCATGTTTCACAATGTTCTCGCCTTTTAAACAAATTTTTCACCCCGATAGGTGGGGTGACATCAAAATCCGAATGACCTCTTGCCGCCAAGAATATATTTTCATGTAGCTCGCGTCCGTCTTGGCATTTTATCTCGAAGATTTGATCGGTATAACGCTGACCCTAAGTCCAGTCAACAGTACATAGACTGACCATAAGTTTAATCGATTTAAACCTCTCTCGCTCTTGTCTGGAGATTACGAAAATTTAGGACGCGCCCCCGTCGTGCCTTTCGACGAATGCCGACGCGACGAATGTGGAAGCTCACGGTGGAGCGCGGGAATTCAGGACGAGTTGGCTGGATCGATTCGATCGTCCGATCGTGCGGGTCGTATCGATTGAAGAGAAGAGCAGAAGGGTGGGGCTAGGAAATACGAGAGATTCCACAGCTTACGATGTTTGATGATCGTCGAGAAGTGACGTGAGGTAATATTCCGTGTCCGCTCCTCAGAATGTAAATTGCCAAGCGGGGCTAAGTGCGAATTGTGAAATCTTTAATTACGTAGAATGCCCAGAAGGACCGGCAGATTGGCGAACTTTCGAAGCAGTTTATTATACCTGGCAATTGTGCAATAATATTGTAGGTCGTTTGACGGCACCGCGGACCCTTCGTTAGAATCTTTTCGAGACGTTTTGTCATCCTAACGGATGTGTTCGAGTTAGATGGTAAAACACCTGGTCCTATCGCCTAGGTGCTAAGTGTGAAATCATTAAACGTGCTTAGCATAAAACAGTTTTTGGCACCGTGTTGTCATTAGACGCGCGTCCCACCACGATTTTATATACCGGTACTAACGTACCGTCGTCCAATGTGCTAACGTCCTGTTTCTAGAAACTTTTTATAATTCGGCCCGACCTAGCCTCGATTAGGTCGCGCCTTCTTAGAAACACTCTTCCACGCTGACCCCCGAAGAATTGAAGAGAAGCGACGAGAATTTATTACACATCGAAGAATTTTACCTCGCCCGAAATTAACGAGGGAATCTTGGATACAGTACTCGCGACGTGTAATTTGCCGAGAGTCCACCTATGCGATTAGAAATTGCTGTACTCAAGGGGACATTTGAGAGCGTGTTCTCCAGTCCTCGAGCATACGAGTGGGCTCTTAAGTCGGGAGGATAACTCGCTTCTCTTCGGAAACGTTTCTTCCTATCTCGCCGACGCGAAGTTCTTCACTCGCTCTTACGAGGCATCCTCTCGGCGACTCGATCGTTTCTCGATCCTCGTTAGTCTCATTCACTCGACGACATTAGTAATCTAAACGAAGTGCCATGATCATTCTAACTCCTTCGCAAATCGATGCTCATTCCTATCCCTCCCACGGGCCATTAAAAAATATTCTCGTCCCTCTTCGGTGGGGCCATTCTTCACTCGCGTACAATAACAGGGTGATTCATTGGATGCTTAATTCGACAGTTGCGCAAGCAACGGCTCACCGCTCGAAATGCCGGAACCGCGTGCCGCCTGCGGCATCCGCGCGGACTCTCGGGGTGGACCACCGACGATTTCACGGACAATGCGCGTTCCACTCGCGTTACGCGGGTGCGAAATGTGAAATCGTTAGGCGAGGAACGAAGCGCCCTCGTGGAATCGGTGGTTATTATGCGGTGGCCAAGGTGAGAGGGAAGGTAGCGAAGGAGGAGGAGCAGGGAGAAGATGGAGGGTGAGGAGGTGGTGGAGAGTGGCCCGTTTGCACAGGAGAGATTTATTCCTGAATTCGTCGGCGGGTTTAATTGGATCGGGTGGTACGCCGGTTTGTAAGGGCGTCGCCATGCGCCGCCGTCCTCGTCCTCGTCGTTGTCGCCGACTTTCTTCCTTCGGCTTACTCCTACTCGTCCTTCTCCCTTTCACCTTACTTCTCATCGCCCTTCCCCCTTTCATCGTGCTCCTCTCACTCTCTCCGAGTACTCTACTTCTCGTTTTCTTCTTAAGCCGCGTTTACCATAGGCAACTTTTGTCGCGAGATTTACACGCTCGGTCGATCGGAAGTCCTTCAATTAATACGTTTACACTGTGATCTTGTCGTCTGATTTTTCATCGTTTATCTTACAAGCGATTTTCGATTGTTTAATGTAACTTTGATATTGTTGCAGTTTTTCAATTGAAGACACGAGTTCATAACACGAGTTTTGTTCACTCGTGTCTTCAATGAGTCATTGAGTTAAATAAAGATGACGGAATCTTAAGGTGAAGATTTTACTTGATTTTACTTTTAATTGACCGGGTAGTTCATTGTTAAATCGCTTTACAAAAGTCAACTGTTGTAAACGCGGCTTTACCGCGCCCCATCTTGCTCCTCGTCCTCTTAGCCTTCGGAGTCTTCTTCTTCCTCCTCCGCTTCCTCTTCACCGTTTGTCTGCGTCTTCCCGTCGTTTTCTTCTCTTCTCGCTTCTTCTCCATCCTTCTTTCTCTCCCATGCAGCGAGAAAGAGGCGACAATTGAAACTGGATTCTGCCTACACGCCGAGGATTTATTTGGCACGGCGATGCACACACGCGGTCTACCTTTCGGCTCTCTGAATTAACCGTACGAAAGGATCGTGGCGACGACGACGGCCGCGCGTGAAAGTCGTCGCGCGTCCGCGCCGCGATAAATTAAAGGTTCGATCGCAACGTTAGGACGAGCATTAATTGTATCGGACCCGACGCCGATGGGCGCGCGCCCCCGTCGATGCGCATTTATCGCACCGAGTTCTCCAACAGATCACGGGACCTGATCGTGGGAGAATAATTTCCAATGTCAATTGTCGATAAGTCGTTTCACTTACAAGAATCTCTTCGTGAATTTCAATCGAGAAATTTGACTATGTTCATCGCAGTTTTCGAGAGAACACCGTGTGCATTTAATTGGCAACCACACCCTCCCCACCACCCACAACCATCCGAATTGGACTATCCTAAACAAACGAACACCATCAGCAAGGTCGACGCTTAGAGGAGAATGAATTCTAAATTTAATTGGCGACCAGTGCCAGTTGTCCGCTTCGACGCGAATTGCCACCTCGAGTGGTTTACGATGATTCAAGGCGATCTGTCGATCGGTAGAACAGATATATCCGATCTCGTTAATTGGTGATCCGCGACTTTCGCGCTTTACCTATTCAGCTGTCCGTTCTTCTTAACAAATCGGTAGATCGCTGTCCGGCGCCGGCGTTTATCCGTACGCTCGGTCAAAAGTCGTCCTCGCGAAGCGCCCCCACGAAGAAGCGGAACAGCGCGAAATTAATTTCCAATTACGTCAAGGGATTATCGGCGATCGCGCACGCGGCCTCACGATAATTTCAGCCTCGTCCGCGGCGGCCCTCCTGCTCGGGTCCGCTCGTTTCCAGAAATTTCACGCGTTCGACCAAACGGCACGAACGAGCGCGGTGGCAAATGGCTCCCCGACAACGCGCGAAATTTATAGGCAATTAAATATGACGTACGCCGAACGATACCGGTCGAAGCCTCTCCTTTCAAGAGAGCCGCACCGCCATCGCCGGAGCTTACCGGTCCCAGATGCGAGACGTCGAAGGCAAGGGCCAGCGGCAACCGCAACCGCAACGATCTATTTGACGTAAATCTGTCAGTAGCGTCGGCGGATACGGCGCACTCGTTTGCGATTATTTATGCGCACTCACGGAGATATTTGAAGATACCTAGGCGCCGCCGCTTTAAAATCTCTCAATTCAACGGATGTTAATTCTGTTCGATGACCCGCGGGGACCTATTTACCCCTTCGGTTTAGTGTACGTCCACCTACACGCATTTTCTCATCTGGTAGAAGGATGGAAGGGTTGAACGAGTTCTTCCTTGATTTCTCGTAACAATAAGAAATAACTTGAACATTTATTGTACGTGAGTAGCTCTACAAATTCGAGCGCGAAGCGGGTCTCAGATCGTGGAGATCCGAACTGTTTCCTTGCTAAGAGACGACTGATTACCGCATCGAAACGCAACGCAAGTCACGACACGCTTTTCCGGATCGGACGACGCAACTGGCGACGTCAGTTGGTCGAATTTTCGTATCGCTACACGTGGCATCGAACTAAGGCCTAGCACTTTGTGGCTTAAAAATTTCGCGTAATTCGCGGCTGCTATTGCAACGCGAGTCGGCTCACGATGCCGAAAGCAAAGCGGCATGATCGCCGCAACAAATTCCAAGCGATGACACGCGCGCGCCTATGTCGGACATCGAAACCCGTGGTGACACCGTTCCACGTCGATACGATTTCTTTCGCGTTCCCTGCTACAATAGGAGGTCAGAGCTTCTTCTTGCCCTTCCTAGTTCCGCCTTCGAAGAGCCACGAGATTTCTGCTCGACGGAGCTGCCGAAATCTCAGCGAAGCGTGAGAACCTTCCCTACCTCCTCTCCCTCCTCCGTTACTCCCTGACCGCTTCTTTCACCTAACTCCACGTGTTTTTAGCTTCACGCTCCGCGTTCGCCCGCGTCGTCCTCCTTCGCCGGCCCGTTCTTCGAAATTCGGCCGGATTGGAGATTTACTTTTTCGTTCGTCGTTGCTAAGATCTTCTGGCGAAGGTTTCGGATGAATTGTCGAGAGGTGACGCGAAAAAAGTAAATTGATTATGGATGCGCAATGGAGTAGCATTCAGTGACGCGTGTACTTCGTAACGTTAGATTGCTTGGCACTTGAATGGTCAGATAGAATACACGGAAAGAAATCGAACAGATGTTGTTTCCATCGAGTACTATCTTCTCGATTTTTATAAAATCACATTCGTCGTATACGAGTTCGACGAGGTGCCATAAAGATCGCGTCCTTGAAGTTCACAGCATCACATGCTCCGTTACATCTGGACAAACGTGGATCAGAAGATAGAGGCGGTGCGGTGGGACCGGGGAACCAACATTGACCCGTTAAGGTCGATTCTGGTTTATAAGGAAATACGATCTTAAACCTTGCTCTCTGGTGTCACCGTCAATAGAACAGTAAGGAGGAAAACTCCACCGGTAGTGGTGTAGTCTTCCTGTCTCTTATTGGCTGACACGCTGCACGTCAAATTAGACGCATGCCCGGTCGAGCGCCTACACCTGGGCAACGGATGATGCATAGGACTATACCAGGGCATTTCCTGCAATTAGAATATCACTTACATCCTCGTGTGTTTTCTCGCCTTGCCCTCTCACGAACCATCGGCTTGCTTGCACAGTTTGGTCTGCCTGTACGTTTAAAACAACAGCTAGCGACTGTCCATCTGATCGGACAATTGGAAAATGCTGGATGGTTCACTAGTGATGCGGTAATTTTATGCATTCATACGCGCGTTTCAGAAAGCTTTTGACACTGGAGGTATTAGACATTAGAAGGTTTGTCGAATAATTTCGCAAAGAAAGGATTTACTTCGTCTAATTGTAAGTACGAACAAGTTCTTACGATAAATCGAACGGTAGCCGAGTGGCATTTGGCAGGCTTACACACTTTTGGCATCCTCGCACGCTAATCCCGCGCCTTTTTCGTTTCCCGTCGAGTTAACGAGCGTGACTAAACAGCCGGTACAACGAACGGACAAAATTGAAGGATCGCTTTGTAATCGTGAATAAAAGAAAGTGAAACATCGAGCGCCCCTTAGCGGTGCTCTCTTACCAGGTTCCAGAGTCCATTGTCTCGCAGCTGTGTAATTCATCGAGGGGGGGACGATGAATCGCGATTCTCACGTTTTTGGTCAGATTCTCATAGTCTTGGATTGGAAGGCACAGTTAGTAATTTCTTTCTGTAGACAGTATGGGACGAAGTTTGAAGAAACAGGACCTGGGCGAGTGAGATTTGTGAAATCGTGGACAGAAGACTCGCATGAAATTTTCCGAAAGATCGTTAAAACAATCGTTCCAAAGATCCGTAGAATTATCTGTAAATATTAGTCTCGATATTTTAGTCACTCGACTTCGCACCCCGCGTCTGATCAAGGACGTAAAAACTCACTCGTGCCCGACCAATCGACAGAGAAATCGAAGGCTATCGATCTTAGAATCTGAGGACTCTCGAATTTCGAGGGCAGTCCGTAGACGATCGGACGAGATCTCGAATTTAGCATCGGCCTGTTCGAGAAACGCTCGCCCGCGACGTGTCGGCCTATGAATCTCTGACATTAATCAAGCGGGCTGCGTTAGATCGAACGTGCGGTTAACACGGTTAACGTGAGCGCAATTAGACGAGAATGTATGGAAAGCCGACGCACGGGGGTCGATCGAGGTCGATCCTGAAAGGCGAGGACCAAAGAGAAGACGGGAGGATAGACGTGTGCCTCACGTGCAAAGATTCATCGAAAGATTCCACGACCTTCGGATAACTTTTGCTCCCCTGAAAGCCTCCTGACGACTCTTCGTACGCGGAGGCGAGAAATTTACGATTTTTTTTTCTTAACAGTATTTGCCACGCCCGAATCCGACGCACGAGATGCTGGGGATGAGACGACGAGGCGTTGGATTTCAACCATTCCCTCCGCGAGTACTGCGCCCATTGGCTCAGGAGCGGGCATGCCCGAACGTCCACTGATAAGATTTATCGCCGAAGAGGTTCATTCGTCGAGTACCGTTGCCGGTGGATGATGCATTCGATTGGTTTTCCCGGAATTCAGGAGAGGAAGCAAATAGAGAATGACGAATGGATCGGACTGGAGTTAGATCTGGCTCGGGTATGCGTCGTGGAATGGGCTAGGTCGGATTAGGTCCAGGGTTAGATCTGGAATGAAGTTCTTCGGTATGGGCGTGATAAATGGAACACTCCGGCGGATTCACCGGAGGATCGAGCGATCGCAAAGAGAGATTTGCATTCGCATTCGTCTCGATCGCGTGTGCCTGGAATTCAGTTTAAACCGCGAGGGCCTGTGTGATCGAGGGTTCGCTCGAAGTCTCTTCGAGAATTCATTGTTTCAAGGGATTCTAGGATCGTTTGCAGAGCGCAAAAAAAAAAACAAAGAAACCAAATAGATTCTTCAATCGAACTTCTCCAATCGCAAGAAAAATTCGAAACTCTCTTGAGAAGTTAGGCACGTTTGAAACAATATTATCGTCATCTCGAAATCTGAACATGCGAGTGCTCTTTCACTGATCTATGTCGCGTTATGTCAAACGATTCTTAACGAATGCAGCTATACATCGTAAATCTTCGAACGCGCGGGCACACGTGTCCGATGCCTGTTTAGTCATCGTCGTGTTTGAAAGGGCGGTAGCCGATTCTACGACGTATATCCCACTCAGGCCCTTTCTACCCTACCACGATGAATCTAAAGAGGCCGCCACGTGAATCTTTTTAGCCGCAAGGCTGAACGGCCACGGTTGACGTGTTGTGGCCACCGAAGAAAGGAGTTCCGCCGCTGAGTAGGGCGGTGAGTCTCGTTAAAACGATTCTGGAGCACGCGATTCCCGGTGGCGATTGTTGCCCAACGCCACGCTGTACCGTAAACTATGACCTCAGGGGGGCCCTCTTCCACTCGTGTTACCTTTCTTCCTCTACCATTGAGCGCTTCAGTATTGTTCCTGTTGATTCTTTTAACGTTATGCGTAACACGACGAATCGTCAGAAGATTCCACTGCGAATCGATAGACGAATCTTTAAAATCAATGCACTATCTTGAATGTATTTTTAAGTACAATGATGTTCGACTATTTCTTCGACATTGCTTCGTGCCTGTTTCTCTTAACAGTTCTTTTTTTTTGTAATCTTTCTACTATAATTGATTACATTAAAATGACAATTTTAACTTAAAGTCTTTAGGTCCACTTGCAAATTTAATCTAATCTGTTTATTCTCTTATGTTTTCTCGATCGCCAGGAGACTGTTTAATGTAAAATTTCAGATTCTTATCCGTAGGTTAGTGTCTCAATATCCAGGAGCCTTATCGGAATCCACCCGCGCCGGTGGGTCCCAGGAACTTCACCGGCTCGTATCGAATACCCTCATTGGCGAATCATCTGTAGTCCGGAGAATGCATCGAACTGACCATAAACCTGTTAAGCGGTGGGACCGTGCGCGATAACGGGACGTCTTATTGAAAACAGAACCGAACCGAACTGCGGCGCTTGGCGGCGCGGCGGCGGCGTTCGCCCGATCGGCCAATTAGTTTATCAAATGCCGAGAATAGCGGAGCGCAGAGTTTATCGTTCCCTCCATCTGCTATCCAACATTTGGTCGGGGCGACTAGTTAGCTTAGGCCATAAACCTCGTGCGGCGAACGATAAGCTGTTAGACGCCGGGCGCCGCGACGAATCCCCCGAAGAAACTCGCAGTTGGTGACTTCTTTCGGTCAACCGGTACGATTACCAGGTAAACTTACTTATTTACCGATACACTGGGTTATCGTTCGGGATACGCGATAGCGGAGCCTCGGGTGGTCACGTACTCTGTATAAAACTAGCCACTGCACGTATTTATCACGCATGCGAGTAATATTACGTAGAATGCGAGACTTACTTAACGCGGACGCATTTATGCACGCGAATGGACAATTGAACTGAACCAAAACGCAATTCACGATGAAATTCTTGTAAAAAACGAAGGAGCATTCTAACTAAGAGGAATCCTTTTGGATCAATCGTAGATGGGCATGGAATTATTATCCGTGTCTACGAATATTTTCTTGCGTACCGAAGTCTTTCGTCGAGATATTAAAAACAAAAACGGTTCTTCCATCAAGCACCCTGCCGGTGTCAGCGTAAAACGAAGGGAAAATGAAAGAAAGAAAGCACACAGAGTCCCTAGGCATCGAATTCTCGTCTCTCCCTCGCACTTACAGTTATCCCACCGGGCATTCCGCGCGTCCCCAGACGCTCTTAACTGTACCCACGAGCCACGGGCATAATTATGTTTATGATCCCGATGAGTTTCCAGTTGCGATTTAGACGAGTGGACGGGCGTACGGCGGATGAGAGGCAGGATAGGAAGGGAGAGCACGAAGATAAATCGGTACATCGGTAATCTCGAATGAATTCCGCGAAACGGGCCCGATCGCGCTCCCCCGGATATAATGTAAAACCTACTCGTGTTACATTATCTGTAACATACGGTTATGGCGAGCACGATCGTTACAACGTCGACGCGAGTATCATTGGCTCTTGTCGCCTCGGATAGTCTGAGGGGCCGATTTATCGTCCCGGTGTTCTGCCGGGCGTGCTGCACCGTGCACGTGGAACGTACAATCGCGCGAATACAATAATTGCGTGGACCGAAGGAGAGGTCGATCGGACCAGGTCCAATAGGAAAAATCCAATTACGTTGCACGACACCGATGACCTCTCTCGTCGTGGTACGCGCGAGCCACAGCTCCCGGCCTATCTGTCCGGCTATCTATCGGGAGCGTTATGGCGCAAGGTGTTTCGGAACGAGGTAGTCGATTGGAAGGAAAATATTTTCACGACGTTTAACCTTTCGGAAGGGGAGAGGTGGGAGAGAAGGTGCGATTAAAGGTACGTGTAATTTCGGAGCGTGGGTGTTCGATCGACATCACAGCGCCTCGTTCGAGATCACTCGTAAATGCGCTCTTTACCATTGTTACGGACACCTAGCCCAAATCGATTCATGGATTATTTGCATTGTCCATCGTGGCTACGGCAGGTAAGTCACGGTAGTTGAAAGAACAAGGAAACTTTATACACGTAGAAGTGAATATGGGAAAGTGTTGCGGTTAAATATCAGCGAGACTGAACCTCGTGACCCGGCGAAGCGACATTTACGTTATATGGCAAATAGGTTCGTATCACGACAGTGTCAATCGTCGATTGCAACTTTTCCCAATTACACGGGCCACTTCCTCCTTCCCTCGATCAGCTTCGATCCTATCGAAAACTTCGAACCACCTACGAAGTTCCTTTTACGATGGAAGGTGAGCGTAACGCGACAGGTTGTGTATCGCGAAATCCCGGGGTGTCGTACCGTCTTATCAACAACGGGTGGACCAACGTGGCCGGGCGGACACGGAGGTGCGGCGGTAGTGGCGCATACGGAAATCGGCGTGGCGCAACGAAATAACGAGTTCTAATTGCGAAAGCAGATCTCTGCGATCGAGCGAGAAGCGAGGGAGGGAGAGAGGACGCGAGGAAGAGAGAGAAATAGTGTGGGGATGGAGAGAGAGCGCGAGGAAGTGAGAAAAAAAGAGGACGGGAGAGACGCGAAGGTGCACCCGGGCACCTGATTCATTTGAGTAGATAGCGATCTATGACGCAGATAGGAGAGTGGGTCGCCTTTAAAAATCGTCCTTTACGCGGCTCGTGATATCGACGGTGCAGAAACGACGGTGGCAACGGTGGCGGTTACCGCCGTCGCCCTTTCCACGCGCTCGGTGATCGCTCGGTGAACGCCGGGGAGAACGAGTGAGGAAGAAGAAGGAGGCGGTGGTTCGTGGTGGAGAAGGAGTCGAAGGAGGTGAGAGAATAAGGCTGGAAGGGTGGGGCGAGAAGATAACGAGGCAGCGTTGCAAGCAGACGAGGTGCAAGTGCAAAGAGTCACCGCACTTAAAATTCCTGTCGAAGGTTGCTGTCTGTGCGCAAGCGCAAAGGCTGATTGCCGATGAGGAAAAAATCGGACGACCGTGCGCACGCGCAATCGCGCACCAAGCAGCACCGGCGAGCTGTGATTAATCGCGACCGCTTTGACGGCGAATTAATTGAAATATCGGTGGCAGCAGATAGCGATATTTATGCTCGCTCTCCCGATGACTTCTCGTTTTTTTGGCTAGCAGACCATGGGCAACGGTCGAATAATTGTTTCTTTATTTTAGGATGCGATCGATATTGTTTTCGAGTGGGTGGTTATTATTCTCACTTTCGTTCGGTGAATAGTATTGTATATAACTTGGACGCGCGCACTTTGTGTTAATTAAGACGGAAGCTTAATTAAGCTCGAAAGATTCTTCGGATCGAGGAAAAGCGGCTGGAGCCGCGTGAGGAGAAACTTCGTCGCGTAACGGAGAAAAGTGACTTCGTGGTACCTTCGCGGGGCAGTGGTATTACTTTTTTTCCACCGTTGCTTATTGACTTACGATCGTCTGTAAAATACGTGAAAGTTGCGGGTATTCATTAGATCGACGTAGAGAAAATCAGGCATCTCCAGATCACCGACGTGCATTGGTATTATTGGCTGGGGTCACCGTTGATTGATCATGCGCGGCTGAAATCAACCCCTTCGATCGATTCGTCGTTTCAAATCTGTCGAATCCCATTAAACCAACACTCGCGCACTCTCCGTTCTTTAAACTCGCAGGGTTACAAACATAATATAATCTTCTCATTCTGTCAATACGTCAACGTGCCAACGAGACGTACCCTGGCAAGCCAAACAGTGACCTTCTTCCATGGACTTTACCGGTAACCGTCCTTTCCACACTTGTACCTTCCAGCTGTAGTCGCTGCCTCCACCGCCTTACCTCTGAAACCTTCTCCCCAGGCGCAATAGCTTCTTAGAGGCCCCTCGCCTCCGAGCCTTTCCTCCGCCCCGTAAGTATCTCTTACGTGGTGCACCACAATTACCCCGAGGCTCGATGGATTGAAGACCATCCGTTAATTCCGCCGGTAGGCAGAGGTCATTTGCAACATGATGATTCCCTTCGCCTCCCAGAAACCCCTTGGCTCCTTCGTTCCTCGGTATTGACGTCGCTCGTCGTTGTTGCACACCGAAGTAACTCGCGCTTCGCCTCTCCGCTCGCTTTTGCTCGCAAACCGCCGCTTTCTGGGCCGTGCTTACCCATCGACCTACCTACCTACCAACCTACCTCCATTATCGCGCTCGAGGAGAAGGCAGGCGAAAGAAAT
Source organism: Tiphia femorata (assembly GCA_944319695.1). NCBI lineage: Eukaryota > Metazoa > Arthropoda > Insecta > Hymenoptera > Tiphiidae > Tiphia > Tiphia femorata. The sequence goes on from OX090899.1 coordinate 3,113,256, forward strand.
CAACTAACCTGATTAAACGGGCGTAAGCGAGTGGAGCAACGTGAGCATGGCAATACGGCGACACGAGAATTCTCCTCTTCGGTGAAAATGTCATCTCTTTATAAATCGTCGCTAGTACTCTATTTTCAAATGTCCCTTAGACGATGCGAGCTGTATTCACAAAGTAGATACATCGAACGTTGTTAGTTCGAGATATTAAGAATTTACTAGTGGCATCACGCGGAGGACATGTACTTTCGACGATATCTCGATAGAAGGTGAGAATAAAACTTCGACTTTTTCGTTGTTTACGGCGAATCGAATAAGGAGAGTGTTCGAGAAAAAGTTCCACGAAGAGTGGAAAGTAGGTACGTGTTTGTTAATATCTTCGAATTGCCCGTGGTCGTGTGCACCGGTTGGAAGATTAATTGCCCCATTAGCCGAGCTTGTTTCCTAACGCAGGCGAAAGAGGACGCGTGGCGACGTGATCTCGTTATTCGATTTTTGATAAGACCAAATCGATATCGAGTAGCGCTAATTATCGGCCTCGCGTGTAATATCGGGTAACTGTCATCCATGGAACAGGAAATATTTTCATTTCCCATCTCGCGGCTCGACCTGCTTCTTTCGAGCATTATACAAAACTTCCTGCGATTAATCCGCTGATTAACAACTCAAAGAAGTGGCATTATCCTCTTTCTTTCATTTTGCAACGATAACCGTTGCTGTGAGAACACGAGAAAATAGAAAGGTACAGCGAAACAAGAAGACTTCGTATCGCGAGAAACTTCGCATGGATTATTACCCGAATGTGAATGAATCGAGTATGATTATCCCCTCGTTATTTCACTCGCGAGTGGACAATAAATTCAACGTCTGAGTTCGCGCGCGCGCGCGCACGTAAGCAGTGCTACCATAACCGGCAATTAAACAATATAAATCTTGCATACGTTCTTACTACGTGATTCGCCCGCGCTCGTTTCTTCTTGCGAACATCCTTCTCGCCTTCCGCTCGCTCGGCCAACACTCTCGACAAAACTCCTCTTCCGCGAAAAGACGAACTTTCTTCCACGTAATTTTTCACCTCGGTGGTGAAGAGAAGTGGGGACCGCGCACGAGGATAATACCTTTGCGGACGTGACCACGGGGACTAATTTCGCCATTAGTCCAGGTAACGTAGTTTCTTTAACGTGGAAAGAACACAAGGCGCGCGCTCGCTCGCGCGAAGACGGGGGATCGTTCGCGTCGTTCCATTAGGTTATTTAGATTGTGATCTTAAGTACTCGGTGGCGTAGCGGAAGGAGCCACGCCACTGACGGGGTTCCGCGCGTGTTTATTAAAAGGGATTTCTCGGTGCCGATCGGAATCGCGATCGTGAGAGAAGAGAAAGCATCGGGATCGATGCGGATACCACCGTGTGTGGGATGCACGCGTGCGTTCCACTGTGCGTACAGATTGGAACGTTCGCTCGGGGATTACGGGGGATATGACATAATTGGCGGCTTCTCCGATACACTTTCGTACTCGTGATTAAAGCGTCGAACGGTTTCTTTGATACGTTTCTAAAGAATTTTTTCAAAGATGTGCTTTGAACTAACGGTGAGAAGAGGAGAAAGATTTTCGTTCTTTTCTTTTTTCACGTAAATGATAAACTAAATGTGTAATAGTATACACCCGACTCTTTTTTTACACGGTAGATACGTTCCTTAGAAAAACGTGCAAAAAAATCGCGTAAAAAAATACATGCGACATTTGGTAAATTTGGGTATATGTTCCATAACTATAGAAAATCCTGTATTTTATTATTATTGTTATTGTGGTGAAGGTGGAATGTAGATAAATAAAAATAAATAATTTTTTTTTATGTCTTATCGACAGCCGTCGTCGCTTATAAAATATATGCATTTAAATTTTTACGTTTTCACACTACTCTATTTCGGAAAAATTCGGGACAAATGCTATAAATTCGAGACCAAAAAATGAATTGTAAAAAATCAGAACAGAGTCTGAAAATTCAGGACGTATGGTCACCTTACATAAACCGACCGACTTCTGATTATCCTGTCAAAATTAGAATTAAAACAAATTTTTTGTGATTCGTGCTAGAACAAAAAATTCGCGTAAAAAAATTTATTTGTTCTTATTGGTGAACCGTGTTATTTCAAAATCGGGTAAAAAAGGACCGTGTAAAAAAAGAGTTGGGTGTACTAGGAAATACCAATGGTCAATATCTCGAAATTAGTAACTCGATCGCAACTATGCGACACTTTCTTCTCGAACGGTTCTGCTCGATCGGTCTGCCATCCGGTGACTTGTCCAGACCAGTGGGAAATCTTCGACGCTCCTAGTATCTCAGACTGTTAACATACATTCTGAGAATGAACGCGAAGATGTAATTATCGTCGTGATTACTGTCATTGGATGCCGATGGTATCAACGTGGTTCTCGGTGAATCGGATCCCACGATGGTACGAGGTGGACGATCCCAAAGAGGAAGATAGGCGAGTGGCGAAGGAGCGAAGTCAGATTGGAGAAAGTATTCGAAGTTGACTATTATATTCTTTGGCTATCAGCATAGGGATGATTTTCTTCCGTTACTTTCTGGAATCGATTCGCCGTAGTTAACGACGTCCTTGTAACCACGCAACGCCCTGTTGCAAAATCTTCACGCGGCGCGGGAGAGTAGTTTGCGCATTCTTGACTAGCACGTAGCAGTTTGGTAGATACTTCGAAACGGTAGTTTATCTACGACATGGCTATTACGATAATTGAAGATTACCGGAGTAAATGCCGAAGCAAAGGAGGACAGAAGTAGAAGATCTCCTTTCTCGAGGAAATTTAACCGATTAATCGATCGCTCGGGGAATCACGAGCGTCTATCATCCGCGATGTAATTATGATAATTCCGGCAATAGTTATTACAATATATATGTATGTATTTATGTAGATTAGTCGTACCTCTGCCGTCCTGTAATTCATTTGCGTAGCGCGAAGATTCGTGAGTTTTCAGGTTATATTCGCCCCGAGGCTGTTTCACACGCCGCGCTCTTCTTCACGCTCTGGATACGAACGATTCCGTTTCAGTGGATCCGACGAAGATGCAAGAACGACAATTAATTAGACGATTAATCGATAATTAATTCACGATCGTGGAAATTCAATGCCCCGCGGGAAGTTCCAGTCGTAAGGGAGAGGAGAACGAAATCCCGCGCCGCGAGGTACTCGCTCGCGAAATTACCAAAGCCGCGGGGGTAAAGAAGAACCATTAGCTTAAGTAATTCAAGCAAAAACTAAATGTCTTCGCGCCTTCGTCTTCCACTAAAGACTTTCACTTCTCGGTCTCTGCGAATTCCTGAAACCCCGAGACTCTCCGGGGATCGCTTTCGGTGTCTTCATCGGGGACCATTAGCTCCCCTAAGAGTTCGTTCTCGCGAAAGACCGAGTGGTAAACCGGAAAGAGCCAAAGGTGTAAAAAAGTTCGCGAGATCGATTTCGTCGTGCCGCTCATTAAAAACACTTTGCAACGCTCCTCCTCCCTCTATCGCTAGGCGAGCGAACTCGCGCTTCCAGAATTTCAACTAGATCCATCTTGGCGTTCACGTGCACGCGCGCCAATCCCACCGACCGGGTTACAGGGAAATCCAGTAACGAAATAACGAGTTCTGTTTGCGAAACCAGAAGTCGCTCGCGAGAGACCGAAAAAAAAGAGAAGATAGAAAGAAACCTGAAGGAGTCCGGCGCGCAGGCGACGACGACGCACGCCCGGATTTGATAGAGGGGCATGGAGGAGCGCTGCGAATGCACGCGGCCACTGCGGTGCGCTCTAATGCTCCTGTAAAAAAAAAAAAATTCCCCCTCGCTCGAGAAGTGCGCGAGCCCCGTAAATTCGCCCCGCTACCAGTTATATGGAGCCTGACAAATTAACGTTAATGGCTTCTTTCATTCCGATCGTATTTCTCTTTCCGTCGATTATTCTCTTTCCATCTGTCTCCCCATACCATCATGCTTCTCTCCTCTCGGATTCTCATTCTTCATACCGGCTTGCTTCATTTACAAGCATCTTCTTTCTTCTCTTTTGCGAAAATGGACGAAGACGCTTGGAAGAACGAAGTCGGAATTCGATTTTCCTCGTCCAACCTTGCGAGCGGACAAAACCGATCGGCCTCGTTCGCTTACCGCGGATACAAAAATTCTACCTATCCCCTGCTCTTCTTTCTTACCCACCTTTTTTCTCCCTTCCCGGTTCTTGTGCAACGCGATCGTTTCTCGTTCCGCCGCGTCCGGCACGAGAGCAGGCGAGACCCGCAGAAAGAACGAGCGACGCGAAATTAACGAGTTCCGTTTGCGAAACCGAATACTGCGGATCGGCGAGAACGAGAGAGACACGAGGTGGAGAGACGGGGAAGCAATGACAGAACTTGGGTGGACCGTGGAGAGGGAAAAGAATTGAGCCTGATTCATGCAGGTGCACACGCACCTTGGTCCACCACCTTGAAAACACTTACGGGTCCACCATCGCGGTGTTAAGTGCGCGTAGCGAGACGATGTAATTGATAATTATCCTCATAAGCATACATAGAGAGCGAAGGAGGGTTCCGCTTATTTTCTCGTGTCGATATCGATGATTCGCTCGGAACGATCGCAGAGAATTCGATTCTCATTGGACTCGGCTCGACGCAATGCCTCGTTAAGGCATAGGACAATCTGATTTATTCGGATCGGGTTGTTCCTCGATTAATCGCCTTATTCACTTTTTTGTTCGTCCGTTGCGCCGATTCGTAGTCGATTGCGAATTTATCGCGATGTTTATGGATTTTGTAATTTAGCAGTCGGGACAGGGTGTGGGAAGGAGGGAAGGGTGGGGCAAACGGGAATGAGATTGAGCATGCAATGGAAATAGATGTTTAACGGGCGAAATGGGAATTCCTTGATATTTACTCGTTCCCAGTTATTTATATAACAAGATATCTACGAATACTTTATCGAAGTTCTCCGAGTCGTCGAGCGATCGTAGATCATAACTGTCCATGCTTCCGCGATCGTAGAATGTCGGGGCTCTTCGAAGTCCGTAAAATTTCCGTAATCGTTTCGCGAGCGAAACACGGATAAACATATAAACGAGCAACTGAAATCTAATCAATGTCCATCGTAATAAACTGGGTGAAGTGGTACCTAGCTCGATGAGCAAGATTACACAGATCCGCTTCCCCTTCCCCTCGAAACGTTTTGCACTAACGACTACGTAGCACTAATACACGCGTCTCACTAAAACAGCTCATTTTCCATTTGCCTCGGAGTGACGCACGACGACATAATTGATAATGGTTATTACCCGTACCGGGTGTACGTGGGTCTCCTGATCTAGCAGAAGGGAAATGCAAGTGGACGATGGGAGAAGTGATAACGAAGGGAGAATGGAATTTGTCAAATGAAAAATAAGATACCTAGGTAGATGTTATTGAATATTCGTATCGAACTAAAGATTACTGTTCTTCGTTGAATTTACTTTCTCGAAAAAAATCCACTCTTGTCAGGATCACGACACAGTATAATTATGAAAAATATATGGAACAGTATTTCTCTGGAAGTGCAATCAGCACGTTTCCTCTTCATCATAAAAAGACGAGTCAAAAAATTCCTCACAAATTCCTAATTATACCGAGCACGAATCATTACCGAGCACGAAGAACAAACGTTAATTACACGAGTAGCAACAATATTGCAGGAGCCAACGTGCCTGAGTCAGACGCAACAGGGAAAAGGAATCTCGTTTCACTCGGTCTCTCGAGCAGCCGCGTGAAAAGCATCGAAATAAAAAGCGAGCAATTTTCCGTTAGATCACACGCCCCGCGCGTTCTCCTTGACTATAAAGGCGTCCTTACGCTCGCACCAGTAGCGCGAGCGCGCGTCACCACCAGGACGCTTCTCGCATTCTGTTCGCACGGTTGACGCGCGACGCCGTAATTGATAATTGTGCTGGTAAACGTTCAGCAGACCACTCTCTCGTCACGCTCGTTTCTCTCTATCTCACGATAGAGAGGATCGTCGTGTGATCAACACGACCAGCAAGCAAGTCACTCGTTAACCATCGAATCTCCTTCCCTCCACCCCCGGTGTCCGTAGGAAGGAACGTATAAATAATCAAGCGATTAATTTTATACGCTACCTTTCACGGTAATTAAACATCGTCAGAAGATAAATTGAGAAGCACGTTTACCGGGGTAGTAGCATTCAGGAAGGATCTTAGACGATCGTTGCCAGCGATGACGAGCGCGTCGGGACGCTCTTTAGCAGGACAGTAAATTAATTTTCTTCATGAATTAGCGACATCGCCGTGGGAGAGCGTGCTAATTGATCTGTACCGTTGATGGCGCTCGGAAAATTGAATTCCACCTGTCGTTCGATTATTCGATTTACTCGCGACGCAGGTAGGCACCAGGTATTTTAATCGGCCCGGGAAGTTTATTTTACTTTATAGTTCTCCCGATGTTAATCCAATCGCCGTGTTTACGTGAATTATCGCATTTTAGCTGTTACATCGTGGATATATACGTGTAGGCGCTGTACATATTTTTTCCACGATCGCTTCATAACTCACTCCGTGCGCGCGCGTTCGTTCCCTCTTTCGTTCGGCGCGCCAGGAAAGAAACACTCTCTTGCCACGGGCAAGCGACACCGGGAGCTCGGGCCACGACGTCGTTTGCACGATCGTGGCGGCGGACACCGTAATCGATAATTATCGTTATAAGCGCCGGGTTGCGCCCGAGAGGTTGGAAGGTTCCGCTCATGCTCTCTCCCCGATCCATCGGCAATGAGCGATCGGCAAGAGAGTCGAGAGCGGGTCGCCTACCCGGCGAGCGGTGGCAACCTCCGATCAGTAGTGCCGATTGGCTTTTCCTCGTCGTCCCGCTTCGACGAGCGACACTTGCGATCACTCGTTACTCGCGCACAATGTTAATCACGAGTGTCGCGTTTTTGTGGATGTCGTCTGGTCATTGTTTTCTTATGTCTTACGCGTGTTAGACGATAGTAAAATCCAAAGAGAGATATCGAGGTATAGAAGTGCGATCGATAATAGTTACGGTAAGATGTCGTAATCTTGGGATAAAGGGTTTTTGATTATATTCGGACGCTTGGAAAATGGGTCAGATGCTTCAGGTTCTTGGCCAAAACAGATTTTTTAATAGACACGCTACTGTTTTATCAAAACGACTGTTCTTGAGTAGTAACACACGTTACTGTCATATGCATTACTCCTGAAAGTACTTCTTTTGGAACCGAAACATGCTTCACAGGTACGAATGGGATCATAAGCTTGCAGTACGAATCATTTTACTCGATGCTCGAAATAAGCTTACACACTCTACAAATTCGAAGCGATAGTGAGCGCGAATCGCGAGTACTGCCGAATGACTTAAGATTTCTTTCTTTGCGTTACGTTAAATCAATTTGTTTCATCTTTCAAGAATCTTGCGCGCGCGTACCACGCCAAGCGACGCGACACCAGAGCGAGATCGGAAAATCTCGGGGATAGTCGTTGTCCGAGTCACGGTTCTGCGCTTGCCGATTTCCATCGACGGTGTTCGTGCGCGAACACACGTGAACGTGCACACGTGCGTGTTATGTCGCGAGGGTCTGTCCGTGACGTTGGTGGAAGAGTGTTCGCTCGAGAGAGCGAACAGGGGGCCCAGCTAAGCCTGGACAGCCGGAATTGCGAAAGCGGCACCGAGGGGGACGCACATCTATTAATACCGGGTTATCTTTGCTGGTGTGGGTGTTATCAGGGCAGGGCGTGTCGCCAAGAAAGCAACGAGCGAACCGGCAGCGGCCCCGGCAGCCCGACAACGTGACTGTCTGCGGCCTGCTGCCAGGATCCGCTTCGTTCTCCCTCTCCCTCCTATTCGTCCTTTCTTCTCTTCCACTCTCCGGGTTCCGCGAGTCTGCCCAAGTCTTTCCCTTCTCCTTCCTCCTTTTTTCCTCCTCTAACTTCTCAACCTTCTCCTCGCTTCTCTCCTTCTTCTCCCCTCGTCGGTGTCTCTCCTTTTCCCTTCAGACTTCAGACCTAGAGGCCAGAAGGTAAGAAACCTTCCTGGTGAACCAATCCGGGGATTGGGTTAACCCGATAACCCAAACGGTACGATTCGTCAGGGCGGTGGGGCAGGAACGGGGGGTCCCTAGGTGCACGTGTCGTGTCGGGCGGTCTCCGCGCTCTCGGACAAAGCCAATGCCTTTGGAATTGAAAGCTTCGCAGCTGGTGATCACTCGCTCGGGGTTCGACTCACCGCTCGTTCACGCGGCACCACCTCTTCCTCGGAGTCACGCGTCTCGGGAGCGTTTCCTTCTTCGCGCGAAACCAATGCACTACGTTTCACGTTCGTGTACCTTTCATTCCTCCCCGTGTTCTCTTGTCTTTCTCGACTGTAAAGGAGCTTGAGTGTAAGAAATACTTTGAGGCTTAGGAAGAAGGTAACTTCTGTGTTCCATAAACTAGAGGGTTGTAATATTTGGAGCACGAAGTTTAGGTGTAGTTTGTAAAATGGTATTCTGTGCAATCGAAAGGTTTTCTTTTTTAACACGTTGAACGCGTAGCGCGAGTCGGTGTAATTTCTCCCGGGGCTCAAATCCTGTCAAAGTTAATGTACTTGTCATAATTGTGTTACAAATAAAATGTTAATACTATAAATTACCTCGAAAGTCTTGTTTTAATTAGACTAAGAAAAGTGTCACCGTTTATGGGTGACGGGGGCCGCCGCGGAAACGTAGCTGTCACCCATATTTGGGTGACGTGGCGTTTAACGTGTTAATTAATGTGGTTATCAGGTCTCCTCTACAGCTCTTATTCTACTCGCCTCTATCCTCCTGTAATCGACTCTTTTTCTTCTGCCTAGTCAAACGTGCGAATTTTAAGGATAAACACTTTCTGTGCATAAGCTTCGAAGACACCCTCCCTTCGTCCCTGCGAAACACGCGGGCGCGTGCGATTGCACAAGCGCCAATTCTCAGGTGCCTTCGAACACACCCGCCGCGCACGCTACGGGCATTGATCACCGCCTCGATGTTCCAAACTCTCGATTGGAATCTCCCGTCGAGGCCGTGGAATACCTCGAGGGATCGTACTCGCGCGCTTCATACTCTCGAGGTATTTCCCCTCGAAATTCTACCGCCGAACTCAGGTGGCTATCTTCCGCCTTTTAAAACTCCCCCCTCGTCCTCTTTCCCCGGCTCGCGCCGGTTTCTTAATTAATTCATACGGTGTCATTTCTGCGGTGAGAACACTTTCGCACGCCGTGAATCCCCTCACCTTCCGTCTCGGAAGCAGGGGTCAGGATACTCGAAGAGCTCAGGGGAGAGATTTCGCGGGGCGGAGAGACGACGTACTCGGTGCGAATGCGTGTGCGCGACACCGCACCACCGTGCCGCTAAAGATAAACCGGATAACCGGCGCTTATGTAACGTCCAAGTACACAATCGCAAAGCGCACCTATGCAATCACACACGTGCACCGTGCGCGCGAATATAATTATGCAGATCGGCCGCGTCGTCGTCGGTCGGGGCGGCGGCGTGTCTCTTTCTTAGCATTTACCTTTAGCCTGGCCTGAATTGCGAGGGGCCTTAAGGACAGGTCACGCATGCGAATCCGGACCGGTACCATGCGTGCACGGATGTAGACGTTCGTTGAGAAGAGGAGGCCTACCTGCATTCACTGCTTGCTTTCGGGACTTTCCCCTTCTCTCGTTCCACGTGCGAAGGCGTGAATGGAAACGCTGGTGCACCTTCGTTCCGGGGAAGATAGCCTCGTGGAGCTTGATGTGAAGTATTATTTATTCGTTTGCAAATGTTGCGAGGAATGGTACCGAATTGTTCGTGTTATTGTGCGGTTTGGGTTGATACGTTTCGATTGAAGATTGCGGGAAATTCTCTCACGAGGGTGCAATAGTCCCTCTATCATCGCCATTTCTTAATATCGTTAATTATTTTTATATTTACGTATTAGTATTATATTTCATTATTACATTTAAATAATATGTAGATTGAATCAGCTTTGGAAAACGGACACTTGTGGATGTTTAAAAATCGCAAATCAGATTTTTATTCCTAGACAGAGAGAGAGAGTAGGTATCGGGAACGTTCCAGCATTATTCCTCGTATTTCCGATTCTCACCGCTCTGTTATGCTACTTCTATCCACGCTCTCTCCTAGATTGTTTTCTTACTCTAAGAGCGGTGAAGATCGAAGTTGCGCGCGTTTCCATTATCAACCATTACACGGGAATTACATTCTTCCGTCAATCGCGTCTCTCTCCCGCCATCGCGCTTCCTCGACATATTCGCACGTTCATACTCGCGGATTAATGAACACGGTGCACGATAATTAAATCGCACCAGCTACGCGTCGAGGTTTCATTCATGCGCCACGGTGAACTCTCGACGCGCGTAGAAGGAAGAACTAATGGCAACGTCTGACGAGAGAACGAGTAGGAGGCTAATTCGCTTTCCATAAAGCACGGCTTTCACGCCGGGGATGCAACGGATAATAATTAACGTTACATCGGTTTAGGAACGGGAGAACTCGCGAACGAGAGGGCCTTCCATGTACTCTACCTGGAGTCGCGTCGGGCGGATCACTTCCAGGTTGTTTTGACGGTACGTGGCTATCGTGTTGGAAACGCGTTGGATGTAACGTACGTTGAAAACCGGCACGTAAAACGCGCCGTGCCCAGGATACAACGTCCTGGAATGCGCGTAGAAAGTCCGCCCGCAGCCGCGGCCGCGGCCGCGCGGCCGTCCCGCGTATTCCGCCCGTTAGCTGATTTTTGCGAACGCCTTGCTCGCGGTGTATACCGTCACTTCTATTGCGAGAGCTCCTTTTGTTTTTAGTCGAGAGTATTATTCTGCCCTGGCAAATTTACCGACTGCGCCGAACGAACGAAACGCGGAACAGAAAATTCGTTAGGGCGACGCTTGGCGTGCGTCCGTCACGCGAAAGCGCGACGTTATTCGCAAGGAAGCTCGATACATTCGAAAACTGAGCGGCAATTCGTTTGAGTATTACACGGATCGAATCGAAGCATGTCCACAATCCTTTATTGTCACCGTCGTCGATGCAGGGCGATTGATCATTCGAAGCGCATTACCTACGCGTTTCGATTCGATTGATTTTTCCAACGCGAAAAACGAACGAACCGCGCGAATCAGTAATAAATCACTGCGACAAACTGAATCGCGATGGGAGCGCAAAAGTGAAAATGCCAATGAGGCGTGAAGCTGAAAAATGAGGGTACATTACGGCAGGCTGGGATTGGTCACGTGTATTCGTTTGCGGTTGATTTGAATTTTTTCTTTTGAAAGTGAGAGTAGCTCGCGACACCTCTCAGAAGGCGAATGGGAAGAGTCTGCGGATATTGCAGTGCTACGAAGAGCGTGAAACCACTTTTTCAGGTTCGTCCCGTTATCCTATTGCAGCGGATGCAATTGTGGGACGACCTTTGGAATTTCTAAAGATCAACAATTATTTACTTTAGTCGATCTCGAGCGACATTTCCGAGCGCGTTAACAATCCCGGGCGTACCATATCCACCTAAGCCAGGACACAGCGTCCTGTTGGCATGCGCGCATAGAAAGTCCGCCCACCGCGGTGATCCGTAGATAAAGTTCGGTCGCATGTCGAAAGCACACGCCGGTCGATCGCGATTTCTTGCACGTGCGGCTTAAGCGCGTCTGGAGATAGGCGGAGCAAACGTTTACGGCTCTTCCACGTGCCCTCCGCTACGGATATAATTGTATTTAGATGTAATGGAGCATGTTGGCCAAAGCAAGCCATAATATTTTACTAGATACTTTTTGCCAGATAGCTGTAAAGTCCATTGAAATGGGGCCAACTTGTGTACTGGGTATCGGTATTATAACTGTGCACGCGAATACGTTGTAGCACGGAATTAATAGGGTTTGAATGTAGGCGTTAATGGAGAAGACCGTGAAAACTAATTCGTTATCGCGCGTGCGATACTCGTATCCCGAGATCTACAACATTACAACTATCTGTATCACGTATTTCCAGTAAAATGGTTTCCTTCGACTGAAAATTCAATTACAGCGCGCAAGCTTCTTCCCGTTCTCCGTCTTCTCATTCCGAGTGTCTCTACAGATTACCTAACCCTCATCCAGTTTATCTCGTGCCTTCATCCGTGGGTCCACCAACGCGTCCTGCACCCGCTCCGCAGGATCCAATTAAGACGAACTACCTAGCCGAATCGGCCGGTCAAGGGATCGGCGGTACCCACGCACCGGCCTCGTAAAATAATCGGCGAGGTGCGTCGAATTAACGAAGCAAACTCTTGGTTATTAATGAACGAACCGCATGCCGACCGGCTGAGCTTTATTAACGAGGAGTATGCCTGCAGTTTCTCGTTATAAATGCGCGTCCCTTACCGCGTAACTGCACCAGCCTCGATTACCTCGAATAATCCACGAGCAATCGGTAGTGTTCCAACTGGGCATTCGTACCAATTGGTGAAACTGGTACTTGGCGAGAAGAAGGATGCAAGAATAGCGGTGATTGTTTCTAAAGATTTACGAAACAATGACAATTATTCCGGAAAGGTGATTTTGCGATTAATGACAAAGTAAATGATGGTGAGTCAGATAACGAAGCAATTTTCCATGTTCCAGTAACAGAGGTTTCTACATTCGCAGAAAGAATGTGGAAACGTTCGAAAATAAGATTAGTTAGAAATTGTATAATATAGGCATCCTCCAAAGGTGACTAAAGCCTCGTACGTTCTCCTATCCAGGTGCATCCACCCAGAACCCCCTTCCTCTCGAACCATTTTTCTTTTTTCCACTCTAATTATCGCCTCCACCCATCCAGGCCGAATCAGCCGGGCTCGCTAATCTCCCGCGCTCCTAAACGTTTCTAATAACCGTGGCAAAACTCACTAAGCGCTTGGTTTTCGAGCGACGCGCCAGCACGACGGGTGGTACAGCAACTTTCGTTCGGTAACCACCGCGTCCCTCTTCCGACAGCCTAACGTGCCCGATTTCCTTCTTCGCGGCCGCTCACCGCGAGCGAACCACCACAGCGCGGCTTCGGCCTACTCGCGCGTGTTAGCTCGCTCTTAGCGCCCGCTCGATCTTCGCGTCTCTCGATCTTGGCCCGTCGCGTTTGCGCAATCGATCGCGCCTTCCCTTCCTCCCCCAACACGTTAGACACACTACCGTGCGGGGGCAACGATGCAGATCGATGCTTTTGCGATCGGTGCGAATGTTCCGGCATAAGCATTGCCCAGCCTGTTAAAGGATACGGCGCGTAGCTCACAGAGAGGAAAGTCTCCGATCGAAGATCCTTCGGGGTGAGGCGAGAACGATTTCCTGATCGCCATCCGATTGGCCGTGTTGCCAATGGGTATTAATTATGGTCCCTGGATCCTCGTAGGCACCTCGTTTGGTTCCTGCGAGACGCGATTGCGTTTCGACGGTTTCACGATACCGGGAGGGCAATGACTATTCGGTCTCGATTACCAAGGCTGACATAGACATGGATACTTCCTGATGTGTCGGTTGTAAGAGGCACGTGCCCTCCGTGTTGGTTGCGATTGGATTGATCCAGTTGGGGGACGGTGGGTAGAGATTGCGGTGAGCCGTGCCCGCGTATAAGGTGTCCGGAGGATAGTGAGATTTTCTTTAGCGTGCCTTCGATTCGGGTATTCCTTTTGAGGTCGAGTTAAAGGGAAATTTAATTGGCTCGTGGTATAGTTTTGAGGTTGGAGCTAATGGTGAATAGGGAGCATCTTGCGAGAAACTTGATGGATATCGCTTGTAAAGAGGTGGGTTGAGTAATCAAGATGTTACAAATGAACGATATTAGTCCCTCTTACGTGCTTCACATCGAGCGAAGTCGGGTAGGATCAAAGGAGTCGAACAACTTTCTGGGCAGTGGAAGTTAGCGTCCAGTACGGATTGACTTTCGATTAGGTTTGCATAAAGAGTGGACCACCTCGATGGTCAGTACACCGATGAAATCCGTTATAGTTGCGACTACTTTGCACATAATTTATTTCCTCGGGCAGAAAGGCGGTCAGTTTCGTACTGGCAACATCGACTGGACTATTATTATTCTCGTTGATGTATGGTTCTTTCAAGGAATAACATGCTACGACGTCACTGGTTGATGCATGAGTTGGAAATTTACTGGCTCCCGTTTCGACTTTTCACGCTTCCCTCACTCGATGCGCTCATTTGTCACTCATCGAGAGACGCCAGTTTTCCAATCACTCTTATTATTACTACGAATATGTAAACTTAAACTTGCAGACAGCTGCGTATCTAACGTCCGAGCTTCGTGGTCCGATACCTAAATGCAACAGTTATCTAAACGCATGTAATGCCAACTCTCGATATCGTGGCTCAATAAATCACCGTGCATTCTATTTTGCGTTCTATTGAGCTTCGCGGGTACCTACCTGTCTGCAACCCGTTCGTTTCTGTTCTCTCGAATTCCCTAGATATCCGAACAATGGCCACTCTACGAAAAGTATCGTTTTTCGATGTAAACCCCGGTCGATCGAGAAAGCGATAAATTTCGCCGGAAATTTTTTTGCACCTCCAAGAGCATTCGCGATGGTTCTAAGTCACCGGTCCAGCGAGACATCCTTTGACATCTCCGCCCTCGTCTCACGATGAACTTTGATGTTCGCCGACAAAGCACGCCCTCGCATGCCTCATCCTGGATCCACTCTTCTCCAGTTGCTTTTGCGAAACGATCCCTAGGAGGAGGAAGAGGCGAGCAACCGTGCGCGAGCAACCAGCAACGGGCAACGCGATCCATGGGTCGGGGATGTTGCCGATACGGTGACGACTCGTGATTGCCCCAAGAAGGGAAAGGTGTGGCGCGGTGCAGTCATGTTTGCTGATTTATAAGGCTAAATTCCTTTAGCGCGGCAAGGCGCGCGCGCGGATCGACCGTCGCGGTGTGCGAACCAACACCGCCCACACTCACCTCCACCTAACCACGAGCAACGTTTCGGATTCTAACGTTAGGCAAAATTTATCGCCACTCTTCGCCCTCTCTTCCTGCTGCCACCTCCCTCCTAGCTCGTCGGTTTCACGCGCGGCGCGGTGACTACGGAGAACTTCGAGGTTCGGTGATTGGTTCACATGGAGATTGGATCGAAAATGTCACAGGTTCGCATTATTTTCGGGGATTAACACGCCGGCGTTTTAATAGGTAACCATTGATCACGGACGTCGTTAAACTCACTTTCGGGGCCAACGAACGATAAGTTTTGCGAACAATAGCCATAATTCATTCGTCGGCCGAATAATTTACGATGCGCGCCACTTGTTATCTCGGGTGCGTGCTGCTCGGAGATCGGGCAACACCAAACGAATTTCCATTCGTCCTTATTGCAAGATCCGGCACGGGGAGACGCGATCCATTCCGTTTACGCGCGTACCATCGCAATCCATTTCTATTTTTCCCTTCCTCCTCGCGCGAAGGTATCACGATGACACGCGGAGATAACGCGTGTAACGCAATCGACAGGATCGCGCGGAGGGGAAGAACGAGTGGGAGAGAGAGAGAGAGAGATCGAAATGGAGAATCGTGTGCGATATGGCAGGCACGTTGGTTGCCGCGTTCTGCCCCGAGATCGTGGAGGCACGAGCATTTGCACACGTTCGCGCGTCACTCCTCGCGCAGGATTTCCATAGGTGCACGCGCGCGCCTTCCTAGTGCTCAAACGATCCTTCAATTCCAGATAGGATCGCATTTTTCGGATCGCCGTTTTACTATCGATCGACAGTTTCCCCGTAAGCGTTTCTCTCATTCTGCTCTACTGTTTCCTGCGGTGCGCTCGCTTTACGTGCACGCCCACGCAGTCCGAGCACGCACCGCGTGATTATTGAAAGGGAACGTTCAATATTTCGGAACAATGGGAAGGTTTCTGTCGAGGCGCTGGCGAACGTTTACCGATATGCCTGGAGAATGCGTACGGTGACCGTCAAGGCCGCAGACGTTTAGGTAAAATTACGAATAGGTGGTAGTGAACGATCTAGATTATCGCAGATTTCGTTCTTCGAGAAAGAATCATTCGTGTAATCCAATTGTTAACTCTCTCTTGTCTCGTTATTTTGGTGATCGTCGTGCTTTAATCCTTGCTTCATTATTGCTTATTAACTCCTCTTTCGGCAGCCACGCATTCCGCTTTTTTTTCTTTCTCAAGTTGTCCCATTCATTCTCTTGCCTTTTTTCTCTCCCTCCCTCTCTCACCGTTTCTCTTCGACGGCCTTTAATCCCTTCAGATTCTGTCTTGTTCTCGCATTAGCACTTCTCCTCATCTTTCCGTCCCGCTCTCTCTCCGCTCTATTCGCTCAGTCGCGATCTGTGTAAGTAACTGGGGCGGAGTCGGTTGCATCATCGTGCCACAATACCGAGACCGCCTCTCTCTTTCTCTCTCCTTCTCTCGCGAAGCATTCTCTCTTGCTTACCTTTCCTCCACCCCTTCCTCCAAACCCCTCTTCCTACCTCTTCCGTCTCGCTCTCTTCCGTTCCTTAGTCGCGATTCTTCGCGCTCTTCTCACCTCCCTCGTCTTTCCAACTACGACGTCTTCTAGTCCGATAGAACAGAATTCATCGCGAAGAGCCAAGTAGCAGAAGACGAGTCCGAGAAACGTGGCAGTTTCTCTTTTTTCGCGGATTTTACGACTACGGGAGACCGAGAAAATTTTCAATTATGTGGAACGTCCCGAGGAACGGGTTTAAAGTCGAGTTGATCAAAGTATACGTAGATGGCGAACCATTGGTACTCTCGACTAGGTCGAACAAATCATTGACCAATCGGGCAAACGTTTCGCCAACAATAATGAAATCCGGATGAAAAATAAGAAGATATTCAATTACAGTGGATCGGGATCCCTGGCAGAATCTCGTAGCATGATCAAAAATCGCCAAAGGCCGAAACCTCGTGTCGTACAACCTGAGAAGCGAACTTCGCCGCAACGTTACATCGAGAAAGTATCGTTATTGCCATCATCACCCCATACCACCCAGACGCACCATTGCTCGACTCCACCCGGTAACTCTCTTCTTCTTCATCATCTTCTTCTCCTCCTCCTCCACAGCAGGTAACTTCACTTTTTCAGTTTCGCTCTTGCGTCATCGCTACGTCCCTGTCTGCTCGGGCCAACAATTTCGGACGAGCCCACGACGCCCCAGTCCATCCGAGCGACGACAGCAGCGATTACGCAGGAAAAAAGATCGTCCATTAAGGAGCGGACCTAATTGCGGGGGGACGGTTGGTGGGACGAGAGGAGGGACGAGAGGGAGGATGAGAAGAGGAGGAAAAGAGGACGACCAAAAGGAAGACGACGAAGGTTGCACGGAAGGAGAGATACGTGGGGCCCTCCGGGGACTCACAGGCAGATTCTCTCCACCCACGCATATTCTTCGTATGCTCGGAGAGGCCGACGCGACCCGCTCGTTCGCTCGTTCGGTTCCCGCTGGCGCTGGTGTGACGACACCTACTGCTCTCCTACGTTCCACCGGTATAGGTACCACGCCTTTCTAAGCCCAGGGGCATCCGCGCGCGCGGATTAGATTCTGGATCGCTCCAAGGGGCGCTGGGTTAGGGTATAGGTGGTCCGCTTGCGCGCCATATCCTCTTACCCGGATGAATATTCGCTCGTCCGTGGGATTCGCTCGGATAGATCGTCCGGTTCGAATCACGAGGAAGTTGTAGTAAAGTTCGGTGGATTGAAAATTGGCTGGCCCAGGACAGAGTAGAATAAAGACGGTAATAAATTATTAGGGTAATTGGCAGTGATTGCACAAGCGTCGTAGGCACGCTTCCAGTCAGTTTCATTTTGGTGTCCCTTTTTCCAACGATGACTACTCGAGGAGTAAGGCTCCGTTCGGTTTGGAGCATTCGTTAGACGCGCGCCCGTGAAATTCGACTGGCCGTCAATGGTGAACGGTGATAAATGGTATTGCTACGTTGTATCTAACGTGGAGAGTGCCGGATGATTTATGCTTCGAACCTTAGAGTCTCGTTTGGTTTACGTGCATCGGGCGATTTGATCGATTAGAATTTTGATAAGTAGCGTCGTTGGTAGCTCAGCCGCGAATTGTGCGTTTTGTAACTTACACGTCCAAGACAATTTTGATTGGTGCTTCCAGGCTTACAGATTCGTATCTTCTCTTCTTTCGATTCATTTGTACAAGCCGACGTACGTGGCCGTTTCTCGACTTACACTTTCTCCATCGACGAATTTTTCTTTTCTTCTGGGCTCGACCATCACCTTTGATCGTACCGCTTCTTTATTAATTTTACTTCACAAGGTTGTGAATGGCAGCGAGTAATTTCTGAATTTTCGTTCACCGCTCCTTTCGATCGTGCTTGAGTTTATCTACCGATAATAGGAGCTCTTGCTCTCGATGGTGGATCGATCGAAGCAGCTGCGGTTACAGTTGCAGTTGCACTCGAGGCGCACGCGGACCGATTTTCCACGTGGATAGTGCACGATCTAATCTCGAGTGACCCCAACGGGCAGTTCCTTCGTCGGTCTATCCTGGAGTCCACTGTCGATAGTCCAATATTATTAATCGAAGCTTTTCTTCGATGTGGAACAAACGCATCTGGCGTTTTGTTCTTTTCATTTGTAATTCTAGCTTTCGAATGCGCATTGCAAGGTCGATGAAAGTATCGGCATAAGTGCGCGTCTTCTGCAGCTTTTGAAACGCCCTACCGCGAGGTTACTGCGACTCACGGTTTTGCCAGGCTTGCGCAAGGGGCTAAGATCGATCGTCAGTCAATAAAGTAATTTCGCCTGCCCGATGGCTCCCTCGTTCCTCGTTCGCTTCGATCGACCCGCTCTCGAGAGACCTCCGGGTAAATACGAACGTGATTTCGGCTAGATAATGATGCCGTTGCACGTGCCACTCTTTTCCCATCCGTTGTCTTTTCTTCCTTCCCCATTTCCATTCCTTTAATCGACATAATAAAGTCTTCTACGTTATCCAATTCGACTGCGTCGTAATCGACATTTGGGAATGTCCGTTCTCAACCTTTTTCATTTTCAACCACATACTCGAATCCGCACTATAAAAAGGTGATGCGTGGAGAGATCTTTATAGGCTGTCGTCAGCCAATTTGTTTTTAATTAATTTCTTCACCGACTCGATCCGCCTGATTCCGACGTATTGTCGCCTCCCGCGTGTACACGTCATGCGATCGCCTCGACACGATTCGAGATTTTTGCTCGTCGCGAAGGAGAGAAACGTCATCCGGAGGGACGCCAAGGCCGTCGAAACCTGCTCCGATTTCCGTGAACCATCATCGTGATGGCCTTCTGCGGGCGAGTCCCGTGTCAGGAGCGACACCGCGTCGTTTTAATTTCGTTCCTCTTTCGTTGTACTCCGTGTCTCGACTCCTCCTCTCCCGCCTCTTACCACCCACCAATCCGTCTCCCCACTTGAATCCAGGCGCGAATATCCTTATACGAATGTACGTCATTGCCCAGGCAGATCCGGCTGGATGACATCCGTGCAGAACAGGGTTGAAGTGTTTTTTTGCTGAGATTAACTCGGTGCAAGTCCATGATCGGTTAGGCTCCATTTTCATGAGAATGCGAAATTGGTTCGGTCTCGTCGACGATGGTACGAATTGAAGTATTTAACTGCTGTTTAAGAAACCATTGTATTCCATGCATTTTGATACTTTACTTAGTTTATTCCGTTCTAAAAATTAATTTCAAGTTCAATTCTTCCACTCTCCATCGTTCCTTCCTGAATCCAAATTCCTCGTACTGCCAATGAGCAGTAAAAGAACCTTTCGTCGTTCACTCACGCTCGTCATTCTTTCTGACCTCTCGTTACGCTTCGCGCACGCGCGCGTATCTCCCGCAGCAGAGTCGCGTAGTCGCGCGAGCGACTAAAAAATTTCAATAGATCGAGTAACGACTCGCGGACGTGGTCGTTTGGCCGATGGAGCTAGGGAATTCGCGGGCTCTCCCTCGAAGAATTTCACCTTGCGTGACTTAGGCGCAGTCCCGACGGTGGCTCGTCTTCCAGGTAAGGATCTCGCGAGAAGTTGAGTAAAAAGCGGGTGGACAGTGCTACTCTCTGGTACATACAGGATGTCAGCATCCGGAAAGGACCACTCGCTCGTGGGACGAGCGAAGGATGAAAGAAACCGGGCGAAGAAGACGGTTAAATTCCACGTGGGTAATGGGCGCGTGTTGCCCTCCGGGGGAATTTTTGTTGGGTAAAAACGGATTTGAGATAGTGGGCTGGCATGTTTTCATGGTGGTCGGGGCCTTTCGTTTGGGCGGTACAAATTTTCTCCTCGTAAAGATATTTCATAATCGCCGAATCGTAATCACAATCCACTCCGTTCAGCTCCAATGTTTATAAACTCTCAATCGAGTTCGGTATCGGTAATTCGAGTTTTCTTCTGTCAAACACATATGTTTTCATTTGCATACGTTCCAGTTGTTCGTCTCGATAGCATCTAGATATACGTAACCGAGAAATGTTAAAAGTGAAATGTTTACCTAGATCGAACTCGATGGACATTTTTAATCGACGATGCCCCGCGCCTGCAGTAGTTACACAACGATCGATATTCGTGTTCACTCGCTCAACCGCAACATCGACCAATCCTTTGCATCCTTCGAGCACGGTGGCCGCGATCCGTGTCCTGGAACGTCAATGCAACAAAACATCGCGAACGAGCATCCACTGTCTTGTATCAAATTTTTTCTCTTTTCGCAAGTAAGATTATTATACACGGTTACACGTCTATCGGAACTTCGCGAACGGGACGAATCGTTCGAGTGTGAGACAGTGACGTGTACAAGACCGATCCAGTTGTGCTTTCTACTGTTCGTTGCCTCGGTGCACGAGGAATGATTGATCCGCCAGCGACTCTTGTTTTTGCATCGACCCGCTCTTCTAGTCCAAGCCTGTACAATGCTGCGCTGCACGGACAAGGGACGTAACCGCGAGATTGTACGTTGGATCGTACGCGGAAGCGATTCACGCGACGTAAAATTATTGCGCGAACGCGCAGTCCAGTTTTCAGGGAATAGAAGACTTGCAAAGTTCTGCGCGAGATGTGTCCAGTAAGCTTCTAGATAGGTAAGACGGGGAGTTATGATCTCTGATGGCTGCGTTTTGAATATAATCGTTTGCGGTTGGCCTGTCCCTTTGTGGAAAATCGAAGCGTGACCGAACAAATGCGGCAAGAATATTAAACTAATTCTTCTTCTAAACTATATTTTCCTTTATCTATATTGATTACCAAATTAATATCTGGACTTTGGAACTAGAATGCACTAAGGTGCACAATACAAATTTTACCGAAGAGCAAATAAAAAGTTAATATGAATATTACAGAATTACGATGAAACGACTGAAAATAAAATAATTTATACAGTGGTTCGAAGTGAAAAATAAAAATATAAAAAATTGAATACACTCTGGCTCTGAGGTTTTGACGTATCTTCTAATAGTTTTTTTTTTTTCAGAGATAGAATATTTACAAAGCGTGACGCAAAAACAACAGTGTTCATAGGACGAATCCAATTCACGAAAGATGTTTTTCTAAGTATCCTGAAATTCTCAGTCGGTCTAACACGCGCCTCTGTCCCTCTAGGCGCATTCATTAGTCATACGCCTCTGGCTTTTGCATAATCGATGCTAATGTTCCTGCCCGCGTCCTCTCTTCTAACGTTCACGAAATCTCCTCTGAGATAGGCGTCGTCGGTCTAGTTTCCGGGAAGGGACAGCGCGACGCGACGATCCTCTGATCGACGGATCATCGATCCAGAGGGATACCCCCGCCCTCTCTCTCGCAAAGGATTACCGTTACTTCCGCGTAAAGAAGACGAGGAGGAGCCAAGGAGAGGAAAGCAGATGGCTACCTATCGATCTTACGATCGGAATTCGTCTGGGCTCAGTCTACTCCGCTCGAGCCTTCCTCTCTCCGAATTCCTCCACCCGGTCCTCTTACGGATCGCCTAGTAGAAGCGAACCGTGGTTTGAAATCAGGTTGGACCAAACGTCGAGATTTGTTTTCGCGGTAATTTCGAATACATCGTAGGATCGCTTGTCGCTTATCTTTTAGAACGACCCACGAAACTAGCTCCCGGCGTATTGGGACGGCATAACAAAATCGGACGGACGATGTTGGACAATTTTCCCTACAGCTTCTGGGAGGCGAGGAGAAAAAGAATGGTTCAAGAAGATGCATCCGCTAGTCGGCTTGTTCAGTGGATGCTCTTAATCACCTTCTTATCTGGTTCCACAAGCGGCGTAGTCCCTCCGAGCGGTGGTCCTTCGAAACGCGACGGTCCACGTCCATCGATGATCGTGGATGGATGAATTCGTGGGCAGTCGAAGATGGATGGTCCGTCGGGTGCCCCTTAAGCGGAAGCGTAACGGAATCCGCGTCGACAGGGCCGTAACTCTTTGTCCTCGCGGAAGGTCGGCCCGATTTGAATATACGCTCGAAAATCGAGTCCAATGGGAAGATTCCACGATGGTACGTTGCCCATGTCCATCGAGAATGCGCGACGGATGGAACGAACGAATTTGTATTCCTTCCGCTACTCGTTCTATCCTCTATTCGCGCGCGTCTCGCGATCGGACTTTTAGTCCGACGTTTGGACGAGACGTTGGCAATAACGGTGTCGACAGGATAAATGTCGAGGTGGATTTTTAACGACATTGCCATTTGGCAATCGTCGCCTTAGATAGACCTGGGAAAATGTCACAAGTAAACTCGAGACGCGACGCGAGGTGTGTCCTCAGGATTGTCCCTCTTATCGCGATCGTTCACGACGCACAATCATTTTTCCTCTCGAAGCGTGCGTTCCGCTTAGTTTGGATATTTGCGCAATCTTCATACTCGCGTCAACCATCTCCGACACGGTGATAAACGTTCTCAAGCACTCAAACATTCCTCAACCTATCGCCTTTCATAAAGACAGACAGCCTATTAGATTCTAGGATGACAAAATTTTAAAATTTCCATTATTACTTTGCCCCAATGATTGTCTTCTGCGAGAATTACCTTTTCTCACTAACTCTTAATTCTCCTTCTGAACCTCCTCGATCGTCTTGATTTCTCTCGCATCGTTTCGCACGATCGCGAAACAAGCGTGACTCACAGAATCAGAACCGGTGGCTGCGCGAGCGGCTACCGATCTCTCGTCTCGTCGTCGGCTCGATATTCGGAACTCAATTTCGAGATCGCTACCGAGAGAGAAAATACATCGAAGCACGAGGGAGAGTGAGATAAGGATCGATCGATCGCGCGGCTCCTTCTCTCTCCGGGGTCGACCCGGGCGTGTCCTTAGGATGGCCTTTCTTATCGCGATAGCTCTCGAGGACATCGATGGCCTCTCTCGTTGAGCAAGAAACCAACTTACCGACGTATCTATACCCGGGCCGGCTCCACCCACTCTTATCCGCGAACAGCACCAACACCTCTGGGCCCCTCTCAGCCTCGAGCCACCAAGGAGAGACCTCGATTGATCCCGCGCGAATGGGCGAGCGAACGATCTGGACGATCGATCGATCGATCCAATCGTCGATCCGTGGTGTGCACGCAGCCGCTGAACATCCAGGTAGAACTGCGCCGAATTTTTCTCTCGTATCTAATGCTGGTAAGGTAAATAATTTCATTGGTACAAGTAGAGAGACACCGTTTTCTTCGAACCTTCGTGCTCTACGGAATCGGAGAATTCTTGAATAATAATTGGTATTTGCTTTGCTTCCACTTTGTGTTCTTCGGGAGACAAGACATCCTGTTCCATAGATTTTTACCATCCTCCATTGTAAGCCGTCGGTCGCAGGATCGAATGGATCAACAGGATGCGAGTATTTGCGATCGTTAACTGTGCTCTGCGCGGTGATCGATCGCTTGCGGGCGCGTCCGCCCCTGCCCGTCGAGGAGGACTCGCGTATGTCTGCTTAAGGATTCGTGAATTCTGATTAGCAGGAGAAAGAGGTCTATCCTCTCTCTGGCTACCTCGAGATTCGCAGGATCGGTTGGCGTTCGACACGCCACTCGAGCAAGCTCGGTGGATTTGGAGGCTGAATTTTTATGTCCGTTCTTCTCCCTTTCCTCTCTCTTTTTCTCTTTGTTGCTGCGGGGTATACCAATGAAAGAATTAGTGACGTCAAGATCGGCGGAATAAATTTTCAATTCCGACGATCATCTCGCAATACGAGTTCGTCACGCCCGGTTGGAAGCAGATCACGAGAATCGATGTCTGATCGATCGAGATGCACGATGAATTTCATTTCGGACGATATCGAATGAATGGCAGCGCGTGAAGATCGATTATCGGGATGATCGAGAGATCGACTCATTAGTGGATCAGTGAGATGAGAGTTATTGTTATTTCGTGTTGAGGAGTTTATTGGACGGGTGGTCAACGAGAGAATTGTTTCTACCGTTGGATTCGATGAGGCATTGTTTTATATAAATTGTTTAGATGGTTTCACAATTTCTCATGAGAGCTTGCTGGGCCTTATAATTGTTTGGCCAAGCGAAACAAAATGCCATGGTCGATAGGTCGAAGGGTAATATTCCAGTCATGCATATTTTACTGTAGGTTCGTTGAATGACAGGCTCGTCCAAGTATGATTTATTCTTAATTGACATCCAAGATGATACGTTCGATCGCTTGAAATCGATTATGCCATTCGATTGGATGAGCCCTCTTCGACTGCTACTTTGTAACGATCTCGCGTACGGAACGATCCGCACGCGTCATCCTCTTTGCACGAAACAATCCTTGATACGAGATATGGCACTATCGATCGTAAGTTGCATTCCATCTGACGATTATATCGTACAAATAACCAAAGCGAGAATAAACGCGTCGATACGTAGCAGCGCCGATGCAAATTGATAGCATTTTCTTACTATTCTCTTACCCGATTAAAATTACTTCGAACACTCTGGTGAAAGTACATAATTTGGGAGTTACAAAGCAAAAAATTCTTGGGTATATCCCCAGTGGTCATCTCGTAGTGACCAACCAACGTTTCGTCCATTGTCCCTGAATTCAGATCTATTTCAACACACGGAAAATAGTTTGTAGCAATTGTGGGTCATGGTCCAAAGTGCTACCCAAAACGGGTTGACAAGGTTGCTCCAAATACCTTCACAAGCAGATTCCATCGATCGATGAAAGTAAGTTCAGAAGGTAAAACGGTAAACAACGCTGTACCTTTGGATATCGAATTCCAAAAGTTCTCTGCGCGGACAAAAACTTATGACCAATCGTCGCTCACAATAGTCATTTGGACGATTCATCGCGGCCCTATTGGCACATTTTGTCGCAATGCCTGTACCCTCGTGAATACTACACGGCACGTAAGTACCTGTATTAGTGTACACGGAAAGGCACGGCGAGACTTCGCACGCACACATTTGGACGATCCACACCGGAACGAATTCAATCACGAGATCCTTACTCGCTAGTTCGCTCGCTCGTTCGCTGGCGCGTTCGTGCGGACAGCTCTAGAGAGCGCGTTGAAATTTTTGCGCGACCTCGCTAACGGGTTAAACGGGATGGACGACTGCATTATACTATCGGTACGGAATACGCCTTGGGAACGTGTCCTCTTCGCCTTTCAATAGCTTCTCGATCGTCCGCGAGGATACACGAGGAGAGTCGCTGAAGTGGCTTCCGCGGCGTGTACCAAGAGAAATGTGGAGATGAATGGTAGGAGGATGGGTCGTAGTTTAATGCTGGGATACCCACTCATGC
This sequence comes from Tiphia femorata, assembly GCA_944319695.1. Lineage (NCBI taxonomy): Eukaryota > Metazoa > Arthropoda > Insecta > Hymenoptera > Tiphiidae > Tiphia > Tiphia femorata. The sequence continues at coordinate 3,139,016 of OX090899.1, forward strand.
TATTTTCTTCGTCGATTAATTAAAGATAAATGCGCCACTTTGTGGAAACACAGGGTTCTCGCGGCGGCTGAGATTTATTGCTCAATTTGATGCCGACTTTTGAAAGATCCATTGTACTATGGTTTTTTTTAATCGAGACCCCGGCGCTGTGCAATAGTTGGAGAGGAAGAGTTTATACGAATCTCGTAGGAACCGAGAAATCGTAGGTACGAGAGAATAATCATCGTGACGAATCCTCCGACGAATTTGCCTTCACATTAGTCTCCTATTGCTTAACGTTCGTTAAGCTTTGGCGGTCCCAAGAATGACAACTCCTGTCGTCTTATTGAGAAACATGCTAATGAATCTCGCGATCAACTTTGACGTTACTACGCCTAATATTCTCGTCCGTGAAGGAAGGAAGTTGCCGACTACCTGAAAGCCGCGTGAAAGACCGATTAGAAAACTGATCGTTACTCAACCGTACGGACGTGCGGGTCGTCTTCGGACGTTTCCACAAAATTCGTTCCACCGAAATGCTCGGATCCACCGACGAGGACCGATCTAAGCGAGTACCTTCCTACGCACAGAATCGAGACCCGCTGTCCGCACCAGTGCTGGTCGCGCTCCGTTCGCGCGAAAGACCGCGCCGGATTCTGCGATCGGAGAACGGCTCGCGGAGAATTCTTGCCAGTTGCGCGCTTCGAACCGAGAGCGGTTCGTGGATGGTCTCCCGGGTGCACGTGTGCCTGCACGCGTGTGGGTCAGCGTAGATACGCTGGTACTGGCTAGCCTGTGTGGGAGCGCGTGCTGAGGGGCCAGTCGCCCTTGCCGAGGAGCCTGAGGCACGGGCGTGGGCCTTTCACTCCTGCCATCCGCATCGTTCCTTAACTATCGGAGCTCACAGCGCGTGCATGCGCCTGCGCGCGAGCGTGTTGCGACGGTATCCACTTTGCGTGTGGGTGTGCGGCCTGCCGTGGGGAGAGCAAGCGCGCCACTCGGATAAGTACAATCACTCTCCTGGACCTCTCTCACTTCTCGCTGGCCCGGCCTCAGCCACGATCGCCCTATCGCACTGGCGCTCGGCGTTTCTCTCGAATTTCTTAAGCGCACGTAAAGGTGATGCACTTTGGGATTTACGATTTTTGCCGAAGAATTGTAAGAACGCTCTCCGAGATTTATGAACTTTTTGGGAAAAGCGAAACTAAGGAACTCGCAGCAAGCTTCTTGAGTAGGTGTCCAACTTAGGTGTATTAAGATTTGTATGGAGTCATTGTACGTATAGAATTTTGTAAGTGTGGGTGACAGATGCAATTCTATCCAAAGTCTCGGCATATTCGTGTGCTTCGTATGCGGTGGCGACGGGTACTCGAGCATTCTCTATATTTAAACGTGCTTGCCATTCGTTACGGTTATCGAAAACTATTCGTAACTGCTTCGATCCGGTGACTCCGAGCGCATTACAGTGGATTACAAGGAGAGCCCCCAGCACACGGGGAACTGACTCCCGTCTATCTCGAGCGTGGAATCCGCTTTCTTGGATAACCAGCCGCGCCGGCGATCGACTCCTTTTTATTAGAAAGTCTTATCAGACGAATGTGTTCGAGGTACGTTGGTGCCGATCGCTTTTATTACATTAGAGTGCCACTCGGATGACTTTATCTGCTATCCGGGAACGATCTTTCTCTCTCTCTCTTTTCCTCTCTCTTCTCACTTTAATCTCTCTCTCTCTCTCTCTCTCCTCCCTCTTCTCTTCCTACGGAGAGAACTTATCATTGTTTTTGCTTTCGAACCGACGACGATCGGCGATCACAGCGACTCTCAACTACACCTTCCTGCTTCTCAGACGCGCTGGTCACTCGAACGAAGGCGGAATTTGCATCTCGCAGGACGAAAATGCGTTACACCAGTAGTTCAGGTGGTTATCCAACCTCGAGGGATAAGCTCGCTCGGACGAACGGCCGATCAGCGGCGCGTGGTCCGCTCCTTTCGTGCCTCCATTAGTACGTTCTATCGCGCAAATGTCTTCGCGTTTTGTTCGATTGGTATCGAAGTTTTGTTGCATCGGAATGCCCCGCGAGCGGATCGCTCGGTTACGTCTGCGTGGACGTGGAAGCGCGAGATGCCGCTTACTTCGCCAGGCGTACCATTTCTGATCGTTTCGTTGGGCATTCGACGACGCAGCAATGGCCCCGCCATCTTTCATCTTCTTCATTTTTCCTCGTTTCCCATCGGATCGCGCGCGTGCTCGATCTTTTTATTGCAACCATCGTCGAGCGCGTGAGTACGCCTGACTTCGATCGCAGTGCTTGATAATCTTGCGCGCTTCACTTCGGTAAGTGTCTGGCCAAGTAAGAGTCGTTTATCCCCAACGATTCCCGGCAGCGATTGCTTTTCATTTCATCGCAAGTACCACGCGGAGTGACGATGACTTCATTAGCTTCGTCCAGTCACGGAGCTCCCTTTAGGCGGTAATAGAGTGCCTTCATCGTCGCTGGACAAGAGATTTCAACGTTCGTGTCGCGCGATTGACATTACGTAACGGTATCGCGCGTCACGTGCATTATACTGGTCCATAAGAGAGATCGACTAAATCAACGGGACACGTTTATTAATTCAAGCATCGTTATTCAACTTTGACGCGTGACGAATGAGAAAAACTCCGTTGGACTGTTTCATCGATGAGAAAAGAAATTTTTTTCAATTTCAGCCACTGGTCCGTCCACGTTAATTTCCTCGGCTCTCACCGTACATGATCTCGTGACATCCGCGACAGGATTTTTAATCGAATTGCACAACCGGCCGCGTAGCACCGTCAAGATCGCGCACTTCACGAGCGCAATTTTAAATATCATAATTCCCCGCTGGGATAATTTACGGACGATCCTGAGCAATGACGCGAATAATGATATGTCCGGGTGCCGGCCCAGCTTGGATAATTATTTCGTTAACCGCGCACTCCCCGACGGTGGTCCATCGGGCGCGCACTTATTATATTCACTTTAATAATACGCATTCGCGGGCGTTACGCGATCGTAATCATGGCTTCGAGGTGGAAGTGGTGGAAGCAGGCCGAAGATGAGAAGGAATAAGAATGAGAGGACGAAGGGGTAAGAGGAGCGGAAGGGAAGGAAGAAGGGGGTTAAGGTTACCCGACTAATAATCGTTCGTTAAGCGAAGGGGCGACCCTCCTCCTCGCTCCTCCCCTCCCTCATTACCGATCGCTTTAAATCGCTGTATACGAAGTGCTCCCGCGCGCCACTTAAATTCGTCCCTAATTGGCCGTTTTCGTTGTCAGCGCCACTCGAACGGGCCCGAGGAGTGGGGCCGTGCGTTGTGGCCCAACGAGGGGCCCACGTTGTCGCGCCACGAGGCGAAAATTAGTACGTCGGATGACATTTCAATCAGGTGTACGACGACGTGCTCGCGGTGGAATTCGAATTAGTGAGCTGTTTGGTTTCAGGATGCGAGTACGTGTCGGCAATGAGGGACCCGGGCCACGAGGTCTCTGGTATCGGCAGACGCTTCATTAGGCTAACGAAATCGGTACAGCTAATTATCCTCGGGTAAGGCTACCGGTGTATGTGCCTCAAGGGCACTCGCGGTTCTATTATTATCGTGACGTGAGATCATGGGAAATTCGTCAGGTTTGCGGCGAAAGTTACGACGGATCGATGCGTCGCGCCGTCGCAGTCGTGAGAAAAATTTGTTCCCGATCGTAGTTTCGTAAGAGGCCGAGGGAATTGATATTTGGGGCTAGCTCGAGCGGTGTATTTTTCCACGAGTGTTTTTCGACTCTCCCTTTCACTCTTGTGATAAATATGTCGAAAAAGCTAGCAGATGGGACGAATGCGAAATATTTACAGTAAGGGAGAGAAATACTTGGGTAACTACTGCTAAAAATCGTACGATCTTCACCAGGCCGTAATCGTCTGCGAACAAATGTGGTTTTAAAGGTTTTTATCGTTAGGCTATTATATCGCGAGATCTTCCACATGGTCCGAAGTTATTGCACCTTGGCAATTACGAAGAGAGTTGCGCGCATGGACGACAAAATTGAAGAAATATCGCAGTAGAATCCGGCGGAACGTCGTAATCTTAATAATCGTGCATGCTGCGAATATTTATAACTATCGGGGTCGTTTATCAATAGGCGTATCAAGGGTAATGCGAGCGGCAAATGCGCTCGAAACGGCGCCCGTTCGTTACGCGCGCGCGGCCTATGTACCGATTAAACACGGCGCGCAAGCAGCACAAGGAAGGCGACGTCTGTGTGTCGCTCGCGATGCCGCTATCCTCGCTACACACTTCTTGTGAACTTTATTTTTTCACCGAAGTGAAACACATAGTAAGAGAGGGAGCAAAAGCTTGTTTGCGCGGGGGCTAACGGTGGATGGTGGACGACCTGAGATGAGTTCAGACTGGTTTAGGTTTTCACGATAACTTTGCCACTGCGCTCCGGCGTGCTTTCTGTTTACTTCGTATGTGGGTTAGGTCGAGGAACGAATTACGGGGTGAACGTGAGAACGTCTATTTTCAACGTAAGAACATTCAGGTACTACCGTCGATTAATACCGTCCAATTGCCACTGTGCAAATTCTCCACGACTATCCAATTTCATCCGTGCATCCATTCCACGCGACGTAAATATCGTATCTCTCCTTCGTGTTTATCCCACTGAATTCCATTCAAGTAGTACAGGTTTACGAAAGGTCGGACATTGTATCGACTACATTCTTTCACACCTTTTCCACGAGATCGGGGTCAACCGATGCCGGTTTAAATATCATTCTTCCGTAACTCCCTTTTATATCATTAGTTTCCACCTTTGTTCGACGTTTGCCAATGACGCTTACTCCTGTCCGATTCCAAATTACCACCTAGATCCTTCACCTCGTTGGCGTTGTCCGCTTACACACGTGAAACCACCAACACTTCTGCACTGCTTGTACGTCATTATCGGCTGGTGCAGCACCGGTTCAGGCGTAAGCGCCAGTGCCGATCGTTTGCATGCGCGGCGATTACGCGCGTCATTCCGCCCCGCGAAGGGACCGCAATGCCGCACCGCCTGATATTGCTTATTAACTCGGTTTGTCAGCGCGAAGAGAGCGGTGGAGAAAGAGGGATAGAGAGAGAGAGGAAGGGAGAGAGAGAGAGAGAGGCCCTGTTCTGTCGAAGAAACTAACGGTCATTCGCCGGCTCGTTCTGCTTCGCTCTGTTCGCTCCGAGCACGTAGGACCGGTTGCAGAAACCGAAGTGGCGTCGCGCAGCCCCGTGAATAATCGGCTAAAACCGATTGCCAGGATGAATTCAAGCCTCGGACGGTTTAATGCGTTTCTCCGGATATCAAAGGAAGTCTTACTGCTTCTGCGGAATACGTCAGAAATTCCCTCGATATGTTCCGTTCATACGGCTGGTTCGGTGGACAAGAAGTGAATAAAGGGTTGATGGAATCGTCGATGGTACGATTTCAGTATCCAAACGGATTGTTTCAATATTATAACAGAGATTGAAGAAGGTTTCGATAATAGAATTAATTAACTGGCTGTTGTTGATGAATTACGCATCGATGTCTCGTCGATTGTTATTAAAAATATTAAGCGCAAGAAACATTTTGTAGGTACGAATGAGCCAAAAGTTCGATTCGATCTTGAGAATAAAATAAGACAGACACGGGGCTATTAATAAACAAATTAGGCGCTTCATTCCTAAAGCGAGAATCATCCATTAGTCCTGACAGAGGCGTACGGGATCTAACTAGATACAAATGAATTACACTCTTCACACGCTCCCGAGAATTACACGCCTGTCCACGGTCGACGAGACCATCGTTAGAAGATTAATTACGATAATTGCTATGTCGCGTTAATTGCTCTCGACCGTCCCTCCCGTTCTCACCCCTCTCGTAGGCCCGAGGAGATTTCGACAAGCGACCGCGGAGGTAATGAATTATCGCGCGCCTTACAAACGACCGGTCTTGTCTCAAGGATTCGTCGCTTGGCCTTTTTCTCACGCGTCGGTGACTTTTCCGCGCGAACCGATGGAAGGCCGTTTGAATTTCGCGCCGACACGAGAGAGGAAGAAATTGCGCGAGGAGCGAAAAAATTCGACGGCCAAGAACGTCAGTATCCTCTTTCACATTCGGAGACACAATTATTCTCCGCAACGGTAAAAAGATTTACACCGATGATCGCGAGATCGACGTAGGTGGTGCTTTTAATTTAACTTCGCGTGAGCTGGCATTTTACTTCACGAGGACCGTGGAACGTCAAGGTGGAGGTGTAAAAAGAGGAGCAAAGAAGCCCGACGAAAAATGAATCTCTTGCACCGACAGTGACATATCATTTGGAGGAGAATCGCAAGCGCGAGGTAGTCTGGAACAAGAATTACCGGCGTTTATGGCAGGCGTGGGGCCCTTAAGCTTTCACGGCCCTTGCGCATTATGCAAAATAAGTTACGGCCGTCCGATCGCTAATTTTTGCGAAGGCTCTCTGCCAATTTTACTTCACCTCCTTCTTGTGCTCCGCGAGAAGAAGAGAGCTTCATAATTACCTCGTAACTTGTATCGACCTCGCGCACGTAACCCTTTCGAGATTTCCGAAGGCATGACAAGATAATAAGCTATCGTGCACATAATTACCAGGAGGACTCATCCCCATTTTTTTTTTGTCTTTACTCCGACATACCGATCGCCGATTTCTCCGCCCGCGGAGAATCGAACGGTCCTCGAGGACGAGGTGTAAAGGTAACACCCCCTTTTTCTCGAGAGAGTGCGTAGGGTCGGAAGGGCGTTGGTTACGTACGGGCTCGCGTGCTTTCTCCCCGGTTTCTCCGAGGGGGTCACCGAGAACAATGAACTTTATTTCACCCTCGATAATTATCACACACGCCTCGCACTCACCAAGATCGAAGAAGCATTTATCTCTTGAATATGATAAATTACAGGACAGATCTTTTATCTGGAAGCATCAAATCTCGCCCATTTACATTCGACAATTTCATCGTAAATCGAATGTTTACTGTCGCCGATAAGAAATTCCCGTTGCATCGTAAAATTCTCTTTTCACGACGCTCTACCTGCCAAGGCAGAATCTTGCCGCGCGATCATCCTCAAGGCTTGCTCTCGTCGTCCGACCCACCCGATCGCAAACGCGCACGCGTGCTCACGCATGCGCGCACGCACACGGCGCATCGACACCCTAAATGGCCGCGATGACGTACGGTAGCAAAACATTAATCATTACCGACGCCGCCGATCGGCAGTCGATCGATTTTGCCGCGTGTCCTTAACGTCGCGGTGCGGGCAGACGATTTTTTGCGTGTCTCGTTTGGCTCGTTTGGCCATCGGCGAAGACACGCGTGCATCTCTGATGTGCACCAACCAGTCCCTCTCCGTCTCTTCCTTCGCCTCTTCGACCCTCTCGTCTTCTTTCGACCTTCACCCGGTCTCTCTTCCACCTTCGATCGTCCTTCGTTCTCCTTTCGCGCGCACCTCCGTTCCTCCTTTTACTCCGTTCGACAATTCTCGCTCTCTTCTTCTTCGCGCATTTCTCTTTCTCTCCTGGCACGCGAGTGCGAACGTGCGAGTGATTCGATCGAAGAGGAAGCGTGTCGGTGCGAAGAGGAACGGTAAGTAGGATACGAGTTGGCTTTATTAAAAGATAATACGGGGAGACGGATACAAATTAATTGGGGATAGTTTAGCCACTGGAGGGTGAGATTGTCGAGGGAGATTGTCGGAGCGCGCGATAGCTTGGTAATTATCGGTAGTTGTGGATATCTACTCGGTGGTACCGGTATGCAAATTGAATTGGAACTAGTCGTAGGAGGAGGTACTGCTGACGGTTTACTTCTTTTTTTTGTGTCATTGATTTTAATGCGACCAGGAGCGCGATTCGTTTCTCCGAGAGCCGGTAATGAAATAACATCGGGAACATTGTGCGACGTCTTGCTCTCGTGGAATTTAGACGCAAGAGAGCTTACGTTGATTATGTGAATTTGAAAATGTAGGGTGTAATATTTGTACCTTGTCGGAATAAGAGTTGGTATTAATGTCAATTGATTTAGAATAATCGTAAATGAGAGGAGATGGGACGTATATTTGTTCGGAAGAAGATTTTGGGGTATCTGGCACGTAAACTTATAACATATAAAATAAATGTACATATTATCTATTTCTCGGAAAAAATCTCATATCGATTTCCATCGAACAGCGAATATTGAATAATACGTTTTTCATTTTACTCATGAAGATTCTAAAGTGGACAACGGTCAGAAAAGTCTCGCATATCGAAAGTAATGTTTAAATGGTGTGATTCACCAATCGCCATCCTCGTCCTTTCCTCCAATTTACCCACAATTACCAATCGACCCACAGTCTCAGGGACGAAGATTTCGTACCGTGGCGAACGAATTACTCGGATACTCGCTATCACGATCTTACGGTAAACATTTGAGCGGTGGGCCATTTTACCGAGGCGCAGGCGCAGGAACGAAAAGATTGCGAAACTTTTGGACGCTCCCTCGACGTTTCCTCTCGAAGTCCATCGGTATCTTCCGGAGCATCGTGCGGGGCGGAGTAGGAGGAGAAGGTGATGGTACTGCACCTGTGCGTCAATCCTACAATTACCGGAGGAAGGAGAAGACAGGGGAGAGGCGAGATGAGTTCGAATGTGGAACTTCGGGCCGATTACCGTGAAACGTGGCATGTGACGAGCGAGTGAGCAAGCGAGCGTACCAGCTCGGGCGCGAACGTCAATCAAAAGACACCGGGCTAAGAAGGAGCACCGAGAGTACCCAAGGTTTACGAGATGGCCAAAGAGAGAGAGAAGGAGAGGAGGGCACCTTTTATTTTTTTTTCTCTTCACGTGTCGAGCGCTTGCGCGCACAGTTTTTGTTCGTCCTCGTTACATTCCTTTCTTTATTAATTTTTTGCCGGCCCGCGCTAAGAAAGGGATCATTATCTCGTCGCTTATCAAACGCCGTTCCACCCCCGGATACTAAAGGGAAACTTAAGTGTCCCAATTGCGTCGAACACCGTAATTAACTCGGGATTAATTAAACGTCCGATGAATTCGTCGCTTGCGTTTCGTCGAACGAGCGAAGTACTTAGCTGTCTCTCCGTCTCTCTCTTTCTCTCTCTCGCTCCCTCCGTCTCTCTGCCAAGAAAAAATAAAAAATTATTCCAAATCTTTTTCCTCGGCGTTAGCAAATAGCCATATTGCAGTCTTTTCTACAACTGTCCAAAGAAGAATCGGACGTGGTGAGAAATACAGCTTCCGATCGTATACTCTTTGGCTCGCGTTAAATGTCAATGTCTATGCGCTAGCATTGGCTACCGTGCCATTGGTTCGTAGTCGTAAATTGACTTTCCAAGTAATAAGTTAGTAATAACTGCCAATAGTCGATGCGGCTATAAAAAGCCGGGCCGTGCGTGCGCTCGCTTGCAAAATGAACGATCGAATTGGCGAGAGGGTAGGTGGGGAATGAGCGTGCCTATAACGAGAGTTTAATGTGTAAACGGTATCCGGGCGGTGAAGTCATTTGAAGCTTTTTACGTGACGATCCCAGTTTCTCACCTGGCACGATCGGGCGTGCGCGCGGGCGCACGCTCTATTCGCGCTAACGAACGGACAAAATCTAACGCGATTTTATTCGCATCAGGATCATTAAGTTTGGCGACTCCTCAGCTCGTCAAAGATATCGCTCCTGGGGATAGATTGAAAATTCATCGCGCTCTATACTTCTCGGACGTATCTTCCTTTGTTAAATGGGATAATAAAATTATCGATTACATTGAGAAAAACTTCGTGCTTTTGATGAACACTATTTCTACCAGGATTTTGTATACACCTGTTTCGACCAAGAGGCGTCTTTTTGTGTCCAGGATGAGCTGCAAGAAAATGATACCTCTAAATTAATTTAACAACTAATATACGAATGGTGAAAGAAGTGATTGCGGAAATATGATTCGACTTGGAAAATAAATTTAAAATGCAATTTGAGAAGGTGTCTTTTGACACCTTTGGTAGAAATCATGTTAAAGGATTTTCCCTTTACAGCAGATTTTTGTTCTCAGTAATAAGATCGACGTTTGTAAGTGAGATCTGCTTATCGGATGGTGAGAGGATTATTTGCCACGTTACGCGAGATTCCACACATCCGCTGGGTGCGGCCGTTTCGAATTAACCGGAAGGATTCCCACGATGGGGCCCGCTATCAATGCGATTTCCGACAATTTCTCTTCTGCCGATTAAAACCGCATAACTTTCTACACCAGTACGCGCTTCTCCCCGAGTCAGTTGCCGCTTCACTTCCGCGACATTCTATCGGTATGCGATGCGTCCCCTTGGTGGGCACCCAGGTGGTTTCCTGTTTTTCTCCACGCTTTCGCTCAAAAACTGACCGCCCGAAGAGCATCGAGTAATTTCGTTCTTTAATTGGCCGTCCGTCATTAATTGGATCTGCTCTCTCGCACATCGTCGATCTCTCGTTGCATTTCGAACGCATCCTCGAATCTTCGCGAGGGTCTCGTTAACTTCGCCAAATTCGAAAGTTTCTCCAGCGTTTTTGGGCTCGCAAGTCAAAACCGGTCGAAAGATCGTCGCTCTCATCCTCGATGTTTTGCAGCTTCCTGAGAGTTGCAGCTTATTTCACGTACTTCATTCCACTTGCTTGCGATGTATTCTTCCTGCGACAGAACTTCTTGTAAAATAACACAAGAAAGAATGATGCTCGAATACTGAAAAACTGTATCCTTCATTGGAAGCTGGGGCTTGGACTGATAAATACGTTAAGAGAAAGAAATAAATTAATGGTTACGTATATCTACTCCGTTGCTTTTTATCCTTTCTGACTTGAGGCCCTGTACTCATTCGGTGATCCACAATTTCCGGTTATCAACATGACCGCCATTGGTCGTTTTTATAAGAAATTTCTCTTAACCACCACGCGTCTAATCCTAACATTACGCGAAAGGTTCGTCGAAGTATCGAGAGAAGAATAAACGAACAAGTCGCAGAGATAAACGAAGTAACCTGCGGACCTCTTCTGCACGACCCAATGAAATGCACCATAAGGCCCCGACTGAGAGACACCCACGTGCCCTGGGGCCTCCGACGTGCACTATATCTCCAAGGGTGCAGCACTAAATCATCCTCGTGATGAATGCGAGATCTATCTGGCCGCGTTTTCCCTATAAATTTCTCCTCGGCAGTGAGATGCGCGAGGGTGCCCGAGAACCCGGCACGTAGTCGCGCGTGGGCGACCTTCCACGGTGGAATCCAAGCGTAATGGATATGGACATCGTGGATGGACCCTCCTAAAACCTTCCTCCGCGATAGTTCGCGACTTGCTCGCGAGTACTGGACGGGACAGGAAAGAGCGAACGAAAGAACGAAATAAAACGTGCGAGGGTAAGGCGTGCGATTGCACGGCTTGGCTCTCCTTGCCGGTCGCGATCCCCATGGGCGAAAAGGATGTTCATGGGCGTAAAGGGGATTTCTGGTTTCGCGTTTCAGCCATGTAACGGAACGATGACCCCTGCGTTGTTCTGGGTAGGAGGTGATGCGAGTAAGCGACTGCTCGTGAAGAAGAAGGAAGAGGAGGAGATTGGGCGGAAGTGATTTGGATCAAGAAAAACGATTTATCTTTGGACGAATCGCAAGAAAGATTGAGCTGGTGAAAACGTTTCAAACGTCGAGACATCTTAAAAAGGCTGCCTCGTTGCAGGAACTTTCGTCCGACGAGAGAAATTCGTTCGTATCAAAATTCTCCATCGGTGAACAAAGAGACGATGGAAAAGTATATTCGAGAGAAATAGACGTTTTCCGATAGCGCAAGGACCAATTACGATTATTGTGACCGATTAATAAGATCAAAGGTAATCCGTGTTTAAAGTAAGAGGACGCTGTAAACGTGTTTTACGCATCGACCATTTAGAATACCTCGTGCCAAGGCAACGATTAAGGATACATACTAACCGGCCTCGTTAAATGTTTATTCTTACGCTCACGCGTCCCGTGCGTCTCACCCGCGAACTGGACTGTACATTATGAAATTATCGCGATCGAGCTGGCCGAACGAGACTCGCGCCGGAAGCTCGATCGTATAATTTAGCGACGACGAGTCCCACGATAAACTCTCGTTGTTCATGCGTTATCGAGTATTCGCGCTAGGCGCGATATGCTTTTCTCGTTTCTCGCCAGAAAATTATCTCTTATCTTCTCAGGGATCTTCGGCTAAGCGCGCCTGCTCGCCTCGCGCTTATCACAACCTCCTGTCGCTACCAACGCATCGAGCCTGCCGATTTAATTACGGAAATAGAGGTTTCGATTATCGATGTCCACGCGGTCCGAGTAAGATTTACTACCACCCTGGGAGTAAATTATTCTCTCGTGCCTATCCCGATAGACGACTTTGGAATCGGTCGATAGATACGCGGAATGCTTTCGGGATTGACGGAAAGATCAAAGGGCCGTGTACGAGCGAGTGGCTAATCGAAGTACCCATTGTTGGTGGCTCGATCGAGCAGGAGTGGCGTTCCATTATCACGCGCGGCGGGTAAGTTGAAAGGGTCGCGAACGAATTTATCCGTTTGCGGGCGCACACTTTTCGATCTAATTACATAATTTTGCATTCCACCGATGTCTCGCGTGGGCCGATCACGACGCGATCATCGCGAGGGGATAAGTCGACTATTTAAGGGATAGATAAGGAAACTAGTTGAAGACGCGATAATGAATTCTGCCTTGTCCAACTTGGACCGGGTTGAGTCAAGCGAACACCGTAACTTACTGCGGAAAATCCTATATTCTTTTCGCTCCTTCGCTTCGATTACGGTCCGAAGCGTGAGGAGGATTACACGAGAGGTGAATTATAAGCTGACAAGAGGACGCAACAATGTTTAAGAGCGGAGTCCGCCCATAGCTGCTGTAACCGGAGGATCGGTTTCGACAGAGATAATCTCCCGTTACGAAGAAAATCCAGTTCGTGGAAATTCTATCGTTGACCTGTCGAAATAACCAGCCATTAACGAGCGGCACCAGGGGTAATTCACGGCTCGGAGTAGTTGTACTGTTACGTATAGATTACACCATTTGCAAGTCGCTCTCGAAACTCGTCGATCTCTCGAACGAGGGACTTCGTACCATGCCGGGGCATTTCTAACTGGCAACAGGAAAAGGTGGACAACGGTGTTCCGCGCGGGCGGCTGGACAGCGCATCGATGTGTCCCGCCGGACGTCTCGGTAGAAGCTTGCCCGCCAGCTGGATGAATTATGCATAAATTAATCGCGCCACGCTCGATTTTTCGTAGTCGCATCCGTTTTAAGCACCTCGCCGCACAAGGCTACTATTCACGGACGCTCATTAACTCCAACAACTGCTCTTGTTTCCTGAAAATTCGTTCGACAGTCACTTCGTACCTGTCTCGTCCGAATGGTCGAACCTTGGACGCTTCTGGTTCCGACATTTCTCACAACGAAACTTACCGTGCTAGAACGTTAGAAAAGATCAGCAGTATTCTTCTCGAGGGTTTAAGAGAATTCGAGGACATGCGTAGACCAGGAGTTAGCACGAATTTTTGCGCGTCAGGATAATCGACGAGCGTTGCGCATAAAATTAATCCAAGGCGAAGAATCTCCGACGGCGAGGCGACTCGTCGCGGAATTCGCCACGCAAGACTACCCCCGATGGACGGCGTTCCTCTCGGCGCTTAAATCATCTCGGTATTCCGCGTAGCAGTTTGCTACTGTACGCCAACCAGTTTCGTTTCTTTTGCCCTGCTCGTGCGCTCGAACGCGTTCTCCCGGGATATTCCACTAATAACTCCTCGCTAACGAATTTTAATGCACCCTGCGCGGGAGATTCGACTCGTCCGTGAATATTCAAGCCCATTTAAATTAATAAAATAACGTAATTTCTCTTCCGCTAAAAGCTTATCGCGCGAGAGTCTGTAAAAACTGTCGACTGGTATCCGACTAAAATCCATCTAAGCTCTCGTAATCGCTAAGAATCGTCACGCTTCGACAATTCTTGAAATCCTACCACGAGCAACAATGTCTTTCGTCCGCGAACGATAAATTTACGGCGGGGCCTGCGGTCCGGGCGGATCGGACGGCCACAACTCCCGCGTTATTTCGCGCTCGGCCACGGTACTTAACTGTTGTTCGTACCTAGGGCGATAAATAAGAGACGGCTTGGCCGGGATGTGGCAATGGATAAAGGATCGCTTGGAAAATCGGCCGACGTGCGTGCGCGCGTGCGCCTCCGCACCATTCGCCCGGCGTGTCGGCTCGACAAAGCGCGCGCGCTCTTTAACAGTCCTTCGTAGAGCGCACGCGCATTTCAACGGCGGACGACCGCGTCGAGTTTCGCGATTTCCACGTCGAATGGACCGCTTGTACGCGCACCTCCGACCCTCTCTTTCTCGCTGATAGGTTTATAAATCCACGCGAACGACGTGGCGGGCGATCGATCGGACAATGAGACGCGGTATAAGCGCGTTAATAAGAGCGATAAGGGTGAGTCGGAACGAGAGCGAGCGAAACATTCGGGAAGCGAAGCGTGGCGGGAAATCCATGGATTTTAATGAGAATCGATGGACACCACCGGGTTCCAAGGCGTTCGCGAGGATGCCATGATATCTCGATTGGTTCAAACCCTATTATGCTACCGTACTTAACGAGTTTAACCGTTTCCGCGAGTCTGGAAAAATTTGTCACCGTACCGTTAGCCACGAGCTCGAAGTGTTTGCTCGAGGAGCGAGGAGGGTCCGATCGATCGAACAATGGTGACGGCGGTTAATTGAGTTAATAAGAACGCGGTAGGGGTTCGCTACGAAATTATGGGCTCCACGATCCGTTCGCGAATGGCAGGAGAATGGAAGTCAAGCGTAACGGAGAACCCACGGAGCTTCGGAAGAATTCGTATGGACGTACGAACGATTGGTGAAACGAGTATATGTGACGATAACAAGATCAACGCTGGCGCGTTATAATTCATGCCTGGCGATAATCGCGTTGCATAAGATCGTTCGTTGTTCTCTCTACACTCACGACAGAATTTCCAAGCTTCCAGCGCATTGATAGCTCGATCGATTTTGCCGCATTACGGGCCGTTCCTCTCGATAAACCGATCCCGCAAGATCGTCCATTATTTGCAACATTCACGACAAGGTTTCCGAGCCTCGTGCTCGCCTTCAACCCCGCGAGCATCGACGGAGAAAGAAGGGAGAAGGAAATCCTGGCGCGCCTCCCCTTTCCTCATGCCGCAGGCGCCGCTCGGCATTAGCTCCTTAACGCGGCGTCCAACGACGCGGATAAATCCAGATACTTGGCGATGTGGCAAGCGATAAAAGATCGTCTGGAAAATCGCTGGACGCGCCTACCGGGTCGCGCCGCGACGTCTCCGCGCAACAAAGCAGAATGCAAAGCTTCACTGGGCACGGATAAGACCAGGGCAGAGGCGTGGATCCGTACGTGCGCCGTCGATCTCGAGATCCACTGGAACGTATACCAGGTGTGCTTTGTTCGTAAAATCCTCCGACGTAATTCCGTTTCTCTTATTCGTCCAGATAATGGTCACACGACGGACGTGTCTTCAATGTCTACAGCTAAATTAACGCGAAGTTCTTGCATCCTGACGTGAGCTTTCCGCGAAATGGAAAGTTTTTCGAGTCTATGAAAAGAATTCGCGCGAGTCACGGATCACCTTGTACATCGGTATCTACGAGCTCATCTGGAGATCCCAACACAGATCTACGAATCTAGGCGCTATCAGCCCCGGGCGCCCGTTCGCGACTACAAAATTGTGGTTCGCCACGCTCAAAGACCCTCGCCAGGGGAAGGAGAAGTCAATCTCTCCGCGCAACACTATGGAATTACGTGCCATCGCGTAAACGCGCCTTCGAGATTCCGTCCTAGGAGATTTCGCCCCACTGTGGTTCTCTCACCTCTGGTTACTTCGCGATTTCGATCTTTCGAGATGAAGATGCACGCGCGAAGGATGCGCGCGCCTATTACGAGGATCGAGATAAATACGAAGATGGACAGTCAACGA
Organism: Tiphia femorata; assembly: GCA_944319695.1. NCBI lineage: Eukaryota > Metazoa > Arthropoda > Insecta > Hymenoptera > Tiphiidae > Tiphia > Tiphia femorata. The sequence continues at coordinate 3,155,054 of OX090899.1, forward strand.
TGAAGATGACGGGGTCGAAAGGATTTTCGTTGGACTCTTCGATCTACCTAAGTTTACAACGTTTGCCGCAACCAACGTTCGTTAAATTGTTCCGTTTTTTACGCTCGAGTAAAGGACCGTGGGCAATGATGAACGCGAAACATGAAGATTCAAGGACGAAGATCGCATAAAAAGATCTTTTTCCGCCTACCAAATCTTAAACCTTGCTTCACGAACGCTTATAGCTTACCAGAGTTAATTGAATTGTTTCCTCGACGAGCTCGCTCAACTGACTCGGCATAATCGCCAAGATAAACAATTAAGAATGAAAACCGTGAAAGGAGAAAAATTCCCTCGCTTGCCCACTTGGCAAAGTCAGTTATTTCTTCTACCTGAATTTATAGCTTTTGCCTTGTGGAGGACGCCCATTAAATAATTTTCTCAATAAGCTCACGCACTTACGTTAGAGGATTGAACATTGAGATGAACACTCGAAGATGAGGAGAACGAAAAGGTAGGCTCTTCGTTCTGCGTTCGTTTTATGACAGGAACTTTTTGCTCGGCCAGAATTTATCGCCGTTGCCACGACGACGTTCATTAAATTGTTTCCTCGACACGCTCGCGCGCACTTCGCGTCCTAGGAGCGTGTGCACACGCGCGCGCGAGGTCGGTGTGAATCTCGTCGGCGCTTATTGGCTCCGGCGCGGTCTCCGCCGATACCACCGGCGCTTTCCTTCACGTGTATCACCGGCGTCGAGGCGTCGTCGGGGCGGCGGTGGCGTTGCTTGTTGCACGTTGCATCGCCAGTTGCGTTGCGCAGGTTGCCCCGAGGGCGCACTTGAGCCGTGCGCGCTCGTTGCCTGCATTGTGGTCCGTGTAGCTTTTGCAAGGCGTGGCTCTCTCTCTCTCCCTCTCTCCCTTGTTCACTCCCTCCTCCATTCTACTTCTCTACCTCTCTCCCTTTTTTTCTCTCCCTTCCATAACGTTCTACGTAGGAGTGTGTGTACTCGGACCGTTCGATGTTACTTGGTCGTTCAGCGACGTGTGTCATTGGGTCTCTTCCTGTTTCTATCTTGGGATACTTTTGCTTCGATTTGTCTTCCTCCCGTGGGCGCGCTAGCCTCTCCAATCTTTTTCCACTTCATTTACCTAGCTGCTATTTCGTGAGCGATGTTATCCAATCTTCCCTTCTCGATTTCCTTTGGTATTATATTTTATCTCGTCCTTTCGCTCTTTTCATCCCCTATGTTTCTTCTTCGCTATTCTCTCTGTCTCTCTCGCTCATTCTGTCTACCTTCTATCTCTTGTTCCATGCCTCAATGAAACGTCGATACAAGTACCGCGATAGAGTACAAGGCGAGGGCTTTAAGTGGATCAAAGTACTATCGCAACGGAGGCACTCCACTGCGGATACTATGCTCTTCCTTTTGCCGGATAGGACCACGATCTTGTTCAACAACCGTTGTCCTTCCTTTTATACACCGTAACATCCTTCGCCAATTTAAAGTGCAGTTACACTTATATCTCTCGATAATCCAACGTAACCTTCGCGACCTGCTGAGAAGAAAAACCAACAAATGGAGCGACTATCTTAATTAAACGCATGCCGTTATTATCGATCTATGCCTAAGCATCTTAATTAAAGCACGCGATATACCCTCTTATGTTACATCGGAAGTTTACATCGAGGATAAACATAGTAATAAATTCGACGAGGTTCAATTCCTACTCGGAGGCGCGTCGCAAATTATACAAATTTATACGGACACCCTTTTTTTTCCTACGAATTAAAGATAATAAGGTTAACCGGTAAAGTTGTCGCAACGACTTGCGCGATGGCAAAAAAATTGACGATGCCGATGATAATAATAATATATAGAATCGCCCCCGTCGCGCAGACGCGCACACACGCACACACACCCAGCAAAGGAGAAACTCTTGCGTCTAGTGAAATGGAGGCAAGACCGGAACGAGTGCCACGGAAAAAGATGCTTTACGCGCGAAATGCGAGCCTGGCGAACATCGAGAGAGCAAGAGATCGAGACTGAGAGAAGGAGAAAGAGCCCGAGAAAGAGAGAGAAAGGGTATTATCGGTTTATCCACATCAGCGACGCAATCATTCAATACTACCAGCGGCCGAGTCCAGTGGAGTCGAGCCAGCGGGAATTGTTTATTAGAGGCGGTGTTATAAACTTCGCATTGTGTGTCGTGCGCGGATGCAAAAGGCGTGGCATCGCGCCGCTCATCAGCGGTGGTTGCCGTGAAGGCAATGATACGCCCGTCGCGATACCGCACCGCTCGGGCTCGAGGGACTCGGCCAGGCAACGCTCCTTTTCAGTTTAAGGCGCTATCGCGAACGTTCGTGAAACGCTCGCTGGCGTATCCTGGTACGAGAAGAAGGAGGAGGAAAAGGAAAAGGAGGTGGTGCTGGAGAAGGTGGAGAAGGAGGAGGACGCAGGAGCAGGCGAGCACGCTCACCGTCTCGGCGAAGCGGTGGTTTATCTTCCGTGAGGTTGAAGAGAGACTCGCTCGTAGAAACACGCGGATAGTCAAAGAGGACACGAAGAGGACTCTCTTCCTTGGCGAAGCTCCTTTCCAAAGGGAATCCGTTTCTTTCGTTCTCCTTTCTCCAGCGCTAGCATGAATAAAGAAACGTGCGCTCTCCACCCTCTTTCTCTTGACTCACGAGCAGGGTTGTGATCCTATCGAATTTTTCACGCTTTATCGTAATTTTTTAAGCAAGATTTTTTATAGTGATCTGTGTTCAGCGTTGCTCTCTTCGTTGAGCAAACTTCCTCTTACTTTTCTATCTGTAACTTAAAAAAGTCATAAACAAAGCTCGTACCTTGTACGCCGATTATATTATCTTTATTAGCAATGATACTCACAGTTCATCATCTACTGAAACTTTCACATTGCGATGCCCAATCTAAGAATTAATTAAGAACATCCGGGTTTCATGCGGAAAAAAACCTTAGGTTTGAGTGCTCTCTGTCCTAGATTAGTGATTTTACAAATGGCAACCCACCAACTCGTAAATTAACTGACACCGTACAAATTTCTAATCAGGTCCACGCGCCGCGAAAATTATGGCCGGCTCACGAATCATGCGCGCCGCCTGTAATGAGGAGCCCAGATGGATGTTTCCTACGTGATGGATGCGCCTGGGTGTCTCGAGTATGCTTTGGAGTCGACGCGCGCGTGGGCGTAAGCCGGGGATGCGCGTTGGTGGACGCGCTCGTCCATTTGAGGCGGGGGTGGTTCTTTCGCTTTCCGTGTCAGTCGTGCTTTTTCGACACGCTTCGGGCTCTGAGTGGTGAATGAAAGAAGAACTTTCTAGGCGGTTCTAGCCTTGAAGTATGCTTCGAGGTATGGAGCCCTGACCTTCGGACTCCAGTGGCACGAAGAATGTGCATGAGAGTTTGACGTGTTTATTGGGAATCTCCTATAGTGAGCAATCCGCGTGGCCTCGATATAAGTCGAAGAGAAACGTCCAACGGGGGCGTGTTGATTTTACTTATGCATCATAAGCATTTTCCTCTCACTAAATTAATTTATCATTATAATTCGTCAGGAATAAACAATCGATCGAGGTGCGTTTAGAAAGGCTTAGAAAGACGTATAAGGAATGTGTACGAGGAAGTGTGAATAATTGAATGGAGAATGCAAGGATGCGAGTATCGATTCTATGGTGAGTTAATGAAGATGCGTTAGAGAAGAGAAATGTGTGACTTGAAAGAGAACGAATGAATAAGAGTACACACGAATGGCTGTAAATGGCTGTCTCGAGAAGGCTAAATAATCACGGTGTGTAAATGTTTAGAAAAGTATAATGGTACATCTTACAATATATCTTTGTCGTAGAAAGCAAGGTAAACGTTGTATGCTCGTGTAATAATAATTTAAGAGGAATGCGAGAAAAAGTTGCTGAACGAAGTAAAAATTATGCACCGTGAAGCAGGAGGAACGACAGCCGTAACTATTCCGAAAGTTATTCCTTCCTTACGTTCTGGCGTCCCTATCACGCGAAACACTTGGGTGCCATACGTCGCCGTAGCGGCGCCGTCTCATGCAGAACACGAACGACTCACTTATCGGTCCACTCGCACCCGCGTCTGCATTTAGCCAAGAAAAATCTGGAGAACGATGCGCGGAGGTCTTTAATCCTCCGCTCGATACCAGTTCTCTTCGTTCGTCTCCTTCTCCTATCTCTAACTGTATTTGTAAAATAAGCGACGCGATAGCATCGAGGCGACCCGCTGCTGCACGGAGTCTTCCCCTTCTTCCTGCAGTCACTCCAGTTTTACCTTCCACCTCCATTACCGATCTTCTTTTCTCCTCTCCATCGTCCTCGTATTGTTCCTTCGTTTATTTCTCTTCTGCCGCTTACGACACTCACGAGTAACGCACCGAAGATTTCTTATTGGGGCTACAAGTTGAACGAATATAAATGTTTTTAATGAAGGAACACGGCAATTCAGTAGGTGATTGTAAAAATGTATTTAACGAACAAAATTCAGTTTACATTCCTTTTTTACAAAGCTTTTAAATTACTGGCATTGTCATATTGTGACATTGTAATAATCTCTGTCCGTATATCTAAAAAAATGAGTTTTGAGTGAGGAAGATTTTCCGAAATTTTTTTAATGTTTTCTTACCTCTTTTGATTGGGACTGTCCTAACTCTAACCCCCGTGGCTTCTGAAACCAGCACTCTTAGCCTCCAAATAGATACCTAACTATTACAATGCTCATTCGTACGGCGTAATGGTTCTTGATTTCGAAACAGCATACATACGGTTGTTACGATAGATGCACACGAGAAGCTCGACAAATAGAGAATCTCAGTGAGTTTCCCATGACGTCTGCCCCGTTCGTCGAATATTCATCCTGACGCAATGAGCATCGTTTAAACCGGCATGCGGTGGGAGACGATCGTCCTCACATTCGAGAAAGGAGCACTATAAGCTCGAGTTAATCGAGAGCATCGATGCGGGATTTCCTGATGGCAGAAGCCTGGTGGGTGGGAATATTCTCCGATCTCACGGAACATTCGCACAGCATCTTCTGACTACTGAACCGAAGAGGAGCTAATAACAAAAAGAGCCTTCGACAGATACGTATCGATCGAATAAAATATACAGGTTGGATCGAGCGCAACTTTTATCCGACTTAACAGTTCACGTTGAATAGAAATTACACGCGGATTGCCACTGTACCGTGATTACCTCTAACCTGGACCAGTTCGAATCCAATCGAGATTAGACACAACCGGAGTCTAAAAGTACGTTACAGTTCGGGATCTCGATGGTTTTCCATATAGAGGCGAGCAACGAGCGGGCCACATATTCCTAAGTGGGAAAGCAACGTCTTGAGATAATATCAAATCGCATCTGGTCCCGTTTCTGAACCCCCCCGTGACAACCTCGCGAACGTAAATATCCTCGAGCCTTGCGCGCGACAATGAAAAGAGACACTTAGGATAAGAGTGATAAGGGACGGTAAGGAGAAGGAGAAGGTGATAGAGTCAGCAGGCCCGTAGAAACGAGCGTGTCGAGTAGAGAGAAAAAGTATCGAAGTGACAGGTTACAAAAGTGTAATTAAATGACTTGGAACCGTTCGCCATTATCTCCTTTTTTCTCTCTCGTCGTTTCTCTTTCTTCGAGTAAGTGCTTCCTTCTCTCTTTCTGCCTCTCTCTTTCTTTCTCCTCTTCCGTCTCCGCCCTTCTCCACCTAGAAGCATCGATCGATTTAATCCATCCGTGTCACGACACAGGCGCGCGCGCGCGCATGCGTATTCCATTTACATAGGCGCAACGAGCACGAGCAACTACAGCAGCCTCTGAAACGTGATTCATACGGTATGCGGTTGCGCGGCAACAGGCTAACTTCTTTATTTATTCTAACGGACTGATAAAGGCTGTCGGTGTCGCGGCGTCTTCTATTTGCCGGCCCAGTTCTCACGCGCGCGCGTTACATGCACGTACACGTAAGTATATATGGTACATATGTACACTCGCGTTGCCAGGTCCCGTCGCGGAATTCTATCTGAAAAGTGTATCTGGAGGAACGAGACTTCGCATTCCCGTCAGACCTGATCTCTTCTTTGCTTCTCCTCCACGGTGAACACTACCCCTTCCCTTTTTACCTTTCCTCCTTCACCTTCTTCTCTTTCTCGCGTCGCTTTTCCATCCGACTCACAACACCAGAAGAATCGTCCTCGGATGCCACAACGGCGCTGCTCCCTTCTTCTTATCCTTCTCCATCTTCTTTCCGCTCCCTTTGCAACCGTAATATTTCAGACAAATTGGCGCGCACTTACGCGGCCCAACACGCGTGGACACGGTGGTCGCACCGGGTTTACTGTTCCACGGGAATTAATTCCTCCGCGCTTGGCGCGCGATTATCCTGACGCGAAACGGGTTTCCGCGGGTAAATGCTCGCCCTGAGGGGTATCCAAGTAAAATCCGCTGCGGCGCAATCGGAACAGGGTGGATGCACGAGGAGAAGGCGTATGCGACGTTGAAGGAGAATTGCCAATTGGAAAACTAGAACCGTCATTTGCATTGCTGTATATATTTACCTGTGTATCGGACTTTCGTCGATGTCGTAGACTCCGGAGTTTAATCACGAAGTTCGTTTATTTATTTAATTTAAAACTACGGATTTTATCGATGAAAATCAGAAGCTTTCACATTTTGCGTCGACTTCGTAATTGAGATTAGCCTCAAAATTATGATTCGTCCCTTGCAATTTTCTCGCAAAGAGAATTTGGACGTGTGCACCGGTAGACGAATTTCCTCGTAGAAACTGTCACCGCCGTACTCTCTCACCGACTAACAGCCTCTTCGCCGCGATTTTAAAGATCGATCACGTACTCTTCCGGCGAGTAGAGAAAAACCGATCGATCGACGATCGACGAGACTCCAAGCTGTTACGCATTGCTCGAAAGTGATCCCAGCTGAGCGGCACTCGATTTCTTCCTCTACTTCTTGTCGTGGCTCCTTGCTTTTTTCCTGTTCCCGTGATCCGCTGCTCGGAAAGCAGGCTGGTTCCTATCGGTGGACCCTACCATCTGGTTTTCCAAGATTCTATCTTCACACCACACAAAGACCTCTATAATCAATGGGTGTCGTACCTGCTTGGTACTTCGATGTGCACAATGCATCCGGGCTGGAGATCTCCAGTATGAGAATTTACGTAACTCATATTGGAGAGTACAGATCGATACCTAGATCATCGGTGCGTCGCGTCGCTACGATCGAACGAGATTAGGGAGGGGCTCAAAGGGGGTGGGAGGACCGCAAGAACGAGTGAAACGCGAGATGGGAGGGCGAGAGAGAAAGAGGAGGCGGAGGAGGTGAAATTCGACATCCGCCAGTACGGTTTTTGTCGCCCTCTTGCTGCTGATTGGCACGTTGCTTCTTGCGTACATCTCGTTACCTTCCCGCAACGTGGCGGCGGCCAGACTAAGAGCATCGAGAGTCACACCGTCCGCGCGAGGGCTAAGAAAAATTTTACGTAACACGTTGGGTAAGGCCCCGTCCGTTGACTGTGCAGTTTCGAACGGTCGTCGCTTCCTTTTCAATTTTTTTTTTTGTTTTTTTTTTGCGTTTTGTTTCGGACGATATCGAAAGTATTTCACGAAAAAATTGAATGTAGGTAGAATGCCTATGTTTAGAGGACGGTGATCGTAGGCGAACAGGCGCTTTCACAAAATCACTACTCCTTGAATAATAGATTGGACATCCTCTTCGTTTCTCTCGTAGATCGTCGGACGACTGGTTAGAGAAAAGGAGAACCACATAAAGCGATCGAATGGGTTTCTCTCCCCAACAGAGATGGGGATTTCTCTCCACGGCGGAACAAGTAGCAGCCTCCGCTTATCACCACGCTCTGCGCCGGCCGGCGTCACGAAGAGTGCCTCGTCCTTGCGACTGTGCATTCAAGCTGGAAACTCTAGTTTTGACACGCCACGTAGTCACGACGGGCTTCGCGAATGGCGTAGAAAATCGTCGGCTGCCCGTCATGCACAGGAGCCACCGCGAAATTTTTCACCTCGCCCGTTTGCTCGACGTGTCGACTCGGTCACGTGCTGGCCTGAAATCGTTTCTCGGGCGGAGGTGAACGATGCGGAAAATCGGGACGAGCTTTGTGGATTCGCTTCTGAACGATCAAGATGTCGTTTCGTGTTGGTACGTGTCCTCTCGGTGTGATGGAAAACGATGCGAAAAATCGAGACAAGCTTCGTGCAACAGATTTCCACACCCTTAAGATACAGTTTCGAACTCGAAGGAAGAGAATACTTTCCTGCGCGTGTAATATGAAAGAGCGGGACAACAATCCAGCGACAGTAGGTCAGCAGGCATGGCCGTTTCAACATTGTTCTTCACGCGCTGAAAGTTTCGGCCCACCGATCGAGGACAATCTCTGATTGACTCACAAAATTGATTAGAGGTTCTTTCGTTGACCATTTGCGACACGTTGTTTCGATCCATCGACCGATTCGTTGACGTAGGTACCCACCCGCGTAGATTCTTCGAAACGTAGTTCTAACTAAGATTGAGTTTTTATTCTTCATTTCGTGTAGTGAAGCAATTATCCAAGGTACAAGACGAGAACTCTGGAGAACAATATTTATTCTGACGATTGAATTCGAGGATTGTCAGAGCGTTACGCGTACTAAAAAAATATAATATTCTCAAGTATACAAATATTAGAAGTAATCAAGAGCATACGATGTATCTAATACCCAGCAGTATCCATAAATAATTGCTTAAACATCCGCGTATCTTTGCATTATCCTCAGTATCCACCCGGAGAAACTTCTTACCGACGATGAAGTTCTTAAGGAGAAGGAAGACTGAAAGAGAACGAAGACGACAAGGAGGAAAGAGGTACGAAGAAGCTCCGAGAAGATCAAGAGGACTGGAGGCTACGGTTGAAGTGGGGACTAAGACGAGGCGCAGTTCGGTTGGCAAAGACGAGACTGCCGAGCCCACGACTTGACATCGCTGACCCTAGCCGTTTCGCTATACACGAAGAGGTCACCGTGGAACGTCGTGATGGCTACTTGAACGGGCGTACCGGCCGTTAAATAGGCGGCACGGACCATCCGGACGGATTAATCGCGAAAAGTGTGAAGCCACGGGTCTCGAGCGCACACCCGTGTTGCTAATTCAGGGTCGAGGGATCTACCATCGGAACACCGTGGAATATGGATGAATCTTTCCAGAGATCCACCTTGAATTCCATACATTCCAAGGGGCGAGCCAATAAATTGAGTTGGAGTACAGATTAGCCCGTGGAATCGATAAATTACAAAATGTTCGACACAACGAACATAAAATATTGTGGAATTGTTTTCTTCGTCTTATGAATGCTATCGTTCGATCTTCTAAATTTGAGATGTTCTTTAATGCTCTTCAACAGCGTGCTCGGCGTCACAATCCGACACGTCGGAACGGAAAATGCGAAAGCGGCAAAGGACACAGCCGCGGATTTAGCGATCAATGCATACGAGCGTTGCTAATTCACTGGTCTGAGAAACATTAGCCGCGCCGCTTTCGCGCAGAGCCCGTGGAAAATTGGAAAGTCCGCATCGGGGAGGATCTTTAGCTTCGATCGGGCTTTAATTGCAGTGCGAGCACGGTTTAAATTGGCTCTTCTACTTCCATTCTGGGTGCAACTGCGATTTACGAGCGGCTTCCTCGAAGTCCGAGCAGCGCGAGTTAAAAAAAATTCTCCACTGACATAAATTAAGCACTGACAGCGAGAATTTAGGTAGCCTAGAAAGTTCAATGATCGTGATTCTTTTCGAAGCAGCTCGAAGTTCAACGTGTCGACCTGCAATTTTGCTGTTACTTATTAGACGAACTCGACGAAACAAATCTAGATTCTCTAGGCGGTGTTGCTTCCTTTTAGTTAATTGTTTTTCCGTTCAGCTTCGAGAATTCTCTTTTTCCGTTCGATGATGTTGCACGTCGAACGTATCCGTGGTAGAATACGCGCGTCCTTCCTCCCGTCGACGGCTTAAATCCCTCAACGACATCGAATTAATTATTGTAACTTATCCAACGCTACCTCGAGGCCTTCTTTCATCTCCCTCGAGACTCCGACGCGCGTCACTCAAAATAGAAATCGCAATTAGTCACGACCCCCTCCGACGACACCACCGACCATCGACGAAATTCATCGGACCAAATCCGGAACGCAACGAACCTCAATGAATTCTCAACTCGCTCCTCTCGATTCCAGCCGTCACGCGGACTACTAGACATCCTTGAAACCATCGATTCTCTGCTCTCTCTCTTCTTCTCTTCTCTCTTTTTCTCTTCCACCGTCGCCCGTAACGTACGTCGCACTCGGGAGAAAAGTGAAAAACGAGATCTCACCGGCTACGAATAAATCTCATATCGAATTAATTTTCTGCCGATCATTAGCGTACCTCCGTTCGCGAGCAATATGGAGAGTTTCGAGACGATTGGCTCTCGCAGCCTAGAATCGATGCAAGGTTTTCGAGAGATCGTTATGCACAGAGGGGGAGGTTATTAATTTATAGTTGTCAGGTGCAGGCCAATATCGTTTATCGAGGAACTTAATCACCGAAAGCTTATGCGCTGACAGCTTGATTCAAGAGTACGTCGGCTTCCTCGATGCCACAAAAGTACACAAGTGATCGTTTCACCGTAGTAAAGAAAAAAAACAAAAACAAAAATAAGAATATCAGGAAGCGATATCGAGGAGAGTCGTCAGAGATCTCCTAGCTATATATCAAAACGTTCGATGACGTCGATGTAAGAGAAAGAAGCACGATTTTGCGAATCGAATGAGAGCAAGAGGTTACGATACGTGATTATAGGGTGGAAAAAAGAATTGAATGAATAAGAGGCAAATTGATTACGAAAGATGCACCTGCAAACTCCGTGCACCGGCCGTACCAATGGAGCATAATATTTTTAACCTGCTTCTTCGCCCCCGTCAATTTATCGCTCGTCATTGTTATTGGACTTTCTTATACTTTCGCTTTGGTTCGCTTATTGGTGTTCGATCCGTGCGTCGGGTTTCGTGTCAAAACTTAAACAGAAACTTTGTTATTTTTACTCTCATGTAAACGGCGCGCAATGTTTTCTAACGTTTTATTTGGTCTCTCTCATCTCGTTTCGCTCACCTGTGTCCCTTTTCCATCTTCTCGCGAATATCCGCTCCACTCGAGTTCGAATCACGAAATCGTCGATCTCGATTGCCTGGACGTCATTGGTGACCTCCTTCGTGTAATCTTCTTTACAAGCTACCGTGCACCCACTCGTCCCCATAAATCTGATCGCAATGAGATTGGCTCGACAATAGGAGTGCGATCAATTATGAATAACGAAATCACCCACGTGCAAGTTGAGAGTTCGCCTTCTATTTGCTTATGCTTGAGAGAAATTTTCCGCTTCATATGCAGCTAATTATAAGCAGGATCTAAAACCACATTAGATTACGATTGGTGCGCAGCTGCTTCGATTGCGTTCAGCTGCTACGTGCATTAACACATACGGTATAATTTCCATTACAAATGTTCCTGCAAGGATGAACAATAACGGCAAGCATTTTGAAGAGAACGAAACGTGTAGTATACATCGATAGGTACTAGGACAGGCAACAGGAATAATTCATCGTTACTCTTAGGATAGATCGACTCGGCGCCTCCATAATTCTCCCTATTGAAGTTTCCTGTGCTAACAAGCTTGCTTAATAGACCCTGATCTAGTTCTTCTTACTGTCCACACTGTCCTCAGAAAGACAGTTTAAAGGACAATTAAGCGCGTGAACGACACTATCGCGTTAGACTTGCCAATGATAATTACATCCACGACACTGGCAGAAGGTGTCGTTCGATCAATTAGATTCTTTGCTCCCTGTCCACATTAATTACTAGGACGAAGTATCTCCGCGTGTAAATTTCTCGAACGAGCAGCCTCCTCTTCCGCCACGGACGTCACTACCGGCGAGACGGCCCACAGAGAGGCTTTGATTAATTTCGCCTCGATAAGATCTCGATGTCATCTCTGTCCCCTTGTCGAGCGAGGTGATAATCGTGAGGATCTCCTCGTGGGGGGAATCCTTTGCTCACGCGTAACGGTAGGGTCTCCACCGTTTGGCTCACGGGACAGAAGTTCGTCAATCACTTGGCCCCGCCACTGACGTTTGATTTTCGTTTGAAAGACCGTCCGAATTTCTCCGATTTGATGGATCGCGTAGAAACTGTCAGACAGACGTACAAACGTACCTAGAGGTAGGTCGAGCGAGACGCAGAGGCACGATTGTCTCAAACCTAATGGCGAGGTCGTTTGTCACTTGTAAATTTTGAACGCCGTCGTTCGATCGGGCTCGTGCGCGCTTTTTGCAGCCTTGAGCGGAATGGATGACCGGGCTATCGGACTAAATTTTTTTTATTATAGAAGACTCGTCGTAACATACTATTTTTAGTAACAGTTTTGTTAATTGGACAAGGAGCAGAGATATTCCTCGCTAAAAATTGCAAAATGTCTCATTTTATTAATTGGAATACCGCTTTTTATTATTCCTCGCAAATCGATTTTACACCCGCCCACGCACCTGTTAAAGAAAAAAGTGTTGACGCCGTCGACTACCGACCAAACACGGAAGTCAAGTATAAGAGAAAAATTCCTGAAACCACGTGGCACGCGCGAATTCTCGAAAGGCGCGCCGTCGAAATCACCGGACGCCCCGGGGGTAGAGCCATCGAGCGATTTCGCGCTCGTAAATCATCCACAAGAGCAAGATCGCCGGCTCTCGGACGTTCCGCTACGCTCCAGTCTCCTTTCCACGGCCACAGACGGCGCTTCCTCTTGCGCTTTTAATTGGCCAGGAATTACCCGATCCGCTTGCGGCCTGTCAGCGGATCGGCCGATTATTGATTTCTCGATAAGAGGCTCCGCTCGAGCCAAGCGACCGAGGCACTCGCGAAATTAATAATAATTATGCCCCTGGAGTGTCGACGGTAAACAAACATAGTGCAATCGACTCGCGATCCCCCGGGAAGAAAAGAGGAGGCGGAGAGAAGCCGTGGAGAGACCAGGAGCGAAGCCGAATCGAACGAATCGATATGTTCGACGTGGTTCGCTCGCCACTCGCCGCTCAACCGATCATCGTCGTAACGCGGTATTTTAATTGCCTCGTTGAGAGTTAAATTATCGCGGACTCGAGAGCAGGAGGGATAATGTTCTTCTGGCCGAGATGAAAGCTTGTTGTATTTTGTAATTTGCCCGATTACTTCTCGCCCGACGGTCGAGCGTAAAACGGACAGAGGGAAGAAGAAGCGTCCACTGGAACGACGCAAAAGATTACATTGATAAATATTGTCTATCTACGCCCCAGGAAGCTTTTCTCAAAAATTGACTCAGTCGTAAAGACGATTAAACGAAATTATCCGATCGGACGTTCTCTAATCGGTGGACCATTTGAAGAGACGTACATTTCGTTCGAGTAAACGGAACGATTACGGGACAATAAAATTGTATTATTAAAATAATTATAGCAGGATCTTAATCGTCGATTCCTACGCCGTTGCTTAATCCTCGCCACATCCCTCCAACGTCACCGACGACGCTCTCTTTCTCCCTCTCCCTTTCTAGCACACAAATACACACACATGCACACACATTTTCCGATCCTATTTCCTCATGCTACACCGCACTCTGCTCTTTCCTGGTCCAGGGACCGATAGAGAAACGTGTGCAAATCTCCTCGGCACCGCGGCGGCGAGTAGCTCCTTTCGAGAAAACGGCGCACCGCCTTCGTACGTGCGCCTATGCCAAGGAGAAAGAGAGGAGAGACTGGGAGGGGCGGAAAGAGAGAGCGAGAGAGAAGAGAGAGAGAGAGAGGAAAGAGAGGAGGGAACTTGTCGACGCTTATCGACAAGGCACGATGCAATTATCGATACGCCGCCGCCGCCGTGCGGCGCTTTGCCCGCTCTTAAGACGCAACCGCCAACGTATCCGCGCCGCGATGCTTTTTGCAACGCGCACCGATCATAATCGATCGACTTATCGATCCTCCCTCCTCGATATTGCGTCGACCGCTTGGGAAACTGCGACGGTTGTGGGGCGTGTAACGATTTGACGCTCCGTTCCGCGCCGCGCCGCGACGGCGACGTCAAACTGTGGTGCAACAATATTCCGGAATTTTGTTCGTTAATCGACGGGTAATCCTGTCGAGAGAAAGAGAGAATAAAACTCCTCCTTTCTCTCGCGAGAGAATCGCGATTGAGCTCGCGCGAATTCGCCGCAGGAAAGGAGATCGGCGAGGAGAAGGAGGTTGTGAATGTTCGAAAGGTAGGAATGACTAATGCGAGCGAATGAAAATTTCATTCATGTCGGGTTTCGTAGGGGAAAAAGTGGAGGACGATGTTTTTGACGATTGAGAACGCGAATAGGAGCGAATGAAGAAGTAGAGCAAGGGTGCATTTGGGTAGTTGATTTCAAGATGCGTTTATCTTACAAATTTCGACGTCTGTAAATCGTGAGTTCTTATTGTATAAAGTTTCACGAATTGCAATTAACAAGAACACGCAAGATCTTCATCCTCGTTGATCGTAACCAAACTCCAGGGTAGGTGAGTCGGTTGAAAAAATGATCTCTCGAAAACTGTTAGCTCCTTATCTCGCGCACTCATCCGTTGCCCTCGGTGCGCAACGCGTTCATTGCGTAAAACCGCGATATAGCAGAGCGCGGTGACTCACTTGCTCGTAACTTTTTAACTTCTCTCGGTTCGCGCCGCGAGCGCGCTCCCGCGTACGCGGGCGAAGACGACCGGAAGCGAGTCTTTCTTCGCTAACTCGACGCACGCCTTGGTACACGATTGTACGTGGATTCTGTACCACGCGTAAAGGTCAGTCCGTGGTGCACCTCTCGACTTTCCTAATAGATTTTGTAACCCGTTTGATTATACACATTCGTGTTGTAGACAGCTGCGCGCGCGCGGTAATAGTGATTATAGAAAAAGCGTAAAGCTGCCAATTTGCTTTGCAATTCTCCATTGATTATCTACAAAAATCGCGCGCGCGCGCTCGTGTGCGCGTCGCTAGTTGGCCGAGACATTAAAACGAAGAAAGAAAAACGAAAAACAATACGTCGAACCAGTCCTCGTGGAAACACGTCACGTCTACTCTTATCTCTCGACAATGAAGGATGATCCTTCGTCGTGGTGATTCGCTCCGAGGCAAACATCGAATTATGCCACCGACGCGCCTCGTTCCCGATTCCGTACCGATGGATCTCGCTTCTTCGTACGAAAGAGGGAAGAGAAAAAAATCGGTGCAAAAAAAGAAAGATGCCGATCCCTCCCACGCGCGCACGAGATGCGCCGCCATTCGCGACGACGACGACGATATTGAAAAACAAACGGACCCTGGAATCTCGCGAGCGACGATTATGTCTCACTGCTCGAATTAGAAGCTTCGCGGCGAGGGTCGAAGGGAAGAGGGGAAGGAAGAGGAGGAGAAGAAAAAAAAAATGGAGGAAGGAACGCGGCGGTACAAAGGAGGCGAGGCGCGCGTAATTACGAGGCGAAACGCGTGGACGCCTCCGGGCGTCTATCCCTCCTCTTTGCCCACACGCTCTCTACGCTCCTGACGTATCTTACGCCCCTGTGTTGTATCCTTTGCGTGCGCCCGCCTCGTAAACCATTTACGAGCGCGCGGGGCGCGTACGCTTTCGATAGTAATTATTATCCGCTGCTCGATGGAAAGGGATCGAACGTGGAGGAGGTGGAATGGAAGGGAGAGACACTCTTGCGAGGGAAGCAAACGAAATACTTGCCGGTTGATCGATCGCCCCGTTCGCGAGTCAATTATTCGGTGCGTCGCGCCCGGCCTGACGAGGATTCGTCGATACGCACCACGAATATGATTTATAGGCGAAAAAGTAGAAATCTCCGGGATCGATAGAGAGAGACAAGGAGCTCTCTATATTCTCGGGGTCCTCCTGTGCCACCTGATCGATGGGGTGACTCGGTAGATGAAAGTTTCCCCGGTTGTAACCCGAGAGGTGTTGAAGCAGGCGATTTATGAGTCTTGCGTGGTGCAGGTGTTTCGGGATTTTTTTTTTTTTAAGTGTCTATCGTCCTGTGTAAGATAATACTCCTCCAAGTAGAGGGTTATTAGAAAATCTTCAGGGGTTACCTGGAGACTTTCTACTAACATTAGGAGAAAACAAGATGCGGGAGGCTTGGAATTTTTGTTTAAAGTCGCGATTATCTTGTTTAAGGAAACACTTCTCCAAGTAGAAGAAATTTAAATCTTCAGGAGTTACCCGAAAATTTATGCATTTGTTTTTTTTCAATAGATTATATTATTCTTATAATACGAGGAGGTATTTTAGGAAAATGTTAATACCCCTTGTACAAACGCGAGGAAACGAAACAGTGTAAGTGAGATGAAAATTAATTCACGGTGCCGACGTGGGAGAGTGAGGTGAGTGCGGGTAAAATTTTTCATTGCCGCTCATTTCTCTTTCTCTCTGATTCTCTCCACTCGTTCCTGCCTTCGTCCATTTATTGCTCGACTACTCTCGCGCATCGACCTTTTCCTTCATGCAGGCTCACACCCACCCACCACACCTCTTCTCCTCTACTCTACTCCGTGCGAGGAAAAAAAAAGCACGGGGTGCAATAAATTACTCTCCATATAGCTCCATTATCGGCATAATTATTGCGCTCGTTTCGGCGAAGGCAAACGCCTGGCCTGTTACGTCGCGAGTGGTACGAGACGGGTGCGCGCATCGCGTGGGCATAAATCTTGGATCGCGCATGGGTCTCGACGAACGATCGTACGACTATATTAATTATCCCGATCGTCCGGTGTCTGAATTTTCGGCGCTGAAATTGAGAGACAAGCGAACGAGCTAAGAGGAAGCTCTCGAAGACCAGAAGAATCAGCGCTGAGTTCTGGCCGTGCCGAATGATCGATGCGCACTCATCGACTCGAGATCGCGAAGGCTTTCCTGGTAAACGCTTCGAGCGGAATGTCGGTAAAAAACGATGGAGCTGGCATACGATTACAAATCGCTCGCTCCACGAGAAACGATAAGGTGGGTATTCGTGGGAATCCGTTTTATTGGGAGGCTTGGATTAATGTAACTCGACGCGATAGACTAAGGACATTTTGTTGGGCATCGCACGAATCGAAGGAAATTATCGCAATGGACGAAGCGATTTTACTAAACGAACGGAGTCCGGCTTTAAAAGAGTCTATGCCCGATTATCGCGTAGTAAAGATAACTGTAGTACGTAATCAATGGCGTGTCGTCGCATAAACAGTTATCGCGGAGATTACAACAAAATTTAACCGACAATTTCTGCACCCTTGGCTCGTACATCACGATAAAACCTGTTCGACGTCAGGGTTTCGACGCCCGCGAGTTATGCTCTCAATTTTCGGAAAAAGGACGCGCGCGTACGTTTTAACGACAGGTGGTTCGCTTAATACTCGGCAATCCAATTTTGTTATACCCACCGTAGGGCGAACATTGTCGCGGGTAAATATGCATATTCAGAGATACGAGGTTGTAACTTGCGCAAGATCGATTAAATGCCCCCTTCTCTCTTTTATGCGCTCCACGGAGGGGATTAAATCATCCTCCGAAAAGAGAATATTGCGTCCTTCGAGGCGCTTGCACGCGAGCGAGGCTTAAATAATGCTCCTCGTAAAAAAGGAATGAGAGCGCGACGATTTTCACGTCCTCTTTGTGGTACCCCCGTTGTTTCGAACAATTCGCTGTGGGTTCGTCCGAGGGAAGACCCGCTCTTAAGAATCACTGAAGTGCGTTTTGGAGTGGGTCGAGAGGAGAATCCACGGGTCATCGATTAAATGCATTTCAATGGTTAAATTAGGTCGAGAGCGAAACTCTCCGGCACGTGGGGACGAGACAATCCTTTCGCGGGGCAGACGAATCTCGTCCCGCCTTCTCCTCCTTTTTCTTCTTCTTCTTTTCGTTCCTTCTCCGATGGTTCACGTGCAGTAAGCACGCGGCATCCCTGAAAAGCGGCGCTTCTCAATGCTGTCCGCAAGGTTATTCAATTCGACTGACGAATACGAATTGCCTTGCTTCGGGCTGGACCCGAAGTCCTTGCAACAATCTCCTCCGCTCTTTCACCATCTCTTTTTCTTTCTCTCTGTCCGTTTGTCTTCTCTCTCTTTCTCTCTCTTTCTCTCTTACTACTCGGTCCGTGTCGTTCTCCACGCTTTTTATTTCTTCACGCGTCGAAGCCTTATTTTATATCGAAATAACAGATGCTTGTTTTTCGTAGGAAGAGAGTTGTTGAGTACACTTTGCAAACCGCGAAGCGCAAGATGTGTCTCTGTTAAATTGCAAAACTTTTCGGTAAAAATTTTATCGGTTAATTTAATATTTGCGAAGCCTAAATACGTTTCCTGCAGATGTTTTTAACACGAGTGGTTCGATGATTCTTTCTCACTCGGAGCAAGAGTCGGAAGAATTCAGGTCATCGAATTAACGATGTATGCACGCCCGCTTTCGTGCACACCCACGTCACGCGTGCGCATCCCTTCAGTCTCGCAAGTCAGCGTGGTAATGACATCAGTTATGAATGTTGTCGATTCATTGTAATAATCGGCAGGATTACATGCCGCGAAAGGACGAGTGAATGTACAAATTGTTGCTTCTTGCGCCAATCCGGGGTCAAGATTTAGCTTCACATTTGTAAACTGTCGAAGAGAGCAGGGACTTCCGAATAAATCCATCCATCTTGGATCTTTGTACAATGAGACGTTGGCAACTGCAGAATTGAACAAGTGATCTCTACAAGTAATAAATTGCACTTGACCTTTTTTTCCTTTGCACTTCGGGTGATCGTGCAATTTCTGTTATCGAATTAAGGTTACTACTTCTCTACGCGGGAGTAGACGAATGTGGAGCGATTATTCCGAGACAATTTGCAAGTCAGCATCAGCTACAAGTACGGTCACGGCTGCGATCTCGTTTCATTGTAATATTCGTCATAGGTGGCCACCCTGGAGCACATCGTGACTTTCTAGATAGTATTAAAATAGGTCTATCGCGTGTCACCGTGCTATTGTGATTTTGCTAAACGTCGAATTGCAAACGCAATTCGGATTTATGAACCTTTCCACGCGAAGTAATTGTTCCGGAAACTTCTCGATTTTTTTCCAACACACTTCTTTGCAGATAATGAAATTTCCTCTGTTCCGCTCTCCAACGATCAATTAACCGCGCACAGAATGCATTCGCACAATCCACGTGCGTTTTTCTTCTCCAATCACTGTCCGCCTCACCGACATTCAAATGCAATCGCGATTGTTACCGCGATTCCGCGCAATGTTTGCAATCCGGCGCCCGGTGTAGGTACGTGTAAAGAGGCGGTGGTAACGCCACGAGAGATCGAGGTATCGATCGCGTTCGATCGGCCTGGCCAAGGTCGATCGCGATCTGCAACCGTGAAATATTATACCATTGTGCCGATTCTTTTTCACTCCGGTCTCCCTCCAACTCCCCTAACCTTCCTTGCTCGCGTTCCTTCTCTTTTTTCTCTCTCTCTTTCTTTCCCTCCAATTGGAGCCTCACGCGAGATCGGAATCAACGCCGAGGACGCGGATAGTGCGGTCTCTGGTGCTTCAGGATGTCATCGAACTTTTCAACGAGATTTTCCACGAGACTCTTGTCGACCAACATATTCACCACCTTACCATAAGAGAATATCGCGTCTTTCCGTTCGAAACGAACGCGCGAATCACCGAGGATCGAGGTTCCTTCAATACTCTCGAGAACAAGGATCACGAGTCCTCGAGAAAATCGCCAATCCAACTTACAGACCCTCCCTTTCGTCTCGATCGCTCTCCGTCACCTCCCTACCAGCGAGGCTCACATTCGTCGCACCTTCGCAAACGCCTCGCGCTCGCCTTTCCAATCCGACAAAAATAACCTGGACCAATTTCCCTTCAACCTCGCCTCTCACGAAAAGCAACGAAGCGACAAGCCACCGCGGCCGGTGTGACGGGGGCAGTTGCGATCGCCGGAGAGACACACTTTTCTCGCTGCCCGCTTCCTGCTTGCAAATTAGCTCTCGGGTTCACGAAACTCTCGTATGCTCTTACGCTCGGCGGTTCGCTCGCGCGCGCGCGCGCGCAAGCGCCCGAGTTGTCAACCCGTAAGGGGATCGACGGGATGCAGTTTGAAACGTCGTCGTTGGACTCGTCGTCCTGGTTGCGATGGTGTTGGCGATTGCGATAGTGGCGTGTCTACTGCTCTAGTAGTGGAGAGCGTACGTGCTCGGTGCTCAGAGATCGAGGGGTGTGTGCGATACGTGTGTGCCCCGGCGGTTTGACATCCGCTATACATTCACTATTGCACAAGCAATGGATACCTCCTTGCAGGCACCGGTATCGCTGTCTCGTGGCAGAGCGAATTCTTCGTTCTTCAGTGTCGGCCGTGTGCGCGCGCACGCCTTTTGCCTCGCGCGCGCGGTACACACCCTCGCGAGAAGTCAGAGCACCGAGTCTCTCGATCTCCTACTCCTCCTTCCTCTCTGTCGTTCATTCCGATTATTTCTCTCTCTCTCTCTCTCTCTCTCTTAATGTGGTGCGTGGTCTTGTAATTGAGTCTACTTCGATTCCTTGTGTCACTTCTGCTAGGGTTTTAGGTTTGCATGTCGACAGTACTCTGAATTGGAAGAGTCATGTCAGTATTATTGCGTCTAAGATTTACCATACCCTATACCGGCTGAAGAGAAATAAGGAATTTTTGGATGTCTCCCTTCGCAAGCATCTTGTTACTGCGCTGATCTTTCCTCTAGTTGATTACTGCTCACCGGTCTTCTGTGATATCACTGATGAACAGAATTTGAGGTTGCAGCGTGCTGTAAATTCTTGTGTACGTTTTATATTCGACTTGCGGAGGGATGCACACATCTCGCCTTATTTTAAGAGACTGGGTTGGTTGAAGGTTGACATGAGAAGGGACTATTTCCTAGCTTGTGCTCTCTTCAGGATCTTGTCTACCGGGGCTCCATGCTACTTGCGCGATCTTTTTTCTTTTCATAGTTCCTCCTCGTCACGTGACCTTCGGGCGGACAGGAATAAGTTAGACCTGACTATTCCTCGTTGTCGTACTGTAACCCTTCAGAAGGCTTTCTACGTAAAGTCTGCTTACTTTTGGAACGCTCTGCCGTGTACTATTCGTGAGTCGGTGTCTATTAGTAGTTTTAAGTCTAGACTATTTTTATATCTTAAGGATAAGTGTGAATAGTTTCTGTTGCGTGCACTATTACCTTTGTCATTATTATTATTATTTTCTATAAAATTTATTTTTTTTTTGTTTTGTTTTGATTGTTCGGGGCCTGAAGGATCTTAGGTCCAGGCCTGTTAATAAATTCTAATTCTAATTCTAATTCTCTCTCTCTCTCATGCTGGTAAAGTTATCGCGATCCTTACTGTTCCTCGCGCCTCCTCGTCCTTACCACCCGCCCTCTCCTCTTCGCCCAGTCGCGCACTCGTCTCCACCCTTCGTTGCTCTCGCGCGATAGAAGGTGCAAAGGAGAGCCCCGTTTTTATTCACCCGTCTTCGACGGATAAGTTCAGCGACGTGTGCCCCAGTCGGCACGAGGATTTATGCAAGAGGAAATTTATTCGCGCTACGAAATTATAGGCGCTTGCCGTTACTAAGGTTGTGGGTGCATTTGACGGGATTACAGAGGTAAATCGATCCTCTTAGTCGGCGAGGTACGATAATCGAACGCCTTCCTACGGCGTAGTGAATTGAAATTGTTCTCCATAGACTAGGTACAAGTCTCTTTTCTGCCGAATTAGTTATATCTAGTAAAGTGAGAACTACTTAGGGTCCATCTTGAGAAAGAAGAAAGGACGTTTTAATTCTCGCTCTATTAGCGAACCAATCCCGATGAAGATAATACTCCGCGACGACCTTTCGGCTTCGCTCACCGATGGAATTCACCGAGACCATCGATACTCTCCAACCACTCCTCACCGACCACTCCCCACGAAATTGACCATATCGCTGGATGTGGCAACCGAGCGCGCTCGCCTCGATTCACCTCGAGCCATCCCGGCCGCCGATCGACCCTGAAATGTTTTGAGATTCTGTAACGAACGGAATCGGCCGAGTGGACTGGCAAGCAGGTAGTCACCGTGCGCTCTTGCGCCCATTAACATATACGAGACCCGCGTCAATTTCTCCTTCACGAAGATCCTCCGGCCGGGACCAGGTGGCTTTTCTAACGCGTCAAGTCCATCAAACATCCCAGCGCGCGCGCGTCGAGAGAAGGCTAGAGCGACGAAAGATCAAAGCAAAGCTTAAGAAGTTCTCTGGTGGGGGTGACGGGTCGAGAAACGTAGCGCGAAGAAACAACAAGAACGAAGAGAAGGGAGATGAGAGTGAAGAAGGGAGAGAAAGTCACGCGTGAAGATCCGTAGAATTCGAAACGGATCCATTAGCCTGGGGCCGCGAGGTGCCTGTGCCCGTGGCCGGTGCCGAACGTCCGTCAAATTAAACGCGGCTAATTAATGGCTTCTCCAACTCGCCCGGAGAGACAATCGTTTGTCGTCGTATCAGGGACAAGATTCGTCATTCCAGCGCCCGGGCCTTCGTGAAAGTGACGGCTGCAGGCTCGTGCGGAAAGAGTTGTCCCTTTACCGCCCCCTTCGGGCAGATAGAAAGATCATCCGAGATCGGACGTGAGTATCGGGAGCTCGTGGGAATTAAGGTAGCTTGAATGAGAGAGAGGATGAGAGGATTAACCGGTGAAATCCGTTTAACCGCTTCGCGAACGATCGATCTTTCGTGGAGTCTTCCTTCCAGGGGTACGTGCAAATCTATTTGAATTCTTTTAATTTCTTTTTTTTTTAATAGGGTACCTACTTAACTCTTACTTTCATTTGTTTAATAGAGGTGCAAAGCGGATTCTTCTCGTTGTTATAGTTATTCGTAACGTTTACATACGGAACTCACGCACAAAGTGCACGATTTGCCGATGAATTACGATTACCAGGATCCTTATCGGTGCTCGGTGTGGTTAACAAGTGGATCGAGTCCTGTCGAAACACCGTCGATTATCAGATTCGAGGTTGTTTATTGAACTCCTTAATAGCTACCCGTGTGGTATCGCTTATCGGATTCAGAGATAATTTATCGAACTCCTCGGCCTATCTCTTTACGGTATTCGCGCGAATTACCGGCGAATTAACGCAACCATCGCCTCCACCGCCACTTATGAATAATAATAAGAATAATAATAATAACGTGACTCAACCGAGTACGCTCGATTCTTATCCGTATTAACATCTAGCGCGTCGACCTTCAAATTTTTCGTCATTATCCTGCCCCATGAATCGGCCGAGCATCGCAACGGGTGTGCCCCGCTCGCCAATTAACAGAAATACGCGAGGAAAAAATTTATTGCGTAATTATCATTATGACTCTCCACCAAGACGCGCCCTGCGCGAGTTACACAACGATATAAACTGATATATTATCGTGATTATAATTGGCCTGATATTTCCATCGATTAATCGATGTCTCGATATTATCGAAGTGTCCTATCGCTTATCACAGTTACACCTCTGTCACTTTCACTCTTTATTTCTTTCCTTCTTATTGAAACCTTCGCTCTGTGTCATATCGACACTTACTCGATCAATCAAGAGAAAAAGGTCTCACACCTGCTCTATTCCAATCTCTTGTCGTTGGACTCGCCCTAACGTCTCTTTCGATTGAATATTCAGGGTTATCAATACGTCGCGTGTCTAAAGTTGCCATCTAACAGGCGCTAGTACACGAAGCGCAGGGCGTTGAGCAACGCGTGTTTCATCAAAGTAGAACGTTTCTTTTGTCCCAAAGTAGAGATAAAGGAAAGACAGTAGGTACGATTTTATTTGCAACACCTTAAGAATAAATCTTATTATTTCAAATCAAGAGGTTAATGTCATTTTTTATTAACATTTAATACTTTGCTTTTATAGACACGTGTGATTTTCTATTGAGTGCTTTATAGCAGCGTGTAAATCTCATCAACGATGCAAGGATGTACAGTTAGAAGCTCGTAATTCACGGTTAGAGATCTCGAGAAGTGCAAGCTAATTGTCATTGCAACGCGACCTTCTTCCGTAATCGATCTGGTTGAGATTAAATTACAGTCTTCGCGTCTATAATTTACGAGGAATTCCACGAGGACGCATTCGTTCTAGACAATTTCTTTGCATCTCGCATTTCTCTTAGCACGATTGATGTGACACAACTTGTGTTCAATAGAAGCTTCCCATTGTTGCAATTGAGACACTATAAAAAATATAATTACGAAATATTCTTTACATTTATTTATTTATTTACAGACAAAAGTAAACCCCTTCGATAAGTACACACAAAATACTCTTTATATCTTATATTACATATGTATGTGTGTTTCCTTTGAAGCAGTATGAGATGGCAGTTTTCAACGCTATCTTCCACCTCCGTCGCAGTTACTTTGCATTAATTAATTACCCAAGCACGCAACCAAAAATTATTTCCCACTCGCTTCTCATTTTCTTCGACTAACGTTCCCTCGCGCTCCGTACTTTGCGTAGTAAAAATTCATGACACCGCTTCTCTTCCAGAAGAAAGTTCTCAAGACTTTAAATCTCTGACGAATGCAGCTGACAATTAATAATTCGTTGCATCTCGCTCGCCATCGCACACTATAATTCAAAAACCCTCTCGCGTCCTACGTTATCGCATTATCACTATCGTTCTCGCGGGGAGATCACGAAGTGCCAGGAGTGAAACTTCGCACGCACGTGTGCTTAACCGAGGATTTACATTCGGTAAAATTGTTTCATCTCGACGCGCCGGGGCTTCACTCCGTTTTCTCCTTCTTTTCATCTCGTGCACTCTCGACGTCCGCTAATTGCGCGTGAGCGGCGCGCTCCATTTTCCGCGCGACATCGACGGGGCCACAGGCACGGGCGAGGAGTCGTCGCTCGACGTTTTACGAGACTTTCTTTTTCGTGAAGAATTTCGTGAAACGCGTTGCTGCGATAATCTCATCCTATATTTTTCCTCGGTAGTCGACTTGAGATACTCTGTGCCGTCAGTGTCCGTCCTGGTGACTACCAACATCTGAGGAACCCAGGACGTAGAAACCTACCGATACAGAATGCCAAGTTTCTTCTGAAAATTAGTCCAATGAACTGCAATATTTGCATCTGCACCTAAACGTGCAGTTCGGTGCAAAGACTCGCGAAGCACAATTCGTCGAAGTATCCTACAATCGTGCGAGAGTGTAGAGGTAACAAGGTAATTCTCCTAAGGATTATTCACCTTTACTTTTGATCCTTTGCTGGAGGTGTCCCATTCGATTTGAAGATTTCCGGGGATCTTAGGTGGCGAGGATCGCCTTGCGCTAATCCGCTTGCCGCGAGGATCGCGCCCCACGTGAGAACGTATGCGGCGACGAGCATTTACATAAAACCATAACGAACTTGCGCCGTGGTAGGTAGGTACGGCACTGTGTAACACGATATATACTATATACATTGTAAGGAAATCAGATCTCCCGTAGATACGTACGTACGAGGGGAAGGTAAGGATAGCATAACCGATGTGCAACGTCGTCGTCACACCCATGCGTCGATCGTGGCGGCAGCGCGGTGCGATCGAAGGAATTTCCAGGAAATTGCGAGGAATGGCCTGCGACCGGTCGCTAACGATCCGGAGATCGAGAGGGATCGTGCGAGAAGAGAGAGGGGGAGCAAGAGGGAGGATTCGTATCGAGAACGCTCTCGAGCTTCTTAACGAGCGATTCGATTGTTTCGCGGTTCTCCGGATAAAAGGATCATTATTGCGCGTACAGAAGAAAAAGGTTAATTGTCGAATTTTTTACTCCACTCGCGATCGTACGTTAAAATTGTTGCCACATTTTCTCAGTTCGCTCGACTTCCCCCTAGTGCCTCGCGAATTCGAGAAATAAGGGGTTCGTTAAATCTTCGCCGATTTCTCCGATCATTTCCTTTTCTTCCTTTCGGTGCAATTATGTAAAAGGTCGCATAATTATCGTCATTGCCGCGAAAGAAGAGCCCTCTCGTGGTTCGGTGAAATACGAGGGAACACACGAAATTGATCGGCCCCTCTTCCGATCGATGGAAGAGGGGGAGAAAGAGTCGGAGGCGAGTTAATTGCACCGCCGGGAAAAAACGGTGGCCCGATCGACGTTTTATCGGCGCACCGTGCGGTAATTGAATTTCCTTGCGTCGCGAGCGTGGTTTCGCTCGTCATCAATCATTAATCGATTTATTTATCGCACCGAGAATTTAAACGTCTTTGCCTCTGACTCTCCCTTTCTGTCTATCTGTTCCTTCTCTCTTTATCTCTTTCTCTCTCTCCGCCTCTCTCTCAGCTTCACGATCTTTCGAATTCACCGCGTCTAATCATTTTTTTTTCACAAGCCTCATTACGGGGTCTTATCCGGGGCCCGAGATCTTCCCGTTGGATCGTGACCCCTCCCATGTGTGGACCCTCTCCTCCGAGTCGAACTCGTGATTCTCGTTTCTGGGTTATTGCCCAATTATCCGTTTACAACGTGGAATCTAACGATACGACGATGATAATCGCTTCGCCTATCTACCGCGAGGCTCTCCGCAGTCCGTGGATCGGCCGGGGGCGAGTCGGGGTCGCCAAACTGCTGCTTTGTGTTTCTTCGACGAATCTCGCCTTTCTCTCTTTCTCTCTCTTCCCGCCTTTTGTTTTCAGGTGGGAGACGAATCAGGAGAATGAGAGGAAGGTACGGTTCAAACAGATTTGACGAGTTAAGAATGCAGATCTACTGAACAATCGAAGGGTAATACTCAAAAACGATGTCTCACACATTGGAGAAAATAAATGCACGAAAGTTTAGATTTCCATAATACTCCGATTTTCTCTAAAGTAATTTTCCACAATCAGTTTCTTCCTTCTCCTTTTCTATCCACCGGATGATCCCATTTGTGAGAGATCACGCTCTCAATAGACGCGTCCATAATCGCAAACAGGAAAAACGTAGAATTTCGTTCGGCAGGCTATTAATGACACGCTCGATCCCATTTGGACGTCGCGTGTACGCAGATTGGCCCACCGGTTGACGCGAGGTGTACAGTCGAACTGTGCAACCCGACGATTACCACCGATAATCCTTTCCTGTTACATGGCAGTTGCAAGAGGGATCGTGTCGCGATTGCGCAACGAATGTCGCGTTTCGAAGCGCCACTTTTTTACTCGCGGGCCTATCGATCGGTCGATATTTGACTTTTTATCTCGCAGTTCGCGTCGCCTCTGAGGTTCGACGAGCGCGAGCACTCGCTTTGGAAATGGAACGCCCGTGCGGATACCAAAGATCGCACGAGTGCTTACACTTACTATGAAATTCTCGGAGATGATTTTTTTTCTCTATATTGGAATTCGTCGATATTTTAAATCTTTACACCGCCTGAAAGAAATTCAAACAGCAGGAATTGTCTAAAAAAAATTATAATTAACTAGGCTTTGAAATAGTATACTAACTAACTCAAAAAACGCAAATAAAAAACTAATTGTCCTCAAACTCATAGGTTCTATTCCTTGCATTGTAAAACACTGGTTCGAAGTTTCAGGGTTGATAAATTCCTGAAAAATTCCCCAAAACACAATCACCCTCCTGATCCGTTCCGTTCCTTTAAAAAGTAGCATTTTAAATCCTACTTTTCCACTTTTTACGATGGTATCGACCAACCACGTAGTCTATCGAACTCCACACGTGCATTCGCGCAGTAGGTATACGCGATTTTTCACGCGTTTCTCTTCTCTCCGTCTTCGCTCTCGTTTACTCGATATCCTAGAGTGGTGCAACGAGGGGAGATCGTTGGTCTTAGAAACGACTTCTCTCTGTTGGTAAGAGAGAGGTGATGAGAAATATGAGAGAAAGAGAGAGAGAGAGAGAGTCGGAGCAAAGGAGTGTCGGTGGGTGTAATGGGGCGACGGCAACGACGCGGCGCGAGTGGCCGCACGAGAGTTGCGCGCCCGATTTACAAGAGAGTAGCCAGTCGTCTCTCGATGCAAGGGAGTGTAACGGCTTCAAGGACGACCGTACCAATCGTCTTGGTGGCGTAGCCGCCGCCCGACTCTCCCAGGAAACTGCTAACCGACATCCGCGAGGACACACACGCGCCCTCCCTCCACACCCTCCCAACCTCCCTTCCTACCATCAGCTCGTATGTGCATCTGGACCGACCGCACGACTGACCAACGGTGACTGACTGCTGCGCCGTTTCTCCGTGTCTCGCAGAAGCCAGTAGTCGGATTCTCGGTGGGACGTTGTCGTCGGAAGTTGGAAGGTGAAAGGCGGAGGGGTGGAGGAAAATCGAATGCACAAGGGAGATTTTAAGAAACATTTGGAAATTGGCAAATGATACAATTGTAAAGTGCAAGTGATCAACGGAGTAAGGATACTTCCAGAGGATCTTGCACAAAGTTCGTGGAAAAAATTGCCGAGTTTCAAGGACCTTTTAATCATTTAACGCGGAAGCATCTATGGTTTTCATCGCCACTAGAGATTCGCTAGAGAGAACATTACGGTTAACAGCCAGTCTCGGCCTTTTGTCGTGCCACGTGCCGGGTTGAAAAAAGAAACGATTCATCGATGCAACGAGGTCGCTCGCGGTCGTTTCAAGCTTTTTTTTCACGTCGCGCTTCGGATCAACTGCGTAGGAGTTTCTGCAACGTCGCTTCCATACCCTAGTCTCCTTCATCTGCTAAAATTTGTCGTGTCGCGGTCAAGCTATCCGGTGTTTCGACGAACGAGACAAGAGGTAATTATTTTTTGGAGAATCTCTTTCTTCCGATACGTCGTCTCGTGCGAGAAAGAATAGTACACATACTAACCTTTCACTACGTACCTTACGTTTTCGTCGTAGTGGGAGGGGTGAGAAACGGAGTCCTAAACTTACGTCGACGATCGAGAGGCAATCGCCAAAGACGTTTTCACTCCCGCCCAAGGACTCGCCGCATTAGTCAGCGGGACGTGCCGGTTGCATCATCAGCCCCTGGACCATGGCGTCGAACCGCGTCGCGTCTTTTTGCGATTTTAGAAATCGGGCTTAAGGACACCGCTGATCGATGGTCGGCGGACGGTATGCATCGCGCGGGATCGCACGAGGAAAAAGAAGAAGTTCGTGAGCGGTGGCTCGTTCTTTACCTCTCTACCGTAACGCGGAGTGGCATGATGATGCCAGGGGATGATGAACGATCGGCGATCATTAACCGACGAATCGTTAGAAACCAACCGTGGATTTCTTCCTGCATTCTCCGCTCTTCGTTAATCGTCGTCCCACCTATCGCCCGGTGGCTTCGTTTAATCCGCGCTTTATTAATTCGTCTTGGCTCGTACGTGGGGCAGCACAATTGATTTTGCCTCTCGCGGGCCCCCGTAGCTGCGGTTTCGCGCACAGTCGAACGAGCCGCTCCGCAGGCGGTACTCCTTCCACAGGGCAAAACCGATCCAATTTCTTCCCCGAATAATAATTGGTCTCGTTTCGGCGAACACCTTCATTACCCCCTTTTTGCGGAGCGCCCTGTCAGGGCGTCTTAAGGTGTCGCAGGGCCTTAATGCGGCCGCTTAACGACAACGTAAATCACGCTGGGACGATCCGATCCGATCCGATCTGCCGGCACGGCGAAAGTAATGGCGAGAGTTACGCGGACGTTCAAGCGCGAGCCGCTTGGCCAATTATTTTCTCGTCGCTCTCCGCGCTCGGCTCCCTTCCTCCCTACATCGAGGATGGTGAATCGAGACTTAAGCAAAACTTATGACCGATGCCGGTCCTCGCCGATCTTCTTTTCGCAGTGGTCAATAGTTTGGCGACGTGGTACCAGCGAGGGGTGGTGGTCGTGCGGCGAAGATCGAAGAGCTTGCTCCCTTCGTCGGATAGCGATCTGAAGGAAGAGGAATGAAGGAGGAGGACGAGGGTCCCCGAAGGATCCGGAGAAAGAAATTGTGACCGTGCGAAGGCTTTATCGTCGTTTGAAGGCGTAATTTGATACTTCTACGGTGACTCGCGGGATATTCGAATATTGCAGCAAGTGCGACGATAACGCGAATGCAAATCGGGGGTTTATTATTTTGTAAATTTATTCATTTGCTAATTGGCGTTTCGAGTTAACGCGAGGAAACGAAGGACCCCGTTTTATCTCATCGATCGAAGCGGGTGCGAGTCGTTGAATTATGACGCGAGTGAACGTGATCGGCATAAAAATCGGAAGCAGGGCGAATCGAACGGTGATCAACGAACTAGGAAACGAAGGATATCTTTTTGCAATTGCCACCTTGTCCACTGGCGAAGAGCGATTTTCAAGTGGACAAGTCTTTTTTTTTCTCTATTCGCCCGCTTACCTCGATTGCGCCGAGATTGCAGCGAATAATAGAGAGCGTCCTTCGTGTCACGGTCACTAGGCGCTCGGACATCATCGCGCGATTCTCGACCGATCGATCGATCGTTCGGACGGTCGAGCGCGCTCTGACTCACCGACAAAAATTTTCATCTTCTCCTTGCATGCTTCGGAGATCTCCTCTTTTTTGGTCGCAACTAGGAAGAAAACCAGAGCGACGGGTCGTTCGTCTCGGCACAAGAATAACGTCTAACCAGACATTAGAAAGTGTTCTCGAGGATAATGAAATATTACGAGGATCGCGTACGCGACTACGATCCACATCGAGTACTTAATCACTCGCGGTAAAATGACGAGTCCGACTCGTCATTGGTAATAGGTATGTATGATTTATGAACTGCAACATGATTCCTATATAAAAATTGAACGCTTATTTTATATGCAATTTTTCGTAATTAAATCGTACCGAAAAGAGTTGAACGGAAAAAATAGTGATATCATGAGTCGACTAAAGAACGGACTCTCAGATATCACTCTTCGAAGGATTCTCCTCGGCTGAACTTCCGTATCCGACCCTTGTCCGATCTTAATAAAATTTTGCAGGTAAGTGACATTTACTAAATCTAGTCGAACGCCATAAGTGCGAATTTAGCACTTAGAAAATATAATTGTGATAAATGGAGATTGATCTAACCAGAAAGTTATACCACGCTCTCAAGTTTAAATTATTATTTTATTACGCGGGCCTAACCATTGTACCTGCGTAACTTGACATTTTGTGCAATTTCAGTCTTCCTCTTACCTAAAAATTTCAAAAATTCTTGATTTAATCGTGTAATTTTAAATTTTAATATCTCGGAAAGCAGGCGTTTCCTTAAATTCGCACTGATCACGTTCGATTGTATTTAAGTAAAATTTTATGAAGATCGAACGAGGGTCGGATACGGAAGTCTTACCTTCTCCTATCCGTCTTATCTCTCTTCCGATTCTCTCCTCTTCTCATTCATCCCCTACCGTGAGAAACGCGCGGACGATTCTCTCATCGAATTGGACCACCTTTGCGACCAACCCTCTCCATCCTCCTCGTCTTTAATTACTCGAGAGATAGCAAAGAGCGCGCGGGGCAGTCAAGAGAAACGTCTTATCGGTGGCACGACCAACGCGCCCGTGCACGCCAACCGAACCGACTCGCTCGCAACATGCGAGCGCGAGTGACTCGCTCCGCGGTTTATCGACTCGCGCGATACGCGCGTCGTGTTCTACAGAATTGCCTGGAGGCAGGGGCGCCGGGGGATGAGCGCGTGTGTGGCAAGACGCGTCGCGACTCTCACCATTACTAGAGGGATAAAACCATCAACGGCTTCGACGAGTCGGTGAGGTCGTTTCAATCGGCGGTGGAAGATGGGGGTGTTTGTAGTTGGAGAATGGTAGCAGCGGGGAAAGCGGAAGGTAGATACAGTCGAGCGAAATGAAGACCGGATCGCGAACGACCAACGAGACATTTTTTCATCCTACGAGGGCAGAAGATTAATGATCCGAATGAGGTCTTCGAAAGAGACCGTTTGTAATGGATCGATTAATGAAGGTGCGTAATCGTTAGCGATCATAATTACAAAACGCGAAAGTGTAAGAAGCCACGCTGAAAAGCGTGCTTTAATTGCTTCAATTCAAAAGTTCTCGACTACCTAATACAAATCAACATTCTCATCTTTCCTTTTACCAAGGACGAGCTTTGCAGCTCGGTGAAAGAGGAAAATATGTAAAGAATGTGGAAGAGCGGAGTGGCGAGAGAAAGGATGATACGAGGAAGGAAGAGAATCCAGATGTTCTCGGAAGCGAGTGATTGTGGGGGTGGAGCGCGCAAGCGAAGGAGCGGGAGAAACGTAGAAAGAGAGAGAGAAGGACGGAGAAATTCATAAGAGGAGAAAGAGAGAGGGAGACAGTGAGCGGTGAGGAGCGGTGTAAGGACCCAAGCGGGATATATATCGACGCCAATAAAGGATCGATAACGATATAAATCGAGATATACGGATGGGTACACGGGCGGTACTTGTACGCGGAGGATCCAACATGAGCGGCCGCTTATTACGAGGCTGAGGAACGGTGCGGCCTGGTCTCGGGCAGGGTCGTATCATGGGTGGTCCGTCTATATGCTAATCCGCATCCTTTCGCAGGCCGCCACGATAAGTCGCTCTTTAGCGAAAGTTCATCCTACCTCGCCGCTCTCCGTCCTCGTCGCCGCCGAGAGGGACTCCGTCCTCGGGACATAAATAATATCTTTCCCTCTCGAGCGCCGCGGCGACGAGACGTCGCGTCGGAAGTCTCACTGGAAGCACTTAAATTTCCCTTTGTTTCCTCCGTTCGTTCCCCCTGCATCGAGGCGCGTCTCAGTTTTCCACAATTTATTTCGGAGCGACGCGCGACGGGGAAGATTAATATGCGAGTAATATCGCGAGAATTCACCGTCGAGATATTTCTTCGAGGATATTTAATCTAACGCATTATACGCGCAACTTTGTAATAGCTTTTCGGTCTATTCGTTGACCTTTACTACTTAAATATTTGACTTATACTCTCTTAAATACTAGTTCTCCGTATGTAGCTATCAGGAGTTAGGCTTTCAGCGGCGTACAGTGTTAGGAATCTTTTTCTAAATTTGTAAGAGAAAATTTTCAAGATTCGACGATAAGCCGTGATACTGTAAACATCGATGCATATTCATAAGGATCAAGTACCGCTTTCCACCCTCGAAATAAATGTTACTAAATTCGCACATACACCGGCTACACCCAATCCCGGCTACAATTTCAGCGTGTCTCCCACCTCCCCCACTTTTTATCTATCTTTCACTCCCCGTCTCCACGCATCTCGACTTACACTCTTACGTCACGTCCTCTACGACTCCTGCTTCGCATCTCGCGCCTCGTTCGTCGATAACCACCGACCAATTTCGATGTGCTCGGAGCAACGGATCTCGACTGTCCGCAAGGATCACCGACTTTCTTCCTGGCACCAGAAGTGTCGATAAAGGGTCTCACCGGCCTGCTCCAATACCATTCGATCTGAACACGCGCTAGTGGCCTTTCGTCGTGCGTTTTCTCGACGCGTGCGCGCGCGTTCGCTCCTCGGACTCTTACGTAAGGTAGGCGTTTAAATGCAAATTCCAAGTGGATGGTTATAGTGACGCCGCGCTTTTCCAGCACGGAACGCAAACCCGAGGAGAAGCGGTCGGCGATCGCTTTTGCTCCAGAAGCGGCTCCGGAGACCAAGCAGGAAAAGAATGTCGTCGCCGGTAGCTACGCATGCGCTGCTCCAACAATTTTGAAAGGTTCGCCGCCACCGTTCGTAGCTCTCACGAACACCTCGAGGAGGTTGACTCCTGGAAAGATTTTTCTCACGGAAGTCGAGGTCCGGTGATCGACCGACAACAAATTTTTCTCAACCTTTTACACGCTTATAAATTTTTTCAATCGTCAAAATGAATTTCTAGAATCGCGCGATTATGCTAACGTGATATCCGGTGCGCGCATTATGTTAATAAGACGATGAGAAGATCTAAAAATAAATCTCGTGCTCTCGCGTTCGTTTCAATTACTGGCAATTATTCTTGCGCTTTAACATTCATCCTTTCTCGTGAATGGTCGAAGGATCGTGATGGAGGCTGAGAGAAAAACGGAGAAAAATCTTCCTAGTCGCGACAATGACATATGTGGGTGTTACGGGTGCGGAAGGTCAGATATATTATCCGTCGGCACTGAAGATTTCTTCGCGCACTTTTTTACCCGCGCAAGATCGTATGAAATATTTATGAACTTTTTTCAGACGACAACGAAGACCGCCCACGCAATGGACACTAATTAGCCCCGTAAGATCGTCTCGCGCAGCTTCGGAATCCTTTAAGAAGTGAGAACGAGAAAAGCCAAGCTCCACCTTTCCTAAATCACTCGTGGCGACTAATGATTTCCATTCCGAGACCGGTGCTCGTGACTCGATTGACCACCATCTGGAGGTTACGTAAAGGCTCTCATAATTTCAAGGAAAAAAGAAAAGAAAAGGAAGAAAAGTCTCACGTTCGATAACTCGTGCTCGCGACCGAGTGTGTTTACACGCGCGCAGGGGCGTATCTCCGTGGGCCGGGGAGTCACTCGGCAGTCGAGATTCTCACGAGATTCTCCCTGGCATCGTGATCGACCTTAACCCACGCATCGACCGGATCATCCCTGCTCGCTCTAACAATCGCGGTGCCGATCGTTTCGCCTCACTCGCCGATCGCTCCGCCCAAGTGGAATCGAGCGAATTCTCCCGCATATTCGTCATCTATCGATAGATCGTTTAGATCGAACGATAGCGGCGCGCTCGCGATGAGGTCGGGGGTCGAGGTCACATCGAGGAGGATCAATTTAATTAAGTCGTCGATTCGATCGAGTCATCCTCGGGATTGGCGGTGACCCGCGGAAAAGAACGCGGAAGAGATTGAGAGGAAGGATCGTTTGAACGTCGAGTGGAATGTGCTGAAGAGTGAGAAAGAGAGAAAGAGAGAGAAGAGAGAGAGCGACAGACTTCATATATTTTTCACGCGACAAAAAAAATTTGAACCCCTTTAGCAGTTTAAAAATGTCATAACCAAGCTTGGATTCAATGGTAAAATGCTCGTTTTTAAATACGAAGAACTCGTGGAAAGGAAAGCGGCGCAGAACAGCTTTGGAGTTTGCATCGGAGAATCGTAAGACCACCGCGGTCACCTCCTAGAGAAAAAATGTGGTGCGCACACGAGACGCCAAGAGGACACCTTCTGCCCACAATCGAGCACCTAAGGTGTCTCTCGACACCTACACGCACCAATAGCACCGTGTGGACAGACGGAGCAGTCCACATAGGTTAGATATCGAATGCCCGGCGTCCTGGTCGTAATGTTTCGCGGGGTTCAACAACGACCGGGCGAGGTGATACTTTCGCGAGGGAAGAGAAGAGAGGAAGGTGGAACGTATGAAGAAAAGAATAGGGGAGAATCGAGAGGAAAGCGAGGAACGGTAAGAAGGTCGAAGAAAAGGGGAAGATCGCGTAAAGAGAGACCAGAGGAGAAGAAGGGAACTCGATGTGCTCTCCCACACAGTTCGATAGTCGCGTGTGGGTGGGAGGTCGATAGGATCGTTCTCTCCTCTCCTTGAACTGGGCGAAGATCGACTTACGGCTTCCGTCCGCGATGCGCCATGTGCGCGAAGTGTTTGTGCACCAGGAAGTCACCCCGTGGCTCGATCAGTTTACCGAACGTTATTCGGGAAATTGGAGAGAATCCTGAGAGAAACGCTTGAAACGATTCAAAGAAGTTGTTTGTTTGCATCCGTGAAAGGATCAGGTCGAAATTTTTGAGTTGTCTTGCCGTACAGAAAGATAAGGATTAGAATACGCCAGTTTCGACATTAGAATTCCTCTATGGATCCAAAAATCTTGCACATTTAACAGTTATGTTATATTGCAAAATCATGAACAACGAAAAGAATAATTTATCTCTGACGTGGCTCTAGAGATCGAAAACTTAGCCCAAATTCTTCCTGAATCTCCTCACCGCGAAGCAGATGAAATGCTACGCGGATAGGTGAAATTTGAGAAACACTGCGTGAATTAACACACCCAACTTAAACAATTTGATCCTACTCCTTTGAGCCCATCATAGCGCCACAACTGCCATCACGGCGCACTTCAACGTACGACTATTATCACCAATGAAATATACGACATGCCGTCACAAATTAATGTCACGAACACCTGTCGTCATCTTCATCGTTTAGACACGCACGTGCCGACAAACGTAAAGTGCGTCTCGCAGGCGCGTGCCGTGAATCCCACGTAAAAATCTTCTGAAGCAAGTTTCCTCGCATTGTCGAGAGAATTTTCGCCAGTCATCCTTCATTGCCGTACCATTGTACGATTCATTATAATGCTAATGACGGCTACACGTGCCATCTTCTCCTTACGATTTCCTGGAGCCTCGTGAAAAATGGACATAAGGCATTCACAAATACGACGTACAATGGAAAGAATCGCAATTCTAGCTGGACAAAATTATTTTTTTACTGCAAACACATCTTAAATGTTTTAAAAGCAAGTTACGAACATAAGTAAGAAGAAAGTTTAATATGTATTTGCAACTATTGACTTAAAAAGGAGAAAAGAGGAGTATTTTTATAAATTAGTCGAATTTATTATTTTTGCCATTTTCATCGCTATCACTTTCAGATTGATTACGCTAATCCTGCGCATCATTTAATAATAACAAAGTGCTTTTTCGAACAATTGCTTTCTATCTATCGTAGACACTCTCCTAAGAGCAGACATCACAGGATCGAATCACGGACGAAATTAAAAGGAAGTACATTAAATCGCTTGTAATGTGCTGTCTGGTATATTTTCTTGAAAAAAATTATTCAAAACTAACTCTGGTAAGAACCTGAGAATTAGAATAGATAAAGTAAAACACAGTTTGGCGATGATCGATTTTTCGTATTTTGTCCAGCCAGAATTGTGATTCCTCCCATAGTGCGAGGTGCAATCTCACAATCTCGCGAATAAGTTAATAGAAAATCGAGGAAAAAGGAAAGGTCTCTCTTGTGTCCTGACTCGCGTAAAATGAATTATGAATTACCGGAGTTGAGTTACGGGTGGTCGTCGGCAACGGCGGTGATCGTCGTGCCGACCGGCGTCGATAAATGGATTTATGTGAAAACGTGGAAAAGCGGGGAGCATTAATTAGATATGCGTAAGCGGTTTGCTCGCGGGATGTCAATCGCACGGTTCACGAGAATGGCGCGCGCATAAATAAGCACGTGGAATCGCGGGTAAACGCACCGTGCGTCGTCGTCTCCACGGTGGGCTCAGTTTTGCTGGACGTAATTGCGGCGCACCGACGACGGCATCCACTGGACACGCGTGAGCCAGCACCAGTTCGTTGAATCGCGAACCACCCCGTCACTGTCGCTCTTAACGAGAGAAAGGTGTCGCATCTGCGTCCACGACTCCGTCTCCAAGATATCGATCCGTTAATCACGCTGTTCGATAGCGGTCGAACGGAAGTCGTGCGACGATGCGAAACATTCGAGAGTTTCTCAGCTGATATTCTCGACCAGATGAACAAAATAGTTCTATCGTGGATATTAAATAACTTCGTGCGATTTTAAAATCACAGACATCCGTGCTCGTAATTATGTCAAAAGATTAGTAAAGAGAACGATTGGAGTAACACTGTTTTGCTGGAACAGCGAAATTGTTTACTACGAGGCGTCATGGATAAGAAGGATAAAATAAAGATCGATCCAGAAGTACTCTGTTGCCTATATAAATTGTTCGCGAAGGAAGAACGATTTAAGAGGCAGAATCGAGAGAACGTTTCGCACCATTTGAGCGATGCAAAATTTACCGACCGCTGGCGCCTTCTACCGTGATTATGTCTGTTTTGCAACACGCTCGCGCGAGAACTTCTCGCTGGTTTGCTCCGGTATTTCCGAGGAATTCGGAGAATGAGAGTAGGCACGTGGAGCGCGCGCTCGTACAAAGGATTTGCAGGCTGTACAGCAGCGGATGCGCGGTCGAATAGAGAAATAAACGGAGAGGGTGTGGGGATTGAGGAAAATGACTGGAAACGCAGCAGCGGGTTAAATAAAAATAAGAGAAGCATGGTGGACAGATTTGGGACGAGAAAGGGAAAGGAAAAGATTGAAAGGAATCTTACACGTGAAAGTAGAAATATCGATAAGCAAGTAACTCCAATACTGAGGATTAATAGAGGGTTATTTAAGAACATGATAGATCGAAATAGTTAAATGGTAAATAAAGATTGCGCGTGAAAAAGTACAAAGAATGATAAAAAGCTTAATAAATGGACACGATTAAGTAAGTTGATGAGTAAGTTGAAAATTCAAGAAATAGTGTCAAAAGGAACGATGGATGGATGTGAACAAATCAAGTCCAGAAGGAGAGACGTAAAAGAAAGAGAGAATAAGAAGAAACGTGCGGAGTAAGGATGTTGCCTAGTCAAATTATCGTATAAATTACTACAGTCTGACGAAGCTGAGCTCGGCTCCTTCTGGTATTTATCGCCTTCGTTTTGCACAACCGAAAGGACCGTTTTGAATTTTCTTCGGGCACGATTCACAACTCGATGCTCGTGGCGCATCGACGTTCCACGGATAAGCTGACCTCGTAAATGCGCCATTAACGAGAGGTATTATCGCGAATTGTCGAGAGGCAATTAGTGGAGCATCCTGACGTCAATGATTTACGGTTTTATCCATCGTGGAAAGGACGATCGCTTTAAATGCAAAGTAGGGTACCACCGGCACTTTCTTTACACGCGACCCACAATAAACAGGTAGTTTTAAAAGTAAATAAACGATTTCTTTAATTTTCTTATTTCGAACTTTGCGTAAAACTCCATCGATGCTACAATTATAATCGTCAACGATGAATCATTCCAATCGAATCGCGTATTTGGATCACTGTGACGTCCGAGTTTCATTAATTGTAAATCCCTGTCCATCGTGAATCGTCGATTATCCGTTATAATTCTGATACGCTTTATTACACTTGCCTCGGGTGAATGAAACGCCAAACGTAGATATGATCGAACTCGATCACCGATCTGGACACGATGATTGATTCTACAACTCCTGCGTATCGTAGCGCGTAATCCCATTTGATTTATCGAATGTGTCGCTAAAACTCTGTAATTTCGCGCTCACGATACGCTGCCAATGCGTGCGTGTCCTTTGCTATATTACACATTTCCTTAATATCGATATACAAGTATACATATATAGTTGAAACGATATTTCCTGTTGCGTACGCGCGGCGAATAAAATGTCACGCGCTCTACGCCGTATATTTCTGATATTATTCAAAACATCCTTATTATGCTACCAGCAAAAACGGTTTGCACAACGCGCGCGGTCACGCGTCGACGCGACAGATTCCTTTTTTACTTGCGAAAGAAAAAAGATCGTGAATTGATTGGACGAGCGTTTCGCGACCGCGAGATTCGAACGAGTGGAGGAGCGCGCGCGCGCGCGCGCACGAGACTCGGACGAACGGGACCCGAACCGTGGCGAGCCGCAAAATTACTCTCAGCAATGGACTGAGAGATCGACTTTCATCGCGAAACCGAGCGGACAATGAGGTGGGCTCGCGACAGCGAATCAACTCGAGCCACGTTTTCCATCGGAAGACGATAATTTCTATTAATTATACGTTGCACGATGGCCACTCCTAATGGGCCCGCGTGCCCTCACAATCGTTAGGCATTAGGCTGGAGGATTAACCGTCTAATGGTCAAGATCAGATCGGGCACGGCGCGTAGCCTTCGGTCCCATAAGCGATAATTAATGGCCGCGGGCGGTAATCAGCCCTACTTTAATGGCGCATCGTCCGCCGTCATGGAATCCTACGCATTATTGTTCTCCGCTCCACTGGATCCATCCTCGGCGACCATTAAAGTTCCATCGATTCGAATCGGCCATGGACACCGCGCTCACCTCCGCTGGAATCGTACGGGAAGAAATCGGTGGATCGCGGTAATTACGACGCGATTACCGGAAGAGTAAATGCATCGAAGCTGCAACACATTGAAGAACAAAGTGGGGTCCGCTAATTGCGAGTAACTAAGACTGCAAGTATCGTGCTCGTTCCAGGTGTGTTTATAATGAACGTTGAGTCGTACGGGTCGACTGAGTTTCTTCGGAAAAAAATAATGATAATGATAAAAATGCGTCGCAAGGAACGAGCTACCAAGGAGTCTCTACGAAACGGTTTCACTGCGTCATCGCGTCGCGATGAACGCGCGGGCGAATCGCCTCGCGAACGGGCCCCACCGATTCGGATCAGTAGAAACTAGATCGCGGTCCATTCGTTCCGCCGGTGTGCCGTTACGAATCGACGAGGGCAAGAGTGTTACCAATCGAAAGTTTCCTATCCGCGCGCACGCCCGATAGCAATACCCCCGAACGTCGAACGCTCCATTTTATAATCGAACGTCGAACGATCCTTCTATCGTTTCTACATATTCCACCTAGCCGGCGAGAGCTCGCTCGACCACTTGGATTTCACGATTCGATCATCTCTGTGGTGAATTTCACCGAATTATACACGCTCTTTACCGTCGTCCCGTATTCAGCTCGTTCCTACGAGTCGGAGTAATTCGATTTGGCCATTGGGAGAGCACGGAAAATTTGTCTCTTTCCGGTCACGCACGCTTTTCGATTATCTCCGGATCATACGAGAGGAAAGTAAAACGATCGCAAGGCCGATAACGCCGATTATCGAGTGGAACTTTGTGTACCGTCGTTTTATCACGAGGGATGGAATTATTTGCCGTACGAGAATGTCTTCGCGAGAATGGACGTTCGCGCTCGTAAGAGTCTACGTGGATGGTATTGGAAATGTGGCGAAAGATCGTTCGGCAGACTCTCCACGATCATCTAAAAGCAAGATCCCATGTATGGACTCGGCGCGATCTTCGAGCTCGAGCGCGTTTCGCAAC
This sequence comes from Tiphia femorata, assembly GCA_944319695.1. Lineage (NCBI taxonomy): Eukaryota > Metazoa > Arthropoda > Insecta > Hymenoptera > Tiphiidae > Tiphia > Tiphia femorata. Next base: position 3,195,988 of record OX090899.1, read on the forward strand.
GGGCGTACACGCCTCCTTTCGCAAAAGTAGTCCCCCCTGAGGTGAGCGATCGATCGACTGCTCCTCCCGGTCGTCCTACCGAAAAGTATTGCAAAACGCGGGTGGCCCGTACCGCCGTCCATCGATCTTGGAATTATGACGCGGCCGATAGATCGTTCGACCTTCTAGGCTAGCCGTAAAAATTCACATTTCCATAATGTCCATGACACTTCCGAGATCGAACCCAGACCTACCCCAGACTCGACGGATTCTTCTCTCGGGTACCGTTTCGATCTATTTCGAGCCTGTTTCGCAATTCATTTATTCATACGCGAATTCCGATATTCCGCGTCGATCAAATTAAATCCCGCCATCGAGTACCGTTTCGACAATCCTCTTATCCAGGACTCTCGATCTATCCTTCTCGATCGTCGGAAGATAGTCGTTCATCCGCCGGTACATCCTACTGAAACTCATCGATCTCTACCGATCGTGCATCTCCGATTCACGTCTACCTACGCCTCTGGCCACCGCCCGAGCAACTTCCTCGCTTCGCCTTGCTCCGTCTTCGCTTTTCCAACCGCTACGATTCTAATGACGCACCGTGCGTCCAATATCGCGTGCCCTGTGCATACGTGCGTGTGTGTGTGGCGCTCACGACCACGCGTCACGACCAGCTCCACCACCAGGTAGGGGATCGGCGTCTATCGAGGAACACGCTCGAGCGATGCCCGCGCCCGCGAGACACGCCGAGACACGCCGTTTCTACGCACGCCGCGAGGCTCCGCGAGGCTCATGCGCGGGCAGGGCGCGTGGCGGCTGCGTTACTTTCACTCGATCTTGCTGGTTCCCTCCGTCCGTCTCTCCGCCGCTCAGCCAGCCAGGAGAACGAGCCAGCGAGCAAAAGCAAAACCCTCTTTTCGCGCGGAGCGTCGACTGCTCTACTCCTTGCTCTTTTCTCTCTCTCTCTCTCTCTCTCTCTTTCTCTCTCTTTCTCCTTCGCTCTCGTTCTAAGAATGAGAAAGGAGAGAGAGAGGAAACATCGTGCGTCCGCCTGTCCGTCCGTAGGCAGGCGCGCATAGCGATACTCCGACGATTTTTCTCCCATTCTTTTTCTCCTCCTTTCTCTTCTCGGCCACCCACCCTCGTCCGGTGCCTTTCCTCTCGCGAGATCCGCTCGACTCTTCCACGGAGACGGACGCGCCCAGCGCACTCGCCGATCTTAATTAACGTTTTAACTCTTCCTCGAGGAACGGTAGACCGACTCTCTCGCATCGAAAACTTCAGCCCGAGTCCTCGACCACGTGGACTCGTCCAGCTTTCATCGACGATTTCTTCCATTTCATTTCTCTTGTTTTTCGTTTACTTCTAACCCACGCGACCGCAGCCTTGCTCGTCCGGATCGATCGTCGTTTCGAAACCGATAGAATCGCGAGCGCCTTTCCGTGACGAATTTTCTTTCGAATCTCGGCGGTTGGTCCAAGGGAGCTTCGAAAAGTGAAAAGCGATCGCGATTTACGCGTGCGATCCGAGGAACGAGAGGGAGAGCCGTAAAGGTGGATTCCTTTGGACGTAGAGACGCACGCTGTCCGTGCGGCGTGCAGTTCGAATCGATTTGCGGACGAATTGGCGGGTATTAGAGCGCCTGGAATGCGTCACGCTCGGGTGGTTTACGGGAGTGCTCGTACGCTTGCGCGGGGCACATCTTAAGTATCGAATATTTCGAGAGGAGAGAAGTTCGCGGCGGCACGTTGCGACGACGTGCGCTCGCGATAGAGGCGTGCACGCTAAAATATCGTCTAATTAAATTCGCGAGCGAGAAGTGAACGCGAATTTCGCGAGAGATTAAGAATGGAAAGAGCAAATGCGTTATCGGATAACGAGATGTTTGAGAGGGTTCTATTCGGTGGACCGGAAACGAGTATCTTTTTTTTAGGCACGACCGTAAAGGGAGTGACTTATTTTTTTGTCAATTTCTCGATTCGAATCTCTCGCGAGCGGTTGGTCGACGAGAATGTTGGAGAGGCCGGTGTGAACGCCGCGAAAGAGAATTTCCTTTCTCCCTCTCTGGGAGCAACGACGACATCGCTACCGTCCTGGCGTGGTCGGAATGGCCACATCTCGAGCTGATCTAGTTTTGGTCATCGTGCGGTCGCGGCAGCGGCAACGGCGGCCGCGGCGTCTGCGAAACAGCAGCCTTCGACTCGCCGAACGGGAATGTCGATCGTTCTGATCCTGCTACCCGACCATCGACACACATTCGACGAAACGACGCGATCGAAAGGGATAGCGTTGCGGAGGAGAGAGGAAAATCGTCGGATCCAATCGGCTTCGCGCTCTGTTCCTTTTCGTTCCAGGAAGAGCACTCTGTATTAAAGGATGCTCCCCAAAATGATTCCGGTCTCGGAAAATCTCTTAGCATTTTCTCAACGCAGTACTCGGCCCGATCAATTGCGAAATCGTCGTGATTCTTTCCGACTAGGAAGTTCAGCCCCCACGGTTAGCCCGTTGAAGATCGTATTATACCTTACCGAGCGATTCGCCAAGGAGATTCGTTCGCATCGTGTACTGCCCCAAGTGAAATTGCGAAATATTCCGCGAACGTCGTCCCTCCAACTCGCCCCGCCCCTCTCAATAGTCCTCAAAGATTCTCCTGGACGATTCGATTCGCCCCGCTTGCCTATCCGCTTAGTCTCCATTTAAGAGATCAAAAGCCTGCGCGCGCGCGCGCGTTTCACGTAGACGATCGACACCCATTGGGCAAAAGCAGGCAGGAAAAGTCGTTCGCACTTGCGTTTCCGAGAAAATCCGTTGGATTCTCCGCACGATCGATCGCATCGTTATCCACGTTTTCTCGTTTGGACTGGTGTCTACGAAATTGGAGAAGAAATTTCTGACGGTTCCCCCTCCTATGTTTTTCGTAACACGTGGAAAACGATCTTTCTTGTACGAAGAGGCGACTGATCTTTTTAATTTGTACTTTCGATAATGTCTGCTACTCGTCGAAGTTCTATACTCAAGTGAATATCTAAAATTGGAAAATAAGAGAGATAGTTGCTTCGTTCTATTCTCTTCCACGCTCGTCTCGTCTCTTCCTCTTCGTCCTTCCTCGCTTTGACCTCGAGTGCCCTCTACCGGACACTCCTGCGCCCACCGCCGATACCTCCGCCGCACTTTCCTCGGATCTATCGAGAGCTTCTAAGTCTCTATATAAAGGAAACGGGAACAAGGTTTTCATCCTCGGCGTATCCTGGTGTACCAGTTTGGGAAGGGAGAGGGGACGAAACTGGCGAGAGAATTCCAGGTGAGCTGCAGAAATCGGCACCGACCGCGTCGGCTCGGGCTGGCGGTCTCCTAACGAGCGCCAAATTCGCACGCGCCTGCGCCGTGGACCAATGGGCTCGTTACTCGCATCGAGTTTGTTTGCCTCCCGGTATCCCGCATTCCTGCGCACAAAATTGTTACCACTTGTGCACGGTCGACCCAATTCGCCGAACGTTCGATCGGCTCCCTCGGGGCGATCCCTACGACCCTACGATGTTTCCATGGAAAAATAATCCCGAAGCTTGGAAATATTTCGTTGCTCTTTCGAAGTAGATACTCGAGCTAACCGAAGGATTTCTGTACTCTTTCACTCTATTTGAGTTAATATGGAAACAGAGTCGACGATTTTAGAGAGAAAAAACGACTTGTCGAAGGATTCTCGTGTCCTTTCGCAGTGTTCGAGCCAGCATGGAACTTACCCATAGATGTTCGCGGAGACTGACGATACATCGGCGCGCGCGCTAGTAGAGATCTTGTAGTAGGAAGTGGCCGCTCGGTCATTAGTGTGATAATGAGACAGTGATCCACGAGTTTTGTTGTCTCGCCTTTTGCATCGTACGGCACCTGACAAATGAACTACTCGGTAAAACTTTTTTTTCCGCTCTGCTCCGACTCACCCCCCACCGCGCATCGATCGGATACCAAGCCGAAAGGATCCGGCAATTGTGCGCAATGTTGCTCGCGAGGTACGCGCGCGAATTGTCGATACTCCTCATTTGGAAAGTTTAACGACTGGCGGCTCGAGATCGTGGACAAATCGGTGGATCAAATCTTGTCAAATGGATCGATACGGCGACGCTCGTTCACCGGAGAAAGTGCCGCTACACGTCCTTGAAAACGATTCGCACGATTCATTTATCAATTTCACCGACGAATCACCGCATTCCGATCTCACGCATTCTCAGATCGCGCAAAAATACGCGATCAGCTACAATTACCCTTTTAGAACTAACTGGAACTTTCTCGTTAAATTTCCGAATATCCGCAGCAGCGATTCTCGTTGATCCTTTAAAGCCAATAGCACGGTTCCGTTTAATCATCGCGAATTCTGCAGGATCGAAGGTGGAGATAACTAGCTTCGAGATCGTCTATCTGTAATAAAAGGATAGAGAAGGAGAATTAAGACGGTGAAGCGAAAAGAGCGAAGGGTAGCGGAGAAGGTGAGACGACACGCGCGCACGTGTAAGAGAGAGAGAGAGAGAGAGAGAGAGTGTAATCGATGTGAGGAACGACGATCGAAGCGAAGCGTACGCGTCTACCCACTGCACCATCGTGGTGTGTATTAAACACATTGTGGGCGGGGTGGTCCAGAGAAAGCCTCCGCTCCGCTCGCTTTTGCACGGAAAATACGCGGGCGAGGGCGAGCGAGCGAGCGAAGGAGCGCGCGGGCGTTCGTGCCACCGCGAGGCGTGTGCCGTTTTTTATTTTTAGGCCTTAGAATCGGCCGGCCGCTCTCCTGGCCGCTGCCGCCGTTTTAGACTGGATCTCCGCAGGTAGGAGTAACCGAGAGGAAGAGTGAAGTGGAAGTAAGAGAGAACGGGACGAAGAGAGAGGGTCACTCTCGCTCTCAAGCGAGACGATAACGTCGCAATAGTGCCCACTTAAATGTCATTATACGGGACTGCCGCGCACGCCACTGGCCTCCTCCTTTTTCTCCTCCTTCTCCACCTCCTCCTTCCACTACTACTACCAACATTTTACCTTCTTTCGATCCTCGCCACGGTGGCGACGCGACGACGGGGAGGAGCCCGAAGATCGGCACCGATCTCGAAGACATCGTCGCGGAGGCGCATTTACCAGTATTAGGTTCTCCGATCTTTACGTAACGTAACAATTTCCAAGGGGATTTTGCGTCCTGGTCCCCTCCGCCTCCGCACCAACGTTTCACGTCTCCACCCGCTCGACAGAGTTTTTGTTCTGTAGTCGAGATCGGTGATGCTCGGTAATAAGTGGTCCGAGAGATTTCGTTATACGTATGCGAACAGCGAAATCTTCGTGGTGGTTACACGATGGTCGTTGGATTGCCGATAGAAAAAACGTCGATTTCTTCTTCGTACTTTCGCAAGCTTTTAATAACACCTAGCTACCCCCTTCAACACCCTAAATCGCAAGATCCTCGTAAATCGTTCCAACAGGAAAGATGAAAAAAAAAATCTGGGCATCTCACGCGACTAGCCAGAAGCAGAGGATCCCTAATGTCGGTGAAATAACGATCAAATTAATAGCAATCGCGGAGGGTAATCACAATAATACACGGTGTGGACTAATTGTGTCCGGTGCGTTGGAGAGCGGCCACCTCCTTGGGTTTGTTATACCACTCGCTTCGAGACGTCGAGTTGCTTCGCAGAATCTCTCTCGTGGTCTTCGACTCCTGGTTACCTTTCTTTTTCACGATTCTACCTCCATTGGTGAGGCCATCGCGGCGAGACCATCCGACTGTCCTCTCTCGCGAGGAAAGGCTCGTGAAAGAGAAGGAGAGGCATAACAGAAAGAGAGAATATGAAGAGGTACGCTCGGAGAGACGCCTGCGGAACGGAAAAGCCGACGATCGTCCGGTCGATCTAGTTTCTTCCTTGGCCTGGCATCCGCGCGCACGCGCACGCTGGCGATGAAAGCGAAGAGCTCTCTCGTCTTGCCCGTGGAAGGATCGAGTTGATACCGGATACCGTCGTTGGGCGTCGAAAGTAATATCGAAAGTGAAGCCGCCCCGGTCTCGCGTGTGACCGACAAAAAGTTCCCAGCCTGCTCGTCCATCCGTCCGACCATCCGTCCGTTCGACTATTTTCATCTGCGACGCGCGAGAGTCTTCCGACTGAACGAACGCGTGAAAGCATCTTCTCGCGAAGGCCGAGAGGATACGGAGATGATAGGATGTTGAACGAGTAGCGCGTAGGAGCGAGTTTCTTTGATTAGATGTCGAGGTGATTGGACGGGATGTTGTTGCCTTTCGTTAAGAGAGTCTTCGTTCCATTTTCTGCTTCTTTCTTTCCGACGAGATACACGAAGTCAGTGGGTGGTGGGCAAGAAACAGTTTTCGATAGATTCGATTTAAAAGAGGTGGAAAAAGTTTTGCTCGATGAGCGAGAGATAGGGTATGGCGTGTCTATGCGTGCACGGTTGGTACGCCATTTTCTCCGTAAAATTGAATATCATAAGCGGAGCAATGGCTCGGCGAAACATTAACGAGTAAACTCGTTTCGCCGATTACACACGCGCCCGATGAGGGCCCTCCGCTCATGCTAAATTGAAAATCTAGTTTGGAAATGTTTTTCCCGCGCGGGGCCACGCCCGATAATCATAACCAAAGTACCAGCTCATTTCAGTCATTATCTCGTATTACAACACGGCATACCCTCAGTCTGCCCCGGCTCGATTCATCGTGGGCCCTGATTGGTCGACCGTTTAGCAAAGTATCGCTTTCCAGTCTCGTTTGTCTCAGCTCATTAGCCCGTCACAAAACTTGTTCGCTCCAGATCTGAAACAAGGAAATTGCAAATCTGTGTGAGGCAAATCGTTCCGACGTCTCCAGCTTACCGTGTCTTTGGCGCACGAGAAAATGATTCGCTTACGTGAGGATAACGGGGCGATCTGGCGAATCGGAAGTTTTCGCAATCGAATTTTCCTCGAACGAATCTCCCTTTACATCGTTAGTCAACTTGGTACGTTCATTACGCTCGCTTTAACGTTGAACGTCATTAGCGATTATCGCGCAATCATCGTCACTCCTGCCGAACTCCCGCCAATTCCTCGTTACTTCTCATTTTGCTCTACACGTCGGCATCGGGTCGTCGCCGCTCCTCGTTACTCTCCTCGTTGCACCATCATTTCACCAGACGTTGCACACATCCGCGCCCATTTGGCGCGCCGCTCTTTTTCCTTTTTTTTTTCTTTCCTTCGGCCGACCACCACTAACGTCCTAAACAGCCCGATCGGCTGTAAAACAGCGTCGCTTCGTCGAAGGAAGTTGCGTACCCACGAGGCGAAGGAAACGAATTAACCCTGGGGCGATGATCGTCGATCATCAACCTTCTTCTCGCGCCTCGTCTCGTGGAAAGTGAGAAGTCGCTGGTGAAAATGGGTCCTCGCCTTTTGCAATGAAAGTACCACGAAGAAGAATCACGTCCAGGACCAACCGTGCCACAGATTCATTAGCTCTCGTCATTTTGCTTCGTAGATCTCGTCCGACTCGCTCTTTTCCATTGCGGAAACTGGAAGCAATTACGGCGCCGATACGGCGAAGTTCAAACGCAACCGCGGTTAACACCGTCGTGGACGGAAGACCCGAATCTGTGAGTTTCAAGGCAAAATTGACGGTAGTAGACTTGGACAATTTAGGGAAAGTGAGTCGAAAAACGATTTTACATGGTCTATGTTAGGTACACTTAACCGTAGGTGTTATGCTCGCGAGGGTTGATTTACGAATCCAGCTGTGGAAGCAGACGCGGAGAGGATAAAAGGTTTTCGGTATTTTGCGTGGGCTGAGAAATGTTGAAAGTGATGATCCTTTTACCACTAGGTTTACCGAAACCAGTCAATTTGACTGGTTCAAATGGGAAATCGTGTTTATAAAAAATCTTTGGGAAATCTAGTGTTAAACTTCGTTTGAAAGGAAGACCACGAGAATGACGTTTCTAAGTATCCCCGAATTCTGCGTGGACTATCCGCGCATCATTTCCTCGATGAGTTTTGCTGCTTCGTAGAAGTAAGGGAGAGTAACGATTTTCATAAAGTCCCTCGGTAAAACGTCAGCGCCTTCGTCACGCACATGCGATAAAACGCTTTGCATACACGCGACCATCGCTGATCGCCACCTCCTCTTCCAGTGCACCAACACCAACGAGCAATCCGATCGCACCCAAACCGGACGGCGCTCTTACCGTCTATTGATACTCTCAAACTGCACGACTCTCGGTAACGGTAAAACGTTCGCCACCGAGCGGAGCAGTAGTTTCGTTTTTAAAAGGCGCACGGTGCGCTCGCACCACCGCCAGATATAATCACCTTGATGTATTGAAGCGAACGCGCCGGCCCGTGGCGCAGCGTGGCGTGCCGCCTCGTGAAAATATCCCCGAAGCGGCGGGGACTTCCTCAGCGAGCGGACGACATAGCTGAATTTATTAGCCAAGCTCGGGTCGTTCTCCAATCGCGAAAGTTAGAAATCGTTACGCGGCACGTTAGGCCGGACGAGCGTTTGGCCGATCGCCTTCTCGACGGGCGACGGACTCCAGACGGATCGTCGTTAGTGGCAAGATCGATGGATCATTTGGAAGGAAATTATGCGATGCGTTGCTAATGCGTTCATGTCCGAGACCGGCACGACGTTTCCCGATTAATGTGCAGGTAGCGAAGAAGGAAGAAGGTGGAGTGAGAAACCGATAGAATTTTTATTAGAAAGGAAGCAACAAGGCCGTCGCCACTCATCGTTCGAGTGTGACTTATTTTTTACTGGCTGGGTAGACACGAGGTAGGAAGGAGAAAATCGAAGGCCAACAGTCCGGTCGCGAATTAAAAAGCAGACATACCGTACAGCAATGACGAGAGAAAGCCACCTAAGCTAACTTTGTAAAACTTCCGCGAGGGTTGACTAATCGAAGGATCGATCGGATCTCGTGTAAGAGTTCGGTCGATGCTTTTGGAATGCCGAAGAGGAATGCAAAATCGATATGGACAGGTGTTCGTCGATGATAACGAGACCGCCTATTAGTCAACCTGCTTATTAGTGCCTATTAAGCTTCATTAGATCGTCCCGGGTCGGTTTCCTTTTCTAACTCGCGCGCGAGAAGTCGCTCCCTCGTTTTTTAGATCTGCGTACTGTCACCGCGACAATTACGAAGTTTCCATAAAATGCGATCGAGGAAGAAGAAAGTGGTTTGGGGATCGCATCCAGTCGACATTCTCATTAGATTCTTTAGAGTTTCATAAGGTCTTCTCGTATTCCCGTACGAAGTTTTTTCCAGAGGTGCGCTTAATGGCCAGCGGTTCGTGTCCGGTGACGCCGAGTGCGTAGGATTCTTTGAATTCTGATCGGACCACCAGAGGCGAGGAAACTGTAACGATCGTAGGAAGCTATCGGAGGAAGCGATCGGCGCAGGATAATACGAGATTTTCTTCCGATGAAAGAAATCCACGAACAGTTTCTTTATCCATTTTTTCTCTGAAAAAATTGGTCGTCGAGCTATCCAAAATTCTTCCTATTGGTTCTATACGCTCCGATTGTATCGAGTATCCCGAATATATTCGTTCGGGGGCAAGTTGAAGCGGGCTCGCGTGCAGCCAAGTGTGCACGAAGCTTAAGATGGTAGTGCGGTGCTCGCGGTGCGCTCGCGTGGCGGGCGGCAGTCGCGACCCACATCCCGGACTTCGGAGATAAAGTGCTCCGAGAGTCCGCTCCCCGTCCAGTGGTTCTCATCGCGACCCCGCCTCTCCTTCGTTCTTATCAGTCGGATAGTACAAAGAAAATGTGAGAGTCTTCAGGGAGGCTGATTTCAGTCGAGAGACTGAAAAGAGAAAATTGAAACACAAACGTGTTTTGGACGGAGATGTCGACTTGGAGAATCGAATTTGAAAATTTCTTAAATAATGAGGAGTTCGAGTCAATTCGGATTCCTGGGATTTAGTTTAATTTCGTTGAATATTACATTGCACCTAAATAATGTAAATGAACTGTTTAGTGGAAGAAGCGGATATACTCACGTTTTCGTAAAACCGAATTTCACACAAGTTAATATGCATATATTTAAAATTCTGCACCCTTCGATACAGGAGCAGGATCCCTCCTTCTCAACTTTGGTCACAAAGTACACGAATCCACATAGGTAGGCCGTGCAGTAATTACATATCTTCTTTCATCTTCTGCAAAAAATTTCAATTGCGGTTTATAATAAAAAAAAAGTTCAGCGAGAGAGCACGGTGAAATTAGAATCGTGTGGCGCGGGGTTCGTGCTACACCATCGGGCAAAACGTACGGTCTACGCAACTCTCAGTCGAACGGCCACTTCCGCGATCGATCCTCCTGGTCTGCTTTAAGCTTACCCCCCTAGAGGAAAAATCAGGGGCCGGTGCCGGCGGCCGGTGCGGTACGACCGACGATACAAGCGACGCGGTCCGCTCCCCACATTTTTGAAGACGTCGGGCAACGTCGTCGTCGTGAGTGCCTCGGCTAAGCCGCACGCCCATACGTCCGCTCGCATTCTCCTTCCAAGCTCGTAGGTAGGTACTTGGACACACGCGTCAACGAGGAAGAGGAGGTAGGTAGGTAAGCAGGTAGGAGAAGGTGGAGGCGGACGGGAGGAGTGGGAGGAGGAGGTGGAGGAATCGGTGCGTGTGCACGAAGCCTCCGACGAGACCCTGGAAGTCGTTGGTAGTCGACTGGCTACTCGGCCGACTCCTATCGATGCATCTACGCCTCGGATTACGCCTCGGTTTCTCAACCGTTCACCTCCTCCTCCTGCAGTACGCCACCCTTCGTACACCACCGATGTTGGTTCCTTCCTCCTTCAGCTCTGCCCTAGCTTCTCATTCCATCGTGCTGGCTCTTCCACCTTTTCTCTTCAATGCGATAAAGTTGAATTTGCAACTTTTCGCTTGGACGATCATCTACGGCGAACGCGAAAGGCGAAAGGTGAAAGTGTTTGTATACAGTTGAATTCATTAAAAGTAGAACAGTCACTTTGAATAAATTACCATTTGGATAAATCGTTTTGATTTCACACGACGATCGTCCAATATGAAAAGATGTAAATTCGGGTTTTAACTTGTACGTCCTTAACGCCTGTAAAAGGGTACCGGACATAGGCTTTTTAACGCTCGGTAAGTAAAAGTAAATACGCTCGGTAAGTTTCGTTTTCGCGAGTAGGCCAACATTGACATATCGATCCTACCAGGAAGGGACACGCACAGACTTGAGACGTCGTAGCTGGGTGCTGCCGTTGCTGCCCGATGGCCCAAGGATACCGGAAAGACTTCGTGCCCGCACGGTCTACCCCGGTGATTTATCGGGGCGCGTTTATCAGCGTATCTTATTTATCAATGTAGATTTGTCGGGAGAGATTCATGGGAGACACCCTGGTAGTGGTTTATTCCAATGGCATCGGATTACGGTAATTTGCCCCTTTTTTCACATTTCAACTAACCGGCCGCGTAAATAATCGCTAAATGATAACGACACATTTCCTACAATTCTAGTGATTTTCACATCATAAATATCCCTTCGACGAAATTTTCACCGATTACATTATTATGCGTTTTCTTTTTCACTTCCATCGATGGCTATCGTCGACCTATTCGAGTGAACACGCAGCGCCTTTTCATTTCCCTTTTCACGAGTTTTATCGTTACGTCGGTTAATTCGTTTTTGTTAGCGCGGAGAGCGTGAAATTATTAGAACGCTCGGTGGAAGAGGCACGCGCGTGCGTGTACGTGCCTGTCCTCCAATCGACTCCACTGACTAGTACTGAGCCCGCTGAAAGCTTCCGGGGCCACTTTGTTGTGCCTGTTGGACGTGAGCGGCCACCAATTGGATACCACTGACTCTTACCCGGCTCAATGATGTCATTACAATTTAATACAGTTTTCCAGCTGATCGTTTCATTCCGCTAAGGTCTTTGTTATCGATCTTTAACAAGATCGTTCGACGATCAGTGAGAATTGAACGCGCTGCGAGGCGATTATCCCGTGAACGTGGCCCAGAGATTTCATTTCAACGCGCAATTTACGATTCGTATCTGTTTAATGGCCTAAGAGAAACCATGAGATTTCGATCACGCTGAATCTCTTTCTTTCAATTTATCAGCGAGATCCACTTCCGTTACTTCCTAAAATCTTCGAATACCGCAATCGCCACCTTCGTATATCACTGTAAAATTCAAAATTCTTACGACCCGTAGGTTGCAAGGAGAACCAGCTTCCTACAAGGCTCGGAAATTCCACCCGCGGTTTGGCTTCGCGCTTACAAATCATCTCGAAAGAGCTGGCGAACCGAAGCAAGGAAAACAAGAGAAATCGAATTAGGGGAGGGTAGGTAGGCGCGTAGAAACGGAATAACGGACCTCGTTTCAGCGGAAACTGTATCCGGACAGTACCGAGAAGGCCGTCTATCAATTATGCCCGCGTGCTCATCCCCCACCAATCCGGTGTCCTTCTTGACGCCTATAATTTCCCATCGGGAGGCATTAAATTACCGACGCGCTCATGCCTTTCGCGAGGAGGAGCGGGAGAAGAAGGAGAAGAAGCGGGAGCAGGCGGTGGCTAAGAAGGTGGACGAACACGCGCCGATACCACCAAGCCCGGCAGCTCTTTCATCGAGGTCCGCACGGCATAACTGGTGGTAACGTGGAAACTTCCGGGGCCGCTCCAGCCCGAGCGTGCGGAAGTTCTGCGTACGCGCGCCCGTGCCATTGCGGTTCTCGGCCAATGGGCGCAGTCGGGCGAACGGACTCGTTATGGATTTCGCGCCGATGATCGATATCGAGGGATTTTTACGTAACGCGCGTATGGTATTCTTTTCGGTTGTGTTTCCGGGTTCGGAAGGTGAGCAACGGGACGAGTGCGGAAATAACTCGAAGCGAGCCAGAAGTCTCCGCTTAATAGCTCTCGTAATAGGGTGCTTGGGGATAAATTGAATTAGCTCGCCAGGGCCCGAGGGTGAAACAGGATCCTCAAGGTTGCATGCGAGGTGAAATAGGCTCGAGTGTAATTTTTTGAATATTGAGAAATTGAAAAGCTGCCAACGAGTTTCTCGATGCAGGGCGCTACCGGGAAATTGAAGAGCTCGACTCTTCGCAATATGCATGACGATAACTCGCTCGACTGGTCGTTCCTTCTTGATAAACTGCATAATTGGCTCGTTTGATATTATCCACTGCCCGACGAATATTCTTGGAGTATCACTTGAAAATGATACTTTCGACCAAATCGGTCTAAAGGCTAACTAACGAAAAAGAGCATTGGCGAGTCGTTCGTTAAGATTTGCATCAGCCTCGAATGTACAACACGAGGCACACTCGCTACTCGCCATTCGCAGTTCAACTACTGGCCTACGCTAAAGATCTTTACATAACGGGGCGGTTTTCGCGGATGAGCTTCCGGGTCTGGTGCAGCGAGCACGCGCACGGAAGCTGCTCCCTTCTCTTCGATCGAGGCCATTTGCATAATTCTACCGTTCGATCGCTCATTCGCGAGCAAACAAATAATTCCAAACAATCGGCCACATCGCTCTTTTTTTCTCTAGTCCACCTGTAATCGAATATGGGAAAACATTCCAATTGAAGAACTAATATTACCTACTATGACTCCTCTTTGTCTCGTCTTTGCGTAATGTAAAAACTCCAAGAGTTCACTATGGACTAGAACCTATATTGCTTTACCATATCTGCAAAGCATCTCAAAGTAAAAATTTTCCCTAAAGAGGACGTAGGAGCAGCTCGCATGACTAATCGAACCGAGGAAAACGGGGCACGCCAATTACCCGCGTCACGAACGCGTTTCCGTGAAACCTTTCGACTCTTCCTGGAAGACACGCGGTGGACTTTGGCGCCGGGCAGTGGTGCCGCGGGCGAAGCAGACGTTCCCAGAAGACCCAGTGAGCACGCGACCGCGACATTAGATAATTGCACCTGTCGACGTCTCGGTCCCTCTTGCTCACCAAGTGGACGACCATCTGCGCCAGTCTCGTGATTTTTCGTATCTCAACCACCTCTTCCTCTAGCTCATTGTAGACCACTCTCGCGGGGGTTCTTTCTATCGGCCGCGTTGCTCTCTCGTAATCCCCACGGCGCGCGGAGAGGAGAAAAAGGAGGCTGCCACGGACGCTCGAGGAGCGCGCGAACAGGTACGTTCCTCTTCCTCGTATCCCAAGACTGGATCGTGTTACCGGCCCCGGCGTAGAATCCGGAGGAACCATAAAAGCTGATCACAGAGAAAACGACGGGGAAGAATCGCCCGGTGAAACCGGCGGGCCGAGGTGTAACCAGTTGTTACCGGCCGGGTATATTGTGCGCGAAATGGGGTAGGGAGGAATGGAGGTGAGCCTCGAATAGAGAGATCGAGGATGGAGGAGATGAGGCGAAGTTGGAGGATTAGAGGTGCGAAGGCAGAGAGAGAGTGTAAGGTGTGGTAAGTGAAGAGATAGGGAAACGGATGAATAATGGAAATGGAGCGGAGAAATTGCACGGGCAGATATGGAAATGATCGGATAAAGGGATAAGGGGGGTATAAAAGGTGCATAGAACGAAGAGAAATGAAGATAGAGCCATAAGTGACGTAGCGCGGGCTAAGGGAGAAATTGAGAGAGCACGGGCACGAAAGGAGCGATACGCGTAACTTTACTTAACATCTCCAAATTTAATCGCACGTACGTAGATCTGGAGATTGTTTTGGAAGAAAAGGTGTGGAAAAGCGTAAAATTGAAAGTCATTCGAGCGCCTAACCTTAGGAATGTTACGTAAAAACCTAAACGGAATTGCCCTACGCGCAAGCTTCGCGTGGCAAAAACTCGGGTGCGATAAAAATCTCGGCTCACGAGCAAAACCAAGGAATACCTCTGTGTTGCTGGCGATGTGGGAAGCACCCAACTGGCACCGGAGTGGCATCAACGAGCATATAATATGGCGAGCTGGTACGACGTCGGGGTGAAAAACGAAATTCTCGCGGCTCCGATCAGGCCTCCTCTCGCCGGTACACATCCGCTAATTAGGGAATTAAATTCTCGGGCGTAGTTAATAACTGGCCTGCCGATTAAACCGCGATGCGGGACTACGGCTGTGCGGGGCATAATGCGGTTAATAAATTATGCGCACCTCGCCGCTAGGCCTGCCCGCGTCTGGATTGTTATCTAACGTAACCGACCGGCCGGCTCGAGTAGGAAGAGAGCGAGAGAAAGAAAGAGAGGGAAAGGGGAAAGGGGAGGCTCGGATTTAATGGCGTCGAAATGCTGATAAAAGGCTCGTTTTGTTTCGTTCCTACACTAACGGCACGTGTGCTCTGCATTAATGTTGCGCGTAACATATGAATACCCCTTTTTTGTTACATAAATTTAACGCAATCCTTCGCCACGTCCGCTCCTCACTCAGGTCGCCTTCTCCCGACACGGCCTATCTCCTCGATCTCCCCGAAGCTTTTGTGGTTTTTCCACGCGGTGCACTCCAGTTACGTTATCACCCGCCGCTGCACCCCAACAGGAAGAGGGAGAGAGCAGATTAATGGGGACCACTTTTGCTTCGCGCCTCCGGGCTCCAAAAAAATTCTCGATACGGAGATTTCCTCCTCCTCGCTTCCTCTCTCGCCCCGTCACGTCAGTTCTCGATACCTCGGACGCAAATATTTCCCACGTCCTCGACGTTTCTTCTTCAACCCCCTTCTTTTTCATGCCTACCGTCGAACGAGCCATTCTCCCCGATCGATTCTATTCCAGGAAGACGTGCGCTTCCGGTGGCTCGTTATTCGAAAATAGCACGGAATCCCTCGCAGGATAAAAGTCCATCGCGCGAGGATCGTTTCTGACCGCGAGTTCGCAATTCGCGCGTTACCAGGGCCATTACGCGATTTTATTATCTCCCTAACTTTACGGCTCTCTCTCCCGCTGACCTTTTCCTTCCTCGAGTCCCACCACCGCCATTGTGGCGACGTGCGGCACACCGTCAATTTCGGCGTCGTTTCGCCTCGGTAATTTCGACAAACGAATTCGCGAATGGCGAAGCGAGAGGATGCACCTCGAGAATCCGAAAATGGGACGCGGAATAATCGATACTTCGGCAAGAGGTGGTCCTGGTTCGTGAAGAAGGCGTAATGAAAAAGTAAATTACGCGAGGAAACAATCACGTTTGTGATTTATGCCGTCCGTCAAGTCGTTCGACACGAAGAGAAGGGGACGATGTAAAGGTTTGAGGACAGGGAAATCACAGAGGTCCGATCGACTGAAAACAGAGAGGCGATACAATTTCTTGTGAACAATCGTCGATTTTTTTACTGCGAAGAAGACGAAGACGACACTGTCTCCGAGGAGAGAGAAGTTCGAAAGGAAAATGGAAAAGCAGCGCGAAGAGTCCCCTTTCGCTTTTCCCTCCCTACGTTCCACTCGCTCGCTTTCGCTCGTTCTCCTAGCTGAGCGAATGATTGTGGAGGAGGCTTAAAGGCCTGGAGGAAGCGATTCCCGCATCGACAGGCCCGCTGATCCAGTTGAGGCTTCAGCTGGGCGCGCGCGCACTCCCATATTAGTCGCGCAACCGGTCTAGGCGTACACACTTTAAGCGACGCTCTTACGTGTGTACGAGCGAAGGAGAGAGGCACGAGCGAGCAGCGCGAATAGGCGAGATGAGGGGGTCGAGAAACAATCGAATGGAACGGTGAGGAAGGGAGGAGAGAAGGACAAGGCGGAACAAGAAGAAGCGGAGATGCTCGACGAAGAAACGAGAGGATGGAAGGACAAAAGAGGACAATGAGAAAAATGACACATAGGTAGAATCACAGGAAGGAAATAAAAATTAAAACGAAAATGTACATTATGTTACATTTTCTCCGAACGTTCGAAGGATATATCCCCATGGTTAACAGTAAATGTCACGAGGGCTGTATAAGCACGGTGAAGTCAGAATGCCAATATAAATTTACCTGGAAAAATTTCAAACGAGCACAGTAATTTTTAGGTGAAAGAAGAGAGTAAATTCTCCTTTTGAATAAAGAAAAAGATATTAAATATGCGTTTATTTGTGCCCTAAAACCCCGACGTGGGAGAGAACGAACAAGTCTTGAAGGACGGTGGAATAATAGGAATGAAAAGAAGAAATGACAAGATGATACTCGAAGAGAGTAGTGGAAGGAAAGTCGGCGAAGAGATGGATAGATGAGTAGATAAAGTAAAGAGAAATGGAGATAGCGTGCATCTATCGTGAATGCATGAGCACAGGCCAGCCCTCTCGTGACTGGTTGTATTCCTCCCGCATAATGAGAGCGCAGGTTAATTGATCGCTGCTTAAGTTGCTCGGACAGGCGCGTCAACTTGTGTTTTCATCGGTAAACACCCTACTCAAGAGAACCGCCTTCTTTTCGGCTCGTCCCATTAGAGCAGTCCCAAGCATGAAATGCTAAATTATTGCGGGACGGAGTAATCCATCAAGTAAAATCAACTGCAAAAAACGAATTATTTTCTCGACGATCAGCAGAAAAGTTTCTTTCGAAGAAACTAACGCAGAGATCACTGAAATTTCAAAGACTGCACAATTTCAACGAACAAACGAGCGATCGTCAATTATGCAATTTCGTTTATTTCCGGCGTCTTCGCGCGTTCGCCTCGCTTTCTCCGCGGCGCGATAATTAACGCCTGCGCACGATCACCGAGGAGGTTAGCCCGGGGCGAAGGCCGGGTGGCCGGTAATTACGAGAAAAAAAACACGAACAAAAAATGGTCGTAAGATGGCAAAAACAAGAGGATCCGATGAAGTTCTCAAAAATCTCCCACTTCGAATTTCCTCGACGGAACGATTTCTCCCTCGGGCGAACGATCCAAGCATGTCGCGTAAGGGTAGTGCAATATGAAAAATCGAATGGAACTCGTGCGTGCTCTATTCATCGATTTCATCCAGTTTACAATGGTGATCTTGTGGAAGCGAAGAAACGAATGTACCGAGAACGTCACGTGGCACGAGCAAGCGCGCACGCGCGTTCGATCCTAGCCTGAGATAAAGCTGGTAATACAACTACGCGCTCCCTGCCCTTTCATCGTGAGATACTCTCCCGCTTGGTGCAACCCTCCCTATTCCGAAAAAATAGGAAACTCAACGTAACGTCGGTATGTGCATGCCCGTACCGCGCCACATTCCACCACGTGGCCTTATCTGTCGTCCTACGGTCGATTATTACGAGTGTGTGCACGTGGACGGTGGCACACAGACGCTCAAGCAAATCCTCTCAGCGCGTACGTTTACGATCGTTGCACGTCGTCCAATAATGATAACGGTATCTACTTCATCCACTCCCGTCTTTGGTCCAGCATGGCAAGGGCGTATCCAGCTCAAAACGGAAGGAGGGGGGGGGGGGCAATTTTCTGAATTTAACCTCTTTGTCGGGGTGAAGTGATATCCATGGTGCCATGCAATACGACACAATGACATAAGGAAGAACACCATTTATTCAAAAAAAAATTAATTTTTAAACAATAGTTTGCGAAGATTAGCTGCAAATTTTTTAATTACAGTTTCTACTAATTGCTCCTTGTTTGAGCGAGCTCCTCCTTTAAGAGCGAGCGATACAGATTGTGAACGATCAAGATCACGGACAATAGAGATTGGGCTAGTAAAAGTTTCTTTGCATATTCAGTTACGAGTTCCTTTTCTCTCGATCTTCCGTAACAGTTTATTTTACGCTAGTCTTCGTACACATGAAACATCTCAAATCTGTAAAGAACCAGAAACTTCTTAAATTTACATTTTTTCCACGAAAAGGGGGGCAGCTGCCCCTCCTTACCCCCCCCCCCCCTGGATACGCCCATAGCATGGTCAATTGTGCGAGTAAGGGGGTGAGTGGAAGGAAGCAGGTAGGAAAATAAAGAGTGCCAAGCTGTGTAGTCATTCGTGGAACACAAGGGTGGAGAGTGGGGATGAAATCGATCGATTCTTGCAGCGAAAAAAAAAAACAGATTTAAAGTACGCGTACGAATAGTTCGAGATTCCTTGACTATTGCGCATCAGGAATGCTCGTTCTTGTGTTAATTGTCCGATCACGGTGTCGATACACCGGGACACGAATTTATGGTATCATTCGACCGATATCATCGTATCCGCTCGAATAGCTGATGCCACGATTCGATCTGCGGCCACGTAACTCACCGTACCTAAACCGTTAACGGCAGGAAACGATTTTCTCCCGCATTCTCTACAAATATCGCGATGTGCATATAAAAATTAGCGCAACGAAAAAGTCTTCTTAAAATAAATTAAAATTAAATTTAATAAAAATTTCAAAGCCTCTAAATAATTCCATGGTTTCGATTTAATAAAGCATCCCCGAATGTAACTCGAAATAAATCAAGATCGGTGTCGGAGTTTCTATTCCTGTGTTAATTACTGTTTTCTGGAGGGGGATGAAACAATCGACGACGAGCCAGCGAGGACGCGCCTCCACCGGTTCTTCTCTCTCTCTCTCTCACTTTCTTTCTACTTATACGTCCTTTTCCCAATCCTCGTGCTTAATAATAGGCCCATGCCGTAATTGTGCGCGTCGCGAATCTCAATGAGGCGCCTTTAATGCGAGCCTGGGTAACCACCGCCCTTTCCTCTCCACCGAATTCTTGAAGGCATAATTACTGTGTTTCACGCCCATCAGTGCGTGGTCCGTCTCTCTCCTCTCTATTTGGTGAGTGCACGGGACCATCGTGTTGAGAAAGGGACACACAGAAAAAAAGAGGGAGTATAAGAAATATGAAGAAGAAGAAGAAGACAGCAACGGAGAGAGAAAATAATCAAAAGTGAAATTAAGAGAATACTTATTGCCACTTGCGAAATGACGCTTGAGGTCATAGGTGGGAAACTGTGCCCGATTAAACTCGCATCGGTCTGTTCTTATTGCTCCTCCTCCACTTCTTTTTCTCTCACGTTTCGTTTGCTGCTCGCTCGGTTGCGTTCTCCGTGGCATCTCATGCCGAACGATTCAAGCTGCTCCAGGTTTACCGAACGTATCCCGCGGAGCTTTCGCTCCAGGGACCAAAGCGAAAGGGAACTTTCCACGGCGTCGCACCGCGACGCGGTGGTCCCGCCAAGTTGAGCGGAAAAGTGAAGAGGATGCTGTAAACTATTCGGCAAGCGGAAAGATAAGCGATACGGCGAGAGAAAGGACTCGATGGATTTAAGATCGTGGTTTGCAACCTGTGAATGATTCGCGAGAATTGGGATAAATTTTCCGTCGCGTAATTTCTCCTCGTGCTATACGAATGAAAGGCGACAAACCTTTTACCCCGCGCTAATTGTAAGATGAGAAATTGCGAGGTAAGATCTAAGAGGGGGTTTACTCGAGCGTGTCTCGTGGACGAGAATTACAAGGATGCGCGATAAATAAAGATACCCCGATAGCGATCCGGACCCTCCGCTTGGTTCATTTCTCTCTGCCCGACACCTTCGGCCTGCTCTTGCCCAATAAAATCGACTCGCGCGTACACCCGAGCTCTCGTAATGACCCGCCATTTCTCCGTTACCCAACGCACCGAAAATCACAGGGCGCGTAATGAATTGCCGGATAATTGGATTACGAGCTCAAAGGAATTACTCGGCGGATTATTTATTCGCTCGGAGCCGATAGCGAAGTTACTTCTGGAACGAGGGATTACGCGCGAGAAGGATCGTTCGACTCGGATTTGCTTTGACTCCTGCGCCAACAAATGTCCCTATCAATTCTTACAATGTACGATACGTTTTATAGATCGCGAGAAACCCTGTAATTTACCGCGACCGATGCATCGTACGAAGTTCGACCGCCTTACACGAAAACAGTCATGGTCCTTTTGTCTTATTGGACATCGTGAAACAAGAATCCGTTCGATTCTTCATCATTTCTACCTTTTCGTGCTGCGTAGCTCTTAATCGCTGTTACACGGTCGAACAGGCCCAGATTAATATTCAAAATCTTTACTGCGTCTTATGTTTCTTAATATCTCACATTTCTACTATCAAACTTCTAACTAAAATATATATTAGCATGTTTAATTGGAAAGGGTTAATGGAAATCAAGCACCATCGAAAAATTCGAAAAATTAAAAGCCTTTCTATTTCGCAATACGTATAAATCTATTTGGGTTTAGTTAGATCGCTGAACTTCAAACACGCGACAAAATCTAACGAGACCGGTCAAGTTGTTAACTAAAAATTAGCTCTTACTAGGCTACTTTAACGTAAACAATGTTCCAACCCCCCGTGAAAGCGCAAGTGCCCGAATTGCGTATCCACGAGGATAAACGCGACCACAGGGACTACCAACACAGTACGGTGCGTCGTCGTTGTGTTCGCTGGAAATGGAACGACTCGACCAGTTGGAGTCAGTGGCCGATGGTGGGCGTTCGCATTGTCCTCGAGATTTCCTTCTTACCGGCGAAAGGAGTCGAGGATGCGATAAAGAATTAATGGGGCACTCGGTTGTGATACGGAGAATAGCGTGGGCACAAGAGGCGGGCTGAAGAAGTTAGTTTAAGACCGGGCCCGATGCAGTAGTCCTCGAATCTTGAAATATTTCGACCATCATCTCAACATCTCTGCTCCCTAGAATCATCTCCTATTTACGCTCGAATAACCGAAATCGTTTTAACGAACGAGCCTCGTCGTTAAATGCTCGTCATTGAACGAAGGCGGAGATACACAATGAGCCACGAAGGAGTGCAAATTCATGGAGTACCTAACCCTTGCGAAAGGAGCTTGAGGAAGGCCATGGCGCACCCAGCTGCGTCAGGCCGCTGCTCCTCCCGAGCCTGCGGACCCGGAAAGAGAGCTACCCGTGGCGGAGCCATGCAACAGAAATTTATGGACGTTCGATGAAGCCGTGGGCCGCATCCAGGACGACCGTATCCGTCCGGTTAGTTCACAAATCAGCCGCCCATTGTCGCCTCGATCCGCTCTTCTCCGTTTCCACTTTGCGTTCGTTACTTTATTATTCGTACCACTCGTATCGATCTTGTTCCTATCGCGCGCGCATTAATTTCCACGCACCAAGGTGACGATAAGTTTCGCGGAGAATTTTTACTCGATATCTCGTCTCGAATTTAGCACAGACGTACCGAGACCTACTCGTCAAGATTCTTACAATTTCTCCAGGTCTGGCTCGATTGCTCTGTACGGGGTAAGGCTTCGGTGCTCGCAGGAGAAATCACAAATTACCGGTAACGACTCCTCGCTCTTTCCGCCCTGACACCCTGAAATTCATGAATCGGCGGAAGCATCAAATGCAACAGTTGAGAGCGTTCTCTCAACGTTCCGGCCATTGAAATTATCTCCTCGCCGGGGGGCGAATGTGCATCGTAACGCGCACCGCTGAAAATGTTCTTTATCGCCTCTCGCTTGATTAACGCGAGACCTCGCCTGAGCTTCTCGCGCTCCGTGGAAGGAAAAAAAAATTCGTGTCTACCTTCGGCCTCACCGCTCGGGCGTTTGACGACGACACGCGGCGCGGTGGTAGGCCGTCCCCGACACTCCTGTGATATAATTATACGGACCGATGTGGTGCAACGTCTTGCCGCGGCAACGTGTCTCGCCCCTTTTTTTCTTCTCCATTCTTTCTCCCCGTTCCTCTGTCGGTTTCTCGTCCCAGGTTGAATCGCGCGGACCCGAGCCGTGCGAGTTCCTATGCACTCCGCGTTCACGGTTGAACGACCGCGGCTGAAAAGTGCCCCCTCATATAATATGTAATTATTTCTGCTAAATGCCAATTGGTTAATCACGCGTCCCGATAGCGGATTCCTTATCTCCACGACTCTGCGGAAAAGTTGCGCCAGTTCCACGTAGGTAGGGTATAAGTATACGTGCACGAGTAAGGATTAGGTCCGGGTTAGGGCTAGGTATAAGCCAGAAGTTGGTACACGTTTGATTTCCATCCGTCCGCGCATTGTCAGGTCTACCTATCTTTGATACCATCTTGACAGATTCGAGTCTGTCAATTTTGATTCGTTTTCTCGCTCGAAGAATATGCTTTTAAGATGACGAAATTATCGTAAAAAGTGGCGAACGAACGAAGTCCGTGGCGAGAATGAGAAAACATTCTTGCTTCGTTAAATTTGCTTTGGATCTGCGAGCAAGCGTGTGTAAATATGAGCCAGTTTTAATTACGCGTGTTTGTATACAGGTGATTTAATGGCCAACCACGAGGAAAAAGAGGGTAGAAGTAACGGTAGGAAAGCGAAGAGAGAGAACGAAAGATGAAGAAAATCCAGAAGAACAAGAAAAACAGTGAAAATAGTGGCTCCAAAGACAAACTAGAAAACGGTGGCACGAAATTATGGATAGCAAACGGGTAAATTAATGGCAGAGAAAAAGGACGAAGAGAAAGAGGGAGTACCGTAGTCAAAAGGAGTGACGTTTGGAAAGACACAGGCCCGCTGTAATTGCATCTAGATGCGGAATCGGGGGAAAAAAGAAAGGAAAAGGGGGGAACGAGAGCACGTCTAGGAGGGATCGTGTGTAATAAGAGCGAGCAAATTGCTAACTTGATAATTGTACATTCGATAAGATTAATCGCGCGGTTGCGCGAGCGAAACAATGCGGCAGAGCGGCCGCGCACTTGCGCACGCGCCTTGCTCCTCGATCGCGATAAGACGCGGCGTAAACGATTCGACGTTACCTCTCGCCGTAGGAGCAACAAAATCCGCGCGAGTCATGCGTCACGGCGTTACGCACACAGGCCTAATAATTAAATCCTCGAATGCAGAATACAAAGTACCAAGACGCAGGTGCGTAATGACTACTAGACATTACTCCGGTGATACGGTGGACAGATATGGAGTACGTGGACCCGTGAGATGTGTACTTCTGTGGAGATGCAATTATGTAACATTTCATTCATAAAAATAGAAGAGTTGATACTATAGAAGAAAAAGAAAAATGAGTGTCAACGAAGAGAAAGAAAAGGGAGTTTATAGATCAGTTTTTTTACCTCGCATGCTGTCATTCTCTTTAGATTAATTATGTAGACAGTCTCCCGTTGATTCCTGGATAATTAAGATTTTTGTAATGAGGAGTCATCCGATCTACACATAAGAGGATAGATTCGCAACCAACGAGATCGTCACGGTTCGTCCATTGGTTCAGGCACGCCAAGATTTTTTGTTCGCGACACTCCGCAACCATTCCTTTCCTCGGCGGTGTTCGAGGAGAAGCTCCGCCATAAATCCGCTCGGTTTTTACGAGACGCGTACGAAATCTTCCGTTACATCGGCGGTGCGGTAAAATCCAAGGAGTATATTGCGCACCCTGCTTGAGTTTCTTCGACGTTTTCTCCTTTCTGGCAATTCGTCGAGCCCCCGGGACCGACGAGAGCATCTCGTTCCGGTTCTTCCGTTCCCTTCTCTCGTCTTTTACGTAACTGGCAAAAATCTTCTCCGCCTCTCGAGTCCGCGCGTCCTCTCCAATCGCGGAGTAATTGAGCGGTATTAACAATGGAGAGGCGCCTTCGCGCGGTGAAACCCACCGAGCAATTGCGATGTTTACAGAATCGCTCGATGAGACGAAACACCGAGCCACGACGTAACGCGGCGATTTAATGCGGAATAATGTGGAATTATCGTGGAGCTTCATCTTCTCGAGAAACACAAAAAAAAATAAATTTCTGGTGACAGTCCGCGTTTTACGGTGCATTCGATGCACGTCCCGCGACAGGCTGTCTTCATTAACGCCGGAAATTAATCATAACCAATCCTGAAAGGCACGATTAATTTTCAACAAGCGAATAAATTCTGGAACACCGTACAGTTTCGAGACCCTCGTTCCTCTTTCACCGCGAACTTGCGTAACCCGCGGGCGATGCTTCTTTTTCTCTTCCCACCTTTCTCCGAAACCCACCGCAAAGTCGCACCTGAAACTCGGAGTAATCAGCGGCGCGCAGAACGAGGGTTAATTATAATCCGATTTATCCGCCGGTAACGGAATGAAGATCGTATGTACGGGCTCGGCCAACAGCAGATTCTTTATCCGGTATCCGGTTGCTCCTTCTTTGGAGCGCGTCATAAATTTGCGCTCCCTGCATGGGGACATGAATTCGTTTCGCGCTCAACGTGTTTCGTGACTCTACTGGTTATATGGGCTTCTGTACGATGCTCGTGTATCATGACCCCAGAACGCTTGCAGGAGAAAATACTCGAAAAATGTTGGTCAACGAAGTTCAAAGACAACGATACGAATACTATAGGTTTCAGTACGACGTCTCGGAACGGCACCTTGTACCGAGAAAAAGAACGAAGCTTTTCGTGGACACTGTCTGGATTTAACGCTTGTTTTGAAAAAATCTTCTAATTGTTAAATAATACGGGGTCGTTAATTTGGTACGGTTCTCGATTCGCTTTGTACGTGTTCAGAGAGATATTAGGATTTCTTCGAATTAGAAATGTCTCGATGTGAGGACCTCGTCATTGGACAACCTTGTTAACCGCGCCCCGAACCTCATTACTACTAACATCGGAACGAAGCTTTAACTCTCGTTAATTTGGAAAAGTGGTGCAAGTCCGACGTGGAGTATGAGTTTCATTTGCGGTGAGTTTCAGCTCCGGGTTCGGCTCGGATTAGATCGGAGTTTCTCGAGTCTTAATTACTAGCTCGGTTAACTGGCAGCTGATGGATTTGCGGTCTTCGCAGTGCAGCTCGCGGTTACACACCTGCCCTGTGCGAACGGACGAGAGGAAACGAAGAAACGTAACCGCAACGCGGCTGAACCCGCGAGAAACCAACGACACACATGCTCAATCCCGAAATAAATTTTTATTCCGCAATCGAGACTACTGCTGGCCGCTTAATTAAGACAGTCGCGGGTTAGTAGGAGCGAGGATTAAATTATATCTGTTGGAACGTTTTCGAATTTTGCGCGGGTGCACGACACCGGTCGACCGGCTTTAGGTCTGGGTTACGGGACAAGATAGTTACTAGGTGGACCGAGTAGCTTGCGGTTCGTGAATTTGCGGTTTGTTCAGGCCACCGTGCGCACCGACACCTGCCAACGGTGTCAGCAAGATCGACGCTGGTGCTCGGACGCTTCTCCCCGACTCGTCGAGTTTTCTTTTTCCGGATCGACGGCGATTCGTCGTAATTTATTGAGCAAACCGAAAGCGATTACGAAGAAACAGAGAACCAAGGAGGTACCATTCTGTTGTTGCCCCGTGTATCGAGTAATCGGGTGCTCCGAACGATGAAACGGAGGCACCTCTCAATTTATCGCTACGCTGAGCACCGTAACATCGGGATAACCGGCAAGATAAGATGGTTATCGCTTTATTTCGTGAAACTCTATTTTTCCAAATCAGCTGCGGCTCAAGCTGTGGGGGAGCGCTACGATGGATCGTAATGTACCATTCGATAATAGAGAGTAATGGATCGTTATTTAACACGATGTTGTCTACAATGTTGAGAATCACGATGGAAGATCGCGTCGAATAGAAAAGTACGGAGTAGCATGACCTACGTCCTCGAAACAACGGTAATGCGTTAACGAAATAAGCAAATTTCCTTTACCGCGAACGGGACAACGTCGTGGTTTACCCCACGCAACAACGCTCCCAGGACGAAAGCGTGCGCTGCTCACTGGAACCGCTTGACCAATCGCGAGGGGAAGCTTGTCCTCTCCCTTTCGAAGCGGCCGAGGGGATCCCCTGAAAAATGCCCTTGCAACGGTACCCTCCGTCGCGCGCCTCCGTTGCAAAGGACACCACCCGTTAGGTGGCCGGGCACGCTGTGAGCCGCACCGGAGTAGGTGATCTCCATTCCTTACGTAGGCAACGGTTCGAAGGTGTGCGCTCGCGTGCTCGTGCTGTACACACGCCTGGGCGCACGACCGTGCGCGCGTGCTTCCTAGCGCCTTGCGCTTCACACGCTCGCAGATTCCACGTCACACTCTCTCACCGCGGTGTCTCGTGTGCGTGCACCTTAGGATCCCTACCCTCTCGCGCCCCTCTCACATCCTTCTCTCACTCTAGAATCACTCTCCTCTCCCTCCATCCAGCAATCGATCCGGCCCGGTTCTTCTCCCTTCCTCTTCCGTCTTGCTCTTCGGCCTCAGCCTCCCTTCACCCTCTTACCCCCTTTACCGCGTCTTCTTCTTCTTTCCTCGGCGCTCTCCTCCCTCTCACCCTGCCTCCAGCCGGTCACCACTCTTCGCTCTCCTCCCTTCCCACTCTCCAACCCTCCAGCCTCCCGCGCCACGAAGCGCTCAGGTGAAAGTGAGCGCATTCCATGGCCAACGCGACCACGCCCGACCAACACACGCTCCGCTCGCGCACGCTCACCACCACGACCGCGCGAGGTTCTCCAGTGTCGTGCGCGGCGAGTGGAAGAGGGCCCAGAAGCGAGGGGCCCTGCTGCAAAGCCGGTCGTCGACGGGGAGGCGCGTCGGTGTGAGACGTCGCTGCCGTTGCTCGTGCCGTTGCTGCTCTTTTCCTCGTCCGCGGTACTGCTGGTGATGGTGTGGCAATGGTGGTGGTGCTGAGACGTCGCGGTGTGTCGATGTAACGGTTTGTGTCGCGGTGGTGACGCCTGGAGATTGCGATGGTCGTGGTCCAAGCGCGTACTCCTCCTAGCCGTACGGCTTTGCCATCGTCCACTCCGAGTTTCCCCATTCGCAAGCCTCCAGAAGGGACTTTAGAATCCACAGATCGCTGCTCGTCCTCGTCTCTTTCTCTTTCTCCTTCGATATTTTATTTCCAAGTGGCCAGTCATTTAGTTCAGTTTAATCGCGTGGATAAGGGAAACTGTTCGCGCGGGATTCGATGAGCAGGATTCTTCTTGGAGAACGTCACCCGAGGCTTGGTTGATTATGGCTCGTTGATTTTTTATCGTCAAGGACTTTACTTTTTAAAAAGAGACTTGCCACTCGTCCATCCGTGATTTTCACTATCGTCATCGTGGTTTGTTAATTCGGAGACTAGGCTCAGCAAATTTTCACACTGTCGTTTTTCTCCACACTTTATCTGTGTGTTTTTTTCTTCGTTCCTATCCACTGCCAAATTAGACAGTAATTTTTTCCTGATGCCTGTTCGAAGCAACACGAAACAGCGAAAAGTATACGATAATGCTTTCCAGCACAGAATAACATTCTTTCGCTAGAAGCGTCTAAGATTTTCTTGCCACTCGCCTCTTCGAACACTCACCGTGCAATTATGTCTTCAAAAATCGACCCAGGTGCGCAAAACTCGCGATAAAATTGTTCTTTCGTGGCCCATCAGCAAACGATTAATAATCACTCGGAGACGGGTGGCTGGTGTCTGTCGTATAATTATAGGAGGTGATTATAATTAGAAAGCAACGTTTGTGGAAGTGTCGATTAAGGCGCCGTGGACTGGCTTAGTTATCACTTCCTCCCTTCGATCGAGATTGCCGCTCTAGAGGCTCGCGCGCGAGCGCGGACCCCGTCGAACCGATCGAAAGCGAATCCACGCCTTCGATGCACTTTCTTCCCGTTCGTCCGAGTCAACGGTTCGCGCTTGCCTTCGCGTCAACGCGATTACTTCGCCGCGTTCTACCTAGGTGAACATTCGAAGCATAGTGTGACTCGGACGACGAGGCTGATTGCAGAAAGGGCTTGAAAAGCAGAATCTTCCTTGCATCTTAGTCGTGCAAAACTCTCCGTGAAAAATTGCTCGACCACCCCCAAAGATGTTTCTAGACCCCGAAGTACCAGTACTTTGCTAACGGTACCGAAATGACAACGCGCGAAACATCGTGGCGATGTCCCTCGACAATTTTTCCCTGATACCGAAAAGCTTGGTGGTCCGAGCCACCTGAGCCACCCGTGGCTCCTCGCATCGGCGACTTTATCACCTCGAGCGCACTTTATCAGCTGGAACATCAACCCGGAGATGTTTCAGCCTCGCGCCTCGGCCGTCGCCAAAAGGAATAGATGGAAAGGAAAGGCCCCCGTCCGAGTTAGGCCGACTCCTCCCTCTTCCTTGGTCCTCGCGTTACATCGTGCTCGCGCGCGTGTTGTAACGGGGCGCTCTGGGGGCCCATCCTGGTCGCGTCCCTCCTCAAAAGAACCGTAAGTAAGGTCGGGAAACGTTAGACGTGGAAGAGCCTAGGGACGAGGCCAGGTGCGTAGGTACACGCGAGATCTTCGCTCGGTTGGGCTGGACCGTATCGTTCGAGTATGCGCCCTGCTCTCCGAGTCGACCACCACGGCACCGAGAGTTTTATCGAGTAGGTGGGCAGAGGTGTACTACGTAACGGTAGTGCGCCAGGAAGAATCTCGGATAGGCCGGACGAGCGTCCAGATATGGGGATTCCAGGGAAGAAGCGTTTCGTGCGAACTTCGATCGCTTCGAGCTGCCGCGGCAGGGACCACAGTGGAATGTTGCGAAGATAAACGAGGTGCCTCGAAGGAGGTGCCCCAGTCGACGGTGATCCGTGGAATGCGACGAAAATTGCGCGGAATGCGTTGCCTTTTAGAAACACGCTCGGAGGATATCAGCGCGATTGGGATCGGGTTAGGCGCGGATGTTAATTAGGTGCGTCCAATCGCGCCCAGTGGAAGACGTGGAAAAGGAAAGGATTCCAGCGTGGCGGTCCATTTGTGGTTTCGGATAGCTGAAATTGACTGGTTCGAACGTGCAATTTACTCGTGAAAAAATGAGAAAGCGTCCGATCAAGCCATTATTGCACACCTATACAAATAAGTATCTTGAAAGACTGTTCCTTCGTACCCTCTCCCGTGGACTTCCTCGTGGAAAAGAATCCTGAGTACTCCATCGAAAAGAATGTATTAGCAACGAGTTTAATAACCAATAACGAATTTTCGCAGAGTCCCAACTTGCGATGCTCATGGTGCTCCTATTGAATGCATAACGGTAAAGAGCGAAGAAGAATCTCCGGCAAAGGCGAGGTCCGACCCGTGGGTACATTAATCGAAAGAATCGCTCGCTTGCTCGCAACCGTTGGTAGCCGGTCTTGCCTCTACCGAGCCCTCCTCGCTTCAACTTGATTTCTTATTTCCTCGCGTGTACGTACGTACCCGTGCGTCGTGTTCCAGGACCGTCCCCGTTCGACGAACTTTAAACCCTCCTATCGCATCGTGGAATCACCGGTGCTCGTCGCTCGCGTTAACTACGCGCTCGGGCTACGAGACCCGCAAATAACAGGAGACCCTGGAAATCTCACGGGGGGATCTAATAATTAATACGAATCGCCACGCCGCGACGTCGAGAAGGTAGGGACTCGTTGCTGTGAGATTTTCTACCTCCTCTTCTGCCCCTGTTGGCGTAACGGGACGATGCGCGAAGAAGAATCTCGAGGGGTCGACCTCCCGCGCGACTCCATCCCGCCCAAAGAAGGGGAGGGGCGCGTAATTGGAAGAAGTTTAGAGCCGGTAGTTATTCTCGGTAGTTTCGTCTAAAAGTTGATTTCTTATTGAGGTACGTGGCTCGTATTCTTCTTTAAGCCACCGAATTGAATAGCGAGAGAGCGAGGATGCATAAGGGTGTGTGCTCAGACGTAACGGCTTCGAGTCACGTAACAATAAATAGCGTTGTGCTCCGTCTGCTGGTAGAAATTATCGGATTAGGGTAATTGGTAAAAATGCGAATCCGAAAGATCCCTCCGTCCGAATGGTGGCAATTACTTTCAGGAGTGTGTCCGCGTTGGAGAGTCTTGTGCAATCGTCATCTTAAAAATTTTCCGCGTATGTGTAGGTGTCCTCGTTTATCCTACACTTTATAAAAATGTTTGACAAGGAAAAAATTTGGCAGAAATATTAACATTAGAATTTGGTAACGCGAAATTTTGCAGTCTCGTATGAGTTGGGAGTACGAAGCACGAGCAACCTGAGAAGTGTAGGGGTTGGCAATGAGCGAATTGAAAAGGCAGAGGTTTTGTTGAACTTAACTGTTCGTACCATTATTAATTGCTCCTTACCTCCGACAAATTTGCATACCGGGTGTTTCAAGCGGAATGAAGGAAAGCGCGGAAAGCTTTCAACGCGTCCTTTGCGGGAAGGCGGAAGTAACGTCGCCCTAGAGGCGGCCACGTGTTAATTGTAAGCCTACGTAGCGAGCCTACACAATGTTGCGCAGTCACGGTGTGCACGTGCGAGTCGGAATCAAGTGCAGTCCCCTCTTGATAATCGCGAGAGGAGCAACGGGAAGTGGACGAATACGGAAGAAAATGCGCTTCCACTTATTTACAGGGTTCATAACGGTCACGGTGTTACGCGAGAGTATCTAAGAGCCGTGAAGATGTGAGCTTTGACCTGATAAAGTAATTGGAGGAATGTTACCTGTCCATGCTCCGCTGGCGTTACCAAAAGGCACGATAATATTGGACTGCGGTAATCGCCGAGACACAGGGGGATGGGTATAGTTGAGAAGTGGTAAAATAATTGGTAGATGTTACCGATAATCATGCGGTTGTAATAACGGGCCGTTTCGACGATCCGTTCGGGGATCGGCGCATCGAAGGAGGCACCTGTTGCTCCAATAATGCCTGGTAAACCAAAAAGCAAGTATTACAGAAGGGCATTGGGATGCTTCGATGAAAAGAGAGACAGGACCCGATCATTTTTTTGCGGCCATTACGTATCTTGCGCGAAACAAAAGTTCGTCGAAAGTACGGGTAACAGACGGTCGTCGTAAAATATAATTAATCAACCATCGGAGAACTGCGATTTGTGGCACCGTATCGCGATAAACAATTCTTAAACTTAATTGATTGTCGTACTACGGAAGCAAACGTTATTTGCACTTATTATGGGCATTGTGAGACTAGATTTCGTCGAAAAAAGTGAAACGTCATTCTCAATTTCCCACTCTTCAGAGAAATTGATTCATTTCCCAAATACCGCGGGAGACTTTCTAATTCATGGAACGTGATCCGAAGTGATCCGACGTTGTTTCTTGCCTGTCGAAAAATTTCGGGTGGATCATCCTACTTTTCACGGTTCGTCCGGCACGAACCATCCTTCGATACTCCCCGTGGCCCTCTCCTTGGTCCACCGCTTCCTCTCAAGAAGAACCTTGCATCTTTCGGGCGGTCTTCAAGGTGACCTTCCGACGGATCGAAGGAACGCGGTTAATTTCGCTTTCGCAATGCCGAATCGGTTAATCCATCGTCGAAATTTCGAGGTCGACCTGTCTCCGGCCGGGATATGCGCCTCTAAATTGGAGCGAGACGATCTCGACCTCTTTTCCGATCGCTTCTCCCCGCCATGGTCGCCCTCCCAGAAAAAAAATTTCCGATCGAAGAAGTTGGTCCGTGGAACGCGAGGAAGAAGAAGTACGTACAAGGAGAAGGATCGTCGACGAAGGTTGCCACGCGAAAAGTTCGTGTCTTCTTTGTGTTAACATTTCGAAGGTCGGATGTGCCACCGATTTTCGTGTTCTCGCGTCACTCTCAACAGTATCGTACGGTACTCTGTCAATAGAAACGATTTACAACAGTCACGTTCCTATTCCTTGGTCCGTTTGTTCTTCACCTGGATAGAAGACGGAAGGTTAAAAATCTCTGCGTGCCCTTTACGAAAAAAACTCCAATCTATTCTCTACCAAACGGGAGTTCGCTCTTTAGCTTCAGCTCCATCCATCGCTCCGAGGTCTTGGTCCAGCGAATTTCAATCGATTCTCCGGAGTCGAAACACTACAAGAGAAACTCGAAGAGGCGCCGCGACGCCCGCGGTGAAGAAAAATGGCGAATCGAGCATCGGTACTTCGGTTCGCCGATGTATCGTAATCGCATTAATCGACGGTAAAACGCTCCCGCGGTAAATAGCAATGGGTACGAGTCCGAGCGCTATTGGTCGGAGATAAAATCGGTGGAGAAACATTTCGAGGATTATTCAGCGGCGCAGAGTGGGAGAAAGAGAGGTAGAGAAAGAGAGCGAAAGAGAGAGAGAGAGAGAGAGAGGGAGGGAAAGAGATCGGAGAATGACTTTCGTTCCGGTGCCCTAGGAACGCCCACGTGAAGGTATCACGTTGGCGCGGAGTCTCGCGGTATCGATGGAAGTGCGAGTGAGAAGCAGCGAGATAAAGGCACGGAAATGTTGGCAAGGGAGAAAAGGAAGAAAAGAGAGAAGAGAGAGAGAGGAGAGGAGAGGGCAACGTTGCGATACATCGCGGCACGGAGACCAACGCTATCGACACGTTTCGAGAGGAGCGCACGACGTAGAGCGCACGGAGAGCGCATAAGGCACGCAGACACGTGCACGAGGAGCGTGTAGATTCAACTATGCCCGCCATAAGGCACAAGAGTTCACCGTAATTGTGTATGTGTGAGGGCGCGCTCGCGCGCGTGCGAGGACGTAGACGCGCGCGAGTCGGCAGGGCGTGGTCGGTTTATGTAAGGCACCGAACGTTTTTTCGTCACCCGCTTTTGCGGTCCCCGATTTATCTATGAACTCCCTCGCCTCCTCTATTCATTCTCCCTCTCTCTCTACATTGCTCTCTCCATCTCTCTCGGTGTTTCTAGGTGTCGTTCGAAGCCCCTTACAGCCCCCGCCTTTGTTTAGTTTGCCCCCTGCCACTCTTCCTTCCTCCTTTCCTATTCTTTATATCGTCTATAATCCTCTCTCTCTCTCTTTCTCTTTCTCTTACTCTCCGACTATCAAGCAGACAGACGCCCCGATGCTCTTTGTTCCACGCGCGTCACCCCGCGAGATCCATTGACATTTCCTCGACTCGCGCGAGATGTCACCGCCGGGGTCCCGCTTCCTTTGGCCCTGTGTGAATGGGATGATCTCTCCTCAACCACCTCCGTCTTCCTCACTCCCACCGCTAGCTCTCTCTTTCTCTCAAGAGGCGATTCGCAGGATCCCTTGACATTTACCTACGAAGCTTAACACGAGGATCCACTCGGTGGTGTGGCATCGGCACCTAGATCGATCCTCTCACACACGCTCGGCCGACGAATTCGCTCGAGAGAGGCAGGCCGATGACTTCCACTTTCATTCTTGCAGCGCGGGAATGAATGAAGGAGGCTGGGAAAAACAGCGTGGCTAGAACTAACGGGGACGATCGGGAGGGAACCAAAAGTGGTGCGCCCCGTTGACGCGGAGCCACGATCCGCGCCGCGGAATCCCTTGACATTTGAGAGGACGCGCCGCGCCGCCTCGACGGAGCGCGGGAGAATCGCTCGGTTCCCGCGCGCGCGAGCCAGCTAAAGATGCGCGCGAGACTGGAGCGCATCTGCGACGCGCGCGCACGTGTGCGCCCAGTTCTCCACCCAGGGAGGATCACTCCCACACTTTGGCTAATGCTCGAACCTCGAGTCTCGTGAATCGTGAGAAGTGTGTTTTTGCGATGATCGATCGAGACCGAGGCGAGAAAGAAATCTGCGTAAACGCGAAATTATGGGGATTGTTGATATTTGGAGTGGACAATGCGTCTGAATTGGCAGTCTTCCGCGAATAAATTCCGGAACGCATTGTGTGAGGAGGAAAATGTCCCGGTACGCTATTTAGTTGCATTCTGAATCCAATACACCGTCACTCTAATTGTAAGCTTAAGGTGGCACATAGGTTTCGAGCTTCCAAAAAAAGGCATATTCATACATTTTCTTCGGAGCCAAGAGACAAACCATAACAATGGGGCTTTTTGCATAATAAAGTACACCTTTTATACTTCTTATACAAATTTTATTGGAAAGATATAGTTGCAAAATGCCTACTCTTTACCGTCATGAAGTCGTTGCTCGTTCATCTGAAGCGCAAACATCAAACATCATCTTAAAGAAGAGTGTTTTTTATTGTCGTTGACGCATTTGATTTTTAAAATTCCAATTCTTTCTATTTTTTTTTTTTTAACACAGAAAAATTAAATTTTTAGCGAAAATTGGCCCTTAACTTTGAAGATCCACCATTTTCTTTAAAATTCGAATTTATGCCTTTTTTGGGAGTTCCAAACGTATGTGCCCCCTTAACCGACGATAAAGTTGTAATTACTCTAGGAAATTTCATCTAAAAGATTCTCAAAGGTGATTATTCGTTCTCATCTTGCATTCGGATTTATTATCACCTACGTCTCTCATCAGCCTCATCCCTGAACACACCTCCTTGTCGATAGAATCATCAAGAACGTCAGTCCCGAAGAATGCGTTCGCACGATCGCGATACGTACGCTTTGTGATTAACGATACCAGCCACCCACGCGGACAATTATATCGTTTCAACGCGGTGACACGCGAAGGACTTTACGATCACGAGATATTGAGCTTCGATCGATCCAGGTCGGATGATTCCCAGGAGGATCTTTCGAGTGCGCCAGGTCTACGCGCAAGGATAAACATACCAATAATAACAATTGTTATCCGTAACGATCGCGAAAACGTAGACCAGATCGACCAGGATGGAAATTTTCTTGGGCTCGACGTGCGGACGAGACGCGCCCTATTACGTAACAACATTCGTCTTCGTGGATTCCGAGCCTCTTCGTATTGCGACGTCGAATAAGATGCAACGAGGATGAGATATTTATCTCCCCGAGAGAAGTGGTATCGGTTACGTTCGCAAAGTCATAAACTTTGCCTCCGAAGTATCATTATTAAAAAACGTGCAAAACGTTTCCGTAAATTGTTGGATTTAACGATTCGCGAATACCTACGCCCTCGTTACCCGGTCCGTAGAAAAATCGAATTGGGCAAGAGGTATCAAAGCATAATCGTGGATAGAAGGAACGAAAAACGATAAACGCAATTAATAATACGGCAAAATTACGAAGCAGCACGGATCGACCTTAGTAACGGCCGCGGTCGATTCAATTACGCGGCCGAGCGAATACACCTAGCCGATCTATCGGATGGATTTTATCCAGTGGAAAAGGAGCAAAAGGCGAGCGAGGCACGATGCACGCGTTTACATTCGGCACTTTCTCCCGCAGGTATGGACAGCAATAACGTCCGACTTCCAATCGGATTTTTCTTTTCTCTGTTGCAGGCACCGGGGAGTCGGCGACCGATAGAGACCGGGGACGACTGGATAAGAATAAAATATCCTCGAGGCCGCGTACGCGCAGGATAATCCAGTCGACTCCTTTTTGTGCGGTCTAAGTCACGAGACTTCGAGAGGAGAGAACGAGAGAGCGAATGAGAGGTAGGGTAAGATAGAGAAAGAGACATGGAGGGAGAGTCCGCAATCGCACCTGCGATCGAACATCGTCAAACGGTGAAAGTAATGTAAAGCATTTTCCGCTCGCGAGAGAGGAGGCTCTCCCCCACGAATTCACCCATTTCTAACGGCCAACGCACCAATGCACTCACGCACGTGCGATTAACGAATTCTCTGTTACATCGTGCGAACGGATTCGTCTTGTTCTCCTCTTGCGGGCCAATTACTCCGAAAAACTACGAAACTGTCCTCTCTTTCGTAAGTTCTCCGTTTCTCTCGTTCGGCCTCTCCCGTCGAGTCGTTACGTTATCTCCTACGAGCCGAATGAAAGTCATCGGCAAGAAATCGTCCGAAGAAAGTACACCCACGATATATCCACGGACGTGTAAAGTTTTGCTCTCCATTCTACCGCGGAGTCTATGGTGTGCGTTTGAGCTTGAGCTAGCTAATGCGGACACGCGATCCATTATCTCGTCCTCGAGATGTCGGGGCTGAAGAAGAAATTGATCTTGATCCTCTGTTTTTCCCTTCAGTCGCTACGACGATCGTCATACGATCCGTGGAAAGTGAACTTGCGGATGCTCGTCGACGACGGACTCACCCTCTTCCTGTCTGCGCATGTTTCCGACAGAGAAGGAATTACGAGGAGGGAAGAAGAGAAACGGTAAATCGTTGGACAGTTAGATATAAACATTTGAATATGAGATCACATTATTGTCTAATTGTAAATCAAATACTTTAGCACTGTAACTAACCCATTGTCCTCGCTCAATTTACGTACGTTGTTATTTATATAAAAATTTCTATTGTTATTGTTAACGTCACTAGTATCAAGGTATTAAGATCGCTACTGTATTATTCCAGTACCAGTAATCTTTGAAATATTCGAATCAGCGCTATGCAACCCTTAGCAATGATTTTCATTTTTTTAATTTGTTGCGTATTCGTTGTACCTATACATATATGTGCTATGGACCCTTGCCCAACAGGAATAAAATGATTTTTTATTTTATTTTACTCAACCCTCTCACTCCTTTTTTTACATTCTGCTCTTATTACAGCATTGATCTCTTAGTCCAAATAAATGGACGAATAATCCCCGAGGAACGAAATGAAAAGAAAGCTTCTGACAATGAGTGGAGAAGCGTTTTCTCGACCGATCGGCGCGACTGGTTGACAGTGGACAGTAATAAGCAGTGGCCTCATCGCCGATCAATTACGTACCTTCAACTAACTATTATATCAGCGATATCGCGTCGTATTATTACCCTTTACGGTATTAACGAGTTGCAGCGTGGCGCGGCATGGGACACTGCCTAAGTGAAACTAATTTCGCCGTCTGGTAGTTTCGTGTTTTCAGGAGCGCAATTTATCCGCTGTCGAGCGGCAGGAAATTACTTGTAAATGGTTCGCCGTGCATCATCCGGAGGAAAGGGGGGTGGCAAAAGAAGAAGGACGGAGCGACAACTGGGAACACTCAGCTTCGTTTTCTACTCGACTATCCGCGGCTCACGGGGGTCACTATTCCCTCGATGGTCCGCTTCTGAGGCTCTCGTCTCCGCGAGTGGTCGAGAGGAGATGGAAATGCGAAGGAGCGAGAGAAGGAGAGGTACAGAGAGATTGATAGATAGTAGAAGAGAGAGGCGAGAAAAGAGAGAGAGAGAGAAGGGGAAATTGACGCAAACGACGAAGGAGCGAGAAAGAAAAACAAGGAGTGAGTGAGTGAGAGAGAGAGGGTGAGAGAGAACGTTGGGTGTGTTTGGCAACGGTGTAGGGTCGGGTGTGCGATCATGCGTTGAAATGAAAGGAGACGCGCGACGTTCCGAGATGAGAAATAAGAAAAAGGAACGATCGCGGAGGAACGGCCGCGACCAGCTGCATTAACGACCGTTCGCGATCTCGCGAGGCGCGTCTAAAACTCCGATGCGAGCGCTTCCCGCACTTAAACTCCCATTTAATTCCCCCTCCTGGACTTTCTTTAACTCACCTCCTATCGCACCCCCGCCGCTAAACCGATCGCCAATAAAACAATTCACCCTCGAGCCAGCATTTATTGGCGAAGAAACTGCCGGCGTTCCTCCTCCCTTTATCTCGATGCGCTTAATTCTCCATCGACAGGATTATTAAACGTGCTTGGGGACCGCTCGACGGTGGAATCTCCAGATATCGGGAGAACGAGAGCGGCGCTCGATAGAAATTCGATAGAAATCTTCCCCAATAAGGTGTGCCTCATTGGGAAGCGATCTCTCGCAAGAGGCGCGCGTCCGCGTCGTCCCAGGTCCAGGCCGATCGTCCGCGAGAGATCGGCCCGATTCCATCCGTTAATTACGATCCTTCGTTAAGTAACGAGGGGAGATAACGGCGCGCTTACACGGGCGCGAGCAGGAGGACAAAATCGTCCGATCGTAAGGCCGGATCTAATGCCCTCTTGGCTCTCCCCGCGTCTCCTTCGCGACTTCACCGATTCCCTCCTCTCTATCGATCGTCCGATCGATTTTTTCCACTTTCTAAACTACGCTGGCCCGCGCGCTGCCCTCTCGTCGGCCGTTCGTCCCTCCGTCGCGTCGCGCCACGCGCCAGCCGCCGCTCCGTGGAATTTCGTGATTAGACGGGGCAGTTTTTGTCAACGTCACGTTGGCAATAATGTTCGTTGGCGCGTAGAATTATTGCCTCATCGCTCTGCGGTGCGCGGTGCCGTTCGAGGCTGCCTCCTTGTCTCCTTTTATTTCTCTTCTCTCTATTTCTCTCTTTCTATCTCTCTATCTATCTCTCTATCTATCTCTCTCGTTTTCCTTCGATCGACGTCCGACTCCCTTTTTTCTCGATTTCTTTCTCTTCTTTCTCGGTTCCTCCTGCACTCTCCCTCCCTCGCTCTCTCTTTCCATCTTGCCCGCTGTCCCTTCGGTTCTCTTTTGTCTAACTCGCGAGAAGCAATCAACGACCAGAACGCGACGCGCCGAGCTGCTGACCGCCCGCCACGCTCGCTTCTCTCCTCTTCGCTCGCGATCGTGCAGCCGCACCGCTTCTTTTTCGCAACGCGCGAACAAAGAAATTATCGCCGCGGCCTTTTTGCCTCCCTACCTCCTGCGCATTTACTCGTTCTCTGTACTCGAGGTTCTGGAATTCCGAAGCTTCGTCTACGACCGTGCGGGAGGAGGGCAAAGAAGAAGGCGAATCGTAAAAATCGCCAACGACGCGCTAGACTTCGATTACCTCCACTTTCGCTCGCGTTCGCTCTATCTCTCTTCGTCTCTTTTCGTACGAGTGCATCCGTAATGCTGGAAACAAAAAATACGTTATTGCACGAGCTGTCTGCGATTCGCCCCTTCTTTCCAGGATTTCTGATATTTTAATATTTTACGTATATTTGTTATCCACGAGAAGCATCGCAGTTTCTTGTTTCTGCCCCTTCGTCGGTTCTTGTTACACCCTACAAATCGTTTTAACAATGAGTATTGAACGTGAGCGAAGAAAATACGATGAAGGTCGATGCACTCCAATATGTCTTTGTTTAGAACATATTTTTGCACGGACTTGTCTTCGTCAACATTTCTTACTAACTCTTCCGCGATGTGCTTGTACAGAGCAAATTGCTCCATTTCCAGGAGATCACGGATTTTCTTTATCTTAATTTTGTCAACAAATCGTTTTCGACGTATTTTGTGATCCAAAGAAGAGATGCTTTGTTTTTAATAGTTTGTTAGTGAATCCATCGGCATTTTGGCAGAAACGAAATTGAACGAAAATTAAATATAAATACGGCCCATGGTGTGCATTGACCTTAAAACAACTTCAACGATGTAACATACGAGTTCAGTCCAGTCAGGCGTTCTTGAATGAAATCGAGACGTGAGCGTAGTACGATGATGTGTTGAATCGTGTGGGCGTCGGGGATCGATTCAAGCGATCGAAGAGCACGCGCGAGCAAAGATAAAGTTCAACGTTTCGTCGATGAAAGATAGTGTTGGAAATCATTTTGTAGTATGCCAGTTGTTATTAGCGATTACTCGTTTAATTCCATTGAGGACCGCAGGTCTTTAAGTGAATACGTTAAAATGAGCTTCAACGAATATGTCTATTTACCTGTCACATGATAATGAAATATAGAAATATTATTTTATAAAAAGAAGTTCACCGATTTTCGGTAGATATCTATAGTGGAAATTCTCTCATTACAATGTGACACTCGGACAATCACATCTATCAAATGCTAATATTTCTTAAATGTTAACAACATACCTATTATAGTTGATTATAAAGAAATTAAACGTCAATTTTCCATTCTCCGATTTTTCATTTGTACTTTCCTTCGATGTAGCGCGAGTTTGAGCAAAAACTACACGCAAGCGCCCTCTACCGGGTACTCTGAAAAGGAAATATCAGATAAAGCAGAGTTCCATGCCAGCACGGTAACAGGTAGGAAGCTACCATACGCTAACTTTCGTCACAACACGGCGCCACTTATCGGTAAATCGAACTGCAATCGTCCCTTCGATATAATTCAAAACCTTCAAATTCAAAGCTTGCACGTACCCATACATTCTCCAAACTATTTCTATTTTCACGAATCCATTTTATTTGTCTCTATCTTGGAAAGTAGTTTGATTCAGCAATAAAAACATTTTGTACGAAAAGCCGCAACATTAAACGATTAAACGTGTTTGAAGTGTAATATTTTAATAGTAATTATAATGAAGTACAGTATGCTTTTATACAGTATTTATAGGTAGACAGAGTCATAATATAATGGTGCTTAAGTAGTCGACCAAAGGTAAATACGCTTATTCCATAAGTTCATTAGGATCTATAGTGAAGGAAGAAAGACAGATATGTTGAACATGAATTTGTAGTTTTACGTGAAAAAGACGTGTTACCCCATTCGATCGTAGCCTTGTGGAGGTCGCACCGATGCATCTCGTTCAACAGTGCGGGGATATTGAAAAATACGCGTCCGAAAAATGTGCGAGTGAGCTTTGACTCCGCGTCCTTTGCATTTAATTGTGTATTTGTCCGCCGTAAGGAGAATCGCAAATTGCTGTTGTTTAAAGAACGCATTTCCGATTATGTGTTCGTGTGTGTATATGTGTGCGCGCGCGCGCGTAGTTCCCCTTCCCTGCTTAAGCAAACACGCGACAATGAACGTGTTACGTGTATTCGTATGTATATGTATACAACATTTGTATGTATATGTTTATTTATACTTATATATATTTATATTAATAAAAATCACGAAATCATTTTTCTCTTTCGCTTTCTTTCAACTTTACAAACGTTATATCACCTAATGAAAATTTGTACACTCTCTTTTACACTCTATGTTACTCACTCACTCACTCAATATCTCTCGCGTTCGTTCTTCTTCTCGAAAGAAGCTTTTATTCTATCCTTCAAAGACTCATTTACGCGACACCTCCTACGAATTCAACTTTAAAATCACTGCGAAACTAATTCGCAAACTAAAGTGTAAAAATTTTGATACAACGAATTAGTAACGCATAAGTATTCTATGTTTATCCTCACGTGTGAGTTAACATTATACTGCATTTGTCAAAAGTGGAACATACTATCTGTATCTCATTCTCTCAATATCTCTCACTGTCCTTTTTCACCGGTTGCTTCGTCGAGAATTAATGATTTTCCAATGAAATATGAACGCCAAGGAGAAAGCAACACTGCCACAACTCCTAGTTTCAACAATTGGATCGTCGATTCCTTCTAGTTTTAAAAACTCAATAGCCATGAGTAGTTGCTGGGCATTGCTCACTCTCCTTGGCCGATTCACGCGTGAGCGATGATAAATTAACGTTAACAGTTAGTAATAAATAATGATAGGACGAACGTCAGGAATGGAAGGAAGGGCAGGTAGGGGGAGAAATATCGTCATGGAGGAAAAGTTTAATTGTTAGTGCGCATACATTCGAAAATGGACTTTTAGGAACTAGAGACTATTTAGAAGGAGGATTCAAGTGCGTGATAATAGCCTGCATATCCACCTCGTGTGTAGATGTGAGTTTGCGTCTGTCCAGATCGCATCTGATACCGTTAGGATGATCTATCTGCTCCCAGCGGAATTATCTGTTTGTACACAGTTTCTCGCTGTTTCGAAATGAGAAAAGAAATAAATACGTGGTCAGTAGGTACCAGTGAATATTAATGGATTGGAACGTCGAGGATGCCGTAATGGCGAATCTCCTCGAAGATCGTGGTAGCGTCTAAATTTCTTTTCTCGCAACAGGTTTCGATCGTCGATTATTTTCTGGCCCAAGGAACATTACTTCGTCATCAAGATATACCATTCACGGGCCTACGAATACGATAATCCTAACGTTAGTACGAGTCTAAGAAGATGGGAACCGGAAACACTGAGAGATTCTGCCGTTCCTCGATGTACCTGTCACACCCATCCGCATCG
Organism: Tiphia femorata; assembly: GCA_944319695.1. NCBI lineage: Eukaryota > Metazoa > Arthropoda > Insecta > Hymenoptera > Tiphiidae > Tiphia > Tiphia femorata. The sequence goes on from OX090899.1 coordinate 3,238,445, forward strand.
CGCGCAAAGACCAATCGCCACGTATGGCGAGAACAAAACAAAAACGGACGTTCTCAGTTCCCTAAAGCACTATCACAACTACGTGGTCCACTCGTGACTGCGTACACTCGTGTCGTCGTGAGCATTTCTACAACGAACCTACGGACAGTCACTGTCCACTGGCAGACACGTTCTCAAGAATTCTACGCGTCACTCGTAACGAACGGTACTCACTGGTGAGTACAAGTCCAAGGCCGTTGGTCAACGAAGTTCGTGACCTCTGGGCTATGTGGAGATCTCGATCACCTGCTCAGCGGTGTTATTGTTGAGAAGCTCCTGCTTGTCGCGAAGCTTCAGCTCGTATTGCGATGGTGGGGTTGGCGACTCCTTGGCTTCCTTCGGTAAAAGGCCGTCAGGTTCTTCCGGTGAGACTCCTTCTTCGCTGTCCTCGTCTTCGTACTCGGTCTCTATCTTGGACTTGTGCATCTCGTGCAGACGCCCAGGCAAGTAGGCCGGATGATGAGGGAGCCCGTAGGCCGCGGCATCACCGCCGTAAGTTACCTTCCCCATGAACGATCTGATCTCGTCAAAGTAGGTGTCCTCGCGCTCATTCTCGTTACTACTCGCTGGCGAATCCGCGACGGACACGACGCCGTTGTCATCTGTCTCATGCTTCTTTAGATGTCTGTCCAAGTTGGTCTGCTGACCGAAGCATCTTTCGCACAGAGAACACTTGAAGGGTCGCTGCTTGTCGTGTATGTTTCTCACGTGGCGCTGGAGATTGCTAGATATACTGAACGACCTCTCGCAGTATTTGCACTTGTAGGGTTGCTCCCCCGTGTGGGTCCTCAGGTGTCTGGTGAGATTGGCTGACCTGGGAAAGACTTTGCCGCAGAACTTACACGAGTAGCGGTCCTTCATCTTCCCGTGAGGATGATGATGGTGGTGATGGTGGTGGTGGTGATGATGGGGTGACAAAACTGAATCGGAAAAAGGCTTCACGCCTGGATACGCGCTCAGCGGTGGCCTGGCAAGTAAGTCGAATCCACCTCCTGGCCTAGCGCCGCCGAGCCCGTTCATGAGTGTCCCTAAAAAAGGAAGTCCTCGGGGTGGGCCAAAGGGTGGAAGAGGTGGGAGTAGTCCCGATTCCGGGGTAGCTCCGCCTGGAGGCGGTGGTCCTCCTGGAAACCCCGGAAACCCAGCGCCACCTGGTCCACGATAAATGGCTTCTAGGAACATGGGATGAATCGGTCTGGGGTAAGCCATGTGTGGCGGAGTGTTGGTGGGCGGTTGTTCAACCGGGAGACTTGTTCTCAGCTGAGGACTGCTAGGAACCTCCTTGAAGTCTATAGGGGCGACGGGGTCCTCCTCGTGTTTGAGAGGTTCCGGAGGTAAAGGTGCCTCTTCCACGGGTGCCGTCGGAGGAGACGGACACCACTTTCTCTTGCGAGAGTTCGAGGTCGTCTCCTGCTTCTTAGTTTGAACTCTCAGATCCAGAGGCTGATCCGTGGTCTCCTCCGAGGTAGGGTCCCTTCTAGAATCCGAATCGGTCTTACCGTCGTTACTCTTGATGGAATCCCTCTTCGAGTGATCTTCGTCGCTCTCTGGGGTCGGTTGAACGGGCGGCCGCACTGGTGACGGCCTAAACGTCGACGTGGCTTCTTCTACGGTCGAGGAAGTGACTTTACTGTGCTGATCTTTACTGTGGATCCTGGGCGGCGTGAAGCGCATCTTTTTCGTCGGACTCTCACCTCCCTTGTCTATCTCCTCGATCTTGGGTGGAAAGAGGAGCGGAGTGTTGAGGAAGTTGGGGGAGTTGGGAAAGAGTCCCGGGTAGGGACCCATCAGGCTAGGAGGATAAAAGGATAAACCTCCTGGTAAACTGACTGGTGGTCTTGGATACACCAAGAATGCATTTGACGCTGAGGGCGGTAGCTGAGGCATCGCTCCCGGTGGTCCAGTGGGAGTAGTCGAGTCACAGAATCTCTTGTGCTTCGAGAGGGACGTTACCGTGCTGAAGGACTGGCTGCATTTACTGCACTTTATCTGCATGCGACAGTTCGCGTGCATGCGCTTGTGACGGCATAGATTGGAGAACTGGGTGTACGACTTAAAGCAAACCTCACACTGGAAGGGCTTCACGCTGCTGTGTATGTGGGCATGCTGCTTGAGCCCAGAACTCGTTCCAAACGTTTTCCCACAATCGGGACACGCGTGACTTCTCGCGCCAACGTGGTGCGTGCGAATGTGTCGCTGAAGATTGGACGGGTCCGTGAAGACCTGCGGGATGTTCGACTATTAGCGATACTTTGAAGATTTTGCTTAGTTGGACACGTGTAGTTTACGCGGGGCCGACCACGCTGGATTTGATGCATACCTTCGGACAGTTCTCGCAATTGTAATGCCTACGGTGACCGTGAACGATGGCTCGGTGTCGTAGGAGGAGAGGTCGCCAGGAGTAACTCTTTGGGCAATCTTCGCAACGGTGCTGATCCGCCGTGTGTCTGTGCGACGTGACTAAGTGACTGTCCAGCCTGTAACACAACGAAGGAAACTCAATTAGAAAAACGAAGGATTCGATATCCTGAAAAATCAAGATGAACGTTCTCCGATCCCTGCATCCCTTGCAATTGGCTCGCGCCTAGGCTCAAACGGTTCGCACCTCCGTTGTTGGTGAGAGAAAGGGAAACGAGTTAGGCCGCTTGCCGGCTCGGTAAGTGCAACGTACGGACGAAGAAGAGGTGGTCGAGCGCGTGGTAGAGAATGATGACTAAGTGACTCCGGCAACGCGGTGGAGGAGGCGCCTGTGCCGATGGGGTCGGAGCTACCTTCTCGCGTAATAACGGTCGCACGCCTTCCTCCCTAAGGAAGAGGGTGGTCATCGTCGTGTACACCCTTCTCTTTTAACCACAGCTTGAGAACACTGTGGCGGACGGATCGGAAGGAGGGACGGAGGAAGAACGGGGGAAGAGGGTGTCCTCAGGGGTGTCACGAGGTAAGCACGGGTTATGGTCACAAGGATGGCATGGTGTGCGGCGCGGGGCTGCATTGATTTTGCACCCCCGAACACGCGGCTCGTCGGGTGAAACCCATTCGCGGTGAGATAGTGCCTTTCGTTGGGTGACGGTGCTGTAGGAGGTGAAGGTGGTGGTGGAGGTGGCTGTGCCAGATGAGCTGAGAGCACGCGACGCCTACGATGATGTATGCAGGGGGATCACACCGTGGTGTAGCCAAATGCGGCCGCGCTCGACGTTACAGGAGGAGTTTCGCGCACGACAACAGGTGAGTTTTGATGTACCGGAGGATGCGATCGGTGTCGCGAGTGTCGGGCTCTTTCGCGCGAAGTTGGATGTAGAAGAAAGAGGTTGATACGATGGATGGCCCCGAGACACACGATTCTACGTCTTGAAAAAATTCTGTCCAAGGTAACCGGTACAAGCGTGTACTCTCGGAATTTAAGACAGAGTAATTGCAATGGTGGTTGTGAAAAATGTGCGGAATTATCGAGAGTTTTAGTTTTACGGAAAATTTCCAGGGTAATAGTAACAAGAGAATGGTACTCGTGAGAGGTAGGAAGAAGATTCCATGGAAAGGATGATCATCCTGGAAGGCGCTGCGAGGACCATATGGTTGGCGGGCGTAAAACACACTTTTGACTCTTCTTTCGTCATCGGCGCGCAAATAAACTGCCGAAACCTATCGCTAAACCCCCAATGGCCTTCATTACGAACTCCTTCCACCCTCGTCGAGAGTGCGAGTCGCGTGATCGGAACCCCCTCTGCGCCGGTGTATCGCTAACCCTCAGATTTTAAGTGGATAACGTAGCGGCATCGCCTACTAGCCACCCTCTCTCGCTTCCCACCCCGTTGATGGAATACGCACGATTAATTAATAATTGACAAGCAAAGTCGATCCGCTCGAGTGTCCAACGAGCGTAACACTTCACGGTGATGGCGGTTAGAAGGGAGAGAAAGTTCGAAAAGGGGAAGGAAGCGGAGAAAGGGAAACTCCACCCCCGACTCTCGATTTCGATCCGCCGTCGTCGACACGACGTGTCAACTCCGTGGGGCACACGTAATCCTACGTCGATCTGATTTGGAAAAAGGCATATGAGCGACGCTCCATGAATCGTTCATGAAGCAGCGCGAGCTTTATGTGTATCGTCGCGCAATGCCGATCTCTCGGATAATAAAATGTGCGTGGATGTAATAATCCGTTTAGATTCATAAAGTTTTCATTTCTTATTGACAACGTGGATAGAGGTAGCGAGGCGAACAAGTAAAGGCTAATGAATGGCGAGCAGACGTAGCAATGGTCAGTTATTAATTTTTTTTTATCTGCCGAACAGAGTCCCGACATTTCACAATTTTATTAAAAATCTGCAGGAAGTTTTGGTTTCGATTCTCAAGTTTTTTTGTAAAATAATCTGACGCGCGATAGGTTTAACAAATGAAGAAATAGCGTTGGTAAAGAGTTAATAAATTATTGAATAAAAGGCACAATACTGTCTTCGCTTCTCATTTTAAAGTCAGGAAAGAAAATCACTATTATCCTTGTAGAAAATAAGATTGAGAAGGATAGTATCACACCAGAGAAATTCTGTACTTACAAATCAATGTCTTGGAACGGTTGGTCGCAGAATGTGCATCTCGTCTCTCCTTCCTCCTCGTCCTCTCTATCCTCCCTGTCCTCGTCGACGGTCCCGCTGTGCTGCGAAGCTGCGGGGCAAACAGAAACAGAAGCTCTCAGTCGATGAACGAGCCGAACTAACAATACCGTAAGGCGAAACTCGTAATTCCGTTTTCAGCTCGGCCACGAGGATTGCGGTTCTATAAATTACACACACACCCCTATTCGCTCCCTCCCACCTCCGCTCCTCTTCGCTTCCCCCCCCCCCCCCCCCCCCTGGAACGATGATACGTGACCTGTCGTAGCACGAGCGAATTACGTGATCGAGAACGGACCTCGCGGGGCTGCGCGACGTTCTGCGGTGGCGTGACAAGCGGAGGCAGGGATTGTTCTGTGAATTATTAAATTAAACCACTATCATTCCCCATCCGTAACCGGCAAGGCATTGGTGAGCGCTCATACGGTAATGAGCGGATCGAAAAAAATCCCTTCTAATGTGTTCCTCACCCGTGAACAATTCGCAAAGATATTTTAATTGGAACAGACGATTCAAATTTTTTTCTAGAAGAAATTACGTCGAGGAAAACGGCGAGCGCAAATTGATATTTAAGAATTGCCGCGTTAAGTTAACGAGAGAACATCTTGCATATGGATCGTTCACCTAACTTTGAAAATTACTTACGACCATAGAACTCGTATCACAAATTTTTTTAATAAAAAGAATTATTAATATGATGTTTAATGTTTCGTAAAATTAAATTACCGAGTGTATTCGTCTCGGAGAAATGTTTCTTTCAAATGGAACGCAGGATGAGACACTTAAGTTACGTCACAGGCACTGTCTTCTCTCATCGACCGCGATCCGACACACAACCGACCACCGAAGACAATGGATACAATGATGTTCCAGTTAGCCGGTAGTACACTGTCCCGCGAGCACAGTGGTGTCCGGAATAGCTTCCTATTGGTAAGAGCAACGTGGCTCGTTGGCCAATCGCGAGTGAGGAGCCACCACAGCACCCCCGCGACGTTTTTCACCCTCGTTCAACACGCGCAACGAGGCGCGGTTAAAATCAGGAAGTCGCGAAGAGGTGCGATTACCGTCGATCGGAAGCAGCAATTAGATACGCAGAGACCAGGAAAAAAAAGAATTCATTCGGTTACGTTCGACGAACTGTAAAAGAATATCGAACACTTCCGTAACGTTAGTAACCTAGAAATTCAATTTGAATAAAGTTAAGAATAAAAAAGACGTGAGGTGACTGAATGGCTTCAAAGTATGTTAATCATCGATGCAATTAAGAAATTGTTGAACTGCAATATTAACGCTACTTTATATAACAATTATATGTATAATAATTATTGTAAATTAACGAGCGACATTTTAATATCAATTATTTAATGACGAATAAAAAACAGTGGAATCAAACCGTAAGGTCGATTAATGCCGATAAAGGAATAATTGACCCGATCTATCGCATATTTATCGTAAATTGACTCTGAGGTACTCATATCGGAAGGGATAGTCGACCTCCAACGGTTATTTAAATCTGCCGCTACACTTGTCCCGACCATATGGTCGGCACGATGGCCCCCAACGGACCTTCATGGGAACCGGGCACAACCCCCGTACCACCAACTACGCCCCACGCCGCACGGCGCAAACTCCCCCCACATACAACGTTAATCGTTCCTCCATCCACGACTAATTTGAAGCGGCACGCCGTGAATTTAGACAATGAAGGATGCGGTGGTGCCCCGTGCTCTCCCCCGAGGCCAAAGTCAAATGGAGAGAACGGTTGACGATTCCAATGAAATCTTCCCTTTGAGAATATTCGTGCGGATCAAAGTCGAGCGAACTGTATTGAAATTCACTGTAGAATCTTCATTGAAGAGAACAGGACTGGAAAATCCATTCCGGCAGAATTTTTCGACGACTCTCGTCCACCCAAGTGATCTTCGAGGGTGGAAGAAAATCAAGCGAATTCCAATTTGACGGTTTCATGCAATAACAATGATGTACCATTTTACAACTGTCTCGAGACCGATCTTTGCCTCAAAGACTCCCTACGTAGCGGACACATTAAAAGCGAAAATAAAATGGAAAATCAATTGCCCCGAAGTAACACGTTCCACCCTCGGCGTGTCCGCCCCTGTCACCGTTAAGGAACAAACGAGGCACGCCGAGGGAATATTTTTCGCGGGCAGAACTTATCGAAGATTCTCACGCGATGACATTTTGGAATATCAATAAACGCGTTCCCGCGGCCATTATGCATCGTATGTTAATCCGTCACGTATAAGGAGCCCGTGGTAGAAAGTTCACGTTGCGGAAAGTCAACAGGTGGGATATACCAGGAACACCCCCTGCGGACGAGTCAGTTGGCCGTTGTATGGGAAAAAGTAACGGAAATCAATGTTTCCGTGGCATCGGGACGCCTCACGATCACGACGCGTAGCATTCCGTTGGAATAAATTCGACGACCGCGGGGTGCAGGGTGAACGGCAACTTCTTTCCACGCAGTGCGCACGTCGAAGTGTTTGCCGCAAAATTTCTCGCGCAAGTTTTTCACTTACGCCATATCACAGCAATATTTCGTAACAATGAGAACAGCAGGCGCTCGTCCGAGTTTGTTTTTCATGCCGTCCACCCATCGAAGCAACCGGATGCTTCACGATGCAATTGTCCCACGCGCGAATTACTACCATTCGGGAAATTTGTCCGCATCTCGTGATGCCTCGGCAGAGAAACGTCAAATAGACGCGTCATTAGCCAGATGAATCGGATGGGGTTGTAGCGTGTCGCCTGTACCTCTCTCCTTCCCAAGCACGCTCACCACCCCCTCGGGGAAAACTGTGTCGCGTGCCCCTTTGTGCTCCGTACCCCTTTTTTCTCGCCCTCGCCATCTCCCTTGCTCTCGCGCTCGCGACCCGTGCCCTCTTGCTCCCCACTGCCTCTTTTTTTTCCTTCGACCGTCCCTAAGCCACGGTTAGGCGCGTGCTAATCGACAATACGCGGCCATAAATTATCTGCTACCCCTAATAGAGCCGTCGAGGAACAGGAATTAAGAGGAGGAGGACGTAGAGAGGGTGGTGGTGGAAGAGACCTGGAGGGATGTTTCTCGTGAAATAAGAGAAGAGAGGAAAAAAAAGAGAGCACGATGAAGGAGGGTACTGGAGAACGTGGTAGAGACTGAAGCCGGGCCGCGGAAAATCAAAACCATAATTCACCTTAACTGCTCCCCACGGTCGCGCCAATTGCGTCTACGCCCCTGGCGAGTCGACGGTGGGACGCGTGAGACGCGGCGGTTTACCGAATCGGTGCCGAAACGTGAAATGGCCGTAAAGTCAAATGTCCTAAAAAAAGGGTTACGCGGATGCGTCCATAGAACAGAACGAAAAAGAATGAAAAAGGACTGTGTGGGGTGTGATCGCGAGAGAGCGTTCACGTTTTGCTTTCTTTTTTTTTTTCGTTGACGTGCCTCGACGCGGTACGCTCTTGGTTGGCAGAATGGCGAGTGCAATTTTGACGGTTGCATACGTCGCGATGAAAAAACAATTCTGGAATAAAGCAAGGTTTAGGAATTTGCGCGGAAGCGGCCACGTTTCACTTATCCTTCTTTTCGTTATGATTGCTACTGACAAATTCACATATGTTCAATGGAATTATTGTGGAAATTAAAAATTTTAGAGACAATGTCGATAATTTTCGCGAATTTTCTACGGTACATGTAAATGAGTCGTATCAGTTTCAAGTGATCAAACGCGAGTCGAGTAGAGACGAATGCATGCGCGTGGTCCTGCCTCCGTCGTCTCTCCCGTGGGCGTGCTAAACCGATTTAGACGTCGCCCCGTCCCATTTTCGCTCCCCGAGTCTGTCTCGTTCCCTTCTCCGGTCGGGAGAAAAAAATGATCCTTCCAAGGGAGACAGGGCACAGATGCCCTCAGCAAGGGTTGAAAGCCGGGGTGTTGTACCGTTTGTTTGACATCATTATTCCCTCTACACGCACCAGCTTGCACGGAGATTCCCTCGTAATAAAAATGGCTTTACCGGATTAACGATAACGTCCGGCGGTACCTTGGACACCGTTTACGGCATTAGCTTCGCACTCCTCTCCGAATTCGCGCGTGAGAAAAACTGATAAGACGAAGAGGCGGGTACTTTGATTCGAGGGGTTGATTGTACGAACGCCATGGAATTTAGTTCCGTATTAGAAGCCCTCGGAAAACAATATCTTGCAAAATTTTCTGCTATTTGGTAATGAACAGATATTTGTATTTTTCCGGGATATTTTTTTTGTCACACAGTTAGCAAAGATACTTAATTCTTATTCTTTGCTAATGTAAATATTTTTTGTATCGTATATTTTATGCATTTGTATATTTAGAATTATTTTGAAGTTTTACGCGAAAGATAAATGACATATGAAAATCCCGTGCATGATGAACGCATTTGGCACACAGGATATCAGTTGTTGGATAATGAAATTCGAGAACGTAGTGTAGAGAAGTTATTTGAGTAAGTCAGGGGACCGGTCGTCGATGTGATATTACTTCCGAAGTTTCTGATCGATGGAAAGTAATATGAAACGAAGGAGGAATCCGCGAAGCGGCAATCAACCGTAATATTTCATCGCAATCGAAAAAACTTTTTCTCTTTCCACGAATAGAGAACGAGAGGAGTCAAATTGATTTCTTTGCAACGTGTGGTACATAAGAGAGAAATTCGACGAAGAAAGACACATACTATTTTATACAGATGAATGCATTTGAGGATTCCATTGCGTTCCACAACAAACTCCTCCCTTTATCAACTACCCGCGTGCTTCTATAATTACGAATAAACATTCGCCCGGAAGTACGAGTACTCATATCCGGAGCAGCCTGTTCAAAAGCATTCCAGGTGACTCCATCGCTCCCTACGAAAAACGCAACTTCTCATTCGTCGCTCTTCGAAATGCAAACGTTTCTACAGTTTCCGACGACCTTAAATTTTTTCTAAGAGTAAAGATTACTTTCATCCCCTTTTTCTTAAAAATTCTTCTTTCCTTCATTTTTCTTTTTTTTTCTTTCGTTTCACAGCATTCTAGCCCTCTTCTCCAAGACTCTTTCACTCTCTCGTTCTCTCTCTCTCTCTCACACACAGTCGATCCTCTTTCTGTCCTCTTTCTCTCTCTACGTTTAATTAAGAACGGATCTTCCATCCTCTAAGAGACATTTACGAGGTGCTAAAGTAGAGGCGAAAAACTGTTGGCGAATTAGCCCTTCCCTTCACCCAACCCCTCTCCCTCCTCGCCTTCTCACCCGAAGAGCGGCACGGTTGCGCGACATTTGAACTTCGGCGATAAGCCCGGTTTTAATTGCCGCGACATCTGGCCGTCGCGTATAAACCCTCCCTCTCTCGTTCCCCAAAATCCTCGTGGTGCCCTTCCTCTCCTCGCTTCCTCCTACAAGGCTCTGACCATCGTGTGCGCGCTCGCGAACTACGGGAACTTACAACCAGATAATTGTCGAGCAATAAGGCACTTGCGAATGCTAATCATCCTCCGAAATGTCCCGGATTTAGTAACAGTCCGGCGGTTGGCTTAATGAAATTCGACGATTGATTAACAGTGGACGCAGCGCGAAGAGGTCAAAAGAGAATTGAAAATTTCTGGGGAAAGTTTCGGGAAAAGACGCCGAAGTAGGTTGAACGATTACTATTACGGCAATTAAACATGACGCAGGCAACGTTGAAGAAAATCTTTCGATATTTCAACATTACAATTATGATCATCCCTTGGCAATTCGGTTGTTGTATTTTAAAAATAAACGTTGCCACGCTAAATTTATTCATTACTCGTAGAACTATACTCTACACAATTCCTCCCAGGAACTGTTCACAGATACTGTCTGGATTAAGGTTACCCTACTTGTGATCGCACTCAAACCTCATAACCGAATGCGGTTCATTCTTTCTATTTCTTTTTTCCTTCTACTATGTCTTTATGAATAAAACCTTTCCAAATAAATAAATCTAAATCTAAATACATGAACACTGACATCAATGGTCGTCAAATATCCTCGTCCATCGAGACAATCCTCCCTAGTAGCCCCGTACGAAGCAAAACGAAACGCGAGGGGGTGGAAATGGCATAGGCCAACTGTGGAAAATGGCACGGGCCCGACGAACGAACGAACGCACGCGTGCGCGCGCCGTGCCCCTAGTTGCGTCTATCTGTACATAATCAGTGCTTATTACCGGACAGGGGTTAATACGCAACGGCCGACCAGGTGAATCACGCCAGAGTTAGGGGTGCATGACGGCCTGCCACTCTTTCAACGACGCGTTTACCCTCTGCCGCCCTCCGTCAGATCGTCGGTAACCTCTCGGTGCTCGAAACGGGGGCGACGATAGTGCGGTGCCCATGGGGTACACCTGCCCTTACGCTCCTGACTCCTGTGGCCGCACCGGTAGCGACGTAATCGTATGCGCACGAGCCGCTACGGTCTCTCGCGCGATTGATATCGCCCCGAGCGACTCGTAAAACCGAGGTGGGCAGCGAACCAACGGCCGTTGGTCGAAGGCCTGCCGCCACGGACACCGTAAGGATTACGAGCGACTTCCATCGAGTATCCACCGAAAATCTTCCGAAATTTATGATTTTTCATCTATTTTCGGCGATTTCAAATTTATCTTGCTAACGAGACACGATGCTTGCGAGCGAATCTGAAGAGAAGGAAGAATAAAACTCACCGGTCTCTCGATCGCTTCTGTCCTCGATGGTGTTCTCTCCGGATATTGCTTGAAGTTGAAGGGGCCACCGAACTCCAATGAGAAGTTGCTCTCCAGCGGCAATGTCGCGTACCGCCTCGTAGACCATCTGAAAGTTGATCATTTTGATTAGTATATCTCGAAATTGATATGGGTTTGTTTTTTTTTTAAATCGATTGCATTTGGTTGGATTCGAGTAAAGTAATGTTTTACTTCGTGAAGGCTATCGCTTGTGTGTCGTTATTGATGATTAGTCAATGAGAGTAGATAATTTCGTTCGAATCATTCTACTTCGTATGATCTGAAAGCAGCGACACCGTCCCTTAATAGTTTCGCTGCTACTTCAGGGATGTTGTTATGACGGTCTCGCGCGACAAGAAGGAGTGCTAGGAAGGAGAGAGACGTGAAGAGAGGAAGAGAGAGAAATGTAGGACGAAAGAGACTCGCCTTCCCCATTCCCACAGTGATCACTAGAGGGAGTATAGGAAGTTAGTGAAACGACCCTGTGGGGTGACTTAATAACTAAACACCCTGTATACATGTAGCTTAGGGCGCGCCCACAACATCGCGGCTACCATGTGCCACGTTTCACACAGAGAGGTCCAAAAAGGGCAGAAGCTTACTGTCTCGACCCTAAATTGACATTCTGACCTTCCTCGCATTCGATTCGATATCGGAGGACGCGTGACGTCCCGATAAATCCGAATATGGGAAATGCTCCGCCCAGATGCTGTTCCTCTTAATAGTACCGTCAATTTATCGGATAAACTAACGTGCGCGTGAAAACGTTAATTGATCAATGGAAATGCTTAAACGAAAGTTGAAGGCTTGTATAATGGAAGAATGGAGAATATGAGGGTGACTACGGTAAATGGCAGACTGGAAAACTCAGCTGAAAATAAACGAACGGGCACGTGGCACTGCTAATTACCATTCGTTCATCGAATTGCTCGCGACGTATGTTCAATCAGCTGGCGCGGCGCCAAACGTCGTTCTTATTAACTGCAACTGTCGATACAGTCGATATATTGGATGCGCTCGAAAGCACATTTCTATTTACCGATATTACGTGACGCAGGTTTGGACATTTGGCCTGGCACGAGTCGGACAATTATGTAGCTTCAATTAAATAATCGATGCCGGATGTATGCTACGATACACGATGCATACATCTATTGCTTTGGGTGAAATAATTTCTCTGGCGAATGGTAGAAAAGTATCAGATCTCGTTAATTTAAAGTTACATTCGTGCTCGTGGACATCTGACTATTGCTTTCTCACGTATCTATTTTACATTTCTTCATTGAATTATTTGTATGATTCGATTACCTGTCCACCAACGATGACATACCGCATGTTCACCGCGTGAGGATCGGCCGTACTCCGAACATGCTTCAGCCAATTGTTCCTCTCGTGCGAAGCATCCAACCATCCTGTGACTCCGCTTCCAGTAAGATGAACCTGTTGACAAAATAATTTGAATAGAAACGATTCGGATACACCTACTGAAAATGGACAACGGAAAAAAAAGAAAATTCGAAATAATCGTCCGTTTTGCATCACGCCAATGTTCCTCGCGTTTCATTTATATCAATTTCAAAACATTCGTGCTCAAATCTGCCATTGAAAATGACGCAAGAATAAGAAAAAGAATGTCCTATACTCGTTTTCACGTAAGGATACCACCATTTCGCGCATCTCAAATGACCCGATTGGGCTTGCGGGGCGGTCACGTGGGAATGCAACCAATAAAACGTCTGCTATGGTAGGGATATGCGTAGAGCGAACGAAAACTCGTCCACTTCCGGTGTATTCTTACGTGAAAGCAAGTATAAATAACAATCTTTGATACATCGGGACAAAAAGAAAGAAAAACAAAGATTTTCACAGATCTTACGTTTGTCGTCATCTCTGTTATCTAATGTATCCTCGTTCCAGGGATATCACGCGGTTTTCGAAATTCGCCGAGGAAATCTCACGCCTCGTAAAGCGTCGCGTTTAACGCGCGAGAATAAGCCATGGTAACCGCCCTCTCATCGACGACCCTTCATCATCTGGCCACAGAGTAGCGACTTCCTCCACCCAGCATCCTAACGCCTCCCTACTTTCGCCGCGCGAGACAAGTGCCTTTTTTCAATTGTCTTGCCAGGCCCGTCCGACTCCCCGCGACGCTTGGCCGCCCATGCGTCTCGCCCTGATACGCCCCTGGACACCCACCCTACGGCTGCCTGTGCCTTTCGACGCGCATCGTCGAGCTCCTCCCGTCACCCTACGGCGCGCGTCGCAAACGCATTTTGCACTTTGCTCGAGCGTGCGCGTACGCGCGGACAGCCAAGTTTGACGAATCGTCAAAATTTCCCCCACCAGGTGTATAAGGTTTACTAACGTTACAAGACAATGTCACGAGATAAAAGGTGATTATCGTGGTAAACAGTTATGGTTTGATTGTTCAGATGATTCTATTTAGAATCCATCTAGCGAGGCGTCTAAAATAGGTACGATATGATAAAGGGAACAATGGTTTCGTGCTAGTCAATGGGTAAAGGAATCGACGGGCATTTCTTAGCCTCAAACGTGCACATTCGCCGTTTTAAAACTGCTAATTACTCTGATGCAAGTTGGAACTAAATCAGGAGAAGAATAAATTCCGCAATATCTCCGACAGTGGGATCGCATGTTGCGCACGTTATCGAACCACTGAAGCTGTTGTGCACAATTACCCTCTACCCCTTAAGCTAATCAGCACGGGTGAATTTACAATGCGACATTTCCAGAGAAGATTACGAGGTGGATAAGGAAGTACTCGGTACTGGAAGAGCCTCCAAGGTCAGAGGGCCACCCCTCTCGAAGAATCGAGTCCGTATCCATCGAGAGGTACCATTTGCTTCGTCACGAGGACTCCACCTTCCGGTACCACCTGCCGGCTGTTAGACCAACTAGTCCGCACCCGTAAAAATCAATGAATCTCGCAGGTGGATAAATGTCGCGCAGGTTTCCGCAGGTAGGCAAATCTCAGGACTTTCTCGTCTTAGATCGACAGGAGAGGTACTTTCGCAAACCTTCCATAATCCTTCCTGATGCTGAGGAAAAACCTAGTGAAAACATCGGATGAGCGGTGAAACGGGGTTACTCACGCTTCGACACTTCCCCTTGCGTTACTCATCTTTTGCTTGGATGATTTTCCGCCTGTCATCTCTCGAAGAAGGGTCACACGAATGAAACGTGAGAACTTCTCGAAATTGATTGAACAAAAATATTGCAAATTTTCAGTACCATTTGTTCGAATAAATATTCTCACCGCTCACCGCGGTTTTTGAACACCGGCACTAAAAAAATGCTCAGATTTATGGAAAGTCGTGAAGGAATGGGAGGAGAATCCTGAAAGAGTCGTCGGATCCTTTGAGTGTCGGTTCGAGGAAGACATTAATTCGGGCAGTACGACCGAGAGAGACATAAGGCCTCCACGAAACTGTCGGCCAGCAGAAATGAGACGGTTTGGCTGAGTGCGGTGTAGCGTGTCTGCCAGCTACCGGTGACACGGCAGGGTAAGTAGCATTTCTGGAAGATGGGCACGAACGGCGAGACACAATAAGACCTCTTTTCACCGTGTAACACGACGGATTAGGATCTCTCTATTCCGCGACACCCACGACAATGATGCTCTAACTCCGTGATCATCGGGCACAGCTGGATCATTCGGATTTCTCGCACAAAATGCAAATGGAGTGTAAGGATCCCGAAGAAGAATCGCAGAAAAGGGAATCGTCTAATCTTGAAAATTCAGACGGTGAATTATTTTCTTCTTTCTACAGTTCTCCGTACAATCGTGCTTGTTTCCGAGTTCACAGCGCCGAGTCTGGCATACAGAAAAACGGTGAACATACGAGAAGGTGATCAAAATAAAATATATATTTTGAACGTCGAATTTTTCATACCCCAGCTCTTTTAATGTCAATAGACGTTCCAGCATACGTGAGTACCATTTAGCACGCTCACGATGTGCACACATTTCTAATTAATCTAATAATAAAATAATCACACGTGGAAATCTGTTCGCGCGATCCTCCTCGTAACATTTTCATTCTTCTTTGAAATGAAATTGCGGAATACATTTTTCGTGCAATTATCGTCGATTAAAAATTACAGAACACGAGCGGAGCGATGAACCGATTTCTCTCTCGTAGGTAGCGTCCACCACTGTGTGTCATCGGTTCGTATTCTTGTCCTTCGAGGGCTCCTCCCTTTTCGGCGGTAGGCACCCGCGGAAAGAGGAGACGATGGTGGAAAGGAGAGAAGGAGAAATTCGTCACTGCCTTTAACCTCGCAGCGGGACGCCCAACCGCTTTGTCGGCGCGCGCGAGGACATGTGCTAACAATTCGCCGGACAGATTTGTCCGACCGATGGATCTCTCGCCTCTCGCCTCATTCCCATAATCGTCCATTCTTCGGTCCAAACGAGTGGCTTATAATGGTCGAGATCACCACTGTCGTAAGCACGGAAACTCTTAATAGCCTTGATTCTTCGCGATGATTTTTTGGAGGGTCTACGGAACGACCGAGTATACAGAATCGGGAAGCAGGCAGGTGAAGGAAGAAGTTTCCTTGAAGCATATCGACGGAGAGACGATAAAGAACGAGGTAAGTTTTCTAAATTTCACATTAACGAGAACTTTTTCAAATCATTTTTAATATCATCAATAGAGATTTAAGCTTCTATTCCGAAGAAAATATAACGTTTACATTAGTTTCGTTTTATCCACTGTTCAGCACGCTAGCGGTGAAAGTACGTGAAAATTTGAGCGAGCACGATTCGCATCTATGATATTCCATAAATCTTGAGCGTACCTCTAAAGAATTAACGTAAGCGTGAAACCGCGCCATCGCGATTATGCAATTGCCACTGTTAAATACTTCGATAACTGCGAGATTACATTTAACCGATTCTGCGAGCAAACGATTTTTTCGGCAAAACTATCGCCGCTTGAGCTAGGAAGTTTTTACCTTGCCTCTTGAAGAAATAAAGAACTTTTACAAGCTGCGCATTTCATCCATTGCGCTCGCCACGTTGGTAGACAGTCGACAGTTCGCAAAGTAAGAGCCAAGTGCACGTGCAGCATGTCGTGACGAGAGAAGAGGAGGCGAGAGGAATGGAAAAAGAGGAGAGGTAGAGAAGGGTAGGGTAAAGAGCGGGGGTGGAAAAGAGAGACAGAGAAAGAGCAGGAGAGAGGAAAGGTAAGAGAGAAAGACAGGGAGAGAGCACGCTAGAGACGAAGGTGAAAGAGAGGGAGAGACTGTCGAGTGAGTCGCGAGCGAATAAATTATAATTGCATGATTCCTTGAGTCTCTTTACCTCGCGCTGGTCTGCTGGCGCGAAATTGCTAAAATTGGCAGAAACGTGGGAACATTTTAATTACATGTGCGGCTTTTCCTCACTGATTTCTCTCTGTGCATTTTAACGATACCGCGGACGGTGTAACTCCATTTCACCGACTCGACACGGGCCCACCAGCGGACGCCAGTGAAGTAACGCGACTAGTTCCTAGAGAACTTCGAGAGCTTTAAGCGAGAGTAAGGTCGACGGAAATTTTTTAAAAGCGCCAAACCATTACACCTCACCATTACACTCCTAACTGTACCCTTTTTTGTCGATAACCACCGTAAACATCTCTATGGTCGGTATACTCACCGCAACTTTCGATCGCTCGCAACTTCAGATGCACTCTATACATACGTATAGATATGCATATCGTGTCTACACATGTTTATGGAGCGCATCTAAAGTCGCTACGTAAATGTATAACGAGAATTTTATCGTTCGTAGAATATTTAAGACATAGGACAAATTTTGACATTTCAGACAATTCTATCGTTTTCCACCTATAATTTGTCATTCTGAACTATTGTTTATTACCCGCACGATTGTTCAGGCGGACGACATTTCAGTATTTTTAACGAAAATCCAATCAGAGATCACATTTGATAATAGTACCCACGTCCGTTGTTCAATCAACAAGTGACAAACATATATTATGTCAGCACCCTTAACATACGATCATGATCGTTCGCGTCGTTCGAAGGTCAACGGGTACACACCTTCTCGTTTCGACCAATCGCGACTCTATTTACTTTCGAATTACTGACCCCCGATTACGAAACAGATTTAAAAAGTAACAGTACTTCGATAAGTATCTTCCGTTCGATAAATGGCAAATCAAGAACTCTTTTATCTGCTTCTGCGGATCTATTTTGAAATTAATTGTCAAATCATTTAGCAGCAGAATTACAAAACAATTATAACGGAAGAACTCCTTCTCGCAAATGTAGTTCATCCAACGATACAATATTACTCTTCTTATCGACTCTTGCGTGATAACCGTAACGATTCATACGACAAATCTGCTCGATCAGATGATCCACGAGATACCAAATCGATCTGCGTATCGCATATTCGGGGGCTTCACCGAGTCGGAATTAATGCGAAATTCCATCGGATAGCGGCAGCGTCTCTATCCCCTCCTTTACACGAAAAATGCCTTCCGTCAGACGAGATATCACGTCCGATAATACGAGCAATATAATCGAACGATTCGATCAATTAAGACTTTTCGTAACGCTTGAAATACGCTCCAAATTTAGCTGCATACGCTTAAAAAATGAAACGAAACGATGTATCTTCGAGAAAATATATGTACACGGTGCAAAAAGATCGAAGACGAACTCGCGATCGATGGTGGACAAGAAAAATCCTTATGGCACCCAACATCTTCATTCTTCGCGTAATCGGCAGATCTTGCGAGCACGACGGGGGTAAGGACACTAAGTAACCGACCTGGTGCGCGACGCATCCTGCCAATCGGATGATCCTTCGGAGAGAGGATCCTCGTTGGCGCGGCATGGGGTGCCCAGTCAGTAGCGTGGGCCACAAAACACCACGATCGCCACTCTCCCTTTTGTAACTTCACACCTCCAACAAAACCGAGCCGACGAAAGGTTTTTCTCGGCTGGGGCACGGACCACGGGCTTTTACCGAAAAATACCGGCCATAGGAGGGGCGGAGAGAAAAAGTTGTCCACCAGCAGACAACGACCGAATCCTCCTGGATCCTCTTGAATGGACCCTCATAATCGACGACGTTCCGCGTCGTTCTTCGTTCCGAAGAATCCAGGAAGGATCCGAGAGAGTTACCGATCCTGTCCCGTGTCGATGAGGACGGATAATGCGGCCTCGGTTGTCGATCGTGATCTTTCGCTCCGAAACGCCGAAAGGTTCGTACGCAAGCGTGAAAAGCCCCTGTTAAAGCACTCAACCGGATAAAAATATCGAGCAAAAGAATCCTGATGTTCGAATCGTCACGTTTCTCGATCACGTCGGAATCGTTCGATCTGCATATTGCGCTAAATTGATTTTTGCGAGAAAAGTATCTGGTGAATGGTAATCTGAGTGCAAATATAGAATTTAATAATGTGCAAATACGTGTTGTAATGTGTTTGTACATTACGACTGTGACAAGGTCGCAGGTGAAATATGTAAGAAATCAAGATAATATAGGTGCTCCGATTGAATCTCTAGTCCAGTGAAAGCGAAGACGGGGAGTGTCGCGCCGAGCCAGCCAACGGCCGACAGAAGTTATGAATAAAACCGATCGATGGCGGATGATAGCCTCGTGATGGCCGACGCAAAAATGCTTTTAGCCGACACAGCGTGTCCTCCCCCGCCAGACGAGAAAATCCATCTCGCGACTTTTCCGATTCGCCGGGGTTCAAGTACCGCCATTTTGCGATCAAAGCCTCTTCCGTTGCCTCCTTTCGCTTCCCAGACCCATCTTGCACGAGTTATCGAAGAAAGCTCTTCTGTTCTACTCGATCTATCGGTACGTTACTCCTCGGTCGAAGCGTTTTATAGCCTTCGTTAAAACTCGCTTATCCATTAAACCGCCAAGCGAGATTATTTTTCACAAAATTACTATTTGCAATCTGCCGCCCCGCACTCGAAGCTACTGAAAAATTGAAATTTTTTCCTCGGCCTCGGAAATTCGACGATGAATGTTAAATCCGTTAATCAGAGCGAGGGAAAACACCGAATTGAGAATAATTTCTCGGCGCAAGCTTCAACGGCAATGAACGGAATCGCCGAGCAGGAGGCTATTTACCTAAAAACAATTAATCGCCACATCGTCGTGCATCCGCCCAGCGATGAATAATAAAGCGTCCAGTGCAGGCGAGAGATTATTGTGCTACGTGAAACGCAATAACTATGAGGCACCATTATTATCGTATGACATAACAATGGCGTGTCGAATTACGTTCCCATCCCCCTCTCCATCGTGCTCGCGCAAGGTAACGGGGGAACCGAATGACAAAACAGTGCCGAAGGAAGAAAGCAAATTTGAAGGGTGCCGAGAGAAAGGGAGGTTCGGTACAAATCGAGGAATATTAAATGGCGTTTTGCGCGAACTTTGACAAAATAGCATGTGAACAGGCGAAAGTGAAGATAGGGAGAAAATACTGGAGGGAGGTGAGAGAAAATTACCATGCGCAAAGATAGACTGGAAAGACCAACTTCGATAAAAAGATACGAAGGGTGAGGAAACTCTTCTTCGTTGTCTCTCTCCTTTATGTGACATCTACGTGTAATCCGCTCTACGTGAATGGTAGTACGCGAGCAAAAGGACTAGTTACCGTCTCCTAAATAACAACGGTGTTTACGATTGCTAAGCGCGCGCACCCCCGTCGACCTCGAGCGTTACATTAGGCATGGCGACATCTTTGCTTAATTTCCTCTTGGCTCGTGGAACGGGGAGATAGAGTGCGAGGGAGGAGAAGCGGGAAGGAGAACGATCCTTAGGTGAGTGCTCGAGACTCCCTGCCGCCCGTCTTAATTAATCCTTAATTAGTCCCACGGAGTCAGTTATGGTCGTCTGCTTCCTCGCAAGTCAACTAGCAACCGTCCACGACCATCCGAAAATTACGCTTCCTTCCTTAGGATTTGTCACGAAGCTTCTCGACCTTCGACGATATTATCGTAAATATTATACTTCGAATCGTCACAGGATAAAATCACCTCGTTGCCGTATCTGACGGATTTAGCAGGACGCGTCGACGACTTCACGTTGTCCATCAGAATTAAAATTAAGAGCATCACGATCGGCATGCAGATAAGTGAAGTTGAAACGCGGACGTTAATCGGACGACGCGGATTCGCGAAGGCAAAGTGCGCAATATTTGCCGCGCGTCACGGCATATCGTAGTTTAATCGCACGACAACTGGTAATCTTAATTGAGATAATTGTCACTTCCGGGGTGACAATGACAAATTGAATAAAGGTAATTTTCATTCGACCGACGAGAAATGCAATCGCTAGGGGCGATAAGAATCTTAATAAACGCTTGCAGATTGGAGTGAGGTGGCTTAAAAATCCCCTAGACGATTGGCAAATTTTCATATTCCCTTATGTACCGTTGTAGCGCGCGTCGACTGTGAGAAAAGCGTTTTTTTTCTACATCACTGGCATCGAAGAATGGAATAACCATAAGCGGTATACAAATACGCGGACGGTGTGCCTATCGCGCTTTCGAATCTCTTCCCCTCACGACGCTCCGCTTCCTGCCGCTCTCGCTCAACCCCCGACAAATCCAAAGTGGCGTGTCGCACGTGCGCGCGTATTACAAGCGGGTGAGAGTCGCCGTCTAGTCGGTCGGTACCTTTTTTTCCCCGATTACATACATATTTCTCCGTACTTGACCCACTTGACTCGTGGCAGGAAAGTAATGCAAGTAATGACAGAGCAAGCGGTACCCTTCGACCCGTGTCTAACGCGCAGCAGATGCCACCCCCGATGGCGTGCTCGTCGTTTCCAGAGCCTACCCTGACTGTTGTCTCCCTCTTCATCCTGTTTCTCATTCGCTCTCTCTCCTTTCGGTACTCTCTTCCTTGTCTCACCGTCTCTCACTCACCCCCCAACTTCTAAGGGAAGCTACCCTCCTCGTATCTAGCGGTATAAATTATATCCGAGTCGCGTCACTGCCAGCCCCTTATATGATGGATCATTAGAGAGGTTCGCTGGCCAGAAAATTTGGCAAAATTCTCGTCGATCCACTTTCTCGAACCGATAGCCTCCCTCTTCGCTCTTCTCTCTAACGTCCCTACCACTGGCGGTGAACCGTGCCTTACGCTTCCTTCGGTAATGCGAGAAACAAGAATAATGATGCGGCTTAATTTTGACGAATGACTTCCTCCTCTCGAGGTTAATGGCGCCTGTGATCCTTCGCGGGCCGTGTAGTAAGTAATAACGAAGACGTCACGGATTTGACATACTCGTGATTCGCTGTAGGGTCTACAGCTCCTCGCGAAATTGCCTTGCGATACTTTCCTGTTCGATTGAGAATATAAAGATCGTTGGATTCGGTTAAATAATGTGAAGCTCGAAGAAGTATTTTACCGGCTGTTTGATAAGAAACGATAAAGAAGTATATAAATAAATAGGTTTTAAGAATTCATTCCCTTTCGACTGTTTCTTAGTAACAGATCTCTTTATAAAAATTTCGGAGTCTCGTCGATACCCTTCTTCGTTTCTTTTCGTGCGATTCGACGAGCACGCGGTCTCGACAATTAAGCCGGCGAAATCTAAGGATGAGGGAGCGCATAAGGAGGCGTACAGGGATAGTGGGCCTCCGATTCGCGAAGGAGGGGTGTACGGACGTGATTTATGCAACGCAATAGTCGAAAGCATACAGGGAAACGCCTCCGGGGCGAGCAGTGTATTCCTGTGTATATTGAACTTAGGCTACCTCCCTGTGCCTGACCAGATTAGTTCGGTCATTGTGGCGGGTGGGCCTGGGCGCCACGCTCGTATGCGCACAATCTGTCAACCCTCGGTGCACTAATTTCTCCCAATCTCGGAACTAAGCGACGCACGGGAGACGTCGTGCCGTGTCGAAGGCACACCGTACTAGGACGTACCGACCTATACAAGGTTCTCTCACAGCTTGTCTGCCCTCCTCCACGATCGACGCGCATACCTCGTGCACCGGATGGAAGCTTCTGAATTTCTCATCACCGGACCGCCTAACAGGAGAAATAATAATTCAGTTCCGGGGGCGTGCGCTTTAGAAAAAAAAGTTCTCGCTCGCGCGTAAAAGCACTTTCGATCGATGGGCGTACGAGTTCCTCGCTCGCGTGTAATTTCGTTGACTCTACCTGTGCGATATTGGCCGCGCGGGGGTGGACGGTGGGTGGTGGTCGTGGGAAAGGTTAGGGAGAGTGGGTGGCGCAGTCATTGAGCTGATCAAACATCGCGCATATCAAACCTGTGGACGGGAACGAATGAATTTTTTTACACCGTCGACCCTTTTTTCTCTATGCTGCTCTCTCTCTCTCTCTCTTTTTCAGTTCCTCTCTCACCATCTCTCTCACTCGTTCCAACTTCACTCTCCAGCCGCGACAACACAATCGCACGGATTTTAATTGGTCCACCGATTCGCGGTTTAAATTGAGTTTACATTTTAAATGGGAGCGAGCTTGAACGGGTATACAATGCGGATCATGAACAACGAAGTTCGGCCGAGCGGGGCAGGAAAAATTTGATCATCGACCCCCGTGAAATCGGGTGAGTTCGATCGCGTAAGGCAATTCTAATCGTAAATATCGAAGAGAGAATCTGTTATACGTTAGGGTCAATGACTAACAATAAGTGCGATTTACAATTAATAAAAACACATTTATATCGACGGCAGAAGACATCCGAGAAAGATCCTTTAAGAATGCATGAAAAATCTAGTATTTCTTATAACACTTTTGCCTCTCGACGCAGACGAAACAGCGATTCGCGTATCTCACTCTGCACGAATCCACGTGAAAAGGACGACAATCTTCCGCGTAGGGATTCGCGGAGAAATTCGTTAAGGAGGTGGATGGACCCTTCAGGTGTGTACCAACGTTTGAGAGCTCACCCTCCCGCTTGCTAACAGGTCACCCCATGCGAGTAACAGTTACCGCCTGATCCAAGACAATCGACGGCACATCAAAAGCCGCGATTGTTTCCCGTAAATTATAACCAGGAGAGCACTTACTCGACTTCTCGTTACGAGTTGGCGAACAAGTTCAATTAAGTCCAACGCCGGCGAAGACGAGGAACGGCTTCCTACACACGGTGGAGGCCCTACGCGAATCCCGAGGTCGGTAGCGCCATCAACCCCGTCCGGGGCCACCCCAGATGACGCGTTGGGGGAGGCAGACGGAGAGGAGAGTCAAAAGGAGAGGGCGTGAACAAACGCGGTGACAAGAAAAGCGCGAGGAAATCAGGAAGACCGATGATAGACTTCATTGCTAAATTAAAGAAGATGCTAAGCACCTACGACGACGAGTCATTTGCACGAATGCGAGTATTCGCATAAATCTTCTTCGCGTTTCTCAAATAATAATCCCACGGATACATTTAGTAGAATAGAATCTCGTGTAATAGTTGTTATAACACAGTTGCCTCTAGAAGA
The DNA here is from genome assembly GCA_944319695.1 of Tiphia femorata. NCBI lineage: Eukaryota > Metazoa > Arthropoda > Insecta > Hymenoptera > Tiphiidae > Tiphia > Tiphia femorata. Next base: position 3,262,295 of record OX090899.1, read on the forward strand.
ATACCCTCGACCCTTCACTTTTATTGATTTTGACGGTTATCGATAAACGTTCTACGCTCTCCAATATTGCACCGTATCGTGCAGTTTATTAACTGGAACGCTTATTTGACCCCGGAGTCGAGGGTGATGGACGAAGGGCGGCGAGACTAGTCAAGAGGCGAGCTGTCGTCTCACGAGGACAATGATCCTGTCGACGAGCATGTCCTGGACTCACTCTCTCCGCACGGTCCTGCCCGGCAGCAGATCGGGTCAGTCTGACGACCGGGCAACACGTGTCTGTTATGTCTATTATCGACAGATAGCGGGGTAACGAGCAGACGAGATTTATCACACCCGCGTTTGCCACCCCTCGTGAGGACGCGCGATGCCAGCCATCGAGAGACGGGGTTAGGGTGCGAGAATCGGGTCTACGCTTGGTTTCACTGAAATAAAGGAAGCGTCCGAGGAAGCCTTAGTCGTGTCGTTCGTTAACCCCCGACTCGTGAGAGAGTTGATTTGCGTTTACAGGTACGAATCGCCAAATGTAACATTCTACAAACTTCCGCTTAATTGGCTCGCACTAAAGGAAGTGCAAGAGAAATGATCGTTGCTACTCTTGAAAGGTGCGTAACAAGGGAAAACGGTGCAAGGAACTTTGTATGCGCTCCAGGTATGCGAATTTAAATGTCAAAATACAAGCGGAACGGGACCCACAAAGATGTATCATATCCTTATTAACATAATGCTAGAAAGCGCTCGACGAATGAGCCAAGGTTCAGGCCTGACTCATAAAAACTCGCTTCATGCAAAAGAGGACTAGGTAGTTGCAGGACGTGTATTATGTTCTGACGAAGTCACGCGCATTTTAAAAAAAATAATGCGATGCACTTTGACTTCTTTCTTCGTGTTAAGCAGTTCTTCAATAATAGAGACATTTATTGCCCATGCAATAGTTAATTCGATCTCTTCAAGAAAATTTCCCAAGCACCATCGAACGTTGTAGGTACAGTTCTCGCCAAATGACTAAGAGATTATTATAACAAACCTTGCAAATGTACCAAATCGATAATGCCTTGCAAAAAATTATGTACATAGCGGTATATAAATAAATTACAACCATTAATAAAATCGTAAACATTACCAAAGACACTCTCATAAGTGCAAATAAACAGATGCCGATGAAAGATAGTTGCGCGTCTACCCTCCTCGTGACTGCGGGTCATTTGCGTTGCATAATATTCAATTGACGTAGAACCTCGCCGACCGGTAGATTCGCAATAGATGACCGCGTCCAGTCGAGAGATCCTTTAACGAGCACGTCCGACACTCGTGTGACAGGTCGAACAATGACGAGCATCCCTACATCACTGATTGTCACTTGTTTCCTGTACCGCTCCGACTTTCCCCTCTCCTCCCTTCTTCATGACGACCGCGAGTGCTCGCGCGCGAAAAATCTTTCTCTCCCTTTCACCTTTCTCGCGCCTCTTTCACCAATTTCTCCTGTCCACCTTTCTCTACCCCTCGTACCTCGTTTCAAATTCAAATACGGGGAAGAAATCGGCGGTCAGTCGCACGTAACCCTACGCCTTGAGAACCGAGCGAGCGGACGAGTGGAAAGTCCTTGGTCCTTTCTCCCGCCCCCTTTCCTCGAACCTTTTTGCGAAATCGAGGCGATGCCGAACGGGCCACCGATGGGACGGCGCGAAAGAATGCTGGAGGAAAAAGGGCAGCGGTTGCACTCGCGTACCTACGTGCAACATGCGCGAGTTAATCGGAGGATTCACGAGGGTTGGTGAGGATGGAAAGAAGAGGAAGAGAGAAGATGAGAAGGAGAGGGTTTCGCGAAGGAAGCAGAGCGTCCGAGACGAGGGCAGAGGGTGGAAGGGGTGTGCAGGAAAGGAGAGAGCACGTCGCGACGGCGGCATAATGTCCCTCATTGTCGAATCACTTCCGGGGCTTGACCTCGAGCTACGCCCTAAAGACCAGTCCACCTGGACAATGTCCACGTATAATAGGCACAACGTCGCCTATTGTGCGCTAGCCTTGTCACCGACATGGGCCCCGAAGTCGATTGTCTAAAATGCGTACTTCCAGATCGCGGAATTTAATAAGGACCACAATACCGGCTCTGCCCACCCTCATTGAATCCCCTCGATTGACCACCTACGAGAGCGTTTGAGTGACCACGCGAGAAGGGCGTGTTGCGTCTTAGTGAACCGGAGCCGGTGGGCGTGAAGTGACGCGCGCATTTGTTGCTAGGACTGTGCGCGGATGTCTGCGCGCGTGGGAAGAGAAAGACACAGGGAGAGAAGAAAAATACCTAGTCGCAGAGTGCACTTAGAATAGACGAGGGAAGCAGCCTGTTGCATTTTTGTCATTGGACAATAACGCAATCGCGCCCGTGCACTTTGTCACAATCCACGCGGGTACTGAGAATTGAAACATTCAACGAATTTTGTACACAGTTCTTTGCAGCGAACAATTGATACAAGTTGAGCTACAATTGCAGCACGTGTAATACCGGTAAACCGCTCGATTCGACGTCGAATTTGCCTCGACGCGCTCGGCCGTTTGTGCGATTTGTCAGTGGCATACGCCGCTAATAGCAACGGCTTTCCACTCGATTTCACGAAAAAGTGCTTCCAACGTGCGCGACCACGCGCGTGTCCCGGCCGCCGCTCGTCCATATGAAAAACAAGCGGTCTTTCCCTCTGTCTCTCCTTCTCCAGTCCGCCCGAAGCCATTCGTTCCTTCTCTCCCTCCCCAAGGTTGCCGGTCCACCGAGATTCGAGTCGAGAGACTTCGAGGGGATTTGTAATCGCGTGGAAAAAAGCTTGGGGTACCGATATGTCGCGAATAAAGAGAATGAGCGAATGAGAGAACGAGTGAGAGATGTTGAAATTAGTGAAGAGGAATAAAGAAGAGAAAGTGGCGAAGGAAGGGACCGAGAGTAGGCGGTGCAGAAACGTGGACGAAAAACTCGGAGGTGCGAAACCACTTCACCTTCTCTTCCTTCGTCGATCTTCCTACTTGAAAAAACAAACTTCCAAGGATGCTCAAAAGTTTCATTCTCGCAAATGCATCGCGACTGTCTTACACTTTCCACTCGTCGTAAAAGAAAACCCGAAGAATCTAATATTATTTCTGGGTACTCAATTTCCAATGTGGGCAAAAAATAAGACGATGCTTAAAACTTAACAATCCGATTTAATTCCCTTAAAAACATATCCCTCCGCTAAGTATATTATTTCATCCCTCCGGAACAAGCATGCGACCACAAACCTTGCGCAAGAACCGCGATAAACGAGAAACGATTGATCATTTGCCGCGGTGGTTCTCGAGATCATTCGGCAAATTGGCGCGAAAGTCCCCGGGAACGATGGGGTCCTCACGCCCGAGCGAGCTAAGCCCAAGATTGGTTTAGTCGCCACGGAGGCACGCCACGAAGGCCGAATCGTCCTGCGGATCACGCGTCACCGAGTAAAACGCATCCGGAAGAGAGGATGATTCTCCCCTTCTCGGTTTTTGTCCCCTCTCTATCTACTCCCCTTCGGCAAACTGTTCGAGACCACTTCTGCTCTTCCGCCGCTCCTCCTCCTCCTTCTCTTTTTTTTTCCACGTTTTCGTTCTGCCACCCCTCGACGATGGTGGCGGCGGCGGTTCCGAAAAACGAGGCACACCTCGCGGCAGGTGGGGTGTAACGCCGATACCCAACCTAACCCAGTCCCGCGAGCAGCCTCGAGAATCCCGAGCGACCCTCCAGCACCGTGGCCAAGGGGGTTTTCACCCCGCACCATGCGCTCTTCTCGGATTTTTGCACGAGTGGCCTGTAAACGCGGCGAATACACATCCGCAAAAATTTTGCGGTAGAATTCCGGTTTTCCTTGTCTCTTCTATCATTTCGCTCCTTTCTCCCTTTGTCTTTTTTCTTTCATCCAATGTATACGAAATGTGTGAAACAGTAGGAATAGCGTAATACTCGTTTAACATATTTTTTGCAAGTCAAGGTTTTGGGATAAATTTCTCCAATCTCAGGACTCATTTGAAAGCATTAGCACAATTAAAGATACTATACTTTCGACTAATTAATTTATTCGTTAAGAAACATCGTGGAGTGTTTCCAAATGGGGATTTCAGCGAGGGAATTTTGCGATTCTACGTAGCCACGGAGATAGCGATGAGCGCAAGAGCAAGGATTAATCGGAAAATTGGGGATAAAATTTTGGTCGTCCCGTCCTCCTCTCACAATATCCTGTACAGTGAAACCTTGCTCCATTTTCCGAGGAATGTGAGAAAAGGATTAGGACCAGAAATAACGTGTGAACCCACCGAGAAGGGATCCCCGCCTCCCTTTTTTTCGCTCTTTCTCGAATTCGTGAAAAGGCTCCGAGGATTTCCACAGACCTCGGCGATTCGTTACCAATATTGTGATGGAAATAGAACCCCACTGACGTCTCGCGTCTCGATCGACCGGTATTGCCCAAATAAGCCGACGAACGTGATGTTCAAGGAGAACAGTGAGAGTTCTCAACCCCTATTGCCCAGATTCCAAAAAAATCGCACCTTTTTTATGAGTCTCGAGAACGATCCCAAGCTACGTGGAAGACATCGCAAGAAGGGAAGGGTAATTGAGAGTCGAGCGAGAGTTGAAGAAAATTGTACGAAATTCTGTCTTTCAATACGAACACTGGAAAATATAATATCAACGGGGTCGTATGGAATTCTGTCTTTTGGTGATCGGGCAAAATTGTATCGGAATAAAACGCTTAGAAACGTCTCTCGGAAAAGTAGCACGCTCTTGGATATTCCAAGAAAATTTCGAATTCACGAGACTTCCCATTTTTCCTCCACAATTTCTTCTTCCCTCCACCGATCCCTCTTTCCCCTCTCTATCTCGACCTTTCGCTGGATCCGGCCTTCTCGCGTTGCGCATTCACAGCGCGCTGGCTCGCGTGGGGTTGATAGATCGGCCCGACGAAACGACGGGGTAGTTTGGCTTTAATCGATCCTGTAATCGCCGGTCCGACAGTTGGCCCAGGCTGCCTTTTTGTCGGCAGTTAGATGGATGGCGCCATTTACATTTTGTCAGTGCGACATGCGCTCGCGGCGCCGCTATCATATCTATCAACTACCCCCTTCGGCCTCACGCCTCCCCCTCCCATGCCTTTCTTTCTGCTGGCCACCACCCGCCGAGCTAGTGGCCGAGTGGCCGCGGCCTGTTCGGGCTCTAAAATCTGGTTTTTCCGTGGACACGCGCGTTTGTTTTCGTTCTGTGAATCCGGGAGAGAAATGCGTTTTTACGATCGACCAATGGAAACTGGACACAGACGATGCACCTACAGATTTTTTATTCACAAACCACTGTGCATCTCTGATAAGAGGATGCGCGACTGTTTCGTTAATATCCTAACTGATACTTCAAAAAAAAAAAAGAAAAAAAAAACCTAGAAAGACGGTGAACGGAAGAATGCGGAAAATGACATCCTCGGCAAGAGGAAGAATTTCCAGGAAGGTCCTCGCGGATCGTTTCACCGATTCTGACTTCGAACATCGAATTTCACGGTCGACTTGAGAGTGCGAATGTCCGAGAGAAAATCTCAAGCGGCGAGGGCGAAGGAGGAGGGTAGTAGGTAGGTAGAGAGGGGTGAGGAGGGTGAGAATGCGAAGATGAGAAAGAAGACAGGAATCCTCGGCGAGTCAATTGACAGATCTGTCAACGTGGATGACACCTTCGAGCGAACCGTCCAGGTGGGTTCCTGCCGAACTATCGAGACGATTCTGTCTCTGTACGTGTGTCTGTCCGTCGGTCTATCTGCTTTTCTCGTTCTCGCTCACCCTCTCTTTCTCCTTCTCGTTTACCCGCCCTTTCTCTCCTTCTCTCGCGCTGTCGTTGGCATCTGCCGGATAATACCCAGGATTATGGCAGAAGGATAGGAGACCCACTGTCATTGGCTCAGACAGAATATTCCTCAACCGACCCGGCACCGTAAACAGATCGATCATCTTTCAAACGGTTCGACGAGAATCCCCGAACGAGATGATATACGATAAGATTCGCGCGTGAATCTTCGCTTTCGGAGAGAAGCGAGTTCGAACGAGCGATCGTTCCGCATTCACGAAAGATTACGTTTAGGAATAGATTCCGAGAGTTCTAATGCGCAAACGTTGCCGACTCTCTCCAAGTAGTTTTCGATTAGAAGTAGGACGACAGTAGGTAATTTCAAGGTAAAAGACTTACAGGCAATTCTCTTTGTAAGAGGTACCTTAGACTGGAGTGACTGCGCAAGTTGTTTACAGAAGCTGAGCAATTCCCTCTGGCGCATTAGCAAATGTTCCACGTGCCGGGGCGCTTTAAAGGTGGCTCGAAAAGATTGGCCAGCTCCGATTGCGGCACGGTTTCAATTAACAACTCATAATATCAACGACGTATCTAATTAACTTTCCACCGCGCGCGCTCGAGCAAGACCGTACGCGAGTGGAATGGTTACGATCTTGCTCGAGATTAGACAACGGTACACAAAGGGCACACGTATTCCTAATGGTCTGAAAAAATTACCTTTTAGCGGTTATCAGATATGCACCCACGAATCCTTACTTGAACGATAGTGCAGAATCTTCGAGAATCTACTCTACTCGAATCTGCAACGCGAGATCTTTCGCGGCGCGTGCTCGATCAATCCTCCACAAAAGCCAAGAACGAATGCGAGGGAAATGTAAATATTCCTAGAAACCCTCTCAAGATTGGCATGCGCGCTCTAAGATCGAGCTTCCTCGAAAGATTAACTCTCGCTGATCGAATGGCTTCGATTTTTCGATCGTTCAGTCGAGAATCGAAAGAGACGATGTTTGGATCAAACGACGGAGAAACGATAAAGGCCACTACGAGAGGGAAGAAAACATTGTAGGGGAGAGTGGGGTAGTTTGGGACATGGGGCACATTGGGATATTTCGATTTTTGCGGCAATTATTGTGATTTAGCAGTTGGCTGTCTTGTCAGAATCAGTTAGACACTAATTCCTTCAATGTCAGTCGCTTTCACAATCACAGATAAAAAACTGTTCAAGATATTAAAGTTTTAGTGTTTTCGGGTATCCACATAAGCATTTCTTGTGTCTGTTCTTAAGGTTATAATTTGAGTAAAATAAATAATGAAGCTTTTGTTTGATGTTCAACATATTCCATCTTGTATTGACTTTATACAGTCAAGTTATGTTTATGAAATGCACAGAAGGAATAGTCGAATAGATGCGCTTTCCACCTGAAGTACCTGTGGGGTAGATTGGGACAACCTAAGTGGGGCAGATTGGGCTAGTCCTCTCAATCCCGATGATCACACAGATCTAATACAAAAGTTCGAAGAAAATAGCACCCGTGAAAATACAAATAAAAAAACGTCATAGAAAAAGAGCAGAGTTAGATTCAGCAAATGAGGATACTGAGACAGAGGAAATTATTTAAAAAATGCAAAAGGATGAAGCAATGGATTCAGACATCGAAAATAATTTTGAATTAGAAGACATCCAGAAGTATTATTATAACGTACAGTAACATTTTTAACATTCCTAATCTGTAAAAGGTAGATTATTTGTTTATTAACAATTCGCACTCGGCATTTTCCCGGCGCCTTTCATAGTTTCCCCTCAGAGGGGATAACCGAATGCAAAGGATTAAATTGTGGACGGTAGTTTTTTCCAATAAATAGATTCGTGTGTTTTCTAACTGTAATTTCTAAGGAATTCCATCGCAGTCCCAAACTACCCCACCGCAGTCCCAAACTACCCCACCGTGGGGCAGATTCGGACATTTTGCACTTATTAACAAATTACTTCATTAACAATACAGACGGTTTTTTTTTGCCTATTAGCCGGTATCGTCCTTTAACAAAAACCTCAACATATCTTATGTTTCTTACAAATTTTAAATTGGATGAAAATTGTGGAAAATACAGGCTCAAAATCCTTAACAGTCCCAATGTGCCCCACTTTCCCCTACATAAAAGTAGGTACACTCGAAGACTCACCTCCCACGCGTGCCGTTGGTCAACTGGCTTGTTCGTCCACCTGCCGAGGTAAGGTCCGAATCTGGCGCCACGGGGGATGTCCTTTCTCGCGCGGGCCTGCGGGTCACCCGGCGTAGGCCCACCGACCTCGACCTCGGGAACCGGCGACTCCCAATCGCAGCCCGATTGGTCCTTAGCTTCCTGCTTTATCGTTTCCTCTGCGCGAAACAATTATGAAGCGTTTGCGGTTAGGCTCTTATCACTCTCTGCCCGCTGGGGATGAGGAAGCAGCGTGCCTGACACGTCTACGGATACTTTTTTCTTTTTTGCCGAGTACGCTAATTAATCACGTGCGACGTTACCGCACTTTTCAAACGAGCGCGCGCGGAGAAGAAACGTCGAACGAATAAATTCGGTGATTCGGAGAAATTAGCACAAGACAAGAAAAGTGAAATTCTACGAAATTATGCAAGACTGAAGTATTCTCTTATAAATTCTGATAGATTGTTCGAAACGGTGGACGAAATATGAAGTAATGACGACATTAGTAAATCTTCGCACACTCACGACATTCGCTCCTGTACTTCTCGACGTTCTCGTTCTCCAAATTCTCCTGCTCTTCGTAGCCCCAAGATTTCATGTCGTCGTCCGTATGCGAGCGAGGTCGTTGCTGCTCCTGCGTATAGCTCGGCTCCTTGTCCATGGCTGGCGAGTAATCGCGTTGCTGATAGGCAGGCCTCGGCTGCGGATTATAATCTTGAGGCACGTCGTGCGCGCTTGTCGCGTGGAGAGCCTGCGGATCCCTGTACAAGGGATTGCTGCCGCCGTTGCTGGCGTTGTTGGCGCGCATCGAACCGATTTCCTCGGAGCCGCCAACGCCACCGAGCATGCCACTCGCGGACATCGCTCCTGAAGTCGAGTCGCCTTCGTCGCTGCTTCCTACGACGAAGAAAAGAGAACGACAATGTTAGGAGAATAGTGAAACATTACTGGATGAGTTAGAGAACGCGATACAATTTTGAAAAGAAAGGAGAATTAATACAAGTAATGAAAAAGAAAATTATTACAAGTAAAGTTGGAAGAAAAATAATAAACTAGTATTGTGTAGAATCTAGTTTGCACTGCTCGCATAGTCATCCGTCAGTGTTTACGGACCGCTGAAAAGCCTGGTTGTTTTCCTATTTACAACGCTTACATATTTAACTGTACGTACGTGCAAGCCTCGCCGCGTGTTTGTCCATGGCATTAAATCAATGGTGAACATTGAATTTACAACGAGCCGAAGCGTGGTAGGACGTTGACCGAAATACCAAAAATCGAAGCCTTATAATGGTATGTTTTAACATTATTACAATTATTGGTATTTTACTAACATCACTCGTCTTGAGGTAGGGGCATTGTTACGGGAGGTCATTGCACATTTACATTGTAAATTAAAGGTAAACATTTTCAAGAAAAAGTCACAATACAAAATTGCAAGATTGTATTTAAAGGACAATTCTCCAGTCGACGTAACGAAATCACCTTTTGTCCTGTAATTGTGAACTTTGGTCCTGGCTAGGAGTTTGCAGACGATGACATTATCCGAGATAAGGCTCCTAACACCGTAGTCACGTCGCAGCGAACTCTTTTCATGAAACGATCGCGCATTGAATGTTCAATCGAATCGTCGATTCTCTCTTGACCAGCTTTCGGTGTAAAAATACATAATTTTCGACAGAACAATTGAAATTTCGTCGTTAGACTAAGAGCATTTGTTACAATTAAAGAACCTCTGGTATATCGTATAAATATAAAATCCTCATCAGCAAGCACGAAAAGCAGTTCTTTTCTGACAGATCGTCCGCAATACTTTCTCACGTCGACCACCAAGGAAATCGCAAGATCTCGGGGGTGAACGAGACGAGTCGGGGTGTGTTTGTGCACCTCTCCCTCCTTCCTTTCCGCTCGAGGTCCCGACGCACGGAGTCCTAGACACACAAGGACAAGTGCCAATTGGCGAGCACTATCTCCTAACCCCAGACCGCGCGAGCTGGTCGTTTTCTCACACAGCTGTCACTCGTCGCGACGCCGGTGAACAAGTGACAACCGATACATGAACGTTTCACGCGATAAGCCTCATCGTAGTCGACTCGATTGTTTCTGATGCGCCAGGGATGAATTTCCTACGTACGACACTACGTCGTAATATTATAGTGTCAGTACAAATGACAGAAGGAAACGTTACGTCGTACATACCTACTGTTACGGTAACAGTCAAATCTCGTCCGTTTAATTGTCCGTTGCTAAACGACGTACAAAGGTCCTTTATAGATAAATGTGTTAATACCAATCGACTGAATTCGATAACAATATCATTTGCAAAGATGTAGCAACGATGTATTCCCAAAATACGAGATCAATTCTTGTTGGAACTAAATTTCACCCTCCTTGATTATCTATTCTAGATAATATTGTTGATGATGTGTCGTAAAAGAGGATCGTAAACGAAACCTGTTTCTCGTATGCCTCTCGTCCCTTCTTCGAATCGCACTTTAGTTCCTCGAAGAGTTCACGCGTCGAAGGGACATTATTCGAATCTGGATTTATTTGTACATACAACTGCGAACTGGATACAAGAGGAGAGCCCCTTTCTCTCATTCCCTGTTTCTCCCTCGAGGCAGTCATCAAAGCTATCTACGAATCGGGAGATACCCGCGGCTCACCTATCGACTATCTAAAAGCAAACTGTAAACTGACGCACCTCCTCTCTGCGTCTACGTCGTGGGATCTATGGCGAGAGTCCTTCGCAAACAATGTAAAGGGCCTGTGTGAATCGACGGCTAAGCAAATTACCTGAGCGCGCAGGTGTAGCGAGAGGAAAGAGAAAAGAGCGCGAGCGATAAACGAGAGGGAATTTTCGCTCTGCGTGGGATTCCGATTGAAATAATGAAATACATAACTTGCACAGCTGAAAACCGGTAGGAATCTTCCAAGTTGAAAAAACCAAGCCGCGTCTTGCACAATTCCATTCTACGTCTCTCCGTACCTTTACCGATCGAAGCTCAGATGTGGGAGGGGTCGCGGTGTCGGAGCGTGCAATAAAACGTTAAAAATATCAATTTTTACGACTAGCCGCGCTCGATTCCATTCTAATCGAAAGGGCAAACAGGGGATTAAGGATCCGTGGAGTTACACGGGCACGAGTGAAGTCGTAAAAGAAAACGGTGATCCCGCCGGCCGGGCTTGTCGACACGAAGCTCGAAGAGACACGCAGGACGTATGTGCGCTTTCCCTCTTTCTACGCGCGAAAGCTCGTCGCTTAGGTCGACCATCCAATGACGATAAACTTCTTATTTTTACATTGCTGGGAAAATGAAGACGCGCTCGGGCAAAGAGAAACACGCGTTGAAAACAATAGGTGTTATTTGATGTATGGCACTTTAGCGCATTCGCAGAAGAAACCAGCTGTACGTATTCGCCAAAGGCCTGAAAGGTTGTTAAGCTGGAAATACTTTCAAACAAAGAATAGTTCTAAAGTTGACTTATTTTCCTCTATTTTTTTCTATTCTCAGTAGCATTGCTACGGAACGCAATTTTATAAAAGAAAAGAGAAAAAAAATTATATATCGATTAATAATAATCAAATGATTTATAATAAAATACCAAACCGCATGGTGTTCGATGACTTATGCAAAACAAGCTTTCGATCGGAACAATCCGATCTCCCTTGGCGATTCTAAAGAAGGCTCAACGACGATTAGCAAACCTACGCACCCTCGAGAGATACACTCGTCTCGACGAACTGATCTCGGCGCAAGAAAAATATTTGGAAAACCCTCGACATCACGGAGGTCGTTGACTCTTGCGAGAGAGACGAGCGGTGAAATGCGAGCAGGTTTAAGCGCTTCTCCACCCTCACCAGAACTGCGACTACACTCGTCAAACGGAGCGCTACATAATCCTTCGCGATAGCGACTCGAGTGGCTGGTCTGGGATGACTGGAGGCAGAGTGTCGCACTAGAGAAAAATTCTCTAATTAATCTACACGATACGAAAGCACGTCCTCGTGAGAGCCAAAAGAGCTCACGGTGTATTAGATATTTCGATTGGAGAAGTGGGTGAGAAGACCTCCGAGTAGAAAGCACCGAAAGTGAATTCATTTCCTATTACTACGTAAGCTTTTAAATTCCAAGTTCGCCAGCTGCTGGCACTATAAAAATAAATACAACGATATCGTTTTCCCGCGTGCCCTCCACGGTCGTCCCGGAAAGGACAAATTAAGCAAATTGGCTAGAGTAGAAGTAGACGCGCGAGGAGAATGGAAGAATGAGGGGTATATAAGCGAATGAGAGAGAGGGAGAGAGGTGTCGGAAGAGCGATTGCACCCGTGCGCAGCATTCACACGCGTGCAGACCGCATTATACTCAACCGCACAGGACATCCTGAGACGATAGGGCAGGACTCTACGAGTACCAGAAGGAGAACCGGGCGCGGAATTGGAACGTCAGAGCTGTGAAAACGATTATCAGAGGCGACTCTTCCGAGTGGCCCTCTCTTTCCAAGAGAGGCTCGGACTAAAAGGAGAGGAAGAAAAGATTCTCCCCACTCCTTCCAGCCTGACTCCCTTCTACCGAGCTACGCTGGATCGACGATTGAGGTTAATTAGAAGAACGACGCGGTCGGATCCTGCGGCAAGGACTCTAGCATCGCTGGGGTGACGATAAGATTATCAGTGTGTCACGGAATCGCCTGTACGGGCATACCAAATTGGACAGGAGGAACGAATCCCTGGAGCCCCGACTTCCGGACAGACTGCGGTCGGAGTACTTCCTTGCCAATCTCGCGATGCTCGCGGGAGACGAGAGAAAGGAGACGAGGGCTCGCGATCTTGAAGAGATTTTCTTTCGGTGGAATTCTGTGTTCGCGAGCGCGTACCGCCACCGAGGCAAGAAGAATTTCTTTTACACGATAAATAAATGATCGTAGGATATTAGAGATTAGACACCATTGAGATTTTCCGTTTTGTAAAATTACAAAAATAATGAACGATGTGTCAGTGAAACAATACAAATGGAATTTTGAGAGTGCAAAGCCATATGATAATTGCTAACAGATTATGGTATAACGACGTAATCGAATCGATATACTAGGAAATAAATATTACGGAAATATAAGTATTTCTTTCTCACCCTACCGTTATTATTATCATTGTCGCATTTTTAAACGAATACGCAAACGCGCTAGTCATGACTACCTATGCGGACCATTCAACGTTTCATCGACTGTAAGACGAAGATGTCGAATCCGAGCTTTGCACTGTCATTGTTATCTCTCTCATTGCCGAAACGTTTTGCCTTATCCGCTGACGCACTTCACCTTCGTACACTCGTCTAAATTCAATTCCGCGGTCGATACTGACCTTCTTATCGCACAAATAATAACATTCACCGAATATCCCAATTCCAAGAATTCTATTCTCGCACCTGTCTGCTGCGCAATTTTGTCCGTCGTGACATTCGCACAACGAAGAGAGAGATAAAAAAAGAACATTCCACGATCTTATGACGAGCACCACCAAAACTAACGAACAACCAATCTCGAGACGACCCAACAGATTAAAAACCTTAACTAACAGTAAACAAAGCAGTAGGATTAAAACTTACCGCTCATGTTGTAATCGAGCATGGATCTCGTGGAAAGGTCCAAGCAGCTCATTCGTACCAGCACGTGGGGGATCCCTGAGATCCTCCCTTTCTACGAATCCACAAGTACGACAAACGACGACGACGACAATAATTATAAGAATCCTCGATCCAACGATCGAACGGCACAGTTTACCCGACAACACATGACTACGAATCACAAGAGTCCCGCGACGTAAGTTCACAATCCACGGGTTAGCAAAGTCCTCTTGGAAGATCCGTTCGACAGAGTCCTCATGCTTTTCTCTCGAAGAGTAACGTCTCGGTGCCGGCGATCAACGACAACAGAATTTTGCTCCTTTCGCGAGTGGTGCACCGGTCTATTCGCGGGGGGTGGTGGCGAATCTCGGTGAGAGGTTAATGAGCTCGGATGAGCGAGGACGTTGGTCGTCGTCGTCGTTGTGACGACGAGAGGACGAGGAAAACGAAGAAGATGACGACAAGAGGACGGTGGAAAACGAAGAGGACGTACGTGGCAGCGGTGAGGAGGAGAGGAGCGTAGTGCGCGCGAGTACGCATGAACGTATGCGGAAGAGAGCGCCGCTGTTCCGTGTCAGCTGGCTCTTGGCAGACTAGAGGATCCGAGATCTGTTGAGAAGAGGATGGCACGACGGGGGTTTCCCGAGGGAGACCAAGGACGATCCACGGGGTGTGGCGGAGCCGCTACCATCGGGACCTCTGGTTGGCCCACGGGCGGAGCAACCCCTATCGCAATCGAGGATCCCCACCAGCGCGCCGCGCCGCAGCATCCCTCGAGAGGGAGAGACAGAGAGCGAGGGAGAGAGGGAGAGAGAACGAGAGTGAGCGAGTGAGGGAGGGGAGAGAGAGAAAGGGAAAGAGAGTACGCTCGTGTGGCAAGTGAGACAGAGAGAGAGAGAGAGAGAGAGAGAGAGAGAGAAGGAGGGGAGAGACAGCGGTGAGAAGGTCTACATTGGAGGCACGCACGGCGAAACGTCGAGCGAAGAGAACACGAGAGCAGGAGAATGAGCCAAGAGAATGGGAGGAAGAGAAAGAGCCGAATCGGGAAACGTGACTGCGATAACGAAGGAGACACGGTGAGTGACGAGGGGCTAGAGGGGATCTCGTTCGTTCTTTCTTTGCTCGTATGCTTTCTCTCTCCCTCTTCTGCACAGGAAGTTTCTCCGCTGATGCCGGAGGAGACTCGGTCGGTGGAGTTATCGATGTTTCTCCTTGCGATTCGCGGAACCGTTGTGGGATGAGTTGAGCGGTGACGAGAAGAGAGAGAGACGTAAGTGGGAGAGAGCGATGAGTCGGAGAAAAGAGAGAAATGAGGGTAGGGCGAATGTGGAGAAGAAGCTCGAGAAATAAAAGTGATAGATAAATAAATTAATAAGAGATCGCTCCCTACGACCCTCTTCGCGCAAACTGTTACTCAATGGTTAAGGAAATAAGCCGTGAGTCGACGAGCGAACCACTTTTTTTCGTTTCTTTTCTTTTCTTCCCTCCTCTTTCTCTCTCTTTCTCCAACTTGAATCAACGTACTTTCCCTCATCCCCTTCCGTTCTTCTTGAATAACGTCGAGATCGAAACCACCCCGAACACCGTGCCTCGATAATGAGCGCATTTTCCTCTTAGCTCTCGTTTTCGAACGGCGATATCGCACCCGGGAGAATGTCTTTGAAAAAGCCCGCGCGAAATAAGAAACCGAGTATTCGACCTTGGCTCGACCGGTGCGGTGGTGGTCAGAGGCTCTCTTTTTTATTTTCCCTTCTCTCACGTTTTTTCTCTTTCATCGCCACTGGTAGCGGAAGACTCGAACTAGAGTAGGAAGGACCCCACGTAGAGTCGGGGTCAGCGGGACAGCCATCGTGGCTCTTATTGGACACGGGCCGTGGTCACCCTTCGAAAAGTGGCCGTCACCGACCCCTCCCTTTCACCGCGACGATTCTCGATTTTCCTTTCTACTCCCTTTTTTCCCGTCCTTCTCGAGAGCCGCGACTTTTCGACGTTCTTAGGCTCTGTCGATCAAGCCCGGCCACACGAAGTGATTCTCGTGGTCCGTCAATTCGCTCTACGGGTGATTTTTGAAAATTAAGAATAAAAAGTAACCGAGTCAATCGGCGTCTCATTCTTCGTTCTCCACCTTACAAATTTCTTTCGTCGATTTTTTTTTTTTTTTTTTTTTATGCAAAAAGTACACTCGCGTGAAAATTTCCGTTACGTCGATCGAATTTCTGCGCGCATTCGTGCGGATGTTCAACGTATTTCAACGACCGAATTCTGCAAAGAATAACGATCAACCTATGATCTTATTAGAAATTTTACTATCGTTTCGGTGTTCGAAAAAAGTTAATGTATCGAAAAACGCATAAAGAGCATTCAATATGAACGTCCACCCGCGATACTAACATCGCTGTATCGCAAGCGCGCAATCTTCTCTCCGTGGGAAATGCGTTACTCGAATTTAAATGCGGCCGTCAGTAGACTCGGAAATTTGCGAGACCCACGCTAGCCCATAAGGAAAATCTGCGAAACAAATCTTCATTTTTCCTGGCGAGCGAGGCGATGGAAAATCCGCGAGAAGGAACGCGCGATATGAGCATGTTACCGAGGTGGGAAGACATGTGTCGCGTGCAGTTATATCATTCTTTATGACCGGCAATGGCACCGGGGTACCCTTCGTTGATTCGACTCCAAACGTCCTCGCGCGTAATATTCGGGGGTGGCCTTGATTTACACCGGCATAAAAATGTCTCCACGTATCCTCGGCCCACCCTGCGGGGGGGCGTCAGCCACCGACCACCGCCCTAAAGTCACCGGCAATTTCACGCGACTTCCTCGTTCTCCAAATTTTCGACGGCGCACAACTAAATTTCTGTTTTCTTTTTCACAGTGAATCGATGATTTTCAACGGAATCGTAAAGTTATGTTAAAAAAATATTTAGACTTTTCGACTTTACGACAAAGTTCCAACATTATTACCTAATAAAAGATATTTACAGTCACAAGGTGCGATTCGGTGGTTGATCAGGATAAACACGTGTTGAACTCATTAGATGGAAATCAGCAACGAATTCGCTTTGATAACTTCGCAGCACCGTATCGCATCGGCACGTCGAACTTGTTCGACCAGCCAGTCAGTATCGAATCGTTTCCCTCATTTAACTTCGTCGAAGTGCGCGAAATATTCGACGCGGAGAATTGTCGGCCATTCGAGCTCCCGCCGTGGCACGAGTCACGAGCAGAGAGGCACGAGAGTCCCGACAAAGAAATCCGATCGGTCGATGTCGAAGCTCCAATGTCACGGTCCCCGAAAAGTCAGAGCAATAAAAAAAAAACTCACCCACGTATCTAAGAACAACGAAAAAAAAATCCAATTATAACCAAATCTCCCTTCTCGAGCGATGTGCGCGACGTTGAACTAGTCACATCGGGTTTTCGACGATCGAACAATTTCCTTCGAAGAAAGGAACATTCCCCTCGATTCCAAAATATCGAGAAACATTCCAAGAGAATTTTGACGAAAATTGCAAACGTCTCAAGAAGCCTCTCCGCGTCAAGCGCGAAAGATCGGCGACGTTCGACGGCAACCCGGATGTTGCCAAAATGCAAACTCAATTTCCGAAGTCGATAGACGGTGTTCTTAGAAATTTCTCCTTGTTCCTTCTCCGGTTGCGTCGGTCGATTCGCCGCTCCTCGTACGTTGGACGACGCTCGACCGGTTCGATCCACGCATGACGTAGCCCTCGCTTTCGACGTCCTCATCGTAGTCGCTCGCGGAGTGCGAGGACGGAGGTGCAATAAATAACGGGACTATCAAAGGGTTATCAGATCTAAGCAGACCTCCTACGCGCCGAGGCAACTTCTGACACGTAGAGTGACGATGCCGTAATGTCGGTGGCAAAGTGTGCGCCCGTAAGGGTAGACCTGGGGGACGAGGGTGGCGCGGTGGGGTAGGAACGGCGGAAAGGGGGGCACAGGAAGGGGGTGCCGGCGGAGGCGCGAAGCTATTAAACTGACAGAAACACTTGCCACCCCCTCGATGCCCCCGTCGTCTCCACCCCCGTCTCGTCCCTTCTCCGCTCTACGGATACGCTCTCCTACCCTCTTCTCCCATACGATTCTCCTTCCACCACCCCTTCGACGTCGACGTCCTCATCCTCCATGCCATCCCTTACCCGTGAGGCTCTCCTCGTCCCTTACCGCTGCGAGCGCTCGAGTTATTAATAATTCTTTTTTTTTTTCCAACGCGCAACCCTCCCCGAAAATTGTCTCCTCCCGGAGCGAGAAAGAGAGTCGAACGGGCTACGGACGGCCACCACCGCCGTCGTTGCCATCGTGGCTGGTGCCGGTGCTGCCTCGCGCATTCGAGAAGCAATTTCGCGGGCGCGTCACTCGGCCCCTCTGACACGGTCAAAGGGGCCGCGACGAGATACGCGCTATTTGAGCTCCATTGTTTCCCGATGGTCGTCCTGCTCCAACGATGAGTTCCACCGAAAGTGGTTACCACGGGTGGAGAAAGAGGCTTTCGCGTATCTGTGCATTTTGGATTCTTTTTCTCCCTTCGACACATGCCCAATATTCAACTCACACCATGTACAGCGGACGATTCTACGTTTGCGAAATATAAAATCGCGGAGCCTAAATTGAGCGATCGTACGGATAAAATGAACGAGGATGTCATCGAGGATGAAAACGACAGAAGTAAGATCTCATCCGAGCACTTCGCGGCGACCGTTAACGGTCGTCTTCGAGGAAGGAGAGTGGTGTGCTCACTTCGAGAGCGAGGAAAAGGGAAAGAGCGAGAAGGCAGGCTGGAAGGAGAAATAAGCGGTGCTTCGAGTCGACGAAACAATCGCCGGCGGGCTCGCACGAGTGGCCTCCTCCTGAAAGTCCGCGTCAGTCGACTTCTTGATCTACCCCAAAGCGATTGGCGCGTCCCGTGACAAAGACACGGTCACAGTCAAGAAGGGACGTAAGAGAGTGGGATGAGAGGGTGAAAGGAGGGATGAAGAAATCAAGATGGAAGGGGGAGGTGGAGTGGGACAAAGAACGAGAGAAGACGCGTGCGCGTATGAAAATGAAAATGAAAGAGAAAGAGGTGGTGGTGGGTAAAATGTAGAGAGAAATCAACGTGGTAGTCGAAAAGGTTCGGAAATCGAAACGGAGACGTGCGTGTTGGTGAATGCCTGGGTTACCCTCTAACAAGACGCTCTCTCAAATTCTCTCTGTCTCTCTCATTCACGAGTGCGCGCGCGCGCGTATCGAGGAGAGGGCCCGAAACAGCGAGCGACGAAGCTACGTCTGGACGTCTCGACGCGCGCGTCAACGGTCGTCCCGGGAGTCTATAATTTGTGTAGTCGGCTTGCCTCCGGTCTCCTCTCATCCCTCTCTTCGTCGCACCCTCTCACTCGTTCCATCCCTCTCTCATTTTCTCTCCGCGGCGCGTACACGCCTTGCCTTTCGAAGTGCTGGCCTCTAATGTGCCATTGAGAGGCACGTTATGCGGCGTAAGTAGTCGAGATGAAGAAGTAAAGAGCGAGGGTAGTCGGGGCCAAGGGGTGAAGGAGAAAGGGGATGGGGTAGGGGATAGAAAAGGAAAGGGAGGAGAAGTGAGATGACGAGGAAGAGGAGGAGGTGGTGGTGGAGGAGGGGCTGAAGAGAGACACGGGGACGAGGAGGGAAGGAGCACGATCGACGACGCGTACGAGATTCTGAAGGTGAATGAGACAGAGATGAGAGGAGAGAGTGAGAGGCGAAAGAGAGAAATATAGTGCGCTCCGGAGGGTGGAAGGGGCGCAAAGGAGAGAAGTCTATGAAGCAGCACAGGAGCACCGCCCTCCTGCCTGGAGGAACTTGAGACGCGATTGTTGTGCGCCGCGTGCACAGCGTGCACGAGGAGTATTGTCCCTCGTTAGAGGCCACCGGAAGTCACCGGAAGACGATCAACTAACGGAAGACCCCGTGTGCCACCGGGGGCCTCCTCCTTCTCTAAGTACGTCCGAAATGCTTTTGCTCCTCGCCTTGGCCTACGCAGCTTGTCTCCGTGCGTGGCCCCTCCCAATGCGTGCCCATCGAGATCCCTCGAATTAACGATTTCTTTCGCGGTGAGTTTGCACATTCTCTCGAAAGAATGAGGGGGGACGTGCGCGAACTTTGTCATAGCGACTCCACGAATGGATTTTCACTTACGATTTTGCACGGGAGGATAAAAAGGTCGAGTGGAGTTAATCGCGAGTCACGCGTGGATTACTTCGTTCGAAATTTCATAGTGACATTAAAAATTCAATCTCCTACTTTGTTTTTTGCCGTATTCATTTGCAACGGTTCGCCCGCATTCGTCGTGTATAAGAGTATAAGTCCACGGACAAGAAAATCGGGTTACGGGGTCAAGATCGAGGGAAGAGTATGCGGAAGATTCAGATGCGGCCGATAGTATTGTGGCACGCGAGCAACCGGAAGTCGATAAAGTAGGGAAGATCCGGCGCTGCGAGCCAGGCGGTACTCAAGGCTCGTGCAACGCCCCCGTTTCTTCTTACGATGGCTCGTGAGCTTCGCAGCTTGCCTCGCGCCGATTATTGTCTCGCAACGCTTCCCTTCCATCTTTCCCCCCCTCATCAGAGTAAGATCGAATTTCTGCGAAGCAATTGCGACCAGTTGTCCGTAGAAAATTTACTGGTTTTTTCGTTGGCCTGTAACGGTTGAGAAAAGAAACACTGCGAGGGGAAGAAAATTCTACGTCCCAAGGTACTTTGAATCTACAGGGAACACCGAGTAAACACGTAAGTTCAAGAGTAAACAATTACCAAACAATTAATACCAAACTTTACGTTTTCGCGAAGTTATCTACCGTCGAATATTTACCAGGGCTCCCCAAAACTGGCGATCGTATATCGAAACCAGTACGAGCCCCAGGATTCTCTCTCTCTCTCTATTTCTCTCTTTCGGTCGAGGAAAATTCATCGGTGAAATTAATCGCTCCGATGCACGCGATTCGTCGGTTTCGCGTGGTGGCACGATTAATTCAGGAAGCTTTCATACATCGAGTTTACATCGCGAGGTAGCGAATCGCGGGCCGCGCTGTTGCGCGAGTCGACGTAAGCTCGCCAAAATGAGCGGCAAAGAGCGGACGAGAGTGAGAGAGAGAGAGAGAAAGAGAGAGAAAGAGAGAGAAAGGAGAAGAGCGAGTGCGCTGTTCGAGAGAGATAGAGAGCGAATGAGGAAGGGGAAAGCGA
Source organism: Tiphia femorata (assembly GCA_944319695.1). Lineage (NCBI taxonomy): Eukaryota > Metazoa > Arthropoda > Insecta > Hymenoptera > Tiphiidae > Tiphia > Tiphia femorata. The sequence continues at coordinate 3,283,153 of OX090899.1, forward strand.
GAAAGGCGCAGTTAGAAAGGGAAGTAGGAGCGCGCGACGACGGAGAAGGTGGGGGTGAGGATGAAGGGGCTGAGGAAGGGAATGTTGGGGGTGGGAAAAATTGAACGGGAATCAACAGCGGTATAGGAGGTAATATCGACGCAACAAAGTGCAACCTTATTGGAAAGCTCGTGGCGAGGTGCACCGGCGGGAAGGCAGGACAGCGTGCAAATATTGATGCATTAACAATGCAGGCTAATTATGTTTTGGTTCGAGTGGCCTTCCCTATCCACGATGGAAGCGGCGAGTGATGGCGACTATGGTGTTGGTGACGGTGGCGCTGTGGTGGTGCAGAGTTTGCGGTGCCCACCGGCTTGGCCATTTCGCCATTGTGATCCGGGCTTCTGTACACAGCCTCGGGGTGGCTCGCGGGCGCAACCGCCGTTAAATTAATTTTATCTCGTGTCCGGCCATTAATTTCGAATCTTTCGTGCCCTCAACTGCGACGAGGAAGCGCGAGACACGCGCGCGCTCTTCTTTCGAGCGCCGCGTGGCCCGCGAGGTAGAGGGGGCTGGATCAACGCCGAATTAATTCGATGAAACTTTCATGGGACGTAGACCAGAAGACCCCTACGTTCGAGCCCTACCTACTTCTAACAATAAGAGGGAATATTACACGAGATGATTTTCCATTCGCCGCACCTCTTCCGATATTCCAAAACTCCGGTGTTACCCCTATCGCGCACTCACGGTACCGGTTGAATTAAATATGGCCAAAGAGTGTATTATGTTTATAGGTCGCGAAACGGCATTACGCTCTGACGTTACTCTTGATACCGTATCACCGCACCTGCGGTACCTGAAACTGAAACGCATCAGTACCAGAAGAGGTTGTGGAGGGAGGCGGTAAAACGGGAGCTGGAAAGGAGTGGTGGAAGCCGATACAACCCAAAAACTGTATCCAAACTCGACAATTTCGAGTTTAATTAAAGCGCCCACTTGCCGTTCGCTTAATTATTTCGAGGCCACCTCGCGTGAAAGGGGGAGGCGAGGCCCGAAACTATCGCGGCGGGGCGCGGTTCGGCTCGGCCTCGACGGGCGACCTCCAGATTAGTCCCGCGAAATTTTACCGACCCCGTAACAATGGCGTAATTTAACGCTACGCGGTGATAAGGCGTTAGAGCCCGTGACCTTTTTCAGCTTCCGAAAGTTCGTCGGAAGCTGTAAGGTCGAGCGCACGTATTAGGCACGCCACGATCAAATTGGATCCTCGTTTGAGTGCTGCAGGCTGTTTGCATAGAGACGGTGGAGACGAGTGGAGAGAGGTTAGGGCTCCATGCGTTCACCAGGAATTCTCTGCTGACGATCTTTTCTCTCTCGCCTCGCGAGGATCGAAGGGCAAAACCCCCGTGGATAGCGGCAAGGGGTCGGAGCCTCGCAAGGAGGGGTAGAATGGAAGAGGCCTCGAGGATGGTAGGGGCGAACAGATGTTTTTGAGCGCGAGCCGACATCATAATCTATGTTCCGCAACATCGTAATTAAGGAAAAATGGAAGCTTGTCCGTTCCTTCTCCACCTACCCCTGCCCCAGCCCCTTTTTCGGTAACTTCGTTGACACCTCTGTCGACCCTGCCGCCCTTCGGAACACCCTCGTATTTGTCGGCTGCTTCGTCGGCGACGAAGTCCAATGGTCGGAGTGACTGGATGTTCGTCGGTGAAATAAAATTTTTCACCGCAGCGTGCAATGTTCAATCGAAGCTGCTGTAAGTTCTACTTAAGTTCTTTTCCATAATTAAGGAGAAGTGAGTGGAACGGTGCGTTCCTTCGATCTACGATAATAATCTCGATTTTGATTTCGGTACACACGAGTATACAATTATTCTTATCTATTCTGCCAGGAGGGTCAATAGGAGTTTATCCAACTTCGAGTTCTCGGGAATCTATTTCACACCCTGATAATCCCCGCACGCGGCACAGTCGCGAGATCCTCGTCCAAATAAATCGTAAAGCAAAGAATCCAATCGCCATTCCAGAATCTCACGCCCGGCTCGTAAAGAAGGCCCAACAATGGGCTGACCGTCCCTCGCATCTCGTCCGAAGCATTCACGCATCCCTTCGCGGCTGTAATGCGAAAAGTCGAGATAGAGGGAAATTTAAAAGTTTAAATCTGCCATTATTCGTAGGCGTAAACATGTATATGTCTTTGTACCGGGTAGTAGAGAATAAAGGAAAGATAAAGATACAATAATCATTTGTGTTGTTGTAAAATACCACAAACGCGGAAAATTAAAGAAACGAAAAAATGTAAAAAGGAAAAAGATAAAAAACAGAAAGAAAAAGGAACACATATTCACCGACCACTTACAGAGAAATAGGATGGCTACTCGTGTCGACAGATAAGATCTACTCGTCTACTCCTGCGTTTTCTTCGAATAGAAATACGAGAAAGCCAGTGTAGGAGTGACATTTCGCCTACGATGATCAAGGGACGTTCTCTCGCCCTTCTCTCCTCAGAAGGACTAACACTTGTAACATTCGGTTGTGAATCGTAAGGCGAAGAAGAGATTTTTATCTTCGCATACAATTGCGAGGACCGACTTTCAGCCTCCTCGACATCCGATAGTGTTTATTAACGTGAAAATCCCTAATATAAAATTAGAATTTCCTCCACCATTATAATACGACTGCAAAATCAGTTTGTAGTGGACGATGTAATGGGTTATTTTTAAATACTTATAGGTAACCCTACGTTTTCCTCTCCATGTAACGGCTTTCGGAAACAGACAAACTCAACTTGAACTTTTATTTACCAGTGCTCGTAACTATCAACAGTTAACTGTCTACCTATTTGACATTATAAAATTATTAAAATTTGTTTTCAATGTAGCAGATCCTGACGGATACTTGAAAACGAAGTGACCCTCGTGATCGTAGCATCCCCTCAGGAACAACGTCGGAGACATCGTAACATCCCTCGCTCGGACAATCGTCACTCAGCCAGTCGGACTCGCGATGCCGATAGATAAGAGGCGAGATATCTCTTTGGCAATAGTCGTTCCATCACGCGCGAATATACTGCCTTCGCCTCTATTCACACTCGCGTGGAAGAATAGCCTTGTGATTCTATTCAGAGGGCGGAGAGGAGAGGGAGAGCGAAAAAGGGAGAGACAGAGAACAAAGTGTGGCTGAATCGAAAAATGAGAGGGAGAGAACGAGAGGAAAGATGCGTGGCATGCTGCGCGGGTCGACGGTGAGACGAAAGAGAAAAAAAATAGACGAAGGTCCTGAGCAAGAGGTGAGGAGGGAACGAGAGACGGAAGCCATCTGGGAATCGAATATCTTCGATCTAACGTCCCTTTCCGTTCGGAATATCCGCAATTGTGGAAGAGTAATCGACGGACAGTCGGTTCCGAGGATTTCAACGGGGGTTGATCGGCGCACCCTTTAGGATCGCAGAATGAATGAAAAGCGATGGTTTGAGCAGGGAGAGAGTAGCAAGACGCCCTACAAGCTTACGGTAACTTTCGTTGCCTCTGCGTTGAACACGCCGTTTTTTCGTCTCTTCATCGAGACAGGGTGATAGAGGAAAGAAGGGAGACGAGTAGCAGGCATGCGAAGAGGAGAGAAACGTGGAGAAGAAGGGCGAAAGGCGTAAAATTGGCGGCTCGAGGGTGAGAGAGAGCCTGCGGTGCCATCGATCGAACGGTAATTGAAATTTCCTCCGCTTCCACTCGGTGCTTCGACACGCTCACCCTGCTCGTCTTCGACTTATCGCACAGTGCGCGTAAAATGGAACAAGAGAGTACTGTTGTTAATCTCGTAAAATATTCTGCAAACATTTTTTGTAACCATAAATTAATAGCTTTGTTGCTTCAGCCACGCGAGGCTTAGGTGTCCTCTTTCTTAAAACTCGACCACGGTATTACCTTCGTTATAATAGTTCTTATAGGAACAGTGACGAAAATTAACTGTACTTCTAATACTTCTCAACGAAGGGAACAAAGAATCGTTACGAGGTAAACAGAGTTTCACTTCCAAATGCATCTAATTTTTCCATGGAGACATGCGACAATGGAATCTCCGAGCACCTAGAAAAACATGGAAGATAGGTCGAAGGTCGAGAAGTCGGAGCAACCCCTTTTCCGAATTTCTGGCGAAAAGAAATAAAGGATGAAAGGAGCGAAGAGAAATCGAGGAAGGGGCGTGAAACTGTGAAGGACTTTTCTGTCGTAAAAAAAGGGGTGACAAGATGGTCCTCGACGTTGTCCCTCCTCATCTTTCGGTCTCTTTCTCTCCTGCGAGGAGAACTGGGAGAAACGAGGCGCACGCGGTAAGAGAAGGTTACCTGCTCTCGTCACGCGGTAGTTCAACCACATTGTCTGCGGTTAACCCGTCGTCCTTCTTTCTACAAAATCTCGATTAAGGACACGCGAGGAGGAATTCGTGAAAGAAAGGCACGTCGATTCGAGGCGTGAGAAATCGTTTCGGATCTTCCGGAAGAAGAGAGGCACCCCCCGTCCAATAACCGGCTGTCCATAATTCACGCGTAATTGTGCGCGGAAGGGGAGAAACTTGCGCCACCTCGCTCCTCCTTCTCTTCTTCTTGTAATTCGTTTTTGATCGTCTCGACACTCGACGGTTCTCCTAGGAACAATAGAGGCGATAAATAACTGATGAGAATCGAAGTGTCGCGAGAATAAAAAAAAAAAATACGGCTTTCCTTGTCCGACCCTCTGGGCTCTCTTCTCCTTTCGTCCTGGTGGCGCGAGACGAGTCAATTCGACGTTTCAATTTCGCCGCGCGGCGATTGGAAAAGGATGCTCATCAAATACGAATCGCAGAAGTGGAAGAAGAGGAACACGCTGGGGGAGCGCCAGTTAGACGTCGCGCGACCGTTGACAGGATCGAAATTTCGGCACGCGTTTCCGTTGCGTCTAGATTGCCAGGACAAAGAATCCTCGAAGGCAAAGATGCGCTCTTTTGCTGGAAGGGTGAACGCGTGCACTTGAATTTCTTCATGTTCGTCGGTGCTCGTAAAGAATTATGCACATTGCACGGGACTAATTTTTTTGCAGGTATCGCCAATTATAAAGTAATTTTCCAAATAAAGTAGTTTGCGTAGGATATTATTCAACAGTGTTCGAAGAGAAAATTGAGCGATTTCTTCGGTTCACGGGTACACGTGCCGCGCAATGGGGCGAGCTCCGCTAATTCTATAACAAAGAATCGATTACAATCCAGGGCGCTGACCGATCGAACGAGTATCCTCGATTAATTGAAATTCAAGTGTGGGCGTGAATTGGCATCGACAGTCACCGGCGAGCTGTTTGAAACTACAACGCGTGCATCAGACATCAAACGGCAGCGCTGGATCCTTTGATCAAGCTCTGTCATTCACGACGACTCTTGTCGCGCTCGACCGGCTCACGGGTGCTAAAAAATTGATTATCGTGTCATCGACACCTCTCCAATTCCATCGCGCCACTGAAATACAGTCGCGCAATTAATTTAAAAACCTTTTTTCCCAGCAACGCTCTTTGCCTTTAGCCGATCGCAAAATAAATCGCGCGTTAACAACTTCTGGGTATGACCAAGCGAACGCTTTTAAACGAGTTAGGAAAAATTCTGCCCTCGAACAAACTCCTGCAAATAAGCTGCAAACATTTACGTGCAATATTTTCTAGCACAACAAACAATTAAAATTTAATCACGCGCATTGCGCGCTTGTATCAGTCGCTGATAATCTTTCAAATCCGCTTTTACTCGTTTACGGATAAATCCATTTTTTAGTGTACCACAAATCCTGCCTCTCCTCTGTCCCTCTCTGTTACGACGGTCGATTCACCGCCACCATTCCGAGGACGGTGGAAACGAGGAAGAGGAAGAGAACGATGCAGAAGTTCGATTACGTCGCCACCACGTACTTTCCTCCTCACGGGACTCTCAGAGACTTCCGATTAAGCGACCAAAGATGGCAATGACGTCTCGACGTGGACGATTAATCGTTTCCAGCCATGCTCGCGCTGCGATATAATATCTATACGGCCTGCGCGCGCGCGCAACACACCCAGGGAGTGTGTTTGCGCGGGTGAAAGAGAACGTGGAGGGGCTATGAGAGAGGAGAGAAGAGAGAGAATCGTGACTTCGCGAACATGTAGCTGGATACAACGATGCCAATGCCCGATACCGACTGCTCGAGCGAAATGGCTTACATAGCGAAGCACTCAGGGGTGGGTCTCCACGTTTTTGTCGTTCCACCAGATGGGGTAAGACAACGTGACATACAGACATAGCGAGACTGAGTGGCGAGGCGACTTCTTGTCGACCTTACGGCAAGCAGTCCTATCCTACCGGTAGGGGAACGATTTTGGTCAAATTCGATTGGTAATCGACAGTGTACCTTCGTGCCTCGTCCGCGTCTTTAAGACAAAACCGAAGATCAATGACCGAACGAGAACTACTGAGAATAGTAAAAAAAAAGTTTTAGTCCCCTATTAATGCTTCGATATGAAAATGGATTAAAATTTTAATTAGATGTAAAGCTACAGAACTTCATTCTTATTCGATAACTTTTTAGCAGTCAGCAAATAAATATGGTAGATCGATTGTTCGCGCATTACGATTAAATCACGATGTTGGCTGTGATTCGCAGAGGAACGATTTTGGTCAAATTCGATTGGTAATCGACAGTGTACCTTCGTGCCTCGTCCGCGTCTTTAAGACAAAACCGAAGATCAATGACCGAACGAGAACTACTGAGAAAAATAAAAAAAAGTTTTAATCCTCTATTAATGCTCCGATATGACAATGGATTAAAATTTTAATTAGGTGCAAAGCTATAGAACTTCATTCTCATTCAGTAATTTTTTAGCGGTCAGCAGATAAATAGGGTAGATCGATTGTTCGCACATTAAATCACGATGTTAGCTGTGAATCGCCAGAAAAAGAAATCAAGATGGGAACGGCGACTGGCTGCGGGGCGATCGGCATTACTCGCGCAAATCCGAAAATCGAGCCACACCGCGGTAAAACATCCCTCGGCTCTCATCCTAATGGGGACCCGTCTCTAAGGGCACTTGAGGGTGTGTAATTGCTAGAATCCACGACCCTGCTACTACACCGCATTTACGCGTTATGCGGGGTGAGCGTTGAGCACGAAGCGACCACCTACAGGGTGGTCTGTAAATAATCAACAACGACTGTCACGCACTATCGTGAACTATGGCCCAGCTAGAGCATCGATGGTAAACGTGATTGAAAATTTAATAATTACCGTAAACCATTATGAAACTCCGATAAAGAGACTTTTCTCTTGAAGAAAATGTATCGATGCTAAATTCAGGACAGTACTTGCTCTTAAACGACGTCTTTACCGCAGACTATTTATTTTCTTATTATCTTATTTTCCACCAGTGCCAAGAATAAAACGGCGTACACGATAATTTAACTAACGATCACGAGTGACACTATCAGCGCCGCTGCAGAATCGAGATGAGGGTAGTACTCGACGGAGAGAAGCTTGCGAACCGTAAGGGGGTTAAACGACGAGCCACTAGAAAACAATCTCCCCTGTCGCATTCGTGGATGCTCTTTTCTTCTATACTCTTCCCTCTTCTCCTCTCCTCTCGACGATTTCTCTCTCCTCTCCAGTCCCACTCTTCCTCTCCTCGCTCCACTCCCTTTTCCGCAGCCGACAGATGGCTTGGCCACGTTTTTGTTTCAAGACTCGCGCCAACAATCGTCGCATTACCAGAACAAAACCGCCCGACGATCGGTCCTTTGAGCAGAGGGAAGGGAGGTAACGAGGCCGAGACGAGGAGAGTGTGGTAGAAACAACGAGAAGGGGTAGGAGAGACAATGTGCGCGCGAGAGAGGCCGAATGAGAAAACGATTGAGGGTGAGAAAGCGTACGAGGACCAGTGAGAAAGAGATAGAGAGAAAAGGCGAAAGAGAGGGGCAAAGGAAGGGAATTATGTGAGAAACGGGTGAGAGGGGATTTAATAGTGACAAGGATACAAGCAGAGTTACGGTGACCGAGGAAGTCCCGATCGGCCGTATCATCTCGTGAGGGGGTGCGCAACGACACATGTCGAAACAGTGAGCAGAAAGGGATTAATACGCGGACTGTAACTAGAGACAATGTGCCGATCGGTGAAACACTACTGGTACACGACTAACAATCATCGTAACAATGAGTCTCTACGGTAAAGCGCTCTTTCTCTTATTCGCCCTCTACCGTATCAGACGCACGCGTCATGAGCCCTCGTCGCAAGTGCGCCGAACCAACCGGTTCGATTGTCTCCCACTAGATCTTTACCGCGGGTGTAATCGTTGCTGATTGTTGGCCCCGCCAATGAACGCATATGCTGAGCTCCCTGTTGGATGCGACGAGTTTCAACGATTGGCTCACCGGACGCGGGTGGTCGATTTTATCGATGTCCTTTCGAAATCTTGCACAGAACAATCCTCCAATACTAAATTGTAAATTTGTTTTGGCAACCGTTGAAATTATTTATACGAGCAGTGTAAATCTCTAATTCGTATGATTCAAACATGAGGGGAAAGTGATGTATTTTTGATTAACTAGGATGAACTGGTTGCATTGTAACCTGCATTCTATTCTTCGTTTAGTTTATCTTTAATACTTATGGTCGACATTTACGATGGGTGTTTATGCGTTCGCTGCTATTTAAGAAGGATTCTCGCCTATCCCATCGATCATACGTCACGAACCTAGCTATAAACTCGTTTGTCCCGAGTGTAATACGAACAGGCGATAACGATGCAATAATATTGACACACCATGGCGCTGGTATGCCATTCATTATCTGCTCGGAGTGCTCCTCGCCAGGTCTCGTAGCACGGTCTCGTAAAGTGGGGCAGGACGCGTCAATCGACACCATTGTGGGTGATGACACTTTTTACGAGTTTGTAAATCTCGTCTTTCGTGAAAGAGATTATAATGAGCAGGGGCAAATGGTTCGATGAATGGAGCGTCCCTCGTTTAACAACCTAGAAGGGTAAACACTGTACGATAAAATCTTTTACAACTTCCTAGTATTACTTGTAACCGCAAAATTGACTCATACCTTTCTCGCTGTCCCTATGCATCTTGACTATCTTTACTTAATAAAATTCTGTGATAATATTCGAGAAACATTGTCATTTCCATAATGTTACAAACACAACGAATGATGCGCTCTGCAAATGAATATACTTGGACCACACAAGATGCAAGGGATTTGAAAGATACTTTTCGTCGAAGGAAACACAAACGATTCAATCCTCGTAACGAGGGCCTCCAAGATAGCGATGCTGTCCGATAATTAAATCACTCGTACGTCCCCGCGAGCAGAAGTTGAAAAGTGCATTAGCGATGCACGTGACGCTGCAGTCGAAGCACGAAACTCACCGCCGTTGACGGATTTCCCTGCATGAGGGTGTGTTTCACATATACGTGAATCTGTAGGTGAACGATCGGTGGATGTGAGCGTGTCGATATGACGCGAGAAAGTGTTGGCGCGAATCGACACAGGTCAGAGGCACAGAATCTCCCCTCTAATGGATTTCACTCATTTTTCTCACCTCACCCCTGCTCTCCCACCACCGCCCTCTCGTCGCCCCTACCGACAGCCGCACGCTCGACACCGACCCCTAAAGCATCTCGTGACGTAGGTCTTTAAGGGTCGACTCGGTATACGATCCTTGTTCATTCGTCCTTTCGTCCTTTGGCCGTCGAGACCGCGAGAGAAAGTGTATAAGCTAAACATTGGCCACGATACTTCGAGAACGAAAAGAAATTGGGAACGATAAATAGAATTTGCGACAATTAAACTCGTTTTACCGAGAAAGAGCCAGTCCGCTTAAGCAACAAAATATCTAAGTATCCAAAAACATTCGCATAATTTGAGTTTTCTACAAAGATTTTCGAAATGTCGATTGTTACTTGTCTCTGATATCGAAGAGAAAAGGAGGAAACTGATAGCATTTGTCTGGATTGTTCATCGATTACAATAGGATGTACTATAATTGTACGAGTACGATTACTCCAATCTCCTACAGACACCTGGACTTCCCCGATTTCTTCTCGCCTTCACTTCCTGTCACGCTATCGATACTCGATAAACCGATCAAGATCCCGATTGTGTGACAGTGGGTTGGCGCAGGATCATTCGTTATCCAATTCAAGCAGGATTTTACGAGTATATGTAATGTTTATTCTGGCAATATTATCATTGTGATGGTCCATGGCAGCGAACAGATAAAACTGTTTAAATTAAACTCGCCGTTGTGGACTGTTTTCGATAAAGTACTAAAGCAACTCATCGATTTGCGTATTGATGATTGATCGTCCACGTGCGACGATCATATGCCTAATCATACTTTTGATTTCTCCAAATTTCTATTACAATCTTCTTTATCGCACGCCGTAGATCCGATAAGCGGAACCGTGGCAATGAATTCGTCAGGTGATCTACCAAACTTCGAGTCACCGACAGCACGATGCCTGATAACTATGAAGAAGAAACGATAATATTTAGCACCTCAATGTCCCCATCACCTCGCGCAATATTGACAGTGATCAATGAACTTATTCCACTTCACTTTTCAATAAGCTACTCGGTTATCGGCATTATCGATAAGAAAATTCGTAACAAAAAGTATTTGTAAGGAAACAATCGACATTTGTACATTGTTCTTCTCTGGCTCAAAAATCTTATGCACCTGTTTCAACGGGCAAAAAAAAGAAGCATTCTATTCCCATGTTTCTTCGCAACAAAATAAGGATAATACTCGTAACTTATTCAGTATTTCGTGCTAGTTTTTGCGAAGAAAGGAAAGTGCGTTTTATCGATCGATCGGTTGCCATCCACTTCCGTGTCTGGCCCTTCATTAGCGACGATCGACCACTCTCCCCTGCTTGCCTGCTTCTTAATTAACTCCTCTAACCTCCCGCTTCCTCGTTCGTAGCTTTCACGCTTAATCTTATCGCGCGAGGGATCTGCACGGGACATACGTACGAGCCTATCGGCGACCGATCGCGTACTGTCCCGTCGATCGCAGAGATCGAAACGCGCTCGGAATCGAGTCACCAGATTTCGCGATTAACCAATGACGATTATCGATGAGGCGGTTGGTACGATCATCCGATTTCTCTCGTATCCTCTTCTCCGAACTGCGCGGTCGACATGCGCCGCATTATATCCTGACGTTTCGAGAAATCGGCGAATCTTCGCGTGACACTTCGAAAGAGATCGACGATTTTTTTTATTATCAAATGACAACGACCATATGTAAAAATAAATCACATGTTAATAGAGGTCTACGTGCTTTCGCATAGCAATAGAAGAACTTACTTTGCATGTTGCGACGTCTCGTGGATTGATCCCATAGCGAGCGACAGCAAACGATTTTCGCGTGTGCCACTCTCAACGCGTCAAGGCGGGTGCAAATTGACGACACGACCTCCGCGACAACTTCGGAAGAATGTAGGGCAGCTTTAATCAGCGATCATCTATGAATAGTTATTGACGTGCTCTCGCCCGCCTCCCTGCCCCCGGCCCATGGGGGCCTTCATTATCAAGATGCTCATGGGGCCCTCTGCTTTCTTCGTCGAAACGCAGTGGAGGCATGCGAGTTACGTACTTCCTCGGGATTGCGTGTCGAGGATTGTACCTCTTGGCAAGGACGACTCGCCCCGCGCCGATTGGCGGAATGGGGGTAGAGGAGAGTAAAACTGACAATAAGAGGGAAAAAGAAAGGAAAGAGGGACAGAAGCGAGAAAAGGAGCCACGGAAGGGTGAGAGCCGATAAGGCAAATGGGCACTTCGTAAAGTTCGCCGAACAAGAAACGACAGAAATTACGGATCGCTCTTTCTCTTTCTTTTCGTGCCGTCGTTTTCTCCACCTTATTGTTAGTCCCTTTCTCTCTTCCTCGTGTTTGCCCGTTCAACTTGCAGCACGCTTTACGCAACTTCGAAAACGATCGGTACACTTCCAATAGTGCAAGGCCTCGAGGACGTTCTCAATATGCCTGAGTAGCGTTTACCGTACGTGCAACAACACGACCCCGTATCCTTATGTTCTCGTTTAAAAAAACAAAAATGCAATTATCTGTCAAATAAAAAATCGTACTCACGTCTCAATTGATAAATCATCGTGATCATCCAATGAAACGACCCTTCCGGTTCTTCGCGTAACGTCACTGGGGTGTCATTACGTCGATTACAATTTTCGTAGAAGAAATACGCGAACTTAATTAATCCATGATAAGCACTTGCACGTACTCATTGAGGATCCCATCGGACAACGATAGATCATCGAAACTCGTTCCACCGTGCACCATCCTAATCATGGTCACCAAAAACGATTGTCTCTCTCATTGTTGTGAAGGTGCAGGTACGCGGACGACTAACTCGCCTCGGGCGGCCGAAAAATTCGTCGGCTGTTTACTTACGCGTATAGACCCGATACTATCTATCGGCGACAGTTGCGTAATCTATCTATGCGTCATAGATTATTTTCAAAGGTGTCAAAACACAGATTAGCATACCCGGAGTGTGAATCGGGACTTAATTATTAATTTGCTTGACAAGAGCTTGGAATTCGAACAACCGGTGTACCTCGTATCGCGATTTAAAGGGAACTAATGGGAGAAAAGTTTCATTTTCGTCGTGTCTTAGCGATTAGTTCCCGGATAAATTTACATAGGTATTTGGCTTTACCCTCTAATTGTAAGATAAACGCAGTAGCTAATGAGATCTACCCAAAGTGGATCTTGCAAGAGTATCAATTTAAACGCACGGCGCAGAAGTTAATCGTTGGCCAAGGTGTCGTCAATAAGATTTTATGGTAAATACGCACAATTGTCCAGAAAATTCCAGGAGAGAATTTACGTAGGAGAGATAAATTGTATCGCGAGCTGTGTCCCTGTAATTGCAAACACTCCATGAAGTATACAAGTAGTGGCAGGACCCTGCTGCTAATTAAAGTGATACGATAGCGAGGAAAGGAGAGTGGTGATTCTTTCACGCATGTAAATGAGTATCTTTCTCGTTGTTCGATTTGTCACTCGCTCGTGCCTCGGCATCCGTTCGCTCATCTTTCGGCGAAACTTCGACGGGCAACAATGACCGAAGAGACTTTTTGTTTATCTCTCAGAGACAGATGCGACGCGTCGATAAGAACACGTGCGGCTTCCTCTTACGTATCATTATTTTCGGACACGACGAAGCGAAAATGTAAGACGCCAGCGCTCGCATGCGAGTCGGAATTGCACGGTATTTTGAAAATACATCTGTTAGGAGAGATGCGAGCAGATTACCACCAGCATCGCGAGAGATTAGCGAGTTTCAACCGACAAGATGGAACGGAGAGAGATAAATCTACTTTGTCCTTTCCTCCCCTCTCCACCTCCTTCCGAAATGCGCTTTTCACCGTGAATGAGCGTTGTTGCTCGCACACGGGGACTTTGATTTCTGCGTACGAAATTTCGCTTACGCCAAAAATGCGGAAAATTACGTCAGACTCGACGCGAGAACTCAAAGCAGATAAATTGACAATTCTGAGAACGTCAAGAAAAGATCGATCCTCCGTCGTGCGCACAATATCGCGTTTAATTAGATCATCTGCAATCGTTGTCGCGCGGTGGTTTTATTATCTAGGACATGTGTGCTTCCCGATGTGACAGAGTGGCTATTTCGAGGAAAGCTTATCGAAGATTTGTTAAGAGGCACTGTATAATTACACACGAAAAATTTTGTCATATCTACACAGAAGAACTGATAATAAACAAGCTATAAAAAGAAAATAGCTTTCTATGATATAAGTAAATTAAATTATTCATTAGCCGCGGCACAAAGGTAGCACGATTCCACGAATATTATCTAATAAACGTACTTTAATCCGCTTGCCACTCTTCAATGATTAAAATGTCATTTTATATTCCTGTCGGCAGAACATCGGAGAGTATTATATCGACGAGAGCGAAACTTCCGTTCGATTCTCGGACCACCTGATGAGATCGTAACGTCTTCGAGATGATACGTGGTCCGATGTTTTTGGTACATCGCATCTCGGCCCAGTCTAAACAACTGGCAGACACCAGGAGATAAAGATGAGCTGACTGGACTTCGTAGGGCTCTTGTTCGCGTCTCATTCAGATAAGTCGTCTGTGTACTTCGTGCCTATTGTGAAATTGATAACTCACTGAGACGAGTTTATTATCGTTTTTAACGATGAAATCGATATAACAGTGAACAAGAATTTTCATCAATTTTTGGGATCAAATATTCGTGAAGAAATGGCATAGACAATCTCCGAAGTGTCGTCGGAAATTCCACATTTCGTCGCGAGAAATCTCGCCGTTCTGGACAAGGCATCCTACTTCCTGCTGATAGACAAAATGTGGGGCGCCAGTCTCGTTGGCCCGTTCCACGCTACATGGGGTTATCGTACCACTGCTCATTATAATCTTCAATTATCTTCCAGTGTCCGTCCGGAGATTATTCTCTTCTCGCCCGAAAAACTTCCGACAATGCATGCTATTTGTATCTATTTCTCTATTTAAAGCCCCACTAATTTCCATTTCTATTTTTAAGGCTTTTAATCGACTACTTTTGCTAATCGATAAATCGCTGAAAATATTTAACTTGGAAAAAATCCTCTGTAAACCTGTTCAAGGGGTGCAACAGTTTATTCGCGCTCACGATCCTCAGTTCTCGTCGTTCCTCAGCTGGACTAGCGTCACGAACCTCGACGATGATTTATCGAAAGGACCGCGCGTGCAGGGTTCGAGAGTAGCGCGAGTCCCAAAGAGACGACGCTTCGGGCGAGCAGGCGTGAAACGAAGCCTCGAAATTTGGGGGGCCGCGCGATGGCCGGCGGTGGTTCCTCGGTGACACAGTAGCCTCGCAGTGCCAATGAATGTCCGAGTTCTTTATGGAGCAACCTGAGAACGGGGAGACGAGCGTACGGCCGGAGGACGACCATCAAAGGGTTCCAAATAATTACCGCCCCTGGTCCCCTTGTGGTCCTTCTCCAAGGAGACGATGCACCACGACCTCCTCGCACGGTGATAACTCGGTGAAATATATTTCGCCGAAGCGGCATGCTTTTAGTCACCATTGAGAGTAAATATCTTGTTTTCTTAGGATCTTTCTCCCGAAAGAATATTAATTCAGAGTCTTGGAAATTTCCAAGCACCTGCCCCTTACTTCTCATTCTTCTTTTTACCATTAGTCGTGCGATTACACTTAATTCGAACGAGAATCAATCGTGTGATTTCCGTTAGTCGAACGAGAAAATTCCAAGTATAGGGTAAACCAGTTCTTAACTGTAATCTGCACCCTCGACTGCTGCTGAGTGAAAAGTGCAGGCGATAGTCGCCGCCGCGGCCTTCGGGTATCTCTGCGAGAACCTCGGAGCCTCTTCGAGTTCCAAAGTGTTTGATCGATGGATCCTCGGGCTTGGACCGGAAATTATGCGTCAGCCTATCGTCCGCGCCGGAAGTGACGGCACGGCGCCACCGCACCGATCACGCCACTATCTGCCGTTTTGCTGATTGCATTTTCTTTCGTGCGGCCAAGGGGAAAACTTCCGGCATGTTTGTTTTTCCCGCGGCCTCGAATGCCGTGAGAGGATCGACGACAATTTCCTTCGAGGATCGAGGAATGGCGCTCATTCGACCGCGTGCTTGTCGTCGGTCGTAAAGAAAAAGGGACGGACCTATCTCACGGTCGATTCTTCCAACTTCTTCGAATTGAGCTCAAAACTCTGTCGTTCGATTCTCGAGGCTCGGACGGCATTGTGTACTCGCGAAGGGTGTCGATTAATTGGGTCGACGAATTTTCAAGCACGCGCCATTTTCAAGCTAATCATCCTCCGACGAAGGATCGGCAAGAAGAAAGTGGCAAAGGTATCGCGAAATCGGATCGACTCGCGTGAAAATGCGTCGCATGCCGTTACGACACGCGAGCTGCAGCTGCATTCATATTCTAATGACGACATTGTGCGCGAGGTCAGATGTCGGTAACCATACGCCATTCTATTCGATCTTCCAGTAGTGCCGTAGTCAGTGGTGCGTAACGTTAGGAACGTGGATACGCCCACGAAAGATCGTCTTTGGCAAGATCCCCCGGAGGGGATCGGGGAACGAGCATTAAACATGGACGAAGGAGTGAGATTCTGATCTGCACGAGGCAACGGTTATTTCGAGAACGATCGCGCTACTGCGATAGCACCGTGATGGCGCCTAATGTGTAGGACGATGCCGAATGCGCGCGTATCTCGATTACAGTTACCCGAGTCGAATAATCGAAATCGAACGTAAGCATATTTTCGATTAGACGTGAAGCAATTTTCGCCGAATAAAGATTCACGATGCTCAACGTCCAGATTAAAATGACTTTTGTAGGTTGACGATGTAAGCAGAATGAACAATGTAACACGAAAGGCAACGATGATCCTGAATAAAATAAAATTCTACATTCTCACAGATCCTCGTCCCGTTTCACCGAGGCAAGCTTTCCCAAAGGGGAGGTAATGTCAGCGACACGTGTCAGTCATCGCAAGGGTCCACGAGCGTTAAGGCTAATCATACATTACGCGTTATATTCCACCTCCGCAGGGTATGCTCGCAGGAGATATCGATCGCGATGATCGTGCCGCAGGACGTCGCTTGAGTAACGTTGACCTCGACGATAGTCGAATAAAAGAATTCAATCATACTGAACAGCATTCGACGATCCTAGAGCACCAAGTAAGTATATATATATATATATCACAAGTAAACTTCGCGAGCTTCTCCAATCGCCTCGAAATACCCAGCAATTTGGAAACAATTTACAAATCACGATCCACTTCGAACTTTTCTCTATCTCCCAAATTACGAAACGAGCGAAACGAGATCTCCGCTCTAAGCCAAGGCGGACCAGACGAGGCGAGAAAGAAGGGAAAGAACGTGGCGCGTGGAACGAGGAAGGAATCATCCCCTAACGGAGTCGCAACGTGATAAGGGCGAGCAAGAGGCGGGGGTGGGCCGACTAGAAGGAATCCGCGATAACCGGACAGGAACGAACTTTCGGATTAGAACGAAATAACTGGAATTACGGGCAATCCGCGAGCTTCGAAGGCTCGATAAATCAGGCCTGGAAGCACGAGCATCCGGTGGCCCGTGCCATTGTCCCGGCACACGCAACGAGCGAGGGTCGCCCCCTGTTGGCCCAATAATGCCCGCCCGAGACGACGAGACGATGAAGCCGACGAAGCCACGAGGATTCGCGGAGGAAGCGCGCCCGTAGTTGATTCTTCGCGAGAACTCCGGGGATTTGCACTTCTCCTCGTCCGAAAACGTCACGCGATCGGCCAACGAGATGTTTTCAGGGGTATCCGTGAGCATTGAGCCACGAAGAAAATCACCTCGAGAAACTGGACAGAAACTTCTTCCCGAAAAGCCAATAAAAATGAAAATTGCGCGTGACGTTCGTACGGAAGAGCTCGTATAGAAACATCATTTCTCCGTTCCTCTTCGAACAATGCGACGTGCGCAACAATGAGAACGCGTCTCGATCGAGCTTGCTTAACCGTAAATTACGATCGGAATCTGCGCTCCTCGAAAATTTGCCGCGGCCAGCGCTATCCGACGATCGCCAGCGGAAGAAGGGTGGAGGGGGAGAGAAAAGAAGAGAAAAAAAAATCAGCGGAGAATCTGAACCGCCCAAACGAGGGTAGATATGTTCCGTTGCATCTGTCGTCACGCCCTCTTCCACGTAGACGTGTGCGTGGCCCGCAAGGAGAGTTTTACACGACGCACGCGTGTAGTTCGCTCGTGATAGGGTGCATGCGCGCGAAGTCACATGCCAAGCGAGAGGAAGACGCGTGTAAGCGTTGTCGAGGGATGTTTTTGAGTTTGGGGTAGTCGGGGAGGAAGGGTGGGGCGGGTGCATAAATGTTTTATTACTTAATCATAACGCTCGGGGGTGGGTGGATGGGAGGGCATAAAGGGCCGCACGGGAACGACGATCCTGAAACGGTGGAGGAGAGAGAGGAGGTAAGGGAGAAGGGCTCGGGGAGCCACTAGGGCGGAACTCGAAGGCCGGAATTATTGTTCTGGCCCAATTATTCATACGTGTCGAATAAAGCTAGCTGAAAGACGTAGGTCCTCGATAAATCACAAAGATATCTGTGGGACAGGGAGAGAGGTACTTACGAGAGGGGCACGTGTTCCATTCCGCTTGCGGATTCGAGATTAAATGGCAGTGCTGAGAAGAAGAAAGAGGAATGTTCAAAATGGAATTGTGCGTTTCGGTTGACTATCGAAACGATCGTTCCTTCAAATTCGTCGGTCGAGCTGAAACTAAGAGCGGTTAAATTCAAATGCAACGTGCCTAAAAGATCGTACGAAGTTAGAAGAACAGCGATGAACAATTTGCAAGGAAAGCCAAGCGCTTAGGTTGACGTGATGTTTTCGGGCCCGAAACGGCGAGAACTCAATCGGCCCTATAAAAGCGGAAGATTTACGGGGTCTGCGATCGAGGAAGCTCACGCGACGCTCCCGCAGGAGACACCAATGGCTCAATTAGCTCGGTAAAAGAGGGAGGATTGCGGTCCGTGCGTTCCACGCACGCTCGTGCGATAAAGGGGCTCGAGCGAAACGAGAAGAGAGAAAGGAAGTGAGAAAATTCGGGTGCCAAGGGACGGAGAAAATAGGCGAGAGACTCAATGTGCATTGACGCGAGAACCGCCGTGACAAAAGGGCTGAGGCATCCCCGTTTATTGACGCGCGTACCGCGTGAAATCGTACGCGTGTGCGCGCGCGCACGCTCGCTGTGTGCGTGAGTGCGTGCGTGCGCGCAGTCGCCTAGGAAAGTACACTATATAACTACATTAGGGGTCGCAACCTTTCCTCGTAGCACGCGCCAGCTGGCTCATTGTTAAATTACTGCCCCGACGATATCTGCTCCTCGGCAGAGGCGTAGAATCTCACATTCTTGCTCATTCGCGAATTTATTTTTGCACTATGAACAGGACGATGCTGTGATATAGAAATTATATTCGATAATATCTGAGAATAGCAGAGAATAGTTTGTGAACAGAGGCCACTCGAAGAACATCTTAATGATCGAGAAAAATTACGTGAAAAATAAACATTCGAGGGGTTTTTAATTAAACGAAGTTGCATACAATTCGTTTTACAGATTTCTTGGATTCGCTGTTAGAATTTTCCGCGCTTTCCTGAAACATTGGCCAAGGTCGTGCGTGCGAATATTTAGCGACAGTTGCGACGCCAATGGGAGGATCATCCTCTAATGTATTTACACAGGGTGGAGACAGCATCGGAGCAGGGGTGTCGATGGGGTGAGATTTGTCACCCTGTACACGGGAGGATACGTGTCGTACACGTCCCGACGTTTGTATCACCATTGTCATCCGAGCTGAAAGATTAAGCTAATTTCACACATGTCCGCCCGCTCTACGTCATTCACCGACACGGAACACCACAGTGTCGCGTGACATAATATGAAACTATGCCCCGTCCGATGGTTTATTGACGGAAGGAAATATCTTACGAGTAACGGTCAACGTCGTTCTATCCGTTGTCGAAGCATTAATCTGACCAATATCGAACTCACGAAATTTCTATGAATTTGGAGTAATGGGAGAAAATTGCCTTTTTTAGTACTTCCAGAAACTTTCCATTCTGTTCGAGTAAGAAGAGGATTGGAAAATTGAATGGAGCTCGATTCTCATTGAGGTAGCAGGGTACAAGCGACTTGGAAAACCAGTATCTTTCGCCTTCCGGAAACCGCTAACGACGCGTAGACAAAAGCCAACAGATCCTCCAGGACAGTGGACCTTGGAAGATGTTAACATCTGCTCGAATGTGTCGCTCGATTAGTAGGGTTCGAAGGAGACGATCACTCCAAACCCCCTCGACCTGGAAAATCCCGCCCACATCCTTCGTGGTTTACAATTACGTAAATGTCCTGCATATGTCTTAGAGGATCGTCACACGTGTCCTTCTTTGTCGCTTTCCTTCGGAATTTACTGGTCCGAATGTTTACGGTATTAACTTTGCCAGGAATAGCCTTTAAACTCAGAAATGTCGTTACAGTTTAACCGACAAAATAAAACTTTTTTGCAAAAATTTAGATTCCTGTTCTCCTTTTCTGCTTCGAAATATTTTAAACAAATAAAAATCTCCAATTCTGTTAATCTTGTATTTGTCATTTGTAATAACATCAATGTCAGGTTATAATAAACGCCTACGCGCTGTTCTTCCCATGCAAAGTGAAAAATCGAAACGAACGTATAACAATAGGGTGGAAAAAAATCAAAGGAAAGAAGAAAGAGGGTGGGAAGGAAGGGGGTAAGAAGAGAAGATGCGACGGCACCGTGTAATTCGGCCCTGGTACAAACGCACGCGCGAGGCCCCCTGCATTCCCACGCGACCTCCGACCTCCCACGGGCCTCTTCCACGGGTTCCATCGTTGGTTTCGAACGAAGCCCGAAAGGCATGAGAACGTACAAGAAGCAGAAAAAGAAAAAGAATGACGCCGGTAATGGCAGGAGCATCGCGAAGACAATCCTCGTCGTGATCTTCTCTCGAGCGATGTCATTTGACACAGTCCTAAACCCGATTCGCGCCACAAGCTGATCCTTTCTCCCTCTTTCTCTTCCCTTCTCTCTTTCACCTAACCCACTTGCCTCTCTTCAATCTCCTTTTTATCCCTCTTCCCTTCAATGTCTCTCTTCTCACCCCTTTCCACAGCTCGACCTCACCTCCTCTTCTCCAACGGCTGTCTATCTAAAATCGCGAGCGTTTTGTCCCGACCAGTTCGTTTTCAAGCAGAGGAGAATAAACCCGCGCACACATTCACGCAGACAAACTCCCGCGTACGAGGCACGAACTCTTTGAGAATTTCTACGTCGGGGCGTGTGAGGGTCCCGCGAGCGAAA
This sequence comes from Tiphia femorata, assembly GCA_944319695.1. Classification (NCBI taxonomy): domain Eukaryota; kingdom Metazoa; phylum Arthropoda; class Insecta; order Hymenoptera; family Tiphiidae; genus Tiphia; species Tiphia femorata. The sequence goes on from OX090899.1 coordinate 3,304,089, forward strand.
ACGGCTAATGAGAACGGCGAGTTAGATCCGTAAGAACGAGAAGAATAGTTCTCGCATCAGCACCGATCCACGACGGCAAAAATGCAATAACAATTGTATTCGGTTTACGCGTGGAATCGTAACGAGGGGAGTAGCTAAATGCTCGCGTAAATCTTTAACGTAACGGTGGTGGGTTGGTTGAACGGTTCTCGGCGCGGGTCTCGTGTGTGCGCGTGTGGCATCGACACATCGAAAACCCGCACAAACGTCAGACATCGTGATATTCATCGCTGGCGCACACTCGCGCGCGTCCATGCGCACACCCCCAAAGTACCACTGCGAGCACGGGGGACGAATGAACGCGATTCCCAGAGCGAAATTCAATTGAGAGAGCGAGAGCGGGAGAAACGGTGGTAGGGAGAAAAAAGAAGGCGAGCAGTGAATCTGTGGAGAAGATAAGGCCAGCGACGCTGAAAGGAGAATGTCGAAACGGGAGGAAGAGGAAGGGGTGGAAAGACATTCGAGACCTGACGGAATCCGGCGAAAAGATAATGAACACCCCCTTTGTATAAGTTACTCGATAAGCTTGGACACTCCGCGTGCCCACCCCGCTCCTCTTCTTTCTCTTCTTCCTGTTCCTCGTCCGCGAGAGCGAGCGATCGGAGAGACTTTTTTTTTGCCCCAAGGACAACTAGTCGTGCGGGGGAGCGTGTGAACTCTGCGACGCGCTCGTCGTCGGACGGTGAGATAGAATTAGATGGTACTCGAGAGTCTGAAGAGCTTCTGTGAAATTATTATCCGTGCACGAATGAGTTGTATCTTAAAATTAAATTTTGACTTTTTTTACTCGGTTGTTGTGTCCCGGAGACCGGAATTTTTCATCCATATTTAGGTATTTTCGCAACAGTAATAGAACCATCGAGACGTTTCTTCAATGCAAATTTGAAAAGACATCTGTCGCGAAAAATTTTACTCAACTGTAAAATGGCATGGTGTATAGCTTCGCACATCTCATACTTTCCCTTCGATCAACGCGTAGGTGCCCTTTCTTATCGGATTCCTTCGCGCGCACAACGACGAGTGGCTTTCCCTTCTCGTGCCGGAGGAGCATTACCCTCGACGCAGATTTCCTTGAAGACAAAATAGACGTAACAGCCGTACGTGACACGAAATGCCAACACGTTTCTCGATCCACGTGTTTACACGTTTCTCTGTCACTGTACGCTACATCAAATGTCATGCGGGCAATGTGTAGGTACCGTGAAGACTTTCAACGTCCCAGACAAAATATCAAGTAGAAGAGCGAACGATAAAAGAAATATTTTTGTAAGCTCCTGGACGGATAATAATTGGAGGTATCAAATGGAGGTATTTAAAGGAGGAAAGGGTGATCTTGAAGAATTCTATATGCCCGTCGTATCGCATCTTCCCTACTAATAGACCAGACCCTTGAGATAACGACAAGTGCGCAGTGGCAGGACAAAAGTGGTCTTGTGATCCTACGTGTGCTTAGTAAGAGACTGAAGTGACACGATGGGAAAGCCTCTTTTTAATACTACAACGATCATCGGGTCTCATAACACACTCTTTATTCCCGGGCACTTTACACCGTAAAAATTCTCATGAAACTGTACGCGCTAAATTGGGAAATATTTCATTTCTATGCTTCAATCCGACGATGAAGGGCGTTCGTTACACAGCAATTATCGCGCTGTGAAACAGGAAAAAGCATGGACAATTTTTGCGGCGAATATTAATTGCGGTTAATTTTTCACGAGTTTGCCCCACTTAACCGAGCTGAAATTGAATTGATAACTACATTTGCCTAGAAAAAGGAAGGGTAGCTTGAAATAAAAATTTACGTGAAATACGGGAGTAAAAATAATTGAAAACTAATTAAAAAAGTAACCCAAGTACCCAGATCAGGGACTAATCGAGCGAGTAACCGAATCTAAGCATCTCTGCGTCACTGGCCCCCCGTTCCACTGGACGTCGTAAAGTCCGACTGTCCGGAGTCGTGATACCTAAACACGACGGATACAGTCACAGCTATTGTACGCGGAATCGGGGGTGATCGTAAAATCATGTCGGTATCGATAAATCATTCCGTGCTGTCTAAACACGATTCACGAGTGTGTTCCAGCAGCTTCAGATGCATGCCACCAAAATGGTTCAGTTCGAAAACTGTGATAAAAGGAGAAGACGTGGGTGCATCGACTCACAAAAAAAGCCAACGGTAAGCAAAACCAGAACTGAGACGCGAACTGAAAATAATCAATGGTACGTGAAAATATTTCACCGATGTTTCCGAGAGAAAAGCGAAACTATATTTCTCCTGTCGCATTAAGGAGAAACGCGGCAGTGAATTTCTATTCTGAGAATCTCTCGAAAGTGGAATATGATTATCGACAGGAGCGTGTAATAGCATTCGACAAGTCCATGCTTCTGCATCGTTCCTCGATACACTTACAGCCCCAGGGATTATCGACCTGCGGAATCTGCGTGTCGCAGCCCACCGAGGAAAAGACAAGGGTGTGGAGGAGAGGGGAGCGAGAGGAGCGAAGGCGGCACAAAATCTTTACAGTTTTCTGAATAACGCGAAATACCCTTGTAGCTCGCGGTATAAAATGGAACTTCGTTCCGAGCGAAGTACATCGTTAACGCCGGGTACCCTCGCGCGGCCTCTCCCTCTCCCTCTTTCTCTCTCTTGTCACGAGACACACGCGTGCGAGACTTTATGTGAAATAATGCGTCATTGGACGCTGCATGCCGCACCATTGCGACGACTACGAAGGTCCTCAACCGCTCGACACCCCCCACATCTCGTTCCCTTACCCACCTCTGCACGCACACTCACACGAGGGCAAAGTGCATTTTATACCCGATGCGGCGACGAGCGTCATTGGTTCGGCAACAACGTCGCAGGGCGCGTAACTTTCGACGGATGTTCCGCACAGATGTAGAGAAGCGGAGAGTGGGAGAGAAAAGTGGTAGGGCACCTGCGTGCCCGCGAGCCTTAGATACGCGCGTGTGTTATATTCGCGTGTGCTTCCCTTACGGTGTTCGCGCGTGTGTCGTCGTCACACGTATCGCAACACGCGCGACTTTTCCTCCCTCTCGTTCGACGTTGTCGCAACGTCGTCGACTAGAAGTGGCAGCGTGCAAGGGTGAGGGGTGGAAGAAGAGGAAAAGGAAGAGGCGAAGGTAGGGGGCGAGAGGTGGAGGACAAGGATACCGCGAGGGAGGAGGAAAGAATGGACGAAGGAGGAGGAGGAGGAGAAGAGAGGAGAAAAGGAAATCTGTAGAGCTAATTCGCGTGTGAGATAACGCGGTGGACGGTTAATTCTGCATGTGTGCGTGCACACGCGCCCCTGCGTGCACATATGTCTTTCTCGGTGTGCGCACGCTATCGTTGAAATGGTCTCTGCCGAGTCACGGAGGGGATTGGTTCGCCAAGGCAGGGAAAGGCCACTGTCGACTTATGCTATAGGGGGTGGGAGAGATGATCTTATCGGTTCTTCCCTCCCTCTCTCGCTCTCCCTTTCTCTCTCTCTCTCTCTTCTTTCCTCTCCTCTCGTCGATCCTTCTCCACTTTCTCTCCTCTTTCACTCACCTTTCCCTGTGTCTCAGCTTTACCCTCCCATCCCACCCTTTCTGTCTCTTTCTCCCTCCTCTCCACCCCTTCTCTCCCACCACCTCTCGCCGCTACCCCTTTGCGGTAACTACTTTTACCCCCTCTCACTCCTGATGACAATATCGCGTGGCCTCTGAGATAACCGCTCGTGTCATTCCTACATCGCCTACCTACTTCTAAGTCCCGAGCAACACTAGCGACGAAGTCCTCCCCGCTTGGGGGCGGCGCACTACGCCGTCTTGCGGACACTTTCATGTTGCACGAGAGTCGAGCACAGGAGTCGATTGTCATCGAGGGTGAGTCCCGAGCCGTAGACGCTCAAGACCGGTGGATCGGATGAAAAATTACAATTATCTTCGTACGAGCTTGCAGGATTCTCCGCGAAGTCGGTACTTTGGAGCTTTTTGCTACAACAGCATCCGAGGAATACTCGATGATCTCTAATCACGACTTAAAAGTATATCTAAGATTTTTAATTTTCCTCTTAAATTTATTCGGTGAGACTTGCGTTCGTCGATCTACGAGAAGCAATTATTTTTTATTGCACGCGAAGCTTCCGTCGAATGATTCGAATCTGAAAAATGTTTACCAGCGTGCAAATGGATTCCCACGGCAAATGGGACGAGACCCCCAGAAATGAAAGAGACATTACATTGATCGACAATTCCGAAGTACCTCTTCTGGCCCAGTTCAAGGGGGATCGGTAGATCGCGAACTGACCAGCGAAAGGTGGTGGCTAAGTTGATGGCCGATGGTGGTAGTGGTAACGGTGGCGGCACGGTGCGGTGCGGTACGGCGGTCGTAGCGGAATGACGTTGCGGGAAATGAGACTCGTAAAGCAATGCCAGACACGCAAGCAACCCCTCGCAAGGCGCCCCCGGGTCTCACCCCCCTAGGCGCGGAGACACTCGTACATTTACGTCCTCCCGTTACTTTTATTCTTACGCTGCGTAGACGTGCCGAGATCCGCATTACGCCGCCATTAGTCATCGCGTCGACGCTCACGAGAATGAGAAAGCCTCTCTAAGAGAAGTGATAAGCGAATTCGTAGACGAGGAGAACGATTGGTCCATTACGATCGCAATAGTACAAAGGAATGGTACGATCGAGTGATGAGTGGTTAAAAATGACTCTCGATCGAAAGTAATCTCGATGGATAAAATGTATTAACGACTTCGTAATTTTTTCTTCAATTTTCATGATCCTCCACGAATCTGAGGATGCTTATCGCGGCTCTTCAAAGAGAATATGCGGCAATTACGTAGGAGATTTTCCAGTCGGCGTCGAAGTAAACACGCGAAACGACTTTTGGAGAACAAAGACGAGCTCGTAGCTCACGTCTCGATCGTCGCGAATGAAGATGAATGGAGACGAGCGAGCGGCCGTAGAATGACGTTCGGAGGAAAGACAAAACGACGAGGAGCGCCTTAACGATTGGCGGTTCATGCATGGACACGCGTGCTCATCCGACACGGTGCTCTTCAAAGTCTTTCTCCTTTCTCCTTTCTCGTCCTCCGCCCTTTCGAAACCGACTGAATGTCTTCTGGGATTCTCGTCTCCGAGAGTACCGAGAACGAGCATTGACGAAGGATTCCGAGATTTAATAACAGCAACGTCAATGAACGCGGCGGCGAACTCGAAGAGGTCATCCTCGTCCTTATTGTCGCCTATTCATACAATATCAACATTTTTATTTTCGTTAGACATAAATTTTGCAAAATACAGACAAGAGTAAGATTTGCAGAAATTTAAAATGAAATTAATAAGATGAATAGAATAAGAAGTAAATGATTGTAAGTTCGTTGATCCGAAACATCGTAAACGAAGTGGGCAATCGAAACGTTATTCACAGATGGACCGATACCGTCCTATGGCACGGCAAACGCAAAACACCGAACGTCTCGTTCAACGACTGACCAACCAACACCACGGTGGATTTACGGCCCCATCGAGGAAAACTTTACCGAGAAATCTCGGTCGTAACACCTCGCTCCATTGTTCCGTAGGACAGTGCTTACAAGACGCGCTATCGCGTATTGCCAATCTAATTCGTCTTACTAAGGCCTTCCTAGAGCGCGTGTTCAACCGAGTGTTTTGCAGTTCACCGCGATCGCCTGTGCGTTACGCACAACTGGAGCAATGAATTCCCGATGGACTTTCGATTACAGGAAATCTTTCATAATCGGTACAAGAAGACCAATCATAAGATCCTTTAAAATTGTGTCGTAGAAACTCAAGAATTACATTATTTAAATATCACGCCCAATCATTTTTACTCGCTATGTTCAAGTACGCGACGTTCAACTATGTTCAAACGAATCGTTAATAACTACTAGGACTAATGTGAGCAAAAAGTTCTCGGTGAATGCGCATCGACCGACCAGGCAATTGGTAAGCGTGACAGTAAGAAGTGTCGCCTGCTCTCAGGGGCAAGCCAAGCAGTCTACTACGAATGCCGCACCCTTCTCCCCGCTATCGATACAGGTGGCAAGCAAAGTTGATTCGCAATGCGGCCTCGCGTTTCCATTGTTTTCCCTTCACCGTCCCCTCGCGGACCAATTGGCTGGCTCTGCCCTACGCATCGAAACGATCTCGCGTACGCCTGATTGGCAGGGAGTCCGCTAAAGCGGATCGCGATTCTCGGTGGAGCAAGTGGAGACTATTTATCAAACAATCGGCCGTAACGACATACGAGGGCGCCCGTGATAGCGTTGGGCCTCGGACGAACGCCTAATTGGATGATTAATTGTTTAATTGCCGTCGCCTTATCGGTGCTGCTGCGTGCTCCCGGTACCACTAACAGGCGCGCGCATGCGCGTCACTACCTCAGATTTATCGATACTCTCTTGTAAGTCTCTCCATTAAACTGACCTTTCCGAAGAACCCGATATAAAGATATTAAAGGAACGGACGATGAAACAACGCGAAGGACAAGGATCGAAAAAATGGAACAGAATGCAATGCGCGGTGTTCTGTACAATCGTTCGCACGTACCTATGCTCTTTTATTCCCCAAGAGAAGTGTATTCCGTAACTCATCTGCCGTCGGTAGACGGGCCCATCGTTGGACGAGCTCCAAAGATCGAAAAAAATGATGGTTTAAGGTCACCAATCGTGAACCTGAACCCCGTCCTGTCTTATGAGAAGTCAGATTTTTTCAATAGCAAATATCGTAACTATAAAGTGATCTTGGCTCGTTTGACGTCACGCCAGGTAACGGTTAAGGACGTAATTGCTCACGGCAAATTCGATGCCCGAATCACTCGACGTTTTCCCCCCCACTAATGAAATTTCAACAGCGTTGTTTGTGAAATTATCCATGACGTCGATCGATAACGTTGTCGGGGTAGCCGTGAACGGAACAACTGCGTGCGCGTGCGATTCAAATCCCTTGAAGAGATCAGGCTAACCTCTTCTCGTCGATCTTTCGCCCGGCGGGCCTGACGATTGGCCGTGGTGGATTTCAAGCGGTGGTGCCCCGGAGACTGCATTGGCATGGCAAAATGGGCAAACAACGAATGACAAACGAGCGCGAAACAGGGTCGTTAATTGGCGAGAGCTGGAAGAAAGGAGGCTCGCGGAAGACTTGGGCAATTGTCGCGCGGATGGAAACGTGGCTGGTAGAGCGAGGAGTCTGGAAGAAAGGAGCGTGGGGGTGGAGGGATGAAAGCGAAGAGAAGGGTAGAGGGTAAGCGGAGGGAGGAGAGGAGGTGAAAAGGGATGAAGAGAGCGCGGGAATGGAAGGACGATTGTTCCTAGTTTCGTTATCGGATTTGCATGGCCGCGTGCAGCTATTCGCGGCTGCATTGTTGGCACTTTTATTCGCGCCTCTGGAATCGATCACGTGCGCTATCGTCCAATGAACGGTACGCCACGCTGACGGAGAATGACGCAAGCCTAAATTGACAGGTCGATGCAATTGGCGGTTACCTGGTGTTGTGCGCGGAGCGTACGACGCGTCTCGTCTCAATTTCGATATTCATCGATCCTTTCGTTCGCTCCTTCCTTGTCCGATACTTACAAAAAAAATTCCGATTGCCCGTCGTCGGTTTTTAACGAATTCCCATATTCTAGAACTACCCTAAATTCTAGCGAATATCCTTCGCGTCGATCGCAACACGATAAAATGTATCCGTAGCCTTTTCACCCTGAAAGAAGTTGTAATCAAATATTATGATCCATCCTTGCGCCGAGATCCGCGACACTTCTCCGAGTTTCCATTAAATCAAAATTCCTCCGAGTCGAAGAGCGAAGAAGACATTTTTAATTGGGACTGTCCGGTAGGAGGGTGGTGGATTCCCCCCCCCCCCCCCCGATTCGGGTCGTGGAAGAACGAACGAGAATAAGAAGAAGAGGTGGGATCGCTGGTAGCCGGAGTCTCCCGCAGGACGAGAATGGACTGACCTACCTTAGGATCATCCGATCTATTCATGCCCCTTATTCACCGTACTCTCTCAGGATGCGAGACAAAAGCACCGATGAAACAGAACCACCACTCTCCCTCCTCCATCCCTCCTGGTCTCTCTCCCACCCCCTCTCGCTACCCCTGTCCCCGGCGTGTACTTCTTTGGCTTTGTCTCCTCGCGGATACGACTTCCGGTGCCGCGGCTAGACGCAGCATTCAATGGGATGATGCGCCTTTCAAATCCCCTACCTCGCCACCCCCGCCACGTCCCGACTAGGTGGATTCCGCGATTATTCCGTGCGGTTTTCCTGCTTCGGTTCCTCTCCCTTCCGGCGTCATATCAGTTTCTTTTCTCCCGGTCTGCCCACACGGACAATGAGAGGACGTTTGGAAATTTAAGAACCGGATCGATCCTCTGCTCTTGGTATCTTCGAGATAGAACGTCGGTAGAGCAGATTGAATTCAATGCGACGCGTCGTCGAACGACTTCTCGATGGATTTTCAATTAGCAGTGCTCTCCGAGTGATTTATTTTTTTCATTGGAAACTCAGAGGGAGAATTCATCGTAGATATGTAGCAAATGAAGAATATTATTTTCTTATTTTCCACCTTTTTCTCACACATTCTCGCGTCTTGATATACTCCTGCGCGGATCCTCGGGCGAGCAGATTTGCGCGCACATGCGCAGTTGAAAGCGCGGTTACCCTGCGACCGAGAGAGAGAGAATAGAGTCTCCGAGTGCTCGATTGTCTTGATACGCCCCTGAGTCCTCTCTCCTTCTCGTTGTCCTCCTTCTCGCCCTCCTTCCCTCCCCTCTCTGTACTCTCCATGACCAAGCTCCTTCTCACCCCTTGCGAACCTCGCTCACCTCTCTCTCTCTCTCCTTCTCTCGTCCTACGAGGCTACTTCTGGCTCGACGAAGGGGTAAGTACGTGTGGATGGATGCCCTATTGTTTCGTCGACTCGTGAGTCAAGCGTTAACGGATTTTGTCTTACAGATTACGGGGGATCCGTTGAGAGCCAGAGCTGCTGAGAAAAGAGAGAGAGAGAGAGAGAACCCGGTCAACCGTGGGAAGGGTGTTTTAACGAAGACCGTGAGTGCGGTATAAATCGTTTCGCTGTTCATGCGTCGGAGGTTTGGCATTCGTCAACGAGAATGCGAAAGCCCCGCGTAAAATTCGAGTTTAGACGAAGAAAATAATTCCAGCAGATTTGCGTGACTCCGATTTTTATTCACAGTGAGGGACAAAAATGCAAAATTTCTCCTGACAAGTAGATCAGAAAACGCGGAAGACACTTTTAGAATTCGCGGAGCGGCGAAGATATTCGTCGAGGGTCTCTTGGCGTTCACTTGCGGTGGAGTATCAAAATTCGAAAATAGTTCGCGTGCTCGAGGCGCGGATAATAATAAGTGCCACGCAGTTATGACGCCGGAAGTAAGAGACCAAGAGGCCGAGAGTGGAAAAGGTGCGAAGAGGGGGGTTGAGAGAGGGGTAATCGGAATCTCGTAGGTTTACGAAGAAAAATGAATGCCGATTCGTGGTTAAAATGCATAAAGAAATTAACGGTACTCGTTTGACAGTTCACCCGCGACAACGTGACTTTACCTTCGACAAAGCCTTCCGAACTTTCTGGGTACTCCAAAACGACGTTTTATCCGACCAGAGTTTTGACTAAGGCTACGGGCAATAATTAATCTTGCGATTCGGTCGCCTCTCATTAATTTGATAAAATCTGACACGCTGGAGTCGCCCGCTCTTATGCGGTATTAAACGAGGAGAGACAGAGAGAGAGAGAGAGGGAGAGAGAGGGGGGAAAAGAGAACGTGGGAGGCGAACGCGGAAGCAACGAGGAGGAGGAGGAAAGAGCAAGTGGTGGCAGCAGTCGCGGGAGTAACGTCGCGAAAAAAACCTTCACCCCGTACTAATGATCTGCGGAAAAGAAAGAAGAGTAAAAAAAATGTGGAAACGTTGATATCCAGCAAGACCAACGCCGAAATGGGCGGTTGCTTTGAAAAGAGGTTGGAAGGTGATGAAGGCGAGAGCAGAAGTGGGACGAAGAGGAGAGTAAGGAGGAGCAAAAGGTGAAAAAGTAAGAGGAGGAAAGGACGAGGTGTGCTGAAAGCACGGTTCACGAACAGCGATTATTTCTGACAAGAGAAAAAGCGAAGGAATTGAAAGGGCGCGGTGTAAGAATGACGTGGGTGGAAAATTACATGTTTATCGACGACAAGGAGGGTTTCGGAAAATGCGAGACTGGAAGTATGCGTTAACGAGCGACTGTTACCTTTTTTTTTTTGAAACAGATTGCCCGGCAGCAGCGGTGGAAAAATAGGTTAGCGGAAGATTCAAGTGGCAAAACTGAAACGCACCAGCATCGAAAAAAGTCGACAAACGCGCGTTACTCGTACCAGTGATCAAAGAGCAGTCTTCGAATTCTTAACAGTAGGTTTACGGAACTTTCTTTATAAGTCCGATTTTCCATTTAAATACGTCGGATCGACCAGTTTCCATAAACCTGGTATTAATGGCGTAAGTTAATTTTTCGACCAGAGCCCGACTCACGTATTTAGAACCCACCCGCATCTCTGGTATTCCAACTGGATTTATTATCCACTTGCCAAAACACATCTCACGGAGGCATTCAAGATGCACGTTGAAATTGGCGCGCCATTATGTTTTCGATCGCGAAACTGAAAGAGGAAGAGAAGTCGATCCGGAATATGGCAACCCCGGTAGAATGGGCGGTGACGTTGGGAACAGATAACGGGGTGGTGGTGGCGCAGGCGAGCGTGGGAAGAGCAAAGCGAGCTGACAAGACAGGAAAAGAAGGAATATCATCGCGAACGGTGGTGCGCCAGCGCGAGAACCGCCTACTCCCGCCACGACGACGACGTCGTCGTCGTCGACGGCGTCCTCGTCTCTCGTGCCCGGGGACGGCATCAGAGACGATGACACGTTCACCGTTCCTGATAGTCTTATCGGGAACGAAGCGCGACGATCACCGGAGCCGCGACCAACGCAATTCCCGTGTCATCAAGAGCGTCCTTCCGATTCGCGCTATTGGTCGTTTCGCGAGCGATAACGTGATAATCAGCGATGGCCGATTGAAGAAAGCCGCCACTTTGACCGTAACACAAGTGGACTAGATCTGCGTGTAATGGGAAAAGGAACTGTGTAATATCCTACTGTAATTTTTAGAAGCAACGATAAGTATATTTTATGCCAATGCGTCGTCGTGAGAAAATGCATAAAGGGTGCGAAAACGAATTTATCCGAATATATATATACGAATTTATTAGAATCTTTATTCGATTTATTATATCGAGTAAGTAAGAATTTTGAAACGACATTTAGTGCGAAAGCTAGGGATGAAAATCTATAGAGTGAAATGATCGTTCCAATCGCATGGATCAATAAATCTTGATGACATCGTGCACGAAAATGTCGACGAGATGAAGACAAATTCATTTTGAATATGTACTCCCACCAAAATGTGTTTCATGCAGCCTCGCGCTTTTATTGTCTCGTAAACGAACTCGTTGAAAGACTTCTATAGTTTTCCGCTTCGGTAAGGCAGCTGCCCGAAGGGATGCACGATACAGCTGAATTTTCTTTCGAGTCTTCCGCATAGTTTCGCAAATATAATAGAATACAGTGATGCTTCGCTCAAATAAAAAAAATCTTTGGTCGCATATATGTAAAGATCCGCGGAAACTCCATTGTCATACAAAGGAAATTTTAAATTGCAATGGCTGACTTTATAATTTCACCGACGTTTTAAATAAATCACAGAGTTTTTCCAATTTCATTACGTTGAATCACATTTCAAACAGCCGAGCTACGCATAAAATAGAAGTTATTTGAAATATAATATATCAGGAACCCCGTTAGTTATTAATCGTGTCATCTTATAACACGTGCGTGAATAAATTTTGCAGACGTACGATAGGTTTCCGGAATACGCAGCTGTTAAAATTCTCGCAGTTTCAAGCTTCGATCTTTCCGCAATAATTTCTTGTACTTTATGTGGTAAAGTTTGACAAAATTGTCTAACGCGTATATATATCGTATAGATTTGATACGTTCAAGTATTTGCATATTCAAATTAAGTGTATCGGAATTCAACATATAATCTCCCGGGTTATCGTAGTTTCCAGTAGGCCCTTATAATTCACCGTAAATACACCATCTCAATTCCAATACGATTTTGAAAGACACGACTCCCGACCGCGTCCACTGTTCAAACAGGCTCCACGACCATACAGCTCGACGTTCTCAAAGTGTCGGAGACGGTGCGCGGGAGGGGTTAAAAAATGCGCACTCTACTCACCCTGTGCCAATCTTCGCGCCACCGGCTTGGATCTCATCGCTGCACGCCGGGTGAGAGACTCGAAAACAAAACACAAACTTTAAGAACGTCCCGACCGGTCCACCGAGCCATGCGAGTTTATGCACTCGATTTGTTCTTCCCAATTTCCCTCGATGCTCTTCACTGTCCTTACTCCCCGTCCCTGGATCAGTAGGGACCACCGGGCTAACGATGGAGGTAAGGCCCAGGCTGTTATCTCGTCCGAAGGGATGATAGAGGGGTGTCCTCGTGTCCTGACGGTAGTGGCACGGCGTAGGAGGTAGGTACGCGTCGCGAACCCACCGCGATTCTCTCCACGGAGGAAAAGAGGGTAGAAAGGAGCCGCGCGGCAATCGGTGGAAACGTCACCGTGGAGAGTCCATAACGATGCGCGGCTTCCGGTACACTCCGGTAGGGTCCACCTACGGAATCCGACGGTACCGGCGATCGGTCCGTCCGACTGGGATCCTGACGTGAGTTGGATCTGTCCTCCTCCGTCGGAGGAGGCCTCTCCTGTCCTCCGTGCCTCCTCCTTCTCCACCACCTTATCCTCCACCCTCGACTACGCCGCTCTTCCTCCCTTCCACCCCTTTCGCGCCACCCTTCCTTCTCTCCCACCTTTCCTCTTCCTCGTTCTCGAACCCCTCTACGTCTGCCTTTCACCGTCCTTCTTTCACCTTCGCGTCCCTCTCCCTCGATCCTTCGCTCTACCTCGTTCTCACTCACATTCGCTTCGCCTCTCTCCCTTCCTCTCTCACATTAGTACCTCCTTCTCCCTTTCCCCTTCTCTCTACCCACTCTTCCCTCTCCCTCGTCGTTCTCCGCCGCCGCCACCGTCGCTACACCTCCTTCCTCGTCTTCCTCCCTTTTCATCCTCTTTTCCTCCTCCTCCAACTCCACCGCGTCGCGTTCCTCCTCTTCTCGCTGTCGCTACCACTGCCAACGTCTCGCCGCCACCTTCGCCTCCACCTCCACCGCCACCTCCTCCTCAGCCGCCGTGCCTTCCCCACCTGCGGTGTCGACCTGGTGGATTCCCCACCACCGCGGCGACTCGGCTCCGCTGTCCACCAATGATCAGCCGCTGTCTCTCCTCCGCTATTCCTCTCCGCGGGCAAAATGCTCCTCACCTAGCTCGCTTCTTCGCTACCAGGATCTCTGTCATGTCGGGTCCTTCCGTCGACGAGGATCCCCGCGAAGAGGAGGATGGCGATAACGACGAGGTGGATGCAGTGGTGGTAGACAACGAGGACGAAGCTACGTTGGGGATGATGGAGTTCATCGGAGTTGCGATGCTGGATCGATCATGGCTCTCGATCGGAGAGGAATTTCATCCATGGAATGATTTTGCTTACTTCATTTTCATACTTTCTTCGTTGTTTGATTTTTCGATTTTTTTTTTTTCGTTTCGATAACGATGGACAGACGTAGAGATAATCTTTGGCAATTTTTCTTACACGCGGATAGGGTTAGATAATTCTACATCCTAATTATGTCCCGAGAATTCGACAGCTATGTCGCTCAGCTTCGTTTAAGGAACAGCATGTTACTCGTTCAATTGTGTGGGTTTACTCGGTCGAATGTGACGATGTGGAGGAACAGGTGTTCACGAGTTAACCCTTCCATTTGCTGACTGCGCTGCTCGCTGATTACTGATTCATGACTTGGTCTACCGTGTCGCGAGACATTGCTGACGTGTAGTCTGTGCGACTTAGATACGCGGTACTCACCACGTGCACGATTTGTAAACAGTCTTGCTTCGATAATCCGATCCTTCTAACTCGGAGAAGTTCCGTCTGCGAGTCGGTACTACATCCGAGTCGTCACTTTTCGCGAAGTACGATATCGAAGGATTTCACTAACTTTTACTTGTACCGAAAAACTTCGCCGTTTCTGAAACCAATTTATTTTATATCTGCTGTAGATTGTTGGTCCGATAACGTGCATAAGACAAACTTTTCAATTTATCGAGACTACAGGTTCTGTTTTCTTTTATGCCGTGTTCAATGGTAGAAGCGCGATTCTGCACTATCGAACGATTCAAATTTTCAATGCAATTCGACTGGAAAGCTTCACGAATCGAAGTTTCTCCAAACGATGGCTGCATCGGAGCGAATTTGATTGGCGGTGCAACGGAAGGAGATAGACATCGCACAAAGGATAATAAATTTCGCCAAAGGTACTGTGTGCAATTAAACGTTGCTATGGAGAAGAGCCCATAAGATCAGTTGCATTGTTATCGCACGATGTTATTCTTTATCACTGCCGTGTAATGAGAGTGTTAATTATTTATGCGCGATCGAGACATATGCTTATCGAAACACGTGGTACACCCACGAAACATCTTAGAACACCATCGTCCATTCTTCACCGTAGCATATCCCGATAAACCATTTTAATTAACACCTGACGCAAACCGCGCACTGCATAATTGAAGAGCAAGTCACCGATCCAAACGATCCTAGAAGATGACTTTATTCTTACGATATCGTTTGCAAACGCCTTTACTAATGTCAATCCGTTCTTCGATCTGTATCGATCTATCGAGCTCTTCCAGCCACGTCCTCGCTATCGATTAAATTACTTAATATTTGCGTCACCACGAGAAATTAATTTTTTCCACCGATATCCCATTAATGGTGCCAGTTCGCAAGCGAACGTTTCGTAGATCGTCTCGGTGCGGCGACTTCGAGGCTCGACCGTTGACTCGTTTCACGTCGCACTTCGACTTTGCATTTCTGGGTGCGTTCGCTCGACTAGGCGCCCTCTTGCTCCGTCTTCCTTCCACCCGGACACGACCTCCGACCCCACGAACTCCGTTTCGAACGTGAAACCGCGCGCTCGCGCACCCTTCCGAGCGCAGCTCCGCCCTTGCTCCTTCGTCCTTCGCGGAGCCAGGATTCGCGCGCGGCACCTCTTCTCCCTGTTTTTTTTTTGTTCTCCCGGAATTTTTCACCCCGGCGAACTTTTCGCCCCTCGCGCGTTCAGCGGGGTGCGCGGCGCGCACGGACGCGAATTGCAAATGGAAAGGTGAGCGCGTGGATCGTCGGTTGGGCGTCCGATACTCAAAATGCGCGCGAGAATCGATCGAAGGGTTTGGAAAATTTTTCGAAAATATTTTCCAACAACGAATCAAATTTCAAGTGTCTTTTTCTTTCAGTTCTGTGCGATGAAATATGTAGAACGAATACGAACGAGCGAGAAAGAGTGAATTCGGTACAACTGATTTTTTGTAACCTTGTGCTTTTGAACATTGAAACCCTGCCGCCCGTACTTTTGCGCGCGGCAGTCACAAGAATATCATTATAAAATCTAATCCACCGTATCTGCGTGTTACCTCGCATTTTAACGTTTCTTTGTTACTTCAGCTTGCATTCCGTCGCGAATATCCTCGCGCGATCCTTCGCCCCTAATACCCAACCCACCCCAACATCCCCGTGTCCTGGAATTGCGCCCGCCGCGACCCTATTTACGCTTGCTCGAGCAAGAATAGTGAAACTCATGAATTTTCATTATTTTCCTCGGTCGCGGGCAGCCGAGAAGAAGAGGAAGGGAAAAAAAACACATCGCTCAAATGTCAAGTATCTCCATTTTCCAGGTAACGTCCGACGCACCTCTTAGTTTCTACTTTTTCCTTCCTCTACGTCAGACTACTTCCCTTCCTTCGACCAGATTCGTCCGAAAATTTTATACATTTTACGTTGCAGGGTGAAAAAATATATTTTTTAGATTGTCGTGTGCATTTGCGAACGCACGTCTGTCGACGCCCTCCACTAGGAACTTATCTTGCGGGGACCCTCCACGTTTCTCTGTCGTTTCCGGAAGCCGATCGTCGTCGAGCAAATACGATTCTTGTGTTATGAGCTTCTCAAATCGTAAGCAGTCGTTATTTTAACGAGAATTGGTCGCGGCAAGCGCGACCAGCTGCCTATTGGCGACGCTCAGCTCGCCCGAAGTTCGCTGGGGACTCGAAATCGCACGTAACACGCGCGTGCGACGCCGGTGCAAAACGCCGCTGGCAGAAATATCACAACGATATCCGAGGCGCGAAACCCTCGCCGGCCGGCGGCGATACGGTATGCCGTTTATTTTCATCTCGAGAAATCGTAAAAGGCCGCGGGTCCTTGTCCTCGTGGAGGCGATAATGACACGAAGGGTTGTAGAATGAAATTTCTTTAACGTTTTTTTTCGTCG
Organism: Tiphia femorata; assembly: GCA_944319695.1. NCBI lineage: Eukaryota > Metazoa > Arthropoda > Insecta > Hymenoptera > Tiphiidae > Tiphia > Tiphia femorata. Next base: position 3,320,647 of record OX090899.1, read on the forward strand.
AATTATCGACGATACCTCGAACAAAATAATTTTCGTACTATCGACTACTTAAAAATGATTGCAAGATTTTAGAAAGGCATCGCGCAAATTAAAAGTTCCAGTGATATTCATGCAAATCTTAACGCTTTGATAAATACCGGGGAGTAAGAGTTCATCGTAATTTGCTTTTCAATCGACACAATCTCCTTTCGCATAAAAATCTTTTAGTCTCCGTGTTGATCTTCGTCATTTAACAACCAGCTTCCCTTCTTCTCTGATCTTTTGCGCGGAGTCGCGTAGCCTGCCACGAGCATTTCACATACTTTCATTCTTCAGCTACCTCCACACGCTTCTCCCTTACTTTTTTTCTTAAACCCTGCCCGTTATTGCGGTCCCCTCTACCTTCCTTCCTTCTTCACCGTCTCTCGTTCATTCTCTCTGAGCTCTTTCCATCTTACTTCTTTCCCCCTCGTAGAAATCTCCTTCCTCCACGGAGAGACTCTCTTTGTTTTCCGTTGCACGTGTTCCACCCGCGCATGTCGTGCGCGCGTAAAAAGCCAAGCGTAGAGAAGGAGGGAGCGCGCTGGCGAGGAAAGAGCGACTGAAAAAGGCAGATGGTGGGAGGATGCCGAAGAGAAACGGAGAGAGGTAAAGACCGAGAGGGAGGAGGATGTGTGACTTCATAAGGCATCCATATTCAATTGGATATTGTATTGCGCGCGTAGACGTTGGCGAGCAGAGGGTGCGCGCGCGCGTGTCCGTTTGACACCCCGTGAAAGCAGGTGACAACTGATAGTGTTGGTGAGGGTCAATGAGGGGGCGTGCGAGAACGCACGCGCGTGTGCGAACCTATGCACCGTGCACGCTTTTCAATTGAACCGAACACGCGTTGAGTGAGTACGTGGAGGCTGATCGCGCGAAGAATCTACGATCATTTAGTTCAAAATTCGTAACCGAAAAGCAATCTACGTGCCATTCAATACTTTTTAATACTAACATTAAAACAGTCAATTGACGCTAGTTATTTAGCAATCTGTATTATTTCTTCTTTTTCTCACTTCAACGACTTGATGGATTTGACCGAATAAACAATTATTTTGCAGAAGAATCGAGCTTTACGGTCCAATGCACATCGAGACGCTCGGCAACGGAGGTAGTTTACGCCACGAAGATGGATAACCCTGATTGTAAGTGAAATTAAATAAGCGGTCGCAACGGAAATAAATACAGAAGGAACATATTTGGCAAGGAGGGTAGAGGTCGGATGATGAATGGAATGGCCAATTTTACGAGGAGTCCTACACGACAGCTCGAAATCTCGAAATCTGCGAAGGGGGAGGTAGAGCGAGAAAGACCAAGTAGATTTGCCCACTTCTGACCGAAAGGGACGTAGGAGCCAAGGTTGAGCAGGGTGGAAAGGGGGAGAGCGCCGTTAGCGGATGACGTATATTAGGGATACTCTGGTCGAGTGGGGCACCAGAGGATCCAGGACCCTCCCTGTCCTTTCGTCGGCTATAAAAACCACTCGCTTCTCCTTCTCGACCCTTGGCTAAAAGGCCAATCCACCCTCCCACCCTTATCGATCCGCGTCGGGAGAGAGGGAGCGAGAAAGAGAGAGGGAGGTAGAGAGTTCCGTTACTCTTAGGTCCGCGGATTCCTTTTTTGCCCGAACAATCAGCCACATCCATTGCTTGCCTCCAATCCCCGAGTGTGCTTTCCGAATTCGTCCATTCGCACGGCAGAACCTGCGAATATTCCTACGAATATGGAATTGCATCGAAGTTCGTTCGTTTATCAGCGTCCTACTTAAATATCTAAATAAAAATGAGCGACAGTCGGAGATTGCTTGTTCGGCAAAAGCGTCGCAGGTCGTAAGAAATCGTCGTGACGGGCACGGTAGCCCATTACCCTGGAAACGGTAATTAAAATAAACCATGAAATTGGTTAAGCTCGAGTCTACACACGGACTTGTGCGACGTGTCGTGAATGTTACTCCTTTCATTCTTCCTTTTTTCCACCGTTCCTCGATGGCGCGCGCGGGTCCTCCTACTTCTCTTCTCCTGATCGATACCGCTTGAGACATTACCTCGGCCGAAGATTGCGAGGAGGTTTTACGTCGGCTTTAACATCGTCCTGCTTTCCGCCCTGGTACGACTTCGCGGAAGCATGAAATTCCCGAACGATTGGCCATTGTTCTCATGCTTAAAAGTTTTATCGCGTTCCGTTTAGCCGTGTTCATCGCTCGCGAGCATCGACGCGTCGGACACTCATCACCCTGCGCCACGAAGTGCGGATACACGCGTGCATTTCTGTTGTAAAAAAATCATCGTGAACGAGGGGAGAGCGGATATGAATAATAATCGCGATGGAATAACACAGCAAAAGAGACCGTTAGCTCGTGCCAACCCGTAGATCCGCATCCGCCTAACGCACATTTTCACGTTGTAAAAAGAGCGACGAACAATCGCGTATGAATAAACAGGATAATCCGGTCGACGAGGTGCAATATTAATCGTTGGATTATAGAAAATTTGCGAGCCTCTAATGAGCGCCTTACCGAGCGCGAGCCGTCGCGCTTGACTATGAAATATATATCCACTTCTCTCTCTCTCTTTTTCTCTTGTGCGTGCTCCCGCGATTATCTCCGCGAGGCGGCATTGAATAAGAAGAATGAGCTTTTACTCTTAAAGCGCATTAACATAAGAGCCCACGGAAGTATAAAGTTCATAACTTTTCCCTTCTTCCCCTACTGCGCTTTCTCCTTTCTCTTCCTCCCTCGCACTCTTTCCTCTCTTTTTTGCAGGTGCGTGAGGCATACCTATGCAGATCGCGAGCGGGATAGTATCTGGAGAAAGATGAATTGAATCGTATATATCGGAGCGCGAACCAACGGTCATAAATGTTGAACAGAAGTGATAAACATCTGTGACCTTGTCAGTTGTGAGCATTAATTATGCAATTAACATTACGTTTATCCACTTACAATGTCATATCCGAAGGAATATCCTCCACTTCCAAAAACGCACGACTATTTCGAACATTAAGCATGGAAGTGAACATTCGTTCTACTCGCGAGTGGAGAACTATTTGACTCACAATAATTTCGCTTGTGTCTCGTTTCAAACAGATCAAATTAAATTATCATCGCCCATTGGTCACGGAGAGACGAAATTGTCTCGATTACGAGCGTGTATAAATACGAACAAAAGTTGCAAGTCATACAGCCACGTTGCGAAGGAGCGAGCCGAGTAAAGAGGGTGAGGCTAAGGGTGACCAAGGCGCTCGAAGAAGAGGGCGTGTGTCATGTGAGGGGTGAGAGGGCAGAGGAAGAGGAGAGAGAGAAAGAGAGAAAGCGTGAGATACGGGGGTGAGGTATGCCATGCAACGTAAGCCTTAAGACGCTCGCATGCCTTATCGGGAATGATCGAGCCTGGATATATAAGTATGTCTGTATAATGCCGTGATTCAGTCCCGTATCGAGAACGATTATTAGCATTTTAGAAAACACATCCCTACGCGCACGGTTAGAAGGAGCGAGGTACGTTCCAGAAAACCGAACCGGAGATGAAACGAGCGAGCGAAAGCCTCTCACCTTGGAAGAAAATTACGTCTAATCGTTCGCGAAAGGGTGAACGCTATTGGATATTGCTCGTCGCCTTGGATCGAATCTTTGGTCATTGCCGAGAGGAGTTCGTAGTGGTTCGTGGGACTTCTTGTTCGCCGTGGTGAGAAGGTGAGGGTGGCAGAGGTGAAGAGTGACTAAGTGCAAGAGGAGGAAAAAGGGGGTGTGAGCTAGTGGGTGGCTAGCAGAAGGCGAGAGACACGTAGAGCTGTTAGGTGGTGGAGAGAGCGTGAAGAGAAAGAGCGACGGAGAATAAGGGAAGAAGAGAGAAAGAGAGAAGAGGGGAGGTGGGTGAGCGAGCGAGGCATGTCGTGCAGCCTATATCTAAGACGGTCGCATGTCATATCAGCAGTCATCGGGGCTCTGGGATATAGGTATGTCTGTATAATGCCGCGATAGTACCTCGCCAGTGCCCCTGTGTGTATATTACCGGGATTTAGCTCGAGGGGCCCCCTCGCATGCTCGGAGACTGATGTGACCACGGAGACCGCCTCGTCGAGACATGCGAGCAAGCTACCTGTACGAGCAACTCTGAGTATCGCCTCCTGCGAATCGACTGTAAAAAAATATATATGTATATACGTATGTATATCAATGATGTTCTTCCAGCCTTTCTGCCACGTAACGACGATCGCGCGTCGCTCGAGCGCTGCTGGATATACAAGAACGTCCTTTTCACGACGTTCGATCACTTTCAGGCTTGGGGAGAGTAAGGAGATATCGACACATGGATTGCGATCCGTGAAAATTATTACCTCGGATATCTTCCTCGAGCGGAGGGAGAGAGATTCTTTCACTAGTCTATCGGTATCGAAGCAAGGAACGGAGAAAATTACTTTCTTGCAAACACGTATTTTGGTGATACCTACACACTTCGAAAAATGTGTTCGATATTTGTCAATTGGTTTTTCTCGATTCTCTTAATGTTAAATTTCTGTCTCTCACTTTTCCATCCCTCTCGCCCCTCTCTCTCTAATATGCCTTTCTCTCCAGTAGCGTCACTCCTTGTCCTTCTCGTCAACGTATCTGATCGTTCAATAAGCACGAAGATATACGCCTCGGATATTCGGGGCGATGTATATGAATGAGGGTTAGCGTGTATCAACGGCCGAGGGGGTAAGAAAAAAAAGGAAAAAGGAAAGGAAGAAAGTAGGTTGCCTGGCTGACCGACGGTGCGCGAAGATTAAAAGCTTCTGATGTTTCGTATTTAAATTAACTCGTTACCCGGATCCTTGAGCGTTACTGTAAAATCGAGCATTCGTAAGACCGTCCGATTACGGTCCGCTCCCGCGGCTCGTTAATATGCATTGGTTCACCCGCCGCTGCTCGCCATCTGCGAACGTCTAACTACGTCATCGTCGATCGCCCCGCGACGTAAATCGACCCGCGAGATTTCACTTCTCTCTCTCTCTCTCTCTCTCTCTCTCTCTCTCTCTCTCTCTCTCTCTCTCCAATCTTTTCTCACCTGCGCGCGAACAAATACGCGCGCCAAAGGAATTATCCCGCGTTGCCGATCGATCTTCAAGAGTAACGCGAAAGGTGAGTGAAATGGAAAAGGAGAAGAAGGAAAATAGACAAGGCAGGGGAAAAAAATGTGAATAATCATAAAGTTACGCCCCTGACCCTAACAACCGTGAATTAATAAGTCCGTCCGCGCGGGACTAAATAAACGGGGGAGGGTGATCGCCGCGATAGCTTATCACGAGAAAGTAATGTGTATTTCAAGTGTAGTTGGAATCTCTCACTCTCTCTCTGTCTCTTTTCTTTTCCTTCTGTTCGTCGTCCTTTTCCACGGATTCCCCCGCCTTCTTCCGCACACTCTCTCTGCCGCAGGATCTCAATGCTATTGAGATAAAAATCTCGCGTTCTCAAACGCGACCGTTATGGTAAAACGGCGAGCACGCGTATTATCTCTCCCCGTGTTACGTACGTATGGCCAACAAGACGTAGCTCGTGACGGTAACGGAAACGAAGCGAATCGATAAATACGCGATACAGATCGTCGAAGATCAACGCGGTCGCGTTCTTTCGAGCACGTTTCTTCCTACGCCAGGAATGGAGGGGCAGAGGGAGATGGGAACGACGGGATTATGCACGTTCAATAAGACGGTGGATAGAGGAGCAGAGGGGCCCAGTGGCGTGACTCGCTCGCTACCAGGTCAAGACAATATATTTCGTTATTATATTATTACGTCGCTGGATAGTTAAGGGGCATTACGTATTTATCGCTCGAGCATTATTCCCTCGCTTTTCGTCTCTTATCATATCGCGAACGCGGGACACATGCGGAGACGTCCGAAGCACGCAGCAAAGTTTAGTGATTTAAGGATCCACGGATCGAAGGGTACCAGAGGGAGAACCGAGTTCGACATATGCAAGCGTATCGATCGATTTTCACGCACGCTCCAACCGGCATCTGTCGGCAGATGCGGCAACGCATACGGTTGGAAACAAATCTAAGGATTTAATGAGTCATAGATTAAAAGGACATCCTGCCCCTTTTTCTCCCGTTATTCTAACGAGCGAGTTTTAGGTTACGTAATCCGTCTGTTATTACTGTATATAGATATGTGTAAATGTACCTTTATTCTTCCTCGTTGTCCTATTATTCCTTAATGTTGGTAATGTCGCTGCCACACGATACGCTGTAACGAATAGCAATAATTTCAGTAATTAATTCTTTATAAGAATATATTTGTATAATCAACGTTCTCGTCGCACTATGCAAAAATTCTCATATTTATAACCTACTTCTCCAACGATTACTTACCACATTATTTTCGTTTCCACAGATGTAGTGCTTTCGCCCGATTCAAAGTATAATGTTGGTAAATCACTGTAGACGTCAAAACTCTTTTTGCAGTTTGCATTTTTGCAGCACAGACGTACAACCTCACCACGCCGCGTCGCGGTACTCTACTGCACTTGTAAGAATAGTTTATTAAAATTTGGGATCACTACTGAAGTCAAATTCAATTGTATATAACTATAATTTCATTTCTAGTATCACCGGCGACATTTAATTTCTTAATAATTATAAATTATATTATAATTATAACTTTTTGTCGAAAAAATTACTGTTTTCTATTATCGAATAAAGATATCAATTTGTCACCATTTGGATGGTAATTGACGCGCGTAGTAGTAGTTCGTTCGGCGTTTGTTTACCGGTAGCATAGTCGCGTGCGTTGTACGCATTCACGAATTTACCGTCTTTCGAGTAATGTGATGTGCTGGAAAGTACAATTCTTACATTGAATCGCGAGTGTTTAATATTTACGACGCGAGTGATCAAAGTTCGTGAGATCGGTATTTCGCGGATACGTAAATCGTGTACGTACAAGTCGAGGCATTGAACCCTAACCTACACAACGATTGGAATGGTGAGTTGTTTCTATACGTAAACATATCTTTTTGAAACAATTCTACATCAGTAATAGAATACTTACTTTGATAGCATAATTGTGACGTGATACACACACATTCTAGTGTTAGCTAACGATGGAACTTTTATTAAATATTCTCGATGATTCCATATATCGGGATAATCGAAAGATATCAATTATCATGAAAAAATCAAAACATCGTAGTGGGTTGGATATACCAACAGATGTCGCATAACGTGGAATGTCACAATGCCACGCGATTTCAAATCCATTCGCGAATAAGTTTTGCCGCCGATCTTTGTATTTTCTATCATACCGTAAATTCTACCAGTTTGAAAAAGCTAATTTTTGCACAAGTTACTGCTTCGCACATATAAATTTCTAAAGAAATACTGATTTTTCTCAAATACAAAAACATCGAACATCGACATACCATAACGTTATTAATTCTCAACACATTGAATCATCACTTAATAAAAGTATACACAGCCAAGTACACATTACAACATCTACAAATGTGTAAAAAGAACTAAAGCTCTGTGTCATTTTGTAAGCAATTTATCTGAAAATTACTCGTTTTTCAAATACTGAGATTCATATGAATCTGAGCACAATGATCATGCGGAAAATCTAACCGATTAATTCCAATACTCTCGTCCCAAATTCTCCTATCCATTCCACCGAACGTACGCATCTTGCTGACATATCATTCTTAGTATTAGATAGCGGTGTCGCGGGTCTCGATTCGAAATCAGCTTTGTGCCGAGAATTTGATTGGCAATCCTTGAAGTGGCACCTAGTCAATCGCTACCCTTTACCTCGCTGGCAGCGGCCACACACATGCGCGCGCGCGCTCGATCGTGCGTGCGTGTGTTCGCGGATCAGGTGTACCACATGCGCGCGCGTGTTGGTAAGTGGGTTTGGGTAACTAAAAGCCGAGCGTGGGTCGAGTGCGCGAGTGTATCATACAGAGGGCATTCGAGCGGAAAAACGCAACTAAACGCGAGTAATTGGAAGCCCGGGAGGGGGTGGCGGGAAAAGGATGGAGGGACCGAGTGCGAGGAGGTGGGGTGGGGGTTGGTGGCGCGAGGAGGGGGTGCGTTCGAGTCGCAGTAGGTCTGTCAACAACCCCGCGCTTCGACAGGGACGAATGCGTAACGATTATTATTTCGTTTCTCGCCGGAAGACATTTATTTTTCTGTTTTTTTTTGCCAGTTGTTTTACGCGGCGCGCCGCCAATCACGGATGAAATTAATTTTCGATCATCGGTTCAATTCTACTTCGACGTTGCGGAAAGATAAACATGCGAATTTTAACGTACATTGTCGTTATTATAATCGTCGCGAGAAAATATAAAATGTGTACGAGAAAAGCAGGCCCGTATGTTCCATGCGCCAATGTTGTTTTTATTACGAGGTGAATCCAGATTATTCAGTCTGATCTTACGAATACGGACCGAGTGAATGCCGCCCTGATTGCGCTTTCGAATTGAACGTGTGGGGCGAGGTAGCTAGAATGAGAGAGAGAGAGAGGGAAGGAGTTTCGTGTCAAACCTTCCTCGCGCGTTCCAGTTTAATGCGAGCGCCAGTCATCGTTGCTAATACGTTTCCGATTATTTTCTCTTTTTCTTCTTTTCCTGTCACATTATTTTCGCGCAGTCGCGCGAATTTCGCGCGCCACGATTTTTTCTCGATGACGACCATCGACGACGGGGGCAACGTTCTCGAGAAATCGTAATAAACACTTGATACAAATTTCGTCGAGTCTCTCGGTCGCTCGTTCGGTCGGTCTCTTTAAGTTCGTCGAGGCCGTTTCACGTAAATTTTCCCGGTCGCCTCGTTACGAATGGCGATAAATTCGTAGGAATAAAGGGTGCGACTGTTTCGTTCGGGAACGTCGTCTAGGAGGTGCCTCGTCCCGTGAAGACAGTAAAACGTGAGAAAGGGAGTGCGCGAACGTTTCGAATTTCACGGCTCGGTGTTTCCAAAACAGAATTCGGTCCTTTTTCGACGACGTGGCCAGTCATTATCACTACTGGCCGCAAACGATCGCTCCGTGTCGAACGATCGGTCGTAAACTGTTGCTCGCGGTCGATCTTCTATGAATTACTCGAACGTCAACGTTTCGAGGAAACGTTTCAACCACCGAGGTGTGGCTCCTTCGCGTTCCGGATCGTTTAATGTCTACTTTGAGTCGGTCGATTGATGACTCGAAGTGGATGGGTCACGATAAAAATGTCGAAGACATTCCAGCGACCTTTCAATCATTCGGAGATTAGAAATTAAGTCACGTTCCGTTTTGGTTTAGCGTCGTTAACTGCTTTTACTCGAGACAAATAATCACCTATTTCAAGATGATTAATTAGAGAATTATTATTTAATAGCGCATCGTTTGTGAAACGCAAACACTTTTTAGGTTCAATATATAAGGGTCTTCAGGGAGGGGCGAAGGAGCAAGCCATTGTCGATTTAGATTACTACATCAGTCGTAATCAGTCTTTCGCAGTTTTGCGAACGAGCGCTCGCTGTGTCTCGAGAGCGATGGGGGAGGACAAAAAGGAATTATAATCGAATCTGTAAACTGGAATCAGTGCTACCCCTTGACTCTATTGTGGGATGTCGTTTCTAAGTTGGAGAGAGAGAGAGAGAGGGAGGGGGAAATAAATGATTTAAGATGGACTCTTACCTACCCCGGATCCTGTTTCGCCTCCATCTTCGTGCTTTTCACCCTCTATTCGATGTCTCTCTCTCTCTCTCTCTCTCTCTCTCTCTCTGCATTCTCTTCACTCCCCTCTTTCCACTCTCTATCCCTCCCCTATCTCCTCCAACTGGATCCCCCACGCATCGTCCCCGAGAAGGGGTAGCACAGCAGCCGGAGGTTGTTCCGTGGTTGGCGTTGGCTTTTCGTTGCGATTTGTGCGGGAGATGTTTCCTTCCCTTGTGAACATATCCCGTGCACCCCTTCTTCCTCCTCCCCATTACCATCCCTTCGTTCCTTGTCTCTCCTTGGCCCCGCTCATCTCCTCCTTCCTCTCATCTCTTCTCTTCTCCGTCGTTCTTCTTCTCCTCGCCTCTATCCTACTCCGACCCAATAGGGAGGGCCGTAGCATATTACTGGCGTGGCAGTGCCTTCAGTTCAGTCAGTGTAAACCCTCGAAGGCATTTGCTGATTCAAATTAATCACAGCCGAGCTAGCTCACCCCTCGTGGCCCAAAGTCTCTCATTGCGTCCTCCTCTCCTTGCTGAGCACCAACGAGTCTGCCAGTCGGAGCAAACACCTTTAATCACCCGTTCTACCGCGTGCCCTCCTCCTTTCCTCCACCTTCTCTTCCACCCTTCGTCCGTCCACCGAGGACTCACCGTCTTCGTGAAATTTAACTTTTCGAAGGGTAACCGGAGTCGTTTAATTTGAATTTAAAGAAAACATTGGGGTTTATTTTTTTTCTACGAGGATTATAGACGTTCTTGAAGTTTGGAAAAAGATGGGCGGGAATGACGTCTTTGTGGTATTGGTTTTTTTTTGCACGTTCGAAGAATGTCTCGAACGTTGGGACGAATCCAACTAGAAGCACGGTAGATATGCTGCTATTCAGGAGCAGTATGTTTTCACGCTGCGATTCGATATTCCTTCACGAGAAAGTCGATCGTTTCATTTTTCCTCCTCGTCCTGTTAATGTGAAAGAACAACTGAAAAGTCGAAAAAATGTGAAGTGCCGACGTTTCACTCTGATGAATTTTACCTGTTTCGCAAAATATTCACCATTCAGCCGTTTGTCCCAGAGTACATGAGTTTTAGAAGCACGATGAATAATTTCTTCTACGGAAGGTACCTTTCAAATCTGTAAAGAGGGAGAGAGATGTAAGTGAATCGATCGAAAAGACAAAGATAAACGAGAAGGACATAAAAAGGACGTAAAAAGGAAAATAAGAAGGAGCCAAACGGAATTAGGAACAGAAACGTTTCTAAGTATCTCGGTTTGCTCTGTCACATTTTCGTAGTCTTCCACCTGTCCTTTCGTCGCGTTCTCTTACGAACTCAGAATGATGGAAGCAGAAAAACAAGAAAAGGCAAGAGGAGCAAAAGAGGATCGGCAGATGGAAGCGGAGAGGCGGTCCAACAGGAGTGCTCTTTAGAATTAGAGCAGCACCACCGTCAATCTCTCTCTCTCTCTCTTTCTCTCTTCTTCTCTCCTCCCTCTCTCTACTTCTTTTCAAACTCTTTCTCTCTTCTTGCTCCCACCGATGAATCCGCGAGGCGTCTCATCACGCAACATTACCCACCAGCCATCGCGATTTCTCCCGCTCTCCTAGTCCCTCTCTTTTACCTCTCCTCTCTCGCCAACCCTTCCAGCTTCACTTGGATCTCCCCTCTGTCCCGCGGATCCACCCTCTTCGATCCACCGAACCAACCCTCTTCAGACCTCCAGCAAGACTTCTCTTAGATCCCGTCCACGCGACATTAAGCCCACACAACTTGGCGTAATTTTTCCGACTTTCTACGGAGTCACCGTTAGCCACGAACTTTATTCCAAAAAATTCACGATCCCACTTCTCTATCCCAAAAGAGATAAAATCTGACATTCGCATGCTTCGTGCAAAAACATTATTTCATTCCGCTCTCGAAAGTCCGTCGAACGCGTTATGCGCTAACCCTCGTCTAAAATAATTAAAAGATTCACGAGAGTCTGCCATCGTGGTCTCCACCCTTCTCAGCTTATTCCCGGCGGTCTTCCTCGGAGTCTTCAGCCCCCTTTAGTTTCAGCCACAGCGTGGAAAGACGGGAGCTTCGTCGTCGGAGCGGGAATGGAAGTGCCGGAGGAGGAACAGGAGAAAGAGGAGTAGAGGATGGGCGAAGGGAGGAGCGGGAGGAGGAGGATGCTGGGACGCGAACGATGAGAGGGAGAAGAGGAGCCGGAGGGGTCACCCTCGAGGGTGCCGCTGCTGCCGCTGTGCTGCTGCTGCTGCCACGACGGGATGAGAGCAGGAGAGGAGAGTGAGCGAGGACGAGAAGAGGAGAGAGTAGGAGCAAGGGAGATAGGGACGGTTACTGAGGGAGGAAGTGCGGTACGGAGGGAAAGAGGTCTCGTCTCCCTGTCTCTATTGATCCTCCGAGGAGGAGCCGCGCGCACCTCGTCTTCCATCTCACCTCATCCTCCGGGGTGAGTCCGTGCCACGAGAGACGACGACGACGACGACATTGTCGACAACCACGGGGTTGGACGACGACGTCGTCGTCGTCGACCGATGAGAGACAAAAACGGAGGGAGGCTGCTCTTTCCGAGCGAACTCACCCCGGGCAAAATGCACCTAAAGAGACACGGTGCACTCTCGGCAAGTATTGAGCACAGGCTGCAATTTCAGATTATGCACCGCGTTCCTTCTCGTTGATCCTCGGCGGATGCTTAGAGAAGTGACTTGAAGTGTAGGCATTTGATAATCTCCGCGAAAGCCGTAAACTAGGACAGAGCGCGTAATTCAATATTGTTAGAGGATTGTGAAGGGTGCTCGAGTGAGCGGGCATTTTCCTGAAAGCATTGGAGAGAGCCTTCTACCGGTGGCTACTCTGAAAGCGGGCTCTCGTGAATTTTGAATTTAGGATGGATTAAGGTGAGCCCGAGCTCTCCGCTTCCGAGTGGAGAAGAAGCGAATCGGAGTTTTCTCGGTCGGATGACTGATTGCCGGTGCTTGTGACACGTTTGTACCATGTTTATATTTAACGTTACCAAGCCGGACCACAGGTGGACCGATGCACTGGAGCACTCACGGTTGTGGCTCGTATATCACGCCGGATATCAGTTGGACAGTTTTGATGAATTAGCCTCGTTAGCTTTACGACTGATTGTGGCTCTGGTCTGCCCGGATTTACTGCTTCTTTATCTTCCTCCTTCTTACTGCCCTCGATAGCGAGACACGCGTTTTGACTCTCGCATCCTCGAATCTTCCCCACTGGTACTCAGCCTCTTCGTAATCGTAGACAATTCAACAAAGAGTCTACCTTCCTTTTACCTTTGTCAAATTCGCAAAGAGTAGACGCTCGACAAAACTAACAACGAAACTAGTCCGAAATGCACGTAATTAAATTAGAATCTTGTCTCGTAAGTCCAGTAACAAGCGAGCACCTAAACTATTATAAACCAAATGCACATGGATTATCAGTTATCTCGGTCTCTACCCTCTTTATAGAAATCCTCCGATGCCTCGTCCAATCGGAGAATGTCATCAAAATGCCATTCCCCCGTATAGGGCTTTCGTACTTCCGATTGGTGCAAAAGTCAGTCATTATCTACTCCCACGTTCTCATTGTCTTTCTTTCTCTCACGCTCTCGTTCTCTCTCCGACTCTGCAGTCGTGCCGGCAGACAGCACGGCTCGATGTACTCGACCCATCGCGTTATCTTGCTCACGAGGAGCTTCCCCATTGGTCGTCGATGTTCCCACTCTGGTGAATGGCAGTGATGCCTCCCTCGCTCTCATCAGAGCCGTCCTCCGCTCTTCACGGCTCGTCTGTCCCTCGGCTCCGCATCGAGGATACTCGGTGTGTGCGCGCGTACGTGTGGATTCATCCCGCGATCCCCATTGGCCCGAGAGAAGCATCCTCCGTCTCGGATTGGACCGTGCCCGGTAGCATCTCTGCTCATCCTCCACCGCGTTTGCGCGCACCCGCCGTCCATGTGATTCTCTCCCCATCGTGTGTCTCCTTCGTCGAGATGTAGCCCCCTCGCGTTATCCAAAATGGTGGTTCCTCCATTCTCTCTTCTAGAATCAAATACAACGCAAGAATATTCGAGTGCGCAACGTATTCAATTTATTTTAACCAAAATGGCAAAATTCCTAAGGATACAATTACGAGGGAACGTATTCGATATCAGCTCAAGAACAAATAAAAACTCTCGCGCTTAGAACTTTCGGCATTTGGACACGCGTCCCATGCTCGGTCGAGAAAGTCCATCCGGTCCCCGCGAGATCTACTCCAGCATGGAATCCTTCCTCGAACATTAGACGACTTTAGCTCGTCTCCGAGAATAGCGAGGACTGTTAGTCATACATCCCGTCGTACATCGCGCTATAACCGGCTTCCGTCACGGCGCGGAGCTTGCGCGGCCATTATAGCAGACGCGCCGAGAGTGAGCCGATACACGCTCGCCGTGACGAATGCGGCGAGAGAACGAGAGAGGAGCGAGAAGAGGATAAGAACTGTGGGTGCAGGGGAAGGTGAGAGGTGAGAGGAGGGTGTGAGAGTGAAAGAGAGATAGGAGAAGCGGCATATGCGGAGGCAACGCTCATTGCAGCGGCAGTAACACGTTGCTGCATCTATTCATACACAACCGGGTGCACCGACGCCGACGTCGGCGGCATTGGTGGCGAGCCCACCGGTGCATATATCCAGAACCGACGAGGGAGAAAGAGAATGGTGGGAGAGGCAAGGAAAAGGAGGAAGTGCGACGAGGCTCGCAACAGTGGCCACTTCGTTCTTCCTTCTCCTGCATCGCGTTCTTCGCCTCCTCGCGTTCCACGCTCTACCGCACGCTCTTTCCTTCTCACTCGCCAGCCTCTTCGAACCGCTTTCTCCATTCTGGCGCTGGCCTCTAGACGGGACGAGAACGGCAAGCCTCGGTGACATCCACCGTTGGTGGCGGGGGTGAGACCGAGTGAGATGGTATGATAATTGGAGAAGACGACGGTGGAGCGTGGTGGGAGGATAGAGTCAAGAGGAGGAGGAGGAGGAGTTGAGCGGCGGAAAGGAGAGACGCGAGCACAAAGGGAGAGGAACCAGCGCAGGTGGAGGTGCTGCTGGGTGACGTTTGGGTGGGGGTCCGGAGGTGGTGCACCCGGTAGGAGGGAAGTGAGGAACCCTCCGCAAGAGGAGGCGACGCGGCGAGTCGGGAGGGAAGAGCAGGCGGTGGAGGAAGAGGTGAGGAGGGTTGGTTACCATGGCTACGAGAAACCGCAGCCGCCGCCACCGACGATGCGAGAGGTGTCACTGACTCCTGGCAAGCCTAGCGTGTACCCACACACGTGTCTCGCATCTCTCTACTCGCGAGGACGTGAGCGTACGCGCGCACACGCCCACCACTTCTC
Source organism: Tiphia femorata (assembly GCA_944319695.1). Taxonomy (NCBI): domain Eukaryota; kingdom Metazoa; phylum Arthropoda; class Insecta; order Hymenoptera; family Tiphiidae; genus Tiphia; species Tiphia femorata. The sequence continues at coordinate 3,335,711 of OX090899.1, forward strand.
TCGCGCATATACACGAATGAGTACGCGCGCGAGCGCGCGCTCGTGGACGCGAGAGTCCTCTCCCTGTCCCCGTCCGACGTTAAGCGCGAGAAATGTGGCCGTGTGTGCGTGCGCGCCTCGTCCGCGCGCCAGCTTCAACTGCGAGACAGTACGTGTGAAGTACCTTTTCGCCGTACTCTCGCGCGTAACGTATTTCGTCTTTGGACGAACGTGGTACGTTTGATCTCTCTTTCCCGGTCTGTCCCACCTCACCCGTAATGTATCCGTAAAGGCACTAGACGCGCGCCGCCCTGACGCTGACGGCGCACCTACGGGACGATGATAATGAAGGTCGAGGAATTACGCGGGACGGAAATGAGTTCGTTCGTGTCGATGGTAGAAATGTCAACGTACCTTTGAAGAATCGTAAGCACTTTTTTTTGACTTCGCTGAACTTTTGAGAGAATTCAGAACTGCGAAGATTCGTGCACGTATCTCTGGTCTGATAGGTTCGATTGCAGGATTGGAAGTGAGTTGCTTCGTTCTGTTTTCGGCTCAATATTGCCCAACTATTTGAACTTTGGACGAATACCCGCGTTGGTTGTTCTCATCGAAGAAGGGAATACGTTGGTGACCTCCTTTGGGAGCAAAACGTGCCAGCATTTCGTTCAGTTTGAAAGGAGTGGAGTCATCCGATGCTGTGACCTCGACACTGCAGAAATATATATGAGTCCCTTTGAACAGCTACACTCGCGCCGGTGTTTCTGAGAATCTGTGAGGCAGATACAGTTACTCGCAAAATTGAGGAGACCCAGCTCGACGTACGTGGTGCAAATGATCCGGACAATGAACACGATCGAGTACATTTGAAAGTAAAAATACAGTATACATTACTTCATTATATCGGGAATAATATTTCTTCAAAATCAAGTTGAATAATATAAAGCATTTATTTGTTCTTAACGATCAACGGAAATTGGTTACGAAAGCGGATTACCGACAGAAAATTAAGCGTATACATTGGATCTTGTGAATTATTCGACTCTGGGTGAGTTGAATATTGGTAGCGTCGAATGGAAAACCCCGCGAAATTTCTTTCAACTTTTAGAAGTAAATGGAAGGCATTCAAAAAAGGCCACACAAATGAGTTTTTTATTTTCTGAAGGGGATGCATACAATTTGCCGTAACAATCCTCAGAAAAACAATACCATCTTTTTTCGAAAAGACAAGTACGAGCTTCAATTCGCCTCGCTACGTGCCCCTCACTTTTCAATTTTCCGTAAGTCGCACGCACAACATTTAGAAAAAAAAGCTTTCACGAGTGCTAGTTTGGCGAACGACTGACAAAGGGTCCTAGAACGAACGACAGAGAGGAAAAGTGTTTTCCGTCCAATAGGTAGAGCAAAAACTAAATCACCGATGGAATAATTGACTCTCCAGTCCTGGCTCTCTTAAATTGGGCAGATGCATTGTGCCCTAAGAAGTTTACGACAGCGGGTCACTGTATCGTATATTTTACGATTTGCCGTCGAGCCGGTAATGGACAACAGCTTCGAGTTTCCGAGGAGAGCGAGAAAGAGAGTAGAAAGGGAGAGGGAAGCTAAGCCAGAGTGGGTATAGACGTGACTCAAAAAGAGCATCGGGAGGAAAGGAGAACGGCGGGAAACAAAAGATCCGCCTCTTAGACGGGGCCGTACCCTTTCAGTTTTCTTTTTTCCTCTTCCTCTCCCTTCGTTCCGTCTTCTCAATCTCCGTCCCCTCCACCTCCTCTCATCCTCCTCTCGCACTTTAACTTCCTCCCGCGACTTTCTCTTTCTCCTTTTATCTCGCTTCTCCGCTTCTCTTCGTCCGCCGGTCGCTTCTCTCGCTCTCAGTTCTCTCCCTCTTCAGTACCCCGCGCTCCAATCCTGTCGTCCGGGACGAGGAATTAAATTAAGGCTTCCGAAAATAAACCCGGCGACATTCAATTGTTTCTCGCCGGGGACCAGGCGAGCGCGACGTGCCACCCGAGATTCGAGCAGGGCGTCTGGCCTCGTAAAAGATGAGAAACGATCCGACAAGATGGCCGCCGACGATGCTGGACGATCATTCCCTAACCGAAGATGGTGGAAGGGGGAGCGGATGTGGCCGAGGGTGAGGCTTGGAGGAACGCGAAGGTCCATCGTCATCCTCCGCGTGGGTGGAAGAGAGACGAGGATAGAGACCACCAATGGGAGGGTCTGGACAGGTGGACCCTTCGATCGACGTGCCCTCTACCTTCGCCCTTCGACGAGACTCTCCGACTGCCCTTCTACTCCAATTTTCCTCACGGAATCTTGTAAATCCTTTTGTCATTGATTTAAGAAAAGACGAGGGACAACAGTTTCATTCATCACTGCGAACAGTCCTTCCACCGAGATTCTGCTTACAAAATATTTCTACGTCGAGATGCTTCGCTCAACGATTGACTTGGGTTAGCGATAAAATTCCAGGGGCTGATTCCAGCAGGAAGAATTTGAATCGAGCACACGAATGTGGGCGAGGAATGTCACGGTGGCGCGGGAGTGGTACGCTGCCGGCAGAAAACGACACAGGGATGGAATGAGAAGATGTGGAATGGGCGGGGTGGGCTGGAGGATGCGGAGAAGGGGGTGGCAGTTACGGCACTGGGCCGATGCTCTTTCCACGTCTTCGTCGGTTATCGCGTGTATAGTCCGATTCGCCTCGCGGTCTCCATGGAAACCCGCGGAAAAACCTATCGATTCTCCCTTTGGACTCCTCTGAAAGAGAACTCTTTCAAGAATCCCTCGGTCCCTTTTCACCACCATCCACCCTCCCTCCATCCCTTCTCCATCTCCTCCTCCGTCTCCTCCAGCTCCTCCTCCCCCCGGACCAGCCCGGATCTCTCTCGTCTTCCTTTCCACCGAGAGAAACTTTTTCCAGCTCCCACCGTGCCCTCATCCACCCTCTGCGGCTACCTCCGCCGCCGTTCAATGTCTGTACAAGAGCGGAGGGAAGGAGGGAAGGGAAAGGAAGCCAGCGGGACTCTCCTCGCGGCACGTCAGTGCCGTTAAAAGAGGTTTATTTCGCTAATAAGGCTGGACCTGTGCCGTGCTTATTGAAACAATAAAGAATCAGCCCTACCTCCTTCTCGCCTCACCACCACCCCTTTCGTCTACTAGACCCTAGAGGGGTGGTACGTTAACCCTCAAGATGGCGGACCGTCTCTGGTCACGGCGTGGACTACGCCGGTGGACTACGTGCGCGGGCTGCAGAGTGTCGCCTGATCAACTCCCGATGGATTTATCGTTCGCGATATTGCGGTTGCCCTTTGTTCTCCGTTCCTCCTCCTCCTCATCATTCTCGCGCGCGTCCTCTTTTCTCTCGCGTCGCGTCCTTCTAGTCATATTCCAACCGAACGTCGATCGGCCAGCGGAACGTCACCACTGTGGGTGTATGGTAGTCGTTTCACGCACCCTGTTGCCCTGCGGAACCTAGAAAAAGAATCTCAGCGAGAAATGGATCTGTTGGTAGGGTTCAGGCGAGATTCTCTCATTGAGCTGATCCATCGTTGCAACGAGTCGAGAGAAGGGTTAGGGTATATTGATCTCGATTCTCGTAGTTTCCATCGAACCTGGACCAATATTCTATTTGGCCATTATTCTTCGTGTCAATGAGGAATAAAATAATGAGGAGCTATGATTTCTTACGCAAACGAACATTGGATAGGGGCGTGCAGTAATTTCCTGCCGTAAGTCGCGCGGAAACGCTCGCAGTTCACCTTCGACGTTGCTCGCCTTATCGTTGCCGAGGAATTAAAGCGAGAGATGCAGGCGGCTGCTGCCATGTCTACATACCATTCCGTGGCTGAAGACATTTATTAAACGGATCGTATCGAGGGCCGCGATAAACTTACTCACACACGCATGCGAATGTCCTGCGAGACGGCGCGAGCCAGCGGCATTGGTGTCCGTGCACCGTGAGCGAGTCTACCCAAGTCCGCCGATCAATTCTCCTGAAATTTACGGCAACAATATGACGCGTCGGTGCTTTTTTCACGGATTAATCGCAATGGCGTCTGGAATTGTTCGTTTCGTCGTTGGTTGGTCGATAATCGGATCAATTAAGTCAATTATTTGATACGGATTATAGGAGATTATTCGATAAGTTTATGATTAATAGGGCATCCGGCACCGTCTCGGCGAAGGTTGGACGTATTTATTTCTTGCATACTGTTAGACAGATAGCATCCGCGCCAGTGCTGTGTCTTGCCTCACATTCCGTGGCGAAATACATTTATTAAAGCCGGCTATAATCGAGGATTGCGATAAACTGACTTGCACGTGCATACCAACGCGTAGATGTGCCCACCGTCATCGGTTAAACGACTTACTAGTGTAGATGAGATTTATGGGTTTTTGTCGGCTCCACTTCTTTCTCGTGGCGTGCAGGTAGAAAATAGTAAATTAACAATATCCTACGTATAAGAAACGTAGAAACCGGTAATTACGAGATGAAAGAGAAAGCAAAATTAAGTGCGTGATTTTTCAGATGAATGTAAGTGGAACGAATAGAAGTTTGACACGCTTAACTCACAATCGTATTATTCTCACGATTATTGACACGTTTCTCGCATACGAAAATTTCGTCTCCTTAATTTTATCAGCTGCTCTAGCACCGAACTCCGCCTCAGGAACCTACTTTTCCCATCTTCTTCGGTAGTTCGGAAGTAGGCCCTTCGGAAATCGCCAATCGAATCGCATTTGAATCTTCCCGTTTCCCAATGACCCACTTTATCGACACGTGATTCGGGTTAGCGGTGGAAACGACGGATTAGAACCAGCTGGCCGTAAGTTCACGGAACCTTCTCTCTCGTGACGTACTCGGCCCCTTCACCCACCTCTCTCTCTCTCTCTCTCCCTCTACCACCACCTCCACCCCTAATATGCTGCGTTATCGCTAGATTTATCGGTTATCGGTTACGTGCTTGGCGCCTTCCTTCTGGCGCGCCGTGCCACGACCTTCGGCACACAGACCCCTTATATCGACTTTTTCTCGCCATTTTCGTCACTGGCGGCGGGCCCTGCCGCGGACGTCTATTAGGTACGCGGCTTTTTAATATCGAATATCCAGCGTGAAACTTTCGCGAGGGTAGGGTGCCAGCACGGAAAATGCGTTTTACGTCGAACGTGTAGGGAGGGGGAGGCTTGGTAGGTTGGTAGGTAGGTAGGTAGGTAAGTAGAGATGGAGGGACGTGTAAAAAAAGTTTCGCTGAAAGTCATGAAAAAGTCTTCACCGGGGATGCAGCGGAGCGGGCTCGACAAGGTGAAAATGTGATTGACTGCGTTTCGCCGCGGTTTTCGCGCCTTTTCCTTTTTCTCCGCCCGCACAATTACGAACGAGAGAAGAAAATTTCGGGAGAAAAAATTCCGCACTCAATGGCGATCCTTTTGAACGTGGGTAATCTTCGTCGCGGAACTTTTCGAGTGGCGCAATTCGAATTGCGGAACAATCTCGACTGTGGAAAAAGGCTCAATTCTCAAGAAATTCCTTTCGAAAAGAAATATCTCTATAATTAATTTCACCAATCGAGACACGTATTCAACTTCGTCTTAGTGAACGAAAATTCCGAGCGACCTGGACATCGGAGAACTCGAGCGGAGGAAGTAAATTACTCGACTTCGTCTCGGTAAAGCGCGTCGTACGAAATTATCCTTTCGCGACTTCTCTCACCGTTCCGGAGAGAACGCGCCGCGACATTTATGTAAACGAATTACAGACTGGGACAGCGCCGAGATAAGCGGGGGAGGATGGTGTGTCTGGTTGAGAATCGATAGAGCTCCTGCCGAGACTACCCCGCGAGACACGAATTCCCGGATTCCATGTCGCCACCCCTAAAAACCCCATCTACGAAGCGAGCCTCGGCTTCCATCCACTCTCCTTCCTTTCCTCCCTCGACCACCCTTCCCGTCCACCCTCACCCCCTCGATCCACCCCTTTGGTGCTCCTCGAGGCACCGCATTACCTCTGGACGAAAGGACTTCGGGGTCTGGGAAGAGAGATCGACAGAATGGAAGAGGGAGGGGGTAGAGAGGGTGGATGAACGGGAGTGGGTGAGACGGGACGCGAGAAGGAGGGAAATAAGAGAGGGAGCTACGAGAGGGTGAGAGGAGGGAATTGGAAAGAGGGAAGGAAAGGGCTGGAGAGAGCAGCAGCTCGCGAGGGCCGAGCACAATGGACCGCCTCGGAGATTCGGAAATGTCGAGACCCACGATCCTGAATGGGAGACGGATGAGGAGCCTGCCCCAGCTGGATCCCAGGACAATGCATCCTGGAAGACGAATGTTAACGCCGACGATAACGCGGTTTAATGCAGAGATAGATGGTGCTCCTCGACCCGATTCGCCATCCACCGCCGCGCCACTTGCTCGCTCGGGTGTCAGTCGACCACTATCAACTGCCGTCCTCGACTACCTTCGATTAATTGTACGCACTCAAGGGGTAGGATCGATCGATCGTTCGTAGGCTCGACGATGCGTCGACGAAGACACGTTGATACGACGCTCTCGATAGACTTTGGAGGGCGCAGATGAGGTGTGGCAAGAAGGCGAGAGAATGTTTAAATACATTGTAGATGTTTTTCCGTTAATTTCTTCCCGCACAGTATGACCCTCTTACTGCGTGGTTTTTCCTAAGTAGTCCTCGGTTTAGTTTCCTTATAACTTTCTTATAGAGTAGGGTGAGAGCCTGGGTGAGAGTGATAGTGACAAAGAAGGGTACGATTGGGTATCTCTACGTTTCAATTTTGTTGCGCTTATCTTTTTTGGTTCGGTAGCATTCGTTCAAAAGTCTCGACGAGCCTCTTGCGTAAATACGTGGAGTGGCAAGGGCTTATTGTCCTGATCTGATACACAATTTGTAATATAACACAGTAAATTATATTCGTTGTAATAATTTAAGAAAGTAAATTACAATCGTTGTACAGCAATTGCGTATTATATTCGCGTGCTTGCACGATAGGTTTATTTACAGTCCTCTTCTTTAATTACAGTTTCGCAAACGGAAAACTGAAGACTCGCCGACAGCGACGAGGGGCGTCCGCAAGATAACGCGTAGTCGTGGGATTTATCGGCGAGGGATGCCGCCCTTGTTTGGCTGCTTACTTTACGATCAACGACGAGCAAGGTAAGTGGAAGGTCATCGTTCTCATAATCTGTTTGAACAAGTGTCATCGTGTCGAGCGAAAACGAATGTCCCCGTCCACTGTTCACGGTACAACCCCGCCCACACACGTGCCCGACGATCGTCCTAATGAACACCCCGACCTGTAACTTACGATAGATAATTGCATCTAACGATGCTTACGACGATGTCGTAGGGTGTCCTCTTGGATGGTTTGGCCGATCTCGTTGGTAGCAGCAATTACACGCTTCTCGTAAACACACACGGGGTACGTTCATAGACAGGATAGTTGCTCAGGACTTGGGTAAACGGATTGGTTTAACCTTTGCTTCAGGCGGTCAAGGTTACCGGTAACCTCGCCGGTAACTTAAAGGTGCTTGGGTGATCATACGATCGACAGTTTTAATTTCCTCCCAAGAAATTCTCACGGCTCTACCTCAGCAACTTTAACCAGTCGATCTTCCAACGATCTGTCTTTCGGTCTGCGAAACTCCTTGCACACCCTTGCTCGAGACTACTATCTAAATCGTCAGGTTACCATTAATATATTCAAGCGTGCTAATCGTCGCGATCGCCCACTCTACTGAGAATTTTCCCTCCATCCTCTCCGCTTCTCACTCCATTTACTTCAAATTACCCCCAACGACAATCTCTTCCGCGCCCACGTCTCCCCGCCTTACCAAATCCTCGCCATCCTATCGGACACGAAGCACAGCCGCGAAGCGCAATTACATTTATCCCAGAATGTACGAACTCTCTCGGGAGAGAAAGAGCGCGAGGAGGAGGCGATATCTAATCGCGGCATAAAATTATTCCACATCGTCATTACGTGCCGCGAACCGTCGCTATCATCAGTGAGCCTGTTTTCTCTCCCTCTTTACTCTCGACCCTCCGACCTAAAGCTTCCATTATAAGTGTTTACTTTCTAGGCGGCCTCCGTGCTCGACTCGCGGCCACTCGCCATTATCGTTAATCGACACCGAATCTCCTTCTGGTTAACCCCAGACTTCGAGCGAAGCGTACCGTGGAGAGGAAAGGAGGGAACGAGAGAAGGAGGTTGGTGGGTGGGTGACGAGAGTTCCGACGGTGTTCGAAATTTTCGATCAGCGATTGAGAACCTCCTCCGCATTCTTCTCGCCACCGCTTCTTTTCTTCTCCTCTTCATCCCTCCCTCCTGATTTTCGCGTTCACCTCGTTCCCTCTGCTTTCACCCTCCTCCTCTCTCGGTCCTCCTTGGCTCTATCTCGCCAAGGGTGGGTACCGTGGGCCGCGCGCGATATTATAGGGCGAAAACGGTAAATGGCTCTAATAATGCGAAATCTCGGTGGCCATAAATACGGGCGGACGATATCGCCAGGCTGATCTCGGTGGCATGTCCAAGGAGCTGCGTTGCCGTGTCTCGCGCAAAAGCCGTTGATACCGGGTCTAAGGTGCCCAGGTGTGTACCCTCCTCCTCCTCCTCCTCCCTCGTCCTCATCGCGAGGTACTCACGTGAGTATCGCGGGTACTGGAGGTACTCACGTCAAGTATGCGCACGACGGCTTATCATACCTCTCGCGCGACTCGGCTATACGGTCTTCCTGCTCTTTATGTTGGCTACGTAGCTATGCGTCCGATTTACCCCAGCTCGTCGGATCGTGGAAACGCCAGCCGCGAGTTTGGCTTTGATTCCGACTCGGACGATTTGGATTCTACAACGGTATGCGCATACTCCAGGTGATTAAGGGGAGTGGCATTCGATGTGGAAGGTAAGGTGAAGGTGAAGACGTAGGAGGTTACAATCCTGGTTTTCGACTGCCTCGGCCCAATCGTGGAAAGATTTTAAAAAATTCTTCTGAAATTTTATGCACACTTTTGTCTCGAGATTCACCGAGGTGAGACACTACTCCGCGTCAGGGTTCTCGTGAAAGAGGAATACTTTGCCGTGAGTCTGGAGGTTGAGGAGGGGTCGATGAGCGAAGCGAATCGTACGGAAGACACGACGTGTGCCGGGCAGGAAGAACTTGCGTGTCGTCCAAGCGTATACGCGCGGGTGGTCTTCTCCGTGTGCCTTACACACGTAACACGGATCGTCCTTGAGCGATCAGGGGGCGAGGAATATTCCTCGGAGGCACGAGCGGCGTGCTATCCCTCGCGCATGCATAAGTGACGATTTCTACGGGGGCAAAAAAAGCCGAGGTGTTTGACGTTCGGCCGCTTTTTCAAGTACCGTGACGCCGCGATGCGTTTTTGCGCGTCCTTGGGCGCTATCACATTCGTCGACCTTCCATGGGAGTTTCGTTTAACTCGGTGATCGAATTTATAGCCGAGATCGTTAACAACCTGCTTGTCGAAGAAAGACCGAAGCTGGACTACGTTTCAGGTGTCCATCGGAGATCAGACTACCGATCATTTCCAACGTTTTACGAAGTCTCACGATCTTTCGGCGCCCATAAGCAATGATGTTAAAAACGACGTTATTTACGCGCCCGGGTTCAAGCGTGTCCCTCTTCGTGAGGGACAGGTCGCTGGGGCGTGCGTGTCGCGGCAATTCTTTCCGCGGTCGTGGCAAAAGTACGTCCAGGGGTTCTTTTGTACACCCCGCGTCCACCTACCTCGTGCTCCTGCTCCCACCTCCTTCCCTCTGGCCTTTACGAAGACAATCTCGACGTCTCCCATCGCGCGGCTCGGCCTGGCGTGTCGTGTGGTGGACATCACTCGGGGGTGGGTTAAAGAGAGCCCCCGAGAAGGGAGTCTAGCGTGTCCGGTATCTCGTCCTGGGATCGCAAGAGACATTTCGTCCCCCCTAAGAAGTCAGTCGGGGTACCACAAATGACCATCGGCCGAGCCACCGCAGGCCACGAAGGTTCAGCACGAAGTCCACCCGTCCTCCATCTCCCTCCTCCACCTCCTTCTGCTCCTCCCACACCCCCAGGCCGATCCACCCCCGCGGTGTTCGACTCCGTATCTTCGAGCGCGCGCCTACTGCCAGGGCATAGATTGTAAGATAAATGGATTTATCGTGTCTCGATGCTGGGGAAAAAGGCTAATCTCGAGTCGAACGACGAGTGTCTCGAGATCGATGGCGCCGAGTCTTCGAATTCGTCAGTGGCTCCTGATGTGTCGAGTCTCAAGGGGAGAATTTTTGCGAGATCGAGTTTCGAGAATCCAAGGTAGTAATTCTATTAAAGAGACTAACCTTGCTGAGGTTTATTTCGTGCGAGCTCTAGAGTCGTCGAGTACGAAGTGTCTCTTATACACGGAAAATCGACAGTGTTAGTTGGGTAGAGGATCGCATCAGGGTGATGAATGAGGACAGATAATGAGGAGGGTGGCTTCTTGAGTGTCTCTTGAACGAATAGAGAGCCCCTTTCTCGTTAAGGCGCGCCACTACGATAAATGGAGAGCGTAAGAGGAAAATTATTTAACGGTTAGTTAGCGGATTGCGCATTTGTTCGCAGTCGTTGCAAGCAAATCGTTTTTTTACGGGACCTATGAAGAATCGTCGGACGAAAAAGATGCATCTCGATTTTTTTCTTCGACCCTACGAGCATGAAAGAAGAACGCGTCGGACGTGCCGTTCGGGCCAAACGTCTTTCGCAGTCGAGGCAATAAATGCTGACGTTACGCATCGCTGTGAAATTCGAGAGGACCGAAGTATCGCTTATCGGTTGGTATCAGATTCTCATCGTACTCACGCGTGTGTGTATCGAGAGAAGCCTGTAGCCAGGCGGAAGGCAGGGGGCGTTCGAGGCATTTGCGATCTCTCCTTGAAACGATCGAGTCTGTTTGATAAAAATTTAGAAAATACATTTACCCCACAGTTATTGCGACTATTCGCTCAAACACGACGACCATAATAAGGGGGGAGTAGAGTGACTTAGCGTCCAAGCTCGAGCGAATGATCTGTAGGCAAAGTTGTTATGTCTCTGGGTTAACCGTGGTTCTCCAGTTCGAGCATACCTAAACAGCGGTGACAAACACGCACAGGACTACGTTGTTCTTAATGGTCTACCAATACCAAAACAGGATCCAATAGGGGCCAACTCCTCACTACACATCGATCTCGTTCGACTAAACATCTTAAAGGTTCACGCTCGCGATACCTTTATCCGATTGACTTCTTTCTCGATCCAAAAATAAGAATCTAATATTTTTTCATTACGCGATTATCTCAGGACGAATGGCTTTTTCTATTTTCTCTATTGAATTATTTTAACTTTAACAAGAATTCACGGTGGAATTACTACGAGAAGTATAATTGTTACGTTCACATGGCGTTTGTTCGGAATTGTAAATTAAATTTTGTTTCGTAAGCATTCTACTGTATCCTTTAAAATGTCGCTTTGTAGGTGATCATATCGTAGCGCCATCTGTATTTCACGAAGCAACTACTTTAAATAGTCTCACGATTCAATTGACCCAAGGAAACTTTGAAATTACAAGAATAATTTACAGTAGATTTAAATATGAATCCAACACCGTTTACCAGAGGAAGTAAGAAATTCGACTATAATTTTTATTCAAATTTTGTGCTACGATTATCTTTGGTACTATGTCGATAATATTGGACGAAACACTAAATAAACACGCAGAACTAATTTCCAATACTAATTTCCAATTTAAATCAAACCGCCCGTATTTTTTCCACAAAAAATGATAATGGAACGTGATTAAATACCCTTCTCAGGTAACGCAACTGTTCATACCGACGAAGATCCCGTCAGTTTTATCAACGGTTCACCTCTGTAGGGTATCGGTGGGAGTGATGGCGCTGCGTGGCAACAAAAAGCGCAAACTCGCCGGTTGGCGACATCTCGCGAGAGTAGACCGAATGTGAGGTGCGTGGACGGTTCGTGGCAGGGCTGCCAACGGAACGGTCGCATCGACGGCAGACCGTGCGCGGTGTCGCGTCGTAAACAACGATTCCTCGCATCCGTGATCGTTTCGTTGTCGAATTTACGGTGGACTTGGGGCCCCGGAGTCGCATACGAGCGATCCACTGGGAAGATTCGCGTGCGCGAGTGCGTTCTTAAACCGGTTTCGCATTCGTGCGCGTCGGAGAGGCTAGTTCGATTGTGATTTTCGTTTCGCCTCGGCGGAGTGAGCTCGGACGAAGGTAGTGCATGCACCGTGCGCCAGTATCATCGCTGGTTGGCAAGCGTTGCCTTCGAGAAGTGCAGTAGGGCTGCCATTTTCCGTGTGTGTCTCTCGACCACGGCTAGAAAGAGAGAGGGATAGAGATAGGGTGAGGGAGTGAGAGAAGAAGGAAGCCGTGAGAGAGAAAGGAAGGATACGGACGTGCTGCGAAAAAGTGGGGTTTGGGGGGGGAGGGTGAGAGAGAGAAAGATAGAGATAGGAGAGAAAAAGGTGGTGGTGGAGATTGAGGAGAGAAAAGGAGACCCCCGAGTGAAGATACGTCCTGAGAGGCAGGAAGGAAAATTGAACGGTGCCGAGGGGAATAGCGGAGGATCCTCGTGGCAGGAAGTTACTTCGCGGAACGAGGTGACACGACGTCTGGTGCAATCGGTAGTAGGGTGTACGGTGACGAAGGAGAAGCCGGTGGAGGAGGAGGTGGAGGAGGAGGTGGGGGTGCTCGTGGAAGAAGGAAGAGAGGAAACGAAGAAGACGAAGGTGGAGAATCGAGACGCGGGAGCGCGCGTTCGAAACTGGACCGCCGATTAAGGTTAGACGATGTAATTTTCACACGGTATGCGCGAGCCTTGCGAAGGTCGTGCTTCTATTTCCGCTTTTCTTTCGCGCGTCGCTCGCGTGCGCGCCCGAATTATTCGACACGCGAGAAATACGGAATCGGAGGGGACTAAAATGTGTGCTAATTAACGAGTAGATGGCATTTTGAGATTAAACCAAGCACATTTCGCTAGGCTCGCGCGGGTCTGGAGATTAGTACCACATACTATTTGCTCTTTTCTCGTGCTCGTTCTATCGCGTGCCACCCGAAAAAGGAGTGGAACGAGGAGAAGAAGATTAAACCAAATCCAGTCGGACTGGTCTAGTTCTACGTCCAGTTCCTAAACTCTGGTGACTAGGTCGAAATACGATTTACTTTTTCCTCGCGTTCCTTCCGATGCGTGGGTGCATTTATTCGCCACGCTGGAAAAAAGGTAACGAGGTCGTGTGAATTTCACCTCGCAGGATTAAACTCACCACGTCGTCTAAGAGAACTGGCGCGTGTCTAGGGACTGAGATGAAATGCGATTTGCTTTTTCTCTCGCGGTCTGTTCGGTGCATGCGTGGGTGTATCTGTTCCCCAGGCGAAAAAAGGAGATGGAGTCGTGAGAAAGAGTTCGCATCGCAGGAGTAAATCGACTCCTGGCAGCCTAGACTCGCACACGTGTCTTGGGAGTAATTCGAAATGCGATTTGGGAGACCGTTCGAGATCTCTCTACGCTACTCTCGCGCACGGTCAGCTTGTCAGCTGACTTTTTCAACGCTCGTACATAGGAAGAGACGGGCTTCGCGTACGAGTGCCTCTCCGCTAGAGAGAAACCAGTTTCCTTTGGACGGCGCGTAATCTTCGTGGGCCGTCAATGTCCCTGCCCCGGTGCGTGGGACGAGGGAAGACGGCTTTGAAAACAAACGATGCGTTTCGGAGCTCTGAAAAAAAGAACCGAATGCGTCAGCGTAGATTTATCGCGCGTAGGAATTATTGCTCTCTCGATTGCCAACGAGTTATATTCGTAGACGAGGAATCATAGTAGCGGATGTTAATGGATTATTATTAATCGAAACACAGGCACTGCGAGTACGTGTTGCATGGTTTCCGCATATTCACAAAGGCACCGTGTATTAGTTGTATCTTTTTCTTTTACAAAGAATAGAAGTTGATATTTCGAAAATGGAGCTTACAATGAATCGTGTTCGGTGACCTCGACGTAACGCGTTTGTATTGGAAGAGAACGAGAGGGTGTACGACCGGTCGACGAATTGCGCGCGTTTTATTCGCCCATCTACGTCTAGATAGCGGAAGTACTAGATGATTAGGCGCATTGTTTTCCATGCTCGTTTGGCGCTCCGGGTGCTCGTCGTGGTACCCCACGTTTGGCACGATGACTGACACTGGCTACTCAGGATGCACGTGATGTGTACGCGCTTCATTATTATCGCGATACCACTCGGGTACCGTAAGTACGTGTCTCGCGAAACAGCCTTTCTAGGACTTTCGTTTTACTGCTTTTTATTTAGAGGTCATTTTCAGATAGACAAATCTACGCACCGATTCACGGTGTCGGCGAAGATAAATTCTCACTGCTAGATTTCGTTGTAGAAACCCGCCGTCTTTCTTCTTGTCGCGAAAATAAATTTTACGACGTTTTCATTGCTTTCCGCGGGTTTCACTTCGGGGGGTTTACGTCCTCGACGTATGCAAGAGTACGGTCAATTTGTTTACTTTCTCCCGTCTCGAAAGCTTCTACGAAGAATTCAAGGAATAGGAATAATTTTATCGGATTTTTGTTTAATCGCGACGCATCGACCGAACGACTAATATTCGTACATCCTCTCGCCCTATGACCATTTATTTTTCACGTGTGACCTTGCAAAACCTACACGTCCACGGAATACTACGTTCTCGGTTTGCGGAAGTTTACGCTCGGTCTGTGCCACACAACCGTCTAGAATTATAAGCCACCGTATAATTAACAATTAAATCCGCCTCTCGCGCGAACGTTTTGCGGTTTCGGAACGAGGGAAAGCAATCGCGTTATTTGCGAACCTACTCGCAAAATTTCACTAACTTTTATACTCTCGTTCATCCACCTTTCTCTCCCCACGATCGCAAGAGTGCCCTCTCGTTTCGATAGTTCTACTTCCTCGATGCATAAAACTCGGACTTTTTACCTCCTACCTTCGAAAGCGCGCGCGCGGTTCTTCCGTAACTTTGCAATTCCAACTGTTTACCCCCTCCTTTTACGCGAAGTCGTTGAAATTCTACGCGTCACGAACTTCTTGGCCCGCTGACCCTTTCATCCATCGTACTTACTTTCCTCTTCCTTCTTCCTCTCGCCTTTTCCCTTACCTCTGCCGACACGTGCTCCACGTTTTTTTTACTCCACACGAGCGGGCACGCACACGCGCGCGCGCGGACAAGAGACTCGGCTGATGAATCGCCGTTGACCCTGGAGCCGCTCCTAGGGAAGGAAATCGGCCAGTAATTTCCTTTATGCCTACGCGAGCGATATCAATGCTTATAGATCGACCTTTCTTGGTTTTCGTCCTTGGTGCTGTCTCTCTCGGCGCACGACGTGAACGAAGAAGGGGAACCGGGAAGAGAGTGAAGAAAAAGAGAAAAAAGAGGAGAGTCGCGCCGTCTTCGATCCTTACTTTTCCTTACGCTCAGCTCTGACCTTTTACAGGCAAAATAGTCCGCGG
Organism: Tiphia femorata; assembly: GCA_944319695.1. NCBI lineage: Eukaryota > Metazoa > Arthropoda > Insecta > Hymenoptera > Tiphiidae > Tiphia > Tiphia femorata. The sequence continues at coordinate 3,351,222 of OX090899.1, forward strand.
CCGAGTTATCCATTCGTGGCCGCGAGGATGTAAATCGTGAACGCGGGACATGCGAGCTGGAAGGATCGAGGATAGGGTATCTCGACGTTGATTCACTCGAACCAGTCTGCCAGACTCGTTTTCCCCTATTCCGTTTGTTTTCGCGAAACGCACATTTTCCACTTGGGAGTAATTACGGCTGGAGAGAAAATCCGAGGAGTTCTCGAAACGAGCGATGCCACCCACACGCGAGGACGTTAGGTGTTTCGCGTTTGCATACGTTTCTTCTCCCCTTCTTGCTTTACCGGCTGCACCGTGTTGCGTGAACGACACAATGCGCCGTAATCGTAAACGTAACTGCGCTCGCGAAAATACAGAGGCGGATGTCGAGGCTAATGCTACTCTCATACCCGGCAATTGCAGAACGAAGTTGCTCTTACGGTTACGCATTCCACGCGATGTCAAGTTACATTGTCTCTTCCGTTCGTGGAGTCTCTTTCGATTCTCCTACCGAAGTTTTTGCGTGCTTGGAGCGAAAGCGTGTTTCGATCGAGTAGATCCAGTAACACGTGTCGAAGTCGAGGTCGAAAACTATAAGCATAACGTGAGAAACATCAATTTCTGTCGTTTCACGAAGAGCTCTTCCGCACACGTCGTACGAAAAAGTCACGGGGTAAGTGATAACATTGCCCGGGGTGATATTGTTTTCTTTCATCGATTCGTAAGCAGAAGATTGTCGTTTAGCGGAAAACTTTGTCGCGTTTTCTGCAATCTTTGGATAATTGATTTTGGAAAAAGATTGTCTACGTTATTAACATTGAAGTAATAGAAGCTAAGGGGATGAGGAAGTTGAGTTAAGTGTTGGAAAGATCGTCTTCCTTGAATAATTCAATTTGCGACCGTTTTGCGATGTAGGGCCGATGTTAAATAACAGGCCGATCGGTCCGGTGTAATTTCGTTGAATCGGCAGCAGCACACGCGCGCTTCCCTCGCCAAAACAGAAACATTTAGTCGCTCCGATGAGTCGGCGAATTTCACATGCTTCCGCGTTCGAAGTTTCCTAATGCGAGGCGTCCTGGTGGACGCGCATGTGCCGTGCAACGCTGACACCGAATTCCACGAAGAAATTGTAGTTTGCTCTACCTGTTGACAAAATGAGTTCACTGCTCGAAGATATTGCAGAGGAATGTTATAATACAGTGGACTCAGCTAAAAGAAAAACAGGTAACCGGGTATTTTGGGTAGGCAGCAGAATCGGCCATGAGCGTAAAAGTAAGTTTCCAGGACAAACGATGTTGTCGTCCGTCGACATTTTGATAATATGGGTGGAATTAACGCATTGCGGACGGAGGACGAGAATTTGCATTTCCAAATTCTCAGCCAATGGCGGTTATAACAATGGTAACAGTTATAATGACACGTCGTAACAGTTAGGAGATTTTAATAATTTGACGCAAAAAAGTACATGGATACTGGGTATGGTTAACAATAAAATTTCTGGTTCGCAATGTGTTAATTTTTGTTATTTATCTTCGTAACCGTGAGTTTGAACCAAATTTTTTGACGTTGAATGAACGTCAATCTCTCCCCATTCAACTCACCCGCCGTGTTAGTCGTAACTTCATCTACTTTTACTACATTTTATCGCTGAAGCGGAAATTCGTCGACGAAACATTCTCTTGTCCAGGAGCATAATGTAGTAGTATCCATTACACGATGTATTAACGATCGCGGTAGTGGCGCGCGCTTCTTTCGTTATAGGCGGAATAGAAAAAGTCGCCGTCGAAGCCGACATTATTATTACCATTTCTCAGTGGTACCTGGCACGCTTAGATATGCGACGAAAACAAGAACGGCAAGTCGCACACTTGCGTGCCCTCGCTATAATTAACACGATTATGCTCGATAATACCTGGAGCGGATCGTTTAACATTGGCCGAGGTGTCCACGACGAGGGTCTCCAACGACGCGATCGAATCTGCATAGATCGCCTTCTCGCGGGGACAAGTTTTTACTCGATCGAGCTATCTCGAGAAAGAAGCATGACCAGGTTTAAACCACGTAAACAACTTTATTCATTAACATCACCATTCACGCTACTTTTTCCTAGCAGTTTTTGGCACGCGTCGTTTAATCCTTCGTCGCGTTTCGAACCTTTGGAGGATCGTCATCGAGTAAAATCTGCTTCCGGTGTACGGCGTGAGATCATTGACGAGGCAGCTCTCACGGTTATATAACGCAGCCAATTTATGTAAATGCATCGAGGTGTGGATACGAGGGTCGTCTATGGTCTATGGTGGCATAGGATTGGTAGAGACCGAATGCGGATGTATGCGTCGATAGCATATGCGTAGGTTGCTTAACAGAACCGTTTATGTGTAGATGTATGCATTTACTGCAACCATACGTATATAATGCGCGTAGCCATATAACACCCTCTCTGTATCGTGTATAACACTTGGTATATGCAACGGGTGTAAGTGCAGATGCATTTCAATGCACGTATCCCATGTAACACTCGCTAAATGCAAGGCCTGCTAGAGCGAATGCATGTCCACGCGTGTATCCTGTGTAACGCTTCGTAAATGCAACGTGCGTAAGTGGAGTGAATTATTTAGGTATATGTGCCGTGCTTCCTGCATTACTCTCTAAATGTACCAAATTTTCGGTAACGCTATGAATTAGAAATTGTGTAAAATAATCGGAAAGCGAGCAAGATTCAGAAACGAGGACTTTAGATCTTTCGTGGACCAGCGCCCAGGAAAAGCACTTTCGGCATACACGAATATATTCGAAGTTGTGCGCATATACATTTATTTCCATATAGATATACACCTGGATATACATCTTGCAGGCGACTCAATGATGGCACGCGTAAGCGTACACCGAAGAACGGTGAGTACACACGTCCAACTTATACCCACATTCTCATTTCTTACCGCATGCGACCATTTTACGGTTGTAAATCGGCATGAATTTACAAGACGAACGCGCGTAGATCCAGCGAAAGTACAAACACCCCGGACAGTGTATACCCTCGTCACCGTGCTCGGTACATAAGACACATTTATTGGCGCGCGACACGTCCACGTGGTTCATTCATACACTACGGACGCCCCGAGGCAGTCGCATGTATAAATTAAGAGTGCGGTAAGTGTAGAATCGCACACTCTTGCTCGCGTTCACTGTGTGTGACGTATTTCGCGCGTAGCTCGTGTGACGCGTGGTTCAACACATCGTTGGTTACACCGCAAATGGGAGCGGGGGTGTCGTATGTGTGTGTGTGCACGCGCGTGTGTTCGTACCACAGGATGCAGCGTGTACGTCCTCAGCCTATAACAGGGACGGGTCAATGGCTTTGCGCTTATGCCAGGAAAACGATAAGTGTCGCGCGCCGCTGCACCGGGTCGCGTCGAGAAATTAATGTCGAGGACGAGAGCGCATCGAAACTTCGTCACGTGCAAAATTCAAAACCCGTTCGCGTAGAGTTGCTGGAAAGTCGAGGGGGTGAAAGGTGAGGGTGGTGGAAGCGGGTCCTAAGGGAAGTTTCACGCTTCTCTTGACTCTCGATGATCGTCAACGCGGCCCCACCTTTTTCTCGACCCTCCACCTCCGCCTTTGACGTTCCTCCGTACACTTCTTTCGAGATCTCTTTCAAGATTTTTTTCGTAATCTCGCCGGAAGCTTCCGTGGAATTCATTTCGACCTACGTTCGTTACGCGTACTCGCTACGGAGTCACCGAAGCGTCTTGCATCGCAACTATATTAACGGTCCTTTTCTCGCTCGACGAAAGAGAACTCGATCCTTGCGCGCGCAAAGGGACTCTTGTGACCTTTCTCGTTTCAAGCGCTTCGAAAAATTAATTCTCGCGGAGCTCGCAATTTGCACCTCGCAATTTCCCCGATTAATCTTGATGTCAAGGACGGAGCTGCACCGAGCCCGGCCCCGTTCTTCGCCCCTTGTTTCCTTACGAGCCGCGGAGCGCTCACTACTACGAGGCTTTGATAAACCGTTTCAACTCCCAGCCGCGTTATCCCGCTTATTGCATCGGAGTAATGCACTCTAGTTGCCGGTGGTTACTCGTGTAGAAGCGGCGGCAATAAACGGCTACATCGCAGGGCAAATCCTGAAAATGGGTAGGCTGCTTTACTCCCCCAAGGCCGTGACGAGAGCTCGGGGCTCCCGAGCCCCGGCCAACCCCACCGGGTCACTTTACGACTCGCCACTGAAATCGTCAGCTCGAAAAAGCGACTCTAACGTGACTAGAGTGGTTTCGCAGTTCGCGCGTACCAAGAGACGTTCTTTTGAAAAAATAAACGCGCCAGGAGATCGCGCGCTTTTTAATGCTAATTATCTGCCCTTTCGTGATAGCGATAGTGGCATTCACGGGCGAACTTTAAAGAAGGAGTAATAAACTACTTGGATCTCTTAAACTGGATACTTTAGGTAACGTTTCAATTTATAGTTTTCATTAATGTACAAAGGATAGAAACGATTATGCGAATTTTTTTTTTTTAAATAGATATGTGAATAGAGCTGCACGTTGTGAAGCAAAAATCAAGTCTTTAATGCTGTACGCCTGGATAACGATCTGTCGAATTCACGGGTGAAAATAATATCCAGGTGGCCGGAAGTTTCTCGTGGGTTCACTGTTCGCAGATCACGTCCCTGACCACTCGCACTCCCGCGCGCGCGCAGTATATTCACTTTTTCTCTTCTCCACTCTCACCGCGGTGGTTGAGTAGAAACGACAGGAGGAAACGAATAGCACTTTGTACAAAGGCCGTGCCTCTGAAAATGGCGGCTCCTTCTTCTCTCAAATGCACTTCACGACGAGTGGAAGCGACGTTACACGGAGCGTACATCTTCCTGCTTTCGAAAGCTCGCTCGTCATCCTACGCGCTGCACTTTTTCGATTTACGATACGGTTGACGCGAGATCAAAGAAGAAACTTTCCTTTTAATGATCGTTCGTCGCGCGCAAAGGAAACACGGGAATTCGCGCGGGTTTGTTTAAAAACCTATTGTGATTTACGCTTCCGTGAAACTCTTGTCTCTCCTAGCGTTGGTAATAAAACTGGGTCGACCGTAATTCGGAGACGCGTCAGCTTTATTCGAAATATACCACTTCTCTCTGCCTCTTCGGTTGTACGCAATGTCAGCTTACACTTTTTAGCTCGTATAAATTTCCTTGATGAACATTTCATATTTTATTTCTTCGTTAAATTTTCGCAAAACGTTAAAGAAGAGCCGATCGTTGTTGAACAATGTCGTTCGCGCGAAATCGCGGTGCAACGATAAGGAGGACTAAGAAAAACTCGTGTCGCCAGACGCTCTAAACACTGCACACTTTTGGAGTATCAATCTTATCTGGCACCTCCTTTTGAAAACTGGCGCGGCACTCGAGGTAATCTGCGAGTGTATCTCGACAAGCCGCGGATAAAGAGAGTACAGAGTGTTTTTATCTGTCGCTTCCACGGATGTGCTCGTATTCGTCGTTGATACATTTTTACCGTTTTACGAGAGCGACTTATCACTGGAAATTCGAATGCATCCCTAACGACCCGAGGCAAGCGTCGTCGGGAATTTTCCGGGACGCTTCGAAGCTGCCGTTATCACGCCCGATAAAATCCGCAGTTCGATAAATTCGAAAGATACGACTATCGTAAAATTAGTTGTCGCGGTAACAAGCACTTTCGCCAAACGCGTCCCCTGACCGCTCGATAAACTTTATCGCTACGCGTGCGTCGAGAGTGAGCCAGTGACGCGGTGGGATGGAAATTATGAGGCATCTTTAAATCGTTCTCAGTTAAGAGTTAATGACGATGACGTTAATTAATTAATTTTGATTGCCAGAAATCTCGCCGATTTCGTAGTTACGTGTCATTCAAATACAAATTACTTGTGCATTATATTGCGTTCGTATTGCCGTCTCTGTTAACGACATAGAGGCACGAAGATCCAACGTCGGGTAAAATTCACCGATGACGGATCGCGCTCGGGTAAAGAGCGATTCGACGAAATATGAGAAATAAGTACGTCGATTTAGTGCACCACATTTAATGGCGCGCCCGCGCACGAGGACCATGATGGGCGCTGGCTCACTCCGCCCGACCGTTAAAGCAATAAATCCATTCGCAATAAATCCCGACACCGAACCACCGTCCAGGGCAAAGGTGTTAATCCCAATAAAGCGTTTTAATCGTTCTGTTAATTCAACCGCCGCGCAACGGGGTCAACGGCTATTTGGTATTGCGATAATTTTACACGACGGCCTCTTCACTAAAATATTCGTACCGGCGGCTGACGAAAATTAATTTAACGTTGCCATTATCCGCTCTATGTTCCATCTCCCACCCCTTTCCTCTCCTCTACCTTCCTCACCAAAGCTCCAACCACTACGCGTTCAGTTGAGTATCCTTACGCCACCACGGCTCGTGCTCATTTTACTCTCCCTTCCTCGCAACTGAATATTATCCGTCCAATCGAGTTTCTCTGAATAAACAACACCCTACGCGCGTAATCGCTCAAGGAAAGCCACTCCGCGGTGAACTATTAAAATGAACCGGTCAACAATAACACTACGGATCGATACGGCCCACGATTCTTTCTCGGAGCGCGCTACGAGCATCGTAATGCCGAGGACGTAATCCACAAGTCGATCTTAAAGAACGTCCGCGATCAAATTTTTGTCGCGCTATCGCTCGTGTAAGAATTTCGTGAAAAATTGAAAAACGAAAGACAGGATTCCCGAGTCAAGTGACACCGTTTTTTGGTGCTATCCGAAGCTTCCTCGCAATCCTGGCAATTTCTTTCTCGTCGCATCTCTTCTATCTTGCTCTCTTGCTCCGTCACGCTCTTGGTTAAAATATTCGCGAGAGGCGAGATTCGCCACACCTGGCTTGGGCCGCCACGGCGGACGACGACGCGCACGGCGCTTTAACCCAATTGCCTTGACCAACATACATGCTGGTTGCCATTACGCAAGTGCAACGGCAACTCGGTCGACGGCGACGAAGAGCACGGGAGAGACCGGAGATATTGGCAGAAGCTAAAAGTCACGTCCGCGTGTCACAATAGTAGAAAACGGCGAGCGACGCTTCACCGTTCGACGGAGGTCCTCCACCCTAGTTCGCTAGTACGGCGGAGGCCAGAGCATAGAGAAGAGAGGGAGAGAAATAGCAGGAAAGGGTCATCGACTAAAATGAAAAATTTCCGGGACGCTCGTTTCTCTCCGGAGAAATAGATTCTTCGACGTGTTTCTCGTCCGTTGGTATTTTCATCGTAGCGAAGTCATATACCGAAAAGAATTCACTTCCCAAATTAAAGACTCGATAATGGAGCTTCGCGTGGGAAGGAGATAAAGGAGATTAAAGGAATTAGTTGCGATTTTCTTCCGTGTTACTCACAGTGAAAAGTTTAGTTCTAGAACGATGATTGTTCCCCTAATTTGGCGCGGCCGCGCGCAGAAACCAGATAAGATCGTCCAAGGTCCCCCTCCGTTCCTTCCTCGAAGGATAATTGGCTCGGTACATATTTTTCGAGTAGATAAAACGGAAGTTGGAAACAGTCGGGGTCGATGGAGAGTGATAAGAATGGAAGGCCAGTTTGGAAGGACTTTTGTAATTAAGCCTTTTTCACTTTCGCCAAAGCTTCTCCTTCCGCGTAAACCTTACTCTACCTTGTCTTCTTGACTTTGCTCGACGATAGGGCGCGTACACGGTTGAACGAGGAACACGATATTACATTTTATCGTAGCAACGTTATTATGCTGCGAATATTACGTTGGGTAATTAAACACGATCATTCAAATGGAACGAAAATCTGCAATTTCACGAATATCACTTATCCTCCTCGATTGTAAGGAAAATCGACGAGCGGTGGATGTTAACTTTTTCGCGAGAATCTCGTTCGCGGGAACACGCTAGTCTTCCAATTTGCAAGCTCCCGGAGTGCGTGCGAGAGCACGAGATATACGTGAGAAAGATAGTTCCTCTTTCCTTCTCTCTCCTCTCTCTCTCCTTCTCTGTATCGGCATTCGGCATACTCTCATCTCTCTCGCTCTCTCAGGACGCTTGGGAAACGACGATTGCACATTAGAATACCTGCGACGTGCGCGCGTAGAATGCTCGATGCACGAGATGCGTTGGATTCTTGGATATGCCCGAGCGCGCAGTTTAGACGCTGCCCGATGCAACCGAGCAGCGCACATGTTCGGCATTTCTCGAAATTCTCACGGCGCTTGACCTCTTCCAAGCTTTTCATCGGACCAACTACAATGTTGAGTCGAGCGCTGGGAATCGGTAGACGGAAATGAACAGGAGGAACGCCGGTTTTACTTCTCGCGGCGCGGTTTCTTGAAATTAAATATGGCGAAACAACTAACGATCGCGCGCGTGGCGCCTTCTCAACGAGACCTGAATTCTTAATTCTCGCAAAGTCTTTTGCACGGTTTAATGGACAAAAATCAGAGGGTGCTGACGCGAGGTTAAACGAGAATTGGGGACGAGCATAGATGGGAAAGTGAGCCGAGGAAGGAGAAGGGAGGAGCCGCGCGCGAATCTCCTTCGTGAATTAGCTTAATTAGCCAATAAGAGTGACATTTACGGGCTTCTTAGAGCGCGCGCGAGCGTTATTGGAATGTAACTCACGTAGCCTCTAAGGTCGTCGTTGCTCTTAATTATATTCTGAAATGTCCGTTTCAGCTTCTCCACCCATTCTCGGTCCCTCGTTCTTGCGAAGGGATTCGTCGATTGAGCCCGCTGTAACAATCGCATTATTAAAGTTTACCGAGGTAGAAGGGAATATCTTCGTTCGCCCTCCGAGGGAGGCATTTCGCGTATTTCTCCAAGAGGGTTGGGAAAATTGGCCGTAATTCAAGAAACGCGCGAACCAGACTGAAAACGCTTTTAAAATTCTTCACCCTTAGCCGTGAGCGTTCCGTTTCATCGTTCTTTCTCTAATTATTTTCTTAAGCGAGTCTCCGCGGATATCGATTATCCGGCAAATGAAAGGAAAGTGGAGCTCACGAGAAGGTTCACACTCGCGAAAGTTATCGGGACGTGAACGCGGAGGGTGAACGTGGAGAAGAATGACGACGCGATCCACCGTTATTCTTAATTATACAGGGAGGTGGTCCCTGGAGAAAATCGCGAGCCTAGCGGTCGTCGATGTCACGAGCCGTGAACGTAGGCGAGAAAGGAGCGAGCCTCGTTAATTTCGTTACCTTAGCCGCTTGATTTATGGAGTTCATTATATCCGTCGATCTTCTCTTCCAAAGTCAAGTCCCCTCCGCCTGCAAGTTCATCGGACTTATCAATTATTCGAAATAACCGACCTACCGGGCCTTAATTAAATTATCAATAATCGTCCCGACTTCATTCCCGACTTAACAATTCGTTATTACAAATCTGCTTCCTCTCCGATCCTCTCTCCTCCCGGACGTTGAAAAAGCTCAGGCCAGAGTCACTCTGCGCGTTTAAGCGCGACTCGTTATCCGCGAAGGAAAACGATTGGCGTCGGTCGATCGAGAATGCTGTGCGTTAGCACGAGCATCTCTCCGGGCGCTGAATTATTTAATTTCAGGAAACGTTCGTCGATATCGCGTCGACTAGCGGCTGCGGCGGCGTGCGGCGGAAGTGGGAGAACTGGGGTAGAAAATTTCTTCAAAAATTTACAGCCGTATGAATATCTTAACGACTCCGTATCCGGTCCGTATCGACGTGCGCCGCGAACTCCATTCGCAATCGAGAGAGGGTCACTCGTTCATAATAGATTTCGCGAAGCAAACGACCGACGTTGCAAAGGAGAGATTTTTCTCTTGGACTAGTGAGGAAAGCAGAGACGAGGAAAACAGCCGGAGGGGACGATTATGACGGTAGAAAGATAATGAAATATTGATGAGTCGGATTAGAAGCTCTTCGTCGCCGATGTCCCTCGTAAAGTTTATTCGCGACGGAAAAGGGTCACTCGTTGATAATAAATGAGATCGACTGTGGCGCGCAGTGCACGACGACGAGGACGGCGACGTGGTAACGTAATCGCCTCGCGCTCCTTCCCCTTTCATGTCCCATCTGCCCGCGGTAAGCCCGAGATTTTCGCCGAGCGTCGGACATCTTTGAAACGAGGAGAAATTAAACGGGTTAGTCTGCCGTTAATTTGCGAGATTTCTGCTCGTTCGTCGAATGCGCGGACGCACATTTGTTCCTCCGTATTCCATCGATCGTTACAGCATTCGCAACCAACCGAATTTTCCTCGTTGGAGAGAAGCTGAAAGTAAAGGGAGAAAAGCGCGCGCGGTAGTCGGAGATACGGTGAAATTAACACGCCTCGCCTCACCGTTGGAACGAAGAAAATAATTTCAACCGCAAACAGTGGTGAAAAAGAAAAGAATTCTCTCCACACGCGTCGGCCTCCCCTCGTACGCTCCTACGCTCCCTCGTTGCGCTCTTGTATGCGTTGGAGTATATTTGTCAGTGTTGTAACCCACCGGTGTTACGGGCGCTGCGTGTCGAAATGTCACGCGTGCCGCGTTTACTCATTGCCGTATTAACCGCCCGCATTGCTTTCCATCGTTGTAGAACGTTAGCGGACGGGAGGACGAGGGCGTAGAGTGAAATACGAGCCTTTGAGGAAAGGAGCACCGGAGTTAGAGGGACAGGAGGTGCTGACGACGAATGGTGAGAAAAGACGCGGCGCGAAAAAGAGAACTTAGAGAGAAGGCGATAAGAAGGCGACCGTGGAGAAAGGATTCGGAGAAGAATGTCGCGGGGAAAAGGAATAGTCTGAAGGGTGGAGAGAGTAATGTCGAGGGACTAAGAGCCGTTAGCTAAATGATTACGGAATTATTATTTTTTGTTTTCTCGCTCCTCGTTCCACGTGCCCCGTTTCACCGGAACACCCGAGATATTTACAGCTTCCACGGAGACGGAGAGTGAGAAGGAGAGAAAGAACCTATTAGACTACTCGCTCGAGTCGAGGGAAATAAGCGAATTACTTCGTCAATACGAAAGTAAATTGCATCAGAAACGGTCTACGGATATGTTATGCGGCTCGATCGCACGGGGTCACGATCAGAATGGAAAATAAGATAAATAGATCATTTTTGCGTAAGGTAAGCGTAGCATCTGACCAAATGGACGTAAGTGCGAGAAGGTCGAAAAATATACGGTTCCAAAGGCGGCAATTAAAAACTGCGCACTAGCTTCCGCCTTAACGAATTACCCGTCGAAACGAGTTCTATCGAAAGGACTGTGGACCTCCTCGGTTCCACGCTTTTCCTCTTTGCGTCTCCGACGTGGAAAAGCGGGCGAGTAACGCCTGGAGAAGGAGAGAAGAGGGACTGAGAAGGAAAGAGGAAAAAACGTGAAAGGGGCGAAAGGAAACTTGTCAACGCCGACGTGCTCGAATACAATGTTATCGACCGCAGGAGTGGCCGTCGCCGTCACCGCTGCGGTACACGCACGACGCATTACTTTTTACGGTCTGCATCGACCCGCTCGGCTTGCCTCGCTGCGGTTTGTTTAAAGCTGTTTCGTTGTTATTGCGCCGGTTAGAGGCCACCTACTTTCCCAAATGCCGTTTATCGGCCGTCGGCCACCAGCTTGGCACGGCGATCGTTCGGTTCGTTCGTTCGATGCTTCGTTCGTTCGAGATATTGTGGCGACGGCGACGAGACGATGCGGTAGAAACGCCAATGCGGACGTTAAAAATTCCGTAAATCACCACACGGGGAAGCCGCGACACATGAGAGACCAGACCGCGCGAACCGCGAGGTCAATCGACTTAATTAATCGATTAAAAGCGCCGACGCGCAACGCTGTTCGCCGCGACGGTAAAATGCTTTTTTTCTTCTAAATTCTTCCTTTTAGCATTCGCCTCTTTTTCTATTATCCCGAGTCGGGGTATATAAATATTACCTCTCCTCTCTTACGTAACGAACGGGTCGTCGGGCTCGCGCGGATAAAAGCTTTTTTTGTTCGACCACGACAAAATTATGGGCACTTGGGTTTTAGCGGTTTTTACCTTTCGCGCTTCTCGCGCTCCTTTTGCGAGAACGCCAATAAATCCTAGACGCGTTAATTGTCCAACGAGCGTCGTTGCGCAAACGGTGCTAACGCTTTGATATTTTAGGAATTACGTATGTTCGATTTAGTATAGAAGTGTGTCCTCGATGTAGAATTAATTGACGAGGAATCCATTTTCTTGTCAAGAATTTGACTTCAGTGCGATTAGTAACGTAAACGAAAATTCCTCCGTTAGTTTGGGATTCGGTTCGCACCTCGCGCGCAGTAATCGGAGCGCGTATTTTGCACCACGTGTGTTAGCACAGCGTTAGTACAGGGTGCACCATTGAAATGGCAAAGGATGCAACTGAGGCGTTCAACTACCGAGGAATTCCGCGCGGGCCTAACAGGTGGCGAGTTTTCGGCCGAAATGGCTGCGAAACGGCGGATTCTCACGGGCGCCTGGGTGCGATTATCGAGATTATTATGGCGGGAATGGCAACTAATAGGTTCATTAGTCTAGCCCGCCGGAACGAGGTGGAAATTCGGTGCGTTTCGAGGGGTTCCACGCCAATCGTAGACTTGGTGGGATGATTTTCAACGCGCACCTTAATCGGCCAAAATTTCACCGAGTCAAAGTAATTGGGAGAAAATGATACCAGAGTGAGGCTAGAAACTCGATACTTCGTTTGTCCCCTCCGTCTCCCGACGAGAATAAATTGCAAGCGGTATAATAAGCACCAAGAAGTAGAATTGACGGAGTAACTTAAGCTTAGGAATAGAAATCACAAAGCCACCCTCCATAATCGATCTTATTCTGGCAACCACATTGAAAGGTCGCTCCCAGAAACTTCTCCAATATTTGTCGGGCGCTTAACGAAGCGATTAATATCCGGGGCTCGTCGTGAGCGCACTTCAGGCCGAGGCCTCTCGAGTCGGAAGACTTAAGCCGCCCCGAACTTCCTACTTAACCGCAGACGGACAACGACGAGGGATAAGAGGCGTCGCGACGCCCGTCCATGCAACGACGACGTGTCCTCGTAACGTCGCGGCGCTTTTCATCTCGACGACGCCGACGAAGGCCAGACGCCCGGTATTATCCTTCGAAACGGGATTCTTGCCGCAAATGTTCGAAAGCTCTTGAATTTTTTCGCAGAAATTAAATTTTCAGAGGCACATACCCCGGCATCAATTTCTCCGCTTATTTCGCTCTCGTCCCACCTTTTTGCCTCGCGCTCGATAAGCAGAGAAGCTTCTTCCGTGAATTTAATCGCACGTCGGGATCTCTTCGATTAAAGCGAGATAAAAGCAACGCCGCCGTCCAGCCCGGTAACGTTAGATCGTATCGAGCTTGGCTGCTACTAGAAATAGGCGTTTACGCATAGGTACGTAGGAAATCAACGGTGCTGGGTGCATAGAGAAGGTCACGATGTTATTCGACCGCGCGTGCAAACCCCATCGAGCCTCTGCTCTTTTATTAACGTATTTACCCGTGCGCGCCTATTTCCGCACCCCGCGTCCGTTTGACCTATGAGAGACCGAGAGAAAGAGAGAGAGAGAGAGAGAGAGAGAGAGAGAGAGCGCCTATGGTTTGGTAGCTTCACGGTTCGCTTCATCTTCTATAAATTTAATCGACTTTTTAATCGATCCGGGACCAACGATAGAACGCACGCGTTGTTTATCGCCCAGGTTGCAACCGTTCAGTTAGCGTGTGAACTTTGCACGAGCTTTGCGAGCACACGCGATGCTTCTCGTGTGGCAATAAAAAACAAAAGAGTATTATTTTTAATAAAAACAACACTACGCCACGGGGTTACATACGTGTTCATATTCATTTCGGTTTTTCACTCGTCCCTCAAATTGAAATGGTTAAAACTGATCTAACCGCGAGTCAGGGTAGGTTCTGAATATTCCATGGGTAACGGGAATTTCCTAATCGGTGCAGGTTTCTCGTGGAGATTGATCGGCGGGTAAGCACGTGAAGTATGTCTACTTAAATGGACGTGGAAGAATAAGAAATGAACTATCTGTTTGCGGATACGTACGATACTCCGTTTATTTTGAAAGTTATAAATATTAGGCGAATGTGGAGCAAGTTGCAACACGGACCCGTTGCAACACTTGGGTTATTTCGGAAAGTATTGGAGCAATTACTGTCACACTAGGTCAGTTTGTGTTGCCAATAGGTATCTTTGATTAGGTTATACAGTTCTTAATGACTGGTTGCTGTGTTATAAATGCTTCTTTAATTTCAGACCCGGTAAGTAGCACTTTTCTTTTTCATTTCTGATTAAAATTGTTGGACTCCGCTGAAACGAAATATTGCCATTGGAACTGATTGAAAGCATATTTCTTGAACGTACGTTTTGTAATCAATGTTTTCACTGCACAATTTAGGCAATCACAAAATGCCATCGAATTGAACGAACGCGCGGAACTGTGTCCCTACTGTTCCGTTAATTCATAATAAAGAATATACATCTACAATATCTATTCTGCTTCTTTTTCCGAAGATGCAGAGACAAACTGTTCAAATTGTGGAAAGATGGATGTGCACGCGGTACATAAGGTGGTAGAGACGATTCTAGTGTATTATATTCGCAGATGTTCAAGTTTCTTATTCACATGGATCGTGTCGTTCCCGTTCACAGTTCCCGCTGCAAGACCAGAATCGAAAGACTGGACGATTATTTTGCAATCGAGCGATGGAAACCTCTCTCGTGCCCCTAATTACCGTGACCTCTATGTAAGCGCGCGCATTATTTATTTTCTCATGCTCGCGCGAACGTTTCCTTACGAATCGTCTACATATAAAATATAAGATTACTGCCTACACGTGCGTTCCGTAGATGCGCGCAAAAGAGTGGATCCCGTCTATTACGAATTAACTATCCGCGAGAGAGCAGCCTATTCTCACGTGTGATATTAACCGTGGACTTGTGAATTTCTGTAATTTACCTGGATAAAAAAAAAGTCATCAAGCCGCAAATTTCCAAAAGTTTCCCGTCGTATTCGAACTCAACCCGGAGATCACTCGGCCAAGGAAAAACTACACATAAGATTCTCGGTAAATTGAGCCGTATCGTTTTACTTCGTCTTTATTTGTGTTGGATCCCTTGTCTCCATTAATTTAATTATTCGGGACAATAGCTTTGCACTCGCTGTACCCACAAATATTTATCTTTACCGCGGATGTCCTTGTCTTCGGCGATCAACCTACAAAAGTTTACTGTCCACCCAATAGAATCCCACGCGGGCGTAAAACCCTCGTAGTAACGACCGACGGCGTGTGCGTCGAGTAATTCGAAGCGCCTATAAATGAACGGACAACCCCCACACCTCGAGATCCTACGTGTTCGCACACTCCTTCTTCCGAGCTATAGCTCGCGTCGGGCGTCTCGAAGACACTTCACGGTTCGTTTACCCTGGCCGAGTGTCGACCGGTGCCCAGCTGGAGGGGTGGACGGAATACACTTCACGAAACTGTTCGAGACAGGCTGTCTACTTTTGGCATTCAAGGGTTTCATCCGCCCCTTTCTCCCACCTCCAACAAGCCAAGTCTTGTTTCGTCCCCCGATCGCGCTTCAACGATGTTCTATGCTATACGTTGTTTCTACCTTTTATTACCGAAGTCTTTGAAAATCAATTTATGAAAACTAAAATCCAATTATTTAGACAAGCATGTACATTGAAGAATATAATATCGATTTATATTTTTTTCCCATTCTTCATGATAGTGTAGAAACGCGGTGATCTATATGATTCCTCACGAATGTATGTAAAACCATTACATTCTACCCAAAAACTGCGTGTCCGAATACATTTTCTAGATTGCCTCGAGCAAGTTTTGATAAAAATTCTCTTAATAGATAAGAGAGCGCCTGTCCACCGCTTTGGCATACCGCGTTTAAATTTACCATTAAAGGGTTGCGCTGCACGAAAACAAACGTAACGGCGAAACTGCGGGATCGAAATTTTCCGGCATAGTTTCAATGGTGCTCGCTCGCGCGACACGTGAATTCGTCGAGGCATGCGTAATTGAAATTCCGCATACTCCTCTCCCGTGGTCGCGTTAATTTTGTCGTAAGACAGTCGGGTGATCGATCGATTTGGCTCGGCCGATTGGTTCTCATTAGAGTGCTAATTGTGCATGGAATGAGCGTAATTAGGAAGCCGTGTAATCGTTCTCTGAGCTCCGCATCGGGTAAATTTAAACCCTGAGTTTTGAGTCCATAGGTTCGATGGGACGAAAATCCACCACCATTTTATATTTACGAATGAGAAATGTTCGTCCGGGTTCGTCGCTCCCTAGTCAAATTTTCGACGACCACTTCTATCTTTACATGGGTGTTTCTTCATCTTCGGATTCTTGTTGAAACATTTTAACAGTATCGAAATATTAAGGGCTGCAGATTTGAGGAGAGTGAAAAATCCGATTTTAGTAAAGGTTTTAGCGTATTTGGGGTTTAAAACTAGACTTGTATACTATGGGACATGGATCGATCGAATTGTTTAGATCAGCGTGAAGAACGTTCTCTTTTCAATTACTTTGAACATCCTGGTTATTTTATAACGCTTGAAAACGAAGAACATTTTCAACGATCAAATCTTGTTCCAACGATTCCATTTATCCTCCTTTCCTTTCTCAACGACGTAAGCAAAACTCGTTTAATGAGATTCATCGGATCGGACAACGAGTTCGCGACCATGGGGAAGATTCTCCGGTACACGGGTTTTCCTTGTCCAGATGTGCCTTACAGTCGCGCTTGGTAACAGTTTCACGGCTGTAAAGGTGATAATAGTCAAGTACAACCGTATACCAGGCGTCAGTCATTCTACCGTATGCAACATTAATTTTCATTGTAATGCAGGCCTTCAACTCAAGTTACCTTCTATCGCGGTACCGTTGGCACCATTGTTATGGATGTTTTTGGTTGGTAATTTGGATATTCACGAGTTTGCAAACTTTTTTTTAGGAGGATCATAGAAACACTGTTGAATAAAAAATCAGGTTAGAGCGGTCAGTTGTTTTTTGATGCTTACGAGATGTCAAGCAAATAAATTATTCATTTGTTGTTCAACACAGAGGTTACGTCCGCTGACGTAAATCAGTGAACAGATGATGGGTGACACTTGAACCGCAAACTTATACAGGTGGAAATCCTTGACCCAATTGATTCGTTGCAACGTTCGAATGGAGGTCGATCGACAGTAATATTCTAATGGGGACAATCCAGTAAATTTCTGGAAATTGTTGCTTCACTGTAACTAATCGCTTATAATAACAGTCCATTAACGGATTACTGGAAATAACCGTATGCCATTAACACAGTGAACCAGGTATTTGTCGTAGTACCACAAGCTATTGTTATCGACCTGTAGACACTGTCCTGCGCCAGATACATACTCTGAGAAAATCTATTTATTAACGTTACAGCAATATTGTAGATCGATGTAAAAGCAATTTTTTATTCTCCATTTGACAGTTTAACCACCAGTGAAAAATGATTCCACAACGAACACGGGTCAACGCGGACGATCTCAACTTCCGACTTTCAATCCATCACGGAACAATGTAAAATATACGTCGTGCGCGCATTAGCCACGAGATACTACGGCATATAAATCGAATCGAAAGCACTCGGTCCCTCTTGCTAATCGTCGTCGGGCCGTCCAAGCGAGACATTAGTTTTTATCGTGGTAGGACCTTGAGTGGCAAGTACCCTTTATCGTTGTCCCATTAGCAACATTACCGTGAAATATTGTCGACAGCTGAGAGTCGTTGGGTGCTCACCTATATCTATTATTATATCACCTTTATCAGTCAATGGGAATCCGGCCACAAAGCGTCACCGATAACGAAGTTTTAATTTTTCTCCATACACAGGATCTGAAATCCTGTTTCCGAACGGAAATGTATTTCGATGGCAGGTGTTTTTCCGGTCTCTGCCACATTTCGTTGGCGGATTGACCAGTCTCCGTGTCAATCTCGTGTAATTCAGCATTTCTGCTCGTGATTCTCAATAGTTGGCGTGCACACGTCTGAGCAGGCTCACGCACACGGAGAATGCTGAGCTTCGTCGTCATGATATCATTACGTCGATTCAATCAAAAGCAGTCGTTACACGTCCACTTGACGTTTCATTTCATGAAACATTAATTCTCGTCTCGCCGATAGACCGACACGTTCTAAAATCATGTTCCCTCGTTGGGCAGAATGCGCGGTGCCATTACGTTTCCCTCGGCAGCTCACATCCTTCAATCTGTACGTTACAGACGGTAAGTCGCAGGGGTACCTTTTACTCACGTTTGAAGTCTCCATTTCGACCGATCGATCGTATCGCAAATCATTTTAATGGGAAAATCCTTAGCTCTTCTGTAGAATCCACTGACGGACGGAGTCAACTACATGGTGTTTATTATACGGCTCGGGTATCCTTACGTTCTTTAACTTACAATTTACACAAGTTGAGTTATACCCGTCCTTTCTACGAGTAGTTGAAGTCTCCATTTCGTCGAACGAACGTCTCACAAATCATTTTGAAGGGAAAATCTTCAATCTTCCCCCTCTTTCTTTTTCCTCGTATTTGCGAGAACTCGAGGATATCGAGGATCAATACATTCAGGTGCACCTCGATGCGCTTTACTCCTCGATACAGTACCGGTGACTATGCAAATGAATTGCGCACATCGACGGCAGCGAGTCTACGACTTTCCACTCGTTCGTATCCGAGGATTGCAACGTTGTCTCTTCTTGCCTCGAGACCGTTTCTCCCATTAGCAATATTGTCGTAAGACATAATTCGCTATCGATCTTTTCGTGTGGCTTCTCGTGTCCGACAGAAAGGTGCCTTTTACTTTCGACGATCGGCGCTAAGGGGACAGTGCGCCTCATTAATTCAAGATACGAGGTTGAAATGATGAAAAATTCCACGAGATGTGCTCGATGATCGATCGATGATCGTTTGACTGCTGGCTCGTGATTAGTCGATTCGTAAGTGTAATTTTTCACAGGAACGCGCAAACTTCGCGACGAAACGAGAAGAGTGTTTTGCATCGTTGACGGGTGTAAATCAAAAGTTCCTTTATTTGCTTCGCACTTTTTCTTCCTTCTTTACATGTGCATATCTCTCGAATCCTCGTCCAATGGTTTCTCACGGTTTAAAACAATGAATGGACACCAGTGAGGAACGATGCGGTTCCCTTAACAAACTTCACACGTTTAGTATCATCTCCCGCGTGACGTTAATTTGCGATTTATGTGTCGAAGATATATACGGATTGAATTTTATTCCCGTGATGGGTGGTTTATGCTCGCTCACGATGCCTGGAAAACGCTCGTGCAGCTTATTACTCTAATCATAATTAGCAAATCGGTTAATGATATCGCCCATTATCTCATTAGGCTTTATCGTTAATTACTCGCCACTCTCCGTTACTTATACCGTTCGAACGAAACAGTACTTTTATAATTAACGTAAATAATCGACCAATAAAATAGCCGAGTCACCTCGCACGCGTAACTACCATGCACTTTACTAAACGCTCTCTTCGTCACGCATTGCAAGTTACAAGATAAATCTTTCCACGCGCATACGCTTCTGAACGCACCTCCCTCACGGCTTTCCAACTTCATTTTTCCCTCGCGCATCCACTCGTGCTCCGTTAACGACCTTAATCACCCCCGTTCGCCCCACCGCGGCGCACAATTAAACTTTATAATCCATTTTTCGCCTCTTAACCTTTGCAAAGACCCTTTCACCTGGGTGTTGCCCAACGTTCTCTCTCTTCATCCCAGTACGCGAGCTCTTGCGAATACGGTGACCTAGGGTAACGAAGTTTCGTAACTTCGTCAGGGGGATCTGCTCGAATAGTATCCGTCGTCGGAAGGACAAGAGAAGTTAAAAAAAAAAGGAACACAGTGACCGAGAGAAAAAAGGGTACGAGACAAAAGCAGAGGGTGACAGAAGTGCGGGTGAAAATAAAAAATAAGGGCGAAGAAGCAGCATACTGTTCTCGCGGCGGATTATGACGCACGCGCGCGCGGCCCGGTCCATGCACGCGTGAGAGGTCCGCCGGAACGTGACCTGAAAATATAAAAATTCCACGGGCGAATGTGTGTCGTATTATGTCAGCCGGAGAGGGGAGGGTTCTGTGGACATTGTGGGCACGCACACGCGCGTATACGCGTGCCCGCCAAGGAGACGGCGGCAGACGCGAATAAAGGAGGCGATAAACGTGTTTTAAGGCGCGCTCGGGACTCACTAGGACGTTTCGTAATGTTCAACATTCGCTCGTCTCGGTTGACATTTGACGTATCCAGTATAAATAACGATTGTTGCGTCCAGTGCAAATAATCGTTTAATAAATGCCAGACGTCTCGGTTGCGCACCTGTGGCACCGTGCGAGACGTTTATTTCGAGCTCTCGATACGAGGGAATCGCATCGCCCGAGGGAAAATCGAGAGCGCGATAGTGGGCCGTTGTAATTAACGTCGGCGATGGTGGTATTAGACGAGAGGGAAATTAGTTCGTGGTAACGATAATTTGTTACGAGTCACGCTTGCATTCGTCGAATCCCATCTTGCGCTTTTCCACGCGTTCGACGATACGAGCAGATCGTGCTCTTAAGAGGTGCGTTTTCAATGGAAATAATTTTTTATTAAATATCGCGCTAATCGATCGTTCATTGGCACGTCAATTATCGTCTCTTCGCGGTTGCCTTTTCTCGAGAATTTATCGTTGACGTTGCACGTGTCTATTTTCGTTTCACGATGGCGCGCGAAATAATATTCAACGTGTCGTATTACGGGGTGGATTATTTATTGCACGTGCGATTTTTGCAACCGTCACTCCTTTCTCGTGCGTAAACGTTGCATTGAGCGCGCGAAGAATCGCCTTCCCTCGCTCAATTGAATTTTCTTACTCGCGCTTTGACTTTTCCATCCCCCGGGCTGTAATTTATCCGGCTTGTTTATTCGCTCGTTTGTTTATTCCTTTTTCCAGCGTGAGAGGGTCGGAAGCGAGGGGAGAGATGGAAGGACGAAAATCTCCTGTGTGCAAAAGAAAAACGAGACAAGGAACGAGAACGTAGTGAACCGTGAAACGCTACCGGCAATATATACACGCGCGACGCAAATGCGATGTTTAATTGGACGCGTAATATTTCAAATACCGTAGGAGCGTGGGATCGTTAAAAAGTTTTTACGGGCACGCGGGAAAATCGTTAGCCCCGGCGAATTTAATATAGCGGCCTTGCGCGTTGTTCAGACTCTCTCGCTCTCTTCTCTCTCCTTTTCGCTTTTCTACCCCGCCGACATATTCGCGAGATAATAATCGACCGAACTTAAAACAAGGCGCGCCGGCAGGCTCTCGCGTTGCAGCAACAACGACTACCGAACGGCTGCGGAACCGTTCCGTCGCTGCTGCACGGAAACCTTTTGGCGCTTTCGGTGGAGCACGAGAGGCAGGCAATTTCGCGCGTAGTACAAAATAACGCGCCTCTCCACTGTTTTAAGCTACAATTCTCTAATTATTAAAACGTCAATGTACGCGCGCAACTAAAATCACGTTATGAAATTTCTGAAAAAAAAAGAATAACTTCTCGAACGCTCTCGTAACGTAATCGTTTTTTCGGACCCAAATTCGATTAACCTTGTCCAAGCGGATTCCGTGCGCGAAGATTTTTAGAGAAAGTCCTTGTATTATGAGATACACGCGTTAAATACTCGCACGTACAATGTGCGCGCTCTTGTGTATGCCCGGGTGCATGTGAAACGCAGCACGGGCAGTACCTATCGACCAAATATCTATGGATAAATAAACTAGCAGCGCTGGAAACGAGCCCGCTGGGATGTTTCCGCGGCCTGAGTGCGCGCACGCGCGTTCACCGAACGATTCTAATGCTAGCGGGCGCTCGATCCGGAGCGAGATACGTGTGCGTGAATTTTGATAACGGACTTCTCTTGCATTCGTCTGCAAGCTCACGGAGACTTCCGCATTCTCTGGGAAAGGAGTTAGCGCGCCGAACGGTAGGTACAATACTTGGCAGATTATTTCCTGGGAAAGAATCTGTCTCGATGGCTGCGATAATTTTATTACATCGTCGACATAACACCGAGAAAGCAAACGTACCTCGTGTTCGATGTACGCGAGCGCGTACACGTTTACACACACGCCTGAGAATACAGGCTCGTTTCTTTGCACTCGCAAGAGGCGTCTCGCGATATCGGCGAATAATCCTTGGGTCTATAAATGGGCGCGTGCGTTTCTCATGTAGCTCCTGGCGGAAGTGCCCCCGAGCACCGGCCATGTGTCTTCTCCCGTGCAACTGCTCGTCGTCGTTTCTTCTCTTTTTTTTTTTAATTTTGCTCGGATAATGACCAGCATAATTCCTCCATATAATCGTCCCATGTCAATTTCTCGTTGAAGAATTTTTGTTCTCGTCCACCTGCACGCGTGTGTACACCTTGTACGAATTTGCAGCGTGGATCGTATATCTCGTCTGCTTGCTTCTCGTTAATATTAGATCATAATTCACCTCGTGTCTAACCAGGTCTAACTTTGTAACCTACTATGTACTTCGAATGCACCTCCTATAGCCTAACGATAAGGTAACGCAGCTAGTTGATAAGACGGGAAACACCAATGCCGCGTGCCTGTAAATTAACAATGTGTTGTAACGATGTCGTTTTATCGAAGATCCTCGCGCATGGAGTGTCTAACAATAAGGCGCGCTGACGTAACCTACCTCTCAATCGGGAAGGTAGTATCCCTGAGAAGTGAGAATAGAAGAGCACTGCGTGGCTTATAAAGTAGTCTGGTAACGCCACCCTCGACGAGCGTCCTACACCGAAAAGTATAACGAAGTACGCGGACGCGCGTCGTGACTTCACAAATATCGCCTTTTACACCCACGAGCTTTTGCTTTCTCTTTCCACGTCACGTTCCATCGCTCTCGATACGAATCCAACCGAGGAAAAGAAGATATTCTGCATGCGCGAGTATAAATACATATACCGTCGGCTCTCGTAACAGATCGAGGGTATTCGCTCGTACATCCGTGAAACTACGTGGTGCCCTCCTTACAGGCACATTAATAATAAAGGAACAGATCGGGGAGTGCATCTGCGCGCGGTATCGATGAATAGCCAGCGTCCTCGAGCACGGGTGAACGAGCCCTCGGGTAAGTTTCCGCGTAACGGATGGTGGAGGCGCCTCTGGCGGCGGTGGCGGCAGCGCAGGGTCTCTGCCCCCGGAGTCAATCGAGTGCCGAGCGTAGCTTCGGTCACCGCCGAATTCGGTCGACTGTGCGCGGTGGAGTCGCGCTCTCAATTTTGGCCTCGTGGTACTCCCTTTTGGTAGAAGCGATAGAGACAGAGCGAGGGGAGAGAGAGAGAGGACGAGCAGAGAAGGTCGCGGTGGATGTACGCGTTGTCGGATACGCGAGAGTGTGGGTGCGAGTGGAACTTTCCTCTTTTTTCACTCCTTTCCTTTCCTTCCACCTTTTATTATTTTTATAGCCAGATAGGGGGATGTTATGGGTTCCAGGATTCTTTCCTTTCCCCGATATATCCTTTCCTTTTCTCTCTCTGTTAACCATCGCCCGATGGATTTTACCTTTTACAGTATTTTTCCTAGCTGCGTCCCGTTTACCGTGTTCGCTCGCAAATTTTGAATCGCTTCGATTTTCCCTCGATTCTTCTTTATCGGGCCTCTTCCGCTCCGTTGTCGTTTCCGGTTCACGGTATGGTTCGTCTCTGTTTTACGACAACAGTCCGTTTCCTATTTCCCCTTCTTCCGTCTCTCGTGGATAAACGTTTCGAGCATCGTAGTAGTCCGTCTTCGTTTGGACCACGGACCTCCGCTTATCTTCGTTTTTCCTCCTCGCTTGCTAAACATCGATCGCGTAGGAACGGGTTCCGCGTAACTATCGCTCCATTCACGATCTATCATTAATACCTTCCGCGAAGTTAACGGTTCTGATTCGAGCAAACCAATACTCATTGCTCTCTCAGCTTCTTCGTTCGCCACTGGAAATACACCGAGGGCACGAGACCACGAGAACACGGTAGAACAGTAGCTCGACCTCTAGTTGTCTTTCTATCTCCCTTAGATCCTTCCCCTTCCACCAGGTCTCCCCCAATATCCCCACCTTGTCCGGTCCGTCTCATTCCTCGTCTACCTCGGCTCGTGCCCAAGGAGCACCAGTTGTTGTCACGTGGGTGACTCGCACCAGTGGCGCACTTTCGGCCCCGCAGAAAGTGCCCGGACGCCCTCGATTGTGGACCATGTGGTCGGAATGCGCGCGTGCGAAAGTCATTTTTGGCCTCACTCGGTGGATTTTTTAAGCGTGACATTTTCCTCTTTCGATTTCGTTACTCTTCTGCTCTAGTTCCATAACCCAGAGGCGCACCGTGGTTTTCGCGATCATGCGACTTCCTTCTTGGTTTTCGAGTACGCGATATTAACGCGCGGAGTGTGTTCTACGGGTGTGCGAGTTTGAGAGAAAAAAGCAGTTCGCCCCTGCTGGTGAATCCACTTCGCGTTTACTTCTTTACGGTGAAGAGTGAGAGGTGGAGGAGCAGTTGGTTGTCGAGCACATGCCAGTAGCATCGTGCGATAGAGTCCTGCGAAGAGAGAGGAGGAGGACGAGGAAGGACGCTTGGAGCGCGCACCTGCTCTTCCTTGGCAGGATAATTACAAGATTTGTACGTGGACAGGTGACCTAAGGGTGGATTTTAGGAGGGAGAGACCAGGTTGTCAGGTGAGAGATTAAAAAAAATTTGAACACTAGCAGATCGGTAGATTTGAGAGTCTTTGTTAGGATCATTGCGAATGGTCGGATTTATCAAGATCTACGATTTCAATCTTATCGGAGAGACAATTTGTCTCGTCGCGCGATCAATACCAGTTGTCCTTGAACATGATGGAGCCACACTTGAGCGTGTTGTTTACGAAAGAAGATCAGCGAGGAGACTGCGCCTGACGGCTGACGAGAATATAAACTACTCGTAATCATTCTCATTTCGATCCACGGAGTAATCGGCGAACTACTGTTGCACGACCTTGATCGGTGTAATGACGACTTAGGATGAAATTCGTAGAAGAGTTGTTAATTGGAAATTCGTGCAATAAGTGCTGCGTGCCCTGGAGCAGATCTTAGGCACGTCATCCGCGATGGACAAATATCCTCTCTTAAATTTTAACCATTATCTCACGTCCTCGGAACGATGATATTCCGCGCATCTGCCATTTTTCTCTCTTCCTCTCTTCACTTTCCTCGTCCGTCCTTCTCTTCTCTCATCGGCGATAATGTCTCTCGTCTTGTATGCATTTTAAACGGTCTTTCGCTCGGGACGACCCCGGCACGAAGTTCGTCGATTTTAAACTAATCCGTCCGATAATTGAACTCCCGACGTAACGTTAATGCATCGAATAAATCAATCGAGAGGGAGGACAGAGTGGTGGAAGTAGCCCGAGAGTATCGCAGAAGAATTCTCCCCGAGTCTTTTTACCGCTTTTACCTTTTATTCCTTTTCACCTTTTCCCACTGCCTCTCTTTTATCAATTGGATTTTTCTCGTCTCGCGTCCCCATCGTTCTGTTACCGTAGAACGCGAGGGTAGACGCACATCCGCTCGAACAAGGGAGAATTTTCTTATCGCGTGCGATCATCGGCTTTTCAAAATTCCGCGCATCACTGCCGCCAAAACAAAGACTGCGATCCGGAGGACGGGGCATGGGCCATTTTCACGCGCCGTTGCCTTTTCTTTGAATCTCACGGTGGCCAAATCTCAACGGAGACGCGAACAGAAAGAGAAACACGCTTGGGTAGACGCGTCCTTGGCTCAAGTTTACGAACGAGTGAATTTATTTTTCGGAAAGGAAGAAGGAGAGAGATTTGCAAACGTTGTGCGCGACTCGTCGTTGAGAATGGAGAGTTGGATGAATTTGTTGCTGAGTTTCTTTACAAATCTTCTTCTCTTTCGCATTCTTCGCGTTATTTTTGTCGCGGTGATTTTGTTTTCTGGCTCCGATAAATTAAATCGTACACTTTGTTCCTTGACATTGCGAACACCCTTGGCTGCTGCTTTCCTCGTCTCCTTCGAGCCCCTCGACGTCAATTCTCCTCGCATTTTCTAATCTCTCCGTTCGTCCTTCGTCGATTCAATTCGTCTCGCCCACCTCCTACTACTCCAGCGAGCGAGCGAACGAACGACGACGGCGTGGCGTGGGTCGAAATAAAAATTTCGAAGTCACCTCGTGCACGGCTAGACGCGATATTTAGCATCCGCCAGGGGTTCTTTATTGCCGTGCCGGAAGTGCTTATGACATCCTTTCATCGTCGTCACGCTGTACCTCTATTGGACCTTGCATAAGCACGCTTCGTGCGCCGAAATGGAATTAACGTAACACCCGAGTTCTTCGCTCGATACTCCAGACTTGTGCGGATCGAAGGTATAGAAAGGGAAAATGAGAAAGCACGGAAATAAGCATTTCGCAATAACGGTTAATTTAAATTTTGAAAATAATTCTTTGAGCTCAAAAATCGAATTTTCGATATTCGAAGCGCACTGAATTCTAGAAGTATTTTAAGAGAAACGCGTAACAATGGATGATCCCATTTTGACCATTAGCACGCTTCATCGAATCAGAGATTCGATTATTTTCCTGGATATTCTCAGTGGTCGAAACATTTTTTAAAACGCCACCCACACCGTGCCGCAGTCACGAATAAAATTTTTTCGATATTCACCGATGTCCGATTTGTAAAAGAATTTTTCATGCTTTTCCAAGAAATTGCGCCTCGCCTATCCGTCGCGGTGACGTTCGTTTCGCCGTCGTGGTACGCGCTGGAACGGATGTGAGAAAACACGGGTAATATTTTCTCGTGGAATTATTTATCGACGTTTTTATCGCTCATCGAAATTGCGTTGTCAATATCGCGCGCGACACATTGTGTCACCGTGGAAAAGACAGGAATACCGCGAAGTCTTCTAAATGGCTTGCACGTTGGTTCATTAAAAATTCCATTCGTCGAGTGGATCGTAAACGGTCCGCGGTGAGGGTTAGGTTAGTTTATTGGTAATTTTACAGTTCCTCGTAATTGCGTTTTTAGGCGTGGCAACGCGTGGAGCCAGCCAGCCTACTAGTTACATTGTGTAACCAATCGAAACTCAGTTTCTCTCCTTTGCATTCCGATTAGCAAGCCCGCTGCCTACATCTCATTTTTGTTTTGTTCTCAACTGTTCAAATATAGAAATGCGATAAAGTTAAAATACATGAAAAACGTGAGATAAGGAAAAAAGCCAAAAATGGCATTTCTGCACAGATAAATACGCAAAAATCCCTAAGAAGCGTCTGCAACATAGAAGCTTTTTCCAGTTAAGAATCGATTCGGAATCTCTGCCCGGCGGTTAAATAAAGCATTGATTCGTCGATTAGTATCTCGTGCATACAATATGAGACCGAATATAGACGATCTATTTCGAATTCGTATTGAGTGAATATTTACAAGTGAGCTTATCAATGCTCCTCTTCCGTAATCTAATCTAACATGTATCTCTGGACTCTTTCGAGTGATCTTGGCTGACCGTGCCTACTGAATCTTCTCTTCACTATCATCGGAAACACGATTTACTGTATTTTTGACAAGTTGTAAAATTCGCGATCTAGAAATTCGATTCTCGCGCGAAGAATTACAATTTAATTTGACTTTTTTCTATTTCTGCAGTATCGCCCTCGAGATTTCGCAAAACCTGTCCCATAGAAAATTACTAGAATTCCTCTTTTATTCAGTTTGAATTGTTACGAGCGCTTTTAATCGTTCCTTCCTTCCTTCCATACGGCTCCGACGTTTCGCGTGCCTCGCCCCTTTACATCAACGTCGCGAAACAGAGCGGGGCGAAAGTTTCTGACCGACTTTATTTATTTGTTCGCGAGCAGCGACGTACGAAGGCCCTTTACTCAGCCGTGGGGCGCAGGCCGCGCTCTCGCCGCCACGATCTAGGCGGAGGGTGTAATGAGAATTTATTGGTAAATTCGCCGCTGCAGCGGGGGGTAAATTGTAATTAATTGCGCGGTTATTAAACGCCTATACGGTAGCACGAGCTCGCGCGGGGGCGTGTGCTCACACAGTAGCAGCGTGCACAGGACCGTATCGCACACGTTTCACCGCTTTCCTTCGCACACAGAAACTTACTCCGGCAAATTACGAGGCGGAAGTTCAACTCCTTAAACAATTTTTCCCTTCGCGGTATTTCAATTTACCGGAAGAAAGTGCTTCCGCCGGGAGTGCAAGATGTGGTCGCATTGTTGGCGGATAATTAGACGAATAATTGGACGTATTAATGATTGCGCGAAATAAGTTTCCGCGTATCGCGCGCCTGACACGCGCCAGCCGCGCGGTTCTTCGTCATCCTTATCGAGACGGCTCCAAAGCGGGCTGTGAAATTTTGCAAAACAGCCCTGTTTGGGCGCGCAGTTGCGTCATTAAATTTCTTTCGAGCAGGAGCTTCTCTCTCGCGCTTTTGGAAGCAGTAACGAATTTCAAAGGCGCCCGTCCCGCGTCCCTTGGCCGCGAATCAGAACTTCTTTTTAAGAGCGCCAGCTCCTCGTACATCGTTCTCCGAACGTTTCCTAGCGTTCTCGTATCTCTCCTCACCCTCCCTCCCGCCCTCGTTTTTTATCGTCGCCCGTTAAACGAGCTTTAGCACGCCATTAAGCGCGGAAAGTGTTGAGCCTCGCGAACGTCGCTTCGCTTTTTCCTCCCCGCCGTTAGCTTCTTCTTCGTGTCGCGACACTCATTTCGGGCCGCGTACCAAACTCGCTCAGGCTAGTGGCACAATTAAGTTCGCTTTTTCCAGGAGGGTGAAGGTAAAAAAGTATGGAAGAACGTAGCGTAACGTGTTTGGGACAATTTGGGGCGAGAAATTATCGTCGATATCGAAAGTAGGTACGCGTGCATAAGTGAGCATGTATAATCGTGTACGAATATTCTGTTAAATCGGCATCATCGGATATCGTCTCAGCATCGTTGTACAATGATACTCCGACAAAGGTAGGGTCGAAATTTGTATACATCTTTTTATCTCTGGCTTCGTCTCTTCGTCTATGCCTCCTTGACACACATTTTTTCCGCCTCCCAATCTCCACTAAGCTAATCGCACAATTGCATTCGCTTCTTCCGAGAGCACGAGACTAAAGATACGAAATATAGCAGAGGCATTTGAGATAATCTCGTGCGAGTTAATTGTCGTTGTACCAATATTCGACCAGTAAATTCGCCCACGCGTAGACAAGCGCTTGCACGATCGTAGAAAAGTATCGTACTAATTGGGATCGTTAGAGATCGTTAGAAATACTCTCAAGGATCAATACAGAAAGATACATCGACGCGGAGAGACGCGAGCTAAGAGAACGTGTCCGGCCGTCGTTATTATCGATAGGCGTGCGTAATGGTCCCACTGATTTCTCTTTCCTCTGCTTTTTATCTTCTTGGTAAACGCTTCGCACGAATCGCGACGTCCGATGCGGCTACGTGAGTAATTACTCGTTACTCTCCCCTCGTAAACGGTTCGCGTCGGATAATGCACTTGGGGGTAATTAATCACGGGATTCCACGACGCCCGCGCACGCCGCATATACTTTCGTAGTCGTCGCGAGCGCCGTCGTCGCGGTCGGTTTGTGCAATTGAGACGGTAATTTGTTTTAATTTCGTCCTCGTCGCGGTCTTCGGGGCCCTTTGCGTAACGATCCGTCCTGCAACATCGTGTCGGATCGGCGAGTCTCTGTCCTGGCATCGAGATCTCGTGAGAAAGATCGCAAACGATCGTAGATTCGGATTATGAACTTTGGCGAGCCACGTTGATTCGTGTAACTCCGGTGGATTTCACGAGCACCGCTCGTTCATTTTGCCCGTTCCTTTCGTCGAGTCGACGAGTCTCGGTTCCCCAAGAAATATTACGCTCTTTATTAAGTGGGTTTAGTCGTGTAAAAATTCCTTCCCCGACTTCTTTCGTTATACCCTTTTACGTAACTTCCGTCTCTTTCAACTTCTTCTCGCTCGCCTCGCCATGTCTCCTCTCCATCTTCTTCGCCATTCTCGACAATCAACATTTACAATCGTCTACCCGGGCGAGCCTTGCTCAGCGCCCTTTCAAATTATCGTAACAAAATATTTTCTCATCTTTCTCGCCCTCCACTTATCGCGCGCGCTCCACTTTGCTCGCGACGTCGACGTCTCCCGGAAAATGCGGGACCTCGATTTCCTCGAGTTCCTCTCGCTGTGAAACCCCGTCGCGTCGTCGGCGTCGTCTCGATTATTTTCTCTGGTCGGGCACGTCGTTCTTCTTCTTCCTTGTTATCTGCGTTAGTAGAGACGACACTTCGACGACGGGGCTCTCTAGGCTGCGCGGTTCGACCGCGCGGAACTTTGAATAAGTTACGAGTGTATCCACGGACGTCGAACGGTGAGAGGAATATTACCGTCGGGTTCGGCCTTTGTTTCCCCCTCGACACCGGGAAGAGAACATTTCGCCGATTACTAACTAGTCGAAGGTCCCTAGCGTTTTGAGGAAGTTCAGCGCGACCGTAAACGAGCGGCGAGCGTGCGCGCTTGCGCCCCACGAGAACGACGTCGTCTTGTCGAGGCATCTGCTGCAGATATAATTGTGTTTTAGGAGTTCGTCGACCCGTTTGGTCATTTACCCGAGATTCTTAGATTTTCCAATATCCTAGCAGCTTTGCGAATTCGTAGAATTGGTGATATCGAGTACGAGGGGATGTAGTTGTTAATCGAATTTTTAAAAACTCGCAGTCGGTAGACTCTTTTTGAGCGTAGAATTGAATTTGCAAAATTAATTTTTCCCTTATAGAGACAGCTAACGTAAGCCCGACGATATACATTATCCGAGCAAATTCATTCCAAAAGCAGAAGCTGCAGTGAATGAAACGAATTACACGTACACACTATATGTTATATTAATTCTTAATACCGAAATCTGCACTTCCAAGTCTATGAAATTTTAATTATTCTATAATCACCCCGTGTTAGTTAAAACCCCAGGTACTGTTATTACCAGCCATTAATACGTAATTTCGCAATTTGAATTGCACCCAGGGTACTTTGAATAGTGCAAATGTAAATTCCTCATCGCCATAAATTCACTTTTCTACCGCATACGATCCACGTCACGACAACGTTCCTAATTTGTCTTCTCTGGGAGGTATCTTCAATGACGAATGACGATCGTTCGTCGTCGAGTGTTCCGAACTTCTTGCATCCTTCTCGATCTTTCTCGAAGCCACCAACGGACGCCTTTGTCGATTTGCGTCGACCTGCTGGCAGCGTCTCGACGCTCCTTGGAAAGTTAGACGGGGCCCAGTGGCGTGAACGGGATCGATCTCGAGGGTGCATACGCGTACGAGTCGGGGCCCTCGAGCATGGCCGTCTTACCGGTTGGTAAATGGCCAATTAGCGTCTCGTTGGAGGCATTAACAAATGTTCCTTCCAAGACGACAACCTGAGCACGTTTATACAATGAGACGTTATCGATGTCGGTAACGTCGCCTACTCCTGCTGGTGGGCCCTGCTCGAAACGTTTACTCGATGACCTCTCCGGTTACAAGGTGTTTGCCTGACGCGATGCTAATGTTTCTTATCCTCTCGTGCGCACCCCTTCGCAAGTTCCGGGTATCCATGGAGATCAATCGACAAGTTCGACGTCGAAAGATACGAGAAGGATAAAAAGATAAAGTCGCGTACGTCGAAGCGTCGCCGTAGGCAGTCAATTAGCATAAAACGCGAAGAAGGAAGTTCCAAGGGACACCTTAACTTTTCTACTTTTCCGCTGAATTCGATATCATCGAAATAGTAACCCTTCCCAGCATAAATTCCCCGTTGGCGATAATAATCACTGGCAGTATCTGCGGCTAGAACCAGAGGGAGAAGAACCGAGAAGAAGGAAGAAACGAAAAGAAGTGCTGTTGCGCGCTTTTGCCGAAGGAGCCATTAATCAGGAGCAGACGAATGTTTCGAATCTCTGGGGTGTCCCGTACATTCGCCAAGTCGACGAATGCGGAGGTAGACTCCTAGAGCGATGGCGCAAACAAAAGAAAGAAAAAATAGGAAACGAACGGAAAGAAGAAGAGTGCACTTACCTGTTATCACGTACCAAGCTTGTGTTCGACACATTTTTTCGATTCCGTCGATGGCGTTCTACCATCCTCGCTGCTTCAAGATTTGTAGAATTTTTTCTATTACCCTTCTAGAAAATGGAAAAAGCACCGAACAATCCGTCCGCGGTGTTGAGCCGCCTTTTCCACACATACATTCGAATTCCTCGAAGAAGGGAAAGCTTACGAGCGACGGGTAGAAAAGCAAGATTACGAGCGAGTGGGTGGGTGTTCCGGTACACGCGCACTCGTTCGAAGGAAACGTCTTATTGTCCTCGTACTTCGTCCTTGTGCGATCGTAAATCGGAGCCGATCAATCGGACAAATAAAATCGACAAATTTGACGATGTTCTATTTTTAGATCCGCGTCACAAATTTTGCTTCGGCTGTTCTAGCTCGGTACCAAAATATATAACCGTGTACGAATGTCGTGCTATTGGTCCGTAGCTAAGTACATTGTCGTTTGTCAGTTTATGAACGTTGTCGATGACGATAGCGACGAGGATGACGACGCCGACGACTGGCGGCACAAAACGTTGCGTAACGGGCGCGAGACTCGTGGGACATTATTTAACCATTTAAACGTCTGCTCGTCACGACCTTGCCGGTTTGCGACCGCGACTACGCGCACAAGTGTACGAGATTTCGTGCGTTAATTCGTGTCGTGGAGATTCGCGTCCAGTTTCGTGTCGAGACGTCGTGCGTTGGAAGGGACATAATCGAGACGCGAGAAAAGAAAAATTAAATGAACGTAAATTGAGGTCGACGACGAAGCCTGGTAATAAGCACAGTCGCCGAAATTATATCGTAAGAGCTGACAATGAGCGGTCGTCGCGAGCGAATCGTATTTGCACAGTGAGTTACCCTAACCTGCTCTCGTCTAGAAACTGACGGAGAACGCGTCGGTAGCAAATTAAAGTAGAATCCATTCCAGTAAATTAGAACTCTGAAAACTACAAATTCGAATGTCGTGCTTACGTATTACTCACGTTTCTGCGAGATATACCTTGCAGCGAATCATCGATGCATACCAATTATACGGATAGTTCTAATACTCGTAGCTCAATTGATTATTCCGCGTAAGCTGACGAGAAATTTGGAAACTCTTTGAGGCTATGGTCCGTGACAAGCGGGAGAAACGGTTCTGGTGACGAAACGTAGCGGCGATATTTCGCGCGTTCAATGAAACAGCGCAATCACAGTCGAAGAGGATGGAATGATCCATTTTCATGGAAATTCGTGGGTACCGTTCACGCGCGGGTATGCTCGGGTATCGCCGCATGGAATCCTCAAGCGGAAATAAACCCCCTTTGGTGAGGAGCGGTAGTCGAGTAGTCGCATGTTGCTGCTTGGCAATAATGACGAGTGAAGAGGGACAGGTTGGAGAGGATCCGCCGCCGGGGGCAAGGGCGAGGGTTGCAGGAGGCAGGGAGGAGAAGGACGGTGGGGACACGAAGAGGCGGAAGAGGAGGCTGAGGGAGGGAGGGACGCACTCGCAGCCGCATTCGAACTGTTCGTAAATTACCCGGCAGTTACGGGCACGTACGACCTGTACATGCGGGCATACACCGCTCGTGTACACACGAGAGCTCGCATATGCTCTCGCGCGCGGTACCAGCTCGCGCGCGTATTTACGTGCGGGGAGAGCGAGCCAACGAGAGGATTAGTGCGGATTCGCGCGGGTATACCCGCCCTGAATAAAGGATAGCAGACGAGCGAATGAGTCGATGCGAGTCGATGAGTAGGAATTAACGGATATTAATCTCCGATAATCTTCGATGTGCATTTAAACTCTGCGATTTGGCCAAGTCCATACGCGCGATTGTACCGCGGTACGTACGATCCCGAGATACGGGTTTCAACGTGTTTACTTTTCGAGATCCGCTTCGCGCGAAAAATAGAATGGCTCGTTTGCTTGGTGAAACGTGTTCGAAGGAAATTTCAAACGTTCTTGGATCGATGGACGAGAACGGCTCGTGGAACGCGGACGTAATGGCTCGCTCTCCGCGCTCTTGGAGTTGCTGCAGAGCGGCGTAGTCCGCCACGGGAATCGCATAGATTACTACATCTCGCCGCGAACCATTAGCCTGACCCCTTTCACGTTCGATAGCGATATCCCAGTTTGTACGCGGAATATTGTACGGCGATGGTCAATCTGGTAATTTCGCTTTCCGGTCACTGTTCGAGTGACGAGGGTACCGCTTTTAAGCTTCTCCGTACCCTACGTTCATTAAGCATCATCACCATGGTTAAAAAAAATGTTTGAAAGTGTTGGAATTAAGTGCTAATTGTGTGTTGCGTAGGTGATTTTAGTGTTCGTAGGGTTCAGTAGAAAAACCGACTTATCTGTGTTAACGTTAAACCAACACCCTCGCTCGCCAAAAACGAATTTCCCGTGAAGATACTTTGAAAACAATTATACAAGAATTTATTACTGATTAGATACTTTTCGAACATCCACTTCCCGATTTTGATGCTCGAGATCCGTCCACTCTTATTCCCGCGTACTCGCTCGCCCCTAGTAATTTCTCTTACGCTCACCAGCCCATTTCATTTCTCATCTCTTCGTTATTCGAACTGACGAAAGGAGGGATCGGAGATTGTAATTGAAAGGCGCTAAAATCCATTTATATATTGACTCTCGGAGAGAAGATTTTCCCGTAACACTTTCAGGATAGTTCGGAAGTGAGTCGACAACGCGAAGATGTCTAATTCGACGATCCGAGGGATCTTACGGTGGTGCGAGGTAAGCATGTTCGAAGGAGGAAAGAAAAGAACGTGGAAGGTGAAGGGGAGAGCCAATGAAAAATGATCATTACGCGACGAAGTTCCTCCTCCGCCTCTTCTTTTCCCACGGTAACACGGCGTCACGAAAAACATTGGAAACGGCCAATCTCGTACTGCGGGCTGTCCGATTTTCGGTTACGTGAAATGGCAGAACGCCAGGGCCGTCTGGCCCCGGCGGCGGAGTACCGCGAGGAGAAAAAGCGAGGGGGGTGGTGGAGTCGAGAGAGACAGAGAGACGGAATGAATCGAGTTGGTGGAAGGAAGAAGGTGTTCGGATTGAGAACCGCTGCGTTGGCAAGGCACGCTTCCATAATCCCGTATGTACAGCGAGGATGGCGTGTGTGTACACGAGTCAGCTGTTTAGTCACCAAGGATTGCGCTCACCAGTCGAGCCGGGGTCGAAGCGATTCGCTCGTAATAACGGAAGCGACTCCGGCCGCTGCTGTCGGTTAATCGGATGTCGTCGGAAACCGGCCGATAGGCACGGCGTTTGTCACGCGCGTCAGAGGGCGTGGGTCGTCGCGGTGAACCGCAAAAGGATTTCACGGATGGATAATGCGTCTCGAGTTTCCACGACTGCGAAGAGAACCAACGACGAACGCGCGGACTCCTTTAATTTTCCGCGACGAGACGCTCCAATGATTACATCGCCGCGCGTTGAATTACATTATTCGTTTGCGTTTGCTTTCGGCGCAGATTCGAGAACTTTGCCTCACCTTCCTCTTAGTATTCCTTACACCTCCGCTTGATTTTCTAAGGAAGAAGCTCGTGACTTCGCGACCGGAGGATCCCTCGACGATACCCACCCGCGTCTGGGAACTTCATAAATCTCGATGAAACTGTACAAGCACCTTGGAAGGGCTCGATCTTATCCACCCGCGCTCGTAGCCGCAGGGAGAATTACGTAAAATCGTAATCGTGCGAGTGAACTGGAGGAGATGGAACGAGAGAAAGGGAGTACCTGGAAAAGAAAATATCCAGAGACCTTCATCCCCGAGAGAGCTTGAGCCGGGACAGAAACGCCAGACGGGCTGGCCTCAAAGACGAGAGCAGGCCGAACCGGATGGAGGAGCGAGAAAGAGCCTTGTCGTTGTCTTTTGCCAACACATTAGCGCGGATTAGCCGTAGCGTGCAGCCGGTAATCCCGAAGTGCCTTTTCGTTCGATTCCTCTGTCTGTGTTTTAGAAAGCGAGAGATGGGGCGGACTGGCGCGGTAGAAGGAAGACGGTGTTGCTAGCGGGTGCGCAACCCAACCGATTTGTCCCATTTAATTGGCCCGCCTCGTCGGGATAATTAA
This sequence comes from Tiphia femorata, assembly GCA_944319695.1. Classification (NCBI taxonomy): domain Eukaryota; kingdom Metazoa; phylum Arthropoda; class Insecta; order Hymenoptera; family Tiphiidae; genus Tiphia; species Tiphia femorata. Next base: position 3,387,466 of record OX090899.1, read on the forward strand.
TTGCCTTGAGGTCCTGAAGATTCTCCCCTGCAATTAGCCGCGCGGGCGGGCGATGCTATCTCACCGAGGGACGTTCGTTGGAAACTTAAGAACGGCTCGAGAATCTTGCGTGCTTGATGGCCGAACTAGAGGATGCTGGCCTAGATGGGACGACGAGGGTGTTGTTTGGCGATGACCAACGCGCGTGAGGCTAAAGCTAGGTTCTCATCGAGGCATCACCCAAGAAGATTTTGTAGCCTCTTGTTGTTGCCTTTCCTCGTAAAAAAATTTCCGACAAATGCCGATTCATATTAAAGTTAAGAAACATTTTCTCCACCCCGAAAAAACAAGCAAACACTTCTCCACAAACGCGCAACATTTACGAAGAGCTCCTCGTTGATGCTTCCGTGGGGACGAGGCTTAACGTTTGCAGAATACAGAGAGAAGTTTCGACGAGACAAGAAGCTTCAAGGATATTTATGAATACCGACGTTGTCCAGGCTAACCTAGGATTTCATCGCCGCAGGGCACTTACTCTATACCGAGCAGGGAACTGAGTGCGGTCTGCGATCGACCCTTTGCCAAAAGCAAAAGAAGAAAGAGGGATAGGAGAGAAGAGAGAAAGAGAGAGAGAGAGGGACGTGCTGATGGATCTTCATTAATGCTCTGTAATTAAAGTACCCCGCGAGGTCTCGTAATGTGTAATCTATCCGCTCCCTGCGGTTCGGTCCTTTGCGCGAGTACGAGGAGATGGATGGATGGACGTATTTACGGTGCCTCGGCGCACGAAGTGCATTTAGAGTACTGCGCCGTGCGGATATATCGGGAGTCATCTGCTACGAAGCGGTAGACCGAATATCACGAAAGAAGAGGAAGAAAAAGCCTGAGACGACAAGAGGGTAAAGGGAAGGGAACGTACCGGAAATCGTTGTAAAGAACGAGCCACTCGCAGCCCCGGCAATTACAAAGGCAGTCTCCTAGAGGAGTAGTTCTAACGTGACCCCGGAGGGACAGGCACGGAGAAAGGAAAAGAGGGGAAACTGGCGTGTGCTAGAGGGAGGGATCGAGTTTCTTCGTGGTACGCCAACGGCAGAATTATTCTCACCTGTAGAACCGCCAGGAGACTCGGCCGTCGGGAAATTGAATTACCCATCTGTAGCGCGACGGTTAATTGCGTTACTCCCCAGTCGTCCGCGCCTAGACCGTTACGCAAATGCGCGGGAACTTTAAATTCGTTCGTCGACCGAACCGTTCAGCGCGTGTGGCCGCCGCGCTATTCCCCACTCGGCTCTCGACCAGTCGTACTTTCACCTTCCTTTCGTCCCTTTTCTTCCGCCAGCCATTTAGACCAGTTGAAATTACTCTCTCCGATTTGAGCACCGCGTTTCGTTCTCACCCAATCTCCATTGGGATGTCTGGCTCGACGACAAATTCGCTCGCACCACTCGTCCATTTTATTTCCATTCGGGTTAATTTTCCACGGCGCGTCTCGCCACATTCATTCGATTCCGTCCTTTTGCCCTTGCGCGAGCGATATCGGTTTTTGAATTTGGCGCACTCAGACGTGCTCTCCCTTCGGTGACGTCGTTGACGTCACGCGTTACAGTAAGACATGGCGGAATAGGGGTGGGAGAAGTAGAGGGTGGTAGGGAGCATCGAACGTTAATTGTGACCTGGATTTAGCTCTTGCCCGCTAGTTGCTTTGAAATCTTCCTTCCCCTCTCCTCCCACCTCTCTCTGCGATACATTGATTCGCGCGACGTTGATTCGTTTCCCAATTTACGGTTTATCGACAGCGGCCGCGCATTGACGTCAAATGAAAAAAGAGCGAGCAGGCATGGGAACGAGGAGGGAGAAGGGGAGAGATGTTGCCTTGATGTGGCAGGTTTACAACCCGCGCGTCCATGACATGGTAAATTCGGTCGTTCGCCATGGTAACGTCGATAGATGCCGCGTTCTCGTTCAGTGAAAAATAAGTGGCTTCAATGAGTGCGCTCTTACACTATTTTCCGTGTCGAGACTAGACGAGAGGCGAAGTCAAATTCTCCTTTTTCGGCGACGCCTCGCACCGCGCTCGTCGTCTCTTCGAGACTTCCACATTTTCCTCGAAATGGAGAAACAATGAAGAATGATGCGAGCTTTAAATCCAGAGTGCGTGTAATCCCATGTGAGCTATTTCTATATTCTTATACGATTAGGGGAGAGACATTTCGTTGGCGATGCCATCGGTAAATAACTGAACGTCCTGTCTAACAAAAAGGTATCCTGCCTCCACTTTCCTTCGTTCGTGCGGCACTTCGAATCTCCTCGCTACTTCTACAAGCGCGCTCCATATACGCGACCATTCTCTCGTCCTACCCCCTTTTCTCCTCTTCAAGGTAACTCGTTTATCGACGGAATCGCAGAGAAACGTTTCGCGGGCACCATTAAGGCGGAAGCCGACGTCGTGGAAGGGTGGATGGAGAGAAAATCGATTAAGAGGTACGTAAGAATGAGATAGGGGTGGGCTGTGATGACGTCTTGAGAAGAAGGACAGGAAGAAAGAGGGTTGAGGGCGTCTCGTCTGGTTTGACAGGCTTGTGCCTTCCTTCGTATAAATATACCCTTTATTCACCCCTCCTCGATATATTCTTTCATCTTGGTATCTCTTTTCGCTGTCAAATTAATTACACCAGTATTCTTCCACCTAAATAAAATTTATACTTTAAAACTGAATTTAAGATTCAATTCGAAGATTGTATTATTTTCAGTTTCTTTAATTGAGAAATGTTTTTAGTGGCAACACGATAGTAGAACATCCACTAGGCCACGATTGCTACTTGTTCCACTACTGTGCACGCACCACGTCGAAGCCTACGCTGGTCTACGAAATGGAACTATTTGCGTCTGCCCGTTAAATCGCGTTATTGCCACCATCGCGCTACTCGCATTGCACTGCAAAGGCGAGTGCGCAATTTAATGGCTCGGGGTACTACCGGTAGGGGAGAGAGTAGATTGCGGGTAGGGGATATGAACACCGTATGGATAAGCCGATCGGTTTACGTAATACCGCATAACCGATAATGAACGCGCATTTCTGAACAATGAATTTGGACGAATACGAGTAAATATCGGCAAACAAAAAATCGATCGTGCTTCGCATCGACCCACATTCTACGTTAATTTGCCCCTTTCGAAGTGGGACACTTTTCGATAATACATAATTTTAATAACGCTTTTCCACTCTTTAACCAAATCAGCCGTCCATTGTTTCGCGGGGAGAACAAACGGCGAGATTAACGCTTTTCGGAGAATTCTCATCGTTCCTTAATTCTCCTCGTTTCGAGAAGGTTCTCACCGTCTATTCGAAGGATTACCCCCGACCCCGTGGATGCAATTTAATGCAATAAGTTCATCCGCATAATAGGCACGCGCGCGTTCCACCGTGGCATAAATACAATACTTTCTTTGCATAATAGAACAATGCGCTCTTTACATAAATGAGCTGTACGTACTTGCTCCCAAGGACGTAAAGCCGTAGGTTTCTCTATCTCCCGATACCGCGTCTGCTTCGTACGTATGCGCGGGAGAGAGCTCGGGCGCATTCTAGTTGCCGTCCTGTGTACGTAAATTTGACGCCACCATCTATCGTATTCTCTCGTGCGTGGTGGTAAATCACGTACTTACATGCGCGTTACACCGTAACCTCGTATACGCGTGAGCTGCGCGAAGTACGCGCTCGTGGCCTCGATAGATTAAAATCAAACACGAAATATGTGTACTGGAGCTTAGCGAGGACGTAGGGTCGTCCATACAACCAAACCTCCTAGAACCTGGCCGCCCCCGCGTCCTCTCCGAGTTCAAAGAACCATTATGCTGAACAGTTCCCCGTTTACATTCATACCAGTCATATTATTATTCACCTAGGAAGAGTAGGTATATTCTCACTCGACCATTGCATATTGCTTAACGGCGTATAAACGGTTTACAAGAACTCCGGTAAACCTGCGAAGTACAATGGGCCAGGAATAGGAGTGTCGCGTGAACGTTGCAGCACGAGGCACGATTCTCATGACAAGTTAGCAACCTCACCGCGCCCTTCTAATGAAAGAAAGTTTTCCCTCCCAAAGTGGAGGGATAAAGTAGGGATATCGATTCTCCAAGTCTTCTTCTTCTTCGTCCACTTTTATTCCAGACCCTTTTCCCACTCTTCTACTATCCCCCCCCACTCCCCCAAACGAAGAAACTTGGTCGTATACCTTGTTGTTCCAGCGCTTAAAATCGACGAAGTGAAAAAAGATAGAAAACTTTAAATAACATCCGACGCCTTTTGCGGCATCGAAGCGGAATGATCAAAGCCCTGGAGCGAATCGTTCGACTGATTTTACCCACCACTTTCGACTTCCTCGTCGGAGTGAAGATCGTTCGAGGGAATGAGATTGAGCGGAGAGGAGTCGTCGGAATGCCGCAGAACGTCGAAGAATCGTCCCATCCACGAGCAAAGGGTCTCGTGTCCAGTAGGAAAGGCAGAAGGTGGCGTTTTATAGGCGCCCTCGTCGCGTAAGGATCGTAAGAGAAATTCGAGAAAACGCGACCCTTCTTCGCCGGATCTCTAAAGCGGCGCTAACGAATTGCAGCTTATCGCCGAAACGATTTGACTCCTTCTTGCACACCAACCTACTCCTCTCGAAGGCACGCGTGCCACGAAAACGCTCGTGTACCCGTCCGCCGTTCCTTCTCGGTTATCGCATCACGATTTACATCCACCTTTTTCCCTTCTCTCCTAGTTCACTTCTTCAGCTGCTCCTTTTTCGCCGTCTGTCTCTATCCATTTCTTCCTCTTGCCTACCTTTTCTTCCATCCACTACAAGCGCGCGACCGGTTGCGTCAGCTACGGTACCAACCGAGAGACGTGACGGGAGAGCGCGAGTACTTTTAGTACCACGGGATTAAGTAATCCGGTGTATCTGGGTACGAGCGCTCGACGGAGAGCAGAACACCGTGGGGAGAGTGTGCCAGGGCGAAGAGGATGAACAGGAGAACGATGAAGCGGAGGAGGAGAAGGACACCTGGATGGAGCAAGGAAAGAAAGCACGAAGAAGAGGAAGGACGAACTCTAAGGGTGGCAGGAGGGTAGATTCACGATTCGTCGATTGAACAAGGAAAAAGATACGTTCCGCGCGGCGCGCGAGCTGAATATCAATGCGCCGAATTTCGACGATTTCCGCTTCCTCTCCAACCCTCTTGGTCCTTCTTCTCCATCCCCTTGAGTTTCATTGGCCGAGAACGTGCCCCGCGAGGACACATGAAACGCGACCCTGGATCCTCCGCCTTTTAAGGAAATCAAATCCCAAATCCTTTGCTTCGCGGGACGAAATCCGCGTAAATAGAGAGTGCGCGTTCCTCGAGAGAAAAGGGAGGATGAAGAGAGTGCGGGGCAAAGAGTAGCAGGCGAATGGCTTTAGGCGGACGACCGCTTGCACGGAGATACGCGAGCTTGTAATAATCGTGTGTGTTTATCCGCATGCTTGTGGGTGTACGCGACGGAGAAATGTTTCGGCGGAAGCTCGCCTTGTATTGGCAACGAGCGGGACGGTAAATTTTGTCGGACAGAGACGAAAGTGAGTCACGATGCTGCCACGGAGCGTGACGTCGTCGTTACTCCGGCAAATGAAATAATCCGAGATTTTTGTACCATGTTTTTGCGTGACGTCATCGCAATGTGTGCTGCACGTTGGAAAAGAGAAGTGAAAGAAGAGAGATGCGCGTAGCTGCAAAAAGCTTTTTGAGGAACGTCGAAAGCTCTCGCGCGCGACGTTGAGCGTCACGATCTTCGAGGGCATGGGGCGAAAACAGAAAATGTAGTAGCTGCCGCTCGAGTGAAAGAAACAGAATCGGTGGTATTCCTTTTGAGTGTAAATTTGTACATTAGGTATGACATCGCGATGGACTCGTTTCGTGGAAGTTACGCTTAGCAACATCTATCAGTGAACTTCTTTTTTCGTGGAACTTCGATCTTTATATATTGCACGAAGTTACTAGAAGGTGGGTCAGATGTGACATTTATTGAGTCGAGAGTCATGGATGAGTCATTTATCAAACGATGGACGCAGGATTTTTTCAGTCTTACAATTTCCTTATAATAATAATTCGGATTTGTTCACTTCCACCGTACGTACACCGGCCTGTATTTCGCACTTCGATGAGAACCTAGGCCACGCAACTACTTCTCTTACAAAACGAGATTTACGGACGACTTTCATTTTTCGCATCTTGCGCGAACATTTTCGAACGGGTTCTGACGCAAGCCATGCCAAACTTGTCTCCTCGTGCGCGCGCGTGCTGTCGACGGCACTGCCCTTGTCCCACACCTAGAGACGCACACATTCGTGAACACACAGTGGTGAGAACGGCAGCTCGCACACACGCGATCGTATCTGCCACAGTTCCACATAAGGTGTTACGATAAGATCGGCTTATTTTCTCGAGAAAAGGTCAAAAGATTCAGTCGCAATTTTTCGCTTCGCCTTTTTCCCCTGCGAAGCTGGAGGTACAGAGAAGGCTAGGTGGAAGAAAAACGAGGAGGTGTAGTGGTGACGTTGAATCGTTCATACGCGCGATCGTGCATCGCATTTGCGATATCGAATCTCGGAGGAAAAGCAGCGGAACGAAAAAGAAAATTGATTAAACGCTCTCCGCCCTTTCCCATCGCTTCTAGTTCAGATAAGAAATTATCTTTGGACGTTACTCCTTACGTACCATCGGCATTCAACACGCTTACAACCTGCTACTTACATCAACTCTAATTAATCAAGGCTCTAACGAGTATTTGCAATATCTTCGCTCGTCGTTACACGTCGTGGACGTGCTTCCTCGAATTAGTTTGCCCCACCAACTCTGAACGGAGCTCGCACATATGTACTCCAGATCCCTTCGCGCACGTACACGCGCACTGGCGACTCTGCCTATTTGCAATACGCACACACGAGGTCCACACGCGCAAGTTGCGAGTGTCCGTGGATACCCTACCTACGCGCCAACGTCGCATTCACATCTGGTGCATGCTCGTGCTGTAATAGATGATGTAACATACGCATACGTGGTAGAAGGGGAGACCTCGTGGCTGATTCTCGAGAGAGTCCCCTCGACGCGTGAACAGTACACGTAGATAGGTATATGCGTCCCGTGTTACCGATCCTGTAACACGTGAACCTTTACACGAATAGACCTTATCACCGGCGCACGCAAAATCTCTTTTGCTCTCGCGCAGGTAATCTCGGCACGTAGGAGGCACCCGCCTCGAAAATTCTATCCTCGGCCTCGGCGGAGTTTGCCCTACTCCATCTTTCCATCTTTTTCTCTCCGGCTGTCTCTCCTATTCTCTTTGTCCTCTTCCTCTGGATGTGTTTCTCTCTCTTTCTCTCTCTCTCTCTCTCTCTCTCTCTCTCTCTCTCTCTCCTACCGCAGATCTCTCCGTTTCGTAGGATTCGCACACGAGGCAGGCGATCTCTTCCACGAGCGCGTGCGTAACCGACGCACACAATCTCCTCCACGGGTACAGCCGCTCGATCGGATTTACCGCCTTTGTTTGCGTCGTTACGCGCCGTAGAAAAGCTCTGCCTCCCATCGTCTCCGACGCTTCGGGGCAAACGCGTTTCTGGCCTTTTGACCAGTCTACAGGCGAGGGGGTGAGAAGTGAGGGTGAGAGACGACTCAGGGAGAGAGGAAGGATTTTCAGCCCCGAGTTTTCCCGAGAATCTACGACGTCGAGAAAAGCTCCCTCTGAATGCGAAATTATGGATAATGTTCGTTTACTTCCGCGCTCGTAGCTCTCGCGCCCATTTCTCTCCTTTTCACTCGCATTCTCTCTCTCCCTTTCTCTCCCGTTTACTCCCTCCTCGTGCACTCGCACTCTTTGGAAAAATCCGAAAATGTTTTCGATCGCATCCACGGGATCCTCCCGCCGCTACCCGCGAAGCTTTTCTTCGCTTTTAATGGCCCTTACGGTGCGACGGCCATGATCGTTATGTTTTATATGTTTGTTCCGTCGGGAAAGCGTGGATAAGGGGTGAGGGAGGATGGGGTGCGTGGAATTGCTGTGAGATATAGGAGAACTTTGGAGTTGAATGCGCGTAGCTTTTGGTTTAGATCTCTCTGGGACCGCGCGATACGTGACCGCGACAAAAGTCGAGCTCGTGGATCGGATTTTATGGGCGGAGATACGCGCTGGAATTTCTCCCTTAATTATGCCCTCGGACGGTAATATCTTTTGATTACCAGAGGAGTACCGCGCTTCTTTTTCCGTCGGCTGAAAGAGAAGGGCGTTCGAGAATGTTTTCATGGCGCGTGTTGTCAAAAAGTATGTTTCTCTCTCGATTATTCCGTCCACGCATTTTTCCACGGTACTGGCATTCCTTTGCCATTTGCGGCGACGGCGAACCTGTTTACATCGGAATCGTGACGGCACTTCAAATGTCGTTATTTAAATTTACGTCGTCCGGGCTCACACGAGGAAAAATGTGTCTTCTCCGAAGTTCCTTAGCGATGGACGAAGGAGCGAGCTCGGAGAGCGTTTAACGATAAATACTCTCGTTGGTATTTAACTCGGTGCGAAACTTTCGTTTGTTTACTTCGTGCTTTCATCGCGCGGGGCTCGCTCGTGGCAGGGAGTGGAGCGAGAAGAAGGTTAAGCGAATTCGAGCCAAATCATCGAGATTTGCGAGAATTTTGATAGAACTGCGTTTTACCATTTTATTCTTCCATGATCAGGTTACTCGAGTGCAGTAGAGTAACCTATCTAATAAAAAATTCCTAAGATTTACCCAATCCCCGAGTGCCACACTCGCCACAAAAGTGTCATCTTTAGATGCAAATGCACATCTTGCCGAATGTTTCACTTGTCTCCGACTGGACTTTCAATTTTAAGGTCAGAGACAATCTCCGAGCTCGTTTTCGCGCGGACTCGTTCCATCCGTTTTCGCGGACCGCGTGCACTCGCTTCGCGGAAACAACAGTGTTTCCGTTGAAACGAGCAACGAGCGAGCTCCAGTAATTTCACCGGAGATTCGTCGACGATTCTGCCGTTTTGTACGCTCGTGGATGCTCGGAACTTCGTTTCTGGAGATTAATTTCAAGTTTGACGCGAAGAACTAGAGGCGGTACACGCGTAGCGTGCTGCAAATAGCAGGAAAAATCGTCACGAGGAACGGGGAGCGGCCTGCACGCGGATTGGTAAATAGCAATTAATACTCTTGTTTGAAATTCCTATCGTCCCGGTCTTTGCTCGATACATAGTAACTCCTCTGTGGCGTATACCGCTAATGTACGTCGGTATGCTTCTAATTGTGATTTCGTATCGGCACGCATACGCGAATGCGCGACACGCATTCGCAGTGGTCGCTAATATAATTAATATTCCCAGGTCACCCTACCATTACGCGGGAGTTCCGATACACACACACACACACACACACACACACACACACACACACACTAACGCTCGCGTCGACCCCGTTTCGCGGCATCGCATTATCGCGACCCCTCCTCCGATTCTGCAAAATCGACTCGAATGGAATCGAATATTCGTTATCTCGTCGTAATTTCGCGATGAATCGCACCGGAGAGCGCCGCCGCCTATGAAACGCGCATAATTTCGAATATATCCTCGATTAAACAATTTCTACGTGGCTCGGTGAATTCGATGCATTTTCTGTGGCAGACTTTGTCGTTTGCTTAACTCTTCACATCGTACTTCCTTCTCCTCCTTCTCACTTTTTTCCTCCCTCCGTTATCACTCTTTGGGTCTCTCGTCCCAACGAAATCCCGTAGGAGGGTTGAAATAAAAGTGCAGGAGAAACGCAGCCGTGTAAATCGACGTTATTCGCGCATCATGGACGCATTAACCCGAATTAAAGCGATTCTCGGTGCGCTTTGGACAAAAAAGAGAACGGGGTAGGTGGAGGAAACACGCGTCGAGGGAAAGAGTCGGCGGGAACGAGTGGCAGGGGTGGAAGAAATTCTCGCCAATGATGATTCCCCGATGGCCTTTATCGTTCCGGCGTTTATTCCAGCTACCAAATATTTATTATTTGCAGGCGCTCGCTTACGCGTTGATTGCCTCTCTCAATTCGCCCTTTCTCGCATTCTCATCCCCTCGGAGTTCACCCCTAGCCTTTTCATTCTCGTCTCTCGATTTTCGTTACCGCGACTCCGTCGGCCACGCGAATTTTATTCCATTCCCCCTTCCATCCGTTCTTTCCAATTTCACTCGTTTTCCTTCCATTAGAATCGTTTCTATCACGAACGATGCGCGCCGTTGCTATTACCGTCCCATTATTATTGTTATCGACGAATCGACTCTATTTCCGTTCGCTAATTTACGTATCGTCGACGTGACTTTCTTAACGCGACACGTTCAACGGAACGATCGCGCTTCGCTTCGATATATCCCGCTGAAACGTTCGTTTCACTTTAGACGCTCGTCGCGACACACTCTCCCTCTCTTCTCAAATCTGCATAATTATTTACGCTCGCGCGCAAGTGTGCACTCGTAATATTAGCCCACCGCAACGCGCATCAATAGACTACGCCCGTCAAAGCATCTGTTCGACACCCGGCGGCTCATTATGCAAACAAACAGACGCTCGACGAATCATTGGGTGCGACCGACGCACCTGAGACCCTCCAAGACACCTGAAACAATCAGATCATCGATCGAGTGATCGCGCACGCGTCTTAGATTTACGCTTCTCTCTATCACGTGTCGCTTGGTTCGGAAGTCTACCTTTACCTGTCGCACTGTTCCTCTCTCAAGGATCCAATCGAATTACCCGCGCTATTATCCGCATTTTTGCAAGCTTATTTCTCTGCCATCGGATCTATGCTCGGCCCGAAATCGGGAAGCAGAGACGACGCAGACGGGAGATAGAAAGGATAGGAGTCGGAGGGCGAGACTGGGATTTAATCGAAACTTAGTTTAGCTTTACAAAGGGTCCTGCCTCGCCTCCACGTACAGAGCGATCGTCCGCTTCAAAGAAACGCGAGGGCATGCAAAGGAGAGGAGGCGAGGAGTGAGCCAAGGGAAGCAGAAGATCGACGAAAATATTCGCGCTCTCCTCCTCATTTCTCTTTTGCCGGTTTACCGCTCGGAACAAGAGTCCTCTTTCAGTTTCCTCCTACCCGCGCCTACTCCTTCCTCGATGCTTTTCCGACGAAAAACATTTCGCAGACGCCCTTGGGCTCCTCTACGGTAATTCCGCGAAACGCCAAAAATGTTTTTCTATCTCCTCATGACTTTTCTCCGCTTTTCCTTTTTTTCCACTTCTCCCTTCACCCCCACGCAAGCTCGCGTTTCAATCCGGGACGTTTCTATTCGAAAATCCGTGAATGGCCGGCGAAAGAATTCTGGAAATGAGGTTAAGCCTCGAAACGGCGCGGGGCTTGCGCATGTCGGCTCGCTCCAGTCCTCGCGTTGCTCTCCGTATGCCGATTCGATCGAAGATGGACAGGCCGCATATTTCTGACGGTGCAGAGTTTTTTTTTCTTCCCCTCCCCTCTCCCTTTTTCTACTACCCGTTCTCACTCCACTAAGGTATATTCTACCCTTCGAAGCGCCACGACGAACGCTACTCCGAATGTAACTTCGAGTTCGCGATGTATCGAGATTTTCGAGATGCATACTTTATCGAAATCCGAATTGCAAATTTAATTTGGCAGAATTCGCGGGTTCGGCCGTTTCGGTAAAACTAGCGGGAGGATTGAGAATTTTTAATAGCGCGTCGATTGCGAATCGAATCGAGATTTTAATCTCCTCGGTCTTTATTCTCATTTCGTTTCTCACCTGGTCGCCTGTTCGTAAGAGACTACAGCGTCGATGGCCGAAAGGGTATGCGTGACTTTCAAATCGGCGAGATTAATTCCTTCATTGTCGAGGTCATGGCGCGACTTACGAGCGGAGAAAGGCGAGCGCGGGGCCGGGCGAGCTCTTTATTGCAACGTCGTTTCGTCGTATGTCACATCGCGCGCCTCACCGGGCGCGCGCGTGCCCTTCCTTTCTTTTCCGCTATTGTCGTTTACGTCGTCACGCCGGCACTTGCCCTCGTCGTCGTATACGAAACGTATACTCGGATTTTCGTTTCCTCCCACGCGAGGTAAATGTCACCGTCGACCGCTACTACGACGATTACGGTAGGTGGGGAACGAGAAACGAAACGAGAAGCAGAGAGAGAAAAGGAAAGTAAAACGCAGATGTGCGTATGAAACGCAGCGTGAAGGCGACGTGAAAATTTTATCCACGCCATTCTCTCCTTTCTCATTTCGATATCCATGTATACTTCTTTACATTTTTTCCTCCCCTCGAGCATTCCGTCTCGTTCTCCTTCCGATCTCCTCCTTGCTTCGGCTTTTATTTATTCTCCTTTTCCATTTACAAGTATACGAGGACCCCCGGCACGGGGTCCTCTCTCCTTTTCTATCTTGTCCCCACCACATCGTCGTCTCTGGGCCGGCGCCATTTTTCACGGAGGAAACTCCATTACGCTGTAATAGCGCACGATGAATCACCCTGTTCTTTTAAGAGCGTACTGTCGCTGCGCGAAGCCAGTGGAGGTTTTTCTACGCGACGACGACGATGCCGAGGTGCGAGAAGAGACTGGAAGCGGAAGAATGGGGATGTAGGGGTGGAGAAAGGTGGAGCGAGAAGACGTTGGAGTACAAAGGGTGTAGTAGAGTCTGCCCTGTCCTTCTCGGCCTTCGTGAGTCACTCTTCTGTTGCAGGTTTCACTCGTTCTAGAAGAAGCGTATAGGTACGTTCCACCTGGTAGGGCAGCCACCGTGTCTCTTCCTTCCTTCCTTTTTTTCCACAATTTAGCATTCGTTCTTTCTACACCACATGGTTATGAAAAATAGTCGCGTTAACCTAGTTAGTCTTCCCTGCTTTTTTCTCAACTGAACCTTGCTATATATGTAGGCAAGGTGGCCAAGGGACTATCATTTCTATTTTATCTTTCCTATATCAGGACAGTTCTCTCGAAGAATGCTCGATACCTTAAAGAAATTGTCGCCATCGTGGCATTTCGCTTCTCGGCTAGCGGCCAATGTCGATTAGTTACCACGCCTGAAACTCACCAGTTGCAATTCGCTAACTCACCGATCGTCGTAAGACACTCCCCAGTCCAACCGGGCTCCACGTTTCAGTCCGCGGAGTGAAATATAATTTCGTTGGAAGTTCGAGATCCGGAAGATCTCGCGTTTCGCTCGCGCCAACTTCCCAAAGGGTTTACTTTAAGCGAAGCTCCTTCGCGTCGTCGTCGCCGAGGATATACGAGGAGTGAAACTAGCGCTGCATGTGCGAGACGGTGTGGATATCGACGAAACTGTTTCAAAAGTTGGCGCGGGGAGTGAGTTGGAAAGAGAGGAAAAGAGAGAAGGAGAGAGGACGATACAGTTTACGACTAATCCCTGACCCCCGAAGGCTTAACCTAAAAACTTGTATACCCCTAATCTCCCGTCGAGGCGGATTCGATGGACCGACGAGGGTAGGGGATGAAGTCACCACTTCCGGTCCCGTTTCTCTTTAATCGCCGCCGCTCGTGTACGCTTGGCAATGACGAAACGAAAATTGGTCCCTTCTGCTTACGTCCTTTGTCGTGATCTAACGACTAACGAGGGAAGTACGAAACTTTCGCGCGTATCTACGCATGGAAGAACGAATTTTCTCATTTCGAAAATTGTGAAGTGCTAGCTCGAGTTAACCGCGAGCAAGCGAAAAAGTGTATGCTCGCTGGTTTTCATTCAACAGGTTAAGTCCGTTTCTCAAGGCTGTCGCGAACTTGGGATAAATTCGGGATACCTACGCCCGACAAAATTTTTCCTACGCTTCTCTCATCTTTCTCTCCCCATCTCGGCCGTCCTGGCTGGCGCCAATAACTTTGCAACGCGCGGCAGGATAATTTCGCGGGAAGGTCGTTCCTCAATTTTCTTCAAGTTCCCTTCTACCCACGTTCTCGACCACCGCGTCTTCCCTTTGTCGCTATTCGTCCGGCGCAGCTCTGCCAGGAACGCACGTAATAACCTGTCTTCGCCGGTTCATGAGACGCGCGCACCTTTTTTCTCCCTTCACTGCGTCTGCCACCCCCTCGAGCGGAGAAAGAAAAAAGTCTGAGACGGACGCGAGTGAAATAAATGCTCGGACGTCGAGACGCGCGTAATAGAAAAGTGCGTGGTTTTATTTGATACGCGAGAGGGGCGCAAAATATGGGAGGAGCTTGCATCGTTCGAATTTATTGACCTGCAAATTGAGAGTGGGGTTTGCTTAATTTTTGAAAATGAAATAATAGCTCCACGTGGTGAAGAAACAGTTCCTCTTAAAGAGATTCATAAATGATTCCGTATTTTAATCGTGTAGATGAAAATAATGCTACGTAAATAGAAAAATTAATTTTTCAAAATTAAAGGACTTAGACCACTTTCATAATCACCGGCACAAATATGAACCGTTTGCGCGCCTGATACCTGGCCAGAGCGCGCAAGTTTTCCATGTCCCCATCGACTCGTTTCATTATGAGCATTCATTTGTACACCTGCGCTCTCTTTGACATTTCATCTCTTCCCTTGGGGAAAAACGAGACTCAAGCGTGCACCGAACAAATCGCCTTCATTATCTCGATACCATTAAACGAATATTTTATGCCGCATATAAATTAACGAGGCGAGAAGGAAATCGCTTTAATCCTTGAAGGACATTCAGCTTGCATCGGTGCCTTTTATGGTCAATAAGGTGTGACTCGCGAGAAGTCGTTATCCAAATAGAATGTAAAATGATTAATCCCATAAAATTCAGGTACCTTCGTAAACTCGTTTATCCATCAGCGCCGATCTCACGACCATATTGGGTCATTTTGAAGCAAAGAGAGCTTGACGATCGAATCGAACTCAAATTTTCCAATTGCTGTAACAGTCTTATTCGTCTCGTCTAGCGCTCGTATTGCGTCGACATTTATAGGCTCGCTTTCTCCGAGTTCGTAGTCGACCCTTCTAACGCCGTGGCTAGCGTAGCCGTCGCCTTGGACGCGCGGGCAATTATGAATTAATCATCTAATTATGTAACGATCTCTTATTCATTGAGGCCCTCGATCCGGTCGACCGAACAGAGCCGAACCACCGCGAAGATTTCCTTTACCGGCTGTCACTGAATTAATCGACCACCTTACCCTTTCTTCTCTCTAACGATACTCTCGAAAGTCCCACGAAGGCGACGACGAATCCGTGAATCGTCGACTCTAAATCTCCCCGCAAACGAGAGCAAATTACCTTTTCTTCTTAGGTGGGTTCCTAGTCCGAATACGACAGTTTGCGGGACAGAATGAAAGAAAATGATGGTCGTTAGCTGGAAATACATATTACGTAATAATCGATTATACGATCGTTAATTCTTAATTGTAGGAGGCAAAAAGGAGTCCACTTTATTGGCTGCACGGTATGGGATTCGGTTAATTTCTGCTTCCACGAGCTTCTCGCGTAATTATCAGGTTTTTACAAAGTTCATCGGCGTACGAAGCGAGGATATGAGGAGCAAGACAAACGTTGAAGATAAAAGTTTTCATAATAAATGAGAAGGAGATTTTATTATGCCTGGGAGGTATCGATATAATTTTCCGCCGTATATTAAAAGCATATTGTTAAAACGTATATTGTATCACGTTGCATCATTATCCGATGGCTCTTCCGCCGTACACGTACGCTCGGATAATGTTATGGATATAATGGAATCAACTTTCCGGTCCAGTTGATTTTACAAAAATATATCCTTAAATTCATGCACATCGCCGAAGGGCAACCAGTGACGACTGAATCTACGATGTTCAAATTATATGCAATTCGGCACGCGATGTTAATCCGTTAATTGGATTAGATCACAGTCGATCGCTTTACATTACCGACCTCGACGATTCACCGAGCAAATATCCGAACATTTCCTTACTTCGAAAATATCCGTAGACTCGACTGTCAACTGAGAGATATTACTCGCAAACGACAATACTTCACTCCTCGTTGCCCAATATACGATTGATTAAAACAGTTCGTGTACTCGCACTGTACGCTCGCCCGTTAAAAATCTCGACAAATCTGCGCGGTTCGAATGTGCCGAATCGGGTGCACACCTAACGAAACAATTACATAAGAATCACTTATGCCTCTCTAGTCTTAATTACCTAGAGGCCGTCCAATCGTTCTCTCCATTAAAAGGTTTGCCAAAGTGAGCCTCGGAGGTAATCACTCGACCAAATGGAACACACTCGAGCGCAAGCACGTCGAGGCGAAATGCTTCTCGAAGCACGCGACCGACTCGACTCTTTTCCTGTTAGCCATGTAAGTCGACTCGAGGATGGTAGAAGTGACACAATCGCGACGGGGTAACGCGTCGAGGTCTATTACGTCTGTAAGTGAAACCGAGGCAACCGTATTGTATAATGTTGCAGGGCAAAATTGCCCGCTCCGTTACAACGTTTCGAACGAGGCACGCGTGTGCGCGCCCGTCCGAACACGCGTGCCTCTGTTTTTGTCCACGTGCGCCGCGATCGTGCGTGCCGTTCGCGGGAATGTGTAAAGTTATACGTCGTTATCTGGGATTTTCTGTCATTGCGGCACACGACCCACTCGGTCCGAGTTAATTACAATTGGTAACGAGATACTCCCGCGACCAGATTTTTTTCTGCTTACGAATTCGCTTAACGTCACTCGTCTCGGTACACGCGTTGGCACCTGCTTCGTGTGTGTGGCGCGTACGCATCTGTAGACGAATGTGTAAGGAAGTCCGTTATCACTTGACACTTAGAATTACTACCGATAACGGGAAGATCGTCGCTCTCTGGGCTTGTGTTTTCTGTCGAGATACCTTATGGAGGCCCAAGCACCGAGAAGATACTCGCAAATTCCATTTGATTACGCTTTTGCGGAAGCAGCAGGAGGCCTCCTGAGTGAATCTACGATGTTGACAGTCTTGTCAGAATGCACGAGTTTCCAAGTGTGCAAAGTGTCCCTGTTATTACCGGATGACTTCGTGAGGTGGTGATTGCGTAAGAAGATTGCGTCGTTGAAGTTTCGGTTATTCTAGGAAACTAAGATGCAAGATGATAGACGTAATAGAATTCGTGGATAAGCTGGTAATGTTTCTCTTCCGTACAAACCCTGGTACAAACGTTCCTCTCGACGCATGCGGAGGAATCGATATAGGTTGAACTCGCTGGATGCGCACAATGATGTAGGACGAGTAATAAAGGCGAATGGAGAGGAAACTTGCTACGTCACGACGGAAAGATTATTCAAGTATCGTCTATTATTTGCGAGTAAACCAAAAAAAATCTAAACTTCAATTTACTCGTCGATTTGTACGAACGATTACATTTACTCGTCTTGATCAGCATCGGTTGTCCATTGCTATCAAGGATTCTCCGAACAATTGTATCATTGGCGCTACCTAATTACCACTTGTTCACGTCCATTCACGCACCCTTCTACCTACGGATCCCTTTCACCGGCCCTGTGAGTCGTCATTCCCGAATACTCGTGTAGCGGCGGACAATGAACCACGTCCGTGGAACATAATCGAGCCTTGAACGCAAATATACGGTGTTGTTGCCCGCAGTTATGACTGGAGCTAAATGGTTGGGTAGCTGGCGTTGGTCAAATTTCGTGAACGAAAGCAACGTTCTACGATCGGTCTGTCGCCGTTCCAGCACGAATTCGTCCCGAAGGCCGTCCTAATCGCGTTACACGATTGATCCGTAGGAGTCAACGGACGATTAGGCGCTCAACGGTAGGTGGAAGGATTTAGTTCTCCCCTCGATTCGAGCCTTGGAGCTACTCCGGCATCTCGCGAGACCTTAGAGAAGCCCTGTATTCACGGCGATTATTTCTTCGAGCGTATCATCCGAGGCGTGACATTGACACGAAACTGAATTCGATAAATGGCAAAGAAGCGAATAAAAGGAACGGAGATGGCACGCGTAACGGTACGCGACACGTCGATAAGAATTTTCACACGCTCGCGACTCCCATCGAGGAGAGTCACGCGGAAAATCTCAAGCCTCTCGATTCTCGTTTGCATTGTTGTATCTTTCCGAATATACATCCGGCACGGTTATCTCCGTTATCGGAGAAACACAATCCTCGTCAGGCTCGAGCGAGCTCGTGCGTCTAGCCGTTAACAAAGCCGAGGGAAGGAAGGAAGGCAGGAAATCGATAGCGGGAAGGACGAGTAAGCCGGGGCTCTCTTCTTCGGCTTCTCTTTTTTATTCGCCGAGAAATGTTTACTCGATATCTCGTCTAAAAAAAAAAAAAAAGAAATTGATCCAGCGTCTCTCGTGTCGACAGGCGCACGCACGAGCGTACTTCGTACGAGACCTCGCAACGGCCAAAAGTGAAAAGGCCTTCGTGAATGGACCTTGAATCGTAATCCATTCTGGAGTAAGGACAGACCGTGAAGACCGAAGGGTCATTGTCAAGACGCGGATGGATCCGGTGTCACGATGCTCGGTATTGTTGCGAGGTTAAACCTGACCCGCATTGCACGCGACTACTCGCTCCGCCTGCGGATGTTGAGAAATACCACCGTGCGGCCAATATAACGCGTCGTGAAGTCGAAGTAGGCGCTGCCGCTCGTGACGGGGAGGCGCCGATAATCCTACGTGGATTTACGATAACCCCTACGAGAAGAATGCTAACGCGAACCTCGACATAAATTTGAAAAAGTCACCGCGAGGACGCCTGGCCTCGAATGATCTACGACGTTTGAGCGACGTAGAAAAGCCCGATTGGTTTTCTCGAGCCAATTAATAGTTCATTCGCAGCCGACGATCCAATCGCCGTGTGAAAATTATCAATGGGAAGCTTCGATACTGCAGTCGTGGATGCAATCAGCGCGCGTGGAAATTATCGATGCAAGCGTCCAGTTGATTCTCCAGTCATCCCGACGACGTAAAATTCACGCTCCGATCTTTCGAAGCGAGGTAGGAGGGGAAGCTTCGTAAATTAGGGAGTACTGCGTCCGAAAAGAAATTAATTTCCTGTTTTCTTTTTTGTTTTTGTTTTTACGGAATCAGAGCCAGCGTGTTTCAAACGCGTTATTCTTTTTTCTTCCGGGTGGAAATTAATTGCGAAACAATTCGCGTGCGCGCGCACGCTCACTTACGTATCATTCTGGTACTGGAGTACGGACGAACGGGGACGAGTGTGGGCGTTCTCTCGCGACCGCGCTTCCGCGCCAGTTTTTAATGAAATTATCGATCTCGAATATTAATTGCGTCCTCGTTGTAGCCGATATTAAATTACCGGTAATTATTGACGATGCTCGGCCGATTGCAATTTCTCCCCCGAAAATATGGCTCCCGAGCGCATTTTAATTGTGTGCATGGAACGAAACGCGAGTGTACGAACGCGCGACGTCTCGCTCACACTTGTTATTCGAGCGACGAACTTGCATACACACGTGTAAGCGCACTCCCGCTTGCACGGACTCTGTAATTCCTCCGGTTCCGAAATTGTGTTTGTATTTGTGCATTATCAGATTGTACAATTCTCTCGCGTCAGTACGTAGAGCCAGCCGTACGCGAATCGACGAAAATATCTTTTATTCGTATTTATCACTTTGGCCCCGGTAATTAACGTGCGTCGGGTCGCTGCCGCGATGGTCGCATTAGAGAGTCGTTGCATCCGGAATCGGCAAAAATCGAGGAAGACTTCGAAGAGTGAGTAAGCTTTCTTTAAATACGCCCCACCTTTATGCCGTCAAGTGCACATCAACGACTCCTCTTACCATTGTCTTTACTTACTTGGGCACACGCGCACGCGCGCATACTTCCTCATGCGCACTCTCTTCATCTATAATCACAGGGCACACATGCACCCTACTCTACCTACGATCTTTCTCTCCTCACGCTCAGCCCTCTGTAAAATTTTCCACGTCGCTTGGAGTGACTGTCTCGCGCGCGCGTCCAATTTTTTTCCGTTAAATTAGCCGCTTTTAATCACCTCGCACGCGCTCCTCGACGTCGTCATCATCCCGCGTGGCTACTCTCATGGCTGCTTGTGCATCTCACGGTCCCGTTGCGCCGACCAGAGATGCAACGAAACGACGACGGCGTCGCGAGCGGTTGCACGCGGCCCATGAGCCTCGTGACGCATTCGCCCCACGCCGGAAATCGATAAGGAGGCCACCGACGCCCCCGCCCCCGATCTACGAGGGGCAAGTTTTGACCTGCAATCTTTTCGACCCGCGTTTTTTCTTGTCTTTTTTTTCGCGTTATTTGTCGCTTCTACGAATGACGTACAGAGCAAAGCCGAACGTAAAAATCTTGAGAAATGTAAATTTGAATTTGTAAACAGAAGACGTCACGGTAAAATTTACTTGTGCACTTTGAAGTTGCAGAAGTCTGGTAATTTTAAGTTTTTTTTTTTTACTCGTACGATTGGTTTAAGGTAATGACAGAAACAATGAGTAAGTCAAGTGTCGCTATTACCGTCAATCGTACCTGTCGACGAGAAAGATCGAAAGAAGGATATACGTTTAAAGTGTGTGGATCTACATTGTTTTCGGACACCCTGAATATTTTGGTTTATCGTGTTATTTGCCGCATCTGTATATTTCACTGTGTCCCATATATTCGTAACTCTCTACAATATCTCTGTCCTCTTTCTGTTTCAGGTATGAAAGGGTACGGCGCGTCTTACGTGTACGCGACAAGTGCGCAATAATCGCGGATGCACATTCCTTCCGATATCCGGTGGAATGCGAGACACTCGCGTAACACTCGCTCGTACCTTGCGACTCGGTGAGTCAGAATGATTTTTCTTCTCTGCCCTCCGCGACCGCCTCTTGCGATTCTGAAAGCACACCGGTCTTTATTCTCTCGTAATAGCACCTGCACGGTAATTATCGCTTTGCGGAAACGATGTAATAACTGGCGTGCCTCTGCTGCGGATCTACGGATAGAAAAAGGAATGGCACGGCTAAACGCAGTCGTGGCAGAATTACGAGATTGTGTGTGTCAAGCCTCTTTTTCAAGAGCGCGCCCACTCGAGACGTCCTGTCGCGATTTGACGTCCGTTTCGCGGGCGATAATTTTTATCTTCGGTAAGAGCCGCGCTTCGGGGACGTGTCTCTACGTTGGAGCGGGGAGCAGTGGCCCCGAGTCAGCCGATTCGCCATCGTCACTTGACGGCGGTGGTCCCCTCTCGCGCGAAACAGAAAAGTGCAACCTCTCACGGGGTCGGGCGCGCGCACCAACCACCGAGAATCTCGCCGACCATTTTCGCTGTCGCAGCGGAAGCGTTTTCGCTCGACGAGGCGAGAACGTCTTTCTTCTTCCCCTCACCATTCTTCTTTCTTATCCCTAGACCGGATAGACGTCTTCTTTCTCCACGAGAAATGATTAGTTTCTCTTGAAATGGACGAAAAGCAAAACGCATATAATTGTATTTCGTTTCGTTATTACTTATCGTTAGGTTGAAAAAGATCGAAAAAAAGGTTGGTGGATGCCCTAAGCGTTTCTTGGTCACCGACGAATCGTTTAAGGCAGAAGTTGAAACAGGCGCTAATTACGCGGTCGTGTGTAACGGGACATTTAAACTTTTTGGAGCAGAGCTACCGTGCAATTAGACGACCAATTACTAAATTTTTTAAAGTTTTAAAGTGATCCCCCGTTCGGCTTGAATCTTTTATCTGTCCGCGACTCTGTTTACGCGTACTCCAATCGCGTACATATTTTACGAAGCGGTACTTTCAAAATTGATTCGTAATGCGCGGCGTTACTAAATTATTATCGATCACCGTGTCGTTCGATAATCGTTAATAACTTACTACGACATACTGCTCGACGTGGACCCGTAAGAAGTGAATTAAACGTTTTGCCTTCCCCTTAGGTGGGCCTCGAAAAAAAATCTCTAAGAGATTAAAGCTAAATCGTTCTAACGTAACCAACGGTGAGAATGCGCTTTGCAAATCGGATCGACGTTCCACTGCTATGAAAAAAATCATTTGTCTCGGTGAGAAATTAAAGACGTATTATATCGGTATGGAGAAATTATCGAAAGATTCGTAATTTCGAAACGATCGAGAGGCAGCAGGGTACGACACGAATTCTACGCGAACGGCTGTCCGCATTGTTGTCACAGTTGGCAAGATCTCGAGGTTTCCTTTGGCACGGCACCGCCCCGCGGCCTCGCGCGCGATTCATTTATCCACACCAGGTTGGTGCATCGAGTTTCAAGGTCGCGTCACACGCCGCAATTCAGGTGAACGTCTATTTGCACGTAATCGTGGCGCGCTACTATCATCTACGGTGCGCTCTCCTCCACTCCTCTCTGAGTTATGCCAGGAGAAAAGAAATTAACGGCACAGCTTTCGAGGCGGGTCTAAGGAGGCCAAGGGAATCGGGGGTGGTACGGAAAAGGGACCGGTGGATCGATCAAGGACTACTTTCTCGATTCACCGGAATTCTCGTGTTTTATGCACCACGCGTAATTACGAGGAAAGAAGAATTGCATTTGATGAATATACGCGCATGCGCGCGGGATAAAAGCGCGAAGGTCCGCATAAATCTTCACTCGTGCATTTTATTACGCGCGAAGGGTGGGACACGGTGAAAAATGGTTGGTGAAAGGAGGTGAGTGCGCGAGTGACTTAACCGACCAACGAACTACGATCGACGTATATCGTATCTTTCTCCGTTAAATTTTGCTTCCGAATCTCGTGCAAGGTTCCGTTTAATTAATTAAATAATCCATTACCTAACAAGTCGGCCCAACGAATCGTCGCCTACGTGGACACGGGTACCGATTGTTAGAGAGTTTAACAATCTCTCTTTCATCGTCCAATTTTTTTGTCCGATATTCCTTTTGATTGTCAATCGATTCGCCGCTCGATCGCGTTTCCTCGAGGCATTTCAAGGGTCCTAGTATTAATTAAAAGCATTTCCAAATAAATGGCGGTGCCTCTCTTTCGGTCTTCCTTTCGCTTCTTTTCGTCCTCTTTTCACGTTTCTCTTCTCTTATTTCTCTGTCCATCGCCATTACTGGGTTTCCACTGGCAAAACCATTGCAACGTGCAACTCGTTAACGAACTCATCTCCGTAACAAACGCGCTACACACCCGCGAATCGTAACGCGGTGTGTGGCCATTGTAAAAGTAACGCAAAAACTGTGAATGCCCGTGTTACGGAAATGTCCGCTGACAATAGCGTTGACGACGACGTCGGCTACCTGTCGTGAGCCGACTAAGGTGGAATAAAATTTTCTTCCCACGATCGGAGCGTGGGTGGTTTAATTTCTCGCTTTGGAATGGCGGAAAATTCCAACGAGGAGGAAAGGTGGCAGAGAAAATTCGCGACAATGCGCGCAACTCAACGAGCCTCGAAATTCGAACGAGGGGAGGAAGGTAAAGGCAAACGACGATTTGTAATGGTTCTTCGTTATAAATGAGCGAGAGAGCGAACGGAGAGAGAAAACGCGCGGCGAGGCAATCTCTTCGAATTTAGCGGAGAACGTAAATTGAATTTTATGAGAGGGTAGGGTTCGGAAGGGCGATACGCCGGAGAGGGAAAACGTCGGTCGGAGTTGAGAGAAGAAAGAAGGAACCAGGCGAAGGAGGGAGTGGGAATCGGAATAAGTTTCCTCGTTGTTTCGCGTGGACCGTCCCGTCGTCGGATAGCTACCGGCGACATTTTATTGTATTTGCACGGGTGCCCGTTGTCGAGCCGGGCGAGAATCGGTGCACCGTAAATTTTCTCGAACCGAGCACGGAGACGCGCTTGTTCGCGCCGCTCCTGATGAGTCTAATAACGAAAACAGAATTAAAGAAGCGGAGAAGAATGGAAAAGAAAATGGCGAGAGAGGAAACGGAAACGAAGGAACGCGAGGAAGAAAATGGAGCCGAAGGGAATTTCTGGAGCAACGGAAAGTGGCAAGAGAAAATAGAGAGAGGAAGAGAGAGAAGAGAAGGGTCTTAAGATTTTCTCCGCTTTATCCTTTCGTACTTTAATACCCAGGCCCATAGGTGCCCTCCTTTGGCCGTTTCATTTGCATACGAAGCACTTTCCGGTTGTAAGGGTGCTACCAAGAGTGGTAGGGGAAACGAAAAAGAAGCAAACACGGGAGAAGAGGAGACGAAAATAAAGAGAAGACGAGAATCCTTTCTCGCGAGCACCGTATCCGAGACTCCTCACCCTACCGGGCCTTCTCGAATGCCCTCCGAAAACACGCTCGCTGCTTCCTTGCTTCCGCCCACCGTTCTTCTCCCCTTATCGCGTGCCAGCAATTAAGAGAGTTGCATAATGCAGCCGCGCCAGGTTGCCCACCGCCAGATTGCCACCGCTACTGCACCGCTGTGCCGGCCGTGCGTCTCTATAAATATTCCGTAAATATGCTATAAATATGCGAGCACCGATATTCGCGCCGTCACGGCGTGCCGGTAGAAATGGCATTCGTAGGAGCGCCAGAGAAAGAAAGAGGGAGCACGCGTGCGCGCGTGCACGGTGGAAATGCACGGAGAATAAATTTTCCTCGTCTCGTGGAGAGAACGGCGAGAGAGTATGAGGAGGAATGGGAGAGAAGAAGTTGCTGGAAGCTCGTCCCAGTTACCTTGCTCGGACAAGTCCCATTACGTCACGATTACGTGGCTAGTGATTTGTAAGGCGAGTACTCGCCCGAACAACTGGCGAATCGTCACTCGACGAAGGTGGACTTTGAAATTCCAACCCTCGAACCACGAGACTCACGACTTTCGATTGCGAGCTCGAAGGGAGGGTCGCCTTCGACTGTGATCGAAGGAGGATCGTGTTATGCCAATGGGAATGAGTAGTTTCCATTAGTGCTATTCCGCCCAGCTTAGTTGGCCAATACAGGTAAGGAGTGACCAGGGAGAAAGTGAGGCGCGATTAATTACCGATTCGCATTTTACGACGGTTATGCTTTAAGCACGCCTGTCGGATTATCGTTACGATTACGAGATAGCAGCGGGGGTACGTTTACCTTGTCGTCGTTGAGAAAGGCATGCGAGTCGAGTGACAGTCGAGAAAAGGTCGAGGTCAACGGGTAGCACGGAAAAATACGTGTAATTAATAGGCCTCCCCTTTCGATTGCCTCGATCATTCGATCGCAATTATTTTTCCACCCTTGTAACGCGAAAGGGTGGGAAAGGCGAGTTTGCGTGACGATTATGCTCTTCACGAAACATCCTGATTGCGCGATAATCGACCTTTTGCGTAACGATTAATTGCCACGTAATAGTGTTATCGTCGGAATTACGCACGATTGCGCGATTTTCGCTAATGATTTCTATTCTACCGTGCCCATATCCGATTTACGTTGATACATCGTGTTTCGAATGTAATTACAGATTCTTATAATACGATAACTACGCGCAGATCATCTCGAGAACGAAGTCGCTAATAACGATGGAACAGGCCCTAATTGCGGATGCTTTCAGGAAAATGGAATCCCGCATTCCTGGGGTTTCCTCGCGAGAGCGAATATTTTGTCGATTATTATTCCCCGCGACGTTGCATAATTTCCAGCAGCAGGTATAAATGCGCTCTCTTCTCCCTTGGCCTCTCTTTCTCTCTTGGCTCCCATAAACCGGGTGTTCCATAAATATTCAAGCGGCACTCGTCGTTACCTCGTCGTCGCTTCTCTTCCCCACCTCCTGCGACTTTGGTGTCTCCTGCGCGAACTTCGCACGTGCAATCTCTTGATGTTCCTCTTCTACTTCGGGGCCGTAGCCTTTTCCCGGCTGATATGTAAATCGGTTGGGAGCTGGGACTCGTTTCACGTCCCAGGGTCGCCTACTTTCCTCAAATTCACCGCTGTGAAAAATGTCTTCGAGCGTTTTCGCGCCAAATGCTCGTCACACATGCAATTCTCGCTAACAGAAAATTTCGAAATAGTCTCCTTCGTGATTAATGCGTTAAGGGACGAATGTATTCTTCTATGTCGGAGCCATGACCTTTCTTTCTTCGAGCGATATGTAAATTGGTTTTATTCCTGGGACATTTATTTTCGTCGAATCCATCGGCCCGAGAAATGTCATTAAATGTTCACTTTTGCTATTCTCGTCGAGCGCATTTCTCCTGGACGAAAAATTCCGGAGTACTATCCTGTACGATTAACGTGCTAAGGAAACGAGTCTTTTCTTTCGCTTCGGGGTCGTGATCTTGTTTTTGAACATATTTAAACGGCTGTTTCTCGTTCCAAGGACATGTTTTCTCGTCCGATGCATCTGCGCGAAAAATATTTTCAAACATTTTTCTGGGATGCTCGGTGCCTGGAATTTTTACGTGAACACAAAATTTCGAAATAATACCTATCCGTTGAACGATGGACGTGACACACAAGGGTCGAACGCGCGATTGTTGCATGGAAATGTCGTTGTTTGCAAATCGCACGTCGGACGAATATGCGTACGCGGGTTTCAGTCACGCGCGAAGACAACGAGATGATTGCGCACGAGGGTGAATCACGCTCTCTTGTTGGCTGTGGTGATTTTCGCGGTGTGCGAGACAATGATTAATTAATTAGTGAATCGGTGAATTTCAGCCTGGCATAACTGCATGTTCCGTCAGGATTAAAAGCGTATCACCGCCCTACAAATGCAAAAGGAACAACGGAAATAATTCGCGACTTTTATTTCCCTTCGGAATTCTAAACGGTAGACCGAAATCAGATATCACTAGAAAAGAAGCAGGTTCCGCATTGGTCAATGCAAAATTGTTTTTAGATTATTTTCGACCCGCGGAGTAATTCGCAAATGCCTCGCTTACCTTTTACCTTTATCTCTTCGCGTACCTTTAGCTGAGATTTCTCAATTAAAATTTTTCGAAGCGTTTTAAACGTGTAGACATTTAATCCGTTAAATATTCGATATCACTGCTCGTCCTTTCTCACAGCGACATTCTCGCCGGGCTCGATACCAATTCCACTTTTTTTCCACGAACGTATCGTAAAACTAAATAATTTATCCGTTACAATATTCGATATAAATGTACCGCTCTCGACAATCCATGGAACGTTCTCGCACGGTCTCCGATATCAGTCCTGCCTTTTCTTCCAAGAACACTTCTGCAAAGGCACGTAAATCTCGCGCCTATCTCCACTGACGTCACAGGCTTACGCTCGCTCCTCCCGACGCGACGTCTCACGAAAGAATAATAGAATGTAAATTAAATTACGACAGTTTCGCGTTTTCTTTCTCCGCGTTTCTCACCTTCCTTTTTTCCCATCGGCCGCTTGTCCGCGAAACTTCTACCTTTACCATCCTCTCCGCCACCTCTTCGAAAGACCTAACGAGCGAAACTTCACATCTCTTTTCGATTATCTGGAGATCGCCCGAGCGCGAAGAACAACGAAGAAGTTTTCCCGCTTTTCTTCAAAACAAAACTCGCGCAATCAACGTACTCTTAATTATTGGGTCGGCCAGGCGGGAGCGTAATTCTTTTTAAGCAATTATACGTTGCGATTTTCTCGTCGAAAAGAAATTATCGGCCGACGTCAATCCACGAGGATCTCTCGAATCTTTGCAGTTTAAAAGTCCTGTTCTTTCAATGCGCATTTACTCGCCGTTTCGCACGTCGATCCGCGTAACAGCAGCAACAGCGTCATTCTCCATTTCTCGCGGGGCCTCCCATGTCGAGTCCGATTAATTATCGGCCTGGCCATGCCAATGGGCGCTATTATGTCACCCCGATTACGAGGCCCCTCGTTTCGCACATTTTACCCGGCGTGTCATTAATTAATCGCGCAATCCACCACGCACGTTCGTGCGCGCGAGTTTTTCCGCCTTCCTTATTTCTCACCGGGTTCCTTTCTCTCTCCTCGTCATTCGTCCGCTCTATCCGACTCCACTTTTCCATTTTCCCTCGTTATCCACTGTCGTTTGTCGCTTCCAGCGTTACAAAGATTCTCTTTCCGCCCCAGCCACCGCGTCGTTGTATCTCGCAGGTTCTTTACAACATTTTTCGCAGCACTCTGTCAATTAGTCTTTCCACATTGTTTCTCTCGCGTAGCGCTCGTTGAATATTTCACATTGTTTACACATTCAAACGCATCGTGGTCATTTTTGTCGCTTTATTTTCGTTACTTTGTCAATTTTCCCCCCCCACACCTTTTCAGCCTTTCCTGCCGCTGTCCTTATTTTATGTTTCGTTCTCGCGTTCCTTCCCTTTTTACGTCGCTCGTCGTTTTCTCACTCGATTATCCTCGCCGCACCTTCCTTTACGGTTTCTATTCGCTCTATTGTATGCATCGTGCACGGTGCACGTGTGTCGAAGAGACGAGCAGCACGCTTGTGCTGCTGGTCGACGGGGTTACACAATCATCGCGTACGCACCGCTCGACGTGCGTACGCATAAAAGGATAATAAATAATTCTGCAGCGCGTTGAGGTCCAATGAGAGCCGTTTAAATCCGTTAAGCGTGAACGTGCTGGGATCGGTCTGTAACGATCCTTGTAATTTGCTCGTCGAACAGTGGCAGCAGAACCAGCAGCAGCATCAGACGTAAAGCGCAAAAAGAAAATCATTTTATTTGAAAATTGGGCATGAATTACGTACTAATCGCAAATTTAAAGCACTCACTCGTCCATCGACTACGAATCAACGACCGAGAACACATTCGTCCAGTTAACGATCTTAACGTAAATAACGACTTCGGCTCTCTTGAGAGTTTTAAATTGATTTTTTACCGTCATGACGTATTCACCTTATTGGACTACCTGAAACTTGTTTGTACGCGCGATGATTAAACGTCCTTTGTACCCTCCTTCCTGCACGCCCGCTATTCGCAGTCTCGGAGCGCGCAAGGCATCCTTGTACTTTGAATCTAAGCCACGGGGATGCCGTAACGTTTTTCCTTATGAATATTAATAATGACGTTAACGAATACAACCACGGCTACTCTTTGATATCCCGAGACTCAATCTAATTCATAATGAACGAAACTCGAATAAAGCGCCCTCTCGCGAAAGTTTCGCGATCACGGGGCAAAACGAGAAAGCAACATCGCGAATAACGAAGATGCAAAGTTCGAATCATAATTTATCTCAAAGTTACATCGTTCTCGTTAGCCAGTTTCAATTTAACGCGGCTACCATCTAAATATTTACCTTAAAGAATTTATTCCAAGCTTCGCCTTGCCATAATTATCTCTCGGGATGCACGTTGAGAAGTTCCATCGGCGAGGACCGACGCGCCCGAAGGTAAAAGAAGAATTAAAATGGCAAAGGATGGAATTTCGCTCCGTATTCCGCGCGTATCGGGTATTAAGAAAGATTTCAACTCGTCAACGTCACCACCGGTAACGTTCTTCTTATCGTACCGAGAGCAAGTAGGACGATATCCCTTCGCCCCTCGCTTCTGTCATTATCGCAAGGCCGTGGGGATTTAATTCGCTTTGTACTACGGGGTGCCCTTCTCCTACCCGCTGGACACATCGTCTTCTCGCCAGCTAACGTCTCCATTATCCTCCTAGTTCGTCCGAGCTGAAATATTGGACAAATCCTCTCGAGGCTTTACCCGGGATTATCGAAAGCTCCCGGTGGACGAGCGGAGGAAAAGTAGGAGGTGTATGGACGTGGGGATGCTACGCTCCCGAGGATGGTCCTCCGTTGTGAGCGGTCCGCGCACATATTCAGGCCTCTATCGGCAAAGTATCCAGATAAATTTAAGCTCTTCGACGGCGTGCGCGCGCTCGCATTCGCTACTTCGTTCCGATCGCAACGATAAGAGAGTGAAAGAGGACGAAGAGAGAGGGACCGGAGGATCCTAAAATCGAGAGGCTCGCCGCTTTCTCGGTAGGAGAGAAATTTTTAGGAGGACGCGTCGTCCTCCTTCACGGATTATATCGGTCGTCACGGTGACGTTATTTCGCGGTGGCAATACTTTGCGAATAATTGGACCGGTGATCTCTCGAGATCGTAGAAGAGATCCACTACGTCTGAGGTGTCTCTCGAGCGCTTTTTAAGACGAGGTAAAAATCTCGTTGGAAAGAGAACGAGGACGCAGGACATTTCCAAGGATCGATCTCGGTGAAACAGGTTGTATCGCTGGTCCCCGGAGTCTCGACGTTCTCCGCGCTCTCAGCTCGCCATTCCTCCGTCCCTTCTGTTTCTTCTCTCATCAATCCCGCACGCAATCCTCGTTCTCCCACGTCGATATCCACCTATCTCCTTGAATCCTTACGCAAACAATATCCTCTCGGGAATCTTCCACATTGTCGATCGAAATAAATCACCTTCCTCTCGCACGACCCTCTCCCACCTCTTTTTATCTCCTATCTCCGCGATCTTTTTTACGCAAGAGCACACATCCGCTCGGATCCTCCTTCGCGACGATCCTTCCAACGTGCGCCGCCACCGCCGCGGCCTCCTTCGATCGTCCGACTGACATTTCGCGAGAGTCACTCTTACGCGCGTGGAACGCATTAGCATCTCGGCGCGCGTTCTCCTCTCGGTGCGACACATGCGCGCGCAGAGAAGCGGCAGGGTGCTTTGGAAAAGCCGGACAGAAGAGAGAGATAAAGAGCGGGATAGACGGTGATTTGCTCTATGGAGTCATTGATGAACTATTAGGCCCTTCACGAGCTTGAGTCATCGGGCAGCTCGCAACCTTGCTTTCATAATTGCGCAGTCGTCGCGTAACGATTGCATCGTCCTCGACGAGCGTGCGTCGCACGCGCGCATTTTACTCGAAGCGGGGGAGGAGATGGAGGAGGAGGAGGGGATGATGAGAGGGCCACGTGGAGTCTCGAGTGCGCGGTGGAGGTGCACGAGGACGAAGGGGAGGAAGTGAAGGGAAGAGGGAGAGAAAAGTATCAGGACGAGCGCGTGCACGTTCGCCGAGCTCCGGTGGGCACCGCGGCGGCTCTTTCTCACGCAGAATGCGAAATGCGTTTTGTAGGAGAGGCGACATTGTACGAGGAGGATAAGAGAGGTCGGCCAGGTGCGTAGCTAAACGCGAGTTTCTCGTGGGCGCACGGTAGGCGAGATTCCATCGTTGGATAATGGTGATTTGCGAACGGTGTCCCCGTGCAAAGCTTCCGTATCGCGCGGAGGACGATCGCGAGATTCTTTCGATCCGACGATCGACTCCTCCCTCTCGTTAATCCTTCTCTTCCTCGATCGGTGAATTTTTCCTTTCGCAATTCAAAACCGATATACGAGATTGGACTCGTACTCGCGATAACGGAGAACAGATCTATTGCAAAACGTTGGCCTGACGTCATTTCACGTTTGGCTAACTTAATGGATTTACGTAACGCGATTTCTTTGACCGCCAAATGTTTTGCGCTAGCGCCGGGGTGTGCGCACGATCGATCGTAATTCTCATCGTCCCCTTATCGCGCTGATTGATTATCGATACTATTTTTATAGGCCGTCCGCGGTCGCTCGTTATACATTAGGGAAACGAGCTCTCCGTGAATGATAATGACGTACGATTGTTTACTCGGGATTACAATGGTTACGTAACCGAACGGGAAAGAGCCCATCGAGCTGTCCTGCGCTCTCCGTTAGACGGGAGCAACTTTCATTTACCACTCTTGCTATCGATTTCTCTTGAATGGCGAGACGAAGAACGAGCGGAGAGAGAAAAGGGAGGTGGAGGAGCTGGGCACGAATGAAATTTCGAAATGGCGATCGGATGGTGACGAACGACACGCGATTTTCGCCCGAGGAAATATACAATCGAGTGCCTCGCTTTCGTCTTTCTTCTCTCTATTTTTCTCCTCTTCCATCTCCGTCTCCTTCTTTCTCTTCTCTCTCTCCCTCTCTCGCTTTCTCTGCTTCCCCGTGGTCCTCGGCTATCGGAGAAGCCGATCGATACGCGCGCCCGAAGAGTTACGATCGTCGATCCTCGAAGGAGCAGGTAACCTCCCGCGGCTTGTAAGGACTTCCTTTTCATTCCCTTCTCGAATCGCGCCACTTCGTTTCTCTTTTCTGCCTCCATCGACCTCCTCCTTCGTCTCTTCCCTCCTTCGTCCACCTTCCCGGTCTCGTTTGTTGCCGCACGAACTCGCAATGGCAACGGCAGCACATAATTCCCTCGGTGCGGCGGGAACGCCGTGGACGATTCCGCGCGGAGATTCTCTCCGCAACGGAAGAAGCCCACCGAGGATTCCTTCGTCCCTCCGTCTGTTGGTTTTCCATTTGCAAGGAGAAGGCTCGAGAAGAGAGAAGGCGGTAGGGTTCACTCGAAAGGAATTCATCGAGGGCTACTTTTGTCTATGGTTCGAATTCAAATAACCCTTACGATTATCACTTCGGGAGCGAGGTTTCTCTCGAATTCTGGGTCGATTGGAAAACCAGAACTGTTTGTCCGCTTTCCATTTTCTGCGCACGCGCATTCCGCTTCCCTCGACGGATTCAAATCAACGTCGCGCTTGGTTTAGTTTTGGTCCAGATCAGTTGGATTCTTCGATGTATGAAGAACGTTCAAAAGTCCCAATTTGGCTCGTCGAAATCCGTGACGTTCGTGTTTCGCTCGATCTTTATTCCATCAGTTCTCGGACTCCTTCTAACCCGTGACGCGTTCGCGGCTCACATTTGATTCCACGTGTTAACCCTCGCAATATTCATATTCGTTCCAATAATTATCGTCACCAATCGTGCAAGAAGTCAAGGGATCGAAAGCGTCTACACCATCCAGGCTCCTCTTCGTCCTTCCCGTTCTCACTTGGGATATTCTCGTGAACGATACGCGTCAAGGTGCGGTCTCCTTGCGTGCTCTCCACACGTGCCACAAAAACAATTCCAAGCATTGTTCCACGCGTGGCCGTTGTCATCCCAGCGAGTGCATCCTGTGTCCGTCTCACTCGTTTTCTCTCTCTCTCTCTCTCTCTCTCCCATTCTCGAACGCCACCACCACGTCCTCCTTCTCACCGAACTCGTTGAAACGTCGGCGAACGAGACAAGCGAGCCACTTGGGCATCGATCGTCCCTACTCGTCCCCCCACGCTTCCTCTCTAGCTCGTAAGAGGAGGAGAAACCATTGCCAAGGGTCAATCTTCTTGCTCTTGCCATCGTTCCAAGGTGCAGAGTGCTAATGATGCTAAATTGTCGGACCTTGGACACGAACGCGCGGCACTTACGTGTACGATGCGTGCGTGGTAGGAGGATGCGTAGGTCGAGGTGCTTGACCCGCGGCGAAAGGGAGACGAGGAAGGGAGAGAGACGGAGGTCGAAGCGGAGGGAACGTCAAGGTCGAGCGCGAAGGGACAGGGACACCGAGCCGGGTATCATCGACCTCGAGCAATCGAGCCACAGGCGACTTCCCAATTTTTCAATCGCTCGGAATGATCGATCCGTTGTTCCACGACGATAAGGAGACTGGCGATTACGTAACGACTATAACGAGGTGGGAGAGCAAGCTGCTGCCTGCCGGGGCCTCTTTTGTCGCGTACCCTCGTTCCGCGTCCCAGCTGATCGGATTATCTTTGCGATGCGCGGTTTCCACGTCGTCGCCGCTCCATTGTTGCCCCTCGAGAACACTCGTCCGTTTTACCTTTCTAATCTGCCTGGTTCTCGCGTCGCGGCAGCTTTCGGGGAGGAAGGCACGTCGCCACCGGCCGCGCGCGCTGTTGTCGTTTGTTTCGAAATTTTCGTACCTCTCGGCTTCGTGGAGAGACGACGTCGCCTGGACGGAAATATCTAGGGTCGTGAGACTTCAGCTTTGCGCGAAGATCGAATATCTAACGAACCGTCTGATATATTTGGCTTTAATTGAATATCTAGAATGTTCCAAGTGCCATCGAGCACTTCGATGGATCTTTCATCGCTTCGGCCACTTTCCTCGCTCTCGTGGGAACAATCGCGTAGATAAAGAAATTCGAGAATCGAACTTCACCGGGTCGGCGATGAAAGGACGACTCGCGGGACGCGCGTTGATTTATTTGCAAATCGTTTCGTGCTCGATCAGTGGCGCTTTACCCGCGTCGATGAATTTTCAAGCGCGCTCGGATCGGCCTTTCGACGATTTCACTGCTGGCGCGTACCAGGCGCGTAGCGGATTCGCAAAAGTTCAACGAAGAAACGTATCCGTTCGGGGATTATCTTGCACGGCGTGGTTGCGAGGCGTAGGAGACGAGTGCGACAGAGGAGTAGGACGAGGTGGGAGGGTGGTAGAGGGACGAGTTGATTGCTCTATCCATCCAGAGGATGCTGCTGGTCCCGAGGAGAGGCGACACGAGTTCCATCCAGCTTCGACCCTCCAGCTTCGACTTCTCTCCCTTTCCTTCCTCACATTTTCTCTCCTTCCGTCTCTCCTTCTCTTCTCATTCCCTTGGCCAACTATCGTCCCGTCCTTCCCTCACCCTGTCGTCCTCAAATTGCGTTTTCAACGGGCGATTACCCGCTATCTCCTCTTTCCTCTCTCTAGTGCGCCACGTTGGATCCTTTATCAAGATCCTGGAACGGAACGAGGCAACGAGCTCTCGGTACATCGTCTTTCCTCTCCTTCGCTCTCATTTTCGTTCTTCTTCCTTCTCTTCGTTCCTTTCCGTTCTCCTCGCCAAGATCCCTGCTTATTCAATTCTTTTTCACCCCTCTTTCTACTCCTCCTTCCCCCTTTTTATTTATCTCCAACTTTCTTGCTCCGTTTCTAGTCTCTCTCTCCGTTTTCTACTCCGTATCCGTTTCCTATCTTCCTTTCCGTCCCGCTCACTCCGACTACGGCCAATCTCCCACACCCACCGCGTCGCCCTCTTACTCCTACTCCTCCTACTTCTACTTTTACTGCTTTGCTTTCGTGAAAGGTAACGAGCCACCGAACGGTAACCGCCATGGGAAATGTCACTGCAATTGCGGCTTCGAATTTCGCTCGCGCGGGTCTAACGTTCCCCTACATCCTCCTGGCCTCCTTCAATCCTTTCTCTCCTCTCCCCCACAATGGCACTAGCTTCGCGACAAGAAAGGTCGAGCGCTTGGATGGCGCAAGGAGAGAACAAGAGAGAGAGAGAGAGGGATGAGAATTTCCTCTGCCGCGTCATCGAACGATTTTCTCTCGTCGAAGACAAGCTGCCATTTGCCTATCCTAATGACAGTAACGTGAAACGTACGTCGTGGATGTACGCGGATGGACGCGTGTTCTACGATACACGCGTGTACACGTGCGATCTCACCTATCGTACGTGTCGACCAATTGCACCTGTAATTAGAGAATCGCTCGTTGGTTCGGTTCTAATGGAAACTCCATGGAATTGCCGGGCAGATTGCCATATGAAATTTATCGTGCTCTCTAGAGAGGCACGGGATGGTAGCCTAACGGGATTTGAGGGGTGCGGAGTGACAGGAAGGAAGGCGAGTGGCAAAATCTCTGGGTACGGATTATTCCGATAGAAATGAATTACGATGCGATAAGTCAGGATTGATACGTCGTTGCTACGTTGTCCCTGGTTAATGAGGAGATTTAGGAGGATGCTTACGCATTCGTGGATTTGGTAGTCTTCGTCGAAACACGTCTGCGCGCATTAGGGAGGATAATGAGCGAATGCTCATCATTTGATCGATCCACGTGATTTGGGGAATCGTGAGGATACCTACTCGAGTTACAAGGTTTACACGATTTATTCCACGTTCTTGAAGAAGATCCATTCTCCAAACGTAATCGCGATCGTGGAATAAAAATGCGAATGGCTAGTTTGAGTTTTTGAAGAGAAGCGACGTGTCGTCTTTATGACAATTTTATCTTCGCGTAGGTGGTAACTCCATTCACAGGGCGTCCGATTGAGAGAAAAGGACCAGGTGTTCTCGGGCCGTTGTCGATTGTGTTCGCACTTTCCTTCGCGGTTAGGAATCCCCATAGCACGGAGCCCATAGTTACGTGACTGCACAATTTACAAACTGGCCGGTTGCGTTAACGACGGGGGCTTTCGAGAGGCGTCGGTGTCGTCGTTGTCGTCGGCTCCATCGAAACTACAAGCGCGCGGGACCTCCTCTCGTGAAATTACGGAATTCGTATTCAGCGCCTCGGATTCGACTCGAATCGCTTTGCATATCTACGACTCCGTCAATCGTATTTCGTAAGTGGGTAAATCCAGTTCCCATTCTCTGTCTCCCCGCCCCTCTCCCTCTCTTTGTTCTTCTTCGTCGACCTTCTTGCTTTCCTTTTTCCTTTTCGTCTCGCCGTATTTTCCTCGTTCAATCCGTCGAGACGTCTTTTCTTTGTTTCTTTTTTTCCAACGCACAGGATCACCTCGGTGACTTTGAGTCTGTGGAAAAAGCCCACGCAAGGATTAACTAATATTCTTATGACTAGAGAAAAGCAATGCATCATCGTCGGATTAGATCGAGGCTTCGAAACTGTAATGTAGATATTTGTACCGTGACTTAAAATTAGGCTCCGCGACTGCGTATCGATAATTTCGATTTTACCGAAAGAACGAGCTCCATCGGCACACATTTCAAAGCAGGTTCTTCCCAGAAGAATGTGTAATTGATGCGTTAATATTAAGAAAATTTCGTGGAATAAAACTAGATGTAACACAGTCTCGTATTATCTCATTCCAAACATCCAGCGATATAAATTTTTCTTATTAATCTCGCAGGACAAGTGCCCCCTTATTAATGTCGCTTGAATGAATAATGTGCATCGATTCTCACCGAGTGGAGAGTCTACTTTTTCTCGCAACGTTACACAATTTCACGCATTTCACCTAAACGTCGTTCGCTCGGCCTAATAACTGTGTTCGTACCGTACGATTGTTGGGTGGCCCAATGTTTCGTACGTTGGTCAACCTCGTCCATACGCTTGCGTGTGGCTGTCGTAGCAGATTTCTGCCTTATCGACGATCGCATTTACCCGCCATCTTTCCTTTACGACCTTTTGTGGAAGTAACCTTGAAGGAGGGTCGGCAGGATCTTGCGCGCGTCACCGATGCGTGGGCGAGGCGAGCCCTGACTAATTGCAATTCCTGTTCTTTTATGTTGCAGGTAAGCGGGTGTGCGAATATTATGGGAAAAGCGCCGGGTCCTTTGTGGATAGAGAATCTAGAGCGACTGGAGAGGGTAACGTAGAGCTTCGAATTATCAGCCGGTTACGGACTATTGATTATTTGGACCCGCTGCCTCGTCCTCTCAAGTTGCTTCGACGATAAACTCTTTGTCAAGCACCCTCCGTTCTTGCAAAATACTAATTGCACATCGAACATTTACTCGAGTAACGATGAATTACATTTTGGGACATCTAAAATTTGTTTACTCGAACCAAAAAAAAAAAATAATCGAACGCACTGTTTCAACGAATTCCATAGTATCGTAGTCCTTCGTACGAAGGCCTATTTTATTTTCGAGTATGGAAGATACTAGCGTGCCTCTTGATTCGCGGAAAATTTTTTTTTTTATAGATCCTACGCGGGTATCCTTACGAATT
Source organism: Tiphia femorata (assembly GCA_944319695.1). Classification (NCBI taxonomy): domain Eukaryota; kingdom Metazoa; phylum Arthropoda; class Insecta; order Hymenoptera; family Tiphiidae; genus Tiphia; species Tiphia femorata. The sequence goes on from OX090899.1 coordinate 3,424,829, forward strand.
CTCCTGGTAATTTGAAAATTGGCGCGTTACCGACCGAGTAAACAGGAAGTCGCGAATGACTCGTCGGCCTGTCCTCGGATGGCGCCACCACGTTCGGTCTCGACTGGCGTGCCCCGGTCGAGTTATCGACCTCGATACACGCGGTTTCATTTTCGTAGGCCGTCGACATCGTTCGCGTCATTGTTACAGATTGAATGGAGTACGTGCATTCCGTCGACGGATACACTTCTAAACACTACGCGCTTCGCATTTCCTGATTTCCATCGACTGCATTTTTTCCTAGCACAGAAAGTACAGTATGGCCTTGGACCGTTTACCATCTCGCATTCCATCCACCCGAAATCAAGGATTGGAGATAGCTCCTTTAATCCTACCTCGGCGCAAACTTAGCCTAAAAATCAATGCCAATTGTGCTGGAGACTGCTGAAGCGTCGCTCGATCGCCTACAACCCCCGTCATTCGCGAGCGCCAAACCCACGCGGGAACTCCCCGAAAGTATCGAGCGTATCGCGCGAGGAGGGCCAGGCGTCACGCCAACTGCCGTAAACTCGCGCTTCAGCGCGAAATCGAGTCGACGGAAATTCGGAGAACGGTTCTACACCAATCTCGGAGAACTTCATAAATCTTCTCCATGCCTCGATGGAAGTACGTGTCGCGTTTCGTCGATTCGCGTAGAGCGCGCGCGCGGAGGCGCGTGGAGAATCGAAGGCATTAAATTATTAATGCCCTCCCCGTGGACCATGGAAAGGGCGATAGGGTTGCACACGACACGATCTAGGGGCGTAGAGTTGAAACTGGGGGAGCACCAGGGTCTATCCACTGGTTGTCACGCCACAGCGACCCTTCTACGCGCTCCTCTTGCTTCGCGAGCTCACCCCCGATGAAGTCTCCTCCACGCTGAAATTCGATTCTCCTACTATTCGTTCGCATCCGGCACTATCGGTCCTCGTTCGCTTAATTCGGGCAACGCTTCGTCGTCACCTTTGTCCCCTTACGAAATTCCTGTATTTTTTTTTTTTTTTACACGCTAGAGTAGAACGAGCGACGCACAACTCTCGTTCGTTTATATCCCATATATTCCACGTGTCACTCCGTTAGGCGAGAAGACGTGCTATTACCGGTTCACCGGCACCGAAACGTCTGCCCTCAGGAGTCTATTATACCTCGGAGTACAATAAATTTCGTCCTCTCCTCGTACCCGTGTCCTCTATCTATCCATTCATCTACCACTATCCGTGCGTATGTCTCCCCCTCGTCCTATCTAACTTTTTTCTCTCCTACTCCGTTCGCTCCCTTCGGCGACTACCCTCGCACTCGCCATTTCTCCCTTCCTCTTTCTCTTACCTTCGACCAACCACGAGCTCGAGGCACCATGTGACGCTCAGCTGTATGTTAAATCCCGAAATTATTGTGGGTCGCGTCGTTCGTCACCGGCCAGAAATTCTGCACGTGAAGCCTGTTACATGAAACGCACAACGGAGTGGCATGGAAGGGGTGGATAAAGGATTAAGAATAGGGTGGCTAGTCGGGGACAGGCAAAAAATAGCCTGGACGACCGATTGTCACTCGCACACTTGGACTTCTCTGTTCGTTCACGATGGAACCAATTCGTTGATTCCAGTCCCTTTAAACGGTTGTTATTATCGACGAGCAATTTAACCGATTTCGGTCTCGAAGATTTCTTCGCATGAACGTGGAGAATAATTCTGTTTCAATGAACCGTTTGGTTCCCGTTCAGAGCTGAAAGTTTTCTTCGCTTCTTTTCACTCCCTCCTTTCTTCCACACTTTCTTCGATAATTTTCCCGGACCACCTCGAATCTGAGAAGCTCAACCGCATCGCGTCCGTAATGAAAATAACCTTTCTCCTCGTGCCATATGCGTAAAAGCGCAACGGAGCGCGCACATGGCGGCCAACGTCGGGTGTCGGTCCAGTGGTCGTTGAACGAAAAAGCGGGAAAGAAATTAAGAGAACGGGGGAGAAAAAAGTTGAGTGGCCCCCTGGAGCCTGAGTTTTTTCTAATCACAAAAATTTCACGGGTCTAATGACCAATTTGTGGTCGTGCGTTAATTGTTCTTAAGCAAAGTATAAACACAGAGCTTCGATGACTTTTCACTTGGACGGCCGGTTCGAGTTCCCGACGATTCTTCGACGATTCTTTTACCTAAAGCTTGCAATAGACAAACCAACCGGCCCTTTCGTATTCGCGAAAGCGGTCGGTCTCACCCTACCCCACGATAGTCGTACGCTGCGGCTCGCGCGCACACGCTCCAATCGAATGTTCGTCGAGTTCTCTTTGGTTATGCAATGCAGGCCGCGCTTTCACGCTGTCATTCATTATGAGCGCTGAACTGGCGAGCACCGGCCGGGACTGGGCGGTCGCGGATGCATGCGCGTATGCGCAGCGGATAGGGGCAAGAGGAGAGGCGGAAAAGAGCGTAGACGGGAAGAGGAGGGTGCCGTGATACGGCGGTGGGGACGAGAGAAGAGAGGAGCGTGCGTACACGTGCAAAACGGCCGGCAGATATTAATAACGCGCTCGTCGAAGTGGAAGCCCCGCGGACGCGGGAGGCGAAAACCCATTGACCATGACCCTCCCTCCACGAGAGCGCGTCGCGACGGCGCTGAAGGTGGAAGTGGTGGAGGAGTCGGTGCGCGTCCGAGGTAGACGCTCGATCGCAATCGATCGTTTTCCATGCGCCCGGACTTTCGGATAGTTGGGTGAAAGCTCGCGCGAGATGAGAGGAAGGTGGGGTGCTCGTAAACGAGCTCGAATTCCAGGCAAATTTGTTTACGCACGTGGAAAACTTCGAAGCACGGTGGCGGGCAGACACCCTGGAAAATATTCCGTACGCGAAACGCCGCGTCCTTTATCGCAGAAATTCTCGTTGATCCTTCGATTTTCGGATTTTAACCGTGCGTTCGAGCGCTCGGGCCCCCTCGTGGAACTTCAGACACACGATGAAACGATTACCGGAGAGAAAGAGAGAGAGAGAGAGAGAGCCCGAGAGACCGACCCGCGCGCTTAATTAACGGTCGCTCATTAAGCGCAACGTTTTGCGCTTTACGATTTCAGCCCTCGGTTCATGCCGCACGACCGCTCGTATCGCGCGAGTGAATCCCCTCGCTGACATTTCGTTTCGGCGTCCGTTTCTCGCGAAGCAATTTGCATTCTTTCACGAGGTACTCGAGAAAAAGATGTGCAGCCGCGTTGAAAGCGTACCGAAATGAGATATTATTAAGCGCGTGCAGTTGTATACGCGTGAACGCGAACCGAAGATATGCGCGCGCGCTAGGATGAACGAAATTTTCCTTCGTTTTCATTTAGGAGCACACTTTGTCGCGGACGGGAGTAAAATTCATTCGACCGTATTGAGATCGATTGGAAAAATCCCAAATTATTCGAAACATTCTTATAAAAAGATCAAAGGTATCCTTGATTAATCGCGAGAGCCGAGTCTAGACAATTAACGAGCCAAGCTGCCTCGACGAAAAGTCGTCGAAGTGGTTGTACGGACAATGGGGCCACTCCGTCCAAGCGTGACAACTAATCGGACCGCATTTCACGAATATCTAAAACTCCGTTGGTGTTCGCACGCGCACTAGACGCCCATGATTCGCGATTAATTCGACAAAGTCGTATTGTCACGAGACTCGTACCTCCTCCTCCCTCTCGTTCTCGCTTCCTCGCTGGCGGCGAGGAATGTCGCCCTCGACCGCAGCCTCGCGTCCCGTCTGACAAATGAGCGCACCTATGGAATATTAAGACTCTCGGAACTGACCGTACGGCCGATACAACTGACGCGAACAAATGTTTTCGAGCGTGCAGACCGAGCGTACGCGCGTCGCTTAGGGAAGAGAGAACGGGTTGTAATGCTACGCGGGGACAAGCCGCGTGGACCGGTCGGAACGACGGTGTCGCGCCGGTGCATAATCCTTTATTCTCGATCTCTGCACCTCTTTCCTACGATTCTTCGAATCCTCGTCTTCCGCTTCGACTCTTAGCTCGACGAAAGGGCGCAAGAATCTAGAGTCAGAAGCGAGTAACACTTTAAACGGGATTATTTGGAGAATCCTCTACGTCTTGAATATGGATTTTTCGAGGGACGTTTGTTTAACCCGGGTAATATCGTACGGTAACTCGACGAAGGATGAGCGAGGATAAGAGCATAGGGAGGACGGAACAAAGACGAGAACGGAAGGTCCAATAAAGAAACCTTATCCTATCGAGCGTTTCTTGAGAATGCACTTGAAACTCAGCTTGCCATTACAAGCTCGACGATTTCATCGGTTCCGTCTGGACGTTGATAGTGAAATACGAATATGCTTTCCCGGGAAGCAGTACCACGCTGCCTGCCGCTTGCTTGAAATATCGAGAATGCCTCTGAGAACAGGTTCACGCTTTTTTCGGGAACGACTACTTCGCGTGCAGTCTCGCCTTCCATCTCTTACAGTCCCCACGTGCACGCGCACAATTTATCGCGCAATTTGTTCTTTCGTCGCGTCCCTGCCCTCTCCATTTTATCGGCAGTAGCGCATCCCGTGCTCGATTCTTTAATTTCTTCCAAATAAACCTATTTGTATCCATCGCGAATCTTCACGGCCGGTAAGAAACATTTCAGAAGTAACCTCCGATTGCATACCGCGATCGTGCATAAGTACGGAGATCGTTTCTCCCGAGATACTAATGTACCTCCGCGCGAATACCACCTCAAGCCACGACGTATTCACAATATCTCAACAAAGAACAATTTTTCATCGATTCGTGCTTGTAAAGAGAATCGATTATTTCTCATTAAGATTCGCTCGTTTTAAAGAGTCGGTGCAATTTGGAGCCTCCGTTGGAGAATGAAGCTTCGACGCTTACGGTCAAAGGGAAATGACTTTACGGCCAAAGGCACGGTGCTAAAATCGTCGGGGTGATGAAATTTTCTCTCCGCGTCGATAAATCGTTCGAAGAGGAATCTACGTGGACGCGAAAATAACCCTCGAAGCGAACTCGAACGTGTCGCCACGCGCACACGGTGGGAGAAGGCTGCGCCACGAAGGCACACAATCGAGCCGTCGAGGAGCTCGCATCGCGCGGGTTCCACCGTCGACGTTGCGGGCCGCCGCGACTACGGATGCACTTGGAGGCGTACGGGGCGTAGCGCCGCTGCCGCCGGGTGCACGGCAGAACTTTCCAGCCGAAAGATTGCCCGTCGCGGTAATTTTCCGGGACCGGTCGGGTCGAGCGACTAGCCCGGCGAGCCTCCTCGTGGAAGAAAAGGAGAAACGAGAGGAAGAAGGAGGGGAGGCGGAGAGACGGAGAGAAAGGAGGTGGAGGAGAAACGAGGAAAAAGATGAGAAATAGAGAGAGAGAGAGAGAGAGAGAGAGAGAGAGAGAGAGAGAGAGAAGGAGGAAAGGAAAGAGAGGCGAGAAAGGTGGAAAAAGATGAGCGAGAGGGACGCGGCGCGCGAGAAAGAGAGACGAGATCGAAGGAGAGAAGTGAGAGGAGGAATGAGAGAAGGCGAGACCGGTCGAGGGCGAAGCTCGTCCGAGCGGACAGGAATCGGCGATCGCTCGGAGCGTCTCCTTGGCTCCGGTCAGTGCCTGGCTACGGCCAACTTTTCTTCACCTTGCGGGCGAATGACCGTTACGTTTTTTCGTTCCAAGGCTGAACGTATCCTTTCGTCGGCTGCCCCTCCCCTCTCCATCCCGCCAACCTACCCTCCTATACCTCCTCCTCTTCGCGAATGCTCTACCGCCGCGCGAGGGCAGCTCGCCTGCACGAGCGCACTCCCCAGAGCGAAGGAAACGCTCGGCTGGCGAGCGATGCAAAATCCATCTGAATCTCGGTCGACCCACAAATTCACTTCTACTTCTTTTCTTACTCGACAGCATTTAATCGAAATTAGTCCTCCGATGCTAAAAAAAAAACGAGGCGCGAGAAGCTTTATTTTTGATCTACCACCGAGAAGCTCTTTTTCTCGTCCGATTGGACGTGAGAATTTAAAAAGGAGTTTATTTGCTTCGATGGAGTGACGGTGACGGGCTTTTTTTTAAGCGAAGGTCTCGAATTTTAGCCGCGCGCTATTCCAGTATCTAGGCTCCGGTGACCGGGTTACAAAGGGACGCTCTTTAACCCGCGATCGATCCAGGCGTTGCCTCTCAGCAAGGAAATTTTACGTAACGATAGGAACGCACGAGAGCAAGTTATAGGGGGAAGGACGAAGGCGCGCGCTCGAAACGATTGATAGAGGCCGGAAGTAGGCGAGTCGGTCGGTTGTGACGTATAGACGGCGCGTAACCTTGCGAACCGATCGTGAGACGCGAACGTTCGAGAGTTCGTTCGCCCGTGTTGCCTGGAATGACGTGGATTCTTCTGGCGCGCACCAGCGAACGCGAGAATAGGAACGACGAGAGGATGAGGCGGAGGGATGATCCTTAGACGCGTGAAATTTTTCACAGACTCGATTTCACGAACTGACCTCTCGCCGTTCGTCGATGAACCTTGCATAAATCGATTCGAGTCTTCGATTCCCCCGTTTCCAGCGTCGAACGTGAGAACGACTCGCGAGGCGCAGGTGAAAATAGACCGGAGTTGATATTAAAATCTTGAATTATTCTCCTTGGTGATTCGACCTCGCGGTCTGCGGGACGAAAGTTTGTCGAATGCCTGAATGCAAAGGGAAGGTCCTGAGAGCGATGGATCATCCGGTCGGCCGAGCTTCTTTTTTAATCATAAAGCTATGGTTTTTAATTATTGACAGGGACGAAGTGAACAGGCGGTGAATTTTCAAGGGAGAGCAGAGGCATCCATCTGCATTTTTCATGCCTGCAGGAGCGCGACGCTGATCCCTCGTTCGTTTCCTTCTCCATCTCCCTTTCTTTTTCCATTACTCTCTCTTTCTATCCAACCCTCCTCTCTCCTCACAGTCTTGTTCAACGTACCACGTGGGAGGCCCTAGACTTATCCATCGTCCGTATAGTTTTAGTAAAGACCCGGTGGGCCACGCTCGTCAATCCCGGACGAATCCGTCGACGTCACGCGACGACGTAAGCTCCTCGGCCCTTAAGGGGCCCTGTACACGCGATTACACGTGTACGTCGCTCGTGAAAATCCTTGGTAAAATTGCCAATGCCCACCGAAGCGACGACCTCTCGCAATTAACCGCCTGATGCCAAGGAAAGAAGCTCGCGATTAATTCAAATCCTCACGGTGAACCTTCCTTTTCGTTTTAAAAATCAAAGCTTCATCTCTCTCTTTCTCTACGAGCTTTATCGAGAATTAATCGAGGTAGCTGGTGTTCTAAAGAAGAGTTGAACATTGTTTTGAAAAGGGCGAGAGGAGAGGGTGAAAGGGCGCGGTGCGTGGATACCAACGAGAGGATACCATTCGCCGCTCATTGGTGGGCCGGTTCGATCAATCAGCCGATTGCAAAAACAAGTAGGAGAGCGGAGCGGCAAAAAAAAAAAAGAGCGGAATAAAACGAGGGAGAACGTCGCGTCGAACGGCGAGAGTGCGCAAGAATATGCGTATGGCGGGCGCGCGACCGGTCGCCGATGCATTTCGTTATTAAATTTTTCGTGCGCCGTCGTTGTTCGTGCGCGTTCGCCCTCGACTCTCGCCATGCTCTCGCGCTGCACCGCGCATTCACGCGTCCTCGTTAACGTTCCGCATGCAATTAGCTAATTAAACTGACGCGGCGAGCGAACGAGCCCGCGCGCGGTGGTCGAACGCGCTCGTCGATACGCCGTCGATGCGCGTGGAGCAAATCGGTAATGTCGAACGACCGCCATTTGCATTCTTTCGCGCTCTCGGCCTCTACCAGGAGAGAGATTTATTCGCGAAATCCGCCTCTCTCGACGAACCATCCCGCGATGCGATCTTCTCTAGGCTCCGTACAATGTGTAAGGCACCTCGAACTCCTTCCTCACGCGCATAGGTGCGCGTTCACGGGATCTTCACGTGCTCATGACAAACTGCACTTACGGCTAACGTGCATTATTAATCGCGAACGCTTCGCGCGATGCGATCGCCAGGCGCGTTACGCGAACTTGCCTCAAACTCGTTGGGTACGGTGCGATAAAGGGTGCGAGGAGGAAGGGGTAAAAGCGAGAGGGAGAATGTGCGCCGAGTGAAGAGAAAGAGAGAGAGAGAGAGACGGAGATAGGGGAGGTGAACAAACGGCAGGCTTTTCGTCGCGGATGGGCCAAAATGGCTGAAAGTCGCGAACTCTGTCGTGTCGGGCCGCCGTAACGCTTAAGCTCGAGAACGCACGAGGACGTGTGGCGAAGCGGGAGAGCGGCGTCATGCCCGATAAGCTCGGCCGATTTTATCTACGCCGATGCGATGGAACATAAGCGTGAGAACTTTCTTACGGAATGGCTTTCGGCTCATATCGAGGCGAATTGTGGGTACCCTTCAGGAAAGAGAAACGATTGCGAATCCGCTGTTCTTATTGAAACGTCTGCGCGGTGATACTTCATATCTAATGATCTTAAATTATATAAGCAGGCACTAGAATAATGCATACCAATTTGCCCTTTTCTTATACCACCGGTAAAACGTCCGTAGGCTCTTGCATTAACCGTTTCTGTGCCGATGGCAATGTTTTTGTTTCGCTTTCCGATTTAGTCTTTTTTTCTGGAAATATAGTCAGAACAATTATGCTAATTAGTGAAGCTTGTTTTATTTTCTTCGGACTCGCTTTTTGCCTCTCTCACTTTTTTTTATTATTTCCTTTTCTCTTAGCATTATTTACCGATGTCTTTTGTATGCGCTATAATGCTTGTCAAAGGATTCCACCTCGCCTCGTAAATAAATTAATAAATAAATATATGGTGGGTGGAAATTAAATTCGATCAACTATTCGAAAAGAAATTGTAACCACGAAGGTAGACGCTCGCGAGAACATTCGAGCCTTCGTAGGAATAGTTTCTCTGGCACGTTGGAGAGAATCTTGAGACAAGCACGGGAGAAATCGGGAGGGAAGGAGAAGAGAACATTTACAATGAGAATAATATCCACGACGAAACAGGAAGGAAGGGTCCCGACTGGGAAAACCAGTCTGGAAATTCTCAACTACGATCGAGTAAACAGCGTCAGAATTCTGTGACACGCAGCCGCGTCTCGTCTTCTTGATTTCCAACCACTACCGAAATGCCATTCCTCTTCTCGCTTCTCCGTCGCGTCGTCCGTAGATTTTGACGTTGCGGGGTAAAACTAAAACTTGCCCAAAATTCAGTAGCGCGCATCGGTGCCCTCTGAAAAAAAGAAGAAGTGGTAGACCACGACGCGCCCTGGGCATGGCCCAGCGATTGGGGACCGAGAGCGAGGCGAAATCGCTGAATGCACGAGATGAAAGTCTCTCTGTCCCTCCCTCTCGGGTTTACGGAGAAGGAGGGGTGAAAGAGAGAGGAGAGAAGGGTTGACCGGGGGTGGAAAAATAAAAGGGAGCCAGGAGGTGGCTCGGTCGGGGGTGTTGAAACGACGGAGGGTTGCGCGCAGGGCTCCCGCTTTTTCATAAGCGAGAGAAGAGAAGAGAAGAGACGGTGGGGTGCGGACCGAAGGGTGGAAAGGGTTGCGTAGACAATGGAGCCGCCATCTGAATTGTAAATCCGCGGGCGGACGGCGTTGTAAGGTTGTAAATGGTCGGGGCTCTCACCGGCATCCGTAGTAGGCACCCACCATCGATATTCCCGATCGTATCTCGAGGATGGATCTACATACTTTCGATAATTACACGTTGCGCGGATTGTCGGCTGCCTCACGGTCGCGCTCGACGGGCCGACGCCCGGCCACCATGGATATCCGCGAATGATTCTCTTTCGCCCGCACGGTGGTCGAAGCTGTTGGTACATCCCAAGATTTTCGCTCGCTGATCTCGGGGCACGAACCTTCGGTCCTCGGAACTCACCGAGGAGTCCGCGCTTTACTTTAAGCTGCCCTCGCGGAATAACGAATACCCTAGACCAATTCGGAGAACGGCTGGGAAGAGAAATTATTTTCAAAGTCCTTCGTTTGCGTCCGAAGACCGAATCGGAAGATCGGGAAGTTCTGCCAGTTCTCTGTGAATTGGGTCGACGTGCTGTCGAGTTTCCGTCGGAGGTCGAAAGAACCCGGGGATGGGACAAAGAGAACGGAGGAAGTTCGCGAAGAGAAGAAGGAGAAACTGAACGGGGGTGAGGAAGAGCTTTAAACTGGCTCTGCTCGCCGCAACGACCGGAACGACGGATCCATCGGCTTCCCCTTCAACCGATGGAGTTGAAGCACGAAGGTGGAAGAGGAAGAAGATCGCGAGAAATGGGAAAGCGGTGGAGGAAAGCGAGAAGAGAGAGAGGCAGAGGCTTCGAGAACGAAGAATGGAGAAAGAGGAAGAAGGAGAGAAAGGGAAAGACGATCGGAGAGGTCGCCCGGTGGATTTGCATTTTGATAAGAAATCTCTCCGAAACTTTCCTCCCTCCTCTTCACCTGCCATCCTCCGTCCCGTTCTCCGCTTCCGAAGGATACGAGAAGGCTCTTTTTATCGGTACCCACCCCTCTCTTCTACTCTCCTTCTCTCTAGTCTCTTATTCTTACCTCATTACGCCGGATTAGCTTATTCGGGCCGTCACTGGATGCAACGGCGGAAAGTTGCGTTCCCCCGGAAGATGTCAATTAAAAGGACTCGCGGGAGAGGAAAAGTTTCGGGACCCACGGACACGAAGTAGAAGGAGGAGGAGGAGGAGGAGAAATGGTGGCACAAAGCCCGAGCTCGCGGAAGGAGAATGAGAAATTCTGACGTGGAATTTACGTCCCTGTTGGAAGAATCCACTCTGGGCTTCGGCGATCTCGTTAAGACTCGCCTGTGTTTCATTTCCTCCACGTCGTTTGTTTGACGCGGGAATTTTAAATGGGCCAGGCTATCGTCGATGAGGTAATCTTCGACGATTCTCTGCCTTCCTTGCCTGGTCCGTGCGTGCTGGCTCGTTTGACGTTAACATCGCGTTTTGACCTCTCGTACATGACCCGATGGTGTCAGTTTTTATCAGAGATCTTTGTTCGCGGATCGTTGGAATATCGTTTGGACGCTCGAGGTACGAAGTGTACATTGACTCTGTGGCTTTTATCTGCGATCAGTGACGAGAACGTGTATAGTTTTTCATCGATATTTGATTGGATATTTGAATACTGAGAAAGTTGTGTCCGATAATATACTACAGATGGATTCGTAGGTGTAATTTTTTTGTCGAGAAGGTTCACCGCACGTAGTGGAAGGAAAATGAAGAAAAAAGTTTTCAGGCGTATAAAGAGAGAGGAATATTGCGTAAGGAGAGAGAACATTTGTCAATTTGTATGCAGTTAAGGATGATTTTGGAAGATTGGTCTATTGTATTCGAACAGTTTTTCTTTTGATTTCGTGTATTATTTATTACGCATGCGCGACAATAACAATATGCGTTTCATCTGCCGGAAATAATTTGTTTCTCACATTCTTTGTGGACTACGAAAACGAATCTTTAAATTCTCAATGTTCTCCAAACGAATTGCCCGTGCCCTCGTCGAGGGTCAACCCTTTCTAATTACACGCGTGTCGATTATCGATCATTCCATCGCTAACAAACGATTTGAAAGAGATCGACAGGCGTTTTGCGTCATCGACATGCTACGCACGACGATCGGTCACCTTTGACATTACGTCGAAAGGTAGACGCGTCATTAATATGAACGTAGTAGTTCGAGGCCGCTCTTATCAACCTAGAGATTATCATCCATTGTGCCGTCGATCGACGATCGGCAAGATTTCTATAAGCTTCCAAAATAGGAAGACGACCAGATTATGCGATCCTGTTACAGAAATTCCTCTCGGCGAAGAAATTCGTGAATAACGCGATTTTAATTCGCGAGTATGATGGGAGGCTTGCGTGATTCTCACAATAGGCAGAAAGAACTTAGGAGAAAACATCGCAAGAGCACGCAAATTTTACCGTCTCTCTCCAACGTCCTGGATGTTCCGTTGAAATTCGGAGAAATAAACCTGAGGTACCAGAGAGAGAGAAAGAAAAATTGTTCGAAATTATTCGGTTCTATTTCCAGTGGCAAATCTCTCTATTTCGGCGTAACGTTTCGAGACCAAAAGGAGCATAAGGTCAGCATCTGTTGGCGGAAATTACTCGAGCGCCCTGTCGAACAAATTTTTTGTTGTGCCCAAAACGATGACAAATTTGATACAGTTTTCCCAACCCCCTGGGCCGAGAACGAGGAAAAATCCACCAACGCGGAATATGCCTCTTGACTATTGACTCTGTCCCGTCCTCCCCAGCCATCGCTCTGCTCTCCTTCCTATACGCGGGCACCCCACTGGCGAAAGGGATGAAAAAATTTTTTTCCGTCGACCCATCCCACTCTCCGATCCTCACGCGTGCGTGTTTCGTTTCACGCACGTGACCGCGTCCACGATCGATGGCTTAAAAAAATGCGCCGGTAACTGCAACGCCGATAGGATTCTACCCCCTCGTCTAGCTACCCCTTTTTTTTTTTTAACTGCCAATGCGCCGTGCCTCGATCCTCTTCGCAAAAATTCCACCCGCCACACCCCTCTCTATCTCTTGCCACAACCGTCACCACCCTCCTCGTGGCTTCTCGTCGTTCGACGTTTACCGTTAATGAACAAAAATCGCTCGGTTTTTCCTCGGGGTGGAACCCTCTCGCACGGGGGTCGGAGGAGAGAACGAGGAAGCAGAGGTCGACGGGAGAAAGAAAATGTAACGGGAGACGGAGCGAAGAGAAAAGAAAGGCTCGCTTTTCTCGTGGCTATTTATTCAGCTGATGGGAGAAAAATTGCCGTGTCATCGAGTGGAGATCAACCCTCGAGAAAAGAGGGTCGCGTCGGTTGACGAGTAAAGCGGAGAGAACGCATCGATGACGTCGCAACGGCGCGACCAAGAGAAATTCGTGTATTCTCTCTCGCGTCTGTACGACGAAGCGCGTTTTAATTCATAGTCGAATCCCGCGCGTTTGCCTTCGAGAGTGCGTACTTTTTGTTCCGCGCGTGAAAATAGAATTTGACCGGGGAGTAGAGTGAAAAATTAAAGTGTCAAAGAGGCGTCACGGCGCGAGCTCGCTTTTTTTTGTCCGGTGGAGGAGCGTCCTCGCTCTCCTTTTTTTTTTTCTGGAAAAATGCCAAAGCGCGCTGGCACGAGGGAAGGAGAGCACCTCCGTGTGAAAATTTAACTCGTTCGATGTTTAACGTCGAAAATTTATTGCGACAGTCCGACGTGGATTCTCATTTGAACTTTTGCACGGGAAACTAACGAAGGCGATACGTAACGAGGATGCGGTGTCGAATGTTTCGAAATTCGATTCGCGCGCGATTTTTCGATCAATTTTCAAATAACGCCAGCCCTCTCTACAATTTCAAGTTGTCAAATTTCCCGCCACCTCGTCGTCGAGCGCGACAGGGGCCGCTGCTGGCAGTCGTCCGTCACTTTGAAAAATGACGACGTCGCTTTGGGCTTTTCCATTCGGCGAGCATAGAAAGACAGAAGGTGAAGAGGAAGAGGCTGGGAACAATGCCTCGGTGACGGCAGCATTGAATCGGACATGAGAGAGCAGGAGAGAGTAGAGTAGTAAAAAAGGAGGGATAGGAAGAAACGGAACGGAGGAGAGAGAAAAAAGGCAGATTTGAGGGAGGGTGGCCACGAGGGATGAAGAAAGAGGAGGGAATGGAGGAGGGAGGATTGGCTGTTTTACATCGAGCCACTCTCACCCTTGTTAAGTACTTTGCGTGTACATCGGCCGACCGCCCTTCAGCCCTGTGTGGCTTATTTTCTACGTAAAAGTCAACCCCTTTCTTCTCGTCGCTGACGATGACGACCGAGCTACCCTAAAACTTTGTCGGTCATTCTGCTTAAATTTCGCGGCTTCCCTTAAAATTCACGTCGGGGCACTACGTCTGAGAGCAAATCTGCAAAGTTTCACCGTGATTTTTCGTCCTCGATAATGCCTTGCCATTCCAAACAATAATAATTATTCGCCTGAATTTTCTTTTGCTATCCTTAGAAAAAAAAAATTCTTCCTCGTAGATTTTTCGTATTTGCGAAATGCAGATACGATAATTTCTTGATTTCACGCGTTACGGTCGAAGCGTCAATTTTCAAAGTTTTCCGCCCCTTCGGCTTCTCCCGCGTCGAGCCAAATGAATGCGCAATTATCTTTGTCCCATCCTTAATGTTTTCCCCTGTCCGAGGCGAGGCTATGCTCGATTGGATTTCGTTCGGGCGTGAACTAGGGTTCGAGTCATTCGTCGTAGACTGTAAAAAGCTCGAGAATCAATCGACGATAAATAATCGCGTACGAGAGGAGATATTCTCGCATTTACTCGATTTATGCAATTTACTTCGAAAGCTCAGAAACTAGGGAAGCTTCATCTGTAAATGTACGAAGTAATTTCCGAAGAAAATATCCGCGTTCGCGAAATTGTTTCAGTCACCGGCGCTACGAACGAACCCACCTTTTTCTTTTCTCCTTGCTCTCCCTTGTTCCTCCTTCGCGCGTCCAGAGGCGAGGATGAATTTTCAGCGTTAACTTCGCATCGTCTTAATTCACCTCCCCCACCTTTGAACGCGAGTCTACGAAGGGACGAGGCAGGGGTAATTAATACGTCCATCCCCGGACGACTTAATTCCTTCCAAAGTGAATCCTTCTCTCGAGGATGTCCCAGCGCTTCTCGAATTATCCCCACGACTATGCTTGATGTATAAGAAGGTACTCGCGATAAACGATATAACATTGAGATATGCTTCAATGAGTATGGCGCGACGTCTTCTACGGTACACATCTCGAAATTAATTAATCTCGCGTACACCAACGGGGATCGTCGAAAAATCGTAGGAGAAGTACTTGCGTAATAATATTCTGAATTTTTAAGATTCTTTGATTAATCGTTCCGGTTAACCCTGCCGTCTCGTTCGATTAATTCCGCAGAAATCCAGAGTACTCCGGTTTGAAAAATATCCACGATATTACTCTGCCCATCGGCGAATCCCTCGGAGAACCACCGACGGTTCGATCGCACCCTCGTCTTCTTTACTTTCTTTTTCCATCTGGAACGGCGCGGCGCGGCGCGTCTCTCGCGTTAACGCATCCATTTCTGCGCCGATTTCATTAATCTCGTCTTAATCTCGCCGCCCGCGCGTCAAAGCTTCTCATCTCTGGCCGACGCTTCGCCCGGTGAAAGCGAGGACCGGAAAGGAGAAAGAGACGGGATAGAAAATAAATAAAAAGAGGGAATTAAAAAAGAACTGATTACACGACGGCGCCCCCGCTCCATTCGCTGGTGCGCTCACTACTCCTCTTCTTCCCTTTGATATAATCTCGTCCCGCCGATATCCCCCGTCCGAACTCGATTTAATTAATGTCCGATAATTAAACTGCGAGTGTCGTATTTTGTATCGCGCGACTCGAGCCGACATCCTCGAGGATCGTGAGTTCGTTTGAATTTAATGATTCGGGACGTCGGAGGAGGATAGGGGGAGACGGAGAACGATAAGAGGAACGAATGAAGAAAGACTGAGAGAAGAGACGAATGTCGAACTCGTGCGAGAAATGAGAGAGATTCGTCGAGCGAATAATCGAGAAACGAAGAGTCTGTGCTTTATGTACGTAGGTAGGGAAAGATGAGCTTGTTTGCGGCCTATAGAGTTCTGTATTCGATTTGGATTCTCGTCCGTAGTATTTCTCCTTCTACCTTTTACTCTTTTGTGTTACTTTACACCGATAGGCAGCCATGCTTCTCCTCCTTTTTCTTTAGAAATTGGATCTTTTAGCGTGGCTCCTTATTTGTCAAACTGTTTTAGTTTCTTCCTCTCTCTCTCTCTCTCTCTCTCTCTTTCTTTTTTTCTACATTTCTCTTTTTGTTCTCCTTTCTTTTCTTGCAACGAGCCCGGAGTGTCCTTTACTCTCCTACTCGCCTTCGCGCGGCATCTGCTCTGCAAGCTTCTCCTTTACTCCGTTCTTCCGACTTTGTCCTCCTCCATGAGCTTCTTGCTTCCTTTTTGATCACGGACCTGCTTCTGTTCCAGCCGTCCACCCCCTCCCTCCTTCTCACTCCGTTCTCTCAATCTTTTTTGCGTTTCACTCTGCGCTCGCGCGCCTCGCCTTCTTAATGGAGAAGCAGCGTTCGATTTTCCGCGCGAACGAAGCCCCTCTTAAATATTCAATTTGCCGACTACGTTGGACCGCTTCTCCACCTCCGCTCCACCTTCTGCTCCTCCTCCTGCTCTCACCCGCTGCACATACTTTTCTTCCTTTCTCTCTCTCTCTCTCTCTCACTCTCTGCTTCTTCCTCACCGAGAAATGCGGCGCCGGCAGCTCGCGTTACTCGCGCCCGGCGAAACGGGCCTTTTGATTTCTTTCCTTCATTTTGCCGCGTCCGCGAACTTCTCACCACGCCTTTTGTGCCAAGTGCACGGGTGCCGCGAACTTCCCCCACGCGCGAAGGTACTTTGGCTGGAAACCGCGAATTTATCGGGCTTCGGTGATTTATCGGCGGCAGCATTTTACGCGCCGCCGATTGGCCAGAGAAGTTGGACGCAACTGATCACTCGTTTGAATTCCGGTTAGTCATACGAACACAGCAGGAAGACTTAAGAAAACCTTTCGATTTCTAAAAATTGAAAATTTTGCCGATGTATCGAACCCAACCGATCCTCTTCTTTCGTTTCACAAATTTCGTCGAAATCAGTCCACAGTCAGTCTGCATTCAATCCAATGACCCTACGTAGGAGAGGGACAAATAATTCAAACCTCGAAGGTCTTTCTTTTAATTTACAATTTTCATCTATATACGTTGTTTTGATCTATACAGAAAATTATACAATCTAATGTTACTTAAGCAAGCTACATATGAAACGAATCGCACGGTAAGATCATCGACGCCGAACAACGCACTATGTTGCAACTTAAATCGAAGAGAGCCGCCCGTGCTGTATTAAAATTGATCTTTCCATGAACGCGAGGTTTAACTTTTTACAGAAAAAGAAGTAGAGTCTAACGATACCGAGGATCCACCTCGGCACAGCTCTCCAATTCTCCTCGTTTCTTCTCTCACTCCTTTTTCCAACTTCCTTTCTCTACCCACGCGCGTCCCTTCTTCGTCTCCCTCGCTCTCTTCATAAATCTTTCATCGAACGAGGGCACCCCGGCATCCGAAATTAGCGTCGGCGGCGTTGGTGTTTTAACTGCAATTTGCATGCAAAAAGTACCGACGGCTCGGGTACGACAATGAGCGGTGGCGAGGACAAGAGGGCAGGGAGGATGGAAGCGGGGGAGGAGAGGTTAGCGTAACGGATGAATGGGGCGGAGGATACCGAGCGACGGGGTAGCTTGTGGTGAGAGGAAGGAAGGGTGCGAGAGGAAGAGGGAGGTAAGTGGATGAAGGAGGAGGCACGAGAGGCACTCGAACGAGATTCTCCCGTGGCGAGAACAAGTCGCGATATCGTCCCGATCGAATCGAGAGGGTCTCGTCTCCTCTTCCAGCTCCTTTTACTCTTCTTCCTCCTCCTTCGTCTCTTTCCGTTGCTCCTTGGGAGGCCAACGTCATCGCTACGTCGTGCGACGGTGGCTGGAGCATCGTCGAAAGAGAGAAAGAAAGACACAGAGAGAGAGAAGAAAGAGAGAGAGAGAGAGAGAGGAGGATGGAGAGACGTGCGACAGAAAAAAAATATCACCCCATCGTATCGAAGGGTGCGCTGCAGGATGGCAGTGGGGGTGACTTCGGCATGAGAAGGAGCAGAGCCTCCTCGTGGATCTCTCGAATCTCATTTCGCTTGATTCGATCGGTCTCGCTGCCCTTTCGAATTAGAACCTTTTTTTTAGGAGAAGTGGAAAGAGTAATTAGAAGAGAGCCCGGAGTTCGCTTTGCGGAGTGAAGGAAGATAGCGAACAGGGGAGGGTTCCTTCGGGAAATTGTGATTTCATCTGACTGACACGTTGGACGAGTTCCGAGGGTGAAGGGCGATTCCTCTCGTGGACGGGGTGGATAAACTTCGAAATTCTCTTTCCCATAGATCCGTGACGAACTTCGGTCGGATCTCTTCGCCAGTAAAAATCCGTGGCACTGCGTTCGACGGTAATTTTCACGGAGGAGTGATTCGTTCGTTGGGAACACATTACCGCAGGTAAAACAGGCCGAGACTCGCTTCACTTCCGACACCCTTCGAATCGAATTAAGTGGGAAAAATTAAAATTGCCCCCATGTCGAGCGATTGAATATTGCCTCTCGGCACAGAAATTCAAGCCGCGAGAAGAGTCTTGACTTTTCTCTCTCCCTTTCTCTTCCTCGATTTCCTCTTTCGCTCCTTCCACGCCTCCATCCTTCGCGCGGTACGCGCAGTACCCTCGTGTAACATGTTTATCTTTACATTGTATCGGGACGCTGTAATTTTCTCGGCGATGCAGCGCGCCGTGCCGACCGGCTCCGTGCGAGTGCACCACGGCGAAGCTCGCCTCCCATTACCTTCTAATTAAGATACGAGCTACCGCGTCTGCGTTTCGACTGCCTAATTCCCACCTGTCAGCCGCGCGCGTCAGCCTGTAAGCCTCGCGAACGTCTCACATCGTACTCGAGAGGGGCCAGAGATCCACCGGCGATGCTCAAACTTAGCAAGTCCGAGAGGATCTGCCGCAAAATCATCGGCCAATCCCTCAAATTACAGGCTTTCCCTGTTTAGCGAGAGTCTCGGTGAGTTGGGCGGATAATCCTGTCGGATGAATCGCTTTTCTTGTTCCATCCTCTTGTTTCCTTTTTTTATTCCACTTCCAAGCCCGACGATCGAGGTTATGCCGAGAGAGATAGAAGCGTCGGCAGGTTTTCATCGGGACGAAGAATCGATTGGAAACGATGGAAACACGGGTGCCTTGCTTGTCCAGGATACACAGTGTTTACCGGAAGTCTTGGAACGGTGCAGCGTGCAAATGCATTCGCGATATTCCGTACGTGTTCGATGCTGTTTGTCGAAGTTAATTGATTCGATCGGATTAATAAGGGGAAATTTGATTTCAATTCGCCTCACGCCGTCACGATTCTCCCCTTCGGTCCAGAAACGTCTTCGCCACTGACGTTTCTTGTCCCCGCGGGTCTCTCGAGCGAGCGATGCGAATCCGCGATTCGCGAAACTTTCTCGAGAGTCAATCAATGTTGAAACTGGTAAGCTCCGCGTCTGGTCGCATCGATTCCGTGGGTGGTGAATTCCTCGAAATCCCGGCGATGGAAGGGAAGCGGAGGAGAGAGTAGAGTGGAGAGGCGTGGATCAACAGCGGCGGTAACAGTAGCGACAGAAACGACCGTGTAAAGATCCACGCCGTATCTTGTGGGATCTTGCGTGCGAGTGTCCTTGCCGAAAGAGAGGGAAGATGTGGAGAAAGAGAGACGAAGTTAGAGAAAAATGGGGGAAGGAGTGGGAGAGAGAGAAAAAGAGAACGAGCGACGAAGTTGGCGAGGGAGGGCGAGCACGGAGGGAGAGGGTGGCTCGCCGGATCAATAGGGGTAGTTTTCAGCTACGCGCATGCGAATCCGCGAACCAATAGTCGCGCGAGGGTAGTTTCGACGACCCGAGCCGCCCTTGAGAGGAGAGAGGAGCTCGTGGCGGAGTGGGGACTACGGTGGGGGCGGCGACCAGGGCCGTCGACGAGGGGTCCCTTGTGCGAGAGAACCTCGTTCGCGGGAAAGAGGTAATTTTTCTTAAAGCTCGGAGATCCACCCGCGAATAATGTTTAAAGTTTACGGAATTACCCCTGTGGCACGGCGAAAAAAATGTTGGGGTACCTTTTTGAGACTTCGCCGGTTAAATTTTAGATAATTTTAACAATTTAAAGATTCGTCGCTCGAATCGAATGAAGTGTTCGGACCGACGAATGCTTTGCTCTCGCTTCTTCCAGCTACCAAGCTTTACCTCACCTACCGTGTTAGACCTCCCCAACGATGGGCGCGAAATTTTCCAACGAGTCTTCGTTCACGCATTCCTCGCGGGCAGCGACCACTCGCGGAACACGCCTGTGTACCGAGAGATTTTACCACTGGCAGGAACTCGCGCATTTACCCGCCACGTTGGAAAAGGAAGCAGCAACGACGGCCACTTCGTAAGGGCATCACGTCTCGACTTAGCGTAGGGCATGCAGATTCTCTCCCAACGTGTGCATCCTTACGACCTTTTGTCGCTTCTCGCCTTTGTCCAGTCCATGCAATGCGATTGTTCGATTGCACCGTGGCATCTCGAAGAGGGTGACGCCTATGGCGCCCGACACGATTTTCAGACCTCGAGACAAATGTATAGAGGAAACGTTTGGAACATTACGTTACGTCGAATGCGAATGACACGATTCAATGATGTTTGCAATTTTTCCTTGATACCGCAATCTTCGGACGTTTCTATATTTTTGGAAATGGTGAATTTTCAAAGTACCTTCTTAATGGATCAATTACAAGGTCTATGAGATACACGGTAAGATACTGCGCAAGGTTCGATAAATTATTTCTATCACTCTCCTACTTGGAACGCGATTCTTTTACCACGGGTAATAGTTTTGATCATGCTTTACAATGTTCTCGGCATTCGCAATTACCTTGTGAAACTTCGTTCGACAGCCTACTTTAACATACCGGGGTAAATGTATCCTGAAAGTTTGTTGTCCGTAGAATTACAGAGACTGTGGAGAACCTTGCGAGCAACGTGTCAACTAAAGCGCGCACACGATTTTGCTGTATTATTTTCGAATGTTGTAATTTCGACAGGTATGAGATCTACGGTTTTCGTAAACTCTTCTAATATCAGCGAAATGTCACAAGAGTCAGAATTCTTCGTCAACGACGGACTTCAATTTTACGGGGTAGAATTTCTTACGGTATTGCGCCTCCGTCAATTAGAACCTGGAGAAAAAATTAATTCTTTCGAGAGGGGTAGGCCTATCAGGAATAATTCAGATCAATAGACGGCAAGTACTTTTCCCCGCTCCGAATTAGTTTCGCAGAGTGCCGCCATAGCAGAATCCTACGGGGGCCGTGGGGCGCAAGCGCTCGAACGAGTAACGACGAACTCGCATGAAAACTCGCGCGGAGAGGCGGCTGAGGAGGAAAAGGGGAGGGAGATGCATTTGATTCTATCGCTTTGCGTTAGCGCGCTGCCTCGCGTTATCCGACGCATCGAAAATTTAGCATAGGCTCTCAAACGGTAGCAATCCGTTTCGTGAGAAGCGGTAAGCTACGGCAAATACGAGGATAATTCAGAACCACGATACCCTGCGAATTAGAAAATTCCTCGTGACTCGTTCGGCAGCGCGAAAAAATTCAATAGTCGGATAATAACTGGCTGATACGTGGGGCTGCGCGGTACGTCGATAATAACGATTAAATATAAGACACGTGCGCTTAATTTCGCGGAATGCCAGTGAACGAGGGAGAGCCGTGCGCGATGAGAATAGCGAAACAATAGAGGGTTACAGATCGTACGAAATAAAACGACTGTCGGTCTCTCGCGCTGTACTATACGCTCCGCGACTGCGCGCTCAAACAGAAGGAAAAAAAATAAAAGAGCGCGGAAAACGCAAACAAATCACGGCGGCGCCATTAAAAGCAAAAAAGAGCGACCGCCACAAAAAATCGCTCGAAATAAAGTGGAAAAAATACGAGAAGCGCGGAAAAACCATGGCATGGGACGAAATACCTCGTCGAGAAGGGGGGAGAATAGAACCAAAAAAAAACAAGTCGTGAAAGTTTCGTTCGACCTGAAACAATGCGAGCCCTGTTCATAGGGTGAAAGGGAACAGTGGAGATGAGGGGTACTCTCGTAGGTGCGCCGATCGCGCTTGAAGCTCTCTTCGACGTCGTAAAGCGTCGCGACGTCGCTAAAATTATCCCTCTGCTCTGCCGTCCCGTCCCTCCTTCCTGTCCCTCCGCGCGAAGTTAATCCGACGTACGCTTAACGAGGACTTTAAATTAATTTCCGTCTCGCAGCGGCACGCAGATTTACACGATCGCAGACGCGGGGCAAAGGAGGAGGAAAGCCTCTACGACGTTACAGTATTAAAGGACGATAAATTATTATCAGTCGACTACCACTGGCGGGCGTCTTTACGCCCCTGATGGTCGACGACGCGCAGGAAAAAGGAAGAGAAGGAGAGCGGGAGTGAGAGAGAGAGAGAGAGAGAGGAAAAGAGAAGAGAAGAACACGCGAGAGGAAAATTTATTTACGAAAGAATAGGGGAACGCTCTCGATAATTATCGGGTGCGCCATGTCTGCACTTAGTCCCGGTAATAATTGAAAAGCTTCCCCGCATACCGTGCTCTTTTTCCACTCTGGCCTCTCGCTCGACTCGCCCTTCCTCCCTCTCCTCCTCTCCTCCTGTGTTTCTCTCAGTTTTCATCCGCCAACGTGTACCGGCTTCTGCAAACCGCGGCGGCACGACGATAGTCATGGTGGAGACAGAGAGGAGGAGGAGGAGGGTATCCTGCGATATTATCGATCGAGCGGATCAGTACGGTTGCCAATTAGTCCGGTGGATTGAATGATAATTACCCTACGCGCTCGTCGGTTGCAACGCAAGCGGGAAAGAGACAGATAGGAGAGAAAGGAGAGAAGAGAGAAACACGAGGAAGAATCTCGATTCTTTATACGCCGCGGGTCCTAGGCCTAAGGCCTTCGAGGTTCAGCAATTACGAATTACCTCGAGTAGAGACCTTGATGCGACCCTAAGAACGGGAGAAGTAAGAAGAAAGGAGAGATAGGACGGAAAGGAAAATTGGCTTTTTCGCGAAACCGCATGATCGATCGCTCCATCGTGGCGCGCGGTTTACTTCCATTACCGATCCTGGAAGATGGTCTTCTCGAGGGCGTGTCCACGATCCTTCCGTTCTGGCGTCCATGCTGATCCCAGAGATACGCGCGAGATCGATCCCTCCCTTGCAATCTTCGATTTTTAATTCCCTTTCATCTCCACGATGCGCTTACGTTCCCAGCTTCTTCCAGGGCCATTGCCGATATCTCTCGATCCTACGACCAAGCTTCGCCATTCTCGTCGAACGCCTTCGACAACGCAATTGGGCCGTTCGTTCGCCTCCTTCGGCGCTCGCAGTTGGCACCGGGCCGATCGTTCGACTCCGTCCAAAAGCAACGGGCGAGATTCGTGTCCGTGGAACACTCTCGTGCGAATCGACGTGTCCGAAGGTCGCCCCCTTAGGACCTTGAATCCAAAGAACTCTCCCCGGATCTTTCTCTCCCCTTCTTTCGCCACTCTCCTCGATGATATCGACTCTACGCTCGACCTTATGAAATCTTTTCTCACACCTTCCTCGACCTCGTCGGTTTCGCGGTAAACGATCAGCCACGAGCGGGCTCTCCTTTGTGCTCGCTCGCTCGTGGTGCGCGCGCGCGCGCGAAATGTCATAAAAGAAAATGACTATTAAGCGGCACACATTTTCTCGTCCTCGACGCCTCCCCCTCACGTTCTACACGTCGTGGAGAAGGACGAGGGACGGACGACGATCTTTTTCATCCACGCCGCCGCCGTTCTCGCCGCTTGGCCGCAATCGATCGAGATTTCTTCCCGCGAAGCATAGCCTTTTCAAGGTTAAATTCAAACCGCGACGCTCTCTCGTCGAGAGGAACGACAACAGCGTCGACGAGGATGACGACGACCACGACGAGAGCCGCTGCGCGCGGTGCCTTTCAGTTTCCAGTGGCGGCAGGGTCAAGTAACAGGTGCGTGTGACCTTAGCTCTATACCGTGCTCGTTAATCGGGACACTGGCGGATATCCTTTTTCTCGCGCATCCTTCTCTGTTTCACCCGATCTACCATTTCAGGGAGTTCGCAAAGTTCGACAGATCTTTGTTCGAGGTGTTAAGTAAACCCTCGCATTTTTGTAAAAAGGCAAATTGCGAAATGTATGGTTCACATGACGTGTTCAAATTTGAAAATTCTTTGGCGAGCTTTATTATGAAGTAGAAAAAGGGACGATTTTCGAAACGGATATCATAGTTTCCCTCGAGTTTCTCTCCTAGCAATGCATGGAATTTTTATTCTCGCACCACTACAACGGCGCGCGAGAATTCGAAAATTGGCAAGCGCGAAAAACGAAAGAGAAACGAAATTGTTTTTAAAATGCAGAACGCGTCGCTCCTCGTAGTTTCGCCAGTACTCTCACGTGTTCGATGAAAATTTCGAGAGCATGACGTATAACTGTGTTAACCACGGTCGAAAATTCGAAAATCGACAAGGGCAAAAGCGAGAAGAGAAACCCCTGTTTGCAAATCGCCCAACGCCTGGTGTTTCGGAGTTTCACTGACATTCTCGCGGGTTTCGTGAAATTCTGAGAAACGTAATGTACAGCTGCATTAACCGCGGCGGAAAATTCGAAAATTCGAAAATCCGCAAGCCCAAAAGCGAGAAGAAGAAACAGAGATTGTTTTGAAAGTGCAGGACGCTCCGTTCCCCGTAATAATTGTGCGAGGAGTTTGGTGCGTTGCGCACCTGCGCGCCAATGTTGGCGAGTGAGCGAGCGAGCGTGGCGAGGGGGTCGAGACGAGCAGGCAGGTGTAAACGACCTTTCCGATCGTTCACCCTCTTGTTCGACCCTTCTGCGGAATTCCGCGGCTAGCGACGCCAGGCGTCGGTGCCTCCAGCGTCATCTTTGTTCGAAAGGAAAAGGGTATCGGGCTAATGAACGCACACGCGCGCCCACATTGTTGGACGCGTGCGTGCATGCGCGTGAACGCACGGGGCAACGTGTCTCCCCGTGGCGGAAAGGAAAGTTTGCGTATCGGCGCGGAGAAGAATAAACCGTGGGATAGATCGCGAATGAGGAGGGTAAATAATGAGGGAGAGGAGAAATATGAAATCGGAGAACGAGACAACAGGGGGTACGTGATAATTGGAAAGAGTAGAAAGGGAGACCTGGTACTACTGTCTCCCTTTATTCTTTCCCTTCTGTTCTGCATGTTATCGAGTTAATTTCTAATTTTAATAATGGACTAAACTATTGAAATTTGGGTGCATTATTTCAACGAGCAAAATTATGTCTTCTTGTATTTAACAGTGGAGATAAAATTAATAAAGACAGTTGTAGGATTTCCTGTTTTTCTTTAATGCAAAAATCTTGATACCGTGATAAAGTGGGGAAATGTGGAGTGAAGTGTAGAAAAAATTGGTCGAAGGAGATAGTCGTGAGTGCAGGAACAGGGGTGCGCTCTTTTACTCGCACGTTATACACGTCCAGCTCGGAAACCGTGTAATTGGGCTTTCACGGTTGGTACCCTGCTCATTAGCCGACCGCCGCCAATACAGATTGCCGTGCGTTAAGACGCATCGATGGAAATTTATCGAAAAATCGACTTGCTAATAGACATCTTGCTCTTCTCGAGCATGGTGTCGTCAGTGCGCACGATCTCTCGGCACACGGAAGTATTTCTGGCTGCGCGTGCACGAAGAAAGAATGTCACGACCCGAGGTAAATAAAGAAGGAAGCAAAGATAGCCGCGAGAATGTTAAAGCACCTGTAGCGACGAAACTGAAAATGAAAAAAAGCGAAAGTGAAGGTATAACATAGTATGTGCTAGGACGAGACACAAATTTGTCCCAAATTTTTATAATACCAAGGAAAATTCCATTCATTGCGATTTCACGGTCACTGGCTAAAAATGTAAGATCTTACGAGAGCGGTGGAGCACGCGCATTATCAGAAAGCTTTGTGCGAGTTAGGCCAATGAACCGTACTTGCGTCTGCTCTAAAAGGAATAGAGAAAAAAAAATGACAAACTCGTTCATCGTACTCGCGTGCGGTCTCGGCGCATCGAACTATCCTAAGAGAGAAGAAGCAAAAGGGAAAAAAAGGTGACGAGGTCTCTTTCACGAGTACGCAGCAGGTAGACCTGTGACGAGGAGACTTGAAAAAGAAAGGTCATTGACCATCTTTCACCTCCCACGCGAGTGTCATTGTAATTCTCGCCTCTTTCTGTTCCTTTCTCCTACGCTCTTTCTCTCTTCCTCGGTATCTCTCGTTCGAGCGCTCGTAGCTAAATTTTACGCGAGGTGGCCGATGGCCGACGGACATGCCGCTGATTTTCTAGACTGACATTTAGACGTTGCTAAATACTCCGTTGCGCATTACGCATGTGAGAGAGCCGAGTCTGAGCTCTCTCGAGGGTACGAGCGGCGGACACGCGGGTTTCTCGCCGTTTCGTAGAACCCAGTCGCGAACAGGCAGGCGTTTAATCTTGTAACGAGCGATCGGTGCCCATAGTGAAAGAAACGCGAACGCGAGGGAACCTTCGAGCCTATCTACGAGGTTCTTTGCGCGCGTGCGAATAACGCCGATCACACGCTTCTAATCGTTTCTAATAACCGCGACTCCAAGCTTTTCAGCCTCTTTGTCTTCGTCGATTGAACTTTATCCTACTGTTCGCGAGTCCCTTGTCAAAACTGAAAATTAGTTTCCACGATCAGCCGCAACAGCTTCGCAACGGCGGTGGCTCATTTGCTCGAGAAGGTAAAGTTCACCACCGAAGAGTTTCGTCATTCGTAGGGTCGAGTGCCATTCGCTTTACTCGATCGTTAATGGATCATCCCAGCGACGAGAAGTTGATATTTTCGCGATGCGGGATGAAAGGGTGGGGTGAGAATTCGAGTTCTCTCATTAGCGTGGAGGAAGAGCGTACGAGCCACTTGGACAGCAACTCGAGCGACCGTCGAGCTTCGTGTGTCGCGGTCTCGAGCAATTGAGAGTTTGACCCTCCACTTCGTTCCACTTTAAATTGTGCTTCCTGCCGCGAAGCTTCGCCGAGGGGTGCACGGATCGGTGCGCTCATTCATCGATTGGTACTCGATATCCCGTACGAAGGATAAGATTCGACGAATCTATTCGGTAACGTTCGATCGTACGTTTCAGTTTTGATTAATTTCTCTTTTCCGAAGACGGCGGAAATGCAGAGGTCGAAACTACGGAGTAACGATCCAGCGAAACATCTTGTTCGATGGAGCGACGAGGTAATTAGAAATTTAATATTCCCCTTCCTCGTGCCGATTGGTATCGACTTTGCCGAAAATTTTCCTACGTCCACGGATACCGGACCTGTGCTGCACCGTGGCATCCTGGGATCATTCGATTGACACCTGATATTCTCCAGCGGAGATAATCCGTACGAACGGTTCGATCGGTGCCGTTTAAATCGACCAGCGCCCTTCCCCCCTCGATTCGATTCATCTCGTATTCGATGGCCAGCCGCCAACGGCGGATGCTTCGATTGAAATAGAGATTCAATTTTGGCCCTGCTCGCCTCGAGTCCCTTCCTTTCCAGCCCTTACCTCTCCGCGTCAAAGTCTACGCTAATCTCTCGCGAGGCAGGATTTATACTTTTAATCAAACGTCTCGACACCTCCGAATCTTTTTGAAACTTGAGTCAAATTTGGAATCTTTTTTCATAATCCGCCAAGAGTCGAATTAGCTCGCTCACCCGTTTCGAACAATCGAAACTACGGATCTCAGATTCGACTTTAAATTAACTACCCCACGACGTACAAACGAGACACTCCGAGTTCTCGAGGCCGATACCATTCCGGTCTTATCGTTGATCCGAGATCACGTCGTACCCAACAGCTGGCGGCTGGCTTCGAGCACGTCGCCGTGCTCATCTCGCTCCGCAAACGAGACACTTCAATCTCCATCTCAATTTCAAATTTCCCGCGTCATCCTCCTCGAGCAAACAAGACACTTCGGATATCTGCAGGTCAACGCGAGGTCACCACGACTATCTACGTTCGCGATCACTGGACCGACACTCGCGTGAGACCCGTGGGGAAGTGCTGCCGCTGCCGAGGGATCGGTGGAAATCGCGTGGAGCGTGAAGAGAGACGGAAAGGGAGAGAAATCTCTCTCGAGAGAGAGATAGATAGAGAGAGAGAGAGAAAACAAGCGAGACAGAAACGAGGAGAAGAGCGAGGAAGAGCTCAGTGCGCGTAAACAGTACGCCCTTCTTCGGGCCGGGCCGGCCTCGGAGTACCTTCGGTGGATACCTTGGGCGGCTTGCCACTCCCCCGCAGCCGAGCGGAGCCACCTTTCCCCCATTTCCTTGAGACAGCCCTGGGGGCAGAGGTGTGTGTGGCACGGGGGCCGCTCGGTGCAGGGTGGCTGGGTTGCGCGCGCATCCGCCAGGTTTGAAATTCGCGGCGCGTCGCGACGGATCCGCGGGGGGTCTACGCGAGACTCCGTTCCTCCTCTCTCGCGTCTTTCGTTCCACGTCCGTTCGGTACGCCCGTTGGGTGCCCCACGGGCAGCCTTGCTCGTTCTCCTCTCGCACGTTGGTTCGTTCGTTGCTTCGTTGCTTCGTTCGTTCGTTCGGCTCCGCTCGTGGAAGTCGATGGTAAGGCGGCTCGCTCACTCGTACGGCCTCACCTCGTCGTCGTCGTCGTCGTCGTCGTCGTCCTCTCGCCTCCTCGTTGTCTCCGCCGTTCTGTTCCTCGTGAGAAGAGGAACGAGCAAAAGGGAGTGGTGTCGTCGTCGGGCGCCTCCACCGACGCCCTCGACGCTCGCGATCTCCTCCCTCCCTCCGTCTACCCTAACCCTACCTCTCGACGTACAACTCGTGGCGAAGCCAGAGAGAGAAAGAGACAAGAGACAGGGGTGAGGAGAGGGACGGAAAGATCGAGAGGAAGGAGAAGAGGACGAGAGCAGAGACTACAGGAAGAACGACGACTCTCCCCGAAGGAGAGTCTCCGCGAGAACGAGGGACGTCGGGACGTTAGAAACGTTCTCCATTTGCGTTCGCGATCGGAATGACCTGTGCGAGTGAAACCTAAGTTCTCCGGTGATCCGAGGATCCGCGGGGAATTAAGTGAATTTCGTTGTTCGCCGAGAAGTAGTAGCCCACCGGGAGTTTCCGTTGTGTGCCTAAGAGTGAGTTGAGGGATGTGGTGAGCCCGTGACGTTGATCGAAATCGAGGATCGAGGACTCGATTCCCCTTTGGTGTCTAAGGATCTCTTGATATCTTGGTCGGTGGTGAGTTGGCCGAGCGATTGGCCACCCTCGTCCCTCGCAAGAAGCTTTTCGTCCTTTCTTCG
Organism: Tiphia femorata; assembly: GCA_944319695.1. NCBI lineage: Eukaryota > Metazoa > Arthropoda > Insecta > Hymenoptera > Tiphiidae > Tiphia > Tiphia femorata. The sequence goes on from OX090899.1 coordinate 3,453,899, forward strand.
TGTAATTGTCAAGCGTCAGGAATCTGAAAGCTGGTCCTCGTGTTTCGCGAACGAAGAAGCGAGGAATCGGTGGCCGCGAGAAACGAATAGAATGAGGCGAGCCACGAGGTTGGGACGGTAGTTGGCAGGTGGGCAGGGATGTCCTCGTGACATGTTACCCCGTGACCTTGGCTGGCGCGATTGCAACGTCCTTCGCGGAGAGAGTCGTCTACTGGTTCAAGGAAACAACGAGGATAATAACGGTGCTCTGCGCTCGTCCGCGGTGCCCTTTCATCCACGTGGTCTCGAGTATCGTCTGCTGCCCATAGTGCAGCTCAAGCCGGACTACGTCGTTCCGTATGTCCTATGTTGGCGTATACCAAACGCCAGCAACCTTCAGAGGACCCAGCCTCGTCAGTCGATCACCTCTCATCATCAGCAACGACAACGGCGCGAGCAACGACAGCAGCTCTGCCATCAGCAACGGCAGCAACCGCGTAGACGTCGTTATCGTCATCAGCGACAACGTCGTAGGCACTTTCAAGAGGGTAGAAGGACCCCTGGACGTGCTCGTCCTGCCACACCTCAAACCTTCGCGGCTTACCGGCCACCCTACGCCTGCGGACCGCGTCGCGGAATCCCACCCGCTGGGTCTGGCATGGAAACGAGGTAGGTGTTAAGAGGAGCATGGTTGAACGATGCATTTCTTTCGTCGGTGATGACAATTTCGCTTTACGGCGAAATTCGAGAAGATTCGGAGAAGCTGGAAAGCCTGTCGACGTATCATAGAATGGCATGTTGTTTGGGTCGAATCGCTGGAATTCACGAGGTAAACGACCCCGCGATAAATACGTAGGTGAATACCTACGTTCGCGATACAACCTTCCTTCGAAGTACTATCGATTGGTGAGTAAGTCCATGGTTTTTGGAGATGCAAAAAACCAAGCGCCTCGTTTTAAATTGGCGGAAGGAGAATTTCGCCGCGACTCCATCCGAGGAGCACAGTCCCGAAAACGTTATCGAACCGCGCTTCCGAATTTAATTCAACTGTCAGCGATGGATATTTATTGTACGTCGGTGTGCGTGGTCGCGAGTCAGGAGAAGGCAGAGCGACAATCGCAAATATCGGTGGAAACGTCGATTTGATTGATCGCCCGGGGTCCAGGTGATCGCACACACGTGGCGCGCGCGCGCGCACGCTGCTCCAGTCACTCCAGGCCGACCGAGGCTTTTCTGGATCAGCGAGTCATCGTGATGACGACCGAGTTGTCGATTCCAATTGGCCTCCAAAAATTTTCCATGGTTCGACGCTCTCTGCTCATTCGCTCCTCCCTTCAACCCCTCTCTCACCCCTCATCCTCTTCTCTTTTTTCTCTTTCTCGGTGCCCCGCTCTTTTTTCCTCCTCCTCTCCTCGCGGGCGCACTCCACGCGCGAAGAGAGATCGATACCGTGGCAGGTCACCGATGGAAGAGGAGCAAAACCAAGCGAAGGTCGTCCCTGATTGGCCCGAGGAAACGCTAAATAGAAGAGAGGCGAGAGATGCTCTCGAGCTCCTTTCGACGATTCCTCCCCACCCCGTCTTCTCCCTCGTCCCTCTTCAATTTGTCAAATTCGACATTTCCGTTTTATTAGCCTGGTCGTGCAACTCCCGCTGCTCTCGCGTCATAGTTCGCAATCCATCTCCACTTCGCATCCGAGTCGCCACGAGTCTCCATGATCAAACTACTAACTGGTGGTTCAGGATGTTGTGGACTTTCTATCGAATTATCGACCTGTTATCTCTACGCGCGGACGTTAAACTTCTCTCGGACCGTTGGATCCGGGAAAGCCCTCGCGATCTTTGGAAACAGATTAAAGGAGAATTTGTCGAAGTAGGTAGAGTATAACCGGGGGTACGGATCGTCGAAAAGAAGTAGCACTTAGTTCGCATGAATCTTCTATAATCGATGCATTTTTACGATTGATAGAATCGTCGATTCATCTTGGGTCGTTGCTCGAATACATCGAGACTATTCGCCGTGTTCGCTAAAGAATTCCAAGCTGAATGTCTAAATGTCACTCAGATGGAAGAGTTTTGTCTCACTTCCGCTCCAAGTTGCAGACGTGAAAATCGAAAAAGGAAAAAGGAAATTCCGTAGAGTGTCGATCGTACGGAGTTCATTCCAAGTGGCACGATCTTCTCCGCGTTGCCGTGACCTTTGCCAACGGTTCCCTTCAGAAGTCAAGCGTCGTTCCTCTCGTTCCCCTTTTCTCTTCTACGCGTGTCTCGCGGCGTGTTCCCGCGGCACCTTCGTGACGCGCCCTCCTGACAGCCAAGTGGAAACATTTCTTCGTCACCTTTGGTGCCGGAAACTCGACACCCGACAGGTGCTAGCTCGTGCACCGGCCCGAGCGAATTCTACCGATTAGCATATACCAGCAACAACGTGCTCCTCTTTCTCTTCATCCCTCCTCTTTGTATTTCTCCTCGAATGTTGGCTCCTTCGCGCACCGCGGCCCTTATCTCCTTCCTTCCGACAATGTTCACGCGAAATCTCGAATTTTCCTAGAATGAACGAGAGTTAGGGGACGATTTGCGAGAGCCCCTGCGGTATCGAGGAATTTATTTAAAATTTAACGAACATATTCTCCACTCAAATGAGAATTAAATTCACACTACGTATCAATGGATAGCATGTTCTCGCAGTTGATAAAGGACAGAGCGTACGCGATCACTGCCTCGCGTAAGTCCCCATCGGTTGAAAATTAAATTTTGATACGTCCGTTCCTCTGCGCCCGACACGTCGCGTTGTCAATCGCTAATCGCGGTATCGATTTTCCAATATTCGCGGGATTTAATGAAAGTTTAATTAACGCTCTTTAATATCGGGCAACCGAGAGCGTCGTCGAGGGATGATCGATAATCCCGGTGTTGGCGATACACGCGCATTCTACATTTCACTTTTCATCGACACTTCCGCGTCGCGCGAATTGTCGACGAATTTTTGAGGAATAGGAGGATCACCGACGTGTCGAGATTATTAGTCGTGGTTAGCTTTTGACGGCTGGGCTTGTCTCTCTATTAATACGACGCTAGAGACCCGGTGCCCTCATGCCGAGACGACATCGACGCCGAGCGTCGTTCTCAGCCTCGGTGTGGAAGAGTAGAAAAAAGGGTGAGAGGAGAAACGAACAAGAGAGAGAGAGAGAGAGAGAAGAGATGATCGTCGGTTCGCAGCTGGTGACAGTTCGCCAGCATCGTGACCTCCCGCTGTCGTTGACGTTCAATTTAATTGACAGTCTTCTGCCTCCACGCTCTCTTGCTCACTGTTCTCCTCCCTCTGTTTCTCTCGCTCGTGGTACCTCGCGACACGAGGATCTCAGAATAGAAGTCTCGTAGCGCGCGGTCGTGACCGAGGGAGCGTGAAAGCTCGCGCGCCTCGCTCCACGGAATCGGTCGAGTGAGAATTTTTAGGGAAGAGCTTGCCAAGAAGAAGCTCGAATAGTTTTGCGAAAAGTCAACCGATCCCTTCTCTTTGTAGACAGTCGAATGAACATGACGTCCTTTCTTCGACGAAGAAGCGAGTCAAATGCTGCGAATAAGAGAAAAACGAGCGAAAGAGAATATTTCGCTGACCGTTCCGAAGCGGAACCATTTCCGGCAGCTAAGCTGGCGCCTTCGCGTGGACTTGAAACCTCCCAGAAGTTCTCGACTATATCGACGATCCTTTTCTTACATGTGGTCTGAGAAGTTGAACTCACTGGCACAGAAATATCCTAGAAGTAAATCGTTGAATTTTCGAATTTTCTATATGCTCGCGCACACTCGTTCCTTCTTTTTCTCCTTTCATCCGTAAGATATCGACTCACCGCAAACACCACGACGATACTTGGCACAATTGAACCTCCAATCCACGTGTTTCTGCATCTAATCTCGATTTGGAATTTTGGCTCGTTATGTGTACCGGTAATCTATATAGAAATAATTGGTTGGATATAACCAAGTGTTAAGCTGACCCTTTTAATTATTGGGTGATATTAACGTGTCCTACTCACCGAAGCATTCGTGAAATATCTAAATCGAAGAATTAAACGTCCATGAATTAAACATTACTCGAAATTAGTTAACCGCGCCATATTGCACGGGCGATATGACGATCGAAAATGATGAAACTCGTCGAAATGTATAGTGGAGATTAGTTGAACCGGAGTTATTGGAAATTTCGAATGACCCCCGAATGGTTATTCTTGTCATTCTGGTATTATTGCAGGATCGATGTTGCTCGGTGGATGTAGATAAGAAAACGAGAGGACGATTGGTGATATAATTAACAGGAATAATTAAAATTAACCTACCACATTCTATATCCGTGGTTGGTGGGTGCGCGATAAGAATGGATACAACGGGGTTGTTTCGCTGTTTGTAGAAAATATGTACGCGATGTCGATTGAAAGGATGCGGGCGAGGATGAAAAATAATTTGAAATTATTAACACATTTGAAGCGCATGACAACGAGTAATATGATTCCAATTTCCCGTGTGTCTAGTAATCTAATATCCACACGTACGATCGGTCGAAAAATCATCTCCTCTTCGAATAATGGGAAAATCGACAATTCATCGAGTATTCCCAGCCAATAGTGACACTCGATAACTCGCTGCAAGCGATTGCAATATTTGCAAGATCTGTGAATCCGTTTTTGATACCCCACTCTGAAAAATAAGGTCGAGGATGTTTGAGAGCGGAAAGTTCTAATTTTTGAAAATCTGATTCGGTCAATCCGTCCTGCGGAAGCAGGGGGCAGGTTGGTAGGAAGGAAGGAAGAAGGGGTCGCTGCAATCGGTCGCGAGCCTGAAATTGCAGCGTACGCGGGAAGGCAGCGTGCCGTTATCGATCCCGCCTCCGTGACACACAGTGTTACAAGTCGTGTAAACGTGCATTCGTGCGCCTCGCACAAAGGCAGGGGCTCATATGCGTGCATGCGCGGGCGTGCACAACCCGCTCGTTATCGTCCTCTTAAAGCAAACGACGCTTTATCCGAATAAATGGCGAGAAAGGGTGATGATCGAGGGTCGAAAGGGTGTGGAGGGCAAAGGAAAACTCGCACGATGAACGAAAGGATAGCGTGCATCGACCCTTGAGGCCCAACTAGGACGAAAAGATCGTCGTCTACTTCCGCCCTCGCCCGTAGAAAATAATTAGGGACGGAGACCTCTCGACTGAAATTTTGGTAACCGATGAGACCTGTGACCCCGATGTAATAATTGTTTCTCCGATAGGTTATTAACTCGGGGTCTGTTCCACGGAAGCGCGCACTTCTATTAATCTTGTTTCTTATCGTGAGGTGTTAGGAGAAGATAGGGGCTTTTCTTTAGCGGCGTAAAAGTTATGGATCCCTCGCAGTGAACCCATTAACACTCTCGAATGTAGATCAATGCGCCTGTCGACGACACGCGCGAGTGGCGGTTAATTATTGCTTCCTTCAAACGAGGTCGATCGTTCGTGACTTTTTGATATTTCTAAACTATTTCCGGCTGCCTCCGAAAACGTTCGACCACCATCACACACATTCTGTCAGCGAATGCGTCTCACGATGGATCGTTAAAAATTAAAATATCCAATTGGCAATGACGTGGGGACAGGAAGGATAAAGGAGACGACGGCTAAACCAAATGGAGCATAAGGTAGGAGAATGTGGAAACTTTTCATCGAATAAATTCGAAATGGTGGAATACCGTCGAAGATGCTCACCGTGGTTCCTTTTTCTAACCCACAACCGGCAAAACAAAGGAGGAATGTTGACAAAAATAAGAAATACTTTAGAAGCCACGATAAGCGACTATATTCTTCACGATCGTCGAAAAACTGGCTTTCAATTTCTCCCTTTATCATCGTCTCGACGATTTTCCAATATTCACGTGCCGAGGATAATTTAATTGCAGTCGCTTTCCCGAAAGAAAGAAAGAAAAAAAGGGCAATAAAAACGCTAAGTCGTGGAGCACAAAGAACCGAGCCATAAAATTCCTGGAGCTCGAATGTGCCCACTCGAATGAAAGCAAAACTCCGTTCTCCCTTGCTCGGAGTCGCCACGAATATTAAGAATTATCTGTGTTCGTGAGTTTTCACCGAAGGGTAGGATTCCTTTCGCTTGGGGGAAAATCCTGACGAACGAGCGGAGGATAGAATGCGAGGAAACCGAGACAAGGACGAGGATGAGAAAGAGTAGAGGGGGATGAGGTGGAGAGGACGAAGAAACGCGGAGCGGGATGGAGTGAAACAGGCGTCGCGGAGGTAGAAAGGGTAAGTGAGGCGAGAAAGAGGGAGGAAAAGTTTCCAGCTACGAGAGATGAGACCGTGAGTAAAAAGATGGCGACGACGTTGACGACGCCGTCAGCTTCGTTCTTTCGCGCTTCGATATCTCGAGCCGGCGGCTTGCGCGCAGTAACGTGCCTCACTGCGAAGAAATAAGAGAAGAAAAAGCCCCGCGGAATCTACGGAGTTTTCGAGGATCTTGTACAAGCCGGCAGAACCTTTTTTCACGAGAAGGTCTTCGGGGTCACGAAAGTGGCGTACGAGGTCGGCCTCCATTGACGTCACGAGACGCGGGCGACAAATTTAATTTGAATTCGAAGATGGATGTTATTTCAGACGCACTCGATATACCTCTTGATGCATTGGCTCGGGAACGATGTAAGGGGAGCCTCGTTGTAACGGGCGACGAGCATCTTTTTTCTTCGCCGAGGGCGCTCGGAGTTTTATTTTAATTGATTCTGTCGCGCGTACCTCGCCTTCGGTCGCGATTAATCACAGGATAAGATTCGTATCTCGCTAAGTGGCTCGGAATTAGGAAAAATGAATATTTCACGCGGTAATCTGCGTAGTACTACGAGACGTTCGGAAGATGTCTCTTGATAAATTTATGAAATTGCAGAAAACTGTCCGCGCGGTCGCGACGGTAGGTAAAACTTCACTCGAATCTATTTGTTTCCGCGAATTAATCGCACGAAAAATCTGCGTCTTTTGTTAAAAAAGGTTATACGTTCTGCGGAGCACGCGCATTCGTTACGTTTTCGTGAATATTTCATAATTTAGAGGAACGGAAACTCGCTCGGGTGTCTCTCGCGAATCTTCTCAGACGCAATTTCTTCCCCGAAACGGCGCCGGCCGTCGTTTCAGAAGTTTCCAAACGACTCGTGTTTTTGCCGGTACTCGTCTCGCACACCTGCGAAACTTATTTGGAATAGCGCGCAAACTTCCTGCGTGTACGCGCGGCGCGAGTCTCCTCGGCGCGTCCTTTTTCCACTCCGTCTCCCTTCTTCCTGTCCCTCTCGGACTCCTCCTTTCCGTGGACTTTCGTTGCGCCCGCGCGTCGACGTGCTGAGGCTCGATGACGATTTCCTCGTTCATAAATTATTTATCGTGGAGAGAACTGGGGGCGAAACCGAGGTGGAAGCAGCGGTGCGTCCAAAAGCAGAGCGCGCGAGGCGGCGCAGCAAAGGATCTCATTGTAAGTTGTAGTGACTCGTAATTCCATTGCGCGTGAGTAGTTACAACTGTTGCGACACTAACACAGGACTCGCCTTCTTTTTCGGCTGTAACGGCATTAAATCGAGTCTCGATTGATTCGAATTCCAAGGAGATTGTTACGTAGACGGCGAATATTTCACAAAACATTTATAATAGTCAAGACAAAATGATTTTCATACGATCTGATTTGGTGGGCCATGCCGAATGCGCGAACCGTTTAATATGGAATTTTGCCGAAGACTAATTAAAATTTGTTCCACATTTAAAAATGGTGAAAACTTCGAAGTAAGTAGGGTGCCGCGTTAATAGGGGCTTTCGAACCCTTTCGCAGTACATATTTTTTTATCTGTTCGATAGGCAGCGCAACTTTTATCTTCCACATTAGCCGTTCGTAGCACCTGGCACGAAAACTTTACTGACGGAACTCACGCGATGCCTAATAATTAGCCGAGATAATTACTAAGCAGCGATATTAGAAGATAATTTTTTTTAATTGCTGATATTAGTAGTAATTGTCAGATCACGACGTGTCTAATACTTTGAATATAAATTAATAACGCTTTAGCTTGGTTTAATAATTGCTGATAAGAATAAAAGGCGATAATGTCCGATGATGAAACGTCTGTTAGCGATCGGTCTATTAATTCTTCGGGAAGCGTGTAATTATTCTCTTCATTGTACTAATGCATTAAAATGTAAAATAAGATACTATTTTCACCTTGGTAATTCCAAGAACTTTTGCCCCTGCCTAGCACCCGAGCCCATTTACGGGCCAGAAAGGCACCAAAATCAAGGGTCGATGTCATTTGTAATTTTCACCTCCGGTGAACTAGATCGAATTAATAAATCTTTCAATTATTGAGTAATTTTCGAGACCTGAGGGAAACCGTAGCAATTCCACGAATCGCGTTAAATTTATTCGTTACCTTTTATATGGCATTCGATAGAATTGCATCGGTAAACACCGAAACGAGTAAGTAACTATTAACGCGCAGTACCTGCAATTATTTAACTGGCAATATTAACCATCTCGTGTCAAAGCAACCGCACAATAGCGTGCTAACTACCGTGGGACAACGAATATAATTATTCAACGTTGGCAAAGAACAATAACACAATGAAACGTCGAAACAACATCGATTCGACGACGATTGGACAACCGAAAAATCATTCGGTAAAGTTGCAACGAAACGGCCATCGGAAATTCAAACAACATCCGCCGACGCTGCTCTCTCAGTACTCGAATCGAACTCGATCGTTCTCTGGGCGGTCTCGAATATACCTGAAATTAAACGTTTACATCTGCTGCTCGTCCCAGGATAGTCGCGTGATACCGATGAAGGATTTAATTGTCACCTCGCAGACAAACAAGCTGCCCTGCTCGCAGAGGATAATCGAGATGGAAGCCGCCTACGACCGAAAACCGATTGGATACAATCGAGTGCCGCAATGGACCAGGAGCAAGCGCGCGCGCGAGAGAGAGAGAGACAGAGAAAGAGAGAGAGAGAGAGAACACGAGAGAAGCAGAAGGCGCTAAAGAGAGATACCGATGAGGGAGAGAGAAATTGTTGCGGTAACTCCATTATAACCTACGCTCGCTACAGTTTCAACGGTAATTTTGCATCGAATATTATCTTCTCGGCTCCAGATTGGTCCGTACAATTCGCGGATGACCGAATCCAGCAAAATTTCGTTTCAACGTCCCGACGTGAAAATACCGATGGAAAGGTACGGCGAGTTGCAATTTTTATTTTACATTTCACGGTGATAGCGCGCGCCACGAGCCGGAAGAGATGACACGGCATAGATGTCATCGATTTGGAGAACTTGGTGACGGAGTGTCTCGCGTTAATTTGAAATCGCGATGAAAGGGTAGAATCGTGACGAGTTTTTTCCACCCTAGTTCCTTCGCGTTACGCGATACCATGGGTGGTCTTATTGTCAGCAACGCGGTACGAGAACCATCGGCCCACGTTCTCATTTTAATACATCCTAGATCCTTAAGTTGTTTAAAGCTTACCGCATTATCGAACGAGAACGACCACTCGAGCGGAGACATCTTGCCACAGTTCGCGCGAGAAAGTCTTCCTTCCTCGCGCGACCCCTTCACCCTCGTGGTCCTCTGCTTCAGGGCCATCCAATTATAACGCCTCCTTCGATAATTTATTACGCCGCGGTCTGGGCTCGTGCCGATCCATTATCGCGTATCTCCGCGTACCTTCGCGTTGCGAGAATGAGATGGAGAGTGGCTTAATGCGAAAAAATTGAAACCGCGACGACGGTTCTCTCCCCGTGGCAGGAGTGCTTTGGTCTTGAGAATGGCAACCGTTCGCGTTGAACCTCGATGAAGTAGGAGGGGGAGGAAAGAGAAGAAGGAAGAGGCCAGAGGAGAGGACGCTCCTTCGACCGTTTCGTCGTTTCCATATTCGTTCCGGGTAGTTACCCTTTCTCGTGCAGTTGCCGTCAGGCTCTTCGGCCTCGTAGGATCAACGTGCCCGGATTCCTTCTTCCTTCGAGGCTAAAGCTTTTTCCTCGGGGACCAGAGTCCGCCGATTGAAATTTGGATTGAATCGGTAGTAAGATAGGTTCGTCGTTGCTGTTTCAGAAAGGCAACTGACGCGCGAAGAAGTGGTTCTTTGATTTGGTGGAAGTTCTATCGGATGAAGCTTGACTCGACTGGCATCGAACGTACGAATTTCAATCGAATCGATGAGATTCGTGCATATGATTGTTGTCATGGCAACGATCATGCGGCGTGGTAAAGGTGAACTGTATCGGTTTACGAGTCCCCAAAGAAACTCGCCATCTACCTAATTTTACTCGAGCCGAATAGATAATTTAGCGTTGAAACATCCACGGTACGATTTATTTTTACATAAGATCCGACGTACTCGAGCGCGAACATTCGCCGGTACGAAATTTCTCAAATTCCATCGTGGATCGCGAGCGATTTTTTACTCGCCCGCGAAAAGTTCCACGTGCACTTACCGGTAAGCTATGGTTCACCGCACTCGTCTGCGAAAAACTTAAAACAATTTTTCAACGGTGTTCCAACGTTTTCTACGACCCTCCTAGGTAATTCCGTAAGCCAAGAACTCGAGAAAAGTTGGAAGTGGGCGCAGATGCGCGACACTCCGGCCTATCGTCGGTACGAAAGTTTGAGAGAATTTTTTTTTTTTCCTTCTTTCTTCTCTTTTCTTTTTTTCTCGTAAGAAGAAGAAACTCCGCTAATGATCGCTTGTCTCCTCGTTCCCGAGGGAACGATAAATTCCGCGGTGGTCGAGTTAGACCAGAAATTTGACTCAAGCCCGAATCGCTCTATGGTGCACGGATGCACATGCATGTACACGGATTCTCAACATCCAACAATAGATTTTCGCGGTCATCGGGAAATCTGCGTTTATGGCAAGAATGGCCGGCGGGGCGGATTTGGAATTTTTAAGAGCGCGCGCGCTTACGAGGATTAGCGGGAAATGGAATTAAAATTGTTTGGAAGGGAGCGCGTGAAGGGGTGGTCCCGCGTCTGCTCGAATTGAGAGCCCCTGCTTTAAAGCAGACGCCTCGCGACGTTGCCGCACTTGGCGAGTCCCACTCTTCTATCGACCGGGCGGCGTTGCCAGCTCCTTTTCCGTGCCTTTAGCGCCCATTTCCATGCAGCCCTCCTCCTCCTACTTCCCCTCCTCTGCCCTTCCTCCCTTTCCTCCCCGCTCTCCCTTTCTCTCTCTCCCTGCCACTCTCCGTTCTTTCAACACTCCCTTTTTACTTTTCTTTTTCCCTTCTCTCCGTTCTTCTCTTTCCATCCAAGCTTTCACACCTCTCTCTCTCTCTCTCTCCCTCTGTGTGTTTCTCTCCTCTCTCTCTCTCTCTCCTTTCTTCTCCCTCTCTCCGCCGCATTCTTCTCTTTCATACCATTATTCGCTTTGCCTTGCCCATTCCTCGTGCTTCTATTTCTCTTCGCACTTAAAACTTCATCACGGGCGCCACCCTACGCTTCGCTCCTTTTGCGATACTTCTTGCCGTATCAGCCACTCCATTTCTCATCAGCTCTCTCCATTTCGTGCTCCTCTCTCTTTCTCTTTCTCCTTCTCTCGTGTTCCAATCGCGCTTACCCCACCCTCCTCCCTATTTCTTCCTCCACTTCCACCGTTTCTCTCTCCCTCTCCTTCTCCACTCGTCCCTAGCTCCCTCCTCCCTCCATTCCCTCATTCCATCGAACGTCCCTCGCTCACAGCTGTTCCACCTTCCACCTAGGGCAGATGCCACTAGGCTAGGTGCACCGTCACCTTTATTATCCTCTCCTCTCTCTCTCCTCGTCCCTTTACCTTTCTCGTCTCTTTACCCGACCTTTCCCTCTACCCCATTCCTTCCACTCCTACCTCGCGTTTCGCCCCTTGCTCTCCTAATTGCCCGATAAAAGCGGGCCGCCGCGCTCTCAAGGGTACCTCGGTCTTCGAAGGACGAGAGAGGGGATGCCGACCTCGAGGTTTCTTCATTTCACACGGTCAATCTCCTCGGCGGTGGACGATTTCGAACGGGAGCACTTCTCCTTCCGACGACCATCGTATCGTCGACGAGAGTTCCTTTCCTACCGTTCGTCCGGTTCGCGACTAATTCTCAATTATCGACGAAGCTGCGTCCGACTCATTAACTCGACTCCTTCACATCCGTCGTTTCCACCGGAACGAGGTAACAGGCTCGCTCGAATTCTTTTCTCGCGTGTCGCACCTTGTTCCCAACTCGGGCGACAACACCTCGACTAATGGTGGTCGCGTCAGTGGTAGTAGGTAAGACGAGGCATTTTACTGGGAGATTAAAAGATTGGGCGTAACTCGGTGCTCACCAGCGTGGAATTTTTCGTAATGAGAATATTTTTAGGATGTTGCTGGTAGGAACGAGGTACACCCAGATGGATCGTCGCTGCATGGATAAGCAAACGAGGGCGTTCCCACTATTCGACTTTCGCTTCGTTCTGCTTACTATCGATTCGCGGTTGGGCGAAGGGCCGTCTTCCGTGGACGCGAGAAGCTCTCGCCTTTCGAGGACTTTAAATTTTAAATCCCTCCTCACCCCGCTCGCTCGAGCAATCACGTTAACTCGGTTGGACCGGTGACGGTGAAAGAAGAGCCCACCAGAGGTGGTTGAGGGCGAGGTGGGTGAACGAGAAGGAAAAGAGACTACTGTCGCAAAGACGATGGAAGAGCCGAAGGAGCGAGGAAAACGAAGTGGAGAAGAAAGTGGAGGTGGAAGCAGTCGATAGAATTTCTCTTCACGGGGTGCTGCACTCGCTCGCCGAGTTTCTTTCTCGCGAGCTCTTGCCAACGCCCAGGAAGGAGAGCGCGCCCGCCTTCACAAAAGGGAGACGAACGCGATGTGACGTGCCTCCTAGCGCGGCCTGAGGTTCGTTACAAAAGAAGAGGCCGAGAGGAGGGAGCAGGACGAGGAGAAGAGGCGAGCGTGTTGTTAATTGTTTAGGCCGAGTGTTCCGAGAGTGGCGGGCGAGCACATTAAGGGATGCTGTTTGCGATGTAACTTGATTTAGACGGGAACGTCATCTAGGATATTAAAACGTAGGGTTAGAACGAGAGAAGGAAGAGAGAGAGAGAAAGAAGAAAAGTAGTTCAGCGCGCAAGTGTATTTCACAGGACCCAAAGATAAAAATAGTCCTGATGCTAATATAAAGTGCATCGCGTTTGCGTGTAATTAACTATCAGGCAGCTTCCATTTGCTTGTCGCGCGGTTTAAGCGAAGGATGCGGGGATCGCGCGACAGGATTATTTATTTCTTTGAAACACGCTTCGCGAGCATTCACGTCCCTTTACGTAAATATCCTCCCTTCATTCTCTTTTCAACACTCTCAAGTGTCTCGGCTCGTTCCTCCGTCAAAGAGCACCTTCAATCCTCCACTTTGCACGGCGCGTTTATCACTCTTCACCGATAAATTAAAGGGTGGTCGTTCAAAAAATTATTCATCGCTACCGCTCGATCACGGCGAGCATCCTCTCGCTCTGCCTTTCCCTCTTCTGCCAGGCTAGTCTTGTTTGTCGAATCCTGTGCGGCATCCAACGGCCTTTAATGCCACCCGATCTCCCGCTCCTCTCGTCCTTCGCGCCTCCCCCGCTACCACCCGATCGGCCAGACGGGATAATGTCGTGTAATGAAGATTAATCTCGTCTAGCGGAGGGATCTGGCCACGTGGTATTCATAAATCAATCACTCGCGTACGATTATCATTGAGATCGGCGGAGATGGGTTGCGTGGCATCGACCAATCCTCGCGCCATATAGAATGCGAGTATCGATTGTGAGTATCGATAGATTCGCGATCGCACTCGCGGTGATCGTGCGAGGTGTACGTCGCGCTAATCCGTCGGGCGTTCGAAATTTTGAAGATTGACCAGAGCCGGTCGAAACCGTTCGAATGAGATTGGAGAATCGATCGTGCCGAGTGGTCGCGCGGCCAAATGAAATTTTCAGCTCGCAGTAAGCGTTTGTAAGCTGGATTTTTGCAGTCGACAAATGAAACGGGCTTGCAAAAGTTCACGCTTAAATCTATACGAGTAACCGATTCTTATTTCACGAACGTACGCTCGCGATAAATTCTCGATGATTCGCGTGACTTCACAAGCGACGTCATTAATTGATTTAATTCTTCCTTTCGCGCCCAACCCCCCGTCCAACGCAAACAACCTTCAAAATTCGGTAATTTAGATCGACAATCGGGTTATCTCAAATATTGAAAATTCCGATCGGACGCAGGGCGTGGGACATTTACAATTAATGAACAATCCTCGCGAGCGTTTCGATTGTCCGTGGAATTGTTGAACGAGCTACGCTGACACAGTGGGACGCGCCACTGCTACGAAGCCCACCGTAACGCCAAACGAATCGCGCCCCTGTGAAGGGAGAGAGTGGGAACGGAGGGAGCGCACGTTAAAATTACCGTAGAACGAACGGTTCGCCCGGATAATGGGCCGAGTAAATAATTAATTAATCGATGGCGCTCCCTCACTCGCGTCGGCCTTTCTCTCCGATCGGCGAAAGTCGCGGTCTCCGAGGATCGCGCGTTAATCGACGGGTAATCGCCTCGATCGTTCCCGAGCGCTGAAATTTCAATCGGCCCGGGGTGGAGGCATTTGTAATCCCCGCGAAAGCATTTTCCTTGTTTGCGGCCGGTCGCGGGTATGTCCGGTTAATTGTTCAAAAGCGAGAGAGAAATAGAAAGGCGTAGAACAGTATGTAGACAATTTAAACATACGTAGCCCATGGCACACGAATAAATTATATTTACACGGATAATATTTGTCCGAAGAGTAGCCTCCTGCTTTGGTTTAACGAAACGAAAATGGACGTTAAGACCAACGTTAAGTTCTTCGGCATTTTATCAAATTTTTATTCGTAAACATAAAAAAGATGCCCTATTGACTGGTTAAATTAAGAAAAAAATTCCATGCTCTATTCTCCTCGTTTGCTGGACCCACCCCATCTTCACCACCTTTCAAAATCTCTGACCCTCCTCGAAAACATTCCCAATTACAACGATGAAAATTGATCGTCCGAACTATTCGCCAAATTCTCCTCTGTCTTTCTCTCCGAACTGGAGCTTTAGTTCTATGCGCTAAGGGCACTCCCCGGGCACCGTAGAAACCACGTGTCACTTTCCCACCACGACCTATCCCGTTCCGCCCAGCAGATTCCCTTCGGCGAGCACCCTTGCCTCTCACCCTCCTCTTCCTCCAGCTCTCCTTCCATCACCGGCCCTTTTGGCCAACCCCCCTCTACCACCCTAGAAATAATGACAATAATGACGGGCGATCGACTCGCATAATGCGAGCCTCGAGGGCTGACTGCGCCCCGCGTGCACTTTTCATGGAACGGACCAGAGCGAGGCATGCATTTAACGACCGCTTCGAGATTCTCGTCGCATTATCATCGTTCGCTGGCTGGCTGACTGGCTGGCTGCTGCTCCTGCCGCTGCTGCTGCTGCTGCTGCTGCCGGTGCCGCAGAACGATCGATTTTGTCCCACCTCTCTCGCTTCTCCCACCCCCTCGAGCACCCCTCTCGTACTCGGTAATTTGCCTTTTCAAAATCGGTCGTTGCTTCGAGAGGCACCGTGGGACGGAAGAAGAGAGAGAGAGAGAAGCGCGTCAGAGAAGGCAAGCCGAAGAATAGAGAAGAGGATAATGTGAAGGAGATAGTACTCCGAGAGGAATTTCTTAATTGGGCGACGCGAGAGTCGAAGTTCGCCATTTACTCGGCTTCGGTCGAATTGGATCGAACAGTGGGTAAAACGTGAACAGGGTATCTCGTCGAATCGAATATAGACACGTGGCGATTCGACGACGGATGGGGTGGCAACTGCGAATGGTAAATTTATAAGCATCCGTGGAAATGCACGATGCGAATTTCGGAATGCGATTATGACAGACTGTGAGCGAACGATTCGTCGATTATGCGATGGAGGTAATTTTCGTGCTTAGAATCGTGAAAGAGGGATCAAAGCGCGCTCGAATGGGAAGTGATCTGGGGTGGAGGGTGGTTAGAACACGCCGCGGAGCCAGCAGGACGCACGAAGGGGAGAGATTTGTCGCCGGGAAATTACCGCGTTGCAGCGTTGCATCTACGGAACGGTGCTCGTAAATTTCGTTTCCAGCCGATCGAACGATTCCGGGCGTTATGACGATGCCTACCTCCGCTTCTGCGAGTTTCCGCGTAACTTATGAGGAACGCGAGCGAGGGAGCGGGACGATCGATTAAAGCCTGTCTAGTCCTTCCCTCTCTTTCTCTCTCTCCCTCTCCTTTCTCTTTTTCTTCTTTCACTCTCTTGGTCCCTTTACTCATAGCAATTTCGAGACGAGTGGTGGAGGTGATTTTCTGACTGATTACTACAGCCCAGCCACCTTGAGAAGGTCCACGAAGATCGTCCTGATTTTGTTTCCTAATGAAGTTACACGTACCTGCGATTGCGGTCGAGATTTCCACATTCTGGTGAAGTCTCTTTGTAACTCGGTTTTGTGGAAGTTTGAGCATTGTCGCAGGTCGACAAGAACGCGACCTGTTAATTAACTTCGAGGTTAAATTGATATTAAGCACTGTAAAAGAATCGCTTGGCGCTTTAAAAAGAATTCTGGCAAATTCACTTCGTCTTGGATATCGTGTCTTCGGCATCGACGCATCCTCGTCAAATTACACCCGAGCGCCGTTAATTTTCCCGACGCTGAAGATGGAGGCGCGTAACGATCGTTAATTAGGAAGTTGAGTCTTCTCGGCGACGTCGATGCGCTTCTCTTCTGTCAGGTGCTCTCGCGATACGCTCGCAGCTTTTCCACTGATTCGCATATTAATTACGACTTGGCCCCGAGCGATCGGAACGTCTCTAAGCCCGATGGCGCTCTTAAGGTTATTGCGAGTGCGTTCGCGTCACCTTGGCATTTATCTCGAAATGGATACGCGTGTCAAACAATGGCCACCGCTAATGACTCGCGGCTAATAAGTGTCGGACTCTTGGAATCCAATGGAGACGTAACTGCCGAGGTGCC
The DNA here is from genome assembly GCA_944319695.1 of Tiphia femorata. NCBI lineage: Eukaryota > Metazoa > Arthropoda > Insecta > Hymenoptera > Tiphiidae > Tiphia > Tiphia femorata. Next base: position 3,470,923 of record OX090899.1, read on the forward strand.
AATGCGATGGGGGCCGCGTGCAATTGCCCTCGACAAAGGTGAGAGGAAAAAAACGAGAGAGAAAGAAAGAAAGATAGAGAGAAGGAGGAGGTATGAATCAGTTTTAAGCAACACGGTGGAATTTTCCTTTAATCGTGCTCCCTACCATCGACGACACACCCACGCATCTATACAATCCGCATTTTTTCCTCCTCTCTAAATTTCCTTTTCTACCGCCCACGCAATTCACGTCCCTCGTCTAATTGCGTCGTGGACGTCGTTGTAAAATAAACAAAAAACTGTAGAAAGAGTGGAAGAGGGTAAGGTGGAGAGCAGATGAGGAGAGAAAAGATGGAGGGAAGAAAGGAAGGAAGCGTGCAAGAAGGCTGACGGGGGTAAGCCATTCTCAAAGAAACGCGGTCACGATGCTGCGGGACAATAGTTCGTTACAGGCGGAGAGACTCAAAGAGAGAGGGAGATAGAAAGAGGGAGAGAAAAAGAGAGAACGTAAGAGAAACTCTCTCGCGCGAAAACACACATGCACCTGCACACAACGGCGCCGGCGTCTCGCGTGAAACGAAGAAAGGAAATGGTGGAAGTGGCGGCGACGGAGGTGGAGGTGGAGACCGAGGGGATCTTTTTCGCGACAGACGCCATATTGAAAACGTTCTCCCTCGAGCGGCGCCGCTCGCGTACACACAGAGGGGCGGCGTGGGCGTGCAAAAGCCCGGGGAATTTAATACTCTCGAAATGTCAAACGTCGGAGATAAAATGTCGTCGGGTGCAATTGCAATTGCCGCTCGCTCGCTCGCACGACGCTTCTTCCTCCTCCGCTGCTTCTTCTTCTTTGTAGGACCACCTATTCCCAGGCACCTTCTCCGCTACCTCGTGAGACGCGACACGACGCGGAGGCGGCGGTTATCGTCCCCGTCCCGTCGTCGTTTGAGCATCTTCGAAAAAGGCAAGGAAGGAACATGGCAAATCGCGAAAAGCCTCCGGCCTTTGAGCCTCTCGTCTCGGATATTTATGCTCTTCCGCAGATACGCTCTCCTCGTGACCGCTCCTGCGCGATTTTCACCGTCCCACTAATTTTAGATCCTACGGGCGTTTAAAGGGCTTCCTTTTATCCGTCCCTCCTCTTTCATCTCTCGTTACGCCCTACGTTCGATCCGTAAGAGTACGCTACTTTATCGTGCGATTACGTTTCTCTTACTCCGCCAATGCGCGCCGCCTCTTTGATCGCGTAAACGGAGACGGTCGCTCTTTTTTATTTAAAGGAAGTTCGTTAGCAATCATTTGAGAGGAGAATTACATCCACGAGGCTCCGCGTGAAAGGGAGAAACTTGCGTTTTGCGCTTTACTTCCCGCGTCCCGTTATTAAACATCAGGTTTTTAAGTAGTTATCAATGCGGTTTGCAAACCGTTAGTGACGGAGGACTTTTATTAAGATTGAATTAATTATATTTTCATCGGTAGCACCTGGTTTTCGCAATATTAAATATTGCGGTCCGCTACTGTAAACTCTTATACGGCACTCTCAATAGATGATCCCCGAATTAATGTTAACACCTTACACCGACTTACTGGAGAATAATGTCTTTGTCGATAATATCTGTACGCGAATTATCCGGCGAATGGAAAATTCGTCGAGTCAACGATCGAAATCACGAAACGGTGGGAAACATACGAGCGACCAAACGCCATCGTGCATGGCGCACATGTTTCTCGCGCAAGAGATTATCGCAGGAACGAATACATCGGTGTGTGCCGTTCGCGTAACCGCACGCGTGAAAGTCTCGCATTACCACCCGCTCGCGTATCCGATGGCCATTGAGTGACTCACACGAACTCATAGAAACTCATCGATCGTACCTTCCTCCCTTTCGTTCGCTCTCCGCGACGTCAGCCGGCGAATCCGCGCTGGTAATTCGAGGATTTTGCGAGTTAGACGATATAATTTGTAATTATCCGATGGACGATTCTCGTCGCGCGAACATTGCATTTGGGAAAACTTGCGAAACGCAATCTGCATATTTGCATTCGTTTATTACTGTGAAATATGACGGGTAAATATTTATGCGTATTCTCGTCGCGTTAACTGGTGCACACACTGTGGCGCACCTATGCGTATGCACAATGGCAATCCCACTAACTTCCAAACTTCTTTTCGTTACAGGTAAGAGGAAGAAACAACTTTATGCAGACTATCGTATTACCGTAGCGCGCCGTGAGGTCGTGAGTACCTTTGTATAGTTCCGTCCGACTTCTCTTGGAATCGAAATTACGCGATTTCCCACCAATATTCCTTCGTCATCCGCATTATCGTTTCCACAGGGCGACGTAAATTTTTATACCCGCTCTCTGCGCGATACCACGCGCCCCCGCCCACCCCGTGCATATCACAAAGCAATTAAAAGTGCACACAGGCGAGTGCGTTATCGGAATTAAAGCGGGCCCAAAGCGAACGAGTCAACACATAAATAAATAAAATGCACATTAGACCGCCGACCGAGCGATTAAATTTTCGATGGTGGAGCTCTCGTGGCCGGGCGCGCGTGGTAACCGAAATTTTCCCTTGACGAGCGGTGAAAAAAGGAAAGAGAGAAGGAAAAAAAAGGAAGGAAAATTGCAATTAAATCGGCGAAATTTCGCGTGGTCGACGCGAAGGCAGAGGGGCCACCGCTTGACGGTCGACGGTGGAGCGATAATTCGCCGTGCTCGCGGAGATCGAAAATTCGAATCGCGCCGAATTGTCGCTCGTTCGAGCATAGGTTCGCTGTGATGGACGGGTGGTAAGGGGTGATGGGAAGAAGCGGGCAGGTCCGTGGAAGTTTTCACGCGGGGTAAATTAAATGCGTTTCGGTTAACCGGACGATGTGTCATCGAGACCGCAAAAATCCATCACCTTTCGCGCTCCCTCGCTATATTTCCAGTCATCGACTGGTCAGCTCGCGTTGCCTGCCCGACGGACGATCCACGCGTCGCGCGTGCAATTAAAAGGAGGGAAATTTGGTGGATTGGCAGTTTCGCGTGAACGTACCAACGGTCAGGGGGAGACATTTTGAATTTTTCCAATTCGGTCCGTCGCGTCGTCCGCCAGACTTCATGCCTAATTTAAATGTCTCGACGATAACAGAAATTTCCTAAGTCACCGTACCCACCGCACTCGCACAAAGGAGAATTACTCGTTGTCGAGATCACGATCTCCCGGTTTTAACGTACGAAATTCTCGCCTACGAAGTGTTCCGTTGCCCAACGCTCGACGTTGCACATTTTGCACGAGGATATTCCACGCGAAGAAAGCACCGACGAAGCGGGAACGTGACACAAGCAGTGGGCCATATGCTGTTCCGTAATCGAGCATAATCGACACCTACCCCAATATTATAACGAACCTTCCCAGAGAAGAGATGTCTCGTGCGGGAATGGGGCACGAGGCAACGAATTAATTATTTCTCCAACGTAATTTATCGCTTTTTTCCGTGATTTTCTCCGTTACGTCGTCGAAGGGAAGGGTCGTTTTGTCCCTCCCGTCTCGGGGTAGATCGCGTTCGCAGGATCTCTCGGTCAAAGTGCGTTAACCCCGTGACAGGGGTGGATAGGACGGGAGGGTAAGGAGGAAAGGGGCCAAGAATAGGGCGAGGAAGAACGGAGAGAGAGGAGGAATAGCCTCGAGGGTGAAGAAGGAATGGAAGGGAGGAGAAGAAGGAAGGAAGAGGATGGAAGGGCGAGTAAAGGATAGAAGGGTCGAAGTAGGTGCAATCTATGCATCTATGCTACCGCTCCTATCGTATATCGGCGAATCGCCTGGCCCTCGTGGTAGCTGACGTCATGTGTACCCCCGTGCGCCTCGGCGCACGCACACGCGCGCACTCTCCTCGCGGCCAGCTGTTTTCGACAGCGGGAACAGCAGCCAGCCGCACGCGCGACCGTCGCTCGTGCACGCGTGAAAATTATGCGTAACGAGAGGGAGCAGTTGCCGCCGCCTTCCTTCTGCAATTTCTTTTCACGATTTCTCCTCCATGCGGGTGCCCTTAATGAGGAGAAAAAGGCGCGCCGAAGAAGGCGTCGGTAGCCAGAGCCATCGAAGCCTTCGACGACGCGCGCGCGATCTTAAAGAATTCGATGCTATTCACGAGTTTTCGCATTTTATAGATCTCTAGCTAGAATCTTTTTTTTCTTGTCTACTTCACCGCACCCGATGGAAAGTAAAGAAGATTGAAAAGGAACGGTAGCTTGTATCGGTGAGATATCGGAAGATCTCCACGCTTGTGTAGATGTTTGCGACGCGTCGTTAAAAGTGACGAGAGGAGGGAGACCGGAACAGATAGGAATGGAAGTAGGATAGAGAGAGTGAGGAAAATTAATTCCATTGGCGCGGACTCGCCTCCATATGGCGGAATGAAAAATGCACTCGGTAAGCGTGGCGGACATTCGTCATCGTGACGCAACGATCGTAATTAATGACAGTATAATTTGGTGGCCCCGAATTGTTTCGTCGTCCGTTTCGCACGGGCCACGCACGATCAGTGGCCCGACCGTGACGGGCCTCTGGGGTCTGCTTGCATTTCCGTCCTTCAAATTTCCCTGCGAGGCCCATCTGCGATTCTTTTCCCTTCGGCACGCCACATTTTCCTCTTTTTACCTTCGTACGTCTCTTCGCTTCACGCTCGTAGTCGGTTAAACATTCGCCCAGATCAATTCAAAGATTTCCAAGGACCCTCCGTACAAAAGAGCACTCTCGAGTTGGCGTAAGATCGAGCTTGTTTATCAACGAGGGTGGTCGAAGCCGCTTCGTCGTCTAGCCGCCGAATTTGTAAAGGGTAGGGGAGTGTTTGGGCTCTCGGTTAGTCGGTCCCCTAACCTTCGCGGAATCGGACGTGTTTTCGGCAATAACGAAAATTCGTGCGTCGCTCTTATTCCTTGGACTTCCCTCGAATACGGTGAACCGTTTCCGTAGTGTTCTGCGCTCGTAGACATTGACCTTTACTTGGGTAAGTGCTACTTTAGTCACTACAATGCGTACTCTCCATATTCAATTTTTAACGTCTCGCACAAACACGTATTCCTCGATCGTTCTTACAAGGTACAACAACGGAAGGCACGAGCGATTGGAAAAGCAAAAATAATTGCCCGCATCGTCCCCGGTAAAAGCGTCACGCTGCAATTCGCAAAAGTACCAGCAGGGAGTAACGTCGATAGGAAATTGGGCCAGAAAAGCGGAAAGAGAGAAAGAAAAATCGAATGTCCGAAGTTTCTCCGCTCGGAGGCGAGCAGCAGGCGGGGAAGCCAATCGCAGATTCGTTACTCGGAATCTCGATTTTCGAAATTGAATCATTAAAGTGCAGCGGTAAATTTCAACCCAGTTTCTCTATGGCGCGCTGGGTAGGTGGCTCGTAATTTTACGTCGGTGGGCGAATGCGCGCGAGAAAATTCCTACATTCGCTTGGATTCGACCTCGCGCGCTCCCTCGCCTTCGATTTGCAGTTGGAGGCGTTCCGTTTCAATTATTTCGCGGGCTCGTTTCGGGCGAAATAAAGGAAACGCGACGGTGAGGGATAGAGAAAGGTGAAAAGTTCGTTCGCAAAGTTCTCCCTCTGTCTGTCTTTCACCGTCTCTCCAAAGTCCCTTTCCTTCCGTTCGTCGTTTTCGCGACTCGTCGGTCATCATCGCGTCCCTTCCTTCGTTTGCCTTTCACCGCCGTCTTTCGTTTGCTCTAGGCATACACGTGTGCGCAACAAGAAACTGACCGTCTCTTTCTCCTCTTATCTTCTCCCTTCTCATACCGACTCCACAGTCCCCTCTCGGCATCTGGTTCTATTTGTTCGTATGGTTAGAGCTTTCCGTCTACCTCTCTGCTCTTCCTGCTCCCTTTTACAACTCCTCTCCAAGTCGTCTTCGTTTCTCCCCGTTCCGTACGTTCATCTTCCGTCGGCGCTCGTCGAATAGCTACCGCGTTGTTTCTGCTTACGCCGTACGGTCTCACTCGCTTCCTTCGCAAGCGGGGGTCTCTTTCTTCTTTCCCCAATCTCCTTCGCAAACTTTCTCTCCTTTACTCTCCCTGGCCCCTTCGCCGCGCGCTTAACGAACTTTCCGAAGTTGCAGCGCGCGGAATTTGCGATTGCATCGACTATGGGTAGAGACTACACGAGGGGATGAGGAAACCGGGGAAGGAGAAGAGAGAGAGAGGAAGCGGCCCCAAGCGGATTACATTTTTCATTCGTCCTCGTGCCTGAGTAACGAGCTCTGCCTTCTCGAGAATTTTGCTCGTGAGCATCCGCAGGGGAGTCACGGATGAGAGAAAGGGTGGAAGAGAGAGACGAATGACAGCCAGGAATAGAATTCGTTGTCGAACGGATCCAAGAATTATTAATTCTCCGCAGAATGTAGTCGTGCTTGTAACGTTATTCCGTAAGCCCTCCCTTGTTTCGTACTGTACCACGATTGCGGCGCATAGGCGTTCGTTAGGGAAAGAAGTATGGCAAGTGGAAAACTGCTCTGGAAAATGGCCCTACCTATTTTTGTCACATTCGCAAGCTACTCTAGATAGAAGAAACTCAACCAAGCGCGGTTTGTTAGTATCTGCTTTACGAGCTACGCGTATACAATAAATACTACATAGGGATTCGTTTGCTTATGACCGACAGAGGTACTCGTTCGTGGTATGAAGTATTTATTAAAGTATCAGATCGTTTCCCTTCTTTCCACCGTCTAGAAAATCACAGTGAATCTCCGAGTTTGTGTTCCTAACTAGCTCGTTCAGGCCATCCATCCTGTGATTTTCCTTCCTTCGCTCGTCTCGTTCCCACAGTACGTCCCCACGTGTTACGAACTCTTACTCCGCGCCCTATTTTCACCCCTTTTCACCCCGCCCACGCTAAACTGCCTCAAAATTGGAAGCTCGCCCAAAAGCACGCGCGAGACGCAGCCCTCTCCACGGGTTCGCCGTCTTTCCTCTCGTGACTGGCGAGCAAGCGCTTAGGCACAGGCCCGATTTTCTGCCTCGTTTCGTGGCATCTGAGGCACTTTGAACACCCGCTTTCCTTCGTTTCTCCCCTAGGTCTCTCTCCCTCTCTCTTTCTCTCCATACCCCGAGCTCCTCTTCGAGATCCTCTGGAGGTACTCGTGGTGGACGACAAGATCGGTGCAGCAACCCTTGATAAACGAATAACCGACGCGTAGCCTAAAATCGCCTTGAAGCTCGTTGGTCCTTAAGTATCCAGCTTGAAGATCACACACGACGAATCTCGGAAGATTTCTTTCTATATAAATAATTCAAAGCGCAAGAGTATTCGATCCTAGACGCGCCATTCGCGTATTCCCAGGTGCTACGGATGAAATACGAAGATCACTTGAGAAGATCCGGAAGTTACGCGACACCCGATCGATCCGAAAAACGTTCTCCTTACGCAAAATTCATAATGGCGGACCTTTAATTCGCCATTGTTCGTGGGTGTAGCGAGCCGGGTGATTACGTCGCGTGAGCGCGGGTGCTGGTGGCGATGGTGGGCACACGACAAACACAGAGAGACATGCGCCGCGACAAATGCGCGCGCGCGTGTACGATTAAGTTGCGGTGGACGGGGACAGACGCACGGCACGCGGGTGGAAGCTTCACCAACACGGACAGGTGCGAGAGATAAACTCACACATGGGCGCGCGCGCGCGCGCGTGCACACGTGGTAGCGGAAACAGTGGAACGACATTCCCACCATACAGCAGGAGAGACGACGGCCTCGTAAACACGAACACGAACGTTAAATGGCAACGCAACGTTGTGCACGCATGTACTTAAAACACAGACGCCGAGTGTACACGCGCACGCCACAATGGACACCCCCGCGCGCACGTTCCCTCGACGGGAAACGCACACGACTGTTCGTCCAATCGCGCTCGAGCCTACCGTGCGCGCACACTTGTCCGCCACTGTTCGCAACCCCCAAAGCTCCGAGCCCCCGGCGACGACGCGCGCGCGCGCGCGCGACCCGAAGACAGACAATGGACCGCAGACGTCCCCGCACGCAGTGCGTCGGAGAGGGAGGAAAAACTACGAGAGAGAGAGAGAGAGAGATAGAGAGGGAAGGGGAGAAAAAAATAGCAGGCACACGCAGACGGATCGATGACGGACTTGGCACGGACACGTGGGGCACTCACACGAACGAACCCTCGAACCTCCTCTTCTGCAACGAGCCACCCCCGCGTTGCATATGCAGACGTCCGCCACGGAGGGCGAGCGCGGGTGTATTGGAGAGAAAGAGGGATTGGTCGACTGACGTCCCATCGACCGAAACACGCGCGCGCGTCCGAGCGTAAAGCGTCGCGCGTCGAGAGAGATAGGTACACGAGCGATGAGAGAAGAGGTTGTGGACCCACTTGGCCCGTTGGACGCTCCTGCCTCGCATTTTCGAACCACCCTGTAGATTTTGAAGCCGCGCGCGCGTACTCGATGTAGCTCGGCGAGGCCACCGCCATGTCTGCCGGCCGTTAGGAGCTTACGGGGTGTTTCGTCGGCGCTATCATTTCGCGATATTGTCCCCTGGAATAGATAAAGCTTTCGCTAGGCGAGCGAGCGAACGAACGGGCGCCGGATGAGCGAGGACAGGAGGGGGTGGTTTAACGCCGGCGCCTCTCATTGGCTAACGCGTGAGCGCCGGTAATGTCGGCCGACCTTTTTGCGCGCGTTCACGACGAAATGGATATCGCTTTTGGGATAGTTCGTCTAGTCGTCTGTCGCTGGTCGTTTGCGAGGAGAAAGAGAGAGGAAAGAGAGAGAAAGAGGGAGTGGGTCGTATGGACGTTTAATCCGGGGATGGAATATTTTTGCGGAGTTTGATGGAATTAAGGGTATAGGGGTTGAAGCGAGGAAGGTTTAGGGGCTCGATGTTGACGCGGTCGAGCTTGTGGAAAGGAGGAGGAGGTGGAAGCGACTCGAAGAGATTTGTTGCTAGGAGAAACCGTAGAAAAGTAATATGATAAGATCAGTCTCTATTCCGAAGATAACAGGACTCTGCACTTTTTTTTTTAAGAAGAAGAAGAAGAAGAAGAAGAAGTGCCTTTCTTTGGCGAAATGTCCATTGTAGAAGAAAAGTAATTGGAGTTGTCTGAAATTTCCCGTCTTTTCTTCCGCTGATTCTTCTCGACGAAGCCACGGTAACCTCGGAACCTTCTGCCAGTCTCTCCTCCACTCCTGGTTGGTTCGGTCTGATAGACCGCCGTATGGTGCGCTACTAAACGACGCGGATACGTCGATCCGGCTCGTTAAATTTTAAAACCCCTTCGTTAGGAAAGTACGCCGTGACTTCCGTGGAAAAGCCATGGGAACCCCGTAAGCAAATAGTGGCCCCCACAGCAACGGCGGCCAATCCCCAACGTTGCGTCCAAGCGTTCGCTTATCGATCGTGCGAGAGAGGGTCGGAGGGGGCAGTGGAGGCGCAGGGTTGGACGCTGATTCGACGAACGGCGGGAGCGTTCGAAACGCGCGCGCCGATGACCGCGGGCGGTCAGAAGCGGCGGGGCTGAAAGCAAAGTGGAAAATATGAAAGCGTCCACGGTGACGAGATCTCGTCGAGAAGCGCATTGGTTACGAACCAGCTGCACTCTCGGAATTTTGCAACACGCGCAAAATTTTACAACTCCTCGTATGCTTTTATCCTTCTCGCTCGGAGTTTAGCTCAGGTAAATTAATTCGTAATCGTACAGCGCGCATTCACTTGTATTAACATGTCAATCCCATTTGGGACTCTCGCGTTTTTTCTCCGACCGTCAGTTCGCGTATTTATGCACGCTTCTTTTTAAAACCCAGGGACATTCCTACGATTGTTTTCGTATTGATATCAGCCGCATTTACTTTCATGCATTCGGACGTCAGATTTAAAATTTCATCTGTTTCCATTCACACTTGTATTTAGCTTTGAGAAAGTAATGCACGGAAATCGTGTTAACGGATACATATTTCTTCCTCGCTCGTAAGATATTAATGAGGGTATTTCTGTTTACCGCGCACGCACGTGAGACGCACGAACGATACCGTGTCCGAATCTCATGCCCTATCGGAAAAAGAAAGAATAATTTCAGATCGTACATCTTTGTACCATCCTGGGTGAAGTTGACGGAGCGTTGTTTCTGCTTCCTGAACGTTCCGGAGTAGCTACGGCCAAGGCCCTTAAAAGTTTCATCGGCGTCATTAGAGTTACGACTGCTTCTTTTTTTTCTTTTCACGTCGAGCAAGAGGGGTATTTAATCCGTTTCTCTCCACCTTCTTACTCTCCCGCCTTACCTCCACCTCCGCTGTTATCGTTGCATGCACCCGGCATGCCGCACACTGTAAAGACACATCATTCATAAATGACGATCCTCGTGCGCTACGCCACTCATTCCATTACGCCGAGCTCTCGGTGCGACGGACCGGGCGTAGATATCTAAGCGCAAAGTTGTAATTTGCAGTTCGTAGTTCACTAAGTCGTGCCGCGCGTTATGGGCTCGTGCACGATGTCAATAGATAATAGACGATACATCACGAATGATGAGTACGGACGTGCATCACCCCGCGAATCCCACCTAGGTATACGGGCTATCGTACCTTTAGATAATTCATGGTTACGTCTCTGGTTCGAAAAGTGGGTCGCCTATGAACGTCGTTGATGGACATGAATGTTAGACGAGAGGGGGCCTGGACAGATCAATCCTTTCTCTAGGAGGCACACGAGCGTGGCGTCGTTGGCGCTGCCAATGGCGTATCGCTCGGTGACAATTTTTACCCTTTTAACGACACATTTTTAAAGTGGACGAAGCCATCGACTGCCAGTTGGCAAATTACGTGGCTTCATTTTCCACGATAATCCTCCGGGGTCGTAAATCCATCGGGACGACGGAGCTGCCCGGCAGGCACGGGGTGTAAAAAAATGAGAATCTTTAACGACCCTCCCCGAACGCGCCCAAAGGGCCGTCCTCGCGAGGACGCCTGAAGGGCCTTCGAGGCATCGACGTAAATTTCAAGTTGCAGGCAGTTGGTACGGGCCGCCTACGCTCGCCGGCGAAGGGTTGAACGCTCGCCGACGAGGGGTTTAGGACGAGGGGAGGAAAGGGAGGTAGGTGCGCGAGCTCGGTCGTTAAATTCCGTAATCGCGGTTTAACGTTCGATGGAAAAGTTTTTAATGTCCTTCCGACGCTGTCGTTGCACTCTTAAGGGATGGAATGGAGAAGGGATAGGGGTGGAAAAAGGTAGGGTACCCAGAGAGGAGCGAAAGAGGGAGAGAGAGAGAGTTTCACTGGTAAAGGGAAAATGGTGGAAGCATTGGAATAAAGCGAGAGAGAGAGAGAGAGAGAGAGGGAGAAAGAGAAAAAATTGTTTTTAATCGAGCTACCGAATTCGAACGACACTTTAAGGACTTTCCTTCGAGCAGTTTCCTACGGCGGAAACTTTTCTGCCGATGCAGATCGGAAAAGTTCGCGCGATTGCACCGCATCCCCTTTCCACCATCCCACCACCACCACCACCCCACCATCCGAGTCCACCCGATTTATTTCATTCGATAAAATCCTATCCGTGGGCGTTAAGAGCTCTTAAGAGCTCGGAGACTGGCAATTTGTACTGCAATTTTTTTTTCAATAGCGTTACTGACGTCGACGAGGGGAACGAAGGTGATGAATGTAAAATTGTTTCGCTCGAGTGACGCCATCGTTAAGGGAAATTTACTCCGATAAAGTCCGCGCCGAAGGATACTCTTCTGGAAAAATTACGTGAAAGGGGGTAGACGGTAGACCCGGCGTCGTGCAAATTCTACGTTATATTATTCCTCTTATAAATTCATCTTGCGTTATTTTCATTTTTCCAAGTATATTTTTTATCTCGCGCTTCGACATCTCTTTATATCCCACCGTCCTTGTCGTTCTGGTAGCAGGAATAAATGATTTACCACTTTCTATTCTTCTCCGTTGGTTTTACTCCCTCCTATTTGTGTTATCGATAACTTGCTGTCCGCGATGTCGAGCAAGAGCCAAATCAAAATGGCGATGAGTTAAAAAGCGTCGGGAATGAATAAATACGCGCGCTACCCAGGACACGTTTTTGCGCTTTGCTCGTTACACGTCGGGATTCGGATAATTGTCATTGAAAGGAGCGGAGGGCTCGCTGCCGCTGAGCGAGGATTTTCTCCCACCGCAAGCGAAAACATGAACTTCGGACGAATTTAAATTTTCTAATTCACATTTGTATCTTTAATCTTACTCTTACGTCGTTTAACGAAGAAGCAACACAAATTGATCTGCCAGACTCGGTACGAAATTAGTACAAGAGGCCTCGCACAAGAGAGACTCTCCTCTTACGGTACTTTGATTAAAATGCTCCAGGAACACAGCATTAATTTGTAAAATTTGCGCTCCGGGCGCAAGCTAATTCTCGCAAAGTGCTTCAACGTTACATCAGTGCATACAATTAATACACCGGGTTCTCGCACGGTTCCCTGGTTACATCCGCGATATCGTCGTGGAGGATTAGAGCATCGTCGAAACGCATAATCTCGCCCCTGTGGTTACAACCCCTCGAACGTTTGGCAGGCGATGCAAAATCGCACGAAGCCACGCGCACGCGACTTCGATCCAATCGCGACGTGCGTCGTCGTGGATTTGAGCATGAGAGGAGAAGCCTGCGGCAGGCTTTTCGATTTGAGACCTAGCCCCCCGTGCAGCAGCACGCGGCAGCCTCGAGCACATCTTCTACCCTCTCGTGTCCTCTCTCGCTCTCTAGCTCCATCCACATCTCTATCTCCTTCTCTCTCTCTTTCGATCACTCGCGTCGCCTAATTGAGAGTCGGCCGCCGAGAATACTTTTCGTGCCGCGCTCGTTATATCCCGTGCACGATGCCGTCGGCACGGTGCCGGGAATTATTATTATTGCAAGATGGGAGAGAGCGAGATGGACGGAGAAAAAGAGAGAGCCCACGAGGCTCGAGAACGGTGGTGGGTCCAACCCTGCCGTAGAAGCGATGCGGACTCGACGAGAGAGAAGCTTTTCGGCGGTTGCGAAGGGGTTGGTGGGGCGACGGGTACTCGCCACTCTCCCCTCGAGTGGGTGAGTATCGGCACGATAACCACCGGGTTCGTATTGATCCTCGCGGGGGTGTACGGAGGGTCGTGGGGTTGAAAGAGCCAAGAGGGAGAGGGATGGTGCTGGAAGCGGACGAGGCAAAGTGGAGAGAAGGGGACGGAAGGAGAGAGAGAGAGAGAGAGAGAGAGAGAGAGAGAGCGAGAGAAAGCGAAACTAGGGAGAGACCCAGCACGGACGAAGGATGAGAGGGAGGAGGATGATCGGAGGTACAGCAAGAGAGAGGAACGGAGACGAGAAGGGTGAGATCTCGGTCGTGGAACATCCCCCCGGTGACTGGCACACACACCCCAAAACCAAACCAAACCGACGCTCTCCCCGAATCCACGGAGCTCAACCTAACTACAGAGGCCTGCCTTGGGTAGGTAGCCGAAGCAGACCAAACCAACTCAACCGAATTCTACTCGAATACCCATGCGCTTCACGCGCTCGCTCTCTCCCTCTCTCTCGTCCTCCTTGTCTCTTCCTTCGTTCCTTCCTTCCTTCTTGATACACCTCTCATTCTCTCTCAGACGCGTAAGAAGTCAATTGGTGAGGCTCGGGATTCCCAAGGGTGCGGATCTCCTCTCTGGTTGCCCCGATGAGAAAACTCGGCCTCGCATTCGCCACTAGACGTTGAAAGCTGAATACACAAGCGTCACGAGGAAGTCTGATACGCTTTTCGTCGCGTCTCGGGAATCGAGAGATTGAGAGCCGATACTCGTGGCGAGTGCTCTCCCACGGTCACACTGTGGCGCCAAATCTCGAAAAGTTGGCGTAAACCTCGAAAAATGAACATTTTATTCGGAGAATTTTTGCCAGTGGGTCAAGTAGAGAGGTGATGGGCGTATACTATACCAAAAGAGGAAGGGTTCTTCATACCTGCGTTGTTATTTCAGTTCGGCGTTGGCCTTCGCCTTAAGCACACGCATCGCGGACATAAAGTGACGAAACTTACGCTGCCATCCAAACTTAATAATTTTGAAGTTAAACGTTCACATTGTGCTGTACGACCATGGAACCGACTGCTGGAGGTACGTAGAAAATATTTTTATATCGAAAGAACTTGAATTTAGTGTTTATCTGGTTGACATAAGGCAATGATTCGTAGTCTGTACGGATATGATATAAGTGTATCGTGCAGAAAGTTTTCATATGCAATCCGGTTTTTAAATTTTGTTTTTAACTTACAGGATCTGCGGAAAAACAGTTACGGTATACGCGAAAAGAAGTGTTTATAATTGTCAAGGACCACTTGAAATACGGATTGACCGAATTAATAAAACACTTGGAAGAGAAACTAACGAAGGACACTGGACGTCCGGTACGTGTACCGGATGGCTCGAGAGCGTCCTTTTCAGTCTTGTTTTCTAAAATGAGAATAATGTGGCAAAAAGCTCGTAGGACGGAGAAGTTCTTTTTCAACCGATACAAAGAATGGCTTAATGCGCCTGTATTATTTACTACTTCTGAGATGACATCAAATAATAAAGCCGATAGCCCTTCCCGTGAGTCTACTTCTGTCAGTGAATGTTCAAAACACAGGAAGACCAAAGAAATTAGTGCTACGTTCACCTCGAACGAATTGGCATCCACTTCTCAAATGAAACTTCGCTTTGCAGGACAATTAGACGCTTCGAAAGTTGCGAAGGAGGGGACAACATCAACGAGCTCATCAATAGGTTCTAAGCATGGAAACGCTTTTGACTCAACAGTCGCAAATACTTTACCCGAAGATGCTGCACTTTCCCTCTTGATCGAATGTGGACTATCAAAATCTCAATACCAAGTACTGAGGTCAGCGAGCATTGAACATCATTGTCAACTGTATCCTCCCTACAAACAAGTGGTGAAAGCAAAAAAGCGTTGTTATCCACTTCGTACCGCGATCAGTATCACAGAAAGTACAGCAAAAATTCAGATACAGAATTTATTAGATCATACGGTTGAACGCATTTTACGTCTCAAAAATGACGTGATTCGGAATTTAGCTGCAGATAACGTTAGTAAGATGGACTTTGTTTGCAAATGGGGTTGCGAATCACGATCCGAACAAAGTGAATATGATGAGATTTATGCCGATGAAAGCAATTCCGATGCGCGAGTGTTCTTTACTTCAGTGGTGCCATTACACCTATTGTTCGTTGATCACGAATCAGATGCAAAAATTGTGGTTTGGAAGAACCCTAGACCTTCGTCTTCTCGATTCTATCGGCCGCTGAGACTGCAATTTTTGCGCGAAGATAACGTGTCTGTAACAAATGAAATACAACATATCGAGAAAGAAATAAAGTCACTCGTTCCATTCGAAACTGTAATAAATGGAAAGGAAGTATCAATTCTGCATAACATGGCATTCACAATGGTGGATGGTAAGGTTTGCAATGCAGGGTCATCTTCGACAACAGTTGAGTGTTGCGATTTGTGCGGAGCAAAAACCAAGGAATTTAATGCAATTGACGATATGTTGCAAAGGAAGATCGATGAGACTAATTTAAAATTCGAATTATCGATACTTCACGCGTGGACATGGTTCTTCGAATGTTGCTTGCACGTATCTTACAACCTTCCAATTAAGAAATGGGAAGCGTGCAGTGTAGAAGAGAAAAAGCTTACTGAAGACCGAAAGAGGATTATTCAAAAGGGATTGAATTCGCAATTGGGACTAGTTGCCAATCGTCCAAAATCTGAGGATGGAATTAGCAACGATGGAAGTACAGCTCGGCGTTTTTTCAAAGACTCAACTGTTTGTGCTGGAATAACGGAAGTTGATGAATCGTTAATT
The DNA here is from genome assembly GCA_944319695.1 of Tiphia femorata. Classification (NCBI taxonomy): domain Eukaryota; kingdom Metazoa; phylum Arthropoda; class Insecta; order Hymenoptera; family Tiphiidae; genus Tiphia; species Tiphia femorata. The sequence continues at coordinate 3,486,768 of OX090899.1, forward strand.
AAACGCTTCCACGTAATTCTGCAAGTTCTTTCAAGTGGCCACGAAATAAACTATGATAAGTTTCAAGAGTATGCAATTGACACAGCAAGACAACTTGTCAGGCTATACCCGTGGTATTATATGTCTACTTCCGTGCACAAGGTATTAATTCACGGTGCACAAATAATAGCCCATGCATTATTACCAATCGGCCAATTATTCGAGGATGCGCAAGCCGCACAAATCAAAGTTATCGAAAGCCATCGAGAAGACTTGTCTCAAAAATGTTCCAAGATTGAAACAATGGAAGATGTGTTCGATCGACTAGTGGTATCATCTGATCCATACATTTCCAGTATCCAAAACCCGCCAACGAAGAAACTAAATAGGTTATCCTTAGAAGCTGTGCATTTATTAGTTGCTCCTACAGCGACTGCTTCAAGCTGCACAGAACATAGTTCTGCGTCAGACAGCGATTCGGAATACGATTCTGACGCCACCTTCGATATCCAGTGGAACTAATTTACATTATGTTTTGTAATATTTGAAAATGTTTTTATTCCAATAAATGGGTTCTTTCATCGAAATGTTTATTATTGTAATCAGCTACCTTAACAACACACCTACCGGAGATTTTTTTTCCATATGGAAATTACCCTCCTTAATAAGTCATGTGACCCGCTTTTGGCAGCTTTAGCCTCAAAAACCAACATATAATAAATTTTGTTCGAATCGAAGTGCATTTGAGGTTTTGGCTAGCTTTTTGATCCCGAACAGAATTTCTGGGTTGATCGATGGGATCGAGAGAAGATCGGGCATGGCGTAATTGTCCGGATTCTAAATCCTACTGGAGCTTGATCCTCGCCGCTGATCGTTCCAATGTTCGCTCGAAGGTCCTAACGTGAATTGAGACTGATTGATTTCACGAATGAGAGATGCCGATGCACGAGACGATGACGAAGGTTGCGTCGATTGGGCATTTGATGCTACGAAGAAATCTGGCACGAGACACGTCTGGCTTGGATCGACCGCCAAAAAAAGAAGACAAGTTCCCGTCTGTCGAGTTACGATTGACCGATGACAATGGGACGAGCTGCGATGCATTAAAGTTTAAACGACTTGACTTACGTTTATTACACGTATTAATCCATCTCCCATATCGCACGTCCGCTTAATTACTCGTTAACGGGAGACTCTACCGATAATATTACATTAATTCTGGGACGTAATCGAGTCCAATATTTGCCACTGCGGAACAGCACCGCTTTTCAGCCCTGCCATTCGACCGTCCCACTCTCCCATTTCCGATTTCGAACAAACACGTTCAACAAAGTGACCGGATAATTCCATGTACCCGACTACCATATGGCGCATTAAGGTAGCTCTCCCAGCGCGTAGCCCAATTTTTTTTTTCCTCTCCTCACTCTGTGCTCCTACTCTTTCTCTCACTCTCTCGCACAACGTTTTCTCTCACCGAGCCTTGCTCTCTATCGCAGATCCATGCAAACGAGCGTCCAGAGTGCATTTCGAAATTGGGGTAGGCGATTGTGTCGCGACGTGTTCCACCGCTAGCCCTCGGTAACGATCCCGAGCGAGAAAAGAGAGAGAGAGAGAGAGCTCGAACGACGGTGCAGGGCTAAAACCACCCTCGAGGATCTTTCTATGGTGTCGATTCTCTCCTTCCTTCGCCCCCATGTAGACGCACACACGCGCGCACGTTCACGTTCGCGCGGACTCTCCCTCGTGTTGCGCGTCGTGCATCTCCCGATCTGTGCGTTTCCCTCTACAATGTACTACTCCTCTCTCCTTTTCACATTTCTCTCTCCCACTTTCAGGCTCTCTCACTCTCCGGGTAATCTCACTTTGTCACTCTCTCTCCTCCACTGCACTCTATTCTTTCCTGGCTCCACTCCCGACACCCCCTCTCGTCCTTCCTCATCCTTCTCCGTTTTCACATTCTTCTCCGCAGTTTACCTTTCCCCATTCGTCCTTCTTCCGCCCTCTACCTGTTTGCCCAGACCCCTCCACGCTCGCCACTTCTCTCTTCAACCGTTTGAACATCCTTTTCCGCACCCCCATGCCACGTCCCTCTCTTTTATTTTCCCCCGTTATCTGTTTCTCCCTCTTTCGCTCCCTACCTCCATTATCACCCTCGCTTCTCGACGCGAGTAACGCGTGTCCTACTCTCGCACCGGCTGCTTTTCTCTCCCTCTCTTCCACTCCTCGCCATTATCCTTCATCCCCTTCTCTCTCATTCTCTCACTCTCCTTCCATCTTTCACATCGGTACACGCGTACGCGCATTTCTCTCCCACCTCCGTCTCCATTCATACATCCCCTTTCTCCCCACTTAAAATCCCTCTCCCACAGAAACAAATCTATACCTTTGTCCATCTTCCTCGCGCGGTCTTTCTCTCGTTTCTCTATCTCCGCGAGGGCACCGATGTGCTTCCCTCGGTCTCACTCTACCCCGCGCGTTTCTTGCCTACCGGAGTACACCAGTCCCATGATAATCCGCCATTGATTTCTCCATGCCGCGCGAGCCCTCGCAACAGCAGAACAGAATGTCCGAATCGTCATGGGGACGACGAGCGCGACGGCAACAGCGGTAACCGGCCAGGAACTAGCAGCAGCCGGTGGTGGCGCAGGATGGACGACACCACCACCACCATCACCCCAGGATTTCCCTTTCACGTCGCTAATTGATCCTATTCCAAGGACTCGCGCGCGGGCTCGCGATAACTTCGTTTACTCTTGCATCGCGAGCGTGCCCGCTCAATCGGATCACTGGCTTTGTAACGAGAATTCTAATAATCGCCCGTAGGGAGAAAAATTTGTCCGCGCGAACGAACGAACGAGCAAGCCGGCCCGAGTCGCGCCCGCCCGCGGCAATTTCGCCGCGCCGCGACTTTATTCGCGCCCGTCCGAGCGACGAATTTTGTCGTCCGGCGAGGCGCGGAATTTCGAATTTCCCGCGGCTCACAGATACACGAGAGAACGTTCAGCTGGAAGAACGAGTTGTGAGAGCAGAATAGAAGGGATGGAGAGAGAGAGAGAGAGAGAGAAAGAGAGAATGGGATGGACGATTATTCACAAGTACTCCGAGAATTTGTTGCACACGTCTCTATGGACGTATACCCGAAGCGCTTCCTATATGCATATGTATGTAGAGAATTTTGGATCGCGAAGAATTTTCAGTTCTGATAAAATTTGTTCGCGTTGAATTATGGAAGACCACGAGTATCGGATACGCGCAATGCGACAAACCTGCAATTGTTCTCCATGCGAAAATTTCGTGGAATTCACGGTAGAAGCGTTTACAAGAAATTGTTGACTTCGCGATTTAGCAGTCTCACGTCGAAGGAATCGTGAGGATAGAAGCAGAGGGCCGAGGACGAAGACGAGAATTTACGTTCGGATCGGTTAGTTAAAATTCCCAGGAAGACACAAGCCGTGGAACGAAGTGCCGGATTTACAGGTACTTCGAATTTGAATTTCGTCGAAGTCTCTCCTGCCGTCCTAGAATTACTTTGGATTCTCGCGAGCGGCCTGCTTGCCTCCTGAAATGCGAAAGAAGGAGAGCGACAGGCTTACGGGTACTTCGAATTTCAACCTCCTTCGGCTACGTTCGAATTACTGGAAGCACAACTTGGTGGAAATTTGCATCGGTCGGCAGAGTCCTCGCAAATTTTAATCGGCTCGCCTTTTCAGTCCTCGTCTCTACGCTTCTTCCGGACCCTCTCAAAATTCACCGTGAATCACCTTATCGCTGATTTATCGCGGTATATACTCGATAATACATTACAGTTAGAACGGAGGATAAGCAGGTACAGCAGGCATCTTTCGAAACGAATAGAGATACCTGCCTGGAAGATAGGGCCCCACCGTGACCCAAGATAAAACGAAGAATTGATAAACGATAATTGATAATCCCCTTGAGTCGATGAGTTTTCGAACTACGTCATGGTGCCTATCGAAAAGAAGTAGACCCGGGACAAGATAGTTGTGCAAACAACGCTCCAAGCCTCCTACACCTATAAACATTATTTTCTCATGGGACCGGCGGAAATATACGAAACTTCTTGAAAAAAGATAATAAACGAAGGAAACGAATATGGGAATATACGCTACTCACAGCTTCCGGTGCATCCAATAGTTCTCTCTCTTTTTTTTTTAAAAAGCGAATTCGAGGCGTGCCGCTGCTTCGTTAAGCACACCTGCTGCAGACAAAACGCACCAACCACGTACGAATCAATGGCGATGAGAGTAGAAGAAAAGAGAGAGAGAGAGAGAGAGAGAGAGAGAGAGAGAGAGAGAGAGAGGACGGAGGGAAGGAAAACTATCCACTCGCGAGCGCACAAAGTTCGTATACCTGTTCGCAAACAGGTTACCACCACGCTCGTTCGAATCCAGTCTGGAACACATCGAATCAACCCCCTTTACCCTCGGCCCCCCATAAACGCGTACACACACACCCGCACCATAAACGTAAAGACTCACCACGCTTGCACTTTACAAAACGCAAAACTGAAAAGGTGCGCGCGCACGTACCCTCGATGCTCTTGCACAATTGCAGGGTGCAGGAGGTGAAGGGAGGGTGGGGATGGGATTACTTTGGGGCCACATCCCTTCCCTTTTCATCCCTCATCGCGGATGCCGCTCGCGTACGTTCGTTACAGGTTTTTAAAGCTCGTTTAACTGAAACGCCGCCTCTCTATCTCCTCCTCTTTTCCCTTTCTCCTTCGGCAGGTCGTTGCGCGTTGCTGCGCTCATTCAAATCCACGCGAATGTTACCCGCGCCGTGTTTTAAAACGCACGCCGAAACGTTACCCGCGCGGAATGAGCTTCCACGCTCGCTCGCGCGGTTTTCTCCACGAAGGCGAAGGCTGGATAGGTTGGGGTGCACGAGTGGAGAGGAAGGAGCAAGGCTAAGCGAGAAGAAAGAAAAAGAGAGAGAGCAGGAAGGAGGACGAGGATAAGGAACTGGCAAGAATTCCTTCCGCATTTTGAGAAGCGAGGAGCATCCGACGCCTTTGTGCGTCTTTCGGGATTCTCCCCTGCTTTCGTCCTTTCATTCGAAATTTCGGGTTTACTCTCTTCGCGGGATGGGCCGCTAGAGTTGTTTCTCCTCTGGAAGCAAGAGAGACGAAAAAATTTCCATCGAGGGAGCTGTGATTTTTTCGACTACAAAGAGAAAGGGATACCGTACCACTGCCAGAAAAATAAACTCGATACGTCCTCGGTAAGACATACGGGGTGGAAAACAAATTTTAATCTTCGAGTCTTCCCTACTTTTCTGTAATTTATCGTTTAATGTAATTTAATTAGTCCATCGACCGATCTGCCTGAAGTATCATTCGAAACGATGAGAGGTGATAGGTCCAATAACACGGAAAGTCTCCGGTATCATTGCAAGTGCAACGATCTTCGCTTTTTCTTCTACCCTTAAATTCCACTTTCTTCCGTCGCGTCGCGCCGATAATTGCAAAATACCGAGTGAAAAAGAATTCTATCATCCACGTGCACGTACACACACGGATGCGCGGCCGTCTTTTTGCCTGAGCGGCCTTCGAGCGAGATAAAAGTCGAGTCACGTGGACGACGTTCCTCCTCCCTCTCTTCCTACTCCTTCTGCTCCTCTTTCTCCTTCTCCTCTGCTCGTTATCGCGAACGGGGTCTACCCCGCTCATTAACTCCGTATAATTAGTAGCGCCGTAGGATAGGAACGTGTCCGCGTTCTCTCCTCTCGCGTTATCGCGAGGAACTTGTTTTGCTTACGCGGCCTTACTCCCTCCCGGATGGTAAGAAGGGAACGGAAAGACAAGGAGAGAGAGAGGAATATCATTGTCGTCGGGCCAGACCAATTATCGGCGTGAATTGGCAATTGCCGTTAATTGAAAGCGGCAGGTGCGCTGTGGATCGTCGCCTATCGGCCACTTTCCTCCACCCTTCTCGCTTTCTCCTTCTTCTCCTTCTCTCCTCTGCCTCCACGTGTTCCGCTCACATTGTTCAGCCCCTCGTCTCTCGCCGCCTTCATTTCCTCGTCGTCGTTCGGCCGACCAAAAATTTTCTTCCGTCAAACGCGCGCAAGAGAACGACCGTTGAGCGATGGAAAAAAAAAAATTCTCCCGCGGCGAGCGAGCCCCGGAGGTCGCAAGAAACTTGCTTTTCCCTCGCATGGTAGCTCGTCGAGAGGGAAAAGGCGGCGACGCGCGACAAAGGTAATTGCAATTAATGTAATTACGATTTTTGCGCACCGGACGAGAGCGAGGAGGAGGCGAACGTGAAAATTTTGCGTGGAAAGCACGGCGCGGGGCCCCTCGTTACCCTTTTTCTTTCTTCTTCTCTTTTTTTTTTTAGAGTTCAACGTGGTAAAGCGATTTACGTTGGAAAATTTGCGTGTACCGAAAGTAAATTATTTTTGAAAATCGGAGAGAGCTCGCTCGCTCGCGAAAGGAGAAAGGAGGAGAATGTGTGGCAGAAGGGCTTGGGCGCGCTCGCGTACCCGCGAAGGCTAACGACGCGTGGCAGAAGGCCTCCGACGAAAAGGCTTTCCCCGTTGGGCTCGCATTTCTCTCCGACTAGACGATCCGGTATTGTACGGTTTGATGACCCTACATTGTTCTCCGGACGTCCCCCTCGCATTACCGAACCTTGGCTACGGCTCGTTCGTCCTTCCCTCCGCTGTTCTCCCCAAAGTTCTCCCTTCTACTTCGTAGGCTCTCCCTTCCAAACACGTCCCTATCACTCTCCGTCTCTTTCTCGCTGTCTTACCTTTTTCTCGTTATCCGTACGGTTTCTCGTGGAAAGGGTGGCGAACTAATCTACCCCTTCCCTTTATTTTCTCTTCATTCTCTCTTTTTTTTGTCCCTTTCCGTGTTTTTATTATTTCTCGCGTCGCATTGAAAATTCTCAACGAAGAAAAATGTCAATTCTCCGAAAGGGGGACCACCGACGAAAGTCGAGAAAATCGTTTTCCACGTGAGCGCAGGACCCCCTTAGTCGCGTATACTTCTTCGGGTATCCGCTCGATCTGTTCGATCGATCGTCGAGCACGATCGGTTTCGGAGTGAAGGGACGTCGACGACGTCGACGTCGGGCGCGAATCGCTCGCACTCGCCGCGGTGAATTCTCACCGTTGAGAATGACGCACTCCTTGGCTAATCGACCTTATTATTCGCTGAACAACGCAGCGATTGCGCACGGGCGTAGAAATAATCGGCCTGCCGATTAACGACCAAACGTTGGCGGGGACCGTGCCTCGCGACGCGGACACTCTCGAGGACGAAAGATGACGAGGACGTCGCCATAAGAGAAGGTGGAACTGCAAGATCGATTTTCTCCTCTCGTTATTTCCTCTCTTGATTTTTTAATTCTCTCTTCGTTTGCCCGAAGAGTTGGCGGCACGTCGAAAGAAATAGGAAAATTCGGGCGGAAGCACGCCGAGAAGAGGAAACAGGAAAGGAGCGAAGAAATTTCGAATTTCCGCGAGGAGATTCTCAGAGAAGAGATGAGCCAGAAGGAGAGAAGGAGTAGGAGAAAAGGAAAGCAGGAGAAGGAAAGGTTGAAATCGTTCCGTTCACCATCCGTTTTTGGTCCCGTGAACCTCGGTGAATAAGCGAAGGAATATTTTCCTGGCCCTTCTCTCCCCCTCTCTCTCTTTCTCTTGTGCTATCTTTCTTTATCTATCCAACTCTCCATCCCTTTCTACTTCTATCTGTCCTTTTTCCATCCCGTTCCCCCGCTCGGTATTGCAGCGAACGAGGTATTCAAATATTTAAACACGAAAATATACGTGGAAGGCGCCCGCATGAATTATGCATAAGACGTGTCCGCCGTCATCCTTCTCTCTCCTTCGCGGCTTCGATCCTTGCGACCTTCGCTCCGGATGTTTCTCATCCTTCTCTCCTTCTCTTTTTCTCGATCTTTCTCTCTTGTTTTTTTTTTTCTTCCTTTCCATCGAGGTCTCATTGTCCCCACGGCTTCTCCAGTCCTCGTTATCAGCGATTTTCCTCATTTCGCTTCTCACCCATTCTCCTCGAATATTTATTTTCCTCTCCGTCCCTCCTCTTCCGCTCCTCCCTTAATTTCTCCGTGTTCATTCCTACGTTTTCCATTTTCGTCGACCGCTCTTTACCGAACTTCTTTTTTTGTGCGCGGCCGCGCGACGATACGGGTGACGTAAAGCGCGGTCGCTTTCGTTCCAGGGATCGGCCGGGTTACACGAGCGACAACGGGCAATGCGATTTCCCACATTTCCATCTTCGTGTCTTGTTATTCGCGCGCGTAACCGAAAGCCACGAGAATCTCAATTACTACGAGGGAAAATATTTTCACCCCGGGACGACAGCCACGACTGACATCCATCGTGCGAGTCGCATAATTTTCTCGATCATTTTCCATTCCCTCCGTGACAAGTCGAAAGATCCTTCTCGAGATAGGAAAAGTAGAGGATGCAAATCAAGCCGCGAATAGCGGTGTCTTATTTCGTCGGTTCCGTGCCACTCGCGTGTTCTCGCATGCTGATAAAGGCGAAAAATCGAGGAAGAAGAAAAGCATCGAGCGACGAAGGACGTCTGCGAAATCCTTGAGCGTGAACGTGAAAATCGCTCGGAGAGATAACTTGGTACGAGAGGGAGAAAAAGACCCGACGCGCGTTCGCGACGCCAGTCAGCGGCTCGTACATTGTGACGACTAATTCCGAAGACAAAAGTCGTTCTGTAATTCCGATATTGTGTCTAGTCACGAGCAACGGCCGGGGCAGGCAGGCAGGCAGGCAGGCAGGCACCGCTGGAAACCAGTTTTCGATTCATCCGTCGAGTTAATCCAGTTTCGTCCCGCGGCTACGCGACGCGCATGAGAGGAGCGAGAGAAAGAGAGACGAGATGAGGGTAAAAACTGCGTGGGGGTGGAGGCGGCGGCGGAAGAGGTGGAGGAGAAGAAAAAATTGAAAAGAGGGAGAAAAGAATTTTTCACGGGGAGTGGCTCTCGCCAGGGGACGAGGAAAGATGAAATTGTCGGTGGTCGGGCTCTCGAACGTTTTTCCCTTTTCTCGTGGGAGAAAGAGAGGAAGGGAGGAAGAGAGAGAGATTTTTATTTAACTCCCTTCCGAGCGATTGAACGAGAAGAGGATGGATTTAGAGGAGAGCGCCCCGCGAAAATTGCATCGGCATTTTTCGGAAGGTAGTCGAGCTAGTCGTAGATTACCACGCTCCACGATTATAATTACGCCCAATTGTTAACGATTAATGACAAAATTGCGCCGTTGAAGCGCGTGGCTCGACGCCGTTTGTCGCGCGTGCAAATTTTCCTCTCATTCTCTTGCCAATGAATTCGTCATCACGGCGCTCGTATTACATTCGATTGTACGTAATTAACAACGAGATTGTCTCATTGAAGCGGCTCACCGTGTCCACCCCGCTCGCCGTACTTGTTACCTTCCTTTCCTCGATTCGCCAAATTGCCAACGTTTTTGGCATCCACTTGAACGTTCCTTCTTTCTCGCAGTGCGTCCGACACGTCTCCGACGAACCAACCAGCGGAGCGGAGATTTACAAACCTGGCACGAGAAGCGAGTGATTAAACGTAATTCCCGTTGTACGCCAATATCTTCGACATTATCGCGCGCACATTTTATCCGGGACAGTGGCGTCGCGGCATCGTTTACCACTTACAACAATTTGTCATCGTGATTGCACGCGCGCGCGCATTCTACCACGTGCCCCGTACCCTCGTCCGAATTCCAGTGCAATTTTTTTTCTCTCCCCATCGCAATCGCAATTACATCGGCGCGCGAATCGCGTTGAATGACAAATTGAAACACAGTTTTTCCTTCTCTCGCTCCCGCGTCCTCCTTCCATCGCTCCGATTCTCTCGTTACTCCGTTCTACCCTGCACGAGCGTTTGCTCCGCGCGTCGCGTCACCGTTACCATATTACGGCAAATATTGCAGTACCATAGTGGGACGGGTCTGGCCGCGCGTGTGCGCGCCAAACTGGACGGACCGTTTCGTGACTGTTTCTGTGGGAACCACGTCAAAGACCGATGGCTTTACATCCTTGTGAAAATAAACCGATAACCCGTTTTATGGTTAGAAACATGTAACAAAGTAGGTTTATTAGGTTGGATGTAACGTATTGGGTTAACCCCTTAACAGTGTATGTAGCATATATGCACAAAAAAATACGTGCCACTGGAGTGTGATGTGCATATATGCACATCTGAAAAAAAACCGATTTACCCTCGTACGATTTGTATGAATTATTGTATTATTGTGCAAATTCAACATGGCGAGCGAAAAAATAAGAATTCTGTTCTATTGTTATGAAACTCAGTATCCGGAGGTTTTTCGAGTCACTGAATACAAATATAATATCAGAATCTCAAATTATAAATGGCGAACAAGTTTGACAATTTTATTATTATAAATAGCAGGTAAAACTTTGCTAATAGAAATGACTTGCAAATACTAAAGAATTAATTTAAACTATGAAAAATATTATATAAATTTAAAATTTTAAAATTCTGATATATTCGGATTCAACGACCTCACAAATATGGATACTAAAATCATTAGAGAAGTCTAACAAACTTTTTCCCCACACTGGTGGCAAGTAAAGCTCACTTTCGCTACAGTGTTAAGGGGTTAAGTATATGGCAAGCGGTGTACGGTCAACACGCACTGCGACTCGAAGCTCGACATGGAAGGTTCATTGGTCCTGCCGCGCATTTATAAATTCCCGAAGATCACCGCGTGCATCGAGATCCCACAATGGAGTTCGCGAAGTTCTTAGGAAGCGAAATTTCTAAGAATACAGACGCGGCGCCGATCTAACGCGTAAGCGATCCCGTAAGAATGGCAGAACCGGTGATGTAACTTTGCCAGGTTTCCATCCAGGCTGCCATATCTCCTTCTCTCGCTCCCCGTTTGGCTTTACCAATCTCACGCGTCTACGTCGCGATGAGAGTTCGTCGAACCATCCTTGCTCGAAGAAGGAACGTCCACCTACGTTTTCATTCCCTCCTTACTCGTCGGTTCTCTTTCTCCTGTTTTTTCTTCTTTTTTTTTTATAATGCACCGTTTCCAGCTTGCGGTAAATAAATCAGGATATTTATTATCCCCGCGGTACACACACCGAAGTATAACATTCCACTAAAATTAAAATTACCGCATTTCTCTACAATCGAAGTTTATATTCTTCTAATGACGTTCGTATTTATATATATTGCCTTCTTTCTTCGTAGAATAATCGTCATTTGTTATTTTAACATTTCATATTGATTAGGCAAATTCATTTTAAAGTGATATATACCACAATGTGCAGTTCACGTATCTAAAAATTATGCACCAGAAGCAAGTAGCAACTCTAGAAGCATATGTTACTTCTTACGCATGCTGGAATGAAGATGTGTGACGAAAGTGAGTGAAGGATGTGCCTCGTCGTCACAAACCGCACGCGATCCTGATAGTTCTTCGTCAACGCGCCGTACATTCTGACATTGTCAGACGGAGTGGATGCACGTTCTGACGCGCACGGACGAGCTCAGACTCATCGAAGTCAATTGACTTCAATCGATAAAGACTTCGTCAATGCGAATCATGCTCATCGAGTGGCTCCACAAAAAAAGAGAAAAAATGGGACCATTAACACAATTACGTTTCTAGAGTTAATGACTGTAGGAAATGCGTGGTCATAAACGCATCCAATCGCTACTCATTACGTATCCAAAATAATTACAGGCACGGGGTACGCGTCGATCAGAAAACTTTTCTCCTTCATTACAAATTCGATTAATCTCGTCGAGAAGCTCCTCACTCACGTTTACGTCGAGCCTCTCTCAAACGATGCCGCTTGACGGCGACGGGTCCCCCGCAGAAAATGAAGAGAAGCTGCCAGGCAAGCCGCAATTAACTTCTTAATTCGATTTAACCGAAGATCCTCGATAGTCGGTGGTATCGTTCGAGCGGACCGACGAGCCACGAATAAAATCGCTAATGAGAAAGGGAGACGCGTATTTGCCGTAGAAGTCCAAATAAGGAATGACGCGCGGAAAAGATTCCGATAGTCGCGTAAATCCTTTATTCGGGAAGAGAAAGCAAGCGTTTGGTCCACGGGAGCCCGACGATACGAGGACCTTCTACGATTTCGATATTTCCGATGGGATCGACAACGATACACAAGAAGTCGTAGGAAACCGTGGGGCATTAGAAAGCGAGGCTAACGCCGCCCATGGACATCGTCGAATTTGGCGGAACGAGAAGACGGAGGGGGGCCGTAAAAGGTGTGAAACCCCATTGAACAATCGCGATCGATCTGACGACTCGACGTTCGCGAGACACGCGGCTTATTTTTTATTTCTTTTCATCTCGCAATTTCGTTTCTTCCCCGCGTGGCAACGAGACTTTATATGCCACGTAAAAGCTACCTAGCCTTTCTATTCTCCATCTATCTTTGAAATGGCAAATTTTCTCGGTACAGGAGCCTCGCCGAAATTTTTCAAACGCCGACAAAGTATACTCTCGTAAATTTGTTATCTTTATACGGTGGAGAGGCTACTTCCGCGGAGAGACGACCTCGCATAAAATTCCACGCGCGTGAAAGAGAAATTGAACGAATGCTTATCCATGCGCGCGATCGATGAAATCGAATCTAACGATCGAGCGCCTCACACGCGCACGCCTTAATTCGCGGTTTCCGAAATATCTAACGGGCAAATGTCAAGGCCCATCTCCCCCCCCCCCCCCCCCTTTGAGAACTGATCCCTGGGATAACGGTGGAGCGAGGCGTCGGCAGCGTCGTCGACGTCGGCAGTGATCGTGAAATCGTTATTGCGCAATGGCAAACGCGGCCTCAATGCTCGAGGCAGTCGCGCGAGCCACGAGCCTACCGCTGCTCGTCCTTAAATCGCGCGCACGGCCGATTCGACGTTTCTCCAACAGGCGGAACAAGGTCGTGTTCTCGTAATCGGCTAGCAGTTAAATGTTTATGGCTAATAGAGGAGAGCTAGTGGCGGCCTTTGATCGCGCGAGCTCCTCGCGCTCTCGTAAAATCTTACCGCGGAAGATTCGAAAAGTACGAAGGATTTCCAAAAAGATTGCCAGGAGACGAAGAGGATAAATGAAATTGGCCAAAACAAATCCAACTTTGTTAAGAGAATTTTCGTCATAGGAGCAACAGCGGCGGGTCTCGCGAGACAGAAAATCAATCTTTCCCTTCGAAATTCCCCCGAGTAATCCGTTTGACAGGAATTTCCTAAATTGTGTCGCAGGAGAACGAGGAATTTTATTCGGAGCAAACTCGACCGGCGAAGAAAGGGGTCTTTCTGGAACAAGGGTGGCGAAATGCTGTTCCGACGAAAGAAAGGGTTAACTCTTTTCGCAGAAAACTTCTTCGAGGAAAGGACGAGAAGGGTACAATAAATAGATTAATCAACCTTTGGCGCCTTCGGCCTTGTAAATTTCTCCGTTTCACCTGTACGAACTTCCGAGGCGTATTGAAATTACCTTCCGAAATACCTCCGTCGTGACATTACGACGAGTACATGCCCACCGTCGATCGTAAAGCGTCCTACAAGGTTTCGCGCTATGCGTTCTCGCTTTATCCACCGTTGCCTCTTGCACTTTATTGCATCGATGCGGGAGGACCTGTGTTACGAGAATGCGCGAATTTGGGTCCTATTCCAAGTACAACGGCGAATAAGAAGAGAGAGAGGAGAGGATCTAAAGGTTTAGCAAGGCGGGACAATCGGCTACCGCGAAACTATCCTCCGGTCTTGGGAATGAGGTTGAAATTAGGTTCCTAGGAAGGGTAGAGGAGGTAAGAGGAGAAGAAGGGTAAGAAGAGAGAAGCCTGCGAGGGACAGTTGCCCTACGGTAGGGTCGCGAATTTCGGCCGCGGCATGGTGGAGCCTTTTGTCCTGCTTCGGGGACAATGGTCAGCGCGCCCTCGTCCTCCTATCGCGTCCTTTTCCTCGTCCTCGAGACCCTTCGGTCTTACCTTCATGGTCAAGCTGTCCTTTAATAGTGGCGCGTTCCATCCCTTCGCTCTTCTTCTTCGTTCTCCTTCCTTCGCTCACCCCTTCGGTCTTATGCCCCTCGTTCCTTCGCCATTCGTGTCCTTCACCCCGGCCTGACGGTACCCTTTAAGGGAAATTCCCTTAAAGGGTCCCCGTTATGCAAGCCATGCGAGACTTCGCGTCGCGTCCGGACGCATTAAATCGCTTTACCTGCGAATGCGAGAAATTACACCGAGCGAGAAATTACTCCACTACTGCGCAGGCTCTTCGCGGTTGCCGCAGACTATTTTGCGGTGCTTTTCCATCTCTCTCGTTGCTCCTCTTTCCCGTTTACATGCGAGCACGGGGCATTAGAGCTGAACATTTAATTCGATTCCGTTGGATGGGAATTGATCGTAAAGCTGTCTCTTGAAAATCTTCATAATTTCACGAGCATCCAATGGAAACGAAGGGATGCCTTTTAATTCTCATGGAAGTATTACAACGTTCACGGGGACACGCAAGAAATCGTAAAGAGGAAGGAATTTCGTTGCGTCATATCGGGGTCTTGAAAAATTTATGGTAGACATTCGCCCGTACCACCCGGAATGGAAATTCTAATGCCTAAATACGCTCCTTACCTAAGTACCCTTTCTCCCCTACCTTCTGTCCTGAAACGATTATCTGCGCCTTTCACCAATCTCTCCCACCCTGGGTCCACGCCCCTCTCTGTTTCTCTCTCTCTCTCTCTCTCCAAATTTCCACAAATCCTTCGACCGTTACACAAGATGCCATAAATAATAACTGGGAAAGAGGGAGAGGCGGTAGGTGAGGCAGACGCGCGTTACCTGCCGCCGACTAACGGGTCGAAGATCGTGGCTAATTACCACGCAAGGTGCACCAATCACTGTACGCCAGGAACAACCCTTAGGAGACTTCCGCGTTGACGCGAAATCTGGCGAATTAATTCACAGAGAGCACCACGGACCTCCAGCCTACCGGGTGGGTCTCGAGGGTGGTCCTTGAGCAATGGCGTTCCACAAGGACGTTAGGGTCGTTAACGACGATCGGACGCGCAACGAGCGACTAAGACGACGGTGTGGTTTAATTAATCTTTGGCAAAGGGAGAGAGGTAGGGGTGGCATGCGACGTACCTGCGTGGGGCTCGCAGTCGACCCTTGCGAGGTTCCGTTATTAAATGCCGAGTGGCGGCTTCCTGTGGAGCGAAAGGGGTAGGAGGACGAGGGTCGACTGACGTCACTGGCTCTCTCCAAGCAGGGCAGGGAAAAGTAAAAATAGGGGATAAGATCTCTTCGGATTTTTATCCCTCTCGCGGGAGGGGTGAGTAAGGAGAGTGAATTTTTTTTGTCAGGGATCGAGACGCGACGATAAGACGCGCCAAGAATAATATTTTATTTTTATTCCACCTTATGTGCGAACATGCGCGCGCCTCGGTAAAGGAGTTTTTACGAGCTTCCTCACTTGAGAAGAGGCACAAGAAGGAGGAGAGTCAACCGTCCGTGACAAAAGCCACGTTTACGTCAGACAAGAATCGTGACTCTCGCGCGCAATCCTTCGCGCCGTTGCTGACAGTCTCGAACAAACGGCGGGATTATTTTATATTCCTCCGAGATAATATTATCTCTAAGGACGATCACGCGGTGCTTCGAATCGCACGACGACGATCGACGTTCGATCCATTCGCGGGAACTTAATTGCAGAAGCTGCCGAAGAGAGGAAGGTTGGAGGAGGAGGTAATCGACGACGACGGTAGTTGCGAAACGAGAGGTGCGCGCGCGTGCTGGCTCTTTGTTATGAAATTGCGATAAAAATTTTTTTTATCGGTGAAATCGCGCGCGCGCGTGCGCACGGGCCTCGAACGCGCTGGAAACGCGACTTCCGGCGCCCACGCGTTCCTACGGCTAAGTTCAACGTCGACGATTTCTGCGTTCGCCCGTTGCTGTCCGCCGTTTCTCGGCACGCGACCCACCGACGCTTGTGAGAAAGTCGCATGCACGTTCGGAGAAAGGCCTTCGAGGTATCGATAAAGCGTTCGGATTTGCGCGCTCGCGCCATCACGGCGGAGCAAGCGTGTGCCGCCAACGTTGTTGCGTTGCATTTTTTCCAAGCTCCGACGGCGCGCTTTACTCTTTCAAAGATCGCACGATGGGGCCCGCGCGGCAATTCGTTTGATCGCGATTAGAATTTGAGCTCGAGCTCTTTCTCGATACAACCCCGTGTACGAAAACTGGATCGTCGTCGATTCGCGACGCCGGTATAATTTACGGCGTGGAAGGAGATCGCCGAAAACTGATAGAAACTTCGGGCTCGCGCGAACGCGAATGGGAAATTCGCGTTACGTAGAAGTTTCATGGCGGTTTCAAGGATCGTTCGATCGCCAGGTAATTTACTCGGTCTCCCAGAGGGTAGTAGGTACACAGGTTTTTCGTTACGTTATCCGTCAGATGTCATCTCTCGCGGTTTAATATTTTTCGCATCGTCGATAATGTCCGATCGCTCGATGCTAGCCTTTTTCACCGCGCACTCGTGAGAGAGTAAAAACGAGTGGAACGAGAAAATTGTTTCCTGCACCCACGCAGCCTACGCCACGCAAGGTCCTACTTCGCAATTTCTACGATGTCCTAGTTTTCCTTAAGGCATTTTGCCGCGCGCGTCACGATGTGATCGCGGCTCGAAAGGACTCCTCTCCTCGAAGCGGAGAGAGTAGGACGGGGAAACTCATCAACCTCGTTTCAGGATTTTTCCCTCAGCAGCGCGCCATGCCTTCTGCCCTTCTGCCTTCTCGAGAGGCATTAGCGACTCGCAGGATTCTCCAACTGAAAAAGGCCGACTATTACCCGACCAAAATAAACGTTGCTAGGGAAAAACGGGACGAATCATTTCTCTGGATTAAACTTTTGCCTTTGAAGGTAGACTACCGGCAAAAATATTCAATCGATTAATCTTGCTCAACCGATAGCAACGTTTGGTATCCGAATCCTTAGAATATCGACCACGCACCTCGAGGCCCTAACCTTTAACCCAAATTAAATTCAGTACCTCGACGCGCCTCTTCTCTAACCTAACAATACCTACCCCGAGGTCCCAAGAAGCATTTCTCGATTCCACGGTGCAGCCAACAACGACCGAGTGCGGAGGCATCCCTTTGTCATCTAAGTGCGCTTTTCTCTCTCTTCCCTTCGCTCTTTCTCTCCGTATCTCTCGTCCAACGCACACACTCCACCAAAGGTACCTCCCCGCTACCTCGTCCCCCGACTCCAAAGTCTTAAGGCTTAAACCTTAAACGTCTACCTGTGCATTCTGTCGCGACGCGCCAGCGTCCGCTTCTCTCGCCCTCTCGTTCTACCTTATCTCCTTCTCTCTCTTTCTCTCTCCCAGGAGAGCGCGCGCGCGTCGGAAGACGTGACCTCGTCGAAACAAAAGTTACCTTTCGCTCTTCAGGGGGGCAACCAGTTCACGAGGTGCCCTGGGGCTTTTCTTCGTACTCGCCGACGGAGTGCGCGCATACTCGCGGAACCGGTCGGACCGGTTCCGCCGAAAAACCGCCCAGTTTTTCGAACCGTTTTCGTAGAGCCTAGACGGGCTCCTCGCGCTCCTCTCGCGTCTAGCGATGAACTTGCGATCCAGGCCTCGTTCCCGGGGAATGTACGGATGGATGAATGAATGCGAGGAGGCTGGGGCGTTGTCGGTCATGGGAAATGCGGTTAACTGGTTCTTCCCTGGGGTACGAAGGAAGGAAGGAAGCGAGGAGAGACACAGCAGGAGCGAACGAGTGTTTCGAGAGAGTTTCGAGATACTCTCCTCGTTCGACGATTCTCCTGGGCCAAGCCCCAATGGTGCGGCGCGCTGCTCCATTCGCAACGATGGAAGCCGGTGGCTGGCCACTTTCACGGCGACTTTGGGGAAATTAGAGCGCACAAGCGTTAGGTGGTGGTAGCTGGAGAGGTCGGGGTGCGACAGCACCGTGCGGTAGGTTGAACTTGACGCGCGAATTCGCGAAGTACTAACGCGTGAGCTGGAAAGGATATATGCGGGTAGAATGCAAGCCTAGGTAGAGAGATTACGTTCGATCGCATCGACAGGTAAATTCCTTCGGTCTTCTTTCTTCCTTAGGAAAGTAAATCGAACGGATTTTATTTTCAAAGTTCCTCGACCATTCTCCGTAGTTTTTCACCCGAAACTATTGGTCATTGGCGCAGCCGAGTCACCGCAGGACCGTAACGTTACCCTCGCTACCATCTTCACCGATAAATCACGTCCCTCGGTCCTATCCCAACGATCTATCGACCCATGCTTCAAAGTCCCTAGGTTGTCCAGGACGATTGGAATCTTTTTGCGCTTTCCTTGGTACGTTCGCATCGTAGTTCTCGGTCCTGTCCATCGCTGACCTTGGGCAAGATCAGTGACGCGCGGGAGCGACCGAAAGTCCAGACGGTCGGTGGACGCGCTATGCTGTGCCCCCCACTCCACTCTCTGCCATAAATTCTCCGATTGCTCTCCACTCCTCCGCCACCGCGATTACCTCTCTCTTACTCTCGTCGATCACCACGATCGTCTCGGACCGTAAGATCGATCCACGGACTCTCGTCGAGTCCTGTTGTCGTCGGCTGCTCGCATTGGCCGGTGAACGCTCGTACGCCAATCGGTCGAATGAATTCCTCGCGCGATCGTACGATCACCGATCGATGTTTACTCCAGGGTCCTTGATTCTCGGAACAATTGTAACCGTCGTGGTGATCGCGAGAACATTCGTCGTTCGGAAAAGAAAGGAAGCAGGTACGGTGCAGGAAAAAGCCCAGAAATAGACTTTTTCGATCGACAAATTTTGTTCATCGTGACTTCCATTGTTCAGAAGATTGCGCTTACAAGCGGTACCAACGAGCACGATCCCTACTACCAGGCTCCAGGTGCCCGCGCGAACGCGATCATCAGGAGCATCGGCATCCATTTCTCTCTCCGAAAGATACGATCTCACGTCAGTCTCACCTTACCTCGCCACCATATTCTCCTTTCTCATCCACCTCCCGTGACGTCTCGTTGTCCTCCTCCTCCCGCTCCGCCGATATATTTATTATTTTCCACGGGTGCGTCCTTGATTCTCGGAACAATCGTTTCCCCTCCTCACCCTTGCTTCTTCCAGCGGCAAGGCGTCTCTCGCAACCTTTGTCGCCTCGCGGATCCTGGGAGAGCTAGAGAACGAATGAGAGAAGGACGTTTAAGGTGGGAGGGAGAGAGAGAGAGAGAGAGATAGAGATGGAGAGGAGAGAAAAAAAGAAACAGAAATGAGTCGAGAGGGAGATATCGGCCAGGAGAAACCGCGATCGCGGGGCTCTCGGGCACCAGTCGTTTCACCTGTGCGCCTTTAATAAATTCTAGCGCCTTTCAAACGGGTTGTGACATTGGTCGGGGCTGGCCTTTCCTAAATACCAAACCGCCAACCATGTCGCCGCGAGTCGCATGGCTAAGCGAGCCAGCGGCACAACGCGTCTACACCTCCTTCTTCTCCTCCTTTGCTCTCTCTTCCCCGCGGATGATCGAGCGGGGCTCGTGGGCGAGATCGATCGATCTATGAATCTTAGGATCTTCACGGTTCTTTCTCGGATCACTTCTGACGTTAACTGCCGCCGCGACTGCTGCCGCCTTTCGACGCCCTTTCCGTACCGAGCCATGCGATGCCACTTTTCAACCTGCGAGATCGTGCGAGGGAAGTGAATGATTTTCTGGAAGAGGTGTTAGAGGAAGCTGAGAGAACAAAAGAAGGGCATATTACTAGGATAACATGTTACGTTATGTTCAAAGGTCGAATGGATTAGGCAAAATTTCTACTTCACTTGCATCTGAATATATATTTTATAATTTTTTGAGATTTTTTTTTTTTTTTTACAAGTGATCCGTCGAGAATGGCGATTCGCAAAGGAGACAGTCGGGACGCGAGGAACGGCGCGCGACGCTCCCACGCTATAAATATTCTCAACGAGTTTTCAATTTTTCCACCTTTCCCCGTATTCGCGATATTTGCGGGTATCATCGCGCGTATCATGGCAATTACAACATTCACCGCGACTAGTCATCAATAAAAGTGGGACACCGCCGTGCGCGATAAATATTTCCACAATTGCCACCGAACGTGCAAACACAACGGCGTGTCGCGCACCTACACGCACTTACATAACATCCTACGCGACGTCGTAAAATATTGTACAATTCGTATTTTGAAACAATCCACCGCGCATAATTATACTGGCCGGTGAAGGTACCCGGTGGCTCGTCGCGAACAATTCGCGCGCCTCGTGGCTCCTACTTTCCCCTTAAATTCTTAGACGACGAAATTTTACACCGGCAAAATTTCCTCTTACCTCGCGTAATCTCACCATTACTTTCGATAGTTTCTCATCCTCTCCATTTGTAAGCCTCCTCCTCGTCCCGCTTCGCTTGCGCCCTCGCTGAACGCTCCTACCTAAATCCTTCTTCGTTTCCCACAGCTTATCCCTTCCAGCCTCCACAACTGTTCCTCACTTTTCCACCTTCACCTCCACCTCCTTCACGGTGAGCAGCTGATGCGTAAACAAGAACCCGCGGGTGCAATATGGGTCGCGCGAGTAAGTAGCCGCGCCGGCGGATCGCCTTAATTTGTCATTAAGGGGGATGGTGGGGTGCGAGCGGTGGAAGGGAGCGGAGAGGGGTGAATGCTGAGTGAGAAAGAGAGCGGAAAGTCTGGGGCACGTTCGATTTGTTGCAACTCCGTCGTCCTTGCGCCGTGGCTCATTCATTGGCTGCTGCACTTGCAACGAGAGAGCGCGCTCACGGTACCCGCGGTTGCTGCTGCTATTGCTGGTGCTGTTGCTGGTGCCGCACGCGCACGCACGCACCCCTCTCCCGCGTAGCAGCGTGACCTAACGCCGTAAATATTCCCATGAGGTGCTATCCACGATACCTTTTTCGCTCGTTATTATTAATAGAATACTCTTCAGATAGTTAAATCATCGAATCGATCGGTGACAATCGGAGAATGTGATGCTTTTACCGGAGTCACCCTCGCAAGATGTGAAATTGAAATGGATTAATATTAATTTACGTCGAATTTTCGATACCAATCGTCGAAGGTCGAAATGCTAGAGTCTGATCCGGTATTCCCGGAGGTGGACCAAAGTTTCTAAGTAATTTTCAAGCATCTCGATTCCCGCAATGCGGTGAATCCATCCAAGTGACGGATATTGGAGTTCTGGTCTTATTTAGTTCGATCGATGCAACGTTGTGCAACGCGGTAAGAAGAAAAAAAGGAACAGTCTAGCGCTCGCAATACTCACGGGTATATATTCCATTAAGTCTAACGTTCACAGGCCAAATGACACACTTTTCTCGGTCCAGTAACGCGCCAGTGGGAAAGCCCTTAGAAGTGACGAGAGAAAAAGGAAAAAAAAACAAACAGTTCGCTCGTTCCAGGGTATCAATTCGTACGCGCAAAACAGCCACGTCGAATTGATATATCTCGAGTTGGATTTGCGCGCGAGTTGGTAACGTTCGGAATACAACCTGACCTTGCGCACTTTCCGCCCTTGCGCAACAGTTGGAAACCTCGAGGAGAAGGAGAAGCGACGAAACTGACGAAGAAGATGCGACACATACCGTTTCGTAGAATTCACACGCACGGACACGCCCATCTTGATTTCTCGTCCGTCTAATACTTCAACTTTTTTTTTTTAACCTTTGCAAGAGAAACGAACGATGTTGCGCGACGCGAAATCCAACGGTGGTGGTCGATCTCGGTGAAAAGGTGCTGATTTGCGCAATCGTCCAGTCCACCGTTTCAAGGCCTCCGCCTCATCCTTCCGCCTGCGTCAATTATATCTACGCTAATTGCAAAACCTTCGCCGTTCACCGCCGTCCCTACCTCCACTACCCATTGATTCACCCTCGATGCCTCACCCATCGTCTCTCTCTCTCTTTCTCAGTTTCCTCTCTTGCCCTCGTCGACTTTCTCCCCATTCTCTCAGCGCCGCCCAAACGCACGCCTCCCACATTGGGAGAAAGGACAAAATTAATCGAACCGCTAGCGGACGAATCGCCCCGCCAACACGATTTACGGGCAACCCGCGCGTCGTCCGGATCATGATTTATCGCCGCACGGAAAAATTCATTTAATGAGGCGAAGAACATCGCGTTCGTAAATTTCGGCGTCGCGGTTACTCTTCCGTTGAATATGTAATTATTGACTCTCGTCTTCCCTCGTCCCTCGTGCGCGCGAGTAGTCGCGGTAAGTTGGATGGAGAAGGAAGATGTCGCATCTGCCGAATACGAGGGCCCGACCGATCGTCGTTACGCAAAAAGGTGCCTCGACGGTGCGGCCACTTTTTCTTCGGGCGCGCCACCGGGGAAGCGTTTTCGTTGTCCACCGAGCGTCTCGCGCTCGCCAACCGATCTTTTTACGGAGGTGGAGAGCCCGTCGAACGATTTCGCAAACGCCTCGCGAAGCCGCCTTAGGTGAGAGGCCATTTTGCGCGCGCACCCCATCGCTTCGTCGGTAGTCGATGGGTCCCTCTCATTCTTCTCCTCGTCTCTCGTGCTCACTCGCAAGAAGATCGGTAGAGAAAGAGGGAGAATCGTGACAGAAGGGCAAGTGAGATCGTCGGCAGAAGGGGGCTTCATTAGAGCCCGTATCTTCGGATCGGTAAACGTTGCCCATTGCGCAACGCCCCGTGCAACACAATGGGACATAATCGTACGAACGAGCGTTTGGAAAAAGAAAGAAAACGTCGAGCGAGGAAGCAGGGTGGAATAAGTGTCTAAAGAGAGGAGACGAAATTAAATAAACACGTGGTGGCTGAGACGTGAGTACCAACGGTGCCGTGGGTCGAAGGTTAACGAAAATGGATCGCGTTGGACGATTCGCGAGGAGGTACTGGGGAAGGTGAAAAGGGAGAGAAAGATCGTCGCGCAAACACACGCATAATTATGCTCGCGCACGATACGAAGTACGCTCTCTTTCCATCTCTCTCTTTTTCTCTCCTTGCTTCTCTCTCGCTAGATTGAGTAACGCCTAATCGTGTTAACGACACAAGGACACTCGTACGTCTCGCCGCTCGTAAACCACGAGAATCGCGTACTTTCGATCCCGTGCACAGTGACACGCTCGCGCGCACACTCACCTCGAGTACGGTGCGCGCGCGCGTGGCCAACTACAAGCCAACGTGTCGATGGCGTGCGCGCGCGTATCTGCCGCTTTTCATCGTCAAGCTAGTTATCCCATCGACCAGCGATGATCGCATCGAATCGTTATCCGCGCACGTTGCCGGTACCCCAACACGTTGCATTATGCGAGATTCTTACTTCCAGTCCCACGTTTCCGTTTTCCTCTCCACTTGGCGCTCGAGAATTTTCGAAAGCACGCGGAACAGGCGGCAAACCGCGAGAGGAGGGTGGCCCACGTGCGAAATACGAAAGTAGCCGTGGAACCTCGTGTCGCGGCATTCTCCGCGTAATCGCGAGGCGTCACGGCTCATTAACGTTAGAAAACAAGTGTGAAAGATTGTGAATTAAGAGCCTCTAACCCCTTTCCCTCTCGTCCGCTCTCCTTCTTTCTGGCACGAGAATTAAGGAGAGACCCGAGAGCGCTCTCTCGCTGTACTAGCAAAAATATGCATTTGGTTCTCGGCGATTTCCACTTACTCGTAGGTGGTCCCCTTCGTGGGCGTTCGCGCAGCTTCGTCGAATTCGTGGATCGATGATTTAACGATTCGCAACGGTCCGTAAACAGGCGCACGACCCACCGTTGTCCCAGAATATCCAACTTGAGTTTCCATCCGCGCGGATAGACACGAACGGGTTTTCCCCGTGTAGAAGAAAAGAACAACAGTTTTTCGCGAACCGGGATGCAGTCGTGGCCTGCAATTTGCATGTTAGGAACGCGGATGCTCCCGAGCAGCGGCTAACGCGCGTATTATTCAACGTCCGGTCCCGTCTTCCTGTGGACAGAGAGCAAAAGATCCGAGTCATTGTGAATCATCGTTCGCGCGAACGATGCGGGGCCAAATTGCACGATCACCCCGATGGATCGTGCGGAGCGAGTGCTATCCGGAGTAAAAGCGGGTACGGAAAAAAGGACCATGTCCTGTGATCGATCGTGGATCCGAATAAATAAAATTCAAACGATACACGCGTACCTGACGACCGCACGATATTTACAAAAGCCAATAGCACCCGCTTAACATTCCTCGGTGAAATATATTTTTCTCTGTAAGGTCGCGCGTTTCGTTTGTAGTACGAGCGTTGTGAAGAGAACGTTCGAAACGTTTGCAGGCGCCTTGAGAGAAGGAGAGAGACACACGCGGTGTCGACCTTTCTTAATTTACGAAATGGGTAACAGGGTCCAGGTTCACCGTCGAGAGAAGGTTCCCTTCACTCGTATAAATTCGACATATTTAATGTGATCTCTCCGCCTCGCGCGCGCGCGAGCGGAGCTGACGGTGGCGTGTGAGCGCTAAATGACTTATTCTCACCGAGGCTCCCACAAGCGGCATTACCGGTACACCTACGTGCCCGCGTTGTACGAAGTATTGTCTGTATTATTTAAAGTCCGCACCACCGTGATTTATCGTACAACTGTATTCGTAGTCCAATCCGGTCCTGAATCGTGTTACGATGCACTCTACCTCTCGACCATCGTAGGTACTCTCGATCCACTCGGCTATAAAATACATTTTGCACTCTATAACCGTTACTGCATCATTTATGTGAGCCACCGTCGATCTCGATGTATGTTCCTGCCCGATCTCCACAACATTTCGCTAGTCTCGTTCGTCGCGCTTTCCTCCAATCGTAATTCTCATAAAAATGTCTGGAATAGAGTCCCTTCTTGCTGCTTCATCCGCTCGCACGTTTGAAGGTGGAGAGAAGAGGATAGCGTGGCGCGTTCCAATGTCGATGAAAAATCTACGATGAGCGGAATCGGTCGAGCGAATAGCGAAGGAGCAAGAGAGCGGGAGAGCCGTCAAAGCAGCGACCTTTTTTAATTTTAGAAATGCGTAATAGGCGAGCGGTGTTTATCGTCGAGAGTGTGTTCCCTTCACTCCATGAAAAACTCAGGTAACGGGAAAGGGAACATAATCGTGGTCGGCCTCGACGGCGAATTTCGGTTTCTCTGGCGAACGGGACGGTCCGGAGTCGCGCTCGTCCCTCTCTCTGGTTTCGACTGGCCAGCCGGATGTGTCTCTCCCTCCCATGATCTCCGCTTTTCTCTCTTTCTCTCTCTTTGTCTCTTTCTCATCGTCTCTCGCTTTTTCTCGACATTCATAGGTGGATGCGTGCGTGTCACTCGGGCTATCGAACTCACGAGGCCTTAACCTTTAACGATCGTCCTTTCGAGCAACTTTCGAGGTGGGCGGCCGCTTCCTCGAACGGCTCTTAGCCTTTAGAACGGAAAGTTCGATCGATGTGAATTTATTTCTGGCAATGGAGAATTTTTCGATATGTCGCGGAGTGCAGCTAAAACGCGTGCCCGTCGATCGTCTCTCCTTGCTTCCCAATATTTCGAGACGAGTTTGGGAACGCTTCAGGGTCTGCGTACATTTAACCCATTTGCATTCGTGAGCGAAATATTCCGCACACGACGATCGTCGCCCATTACCGAGGGTGGAATATTCCGCGAGCGGCAACTTTCATTTATCACCGGACGCGGAATATTCCGTGTTTATTTCACGGTTCACTTTTCGTTAGTAGTCCACGAGGGATTGCTGAGCTGCTTTCGTTTGGTTCCTAATAAATTTCCCATACCGATACGTATCGGATGCTTGTTCTGTATCAGTTCGAAGAGAGTTTTTTAATGTGATACCTGCGATATAGCATTGTGGATCGATCATTTTAAAAATGACAAAACTAAATAAAATCTGTTAACTATTCCGAGGTGATTTACCGTAGAAATTATAATATCGTCTTTTATTTGTAATTTCCAATTAAAATCGAAAGTGATAGTAGTATCCATATACCGATGTACTCGGTGATACGAGTGTCGGTTGAATGCTGCTGATGTCCGACCTCGACAGCATAGGTAGAGCGATACAAACGATTAACAGTAATTTTTCAATTTTTCTTCTACACATTGGAGACTTGCGCCACGAGAATTGTTCTTAATAGCGTCGAACTCCGTTGGTCGAGTGAAGAAGCTCTTCGAAGGGATACCCCCTGCTTCGTATCAACCTCTTTCTCCCTTCTCCTTGAAAAAAGCCTGTTTTCCCTTTTCTCCTGTTGCTCCGAGTCCCCTTACTCCGCCCCTATCCCTTTCTCTCTCCCTAGGCCTTCGCCAGCCAGCGTTGAGACGCGAAAGTTTTGCAACTACAAGAAGGGGTGACGAGAATAAAAACTGCACGAGAGGCTCTCTCCTTCTTTCTCTCTCCCTTTACGCCCTAAACAAGTCAGGCGGCAAGTTGCTATATACCGGGTATGGGTAAGAAAAGAAATCTCTTTTAAAGAAATTTCTCCGTTTACACGTAACATAATGCAGTGCTCGAATAGTTTTTATTCTCCCTCGGTATATATATTCAAAAGTTGAGACTTTACCTCGGGCGTATAATTCGTTGGAAACAAAGTCAGAACCGAGAATATATCCTAACCAAAAGAGGAAAAAGGAGGGTGCAACTTTTTGCGAAGTTTCGCGTCACCCGTTATGAGTCACCACCTGCGAGACCCCTAAGCCCCCACTGCGAATCCGTTCGCAAGAAAACTTTGTCTCTCCTTGTTTATTCGTGTCTCTTGTCCTCGTGCCTCATCACATTCACCCGGATCAATCCTCTTCGTCCATCGTTCTACACGTCTCGTTGTCTTCTCCTATTTCAACGCGTCAAGCCATTGGGGTAAATGACTCACCACTACTATTGCGCACGCTTGCTCGTCTTCTTAGGGTTAGTCCTTCGTCTCTTTCTTGTCCCTCTTTCTCCTTTCATTTCTAAATTTCCTACCCTCCTTTTGCATGGTACGTATTTTTCTATCTCTCTGGCACAAACATTCTCGGTACACGTGTTTCTTTGAGGAGAAATGTAAGCGTCGCTTCGATATGCATACCCTGAATTTCACTTCGTGTCTCCATCATCGATGCTTAACACGAACTTCTCGTGAATTCGTTGCTATTGATTCTCGTTCCCGGCGTGTTCGTCGATATTTACTATTCCCTTTACACGATACGAATCAACCAAGTGCAATAGACTTAAAGTTACACGCTCTAACGGTGCATTTACGTTTTTGTTTCAGGTAAGCACGAGATCCTAAAATGATGAATCGGAGAAGTCGCGTTTACGAATATCGCGCAAGTATTCCATAGAGTTTAAAGCGAAAGAAATAGACAATAAGAGTACGATCATTATGCAGACATGCGCGTAACTAAGAAGGCTCCAGAGAAGCGTACGTAAAACGAGACATTCACTTTAGACGAGTCTCACGTAACTGTGTCATATCCGGAAATAATTCCTGTGAATTCTCTCTTCCTCCGTATTCTCTCTCTTGGTCGTCGACGTCACAGCTTTTCATATTAAAATAATTGGAAACTGCGCGTCCTGACCGTTTCTCCTTCCCCAAAGCCGTCCTCGCGCATCTCGTTGACCTTAATAATTCTTCAGCTCTTTCCCTTTTGTTTCTATTCTTCCTCCAGATCTTTCTACTTTCTCTATCTCTCTTTATCTTCCGTGCCAACAGGCTTACGAGCGAACGAAAGACGCTCTCATTTTTCCCCATTGATACCCCACGAAAAGAGCCGCCTTTCTTTCTTCAAGAAAGAAGAAAAACCCCCACCTGTGCATACCTGTGCAGCTGCGATTCTTCTACCATTGCGCCGCGTTCGATCTTTCCCTTTTCGTTTCAGCACTTTTTCGAAGAAAAAAAAAACACGATAAACCTAATGAAAAAGAAGGACTGTATCAAGTTTAATTTAGCAGAAGACTGGTTAGACGTACGGAAGATTAGAAGCGAAGGAAAGGAAGATGTGCGAGGTGCGCTGTCTGACGTGTATGCGCGTGACGTAGATGCACCTAGAAAAAAAGGTAAAAAGGGAAGAGGGTGTGGACGGAGCGACGAAGGTTGGAGTAAAGAGAGAGAGGGCCTGGGAGACCTCTTGACACGGCCCTGCCGACACCACTTCGCAGTGCACCAGGCACGACATTACCGCCCTTCTGCCATCCAGCCACTTCTTCTTCTTCTTCTCTCGGTTCTATACGCCTCTTTCTCTCGAAAAGGAGAGCAAAGGAAAGATGCGTGGCCGGGTAGGTAGGAGAGTCCCTCGCCCGGCTCCTCCTACCCACACCGCATCCTTCTCTCCTCTTGGCGATTTTTCTTGAAAAATCACGACGAGGTCAACGGGCCCGCTTCTCGAGACCGACGAAGAGCGGCAGCCCCCACGGTGCCTCCATTAAAGACGCTCTCGCTCGAGAGAAGAAGGTGACTGACCAAAACCCGTGGTACTTTCCACGAGCTTCCAAAGGAAATTTCAAATCCTCCACTTCGTTTTTCAGCTTTCCTCGGTAGCGTCCATTTCGAGAGGAACGGACTTGCTGGTAAAATTCAAGAAACTTCCGTAGACTTTTATAGCCTACGCAAAACAACTCTTTGACTAGTCTCGTGGTACGACGTAAACGACGAATCAAACGAGAGCTTCTACGATGGTGAGAAATTAAATCGAATCTATCTTATAAACAACCGAGTCTTTACTCCGCGTTCCTTAGATCTTCATCTCATTCCTCTCGGTCTTGTTCCCGCGGAGGTCGAGTTAATCCCTGGAGATTTTTGCCGAAACCCCGAGGTCGAGGAGGTCGATCGTCGGACGAGGTCGCCTTCGTGGGTAGGTGGGCCGTCGGAGAAGGGCCGGCAGGCGGTCATGAATGGCTGGCTCCGTCGACACGCATGCATGCGGGCCGCAGAAGGTACAGGGTGACGTGAAAGAACGCTGGCAGGTATATCGACGGAGTCTTCTTCCAGAAGAAGGGAAAAATAGAGACCAGAATCAGGTCTCGAGTGGGTCGTAGGTCGAAGGGTCGTGGAAGCGAATTTTACTCGCGTAGATTTACTTCTACAGAGCTCGCTCAGTTATTCTCGTACCTGTGAATATAAAAATTTAATTTGGAATTGATACATCTCACCAGTTACCACGCACGGTTCTTTTGAAGTCGGATGTATGAAACTAGAGGAAGGATTTCAAAAGTTTGAGAACCGAGACGAGATTTATCGAACTTAAAATACCCAGACAGATTGCGTCTTTTAATAATCGAGAAAGCGTCGATTGATTATTTTTCGAGAAACATCGCAAGATACTTATTTCGGTGTATCAATTTATCGGATTTCCTCGTCACGCGGCTGCAGTAGATTTTTTTCAACGTGTCACCCGGTAGACGAGGCACCGCGTACTTTCGCGGTGTGACCGTGCGCAGACCGCGTATATCCTCGCTCCATTATTAATTTCAGAGCGACGTAGAAGGTGCACGTGTGCCGCGACCGTGCCACGTGTGGGTGCGTGCTTGCATGCGTGCCGGACGGCAAAAACCGCACGTTGGCGCGCGCGCGCGCGCGCCTTCATCGGACCCCGTGCGAACGCGCGAGCGAATCGCGTGGGTTGTTTCATTTATTAATGACTTAATGAGCGCACGTGATAACAGACGAAATCGTGCCAGGTGTTACCCACGAGGCATGCACTTCATTTCTCTCCACTCGAACGATTCACATTCGTAAATCTCACCGAGCACTTTTACAATTCGTCCAAAGCAATCTCGATCATTCACCATCTCCTACACCGAATTCTCAGCGATTTCGTGTCAAATGACCACAACGATCACGTGTCCTCTATATGTTCGCAAACTTTATCCCGACAATTCCGTACAAAGTGTTATTACGAGTAAACGTCAACGACCTTCGTTTAATTATTCTCCCACAGTCGGTGTTTCACGAGCAAACTCGAGCAGCGTGTACGCGTTACGTTCCGCCGCGCTGCCGACCAGAAGAGAGAATTTTATTTCTCCGGCCCTTCTGGCCCAATCCTTTTCGTGACCTTTCCACGGATCGTGCCTTCTTTTTCTCCCTTTACGCTCTGCCCCGCGGGAATAGTTTCCCTCCGTCTCCTCCCATCCTTCACCGCCAACGGCCATCGAGACGATCGTCCCTCGGCAAAACTCCTCAACCGCTCTCCTCCAACTCCGAGATCTTCTCGACGCCGACGTAGAAGGAAGGGCGAGAAGAAGATGGAGCAGGAGAGAAGGGAGAAGGGGAGCGAAAATCCTCGGATTAAAATTCCTTCGAAAGCACGAGGGACGAGGACGACGGAGGGAGAAAGAAATCCTTGGGATGGTCGTGCCACTCGATTGGCAGACGGGCTCTGCCTAAGGATTTAGGGCGATGGTAAAACCACGGGGGTAGAGGGCGAGAGAGGGTGGGAAGTAGATTGATCTTTGATCCAGGATGATTCCTGGAACGAGCGAAATTTCGCGTCACGATCGTTATGGGCGAAATGTCATGGCAAGAATACGGGGAGGGACGGCTATGTTAAATGTCAACTGTGCTTATTGATTGCGATCGCGATTAGACGACGATTTTCATCCTTTTAAGGATGGACCGTTGAATGGATGGATGGATGGGCGCGCGGAAGGTTCACGACGCGGTGGAGATGAACTCGCGTGCCCGAACCAAATTGGCCTGGGTAGGCGGTACTACGCGATGAACGTGAAAATTTCACGGTGGAAACTCTAGAGGTCCGTAATATGCAAATTGAAAGTGTTGCGTGTACCCACCGAGAGAGAGAGAGAGAGGAGGTTAGAAACTTCGCTCTTGGAGAAGAATAAGTTTCTTGTTTAAGCGACTGATCATTATTCGCGGTTGCGATGCCATCGTTCGGGTAAGCTGAAATTTTTCTCGTGGCTTTGGACGCGCGTAGGTCACTTTTCTCCGTTCGAAAATCGCGCTCGGGCACCACCTCGCTTCTACTGTTTATTATTCCCGATCGATTCCTTTCGCAAGAAGGGACGGCCGGACGAGGTCGACGAACTCCCCTCGAAAAGTCCTGGGGAAGAAAAAAACAGCGAGAGAGGAGGATCCCTTTCGCGGAAAGCCAATTTTACCCTTCCGGCAGCTGGTGCGAGACCGGTACTACTACGATGCGCTTTCCGTTCTCATTTATTTCTCGTTCGTCCCTGGCGTCGCTTTAATCTCCCATAACGCGAGAACGAAACGCGAGGATAATTTTGAAACTGCGAGGGGGCATCCGCTGGAATTTTTCGTCCGGAGAAAATCGAAATTACACCGTGAAAGTATCCTTTTTCTGGCCTTTTTTTTAATTCTACAATTACGCTTTATTTCACCGACCGTAATTCGTATCGCGGTCGTGTAATACGCAGATAATAGTAACTTCGCGAATTAATTACGTGGGCGCGCCCAATGAATGTGTCAGTTCGTGCAATTTTCACGCTGCTTTCCGCCGAACGGTGGCTCGCACAATGTGCGGAACGCGTTATTTATGTAATCTATGCAACGCCTATGAGTTACGACAAGCTCGTATCCTCGAGCGGCGATATTTATTATGCAGATTTACTTCACCGATTGATTACACGATTACGTCTAATGTATCTGTCTTTCACGAGCGAAACGAGAACGGCACTCTCTTCTACGTTAAGCTCGCTCTGCGCATGCGGTATCTTCTCGAGATTTCCTCTGAAGATGACTCCTCCGAGGAATTTCTTTCGCTCGACGAGTGTCGCCGAAGAGTCGAGCGGATTGAAAAGTCTTGTCCCTGTTTTCCAGTGTCACCCTGCTGCTCGTTCCACCTCTTTTCCAGGCACGCGCGCGCGCGCGCCTTCGCTCGTTGTCCGTCACGCGGGCGAGCGCTCGAGAGAGGCCGTGGCACTTTTCCACTGGCGCGGTCGTGGGTCGGGCCTTTTACACATCGTGCCACCGCGATAATGTCACCTCGTGCTCGCGTTGCGCACTATCGGGCCGCTTGGCGAGCTCGTTGCGTGGACGGTGACGGCCTTCGTCTACAGGGAGTAGGAAAGAGAGGAAACGAAAAGAAGACGGGACGCGAGAGACCGAGGGACGAGAGAAAAGAGTGTATGCCATTGGTGAGAGAAAACTGATGAGCGTAGGAAGAAAAAGTTTCGTGCCATCTTCACCGACGTACGCTCGCGAGCTTTAAACTGCGCGAACGAATAGGAGAGAGGAGAACTTATCCACGACACGGAATGCGATCAATGAAAGCAAGGTTGATACGAAGGAGATCGCTAATGATAATAGCAAGATCGATTATGCGCTCGCGCCCCAGTTCACCGCGGCACGCGAATTTTTCGAAAATTTTTCAAATTCCTCCGCTCTGTCGGCGGTGAAAGTGGCCACCCAGTCGCCGTGACATTTTTCAGGTGACACCTCTCGCCCCTACTTCGTACCTTGCTTCCACCCGTTCTCCCATACTTTTACCACCGGTGCGCACCGCACCTGCTCCGCGCCCCTTCAATACACTTGTTTGCGCGACCCGAGGATTTCGTTACGTTCGAACGGTTTCCATAAAATTGAGATTATCGTAATACCTCGCTCTCGCCCTGCCCATACTTTATTCATAAAGGTTCTCGCGAGACGCGGGCAACGCGCCAAGGGATTCGAGGAATCCGAAAACTTCCAATGTTAAAGGGAAAGAGAAAGGTGAGGATCTTCGACTTCCGACACTGTCAGCGACCTGCTTCGCTTCAAGGATCGTTGCCCTCGATCGCAGTTACGCGCGCTTTGAAGTTGCCGATTCACGAGCGCTCTTTGGCGATGTTTGAAAGTAACGTGGAAAGGTTCTGTTCGGTTTCTGGCTAAAGTAATCGCAAATCACGGAACGGGAGAATTCTCTCGCCAAGAAACGTGCAAGCTCCTCCTTTTCGCGTTGCCAGGTTCGAAACGGCTCTCCTCCCGAAGCCACCCTACATTTCTGCACTTTCCTCCGCAATGCGCGTGGGAGAAGCGACGAGGAGGGAGTAGGAAAATGGAGAGAAGAGGACAGAAGAGGAGGAGGAGGAGAAGCAGAAAAAGAAGAGAGGGAGAGTGAGAGAGCAGGCTCGTGCTTTAATAACGGTACGAAACGCGGAAGCGATTGGCACGCGACTCTCGCGACTTATCTTCAGCCTGCAGATCCACCACGAGTATCTTCTCTCCCAGTCGCGCGCACATCGACGCGAGTAGACGTCAGGCTGAACTTCTGCTTCCCTCGTGCCACGTTTCTCTCTTTTCTATGCTCCTTTCTTTGCCTCTCTCACCGTCGTCCCTAACGTGACGTTAAGCGTCAGGTTCTCCCTCACCTCCAAGCGATCAAACTTGTCTTCGAATTACCTCTGCTTCTCGAGTATATTGAGAACAGCCAGCGACGAATCGAGCGCTGCAAGCTTCAACGATGACGAATCACTTGCTTTAGGGTCAAAGTGGAGGCGAGCGGATAATTCTAGCGTCTGACCCGATTTTGCCTTTTCGACGACGTTAAAACAGATATTGCAACGATGACAACAATCCTTCGGAAAGTTCTATTTCAGAAATCCGTTGCTGCGCCCACGTTTTTTCTCGAACCGGGGTTGTATCGCGCGATCGTAAAGTAGAACCGAAGTCTGTCGATCCATCGGGACAATTAATTTGGGTCTGAGAATTATTTCGCGTCGTTTTGGTCCACGTAACGGCAGGATTCATGTTCCAGTTTTAATCGGTGCAATCCAATTGGAGTAGGTACGCGTCGAAGCACCCTACACCCCTCTACTCCGCGGTCGACTCGACGGCACGGTATGCAGAAAGGGACGAATTAAAAATTCTAAGTGATCTCACGCGAGAGCGACCACGAGAGAGAAAGAGAGTGAGCGAACGAGGAGAAAGAGAAGGCGCCTGGTCACGATTCACCGGTGTCAGTCGAAACGGGATTAATCTCGCTTTTGCAGCATCGCGAGGCATTCACCGGTGAGGAGGGATCCTTTTGTCGACGGTGCCACGGTTCTCGCGGCTCGCGGCTCTCTCACCGGTCGCCCCTCCACGGGCGTCCTTTTCAGGCGATATTAATTGACACGTAATTAAGCGGTCGTTTAAACGACGCCTCGGTGCTTTATTGCACGCTCCTTATGATTTACGTGCTCGGTCTGACCTATGGAGAGGTAACGTGCAAAGAAAGGCTCCGGCACAGAAAGATGAAATAATGGAGAGGATGAGAGTGAAAGAGAGAGAGAGGTTTGCAAGCTTGAAATAGGCATCGGGCTTGTCGTAGGCCTACAGTCGCATCGGACGACATCTCCTCTTCCTCTTTCACTCTCTTTTCCACTCCACTTCGCCTCGACAATCTTCACGGTCTCTCCTTCCCTCCACCAATGTTTTCACCAATGCCAGCCTTTCGTAGAAAGGCACGAGGCAAATGGAACGCGGTGACGGCGCCGCTCGACACTTCTCGACCACGACGACGACGACAACAAGCACGATCATTAACCCGCCACCTGTCCGCCACGTTGGTCTCCCTTTCGTTCCGCGAGAGCAACAGAAAAACTGCCCGCACGGCCGGATTCCGCGCCGGCACCCACGCCTCGCGCGTGGATATTCAGCAAATTGCCGGCCGACGACGATGCCGCGCCAACGACGCGTGAAATGCGTAATCACATGGTAGCCGATGCTCTCTCTAGATCCGAATAGAGCGCTAGAGGTTGCAGTGAGGTTGCAACAACTGGATTCGCAACGGTTCGCGTGGCAGCGTGTAGGGTAGAGGCCACTTGATGCGCTCAGCGATGATTTTCTTTCGCAGCTGGCAATTAACACGGTGACCTTCGCGAGGCGCTTCACAAGGATGTTGAGTTTTTCAAGATGGACGAATCCGCGCTTCGAGTCGGTTCCCGTTCGAAGGTGGCCGAGATCAGGCGCATGCTCGATGAAACAATCTGTAAGCAATCTTGCCGCTACCCGGCGTGCTGCTTTTTGAGGTAGAAGCGTTAAGAGGGTCGATTAAATTCTGTGTAATTTAGCCGAATGTCGGTTGCCACGTTCGCGAGGATGCTTGAGTTCTTCGGAGAACTCGTTCCACGTCGCCTCGTGCGCGGCCAGTAGTGAAGGTCGAGGGAACTCGGCAGGTAATTAAAGCGCCTCGAGATGTCAATTATTGGAGTACGGGTTTTGCTACCCGCGAATGGAAGACCGATTAACAGGATGACCTTAGCGATGATCTCCTCGTAAAAGTGGGCACTGCGGAATTCTTAGTTTTCCACGCGCTCGAGGACAACCGTAGTCCGAATAACGAAGATAGCCATGAGACCGGAGACTGTGAAGTTTTTGAAGCGCGTCCATTGAAGTCTCGTTGGTACATTCCGGCCTGCGTGCGAACTTTATTTTTATGAGAAGGCAGCACGCAGGGGTCGAGTGCTTCGGCGAACGTCTTCTCCGCTTGTAAAATCGATCCGCAGACTCTCTCGATCCTCCAGAAGGGATCGAATCGACGCGATACGATTCACCTTTCGCGTGTTATCGGGGAAATCTCATTAACCAATTCATGCTTCCAATTACTCTCTGACCCAAGGCTCGAAAGGGAGAGCCTATTCTCGTGGCGCTCCCAATTTCAGAAAGCAGCGAAAGATCTCGAGGTACCTCTCCGGCTCTTCGCCCTCCGTTTCCTCTCGAGCTCACCTCCATTCTCCTCTCCTCGTCTCAGTGTCCTCGTGAACGAGACTCTTTGTTAGCCCGTCGTGTTTTTTTCTCATCCCCTCTCTCTCTCTCTCTCTCTGTTTCTTTCTCCTTGTCTCGTTCTCTGCCTCTCTCTCCTTCTTCCCGCATTCTCCATTTTTTTTCCTCAATAACACTCGTCGGACCCTTTTGCTTAACGTGCTTTTCACCTCCTCGATTTAGCGACCTTCCTCTCCCTCTTCTTCGTCCTCCTATCCTGCTCTTCTTCCCTCTTCGCTCGCCTCTTCACTCGGTACGTGCACAGGCCTTACACCCGCGCGCGCTCTCTCGACGAGCCAGCCAGTCGGTCTTTAATGCGTCTGCAACTTCCCCGCACGCTTCATAGGTTCGATGAACTTTTCTCTTCTCCTCTCGCCATCGTGGCCCTTTAAAGGTGAGCGTGTCAAAGTTTCAAGAGACCGTTGTCGCCGCCCTCCTCGTTCTTTTGACTTTTCGACCCTGATTCGTTCGTTTCCTCGAGCATCCAATGAGGAATCTAACAGACAAGAGCGGAAGTTCCGGTTTGAGTATCTTTCCTTTTTCTCTATCTTTGTAAGAGATTTTTTTAATTTCGCCAGGGTGTTTGTCCCACCTGACAAATAATGGCGAACTATGCACGCCGGTTCACCGGAGCCAGACTTTTAATTCGCACTCTTCTGAAATTGATTTGTAGAGAGCAACGCAAGAGCCTAATAGGTAAACAAGCCGATTTAGATTACGAGGCGACTTTCTTTCTGGAATTACGAGTTCGCCATTAGTCTCGAACGAGTGACGTTACGAGGTCGTTTAATGAAGAAAAACACGCGGATAATAATTTCAACCAAAAGAAATTTTAACCTAAAGAAACGTGAACCCCCCGGTGCTCGTAACGATGAAATCACATATTGATCAACAGTTGCGCGATTCCCGTTCTGCTCAGTTCCGGGGAAAGTTTAAGTAAATTCGGTGCAAAATGGCAACTTGCGAGAGTGTGATTTTGTTAGACACACGCGATACCTCCCGGAGTCACATCACGGTAAAGTACCCCTGGGTGATCGTCGGAATCCTAAGACGTCTCTACGACGATTATACGATCCTATCCTGTTTACACTTTCACATCACAGCAAACGTTTCCACGTTACTGACGCGCGCGCAGTCAAATTATCCTCGTTATTGCCTCTATAATTTATGCACGCCGTCCATCAATCACAGCCGGCAACAGTGATTACAAAAACCAACCCGGACCGAGGATTCAGTCGGCTGGGAGAAAATCGTTCTTACGATCGTGGCGTGTCTCTCTCGGAGATCCTCACATCTAATTAAGGAAAATACCAATCGCATCTCCAGCGCCTCCTTCTATCTTATCGATCGATCACTTCGTTCGTCTTCTCCTCCTCTCTTATCATCCTCTTCTCGTAGCTCGTCGCGACCCGTAGATTCGAAAACGTCCGTGTTCTCGAATTCAGTCCCAAATTCTAACGGATCACACCGCGCTTCCTCTTCTCGACTGAACCATCCGAGCTACAGATACACGTTATTTATTTTGCTATCTTCCCGCAGGACGTCAATGCTCGATTATCTCGGGGAAGATTCCCTTTTCAGGCTGCATAGAACGCGCCCCTGCGCTCAAGGTACACAAGGTGCAGTCTAAATCTGGAAAGCCTATCGAAAGCGCAGCTGGCATCAGGTATGCGGAGAGAGAGAAAGATAGAGGAGCACCTACCTTCGATACTTTTATTATAGGGCGCGGCCCGAGCATCTTTCTCTCTTACTTTTTCCTTGCCTTTCGTTCTCCCTGCGTGTTCTCGCTTCCTCCATTCGCGTCGTCATCCGCACGGTCGTCGACCGTTTTTCCCGCGGACGAGAAACGTACCGAAAGTTGAAAGCGTGGGTGCCTTTTTATCGTCGGGGCCCCCGCGTTTCTTCCGTCAGGTACCCACCATGCCACGAGACTGAGTTCTTTACCTTCGGACAGATGTTTCCGACGATCTCCAATGGCACCTTCCTTCTGTCTGCCCGGCTCCTTCGCCGTTTGAACTTCACACATGAGGATATTTTCACACATGCAGTCTCTGGGTATACCTAGGCGCAGGTATGGCTCTACGCCCTTTTGGACTTTCTTGCCCAAGGGGCCTGAAAAGAAACCTCTCTTCGTGGGCGCAACAATTGCGGAGCCTCGGAATCCTCCGATTCTCCTTAGGGCCCCGACGCCATTTCATTGTCGGGACAACGTCGTTGCGCTTCCTCTTTCGCTTTTTTCGTCCCCTTTTCCAGCCTCTCTTCCTCGTCCTTCATTGTGCTCCTACCTCCGTCCGTGTTTCTCGGTGTTCAAAGTTCCTACATTTTTGTAGCTTCTTTTCTACGCACGACACGGGACTACAGAAAAATCGAGAAACTCGCGCCAGTTTGTGGCGGTTATCGCGTGAACTTGAGTCTCGATTAGGCGGCTCTCGATTGGACAATCGATTTTGATTATCGGTCGTTGGTCGCGCGCGCCCGCTTGATTGATACGCAGCTGTTGGACGCTCATGGCCGGTCGCTCATTCTTTCCCTTCGTCGATTGGCCAGCGGCGGGTAGCAGCCGGAATTAATGTTGACACGAGCGTTACGACACGTTACAGTGTTACACGCGCCGGCAGTCGAGTCGCCAAGTCTCTCGCTCTCTCTCTCTCTCTACCTCACATTTTTTATTCTCTCTTCTTTTCTTTCTCTCCTCTCTCCCTTCTTCGACTTCCTCGATATCGAAGCCTTTAAACGCCCTCGATGTTGTCCGCACTTGTGATTTATGAGTACCAATGACCTGCGGCTTGTATAGCTCCACGATACGTTTACAATGTCGAAGGAAGTGTGGAAAGAGGCTCGGCTCGCCCAGGCGGTTTAGGATTATTATTAGGGACCATTAGAAATTAGTTGCAAAACCCACGGCATACGCGTGGGTTAAATACGTGCCTGGACTCGTTCAAGGAGGATCCAAAAACCACCGAAGGTAAAAGAGCAGTAACGAAATCCTCGGCCCTTCCTAACACCGGCCACCGACCTCGTCAACTGAAACGACGACGTCCGTCGATATTCAACAGCTGTCCATACCAATCATGCGCCGCGTCA
This sequence comes from Tiphia femorata, assembly GCA_944319695.1. Classification (NCBI taxonomy): domain Eukaryota; kingdom Metazoa; phylum Arthropoda; class Insecta; order Hymenoptera; family Tiphiidae; genus Tiphia; species Tiphia femorata. The sequence goes on from OX090899.1 coordinate 3,525,509, forward strand.
TGCCGCAGTCACGCTATATCTGGGTTAGAACTGGATCTACTGGGTCTCAACAACGCGACAACACGATAATATTTCTCCGAGTGTCCGAAATAGGTGACTTTATTCGCGATAACAACGACGTCTCCTAAACGCGTGTCTCACAAATGGCCAGATTCGATCCGTTCCAGGTCATTGAAATCGAATTCTCAGGTGTCCAATGTAAATCCACGCGGATATTGTACTTATGTCTTTTTCGAGATTTGCAAAAAGAAAAATTCACGCGGCAATATTCTCGCTGGAAAGGAGAATAGGCTGACCACAATGGGTTAATGCATACTTTCCTTTCGGTTCTCCGATTGGAGCTAGGAACGAGCCAGGACCTCCAAAGCCTGACCGCACGTCCATTCGAAGGCGCGCTTGAGAACGCTGAAACCTTAGCGACCGTCCGTTTCTTTTCCCACCTTCAATTCCAGTCGATAACGAGCGGGTGGTTAATGGCTGGCATTAAGAGAGTCAGGACAAGGAGGGAGGTGGCGGCGACCGGTACCATGTGGCGATTTGACTTACACGCCCCGATATCGAGAAGTCTTTAACGCCTTCGACATTGTGCCTCGCGTGTGCGCGCTCGCACTCACTCGGTGATTTATGGGCACCGTTCAGCCGCTACTTGTAATCAGTTACAACGTTCCTCACGATAAGAGAGCGTTACGCCCGCTCGCGATCTCTCTTTCTCTTTGTCTTTCTTCGCCGGATAACGGGCGGACAGTAGGCGTACTTCTATTGAGCGCGATGAAAACGCTCGAGGAATTACGGTGCACGGCGCACAGGAGCCCTTCCTCGTGCTAGCGCTAGCAACGTGCCAAAGACTGGCGACTGCCCGGGCTCACCGTTCGCTACCGCGATTCCAGTTGCACCCAGTCGAGGACTCCTCTCTGATTCGCAACGAGCGCCGATCGAAAGGAGTGGGCCGTTCGAGCGCAGTTGCCGTTTTAAGAACGCATTTACATAAGTGAACCTTCCAGGGAGAGAGCGCTATCGGTGACAGGTGCAGAACCGTGAGTCGATATTTCCAGGGATCTTGAAAATTCTTTAGATCCGAAGTAGAAGCGTCCGGCACATCGTAGGTGTCCTACAGAACCAGTGACCATTCGACGATCAAGGCCACGTTTCGACACTTTCGATTCAATTTATGTCTTTTGCGCCGAAGTATCGGAGAATTGAGGACGGAGGGCGTGTAAAGAGTTAAAGCGTAGAAACGTGGAATATGTAAAATTCACCGACGCTCTGAATGCGGCACGTTTGCTCTCGATCAAAGAGAGGAAATTAATTGTTGGAATTTTCAGCACCCCGAGCGAGCCAATCCTACCGATCGATTATGCGGTGCTTCGATATGAGATGGTGAAACTGCGCCTGATGCTACTTAAATAGGTGATAGAATTAGAAACGATGGATGATCTCGATTATCGAACCACCGATCCGACGTGATGGGATCACGCGTCGGGAAATATTGAGCCGTAATTTATATCGGGACTCGCTCGCGCATTAATCCAGTTCTCGCGAAACAGTGGGTGAAATGAAATTTTTCGCAAAATCGTAAAAGGTAAGGTCGAGACTGTACCGCGTCGAATCCAATTAGCCTTTCCTGTGCGTCGCCAGCTGACGGCGGGGAATGGTTTTTCCCCTTCGAAAGTTCAAACCACGTGTGCATAATATCTGTGGACATTGCGCCTCGGGAATCCCCACAAGGAGGAGGAGACCTTGTAGGATCTCGAAGTTCGTCCCAGAGGAGTCACGGTTCAAAGCCCATCGGATTTTGTTCGACTGGGGGGCAGAAATTTTAAAAAGTTCTCGTTCACGTCGTGCATTTATCGAGCTTTATTTACGAAACAAAATAACTCTTCCAGGAAAACGGAAAATCCTTCTCACTTTCGGCATCGACAAGACCACAGGGCCTGCTCGTAAATCAAAGCTCCCTTCCACCTCGTCTATCCATCGAAAATTTATCTCTCCGCAATTGTAAATCTTCGGGGAGAAACAATCGACGTGTCCCTCCCGCAGTTCCTTCTCTACCTACTGGTCAAGGGGATTTTCCACTCTCTCCGCTGTGTCGCCAAACAATTGCCTTCGCAATGGCTTTTCCTTTTACCCTCCTCCACCGTTTCACACTCTTCTCGCGCGTCATCGTCGCACACGTGTGCTCGCGCGCGCCGACGTCATAGTTACCACCGATTCGCACCACTCTCGCACCAGCAGACGCGTTTTAAGGTCGCATTTACATAGGTAAACCTTCTCGGTGGATGCGACAACCCACGGCAGGATTGTACGACAACCGCGTGCATCAAAGTCCCGTTGTGTCCTCGCGCGACACCACGGCGGAGGCGACGGTTTTCACGGTGTTAACCGCACCGTGCGCGTGCAGACCGTGCGCGTGCAGACCGTGTGCGTGCAATTCTGCGCGGGTGCACGCGCGCAGCCTATCAGCCGCGTTTAAACGACGAGGAGGACGACGACGACTCGAGGATTAAAGGGAAGCTAGCACGATGGCACAGCCGGATCGAAACGAACGTAGGAGGCGCGTTAAAGTAAGGCGTTATGGGGTGTAATCCCCGTAGGGGCTGTCGTTCCTGCGTGGTGCTAATTGCGGGAGTGGCCGCTACAGGCACGAGGGTTAATGGGCTGGTCAGCCGCGTTGGGCTTTTCCAAGCTGGAGACAAGCTTTTATTTTCCGCTGAAACGTTTTCGAACCGTTTCACAGCGGCACGTCGATGCAAAGGCAATATTCATTGAGAAATTTTATCGACTACATTTTTTTATTCACCAACGTACCAACGTTCGATGAAAATCTTCACTAATTGCAGCATTTTCCGGGTGCATGATATTTCGACGCTTCGACGCGTGGATGGACGTTGAAGCTTTTCAAAAATAGCTTTAACCGGTGTCGCGTTTTACATGGGATTCGTGAGCACTGATTTATTCCGCGGCTTACGCGACCTTGCCGAAAATAAATATCAACGTACCACTGTTTCGCGCACTCCAACCCTCTCTCCTCCCAGGAGACATCGAGCGTCGGCGTCGTCTAGGTTTCCATCAAATCAGTCGCTCGCGCGAGTTTGTATTTCGTATTTATTGGGCCCGCGAATTTGACCCTGGCCAGTATTAGTCCGTCCCCGGTGGTACGAGGGAACAGGCGGTCGAAGGTCGGAGGTCGAAAACTCGATAAGCGAGAAAAGTTTGTCGGTCCTTTGTGACCCTCTCGCGCGTTGCGTGGCTGCGGAGAAAAAGAGAGACGAAGCGAGGAAAACGATGAATGAAGGAAGAGAAAGAGAAGGAGACTTGGAGAAGAAAGAAGAAATACATTGGACCGTGAGCGAGCTAGGGTCGAGGGGCATGAAAAGGTCCAAACAAAATGGTTAAACACGTGAAATGGAGAAGCCAAAAGCGATCGCTGAGCAAAACGATTCTCTCTCCTCAATGGTTAGAATTATTCATAAAGCCGGGGTCGTGACTCACCGTGCCGCGCTCTTTCAAATCTTCCTTCCCTTTCTTTCGTCCGCTCTTCGTGTCGTTGTTGGGGCGCAGGGGTACCGGTCTTGTGGACGGCAGCGGTCGTGGAGAATATTGTTGCTAGGTCAGGCCTTTCCGCATGCGTTCTCTGAGAAGAAGAAGAAGGAGAAGAAGAAGAGGGCCACGGTGCGTGATAGAAATTGACGAATACTGCAAAGAGAGAACCCAATAGAATCGCACAATGGAAAACGCGATGCACGTTCTTCCTACCAAACGACGAATTTATTCAATGGGGCCATAAAGAGAGCGTTTCTATCGAGCAGAGCTAGAAATTGCCAGCCTCGCGGTGACTTTATCATCGAAAGCCACTTTTAATAACTCTCGTATTATTTATCCCCGCGACGTAACATTACTTGGCCGCGCGTGCACATTAAAATGTAAACAAGCTAAGCGATCGTTATCGTAATAATAGAGCGCTTCCCTCAAGTACTTAGTCTCAGTTGCGTCGCTTTCCTCATAGTTCCATGCGTGCTTCCTGTACTCGCGTTCAAAGCCAGCCACTGTCTCACGAGAAATCGATACCGGCCTGGTGACGACTCTCGTCTGCAATCAAGAGATCTCTAATTTACCAAATCGGCCAGGATCTATAATTTCTTCGGCTCTCGGCCATCTCTCTGTTCAGTTGAGCAGACATTTCTCCCCGCCGGGAATCGAATGTCCAGCCAGCGTTATGCCTGGCCATTTCAAAAGCATCAGCTTAAAACCTTTGGTCTCTCGAGGGCGCACTCCACCGCGATACGCGATATCCTCGAGCTTCCTGTCCTGGTCTCGAGCTAGTGCGCGTAAGTGCAGAGCCACTCTTCTCTCTCCTCGTGTCCCTCTTCGGTCGCCACTTTAAAAATCGATCGGAGGAAGGTGCGTGGCACGCGGTCTCCCCGACGCTGCGACGTCGAAAGGAAAAAGGAGCCTGTTTCCAGGGTCCCTGAAGGTCTTCCTCGCGCAGCCTCGACCAGCAAGAAGGCGGCCAGTGGCGGACGAAGGCGAACGGACGGACGGATGGCTTGGCGTCGCGAGCGAAGCGAGTCACTCGACCGACCGGTCCGTCCTTTTCTCACGGGGCCGTGGTGGATCGAGCGTCGACATACCTAAACCTTCCATCAACAGCTGGCCATCCCCCGAGGGTACCAGCTGCGCTTCCTGTCGACAACGACAGTGGTCGAGTCATCCCGAAAAATCTTCCTCCATCCGTCTCTTCACCTCTCTTCTCTCCATCTCTCTCTCTCTCTCTCGGTCTGTCTGTCTGTCGAGCTTCTCCGATGCTCAAGCAGGTCTGGATTTCGTCGTTTCGCAAGGATTCTCGTCCTACGGTGGGTCGTTTCGTTCGTTAGAATTCTCCAGGATTATCTCTCGCTCTCGTGAAACCCGCGCGCAAAAGTTAGCGCGACAATCGAAGAGAATGTACACTTGGCTAGACGGAGCTTATTGTTAGATGGGATCTAAAGATTCTCGGTATTTCACCGCGCTCGAGTAGATTAGCTCCATTCTCGACAAATGTCGAGAATTGTAGGACAAGATAAGATAGCGTTACACATTTTATCGGGATATTCCGAACAGATGGTAAAGGTCGATAAGGTGCCCCAACGTCGTGGTGTTCCTGTCGATCGAACAGACCTTACGAACACGAGGCTGCTTCGTTCTCTGGATCCGAGAGGGGAGAAAGAAAAAATCTCAAAGGATTTTCTTCGACGCTGGGTACGAAATGTGTCGATTCATTCTGCAAGCACGTGACCCAGCTCGAGAACGTTACGCAGTGCCAGTGCGAAAGACGCAACCTATCCGCGACGAAACATGCACGCGTAATCGTTAAATGTTAACCGGACGCTTAAACGCTCGCGGTGCATAAATCGTCGAAACCGCGCTTTAATAGAAAACTTCATCAGTGGGCTGCGCGTTGTCGGGCTCGCCTCTCCGGGTAATAATCGTAATTGCGATCTGCAACTACAGTGCGTCTTTCTTCTCGCTGGCACCGGTGCGCCAGGGAACGGCGACGGAGGTTGAAGAAAGAGGAGGAAGAGGAGGAGGACGTAGGTTCGCGGTTCTTGCACAAACACGGTGAGGGACTGCCTGCGATCGCTTGCCGAGACATTGACGCACTTCTCACGTTCTGTATGCTTTTTCCCAACGGACAAGGAGAGAGTAGAACGTCCGAAGCGAAGAATCTTCCCGATGACGACGATCCACGAAAGTGAATCGTTCGAGACCCCAAGAGCTCGGCGATTCGACGAGATTCGGTCCCTCGTTGTTCGCATTTCGCCGTAATTTATTTCGTTCGTGGATAAGTAAATATCTACCCTCTGCTCGATACTCTTCGACGCTTTAATATCACCGGAAAAAATAAGCACCGATACGCCGGGGGTTTATCTCGGCGGAAGAAGCAGAGACCCCAGCGTGGCAGGAGCTCTCGCGCAATATCGACGTCTCCCGTGGGTCTCCTTTCTTCGCCTTATTCTTTTTCCTCTCCCATCGCCATTTATTAATTTCAAAGGCCACCATGCCGGGACGCTTAACGATGCAAATTGCACTCGCGTACCTAAGAACCGAGGAGAAACGGAGACGTCGAGGTGAAAAAAAGTCAGCGCGAGAACTTGGCGCGCGCGAAAGACCAGGACTTTGGCGCTACTCCTTCGTCATTCTTTCTCTTCACCTTCCTGCTCCACCGACTAACTTCTCATTTTTGTTTCAAACTTCTCAAACATCATCGCTACGCGAGAGCGCGCGGGCGCGCGTGTCGCACGAAAGTTGCAATTAGGCTAATGGCCACCCGCGACGCCGTCGAGACCTCGTGGCTCGCGCTACTCGCCACTACTCTCGCGCGTTATTCTTCCATTCGCCGTGGAATGGTCGCGATGCGCTTGCGCGACTACGTATCTGGAAGCACAACAACCGGAGTGTATAATCCAGCACGCCCGGACTTTCCGCGCTCGACTCGGTGCACTTTTGGGTCTCGAGAACTCACGGAAATTGTCCTCGCGAGGGACAGCGTGAGAATTTGTAAATATAATTCCGTTTTTCTCGTCGCAGCTAGGATTTCGCAAAAATGATCCCGGCAAGAAGACATTTCGGTGGATGAGAAGAGCCGTTTAACGTGGAACTTCGACGATAAAGTTCTCTGCGATTTCTTAAGATTGGATTCTTTTGTAATTCTTATAAAGCGGGTGGACCACTCCGATTTTCCAAGTCGAACCTCTTCGCTCCAGAATCGAGCTGGGGCATTAAAGATTCGATCGCGTTTCCCGCTCACGCGTTCGCTATAAATCCTGAGAAATTCCGAAGTGGTTCGCTAGTGACGTGCCGGGCCGCATGGTATATCGCACGCGCAGAGAGCCTTAGCCGTCGAAAATCAAGCAGTTTCCTCGAGGATCACGTAGCGCCGAGAGCGTCGAACGACGACGTCGTCGTCCTCGTTGGTAGTAGGTCGAAGCGGGGAAGGCGGAAAGAATGAAATGAAATGCGAGAGCGCGTCGAAGGCGTTGAATGATTCTAAATACGACGTCCCGTGGTGGAGAAAACGAAAGAAAGGCTAATTTAAGAGATAAAGACGATCCTCTTATTCCTCATTGACAACCACACCTCCGACCACGCTTATATCTGACCTGATTTTCCTCCCTTATGGAGGTTATTCGCCGAGCTAACCCATTTAGCTCGTTGCCACATTCTTCTTCCGCGCTACTAAAAATAGAAAACTTTCAGGAGCAAACATCACCTTCGTCCTTTCGTCCTTTCGTCATTCTGTCCTTCTTTCTTTCCTCGCGTCGCCACTGCTCCAACCACCTTCCCTTCTTCTTCTTTCGCCTCTTATCGTCCCTAAGGATCGATGATTTTCCTCGTGTAGCCAGGGGACACGAAATGTTTCGTGACTGCGGTCACGCGCGCGCACTCTCATTCTCTCTCTTTCCTTTTCCACCAGCTGATGGTCCCCGGCAAAACGAGGCAGGCATCGGCCGTGGACGAAAAATCAGCTGTCCATAACCATCCATTACCATTTTGGCCGACGCCTCGAGGGCGCGGCGGGGCCCACGTAGAAACCGAAAGGAAAAACGGGACAATGGTCGCTCGCCTCGCTTCTTTTCTTTGAGTTGAAAAACGCTGGACTGTGAGAGCACATTCGAAAAAAGGCAATTGGACAGACGCGACCATCGGTATCGTGGACCAATTGTTCGATAATTCGCACGCTAGCTCGTTGCGAGGTGTCTTATTGGATAAAGAAGCGCAGTCGAATTGTGCAATTTCCGAATATTCCAACTGAGCCAATCTCACCGACTGATGAACTTAACTATCCGCAACAACCAACAACTGTTCTCAAGTATCTTTGAGAAAGAAAAGTCAATAACGGTAAATGTTCTCGACAATTTCTTTTGACGGGTCCCTACACCCCGACCGTGTATTGTATCCGGCATATCGTTCGAAGGTGAGCTTCGTTGTATCCTTCTCTCAGGCGGAAATCCACCAACTGTCTCAACTTCCTTTGTAAGGCATCGAGGCACTCGTTCCACCCAAGAGACACGATTCCCTTAGTTCACCACTGTTCTCTTTACCTCGTTGGATCGAGGAATCGATCCTCCAGGGGGCAGTCACCGGCATCGACGCGAATCCTCGTCACTTCCGGTCGGCGCGGAATTCGAGCGGATGCGCCGTGCGTGCAACGCCCGCGGAGAATCGCATAGGAGGAAGCACCGCGGGAGACTTACGATCTTGCGATTCGACGTTTCGAGAGGAGCTCGAATTGCTCTACGACACGACAGCTTCCGATGGATTCGGAGTGCGAGAGTGAGGCCAGCAGGCCGAGAGAGTGCACGGACCATCGGGCGGGATCGACTCGGAAAGGAAGAGTAGGGCCTTTGATGCCCTCCAGCCCAGAATTGAAATAACGGGGACGCTCGGGACCAAGTGGAAACTCGCTCGAGGAACTTGTCAAATAGATATGACGGAGAGTGTCCACGTGCTTGGAATATGGGAATGGAGAATTGTTACGGTGAAAGTTATGGTAATTTATCGAGGCGGTGTGTGGAAAATTTGCGCGAGGAATCAAAGAATCGACATTATCGAGAATAAGAATGTTTTCTGTGGGGGCTGCGATTGATAATCGAGGGTGAGAATTTTTCCGAGGATGGAACATTTTATCGGAGGAAACGAGATGACAATTGTTATCACGCGAATTGGGCATCGCGCTTATAGCACTGTATAAGTAGATGTTATTATTGTCGAACGATTAACATTCTCGCAGAAGCGCACCGACGAATACGAGAGGTTTCGAACGATTTATCGGTTCTTTTTGGAAGGCGAACAGTGGGTAAAGGCAAGGAATGATTATTCTGCGTACGCTTCGTCGAGCGAGAAACTTGGAAAGCTCGATAAGTATGACATAGAGTACCTACGTTTTCAGAATCCTCCTCTCCTCCATCCCGCAGTGCGCGAGTAAAATTGGCCCTTGCACAAGGATCGATTTCGCTACTCCCTGAATTCATTTCTCCTTATTTATCTTATCGAGATGCACGGTACAAAGAGATATGAATTATTAGCGGTGCAATAACGAGAAACGATTTCGCCTCAGAGCCAGTACGGTGGTTATAACGTAAATAGCAGTTGCCGTATCTGTTTCCAACGGAAAATGATTAGAGTGTATCTGCGTGTGCATACAATTAAAACTACGGCTACTACAATCCGGATTGATTAGTTTAAATGTCTCGTCTGAAGAACGTCGCGAGAACAATGTGCTTCCTCAGAAATGATTTATTCCTCCTGTTCGCCGAAAGGATCGTCTTCATCGCGTTTTCTAGTTCGGATATACAAAAAAGCTCGTTAGCTTTCGATTTATCTCACTGGTAACGAAGGAATTCGGCGATCCGTGCAATCCTCAAAATTACAGTTTCAGATAAGAAAACTTTCTCGAGAGGATCGTGACGATTTTTTTTTTCTACTCGAATACCATTCGTTCTTCGTGAAGACCAAAAGGACCAATTAAACGTGGACCCTCGTCGGATCGTCTCGCAATTTTAGCCGCCGAAGAAAGCAGCTGGTGGAAACTTTTGCCCGTCCCTGTACGCGTCTTTGGGCAGGTATCGCCCTGCTCTCTACCTACCTACCTAGACAAGCTCGAGCTGAAAAGGGACGAAGGAGCAATGGAAGGTAAAGGGCAGGTGCGACTGCGCCGTACCTAAGCGAAGGTACCCAGCACGAAGATAGTACGCCCCTGGCACGAGAGGAGTGGAAGGCTATATCCAATTATTAAAATTAGAGGCTCCGTCGCCTTCGGTGAAACGCTCTGGTAAGCGATCTCTTTCTCTCTTTCTCTTCCTTCTTTTCCTCTCATTTTCTCCTCTCTCTCTCTCTCTCTCTCTCTCTCTCTCTCTCTCTCTCTCTCTCCTTCTCTCTTGCTCATAGAGCCAAGGAAGAACGAAGCTCGGCTCCATCTTGTTCCTTACCATTCTCCTTTTCTTCCTGCCTTCCTTTCATTACCGCCTCTTTCTTTCCTTCCTCCCTCTCTTTCTCCACCTCCTTTCTTCCACGTCACGCTCCCTCGGCTTCCTTTTTTCCCCGTCCACGCCGCTCGCCTCACGCTCGTCCTTCTTCCCTGGTCTTGCGGTTTTCGTCAGCTTCTTCCTCCCTTTCTCTTCATTTCTTCCCTCGCCTGGAACCCCCTGGCACTCTCACGATCTCCTGCTTCGTCCTGGGCCAGCTTCGTGAAAACGAGGGGGAAGTTTGCGGTGACGGGAGGGAAAGTTCGCCCCGGAGAGTTTTTCGGCGTCGCCCGTTTCCTCGTCTCAAAAATGTTCGTAGAAAATATTGAAAAGCAAGAAGCTCGCTTTTCTCTTTGAAATCTTCGTCGTTCCTTTTCCTACTTCCTGCCTCCAACTCACTTCATTCTCGTTAACCCTTTTTTCGCGAGGAAACTTCTAGCGGGGCCAAAAAGCAACACTAACGTCTTCTCGTATATTTTTCACTGTAGCGAAAAGCTTAACTTCCCGTCAGCCACTGCATCGCGAGGTCTTTCTCGAATGAAACTTCGTAAACACAACTCTCCGTTATTCGACGATCTCAACCTGCATTCCGTTCTCGGAAATGCTACCAAGACTTGATACAGGTTTCTAAGAGTCATTCGTTATAACTAATAACTTTCGCTTCTTGCGAGTCTTAAGTTTAACGCTTTACACACTGTTTTGTAGCTTACCCAACGCCGAAGTATTTTCAACGGCGCCGTTGAGTATGCGCGTAACAGAATAAAAACTTGTTCGGTAATTTAAATAACCACTCGTTTAAGGAAACACACGGTGGATAATTACGTTGGCGGTATATGCTCGAGATTATGTTGATTTCCGCAAAGTGAACAACAAAGCGAACGGTCAATATTTCGTTACCTGCTTGCCAAACATCGGGAATATTCCGTAAAACCAGGTTATTCGCTCGTCCCCGCCGTTATTAACCCATCCAAACGAATCCTGCTTTTATCAAATATCGGAAATGTAAAACACGCGCCGCAAGCGTGCAATGGAAAGGTGCTCGGTGCCATTGCACGTGACCGATGCGCTCGTTTGGATGCTTCACTCGTGCCGCGCTTCTCGTGCGGTCAGTCCCAGCCCGTCGTCGTTTCCTTCCTTCGCCTACCCTCCTGCCTGCCTCTTCATCCTCACTTTCTATCCCTTTCCCTCTCCTCGTACGATCGCTCGCTTCCCTACTAGGCGCCAGTTTCGTCCTCGCAGTTGTTGGCTATTCGCGAGTTGCGCGCTCCCTGCTCGTCTACTCGCCACAATGCTATCTGTCGAACGCAGACCGCGAATTCTACCAAGGACCGGGTTACTCCTACTGGACATATGTTCACCATCAGCTACAGACCCCACCCACCGAGTACATTTCAGAATAATAACGCGCAATTTCTCCGTGGAATTGCAAACCTCGTGACACAATTATTCCATACAGTTGGGATATCCTGCTTTGCAAACGGAAATTGTTTCGGAAATGGAACTGTTTCTCGGCAAGGACTCGCGCCGTTTCAAGGGACGAATGAATTCTGGAATGCTTATTTCAGAACTTCGAAGCAAGTCCTGCTTCTTCGAGGAATCGGTAGGGACCGTTACTGCCGAGTCTAGATGCAGTCCTCGCGTCGGCTGGACACCAACCACTGGTCCTCCTCCGACCTCTCTCCCTCGTTCTCCTCCGACCTTCTCTCCAGGCCATTGTCCCATCGGCTGACGCGCTATCTGTCGAGACCAGGCAACAGCAGTGGCCCGGTCACGTATAAATGGATCTGGGTTGCTTGGGTCGCCCGCGAGGAGCAGTGGAATTTGATACGAGAGTCGGCGAAACTGAAGAGCACCCAGCAAGACGATCGTTGTTTTACACGCGGTAGGAGTAAAAACATTGAGATTGGCAGAGTGAGGTCATTAATGAAAATAAGAAGATTATGCGGAGGAACACGTGAAACGGAAAGAAGGAAGCATGCGTCTCGAGCATTCACATTTGCCGTAGTCCACGAAGGAAGCTGAAACGAGGAGAGGACCGCATATACCCTCCTTTGGTGTGCTCTTGCTACGCCCACACGGCGCGCACGCTTACACACTCGGAAAAATACACATTCGAGGAGCGGACAAAAATGAGCGGTGCGGTGGCCCCTCACATACTCGCGCTCGCACACCACAGAAACACACACACACACACCACACCCTCCTTCTCGTCCTACTCCCTCTCGGGGCCTGACAAAAGCCGACCTTCGGGCTGACATTCACTTCACATCCGTGCCTCTCTCCATTCGTCTCTCGTCTTTCCGTCCGCCTCCTCCTCCTCCGACCTTCCTTCTCTCTCTTTTATCTGTCCTCTTTCTCTCTCTCTCTTTCTCTCGTTCGTCCTGGACCCCGAGAGAGCACGAGGACCACGTACATCCTCCTCTCGGTAGTCCAGGAAAGAACAGAGAGGAGTGGAAGGAGAGGACTGGATCCAGCAGCAGAGCGAGCACAAAGACCCGTCATGCCGGCCTGCTCGCGGGTGTCCTTCCTCTTCTCCTGTCCGCAACTGCGCCCGGTTTAGAACTAAAAGTTCAGACGACCAAGAAAACGTCCGGCGCGGTCTGTAGCAGCAGGAGGAGGAACGTCCGCGTAAGAGAAGCGGGTAGATGTCCGCGTGTCTCTTTTATTGCTTGACGGACGTGAATCGCCGATGCGCCGTCCTTTGATTGGAATCTTTCGAGATCCTTGAAGGAGTCTTCTTTGGGAAGCTCGAAGAATTCGCGGTATGAGGATGGGCCGAGAGTGGCAGTTTCCTCGTACGCGAAGAAGAAGTGAATGCGGACGGAGGCAGCATCGAACTGAAGTATGGACAGATCGGACGTTTGATTTTCAAACGCTTCGCAGATCGCCTTCCGTATTTGTTTCTTGTTTCGAAACGAGAAAGGTTTCGATTCTACGAGAGTCAAATGCACTCTTCACGGAAGTGACACGCGAGTTGATTTTTAATTTCCATAAACATTTCACGTGGATGCCCCCGTCACCGAATACGGAGAGCACTGTTTTGTATAACTTGACGGAGCACGCGTCAGGTGTGTCTTTTCTGGACCAGCTCGACGAGGGCAGACGTGAAAAGATAAATTTTTGTAAAATGTCACAAACGTTGTTCAGGAAAAAGCATTTGTCTGTGCCTCGAGCGACGAGCGTGTTGTAAATAACGTCGGATCTTTCAAAAATACTGGCTTTGTTAGATTGGAAACCCATCCCGTCAGTTTTACTGTTTCGCTGCACTTTTTTCACGCGAAGTTAAGCCGGAACGAACGAAAGGACGAACGTTGAACGAACATTAAATTGTGACCCGAATTAGCTGATACTCGTCCAGTCTATCAATGGGAAGACACGCGAACAAAGGCTATGATGAAACAATGGAAACGAGTAGCGGAAAGTGGGTTGTTTTCTGGAATCCCGTAAGGATCCAGTGGGGAATCAGCCCCTAAGTAATCCGTATTGCTCGCGTTACGCTCAGATCCTCTGAAGAGGATGAAGACCGGGGTCGATTACGCGGTAATATCGCACCAGGATAATCGCGTTGCCGGGAGGATGAAAGGGGAAGATTGAGAAAAGATGCGGAGGAGGATGCTCGGGGGTGGAAATATTCGAATGATCGCCGGATATCGGGAGCTTATGAAAATTACGACACGTTCTTCTGGAATTATTGGAGAATTACCAGCTAGGGCCAGCTCGACGAAGGAAATATTTTTCTTTTTACTCCGCATCTCTCGGAATCTTTGCCTTTAAGATAAAAACAGGATAATGTGCTTGAATAACCACGGAAGAGCTTTGAAATTTTTTTCCTACCGTCAATTTGAAGATATGAAAATAGTTTCACGGTGGTATTCCTCCACAGCTTTTATGAGAACTCACGAGTGTTACGTACCAAAAATATGCAAATGAAGAGCCACCGGAAAAATGGAGACACGACAAAGGAATAAATTTAACTGCGGCACGTACTTTAAATTTCCGCTTATTACAGCATAATTGCGTTGTAGAATTTCGTGCTAAATTGAATTTTGTGTAAAACCACTTCAATAAGATTTTGATATTTTTTAGGATACGTACAGCGATGCCGCGTCGAAATTCCTCGCGCGCCGTATCGTTTAATTCTAACGCCTGGAACACGGTTGCTGTTACAAAATGGAATTGTTTTGTACGTAGGTAAATTCCGCAGTGCCTTCTCTCCGACGAGGATTTTAACGCGAAATTTCTCTTTAATGAAAGATAGATCGCAGTGAAGTAATTAAAAAAATGAATGTATTCGAGAAATCGACTGTGACTGCAATTTTTCTGCAACAAAAAGAAATTTCAATAATATACTAGTTACAATCGAAGGAGATGTAGCTCTTTGATGTAAGAATAATTCTCGTGGTTATAATACTTGCGACGTTTCTTCATCGTTGCACGACACTAAATAATCATAAACAATTATCGAATCAATTATATTTAAGTTTCTTAAGTTTTCACCGTTGATTTTACTTTTACTGCTGAAACAATGAAACATTTTCAAGATACCTAGACTAGCGTGCGATGTTGGACCAAATGCTTAAAAAATATAAGTCAGAAGCATATGGAGGATTCGTCCATTTGTAATTACCAGCCCAACGATTTGCATACAATGGATATTTCCTGTTGCACGAATTCGTAGGGATGCTCTACGACGACCTTCCTTCGCGTTCTTCCTCTTCTTCGTTTCCTTCTTCCTTTTCCTCCTCTCTTTGCCTTCGCTCCATCCATTGCCTCTTCTCTCTTCTTCGCAGACGAGCCCTCCGTTCCGGCATTCTGATCTCGTCTCGAAATTCCGCGGTCTCTACTCACCGCATTCTTCACCCCCAAGTCGTTCAGTGCGTTCGACACCGAAGGAAAGAAAGAAAGCAGTAGAATATAAGAACTGAATTATAATTGAAATTCGTATGGCGTAATAAATAAAATTCTGTCTCCGCCGATTATTCTCCAAAAGAAAAAGGAAGGACCCATAACGCGTTGACTCGACCTTGTCACTTTTTCAACAGAAAGAAAAATGTTAACAATAATTCCTTCTTTTTTATCATCTCTCCTTTACACCTCGTCCGAACTCTAAAGGTGCGAATCCACGATGAGATATTGTTAAGAAATTTCTGTCTCGAGAGAGTAAAATTTCAGAAGTCACTGTGGAAACAGTTGGTATTTCACAATATTTCGCGGCCTGACCGTGGATACGAGTCTTAAAAATTCTTGAAACGAGTTCAGTTATGTCACAGCTCGAATCAGTAGGCATGCGCAATTTCCTCGAACTTGTCTGTTGCTTCCCTGCGAATGCGTCGTCCCTCGTGTTCGAACGCAGGCGCGCGCAAAGCAGGTAGAAGCTGCTCGAACGAGTCTCTGGTCCGCTTGGAAGCTCAGGTCAGGGATTCAGGTGCCCTCACCCCTTCCTGCTTCCCATCGGCCCTCGTGGCCCCTCCCCTTTATTCGACCCCGCCGACGAATTCTACCGCCAGACGAGGTCAAATACCTGTTCGCCGAATTTACCTTGAATTTCGACTGATTCTCTTCCGTGAAAATTTATTTACGAAGTTTGTCGTCTTCGACGAACCTACATCGGTCGGAGAATCAATCGACGAGAGAGTAGCGCGTCTATTTAATCCCGTTATGAAAATTTCGTGTAAACTTTTGCGACGAATAACGATCGTAGCGCGCAATAACGGGAAAAAATATTCGCAAGCGAGCGACGACGACGTGCTATTCCAAGACTAATGCCAGATTCGATTGGAAAGAGAAATTACATCTGTCAGAGTTGAGCCGCATACTTTCCACCGGTGACTTTCGATTCTAGAAAAACGGCATTTCGACGGGGGAAAAAGAAAAGGCAGGCGGAACGAATTGTTTCTGCTTCGTAAACGTTGCAATTATTTGTACTCCCTCCGCCGATTCGTCGCATTTATATTTACAAAAATTCCTTCGCGATTCGTCGATTATCGAGGAAGTATACGTTCGCTTCTTATTTCGTTGATATTGATGAACTTTCGCACGCCCTACGGGCGCATCCCGGTGAAAGTTTTACATCCTGCGTTCACGACCAACCGTCGAATCTCCAAAAAGAATTCAATTTTCTCGCCGCTTTGACGCCATTATATTGCGAGATATTACAACGTTATTATCCGGTCCGTCCGAGCGAGCAGAGATTAAAATCGCCGAGGTTCTTCCCTTCTCTCCTCGTTCTTCGTTGCCTTTCGTCCTACCGCCTCCCATCCTCTCCCTCCCTTTTTAAGCCCCTCGTCCCTCTCGCATCTCGACGCGACGCATTACGATTTTAATTTCACCGGGATTTCATTTTTTTAATTTCTCCCTTCTCCCCTCTCTCCCTCTCTCTCGTTCGATGCCCTTGAATACCGCAGTTTTATTATCCACGACGCGGATAATTAAACGCTCCCTCGGCTTCCGCTTCTTCTTCTCTCTTTATAATTTCTCCTAATTAATTGGACGCTTGCGCGATCCAGTCCCTTTTTTATTCTCCTTGCGAATCGAGCGAGTGGTGAGCTGCAAAGGATCGACGAAGATGATTCGCAGGTACGCTGCAACGGAGAGAGATCCCCTCGGACTCTGGATAATCGACGAAATATCCTTCTTCGTTGGAAACGCTTAAAATCGGCATTTCACAGATTTTGTCGTACTTCGGGAGGAAAAAGTGGAATAAAAGTCCGTGTCTACGAGCAACGGTACGCACGTTTCGCTTTTCTTTCGGTTGGGCTGGCGCGTCGGGGACCGGTGCCTCGAGCGGCAGATAAAACCGTCGATATCAAAACTCTACCGGTAGGTAGACACACCTGAATTCTCTGTTACTCGGAACCCGAGGCCCTCCTTCCTCCGCCACCGTTGCCGCCACCGCCACCGCCACCACCACCACCACCACCACCACCACCACCACCACCACCACCACCGCCGCCGCAGCACAGGGTCCTTTCACCTTTCCCTTCACCGTCCGCAGACGTGGCATTTGTCATTCCATTTGGTCCTATACGTCGTCCGACTTCCTTTTACCTGGGGACCGGCGCGCGCTGGGCCTACCCGAAAAAGGGCCGTTCCTCGATCGTGGCCTTGAATCGGGCCGCTCCTTCTCTCCTCTCCTCCCATCCAGTCCCTCTCTTCTCGTCTCCTTTTCTCCTTCAATTTTTATTGCTCACGTCCCATACTCTTTCTCTCTCTCGTCCCGTTCTCTTCACTCGCCGTTTGTCCCCCTCTCTTACTATCTTTCTCTCTCTTTCTCTCATTTTTCGCGATCCAGCCTCACGAGACAGAGAGCCGACGCGGACCAGAGCCGAATTTCTGCGCTCTTTGTGCGCTTTATTGCGTAGAACTTGGACGAGCCTCCGTGGCTGCGTCGCGCGCGCGACACTCGCAAGGTTTTCCTGTTCCTTTATTGGCATTCGACTGGGTAGAAAAGGGCGGGGAATGGCGACGTGACTACAACGACGCATCCGAGGAACGAAAGGTGAAGAACTGCGCAAAAATCAGCGATGAGTCTCAACGACTCAGTGGACGTGGGATTGTTGTAGGAATGTTGTACTGGTTTCAATCCGTGATCATTTTTCATATCGCGATTCTACTCCAATTACTGGATATTCAATCAGCGTAAAATGTGACTTTAACTCCGAACAGGATTTTCGAATTAAATACGACACCAACTAGAGGGCTCGATCCGAAACTCGTCTCGCGAATTTATTATGTAAAATCCTCTGTCGACCAGTGGCACCGATAGTCTCCGAAAAATGCGAAGATTAGGGAAAATGTCGCGGCAAGCGGAGAAAGTAAAGGAAAATAATTGACAGTCGTCGGTCCGCATTATTCGCGAGACCCGTTAACCGACGCAACGAGACAGGTGGCCGTCTATTGCGTAATTTGCAAATGATAGTCGACCACGCATTCACGCTCCTTTTTTTCTTTTTGAATAAAAACAAATTGGCTCGGCTTCGAGCTGCTGCGACCGAGACGAGACACTCCCAGAAACAAAATTCAAATTTGGAGCGGAAGAGTATACCTTACCGATCGATCGATAAGTTTATTCGATCTTACTTTTGTCTTCACACGCGAACGTCGAGCAGCATCGATATACCGTGCAAATTTTCTCAGTAACTAAAACTTCGAAGTTTAAACTATTACCGAGGGAGATTTTGACAAACAAATCACGCGTTGTATAATTGGAAGTATGTGGCAGAGAAATCCTATTGGTCGCCATTCATCGGTCGACACGCTCGTTTTCTTATATAAATCATAGAAATCGAACGTCCACTCGGGGTGTGGGGGGTGTCTCTCGTTGTTGTCGCTCTCCTTTTCCCTTTCAATTGGCCACGAGGTAAAAGTATCCGTCGTCGGGTCGACGCTGGTGCACGCGCGCCTGTACCGAGAGAAGTGGACGAGGAGAAAGGGAGAAGAGAAATGCCACCGTGGCGTTCTTATGACGCATTATTACGTCGGCGTCTCACGGCGTCACCTTCGACGTCGCGTCCCTTTTACACGTGCGCTCGTCCCTTTGCACGTCAACGTCCAAGAGGAATTCGTTGCAAATGTACTAATCACGCCAGTGAAATATCGCAGCTCGCATCAAACGAGAATCAAAAGTACTCGGCATAACGATCGATTACGCGCTCGTTAATTGGACACTTTCACATTTGTCATTTTAGTAATTTTATTAGTTCCTCGAGCGAGCGCTACGATATGTAACGCGACGCCGAGTCGATAAGTTTCACCGTTCCCTCTCCTCCGCTCATTTTCTTTCATTAATCGCGCGCACCCCTCTCCGTCCTTTTTTCTCTTGGAAATCTACGCCCGACACGATTCGATAGTCATAGTCATACCTCGTACGACCACTACCGGGAATAAAATTTATTTTCACATGAAATCGCGTTAGAAGCGCGACACACTTGACGTCTGCGGATAACTACACTTCATAACGGAGCGCTTACGTAAAACACGTGCGCGCGCGATGAGAAGTTCTCGTTACATTTAATTCGCGTTTACGATACCTAGACCCGAAGACTAAATCATCGAGCTAAACGGATATATCGCAATGGAGATTTCAACGGAGGACGGAAGTACCCTCGATGACTGTACTTTTGCGAGGGTCGTGGTCGGATGTCCTCGAAGAAAAAAAATCGGGACTCGAAATCGTGACGAGCCATCCGTGGATTCGTCATCGTTGCTGACTCAACTGTTGGAACAGCTGGCGCGAGCGAGCGAACGAGCGAGCGCCTGCCCGTTCCCTAACGAGCTTCGCAATTTTCTTCGATTCTTCGCGCATCTTTAATTGCTCGAGCGGGCGCCTCGTGAGTCAAACGTGGAATCGTCGACGACGTAGAACGGAAGTAACTTTAACCTGAGCATTTGAGAGACTCGAGAATTCGCACGATTCACCGAAGCGGCGGGTCGTCGGAGGCTGACTCAACGACGGAACAGCTGGGACGAGTAGAAGAGGAGGGATCCTACCGCGAGAGCCCAGATTGTGCGTTCTAATATCAGATCCCCCGGAGAACTCCACGGGGAACGTGGCTCGAGCAACCTCGTGCGTTTCAGGATCTCTAATCAATTCGTCTTTCTTTCTTCTCTCTTTCTCTTTTTTTCCTTTTTCTCATCGCACGATTACAAGCGACTACGCGAGGAAATGCACAAATTAATAACGCAATAGAGCAAATTCCTTTTAATTTCGGAGGAAAATAGTATACTGTAGACTTATTATCAAATCTTTTTTCTGGATTCGCGTAAATTTCCGCAGGTTGGGTAACACCGTCCGGTGAGAGATTTACCGCCCTACGATAATTTCACGAGCGCAATGTTACGCCGAACTGCGAAACATTTTTCCAGGGTTAATTCGACGACGTCGGACAGGCCGAAGGGCGGCTGGGTTTTCGGGGAGCGGTCCATGAAACGCGCAGTGCACACGAGGGTTCTCCCTCGTATCCCTTCGATCTCTCCCTATCTCTTTCTCTTTCTCTCTCCTTTACTCCTTCTCTCTCACCATTCTCTATCCTTCTTCCTCTCCCCCTCGTCGTACAGTCCCCACGAATAACGTTTCAGCACTGGGTAAGGTTCACGCATTGGCGCACGGTAGCGAGGACCGGAAAGATGAAAATCATACGACAATAATTAAAAAATCATGAATTCGTTCGAAAACTTCGTTTACAAAAAAGAAATCTCTCGACGGTACTAATCTTTTATGCATCCACTCCATTTTTATTTTATCTCTCGAGGAATGTTTTCAGTACTCGTCGATTACACTTTTTAAACGTAAACATAAAAATAATAAAAAGTCCTGGAGAAAATGAGAAAAAATGGGTCCGATGATAGAAAATTGAAAAGAGTGGTAGACGAGGGTCCCCAAGGTCCTCCGCCAATGAGGGATCGGGACGTCAGGAGCGGTCGCACGGGGCACCGAGAGCATCGGATACGCGACTGTACCCATTGCCTTCTCCTACCCCCACCACTGGGCGGCGCTCCATGCGCGTCGCAGTCGCGGAGCGCCCGCCGCCTCAGTCTTCGTTGGGTCGTCGCCGTGGCGGCATCGTAGTCGACTTACATCTCGTTCGCTCTTGCGCGCGCCCATTCTCCTCCCCGGCGTGCAGTGTGTTTTTCGTTTTCTCCTCACTTCCCTCACCCACCCTCTCTCTCTCTCTTTCTCTCTCTCTCTCCTCCACGTACTACGCGCGCGCGCACCCGCACACCCCCGCACGCACCACACAAGAGACCCACGGCAGACTACACACTCTCTCCTCTTCTCTCTCTTCCACCGCAACTCTCGCAAAGTTCTAAAACGCGAGTAACGGAGTACCACGGTACTGGGACCCGACGAGAATTTCACGAAGAGATAGGAAGAAGAGGCGCGCAAGAAGTGGGGGTGGAAAAATCCAATCGAATCTCGTCCTCTTCGTCCTACCCCCACGGTAATTTATGTCTCGCGCGCGTGCAGGCTCCTCGATGCGCGCCACCGACGGCAGCCAGGGCGCGAGGAACCGAAGAGAAGGAAAGGATCGACGACGAGTGAATTGGTGAGACGGAAGAAGTGGTGGTAGAAAGAGTTGCGAGGAAGGGTGGAACGGAGCTTGTAAGTGGAAGCGAGGGAAGAAGGCACCGTAGGGGTCAACGTGGAAATTGTACGAGCCGAGAAGAGAGGCGGAGGAGGCGTCGCGCTTTTTACGGCGCACATGTGCATTACCGGTAACCGCTTATTCGCGGTGGAAGGTGACACGGGTAAAGGAGCGACGAGAGGTGGACGAGGTGGTGGTAGAGGAAGAAGAAGAACGAGAAGAAGGGACGCTACCGCGTGGCCCACCGTCGTCCTCGTCGTCCTCGACTTTGTGCTGTTGTGAGTGCGCGTAAAGTGCCGCGGGATATTATTTTGTTTTTCCATCCGGAGAGGCTTACTCGTCTCTCCATCTCTGTCTCTCGCTCTCTCGGCCCGTTGTCAGAGGTGGTGCCGAGCCCGAGAGAGGAAAAGATTGGAGGAAAAAGTGCTGCGACGGGAGATAATTACGGGAGCGCGGAAGAAACGGCGCGAGGCATCGTGACACGCGCGTCAACGGATACGTCGCACGAGATATGGATTGGGCGGTGAAGGCTCGCCGAACGTAAGTCTTCTGCTTTTAGAGATTTCTCACTCTTCGAGAGGGAGATCCGATCTTCCTCTCGCCGGTTCTAGGGTTGGGAGTTGCACGATTATTCTCCAATGCTTATCCGTAATGATCGAGGGCTGGCCGAATTCGCGTTTTCACTCGGAGCGCTCTCAGTGGGCCGACGTTGGGCCGTGTCGTTTACCGAGGTACCACGAGGAACTCTTCATGGATGTTTCGTGTATTTATAAAAGTAGCCCGACGCTTTCTTCGATTCGGAGCAAATGTTTAGGAACTTTGTATTAAGGGAATAGGATCCTTTGGAATTGTTTTGGAGCATGCCAACGGAAGGCGCGACGAGAAGTTTCAAATCCTTCGGTCCTTTAATATCATCGCACGAGCCAATTTCAGGGACAATAATTTTGTTCATACCTTGGTAATCCCTTTTCACGTGGATAATCCCAACCCTTTCTCGAGTCGCTCCCATGCGAGCACGTTGGACTCGGAAATGTTTCGTTCCATTAAAAACACTCGCTTGTTCTCGACCAACAGCAAACCCGTCGACTCCCTCGAGGGTCGTTCTTCAACTAAGTGCCCCGGTGAACGCAACTGCGTCCGTTTTACGCGAACTCGTCGATCGAGACGGTATTATGCCGAAGCACGACGAATCGGAGTCGTTCGAGGCGAGTGTTGCCACGCGGAACCGCGCGGCGAAAGAAAAAAATTTGAGTTTGCCCGGATGGAAAGGACGACGCTCTTTGTTCGTGAAGATTACCTCGAGCGGTCGTCGTTGTGTTTATATCGACAGTTCGCGCACTCTCCGTTAAAATGTGACGATACCCGCGCGAAAATCGACTCTACGGCGCGTTATAATGAAGCGACGTTAAAGTGGAATTGGCTGTTGGGCGCGTTATAATGAAGCGCGACACCGGAGTGGAATAATCGGCGTGGAACGTGAGAAAGGAAGGGAAAGGAGAGAGGAAGGAACGGCACAGCCGCGTGTCGTTAGTTCCACGTATGCGAATTGAACTCGCGCGAGCAAGTGAGCGCGCGGACGCGACACACCCCGTGGGAATCTCGTTGAGGAAAGTGCAGTGGCGGATTCGCTGCAGCGTGAAGGCCGCCGCGGAAGTGCATCTTTAAGGAGCACCTCCGGTCCCAGGGCGCGCACGCGCGCGCAATTCAACCGCGGATCGACTCCTCGGTGCAAATCGAGAGGCGAAAACAGGGTTGAATATTTTGACGACGCTCCAGCCATCCTTTAGTTCTCTCTTCCTCGTTCCATCGTACTCGGGCGTGACTTTCAAAGTTGAAAATCGGCACGTATGGAGCGCTCCCTATCGACGGCGAGCTGGTCGCTCGTGACGTTCGACGCCGCGACGTCGCCGCGACTCCTGAAATAGAAAATTATCGGGGAGAAACCCGAGTTTCCCCGCTTCGAAGTTCTAACGACTCTGCTGGAAGTTGCCGGAGGTTACGTGCGCGAAGAGGGCGAGTATCGTACGAAGTACGGGAAATAAATTGCGGGGTGGGTCACACTCGGTGCAGGTAGGATCGGTAATGATAGTTTCCATTTGGCGGGGTGTTGTGGTTGCGAGTCAACGACGTCGATGTTTACCGCGATACATCGAGAAGACGCACGAGACTCGGGCCGGAATATTTTTTTTATATCGATCGTAATCGCGTCCTGCTGCCTTTATCGTGGTAGCCTCGCGAGGTCGAGTTTATTACGTACGAGATTTCGCAAAGACTCCCTCGGAGTCGTGTTCGCGAGGCAAAAGTCCTCGTAGAAAATCGGCACTATTCTGACGATACGGGCTCGTAATTCTTCCCCCCCTCGGAGATTGGCAAAACCGCGCGGCAAACAAATTTCTGCCGGGTGACCCGGAGCGAAACTCTTTCGCGCTCGCACAATGTCCTCCTAATTGCACAACAATGGGGTGTCGTTTACCGAGCACGAATACGAGCGTCGACGTAAACCCGGCTCGGAGCTTTCGGCAAATAACGTCGCACGGAGAAGTAATAAAATCAGCGCGGACTAACCCGGGATGCTCGCTCTCTCGACCGTGCTTCTCCTCGAAATTACCCATTCGAGGCACAATCGAAAATTACACAAGCGCGACCCTCCTCCTCTCCAAGGATGTCTCTCGGAGACGCGCCCAACTTTCACGTTACCTTCTCGACGATGACGACCGTCGACGATTCCGAATGACAATAAACAATAACGAGACGATACCACCGGGTATGAGAGGCGGCTTTCGGTTTTCTCGTTCCCTCGGGCTCTTCTCCTTCTCTCTCTCTCTGTCTCTCTCTTTCCTCGCTTCGAAGGTTCTCTCGAAAATGTTTACGACGACCCTGGTGGTGTCGGTGACTTTGCGCAACCCGCTCGCACGCACCGCAGTCAGACGCGCTGCGCGCTCGAACAATGTCGCCGTTAACGCGCCCGAGGACGACCGCCGACGCCCAGGAGGGAAGAGGCGGAAAGAGAAAAAGCGGACGACGGGGTGGTAGGAGGAATTGAAAGGAGTAAAAGGAGAAAAAAAGAGGAGCCGGCTCCTCCTGCGAACAGGGACACGTCGCATTGTGTTTCTCCTACGTGCTCGTCGTCGTCGGCTGGGCTTGCGTTCGCGGGAACGATTGCGCGCGGAAGAACACGGGAAATCTCACGGGACGTTAATTTATCCCTTTGCCTGTGATTCTCGCGGCTGGAGAGTGGAGACGGGACGTTGACGACGATGACGCGCGGAGAGTAACGACGGCGATGAGTAAATGTGGAGAATGTACGAGGAAAGGAAAGAGTCTCGATGCCGATGATTGTGACTCGCGGAGGGTGACGACGGCGATGAATAAATGTGGGGATTGGCACGGAGAGAAGAAAAAGAGTCGAAGAGTATTCTTAACCTCGCCAGGCTGTCCGCGGATTAATAGCACGGGTTGAAAATTAAAATTGAGAAGGGTCGGTGGGAATCACGGGGATCTTTTTGGATCGATTGTAGATGCAATGAAAAAAGAATCGAACTTTCCGCAGATACGAAGCAATTCTCAAATTAATATCCTTACACCTGAACGTGACGACCGGCGATATTCATTCTTAAAGCTCGCAACGACTTCGATCCGTCGAAAAATCCCGAGAGAAGCGTATCTACGAGAGAGAAAGCGGGTAAAAAGCCTTGAATTTCAAAACGTTGCACGATCCAAGCGAGGAGATCCCGGTGTTGTCATCCACCCACGTCTTCTCCGAATTGTCTCGTGCGAGGAGGCATACAATGCCCGATAAATTTCCGGAGTTCGCCTGCAACGTCCTACGGTCCTGTCGATCGAAGGTAGCTTTCGAGCGATCGGCTGTCGGTGGAAAGCACGCGAAGGGATTGCGAGAGGAGGTTGAAGAAAAGAAAGAGAGAGAGAGAGAGAAGAGAAGGACGAAGGAAGGGAAAGAACCGAACGACGAGGCATACTCGACCGACAAGAAACGCGACGGCTTACCGGGTGTAACGACCTCCACCTTGGACCAGAGTGCGGCAAACGTTAAAAATGTCGAGAGCTCTGCTCCCTTCTCTCCTCTCCTTTTCCTCTTTCTTGCCCTGGATCGAGTAACGCGAAGAAGACCGGGGCGTGCGCACGCGTGCAGTATCGACGATCGCGCACATCCGTGCGCCTCGCGGGGACTGCTTTTTGTTCTCGCGATCGTGCTCCTTCTCGAGGATCGCATGCGGAAAAGTGAAGCTCCAGTGGCAAAAGATACCGTGGGACGCGATCGCGTGGGACCCACGAGGGAAAGGGGATGCTGGAAGCTTGCTCTACCCGCGAGACGTTTTATTCGAAGGGTTCACGAAGGAAGAGAAATTTCGGGAGGAAGTAGAAACGATCGTTTCACTCGAGATGCAAGTTTTATGAGATTTTTGGGTATCATTCGTACGATCTTGGATACTTTATATAGGTTTTTACGGAGAACAAAAGTAATTTGGGCATCGGTTCACCGTTTCGTCAACCGCGACGGAGCGTATTCGCGCGAGACGCAATTTTTAGACCACGGTTTCATTCTCATCGCGCGTCGAGAAGGCGCGCAATGTAAACTCGAAGTAACGTAAAATTGAGTTAAACGCCCGCGGACGACTTGGAAGACTTTGGAAGGGTGTTAAAAATTTATACGCTCGTTGATCTCTCACCTCTTCTTCTCACGCTCCGTTCTCTCGAGCGTGTAAACTTTTCGGATATTTCAAGACCCCGAGAAAGGACGTGGAAAAGGGAGGAAATGGCGTGAGCACGTGCTCCTCTCGTCTTCTCGCGGTTTTACATCGTTGAGACGACGTCTCGCTTTACATTCGGTTCGCGCGCTTCCTGCATATGGTAATAACCGAGAGAGACTTGGGATATTAAGGAGAGAAAGAGATAGAAAGAGATAGAGGAAGCGGCATAGGAAAAGGAAAAAGGAAAAGAGCGACGATATTCGGCGCGTTATCCTCCGCTCTTCGTCGTCGTGTCGTTTTTGCGGTAGGACAATGGCCGGTTAAAATACCCTCGTGACTGGCATAAACGAGGTATCGGAAGCTCGGTTCTAGAAGAGATTATCATTTTCGACTGAGAACACGTCGGAGCGCGTGAACGCCGCAGAAAATTCTCGACGTCGGGACGACGAAACTTTGACAAGACGAAGAAACAAAATCGTGTTAGAGATAGAGAGAGGAAGAAGGAGAAAGATAGAGAAAAATGATCTTTTTGGAATTTTATTTCCTCGGTGGTTGTCCCGGATTTAACGTTCTCTTCGTGTATATTTGTCATCGGTTCTGAAGCATCTCGTGACAGCAAGTAACGGGAATTAAAATAGTTACCCGAAAATATTGGTAAGCAGGGCGACGAACATTTCTAAATACCTCGTGTAACATTTATCTTTCTTATTTCCATCTAGCAGACCTACCTATCGGTTGATTTTAATAATCTGATATTTATAATTAACTACGCTTTCTCACCGCATACTTCGAGTCTACGAGCCGTTATTTCTTACAGCTCGGATATGTTTCAGTCAACAAAAATATCTCACGTACCGTCATCTTCGTCTACGATTAATTCTCCGTCATCGCGAAACCTGTTCCAATGTCTTACGCGTGCTAAAGTTAGCAATCACCGTAGACAGGTTGCACGCGTCTAACAATATCAAAATTCAAGATTAAAAGTCTTTTGGCATCTTAGTCTTGCGATACCAAAAAACAAATAATGCCCATGCGCGAAGCACATTCTCCTTTTATGCTTTGAGCGTTGCTGGTAGGAAATAAGTTAAATTCAGTTTAAACGCGAGTTAAATGCAAATAGAATCTTAATTCTCGAGTGGATATCGCGTGTAACTCAGGGTCTCGCATTAAGCCGACGATTAACTAATTCCTCGTGCCGCGGTTAGATTTAGGTCAGATTGCCATTGGACAGAAGCGATTCGGTTGAAAAATTCAAACGATAAACAAAATTACAACGATCCAGCAAACGTTACGATGGAGGGTGAAAATTTACCGTTTACGAAGGCGTTCGTGCGATTCGCCGGAAGATTCGCAAAAACTTATCTTTAAATAGCATCGAACTGCAAAATCTCTGGCGCACCCTGTCGCCGAGATACAAAACCGGTGCGACGCCTTCGCGCTCAATAAAGTGAAGGACGTCGAGACGCGAAAAGCATGGCGATCCTCGCGTGACCCAGCAGATTTTCTTCTTGCGTTTTCCTTGTACCGGCGGTGAATTAATCGGTCTGCCCCGACAAGGTGCACGACGACCACGTCCGACCATCTGGTCCTTAAGGGGGATGGGGGATGGAAGAAGACACGCGATGGCCCCGTACGGAGAAAGAGACCTCGCAACTGCGGAAGTTGCATCGTTGAAAAGTGTAACGTAACGCGACCACGAAGCGGACACGCGTGTAGGTACTTCTTTTTTTTGAGGAGTGGGTGTTTAACGTTGGCGTTCGTCGCCTTTCGAACTTGACGATCCTAGCGTCACCTTGGCCGGTGACACACTTTGCTTTAGGTTTGCTTAAGACTTTCTAGCATCGATTAGACCGTCCCGAAAAAAAATTGATTCCTTGGTGCGAGGTGGACGAAAGCGGGGGTAAAAGTGCGTAGGGGGGAGATTCGAAGTGATGCAAACCGAGGAATTATTTTTACGAAGAGCAGTGAAAGGATAGAGCGTGCGTTCGATCTTGTCGAGATTTTTGCATCGAAGGACCGCGGGTTACGAACACGTGATTTTCAACCTGCAATTTCGTTGCGACGTGTCTCGTCTTCGCGGCCGGCCCCTACGTCTGGTCGGCACCTACCGCGCCAATTTATTACTTGAAATATTTCAACCCGGTATTACTTCAATTGTTTCAAGCGATACATTGGCGCGGTGCTGGATGGCCGCGCGATTGGCCGTGGATCCGAGACGTCGCAACGAAATTGCGCCTTTAGACGAACTTGGGAAATTTAAAGTTTTTACAATTCGAAGAAGAACGAACGATCTTGGAGAAACGATGGTACTAGGTGTATAGATATCGAGAGATTTTTTTAATAACCTCGGTAGGATAGAAATAGGAAATTCTATTGAAAATCTGTAATAGACACGTGGAGAATTGACTCCTCTTGTATTTTTTTT
Organism: Tiphia femorata; assembly: GCA_944319695.1. Lineage (NCBI taxonomy): Eukaryota > Metazoa > Arthropoda > Insecta > Hymenoptera > Tiphiidae > Tiphia > Tiphia femorata. Next base: position 3,553,728 of record OX090899.1, read on the forward strand.
CTTTCAGACTGGACCGTTTCGTAGCGACCAAAAATGAAGACACGAGGTACACACAAACCCCCTCTAATCTGTTCTTAGACGTAGAGAAAGGGACGGGGCGTGCGTTCGCGGCGGAAAACGCAAAATTAGATTCTCGAAGGATTCTTCGCCTCTTCTCTCGTCCAATCTCCTCCGAACTCGAAGAGACCGTAAGCTGCTCTTGCAAATCGATTTTTATTTCTCTTAATTACTCGTCGCAATTCCCTTAAATTGCTCGACGCGGAAAGAATCAACGTGCCGTAAACACCGATCGAAGTCCAAAACAATGCGGCGAATAAACTTTTATGGACGCGTGCCCCCCCAAAAGTTCACGCCCGCGAATATTTTTTTAACCTACCAGAGATCTCTCGACTCGTGTCGTCTCGCGTGGTTTTCGATTCTCTCCTCATGAGTAAAAATTCCTGGAAAATTTTGCGAGCCTCGAGGCTCGAGCTCGGTCGCGTTAACGAGCGAAACTCGGTCGCACCGTGGAATCGAGCGACTCGCGTCGGGGCAGGAAGGAAGGAACGAGGAAGGAGCGAAAAAGTGAGGAGTAAGAGAGAGAGAGAGAGAGAGAGAGAGAAGAGATGGCATGGAATGAGAAGCTGGAAGGAAAAAGGAGGAATAGGAGGAGAGCGAGAGAGGATCCTCTCGACGTTCTGGGTGGGCGACGGTTTATACCCAGGCGCGAAAATAACGGCGCCAACGTCGCGACGCCGACGCGGGCCGTGGCGAGCGAGAGCGAGCGAGTGAGCTTTTGAAGAGAACACAGACCCATCCGCTCGAGTGCGAAGACTCTTTCTCTTTTTATCCCGCACTCGCGGTCCTCCTCGCTCCTTCTCCGCTCCCCTTTATCCTCATTCGCTGCCTCGTGCTCTTGCCTCCCCGCTTATTAGCGTGCAGTTAGCCTCTCCTCGTCCTTCTTTCTCTCGCGAGCCGCTCGCTCGTTTATTCGTCTCTTCCTTCTTTCTTCGAATCGTTCCCCTCTCGCCTGACTCGTCGCTTCTCTTTTCCCTTTCATTTCTCTCTCTCTCTCTCTCTCTCTCTCTCTCACGCTCGTGTCAGCTCCCTCGCTCGTACGGACACACTCTCCAGTCGCCCTCCTCAACTTACACATTCATTCTCTGTTCTCTGTTCCCTCGCTTTCTTCTCTTTCTCTCTCCCGCGCACATTCGATCTCTCGCTCTCACATCCACCGCACTTCCGTTTCTCCTCGTCAATCGGCTTCTGTCCATCCTTCTTTCTCTCCCTACGCTCTCCGACTCGTCCCGCTCCTCACGATCTCTAGCCACGCTCTTAGACCGTGTCGTCATCGAGTAGCAGCTGTTTTCATTCAGCCTCGCCTTTCTTAGTTGGTGACTTCCTTTGCGGAGCTCTTTTAATTAACGTGCACGCGGCGCACGAGGCATCTCTTCTCTTCTCTTCTCTCCTCTTCTCTTCTCTCCCCTCTTACTTCGCCGTTGCCTTCTTCTTTTTTCTTTCTCCCCTTTTTGTCTTTCCTTTCTCACTCGCTCTCCTCATCTCTTCTCCTCCGTTCCTCTTTCTCTCCTTTCTACTTCTCCTCTCGTTCGAGTCCACATCTCATTCATTCCTTCGGCATTTTCATTCGCGCGTCCCTCCTCATTCCGTTTCTTCTTTCACTCGTCCATTCAACTTCCTCCTCTCGCTCTATCCCTCGCGCAGCTTTCTCCGTCATTCGCGAGAGTACACGCGGCCCACGAACACTCGGCGCGCGGCTATTAAAGCACATTGCCAACTTTTCGAGTGTAACAAGCGCGCACTCGAAGACGACGGAGAATTCACGTGGCTCGAGTCGTCCGCGCGTGTCAATCGTCGCGCGGACGAGACTGCAACTTCGCGACTGTACTTGAAACATTAATATTCGTCCTTCCAATTTCAACAAATTCGATCGTGCGACATCAGTCTGGACGCAGTCGCGAAGGCAGAGCGTGGAAATCATCCACTCTCTCCGACGACTCGAATATTTTAACACTAGAACTACCAAGCCGGTCAAAATCACTGGTCAAGAAAAGAAATTTCCATATGAAAGCAAAAGTAAATGGCACCTCAATGATAAAATAAACGCTCTCTCCGTTAAAATACGTGGTCGACAAAAGAAGTTTATATACGAAAACCAAAATTCATAGTTCTAATGTTAAAGAAAAATTCTCGTGAAAAATCGACGCACCACATTTTGACTGGTCGGGTACTTTTAGTGTTAAGAAGAGCGATTCGATCCACGTGTATTCCTTCGTTTCGAATGCGCGCGGTGATTAATTTCTCGTTTCTTCTCGTATGCTCTGAAAAAAAGTTCGCGTTCCCATAGCTTCTTATGCTTCCTCTTCTCCTTTTTTGTTTCTCAATTGGCGGCCGCTCTTGCCGGCTCACCACGCGTTAGCGCAACGTCAAGCGCGCATGTGGCGTGACCGCGAGCGGCCAGTTCTCGTTGGGTAATTTTATATACCGTCGGGCGCGGTAATCGGTTAGAATAATTTGTACTTTTGGAGAATTGTAAGAGGGTGCTGCACGGGGGGGGGGGGGGGGGGGTAGGAGTAGTGGACGTACGAGCGGGCGTGGAAAGAACGTCCTCTCGAGGTCGCGCGCACGTTTTCACCCGCTCGATTCTTCCCAGGTGGCGGCAACGACCACGGCAACGAACAACGGCAACGTACCTGACCTCGTTCACGATAACGCGTAACAGCTGCGCCCGAAAAGAGAAATAAAAAGTAGGGCAAGAGCAAATTTGCGAATTTCTCAAGCGGCCGATTACGGAGGCGACTCTCGCGCGCGATTCGAATCGTTTGTCGGTTGCGCAATAACCTGGATGGGAGAAGAGGGAGAGAAGAGGGTGGGGTGCGTGCTCTTTTGTTCGGCCACTTGTCCCGTCATGTTGTTTCGAGATTTATTTCAATTATTTATAAAGCCCTCGTTGCGAAACGTTCGGGCGTTACGTGGGCCCGACGAACGCGACCGGCTACACGAATAACGGAGATACGGTGAACGGACCTTTTTTCCTTTCGGCCTATTCAGTTCCACGTACTAATAAGTAATAGAGATTTTTGCGATTGACTTGAAAATTTGTCTTCCAGGTTGACTCATTTTTTTCCCCCGATTGGAGTCGATTGAAAATTACAGTGACAATTAAGCGAACAACCGAAATTGCCGCGCGTATGCGTCTATCGATACTCGATGGACTCGCGGCCTTGAGGTCGATAAACAGTGTCTACGGACACTCGCGCATTCCGATCCAATAATAATAATCTTAAAGCGTCGAGGGAAACCTTGAGACCGAAAATCATTTCTTCGTGAATCGTAACGTCTGCTTGGTAGTGAGAAAGAGAGAGATAATAAGCGTCGAGGAAAACGTGCGCGAATCGTGGGAAATCGTTGGACGGGAAGAGTAATTAGCAATGAATTCGATGCCGATCGAGTGATCGACTCGCAAATAATCGGTAGGGGTATGTGCACACGCGCATCGTCGATGGGAGACGTGAGACGTCCCGCGACGATTGCGCAACGCTCACTCGGTTTGCGTTAATTGTTTAACAAATAGACAGGCAAGGTGGAGAGGCCGCGCGCGTACGGCGAACGTCATACGACGGAGTGGAAAATCGTGTCGAGCGCGTGCAACCGGCGTATAGCCTTGGACGAAGGAAATTATTTGTCGAAGACGAAGAGAAGGAGGAGACCGTCTCGCGATTTTCGTGTTCGACGCGAGTGGACTGGTGTGGGAGATCCAGGGTGCAAATAGGACACGGTTCCGAGCCATGAATGGCTATAATTGTCTTTGCACCGTCCTCGGCTTTCAACGCGACTCGGTAGAAAGAAATCTCGCGCTCTGCACTCGGTGAAAAGAAGGAAACTCTAGATAAATTTACTCGAGCGAAGATCACGATGAACAGAGGGACGGGGAGAGGCTGATACAAAGGAAGGACAGATTGTGTAGCGTTAATTGAAAATGAAGTGTCGAACGATCGAGAGAAGATCGCTTCTCTTCGTTCTCTCTCGAAGTGCGTCCGCATGACGACGATCCAACTGCTAATTCATTCTTCTCTATACGCGTGACAGACCGCGAATTTACGACCAACGATCCTCCAGGAACGTTCGTAGCTTTAGTCGTAAAGTGCTTGACGACAGAATCGATTCTTTCAACGAGGCGGTGACGCGTGCGCGCAATGCACGACGATTGTTAACGAGAAAGCTCCTCGACGGGACGCCGCGCTGCCGTCAAACGCTGACACAACCTTGGAAAAGGCGCGCTTGTTTGACCAAGACGAAGACGCGCGCGCCGCCTCGTTGCTTCTCGCTTGGGCAATCGTGTTGCTCGTGCGAGCGCCGTGGAGGAGGAAGAGGAGGAGGGTCCGTGCGAGGAATCGTCGATGTTAAATCAGGAACGGAAGTGCCGTGATATTTCTGATATTGCCGTTACGAGACGATCGTTCGTACGATTTCCATGGGAACGGAGAGCACACTCCAAACGGAATATCCCAATCCTGCGCAAAAACGCGCGAGGTCTTCTTTATTTCAGTTGGAAGAAGTAGCGCGTGAAGTTTGACGTGAATTATTTAGGATGTTATTTGAACAAAGAGGACGAGAGAAAAATGGGAGAATAACAGCGAGAAATCCGTAGAATTGATTTAATAATTTATTCGAATGCGAGAAGTTTTCCGAGAGGCGGTAACGACGCGTGTCGCGTCGATCGTGACGCGTCCTTGAAAGGAGGAAATTATACGTGCATTATATACGCGCGTAAGACGGTCCACGTAGTCTATCGCCCGCAGGTCGACACGAGGCGCGTCGAACAGACGTCGTGCAAGATCGTCTCGCGATCAACGGTGATTGGCAGTCACGCCGATCGTGAGGATGATTTGCGATCGTGGATACAAGCGTCGCATGGGATCAGGAAAATGGTGATAAACAGGTGTCGTTGGAAAACGCACTGTCGGATCCCATTGAATCTCCAGCTTTTACAACTATTCGTCCATTTACACTAGCGTAAATTTCAAGCGTTTTTCTCTACCGATAAGCGACTTGATCGTTATACGCGAGCTTATGTGAAAAAATCAACGGTGATTATAGATTTTGCTTATCGGTTAATTGGAACGGTCTGAAGTTTGCAATTGGTCAGAATCGAGTTTGCGTTGCGATTTCTTATCGAATGTCACGAAAGTAGAATCTCTCGCACACGAGAATATCGACCTTCGCTTTCTCTATTTAAAAGAATTCTTGTACCAACGATCAAGGGGTACTCTCGAGTCCCCAGGCTCCACGCGCGTGCATCGCGATTTATCAACGAGGGAAATTCCCAACGCGATATTACGCGCGACGTCGACAGCCAACGGAGAAAATATTCGTTATAATCTTGGGCGGGTGGCGTTCGGTTAATTAAAGTCAACCTCCCCTTCTCCACCTTCGTTTTCAGGGGTCCTCGAGTCGTCCGCGCGGTAATTGCGCGAGAGGCCCCCTGTGGAGAGCGCCGCGGAGAAGAGTAGGAGGAGGAGAAGCGGAGACCTCCCAAACGAGAGCACCTAATTTAATTAACGCGTCACCCCTAACCTTAAAACGTTCACTTCGCGATACTTTCCCTTCGCGAGGATGTCGACGAGTCGCGAATGGCGTGAGGAATTTTAAGATCGCGCCGATCGCCGAAAGATCGAGAACAGGGTTCTAGCTTACTTTCTCGAAACCCGTGAAAGAATCGTTCGCGAATTTTTCCTCTTAAAGTAGATATCGAAAAGAAGAAAACGACGAGCATCGAGATTCACCCAGACAAGATTCTCAGACTGGGGAGAAGGGAAATTTTCCAAATTTGTGTTTCTCCCTCGTCCTTCTTTTTTTCTCACCGTAGCTTCCCTTCCTCCCTCGCGAAGTAACCAGAAGCCCCTCGAAAGTTTTCAACGACGTGGAAGATAAAACCGGCAAGTGTTGCGAGGAGCCAGGGGATCTCGAAACGCTTCCTAACGAGCCCTAATTGGATCCTTGGACCCTCGACGGATGTCGTTTAGAGCCTCGCGAACGTGTCGAGACGACTGCCGAGGACGTACACGAGAAGCCCCCGAACGTTTCGAAAGAGCGCCCTCTTTCTTTCCTTTTTCTTCTTTCTCCTTTTTCTCTTGACTTCCATCCACCGTGTATTCCTTTACCTCTTCGGCCACTCTTTGCGTTTCATGTAAAATAATCTTTACCTTGCACTCGATAATTAAATCATGCCACGACCAAAAATTTCCCTTCGTGTGCTGCTGCTCTTCCGAATTTACTCGTCAGACCGCTCCTCAATCTTCATCTTTCTTTCTCGATCCTTTCGGCAGCACCGTCGACGGGCTGACGCAACGCCGACGCGTCGATATTCCGTAAATAGAATTTACATAACGCGTTTCCAAACGCGCTTTTCGTCCGTTCATCGGCGTGCGCAGGCGACGCTTGAAAATTTCGCGTCTCGTCTTCCTCCGCATCGTAGCGAACGATTTTATCGTTTCACGATCGCGTGGGCTTTTCGTCTCGGGTGATTTAAGAAAATTTCATTGATTTAAACATCTCGTGACGATTCTCCTTTTTTGGAGCGACGTGGATTTATTTTCGTCTGTACGAACCAATAATTTAGGCTAGTGTTTGCATTAAGATTTTAAATAACAATTGTCAGAACAGGGTGTGTTCCAATAATCTGGAAACGATTAAAGTGGAACCGCTCTTTACCACGAATTTCAATACAATCGTCCTTGGAAAGGCTGCGCCGTTCGAGAGAGAACGAGGGAATCATTTTCTCCCTCTTCTATATTATTCTCCGTTCAATATCCACCCCCGTTCGGTCACCCGCGATTGATTGGAAATCGGTCGGTGTGCGCGGCGCTTCTTCACTTTTACTACGCAATCGCGACAGACCGGTCCGACGGTGCACTTGATGCACCAGATGTTCGATAAAGCCGCAGCTAATTTTAGACTCGCTGGATTCAGGGTGAAACTGGCCCGTCTCTGCGAGCGGCAAGCTTGAAGATAATTTTCTCTAGCATCCTCGCGGTAGGTGGAGTCCGAGTCATTCACCCTTTTAAAGATACCGCTTAGAAAGCTTCACCTTTTACTTTAAGAATTAAGTTGTCGTCGGTCGCGCGACGTGTTCACGGTAATTGGAGTTTGCGCAATAACTTGAAACAGACGCCCTCAACGCGTCCATGAAAATATCGTTAGCGTTGAGGCAACATTTCTCCTCGTTGAAGGTTGCGCATCCGCGTTCAAGGCACGCCTGGACGCCATACGTCGCGACGGCGGCGACGGCCTGGCCGCGGCAATATTTTTTGTTCCAACCGGTTCACAGCCTCCTCCAGTTCTGGCGGCCGCCTGCATCGTTCACTAATATTTTCCATCGTTCTCCCTAAGACGCCCAGAAGAGGCAAGCCAGTTAATCACAAAGCGCTTTCGTAATTTTCGTTGCTCTCGTGATTCACGACTTCATTCTATATTCGTTTCTTTCGTGTGAAATTCGAGTGGCGGTAAATCAAAGGGTCTCTATGGAAATTCTCCTGTATTAGAAAAATAAGGGAAAATTAAGAGTTATTTTTTTTACGAACGAACGCGATTTTCGATTCGAGTCTCGACGACTCCCTGATAAACTCGTGCGTCGAGGTCGTGACGAAATCGGGAATGGCACGTTGAATACGAGCTGGCATTAAAGCGACGTACCTCGTAAAGTCAACAATGTACACGGATAAGGGCTAACAATGGACAACCGAGAATTATCCCGAGTGTCTCAGTCCCAGTCCGTTCCAATTACCGTGGAGAAGGCACGCGTCGATAAGCTCGCGGAACTCGTTCGTGGAAAAGCGAGGACGGGGCGAAGTGCGAAATCGTCTTGTAGTTCGATTATATACGAGCGTGTTTCGCGACGCGTTTTATCGTTCGACGTTTATCAAGCGAGCGTGTCGGAGGTTTTAAAAGAATCGTCGGCACGTGCGACATCGCGAGACGGAGCACGTGAGGGAGTTGGAACGTCTGCGATGAAGATCACTAATGCGAGAGGGAGAGATGGAGAAAAGCTGAAGAGAACGTTCGCAAATGTGAGAGAGAGAGAGAGAAAAAAAAAGAGAGAAACAGCAAGGAGAATCTTTCGCGAGGGAAAATCGCAGCGTGTCGTCGCGTGGGCAAAGGAAGATCGAAGCGGGTGTAGGACCGAGGGAGAAGGGATTTTTCACAAGGCAGGATAAATACGTGAGGAAAGCGCGCGCGAGCTTAGCTTTAAATGCTGCCCGTCGTCGCCACACTCGCATTCTCCTCGTCTTCTACGGACGGTGGCGACGACGGCGATGGTGTGCTGCCCGTTGACCCATTTGTGAAACTTGCGAGCCTCGTTGCCACACACCTTTTGCCGTGTGCTCGATTATTACAACACTTTACGAATTACACCGGCCGCGCTCGCTCGCTCGCTCGCTCGCTTTCGTGTCGACGAGAGAGAACGAACGAGAGGAGGAGAATAAGAGAGAGGGAAATATTGAGAGACAGATTGTGAGACCGTAGGAAGGAGAGGGTTGTGCGATTTTAAACGCTCCAACAACTTGTCACCTTCGGCTCTAATGGCCGATAGAAAGTGGGGCCCCTCCTCTTGGTATATCGCTCTTCGGCGTTTTCCGAATCGACCGGCACACTGTACGTTCCCCACGAGCCTGCAACATTTAACCTCGTGAAAAAGTTCACGTCGAGAACTAGACCGCGGATTATCACGGCGCAGGTCCGGAAAGCGTTGTTCGGAGAAACAGGTTGCGGTGGATTTAACAATCTTCGCGGCTTACCGAATCGCGGATGTGCAGGTGTTTACGCGCTCAGGTGCGTGGCTCGTGGAAAGGGAGCTCGAGCGCGAGGGTGGTAGTTTTGAAATTTAGTTATCGCAAACTCCGAAACTATTCCTGCACGCTCCGGCGCTTGGTGGTTACGAGCTGCGAGTCGGAAGTAGAAACTGTGCCCCCTACGTCGCGCGAAATTATTCATGGCGTAGGTAAAGGTCAGCGACTCTTAAAAGTTGATCGTTGCGCGTTCCATCCGATCAGCTGTTCGAAGAATCCACGTCCTCTACCTCTCGTTAATATCGAACTAAAAGGGAACATAGTCGAAGTTATTTGGTACGGCGCTGCTTATCGCGCAAGACGTAACTGGGACGTTGGAAGTTAAAACCGTGAATGGTAGTTCTTGTGCTTTCAAGGCGGACTTGGACGGTGGTGGGGTTGGTTATCGTGGAACGGTGGGATGCCATGCTAAGAACGTTCCAATCCCTTCGGGCGCATAATCCGACGCTCCTATTTACGCGATAACACCCCAAGCAGATACACCGGCGGATACCCACGCATAAGGATTCCACGAAAATTTCAAGAGTACAGCCTCGAAAAAGAAAGCAAGAGCGAAAAAGCTGAAGTTTCCTTTCGCAGCTACCATCGCGCCTCGAACATTCTCGGGCGATGAGCAAAATCGTGGAAGCGAAGAAAAATCAAGAGAGTCTCGTTTCGCTCTTACCAGCGTCGGAGCCGTATTCCGCAACGGACGCGCGCGCGGTTTCCTCCCATCTAAAAGCCTCTCTTTGTGAATTCACGACTTCTCTGGCGCAAGAGGAAAGCGCATCTCTTTGGCGCACGAGGTCTTTCATATCGGTCAGAGCCCCCTGGCGCAACCGAGCTTTATCGGGCACTGGGTATATATCGGTGATAAAATATCGGGTCAGTCCATTGGCACGAGCGCGCGTAATTCGACGCTCTCTTTATTATTTTCCCTTTCGAAGCGTCATGGCGTCTCGACGCCTCCGCGCGCCGTGTGTTCGGTATACGCGAGGCCACGAACAGCCACACAGACACACAGGCGTCACCGACGCCCGCTGGAGATTCGCAAGGAGCTATAAATAATTTTCTACCCTCCCGTCTCGCGCGCCACCGCATCCACGAGCACCAGCGCCCACGAAATTCACCGTGAATTATGCCTTAATTTATTTCACGCTTTATTTAATGCTTCGTTTGTAGTCGTCTGTTTTCGTGTCCAGCGCTCGCGGGATTTATCGACGTTGGACGAAGAGGATCCTTCCTTGCGTCTCCTTCGCACGATCGGAGGATCTTCTCCGAGTACGCTCGTTCGCCTGTTTGTCTCCCGAGAAGCTCTTCTTGGCTCGACGCGAACTTCTTGCACCGAATGAACCTGTTCTTGGACGTTGGAGAGATGTTTCGGAATCTCGTGCTACCCTAGGAAATCCAGTGGTTTGGCACGTCGTGCGCTCCAAATCGTAAATCAACGGGTGGGGTAGGTCCTTCTGCTGAGATAGTAATAATCTGCTCGCGAGAAGAAATAAGCTTACCGAGTACACTCAACGGGGTTGAGAAATCCAGGGGAAAGTTCGGTGGTGGGATTTACACGGTACGAAGTCCACGGTCGGCGCGGAGCTGAAGAGATTTCCATCGGACAAAGCCCGGTCGAAACAATGTTTCACCGATGTCGCTGGTCGGCGTGCCGCCGTCGCAGCATGCAAATTTGAAACATTTCGTCGCTGCAATTGCATTCGTAACTTTACATGACGCACCGGCGGGAACGGACGCTTTCACGCGTGCGCATAAAACCGTCCGCGCTTGTTGGTACAATCGAGATTGCACACGTACGGGTATCGGTTACTGTGAAACGTGCGAGCAGCGAAACGCGAAGGTCGCACCGCCGCGAGGAAGACGAGAGAGGAGTTTTGTTCTCGAGAGACGAGCGCAAAACGCGTTTGGAAAAGCACATTGCGAAAGTACAAAAGTCAAAGTAGGCTTTCGCAGTAGACCAGCTGGGAGTACGAGCTCGGCCAAAAGAAGGAGAGAGTCTTTTGATCATCCGGAAAGAATCGTCGAGGAGAGAGAGAAGTAGCAACGAGCTGAAAGCGCAAGAAACCGGAGAGAGAAGAGAATTTAAAATAGCGAGAGGAACTGGCCTTCTCGACCTCGCGCAAGAAACGAGGGACTGAAGAAACTAAAAGGAACCTTAAAGAATAAAAAAGGCTTTCTACCAGCCCTAATGTCTCCGTGCAGCGACAATCGCCAAGAGAGCTCCCGACACAATATGCCGAATCCCCAGAGGGGAGAAAACGGAGAGAAAACACGTAGAACGAATAAAAAATAAAATAGTCCATCGGCCAGACACAAAGGGAACGACGAGAATAAAGGGGATCGCGGACGACCTCTTCGACGAAGTAAAGATAGAAAAAGAGATGATTCTTGCGCGAAGTTCTACAAGAATATTTCGAATTTCCAGTGATCGGAACTTTTTGCGCGCGAAATGCAAGACGATTCGCCAAAAGATGAATGTAAAGCTTTCGAGAGATTTGGAAATCGCTTGTAATAAAACTTCGTGTGTCTTTCTCTCGCGAAGATAAACCGCGAGGCTCTCGACTCTCGTCGACGATTCTTCTTTCCTGCAAAAAATCTTCAAGAGAAGCTTTTACGTGCCTTACAACGATCGGTCTTGTCGTCTCGGCGTCGTCTCCGGGGACTTCTTCTTCCTCTCTTCTCGAAAGATATCGCATTTCGTCACGCAGCGATCCCACTGCTCTTTCACGCATATGTGCGTGCCTCTGCGCGCGCGCTATCAGGCCTTGCGGCCTTAAGCAATGTTTTGTCACGGTACATAACGTTCCTCTCGGACTGGAAAATGTTATCGCGCTCGCTCGCCTCGTAAAGTCGGCTCGAGAAACGACGGTGGAGGCGCGCGAGTTTCGGGCTCTTGTGAAGGGACGCTTTGAAGGTTTTCGAAAAGTGGGCTCTATTCAAGAGGATAAAAGGAATAAATTCGACTTCTCTTTTCAGAGAATATAATGACAACTTATAACGTCTTTATCGCGACGATTACAGGCACTCGTTCGCCTCCATTCTTCCCTTTCTCTCGGTTTACGACGATCGCGTAACACAGTGGTCCCACATGAGTTATGCGGGGCCCACATGAAGCGAGGATTTGCCTGTTCTTTTTTTCTCTGGTCCTCCCCACCTTACAGCCGAAATTTTCATTCTCTCTGCCGCCTGCTGCCTCCTTAGATATGAGAAGTGAAAAATTCTTCCACGGCTTTCCTTCCGCTTCGTCCTTTATCTCCCAACTCGCGTATCCTCGTCGCTTCACCGCTTGGGAGTGTTTTTCTGGAGCACCGTTGCGAGACCGGGTCGTGCCTGCTCATGCTGGCCACGTCTATCGTCGCTCGCATTAGCATCCGGCGACCTTTCCTTGCCTCCTTCTCCTTCTCGTCTCCGTGGTTGCTCGTCCGACGATTTCGCCGGGCGATGATCACGAGCAAAGTGGCTGCTACGCGAATCGTGAGTCTTCGAATATGACGTTTTGCAAAATCGCGCGTTACCGAGGTATATTCTTCGCTTCTATCGCATTTCCAGCTTTCACATTCGAAGAATCGAGTTGTCCCTTCCACTCGAATTTTTCCTTCCCACATTAACAAGCCCTCGAGTGTTTGAGCGGAGAAATGTGTTTACATTTTAATTCACCTCGTAAAGAACAGAGATGGTCCCTGAATGAGTTTACCTTTGTATCCTCCGTCTGCCTGCTGTCGGCATCATCTTCCACGAGGTAAAGCCAAGAGGAGAGTCCCTCTTGAGTCGTAGCAGGCGTTGCGAAATCTCGGTGAAATACGGAGGAATATTCCTCTCGCGATACAAATAAAGGTAGAGGTGCTCCTCTTGTGGACTTTACTTTGAAATTACCGGTACGTCGGTCCTTTCGAGGACCGTGCACGCGTGCTTCTCACGCGCGGATCGGGTCGTCCTCTTGTAAGATTTTAAGGAACCTTTCTTTTTCCTCACTGTCCGCAAGAAAGCGAAAGAATTTAAGAACGCGGAATAATCTCTCGGGCGTTCAACGACGAAGGCTTAATTTTATCGTAACGACGCGTTTCAAGGGCGCGTTTCTACCCTTCTCTCTTTCTACCCTCGCTTGAACATCCTGAAGGATACGTTTGGAGAAGCAGAGAAAGCCGGAAGGATGGAGAACGAAAATGAAGCGGTGGAAAAGTACCGAGCACTTGCTCGCTAGCTTATCTCTCTCCCTCCTTCTTCACTTTCTTCTCTTGCGCCGTCTGCCTCGAGTTTTCGTAACGTCCAGCGCAGCCGCGTCGGGCGCGCAACGCCTTCGACAGGTTTCCTTTTGACGTTCTCTCGGCCAAAGGCTTCCCTCGTGCTCTCGCCTTTCCTCGTGGCCGGTGCTCGAGACGGCCTCTTCTCCTCGGCCCGAGGAGCCTCGTGGTACTTTCGCAAAAGATTCTTTCCTCAGGTAGCACCACCTCCTCTGCTCTCTTCGTCCCAGGCGGGACGGTTTCATAAATTTCAGTGACATATTCGCGGTCCTCGTAATTAGTAAAAGGGGAGGAGGAGTGATTTCGACACGTCGTCGGTTGGCTACAAAATGCGAGAAGCGGACAGTACGCGACCTACCTGTCTACAGGTTGTTCGTGGCTCGTGGCTCGTGCCTACTGAGCAATCGACGACGTTCTCGGTCTCTCTGCCTTCGTTTCGCTACGAAAGATACTCGCCTTGCTTCACCTACTTTTCAATATCGACTTTACCTCGTTACAAAAGAGCGATCGGTAGCCAACGAGTACCACTCGATTGTGGTTAAAGGGACAGGCGGTTAGGACTGTGTTTACACTATCGCGGTAGCGCCTGATTCGAATGTTCTTGCTTTCAGCCGAGTTTTAGTATTAGTATTAGCTAAAGTGCCTCGACGATGAATAAACTTTTGGATCTTCAGGTTTTCGTCTCTGGAGTTTACTTTTGTCTGGATGATGTCATAACGTTCGCGGTAGGTTTTTCTTTTTACGCGTGCAGACGAGAGCCGTCTGCGACGTGAACTTTTCAAGACTGGAACGTCTTTATTTCTTTCGATTCGCGTATTTATTCGTCGAATCTTGCCAACTGTGACTACGGACTGAGTCTCCGTGACTTTCGGGGAATGTCGGCAGACGATGACGCGAATGGCCGGACGATTAATCTTGGGAAAAGAGGAGTACCCCGCTCTTTCGTCGGTCGTAGCATTATTATAAATCAATTGCCTAGGTCGAGGAGGTGGAGCCGCTATTCGTAAAAAAATGTGAGCCTCACTCTCCTCCACTGAAAGATGCGCCGGACTGGAAAGTCTTCTCGAACGTTTCAAAGATCGCATTGCGCGCATTCGATGACGTCTCGCGCAGAGAAATAAACGTACGAGGCCTTTTTGCGCCAAGTTGAGACTGCGTTTCTCGGATTATTGATTGGTGTTTTGTAAACGTCGTTGGATAGGTCATGGTATGCAGAAACGGGAAACTGCGCAGCGTAACTTACGAGACGTTCATCCGTGCGTAAGAGAGCGGCGATGCGTGCTTAAAAAAAGATCTTGTTTGTCGAAAGGCCGCGTTGGTTTTTACAAAACCACCGTCTGGGAATATCATTTGTGTTTTTAATAGGCCGTGCTTTTCCTTTTTCGAGAACAGTCTTCCAAGAACGTTTCATTTCGTAACCATTGAAACCGAGGCTTTGTCAATTACACCTGCAATTATACGCCGAATTTGCAGAGAAGGTTTCACGGCACTGCGCATATTACCAAAATCTGATCGTCGACCGAATTGTTCTCGAGTGGAGTTTCACGATACAGATAATTACCACGACTATTACTAACGAAATAATAATAATAATCGGATGGGCTTCCGCTAATGCCCCTCCTGAAAATCGAGTCGATTTGACAGTCGATGAAACCATGCCATCGTGAGAGAAATGCAAAACAGCTTTTGCGCTTGACGATAATCGCATTATTATTTGTAATTTCTGAATCATAAATACCTTTATCGGCAACGCGTGCGATTATTGCCCAGTGGGCAATATTATTATACACAAATATCCCATGGAAAAATCTTCTCCCGCCCCCGACGTCGATCGATCTGTCCCAGACCTAACCCAAAAAGGGATCAGAGGAACGCTCGCGTCGCGACGGCTTCTCTCCGAGAGCCCCAAGGAGAATTTCAGAGACTGTGCCTGGGGTCTCTTCGGACCGGGCCCTCCTGGCCGCGCAGGTCCTCGGACAAAGAGGACAAAGGCCCAGATCTGGGTGTGCCTAAGACGGTGTTGGTGCGACGCGACACTGCTCCGAAAGGGAACCAACGCGCCTTCGTCGTCGTCGTTGTCGTCGAGTTTATTTGCACACGAGCTTACCGTGATTGGATGGAGTGACGCACACGTACAACGGATAAAGAGTATGAGAAGGAGAAAGAGAGAGAGAGAGAATGAAAGAACTCGAAGCATAGGAGAAGGAAGGAAGAGGAGAAAAACTCAACGCGCGCGCACCCTGGCGCACGAGCGAGCGTAGAAATCGCGTGGATTGTGCGCGCTCGCTCACCGGGCTCCACCAATGTAACACACCGATGGTTCTCACGTGCGTGCGTGCACGTCCATGGAATACTTTCACTGGTTTCACGGCCAGCAGACACGTTTACACGATGCTAATAATATACCGCGCGTCGTCGTTGTCGTGCTCCGTTGTGTACTCCACTTTACCTTCCCCTCCACGTCTCTCCCTCCCGATCGATCGAGAATTCCACCGATCTCTCGATCGATTTGCCCCCTCGCCTCGTCGGGGACGACGGGAGTCATTCGACGAACGAGAATCTCCGCGCGGGAACGTTGATCTTCCGAGATGATCTTGACCTCCATTCTGATCTCCCAGCGAGATGGTGTAAAGCTTCTAATGCTCTTAACGCGTTGGATCAACGTCAGGCATCGACGTCAGCTGGACATCGAAATTGTAAGATCGATCATCAACGTGCTATTCGATAACTGGAATTGCAAAATCTTCGGATGGAAGAACAAATTTTCGTTCCTCTTGTTTCTTAAATATTTTCTAACGGGAGACAGAAGAGATTCGACCAGTCGTCGCGCGGATTTGTATTTAAGATGCAAATCACCGTGTAGGAGCGTCGATTCGTTGTTTTCTCCGATTGGCCGTGGTCTCTGCTTGGAGACTGGCCGCGTGCCGAAAGTCCGCGGGCCCGATTCTCGAAGGAAGAAAAAGGGCTCCAAATTCCACGAAGTGTCCGCCCGGCTCGTTGCATAAATTCCATCGAAGTGAACGTGGGGATCGTATTTTTTTCCTCTCACCCGACCTTGACCTTTATCTGGACGATGCAGAACGTAGCCGCGACACCTTTTCTCGCTCGCGAGTCCTCGCCATTTCTCGTATCCTTTCTTCCTTTTTTTCTCTCTCTCGCTTTCCTCCCTTCTTCACCTCCACCGCCATCTTTTCATCCGTCGCATCTCTCATTCTCGTGCCTCGGTGAGCTCTAATTGACACTTACCACCGGGAAGAGGAGGGTGCGCGCCATTGTCCTGGATGGCAGGATGTCGACGACACGTCGGCACGGCACATCCGCCGGAAGGAGCTCCTCACAGTCTTCGACGAGCTCGCGGTCCTCTCTCGCTCCATCTGTCATTGACGGGTCCGGAGATGATGCCTGGTGAGCGCAACGAGAAAAAAGAAAAAGAAAAACAAGTTCCGTGGGTACCGGAGTAATTTTAGTATCGGAAAATCGTCCTTAAAACTAATTTTTCCGATCGTCCGTTAAGCGTCGACGAAGATCGAACGTCAAGGTCCTCGAAGAGGACGCGTGAGAAATTCTCGATCCTCGAATGTTCGTCGAAATATTCATTCCACCTTATTTCACCGAGCTAGTAAAGTGGCGCCACGATTATCCCGCGCTGGA
Source organism: Tiphia femorata (assembly GCA_944319695.1). Lineage (NCBI taxonomy): Eukaryota > Metazoa > Arthropoda > Insecta > Hymenoptera > Tiphiidae > Tiphia > Tiphia femorata. The sequence goes on from OX090899.1 coordinate 3,570,457, forward strand.
GCGTCAACTTCCACGAGCTATTGACATTCAACGGCACGCGCTATCGCGATGAGACTTCTCATTAAATTAGGTAACAATGAGTGGACGCCGCGGATACGTGTTTCTACAATGTTCCTAGCTTCTTCCTGGCAGCGTGTCCCGCCTCTTCCCACTCCCACTCCCCACGCAATTTCTCTCTTCTTCTTCTTCCTCTCGTGGTTCTCAGTTATCGTTTCCACTCACTTCTGACCCCCACCGCCACCACCACCACCACCACCACCACCACCGACGGAGCTCCTTCCTCCTTGGCGGTGGAGACAGGGCGCGGCAAGGATGTGTGTGGAAGCCAAGCGCAAGATGGGGTCGGGTACCAGACAAGGTCACGGCTACCAAGTGCCGCTTCCCTCCCCCGGCTCTCCCTCCTAGTCTTCCTTCGTTTCTCTTTTCTTCTCTCTCTCGTTTCTTTCCTCCTTTTCCTTTCTCCTCCTCCGACTGGCTTCTCTCTTTCTCTACCGCGCTCCACGACGGCGCGAGACGGCCATCTTGGGAATGCGTAGCGTCATCGAATGCACCGAGAATAACAATAAATTATCTCCGCTCCGCGCTACTCCCCTCTCCTATCTCCAACTCCTCTCTTCTCTCTTTCTCTCATTTTTCCTATCTCTCCCTCTCGCTCCTTCCACGTTCACCACCACACTCAGCACGCTCGTGCGCATCGGCGAATCCGTCCACCTCCTCCTCTTCCTCGCGAATATCCCGCGGTGAGTCTCTCTTTGTGCTGGCTCGCCTCGGTACCCGCTCTCGCTCGTCCGGCCACGCTCGAACTTCTTCGTCCCATCCTTTTTCGCCTATCTCTCTCTCTCTCTCGTGTTAAGAGACATCTTAATCTCGCGACGCCGAGGGAGCGTCACGTGCTCGCGCGCGCGCGCGCGCGAACACCATCGAGTTTCCGCCACTCGTGCCCCCTCGTCTGCGCGCGAGCGAGCACGTTGCGCGCGCTAGCTTCGAGCAATTCGCACGCTTGTTCAATCTGTCTCGAGAAATTTATCTGCGAGAGAGAGTCAGTTACGCGAGAACGCACGAATGACGTTCGTTCTCCAGACTGTCCGCAGTGGTGGGTGTCCTGCGAGAAGGTGGCGAGCGAAACTCTTCGGAGTGGTTCTCGTCGTATCTTTCGCCTTATCTCGTGAATTTATCCTCCCATTTTCCTTTCGCGCGCGCGCACTTCGAGATAGCTTCGAGCGTCGTGCCTGTTTGTCTTCGTGTTACTTCGGGACTACTCTCTCCCGCGAGGTCCTTTAACACAGTCTACTACCCTAGTACCATTGCTTCTACTCTCTCGCTTAGCTTCTTCCTTCTTCCTTCTTCTGATCTTCTTTATCTCCAGCACGGCGGATTGCGAAAAAAACCAGCATGCCCCTGGGAAACGATAATCCCGGAGGAACGGCGAAGAGGGTCACGTTTCGTCCCTGGAACGAGATAAAGCTGGACACGTATAGGAAGATGGGAAGGTGCAGCTCGGAAAGATAAAATGGTTGGCCTCCGTCGAAGTGGGCGAAAGGGACCGTGGCGAAGGAGAGTAGGACGCGTAGGATAGAGAGATAGATAGATAGATAGATAGATATAAGTTTATTAACCCTGAGCAAGCGCTCCTAGGGTCCCAACAAATAATATACAAAGCATAAAATAAAAAAGAAAACAAAACATCACATCTCCCTCAAAAGATACACGCGCAAAACAAAACAAAAAAAAAGAAAACAAATGTCAAAAATATACTATATAAATAAATATGCCGCAAAATAAAGATTAAAGATTAAGGAGACACAGGCCTTTCCTCCAAAAGCAAACTCTTCCAGCCCCGCTTAAAAGCACCAAACGTTTGTACAGCCCTCACAGAGGACGGAAGAGAATTCCACAGCCTAGCTGCAGAAAACCGAAAGGAGCCACGATAGGCCTCAATACGGCAGTAAGGCAGTAGCATCCGTCACCCCTGGCCCTAGTGTCCCGACAAGCAGAAGCAGAATCCCTACGTACCAGCACATCCGAGAGGAAGGCCAGCCCCCCATACTCCAAAAATTTGAGAGAGAGAGAGAGAGAGAAGAGGCAGGACGAAAAGGAAGAAAACGAGGAAGGCGCCTCACTTCTCCATCTTCTCGTATCTTCGATCGATCGATCGAACGAGCGAAGCGAGAGAGAGAGGCCCTGGATCTTTCCGCGGCCTGGACGCGCGCGCTTACCTGAACTTCAAACCGACCGTCGCGCGTCGGGTCGCTCGAGACCTCCCAAACACGAGTCCCCCAGGTCCTCGGAGATATTCCGCACCGTGGCCACAATGAGAACTTAATTTTGAATACAATGAGACTTACGTTCGATCGGGTGAGGGAAGGTGGGTTGGTAGACGCGAATTCCGTCGTCGACCTTCTCCGTTGAAGCGAAGTTCGGCGGCATATTTCTGCCGGTGAAAAAAGGAACGTCGCGGGGGCGCGTCCGGATGAAAAGATACTAAATTGCCGCGAAAGAAAGATGGAGAGATGGTAGAAGAAAAGTAAGGAAAGAAGCTTACAGCGTGGAGAGTGCTCCGCGGGACACTGGCGGATGCAGCGCGCAGTGGATTCCCTCGGTGTCTCGTTAATCGTCCGGAACCTTCTCCCGATTATTTAGTACCCCTTAGAAGCGCGGCTTTAAATTTCGCGAAGGAACGCGCGGCACGTAGAAAGAGCGCCGGAGAAAAACTAAAGTGTTCACCGCGGGAGATCCATTCGTACGAAGGATCTCTCGTGGAGACACACCCTCCCTTACTGTCTCGTTAATCCTTCCACGGTGGCTCTCCACCCCTGACGATTGTTTAGACCTCGACCGCCCGCGCGGAGTGTCCTAAATTTGGCGAAGGGAAAAAATTTCGAGAGTGGCGCGGAGAAAAAGTTGCAATAAGAGCAACGATAAAAGATAATCCGGAGAGAACGAGAGAACCAAGTCGGAAGAGTCACCCTACCGCGCGTAAGGATACTCCGCCGGAACTTTCGTCGTACGCGCGTTGCTAGAGAAACTCTCGAGGAATAAAGAAGGGGGAAGCTTCGCAGGACGTTTCGCGCTAGACGAGTAAGGAAGTGGAGGAAGCGAGGATGGAGAAGGAAAACGGAGGAAGGACCAGACCGGAGAGGCGCCTTAATCCAAGAGTGGTGGGGGAATGAGAGGGAAAAGAAAGAGGATGGGAGGGCGAAGGGAGAGAGAGACAAAACAATGGTGATTGTCTCGAAACGTTTACAGCCTAATTATGTGAACGCTCTGGGGCCCCGGAGCAGCACGGTGGAGTAACAATGCTATAACTCGTAACAATGTACGATTGTTCATTGTCTGCCCGTGCCTCCTCCTCGCCCTCCCTGTCTCTTTTCTTCGCGTGCACGCGTAGGGCCGTACCCCTCTTGGTGCACTCCGAACGCGAGAGGAGAGGCTCCTCTCTCCTCCCCTATTCCTCGTTCCTTTGCTCGTCGCGCGTTTACTTTGACTTTTTTCTTCCCCTCTCTCTCTCTCTTCCTCGCTCGTTACAGCCGGTTACGTGGACGGCGGAGTTAGCGTCGCGGGGATGACGAGAAGACTCGAAGAAGCCCCAAGGTAATTGGAATTGCGGGTGAATTTTTTCATTTTCATCGCGTCACGGCCGACCGAGGTGTCGAACCGCGCGAGCTGGCCTTTGCCGACAAAAGCGCGGAATAATTACCGGTTCCTTTTGCGAATTCATTTTGTCCGTCGAGTCGGAGAGTGAAGATTATGCAACGGGGTACGTTCTCCGAGTGAGGTAATAATCTTTCAATTAGGAACGCGAGCGAGTGAAAGCACTTTCGACGTAGAGGCATTTTCTAGAGACATTTCCATTGTCAGCCCTCTTCGGCTCTGTTATCGACTTCGTTGAAAAGATCGACGGATGAGAGGGTGTGTTGTGGAACTACGATCTGTTAGACGATTTACGAGAGAGCGTGCAATCGTTGGACTGCATTTGACACCGATGGATTAACGAAGAGACGGACGAGCGTGGGACACGCGAAGAAAAGATTCAAACAAAAATACGTTCTACAAACGTGTTGGAAATTCGACCAAGGCCCTATTAACATCTTGAATAAATCGTCGAAGGTTCGACACGTTTTTCGTTCGCCGTGGAGGGCACGAGGCGATGCCATTTCGCATCGTCGATGAGCGACCTCGAACTTTTCATAGGTTGCTCGTGACTCGTCTCTTTCTCTCTCTTTCTCTCGTATCTTCCTCTCCTCTCTTCGTCGCTCTCACAACATCCGGCCTGTCTTTCAAGGCCGCCGCAAGATCACAGAAATGGGGTCGTTGAACTGGCCCGACGCGCGCTAGCGCAACACTCCGCGCGCCGTCGTAATAAAACGAGAGGAGGCGCCAAGCGGAGCCGAGCCGAGCCGAGCCTAGCCTCGTCGCGCGATAAAGGCGCATGCCTTCTCGATACGCTCTCGCGGTAACGGACGCCGCTGTTGTCGTACGATAACGCGTGATAAGAAGAAAAGGGACGATGGAGCGTGTCTATGGTAAAGTCAGAGGGAAAACGCCATCCTTCTTCTCTAGTTTTTCAGGAGCTTTCGTCGAAAGTAAGAAAGTGGAGAAAGAAAAGCGAAAAGTAGAAAATTTTGAACGATTTTCCACTTTCGACTCCTCTCTTCTCCGCTTATTTCCTTTCGTCGAAGCGACCGGATATAATCTTGGCTGACGCAAAATTTCGCTTCGAAGGGAGAACTTTCGAATGGAGATTAGTCGCTCGTATGTCAGCTCGTATTTTGCGAAATTTACCACTTTTCCGTGTAAATTGTTTCCCTTTGGAGGGTTTAATAATTTTCATTACCTAGAGATGAGAATTTCACGGCGCGTCGCGCGACAAGATTTTCTACGGAAAAAGGAAGAAGGAAAGATGGAGAACAGAGCAGGCGGAGCAGGAAGAAGATTAAAAGGCGAAGATACAGGAAGAGTGCTAGGAAGGCGAAAGAACTCCGAGAGACGTTTTCTTTCTACCTTCTTTCTTCTCTTCTCATTCGGAACGACTTCCCGTTTCCTTCGCGCGGCAGCGCCTCGGCGTCCTATCTCGAGACCCACGAGACGCAGTTGAAATTCCGCTTCACGAAAACTCTTTCACTTCGCGTGCCAGGCGTCCTGCCTGTTACTTCTATTCTCAAAACTTACACCGTCGATCTCGTGCTCTCTTCGGCCCTAATTTCGCATTCTAATCTACGCGACAACTCTCTTGCTCCTTTTCCTTGTCTCGACTTCTCCTGGAAAATGTTCGCTCGTGCGGGCACGTATCGCTAAACTTCCAAAATTATTAGGGTCCTTCCGAGAGGATGGCTCGCAATCTTCTCGACGGGCTCCTTCTCCCAAGAAATCTCGCGCACGCGCGTACTGCACTCGTCCCGGAGACTCTTTCGCGCGAACAAGGACGGAGCTGCCCGTTTCCTTGAACTTCGTGCTCTTCCGAGGGTCTCAGGGAAGCGAGACTCGTTGGTATCTTTCGTCCTGGACCCCTTCACGACCCCGATGACTCTATCGCGGAACCACACAGTACGGTGCTCTTCCAACTCTCGACACCGCCTCGCGTTTCGCAAACATTCGAAACACGCTTCGTACTCTCCATTCTTCACCTTCGCGGCGCGAGACTCGTGTCTCGCATCAGTTACCGTTACAAATTCCTGGTCGTTCGTCGAATTCGGTGGAAATTAATCGAGCGAGCGGCAACCTCCTTCGTCCCGATATCCTGAATTAGAGAGAAAACTCGTTCGCTTTGGCAACCAGTCCGAAGTAAGGATTCGCATCGCGGAGAGCGACTACAGCATTCTTCGCATACGACTACTTCGAAACGCACTTGAGCCGTAATTCCCCCTCACCCGAGTGGGGAGGACTCCCCACGATCGTTGGCGTACCACCGATAATTCCCGCAATTCCTCCAATTTGCTCTCTCTCCTCGACTTCCTTCGAGTGGGTTCTCGAGTGTCCTCACCGGCCCTCCTCGTTCGCGGCGTTCCACCGCCGAGAATCTCCTCGTCCTCCTTCAAGGACACCGTCTCGTAGAACCAGTCCGACAGCGAAAAACACCGGCCAGGCGTTCCTCCGGCGGCGGTGGTCGCGATTCCGCTTGCACTCGCTCGCGATAATAAAAGGCGCACGCGCGCGAACTCATTGCGCGAGAAAATCCGCCGTAGTCCGCGCGAGCTGCTGGAACGAGAGAAGGAGCGAAGTAGAGGAGAAGGCCTCGTGGATGGCGAGAGCGAGCACTCGCGGGCGCGGGGCCTTCGCGCCTTTCCTTTTTTCCCTCGACGGTAGTCGAAGGTCCTTGGGAAAATTTTCACCTTCCTTCTGCCTCTTCTCCTCTGCGCGTCGTACCACCGTGGAATTTCCTCGCGTTGGTGAATCGCGCGTTGCCTTCTTTTTTCTGTCCGTCCTCTGTTTTTACTTCCTTAGGATTTCGTGCGACCCGTGGAAAAGCGTAGGCGACCATACGCGGCAGCAGCCTCTCCAGCGCACGGAGAGTACGCGGCCAGGCTTGCGTCTATCGCGTCGATCGTGACTGTTGGTTGTTCCTCCTGTTCTTGCTCGACCGCTTCTTGTTTTCGTTTTTGCCGCGCTTTATCGATGCCGCCGATCGGTACGCCCGATCGAGCGAGCGAGCGTGTTGCAATCGAAGATTTTCGATGAGTTGCGCTTTTCTCAGTCCACCTCGCGCTATGCGCTCGATCCGCTCCACCTTCGCCCTCGAAGATTCGACGCGAAGCTCTTCTCGCGACGCGATGGAAATTGATTGTTGTACCCGGTGAGATTGTTTCGATCGTCAGATTCTTATCGTCGATGATAAGGTACACATGTAGCCCGGCTTGTTGTGGATCCGTGGCATGATCGAACGCGATGTTTGCTCGGAGGCTTTCGTTCTCTTGCCTATCTCAAGTTTCGAGACTTCTAAAGGTAACTTATTTATCGAGGGTACAATCGTTATTGTTTATTTATTTTCCGTTTACGCGTAAACAAACGTTCGCAGCAGTAATGGTCGTGGTATTACGAAGCGTAGAAAAAAAAACCCGTGCAAAATTAAACACGAGAGAATAAGTAGCTGGTATCTGCATGGTAATCAACGGCGAAGAGGAAATCGTTTAACATAACCCGGAGTTCGTTAACTTGGACAACTTAATAACCGAAGATGTAAATTCGCCGTTAATTGCACGTAACTGGCACAGCGGGGAAGGTATGAATAGAAAATGGAATGGAGGCCTGCGGTAGTGAATTTTCTTCGCCCATATGGCGAAGCAGGGGAACGCACAGGCGTCTCGTTTATCTTGAGCGTCTGCGCGAAGGCGGCGAGCCTGTTCCGCACGTGCGGAGAGCTTCGGCGCAAGTGCGTAACGAGAACGCAGACGTCGGTGGGACCCGTTGGGTTCCGACCCAGACCTAAGCTCTTCTCAAAAATCTCAAAATACACCTTCAAAGGACAGCTGCTGCGCCTGTCGTGGGTGCTCTCGGAAATCTAGCGAGGAATTGCCTCCGAACGTTGCTTTCCGAAGCTTCGTACCGAGAGATTTATTTACTTATTTATTTATTTATTGACGGGACAAGCCCTGCAGTATAACAAAGATAGATAATATATCAAAAAGTAAAGTACACAAGACAAAAAAGAAGATATGGAAGATGAAATTACCGCGTACGGACAAACATTAAACGTGCATCAGCACCTCAGATAAAGCCTTAGCTCATACGGTCGAGCGGCTAACGTTGAACAAATTAAAGTCAGAGCCAACCGCCCAATTATTGGCGATATTGCATACTCTGGAAATAGTATCGGCATGACCTAACCTAGTGCGGTAAAAATTAGGCATAAAAACCGTAGGCGTTCGAGTGGACCTGAATGGCACATAGAAGTTAATTTACCTGAGAAGGTCCGGACAGGAAATAAGTCCGTTAATCAAACCGCCCAAAAAGACTAAATCTGAGATTCTCACGTGGCATTACTTTCAGAGGCTGCCGATCACCGAAGATCCTCGAGGCTAGTTCGTTATCGTTAACACGTGGCGCGCCACTTGTTCGCAGCTTTGTATAATCCAGATACCGTCGTTTCTCCGGCTTCATTGCCCACCGCCTAATGGAATCTTGTTCGCGTGATGGAATCTCGATCGGGGGTATCGCTCGTTCGGTCGCAGCTCTCAAGAACGTGACGAATGTTGCGCGTATCGTTAGAGATTCGTTTTGGATCATTGCACGCTCCAGTCAACGACCCTCGAAGGCCTCGATTAAAGGGACCGATGATGATCTCACCATTCGTGGCCGACGTGTCGCCTTTAAAAAGTGTCGCGACCGAGCAACGGTCGTCGTGGCCACTCGTCGAGAGAGTCTAACGACTGCCCCGATATTTGACTTCGATCGAGGCTTCTCTTCTCGAGGGAACGAGACGGGAGTCGGGGCTTCGCGGTCCATTGTCTCGGAATTCAACGACTCGAGGCGTGGTCCGGACCGATGGGACAAATGGAATCTAAGTCGACGTTCGGTGAGACGAGCTGTCCAGACTCATGGAAGTCAAAGAAGCGGAAGAAAACTAGGAATAAATATCGATACGTCGAGATACTTTGCGAAGACTATTTTGTGGGTATTAAGGCGGCTAAAAAACGTTCTTGGTCGAAAGACACTTTACTTCGTACGTACACGCAAAATGATTCCAGTCGAAACTACACGTCGTGAATGAAAAGTTACACGAGAGCAGGAAAATGAAGTGCCTCCAGGGCTCTGCCATTACTGTTTCACCCGCGCAACCTTTCGCGATCGGTAATATCGGTGAGCGCAGGATACGCATCCTGTACTCACCCCAACGGCATTAGTTTCTCTCGTTGGCTTCTCCTTCCCTCTTCCTTCTCTCACGAGAGAAATAACGAATTCTAATAAAGCGACTTCCACGAAAGCCAACGGCGGCAGCACCAGCAGCAGCAACAGCCAGAGCAGACGGTTCACTTAGGGCAATTCCGAGCAATTATCGTGCGGCTCAATGGTCGGCTTCACGCGGCCCCCGGGTAATAAAGCAATAACCGGGTCCGATCGTAATGCGCGCGAGCGGCCACAAGTGGAGCCGTTGTTTTGAATCTACAGGAGAGACGGAAAGAGAGGAATGGCCCCTCCTATTCCGGCGCGCATTCGCCCGCTTGCAACGAGGACCTCTCGCCGTGGCTGGTTGGAGCTACTTGTGGCCGGACAAAACTCGAGCATGCTAGAATCGACAGATTCGACCAATCGATCGACTAGATTCGTGAAAGATGAGATTTATCGACGAAGAGTCGATTTTTTTGAAGATCTGGACGAGTTGTTACCCGATATTCCAAATTGTTCTTCTTAGCCTTCGATAATTACGGCTCCTGCTAATTCATTGACACTTGGTTTACGGTACTTTTTTTTTATAAACACAAATTCTCACTCAAACCCTTTGTGCTCCGTAAACCTAGTGTTAAGAAGTCGCTTTGCTGGAACGTTAAATTAGGCGCCACAATTGGCAAGAAGCGCGCAATCAGGGTGGTAGTTGATAAATTCCTGCTACACTTTGTTTTATTATGCCGTCACCGAGGACGAGAATACAAACCGTGCACTCGCGTCGAACGAATGAATCGACTTGGAAGAGAAAAAAATCGTCCAATCACGCCGTGAATCGTCGTCGGATAATCGCGCACGGCGCAATCCAAGCGTCCACCGTATCCCGTGGAGAGTCGGCGATTGCGTGCGCGCTCTCTCAATGGCCGACTTCACGCAGGTCCGAAAGAAAGCGACAACCGTCCTCGTCTCGTAATGCACGACTTTCGAGGCCATTGTTTTCGAAACGCCGAGACACAGTCAGAGGCCGCAGGGTGTGGCGACGATGACGACGACGACCACGGGAGGCGAAGTGTTTGAAAGATCGGAAGCGATCAAAGGAGGTAGAAAGAAAAAGTGAGAGAGAAGGGAGCGAGAAAGGAGAGAGAAGGAAGAAGGAAAGGGAGAGTCGTGACTCTATCGCCCAGGGTTTCAGTTGCTTGGCCTGTGCGAATTTTACCCTCTCCTCGATTCTTGTACGCGACATTGCGCGAATTCGCGACAAAGAACGGTGGCCCGGACCAGCCCTTTACCCGTCTACTAGAACGTACTTGTGAAGGATAAGAAGAGGAAAGGAGAAGAGAGAAAGAGAGACGGAGAGAGAGAGAAGCGGGCCCACGGTCTCCAGGGCCTTTTGTCGGGGCAGCTGGCGAACAGGTGCTGCACCGAGCCAGTTAGAGACCGTCAGCTGTTCCGCTTCTAAGCCCGACCGACACGACCGCTAAGCTGCAAAGCGTAAAATGTCCGTTATTACTGGCTGCTTTCCTCGCTGGAGCTGCTTGTAAACACGGCGCGAGCATAGGAAACCGGTTGGCGCATGGAAACTCCGCGTGGAACTATCCTCTTCCCTTCGAGAGGACCTTCCACAGGCTTAACGAGGGTTCCGTTGAGGTGGTCAACGGCAATTTTGAAATTACCCAAACTTCTTCCAAACGTCTTACCTTCTCCGTGCACGCTCTCGGCGACTTGCGTATCGAATGTTTGCTTTTCACGCGTACGCTTGTTTTGCGTGTCGCAAGACTGACAAAAGAGAAATATTTTCCTCGTACGATGTCTCCTCACTCTCCACATTCTTCTTCTTCTTTGTTAGGCTATCTTTGTCGTTGGCATCTCAGGTGCCAGAAGAGTACCGTGCCACCATCGAGTACCGCTTCGGTATTATCGAATGCATTTGACATCTGCATCGGGCTCATTATGGTTGCACTCACCTTGACGCGCACGCGCATCTCCTTCGTCGGTTGGCAACTGGTTTTGTTGTCGATGTTTCCGACGGTGCCTCGTATGACGGAGCCACGATTTGTCTTCGCTTTCTGCTACCAGCAGCGTGTTTGGTCGATTTTCCTCGCGGGTTGCCACGCGAAGTAAACGAGGATGGGTCCGCGCGCCCTTCGACGATCGGAAAAAGTAGTGACTTCGTTGGAAATCGTTTCAGGTTTCCGATTATGGACAGGATACGGGGTAAGGAAAGATCTCTCGCGCTTCGGTGATATTTACCTTTAATTCGTCCAGACTTCTGGAAAAATTGCGAGGTAAAAATACCGACGGACGAATATTTTCGCGCATGGAAATTTATATCGCCGCGGCGAAGGCAGAAGATTCTCTTCTAATCTCGTTGTGGAGCAGTTGCAGTTCCGCAATCCGAAAGAATTGTTAAAGTTAATTTGGATACTATTTTTCTCGGATTCGGAGGGATTTAAAATTATCCCGGGATTCTCGTTCTGGCCGAGGTCCGGCCTTTTTTTTCTCTCCTTTATTCGCTTTATTTTCCCGCGAGCCGCTCGCGCCGCGTTAAATCATCTAATCTTGAAAATCCCGGCTCCGAAACGTTACGCGGCGTGATGAATGCGAGAATGCGAGTTGGATTTCACTCGCGCGGAAAAATTATCAATCCATCGGGGGGATTACTTCCCCGCTCGCGACAGATTAAAAATGTTGCTCTCGCGTCCGGGAATAAATTTCCGCGAGCTGTTTAATGATAGAATTAAAATCCGCGGGCTGGTGCATCGGCTCTCGTCGCCTCTTTTGTTCTCGCTCGTCGTTAGCCCCTTTCTCGTTTAATCGAACGCGCGACTGCGCATTCCGTCGTACACACTTTTCTCCACTCGCGAATATAAAGGCGGGTACAGATCAAGCGCGCCGACCTGCGCCGCGCCGTGCAAAACGTTCGCGAACGTTGCAGGCGCTTTCAATTTGGACGGGTTACCGATCACAAACGCGCAACAACGCGCATGAACAACCCGTCCAAATTGAAAGCGCCTGCAACGTTCGCGAACGTTTTGCACGGCGCGGCGCAGATCGGCGCGCTTGATCTGTACCCGCCTTAACGTTAACACGTGCGCGCGTTCCTTCGATCGGTGCCCTGATTTAAACGCGATTTAAACGACGATATAAATTCACCACGAGACATACCAAAATTTATACTCACGATACGAGACCTATTAAAATAGAAACCTATCGCAATAGAGACCTATTTGAATTTCCTGGAAGAAATTTTCTCCAAAATATCCATCCGAGGAACTTCCAAAGAAAATGTTGAAACCACCGAGTACATCGTCACCGAAATACCTTCCTCGCGAACCGAATCACAACCTTCACGATCCGAAGCAACATTCCTAATTCGTCCTCCTGCGTCTGTTACGAAGCATGGGGGCCCTCCACCTTCCGAATACCTCCCTGCAGCACGCACACCCGGTGCACCACCCGCGCAGGAGCGTCTGCAATGCGCGCCGGATTTTTCCCGGGGCATTTTTGCCGGTCTACTTTGCCGAGAGAGAGACTCCGTCGGTGGCGCGCGGAGTTGGGGTGTCGCTGTAAAAGGAACGGTCGAAAGAGAAACGGAGGCAGAGACGAAAGAGGACGACGAGAGAGAGAGAGAGAGAGAGAGGAGAGTTGAAGGGAGAGACGAGAAAGCGTTGGCAGTAGAGCGCCGAGAGAAGGAAGGGAGAGCGGGTCGGTGGATACGAGGGTGGCGGATTTGGGGGTTGGTGTCCCGCGCCGAGGTGGGGCAAAGGTGACCCCCGCCGATCAATACCGACCCTGGTTGGCCACCTCTCTGTGTGGTGCCGAGTTCGAACGATGCACTTTTATCTCGCGGCCAAATCGAATTTCACTTGGAAGCGAGCGAGTGGCCGGATGCTAGGGGAGGAGAGAGGAAATGATTCTTTTTTTCCACCGTCGATTTTACTTTTTCATTATTCCGTACAGCGAGCAGCCACGAGAACGACGACGCGCCCCTCCAATCGGAGCTCGACGTCGACTAATCGACCGAGGTTGCTTTGTCACGCTCGCGAATGGTCGAGGACGAGAGTTTTTGGGAAAGAGCCACGAGCCTCCAGGGTGGTGAATCTTGGAAAGTTAATTTTGCGAATCTCAGATTGGGGTTGCCAGTCTCGTTGGTACGACGCTCCGCGAGGGTGGATGACGCGTTACCGGAACGACGAAACTTGGAAGTTGCGGGAACGATGTCTGACGATGGACGGTAACGATGACGACGAGGACGTGGCACAGCTCAAAGGGCGCTCGGCGTTTCGCTCGGCTTACTTCTTCTTCCTCGCGTGGCACACCGGGACGACGGACGGCGTCGTCGACGACCGCGGCCGCGGCGAGAAATTAAATTCGAGGTTTCTCGAGCGCGCTTCCTGCCAAGTGCCTTGGCAACAATCGTTAATGATTTATTCATTCGGCTGGTAGGTCGATGATTAATTATTAACGTTTCGCAATAATTTCGGAAGGACTGCGGACGAACGGCGACGCGGACCCGCGATATGAAAATTGGCGTCGCGACGCCTTCGACGAAAGAAAGAGGAGCGAATGAATATGGATGGACGGAGGTACCGGAGAAAGATGGATGAGAACCGACCGAGGACGATGACGAGAGGATACGAATGGATAAAGATGGAGCGTCGCATGGATATTCGTTTTTGTTGAAAAATTATTCTGAAACTAAACGCGATAAGGCACGAAAGGACACTTGGTCCTCACGATTTTTGCAAAATTATTTTATTCTCTTCTAAATTCTCCTTCGTCCTTCCTGCGTTCCACCGAAACTACGCTCTTCCTACTTCTTAAGGATAGAAACTCCATGAAGCGCCACTTTCTTGCAAAACAAATCCGATTTTAAATGTAATCGTGCACATCGAGAACGAACAGTCGCCTGAGTATCCTTGAGATACGCGGTTACATTTGAAATCGGAGATTTATTTTACAAAGAGGCGTAACATCGTGGTAGCTCGATGTAAATCTCGACCACGATCGTATCCGGGCATCTCTTCGACGTGTTCCTACTCTAAGAATCTCGCCTCTTCTTTTTCCTCGCCGTGGCAAAACGACGAGACGGGGACCGCCCGAGAGGAACGAGAGACCTGCGAAACCTGCAAATCCACTTTGTCCCTTCGTCTGGCGTCAGTAGCGAACCTCCGTGAGGCCCGCCACCTCTCCTAACGAGTCCCGTCTGTTCCGTCGGGAGAGACTGCGAAACGTCGTGACGTCGAGACGTTGCGAAGAAGAGGATTCGAAGGGACAGACAGACGCGCGCGCGCGCGGACCAGCGGACGGATCGGACAGAGGGGACGGGAAGATAAATCTTCATTGCGGAGGGGACGTCGGAGCAGCGAGCGGGAGATTCGAATTTACGGCGCGACGCGATACGAATCGGGTCGTTTAACGAACGGCCAACGATTAAGCGAGGACGCGGATTCGTCGAGGACGATAACGGCCCACGAAGAGCGTGCTCGCGCCGCGCGAATTCCATTTCCGCTCCCATCGCGGCGCATTCGACGCTCGCCGAGAACTTTTGTTTCGTTGCACGTATCGAGCATGCGAATTTTTCTTGGTATCAGGGATATCCGTGTTTATTTCTGAAATGAAAAAGCGAGAAGCTGAGAAACGGAGGGGAGAGACAGAGAGATAGATAGATAGATAGATAAGTAGATAAATTTATTAGCGTTCAGGGACAATGTCGCATATGAACCTAACAGAAAGTGCACACGAGAATAGGAACATAACATAATAAAAGACTAAGCTGAACTTAACTTAAACTAATGACGACTGAGCGCAGAATTAATCTAAAATTCAAAAAAGTACGCGTGTTATATTAAACTAACAAAAGTGGGGCCAACTTAAACATGAAGTTTCCTAAGAACTAACAGTAGCATCCGCCGAGTAAAGAAGGTGTGCTTGCAACTTATTTTTGAAAGTAGTTAAAGATATGGCTGTACGTATATTTTCTGGCAAATCATTCCAGAGCCTGCATGATAAAGAAAAGAAGGATTTCTGAAAAATAACCGTATGGCAAGCTGGAGTAGCGAGATCAATAGACAGAGAGAGAGAGAGAGAGAGAGAGAGAGAGAAAGAAAGAAAGACGGCAGGAAGGGAAGCAAAATACAAAGGCGCAAAACCGCGAAACGCGGCAAATCACCTCCGCTTTCTCTTCAACACGTTGGATCCTTTCTCCATCTTTCTCTCTCTCTGTTTCTCTTCTCTCGCAAGTACATATTCAACCGCGATTATCGCTAACACAAGCGAACCAACCGGATCCAGGATGTCAGTGTCCGGTGTCCGCGGCCGGAAGTTGCGCTCGCGGCGATGTTCCTGTGTGCGTCTGCGTCCGAACGTGCGCGCGCGCACTCGTGCACGCGTTACGTCACGGGGTCGAGCCGCGGTCGGCGGACGGCTCGCTTGGAAAAACCAACACGTGACACCATTCCACGATCCAAATCGATCCGAATTCTCATTCTCGAAAAGGTCGTCCATTGTGTCGCGCCTCGCACGCGCGTACAGTATTCTCTCTCGTTCGAATTTCCTTTATCTTCTCCAATCTTTTTTCTCCGCACGGTCGCGTCTCGTGAGAAAAAACTCGCAGCAACGACGATTGTCGATGCACACGCCACGCTCGTGCAAAACTTGTGGAAATTCGTCTTAAGATCTTCCTCGATTGTTCGTCCTCCCGTTGTTTTCGAGTCGAAACTCTTATCGAACGCTTCCCTTTTCTCCACGATTCACCAGACTTCTCCTCGCTCCGCGTTAACATTGCAAGCACATTTGAAAAATTTCGCAATGTCACGTGTACCTCGAGCGGATCGCGCGCGGGTTTCTGAAAATCGGTGCGTTCGACCGTGGGGAAGTCCCTGGAGTCCTTCGAGAGGAGAGACTGAAAAAAGGTGAAATTCATGGAATCTGGTCACGTCTCGTAACGCGAACGTCGTCGTGGACCTTCGACGTGCTCGCGCGAGGAGAAGGTGGTCTCTTGCGGGCGAGCGGCAGCGGCGCTGCGATTTATCATTCTGTTGCGGTCGTTCGTAGAACGAGAGAGGTTCGCGATAATGTCGAGCGCGTCAATCCAGTGCTGCTTCTTATAAAATCAAAGAGAGATTGAAACTCGAATTACCCGGAGCTTTTGTTGCTAAGCGCGCACGACGGCCCAACGTATCGTTTCTCGAGACGCTCGAGCTCGTCTCGCTTTGCAGTTTTTCCTCATTTCCTAATAACGAGGTAACACGCGAGATATAAAGCTTTATCTCACTCCTTGGGATCTAAACTGTAAATTTTTTCATTCCTCGTTAACCGTGTATGCGGAACGTCGAACGATTGAAATTGGAATCGTCAAGGATTCTTCAGTAGATAATAGAAGAGAGTATTGGCACCGCGGGTATCGATCTTATTCACAAATCAAATTCCAATTCTCCGTCGGAGCGTTATCAAGAAGCTAGCACGAAATTTCCAACTTTCCTCCACCATTTACATCTCAACGCTCTTCATTCGCGACCATTCCAATTATTTCTGTCATCCGTGCGTGGTACTTTGCGTTACAAAGAGGAACGGTCTCCCTGGGCACTCGAGTTGGCAAAAAAGCTCCACTCTCGTTTCTGCCGGGGTGTGTAGCTCCGAGCGACGAAACAAACTCGCCCGTGCGCCCCGGGAGGCGCAAAACTCCGAGGGTCTCTCCATTTGGGAGCGAGAGATGAAGAGAGCGTGGATAAGCGAGTGTGCACGGGGATAAATTCATCGAGGGAGGAGAGAAAACGCGAAAATTAATTTGAGAGCTACCGTGAAATGTTTCTTTTTTTCCGCTCTCCTTCCTCTTCGCCCATTGGAATCAAGGACGGTGGAGATGAGAGGTATCGCGAAAGCAAGGAGAGAGGTTGAAGTGAGTGGAAAGAAGGAAAAAAAAAGAGCGAGTGCTCCGAATTATCGAATCCGGGATTTCACCTCGCTTCGCGTGCTATGGAAAAGCCTGCCAAAAAAAAATCCACCCCTATCCAGCGCCCCACCGCTGCCCTCTTTACCCTCTCGGTCCTTTTCTCCTTCTCTCCGCTCGTACAAAAATCCATTAAATCCCCCTTTAATCAAACCGCCGCCATCCTCGGCGCGATTTGCCTCTCGATACGCTCTCGAAATTTTGAAATGATCGGCCAGCGGCTTTTCATACGCCCGGAAAAGGGGCCCGATACACGCTGGGCAACAAAGTTACGCGGGGTATATGCTCGTCCGACGATACAAACACGAGATATTGTTGTGGCAAAGTTCTCCTCGTGGCCGGAGCGTGTGTGGGTGGGCGGAATACGAAAATGTTCACCTTGACGATACCACTAAATTCTGGTCTGTCGGAACTTTGCTGGGATGCGGGGCTTGTTGGGGTTGTAGCTGGAATTAACCGTGTTATCCCTCTCAACCCACTTAGCTAGCGATGTATCACTCCCACCCAACCTACTTATCTCTAAACGTATTACACAGTGATCTTAAACTTCTGGTTACGAGTCGAGACTCGCAGATACCTATTTGATGAAAATGAAAGAGCGAAGGAACGTGAAGTATAGAGAAACGTGTAACCAATGAGCATGTTTCTGTTGGCATTGCAGGTACAAAGCGAATCGTTGCGTGAGCGGGGGCGGTAGCCGCGGAAACGGAGCGACCGGCGGTGGTACCGGAGGCGGTTTAGGCGCCGGAGTCGGCAGCCGCGGAGGCGGCGGGGGCGGCGGAGGAGGTGGTAGCCCCGGAAGGGGCGCAGGAGGAGGAGGCGGAGGGGGCGGAGGAGGAGGCGGAGGAATCGACGGTGGCGCGGTACCCGTTGCTGCACCACCGACCACCGGCCATCACCACCACCACCATCATCACCATCACCATCACCTCACCACCACGACCACCACCACTACCACCACCACCACCACCACCGGCGGCACCAGGCACCACAGGCACAAACTGCCCGCGGGGAAGCAGTGCACCGAGCACAGGCACCACCCGCATCATCACCGGCATCACCCACACCATCGCTCCCATCATCGGGGCATGAACATGGGCCAAAAGATTTCAGGTACTTTTTACTTCTCTTTACAACGGTACGTATCGCATTACCCAAGAGCGGAATGATCAGTGAAAACGTAGGTTGATTATTATTGGGGGTAGTTATAACAGGGTGGATTTTAGGACGGTTGAGAATTGTTTGATGGGTTGATAATCGCACGGGTTTTTCTAAGTTTGGGCTTTAGAAAGGTCGTAGCTCGCAGAGTACGAGGACAGAGAGAGACGAGAATTTTGTAACAGTAGCTTCGACGAGAGTTGTTCTTAGGATGGTTGGTATAACTCGATTACCTGGCTGGAGCGAGTCAAGACCCTCCAGCAGCCCCCGTAGGTTCTGGGATTAAGCTAACCTCCGACGAAGTATTCGTCCAGGGTCAAGGTCTCTCGGCTCGACCGATTTTACCTACCTGCTCGACGGGCCTCGGCCCCGAGCAGGTCCTTTTATAGGCGGGTGCCACGTACCTTCGAGAAGGGTCTGACGCAGGTCGTGTAAACGCAAGCGTCCCTACTGGGGTTTCGTAGGTTTCGTTCGAGGTTAAGTTCTCTCGGCTCGTCGAACTTTCAGCTTCGTCTCGTGCACGTCGAGGTGCCGTGCGAGGCGCGAAGGAAAGGTATTTCTCGATGAAACGCATTAATGTAAATCTCAATTTAATCCTATGATACCCCACTTCCATTCATCCGCATATCTTCCTCGTTAACCGCTGACGCTTCGCTGGCACCGATTTCTAATTCTACGACCGTGTACCCCGAACAATGATTCGATCGCCTTCGAAGAATCAGCTTGCGAGGATTGCAAAGTACACGTCCTTTCGTCATTCTTCCTTTCTTCGACGTGTGAATTTCCAGTCGGCTCACCGACTTCCTCTATTTTCAAGTCGAAGGCGCGACCGCTGCGCAAGGGGAAGGAGGAATTTAACCTTTACCTATCAGCGCTCGTGTACTTTATTCTCCAAACGCAACAAATACGCGAATGTATTTTTGTAAAAACACGTTTTAAGTTTTTGATAATGCTTTCTCTCAAAAGTGAGTCAGTAGATAATTTAATTCGGTGTTTCATTCTAAGTTACTTCGCACGTTGATATTCAAATAGTAGGGTACAGAATACCCCGTACGGTTGCTCGTGTTATATTTCAGGGCGCGTGTAGTTAAAGGTTAAAACCTCTCGGTGCAAGCGTTTCCTCACGCGACGTGTTCTAATCTAGGACTTTAATCCCAGGTTATCTTTCCTTTCACCTCGCAATCATCTTTCTCGGATTCTCTCCTCTCTCGCCCTCTTCCTCGTCCCTTCTCCAAACTTTCCCGACTTTTGGTTTCTAATTCTGATATATGCCGCGGCCCGCCTCGTTCTTCTTACCGATCTCGGATTTATTTTTCTTGAATCGCTCTATCCGGTTTCGTAAGAACAGTGCGCCTGCTGCTGGCACATCGGGATGTCGTCATCGCGTATAACCATTGCTACTGTGAGTGTGCGCGCCACACTTCAAACGGCGGCGCTTCTTCTAACGTTTCCGAGCCTACCGGCTGTAGCTTGGATTGGGGGCACGCCTTGGATTACGAGGGCGGTTGAAAATGAATTTTATCGACGAGGAGGGAACTATCTAGAGAGAAGATTCATCGACGGGCAAGGATTTCTTTCCAACGGAGTCTGTAACCTGTTCAGTCCAATTTATTTTTCCGATTGTACTGTCGTTGTTACTCACGTTGGCTAACGATGGAATAAAATCTGGCGAGATCGAAAGAAAAACCACTCTGCTGGGTAAGTAATTTCCTTCGATCGAGTAGTATGGAATGGAAAATCCCCATCGAAAGCCCCCACCAATTTTTCTTCATTCGAGTAATGAGCGTACAGTCTGCACGACTCGGTCGTTCGTAGGGTCTGCTATTTGTTAAATCAATTCCTCGTATTCCCAGTAGCTCGTTTTCGCAATCGTGTCTAAACTTTGAGATTCTTCTTTCAATTCGTTATCTCTTTATTGACAATATGGCGTGGAACGTCGCGCAGATAATATCGCAAGGAGTTACGCATGCGTAACGTTAAGTAACTACCGTGTTTGCGTTGCGTAACGCCCGCCAGTACACGAATTCAGTTTACCTCGAATTCGATCTAATTTACTGGAAAGCGTCGCTTCGGTTCCTCGAAAAGAAGGGAATTAATCTGTTCATTAACATAGGATAAATTATCGCTCCTGCGTGAATTATCTTGCACCAAATGAACTTCTCATTGTCCGCATTGTAATAACGCGTTCCAATTACGACGAACGACGCTGCTTCGAACTTTACGATTTGCTCGCTGCAAGTGCTTCGGGCGCGTGCTTTAATTACGATCCCATTGTTTTCTCGAATTTATTAATCCGTCGCAATGACTTCCGTAAAAAGAAATAAGGAAAATATTTTTTTTCACCTATCGCGACGAGCAGATTTATTTCTCGCGTGCTAGAATAACCTACTGTATCCACGTATCGCAGGAAGTTTCGCTCTCCATTGAGATATCGCTCGAGGTTTGTAATCTCGAATACAAAACTCGCGACTGGCTCTTAAGGCCACAGAATTTTTTTCGCAGCTCGAAGGATCTGACACTTTTCCTCTGTAGTCGTCCACATCCTTCGGGCGATTTCCCTTGACCGACGTGCGCCACGTCATCTCCGTCTTCTCGAGATAAAATCTCGCGGAGAAACGTCGTCCTGACTCCTCCATTGTCCTTCGGCCAGTGGCGGTGAAGAAGCGATCGAGAGAACTTCAAAACTTGGTCGTCGTCGTCCTGGCGAGATCCTTCGGAGTTTCTCGAGAATCCCTACCAAGAGGACGTGACACCCGTAGAAACTTTCTCCTAACGCGATTTGTCGCCTTGTTTCTCTCTCTCTTTCCCTTGAAGGGCGTTACACGTGTGCAAGTGTTCTTCGAAATTGTTTCATCCTCGAGGAATTCGAATTTCAAAAGACATGGGTCGATCGAGCGATCGAATGAATTCAAGACGAAGGAGATTTCTTTATCTCGGAGTATTAGAGATCGCCATCGAAGGACGATGGACTCACTTACTCATCATCGATCCATTCGATATCGAAATTCTCGATGCTTCCACCGAAGTCCCACAATAAGATAAGAGAGACCGATTTCTTCCTTCTTCCTCCTTTCCGTGATTCTCTTTCCTCCTCTCTGTCTCTGTCTTTGGTCCTTTACGCACTTCAGTCGAATAGAGTTCCTCATTACTCGGCCGTCCTCTCGACCGCGACCAATCCGCGGCTCAGCTGTAGCCGTGAAATTTACGATCGTAGCTCGCGCATTGTGCTCTCTCCTGCGTGCTCTCTCTCCCTCTCTCTTTCTTTCTTATGCCACCAGTCCGACGCGACAGAGGTCTGGATGAGGTTTTGGATTAGGCCTGCGGACGGGCCTGCGGTTAGAGTGCGTACAGGGCTTCGATAGGCCAGACGGGTCGAGGAGGTGGTGGAGGGAGCGGGGCAGTGCCGAAAAAAAGAAAAGTGGTGGAGGTAGCCGGAGGGACGTGTCGAGGGTAGAGACGAGAGGAGTAGTAACGTTAGTGGTGGTGCCGATGCACATAGGGCCGTGAAAGGGCCGAGCGCCTTTCTATTAGCGCCCCTCGTCTTTTGGGCGAACGTCGGTCGAGAGAGGAGAGAGAGATGGAAGAAGGAGATGGAGAGAGCAGGGTGGGGCCTTTGAAACGCTCACGATCCTTTCCAGGACCCTCCCGCCGAGACCTCGAGAGCGCGGGAACAGCTGCGCGACCAAATAAACCACCCCGTCCGTGGATACGATGGGCCCACGGAGGCCCTACCGCCGGCCTGGAAGGTCCTCCGAACCTTCCAGAGCCTGGCGAACGAACCTCCTTCCTCCAAAAGGCCGAGTATCCTAGGCTACTCGCGCGAGACTTCGCTTCTCTTTCCACTGGAATCCTACGTTTATTTTTCTTCCTTCGCAGGACCCTCCACCTTCTCTCTATCCTCTCTCATCCATGGTCGATTCTCTTCTTCCGCCTTGTCTCTGGATACCTTTCTCCTTCACTCGTACCGAATTCACCAGAGCTCTCTTCCTCCTCTTCACCTCCACCACGATTCGACGTGTTCCCCCGACGCAGGTATATCAGATCTTCGCTGTATCATTGGACGTTGACTGAATCCCTAATAAGGCTTCCACGAAGCCGCTGCGAGAAGGAGGAACTCTCGAGGCAGGCGCTTAGCCCAGGACGACACGCGGTCCCCATGAAAACGTTATCTTTCTCCCTTCTTCTCTCACCCCTCCTCTCCCTCTTCCCGATACCCCGTAAGGCTCGTATAACTTTTCCTCGTAAAAGTTTCTCCTTCTAAGTGGAAAAAATATCTCTCCCCCGTAATCTTATCTTCCTTCGTCCATCTCCTTCTCTCTCTTTCTCTCTTTCTTTCTCGGCTTCCTTTCTTCGTATCCTCGTTCCTTGGCCTCTTCGACCCCGAGCGAGACCCCTCCTGGAAATATCGTCGGTGCCTCCTTTCTTCTCCGATGGTGGGGTGGTAGATCTCTTTCTCTCGGAGCCCTTGCCAGATGAAAGTAAAACACATTCGACCACCCTCCTTTTCCTCTCTTCTCCTTTATACTCTCTGGCGCGCGATCCTCGTCGGGTTAAGGTCCTCGGTGGGATTGACGAAGGGAGGAAGAAGAGGATAAATAACGAGAGGATCCAAGAAATGGACCCCGTTAGTCCGCTTCGGATGTTAATCGCGCGTGGAAATAGAAATCGCTAGGATGATCTTGTCTTTGGTCGTTCGGACCTTGGGCATGTTCTCGATCCGAAGCGTCGACCCACGCGCCGGACTTACGAAGCCCTTACTAAATTTTTATTTTCTTCCTAGGCGGCGTGAAGAGCGTGGCGCGCGAGAGCGGAGCAGGAGTGGGTGGCGGCGTCGCCCTCGGCGGTGGCGGCACAGTGGCGTACAAACCGGTGGTACCGCGGGAGTTGGCCCAAGATTTCTCAAGGCCGGCGCGGCTCGATGTACTCCTCGACATGCCTCCCGCGTCGCGTGAGACGCAAATCCATCACGGCTGGAACGCGGACGATCGTAGTCTTAATATATTCGTCAAGGTAACGCTTGTAATCATTTGTCACGGTATCGAACGACTTCGTTCGCTTCGTTACCAGAAAGATCGAGGTATCGTGAGAACGATAAGCTCGGAAGAGTCGAGAGGAGTAGAAGGAGGAGCAAGGTGAATGAAAATTGAGAAATGAAATTGTTCGCAGGACGACGACAAGCTGACGTTTCATCGGCACCCAGTTGCCCAGAGCACGGACTGCATACGAGGAAAGGTCGGCTACACGAAGGGCATGCACGTGTGGGAACTTTACTGGAGCACGAGGCAACGTGGGACGCATGCCGTAGTCGGCGTCGCGACGGCGGACGCACCCCTCCACAGCGTCGGCTACCAGAGCCTAGTTGGCAACAACGAGCTCAGTTGGGGCTGGGACTTGGGAAGGAACAAGCTCTATCACGACTCCAAAAACAATATAGGAGTGACGTATCCCGCGCTACTCAAACCGGACGAGACCTTCATCGTTCCTGACAAATTCCTGGGTGAGGACCGATTTCTTTTTCTTCGAGCCACGCGCACCGAATCTCCATAACTATACATTAACACGAGTGAATGGGATTGGGTAATAAATAGCTCTTTGCATCTTCGGTAGTTTCTGTCTGTAAGTAGTTGTTGTTTCTAGTTATAAGTATCAACGACCCGACCTGGGACGCGTTGCATAAGATAAATCGATGAGAAAGGAGGCATCAGGCGTACCTTCGTAACATAAACAAGCGGATCAAGTCGTTCACCAACCGAGTGCGACCGCAACAGGTCGCCGTGGTGAAAACACAGCTGGATCGGCTAATGAGCAAAATGTTTCCGTTTTTATTTCGCAGTCGTTCTCGACATGGACGAGGGCACATTGGCCTTTGTGGTGGACGGCCAGTACCTGGGTATCGCGTTTAGAGGCCTCAAAGGAAGGAAGCTCTATCCCATCGTGTCGGCGGTCTGGGGACACTGCGAAATCACGATGAAGTACATCGGTGGACTCGATCGTACGTATCGGTTTAAACGTTCCAATTGCACTTCCGTTTGACCTTCTTCTTTTCCTAACCGATATCGTTTACGTTCACAGCCGAACCACTACCCCTCATGGATCTCTGCCGAAGAGTGATCCGACAGCGGATCGGCAAGCACAGGCTGGAGCTGAAGATCAACGAGCTGAATCTACCGCAAGCGATGAAGACTTATCTTCTCTACCGCGACAGGAGGTAACCACCGAGTGGCCCACCTCGAGATAACATCACGATCACGACTGCGAACATCAGCGCGCGAAATCGTTGCCACCACGACGCACAGGGGATTAATATCCGCCCCTACACTCTCGCCCGACGTCGTGCACAAAAGCCCACTAGCATCACCAGCAGCACCAGCAGCAGTAGCATCGGCATCGGCATCGGCCGCGCGTCTCCGTTAATCGGGCGCTCGACGATCGGTAGACTGATGCGCATTGTACGAAGACGCGTCGCAGCACGTTGCGCCCTGGTGCCGAGCGACGGCCCGTGCTACCGGGACATCTGCTTGAGCAGGCTTAGACGAATGCAATCGGTGTCGTCCTCCTCGTCATTGTCGTCCACGTCATCCTCGTTGCCCTCGGCGCCGTTGATATGTGCGCCTCAACGGCGACGCCTCTGAGAACTGGAAAGGAAGGGATAAAAGAAACGCGAAGGGAAGAGAAACGAAGAAGGAACGGAAGGAGAAGTCGGGTGAAGAATTAACCGAAGATAATGGGAGCTAGAAACGTAGTGAGAAAGAGCGAAGGAGCGACACGTATTGGAATTAGCGAATTATTTAGATAATATTGTTGTTTTATGTTGTACGATACGATAAAAATCGTGGAGCCTTTATTGATTGTTATTGTATGCACCAACGACGAACGGTGTTGCGTCCTTTAGGATTCCTTCAATACGCATTATTGCTGGGCAAGTGCGCGTCTCTTGCGCGGGACCCGTCTTTTTCCTTTTAGTTCTTGCGTTATGGTTCACGTCGCGCGGGGTGTTTAGATTAGAACGCGGAGGCACGTTGGAAGCAGCCAGCGAGAGGAGGAGAGAATCAAGAGGAAGGAGTGGCCGAGGCGATGGATGCGGGTAGGAATAACATTGCGAGACACACGTGGCTCCGAGAAAGATGGAAAACGAAATGGACGAAGAGAGAATCGAGGAGGGAAGAAGCGTCGAGGGGTACGAGAAAAAGGGTAGACCATGAACGTATGACGCTTCGCGATTGGCCAGTAATACGTTAAACTTAGTCGAACCTGGGGGTCGATGCGGGCAATGGTCGAACGGTGAGTCAACGATGGACAACGGGCGCGCTCTAGTCCGGCTCGAAGCGAAAAGAACGCGTTGAGAAAAGGAGGATTGGAAATGTGGGGGACCTCGAGTCCTGGAAGACACGAGATCTCGAAGTACGTGGAACGACGTGATAGGATGGCCGATCGCATAGACGGAGACAAGGACGATTATCGATGTCGGCGTCGACAGAGAACGCGCATGTACATTGGCGAGGGAAATCCGTAGCGGATCGAGGACAGCAGCCGCCTTCCAATAGACTCGTTTTTCAAGTATTTTCTAAGCATGCTAGGTCTATTAAAAGTATAGTGGTGTGCGTGTATCGTGGATCTATAGAAGAAAGAGAAAGGGTAGAGAGCGGAGGGGACAATAAGATCTTTGGGCGTTGGCGCCGGGCTACGCGATCTTCTTGCGCGTCGACGCTTCCGCGCGCGAAGAATGCGCGTCGATTTCGCGCCTCTAGTATCCGGACTCTCGATCGACCGAGCAGCATAGAACCCTCCCCCGCGACGAGTGGAAGGGCCTGCGACGACTAAGCAAATCGAAGACTCGCCAAGCGACTACCTCGATCGCTCGACGAGCGCGAGCGTGGGCCCCAGGCGTGGTCCACCCCGCGTGGAAGACTCGCAGCACTGGGAGCAGATCGGGAGACGAGATTCAAAATTACCTCGGCTAAGTTAATTAAAATAATAAACGAAGAATTATACCAATCTATGTAACGTTAGGGGAAAGCGACTGAGAAAACACGGGCATTGGCAGAGTAAATTCCTAACACGAATTAAAACTGTCATCGGTTAAGCCGCGCGACCTAGAAGAAACGAAAGAAAGAGAAAACGGCATTGTCCAAACGAATTGTTTGTCGACGACGAGGAGGAAGAAGAGGATGGGATGAGGAACTAGGGAGAAGCTGAGAAACGAATGGCAAGGGATACCGGGAAATGTGTACGTCGAGATCGATAAGCGCTGTAAACGAGTAACAATTTACGATTATACTGCTGATTATGATTACGATTGAATGCTGCTGAACGATGGTAAATGAATTTTACATCGGGCGTGTAACTACTATACTATTAGCATGACAACTTACGACTGGTCCCTAGTAACTTCTACTCTTACGTTTTGTCGCATTAGGTTAAAGGTAATGCCACGGCGTAGGCGCTGTCGATTTGTACATAGGGGGTATGATAATATCAATAATATTAAAATTAATAATAATAATAATAATAATAATATTAATAATAATATTAATAATAATAATAACGATTACGCTGATGATGATAATGATATGATAATGATGATTATGAAGATGACGACGATTATGAATAATGATAATGATGATAACGAACGATAATTATGATAACGTCCGGCGTGCTAATATGCCGATCGATGCGACATCTTGTGAGGGTTGATAGAGTGGTCGTGTCGAAGGTCGCCGCGAATGACGGGCAAACCGAATGCGAGATGTGCGGAGCCATCGATGAGAGCGAATGATGAGAGAGATTATTGGTTAAAGGCAAAAATCACCTTTACGCACACCCACCCACCCTACTCTAGGAATCTTTGTGCTCCAATGAATCCTCGGCAGCGAGGCCTAACCCTCGATAGCCTTACGATCATGGCTCTAGAATTATTTTCATCGTCCAGCCCCCTTTGTCCTTGTTCAAGGAAGCTTCGAACAACGACGAAGCGTCTTCCAAAATTATCCGCTCGATCTTAGCTTCGCTCGTTTAATTTCTTCCTCCTCTTTCTTAAATCTCCGTCGATCTCATGGGCCCCGGCCGCCAGAAAAATCGAATGGAACGATTCCAGGAGAGGGCGAGGCCGTTCTCGCGAGTAAGCGCAGTCGGAAGCCCCATTTTCGGAAACTTGGGATCCTTCTTAACGCACCCTTCGAACGCGTTGTCCGGTGGAAACGTTGGCATTTCGCGATCTGCGGCTCGTAACGCACTGGCCCGGGGAAGAAAGAAAGAGGAGGGGAAAGCGAGAACGAGCGAGCGAGTGAAAGAGAGAAAATGCGAAAGTATGAATTTCTGATGAGCTGCGCGAGGAGAGAGCGGGGAAACAAAGAGCAAGTGAATGAACGAAGCGACAACAACTGTGCGAAGCACCTGCGAGGAAGGTTCAAGATTATTTCTATTCTTCTTTTTTTTTTAAATCCTTGGCGAACGAATCGAACGCTTTCGTCGAGTCTCGAGCACTTAGATTCACCAAAGAAACGGAAGTGTGTTTCTAAGATGTTCGCTTGTCGAGAGATTCTTTTTCCATCCTACGAACTCATATGCGAATGTTTTTCAATAACTGTCCCACGTAGATCGATTCTTCGCTTATTCTTTTGAAATCGTATGTGATTTCGCGAAGCGCCCCACGAGCATGAGACAAGGACAAATAGTATCCATGATTGTTGTACATATTATTATTAACTATTGATATTAATATTATTATTATTGTAACGAACGATAGTTTAATTGATTATTCGATTTGTCGCATCAGTCGATATGTAATCGATAGGAGTGGGGAGGTGGAAGGAGATAATTTCGGGGTGGTCGATTGTCCGACGAATCGATCGATCGGGACCGAGTATCGAGAAACAACTAAGCGGGATCCCGCTCACGATTGGCTACCATTAATTTTTAATCGTCTCGACGCGTTAAAGCGGACTACGCTAATCACTGCGAATAAACGAAGTAGGAGTGAAGTAGATCGACGTTTTTATACCGGCACGATTTCTTTGTATGCATTTTCTTGACGTGATTCTCCTTCTTCTTCGGAGCGCAGAAGTGAAGCGCTTTTGATTTTAAATTGGACACTTGAAAGATTTATATAAAGGTCTAGGTCGGTCAAGTATCTGGCGACTGTGTCGACGGACTTGTCGAATGCAGTTTAAAACTCTTGTCTGTGTTTTGTCTTCATTTTAATATCGTCGAAATCACAAATTTTTGTTGTTGTTTTATTGATTGAACTTGACGTACGTACATTTCAGAAATTATCAGTTTATTTCTCGCTTTTTAAATTAATTGTTTTTTCTTTTTCTCTTCTAGTTCGTGTATCGATTTTCACGTTTTTCGTTACACCGAAATTTACCGCGATCAACGAACGTGAGAAAAGAATCGACGATTCTGTTTGTTTTCAAGTTGCGGGCGATCGCGACGGCGTTCGATTCGTTCGCATGCGTTGCCAAAAAGGTTTTCACAGACGAATGCGAACTGGAGACACAATCTCTGATGCGCGTTGCCACGTGCCGATCCATTTGCTTCTATACGTTGAATAATTGACGGTTCGCGTTCGCTCGCAGAGGCCTTTAAAATAACTCGAGGAATGTAAAGGGATAGATCGCGAGGAGTGAGAGTGAGATAGAAACGAGAAGCGAGAGGGAGAGAGAAAGAAGAAAATGAATAAAGTAAGGCAAACGAAGCGAAGCGAGCGGAAGATAATTAAAACGAGGAAGAAGAAAGATAAGATTAAAGAAAAGGAAAGAAGCTGAAGCTGTAAAACTTATAGTGCGGCTGTTTCCAGAACAATTCTTTTTTTTCTTTCCGTGAACTGCCTGCCCGCCTGCCTGTGCAAACTACGTTGCCTCGACAAATGTGTCTAATTTATTGACGATGCGATAATTAGCAGGTTGAAAAAGTTGCGTGAGTGTGATCGAGTGTGCGATGAGAAACAGGGAGAGAAAGAAATGGCGCATGAGCGAATGTTGTGCGAGGATGTGAGAATGCACGTGTAAAAAAAAAAGCTTGAATATTTCCGGCACGGAACGTCCACGAGAAATATTCTTTTACCTCCCGTTCCTTCTGTCCCACAGAAGTGATCCGTTCAATTGCAAGGCGAGTATAACGACATTGTTCCTCGTTTATCGATTTATCCGCATGGATAAAATCTTTACCTTCGATTCGGAATTTACTTTTCCGCGTGGAGTAGTCGAGACCGGCGAGGGAAAGGGAAAAGAATTTGTTGGACGTTGATATAATGAATTGTGACGATTGACGGAAGAAAGGTGGGTGCAGAGACGACCAGAGATCTGCCGTTTCGAACAGCGCGAAGGATCACGACACGTTCGCGAGTAGATCGTCCGCGAAACGTTTCCAAACGACGCGACCGGTGCACGACCTGAATTCTTGTTCTTATTTTCCTGGTCTTCTTCCCCCTTTTTCCTTTTTTCCTTTCGCGCTCTCCTTCTAACATGCCTGGACTACTGCAACGAGCGATCTCACGACTATTTAAGCATAAGTTTAACAAGTTTAGCGTGGTATTGCTGTATAGTGGCGAGTGACACAAAGAATTTATAAATATGTAATGCCTTAATGTTAACGATAATAATGGATAGCGTTATATATGATTAGCTGTGGCGAGCGAGTGAGAGAGAGAGAGAGGGAGAAAGAGAGAAGGAGAGTGCGAACTAGGGTGTCGAAGAGAGCGTGCGAGAGAAAAGGGGGCGAGGGTGGCGAGAGTGCCGGAAGTGAATACAATGAGACTTTGCGGTTGTTCGTCTAACGTTCTGTTCGTGATTTGATATTTTTTTATAATTCCAATAGCGAGAGAAAGAGCGCACGAACGAGAGATCGAGGTGGTAGGTTTAAACGTGTCGGTGAAATAAGTGGGTGAGGAAGCGCGCGTGTACATGTGTGCGTGAATGTCCGTATGCGAGTGTACCAGGGCGTGTGTGCATAAGCAAAGTGTGTATAGAGAGGACTGCTGTCTAAAATAGTTCAAGCTAGATGTCGATGTTTGTAGCGGATAAAGAAAAAAAAACAGATCACAGCATACTGTAATTAAAATTAAAAAGTCATTAATACCGCCCGCCTTTTATTCGATTGTCTCTTCTCGTTTCGTTTGCTTCTCGATTCCATTTCTTTTTCCGAATCAATTCGTCGTCGTCGTGCCTCGTATTTTGTTTCTTTCATTCGATTAAAGTGTTCGTAGATTTTTCGTTTAACCAATTTTACCTATCCGAGATTTAATTTGCCTTTATTAATAATCTTATATATTATCCCCGTCGGTGGAAGTTAATTATCTAGGGCGACTAATTTCGGTAGTCCGTCGAATTCTATTACTTTTTCCGGGATTTTTTGTTTTCCTTCGGGAAGCTTTCGTGGAAACCGGGAGATTGCAATCTCTGTAGAGCACCTTGCAATCTTCTCCGCGAATCCCGGCGGAGCCCGCGTCTTCCACCAGGCGATCCCAGCCAGAATACGGTTCCACGGATTCTTCAACGTCTCTGCTGTGGAGCGAAAATTAGTTCAATTATACCGTTGAAATTACTCGAGAGAAAATGAGAGTAGCGTAATCGCGATACTCACGTCAAGTATTTGGCAAGGATTTTACCACTGGCTCCCAGGTCCTTGAAGAGTCTCTGATTCTCCAGACAAATCGTTCTCTGTATGCAACGCACTCGAGCATCGTCGTTTAGAACGTCCACTGCTTCCGGATTCTAAAATATCGAATTAACCGTCGATTCGCGACCTCAAGAATCAGACGATAAAATCCGTTCTCCGTGTCTTTAGATTTAAATCTAAATTATTTAAATCTCACCGTCACTTTAGAGTCGGTCACAATTTTAAATGTGCTCTATACGTATGCACGCTCGTGTTTATCATACACGTCTAAACTGGCGTACCGATCCAAAGTCACGGAGAGAGAACGAATCCAAGATACCAACCACGGAGTCAAAATCATCGGTGGAGTACAATTCGCGTTTCCTTCTCGATGTCGGCAAATCTATCAGCGCGTCCTTCCTCTTCGATGCGATTATCGTGTTTTGAATGATCGCAAAAAGTAGAAGCAGACCGATGAAACTCGCGAGGAGGAGATGCTTCGAGGAGGCCGAGCCGATGGAGTGTTCACCTCCATGTACAATAGGGTAGCTCACTGCTGGATATTCGTATCCATAGGGCAGAGACTCGCTGCGATGGATCAACGGACCCCGATACGCCAGATTTTCTAAAGCGTCAATTTCCAAAATAAATATCATTTACATCGATCGAGTGAGAACTTTCAATTTGAATTCTACGCGTATATAAAATCTTCCCTATAACTCGAAAAGAAGAACATCTAAGGATGTCTTTTTTTATCCATAAAAAAGGCGAACGAAGTTAACACTATTTCTACCAAAGGTGTCAAAAGACACCTTCTCAATTTATATTTTAAATTTACTTTCCAAGTTGAATCATCTTTCCTCAATCACTTCTTTCACTATTCGTATATTAGTTGTTAAATTAATTTAAGGGTATCATTTTCCTGCAGCTCATGCCGGACACAAAAAGACGCCTCTTGGTCGAAATATATACAAAATCTCGGTAGAAATAGTGTTAATACGTATAGGTAAAAGCATCGTCCAAGGATAAAACGTAAAGATTCGTTACCAGGAACGTAATACTCGGAGGGTACCATCGGCTGCGGAACGAAGGGCGCCGAATTTCTGCTCGGATCCTGCGCGTAGAACGGCGCCTCCAGCTTGTTTCCAACCTCGAGAGCCGTGGCATTTCCCTGAGAAGGGAAGACCACGTTGCTGGTCGCGTCTTGCGCGCCAATTCTCGTGACAAGGATGAATGTACCCCAGACCGAAAACAACCACGTGGATGCGAAGGACCTCATGCTCGTCGATCTTCGAGTCACGAATCGATCGAGAAAGTTTCATTGGCGTCACTCGCGAACCCTTTGCGTTTCGATGGTCGCGCGTTCTCCGGCGCGGACTCACGACTGTTGAAAAATCAGAGAGACCGCGAGATCTTAAGGCAGCCAATTCTCGAGTGAAGAGAACCGACGAGATTGCACTCGCATTCGATTCGGTAGAGGGGACGAGGAAAATGCGCGGTCGGACAATTTTCAGTGAATCGTCCGCTCGGCATCCCTCGCTTCGCTGCTTCTTCTGAACGTTCCTGCGCGCGGACCGTGGTTACGGCCCTGGAGGTACCAGCGAACGATCGCGTTTCTCTTTTGTAACGACTGAGAAAACGCGACGTGCATTAGAGTGGACGAGGGAGATTTTGCGAATTAATTGGGCGAGGAGAGGGTGAACGAGGAGTAGACGGAGAGGGATGTATCCGCGAGTAACGGAAAAGCAGAGAAGATTTGGAAGGGAAAGTACGAAGGAAAGTTTCGCCAATGGTGAAAATAAAATCTCGAACGGAGGGAGAAAATTTTCAAATATGCTTATCCGATGCACCGACGCACCGAATGTTACCCTCGACAATGGCAGATGTTCCTACAAATGACTATACGCATTATAACGCCCAAAGATTTTAACAGGGATAAAAATTGACGAGGGACAACATTCGTCGTCGTATGGCACGACGACTGATCTAAAGCTTGAAAAATGACGAGACAAGCACGGTCTAAAATTGAAAGCCTCGTAAAACTCCCTGACACAAATAACTCACGTTCTTGTCGAGAAGACAATGGAAAGCGACTCTACGTAAATATTCTGAGAATAATGGGAAAGAAGATCACTTTGTTCGACCGAATCCAACGATTTCTGGTCAGTATTCGAACCCACCCTTCCTTTTTGCTTCTCCCAAAGCGACGAGGAGGTGGAGAGGGGCGAGAGTTTGCGCGATTTTGTCGAAAAGGGTAAAAAGATGTTTCATGTAAATGCGTTTGGAAAGCTTGACGAGAGGAGCGCGGTGAAGAGGGGGTTGACGGTGAGAGGGTGGAGAATCGGTTGGTTAGGTCTGGCTGCTGAATCCAAGGGGTTGCTATGGCGATAGGGTGGCCGACGAGAGAGGATGGAGAAAGAGGGATGCAAAGGGAGGGTGGAACGATGTTGCCCGAAGGGTTCCTCTGTCTGGAGCCCTCCTAAAGGGGATGACGTTCTTCGTGCTGTCTGTCTGCCAGGGGCCCGCCGTTACCCACAGTCAGCTGTTCTCTACGAGTCCAGGATCTGCCGGATGTGAGATTTCGGGTAGAGATATTTTCTCGCCGGGATCCATTTCGAGATTCACGCGCCGCCTATTCGTCGTGACTCTTTCCTCTCCGATCGCGATCGAGCGATTCTTATATTCCTGATGAAAAGTGCGATGGTAATATTCCAACCCTCTTATATCAAATCAGAACTCCGCTTCGCACAATCGCGCCTCGACGAATACATCTATTCGCACCTATACAGTTTCCTCGTGGAAACGAATAATATATTCGAAGACCTAAGTGGATGGAGGTGTCGCGACGACTTTTTCGCTAAACTGATTCTATTGCCCCTCTAACTCTCCCCGGTACGAATTTCGCACTTTAAGAAATCGAAATATATTTCAAAAAAAAAAAAAAAATGTGCCATAAATTGATAAAGATAATACGTCGCACGTTGACTACTGTGCGAAATCAATATAGTTTATTGCATTCTACTCGAAATTTTGAATTTGCGGCGTAACACCTCTGTCCACTTCGGTCTTCGTTTATTATTGACGCGCTTTTGCCGAGCGAAATTTTTAAAGGGTGCAAAATGCAGTAGACTATTCTCGACTTCCATTTCGAGGTGGAGCGAGTGAAAGGGGGGTGAGAAGGAAGACCTCGTCGGGTGAAATTAGCGCGAAAGCCACTGCTCGTCTCCAGAGCCGTAATTAACCGGGCGCGCGCGCGCGCAAAGCGCAGCAGGTCGTAGGGAGGAGAAGGAAAAGAGAGCAGAGCAGTAGCCAAAGGGAATTTCGCATCGCACACAGCTTATCGTCCCTCCGCGAATGCTCTTTTTTTCCGTCTGTTGTTTACGAGGTCACTGTTTCAGTAATAAACGCTTCTCTCCATCAACCACGGCGCACATACGATGCGAATCCGATGCGCACTTAACTGGAAACTGTTGCGGGCGAGTCCGGAGATGAGTATCGCGTCAGCTGTCAATAAAGGAAATATTTCTCGTGGGTGGACTCTTCCCCGCGTGGGTCGTCGTAGTTTGCGAGCGAATGCGCGTCGTTCCGTGGAAAATGAAAAGTAATCCGCGATGGAACAAGCGAGAGAGAAATTGTCGATAGAGAAAAGTGGAGTCGTCCCGCATTTATCGCACACTCTCGCGTCACCTCCGATTAACAGTTAATTAATTACAAACCGACGTTCGACGTGTTTGCGTATTAACGGCGCGCTTTGTTTACCGACGAATTTTAAACCCGTCGTCGAGCTGCGTGGCCGGGGGTGGTCCCGCGATCGGTTTAATTTCCTCCTAATTGGCCATCCCGGGAGTTTAACAATACCCTCGTTACAGTTCTTTCCCTGCGTGCGCGTATAACGACGGGATTTGTGCGTTTAAATATAGACGCGTCTCGTAATTGTAGCGGTAGTAACGAAAGGGGTGCAAGTAGAAACGCGCATTTCTATTTTTACTCTCTGGAGCGAGATAAAGCGAGATACGTGGAAGGAATCGACGTTTCGAGACTTTCTACATGGGCCACTTTCGCAACAACGGGCCCCGCGAGTAATTTCCCGTGTGTCGTTTGCGAGCCTTCTCAATTTTATAGTGCATCTTTTCTTCTCTTTTCCATTTCGGAAACCTCGCGGTGCTGTCCGATCGCGGACACTCGCACGCGAAACAATAGTCGCGCCAACGAAAACGGAGAGCGATCATTACGCGGGCGCATTTCGTCGTCATTGCGGAACCCCGTCGCAGTGGAAAAGGACGCGCTCGAG
Source organism: Tiphia femorata (assembly GCA_944319695.1). Lineage (NCBI taxonomy): Eukaryota > Metazoa > Arthropoda > Insecta > Hymenoptera > Tiphiidae > Tiphia > Tiphia femorata. The sequence goes on from OX090899.1 coordinate 3,605,271, forward strand.
CCAGACATAACCGGAGCGTCACCCGTCGCTCTCTCCTCGACGCGCTCGCTCGTCAGTTCGATTTTGCCGAATGTGTCGTCTCGACGCGGTAAATCTCGCGACGCCGACGCGGTCGTCGTCGACGGAAACGGATTTATTAATCCCTTCGATCATATATACCCCTCTTCTATCTCTCGTATCCTTCTATCTCCGACTACCCTCTTTCTCTCCCTCGTTTTATTTTATTACTTACTCATCGTTCTTATCTTTATCCCTCTCCTTCTCTCTCTCTCTTTTTTTTCAGAGTCGACGAACATCGCGGCTACGTATTGGGGTCAGATCGACGACGCCTCGTAACGCGACGCGCGTGGACGAGCCGCGATTTTACGCCGACGCGACGCCAATGGACAACGTCCATTCGTATTTTTAGATCGCTTTTGCATCGGCCTATCGGCCGGCTGACCGCCCGCTGCGGACTCCTTTCCCGCATTCTCTTCTCTCTTTCCTTTTCTCTCTTCTTGCTTTGCTTCTATCGTTCTCGCTCCGTTGCCATACTCTCACCAACCCTTCGCCGCGAGCCAACCGACGATCCACCCCCCGTCGAATTTTTCGCTCGGTTCCACCCCCTCCGTTTCTCTACTCGTTTGTCCTTCTCTTACCGTTTCTCCGTCACCTTCTTCCATTTCGTTTCCATCGCCACGCGCCGCCCCATTCCAATCTTTCTTTCACCTCTTCATCGATCTACCCCCTGCACCCTTGTCCAGGCAAGCACAACCCTCGCAATCGCAGCTTCGTTACGATCCTTTTTATCCAAGGGACGCCGACGCTCGACGATGTCCTAGGGACGAGGACGCGCGCGCAATCTGCCCACGCTTAAATCTATTTTCGCCCGCCTTCGGAGCTACTTTTACCTCCGCGGGTCGCAGCATCGTCGCAGAAGTTCAGGTGCGAACTCGAGAGTTTTCGTCGCTTCGCCGTTCATTAGCCTCTTTACTTTCCATCTATATTTCATTCGTAAGAGCCACCGCTTCGGGGTTATTGGTAACTTTAGACCGCGAAGGGGATCACTTTCAATTACCTACCTCAGCTCCTGTATCAAGAACTTGGTACAGAATGTTTCGATTATTTTATTTCAAGCTCCGTGACGACTGAGTGGTCGCGTCCGACCACGCGCGGACTCACCCGCCTGGTCGACGCTCGAAGAAATTTTCTACTTCCAACGTCAACCAGTGGAAAAAGTTTTCACAACGTCGCACGGTTTTGACAGCTGCATGCGATTTTTTTCACGAATTTTACTAAGGTGCTTGTCATTTGTCGCGTGAGTATCTTCGTGACAGAAGCACTCAGAGTTTAACCCATTTGCATCATTCGGAAAAGTAGAAAACTGGCCTGTATCACCAAACGTTCGCGCAACGGTATAGTGGCCAGGCAAATGCCGCGCATATATGCGCTTCGGTGATAATGGCCAGGAAAAATCGGCGCATGTATGAGCTTATGATGCAAATGGATTAAATTAACCAAACAACGAAATGGAAATTCTCGAATCGAATCTCCCCATCGATGCAAATACTCTCGACCCTCGCGCGCGCTTGCCTCTCGAAATCGTTCGAATGCTCGCGACGAGATCGTCCGTTTAATATGCCGAATATCTTAGATATTTTCATATCGAAGGGGTGTAGAAGGGCGTCGCGACGCCCGAGTTCGGTGCTGCACGTTGTTCTTCGCATTTACGGGATGCATGCGGCTTGAAGTCCTTTCTCTCGCCTCGTTGAGGGCCGTATGCATTCTTAAGCTTCGCGTAAGGGTGGTTTTAAAGTAGTGAGGGAGAAAAAAAATGCGCTTGAGGAAAGGGCGATGGAGGTGCCTTGGAAAAGTTCCTGTTTACTCGTGCCACGTAGATGCGTCCTTCTCCGTGCACGAAAGCGTCTCTGGTTTCGCGTCACAGAACCGGAGGATAGAAGAATGGAAGAGGTGGAATGAAGTTTGTGGAAGAGGAAAAGAGACGAAGAAGGCGAGGATGAAAATCGTTGAATACAGAAATTGAAAGAAGCACGCGGATAGTTTCACCCGCGCGAGTTTCATAATTTACGAGGATGCAACGAAGAGAGGATGCTAGGAGATGAGAGAAACAATGAAAAATATATTGGGAGGACGAGTGTCTATTTTGTTATCGGAGCAAAGTGCTTGGAACTCTCGGTATCACTTTATTTCGATATTCCGTCACCCGAGACACTTTATTCGCGTTTCAACGAACTGTCGTCGAGGAAGTTGTCGAAGGCATTCGACACGGATAAATATCGTCGAACGCTCTAAGAGGATTTCAAATGCGTCGACAGACACGAAGAAAAAATATGGAAAATCTGTGAAAATCATTTCTTATCTTCTATCCGTCGATATTAATTCGAGAATAATTTATAATGACTCTTTGAGCAGCGATTCTTCCGTAGGACGATTTCACGCGAGTATTCGCGGCGAATAAAAATGAATCCTTACAATTTATCTCGTGTCATTTATAGGAGATACATCGGACGGCTCGTAATAACAGATGAGCCATAAACCGCAAATGTACTCGTATAATTGCTCGAGTAATCGATTCGGTGACTAACATAGAAAGTGCAACATCGCACTGGATAAATCCTGCGCTCGAGGTAATCGTTCTCGAGGATTTAGAGAAGTAATCGAAACTGTCGCCTTTTCTCTTGCTCCTCTTACGATGCGTGTTATCTCGAGATCGTCCAACTTCCACCGACAGTCGCGTGAAAGAATAAAAAATATAGGTAACGGCGCACGAAGAGAATCGCAACACTTGGTTCTTCGAGCAAAATTGAAAACTGTTGCACTGGACGAGAGCGTGATTTTTTTTTCTTTTGCCCTCTCGTCGAAAATAACGAATCGGTGCGCGAAGAATCGCGGTACAGTTTAAACCAGTGAGAGGATCGATACGTCCCTGGAACGTAGAGCGGGGAGTGCTTCCCTTCGCGTGTCCCGGTGGATTCATCTTTTAATAAGTGCTCATTTATCCCCGTGACTCTCCCTCGCTCTCGCTCGAGCCCCTTGCCTCGCGGTCCCCTTCGTCGAACGTCCAGAAATGGATCTTCATAATGAATGGTCTTTATCGATCGCGACGGAGTCAGTACGGCTGCTGGCTCGTCGAAATACAGCCAAGTGAGAATTTTATTTTTAATTCTTATCGTTCGCTCCTATCACGAGCTTTCGAGGCATATTTACAAAGACTCGGTGGCTCGAGGTATTCACGGACCGTAACAAGTCCGCGAGTAACATTCGTTAAAATTTCAATCTTCTCCGAAGTTTGGCTTGGAAGATAAATGCAATTGCAACGGGTTGCTTCTCCTTCGTTTTCCACGAATGCGACATAAGCTTTCGTAGACAACGCTCCATATCCCTCGCATGATTCTCCGATACCGTGCGTACGAGAGAATTTCGTGAGATGTTGCGCACACATCCGACTCCCTTATCCGAGACGCGTGAGAATGAACAGCGGAGCGGCTCAACTTTCACATTTCTTTCGGATGCTTTCGGCGAAGAATTCGCCCCTTCCACCCACATCTCCGATATTTCAAAAGTACACCGGAGTCCCAATCGAGAATTTCCGTCGACCCTTCGCGACCCGAAACGCTTTCTCATAGAAAAGTCGCATGGCCCGTATATATTTATAGGAAGGACCTAGGGTCTTGCTCTCTCCTCTTTGCGTTCTCAATTCTCTCTGATTATCCGTTCTCTTCCTTCCCTCTTCTCTTTCCGAGCGTTAGCCCCGATTTTTTATCCGCCACCTCTGTCCACCGACACGTGTGACGCGAGAGTCACGCGCGGCGGAATGTAAATCTAAAATCAACCGCTTAGGATCTACCGCATAGAAAAATCTGCGGGCGCTTCCCTCTCGTCCCGGCTCGACGAAGCGGGTCGCGCGCACCACCTTCGCCCGCGTTATTAATTGAAACGTTAATTAGCGCGTTAATCGATCAGACCGTACAGCGTGTGCCCTCTTAGCCGTGCGCCTATCCACCCTCCGTCTCCTCGTCCTCCCTCACCTCCTCGCCTTTTTTTTCCGCTCCCTTTCCCACCCTCCCCGGGTCTTCCACCTTTGCCACGACCTAATCCGGCCTCGCTTCTCCGCGCCCTGATAATTACGGGGGCGCCGATGTTTTCGACCCTGTTCCGAGGCAACGCGAGAATCTCGGTCGCTCCACGATTGAGATTTTTATTTTTCCTTCTCCTCTCCTCTCCTCTCTTTCATTAGCGAGCTCGAATCGTTAACGGCCCATCCTCGCCAAATGCCATCGAGCGTGAGAGGAAGCATCGATGTGGGATTATTAATGGACAAGTTACGGCGAATCATTCGTTTATTTAACACGTTTCAATGCAAACGATACTCCGCCATATTTTCCCCTCTTCATTTTGCCCGATCGTACATTTCTCTCTCGCAGGATCTCCGTGGCTGCAACGAGAATAATTCTCATCGAGCTGGCACGGACAGAGACAATGGACACGGCATACCGCTCACAAGGATATCGACGCATTTATCGTTCAGGACTAAACGACTTTTCGTGTCCTCCGCGATGGTCTACTCTCGGTACCAGACGTTTCAAGATCGGCGAGCATCCTTTCAGAGACTCGCTCGTTGCTCTCGAGGATGGAATTTTGAAATTTTTCGAAAACTTCCCGTGACAAGATGCGGGGTTTGTGAAGTAAAGAACGGAAAATTTTGCACGAAAGAAAAATTATACAGCGTGAATCATTCTCTCTGTGAGATGCAACGAGTTAGAAAGCAGAAAAGATAATTTCTATGAAACTCGTAGGTGGTCCGGTAAGTGAAATATTATTGAAGAAAATGAAAAATTTCATTTTACAGAGAGGCTCTTACCATCTCCCACGTCGTACCATGCACGAGAGGAAGAATGATTAAATGAGATTCTTCGTCGGGCATAAAGGCGGAAAGGATCTCACGACCTTTTCCAACTTTGGAATCTGGCGAGGACGGGAACAAAACAGCGCTCTTTTAAAGTACGCCTCGTTTCACAAGGGTGAAAGGGGACAATGTCGTCGGGGCGGAATATTCGCAAGTGTATCGAAGAAGCAGAAGGACGAGAAGGCGAAGAAAGAGGGACGATTGACTTCCTCGAGGTGCCTTGGCAGGAGGGTCGAGTGCACAGGTGTGCGTTACTTTCCACCTGTCCGTTGGTGCCCCCTGGGCTACCCCTTATATTCCGACCTTACCTTTCCAGACTCGTCCCAGCGACCTTGTTTCGCTTTAAAGAGGGACCGAAGGTTAGCCGGAAAGTTGGAAGTTGCCAGACCGACCTGAGACCCGGGTTTGGACTCTAGAGACGTAGGAAGAGCCTTCAGGCTGGGATGAGGAATGTTCCAAAGTCGTCCTGGGGAGCTGGCCTAGTGCAAGAAAGGGACGAGGTGAAGGATTACGCGGATGTTTGAAAATCGAAAACGCAGAGTGGTGTATGAGAATGGCGACCGAAAAGTCGAAGAGTCCAAGTGTCGAAGAGTGTGACTCGTGGTTCGTTTACTGGTAGATTTGTCTGCTTCGTGTTTGTAATGGTACGGGTCCATTTGAGATTAAAACCATCGCGAGTTACTCTCGAGAGTGTCTGACAATTAGTACCAGGGACTCTCAACACCCTGTCACACTCTTGAGAACGTCTCGTGATAATTTTACTCTCAAATTGATCCGTACTATAAGTAACAGAATACTTTTTAGTATTATCCTGAATATTTTTTAATATGATTTTTGCGAAGATATAAAATAGGGCGGAGCGTTTAATTTAATTTCGTTTTGAAATCTATCAATATTATTGATAGCACGCGTCGTTCAATGATATTGAGATTAATAGCATCGATGAATGAGGAAAAGAGTGAATATATGCGGGAACAATATCCGATATCGCTTTGTGCTCTGTTCCGGCGAGATATTTAGAACGAACGGTATACTATGATTTCGAAATTCTCGTACGTCAGCATTGTTATCTCTTCCCATCCGGGGCTCTACCCGAGGGCGACATTACAAAATTTAAAGACTTGGGAAATTCAATTTATTCCCGCACGCAGAGATTTAATCTCAAAAGAATCTGCATATTAATTGGGCGTAGCGTGGAAATGGACGTGCGTCCGTATATTTATTCCTTATTATGAAAGGTCGCTACCATATATATTGTATTTTTCTTCTCGTTTGATTTCTACCCTTCTCACTATTGTTGCGTAGGAGGTTTAAGCTCAAATTAAGCATTAAACTCATTCTAATAATTCCGTACACGTGTAACATCGAAATTATACCTAAGAACGGCAATTAAACAGGAAAAGATCTCCAACATTCGTATATAAAATCTTGAGTTCTAGTTACTCCAACGACCTGTTGTACATAGAATGATCAGGGTACAGAAGCGAATAGCAGAGATATTAATAATAAAATAATAACGAACGAATGCGCGCTAGAACCTACATAGACGGATTTTCGCTGGCGTTACACTTACGCGTCGGCAGTTTGTGACGCGGTGCAAGGTCGCTAGGCCTGCAAGAATTTCTAACGCGGCAGAATACGAGTAAGCAAGAAGCTTCGACAGGTTCCTCATATACGGATCCAAGAAGGCGCACGTTAAGATGCATCAGTCTTGGAGGACTGGAGGTGTGAGGTGCTACCGTCTTTCATATCTCCTCGCATTTCCTTTCGTGGTCTCAACGTGACTTTAGGCAAAGGTGGCTGTGCACAGTGCTGTAGCAGTCACGCCTCAGTTCTCAATCCTCGAGCACTCGCGATTACTTGGCGCTCTTCCACTTTAATTACTGAAGAGTGGTCGAAGACGTAACCCTACCTAATCTCTCACCTTCGCATTCCATTATTATCACCAAACGTCTACGTCGCTCTGCTCCTCGGCAGACGAAAACAATGTGATTCGAAAGCATTTCCTCACCCTCGCCTCTCCTTTCTCCTCTCCTAATTCATTCGCGGGGGTAACACACAATGAGTTCAAAATTACGAGCGCGAATACGCGTGGAATTTCGCGAGCACAAATCCTCTCGCCGGGGTAACCGAGCAGGATCGCGCGATTCAGCTTTTCGCTAATTGCGTAAGCCCCCGTCGCACATTATTCGCGCCAGCTTCTGTTTAATCCAGCCAGTCGTTTATGCGACTTACGCGAACGTAAAATTGGCGGAGAGACGGGAAGAAGTTTAAATTCACAGAGATTCGCGGTGAAAGGAGCAGCCACGCGAATTTCCTCCTCTCCGTTTCTCCCTCTTTTCCGGTTCGCGCCCTCGCGTAGCAAGGGATAAGCGAAAGTGATCCACGATCGTGGGACAAGATCACCCACGGGTAAGAAGCTTAACGTAAACTTTCGATCACTAGGCGACTTCCGTTTGCGATTCCGTTCACGCGGCTTAATTCGAAGTGAAGCGCGAACCCCGCGATTCCATTTCCGTTTCACTTTCTGTTTTTTCTTTCTCTCGACGTAATATTCAAGGAGAAGGGGATAAAAATAATCGAGAAGAAGCAACGATCGTATGCTAATTCCGAAAGTAATCGAAACCTACGAAGCCCTTGCGCGCCTTTCCGCATTAATGCCTCCCCCACGACGCCTCAGCAATACAATTTCCTCGAATCAAGGATTCACCCTCCAGTCTCCGAGTTCTTACAGTCCCGATACATTAGTCTTCCCTTCGACGACGGGCTACTACCGCGAATCCTTCATTTTTCACGGTGGCGGCCGGCACGGAGGGGTGAAAATCTCGACCTACGTTCACGGTGCGTCGAAAGAAGAGGAGCGTGAGGAAACGGTGGGAAGTTGCACGTGAAAAATACTCGGGGCAAGAAGAAACGCGTGCGTGCGTATCCGTCGAAACAACGAGGGGTGAGTGAGGTGGGTTTTGAGCAAGGAACTCGAGGACAGTCCAAGAGAGCAGTCAGGACGACTCAGTTCCATTTCTCGTTCTCTCCGAGGGGGTGTCTTAGTGGTGGTCGTGGGGTGGGTGCGCAGAAAAACGAGGAGAGGGTAGCTGGAGGAGGGTAAGAGAAAAAAGAAAGGGAAGAAGGGTGACGAAGGGACCAGGGGGTTGCGCGTATACAGAACACAGGGCCGCGAGAGTACTCACTCCACTCTTTACCTTTCAACCTCCTCCCTCCCCTCTCTCGAATACCACCCCCTCGTCCGTCCTGGCGCTCGTGCAATTCTCTCTCGCTCGCTTAAACTTTCTCGTGGGTGTCTCCCTTTCTCCTTCGCACCGAACGTTTTTACTCCTACCTCCATTTCTCTTCCACCCACTCGTCTCTCGCCTCGTAGGACAAACTCTCTCTCTTCGCCTAGGGTGCCTTCTACCCTCCTCTCCTTCTCTTTCTTCTACAGCTCACCCCGCGCGTACCGTTCTCTCCACCCTTCGTCCCTTCTCCTTTCTCCGCCACACTGTTTTCGTCGTTACCTTCTCTCTCCTCCAACCGTCCACTCCTCCTCTCTTCCTCTTCTCGTTACCATCCATCCCTCCCCACCCTCTATCCTCCATCTCCCCGTCGTCATCCCCCGTTCCCTCACCTTCTCTCTCCTTCTCTCCCGCTCACCCTCCCCCTGTCCTTGTCCAACTTCTCACCACCATCCAACCACTCCACCCTCGCTCACGCCGTCTCACTCGCCACCCCCGGTGTAGGAGAGGAATCGACGTTCGTGTCGTTCGCGTTTATCGAACGTGTGCGCGCGCAAGCTCGGGGAGAGTCGAGCGACTGAACGGGGCGTGCTGCGTCTTGGTTGGCCTGTCGCGCTTCCCTGTGGTGGTGCGCGCGAGCCGCAACGTCTACCTCCGCACACCCTCGTCCGCGCGAACACACATTGCGCGCGTGCTTTTTTTGCGCGCGAGTGTGCGAGACTCGCGCGCGTTCGCGCTCTCCGCTCGACCAAGGAATAGGAAAGAGCTGTACGTCGTCGTCCACGGAGAGTGAGAGGCGCTCGTCCCACCACGACCGCGACGACGAGCACCACCATCGTTACCTTCGCAACAACAACAACGACGACGACGACGACGACGACGACGACGGCGAGGACGAGGACGAGGACGAGAACGAGGACGGTGGCGGCGGAGGCGGCGGCGGGGAAGAGTCGAGGCGACAACACCGCCGCTACGACGATAGCGACACGACGACGGGCGCGACGACGACGACGACGTCGCACGTTCGTTGCTTTCCCGACGTAGGCGCGTGGAAAACGACGTGTCTCTCCGTCGACGTAGCATCAGAGGCCACGGATCCTCTATCTTCTCGCGTGCGGATCGGAACTTACCTCGCGTAGTCTCGCGTAGCAAGCCGAGCGATCGCGCGAGTAGTAGAGTAGTCTCTCGCACGGTGATATCCTAATCTCGAGTGGTCCTCTTCCTTCGAGGAGGATTACTCTTGCTCCTGCGATTCGTCAATTCGTCTCGAAGACGTTCGCGCCCTGCCTCGTCGATCTGAACAGAAAGTGCGCGAAACTCGAGGGATTTCGTTGAACAGTGAGCGCGGCCCGCAGTCGTTCGCGACCCACGGGGGCGCGGATTCGGGAGAAAGATAGCGAGCGGTGGTAAACATTCGAAGAAGGAAAGCAGTGAGTGGATGTGAGCGTCGCGTGAGGGGGTGGAGATAAAACGCAAAGTCTCTTCGGTGAACGGAGAATTCTCGAGAAGGTTACCCACGCCGAGGAGAATTTTCTGAAAGATCTTGCTCTCCCTTCGGCGAGGATAGGTGAACCGAGAGAAGAGAGCGAAGAGAAATAATCGAGAACATCGTCGGCAGTTTATTGCGCGAGCGAGCGTAAATCCAGTCTAATGCGGAGTGACGCAAGAGGCTTATAATTCGTGATCCCGCGACTTCTGTGGGTGCATGCGAGAACGCTCGTCTCGGTGAAACTCGAAGAATCACCTGGCCTCGTTCGAGAAGTAAGCCTCGAAGGATTCGAGGCGAATCGAGAGATCGAGCTCTAGCGAGTCGACGGGTGCGCGTCTCGAGGGTTCAAAGTGCGGAGTGAGGCGGCGCGCCTATAGCCGCTGGTAGAGTCGACGGGGGTTGCCCGCAGGAGAGGCGCGAAAGGGTGGATCGATCCGCGATCCTGATCGATCGTGGACCGCGCGAAAAGAATCCGTTGATCCTGCGAGAGGCGGGAGTGACGGAGAGCGGGACGAACAGTTTTTTCGTGTGTTACGCCAGAGTCGGTGGTAGAGTCCTCGCTGCGTGGGTGAAAGGAAGAGCGCCGAGGCATCGATCGCGCTCGCCATTTTGCGCGACGTCGACCGACATCTTCTGGCGTCGCTTGGTCGACACGGGCATCGCGGCGGCGCCTCCTCGTGACATCCGCCGCGAGGGAAGTCTAGGGTCAGCCTGATAGCTTGGAAGATCCACGAGGTGCAGGGACCGTAGGAGGACCAAAGGAAGGAGGAGGAGGGGAGGAGGTGGAGGAGGAGGGGAGAGGAGGAGGAGGAGAGAAGGAGACCCGTGGAAGTGGTGGAAAAGGAGATTGGTGGTAGAGTGGTAGGTTGGCTAGGTCCACTTCCTCGTGAGTTTCTTCGCTTATTGATCGTAGCTACCGGAGCCAGCGGCCATATTAAGCTTGGCGCTAACCGGCCGAGGAGAGGGTGCGCGAGGGTTGTTGGTAGTGCATCGTCGGTAGGGCGTCGAGGAGGGACGAGAAGAAGGAGGAAGCGAGAATTGGTGGATTGTGAAGGTGAGAGAAGATCCGCGGTAAGGAGGAGACCACTGGGCGCGAGTGTTGTGAGTGGAGGAGGCAGGTGTGGAGGAGGGGGAGAGGAGGCTCGTATCCTTCAGGTCGAAGGAAGAAGTCAGCAGGCTGGGAGGTCGGCTGAGCGAGGTCGTGGGTCCCGTCGTGGAGGAGGCCATCGAGCCAGGGGATGCGACCCCGCTGACGGGACCCTCGAGGGAGTCCTCGATACCTCGAGCACCCCCGCCACCGCCGCAGCGTGTCACGACCGAGAGCCCGCCGAGACCACCGCCGCCCACTACGTCCCAGCAACATCCGAATCCGGGTCGTCAGGCCCAGAATCCAGGGGAGCACCAGCCCCAAGAGAAGCCGGACCAGCAGGGACACAATCCGGGGACCCATCAACACTCCCAGAACCCGGCTAATCCCGCGCCCAACAATCCGGGTCATCGGACACACAACAATCCGGGACATCGGACACACAACGATCCGGGACATCCTACTCCGAACCCTGGTAACGGGACACAGGACAATCCAGGACCACCGGCGCAAAACCCGGGTCATCCGACCCAGAATACCGCCAATCGCAGCCACAATCCATCTCATCTCACTCATCAGACGACCCAGACTCAGCAAGGCCAACAGCAGCAGCAGCAGCAACCGAGCCAGCAGCCGTCTCAGCAAGCGCAACAACAACAGCAGCCACAGCTGCAGCATCAGCCCTCGCAGCAGCAGCCCCAGGATCAGCTCAGACCTGTCGGCAACATGGGCACAGTGCTCTCCTTCAGTCCGCGGGATCGGCGTGGCACGGTTTATCCGCCCGCCGGTCATCAGCATCCGGCTGATTTCACCCTGAACAATTTCAATTACGAACAATTGAACAACGCGAAGAATCGCGAGAACAAGAGCGGCGTCGCGACGGTCGCGCCGGCGCCGCCCACGGGTCATCCGCCTACGAACAATAATTCGTTGCAGAACAACAACATCAATTTGAACAACAACGATAATGCCAGAATCATCTCGGAGAAGAATGCTCTCGAGAAGAATCTCAAGAAGCACTCGTTGTTCATCAATGCCCTATCATGGAAGCGATTCAGCACGGCTAATAATAATAAGAAGAAGCTCGACAACAAGAACAAGAACATCGCGTTCAGGCAGCCCCTGGACAACATCCCGATCGTGGACAAGAATAAGAATATACAGACGCCGCAAGTGAGTGATTCGCAATTGTTTTCTTTCTGCTTTTAATTCGTTTATTGGTTGGGTTCCGAGTGCGTTGAACATCCAGGTTATTCTGAAAGTCCAGAATATTGGGAAAGAAAATCGGACAATTTATTTTATTCCAGCCTGTCAAAAGAATACGTATGTGGTAGACTCTGATAGCGGTCAGAAAAGTGTACAGAGCTCCCCGTCCTGTTGTCTTTGCGGTTAAATAACTTTGTGTTACCGAATAGTTGGGATAGTACGCGTCTTAACGATCAAATTTGAAGACTAGATTATTAATCTGTTGTATCGATCAACTGACGGCAGCATCGGAGGCAATGACCTAGTCTCGCCGTGTCGATAAACAGTCGACAATCGTCCTTACTTCGACGAATTTCCGCGTCTGTCGCTCTCCATCGAGACGCAGTCTGCACGTAACGTTTGACAAATTAGCATCTGCTTGTTAAAGGAATAGAAGCTTCCCACTTCCTTCGTACTCGAAAGAGTAAACATGTTCCAGTTCATCGAACAGGTACGCTTCCCGCCATTCGCAGAAACCACAACAGTCCACGCTACTTGCCCTCTCATAAAACCTTTACGAACGACTTATTGCACGCGGCCAACATCTTCGTATCGTGGTAAACGAATACCCTTGCTACGAATTTCAAATGATTACAATTCGAGAGACATCCGATTGTCGAGAAAATCCATTTCTTCGAACAAGAAAAACAACACGTGCATCGATAACCCCTAGAAATGACGGAACGGCGAAAAGAGAGCGTCATAAAGGCAGTCGGCATCGTGGAGACCATCTATAGAAATAGAAGCGTCGGCCAAGCGTTTACATTCACTTGGAGAGAAGTGAACTACGTAGAAAGTTTTATCTAGCTGTAGAAGCTCTAAACCTCTTAAGGTGTAGGCAGTCCATAGGCATACATGATCGCGAGGGTAGGACGCGCGTGGCGCGCACTTTGACCCCAGACGCGATCGAAGGTACATCGACCGTCTTCGCGTCTCCTTTTCCTCTACGACGGATTACACGTGTACCATGCTGGTCGTTTACGAAGTTTTCGACCCCTCGGTAGGTATACGCGCCCTGCGGAGGGAGAATACAGTAGGATAATACATGCTTCGTATATTCCGAGATCATTGGTTCCTCAAGAACATGTATACATATAAACAGTAGCACATCATAGAAACAATAGTACGTACACAGTCCCTTACGTCATATTCGTTCGACAGAATCCACGAAAGTATAGTTTATGCTCGGAGAGGCGTGAGTTTGTTTGTATTTATAGTGCTGCCTACGCTTGTTGCAGTTTACTATACTGTTTACTGTACTACAATATTCACCTCGGTAGAACAGAGCTCGCTAGAAGGTTCCCTACGACGTCGATCATTCTCGAAATTTTGTTTCGCGTCGAGACCCGTCAGTTGACAAATAACGATCGACAAACTCATTCTCGAATTCTTGAAGTGGGCACAGAGTACGCATAACAGGATACACGTTAGACCGCAGCAGGCATTTGTCTGGTGGAATGTTCGTGTCTTATCGGCATCTGAGACTTTCTACATTTATGGTAATGACCGGATTGAGAGCGTGGACTGATTCGATGGCAGGAAATTGTTTTGTTAAATCTTTATGCGGTTCGCGTGCTCGTGTATGGTAATGAGACGGTGTTGAGGTTCCAATAAAACCGCAGCTTCGTTCGCGTTCGATCGTCGATTCTCGACTATGGAGGATCGTTTCGTTGAAATTGAGCCGAGCTTGCCTTAGGACTGTCCCGTCGCGCGCAGTACAATCTTCTCGAAACGTCTACTTACTGTCATAGAAAAACAATTGGGATTACGGCGAAGCATCATCCTCGATTGTACAAGACGGTAACAAAGATAAGTTGAACGTCGATTCTCGCGACGATAGAAACAAGAACGATTGGAAGCGGTGTATTAAAAATTCTTTGTTTTCTTTTCCGAAAAAAAAAAAGCAGACGAAGCCGCCGGCGTGCAATTACAATCACACCACGCACAATCCGACATGCGAGAAGCTCGTGCAGAAACCTCTGCCACCTGGACCGAGAAAAACGGTGATCCAAGCGTCGACCTCGGAATTGCTCAAGTGCCTTGGCGTCTTCCTTCATAGGAAATGCACACGGTTAAGGGACTTCCAGGCTGGCGATGCCGTAATGTGGCTCAGGACCGTCGACAGAAGTCTCTTGCTTCAGGGCTGGCAGGTGAGTCGCTCTTTCTACATTCAAAGTTTGCCTTTCCACACGAGGGAAATCGTAACTTCCCGGCGCTACCGTTGAGGCGATATTTGCTAGACTCCTTGCTCGGGACGAAAGAAAGAGCCTAGATCGAGTGGAACTAGAAAATAACGCGAAAAGCGAAAACTAAATAGATACTCGAGCAGATATAAGATTCTGTTGGAACGACTGATCGCCTTTCCGCAAAATGCAAGAATCTATTTTTAATTGGACGCGCGGATATCCTAAGAAGCTTGAAGTAATGGGACGCGTGAGAAAGGAAAATCGATCGTAACAATTGATTTGGGATCGTAACGAGGAACGTCGCGAATTCGTTATTGTCACTCTCAGACGGTACCCGGTCGCGCCTCTAACATGCTAATTAACGTAGAGTGCCACTGGAAGCACGCAGGCAGGTACTCGGACGCCTCCACTCGCGTTATCCGCGTATCGCAATAATTGGTTAATTATAGCGATCTCTAATCTCTGGGTTCATGGCAATTATCCCTTGACGATTATTCTCTACGGTGGCCGTGTGCACTACGCCGTGATATGTGGCGCATACGCATCCACATACCTGCGCGTCGAGAGTTACCTTCGCGGACGGTGTGTATGGAATTGAAAATTGCAAATTGGATTTACATCGTTAATTGTAAATCGCCATTATATCACTACTCGTAGTATTACTCGCATAATAGAACAGGTTGCCGTATAGGCGACTTTTTCTATTCGAGACTTTGATAACTTTATCGAGAAAATTGCAGGATTGGAAGAGCCACGAGATTCTTAATCGTAGCCCTATCTACGTGCTTGCGAGTGACTACCCGTTGTAGGGTACTTCGAAAATGTCCGAACGGGGAACAGACCGCTTGAATTATTAAATAAGCGTCTATCGTTGATTGTAGAGTGGCACAAGAGAAAGACCGCACGGCTAAGAAATAATATGTAACGAGAGCAGACGTGTATAGACACTTACCGAGAACTTGCCTTTCCCTTGTTCAGCTCGTGTCATATACGTACTTGTTACTTTTGACGACACAGATGAGTCAGGTATTGCCTCGTCAAAACTCCTTTTATTCCATATGTAACTGAAAATTAACGACGAGGCACGATGCCCAACGGTATATCCTACCTCGTAAAACGACGAACTACATTGTATGGTAATAAAGGACAATCCGTTGAATGGAAGAATCGAATAATCGGTCAAGTTCTATGCGTATGCGTGCGTTGCGCATCGGGTCAAGGCAAAGTGAATCCAAAAGTAATTCACTTGCCGTCATAATCGTGAAGATGCTTCTAGATGCTTTCGCGCGAACGATACTATTGTTTCAAGTTAACAAAGGAGAAGGAACGACGAATTTTGGGGAAAATCCGAATGAAATTCGCGGTGTTGTTCCGGCAACACTGGAGACGAAAGGCCATCGAAGCGATAAGATTACTCTATTAACATAGTTCGATAGTTAGCCGTTTGAGAGATTCGTTAAGTTGTAATTGGAATGTAGAGGAAAGCAAACGTTGCGAGACATCGAGCAATCCGACGATGACGTATAGTCGAAAACAGATCAATGGGCACACACACAAAATTTGTGTATGGACGCTTTTATTCTCGCTACGCTCGAGAGCCCGGGACGATCCGAAAAGATCATTAAACCGAGAGACAGAGAGAGGTGGAGATCCCAAAGCGTGCGACATTAGCGAGAGTCACCCCTCGAGTTCGTTTGCACCCTCGAATTCCCCGGAGTGCACGACCGCGCCAATCCAGGGGCGTACCGTACGTAATGAGCGACCACGGCACGCTTTTGCGATGACGATATGCACGCGAGGGAATTAAATGTCAGGCCTACCATTGGCCAGACCGACGATGAAGAATTTACTTCGAATAGAAACACTCGTACGGAGCGCACGAAAATGCAAAGCTAGCTCAAACGAACTACTGTAGAAGCGGTTCTAACAACAACGTGCGATATTCTCACTTGCAAATATGTGTCTTTCCTCCGACTTGTTCTATAATTTACGTTGACTCTTGGCACTGTAAAATCGAGAATACGTGGAAAGGGGCCAATTTCGATGGAGCCTATTGCTAATCGCAATTGGCCTCTCGCACGTCAAGGTGTCGATTCCGCGAAAGGAGAACGTCATGATTGCCGATACGAGGTAGCGAAGAAAAACATTGTATGCTGGTGGTGACGCGAAGCGTCGCGACGCCACGAGAGAACGCACGAGATAACATCGATCGCGTGCTTGATTTCCTTGCGTCAGGCCACGTCTGCTTCGCACAATAGTGCGGCAGTCGGAAATGTTTTCAAACCAGTCTCGAAGACTATTTTACGAATGATACTCGCAGGCAATGTGAAATATTTCACCCTTTGCCAGATATAAATTGTGTTGATTTATAATTTTCAATTATTACGGAGAACTTTCTCGAGTGGCAAATGAACACGCATGAGAATTACAAATATTAATTTGCAATGCGTAAACTTAATTTGAAAACTGGTATAAATGTCACCAGTGAGTAACGGGCGATATACAGAATTTTCACGTGGAAATAAGACATTTTATTTATCGACATTAATGCTAAATGCTTAATTCGCGAACTGCGCGATGGCACTGGAATATAACACGACGCATTGCAGCGTAATCGAAAACATTTCACTGGAAATTGAAAGCCGAGAGAGTTTCCACCCTATGGTGCAATCTGGTGCCAGGTTACGCAAAACCAAACAACACGATTCTATCGCTAAATGTCAGAAAATAGAACGCCAGATTGTCACAGCGGTGCGCAGTTTTTCACTCGTTTCTCTGCGCGGGCCGAATCTACGCGAATACCGAGCAAAAATGGAAATATCGGTGGAATTTCGCGCCCTTGTCTATGCGGCGCGCTACTACTTTGTCACCAAAAATGTCAAAGACTAACAATAAGCTGGACTACTGGATCAAAAACTGCGTATCAGCGAGCAGAGAGACTCACTTTCTTTCCGAGGAGTGGCGTAAACAGAGAAAAATAAAGAAAAGGATGAAAAAGAAAGTGCCGAGGGGGGTAGCGATGTTTGCCATGGGCAAGCACAATTAATTCCCCATGAGAACGACGGAATCGTCGTGACGCACGGGCGGTCCAATTATCCCCGGTGATTATTTCGGGAAGTTGCGTCAGGAGCTCGCCGACCATTACGACGATGGAAGGATTACACGCTTGCGTGCCGATCGTCCCTACGAACGCCTCAAAGAGCGATTCGTTTCTCAAAGTGGCGGAAAATTGTTTTACACGATTCTTTTCTTGCAAGGAGAAGCAACTTTTTAGTTTGAATTTTCCGATTGCGTATTTATTTCTACAGCATTACTTATTCGTCTCATAAAAATCCATCTCTACTTATCGCGATCTTCAGGATTTTTTCAACCTCTGATTTCCAATCATCTCGTTATTCTCCTTTTCAACTTCACCGACGAAACACTCGTAACCATTACACACCCCTCTTTCCGTACAGCCTAGAAGGGGAGAGAGAGCGGCTTAGAGAAGCCGTCAGGACCATCGATTTCTCACGTCGATAAAGTGTCCACGTGCGAGCAAAATCGTTCGAAGGGCACGTCATCGACACGGAAGCCACGAATTCGACAGATAAAGCGAAGCTAAAGCACGGGGATTAGGCGCCGGGGTCACACTTATCTACGTAGTGAAAAATCGTACGTTAACGAGGCAGCCTCGTGTCCAGATATTCCATGAGCCGATGCGCACCCTGATTTCATCCCTGGATCTCTTAATGTTGAAATTTGTGGTCTCGATCTTTTCTATTTTTTGGTTCTTTTTTTTTTTGCTACCCCAGAGATAAGCCGCTAGGTTAGGCTGGAGCTCATTTATTTTGGATTAGGCGCGTGACTCAAGGGAACGTAGAAACGAGGGATGGTTAATACAAAAATCTTGTTTCGCGTGGCGCAAGTAATGCCCGTCTCAGTGTGGGCCCGCACAAAACAACTTACAGTGATTTCCAGTGGAAACTTTCGCACGACGCGGATTGCGGTAATCGCCCGCACGCGGACAAAATGCAGTTCGAGTCCCCTAAGCTCGTTTGCTGATTCGTGTCCATGCATAGACCCTACAAAACACGCGTACAAAAAAAATTCACATCCGCGCAGAGTGAAGCATTGGACCAGCACTGACACGTGACGTCACTGCACAGGCCAAATTGGAGGCAAATAGAGGAGAAGGTCAACCGATTTTCCTCGAGCCGGGTAAAAAAGCCCTAATGACTGCGCTGCCTTGGACTATGCTCGGCAGGAAGCTACTCTATGCGCAAACTTTTTTCTTTTTAACTTGTAGAACGAAATGTGAAGGAGAGAGAGAAGCCAAAATGATCTGCGGTTCAATGGAATTTTTTTCAAGTGCATAAACACATCGAGTGCAAGTATGATTTATCAGATGCAGATTAAATAAATAAAGAAGGAAGCCGAGAATGCGAGAAAGCTTCGAATCTGGAATTCTATTTGCGAGGCCACGAGGTTAGATGTATCCATTCAGAGAAGCTTTGCCACCTGCGTGGAACTCGTCGTAGGTTTCGAAATGTCAATATCGATCCTTCTGGACGACTCATCCTTAGAACTTTGTATTCCACACGTGCGATAAGCATCGACTACTCGCGGAGGTAGAGCCGTACGTATTCATCGTGACATTTCTTCGTGCCTTGGTCGCGTCGTGCGCCGCGTCTGACTCGGCAGTGTGCGTGACGCGTCTATATTTCATGCTCGTCTAGCTCGTCTATCTACCGGGTGTCCAAAGAGATCCGCTTTATCGGATAACCTCGAGCCAATTAATTTTAAAGTCTCCGTGGCAGCTCCGCTTAATCAGACTAAAAATTCCATAATGGTAAATTGGCTTTTCACCTGAATTTTTATCGCGAGTAGGTCGCGCAGAATGCAGGTATGTCGCCCGACATTACTTGCAATTTTAATGTCACGCATTCCTACGAACGTGGCTTACGGAAAATTCTGGCAATTCGGAGTAATCGATCGTCGATTCTGAAATTGGCACGGGCTTGGCGTGTGCCACTGTGGAAGTTAAACACTCTTGGTATTCACAGTGGGAAACACCAAATCTGTACACACGGGCGAGCGACCGAACGACCCAAGATAAACTATCGTTAACTGTCGCTAAACCAGCGAAACTCCACAAATGCTGAAACCGCGCTGGGACAGGCGGCCGAGTATTCTGCGAGCGCGCTTGTGTACGTAGGCAGGAAACGACGAAGCCGGAACTAACGATAAGTGGCGCGAGCGCGTGCGGCTACAAAAGGGAACACGCGCTGGGTACCTGCGTGCACGCGCGCGCCACCCCTCGTTGGATACGCGCGCGAGCGCGCCCTTGCGCTCGAGTTTATTCGTCCTCGTCGGCTCGTGCAGCGTGTAAGTAAATATACATAACGGTGAAGGCTTTCTCTCTCTCTCTCTCTCTCTCCCTCTCTCTGTGTTTCTCTCTTGTGCTCCTTCAGTCGGCGTAGTCATCGTCGTCAAAGGGTCTCTTCTTTCCTTCCTTCCCTCCAGGACTATTGCCTTTCTCGTTCCTCCGTCCCTCGATCTCAGTCCCTCCGCAGACACCGACGAAACCAACCCTGCATTTTCAACCCCAAATCTCCTCGACTCCCCATCTACGGTCATTGGACCCGGAAAAGGGAGTTTGGGTTTCGATCGACCGTTTGCACCGCGTTAGTGCGTCAACGAGGACGAATGCGCGTAATGCGAACGAAATGGCCAGCAAAATTTAACGGGAGTCCATTCGATTTCTTTCTGTTGATCCTGTAAGGGTTGAAATTGTGATCTTCGCTATCGATCATATTTTAAAAGATTTCTAAGGGTGAAAATTCTCGAATATTCGAGAATCGCTCATTCTCCGCGGAAGAATAATAAGCAATTGTACTAATCGATAGAAGGTATCACAATCGATCGCTCGGAAAGATCGATTGCTAAAAGAAATAAAGAAATAACGAACGTAGGTACCCATTACCCTATAACATTATCGTACCTACCCTTAAGAAATTATGTCAAATGTCTCCTTTCGGAGGTACTTTGTTCTTTTTACTTTACATTCGAATGTTAATTCCTTAATCAACAAAGTTTCGAGAGGGTGTTTGAGAACCTCTGCGGGGTGAGATGTGCAGCAATGTGCAGCGAGGGAGAAACCGCGTGAGGGGGGTGAAAAAAGATGGGGAGTTATTGCGGCGGGGAAGTTCGTGGGGCGAAGAGAACGTGGGGTGGTTGGAGGGGTGGCGAGGGGTCACGTGCACCGCAAGCGTTGCGCACGAGCGACGGCAACGTCGCAAAGCCACCCCATCGAGGGACGTGTGGAAAAATGTGGAGTAGGGGTGACCGCCGGGGGTACGTTCACCCCTCGATTTTAATTGAGAAGTGGGAGGGGCGCGAAGATTTCGATGCGTGCGTATCGATAGAGCCACCCCTCGCCCGGGTGACGAACCCTCTTCACCCTTCGGGTTACACCGCGAAGAAACAGTGAGTAATATTTTACGACCAATCCAAAATTTGATAAATCTAATCCAAACCACTATTACTATTAATGCAAAATCTGCTGAAAAGTCGAGAAATGGGATGTTGGTCGCTGAGATTAACCCTTTGTGTGCTGAATACTCGCGGCTTATGCGGTCCGTACGGACGGCGCGCGGCTAGCGCTGACGATCACAGTGGACGGAATACTTTTTCGTTAGACTGAACTCTATTGATTAACTATTCAAGAAGCAAATAGTAATAAGTTATAGTAATCCTTCTGCACGAGATTGAATAATTAAAGAGCGTTATTACCATGCTCTTACTAAAGAATGCACTTGTATTCATCTCACTCAAAATTAACTGTAATACTTCTGTGTAGGTGATTGAAAAAATCGACAGACGCATATATGCGCCTTCAGTCCATGCCAATGGCTTCCGCCAAACGCATATATGCGTCCATAGGGCTCAAGGGGTTAAAAGTAGGGGGAAAAAATGGGCGAAAATCAAGCGAAAGTGGAACAAAGGAAGGAAGCGATTGAACGTATTCTTCTAGGGGTTGATAAAAATTGCGAGAACCGCGCACCGAGGAATTTCCTCTTTTTTCTGGAAAATTCTGCCGAAGGCTCTCGAGCGAGAGAAACGCGCTCGACGCTCACGATGGAAGCCTTTCATTGGATCCCTTTTATCGCGCCGCCTCTCCCCGTAGTGTTATAAAAAGCACCGTCTAATAATAAAACTAAGCTAGAGAGAAATGCAAATCACCACACCCGACATCTATCCGTGATAAGAATAATCGACGATGCCACCCGTCCCTCGTTCCCCTCTCTTCTTTCTCCGTCGCCGAGACTCCGCAAGTATTTTACATTATCGCGGACGATTCTCGCGGGGCTTGTACTCGCACGAGTGCCACCACCCCCATGCCGACGAGGTAGGAAGGAAAGTAGAAGCAGAAGGCTGCATAAAAATTTCAACTTGCAATCCTGTGCCTGGGCGAGAGATAAGCTCGCGAAGTGCATCGAATTATCGGCGCACGAAATGCAACCACGCGCACGTGAACCCCTCTTTCTATCGATTCATTATGAGATTAATTTTTATTCGTGGAGAGGGTGCGACGTAAAATGTGGCTCAAAGAGGAGTGAACAATATGAATTCAGGATATCCGAAAATTTCTCTGGTGCAAGGGATTTTCTGAAGCAACGATTGCGAAAGAACAATTGAAAGTCTATTCTCTTCATTTTTCTACTGTCTTCTTTTTTAACGCAACGGTTAAATTCGATCGAATATTGTCCATTCTTTTACCGGGTAATTAGAATTGTCGCGGAATGCCGTACTTACCGATCTTCCTTCACCGATAAGAAGTTTATACGCTTATTTGAGAAACGCTCTCGCGATTTTATCTCGGCGCACTAAGATATCCCGAGAGAAGAAACGGATTATATCTTCGGTAGAATCTCTGGTAGGTACTTCGTGAGAAAAACATAGGAAGCTCGTGGATGCGACGGTGAGTTGTTCGCGGGCGCCACGCCGATGCTCATCGTCGCACGGTAAAAATGTTTTCCGCGTAATTACCCGCGAATCGTTTCCGAGCTCTCGGAGCAAATGGTAAATGGGGTAATCGGATGCCCTGAATAATTTTCCGCTTGCGCCAGCTCGATCCCTACGGCCCACTCCTCTTTCCTCGAGCGTTCCTCTCGGTTTATTCCGCTGCTCCTTTGCCTCGCCATCTCTCTCTATTTCTCTCGCTCTCCTCTTCTTTCTATTCATTTGCTTTTCTCCCATTCCCTGCTTCTCACCCTCTTATTCAACAGGAGCTAGCACTCGAGAAAAGCAAAAGCGCTTCTCCTCTTAATACTCCTTTCCCCGATTCACCGTGTGTCAATTTCGTTTTCTACGCCCCGCCTACGTTTAATTCCTTCGCTACTGAACCTCTGTTGTCCGTATCACCTGGAAGGAGAATGGCAAGCTAATAAGCGTGGAAATACGCGAGGCTGTCACTTAGTTATCGTCGTTGTAGTTGCCGTTCTTATTATCCTGGCCATCGGTCTCTCCTCATCCTCGTCTCCTTCGTCGTCAACCTCGTTACCCTTTTACTGTCACGCGCATACACTCGGCCGGCACAATACTGCTAATACGTAGCGATAATAATTTTTTCCACGTTTACATCGGCGCCTTTGTGGGTTACGTGACACAGAGCTCAAACATTATTTTTTCCTCTCCTCTCGGATTTTCCGTTAAGCGTCTTTTTTCTACCGTCCTCTCCGCCCTCACGCCCTGCATTAACTCCCTACCTTCTGCACCTGCGCGGAAAATTTTTTTTATCACTCTTCATTTTTCTAACCCACCTCTTTTTCTTGTCGTTTACTTCGCTCCATCGCCATACACTTCTCTCTCCGTGTCGTCTTTACGCAACGAATAATGGCATTCACTCGCGTCTCTTATTCCTCGCTGAATCCCCAGGAGACGATAAAAGTGCAACAGGTCGAACGAGCGAGGTGATTGCGGGCGCAAACAATAGAAAATGAATAATCACCCGTGTGCGCCTTGTACCGCGCGAGCTTATAACTGATATACATTTTTTAATAGCAAACGACGAGAAAAAGGAGTCACCATTCATCGACCCCATCCCGTCCCCCAGCAGCGAACTCATTGACCACGAAAATTTTTATTCGTCCGCTCCTTTTTTTCTCCACTGGCCAAGTTTTCATTTTCCCCTGTCTAATGGCTCCTGCCTTACCACCTTCCACCCTCTGCATCTATTCAGGCATCCGAGCCATTCAGCCCTCCCCTTTGCCGTCTTCGTTTTCGCTTTGCCTCGTCGTTCGCCGGCTCATCGTCAAAGAGCGCGCTCCAATAAAATCCGCAGGAGCACAGTGGGTGCACCGCGTGCATAATGTCCGCTCGAGTGCACTCGAAAAGTTTGCATCCGAGAAAATGGGAAAGAAGAAGCGCCCAGTCAATTGCGGAGCACAGTCAGCTGTACACGAAGGAACGATACTCCGGAGAGAAACAATCTTTAAAAGAAATGATTTTCATAAAAAAGTCCCAGGTACGCGTTCCGTCGTCGAACGCGTTCATGGGACACGTCCTCGTTCGAACCGGTGTAGTCTTCGTCGACGGAGTAACGAAGGGTGTGCGTAAGGAGGGAAGAAATAAAGCTGGAGGAGCTTCTCGTGCGAGACTGCATTTTTACAGTTTGTTGCACGCGCAACCGAGGGGGTGGATGCGTTCGTCCCGGGGACTTGCACCACTTAATTGGAGGGTGTCGTTTTGTCTACAAGAATCGCGTTAAGCGCTGCACCGGTAAACTTAAAGCGTACAAGGGGCCAGAGAATTAGATTGTAGTCGAAGGTATTCTAACGCAATTTTTATTTTAATGCGGTTTATGCTTTACGTTTACTTACGTTTATCATACTACAAATTATTCTCAAAGTTTTTATGTGTTCGCCGAAAAAGAAATTTATATGCATTGTGTATTGTTCGCGATCTCAAGAGAATGGCGAAATTCTGACGAATGGGGGACTCTCATGAGTATCAAATCGATACGAACGCGCAAATGTTTCGCGCGAACAATGTCCGCATAATCTCACTATCGCGTTACCGCGAATTTCACCAATTCCAGGAACAAAGGAACGGGACCGAAGTGGCACACCTAGTCGAACGAGGGTCCGTTGCAACGCTCTTCCAGATATTATTAAGCCCTCTTGGGCTGGTCACGTATCCCGGAATAGAGCGTTACACGCCGAATTCCGTTCAATCGAGTGAACTCGGACGTCGCTTTATAGCTTGCTAGGGATCGATCCTTCGCGCAGATTGCGATATTTTTATCATCGCTCTTCCTTCCTGCAATACACATCACCTTGATTGATAGACGATCGATATTATTGGAGCCCCGATTTTCTCCTTCCTTTGGTATGTACGTTGTGAAATATCGAGGTAAAGGAATTTTTATAGCACGTGGATTCTATAGACTGTGACTGTTTACCAATTTCCGAAAACCCTCACCACACAAACGTCTTTCGTCTTTCACGCTCACCTACAAATTGTCCGCAAAGTTTCTCTCAAATTACTCTCAAAACAATCGTCATTCTCGAAAAGTCCGTAGAAATTTTATTTAATTTCTACGCGGGCAAATGGGCGCGGTAGACGCGCGCTCTCTCGAGCGTGGCAAAGATAATTAAGGCAATTAAAAGTTATTTTGTTAACTGGTACCCGTGAGAATGAAAAATAGAACGGCGTCCCTCGGGATCACGTGGCGTGTAACGACCTAGTTGTTTCCTAGTTTTATGTAAATAGCAGAGTTCGCGCGTCCCTCTTTCCATTTTCCTCTTTCTCTCTTTCCCCCCGTGCGTGTCCAGTCCACTCTCTCTGGTACTGGCACAGAGCGCAGGCACAGGTTCGCATAAACCTGCGCGAGCGCTAAATATATTGCCGAAGTTGACGCTGGAAAGTGGACCAGCGACCAAATTGTCGTACTTAAAGATTGCACAACTTTATTTTCGATCACTCTCGGACCACTTTTCTCTTCTTACTCGCAAGTGGGTCACATCTACAGGGTGTCCCGCAATAGATGTAATCCCCGCGAAAGGGTTGTAGCTGAAATAATTCTAAACAACATTTTCCTTTGCGAAAAAGTTGGACGAGGCTTAATTTTTGAATTACTAAGGAAAAACATAGGCGAATGAGCGCGCCCGTAAAGCCCGCGCTCAGGGCCGTCATGCTCGCCACTCACCGCGGTTGTAGACGGGCGCATCGCAGTGGTAAGGCACGAAGCGTTGGACAGAAATTATGTCGAATAACAAATTAAAATTCCAGAATAACTTCAGATGGCGAACCCCAGAAGGCGACGGGATGCCTAATGCATTTCCCGATGCAAAAAAATTAGGATTAGGTTAGGATTAGGTCAGGGTTAGATTAGGTTAGATTAGGTAGATTAGGTAGGTTAGGTTACGCTAGGTTAGATTAGGTTAGATTAGGTAGATTAGGTTAGGTTAGGTAGATTAGGTAGATTAGGTCAGGAACCCTAACCTAACCTAATGTAACCTAATCTACCTAATCTAACCTAATCTAACCTAATCTACCTAATCTAACCTAATCTACCTAATCTAACCAAATCTAACCTAATCTACCTAATCTAACCTAATCTAACCCTGACCTAATCCTAATTTTTTTGCATCGGGAAATGCATTAGGCATCCCGTCGCCTTCTGGGGTTCGCCATCTGAAGTTATTCTGGAATTTTAATTTGTTATTCGACATAATTTCTGTCCAACGCTTCGTGCCTTACCACTGCGATGCGCCCGTCTACAACCGCGGTGAGTGGCGAGCATGACGGCCCTGAGCGCGGGCTTTACGGGCGCGCTCATTCGCCTATGTTTTTCCTTAGTAATTCAAAAATTAAGCCTCGTCCAACTTTTTCGCAAAGGAAAATGTTGTTTAGAATTATTTCAGCTACAACCCTTTCGCGGGGATTACACCTATTGCGGGACACCCTGTATAAAGACATTAGTAGACACAAAGAGACAGGCACAACTGGCGAAGGTGCACTTAATGGAGAGCGACAGCCACGTGTCCAGGCATCGCATATTCGAAACTAGTATTTAACACAGTAATCTCGATTGTATGGGAATTATCAATTCACTACAGAAATCACAGCTTCGGTTTCGTGAAAACAAGGTTAATTCTGTAGCAGAATTCTCCCATCTCGCAGTGGTCACGACCACGCCAACGTGTCGATAATTTCGAAGCGCAGCGATATCGACGCTGTACCTGGGAAATAACAATATTCCGACATTCGTGGAATTGTCCGTACTGCGCATTTATCGTAGTGCCGAATGTTCTGCTCGTTACATACGGTGCCACATACTGACAATTACTTAAAGTACAATCGCACCCAAGCATGAGAAATGTTAATATTAAGTATCTTTATTGCGATTGACAGTTACTCCGCTCAACGCGTATCTGCTCGATTCTAATTGCATCGTTCGCATTCCTCTAGTAAAAAGTAAGATAAAGAGACGAGTAAGAGCTACAAGAGTGCCTCGTAATCCAGTAGAGTTCAAGGGGGTAAAATTCACGGGAGCCGCGACAGTAAGGAAATGTCACGGGGGTAATTAGAATTTTAAAAGCGGACCTTTGAAAAGCGCGACGTTCTCTAGACTACTCGGAGGCTAAGTGTCCGACACTTTAAAACGTTAATAAAATCTGAACCGTCGAAGAGAGGAGGAGTAAAGAGGAAAAAAAGCACGAGAGGGAGAGAAGAGCGTGCGTGCAAGTAACGCCATTAGCTGCTTCTGCCAGCTCAATGGAGGTCCCATCTTTGAAATTAATGCCCTAATTAAGCGTCTGTGCGTTATCGCCTCCACGTTAGAAAGACGAACGTGTGACATTATCGGAAATAATCGATCCATCCTTCGTGCGTAAATCGCGATGCGCGAATATCAACTGACCGTGAGAAGACAGTAACGAGACGATCGACAAGGTAAAATACGAACACGTTGATAATGTCTATTATCTAACCTGATACGCGTTAAAAAGTTTATTTGCGGAAATACAAAGTGAGAGTAGCCAGTAGAAAAGTATAAAAAAGTGTCGGTTACCTCAGCTGCCTGACACGTTCGGATAAGCGAAATTCTTCCTTGTACTTAAAAAATGGCTCGATCTGTTTGCAAGTGAATTTTCAATCGTTTGCACAAACCAAAAGTAAACACGTGCAAGACCGCGGATTCGCAATAGGTCTATATTTACTCGATGAGCGACCCTCACCTCGGCTCGCACGTAAAAGCAGATCCGGAGATACACGTTCGCGAGGCTCGCAGCTAATGTCTCGTCCCGCCTAATGCAGCTCGTGCCAGCCTAATGTCGCACGTGCGAGCAACACGTAGCAGCTGAGCGCTCTCTGGCCCAACGCTAATCCATTTCGTCTAGACTACACCGATCGATTGTCATTGGCAAAAATCTAGTTAAGGGGAAACCGTATCGCCGTGACGGAAAACTTGGTTCACGTGACCGGCACGTGTCTCCGGAACACCTCGACTCCTCACCAAGGCCCAAGGATCGTGCGAAGCCAAACGGAAAATCCAGAGGGAAGCGGACTAGATTTCAATGGTTTAGGATGAAGGGGAGAGCGTGTAATCCCATGAGAAAATGTCCCTCGAGGATCCACGTTCCTCGGTTAAATTTGGAGAACATATTGAACGACCACTTTAACCTTGCGGAAGTCGTGATATAAATTCTTTCATCGGCATTGTACCTCTCGGATACAATATACGCTTGTTTCGCGTTTCGCATTGTATACATGAAAAAAACTACAGTTAACGAAAGATATTAACAAAATAGTTTTTGTTGTCTCTGTCGGATCAATCGCGGTTGCGCAAGGTTGCCTCGTTCGCGTGAACATCCCGAAGTTCGAACGATACACGATTGACGCGTTTTGCGCTTTATCGTGCCGAGAAGCCACAACAAGAGGATCGGGGAAGTTTCTACCTGCTCACGAAGTTGATCCAATTCGATTGGGTCTTCGTAAACGACATTACTTCGGGTTTGAGGTATCACTTTTGAATAAGGATTATGGATTGTTTAAATTTAAAGGTCAAGACTATGCGTCACACGTAGAATATCGGTGGAACGTTGGAGATAAGTTTTCCTCGTTATTTCGTGGGTTTTTCACGAGTTTAACCGATTTTCGGTAGATGCATGTGCGACGCAAAAAATGTATTATCGTTGTTGCCAGTAATATTGATAAACGGGAGACGAAGCTCGGGAGGAGCAAAGGTAAAAAATTTGAAACACAGAATATTTCCGTCGCGAAGGGAAAACCGATTGTCCTCGGGGAAAATTATAAATAGCGCGTGGACGGCGCCGGAACTGGAAACTACGTCTCTCGTTATCGACTGGGAGCAAAACTGAAGCGAGAAAGGGAACAATGGAAACCCAATTTATAGGAGAATTGTGTCAAATAAATGCATTCGCTTGCGCGTGGTTTCACGCAAATGCCGCTAATTGGGAGTTAAACAAGCGCAGTCACTGAAAACAGAAAATTCAATTCGCGTGTGCATCGAGCGTCGACGAATTTTCACCGAAGAGCTTATCTTTCTCGCCGAGATTTTCATAAATATTTCCATCTTTTACAATATTCTTCATTCTTCGTATCTCGCATTCGCATATTTGTCACGATTCTTTCCTCGAGATTCGCGCGAAATCGTCTACAAAAAGATTGTCCGAGAAGCACCGAGGCGTCTTCTAGGAAAAATCAAACCATCTCTCGACCTAGGATTTGCGCGAGCGGTTTATGACGCAATGAAGTTCCAGTTAAAAATCCGATACGCGGTGATTGTGCAGTACTGTAACAACATGAGCCAATTAGCGATATTGTATTGAAAACTCTTCACGAAGAGAATCCGTTGAGCAGAAAATGAACGTCAATCTGAAATCACCTCGTTCCAGAATCAATCCGCAAGGGGATTCGTAGCTTCAACCAGGCTACCCCATCCACGTTCTCCCATTTCAACTAGACAATCCCCGAACCGCCAGCCTCCGAAACTCCTGCGACGGGCACTCAAGCGCAATTAACCGTCCAGCTCATACCTACACACGTTAGCTCGTGCCTCGCTTATACTAATTGCGGTCGAGAAGAGAGAGAGAAAGAGAGTGAACGCGGTTAATTTGTCGAATTAAACGTCACCAGTTGCGACGCACGTTTCCCGCGCAATTGTTTTCCAGAACGGGCGTTCCGCGTGGGAATTTAATTGAGCCGACGTCGTTGGTGTCGTATAGCGTCGCGGCGCTGCGGCCTCGAGACACGAGTGGGGCCGGCTCGAAGAGAAAAGGAGAGAGGGATAGAGAGAGAGAGAGAGAGAGAGAGAGAGAGAAAACGAGAAGGAGAGAATTATACCCATCCCTAACGAATATCGATGAAACCAGTATGTACGTCAGCCCCGTTACGTCAGGCTTCGCCACCGTTAACAGCCTCCTTCGCTTACTTTTGTATTTTCTACCCCTCGTCACGCCTTTCGGCGAGAAAGCATAGACCGAAAACGAGCAGAGAGATCCCCGTGAATTTGGCCAACCGCACAATTTGATATCCATTCTACGTATATTTATATCCACTATCCACCGATGAAAGAACGCAACGAGAAGGCAAATATAAAAACATTTCAAAGGGGGAACGAAATTAAGTTGTTTTCGTCGGAGATTGCGCTTCTAGCCTGAAATCATCTTTTTCTATGATGATGCACGAAAGGAAATTCGTATCGCAGATTTATTTCGAGAAGAACCGACGCAGAGAGTATTATGCTAGGTTAACAAAAAAATGTGCGCGAAATAAGAAGCAATTTCTTCTCGTATAATTTTATTTCCATCACAAAAGATACCTTTGCAGAGGAAATTGTAATATTTTGCGCTGCCTTAAAAAACGTATAACCCTACGCACCCACGCTCACTTACTACGTGCCGTTTCTTTCGATGCACTCAAGTGGCCATTTCACAAAGTGCACTCTCTATCTCGTTACCTACATCTCACGGCACGCGATACTCGGTGTTCGCGACCTCCCATGACATCGGAAAGAGTTTGCAGGAATTAATATTCCGACTGTATCGTTATCCGAATCTTAATTTACTTCGCACAAAATTAAGTCTCTTTTTCGAGTAGGGCAATGCTCTTGATTTTTATTCACCTACGCAAATTCTCATTCTACCCTTTGCTACATTATTAAGTCTAAAATAATGGAATCCATGTTTCTAATTATCCTGCAATTTACCTTTGTTCTTCTCTCTGTTTTGTATCTCTCTTTGTTATTCATTTGCTCTCCACCCCTATTTGCAATACCTGAAAATAATCCACTTCATCACCGACATTCTATACATTTGATCGGGCCGGTGTGTCCTATTATTCCGTCATACGTGCCTTCATCGTTTTCCTTGCTAACGAGCGATACGTTACGATCAGAACTGTGCTCGAGTAAGCATCGTTTCTTTATTTCGCGGCCCTCATTATAGCTATCCTATCTTCGAGATACTAACGTCACGATAAACACGGAAACGTATCCTGACATACGACGCACTGTCAGACACTTGAATGAATTTCCGGAAATAAAACTGACACATTTCGTCTCTGTTCCTAAAAAATTGACCAGTATCAAACTTTTGTACAAAAACAATTAATCAGACAGACAACAATTTCTCACTTGAAAATCCGATCGATTACAATTTACAAACACCTCCGTAATAACCTCTTTCCTCTCTCTTCGCAAATAATTCTCCGCTCCTCGACGCCCGTTCCAGCCCTTTTTTTTTAATCAGAACCACGCTGATCCAACGTCTTAAAAATATCCCGCAGATTCTAATCATCCCATCCGTGCATTCTACCTACCAACGTTAACCTGCCGTGCAAGCACGTCCTATTTTTGCGATCACACCTCGGATTAATGCCCCGTTTAATTATTCCTCGCTCACCACTCCACGGATCGCGATCACATCGTCATAGACGCCTCTTCTGCTGGGGCGGTGGCTCTCGCGACGTCGACAACGCGTCGTCCGACGCCGGTGGTTCCGCTCTGCCGCGCGCGAGCCACGGTGAGATCAGGCGTTAAGCCTAACGCGTAACACGCGCTAATTAAACGCGCGGCTAAATGAGCAACGATGCCAATCCTAAGCAAGGGTTGGAGATCTACGTGGACTCGATGACGAGGACAACAACGTTGCCAGTGGAGAGGCAGAGAGGTGGTTGACGATAGCCCCGGAAACGGTGGGCAAGAGCGGACGGTTACCTGTAGGTATCGACGACGATGCGAAGCGAGGATGGTAGTGGTAGTAGTGGTGGCGATGGTGGTGCTGGAGGCGAAGGAGACGGTGACGGTGGCGACGGTGGTTGGCGGGAAAACATATCGGGGGCATCGATCCTCCCGGGTCACCGAGGGGCCTCACCGTTAATGCACCTACATGTGCACCAGTCCAGCCAGTGCACACACTACCTGTGGTGCACCCCTGAGATGTGCGCAGAAGTGGATAGATGAAGTCGACGCCGGCTTGAGATGAGGAGGGAGCTGAATGTGAGGGAGGAGTTGGCTCGAGTTCGCACTCTGGAAGACAAGAAATTAGCGAGCTTGCACCCAGCATTTTGAGATTTGACATTAGATGCTGATTGTAATTTCAACGCAACGAACGTGGATTAAACCCCTAGATATCAAAGTAGCGAATACATTAGGAGAAAGTGTTAGGATAAGGGTTGAAGGATTCTCGATGAGAATACATCGCACCTGCTCAGTGGGAGTATCGTTAATTCGGATTTATGAGCTAGACTGTTTCTGTGGAAGCAAGGAGAAGCTTTTAATGACAGTTTCGATGAAACTTCTTAGAATAAGTTCTAGCTCTCTCGCTCTCTCGTTCTTCGAGTCTACCTATTGCTCCGTCTCGAGTAAACACAGCTACGTCCGCGTACGTAAAGTGAATTAGAAGCAGGGAGTAAACTTCGCGACCGAGTCGACGAAACGTGAGATAAGATTTAATTCGGGGTGCTGAGATCTGATTTTAACTACTCCCTTCTCCGGCGCCCTAACACGTCCCGTAGTATTTAATCATAACCATTCCGACCCTATAACTCGCTAAGGTTTGCACGAATTTCTAAGTCGAGAACATTTTCTTTTACACTTGGAATTCGAACTTATCAATCGTATCCTTGAAATCGCGCCCCAGAATCGTCATTCGGAAACGACCCAAAACCATTTGAGCGACACACGCTCCGTTCCCTCGTCAAACGTCCGGTCGGAACTTCTCACAATGCGGTCCGATAACATCGTCCCCCAAAGAATAAAATCGTTCGCGTTGCACGAGCACGTGCCCGAGCGATGATGCTACGCGAATGCACCTGAAACCGATACATCTATCTACATGCACCACGACCTCGGAAGCACCACCACTACTCCGCACATGACGCGTTGAGCGTGCATGGGTGCCCACTTACAAATCGAACGCAACGCGCCAATTGTACGTAACGGCACACGTGACTTCTTGCACAGCTTATGGCCATCGTGAAGTCTTTTAGTCCATCGTCCACGCGGTTGCAGAGGAAATGCGTTCGTGCATTCGCTATTTCTCTTGTTTGAATATTCCTTTTTGGATTTTGTCATTATTGCCGCCCTGTCCACTGTTCATCGCGTGTACACACACTCGTGAAAGCCACGTGTACCATCCAAGAGCATTTGCAAGCTCGTGCACTCGCATCTCCGTGCGCGGGGTTGATCGTCGAGGCGATGCACCCTCCACCCTCTCCTGCACCTTTCGCTAGGCTGGCCAAGCGACCTACGTGCCACGTCCCAATTCTTTCGCGACTCTACACAAGGACCTCGAGGTTTCTGGAGCAAGGATGAGCGAAACGAGTGCGACGTTCGCGTCTAAGGACATCGGAGCACGAGAGGGGGTAGGACTCGGTACGGTGGTTGATGTAGCTTGATGTAGTTGCGTGATCCGAGGGTAAGGTTGTCGAGGAAGGATAGGCTGGTGGAAAGGTTGCGAGTAACGTGCGCGGGGTTGAAAGTCGGCTTGCACATTACTCCATTATGCGAGAATGAATACTCGACTAACCACATTATTCCATGAGATACGCTAGCCCTCGGACGTTCCATTTTGCGTTCTCATAGGACCGTGCTTACACGTGTAACACAATCGCTTAAGGGACTTCGGACAAGTATCATTCCCATTTTTCCTTCACCCTCGAACGAGCTTCCCTCGTGCTTCACACATTCCGTCCTCCTTAATAATCTCACCCTGCCATTTTCACTCTACGTCTTCACGAGCCCCTCGGCAGAACAATCTTTGCGGTGGGAGCCGACAACTTACCTCTTCACCCCCTTGTCTCCCTCTTTTTCTCTTTCTCTCTTGCTCGCGCGTGCTAAAGTCCTTGACGTCACGAGAATCCTTTCGAAATCGAAGTATCGATCGTGGGTGCTCGCACCGTTCGTTGGGGCTTGGCCTCGAGCATGGTCGTCGGGCGATCGACGAACGGAACGAGCCACCCAACCACCGCAGTCCGTCGATCGCGATTTCGCATGGCTCGCACGTAACGCGACACCCCCACGCGTGAATCATCCTCGCTCTTCGCGCAATGCTTACGAGTGTCTAGGCTAGCACCCGCTCACTTGGTAAACGACGAGGCGAGAGCCACTCGACGTCTCCCTGTATATATGGGAGCTGGTAGACTAAGCCAGGAGATCTACTCGAGGTGCTGACTACACGAGACTCGGGTACCGCGACGTTGCGAGCCACTCGACGTCACGCCCTTTTTACTCCGGCATGCTGAACCGGACCGCGAGTGCTGCCCAGGGATGCTGGAAAATGAAAGCATGGCGAGAGAGAGAGAGAGAGAGAGAGAGAGAGAGAGAGAGAGAGAGAGAGAGAGAGAGAGAGAGTTGCCAACAGAAGTTCGGACGATTCTTCTCTTTTTTTTGGACGAAAGCGCGTGGGTGCGTGCAAAACCAGTCCTAGAAAGGCACGCCCAACCACACGGAAGAGCGATTGTACAGTAGAACCGCGCTTGCATTGTTCTCCCTGTTCTTTGTTACGTTATCGGGATGGAGCGGGATGGTGACAAGGCCTAGGTAAAACGTAGCGAACAATTGATCGAAAATGCGACTCTGAGCGATAAAGTGGGCGCGGAGAGAGTTATCGAGGTTGGTACAGATCGCAATTGTTAGTTGTGATGTTTTTATCATTATCATTGCCACGTAATTCGTCCCTTGGACGAAGGTGGCCGACGGAGAGCTCGTAATCCGCGCGGTCTTGCGAATTTACAAGGCGATCGAGCTCCAAGAGAAGAACTTAAGGAGTTTGTTCTAACGAGTTTGCAAGCCCTTGTAAAGTTCCTAAGTCCTCGAGGAGTCCCTCTTGAAGGGTTCTGGAAACCTTCCGAGCGAAGTCGACGACGCCACGTTATCGGCCGAGCTTTCTATCAGTTTTACGAGAGTTCGCGAGGCGCCTCTCCCGTCTTTATGACATTTTTCGTTTGTCGGCGTCGCGTCGGTGCGCCTCGGCTCTTATTTACCTCCTGGGCCATCGAAACTCTCGATGACTCGCCGCGTAATGGGAGGTCAAAGTTTGTCGGGGTGAAATTGAATTTGGCATTTGGGACACGCCGAGCGTAGTGCCTAAATTATTCCCGAAGGTTTTCCGAATAAGACTGCAGCGAGAATAGCTCGTCGTTAATTTCGTTAAACAAACATTCTAGTCCGACGACGCCCCTACTTCGTCGAGCACAGGACTACGCGAGGATTCTACATCGGAATTACGAACAGGTCGAATCGTAAATTGGCTCTATGCCGCATCCAAACGAGACGTTAAACTTGAAACAGATGAAAATTAAGAACACGATGTCACTTGGGCACGGCAATTGGGTCAATTGGTTGTTGATGTTTTATAATCGACCAGCCTCGTCGCATCGGCTTTAAGAATTTAAGGAAGCTCGAAATAAAATCGAAATCCTTCCTCTCTCGTTCACAGGACATTGCCTTCATCAACCCTGCGAACGTAGTCTTCGTCTACATGCTGGTGAGAGAAATGGTGGACGGAGACGAGGCTTCCGAGAGGGAACTCCAGGCGACGGTGTTGACGTGCCTTTACCTGAGCTACAGCTACATGGGCAACGAGATTAGTTACCCCTTGAAGCCCTTCCTCGTGGAGGACAGCAAGGACAAGTTCTGGGACCGATGCCTCCTGATCGTGAACCTACTCAGCTCCGAGATGCTGCGAATCAACAGCGAGCCAGGTTTCTTCACGGAGATCTTCACCGAATTGAAGGTACGCCATTCTCAAGTCGACTGATTACTCGAAAAGTATGAAACATAAGGGTCGTGGAAGCGAGCTTTAAAAGCGACCTGAAAGTGCTCACCTGCCGTACTTTCTATCGCCAATGTTTCTTAACGTTTTTCTGTAAATCGATCGGGTGCCGATACACGGTAAGCTACCGGGGTACCTTCGTTATCACGTTCGCCAAACGAAATTTCTCAAAGGTTCGGCTGCTCGAAGGAAAAACTTCTGATTGGCAGGCGTGCGGGGCCGGAGAGCGTGGCAGCCTGTCTGGGAACGGCCTCGAGCGGAGCCTCGTCGTCTCCGGAGTCGCGGTACCCACCAAGGCGGCTTGACGGAGCTACACACACCTGCTGGTGCGCATCGCCAGGCACGGCTGCGACGTCACGACTCTCTGACGATGGGCGGCGGGACGACGAGGAGTCGCTATCGCAGCCTGACCCCTCGACATCGACCTCGATCTCGACGACGACGTTGCCCCGCCAACAGCAACAGCAGGGCCCACCTCACCTGCTTCACCTACACCCCCATCACCGGCGTTCTTCCAGGGAAGATGGTGGGGACGGACCCTGTCCCTCGTGCGGCCAACGTAGACGCGTCGAGATCTCCTACACCATCGAGGACCTCGACGCGATCGAGCCAGCACCCTTGGACGCCTCGAGAACGCCCCAAAGGACCTGCAGCTGCGACCTCGACATAACCGGGACGACCACCACCGCCTCCGGTGGCCTCACCGTCTCCGACCGAGGCGAGCGTC
The DNA here is from genome assembly GCA_944319695.1 of Tiphia femorata. Lineage (NCBI taxonomy): Eukaryota > Metazoa > Arthropoda > Insecta > Hymenoptera > Tiphiidae > Tiphia > Tiphia femorata. Next base: position 3,641,425 of record OX090899.1, read on the forward strand.
CCGATCTTCGCAAATTTCGAAGCGCGGACGTGAGATGGGCCGACCCCAGCTTTCTCTCCCCGGACGACGCGATCTGGGATCTCAAGAAGCATGCCGGCGAGGGCACCGAGTTCCGCTGGGAGCTCCACACGTCCCAGACGGACTTGGATCTGGCGAGAAAGGCAAAGTGCAGCTGCCACAGCCTCACCCCCGAGGAGAAGAGGCCGCACGACGTGACCGTGAGAGGCGATCTCCGAAAGCATCACAGCGCCGAGACGGACAAGTGGTCCCTCAAGCCGGACCAGGTCAGCACCCCGATGCACGACCTGAGAAAGCACGCCAGCGACGATCATCGCATGGCGCGCGAGGCCAAGTGGACGCTGCAGGTGCCGGAGGCGCTTCCCAATCCAAAGCCAAGATGCAGCTGCCCGAAGACCAGGTCGCTGTCGCCCTCGTCACCTGCGGTGGTCGCGCCCGAGGTTAAGGTCGAGGATGTCGAGAGAAAATCACCGAAACCGGCGCCACCGCCGGAGCAGCCCGAGCGTAGGCTATACTACTCGAAGTCGTTGACGCCGGACGAGGAACCCGGTGCTGGACCTCCGTTGGAGCGGGCGGAGCTGAAGAAGCACTTGAGCACCGACGAGACTGGTAGATTGGCACCCAAGAAGGAAGAGAAGCCAGCCAGAAAGAAGGACCGACCGAAGCTCGAGCGGGTGTCCAAGCTGAGCTTCGGCGGGACGATCTCGTCGAAGAAGTGGGACGTGAGGGAGAAGGTTAGCAGTCCCGACGAGAGCAAGAAACCGATCCGTGCCAAATGGGCGATGAAGTCTCATTTCTCGCTGCCGGCGGAGGACAAGAAGTCCAAGTGGTCGAGAGGTCAAGAGTCGGTGGACGGTAAGAGCAAGAGTCTGAGGGAGCGTCCTAAGTACAGCATTAGGAGGAGCATGTCCCCCGAGCCGGATCCCAGGCAGATGACCAAGCTGGAGAACAGAATCGTCAGGCGTCTCATCTCGCCGGAGATCATGGTCTCTGGGGCTAAGTTCGCGCCATATGAGGACGCCTCACCCTTGCCCACTATCGGGATGCCCAAGAAGTGGGAGCCCAAGCACGTCAACGAGATCAAGTGGACGCCTTACGAAGGCTCACCGACCGACCTCGAGGACAGTCATCCGTCGATCGACATCCCGGACGAGCAGAAGGACTGGTCGCCGTTCCACCATGTCACTCCGACTCACCATCCGCCGCCGGAAGCGACGCCCAGCGGGGACGACGACGAGGACTTTCGTTGGAGGATCCTCAACCAGGTCTCGGCGTTTCCGCTCTATCAGGGCGGCTGGAAGGACGAGTCCCCGGAGAAAACGCCACCAAAGATGCCACCGACTCCGGAGGACCTCTCGCCGCCGGTCTGGTCTCCTCAGGTACCCGCGACGCCAATGAAGAGGCAAAAGTCGCAGGTGGTGATGGAACCGTCGCCCCAGCCTCCGAGGAAAATCATCGGTAAGGGGCGAGGTCTGACCAGAAAGAGGGCTATTAGAATGAGGTCCGAGAGCACTCATCCACATCCGGACTCGGACCGACTGGGTCCACCTGCTGTGATGGTTCGTGCTGCCAGCGAGGAGCCCAAGGGCAGGCAGCGACCACTCTTGATCAGGTCCAAGGCTCTTCTCGAGGTGCCGGTTCCGATGGACATCACGAAGCGGTCTCTCAGCGAGGAAGCGCCGCGAATGAGGCATCGCGAGAAAACCCGCGGGCCAAGCAGAGCGCGCAGCGAGGAGGCCTCCAGATACGACGATCCCTGGTTCAGTAGGGTCGCGCCAGAGTCAGCCGAGTTGCGCGAGTACGTCACCACGGTTTAGCGGGAAGCTTTTGGCTGCCGATCGAGGTGGCTGGTTGGGCACGCGTGACATCAGATCCGACAAGGCACGTTTAATCGAAGATTGCTAGCTACCTGAGTGGAACGAGAGGTAGCAAGAGGCTGACCCTCGTCAAAGGACGGACCTAAAGCGCGGATAGAAATTAACGAGTACGAAGAGTAGTCGGTTCATTTCATAAATGATCTCAAGCCTTTCGTAGGGCGTCCTTGGAATTTCTATAGCCTGTCTAAGACCTGTCCCTTCTAACCTCGTCGATCGAACGGGAGAATCAGCCCTCCGTAACACCAACACCGCGAACATCGATACTGAGAATGCTTCGATAAACGAACGATTCAACGACGACTCTTATTCACCACGAAAGATCAGAGGATCCCCAATGATCTCGAGGATAGTCGAGCTCAACGGGGTGGAACGAGGAGAGCACCAGGCTCAACCGGCTTCGCGGTCGTCCAAATCGGCGTTAAAACTTTCGTTGGCCTACACGAGGACTACAAACGAAAAAAGCAAAAAAAAAAATGAGGAGAAAAAGAGATAAAAGACGAAGAATGAATATACGTAACGAACGATAACAGATCGTCCCACGCGTCGGTCGGGGTGATTCTTTTGATAAGAAGAGAAAGAGGTGAAAGGTAAATATATATACAGGGCCTTCCTAAAGCGTGGAAACCACTTAATATATATAAAAATACACATTTTACAAAAAAACGTTCTGTACAAAAGTAACAATGTTTTTAGTGATGCATTACATAGTAAAATTAGTATGACCTTGAACTATATTGTCAAGCTCGGATTAAGGTTACCTTCGAGTTTTTTCCTCGTGTGCATTTTGAGTTATAAGGCTTAAAAGCTACAGTACCGCCGGGATTAGCATTACCCAAGATGTACCACGCGGCGATTGCTCAGTCGGATTTACATCTCTTTCGGTGGTTGATCCAACCAAGATCGATGATGGAAGGTTTTAGCTTTTGGTCAGTACCTCAAACTGTACCGGCAGGAAAAATATTTTATTCTACTGTTTTGGAAAGCTCTCGAGGTACGTTCGAAGAATGCGCAATAAAGCGTAGGGATCGTCGTTCCAAAAATCGAAGGTGACCTTAATGACCTGAAACTCCTACTAATTTTACTATGCAATGCGTCACTAAAAACCCTATAACTTTCGTACAGAACGTTCGTTTGACAAGTGTGTATTTTCTTCAGTATTAAGAGGTTTCCACGCTTCAGGAAGACCCTGTATGTAAAGATAATATACATATAGATACACACACAGAATAGTTGCGTGCGAATAGTCGAGACGAGGGGTCAAAGGACTGACTATTATTTACAGTAGTAGCATAAAATACCGATAGGCGAATGCGCTGGAGATTCCTCAGCCAGGTCGCGCCATTGGGGCGCCTAAGGAGGGCGGAGTGGTCCCTTAAGGTCGCAGGGACGATCTCTCTTCGGCTCGAGAAGATCGTGGGGCGGGGTGCCGATGGAAGAGCACTCCGCGTTCACGATTTCAACATCGAAGTAAGCGGGGGACCCTTCCGAGAGCCATCGCGAATTTATTTATTTGCCGGAACAGGGGCCACCGAGAAGAGGGCCCCGATGGTAAACGAAAAAAAAAAAAAGGAAATTTTGAGTCCCACACCCGAGGGGACTCGCGCGAGAAAACGAGACGACGCGCGGGTGGTTCATCGTAACGACGTGTTACAAACGCTAAACGATAAATAGGTTGCGTAAACGTAAGAAGAAAAAAAAAAACAGATACGGATATATCTAGCGTATAAAAGGGAAAAGAAAAACAGTAAAAAAGGGGGTAACGATTAAAACGATAATAATAATACGAGCTTAGGGTTTAAGCGCGTAGTTGTAAGTTGCGCGTGTGAGATATTGTGTGGGAGTGCGAGAGAATGAGAGAGAGAGAGAGAGAGTATACAAGAGCGGCGAAGGATGAAGCACCGTGAGGAGGATCGGCTCACCTGACTGGATTCTCATTGGTCGGACAACGAGTGATTCTCCGCGGTAGCGGCATGTTGAATATATTGTATTTAATACCGTACTAAATATAATTATATATATACGCTCCTGTATAGATATAATTATACGATATTCGTAATGTTCGTACGTAAGCGACGACGAGCTGGGGAGAATTGAAGAAAAGAGAACGTTGGAACGAAACGGAGCAATGAAGATTCCGCGAAGATGGAGAGAGGAGCCAGAAGAGAATGAGAGACGCGAGTGAGAAATGCGACTCAAGTGCACTGTAAGGTTAAGAGGGACGTCGCCTCAGTTTTTCAGAGGCGTCGCGACGAGCTTGCGGAGCTTCCTCGAGCGAGGAAGCCCCCTAGTTGAATTTATTATTTTCCCTTTTCATTTTGTTTTCCTATCGCCAATAATCGAGTCGAACGATTGACTCGGCAGAATTTCCATCGTCGAAAGGAGGACGATCGTTCTTCGTAACTCGTGCGTATTTAATATATAAAGGGATAAATTTCGTTCGGTGCGGCCACCGCGACTTACGCGCGCGTAAGCTCCCAAAGGAAGAGAATAGGATGGACGAGAAGAACGACGAAGAGAGAAGGAGAGAGAGCAGAACGACGAGACGCACTTTCGCGGTGGCCCCCGTGTGCCGGCGCGTGCAATATTAATTAAGGTTTAAAAAGTCATTAATTAGACACGTAAGGATCGATGGGGTAACACGAGAAAAAGAGAAAGAGTGTGAGAGAGAAAGAGAGAGAGAAAGAGAAAGTGTGTGTGATAGAGAGCGAGATTTGGCGAGAAGTAATTTCTCCCGAATTACCAAAGTGATCAACGGCAGCACGCACTTTTTTAAGAATTTCATTGGGGACTCTCGGTCCTTCGGACTCTGGTGAGGATTTTCTTAACTTCCTTTGATCCTTGGTTGATCTCATTCGCGACACGTATGCGATTCGCCGAATTCTCGAATTAATCCCCCATTCCATTCCCCTTCTCGCAAGTTTTTCCACTTGGAATTCATCACTGCCCGCATTCGCCGATCTCGACGCAGCTTCTTCACTGTTCAAGCATTAGCAAACGAGAGTTTCAGTATCTTCTACGCCCTCTCCACCCTATTTGTCCAACCCCGTCCACCTGGTTCGCTCGTCCCATCGACTTTTCCTCCGATCTCTTCTTCCCGACCGCGAATCGACCTGTCCTCGAGATCTTTGTCCCTTCATACACCCAATACGGATAGATCTTCGCCATTTCCCCATCCCACGGAAACTCGACAACTTTCTACACTTCTCGCGAGAGAACTCTCGCCCAGTATCGTCGAGCCGAATGCTTCGTCAGCGTGGGGACTCGCCTCGTGCCGTGTTTAATAGAAAGCCGGTGAGCTCGCGCGTGTTCATCTCTGGAAAATTCGGGTGGTGATCCACGTCGAGGCTCTTGGCACCCTCCGGGAATGCGCCATCCCGCCTGCGCGTTCTCATTAAAACGGCTCGACGCGATCGTCCGACCGCTAAACGATTTGTCCCGCCCAAGGAAGAAAAAAAAGAAGAAAAAAATTTAGACGAGGAGGAGTGTGCTACGCGAGAGACGTTATTTTCTAAAGATAATTATCGAATTGTGTGCGTGTAATTAGACGTGAAAAAAAAGAATGAGAGGAATGCTGACGATCGAATGCGGCTCGTCGACGACCATGCGCTGACAATTCGTCCTCGTCACCTTCTTTCCACCCTTCCCTTCTTCATCCTTTCGTTGCCCCCCGGTCGTTCGTTATTCCGTTCTCTTCCGTCGTAAATCGTTTCTTTCGCGTCGTTTCACGTTAACCCTTTGACTGCGACGCGCTCTCGGACGAATCCATCAATATGGAAGGCGCGTTTCTCGCACGTCAGTCGCTGCGACTGGTTATCCACTTACTACTGACCAAAACAGTACCCGAAAATTTGATACCATTCTTAGGGTTTAAAAAATAATAATGACAAATAAATTGAAGATATCTATTTTTTTTATTTATCTCAAGTAACTTTTTAAGCTATTTGAATTTACTTAACTTAATTTGTGCATTCCTTCAATAATAATCGGTAATTAAATATAAAGGTATTGTACTTTTACTTTTAGTTTTTACTTATACTTTCATTTTTTTACTATGACACCTTTATTACTGTAAGTAAAAAAATACAGAGGGCGTATATTTACGTCTTTCGTATATATTGATGGATTTGTGAAGGCGTATATATACAGTCAAAGGGCTAATAAACGTGCGCCTGCTACACTCGTGCGCGCGCGCGCGTGATGTGAAAATTGCCCGGGTGGTTGGAGACGGCACGCGGATACTCGAAAACTTCGAGTAGGATCCGCTCGTGCTCGAGACAAGACCTGAAGCGCGCGCGCGCCCGCGCTGAGAGCTGGTAATAAGCGACAGCGATAATCGCGCGTCTAATTTCACCGTGTAAATACGAGAGTGTTCGCTCTTAGGTATCGTTAAGTATCGCTTAAGCAGAGAGAGCAGCAGAGTGGTAGGGGCTCAGAATGTAGGCAAAAGTGTGGCCGCATGGGCGTTCACCTACGTGCAAGCCGATCGAGATATTCTCGTGGCTCGCTCGCATCCCTCGCGACCGATCTCGATGCACAAAAGCTGTGGTTTTTTCAATGCGATGGTAAAAGGCGGCGGATGAAAACTAGAAAGAAAACTTTGCGTTTCGAGAGAGAGAGAGATGGAGAGAGAGAGAATGGAGAAGTGGAAGGAGTAGTCTCGAGACGAATGAGCTCGCGAAACCTTGTAAAAAATAACCGAGCTGCAATGCATCGCGAAGGAACATCGAAGCACCCCCTCCTCCGACACGTTCTCCAGAAAACACCCTCTCGACTCGTAATTATCAGAGTCGTGATAAGTTGTTCGTAAATTAATTCGTAAGTCTAGAGTCGCGTTGATTACCTCCTGGCCAATCGGTTCAGCCCGTCATTCGCGGCGCGTACGTATAATTTGCAGATTTTGTACATAATAGTAGAGACGGTAGAGGAGAGATATGAGAGGAAGAGAGTGGGGAAAAGGAAACAGCTCACGTAATCGACTATCGAGATTTCTAGTACAAATAAACAGTTACATAGTAGATGTACGTATACAGATATATATATACACGTGTAAACGAAGTAAGTGTCCGCTCTTATCCGCTTTGCACCCCGTCTCCCACGAGCCCACACGCCCTAAAAAAAAAGAAATTCTATATTTCTACGTTCGAGGCCATCTCGATCCTGGAAGTTCGCTCGAGTTCTCGGGACTACCCCTATTCGAACGATATCTCTCTCTCGTCCTTTCCTCTCGCCAAGTTTTTCAATAAGAAATTGCTCAATGCGCACGTCGTGCACGCACGAACTTCACGCTCGGACGTGCAGCGATTCGTCGTCCGGAAGTGGCGCAACCGGAACTCCATTTCGAGGAGTGCACTCTGGATACGAGCGTGGGTACACGCGCGTGTAATCGTGCATGGATGCGAGCGAGTGTCGTGCGGGCGCCCGTGCTCCACGACTTTTTACGAGCGCGCAAATAATTTTCTCTCCCCCGATATTAACCCCTTGACATATAAATAAAACGGAATTTGATGCGTCCGAAAAATATTCAATTTGGCTCATCCGGACAGTTACTCGCAAGCTTAGAAACGAAATATTTGATTTTGAAATTTGCATTGTTATATAACATTCAATCGGATCGATGTTCCTTTTTAGGCACGGCCGTAAAGGGTGTGACTTATTATCAGTCGAAGGTATATGTCCTCAATGTTTTTTGCCTGTAGCCGAAATAATTGAATGATCTAACAATATACTGCACGACGTCCGTCGAAGGCAGTTCTTGACGTCTCGAAGACGTGAAAGTTTACAATGGCATGTGAAATGAATGACGTCTCCCAGACGTAATTGTATGTCAAGGGGTTAAAAGCGAGGTAATCGGCATCGCGCGAATTACGCGAATTGATTTATGCCGGCGTGTCACGTACACAGACATACGCACACGCAGGAGACACGCGTGCACAGAGACACGGCAAAACCACACGGGACAAAGACATTGCGCATTTGTAATATATATACATACATGCATACGATGTGGCGTTAATTGTGCATCGATTTTATCCGATTACTATGAGTATCGCGTGGTCCATTCGACCTCGCGTCCTCCCCCATCCCTTTTTCGAACGATCGAAATCCTCGCACGATCCTTGCGTATATCGGATGCGTCATTTGTATTTAACTGAGATGTGAGAGGGTGAAGGAAAGCCGGGGCGCGTCGAAGCACCGTTGCTACCATTATAAAAGTTGTATCTGTGCTGCCATTAGCGTTAAAGTGTGGCGAGGTGGTGAACAGTTACGTGGGAATCGAGGACAGTCGTACGCCAAAGTAGTTAAAACGGGGACACATACACACACCACAGACAGACACACGTACATACACGTTACGAAGAAGAGTTTGAAAAGTGTATGCGCGGGGATCTATACCGTATATGGTAATTATGGATCGTTGTGTCAAGTATACGTACTTATGTACACGTGGAGGCATAAGCGTGCGCGTGAATGTACGACGAACGGTCCGAGAAACGAGAATGAAGAAGAGAGAGGAGAAAGAGAACACTTGAACATATATACACATTATCCGACGGTATTAATTGTAAGCCACCGTAAATCCCGAACAGATTCGTTTCGTGCGATACGAGAATGATTTTAGGAGCCTTCATGTTGAATAATTAGCAGTATCATTCTACATAAGCGTATAATCGAGTGATCGAGTGGCCGTGAGCGATTTAAATATTTAGCGGTAAAGTAAGAGACGGATGAGAAGAAATTGGAGAAAAAGTTGCGAAGAAGACGAAGGGACCTACGAGCGATGGTCCGTACCCATGTACTGTATGCAAAATGTGATCTATTTGTTGTTTACTTTCCCAATATTGTTGCGTTGTGCTTGTCATTACCGGCGCGATTATTATTATTATGATTATTATTATTATTATTATTGCTATTACTATTATTATCATTATTATTGACCCTGTCATTACGTTATATTATCGTGCCATTCTCATTACTCTCGTCATTGACGGTCATTATCATCGTTTAGTCCGTGATTCATATCGTCGCGTGTGTTATAATTATGTTTCATCGTCGTCGCCGTCGTCGCCATTATTATTATTACTGTTTAACCATTAAATTATTAACCGTGAAGCGCGACGCGCCGATTGTTTCTAGTTGAATTCTTCTAGTCTCGATATAATCAATTCTGTCGATACTCAGTCCTCCCCGTCCCCGACTATGATAATTTGTCAAAAGATCCCGACGTATGATACGATGACGCGCGTTACCAAGGGCATATAGATCCTACTACGCATAGAGCGGCGCATTAATTGTGCAAAATACAGTATACAACCCGTAAATATGAGGTCAATGTTGATTTGTTTAAATAAATGTAAGTTTGAAAATTCACCTTGGCCTTTCATTTCTTAAATGCGCATGCGCGAACTCCCTACGCTCCAAAGTGGACCGACCAGCTCGTGTTCGGGTGAACTTGAGGATCGAAATTTACCGTCGACGTTAACGTCGATAAATTGGAGCACGTGCTTATCCGGTGGTGAGGATCCGTTCTAGAAAACATGGCGACGTGTCAAAATGGCCGACCTCAACAAAGAATTAAATGAGTACCTTCTCAGTAACAAAAATGAGAAGCAGTTCAAAATCACCGTACCGGCGGTAGGGATAGCCAAGGCGAATATCGGAAAATGGCTTGGACGGGGCGATGCAGACGAGACGAGGGAGAAAACAGGATGGCTCCACGGCGTGAGGAGGGAGTGCTGCCCTAATTTGGTACTTTTGTTTACGTCTAACCTCAACTGTCAACAATCTTTGTGAAAACACCCGTCCCACCGAGATTGTTTTATTATAAGGATCTACTTGATCATTCCCTTTCTCCTTTTGTTACAGACACGAATGCAACGGCTCGTTGCCTTCGCATTGTGCTCATTCATGGGTATACTTTGCTTCTCTCTATCCGCGATGTACATACCAGTTTTATTATTAAAAGCGCGAAAATTTGCGCTCTTGTATACCCTAGGAAGCATATTCTTTCTCTCTAGGTATGTATGTAAAGTCTGACCGGTTGACGATTGATTCTCGTACGATACAATATGTTCACGTGTGAGTAAACTTTTGTTCGTTTCAGTTTCTGTTTTTTATGGGGCCCGATGAGTTATCTTGGCTCACTGTTTACAGCCGAGCGAAGATGTTTCACAGTTTCGTACTTTGTTACTCTCATAGGCACGCTCTATTGTGCCTTACAGTTGCAATCTACCCCATTGACGATATTATGCGCAGCTTTACAATTAGTCGCTATGTTATCATTTTTAGTAAGTCATATACCAGGTGGTACAATAGGTTTGAAATTCTTTACAAGAATGTTTAAATCTTCTGTAAATTCTTCGTTACCCGTATGATATTATTTTGACTGGGAATTGTTAGGTACAATTGTAACTAAATCGGTCCTCCTGTTATCACGCGATTGTATACTAAACAGGGGCTTGCAGGTTTTCATAGAATAATTCTGTATTCTTGACTTTGGTAATAATAAATTACAAAAGACTGAACAAATCTTAAATATATAATAATCTAAAAAATGATAGAACATTTTTACTCTTCAAAAGATTGCATTCTATGGAATAAGAAGTAATTAAAAACATCTCAGATTTAATAGAATTGCGTTCGAACTAACATGATACATTGACAAAGAATACTACAGGGCTAGGAAAGGTAAAGATATACAATTGGTGGCAAGTAGTTTTTTTTATATATAATGTAATTAATCTGTATGAAAAGAAATAAATTTTTATTATAATCTGTACAACTTATTTAAAAATTAACATTTATCATATTTTGCAATTAAAACAGGAATAAAAATATTTACAATAAAGAACCAATATTCGAAATTATTATCATTTGATGTTACTTTCTTTTTTGCTTATGTGTTTTTGTAGCTTTTATTCGATTACTATTGCCTTGTAAACGTTTTACTTTTAATGGTACATATGCAACATTTACTTGTTTTGTTGGTTTTTGGACTCTACTGTTGCCCTTAGTGCTTAATTGTTTCTCAGATGTCTTAATGTCATTTCCAAAAATGTTCATGTACCTTCGATTTTTTACATTCCTTAATATCGGATCATTCTCACTAATATCTGAATCGGCTATGGCAATGAAATCACTTGAATCTTGTATACTATGATCTAAAATTGATTCACTGTTCGAGGGTGTAAATACTCGTTCGGTCTTGGAGGATCTGTACTTATAAACATCTGTAGCTATAGATGGAGGCTGTTGTTCATAGTTAACACGTGATACATCGTCCTTACTACTTTTTACATTTGTTTGAGACAAAGTATCATTCGTCAAATTTTCATCTTTAAATAACTGTATGGCAGAATTTGGTTCTTGAATTTCTGCATGTAATTCAAAAACTCTTTCATACAAGGCATAAAAATGGTGTGTTTGGGATTCCTTCACTACATTCTGTAATAATTAAAGAATACATTATAATTATTGATGTATTAATCAAAAAGTACAAATCAATATACCTTAAACGCAATTGCAGCGCAAGGAAATCCAATGCATTCCAGAGTAATTAACTTCAAGGATGGCATTAATACAACAGGCAAATTCTTGTTACGAGCCATTGTAACAATGTGTTTTATCAAAAGTGGTGGATCGACATTTGCATCTAATAGGATGAAACATAGACGGTTGTTTTCTAGAGCACGAGTAACTGCATTTACACCTGTAACAACATCATTTCTAAAAAGTTGTGTAGAATCTACAGTTCTGACTTTACTATGGATGAATGCTATACAAACGATACATACATATTTTTGTCAGGAAGTATATTCTGTTTCCCGATTGATTCTTTCCTTGCTTCCAGACGTTGTTCTCTATTCATTTTCTTGAGTTCCGACCAAAGTAACTTTGCTTTAGGACGCTGTATTATAGGCATTAATCTGCAAGAGTTACAATATACTTCTCTGATGATATTGAACTGTATTAAATATATTATAGTTGCACGCAGATATGCGAATATTAAATTAAATCTTTATTTATGTCAAACTTACTGTTTTAATAACTTTTCTACCTCACGTTGATGGTCCTGCTTTAAGATAGGCCTGCCAATAAAGCGGTGAAGATAACAATTGTGTATTTTAGTGACACTAAGAATTGTATGGTAAAGTATGCAAATGTATGTGATTAAAATTAAATGGAATAGTACATGTCGCATTATTTTTTTCTTTAAGCAGCATGCTATTTGCAAAGATTGTAAGATCAGACTTATACGTATGTAAAATATTTTGTATACCAATAAGTTCGGTGTGGCATAGCCAGAACATTTCGCAATCCTTTTATTGGACCTTTTTTAGCTGACAAACTCTGCCGTTGCTGTTTTTTTGTTAATATTGGAGTACTCATGATCAGATTTTAACCAACAACATCGGAAACAGTTCAACAGCAGTTACTACAGATCCTATAAGCACACAGCACATGAGCACACTATATGGAAATTTTTGCCGTCTAAATTTCGTACGGGAAAACGCGCCACCTACAATTATTGGCTCGCTAACGTGAAACTAACGATAAGTTGGCAATAATATAGAGCAGTCGGTAATCTAGCGAAGTAGATTTTGACGTTCTGTACAGACGAGATATGGAATAGATTTACATGCAATGTAAATTATTGCTCCGGAATTCGGGAGTTCTGAAGCACCCGTACCATCTTAATGTCACGTCCAACGTTACCGACACAATGCAAGTATTAATTCCAACGCTACTGATGGCAAAAATTCGCAACATATTTGTCTTTAGTTTATTTTCTTGGCGGGTTGACGCATCAGTTCGAAGGGATTTTATAAAAAAGGAGAAAGTCGAAAAGTTACAATTTTCTGACTTGGCAACGCTGTACAATTCGTGTATTAATAACGCAGTTGTTTGTTACCTACACGGAATTTGATAATTCGACTTGCTAAGTCGATGAGGATAATGCAGCGACAAAATGTGATTTAAATAGTCATCTTGCTATTTGGTGGTAATGGGGTCTGCAATCTTCAAATTTCGCGGTAAACAACAAACACGGTTGACTTGAAGAATCTGCCAATATTACCAGTAATATACCACCCGAAAGTAGCTGGGAGACTACGCAACACGTTAGTACCCACTTTTCTTCGTTAAATGATACTGTCTATATCTAAAGTGTAATCCAAAGCACAGTACCGTAATTATCATTTAGAAGAAGTCGGGACACTTTTAAAATATAGTTATAAGTTACATATAATTTCAAAAAATATTTCCAGTTTTAGTCTAACTCTATGATATCTCCGAGTAGAAGTGGATGATGCGGCATGACTTATTTCACTTTACATTGAACTCTCCGAAAGATCCACTACATTTCCTATATTATTCTTTAAGGTATAAATACATATATTAAAAATAAAAAATCGTATAATAATTGAAAATAATACAAGATCGAATAGATCAATATAGTGACTATAAGAAAAGTGTAAAAAAGTACTTAACGCATCTATTCTTTTCTTGAAAGGTATCTAAATTCAAGAGAGTATCATTTGCTACATCCTTCTCATTCGAGTAACGTTATTTGTGATTCGATTTAAAAAAAAAAACCAATGTATGTTTTTCCAAATTATTATAACAGATACATTACATTGTTTTTCTTCTATAATCTACGATGTCATATTAAATGAGATAAGCTTGTCTACCAATATATTTACAATATACGTATAGACATGTAGTACAACTAAATGCGATTAAATTGGTAGGGGATCTGGGCCACGCAAATCTCATTAGAAAAGTGTAAAATCGGATTATGTGTAGACTGCTTGCTTGCTGTTCTTGCGGATAGACAATCGTATCACGTGATCCCAACGAGACCTATGGCAATTGTTCGGCAGCATGCAACATTCTTAGGAATTAGAGATTGTCCGGACAGTGATTTTTCTCGAAAGGTTCGTCCACTGTTGTAGGAGAAAGTCTTCTTACTCATTAAAGTGAATAGTACAGGACAGTTGGGGAGAAATTATAACTTTATTTGTAAAAAAAATTGTTCAACGGAACAAAACATATGGTCACAGTTCGACAGTGATGCAGCAAATTCGATTAAGTGTATTCCACAGTATAGAGCGTATCATAACATGAAATATAAAACTCTCATCATCAACTATATATATCGTTAACTTTGAACATGGTCAACATATAAATATACAGTCATCACGTTAAATGTATCCGTACAGTACATACAGCGAATCTATACACTTTACGATTAAGATATTTCAATCTGATTCCTCTTCGCGAAGATACACGCATACACGCATACACGCACGCTCTTACATACACACGCATACACATATCCCACATGATACTTCGCTAATACAATGATACAAAATGTGGCAACAATGCCCGCGTTTCCACGTATGTAGTTCGTTCCAGAAATATCTTTCTATGTTTTTTTTTGCCTTTTTTTTAAATTGTCAGTACGACGATATAGTCTACCAATTAGAAAAGAAGGTTAAAGAACGGACGAAAAAATATCGTACGCACATCGAAAAATTTATCGAATCACGATCACAATTAAGAGCAGAGTATTGTTTCGCTAGGTATGTTTCTCACGATACATACATTGCTTACGTAGCTTTTTTTTTGGCACTTAATAGCAAAAAATCCTTATATATCTTAACCAAATTACGCGGCTCGCTCTCTTTCCCCGTCCCTATTCGTCGGCAAAATCGTCACATTTAGGCCTTCGACTCGATCCCTCCTCTCGTATTTTGGTTCTCGTAGAAACGGCTTTAGCGAATAAATGGTCCGAAGCGTATGAAAATCTTTAGGAACACCGAGAACGACGAAGCTCGCGTACCCACGTATGCCAACCGATTGCCCATCGATCATCCATTTTCCAACCCTCCGCTTGCTTTCGTTCCCTATCTCTATCTCTCTCTCTCTCTCTCTCTCTCTCTTCCAGTTCCTCATCCCCGAACAAGGCTCTCCGTCCATTCGGAGAGCTCCTCTCGTCGGCTTCTCGACTCCTCCGGATTCTCAGGAATCTGGTCCGCCCCCCGTCGACAGTAGAGCTCAGTCTTATCTAGTCGTACGCGTCCATCCCGGTCACGTCATTTGAGCAGCATTGAACCCGCGTTTCCTCGGAGCTGGAAAGTGCTGTGGGCTCGCGATCTGGAACTGCTGAACGTACGGATTGTTTCTGAGAACGTTGCCGCCCGGCGAGCCGGCCGAGTATTGGGACGGGACTGTTATGATCCCAGTCTGCTGGAGGTATTGCTCGCGATACAGAGCCTGCTGCGTCACGTATTCCCCGTTCAACGAGTTCTGAGCGGTGTAGTGAACCTTCGTGACCTTGGCCGGTGCTTGATTCGCGTTGCACTCCTTGTAACCGTCCTGATAACGCATCACGCTCGGTGACGAGGGTCCGGGCGGCGTCGCGTTCTTCAAACTCTGCGTGGGACTCTGCGTGATCGATTCCAGAACGTGCCTGGGCATATTCGGCGACGGATAGTGGCTCTCCTGCAGACCGTCCACTCGATTCGCATTTCTCATGAAAATCGGAGCGCTCTCCGGTCTACCGCCGACGATGTTTCTCAAGCCCTCTCGATCCTTCGCGCTTAGGCTCTGTCGCGATGCGTTCAAGCCTGTAGGACGATTCTTTTGGTTCGGGGAGGGCGAAGATGCGTTCAGGTCCGAGACGCTGGACCACGTTACACTGGCCAATTCCCAGCGACGAAGGAGATTGGAGACTCGCTCGGCTCGCGTAGTTGTGTCCAGGCTCTCGTCGTAATCCGGGCCCTGAAATTTCAGAGTGACGTTTAGAGAGGATTTTTTTTTAATAATAAGAAGAAATGTACGTATATCGAACGATTTGGGCTCAAACACTCTTTAATACTATTACCACGACCGGTCAAATTGACCGTTTTTAAAATTTCGTTTAGAATTTTCTATATACAACGTAATTGCGTTTCTTTTAAATTTCACGACTTTTCCTAAAATATTGAAAAATGTATTGTACGTATATTTTCGAAAAATTCGTGAAATGTAAAGGCGATGCAATTTACGTTGTATATAGGAAATTCTAATTGAAATGTTAATAAAAATGGTCATTTGACCAGTCGGTAGGAATAGTGTTACGTTTAGTACCATACACGCTAACAATAAGTGTCTATTCCGTCGTGCATTCACAAATTTCGACGCCATGAAATTATCGAAACTCCGTTCAAGATTCATCGAAATCTCCACGATAAACTGCAGTTTGTCGTTTGCTTTGAGGGATAACCGCGTGAATTTACGGTAACAGTTGCTGATTACCAGCGATGCAAAGTTTCGCCCCGAGAAAGAGAGTGCACGGAAGCGAACTGATTTTAATTACGAAAGTTCTGTAATTACAAGGTGGATTATCGGTCCTGCGCGACATCGTCTTCGTCTAGGCCACGTTAAGGACGAGGACTGGGGCGTTAGAGGCAAGCGTTACACGCCGCGTATCCGAGCGGAAAGCACCGCACGGATTAGCGTTATTGCGACAAGGCTGTCGCAAGGTCGTGGAAGCCTTAAAGCAACGTGTACGTCGCATGGCCTCGTTCCACGTCGTCGCTCGCGAACGTCCCCCGCTAACGCAGCATAATTCACCTCCGATTATTGTACTTCCGTAAACAACGAGCGACGGCGCATCCCCTCGTGCACGTCGTCAAGTTAGGGTTTCATGTTGTGAGTTGTCGCGTACCTCTCGAGTGAACCACGATGACAACCACGAGAAATAGCAAATCAAAGACCCCTGAATCTTTTATAGGGGGACATGATATCACTTTCTCGAGATTACGCGAAACTCTAGAATGAATCTTATCGTTAGAAGAACTCATTGGCTTAAAAAAATCGACTAAATGCACTTTGGCTCGAGGATCTAGATATACGAATTCGGTTTATAACGAGAATGTACTTGACGCTCGTCAAATAAAATTTCAACGAGCAATAGTTTTTTGATATACGTATACTGGTTTAATAAAATCCAACTGTCGGAGTACCAGCCGCGGAGTACGTAAAAGGTTTTGCGAGACGCGCGTTTGTCATCTCTGGTGCCCGACGATTCGATGAAATTTCAAACGAACGAAATTCGTCACTCCTCCAGTTCGTTTCCTTCCACCACTCTCATTTGTCATCACTCTCTTTCTCTCGCGCCGAACTGTGCATAGCTGTCTCGCTTCCAAAAATCTCTTCGCCTTACATTTTCGATCTTCTCGTCCAGCATTCTGAAGAAGTCCAGCTGACTGGTGGATATCTCTCTGTAAAATAAAAATGAAGGGGTGAGTGGAAGGCGATTCTTTGAACACGAATGAACACTCAATGCGTCGCGAACTACGGAGGACTGCATCTTTCACGGAAACAATTATTCCTACGCTGAGCAACGCGACAGCTGGAAATAATAGGATTCACGGCCTATTGTCATTTCCACGAGGGAACGCGATGCTCGCCGCACGGACAATAACAATACCAACAACACGCGCGGCACGTTTGTTTCCCGCGTTATTTTAAAAACAACACCGTGCCGTTTACACGCGCTCGCACTCCTATTAATAGGACGATAATGGGCGGAAATTACGCGATGATCGCGAACACGACGTGGCGCACGATTGAACGATCTTTAATCACCGATCGACTCTCATCTCCGCAACATTAAACGCACCAGAGAATCATCTCAACTTACGCCTGTTGCAGCAGAGGGCCGCCTCCAGGTGCAGTCGGCTTCTTCTTCGCCTGACCCTTGACCTCGGCGGCGCCGTTTTGGTCCTCGTTTCTGTTGACCTCGACACCGTTGTTGTTCGTCTTGTTCCCCTTGGCGGTGCCATTTCCATTTTTCTGCTCGATCGACGCGCTGCCTGTAACCCGCAAAAGGGCACCGATGACAACGTGAGTAACGAAATGGAGCAATGTCAATGACGAGGGAACGAGAACGAAGGAAGAACGATTCTTCGAGATTATGGAAAGGAGTCTGCTGCTCGCGGGTGATTTGTAATGCCGTCTCTTCAACCGCGTCACCGTGCATGCGTGGTAATTGTGGAAGAAAACGCACGTGCGAAGAAGAGAGAAAAAGAGAAACGAGGCTTCCATTTAAGAATGATCTCGAGACGACGGATGCACCTACATCCATGTAAAATATGATTGTTGAGAGGTCGAGAAAACGAGGGATTTCGAGACTTATCGAGAAGGCGAGAGAACGACCGTTCTTCGTGGTCGTTCTGCGTCCGTGATACGAATAAATGTCCCTACCCGATACCCGAGGTGTCACTTTTATTTTTAATCGTCCGACGTAATTCCCTTTACCACGCGCGCGGGTCGACTGAATTCGTGACCGAAGTTCCATCTATATCTGGATACCACTTGTGGAAAAAAAAAAACGAGAACGATTATTTTTATTCTACTGCCCTTTACCACGCGGTATGGAATGGATCGTGATCAAGCTGATCGAAGTGTCGATATGCTTCGATACCGCTCGTGATTATGTAAAAAAAAGGAAGTAAAAGTCACATTAGAGAATTTCTCTCTTTCTCTCTCTCTCTCGATTCTCTCTCGCCATTGGCTTTTCACGTGGTCCACGATACCAAAACCAGTGTCGGTCCCCATGTTATGTTCTTTTTCACATTTGCTCTCGCCCTCGGCGCAAAACTGCCGCCGTCCGATCGACCGTCGGAGTCAAAGTGTTGCGCAAAATGAAGGCGCTTTTAAAGAAGAAATCCACAAACGCGATGAGGGATTAATTAACGAGGGAGAGACAAACGAATGCTGACTCATCGCAAACGACGACGACGATCCGATTAGCCTTCGAGCAAAGCTACGAAAGATCCTCTACTGGTAAAATCGGAGCGCCGGAGGAAAATGCGAGAGGAGCCGAAAGGAGGAAGAAGCGGTGCGCGAAGTCTTTGCGCGAGGGCACGTCACAAAGGAGAGAGTGCGAGAGTTCTTTTGCGAATGAGGCTGTGTGCTGAAGTGGGAGAGGGTCGTGAACTCCGTCACTATCTTAAGCGCATAATAAGAGGACAGAAGTGAGTAACAAACATCGAGGGTTACGCGGCTGCTCGCAGGCCACGTGCTCGCGCGATTCCGTTGGAGGAATGCGTGCATTATTCTCCTTTCACGCGTTTCCTTCGCTCGTCGTCGTAGTTGTCGCGCGGGTAAAAGCGTTGAGTCTTCGGGCGAGAGGAAAAGGAAACACGGGGAAGAAGAGAGGGAGAAAGACAGAGAGAGAGACAGAGAGAGAAAGTGCAAGGTTCAAGAATGCGCTCGTAAACAGACGTAATCTTATCGTTTGCGGTTTGAACGATAGCAACGCGACATTTTTAACGGACGCCCACTGTGGTGCCTCGTCCGACTCGAAATCGTGCCGCGTTCCCACGAGCTTTTGCGATTCGCGCCCTCGCGTCATCGCGGATTGAGAAACTCGCGCCCTAGTCTAACGAACAAATGGTCGAAGAACGAATGTTGCAAAAGTTCATCTTACATTCTTGTTGTACGTCGGTGGAATTAATAAGAATCGTGAAGAAATGTTTCTCATCTCGGATCCACGTATTGAAATTTAACGAGGAAAGTGGATTCTTTGAATTCTATTTAATGCATTAAGTACCAACTTTTTTCTATAGGGTTAACCCTTTGCACTCCGAGTGTATTAGTGCACTGATAGCAGATGGCGCAATAGCAGCGCCTACAGAATGCAAAGGGTTAAATATATTTTTTACAAAATATACGCAACAATAAACACACAAAAAATTGATAAAATTTGAGTAGTCCCAAATGGAACCATTGGTACTTAATGGGTTAATAAAATGGAATATAGAAATGTTCAACTAGCGTGATATTTATTACCGTAAAATTATTCGTGTTTAAGTGGTTTAGAGTATGCAATAGTCCATTACCACGGTACAGACCCAAGCGTGACGAATCTTCTTTTAGCTCGCTCCTCTAAAATATTTACCCCACCCTTGGCAATTTTCTCTTACCTACCGGGATATTCTCGAGAACGTAGATTTACGGAGAACAAAGAATAGGATGAACTATTACGATAGGAGGTAGAACGACCATAGACAAAATTGGAACGTCCAAGTGGACGAAAATAAACGCACGCTCCCGTGAACAGTGTCAGACACAATGGTAAAAAGTTGCTGTCGGGTGCGGTGAGATAGAGCCGTCGTGTCACGCTCGTCGCTTTTCATTGATGCTCCTGAAACGAGATTACACGGAGCAGTCGCGTGTATTATTAATAGAACGCGGAAATGCGCGCGTATCTACTGTTCCAGTCTAGCCAAAGATCGAGTGAGAGAGAGAGAGAAAGACATGGAAATGCGGAGAACACGAGAGAAAGAAGAAATTTGGAGATGAGAGCGGTGGTATGTTTCTCAAGAGCGAGATAAATTTGTCAGATCGATTTTTCTCAAGACTTCGGAAATCGACAATGTAGAATCGTCAACGGCCTGGGCTTTATACGGTGGCTCGATATTTTAGCCGCGATATCCGCTCGCCGGAAATAATACAGAAGAAACATTGCCACCATCATCAAACAACGGAAATCGAATTTCGACGTCACGCGAGTTTCTCTCTCGATACGAATGCCACGTCCCGGACGGGACCAGAATAGGTCGCGAGCATTAACTATGAAAGACCGTGCCTCGCCAGACGTAATTGTTTATCGGGACTTGTAAACAAATCGGCCTAACCATTACGAAATCTCTCCACCATCGTCCCCTCGTACCGTAACTGTTTTCCTTCCTCCTCGCGAATTTATCTCGTGGGAAATGCGGAATTCGTTCAATCTTCCGCTACAATAAGAATGAACTCTCTGCTCGCTGATGAAACCACCCCCCAAAAGAATTTCTTACAATCTTGGGGGATTTATTATTAGGATGGCTATTAATAACGTCTCGTACGATTATTAATACGGATGGCAGAAAAATAGTGCCCTTTGCTTTTATATCTTATTGTTAGATCGGTATATTGCTATGTTACCCCTGGCATTGGTACAGTGGGATATCACATACTCCAGATATTAGAGCGCTCTATATTTCACTGTCTCGAGTCAAATTGACATGAAAACAGCGTTCTTTCTACAATCTTAATCCATTAAGTACCAACTTTCTTCTATAGGGTTAAATATATTTTTTACAAAATATACGCAATAATAAACACATAAAAAATCGATAAAATTTGCGTAGTCCCAAATAGGAACATTAGTACTTAATGGGTTAACAGGTGAACCAAATAGTACGCAAAATTAAGAAGCACTGGCCCTAGGTTTACCCCCCACGGGGATGCAATGATTAAAAAGAATGTTTCGGTGTCGATTACAAAACGCTCGAGCACCTTCCTCACAGTGGATATTCCGTGCCACTGTTATTTGCGACGCCACAATAGCCCGTAGGCGCTCGTGTATCTTTATATTCGAAATTAACGAAGATCGGGGAGGGATCAAGGGATGGAACAACGAGGAGCAGACCACAACCGGTAATCTCGCCTGATTAAATTACCCACACCTAATCCTCCAGTCCCGAACGACCTACTTTCGCCGCATCCGAACGCACGCACGAAATTTCGCGTCCCGCTTCCTAGAGGGGTTGAAAGAGAACGTCAAGCGACCATGGAGAAGAGCAAGAGGTAAACACGAGGGGGTGGTTAAGAGAGGAGGCTGACGAAGGGATGGCGAGCACGTTAAAAATTTAACGGACCACCGAGCGACCTTTCCACGCTCCCGCGTAACACCCTCGCGAGGACAATTTCAACCGTAAATTGTCGCTCCACCCTTTCACCTTCCTACCCCTTCGAGAGCTCCATCGACCATCCTCGAATTATCGATTGTTTCTTCGCCGGTGCGAACGAAACCCTCGACGCGGGTTAAGCTTCGCAGACTGTCGCTGCCGACCGATCTCCTCCTGGTCCGCTTGCTAGTTCGATCGTGTCCCACTTACGAAAGCACATCTCGCCAGAATTTTTCCAAGGCTGAGAGCGTACCGAAGTAGACGTGGATAGATAGATGTATGCCGATGCGTGTCGTGTGCACGACTCAATAAAATCAGATGTATGAGCCAGATATATGAGTTAATCGATTAACTCCACTTTTTTCATTTTTCATCAATTTAAGCATCCAAGCACTTGATTAAGTACCTACTTTTTATATTTGTAACATAATTTCGAACATAATTTATGGAGTTGATCGATTTGTGCACTGAACGGCTCATATATGTATATGAAAAAACGAACAAGAGAACAGTGAACGTAATGGAAAAACACAGACGTCTAACACTATTTTCTCTATCACTGGATAGGAAAAAGTCTCAAACTTAGAGACTTCTAAGCGAGAAGCTTATCTAATTTCAAGTGGCAGAGAATTCCAGTTGCAAGCACCGGGTATTTGGAGAGAGTTAGCTAGTAGAGAGCGAGGAAACGATAAAAGCAAAGAGCATTGGAATCCTCCATAAAGTTATAATTCTATTGTATCCCCTGCAATCGTCGATATATCTGCAACCTGGACCGATAAGAATACATTGTTTATTTTCTTCCCTTCGACATATTCTTAGCCTCAATGCTCGTTCTCCAGCTTCGACCCGCTCTTCGTTGCTTAAATAGAAGTACTATAATAGGATAATAGACCCATTGCGGTAAATGAAGTGGCAGAATTTATTCCGCGAATTACGAGAGAATAAAGAGGCGAAAGAATCACTTTCATCGGAGCATTAGGATTATTCTTGCGCCGCGAGATCCGGCAATTGTCCCACAGACGGGAGAACAAATGTGCCTTGGGCTCGCTTTATAATGCGGTGGCAGGAGCGCCACCAGTGTGGTCCATTCATTGGCACGCGAGGCAAACGGAAAGGAGAATGAACTCGGATTACAATGAAACGCAAATAAACCGGGGAGAAGGAGGAGGAGGAACGGAGAAGGGGAGGCGCGTCCACGTACAAACGACTTTCTCACACGTACAGGACATTAGCACGTCGCGGAGTGGTTGGGAGAGACACGCATGCGACCGCGCGTGGAAAGACCGCATAGAAAGGAGAGATAGGGTGCACGCGTGTCGAGCCAAGTGTCGAGGAAATGCGCACGGATGCGTAGTACGCGAAATTATACTCTTGCAAAGCGCGTGACCTGTTCCAGATCAATTTGTCAACTTTTGCTTTCGATTAAGCTTACGTACGTCCCGAGTAAATTTGTATGTTGCGTGCCGTAAGGCGCGCGTGACGCGCCCGTAAAAACACTTTGTTCGTAATAATCGAAGTACATTCGCAAAAGCGTGTAATCGTGAATTCGCGTATCGGTGCGCTCACACAATCGAGAATGCATTAATTTGGAGATGCGAAATGCGCTGACTTCTTTGTAGAGCGCACGCAAAACACGTGCAGGCGTGAATACACGTTCACGCAATTGTCAGTAGACTCGCACGGACTCAGGTAAACCTGCAATTGAAAATATGCGTACACGTGTAAATCTAACGCAAAGTGCAATGATGCACGCGGATCGACCCACCTCTGTGTGAATTCGTGTCTCAAGCGATCGTGAGTGCACGCGTTTCAAACGCGTGAAATTTTCTGTCACGCGTGTGGAAAAACCTGCGATGGAAAATGCACCCGCCTGTGAAGTCCTCGTGGACCATCATTATGTCGGTCGATCGACCTACGCGTACTTCTGCGCTTCACGCGATCGCGAACGCACGCGCAACTTCGAGTGCACGCACGCACGCGCGTTCCATGGAAATAAAACGAATGCAATTACCCTCGCGTCCGCTCTTGATGACTCATCGAGGAGTGGACACGAGTGGATTTTTACTCGCTCCCGGGAGAGAAAAAGGTGCTCGCCCTTAATTAGGACGGCAGGTAGGCCGTTCACGCTAATTAGAATTGCACGCGTGTGCGCGCGCGACAGTGTTGGCGAACGGCCGAGGTAAATGTAATTATGAATGAAGAAAGTGAATGAAATGGGCCCACGCTCCGCACGGTCTACGCGCGTAACGATCGCTTTACTCGAGAGGCTCAACGAAACTGGCCGATAGAGCGAAACATTCAAAAGCACCGAGACTGTTGTTTTCTTCTCGAGCATCCGTCACGATCAATCTCGAGAAACGTGTTTGCAATCTTCTCGCGTCAAGGTGCTCGAACTCGCAGTTCGCAATTGACTAAAACCAAACGTTTGGACTAAAATACACAAACTGTCGGCTCAGCCTTTGAATAATACAGCTGCTCGCATTCCAGGTGGGGAACATTCCAAAGAGGATCGTGATACTCTCCACACCTTCTCCCGCCGTTCTTACGACGAGATATTAATGACTCGCGTTGAGGAAACGATTGTTTCTCGTTGGAAAAGGGGGGAGCCAGGGCCGGTGATGAAAACACGGAGTGAGAGAAAACAGAATGGGGCAATAGTCGAAACAGAGTTTCGCGATGCTCGATACAAGTGAGCGTATCTGCACGATTCTGTCTGAAAACACGAGCTGCCTCGGTGCAACGACACGCGGGTTGGAAAAATCGTTCATGCGTCTGGACGGGTTCTTCGCTCGCGGAATAATAGCGGGCGATTCGTCCTTGATCTGCAGTTTTCTTTTTCTCGCTCACTTCGCCCCCCTTCTCGTCGCCATTCTTTACGTATCCTCGTTGCGCAACCACCTGGTATTGCTTTACTTCGGCTAATTACACGGAGGAACGTTGCGCCTCCCTACGCCTGTCGTCGCTCTCTCCTCCTCCTCCTCTCCTCTCGATCCTCCAAAGCTCGTTTACGCGTAATCCTATTACTTTCCATAATTTCATTATTACGTTGCACGATATCTCGCCCTCCTTGTGCTACGAGCACACCGGGGCATCGTGGCGTCTGTACTCCGTAAGGTAATTACCGACTCGGTCGTAAAAGAGACGAAGGGGGAAAGTCGAGGAAGAAATATTCCAAAGAGACAAAGGAACAAGCCGACAATGAAAATTATTTTTACGCAGGCCATTTATCGCGCGACGAAGATACCTCGGATATTGTTTCGAGCATCGATACGGTTGTACTCGGAAATTCTATGCTTCTGTAACGAATTTCTGCACTGGTCTTGGTTAATTAGAGGAACTTTAGGCACGACGAAAGCAGCGAGTTGAATAATTGCAGATCTTCGAGAGCTGATTTTTCTCTCTCGCGAGAATAACGAGATCAGGAGGAAAAGGAGGTTCGTTGTTCGGGACTACGGCCTTGCTGTCTTATCGAGGGGCCCAATAACGAATGGGCGACTGTTCTCGACGACTTCTACCAACCTACTTGAGTCATGCGATCCTTCTCGCACGTGATGCGAAAAACAGACGTGAAAAATAGATGGGACGCCGCGCGGCGTCTATAACGAGGAAGGCACACATCGAGACGGCGTCGAGGGCTATAATTAAATTGTATTTTGCAAGCAGAAACCAACGACAAACAAGATCCTACCGGTGAAAATGAGGATCGTTCGTGGTAACGTCCAACGCAGAAGAAATCACAGGTGAAGGTGAAACTTTCGGTCCCACAGTAACCAATATGGCTAAACACTTGTTTGTAATTTGGTAAAAAAAATTCCTCGGATATTCGGCGATTGTTTGTTGCAAAATATTACTTACAATATATAGAATCGTCGATATGAATTTTGAATTCTTCAGGCTTCTGCAAAATCTGTAGATTCAGATAGAAGAAACGTTATCGTTTTCAAAGTGCGGACTTCTATACCCCTTTGAGCCCTATGGACGCATGTATGCGTGTGGCGAAAGCCATCGGTGTGGACTAAGGACGCATATATGCGTCTGTCGATTTTTTCCATCACCAACATAGAAGTATTACAGTTAGTTTTGTGCGCGATGGATACAAGTGCATTCCTTAGTAACAGCATGGTAATAACGCTCTTTAATTATTTAATCTCGTGCAAAAGGGTTATTATAACTTATTACTATTTGCTTCAGCGATCGTCAACGTCCGTACGGACTGCATAGGCCCTGAGTATTCAACAATCAAAGGGTTAAAGTGACACGTCGGTCAGCAGGACGCATGTAGCGTGCAGAAATGTCGTTGCACTCGCGCAACGATGCTACCCAACGAAAGATCTGCGGCACACAAAGGGCTCGAAACTCCTTCGTGGTCACTCGAGCTCGGTTAATGCATCGTCGGGTGAAGGGAAGGAAGTGAGAGGACGAGGGAAAGAAATTTCAGGCGCAACGACGAGCTTCCTTTAATTAGACCGCGGCTTTAGTTTTCCGTGGCAGACTTTATTCCCGCTCCCCTTCGTTCCGTCGTTTCTTCGACCATTATTCGCGATCACCGATGCGGAGCGCGTGCGGACGAAACTGAGGAGGAAGTCGGTGCCGCTCGCCGCAGGCCCTATGAAAATTCCAGAGAATTCAATATGAAATTCCTCGCGCAGCGAAGGGAGGAAAGGGAAACCGACCACGGAGAATCAATTGTTTTTTTCATACACGAGCCCTGCCGTTTCCGGAGTTTTGGAGCGGATAAGGAGGAGATGAAAAAGAAATTCCGTCCGGAAGAGGTCGACGGACGTTTCAATCGTATCAGCAGTTCTTAACCGGTATTCTCCGGAAGTTTAGTATGCTGCAAACTTGTTAATAGTGTTTACAATGTCTCGAGGAAAATAAGTTTTCCTTTTCTAGAGATATTCGCGAGAGAGAGAAAAAGCTCGTCGGAAAAGATCTTAACATCGATTTACAAAAACTTTGTAAGTGTCTGGAGAAATGAGGAAAATTAATTCCATTCTTTTTCTGGAGAAACGAGCAACACAAATTGTACTAGTTTCTCGAGACATTCTCGGGAAGAAACATTACTTGTTCCAGGTGCTCTACGAAGTTATGAAAACGGAGTGTAGCAAGAAGGAACCTACATTTGAACGAATTTCAGCGTTATCATTAATTTTCCTAATTATTATCTATTATTAATTTATTGCTACTCATTCATTCTAATTGACTTCTGTGTAATAAAAATTTGCCTCACTTTTCCTCAGTTTTATTCTCTTCTCCCTTCCGTTTTTGTTGACTCTGAAGGCTGAACCAGCTTTTGATAACAATTTTAATTTATATTTTCATGACCTTTTACAACTGTCGTTTATAAAAATAAAAAGGAAAGAAAAACTGCAATTTCATCGTCGATCATACCTTGTGAGTATTTGAAATTACTGCATGCGAGGGAGCGGTGCTTTGCTTTGGTTCCGCGGTTTTATTCCGATTTCCTTTCCATTCTCGAGGAAAAAACGCGCTGTTCCACTTCCACTCAATGTAGTAGAAATAGGACTACTAATAAAGCCCAATCGCAGTGAACTTTGGTATATTAATGTGGAATGTCCGACCGGTCGGACCCCGTAGCATCGATTCGTTTCGATTAATCGACCATATTTTCTTAAACTCCTTTAATACGAATTTTCGCTCACGCCTATAACAGCACGTCGTCTTTGCGTGTTCCACGCTTCGAGGATACCTAGGACTTTAGAATGTAGCAGCTGAAAGCATCTTGATTTATCGTGCAACTGACAAGACAGGTGGACAGAATAAATTCGCAACTCCTCCTTCGTCGTGTCATCTCAGCGCGAAATTTCGCGGGTAAATCTATTTATTGCGATGCATTTGGGTAAGTTAATCTTGATCTTCGGCGCTACCAACATTGGCGAGTGTCTCCTTCCATTTCACTTAACCAATCACGGAAAAGAACGTCGCGGTAAAATTTATTTTCGCACACGAGGCTTAAAGGATCGATACGCCAATAATTTTGCACAATATTATCGTTTATATAAAATAATCGGCAGGCAGAGATCGTTGAAATCAGAAACAAAATTGTCCAACATTATTTGCAAAGCCGGAATCGTTACCCTAGAAATTTGCATCGTAAATAGAATTGCGCTCGTACCTTGATATTACAGAATTTACATTTAACCGAATGCTCTCCAAATCTGTGGCAACGTGGTTGGTGACGTTTGTGGTACCGTGTGCTTTTGGTTGCACAAACAGACATTGCATAGCTAATTCTTCCGGAAAATAATTCACTGGCTAATTTACCCTCGTTCTGCTAATACGTTACGCTCGAGAGGATTTATTGAAGGAAGAACAAATCTGCAGGAACGCGCAGTAGCACTTGTTGACACTCCAACTCGACGATCCAGCTGGTGTTCCAGGGTAAGTAGATACGAGAGGAAAGCTCGGAGGAAAAGCCTCCGGGAACTTGTAGCAGTCAACAACTTTTCCACTCATCCTCCGCGAACGAATCTCAATTCTGTAGCTTTATCCGCACCGCGTGTCTCTTCACTCGAGAGGAACGAGTTGAAGAATTTCTGTGCGCTTCGCGCCCATGGAACGCAAAGATTTTTGGCGTCACGCCTCACGAGGCAGTTTCGCCTAGCAGTCCAAACCGCGACGTAATCTCGAAATTCCACGATTCGCCCACGTGGCCAGGGGCACGCGCCAAACTGGCCAGCGTCTATGAAAGTCTACGAGAATTTTCAGCACCGCGAAACGTCGACTTCGTTCGAAGCCCCACGTGTCTGACTCTTACGAGTGGGCGTCATTCGGAGCTCCTCGAGCTTAACGAGAAATGATTCACGAATAAGAGGAATTTTTTCCTCAGCCCAGATGTCAGAATGTAACCATATTTTTATGAACGTGTAGAAAGATGCACTAAAATCAAGTATCGAAGATCGAGCCAGTCGTTTCGTACCAGAGTGGATTTTTTAAATTAATCCCAAGGATTCGCACTAAGCAACAGCGATTCCGTATATGCTCACAGTGAGATTGAGAAGAAGATATTGTTGGAAAATGGCAAAGATTCCCAATCATATCACTTGCGTTACAAGCTTCTTATTAATACCAGATCGGAATATCGAACGGAGGTGGTGAAGAATGCAATATCTGTATTACGCTTTAGCCGATTACACGATAAATGAGAATTAATCTCGCGAGCGAGAAGGATTAAAACGAATAAATATGGATTAGATGGTGAATGCGCGTGCTCGCTACATCAGTACGTAACGGAAAATAACTCTTTATCTTGCCGACCCACGAGGTGCTTCCTTCACTTTCTTCGCAGGAGTCGATAATTCAAAAATAATGAGGCAATTGTAATAAACAGACCCTGGAACCAGCCCGATATTCAATTTCCGTATCTTCATGCGGCACAAGCGTTGAACTCGAGATACACGCCTCGCACTCTCACCGAGAACTCAAATTCTCAACTATTTTCGCATGGTCCTGTGCGTGGCCCGTAGACTTCGGTAAGTAACGACGACGCCGACGGCAGCGTCGAGACGAAAGTTGGAAGATACGAGGCTATGCGACACCCGCTCCAACGTTAAATATACGATGAGAACTTGCTGCGATGAATTCGGATTAAGCAAGAGCGCATAGAGCATTTTTAAACGCGACGTTCAACTTCTCAACTTGAGAAGCTCAGATATGCAGTTAATAATGGCGCATGCATATTGGGTTGATTAATAGATAAGTTCCATTAACAGTATTTTGATTTGCGAAGTAAAGCAGAGCATATTTATAAGTCACTTTAATGCAATAGACGTAGAGTGATAATTACGACTCGTTTAATGGTCAAAATAAATGGGATTACTATAGACAATGGAGTTTTATGATGTAGAAATGAATGAAGTAAATCAGTTGATTCTTATTTCATATGTAGCCCGCTCCAAGATGTCAAACTTTAGTGGGCAACGTTGTGGATCGCTTCGAATTAAATTAAATTAAACGCTGTTCGAAGAAAAAATGCAAATTCAGTCGAGGTTAACTGGACGACCAATGTAAATGTAGGTCAAAGAACTTAGACGAATATAACAAAAACTTTAAGATATTAAACGAAAATAAGAAAACTTAAATAAAGACAATGTAAAGAAATAACATGCACTTCGTTTATTTGCAATGAAATATTTTCGACGTATCCTCTATGAAATACGAAAAAAGGGGAAACTTCATTGTCGCTTCGCATTAGAGAAGCGTGAACGAGCGAATGAGTGAACGCGCGCGAAAGGTCGAAAAGGGATAAAAGTGGATAAAAAAATATGTCAACGACACATGAACGAACGTTAGTCCTCCAGACGCAACTATGAACATCGTCCTGCGGCAAAAAAACGCCTGGCCTTTGCTCGAAAGCAGTAAAAAAAAAGGAATTTATGTCATCGATCAGCTGCGAACAAAGTCGCTCACTTACGAGGGCACGCCTCTAATATATCTTGCGATATTAAAATTGAAGAAGAACGAAGGGCGCAAAGAATTCTACCGACGAGACAAATTCAATAAACGTTCCGCTCTCGGTAACACGCCCGACTGCACGGTTATGACACATTCTTTTATGCGAATCCTTTACTTCCGCACGAGTGACTCCTTTCGGACAAGCTCGGAGAAAGGGAAGCCATAATCCGCGCAAACTTTTCCGAAGCCGGATAAAACGATTATGAAATAAAAAACAAAACAACCCCCAATACAATACAACGAATAAAACGGATAAAATTAAATCAATTGAACATGCAATGATATTTACGAGCATGCCTATGGAATTAAACAATTTCTATTTGAATATCTTTAGCTGTTACTAATTAAGAGAAAAGTATGAGAAGTCAAATGCAAAAACAAATTAAAAGATTTGCATTTTATGCAAATAGGACAAGCTTCCGGAATTCACGTGCATGTTCTATGACGTCTCCATTCATAAAAAGAACTTCCATTAAAATCATAGAAACGCAAGCGCTCGAAAAATTCCACCTAAGCAGCTCGAATTCAATTAACGCCCAACAACACGCGTCGCATTAATAAACATTAAAATTCAGCTATGTAAGTTACCCCTCTCTAACGTGTGACAACTGTTTGCGGACAGTCCCGAGAAAATTCTCTCTCCTCTATCACTCTCCTTTCTTTCCCTCTTCCGCCATCTCTATCTTTTCTCGATCTCTCGAGGGACACCTACGCGAATTTCGGTAACAAACGTGGACGTCCTGCTCCCGTTCGCGTGGAGAATGTCGAGTACACGTCGACGGCGCGATAAATATGTCGAGGAAACGAACGCCGACAACGACGACGTCGTGCTACGAGAGAAACAAAGTCAAAGGACGACACTCGCGGTTGCCTGCAAGAGGAGAAAAGGGACGAGAGGGGAGCACGAGGCAAAGAGGAAGATAGAGATAGAGAGAAGGTGGTGGAAGGAATGGCGACGAGGGAACGATAAGAGCAGCCTCGTAATTTTGCGGCCTCCAAAGGGGGCCACAGCGCGAGTACAGGGGCGGCACCGTGCTCCACGATGCCCGACGAATCAACTGGGAGCACCGGATCGCATAAATTCGAGACGTCCTAACTCTCGTAGAATTGGAAAGGCGAGAATTAATGGTAACGAGGTGGCCGATCGTCTCGGTAGTGCGCGCCGATAAATAAATAAACGCGGGAACTAATGAGGAGCCGAGAAAAACAGAGAGTAATCGACGCAACGCAAATAACATCGGAACGATAATAGAGAACTTGACGCAACTATTCGTGTCCCCACGATGCTATTTTTGCGTCGCGGTCGGCGTGAAAGCACGTGCGAGGCGCACATAAACAGATCGTGTTTGCGCGCGGTTGCATCGCCTGTCGGGATCACTGATCCGCCGCTACGCGAGTGTGTTTATTTGTCGCGTAAAAAAAGCGGAGCGCGTTATCTCCTAGCTATTAAGAATCTTGCACGTTGCCTCGACAGAATCTCCCGCGCGGCAGCGCATCGCGTTACTTCGCGTTACTTCGTCGAAACGAACAGCGGGATTCGTCATGGTTTACAAGAAGGAAAACCCCTTTGAATTTCCGTCCAGGCGGTATTACGACGACGTAGAGATTCCATATTGCAGCGACATACATACACGAAATACATTACAAATATGTACCAAAACGCACGACGACAATAACTAACCCAAAATTACGAACCAACAACGTATAACTTTCTCCATTGATTTTCTCATTTTCGACAGACGCGCGCAGTCACGGAGACATCTCGCGATATTTGAGAATCGTCGTATTACCCAGGTTGTTAACTGGCGTGCAAACAAGAGGTTAATAGGAAATCTGCGTATTTAAATTAGAGAAAGAAGATTCCAATTCTGCGAAGTCGGGTTAGCGAGGGACGTTTCTTTCGGTGGGAACCGTAGAATATTTTCCGTGAAGCCGGCAAAGAAATATATGCTAATCCTAATACCAATAAGAATACGTCATCGTCGGACGGCCGAGGAGTTGAGAAGAGTGCGTGGGAGAAGGGTCACAATGTGGAGTGGAGAACTTTAGCCAGGATGGGATAAGAGGAGGCGGGAGGGTGTTGGGCGGCTCGCTCGTCGAGGCTTTATAATTTTCGCTGATAAGAGAGATACGTCTCGCACGTCGAAAGGAAGACCGTACTTAACGGATCTGTGTCACTGCGTAGACTTGCTCTGTGACGCGCCCGAGGCTCGTCCCGCCTCCTCGGCGCGTTACACCTGCGAGACACACGCGAATTGCGCGTTCTTTGCGGAAGCCGATGATTATGCCACAAGACGTTGGCTCACCGATCGCCACTCGATCCTCCTTCCCTCTATCCCCTTCGATCGTCTCGTTTGATTAATTCCACGAACGTCACTCAAACTGATAGGAAGAGGACGATAAGGGATGAATGGTGATCGAGACAAAGTATACTCGCCGTTGGTCTTTATCCTGACGCACCGAGACGCCTACGTTTCAAAGCAGGATCGTTTGTTTCCCTTTCTCCTTTCCTTTTTCCCTGTCTCGACGAGAACTAAACATTCCTGCGTTCGTGACGCACGTCGTCGTTCGTGTAGGAAGCGCGTCTCAAAGGATCTATCTTTTTTTGTCTCGCTTTCTTTCTTTCTTTTTTCTCTGTCTATCTCCTCGTTCGCCCCTTTTCAAGAATGAGGAGAAAGAGTGAACAAATCTGCGAGGATCGAAGGCAGGAAAAAGCAAGGAGCTAATGAAGGAAGAAAGGAAAAGGTGAGGAAAATGAGGAAGGGACCGAGGAAAGGAAAATCGTTCGGGGAATTTGCGCCAGGAAAGCTGAAAAGTAAATAGCGACACGTGCGCATGCGCGTGTACGACAAGTTTCCCTTTCTCTCTCTGTCTCTCTCTGCTTCGTTCTGTCTAGGCCGAGGAGAAGTCTATATTTAGGTGGACATCAAGTGCAAGCGTGGCTTTACGTCAGAGCGCACCAGCCGCAGGCCTACGAAATGCGTATCTAGCGAATGGCGCGGAAATTTATGTACGAGCGCGCGTGCACAGGTGGACCCACATTTCGCGTTGGTTCGCGCGCGTTTACGCGCAAAAGACGCGCCTCCGGCGCACGATCTCGTCCTTGCGACGCCCCGTCGGCGAATGACACGAAGAATCGCGTAAGCGCGACGATTGAGCAATCAGCGTGCTGCAACCCGCTCGCACGAGTACTCGCGGGAATATCAATGCACTCGAGCCTACGGACGAAGGATAAATCCTGCGATTGTTTGCGCGCGAGAATTCAAGAATTCATTGATTTTCTCTATACACCGGTGAAAACCAGCCAAAAGATCGTGCACCGTGAGCCGAACCGAATCGTTCGCGAAACTTCGGCATTTTCCATGTTCCCTTTACGTGAAAATTTTTGAAATTGTCAGATGCCAATACCGCCTGTTCAGCGCGGTTTATCCTGCCGAATTAATTCCTCGCTGTCCGACGCACGCGAATCGGTCGATTTTATTAATCGGATCTTTCTTTCGGAATTAACCTTAAACAGAGATAAAACGTTCGAAACTAAAGGGACGAGGTGCTGTGAAATTTTTCGGTTCCGAGGTGAACGGTAGAATATTCATCGACAACGAGGTCATCGAGAATATTACAATGATAATGATCGACAGTGTTCTATATAAACGCAGGGGCCAATAATTGTTCTAATTAATATCGAATGAATCACCGGCCCTCCGTATAAATTGTAATTACCGATGGACGACATTGAACAGGCGTCCCTCGTGAAATAAGAATAAATATTGACAATTGTCGCGAGCTAGGTGGATGGGGAGAACGTCGACGGATTTGTCAGGCGAGCGTTTTCCAACGGAAATCGAAGCCAGTTAACCGCGGTGTAATTAAAAGTTGATCGCCCTACGAACTTTTCGTGAGAATGCGCGCGAGAGAGTGCGGCGAACCGATGATATCGCGCTACGATAATTCGGTTTATTCGTAGGGCGTTAACTTCCACGCTCGTGCCTGCGAGCATGGCGGTGGTTGGGACGGTGCTCACGGCTAAAAGGCAAAGTTTCGACGGGATTAATTGAAGCCTCGCGGTTTCCGGCGCGGCGAGACCCGCTCATTTAAAATCCTCTCGAAATTTTCCTGCGCTCAGGCGAATAATCGGTCCTCGCGGAGCTCGGCTTAAGCCCATGGGAGAATTTCCTAAAAATGTTCACCCTCGGCTCCGACTTCTTCCTCGGCTTTTGCCACGTTGCGAATTTTTCTCCTCTCAACTTCTATACGCTCTCGTACTCCTCTTTCGAGAACATTCTCCGTGCCCCGTCTCGCGTCTTCTTAACCCCTTGATCGATCCCTTTCTCCCTACCGCACACCCGTCGGGTGTGAGAAGGACGCGAATAAGCGTGCGGGTGTCTTCGAATGTGTCAAGTCGCCTCAAAGGCGCCGTGAAATATTCATCGAATAATCTACGACCGGCGCGGAAGGGCACACGTATTACGTTCCTACCGGAAGATCGATACCTCATTGCACAGATCGGCCCAATCGTCCGTTCCTGTTGTTAGACCTCGTTAGCTTATAGACAGGAGCACCTCCGTGTTAAGAGACGAGAGCTCTAGTCGATCCTAAACCGGATATTAAGCTTAAACCAACAGAAGTAGAAACAATGTAAGCCGGACCTACACGCGACGAGTGAATTCGTTTCGAAGCGATCCTCTGGTTCTTACAACTGGATCGATACTTCGTGCTTTATTTTAATGCTTCGTTTAAAGAATCGTTTACGCGGAGAGAGGGAGAGTGGGAATTAGAATTAACATTAGAATGTATTAAATTAGGCCTGGACTCAAGATCCTTCAGACCTCCAAGCATTAGAAACAAAAGTGCAAAAGAAACAAATAATAATAATAATAGTAGTAGCATGCGCGAAACACCAGACTAATTGTAAAGGTAATACTAAGAGAGAGAGAAGTTCTATAATTATCATAATAACAGTATCAATTCTTTGTAATTGAAGCGTCCCAGAAATAGGCAGACACAACATAAAAAGACTTCGGAAGGGTTGCGACAACAAGGAATACTAAGATCTAATGCATTTTACACGGAGAATTAGAATTCGCGGCGAGAGAGATAGAGAGAGCCTATGATTATAGCTTATACGGGATATCGTCAATAATTTTTTTTCCATCGTCGTGAGCGATACTTCCAATCACGGCGAAAGCTTTTCGCGTCCGGGAGAAAGATGAGAAATGTTTCACTCCTTTCTTCTCCCGTGTATACACCTCTACGTCTCTCTAGTCGCACGAAGGTTCCTCCTCACAGTAAAAAGTGACTCTTTTACGAGTATCGGGAGCAGAGAGGAAAGGCAAGAGCTCCATCGACCCATTTCGTCGTTTCCATCCAGTCCGCGATTGACGCCGGCCCCGTGCGCGCATCCATTCTCCCCTGTACTTCGCGATACCCTCTCGAATTTCGATATTTCGCTAAATATCTCAATGCGGCCTCTCGCTAAAAATTTCAGCCGCTCCTAGAGAACGCATCGTCGCGACTCTTCGATCGACCGATGCACGCCACGAACGACGAAGGAAAAACCCAGAAGATTAGAGGCGAGGTCACGATCGCAAATCGAATTGCGAAATTTCGACGAATTTCACGAGCGAGTCGCATTATCGAGCATCGAGGGGCCCGGTATTGTAAATCACGCGCGATATCGTCGATACATCGTCCGCGCCGATAAGACCGGCGCGTCCACAATTGCGCCCTTAATGAAAAAAACAAGAGACAAAAAGTAAACACGGTCGAGCACCGCGAGAAAGCAATGACTATTTTAATAACGACGATAATTATTATCGCGTCGTGCCATCGTCGCCGGGAGTGCGACAAACAATTTCGCGACACCCTCGCAGCCAGATCTCGAAATCTGATCGGATTGTTACATCGATATCGATTATTATCGATTCCTCGCGGTCGAGACTGCCTGGAAGTCACCGAATCGACTGTACTTTTTTGCGAGTACGAAGAGACAACGTTGTGTAGAGATAAGAGCGAGCGATGAAAGCGCGCACTGCTTAACCGCCTTTCGTGTTTGCCAACGTCAAAACGCCCCCCTCGTTGCTTTAATCGGCTCTGCCTGTGGCCCGTGCGTCGTCGGGACGCGATATCTTCATCGCGCGATGAAACGAGAAATATACAAAGCGGCGAGAATCTCGCGGTAACGATAATAATCCTCGATGGCGTTAATTGCATCGCGCCCTTCCGATTTACTTATCCTCTTCTTCCTCCTCCTCTGCTCTTGTCGATACTCTCGCTCCAACGACTCGCAGTTTACTCGAGGAGATGCCAAGAGACGGGGAAGAGGCGCGTAACACTTTGTAGAATTTCGATTTCGTGGGATCCTCCCGTAGGAGGTTGCCGAGCTTCGGTCGAACGTTACGAGAGGACGAGAGGAAGGGCAGGTGTGCGCAATGAGGAACGCATAATTAACGAGCGACGTAATTAGCACACCCTCCAGCGAAATAAGCGCGCGTATGCATAGAGAGGCGCGTGTGCTTGCGCGACCATCCTAGACACGATGGTGGCACGTACTCTCGCGTTTATGCACGGGTAGAAGAGAAATGAGAGAGAGAGAGAGAGAGAGAGAGAGAGACAGAGAGAGTAGATTCGTGATGGACTCGCGTTGTACGTCCTGCATCTGTCGCGTCTCTATCGATTACGTTCAAGCGACCTTCTTCCTTTCTCTTCCCATCTCGTGCTCTCCTCGTCCTCAACATCGCCCCTCTCTCTCTTCGCCCAGAGATAGGAGAAAGGAGGCAAGGACAAAAGAGAAATTATTCGTTTCGTTTTATCGCGATCGCTAATTACATCCCGTAGAATAAATGTGAAATTAATTAACCTCGACCGGTCTGCTCCGAAGCGGGACGTATTCGTCCTCCAATCCCGGCCACTCGTCCTCTTGTCGTCAAAAGAACTTCTTGTTCCGAGCGCTAGCATCCGTAATGAGCCGAGAGGAGTTCTCGTGCTGCTGGGAATTGTCTTAATTGATATTTCTTTCGAGAATCGAGGACCGCGGCAGCTTTCTTCATTGAATGATCTTTACACGAGGCGCGCCAGTGCACGATTCGCCTAAACTCGAGGCAAGCTCGACATTTTTTTCGAACGACCGTCCTTGTGAAATTTTGCGAGAGAGCCGAGAGGAGGAGAGAAGCGAGCGCCGATCGGCAAAAATAATTTTTGGACGCGCACCGTGGTGGATCGCTTTTAGAATTCAATATCGCGAATTCTTCGTGATGCGCCTCGGAGTCGAGCCACTCGAGAGAGAGAAAAAGAGAAAGAGAGAGAGAAAAGAGAGTGACTTCTCTGGCAAGCAACGAGGAAAAAACTCGTCGAAGAGGGATGTCGCGCTCGGTTATGCTTACCGCAACCTTGCCAGAAGTGGCGAATTTATTTTCGTGACCGGAAGTCGCGGCCCGTCCTTGAAAAAGCTGTCCGCGTGAGATGGACCGTTTTAGATTACGCAGGCATTGACTTCGGGGCTCGTGCCCGTGCGAAATACCATTGGAAGCGGTTTACGACGGGACAGCCGTCGGTGGCGCGGAAAATCGTGCCAGACTGTCGGACGCATGACCTGCGCGGGAAGCAACACACCTGTTCTCTTTCCGCGTAAGAGATTCCGAGGTGATGAGGCGCGTGCGTCGAAGGAGCGGTAGAACGGCGTAGAGAAATGGCCCGTTTCCTCGGGTGCGGAAGGAACTATGTGCTTCCTCCTCCTCGCTGTCTTCTCCGACGCGACGTCAAAATCGGAGAAGAGAAGGAAGACGAGGAGGAAAAAGGAGCAGGGCGCTCGTAAACTCGTGAGAAACGGGCTCGCCTTGAATGCAACCGAGGGAGGGGTTTGCGAAACTGCGAAGGACGTCGCTTAAAATAGGAAATGAGATGAAACGGAATCGAAACGAAAGAGCGAGTAAAAAATTCGATGCTTCTCGTCGTCGGTGGACTGTCGCGATTGATTAACGCGTTACACTCGTGTTCTTCGTGTGTACACGCCTGGAAGGCAACGGAATCTTCCGACTATCGCTCTTACGGGTCTACCCCCCGTCCTTTTACAAACTCTATCTATAAATAATGCTGGACGACTGTTCGCGAGACAACGGCCCACGAATTGCTCGCCCATATGTCGCGGCGAAATGTGGGACACCGAGAATTGAAGCTGCTCGAGACGTCGAGTGACTCTGAGAATCGGGGAAGACAAAAAGAAAGGGAGAAAGAGAGAGAGAGAGGGAGACAGAGAAAGAGAACACGATAATACCCGCGTGCCCCCGCACTCCATCTGTTTCAGCAAATACCACGGGTGTACAAACAGGACCCGCACTCGAGCGCAAGCATAAACATTGAACAGCTGCCGATGTTTAAATTAGGAGATATCCGTTAATCGGCTCGATCGTCGTGCGCTTCCCGCTACGCTCGTGAGCACCGCGTAAATTCGTAGAAGGTCGTGGGAGGATGAGGAGAGGAGGGCTCGAACGCGTGCAACAAGCAAAATGTGAAGGAGAGTTTGCAATCCGGGAGATCGAGCGCGGAAGCAAAAGCGTGGGGAGACCCCGAGGTTGGCGCCATCGGGATTATCGAGTTGTTAGTGCGATCCAGAAATGATGCAGCGACGCGAATAGGAAGTTAATTTTGATTAAGGCACGATCGTCGGTACAACGTCAAGGTTAGAGTAGCAAATCTGTCAGAGCAATGTGGAATACTTTTGCTTTCCGTTTCGTAAACAGCAGAGGGTGGTCCCGATGAAACGACAATCTGTTTTAATCGAATACGCGAAAAGAGTGAATTTTGTAGAGTTCGTAAAAATTTTTCAAATCCTTTCTACTTGTATATCCTTTGTATCCTTGTGTATTCTTTCCACTTTGCGATCGTCCTATATCGATACATTCAAAATGCTAGATTAGTTCGACGTTCGTTAAATCCGCTTGTAACTTCAGCGCGGTGGACGCAACATTCGCTACGAGTGGGAAAACCGAAAGCACTCGAGCGGAAAAACTTCGAATTCAGGCACCCTCGCGAATTCTACCTCTCCACGCGGCCTACGCCCGCACGGTCAATGGACCAGTTTCAATCGCGATCGTTAATTGCAGCGATTATTCTCAAGGACCACGAGTGCGCGCCGTCGCTCGATTACGCGATCTCAACGCGCACGCGGACCCTGTGAGTCAGCGAGACCGCGAAACGCTTTATTAATCGAATTAAACGCGTCTGCGGACAACTTCTACCGTTTTTTCCATCTGCCGCGCGACTCGACTCGCGTTCCAATAATAGTCAAGTGTCGCGCGCGATTACTCACCTGGCTCCGTGCACGTGTCAAAGTCCTCGTCTCTATGGAGCCCTCGACAATCGTTACCTTCTCTACACCTTCCAATCTCTCTCCGTTCTCCCGTAAAACAAGGTAACCGTAGACAGATGCTCAATGAACCGATAACGTCCGCGCGCTGACCATTACTTTCGTCCCTCGGCCACCTTCGACTTTTCTTCTGAAAATATCCGAGAGGCACTCCGGGGCATAGAAGAGAGAGAAAAGGTCGATCTCCTTCCAGTACCGTCTACCGACGTCAATCGTCACGTGCAGTCTCACCCCCTCGTCTTTTCCTATCGGACGGCCGAAAGATTTTTATTGCCTACGCACGGCGCGCACACCCACACGAGCGCGAGATGCACGCGCATTAGAGGTCCACATTCAGCCAGGTCCATTATTGCATTGACCTCACGGACGTCACACCGCGACGACGATATATCGAGCTGAGGCGCCGCGACGCGCCCGTGCAATATCCCAGCGTCCCGACGTCCTCCTCCTCCTCCTCCTTCTCCTCCTCCTGGCATCGTGGTCCCAGCTGGGCTAAAAATAACCGTGAAATTCGACTCCCGATGGAAACACTCGCGTAGCCAGTCAGCCAGGGAGTCCGATGGGAAATCGAAGGCCCGCCGGTACCACTAGTTGATTCGTCCCTGAAACCAGCGGTGGAGGTCCCGAGACAAATGCGTCTTCCCGCGCGGGTATAGCAGCGTTGTGAACGCGGATTGAGAGGGAGTAGAAAGAGAAAGAGAGAGAGGCAGAGAGACAGAGACAGATAGAAATAAAGAGAGAGAATACGACGTCTATACAGGGTGGTTTTGTCTCAACTGTCAAGCCGGAAACAGTGAATAGAGCGGCTTAAAACAAACAGAAAAGTCCTGGACCATTATTCAAAATTCGCAATATTGATCGAGTTATTAACTGTTAAAGATCAAAGGAAAGGGCGTCCGCCAAAACGGCAGTGGGAGAAGCGATGGAGCCTCTGCAAGCTGTAGGACGGCCCAATTTGCCTACAAACAAATGCGGGGTGCGGTAAGGGGAAGGATAAGACGCCGCTGCACGGCCGGCTTCTTTTGCGTTATTCTTCTCCTTACCGCACCCCGCATTTGTTTGTAGGCAAACTGGGCCGTCTTACAGCTCGCAGAGGCTCCATCGCTTCCCCCACTGCCGTTTTGCCGGACGCCCTTTCCTTTGATCTTTAACAATTAATAACTCGATCAATATTGTGAATTTTGAATAATGGTCCAGGACTTTTCTGTTTGTTTTAGGCCGCTCTATTCACTGTTTCTGGCTTGACAGTTGAGACAAAACCACCCTGTATAGCGCAGACTCTGATTCAGAGATCACAGGGTCGAGGCAGGAATTTCTTATTTCCGCGACATACCTACTGGAGCGTAGTACGAGAGACTAAGGAGGAAAAGTTCGCGTGCCTCCGTTTTGGCTCGAAAAAGAACGTCCACCGTTTTCTTTTTAAACTAACCTGCGATTGAGCTTTTGCTGACTGTGAAGTATCTCACGCTCTGCGTTCTATAGGCGTTCGGTGAATGGAAAGTCTCAAGATAGAAGCTACCCGACGCGCATCTTCGAGAAGGCCGAGGCAATCTTAAAATACCCCATCGATCTTAGATAATTAGCAATGGCCGCCCTAGGCCTATGCAACATCTTGCTCCAATTTTAACCTTCGATTTAAGGAACGGAAGACCCGAGGACCGTGGACGGGCACCACCTGTTTTATTTTTACGTTGACGAGGAGAGAGACCTCTTCCGATCTCGCATCCACGAAATGCAACGCGTGACGCCGGCTAATTTTACGGAACGAAAAAGAAGCCCGTGGACAACAACGGTAAGACGATACGTCGTGATATAATGCTCGTGAGTAAAGGAACAGGTGAGGTGGACGTGCCGACGATGACGGTAGGTACTTGAAACGTATCGCGTGAGCCATTCGATTCGTCGAGCTATGAATCGACAAGTAATCTACGAGTGTCCTCCTTGAAATTTCCCAGATGATTTGCGGGAGACGATACGTCCAATCGAAGCGGTGGTGGATCGTAAACGATTTCTCTGTCGCAAAAATATTTCGTTCACGGTCAACTACACAACTCGAGTCTCCCACGCACAAAACACGAGTCCGCGACATACGTGCGCGATCGGCGCTGACGTTAATGAGGGTAACGTTGTATCACCACGGGTGTTCCGAGAAGGCTGCCTCACGAGACTCACCGAGGAGCAAAAGTCCCGCGACGATAATGCGATAAGGAAGGAACTCCAAGACGGAGATTGTTCGAGATGCGACGATTTATTTTAACCGTCCAAGAACTGCTTCCATTTGTACGCACAATAGGAACTTGAATCTTTTACGGCGCCAATAATCATCAATAGTGGGTAAGAAGTATCGGTGATTTAATCGGAGCCGTAAAATAGCAATTGTGCTTCAGAGCGGTGAATTATTTCTTTCTACGTAGTATACGCGAACGAGTGCAATCTTCTTACGGAATGCACCCGCGAATGAAGGAGTTTCAACCTGTCGAGTTCGAAATTTCTTCGATGTGTATTTCGAATGGGTACCTACGAATCGATACCTACTTGGAGTCGAAGAATTTCATAAGAGCGAGAGAAGGCCGGGGAAGAACGGAGATAAAAGAAAGTTCGATCGAGTGCGATACTTTTGAAACCTTCCGTCGAATGTGGAACGCGAAAGGGTCCTCGAACGGCTACGTCCAAGAAACTTCTCGAGATTGTACGTGTCGAGCACATCGACGCTCGCGCGTGAGTTATGCGAGAAGTTGCGGAAGTCCGTAGGATGGGTGGGCGAGAAAGACGCGGGGAATTACGGGCGCCAGTTGGCGAAAACGTTTTGCCCGCGGAGTGTGAGGCGAACGAACGAGCGAGCGAAATGAATCTGCGATCCAAACGGACGTAGATAACGCGCTTGTTCGACCGATCGGAAATTAATGCTTATCGACAAGCGAATCTTGACGAATTACGCAAACTTATCGCGTACCCATCTCGCGGCAGCATCGACGAGAGCGATTGGATTCGTCTGAGAGTTTTATCGAGCGCTAGGTGATTTATCGGTGAATCTTGAGAAATGATTTACAACCACGTATCATACTCCCCGTCGTCGAATAAAGAGAATAGCAGGCTTCCTTACGATCTCTCCTCCGACTTTCCTCCAAGTAGGTTTTTCCTTACGTTTAAACTCAACGATCGAAAAAGTACCGATTCACCTTCGAGCCCCACAGGGGGTAGGAAATACGCGACTTTGGTTTTTCAAGAATTTCAAGCGGAAGCGTTGTCGGTAAGATTCCACGGTTTACACGGGGACAAGAGCATCGAGAACCAGCAGCTGTCGTGCTCGTGCAGCAGAGAAGAAAAGCGTTAGGGACGCGCCAGTTTCAGAGATCAACGATAGCAGCAAGAAAAAGAGAGACAGAAGGAGAGAGAGAAAGCGAGAGAGCACTAATGACGCAAGTGATAAAGTCTAATTGTTAAAGAACCTCGCGTTATCGGAGCGATTTCCGGGCGATAAGGAGAGGAGAATCGATCGATCGGATTTCACCGTGCACGGCGACCGATAATTTTATCGCGCGACACGGATGGATTCTCTCCGAGCACCTTATTACCGCTATCATTACGGATATTACCCCGTTTCGTGAAACTACCTCTACGCGGGCCGAGGAAGGCGGCGTCGCTTTTGCGAGTCAAAGGCACCGAGCGAGGAAATGAACGGCTCCGTTGCGAGAGGTAAACGCGAGGAGAAATGCCCATCCTCGACGAATTGGAGGTACCAACCTCGACGACGATTCGACCACCGCCACCGACTGCGAAAGAACGATCTCTCATTAAGTTCCTACAAAAATTTGCGGTATTAACGAAGATCTCTGGTGAAGTAAGAAAAAAAAGGTGAACAAATGTTTACGTGCTTTGGAGCGCCCGACTCGAAAAGCTCCAAGTTCGTGCCAATAGGAGGAATTCAAGTCTCACGAGAGCTTCTCTTTAATGAAAAAGAATTCTTTCGATCGCGAAGCATTTTTCATCGAAGTATGTACTTCGTTTAGTCGGTGGCACGGCAACACGAGGAAGTCGGGAAAAAAGGCTCGTGTCACCCTACGAAGTGCGCACGCGAAAGGGAAGTTATCGAACGGGCGAGTCCACGTTGGTTCAACTTCCCCAAGTACCTTCCTGTACCTTCCAC
The DNA here is from genome assembly GCA_944319695.1 of Tiphia femorata. NCBI lineage: Eukaryota > Metazoa > Arthropoda > Insecta > Hymenoptera > Tiphiidae > Tiphia > Tiphia femorata. The sequence continues at coordinate 3,685,027 of OX090899.1, forward strand.
TCCTTTTTTTCCTCCTTATTTTTTTTCTTATCACCAGTTCGCGATAAGTAGTTCGCCGAGCGGTATGTAACACGGAAGGGGACGCGTGCGTTTATTAACCGCGAGGCCGATATCGATTTTTCTATAACGGAACTCCAGTTTCCCCCTCTCCCTTCGAAGCCGTTCCGTCTCGTAGCTCCGTGTCGGCAGAAGCGATTATTTTTCCATTTTCTCGTGTGCGCGCCACTTGCGATGCACAATGGAGTCGCGCTGCGAGGACATTCGCGCGACGACGTCAGAGAAAATTGAATTCCACGGAGAAAACGAATCTTTCGTCCCCTTCCCTCGTGAGGTGAAATTCAGAGGTAGAAAATTACTCGCTACGCACGATAGACAGTCGACGCGAATGACGAAAGGGACAAATTATTACGATTAATCGAACGTACTTGCGGGAATTTCGAAGCACGCGCGATTACCGGTTGCTCAAGAGAATTTCACCTTTCGACGACGACGACGCAGGATAGGTACAATGTCGTGGACAATCTCAATGTTAACGACACGGTGGGAGGGAGGGAACTAGGAACGTGAAACATGAGTAATGGAGAGCGGTGGCGTAGCAGCGACAACGACGACGGAGAAAGAGGCCGTTGCAGCCTCGCGCTACGTGTAATGGGCATAAGTAGAATATACCGGTTCTAAAGAGGCGTCTCGAATTACCGCGACGACTGGTTTCCCTCGAAATCAATACGCCACTCTACGACGATTGATAGGCGCTTCTGGTCTTCTCCGTGGAGCCAGATATACCTATAAGTAAGACGAACGGATCGAGAGAGGAAGAAGGACGGAATGGATCGAAGAAAGGAAATGGTGAGAGGGTGAGGAAAGAAGAGAGGGAGAGAGAAATGCGAAGAACGGTACTTGGCCTCCGCCAACCTCCATTAAGGAGGTCCGGACAATTTCTCGATAGAAACGCAATAGTCTGGACGATGGAGAGAGAGAGGGAGGGAGACGACGAGAGGGAAAGAGAATAAGGACGAAGGCAGATGGGGTTGGTAGACTGCGTGTGTTCGAGGGTACAAACGAAGAAGAGGCAAATTTCTGAGGTCGTCGTGCGAAAACACTTGACCCACGTCGGAACGCGCGTCCAAAGTGGAGGAAGGGCGAGGCAGAGAGTGGAGACAGAGAAATTAGACAATTAAATTGCTGTCACGCGTCCCCTGCGATCAACCGGCTCGGTCGACCAATTCGACCTTACGCGCTGCTCTCGTCTAGGGCGCACTCTACTAATTTCACGCTTTCGTAACGATATTCGTGAGACGAGACGAAAGAAGGTCCTTTTAATCATTCATTAATCGATCCTTAATCATCGGATGCTTCTCCATTAAAGAATCGTCTACCCGCTTCTAAGATTAGACCGTCTCAGCCAGATTGGTATAATCGAGCGAGTACTCGCGTTTCCGCAGCTGCTCGCATTATCAAAGCGATCGCGTCCCACGGTGTATTCACTTTGGCACGTTTTCGCGCGATAAAAGTCCAAGCGGACGAAGTGGAAAATAGCACGCGTCGACGGGCATTAGAGAGGAGGAGAGTCCCCACCCTCTTTCTATCTGTTCACCGATAAATTCAATCCTTCTTCCCTATCTTGGTAACCGTCCTACCGGGGAGAGAAAGAGGGGATAGAGAACGGAAGTGATAATTTCACCGAAGAAATAGAAATAGAGAAAATCCTCTATCCATCCGTGGGCTTGCCTCCTACGCCGTCGTCGTCCTGTCGGGTCGCCGGCCTCGCGATGCCCTCGTCTTCGAATCCACAGGCTGATAGTCTATGGATTTCCTTGCCGAGTATTCTTTAATAGTAAGTACCAAATGCTCCATTGTCTCGACAACTGATCAAACGAATGTCAATTCGAACAAATACCTAATCGTGTAATATTAAGCACCTCTGAGCTTTCCATTTTCTTATTAGCCCAAGTTTTCTTTTCTTCCTTCGAGAACTTCTACACGCGATCCTACTTATTTTACGAAGGAGCATGGTTCGGTCGTCCAGAAATAAATCAGATACTCGTGCGGTTCCTCTTCCGAAGGAATTACTCGCGCAAGACGAATCAAGCCCTTTGACCACACGTGCCGCGCGAGAAAACTTTTTCGTTTTCCCGTCGCGAAGCTAAAAAAAAGGGGGAAAAGGAAAAAGAAGTGGCGGCCGGCGCGCGTAAGTTCGCGAAAGTGGGTTAGACGAAATTGGACGGGGTCCAAGCGCGAGACCCTCCCTGCTGTGCACATCCTCGTCCTTCCCTCCGAGAATTCTACGTGCCGCCTGCTTCCAGAGATCGGCGAGAAGAGTCGGAACTTTTTCGAAGCAACAATCTTGACGGTCGCCACGCGTCACGATCTTGGCATCGCTTTAAAAGCCACTTTCGCCAACGAAAGACGACACCGAATCGAGAGAATATATCCTTTTAACCGCGCCCGCACACAGGTGGTTTCAGGATTTCGCGTCTTTCGCTGCGCGTGTGTCACCGTCAGTGATTTTACTTCCATCGACTGCTCGACTGTACGTATCGATTTTCCATTTGATCCGTGAGGGAGATGAAAATGAGTCGTTCGTTCGTCAAGACGATCGAAGCTTGCAACAAGGTAGTAATATTAGCGTGGAGTATTAGAGTAGAGGGTAAAAATGACGCAGTGATATTTAATTCCATCCGGTCTTAAGTTTCGTTATTAGGATTAAACAAGAAAAGTTTACTTCTTAAATGTGTTTTTATAAAACAAGATGTACGAATATTTAATTTACCACCGCAAAATTCTTCGTTCTTTTGCCGTTTGGATTACTCGGTATCCTACCACACCAAAGCAAGCTTTAAACTTGTTCGGGGTGTCACCGAAGAAAGTATATCGATAATTGGATTTGTGCGCGTCCCATCCGCCGTACAACTGATCCGACTTGGTGACGCGTGCGGAAACTCAACGTTTAATTATTCGTCTAATAAGAAACAAGTCACAGTCTTTGCGATCGTGGATAAAAGTGGCCAGTGTCTTCTGAGCCTGTCGCTTCGAAAAAAGGAAGAGCAGAAATCAAATGCTTCGATACCAAAATGTACAAGCATTCGAAAACTAGTCGATCCGACGAGTGAACTGCAGTAGCATCTCGTCGATTTCCAACGCAGTTTCGTTTCGCTTTTTCATTTCATTTCTTCCGGAGCGAAAGAGAACGGAGGAGAGAAGTGACACCCGGACCCAAGTTCTCGAACGAAATCCATCAAGTGTTTAAGAAGCACTCCAAAGCGTTCTATTTCGGTCGACTATTCTCCGGCCGCGTTCTATTTCCATCCTTAGACTCGCATAATCGTATCGTTGCTACGGAGGTGCGCTCTTTTAAGTTCCGCGCATAACAAACAATGCGTAATCCTGCGAACCCCTGGGTGGTGTCACGGCGCCGATAACGCCGGGGCTTTTGCACGATGCGCAAGATCTTTATTACGCGATAAGAGGAGGGTAAGCGGAACAAAGGAAAGAAGAGAGAAGAGGAGAGAAGAAGAGAGAGACAGCAGCAACACTCTACCCTCCTGAAATACCTTATGACTCCCTTATCGCCGCAATAATCAAACCTCCTACCCTCCTCTAATTACGCACATCGACGAAGAAGGATGGAGGGATTATGGAGAGAAATCGCGAGGTAATTGGGCCGCGCACGTTCGTGCGCCCACCGAGAAACGAACGAGCGAACAAATCTGCTGTCGTGGACGATTTTTCTAGTGAATCCTTTCGGAGCGAGGGAAAAGTGGTTTGGGTCGCGTTTAATCTCGCTCATTTACATTTACGTTGGGAATTGTCGCAGGCACGTCATCGATAGCTATCGACCGGTACTCGATGACGTACTTCGTGACCGAGCGTTAATCATTCAATGAACGAGCAACGCGTGCGAGGAAATAGTCGGTGGTAAGTCGTGAGGAAAACGCGTTGCACCAGTGCCTCGAACCGAGGCAATCAAAGGGAAAACCGAAATTGGCTCGAGGCGCGGTCAGCTTCGCGGAGAGGACGCGGCAGAAAATAACGCGAGACGCGTCGTTGAAGCGTCATAGAGGAGGGGCTCGCTCGCGCGTACGAAAACAATCGTAGAGCAATGGCTTCTCGAAATAAACTGTGTGTCCATTCCATTTGCATCCCATTAACCTTAGGCCAGTTGCCTCTGCGTCGCAACGACACGCGGTATACACGAGCCTTCTACGAACACACTCCACGCATTCGTTCCTTCTTCTCTCTACGCTCTTTCTCTCCTTTCTTCACATTCTCGTATCTTGCCGCTCTCGCAACGCCGGCAGTGGGATAACGTGCGCCGAAACTCGTGGGAATAACAACGTACCGCTACGCTTTCGTGTCCGTGGAACGCGTTTCCGAAGAGGAAGTGGTTTTTCTTCGAAATACGTATGGCTTACAATTGTTTCACGGAAAAGACGCAAAAGTGAGCGATAATCGTTTACTCGTTTGGAATTTTCGTCCAATAGGATTGTACCGCGACTTTACCAGGGGATAAAATTTCCATCATTTTTTCTCGGATCTCGTATCGTTGATTCGGGAAGATTTCTTTTTGTCTTTTGTTTTCTTTTTTTCAGCAATACGACATGCATTTTTGAACAAGCGAAATATTCGTGCATAGTTTTGTCGTCAGTTCTGTAAGAGTGAAGGTTCAGTTGTGCCATATGTTTTTTCCTAATGAAGGGTGTTCCGTTACGACGCAACCGTCAAGAACCGTTATTCCAGGCCACATTGAATTAAATTCCGCGTTAAGCCTCAGTGCTTCGCCTTTCTCAATCTTCTGCGTTCACGACGACCCTCTTTTCGTCGCACGTTCTCCCCATCTCTGGCCCGGTCAATGCGGTTAGCGCAGCTGCCGTCACTACCCTCGTGCATTTGCTCGAATAAAAGGGTCCTTCAGAGAAAGCCCGTCTCAACGAAAACGAAGTCCCACATTTCTCCCGCGATTCCATTCCGCGCGTCGAAGTCTCTACGTCGTCGTAGGACCTACAATAAGCAACTATCATATCCTCGCGGAGTAACGTAGAATTTTTTATAGAACGCGGACGGTTCTATAGCTCCCGACAATTCTTCTTCGGCCTGCTCGCGTACCAACGTACCGAATCCCTGGATAAAAAATTGCCCATCAATTCAGCCGTCGATCTATATTTATTCCGCATTATACCGTGTGCTTCTATATGTGGCGCATCTCGCACAGTCTCTAGCTATGCTCGTTCAGGACTATCTCCATCTCCCTCTCTTTCTTTTTTTCTGTCATTCTCCTTTCCTCTCGTCGTGTCTACGGTACATCCCCCACCTCGTCCCACCACCTTTCGTATTAGTCACTGAGGCGTGCTTCGCTTTAGCCGCGCGGAAGGAGCACGCAAGTTGACGTCCGTGACTGCCGTCACGTCGGACAGACTAAATGTTTCGATCGAAGACGAGCGGCGGCGCATCTCCTCGACTGGAAAATTGCACCATCGAGCTGCTCGCCCCGTCCGTGGTTGGGTCGGACGCGTGACTGACATTAAGGAAAAAAGTAAGAGCGAAAAGAGAGAGAGAAAGAGAGTGGACCTTGGTGAGGAGAAAAATGAAAACGGAGAAACCGAGGGAATCGTTCGGGTCGAAAATCCACGCGCGCGAAGGGCCTGGTAGCCGAATTTGCGTCGCTTCAGCTTGAATTGCCTTCGTGGTGAGAAATTATTTTCAGCAAATTTGAGATCAAAGTCGCATTTGCCCCAATGCGATTCGCAAAGCGAAGGTATACACGATTATCCGTTCGATACTGAATTAATGATAATACGATCCTACCTCGATTAGAGCGTACCGATAATATTGAAACACTGTCGAAAGCCAGTCGAATCCACCGGCTTAAAATCCGCGCATCAATTGCACGCGTATCTCCTACCGCAGAAACCTCATTACGACAATTCGCGCATATCACGTGTGTATCACTAGCCTAAAAAGTAGAAACTCGCTCTACTCTCTTTGCCGATCACTTAAGCCGATTCACTTTGCACAAAAGCCACGTCTTTCTCCTGCTCCCCTCCGCGACGATCGTCCAAAGTAAGAAGGTGCGAATTCGCCTTAACTCAACCGAAGTATCACGAGTGGTCGCGCACGAGTCCGAGCCTGGCCTCTGCCAGCTAAACGCGCAATGGGACGCGACTAATGAACGCTAAAAGTCGCACCTGCGTCAAAGGGATTCTACCCGGCCGGTTGAACAGGCAGGCGCCGCGCCATCACTTCGACCTTTGATATCGCGGTTTGACGCGCATACGTGTAACAACGCTCCTGTCCAGATAGACACTCGCGTGGAGAAGGTTCACGTCAGTGTCCTGAAATAATAGTCCTCAGATTCCTCTCTCTCTCTCTCTTTCTCTCTCTCCTTGGTTCACCGTCGCGCCGCCACTTCGCCCCTGTCCAGATAGACACTCGCGCGCAGAAGGTTCGCGCCAGTGTCCTAAAATAATAGTCTCCAAATTCCTCTCCCTCTCTCTCCTTTCTTATTGAGAAACAATTGACTTATTTCTCTTTTTCCTTTTGTTTCTATTGTTTTCTCACTCTTTTGTTATTTGTTTTTGTTGTAATTTTCGGAAGCTTATATGGGTCCTTTGGTCCTGTAGCTTAATAAATATTCATTCATTCATTCATTCATTCCTTGGTTCACTGTCGCGCCGCCATTTCGCATACATGTACCGACGCCCCTGTCCAGACAAACCCCCGCGCGCAGAAGGTTCACGTCAGTGTTCTGAAATAATAGTGTTCAGATTCCTCTCTCTCTCATTCTCTCTCTTTGCTTTGGTACCGCGCCACCACTTCGACTTTTGATATCACGGTTTGACGCACGTACGTGTAACGACGCCCCTGTCCAGACAGACACCCGCGCGCAGAAAGGTTCACGCCAGTATCCTGAAATAATAGTCTCCAGATTCCTCTCTCTCTCTCCCTCTCTCTGTTTAGATCATCGTCGCGCCGCCACTTCGACTTTTGATATCACAGTATGACGCATATACTTGTAACGACGCCCCTGTCCAGACAGACACCCGCGCGCAGAAGGTTCACGCCAGTGTCCTGAAATAATAGTCTCCAGATTCCCCTCTCTCTCTCTCTCTCTCTCTCTCTCTCTCTCTCTCTCTCTCCTCGCTTCGCCGCCGCGACGGCTCCTACTCGCGTAATCTGATCTTCGACGCGACTCTGTGGAGCGGCTTGGCCCACGAGAAAGTGACACCGTGACTATCGTCACGTACCATCGAGCGTAAAGGCGTCGAGGAAACACGTGCGCGCGTCCGCCCGCCGCCAACACGAAATCGTCCATTCGGCGGGTGCGACGATGCACACGTGCTGCCACAGCCGATTGGAGCGGCCCGCGATAGTTCGAATCGCGATAACGCGCGCCGGATAATTTTACGAGCGAGAAGGGAGCGCGCATGCGCACGCACGAGCTCGCGGAACCGCCCTCGTGTCTTCGACTTTCGAAGCAACGGCGACACCTTCGCGCGCACATTTAAATCGGCGGATCGCGCGCGTGACGCTGCTCCGTGGCCTCATTCGAACGATCTAGATATTCTCACTCGGTGGGGCTCCACCGCGATCGTATCGGTCCCCGGACGGTTGCTATCGAAAGAACGAAAGCGTTCGAATTAGATCGCTAATTCGCTAATTGGCAAACGTTCTCGGTGCGCCACGCTGGACGGCCTCCGTTCGAATTGAGTTAAGTCCAAATCGCTTCGTTTCCCCTCGCGGTGGCTGCGTTTCCGTCCCGCTCGACCAAGCGCCCGCGGGGTATTTCGCGGCGCTAAAATATCCCTGGCTTTGCGCGGAGGTTAACAAACTTGAGACAATGCAAAAGCACGATTCCCAGAAGTGGCCAGGACTGACTCACGAGCCCCTCTCTAACAGACACGTCGACGATGCACATATCCCGAAGACTATTCGGCCGCTTCTCCGGAAGCGGAGGAGGGCGAAACACGAGACGAGCTTAAATTGGGTGTAGGCTAATCCTCGAGTATAGGATTACCGCTCTGCCTCGAGAAAGTAGTTTATACTGCGACGCGGTAATGGCTAGTCTCAATGGGAAATCAAAAAGGAAACGATCGAGCCAACTCGAGAAGCTGTAAATCTTCATTTTTCCAATGCCGATAATTCTGTCGGACTATCATAAAAGTTCGTCCGGGTTTTACGGTACTTTTCAATCCATCGGGCGTGTTCGTAAATAATGATTTTTTCACGTCAAACGTGTATGACCGCAAATTTATCAGTTCTAATGCATATTTATCAGTTTTTCATTATTGACCACAGTTAAAGTTTCGCAATGCAACTTGCGAGAATCCCACAAGAAATTATTTATAACGTCCGACAAAAAGTCCGAACTCACGTATAATAATTGACAATCGACAGAAACACGAGCAATACGTATCACTGTCCAATAAATTCTAAAATAACAAATTCTCAAATAAATATGCCTACGCGTTACGCGCCACTTCTTCGAAACGAAGAGAAACAACGCGCTCGTCCTTTCGAGTCGAATTAGAATCGAATCTTCTCGTGAAGAACCCATCAATTTCCATCGATCGAGCGCCGCGACGTCATTTCTCATCCTGTACCGTGGTGGACGTTATTGCGGGTGAAGAAAGATAAGGAGAGAAAAAAGAAAGAAGAAAAAAAAATGGCAGCAACGAAAAATAGCGCTCCTCCGTAGCGCGACGACGGAGTAATCATTCGTTTCGCGTTCAAAGACAAATGGGTATACGTGACGATACTTCACGAGGGCCGGTGGATATATCCCCTTACCTTTTGCTCGGCGCGCCAGATGCGATATATTCTGTCTGAGAACCTTTAGCCACATCTTCGTCCTCTTTCGTTTCCTCTCCAAATCCGACGTCCTGCTAGCACAGGGAACACGAAGCACGGGAAGTACCAGCTTGACGGCTCGATAAGCACAATATTTACAATAGTCCACTGTGCGTGAGGAGGCCCTTGCTTAATCTCACTGTTCGAAAGATACTTTCCACCTAGCTTTCCTCCTAAGATCGCGGAGTGAGCTCGAGCGAAGTACAACTGCGCGTCACACAGGCCCTAATCATCGGGATATAGCACGATGTAGATAGAAAGAGAGAGAGAAAGTATCGTCGATTGGAATAGAAATAGTGGTGGCGCGACGTTTGGCGCCTTTATCTCGCCGAGACTCTGTTTACGATGCTCACTCTCGAAATTGCGGCGCGAAACAGACGCCGTCGGCGGCCTGGCGCGACTCTTTATACGTATAACGGACGATCACGTAGGCAGACCGGCGGCGGCGGCCTACCCTACTACCGCGCACGATAATGTCTGCCCGGGGTCCTTGGAGCTTGTCTTGTTTACCCAACAGAAGCGGCCGGAGTCGCTCTGCCAGCGTGAGAATAGTGGAGCGTGGAGTAACTAGTGCACGAGCACGGGCGCACGTATCACCCTGGGCCTCGTGATGCGCAGAGAGACCTTGTCTCCCGTGTCCACGTTTCTCCTGCCCGCCTCAAACCCATAACCGTAGTTTAGGTTTGAGAGGGAGAGTTGGCAACGCTGCTCCTACCAGGCGTCCAAGCCGGTTACACTGCGCATGCGCGACGCGCTTATCCCGGCCCATTTGCACGTTCAAATCTCCCTCGCTTCGTAATCGAGACCGAGAAAGGGTCCTGCTTGGGTCTAAGGGCCCGTTAGATTCTCTTCTCACGGATGGTTCGAGCGAAAGAGAAAATTGTAAAAGTGAATCTTTGGAAACAAGAATGTAAGCGGTATCGTACTATCGAGTGCGATAATGTCGGCTCCGGTCCTTGGAATCTGTCTTGTTTATCTCACACGAACGATGTATTTCACGCGCGGTCTCACGATGCGCCGTAGCAGCAAGCGTGAACGAAAACATCGCTTGATCTCTTGCAACGCTTCCGTGTAACCGCGCGAGACAGCGGAGGATGGAACGCGCGAAGTGAAAACTGGCAACGCCTCCGGCTACAGGAAAAACAAGCGCGCGAGACGCGCATGCGCGCGACGAGCCACTCGCGGTAAACGCGAAAATTTGAAAGTCTACTACGATGCGTTGTTGAGATTGTAATTGGCACTGCGTGCCAAACGAATCGATACTCTTCTAGAGTCGTAGGATGTGAATTTTGGCGCTTGACTCTGTGTCAACGTCGTTCTCTTTCGTATCTTCTACAGGAGGAACACTATTGCGGATAAAAACGGGACGTTTCGCGAAAGTGTCAAAATTCGCGGAAGGTCTTCGCCGTTCTTTGCAATTCTCCGTTAAATATTGGCTTGTAATACACCGACGTGACATGAGTTTGTATTGATATTTCTTGCAACTTCTGGTTGAGGAATAAATGCGCGCCGATGCAAGTTCGCCATAATTTCGCGCTACGTGGGCGGAATTAGACGCCGCGGAGTTAGGCTACACTCGCGCGCAAAGCCATCATAGAGATATAAATATCAGAATTATCGTGTTTTATATTTAGCGCGCCGACCGTAGAAGGCGGTGAACAACAAGCCGTGATCGAGTACACGATTTAGATGCACGCGAACAAGCGATTCGTCTCAATGCGGCTGCTTTATGTACGCCTTTACAAGGAAAGTACATTAACCTTATCGATTACTATTAACACCTTTCGAATTTCATAATCTCTACGCGTTGATATCGGTTGCAAGCTCGTCGATTAAATGCTTTACGCGAACGTCACACGAACGGTTTGTTGGCTAGAAAATACCGTCCGTCAAATGGAAAGCTAACGAGCATCTAACTGGTTAAATCTGCAAGCAGGCAAAGGCATACGGTACTTGACGCGCATTGCTTCCCCGTCACATGAGCGACGATAAGTGATTAAGAAAGTACACGTGACTGCGTAAAAGCATCAACACCGTTCTCCTGTCATTGATACAATTTTAATCTCTTACGTAACGAAGACAATACTGTGCGATGCATTCGCAGGTAATTGCGATTACATTAACACTTTACCGACCCGTAAAGATTGAACATTTTATGCGCTTCCCACCGGTTGCTCGGTGGCAGATCTACCCGGACATTGGCTCTGTTTTGGCTGACTGTCGCGCGGGATATCTTTTTTATTCATGGTGAAATACCATCCATACCTGGTCCATATACCTGTATAATACATGTCCATACCTGTACAAATCCGCACACAACTGCTTTCGAGGTCAGTTTAAAACTGAAACAGTCGATTAGTTTCTATCGAATCGCGTGAACAAAAACTGATTCAAGTGCTATTCTACTTTTGTTGATCAACTAAAATCAGTCAAGTAAACTTGACTCGTGAGAACGCGCCTTAAGCGCCAGGGGCAAAAAGAATTAACACGGAAATAAGAGAAGAGAGATTCGTGTCCGATGAAATACTTGTGCAATAAACAGACGGTCTGGTATGAAAACGATAAAGTGGACTTTATCAAAGCGAAATATGCGCTTTCACCGACAGACGTCAGCAAGACGTCGAAATGAGCCAATGAGAATGAAAAATAATCGAAGGAAACAACTGCGCGCGAATAGATTGTTAATCTGGGCCATAGCGACTCGACCGACTGCGAAAACTCATCCGCGCAGCTGTTAATCGACAAAAGAGTGTTCCTCGGTTATTATCTGAAGAGAATTTAGGGTAACGATAGACTCTAATAATCGGGTGAATAATTAATTCCGAGAAACTTCTCGGGAGGAGGCGGATGGAAAGCCCGTAAGCTGCTCGAATTTAGTACGTTTCCCCTTTGCCTCGCGACCCGCTCGACGTCACGCGTATGAAGTTAGCCCCCCAATATTGAAAAAAAAAAATTTTAAAATATGCATTCGTTTGCTCATCGTTTGCTCACGATGCCCCATTGGCATTTTTGTTTGCCTCCTCTTATTGTTAGTTAAAAAATTAGACGAAATTTAACTTGGGGGGCCAACTTCACACTTGCCGTACAACGTTAAAAAATCAAAATTCGAGACATTTTCTTCGTGCATTCGTTTGCTCACGAATGCTCCTTTGGAATTTTCGTTTGCTCCCTCTTACAAGGAAGGCTAGGGAAATCTGAAATTCAGAAACATCTGAAACTTTGTGAAAATGTAGAGTAACTCGTCCGGAATCCATACTATTTTTCATCGGGGCTTAAAAACGGTTTGAAGGGATTAAATCACCCCTTAAAGGAAGCTCGATTATTTATCTCGCGCTATTTATTTTCAAAACGGTAAGAGATATCGGAAAAAAGTCAAATAACGTTTAAAACAATCTTACGAACAGAACAATATAACGTGAAAATTATTTGCAAAATTGTAATTGTTTATAACATTACCCCCAGAAAAACGGGAAATTAAATTTTCAGTCTAGTCAGAATTACAGCCCATTTTGAGTAGTTTTCACATACATATTATGTATAATTTCTATAATTGTTAACAATATTTTTTACCTTCGAGTGCCTTCCAAAAGGGTACATACTGCGTTAAATACTACGTAACCTTCCGTTAACATTCTAAATTTCGTCTAACTTTTTAACTAAGAGGGGACAAACGAAAATTCCAAAGGAGCATTCATGCATATTTTCAAATATTCGTTTTTCAATATTGGAGGGCCAACTACACCCGTGTCTCGACGTCAACGGGAAAATTCACGAGTTCCCAAGCGCGCAGAAAGAAAACGTTCTCTTGCCCCGTGAATTACACGAGGTCAGAAACGGTCGGGATAGAATGGAACGGCGATGCGCGCCACAACCAGAAGGTTACCCTACCCTTTAGCCTGACCTAAACCAACCTGACGCGGCCTAATCTACCCCAAGTACCGGCTGCGCGTGAAGACTGAATCGATCGCGAGGCACGCGCGCACGCGTGCGTGCGTGCGTTGCGAGGACGTGCGTATCAAAGGACTGCTACGTGTGAGCGTGCACGGCACAGCCCACGGAAATTCTTTTTCTCCCTCTGCCGTTAGACGTCAGCGACAAACTAATCGTCCAATCGCGACTATAAAAGCATCCGATAGGAAGTGAAGCGTATCGATAGCCATTTATCTCCCGAATCTCCTCTCACAAAGTCCGAAGGATAGAAGTACGCGTCTACGGATTTACGTCGAAATTGCGCCGTAAAGACGATAAGGCCGAATTTCGATCGGCTTCGATCTATGATCTCGTTTGAATCGACGCGTGAGTCACGGGTCCTATCACGGTCGATCCAACGATGACGTCTCTCTCCACCGGGTTCTCTAATTCTTATTGGATTACTTTGCGGCGAGAGTCCTCGGATGATCTCGCAGCCCACCACCAGGTTGGACAGTCCGCCCACGTAGGGGGGACAAAGGCACCCCGTTGAACGCCCCACGCGCTTGTGTGCCAGAGTTTACGAAGGGGTGGAGAACAGGAGACGCGGTTCAAAGGATTCACCGGCGGAAGCAAACCCACCACCAGTCGCAGACGCATCCGAATTATACCGAGCGAATTGTGGCGGCTCGGATATGCCCCGGCTGTGGAAAGCCGAGGGGTTGCTGGAGAGTCGAATGAAATTATATCGCGAGGATCCCTTTGTCCGTGCGAACTCGAGCCCGCGAGAATCTTTGTCTCCCTTCGGGATTATTGTTCGCTCGCGAGTGACCTATATTTTTTCACAATTCTCCGCGATCCGCGACTGTTCTCGAAGAGGAAGCACCGATGAAAGGGCACGGCTGATTGTGAGTTCATCGAGGAATATCAAGCGAATGCCAGGACTACGAATGCAAGCCGTTCCTTCTTCCTGCGCGCTCGAGGGTCGAGTCGCGCGGTATTGGTAAAAGAACACGTCGCAAGAGCGGCCCAATTAAGAAAATTGACACCGAGGGGGTTCACCGGTGCGACACAATGCACGGGGACGGATCTGTTTAATCTCGATTATCGGACAGAATTACACGATGGATTCGACCTTCGAGATGAGCAGGCTAATTAGCGCGGATAATAGTGGCTAGGTCGGTGAAGGGAGGAAAAGTCGTTTCGCCTTTGGGAGAAAAGACTTTTCCGATGTAAGGCGCGAGCCGTCTCGTTTACAGAATGAACGATCTCGGGACGAGGAGAGGTTCGTTCTGTTGGTTTGAAGAGGCTCGCAGAAATTATCCGGTTAAAATATGCTCTCACTTACGTATGGAATCCCCGTTCTTCTTGGCGCTGTTATTCTTGTTCTTCTTATTTTTAGGATATATGTTGCCGATCTTGCTCTGTCCGCAACCCATCCTGTTTCCTTACGACCTCATGCACCGTCGATCGCAGGACTCACGTGTCGATATCAAAGTCTCTCTTGATAATTCTCTCGCGAATCGAGCACACTTTCAACGAAGGCATCTCGTTCTCTCTCTATCGCGACAAGAGCACCCTCCAACACGTCGGATTGGTCATTATCCCCTTTTTTTCATTTAAATATCTCGCGCGCGAACTAACGACCACGGAAATCTTGATAGTGGAAACAATGAATCTCCTGTCTCTCTTGATATACACATACGTACCACGTATACGTAGAATCACTTTCTTCTCTAAACACGTACGCACATATATTATTACATCGAGAATATGTATACGATTATGGGCGAGGGACGCCCGCACCTTGTTCGTTGGTTCGACGGGAGGAAGGAAAGATCCGTGGGATATCCCTTATCGACGTCCAATCGTTTATCGATAAACACGAATAGACTCTTGGAAAAGATATGTATGCGCGGGTGAGGAGTTCGAGATAAGAAATTCCTAACGAGGGATCACGGAAAGGATATGTAACTTCGCGATAGATAAGTCAACGCGGATTATCGATTCAGTCTTCGCACGGAGAATGGGGGGTGTCTCACCCGTGGCTCCAATGGGAACGAAAGATCGTAGATCTTCGAACGGTGGGACGAGATGATGAGAGACGCGAACGTGGTCGATTATTACACGCTCGAGATCCCACGATAGACTTCGACGAGGGCGGAAAGGGGGTAAACTCGTGATACGAGAGATCTGTCGGAGAAGAGCCGGTGATCTTATTACGCGATCCCACCGTTGCCGCCAGGTGAGAACTGCCACGTTCGGTCTTCTCCACGTATCTCTAGAACGTAATACGCGGTTCCAATACACACGTAGATCGGAGAAGCAGTCTTAAGAGGGTGTCAGGGCCGCTGGAAGTCGTGGAGATTCTTCCTGACAACGAGTACGAGGGGAGCGAAGGATTCTCCCTCGACGGCGAGCGCCGAGTCGTCTGGTTTCGATGCCAAGTGAGGAGGACCGAGAGAAGCAGTGGCAAAAGGTGGAGCACCCTTGTGTCGAGCACGCGTCCGCTCGCGCGAAACCGCTGCGAAATGATATAACGCTCGCGAGACGTCTCCCAGAGACATTCGCGAGATTATCCTCCTTTTTCGAGAACCTCCGCCGACGAGTCGAGTTCCGTAGGAGAGCGGATTCTCCACGGCGGATCTTCTGCAAGCCGGTGACCCGATATTAGATTATTCACCTGCCTTTCTTAATCCGAGAGATGAATTTCTCGCGGTTCGAGCCTCCTCGCGTAGCTGGTCCTCTTCGAGGATCTTCCTTCGATGGATCGGATTTCGAAGGTCCTCCTCGGTGTAGGCTTCACCGATGCCTCGTCACCCAGTCCTAGGATTCGATCTTAACAAATAAACACCACCTCGAACGTAGAACTACTCCTTTTCTTCGCCAGGAGAAAGATATTTCACGCATCGAGGTTCCACGCGCGAGGGCGGAAGCCGTGACTCAGTCTGCACCTCTTGGAGTCCCTAGCTACCTTAGCTGAGGAGACCAATCCATTTTCACGCTTCTCGCTTGGACTACCACCCCATCTTTCCACGGGGCATCACCTATCCCATGTCCAGCGAGGCAAGCCACTCACCATTCTCTCGTTCCTTCCTTCTGCACATTCGTCGTCTCCTCGAGGAGGAGGTTCCTCGTCGAGCGTGTGCTGCCTTATCGATCGAGCATCTTCACGTTCAACGATCGCCACAGTCGTCGCGACGAATCTTCGAGCCTAGATGCGCTTCCTTTTGGCACCTGATCGTGATCGATTACACGGAGACCCTCGGTGGGGTCGGCGCCAACTATTTACTCGAATAAACAGCGTACTCGACGAACCAAACAAACCGTAGAATCTTCTCGGTAGTCTTCACGATGAGAATTTCGACGTTGGTATCACGACCTCTTCGCCCTTCGTCGGATCCTCATCGACGAAGTGATTCCGAACGAGGGTACCGACTGGCGAAGGGGGGTTGGATCGAAGCGGAACGAACCTTTCAATTGCTCTCTCCCTCTCTCTCTTTCCTTTTTTCACCCTGCGTCTCCTCCTCTTCCGGCTTCCGGGGGGTGAACGTCTTTCGGTTAGGCAGTAGAACTCGATTATCGGATTTCTCGCTGCAAAGGGAAAATACATGCTGATCGTACGCTCTACTCTCGCGTGAGACTCGCGCGTAGGAGAGACCGTGGCGCGCGCGGTAGCAGCTGCGGAGAGAAAATTGAAAAGTGAACGTGTGCCACGAGCAGCGCCCGAGGCTTAAAGGGGAGAACTGGCGCCGGTGTAAAACGCGAACGTTCGGCCCGTAGCGTAGTCGAGATCGATTGGCCTAAACGGGAACTGGTGCGCCCGTGGAACTCCCAGTTAAAGGAATGCCCTGCGCGCCTACTTCTCGCGAAACGTTGATTGATTGTTAAAAGCGTGGATGAATCGCGGCGCGCGAACCTTCTTTCCTCGGAGAAATATTGTTTCAGGTGCTTGTGGCTACGTCTCGCGAGCTCCGCCGAACGAATCTCTGTCGCGATCTTTTCTCCCTGACGAATTCTCGGCGCTCGTCCTCGATATCGGCCGAGATCATAAATATTAAACGAGTATCGAGCGGCTAAGGAAGAAAGAAAAAAGCGCGAAATATATTTGCATATCGTTATTCGTGCATGCCACGATACCCTCCATGCGAAATTGATCGGCGCAAAGAGAATCACGACTGACGCTCGTGGCTACTCCTAAAATATCTTCTTTTTTCCTCTCTCTCTCGCTCTCTCTTGGAATACGGCGCACGACGATAAGACGTTGATATTTAACGCGGGCTAAAGGTGATCCGGACGACGGCTGCCGCTGCCGACGAGGAGCGCCTTGGTTATCCGGGAAAATCAACGGGCCCGGGCCGTTTATCAATAATTCACCTTATCGCTGCGCTTATCGTCGCGATAGAGCGCATCGTATCGCCCCTTAGAGAAGAAAATACACGGAGAACGACGAGCGTCTCGCAAAACAATTCGTGCCACCGTCTTTAATGGCCCCTGCAATTTTTAAACTGCCTCTACTCTCCTGCGTTTTTCTCCACGGCGCGTCTGCGTTCCACGAGGAAAGTAAATTCGTCCCGGAGAAATGCACTCGACTCGACGTCACGAACGCTGAGAATTCGTCGAGCACCCGTTACTCCAGGTGTGCGCTCTTTTTACACTCGATCTCATCTCGGTTTGAGATTAACCGAGCCGAACTGTGCTCAGACTTGGTGAGATTATCCGATCTAAGAACTTTTCTAAAAGGATGGTCAATACCGATTCTGCGTTTAGTCGGCGTTTACTTTGGATTATTGCAGCGCGGGTTCTATGCATTTCACGTGGAACGCACCTCGAATTGCGAAAGTGATTTTGCTTCTTATATTTTTAAGTCGTATGGGTATTCGTGGAATTTTACGACGTAGAATCGCTCTTGTCACCGATCAAGAGTCCACTCGAATCACACTTATGCTACACAACCGTAGAAAGAGCTGTGATCTCATTTTGAGATAGTTCGAGAGGATAAGGCAGTTACGGAAAGGGGAGAGGTCAAAATCTCAATTAGTTTCACTTCAGTTGCGAAGTGAGTCGATCAAGAAGAACGATTACAAACTGAATTGAGCTGAGATTATCTGAGACAGAGTGTAAAAAGAACGCACCTTATGTAAATTTGTCTTGAAATTCGCTTGGTGGATTAACGATAATTACCCGAATATTTTTACGTAGGCGTTCTTACCGCGTGACACGCGAATACAAGTCGATCGCGCGAGCTCCGAAGAATTCGTTAGCCGCGCGCGTTACCACGTAAACTAGTCTCGAGATTCGCTCTCGCGACGACGGCGCGCGAATTTCGCGCATGCGCCGGCTCGACTTGGCAATCGAACCGTCTTCTCTCGACTTCGTTTCCGTTAATTGTGAGACGAGAAGGGACAGGACGATCGAGCGCGCTCTAACACTATTCCTACCACGACCGTTCGAATGACCTTTTTTAAAATTTCGATTAGAGTTACATCGCCTTTAAATTTCACGACTTTTCCTGAAATATTGAAAAATGTATGTTACCTATGTTTCAGGAGAAGTCGTGAAATTTCAAGGCAATACAATTATATTGTGCATAGAAAACTCTAATTGAAATTTTAAATGGGTATGAATAGTGTTAACACTTTGACTGCCATGACGGGCCATAAGTAACCGCAACTTGTTTTTCCTGTGGTCATCGGTGACCTCCGGAAAAATCATTAAAAAAAACTCATTACACCAACCGCGATTTGCAGCACTCAAAAGATACATACATCGACAGAAAAAAGAAAAAAAAAAACCCGAAGAAAACTGCAAACTCTAGCGCCACGGGTATAATCCATGGAAAATCAACGTGGCAAACGAAGTGTTAACACAATTCCTACCGACCGGTCAAATGACCATTTTTAACATTTCGATTAGAATTTCCTATATAAATTTCACGACGTTTTCTAAAATATACGTATAATACATTTTTTAATATTTCACGAAAAATCGTGAAATTTAAAAGCGATGCGATTACGTTGTATACAGAAAATTCTAAACGAAATTTTAAAAACGGTCATTCGACCGGTCTCGTGGTAGGAATGGCGTTAACGCGAGAATTACAACCACGATCGATTTATTTTTACGCGATCTCCACGGTGACGCGAACGCGCTCGATCGAGAGGCTCGCGAGGAATGATAAGCAGCGTGGTTCGCCGACGAATAGAATCGCACCAACAGATCGACCAATGAAAAGTAAGACCGGCCGTGGCGAGTGGTCCCGAATAGTCACGACTGCGCCCGAATAATCTCCTCGTAACCTTACGCTTCCTTCCCGTGGAAAGTCGGTAAACCGAGGGAGCACCGTAACCTCACCAACGCTCGCTCGCCCCGCCAAGATAAGGGTTAATTAACTTCCGATAATGCAACCGTCACTCGTCACTGTTTCACCGCGATATCCGCGGATGCAGAACTCTCGACAGAGGCGCGTTTCTTCTCGCGTGTCGATCGCGCGTACAATCCATTCGATCGAATAACGAGGTGGCGCAGACTCGAGCCGACGAATTTCCCCCACGAGGATCGATCGTACACCCGGCACCCTTAAATCGCGCCTGGTTTATCGGCGTCCCGATTCACGCGTGCTGGTCGAGGCCTCCTGACGGGGGGTCGTGAGGTCAAACGCGATCGTTTCGCACGAAGCGCGCCCCGTATCTTGTTATTTAAAATGCAACGCTCGTAGCGATCACTCGCGACGAGAAAAGAAGGCAAAGGAAAAAGGAGACGTAGTGAATTGCGCGTATCTTCTGGGTCACGAATATCGCGCTTATCCACGAGAACGTTACCCTCACCCCCGTTCGAGAGAGGAAACGGGTTCACGCGAATTTTGATTTGCGGCCTCGACTAACCTCGTTTTCTCTTTGTGCAGGCTCTCTCTCTCTCTCTGTCTCTTTCTCTCTTTCTCTCGGCGGGGTGTCGTGATGCCCGAGGCGAATCGTACGCCGAGACGTCCACCTGTTCGCGACGATGTAAGCTCGCACGTAGAAACGAGAGACAGCTCTCGGCACGAGAGCGGCGCGTGTAAGCGTATATTATTCGCGTGCGATTCTTCGAGCGACACGGAGGCGCGAAAGGCGAATAAACACAGACACTCGCACACCTCGGGGCTCCAGCATCGACTATTCGGCCGGCTGAGGCGCCAGCTGGATCCGCGCATGCGCGCGCCCGTCCTACTACGAACACCAACCAGCGATTCGCGTACCGCGTACTCATACACGACTAATCCAATCGTGAATACCCTAGGCGCGCTACCAATACCGTTCCCGCGTGCCAGTCGAGGGTGGCACGCACACCGAGCCTCGTCTAACCGCAAAACTGTGTCCGTGTAATT
Source organism: Tiphia femorata (assembly GCA_944319695.1). Classification (NCBI taxonomy): domain Eukaryota; kingdom Metazoa; phylum Arthropoda; class Insecta; order Hymenoptera; family Tiphiidae; genus Tiphia; species Tiphia femorata. The sequence continues at coordinate 3,705,146 of OX090899.1, forward strand.
CGGACTCGCGGCCACAGGGGCACCCGACTCCTCTATTCAAGACATCCGCAGACACTGATGCGCCGGTAGTAGTACGCCTATGCGTGTTTTTTCCGTAGAAACCCGACGCCTGTATTATCGCTCCCTTGGCCCGCGCGTTCGCCACCGGAACTCGACTTTCGGAAGTCAAATTCGAAAGTTCTCGATCCACCGAACTTTCCGTTTCTCCATTGATAAGGATAAAGCTGCGTTTTCGTAAAAAGCCATGGTTCTTTCGGTCTTTCTTTTTTCCCTTGAATGTAGAATTCTCGGGCAGATCTGACTCGAGCTTCTATCGTCTTTATTTCCAAGGGTTGGGAAGCTCACCAGGGGATCGTTGAAGTCCTGCGGAGTCGTGATCTTATAACGGGGTTCGTCGTTTTTCCACATTGTGGGGGGGAGTAATCATTATCGTCGTGTAATTCCACGGTTAACCTCGGTGCTGAAGTGCCGTCCGAGGTAAAATAAGGGTTGAAGATAAAGTTAAACGACGGTGGGATCGCTTCGCTCGGCGTAAACTGCGAAGAGACGTTCGTTTCTGATACTTGTTATATCTTAACGAGAAAAACTTGACTCGGATAAAATGAAGTTAAGAAGCGATGTTGAATGTTCCTCGGATAATTTCGATTCGGGATAATAGGATCGCGATGCACGCGTCTCGTATGGGAAAACGAAAACGTATTGATCTCTTACGCGAAGATAAAGTAAATTTTTATTTTTTTGTCTTTTTTTTTTTGGTTGGATACAATGATTGATTGTTGATTGATTGATCTCTCGTTGCGATTAATTGAATTAAGTATCTTCAATAGCCATAACCATGCAATCTCGTCACAAAAGAGACGGGGGTCTCACTATGGACAGAACATCCAGCGTGATTTCACAAAATCTCGTCAAACTTTGCGCTTCGAGTGATACGAGATAAGATTCGATCTTCTCTCGCGCAAGTCGACCTCCTCCTACACACGGAGTCCGAAAGAAAGCAGATCTAACATACAGCGATCCATATAAATATAAATTCTACGAAATATGCATTAGCGTTGACGCGTCAGTAAATTTACATCGTCTAATACAATATCTAGAGATATAAGAATGCCGAATGTATCGTCTATCGGACAATTGTAGTAATAAATTCGAATAAGAAATGATTACGAGCGATCGTATAATGGTGAACTGAAGTGCGATATCATCTCGTTAGGTCTGCCTTCTACCCTAGCGTCGATGCTCCATTGTACCGTCGTAAATTTACATTCTTGTTCCTATTGCTCATAATCGGACATGAATCTTTACACATATACGATATACGTTAAAGCAATGTACAGAGGAATGTCTTCCGAGAAAATAATATTCCAAAGATTTGACAATGCTGCACAGAAAAGACAAGGGGCGGAGAATGCGTAACGTGCGAGAAGCTACGTAAACTTTCACAACTTAAATGTAGAAAATTAATATTTAGCGGAAATGTGTATCCTAATGTTTATCGAAACCGTACTATGACGTGGAAATTACTAGAAGCATCTACCAGCAGCGTATCCCTTCCTTATTTCGTATCCAAGGCTAATACTGTAAAAATAACTACTATATACGTATATGTCGAGTGTTAACGTAAAATTTATATTATCAGTCAGGCGAAACATTCATTCGAGACGGTTCTCACACTCATTTGAGACAGTTCTCACATTCTCCGCCCTTCGTTTGTAGCATATTTTAACATTATTAATAAGTATGTTTCACGGTTCACTGTTTCCCTGTTACGAGAAAGCGTCATTAGTAATGTAAGCGTTTTTTTCTTTACTCCGATTCAACGTGCTCATCGTGTATATCTCATTATTTTTCTCATTTTATTTTCCTCTCTTTTTCTTCGCACAATAAACTTCTTTTATACACTCGACAAGATGTAAAATCCGGCACTTGTCTGCGGTCACAATTTGTCATACTGTTACAGATAAATAAATAAATATAATTAATTGGGATGTCATAGGAAATAGGGAAGTAAGATCGTTCGTTTTAATTACTATTCGATTTCGAAGATCTTAGGCCTTTCACTTACGCATGAAACGTATGACATGCGACGAGTGTCCTTAATTTACGCGAGCAACTTACTTACGACTACAGGGGACCTGTAATCGCGTAAGCCAGAATATTCTATTTTGACCAATTGTAATTGGTTGCTCTCTCTCTCTCTCCCCCTTCTATCTGTACGATCGAACCAAAAATTGCATTGTCCAAATATTTTTGCTCGTAGCGTCTCTTTTTTTCTTCTCCGGATACAATGTAAATGGTAGAGATAAACGCGTTTCTTGTAGATCTGCTATTCTATGTATATATTTATCATATATATTTATCACAAGGAGTAATCACTCGTCGTAATGTCTACGTACTTTCTGTGCTTATATACTGCTTTTCCGGGCCGTTGTCTGAAACACGTTTGGTTATAACAAATACTTAAATTGACATGCAACATGAAATTCAAGTCTCCAACGTTCATCACTAAAATCACATTGTGGTCGATCGAAGTGATATTCACGCCACTTTTCGCGGTCTAAATGTCTACTGACTGAATAAGATACTTTAACATATGGGAAAGTATACACATGTAATTTCCATTCTATCTGTAATTCATATAGAGCAAATTTATTTGAAACGTGACTTTCGTGCGAGAAGAAAATGTAGAATCTCGTGAAAGTAATCATGAGAAAAAAATGTTTTAAATCTCGCCATTATGTCCCAGATATTGAGATATCTTGGGCATTCGTACGATCGTCTTGTTATTTAAATGTATTTGAATTCTGCAAAATGATGCAAAAACATATAATAGAAAATACAATTGTGCAAGGAAAAAGAGAAATATTAATTAGAGATCAGTAGAAATGATTGTTTTTACAAACAAATACATAAACCAGTTACATGTTCGAATACATAAAATACTTGTTGCTAGTCAATGTAATAGGCGAAATTTGGAGCGCAAACGTCAACGAAATGGAAAAGTGGGCACAAAAATCACTTCGTCCTTTAAGGAATTTTTTCGCGAATAAACGACGGCCCACGCGACTTAAATGCCATTATTCCTATTAATTATGTTATTTTTACATCCTTCATAAGGATACCACAAAATCAACAGATCGCTACACTCACGTGCGTGCACGTATATATACACATGTATATACGGGTAAGTATTTTTACATGAATGATCCTAACTCATTAAATGAAAATTCGTCTCGCAAGTAGTAAGTATGTAAAGATAAAAACTACACATACGATTTTCCCACAACATACAGTCGATACTTCAGAAAATCCAGATCTAATTCCCATTAGAGAACACCAATCTTTCATTACGAAAGACGAGCATCTATCATCAGCCCTGCTGGTGATAGAATTACATTATGTGTTGAACAATAGAGAATATCTCAAAGCCCTAAAGAAAGAACACAGACTTTCCCCTTGATGGAACTGGAATCAGAGAACTACACCCAATGCTGTCTTGAATGATTTTCTTACAACAGGCTATAAAGAATGGACAACTATTCAGTGCACAGGATTGTAAACCATGGATATTTAACACACTGCTTCAAATAGTGCAGCAAGTGACAGAAATATTCATAAAAGACTACTGCGGGACAGTGCACCCTATTGAGGTGAACCCTGATCCCTTTCTCATACAGCTCCCAAAGATGAAGAGGGCGAAAAACAGCCTTATTGGAAAACTGACTTATTCAACAGATTTCCATACGAAGACTCGTGCAAGGATTATTCTGACATCCCCCTATGAGAATCTTCATAGTGCAGTAAATTGAGTGGTAGTGTTCATCCGTCGGTTGTATTAGCCCGCACAATTAAAGTGGATTTTCTTTCTTGTATTTAGTTTTTATTTCACATCGAACAAACGTTGTTCATAGCTAAGATAGTGTTTTTTTTTAGTTTTTTAAAACTGACTTTATATCAATCGCATCAGACTCATTATTTCGGATGATACCTTATATGTTCCCACCGGTAGAGTAAAAGGGAAATGCTCCAAATTGAAAGTTCACCGGAGTCTTTGGTGAAGCACAAGTATACAGAAAGTCATCGGACTGTAATTGCGTTCTATTTAGATTTGGTTCAGATGTTGATCTTGTTATTTTGGGCAGACCGCGAATAAGACTTTCCAAGCTTGCTAATATCTGCCGAAATATTGGTCGATCGTCTCTTGAAAACTTAATACAGTCCTCTGTTAATCTCTTCAATGCTTTTGGTGTGTCCGAACGCATTTTGTTTAAGTCTGGATGCAAATATCCACGTCCTACCATAAATATTATTTGATCCTTATTATTAATATTGGAATATGGGAGTTGACCGGCAAATAACTCAAATAAAACTACACCGAAAGCGTAAACGTCAGACTGAAAACTGTATGGATTTTCCTCTTGCATTCTTATAACCTCAGGTGCCATCCACAGGATAGATCCAGTTGGCTGATGAAACTGTTGAGAACCTGACCATCGTGTCTTTGCAGTAGCTAGCCCAAAGTCACCAATCTTAACCGTGAGATCATCGTGCAAAAATATATTGTTGCTCTTCAAATCTCGATGAATTATGTTCTTTGCGTGTAAGTAATCCATCCCTTGTGCCGTTTGTCTACCAATTTCTATCAAAGTTAATAACTCAAACTTCGATTCGAATACATGTAAATGCTTGTACAAGGACGAACCTTCACACCATTGTGTAACAATTGCGAGTTGTGGTTTGCTCACACATCCCATAAATAAAAGGATATTTACATGTCGTGTTTTGCGTAACACTGCAACCTCGTTCTTGAAAGCTTGTAATTGTGCTGTAGTAGGTATTTTGACATTGAGGGTCTTTACTGCCACAGGACCGTGCCAATGAGCTTTATAGACAGTTCCAAAAGAGCCTGAGCCAATACGTGGACCCACCAAGATTTCATCTGCTGGAATTTCCCAATCTTCAATGGATTCTCTAGGTGCTAAGAGATTTTTAGACGACTCATCCGCTGACCTAGCCCTGGGGCGCTTTGGCCTCAACGTGCTAGTTGGACTAGCCTGCGTTGACTGACTATGCTTAGTAGGACTACTTCCAGGCGAAACAGGACTTTGCGTAGTGCCAGCAGGGCGGCCTAAACTTTGAGATCTACTGTACTCGTCCAAATTTGTTGGTTCACCTCCGGGTTTCACCATATTAAAACAGACATTGGGCGCTGAACTGGAACGATCTTGTTGTCCCAGGGAACGTGGATGCCTCTGATTGCGCGACGCTGGTAAGGATGGCGACATACTTCTACTTAAACTGTATCCGGAAGGTAATTGCAATATTCCAGCAGTAGTTTCAGGATTATGGGCTAACAACGCCTGATAGTATGCATCCTGCATACGGACTTGGTGGCACAGGGCAGGTACGCCACCCGCGCATCTTTGATGAAATCGATAATTGCACGTTCTGCAATAAAATCCCTGAAACAATAATTTTCTACAACACTCGCAAAAGGCTATCGAGAAGAATGTCTTGCGCACAAAATTATGAGAAATGGAAGTAGTTATGGGAAATTTATCCAATATCTCTACAGATATCTCGTCGCATTCCAATAATGAGATATCCGTGTCCCAGGATGTCAAATATTTGGAATTATCCGGTACCAAAATATACACCGCGCACATCTCGGTGGTAAGATTACGCAATTTCATGGCTTTAGCGAGCGCGTCTCTCAACGACAGTCCTTCCCGCACTTGTACACTGGTACGTTGCTGATTCGGCAGATACGCCCTAAGCAGAGATTTCATGGGTGTTCTTTGCCCCCTGCTCGTACTCGGAGTGACATCTCTGGTTTCGCTCTCCGTCGTCGAGGCCGTGCCTATGGTTCTACCGGTATTCAATAACTCATTAAGCTTCTGCTCTTTGGATTCCAAATCGTGCAACTTACTCGTAAGTTCCTGATACTCGTTCAGGTATATGGAGGGTGGATGTTGAAAGCCAGCGAAGCGATTGTTCAGAGCATCGATGTTCTCTCTCGTTACGTGTATCACACTCTGGATGTTACGTAGTTCATACCTAAGTGGATCTGTCTCTAAGTAGCCGTCCTCCGAGTCGCTGAGCTCACCGGTGTCCGCTGGCCCGGTACAACGAGAGGACGACATCGCGTCAAGCGGCGCCGTATGACCTTTTCTCCTCTGCCGGCGACGACGGGAGAATAACGACGGCGACGATGACGATGGTGATGTGCCTGGTGTTCCACCCTCGACCCTAGGACACGAAACCTCCGTGTACGAGCTCGCACGGACAGCCGCGTAATACCTGCTCTCGCCGATCACGGCCATCTTTTTGCTACGTCGGGCAGCATCCTGAGCCGCTGCTGCTGCGCTTCGAAACACCTTGGTAGTCCCGCAGTACTACCGGTTACCGAGAAATTCACGGCTTCTTTCGAGAGGCCGTTAAGCAGTTTCTTCGTGGAGGCCTCGCCACGCTGTATACGTCGCTGCCTCACGATACGGCGACACACGACACGGCGTCGTCGCACCTCGCCGCCCTCCTCTCCTCGCTCACCCTTATGCGTGCCCAATCGAACCTCCTCGTTCCACGAATACGCAGCATGCCGTGCTTCCTGCCTTTCCCGCACCTCTAACGATACGTATCACCGCGATCCTTATCATCGGTCATCAATTTCACCATCGAAGCCACCCGTACTATCCTTTCAAAAGCTTCTTTACTACTTATTGCTACTTATACGACTTATCCTCTCGCTTCTAGCTCTTCCAAAAGAAAACTGGCACAAGAGTGAAGATATACGAAGCTACGCGCGGGGCCTACGTTTTGTTGAAGCGCCAGTGCTGCCAGCTTTGTTGCGTTCCGATACTTTTTCCACCTCCCGCTAATGAGAATTTTCTTCAAATTGATTCGCTCGCACAACGGTAATGACAAGTGTATGCTGTGTTTTCTCGACGGAGATGCATACCTCTGACACGATCAGGTAGGTATATCCGTTGATTCGGACGTTAATTGCAATTAATGAAATTCGAATTTTTCGACTGTTGATCCGAAGACGAAGCGCGCCAATTATGGTGCGCGTTAAAACGCACGGTAATGTAATCTTTAATCAATTTAACATCTTCAAGTACAATAGTCTGTTATTGTACTCGTATATGAATAACGCGCATTGTGTACTTCGTTGGAAAGAATCTTTACACTTTTTCTTTATTGCTATCCCAAATATCAATTGTTGTACGACGTTTGTAGCGTTCCTTATGTCGAAGATAGAATCCGATGCCTTGACTACTGCGAGATGTTCTGCACCGAACCGCTCACTTACTACTGGCCCGTGGAACGATAACTCAAGTTCAATTTTTCTGTAAACACAGCCACTTGCGCTGCGTTTCCTGACGTCACTGCAGACTGGCTTTGACGTCAGCAGCATATGGTCCATCACCTAGGCAACGGAAGTCGATCCTAATTGGTCCGACGCTCGCATCTACCCTTTTCTAGCAAAATAAAACAGTTGAAAACTATTCTAATTTTGAAAACGCACCGCGTATCTACCAGCCTCGCACTTTATCTTCTCCTTCCGGCATTATGTTAAACAAAGCGGCTCTTCAATATTTCATATCGATGAAGTCCAAGGTCAAGATTTAAAAAATGACCATGTCACTGCCGGCAATTTCTATCTCCTTTTATTTGATAACTGTATATTAAACATGTCGCGCATGCTGGCTGAACGTTTAGCACTGGTCACAGGTTTGTAAGCGGAATTGTTACACTTTTTATTTCCAACTCTCTTATACGTCAACAATACGTTTGTTTAACTCGTAGGTGGGGGTAGTGGCATAGGCAGGCAAGTTTGCAAGATTTTAGCAAGAGAAGGAGCAAAGATCATTGCGACAGATAAAAACATACTTGGTGCTCAAGAAACAATCACAACATTAGAAGGTTAAAATACCACTGTACATATTTAATAAAATAGAAATGTGCATTTGCATCAATAAAAATCGATGATTTACTTGTTTTAGGAAAGGGTCACATTGCTTTAGACGTAAATGTTACAGACGTAAAGAGTATTGAAACAGCATATAAAAATATTATAACGTTGTTTCAAAAACCACCTACTATTGTTGTTAATTGTGCAGGAATTGTGCGCGATAATTTCATATTAAAGCTCGAGCAAAAGGACTTTGACGATGTTCTTAATGTAAACTTGAAGGGTACCTTTAATGTTACGCAAATTGCTGTAAAGGCATTAGTAGAAGCAGATATAACGAATGGAAGCTCAATTGTTAATGTAGCATCTATTATTGGAAAAACTGGAAATATAGGTCAATGTAACTACAGTGCATCAAAAGCTGGTGTAGAAGCTCTAACAAAAACAGCGGCTATGGAATTTGGAACGTAAGTATAACACATTCTTTGTTCACACTCCATATTTCAACGTAATATAATTTTACTTCTATTCTGTTGTACCCACCGTGCATGCATCCAACAATCTACTGTAGAGTTTACGTTTTTATGTTTACAGGTTTGGCGTTCGTGTAAATGCCGTACTACCGGGTTTTATAAAAACTCCGATGATAGAAGGTATTCCCGATAATGTTAGTCAAATGTTTATAAAAAGAATTGCTTTAAAGCGTATTGGAGCACCGGAAGAAGTCGCAGAAGTTATTGCATTTTTGGCATCGAATAAGAGCTCTTATGTCAACGGTGCGTGCATAGAAATTACAGGGGGATTTTTTTAAGATGTCTTAACTGTTCAATGCAAATACGATATTTTAAAAGCAACATATTTTTTATATATTGTACAGATTTTTACTTGGTGGTTCCTAAGAAATATAACACTTAATTTGACAAAACTCTTGCAATGTATTATTATCTCTTCTTTCCTTTTTTAAGCCTTTTTGCGTGTTTGTGAGCTTTAAGATGAGTATTCTTCTTTTCATCGATTATCTCCTTGTATTTACGTTTATTATATTTTGAGAATTCTGCGTCTATCATAAGTTCTTCCACAATTGTTTTCTTTCGTTCCTTGTTCGTGAGTCGCCCAGAATAATAATCTACAGGAGAATCTATGACTTTTCCAATTTGGAAGTATTTAGGTATAGCCTTTAGATCGTTTTTCTTATAGAAGCGTTTTGGATCTAATGCCGATCTCATCTGAATTATTTCAAGATCATGTTTAACCTCATCGGTTATTTCTGGAGCTGGCAAATTAAACCATTGCTTGCCCTTAGTCTTCTCCCTTTCTTTGCGCCTCTCCGCTCGTAACTTTCTTCGAGACTCCGCATACGATGGCACACACTCCAATTGCTCGAATCCTGGCTTAATGACAGTTTTCGCAAGAATTTTGTCTAATGGATTTACTTCTTCGATCATACGAGGTATTAGCAAATTTTTTCGTGGCTTCGTGTACTTAGCTGTCCAACCCATCTCAGCTTCAAACCTATCTAAATCAAAATCTTTGCCAGATGTACATTTCTTTTTCCTTTTTTGCTGAGTTTTCTCTACTTTGAGACTATCCAAGTCGAATAAATTCAATAGATCATCTTCTCCTAAAAAGAAACACAGTAGAACTTACTAGAAGAATTGAAAACTTCGTGGCAATGTAACCTCTAACGATACAAAAACATAAGTGTAACACACGAGAATCGTTACCAGTATCTTGCGTTTCCTCGTCGCTTTCACTTTCTACTAATTGGTCTTTAGTGGTTAATTCTGGCTGACCAACAGTATCAATTACAATATCCATTGTTACAATAAATCTGTTATTCCGTCATGACCAAACAATACACGTGCGCGACATTTAACAGTTGAATATTCGTGCGCGCATGCGAAGTATGACGTCAACGGGCGCGCGTAAATACAAATCTCCCGAATTATTGCACGAATACGAAGTTACGTGCTGAGAACTTAATTCGACGAAAATAAGAAAAAGCGAATCCCCTTCTCCGCCCATAAATAACGTGCCGCCCCGATTGGAAATCGCTGCCGGAAATAAAATAAATTTACGTCGTTGCGTAAGGATCATGCACCCAGAGTGTTTCGTTTTGATGTGTACTCGGGTGAATACTCCGAGAAGAATGAAAGGTCCTAAAATCGTTCTTAGTATGTACGGCAAACGTGAAGCGCGTTCTAATAATATAACACGTTCGAAAGCAACAGACCACACAAAGCTGAACTCGAACGTTAAAAGGTGGGAGGCGATAGGCAAGAATATATCTGAACATGCACTTGATCGAATGACCACAGTATCTATACGAACCACCGTCTACGAGTACTTCCGAAGGGTTGAACGGAAAAACCCGCCTCAACGGACTCTTTAAGAAACGCGTCGTGACATTCGTCGTGGTTGAAGCGTAGGCGGGAGGAGAATCTAAATAGCTAAACGACATCTATAGTCTACTCTCGATAGTCGCACCGTGACGAATACGCACTGGTCTCGGAAGTTCCGCCTTTTAGTTTGAATTTTCAATTTACTATCGCGGCTCGAGTGGTGATCGATCGGCTACTTCGGTGAAGTTTTCGGTGTGACAGCAGGCTATGCCACGTTAATAATAAAAGTGCGCTTTTAAAAATGACTGCGGTGAAAATCTTCTTTCTTCTGGTGCTGGTGCATCGCTCGGTGGAAGGATTGGGTGTGCGCGACACGACTTTATCACCGCTGGACGATGCCATTCGTACGGAGGGCAGAGTCGTTTTCGAAAACGATGACGTGAAGACTACCTTGAAAAATTTAACGTCTAATCTGGACAATACCACAACCGTAACTAGATCTGCGAGTGACACAAACGAGCTGCATAACGTTCAAATTGTGAACATGGACGAGGTTTTGGATATTTTCAATCTCAACACTCTCGCATTGTTTTGGGATGACGATTCGCACATGGATCTGGACCTCACGATCAGTTGCGAGATGGATTTTACGCGTTATATGAACGGCATTTTGAAAGGAGTGAACTGGGCATTAAAAAGTAAGTTGAGCCCTCGGAATTAAATTCAAAATCTGCCGAACGCTTCGTTACGGCATGGCACATGTAGAGAATTGGCCGACATGTGCACAGAGGAACTTATTAATTTACGTGAAAATTGCGTAAATCCACAAGATCCAAGTTGCAAATCAACGGAAATGAAGTTGGTCGTGCTTGGCTGGAAATCAGTCGAAGCGACAGCATGAAATTTTAAGTAAACCGACCCTACATGTATTTATCATTCATTTTTCGTCGAGAAAATATATCTCAACGTCGTTTAACAAAATGAAATAGATAAATATCAATGCATTTTGCTATGCATTAAAAAAAAAGAGATCGATAATGCGAAAAGATTCTTCACGCTCTATGTAAAAAAAAAGCAATCTCGTAATCTTTACGAATTCTTCGTGTTCTACGATTTCGTCACTTCTACGATCTTTCGTCTGCATAACTTTACTCATTCATCCACGTTCTCTTACGCCACACTCAAATATTAGAATAAGATTACGATGCAGCGCTGCTAGGGAATGTTTCTCTCGAATAAAAATAGAAGCTTCATAAACTCCTTGATTTAGAGATTATAAAGATATTCAAGCGTCACGATCGAAGGCTTTAATTCCGCGCCTAGGCGCGACCGCAAGAGATCCTCCGGTAGGCTATTTGCGCGGTGAAAGATTTACTATAGAAATCGATGTGGCCATTAGATCTCAGACTTCCCGATCATACTCGAGGGCGCTTGACTGCAGGTTTTTTTTCTTCTGTTCTATCTCTCTATCTCTCTCTCTTTTTACCGGCTATTGTTATGTCCGGAATGAAACTAGGAAGTGGAGCGATCGCAAATCGCGCAAGCGTTTCGCGGAGAGTGTCATTAACGGGCGTTGAAACTGGGCGCTCATACGGGTGCGTTGCTTTCCTCGATCGTGCGTTCGGTTACACACCTGCACGCTCGCTCGCGTAACGATAGCCTGACCAGCGATGATCCATGTAAAAGGAGAATGCTCCACTCGAGCCGAACCGACTTCGTTAACTGGACGTAGCACAACCGCGTGTCCGGAAACGCGGTAGGAAGCGGCCGGGAGAATGAGGAAGCGAAATTGAAGGAGACAAGCGCGCTACATTGATTACCTTATACGGATCCTCCGACTCTTTCCCTTATTCGATAAGTGGGACACCGCTGACTCGACGCATTTCATATAATAAAAGCTCAGTTAATGGCGAGTGATACGCGCACGCGAATGCCCAAGTAAAATTGATGCACGGCTCGAAAGGGAGGAAGGAGTCTGATTCAGTCGCTTGGAAAGTTACGTATAATGAAACGGAAAAGTTACGACGCGTGCTCGTCTCGCGTGGAGAGCAGTCGAAAGCAAAACTTATTAAAGGTATTTGAGCATCAGCGGTGTAAAAGTTGATAGAAACAAGGCGAGTCGCTTCGCGAACCTTCCACGATCTCTCTCTTGATCCCTCATCGAGACGGGGTGGAGGCGAACGAGGTTTAGCGGCTCATTGTGACGTAAATAAATGGAAAAGCCAGGCAATTATTAGCTTCCTCGGGGAGACCGACGACTATTGCGTGTCCCCTGGAAATTACGAACGATATAGTTTTCGGTATAACTGCGCTCTACCGGGATTACCGATCGAACGTAACAGATTGCCGTTGCATAAATCATACCGCAGAAGTAAATCTCCTTTCTTCTCTTATCCAGGATAGAGTAAATCGAGACACGCAGCCGCCCACTCCTCTCGGTACCGATTCTTTCTCCGACTCGTAACTCCTCGACTCGTAAAAGTGAGAGGACAGGATCCTCGTGGTAATAAATCGATGGCGGGAGGCCGCACCAAATTCGCTCGAGCCTTCAGCATTTTATTGATACCGCGGTGAAAGGTGGATGCATCGCGTTAATTATTTTCCCTTGTAATACCACTCGTCCACGGTGGCACGTCTCACCCGACATTACGCATCGCTAATGCGAGCTGGTTGCGTCGATTGCGTAAAGGCTTCGCTACGCCTCCGCATAAGACTCGTTACGATTCTCTTAGACGCATCGTCGATCCCCGCAAAGTTTCCAGGTAAAACGAGTAGGCGAAGATAGAGCGGTAGAAAGTCGACGAGGAAGAAAAAGTATATGGGTCGTAACGCGCATGCCAAACTTTATTTTTTATTTTTTTTCTTCTTCGTTTGTTTTTCCACCACAGCCTTAGAGAAATGGTTCACGGCTCGGAGCGCATTTTCGATCCGGTCGACGCAGCCTGTTAGCGCGAACGGGTCCAATGTCGAGTGTAAGCGGTGTACCAGTATGGTGCTCTGCGAGATCGAGAATAAACGGCGAGAGGGATGATGGGAGGTAAGGGGCCAAGAAAGCGGGGCGACTTTTCTCTAAACTTGAGCCGGGGCCAGTAGCGCATGGTGAAATGCGTTACGGCGAATCTTAACGAAATGAGAGCCGCGGCGACGTCGAAATGTTTCCTGTAGAAAGTGAGAAAGTGGTTTGTCCAGAACAGCGCGATAGGATAGGCCCCCGTGCTTAGGACGAGTTGCATCGATGCATTTCGCGCACACGGCCGGGCTGCTCCCGAGAGCTGACGTAATCGTCTGCGAGCGCTGCGCGATCCTTTGAGATCATGCACCTCGGATCATTGCGAGTTTTGTTCGCACTTCGCCTACGCTCGTCGGTGATCCTCGATGATCGGCCGAATAGCACTCACGAGTGAGCGTTTTCCTTCGAAAGTCGATAACATTTGCATTGGATAACATTAGAGGCATGATCGGTAGCCTTCAACGTGTTGATTGCCGCGGGGATTTTTGGAAAAGGTCCCTCAGGCACTAGTGTGTATCATTTTGATACCCGCGGAAGTCGACGTGTTAAACACCCCTTTTTTGCCATCTACCAGTCCATTTTTTTAGCTTCTACAAGAAATATCAACCGATTGGTTTCGAGACCGTTATCGAATTACCATCTGATTATTCGCAGATCTGATGAAATGTTGATGCTGGAAAGCAAGGTTTCTAATGAGTGTCTTGCAACATTGATGAGAGTCACTTTTATTTTTAATTTGGTGCCCGGACCTGGTCTAAACTAACGGGTATATTTTGAATAGTTTCGGCTCTTTCACGTGGACCAAGATTCCGGGGTGACATATGTCCGCCAATATTCCAATTGGCGCTCTCGTAAGTTCAATGCCTCATTCTTTGTCCTTTCTGTTAAGTGGTCGACTCGAGCGGCAAGCGGCCTTGGGGCGTGTTCACCGGTAACAGATATTGGATCGGGGATCCGCATCAATGTCGAGAAATGGAGAGCACCTTTCTCGAACGACAGAGAACCGAAGGAGGCACGTTACCGAACGAGGTGCCACCCTTTCGAGTCAACATGAATTCCATGCTATTCGAACTCGACATACTTAAGACTGGCATCGAGCAGGTAATCGATTTAGTGTCATTATTGATTGCTCCGGATTCTTACCCCGTCATCAAATTTTCGATCGGACCACGCGTTTCAGTCAACTTCGTTGCGAAAGTAGAATGCGCGGATCAATCTGATCGCATTTTACATTTCACTGCACTTTCACGGTGAAGGCTCGCGCGCGTAAATATTTTCTACCACGTTCCAATCGTATTTTCACCTCCCTTACGTCCGATCTTACGGTGAACTTACGTAAACTACGCGATCCCAGGCGTAGTTTCTTTCATCGAGCCACGCACTTTGATCGTCATTTTTATAAGCCTTTTCCTTTTCACAGTCGTTCAACGTTACACTGGGATTATGCTTGCCGGCTACTTGCGACCTGGAGGACGTGGAGAAGATCTTCTATCACGCTGAGAAACGCACCAGGAATGATTTGCTGAGGATGGTCAGGGTCGAAAACGTACGGAATCTGTCCAAAGGATACTCGATCTGGGATGATAGCGTATTCTACATTTTAGTGTACGGTTATGTTGCATCGGTCAAAATATTATGAAGTAAATCGTTTCGTCCCGATGAACCAAATTAATAAAGAATACCATTCCGTGGGTGATTATCCTACTATTGCATTATGGTTCCTATCGGGAACAAATATAAGATTAAAATGGCATTGAAACAGAATTTTTGACGGAAACTTCTTCGCGCATTTAAAACTAAATATTTCAGAAGAATTAAATTTTCTAGTATTTTCAAAATTTTTCTAATGTCTATAATTTGTTTGATCGTAATAATCAAACTCAAATTTAATTATTTTGGAAATCATTGTTGAAAGTGCTGTACGACTTGTATTGAGAGCGCGTACTACTGTTACCGACAGCTCAGCCTACTGTACTGTAGTTATACTTTCCTTGAGCGAGTCTGTATAAAGTGAAATCTACTTGCAGGGTTACGTTCGCCGTAGTGACTTTATTTATCATAATGGGCACCGCATACGACGTCGCACTGAGGTACAAAGTTTTGCAAAGAGAGAACGCAAAGAGAAATGCAACTGAAGTCATAACGGAAATGAAGATTTTGAGACCCATGGGGGATTTCAACGGGGAAATCACAATTTCGAAGTTGTGGTCGGTGAAAGTCCATAATGGTTCTTTAGGTATTTTCATTCAAGATTATAAATTCATTAAATTTCTGAGTCGACAAACTACATCCTCTCATCGTTTTATTTTCTGTTTTCAGATGTATGCAATCAAAAGGACGTACCTAAACCTTTATCAGAAGCCCTGCTTTCATTTAGTTTGCTATTAAATTTATCTAAAGTGGCTAGTCTGGACGTAGGCAATGATACTTTAGCACCAATTCATGGTCTCCGATTTTTTTCCATGCTGTGGGTCATAATGGTGCACACATGTCTGCTGGTCAATGAAGTTTCAGGTATACAACTTAATGTTAAAAATGCGAACACTCACAATTTGTAGACCAAGTATACGTAAATTAAATCAATCGATCTTTTCAGATAACAAGATGTTTAGATCTACAGCAGAAGCCGATTTTATGTATCAAACTGTTAGCAATGGTACATACTCTGTCGACACATTCTTTTTCATGAGGTATATTCTATGTATATAATTCTTAATTCGTGTGCTCTTCGTCAAATGAATTACATTATACACACTACTTGAGGTCTTTATTCTTTCCAGTGGATGCTTAGTCACGTTCCTCTATTTTCGCACGATCGCGAAGGAAAGGATGCGCGAGAAGAAGATCACAAAAGGATGCGGTGGTCAGATACTCCAATTTTTGGGAATGATGTGCTACAGATATTTGAGGCTGACGCCTCCTTACCTCCTCACGATCGGTCTCATTCAAGTGTCCATGAAATGGTATCACGATCATTCGGCAATCGAATTACCTGCATTGGACTACAAGAATTGTGACCGATTCTGGTGGAGAAATGCTCTATACATAAACACATATTTCGACATGGACGATCGAGTACTTATTCCCTTCTTACAATACAAAATCTCTTTCTTCCTGCTCGAGGTTCTAAATTACCAAATGAATCTTCTTTTATCAGTGCATGGTATGGAGCTGGTATCTCGCGAACGACACGCAATTCTACACCCTAGGAATAATTATTCTCATCATCGGTGCGAGGTAATGAACGTGTCGGTATACAAAACAACCCCTTAACGGACTACTATGCTCTTAACGGTATACTATTAATTATCTCTGTCGTCAGCTTTCTTCGCGTCAGCATGTTCATCGCCGTCTTCATCCTGATAGCCTCTTGGATCACAACTGCGATAATTGCACTGCAGATCGAGTACGTGCCAAGGTTAGCGTACACGCGATATCTCCTTCTAATTACACATTATTCCGAAAAAAAGAAACGGTGCTCATAAAGCGTATTTAGCATCCAGGATCCGTTCGCCCATTACGCGAGCCTCTACGATAAGCCGTGGTCGAGGGTCGGCCCTTACCTCATAGGAATGGCAGCGGGGTGGTACCTCTTCAAAGTCAATTGCAAGGTCAAGATGAACAAGGCAAGTACAACTCCTTTCGGTAAAACTATCCTCGACGATCTATCTTTATAACATTACATCGATTCCTCCATTCTTTTCAATCGTGATTTATCGGTCTATCCCTGCGAAGTAGCAACGGATACCGAATGATCTTCGTTCGAACACAATGGCACGATAGAAAGTAATAAATACCATAAACTCACCAAGTGGACTAAATCACATCTGGCTACAGACAATTTTTTCGCGGTGTATCAGTTCAATTGTCATTGACACTTGGATATCCTCTTGGAGCGTTCACCACTCTCACCGGTGCCGTTGAGACACAAACAAATGATATAACCGGATACTCTCGATTACACGTAACGCCCACCACGCGCAGCCGCGTAACCGTACTCCGTAATCCCTCGCTCAATTTCTCCGCAACAAACTGGCGAGATCTCGAAACGCTACACTCTCCTCCCGATTGATCGTCGCGTGGCCTGGACCATTCCTGATTGACTTTCATCGATGCCAGCCAATTCTCATGATTGCAGGCTGCCGTAGCAGTAGGCTGGACTCTCACCATGATCGCTATGATAAGCATAGTCTACGGCCTCTATGGGACCATGTTCGGTCCAGTTCTATCGGCGCTCTACACAGCACTCTCTCATTCCGGATGGGCGATTTGCATTGCCTGGATTTTAATCGCCTGTGTCACCGGTTACGCAGGTGGGTGACGTTTCTGTAACAACATCTTAGAAGAGACGTCCTGTCCCGTAGAAACTGATAAAACTGATAGACACTGTGAATCTACACTCGCGCAGGTTACGCAACGGATTGTCGGTAAACGATCGGTGCAGCACGGTATTTATTCGAAGTAGAGAAGCTACAAAATATACGGGTATAATGGAAGATGCACTTTGCGACGGAAGATGATACTTCTCTATTAATTGTCTTCGACGATACTGGGCTGCAATTCGCGAAACTTTCTACTCCTAGCGTCGATAGGCTCTGTCGGTTGCAGGCTCGGGCGAAATTACAACAATTACGTAATTTCAGGATTTATGTAATGTTGCGAGATTGATATAATAAGCGATATTTGTCGCCGCCACGCCCCGGCTTGAGAATTAATTTGCACATCGTGGCTTACTCCGTTTCTCATACTCCCTGTTTTCAGGCTTCGTGAACAACCTGCTGTCCTGGAAGTACATATATCCTTTGTCGAGGTTGACCTATTGCGCTTATTTGGTGCATCCCGCGATTCATCGCGCGATGCTACTGCGCGGAGAAAGTTCTCTGCATCCGACGCAAGGGCTTACGGTAATGTATTCAGATCCTTCGGGACATTAATGTTTTTCTAAGAACAGCGAAACAGGAGATACGCGGAAGCGGATGGAGCTGAATTCACAGAACGTAACGTCAAATATTTCGTCAAATGAATCGATCGCTGAAGAGAGAGATACGTACTATATGACGTACGATTCAGCTTCCATGAATCCGACGGAATACTTTCACATATTTCTCATACTCGCAATGCATCTTTTACGAATGCCGCGTCGAGCTTTTGTGCGCGCGTAGATGCCGCGGCGTGATTACTTCTCGCTACCATTAAATTGAATGAGATTCAAATAGTAGTCTGCAACGTGCAACACGATTATCTATCCAGGAAAGGCACAGTTGCCGACTTCAACGGACTCCGTAGGATCTCGCATCTTTCTCCGCTCGTTCTGGAGAAAGTGGTTGTTTTGTGGTGCAAGGTACCTCTCGGCGCAACCGGCCGAAGTTTCTGCCTCCAAATTTTTCTGTGCCAGCAAACACGTAAATTTCAAATATTCTCAAACAAATTATCTTTTGTGGCACTCCTTATTCTATTATTACGTTTCATTCGATTTAATTTGCACTTCACCTAGTCTCATCCGATCGGTTTTTTTAATTTACTCGAAAATTTTCTATTCATTCGCAGGCAACGATCTTCTTCGGGATAATAGTCGCCTCTTATGCCGTCGCCCTCTTCCTCAGCTTATTCTTCGAGGCGCCCATGGTCTCCTTGCTCAGGATAGTTCACCCTTTGAGACGATGGAAAAGGGAGTAGTATTTAAGACTCAATATCGCGAATTTCCCGTTGCCGACAATGGCACTTGCCATATCAACGGGATAATAATTGCTTCTTATAGATTGTTTACTAACGCACGCGGCTCAATCGAATTTCAGAATTCTTCTTCGTATTCTTTGCATCCGTTTTTATATGGAATCAATAGTAGGCCAAACCTCTTACTAATCTATTTGAACATTACATTACGACAATGTAATACTAACTACGAAATTATTCTTTTAACCGTCCGAATGCAAAATTTTATTCTAGACTTTGTCTCGAGATAGCTGTAGATGTATCTGACTTAATAAAAAATACCGAACGACTGACAAAGCTATAAGCGGAGGAGGAGTGGAGAGCCAATTTTATTTCTCTCAAAGAACCTTTCTTGATAATACTTCCTCAATTTCTTCCAGTCGATCACAGCAAGTATCACGAAGAGAAATAACTGTTACGAGGAAGCCACCGTCTGAATGAATTTTTCATACCTTTCCCCACCTTTTTTCCATTCTAAGCGTTCTTACGGTAGCGCTGGTAAGCGAATAGAATTGATTCTAGCAAATTTAATTTCTCTTACGTGTCCACAAATCCATCTCATAAAACACCGGCATGTAAAGGAGCGTGCCAAGAGGCTAACTCAAACGAAAGAGAAATCGGAGATTAAAATATTCTACGAAGCGCTAGCTGAGATGAAAGTTTCGAGAGTGTCCACCACCACCGAAATAATATACGTATATTTAAGATGGATAGCAGGAGTGGCCTCAGTGAGCACCAAACGATAGTAAAGAATTGACCATGAAACTTTCAGCGTGACCAATTACAGTTTTAGTCCGCTATGTTCTGCCTCATTAGATTCATCGGGCAGACAGACAACGATTAAATTTGAAATGTACCAGGCAGCCTTATGGCTAATAATTAGATACCTGATCACGAACCTAGAGAAACAGTGATTAAAATCTCAGTCGAACCATTAATAAAATCGAGGTAATAATGTCATTGACACCGTCCGACTATAAGTGACGTTCTATTTACGCAACCACACCCGAACCATACACGTCCCTCGACATCTTGGATATTCAGAAAGTTGCAAGATTCGTAAAAGCTTCTTCGTTTCAATCTCTAGTGGATGCGTCATTGTATCCAGTAGGTGCTTCTCCACTCGATACGTCACACTTGCTTCACGACGTTCTCATTTTAAAAAGGCGCACGCGTCTGCGTCACGTGTCACGAATGCACAACAGGTACTAGAGAATCGTGCCAATAATATTTCGCAAGAATTCGCTCAAAAGTGTAGCATCGTCGTAGTCGAAGAGACAAGAAAAGCTATTGCATTTCCACTGAGAAAATATACGAAATAGGTCCCTCGTGAAACACCGACGTTCTCGTTATCATAAAAGCGAAAGTGTCGCGCTCTCCATCCAAAGTCCCCATCGTGTCTCGTGTTTTACCACATGAAGCACACTTAAAAAGAATTGAAAATTCGAGGAGTAAGGTAACCCCTCGAATGGTACTTTTCCAAGTTTCTTGAGATAATGGGTAAACATACTCCTGTAATTGACCGCCCAAGAATAATGGAGCTACTGGAGACAAGCGAGAGAGCTCTCGATCGGTAAAAGCGAGTAAATTATGTTAATTAGTCGGTGGCGCGTACGTCGACCTCTACTCAAACGATCGCATAATTAATAAAAATGTTTAAACACATTATTCTTAGGTGTGGCAAATGAGGGAGCAGCATTTGCGTGAGCTGCGCATAAGCTGCTAATTTCCGAGATGTCTTGACGAATTACGGGAGAGATCCCGAAGAAGAGAGAAGAGACGAATTTGAAGCACGAGTGAGCAAGCAATGATTGGGTTTGCCAAAACACTTATGACGAAGCGGAAGGTCCGCCTAAAGGCATGAAATCTCCCCAGCGAAATCTTTCGTCGTCATTATAGACACGAAGGAAATGCACGCGCGAGACTTAATCAGGAATTTTGCAATTTGACATTTCGTCGTTACAAATAATTACGCGAGAGCCTTATTGCATTGGGCATCATGTGATAATCCGATTACTCACCTTGCAGCCACTCCTTATAACGGTTGTGCATATGACTCTGGCTTATGTTGCACTAGCTCTACCGCGTTCTCTACGGCGCACGCGTTAAAAGATCGAAGTTCAAAGAAGTGGAAAGTTGCACTAAGAATAATTGGCGAATGGCGGCTTTCGATCGAAGAAAGTCTCATATCGAAAGTGAAAACAAATTGAGTACGTGTAACGAATTGCGCTAAATTCTATTAACATTGAATCGTTGTAGTTACTACGTAGACACGCATGATCGTGCATACTTTAGGCTTTATTACCCGATTGATTGAAGTGCATCTTTTTCTGTCTCGATATGCCTCGTCGCTCAATCATCCGTGCCAATTGACTATTATGAGCTACGAGGCGGATCGGTGAAAACACGTGGGTCAAGCAGGGTGGAAAGCGCGAGCGGATATAAAAATGTTATACAACCAGTAGGCCATTTCTACGATTTAATAACGCCAGTCATCGTGATCTTACGAAAAAAATGAGCAACCTCGGAAAATATGTTAAGTAGCATCGACATCGTTTAATATTACTCAACGGTCGTTTAGGAAAAAAGCAATTAATTCTTCCTTCCTTTATCATTTGCCGTGTTTCTTAATCGGTCTAGAGAGATCTCGCATTTTCTTGCGTAAAGGCATGATATTTCTACAAAATAAGATTAATCGTGAGATCAAAGCGACTCGGTTATCGAAGAAACTACAAATCCTATTTTCAACTTTCAAACCCGTTCAGACGGAAGCGAGTAGATATTCTTGCATGCGTCCAATTCGAGGAAGCCCTAGAGGCGCTATGAATAACGAAGTTTTATTTAAAAAAAAAAAAACTTAAACACTTTCCCCGGCCAAAGAAGCACGCAAAAACCAATAGGCGAAAAGAAGAGGGCCGTATCTGCGCACGTGAAGAACGTCTATAACCGAGTACTAACAGCGCGGTTTCTCCTCCCATCTCGCGTGTCGATAAAAACAACAAATCCTCAACTTTTTCGCCGCTTGGAACACCATTGTTGAACATGCGTAATGAACAGCTATCCACCACCCGCGAGCGTCTGTGCCGGGGCGCACGCGTACACCTGCAATCCACCACAAAGGCCGACGTGTTTCTTAATGGCTCAAAGGTTTTCAGTTTTCACTATGGGGGACTCTACGGTCCCCACCATCCTACTCCACGGGGACTTTGTGGAGGGCTCTGCACGACGTCCAAAACCACTTCCCTACCGGCGATCAGTTCGGGCCCATACCAGTTGGTCCGCGGTCATCAGAGCAAAAGGAATCGGAGGATCCTCTCCGAGAAACCAACCCTCCTGTATTTCACTCTCGCTCTCCTCTCTCGCTTCGAACGGCAACTTTCCGCTCTCATGCGTCGTCATACCTCTAATTAATCGCTTGGCCGACGCGTTGGAAAAATTAAAAAAAAAAACCAGAGGACACTCAGGAAACAGAAAACTGGTCGCTGGTGGCAGGTGCTACAAATTGGAATCGATCCTCGACGTATCACGAGCTATGGCAGCGAAGAGGCAAGATTGTCCTGGAAGGATGGAACCGGTTAACGAGAAAAATCTCTCCAAGAGATTCACCTGATCTGAAAACATCGGAGGAGCCTTCCCCCTGGGATCTGGATATCGCGAACGCCAGAGATCTCGTCACGCGAGTATCCGTAAAGGAGTAACCGTGGTGTAAAGGGTGTACTAAAGATTCTTCAGTGCAGCACAAGCTTTTTCCTTCTTATCGATAACTCGCGCTCGGTCATTTTCGAAGATATGCGGTTTGTTTTAAGCCCCGTTGTGAATCCTTCACGAGCGAGAGTCGTTCTGTGAGATACGAATAAGTGACATTAAGAGGAATACACTCCCGTCGTGGAATATCGGAAATCGATCATGACGCAGGGCGATCGTTGACCTTCGTCGTTCAACGAAACGCGTGATAACGTTGATTAAATCGTTCTCGTTCGTTATCTTTATCGATTCTTTCTTATTTAAGTATTTATACGCGGTCGAAAAATGGGAATGAAATCATTGGTTCTCGTAGTTTTATTTATTATCTCGGCGGCGTACGCCGAGAAAACCATCACTTTGGATAGCATAAGTGATATCGAGGATGAGAGGATCCCGATCCATCGCGTTAGAAGCTTACCAAAGATCAAGGAAAGCGGTGACGGTAATTGGACCACCCTGTCCGAGGCCCTGAACGTTTTTAGCGCCAGTAACCTCGCGAGGAACTGGGTTGAAGGAGAACATCCCGTCGGGGTAGAATGCGACAAGGATATTACAAGGTACATCGAGGGACTTAAAAGACAAGAACTCTGGGCTCTCAAAGGTACGTAAATTGGATCGGTCGGGAACAAGATCTGATTCCGCTTGATTAACATTTTCTCGTACGAGGACAATATCCTTGGAGAGCGGAGTAAAAGTCATTTTTAAATCGTGACGGACGCTCAATACCGGAAATTAATGCAGGTCCAAGTACGTGATACTTTTCCTTTCACGACGCCTCAATAAAATCGAGTTTTTTGCGCCCGCGAACTGGATTCATACGAGAGTTGATAATTATCCTCGGGGACGTGGTTCACGCTTGGATCAAGGCTGTCCGGTTAACAATTTACAAAAAACTATACATTGCGAGAGATTGCCGAGGTACAGGCTTGTAACTAATTTTCTGCCATTCTGCAACTACCTCTCTCTTTGTCTCTGTGTAATAAGCGAACATTTTCTTCGCCGTACCGGTACGCCCGAATCTCTGGTTAAATATTTGGAAGCGATTACCGCTACTTCGCCGTTGGCCATTCCACCCGTTTCTTCGCCCCTTTCTTCTTCCGTGCCGTACGTCATAAACGCCAGTGGCACGCTCGGAGCACCGCGAGAAGAAAATTTATTATGCCAATAGAAAGTTTGCGGACTACTCGGGATAATTACTAATAATCATTGACCTGAAAGTGACGCCAGGGTTCTTCGAGACCGGCTCACCTGACGTTCACATCCGTATGTCTGGGTTCCCGAACGTTCCCCTGAAATTATTCTCCGGCTTCACACCTGATTGCCTCACGCAAGGCATCCCTTGCAATCTACGCGCATTACGAGGACTATATGTGAATACAACGCGCAACAATCCTACGATACTTAATGTTTCCTACTGCAATCATCGAATCGCAATAATTGAATTTCTCTGATGTAATTTCCCCGGTCTATACGTAACGCAGTAGTTCAAAACCGTACACGCAACGGGGGTCTGACCGCAGCACGACCACGACTACTTTGATCTATAACGCTCTGTCGAGCGAATCACGAGTCCTACTTACACGCTCCGGGAACAAACGAAAGTGACAACTCTGCTTTCACCCCGCCACTTCATTACCATCGTTATTTCTACAAAAAAAGAAAACATCGATACATCAAAATAAGAAACTACAATAGTCGGTGGTCAAAGGTGCGAAAGATCTTGAAAAATCCTTTTACACGATCTTACGTCCGGTCCACGTATTATCGGCGAACTTTCTATATCACTTCCCGAAAGGAAATTTACATAATCCTTCAAGAGGATTTGTGGGAATTACCCTCGATCCGCGGTAATGTTATCTGACGTAGAGAAGCGAGAAGCGTAAGTTTCCGAAATGCGCGAGAGCAGTTCGTTTCTCTCCGGTCCTGGTAAAATCGTGTCGTAACAGGTGTGCCCCTGCTCGGGCCAGTGGACGGACGAGCCCGGTCCGCCGGAATCTGCCGGAGCAGCAGGCAGGCCCGCCGTCGAGTTACTCCCGGTTTGCCTACTTTCATCGTAAGGTTTCACTTTTAGCGACACAAAAGAGTCGATCGCCGCGCACGCCCGTAGTAATTTTATGTGAAGGGGCCCGGCCGCGCGTCAGGGACGTGACGGGACGCGAATCGCTTTCGACGCTTTACTTTCCTCGGTCAATGCCATTTTTCGCACGGTTCGCTTCCCAAGTGCGAGCAGACAATCGCGCGCCGAGTTAAGGCCACGGAATCGTAGGGTCGGAAGCGAGAAGCTAAGTTCTCCGGGCTTCGCTAATAATTCCACGATTTCAAGAGACACCAAAATCTTTGTTTCACCGTAGAATCTTCCGACTAAAAACATACCGGAGAATTTCCTCTTCGTATCACCTTCGTCAAATGCAACTAGGTCAGTGTCGAAGAAGAAGTGAAGTTTTTGTAAAAAAGAAAAAAAGCATTGTGTAATTACTGAGATTGAGATTATATCCGAGTCAAGTGAGATGTTAAGCAAGTAAGGATAATTTCTTCGAAAGCGAGCCAACACCTACGGTCAAAATGAAAGGTCCTCCGCGAAAGAAGTGGGTCAGGGTTTCCCACGAATTGTTTCGTTGTCGGAAGCGGGAAGGAAGACGACGACGGACAGAACTTTTACGTCGAAATGTTTGCGTACCGTGCGCGTCTTGCCTTCCTCGCTCTTATCTCCCGCAATTCTGGTAGATCTTAGTACGGAGGCGTTCCTCTCGTGAAGAAGATAGCCATCTTCCCGGAAGAGAACGACGGGCGCGAGCGAGCGTAGGTGAAAGAGAAGAGGCCATCGGTGCACCGCGGTGGAATCGCGTCCTTTAACTTTCCCTAAGATTCTATGCATGCACTCGGCATTATCGTGACGGGAAGTCGATGAATTCGTCTAGTTGCGCGTGGAAAGGTGAAAGGTACCTCGGTGGTTACAAGCGGGCAACGACGTTAGAGGCATTACCGTTATGACACTGAAAACGACTAATCACGGTGACGAGGCTGGGACGCTCCGACTTCCAGACGCCTCATTTTCACACCCGGTCCACATCCGCATCTTTCGTCACCTCCGGCCAATTCCATTTCCTACTTTCTACGAAAATGATCGAGCGAATTAAGAACGGGCTTTTGGACTTCGGTTTCGTCTTCCGCGCTCCAGACAACTCACTGGAATTATTTTTCGAGCAGGGAGAAGGAGTGGTCATCGTGTTACATTAACCCGTTAAGTACCAATGTTCCCATTTGAGACTACTCAAATTTGATCGATTTTTTATGTGTTTATTATTGCATATATTTGTCAAAAATATATTTAATCCTATAGAAAAAAGTTGGTACTTAATGAGTTAAGATGTGATCTTGTTGCGACGTTTCGCCTTCGTGACCGGACCACTACGTCTACACTGCTCCAATATATTTCAAGAATAGCAGTGTTTTAAAAAAACACGCGTTTTTGGAACTTCTCGGAAACTGATTTAGATTGACTAAAATGTAACGTCGACGTTGCTTTCTGGCCACTCCTCAGAGAGAGAGAGAGAGAGAGAGAGAGAGAGAGAGAGAGAGAGAGAGAGAGTCAGAATTCATTTCTTCATCTGTCGTTTTTCGTGGAATGCACTGTAGTAGAGCAACAGATTTGTTACTCGAATCGACAATAATCCAAGAACGAACCATCACGCGTAAATAGACCCTGAAATTGAATTCGAATTACCAATTATCCTTCCATCGCATTGCATAATCCGGTTTGCATTACATGCGAGCGTGATTCCCTCTCACGATCATCGCGACCGGTCACTCGAATGGCAGAAACGTTAGAAAGTCGAGTGTGTAAGCGGAGCTAGCCCTGCCTACATTGAGATTGCCGCAATTATCGAAATTAGACATACGATTTTCCGTATGGAAAAAGGAACGTGGGACGACGAGGATGGAGGTTTCGAGCGTAGCCAACGTCGAAGGGGAGCCAAAGTGTACGACGCACTTTCCCGGAAACGCAACCCCCTCGACAAAAGAAGCGATCGTTCACGTCGCAGTTAATATCAATGCGTGTCCTTCCGTTTATGATCGAGTAACGAACGCGGCATCGTATCGACTCACGTTCCGTAACGTTCACCAGTATTACGATGTGCCGTTCGATTGCATACGATTGCAACTTTCCTTCTAGGAGCTTCTTTCCTTGCCGGAAGGCTCTCGGCAAAATTTCTAGGCACGACGCGAGTCGAGACCAAAAGATCGGAAAACGACTATGTGAGAATATTTTGGAAAGCGCAAGATTCGAGAAACTCCGCTTAACTAATATCCAGTCGGAAGATTATACTAATCGATAAGAGAAAAGGTCCAATTGTTTCGGCCGCGATATCGCCAAGGAAGGAAATAAAATTGCGCGTGCATTCTTGCACGCTAATTTAGCGCAGTAATAATGGTGAAAGTTGTCGTTCCGCGATCTGTTGTTTCCCTTTTGTTCACGAAATCTGCGTGCTTAAGCGAAAGAAAGTGGTGCCGCGGCTTCTACACGATTATCTCCGGTGGAAGACTACTTTGTCCGCGACGTTGAATTGTCGAGTGGCCGTGGAATATTTTCTGCTATCGGCGAGCATATTAAGCAACTCGCAGAAAATTTAGCTCGAGCACACCGCGCAATGTTGCAGGGCGCGTTTCATAAAAGATTGCGTTTCGCAAGGCTACGGGATTTTGAGAAATTCTTTGAGAACCGGAGTGTTAATTACTCGTGGCGTGTTTTGACCGTGCTAACTTAAATCCGAGACGGAAGAAGAAATAGAAAGTGCCAGTCATCTCTCCTTCGGTTGTGTAATAACTGATTTTCCATTGGGTAATTGTAGATTTGTTTGTTTACATCCAGTTGGCCCCTAATCTCCGAATTTAAATTTCTAACTACTACCCGTCAAGATGCATATCAAGTTATTGATGGTTGGATTGGGATGAAAGTCTTTTACTAAGACGGTGAGGCAAGCCTTGTTCTAATTTTAGTTGCACAAGCAACTGTCAATTGCGAAACGTACACCATCATAGCCAATGGACAGTTTCACTACCAATTATGGAACAGCTTTCGAGCATATGAATGTCCCACAATGAATGCGCCGTCGCGAGTTTCACTTTTGTTTACTCCTCTATTGCGTGATGAACATTTGCCGTTGAAAATGTGCCCATTATTGTCTAACTCTTCGTTCGTCTGACCGATATTGATACCATAGTCAAGAGAAAAACAACATCGTGAAAGAAGAGAAAAGTAAAGCTGGATCATTCGCCCCGTACGAAGTTCCGTTCTCACACAATCTTAAATCATTGTCTAACTGGGAATAAGCTCGAAGGTCTCCACCTTCAAAAGTACAGGCGTGTGTAAAATAAGCGGTCATTACATCCACCGTACTTACCATCTCTTATTGAGGCCAACGTTTTCGATGTCCAACACAACAAAGATGTCACGAGACATATTACAACATGGCGATTAGTAAACGATTGATGACTAGTGCGAATGATGTAGCAACAAATAACTGCCGCACAATGTTCTACCTACGCTCGATAGAGAATAGGCGTTCCGGCATGATACAAGGAACGAGATAAATTACCTCCACCGGGATTATATTTCAAGGACAATGGCCTCGTAAATTCAATCGTGACCCACATCACTAAGTCGTCTACCATTCTCAATGGTAAAGTTCAAATGTTACGGCGCCATCGCGCGTAGACGACAAAAAAAGAAATCTCATCCCTTCGCGTCACTTTTCTATGTGCTCTACAATGAGAGGCAATCAGCCGCGTCTCCCGTAGCCCACTACCAAATTACTATTAATCATGCTTCGAGAAATCTATCGTCACCGGATGATCGAGCAAAAAGTTTAATTGCACGTGGTGAGATGTTAGAACGCGAAGGTGCTCATGCGCGGCACGTTCAACACCACGAATTAGTCTCCCCAGAAATTGCTGGGCAAATTAATTTTTGCCCCGGATTGCCGTCTACGGTTAACCGAGCGTGCAACTCTAATAGCGCTCTAACGGGCCAAGGGACGGTGAAATGTGTCTCCGATCTTCTTAAACGCGTTACCGTCTAACCAGTTTGACCAATACACTCGAGCAGAGGTGATAAATCGAGTAGCGCGACGCAATTACGGCCCGTGAACTTCAGCGATTATGAAAACCTCGGCAATGAACCCAATGTGCGCACGGGTGCAAGCTATAATCGCAAACCGGTTGCACCTAAGCGCACTGGACCGTTCAATCTTCTATCGCAATCCGAAATGCTCATATCTCAAGATACCCTCACACTCGTGTAATACCCTTGTGTCTGCATTATATCGCTTGCTGCAGTTCTCAATCGGCAATTGGCAATGAATGCCGCGCCATTACATGCACATTTATTTCATCATACAGTTTGCAATAAGTGTAACCGAGAGTTTCGGTGCGCTAACTTTGGCGAACCATAGTAAGGTGAGTTGGGGTAAGTGCAGCCTCGGAGTAAGACGAAATTTTCTAAAGTATGGTTTTTTTTATTTATTATTTTTTTTAATGACCTTATGCATCTATAAAGTTGAAAGTCATGTTGCTAAAGTTTCTATTTTGCATAAAAATTGTGAAGCTTGTGGAAGGAGAGTAAACGCAAATTTCGAATTTTCGTGTATACACTTGCCCCAGCTCACCTTACTATATAGTCGTTCAAAAAAAAATAAAAAGTAAATAATAGAAAAAACCATACTTTAGAAAATTTCGTCTCGACGGCGCACTTACCCCAACTCACCTTACACATTATTTCAAAGCTTACCTGTCACGCACGTGCGACACCATTGAAAATCCTAGCACGCGCCAAAATTGAACTTGACTTTGGCTTCGGAGTAATTGACTCGCTTCTGGTGAGTGCGATTTGGAAACTTATTAGGGTTCGTATCCATGTCCGTCGGACGATACGTGAGCCGGTCTACTGTACCTACACGCGTCGTGAATAGACAATAAATTTCCTGGTAACGCCACCGTCCTCGCCAATGTAGATATCTGAAAAAGGACACAATGTACCAATTCCATTTCTGCGGATATACCCCCTGCGCGACGGTTTTTAGTTACCTCTGTTTACGTGTCGAAAAATCAAAAACCCAGTAAGATTGGGAAAAATATTTTTTTTTTCGTTAATGGTGACGTGGTGGTCCGCACGCGTATCCGTCTGACGTAACGGATGCACGATTACAACGGCAAGGGAATATAATCACAGGACTCTACGGAAGACGCAGCCTCGCTGAATCGACGATTAGATAATAGCGCTTGCTTTCCCAGTAGAAAGTCCTGCTTCGATAGATACTCCGAGGATCTTACAGAAGGAGGGAGCAAGGAGAAATTCCAATAGCGTCTGCTTCTGTAATATATCGTAATACGTGTTAATAGATCTCGTGCGTTACCACGGAACTACGAAATTCGCGAGTAAATGTTATTAAGCGCGAATATTAAGCGCGTAACAATCTCTTTCGTATCGCGGGTATCCTTATGTGCACAAGTCCTTACTAAAATCGGCATGTATAACGTGCAAATGACGAAATAATGGGGGTCGAATGAGAACCACGAGGGCGAAAAATATCTTCACTTGCAAGCGCGAAACTTCACACGATCGACCATTTGGATTTTCTCACCTTCGACGTGGGGAAAGTGTTCCGGTTGCGTCCACTTCGCGAATGCCTTCTCTATTTTTACTAGCTTCGGTAATCGGCGGCGCATAATAGGCCTCAAGTGCTCTTGACTTTTTTTCCTAGTAGGTTAAGTGCAAGTGTCGGGTTGCCTTTCGCATCTTGCCTCACAATTCACAATGCCCCGCACGATGTCACGCAGCTCGGCTACACATTGTGCACATGTGCATACTTGGCGTCCTCAGGATGACTTATTCAAATATATGATTAGCAAATTTTTCGCGCCGCAAAAGCGTGTCTACACGCGCCGAGTCAAGATTTCAGTACATTTTGCACGGTGTAATCCATAAGAATTTGAATGACATTCTTCGTTCGAATATATCGATGATTCGAAAAGATTTACATGTCCGTATATATCGATATAATACGTAAAATATTCCATGAAAGTACAGAAATCTTGAAGCATAATACCACGTTGAATTTGCAAATATTCACCTGAGATTATACCATGTAAAAAAGAAGGTACTTATTCTTGCACCCATATCTATCGATACGACGATGAACGATGAACGATAATTAAGCGATAAGCCAATGACAATGAAGTCTTTATATTACGAACCGATGGCGACTATGCAAAGGATTTTACATAGCTCGTCGTGAAATATTACCAGTCGTAGTTTTCAATATTCAAGACACCGATTGCTAACCAATGACCCACTTTGACTTGGTAGAATACTTTCCCCAATGACGACCACTTCCGCTTCAATTCCGGTTTTTCAGTATTACGTTTGAACGAAAGCAATAAGTAAATTGTATTATATGCTTTACTTTCTTTTTATTTTGCATGTCCCAATGGGAGATATATAGTAAGACAAATTTGCTTTTATCTAAAAGATTGCATGTCGGATTTTCTATGTTTGTAGATTTTACTAAATACGAATTTTCATACTTTCATTCGTAATATTTCAGTGGACGATGCATCTGGTAGATATACTAATGGATATTTTTGGGGAAATTCCTATTTCACCGGTTCGGCAACCGAATGTGCTTACATTGGACAAGATTATACAAAAAAGAATCAAAAAATTCCGCCATCCTCATCCCTCGAAGAAGTCGGTGAATTTAATACAGAACCAAAGAAGAAAAGTCACGACGGCTTGAGCGGAACACAGTTGTGGACATCGTCCGTTTTGGATAATCCTCCTTATGCTTTAGGCTTTTACATGATAAAAATGTCAATTAACGCATCAGTGTCTCCTGCGGTATATCTTTACTAGTCTCACCTTAATAGTTAATTATTATTATCAATAAGTATATATATCGATAAAAGCAATTACCCCATCTTTCCAAAGGTTTGAACGGAATATAAATTAATTTCAGACAAGACTGATCCACCTTGGTGTATGCCTGCCCTTTTCGTGTTCCGCATCTGATGTTACTGTTATAGCAAAACTTGCAGCAAGCGAAATAGCAGCAAAACATTTAACTATTGAAAAGATTAGAGATCAGCACAATTTGTATGATATTTATATGGATCCTATATTCTGGATTTTATTGTAAGTTTACATTTTCTAGCCAACGTTTCCCAAGTATCATATTTTCATCAATTTTTAATTTTTGATTAAGGCTTACTATAAATTTTTCATATATTTTAGTGGAGTCAGTGTGGTTGTCTTTGTCTTAATGATGGTAGGTACAGGATATGACTTTTATCTCACAAGACAGTTGACCCGTAGAAAAAATGTAATTTATGACATGGAAAGACACGCGAAATTGGAGCAACTGGGCAATGGAAATGCAAAAGTTTTAAATGGTAAGATTGAATCAATTCAGTTCCAAATGATTTCTCTGGATAGTACCGAAACTGTATAAATAATTATTTTCCGCAGCATATTTCTTTGTTTGACTGCTTTTTTGTAGCTATGACGTAGATAGGTACAGACAGACACTTTACACTCCTCATTGCACATACACTCATGACATACAGACAAGACATGGACAGTATCAGAAGTAGTGACACGATTTTGTTATTATATTCCGTAGCTTTTCAAGGTACGGTCTACCTTCCTGTTCCAGTGACAGATGCCATCATCAATGGAGTAGCAGTGGTGAATAATAATAATGATCGTGAAGGTAACATGCGGCCACCCACTCCAGAAGATCAAAAACTTAGTATGTTATTTTCTCCATAAGATACTTACCATATGATAATTACGCGCTATGCAGTTATTATTTTATTACATTATATTTGTAGGCGTTTTTGAGGAACTGCTACTATCCTTTTCCATACATGCTAACATGAGAACCATATGTGATAATAATGTAGGAAGAGATACAATTAGTACTATCCATGGACTTAGGGCTATATCAATGGCTTGGGTAATATTGGGGCACACATGCATCGTACTATTTAAATACTCTGACAATATGGAATATCGCAAGGTGGTTGAGAAGAAATTCCTTTTCCAAACAATAACCAATGGAGCCTTCAGTGTGGATACATTCTTCTTCATGGGTGGTCTACTTGTTAGCTTCTTGTATTTCAGAACCAATGCAAAAGGAGATTTAAGCAAGCTTACCCAAGGGACACGTGGTTTTATCGCAGGTGTACTCAAGTTTATTGGATTTCTTCTGTATAGATTTTGCAGACTGACCGCACCATATATGTTTGTGCTGGGGGTGGTAGAAGTCTCAATGAAGTGGTTTCATGCAAACTCAGTCTTTGAACCACCAACAGCTGATCATTACAATTGCCCCAATTATTGGTGGAGAAATTTATTATATATCAATACACTTTTTCCAGTTGATCAAATGGTAAACACATTCTTTCCTCCATATTTTAAAAATTAGATCATTTAATAAAATGTAAAATTGTGTAATTTATTATTTGCAGTGTATGCTTTGGAGTTGGTACGTAGCAGATGACACACAGTTCTACATCATAGGGGCAATAATATTAATTTTAGCTACAAATCACTTCAAGATTGCAGCAACGGCATTGCTCACATTATTAATTAGTTCATGGTTAACAACTGGTTATATTGCCTTAGTTAATAATCATATGCCTAGCTCCGATGATCCATTAGCTTTGTTTGATAAAATTTATGACAAACCATGGACAAGGCTAGGTCCATATCTTATAGGAATGTCTGTGGGATATCTCTTGTTCAAGACTGATTGCAAAATAAAAATGTCAAAAGTAAGACGATTGCAAAATTTTGTAGATACATAGATAATTAGCATAATAATATAGATTTTGACATACAAAATTATAATTTCTAGACTACAGTTGTTGTGGGATGGCTTCTCACATCCGCATGTCTTTTAAGCTTACTTTATGGTTTATATGAAGCGGAACTTGCCCCTGCAACAGCTGCCGCATATTCCTCATTAAGTCACAGTGCTTGGGCACTTGGTCTAGCATGGATTGTTATAGCATGTAGCACAGGATATGGAGGTATTCTATTTTACCAACAATACTATATTTATATATCTACATCATAATGTTGTGCTAATTTTAAAGTACACAACGTACATTTTTAGGATATGTAAACAACATTCTATCTGCGCCAATTTTATATCCGTTTAGTAGGGTGACCTACTGTGCTTACTTGGTTCACCCGATTGTAATTCGATGGACTGCGATGAATTTAGATTCTCCATTTCATTTGGGGAAAGATACAGTAGTAAGTTTACAAAAATAAACAAAATTTAAGCATGCTTCAAGTACTGTAAGTTATGTTAAGTTTTCATATATCGCTACCTACTTTATGCAATTAATGTAATTTGTGTTACAGGTGATAACTTTTGTTGGACAAGTAGTGTTGTCATATATTCTATCATTTGTGGTATCAGTTTCTTTTGAAGCTCCTGTGGTCAGCATGCTGAAAATACTTGCTCCACGAAAAAGGAAACGGGTTCAATGTGCTTAAGGATTACTTCACATGTGCTTAATGACCAGAAAGTTATTTATAAATTTGTATTTACACATCTCATTTAATTATTGTATAAAATCATGAATGAGTGATAAAACATGAACATACAGTGATCATATTAATTCAACTAAGTATGTACTTATATTATTTCAAATGTATTTCCAATCTTCTTGATATGCTGTTAACTGTAAAATAAATTATTTGTCTTTGTACTTTGCACTTGTATATTCCTTACTTAACAAAGAGACACATATTAGTGTATTTTACAGTAACTACATATAATCATGTACATTATACTTACTCACTGTATTGAGTGAATACATAAAATACACTTATGTATTACACTTAAAAATGTACAGTTTTTCAGCTTTTAGAAGCAATACACTGATGAAAATTACCAGTGTACTGTGTGAAAATTTGGAATATTATATCTCGAACATAATATGTGTCATAACATTAGAAATTACGTATGTCCAATAATGTGCCATTGCCTTTCTCCCAAGCATATCTATTTCTTATACGCCGCCTTCTATTGCCACTTCTGTGTTCATTTCAACAAATAATGGACCCTCGTTTACAAATTCTTTAAATCTTTGTATAGTATTCGCATCGAATATATCTGGTTCTGCTTGAGACAAGCATTTCACAACATTATACTTTGCTTCTTTGCATTCTTTGAATGTTTCTATGTTCCTGTCCAATAAAAACTCTACCAGGCCTGGGTATACAGAGATATATTCTTGACCCCATGCTTGATTCGCCACAATTGCTAACACTTCCAAACTACTTTGTCTAATATCTGCAAATGGCTGTTTACAGAATGTGACAATCATTCCTAAAGAATCATCACAAAGAGAATCAAACCATGACTTAGTCAATGATAATATTCTGTTATCTTGCTCGTGTGTTTTGACATCAAGTATGATTGCAAGGTTACTTAAACCACGAATCCTTATTGCCGTAGGCATCTGTTGTATAATCTCAGCCACTTTTTTAAGTGCACAAGGCATATAATCTCCCAATCCTTGTAAGGCGTATTTGCCTTCTACACTTGCAGCGACATGACCCAAGGTATCTAATGCTGCTCCAAGAATGCATTGATCTCCACTATCTATTACATCGAACAATGCAGAGACTACTATTGGATACTTTGAAAAAACTTCATTAGGCCAATGCTGTGCAACATTTCCAAAAAATTTCATTAACCCAGGAATTAGTAAATTTGATAGCGGATTTTCATTAGCTTCGGCAATCTTCTTTACAAGCTTCCTTAAAACATCCTGCTCTTCCAAGTAAGCAAGACCTTCTTCTGTCAAAGCTAATTGAGTCATTACTTCCAGAGAATTTAATTGGAGCAATATGTCATCATTGTCAAGAACATTGATCAGACTGTTTAAAAACCCTGATTTTATAGATGCATAAAGACCTTCTTTTGAAGATTGAGCAATATCTCCTACTACTTCGTACACACGAAAACTGACCGTATCATTCTTTACTATCATGCGAGCGATTACTCTTAGTAATTCACCAGCATATAAATGATTTAATCCATTCCTATCTTCTCCGATCTTTTTTATTATAGCCATTGCAACTTTAGCAACTGTTAGATTTTCATCTGCAATTTTTTCAACGGTACGTACAAGTAAACTAGTATCTGCAAGTAAAAGTTGCAATTTCTCTGAATTGGATGCTGTACGCAAAAGTTCTTCTAACACAAGCGTTCTGACTAATGGATTTGAATGCGACAGTAATGAGGAAATTTCTGTTGAATATCTCAAATGAATTTCACCGGGATCTAACGCATTGAATAATATTTTGCAAGTATCACATATCTGCTGGGTATATTCTCTAAAAACAAAAAGGAAATCAAAACTAAAGTTATTCTTCTAACTGTATGGTATAGCGAATAGTACTGTCATATTGAAAATTAGAAATAATGAATGAAACATTTCCATGTTGGATTATCGTATATACCGTTTCCGTACTAATTACAGTTTATTCATATAATGACTTAATTAGATATTCAATGTAGTTTTAGTAAAATTTGCTTCGTAAAGATACAACAAAATTAGCGTCGTCATCATACCTGTCCACCGTATCCAATTGTGAAAATAACGATTTTAAGTCCAAGCTAGAAGATATCTGTTGACATTCCACATCATTTAAACTTGTCAGTTTAATTTTTATCTCAGCCAAAGCATGCTTCTTGCTCTCGATATCGTTCAATTCGCTTAAACAACAAACTTTTCTTTGAACCCAATCCGCCATGGTCGGCATATTGACACTGATTGACACATTGGGCGCATTCAGCCAGTCTCGGCGCTGCCAGCGCTGAGCTACGCAGTACGCTTAGCTAAGCGGTGACCAATGATTGGTCAATTTTGGACACCGCTTAGCTAAAATAGCTCAGCGCTGGCAGCGCCGGGACTGGCTGAATTGGGCTGAATGCGCCCATTGACACAAGCGCTTTTGATTTCTTATCTGGGATACCAATGTACCACCCAGAATATCCCTACATTCTACAAATGAGCTCCTTTTCGTTGCATTCAATTGCCTTTACAAACTACTTGCATATTATTTCTATCAATATACGGATTAATAACTTTTCAACTTTTCAATAAAATGTTCTCATCTCATCCCGATAATTCAATGAGCATTGACACTGGTTGACACGATACCATGATAAACGATTAATCAACATCAAATGCGCGCGCAACTCTTAGATCCAATACTTTCCCTGGTTTGTATACAAGAGAGAAATGTTTACAATACACACTTTACTGCTAGTCAAACAATTCGGAAGAAAACTGATAAATTGTTAAAATAGACACAAAGTACATAATAGTCGATAAAAAAACAGCTTACAATAGATGTCAAGAGATTGAAACTATGTACGAAACGGTAAATTTTTTACTTTACCCAGATTATAGACAGGGTGCCTCGTTTCCGTCAGTGCGTTCGCGTACGTCATAAGACGTTTGTGGACGTTTGTCCGTATGGTCGCAATTCGATTATACACAGACCTAATTCAACACAAGGTAAACGATATAATCACGATGAACGGTATTAATCTATAAGATGTTCAAATTACAAAATGTGTCTCGTCAATTTTGCAGTACTATAATAATAAAGAATCATCGTTACTTACATTTCGCTGACATAGTCTGTACATCTGTGTTACCTTATCAGGTAACCAGGTGATGCGTTCCTTGCCCTCCCAACATTGGCTCCAAATCCGCGTAAAAATGGCTCATCACGATGTTTTTTATGCGGTGTTTAATTTTTAACATTTCTTGAAACTATAAGCAAATAGAGTTTTGTACACATAGTTACTTGTAGGTATATAGGGATTGGGGTATTTATGTCAGTGTTCTGTCACATATTTTCTTATGTGTATCAATAAATATGAGTTTAATGATATATTTCTATATATGTTAAATTTAATATATACGAATACTGCCTCTACTTCCTTTTTATGTAGTGTACCCTTTTTTTTCTTACTATGTGACACTTTCAGTGTAGGAGAACGAGCAATGGCAGCGCCAGATGCATTAGCCCTTGCTGTTAACGACCCTGTGTTACGACTGTCACAGTATCTGTTTGTTGGGAAAGAGTATCCTGACTATCAACCTGGCAACTGGTTCGTTCACGATTACTTTTTAGCCAAAAATGTCCCATCGATAGAGGAATTAGCAGAAGATGTGAAAAATCAGCTACTTCCTATTGAGTTAATCACAAAAGTAAACTATTCCATACTCATGTTCTATAATCAAAAATTGTTCCACGCCTTAACTTAGCTTCATTTTGCAGGCCTTTGAAAGTAACATTGTTCCCCATCCGGAAACTCTAGTATTCGCTCTTGCCGTTTGTTGTAGGCAAACTAAGAGCGAAACTTTACGTCATGCGGCTTATACTTCTGTGGAAAAAATTTGTTCTTCTCCCGAAAATTTCATATTGTTTATCAAATTTGCTTCCAGTTTATGTAAACAAAAGGAATTAGATCAAAATGGAAAAGCCAAACAGGGTTGGGGTCATGGTTTAAGGAAAGCCGTTAATAATTGGTATCTTTCTAAAGATCCAATGGAATTAGCAAAGTGTGTGACAAGATATAGGGGTAGATATGGTTGGAAACACAAAGACATTGTAAAATTGTCACATCCTGTTCCCAATTCTCTCGGTATTGAATTAGATTCATCAAAGTCTTTTATAGAACTATGATCTTTAGTCGATTTTGTTAATATTTACACTAAATTCTTTTGTCCGAGTAGAAAAAGAAGTTATACTTATGTACATAGTACATGGCTTGGTGGATGCAAAGAAATCATTTGAAAATAAGTCAGAAGCTCAAAATATTCTTCAGTATATTCAGCAAGTGAGAGATTTCAAACAGTGCCAGGACAAAGTTGAAGCAGCTGCTCTTATCGAAATGCACAAATTAACATTAGAACATGTACCTTCGCACATGTTGAAATCCGAAGAGGTTTGCCAATAATGATATAGATAATATGTCACACTTGCTTTATGGTAAACAATTAAATTCGTCTAATGATTTTACAGACTTGGAATTCATTAATACCAACAATGGATTTAATTACATTATTGAATAATTTACAAAGAATTCACAATCTTGGAATGTTAAAGCCACATTGTCCAACTGTTACAAAAATTGTTGATCAAATTACCAATGTAAACAATCTTGCTAATGATAATGTACACCCAGCATTGATTTTAATTACAATTAGAAATTATGAAAACTGTGGAAAGTAAGACATTTTTACATAATTACTCTAATAATTTTATTACTTGTAATGATATGATACTACTTACTTATTTTTCTATATTCAAAGGCCCTTGTCATTTGAGAAACGGAAAATCAAAGAGCAGGCAAAGGGTCCCTTGCCTACTCCACTTGAACCAAGCACAAAGATTGTTGATGCTTTGTATACGGCACTAAACCTTTCCTTTGCTGTAAGTATAACAATCTTTTAAACATTTAATAGTTTTATTATATTTACTTTATGTTATATTCTTATATATTGAAGCACCTGCAGCCAACTGGTTTGCAA
Organism: Tiphia femorata; assembly: GCA_944319695.1. Lineage (NCBI taxonomy): Eukaryota > Metazoa > Arthropoda > Insecta > Hymenoptera > Tiphiidae > Tiphia > Tiphia femorata. Next base: position 3,744,504 of record OX090899.1, read on the forward strand.
TATATGATAACAATCAATATGAACAAAGTTATGTTGGAAAATCGTGCTTGGCGTAGTGGCAATGTTAATGGTGCTGAAGCAGGTTGTATGATTGCACTTGCACTTCTTCGTTGTGAAAAGAACGTTACAGTCGCAACATTTAAAAATGTAGGGATTCATACTGTAAATATTGATAAGTCTGCATTGTTTGATCAAGCATTGAGAAGATTACAGCAAATGCCTGTTGGAATTGTTAACTTGAGTAAACCCATATCATGGGCTACTCATCAAAATAATAAATATGATGTATTCATTAATGTTGTGGACCAAATATTTGAAAAATCTGACACGTTTGAAGAAGCACTAGAAACATACAGAACAAAATTGAAACTTCCACAAGCAAAGTATGTATTCTACCTAACTTTGCTACACTGCATGAGTCTTACATCTTTTTATAATCGTGATATAAATATGTCAAAGAAGTCGAAATGTTAATTACTTTATATCTGTACACAGGTTAATAAATTGTGCTGTATGTTCATCGACCACATATCACAAGGAACATCGAGATAAAAACATTTTAACTATCCATGGGTTTGATGCTACAGTACCTAAGGTCATTGAAGCATTTTCCAAATCTTTATTCTAATTGTCATGTGCTTCTGATGTTTTTCTCTTTGGCAGACTACATCCAAGGAATATTTGTCCACTTAAGGTATCAGTGTGTTCAGATCTGAAATAGATATTTGATAGCGTCATTCTATAGAAGGTAGTCAATTAAACAATACATTGAGATTTAAAGTTTCTCATGCACTAGATAAAACAAATTATGTCCTCATATACTTAAGTAAAAGACTGTCAACAGTTTCCAATAATGTTGAAAGGCCATTATTCAAATTTTATATATTGGAAAAATATGCATTTTTCTTCTTTTTATGAAAAATACAAAACGAGCGATAAATTTTTTAAGAAAAAAGAATATATATAGTTACAATGATGCAATGGGTAATTAAAAAAGAAATTTTGTTCGGTGCAGTATCTTCAATTTAGTACAAAACTCCATGACCGAGTAAAGTTATTTACCTTTCATTACAAATAAACAAGTAACTTATGCTTTGGCATATGACAAGTTTATCACAAATGTATAGTAACGGAAAATTGTCTCACAATAATATTAAATAATATTTACTGCATGCTTTTAGTATTTAACATAAACTGTGTAGACACCACGTATTTTAATTTAGGTTGCAGACAGCTGGAATAATTCTACTTATTGTTTTAATTAAGCTCTCATTTTACACAAAATTAGTAAACATAACTAATTTGACATTCGATTTTATAATAATTAACTTTAGACAATTTAGATCCTATTTCTAGACTTACAAGTCATATTTCAATAAGGGTATATATTGCATTTTATAAAACTAACTACACAATAAAACTTAGGATAAGACTGGATATTAGATACACATAAAGCGTCTAACATAACAAACGGTGCATTTTTATGTAATGATAACAAAACATTTAGTTTAACATTATTGCTTGCTTGTTTCCACTGGTTGGCGGTATAGCTTTTGTAATATCTTTAATAAGATTTATAGATTTAATGTGATTTGTAAGATGATACATTTCTAAGACCGATGCACTTCTGGCAAAATGAATAAGAAATTTTAAAAAATAGAACGTTGAAATTTTGCCCACTGTGATATGCATTTAGCCCCAAAGAGTATAGACTTACATTAGTATAATTTTACTGTTATATTTCATATTTGCCATATCCAAAGTGAATGCGACAAATACTAAATACACTACTGATATAATACTGTGATACGAAATGCATTGTTGTTGTTCAAACTAGGAAAATGGGTAAGTAAAATGGCCAGAAGTGCATTTTGTGTCTGCTTAATTTGTTGATTAGTGTCTACACCTATTAATGCATAAACTTTTGTTAAGATATACCGCAGTATCCAGAGATACCTCTAACACTGTCTCGATCCCTGAATTACTATCACTGAAATCTTGGTTAAGATATGAAGCAAGATCTTCTTAATACATTGCTAAAAAGTACAGCGTGGATGAATTCTCAGGTCCGAAAAACATTTAAATTAAGTGTGTACTATTCACGTGTCCTTTGCAGCCTTTTTGGTAATCTATGGATCGAATAAAATTGTATTTCAAACTAGTTATATGTCTAAGTACTACTAGTACTTTAGTTTCTTATAAGGAACTGTAAACGAACTCATACACTATACTGTGTTTTAATAAGATACTTTAGAAATTGCATGTATCAGAAGTCATATTTACCTAGGTAATTTTGCAGCTTAGTTGCGCGACACTTTGTAGGGAGTTTCTTAAAATATAAGTTATTGGAGCTCATAGTATTTTTTAGAAAAGTTTTTCCTAATCGAATTTCGTGCGACAGTACACTAGAGATTATTTATATATACCAAGCTAGATTGTTTCACATTATAAAATCTAGCAAACTTTTTATAAGAAAACCTTGAGGATAAAATAATAAAAATATGTCAAAGTCGCGCAGCTAGTTACTATTTACTCAACACAAGAGTATAAAAACATAAGCTACATTTATACTTGTAGCTACATGTATTCACCGATATCGTAGTAGCTAGTTCACCATGTATATTTACACAGAACAATTGATAAGTTTGTGTTTTGCATGCCCCTTTTACGATTTATTATACAGAACATCCCAATAAAATGTATGCACTCTTTATTCGCTAACCGCTTTGGGATTGCATGAAACAAAATTTTCACTTTCGGGGAAAATGTAATTTAATGTTGTTAGTTCGCAGTGACGACATGATGTTGTTTATCGGGAAAAATTAGCTATACTGGATTCGCTATGAGAACAAATTGAAATGCCTTGTGTAGCAACAGTATCTGGATGCTAATATTGGCCACTTCAAACACCCGCATTAAGCTACATTTTCTCCAAAAGTAAAAAATTTTATTTCAGAATTTTCAGCGAATAAAAAGTATATGCATTTTATTCAGCTATTTGCGTTCTTCTATATTTGCTAATTATATGAAATCTTGAAAAAAAATTATTTCAACCTTTACAAGAATTACAGAAGGTAATAACAAAATCCAGCATAGTTCCTTTTCAATTGTATTGTGTATGGTATACGTATCCATTAAATGTTAAAGAAATACATCCGAAGTACGGAAAAGCAACCAATAGAATTATTGTGAAATAGGCTCTGCGAAAAGCTATCTGAAAGATCATGTACTTTTACATTGTTACTTCAAAAGTCATAGACTTCGGGATGCACTTAATTCTTATACTTAAGGGAATTAATATGTTGAATGTATTCATGCTAGTTAAAAGGACTATTTACCATAAGAAAAGAAAAAGAAAAATGTCACCCTACATAGTAAATAGATGATGGCAAGTGTCAAGATTTGTATATACACAAAGTGTTTATGCTATCTTGACAATGTTATGTGCAGATGGATTACATGAGATGAGATCAGCTTCCTTGCCAGGCGATTATTTCAAAATCTAAGCTCATGTGATTGATTTTGACCAGGAAGCACAAAGTATTTATCTTATAAATGTGTATTCATACAAATACTGTTTTACACATAAATCGTACTTGCATAACTACTTGGAGTACACATAAGTACGACAGCACTATGTTCCTTAGAATTAAAGAGATAAAAATTGTACTTGCTTTCTTAGTACATCCCCTTGCAGTTTTACAAAGAAAATGCTCAATGTCCGTCACTTAGCATATTTGAAGCAATGCCAAAAAGAGATATTAAAATTTATCGTACAAAGTAAGACAAAGTACCTTGATCATGTCCTCAGAATATGAGTCAAAAATGTAATGTGGATGTACTAAGATTGCAAATTAAAATTATAGATCTTCTGATTCGTGATTCATACAGAATGCCTACCTTTCGGCCTTACTTTTTTATAAGAAATCTCTAAACGTCGATGGAAAAGTAGCATTGAAACCGTGCCCTCAGAAGGGTTTTATTTATTTAATGCCACTTCGCAAATAAACACTTTTAGATGGCAGTGTTTCCAAATATTCTAAGAAAGAAATTTTAATATAAGTTAATTATTATACTACTGGTTAAAAATCTTTTTTACAAAAATTTGAGGTCAGTTAATAGAGCTAGTAATAACAGAACTGCATTACACTTGATAGCCAAGTTCTTCGTTAGATGTTTGTCATTTGAATTGAAGTTGGGCAAAGGCTATATGAGATAATTGTGCAAAAGTCTCCACTAAAATGGCTGTTATGTGATTCTGACATTATTTTTATACCTAAGTAATTTGTACAACAAACTATGAATGTATCTAGTAACTCGACTGCTTCAAGCGAACATTTATCAGGAAGTTATACAGAAAAAATACATTCTATTACAATTATTATATCTATTAACTTGTATTTCGATACAATAGACAAGGCAAATGAGAATATTAGAGGAATTATGTCTACAAATTCCGTTTTTTGTTGAAAGTGAAACTGGATCCTAAAATAAATTTTCCAAAATCTACAAATTTTTCATTCTTTAGCTATTCCCCATACCCCACATCGCACAACATAGATTAATGTAACTGTTTGCGACAAAAGTATATACATTGATAATTGATTTGATGCTACAATTTACTAAAAAAATGTTTATTTCTTGATACTGATACATATCTCATTTACACACATACGTAACATCTATATTGTACATAGTACGATATAGCTTCCTTTTGAGAGACAGTTAGAAATAAGAGTTATACATACATCAATCATTCCTGTTCTCACACATACACTGCAAATATGCAACGCGAGTTAGACAACTGCTTATTAGCTTATAGATTATATTTAATGGAACATACAAAACAACTAAAATAAATTAACGACACATGGAGTCTTACTTGGGAACTGATTAAGCAAGTCTCATCAGTGACATTCCTTTTCTTTACTGTGTTCATGATCAGAAAGGTCCAAGAAGACCATTATTCCTTTAAGCAAATACAGTATAGAATAATACATACAGTGAACATCACACCTGTTCAACAGGCTGATACGACACTGTTTCTTGTTATTTTTATATTGTAAGTTTCATTGTTAACTCAATACACAATAACACACTTGTCGATCAGTCTTCTGTGTTCGGCATTTCCACGGCGTATTAGTCTCTAAAGCATTTGCATGGGAAGCGAATTTCAGTCTAAATGCACATGAATGCATGTACTAAATCAGCACAGTTAGAGTTCATCTTTTACATCATCTTCTTCACCACCAGTCGGTGGTACACCACCACCAGCTCCTTGATACAATTTTGTAATAATTGGTTGCACTATATCAGACAGTTCCTTCTTCTGTTTCTTGTATTCTTCGGGGTCGGTGTCTTGATTATTTTCCAACCACTTGATCTTTTCGTCAATAGCTTCTTCCATCTTTGCTTTTTCAGCCTCACTAATTTTAGAACCAAGTTTGTCTTTGTCCGCTAATTGGTTTTTCAATGAATAAGCATAAGATTCAAGTTCATTGCGAGCCTCAACTCGTTCCTTCAACTTCTTATCGTCATCTGCAAACTTCTCGGCGTCTTTAATCATCCTCTCAATATCATCCGGAGTAAGCCTATTCTGATCATTTGTGATAACAATCTTCTCTCGGTTGCCTGTTCCCTTATCTTCCGCAGATACTTGAAGAATGCCGTTAGCATCTATTTCAAAAGTAACTTCGATTTGTGGGATTCCTCGTGGTGCTGGTGGAATTCCAGTTAAATCAAATTTGCCAAGAAGATGATTATCTTTAGTCATCGGACGTTCACCTTCATATACTTGAATTGTAACAGTGTGCTGATTATCCGACGCCGTTGAGAAAATTTGTGATTTTTTAGTTGGAATAACGGTATTCCTAAAAGGTAACATAAACTATTAATATAAGTCAAATGTACAAAGGCAATGTAATCATTTTTAGTAATTAATGTACTCTGTTAACAAATAACTTGTAACGCACCTAGGAATTAGTTTCGTCATTACACCACCAACTGTCTCGATACCCAATGTAAGAGGATTAACATCAAGAAGAACAATAGAATCCGTATCCTGTTCTCCAGACAAAACACCTGCTTGAACTGCAGCTCCATAGGCAACAGCTTCGTCAGGGTTGATTCCCCGTGATGGTTCTTTACCCCCAAAGAATTCTTTGACAAGTTGTTGAACCTTAGGGATTCTAGTAGATCCACCAACAAGTACAATTTCATCAATATCTTTTTTACTCATATCTGCATCTTCTATCACTTTTTGTACAGGCTTCATAGTGCTACGGAAGAGATCCATGTTCAACTCTTCAAATTTAGCACGGGTCAATGTCTCGGAGAAGTCTTCACCTTCAAAGAAGGACTCAATTTCTATTCTGACCTGTAACCAATCACAATGACATTATATAGAACTGATCTCCCTTAATTTATTATAATCTACTAAATCTTTTTGTAGCAATATACATAATCTTATATTTTAGATTGTTTTCGTACCTGATGATTAGCGCTAAGTGCTCGTTTGGCTTTTTCAACCTCACGACGCAGTTTCTGTACAGCTCTATTATCTTTCCTAATATCTTTGCCCTTCTTTTTCTTATAAACCTTGATAAAGTGATCCATTACTCTCTGATCAAAATCTTCACCACCAAGATGAGTGTCGCCACTGGTAGCAACTACTTCGAATACTCCATTATCAATGGTGAGTAAACTGACGTCAAAAGTGCCACCACCCAAGTCAAATACTAATACATTCTTTTCTCCATCTTTCTTGTCTAAGCCATAAGCAATTGCAGCTGCTGTAGGTTCGTTTATGATTCTCATGACATTGAGTCCAGAAATTGTTCCAGCATCCTTTGTTGCCTATCGAAAACACAAAAATATTTTTCGTTAAACTAAACATTGGATAAAAATGTGAAAATATTGTTTAAATTCTTTAATGGGTTGGAAATCTTTCGTGCATATCGCACTGATTTATTACCTGTCTTTGTGCGTCATTGAAGTATGCCGGTACTGTTACAACAGCATGGGTTACTTTTTTGCCCAAGTAAGCTTCGGCTGTGTCCTTCATTTTTGCGAGTACCATTGCAGAAATTTCTTCAGGTGCAAAGACTGTATTTCCTTTGTTTGTCTGCACTTCGATGTGAGGTTTATTATTTTGCTCGATTACTTTAAAAGGGAAGAACTTCGAATCACGTTGGACTGTAGCGTCTGACCATTCTCGTCCAATTAGACGTTTTGCGTCGAATACAGTGTTTTCAGGATTTGTAGTTAACTGATTTTTAGCAGCATCTCCGATTAACCGTTCACCATCAGCAGTGAATGCTACATACGATGGTGTAATTCGATTTCCTTGATCATTAGCTATTATCTCTACTCGCCCATTTTTATAAACGCCAACACTGAAATGTACAAGTCCTCCACATCAATGCGTATATCGAAGTATGTTAATTTTCTAATGTAGCCAGTTTGCTAAAGTTTGCCTTTTGGCAAAGTTCACTACTCACCAAGAATACGTTGTTCCTAAATCAATTCCAATTACCGTTCCAATATCCTCCTTTCCTTTTTCCTCTTTGGCATTGGCTAAAACGGCCACAAGCCCTAATATTAAAAGAGCTTTTGCTCCCTTCATCTTTTATTTATCGTACAAGATGTTACCTGTGGCGAAAAAAAAAGTGAATTTAGCACCAAGCTAACCAAATTCCTATTTTTAACCGAATCGATTTATTCATCGGATTGTACAATGTACCAAACTATAAGTGATCAAATAATGTTCACGGCATATTCTAACATTACCTCCGAAACTCTTCGAAAGAGTGACGTGCTTTAATTTCATATTTAAAATCCACAATATTTCAACGTCGAAAATTTTTATTCAATGAAATTATGCGGAACAAGATTATTGGCATATTACTTTGACTAAAGAAAGTTTTACGCGTTCTATATAATCATTAATTGAACATACTTTCTGGAATCTTAATATCATCCCAAGACGTGGCAAAAATGCGAGCAGGCGATATATTAATTTTAGAAGAAAATGTCAACGTAAATGACTTATATTTCATAAGCCTGAACACGAAAATGCGCATGTAAGTTGGATAAATTATGTAAAATTGTTACTTACCGAGTAAATCAATCTGTTACAGCTTTTTTTGAAGAATACGCGCAACAAATCACTTTAATATCACAAGTCCCGCGACCGATCCAGAAATGACTGAACATTGAATGCAACGCCGGGATATTAAAGGGACGATTACGTCGTGGCCTACGCGGATTGGCTGCGAACGTTGTGCGACTACGGAAATAAGTTCGCTGATTGGTCACAGCATATACAGTTGGCTAACACCGATAGGCCCACGTCACAACGGCATCATACTTTCAGAAGATTCGAGATTCGAGTAACCATACGATTGGAGTAAGCACGATCAGCACCGTCAGAACGATTGCACGATACGAGGTGTCTCATGTAAAACGTGGAGATATTTTACAACGGTTGGAACAGACCCTTCGACCAATGAAATGTGGTTATAAAAGGCTTTACAGTTATTTCCGTTATTGTCTGAGAATAACGTTTATACGTGTACTTACCTTATGATCTCACGATCAAAGTGCGCCTACGCCTACTACTTCTTTAAAGTTGTTATTTTTGTATTTAAGTGTACTTGTCCAATTCTTTCTTCATTACGTACAACACGGAAAACGGACATTTGTTGTAGAACACAATTCCTACAAATGCATACTTGTAATTAGCTCAACTACTTTTTCTAACGGTACACATTTGGCCTCGTTTGCGCACGAGTCATACCACGAATGGTACGCGTGTACACTTGTAACTTCAGAAGACCGATTTTATTACATATATTGTAAAACGTGAAATATAACTTAACTTGTGAACATAATTTGTGATTTGAAATTTTGTTTTACAAACTGTCAATTCCATTGTACATGGTCAAAAATAGTTTATATTAAATATATCTCCAAATACGAAACTTTAGTTGAATTAATAATCAGAATAAATAAATACGTTATATAATCCATTCATAGTTTAATAACGACAATTTTATTGTTTCCAAATGTAGACCAATCTATATCATGTCGATGAAAGAAGTATATACATTTCGACATATGTGTAAATATCGTTAAGTTCTCAGTATTTAATATTTACTTTTTGGTAATAACATATCTAAAATTAATGGTGTAAAATATGTTATGATACAATCTGCTCCAGCCCTTCTCATTGACAATAAAACTTCGGATAACACATTTTCTAAATTAATCGCTCCATTTTGTGCACCGTGATAAAGCATTGCATATTCCCCTGATACTTGATAAACAAACATAGGATACTCTGGATGTGCATCTTTGGTATGTCTAACTACATCTAAATAAGGTAATCCAGGTTTTACCATTAGCATGTCAGCACCTTCCGCCACATCTCTAGCCTACGAGCAAAAAATATGTTGTTGTAGGTGATATGTTTCATGTATAAAAGAATAACTTACAGCAGCTCTTGCGGCCAGGCCATTGCTTCCAGGTGGTAATTGATAGCACTTTCTATCGCCAAATTTAGGTGCCGATTGAGATGCATCTCGAAAAGGTCCATAAAATCCAGATGCAAATTTCACAGCATAGGACAATACTGCAACTTTATTTGACAATCCAGCTGATGCTAAATTTGTTTTTATCGCACCTATTCGTCCATCCATCATATCCGATGGAGCAACTATTTGAGCTCCTACACAATAATATATTTAAAAAAAAATGGTTCTAATCGTACTATTTTTAATTATAATGAACAGCGTACCAGCTTCTGCATATTTTAATGCTACTTCAGCTATACGGTTTATGCTTGCTTTATTATTTATGGTTCCATCATCATTTAAAATTCCACAATGTCCATGACTAGTGTACGAACATAAACAAACGTCACAAGCTACTAATAAATTTGGAAACCATTGTCTTATCAGAGGTAAAACTTGAATAATAGGATTCTGTGCACTGTCTGCGTTGCTACCAACAAGATCCTAGATTTATAAAAATATACATCAATATACATTTAACATTTACGCTAGCAAGTAACAGTAAATTTTATAGTTTACTTTTCTTAAGTGTGTGTAGGCCCCAAATAGTAATATAGACTGTAATCCTTTTGTTATTAAAGGTTCTAGCATATTCTTTAACTGATTAATGCCATAGCGATATACACCTGGCATACTTTGTACCTCATCTTTCAGATCTGGCTCATCTCTGCAAACACAAACATGAGTTACAATTCAGTAAAAAAAAAACAAACAAAATTTTTTATGTTCACTAATTTGACAATTTCTGTAAATCATTTAATTTATACATATTGTATATTTAAAATTCAAACAGCAAAAACTTTCTTATATAACCAATATTAGAAATGCGTTTTTAAAAAAAAAGGTCGACTTTTATAAAATACAATAATTTTTTGACGAAGGTGTAAAGAATCAAATTCAATTTTTGTATGTATGCTGCATGTGAACGCGTATTTCGAATGCGCGAATCGCGACATTTTCTAACCGCGGTGATACACAGCAGGTTAAGTAAAAGTACTTACGACACAAAGATTGGGTACATTAAATTGTTGACTGTTATTTCTACGTTTGGAGATTGCCATTGTCGCAATACAGGATGGAAAATACCACTATGTAGAGTGTGTTTAGCTTGCACTTCAGTCATAATTAGTATTTTTTTAACGTTTTCCCTTATCGTTCACAGTGGACAGTACCTCATCAGTACCTCGATTAAAAAATATGTCGTGCTACCTGATTTTCTCGAATGATATGCGGTATTGTAACTCAAAACAGCTTATACCGAAGTAAAATATTTTCTGTCTCAGATGCATCTAAAACACTGCAATAAAAATTGACATATTTTCAACTATGATTCCGGAATTCTTTCGATTATCTCAATATTTACGTATATTGTGGTTTAAAATAGAAAAAAAGAAATACAGTTACGATTCTGTTTAAAACGAAAGTAATATCATTCATTGATTGTCAGCATGACAAGCCAAAAAATGCGTTTGTTAAACTTGCTTAAAATGTTAATCACAATAAAATAGTAATAATTACCCTAAAATGATACCTTCAAAATTTCTGAATTTCCCGTGGTTCATTGCTTTCTCTTCTCTAAAAAAACATTTTGTACATACCGAATACACAATTGTGCACAATGTTATAATGGCGCCCCAGTTCGAAAATTCCCTCCAGAGAGTTTAAAGAAGAAGGCGGGAAATTAGATGAACTTTGTTAATTTTCAAGAAGGAAATATACTTATATTCCGCATTGTAAATATTCAACGCTTATCATAATTAAATTTCTTTGTGTCATCAACAATATTAACAACTTTACATGATTAGTCCGTAAAAAAGTTTTTTAAATGCTATTTTGACAAGATGCGGTGAAGATTATTTTGTATTGGTTCATTGGATATACACAATAAACAGTAACTACGTTTGCATCGTATAAACTGTCAAATTTATATATAACGTTTATGTTCATATAGCTTCAATCTAGTAATTCTACGTTATTATTATTGTGAAGAACCATTGATGATTTCACAATGGTTGATCAAGAACGGCAAGTTAATGAAATGGAAGTTATTTCAACTATTTATGATGAAAACGAATTTTTTTATACAAACAATGATAAAATAGAATGTTGGATTAACATTTTTCCAAATTTGATTGAACAAAAGTTACAGGTGAAGTATGCAGAAATTACAGTACACAACGGCTCTATTTTACCTTATGAAATGTTTTTTGTCGAATACCTACCACCTTTCCGTTTATATATACAATTGCCTTCCAATTATCCTTCCGAAGAACCACCAGCGTATCATCTTAGTGTTTCATGGCTTCCCCCATGGGAAATATCATACCTTTGTCAAAAATTGGATGATTTATGGGAATTAAATGAAGGCAACGAGATTTTATTCTTGTGGATGGAATTTTTAAAAAATGACGTTTTCAGCCATCTTAATATACAAAATTCATTGGATATATCATTTATGTATATGGCCTATGTCACTCCAATTGAATACCTTGAATCTAACTTACCAAGAATATGCGACACCAGGGCGACAAACTCTGCTTTATTTTTAAATCCACATCAATTTTTAGTAAATTATAGCAAAAGTCAGCATATAGCAGAATTTGAAAAAAAGTCACATTTATGTACTATATGTCTTGAACAACATGTTGGTAAAAACTGTATGGAAATATCACAATGCCAACATGTGTATTGCAAAGACTGTATGAAACAATACATTACGACTAAAGTTAAGGATGGCATTATAAAGATTATATTGTGCCCTGAAGTAAATTGTACATATCAAATAGATATTACTTGTATCAAAGAGCTGTGTCCCATGATTTATCCAAGATATGAAGAACTTATGTTACGTGTAACGTTAAACTCAATACCAGACATAGTGTATTGTCCCAGAAATAGGTGCCAATATCCAACTAGTCGAGAATTTGACGATAATTTGGCAATTTGCGCTAATTGTAACTATAGCTTTTGTATTTATTGTCGTAAGGTATTTACTTATTTTAATTGTATAATAATCAGTTTTTGTAAAACACTGTACACTAAATAAGCAGGTACTAATAATTTGGAAAATAGGTATACCATGGAATTGAACCATGCATTATGGCTCCTGCCGATGCAGCAAAACTTATTCTAGATTATCAGAATGGGGATCTTAATAGTAAAAAGTCATTAGAAAAAAAGTATGGAAGGAGGCAAATACAGAGAATTGTTGAGGAGCACTTATCAAAACAGTACTTGCTGGTATGTGTTTTTCTATATTAAGAAATAACTTTCCAAAGAATAACTTTATCGTAAGATTGTAATTCTAGGATAATGCAAAGCCATGTCCAAATTGTCACACTAAGATCAGCAAAATTGATGGTTGTAATAAAATGAGCTGCATTCATTGTAATGCCTCATTTTGTTGGTTGTGTGGGACACAGATAACTACCCAAAATGTATACGAACATTTTAATCAGAAAGGTACATGCTTTGGGCGATTGTTTGAAGGAGCTATTTTTGGAGAGGCAGATTTTTTAAATAACGTGAATATAGTGCAAAATATTATTTGGTTTAATCAGTAATAAAATAATTCTGTAAAATTATATATTTTGTCAAGGAAATATATTCCTTTCTTCACTCGTGCTTACATTAAAAATGTATATATAGAATATAATTAAAATTTACAGTCTAAGAAACCAATTTGTCTTTTTATCAAAGGCCTCGATGTATCTATATACATAATGTCATATAAAAATATACGTTATAAAGTATGCGCAACAATGGTTTTAATCACAGCAATGAGTAATATGTGCAAGTATTATACTTGTACTTAGATTTTAGGCCTTGTTTGGTGTGTGAACTTCCACCGCCGTTTCTGTTGATAGCTGTTCCGCTACAACAGATACCGCTGATCCTCGCCTTTCTTGGTTTACACTTGCGTCTGTAAATTACGACAAAAGTGAGAAAATTGATATTACACATTCTGTCAGTTTAATATTACCTGCGCAGTCTCTATCGCAATGTATTAGTTTCTGCGTTTCAAGTATACGATCCATGTTTAATTTTATCACTGTAGGTCCAAATATCCAATATCCAAGACAACCACCAATTACAATAGCAATACTTATGTATCCATTGTATGTCATGACTGCCATCATGAGAATATAACCAAGAGTACTATGAGCAGACCACAGCAACACTTGAATTATCCACTTGTACCAGCTTACACTGATAATATATTTCAATATAAACTTACAGTGACAAATTTACCATTTTAGTTGCCAAAGAATGTCTTTTCTTTAATTATAGCGATATAAGTGTAACTGAATCAAATTAAACAATACCAATGCGTAGCAGGTGAGGCAAGAGATCGCCGTGATATTTTAAATAACAAAGTTGAATTCTCCGACGACGAAGAAGTTAGTGCCTTTGGTGACATTGTTAATTGCTGCAGTCTGATTTGTATTATTTTCATACCCTCGTACGCTAAAGCAAGGGCCGCTAAGCCTAAACATGTTGAAAGAAGACCCCATAAAGTCCTAACATTATACCCTGGGAATAAGAATGTGCCCAAGTCTATACCAAACCAATAAGCCATATCTGAAATTGAGCGACACATTTATCAGATTTTGAAAATGCGAGTATTCAATATTCAAATAAATTGCACATTACCGTAATTGTTTCTTTAGTACTCCAGACAGAAAAGATTGAGCTTGTGACAAATACTTAGCACTGATAAGGAGCAGCTGTGTAGCTGCCCCCTCATTGTAAATACCTAGCCTTATCACTGTTTTAATTGTATATTTTTATGCAGTGTATCCATTATTTTAAAGTGCACTTTGAATTTCTGAAGCTTCTACACACTGGCAAACGAGGTTATAAAAATGTCTTTTGCAGTCCTGTTTTTATTACGATTTAAGAACAATTCATACCATTTGCCTACAATTATTTTTAAAAGCTATAAATAATATTTGCATATGATAATTTAATTTTGAAAATTATTCTTATTGAAACATGTTCTTATAACTGTCCCGCATCCGAAAGCCCAAGAATTCAAGTAATGAGCTTGATTAATTGAAGCAATTTATGTACGCGACCGTTTCTTTGACGTATATTCAGAATTATAAACGATAACCCATTGTCGAGAACCATGCGCGCAATTCAAAGTTACGTTAAGATATAGTCACGTGATACGAGATCAAATTAATTTCTGAATTGAGATTATTATTGTGTAAAAATATATTAGCGTTTTTCCAGAAGAAGTGCTGTAAAACAATCGGTACAGTCGGTTCCTGCAGAACGCATTATACATTTGAAAACTGACAAATGCTCTATCTTCGATAGGGATTTTCTGATTCGTTGATTGGCCAGTGAATTGGAGCGAGCAGAATGGTACCAAGCTATAAACTATCGAATTGAAATCGCCGCATTACAGAATAAAAAGTTGTCACTTGTTTTCCTCATAATTGTTTAAATAACATTGGAAAGATGATGCTTCTGTGATTATTTCGAAGGGAGGAAATTAATTCGTGAAAAATTTGCCGGAAGGTGGCGGATACACAAGCAACATCAGCGCTACCTACATCGTTTGGACGAGCAAGCGTGGCTAATCAAAGCACCAAAAGGTAAGCCGTAAGGGCTGTTTATTTTTGGGTTTTCATTGGGCCGCTTGGTCCTACAAGGTTTTTTCTTGAGTAATGTGTTTCCTGCTCGTGTCGGATCGTACGTCGTGCTTGAAAATCAGTTGACGAAGCAGCAATGACCACGGAAACGTAGGTGAATCGACGGACAGGCCGTAACGTCGGGCATCTTGCCTAGTAAAGCCAAAACTCCATCGCTATCCCCGACCCCCTCTCTATCCACCTTGGCGTTCGCGCCTTTCTAACCAATTGCCAGACTGCTATAAAGTCAGAGACATGTATACATGTGTATACACATCGTGATTCGAGAAACTCTTTAGCGCACACGTACGTTTTCGTATTAGACACGCGCCCTGCACTCCTTTAACGCGGCGGCCTTCTCCTCGTTACAAACGCTAATACCGGCGTATCTCGCTCTCCTTTTCGTTCACAGGAAAATGAGTAGTTCGGAGGAGGTATCGTGGATTTCGTGGTTCTGTGGACTCCGAGGCAATGAATTCTTTTGCGAGGTGAGCCCGTTTTTCTCTTACTTCTTACGCTCTCATCCCACTTCTTTCTATCAATCTGTCATTGCGAACAGTAACAAATGTTTCCATCTCTTTATGACGTTCCAGCGGGTGAAGTACGCGATACAATCTGTCAAGATCGTAAAACAAAATACACATTAAGTAATCGAAGAATAGAGAATCGTTTCGCTATCGGTTTTACTCTTTGCGTCGCGCGTTGTAGTTAAGAGCACAAGCTTGTATCTGAATTTATTTCTGCTAATTCCCTTAGGTCGACGAGGATTATATCCAGGACAAATTCAATCTGACAGGATTAAACGAACAAGTTCCACATTATCGGCAAGCATTGGATATGATCCTGGACCTTGAACCAGGTACGTATCACAAAACAGAAATTGTGTACAGAAATGTAATATTTTTTCTGATAGGATTTTCCAATTTTCCCTTAGACGACGATTTGGACGATAATCCAAATCAATCAGATTTAATAGAGCAAGCTGCTGAGATGCTTTATGGCCTTATACACGCACGTTACATTCTTACCAATCGGGGTATCGCACAGATGATAGAGAAATATCAAGCAGGAGACTTTGGTCATTGTCCACGTGTGTACTGCGAAGCGCAGCCAATGTTGCCTTTGGGTCTTAGCGATGTTCCTGGAGAAGCCATGGTCAAAAGTTATTGTCCAAAATGTATGGATGTATACACCCCAAAAAGTTCAAGGCATCATCATACCGATGGAGCGTATTTTGGTACAGGATTCCCACACATGCTTTTTATGGTCCATCCAGAATATCGACCAAAACGTACAGCAAATCAATTTGTACCTAGGTGAGACTACAACCCATTTAATATGGATAAACAAAGATATTATGTTTTAGGATGTACAAGTAGATATATCCTTTTCTATTTACAGGTTATATGGTTTTAAAATTCATCCGTTAGCGTATCAGATTCAACAACAGTCCGCTTCTACGTTTAAAGCACCTTTACGAGCTCTTAATTATAATAACGGAAAACGCTAAGAGCATTTTATAATAGACTAGAACATTTTTTTCACTATCCATTATGCAATTCTTAATTTCGTCCCTCAAGATTTAAATAAAATATTATTTTTTATATCTCTTCATACGTCTTTGCAAGGCGCTAAGATACATAAGCCCGTATTTCCAACCTGTCAATTTATATATGGTTGAGCAAATCCTCCACGTTTTATGAATCACCACATAATGACTGCAATGAGTAGAGAAAGGTTGAAGAGTCATAATAATCTTGTGAAGCGGGACAGTCCTGCATGCCTTAATTTCAATTTTAGTGGCAAGCCCCCCTGAGAGTAAATCATGTTCATGTATAACACTAAATTTTGCCCTTTAAGGAAAAGGGTAAATAACATACCTAGAATAATTGTTAGACTGTAAGAGGGAAGATGAGAACTATAAATAGAATACACCTGTCTGTATGAGTCCCATGCATCACCGACATGATTGCTGCCAAGTAGTTCCTATGTGCAACAAAGCTTTCGTATGGAAGTTAATTATAAATTGTGGAGCGCAGGTAGCATCAGGTTTATTACATTAATTTTCCAAGCTGAGTAAATGATGTGTAAAAAGATTACTTGTTAAACATAATTTAATTTAATTGTCAAATAAATATGAATCTGAACTGTGACAGAAGAAATTCCTTTACGTATTGTTCATCGTATAATAAAAGATTCTATTCAAATATTTATTGCCATTCAAAATCTTTGCTATCACAGTTTTTAAAAGCTTTTATGTGCAATCTAAAAAAGAAGAAAATAGATACTATTATGCAAAATAAGAAAATCTCATTGTTAATTTGGCGTTTATGAACAAGTTTGTTATACTATATATACTATATACAATATTGATTCCTGGCAGATATTTTTCGTAAATAAAATGTAAAAACCTTGCGCTTCTTTTAAATATATGTTATATTTTGATTTTAAATTGATTTACATTTTTTTTACACTTGTGTGTCAAAGTAATGTTTGCCAAGTGTATATACAGTTTAGTATAATTATTTGGTACATTTCAAAAGAGGAGCTGCATAAAAACGATATCTCGAGTAATAGCACCGAGGAGAGATAAGGGAGCGCTGACCGCGCCTACGCGTCTAGGGAGGCCAAAAATTTTCACTACGTTGAGCGCCACTTTGACGTAACTACATAGCAAAGTAACATAGTTTACATTACACTTCATACGTATGGTTGGTCGAATAGAGCACTGCAATTATCTATAAGCCGTATTTGCATGCTTGAAAGCAATTCAAAACAATGAACAGTCATTTCTCGCAGCGCTTAATTTTATTTCCATGTTATCGTAAACCATTGGAAAGAATAGATTGGAGTGGACTGAAGCTGCTTTCCTTTTACAGTTGAAATAAAATATTCAGATCAGTTCAGTTCAATGCGTCCAATCATATTTCCGTCTACTTCAGATTTCATACATCTACTTGCGGGTTCTGCAAAACGATGTATTCACGCGCAATATTCTAAATTCATGTTTATTTCAATACTTAATTTATATACTTCCGCATTTTCTGGGTTCTGCCGATGGCCTAACAAGCAAACAATACAAATTTTTGTTACGTGCGAGCAATAAAGTAATAAAATGCAGCTAGTCTGTGTTGACTCTGGTTGATTCGCGTGCAGTCGCGTTACCGATCTTCATCCCTTGTCGCTCGACAACGATTGGCCAGCCACGCGACTAATCATTGGTTGGCGTCCTTGCAACTGCCCGCGATTGGCTCCCCACCAACTCTGTGTTAGCGCGGCTTTTCGAAGGTTACAATGATATAATTTCCCGCCTATAGCAACGTTGATTATCTTTCATGGTTGAAACATCGACCATCTTCACGTTTGCGCTTCTTCACAGCTGTTGACCAATTAGAATTCAGCTTTAGAATTTGAATCCGACGGCGATGAAAAACCGGTAAAGGCAGAATCAAACTGTCACACAGATATTTTCATATCAAATTGGTTATGCGCGACTCGTCATGAAATGTCATAAATACCTTTGTGTGCATATATGAGCATATTTGCAGTATTATTATCAGTGTGACATATCAATTGTCTAAAATACAAAGAAACTATTAGGGGGGAGGGGGGTCCATACACGCGCATGCCTTCGGTACAGGAACACAAAGCAGATCTCGCATCTTTCTTTCTGCAATCGTCAAAATAAATGTAAAACTGTTCATAAGAACGTCATTATTTTAAAGTGTTTTAATGATAGCGAGAATTATGTGTTACTATTATACAGTTAAGATTACGAATAAGTAAAGAACATCTGTTCTGCAAAACATTAATAATGGACGATTCATCAAGTGACAGATTAAGTTTTGGCAATATTGGATTCTATAATACAAATTCGCGTCCAAAATTTCAGCCCATGCGCGTAAAGGCGTTATTAGAATTTGATGAAAGCGACGATGAAGAGGAAATTATTTCAACAAAATCTGATTCTGAAGATCAGCGACTATTACCTCCAGAAAATAACTTTAACGAGGATGCGAAGAATATATCAAAGAAATGCATTATTAATACATCGGATCAACAAACGAGGAACACAAAACTTGAACATACCGCATTGAGTGAAAGTACTAACGTTACAGGCCAAGAATGTTCTACTCTTGTTCCCAACAAAAATGAAGCCAATTTTAAGAATACAGATGTATGCGTAAGCCCTTGTATTGATATGTGTCCTAAGGCAGACGATCGACAAATTCACGAGATAAAATCTTCAATGAACCTGCATGAAATTAACACCATGAATAAACATAAGCCTGCGTTAAATCTAAGCACCGAACCATTTTACGCACACGTGCCTGATACGAAAAGTATCCAAAACACAAATCTGGATTTTAAAACCAATTCGCTTCAGCAGCAAGATGAAATAATCATTCCTCCAGCTAAACCAAGTCAAAGTACATTGATGCATTCTTATTCTGATAAAGGTGAAGGTAAAGAGCAATTTCACACTGCAAGTGCAATGCACGCAATTGCTAAAGACGATCATTTGAATAATGAAAAACAAGACATTAATAAAGTTTTACATAGGGATTATAAAAGTGCAAATACAATTGCTAAGTGTAGTATTTCAGTTCTGCCGAGTTGTGGAAATTCATTAGAACCCTCTAATTCTGAGACGCATACAAGTGAAATGAATACTTATGAGACACCACAATCGATAAATTTGTTAAATGCTCATTCGGAAAATCTTCAGACCGTAGAAGATATTAGATTACAAAGCAACCCTGCCAATTATGTTATTGCAGATACACCTATGAAACATCCTCCTTGTAATAGTACAGTACGACCAAATCCATGTTTATCCCACAGAAATATTTTTCAAACTCCTCAGGGTAAACTACAGTGTGATACTTCTAAAAATCAAATTCATACTCCAGCTAGTTTGTTATCACATTGCATACATAATAATCAGAGGCAGACTCCTTTACAAAATAACTATAATAAATATGTAAGTGGAAAAGAATATGCAGTGACACCCAGAAATGTGCAAGTGCCTGTGTATGGACATAATATGACAACGCATGGAACCCCCAGGTTTGTAAACTTTGTACTCTTTTAGTATGAATTTCAATGTATATATCGGAGAACTTTTTGTATCCAACTGTAGGTATGCAGATGGAAAGTACTATGTCAGGCAACCTTTAACGGATACACACCTATCACAGTCTAGCAGTAGCAGTGATAGTTCTGCATTCCTAACAGAAACCAAGCCACGCTCAGTATGTACACCTTCCCTCGCTAAAGTAGAAGAAATGGTACATGGGGATAATACAAAACCTTCTTCAGAGAAGCGACATGGTAATTTGGATTCACAACTTAACGAAGAGCTAAAAGAACAGCGTCGATCAAATGTAATATCAGAGTGTCGGAAGACAGGTCCCAAAAAAAATTTGAATATCAATTTCAATATAGCAAATCCTATTTCTCATGGAAGCATACAGAATAACCTGGGACAAAAATCTGAGACGGCCGATAATGTACATAGTTTACCTGCTGCTACCAAGAATGATAATATACAAGGCCAAGGTGTAAAACATGTTGTAGAAAATATATCAAATGTTCAATTTTCATTACCATCTACTTTAGCAAAACAAAAGGAAAACAAAACAATTTTTGTGAAAGATAAAGAGTATTTAATTCTTGGTGTGTTGGGGCAAGGTATGAGTGGAGAAGTGTTAAGAGTGCAGGAGGTGTCTTCTTTGGAATTACGTGCTGTTAAGTGTGTGAATCTCAGTCGCATGGATAAGGAGTCTGCACAAGGATGTTTAGAAGAAATATCAATGTTGTATAAACTGCAAGCACCATGTATCATTAGGATGTTTGATTAGTACGAAGCCACTTAAAATATTTTATATATCACTTACAGCTAATTGCATATTGTTTTTGTATTGACATGCTTTAGTTATGACATATAAACTAATTGTTTTAGTGAGATAAAATATCCTATGGTGTACGTGGTAATGGAAATGGGTGACACAGATCTGAGCCAGCTTTTAAAATCTATGTTACAAGAAAAACAAATTCCTCTCACAATGATTCTCTATTATTGGACAGAAATGCTTACAGCAGTGAAACATATACACGATAATGGTAAAGTATTTCATATCGAAATAATCTTGGATTAATGTTAGTTTAATAACTTCAACTTTTCATCATTCACTTTGATGTAACTTTGATTTTAGGAGTTATTCACTCTGATTTAAAGCCAGCAAACTTTTTGTTGGTCCGTGGTAGACTTAAGTTGATTGATTTTGGAATAGCTTCTAGTTTAAATGCAGATATGACGTCTGTTGTTAAAAACTGTCCTATTGGAACCCTGAATTATATTAGCCCTGAAGCTCTTATGGATATAGGTGGCAATATCGATTCTGTTGACCATAAAGTAAAATACAAGGTAAAACAAAAGTGTAAATAAACAGGAAATTTGTCATTGGAGATAAAATAATTTTGATTTTACAGATAAGTTACAAATCCGATGTATGGTCGCTAGGATGCATTCTGTACAGTTTGGTATATGGACACACACCATTTCATCATATCCGTTCCCAGTGGGCTAAGGTTAATGCAATAATAAATCCGAAGCTAAATATACATTTCCCTATTACAACGTCCACTACAAACAGTACAAAAAATGTAGAGGAAACACCACCGATCTTAATTGATGTGATGCAAAAATGTCTACAGCATGATCCAAAAGCTAGACCTACAGTTGCAGAACTGTTACACATTTCATACATACCCAATAAACAAGTTCCTGTGGCTACACCACTTCCAAATATACCAGGTGGTATATTGGTGAAAATAAAACAAGCATTAAGTGAAGAAGAGTGGCGGCAACTGACGCAAGTAAGTTTGCAAAATATTAAAACTCATAAGCGAGCTTTGACAAGAAACCAGATTATTCTACTTTATATTTTTCAGATTTTAGAGAAGAAATGAAATCATGTTCAGCCCACAAAAATAAATTGTAAAACTGTACATAAGCCACTTTTAACTGTACTAATAATAAAATCTGTATTTATAGTTAGGTAATATGTTTTCATCTTACCTCTGCAAGATAGTCATTCCACTAGGTATAGAACAACATTCTTTAAATTAAAATATCTTATATTTTATTATCTCACATTCGTGCATACAAATGACTTGCTATAATAGAATTAGTATTACTTATCCGTAGTAGATGGACTACACAACTGAACCATCACGGAATCAGTCATATCTACAAATTCATATCCCTGATGCAGAGTTAACATATTCTGGGTCAATTCCTGTACAGTTATTTTAGTATGTAAGAGGTAATGTTAAATAATACAAAAGTATACATCAGTACTAATTCACAAATACAATGTATAAAATGACGGAATATATCTATCCATCGTTATTATTTTTTTAATCCTATTTTTCTCTTTTATCACTGACCACACTTGAATTCATGCTGATTGTAACATGTATTGCACCAACAAATATATCTGCTAATATTTTTAATACTGCAGATCAATGTATAGTCGTCAATTGCCAATACTGTAATAACCGCTCACCCTTGGGTAATGCCATGGAAGTTGGCCGCTCAAAAGTCAACATAATGTCTTTAACTTTGTTCTTGAGTTCACGGTCAAATAAATGTCCCCCAGTGCGTTCTAAAGCTGATGCCATGTCATATTCAATAGAAGGAAGTGGTTCACGGATGAAGCGTGCCGCACTTGCTATACTTGGCAAAATGTGCCACTGAAGGGCTCTTATTTCCCATAAACTGCTAAGAAGTGCATTGCTCAATAATGGATCTCGTTCTTCCATGAGAAATGGGTCACCTGCACCTGTCCCCTCCTCTGAAATTGCTTCTCCTCCTTGTGGATGATCAATGAGTCGTTTCAATCCGGGATGTCTTAACAAAAGATTTCCCACAAACAGTAAAATAATGAGAATATCTTCTGGTGGAGCAACTAACGTAAGACGGGCGAGTCTCTTTGCAAATGCTGCTACTAATGCCTCTGGTAAATGTCTAAAACAATATGAACATTAATGAAATAGTTACCCCTTAGTATTCAAGGAAGGAGCTTTAAAACACTTACGTGGAACTTAGAAACATATCGGACAAGTAGAATAACCGAGCTTTATACTTTGTGTGAAAGATTTCAGGTTCAAACATCGAATAAAGTTTTGTAAATATATTTGGATATTCAAGATTATGTTTAGTGACTAGTATAAATACGCCTTGCAAAGCAAGTAGACCAATAGGACCATCCGCGTCCAAAGAATCCATGAGAAAGTCTGTTAACAAGACAGGTTTTTCTAGATGTGGCATAACTCGTTCTAGTAATACTACTAATAATTGTTTATGCAATGATGGAGTTAATTCCCAATGCATAACGCATGCCCAGACTTTGTTCAGTGCTCTTCTGGCACCAGAGTTATCCCAGGTGAAACCACCAGCATCTGATAATCAATTATAACATATATTTGTGAAAACACGCAAAGTTTGATAATAATTTTAGATAAATAAGAGTGATTACAGTTAAAAGTACCCTCACCATCTTGTGGTCCACACAACAGTTGCTTTCTGTCAGGCATTTTGTTTTCTAGAAGGTAATATAGGTATGAAAGTATCAGTAAGGCAAATACACTACAAAGATATAATGTTTGTAAGTCGTAACTGTATTAAATGTATTAAAAAAAGTATTTGTACCATCTGACTCTTTTGGCAGTGGCAATTTGTGTATAAGTTCTAATAAATTTTTAATGTAAGTTTCCTGTGGTTGTCTCTTTGGAGTAAGAGAAGGAAGACATTTCCATGTGTAGTACAGAGCATCGGTGTAACCTGCAATCTCTTGAAATCTGGCTATCGAATTAATATTATCCTTATCCGGTGAAAGTAAAGCCATCAAAATGGGTTTTAAACGAGGCAATGGAAAGTAATACCCCAGGTTACCGGTCGGCTCAAGAGGCGCTTTGCCTTCTTCCGCCATTAGTTTAATAGCTGTAGTAAGGGCTTGTAACTGGACGGCTGGCCGACTCTTTTCCACAGTTATAAGAATTTTTTCCCAAATCTCTTCATAACAGTTTCTCAACCAAGTGATGTATCGTGACTCTGGGCTAGGCTCTGCTCGATGCATGCCAGAAAAACGGTAAAATGCTTATTATGCAAGAGCGTATCCAGAAGTCTGTGTAATCGATATTTAATATTCCAATGAGCCTGTGTCTAATAGATGATGTCACAGAACTCATAAGTACATTTCGCACAAAGTTAGATGACTGTCAAAAGACATACGGTTACATTCATTTAAAAGGTATGATAAACTCACCAGAGATTGTAAGAGCTATTGTACGTTCCTGATACATGTCACCACGTCTCAACACCTCGATAAATATCGTCTCTATCGTAAGGAGACAGGACGAAGTGGATTCCTGAACAAGATCGAGACATTACATTTGGCCTAACCTCAAAAATACGACGATTCCGGTAAATGGAATGCATTTTATGGCTTGTACTTACATTCCACTGGTTGATTATGTCTACTAAATTATTGGCATGCTTTCTCGATACAAGAAATTCCTGAGCTTTTTGTCTGAGGAGCTTCGCAGACATTCTTTGACTGGAGGAGGCGCCGGGAGAATCCGATGCATCCGCCATCGTTACAAACGAGTGATTTTGTGGTAATGCTCGGTAATGGCAGAGGGCGGACAATTGAAAAACGTCTTAACACAATCACCTATTCATATACACTTTATAAATACCTCCTGTAACTTCCATAGAAAAAGCTTCAATACTAAGATCGTAAGCGAAGCTTACTTCTGCTTACTTCTCGTCGTAAACTGGCAGCTGGCAGGTAAAAAAATCAATACCTTCTTTGCCGTGGAGTTTTACTTGTAAGAATATTATTTTGTAATTCAATCGGCGAAGTAATCGAGAAGTGGAACGCAAATCAAGAATTCTTCCAAGTTTATATGCAGTAGTTGTGAATTGAAAGGTCACCGAAGATCTTAAATCATCAATTGTTCCTTAAAAATTATCAGAATTCAACCTGTGGAACCTGTGGCATATAGAACGTGAAATGTATATTATAAATTAATAACTTACAAAGAAGCAGTGTATTACTGATTATCTAAAACAGTTTTATAAAGCATAAAATCCAAGAAACAAGTGTCGATTGAATAAGTTTCGCGATATTATATCTGTAACATAAAGTATGTGTCAGAATTAAAACACACATTGTGTCTGATTATAAGGGTACAAATGAATGATGACACAAAATCATTTAATGTTACGTACATCTATGATTATAGAAGACTTGTGAGCGAAGTCTTTCAATTCACTTTACAAACTGGCTTTCCCTGCATTATTAGAACATTTTAATACAAATTTTTTTAACAGGGCAGATTAAACTTTTAAAATCTAAGGATTTTCTTGCAATTTTCATTGCTGTCCATATAATGGTGATTTAACAAGCATGGCAAAAGAAGTACCACATAAATTGACAAGGGGTGATTTTGATGCCGGTCCGTCAAGTTTTAATGAAATTATCCCAAGATTATTTTTAGGCAATCTTACAGCTGCTACAGATGTAGAATGGCTTAAAGAAATGAAAATCTCTCACATTTTGACAATAGATTCCTGTCCTTTACCTAGGAAGATTCAAGAGCTTTTGCCGGATCTTGTTTTAAAATATATTCAAGTTACCGATATACCACGTGAGGATTTGTTGACTCGTTTTGAGGATTCTTTCCAGTTTATAGATTATGGCTTAGAATCAAACGGCAAGATTTTGGTACATTGTTACTTTGGAGTATCTCGGTCCGCAACCATAGTTATAGCATATATAATGAAAAAACTTGGGAAGAACTTCTCCGATGCATTTGCGTTTGTGAAAGAGAAAAGGCGATTTGTTGGTCCGAATCCAGGTTTCGTTGCACAGTTAAAACTCTATGAATCTATGGGATTTGGTATAGACAATACAAACGTACAGTTCAAGATGTACAGACTACAAATTGCAGCGGATAAAGTTCGCAAGGTAAAGATCCTTCCACAGAGTTGTATCGACTTGATAAAGCCTGATCCTGCCCTGACCACAGTCCGACCAGAACCAACCGTATATCGATGTAAAAAGTGTCGCAGGATTATAGCGAGTGCGAGCAACATTTTGCCACATATGCCACAAGAGAAGCAAATTTGGCGACATATCAGCACTAAACGTACGTCAAGACAAATGAGAGGTAATCACGAGCACGTGGAGACAACAAAACAGGAGGAACAAAGTCCTGCTGAATTTTGCAACAAAATATATTTCATAGAGCCATTGGCTTGGATGCCCAATATAATGCACAATGTCGAAGGCAAGCTGAACTGTCCAAAATGTAGTACAAAATTGGGCTCGTTCAGTTGGGTAACTGGCAGTCAGTGTCCATGTGGGAGCAAGATAGCTCCGGCATTTTACCTGGTTCCTTCTAAAGTCGATTGGAGTAATGCGGTACAGAACGTACAAGTAACAGTATAGTACTCCAATAAAACGTAATTTTTGGCTAATGCTACTAATGGACGGAATATATACACACCGAAGACTTTTAAATATAAGACGTGTTTTATCTCTCTGAAAGCAGCAGGCAGCTATCAATATATATTCACGACCAATTCTGTCTGTGAGAGTCACAAGCCCATATTCTAATATCGTGCCAATACCAGAATGTATATCTATACATGCATTAATTCAATAATTGTATTTGAAACATTTCTTACTGTATCAATACGAAAATAATATGGCATTCTGTGACTTTGGTGTTCATATTTACATGCCAATGCGATACTAGACGTAACAACTATGTTAAGGCGATGTTTCTTCCTGTATACTTTGCTTACATTACAATATTGAAATATTTCTCCGTGTCTTCCATTATTAGTCAAGCTACACGAACTCATTAAAATTATCATTACTTTGTTACCCTGTCTTTCGTTCTTAGAATCTAAGTTTGCTTAATTTACAGATGGACGCGACTCGCTCTAACGGAATGACCTATTCCCGCAATCTCACCTAAGTTTAAATAATCGAAGTTTACAAAGAGTACAGTTAACATTAATCGAATTAATGTCACGGGACAATTGTGCAGAGTCTCGAGGGAACACTATTACATTCCGATGATCGCGTGGGCTAACGTCACATACTCGCGTGCATTGCGGAGTAAGGCGTTCCGTATGGATGCGTTCTCAACCGTAATGCGCTCAAGCCATTCATCGATGTCCCATCCAGTCCACCGTGAATCTCCGCTTGATGATACGTGGCGATACTCATGTTACCCAAATTACCATTAACGAATCCGTGACAACTGGTCGAGGTCTGAACAGTCGCATAGTTCTGCGGCGATCTCCAGTAATCGGTATAGGAATACTGGCCGATCTGGGGTGTCTGAAGGGTATCCGGGGTGGTGTCGTGCGAGTGCGTCATTCTGATGGGTCGCAAAGGTAGACTGGTTTCCATCTCCCTGCTTGTGTTCGATCCCCGATTAATAGCAGAGCTCCGCTCATTTCTGCGGAACTTGGCCCTCCGGTTCTGAAACCATACCTGCAAGCAGGACCAACAATCACGATTAGTGTCCCGTGAGATTCTCCACCCTCCATAGACAAATTGGATCGCTCGATTATCAAAATTTTTCAAAACCACAAGCTACCCTAGAGTCATCGACCAAAATAAACGCATACATCTTGGTGTTCTACCGAACGATGATAGAAAGCCAAAAGAGCAAGAGATAGAGAAGTTGATTCGTGATCCTTATTGGTACAAGAGAGGACGAGGATGAAAAAAATAGGGTTGCGAAAGTACCGAAGGAAGAGGAAGAAAAGGAAGAGGAGTGAGACGTGGACCGTGAGTTTTGCTGGATGCAACTTAGGTTTGGAGATACGACGGGGGCATGGCGTGGCGCGGTGTCTCTCGATACGGTGGCGGTAGAGTACGCACGGATGAACTCGACGAAGACGGGACAGCGTGACGGCTCCTGGCAGGCGTACAGGCCGCAGACGAACGGACAGACAGACGCACGGGTGTAGCACAGGGACAAGCGGACAGGCAGCAGACAGACGTGCGGATGGACCAAGTGTGGCCTCTCGTACGTGGCAACACACGTGCTGGATACGCCACGGTGTCTTGCCAAGCGCAGATGCCGCCTGGAAAGACGCAACGATCCCCGGCAGGCTAATCATAGCTCCTTGCCCTGACAACCTGTCTCCTCCGATTTTCTGCCTAGCTGTCCGCAACCTCCACCCTTCTCCTCCATCCTCCTTCCACTCACTTCCACCGTCACCGCCCTCGCCACCCTCTCAACTTGTCACCGTATTCTTCTCTTCCCTCGTCTCCTTCCTTCTCTTCCTGCTCGGTGCTGTCTCCTCCTTCGCTCAAGACATCACCGAAACACGTGTGCCCGCGGTGCCGAGAGCCGCACGAGGAGAGACAGCGATACTTTCTCAGAGGACTATCCCTTCGGCACGACAAAGTAAAGGGCGCCTTCAAAAGCCCCTTCCCGCCCAGTCGTTCGACCTTTCCGCGTATCGCTCAAAGGGATTCAATGCCAATTCGAGTCTGGAGCTTTTTTTGCCCTGGTCCCTGAGGTTACAGAAATTAATGGAACTTTTGGACTGATTCACCGTGATGTTTTTGGGTAATGGGTTATTATCTCGTGGCGAAGGTAGAGAGCATGAGAGTTGATTTGACATGGATTTATTTGGGATAGTCCATGGCGAGGAAGAACTCGAGTTTCACTGTCTTCACGAAACTGAGTAAACTAGGTACTGCGACAAGGTTACATCACCTGTACTCTGGCTTCCGACAGCGAGACTCTCGTAGCGAGTTCCTCGCGCACAAATGCATCCGGATAATGAGTCCTTTCGAAGACTCTTTCAAGAGCGGCTAATTGTTGGGCCGAGAAGGTCGTTCTGCTTCGCCTGGGTCTTCTGCTTCCTGGCGTGGACGTGCTTTCGTTGCAGTCTGAAAATGGAGAATTGAGTTCTTTGTGTTTTTTGCTTTTAACGATAGTTTTCTCTAGCTTGAATTATACGATCGAGAAGTATCATGAACTTGGAGAACGCCGAGCGAATCATATCGTTCTCGATAGACAGTTTCTCGTGTCGGTCGGGTATCGTGAAAATAGTCACGATGGAAATTGCTATGGGCTCGCGAGTGCAGGCTCGCGGATGTGGAGCTCGTTGCGGCGTTGAAACACTCGAAGATGCCGCGGGCGATAGGACGGTGGTGCGCTTTGAAAAAAAGGGGAAGAACGGGCGCGGAGCCGGCTATTCTTGAATGAGTCCACTGTGCTTGGGTATTCATCAAAGCGGCATAATGCGACCAGCATGACTGGAAACGCGCGATTTCGATGAAATCAAATGGCGTCGCCTTAGCTACTAGAGGATTAAACGTGGATGCGCTTTCTCGAGATCGCACGGCCCGATGGATCGCGATGGCCACGATCTCTAGGGTGGCTGAAAATATTGGAGAAACTCTCAGGAGGTCAACGCGATAAGGGTTTCCGAGATCGAAGCAATTTTGAATTTCACGTTTACCTCGTCCGTAGCTTGCAAATCGATTCGGACGTTCCCTGTCTGGCTCGCTTAAGTTCATTTAAAAATATAGAAACGCGTCCATCTCGACGGTCACGTTTGTTTAAAGGCCAAACATTATTTCCAATCCGATGGACATCTCGAGGCGCTACTACCAGTTACGACTGTTTCCTATAAATACAGAGCTATTTTAGGTTTCTTACCTAACGTGTGTGTCGGTGTCGATAGTAGGCGGGAGACCGTGAAATCTTGTGGCGCGTGCGAATTCGTGACCTGGGACACTATCACTCCAGTGGTTGCCTCCTGGTCGCCGTTCACTCCCAACATTTTTCAGGGCTGTCAAAGACTCCTGGTCGAAAGGATTACAATCTTGTCAGGACTCAAATGCAAGTTCTTTATGCCTCTAACTAATTTGTTTTCGTTTCATATTTTTTTTTGGGGACCGAGTTCGAATACGTGTACGTCGAAAAAGTAAAATTCACCCTTTTCAAATGTGCAGTAATTACACTTGCGTGGTAGCATCCGCCAGGGTGAGTTTATTTACGAGCACGCCGAGCCCCATCGAGCGAAGCGCGTCTATGGATAATTTGTCCCCGAATGTTAATTGAAGCATTTCCGAGGCGAAGCGTGACGATGCAATTAAGTCGTCCTGCCACGTGCCGCCGGTAGTATACGAACGGGCGCACGTCACCGCCCTACCGGAAATTCTTCCATTACGTGCCTATTCCCAGTGTTGGCGTGTCTCCGGTTATCGAAGCTCGTCATACGCGCAAATCACAATTCACGTTAGCATCCGGTGATCGCTCGTCATATTATATTCCAAAACGAATCAATGCGATTATATTCCGAATCAATTTTGCTAAAACGTTATTCGCCTTACATCCGACATGACCTACTTATCGAGATCGAAATTAAAGTATGAATTTTCTTTATATTATAATTTGTACGTGTTTCATATTATATTTTTATCGCGAGTGTTAACGCGACAATGAAATCGAATACGTTTGCTCTGTACGAGCGAATGCTCTCCCGGTTTTTTACTCTCTCTCGTTTTCGATTCATCCCTTTAGGTCGACCCTTCAATAAAATCGACCTGACTTGCCGTGTTCAATTGTTCGCGCTGACGGAGCGTAAAATATGCTAATTATCGACGTCCGTGCCAGTTTCCGGCTCCATCCGATATAAATTATTAAGACGGCAGACGATTAAATTAGGAACGGGTGTACTAATCGATTAAAATTCGTCACCCTGCTTCCCCAGGTAGATCCTCGTGGTCGTTTGTAAGGCCTCGGACCTCGAGATTTTCTCTACGCCCGGATGCATGACGAATTCTCGCGTGGATGCAAGTTTAACCGGATCGACGATCTCGACCGTGGGTAAATACATACGCGCGGGATGAATCGTTAATATACATATAAATTCCATCCGAGGCCAATAGTAATGACGTTGCTCGTGGTGGTAAAGAAATTCATGGCGGACACCGCACACTAAGAGGAAAATTCCATTGTAAATGTTACGATTCGCGAAAATCACTGCGCTTTACTCACCAGGAATTAGTATTTTATTTGCTAATTCTGGTAGAGGGATAAAATATTTTTTATCCCGAATACGAGGATCCAGGACGACTTTAACTGCCATTCGGAAATATGCGCGGCCCGTAAAATATTTTTATGTTCGACGAGTAACGTGAATAATTTCTTATACGTACATTGAAATATCCCGGTGCTGATTTCCTCTTCTCCTTTCTTTTACAGAGGCTCTTGACAAGGATAAACCTCCGATCTGTCTTCACTTCCAGAGACGTCGAAAGTACAGGTCGACGAGATGCAGTTCTATCGGATCCAGCCAATCGATCGATCCAAACTTGGGACCCAAAGCTCCTCAACCTACTTCACTTTCCAAGTACTCCGCTTACAATTAGCTCGCAGGTACGTTGATCGTTACGTCGGTAATTATCTCGCGGAAGGGCTGCTCTTATCTCTAAAGGGTTGTAAACAAGCGAAACTTTGTCTTGGTTCCTTCGACCCTTCCGACTATTAGTCGTGCACGTCCCTCTCGAGATAATCTCAGGCAAGCCGAATCAATTTAAAGTATTTGAATCGATTTCACGATTCGTCTCGTTGGAGTAACCTCGCGATCGCGCGTCTTTTTAATCGATCGTTCGATCGGCTCGCGCGTTTTTTTAATCGAC
The DNA here is from genome assembly GCA_944319695.1 of Tiphia femorata. Lineage (NCBI taxonomy): Eukaryota > Metazoa > Arthropoda > Insecta > Hymenoptera > Tiphiidae > Tiphia > Tiphia femorata. The sequence goes on from OX090899.1 coordinate 3,776,481, forward strand.
CGTTCGATCGGCACGCGCCGCGACGCCTCGCGCCGCGGGCGAAACGAGGAGACCCCCTCGTGCGAACGACACTACCCTTTCCAATTTCTCTATAGACGAGCGCCAGAATCGGAATTTCTCGTTACGACCTCGCGATCGGTTTTGCGCGTCGCGACGACAAGATACATTCGGGGGAAATGGTTTTAAACGGAGGCGTCATTTTGCTCGGGGCGGCGGGATGCCAACTGACTTGGCCGAGTTAAGACGTACTTAAAGGTCCTCATCTCCATCTCCCTCGTTCTCTCTCACGCTCTCGTCTTTCTCCTTCTCTCATCTTCCTCCCTCCTTCCTCTCTCCATCCCTCTTTCTCCTTCCCACCTCCACGAAGTCTCTCGTCGGATCGTCTTCCACGCGTTACCCCTCGCGCGAGCGTCTCCCAAGATACACACGCACGGGACGCGAGAAATAGAGCGTTTTAAGAGTAGGTGGAGATTTTGCCCGGCAGGCTCCACCTTCATTAGACGCTCATTGGTTTCGAAATGATTCTACGTAGCTTGTGCGTCCGCTCCGGCCCGGCCGGCGTCTCGACGCCGCACTCTCCTCACGGCCTCCACGTGCGCGCTTCTTCGAGCGCAAGGACGAGACGAATCACGAATACTTCCTCCTCTTCTCGCGAGGTACGAGCGCGGAGATTGATTTTGCATTCCTTTTTTCTCTCTCTCGTATTCCTACCACGTTTCAAATATATCCACTATCGGTGGACGTGTAATATTCCACGAAGCGCAAACAACTTTTTACGGAAGATTCTAAGTACGTACGAATGGTCCTGTTAGAAGGAGAAAAAAAGAGGAGCAAGAAATATTCGCAGGGACAAGGAGATCATCGAAACGGAGAGAAAGGAGGACCCTACCTTCCTCGCGGAGGGGCCAATCCTCCGTAATCCGTTGTCGACCTCCAAATATTTGCTTCCCCTGCTCCTTCCTCGTGCCTCGATCCCCAAGTCAAACTGCGAACTTAAAGAACGTGGGCGAAAAAAAATTCGACCCGTGGAATTCTCTTCGACGATGGTCCCTCCACCTTCTTCGCTCTCCCTTTACTCACCGACAATACCGCGGCCAGAAGTCGCGACATCAATATTAGCATCCCCGTTCTCCTCCGTTACATAAAGATTACGCGTTGGAAGCGCGTCGTAAAGTATCCTCTTAAAAAGCGATCCTCGAGCGTTTCTCTCCTTCTCTCCCTCATCCACCCCGTCGTAAAACAAAAATATTCTCTCTCTTTCTCTCTCTCTCTCTCTCTCTTTCCTGGATTCTTTCTCACTTCTCTTTCGCGGACAACTCGCGGTGCGAATAAAAGATGGAAACCAGAGAACGGGGAGAGATGGACGAGAAGGAAGGAGCGATTCGGGGGTGAAAAGGAGCGAAAGTGCATTAAAAGCACGGAGAACGGAGTGCCGACAGCTGACCGTGCCATATACTTCGCTGCGTCGAGCGAACGTCTCTTTTGTTTTCTCTCCTCCTTTCTCTACCCCCGTCAACCACCCCTCGTCATCCCAGAGTCATCATGGGTGGCTCGTTCGCGTTTCTCGCAACAATTATATTCATACACACCCCTTCGCTCACTCCTCCTCGCCACCCTTGTCTTCCTACGTCTTTCTCTCTCTCTCTCTCTCTCTCTCTCTCTCTTTCTCTCTGTCTCTCTGGCTCTTTCTCCTTTTATTTCTTCCACCCGTTCTCGCCGTCTGAATCCCCGCCATCTCGAGTGATTTTATTTATACGAGGCTTTTACGAGGACAGTCGGTCTTGGTGTCGTGAGCCGAGGTGGTCCAATAAAACGTTTCGGCGCGCGTGTTGCTCCTTACGTGCTGCCTGCTTGCCTGCCTGCCTGCCTGCTTAACCAACGTACTCCTCTTGACGAGCGACGCGGGACCCACGGGTGGTAAAGTGGATCGAGACGTTCTCGGGGTTAATTGCCCGGAGGTTTACGAGCGTACGCGCCGGTGACTATTTTCTCGATTAGTCTCTCCTTATCTCCCTGGGGTTTGGCGGATGGATGAATTGGAAAGGGGTGAGACGTAAGATTTGAAACTCGCACGAGGATGCCACGAAAGACGCGCGCGGAACGTTTAGCTTAAGAACACTCTCGGACGGTGATTAAAGTGGCGATGACAAGTGGAGAGCAAAGCGAAGAAAATAATGTATTCTTGCTAGATCTTATACAATGATGTCGGGATATCAATCTATATTGTTCTCGAGCAGGTCTCTGCTCTTCGGTTTCTGCTTCGGCATGTGCTAGGAACTTTTTGTTGACGCTACCTCGATCTCTAGAAGTTACCGTCCGTTCCGGAAACGTTTCTTCCACGTAGACAACGCGTTTCGTCGATGTAGATAAGAAATAGTTGCAAATATTTTGGCAACAACACGCTACTTTAGCCATACATCTCGAAATTGATTTTAATCTGTGAATAGGGTCAATCGGTTAACCCTTTGAGTGCTGAATACTCAGGGCCGATGCAGTCCGTACGGATGGCGCGCGACTAGCGCTGACGATCGCTGTAGACGGAATACTTTTTCGCTAGACTGAACTCTGTTGATTAACTATTCAAGGCGTACATAGTAATAAGGTATAGTAATCCTTTTGTACGAGATCTGATTCATCTCACACAAAAGTAACTGTAATACTTCTATGTAGGTGATCGAAAAAATCGACAGACGCACATATGCGCTTTTAGTCCATGCCAATAACAAGAGTTAGAGTAAACCGCATATATGCGTCCTTAACGCTCAAATGGTTAAAGCAAAAAGATAAATGTTCATCTTACACATTTTACGTTCGCTTCCTTACCTTTTCGACCGTCTCTTCCACTTGTTTCATGCTCTTTGACGAAACTGTTATATAAGGAAGTAAAACGTGCGTCCGCAAGGGGACTCGCGCTCGGTAAATCTCTCGGTAAAGGGTGAAGGTTCAAGCGAGTCCTTGATATTTCTCCGGGGAGCGGACGAATGGTCGACGACATTACGCTCCGACGGCGCATCTTTATTTTTCTCGGACGAGGCTCTCGGTGGCCCGCGCCAGGCTTCGTCCTCGGTGGGCGCCAATAAAACCGGCGTAGTGGCTTCAGCTCACGCTGTGTTCCAGCCTGCTACGAGACGGACGGGCGCGTCGCGACGCCCTGACACGTACACGTCGTCCGTCGCCCACGGAGAATTATTAGGCGGGCCTGGACACGCGGTCTCCCGCCTTCTCTCTCTTTTCTCTCACTCTCTCCAGTCTTTGTCCTTGCTCTCCTTCTCCTCTCTTGTTCTCAGGCCGTCCTCCTCCCTCGCACTCACTCCACAATTTTCATTCTTTTCCACCCAATGGAATCCTCCCGACGCCGACTTCAGAATCCTCATGTCTCGCCTACTACGACGCTCACGAGCACTTTTGTTCTACCGCCTTGTTCCTCGTCTCGCAAAAAGTCGCCGGTTGTTCGCGGTGGGGAGATATTCGTCATCGAAACGCCGTCGTCGGTCGCACTGCTGGGCCACGGAGTGCGCGAAGAATTCGAAATATCGAGCGGAAATTGCCGCCTTCTGGAATTTCGTGTCTTGATCCTTCTGCGCGTGTGTCGCGTCGGTGAGCGCGGTGGTGATGAATTGCCGGGGCGAGAAACACGCCGAGGACTATTCGACGATTAAATCGTTTGGGATAATCCGCGCGAGAAGGGTCGACGATTTATATCTAAATTTGTATCGCGACGGTGCATTCTCCAGCTTCAGAATCCATCTGTGACCGTTGCTTCTTCTAAGGAATAGTCGAAGCTTTCACATCCAACGCGGAAAGCTCGACAACTTACCCAAGGTCGTCAAGCGTTTCCTCGCGTATCGATTTTTAAGGAATTGCGATTAATACCGTCGTGGAAAATTCCACTTCGATGGTCCACAATTTCGTCGTCTCTCTGTTTTCTCTTCTACTCTCGCGTCCGCGTGACTCTCGCGCAGTGGCTCAACGAGGGCGACGAATTTCGAGGGAGGTGACGAGAGAGGATAGACGCCGGTAGGGACGCGGAAAAGCCAGGAGGAGTGCTGCTACCGGGACACCTTCGCTCTGGTCAGTGGCCAACGTTCTGTAACATGACGCGAGGGTACGTGGAGACCGCAGATGCGGTCTGACCACCGTGACGATGATTGGCGCCCACCTACGTCCCTTGGAATAGCATCGAGTGAGAGCAAGAGAGAGAGAGAGAGAGAGAGAGAGAGAGAGAGAGAAAGAGACCATCAGGCCAAGCTTAACAAGAGGAAACGCGTCGGCACCTCCCGCCTTTTCCGCGCATTTCCATACCCCCTTCATTTACCACCCCTCATTCCTCGACTTTGCGATGGCCCTTTGTACTCTTCACGCTCGTAACCATTCCACAGGGGGTGCCAGGTCCTTCTGGCGTTCTTACGATCCTCGATAAGGCTAAGAACGGGATGCGTGTGTTATGCAAATGCAGCGGAAAATGTAAAGGAGCATCGGTGAGAGCGTCGGGGGTGGCGAACTAGGCGTGGAGGAAGGTCGTCGGGGACACGTTAGAGACACTCCGGTGCACTCCGAATTACGAAGGTGGATAGTAGTTTTTCAACCTTGCATTCTTTCCTTCCAGTGGTTCGTCGATGCTTCGAAAAGTTTATCTTGCGACGAGTTTGCGGAAGCATCGTCCGCCTATCGGACGCAGGTGGATTGCTCGAACTCGTGAGTCGTTAGGCGGCCGAGTTGGCCCCGAGAGCACAGGTTCAGGGTCGTGACTGCGAATCTCGGGGGTGTTCTTTGGAATGGATCCCCGCGCGCGCGATAGGACAGTCTCGTCACGTGCACCGTGGCGGATGCCTCTACGAGCCTCGGGTGTCCTTAAGGAGTTCTTTCCTTTCGCGCAAGTGTCGAATCGTCGAGGTGAGGAGAATGCCAGAGAAATTCTCTCTTTGATCTCTTTACGATACAGCCCCTTGTCTCCGCCTTTTTTTCTTCTTTTATCCGACGCGAGGCGATTCGATCTAATGCAACGACTTTTACCTCGTTTCTCTCCACGCTGACGTATCTACCTAGGTACCGTAGTACAGTTGGATTTTTATGGGAGCCATTGCTACGTTCTTGTACGTCGGTCGATCTGCTTTACTATAGACGTTGGCTAGACCAATTTCAATCCATTCCTCGACTATCGATCACTCGGGCCGATAAATCACCGAATTAGGTATGGACGAGCATCCCGGCACCGGCCGTTATTTACACAAATCCGTTCTACCCAGGCCAGGAGGAAGCGGTACGTGCTCCTCCTCTCACGCTATCCCGCGACGTCGGCGATTTTCATGGGACAAGTCCCGAAGGGAGAGCTGGAGAGTTTACAGAAATCAGCGAAATTCACGGAGAGCGTTGATTCCTGACTATCCCACTCTTTCTCATATTCCCCATACGCTCGAGCTCGCTTCTCTCCCCAAGACGACGCGGCCCCACGGACGCGACCTAATGTCCCGTGACGCCTTAAATTCACGGACTAAGGACGAAGGACCGTCGTCCAGGACGCGAGTATTTCGAGGGACGGGGTTTACCGGTTGCGCGTTACGAGGAAGCCGGAATTGAACGTGGACGAGGCCCGTCGGCCACCGTGAAGCTATTCGATTAAGGCCGATCAAAGGACGCGCTTAGGAGACTGTCGACGGTTATGTTCTGCTTGAGTTGGAAAAAGTTATTTATTAGGAGAGAGTGAGAATCGCGAATTGTTCGATTTCTTTGGTTTCTACGGATTCTCAGTCGAGGTTAGAGTGAGGTATAGCGACTTATTTCATCGTCGTCTCATTTTACGACTTTTCGCAAGGGTGACTATTTCCTGAGAGGAAGAGAGAGGGAGAGAGAGAGCGTGGGACGCTTCCTCGACAGTTTTTCTTTCAAACGAATGCTCCTCGGATTAGACCGCTTTCTCGTCTCAAAGAGTAATTGGTACCATTTTTACGCGCGCGCGTCCGCACCCTCGGATTTCTCTTCGTGGCCACCGCGGGCTCGAGTGTCACGTCAACGTCGAGTGTCCAGACGTAACGTGAGACTCTTCGAAAAATCTTAGCGACGCTCGGCACCGCACGGGCGCCGCCGCCAGTTGCGCGAAGAAACGGGAAGCTCGAGCGCAGATGCGACCACCGTGACGCCATCGAGTTAAACTGCATCAAAAGACCTCAGTGTCTAAGGGGACCGCATACAGGGTGGGCAGGTCTTGTCCGAGAAAATAGAGAATGATGCGCCTTGGTACATAAATTTACAGAGAAACCGCCGTTCAACCGTTCGCCTGTGACGACACCGGTGGATGCCATCGTCGTGCGAGATCTCGCTTATCGGACTACTTACAATCTTATTTTCTATAATCCCTCGAGATTTCTTCTCACGAACATTTACAGTACTCATGCCATGTGGATGTCATCGTCGTGCGAGATCTCGCTTATCGGACTACTTACAATTTTATTTTCTATAATCTCTCGAGATTTCTTCTCACGAACGTTTTCAGTACTCAAAATCGTCTTCTTCGAAACGAACGTGTCGGTACCACGTTTATTTCTCAATTACTGCTGAATTATTCGTCGAACGGGGAACGAGAATATTCGTAAGTTTGTTCCCGCGTGCCTCCGGTCACCGTGCGCCATACCGTTCGAATATGAATTTAATTTAGCCGCCATATGACGCAACGCTCCATTTTTTTCCAGCGTTAATTATGCGACTAACGAACGTCGAGAACAATTAGCCGCGCATCTGGACGTCATTGAGAATGGGGTGTCCAGGAGACCTTCCACTACCGTTTAAACGTTACTTCACTCTCGTACGGTATCCTTACAATTCCGCTTTCACTGGCTACCTTGAGAAAGGAACCCTTTCGAGGGGAATCGACCCCCGTACGTTTATTCCCCACGACTCGCAACTTCTCTCGAGTGCGTCACGTGCACTCGACCTCCTTATCAGTGAGCGTCGTAAAAACAAATTAATGATTAACGAAATTGGTGTTAAGGGGTAAGAAAGAGTATCGATCGAAGCTTACGCTCGAAGGATACACAGACGAATCTACGTACTTCCTGTGCTTCTTCCTTTGCGAGGAAAAGCTCGAGAAAGGCGAACGAAAGGAGGAAGGAGCATTTTATCTTTGGGTCTTCGCGCGCGGTTTTCACCCCTCGTTCGGACCAATTACAAGGACCATGCGTCATCCCCGCCAATTAGCGCTCGGAGAAAGCAACGCCGGAGAAAACCGCTGCTGTTCTCGTGGTCTCATCTTTCTACGGTTCCGATCTCTCTCTCTCTCTCTCTCTCTCTCTCTCTCTCTCTCTCGTTTCCTCATTTTCTTTCTTCCTTTTCGTCCTTTCGTTCTTCTTCACTGTTTTCTCCTTCCTGCCCATTCTCTCCACTGGTCCCGCTGCTGAGCGCGCGGATAATTTTACGCGTACCAGCATCCCCTCGAAAACGACCCTGTCGTCGATCTTGCTTCTTGTCAACGAAACTGCTGATTGTCCGCCTCCACGTTCCTCCTTCCCTCCTCTCCTCACGACTCTCCATTACTCGTCTCGTTAATGTCTAGCGGAGCAAGACCGGGGTAAATAAAGGGACGGTTCTCGGTACACGATTCACTCGGGTGGATTTACTTCACACCTACCTCAGGACCAAGAACTTCACCTATCCAACAGTGGACATTGTCGGCTTATTTAAAACCGAGACAGCTCGACGATTACATAGAAAAATAAAAACATCTCGCTACACTAACGATTCTATTACGATTTATCCTTATCGAGTAACAAACACAAGAATCATCCGACAAAATAATTGCCACCCTCTGCTTATTCACGGACGCCGACGTAACGAAGCCCGATAGCCGCGAAACCCAAAACTCCAACCATTCGTCATTCCTCTTACAAGGCACCCCGCGGTCCCTAATTAACTCGACTTTCTCGTTAAAGAACGATGGACAGTACTGCGATCCGAGGATCCACCGGTCGTTCACGTGGTCTCGTGAAAACGAAAGAATATTTTTTCGCTTTCGCGGAAGTCCTTTAGGGGGTGCACCTCTGGCCGTGTTCACCACCGTCCAGTGCTCTGGTCGCGTGGTACTCGGAAGGGGTGGGAGTGTCAGACTCCCCCGTTTAACGGAGCGTGAACCCCGTTACCGGTTGGATACGCGGGGGAGGAGGGTGATCACCCCTTCGGTGAAACAACGTGACGCGCGGGCGCGCGTCAGCGGTTAAAAGTAAATTACGCATTCATGCCGTTCGCTTGGACGGTGGTAGGAGGTAGAGAAAGAGCAGGCCCATTGTAATGTATGTCAAGGGTTGACCACCTCGGTGCCTGGAGTAGTGGGCGTGCATATATTGAATAATGCGCAGCTACCTCGTGGGTTGGAGGGATGCGGACGAATGTCGAGGAAAGGAGAGAGAGAGAGAGAGAGAATAAAGGGTGAAGTGAGAGCGTCGCGGCGCCCGTTTCGCGCGCGTACCTCCGCGTCACCGTGCCGACGCGTAATGCCACGGGACCGAAATTACGGGTTCTTATCGCGAGGCGTGTCTTTGTTCCACGAGCGTCATTGGCCTCCGCTCGATCACTCGCCTTCCTCGCGCGAACACACGCTACTTACGACGTTACGCGTGGAACGGCGTAACAGCCGACGGCGACGTGGCACACAGAGAGACACGGGCGTACCTCCCACCTCTTGTCGATGCCCGAAATTGCCCCCCTTGCGGTCGCGCCTACACTCCGACGATAATCGACGACGTGGATAATAATGCAAATGGCATTGGTCACCAATGGGCGGTCCTCTCGGAGCTGCGGAACGACCGGTGCCCACGAAGAACTCATTGGCGACCTTCAAGGACGAAGAATGGAAGGAGTAAGAGGAGAGGGTGAGAGAAGGAGGCAGGAAATGAGAATTGGAGAGCGTCCCGGATTTCACGCGAGGGTACGACGCGACGGAGATTGGCGAGGTCCATTGGGTTTACTTTATTATCGATTCGAGAGGTGAGAGAGGCTATGAATTTTACGACGCCGTAAGCGTTTCACGACTTAATATTGTTCTTTGTATTAACGTCACGCGAAATAATAACCCACTCGGATTTTCTTTATTAAGTACGGTGATAGAGTTGGTGGAGAAGAAAGCTCTGCGTCGAAATGTTCTTCGAGTGGGTCTCCGTGATAAAAACTTACTAACGGAGAGAAATACGCGTATTAAGAACGGTAGGAGGGTGTTAACTATAAACGCGTAAATGAAAGGATCGAGGGAAATTTGTGGATCATAAAGTGCGAAACGACAGCTGTTGCTTGCGAAACTATACTAAACAGATCTTGTTTTAAAAATCTGGAGTGGGGTTGAAGCGCGTCGTCCTTGTTAATGGGTCATGTTTTATCGATAAGCAAGTAGAGCTATGCTCTTGATTCAAAATGCATTTACCTTGGGCGCTAGGTTAATGTCGCACTCATCGTTTAACGGCCAGACATCTCGCATCGGCGAAGCACTCGGGGCGCACTGAAACTTCCATCGCATGCGATCGTGCTCCATCATCCGGCACGTCCAGTGACGGCATTTATTATCTTTATCATTATCGTTATTAAGGAAGGTGCTAAGAGCAAGATCGATCGATCGAGCACTGATAGCGTGCCGGCACACGTCGACCTAGGGCGAGGTCGCATGGGGCAAACTTGCACGATCATCGCGCTTAATTTTTCACGATTATCGATCGATCCTCGTGCACGAGAGCGGTCGACGTGGTGGCGTGAATGGTCGCGTGCACGCGTCCAACGCCATGAAACAGTTTCCTATTCAATTTCGAGCTCTAGCGGGTGCACGCGTTTTCCGGTCTCGCGGAAGCTCACGTGACTAGCGTGTTTCATTATTTTCCTCCTCCGCTCGCTCTCCATCCCATTTTTTTTTTTTGCCTCTTTTATCAATAGACTCCACACTCGAGCGTGCTTTATTTTCGCGCGCACAGTTGCTAGCCGTGGTCCACGTCACCCGATTGAATTGCCTCTGCTCTTTTGATTCTCTCCCGTCTCTCTTTTAGGGCGACCTTTTGTTCACCGGGAGTGGACGCGCACCGGATGAATCTTGCTACGTAACCGGAGGGCAATCGTGCGCATTGGAGGTTTGATCAAATTTCTGTCTCTGCATTAAACGTCAGTTGAGCACTCGCCGTGAGTATTTCCTTAGTCAACCACGCGGTCGCGGAAAAGTATTAAAAACTATTGCCACGAATTTATTATATCTCTCCACGTCCTACTGACATGTAAAAGACGATATCTAGGTGGTCGTTAAGTTATATAAAAAAATTAACAATCCGTGCAATTAGGGGCGCTTTGCTATTTGCAACGCGAAAATATTAAGGTCCTGAAATATACAAAGCAAAATTCACTAAAAGCAGGTGTCTGATACCGAAGATAATCCTCGCAAAAATTCCAACGATCTGTAATTGTTTACTGCTTTCTTGCGGACGGTAAGATAGAAATAGAACGAAGAAGGAGAAGACGAAGCTCCTCATAAATTTCAATCAAGCCGCCATGACCCGGTAATGACCTCCTTTCCTCGTCGATGTCCTCGATTCAAGGCAAATTCCCACAGGACGAAACGTCATTATGTCCAGGTGCGTCCAGAACCACTCCAAACATCGGCGGAAGGAAGTGGAGGAAATCAAGAGAGGTGGGCCTCTCAAGGAGGGAGAGAAAGAGAGGGAGCGAATGAAGGCCAGAGTGCAATAGGTCTACCAGGAAGACTAGAAGATTCGCGTCCGATTGTATTCGACGACAAAGCCGGTACAACGGCGATGAATGTCGTCGAATGACAATGCGCGACTTGATTCGAAAATGCAAGCTCATTATTGGGTTCGGAAGCCTACGGCGAGATGTCTGAGACCTCCCGTCGCGTTTGTGGACCATTTCTCGACCTGCTTTTACACGCGTTTCTCTCTCTCTCTCTCTCTTTGCACTTTTTCCATCCGCCCTTCTCTCTCCTTCCACGTTCTCGTCCGCTACACTTTTCCACCCCTCGGACCACCTCCGGTTACTGACACGCAGCTTTACCCACGGGACGTCTCGAAGCGATCGGGGGTGGGATTTATTACCGTCACGTAACATCTTCCCCGCCGTTAGTTTTACAATGCTTCCTTAAGAGGATGGAGAGGCGTTCGAGTGCTCGCCAGTATTCAAATTACTCGCGTGAGAACTCGTTGGGGAAGAAGCAGGGATGCTTTAATGAGGTTAGGTGAGAATAGTGGGTGACTTATTGGCCGTTCGAAGCGAGCATTTCACAAATGGCCTCAAGGCAATTGGCGCGGCAATTTTCCATTTTAGTTATTATTCAACGTTGTATTTCTTGCTCCGCGCTTCTCGACCTCCTGCCGTTCGCGTCGCACCACCGACACCGGTCTGGCAATTGTCCATCGCTCGAGGGTGTTCGCAACAATTCGGGGCTTGAATTTATAGTGTCCGGTGCTATCGTTCCTCTCGCGGATTGGGTGCTCGCAACAATGTATTCGCGAAGCGTTGAACACGCGAGAGAAGGCTCTTGGGGGATGAAATTCTCGCGAGACGACTAACAAGGCCGATTTTTAATTTTTCGAGAGTTTCCACTAAATTGTTTAATGGAGAAAGTATCGAAGTAAAGTGGAGAAGCAGGATCCACCACTGTGTCACGCGAAACTCGATAGAAAGGGTGACGCGTGATCCGACCGACTTCCGCTTAGGCTGCTCCTTCTTCTCGATGGGATTTTAATAGCCTTTGGCAACACAATCAAATACTCCTGTTCTTCTTAGTTTCTTAGTTGCTCCTCTCGAGCACGCGCGTGCGCGTGTCGTCGCGTCTTAGCGACACGACGCGCATCGAGCTTTATTTTCGTAACGGAAGCGAGATGCTCGCAGCTCGAGCGAAGCCCCCACGAGAGAGGCCAGCTTTGCCATCCGTCTCCTTCAATATCTCCCGGTGGCACGACCGACGGTGAGAGGAGCCCGTGCACGTGCTGCATTCCAAAAAGCGATCTCCTCCTCTTACTCTTTCTCCTCCTCGTACCTCCATGCTCTCTTTTCTCCTCGAGCTAATCTCACGCGGCCGTCGGGAAAGAAAAATTCGAGGATCGCGCGCAAAAATAGTCGTGGCGCTTGTTCTTCACGAAAGAATCGAGCGATACTTCTCTTCTCTGTTATTTTCTCTGGTAATCCCCGTCTACGTGTGTATATTCAATCCACGCGTCACTCGATAGATCATTCTCCGAATCCTGGTGCGCATATCGAATGAGGACACGCGCTGTAAAGAAAACAGGATCGATATGCGCGTGTTTGCGTAGATACTGTGTTTGATTTCTCAAAACGTCAAACACGCCATCCGCGAGGAAGGGTGGCCAAAGCTACGGTGGGCTCGTGCAGTCGATTTGATTCTTCGCGGTAACTTAGAGAAGGTCCTACACGATTGTCAACCCTTTTGGGCCGGCGCGGTACGTCGAGTCCGGCGTCTCGAGCATACGTGAAAAGTCTGAAGAGGGAAGGGCTCGAAGATATCCTCGGAAAGCAACGGGGTTGCTATTTGAAAACAGACCCTCTCGCTAAAGGTCCGCTCGTGTCTCATCGAGGAGTAGCTTCACCGATTCTTTTGTATCTCCCTTTGTCGTCACCCAAACGTAGAAAAGCGTCTTGAAAACCGTCCGCAACCCTTTTTTCCGAAATTGGCCTCTGCGCTTCGCATGAGAAGGGAGGGAGAGAGGGCAAGGTGGCTCGAGGACGTTTCAACCCCTCGCTTTCGAATGCTTCGAGACACCCTCTTCGACCGGTGTTGGTGAACGAATGCTTCTTCCAATCGTGGGTCACACACCGAGGTAAGATCGTACCCTCTTTTTAATGATCGCTTAAACGATTTTACGATCGCGCTTATGATTTTCCACGAGGCTGCGGAATTTTTCGAGTCATCCGAACGATCAAAGCGACATACCTTCGGTTCGTACGATACGTGAGAATTTTCCTTGTTTTTGTTTCTTCGCAAACGGCTACGATATATCGATCACTTTTTTCCCTTTTCTACACTAGGCCGAGTGAGTCTAATACAGATTTCTATTGGAATCGTCGAGGAAAAATATTGGATTACGGAGTTCGCTTTTTCGTCGGACCTATCGATTACGTTTTTACCGAAGCACTTATCTTCAAACGTCATTGATCCTCACGATGATGCGTCGAAAGCTCATCAGATACCCCTACACTTTAATCTGCAACGTGCAGGATGACCTTTTACTGCAAAATTAAGCACAGGGGATCAGCTATATCGAGGCTATTGAGAGCTTAAATGGCTACATCCCTTTCATCCCGATCGGAAAGAGCTCAAGGGATGATCCACCCGTTACGTAACGTCGTTGTTCTCGCGAAGCCTTTTTTCCACGCTAAATCTCTTCGTCGCTCGTACGGCACGTTTGACCAGCTCAAGTTCGCAACGATCATCGGAGTCGTTCTCTCAAATGGACGATACCTCGACGATGCGTGACAAGAGAGAGAAGTGCAATATTACATTTCACTCGATCGTTCTTCACCGACCAGGTCTCCTATCACAAATCAATCCTTTCATCGAGGCGCCCGTATCAACCCCTACCAAATCTACCGCGCGTCTCGTGCCGAATAAGAAAGATGGTCTCCTTCCTCACGGACCAATCGAGAACCTCGCCTATTCGTCGACCACGATCCCATCTCCCATTCGAGAACAATGGCGATTGTAATGCTGATGAGTCCCCGTTGTCTCGTACGTAAAACACATTCGAGTCCCACCCCTCGGGATGGAAAGCCCCCGATACATTCGCACACTTCATTTACGCTTTCCCTTCCTTTCTTTTTCCTTTCATCCGTCTCTCTCTTTTCTCTCTCTCTTGATCTCTCTTACGCGAACCTTTTCCCAAAATATCCCCACCGGTGGGCTGTCGCGACCCCTCGACGTAAGCGTCGAACACGGTGGAGTACTTTCCCATAATCCGACCCCTTTCGTCGACTCTCGCTCTGAGCGCGCGCATTACAGGAGCGACTATAAGAGAAAGAGAAGAGGGAAAATGAAAGAGAGAAAGAACGAAGTTGACGAGAGCTTGAGGGAGATGAATTTCCTCAGCCGATTTACGCGAACGCTCGAAACCGTCGAGCGTTAATCCCGCTTCATCTGTTTCATTTTCGGGCGAGTGCCTTTGAGCGCGATCGCTCGCCGAGATTGCGCGCACCCTTTCGTAACTCTCCCTCTCTCTCGATCGATACACCACCTCGTCACCGTCGCCGCACCCCCGACCAATTAATGCGGTTAATATCGTGGGCCGAGGGGGCGGCCAAGTGCGGCTCGCGGTTTGGGGTTACGAATCAAGACCACCACCTGCCACGATTTATGGCTCCGACCGCGTCGTATGCCGCCCGTTCCGCTTAGCTTTCCCAAATGAAAACAATTGTCGGCCTCGTGACAACGCAGGAGTGGGACTCAAGAGTGGCCGCACGTTGCCCGCAAGCCTGATTTGCATTAGTTTCGACGCAGCCCTTCGCCCACCGTGCCACCCTCCTCGAATTTCTCCCTCGAGTCTCTCGCGTATCCGGTGATCGTGCGATTAGGCCCGTTCCGGAGCGTCGGGCTTCGCTGATTTTTCATCTACGGTTCGCCTCACGTTTTACGGGCTCGGTGCGAAAGGAGTGAACGATGCTTTTGCGTACAGGCTAGCCGAGAGTCCAAAGTGACGTTTGGCGGTGCGCAAATATTTTTCACGAGGCAAAACAATAATCGTATCGGAGATTGTTTGGTTAAGGGCGACGAGAGTGGTGGTACTCGAGAACTCTCGAAAGGTGAGCTTCTAGCTGACGTCATCGGAGCAGGTGAACAGCAGTAGCTCGACGTAACTGTTGTTAGTCGTTGGGCCAGAAGGATAATCGTGGGGCTGGAGCGATTTTTTCTCTTTGGTTTTTTTTCTTAGCCAGAATCTTTTTGTAGGACGTGAACGACGGAAGGAAGGAAGAAGCTGGAGCAAGGGACGAGTGAGGGAAATTTCGAGGTGGAGGGCGTAGAGAAAAAAGAAAGTGCCGAAGAAGCGGGCACGGGCCAACGGCTCAGAAGTAACGCGACAATGCACGCTAGGCCAGCCGCTTTCCTTTTCTCGGCAGCTTCCAATAAATATTTCCGCGCCTCTTCGCTCTTGATGTCTCACGCTTCACGCCGTGACGTGTTCATCTGATTTGTTTTTTCTGCTTGGCCGCATCGTCGCGCGTCTACCGATCGGATTTTCCGAATGGTTCACGCTGGAACGACCTGGACGGATCATCTTTCTAGGGTGGCTAAGAACAGGAAAAATTGTAGAACTTATAGAGGAAGTAAAGTGCATATTTTTTCGCGAGTGTTTATTTAGAATTTTTCCGAGATTTATTCTTATATCGTCTTTTAGAAATTTGTTTTTACATCGTTCGTACTTAGTCACAGAGATATCGGATAACTTAATCAAGGTTCTTAGGAAGTAGAGTTTAAATAAATTCCACCATCTTTCTATGCGGCATTCGAAAGAGCTCTTTCCAAACCAAATTTTTTTCTGTCTCGAGGGAATCCCTTTGCGAAGATCGCGGTAATATTTTTCTTATAACAATGTCATAACGATGGACAAAGAATGTACTGCGTATCTAAAATATCACCGTACCTTCAAATCCCCAGGAGGGTTCGCCTTTTTTTCCCTCCCATGCACCTTCCAATAAATATCGTCGCGCCCCTGTGGGCCACCGCGGAGTCGCTCGTAGCGAGCGTGACGTATGCATTCATTCATTTTTTGCCTCGTTGCACTTTCGCGTATTTCACTGAAAAATTTCATTCTTACGAACACGCAAGCCTGACGTTTTATCGCGTAACTCGCGCATTACGTCAACGATCCTTGGATGAAATCCGATTCGCACCCTTTCTCCTTTCATTCGCCTTCTTTTCACGACGTTCCATCGTCGTATCCCTTTTGCACCTCTCCTTCCTCTAGATTTGTCCCAGACGGAACGACGTTTCGACGGTCGATACCAATCGTCATCGACCAAGATAATGAGCGCAGCTGACGCAGTTTACCCGTCCCGTGAACGATACTCGGTTAGGCAGGGGTGTAACAGCTGCACCGATACCTGCCACGAGTTTATTAATTGGCTCGACGCCGTCGGGTCCCGTAGCTGTACGATTTAATAATGTCAACAGTCGCGCAACGTGGATTTATCGTTGTTTATTCGACGCGACTCGACGCACGAAGAGGAAACTAACGCAAAAAGTTACATTTCCAAATGTTTGCCAGACCGTGAGCGCGAAACATCCCCACGATCGTTTCAACTTTTTTTCTCTTTTTCCTTTTTTTTTCTGTTTAAATTCGCGCGATCCGACGATTTTACAAACCCACGAATCGATCAGCGGGGAACAAGACAGATTGAGAAAGAAGTAGAAAGATCGCGAGAAAACGAGGTGGGCTGGACTGGAGATTGGAAATCACCCGTTACAAATCTGTCGTATTCCGCGCGACAAAGGCGGGCATCAATCGCATTCTCGTCAACGATATAATTCCCCTCTACGCGAAGATGCGCGAGAGAGAAATTGAAATCCCTCGTGAATGAAGTCGTACCCCGAGCGTGTCGATGATTTCGTTAACGAGAGAAAAGGCAAACACACAGTCGGTTGTGCTTCTTTCTTCTTGAAAAACGTCCTGCCGAGGACCCCACAAAAGGGCAAAAGCTTTCGCGTCGTCGTGAGCTTCGACGTCTGCGACGCGAGGCGTCACGTCGAAAGGACGCGTGACGGACGTGGGAAACCTGCGGGCGCGAATTTTGTGCAACGTGCAACCCGTCGAACCGGAGAGGGAGCGGGGAAGAAAAAACACGTGGAGAAAGGAGAAGAGGGGTCGAGAGAAGGAGAGAGAAGAGCGAGGAGAACGAAATCGAGCCAAGCAGATGCCCCTCCTCACTTCTCTCCTCCTTTCTTCTTCTCTCGGTGCCTCACGTTCGTAGATTCACTTTCGAAAAATCCACCACCCCACCTCTCTCCTGGGCATCACTTCCAGCCCCGCGATTTCGAACAATTCGAGCTTTGCTCTAATTTGACCCACAGCTCCCTCCTCGAAGCATCGACAGGCCCCCTCCCGTTATTCAACCTCCTCCCGGAAAACTGGAGAAAAACTGTGGGGTGATCCGTCGACGTCCTCGTTGTCATTCTCGCACTCCATCCGGGGCCAGCAGCGTTGCGGGTCCTTTTGCGGTTTTTTTCCTTCGTGGAATGTGCTCGCGAGAACGAAAGGGGAGTGCACGCGGCAAAAAGCCTCTCGCGAAGTGAAAAAAAATCTTCGAGTCGAATGAACGTTTTTGAGCACGAAGGAGCTCGTCTCGTCGCGCCTCCTCCTCCTCATCGTTCTTCCTCTCACCCTTACCCCATCGTTTCCATTAACCACGGTTATTGATCGATTCGGGTGGCAGAGGAGAGTAGCGCGTAAAAAAAAATCTGGTTACGTGGGTAGCGCGCTCCTAGGTGGCGAGCGAGCGGATGAAAGAAAGAAAGAGCCAGAGTGGAGCTCGATTTTTCAGCGTTACCCTTACCCCATTTCATCCCTCGACGCGATCATTTAGCGCGAAGAAGAATCTCCGCTCGTTGAGAGACAGTGGATTTCATCCGGTTTTTTTTCCGCTTGTTTCTTTCCGCTTCCAGTTTGTCCGTCTCGTCGCTTTTCCCCTTTTCCTCGTGGAACATTCGTCCGTCCTTTGCTCGCACGAGAACGTTATACGTATGGATGACGTAAATTGGACGAGTTGCAATTTTTCTTCGCCTCCTCGGATCCTCTCGCTCTTTCCGAGCAGGAAGAACGAGACACGCCTGAGATAGTTTGAGAAGCGTTTCGCGACGTCGACGTTGAATGGGTCTCCTCCCTTTCGGCGAAATCTTTTGAATAATCTCGACGAGAGGCTGGAAGAGTCCGGTGGGACGTACCGCTCGGGATTACGCTCTGGAATCATTAATCAGAATCGAGCAGGCACGAGCAGACGCGAGTACTCGGGTGAATGACTTTTTGCCCTCCTAAATCGGAAAAATTCCGCTCCATGGATTTTGCTTTCGACGATTTTTCGAGATCGGTGCTAGTTCTCTGCTCTCTATCCTTTTTTCTGGCCTTTTTTTTCCTCCCGATACCGAGTGCGTCCGCGCGGGCATTCGATGACGGGCCACGTGCCGTACCATGGTAACAAATGTTCCCGATTATTATTCCATTAGACCGGATCCAGGCGGATTGCGGAAAATCTGTTCGCGGCTCGCGTGACCGGGAAGCGTGATGTCGATCGATCCGGACGAAATAATCTCCTCGGATGACACAATTTCGCCGAACCGCAAAATAGAATGGATTCTGTTTTGCGAATTGATAAATGTGACCCGCGCGTCGGCTATTAGGCATTGACTTTGATTGATTACGCAAAACGTGGGGGGGAAAAAAAAGAATTCTGGACGACAGATATCGCGAACGTTGACGTTCCTAGCGATGCTCTCGCCCTTCATCCGACGCCTATCGACCGTGCACTCGTTCGCCATCGATTTTACGCTTCATTTAACATCGACACCACATCACGTAAATTAGCCACAGACTCGATTAAACACCCTGATAATTTTCACGGTAGGAGAACTCTTTCGCGATTCGAACGACGCTCATTATTTTCTTAAACCGACAATTCGCCGTCCCTACCGAGGCTGCTTTAAGGAGCGTTACTCACCTTCTGCGTTGCCAGCGTCTCCCTGGAGACCGTTTCTAATTACAAGCTGCACCGAGTATGCGGGGCCTCGTGTTCGAATCTAAAACGGAATGGTCTTGGAATAATAAAATAGGCTCGTTGCGCGTCTATTCTCCTCTCCTCCTCGCTCGTCGACGCATCCCTTCCTCGATACTCCTTCTCGCACGATCGGTGATTTCAACTCGCACGAGCGGCGCGCAGCTGTCCCGCATCGAAGACGTCGACCGCAGAATGACTAGAAACACTGCAGAAACGTTCTAAAAACGATTGCTTCTCCTCGACGGTTGCAACGTCTGCTAGAGTCCTGGCACATTGGAGAAATCGGCGAACTCGTCGATACTCAGGCGAAGGTGAACGACGAAAGAAAAATATTTGCTTATTTCGTGGATTCCTCGACTGTTCTCGGGGATGGTCCTTCCCACCATTCTGAGGATACCAGAGGATAAAATCTCGACGCGTGCAGCTTGCCTCGCAGGTCCCACTCGTCGACGGATCGTTTTCCTTCCATCAAGTAAGAAAACAGTCCGATTCTTTCAAAGTTTGTCTTTTTTTCGCGGCGCAAATTTTTATTACAAATCGAATAATTTTCTATCGTGAAATTTTTTGTACGGAGAAATATTTTAGAAAGTACTAGCACGGAAAATCATAAGATAAGACCACGCGATGGAAGTGAAACTTTTTTAGTGCATAATTTTTTATTAATCTTGATTGTAATTAATCAACCCTCAAGTAAGCCCAATGTTAATATACATTAATTGTTAGTATATATAGTTTTACATGTACCTTTTTAGGTTGATTTAGAGCTTGACTTTCTTTTCAGCACTGGCGCACGTGTTCCATACCCGACTTTGACATTTTTGCACAATCAACACAGTCACGTCATCCGGTAATGAGGAAACTCTGCAGAGATCGTAGGCTTCTGAGCGCCATCAACCTGAAGAGCACGAGGGCAAGGACACTGGAGTTCGCTGCACCTTGCCCCTTCCACTTAACTCTTTGGCGACTACAATTATCAATAGACTTGTGGATTATTGGCTTCCAATTAGCCAATAAGGGTGCTTGGAGACGCCTAATTAATTTGATTCACCAGCAACTTACAACCTCGCAGTACCACCATCCGTTTTCTCATATTTCGTTTTCACAATTTTACTTCCAATCCCAGAAGCGCGCAATGCAACTAAAGAACTTTCACTTCAAAAAGGGGAGTTGTCTCTGTTCTACAGATCTCCGCCTCGAGTTTACCGCACGCGATTCTTCGAAACGCTTGTCCCAGAGTCCCATAGAAAAGAGGGACCGCGGACACGTGCAAAAAGCAGACCAACATTATTGATACCTTTTCGATCGACCGCCGGGCGTTCCCCGCGTACGAAGTTTGGACTGCTGCGCGTACCCCAAGTTCGTCACCTTTGACATGCGTCGGCCGTCGAGCGTTCACAGAAAAGAAGAGAGTCTGACGGGGCGATCGATGTCCGACGATGTTTCCAAGGCACGAAGAAAATACACGCTGGACCACCGGACCGACGAAACATCAATAGAGGGGAGGGAAGAGCGAAAAGGGAGCTGGAGATATGAATATATCGATTTCTGGAAAGAGGCAGAAGCCAGCTGTCGGAAGAAGGAGAGCGACTGTGGGTTGGAAAAGAGGAGGAGGTGGAGGTGGACGAGGTGGTGGAGGAGGTCGTCAATAGACCGACGAATCCGTCAAGAGGTGACTCGCCGAAAGGAACGCACGCCCGACTTCTGTGCCTTCTTCGTCCTCTCCATCATCCTCCTCCACCTCTTCTTTCCTCTTCGAATGGACGGAGCTGTCGGAGTAATTGGGCCACGGGCCGAAGCCCTTGCACGAGCGGAAAGAAGAAAAGAGAGAGGAAGAGGAAGAAGTTAAGTCGCGGGCTCCTTCTCGGCGCGTGCGAGGGAGTCGACAAAAGATCTTTTGCGGCACGGAGCCTAAGCACTCGCCGGACCGTAAGATTCTCTTTTGTCAGGGAGTAACGGCCGTGGGATTGGAGCTCGCCGACTGGTGACGAAAAAGACCCGCCTCGGATTTTCAGGCACGCGACGCACTCGCTTGTACACGCCTGCTCGTACTCTACTTACGGTACCGCGTTTCTTCGGAAGACACCAAGGTGGATACATTTAGACGATTCTTTTTCCCATCTTTCCTCTTTCCTTCGTACGTCGGTGAGTACTGGCAAGCCGACCTTAGCGGAACGAAGTGACTTTTTCGCGAAGTTCGCGGAGAGAGAAGAGCGAGGGTGGAGTAGCGAGAGAGGGAGTAGACAGTAGACGCCACGAACGCCTGGGGCTAATGCCTTGGAAAATGCGATCGCGGAAGGCGAAGAATTGCGGTAAGCCTCTGAAAGGTCCTCCTCCTACCTACATCCCTCTCCTTCTTCTTTTACGTTCGCGCGGGAGGAGAACTTTCAGCGACGCTCGAGGGCGTCTGCCAGGAGATATATCTTTCCTACCTGAGTCTCAAAGGGACTAGCCTTCGTGATTTTCTCTCCGGAGGAAATGGCCGTGAGATTAGCGATCGCCCGTGTAAACCTTACAAACGGGACGGCAGCGGCCGATGACGCTCAGGGTACCGACGAAAATCTGCAAACAGATTGGGAGACCATCCTGTTACGGGAGAAGGAGAATGATACGTGTGTAGAGAGATAGAGGGGGTGAGAGAGAAAATGAAAGAGGGTAGGTCGCGGAAAAGCCGGAAATCCTTTGGGATGTAATTCGTCGCACATGGTGATATTCGATTTCAATTGCACGAAGTTTCGGCGAATTTCTCCTTCGATGCGGTAACGATTCTGTTTTTTTTTTCTCTCGTAAGGTCTTTGAGCTTCGATCTTTCGTTTTTACCGAGCCGTTTGTAAAGCTCGACAGATATTGGATAAATAAGGGTAGAGGTGGAGAAGAACGAAGCTTGCGAAAGAGAGTGGAAACACCTCGAAGCATCTCTAATGCTTGCTGAACTGAAGAACGGCCAGCTACCTGAGCGAGCGAAGGACCTCGGGAATGGTCAAAGGTTGGGTCGAACCGCACAATGTAGCGTTGGCCGAAAACTTCTCCGTTTTAAATCCTTCTTCGGACCACGTCGCCGACTCGACCAATTTTCACGCGATCGTTGCATCTTCGAAATGGCGGACCAAAGTTTCCCGTTGACTTCTTTACAAGCCGCTACAAGGGTCCGCGTGTTAAAACGTTGACCTTGAATATTCATTTTACTTCGTTACGATTTCTACTTTCCCTTTTCGAATGACCGTAGCTCCGTGTAAAAATATAAACCTTTGGAAAACGCGATATACCAACGTTTCTTCATCTCGATATTTCGTGCGTACCCAAAACAAAGTTTAATCATCTTCAACTTGAGCAAAAAAAATAGTTCAAATACCGTCGAAGTCTTCCACAATGTTAATTTTTCTCTGTTTCAGTTTTTGCCAACGACGTACTTTCGGATCGGAGAATTCCTGCGCGGTATAATCAGGGAAGATCCACCAGCACCTTTGACACCGAGGACGTTCGACGATGACGATGGGCCGTCCACCTGGGGCGATTGGAGTGGCCGGCTCTGTCAGGTCGTCCAACGTCGGACTGGAGGGGGCAGGTAAGGGGGCAGCAAGAGGTGGAAGAGGGAAGAAGGGGGGCTTAGAGAGCCGGTCTCTCCTGTTCCGTAGCCTCACCTAGGGACCCTTACCTACATAAGGCCCTGCTTCTCACCCCACCACGTCAGTAGGGAACCAGCCGTTGAAGTGTCGGCAACACACGGGCGCACCTTCGCGCACTCGCCTCTGCGAATTCGCGCGATTTCGTCCCTCGCAAAGTTTTCGCCACTTTCTTCTCCTTCCTACCGTTTTCTCTTTCGGAGAATCTTCGATCGCGATCCATGATCCTAAGATCCTCGCGCGTAGACGTGGACTAGGAGGATTATGTGCTACGAGATCTGAACAGTGAACGATTGTGCGATCGAGGGACGAGCCTGAGGATATTGGATATATAGAAGAAGTTCGACGGTGGAGGAGGATACGGTGAGTCGAGTGTGTATGGTACCTCGGTATGCCGCGTGGATTGGTCGTGGGAATTGTTTTTCGGCTGGGCTTAAAGTTCACCGAGGTTACAGATGAATATAGAGAGATGCGGTATTGGGTACGAGGTAATTGCGAGCCGCGATGTTGCGGGTTTTGGGGGAGCTCGCAGGCGAAATGGATACTCCATTGGGATTTTAGGTTCTCGATCGTGAGAGTTCCGCGCTAAGAACTTTTGGCGAAGGAGGATGGAATTTTGTTTTTTATTGGTAGATCAGTTTTGCGATGAAACACTCGTGCGAGTAGTTCGATTAGTCTCGATGAGCATATCTACATACGCGTTGTAGTTAAACAACTAAGAGTAAACACTGTCCACATAGTTTCATTATTTGTTACTCGTTGTTCGTTAGACATAATCGCGATTGTAGAGATCAGACGCAGAGAAATCTTGTTAATTTTCTGTCCAGTCTCCTTCGATCCTACGATGAATTATCACAGAGGATGGAATATTGCTCATTATTACTCAGCTTCAATTCCCTTCCATATTACGATTAATTAGATCATTGAAATCCACCCTCCTCGCGCCTATTAAAATCCACCGGGGTCTAGCCTACCGGTTCTATGAAAATTAACCGATTGTTCATTTCTTCGTCCTGGCAAGTTTCCGCGCCACGGCGCAATCTGCAGCCTTCGTGTTTGACAGCGGTTCGCGCCGAATCGTGTCGACGACTCTTAACGCACGATTAAGAGAAAAGAAAAAAAAAAAAAGAAAGAGGGAAAGAAGAGAAAAGGGCCGAAACTGCGCCGCGTCGCATGTCAGAAAGTCTGACAACTGTCGCGTCCGAGGGAATAAACGATCTTTTAATCGCTCGACGGTTGTTGCCTCGGTACAATGAGCATTATGGACGAAACAATGACTCGTACCTGCACATTGCACCTATCACGCATGGTTGAGAGGGGTGCCATTTTTATCCTCTCTCTCTCTCTCTCACTCGCGCGCTTACCCACTCCCGCTCTACCTTCCTCTCTATCCTTACCCTCTCTCTCTCTCTCTCTCTACTCCGCACTCTGCAGAGTCCATGCTAATCTCGCAGCGCGAGGTGCGGCGAGGAGAAGAGGAGACCGACGAACCTCGACCGTTCCAGGATCGGTACGAGCGGACACTCTTCCTTCTCATGCAAATAGAAGGACTACGACGTCGGCGAGGCCTGCTCGAATTTCCGCGGATTCCGCTCGAGACGATCTTCGAGGCGCTAGTGGACCTTCTCTCCCCTCTCGAGGGTTAGACTCGAAGGATAGGAATTGCCTTTGAATTATTAATGTCGGGACGATCGATACTCGTCGTGGATCTGTCGTCGAAACAGGAGGGACCGAAGGAACGAGATCGTCCTTGGCTGGTCGTTCCAGTTTGAGTTTCTGTTCGATAATCAGGCCTGCACCCTCTCGGGCTCGATTAATATTCGATTTTACAGGATCCTTCGGAAGGTCGTCGGGGCGTGGAGCGCGACGTTGACGATCGTTGCTTCGTGTTAGGGTGGAAGGGCACAGTCCTTGGGTCCGCGCGCTCGAGGGTGACATGCGCGCCGGTGCACCCCTTTCGCACGATGTCTGACGATGTTCGCACCATATGAAAGAGATTTCCTTTTCCTTTTTTTTTTTCGGGAACAAGTAGGCGGTGTTCGACCATCCCCTCGCGAAGGTTGATCGATTCGCATGAATACGTTATTAAATGTTTCGCGGACGGGCGAGTTGCATTTGAGGGTTGCACTTTGACTCACCGGGGTTAATGGGAGAGTCGAAGGGGAGCTTTGATTCGAGAATGCAGAACGCATTAATGCAGAATGCATTAATCATTATCGGATTATTATACGTCGCGCCGAGTGAACGATTCAATCGACTGCGCCCATCGCCCCGCTATCGGATTCGCATTTGTGTTCGCGCGTGACTTTTAAGCCGATTGTTCTCGCGAGTAGAAATATCGAAACACTGGTCTAGACGACGTTACCTCGTCAACGAGGTACGATTTGCATGACAAACCCACGGGCCAGTCGGCGCGCGCGGTTAACGACTCTCGTTCGACGAACGAAATCGCAATTTTCAGGGTCTAAGAGTCGTCTCCGGTTGCCCGCGACGTCGAGCGCCGCGTCGAAAGGGGAGACGTTAATTCGAATTAACTGCGAGATCGTTGATCTTTGGGTACGTCACAGTTCTGCTAGGTGCGTGCAAAAGGTGAAACGCACGTGTCCCGCATCTGTTCAGAGTCTGTCGAGAATCTGTCGAGAATCCGTCTACAATTCGTCGGTGAGATGGAGGAGGAGGCGAGTGTAAGAGCGGTTAGGAAAAAAGGGAGAGTTGGTCCGCAGGAAGGAAGGAAGGAAGGAAGGAAGGAAGGAAGGAAGGAAGGAAGGAAGGAAGGAAGGAAGGAAGGAAGAAAGAAAGAAAGAAAGAAAGAACGAAAGAAAGAAAGAAAGAGAGGAAGGAGGAATCGCAAGGCGAAAAAGGAGCACGGGCCGGGTTCGCGGGTGCGCGCGCGTTTAGGCCCTTTACAAACTTTCCTCCGTCGAAATCCGAAGGACCATGTGAGTCCATCTAGAGGAACCTTTTTCTCCCGGGGAGGGATCCTTCCATTTAAATGGCCAGACGTTGCCCCGGCAGGACTCGTTTCCCCCATTGTTCCTGCCTTATTTTCGAGTCTCGTCCTGAATGTCCGTACCCTCCGTCGCGAAAGGGTGACGAAGAAGGGAGGGAGGAAGGTAGAAAGGGGAGAGAAGAAAGAGACGGCAAGGCAGACCCCGAAGTAAAGCACCGTGGGCGCGTTTATGATCTGCGAATTTCCAGTTTCTAATCTCAAACGAATTTTTCAGTTCCCCGGCGAACGAGTTCTCGTTCACGGTGGGATCGATGCTCGGTCCGCGATCGCGAATCCACCTGGTAGCTGGAAGCGAGGTAAAATTAAAGAACCACTATCGAAGAATTTCAATTACCTCGGAGTAGATCTTATCGCGCGAGATGGCGTGCCAAAGATTACCACGAGAAACGGTTATCTTGAACTCTGGTGCTGACTTCCGAGGCGCCTCCTCTAAGGCTCGTAAGAATAATAGTTGCACCTATCACGGGATTAAAAAAAAGGTTTGCGAGAGCGGGGCTTCTCCTCTCGCTTCCCCACCTACGACTGCACTCTCGGTCGTGCACCGTTGCTCGCACGAAAAAACATCGGTTACGTGCAATTCCCGTAGGTGTATTTGCACGCACGCGTGCACCCATCCGCGCGCGCATGCACGCAAGCCGCGCACGGCATGGGAACACAAGAGGAGAGCCGACGAGCCGACGGAACATAGGGACAGGTGTGCTCCAAATAACGCGCGCGCGCCTAAAGTCTGTCTCCGGTACGTGTTTTCTTTCTAGACATCCCCTAACCCCACCCCTCAGTCTCTTCTCCTCCATCCTTCCTTCCTTCCGTGCACGGTCCACTCTCTCTCTCTCTCTCTCTCTCTCTCTCTCTCTCTCTCTCTCTCTCTCTCCCTTCCGTCTTCTCTATTGCCAAAAAGCGAGTATAGCCCCGAGTGAATGCGCCTTTGATTGTCGTCGGTTGGTCCCTCCCTGGGTTCCTTCCCTGCCTCCCTTCTCCCGCCAAGTTCGCCCTACCCCGGTGTACTCGAGTCGCGGGACTATTTCGAGAAAAATGGCACTAGCAAAAGGTGCGCCCGGGGTCAATCCAATATAAATCAGAACTGAGTTTCGAGGTTGAGAGAGGGAGAAGGAGAGAAGTGGAACGTCGGAAAGGGACGAGAAAGAGAGAGAGAGAGAAAGAAAGAGGGTGAAATGGCGAAGGAAGTGGGGCGAGGGGAGTAGGCAAGGATGGTGGAAGGATGGAGAGAGAGGGAGAAGAATTGTAAGAGAGAGGAAGCGTGGACAAGAGCGAAAGCTAGAAAGCGAGAGAGAGAGAGAGAGAGAGAACTCACGCGAGAATAAGAGCGAAGCGGAGAATAAGAAGGAGGGTGAAATCTCCCCGGACGATGAATAGACTAGTTTCGGGGGACCGTTCGCGGTGTGTATACAGGGCCCGACGTGTGCACGGGGCCTTACGTTGACGTGCGCGCACACGCACTCGCGGAGCTCCGATCACGAAAAGGGATCAGGTATGTAGGGTGCTCACCTGCCTTTTTCCCTTCTCGCTCTCATCTTTGAGCGCCAAATCCTGGAGGATTCCTCTTGGGAGATCCTTCGCTCTCTCTTCTGCCAGTCTTACTCCTCCATTCCTTCGCGAGATCCTTCGAGGATGTTGCGACGGACTGTCGCCAGGATCTTCGTCTCCTGTCGCCTGAAAGCAGTCCGTCGTCTGGACGCGAGGATCTTTCTTCGCTCGCTTCGTTTCGGGCCCGGTCTCGTTCACCTCGGGTCTTACCCCTCGAGGAGACACCCCGCGACCGTTAATGGGACTCCTCTTTCCTTTCTTGTCTCCCGTACCGTGGATAATCGCTTCGAGATAGCGGTTTTACGTGCCGCGTGCTCTATAGATTTTGTCATTGGCCGTGCTCGCTGGCGCGTTAATTGCCGACGCGTTCTCGAAGAAAGTACCATCTCACGATTAGGTGTCCTTCTCGATGCACTTCGATGCCTTTGACCAGTCGCGCTTCGTATGGCCGGAACGGTGGTAATTTTTGGAGATCCCTCCTAGTCAACGATAGCGGTTTACTCGATTCGACGGTCTACCGCACGTGGAAATAGTTCCACGGACGGTCTGTCCTCGTCTATTTGGGTAGCTACGGATTTTGCGGTCTAAGCGATACCGCACCGTCTATGCGACGGCATCGCGTTTCACGTGAGGGGAATAAACGCACGCGCATGCACAAGCAATATTCCATCGCTGGATAATAATCCACGCCCCACACTTTAAGCCCGTATTCGTCGAAGGCTCGATATAAATAGCGGAAGACACGAATTCGAAATTCGACTCCTCTTCTACCCTCTACCCCCGTTGCTCAATTATAAAAACGTATAAATCTCGCGACAAAGGCACTCCTATCGCGGACTAACCATCCACGCTTAACCCATAAACATCGAAATTCAACGGCACCCTCGGTGAGACGCGAGATTCTCATCTCATTCTACGCGCCCGTGCCCTCCTCTCCCTCTGATTTACCTATCGCGAGAGAATGGCGGGCTCGTGGATTCGGGTGTTCCCGTTGCATCGTTAAAAACAGTTTTTATAGTATACATTACGTCGCGAGGGGTTCTCCATCCTCTTCTCTCTCCCTCTCGAGTGCTTGCAAGCAATGTAAGAATCTCAACCGTCGCTCCATTTTATTCCTTTTCTCGATGCACGGGCTATCCTCCAGCTCTCTCTCTCTCTCTCTCCCTCTTGTCCTTGGATACCGCGGAGGGGTGGACAGGACCAGGGGAGAAAGGGTACGAAATCGGCAAGACCCACCGAATATTGTTATTCGGGGGCACGGCAACTTTCTTCTGGCCCCTTTGCCTGCGCATCCTCCGCTCTTTCCACCTCACCCTTTTCCAACCCCACGAGAGGAGGACTAGAGCCCAACGAAACGTGCCCCGAGTATTCGGTCCGATCTCGTATGGACACTTTACAAGCTATAAAAGCTATAAAGCCCATAAAGACGACGTATATGGGCCGAATAGGCGGCGGGCGCGCGCGGACGGATGAATGACGATGGGACGAACCAAGGAAAAGGAATGCGCTGGAACAATTTAATGTCGAGCTACCCCCGGGGCCTTTCCACTTCGCCACGCGTCTCGCGTGGTTCACGGACCCTGAAATTACGGAAGGAGAGAGGTGGAAAGGAGCGCGCAATCCTTCCGTTTCGTCGACTGACTCGTGTTTTCGTGCCCATCCTTTCCTCGTGTTATCGAAGGACGAAAGTCGGATCTAACCTTCCATTCGTTCCTCTCGTCCCTTCGAATGTTAATCTTTCCAGTCACATTCGCGACGAAAGTAAGCAAACTCGTACCTAACAACGAGCGAAATTTCCGATTAGGCCTCTAATTCGACCATGCTCCCTCAGTGGCCCTACACCCGTGTAATTTCCACTCGTCGATAATCCCAATTACGTTGCGCAATAACGGAGGGCACGCGGAGCACCTAGGTTGAAACGGTAACCGTAAACATCGGACCACTTCGTTCCTCGTAGTTTATTGCACATTAAGAGCGACAGATACAGCCGAGGGTGCGCCTAAATGGCACCGGAAGGGACAAAGGGCTTGACCTCGCGAACAATTTGACTTTCGTATTTGGTGCTCCCTCGCGCGACACTTGTCGTCCTCGTGGGGAATCGGACCCGCGAGGACCCACGAAATTATTAGGTGGCCTCGCTCGGCCGGGTATGCCCATTCGCTTGTTCCCAGGTCGGATCGGAGATCGTTAGATTCGGGTCGCGATAAGATCAACACAGGTGGACCCACTGAAATTCCCCCTCGTGCGTACGCGCGCGGCGGGCGCACTTAAGATTTATTGGCCACTCGTAATTACGACCACGGGGACCCTGGGCCCGGCGCTTATTAGGGCGCCAAGAGGTGCTTCTCTAATCGAATGGCAACGTACTCGGCGAAGGGACCTGCGTCGCCTTACTCCTGCCGTCAGGTGACTTTTGATCCAGTCCCTCGATAATTCGTACGCATCCTTTTACCTTCACTGAGATATTACACCAGTGGAAGTTTTTGCGCGAAATAAGGGTAGATACGCGCGGGTGAGAATATACGTAAAGGGAAGGTATTGCATTCCTTTTAAACATTCCGCGTACTTACATCCCGCCGGTTAAGAGGAACGCGAAGTGGGCCGGGCAGAGAAGGAGCACATGTGCAATTATTCAGAAGGTTAATAAAGTAGGAAATAATTAAGAGTGCAAATAATTGACAGTTAATGTCGTTTCACTGCTTCTTAGGTAAGAAGTTATAGTCTTAGTTTAGTTTTAAGCGAGCATTTGTTTGTGAACAATAAATCAGATACGCACTTCTTTTTAGAAGCGCATAATTGTCATGATTGCTCGGAATCCTAACCTAAAGAAAGAACCCACACATTATGTATATTTATCCGCAAAAAATTTTTTCCGCATTTTCATTAGTCGCACATCGAAGAGCCTGCCTCCTGTATTCGAAATATATCGCGTTGGTAATTGCAGTCGTCGCCTAAATGGGCCCTGTGCCAAGGGGTATGTGCCCTTTAATCAAAGATATCGTACGTCAGCAATGCACTACAGATTTCACTGCTCGCGTGGGCGAGAAATTAGGTCAGAGCCTCACAGGAGTACCGTGAGTTTCCACATTTTTTTTTACGGCCCATTACAAGTCGCCTGCCAACGAGCTTCTCCACCTCCTTCCTCTCTTCCGTTCCGTGAACATTCGAAACATTTCAAGAGCCACGTGTCGCGCGACTCGCTTCACCCACGGACTTTAGCAAGGAACTTGGAGTGGCTCGTGAAATCTTTGCGAACGAGCTCGGGCGTCGTGAACCGACGAGTTTCCGGGAGAGACAAAGGGAGAAGTCACGCCGTCTAAGCGTCTAAGGTTAAGAGACGAACGAGGATTGCGTCGTCGGGGATAAATTTCGAAACTTTGTTCTCCGTTCGCGTGTTAGTGATTAAGTTCGATCGTCAGGAGACTCGTCGATGAACTCGATAAGGTTTCCCGCCCGACGACTTTCACTTTCACGCCTGGCTGCCCTAATACGCCCACTCGTATTTGCTTTTTAACGAGTTAACAATCGCGAGTACCGTACCCCCACGCAGGAGCGGGTATGATTCACGTGTCGAGAATTGCCACAGGAGTTTTACGTTTCGAATTTTATGTGTGGATATCGAGACACGTGCAGCCTCGTGTGTCAGTCTCCGGGGGAGAGTTTAACAGATGAATTATTTTTGCGATCAAATTATAATCGTTAACGTCGTCGTAATAATTTACGAATTTCCTACTGCATCGCAAGCTAAATTTTGCAATTTTACGAGAACGTCACGCGGAAGCTGCAGTGCAGTAACCAGAAATTATCTTAATGAATGGCACGGCAATTAACGCGAGAAAAAAAAATGTAAAGTGCACCATTTCCCCTATGTATCAATTTTGTTCTATCCCAGGATATTTAAAATTCAAATCTAACTTTATCCAAAAATTACCTTCTCCCTCTCCGTACTTTTAATCCACCGCGTATCAATTTTCTTCAATCTCAGGATATTTAAAATTCAAATCTGACTTTATCCAAAAATGACCTCTCGCCTCTCTGTAATTTTAATTCGCAGTAGTGGAGCGGGGGACTAAATTAAAATTTTTTTGCTCCGTCGGTATTTGAAATTAAAATTTCTAACCTGTACTCCGCGTACCGTTACTTTCCTCGGTATTTTTAACTTTTCAGAAACTTCTGCTTCCTGACCACCTTACGTTTTGCACGTGCTCATGTCCGCATATGTGCACGTACGTGCGAGAGCGCAGACAGACCGATGGCAATCGTCTTTGCTATTTGGTGGAGTTATTTCGGTGCGCCGTGTTCCGTCGAGTGGGCCGCGCGGTTCACGGGGCCAGATGGGCCCCATAGCCCACGTATCTATCATTCCACCATATGGGCAGGTGCCCATAGTGTTTTACGAGGCAACCGCGAGCGCGTGGTGGTTGGTTCCGCGGCTCAGGGAGACACTTACCTACGCATAAACGTGTGGACGTGTAGTGAGGTAGAGTAGACATGCCGCGTTGACCGCTACTCACGCCACACCGACACGAAACGTGTGCGCGCGTGAAAAAGTACGCGTTTTACGGGACAAGAGCGCGTGCGCGGCATGGCAACAGCCTGTATGCAAATGAATGCATTTTTATACCTACTTCACAATGCAGCATGTTCTCTGTCCGTGTGTGTCTCTCTTTTTCTCCTTCTCGCTCATTCTTTCTCTCCCTACTTCGCCTCGCGGGCTCTTCGTTTCTCCTTCTGTCACCCCCCCTGAGGAACCGTTAAAAGTGAAAACTTGCTGTCGGCGGAGCTCTTGCTGGTTCTCTGGCCCACGGAGCTCAAGCACGCTGCTCTCTCCCTGTTCCACTCTCTCTTTCTTTCCTTCTCTCTCCCTCAGTGCAATTTTCAGGTTCCTCGGGATTTCGCACAGACGATCGACCGGACGCGACGACTGCGACGAGGTCGAGCGAAACGTTCTTTCTTCTCCTCTCTTTCGTGACTCCTCTCCTCTGCCCTTTCATCAGACCTCTCTCTCTCTCTCTCTCTCTCGATCGTTCCTTCATCTTTTCCCTTTTATTCCACGGCAACTGTGGGAAATGGCGAATTCATGCCACTAGCCCTCGAAGGGACTACTTTGCATATATTTGGCGACGTCGTTAGTATGCAAAAGTAATCGCGTAGTATTCGTTGCTTTTGCTCTCTAGCCTGGATCGTTCATCCGGACGCGTGAGCGCTTCATCGAAACTCCCTTGTTTTCTCTTCGGGGTAGTTCCAGATTATGATTATTTTCCGTTTCGCGGGACTCCGATGAATGCCACGAGGAGAAATCTTGGCTCGCGAGTAAACACCCAGACAATTCACCAAACTCGATCTTTAAGACTGTTAAAGGAACCTTTAGAAACGTCCTGAGCCGTCGTTCGTGGGAGCCACGAATCTTCGGTCTGGCTGCACGCATGTAAATAGAATCGTATTTGATCCACAGCATGGCACCACAATCAAACGTCTAATCGCCAACAAACCCCCGTCGTGCATCATCTTACCCGACTACCCTCCAAAAGGGACACAACTTCCCTGCTAGCGAAGGAAGGCGAGCCTGGTCTCGTGCTCCCTCGCTAATTAAATCAGAGAATCACGCGGGCCAATGAGCCCGCGTACCGGCCAAACCGCGGGGATGAAATATTAATTCGCTCCGGGGGTGGAGGAAAGGGGAAACTTAATTTTCTTCCATTCCGCGCTATACTCTCCTTCTCACGGACTGGGCCCACGAGTCGTCGACGGGGTCGTTCGCGGTCGTCGGATGGGCTTAGGCCGCCCATTTAAGAGATCGTTAAGCATGGGGCAAGTGCTAACTCGTAAAACCGAAAAGACCGCTCGCCCGCTCAGGTGCGTAGGTTGCCTTCACCTGTTTCGCTATTTCCCGTATGCCGCGACAGGTGTTGTTCCTCGATTCGGTCACCAAAAAGGAGAGAGACTCCTCGAGGAGTCTTCCTGTTGTGTTCTACCTTCGCTCGTGCTCCTCCTCCTCCCACTTTCCTTCCTTCTTCCACCCTGACGTCTCGGCCCCGGCTCGCCCTCCACGTAATTAGAAGGTTCGACGATTATTTTCGGCGC
Organism: Tiphia femorata; assembly: GCA_944319695.1. Taxonomy (NCBI): domain Eukaryota; kingdom Metazoa; phylum Arthropoda; class Insecta; order Hymenoptera; family Tiphiidae; genus Tiphia; species Tiphia femorata. The sequence goes on from OX090899.1 coordinate 3,809,487, forward strand.
GAGGATGTCGGTGAGAGGCGGCTCGAAACGGATGTCACTCCTTCCTTACGATCAAAGGGAAGGACGAAAAAACGGGACACGTTTACCGTGTCTCGCGGCGGTACACTTGTCACGGGACTCGTGACAGTTTCGAACAAGGGCTCGTGAGGTTGGGCGCCGCAGGAAAATTTCGTTGGATTGGAGTTTATCGAAAAACGTTAGAACTGAAAGGACGGCGCGTGTTGAGCGTGAGCTCGACGAAGGCGCGAAGATAACACCTTCTCTTCCCGTTTTTCTCTCACCTTAGTATTAGCGCCAACTGCTTCGTCGTCGACGAGGATCAGCGCTTTGTGCCTCGAGAGACTCGTGCGTACAATGACGTCGCTTACACCGGCGTGCAGCAGCTACGCGACCCCTACCTCCACCTCCACGGCTCCTTCTTAATTCTTTGCTACCTTCGCTTTTCCAGAGATGCTCAAGTGGACGGTCTCGAGATCGTTGTCGGCTACCAGCTCGACGCCCCACGGTCCACCCGCCCTCAACAAGGCGCCCCGTAGGCCCTTTCGAGACTTGTCCAATACCCCACCGGCCGCCGATACGAGGACCAGGCACGTAGCGGTGCAGAATGCGGAGAATGCGAGCGGTGGACCCACGCCTAGTCGCAGGAGAAGATGCCGAAGTCACGGGAGCGACCTCAGGACATATTTCCAGGTGACTAGGTTCATTCATGATTGTCGTGGGCGAGGTACTCGTTCCAAATTCCACAGCCTTGCTCAAGTCCGTGTTTGCGCACGATTTCCAGGCTACGAAGCCCAACGCGAGATCAGGAAAGCGTCAATCCGTGTCGGAAGATCCGGAGCAGTCGCCTGGCACCGAGACCTTCTATCAGAGTACACCCAGGGTGGACACGGACATCGGACCTCTTACTTTCTTCCCTCCTGGCATTAAGTGTTCAACCGCTTTAACCTTGCCAACCGATCCCACGTTGTTCCTCAAGAGACGGCCGAGCGGCTTTCAAAACGGCAACGAGCTGCCTCAGAACATCGTGAACGAGGCCCGAGCCAATCTTCAGTCCCACGTCTCGGACTTCTTCCACCAGATTTCCATGGCGACCAGTCCCGAGGACGTGATGGAGGCTGAATCGGTACCCTTGGCCAAGACCAGGATCTATTCGCAAAACTGCGACTCGAAGAAATTCCCCAGTCTGGCGAGGACACCTTACGTCCCGAAGCTCGCGAGGATCACGAAGATACATGCGAGGTGCAGGACACCCTATCACGCGAAGATCGCGCACGTGGTCAGTCCAAGGAAACTGAAGAGCAACAGCCAGCAGACACCCTTGGCGGGTAAATTGTCGAGTCTGGCGCTGGATCAAGATTTGCCCAAGTTCGAGAACATGGACAACACCGTGACGGAGGTGCTTAACAGGTAGACCAAACGTTGTTTGCATAATTGGCTATGTTTACGTATGATGTACGACGGTCCTCGAGCGGGCTAAAGATTCGTTTCCGATTTCAGGGAGCAAGAGACCAACTTCGGCGGTAGGACGGTCGCTCAGATATTACTGGACGACGCTGAAGAGAGGAAAAAAATTTTGGAAGGATCTTACAGTAGCCCCGGAGGGAATCAGTCGATTGGCAGGACGATCGAGCACACTTACGAGACGATACAGGAGCGCGCGGAGGACGAGGAAAAAGCTGCTCACAACGACAGTTCGGTGTCCTCCGCCAGCCAACTCTTGGAGGATCCTTCTCCGATGTCTTGGGCGTTCACCTCGCCCACCAACGACTTCGACGGCGAGTTCACGTTGAAGAGACAGCGAGGGATTCGCAGGAAACGTCAGCAGAAGGACGGTGACAAGGTGGTGGATGGTAAGAGGGCGAAACGCAGGTTGTCCGGGAGGAGTCCTTCGACGGAAGTAACGACGTTCGTTTCGGGAAACGGTCTGGCCGAGGCCATAAATCCAAACGTGAAGAAATTGGCCTTGGAAACGGACCTGGACAGCACGTTGGACGAGAAGCAGGTACCACCCATGAAGATATCCTTCGCCTGCGGGTCGAACGAGCGAGCGAACGGAGAGGAGGACACTTGCAAGAAGACCAGCTCCTGGGATCTCGATAGTCCCAAGTCCTCGCTCGTGGACGACCTCCAGAGCTCCAAGTCCTTTCTCAACTCGGTTTCCACCACCCCCGAGGCACCCCTGGTCGCCACCGTGAGGAGGTGCTTGAAGTTCAGTCCGGAGAGCGAGTCGGCCAGGTCGAATTCCCGCGGATCCATCGAGATCGAGTATTCGGTAGTGGGCGACCACATTCACGTTCGAGGTGAGCTCCACTTTCGAGATTCCTGAATAATTTATCTCCTCCCGGCGCGCGTCCATCTATCTTTTTCCACCGTCGGAAGGACGCTCTGAGATCTTCAGCTCTCTCAATTTTTTTCCCGCTACATCCAATCGCGATTCGATTTCCAGGTTACTCCTTGGCACGGAAATTTCGTTCATCGACTCTATATCCTTCTCGTGGACCGTCTCGAGCGGCGAGTAATTTAAAGCATCTGCTCGTAATTCTATAATCGAACTCGGTGACCCCCGGCGCGGGTCGTGTCCTTGCAAAATTCAATGCGGCAAAAGTGTCCCCGCGAGCGAGCCCGACGGAGACCTCGCGTAGGTGTACTCGGGCCCTGCATACCTCAAGGACCTTGCGTCTTCGCTCTCTCGCAGGGCCGTGAAACATTCGCGTCCCGGACGAGCCTTGAGCGATTCGGTCGCGCGTCGCGTGGCTCGCGGGGTCCGCGAGACCCTCGGCACGCCCCTGGATCCTGAAAGCCACGAGACATGCGCCGGTTACGTGCCTCGAGAGGGGTGTCTCACTTGGCACCCTCGTAAGAGCACCAGTGTGCCAGTAACCCACAGACCCTCCCGGCAGTTCGATTTCGGTTAGTAGGCCTACCAGGCATTGATTCCTCCAGGCTCTCTCTCACTCTCCTCGCGGTATCCTTGCGTAAACAAGCCGTACGAGCGACGTCCCTACGAGGAGAGGCGCCCCTATCCTCGACCTCGCTCGGTGAAAAATCCGCCGCCCTCCTCTCTCGCCGCCTCCACCTCCACCTCCACCTCCTCCGCCTCCGCCACCGCCGCCGGGGACTCGCCGTCTACGTCAGTGTCTCTCCGTGCTCGGTTGCCGCGTGCCTCCCTCGCTCCGCGGATCTTCCTGCGAGGGGAGAATCTCGTGGGCATTATTCTCGCGTCGTCCGCCAGATCTTCCGTCCTCCTACGGAAAGGAGAGCGCGAGTGGTGAATCGTCGTCGTCGTCGTCTCTCTCTCGTAGTTCTCGTGACGCGCGAGGACCTTCCACCACCTCCTCCTTCAGGTAGAATCCTCAGTGGGCGAATGCCGCATTGGTCGGCCGCTCGACCCGCACGCGAGAGAGTAGCGCGTATCTACGGTATGGCGAGACGGGAGCGAGACCAGCAGCACCGCGCATCCCGAATCGCCGCCGACGTGGACCTTTAGGATATTCTCTTAAACGGTGCTCTCGGCGCATCGGAGAGTCGCAGACTTCGATTTGCTCGGATAAATTGCGCCTGGTGCCGAGGAACTCGAGTCTGTGGAGATTGAGAAGGGGACGGAAGCCGCGAAGAGAAGCCGTGTCGTCGTAGTGGAAGTTTTTCTTACTCGGATCCTCGTTTGCGACACATCCTCCTCTCGACTACGCTTTCGCGCGATTTCTCCCCACCCTCGACTCTTTGTGTGTTTCCTTCTTTTCTTTCTCTCTCTCTCTCTCTTTCTTCTGTCTCTAAGCAAACCATCTCGTATCTTTCGCGCAGTGATAAGGTGCAAGGACCTGAGGAGAGCCTACGAGGGGCCGATACACGCCTACGTGAAGGCGAGCCTGAAGAACACCAGCGGCGAGGGCGTCGTGAAGAGGACAGCGGTGCACAAGGCCACCCCGAATCCGATCTTCCACGAGATCTTGATACTGCCCTGTCCGGCGAACAACCACTGCGCCAGCAAGCCCACGTCTCTGGACATCGCCGTCTGGCACAGGGATCGTCGAGCGAGGTGAGCGTGGAATGAAAATTTCTCCAAGCGAGCTCGGATGATTTCCTTTTCTTCGGACGAATCGATGGGTGAACGTGCGAGGATTAAAAATTTCAGCGGAGAGTTGTTCGTTTTCACGTCGAGCACAAGTTTAATCGATTCGCATCTTCTCACGAATTTTCCGATCACTTAATTTTCATCCGTGGGAAGATCCTCGAGATGCCCAGCAGCGTGCTTTGCGTTAATTTTATGACTACGCGCCTGTACCTATGCGCTTCGCCGTACCCGGTACGAGATACTAATCTCACGCGAGGCGCGCATGCAGTCGAGTCTAAGGGAAACAGCAGCGGCGGAAAGGGAAGAAGATGTAACGACGATAACTTCCTCGTCTCTTTGCGCGCGCGCCGATTATCGTTTCTAAATTTCGTCGTGGCACATCACGTTTCACGATTATCCGCGAAACGTGCACGGAATCGGCGAGCGTGAGCGCGTGGGTGAGAAGCACGCGAGAGAGCATACATTTTCCCCCCACCTCGTTCAATATTAGCTCGATGATCGACTCATTCCGTTGCTGTTCCCTACGCTCATCCCCTCGTCCACCCCAGTCCTAACGCCGAAGTTAATTTCCGGATATTTCGGGATTTTCCTACCGGCGCCAGAGGAGGGAAACTCTCGAGATGAAACGGGGGTGGGTAGACGGGGCTAGGAGAAAGGGAGAACGGTCTGATCGATGTAAAAGGGATATCCTCCGAATATTCCTCTCAACTCGACTTTTTTTCACTACCTCCGATATTTCAGCGGAACTAATCCCATGCGCCGAGAGAAATCGATCAGCCTCGTTAACGGCGACGAGGCTCGGAAAAGCATTCGCCCGATAAAATCGTCGGAAAAGCTATTGGGCCGCGTGGCGCGATAATTAAGATCCGCACAGGCTTCGCGCGCGGTGCATTAATTAAAGAATTATCCGCGCGCATCCGAGCGCGCGCGCGAGCTCGTTAAGCTTCCGAAAACGGAATTGAACTTTTTCCTCACGGGTTTGGCTCCAGTCGCCGATATCGGAGGGTGGGTTCCAGGGGGTGGCGAAGACGCGGGGGTGGTTACTCTCGTTTCGACGTTCGCCTTTATCCGCCGCACTCTTCCAGCACGCCGGCGGTCCATCCAAATATCCAAACTAATTTCTGGGAATGCAAGGGTGCTTTGCGGTAGGAGGGGAATCGATTCTCGCGGATCATGCGCACGACCATCGCCACGTGCACCCGCGCCGCCACATTCAGTAGCGGGTCGCTATTATTCGTGAACTGTGGACGTGTCGGTGGACTGCGTTTGCGGGTGTGTAAGAGTTCACCGGAGTGAGCGAGGCTAGCCACGGTTGAAGAAAGTACGCGAGGGAGGGAGAATGAGAGCGAATGAGAGAGAAAGGGAGAAAGAGGCCGAACCGAGAGACTATGTTTACGAACACACGCAGACCGGTCGCGCACAGTTTACTAGCCACGGTGCAAATACGTGAAACCTCGTCGAAGAATGTGCGCGCCTGAGTTTCGGGGTGTGCGTCCTGGCGGATCTACGCGCACGCGTTTGCGCCACGCTCGCGTGTGCACGTCGGAGTGAGAGAAAGAGCGAGGGTGAGATACGCGGTGAGAGAAAGTTAGAGGAAGACGAAGCGTGCGTGCCGCCTATCCGTTCCCGACGTGGAAAATTTTCATGTGTGTTTCCCATTCTCCTTGTTTCAGACGTAGCGAGCTGCTAGGCTGCATGACTCTGCCGCTGCCCCTGTCTCAAGATAAGGTAACTATCGGTGCAACTTTTTCCTTCTCTTCTCCTCTTGCACACCTTCGTCGCTTATCGACTCGAGACGAGACGGAACCTTCGCAAAAAACGATAACCTGGTACGATACGAATTTGGGGAGAAGTGAACGACACGGGGAAAGCCGGGGCGTTTTTTGGAAAATTCTGTGATCGAAGGGACTCGAGGATACTCGGAAAAATTAATTCACTGTAAAGCTCCACGATCAACCGTCGCTTGTCGAACGATCCGTTTAACACGTGACACCATTACGATGCGTCTACTTACTTGATCTCGCGTCCGAAGATCCTAGACGACGATCGTGGGATCGAAGACTGCCATGGAAGCGCAGGCACGCGTCTCTTAATAAACGCAACGCGATTCGTAAGTCTTCCTTCCTACTTAAGGTCAGGGTTAAGCCGATTGCCGAGCGAGCCGACGCTTCACCTGACTCTTGACCACCCTTACCACCACCACCGCCAAGGGTGACCACCGTTTCCTGATTTATTTATTCGGTGTCGCGAGTCTAGGAGGAGTGGCTCGTCGCGCGCTCTAGTCGCTCCCGCGCCGCGTCACCGTTCTCGCGGGTGGAAAATGATCGTCGTTGCGATCTACTGCGTGGCCTTTCTTGTGGCCGGTATTCTCCTCAAGATATTCGCCTTCTGTTAGATGTCGAGGTTGAGATTCGCAAGGGCGGCGCGAAGGGTCACTTTCGCGACGAGGTTCCACGAGGCGCGTGGAACCGCGCGCGAGGTCGAGTCTGACGCGAGCGTAAGTCACGAGGGTAGAGAATTTTCGTGGAAAAGTGGAATGATTCGTTGCACAGCTCGCAGGAGGGAGAGTGTGAGGGAAAGGTGAAGTGGACGGAGGATGAGAAGACGGAGACGAAGTTAGTGGACGAATGTGGCGACGAGAGACGCGGAGGAGAGGAGAGAGAGAGGATTAAAATCGCGCGGAGAAACTTGGTCGGTGGTAACTTTTAATTAGCAGTTGATTTCATCGACGTCCCACGAGCCACAAGTGGATGTCGACGCGAGGTTCCCTTCTCTCTCGTTTTTTTTTTTAAGTTACGGCACGGTTACCGTTCGAGGAGTAATTTCAATTCGAGGTAATCGGATTCGATCGGAAGGGGGAGAAAGGGCACGTGCGGTTGAGCGAGCCTGCGGTCGTTTGATTATCCGGTCGTGGGCGAAACGAGGAGAACGGGAGAGGAGAGTCGTTCGACGAGATCGAGGTGAATGGAAATATTTGGAATAATTGCAGGAAGCGACATGGCACCCGTTGGAAGCAGGCTCGGGCCGGAACACGAGCACGCCGTACGCGGTGGTACCTCAGGAGTGCGGAGTATCGCCGCCCCTTTCCAAGGACGGCGAGCCAGATAACAATAACTCGGGTGCGGACGACTTGACGTACCTAAGGCACCTCGAACTGGAACCGATAGATCCACTTACCGGATTACCCCTTCATCCCGGTTTCACGGCCAGGGGCGGTAGAACACCCTGCACCGTCACGAGGAGACTGATAAGGCAGAACGCGGTAAATCAGGTTAGTCCTCTCTTGCCGATTCAATTTCCTCCTTCGATTTTACGTAATCTTCGATTTGAAAGAGAGAAATCTATCGTCGTGCAACAGGTGCCATGGGGTTTCTCGTTGTCGTGGGGCAGGCCGCCTCGCGTGGAACGCGTGGATCCGGGAAGTCCCGCGGAGAGGTCGGGCTTAAAACCCGGCGACTACGTGGTCTTCGTCGAAACGACCAACGTCGTGACGAGGCCCCGGGACGAGATCCTAGGCCTGATCCAAGCTGCAACCAATCAGCTGATCCTCGAGGTCTACCGCAAGGGTGGCGCCCACTCGTCGAGCCACAGGCCCAGCTCGGTGAATGTGACCCTTCAGCAATCCTTCGGAGTCAATAGCCAGCACCACGCGGTCGCATTCAGCGCCGAGGTCGGTACGGGCGTTCTCGTGTGAACTCGATCGCGGTGTCGCTCGAACGGCGTCCTTCGATAGCTCCACTCTTGCATCCAGCCCTTGATAGTTTTGGTGGGATACAAGAGCGACTGTGATTCGAGCGGCACTGCTCTCGACGAGCTGCATTTCGCGAATCGCGAAGATTCGCGCGCAATGCGAATGGACGCGTGGCACGCGGTAGCCCGGCCCTCTCCTACAGGGTACAAAGTAGAGAAGTGAAACGATCGCGCGTTCTTATCGCGAGGTTTATCGATCGCGGTTGGCGAAAATACAAATTCTAAGTTAGCAAGGTCGTAATGAAAGCTCGACAGCGAAGTAAGCTGTCCCCGACGAAAAGCGGCTTCGAATTCTTATGCACGCCCCTCGCGCATTCGCGAAGCACGAGAAGTTCAAATTCTAGGAGTTGCGAAGTTCGACATTGACGCCGCCTCGTCTCCATTTAAGTAAAAGTTCACCGCAGGCTTCGCCTTGCATGCGTCCACGACGTCTTCGCTCGGAGCTTGTTTCACTTGTTCAGCCGACTGCCCGAGTCCCACGCGAAGGGGACCGCCCCTTCTGTACATTGTTTTTCTCCTTTTGTCCCATTTCTCCTTTTGTACTTTAGACACGTGGCGTGTAGTGTATAGTGCGGTTCTAAGTTATGCGTTATATGTTTTTTTTTTGTACCTCCGTCGGCGTTGCTCTCAGTTTTTGTTGTCAAGAAGTTTTGTTTCAAACCACCATATTGTGCATTACTTTTATTTACTTCACCCTCACCCACCCTCCGACCACCTATCTATAGGCGATCCCCACCAGTGCGAAAAGCGATGCGGCCCGAAGCGAGGCTCTTACCCGATAATCGATTTCACGTGACTTATGGAATCTACGTATGGATGTTGGAGACATAGGTTTGCCGATAGGTGTGCACGCAGACACTTACGACTCACGTCCTACATATAGAGCACCGAGTTATAGGACCTACGTGTCCAAACAAAGCCCGGGCGATACCACCACTGGCGCGTGTCCAATTCCTTCCGATGACCTTGAACTTCCGATTAGAATAATCTCGCCACCGACTTCTGAGCGATGGGTCGTCGGGCAATTATCACGTGTGAATTCTTCACGGAGCAGATTTTTCCTAACTTGGCGCCGGATGCTCCGCCCGAGGAGGAGCTCTCCGTAAGGGAGACGCGCTATTGGGGGATCCTGAAGAGTGGCCACACGAGGTTCATGGCGCCCCTGGCCGAGAGGCGGGACGTTCTCTCGGCCGCCGATTATCTCATACTCTTTCAAAATCTCGACGAGCTGCTCAAGCTGTCCGAGGAGATCAGAGACGAGGGCGGCGGCATCGACAGCTACCTGTGCCGAGTGCCCAGAATCACGGCCGCCTACAGGAGGTACCTGAGCGGCCTTCAACGCGCCTGCTGCTTGCTGGTTGCCCTCAGGCGCAACACCGCGTTTGCCAAGTTGGTCTGCGAGCCTGCGGTTCCGCACAAGAGGAGGCCAGATCTCACCGGGGTCTTGTTGCTGCCGTTGGAACACTATAGGTGCGCGTTGGTTTACCTTGCGTAGGGTTTGGGGTCGCAGGGTTCCAACGTTAACTGTGACAGATAATTGAAAGTCTCATACGCTATCGGCAGCTGAGTATGGCGAAAGTGAAGATGCGAATCTTACAGAGAGATGACGAGACTGCTGGGCCAGGCCTCGCCCAGAAATTGTCAACAAAGCAGGGACTTAGCTCAGGGATACAGAGAAGCCACGGCGAATGCTGGGGTGATGGAACCACCCCGAGACACCGGTAGACCGTTGCTCAGTCTACAGGAGGTGGAGTCACGGCTGGTGTTCGCCAGATGTAAGCCCTTCACGTTGGCGATGCCCGGGAGACAATGGTTGGTTGACACAAAATATTTTGCGAGCTCGAGGAAGCTATAAGAGTGATTGAAACGACGTTTGCAGGCTCTTCGGTGGCGCCCTAGCCAAAGTGGAAGGAAGAGCCCGGTTGCAACCAACGTGGGCTCTCCTTCTAACTGATCTCTTGGTCTTCGCTCGCGTGTCGAGGGATCGAGTGCTCTTCGTCACGGAGGAACCGTTACGTTTGTCCAGTATTGCCGAAGCTTGCTTTACCGTCCGAAAACGGCCTACGGAGTTCAGACTTCAGGTGGCCATCAACGCGAACGGCAGTACCGACAATGGGCACACGGAGATGACGAATAGCGGGGGATGCAGTCCTCACAGTCGTCCGCGAAGGAGGGTCTTGATTCTGAGGGCGCCTAGTCCCGAGCTAAAGGCAGTCTGGCATAATCTCTTGCAGCGACAGATGTAAGTAGAACTCTCTCCATCGAATTCAGAAGCATTTTTTATCTGTCCTAGAAATCGGTAAGAGTCCATTGAGAATTGTTCGTTTCTAATAATTTCTTCGATTTTAGAATCTATGTAAATACAGGCTGTGGGGGAACCCCGAGTCTCGGTAGTCCCGAGGAGAGTCCGATTACCGGTAGTAATTTCACTACGGTCAGAGAGTCCACTGAGAGTCCTCAGGTAAGTCCTTCAAGCTCAGGGTGCATGGCCACTTCAATTAGGATATACGTATCGTATTAAGGAAACGATTTCACGCAGATCGCAAGGGAATCTCAACAGCCCGACGAGGAGAAGGAATCGCGCTCCGGAGAGAGTCTAGACACTATTTTAAAAAATTCTAGGGAAAACAATCACCTTGCCCAATGGGTTCGCAATTCTCATCAGATCCCGCCGCCCGATCACGAGGGTCCCCTGGAGGAATGGACGGCCGAGGAGTTGGCGGCTAGAGCGCCCAGAGAAACCAATGGCAGGCAAGCCCAAGACGCCACGACGGAAGAGGCGATCACCGCGAACTCGGACGTGGAGCAGCAAAGCACGGCTTCCAGCGCGAGCCTCAGCACCGTGAAGTCCAACAGTGTGACGGCGAGAAAGAACGGAAGTCACGTGTCATCGAGGGAAAATTCAACAGGATCCATTAATATCTGTAGGCGATGTCACAGGTGAGACTTCAGGTTTGGGTTCGCGGTGATATTATTTATCATTGTTACTTGTTTCACAGGTCAGGATGTCCTACACCCCCTCCGCCCAGAGATCCATTCTCTCCGTTGCCTCCAAAGATCTCAGTCTTGCCTCCCACGCCGGACCTTTACACGCGGCACAGACTGAGAAACGGTCTGAACGACAGTCCGAGCCGCAACAGTCCGAATTACACGCCTGCCGATGGTAATACCGAAGACGGAAGCGAAGACGATTTAGATTGTGATGGCGAGCCACCTTACAGGTAGTTTTAGACGTGCTCTCGTCCATTGTCTCGCTATACATCCAATCTTTTTCTATTCGTTGCGTTCCTCGCATTTTCTTGTTCAGAGCCTTAAGAAGATTCGGTACGATGAGTAGCTTGGATCAGGACGACGAGCTGGACGATCAGGGCGACGAGGATAATCGTGATACGGAATCACCTCCGTCCGGTTTGCGGGCGTGGACTGCAAGGGCCAGCAGTTACGTGGTGAGCAAGATGGTCTTGTTGGAACAATTGGGCGAAGGTGTCGGTGGATATCTTCTACATCCACCTGTGCCACCGGAGAGAACCGAATTCTCCTTGGATCCAAACGACGAGGAGGGCACGACGTCCGGGGCCACCTCTGGGGACGATATTTGGGGTACTCCGACATCCGGTGGCCCGGACGACGAAAGTTTTACGGCGAATTCGGTAATGACCAAAGAATGCAAGCCTACCTTTCATAGAGAATCCGAAGTGGCAGACCAAAGCTTGAGGGTCCATAATAAAGTACAATCGGAAAGTGCATTTTGAAGTACCACGGTACACAACGTCGAACTAATCTCGAGCTCTAAAGGGGCATGCATAGATGATGCACCATAGTTTCAATCTTCAAGGATCTTAGTAATCTGGCGTCTCATTGCTACACACATTTTTCCGTTAAATAATTCTGCTTTGTCACACCGAATGATACTGCATAATTCATGAAAGCTTGCCTCTACACGATCTACGGCCGCGGGGCGCTGCTGTTCGAATTTGTCCATAGATCTGTACAAGGAACAGAAAACAATGTTTTAATACCTTGGACTGCCACGAGGCGTTCCAACGGCAGCGCCCTTGAGCACTTGTCTTCTAAGAAAGCATAATACAATAGCTTGTAAGCTTCGCACGCCTCTGCATGACACGCTTGCCCTCTGTTTGCGAAGAATCACTAGCGCGAGCTGTGCCTGACTTCCATAGCCGCCACCGAACGGCAGTGCCACCAATGCGAGTGCCTCGGGAGAGGACAACTATGGCCTAAACCTGTCCGCGGAAGATGACCCCGATCAGGAGTCGGAGAGCGAAGACTGTTCTTTGCCGGAGCTGAGCATGGATCAGCTACTTGGCGGTGGAAGTCTCAGCTCTCTCAGATGTTTTGTCGGTAGGAGAAGGCTGGAGCCACTCCCGGAAGAGGAGGACTCGCCTGGTAGTGGGAAGCACCAGGTCGGGTGGTGGTGACAGAGGTTTCAAACGGCCACGTCCAAGAACGTCGGCTCGAGTGGGGATGCGTCTGAGAGGGATCGCATCTTCGCGAAGCTCAGCCAAGAGGACGAGGAATTTCGTAGGAAGATAGTCGATCTACACAGAAAGCTTTCGGATGTCGACGAGGGCTGTGGACTCGATTCGGCTCAGCAGAACTCCTCTAGGAGCTCGAAGGAGGCTGAGCGTCTGAAGGAGCTCGAGTCGGTGGCCCGTAGGGCTGAGGAGACCAGCACTAGGAACGCTGAGAAACTTACTGCCGAGCGATTGCAGGAGTCACATGCTGCCGTGGAGGCGGTGGATCCCAGCGACAGGCGCAGGCATAGAAGGCTGGACGCCCAGCACGAGCGCAGGAGGTATGCCGAATTTTTCCATATAAAGTCGAAGAAGTTGGAAGACGACTCTGACGATCAGACCAGTTCGAGTCCAACTGGGACGTCGGAGACGAACTTCTTGAATCGGTTGAGGATAAAGCGACGCAGTATGAAGCTGCTCAGCTTTCTCAGCGGCAAGGCAGCGGACAGGTCGCAGGAGGAACGTGCTGCGAGGCTACTGAGAATGTATATGCCCGAGAAAGGTTCTAAAGCGCAAAACACAATCTCCATTCATCATACCTCGAGGGATAGACGATTTTGGAAACTTCGAAGCCGTAGACGGTCCAGTTCGACGTAAACGGCGGTGACGTTGGGCCTGTGAAAGAGAACCGAAATTATAAATATCACTGTCTCTCCATTAATAGGACTTCCAAACTGTTCATGTTATTAACATTTTTTGAATTATACTCAAGCATGTAAGAGATTGAAGTTGTTTTCATAGTGCGTTAGTATACGAATAGTGCAACATTAGGTTTACAGGTTTACTCTAGATACTTCTTAGTCCTGCAAAAGAGTTTCAAATTAAATCGCTACTTTCACGAAAGATGGTTAGTTGAATAAAATTGTAAAACTTAACAATCATTGCGTCCTGTGCTGTAGCATGCTTGTGAGGTTTTTAAGAGTACAGTCTCTTCCAAAGAGTGAGAAACGGCCTAGAAGATTTCTTCTCGCCATTAAGGTCTAGACCTGCTCGATTTCATTTGTAAGCCACTATATTTGTGTAGGCCCGCACGACTGACCCAACGCGGCACTCATCTTCCACATAAGATAGGTCTTGCTCCGATATATAAGAAACTAACAAATTCATTGAAATTTTAACATTCCTGTTGGTAGGTTGTAATGTGGCCAAATGGTCATATATAAAATATGAATAAAGTACATTATTTGTTCAACAGTTTTATTTGTACTTCCTCACAATATAAATTAAAAGACTTATTTGTTTTCTTCGACGATCCTTAGTTTCTCATACATATTAAATTACTTTAATTCTCCGTTTAGCCACCAATATCTTATTTTCTCCTTTATGGTCTCTTTATCCATCTTCTTTGCACTGTTTTGAAATTGCTCTGTAGCTTCGACACGAAGTGGATCTACTTTTGGGATAACGGAAAATGTTCCATTTTCGTGCAAATAGCATCCGTTTAAATCATCTGGATCGGGCATTTTCTCTGGTAACTGTATCGGTGTAATTTTGACAAGATGCTTTATTTTCCAAAGTTCACTGCAATTTTCAGGTGTATTCTTTACAATTGCCGGACGTCTATTCTAAAATGAAAATAATCGACGATAAGTGTACATTCGAGAAGTATATTAAAAGACAATAAACTATCTAATATTTACATAATCAGCAAGTCCTAGTTTTTTCAGAATACCCTTTTCCCAGTGAGGATTGCCCTTAAAAGGTTTTACTCGCACTACCATTAATAATTTAGATGGTGTTATTGGTGGATCTTGATGATCGGGATGCCTAGAATTATTGGTTTTAATTAATAACGATATACTGGACTTGTCGCGAAAGCGTAAATATATTAATCGGAACATAACCTCACATACCGCGGATAGTATGTAACTAGTCCATATTTGACACCATCTTCCTCCCATGATTTTGGAGGTCGCACATTTTTAAAATGCCGTGTAAACATTAACAAAACCGACTTACGATTCATTGTGTTTTTGAGCTAAACTATTTTTGCACTTAAAAAAGTTCACCTATATTTTGGTTGTATTTTCATTGGTTCACTGCACGTTGCAAAAACTCGATTTTAAATGAGCTTTGTGAAACGAATGAGCAGTTATTATAATCGGATAAATCGCAGTATTATTTAATATTTAAGGAACTAATGATTACTTACTAAGTTACTGCTTACTACTGCTTACTACACAACAATAACATTGCATCACGTATGAGCTCGTGTCTCTGGTAGGTGGCGTAGCTACCAACCTTAGAACATGAAACTTCATAATAATAATCGAAAAACATCGATTATCGCAGTATCGAGTGAACTCGCCTTCAGTTACTTTCCGACAACTGCAGCGCGACCTACCATTCGAAAGACGGGCATCTGGACCTGTTATCGTGCGGTTGTAGAAAATTTGATTACTTGGAATTCCTGCACTTGTCTCTTATCATTGTACGCCTGTATTATATTCTTTAGAGTATTTCAAACGTACAAGGTTTGTAAAGAAATTTTAATCATTCAAGTTTATCGAAAGAACTAACAACTTGAAATTAATTGTCGAAAGAATGTGCATAACGTGCTGAACCTCAACTAATTCACTCTTTACTTAAATTCAAATTGAATTAAGGTTTTCATACCTGTAATTATAATAATGAATCACAATTTTTCACATTTTCTTATCCTAGCATACTTTTGCGTATCCATTGATAAGCATGTCAAACATAGAAATAATTACCCCTAACCTATTTCGTAAATTTGTGGAAGAAGGAATAATATAGTTTTATTTTAAAATGCGATAACGAAGTTTGAGAAGATTTTGTGATGACATTCGACGTTGTGCATGGAAAATAGGCGTATATGGATTTGAAACTCGGGAGGTTTCGAAGAAGCAATCGAAGGAAATACAAGTATGTTTCGAGAAACTGCTCTAATTCTTACTACAATTGCGTATAACATGTTTTTTGTGAACTGACCGATTTGAATTTTACAAATTGATTGTAAGTATTTATTTTCCAAATTTATAGCATATAATGGTAAATAAAATACAACCACCTACACATTCTTGCATAGGGTTTGAGTTGGTGAGTTTAGCGCGTACGTGTCACGTGTGACCCAGCATCCCTTGCCGGCGCGCCATCCAACCACTCGCTGTCCGATTGTTGATCAAGCGGAAAATGAAGTTACCTGTGCGGGAGGAAAATGCACGGAGGAAACGTTTTCCCCAAACGTTATATCGATCTTCGGACTGCCTACGCACGGTAAGTCAATATTACCCATATTCCCAATTGCCGACATGTCTCACAAAAAAAATCTTCAAGCACACAATTTAAAAAATGCAATTGTGGTACGCACTTTTAAAGCAGCCTAGTAACATGGCCAGTACACATCAGAAAAATATGAGAACGGTCCTGTTTTAATATTTACAATCTGATAAACGCCCACAGCAAGAGCGCGTTGCTGTAAACTGATACTTTCGTGTTGAAACTCAGTTGCAAACACGCACTTTCGTCATGGATAAAATATCGTTCGACGAGGCGACAATTTATTTGCAAAACATGAGTAAACCACAGCGAAATAAAAAAGTCATTTTAAACGTTAAGAGCCGCGTATAGCTTTATCTCCGAAACAAATTTGTTTCCGCTTTTGTGCGGCAGCTTACGTTAAAACGAGTGTTCGTTTGTTAAAATTCCTTTCCTCTTTTCATTCAAATTTACAAATTAATCCTTTCGCGTGGAGTATTTTTTACACGTCGAAGCAGCACGTACCCACTTTAACTGTCGAGGACGTTTCTCCTCTTAACATCCCTCTGTGCGAATTTTACGCGGAACGACAGGCCGGCATCCTCAAAATTATTCGAAGCGACTACCCCAAGGGTCGTGCCGTCGTGTTCTCTACGGAATGCAGACTGTCCCGATATAATCCACGAACGTGGAGACACAGGGTGAGTGGTGGAAGGTGGGCGGATGGTAGAGGCAACGACGATGGGATGCAGAAAGGCAGGGGCCAAAGATGGGGATGAGGCTGGGTTAAGAAGGAGGTTGCGTGCTACGACGGGGCTGAAAAGCGAGAGGGGCAGGAGGCTTTATGGGGGGATGAGTTACGTCGGCGAGTTTATTAAACTCAACGAAGACACGTCGTATCTCCGTTCGTCTTGAATACGTCTTTTGGAGTTTCGAGGAGCAAATGCAATGAGGAGTGGTGCCATGCCAACGCAAAATCAGGACGCGCACGTGGTGGTTGGGCGTTGTCGGTACTTGGAAGATAAAATTTCGAAGATAGCAGATAAGATTGACTTTTGAGCGACGAACGATCAAATTCTATGAACGGTATTCATTTCTATGGTCATTTCTACTTCTCGAGATCGTCTGAAATATTATCTCAAGTTGCCTTCTAGATTTATAATCGCTAATAAGGTGATTTTAAAACGACGTTTAAAGTGTATTGAGATACGGTCTCACGACGTAGCAGCTTTTGCATTTTTTTTTTTTTTTAAGAGTAATCGAGCTGATCGGATTTGTAATACGTCACTGATGTAAGTTTGTAGCTGTATTGAAGAATGCTAGTACCTCGAAGGTATTTTCGAGATCCTAGTTAATCTTCAGGATGGGTCGTAATACTCGACGCATACTTGAGTGCGAGTATTATTATATGTAACAGAGAGCTTCGTTCGAGAGATAATGAACTTTATTAATTCATGTGGTAACGATTGTTCCTACGTTAAGTCCGAACGGAAGCGTATAACGACCTGGACCGTTTATTTATTTACAAAACAATTATCCTGCTAGGAAATCCCGTTTCCGGAAGATCAACTCCCAATGATACATATATGTTTGTCGGCACCAATGGCACGACATGTAATTACCGGAAACCGACCGTGAGCGCGGTGGTGGGAGACGACATTCGTCGTGTAAAATTGGAGACGGTAGAAGGGTGAGGGATGCGAGAATTGCGAGCGAATCCGAATAAAAGAGTGATTTAAACGAGATGCAGAAAGAACAAGATCTTCGATAATTACCAGAAAATAATATCGTAATCAAGGTTTCGAGTGATTATTATTCGACACGAATCAGTGCCTTGAAAATGATCCAGTCGTGAAAAATTTCGTCTTTCTTCAGAAAAATATTTTTTTCTATTTTCGAAGTGCCACAGTTTATCGGAGGCACTTGTGCATCTTTTCTTTTTCACGTTGTTTCCGATACACACGAGTAGTCGTTCACGTGCACGTGCAGACGTCGCATAGTCGAACGCCAAGACCCACGAGAGAGATGCATCTTCGCTTCTCACAGGGAATACGTAATTCCGCGACGTGCAACAAATGGGAGGGCTTGCGCAGTTCCGTATAGAGAAATTCCAGGCAGTCCCTATTCATTCTAGTGCATGACGGACGTGAACAATTTTTTTCTCTCCGTCACCGACAAAAAGCGAAGCCAAGATGAATTTTGTTGTTTCGTAGAGTAAATTTTGTTTTCCTTTTACCCAGTGGAAGTTAGAAACAATGGGGTGGCGTTATAGTTAAGGTTGAAATTATTTTCCAGAAACTTCGATAATTTGTGATATACCGAAGATTTATACTTCGTCATTCTCCAGAAGCTTGCAAAGCCCTGTTTACAGGGGCACGTCGTTATCGATTTGGTTACTATCTCTCGGAACTTCGGACAAGTTCTATCTAGTAATAAATTTGCGGTAAATGCCAGTGGCAGTAGCCAGTATCCAATATTAGCGCATCCGGAAATTGTGTTTCCACGGTTCGGACGAGATAAAGTTTTTAATCGAATGCAACCAAATATTTTCTCTATCGATCAAATATCGACGGGCAAAGCGATGTTTGCTAAACGACGAAATATGAGAGACGTGATCAACCGTATCTCTGTATCTCGGGTACTGAGGAATCGGAACGTTAATATTTTCCGTTCCGCACGGAAAGAGTATAAAGCGATGCATTTGGACAAAATACGAGCCGCGTACTTCCAGCAAAACAATACGGAGCGTATTGGAGCAATTGATACGACATCTTTCGATTTTGCGCGAGTTCCTTTAACGTATACTTTGTTGAACGGTTTACCACAAAAAATGCTTTAGCTTTGAATCCTTCGATCTCGTACGTCGAGTATCTCAAATCGTCCCAATTAGCGATTGCACGATTTTTCCGTCACTCGGTACGTCCCTCGAAAGCGCTCGAGATACGAGCCGCTCGTTATCCTCGCTTTTCTACTGAATAATATTGCTCCACCACCGTCGTCCTCGACGCCGCAACGTATCGCAGTATCACGGGCACAAACAATTTTTTCCACGTCCCGTTTTATTATATTCTTTGACAAATCCTTTCAATTCTCGTGGGTGACGTGGAATTTGGGAAAGCGCAACGTTGACGTGAGTAAAATTAACTGTGCCCGCTTTCAACATTAGATTTACGGAGTCAACTTGACTTATTTAAACGAAAAACCATGCTCATAAAAAATATTCCTTAAATGTAATGTTAATAAAAGTTGCAAGTTTCGTGGTACGGTTTTGTCAATGCTCGTCCTTCTGTAACATGGAGGATATTATCTTTTAAAGAGCGAGAGATTTTTGGAAAGCATGTTTAACAGAAATCTGTGATTTCTGGCAATGCGGACGATCGATGGAGTCATGGAATTCTCGTCCACGATATCTGCAACACCCTATAGACCTCCACCTTAATCTGAAAGCAGAGTTTTGGGCACATGCGTATCCGTCGTCGAAATTATTCACCGAAACTGGTCCGTGGCCCGAGGCCACGAACGACCCGTATTTGCGGTTAAAACGTCGATTAGATCGTGATTTATGGGAACAGTGACACGTTCCGGTACGTTTGCGGCCTGGGTGGAGTTCAATTACGAGATCGTGCACTGGGAAATTCCATTTCGAGGACGGTGAGGGCTCGAGAGAGACGTATCGATGGGCGAGCACGAAGACTACGAAGGATGAATAGAGAAGTAGAGAAGTAGGGTGATCACGAAAGACGATGAAAGGAAATATAAGGAGGAGGCAAATTTTTACGCGCAAGAGGGGTATGCAGAAAGTACAGAATATTCTTGGTAATATTAACCTTGCGGAAGTCGCGCTATCAATTTTTTCGTCCAAACTCGCGTTGTTTCTTTCGAATACAATACAAGTTTGTTTCATATTTCGGTCTGAATATTACAAGGCCACAGCATTCCTGCGTACTCTCGACAAAAGATATTCACGAAATTGTTCTCGTTGCATCTCTCGGATCAACCGCTACTCCCTTTCGAGGGTAATCGTCGTCCTTTGCGTCGTAAGAACTTTTTCATTCGTTCGTCCTCGAGCTGCGGAAAAATTTCAGAGAACATTTCGAAGAAAATCCAGGCCACTTGACTCCTCGAGATTCACTTTCCCTTTTCCGGCGTGCTCTTTTTTTCTTCCTTCCCCGCAGAATTACCGAGCTAAGTGACCGTCGAGCACGGGACGGAATTTATCGGCACATTTTTTTGATTCGGATAATTGCGCCGGAGTGGCGTACTACTACTCGCTCCCGAGGATGGAATTTAAGCTTCCATCGCGCAAGGGCCGGATGTAATTCAATCGCGGCTAATGGACCGTGCGCGAAGTACCATCGGTAATCTCGTTTCTGCGCCATTGTAGGCGATCTCGTGCATAGACGTGCTCGTCGAAGGAGGAAGAGGGAAGACCAAGAAGGTGACCGAGAGGGTGAGCGTCGCAGTAAGTGGAAGGAAGAAGGTGAGACATGGGAACGACCCGGTGGTAGATCGAAGGACCTTACGGTATGGACACCGTGGACGAGAGAATGTAGGGTGAAGCGTGGACGAGAGAACGAAGGATGAGAAGCGTGAATGAGAGAACGAAGGACGAGAAGCGCGGAGGTGAGAACGAAGGATGAAGCACGTACGAGATTCAGGATCAGGCAGGAAAGAAGATGGGGAATATGAAAGCGGAAACGAATGGAATCTCTCGATAGGAGAAAATGTGGAGAAAGAGCTTTGGAAGAGGAGCTTGGACGAAGATAGGAAAGAGGAAGAGAGTGTGGAAAAGCGGAAGAGGATGAGAAATGGAAGATGATGGAGGAGCTGAAGTGCGTCGGCGACTTATAAAACTAATTGACCAGGCTCGCGTTACGGGCGGGCTCCAGGTTGCTCGGACTTGTAATTAACGGCGTGCGTTTAACGCCTGGGAACACAACGTTTCCCGGCCACTCTGCGCCAGGGCGTCGCGGGTGCGGTTGCAGAATGGATAATGTTAATTAAAGGGGACCTCCATGAATATTAATGTTATTAAAAAGTTACTCGCCCCGACGTGCTCGTGGTCCCCGAAGGACAAGGGATCGCGACCGCGTATTTTCGGCGTAGGGAGTTGTCGGAGTTTGATAGTTTCCACGAGAGTTGGAAACGGTTTCGTTAATGAGACGCTTGAATACTCCAATGCTCCACATTTATTCATCCGAACTTTGTGTTTTGACCTGTGAAGTAACGTTAAATCGATAATGCAAAATGAAGTAGCGAAATGCTAAAATTAAAGATGGATGGAATCCTCGAAAAAGTTCGTTTCCGCGGTAGAACAAAGGAGCAGATTAAGTGTAATTTTAATTATTGACGTGCCACGCGCACTGAATTGACGAAACTATTTTTAAGGTATTTTTTTTCAGAGATCAGTTCGTTTTAGTCTCAGTTTCAGTATATTGGGATTTCTTTTGCAAAAGTTAACCTAACCAAATCACCAAGTTACAACAAAAATGATCGAATCTGGGGCAATGTCAGCACACCTGGCAATAATGAAACGGACGCTTGCGCGGATGAGTTGTTTGGACATAGGATTTCTCAGAACTGATAGGCAAATTGATGGCATTCCCGTCGTACTAACCTTTTGTTTACATTTCAGTTTTTCGCGTCGTATCTTGTTTTTTACATATGGGATTAACTGAAACTGAGACGGAAACCGAGACAGAATTGATCGTACAAAAACACCTTTAGCGCGTCGGGTTCGTGGTCACGCGAGAGAACGTCGTTGTAAATGGAGCATGCGATTGTTTATGTTTTATTTATCTTTCTACCTTGCAACTCGGTCATTCCGCAATGACGACAGGCATCGAAAAGCACCGAAGGAACGATTTCGACAGATCCGATTCGATCAGGTTTTTCGTTTGAATTTACACCGTTCAAGATCTTTTTTGTCCCAAAGTGTGTAAAGTGGCCGTCGTCGCGGACGAGGCTCGTGTTATATTAATTACTGTTCTGGTAGTTATATATATATATATATGCAATATTAATTAACGGTCATGGGTACATAACTCTTCGCGCAAGGCCCTCGTTCCGCAGAATCAATGGACCGTAGCTACCAATTACGAAGCCATTACACCGCACTTTGTAATCGGTCCTCGTACGATTTTGCATAACGAGACCGTCGTGGGGTTACAAATTTTTTTGTCTCCCTACGCGATCGACGCAAAAGACATTTGCAAAGCGGAGATCCTTCGGGAACCATGGTCGAGTCAAAGTAGTAATTTTAAAATGCTCCATTGCAATTAAGTGCCATACGATCGAGCTGATGCAATTGAGCATTGGGGTAGCGTGAGATTGTTCCTGACGCGGTGGTCAACTCTTTGCCACGATTAACAAGTACAAGGATCATAATCGATTTACTTATATAAAGTTGACTCCCTAATGACTAGCCGTCGGAAAAACTCCTCGAACGTCCGTCCATATTTTAATCTCGTCGGTGATTTTCTTTCGTCGGACATCTAGCTTTGAACTCGGAGCCTGTTTCTCTCTCGAATGAAATTTTCAAGCTCTTCGCGATTCGTTCTTCAAGCTTCTCGAGGGAGCGAAACTATCTTGCGGTTCTAACTCGTCAAGCGCATTCGAAGATATCAGAAAAATGGTTGATACCCCTCATCCTGACGGAGAAGTCACGAGTACCTGGACTTTTGGATGCTTCAAAAATACGTTGACGCGGGCTTTACGCGCGAGAACCAATGACGGGAGACATTAGTATCGCGTCCCAGAATCCACGGAAAAGTTTCGCTCGAGATCGTTTGGATACGGAAGTTCTTCTGCTCCCGTTCTGGGCACCTGCCGCGTCCGCGGGAAACTTTCTTCTCCAGGACGTTCATGCGAGGGACCCACGACGATTTACGATCCGCGCAGCTTTCCGCGAGAAGCGCGAAAATTCTTGTTACCTTCTGGGTCACACCACGCGTTTCCTTCGTTTTCAAGAATTCACGTCGCGACAGTTTCTAGAGATGCGGCGACGAATATTCGACCGGTACCGCAAAATGTTCTCATTTCTGTTTTCGTTTGCTATGCGAGGCATACAACGCGCGGGGTGACTACAAATGCGCGGCATTTGGAATGT
This sequence comes from Tiphia femorata, assembly GCA_944319695.1. Taxonomy (NCBI): domain Eukaryota; kingdom Metazoa; phylum Arthropoda; class Insecta; order Hymenoptera; family Tiphiidae; genus Tiphia; species Tiphia femorata. The sequence goes on from OX090899.1 coordinate 3,832,168, forward strand.
TTTTGGTGCCTGCATAGAAAATGAAAAATTCCAAACGACAGAATTCCAAAAGTGTTTCTCTTTTTCTCTCGGTGCATCTCTCTCGATATTTCCACACGATTGAATGTATGGCTCGCGCGTAAGAAGCAAAGTAAGGAAATAATACATTCTACGGAAATCGTCGCGACTTTTCGTACCTTCGCTGAGAAGAAGGTTCCGCTTTCAACGGCGCCATTGCACGGATGGGGTAGGTAATTTCTGGAAAAATATCGGTGTAATACGTACGGACGGCGCTCGTCACGTCTAGTTAACACTAATTAAATCTACGCCCGTTAGAAGTCGGGCAGAAGTGAGGGGGAAGATAATTGCAGAGAGCGCAGTTACGGGGAAAAAAAAGGAAGAGGAAAAAAAAAGGAAACAGTGGAATGCGGATTAATACGCGCCTTGCCGCTCCTCCACGTGAATTTTGCAAAGAGCCCGGTAATTCTCGGGTATCCGTCACGCGCCACATTTCCTTCTAATTCTAAGCGCACGAGACGTCCGCTACGCGCAAAACCGTCCGTATAAAGAACGAAATAATATTACGCTACTCCCTAAGAAACATCGCTCGCGCTTGACGAGGATTCAACGAATTTCTAATTACCCATATTACACCGGGACCGAATGTGGAATTGGAAGAGGACAAATAGGCGCGCGAATGATAAGAGAGCGAAAAGAAGTTATTACAGGGACCTGCGAATGTAATGGCCAGTCTTAGCAAAGGGAAGTTGGTCACGGTGCTCGCGGATTCATAAAACTCGACTCCTCCTGTCTTTCCTCTCTCCGCCTCGAAACCATGTACCGGCCTTTTTACGCTCGAGCGTAGAGCAGTCGGAGCGAGGGAACGATTTTTTGAAGAGCTCGTTTTCCGCTAGACCCGAGGTTCGGCAATTTTAAACTTTTTCCTCGGCTCCTCGTGGATGAGACTCGAGTGCTCGTGGAGTAGTCGGGGAGGGGCCGTACACCATTCTCTCGGTGAGCTTCGAAAAATCCTCGCACGATTCCTCATCTCGTGCCGCCGAGTGCCGTTCCTCGCGTCTTTCTCTATTCCTCTTTCCATCGCGCGGCAAAGTCGAGCGCGGATTTTTTTTCCACGTGCTTTGAATTTTCATGCTGTGGGGGTGAGTGGAGGATGTTGCCTCAAGCGAGCGCGGTGCGCACCCCGGTGAAAGAGAAGCGAGGGTAAATATTGAATTACAGGTGTGCACAGTTTTTGAATTTTGTCGTCGGGTGGAAATTGAACCGGGCGCGTTGGAAAGTTCCAAGGAAAATTTCTACTCGACTGTGTTTAGTCAGACGTTATTCTCAGTCGGGGATAATATTTCCGTAGTTTCGAATTTTCTCTCCGGTCCATCGGAACGAGCGAGCCCCTCGTTTCCCCGAGGGAAAAATCAGAATACGATTTTTCGTTTCCCCAGGCGCACCAATGTTACCCGCTTTCGATTCGGAGAATTTCGTAGGACGATTTCTACGTACGTCCGGAATTCCGTTGAAATGCGAAATGTGAAGCGGACGCTTAAACGAAGGGGATAGGAATTTGAATATTGATCTCGATATGCCGACAGATAATCTGGGGAATTTTAAATCTCTTCCGTGCCTCGGACACATGGGTCGAGTGCCATACGGAATCCAGTTTGAAACTGGACGAATCTCCCGTGACTGTTACGCAAAAATTCGCAGACGACTCCTGTGGATTCGATATTGGCGAGCGTTTGGAATTTTTTAGCCAAAGGTTACCTTATTCCTGCAATACAAAATTCAAGTCTTCAGGAGAACTGTGAAGGATCGAAAGGTACTCGGTTTTTATTAAGAAAGTGTTCCTCGCAGGTTGAAATATCGACGCTTTCTCAGACACATATAAAATGTAAAGTTAAAACAGGAATACGCATATGGACGCGAGTATTGAACATCCAGGGACACGTGATTCCTGGAATCGAAGATCTCTTTCGTATCACGAGAAGATGGATTTTCATCCAATCCAATGCGCAGGGACGATTTCGTTCGGCGGACCTCGAAGAATCCGGTAAAGATTCTACCAGTGCCCGTGTCTCGCCTTCCTTTCGTCCAGAGAAAACGCGGGAGCTCAACGATTTTTCGGCGTGCCCGGAATTTCTCCGTCGACGCGTACCAAAAATGCAGAATGCAAAATGAAACCACCTCAGGAGGCAGTATCAGGGGCGTACAAATTTAAATATTGATCTCTACGTGCCGGATAATATTCCGCGCGGTTTTACACTCGCCTCGTGCCTCGCATGAGAATCTGGCGCTCGTCGGTCCCGTCGAGAAGGAAAACGCTCGCTACTCTCTCCACCATTTCCCTCGTCACCCAACAAACACCACCGCGATCATGCAAAGGGTCCATCGAGCGAACCTTACACCCTGCTGTAATATTCAGGAGCTAATTTCCTCGGTCTCAGCTTCCATTAAGACGTCACCTCGTGTTCTTCCAAAATCTCTCTTCTTTTTCCTCGAACATCTTCTGGATCACCATGTTCCTTTCCACCTTCAGCTCCCTCGGCAGTTTCTCTTCCGTTGAATATAAAAAAAAAAACATCGCGTCTCTTCGATCTTACTTCTACCCAGACGAAGGATGAGAATCGTACCGGACTGCAATTTTCTTTCGCGTTGCAGAGTCTTCTCGCGAGTTTTCCGCGAGCGAGCACCGACACCAGGTGATATTCAAATTTCCTTGACGAGAGTTTTAATGAAATCCCGGACGAAGACGGAGCGGGACCGCCACCGTTGCTCTTCCTTCAGCCGCTTCGAAATAATAGTTGGCTTAACCGAAGCGGCTTAAGCTTTGCTACCGTGCCACGGACGTTGGCTTCCCCTGCTTCCTCTTCGAGTTTCGACCGACGAAGCGACAGGGTGAGAAGCGTGGGGTGGGCCGCGAATTTTAATTGAGAATCGTAGACGGAAGTTCGTGCTGGCGGGGTTCGCTCGTGGTAACTTTCCATTGGCTTCGTGCAGCACGGTGCCTTCTTATTTTATCGCTCGACTGTGTTGCCCTCGTGAGAAGAGCTTCTTGTCCGACATACCACCCTACTCTCCTTCCTTCTCCTCTCCTTTCGTTCGTCTCCTCGTTGGTAAAAGCGATCGAAGAAATTTTCACGGCGATCCGCGCTACACTATTTTTTTCCCTTTCCTACTCCTTACCTACTACTTTTATATGAGATCGGTAATGCCACTTTAGCTTTCATGCCTAACGGTAGATGGGCCTGGTTCATAGGTACGTTATATAGGATGCCGAGCGACTGCGACAGTTTACGTTACCGCAGTCACTCGTCCCTATTCCTAGTTAATACTTTACGAAAAAAAAAAAAAAATTCACGACGATTCGCGCTACACGAGAAAGAAACGAGACGCGGGAAGCGACTTTTCGAAAACATCGCCGCAGAGGTCATTTTACGTAGCAGGGGGTACTCGTGTTTACGGAATGAAGCTCTTCGCTTCTTGCGCTTCCCGCTTATTTTTCTTTCTTGCCTCTTCGAATTGCATTTCTGCTCCTGCTTCTCGGGCAGCTTGCGTGTGCCACGGTGAGTAATAGAATTCACGAGCAGCCGAGCGGGTCGCCCACAGTCTGCTTCGAGGGTAAGTTTTTATTTTTCTTTTTTTTCTCTGTCTCTCTCTCTTACCGAGAATTTTACATTCTCGTTCCGACAGACTTCTCACCCCCACGAGTCGAAGTTCGCGACGAAGTTCATGGGAGAGATAAATCGGCGCGTCTCGAAGTCTATCTCGTAACTGCATTTCCCTGCATTTCCCATATTTTGTCGAGGGAGTTGCACCTATCGGGCGCGTTTTTACGGAAAACTTCATCTTGGCCGGCGTCCAGAACACTCGCTCCTACCCCTCGTCCGCTTCGTCTTTGCTTCTTCGCGTTCTCTCTCTCGCTTTTCTCTTCGCTTCTTTCGCGTCGCTCGTTTTTCCTCTTGCCTTTCTCTCTCTTCCTTTCTCACCTTATTCTCGTTTCTCTTTCATTTCTCTTCCCCTACGCTTCGAAGCTGCACCAGCAGCGCCTGCTCGAACTCTCCGCCAAGTAAGTTTCGCTCGGCAACCTAATTGAGTTTTCCCGCCAATTATGCCTGGCCCTCACTCAACAATTACTTTTATAGCTTTCCTCCAGCCTCTCCCTCTCCTCTCATCCTCGGTTTTTCTCTTCATCCACCATTCTCCATTGGAAACTCTGCCTCTCGCCTCACCTTCTCCTCTCTTCCCTGCTTCGAGTCTCCGCGTAAAAGCTACCCAGCCCAAAGTCCTCCCTCTCGAGGAACGAGGAGAGTCTCGAGCTTTCGACGAAGAAGCCTGCTGTAGGAAGCCGAGGGTGCCATTGTTTTTACTGTCTCCTTCCGTTTCCGTTTTCTTTTCTCCCAAGACGATGCGCATCACGGACAGTCCGGCCTCCTTTTCGACGAAACTGGCTAGGAAAACACTTTGGATCATCCGGCTACGTCTTCGCCGGTTGATGGATCGCTCGTCACAGAGAACTGCAATTGCTCGCGAGACGAAAACTCGGAAGAAGTCGAATTCTCTCCACATTGCTGTTCGTTACTCTCGAAACTCGTCCTTATCGATCGGTAAAACTAACGATAATTCGAAGCTACGCCTTGACTATTCTTTGAAGCGCGTGTAATTATCAACTAGCTAAACAATCTCTTTAAAAGTCAAATATTCTGCTCTCTGTATCGATCTCCTCTTACGAATCTTACAATTAGCACTGTGGAGGTGCTCGCGATGGAGCATCGCACCCGAGGGTACTCATTATCACGATGGAAATTCTCGGTGGACTCGAATTTTCTCCGGACTGTTATCCCGTTACTCTCAAAACTCGTTGGTCTCGTTATCCGGCGAAGCTACTGCTAATTCTAGGTGTCTCCTTGAGTATTTTCAAGCGTTTGAAATTGTCAAGGAGGAAGATAATTCCCTCGAAGCTCTCTCTACCTTCTTCCCGTCCACATCGCGTTTTCCGTTCTTCCTCGACGCCTCCTTCCACCAATCTCAGCGATCTGCCAGACCGCTTCATAACGGATGGAGGAGCGTGTGTCTAGGGCACGCACGCGAAGCACGCACCCGCGGTTAGCCACCAGCAACGGCGCGCGGTCAGCAGCGGGGTGCGGTGGTGGCGATCATGCGGAATTGGGGGCCAGCAGTGGGGATGCAAGAGAAACCGACGGTAGGAACGTCAACACCAGAGGCAGCTGAAGCCAGCAGACGTACGGCACTCGTGCGCGAGAGGGACGGCGCGTGTAAACACTCGAGGCGAGTCACCGATCCAGCAAGGAGTCTTTACGCGCACGTTAGACGTGGAAGGGACGGTATCGGTGACGGACTGCGATGTAAACTGCACGGAACCTGGTGACATTTCGAGACCATACGTTCGCGCGCAAGGACGCCTCGAGAGTCGCGTAGAGAAACGAAGTGATTCTCGAAAAGTTCGAGAAGTACAAGGGGTGAAGAGTGGAGGAAAGAAGGAAGAAGCTTCGTCCTTGGATTCGTAAAGGAAGAGCAGAAGAAGATGCCGTTCTTCAAGAAGTTCAGAAGATTCTCCAGGCATAAGAGTGAGTACCTTTATATGGGCCTCGATGGTGAGTCGCGTGTTTTTAAGAAGTCCATGCGTTAAACGTTTTATTATGGAATCGCTGAGACGAAAGAGAAAGGAGGATGTTAAAAACTAGCTCTCTCGGAGACGTCAAGAAATTTTAATGATATCCGTGGAAATGTCTTTGAGAAATTTCCAACTTCCTCGGTCCTGGGCTTAGGCGGACACCTTTTCTTCTCTTTTTCATCGGTCCTTCCGTTCCTACTAATTTCACCGTAAACGGAGGAGCCCAGTCGGATAAAATTCCGCGTAATCGAATCTCGCTCAAGGTAGGAGTAGGAGGCGTTTCGTTAAAGACGTTCGACTGGATCCTTTCGGCTTAATGTAGTTTCGAACTTAATCGGGAGCGAGGTGCCCTCCCGAGAATGAATCAGCATTCGCTTCTCTACCCTCTCGGTACTCTCTTTTCCACCCTTCTCCTCCTTCTCTTATCCCTCTTCGACTTCCAGCCTCTGTCATCCCAACGAGTGTCAGATAAAATTGTTCCGCGACGATATTTCCTCGACGATTTCCGCGCGCAGGAGCGCGCTCTCGTACCCGATCGTGCGCCACTCGACGCTCGACAAAATTGTCGGAAAGTCCTTCACCCCGCCCCAATCTTTTCCACTCGACGACTTATAGGGATACAGTCTTCTTCTCGAATGGCTCGCGAGTGGATTACGATTGGACGCTTATCGGACATTATTGACTATCGTTTATTATCGTCCATTTACTTCCACTCGCCTCCACGACCATGATCGGCTTTATTTTCTTCCCTCGGTCGTCGCGAAAGAACCACTCTCACCCTCCCCGTCCTGGATACTTCGATTCCCCTTGCTCGAGTGTTTTAAAGTTTACTCGCTTGTACGGCTTGCTCGATAAATTCTTCTCCGTGACTCCGACGTCTCGTTACTTTTCACGAGCATTTACTTAGCTCCGATTACCGTTTGTCCATCGAGATTCGATATTTTCCTTGAACCGACGCATTGAGATTCTTGCAAACGATATATTTTTTGCGACTGCGAAACGGATTCGATCGGTGCTGCTCGATTCCATCGAAACGCGTAATTACGACATTTCCTCCGAGTACGACAATCTCTCGCGGCGGCGTGCCATACGACGATGTATTTTTATCTAATCGCCACCTTTATCGAGACTTTCCGCGTAATTTCCTTTCACCCATATGCGCACCTAGTTATCCCACGTTTTCCGCTGGTACGTGACGATTATTCGGCGCCGCGCATAGGTTTCTTGGCGCGCGTGCACCGCACTCTGTAACTGTACTCTATAATTTTCGTCTCAAGACCTCCTTTCCATAAATGCCCAAGCACCATTTTCACTTTTCGTCCACGCTGTCCGTCTAGGATCTATCTATCCGTCGGATTTCCATCGAGGGCGATACTAACTCTACCCTCGAGATTTCCGCCCTCTTCTACTCCCCAAGGACGTTTACAATCGCCGTCCGTTTACTATTCAAAATTTGCTCAACCGTGGCACACGCGCCGTACGTGCTCGCGTATGTCTCAAGGGATGTTCCGAATTCTTCGAATGGATTTATTTTTCCTCGAGCTACTGCTTTCCGTTCTGTACATTTACATCCAATGTATGCACGACAATCCGTGGTATCCGCAAATATCCTTGTCCCATCGGTGGAGAATCACAAGGTATAAGAATTCGCGAAGGGAGAATGCAAAATTCTCTCGATACCCGAGGCTCGCGTGACTCTCATCCTCCGCGGAAGGTCAATAGGGGGAGAAGAAGGTATTTCGCGGAAGAAATTTTGGCCGGTTTGCGAGAAGTCACGCGATTTTCATCCCGCGGTTCCTTCGCCGAACCCTCGAAATTTCTCCGTTTCTCTCGTCGGTTTGGCGCAGTCGAGTACCAGCGGGTGTATCTCCGCGAGCACGGCAAGAAATTTACGCGATACCGCGCGCCAGATATCTACACGTATGTAAAAGCACACCCTTGGTTTACATCGGTCCGTTGTCATTGTTTATTCAAACGAGCGACACCCTCGTACCGAGGGCGAGCGATTTTCCACGCTTTCCTCTACCACCACCATTCTTTCCCATCTCCTTCACATTCTTCACCTCCTCCTCTTCCTCCTCCTCCTCACCGTGCAAAGCAATCGTACATGCAGGATTTTTATCTCGAGAATTTTTTCTCCACCGCCGTTCGCTCGGACGATTTATATTATCCACGAGCGCGTCGCTAGTGCAGTAACAGACGCGGAGAAGCGATTCGTAAACTGCGGCGTGGCGATAAAATTTCACCCCACGTACCGTGCGAAAAACTTTTTCCCAGGGATAGAGGAAAAAGAGGTGCGCGGTGGACGCGCGACAACTTCTGGACCCTTCCTTCCACGGTCCCCATTACGACCGACTTTCCACGACCTCTACCGATGACACGAAAAATTTCACGCGCCCAACGGGTCACCGATCGTTCTCGATTCCCTTCGATTTCTCTCCCTCTCCGTCGAAAATTCACCATCGACGCTTTTTCTCCACCCCTTCCACGCGCGTCGCCCTCGATCTTCATCCCTTCTCCTTCTCGCTCGCCGGCGTACAATGGATAAGGTGGATTTACAGGTGAGATTGAAGCTTCGACTATCGTTAACCTTTTATCCCTCGCCGTGCTACCGAGGCGTGGCACTCCGAGATAAAGTACCTATGCCACCACCCACTTCTCAGCCAGCTTCTCGACCGCCGCCACTGCGAAACGGTCGAATGGCTTGAAATTTATACAACGTCTTTGAAAAGAGCTCCGAAGTCCATTCCCAAACGTGTTCCCTCGTCCGGACTTTTCCTCCGGAGGTGACTGTGGAACCTTAGACGAGAAGAACGAGCGCCTATTTTCTACTCCCGTAGTCTCACGACTTCCCGTTTCTTTCGGCGAACGTCACGAATCGACGATAAATCTTTTCTCCCCACGCGCCCCACTCTCGACTTTTCGAACGATTTTTCGACTTTAAACAGCACCGCGACAGGTCGATCCCATTTGCGGCATATTCTTTGCCACCACCGGCTGCGCGTTCCATTGATTTTTCTTTTCTACCGGATACCAATGAGCCGAGTTTCTCGCATAATCGAGGAGAAGGGTTCGAGGTCTTGAGCATTTTATAATACCACTCACGAAAGCATAAGCGCCAAGAACTTTTTATCCTGTGACACTCCGTTCCTTGGACACTGGACAGTCTATCGGTGATATTCCACCGGCTTTCAGAATTCTTTACTTTCGAGAGAATTTCAGAGATCTTTCTTCCGACGTGTTTGGTAATAAACGGTAATCCTTCTCGACAGTTTCATTCGTCTCCGACGGAGTCCGTTCGGACTCATGACTTTTCACTCGCCTCCTCGTATCCTTCGCACGAGATTACTCTTCCGCGGTTAAATTCATCCGCGGACACGACCGATTATCGAGTTTTATTTCTACCCACAGACGGATCGTCCGCTCGTTATCGCTTGCGCAACCCCGCTTGGCACACTTTCTGCGCCGAACTCCGCTTGCCAGCTGCCTCATCAACTCCGATCTTCGATCTCGCGATCTTGGATCTCTCCCCGTTGGTCTGCGGAAACGCGAGCGATCTCCTCTCGATCTTCTCCGCGCGGTGTCAAGTTTAGTTGTATCGCCCTCGTCTCGAATTTCAAAACCAGTCGACTCCGATCGACGACGACGAGAGTTTTGCGGTGGACCTCGAGGGCGATGGATAAACTCTCGTTTCCTCTTATCGATCGTCGTTGCGTCGAATCGACGTCGTGGCTCGATCGCGTTTCTCGACAAATGGAATAATAGTCCACGTGGGTGTTTGTACGATTGCGTAAACCAGACGTTCCGTTGTGGTGTAACTCGAGGCCGACGGAGATAGGTTGTTTTCAACGAGGCCTTGGTCTTGAGTAATTAAAACGCGTTTCTTTACTGTTTACCGATTATCGAGACGCACTCGGAACGCGTCGCAAAAGTTTTCCACGATGGAAATTCTCTCGGTAGCTTTCGACGAGTGAGAGAAATAGCGAGAGATTAATTTGAATCGAATCTGAGTGACCCGCTGGCTCAGCGATAGCAGAGTATAATTACGGGCTTACGTGTAAGCTTTTCTGGACGATCGATAACCTCGTAATTATCATTTTGAAGCGCTCGGGCCCATTGACGGGAGTCGATTAAGGCGCTCTTCCCTTTTTCCACACTTTGTCCGAGTGCGAGTCGCGTCGAGGTTTCGTAGAGTTTTGCGTAACGGTTATACCAGTTGACTAAAACGGAGTACCACGCGAAGCGAATATGACGCGTATTTGCAATCAGCTCGAATATTCTCGAGCGAGTCAACTGCGTACGGGAAATTGCAGCAGGGGTATCGCGTAGGTCACACGTGGGATCAATCCAAACGGAAGGGTCGCCGATTTAATGGATTTCGCGTTCACGTCGTTTACTTAAATTCATCGGCAGATCAGTTCCACGATCGTTATAAATTAACGAAGTCACTCTCTTCACAGTCGTGTCTAAGAGTCGTCGTTCGAGGAACAATCTCGACGGTGTGTCTAATTGAAATATTCAGGCTTCGACATTGGAAAACAATGGATAGTATGCGACTCTTAACTAATACTCCCTCGATGGATTTTCATTTGGAGTTCTTTGCTGACGGCTCCTCGGTCTTTCCATGTACGGCTTCGCTCTTTACTTTTCTCAATTCACACGTCTCTCCCTTTCTTCACTCCATCGTCCTCCGGTTCAGGAAATTAGCACGTACTAGGAGTCGAAGCGAGGATGTCGCTTATGTTCCTACCGTAGTTATAAGCGGTGGGTTTCCGCGTCGGCGAATTTAATTTAACGCCCGCACGTACGAGGGCCGAGCAACTTGGATATGTACGAACGGCACGACGAGTCCTCGACGAAGTCCTCTCCTCGTTCCTCTCGTTCTCCTCGTGCTCCTCCTCGACCTCCTTCCTTCGAAGAGAAAGAAATTGGATCGACGTGCGAGGACGCTTCCTCGTCATTGGAATGAGAAGAAGGAGGGTAGGAGAATGGTGGTTGAAAAGTGAAGGAAGTGGACGACGAGGAAACGTAGGCAGGACTGGAGGAATGGAGGAAATACGCGAAATGGTAGCGCGCACCCACGGCAGTGAGGTGAATGGATGGAATTGAAAGTCAAATCGAGCATGGCACCCCTCCGTCGAGCGATCGATTTTATTAGCTTCTCCGATATCGTCCCTGTCCGCTGTGGTTTCCGATTGCGCGGCTTGTTGAATTTGTCTTCCTTTTTCCTAACGACGAGACGTCCCCGGAAAATCTCTCCACGAATGCTCCGCAGATCGATCTTCATACCTCGGATGATTTCGAAATTACTTTACACTCGAGTAATTCCTCCGGCACTGGTGTCTGACTAAAATAACTTTGCATTACTTTCTATCTTTTTAAATTACACGAACCTCTCTTCGTCTTTCTCTCGCAATTAAAGAATTCATTATTCTCGACCTTGTTTCTTCATTTTCCTCGCCACTTTCATATTGTCGATCAATCGTTTCATCGATCGAGCAATACTCGCGCGAATACCCTCGCGAACTTACCCCTCTCTTCTCATTCGAGGGATGATTTCATTTCGGTCCTTCGGAAAAGGGCGAAGCGCGAAGTCGCTCTCACCTACCTTCTCCCGTCCGCGACTCGTATTCCTCGCTTTTTCGCGAGGGGATTGGCCCCTCGACGGAAAGTCGACCTCATTCGCTCTTCGTCGATGGGAAAATAAACGAGACATACCCGTCGCAATTCCGTGCCCGGAATTTCAAGGATCGAAGCCAGCAGTACGTACGATCGACTGCCCGCGCGTATGTACGCCCCTGATGTACGACGCCCGTTACTCGCGCTCTATTCATCGGTACAACCTCGTAACAGGACGCGCGGGTGAAATATTTATTTCACGCGGAGGATGAAATTTTTTGCGCGACGAAAAACTAGTAGGAAAAACAGTAACGGCTTGGATCCCGAGGAGAAGTGTCGAACGGTCGCTCCGATTGCGCGCGCGAGAAAGATTCGCAGATTTTTTCCCCTTACTTTATCTTCCACGGCAGAAATAATTTATACGCAATACCCTAGCGAAGTACGCGCGGAATTTCCGTTTTGCATTTTTCCGCTCCGCCACTCGCGTACGCTTCTCCCCTGGGAGAAATCCAACGTCGCGATCTCTCGACTCTCCCGGCTTCGTTTGCTATTCATTCGATTCGAGTCTTATCTCTCGGTACGCTTCGCGGCGCGTGGCATCCGTCAAACAGGAGCTTGATATCGTCGCGGCTCGTGGGAGTCGTTTGTCGGTAACCTTGAACCGAGATCGCTTGCAGAAAAGATGCGCTCGCGCGATTATAACGGCGCCGCGGCAAACGAGGCCTTCCTGTATTTGTGAATCGCGTGAGCGACGAGCGGTGGGGCTGTGGAGGCCGAGACGCAGGTCGAAATAAGCACACGGGCGACGGACGAAGGATCGTTTGGACGATTAACGTTCGACGAATTCGTCTTCTCCAAGATCGCGTCGAATCGAGTCGTACGTTCGATCACTCGAATCGAGGATCTGCCACGTACGACTTACCGTCAGGTTCGACTTCCAAATTTAACCTCTTAGGCACGGCATGCTTGTCCGTGAGTCTGTCTCTCTGAGACGGCTCGCTTGGCCGCGGATGGCACAAAAACCGTTCATCACGATATCCACTATGACATTGCATCTCAAAATCATGATGTAGGTACACGAAAGACACTATAGTGTGTCGCACCGTGCAAATTGATGGTATCCAAGGAAAGCCACTATAGTGACGCGTCGTAATATAAGATGATATCCGCAAAAGCCATTATATTGGCGCATCGTGACTAAGAGATTAAGGAAAGCAAGATGCCATCGAGAGAGGTACTTCGAATCTCGCGAATTTTCGAGAGCAAGGTGTCCGCGGAAACAACGACGCGGAAAAGGCAAATAGAGAGGATAATCGCGAGGCGGCTCGGCACAGTGTTAACGAGTTCCGGTTTATTCGTGTTCCGCCTTCGCGAGCACCATGGCGAATGCATCGAACGAGAAGTGCGGAGGGAGTTTCTCTTCTTTGCTAACGACAGTCGTAAGTCGCGGCGAAGGCTCGCGCGCTCGAAGCCGGTTAAAGCTTCCAACTGGCTACTGGAGCTTTTCGCATGGCACGCTTACGAGGCTCTCGCGCCGGTGCCGTCAGCTGCGGAAAGCACACCATTTTCCGCTATCCTCGTCGAGCCTCGAAATGCGAATCAATGAGCGAATTAACAAAGTTCGCAGTTGCAGACACTTCGAAGTGAAACGAGAAACTTCGACGAGTCCCGGTAGAGTATGGATCGTCGAGTAAAATCCTCGTCGAAAGTTTCGAGCATTTTCCTTTTTTTTTCAGCTCGTAGGGATTTTACCGGGGTAGACCCTCCACTTACCATTCACCGGGAAATTACGCGATTTCCACGAGCAACATTACGTGCCTCCGTTCGTTCTTCCGTCCCCTCGCGCATTTTTCTCTTTTATTTCCCTCTCTGCCCGGCTTTCTTTTCGCGATCCTCTCCCACGCGCCTTTCTTTCCTTCTCTCTCTCCTGTGGAAAGAGCACTCGCAAGGGGAGAGCTCCTGCGTGAGATTTACGGCTCTTTCGTAGCTCTTCGAGTCCTCCGCGATCTCGACGGAGACCGCCAAGCGAAGAACGGAGAGGGATGATGCACTTTTTACTCCCTTCGCCCACTGGCCCCCTCGTATCTCGCCCTAGACTCGGGCGAGCGTCCGTTCTTTAACGAAGAAGAATGGCCGAGACGCGCCCGACCGTTCGCCGTCGAATGCGAAAACGCGCCGCTGTCGTGCCTACGAGACCGATAACAATGAGGCGGGGGCTGGAGCACGCGTGCGTCGCACGTGCTCGGCAAGCCGGAATTTACGAGCATCCGGCGAGCAGCGGGCGCGCGATTAATTAGCGAGATTGATTGATAAAGATTTATTAATCCGCGGAAAACGGTAACGATATCGACGCGAAGTGTCCGTTCATCGAGGGATTTTTTTTCGTAACGAGGGTAATTAGGTTTCGCGTGTGCCCAATGTGTACCGTGTAAAAAATGATTTATTATTTATTATTACCAATATATGTTATCTTATTTTTAATTTTGTACTAATATTAGTATTGACGGTAGAGTTATTCGTCTGTATTCTTCTGCCACACGATACACCAAGTAGAATGGTATCATCTTTGTACGAGACTTTTACATTTGTATTTCGATCTTCTTGGCACGTCTCCTACGGGCGATCTATCTCAGAGCGAATCATCGCTCACTCTCTTAATCTCGGACTCAAATGATTAATTTATTTTTTCAAATTGAATATCAGCTCTTATTGGCCGAGTCATGGAATAGGAGGTGTGCGACAGACGGAGATTTTTTTCTCATTTCTTAAGTGAAAATTTTAAGACGCGAAAGGCTGTCGACCCGACGACGTAACTAATCGTTCGATCGTCGGTGATAATTTTGATTCTTTTTTCCGAGACGCATTTCCGGGAAGGAAATTCCCTGTAGTAGAAGAAAAGAAAGAAAGAGAGAGAGAGAGAGACTCCATCTTCTTACATCAGCCGATTCTCGCGATTCAGCCCAATTATTTCGCCCCTCCTCATCGAGCCACGGCCACCTCCACTCTTCTCTACTTCCTCCCTCCTCTCCCTCTTCACCAACCGCCTTCGCTCCCAATCGGCCGGCCAGACACGACGGCTCGTTATACTTACACACTTTCAACCCTGAATTCTTTCGCGTGCCTTTCCATCGCGAGAGACTGCACCGGGCTTGCATCAGCCGTCTCTGGATCTCCTCTCCTCTTGGACCAACGTCGAGAAGGACGGTTAGCAGCACGAGGAGGTTCGCCACCTTATCCACCTCCTTGTCCAAGTGCGCTTAACGGTCGCGAACTTTTTCCTCCATTCTTTCCTCGCAATTGGTGCCACTCTGTCTATACATCTGTCCCTCGCCCGAATCCCACTGCTCTCCGGCTCTTTATTATGAAATCCGCGGGAGCCGATCCGTGATAAATCACCTCGACGATCTGCAGAGAAGTGAATAAGAGTCGCTCGCGGGGTTAATTGGCTACCATAAATCAGGTTTTTCCGCGTTCCGCGGACAAGAATCTGGATCCAGCCGGTGGCGTGTAAAGGCACATAGTAGGTAATTGCGTAGCTCTCCTCTCGTCCAACACGAATCTCGCGACAGCGGGTTCTATTGGCGATGCCGTGGATACATCGAATGTTACTTACTACCTTAGTCGACTGACCGTTTTTGCGCCAATCCTGGATCATCGTCGTATTCGTGTCATAGCAGAGGAAGATTCCTCGAAACGTCCGAGAACTAACGCGAACTTCTTCTTCGAGGAAAATCAGTACTCCGGGTCATTGCTCTTAATTCTTTTAATTTTGATTTCGACGTCCACTCGATTCACTGTTACGTATGTGCGAAAAAGGATAATTGACACTTGGAAGTCGAGAGTACGTGAGAAGAAGCGTCATTTTCGTCTACAGCGGAGCGTGAATAAGGAGTAAATACAGGAGACACGGGAAGGAAGGTTTCTTCTGACATTCTCCATCCTCCTTCCTTGTCTATGCGCCTGCAGGTGCTTGGAGGATGCAGGCGTGTCACGTGCAACAATACAACGATCTCTCGTCTCCGATTGCAACTGTTGTCGTCTTCGTCGTTTCCTCGCCGTGGCAACCTTGTTTCGGAGTCTCCTGCAGGTGTTAAAACGCGAGCAGAAGATATACATCCACGTCCTGACGTTACATCTGGAATCTGTATCAACTCGTGAAAGGGGACTCCTTTAATTACGGCGTTCACCGTCTGCTACACGAGGATCGAGGGAGAAGACAAAGGAAGATGTACGAGCGTGGAAATTAATAGCGAAGGATAAAGCGGGAGAGAGAGAGAGAGAGAGAGAGAGAGAGAGAGAAAGGTAAGAAGAGAAATAGAGAAACTGAGGAGAGAGAGACTCAATCGACGAGAAGAAAAATGATAACGCGCTCCCGGAAATGTTCACTCGGGACGTCGAACCGGTATTATTAAAAGAGAAATGAAAATGGACAGGGAGTCGCGCGGTAGCTTGGAACGAAAGGCGCAAGATCGTTCTAATTGATAGATCGTAGGAAGCGATTTCTTCCCTCGAACGTCGTCATTACGGACTCCACTTTGCACGATGAATATGCGGTATAGGTCGGTGGGGAACGTTTCCATCGCGGAGCGGAAGTCTCGATTGCTACCACCGAGGACGGAAAGCGTTGGGATCATTTCTCTCCCTCTTTCACGGTTCTATCGGTGGAACCTGTATGCACGCGGCGACGAGAGAAAGAGATTTATAGCGGTTACAAATAACGACAAGCCGTTATACCTTGCTTCTCTCTCGGCGAATCTCACGGTTCGTTCGTCAACGATAGGAAACGACTATAATCGGAACGTCGCTCGACGAGATGGACGTGTACTTTGAAATCGTAAAGCTTCGAGGTAGGAAAAAGCTACGAGAATAAGAAAAAAGGAAGGAGGAGAAGGAGAAGGAGGGTACAAAAGATCTTTTTCTTCGCCCCTTCGTCGCGGCACTCCCGCTCGCCTTGAAAAGCCGAAGTTGCTGCGACTGGATCAAGGCCAGTTGAAACTGGTGTGCCCGGGCGAAGGAAAGGCACGTGAAATGGAGAGAGCGCCGCCAGAAGGAGAAAGGAAGAAGAAGGCACGGTGGAGAAAAGGGAGAAAGGAGAAAATAAGGAGCAAGGGGCGGTGCGGTTGAAACGAGGAGAGAGAGGAGGAAGAAGACGAAGGAGTCGAGATAAGAGAGAACGAATGTGAGAAGAGGGTTAAGAGAGGTCGGAGAGGGAAGAGGGAGCACGAAGAGCAGCGGTACACGAGAGCGAACCGCAAGGAACAACTTGGAGCGAAGCCACGACGGTGGAGAGTAAGGGCCAAGGAAGGTGGACGAGAAGAAGGCGGAGAGAGGTGAAGGACTGAGGAGGTGGAGGAAGGACGGATCGGTCACGAGACGAGCGTCAGTCCACTTCGATTCCACGACGACACTTACAGGGCCTTTGTGGTGGTTTAACACGAAGGCACCACCGCGCCTGCATAACGTGCATGCAGGCTGATGCAAGTCCAGTTCAGGCTTTCGTCTCGAACGGTAGACGTTCCATTCCGTACGACCTCTCTCTCTCTCTCTTTCTATCCTTCTTTCACTCTCTCCATCTCTCTTCTTACTTCACCCTTTCTCCTTCTTTCACCGCCCTACAATCGTCCTTCTCCACCACCTCTCAGGCACCCACGTGTCTCTGCGTTTCCCTTTCCACCCCCTCCCCACAGCCCGTTCTCCAATCTCCGCCTCGCTCTCTTTCCATCACCCTCCACGACTCTCTCTTCCTCTTACACCCCCGTGGCTGATCCTCTCGACTCTGGTGGCACCTCCTTGAATTACGAGCCGCATTTCCACCGTACAAAGCCCATCGAGCGTGGGTCCGTCCACGAGTGCCTTTGGTCCCGATCGCATCTCTCGTTCTCGCCCGACGTTCGTACCCAACCGATCCTTCCTCGTTCTCAACGTCCGATCCGTCGAGTCGTGCCACTAATACGATTACAGATACCCTATGTAGCGAATTCGAATCGAATTCTTGACGGCTGTAAAGTCGAATATGCAACCACTCCGTCACCGGGATGCTCGATGAGGCAGGGATGGAAAGGGAAGAGGTGGATAAGACCGAGCAGAAGGTTCTTTGCTGTCGAAGCTCTCGGGGTACAGCGAGGGACGAGGACTTTGTGCGCACGGGGTGGTGTATCGAAGCGAGAGCCATGTAGACTCCGGTGGATAGACCGTTGGAAATACTCTTGGAGTACCCTTGAAATTTTCACTCGACCTGCTGACGCGATCAGCCCGAATTGGATTCGCCGGCATGAAGGAGTCTCGCAAGGTTAGAAGGGATTTGGTGCGTCTGGATTCACACGGGATCGAGGAATACGCGGCTTGGTATATTTCCACGCGAATACGTGGCATGACGCGTCAAAGAAATTTCGCGGATGGCTTTGGTCCGTCGGCCTTCCCAAACCGCGATGGTTAAATCGGGCGAGCAAATGTGTTCGCCGAGTTACGAGAAAAGCACTTTGCAAAGGAGCATACGAGGAAATTAGATTCTCTTTCTCGACAAATGCGGGGAAAAGTGGAATTGGCGTAGAGGGTAGACTTGTATTTGTAGCTTAATTTAGCCACATCTGGATTGCTTATCGATCTGAAGCACGTTAATAGAGATAACCACGCCATATTGTGCTCGAATAATGTAGGTCTTACAAATTTTCGTCTAACACGTTGCAAATCTTCCGTCGAGTGGAACCCTCATGTCGATTCGAGACAATCGAGTCCCTGCTTCTCCACCGAATCTCCACTCGACAGTGCCTCGAAACTCTCCGGACGGGTGTCAGTCAGGCCTGGAAATTAGTTGGAAGATAGGAGGAGGATTCTCGTAGAAGTATTGTTATATCGTGCGCTCACGCGCGATATCACCCCCTCAGCCACAGGGATTAGGTTCGGATAGTTCGGATAGTTGGCGTACGCGACGAAGTGGAGAAGGAGCCGAACTATTCAGACGGCCCTGGCGTCTTCGGAATTCCCCGAGATCGATGTCCGATCGCGGTCTCTAATGGTGTCGCCGTGGCGTTTCAGGCTCGATTGCGTCACCTGTGGAGCACGAGATGCGCTTCTTAGGATGCACCGGTGGCGGCTACGAGGACGGGTAGGGTGGTGGAGAAGAAAGGAGATGCGAGGTGGAGCGGTGAGAAGAGCAGAAAACGAGGAGAAGGACGAGTTACTCTCCCTTCTCTTCTTTTTCTGTCTCTTGCGATTCTACCGTTACGATCGCTCGGTTAACAGGTCACCGCGAACCGAGTGCACGTAGTTCGGTTGCGCATCCGAGCGTGCGAGCGATGAATCGATCGATTGGTGAGATCGATTGGGCAGTCGAAGGTGATTTATCGCGGACGTCCAGTTGCGTCAGCGGAATGACACTGCAAAGAGCGCGCGAACGAGGGAACGCGCGGGCGCGACGTAATTAAACGTTCGACTCGCTCGCGGGTGCCTTCGCGCTTTCTCTCGTTGACCGCTGCTATGCGATGCTTCCACTCCTCCTTCTTTTTTCGTCCAACGAGCGCGCTCGTATGGAAAAATCACTCTTCTCCGAACTCTTTATTTTCCAGCTTTTTCGGCTTAATGAAATTCCATCGACGAGGGACGGTGAGGGATGATGCGCTTTCTCGTCGGTCCTACACCGATAAACGAACCAGACGTCTCTCGCGCGTGCGCGCCGGGTAGAATAGATGGAATATTTTTTTTAATAATGGAGTATCGCGAAACTTTCCCGTTCTATTTGTCATTTGTATTTTCTACTCGATAATCATTTTCCGACTGTGTTTTCCACTCGTCGCGTCTCGTCACCGGGACGAACTATCTTGGGTAATGAAATTCTCGAAACGCGTAGACAAATAGCAAGGGTGCGCTTGGACGTATTGACTGGAAGCGCGAATTACACCTGCATCCCGTTCCTGTTTCCTTCTGATATCGAGGGCTCGTATTGCACAGCTGCGTCGAGCTCTCGCTTTGAACTCGGAGACGAGGCCGACGGTAACTGGGAGAACGTTCCTGCGTAGAGACGCATCTATCGATTTCTCGGTGAACGGGGCGAGCTATCGTATGAATATTCTTGGAGGAACGAGGAAAGAGAAAGAATATCCTAGTTAAATCGAACGTAAAGAGGCTTTCCTCGCAAAAAAGTAAAGCCACGTCATTTTCTCTCGTTGGTCGCGCGAATCCTCAAATTTTCTTTTCTCCTCGGTTACTCGCGCGCACAAATCGCCAGGGCCATTTCACTTTACCTCCACGGCTCTTTACTTCGGCCGTACGGAGCCGGGTATTTTCCTCTCAATCGTCGTCGATTGCTTCTCCCTGACGATTTACGAGGTCCCGGCTCTGGATGGATGCATTTTGTCGGTATAATGATCGAGGAAGGCGATCGCGACCTGTCGCAGTCTACGAGATCTCTCGTCTACGCTCGCTGAGCATTTTCGCGCGTCCGTTAAGTTCGTACGCAAAAAGTGGCGGGCCCATTTAGGCCGCCTCTGGAAAAAGTGCACGCGCCAGTTTCTCTCGTCAATCATCTCGGGTGCGATCAGTGCTGCGTCGTCGTCGTCGGTGCACATCACCTTTATCATAGTTTTCGATCCGCTCGTATCACGGTAATTTTCCACTAGGCGTCCAGAAGGAACGATCGATCGGCCGATAGATCGCGAAAGTTCCAAGGCTTTTAAATTGCTTTTTTCATTCGTGGGTGGTGTCTCGAGAGAATCGGTAATTTACGTTGCTCGCTTCTTGCCGTTGCGCCACCGGGGCGATAGCTCGTTGCGCCGAGTCATCGAGAATTCATTCGCTTTATGAAATTTTTAGTTGCCCTTCTACCCTGCTCGTGGCTCTTCTCGTACCACGAGCGAAGGTGTTGGCGTTGTACGCTTTGATTTATTCGAGGGCGAGGGAGGGTTCGCCGAGGCGTGGTAAGAAAAGGTGGACCCGCGTTACAAGGGAAAATCCGATAAGATGTAAGGTTACCAAGAGGATACGGAGGATGTACTGTCTTGTCTACTTCCATCGTCGAGCTTATTTATATTGGCCCGCGATAGGATTCTATAAATTAATAAGGGATGACGCGCGACCCTACCACAACGGTGATCAAAACGGAGCTGTAGACATGAAATATCGTCGAGACGACGGTCCACGCTTTTGCAGATATTTTTGCTTTTTCCTTTTTCTACACGTGTCTCCGCTTCCCTCTTTCAGATACTCTTTCAGTCAATATCATTTCGTCTATCGATTATTTGGCCGTAACGTTAAATCGGGCCATACGAGCTCTAAAGGCTTATGGCCGAGGGTACGACAAAGTGAATTCTCATTCTCCCTCAATCGTCATTTATTGAATCCCGTAGTCTGGAACTTTCGAAAATAACTCGAAGCTCGATTCTACCTCGATTACTTCGCTCGCTTTCACTATCGTCACGGTATTTACCGCTCCCCCTACGTTCTCTCTCGAGGAGCCGTGAGACGCGCAACAATGTGCCGCTCGTCTCGCCGGCGCGTTACATCGATCCGCCTGCAGCTTCTCCACTCGCTATAATTTACTTTTGCTCGGACCTGTTGTGCTCGAGCATTCCCTCCTGCGCTCCCATCGACGATTGGCAATTTCACGTGGATGCGCGAAAGGTCCCTCGTAGTCGTGCGAAGTCAATCGGCGCCTAACGAGGATCGCCAGTGACGACGGTGCACCCGAGATCCTCGTTAATCCAGAGTGATGGAGCAGCTCTGGTCCACCCTCGGACACTTTCGACGACGAAGACTGCCTGGATGAACTCGAGGGGACGACGATATCTCGAATTAACGATAAACGCTTTCCGGACGTCGAAGATACTCCTGAATTGCGAGTGTAGAACTTCGGAGCACGTCCAGTTTCTCGATTATCCGTCGAGCCGTTAACCGTCGATTGTTTCCAGCCACCTCACCCTCGTCCATATACCATGAAGCAGGGTCATAAAATTCGTCGTGAAAATCGTCCAAAGAATTTACATAGAATCGTGTAGACTCTGCTTGGACGTACAGTCGACGGTGAAGAGCGCTCGTACGATCTTCAAGAGTGACGATATCTCGCTCGAACCTTCTACATTTTACAGACGTCGAGTCATCTTCTGCGTTAGTAATTCGAAGGAAAGAATCGTCGGACGCGCGTCGTTTCGTTGATTATACCCCAACCGTTATCCGCGCTCTTATCGAGCGAGCCCAGACACGAGACTTCTCCCTTGCTCGGACACCTTAGGGTACAGTAACAAGATAAACGATCGGCCAAAAAAGTGGCGAGTAGGAAGTTACGTAAAATCGTATCGGATCTCCTCGGGGATCGTTACCTCCTACGAGATTACCCCGAGGGGAACTTTGATACTCGTGAGTTTGCGAAGGGCACCTCCCATGAAATTAGGTGGCGGGAGGATGAGGCGGGGGTGCAGCCACTTTCCCCACCCACGCCCGGAGTGCTGTGCAACTCGCGCCGTATCAATTTCCAGACGAGGCTTGAGACCGCTCGCTCGCTCGCGTTACAGCGAGACGTTCGAATTTCTCGAACCACTTAAACGATCCTCTAGCTCGCGCTCTCTCGTATCACCTCGTGCCCGCGTTTCATTTTTCTCTCTTCATTCTTTTTTTCGGTCTTTCGTCGGAGGCCAAAGCGACTCCGAAGAGGCGACGAGAAAGACGTCGAGGATCCTCCTCCGTCGTGCGAATCGCCACGAGAATGGGAGATTGCGAATTCCTTTCCTTTGTTCACGGTAAAGGGATAACGAAGTAGCTTTTAATTCATTTCGACGCTCCTCGTGACAGAAGTATCTGTGATCGGATCTGCGGTTTCAGGCTAGTCGTCACCGCGCAATCGACGCGAAAATCATAATTCGCCCTCGTTAACAGGATATTAAATAGGGATTTAACGCATTTTCCGTTTTTTAATTGGACACGCTCTCTCTGTTACGGAGATCTCTAAAAATATTTTTCGCACGATATATACGTTTCTTTATGGGTTGAGATTGGTGCAGATGCATGTTTAAAAGCCCTGTAAATAGTGCACCGGATGTGCGCTTCGAAAATTTGACAAAAAGTGTGCGCGAATCGAAATAATTGCGCGAACTTTACTTTCTCGTATTCTTTCGGCATCGCGCCGAATAGCGTTCATTAGGATACCGGGTCACGATGAATCCGACTAAACGAGGAATTACTAATTAATTCCTACCGCGGCCATTAAGAGCAAGGATGCGCGCGATATCCTCAGCGAATTGCAACAAGCTCTCGACGTTTCTCCCAAGTTAAACGAGTACCGAACTCTTCTCGCTAATGTCATTAAAAAATCCAGTTTCTCTAGGAACTTTGCCAGTTAGCCAAATTCGAGAAAGACAGAGACCGAAAGAGAACTACGGTTAAAGATTTAAAATTTCCCAGCATTTCTTTCCATATCAAATAATCCCACATCCGCGGGCGAGTATAACGATCGAAATTGTGGAGAGGCGGTTTTGCCAAACAGTTGGACGCGGTGGCCGCGAATGCGTGAAAATAATCTTTATCCTTTCGGCATGGCAGGAGCAGCAGGAGGGAGACGGGCTCATGGGAGGGAAGGATTGGAGGGAGAAGGTGGGAGGACGAGAGGGAGTTGGTGGAATGGTGGGATGGAAGGAGGGATCCGGTTCGGAAGCGGAACCGGAATCCGGGAACCGGGATGGGGATGCGCATGTACGCGACAGGGGAGCGGAATAAACTCGGTGTGGACGCCGTTCACATCGCGGCGGGCTGCCTTCGCGGTAACACGTTTCCACGGCGCCTCTCCGTCCGACGTAGTCGGAGTAAGACCGTCGACCCTATAGATAAAAGCAAGACAGCGCTAAGAGAAAAGTGTGGGACCACGAGAAGACAGATTTTCAGGACTAGTCGAACGATCGATCTCTTTTTTTTTTCCCCCTCTATCCCGAGAAGACGTGCGCGCCGCGGTGGTTGGAGAATCGAAAGTCTTTCTCGCGTACCACGAGAAGTGTTCGAAATTAATTTTCGCGCGCGCGTCACTCTGTGAAAGTTCGCTTGCGTCACATGCTGTCGAACGGATCGGCGCACGTTTCCGGTGGCGCGCGCGAAAAGGCTTGACGACGTTCGAACGGAGAGAAGGAGAGCACGAGGAGGCGGAAGACTCGAGGACACCGATAGGGCTCTCGCGAGAGGCGAAAAGATTTCAGATCTGCTGGATCTCGTGTTACGCTGGGCGGCGAGAATGTCCTTCTTCAGGGGACTCTGGAAGAGCAGCTCCAAGCACAAGAGTGAGTTCTTTTCTTCGATTCTTGGTGAATCTTCGACAAGATAGATTCCTTTAGATTTGAGATTCTCTTGTTATTCTTTGTTTCTTTTTTCTTTTCGTCGTATGTTCGACCTGTTGTGTTGAGCGTAATCTACACTTCGTGACGAGTTCGAAGAGTCGCGAGTGACGAGACGATGACAGGTTCATGCTCGAAAGGACTATTGCGAAAGGCAACGGTCGTGACGAGCCCGTACGATCGTCTCGGTGATGCCCAGCATCGATCACGATCGAACACTCCGCCGACTCGCGTCTCGAGCACCCACCTCGATGGAAATTCATTCGTAAGCGCGTGAAAGACGCGCCACGTGAGTGTCTCCCCTCTATTATTATTCATAGAGGTTGAAGTGTGTTTGTGCATCGTAATCACCTGTCTCGCGTCGCGACGCAGAGCGCTTCGGAGAGGTGAGAGGATGCTCGAAGTTTTCGTTCTCCAACGAGGGTCCACCCGATCGTTCCAGGTTCCTTTGTGCGAGAAAGCACGAGAGTGATTTGCGAATTTTCTTTATTATGTCGCGTAAAGGATTCTAAGTAAAAGGAAATTGGAACGTAAAGTTCATTGGATCCTTTCTTTGGATCTTCTTTGCGTTCTCTTTATCCCGCTTCTTATCGCATACAATCTCTTGTTATTAAAAGGGGTTTCACGGCGTTGCTGCGAGAAAATCATTTGTGGAATATTCTACAACTTTTCCTTGTGATATCTGGAGGATTCGCAAAAAGTACCACAGTGATGGCGAATCTCGTTTGGAAAATTACGAGGAACGTTATTTTCCTTATTTAAAGAAATTTGATTAACCGTAGGGCGGTATTTATTTTTTCCATCAAGTTGCATGCAATTTGCCAAAGTACCTCCGTGGCATGCAAAATTCTTAGGATCCTACTGTCGTAAAAAGCACTCTTTTTCCTTAACATTACCATTTTCTAGCTACTTCGGTGTCCTCGCATGATTCAACCCAATGATTTAGTTACAATTACACCTCTACGTCCTTCTACATTCCTCTCCTGGTCAAAGCCTCTTTCTCCCCTTTCGGAGGCACGTTATGGCGCGCGCTGCGGCATGATGTAATTCCACCGTGTACTGTCGTTATCCCGAAGACCGACGATAAATCGTGAGTTGACGAGGGTAATTTCAAGCGTGGACAATCTCACGATAAATCCAAGATTCTCATCGTTCGAGAAACAAGACGAGGAATTGTGAGAATGAGATGGAGAGGAATTTTTTGAGAAGCTTGAATATCTCGGTATTATAATAGAGGCTTATCGCGTAGCTTCGCAGTCGCTTGGTAATTGTCTCGTGTAACTTTGTCGGACGATGAAATGTCGGCAAGTGATACGGCGAGGTATGAGGGAGAGAAAGGCAACGCGCCAGTTAACGCGATTACTCGCAATAAGTGCTGGTAATAGAGCCACCTTAAAGATTATGGTAATACATGCGCGCAGGGTCGTGTTATAGACGTAATGCGACCCCCTTCAAAGCACTGATTATTGATCATAAAATCTGCATAATCTCCCCGCCGCTAGTCGCGTCTGTATGGCAACCGGGACGAAAGAATGTAGCGTACCGCTTATCGTGCCTGTAGTTTTTCTTTCTTCTTCGCAGCAGCTCGGTTAAGCGCAACGAAAATAAAGGAGACTTCCAGACACGCGAAAAGAAAATATTCTTACTAAGCGTATACGAGAAGATCGACTTGCAAGAATTCCCTGCTGCGTGGAAGCATCGATGAACTTCGAATTAATCGTGCAGAGAGTTCGTAGATTAATCGTAGCTTAGAGAAAATAGCGAGAGAGAAAGGGCGCACGGAGAAAATACACCGTTGTACGGAGACCTTGTTTGCGTGAAAATCAAACTTCCTTTGAACAACATTGCTGTTCGCTCGCATCTTTATTCTCGATCCTAAGATTTCCAAGGAAGTTCTCGCGCATTGCGCTCTTCACCCTAACAGGTAGACAGACGCGAACGTAACGACAGCACCGGAAGCGGGGTAGCCTCGGCAGCATCCTCCATTGTGATTTCCTCGGAGATTTAAGGGGAATCCCATTAGAATTCGTGCGGCAGCTGCACCAGGCGTCGACTGGTGGTGGCACAGGATGCCATAATAATGGCCGTGGAAGATCCACACGGATAGCGTCGCATTGTCCTCGGCAAATGTAGCCGTTAGTGCCACACGCTCCTTCCATTCAATCGCGAAATGGCACCTGCGCCGGGCCTCTCGTCTCCTCTGGAGTGGCTTCTCGCGCGTCCCAAGCGCCGGCCTCTTCAATTGCGCGCGCGTCTCCCGCCATAGGAGCCAAAGACTCGTGCAACACAGTCTCCTCAATGATAATCTCTCCGTAATTGAAATCGAACCGATCCGAGGTGTCCTTTCACGGCGATTCTCGAACCGTCGTGCGACGATCGACCGATTACAGATATCCCCGAAATATTCCTTTGCCTCTTTATGAAAACAAAATGCGGTCGCCCAATCGCGCAATTCCCCGCAGGAAGAATCACTCGACGCGCCTGCTGGTTGAGCGGCTTGCAAAATTTTCTTTCGAACAAAAATTCTCATTCTCCTTCGAGAAACTTTTCTCGTCCCTTCGAGTCTCCTTTCCTCCAATTTCCTCGAGCGATCGAATTGCCGCGGTCTCCGTGGTCGTTCGCATAAGTTCGAGAATTTTTCATCGTTCGATCGTCGTCGATTCGAGTAGAAGTGGATGGCGAAAATCGAATTGTCGAATGCGCGTGAATTCGAAGTCCTCCATGGTCCAGGATCTCTCGGCTCGTCGATGCATTCTTAATGCATCACACCTGTGCGCGGTTACGTGCACGCGTAAAGAGACACGAGGCGAGTGCAGTGAGCAGGAACTGGTGGGGAACCGAGTGCAGGAGCTCGGAGAGAAATATGCAAATACGCGGTGGAACCGGTGGTAATGAACTTGCAGGTTGTACGACGCGTTCCTTTCACGGGACGATCGCCTTTCCGACTGACAATCGATAGCTGGCACTCGCTCGAGCCCTCCAAGTATCTCAGCTCCGAGTTTACGACGCATAATCGACGAATAATCGATGCATAACGTACACGCGAATGGGATCCTTCAGTGCGTCTTGAACGAGGCTGGATCGTCGCGTATTATCGTTCGGATGAATAGCAAATCGAGGAGAAAAGCCGCGTGATACTATTCTCCACATTTTTTTTACAAATACTCCTACCTTTCGGAAGAGATAATTAAATTGACCTGGACGACCATTGTTTATCGTGATTTCGAGAGAACGTTGGTCGAATTCGATTCGTTCGGCGAAGCCTTACGTTACAACGCCATACGATCCACGCTCGAGATATGGTTACAGGTTAATAAAATGTCCGTGGTAATTAATGAATCCGTTAATTGTAGTATACACGGATTCGGTATTCTCCTCGCGGTTTACCAATTACCGAACAACAGTCGTGGACAAAACACGGGGCGGTGGTGGTGGCTCGCTAATTAAATCGTTTCAAATGCACCTGGCCTGGTTCGGTGGCCGGCCGTGGCAATTAGTTTCTTTCCGACGAATGGCACGCACAATGAAGTTCGATACGCGCATAATTTTCTTGCCCAATGATCCAGGGCATCGTTGTCGGCGCCGTTCACCACCGGTGCATTTGCATTCGAAATAGATTCGTGAGCGTTTAAGAGCAGCCCTCGAGAACGCGCATGCATCGAACGTGTTACCGTCACTTGTGAAACTTTTATTTTCCATTTTACAAGGGGGAGGAAGGCATCGAGAACGTTAATGCATCGATGCGTCTGCGCGCTTACAACGGCACTACACGAGCACTCCCGTGCACGTGGACGGAGGAGAAGTTTTCCAGAAGCACACGAGGAAATTCTCGCGTCAAGTTTACGAGGCTGCCCGTAGCAGCTGGTCGGTCCACACGTGCCGACGAGAAATTTCGATGCAATTCGAGGGTGGACGGGGAAATCGGGGCTTGGATGTCGCGTCGAGACGGAGCGGAATAGAATGCAACGGACGTGCGTACGGGGGACGAATCTGTTTGCTGTCGTTTCCTCGAAACTTGGAGTATTGCGTCCTGAAAGTTTCGCTCAGGAGAGAGAGAGAGAGAAATTTCTCTTCTTTTTTTTCTTCGGAAAACTTTTCCCCAATGCACTTTGCCGCGTCTTTACCGACGTCTCTTTCGCTTGGAATTCTCCTTTCCGATTGTTTTTACAAGTACACACGGTATACGAGTCCGCGAAATCGTTTCGTCGCTCGATGGAAGATCCCACGAGTCAAAGAGGAGCAGCGGACGGTCTTGCGATTGTTACGAAAAGACCCTTCTCGTTACAAAATTGAAATAGTTTTTCAAAGCGAGAGTCTCGTTATTCCCAACTTCGGTAACGAAAACTCTCGGTAGTCGCAAACTCTCGCGCTTGATCTTACAATTACCCAGACATTGCAGTTTCGGAAACGAATGCTCGACGCGTAATTTGATTCCGAGAAATTTCTGGCGAACAGGGGATGCCGAGAAAAATAAGAGTGCGCGTTTACGCGTAGACGAGCGGGTGTCTGTTGTTTGTAAGTTTTCGGAAGGCACCGAGGGATGTTCTTCATCGAAGATTATACCACTGCCGTTCCCTCGTTTCCATTGAAATCTCTCGACTGAAAGCAGGGTTTCGTCTGCGCTCTCGTTTTCTTATTCGTGCTTAAATAAGCTATTTTTATTTCGCTCTACTCTCTCTTTTTTATTCCGTCTCTCCAGCCTTCTCCGAGTTCTCTTCCATCGGACGATTCGCATCGAGTCGTTGAAAAGCTTTCGCGCATCGGATGCTTTTCACCGTAACGAGTAGAGATTAAATCGAGCGTGCGTGCCGGGGTGGTCGAACGAATCCCTCTGTTTTCGTTTGAAAAGGTACAGGGCATTAATCTGTCGATACACAGAGGAGGTACACGGCGGATCGAAGGAGAGCCATTGTACTGAAATTGCCCGTATCAACTACACTTCCGATCTCTGCTCCGGCCTCCTTCGACACTCCACATTTTCACCACGTGGACGAACACTTTCTTGACGAACATGTCCAATTTTTTTTTTTATACCCTCCATTCTTCTCATTTTCACCAGCCATTATTCTTCCGCAGATTTTAATTCCAAGCCACCTGTTTGTCACTCTCGTTCTCTCCACCCCCCGTAACTTCTGTATTTCCGTTCGAATGGACGTAAGTCGAGGGGTGGGTACGGAACATTAATCTGTCGAGTATGTACACAGTTGCATGCTTCCCATGCCATGCTCAGTTCGTTTCAGGACGTTATTGTCCGTGTCGTTTTACGCTGATGCATGTCCACGAGTACACGTTGCTTTTATTCCCGTCTCTCTTCACGAGGCTGACGCGAAGTGGACGTTACTACTGTTGAACGTCGGGCCAAACGTTACCGTAAAAGGCGCGCAGATTGACAAAACATTTTGCGACCGGAGCTCTCTATTGGTTTCTAAATTATTTAGTAAACACGAGCCCCTCGTCTTTGTGAGTTGGGGTCCTAAAGTAGCTCGTCGACGGTGAATCCTTTGCAAGATTTAGGCGAGTTCGCAATTTGCCCTCGGGTAAACGAGATGGTCGTCCGCGCGTCGGTAAGTCGAGAACTTGGTTAAGAGTAATCTAGGAGTCGTTTACTGTGGTACCAAGAAATCCACCAGTGACAGAATTTCGCGGTAGGAAGGCGAATTCGCGTTTATATATTTTCTAGCAGCTACGCATTTTTACGCCAGAGAGTTTTCGTAAATTTAGGTGAACTAAAACCGCGGGATTACTCTTCGCGTGGCTCCAAGCACCCGTTCGTTATGGTCACGAAATTGATAACGAAGCAAGTTTCCTCGGAACGTATTAGGTTTTTGCTCTCGATACGAGACCCCAGTTCTGACAAATTCATCTCCAGGAGGAAAAAGCGAGTGGTCGGAGTGAGAGGGATTTCTAGGTGGCTCCTGAACAACGGAATGGAGTCACTCTGTTTGCATTACCATTAAAGTAGATTGTTCTTGTTGATAGTATAAATATTCATGGGGAAAATAACACCGGCGTTGGTAGCGCCAAGGCTCGATCCGCGACCGAATTTATGCAGGCGAATGTAAATAAGGTGACTTACTTCTGACAGTCTCCCCATTTCCTATGCCGCGTCGCGTTACAGGGGCCGGAAATCGATTTCGCGTGTCGCTCCTAGGAAAAGTCACACCCTTTATTGCCTGGCATTTCGCGCGAACTGTCAGGTGCGGTGCGACAACTCGTTTTCCTATAAAAAGAAGACCAATCTTGTAAACAATACCCACCGAATGCAGAAATATTTTTCCGTGTCACTTCGATGAACTCAAATCGGTAGTTCAGCCAGTTCAAATAGGAGAGAAACGAACTTTTTGATAGAGAAAAACTGATTTCTCGTTGGTTCTACGTTCTGGTGATTGGAAATTTCTGCGTTATAAAAAAAGGAAAAATATAAATCGATTGATCCGCGCAGGGGACGATTGAGACCGGCCACTCTCGTTGGTTCGACGACATGCGATTCGTCATCGTGCCGGAATCAGCTATTAATTTATGACGCAATATTGGAGCCCATTAAGTCTCGTCTGTGGCTCATATTAATCCTCGTTGACGAATTCACCGTCACGTTCCTTTTTGCGCTCCCGTCACTCTGCGGGTACGTGCGCATGCTCGCAAAGGAAGCACGCAGAAATGATGAATCGCTCGTTTCACCGAACCCGGTTAATTTCCACAGGAGGACAATTATTTGAAGCTTTAATTAATAATTTTTGTGGTCGACAATGGACATTCAGAGGTGGTCGTCGCGATTGTCGTTCCACAAATGCGCCACGTCGCTCGTGGTAAAATTTAATTGCACTCTCGACTTTAATTGAAGTTAGCTTGCCCTTTCTCTCTTTGGCGAACGAAGGGGTGCGTAAATCTCAATTTACCCTTGGCGCAATATAAAAGAGGTTTCGTGACTGCTCCTTAAAATGAATCGTGACTTTGCACTCAAAGACTAGACTTAGCGTAGACATTGTGGTGTGGAAACACGTGTGCTTGGCACGTGCGTGCGCCCTAATCTGTTAACGCGCGCTGGAACCCTTGTCGGCAGAATTAACGATCGACAGGGGCAAAAAAAGTTCGTGCAAGGTGGTGGAACTCGGTCGTTGAGCCGTGTAAATTAGCGTGAATGTAAAGACCATCGAGATAAATATCTGCCGGCACGAAGGGGGACGACAGATTCTTGTCGACAGGAGGAAATGAGATTTTACGAGCTTTGTATATAAAGCACGCGTGGGAGAGACTTTACGAGACAATTTTAAAGTCTGACGACGGGGTCTTGAGATTTATCGAGGTCGATTAAAAAATTGATTTTTATTCGTTTAATCGCACCATCGATTTCCGCCAATGCTCGATAGATATTGCAACTGATAATTACACGCGTTAATCGCAGCTGTATTATCCATATAATTCCGCAATTGTTAACAAAATTGAAAGTTCCTCGAGGCACGACCGGCCTTGATAGAATCGCCGTAATTCTTTCTTATCTTTGCACTAAGTGAAATTATCTCCACCGTTCTCTTCCGTCGATCACGGCGATTCTCGTTTGTATCGCGATTCGGAATTTCGAATGAACCTCGGGTCCGCCCTCTCATCCATTAGCGGCCGCGTGACACTTCCGACGATCGTTTGCTACCACCCACAAGCATCGTCACTCAAAGGAAAGATCATTTACTGGGAGTAGCACGTGGGAGTTGCTCGTCGATCACGGGACGCAGCGTGAAGCGGCAAATAAATAATCCCGGCACGTTTCTTCTCCTTGGTCCACTCGCTCTTTCATCCGGTCGCTAATTTCCCTCGACCAACGTCACCGGCAATCGAGTTAATTGCTCGGTGATATTCCAGTTATAAACGAGTTTTTTTTTCGTCGAGACGTTTACCTCGTGCCTTGCTTCTCGCTCTCTCCTCTCTCTCCGTCTCTTACCTTCGTCCTCTCCTTATCTCGCCTTCCACGCGAACCGACTGTGTGCACAAGACTTTACCTCTTTTCCTTTCCATCTGCTCGTCCCGCTCTCATTCGGTCTACCTTCGTTCACCGGAACGACGAGATGCAGCCAGCTTGGCGTCGAACTCAATTTAAATACAAATTAAATGACAGTTCCTTCACACCCGCGCGACCGCGAAACCCTTCTCAGTCTCTCTTCATTTACCTCTCTCTTGCTGCCCCTTTCGAGGTTGGCTCTTTTGTTGAGATTTCTAGCATGGAAATTCGATTAGCCCCGGCTAATTGCCACCGCGCGATTCGCCCAATGAATGTGGCTACTCTTTTCCAGTCACTGCGCGGCTCCCATTATGCCCTAGCCGGGACGTCGCAAACCTTTACACCTCGCGCTCACAGCCGCGCCAACGAACGAATCCACGTCATTTTTCAATTTCACAAGCCACCTCTCGCGCCCTTTGTCCTCTCGCGCGTATTACTCTCGTCGTTCGCCCCGTTGACCTCGACGCTCTGGACATTTTTTCGGCTCCCTCGCCACGACTCAGTCACATTCTTACGTTCTTTATGTCGCGCTCACAAAACGATCCACGTCCCACGAGAACGTCGTTCGTCTGGGCAACGCGTATGCAAATCTCGAACACATTAGCGTGGAGTTTGGCTTACGTCGCCAGCTGGGGCCGTCCTCGTCGATCATGTGGCATAATGCATTTCAAAGAGCAAGAACCTTCCGGAGGAGAAGGGAGCAGATAACGTCGACGACGACGACCACGAGCTCGAAGCAGAAGAGGAAGCTGACGCGGGGAGGCAGAAGCCTCGCGAGCACAAGGCGAGTTGCATTCATTAGCCGATACCGTTATTCTGGGAAAACCCGGACACACGTTGGTTGAGATGCGCCCTCCACTGGCACGCGGCCAAACTCTCCTCTTCGTCGATTTGCCGTCAGCTCGCTGGATCTCCAATGCAAACTCGCCCCTGGCTCTTCTCCTTCCGTTCTCGTCTCCTTTTCGCCTTCCCTTCGCTTCCTCCTCACCTCGCATTCTCGTCTTCCGCCCACCCTCTTCGAGTCGTCATAGTACGTCGACAGCCGTCGAGTCCTTTAGCGAGTTTCTGTTTATTCATCGTCATACCTTCCGGTAGAGTTCTACTTTCTCAATCACTTCTACTCCAGAGTTCTCTTTTCCGGGTTTGCGCGCTTTTCACGATTCCGCCACCGTTTTGCTCGGCCAGCTTGACGATTACTGTTTATTTGTTTCGATCTTCTCGTAGGAACCCACCTCATTTTTCCACGGTCACGTATTAAAATTTCAAGTGCGCCTCTGCTTTTAGCGTCTTGTCGACTTTAAACTCGCACTCCTGGATTATTCGGACGCCTTTTTATGCATCGATCATCGGGAAAAGAGGGAGAAAGAGAGAGAAGACGAGAAAGCGCAGTAGTAATTCCTTTCACTGCGACCCATTCGACTTTCTCCTCCTTCCCATTCTTATTCCGCGTCTCTACTGTTTGGTTCCTTATTTTTCTTCCCCTT
The DNA here is from genome assembly GCA_944319695.1 of Tiphia femorata. Classification (NCBI taxonomy): domain Eukaryota; kingdom Metazoa; phylum Arthropoda; class Insecta; order Hymenoptera; family Tiphiidae; genus Tiphia; species Tiphia femorata. The sequence continues at coordinate 3,865,189 of OX090899.1, forward strand.
CCGCCCTCCGACGAAGCACACTGAGAGAAAAGTATGTGATATATCTAACTATAATAGCATAGTAACAAAATTATAGTTGGAAATATCATATTTATGGTAAATGTTAGCATGATGTCGGTAATAATTACGATAGAGGCATAGTATAACCAACTATATTATGTTTTTACCAAAAATTATGGTGATTTCAACTGAAAATATACAATAGTATGGTTGAAAATATATAATGGTAAGAAAAGTAACTATTTTATATAGTTAATATTACCAGAATATTTCATACATAGTAATAGAACTAACTATATTCACATAGCACATTTTACTATGCATATGGTAACAAGAACAAAGGTAACAGTTAATAATATAACCATTTGTACAAATCGTTCATTCTACTATCTTTTGTATGGTTAAGTGAACTATAAAAATATGTTTGACGCCAAATCTAACTATAAAATATAGTGAGATTATAGTAAACCCAAAAATTGTTTTCTCTCAGTGCATGCAGACAGAAAAGGAAGACGGTTCTCTCCTCTTCTCGACTCTCCACCTCTTCCCTTTCTCGCCCTTTCTCCTCTTTCTTTTCTCGTTCGCTTTTCTCCTTCCACCCCTCGTCCCAGGTGCGCTACGTCGATTTCCCTGGAAAATTCCACCCCCTATGGAGCTGCCTCGAGCCTGTCGTCCTTACCGTGGACGTAGAATCGGCGGCGGAAATAAAACTATTCCGAAACTACAGGGGCCACTGTGCGATTCTGTTCTCCTTTTCTCAACACGCGCCACGAGGCGGTACATCTTCAACGATCTCGACTTCCACCCCCACCCCCGTCGCTTCTCTCTTTTCTCATTTTCCACCCCCTCCATCCACCCTTTGCATCTCTCGGCAGAAAAGCTCGAGAAAACTTTTCTTTCTTCTCGCAGGTGTACGCATCCCCAAGCGCGTCTTCCTCCCCATTACATCACCTCGATCGTCTCTAACGATAATCCGCAGCTCGCGTTGAATTCTCTCGACCACGGCGAGCCTCGGGTGAATCTATTCCATAGAATAGAGTTTGTTGCTCCGGCTTCCATCGGATTTCCTTTTACCTTACCGCGTAGAGAATTTTCCGTCTCGATGTAGCCTTTGTTAATAATCCCTGCGGCTGGTGGTTCGCTCGCCCGGCAAGCATATTTATTCGTGATCCTCGTAACAAGCACGTGCACCACTTGTCGCTCTCCATTAATCAAAGCAAAGATCGCGGGGGCTGCATCGAAATCCACGAGCGCGGCCACTCGGCGTACACAAGGCTTGCATAATAAACTCTCTCCGCTTCTCCCTCTCTTTCATCTTCTTTTCTCTCTTTGCCTCCTTCACCTATCCGTTACCCCTCGCGTCGTCGGTGAGCCTTTTGCGCGCGCTCGGGATGGGATCGAGAAACGAATAAAACTACGTCGAAATAGGAAGGGGCTACTTGGGTATGCCTCTCGGAGCGTTCATCGATCTCGTCGGCATACCGCGAGAGGGTTGGCGGACTAGGAAGGGGGTTACCCCCGTACTTTTTATCTTGTTACGCGGTTTTCCACCACGACTCGATGCACCGCCTACAAGAGCGTGAGATAGTCCGCCTGTCCACTTCCGCTTTCACGGTGGCAGCGACCACTTCATCCTCCGCCACCACTTTTCCCTTTCATCCCGACGAGCTTTTTCCTTCTTTTGTCTCTCTCTCTTCCGGTCCCTCCTCCTACTCGAACTTCTCCTTTTTTCTTTGTTATCGTCCACTTCCGCCAAGTATTTGTTTAACATCGCGATAACTTCCGAATAATTCCGAAGACGTGATTTTTCCGCATTCATGCGTTATCGTATTTCATTTTTGATTGATCAGAGTTAATTGGATAATTAGTGTCGTTGGCTCGGTGTTGGGCACGTAAAAAAGCGTGTAATAAGTTGTGCTGTGATTTGCGTTCTACGCATTTGTGTATGTGTCTGTGGGATTGTTAGATCGGTGTGGAGTGCTAGAAAAGTTTAGACAGGGGACTATGCGCAGGTAGGGAGTGCAGGATGTGGACTGCTTCGACAAGTACCTACTGCGCGAAATCAGGGTGCAGGTAGTATAATATTTCGAATGTGGAGATCAGAGATGAAAAACTTGAACTGTTTTATATTCACTGATGCTTTTGTAGTTGTATCAATCTATTTGCATTTTTCACATTACGATGATATTTTTATTTAAATAGTTACGCCTAAGACACGATCCCACATCACTTCGTTAAATTTTTGTCTCTTACAAATTTTATCTTCGAGATGGCAGACTCCTGCATTTTGCGCAGCCGAACCCCTCTGACACTTTCCAGAATACACCTGGTGGACCGGAAACATCCAATGGGATAACTTCTGATGGGGCGGTTGCATTGCACGAACCTTCCTCGTCGTTCCTCTCGCGTAAGATGCTCGATTTGTCTGGGGTGCGTTCAGGGGACAAACGTGTTCCCCGGACACAGACGCACATGGACGCCGATGCAGCTAAGTGCATCTGACCCTCTCCCCGTTTCTCCGTTCCTACTCGTTCCGGCGCAGTGGAACCACGTGCGCGCGCGCGCACGTACACGAAGTTTGTTCTCACGTGTGCTCTATAATACAATTGTATACACGCGTCGGCAAAGTTTGGGAACGGCGGGCGTGCGGGGCTGATCACTCGACCGTATTAATTCGGTACAAAGTGCCGTTCCAGGCGGGAGCATTAACGAGTAACGGCGCCGCCGGACCTAGGAAGGAATTACGATTGCCTTCGAGAGAAAATTACCGAGGAGAAAATTGCCAAAGGGTGGAGATCGACCTGGAGCTGTGATCCTCACCTAGGATACGTGCATCGCAGACCTCTGTCGAAGATTAAAAACTGAATGACCAACTTCCTCGTTCTAGATGTTCTTATCGTGACGTGATATGTTCGTGGGACGCGTCTCGGTCTTCGCAAATTTTCATGAATCTATCGGAAAAAAAAGGAAGAGACGTTGTGCGAGGGAGGGAAGGGGTGTAAGCTCACAGGGGTGATTCTTTAGGCGCGAGCAGTCGATGTCGCACGATCCACCAGGGATAAAGTCAGACGTGAAACGGGGGTCATAACCTACGGTATAAACGTCTTTACGACCTTCCATTCACTCGAAGATAAGGGGACCGACTCGGATGTCGTGTGTCGTCCGACCGTCGCGTTGCATCGCGAGATCGTTGCGAAAAACTACTCGCTTCGTGAGACGGCGCGAGCAAGAACTATTCTCCACTACAAACGAACTTTTTCCTTCCATCTTCATTTACCGAGCATTTATCCCCACTTTATCAGAAACCCCATCGGAAATTCGCACGCGCGAGCTTCAGCTTTAATCATCCTGTATCCGATTAGAGCGTCGAATCGGGTCACTGTAATCTCGATAATGGACGAACTATTATCCCCAATATTATCGCAGTAATTAAATCGAACTTAATCGCGTACCTCGTCGCGTCGCTCGATATAGATTCGCGCGCGGCGCGTGAATGCGACGGCGACGGTCGAGCGACGCGACGTGGAGAGGATGGGAAGAATTGGGAGAAGCCGAGAGAAGGGTGAGTTAGGTGGAAGGATAGGAAAGTTAGAGGATATCCCGTCCGACGGAAATGAACAGTGGAAGGTGGAAGGTGGAAGGAGGAAGGCGCTCCTGGGCTACGTCCATCGGGTTTTGTTGAAGACAAAAAGGTTGTGAGCTATGGAGCTTTTGTCCTCGTTCGTGCACACACCCCCGTACCCTTCAGGATCGATGCCACCCCCCGAAGTAATCCGTTCGTCGTAATAGGATTTTGCTGCGGCCTCCAGCTCCGCTCCTCCACCCTTCCACTCCTCGTCCTTCATCGCAACCTTCCTACCGGCCCTTCGTGCTCCCCCGTGCACGATGTCTTGGATTAGTTTAGTCGAAGTTACACAGTCACACCCGTCTGCTCGTACCGGCTGGTCCGAACATGGATAATAAGGAGGGGTGGGTCAGGTGAAGGGCCGTGGAAACGGGGCTGGAGGATAGGGGTCGAGATTGAGGATTCTCGGGTTACCCGGGAAACGCTTCGGGAAATTTCCATCGGGCCATGGCCTCCGCGAAAGATCGCTTCCGTTGGTCGGTGCGACGCCAGTGTCCGTGTTCTGCGCGCGCGTGCGTGTTTATGCAGGTCTGTGGGCATGCGGAACCTGTGGAGACTCGTCGATGGACATTCGAAAGTTGAACTTGGGGACGGTGGTGTCCGTTGTCTCTCACTTCTACCTTCCCTTCCATCGTGTCCAGTCCGGTCGATGCCTCGACCACGATTAATTCCATGGTCGGGGTGATTAACGCATGGCTTTAATTAGCCTGCGACAGAGCCAGGAGAGTCTCTTTAATCTCGTCCCTGCTAACCACGTGAAATTCGTCCAAACTCCGTGGTCCTTCGTCCCTCCCCGTTTCTCCAGAATTAGCACGCGCTTTCGCGGTACTTTGGAGTTGACCGGTGAACAAGGAAAGAAGACTGTGGACTCTCTTTTCGAGAGAACAAGCCAATGGAGGCCAGTTTCGTTTATTAACTCGTATCAGCGTGTCGGAGCTCCTCTCCCCACTTGTCCAGTGGCTTCTGTGTGCGTGCGTGGGTACACGCTCGCGGATCCCAAAGAGCGCGCTTTACCTGTAGTCGTGAGTTACGAGTTACGAGGGCACGCGTGAAAGGCCCTCGCAAGAGAATCCGTCGTTTCGGACGTTACGTCAACCATGCTCGGACGTATTTCGCCCGCAGAGCTGCTTCCGTTGAAGCCCACGAGATTTCCGGCGTCCTTGCTCTTCCACAACAAGCTTCCTCTCCCTCTCTCCATCCCTTGTGAGAGTAGCCCCTCCCTTGTGGATTTAAGCCTTGTCAGTTCCGCGTAATCGTGCGGTTTCCACCGGCGGATAAGTTTATTTTGGCGATAAGAGCCCATCCGGTTCGTCCTCGTTGATCGTCCATCCGTCTGGATCCACGTAGGGTACCGCGTGAGGGGGTGGAAGCGTTCGCGGGTGGTCTCAGGATTATACAGATTTTCCGATTATTCCGTATATAATGTCGGATTACGAGCGGACGAAAATTATTCCGCGTCCCTGCCCGCAGCATTAAGAAAGCGTTCGCGCATTTTACTTCAATGTTTCCCAAGGATATCATTCGTGTATTCTAATGCCGCGTGTTCACCGGCATCGCGGCCGGTGTAAACATCTGCTTATCCCAATAGCCACGAAATTTGCATCGCGCGAGCATTCGAATGGTAATTTTCGCCGGGAGCATCGGAGCGGCGCGTCTTTCAGCGCCTCGACCGGGACTAAAACTCGCTGAATAACTTTTCTCCACCCACGAGCGCCTCTCCTCGTTGAGGGAAATAAATTGGCGAGGGATGCGCGTCGTAACGCGTCATTTTTCACCGCGGGAGAGGAGAGGGATCCTCGGTTCTCCGCCTTTCGAAGAATAATCCACCTAGCCGCGAGCAATTTCCTTTGACTCGAGGCAGAGAAAAGCTCGGGCGGCCGTCTGTATTTGAGATTTGCGGGAAGGCGGAATGCCTCATGCCGTAATTCGTGCGTCACGCGATAACGTAATTTCACGAGGGTCTTTCTGTCGTGGCGAAAGAGGATTGCTTCGACGTGGAAACTTTAGCTTCCTCTTGGACCATCGTCGGCGCGGAAAATTCGCGAAGATCGGTCGTTCCATCGAGAGCAGATCATCCGCGAAAGTGGCTTAAGGCGCGCGAATAATCTTCGAGGTTCGTGCGCCGTCTGGAGGAGAGTTTCGATTTGGTCTAGCGACTGATTGGGGTGGGAGTCAACTAGCGTTGCCTTTAATGTTCGATCAGAACGTCAATTACACCGCGCTTGTTTCTGGCCTCCTGGACGAGTGTCCCTTTCCATGCAAATGCGACGTGGGAGCGCGGCTTGGGAGGGCCGAGGGGACAAAGCTAAAAGTCATTAGCGAAGCCACGGGAACGACTCCGCAGTCCTTCATTGGCAGTCCGCAAGGCTCGCGAGTAAAAGCGACTCACAGGCCAAAGAGGGGGCAGGAAAGAGGGGCCAGAGCGGAAGGCTAACTCCATTTGAGTTAAAGCGAGTTCAGGGCGAAGCGACGTTTTTGCCACTCAAGTTCCTCGAGGACTCTGGCACCGGTAGAGATAGAAAGACGAGCGGTGAGAATGAGAGAGAGAAAACGAGAGGTAGGAAGAGAAGAGGAGAGGGAGAAGAGCGAAAAAGTAAATAAAGATTCGAGAAAGAGAAGAAGCCTTCGAATGGTAGGGGCGATGGAGACCCCACTGGAATCGCAAAATCTTCACCGCTTGGAATTATTTAACGATCTTCTCTCGTCTCGAGTGCAAGCCGCTTACTTTTCCCCCCCTCTCTCTCTCTCTCTCTCTCTCTCTCTCTCCTTCCAGACAGTTTCGTTAATTGAGCTGTCGCGGCGCGCGAGAGTTCGATATCATCGCGCGGGTCCTCTGTAAATATATAGGGTGTCTCGCCGAAGCGAGCGCGGCGGTCTTCTTCGCGATCTTCGATTGGAGTTTTTTTTTGTCCTCGAGGAGAGTGGAGATGTTTTTACCCTCTTTATCGGCCAAGTGTGCCGCGCCCGCCACCGTTAAAACGTCGGAAATACGTGCTCTTATCGCGAGCTCCCTCGTTCTCGTTTTTGCAACTGGCGCTTCGTGTGCGAGAAGCGCCGACGTGGGAGGTGACGGTGGCTCTCGAATATAAACGAAAAAGGAGGAAATCCTCTCGATATGCCGCGCGAGAGGTCCCTGAGAAAGCGAAGGAGTGGAAATTGCTTCGTACCGTGTGCAGGCATTGTCGAGGATCCCTTTCGCCTAAAGGTACTCCCCAGACGGTCCTTTCTTTTCAGGATCTCTTATCCTCCTCAATAGAAAGAGTAATTGACGCTTCCTTCGCCGAAAACCCTTTTCTCTCTCACTTTCTACGTACCCCCCGTAGCCTCCGGTGAAAACAAAGAGATCTCTCGCGAACGTGCCTCGCCGTCCAAGATCGTTATTGCCTTCGTGATACCGGAACGAGGCTATTGTTCTACATATTTATTTAATCGGAAATCTCTCGCTCCGTCAACGATCTTAGCTCTGTCAGTTTTTCAGCACTCGGAGATCTCTCTGTTGTTACTCCAATATTTCATTTCCAGCGGAAATGCCGGAGAGAGAATCCGTCTCTCCCTCATTCATGGATAAAAATACTCTTTCCTACGCACTTTTTGGACGTTCGAGTGCTCCCGACAATTGGAACGAACTGAAATTGCATCCGACGCATCGAGAATTGTGTTCGAACGCAGGTGTACGCGCTTCCGCCTGTCGCGTGTAGTCGAGGCGCTTCGCTTCGCGTTATCGCGACTGCTCGACGGCTGCAAGGATAATTCGCATAATCTAATTCCGCGAAATTCCCAGATACAACGAGGTTAATTTTCTCTCTAACGTGCAGCCACCCGTCCTCGTCCCGAGCTATCCCCTTAATTCGCGATTGCCAGACTCAAGCGAGGGATGAGAGCAAGGGGATGCGGTATGGCTCGACGAATGAATTCGACCGGGTGACTTGCGAAACTCCTTACGAAGTTCTGGGAAAAGCTGCGAGCGCCACGGACGCCTTCGTTAGAACAGACACGCCGGGGTAGTAAGAAAAAGGGATTCGGAGGCAGGTTCGATCCAATTACTTCGATTGCTACGATTTCGGAGAATTGACATTACCGCGCCCGAGCATCTCGATTCGGATCTTCAACGTACAAATTAACTTGCGCGATGCTTTCGTAGAAATACACGAATTTAATCGATCCTAAAAATACATCCATCTCAGCAGTCCAGAAATCTTCTTTCACAAATTAAAATTACCTTCCATTTAAAAATACTCCCGATTACCTTACCGACCCGCTAGCTTTTTAACTACGCGATACTCGCTACTTCTCGATTCCAGAGCGATGAGCGTGGAGGGGTGTTTTTTAATAATTCACAAAGGTACGCGTCGCTTGTGCGGCACGAGCGCAATTAGTCGGCAGGCCTGGTGCGACTTAAAAAGTTACGCTACTCGAGGTGGTCCAGAGAGGAAGGGAGAAAAGGGGAGAAAGTGGAAAGAAATGGTCAATAGAGAAGCGAGGAATGGCGAGGGGGAGAGCCAACAGTGGAACGGGAAGAAACAGTGGGCCGAAAGGCAACGCTGAGCAATCTCGAGCAACGTGGAGGCCGCGTTCTTTCGACGCGGTCCTCCGCTTTTGTTCCGCTCGCATAATCAAGGAAAGCATTCCTCGCCCACCGGCCGACCGCCCATTATTCTTATTCGCATAATAACCTCGTAAAAGAGGGAAGGGGTGGCGCGCCGCGAAAAGTCGGCGAAATTAAGGTACGCTCGGCCTCCGATGACGTACGACCTGCCGCCTCGGTGAGAAGAAGGGGTGGTTGGCAAGGACGTGAACGGAGAGGGAAAGGCGAAGCACGATGAAAGCCAGAAACGGTTGACGAAAGAGGGATGAAGGCCAAGGAGCGGTCGTGCGAGGGGTTAGAATATGGCTGAATGAGGGTGGAAGCAGCGGAGCGTGCCAGCTAAGTAGTCCACTTTTCCACCCGAAATCAGACGAAGGTACCGGTCGTAGAAGTACGGCGCTTGTTGTCGAAGGAGAATCTTTTTACGCGGGACACCGAGAAATTCAATTTCACCCTGCCTCGCGGAATTTCTGAAAAAATTCCATGCGTAAGCTGAACGTACCAAAGGCGAAATAAAAAAAGCTCCATCTCTCTTTACACTCCGCGTTTCAAAGAAAATTCGACGAGCAAGTCATTTTTTATACACCCGTGTCCCGGAGACGCGTCGAAGCTACAGGACAGATACCTATGCGCGAATATTGGACGATAAAAAATTTACTTCGAGGTGTTCGCTTGGTTCGCGCTAGCCGAAATGAGAACTCTGCGCGTCGCCGTGGAGCGGAGGACATTCTTGGCGTACTTCGGGTTAGAGAAAGTGATAAAAGGCGGACGCGTCTACGCGGTCGAGGGGAGAAGCTCGAGGAGGGACGCGAAAAATCGACGGGGCGTATAAAAATTCAAATTTTATTGCCTACTCACCGCCGTCGCTGGAGCTGCGTTAGGTATAAACAAGTTACGCAGCAACGGGGTTCGCGACTGAAGGAGCGAGAGGTGCCGCAATCGTGCAAGCACGTCCTCCATCCCCGACCTTCTCCCTTTTCTCTCTTGGTACCCGTGTACGTGGAACGAGTTAAGTTTACGAGGTGGAAAAAGCCATGAATATTTTACGTCTAGCAAGAAAATGCTATTCTCCTGTTCGAACGAATCGGCGGAGAGTATTTGTCCGCGGGGGACGACGAGGAGGGCTCGTGGGGCTTGAATCGGGATGGAGAGGCAGAAGGCGGCTTGAGAGGCAGAGGTACGCGGTGCCACCACGCCAGGATCGTACGAGGAGTAAGTGGGAAATAAAACGTGGGGGTGGATGGGTCGGAGGTGGAAGAAGGGTGGCTACCTCTCGGCTCGAAGTCCTAGGACGAGCCTTTCGTGTTGCAGTCCACTTTACTGCCTCGAGCCGGTCAGATACTCCGCCTCTCCTCCTCGTTCACCGGAAATAAAGATCTCGGGTTTATTGAGCCCTGGTTTGCCTTTCCTCCGTTACGTTCTCTCTCTCTTCCTTTCTCTCTCTCTCTCTCTAGCTTCGCCATTGGTCGGATTGTTTGTTTACCCATTCTATCCACCGCTCCTTTGCCTCTCTCATCCCTCCTCGCCTCACTCTCCGTTTCTCATTCATGCTAACTGCTAGGTAACGTACCCAGCGGAACTGCTTACTCGTAAACACACGAGTAAAGCCTTCGATTGTTGCACCGTCCCGGTAATTGCGCGCTGAATATCGGAAATGGTATCGCAGTTCATTGTGCGCGAACAATCGCAGTAACTAATTGCTAATTCTCGTCCCTCTACCTTTCACTTCGTTATTATGTTCGTACTTTCGTACCCATTATTACGTTTGCACACTGGGATTGATATTTTCCACGCTGTTTCTCGTTCTTTCATCTCCATTTTGAAACAGTTCCAGATGGAAGGTTTTTCCTCGTCAAGCTTCTCCTCTCTCGATAGATACGCATCCCCCGTTCCTTCGTCTCTTTCGATGAGATAAATTCTTATCGTCATTGGAGTCTTTATCGTGGCAATACACGTTGGCGAATTAAGGGTGCAGCCTCTGGAGACCCTCCTGCGTAGGCGGACATCCCGTAAAGACGATTCCAGGTCGATAAGACGCATCTGGGAATTACGGTCGCGACATCGATAAACTATTAAGTCCTGGTGGGCTTGGGGAGAAGTGGACGCGCCGACGACGTATCGTGAAAACGAGAACGGCGCTCACCGAGGTAATTCGTAGACGTCGATACCGATAAATTATGAGGGAGGACAGGACGCGACGATAAATCGTCCCTTAATGGAAGCCGTTAATCGAACATAAACTCCGTAGTCTTTTAATGCCGGTGGCCGGTAGCTTCGATGGATTAACGGCGGATCCACGGTGTTATCGATGTCGCAATTGTTATCATTGTTCTTGCCATTATTCCTGCACTTGTTTCCGATCTAAATGCGTCGTAGTATCGCTGCGCCAGCTTGACGATCAATATTTATGTTTATCCGGAGTCGAAGCGGTGAACGACGGAAGCAGAGCGGTGATAATTAATGGAAGCGAATAATTATGAATCATCCAGCCGAGATTTTATCCGTAAATTATCCACCTTGCTTCCACCGTAGAATTCGAATTACCTGCGTTAAAGCGGCGAGAAGATTCGACGCTCGAATCTCTCTCGACTAACGTCGACGGTCGGTAATTTTTGTCACATCGCGCTTACAAATCGATCGTAACTCTTATTATTTCGCTCCCTCGTGCAAATTCGACGGCGCGTGCACAACGAGCGCGACGACCGATTGAACTCGCGTCACATCGAATGAAATCACACGAACGATTCAATTCCCTCGATGCGTTCGGCGAGCGAGTCGGTAAAAAATTTCCCTCGCGCTTCGCCCTCCATTTATTTCACCTCGAAATTTGATCCGCGGATTTGGCGCACGGTCCTGCTTAATGCAATTAACCGTTTGACACGAGATAAAGCGACAGGCGAGAGAAGATTGACGGTGGTCGGTGGGTCATTAAAGATCGAGCGTGTGGCGCGTTTCGAAAACTCCAAAGGGCAATCCCGGAGCGGAAATGAACCGTGAAGGAGGAGAGAAGCTCAGTGCCCGCTCACCCTTCGGCCCGAAATTCTCGTTAACGCTGATCACGAGTCTTCGTCGCGTGTTAAACCGGCTGCTCCAGTTTCCGAAGGGCGCAACGATTCGTATTCCGCTGGGAGTCGAGGGCAATAACGACGACTTCCGCTTTATCGTCACGGCGACGATCACCGCGCGGAGATACGGGATTTCGGCGCCGTCGTCCTCGTCGTTGAGCCAGGAGGAAGAGAGAAAGCCGACGAGGTGAGGGAAGTAAGTGCGACGTTTTGAGAAATGAGAAAAGCTCCTGCGCTGCGAGTTTATGGTTCCTCGTTCGCGCTCGAACGTTAACAGTTAAACGTATACAGGCCTACGTCGTTAACTCGGGAAAATTTGAAACGTGTAAGGATTTTATTTGCTACAGGTGGACCGCGTTCAATCTTCCGGTGCGCTCATTTAAGACGAGTGCGCGCGTGCCTAAAGCACGTTTCATATCATTCTCTCCGTTCATAAATTTAAGACACGTCAGAGTGCATACTTACGTACCTGCTTAAGGTTTAAATCGTGCACCCGAGATTCTATTCGTAAATTATCCGCTTTGCATAGGAGACACGAGGGCGAATAGGGTCACGGTGACAAGGGTGAATTGCGAATAAAGAGATACGTGATATTCGGAGGAGCAATAAAAGTACGAGTGGGATGGCAATGGCGATAGATAACGAAAGTAATAAAAAAAATGTAAAAAAAAGTGAAAGCTTGCTTTTCGAGCGGAGGCTTTCGTCCCTAGAGATGCTCGAGTATCCGCGAGTACCCCGACGCGCACCGCACCGCATGTTTCTCGCTAACGTGGCATTCACCGAGAACGAGAGGAGAAAAAAGGAAGATTTCGCTTTTATTTTTCCGACCAAGCCCGAAAATCCGGGCGCGAGTCCGCACTGTCAGATCCGTTTGGATCGTGCGCGTGCTCGTCGCACCGCGGAACGAGCATTCGTTTTCGTTCGATGATTGTATCTGCGGAGAAACGAAATTGTTCGAAAAGCTACAAGCTCGTGAATGCAGGCGCGGATTCATCGATTTTTCACTTTGGATCGCAAGGAGAAAATTTTAGAAAATAATATGAACACTTTCTCCGTGAAAGTAAACAAACTTCTTCATTATATACTCCAGGTTGGAAATCGAAGATTATACAATAATTATTTATCCTCCTATTTTTAGGCAATTCAATCCATAAATAAGCCAGAAAAGGATCAGCAGAAAATGATCAGCTTTCTCCTACTTTACACTTCGCGGTAATACGATATTAAGTTGCGGGTACCCCACTCGTGCTCGTTGCTGGCGCTCGTGTTCGGGCTCGTCTCGTGAATGCAACGAGGACACGAACCTAGGTTCGCCCTTGTTTCCCTCCACACCAGGAGTACGAACACAAGCGCGAGCGTGAACACCTTTACATAGGTTCTGATTTCTCTCTCGAAGACTCGTGCGAAATTGAGTTCACCCCTCAGCCGTTTCCTTGACCTCCAAATTCTTCCGCCATTCCGTTCCACCGGCATAATAATAACGTTAAGAGACACGGGAGTAGAATTCGGTGCGCGCTCAAGCGGAGATCTCGCGGGCAATTTTGGCGATTCAATTTCGCCGATTGCGCCGTCCGTGCCGCTATTGTTTGCGCACGAGCGTTTGTACACGAATTACCATACGGCTCGCTATTCCCGCCGGGTTCTCGAAACACAATGACACGGAGTCCGTCGTTCGGAGGGGGTGAATGCGTGCTACGACCAATCCCCGTGAACTCCACGAGGATGGAGAGAAAGCGAGAGGAGGCTTGAAAACGAAGATAGAGACGAGTGAAACCGACCACCTGATGTTTATCGCGCGCGCGGGTGCCAGCGGACAAAAACTCAGGATACGATCATTTGCGCACAAGGCAATTGCCATTGAATTTTCACGATCGATTAACCGTGCCATAACCGCGCGCCTATTTGAGAGTAGTGGACCGCTGAGAGTGGAGGGGAGAAGAACGAGAGAAGTTGCGAGAAATTTCGCGACGGAAGGGGCGCAAATTTGATAGCGGTAATTCGATGACATTTCGGTCGGAGAACTGGGGTAGTTGTTGAATGTTTCGTTGCGAGGAATGGCACTACGGCGCATAGGTACACACAGAAGTCCGTGCGAGGGGTCGCTCCGAAATGAGCGGAACGAGGCACCCCGAGTTGTGCATTAGGAAATAATTGAGTTCCCTGCGAAAGGAGGACCGAGAGCCGAGGAAAGAGGAATGCAATTATTTTGATGCATCCGAATGAACCGTGCCAAGACTGTTTCAAGATTCTCACGCGATGCAGAATTGCCGAGAGAAATATGGCGGATGGACGAGGAATTCTGAGAATTAAGAAAATCAGGTGAAAGATGAAAGGAGTGTAAAGCTGAGGACGAAAGGTAAGAGGAAAAGTATCGCAGATGGAGAGAGAGAGAGAGAGAGAAAGTGAGGTAAGAATGTGTGAATGTAATTAGCAATGAACGAGGGCACGTTTAAAATGAAATACGCGATGTTATGCGATAATGATAAAACGAAGAGGAGATACGCAGGTACTGCGTAGCAACGGTACGAGCCAATCGACGTTTCGCGAGAAGCTCGGGATAATTCTGCACGCCGCGCTTGAATTTTGCAGATAGTCCATTGACCTTTCTCTCAGACCTCGGCAGCCCTTTTTCCCACCTCCCTTCTCAACTTTCGCTCACGTTCATGCATCGTTAAAATTTCCGATTTCCGAACTTCCGAGCACGGAACACGCGCTAACTTCCTTCGTGCTCGATCCGCACTTGTTTCGAATTAATTTCGTTACACACCGTATTGGCTCCGTTCGCGGATATCGAAGGGCACTACGTTTGATAATTCACCGACGATAACAACGCCGCACACTCTCGTGCGCAGGCCGAAATCGACAATGATCCCCGGTGGCGCATACGCGAGTTTAATGTCGGTAATTTGCGATCGGATAACTTCGGGCTTTCTCCCTTGCGCAGTCAGCGAGAGAGAGCCCAGCCGCGGTTTCTCGCGATGCTTACCTGGGGAATAGCCGATCCTTCGTGCGCGCACGATGTGCCACGGTGTAACGTTCGCTCGTGTACAGACGTGAATAATTACGCGATACTCAGGGTATTATGTATTACACGCGAGCTAGTAACCCTCGTGCGTTGCTTGTAATCTTTTTTAAATGCTTCTACGTTACACACCTGGAATAATCAATGTCATTCTTCTCCGACTGTTGCTTTCACGAGATTTCTACAGGTACTTCACATTTAATAATAGATAATGTAGAATTACCTTCGTTCCGCTAATTATTCGTCTTACGCTCGCCCTTCCGCGGTGAACACTTCGTTTTCTAAGTGGTACGCGTGGCAATCTATCCCAGGTATAATTGACACGACTGTTTTGCGAAATTCAACGGACCTCTCCCCATTAACAATTCGCACTATCGACGATTATCTTTGTCCCGTTAATTCGTCGTGCGCGCGCTTCGACGCGTTCGAAACATTCGATGGCAGTTTGAGGACGGTAATTTTCTGCGCATTATTGCGATACGCACGATGAATTATTAGCGCGATAAGTGATGTCATTCTTCCCCGAGTATTACTTTCACGGGAGCTCAACAGCAGCCACGTTCCTCGTTAATAATACGTGCCATTCGCGATTACCCTCGTCCTGCTAATTCACCATACGCTGGTCCCAACGTTAATTAAGAACTTTGATTCGCGCAATTTCCAAGTCCGTCGGTATCACGGGGAATTTTATATTAGTGGAGTGAGTCGAGGGAAATAATAATCATCTTATCCTTTTGAAAAGACAATAAATCTATTAACCTATTAAATACCAATGTTCCCATTTGGGACTACTCAAATTTTATCGATTTTTCATGCGTTTATTATTCCGTACATTTTGTAAAAAATATATTTAACCCTATAGAATATAGTTGGTACTTAATGGGTTAATACATCTAAATACTCATACTTCTGTCCACGCTCCTATCACGCACTGCTGTCGCAATTCCAATTTCACACTTCTTTTACCACATTATTTTGCCTAAATTTACATTTCATTACCCAGGGTACTAAGAGCACACACGAGAAACATACCAAATTTACACGTCCTAATTTTTACACGACGACCAATCGTTTTTATCTTTCCAAAGGCTGTTGGCCACGCGTAATGCAACGGACATATACGAGCCTGATTAGCAATTCACGCTATTGGCGAATCGTGTTTACTTTCGCCCAGTTAAATCGAGATTAGCTGGGCTCGCTAATTCGGCATACGCTTGCCCCAATGTTAATGAAGAACGCTCGATCGCATTTCGATGACGTGGGCGCGTAGGTTGAACGGGGCACATTAGAAGGGGCACCTCGCAATAACGTCCGCGTCACTCCGCACAGGTGCGCGCACCGCCAAGTGGCCGTGTGTGGGTACAACGCTACCACTGAGCCGCACGAGTTTATTTATTGGCCGCGGATTGGCAACAAGCGAACCGCGGGGGATTCGGCGATTTGACCGCCTCCAAATTTCGGTCGACCGTATGCTACGCGTTTTCGGCCTCGGTGCGTCCGCTCCCTGGTAGCCCGTGGCGAACCATCGGCCGAGGCAACAATTTGTTCGAATTGCAACGCTCGCAGGTCGATTCGTTTCTGACGGAAGAGGAAGAAGCAATCTCTATCGCTCGTCCCTCGGTGAGATCAACCGAGCGTGGAAGTTGATTGGCTCGTTTGGTATATCGCTTGAAATTAGATTGCCAGGTGGAACGAGAGTAAACGATCGCGCTTGGTTTTCGTCGGACCGGAAAGAATCTAGGCTAAAATGCCATTTTCTATTTCTGCTACTAGCAGGCGATTTTTAGACTCTCTTCCTCGTGATTCGGACGCATCCCTGGAATATTCGATATCTCATTGTAGTCGGCTCGACGTCCTCCAGGTGAACGCTGCGGACAGTACTGCGGTCGCGTTTATTTATCCGTTGCGGATCGGCGCCGGAAAATGAACCGCCATTCGTCGCGGTGACCGCACCGCGAATTCCGGTTGGACGTGCGGTACCAGCTCTCACGCTTGATATCCCTCCCTAGATTCTGGCGCCGCGCCCGAATCAATTTGTTACGCGGACCGATCTGTTTATTCCGCTTCGACTCACACCTTCTGCGCTCTCGCGCGTCGTATCCACGTATGACGGGACTTTCTTTTGCCGCGGGTGATCGAACGAGGTAAGCGCGCGCACCAGTCTCGAAGTTTTCACGATGGATGGAAAAACCTTCTATCCACACGTGTCTCGGACGAATAAGAGTGGCGCTTAGTGGAACGTTATCGGCGAGGCACGTCACTCTCTATCCCACTTTTTTGCATTACTCCACGGATCGTTTTAAGAGGTTTCCCGTGTACGAAGGTAAAATCCGAGAGAACGACGCGGAAAAAGGGACAGGTGCGGCCAGAAGAACGAGATTTCTGGCCGAGGTCAAAGTGTACCTCGGACGAATCAGGCCGGAAGTAAAGAGGAAAACAAAACCTTAGAGGCGTCGTCGCGGATCTCGTCGAGGTTGGAAGGTACCAACGGAGATTTAATTTGCGGCTCGCCACTCGCCAGCTTTTCCCTCTCGCTTTATCCCCGGGCTTACGGAAAATTGCGATTCGCCATTTTTCACCCTAACCCGATTTCGTTTCATTCGCCGACCTTTCCACCCTTTCCCTCGTCCCTTTCTCTCTCAGCTACTCTTTCCGAGCGCAACTTCTTCCTTTCTTTTCTCTCTCATTGACTCTTCTCTTTTTGTCTTCTTCCACCCCTTTGTTTTATTTTCTACTTCCTTCCGCGGCATTATGACCGTAGCTTTCTCTCCTTCGTACCTTACTTTGCCGTTTTCGCTGGCCTCTCGGTGTACCACTCTTTTTTTTCCAAGAGATTCTTCTCGATACATTCCATCGTACACGGGACACCACCGAAACGAACATCGTAATAAACTTCTTCTTCATTCCACTCAGGTTGGCCTCCTCTTTCCGGAGTCTTTCTCGGGCGCATCTTTCACCGAGTTTCACGGACTCTTTCCCTCGCACTCTCAGACACTTGTCCTCGTCCGTCGTAGTTTCCACTCACGACGCTTACCTGCTCGCCGTTCCGCAGCTAGGGTCATTTGATAAAAGTTAAGAAATTTCCAAGTTCCACAACGGTATCCTAGAACGCGCGACCCTCCCGTCGTCGTAGACTCTCCTTCGGATCTATTTGTCGCCACATTAATCTCACTTCGTGCTAAGGAACGCGAGACCATAGGAGTCCCACGGTCCGGAAAATGTCGCCTAGCCTCGCTTCACCCAGCTACCTTCAACAAACATCTCCGACTGGAGAGTCTCGCGCATTCGTAAATAAATTCTCGGCAAAACATCGTCCTCCTTGAAATGATTTCACGCGAATCGCTCTAATTTTCCTCGCGAGAAACACGTCGTTGTCTAGTCGCAACGGGCTTTCCGGCGGAACTATTCGTCGTGGAATTAAACGTCGGCGTCGTCTCCGTCGCCCCTCGGTACTTTTGTAATTCCAAGTGGCAGGCATTTTGCAAATGCTCGCAATAAATTCTCAACAAAATTCCAGGAGAACGAGAGGTCCCTCGCGGAAATTGGCGCCCTCTCGTGGGACCTCGAGGTCTCGAGGGGTCTACGTCGTGCGTTTTGAATTCAATCTCTCGAAATGACTAATCTCGTCGGGCCACGGTCGCCGCGGCGGTGGAGCGTTCGTTATAGCAATTACGGAAAAACCTCGGAGTAATTGCTCTAATTCTTCGGAGTGCGCGACAAAGGCGGAGGAAACGGGCTGCGCGGTCCTCACTTGCCCACCCAACGTCTGGCTCTCACGATGGGTGGGTAGAGAGGACCGCTTCCGCTTGGCGGATTTTAAGTGCCACACCACCAAGCCTCCAGCCGCCACCGAAGAAAAGTTTTCCCTCGAAGAAGGAGTGAAACGTAAAACGACGAGTGGATTTCCATTCGGATGGAAGTTGGCCCTCCGATTCACGAGAGCACCACCCCCTGTCGCGCGTCAAGCCCAATGGACTGGACCGACCGTCTCGGACTTTGCATTTTAACGAGAGAGGAAAACTCGTGGAAATTTCCGAGTTTTTAAAAGCCCTCCCAAATACGACTACGGTAATTTTGCCGAAGTAGTTATTCGCGATTCCAATTTCAATTTTGCGTCCACGCCTTTCCTTTTTTGCCCCGTCGGAAGAATTTTTCTCACTTCGCGATAGATATCGCGAGAAATTAGAGAGAATTTTCAGGAGCTTCGAAGAGAGACGCCACGAGACGGAGAAAAAGATCGATCGCAGGAATTGTCTTCGAATCTTGACGGATTTTCTCGTTCACGGAAGAAGGACGAGTAGAGAAGAGGTGATCGATTCGACCCAATTTATTTTCTCTTTCTCCCGTTTTTCTCCGTCCGTTAAAACGGCTTCTTCGACCCGAGGAATTGCCCAGTGGTTCGTTTCTCGTGGAAATTTCGCAGAAGAGTCAACGCGGTTAAATATAATTGGCCGATTTAATTTCAGGTATGAGATTTTGGAAAAACCAAACTGTCGGAATTTCGGTCGATTTATTTCTCACCTACGCAGTATCCACCTTAGTCGATGAAATTTTTCATCGATGACTGTGACCAATTCCACTGTGGATAAAGATTATAACGTCGCGAGAGAGAACGGGGTACGATAGAAGATTTATTCAAATTTTCTTCGAAACTTCTTCTCCACGACGAAAGTCGACGCCCGACCGTAGTCGGGCCTCGATGGAATTTCACGGTGCGTATCCCATATTGGTTTTCCACCCCCGTCTCGAGTAGCGGGTGGCTCGCATAAATTTCCAAGAGAATACTGTTCTCTGGGTTACCATGGAGATAACACGATGCGGCCTGCGCGTAGGACGGCGCGACCGACGACCGACGGTGGAGACATTAAAATTCACACGGTGGAACCCCTCGAGGGTTAATTTTTGTCTCTGCCCTTTGACGAGGACTGGGACAAGGCGCCGGATAAAACGAAGCACCGAACCAAGACAAAGTTTCCTACTGGTGGTAAACCTTTCCCACCGCCAATCTATTTCCACCGATACGAGACTTCCTGCGCAACCATCTGCCGTCGATAAGGGACGACGAGAAACGAAATGAAATAAGAGAAGAAGACGAATCCTTAGTCAACGAGCACTCCGTGACGAATTGTTACGAATGGACGTCTCACCTATCGTCCTCGTATATTCATCGCGCGCTTCGGCTCCTTCGTATTTCCGCTCACGTCTTCAATCGTCCCTCACGTTTACCAGCTGTTCTCGCGTCTCATCGTCGAGTCACCGCCACCCGATCTACGAGCTCGTCTCGTTCGAGGAATATCGATTTCTCGAGTAAAGGAGAGAGAGAGAGAGAGAAACTTGTCCGTTTGTAAGGAAGAACCGACATATAATCGGACACCGGTGAAAGACCTCTATCGTCCAGCGAGCTCTCCACTCTGCCATGGATTTCACGGTTTCACTTTCGTTTCTCAATAAAAAAAAAAGAAAAAACAAGAAAGTCCAAGCCTACGTCTCTGGACGATCCTTCGCGCAAAAATTCAATGGGCGTCCTAGCGTGCGAGAGGACGCAAGTTCGTCGACGTCGTCGGCGCCGCGACGCTTCTAATTGGAGCGTCCCGTAGGTTGGCGCAGGACTACGGGACATGTGGAAAATTTAATTGGCGACGACGTCGACGATACCGATGATGCGACCGCGTAAGCGAAAATTGGACGGAGCAATTACTCGACTGTGACGCGGTGAGATCAAGGGGATTGGTCTGTGGGGGTAGCGAAAAGGGTTAGGGCGAAAATCAGTGGTGCGCGTTTAACAAAACTATTTTTCGACCTCGCCCTTTCTTCTTCTCGTTCTCGAGATCGCGAGATGAAAGGAATGAATTTCGCAGGAGAGAAAAGCGAGGACGAGAGGAAGGGCGACTCCTGACGCGAAGACTTTTAACGCGTGCCTCCACGGACGCGTCGAGATCGGAGAAAAATTTGCGAACAAGCGTAAGCGAGAATATCCGCGATATTCTCCTCACCGAGGCATCACGGACGAGCACGGTTGAGGTTTACAAGGTGCTTTCGGAGGGCCGGCATTCGCACATTAAATTTCACGCGAATTCTCCCGCGAGCGCGGTAAATCAGAGAGAACCTGCGCTCGCTCGGAAACGTATTAATTCAACCGCACGGAACGTGTTTGCTGAAAATAATTAAAACTACCGCGTGCTCGGTAGAAAATTCATTTATTCGGAAACAAAGGAATCGCTTGGAATTAGCGGAGAATTATTAGTTCCGATCAACGCGGAGCCGGTGAAACTCGCGGTATCAGAGGATTCGACGTCATTTCCGGTAACGCGGTGAGAAGGAGAGAGTGAACGGTTCGGCGTCTGGCGCATCGCGATGCTACGTCGTCACGTGAAAATTCACGCGTGAGCGATCGATCGGCACGCGTCGGTCGGCAGATGCGAGTCGGCGTCTTCCTCGTGCGTGGCCCGACGCAGAGACAATACGAGGGAATATCGAGGATCGATACCGTCGATGACAACGCGACACGCTCGACACGAGATTTCAGGACTATGAATCTCTATCTCTCTCACACACCCTCCATTCAAGCACATGCACGCGCTCTATCTCTACGGGGGTGGGATATATCCCGGCGCGTAGCATCCATTATTGCCACACAGGGGGCCGACTATTCCTGTCACGATGTGGACACAGCGCGAGAGGTTGGCTTATACGCGGTCGCCGCGTACCTGGATGTTACACCGTTCCTCCTGCTTTACCCCTCTGCTTCTCTCCTCTCTCTCTCTCTATTTTCCTCTCAACCCTCTGTTACTTCTCTCCTGTCTCCTGCATCCAGCCATTTCTCTACCACATCCTTCCTCCTCCAACCCCGCGGAAAGTCCTACTATTTATTTCTCCCTCTACACACGTTTGCGTCTCGACTTGCCCAGTGGCTCTCTGATTTCTCTCGTTCTCTCTCTAACATGTTTCCTCTCTCTCTCTCCCGATTTCCTTTCCTCCGCCAGCATCAGACTCCACAATGGATTCGTCCGCGGCGACGTGTTACCCGTGTACGATTCTCCGTACCTCGTCCCACGAGCCGCGCGTGATCTATAAACCTCGCGCGGCACGCGTAAACCAGACGTTTCTTTCTGAGTTACGCGTGAATTTCAACTCACGCGTCCGCGCCTCCGCTTTAATAACTACGCGAGAACGTTGCACGGTGCTAGTGGACGTTCCACAGCGAGACAGGGTTGTTCTACGTTAGTGAGGTAGTTAATTATCCGGTAGACGTCAGGGGTGAAATTCGCGAGAGGGACAATGGAATTCGGCAGGACATTCGTTCGTGGGCGTATCGGAGAGATGTGAATTACGCGGAAGCGATTCTTTTCGATTTTTAGCTACCACTTTAAATAATGCATAGACACGCGTCACCAACCTTCGAAGCTAGATCGCGCATGAGGGTGAAATTCGCAAGGCGGGGTCACGTAGGCGCGATGCTTCGTCGTGAGTTATACCGGAATTCCTGTTCGCTCCCTATTTCCGTGGTAATGAGCAAAGACGTCGGACACGCGCATGTGAGAATTGCTCGTGAAATATCTCCGAGCAATTTGCTCTCTTCGCTGAAGCTTCGTGAGACATTAACGAGCGCTCTCTTCTCTTCCCATTAACCGAGCACTTGTAAACTTTAATCGCGTATCTTACACAGGTGGACGCGCGTCGAAGATAAGAAAGATTGTAATCCTCTTAAGTGACGCGTAATCATCGAGGGTGATCCGTAGGGGTGTGAATAAGTCACGGATAGGGTCACGCCTCGTTAGAGGTGCTCAGTGGTAAGCTCCGGGCGTTTATGCGCGTGCCATCTGGGAGTGTAAACGTTAGAATCGATAGCTCGATAAATACCAGCGACGTAGCGATACGCGGTAGAACTGAGGAGAAAGGCGTTTGCACGTGTCCCGATTAATGTACCGTCTAGCATTTCCCCGTTCTACCTGCTGCGGTCTTCAGACCCCCTCCATCTCCGTTACTTCCGGTGCTCTACTTGCTTCTTCGTCGCGTCCGACGATGTATCCTCGACGTGAGAGGCGAAGGAGCAGGAGATGGTAACGGTGGAGGATGTTCGTGCGGTGGCTTGGTGCGATGCTGAATCGCACGGGCGAGAAGGACGCGATGCATCTTCTTGAATTATGTTGGAATTCCGGAGCGCGTCTTCGCTGCGCGCTCTCCAAGTTCCGGCAGGAGTTCGCGAATGTCGGGAGACTCGATGGGATTTCGCGATTTTTGCCAGAGAGAATGTGTGCGCGTGTGTGTGTTTGAGAAAGATAGAGAGAGAGATAGAGATAGATAGATAGATAGATAGATAGATAGATAGAGAGAGAGCGAGAGAGAGAGAGAAGAAACAAGAAAAACGTATCCGTGGATTCGCGAATGCGGTAGAAAAAGGCGAGAATAAATTTTCCATCGGCAAATCATAACTTTCGCGATATCCTTTCTTCGCGCTGCTCTTCGCGTTTGTCTTTCCAACTTTATTCCATAAAGACCAAAAATTTCGCAGTCCTCGTCGATATTTCTGCAACTCGTCGAATTGATTTATTATACGTCGCCCGTAGTCGAATGAACCTCTATAAAAAGAATATCGACGAATGCAGGTGTGCGTGGCAAATATTAAAGGTCGCCAAATTATTCTCTCGTCGAAGTTTCAAACAATGTTAATAATTCTTCCATCTCCTCGTTCGTCTTCCCAAATTTTGTCCAACGTTAACGTCTCTTGCCTTCCGGAAATCCCTCGAAAGTGTTCGATGAACACTTTCCTTCTTTCCGACTCTTGAAAAATCACCCTGAATCCGCGTCAAGGCGCGACCTAACTCAAACGCGAGCTACCCTCACCACGAGGGATCTCGTCGGTTGCCCAAATTAATTTCGATCCTCCGATCTAACGAATTTCAGGAAGAGTCAAGCCAGTCGGTGAGGTGGAATACTCAATAATCGTGCGCATTAACTTTCAGAACTATGCGAGGAATGGGCGTTGGCGAATAGTCGCGAGTGCGTGGAAGGCGGTGGAGGTGGCGGGGTCGGCGGCTCCGGTACAGGCCACGAGGAATCCGAGGATGCGTCGGAGGCCAGGTTCACCCTGAAATATTTGGGCAGCACCCTCGTCGAGACTCCGTCCAGCGAGGAAGCCACCGCAGAGGCCATCAAGACCGTCATCACCATGGTACGTTGATGGAATAAATGCTCCGACTTCTCGTTCGTCTCGTGAAAATGTCGACGGAAAATCGCATCGGAGCGTCTGTTTTCGACGATTAATCCTCCATTAATTCCTTCCGCCAGTGAACAAAAAAAAAACACACGCCCCGAAACGATTTACCACCCGCGAACTCTCCCGTGAATTAATCGAGGCCCGATTGGCGCCGACAGTTCGAGCTTTCCCTGGATGGATCGGTAATTTGTCGCGCGAAAGAATAAAAAGACCCGAGGCGAGATATGCCGCGCTGAATAATTCCAGAGATACGCCCCAATTGCAAATTATTCGACCGGGATTAATGAGAATTTCATCGGTGGGACGATGCCGACGCGGTCCGTCGTTCGACGCGCCCACTTCGTGGCGTTTCGATAATAATGAAAGAGACAACTCGAATCTGCGAATGCTTTTTCTCTTTGACGCGTTCCTCGCGCTTTGCCACCTCCGACGATTTATAATCAAGCGGGGGAGGTTGTCGAATTGGCACGTGTGCTCGATCGTGCCAGAAAGGAAGTTCCAGAGTTGCGTTGAGGCTGGAGGAGGGACGAGCGAAATTCTGGCTGAACAAAATTTGGCACGGAGTCACGCGAAACATCCCGCATAAACTTGTTTCGCTGGTAGACTTCTAGTAACGCCTGCTCCGACTTTCGTACATACGGGCCGTAAACGTTTCTCATCGTGTTTCATGAGATTTTCAACAGGGCCTAGAGACAGGAGCGTAATCTCGTTGACGGGTCGGATAAAACGACGAGAAGCGAACGCGCGACGTTAGGGTGAGTGCACTCGTGGAGTTGTCACTCGAATCGACACACTTCTTTTTCTCATTTTACGAAGCTTTCTTTGAAAGATAAAATTGTGAGAGATTCTCCAATCGTCTTTCTTGCTTCGTTACCGCGTCCTTAGTAACTCGAACAATTACACGAGACTCTTGGATGCCTCATTGTATCACCTTCGTGTCCTCAGTCGCATTCATCGTCAATTCGCGTCGTAGTACCGATAAGGAACAAAAGTTGAGATCTCGGAGCGTTAATTAATGCGAGGATGAAAATTTTCCCGGCTCTGTTATTCTTCGTCACCCTCGTCTGGCTTTATCCACCGTCGTTTGACCCCCGGGCTGAATCTCGCGTTAATTGCGTCGGCGTCGGGGTCTCCATCCTGTTGCTTTGATAGTCACGATTTTAACATTCCCTTTTCCCTTCTCCTCTCCCATTTCGTCTCTTTCTCCTCATTTCTTTCTCCCTTTTTCCTTCCGCCTCATCATCGTCGGCCGTCGCTGACCGATTTTAAGCATAAATTTTCAAGCTCTTTGATGTAGGTACTTACCGTGTTGCGAACGATCCCATCTTCAATATTTTTGTTAATCAGAGACGGTTTGGATTACCCCGGTATTCATTAACGCAGTGGCTATCCAATTCTGACAGTCGGCTATGCGGCTTCGCGAACACCGTTTCCGCACTCGAGCTAATCTTCATTCTCGCAATTATGTACGCTGATAATTGAAATGAAACGCAAACGTTTCGCCCGCGTGCACTCTCGTCCCGCGACGTTTTCTCTTTCTTTTGCCGAGTAGCCGTATACACCGTGCTACCCTCGTTTCCGCGAAATTATTCGGACCGTACCACCCTCTTCTCCCGTGTTCTCCCTTTCGCGTTTTTTTCCCACGCGTGCCCTTTCTCCTATTTAATCACTCGCGCACCACGCTGAAGCGGACCACGTGGCAAAAGCATAATTACTCATTTACACAGGCTCCGTTAAATTTCAGTGATGAGCTACGCCGAGGAAATTTAATTTGTCGATGTTGTTAACGCGCACCGTCCTCGCGAGACAAATTCAGCATAGAATTCGGAATACGAAAGCAGGAAATATTTATACCACGCTGATTATATTCGAAATATATTCGCGTTTTTCCGAGAGCGGTCTATGAAAATATTCTTCGTACAAAGAATCGACTTTCTAGGTGCAGGTGAACTGGAAAATCGAAGTCGAGGATAAATCTCGTCCCGTATAGTAGCACCCAGCTCCACCTGGCTCGTTAATTTCTCTTCGGGGTAAACTATGAAGTGTAGAGGATAAGGTCGATAAAGGTTTCCGTGGCTTTCCTCTCTTTCTCTATCTGCTCGATCGCCACTCTGTGCTCGCACCTTCGAGACAGGGGCATCGAAGTTTACCTTTCCTTGCGCGATAACTCCGAGGCTAACAATTTCGTTCGAGCATGCTCTCCCGATTGCCGTGTCGTGCCGGCTGGAAATTAATTTCGTCGAGGAAGGAGACTCTCGTGGGAGCGAGTCGATCGTCCGAATGAATGTCCCGGTTAAAATGCCTGCGATTTGTTTCGAGTGGAACCATTCGCCAGAATGGAAATACCATTGGAGCGCCATGAATAAAACGATACGATAATGAGTGTAATATGCGTCGATATGAATACGTTAATGTAACAAGGTAGAAAAAAATTGCTCGGATGTAAAAAAGGTCGATATGCCGCTTCGCGTGCGCACATTTTTGGAAAAATAATCGAGGGGATGAAAAAGCGGAATGAGAAACGATATTTTATGATTCTTTCTTCCGTCTTATTTCCGTCGTTCTTTTTTCGCTTCTACGTGGAACTGTTGATATCGGAGGCACCGTACAGCTGGCGTCACGACGTATTCGTGGGATTAAGCTAATTGACTAAATGAATCCATTGATTGTGCCAGCGGTTGGCGCCTGAAGGTAAAATTTACAGGGCTTTCGCGTCACGCGGGACTATACTTATCTGCTTTATTCCACTGTCAAATTTTATCGGAGCGAGTTTCTTTCAGTTCCGACAAGACGATCGAAATTACACGCTGCGAACGAGGAGAGCCGAAATCGCACGTAAATCTTGCCAGAAATAACCTCCGCCGTGGGTGGCTCATTAATTTCTCCGGGAAATAAGTTACGAGCTAGAATAAGGTCGATAAAGGTTCTCGAGTCGACGCCTGAAACTTAGTATTATCCTATCCCGCCTCTCATTCTCTTTCCTCTCCACTCTTCTCGCTCGAAATTTCGCTTGCAACGTAACTATGCAATGTGATCGGCCGGCCTTAGAAAAGTGTCGACAAAGTAATCGACGTGGGTAAATTTTCGACAAATCGACGAGGGTGAATATATTGCGAGCTAATCGACGATCGTAAATTTTCGAGAGCATCCAGGCTGCAAAATTGTCAACGGTCCGATCAGTTCCGTCGATTAAACGACATTTTATCGCGAGCTCATCGAGTTACCGTGAGAATCGACAAATGGCCAGAAGCTTTTACATTTTTTTCCCCCTTTCGACGACCGTGCATTGCCCATCGAGGGAATACGAGGATGTATTATTCCATCGATGGACGTATTCGTTGGGCGACGCGTAATCCGTTTATTTATTAACGAAGAAATAAATTTCACGATGCATGAGTAGAGCCGACGGCGTTAGCGGTAGAATTATTTCGATTAATGAAATTTCCAACGTCGAAATTCCACAGTACCTCATCGGTCAACGGGGAGGAAAATCCACGTCGGGCTCGGCATGATTGGAAATTCAACTTGAATTTCGCGATGGCATTATCGATATTTCTTTTTCCATTCTCACATTACGTTCGATTGAATTGACGTCGATGCCACGCGCGATTGGATACAAGCCAGCCACTGTTTTCTCTTCGCGTTTAACGAGCGCGATTACAGATAATTCGGAACTGGCACGGATGCCTTTAAAAATACGACGCCCAGAAAGATCCTAGATTTTCAATGTGTATATTTGACTACGTGCCTTCGCGGCGCTGGATTTTGACAAACCAAATTTACCCATTTAAAAGACTCTCCTCGGTAAATACTCCCTCGAGGGAGTCTAATCGCGCGGTAGACCGTAATAACGAGCACTCGAGGTGAGCGCCGTTTAAAGAGAAGCTATTTGATTTTCAAAAACATAATCGAGCACGAGCTCCTTCCTCGGCCTTTGCGTTTACTTTGAATCGCGCAGCTACGAATTTATCGCTCGTTGCTCCACGGCCAAGCTTTCGATCGTGGTTCCGCTTCTGGCGCACTCCTCGTCAAAAGATTCCATTGTGGGGGGTGCGAAATGGGAACGTAAAAAGTTATGGATTAATTAGCGCGGCCACGCGAGCGCGCTCGTCAACTATTAAACCGCCGCGATAATGGAACATCGATTTTTCGCTTTAGTTTTCACGAACAAAGCTCTTGTTCGTAGAAGGGTGGAATTTTTTTTTTACGTCTCGTCGTACGAACGAAATTGGCCTGGCGCAGGTGCTCGAAGATTCGAGAGGATCGAGCGATCCCACGACGTTCCTTTGGCCGTTGACGTCAGGCGTTGAAGTAAACCTTGGGTTTAACGGCACGGCCAAATCGCCCCAGATGAGAGAAGCAAAGCGTCTTAACCACCAAAACTCTTTCCCCGCGAGTTGGTCATCGTCGCGGTTCCTGGACTCTCGTGGCTCTTCGTCTCGAGAGCTTCCGAGTGCTGGAACTTTCCTTTAAGCTCTCGAAACGCCCAGAATGCCGAGGGAGTTTCGTGGTTTTATCACCGATAACGTTGAAGGGTCCAAGTTGAAGGGAGTTGGAGCGGAGTGTCATTCCACAATCTTTCGTAATACTCGTTATTACTCGTGATATGCAAATTTATCTCCGATCTGCTGCGAAGTGATCAACAGCAAGCTCTACTACGACAACGGACAGAAATTAAATACTTGTTACTAGCATTCTTGACATTTTCTTCGTATCAAAGTTTTGCGATATTACCGAGATTCTTTTGGCGTGGCAAGCGTAACTCTACGAAGCAAAGTTGCACGGAACACTTTTTTCGTGAAACCATTTCCGCGAAAGTTGTACAAACAGTTTTCTAATTGCCCGTTCCACGATGATTGCAGGCGAAAGCAAGCGGCAAGAAGCTGCAACGTGTGTCGTTGGCTGTTAGCTTAAGGGGCATCAGAATGACCGATCTTGCCACCGAAGAGGATCAACTTCAAGTCTCCATATACAGGTGAGAAAAATGACAATACCAAAGCGCGAGTGAACATTTTCAAATAATGGAATACTTCCATCTGTTTTCCGTTCTGTCTTCCAACAATTTATAGAGCAAAATAAATTTGCCGGGTACGCGAATTTCGCTGAACGTATCAACCGAGCGCGCGCATACCGAACACGCGAAATTGCCATTGGGCGGTTTGTCCCACGGCATCATAAATCGAGATTACATACGATCTCGCGGACAATCCATTGAAAATTTAGTTTAATCACGCCAATCCAACATCCCGTGGACTGGGGAATGTACACCGCAATTCCGAAAAGCCACAGGGCTACGCTCTTTCCCGCGCAACGTCGAACACCCGAGCCACGTCGAATTGCCAAGCGGAAATATTCGAATATTTCTGTAAATTTGCGTGCTCCTACGATCCTGCACATGCACCACTACTCTCGAGCAACCCTAATTAAATTTGCCGCGATACTATCGATTAACGTGGAACATCTTGGACCTCGTGGTCGGAGAGTTACTCGGATCGTTAATTTCTCACGTTAACTCTCCGTGGAACTCGGAGAACCTAGCGGATCCACTCTACGAAAAGGGAAGGGAAAAAAAAGGAAAGGTGGATCTCCCATTCCGATGTTTTCTCGCGGTGCCGAGCCGGCCTGGATAGCGTCATTGTGCGAGCGCGCCTTTTGTTTCAATAAAAGTGTCGCGCGCGCGCACGGAGGAACGTAGAGAGAAATTTTATTCATAGTCTCGAAAAAGTATTCGCCGAACCTCTGCGCCACCTTCCGCAACCCAGTATTCACGAGCGACAGCGAAAAAGCTCGGTAACGATGCTCATTATAAATTTTCTTAATCGGATGAAGGTGAGGTGACGCGCGGGGGTGTGCGTGACGTCTCGCGCACCTACGCCATTATGAACCGGCGCGTTAATTAACCGGTCGTCTGGAGGCACTTAAAGCGCGATTAAGAGCGCCGTATTTTGCCTGAACCGCGGAAGTTTCGATGTAAACCAGAGCTACAGATCTGCGGGGATGTAATTGCTGGTCTGGCGGTACGAATTTCGTAAGGGTGCGCACTCTGTACCGAGAAGAGTTCAAAGGACGTTCGTGACGAGAGGTCGAGGTCGCAGAGAAATTCTTCGGGAAAAGTCGAGACTCGTGGATGGAGAATCGCGGAACCGTGAACTTTGGAAGGTCCGCGCGAGAGGCGAGAGGAAAGAAAAATCTTCGGCTCGATTTCATAGCGCATCCACTCGTAAACAATTCAACTGCCGGCCTCTCCTCGAAGCAATAATATTTCCCGTTCGCTCCGGAGAGGCACGTTTATCAAAACGTCCAGCGAACGTCCGGGATTCTGATCCCAACGGTGGCGCGCCGCTGGTCGATCTCGTTCATCCGAGAAATTCCATGGCTGAGAGAAAACTGGGAAGGAACAGAGGGTAGCACCCAAAAACGAGAGAAGATCGTGTGAAATCGTTGTCTTTGCTCGGTCGCTTCGAAGAAGAAACTTTTATTTCTTATTAAAATTCTAAATTCGAAGAAGAGACGATTATCTTAAAGAAAATGATCAGCTCCACTTGCCAAACGGTCGTCCGAAGAACCGAGATGCAGAGATGATACTTCGAACGAGGATAACTTCGGTGTATAAGGATCGAAGAAAATGAGGTTACTTTGGAGGTACGAGTAGTGGCCGCGCGCCATTGTCCGAGAAGCTTTTGTTCCATTAGAAGCATCTACACCTGTAAAAAGGCACGAGCGTGAAGAGATAACGAGAAATTTTTTACCGACGACGGATAAAGCGACTCGGGGGCGCGAATGGCGTGAGGGTGGAACTGGGGTGGATGCACGAATGGACGAAGGGGTGAGGATGGGGGTGGAGGGTCGTAAATTTCGTTAATCGCGCGCCGGCTTCGCCGCACGAGACGCCGCCGTCCACCACTGGGCATTAGCGGCATGTTAATTAACCGGTTTCTAAAGGTGAGTAAAATTGAATTAAGCATCACGGACCGAGAAGAGAGAGAGAGAGGCATCGGAGAATATTACGGTTCTCGAGCTCTCTTCCACTCGTTCCTCAACCTTTATCGCTCAGTTCCACGATTCGAGCGGTAAACCGCGCTATGAAACGACAATGCGCCCTCGTACTTTCTAGAGAGAGAGCATTCACCCGCTTGAATTCTCTCGCTGCTTTTTACGAACCACCCGCGCGCTTTCCTATATTATTCCCTCCGTCGCACGGATCACCGTGGAGCCGTCCATCCTCAAGCGGCTCTTCTCGATTATAAGAGGAAACTTTTTCCAAAGACTCTCTTCCGCTCGTGTGACGCACTCGCAACTCGCGAAACCATTATTTACCTTCCTTCTTTTCTATCCACCGTAGGATACGTGCGCCTCGAAGGATCGATTCGTAAATCAGCAGGAGCGTCTCGAAGACGATACACTCCGCTTTGCATTGAAACGCGAAGCTTCTCCGACCTGGGAGCTTCTCACTTTTCGAACGATGCTCTCGATCGATCCACTTGACCCTACCTCGATTTTGTTCTCTCTCTTTGCAGGATCTCTTATTGTTCGGCGGACGCGACCCACGACCACGTGTTCGCGTTCATCGCGACGAATCTGAACGAGACGATGGAGTGCCACGCGTTCCTCTGCCCGAAGAGAAAAATGGCGCAGACGGTGACGCTCACGGTGGCACAGGCCTTTAACACCGCATACGAGGCGTGGCAGTTGTCGCAGGCAGATCCAAGGATTCACCACGCTCAGGACAAGAGCCCTTCGTTAACGGGGGATGAGCGAGTCGGTGGGTATCTTTTGCGAGCGGCGATAAAGCGCGAATTGGGGAGGAGAGAGGTTAGAGGGAGAAGGTAAAACGTGGAGAGCGGAAATGGAGAGGAAAAAAAGAATATCAGCGGAGATCGCACGGGGATATAGTCGATCGAGACCTCCTCGTTCCCGGTAAAACCCACTGCAAGAGAGAAATAGCCCAGGGATTTTCTCCTTTTCTCCGATTCCCTTGCTCCTCAGAATCTTTTCCCTTTTTTCTCTTGCTCCTTTCTCCTTCCTCCAACCGTTATCTCCTCTTCCACGCTTTCTCCGTCCTTTCGTCGAGCGTCTCCTTTCGAAAGCCACCTTGCACCACCACCTTTGCCACCCGAACGTCATCGTCGTAAAGCGAAAATTCGAGAGTTCGCCATTCTCCTCGCGCGGGAAGGCGCGCGTGACCGCGTCGAAAAAAGCCGGCGAACCTTTAATCTCGAGCAATTTGATCTACGATATTGGTACACCTGGCACACGCTCTCTTCTCTTTCTATCTCTCTCCTGCTTCTCTCGCGCTGGCCCCTTTCGTTCGCGTATACACAGATGCGCACTTAGCGCACCCACGAGCCACTAGGGTGCGGATATTGCGGAGAGACTGGCTCGAGGTCACACGGACCAACCCAGGAAATTGTCCGTTAATATCGAACCGTCCGATTCTCATCGTCCTTCCCTTTTGCGAAAGGTGCAGGACACCCGATCGTTTCTCGCTTTGGTTCTCGCGAACGTCAGCGAGATGGAAGCTCGATTCGCGAGGAACTCGAGAGGTGATATTTTTAATTCACCGAGTGAATCGCATCGTGGAATCTGGGGTAGAACCAATTTCCTGTTTATCGAAGGCGAGTATTCCGTGGGGTATCATCGCCGCGATCCAAGAAATCTTTTCACGATGGTATCGATAGTACGGGGTACCATTGGATTTATTTATACTTTGGAGTTACGGAGACGTGGGTCTAGTCAATCGTCTTCTCTAAAACGCAGTGGAGATGGTCTCACGCGCGCAGACCGATTGCACGATAAATATGGTTTCGCTACTGCACTATCCGGTATCATTGGTCTCTAATTCGTCGTGGATCTTTGAATAACTTCCGGTAATATTCGGCACTTTGCTATTAACACTTTGACTACCTCGCTGATTTTCCATGGATGTCTCGTGGTACCACACTTTTTATTTTTCTGTGCTTTTTTTGTTGCTAACACATGATCTTTTAAACTGCTGCAAATTGCGATTGGTATAATCATTTTTTTAATGATTTTTCTGAAGGTCATCGGTGACCATCGTGACGCCACAGAAAAAACCATAACCGGTCACTTATGGACCGTTTATTTTAAAAGTGATGTAAGTCCATTTTAAACAAAAACTAACTTAACTAGTTATAAAGAAAAAGTGTACTAAACAAATCACAAATTATATGATATCTCATTTTTAAAAAAAATGGACTTATAGCACTTTTCAAATAAATGGTCCATATGACCATCACAGCAATCAATGTATTGAAACACGCGTCGAAGAAGATGGAAAAACCTAGAAATCATCACACAGTACCCACCCAGGATATCGTTTAAGATTCTTTAATTAATCGGCACGAGTGAAATTAATTGCGAGAATAAGATAAGCTCATAATTCACTAACGACGTGCCGTAATCCCCCGTGTCGAATGTTGCTCGTGTTTCGTGCGCTGTCGCGTGCCACCGATAAAAAAGAACTTATACGGATGCTTTCAACCCCGCATACTTTCTCGATCCATCGTTGTCATGCGGGGCGCACCCGTCACGCGCAGTCGGCGTTACGCGTGGCTATTTGCACGGCGTAATTGCGAGCGCAATACGGTGCGGCAGTGAGTGCCGGAGGGGTCGATTTTACGTGGGTTGCGTGCACGAGAGCGACATCGGACTCGGCGCCAAACATATCTCCGGCACGGTAAATAATCGTCGGCGCATCGGTAATTAATGAAGCTGGCCACTAGCACCGTGGCTCTCGACACCGAGCGTCGCTCTCAAATGGCGGTAATTAGCGCGAAACCAGAAATCGTTGCTATTATGTAAAGATAACGCTCGATGGGGACCACTTGCGGAGATACAAACGGCCGATACACTTGCCGTGCGAATCGACTGCTAGGGATGCAACGATGGACGGGGAGGGAGAGGTAGGGTGAAATTAAAGCGACGTGTTTGCGAGATCGCAATCGGAACGACCGTGCGCTCACGTACGTTGTCGAGAGGGGCCACGGTTAGAGTTCTATTAAATGTTGAACGCGAGTCAGTGGACGAATGGATTATCGAAATTGCTGGAGGTCGGCGCGCCGGTTAACTCCTCGTTCTACGATTCAGATTGCTCCGGCGTCCTCGTCCACGGCCACGAATTAATTCGCGCCTGATTACTCGTTTCGAATTAACCCTTCGTTTGGCGCATGTCTGGTGAGTCACATTCGTAAGTCTGCCCAGACCCCATACACATTTTCATATATTTACATGTAAATATTGGGTTTTTGGTGATCAATTGTACAATTGTATAAGAGCTTGTATAAGTTTTCTCGTCCTGATTCTTCATAGATCGAATAGCTAATGAAATTTGTAAGAAGGTACGCGAAATTTCAAGTCACTAGATTAATTAGACATATATTTAAATTCCAATTACAATCGAAAGAGGTCTGACCAAACTCACGTGGCAAACCTTTGTGTTAATCCTTTACATCGCATTCACTCTCCCCGAATCAACCGTTTACCAGGCTAACTTTTGCAATTTCAGACGATCACGAGAAGAAGAGCGACGGGAACTCGACGAGCGCGGGCAAAGTTAATCAGCAGAACAAGCAGAACGGTCAACGAGCGAGCGTGAACGAGAGCCAGAAAAATCTGTTGATCGATCTCTCGAACGATCCGAAGCCGGCTGGAAATTCATGGGTGAGGGAGAGACAACTAGAGGCGAGTGCTCTCGCGTCGCTCTAGTTTGTCGAACGAGACGAATTTTCAGTTTTACCCGCGCGCACCCTCCGGCTCGACGAGAGCGATGTACAGATCGCGTGTTTGTTCGTACCCTACTCTCTTTAATCGTTGACGCGAGGACACCGGTGCCGATAACGCAGCTACGGATCGATACAGAGCAAATTTGTAGAATGTCCATTCCGTATGGAGTGCACGGTGCATTACTGGATCCGATACCGATGTACTCTGCATTTGCGCGCGAGTAAACGAGGGTTCCAGTCCGGATTCGCGGCCTTGGAAAGCCCTTCACAGCCGTTATCGATCGAGGAAGCTAAATGGAAAACGAGTTCTAGCAGTTGATCCGGGAACGCAATTAAGTCGATTAACGAAACTCTCGCCCCTGCACGTGTCCCTTTTTAATTCGCACGTGAGTTATCCGTCTATCGTGATTCTCAAACGATCTTCTTCGATCTCAGGTCTGCTTCGAGGAGGACGCGAGCATCCAGGAGGGTAAGAAGTCGCAGAAGAAGAGCACCACGAACAACAGCATTCCCATGACTACCCTGAGGCACGCGACGTCGGCATCGACGCCTTCCCATCACGTAGTCCCGAGGCCGACCGCTGGTTTCAAAGTGCAGAACGCCTGGGGCGAGTCGAGGTCGGTCGATCTGATGTGCTCGTAGCAGGCGTAGCCTGCGGCCGACAGCTTCAGGGACGTGCCCTTGATCACCGGTCTCTGGAAGCACCTGTCCAACAGCAACGGCCAACCTAAGAAGCCGAGCCTTTAGGAGCGATAATATTTTTGTCACCGAGTCGCCGAGCGAGTATCGGCCTCGTCCAATGAAAAGGGACCTTCTTTTTCGAACGGTATGCGAAAAAAGGGTCTCCTCGGAAGAAGGAGTAAGGCTGTTCATCTTCGAGACCTCGTCGACCATCGCTCGAGATTACTCCAGGACCGTGGTGAGGAGGAGAGATTTTCTACTTGACTTTTTCGCGCGATCGTCAGGCGCACCACGAGGACAGCACTCGCGTCGTTGCAACGAGTTGCTACGGGTGCTCGTGTGCCTGGAGCGGCAGGTGAACCACGACGTTTCGCGCTTGAGAACACGCGGTGCTTCGAGGATTGATCGATGATCGGTTCTCGAGAAGACCAAACCCACTTCGTTGAGGAGGAGGGTGCGAAGGAACGCGAGGTTGGAACACCTTCCAGCGGTTCTTTCTTTTTCTACGGGCCACCCGAATCCCGCCACTGCGATTCTTTTATACATATCGAGAGAGAGAGAGAGATGCGTAGGAATCCGTCGAGGGTGAATCGTGCATGCTTCGAGAGAAATCTCGCGGAGTGGAGATCCTCGTGGACCATGCGCGAATCAGAAATGAACTGGACGATGGAACGGTTTTCGAATAGCTGGACTATTTCTTATTTGAAGATTTTTAAAGCGGCCCGGCGAGACGGAGAGATATTTTTTTTTTTAATTATTACGATTATCGATCGTTACGCCAGGTCTACCGAGTACCGTGTGGTTTCCATGCTAATCACGAAAGTAGAGTTTTTAAGGGAGATCGTTTTACTTATTATACATTCCGGTAGAAAGCGAGAGAGAAGAGAGAGATAGAGAGAGAGAGAGAATGGGAGAGAGTATGCCCAAGCAGCCGTCACTATCAAGTAATACAGTAGCGAATATTACACGTTAGATGAATGTGTTGGTATAGATGTTATTGTAGACATGCGTATGCCCTCCTTTAGAAGTAGAAGAGATCGCATCGTTGGCAATCGTGAGACAGACAGAGAGCGAGGGAGGGAGGGTGTGAGAGGTAATTTAGTGTTACGGAATATATTGATACGCGTTATCGTAAAACTGATTTATTAATCGTTAGACCGTTACTGCAGTTTCTAGATTGTATTTCTAAAGCACGACGTTGTTACTATAAAAGAAAATCATACGTTGCTGTTATTATTTCTATGATTGCGTCCGTTGGTCCCGATAGCTCAACAATTTGCGTAAATTTTCATTATGAGTATAAGCACGCGCACCAACACGTTGGATACATTAAGATGATATTAATACCTGGGCACACGGTCGACAAATGGCTGTGCTCGTTTCCGAAGAATATGTAAGGCGACAGGAATGATGCGTTATACGATAATTCTTCGAATAGCTTTGTCTTAAGCGGCACGAGAGAGAACAGTGATTTTAGATTACATTAGATTTAATTCTTAACATAATCGGCAAACACTTCTCCGACCTACAGATCTGTCCATGAGGATTCACCTCAATCGCAATTTCGTAGGATTCTTGCCGTCCGATCGCAATTTACTGCTTCACATTGTTCTTTCCGATGATCCTTCAGTCGTGTTTATTACGTCCCCGTGGAAGAGGGGATTTTTCCAGTTTGCAAATTCTACGAAGAGAGATAACGAGAGAATTCTGATAAAGTGTCGTTAAGTGTTAGCACGTAAGGAGCACAAATGCAATACACGTATACATATCTGTGTAAACTTCTTTGTCTTCGCATCTTTATTTCATTTTCCTTGATATCTTCAAATTCCTAGAATGTCCTTTACTAAATTTGGATTGTATCAAATATTAAGATCCAGAACTGCGGTTCCAGTTTCATTTTCCATGTCGCTCTTTTATTTAATATTTTCGATGTAGAAGGGACGGGATGTCATTAAAAATACAAAATTACTCAATTGGCAAATTGTTTATCGTAAGAGACGTCTACTTCAACTCTAATATCACAGACGAGATATATGATAGACGATATACGTTTTCGGCCCGGAATTTTGGGGCTCTAGAGCACCCCGTACCATTTTAGGGTCGCGTCCAACGTTACCGATATAATACGGAAAATAACTCCAGCACTACTAATGGTAAAAATTCGAAGCATATTTATCTTTTGTTAGTGACAGAGAGTGGGTAAAATAGCGCACTGTACTAGATGTAATGGGGTCTGCCTACCCCAAATGGGAGGGGTAGACTAAATACACCGGGATAAGGAGTCTTAGGAACTGTAGTTATTGGTTAAATGAAGTTTGATTTCAATGCTGCATAATTTTCAAACATAAACAGAACAAAAATCTGTTGACCCACTGAACTTCGAAATACTGCACAAATAATTAGTATTCAAGAAAAAAATGATTCGATAGTGATTTATGAATATGTCAATGTCAAGTGAATGGAATATGACTTATTTGAGCGCAATCTACATTTTTTAAAAGCCCAATTCATTTTACATTTATATATAATTATAGCTTCTATGGTGTAGTATAAATTTCAGTGTCCAATATATGTAATTATTGTAAGATACACTAATCCAAAATGGATGAGCTACACGATTGCAAAACTTTATTGGTAAAACCGGACTATAGCAATGCGAATCAAAGTTACTCCAAAGAAATTGGTAAAAATAGTGGCGATGATGATGATTGGTGGGCCAGTGATAGCGGATCAAGTACTGGTTCATATTACTCTGATACAGAAAGGTATACGCACCTTGTACGATATTAAAATGTGATTTAATTGATTTTTTACAAATCAGCTATGTATATCCATAACTATAAAGGTGTTCAGGAACTTTCGTGTCTATCTCACTAGTCGTTTATATTCCAGCTCTATAGTTGAATGGGAATCGGAAGTAGGATCAACGGGAGATCTTTTCTATATAGAATCTACAGTAGAAAGTCTACAAGAAAGTCATGTAACAGTTAATGATACCAGAAACAGTCCACAACCTGAGTTAACAAGGCGTCGTAGTACTAGAGCGGGAAAGTTAATGCGTCTGATTAGGCGCAAGGAGAGTAAACGTTGGAGTACACGTAATAAAAAAGGAATTAGTAATCCTCGAGAAAGCAGTTCAAAACTGCATGAAAAAGAAGGGGCTGGAAATAAGGAAGTAACATTCAGAGATTTTCAGGTATCGATCGTCTAAGAGAAAAAATTTTAGTCATTCTTCGAAATATGACAGTGTATAAGAAAGTTTCTATAGGCAGGTGAAATGCGGGATGTTACATTGTGGGTTGATCCAGAGAAACGGCATAAATTAGGAAGAAGGGCTACACTATGTGAAGCTTATTTTGGAATAATACCAGGATGTTTCTCGGATAAAACTCGTATTATGGTAGCTGGATTCATACCAGATGGGCAGGCAATAACAAATAAGAATATAAAAATAGGGGATTGGTTACGTAGTATAAACTCAACCAATGTAACATTAGAAAATTTGGACAACACTTTGTCTAAAATTACTACAGCAACAAGTGTAAGAAGACAAATTTTCTATATACGAACTTGGTCAGAAACTTTGTTGAGTGCATTTAACTTTGTCCCTCTTTATATGTTTCTCTGTTTTGCAGGTAAATCTACAATTACAAAGAGTAGCAGGTGTTGATGTTACTTCAAAAGCACCAGGAAGAACTTTGCAACAAGTAATTTTTCTTTTATTTTTATTTTAGCAACCTTGACTGAACTCGTTACATGAACTTATCAAAATTATTGTTTCTTATTTAGCAATCAATATTGGTACAACAACTTGTGAATACAGCAGAGACTACACAGTTAATGGAATGTTTGTTGGATTACCCTCTGGGCATAGTATATTTAAGAACTACAGATCTCTCTGAAGTGGGACAAGAGCTGCAAGGCATATTGTATTCATTTCCACATTCAGAAGATAGAGGTCATTCCTTTTTATGCTCAACAAGGGGTGCTTTTATAACTCTTAATCATTTGTTACCTAGCATAACTGGTCTACAACCAATTAGGTAAAAATTCGCTGAAATTACGAAGTTAATATGATGGTTTTGTTTATACTATCATTCGATGGAAACTTGATATAAAGTGTACATTACTTTTAGTACTACTGTAAATATAGCGGGTCAAGAAATTTATATCATATATACTCCTTATGACGAAGAACTGCTGTTAGTAGCATTACCTCAGAAAAGGTATAACACGAATAAAACATAACTGTTACATTCAAACAACGTTAATATCATAAAATTGCATTTCAGTTGTAGTCTCGCAGAAGCTGTAAAGCTATCCGCGGATATTGTCCGTACCCTGGAATTCACCTATCAATCACTAACAAATTGTTTTGGTAATAAGACCCAACATTCGTCTTTGGATCATTTCTTCTTGTTGAACATTCAGCGACTGTTGGATATAAAAATTTCTGTACATGCGCCTACTTCAACAAAGCATATTAATATTATGGAACCCCAAATTGTTGCAACAAGCATGGAAAACTATAAATTTGAAAGTAGTTTTTCAGTTGCAAATTTGATCCAATTGCCAAGAGATGCACAAATACAAATCGATGCTGCATTAAATGAAATGGAATCTATGGATTACAGGGATTGGGTAAATCTGTGTGTTCTGCATAATAATATTAACATATTGAAATTATTCTACAATTGTAATAACTTGAATCCATCTGTTTGCAAATGTGAACACTACAGAATGAAGATCCTATGGATTGTCAAAGACTATATACCATCTTAGGAAGCTGCATTTACCATAAACGTTATCTGTTGGGTTCTCATTTGGCACATGATGACTTAATTGAAGTACATTCATTCTTGAGGCAAAATGGTTTATTACAATTAGTAAATAGTGAACCAGTAAAATGTCTTGTTATCTGGAAAAGGGTGTATCCATTGTCATGTAATAGAGGAAATATTTCTAAAAATGCATGTGAACAACCATTAGTACCCGATGGAAAATGGTTTCTACTCGTAGTTGGATATGCACATGATTTATTGGCAGTACTTTTGGAATCTGGAGGCTGTACTGCAAAGTAAGTATAAAGTATTTTAACATGTTTCTTGCTAATATAATATATTGAATTTCACTAAAAGGGAGAGTCATACTTAAAACATGCAGTGTGTATATCATAAAAGTCATAATTATTATACAATCTCATTAAAATCCATATATGTTTATTAAAAACTAACTTTTTGCTACATGCTACTATCAAAGTGTCAAGAAATGGAAGGTAATTCAGCAAAATACAAATTTAAATAATAAGAAATATGTTATATGTATTAATGGCTCTTGATTTAATTTGTATAACTATGAATTATATTGAAAATAATTAGGTATAACGATATGATCGGGCCAGATGTATTTTATGTGGAAGAAGCCCAAGAAACATTAAAACATATGCAAAAAATTGGAATAACAACACTTGCGGCAAAGTGGATTGCATCTAATGCAAGTGCAGACATAATCACATCCGAAAACAATATAATTAATAAATCTACATCTAGTATTGCTGAAAATTTATTGGGCCTTATTAAATCATCAGAAACACAGACAATATGTAAACCAACCCTCAATACTTCTGCGAACAAAAAGTCCCAGGAACTTGCATCTATTTTAAAAAAACGTAATCCTGAAGAAAGTCCTATAATCTTGGGATCTGGTGTGTAGTAAATGTTATTGAAAAATACTTGAACGAATAATGCTGTTTAATACAGAATTTTAGTTATTAACATGAATATGTTTCTTTTAGTATATTCATTACAAACCTCAGAGGAGTCCTTGAGTCAAGGAACAGGTGCTGTGAGTGAAATCAGTGATGAAGCAATACCTATATTAGGAAGACGTGCAACAAGAGAAAAAATTACCAGAGCAAGGTACTCTGACGACAGTGATTCCGATATAGATATGTACAAAGTGAGTATACTTTCAACCACATATAACTTATATAGTCTTTAACACGTTGACTGCCACGTCACCTTGAATTTTTTTGACTATTTAGTTAACTGTCTAAAACGTAAATTAAATTTCGAAATACCTATTTTGATCATTTATAATCGGAAACTGAAATCGTCACCCACATATGGGTGACGCGGCAGTGAACGTATTCATAAATTATTTTTATTGAATCTATTATTTTATTACAATATGCAAGCATCGTATATGTACATCATGGATTCACATACCAAATAGATGTGACTGGCTCATATCTGTATCCATTTTAAAAATTCTGATACTCACTATGCGTAACAAATTTTATTACAGAATGATAGTCAAGTTGTTGCTATGGACATATCTAACATTAGAGAGAATCTCTTAAACCAAGCTGAGTGCATAATACCAAGGAAACTCACAACAGGAGATAAAAACTATTTATACCATTATGTGCAACTAGACATGGTTGAGGGAATTCTGTTATCTTCAAACTTTGAACGAGATAACTTGTCAGTAAAAGATAATAATATTCTTCTGAATTTTAATAAATCGGTTTATGTGATACATAAATTATTACATAATACAGTACGATTTAAAAAAATGTTGAATCAAGATATGGATAAGACGGTGATTAATAAAAGTTTAATAGCTATTAAAGAGCATGGAGTATTATTTGAGACTGAAAATACTGTTTATTGGGTTGTTGGAAGATTATATACCACACCACATCCGAAAGAGTTGTATGTTTGTTACCAAGATTCTGCTCCTCAAAGTTTAATTGAAATAGCATTTAAATTGATTTAAATAAGCTACAATTGTGTACAATTAAGTGAAATAAATCATCTACTTGTAATACAAATTAAATCACTTGTAGATAAATATCAATAATTTTATAAACATGCACATGTTTAGCCATAAATTGTATAGGATAAAAATGGGGAAAAAATGTACAATGTAATATTTCGACAGATATATTAAATTTCATCATTTCTGTTAATATTGATTTTTATCATAAGAGATAAACATTAGTCTTCTGGCAAAAATTCATATAAATTAAATGACATATCCTGGGCACATATTTTTCACAATAAATGCATAATATTATTTGTGTAGATCTACATATGATCTGCAAAATAAAAGTTTGAGACTGATCCAGCATAATAACCATGAGACTGTAAAGAATGATATATCACCACTGATACTATAAGTACCATACCATTATACAACAACTTTCACAATTATCTCCGTATGTAGCTCTACTCTCTTTGCTTAGTACATTTTGTAGTTTAAAGATAATTGATTTA
This sequence comes from Tiphia femorata, assembly GCA_944319695.1. NCBI lineage: Eukaryota > Metazoa > Arthropoda > Insecta > Hymenoptera > Tiphiidae > Tiphia > Tiphia femorata. The sequence goes on from OX090899.1 coordinate 3,907,406, forward strand.
ATAACATGATTATTGTATTTTTCTTTCTATGTTTGTATAACACACAGGAATAAAACGCATATGTACAATGTAAATACTAAGGAGCTATTTATGAATTATCACAATTTTTAGTAATCTTATTTGTATATTTTATAGAATGTGTATTATAAATAGGATTCATTAAATATACAAATTTATACAAAATCTAATGTGTATCAACATTTCATTTGATTTTTATAATATTGAAATCTATAATGCTTCACAATAATTATTCTGATTGATATAGAAGCATATAAGAACTATGTATATATCTTTTCTCTTTTGCACGGTTGCGCAAAAGTAATAAAAAAAAAATATCGAAGATGGCACATTTCAGATAGGAAAGATGTCACACAAAATTAAATAACACCAAAACATTTGTTTTTAAAGATCTCGATCAATGTATTCAAGCATTCTTTGAATAAATTGGCTTTATTCGAAAGCATTAGCATTAGCTTTGAAAATAATTACTTTGTTCGTTACTTTTGCACAACTGTGCACATGTGTGTGTGTCATATGTACATATTATACATATTATACATATACAATTGCTCTATGCACTCTTATTGTTTTTACAGAACATTATTTTGTTCAGAATGTTATATAATATACTTACCACCGCAGTTACGATAAACATTCTGGAATCATAAAATTATATTTAACAAAAAACTGTTAGTGGCATTTATGAATTAGCAATTTTCAAAGATGCTAACTTCAATATTTCCTATTATACTGTTACCTTTATTCTATAACTGGAGGTGCATCCAAATCTGTTGTGCAGGAACGATGTACGTCTGGCATTTTTACATAAACACACGCTCCTGCCATTTTACTACCATAGTGACCAGCCCAGAATAATGTATCCATTCCACCATGGCAAAAGCTGATTTTTCTTAAACCTGGTCCATAGTTTTGGAATTCATGTGAAACCTAGAAACACGAGACACTTAAGATTACATTTAACATCGAACTTAATAATTTTTTATGACTGTAATAAAACTTACTTGCAGCCATTCGTTTTGTTTTTCACCTTCTATACTAATGTGAAATTGAAATTCATCTAATACTTTCTCATCAACATCTAATAATTTTACGCAACAGTCGTAAAGGGCTGGACAGTCAAATCGACAACTATACCATTCGCTTACCTGTGTATACAAACAAGTAAATGTATAAATCACTATAGCTATGAAAATATAATGCTGACCAGTGAAGCGATAAAACTTACTGTAATCGTTGGTTGTAAAACATCCAGTACGTGTACAGTTAATCCTTCAGCTTCTAAATCTATTACCTGCGCCTTTATACAGCTATAGTAAGATGTTGCAAAACAGGTTTGCTTTCCTTCAAAAACTGCCTCATTTGCAGGCAAAGGGGGTACCCCAGCAGGTGGATTTTCCACTTTCCAACGATCACCACCTTCGCTTAAAATCTTCCAGTGTTTATGGACCCCGTACTGTCCAGAATGATTTTTCAATAAATTCCTCTCAAATGGTTTTTTCTTGCATATAAAGTAGTATACACTCCAGGGCATATCTTTATCCGATGGGAGGGTCCTCTTAAATGTCACTTCGGCTTTTTTGCGCCACACATAACTTTGAATTAATATCATCCAGCGCTTGCATACAAGCTGACAGTTTAACAACGACTTGTAATCAACATGACAGAGAATCTCGGCAATTAATTCTTCCGGAAGATATTTGCCGGCTATCAGCAATCCATTTTCACCATTTTCATCAAATTCCTCGTATTCAACGTCGGTATTCATGATGCGATCCTGAGATTGTCCCATATTAACGTACATGGATTATTTATCACACTTGACAGACGATCATAAACAAACTTTTTAAAAATAGTTAATAACAAAGTAAATCCTGATCGCAACTAAACGAAAGGGGTTACGAAGCATGCATAAATTATGTGACACTGTGTATTTTATATTTTATTAAGCGATTATTCAAATATTTGATACTTTCTCTGCAAAAGCATGAACTCAACATTATTGCGGATTTAATATGATGCGGGGATTACGTGTCGATGTCAATAAGTAAGCACTTGACAGTATGAGTCATAACCTGCGAGTTATTATATCACTCGGCGCCTGACGTTTGACAATGTGTACATTGGTGTACATCAAATGAAACGTCACTACGGTCACTACCTTCGTAATAAAGAACGTACAGACTATCTGTGGAAGGATTCTCTTGCGAAAACAAGAAGACGTCTCCTGAATCGTAATTGCCACATTGATAATCTCTTGTACGCAGGTTGTCATCCACAGTGTTGCAGAGGCTCACAAAACAATAAACACCGTTTTCACGTCTGAAAGGTAGTTCGCTCGATCTTGCTCGATCTCGAAATCTGGTTCTACTCCAATCGCGTGCGACAGTTTCATCAAGTTTCATCTATTGCTTTTGCGCCAACATATAACGCGTCTTTTTGAAAGCGTACAAATTAACGTGTGAAATCGGTTTGTATTGTTTTATGAGCCTATGCAGCCCTGTGTAAAGTAATCTGCAGTAATCTGCGTGGAACAGATACAACGTAATATAATACTTCTTCAGTATCGTATCCACAGGACTGGTAAGGCTATTACATACAGTTGCATAAATTTTGTTTTTATGGGTATAATGTCCCATAGTGGCGTCGAATAATTTCACTACTTCATGCGTAATGAGGGAACAAATAATAGGGAGAATGCGATTGCAAAAACATGTAAAATAATCAAAACCGCCAATACTGACCCCTGTAACACCAAATATTTACTGTATTTATATGGATTCCAGTTGCAAATTTATTTCATCGAAAACATATGAATCCAATATAATATTGCGATATTAGTTTACACGAAAATTGTGTTCTTCTTATTTTTGCTTCGTTACGCATCAAGTCATAAAATTATTTGACGTCATTATAAACAATTTGTGCAACTGTTCACCTTAGTAGCCCCGTAGATAATAATGAAGAAATGTTCTTTCAGTTCAAACGACCCGGCGTTACTGGAACGCCATTTGGAGACAATTATTTCCGGTTTCCAGTGTTAATGAAGCGCCATCTACGTTTCTTAGTTCACAAGAAACTCAATGCTGAATGTAGATTCACTTTCATCGTTCATTTGTGTAGTGGACAACGGAGGGAGCGCATCCACCGGTCGATAGGCTTCTTGAAAATTCGTGGTAAGTTAAAGGCGATATGAAATCCAAAAACAATTTATACATCCTTATCAATATTTAAAAAAGATGTTACAATTAATGTCTGTTGAACTTCCTTGGATCGATTTCCTGTTATATTAATTGTCTACTATGCATTCCACGTGTAAAACCTCAGTTGATATACCGTATACACAATTTGTTCAGTACACGTGCGGCGTATACGCGGTTCTATATAGTTGTTTTAATCTGTTAATATTCCAACTTAAAAGCCAACATATTCCATGATGTAGAAGAATAAAATAGTTTGTGTTATCGGTTTTATGGTTACACTGGTACAATGTGATCCTAAAGTCCATAGAAGAATTATTGAGATAAAAGAAATATTTTACAATAGATTTACTTTATCTAATCGCGAATAATAATTCCTTAATGCAGCAATAAAAAAGTTACAGTAATTGTACTATGTGTTTCTATAAGAAAATAACTTGATATCATTCTTCACTGTCTCTTGTATATTCCGGTAAATATCATTTAAATTCTAAATTTATACCTTATAATTGACACCTTTACCTCCGTGTGATAGACACAGTAATGTGTCGGTCATTCATTGGTAGCAGTACCGGAGCTGTTTGAATCTGTGCAGTATATTCCTAACTGCGGTGTCAAAAAGCAACTCTTTCACGTTTAGTTCGCTAGATGTGTATGGAGGCACGGCATATTCCATAAACTCTTTGGAGCCCATTGGGCAATGACCATTGAGATAAGCCATGTTTGGTACAAATTTACATAAGATTATAAGATTTGTAGTGATGTGGTTTATGTGACTAAGTATAATGTTCCTTTATTTTCGTTGCAGGTATACGAAGTTAAACTTTGGCACAGTTGACACGCATAGAACTGATACAAGAAAGCAAGATACACATCTGGATTAATTTATGTAACATTAAATATTGTATCTACTTTAATACAGTTGCTGTAAATTATTTTACTGCATTTTATAAAACCATTCTCCCAATCCCGAAAAAATTCTTAGCATGTACATAATTGTAACACGGAAGGAAATAATCATAACTTAAATACAATTTATATTAGAGTGAAACGTTTTTTTTTTAATTGCAGAAAATATAATAAATTTCATTTTGATTAGGACAAACTACTAATATTTTGGAATATATGATACTGGTAAAAAAATTGTATAAGAATTAAAAATTTTATTGTGTAATCACAATCTTATAACGCTTCCTTCGCAACATCAAACTGTTGAAATTCATAAGTCATTTTTCGGAAAAGATTTTTATCGTGTATTTATATGTTGGATATGAGTCAAATTATCAGATAATTTGCATTGTGTGGTCCATAAACTAAAATAAATATTTCTATAATGGATGAATACTACAATATTTGCCAGCTTTATTGCTGAAATTGGTAATATGTATGTATGTAGTACCGAATAGTACTGTTTTGAGTAAATCATGGTAAATCACTTCTAAGGTTAGGGAATGTCCTGAATTACAGTAAACGGGAAGTAGTATCTGCCTAATATGAAGACTAATAGACAGAAAAAGGCAAAGAAAAATCTTTCATTTTATATAAACAATTTTAAATTTAGGCAGCCTTATCAAATTCTTATCGATGGCACGTTTGCTTTTACCGCATTGGAGGTTAGTAACAATCATCTGTTAAATTTGGTTGTAAATCAAATCAACGCGTGAAGAACAAGTAATAATTATTTCTTAAGAAGAAATGCAATAAAAGTGTATATTGAAAAAGTACAATAGTTCAATGTAGGTACATATGTATATTTACTGTTTGGCGAAAATTTTCAGAATAAATTTAATATACAAGACCAGCTAGCAAAATATTTCCAGTCTGAGGTAAAGTTGTTGACTACCGCATGCGTTATTGCAGAAACAGAGATTCTCGGAAATTTTAAATCAGCAATCAATGGAGCGACTCAAATAGTGAAACAATATCGATTACACAAGTGCGGTCATGAGAAAAAGCCACGTACAGGAGCGCAATGTCTAAGATCTATGGTAGGAAAAGGCAATAATTCTAGGTAAGGACCGGTATTAAGTATGAATTACAAAGTTAAATATTATGTTTTGATATATGACATAAAATTTGAATATTATTTAACAAAAAAACTAACTCGTTTGTTATATAGGTATATTATTGCTACACAGGACCGAGAATTTCAAGATATTTTAAGAAAAGTCCCTGGTGTACCAATTCTATATTTGCATGGTAAAGCCCCTACTTTAGAAGCCCCAGGAGAAGCTAGTCTGAAAGAAGCTGACAATATTCAAAAAACCTTAGGAATTAGTACCTGGGAAAAAGAAAATGTTACGACATTGAAAAAAGTAGCAGGTTTAACGGAAGAAAATGTAGAGAAACACAAGAGAAGGAAGAAGAAAGGCCCTAATCCATTAAGTTGTTTAAAAAAGAAGAAGAAAGTAGTAGATGGTGCACATACAACAGGTAAAGTAATAAAAAAAGGAAAAACTAAAAAAAAGAGAAAGATTAAAATAGCAGCTCACATTAAAGAAGCTTTGATGCACGAGGTAACAAATAAGTCTATCGTAAAATGAAAACAATTGTTACATTGAAATAGCACTAAGAGAATTGGATAATAGAAATTAAACGATTTTTGTAATGTACTTTTTTTATTTAATTAATAAGAATAAAGTATTTACTTAACTTTGACTATTCAAAGCTAGTGCATATTTGTCATTTCGATTTATTCTATACACAAAATGTATATAGTAATGAACTTTTGAAGATAAAATATAATTGACTATGTATGCGAACATTTTTATAAAATTCAATGTTTTAAATACATACACTTTTTGATCGTCTTTCTTATATTTAATGAAGAACACACTGAAAGTCCCAAGCAGTAATAAATGGAAGAAGAGTTGTTCATACTCATAACATATATTACAATCATTTTTAAGTGAGCAGGTTATGAATAGGGAGACATGAAATTCCCAAGGGATGTTATTGTATATTAAATTGACTAATAAAATGTAGTATAGCTATTTATACAGTGGTATAGTAAAATAGCCCATTATTAATGACAGTTAAGTATTATGAAAATAGTGTGGTCAATAATATCTGATATTAGCTAAAGCAAACGCGTAAATAAAAATATCATTTCCAAGAAAACTATACAATGTTTGTAAGATATAATGCTACAGCTTCGATATAATATATTTGTAATATGAAATATATCAATATATCATGAACATATAACTCTGGAATTAGGAACTTTCACGCGTAGAAAATATATAAAATAATAGAAAGATAACCTTGTCAATGCATACATTATGTACACTATAATATATTTGCAAGTGTACGTAAAGCAGCATTGGTTCACTATGTTATCCCACGTATGTCCCATCATATCAGTTAGCAGACTTTGAGTGCTAATGTACATAAAAAATAGTGATTCAGATAATGATTTTTTGAGGCTTCTGTTTCATACTTGAATGTTAAATTGTAATTCCGATTAAAATTGATTTTGAATTATTTCTGGTATTAGGCATAGTCATAACAATACATATGTATATATATATATGTAATAATTTGGTATTTGTTAAAATATATTTATGAATTTGATGTTTTTGTTATGTAAAGTACAATGGAAGATAAAAAAAGAATAAACACAATAAGACTAATCAGGTATATAAAGAAAATAAACTGTTTAATTTTTTATTTTGAACACAAAGAAATTTATTAATGGGAGCACTTAAAGATTGTCTTTCCTTCACATTTCAGTAAAATCGAATTTCACCATCTTTATACATGTAAAAACTTCCAAGTACTACACATGCCTGAAATTATATGCACTCTTTATGCATGTAAAATGTCAACATTTAGTAAAATTAATTTATTGCAAAGTGCATGTTCAGTTTTAATTTACACGTGAAAATTCTGCTTTCTTGTAATTTTTGTTCATACAATTAGAAGTGTGTACCAATATGTTTAAAGGAAAAATTAATATAAATCTCGTTAGTAACAAATTTTAAGACAAGAGGATATTTCTTTCATATTGAAGTACATAATATAGACGTGACAGTTGAATTTCCTGATTTCTTAGCAATGCACAGACATTGGGCTGTACTCTCAGCCGTACTTTAGCAGCGCTTAGAACTTAGATGTGTTTTATAAACATATGTGGACATGAACATGAATGCACATGCATATGTATAGATTTCATCTAAAGTCAGAGCGCTGCTAAAGTATGGGTGAGAGTATCGTCCATTGTTTCTAGTTAATGTGAGTACATTTCATAAATGTGTTTGGGAATGATGACATACTCTGACACGTTTACAAATTATTAAAAAATTTTTAGATTTTTGATTTCAACGTCAGACAAATAGAATAAGTATAGATTACAAAGTAATAAAAATAATGAATGTTGGCATGATATAGTAGTACACTCACATTCCATGTTCATCATTGCCAGTCTTTAACATAGTGTTGCAAATATTGCTTTTGAGTAAAGTATCTCTTTTTTGAACAGACAGTACATAGTCTTATATGTAAAGATGATTAGACACAGCTGGTCAAGAATGTTGACTCAGCAATGCACGTGCAGCCATAGCCAACATTTTCATGCGGCGAACTGATCGACTAGTAGGATTTGCCGTTACAAAACTTTCTAGTTGATTTTGTAATGTTATCAATACAGTACCCATGTGTTCTCGTGTTACTGGATCATTGGGATCCAAATTCAATATTGCTTCTTCTAACCACCTGTGAAAACATTTTATTTATAAACATTACTCTATATATAGCAATACATCAGACTGATTGACTTGAACCGTACTTTTATCATAACTCACCTATGCTTCAGCTCTGTACGATGACCTAAATCAGCAGATAATTGTTGTACAAGTGATAGTATCACTGGTTGTTGCAAAATACATCTTGTACCCTGGCCTGGAGCCACAGCATAAGAAAATACACGAGAAGGCTCTGTTCTCTCACAAACAAATACTACTAGACCCAAATCACTTGCACTTAGTGCTTGTTGAAACGCAGCGTTTAGCTGACCTCTTTGAAGAAGTGACATGACACGTGCTTGGGCATCAGCTGCAGAAGCAACGGGTATAGCAGGTGTTGTAGCTCGTGACCTGTTTTGTTAATTAATGTTGGTAAATTCGATCTAATCATTTAAGATATTTCTTGATCACTATCAGAATCTATTGTACTCTTACCTGATGATTTTCAGATTTGTTTTAAAATTATATTTACCTTGCTCCAGTAATTTCAGTAAGTTGTTGACATAAATTTTCTCTGATAGAATCTCGTATAATACGGGCTGCATTTTCTTGCATTGTACTCATACCCCTTGTTAATTCAGTTTGTAATTCTTCACGCACTACTGTTGTTAGACTGTCACTTTGTTGCTCATTGCGTTGTAGATATTGTTTATCTACTATAGCAGTTACATTTTGAAGATCTGAAATTAATAATTAAAAATAAATGATTACTTATTATTAGATAAGTGAAGAAAGCTGTTTAGAATTTCTATATGTAATATTGCATCATTAAACAGATTCAAATAATACATGATTACAATAATATCAAATACAATATATGTACACTTTTTTAAGTAAGTAAAATATTGAGTAATATCTCTTACATTCATGTGTACCTCTGACGAATGCATCTTGCAGTTGTCTAAACATGGATTGACAAGCTTTTTCCATACCAGGTAACAGTATATTTGTAAAAGCTTCTTTGAAAGCTACATCGAGTGCTGGTTTTGCAGCATTTGCAACCACTAAAGATAATGTATCTTTTATGGATGGTCCATTAATTAATTGCATTAAATTGTCTTTTAGCAAATCATCCATTTGTACTGCATCTAATCGTAATTGATGTTTTAAAGGTTTAACAGCATCCTCTACTATTCGAGGTAAAGTATTTTCAATTTTTTCTTTAATAGTTGTTTCAACTGAATTCAAGAATTCATGTTGCCGTCCTATTTGCTCATACAACGTTTGTTCCAGGGTAGCATTTTGCTGCTGAGATGCCCTTGCTAAAGCAGATTCCACTCTTGTAGATATAGGTGTTTCTTGGCGCAGCCTTGTAACTTCTGCTCTTAGTTCTCTAAGCTCTTGCCTTTGATCTTGGATTACTCCTAGTACAGATTCTAATTTATTTGTTAGATCTAGTATATTTATGCTATTCACTGTTTGCCAATTAGTTTCTGCTTCACTCGGCGGATGGGTTGTAGGTTTAGGTTCATCTTTTGATGTTTTCCTTTGTGTAGTACTATTTTCTTCATCCGAGAACTTCTCCGCTTCATTTATTTCATGAACATTTACATTTTTTAATAGAACCATAGGTATATTAGGCCAGTCCTCATTTGTTGCAACAGTACTGTCTGCTTTATTTTCACTTTCAGTCTCTTCTTCATCTGGTTTTGTGAGTGACAAAATCTCCCTTACTTCTCGCGAAGGACTACTACCACCACTAGCTGGTGCTTGTTCCTCAAGTTCACTTGTAGCAAGAGGAGGATCAGATACATTTAAAGCTTGCACAGCTTGTGCTAGCGAGGGACTAACGGATAAAACATTTCCTAATTGTGGAGTTCCTGGGTTTGATTCTAATTCGTTATTTTCTTTCTTAGCCGGCGAACTAAAAGCATCTGGTGTCATAAGATTTAAGTCAGCATTATGATTAGTTGCTGCTTCAATTGTAGCTGATAATGAACACTCTTCTTCACAATTTTCTCTATAAACATCTTTAAGAAGAGGGTTAAGAATAGTTATAGATGGTAAATCTTCAGAGTCTACTGAGTCATGGGTCGATGTATCCATAAGGCAGTTACCGCTCACTTGTGAAGCTGGCTTAAAGGCAATATGACATTCTTGTAGAGATTTTGGTTGCACTAAATACATTCGAATTACAAGTTGATCTTCGGCTTCATCATCGCATGTGCACATATCTTCGAAAGATTCTCCACTAGGGGGCATTTTACGTTGTCCAGCATCAACAATTCCGAAACTCAAAATTGGATATGGCAGAAGGAACTCTGATATTGTACTCACACATGCTAATGCCTCTCCACTAACTCTTGTAAGGCTTAATATGTACAGAACTTTGTTATATATATCGGAGAGTAGAAGGTATCCTGCGCTAAGATCTAAACCTGCTTTTAATACAGGAATTTTTCCTGAGGATGGAGTTGGGGCAAACTTAATTGTTTGTAGGCAGGTCCACAATTCACATGACCACACTTTTAATTCCGAATTATTATCACATCCGGTAATGGCGAATCTCCAAAATTGCACACTTTAAAGAAGAAGGTACATATAAGAGATAGGTTCAATGTACATTATTATGATAAAATTGATAGTTTTAATAAATGTAAGTGGATAAAGCATTTTATAGTCACTTACTCGGGTTGATAAGTTTTATGATCATCTAAAAAGAAGAGACAAGAAATGGGCCGGCCTCCATGAGGTCTCCATTGATGCAAACAACGTGGTTGTGGTAAGTTACCAAGAGAATTAGGATGCATGTAGACTTGGAAAAATTTCACATCTCCATCTAAACTTGCTGTAGCTAAGGCTGTACCATCCGGACTAAAAGTAGCTTCAACAATGGTTCCTGTATGTTGATCAATTTCTATCTTGCCTCCTATTTCTTTTGCTACAGGATTTGTTGCCTATTCATCAGATACAATGGCGTATATGTTATACAATAATTAGTCAGAATGTGCATTGACAAAATGTAAATTTACCTCGATCGTTCGGAATCTTGAAGCGACTGTAGCAACTGACCACAATTCCGCTTTGGAACCTCGAGTCAATACTAACAGTTTTGATACTTCATCCCCGTCAGATATTTCGTCTTCCGGAATATACGGACACCAGATTACACGGTGACTAGTGGGTGTTACATCTTTTGCATCTACTTGTAACACTAAAGCGCATACTAACTCCGATGGCGTTGATTCAATGGTATGAATAAACAAGTTCCCTAAATAATCGACACATGCTAAAATTGCATTTGAAATATGGGCAAATGCAAGATCTTGTATTGCGCCGCACATTCCTCTTAATAGTGCCCTTTGTTCCAATTCTTTATATACGACTCTTACAACACCGCCGCCAGCTCCAACTAAAAATTGGAAAGTATGAAAAGCTGTAGCATCGACAGTAGTAAATAATCTCAAACTTGTAATCTATAATTCTCGGTACCTTTTATTCCATATGCCAGATATTTCCCAGACATATGAACTGCCAATAACTGTCCTGTGTAAAAATTGTGTTCCCACGAAAAGTCAACAATATTTTTCAATTTTATTTTCGAACTTCCATGATCATGCCCTCCTGGGGAAGGAACCACGGTGACTTCATTGCACATTAATTCAATAGAATGTTGATCTTCTTGTCCGCTAAACTCCCTGTAAAAATTGGAAGAACACTTCATGTCGCGCACGGACACTACGTACTCAATCTCAACTGCACCGTTAAATGTAGCGAATAGGATAGCGTTGAAATAAACTCGAAATATTTAGAAAAATGCTCGTAAGTTTAATTGTAAAGCAATAATAACGCGCTAACAGAAATTTAATTTAGAATCTTACACTGTCTGCTGATAGTGAGCATGTGTTAGGTTATCGTTTCCCACCGTCATCATTTTGCCGAATGCACCTCCAGCCTCTGAAAAACAATGTACAAGCGAAATTTGGCGGATTATGATTGGAACTTAGATAATTCTAACCCCCGCCGGTGGCACGCCTGGAAACGCACCTACATAAGTATAAAGAATGTTCTTACCTTACGTGCATAAATGTAGATTACAGTCGTCCAGTTCGCTAACGTATCGCATTAATTGAAGAAAGTTGCACGTATTACTAATTCATTAACGCCAACAAATGCATAGTGAGAAGTGGAGAAGTCGGTGGTTTTAAGAAAATGAAATGTCAGGCGGCCATCAGCCACTTGTCAGAATAGCAAGCCGGAAGTGCACCCGGCGAAATTACACAAAAATTCCGCGCAATGGCGCTCCACTCGTGGTCGAAATAAAAACGAGATTAATATTTTCATGCACCGATACTACATCTTTATATTATCTCCCCATAAAAAATGTGAGATCCAATTTCAGTATGACAATTTCAAATTTTCTCATAGATGTTTGAATAAAAATCACGCGAAATCTATCACCTTCCCACTTACTTCGCCTCGCTTTTTCAAAACGTAGTAGGTTCACTCTTATTTGTACATAAGCAAGCAAGGGGGAATTCGAGGTGGAACGAAACGTAAATACACTTTAAAAAAAAAGTATATAAAAAGTGATCAAAAAAAAAAGACGCGATTACAAATGTGATGTACCTAGAACATTTTAATATTATTAAACTGACAATAAGAGAATAACGTGTGACTACAAAGAAAATTCTTTAAATACGCGGAGGCGGGATATATGACAAGTTGTACGCGATAAATTTACATTTTATTTCTTAATTTTATATTACACTATAGACAGGCTTTTATTTATATACGTGTCTAACCTTTGGAAAATGGCAGTAGTGCTCAAACGTACGTAGACCCAAAAAGGTGGCAGTAATTTAGCTAACGTTAGATATACGTAAATAGCTCTTAACATCTACAATGCGTACATTTTGCTCGATGAACAGTACTACGGATTTTGCGTATACACATTTAAAGCAATAACGGAAAAGTGAATCGGACCAAGAACCATAAACTGTAATAGCGACATAATTAATACGCGTACGATCACAGAACCGTAATATTTAAACGCTTTCCTTTATTCGTGGCGTCGTTGCCCGTCAGTGCCAAACAATACCATTCGGGATGTCATTTGTTATGATAAGTACACCAATACCAAGAATTCATCTGCGAGCACGAATCTAATAGCGAAGTATAAATCCTCTTTTGCGGGGCGTACATATCTATGTGCCGTCCGATTCACATTAGACGGTTTCACAGTCCTACTCTTGAAGAAGAAAGATTTGAAAAAACATCTGTAATGCTCTCTTCGTTAATTCTTTCCTCGAGATGCGAGATGATAAAGTCTACTCTTCTCTTACACATCGGGAGTCTCCCCTGTGCGTTTCCACGAATCACTTTATTGACGCTAGATTTACGGAACTCTTTCACCATGCACGTATTTTCCGGTCAAATCAACGGATTTCCGTAAACCTAAGGTCCGCTTCATGCCTTTCTTCGTCCGTGCGTTTAGTTCACGCCGTTCAAAGTGACGGTCCTTTAATTTACATCTCGCTCGCGTTCTTCCAAATTCTCGAAGAGTCCTCGACGATCTACGTAGGATTTCGACAAGTTTATCTTTATATTTTCTTTATACCGCGCACTGCCTTTACGTATGTAGATTTTTTTGGGTCCTCCCTCTCGCACAACGCATTCTTTCATCACTCCCTCTCTCATTCGCTCTCTCGCTCACTTTCATTCCTCGTTCACTCTCATTCCTCGCAACGCAACGATACACTACACAAGCACACCGACAATGAGACACTGCGCCAATCCAATAGAAAAACTATCGTCGTTAAGTATTGTGCCATTTAGTTTATTCACAGACTCGTGATAACGGGGGACGAGGCTTGTACTTCGCATTATCCCCCACGCGATAATTGTACTTCTATCGCCACTTCTAACACTTTTCTCTCCATCTCCCTTCTATCTCCTCTGCCCCCTTCTTTCACCTCTTACCAATCTTCCTAGCTAATCTACCGCTACGGAGTCGAGCGATCTTAAAAATGTAATTATTCTTACCGATAACCGGGATCGTATCGTATATCGTCAGTTTATTTATTTTTGTTTAAGCGTAATATCTCCATTTGCCTAAGAGCAGCTAGTCACTAGTAAAATCCTGTAGAACGAAATTGTGCCCGGGGTATTGGGCGAGGTAAAACCGCGATCTAGAGATTTTCCGGTGCTCGAGTCGATGGAACTAAGCAATTTCTCGTTTTCGTTTCTCAAATTATTCTGCAGGATGAAAAAGGCATAGAGCGGAAGAAAATCGATAACTCCTTAAAAGACGACTCCGCGATCTTCCTTTTACTCTCGAATGCCACCGGAAATTCACGAGACGGTGTAAGCGTAGAGCTATGCTTCGTAGAGCTACGATTCGGACAATTACAAAATGTTCAATTAGACGGGATTGGCGCTTTACGTGGGATAATAAAAAAGGAATCTTCGAGACGATTCGCGCTGAGCGCAAACTCGACGGTGCTACTTTATGGTCCCTGCGGGATTTCGATCGGAGTCGTGTCTTCGTATAGCTCTATGCGCGCGTTCCTCTATGTGTTTCTGAGTGTGTATTTACGGATGTGTACGCGCGTATGCACATGCCTACACACAAGTGCGCGCAAATTTTCTTTTTCATCGTGCCACTAATTGTAAGCTGGAACGACTAAATCAGTTCTCAAAATTGATCGAAGCGAGGATAAAATCAGTTTATTTAAGAGTTCTGCGTTGCGCGAGAAAAGTGGCCAAGCTTTTGCCCGATCACCGTGTATTCGTAGCGATAATTCAATAAAGTGTCTACGAATTGCCAACAATTTGCTCGCTGCTATTCAGTCAGACGGACTTATTTATAATTCTATGCCCATTGTATGTAACATTGCTTTACTTACATCTGGAATGAAAACAAAATTTGTGCGGATGGCCTCCAGACGGTGCGCGTTCGCTTATTAAATTACGAGTTTCTTTTTGTTCTTGTCACGGATGCACCGAGGACTAGCAGTTTTTTAATCGTTCTCGCTCAAAAATTATTTTTCCCGGGCATCTCTACGAACAGGAACATAATACAAGTACGAATGGTGTAATTTAAAGCAATTAAGCGTTAATTTTTTTGTTCAAACCCGCACAGATTGGCAACCATCTGGACCGACACGCGTGGTAAGTAACAAGGAGTAAGAAGTAAACTATTTAATAAGTGACCTATGTGAAAGAATCTGTTCAGTAAGAACGTAATATTGCAAGATACAAAGCTTGTACGTACAGACAACGCGAAATATTTCAAAGTGTATGCGCCTACAGAAGATCCACGTCCGCTCACGAAATTCTCGGCCCTTCATGCGTCAGGACAGTAGAATAACTCGTACCCAATTAAAAAGCTACAATAATACAAATCGATCATTGTTTCGACAAATGGGAACAGCGCGTGGACGCTTACGGAGTGCCGAGAGATCGTGCGCATTTTCTTATTCATTTTTCGCGAAAAGTTAGACACGCAAAATCGCTACGTCGTAATTAAACATCGCGTTGCACCCTGATATGCTTTGGATATATTGCTCTCGCTCTTAAGCAATTACATAAATAAATAAATACGTAGAATAAATAAATAAATAAATAACAATATACAACTAATGACTTACACCATCTCGGTGTAGCTACGTGTTATCTTAAGTCTTAATTCGGTGGTAGAAGATGCGAGACCTGCGCTTGACTTTCGAGTTTAATTAACGCGCGAATAAGGAACGGGAGACGACACCATTGACATTTTAAAGGAAAATGAAGAAAAATGCTCGATCATTCGTATAACAGTTCGCACTTGCGTATAAAAATAATAATAAAGTATTTTACGGCTCGCATACGTCTTCCCTTTACACCATCGCATCGTCACGATTATTAATATTTTCCGCTCTAATCTCGACTGTCAAACCAAAATTACATAGAGATTTTCTACGGGGCGTTAAAATAGAAAAAAAGCTTACCAACTTAAATATATCGAATGCCACTTTCCGTGTTAAAACAGCCGGTACTCCGGGAACATTCTGTCTTTCTCTCCTAACGTTTCTCAAGTCCTAAACTAAAAACTAGCAAAACAGACTTTTGAGCGTGAGACTCGAACACACTCGATCGTTTTCGTGCGGACGTTCCTGACGTCATCAGCACACTTAAGATTTTGCGTTCTTTTTGATTAGATACACCGTCGTGCTCGGGGCCACGCTAAAATTCAATCGCGACACGAGCCTATCGTAGCGTTACGCGACACTAATACTAAAAGACGAGAAACTCTTTTTTTATTTCAAAAATACTGTACACGAGAATACCTTAAGCCACGCGAACGGATACACGCATGCTCGCTTTCGCTCGCTCGCTCGTTCCTCAGGAGTTTGCGGGATGATCTTTGTCGAAGCGATCTTACGATTGGATGAATCTCTTTTACACGTGCGCCTACTGGAATCGTACTGCTGCTCTTCTTCGTCGAGGTCTAAGCCAAGAAGGAATGAGCGGGACGAGCGAAACGCTGACGACGCCGACGCTGATGCTGACGACGAAGAAACTATGGATGCAGGAACGACGGAGGATAATGCGTTCTCCGTTTGCTGCGGCATCTTGCGGACATTCACCTCTTCAAAAATCTGAAGAACCCTCTGCTCTTGTCAGGCGCCGGTGCCATCAGCATTGGTACTTGATTCTTATGCGTTATGTGAATCTGCGTGGATTAAGGAAGAATCGTTAGAGAGATAATAATATCGAAGGTGACGTCGCAAGGGCAATGGAATATGCTTAAGCTTACCGTGCATGGGCCCTGCATCCATGGCTCCCCATCGATTTGCATAGGGAAACGTTTCGTCGTCGTGATCGTCACGCTGCTGCACTGTGCCAGTCTTCTTCCGGAATGACGTAGTCCAGTTTTCACTTGGCCCATATGCAGACAGTTCTCCAAGCCGATCACCTCTATCAGGTTGTCCCC
This sequence comes from Tiphia femorata, assembly GCA_944319695.1. Lineage (NCBI taxonomy): Eukaryota > Metazoa > Arthropoda > Insecta > Hymenoptera > Tiphiidae > Tiphia > Tiphia femorata. The sequence goes on from OX090899.1 coordinate 3,924,283, forward strand.
AATGTCTGTGGATTACGACAGAGTGATGAGAATGTTCATTGATCTTTTGAAAGAATCCAAACTCCGAGTGAATTTCATTAAATCGATATTAACAAATATACTCTGAGATTGGTAATCGAGAGAGGCATCTTGACTGACCTTGTATCGCGGCTGTGAGATCTACGGAATTGAAGCTGCTGGTGCTGAGCTCCTTGTCGGGACGTTTCTTTCGCTTCCCTAGTCGGTGCCTCGTGTGATGCTCTCCCCAGAGATTCGATCCTCCGTGAGTGAAAGGAATGTTTAAGAGCGCGACACCCTGGAGAGACGGTCCATGTGCCAGATCCAGAGGCGTGCCGTCACACTGCAATGGAAATTTCAAAGTTTATATCGAACGGACGTGGTCGCAGGTATGGACAGGTTTTAAAACAGGAGTAGTGTTCATTCGAGGTCGCAACGATTAATTGTGCGCCTCTCCTTTTTCTTACACCGAACAAGAACGACCGAGACTTGTAATTAAATAATCGATTTTAAATGCTCACAATTATCTCGAGATCTTCGTGAAGATTTTTGCAACTGGCAGCGAACTGCTCCGTGGTCGCGTACTCGAAGTACCAGAGCTTGTTCTTCATCCTGCTGTTGAACTTCTCCGGGTTCTTCTCTCTCTCCATGTGGAATTTTACGCAAATGGCGGCGTCCACGCCCACCGAAAAGTAATTGTTAATAATATTGTACGGTATGCTGTCCTGATTCGGCTTCTTCTCCTCCTTCTGGTCGAGGACTTCGATCTGCCACCGATCCATCATCACGGGCGTAGATTTTTCGATCTTCTACGATACCAAATAAGTAAATTACTTTGGGCGTTTCTAATGTAAAGCTTACTCGATCGTTTCTAAGGAAAACCGAAACTGTCTCTTACCTTGAGCACCTTGTGGACAGCTTCGCCCTCGTACCCGCCGCCCCAACGTAAGCAACGCGCAAGATCGTTACCGGTACCAAGTGGTATCACTCCGACGGCAGGCTGATACTCGAATTGTACGCGATCTGGAAAAATTGTCAAATCGTTTACCAAGGTCATTTGTCAATCTCACCGTTATCCATCCACGTGAAAGTAATTTCAAGTAAATTTACCCATAGTCTCCAGTACCCAGCCGACGGTGCCATCGCCTCCGCAACAAATCACCTTGAAGTTCTCCACGTCCTTGAACATCTGGAGACCCTGCATAGGTCCGCCGATTGCCAAATTGTGCACCTGCCGCGGATTGAGAATGTATTGAAACTTTCTCAGCATTCTTTCGCCCTGTCGGCCGCCCGATTTCGGATTTATGAAGACCAAGAGAGGCGTGCTACCGGGTAGCGGAGTGATTTGAAAGGACATCGCGGGTTGTTGATTAGACGCGGTACTGCAGGTGAGAAAACCACCGGAACTCACGGAGGAAGTGTCTTGTCCGTGCTTGCTTCCTCTTTTACTGTCCCGGGACAGTGATCTCTGCCTATCGAGGACCACCGGGCAGATCGCGGTCGGTGGTAGGATGTGAATTCCGTGCTCGCCCAGAGTACACTCAGCCCGCACTTGCGACACGCATCTGTTGTGTAGAGTCAGCTGACACCATCTACAGTGCAAGCCGGTGATGCCGTTGTAACTCTTTATGGTCTTTCTACACTTGGAGCACTTCCCGTGACAATTGCCCTCGACCCAGTGGTGGGCCATCGTTTGAGAGGTCTTCTTGCTCTTCACGTAAGTCGCTATGCAGGAGGCCGGTGCCCTTTGCACGCATCTCTCGTGCACCGTGTACTTGCAAACTGAGAAGAGAAAGCGAGTGGATTGAAGTGGAGGTAGATATTGAAGTAAATACAATCGTAAGAGTTAATTATGAAATTGATATTTATTCAAGAGTGTGTGCGAACGAAGTCTCGTGAGATTGGATTTATTTGAATGAAGCGGATTCTCGTTAGGAGCAATACTCACACACGCAACACAGCCCCTTCTTCCCGAGTCCGACCAACATGTTTAGACATAGATTGCAATAGGCGGGCTTGCTGAAGTGTTTTAACCTCCACAAATGATTCCCGTCCTCCTTCACGTTAGTGTCCAGCCCGAGGAGAACGAGTAGAGGAATCGTGGTAAGACCGCCCCTTTTCCATTCCTCCAAGGACACCGTACCATCCGCGTCATAATCGATCTCTATCATCATGTCCTGGAGAATCTAGAGATACCAGAAAATTTTCGTTATCTTAAGCGACTGTTTTCCACCAATCTTTCTCCATTGATCTGTATCGTTCATCTTGTTTTTGCCACAAGAAAATAATGCACGTGCATTAAAGGGGACCAAAGTTGCGAGATCGAAAAAAATTTCGATACGAGATTAGTGATCGAGTTTGCAATGAAATTTCGAGGTGCACGGGAGAAATGTAAAAGTTTACTCACTGGTTTCAACTCGGTGACGTCCCATCCGAGGTATTCGGCCACGTTCATCATCTGATTGACGATGCAGTCCATCTCCTGGAGACAGATGTGATAGCGTAATTAAAAATGCTGCTTGGATAGATAAAATATGATTTCGCATGGACATCTCGCCTATCTCCGGTCGCGGATGATTGGCTTTTATTGCAATTTCCATTCTATTCGTAAGCTGAGCGTTCAAAGAATTACAGCAATATATTCTGTAATTTAGATTATCAAGAGATAATCTTATTTGTTTTTGTCGATTCTAGTAGCACACTCGACTCATGGTCTTTAACAGAAATTATATCGAAGTACCAAAAACATTTGGTACTTCAACTTCGATTGTTCTCGAACTTCAAATACGCGCGCTCCTCGTTCCAATTATCTGACGGCTTCAAGTGTTTCATGACTCAGGAGCGTTTAACTGCCTAATTAGTTTTTACTAGACTACGGCTTTTTACTTCCTCTTAGCTTTGCTTATTTCGTGAATTGCAAATCACAGGAACGAAAGAAGAAAATTTTTCACGGGCCTCTTTAACCGGTTAACTGCTACGCGCATTAATATCTTACGTTAATATTCGCAATAAATAATATTTATACGAAGCCACGGACGAATCGTCTTGCGACTAAGTGCCGTTTGCATGGAGCCACGAGCGCATTATCTCGCGAGACCGATAACCATTCGTTGTCGAATTTAAGCGAATATTAACGCGAGGTATTACGTCCGTGACAGTTACTCGGTTAAGCAAGAATACTATCGGCTGTTTTCGGATATGGGACCAGAAATTATCAGGGGTAAGTCTCAGGAGGATCTGAAACAATTTGCCTCAATTCAACGATCTGCTCCTCCTCCTCTTCTCTCCTCTCTCTCTCTCTCTCTCTCTCTCTCTCTCTCTCTCTCTCTCTCTCTCTCTCTCTCTCGCTTAGAATCGATCGTTCTTACTCTCGCGCCATCACCACCGGTGAATTGCCTTGCCGCGAACTTCTTCCGTAGACACCTATCCATTACGCAGTCACTTGATAATAAATCACGTTTAGACTCAACGTCTCGCACAGACATACTATCCTAAACCTGGCTTCTGTGCTCTCTCGCTCTATACGTATACGTCACTTCGTTCCTTCCTCCTGCACTCCTGTCATTGCAAGACTCCCAAACTCCTATCCGCCCCCATACATCATCCTCCTATCTAACCTTTCCAAGATATCCATAATATTCTACAAACCCCATCTCTACCGTCGATTTTCTACTCGCAGTTTATCGCCTGCATCGATAAAGCCCACGGTACGGCGTGCCGGCCTTTACTCTCTTCTTGCTCGTAAAAAGATTCTATTTCGTCGTGAGATCGCGGCAGTTATCGTAAAGCTCCATCCCAAATGACATTCATCATCGTGTCTCGATCGTATAACTTCGGAGGTCGGCGCATGATCATCTCGTTGAAATCTCGCGGTGCTGACGAGATTAAACCTTTGACTACTGAATATTCTCGGCCTAAGCATTCCGCCCGAATAGTGAACTTAGCGATTGGAAATCGTACGAAACGAAATACCTCTCGGCTAATCTGAATTCCGTTGATTAAGTATGCAAGACGCAATTAAGATATAATTGTATTTTTTACGTCAAATTAAAAGATTCAAAAGAGTTTTTTTTTAGCATTAGTATTATTTTATTAAATTGCCGAACGCACGCATGCTGGTAACGCTTATCGAATGCATACGTGCGCTCATAGTCTACCCGAGTAGCTTTTGCTTGACGCACATATGCCCCCATGGCAGTCAAAGCGTTCAATTCGATTCGGTCCGATCCAATCGCTCTAACTCTTTTCTACGTCTGGTATTTTATAAAACGTATTATTGAAAAATCGCGATTGTTTAATAAAACAGGAAGAGCTTTTAGTTAGAGATAAATTATGTTCGGTGGAAGGCGATCGGAGAAAGATTTATAAACAGTTTTCCATAAACTTCTCGTTCGCCTTTGGCCACGGAGAAACGCAAAAATGAACATTGAATCCTTCGTCTACCTGTTGTAGCCTGCTAACATTAATTATCAGTGATCGATCGTATCGATTAGTCTCTTCAAACATGACCACTCATCTTACAGTAAATTTCAAGCGCTTTTACTAAGCTCTCGAGCTTTTCGTGCAAGAGTCGCTTCTCTGCGGTTTGCACGTGCGTCGGGACGCTCGTCGCCGTACGACGACGGCCGTTTCTCTCCTCTACACAGCTGTTCCACCGCTCGTAACTTTGCGTAAATGCGGTAAATCCGCCGACCCTTGGCGCGACGACCCACGCGCTCATGTAAATATAAGTTTTCTAGGAGCGCACGACGAGAATCCGTGTATGCACGAACGTTTGTCAACATACTGTGCTGCGTCCATTACTATTTATTGCTAGTCGAACGATATGGAAATTGGTACGGGCGAGTAAGGGACGATGCCATTAGGCCAGCACGAGAATTGCACGAAAAATACGAGTATTTCCACATTAGGGCGAGTAACGTTAGAACTCAGCTTCGCAGAGGTCGAACGAGCGAGGAAAGTTAGAGTCGTCCGGTAAAACTCAACGAAAGTTTCCTTCACTGCCACGCGAAAACTGAGAAATGCTATTAAACGATTAACATCCGAGGGGAATGTCATTACGCGATTTCCGCAAATGCGATAACCGTTAAATTGCGCTACGAGTTTTAAGAAGACCGTCCGCCATGCACTAAACGATAAAAGGAACTGGCCGCTCTAAATGCGGAGCACTTTCGTGCAACTTTCATTGTTAAAGCATCCTTTCGTCGAGTACGACAATTTCGAACACTCGGTCCCGCGCATTACTCCAATCACGGGCAAGTAACGGAAAAAATGGGCTTGTTGATACTGCAACGAGCGTAAGAATTTGTCACGTAAATTACGAGGGACGATCGCACTTTCGATTCATTCAATTCGAGAAATTTTTTCTGTATGCAAGTAGCGCCGGAGTGTTCTCACCGATGCGGGCACAACGAAAATACCCCTTGGCTCTACCCTCCGGTGAAAATTTAGATCAAGGGCTCTATCGGGCATCGATCGAGTTTACATCGATGACGAAAAATGATGTCCTCTTCTCTCACCGTTGTACGCTTTCTCATGTGTTTACATTCGACGAGTACGATACAGATATAGATAACATTCTCTGATCTCGACGTTCGCGCGTGAGTCTACGCGAATATAGAAATACTATGACGTTGTCGGATATTCCGTGGAAATCTTCCTCTCTTCTTTCACTTTTCTTTTGTCATACGAACGCAAAAAAGAAAAGAAAACAACGATGTCACCTAAGGTATAAACAGACTTAAAATCCTTTTGCGAATTTATCTAGCACCCAGTCATCCCTTTCACGAGGTTCCTCGAGCGTCCTATGCTCGCCAGATTTTCTCCCCTTTGCACGTTTCCACGGAAAATATCTTTCCATTTGTAACTTTCAGGCAAAAGGATCGTCGCAATCGGGTTGTCAGACGACCGAAGAATTTTTCGCTCGTCTCGCTGATACCTCTTTGCGAAGCTTTCAACGGCACTTCTGTTCGTGCAAAGTCTCCTTTTGAAACGTGTCACCTGTCGTGACTTATCATGCGTGGATTCCTTGTCACTCCCCCCGCACCTTCTTTCGAAGTATCGATCTTGCACTCGGAGGAACGCGAGCAATTGCCCGCTCAAAGCGACACGTTAGTCGCGTTCTCTTTCCCATGTGTCAGTTTCTAGTTTCCTGGTTATGCTATGTCAGACGTCAGGGATAATTGTAAACTTCCAAGAATGACGATAAAACGCGGTCGACCTACCTATCGCGTGTAATTAATTTCTTTAACATTTCACAATCTTGGGAGTATGAGTTATCGGCGCGTGTTGTCGATGTAACAAGAAGCCACGTAAGGTGTAATGGAAAATTTTTAATCGAATGATCCGTAGAATAATATGGCGAGCTACGTTAAGAGAGAACGTTCGTCGAGCTTTACTCACATTTGTGTCTAGAACTCCATTTCCGTCGGTGTCATACAGCCGGAACATGACTGTAACAAAAAAAAAGTAGAGAGGGTTGGTAAAGTTCGCTTTCGAGTTTACAAATCAAAATGCATGCTATGCAACAAGTTGCGCGGGGTGTCCGTTGTACGGGTGATCCTTCTCCCTGTTTGGGAAAATCGAGGATCGCGACTTTTGATGGACGAGAGGGTCGCAGTAAGCAAACAGGACACATAGGTTTCGCGCGTAATGTTCGAGCGTACATTTCACTCACGGGTTTTCAGCGTGGAACGAAGAGAAAAGTGATAAAAAGAATTCGTAGCTTTACTCGTCTTTAAACTATCGACTTTCGCGGGAAGTAAGAATTAAGCTGAAATTATAAACTTTCGTCACCGTTTCACCACCGTCCGTTTCGTTACCGTTGTTGATTCTCGTAGATATTTGTATACAGTTACTATAAAAATCAACAATCGTAACTACGTTAGCTGCGAACGGCAACAGTGGCGGAACGGTGGCGAAAGTTTATAAATCCAGCTGTAATCGCGAAAAAAGAACAACTCACATTCTAGCTTATCCTCCGGTCTGCCTGCTTCCAGTAGCGAGAGATAGCACACGATGTCCTTGAGGCTGACCTTCACCGAGTGCACGTCTATCGTGCTCTGCTTCCTTACGAGATGTCGCATTTCTGGAAATTGAAGTACACTGATTCGCAACTATCCTGAAATTGATTGGAAAGAATACCGGGTGGTGCTCCCGAAACGTCAAATTCTCTCGTTCGCGAACTTCAAACCTCGAGATTGACCCTCTTAACGCTTCTACCTCGCCAGTTTTCGTGTCTCGCGCGGTTCACCGCGAATCTTTCGCGCTTCGTTTGCTACCAAGTCGTTCGCTCGACGAATTTCATTCTCGAGCGAACGTCAACGACTGAGGGCGATCGTGTCCTCGCGCCACTGCAAAATTTTCAATGTTGCGTAATGCCAATTTGGGATTCCCTTTACACGAATTTCCCGCGAATTGGCCACTGCCCGAGCACGCGAGAAAGTGAGCGCAACGGGGAGGAGAGAGACGAACAGGAGAGACAAGAGAGACGAGAGACAAAAGAGAGGAGAGAGATGAGAGAGACGAGAAACCGGAGAGAGACGAGAGAAACGGGAAACAAGAGAGAGACCAGAGAGACGAGAGAGAGGAGATAGACGAGAGATCCAATTCGTCGGATATTTTTAGATTACAATGGCATTAGGTCGTTCTCTAAGAATCTCTATGAAGAGAACCTGTTGCTTCTGCATGGATCGGTAGCGGCGCCCGGCTGGCATTGCGCACACAACACGCGTGTGTAGTCGCGGCCAGAAGACGCGTTGCATGTACAGAACCTCTAATTATAGAGCGAAGTGGTGCCCGCTTATACCGATCGTCATTCTGTACAGGATATTTCGGGAATCCCTCTATACCACGCGTACGTCTAATCTCGAGTAAATTTAACGGTGAAGTTTCTCAATCTGGGAGGCTCGCCTACCCACCATCCTTTCGGCCGGTCACGATCGAGGTTGTCTTCAATACCGTTTACATTTATTCGGTCCTTTCTCCTGAAACTCACTTATCAATCGTTTTACGCTACTTGCTCAACCGTGAGTCTAAAGATGCTTTCGCAAATGCGTTTCGGATGATATACTTTAATGTGGTTTTTCACTTATTGTTAGTCGACCCTGCTCGAGACACGTCGGCAGCGCGTCACCCAGGGACATCCTCGCCCGTCCATCTCTTCCTTTTCAACAAATCCCCGATCTGTTGCTGCGACGACCCGTCTCGGCGGTTTCGCCTCTCTCTTTCATTTTCGCAGATCGGCCCGACTTCGTGCAGCGTTGGGACAGACTAAAAATAATTCGGCGCGAGACACGACGCGAGCAAAACGCGACGCGCTCTCCTGCCCACACCGTCTACTCAATCTCTCCCGTCTCTGCTTATCGGTACAGACATTTCCGCGTGTCTCGAGAACCTCGCGATATTTAGTTCTTATTTAAACGATGCATCGGTGCAGAAAGATCTTGCAACGTGATCGAGGAGAGCGAGCCACAAGAGCGACGGCCAAGGGCTAATTTCTTTCTTCGGAAATAGCTTGCAATCTTCTTTTTATAACTTCACTGAAACATAAGTGGATTCGACCTTGGATCGTCGCACGTCGATGAGAACCTTCGAACCCTGGCGAAAACGATCGGAACGATTTTAAAGTTTATACGAGATAGAGTTTAGTCGATGCTAATTACCGTAATTTCGATCGATCGACTCCATAAAGCTATGCACGGTTAATTGCCCATCCCGCGCGCCATTCTGAATTCACCGCGTTCGCAATTGCCTGGTTACGGCAATTTTGCTCTCTCTCCGTTATTTGACAGTTAAATATTACAAGGTACATTACGCTTCATTTGCGCAGCTAACTAGAGTAGGTAGCGCTCACTGACAACCGCGATACGAGTGATGCGATTAAATCATTTAAATCAATTAGCTGTCAATTTATTAGACTAACGAGCTACTAAAATCTAATAGCAGAGAAGAGGGGAGCATTGGTACAACGATATTTGGTTGGTGTAACGGAAAGATTCCGTGACAAATTCTGCACTTTGTTAATTTCATATTTTAATTTCAGCGACTGTAGGTTCGCGTATTAAGTGCCAACAAAATCTTTGATTCGTGAAATTTTGTTACTGTTCGTATCGTCTACGGTACAAACCGATTTCAGGGTACATTCACTGCTGTAAAAAATTATTCGACATCATGTAATAACACAGGAGGAAACAGCAAGATAATATTAAATCCTCGTTCCTCGTAACTCCTGCAAAGCGACAGTCCACTTTAAACTAAAGTCAGCTACGCCTTTATCAGATTCAATGCTCGCGGAAATTTAAACCTCCTTCCAACGAAAATATCGGCCGTCGCGAAGAATTCACGCGATAATCTCACTCACCATCTTTAAGTAGCGCGCCGGAGATATTGGGCAGGCGCATCAGATTGCTCCTCAGGACCATTATCCGGGCAAGGGCGCACGATTAAAGTCAAAGATAAACGAGACGCTCGAAGTTACGCGAACGATAAGACGAAAGTGAAAATTGATGCGCGCGCGCGCGTAGAATCTCGAACGTCCATAGAATCTTAGGTGGTGCCGACGAGCGCACGACCTTCGATCGACTCTTCACGTCGGCGTGAAAGGTCGACGAGCGAGGGTTAAAATATCCTCGGACTTTGGAGATCGATCGATCAATCGATCTTCCTCCTCGCCTCTTCGTCCCAACCCTGAATTACTTTCTCGCGCACCACCTTCCCCTCGTACTCGAGTCTCATCTCCTTCTTCTCTTTTGCGAATCTTACAATCGATTTGTACGAGCGCGTCGATTCGTTCCGAATCGCGATTAATGATTTAAGCAGACTGCGCTGCTCTCGACACACTTGTTGCTTCTCATGCGACTCGAACGTAACTGAGAGAGCGCGGCAAAGGCTCCGCTAGGATACGCGCGCGATTCCATCTTCGCCCCTTTCTCGCTTTCTCACCCTCTCCCATCCTCTCTCGCTTTTTCGTACTCCATCCAGTTGCTCTCTGTGGCGAGCGGTGACGTGACCGCGCGTCAAATGACACGCAGCACACGACACGATCTATTTCGGACATTTGGCGGGCACGCGGTGCGCAAACGCGGCACCCGCACGAATTCGCGGGAATAATTAAATCTCCGTTGCGGAGGTATGTAGTTCTCGTTGCACGTGACACAGTTAAATTTGTTTATTTAAACGTGCAGGATCTTTCGACGATAAGAGTGACCGAACGTATGTAAGCTCGTTGGAAAGATCGTCGGATGAACGATTTCGTTTTTACGTTCGGACGCACTTTCACGAAAAGGCGAAGATCGTTAGAACTCGAACGTAGCTGTTCTTAGATACGGATGTAATTAGAGAGTGACAGCAAAAAGAAAACACGAATACAATTAGCCCCGGAGCACTGAGGTAATCAGACTGTAATAATAAGTAACAGTGGAGAAGAAACTCTCTTTGATATTCTTCTCGTCTCCGTGCTTTGTAAAATGGACCCGGAGATGAGTAAAAAAAAAAAAGTCGTAATTTCCGTGGTACATCGAGTGACTTTTTCATTAAAAAAAAAATCTTCCTCGTACCACCGCTCGGTCGACTCGTCCGCTCGACTTTTCCATCCCCTTTCTCCCAGGTCTCCGAACGAAAATGAATTAAACAAGTGGCCCGTGGTTACATTGCGCAAGAAGGTGCACGCGACTCACGATATACGACGATAAGATTGGATTCGTTCTCCAAACAGATATCCGAGAATAACTACGTCGAAAAATCTTCCTGCATCCTGCGACTTCCGGTAACGTCGAGAGGCACGCTGCTCGTCGGCCGCCGAACGACGATAGTGCGGACGATAATTTAAAATAGAAATTTCCTCCTCACTCCCCCGTCACGGTCGCGGTTTACCCGCGTAATCGATGTATCGAGACAGATGTTAATAAACATCTGGTCCCTTCGTGGCTCCCCAGAACGCGCGCGGTTAGTTTGATTTTAGAACGCGAGGGCGATCCCGTTGAAAGGGGAAAGGAAGGAAGGAAGGAAACGCGGAAGATAAACAGGATCGTCTGGGAGCTGGTGGAGTCGTGCGTAAACGTAAGATTAAAAGATCACGTGTAGACAGCGACGTCTCCCAAATTAGAGGACGATCCGTTGCGTCTTGTGTCGCACGACGAGCGTAAGAATTTCATGCCGCTTGTAAAGATGCGGCGCCACTTCTTGACGAGTCGATTATACGCTTCTGCTTTCGAAGTACGCGCGAAAGGAGGTCGTCTTCTATCGGGGTTATCGTTCCCTTTACTCTCGAGGGCACAAAGGGATTTGCTCGCGATTCCTACTCACTTCCTCCTTCTCTCTATTTCTCTCGTTCCACGGTTATGAATTACACGCGACTACGAAGGGAACGTCGCCATTGTCCCTTATCCATTTGCGTGGGTGGTACGAGGGCTGAGCGCAAAGTTACGGTCGACCGAGTAAGCAAAATAGCGCGAGACGACAACGCGGTCCAGTAGAAGCTCGTACCTTCTTGAAAAGCACCGAAAAACGGGCGAACGGGTATACGAGGATCGTAAAATAGAATTACGATGACCGTCTTCGACCCTCTTTGCCCGTGTCTCCTGGTTTGCACGACGGAATTGCACTTCCCCTTCGGATACGACGTTGGTCTCCTCTCCATTGGTGCCACCCTCGTTTACGATCGCTGCATTGTCTGAGAACTGAGAGTCGCCCGCCGTAAGATCGATCGTTCGCCTCCCCCAAAATAGACAGGTTTTATTCCGGTCCTCCGATGCTATTATCGGGAAGAAACGATCTTGGGTGGTAGCGAGGAGTTGAATGGGCTCGTGGAGTTCCCTTGTTTTTGGGAGAAACTCCAAAGTTTCCCTCGAATCGGTCGAATCCCTCGGTTGTACCTTCCTTCGTTAACCGTGTCAGAGAAGTTGGAATAAAGACGCTCCAGTGATTTACATCAATTTATAGATATCAATGGAATTTTGCTATTCCGCGAGCTTATCTCCGACCACGTCGAAGTCCGAACGTTTTTCGACTTGAAATGCAAAATTGAAAAAATCTTTCTCACGAGACATCTATTTCAAAACTGTTCAACGAGAACGCCCCTGAGAAACATGTCACGTTCGTATCCTTGTACCTCGTTACGACCCTTGTGAGGTATTACGTCGGGCGCTTTACTACTTTTATCGACACGAACTTTTTCTAACGATTGATTAAATTTCGCTGGTTGAACTGGAGTCATAATTAAAAATCGACCCACCACCCTGCTTCGTGCAGCAAGTACGGACGATATTGAAACGCGAGCCTATAATTTATCCGTCAAACTTTAAGCAGAAATCATTTTTCGCCCGTCCCATTAATCATTAATCCTTTTTCCTTCCACCGATATCGACAGTTTCCGTAAATTTGATTATATCGTTACGAAAGCTACAGCGAGCTACGAGAGTATCGTAAATCATTTTTAAGGACTCTCTTCTACCTTCTCAATCTCCAGCCTTTTCTCGTTGAAGTTCACCTGACAGCTTCCGTAAGGACGATCGATCGTTCCGGTAAAGTATCCATGCAACATTATCGATTACACGCTTTCGTTTGTATATACCGCTCGGTAAGTTTGATTAATGTTAACATTACGTGACAGAGGATATCGAATGGATGCGGCATATCGTCATATTATGCAGTTATAGGGTACCCTTAAGATATTAAACTTTACGTAGAAAAATGAAGATTTATTAACTTTCTTGCCCTCTCTTCGCTTCCATCTTTGCTCTGAAATATTCTCGTACCGACGACGTAACTTTCAATCGGAGTTACAACTATCGGAGATGCATCGAGGAAGCTATTAACCGTACGATCGCAGGATAAAAGAACTTCTCTTTCTCTCTCTCGAGAGAGAGAGCACCGTTGACGATGAACAAATTGTCCCGAAGCGCGTCACCGCCCATCGTATCAGGCCGGGTCCCGTTCTTCCAGTGCCGACGTTGTCGACCGTTCGAGACATCATCATCAGATTTCTATTACCGACGTGTCTATCGAGTTAGTACCCATCCGCGAACTTCCGTGTGGCCCGATCGTTCCGTTTTACGGCGTCAAAATTGTTTGCAAACTTCACTCTGGAGGTCCGCGCCTCGTCACGACGGATTATAGGCGCCTGGTAATGGGAACATTTAGCGCTGGGGTAGTTCGCCGACGAGCATCTCCCTCGAGAGAGGAAAATATTATTGACGATCTTTAATGGTGGACCGAGCGACGTAGTAAATGGCGCGCTGTCCCGTACAGCCGTACAGCATCCTCCATCGTCTTATCTTTCGCGCTGGTGGCACGAGGTCACGTCACGTCCCGTAGGACGGCGTGGAATGAGAATCTTTTTTGCTCCAACTGTTCAGACCCCCCGACGTCGTAAATAAAAGAATGGCGAGGGAGTGATGCGCAACTATTCGCGGGATATTAAACGCCGAGGCGGGACGTAACAATGCGCAGGATAATGCTCGTTTAGTTACCTAATCCGGCATGGTCACGTAGCAAATCGTTGGAAAGTTTCGAAAAATCGAGCGAAGAAATTTCCTCGACGGGAGATATCGTTGAATGAATCGCGAAATTGACGAGTGACGTTGCGCGATTTTCCATTCTTTTTATTCTTAACTGCTAGCCGTTACTTGCGCTCTCCCGGTTTTCATATCTCGCGAACTTTCATCGGCCGCGAAAGTTTTCGCATCGCGGTGAAAGTACTTGGAAACAGTGGCGCGCTCATTCGTCCGAACGTTCGTTTCGTACCTTCCAATTTCCCGTTGTTGACGAGCAGCGAATTGTTCGACTTCCTCGACGAATTTCGCGACATTTGACTGTGACTCGGGCTACTGTCGGTGCTCTTCTTCTCGAGGACGTCGTGGCAGCTGTAGGACGTGTGCGTGACCGTCAGCATCGGATGTACGCTTCCTGATTTTCGTCGTGAAACAGAGAAGGAAACTTTGAGATTCCATCGAGGGACGAGAGCGGAAGATGCGCTCGGGATACGATACTTCTTTTTGCCGCGTGCATTTCTCGTCCCAGCTGATTGGAATCCGGGCCCCTATCGTCGGGTAACGAACAATAGAAACTCGCGATCCGTAAGGCGGGGCAAAAAAAAGTCCTATCGAAGTCCGTCGAGCCCTCGTGACGAGATAAAATTGCTCGGACCTCCCATCGTTACCATTAATCTCTTTTCTCTCCCGTTCGTTTCCCCGATTTCTTGCACAAAAGTGCGGGAGCTACGACCAACGTGAAAGGAAGCACGGGCTCGAGCGAAGCGTGAAAGAGTTCGACTATAAAAAGCGAAAAGGGGATTGATAATTTTGATTTCACGCGAGATCGGAGCCCAAGCCAAGCCGGTGATCTCTTACACGGGAGATCACTTGGAAAACCATCGTTTACAATCGAATCTAGAACACACGAGGATATTATCCACGATGGAAATTTTGCATATTCAATCGCATTAGCTTCGCGACCGCGTAAAACGATAATCGCAATTCGCAATTAAAAGTTTCATTACGCCCTATTTCTCACCTTGCAGCTTCTCCTAAGTCACCGCGTAATTAGCCCAGATCTTGAATTTACACATGAAACGTACGCTCTCCCGAGAGCTTTACCAAGACTAGAAAGAAGGTTACTCGACGAAGAGGGAAATCGGGGACGCGGTATTCAAAATCGTCAGGCACGAACGAAGGGAGAGAGCGGAAGAAAGGGAGATAAGGAAGGACGAGACGAGGAAGAAGGACGAGAGTGCGGTGCTGGATCCTTAGGAGATAGGAGAAATTCGGGAGATATATCCCGAGGCCACGACTCTTCTCCGCGTCGGTCCCCAGGGTCGGTGGTACGCCCCGTTCCCATCCCCTACCCTCGCAGTCGGGATCGCACGACAATCGATTAGGCAAATACTTCCTGAACTTTACCGGTGCGTGCCCTCGTGGAAGCCTCGCTCTCCGTACGGTGATGGCCCAGCGCCTGTAGTTTCTCCGTGAGACCGTGAATTTTCTCAGCGAGGGAGGATCCGCCGCCGTGAGACTCCGTGGAGGCGCCCCCAGGTAAGCCCGTGCTGTTTACGTTACTGCTGGAGGTAGTGTGCGATGTAATTGCGGCGCAGGCGGTGGTAGACGAGAGCACGGCCATCTCCTAGGAGGGTGGCAAGCAAAAGGATACGTGTAACAAGCCGTTTTGTCCCTTATCGCACGCGTAACGCTCGCCTCTTAATTTTCAAGCCGTAAGCCGAGAGTGCGCCGAGAAAGATAGAAAGAGGAGAGAGAGAGAGAGAGAGAGGGGGGAGGACAAAGAGGGAGGAAGATGTGAGAAAAATTCGCCCGACGCTTTTTCCGCTCCAGGTGCCACCCTGGGGATGGATCGTATTTACTCTTTCTCACGGTGCAATGAAAAGCGGTGTTTGCAGAATTTTTTGTAGCTCGTAACCTTTCCACGTGGTGTATTTCGAAGAGTTTAGTTATTCAAACATCGTATCAATTTGCTCGTAAGAATTTGTATGTGGTAATTGACTCGTTGTTATCGCGGACACCTGCGCTCACGATAAAGTTTAATCGCGAGGACAATTGTAGTAATCGGGGTACCTAATTTAACACTTTATCGACCGGTAGTGATTTAACATTTTATGCGCTTCTCACCGGCCGCTCGGCCACAGATACAGGAAAGTTCAAAAATTATTGATTCATTCGTCGACCGTGTACCGTTTTCAATATTATATGTCAATGTGGAGCTTACGGTACAATCTAACAATTCTATCTCCATAATTGATAAGGAAGTATCGGTTCCCATCGCGAACCATTAGTAAACTATCGGCCAATGAGCATCGGCGACAAAAAGCCGATTAAACGGCTACCGGTCGATAAAGTGTTAAAGAACATTTAAAGAACAATTTCAATTTTGCTCACCGTCTTAAATGCAGCGAGTTTCGGCGCAAGCGCATAACTTAACCCCTTGAGATGCCCTTTGACGGCGGGCAGTCGCTTGGAGGATCGAAGGTACGTATATCTAGTATCCGCGAGAGATTTCAAAGGCTTGCACTTTACCTTAAAGGCCTTGCCGTCGACTCCGCGCACTCCCTTCTTGACGAACGACAGAAAGAGATGGCGGCAGAGCTCGTCCGGGCTGGCGACCTCCAAGTACGTGTCCAGAAATTTCCGGAAACCGTCATAATCGATGTCCTGAAAGCAGAAATTTTTCTTCCATTAACGAGAATCTTTTTCCACGAACACCGTAACTGTTGGCATACATGTGAAGTGGAGTTCACGATACAAGCAGCGAAGACACGTTCGCGACTATAGTATTTATTTTACCGTCTATGGCATAGGAAGGCCAATCAGCACCTTACACGCGATACCAGCTCCGCGACCGCGCCCCAATCTCTAGACTCTTTACTCCTATTCTCGCCAGTAATACTTTTCACTGCCACGTGTTCGCTGTACACCCATTGTGACTATATAATATTAAAGTACAATTAATCTCTCAACTCCTTTTATCTATCCGTCCACCGGCGTTTTATCTCGCAACAGTAACGATATCTTGCCAAACAGCGCTTCGAAGGAATTATCGCTTGGAGAAATGAAAAGGAAGGATCAGGCAGACGTGAATTATGAAATTTCACGATCCACCCGTGTAGAGTCTTGTCGCACGATAGAGTAATAAATCGGACGAACCTTCGAGAAGATCGAAGCGAAAGAGGAAGAGAGTGAAAGTTATCCGGTTGCTCGGCGAGCCGCGAGAAGCATTGTTACATCGCGAAATCTTACACCCTTGAAATATCGATTGCACGCAGCTGGAAGGACGAGGAGAGGACGCGCACCTATTTCTCCCTTTTCCGCATTTTCCCGCGTTCCCGTAAATCGACGATAGGCAGTTATTCCGGGCCATTGGCGGCGACGGAGGCGGAAGGAAAACTCGGGCGGAAATACACGCGGCAGATCTCGCGTCCACCCTCTTCCTCGACTCCTGTTTCGATTCCATTTGGAAAATGGATTTCATTCGACGCGCCGAAGATTACGGGATCTTAGGAGAATCGCGCGGTCGTCGACGCAATCGCTTCTTTCTCCCTCGATCTCTCTCCTTCCTTCTCATTCCTCTCGCCGAATGCTCTCTCCTGCTTCTACTTCGTCGAGTCTTCGCCAATCGTGACAAGCATATTCCGTAAATTGATTATTTACGAGGACAGTTGTTCGACCCATTACGAAGCCGTGTGTGCTCGGCCGTTTCGCAGAGAGAATCGATAGTACTTAACGCAATTAACCCGCGTTAGCTGACTGCGAAACCGTGGAATCTATTGTTCGCGAATTACGGGGAGAGAAAGGAAGAAAGATCGTGAGACGGTGGGAGGAATGATAGGGCGTTGCCGTCTCGGTGCGAAGAGGGGTCGGAGAATGAGAAACTTATTATGTACTCGTAGGATGCTATTCGCCGACGAGAGGTATAGCGTGCCTTCTCGAGCGGGCTCTTTAACGCGGTAATAAATTCTGCGGCGCAACAACGCGAGCAACAATTGATAATAACGGAGGAAGCGAGAGGAAGGACGGACGAAACTAGTCAAGTTTATCGCTTCACCGTTCACCGTGGGATATTTCTCTCGGGCGGTGACTATGAAATTATAGCGACATAATCTGACCTAATCAGAGCGATCAATTCGAGATTTATGCGTAATTACGTCGCATTTGCATGCGTAACGGGGCAAATAGTATAGATGATCTGGCAGCACGCAAAAGGGACCACGAACGTGTCCATCCCAATATTCCGATTACACACTTGCAATGGTATACGCTTCGACAAATTAGTCGCTCGGGGTTACTTTAATCAAATTCGGAGAGATCGATGTGGATAGTTTGGAGAAAAATTGCGATCATCTAAAGGAGTCGTTTTTAAAGTTTTCAATGTCACGGAACACTTTTGATTAGAAGGATAATTTGAGGAACACCAAAATTATCAAGACGATTAAGATCGTATTTTTAGATAGTGGTTCAATCGCCACTATACGACGAAAGTCGAAATTATGGTATTTTTGTGTGCTCTGCATATTTACTACCTAGGTATAATATACATTGACGCTTTCATAATTTCACGGAATATTTGTAACAAGTGTGCGGAACACTAGTGAGCACAGGTTAAGAATCACTGATCTAAATCGACGTAAAACGGAGTTCAATCTCATCGTGAATCTTTCGTCGATGATGCAAGAACGTGAGAATTAGAAAGATTTTCCTTTATGGAGAATTTTCAAGTTTTGCGACATGTTCGGCGATACTTCGCGCTCAAACGGCCGACCGAAAAATTCTCGGCTCGCACGAAAATGAAAAGCAATATCCGACATAACCGTAGAACAATGGGAAATCTACGCGGTACTTCCCGAGGCACGGTAAAATTCCCCGATTCGTACGCCACGCAGAAATTGCATGCCGCTCCCTACCGCGTCACAGTTCTCCCGATCGACGTGGTCTCTCTTCGAATTTCGCGAACGTTTCTACCTCTGAACCGCGAGCCGAACGAAAAAGCTACTTTCCAGGCGAATAAATTCGATTTGAGGTAGGTACACCGATATCGATCGTTCGAACCTATGAATACGTTGAATATGTAATACAAAAAAACCTACGGCAATGTGCCGTATAGAAATAGGTACCTGCCGGGGTGTCGTTTGGTAATAGGCGAATGCCAATAACAGGCTCTTCTTTATCGAATCGCAAGAAAATTCTCCCTCTGCTGCGAAACACGGTGCACTAACTCGGACAAGAAAACGTGGAAGTGCGACCGTTCTACTCATATCCGCGCGTACGGTAAGATTCAAAGCTCGTTTCAATCGTATAATTTAACGAATAAATTCTCCGTAGAATAAATTTCGTTCTCCAACGATTACCGCGCAAAAAGAGCATCTCCTTCGGAAAAGTGCTCTGCTTGAAATTCGACGAGGCATCTGAACTTTCTCGGAACGGCTCGCGAGAGCGGAAACTCGTGTATTAATTTTCCGACTTCCGCGGTAGGAGGAAAGCATCCGGGTGGATCGATCGACTAACAGAGATGAATAACGATTAATGGCCGAGCGAAAAAGTAAACTTCGGCTCGGGGACCGAATCGATTAAACATTACGAGCCTGCGTGGCTGGAACCGTGAGCCTTTCCTTCGACGGAAACGTACCTGTTGATCGGGATATAATTAACCATCTTTGCCGATTGCCACCGTCTATGGAATCCCTGGCGCGATTGAATTATGCACGAGCCGTGCGCCCCCAGGTGTACTTCGGGGTTCGAGCCTGCTCGGGTAATTCGCTTAAGTACAACAATGGCGCGCCGTTAATTGTAAACGAGCTGAGTGAACGCGCGCGGATCGAATCCGACGACACACGGAGCGACGAACTCCTCGCTGGAGTATTTTCAGGCCCGATTGATTTCTTAATTGAGAATTCTAATTCGGAGCCGTCCGGAAGCCGAAGGCTACCAAGTTCGATTCGATTGAGAGCTTTTCTGGGCGCGCCCACCGAAAATGTCCGCCCGCGGTCAACGGACTGGAATTGATTCTCCCGATTATTTTAAGATTCGCTAGAAATGGAAGTGGCAAATTCGAGAATCGAAGAAGGAAGCTGGACGAGAATACTGTTCCACGACGAGTCCTGATCCATCGAACGAACGCCGTTTAATGTAAATTTTTTATCGACGCTCGGTCACGTTCGATATCTACTTTGCTTTTAATTAGCATTTCCCGGAATAAAGAGGTCAGGAAACAACGTGGAACGCGTTTTCCTCTTTTTGGCAAATTATCGGGAGCCATCCCGGGACCCGGCCTCCCGAGAATTTCCGGTTTCACAAGAAAGTTGGCCAATCTCCGTGACACAATGCCGTTTCGGTACAGGAGAATCTGCATAGATATTGGCTCCATCAACGACGGGTGACCGAACATCCGCTTCTTTTTGGAAAATTCAATTGGCAAGGATCACGGAACTCGCGAAGCCTTGAAATACAATCCAGATACGAAGGACCGTTTAAGTTTCGCGAACTATATAAGAATTATATAAGAATTTAGTTTAAGAGGCAAGCTCGAGATAAAGCTCGCGTTTGCGGAGCATTTGGATTTTCTTCACCGCGCATTTGCACGGAACTCTAATTTACATGGCGTATCCGTGGTTCGTGGAGATCATTTGTTTGTGGAAACTATGATCTCTTCGTCGCGACCCTCCTCGAAGGACACTTCCGGCGAGCGAAGATGAAGATTGGATAAATCGTAAGAGAATAATTCAAGTCCAACGAGGAACCCATCGAGGAAGTTGAATAAAAGAGACACAGGGGAGGACGGGCAAGGAAGAAAAGCCTATTACGAAAGAGAACTATAATTCAGGCTCTCCACTCTTCTTAGATATTCCCGGCACGGTGAGAATATCTGCAAAAGCTTCAGCAGAGATCTGGAAGAATCTAGGTGGCTTAGGCGGATGAAGTCGTCTCGTCCGTCTCCCGGTGACCCTCACCAGCGAATTCAAAGTCAGAATTCTCCACCCTCCCGCGAATATTCGCCCACGTGTTCGTGCGCGGTAAGGGTGGCGCAAAATTTGCGCGCCACCGTACCTACACCGGAAGAGGGAGAGAGAAAAAAGTGGGTCGATCGTGGAAGGATTGGCCAGGACGAGACGAGGCCGAGCCTTGGCTTCTCGTTCATTAGCGAGACAATCGAGGGAGCCCTCGTAAATTGGATCTATCGGCGTGTACGCGTGTCCCTAACGAAACTAATTCGACATAAAGGCCTAACGAAGCGGAAAATCGTCGTGTTTATTCACCGTTAAAATTCGCACCCCCCGCACGGCCTTAGCCACACGGTTTACGGAGAAAGCGAGGGAATGGGCACGAGGAGAGGAGAACGGAGCGTGTTGGCAGAAGCAAGCTTCTCTTCTTAATTGCCGAACGAGTTAACGAAGAGGGACGAGAAGGAGAATGTGAAGAGGAGAGTAAAAAAACAAAAGGGAGAACGAAACGCCGAGACTTGGTCGTCGACGATGTGAGCAAAGGTTAAACTCGCTTTTGAGCTTCATTCGTGAAAGAGCCTCGTCCCGTAAGAGACGCTCTGACATTTATCGTTGCTCAACCCCTCGCTCATCCCCGTTACTCCTATCTTCCTCGGGGAAGGGCGTCGCCTCTGCTTTTTCCCTCCATTAAACTTACGGTATGAGCGGTACGAGCGGTAAAGTTGCAAGCCGCTCGAGCGAGAGGCGAGCGACACGGGGCGCGGCGGTTCTTTTAACACGCTTCGTGAAAACGTATCGATCACGATCGCGAACGGCCTCGTCCTTCATTGGCCATAACGAGACGCGCGGCGTCGCGACGCAGGGCGCCGCCTGGACGATTCGTGAGCGTTAACCAGTAGAACGATCGTGGTAACTCAGCCTACTTGCGGCTTACGATCGCTTACTTCGAAACTTGCTCTGTCGAACCCTCTTGAAATTTTACAATCTGCTTCTAATAAGACCTCCAGAATTGCGAATTCGTACAGTCAATTATTGACTCCGGATAATCGTCTACTCTCGATTATGAGAATTACAGTGGTAGATTGTTTTGCCGGTGGTATTGTCGATGATTCGTACCAATTTTGTATACGTTACAGGAGAAGTCGAATGTTCGTTCAAAGCAGGTGGTGCCGTCCGGTGAATAGAGTCGTCCCGGCATCGAATTGTTCCGGATGTTTCGTTCCTCCGATCGCCCATCGGTCCACGTCAGCGAAATGTCTGGCGTTACTACTGAGTAATCACGAGGGATTCTCCCGTTCCGTAGAACGTAATCGCCCTCCACCGCCGACAATGAGTTTCATGATTCTCGCGATTGATAGGCAAACTTGTCCAATTACAGACCCACTCGTCGAACTAACGGAATCGTGTCGGCCGGCTGTAATTTCAACCAATGACGATGCCTCGAGTGCACTTCCGGCGGAAATGCCGACTCGCCCCGTTCGTTTGAAACAATCTAATCACACGAGACGGAGAGTGCCCGCATCTCGAGTACCTGTCGTCGACGAAGTTGTCGGAAATCGGCTGAAAGGCGAAAAATATTATTCTCACCGTTTATTCTGCGAGGAGGAACGATACGCGCGAATCGACCACTCGTTTGTAACCCGTCGAAATCGCATCAATAGCAAGAAATATTTGTTCACGAAAGTATCGATCGTTCGACGCTCACCCAATCGACTTTACCACGATAAATCGTTTTCGTCCGAACACTCCAAATGATCGTACCACCGAAAAACAGACGCGCTCGGAGTGCGTTACGTCGGTTTGTAACAGTGACAGGTATTCGGATTGGACGCACGCGTCGCTACGTGTATGTCCCGTGGACCTCGTGAAATTCCATTTGCACTGGCAAGCGTAGAGAAACGGCGCGACTGGCAGAAAATGGGAACGATAATGTTGCGTCCGGTTGAAAATTCACTCCCAGGACTACAAATCTGGAGTCGCCAGTCGCCGTGAAGTAAAATCTTAGACTTTTGGCTTTCCGGAAAGTTTACGACTCCGTGTGCGACGTAAAGTGTTCGCCGTCGAAAGATGATTGTCCCGTTGCTCCAAAAACCAAGAAACCAAGCAGGAAGTGACAATTCTCCTACATAATTTCAAGAGTGCGCCCTTTCGAGACCAAATGGGAACAATCACGTTCCGTTGTACCACGGCGGAGTGGCCGTGGGCCGTGACCATCGTTCACCGTCAATTTATTCATTGCCCAATCGGGAGACTTTACATCGTAAAACCTCATTTCCATCGTAACCGTTTAAATCGTCCGGGGGCGGCCAAAAACGCATTTGCATCGAATGTTGGGCCGATTCGACAAGCCGCAACAGCCACCAGCTCCACGCGCGCGTCAAGCCCGCAGGGCTTCGAAACGCGTTGGGCGAACCCTACGTCGCTTCGGCACGTTCGCGAGCAACATTGGCGCAACATCGTACACCGTCCATTCGTCCATCGACGGGCGCCCACGACCGTAATAAAATTCCATTTACCGTCCTCGTGTAAAGAGCACTGGCGCGTGACTGCTTCCGACGAATCCAGTCGATACAACTCGACGCTTCTCCTTCGCCGACCGCGCCATTTCCAAAGGCGAAAGGTGACGAGAGAAGAAAGTGAACGGATGGTGGAAGGAGCGAACGAAGAGAAAGGAGAAAGAAGAACGGACGAAGATTCCGTGCCGTGAAAGGGACTTGGAACTGCTTGGAACGGTGGAGGACGAGGTCCTGAATCCGAAGCTGGGTACAAAATACCCCTCGACCTGCGTCGGTAAGAGCGAAGCTGGACGCGACATCAGGAGCATTGTGGATGCTCGCGCGAGCGTGGAAACGGTAGCGGAAAACTGGGCCACGTATGCCCGGCCGAAGGAATATATCCACATGAATGAGGCAGGACACGGCCATTAAGCTTTAGGGTGAGGTCGCTCGCTCGCGAGACGTGGAAGAGTGCTACGAGGAGAGGGGACGCGAGGTTGTGGTGGGAGAATTCGAAGGGAGAAGGAAAGGAGGTCGTTCTCAATGGTCACGTAAGGTGGAGCCCAGAGCGGTGACGTCAGAGGAACGATGACATCACCGTGAGATCGTCATAGGAGGGTGGAGGGATGGAGAAAAGCGGGTCGAGAGGAGAAGGATGGAAGCTGCGCGGTGAAAGGGTAGCACGTGAGAGGAGGAAGGACGAGGAGGATGAGAAAGGGACGGAGGAAGATACGCGCAGCACCGAACGAGGAAGTAGAGAAGGACGAGTTGAAACGAAGGGACGGAAGCGGCGGAGGATCGAGGCGAGATGCTTTTTGGAAAGTACCGCGTCTCCAGTCGCCGAAGACTATCCGCTCGGAATAATTAATTCGGGAGGGGGCGGCGAGAAGGGTCGTGGAGAGACGGAAGGAGGGTCGAAGCGAGAGAAAGGAGAGAAGACGATTCTCGAGGCTCGGCAAACCTCAGGAACCCCTCCCATTAATCAGCCGGGGCTTCTCTCGGGCTGGTGGGACACCCCGCGAATAACTGCACCAACCTCCAATAACTCCAGGAATAGCCAGGAGAGACAAACAATTCGAATATTGACGTTTCATTTCCGCGGTCGATCCTGACGCGCCGTGGACGCAGGGCTCTCGCCGGTGCCGGCTGAAACGAGCGTGGACGAGGCGCGCATACTTTTTACTGAAATTATATCAGTCGCGGGCACGAACGATCGTCCGCTCCTACGTACATTGGGATGGATGGGGAAAGTGGGTCACAGCTGGATAGGAGCAAGGGGGATTCGAGCTTCGGTTAGATCAGCGAGCAATAAGCTTGAGAGACACACCTAATTCGCGGAAATGAGCTCCCGCTCGAAATGCACGTCTCGTGTAGGAATGTGTGGCTCCGCGCTTGTGTCGGTATATCCGCCTATGTGCTTGGATACGTGCGAGCGCGCGTACATCGGTCAATACATAGGTAGGGTATGTACTGGAGTCGCCAAGGGAGAGAAAGATGGAGAGGGAGAGAGAGAGAGAGAGAGAGAGAGAGAGAGAGAGAGAGAGAAAGGGAGCGAGCACGCGTGCACGTGTACGTGAGCCATGAAGGGTGCCACGGGGGTTTGGCTGGCATCGCAACTGCCTCGTCCATACGTTTCTCCTGACGTTTTCTTCGGCCCCCTTGAGTATACCACATACCACCCACCTTGGAGAATAAAAATCCGTGAAGTGGATATAATTTCGCCCTACGCGCGCAACCAGTCCCACTCGCTGCACCGTCTCTTTATCGCCCCCGTCTTTCCATTCCTCTCGTCCACCTCGCGGGATCGCGAAAACAATTTTTTGAATCCGACGACATCTCGGTGGATGCATCGATCACCCTACTCCTGAATAATTCATAAAGTGCAGGGTGATGTAGGTACGTGTACTTGCGAGTACCGCGTAGAGCAATACGGATCGATTTACTCGCGGAAGGAGAAGAAAGGTTAAGAGAAAGGGAGTGAATAGAGGGTAGCCAGGGAAAGGGTTGATACGAGGAGCGACCGAAGATATACCGTCCGCGCGAACGTCCAAATTGCAAATGCCACTTGTCGCGGAGTGTCAATCTCTCTCTCCCTGCCTCTCCTTTCGCCTCTGCTCTTCTCCCGTTTTGCCCTCGCTCTCGACAACTTCCTCCCCTCTTGCGTCGAAAATGCAATTGACCCGATTCGCGATCAAATCGTCATCTCGTATCACGAATTGAACGAGTGCTCGACCCTACATCATCGATACGCGACCCATCGTCGGTCTCTCCATTTCGTCCAACTCGCTCCGCCAGCCATGCGAAGGAGAAAGGGAATCCTAACGGAGAGGGAGTTGATATGCGAAGTAGCGAAACGGAAGCGCCAGCAGGAAGGACAATTCGTCCTGGCAGAGATAAGTCGACGTATAACTCTCGCGAAAGGAAACTCACGCCCGTTCACCGTCCCCGGATAAAATATATTCGAACGAGGAATCCGAAACTTGCGACTTTTCACGATCATCGAGCTACGAGAGGAGCGCGAGGGGTTCTTGAGAGAGGAACGAGAGGAAAAATGGACGTCGATTATTTCGGAGAATATTCGACACCGCACCTATAGTATTGATCTTTTCACTTGGAAAGGAAAACTTTTTAAACTACCGTCATCCGTCTTTTCCGGATGATCCTCGCGTGGAAATTTCAATGGATCAATTACCACCGACTTCACCTTAACAATCTTACATTCTCTTCTCGCGCGGTGGTATTCTTCTAACGAGGAAAAACGTCGATTCGAATGTTTCCGATAACTCGAAGTTCATCGTATTCATCGTACTCGCCGCTTTCCCGACGTCTCCTCGCCCTTTACCTCCCGCAATTCTCGCCATTGTGTTCCGTCCTCTCGGCGAGCGCGGTTAACCCGTCTAATCGTGTAGGGTTACAGGGGCGCGTAACAACGGGCACGAGAGGAGAACGGAGGAGAGCCCTAGGGGTGGGTCGTAGTGTCAACAATTTAGGAACCAAGAATAGCCGAACGACGAAGGCACGATTGCCCACGGTGGACGGCCAATACGTGGACCTTAAAGGTTGCGCGCGGAGGTGTGGGGTGACTTCAATTAAAGCTCTCATATGGCGATAACCCACACCTTGCTCAAACATAATAAGCTTTTCCACCCTCCTCTCTCGCTCTTTCCTCTCCGCGTGTGTCCAACGCGCAAGGGTGCGCGCACGTGTGGCGCGCGCGTCCGTGCGCAGCCCTTGGGACGCCCGACCCCGAGACGCTTGGACGTGTGCGTGCCACCCTGGCCCGCTCTCAGCCCGTACACTTTATGTACACGACCATCTTTTATGCTCGGTGAAACGATCGTTTATGTAACTCGTAATGGCCGACGCCGAGCGTAGACCCATCGTGCTACGTTCTCTCGTCTACGCTGCTTTACATCGAAAGGGTACTGCGCGCACGTGTCCTCGCGTGTCTTCTCGCGCGTGTTTGTGCGTGCCCGTCACCCTAATACCCTTGCAACCCTTTGGGAATCGGGTCAATTTTCACGAGCGGACGCGATCGCTCTCGATACGTAACGCTCTACCTCGAGCGAGACTGACGCGCGAACAAAGTCCGCGGTTAAATCGTCACTCCGTTAAATCCGTGCAATTTCCAGGCGTGAGTTATTGCTCGTCGGTACCACGCGACGCTTTCGAAATCGATGTTTCAAGAACGCCCGCCAGAGATTAATTACTCCACGGTGGCATATCCGCTTCGGCTATCATTCTTCGTCGATCACTCGATTCGTTACGACTGTATCTAATTCTATCGCCGGGAAGAATTAGAGCTCGATTTAATCTTCGATCGCTTTACACGGGGATTATCCGATGAATCGTTGCTTCTTTAAACGTCTTTTATTATCCGGAGTCGAGGAAGTGATAAATCGTCCGCTTCGAGACAAATTTTCAAGCGGACTTCTCAACTCCCCGAGGAACGTCGCTTCTTCCCATGCGCCGAGTGTATGCAGCGTCGTAAGACGCTCTCCATCAATTCTCGTTTCGAAGAGGAAGCAGAGATCTCGTCGATGGCTATCCCGACGACGCACTCGCGGCTACTTTCATCCCCTTTTTTCGTGTTCTCACTCGTTCTCTTCTCGTCTTTTTTCGACCCTTTTCTTGCCACGCCGATCTTGGCCGGGCAAGGCGGGCCACCGCGATTAGATTTATCCCACTTGTGCTCCAGTTGGAAACTGGAAAGTCTCATTCCGCAGTGGCACGTAGGCAGCTGGGTGTATTCTGGGTCATTGTCTCGCACTGTCGTCGAGCGTGCTCCACTCATTTCTCGCGGACACCTTCGCGCGTCGTTCCTCACTCGCTTCTTTCTCCTTCTCCTTGTCGTTCTCGTCGCGGTGCTACTCGGAGAGGCGAGTATATCGCGTGTTCGTTAAACTTAAGACGAAAGGAGCACGCTAAGCCTTGCCTCTTGCCGAGACGGAAGTGCGGTCGCGCGGTCCAAGGAGGAGGAGCGGAAGTTGAATTTCCCGACGCTGAAATTGAATATCGTCACGATTCGGAGTAAAGTTCGTGGGAGACGTTCGAAACTCGACGTGAGAGGGGAGTCAGGGCAGTAGTTGAGAGTATACGCTTCGTACAAAGATTGCAGAGTGATCGTATTAACCCTTTCGTCTATGTATAATGTCGTTTGAGACTCGTGGCGACGGATATGAAAGTCACGGGTGAGAACCGTGGCACGTTTACCGAGACAAACGCGCGTTGTTAGTAGCTTTGTTTATTATTCCCGATCTCTCTAGGAAAATGTCTATGCACGGATGTACCTACGCACACATGGAATAAACAAGTATTCTGCACTTTTCTGTGGCGTTTACTCCCAGTGCAGAAATAAAAAACCTATTACCAGGCCTTATCGATGATTGTAGCTCGCATTATAGATCGTAGAACAAGAGGTTAAAAACGTGGATCCTACGTGTCGAGCAAATTGGATGGAGATGGTTTTGGTAAGAAACCCGTCGAAACACGCGAATGCTTCGTGTAGATTTCTCGAAATGAAAAATCGAGATTGTCGCGTTCGGGAGTTCAATGACGTAAATCGATAATTAATCGGAAGCTCGATAATGTAGCAAAGCGAAATTCACGTTTAATAATGGCGATGTAACGGGGATAGAAGGAAGGAAATGAAACGGCGAGTGTTCGGCCTAGTTCGAACGAATGTAAACGACACGAGGCGATTATGAAGGCGAGCGGGGCGGGAGTAACTCATTGCTCAAAAGCGGTCAGGCATTATTTATTGGCCCAGGTCAGTGGCATCGGTGCTGGTCAAGTGCGTCACGCCACAAGGGACCGCGGTACGTACGCACATGCGTTCACTTTTGAGCGTGACAGACGAATGCATATCATCTAAATATACGTTAGGCAGGCACCGACGCGCTCCGGGAATAGCACGGCCGTCCGCTGTTTGTTTTTGCAGTGACGACTACCCGCGCCCCGACGCGCGACTACAATTCGTGCACGCGGGATATGCTTCTCTCTTCCGTGACTGCGCGAAAAAATAAGAGACCCTCCGAATGTCGTAAACTCTCTTTCTCCACCTTTCCAGTACCCTGCCACCTGTCGCGTCCTCGTCGTCCGTTTCGTTCGACAGGCACGACGGAGTGCTGATATTTTATTTATCCGTAGGATATTCGCGGAAGAGAACGGAGCGAATTCGCGAGGCATCAATCGAGGATTCGATTCTGGGATAAATAAACAAACATGATTTTTCCTTCCCTCGCCGCAGTTGGACAAATAAACACGTAACGTTAATTAATTCGACGGAGTTTCGGACGACTTGTTTAAATATCTCCACCTACGAGGGTCGCGTAATATCCTTGCTTTACAACTCTAATATATCGCTCATTTCGTATTGTATACGCAGCCGCGTATACAGTAAGTACGAATCCACGTGGATACGCGTCAATTTATCGGCCACTGCAGCGTTACACCCGCGGCGCCATAAATTCCGGGCCAACGAACCGCGCGTGAATCGCGCTTACGAGGACGAGAGGGTGCCTACTAGATATATTAACGAGAATTAGTCCAAGCCGTCGTATGAACAATATGAATTGTTAAGGAAGTACACCCATTGCCTGGCTGGTTTTAGCTGCACGGGACTCGGCTAATATTTCTTTTATTTTCCGCATGACGTGTAACCGCTAGCTGGGCACCAAAGATCGCACCCTCGTAAATCGCAAATTATGCGTCACCCGAGCGGGAAGATGTTGGCCGCTACCGTGGGGGATATACGACGCGGTGGTAATTTACGAAAACATATTTTCCACGGGATGAGATACAGGACGGTGCGCTGCGGCACGCAATCCGCCGCCTTCCATTGTGTCCGATGATTACATCGCGGCGCGCTTATCGATAATCGATTATGGGATCATTGCTCCTTGCGCGCGAGAGTACCTCGCTCCGCGTGTTTCTTGACCTACTCTTTTTGAGCTACCGCATGAAGACCGTCATTCATGCTTGGAGCACCCCGACCGACGCCCCCGTCTTTGAAGCCGACGGCGGAGAAGCCGGTGAAAAGAAATTCGAGGGAAGTTCGAAGCATTAAAGGAACAGTACCTTTGCCGTGGAATCGTCGAATCTCGGATACGAGTTGGTGAATTAAAAAATTGGTCGAACGGCGGATTCGCTTAAATTTCTCTTCTCAATGCCGCGTTACGATAAATATCTGTCACGATCAGTAAAGAACTGCCGACGCGAGGGCGAAACTATTTCCAGGTTGCAACCCGCTGTCATCTCGTTGGCGGACCAGCTGCTACAACGTATTACAGGATATTACTCCATCTTACGGTTGTAAGCAGCGGTACGCCGGTATCCAAGGTAGCATATTGTGGAGATTGCAAGAAAGAATTGGGTATCCGTGCACCGTGCCAGCTTTTGAACTCCGAAGTTTTCGCTTATCGCGACGCCCCTTGTCTCAACTACTTCGCGATCCCACAGGAATTTTCTTTATGCATCTGATAAACTTACTCGCGCCAGGCTACCTTCCTCGGATACCTGGCGTGCCGAGCTGTAAAGATTGTCACGCGGTTTCCACTTTAACTTTAGTGGATAATTTACGATCTCGTATGCCGTAAACTACGGAAAAACACTCGAGTCTTTATTCGAATTGTCGCGCAGTTACGACGGAAGCGCTTCGGCGCTTTGTCACAACTGTAACCCGTTTAGCTTCCCGTTCATAGGTACGCCGTCACATCGTGTAACTTCGTGCAATCGAGTAAACCGGGTGAACGACCTCGGGACGCGATTTTACGTAATTAAGCGACTAAACGCGAACGAGGGTCCGCGGCGTATAATTTTCATGAATTGCAAAACGCATCTGGACAGTTATACCACGGGATTCACGTGGCCAAAAGTTAAAAAGCAAATCAAACGAGCGCAACACTCCATCTACTACTCTTTACCCAATAAATCGTCCGAAAAAAGTCTGCCTCGTATCCGCTCATCGACGAGCTCTCTCGCGTATTATTGGCTCGCGAGATTGCTCATTCCGCGTGTCTCATTGGTCGAAGACGAGTTACGGTGAGGCGCGCGCGCGTAAAAGTACCACTGTTAAATTTGCCAAGAGGAGAAACGAGTGGACGAGAAGGAAGAATGGAGAAGGAAGAATGGAAAAGGGATGAACGAAGTGCGACGTTCGATCGCAATGGAAAAAGAGGGAAGAGGCTAAGGGAGATGAAAGCTCGAACTGCGAGCTTTTGCGGACTCGTCCTGCGTGAGAGCATAAATGTTGTAAGCCTGGAGGTACGATGACGTCATGCCGCAGATGTACGGCAGATGCAGCGCCGAGTGCACCGACCCCGACTCTGAGAGTGCCCTTTCCACTGTCCTCCCTGCCTCTCTACGCCTCCACTCGCCTCCGTCCCCGCCACCACCGACGAACTGCGGATCGTGACGTCATCGTTGACATCACCTTCGCCCCTTCTCTCTGCTCCGACCCCTCTCCATCCGCTTTCCCAATCCCGTCAGGGTTTCCATGGATACCGTGATGTCGTACTTTTCGTGAGGTCGTATGCAATTGATTCAAGAGCTCGTGGATTAGCGACAGCACCCCGAGAAAGCGGGGAATAAGCCGCCACATAAGCGAAGCCGGGTATCGGAATTTTCCAGATCTTCTCGTTCCGCAAAAATGTCGAGGATTGGAATTTCTTTTGGGGGCTAGAAGGTTCAGGGTCGCTGCACAATTCTCATCTTCTCCGAATACAAGTGGTGCACTCGTAGCACCTTTTTCGCCGCCACCGGGGGTATTTTCCATTTTTCAAATCGCTCTCTCTCTCTCTCTCTCTCTCTCTCTCTCGATGTTTTGGTTGCTACATTTCTCGTTGTACTCGAGGAACTCTAGAGACTTGTTCGGCAAACCAATGCGAACGTGGACCAGAAAGAAATGGAAGAAGATATCGTGGACGATCGTTCCGGTACGGTCCAGTCGTCCGAAAGGAATCGATCGCGATAGTCCATTTCGAGTTTTCCGTTGTTTCGGCGATTCGAGGAAACGATCGGGAGTAACGACTAGATGAGGCACTTCGATGGGCTTCCGCGCGCTCTTCGTTCTACTTGTTTCCTTCCGATTGAACGACGAGTGGGGTTTTTTTTTGCAAGTTCAAGATAAGCTATTCGCGATTGTTATGTGAAAAGGAGTAAAGGCCAATTGATCGCTATTTACGTGTTTTATATCGAAACTTTGCTCTTCGTGCTGCTTGTTAATTTTAATTAAGAAACCATGTCCTCAAAGGTATTTTTCCTTCGTCCTGCCACATTTTTGTTCACTAATAAGAATCAATTGTACCGGCTATCACTCGTGCGCGCAGCCTTTCAGGCTCAAAAGCGACGAAGAGCGATCGATCGCGGAAAAGAGAGAAGGATCGGATAACCTAGGATTATCGGCAAAATCCGAAAGAGTATCGCCTTAATTTAGGAGTTCGCTTTCATCCCGGGTACGGTTGCCCCAAAGGGAAGGGAAAGAGAGCTTTCGTAGATGAAAAATGAGTCTCGGGTCGCATTTAATTTTGCCTTCGTTCAAAATTTATGAAATCCTCTTTTCGAAAAGAAAAAAAAAGGAAAAGAGAGAACGCTCCGTTGGTCCTTGCTCGTCGACCCTTTGTTCATCGGCCAAATCCTCATCACGCACAAGGGTAATAGAAAATTTCCTAGTTGTTCTAAGGCACGATGTAAATCCCGTAAGCCTCGTGGCAAGGACGACTGTGCGAGTGCTCTAAGCGCATGAAATATATAAGTATCCTAAGTGGAGCTGGCCACGTGGATTGTCCTCGTTACGGAATAATTGGTCCTTCGTACCGCGGACGACAAAACGCTTGACTTTCCCTTGGATTAACCTCGGCCTCTTCGTTTCTCCTTTAATTCAGCTGGAATTTTTTTCCATCCTCTTTTTCGTCTCGAGGTTTAATATGACCAGCGCGGCTCGGACGGCAGGCAAATATTTTCTTCCCAAGAGTGGAGCGAAAGTAAGAAAAATTCCAGCAGCACCGAGCGAAAAACTTGGGCAAGCGTCGCTCACGGGCCCTTCCGAGTTCCTTTCTTTCCTTTCTTTCCTCCTCTCTCCCTAGCACCCACACTGACCCCCTGCTCCTTCACCTTTTCTCCTCCCTTTCGGCATCGCTTCGTTGCCTGGAGAGTTTCACCCAGCGGTAGAGACTAAGATAAACTTCGCCGGACGTTCGCGAGCCTGCAAATTATGCAGCTCTCGCTGCGGGTGTAGCCACGCTTTTTACTCGTAATTTCAAGGGATATGAATTTTTACTTCTACCCTCTAGTCCCGGTGCCTCTTCTACGAAGAACGTTAAAGGTACCGCGGGCGCCGCCTTCGCTGGAATTCTTTTTTTTTTTTCGTCCTCCGCCTCGGTCGACCTAATGGCGAACATTTTATCGTCCGCTTAAACGCGCCAAGCCGTCGTGTCGTTGGACGCGCAAACGCCTCCAAAATTTATAGCACACGAACGGTCGACGCGCAAAAGTGTCGCCGGCGTTACTCAGAATCGAAATATGGAGAGCATTCGCGATTTTTTTATTTTTCCGCCCACGCACCCGCGCTCGATGTAAATTCTGAAATTTCACTCGGAAAATAGTATGTGGCGGTACTCGATCGGTCAACTTTCAACCGGAGCTTGACCCAGATACGCCTGGGACAGTCGTCGTAAAAATGTACGGTGTAGCTTCGCTCATTTGTTTTTTTTTAGTTATCGTACTTTCTACGATGGGACGCGCAGGGAGTAAGTATCACCATTAGAGCGGATTTTACACGAGCGGCACCCGTGACGATTCAGATAAGTTCGAATACGCGAAAGCGCGAAGTGCCTCGTCCGAGTAGCATTTTGAATGCGCGCTTATCCGAAGCAGCTGGCAAATTTCACGATACGAGGTCCCGACTACATCGCAGCTAATTTATCTCTCGGCCCGGCGCGCGCTGCACCGTCGATGGTGGCCGTTGTTTTTATCTCCAAGTTATTCCCCAGGTGCGCAGCCTCGCGCTCTCCTCTCACCACTTCCATCTCCCTGGCACTCTCTCTTTGGCCCGCGAATTTAATTCTCCATCCAGCCAGGTTGTTTCCTTTTATCGCGAACGAGCCGTTTCCGACGCTTGCACCCACCCATCGGCCACTCTTTGGTTTCCTTCCGGGGCGCGCCAGAAGGAAAAGGAGACGAAGAAACGAAAAGTGCGGAGAAAACGACGGTCGTAGGAGCGGATACAAAGGAAGAAACACTCCGCCTGGAGTCCCTCGTAAAGCGATTGTCCCTCGCGCGGCACCGCAGCTCTCGAGTGCGAGCATCGGGATGAAGGGTGCGTCGTTATCGTTGCTTTTCCTCGTTTCCAACGCTTTTTCCTCGTCTTTCTCATTTCTCTGTCGGATGTACCTACGATGCAATCGCGTTTGAATTTCTCGCCCGACGCGTCGACCACAATCCGCAAGGCCTTGTGCTTTTTGCAAGCTCCTCGTCCATCGATGCCCGCGCACTTGGCACGAGCCTTCTCATGGTTTTCAGGAGCATGGCTATCGTCCCGCCATCGTCACTGTCACCATCACCGCCACCCCTTACGCTTCGTCGAGCGTGAACAGCCGTGTACATCGGCGTCGCCTATTATCGTTGCAAGGTAAGGTGAGACGACCCGAAGAAAATAGATTATCCGTACGTACATTATAAAACCGTGTGCGGGCTCTCTTTCAGGCTTTAGAGTGGCACGCTCGAGACTCCACGCCACAGGCACCCGGCAGTGGGCTCGGCAAAAGGGCGAGGGCAACGCTTTCCGTGCGATAATTTCGCTCTGGGACGCATAAAGACGATGTACCGAAGCCCCCGAGGCCACTGTTGCGCCAGAAGGACGGAGCTTTAATAATATCGGCGGCGCCGCGGCGGGCCTTTAATTCCAGAGAGGAATCCTTTCATACGGTTCTTCTCTTTATGGATTAGTCCGTCCTTCCTGCCTCCTGTCGGACCCCGGCAATTCGCTCTGTTCCACGCGCGACTCCAGTTTACTCTAAGAAAGTAAACGCGTAAAGTTGTTCTTCACATGGCGCAGTTCTACAGTAATATTATAATTATTACCACGTGAGATTAAAGTAAACGTATACTATCGAGGCATTTTCGATGATCATCTTACGCTTATTCCGAAGCATTCTACCCCTCCATTTTTGTGACTCTTCGTTATCTTTCGTCACCTTTCACCATAGTCTCCCCGCATTTGCCTTTCTCCATTCGTTCTATCGAAGAAAGCTCTTCGTCGACGACGAGGAGGAAAGTCGCAAGCGTCTCGAACAGAGGAAACGAATTTCGCGAACGGTGCAATAGGTGTCGGGGATCTGGCTTAGCCGTGTGGATACGCCACGTTTCACTCGTCCTAACGGCGGCGCCGAGATCCGTAGAAGTGATTCGCGTCCCTTCCTCGCAATTTCCTTCGTCGCCTCGGCGCTCAAGCTCGTCGAGATAACGGCGTTCGTTCCAGTTCTCATGCAGTCTGGAACGAACGATGAGAGACAGGTGCAATGTGCATAAAATCCACCTCGTACATCTCACGGAGTCTCGCGTCCCACCTCGACCCCACCGTCATCTTCGTCCGCGCCATCTTTTCACCATTTCACTCTCTCAACTCCCTGCCAACTTCTTCGAACGTCTCGAAGCCTGGACAGCTTTCTTCGTGCTTCCGCAGTTAGGACGAAACCAAAGGAATATGCCGGAAGAATTGCTCGCGGAAGTACCTTCCTTCGGGAGTCACTTTCTACTCGGAGGAGGAGAATGTGGAGAGAGAGAGAGAGAGAGACAGTGAGATACGAGGAGAAAAAAGAATCGCCGTATGTATCGTAAAATAAAATGCAGTCGACTGTGCTCGGTCGTACGGCGCGCGAAGTGAGCGAGAGATACCCCAGTCGAGGCTTTTTATCGTAACGTAACCTTCAGCACGTCACACGAGGACGACGGTGGGAGGAGGGTGAGAGGACGAAGGGTAGAACGCAGGCACGAGTTGTTTTCTCCGATGGGGTTGCAAGAGAACGCGCGGGGTGAGAGGGAAGGGTCTTCAGGGATGAATCTTGGAGCGCGGATACTTTTATCCACGAGGAGAGGTACGAGTTATCGATGTTGACGGCGAGTTACCGGCTTTATGCGAAGGGATAAGTACGCGAGAAGCGTCTACGTGCTTTATATTGCCAGGATTGTTATTCGGCGTACTTGTTATCGTCAATGTTAATCCACGCTAACGATAAGTGGTAGGAGCCATATTGTGAAACTTCTTAAAATTCTTCTGAAATTCATCCTACGATTTTGCAGAGTGTAAGTCGATGTTGCTAATCGAGTCACGAACTTTAGCACTCGAGCATTCGCATCCGTCTCGTCGCGAATAATGTGTTACCCTCGGTTTCATCGTTATCGCCTAACGGTGCAATAAACACGGGAGATCGCGCTTTCTTTTTCCCTGTCAGCGGGGGATTATTTTTCAGAGAACGATCTGGCGCGATGATCGGTGAGCGCGAGGTGGAACAGCGAGAAAATTGCGAATAAAATTTTACGGTTGACACTTCGGCTTTAGCGTGGCTTCGCGCTTTTCTTTAACGGCTACCCATTCTTACCGCGATAACGACCCTCGCTCCTCGAGCTGCGTACTTTATTTCCTATTTGCGCTCGAGCCTTCTTTGAGAAATGAATATCTGCCCGATGTGGTAGCAGGGATGTGTCCAGCTCCGCTAATTTCACACGCAAGGTCACGAGCTCGATCCTTCACGAGGAGAGCCGAAAAAAGAGCGAGCGTCGATAATAATCGAAAGGACACGGAAGTTCCTCCATGCAAGCTCTCATCGACGATTCAATCGAGGTTCTACAATTTTCCGACGCTCAATGCCAATGTCCTCCGCGCCGAGATCACCTTTAGAAGGGACCATCTCTCCCAATTGGTTGATCGCGATGTTTTATAACCCCCCGATTTCCTTCACCCCCGCGAGGCTCCGGAATCCCTTAAGCCGAATTGAAATCGATTAAGAGGCCGATTAGAGGGCGGGTAAGGAAAATACGTTAACCTGATCCTGGGAAAACCCTACTCTCGCAAACGAAAATTAATCGAATCCGCCTTAATCGGAGCCAGCGACCTTTGCTCCTTAACGTCGCTGCTTCCCCTCCGTCGTTATACGGAGATTCCTTCGAAATTACGTTCGCTGTCGCGAGTAGGCAGTCCCACGCACCCACCACCACCCACCCCGCACACAAGCAACGGAGAACGTCTCGATGTCTCGAGGGCCACTGAGCAAGCGCACTCGTACAACGAGCTCACGCACAAACACCACGAAACGCACTGGTATCGTGGGGCTCGATCAGCTCGCGTAGCCGAGGCCGTATTCGTACGCTTTTCGTTAACGATGACGCCGTGACCTCGCTCTCTATATCGCCGCTTCTTCGTCACCCCCATGCCGACACGTTTCCATTCGAGTGCGTCAGAGATGACGTCACGTAGCTAGGCAACCGCGCCCTTACGCTCCGCGAGCGCCCGTTTTTCCATCTTCTCCTACCTCACCCTTCCCACTCCCTCCTCCTTCATCGTTTCCACCGTCCCTTCCTTCAACCCACCCCTTCCTTCTCTCCCTCGCTCCTCATCCTCGTCCTCGTCCTAGCCTGCTCCTCTCCACCCCGATCGTCCTTCTCGTCCTTTCACCCTTCGTGCTAGGACTATCAGGGCGGATACGAGGACGAGAAAGAAAGCCATTAGAACGTTTCTCGAATGAGCGAGAACGAGATCGAATTGAGGATAGGACGGAGGCTCGAGGGAGAAGGAGAAGAAAAAATTTGGTGAAGGAAGGAATCGAGTCGGACGAGGAGTCGCATCTCGTTGAGTTAAATCTCACGCAATGGATAGCCGAAGAATGCCAAGGAGGAAGAGTCGAAGCCGAGAGGATTCGCGGAATCCGGAAGAGAGGCAAATGGGGAGGTAAGGCGCGCAGGGTAGTAAAGTGATTCTCGATCGGTCGATGTTGTCCGCAACGTTGCTTTCTAGGAGAGGTTGAATGTAGGTGCGAGGATGAACGCAATTGAGAAACGATGCCTGCGAAAAGGGATACTTTGCGCGCGGTTGAATAGTAAGTAGCTCAACAGTCTGGAAGATTATTTTCCACGAAGCGTAATCGAAACTCTAATTGCCCTGCTTACGTTGATTTTCTCGTGCCGCAGCACCGAAGGCGGTTCTTATAATTGCCCTGGCTTATCGGAATATTGCGTGCAATCCTCCTCGCAATACAGTCGCGGGTTCTGAGAACGAGAAGGATCGAATCGAGTTTCCTTCGTGGTGATTGGGTCGAACCAATTCTGTTGGTGAAGCTTGTGTAATAAAGATCTATTGACGGTACTCTAGCGACGATCTATAGACGATACGCGTTACTTCCAGTAGCTTTCTCTGCTTCGTACTTGATCGTACCCATTTCCATTGAGTTTATTTACAGAAATTAGACCCTCGCCAGGCGAACCTCGGATTGTCACTGATCCCTTCGTCTGCTACCCTGGATATTTATTAGGGACGGGTTGAAGGGTCAAGAGAAGGGATCCACCGGGCGGTTACGTGACGGTTAAGGCTGAACAGCACTTGAATTTGATCGAAACCCCGAAGGAACGTGTTTTGCAATTTTACCGTGATACACGTTGTACTCGTTTACCAGAAGTTCCGCGCTAATGTTGGTTTTCAGGCTGGTCTGTCGATACTGGGCAACTGCGTTAGGTTGAAAGTTCCGGGCTGCGTGACGTTCGTTAACAAGTTGACTGTCGCGTTTATATAATCGACTGCGCATACGTGGGTATTCGCTGGTCCGCTCGTGCGATTTCACGTTGTGCGGGCGCGCACGCGCTAATTTCCGGCAGTCGCTATTGCGAGTGGAAAGCATTTTGCATAAGGTTTATACATACCGTTAGATTCAATGTGTAGGTAAAGTGTGCGCAATTTGCGTCTGCGGTTTCGACGAACCTCACCGCTTCCAAGTCACATTCATACGTATGGAGCATGAAATCAACAAAATTAAACTCGCCGAATGTGTCGTCGACCAATGAGAACGAGTAGAGTTTATCGCGGAGTAAAACATAACTGCGCCGGTGCTCAAACCTTGGCATCGCAAGCGGAAACACCGTGTCACCTCTATTATACTAAAATGAATCAAGCTACGAATGGCCTCTATAAACGCGAATTGTGCTTGGAGCGAAAATTTCATAAGACCTTCCGTTTCCAATTGACCTTTGACTGAGCGTGCCGAAGAATCGAGGTTGCTTCCAGTATATTGACACCGAGGTAGATCCAAGTTGGATCCAAAGTTAGACTCAATTAGGGGTGAATTAGATTTTCCATGGGTGCGCGCGCGCCTGGTACCCGAGGTGTGAGCACGTGCAAGCCAGGATGGTAACGACGTTGTAAAACTGACACGCGCTCCTGGGACGCAATTTCAGGCGACGCGTAAGTCCGTCGCAAAGATACCGTCGGACGCTCGCTCCTTCGAGGTAAGGGTTGTTGTTCGTACTGGAGAATATCGCCTTCCATACTCGCGACGCTTAATATAGAAGGCCACAAGCAACCCTTATGCTCGACGCTCCACCCCCACTCGCATCCTGATTAATCCCCTCGTCCGCGCCCCTACCTGCACTTCACCAGCACGCGACACACGTGGCAAAGCTTGACTCCCTTGCGAAGGATGCAAAGTTCACATTTTGGACGAACCGTTCTTCGTTTCATTGTACTTTTACGTTGACTTTTACGATCGTTGTATTCCGTTGATCGTGGAATCCTTCAACGTGCCAGTTTCTCATTTACTACTTACAATTAGATTAACTGCTGCAAAATTCATTGGATCCACCTTAAGAATTTGTATATCAATTTTCCTTAGAAGGCTAATTTTATAGAGAGAATAAATTCGCCAAACGCGAATTAGATATAAGGCAAAAAGAATTTCTAGAAGCCCTTATGCCTAATTCTAATTTTAACTCGATACCCGAGCGGATCCTCTGTAAACTCAACTCCCAGCTCGGTGCTTCTTCTTTAATATTCCCTCTTCGAATCTTTCGCCTCCTCTTTTCCCACGTGCTCTCAGCGATGGTATTTCGCACTCTATTTTTACACCTACGCGCGTTCACGCCGCCGGCACAAAATGCGAGAGAGCGCAGTGGAGGGCCCTTGTGCGAGCAACGTGGCCGGGTTTGTTTTCGCTCGCAGCGATGCACCCGTTTGGAAAAGTCAAAAAGTGGATTACGTAACTCACTACTCGTAGCCAGTTCGCCTCGATTCGTTAGACCGCATCGAGCGTGTACGCTTCAATTAAGGTAACTCGTCCGGATTTGCATTGTCCGCCGATCGAATCGAACGACGTAGGCGCGATGGAAAGTTTTTCGCAGTTGTTGCGCGCCTAACCGGACCGAGCAAAATTTCCGAAGATGCTGTGAAAAAGTGCATTGTAACGATTCTCTTACGCGGTCCGATAAACCCTTGCAGCTGCGATCCTGCGTAAAAATCGTCGGGCCGAAGTTTAATAACCGTCTTACGTTTGTCACTGTCCCGTAATTCGCACTTGCAGGCTGCCGAGATTTAAACGTACCTGGGACGCTAAGCTCGCCCAAAGGGAGCAGATTTGTAATGTGAGCTGCGTCGGGAGAGTACGGCCACTCTTAATTAACGATAAGGAAGCAGTAGTCTGAAGGGCGAAGGGAACGTCGACCAAAACAAGCTCGTACTCGACGATACTCTAGCGTCTTTAGTTCTATCCTGGTGTCGCGACGCCCGAGACGCGACGGCTGCTTAGAACCTGATTATTGCGACGTGATCCTGCTTCGTCCCTGAACAACGCCCTTGCAAGTGCGGTCTACGGGTGGACTGTAATCTCTCTTGTTAATAGAGTGTAGCATCCTTCGGCGAAAGGAGAGGGCGTCTTCGTGGCACCGGAAATGAGAAATGAGAGGAAGGCAGCGGGAGGATTATCTATTCTCCAAGGGCTGCGCGTTGTTCCTTTGCATCCGCTTGCTAGCATCATCCTGAGCGGGAGTGCGCATTAAGATGGATAGACCCCGGAGAAATATGCGGAGAAAATTGAACGACGTCTGTAATAATGTTACAAGTTAAATTAGTTTACGGCTTTGCGCGGTACGTCGTCGTCTCGCTTCCTGGTCACGAATTTTCAGGAAGTTACCCACTCTCGTTACCGTGCTACACATTTTCTCCGTTTAAACTCTCTCGCGCATACGTCGAGTATGTTCCCTATTAATTGTAGGTAATCTCGAACTAGATGCGATACGTTGACGTATTAAGAGAATCGCAATTCTTTTTATAAATCGACATAGGGCGATTGTGAAAAGGATTTTTAAATGCGATTGTCGATTTCTCGAGAGAAACTTTGCGTTTCATAATATCGTGTGATCTCTTGAAAATAAGCGTGGAACAACGACGCGATAAAATTCGTTGGAGCGTGTAACCTGTGGAGACCAGCTAGAGGTAAACCGACAACGTGCGGGACTAACTGCGAGAAACGGAAGAGAAATTAATCTACCGGATCGTTGCAACTGCGGTTCTCTTAACAACGAGATTCCATGGGGAATTCACGGTGCGAATTGCATTCAATTTCAATCTTCTTCAATCCCCCGCGATTGCCACCGGGACGACGAAATTCACGGAATCGCGGCAAATCTACTGCAAACGAAGGGACTAAAGCGGAACGATCATCCGGTTGGTGGGGGTTTTAAAATCTGCATAATTTGACGGAGGATTTCGCCGGACGTAGCGCGCGAGAAGGAAGCTGAAAATTGTTCGAGAAATTAATCTAGGAATTACCTCTGCCGTGTTTCTCCCAGCCGTGAAATTCCATGGAGAAGGGCAAAGCGAACTCCGTGCTGTTTGGATGTCCCTCGTTTGCGCGCCATTAGCACAAAATTCGCGAAACGCGAAGGAAATAGGTATCGCGTGAGAAGAAGTAGCTCCCCTTTATCTCTTCCTCTCTATTTCCAAGAGACAGAGTCTACGATCTATCGAATTAAAGAATAAGGTAACTAACTGCGAGGAAACCCAAAAAGGAGATCGTATATCTATTCAGATGGAATTAACGAAGAAATCATCTTGACCTCGTTCCACAAACGAAGTTCCGTTAGGTATTGTAGAACCAACTGTGTAAATTTCGATCTCGCTCGTTTAGATGCAATTACCACGACTACAAAGGAAATCGAATGGCTCGGACCCTCTCTAGGTAAACGAAATATCTAATACCTAGGGCAATCTCAAATTTACTCAGTCGCATGCTTCGGTACGCCGCTTAATTGCAATTCAACGCTGTAACGGATCAGAAATTGATAGAAAAACTGTTACACGATCGGGACGACAGCACCTTTTCTACTCAACGAACGTTCGCCTTTTCAATATTTTTCTCAGCATTCTCGATGCATTGGAATCTCGACAGCCGTTTCAACGTGCTCTCCACGATCGTTCCGCGTACTCCGAAAAACGTGGTCGATTTATTGGACAAATCGGAGAAGTAGCTCGCGAAAATTCGTGCGTCCAGAACAATCGACACGTCTGGATCCGGCGCGCTTATCCTTCCGGAAAATCCGCGAGACGGAGGATTATTCTCTCGAGACGCTTATTGGTCCCTGAGAGAATATTACGACTTTCGAATAGTTCGGGTGTTACGACGCTCGAGAAAATCGGATTTCGATACCGCGCGAGGCAAGGCAGACTTGACTTTTATTATTCCAAAGATCGAAACTCCCCGGAAGAGCGAGATAAGAAGTACCGAAGACCTACTGCGAGATAGAGAAAACCCAGGGTGAAATAAGAACGACAGGAAGGTAGATACGTAGAAACGCTGACGCAGAAAGAATTTAAGCTCATCTGCTTGGAGTTGAGTTGCAGGTATCGTCCTACTACCGATATAACTACTGCATAATTCACCCTGAACAATAAGCACGATATAACCCGCAAAATTGAGTAATAATCTAATTCGCGTAATAAGGTACCTTCTATAACGCGATAAATATTCCATTAACGGGAAGATCGGTTCGTTCAATTCAATTTCTCCGGAACGGACGTTCTCACGATCGCGAATTCGAGAAGAAAAATGAGAAACCGAGAGGACGAGAGAAGGTTAGAGAGGAGGAAAAAATATCGTGGAAAGTGCGCAGCCGTTGCGATCGGTGGAATCGATCGAACGTGAGTACACACTCGGCATCCCGAACGATCGTCGAGAGTAGCTTCATTTCCCTTTGACTACGAGTACGAGTACGAGGTCCTTGGCGCGTAGAGAAAACAGTCACGCTCCGCGCCAGTCGTCAAAGAATTCCATTCGACGAAGATTAAAATCCACGTGCTACGCGGAATATTCCTCCTGCGCGCTGAACGTCGGAGTGGAACGGAAAAATTCGCGTTCTCCGGTCCACAAATTCACGCTCTCCGGTGCAAAATTCTATAGCGAGTGGTAATTAAAAATCCCTGTGAATAGAAGCCGAGCGAATGAGCGCTTCGGAAGGAGAAACGTACAGAAACACACGAAGCGACGCATTAAGTTCGTCCGCTTCGTCGAATAATCTTTCTCATTTTTACGTAAATCGTCGGTATCGTCCTCCATCTGGTCGATGGCAAACGTACCGAGAGACGAGGACCACGAACAGGAGAACGAGGAGAAGAACGACGAGGAATTTGGAGTAGGCGACTGTCGTCGTGGCACTCGATATCTCGCATATCTCGATGATGCCTGGACTAATGGGAAAGCGCGCTTAAACCCGACCACAGGAAACTATCGGACCGGTCAAGCAGCCTAATTCCCTCTCGTT
Organism: Tiphia femorata; assembly: GCA_944319695.1. Taxonomy (NCBI): domain Eukaryota; kingdom Metazoa; phylum Arthropoda; class Insecta; order Hymenoptera; family Tiphiidae; genus Tiphia; species Tiphia femorata. The sequence goes on from OX090899.1 coordinate 3,967,504, forward strand.
CCGATCCAATTACCGGTACCCTTTCTATCTGCCGCTTTCTGGCTCGCGCGATCCTTCGCGTCCCGTAAGGTCTCGAAACCACCGCGGCTGTTTTCCTCCTCTCTTGTTATCGGGATTTCGCGTGGTAGGGTAGTTTGGTACAGCCGGTTCTCCTTTCGCGTCACACAACCCACTGTCCCTGGGGCGAGCGGCGGTAACGCTCCGTCTCCCTTTATCGGAAATCGCTAGACACACCGGTGGACCGGTAGCAATCTTTTTTCTCCTTCGTTATAGCAGCCGTAGGTCGATTCCATTACCAAGACATTTCATCCCGGATATTAAGCGGAGGGCACGCACTCGGGGATCATCGCGCGAATCTTACCCACGGAAATCGTTCCTCGACAACCGATCTCGCGCGCGAATCAACGAACGCGTTTCTCGCGTTACGAATGTTCGACAATCCCACTCCTGCCTTAAGTCACCCAACTACGCAAGCCGATAAAAGCAGCCCACCTCCGGGGCATATCATTCTAGTCGGTAACATCCGATCGGAAACAAACACCTTCTCTCCTCTTCAGCCTCCGAAAATCCCCTTCGGCCGATGTGTTTCGAGTTTCCGTTCAACTTCTCCGTGGGAGAGTTTCGTGGCTTATCGGCCACGAAGAACGCCACTCCGACTTCATCCTCGACAACGACAAACCCCTTGTAACGCTGCTCCTAGGGTAGCTGAAATCAATGCGGTGAATTCGAAGTCCCGCTACGTGACTACTGGAGGATCGGAGATCGACGACGAAGGAGGAGGCGGAGGACGCATCGAACCCTCTCTCCGTTTCCTATCCAATTATGAGGTCCGCGAGACGAAGTCGTTTCCCGCGTTTACAGGGGTAAGGAGGAAAACGAGGAATCCTATCGTCCTTTCCTTCCTGTCTCTCGTGATCCTGATCCTCTAGCCGATTCGCCTCCGCCCCCTGAGCTTCTTCCTTTCGCAGGATAAACTCCATCCTCCAAGAATAAACTGGGACGCGCGAAGTTCGCAGGGATCGGGCAGACGTCGCGTCGTAACCTGGGCCAATGCAATCTCTTAACGCTTCGACGATCAGCCTCGACGGTCATTCGAGACCTCCGTCGAGATGACCTTCGAGTAGGACCTGCCGAAGGGCCCAGACGACCAAGCTCGTAGTCGATCCTATCGAATCGAGTCGGGGATATTCGCGCGCGCGCTTCGAGCCTGTAAGAGTGCGCGAGGGATTTGGATAACGATGCTGTCGGACCTCCGTTTCGGCTGAGCTTACCTTCTATTAGCTTTTTTTATCGCTAGACTTTTCTGCACCCTTCGCGAGTGTAGGGCTAACAAGAGACGATGGAAGAAAACTGAGGATGGCGGACGAGAAATTAAGCAAGGGGGACAAGTCGGCTGATACGCTCGTGAAAGCCAGACGGACTTTTACGATCTCGAAGTTGAGGGTCCGTCAGCTTTTTGCCTTCCAACTCGACTTCTTCGTGGATCGAGTTCCTCGGTACTCGGATGATGAAACAACGCCAACAGTCTCTGGAGAACGAACCGACGGAAGGAAAGAAGAAGGGGGTATCCGAGAAAATCTTGAAGATGCGATCGTGTACGAGATATCCCAGGCTCGTTTTTCTCCTGAATTTATTCGCGCGGCTACAGTTTCGTCGCGAGCACACTGTGCGAACGCGAAGCTTTCGCGCTGTCGTGCTCGAGAGAATATCGACTCGATAAAACGTCGATGATATCCGCGTGTATCCGGCGAAGCTCCACGACTTCGGAGATGGCTTCGCTTTATTGACTGCACGAACGCGCGCGGGCTCTCTGGATTATGCCCCGTGCGTTAAACCGGAGCCGGAGACGAGTGTTGCACCGAGTGTTACTCGTGCAAGGCGGCTCCCTCTTGTCAAAGGGAGGAGAAACATGGAAATGGGGAAAGTTGCGATAATGGAACGCCTTGGTGAACGTCGACGTGACGGTAGTCGAGGGATTTAAGGAAAAGGTGAGGACGCGTGGCAAAGGAGAATGAATTTTACACGCGTTGTTTGACGATGTCTGGCACACCTGATTTTTAAGGTCTACCGAAGACCGTGCTAAACGCGCTAAGCGCATGTACAAATATTCTCAACCTGAATCGACCGTGGAAAGAGAAGACGACGAGTGCCTCGAAGAGCAAAAATCATTAAACAAAAATGGCACGAGATCATTTGCCGCGAACGACTATCGGAAAATTAAGCTTCTCACGGATCGTTAAAGTGCGTTCTAACGGTCATTAAAACTCCTCGTGCCAAGCGTCGGTCGATTGAATGGTGGCTCGATACGACGAGAAGACCGCGAAGAGGTTTACCTATCCGTCCCTAAGAATAATTTGCTCGAGATAAAAAGTGGAGCGCCTTACTTTCTACGAATGAGCGCGCGAGAGCGGGTGAACTTTTGGCGAGTAATTTAGGAGCTTCTCGAGCGTTTGACCTTTAAAGTACTCGAAAGGACGAGCGCAGGGACTCGGAATGGAGAAACCCGGGCAGGACACCGGGGAAGCCCGAAGCGCGTCGCATAGTCTGACAAGTAACCCGACGAATCTCGTTTCACGCGACGTACACATTCAGTCGAACTCATCCGGGAGATTCACTCCCGGTGGAAGCGCGGGAAGCGCAATTGCGACTGTTTGCACGAGGGACCAATTTAAATGGACGAGTAACATTAAGCTGCGCCAATAATGGACTCTGCCCTCGGGCCGCTCGTGGCGGTCCGCGCGCAATCCCTGTTTGTTAAAAGTAAACTCGCCGAGCGAGTCGTTTCAGCTCGCGGCTTACGCGTACGGTAAATGGACGGATAAGCGACGAGAATCTTCCTCGCTTCGATTGGAGAACCGATAAAGTCGTCCCGACGATATCGCGAACGACGTCGGGAACGAGTCGTTGCAAGGAGAATGCGCGTCTCGCGAACGTGCGAATTGCGCCGGGGTCTTTCGTCGATCTTAAAAGAGAGAGGGAAACTTCTAAAGAGAAGAAGAAGAAGTTGGACGAGTTGAGAAACGACGAAGATAAGAGCGATAGGCTAGGAACGGGGAGAGCAATTCTATCTCGTGGTCCATTGTATTTTCAACGATACGCTCGTATATTCTTTCCTAGCGTGACTCGAGTTGTTGTCGAGGTGAAATTATTGTTATCGATAGAGCGACTAAACGTTTCTACGCTTTATTGGAGCGAGGATGCCGGAGAGACGAGCGGATCGCGCGGAAAGGGGAATGAGAACGGAAAACAACGAAGTATACCGGTAATAATAATAATGGGACGAGCTTTTCTCCGGTTAAGGAGGAGGTCTGTTATAAGTAAACCCAGCAACTTGGCGTACACAGATATTGTTAGTCGTGCGTGCCTCGCTGTGGGTAAACTCGCGTTCTTCAAAGTATACGGCGAATCTTATCACGATGCAGCAATGACGAGCGGTACGGCATGTTTGGGTGAAATCTGGGTGTATGGGCAGCTGGAAGATACGACTGGGTAGACTATGGAAGAGTAGCCACGCGCACGTCCACTTCGTAATATTTCTCTCTCTGTTTCTCTCTCTTTAAGCACCGCTCTTTCTTTGCGACGTCCTTTCTTCCCTCGAACTTCCTCTATTTTTCGCATTAGATCGAAAGCTTCGTCCGTATACGGTGGTATAAAAGGTAGCCATTGTTAGACAGGAAGTTTCGTACTCAAAGGAAAAGAATAGAGTTCGATGGTACGGAACGTATCCACGATGTTCTTTGAAGAGCATTAAAGTTACCGGTGGAAATTCTCTTTAGGCACGAGCGCCAAGAAAGTTACTTATCTATTTTCTGTTTTTATCCGCGAAGAACGAGGATACGCTGACGCCTATTCGTCCGATGCGGAATTTACATCCACCATAATTGCAGGATATTGCGACGATATTGTGCATTCGAGTCTCCATCGTTTCCGTGCGAATATGGAAACGATATTCTCCTGCGAAACGCGAACACCCTCGATGGCGCACGATATAAATTCTCGAAGCGGCAATCGATCATCGCCATTACATCCCCGCGGGTGCGGTTATATTCATTTTGTGGGTGAAACGTGTCTATTTGCGCCAAAGGGAATTAATATCGCGTCCTAGGCAAAAATCCTATGAAGGAAATAGTAGCAATGAACTCGATTACGAGAATGTTAATTAACTCAGGAACAAGGTCGACTCCATGATGAGCTGGTAAATGAAGCTTGGAATTATTTCGTAATACCGTGTGAGAGAACGTGACATCGGGGTAACGACGTTCGTAGAAAGTTTCGGTCGCATGTGAGATAATGGTTGGACGATTTTTGTACGCGCAAGCGATAACGTTGGTTAAAGAGTAAGAATTTCACGGTTCACTTGTTTCAAATGGCGTACCTACACGAACCGTGAGAGTGTCACGCGGAGTACGGAGAGTAAGCTTGGTAAAAGGAGCCCTCATAGGGGAGCATTGTAACTATGCGAATGAATCTCTCGGGGGCACCTTGACTTCTCGGTCGTTAATCCGTCGTTATCACGCTCATTGTCTTCCCCTGGCAACGGCACTCCGGGTAACATCTTGGACTTTCATAACCCTTACTGCAGAAGCCATCAGGAGCTCTGATACGGAAAACCTTTAGAGACAGTTGCTTCTTCTCCAAAACGAATGAAGACCAAAAATCATGAATTTTATACGAACTATGAGACAGCCTCGGATAATTGAATTCGATTGAGATTAATGTAATTTACCACAGAAAACATGACTTAAATTCTGCGGATGCCACGTCAAAGTTGACGAACTATCTACTACTACTTACTACGCGTATTACTTCGCGTTTCTTTCAAATACCCCCTTAAAAATATTTTACATCGGTATCCACGCAGGTTAACATGTACACGAGCATTTCCAGGGACATTAAAACTACCCTTTCCACGTGTCAGTGCGTTATGTTCACTTCACAACAAGTCATCGGTAGAGCAGTGCTTTCATAGGGCGCATATCTGTGCATCCCACAATGCATCAATATTGACCGTCCCAAGATAATGACGCACACGTCCAATTATGTCTCGCATAATTAAATAAGCGCAACGCGACGGTGTCTATAGATCAACCCGATCCGTGGGGTATTATTCGAGGATTGCGTTTGCCGCGTGACGCGACAAGCCCACTATACAATCGCATTTGCCCCCCGTGCAACATAAATTCTCTATAATTCTCACCTGCCAACAGCTTCACGGTTTCACGGTACCTCTTCTCCACGTAACATTAGAAGCGTCCGCACGGTTTTACAGTGAGCGCGTGTGTGCTCGTTTCTTCCGCGAGCAGAGCCGCGTATTAACTGCGACCACGTTATACGATCCCCTTGTCACTCACCGGCACGTATCCGAATGAGATATAAACTCGTTATGACGACTTTCGAGCACGCGTTCCTCGCCTTTAACGTCTGTCGACTCGACCCACGAGGCAAACGACACCTCGCCGAATTATTTCACAGAGAGTTTAATGGCGTAAGCCCCATTACCCCGATATTCGTAATCCCTCCGTTCTTTTTCGTCATATTCTTGACGATTTAGAATCCCCAGTAGAGTATCGTTGACAATCTCGAGAAGGATTTACGACCCTTATTTACGTGGCCCCGTTCCTTCCGAAGCTTTTCACACTTTTGCCGGCATCGAACTCGACCTCGAGTGCACTACCGGTGCATTATGTAGGTACTCACTGCAAGATGCATCCCCCGTGAAATGCAGCCGCACAACATTCGACGTTTCTCTTTTAAATGGTGAAAATTCATGTGCTGCGCGTGCGCGTCCATCCTCAAGGGTGCGCGCCTTTGGTCAATATGTCACCATTATGGAAAATTGGGATAATTTAATGTAGCTCCGTAGTTCGAGCGTTTCCGTCGCGCACGGTTATTTATACTCGGTGAGGCTGTGAAGAATGTTTACCGTGAATAGCGAAAATTCGTTCGCACGATCATTCAAAATTCAAAAGATTATGGGGATAACAGTCGACAGTGTGAATGTTCTCCTTTCGAGCAAAACGAAACGTTGAGAACGGATATTAGGCACGACGAGAGACAACTGTCACGAAGAATCTTTCTAGATGAAACGAGAACAGACGTTACGTATGAAGATCCCAACCCGACTGTAGCACGTGCATGCGTTTAGTTGCTTCAGCAGATATTTACAGCTTTCAATTACCATAGATAAATTCTTGGCAGTTTTAACGAAAACATCCCTGTCTTCCCTGACGTAGCGCCTTATTTGTTAGTATAATATGCGAATGAAATTCATCTATGCAGAATGAAGACTCGGAAGCAACGCGCTCCGTGATAACCCGCGCATCCCTGGAATTTGAGAGCACGTAGGTCGAACGTAAATTTTAACCGTATAATACGATGCGGAAAATTCCACGCTATACAGAAAAATGCATTTCAAATTATTTAATTTCGCGTGTTATATTGCATCCCGTGAAACATGTATCTTTATACTTGTTTATATTCGCGTAATTCGACGTAACCTTTCCGCGCATCCGTGAACAGCGATAATTCTCGTAAATCCGAACGTGAATTTAACGACGACATCGCGATTACGCGTGAAGAACGATTCGTTTTGATCACCGCGAATTAAAAATAATTTATCGGCTTACCCCGTCGGGATGATATTTGGGCGCACCGCTGGGCGTGGTGGCGGTGCCGCAGAACTCGGTGAGAACATCTTGGAGCTTTCGAGACGAATCTGCAAAACCAGAAGAGAGCCATTGTTTACGTGCGAATAAACTTTGCAAGTCGAATGACATTGATCGCTCCGAATGAAATCCCTCGACAAGGGGGTTTCTGTCTGCCGGCAGACGATTTTAACTACCGGGTGCCGTGGTCGGTAGAAATTCGTTTTCGCGGATCTCTTCGGAATTTATTGGAACGCGAAATTACGACAGGAAGGATAGAGGATGGGAGAAATAAAAATGATGAGGAAGGAACGGGTATCGCCGATCGATCGGGCATCTGGGTTTCGGTTGTTTGCAGAGGAAACAACGACGATAGATTGGCTAATAATAGGAGACCATTGGCCTAATCTACCGACCTACGTCATAATGCACTTAACGGATGGGATATTTTTGGCCGACGACTATTTTCGTACTGATTGACGGGAATGACGACGTAGGGCGTGCGCGGACGAGCGGATGATTAACGTGGCCGGATGAATAGCGGAAATTCGCTTTTCGTCTCTGAAACCTCAGCCGCGGAGTGCGTCATTCGCGAAAATTGAAAAACGCACCGCGGTATTTCAATTTTCGCGAAGGCACCCTCCACCGCGAAGGGAGAGCGTCAAAATTTCGATTTAGTTATTTACGACGCTCCGTGGGCACGAAGCTTACGTTTGGAGTTGCACTTGCGTCAAGCCTCGAGTTACGCGATCTTTAAAATTACGCGACCCAGTAAAAATTATGCGCGGGTACAACGCGATGCGTAATTCAACGTAGGATCGACATCTTTCGATTTACACGTAAAAATTCACTGCCTTCGTACGTGCATTCGGTAAAAGTGGGACGTAATATGTCCCCGATGAAATGGAAATGCGACGGAAAATCCACGAGAAAAAAGAATTCGCGAAACATGCTCTTTAACGTTTGCCCAGGCTACTGACAAAGTTATTTCGAACTAGGGACCGCTAGCCGGAGTTTCATCGGCCTGGGCGGGGTATGCGAAGGTTCGCCATTGGTCAAAGAGGAGAAAACCGTGGTATCCATGGTAGGTGGAAAGTTTGCGCTCGGTCTACTATTCCCTCGCTATAGAACATCATTTTAAAAGTATCGAACGGCCCGCCGTAAATTTTTTTTAAGTTACCATGGAGCGCGAGGTCTGGCCATCTGCATGCGTATTTTTCTGTGAAATTTAACTCGAGAATTCGTCTACCCTGTCGTTGAAACTTCGTCGGTCGACGAGATCGATCAACTTTCACGATGAAACTTCATTTTAAACATTCAAGCGGGCCATTCGCGTATTTCACACGACCCACATTCGCGCTTTTCCTTGAATTCTGTCCACCATCTTTCAAGCTTCCCCCGCATTCGCCAACCCTTTAATACAGCGTCGGGACGAATCAAGAGCCCAATTTACGTTCAACGCGAGCACCTCGTCGAGCTCGTCGACACCTGCGTGAAAGCACGACATTTTTCCGTACCCGGTACCCACCACTTTCGCCCACCGGTAATTACTTTCGAAATTACGTGGAGGAAGATGCGGTCCCGCGAGCACCATGGGGAACAAACTAATGGTACTCCACCGATCGAGCGGCTGTTTCGTCCGACGAGGAGGACGAAATGCTCGCTCTTTCGTTGCGGACAATGTCAGTGGAATTACCATAATCCGATAACCAACGGGGTCGGCGGGCTTTGACTTTTAATTGAGACCTGGACGCGCGGGCGCGCTTTTGTATCGGCGATATTGTTGATACCCGACGACGACCCCTTCGTTCGGATTCACTCGACGCGAAATATTTTCACCGAACGAGGGTTGTTACGGCCAGCGGCGCGTTCCCGATCGTTTGTCGCGGGCAAATAAACAATTCGATTATTGAATATTCAATTTATCGAATATTCGGGGCGAGCCCGGCGCGTGCGCCTGCTTGCTCGCGCGAATGATTCGATCATCCGTGGTGTTAATCGTCGACGATCGAATTCTCGCTCTCGAATCTACATCCTCCGTCGTCCTCTTCGTCGAAGCGTCTCGCGAAGAAGAACGAGAGAACGCGTCGAGAGGAAGCATTGACGAAGGGAGATGGTACTCGAAACCGATCACTCACATGCGGCTAAGTCCTGAAGTTGCTGGAATTCCGCCGGCGAGAGCTTGTCCCAGTGAAAGGCCATCTTTACTTCTGGTACTGCTGGTGGAGTCCCCCAGGACGTGCTGCGCCCGACGGATGCTCGCTGCTGAGTTTCGTCACCTGCGCGACAAAAGGCAAGGTCTCGTGAGTTTCCTTAAGGGACGTCGCGCGCGCGAGCACGCCCCGGAATTTGAATAATAAGGTAATAACCATTCCGGGTCACGGTCCGAGTTCGCGCGAAAAGAGGCGGAAGAAGAAAGACGAGGAGGCGGAAGTGCCTCGTGACGCATCGCGAAGCGTCGAAGAGAGCGAGAAGAAGGTACGGTTCTTCGTTGGATGATAAATCCTGAAGGGTCGAGGACTCGCTCTCGAGAATATTTTGAGGATACGATCGAGTCGAAGGAGTCCTTGCGAATCTCCTAGGACGCGCTTCTCTACCCCCAAAGTTAGTCCTTGCCTTAGCAAGTATTATATTTACTTTTCTTTTTACCAAGGCCGGATAAACGTCGACTGCGTCACGCGCGTGGGTTGGCGCCTCGTTCTTCGATTTCCTTTGTTCTATTCCCCTCCTTTTCCTCATCGTCTCCGCGTCTCCCTTATCTTCGTCCATCTATCTACATCACCCACGCGATACGCATAGGATGCGCCCTCAACTCTTCTTTCTCTCTCTCTCTACCACTTTGCACGCCCACCCGCGCATCCACCCATGCACGTATTTGCATTCACGGGTAGTCGTCGCACACTTCTCACTGTCTCTCTCGCTCTTCCTCTATCTTGTTCACTTTCGCTCTCTCTCTCTCTCTCTCTCTCTCTCTCTCTCTCGATCCAACACTTTGTCCCACGACATAAGCTCCCGCAGAAAGCTTTACCCGCAACGGAAATTCCGGCCGGATACGCGAATTGGGGACGTTAAGGGGATTCCCATCTATTATGGGATTTCAGCGCGACGACGTCGCCGTTCGCTTTGCTTTTTCTCCGAAACCTTCTCGCGCCCTTTACCAAACTCCTCGACCCTCCGCGTTTACTTCTTTCTCTTCTTCGCACTTCTCTCCCGTCCATATAGCCCATCTAACGGGATCCAGAGTGCAATACTCTACGGAGTTGCATGCGGAAAGAAGCCCCAGTCGAGGAGAAGAGAATCCACCGAGAGGAAAAGAGCTTCTCAGTCGGTAAATGTGGTTTCGGGCGGACGAGTTTGGTCGAGTAGAGTGACGATGCATTCGTCGAATTAAAATCGGGACGAACGAGCGTAGTTAAGCGACGTAGATAATTCCGGGACCACGCTCGACTCGCGAATTCCAAAGGAAATTGCATGGTATTGGAAAAATGATTATTTATTATCAATTTGTTTAAGGACCAAAAATCTTTTGGCAAACGATATAATTTATACGAAAGATAGTGGAAAGAAGAAAGTAGTATTCGGAGAAAGAACAAAAGCGAAAAAAAAGAAACAGAAATAAGGAAGCATAAAGTGATTACACAGAAGATAAAAGAAAATTTCACGAATTACGTTAACTGTTCGCACGAATCCCGACGAATCCCGAAACTAGTTACGCTTCCGGAGAAAAAAATCTAAAAAAATTGTCATCTCCCTCGGAGTAAGAGAGATTCGAACAATTTTTAAAGGCCCGAAAGAGGAAAAGGGTCCTTCCTATAATTGTCCACGGAATTCTGCCCTCGTCCGATTCACTCCATCCACCGTGCCTATCCCGTTCCAAACGATTCGACCCTACCGAGTGCTCGAGCTCGGAAACTTCGAAGTGTCCAGCGACAATGAGAATAATTAATGTAACCTTTCCCCTTCCTCCAAAACGTTATCGCTTTAATCCTAATGATGCTCATATCCGATGCCTCCGAACGAACGGACCGACTGGACTCGGCCCAGTTTCGACGAACGATAATTTAGCCGGATATTGCATAATCCGTATTGCGAGCGGAAGGGGATCGAGCGAAACTCTCTGGCCAGGAGAGAAAGGACAGAGAGAGAAAGGATGAAAGGAGAATCGGAGAAGGGAGGAGAGGATTTGAGGGAGTCAATGCAAAATGCATCGTACTGCCGCGCAGGCCCGTTGCATTCCGTTCGATGTGCAGGCCACATGCATGACGTGGATGAAATGCAATTTTATTGGCCTTCCTCTGGACGATGGAGCCACGACGATTCGCTTTCCGTACTATCGTGCGCAATGCACTTCTCTTCCCCTAACTCGTCTCCTTCCTATTAACCCCCGCACATAAATAAACCAATCGACGGAAGAGCGAGCGCCCCTTGTAATTAATTCGAGAGGGACGTAGCGATTGTGGGCCACCGATCACCGATTAATTCTCGACCAATGATCCTTCTCCCCCTTCACCTTGATTTATCGAAAAAAAAAGAAAAACGAAAAATTCTTTCTCGCGAAAAGAGGTCGGAAACGAAACAGACGCGAGACTAAAGCTAAGGCCACGCAGACTACTACGTATGCCACGTTCACTGTGTTCGCTTTGCTTTGCATTTACTAAATCGAGGTGCGACCCTGAAAGCTACGTTTTCGGACGATTTTTATCTACTTTTTAAATGTACACAGCGAGCATAGAGTAGCTGCTTCGAATGGCTTGTTTCGGAAACAAGGGATGCTATTTATCGAAGGCATGGAGAACATAGCAAGCCTGGTTCGGTGCGATTTCAATCTACACTGCGACGCAGCTAAGACACCGAACATAGCGTAGTGCCTCCGTCTGGCTGTATATTACAATGAAAACAAGGGGGGGTATTTTTTACGCCTAGCGAACATAGACCAACAATAAGTAGCGCACCGTGTGGCCTTAGTTTAATGCATCGCGATGGTGTAAATTTTATCGTGAACGTAACGACGTGATTACGTGGAATTTCTTCCCTTAATTTTCCCTCTTGTTCCACATCTTTTGTTCGCATGCCGCACTCTGTTTTTGTCCTCTTTCCTTTTCGTTACGCGGGCAAAGTTTAATAACTTGTACGCCACTGGGGGACATCGTGGAGAGACGGCGAGGGAGGCGTCGCGACGCGGTCTCACGTTACAACGTAGGCTTCTCGTTTACACGCGTGCGCGGGCCCGCCGACGGAGGGCAGTTAAGCGAATTTATTATCCCCGTCGACATGCGCGAATGAAATATAGAGCGTCGTAAGTTACGCGCCCGCTCGTACATCGTTTCGCGCGGATTGAGACGTTTCACGGGAAACGAGCCGCGTAACGTGCGGCAGAGCTTTTAGCTCCGTTCGTCCTTTACAAGTGCGCCGAAAAACTTTCGGCGCAAAACTTCTCCGCTCCAATTTCACGAGGTACGCGTGAAAGGCAGGGAAGAACGGTTCACGAGACGACTCGTAAACAATCGTTCGCAAATTAACGCTCCCTTGAATTGGGAATGACATTGCCGTAAATTGTCGCGATTATCTTGTTTCTTTGTTTTTTATGTTTCTCGCATATTCGCCGTTTTGCGCGAAACAACTCGTATTTATTTATTCATTTCTCTCGCCGTGGTGCGACGCGTTTACGATAAACGCAATTCAAATGCACGCCGCTGCGCGATAGTGATAAATAAAAATGCCAGTAAATTATGAGCGCTTTGAAATCTCGCTACTGCACTTCCTCGGTGTTGCGTATATTTCTTTGTTCCTGCGAGAACGTATCGTCCGATGAATAATTGAAAGTGCGGGCCGAATGATCGCAGTAGAACTATTATTATCGATTAAGTGGAACTCCACGAGCGATTGATCGAGCGCGGATGATTGCGATTAATATGAGAACGAGGAGTGCCGGAATATTTTGCAATAATTCGTTTCGTAGCTAAGGACGGCACGGTTAGAGTGGTTCGCTTAAATTGCAATAACGAAGGAAAGCGTCTCGCTCCAGGACAATCGTATTCCGCCCCCATTAGAGCTTGAATTATTCAATAACAACGGATTCTATTGAGCACTTACTTTGAGGCAGTCGAGGACCGCGAGATGTTTTGCGAGAAATTTCGCAACGGGACACCCGATACCGGAAAAATGAAACACCGAGATCGATTACACCGACCGAATAATTATTGCGAAGATTAATCGTCGGTAATTGCCTCTTCCCGTGCGCTCGACGTTGCGCGCAGTGGGTAGACCGAATGGAAAGGCACGGGTGGAAAAAATAAAAATGAAATATGGGAAATGCATCGATTAACGATGAACGGGCGGAAAGGAGCGTGTACCCAATTTCGCGAAATGCGCGCACCTCGCATGGAAACGCACAAAAGCGCATTTTGCAGAAAAATTGCAAAGAAACGAGTAGCGTGATTCAAACGCAGTCTAATTTCGAGAGCACTCTAATTTCCATTGCTGCTCGCCGAAGGCACGAAATGCGTCAAACTTGTAAAACCTGGCCTTTTTCGGCAGGCCAATTAATTCGGCAAAAATACAGGGCGCACGTGACTACGAAAACTAAGACTCGCGTCTGTGTAGAATTTCGGTAAAGGATAAAGCGTTATTTTGCATCGTTGAATCTCCTCGGATAAGAGTTATTCGCTATCGTCCTTCGGGTGGAACGAAAGCAGGCGTACACAATGCTCTCCGCTTGGACGTTCGCGCTTGGACGAAGCTTGAAAATTTGCATGCCGACGGTGCAAGTCGTTTCGAGCATTCTTGTGGGCACGATGCAGGATCGAGGAGAGCAATTGTTATTTCTCCAGGGGGCCGAAGCACGTGCGGTTCTTTATCATTGGATAGCGGTGGAGCCGTGCGCTGCTGGGACCGGTCTGATGTTTTGCTACGAGAAACGATTTTTAATATTGAAATGTAGTTTCGTTGCTTCCAGCCCGAGCTACATTTCTTCGCCTTTCTCGCGAGCCCCCCGATCCATTCATTTACATTTTTCTTACCCCTTTCATTTTGTCTTTGTCGCCTTTTTACTGTCTCTGATTTTCAAACAGCGCACGAGAAAGAAACAATCGATACGAATGACGGACATCGTTCTGAAAAAAATTCCACAAAAACGACCCTTACTCGCGTCTCGTTCTCTCGTAATTAACGGTTTCATGGTAAATGTCTGACTCGATGGCGCGTAAAAATCGTTTTCCTTTTTTCCCCTTTCGGCTACCACGATCCCACGTGTATCGCAGTTAATTACAGTCCTTCTAATCCAATTTCCGCTTTTCTCAGCGAGCCACGCGTAAAAACGATCGGATCGACGATCGTCGATTTCCACCGGTCGTAACATGCGAAAAACTACCTCTGGAGCGGGCGCGTAAGCCGAGATCTAACGGCTGGTCAATCACAAACGTATCTACTTCACGCTCCGTTCGATTCCGTTCGGTTTTCACCCTCGACACGCTCCGCTCCTTTTAACTCTCGCACGAGTGCGCGTAGCACGCGCTTAATTAACAAAACGCGAATAAAATTCAAGCTCGATGCCTCACTGGACACCGTGCTTTTCGATTCGACACAATCTAACCACCGAGTCGAGCTACCGTTCGTAATTACCGCAGGAACGGAACGTGCTATCCTCGCGATCCGCGTGCCGCGTTTTTTTTTCTTCTACGAAGGCGTAAAGGGGAGAAAGTTTCGGGTCGCATGAATCAGCGGGAGACGGCGAGAATGAGAAATGTTCGAAGAGCAGGACTATTCACGTTAATTCGATAAAAAGAAAGGAAAGGAAGTGAAGGTAGATTCACGGACTCACGATTCCGATTCGACAAGCAATTCGGTGCAATTTGGCGGGTCGTTCTGGGACCGGTGGTTCTTGTGCTCCGTAATTAGCGGCAAGAAAACGGGCCATCTACTTAACGACATCCTACGAATGCCGCGTCCTTCGATTAAGAGAAGCGCGGAGAGACGCCTATTTTCCAAGCGCGGGGTGCAACTCGGCGATAAAGGATTCGTGATCCTTCCCGTTCAACGTATCGTTCCGTTCTCGGCGCTTTCCTACCGCGCGCCAGCCCACACCGAAGAAGAACGTCATCCGGCATGTTGGCAAAAAGTTCAGCTATTACTTAATCGAGACAATGAACCTGCTCGGTGCTCAACGTACACCAGGCAGGCAGCCGTAGCTTCTTTAGCCGGAGGAGCTCGTAACTTCTAATTAACAACGCTTAGGTAAATTAATGGGACCATGGATGGCAGCTACGTGAGAATTCTCCGAATCGCTGACGCCGAGGGCAAAAAGCCTTCCTAGTGCATGAACGTACTTCACCGTAATTATTTGTGCTCGTGAATATTAAGTAACGAGGATGCGTTGCTGGTAGAACGAGCGATTTGGTTATTATCAGTATATTAATATCCCCCTGTTCGTTCGCCACGGTAAGAAGAAGAAGTTTCGAGAGGATTATGTCGTTAATGAGACTCCTACTTCGCTTCTGGGCGATTTTGAATGTTCTCGAGTACATCCGCGCATGCCTCGTCTCAGCCCACGGTGAGGAAAGAAGTGAGCGACGACTGTTATTTTGCAAAAGGTGTACTGGAAATTTTCTACCGCGCGAAGATCGTCGGCGTAATCTCGCGGTTAAACGCGCTTTCCTGGAAAAGGGTAGGAAAGCGGCGGTAGCAAAGATTACAGTCGTTACGGGACATTACGAAATTACAGGGACCCCCGCCTCCGGGCTACTTTTATTTTTCCAGTGACGCGCCCGTGGCGCCTCTCCCAGCCGAGGTGCTTCAATTTTCTTTTTTTTTTTTCCTAATGAAAGTTTTTTCAGGGTTCTCCGTGGCGAACAGGAGCCACCTCTCGTCTCGGCCGGGTAGTTAACGACCGTTAATAAACTGCAATTAGTCGGATTAACGAAATTACGGGGACCACCTAAGGCGACGCTCGGCTTCGGCGAGTGTCACCACCACACGCGTGCCCGAAGGATAATGGCGCCTAGGTAGCAGCTTAACGGTGGCAATAACCACTCACCCAGCTTGGCCGTTCTACGCTCGCTAACAATAATGAGAATAGAAAGCACCGCATAGAAGAGCGCCACTGCTAATGTAGAATCGCGTGGGGGTGGTCCAAAAAAAGGAAGATTAAGAAGAGAGAAGAAGGGAGTCGATGCGAACGAGTTCTACGGCGAAGTCGCCGCAGTGAGTTGATATAAACTTTCGGCGAACTGCTCGACGGGGGCGATAAATTGAATATGTCACTGGCTGCGGCGAACTACTTATCGATCGAAGAACATTGGCGACGCTCGTTAATTACTGGATGCGCATTAAAAAGAATTCAAGGGTGCACGACGATTCTCGCGGTAACATTTTTTTTCCTTTCGTACTCGGAGGAATCTCGACGTTCTCGCTTCTCGTGAAACAAGATCGAGAAGGAACTCGTGGTGGATCCGCGTCGGCTTTCTTTAATCTCGTAGGGTAAAACGCATTCGATGGAACTTTAAAAGGCGGGTAGGAGAACGCGAGGCATCCGCGAAGAAAAATGAAATTAAAAAATACCTCGAGCGCCTAGTTGGTCCAACTTCTCGTTGAACTTCGAAAGGATCTGCGAGGTAAGGGAAAGTTTAAAGATGCCCAACGAGAATACAACGCACGAGCGAACCACCCTGCGCGCTCTCTCTCTCTCTTGTCGTGGGTACGAGAGGCGAAGCAAAAGAAAAAGAAGAAAGTTCTCTTCCTTTTCAAGGGAAATCTCGAGAGTGGCTGGTTGCGATAATTTAAGCGCACTCGGAGGACGATTAAACGATTCCTCAATTACCGTCATTGCGCTAATATAATGGGACTGAAGGGGATCCTCCGGCTCTATCTCGCGGATTAATAAAAATTGCGCGTGGATGTCACGCCGCGAGAGAGCGGCGCCGTGGGTATGAGCACGAGAAAAGAAGAATAGTCGGAGAGAAGCGAGAAGTAGATAGAGCGGGTGATGGGCGAGGAGTGAGTGGGAGAAATAGAGGGAGAGTGGGAGAAAGCGGTCCGCGATATCTATTTAAATGCAGAAGTCAAAATGAAACGTCCGCTTCCGCCTACCCTCTCGCTATATACACCGGACGACGCCGACGTGGAATTAAAGTTTTCTCGATTAGAAAAGTCTATTATAAACTTTTTCATTCGTTTCCTTCGATTTTACTTCCCCCTCGGCCTCACCTCGCCAACCTCTCGCACTCCACTCCTCCGCGAACGACTCATTGTTCACTCTTACGGGGTAAACGGAAATCCGCGTATAAAGGAAATATATTCGAGTTCGTCCGCGTGGCTTGAACGAGGACGAATCGCGTTTATTATTCCCCGTAAAGAGGGATCTTGGAACGGGGTGAAAAGGAGAAATTGTGAAAAGAATAGGCTTCACGGATTTCGCGTCCCAGTTTCTCGAACGGTCGCGCCGCGTTTCCTCGAGTGAATCGTACGAGAGGAGAGACGGCGAAACTTTATTTCGAGAGAATCGTTAGAGTTGTGATTTTACATTTCAAGATTGCGCGCCTCGAGGTCCATCTCGGTTTCTCGTCCTCGGAACGCAAATTCTAAGTAGCGCCGTGCGTATAACTGGTAATAGTCTTGGAAACAGATTACGCCTGTAACTACGTAATTTCGCCATTGACTCGAGCTGCGAGCTACGAATTACACCGAGAGTTTCGGTAAATGTTAACGCGCATCGGATACACTCGAGCGCTCCCGTACAGCCCCGTTTAATTTCACTTGGCCCGCTCTCGACGGTCTGCACACTTTTATCCGCAGCTATTCAAATTGCACTTAACGCATTAACGTAACGCTACGAGCGTTAAACTCGCACCTCCCATTTGGAAATTAACGCGAAATATTGTGCGCGAATAGCCGAGAAAGGCGAATACATTTCGCGGCATAATCAACCCATAAACGTCCCCGGTGTCGTAATCGTGGAAAACGAAGACAAAAGTAGTTACTCTGGGAAGGAATTACTTTTATTTCGTCGTCCTTTATCGGTCACGCGGAAGAGGACCACGTGGATTCCTATTTTCCTAGGAAGAACCTCGATTTCCGTTTATGCGTACCACCGACGTCTGCCGTCCGTCTTCGAGAGCGCGCGCCGGTCGATATGTAAAAAGAGAAAGACGGGAGTGGCGGCGAGAGAGCGTGGGAAGCGTGAGTGGAAGGAGAGAGTGAAGGAGAGAGAAGGAAGGAGAGAGCGAGAGAAGCGAGAAGAGAGGAATGGGCGGCAGAAGGTGGAGAATGAGCATTTAATTAAAAACAGAGGGATGGGCCGCAGAGGCAGGCGAGGGTGTCGTCGCGGCCGGCGTCCGTGGCATCGGCGTCGGTGCCAGTCCCCGCCTATATATAACGCCAGGAATTTATTCGCCACCGTGAGAAGTCCAATGGACATTTCCCGAGGAGCGAGCGAATTCTAATGCCAACATCGCCGCCGCACGGGGTGACGAAGCGTGTGCGCCACTCTGATAAATGCCGATAGGGCGCGAAACGAATTTCGAAGCGTGAACCGATGCGAGAGAGCCATCCTCCAGCAGACCGAGAGAAGAAGGATAAACGGCTTCTGAAATATTTCCCTCGGCAGGCGCGTGCCTTCGACAGAATCGTCAGTTTCTAACGCCTCGGCGCGCGAGGATTTCGCTCTTTCAACCGAGCGGACGAGGATTTTCAACGTAAAGTCCACGCCTGTCCTCGATCGAGACGTGTTTTCTCTCGCGAAGGGTAACATCGCGGAACGATAATACGACTCGCGCTCCGTTTCACCTTTCTTCGCGTTTATTTATTATCCACCAGTGACAATCCCAGCGGGTAAAGCAAATTACTTTGCCGTAAGTCGAGCGACGGCCGGGAAGCGTCCATAAAACATTCGAGGCAATCACTCCGCGTAGAATTACATCGAATCGGCTGAGAGTGCTGC
Source organism: Tiphia femorata (assembly GCA_944319695.1). NCBI lineage: Eukaryota > Metazoa > Arthropoda > Insecta > Hymenoptera > Tiphiidae > Tiphia > Tiphia femorata. The sequence continues at coordinate 3,986,080 of OX090899.1, forward strand.
CGGCGAGACGGCTCGCTCGTCTCCGTTAACCGGGACGACCCCAATTGGTTAATCGAGTCGTCTTAATAATTAAATCGGCCGATAATCGCCCGGCCTCGCCTTCGTTTTTCTCGCCGGCGGAATAATTGCGTCCGCCCGTTGGGGGGTATCTCCGTAACGCGGTGGCGGTTCACTTCTCCAGCGCGAACCTTCCGATCTGTTTAGTAACCTTCCCCCATGGAGTTCTCGTTACGTGCCGAAGGCGTCGAGATCAAAGGCGCTTTCTCGGAAACTCTCGGTGGCAGGACCGTCAGAGGGCTTAAGGAAGAGAGTAGTAGGAGGAAGGAGAGGGTAGGTTTGAAGGATGCTGTCCTGGTGGGGGCACGACGAGAGGGTGCCAGGAAGGAATCAATACGTACTAACCGTCCGGAACACGTTCGAACTCCGCTGTCTCTCTGGCTGTGACAAAATCGACGCCCCCGCCGCGACCTCCGCCTCCTACGACTTCCTTCTTCTGGTTTTACGCGCGCGAGGAACGAGCGTGCGAGAAATGGCGCGACGGGGGCGCGGGACGCGCCGAATGCCGGAGCATTGCTCGATCTCGAGAGCGCGCGCAAAGGTCGAAGCTAGATTATGTCGAGTTTCGAATTATTATCGGAACGATCGATAAGTAGAGTAAAGGAGACTGTTCGATCCTGGATACCACTGTTGGTCCAATGATAGAAAGCGCAAGTTGGTTTTTAGAAGAAAATTTTCTTTTTTCTTTCTATCTCGACTATATCGTGCCTTTGTCGTTCTCGCGCGTAGCAAAGTGCGAATAGAAGCACACAATGATAAATAATACTTTAAACGATCGCGTTACCACGAGAACATGGACGAGGTACCCGAGTAAAGGAAGGTGCTGGTCGAATTTTATATTTCATCGTTCTCTCTCTCGACGATGGTTTACAATTTCAAATCCATTGGCGGAACGCGGGCTCGCGTGTGCGTAGCGACGATGCGCAGAGAGACAGGCGGAGAATGAGTGCCGTTCTCGTACGGTATTTTGCCGAGGCAAAGATATCCGGTGAAATATCGACTTCCAATACACGATACTTTTTGCAAGCGGATCGCGATTCGCGCGAATGGTCACGCCAGTTGCGAATATCCCTTCGTATTTGGCGCGGTGTTTCGCGCTGCACTCGGCGTATTTTGTTGCTACGATTTTCCGTAGAAGTCGAATGTTTTATGCAGCAAAGTTCCACGCGCTTGCGGCCGTTTGCGCCCGCGATACGCCAAATCCCCAGGATCGAACGTGCTTTTCTCTTTTGCACTGCGAAAGTTCTTCCGTCCTTGCGTTCCACTTCCACCTTCGTTCTCCATTTTTACGTGAGACGTGAACTTTCTTCGTACCACATTGTCCTCGCCAATAGTAAAACGTTATAGTGGTAGGAGCCCGTTATCTTGTTATTTATGCTCGCGACATCGTTTACAGGTTATTCATATGGACACCGTATTTCGCGGACGATGAATTATTCGTTCGACGATCACGAGGTTCAGTCCAAAGTTTCTCTATTCTTTCTTCTCCGCCATAACGACCTTTAACGAAATCTGTAAGTGCTTAAAACTGTCTTTGGACTCAACCGATAAGGTTGTGATGGGACCGATGCGGTATAGCTGGTGTTAGGGTATCTACTATTTGTCATCGCGCAGGCTCCATCATCCAGCATATCCAGTAGAATGTAACAAAAGTTCGAAACTCTTACCGACTCCGTTAAATGGCGTTAGTGCGGAGAGAAAAAAAAATAGAGGAACCTACGTTTGGCTTGATCCTTGTACCAATGAAAACGGAACTCATTATCGGAAAAATATCACGCGATTTCCTTTTAAATTGGAGAATGTGCAATTTATGGCGAGCTGACCCGCGTGGTGGAGAACAAACTTTCATTTGTCGTAATTACGGAGAAGAACGAAAAGGAGGATCGCGTAGAAATATGCTTGGCGCGAAGCGCATCGGATCCTCCGGTGGTGCTTGCGCACGAAGGTGTAGAGATCCTAGGAGTTGGCAATCGAGTTACGTCTGGTAGTATGGGGTAGGTGGTGGTGGTTTCTTTCCTCCACTTCGTTAGAGAACCCGGAAATCGAGGAAGGCGCGAGAGCTTTAAGTGACCCCCTCATTGAGAAGCGGGTGCCGTATAATAAGGACAATAAATTGTGGCCGAGCCAAGAGCAGGGCGAGGAGAAAACGATGGGAAAGACGGGTACTGGAGAGAAGGTAGGGCGAAACGAAATCGCGCGTGCGTGTACACGTTCGACCCTCTATTGGAACGGTACGCGAGCCGAAAGGCGAATCAGCGTGAGAAAATTTACGAGCCAGCCCGTAAAGCGCTTTAAGGCTCGCTCTTTCTCTCTCTCTCTCTCTCTCTCTCTCTTTTTACCGTCGAGAAGGTCGAAGGTAAAATTAGCGAGAGCTACGTCGGAACGAGCGAGTAACGTACGATGGAGTACGAGCGAAAATGCGCGAATATCCGAAGTGAGAGTTCGAGGAGATTTATACGAACGATCTGATTATCTCGAGCGATGAGAACGAAGTAGCTCGAGTGAAGATGATTCGATTGGCCGAGAGCGCCGATCGTAGAGCGAGCACGATCGTGGACAAAGCAAGTACCACGAATGGAGGGATGAATGTTCGAAATCTTGCCGATAATCCGAATTACGCGAGAACCACGAGGACAAAGCGTGCCCTCGCGAGTCCGCGTTAATCGTAACGAACCTCCCGCTTAAAAGAACGTGGGAGTAGGTCTGGCACGAGCGTGCCGATGATAGAGCGAAAAATGTCGGCCAACGGAGTCCTCTCGGAGAATTGATAAATCGCGCTAAAAATAGCATCCAATTCCGCGAACATCGGAGCGTAGAATATGAAGCCGCGGAAACGTCGAACAGCTGGAGCGTGTCTTCGGCGCCGTGGCGCACAGTAGCGGGGTAGTTGGACAATTAGAGCGGGCGGCCAATTAACGCGAGCTAGATGCAAATAATTAAATGCGCCAATTAATGCCAGGACGCGCGCAGACCAAACGAGTATTTTCCATCACGATCAGCGCATCCTTCCACGATCCTCGCGCGACCCACGAGCCCGACCTTAGCCCGTCGTCTCGGAGCGCACCTTCGTCCTTCTCGTATATCGTTCGGAATTTTCTCCACGGCCTTTCCGCCTCTCTCATCTTCCAACCTCACCCCCTCTCGCATTTTCATCCCCCACTCCGTCGAGATGCAAACGCCTGAGCACCGCCATCTTCACCAGCACGCACGAGACGCGTCCTCGCGCTCTTAGGCTCCTAACAATTTCCATTTAGCAAGGAAACCTAAATATCTCATTTACGGCGTGCCACTAATTTTTTCTCCTTCTCCCTCGGCAACCCCTCGGCAAGTGCCGGTGAGAGTCCCCCCTTCCCATGAATAATTCCGGCGCCTTCCGTTTTCCCCGATATACGTTCCTGGATTAGCCAGGCCTCTAGGCTTTATCGTTGGATGCAGGCGGGACGGTTAAGTCCCCATTACATCGTACTCACTGGTGTAGAGGCAAGTGCCATTACAGCACGTCCTTGAGAAGTGAACATGGCGCTGTGACGGGCCCAGCACCATGCTGAAACTGGATTCGGTATTATTCTCGTGTAATTAACAGTATCGCGGAAGAAGGAGATTTTTCGTTAGTAATTCGTGAAGGATTTTGGACGGCCTGCCCTAAATTAAATTTTAAAACTATTTTCTTCATTAATGCCACAGTTACGTAGGTCTGGATGTAAAAATGCATAAGAATGATTCGTTAATGTATTAACGCTTTAATAGAGGAGCCTCTATGTAAAGCATTTTAAGCATTATCGCGCTTAGCCTTTTTTCTAGGTAGTCTCAGTACCCTTAGACACACCTTCGTCCACCCTAAGGAGAGAGAGAGAGAGAGAGAGAGAGAGAGAGAGAGAGAGAGAGAGAGAGAGAGAGAGAGAGAGAGGTGACGCAGGGAGAATATTGGCGAGAGCCCTATACATGTCTAGAGCATTTAACGTAAGATCTTCCGCAAGCACTTGAGCTAGAAAGAAAGATGAGATTGCTTCCATGAAAATCTGGGGCGAATACTTGCTCAAGCACTTAGTCGATAGTTACACGCCGGCTGGTGCGCGAAGAGGCTTTGAAACGATCATTGCTTCGTCGTTTTATCGAAATCCGTCCAAGCTGAACTATTTTCCTCCCTTTTTGCAACGTTCCTTGGACCGTGGTCAAATTTTTCACGACGTCGGCGCAAAATTTCTTACCCTTGGATCTCCGTAACGGCAAGCATGTTTTATTAAGAGTGTGTGTGACAAATTTTCTCAGAGCCCATTGTACCCCTCGAGCCGACTGATCTTCTTAAGCAGGTTTGCGAACGAGATCCTCTCTTGATTCGAGCGAATAATTCCTTAACCGTACGCTGCAGCTGCGCGGTAACCCGTCAAGGCAGAGTACTCGTGGCTTTATCTCGAGAGTACCACGAGGATTCGCGTCAACGAATCCTAACAGACGTTGGACTACCCGTTACACGCTTACAATCCCTTGACGTCAACTGTTATCGCAACGTCTCTCCAGGAGCATCACTGTATTATCACGCGTGTTACTCCTCGTTCCGAAAATACGACGCGCCCGTACTCCCAACTATCATTCCACGAACCCTTTTTGCGGTTTCATTTGCACTCGTCAACTTCGGTTTAATTTCGCGGACGAGAGTAACGCACGCGCGCGCGGGCGTGTAACGCAATCCGCAAAACTCTCCTCCACTCGCTCTGCGGCTTATCGTTCGTTGGTTCGAGAGACGCTAAGTTCCCATTACAGCGTACCTGATTACGTTAACTGCTATTGCGCCCCGTCTTGGAAAGGCCGTGCCTTAAGTGGCAAGCCACCTCCCGAAGCAATTCGGAACTCCAATAATTATTTCGGTCCAATTAGGAGTCGCAGAAATACGGGAAGCAGCGGAGAAGTGAGATATACCGAGAACGGAGCAGACGCGAATTAGACGAAGTGGCCCGGCTCGTTGCAGCTTTGACATTTTCCGCACGCGTCCACGTGGCCGACTGACTCGGTCAAAACGCTTCGGAACGCGGACTCGTATTTCGAGAACGTTGAGAACGTCGAGATGTGCTTATAACTGAGCGAACGTTAAACAGGGAAAAAAACAAACAAACATCGGAGAGTAATCATTAGTACCTCCCCGTTTGAGAAGTTGAGGTTGTACGCGTTTAAAAGATATTTACAAATGCGAAATTCGCTCCACCCCTTTGCGCGAAAAATCTCCGGGTTAATTGTGAGGGAAACTAAAAAGAGACGACCGGGGGGGTAGAAAAATGAAGTCTCGAACTCGAAGGGTATAATAAGAAATAAAGTTTCCGCTCGACCGAGTAATGAAAAAGTTGTTGGGTCTTCCGTCGGAAGCGATGCACCTTCATCTTATCCTTTGTTATCTTCGTTTAGCTTAATTCTCCGCTGCGAGTACAATGAGCATGATATATGGATCGGAGGATAGGCCGAACTTTACTTCCGTCCTATGGAACTTTTACTCCCATCCCTCGGTACTTTCCGCGGGCAAACTCACAGCGGAAAATCTATTCCATAGACGTAGCTGTTCCTTATGGCGTTACGTAAGAAGCCTGCCGGCCTGGAGTGGGTAAGCCATAAATTATTCCTTCGGAGCACCGTTACTACTCACATCGAGTACCACCCACTCGTCTCTCACGAGGGATTCTCGCGCTAAGAGACTACGCGATGTCTCGTCCCATCTGATTTTTCGCGTTCGCCTCTCACGATATTTCGAACGAGCGAAAGGCGGCCGGGTCATCCTCGAGGTACCGCGAATTCGTGGATCTAAATGGCAAATAAGAAGGCCTGGCAACGGTGAATGCTGCACTCACGCACAATTCCACGAACGCGGAATCCTCGCGCGCGTGCGAAAGGGGCCGAAATGAAATCTGCAAATATGAACAACGAGAGGGCGGTAGTTGTGGGAGGAGAAGACGCTTAAAAGATCACGCGTCTCGCGAAGAGAAATATTATTCATGTCTTAGGACGACGACCACACGAGAGGTCGATGCAAGAGGTGAAGCGTGCTGGAGGGCTCGAGAGGAGCTCGGTGACGCCGGAGTCTCATCTTTTTTTCTTCGAAATTCTTCATCCTTACTCCTACGCCACCTGTCTCGGCTATCGAGGCTCTCGATCGCCTTTTTCCATTCTCCCTTCGACGCTTTCTACCGTCACGTTGTGCACGGGTGTCGTCGAGGACGCTTGAGTTATCTGTTTTGCGCTAATGGGAATGATTCTTCGTCCACGTAAAAAGTACAAGAGGCGAAGTAAACAGTTGATGCAAGAGCTCGTTACCTCTGTCTCCGTTAGTCGGAGTTTCCATGGAAAGTTTCGCGAACAAAGTTTTTCCTCCGATGTCGCCGATATAGCTTAATTATTATCCGCTGCTCGTCGGAGCGCGGCAAACGCGTCGTTATCAATCGCGGCACATCCAGTCGTTTCTCCTGATACCGAGTCACCTTGGCATTCGTTTCGCAGAAGGAGAAGAAATACGAGAAAATGGAAACCCTATCCCCGTTGCCTTATTTTCTCGAGGAAAAGGACGAGTATTCCGCGGGGACGCGGCGAGCGAAGGAGAGCTCCATGGGTCGAAGGACAATTAAGAGACTCAGGTTCTTAATTAAATTTTAAATTAGTCTTTCGACCATAAGTCTCCCCGACGTTTGACACTTGGATGGCCGGGCTACGGGGCCGTATTACTTGCGGAAAAAAATCCGACGAGTGAGAAACGATTTCACCGATATTATGATGGCCTGTTTCGCGGCGCTTAAGACATTTGTCATCGGGTCGGGTAAAGATACGAAAAAGCTGAAACGTATTACCCTCGTAATTCACGTCCTGTACGGGTGGCGAGACGTTTCGGCGAATATGGCACGAGCTGGTGGTGCGCGCGGAGTATTGAATTACCATGGAAAAAAAGTCATAGCGGTAGAAATTTTATTTCGGCTTCCGCTTCCATCCTTCCAGCGCCACACACACACTTCTCTCCGTTCTTTTCTCTCTTTTACCAATTCCTGAGGGCAGCTTGCGCCTCGTGGCGCGACGCTGCCCGGGAAAATGTCGAAACTATTCGCTTGACATTATCAGCGGCTTATCTTGCCGGATTAAGTCGTTGGTTATCGAGAACGGTGCACGAAAAAAAAAACGAAGCTGGAAATATATCTCTCGTAGATTATACGCCGTTCTGTTGTATTTTTCGCGAAAGAGAGACAGAACGGTAAAGATTGGGTAACAAGTAAAAAAAAAAACAAAGAGTCGCAACGCCGAGGATTTTATTTCCACTTGATTCCACCATCCGCAGTTCGGCCCGCTCGTGTCCCTCTGGGAGTTACCGTAATCATTATCGATTGTACCGCTTGTCGGTATATATCGTTGACGAACTGCAAAGCGGCGGTAAGCCCCGTGATCGCAAAGGCAGTCCATTCCACGGACTGTTCGCGCAACGTGAATAACTGAATGTTTCACGAAACCCCTTTAAAGCATCGAAAAACGGCAGACGTAATCCTTATAATTCGCTTCTTGTTACCTTCCTCTCCCTTTTTATCGCATCGAGGGATTTATACAAAAAGTATACGTCACTGGACGAGGTAGAAGTACAAATTGCGAGATTATAGTCGACGTTAATATGGAATACCAAATATTTTCAAAAATAAAGTTTTGCGGAACGCATCGCAGAAAGAACAGTACGAAGAACCCAGAAAAATATGATTACTTTAATCCGTTTTTTCCGCAGCACTTTTTCGAAAACCAAGCTACGTAAAAACCATACCGATTGGACGTCGATGAAAAGTCACATCACCGATTTTATTTTAAATCACAAAATTCTTTTGTTACCGCGCCCCTTTACAACGGCGGACATGAAACGAATGCTGGAAAACATGAAGATCCCAATATTGATAATCACGAGGAGCTTCCTACTTCTTCGTAATAAAACGGTCTATCGCCCGGAAACATTTATCCAAATACAACCGCGGTAAAGGACGCTCTGTACCGGAATTCAAACGAAACTGGAGAAAAACGGCGCATCTTCTTCCGTGAGATTTTATTCGCATTTTATTTCTTTTATACGCGTATCCGCTTTCTGCGTATCTACGGCGAAAAAACGCTCGCCAACGTTCACCGTTGCATTTTATCGCACTCGTCGCTTGTACCTAAGAACGTAAAAAAAAAAAAAAAAAAACTGAAAATATAAAGAACGAAAAACAGTCCGAAACGTAGATTTCCCCGGTTTGTCGTGGTAGGTTGGTGGGCACGTGAGACAACTCGGCTACGATTTTACGATCGTTTATACGGCACCGTTACACTCCATGGTGCGCCATATCGAACGCGAAACCACACGTAAAACCGCAGTGTGTTCCTTCCCCGCGGTGACCGCACGGTATCCTGTGCAAGCACCTCGCTGCGCACGGTCGCACAGACACGTGCGTAACACGCAAACGATAAGCGTCCCGTTTAAAGTTCTCCATTCGCTCAACGCCCGCTTGTCACGAGCCGATGATAAATCATATGGCGAAATTAGTGGCAAGAGTTTGCGAAACTCGTGGAGAAACTTCTATGGGCCGAGAAGAAGAGAAGGAGAGACGAGGTTTCGAGATGAACTTAACACAAGAAGAAGCATTAAAAAAAAAAATTCTAGAAGACCACGTCCGTAGATCTTCGAATCTGTTGTAATCTGAAGATATCGAATTCAGAGGGACGACTAAATTTTTTCAATCGCTCACGACTAAGGTACACCCGATCCGCGGCGTGGAAAGTTCCACAAGAGAGAACTCGCAAAATCGTTTACGAGGTGAAAAGTTCCCACGACGATAACTAGACGCGAAACAAGTGAGTCATTGCGCATCGTGTCGCTGGTACTCGCCCACACGCTCGTCGCGTCCAAGCGTACGCATCCTTGGCGCTTCTTCAACGACTGACGGACACGCAGGCGAGTGGTATCGGTTGCCCATCCCCGAGTACCACGAGCAACTAGATTCTCACGTGCGAGACGAATTCACTCGCGAATGTCAGTGGGTCCTGTATTTATTAACGAATAACGCCCACGCGCAGGCTTGCGCCAACAATTCCCCTTATCCGGGTTCCTCGAGAGAGGAAGGGATAAGCCATGCGAAATAAACTCCTCCTCCTCCAAGTGTTTCCAAAGTGCCAAAGCACCGCGTTGCGTAATCTTCGCAAAAAAAAAACAAATTCCACGTTGTTCAGCTCCTTTACGGATTTACGTTTCGCGAAACCGATTGGTCCGGACGTCTCGCGCAGCCTTCGCAATTACGTTATCTTTTTTTTTTGTAAAGCGTGGCAAGGAGTGAGTCGAGTGAGAGCGACAAAGAGCAACTGTCGCCTCCACTCGAGTATCTCATTGGACGTCCCTGTGAACACGAGCTCACCTACCGTCCAATACTGAAATTATCGTGGTGTAACCAACGTGAAGAATCGAAAAGACTACGCAGTGAATGTGGGGAAGAAATTTTCAAAAAACCCCGTTTTGCATATAGCCTTCGCAGTTACGTTATCGAAAATATGTATATATATTTATATCCTCGCGTGAAGCTGAAACTTTCAAAATACCCCTCTCGTAGCTCGAAAGGCTCCATCGTCGACGGTCCTCTCGAGCTTTCGTTACGTCAGTCGCATGACGCGCACGTCGTCCGTTACGTCAGCCGAATCGCGAAGTGTCAGACTCGGACATCGCGCGAGACAAGAGAGATACCAGCCCCTTCCAGAAACCTGGTCGAACAAATGCCAATTAGTAGTTGGCCCGAGGTAATTCATGCGACCGCCCGCGCGCATGCGCTCTTCTCCGCGCGGGAAAGCGCTTTCAAGCGATGTGCGTCGTGCATGTCGAATGGATTTATGCAAATGTGGATGGAAGGAGGGAGGAAGGGAAAGAGCATTTATGCATTGCTCCACGCGCTCGCATGCGCGGACCGCATAAATATGTCCGGCCGAGGACGGCAAGTACAATGGATAGTCTTCACGAATCGCGCGTCTCCGCAGGCTGTCTCGTTTATTCGAGGCTTAGGACCTCGGAGCCGGAAGAGTGTTTCGATACCGTCCACTCGGCCCACGCCGAAATTCTGTCGATGAATTGGAATTGTTTCGTACGCCGTTAATCACTGCTCAGCCGACTGACACGCGCATTTCGGGTAGAGTTGTCGGAAGAAGTAAAAAGTGGATGAGGTAGAGATTAAGTCAGACGCGATTCACGAACGATCTTTTGGACGGAGGTTGACATGACAAGCTCGTTTTATCGAGCCCGATCTATACTCCATGTCTGTACTTTCCACATACTCGGAACATACATGGTAACGCAAAATTCTTCCATTTGATCTTATTGTAAAATAAAGCGACGGGATCGTCCGTGTATCGATATACAGGGAGAACGAGAAAATTCCGCGGCGCTAATGTCGATAAATCTGCAGTGTTGACAAAGTCATTGTACGATGTGCCACTGGAAAACGATACCCTCGACGCGTGACCAAAGTTTCGAAAATGACAGAGACTCCTGTCTCCGTTTCTCTTCTTTTTTTTATGCTTTCACGTCACTACACGGCAAAGCAACGTCATTGTAACGTGGACGAAGCGAAGTGTCTATACGTCTATACACGTTTTATGATCCGCGCGGACTATCCGTTTCCTCTCTATTTGCAAAGCCACTAGAAGCTCAATATGTGTATAACATATACGTACGTATACTCGTCTCGCTAATTTGTCCTTTGTGCTCACCACCACGTAAGTACGTTACTCGGCTTAATACTCTCTATTTGTTTTACAAGATAATTGAATAAGACCAACGCGCGCGCGTTTCTCCTCGCGTAGAGGAACAATATTCGCTTGGTACACGTAACCGTACCTCACCGTTCTCTGGCCACTGCATTTGGGTGGCGGAGGATGGAAGGCGATGCGCGCACAAAGTGCAAGGGAGGTACCCTCTTTACCATTTCATGTTTCTCAACTTTTCTCTGCACCAAAGCGAGGCCCCGCCTCGCGTAACCTACTCACGCCTTTGTTTCACTGGATTCCTTTCTGTCGCTACCAATTTGTCTGGAACTTCCTCGTTTAATCGTACGTCTTTTTTGGCTAGTCTCGGTTGCGGATCGATCGTCTTCGAACGTTTTCGATAATATAAAAAAGAAAACGTAGAGAGGAAAAAGTACGGGGATTCTACAAAATCACTACTTGATATGAATTTACATTAGACACGCACAATTGCATTGCTCAACATTCGAAGGAAATTTTCAACACCACAAATCGTCCACTCATTGCAAAATTAATGGTTTCTCATCATCTTCTCAAATGTTCCACGGATATGGCCAATAATTATCTCACCCTTCCTCGCGTTTCAATTTCCTAACGAGCAATCGCGTCGTTCGAAACGTCCACGAACTTTTCACTCTCCAATACTTTCGGAGACGGCACTTCTTGTTAGCGCGGCCGTGTGCGGAAAGTATCAGCCGCTTCGGCACTCTTAATAACCAACGTTCACCGATCTTTTCACCGTTCTCGTTTTCCCTCCGGCTGCAACGAACTCTCGAGACGGCGTCGGGGCAATGAAAATAAAGTCCTCGAATGAGGAACGTGACAAATAAGGTGGAACAGAGCGCGGCGACGGCGAGAGGAGAGCGAGAGGAGACATACCCTTGGGCTTGCCGCGTACCGTCTGTGAAAAATACTCCGGAGCTCCACCAGCGAAGAGGTTTGCTTCCTCGTGCGCGGAGAAGTAAAATCCAGCGGCAAATGTACCGTAAATGGTGCGTCGTCCATTCTCGAAAGAGTGCGGATTAAATTCTTGTGCTTCGGAAATTGCCAGGCAATGGAATGAAGTTACCGGTCTCACGGACGCCTCGCAATACAGACGAAACGAGTTCCATTCGCTTTCCATGCTCGCGAATAGAAATTAGAAAAGAACGGTTAGCTTCTTTGCTTTAAACTTCGTAACACCACATAACTCTACAAAATGAGACACATAAGGCGAGTACTTGGCCTGGGACCCGACCAGAGCGGTCCGTCGTATCGGAGTCCTTGGAAGAATTGGGGTGGGGACATTCCAAATTGAAAATAGATGGGGGGACTAATGAGCCTTTGACGCGTTCGTCATATCAAATGTTCTTTATAAAGACATTCTGCCGTGTTTTATTATTTGAAGAGAATGCAACATGAACGTTTAAACATCTTCTCAATCGTCTCTCAACCGCGGTTGATTTACTCCAGCAGGTTATAAATTTTACATAGAATTTTACATAGAATCCAAAAAAGTAAATGTAACCATTGTCCGTCTCATGGACGCCCACGGTGACCGCATCGTAACGTTAATAATCTATAATTATCTGATAATGTCAGGGTGTTTGTAACACGACGCTGCGACTGCCCAGTCCTACGATCCCCATCGACTCTGCCCTGTCGAAATTACTCGCGTTGGCTAGCAGCTTTCGTCGCTCGTTCGTCCACCCTACCGCGCCCAATTGTTCACCCCTTTTGGAGTCGCAGACGATTATCGCCTCGTTGCAAACTTAGCTGGCGTAGCCCATAATTAGAGACGAAGTTGATGGCGAGCGATAGGAAACGAGAAGCGGGACGCGACATCGCCGCAGTGCTAATTGCGACAGCTATCTAAATCCCCGGGGAACGTCGTCCTCGTTACCGGATGTCGGAGATATCGTTGAAGCCGTGCACTCTCAGCTCCGTACTCGCGTACTAAACAACGCTATTCGCATTATCATTCCCTACCCTCGAATATATTATTATCGCGTGCAAATTCGCACTCTCGCTTGGATCGGCCACGATTGGGTTCAGTCCTAGGGATAATTACCTTCGACTTCTCGGTAGCCTTGCGTATAGTGTACAGAGGACTAAAGTTTGGGTGAAATTTTTAAGTATACAGGGTGTCCCGCAATAGGTGTAATCCCCGCGAAAGGGTTGTAGCTGAAATAATTCTAAACAATATTTTCCTTTGCGAAAAAGTTGGACGAAGCTTAATTTTTGAATTATTAAGGAAAAACATAGGCGAATGAGCGCGCCCGTAAAGCCCGTGCTCAGGGCCGTCATGCTCGCCACTCACCGCGGTTGTGGACGGGCGCATCGCGGTGGTACGGCACGAAGCGTTGGATAGAAATTATGTCGAATAACAAATTAAAATTCCAGAATAACTTCAGATGGCGAACCCCAGAAGGCGAGGGGATGCGTAATGCATTTCCCCATGTAAAAAAAAAAAAAAAAATTAGGGCTAGGGTAGGGTCAGGGCTAGGTTAGGGTTAGGGCTGACCCTACCCTGACCCTAATTTTTTTTTTTTTTTTGCGTCGGGAAATGCATTACGCATCCCCTCGCCTTCTGGGGTTCGCCATCTGAAGTTATTCTGGAATTTTAGTTTGTTATTCGACATAATTTCTGTCCAACGCCTCGTGCCGTACCACCGCGATGCGCCCGTCCACAACCGCGGTGAGTGGCGAGCATGATGGCCCTGAGCGCGGGCTTTACGGGCGCGCTCATTCGCTTATGTTTTTCCTTAATAATTCAAAAATTAAGCCTCGTCCAACTTTTTCGCAAAGGAAAATGTTGTTTAGAATTATTTCAGCTACAACCCTTTCGCGGAGATTACACCTATTGCGAGACACCCTGTATATTGGGTCTATGCATAATTCCGTAGCGAAAATTGAATACATTCCTGTCGGAATTTCGCTACGGAGTTATGCATATACCCAATACTTTACGAGTAAGAGAAATAAGAATGCCTCCACTGATGAATAATCCTATTCTCAGATACCTCGAGAAATGTCTTGAAAATGATTTTCGATCTTGGACCCGCACGCTCTTCGGGACCTTGGTGAAAATCAAGGATTTCAGTGGCGAAGTGAATCTGTGCAGCGAATAAATTTTTCTACGTGCAATCCGAGGGAGGATATTAGGCACGCGTGTGCATTATGTGGGTGTAGTCTAGTTTCGAAAGTTGTTCGCGGTCAGCGGTAAGCGGGGAAGGCCAAGTCCGCAGTAGAGAAGGAAATTGAAACGGACCCGTGCGCAGTCTATAATAAGAAAATCCCATGAAATATTAATACCGCCGCAGAGGAGATTTCGCGGTGCGGTGAATTCCTAGATCGCGTAAATCGCGTGGATGCAACGATTTGACGCCCGCTTACGCGATTTTCAGTTTCTGGTTAAAGGGTATACGGTTTTCGTAATATAAAGTTACGAATACGTCAATAAGTCAGATTAGAATTGATTCGTCTACTCGACATTTTAATTATTTCGCGTTACATAATCGACGGAATATCGAAACAACGTCAGATCATTCCATTTGGAAGCTTCGCCTTATACATTTTTCACTTTACTCGACATTCCGAAGTGTAACATTGTGCAAAGAACTGAGAATATCATCTTTCTTCGCGCGAGATCGGTCCTCCGCCTTTGCGATAAACCATTCGAAAGGATTCGCGAGAAGAAAGACTTACGACTGTGTGGATTCTGCGATTTCAAAGACACGGACGAGAATCGATGGACGGAGAAACGTGGTGAAAACGTAAGCCAAACTGAGCTTCGCAAAAGAAAAAATAAAGCAAGAAAAAATACCGAGATGCGAAGAAGAAAACGGACCCGCTGCAAAAGGTACAATAAAGTGCCTTGCCAATGTAATATTGCAGAGAAGATTCCCTGTCGAATATCGAATGTAGAAGATAGAAAACCTGTAAAAATGTCTGCACACGCGTAATCGTTAATTGTCAATTTTGCAACGTACGGAAGACTAGTAAAAGCCGCAAAGCAGGTAATACGAGGGAAAAATTCTTCGCGACTGTCGCTCTTTGTCACGTTTATCTTTCCGTCCACTTCACCTTCTCATTACCGCCCGCTAAAACTACATTCATTAAGACGTCCTCGATCGGGCCAATTAATGAAGTAAAGCAAACGCGCGCGACACACTTACTCGCCTTGTTGCCCAATCAATCGTCCGTTCGAAAGAGGGCAAAAGGCGCAGTTTATTTCACAAACTTCTACATTTTACGAACGTCATATTGGAAAATAAAACGAAACTTTGTGACCACGATAAGCATTTCTTACCACGTTTCATTAGCACTCTCGTCGTCGCGCATTTCCAACTCGACGCGAAAAAATGTACAATTATCACGATTGGCATATATTGTCATTCGCAAATAACGCGCGGAATGGATGCTGGGACAAAAGCGGCGGTCATCGGCAGCAGCATCTGCTCTTACACTCGGGTCCTCGAAAGCGCGCAATAGCCATTCGCATTTTATTCCATCGAAACGCTAATTGACAATCTCTCTGTATCTCTAGTATCGCGATGCATCTAGAACATGAGTATTCGACAAAGGCCTCCTCTCGCGTCCCGCACAGTCATTCGCGTTCCACCGAGCCGCGAATGTTCGTCGACATTCAATAACGCTTTATGAGAGATTACATCCTCTCCGTCATTCCGTGCCAATGAAACAATCCGCAGTCCGCTCGAGCGACCAAGTAGATCGCGACAAAGATCCCTCTGGCCACCCCCCCTGTAGCCTCCTCTCACCAAAAGATCTTATTAACCGTAATCGCACGCCTCTCGTGAATCTAAACCACCACCGTCTCTTCCCTACTCTCACCGTTCTTCCTTCATCCCCATTTCATAGGCACCCCGCGCTATTAGAATATGGCACATCGTCCGTGCTCGAGGATCTGCCCGCTTTGACGCACCGGACAATAGAGGAGATAACCTCGTAGAAGCCGTGAATCCCGAGAATCAGAATTCTCTCTGGCTTTGCTCGCCGCGATACCCAGTCTCCTCGAATCTCCTGGTCTCGAGCACCCTCCGACAATAACCATGGCACTTTACGAAAACTGCGCTTCGTCGCGACTGAGAATCTTACGTCTACGGTTAATGAACATTGATCTTACACTTGGAACTATTACGTGAGAAGATTAGCGATCGTTACGATCAATCGATCAGTTCCCATTCCCAACAATGTGAATTTCGAGGGTGCGAATTCCGCTTCACGCCACTGCAGTGTTCATTCCAGCTGGTGGCGGCCATTAGAATATGCTTCGTAGCTCGAGGCAAAGACTCTCTCTCTCGCTTCTTGAGCACCGAATGACGATCGAGGCCGACCTAGGAGAAGCGATACCGGATCGTGAGACCCGGTGGCGTCATTACCGACGCTCACCGTACTTACACGAGACGTCTAAATCCCCATGGAAGTCTCGTTACTCGATGCCGGGATCTCGTTAAGCCTACCAAGCCTATAGCGAGCCCTTCTCTCTTCTCTCCCTTGAAATTTCTCTCTCTTCATCTCTCTCCCCCCCCTCTCTCTCTCTCTCTCTCTCTCTCTCTCTCTGTCCCTCAAGCGGATTGCTTTCACCGAGCTGCCATCGTGAGTTCTCGTAGCGAGAGAGGATGCTTAGGTGTGACCCGTGTGAGCGCGAGTGCGAGCCTGCGTTCAATCTACGAGCGCGACGCGCCTCGGCGTGTGGTGTTCGTCCGATCGAATTATATCATTACACTTCGATTGGCTCCATCTCTGCCAGCCGTTAACTCGAGACCGTTATACGCGATTTCCTAGGAAGACGATGATAGTCTCCTCTTGTGTGAAGCGCGGAAGCGAGAGAAAGAGAAAGAGAGAGAGAGAGATGAGTACACGATTGTAACACTCACGCAGGCTTCCGCGCCAGTCGACTCTGCGACGTGCACGCTCGTGTGACCGATTATTGCAAATTCGTTCCAGCAGCGGCATTCAAAGGCAGACTTTAGGGGTAATTAGCGCGGCTTCCGGGATTATGCGCTCGATACGCTCGTTGAGCCGGGGCGAACCGAACGAGCAAAAGAACGTGATAAATTAAACGATTCCGCAAACGTGCGCTTGTATGGGTTTAAATCAGCCTGCGATCTTCTCATTTTTCTTTCTATTTTTTTTTTTTTTTAATCGCAAAAGCAGTGAATCGTGATGGATATATAAATCTGATGGAGTAATTACTCGGTAATTTTTTGATATTGATACCCATTCCAAAGTATCATTTCCAATCGTGCTTTCCTAAAAGTGAAAACGTCAGTTTTACGAGATTCCACTCACAAAATATCACAGATTTTACAGATTAACTGTTTGCACCGTGAATAATTATGGCGAACGCAATTTCGGCACGTGGTTTAGCGTGACGATCGCGGTGCGAAATACTAACGTGCAGTCGATGAGAACGCTTTCGCCTTCACGACGAAGAGGCGCTCACAGGGGAGCTCGTTGAATTTGCCTCGAGCATTGTTGCTTTATGCGATAGATCGTAAAATACGATCGATCGTAGCGAAGAGATTAGATCTTTGATCTGGATGCTGCGTAAAACTGACGCGCCCTATCACCGAATTTACGGCTCACCGTGAAATGGAGGCGGGTCGAACAATTTTACGATACGAAACAGTTTCCCTCCATTATCATTTTATCGACGCATACGCAAGCTCGCCCGATAAAGTGAGAAAACACGAGCGCAATAAATTAATACGTTTCAAATGCATTGACATCGATGCAGGTACGTAATTATTATTATACGCGTGTAACGCGATAGGATTGTAATTGAGTTTGCCATCTCATTCGGTTGATAATCCCATGTAGAAGTTTTACATCGATAAAATTATCCACGAGTCGAACAAATTATCACGTCTATCGCCGACTCATCCACAGAAATTTTCGCGCGACGATAGTGCCGTTAAAATAATCCCATTTTTCCCAGAATTCTATCCTCGTCTGGGCGACACCTGAATCGGTCGTGACAGTTGATCCTTTCTACGAGTAAACGGCACAGTCCATTGGAGAAGCTTACTGACGATTGTCGAGAGGAAAAATGAGAAAAAGCCGAAAGCGGCGCGGGAAAAAGTGCTGAAAGAAGAATCGACAAAACACGGGACCAAAGCTGCCTCGACAGCAAGAAATTCTTGCGAACGCTTGTAACCAGTGACAGCACTTGTTTTCCTTTCCGTCTGGACGCATTGACAACGAAATTTTATTCACGCGTTACTACAAAGAGAATACAGAAACTGTTGCGACTGAAGTTTAGAAAACTTTCCGTTACTTCTACGTTAAAACAAAGAAACAGTCCTACTGAATAATTTTGAAAAATCGTATACGATTTCTGCCCAGGTCGAGTATCGAATTTATGCAGAATTCATTGTTTCGTTTTATCCCGAAGCGCACCGTCTAGAATAATTCGCCATTAACACAAGCAGCAATTGGATTGAGAGGAAAGTTCGACAGAGTTTCGATTAACGGTTAACCGCGTTATCACTGACATCACAAAGTTGGAAGACGTAACCTGTAAATATCGTTTGCTTCATTGATCTTTGCCGTAGTTTGCGAAGTTTCGTAAGTTACAGGGATGCGGTGTATCTTGGAAAGGCTTGAGAAATTAGGTGGTTTGGATTACCCTTACCCATTTACTTTAACAAGTTTTGAAAAGTCTACAAAATTTAAGACTCTAAAACCGACTTATTAACCAGCTGACCTCGTTCCTTCGTAGCGAGACACGAAAATTTCACCGTAAGAAAAATAGTTTCGGATAAGTCAAACAACAGTGAAAATAAATTTTCCTCTTCTCTGAAAGGTAATATATTTCAGGGGCGAAGAACAATCGATGGCGAATAAACGGATAAGGCAGGACGCATAAAATAATAACAGGGACTACCCTGACGTGAAAAACCGTGTGCCATTCGCCGGTCGTACGAAGTATTTGTGGTAGGAAAGGGTTCGAGGTCTCTCGACTTCCTATCAGCCATTTCCAGGGCGAGGGCTCGGTTTACGAGTATATAAAAGCAAGAAGGCGAGAGAGGAGTAATCGATGCGAAAGCGTCCGGGTCTTAAAGTGGCACTCGAAGTGGCCACTTAAAATCTTATGGTGACAGTTCCCGCCACTTCCATAAACCGAATGGTATTATCTCCTCGCGAGGCTTCGCCGCCCGGCCGGTAATTGCGGGGATTTTCGCCCTGGAACGGCGAAGCCTGGTCTCATCGATAATACTCTCTTAATCTGACGAGAGTCACTTCAGCTGCGCGAATCCGTGACGCGAGGCCATTACATCCGGCCTGCTTCCACAATCCTATCCATGCCGACGCTTCGCGATCCACGAAACGAGCAATGTTCCATCCAATTGAAAGTGCACCTCAAGATCTGACCTACACTTCGTCTCACGGAAGTCTGCTGAAAATAATATTTTACAGCCTTGTCGAGAATAACGATTGTAAATATCTACCCTCGATATTAGAAAAAAATCTTTTCACGAGATTACAAACTCGTACCATCGAACGAATTGTCCATTCGGGGACAAGACGATTCTACGGGGTTTCCTTCGCGCGCGGTTCGTGCCAGCAATTTTAATCTGGGTTGGACCTCCCCACTGTTTCGGAAAATTCACGAGCGGTAATGGTCCAAGGTCCGAGCTTGAGAAGAGGCGCCCGTGGATATTTAGCGTCTAACGGTCGTTCTTGCGTTTTCCAGCGTGGTGCCCATTGGAACGCGCGAGGCGAAACCAACATTTCTCTCATTCTCACGGTTAGTTTTTCCAACTTACCGTTTCCAACGCGCCTCGCCCTCCGACACCTCTCATCGAGTACGAGGCGTTTCTCTCCTCCGTGAAAATAAATTGGAGGCGATACTATCTTCTCGTTTACGATGCAGTGGCCGAGTGAAGGCGATAAGACCCCAACCCGTAAGAAATACGAGACAGGGCTGCAATTACGCCACGTGGCAACTCAGTTCCGTTCGATCGCTTGGTTTTTAGCTTCTTTTCTCGGATTTTCCTTCATCAAGCGTTTCTCTCTCTCTTTTTCTCCTTCTCTCTTCCTCCTTTCTTCTCTACCATCGCTAAAATGCACCGTGCTTGCATAACTAGAGGCGACACTCGGAGTTCGTAACTTCATTTGTCCGCCCGAGGGGGCCTGGAGACTGTTTGGGTACCTACGTAAATGAAATATGAGGCGCGACGAACAAATCGCGAGAGTTCCTTAAGGAAGCGGCGTGTGTGCGCCACTTTTCTCTTTTCTTCAACCCTCTCTCTCTTTCTCCCTCCCATTCGCCGTCTCTGTCGTTAGCTCAACGATCCGCTAATAGTTAGAGTTTATTCGTAGTGAGTATATTTAGAGAAAGTCGACGAATGGAATCCGACGGCGGGGAACTTGGCACGGACGGAAGGGCGTGTAAATGGCTGAAAATTTTGGCAACCACTCGGCCAAGAATTTGTCTCGTGCGAGCCATGTGCGCCAAATGACACGTGCTCGTGCGTGCTCGCTGCGTCTACACATGCTCTCTTGAAAAAAGAAAAGGAAAAGAGAGATCCTCGAAAATCGCGATGATAGCGACAAATCTATAATTAAGATCGCCCAATACTCAACTCTACCTTCTTACTTCTACTACAGACAGCCCAAAGTAACGCAATGGTACAAAAGTTCTCTAGGAAGTGCACGATCAATTCGTGACTCGGAAAGAAAACTGATAACGCAACAAAAATAGCAGAATGCATCGAGTAGCGCGTGAGCCTGAGCAATTCCAACGAGTCTCGCGACTCTCGTTGTCATCGCGGAGGCCGTGCGATTTATCGCCTCGACTTCTTCTCATCCCCTGTTCCCAACACGAATCGTCTGGCAGAGAGTCAACCAAAAGAATCGTTATTGTACACAGGTACGGACGTCATCGTTTGATCGCTGCAGCCCACGGCTGTTGTCCCATCTGAAATTTCGTGGTGACCCATCGTCGGTCCAGTCATCGAACGACTTACTTCACTCGAATGTTCTGGCAACGAGTCAACGGAAGGGAATCGTTGTTGCACGCAGGTACAAGCGTCGTCGTTCGATATCCCCTCATTTCGAATCGCGTGGTTTCAGTCGTCAAATGCCTTGCACCCGTTTCCGTCTCCAATTCTCCACCCATCTCTTCCAATCGATTCTGGCGAGCGAAGATTCTCACCAAGCATTCTCAGTGGCACACGCAATACGAGAGACGTCACGAACCGTTCGATCACAGAAATGGCAGTAGTCGTCGAACTACAATGGTCAGCTCCTTCTCCTTCTTATTTCTCCCCCGTTCGCTAGGCATCAAGCCAACAGTACCCAGATACATATTTAGCTTAGCAGTGGGCTTTATTCGTTGGTAGTAGAGACTCGCGCAATGCCGATGGTACGTTTATTGCGCGCCATCGAGAGACTATCCCACTCCGCTCCTCTTTATGGTCTCGACGATGAGGTCGACGGTGATTTTCTATGCGGGCAGACGCTCGTCGAGTAGTCGTCGGATGAGAGAAAAAATCGAGGAGTTGACGCGTCGTGCGGGAAAACGGGAGAATTCTTCGCTAAAGTGGAACGCGAGGAATTCGTTTGGCCGGCAACGAGCTCGACGAAACGAACGAAAAGGCATGCGACGATTACGGCCGCGGGACAAATGAAGAGCGACGCGTCGGACTCGGGCGTCTGACCAGTGGTAGGTGACTACTACTGGTAGTCGAGGTGAAGATAAAGGAATGAAATGATTGGGGTGGGATGAGAGGTGAATCTTGAAAAGCTGAGACGAAGAGGGCGAGTCGACGAAAGGGAGGGTCCGTATTAGACTTTTTACGAAGACGAGATAAAAACGGTAATCAAGGACGAAGATGAAGAATCGAGTGGAAATTCAAGATTCAAGAGGCTGAAGATTAATACGGGCGAAAGAATGTTTATATTAAATTTGTCGAGTGAGACGTAAAAAGTGGACGACCAAAGCACGAATCGGAAATTCTGCGAGTGGAAAGAAATGAAATCATGGAGGATGTTTATCCGAACGGCAAAGCAGTCCTTTGTAGTCCCGGAGAATTAACACTACGGAATTAACAAGCTACGATGTGCGAAGATTACTGGAGTCCGGGTATTACGCGCATGTGGGTCTGGAACTACATATATCTCACTATAACGTCAACTAACTTCGCCGTAACGAAGAGGCCACCTTTGCTTTGGCTCTCCTCGTATCCCATAAATTGCCACCGTCGTCCTATCTAATGAAATCGTCTACGCGGACCCAAATTTCGTGCGAGTAAATTTGGAACATTGACTTTAATATTCAAGCGGAAAGTTTCGCACGACGGGTAAATCCGAAGAGGACGATATATCTTAAATTATAACGACTCCACGAAGATGGATCCAATAGAGCGAGGCTTTATGGCATTTACTCGTCGCGGAATATTGTCCCGTGATCATCGGAGAAAGCCGAATGGCCCAATGAAAATACAATGAAGATGTAATCGAATCACCGTGGAAGCCGCTAGGCAATATCAACCATTCTCCGAAGCGTCCTCCCTCGCGTCGCAGATTTTACGCGTCCGAATTGTCTCATTCGGATCGTAAATATTCCTTTTACCGCCGCTGATATTCGACCGGGACGATGAATATATACGAGGCCGGAACGAGGACTTTACGGGTGGATGTAAATTTTATGAGTTCCAAATGTGCCGCACGGCAAGCCCCCGCTAATGTTTTTCTTCCATCAAGAAAGTTATAGAGTAACCCGCGCGCTCGTTTCCTCTCGCGGCCCAATAAAATCGGAAGTCCCTTTAACGGCCCGCGAAATGATACAAAACGGTGGACTCAATTAGGAACAGATTGGAAAAAAAAGCTGCATTCCCCGACGATCGTTCTCTCTCTCCGCCCGGCTCGTTCGTTTCACCCTCGTTATCCTCCCGAGCGACTCGTCGCGCTTAATTTTTAGCGTTCCATTACGGCGCCTGCGATCTCGTCCCTGGAAGCTTAAATGCGACGCGTAAATGATAAAAATCTCTCTTGCATGAAAATTTATGGTCCGCACAATTAATCCGCGCAATGTGTCTCGAGTCCTGAATCAACCGTTCTTATCCTCTACACTTTTTCCTTGCATCTATTAAACGACGCAACGCGATTTCGCGCACGAACGAGTCGAGAATTACGATTGCGCACGTGCGTTGCAACGCTCGCGTTCCAACGCCCGCATTCTCGAGGAGAGGCCTTGCATGGGAATGGAGAGGAGACACGACGACCGCGAGTTGATATTCGGAATTTGCCTCTCGATTGGCTAATATTAACGCATCCGCGTGGTGCGTGAAAGCTGGCCTACGCGCGCTCCCCAATGCGAAGCGCGTCGAGCGCGTATAGTTATGGTCGCGCACGGTATGGTCAGGGAGCGACGACGGTAGCTTGGCTTAAACCAACGTCGTGTCTCCACAGGTGGTTGGTTGGCATTTTCGATGTCAATGGCACCCGTCGAACTTGCTTCTCTCTGAACCCGACGTCGTCGGTACGAGTTACGAAACTGTTGGCACCGACGGCGCACGGCCACGACGGAAATGTAATATCTGCACGTGCGCGCGCATTCGGTAGCGCGAGGAGCTGTCCACTTCCGACGAGACAAAAATTTGACGATTCGGTCGTACGCGAGACAGCCACGAATTCGGCACGATACGAATCTTCAGGTCTTTTGAGTCCTAAGTTAAAACCCGCGCACTTGTCACGCGTAATACGGCCAAACTCTTTTTTTATCTTTAACAAGAGGTACCACAGTAGATATCTTCGAAGAGCCGATTGAGATGCGTATTCAACACAGTTGACTCATTCTTGCCGTTCCTTTTGCTCATTTAGATCGCTATTCGTAGAGACATTTAGCTAAGGGAGAAACTCATCCAAGTGTCCAAATCCTTTTTACCACGATCTATTAACACTTTCTGTGTGCACGCAAAAAATCGTAAACCTCCCACGTGAGAAGTTTTCTTCTATCTATTATAGTTTCCGAAATAGAACTTTTACGCTGGAACTTTGAAGGGTTGTTTCACCCCTTAAAAGTGAATTTGGGCAGCTCAAAAAAATACGTATCCATTATCTTCACTCGCTTAACAAGTCTGCCAAGTTTCGGCGAAACGAGCGCCGGGCACTCGAATGTGCTTCCTCGCAAGTGCATTTACCCTCGCGATGGGTCGTGCACGAACACCCTCCGATTCGGTATTAAGCAAGCTACGCGAGCAACGGCACACGTTACGATCTATATGCCATTCGAATCACAGGGATTCCAATGTCAAACATAGCATAGCTCGCCTGTTGACGATCTCCTTCTCTAATTCTCTTTGTCCCATTGTCTCTCTCTGGCTTCGTTGCTAAAGCACGATTCTGGTGGCCGATATTTGGCGGGCACAGGAGCACTTATGCACCTACCAACACGGTCCAACGAGCCAGCGTTAGGCACTCGCCGCCGACAACAACAACGGCCAGTTTACAGTTAGTTCGACGTACAAACACGGGCGTTGAACGGTGCAATTTCCGTAGGGCTACGGAGCGAGGCAGTAAAATGTGCGGGACCCGGTGAAATTATGCAACGTTCTCCCTTACAGCCTCGTGACGCTTGGCAGTGGTGGCTCGAGGTAAATAGGAAGGAGAGGGAGGATGCTTAGCACGCGGAAAAGGAATGGAAATGGGCGGCACACGACACTTTGGACTCCCGCGCGTCGTCATGGTAACGTAAGCTCCGTTGGTTGACCTTGAGAAGGGGATGGGCACGTAGGGGAAAGAGTCGGAGGGGTAGGTGGAGTGCTGCGAGTTGTAGCGAGAGGGTGGGAGAGGAAAGACGGAGACGAAGAAAGCACTATGAAGGAAGAAGTAAGACAGAGAGAAAGAGAGAGAGAGAGAAAAGGAAAGAGATATTGTTTAGTACATCAACTGGGACGGTTACCCGTCGCGACGCTCTCCACGTAAGGCTTTCCACCCTTACCTAGCTTTCACTAAATAAATGTCAGACCTTCGACTTTGCTCCTCCAGGGCTACCCCCGACTCGATCACGAAGCATTACGGGGATAATATAATATAATCACCTTCCGCTGCGCCAGATTCAATGTTAACCTTGACTTTTCGCAGCCTCGTCTCGAGAAACCTCGCGCGGTCCACAGTGGACTTTAAGGAGCATCGAACATACGAAGATCGAATCACAATTTGAACGGAACCCCGATATTTCATTTAATTATCGTCGAACACGCAGATTTATCACCGCGTCGAATTAATTGGCGCACTTTTCGAGCCTCGTCGATCTCATTAGCGCGCCAATTATAAACGCGGCGCGGTTCGGGCGCGACGCGCGATGTAATTAAATCATTTACAGGTAAAGAACGTTAATTGATAAACGCTCTTCAAAGTTCCCCTCCACGGTTCTATTAATCGCGTCTGGCTCGGTGTGCTCGGTGTATCGATTAACTCCCGTTGAAAGCCCAATGAAGGAAAATTTGAAAAGCCCTTGCGCATCGAGGAGCTCGTTGCACTTTCGATTGTAGTCACGATTTCTGCGGACACTTACCGCAAAATTCTCACTCGCCTTTCTTTGGCAAGCTCTAACCACGAGGAGCTTGTAAGTTTAACCTCATCTGCGCTGCAACCAGACGCGTCGCCGTGATAAATCCCGTCTAGCGTCCGCATCGTAACGCTAATGGAAGCGTTGGGTGGCACGTCGGTGGTAGAACGGCGGGTGGGTGAAGGTGCCGAGTGGACGGTGTATATCACCGCTCTGCCTACGTATTGGATTACCCAAGAAAAGAGTTTACGCGCGCGGGGTCAACCTGAGCAAGGCGTTTCTCTAATAATGAAACACTGAAGAAACTTGCCATTGATCCGGACAAGGGAGAATTGCCGTCCCAAGGTAAGGTAGGATTCTTCGATCAAATTTACGCGCAAACTGGGGTAACGAGAACGTCACGATGTGCGTCAGTCTATTATTTACATGTTACGTTGAGAATCGATCCTTTCACGATTCTCGTCACAATATCGGATTTAATTGACACGCTGGAGGTAGTACCGATGAGTAACGTTACACGCTGCAGTATTTATCGTCGATCAGAGATCAGGTAGTCACGATGCCGGTCACGATCTGTTAGGGAGTACGCTGTAACACCCTTTGCGGTGGGAAGATCTCAAAGTCCGTCTACCAAATTCGACTCACGTTTCGCTCTAAACTATCGAAGTAAATTAGTACCTTAAGGGTCGTTAAAGGACAATAGGTATAGACTGCTGTTTTATCGGGTTAAGTTAGACAACCATCTGCGTTGTAAATCTGTGGATTACAGAGGTGAGATCGCTTACACATACATGATTTTTTAGGGTGCTTGTAATATGGAAATATTCGTAAGAAAACGATTGACAGTCTCTTTTCCGGTGTGAGACAATCATTTGGTACGACGGATGTGGCAATTTTGGCTAGTTATTCGGTAAAATAATTTTTATTCTCTCCATGACATTCGCATTGGCTAACTAATTTCCTAATCGCACCGCGAGGCCACTAGAATGAAAATATACGAGATAAAACGGTCTCGCGCGTAAATGTCTGAACGGCATTTTCGATCGTTTATGAAAGTAAAACTAAATGGACGGTTGTCGGCAACCTGTTGAAACGCATCTTGCCGGGGCGCTTTCATAAAAAACGTTTCACGCCCGATGCCAATTGGTCCGCCTCGCAAAGTGACGTGGCGCGTCGTCGCGTTATCTAGCCGCCGCGCCGCGCGTAATTTCATTCGTCCAATTTGCCGTTCATTTTCCGCAAAGAGTCGTTATCATCCTCGGAATAGAGAAACGATCTCTTTTTTTTTTATACACTTCACTTATAAGTGAAGCAAAAACTTCTCGTTGAATTTTACTTTTTTCCCTGACCTGGCTCGCACTCAGAGAAATACCCACGATCCGTTGGCAGATAATAAATCCTGTTCTGTCGATCGAAATACGATCCTCGGGATTAACTGGCGCATCTCGTTTACATTCGAAATGCAATTGTAATGTAATTAACTCCGCTTCGAGGGTTTCTATTTTTATGACGGACGTGGGTGTAAAATGAAAGCGCGCAAATCCCGCTGTAATGAAAATTCATCCGACCGCGAAGAGAAAAAGCACGAAACGGTGGAGAACGGAAAGCTCGACGTTCTCGCGATAATTAGAGAGGCTAAAAGTAAACGGGAACCAAGGGATGTTGGAAACACAAGAAAAGAACGGGAGTTTAGCGTTGCGGGTAAATAAAGTTGACGAAAGGTACGTACGTCACGTTAACGAATAACAAAGTCCACGGGATTGTCCATCGCGTGGACGTCGCGATCCGTGGTGTGAAGCAAAAAACAGAAACTCTCTAATTAAACGTATACGGATTCACAGTGTCTACCCAACAATACACTTTCCAAGATACAATGTTCATTTTTGAGAGAGGCAAATAAGTTAGAAAGGTGAAAAGGTTAATTGTTAATTGTCACCTCCTTCTACCGTTTGCCATCTCCGAATTCAACTGATGATGTTTACCAGCAAATAAAAATGATGGAAGAAGCGCTGATTCAGTCAAAGATTACTTCAAGTTACTTACTCGCACAAGTTAAAGAATGATCGTACTTCAACACCACAAACGAAACATATTTTACAATAAATAATCAGAAAACGGCTTCAACCGAGATTTATCTCTATTCAAGTCCCTGCACGAGTATAATCGAAGAGACAAAATGCGAGTTGTTATTGGAAATGGTGAAAACGAACGAAACGCAGACATTGTTGGACGTCTTCTTGAACGAACAAACAGACAGTCAGACGTGATTCTGACGACTTGGCCGCATGGGAATAAACAGAAGTAAACGCATGGAAAATAATTTCTCGAGTGGCTGAAGGGCCTTAAACGATCGGTTGCTTACAAGGGTTCTCTCCGCGTCCTCTCGCGCACGCATCTTCAATCTGCGCGCGCGCGTCGTAACGTAGGAATGTTTCAACGATTCTCGTGCACGTAGGCACGCACGCACGATCGATACCCTCCGCGAAATTCCAAATCAGAGGGTCCGTGGGACGGTTCGGCGCCAAAATAAACGTTTCCATGATTCCGCATACGAACTCGTTGTTTACCTCGCTGTACCGACTAGGAGAGACCGTGGAAATCGAATTTCCGCGATTTGCAGTCGTTAATAAAGCGACGTGTCCTCTCGATCTTCGTTCCTGTAAAATGTTGAATTGGACACGCGATGTTTCCGTATGCCAAGGTAAACGTGCCTTACGGTTCGCAACGGTGGACTCAAAATCTCGTCGGATCGACGTGCTCGTGAGATTTCGCCGCACCGAAATAAACGTTTCCTCGAGTATTCGAGTAATCGTCGTGTTTCCTCGATCGACACATCCAGCAAGATTCTAAAATTACTACGTAACCTACTCGTGGTTTAGCCTAACGATTGGCCTCGGAAATAAACATCGCCATTTTCAATTCCATTTCCACGTTTCAGTTGTTTCTCTCTGCTCCTCTCTCTTATTGTCGTCCTGATATTTTGGTAACGTCGGTAACGATGTACAGGCGCATCTCTGTGGAATGTCCTGACCCACAATGCTAAAATATCTAAAGACCTATCGGGCATTAAGGAATTACTATACGACTATTTACTCGTTTTATCGTGTGTCTAGTCTCAGGTCATAGTTAGTTCTTTCACGAGTCTCGTTTACCCTACATTTATATTTAACATTTTGCATTGGTTACGTTTTCTATTTACGAAGCCTGTTTATTATCAAGATTTACCCTACACGTCGCGAATCAATTCGTTTATTCATTGTGCATTTTCGTTTGTAGTTGTGAGCCCTTATCGGAGTTACCGCAGGGTGAAAATATACGAATCTTCCTTTTCTCTCCTTTTTTATCCACATATCCTGCCTACAGCACTCCTTTCTGTCATTCTCTTTTTGTTCGCCCCTGGTTGGCCCGGCTCGCAAACGTTTTTGTCCGCATCGTTCCGTCGAGGATCCGAGTAGAAGGGTGGAGAAGCAGAGAGAGTCGATTTGTTTCTTCCGAGAAGTTTCTTTTCTCACGAACGAGGGATGTGCAATTGCTTCGTCTTGTCAAGGCGACAGTGGGTGCCGCGAATGCGAAGGGACGCGGTACGAACGAAACAGGAAGTGTGTACGTGGCAACGCCTTGAGATTGTTAACGTACCGCGGAAGCTGGCGAACGTCTCGGAAAAATTTCTGATCCACGCGCAGACCTCCAAAAACAAATAAAGAAGAAGCATCGGATGGTATCCATCGAGCATTCGGAAAACTGCCACGCGCGCACGTTGTTTGAAGAAAAAAAAAGTCTTCCCTTTTACCGTGATAAAAGAAACGCTCGCGAAGGACCATTCGAACTTGCAAAAAACAACTCTATATCATATCAACTCTTTTACTTTTAAGTACATCAACGAATTTAACGCACCGAGGAAAAGACGTTGTTGATATTCTAAAAATTCGAGAGAAAAAAACTCTTTCACGCGCGGATTACAAAAAACTCTGTCTCAACATATCCGACGTTTGTACAATAACACTCGTCGCGCGTGCACTTCTCTTTTGTAGCTTTGCCATTCGCGTGTCCACCGAGGCGGCCAGCAATTTCAGTCTTTGAATATAAATTCAGGAGTTTCTCGTGTCTCATTGTTCGTGCATAGAACAACACTTGGTCCGCCCTGTATCCGTTTTAATGCCTCTCGATGAAATCCGCGAGCCGCTTGCACGATTTTCCGCGGAAATCGTCACGCGAGATATCTACAAGAAGCGGTGGGGCGTCGTCGGTCTCTTGGTGGCGGTCGGTCTTGAAGTGAAGCCAACTTTAAATTAATAGTCTCTTCGTCGAGAACGAGACAACCCCAAGGACGTTTCATAAACCGATATCCGTGATGCGAGCGCGGCGCTGGGGCATCGCGGAAGCGTGGGCTTGATCGCTCTTTGAAATTGACCCTCCTCTCTCACTCTCCTATCCCTCGTGTGCGCGTGGTCGCGTAAATACCGCGTGGGGACCCATAGTCGGGGATTCGGTTTGCTCTCGCTGTGAAAATCCATCGGACGGCGATTGGAGAAAAAATAGTGGGGAAAAATCGAGAGAGACGGTTAGAGGAGACGCGTAGGAGAGGGGGAGAAAGTGTGTGGGTGTCGTTGAAAAATGTTGAGAGCGAGGAGGAAGGAGAGAGGTAGGGAGAGAGAAACTGCGAGGCGTCGAGAATGGGTAGAGTGAGTTAAGGAAGGGGGACCAGCAACGCGGAAGTTGCCTCGGAGCGGAAAAAGAAAATGTGTATCGGCAGGGAGAAAGGGAGAAGGGAGAAGAGAGGAAGAGAGAAAGGGAAAAAGGGAAAAAGCGTCGACTCGGCAGAAGGGTCGAAGCCTTCGGAGGGACTTTGAAACGCCTGCCTATCGTCGTGCTTTGCCAAAGGTCAACGTCTACGGCGCTCGTAAACAAAACCGTCTGCCTAAAGGTTCGTTTACTTCGCGCTCCCGGTTAATGTAAACCTTCGACGAGGCGGCCTGCACAGGCCGAGCGAATGGCTCGCTGCTTTTGCCGTGCAACGCTATCCAGCCCGAGGCGAGGAGATTGAAATTAATGTCAAAGCCCGCCTCCTTCCATGCGGTAACTCGGGATGCGCAGCGAGGTAACGCGTGCGAAATTATTCGATACGTATGAGATCCGATGATATTTCGCAGTGGGCGTTAATTATAGCTCGCGAGACAATTTGTTCCGCTTAAAAGCATTTTTCGTCTTTTACAAATAATCAGTTTGATTTTAATGGATGAAGTTTAAGTGTTAAATTGCGTAGTGAAAACGCAATCAAATTTAACGAACATAACCGCTCGTCCATTTTAATCGAACTATTTTCTTAAAACAATTCGTCGATCGAGGAAATTTTATACGGTGCGGGAAGAATGCACCGGGTGGAAGAGATTGGAATTATAGTTCATCGGGGTAGCTCGTTAATGGCGCAACCCGCACGCGAATTCGAAGAAGTCCGATTTTAAGAACAAAGTCAGAAGGAAAGCCATAGTTGGATCCTTTCCGCAACTCATTCCAGGGACTTCCCGTCGAAACGTTTTTCCAATCAACACGAAGCTTTCTCGCCTGCCGTGTTCGTCGCGTATTTCACCCAACTTCCCGAAATTTTTCCGACTTCCCTGTACCCGAGACTCGTGACCTAAAAATTTTACGGTTACCGTGGAAAACAGAAAATCTTCAGGATGGAATTCGACGAAGTGTCACGGTTCTTCGCATAAGCGCGAACTCGAATAAATTATTGAACGAGGATCGAATACGTACCCGTAAAAATGATCAAACATTTTATATTTCAGCTATATCCTGCGTTTCTACTAATATTGAAAGATCGCAATCCTGTCGGTGGAATATCAGAAATCCCTCGCCGTGAGAAATCGTGCGATTGGAATTACATTAAAAAAAAAGGAAAAAACCAAGTAAAGAAGAACGTAGGAACAATTTAAATAAACATTTCTACAGGATTGGACAGTTAATTTTCAAAGAAGAATAAACACGTCGCTCGTCGAACGCGCCAAAAGAACGAAAAAGGGAGAACTAGAAAGGAAGAGGATCCACTATCGTGGGCTCCCGGCCAGCTTTTAATCCACCCTTTCTCGCCGAGTCCGAGCTCGCCGAACGAATTTGCAATATCCATCGGAAAAGTCCCTTCCAAACTGTGCGATCGACGGGAAGGAACCATCTTACTCTCATCTCAACCGCGACTCACAACTTTTCGCGCTACCGTCGTCTTTGATAAACAAACTTCTTTCAAAAGCACTACGCCCAATGGTATCCGATCCAACCTCGCGTGCGAGTTTCTTTCCCCTCGAAGAATGAACGCGCAACTTCAAGATCCGATTCACCATCGGTCCTTTTTGCATTCGAAAGGAGATAAAACGCGCAATAATTAGAAGTGTACACCCGTAGACGTTACGAGTTTACATCATCGTTCGGGCTTCCTACCACTCGTGTAAATTTTTTCTCCTCAAAAAGAGAAAAAAAATCAACTTTAAGATTAACTAGCAGGAGGATTCGCAAAGAGAACGCACAATAATTAGAAGTTTATGCCCGATCGACGTTACAAGTTTACATAAATTTTTTCCCCTCAAAAAGAGAAGAAAATTCAACTTTATGATCAACTAGCAGGCGCACTCACAAAGAGGTAAAATGCGCAATAATTAAACGTTTACACCCGGTGGACGTTACGAGTTTACATCATCGTTCGAGGTACCTTCCACTCGTGTAAATTTCTTCTTCTCAAAGAGAAGAAAATTCAAGTTTGAGATCAGCTTGGAGCCTCATTCGCAAACAGGTAAACACACAAAGTATTCTCACAAGTTTACACCAGGTGTACTTGTACGAGTTTACAAGCCTGCCACGTCGTTAGAGGCACCTTCCTCTCGTGTAAGTTCATTTGCATCGAAAAGAAGAAACCTAACCTCAATATCAACTCGCAACCGCATCCGCAAGGACGTAGACTCACGCGACGTAATAAAAAGTTTACTCGCGGTGCACGTTACAAATTTACATCACAACCTCGTCGTTAGCAGCCACCTTTTTCTCTCGTGTACTTCGCTTCGAAACGGAAGTGGCCAACTTCACGATCAACCTCTCTTTCGTTCCGCACGTTTGTGGCCACCGGACAAAGAACTACTGCCACGCGCAATAATTTCAAGTTTACACGCGCGAGTTTACACCGTTGTTAGAGCTACCTATCCTCTCTTTCTCTATCATTCCCTCTCATACTTTGAAAGTAACGCGTTGGAGTACCTCGTCGCGCTGCCGGCGTCTCGACGAGCGACCAAAACTTCCTGGACGGCAGACAGTTTTCGAAGTGAGTTACCGCGGAACGGAAATACGGCAGTAGGGAGGACAAAAGGAGCTTTCCACGCTTCGAAGGAGTCTGAAGGAGAGGAGGGTAGAGAAAGAGGTGCATTCGCGAACCTCCTCACTGGAGGCTCGCGAGTCTCTTGCGGTGCTCCGCTGAAACCGCGCGCCCACGTTCGTGCCTGTGCGAATCGCCAATGTTCGTATACAATTTCACCGTTCCTCGCGACAGAGGTAACCGTAAAGTGGGCCGCAAAAGTCCGGAATGAAATTCCGCGAGGAAAGTCTAGGACTCTGCCTCCAATGAGAATGAAATTTTCCTTCGTTACAGCGCGCGAGGTGTGACGTCCTCGACTCTAGCTTTTTTAACCGCGGACCCATCTGTTTCTCTCGAAAACGATAATCCACTCTTTCCTTCTCCGTACTCCGCGGTGGCATGGTGCTGCTCTCGTAAAAATGTGCGCGGGCGCGTGCCTTTTCCGTGTGGAGGTGCGCCGCGAAAAGGTCAAGAGTCGAGAGGATTTTGGTTAATTGCACGAAGTCGTAACTTTTTTTCGTTTAACTCTTATATACACGGCAAATTCACTTCTTTTTTTACCCAACCTGCACGCGAAATGAAACTTGAAAAAAATTCATATTTTTTTATTGGCTTCAGAAAACTCGTTTTTTAAGTATTTGTGCAGCATCGAAGAGATATGTTTTTGATGGTATAATTCGAATACCACCGTGCCGAATAAGATACAACAAAAGTACTTCACTTGTATCATCAAGCTTGTAAGAATTAAGAGAGGCAATTCCAACCCCGAAACTCGCCCTCGGATGATTTATGACTCGCGAATTAATCGGGACGCATGGCGGTTGCGAGGGATAATCGGTAGGTGGCATGCGTAGCTCGAGTTTAAATTTGCCTTCGATAGTTTCGTTTTGTCACCACATTTGGCTTGGTCGAGGATGAATACCAAGCGGCATAAAGATGAGAGCAAGAAAAGAATAAAAATTCAGACCGGTACCACCGCGTAAACTATGGAGGACGGTCTCGAGAATAAGAGTCGATCGCATCGACGCGCTTCGTTCGCCCTCGCGACTCGACTAACCGTTCCTTAAAACGAAGAAGAATAAGAAAGACACTTACCATTTCTGCGCCATCGCACGCGAGACGCTCCTGCGCGTCGTCCTTCACATCTTCGCTATTGTCATCCTGCCGATTCTTACGCGAGTCCAAGGATAGTTTCCTTGCAATCTGGTCAAGAACTTGATCCTGCCTCTTCGCTCCTTCCTTTGGACGAAACTCCTCCTCGGATGCGTCGTAATTTCGGACAGAGTGTTAACGAGCGAATTGGGAAGGAATGTAACGTGTGAGAAAACGCCGATAAATACGTCGTGCGATTGCTACTGGTATTATTCCGTGAGCAAAGGAAACGCAAAGCACGACGATCCGCACACGCTTGAGGCGCGGAACCAACTGACTTAATCGTCACGGTGGCCGTTGTGGCGCCTGCGTCAGCGCCACCTGCCTTACTCCCGAGCTTCTCCCGCTGCCGTGAATCCTAACGCGTCGCCTCACCTCGTTTAGAACGGGAGCGAAGTTACACCTTGGTGCATACACGAGGTACGCGCGAGCCTTTTGTCGGAGGGAGCAATTATGACGCCACGGTGAAGGAGGATGGTGGCGATAA
This sequence comes from Tiphia femorata, assembly GCA_944319695.1. Lineage (NCBI taxonomy): Eukaryota > Metazoa > Arthropoda > Insecta > Hymenoptera > Tiphiidae > Tiphia > Tiphia femorata. Next base: position 4,020,394 of record OX090899.1, read on the forward strand.
CGAAGCCGTGAAAATGTAAAATTAAGGGAGAAGAGGTCCTCGCGAGGATCGACGAGGTGCGAGCGAAGAAATGGAATTCGTGGAAGCTCGAGGTATGGTTAACATTCGTTGCCTACAGGTGGTTGTAACCTTATTGGATTGACTCCATTTTCGTTGAATACGTGTTTCGCATTTTCTTTCGCGATTGATATTGGAAAGACATCTGACGTAGTGGTCCGTGGTCGAGCGAGTAGGAGATATTTCGTTTGTTGAAGCATCGGAAGTCGAATTTGATCGAGGTGGATCTTGTCCACGAGAATTGAGGGAGAAGGATAAAAATTGCATTTGTTTTGGAGAAAAGAAGCGAGTCCGTGAAATGGTGAGAAGTCTTCTAGAACTGACGCGTGACTCGTTCCTCGAGACATTTGATTTTTTGATCTGTCTCGAGAGCTCCACGAATCCCAAATGTATTCATTTAATTAATGGCCTCGTAAGAAAACTTATCAATTGGAATTGGATGAAATTGCGCTTACCTCGTGCCACGGCAAAAAACTTTAATCGATTGAGTCGATGTTGTCGGACAGACGGAGCTCGGGTAGGCGAACGATCCGACAATAAGTGGAATTCGCGAGCACGAAGTTCCGAGGGCTCGTTTAAAATCAATTTCCTACAGGTGGTTGTAACCTCCAATTATTTTCCTGGCGGTACTTCCCTTTCTATTTGTTAACGGTTACTTTCAACGGAGGTTGAAGCATTTCACAAAGGAATTAAGAATTTAACCTCCGGCTGAAAAACGTGGTATATTCCGCGTCCTACTCTGTAAAGGTCCATAATAACTTCGAACTTGTGAAATCTACTTTACCATTAAAAGTTACGTTTTCATTGTAAATATTTGCCATTCCGCGCGGGGTCGCGACGCGTCGATAATTTTTTAAGACGTGAAAGGCAAACTATCGAACCTCGCGGAGATATAGTATTAATCGTCACGACCGAAGTAAAAGTGAATAAGATATGCCAAAAATCCTTAAATATCGCTGACGCAGGAAAAGTGGCTTAAATCTGAATTTCCTCGTACATCAAGTTTTATAGATCCACCGTAAAAGATCACTTTGGTTGAAAATGTTATGCAACCTAACGCATCTCCTGGACGACTACTGGCCCTTACCACCCTTCTTCTCTTTTATTTTCATCGCTCGCTTTTATCGGCCTTTACTCAAGCTCGCGAGGCTTTTACCGCATTTCGCAGCAGTAAAGGCAACCTGTCCGAGGGCGCAAGAGAGACAGGAGGAGTCCCGTCAACCGGAATTTACACGTAGAGGTACCGCAAATACGCTCGACGAATTGGCGAGCGACGAAGCGAGGTATAACAATTTATCCGGCCCACTGCCATCCAACACGTGCGTGCGTATATTCGCGGTTCGGGCGCCAGCCGCGGCACGATGCTTGCATTTCGCGCTCTCACAATAATTGGACCACCCGTTGAAGCGGCCACCATTCCGCTCGTCACTCATCCGATCTTTTGTTCTGTCGCTACGCGATTACCGCCCTGCCCGAAGTGATTCCTATTTCAACGTGCTCTCTAAAGAAAAAAATGATAATTCGCTCTCCAATTTTCCAATAAAAATTTTCCAAATTTCAGCGATTTCTCTTCATACGATTCCACACATCAATTTAACGTAATTTGAAAACTCCAATTGTTCTTTCGTATGGATGCATCATGCGTGATTTTATACGACCTTGTATCGAGTATCGATGTCCACGTCAATCACATGTAGGATAATTAAAAAAATACCTAATCCTTATCCGGCATTGATAAAACATTTTTTAGTCGATATCTTGCTGAAATGATAAATCTTGTCATTGTACGTCGTTCTAAGAATCGTTCACGACCGATAAGAAAATATTTCATTTGGAGCAGGAATGCAAGGGATGAGGGGTCCAGCGTACTCGGACGAAGAATAGCTTCGACAAATTATACTCTGTAAAACGCGTCATAAGAATCAATAGTATATTGGTATACCATTTTGATTGTTTTTCGAGGTCGAAAAACCATTTGCAGTCCTTGTATGCAAAATCAATAAAATCTGATCAAATCAATGACTCGAATAATTGCGTGGAAAAATGGAAAGAATGAAAAAAATAACCCGTCCAGTAATTCTTGTTGTCTCAAAAAGCGTAATTAATCGCGCGTTTGACTTGTGCAGCGTCAGAATCATTAGTGAAATTAATACGGTGAAATTAACGACGAGTGAACGAGAGTTGGTCCACACGACCGAAAGTGGTGCATTATAAAGCGATCCGAGAAAACATCTACCGCTTCGTAAACGCAAGAGCCGTGGAAGGGGTAGCGAGAACAATGGAAGCTTAACGTAAGAGAGTCACACGTTTGACCCGATTGCATTACTCCCTCGGGGTGTGAGTGCAAACGTACTGCCATTTCCAGAGTGCAGTTGTACTTGATACATTTCTCGTATCTCTTGGTCCCTCTCTCTCTCTTTCTCCCTCTTTCTCTTGCGCGACAAAGTGCTCACTCGGAGTGTGCCACGGGAGAAAAGCTCCGTTCAAGTTGTTCTCGCAGGTCCGCCGCTGGAGACGAAACTTTCAGCGGGATAAATTGTCTCGCGCATGAAGGGTGGGACCCCGCATGAATAATTCGTTCTTGGCGCACCTTTCACTGCTTTTTTGCGTAAATAAACGACGACGGCGGGTAATGAAGCGTTACATTCTCATTTTTTTTTTTCTAGTACACCTACGATCGAAAGGGTCTCCGGGCGAGAGAGGTGTGTTGGATGAGACGTGACGATTCGACCTTGGGACGTCAGACCGTCAAATTAATCGTACGAGGTAAGGGTGGAGCGAGAAATTTTTAGGATCTTCTAAAACCAAGTGGAATTTAGTAGAAAAATGGAAAAGTGTGTCGCTGTGTTCGTCGTGTCTCACGTTCTTCCATTTCTCGAGTGCGTTTAAGTTCATTACAAGGCGTAAACGTTAGAGCTATTAAGATAGTAAGCGCGGAACCGCGGGTTCCTTGGCAAGTAAATTCGTTGATATTACGCGTGGTCCATTAGTGCGCGTAGGTACGTAAAATAGGAGGATGAAGGGGGTCCGCGTTAAAAGCGTTAATTAACCCGGCATTAAGGCGCTCTAAAGTTGCCATTAAGCAAATCGCCATATATGCAGCGGCATTTCTCTGATAATTTACGCCCGCTGTGGATGGCGCCGGTAATTGAAATTACGCGAAGTAGGATCGTACGAGGATGCGGACGATGTAAACCGTTAGTGGATTGTATCACTGTAAAAGGGTGAAAAGAGAGTTTGGAGAAAGGAACAGCAGAGATAAACATTTCTCTCACGCTGCATTTTTCTACATGTACATTTGAAACAAACTTGAATGCAATGGATTAGCTTTGTTCTGCTTCTAAAAAAATGGTATCTTAAAACAGCGTAAAATTTCGGATCTATCAGTCTGATTTCATATTGAAAATGTTTCGTGATTGTTAAAAATCGTATTTGCACTTTGATGGTGGGACTAATTTGAACTAATAACTATGGATATTATAAGACTATGGATATCCATCCCTGTGTATTTGGTCCACCCTCCCGTTTGGGGTTGGCTGACCATATTACCATCCGGAACAATGTGCTGTTTTACTCGTTTTCTATCACTGCGTTACCTTCATCGACCCATTCAGGAAACTCCGGTAGGTAGTAACTGCATTATCGATACATGTCGCGGTAGGAAGATCGTCAGACCTAGTGCAGGAATACTGAACGGGCCTATCGATGGTGCTGTCAATAAGTGCTGGCCACTTTTAGTAATTAGAAATTTATTGGAAAGTACAAACTCTTATCTTATTATAAAATCTTCATAATCTTACAGAAATACTTCAAATTAGTACTGGTTTTTACGTAGAAATGGAATTTAGTACCTTGATAAATTACGTCACTATATAAAATTATATCAAATTACAATGTTCATGTAATTTGAATGTCATTAACATATTAATATCCTAAGCACTTGACTAAGCTATGGCAGTCTTGTAAATAAGTTTGAGAATTCAAATTTTAAGTAGATCAATGCTTGGTTACAGCTATGACCGAAAATGTAGTCAACTTTCTATCTAATAATTGATTCATTTTAGCGAATGGACTGCTTAAGTCGGGATGCTACAGATTTTACTTCGCTAGGTTCCTTTTTCTTATGTGGGTCTGGTTGGAAACATTTCCATAACCTTAATGTTTCATCGGCACCTGCACTGAGTACCGTCGTTCCATCAGGTGACATAGCCAAATGTAAAACACGACTTGAGTGACCTGTCAGCTCTGCAACTTTCGTCATTGCCGGATACTTCCAAATAATTAATTGATTTTGTGCATATCCATGTCCAGACACTATCTCTCTATACGTTGTAGACCAAAGTAGAGAGCACACTTGTGATCTCGTGTCTATTGCATTGAGACAAGTGCCTACGAAAGATTTACATTTACAAATTCACGTAAAAATCAATTATTGCACTTCAATGTATATTTACATAAGAGTACGATAGGTGAGACTCAGATATATAAATAGTGTTTCATGTGCAAACAAGGAAATTACTAACCAGTATTACAGTTCCAGAATCGTATTGTCCTGTCTGCTGTACCACCACCACTAGCTAGAATATTATTTTGCCATGGACACCAAGCTAGCGCTTTAACAGCAGCTTGGTGTTGGTTTAAAGAATAGAGCGGTTGCGTGTGCGAGTAACTTTGTCCTGATATTAATGGCCATATCTGCAGTGTATTGTCATTGCCACCACTAGCTAAGTACTTTCCATCTGGTGACCATTTCAAACCACATACTTCCTGCGCATGTGCATTTATTGATGTTATTAAATGATCGCGTTGTCTAACGTCATGATGAACTATTTGCCCCGCTCTATAAAAAAGTGAAGTTAATTTCAAAACAGTGTTCAAAGGCTGATAACTGATAAATAATCCCATGTTTAATAAATATATGCTTGCTTAAGCATAAATACCTGCATCCACTTGTCAATATGTGAGAGTTCCAAGAAAGGGAGCCTACTCTAGCAGCATGGCCATGCATTACCCGCACTCTTTTCATTTGACTACAGTCCCATAACTCAGTATTCCCAAGTGTAGTGCCAACGGCTAAATAGGGACCTTCCTGAATCCATGAAACGGAACAAACATAGTCATTGCCTTCTAATTCAAAGAGTTGTTCTATAGTACCCGTCGCAGCATTCCACAAGTACACAGTTGCACCTAATGCTACAGCTAATATATTACTTTCCGACCAGTCAACTAAATTTAAATCTGAAATAAAAGCATTTTGATAAGCATGTTAATGACCAAAACATTATTAACATATGTATTTAATTTACAGTAGTCGTCCACTATTTCGGGTGCATCCAGAATTCGGTCAGGGGCCTGTGGTATATATCTTGTTGAAGCTTTTACACTAGCTGGTGTTTTCGTCTGGCTGTATACAACTCGCAGAGGATTTTGATAACCTTCAGGTGGTGCTGGTGCTTTATTTTGATACGATAATACCCTTATATTATTAATATCACCACCGTGCAAATTTTCCCCCATGAGACGCTGCATTTCTCGTTTTGAGGGACTGATGTTGTCACCTTTTTCTCCATCCTGGTCTAGATGTTGCTGTTGCTGAAGCTTTATAAACACATTAAATTATATTATTTTCCGTTGTACATTATGCCATAGTAGAATTTTATTAATACGCAGTTTGTGTATTTTATAGTTCACAATGTTACATTTACTTTATAATGGCCCAAGTCAAAGTTCGTGGTTGCTCTAGAGGGAATGAATCTGTCTCCTCCACTAGGTGTTTTTGCAGGTGTAGATGCAGTGCGGCCTATTTTGATTATAAAAACGAATAAAAGTATACAAATACAATACATTCTCAAGGGAAAAAAAAATTATTACGTTAGACATTTTCAATTTTATACTCTAACACTTTCTTGCATGGTAGTAGTTAACGCTAATAAACATAGTGCATAACATTGCCAACAGTGCTGGCGATTAAAGAGAAATGCTTTTAAGTTGTACGTAAACGTTTAGTAGCTAAAAAACAGTTTCATATATCCAAGGTGTATTACAAGAAGCACAACACATTTTCGCTAATGCCGTACCTTTGGTATATTCGATTATTAACCAACATCATACTTACCAGGTGATTTCTTTGATGCTTTAGAAGGGGTTTTCTTCGACTTTGCATCACTTTTCCTTGTAGGCGTTTTTCCTGTCACACTGTTTGCAAATGAATTACTAATGCCTTTTCGTGAGGAATTTAAACTGAGATTTGTACTGAGGAAAAGATAAAAAATAGTTGAGTATAAATTAACATGTACATTAATACAGTTCATGCGCATACATTTTTCTTTTTCTTTACTTTACAGTATCTTATGTTATATAAACAATATGTATTATGTATGCTGTAAAATAGACACGATGAATTTATAATGAGCTTATTTGGTTTTACCTTGAGTTGGAAATTTCTAAACATTTCTTTTGCCATCGTGGTAAAGGTCCTTTAATTGTTTCATCCATTCGCGTTAAGTTGTTTAATTCCTTCATATACTTTAGATGCGACATTTGTTCCACAATTGGTACTAACACCAAAATTAAAACTGAACAATATGGAAATAGTAATTGAAATACTCAACACCTACGCTTATAGTACTGAAGAGTTTAAATTCATTTAAGATATGCAAAAGATATTTCTATCATTCATCTACACGAAAGTTCGAAACGTTTCTGGCTGGGCTGTAATGAGATTTAAAAGTCCGTTGCATTTAAATGCTTATGTTCATTGATAGGCCTGTAGATGTCCTTCTGTATCCCAACTTCGTCATTGTTGGTATTATAGTTTCGTTTATAAATGCATTACATTGTAATATTTGTCCGAGACTATATTATCAACTTATTTGTGCAGTACCAAAAATAGTAAAAATGGAAAATATTTTGGGTTGCATAAGAACGTGAATAATTTTGCAAACGCCCAAATTGATCGCGCATGGTGAAATTTGTGAAGAATAGTTGTCAGTACTGTGCGAATACTCTGGTTAACTTCAGATTTATGACTCAAGCTCCACCACCTAGTAAACTTAATTTCAGAAGCTTTGATTTGTATGCTGTGAAATTGATGTAAGGCGTGGCTTACTACGATTGTCAATAGCTATTAACACGGTAAACAACTTTAACGCAATACATCGGTGTATGTATTCACTACGTTGATAATTTCTGATTAAATTAGCTGTTATTGCAAGTTTAACAGATGAGTAATTAAATCACTATTGTCAAAATAACTTATGTGTTTTGTTTGTATGCCGTATGTTAAAGTGCCTTTTTCTTGTTAACATTTGTGTTTATTAACATGTGATGTACAGTTCTGATAACAACAATGCCTAGTTCTGCAAGAATGTGTCTCAGAGCGACATATTCAACTAAATTGCCATTCATTCGTAATTGACTTTTCAATGGATTTCAGCATACAAGAATTAAATAATGAATTTTTGTTACAGGTAAAAAAATGAATTATGGTAAAAAGTCACCTAGCATGGGTACGCCTTCGGTGTATTCTCATGTAACAACGCGCAGTAGTGCAAATCTACGATCATCAAGATCTGTACGAAGTGTAAAAATTCCTTGGTACCAAAAACCCATATTAACACACGCTTATGTATTAGATATTCAAAGAGGTGCTATGGTTACTGGCATATTTGCATTGGTATGTTTGGTATGTACATAACACATTCGATGGAAATTATAATCTTTACTTGTTTTAGTGCCTGGCATTTTTTACGGTTTGCACATCTATATTTGATATTTACTGCCTCTCCCAAGCCGCACCTGGTTCAACACATTATGGATATTATATTATATCATACGAATTTGTATATGTGGGCAATCAGCATGGTAACTATATTTTATTCTTCGAAATAAATTGAATTTAATTTTCTTTGTCTGTGTATATATGTAATAATTTATTAATTCTTATGAATCTTATTTTTAGTGCGGAATACTTTGATTGTCTTTGCTTTGTTTTCCATGCTGGGTGGCATAGTTGTTTTCGTAACTTCTGCGATGCTCATTACCGCATTGAGAAAAGAATACGAAACGAAAATGGTGCCATGGCTTTACAGCTTTGCTGCATTTACACTATTTAGAGTGTTGGCCTTTATATTCTTCAGCATAGTAAATGATATGATATTTGCATATAATGTTCTGATGTGTTTGTTATGGGTAATATTTATTTCTTTTTCTGTATATGGATGGTTAATTGTATATTCTTTATACATCGAGCTCAGTGATCTCACGAGATTAGAGGATTTGGCCCATTTAAGGGTAAGAATTTACATTTTTCTTTTATTATTATGTAAAACATGCTCGAGGTATTTAACTTCAAAGGTCTGTACTTTATTTAACATAATTAATTTCTATAACATTGGTAATTCCAGATCGGTACTATGCAGTCTCTCAATGCATCAACGACTCACTCCATCGCTGGATCTCGGCCTACAACACCACACAGTACAGTATCAACGATGCCGGTGAACTGAGTTGATATCACATAATGTAAGTCTTACGTTGGTTTAATTAATGTTAACTATTAAGAACTGAAAGTTATTCGGAGCCGTCCATATGGTTATACAAATTTTTATATATTGCTTTTTATGGAGTTACAGTATTTAAGTCAGGTAAAATACTATTTATGTACAATGTTAGAAGTTACGAGACATTGCAATAATCCTATACATGGAACAATCGCTTGTGTCAGCAATGTTTTGTGTTTTTCCTCTTCAACGGAATTATATTTAATATGTCCTTACAACCAGATATTAATGGGGGCGTATTGAAAGTAATTTATATGTATGAACTGGGTAATCTCCAGTATATTTGGTTTATCACTGAAGAACATTCGTTCTTCCAAAAGTGTGTTCATAAACATATGCATATGTTTATTTTAGTAATAATTTCTATTATGAATATAATTAAATAATATTTTTATATGCAAAACAACTTTTCTCATAGGATTTTTTAAGATTATACAGTTTTTACAAAGGGAGTTTTATAAAAAAAACACATGATTATCTATCCATTTTTATGTAATAAATATTGTATTAATACATTAGTTGCTAAAATGATAATTTTATTGAAATCTTGAAAATATGTTATGGATGAGATGATAATACCTTGGCATAATTAGCAATGTATTAATACATCTCGTAGATACTTATTTATATCATTCTATAGCGAAATAGTCACTTTCACGTATTTTCAGTATTCTGCAAAATATATGTAATACTATGCAAGCTAATAACACAATTTTACACATGACAGCATTGGTTAGTAATTAGATACTTGTAGCATTGATAGTAATGAGAGTAACAAGTAATAATAATGGAATACAAAATATTGATTATTTGCTATTAGGTAATTATTAATTACAATTTTTATACTAATATCAAAAAATTGTTGAAGGTTCCAATTAAATACGTCAAGATAAAACATTAATTATAGGAATGTTGGAAAGAGTTTATAGGAATAACTATACACTGTTTAATATTCTGACGGATGGTTTATCTGGACCAACACTTATTAAATAATTAAGACTATGTTTTAAGGGGGTGAGTGTGTTTTTCTAGGGATATCAATAAGAAGTGCTCCTTTAAAAATGTTTTCTCAGAATAATGGTAAATGTAATTATATTTATATATATTTATTGCACTATATTTTATTTTGTTTTAAATAGTATATCTGTAGATATATTTTAAATTTTTTTATCTAATGATAATGAAGGAAATAAAACGTCTTTTATTAAGATGGAATTCTTGTTACGCATTTTGTAAGTACGCTTTGAACAACATATGTTAAAGTTTCTACATCTGCGTTACACCACCAATATACCCTAATTTCACATTTCTATGAATTTTACTCTAATTGATTGAAAACTTTTAGGAAATGTTCTTCAAAATGCAAACCTTAGGTAGGGAAATAGAAAAAAAAACGAAAATTATGCAATTCCTAGATAAGCCAGCCCTCTTAAACAGTGATTTTTTTTTTAAATTAAATAGTATTGTATTCTTAATCAAGTAAAAAAAAAGATAATCAGTCCGGATGAGTTACTCTAACATTAGATCTAATACCTGGTGATGCATTATATTGATCATTACTGGTGATCTTATTGCTACTGAATATTTTTTTTAATTATGCATAAATGAGATGTATAACAGCCCATTTATTTATACAGTGCCGCATATATTTTTTTAGAATCAGTTATATAATATATAAATAGTATTGCCGGATAAAAAATAACTTAATAACGCTAATAACGTAATAACGCTAAATAACTTTATTGTATTTTTGTAAAATATACACATGAATTTCACTGATTATAAGATTAGGTAAATTGACCGAGTGACAAAGAAATTATACACCATGCAATCCACAAACCAATCAACAAGATAAAGGTTTTCACCAATTGATGTAGCCAATACAATCTGTAAATAAGGAACTTATTATATCTGCTACATGTAGCAAAGATTAAAAGGGGTATCTTCTTACCTTCTTAATCTAGTTTTACTAGCATCCAAGGTTGAGAGATCATCGTTAAATATATAAATACGTATTCCTTTCATGTAATTGGTAAAATATTTGGACCAATCGTGATTTTTCATACTGAATTTGAACAAACTCTGGTCTTTTGGATTTAACCTAAGCCACATGGCCTGTACATTATCATTAGTGAACGTCCATTCGTTGTGGCAAAAATATGATAAAATTTTTGAGAATTTATGAATCTTTTCATATAACCTCCATAATCTGCAAAAATATCCCTCCGCGTCATTACAAGATAATATCCATGGTACACAAAACTATTCATTTTCTCAAGTTAAGCTTGCGAATGTATCTAAAGAGAATTCGTAAGTCTATAAAAATGTACCTTGGTTTGTGACCTACACATATTCTCGCAGTATCCACAAGTAATGCTGGTAATAAGTGAAGAAACAGTATACCTATGGTGTACAACACCGTGCTCTTAGTCATTCTAAATGACAAATACCACATATTGTTGCTCAACGGATACTCTTCGGCATACTTTATATTCGTGCGCGCATAATCCAGCCACGTTAAGGGAGCCTCCACCGAAGACACAAAATTATATATCAGCATATCCTTGTGTCGTCTGGAAGTAGGTATATTAATTTTAAAAATCGCCGCTACTGGAAAGGGATTTCACAATAGCATCATTAATTTTACAAAATGGTACCGTTCCGTGTGAGTATAGACGTCCCACGCACTGGTGATTAATGCGTTTACTGTAAGATCTACGGGTACGATGTTAGCTATGACACTGGCATCACAAGGTAAGATCCTGAGCAGACCGGATGCCGTACCAGCAACGATACCCGTTGGCCCGTAAAGGTTGTCGATCCATCCAGCGACGGGTTCTCGAGCGGTGGATACAACTTCAATGGCGGGAAACATTAGTATTATACTTATAACGAATATACATATGCGTATAAACGATAAGAAACGAATGTAGACTCTTGTGCAAGGTGCGTTGACGCGAAACATCATGGGCACATTTCACTAGACTTTGCGGTCGACTTTCGTCGGTGATTTTCTCTGCAACGTTTTGGAAGCCGAATTGCATTCCACTATGTCGTAAGTTCGATTCAACGATGCCGAAGACTGGAGCGATGGAGAACAATTGGGTGTTACCGACTCGAGAGACATTCGGCTCATTATAGCAAGATCCTCCTCAAAGTCGAGATACTCTTCCGGATAATTAGTTTCCATTTCACGCGTGGTATGCGGCTCTACGTTGCTCGATCTTCTGGGCCGTGCTACCGTATATATGTGGGCGCATACGAATAGGATCATTCGACCCAGAAGATTCAAAAGAAATATACCGATCACCATTACGATGTGCCAAATTATCCCGAGAGTTCCCGTCACAAGATACATAACGATAGCTAAACACATGTTTTTCTGCTTCCAATTAAGCTTTGTGCCACGCGCGATCTGATCCTCCACCGGTACACTTTTATGTTACGCGTCAAAAAGACATAAGCAAATATTGATTTACATAAAATGAATCGTCGTAACGATCGTCAGACATTTGAGTGACACACCGCGTTATCTAATAATCTGAAGCTATCCGCTGGTATTCGTTTCATTCAGTTGCGCGTGTAATTGTATTATACGCATATTGCAATAATAGGTAGGAATTTCATTCGTGACATACCTATGGCGGGCCTAAATATTCCTATTGGTAGACCTTTACTTCTCTCCTTGATTAGCGCTTCCGCCAAAGCTTTGGTAAAGGTATACGTATTCGGCCACTGTCCGATTATCCTGTAGGATCAATCAATTCACAATATTATTGGAAAGTGTTTTCAGGGTGAGTTCAATCAGGACGCTTCGGCTGTGTGGACCATAATTACATTATGTTGGAACAAAGAAACTCGCATATGCGACGCGCATAGTACCGTGCACATATTACCTCGGCGTAAGCTCGTTCACCGCGTTTGCCGACAGAACGCTCACCAGTGCTGCGATGTCTTCGTAATTCATTGTATGTGGATAGAAGCATTCCTCTATGCGTTTTAAATGACAATTCGCATAAGCCGTTGAAACGTGAATGAAAGACTGCAAGAAAACACGATGTTAGCGGGCGAATGTTAAAACATTTACATATGTACTTATGTAAACCCATATAAGGATGCATATCATAACATTTCACAGTGTTTGATCAGTAAGGATATTGCGAGGTTGCAATTGGCGCGCTGATTGAATCATCTCCGATCTCTAAAGTAGGTTCCTCGACTATACTCGAATATACGAAGAGTTGAAGAGGGCAATTTGCAAGTGCGTAATCCCCGATACAAAGTGCACAATCGTATGTAATTCTTGATACAATATCCAGGCGATGCGTATGGTGTAAAATAATAACGTTACGTCATAGCGTGGCTATTTCGCGAAGCAAATGAGAAAGAATTAAAGAAGGGGGATTACCGTGCAAGAGTGCAAACATACCATATTTGCCAGGAACCCACATCATTTGGAACAACTACGTACGTTCGTCAGAATTTTAAGTGTTCTTTACACCGAGAAACTAACGTCGACCCTCGGGGGTGGCCGGCGCGGCAAACAGTGAGAAATGCAAATGCCCTGGGGCGTCAAGGAGAGTTTGTAACTCCTTTCACGGACTGATGATGAGACAAATCGTTATGTTTGCTCAGAATATCGCGTCATTGTACACCGATATGTATATTCAGAGAATCGGGACAACGCAACGTCCTCGTATTTTTCACTTCAAATCGTTTCGCTCGTACTTCCCTCCTTGCTACTAGTTTGTTGATGCGCGAGAGCTAACTGGTGACGCGTCTCACGCGGAAACGAAATTCATCGCGCAAGGTGATCGATATTACTTCAATTGGACTCACAAATAAAGAATCAATCTACTTCTCTTACCGTACCTTTAGATTGTGCATACTTTTACACATCTCCAAGACATCACCGGTACTTTGCACGTTAATAGCCATCGCCAGCTTCAAATTTTCATCGAAGCGCACTGTAGCTGCCACGTGAAACACTATTGATACCTGTAAAGGGTGCATAGAATGTAGAAATTATTAACTCGATATTCTCGGTACATTTTATAAATGAAAATAAAAGTATTGCCCGGCAGGTCATTGTGAGACTAACTTACATTATTTATGAGAAGGTTTTTATCAACTTCGGACAGGCCCAGCCCTTCTATACTACAGTCGCCACTGATGGCAAATATTTTGTCACGAAATTTCGGCACTTCTTTCTTCAGCCGATCGTATATCTAAAACATATTTGTCATACATTTAAGCGTAGAGCACGCGAAGGAGTTGAGTAGAGAGTCACGCGGAGTATCGGAGACAGTCCTCTCGAAGATTTTACATTGAAACGATGCCGCGCATAGAAATTATGTTTCTATTATATTCTTGAGGTCGTTCGTACTCGAATCGTCGTATTAACTCTTTACAGGCGCGTCGCACATTTTCTCAGTATTGCGAAAATACACCGAGCCTTTAACCGAAGGTTCTAATGGATTATTGATTACACGTACACATATAATTATTAGTAGTGTCAATATACTTAAGTACCGGCATGAAATTTGAGAAGAAAATCGCAGAATCTCTTTAACTATGCCACGGTCAATTTGGCGAATCGGTGGACGAGGCGAAACGAGAAATTTGTTCAAGAATTGCGATGTGTGTGTAGTAGTACGAAAAAATGTTGACATTCAATGGTAGGTGAAATGAGCTCTATAATTCTGTAGTAACCCTTACCCGGTCTTGGAATAAGTCTTCTACTCGACTTTGCACGTTCTTCCCCTTTTTCGAGCGTATAAGAAGGTAGATTGCCGATATGTCTGGGCAACTTCGAAGAAGTTTGTCAATCAGGATCTTCCCGAGGAAACCAGTGCCTCCTGTTAGACGAGACATTTATTAAAAATGGCCATTTCATTAGCTTCCATCGCGTCGTGCGTTATGACAATATTACGTGATCGTAAAAAGTCGCTGATTTCGCAGCGCGCAATCTTACGCAAGATCACATATGGCAGAGGTATCGTTACCTGTGATAAAAATTCTTTGCCCAGCATAAAAGTCTTGAATCGGCGTCGCTCGCTCATTTTGGTTGAAGGTATCCAATATCTGGTTATTGTTCCTTTCATCCGTTAGCATATTATGCGCGTACAAATTCTCTATCTAAACGGGATGCAAACGAAGGAAAAAAAAGGTTACGAAGTGCGTAAGTTTCATCTCGTCGGTATACGGGCAATAGTCGTCCGTTGCAAAATCGTCCCAATCAGAATCCGGTCCGTAGACCATGACCCGACAGGTACCTATCATTCGATCGCGATTCATATCTTCAATAACCATAAAACATTTCATTAATATTTTTTCCAATGCTTCGGAGAATTTCGGCGGACGTGTAGAATAACACGAGATAAAAACCGTGTCATCAGCGAAAGGGGTGGGGTAGGGGGAGATGTGGCCACGACATCACTAAATTTCCTAGTAGAAAGTTACGAGAGTGATGTCTCGTGTTCGCGCGATGTGTTCTCGAGAAGCAGTTGACGCGCTTTACGAGGACTCCGGAGGCTTTAAGTCCGCGGCCGCATGGCTCGACACGACGAGTCTACATCCCATATCGACGGCCACGTCCGAATTGCTTTACAGTTATATACCGTTACGTTAGAGCAGAGAGACCAAGAGTAGCCCGCGCGGCATCTTTTACGAAAGTAACGGCGCATTTTGCTCTTCGCTACGTCACTCAACACCTTTGCGCCGTCACCTCCCCCGTCTATCTCGGTGTCTCATCTCACCGAGTATCCGCAAAATTTTTCTCCTCGAACTGGACCAGTAGGTCGAGCTACTCGTCGTCGAAGGTGCAGCCATTAATTTCCCTTAACTTTACTCGAGAGAACGTACGCGCGAGCGCGTACCTGCCAAAGCGCACGTGCTCGAACGATTCAATCTTGATTCTCGCTTAGAGGGCGATTCATGCGTACATTTGTTGTGGGAAGGAAGGGGAGAGGGGCCAGTGTCGAAATTGCACGTATGTCCGTCGTCGTGAATGTTCGTGCGAGTTTGGGTATGCATAACTACGTTATGCGACTCGCGCAATACCATGAGCACTGGATACGTAATTGATGTTATCACGCTCGCCATGCTTACCGCGAATTTAATTTTGTAATCGGCACCGAAATGCGTCGCGTGGCCGCGCGCGTCTCTTTCAATATTCCCGCTGGTATTGGCGCGTCGTCGAGAATCGTCGAATTATCGATACACTTGCAATCCTAGGACGAATTCGACTGACGTATAAGTTCAAAAACTCGAGGACACCGTAGCGTGAAAGTTTTATTCTTCATGCGGCATAATTAAAAAAAATAAATTAAGAGAAAATGAACGGCAACGCGCAAAGTCAATAAAGCAGTGTCGTTTTTAACGAAGCGAGAAGAAATTTGAGAAAGAGAAAAAGATTTTATTAGGAAGCATAGGGAAGACACGCGCGCGCGCGCGCGCGAAAGGGCACGATCAATCGGGTCGGTGACAAAATTTCGACACGATTTGCCGTCGGAGGTGTGTTGGACGGTGTCGTAAGGGGATTCATGGAACTGCTTAGCACGTTCAAATTTCTCGGTCATTGTCAAGCCAGTCGATCGAAGTGTCAATAATACAACAGTAAGCGTATCGCGAAACTGAAGCTCGCGCTGCCGTTGCCGGACGATGGAATGTGCAAGTGGCAGCGAGTTTCTCGTAGGAAGGTGTCAGCGAGGTAACAATGGCATCTCGTATAAACGGGACCGTAGGATATCGAGACGTACGAGTGACCTACATTCGGCGGAATTCACGTAGACCGGCTCTTATCCTCGTCGGTGGAGAGCGTTGAACGGAAGGAGGAAGTCAAGCGGGTGCCGGTCGAAAGAAAGAAAAGGTGACGAGCGAATGAACGTGTGTCGTACGTGCGGAGCAGAGGAAGAAGGATATTCGTGCGGTTTCCGCGTTAGGATTTCTTACAGAGTATAGAGGAAGGGCGCGATAGATAAGAGAAAGTAGAGATAGGCGGAGAAAATAAAGGGCTCTCGAAATACATCGACTCGCTCTATTCCGCTCTACTGACTGTGTCATTATCGGCGTCCTCGTCATTCTCGTTCCGTTCCAGCAGCATCGTCTCGCTTCTCCTCTCCTTTCCTCCTACAATCTTCCCGCCTTTCGATTTCTCCTACGGTGGTATCTCCTTCCCAGCACCCTCGGATCTCTTCCTCTTCCAGGCGTTCCCTTCACCTTCAAGTACTTTGCTCTTTACAACCACTCGGGGCAGCTTCTCATCTTCTATTAGGCAGTCGAGGGGCCAACGAAATGAAAAAAGTAGCGAACTGTGAGAAAGCACGTGAACTACGACGGTAGAAGAAGGACCGGCTCGCGAGCCTCGTTCCCTCGGCAAGATGAAGTCAACGTGACTGAACTCGCGGGTACACCCGATCGGATGGGCCACTCGACTCGAACTCGAGTTAAGTTTCGAGAATACTGAGGCGTTCTTCCGCTCCGTCGGACGTAGTATGCCGGTCCTCCCCAGTCGCTACGTCTTATGCGGCCTACCGGTCACCATCGGCCGAGCTACTTTTGACCCCGTTAGCCTCCAACGCTGTGCCTCGGGGTACAGAAGTGGTGGCATCCACTTCTCAGGACAAGATCGTTCGGGGATCGTCAGCTGATCATTTAGCTATTTAAGTGCTCGTTCGGCGACCATTCGCCACTTCGCCGGAACGGCGAAGTAAGACGATCGAACTAGGTATATAAAGTGTTGAGCGAAAAGAATCAGGACAACGGTGATTTCGATGCCATTGGTCCGAATTCGAGTTAGATCGAAGTACGGTGAATTGTTTTGCCATTGCGCGCAAGGGTCGCAAAAATGAACAGTGGAGGTTATTTTGCAAGCCGAGGCGTTAAGCGGCAAATTTTCCGAAGCGTTCGTCGTTTTCCAATATTTAGAAGTGTCTTTGCTCGTAGGTTAAATCGTCATTCTCGATCTTCTTCGTTTGACTTTTCCATTTGCCCATTCTAGTTATTTTCCACGGAATTTTACGATTTTCGTCATCAACGAATCCCTCCTGCTTCGCTATTCTTCCTGGAAGCATGCGATAAATGGGACCGCCCCGGGCATATTTACACCTTCTCATTGTCGGTGATGGCAGGATTCGAGATTTTGAATGTCGAGTGAGTCTCAATTCGGCAAAACGCCCTTTTCGGTTGGTTTTAGTCATCAAGGGTTCTACATAGATAATAATGAAACTGTAAAGAATCGCGTTAAAGTCGCCTTTGTACAAGAGACATTTATGCTTCACTCCAAACCGCATCTCGGTTCGCTTATATAAGTGTAAAGTTAACTTTCCACGGTGCTGTCAGCATCGGCGTAGATGGTAGCAATTCCTCACGTAAGAGAGCACACAGAGAAATGCCTGTAAGGAAATGGTGGTACTTCCTGTCGCAAGAACACATTGTTTTAATTGTTCGTCAAGGAGTTAATCGCGCCGTTTTACGCGGTGGTGACGCCACATTTTTAAGTATTTATCGCAAATTTTTCCATGAATATAACTTTTTTGTTCAAGTCACTGCAAATCGGTGCAAACGCAGCAATAAACGTTCTACGCGATAACTTTAAGTAGTTATTTTTTCCACGAATAAAACTTTTTGTTTATGTCACTGCAATTTCGAGCAAACGCAGTAATAAACATGTTGCATAATACGTGTTCAGCAACGTGACAACGAAAGGTGACGAACTTGAAGAAAGTTATCGATCATTGGCCAATGGAAGAGTATTGGTAGAGTATGATACGATAAAACGCATAGAGATGCTATTCTTGGTTGGTACTGCACGAGGGACGCTTTATTTTTTATTCGTTAAACGCCGATAAACGTTTCACTGCGTAGTTCCATCGATCGCATAGCGTCGTAGAACACTTGCGACGAAGGAAAGTAAACTGCCGGACTCTCTCCAAAAATGATGCTCGTTACTGTGTGTTTCCTCGCTCGTGTGTTTTCGTGCTCAGAATTCGCCTGGGTCCAGAAGTCACTGAACTTTAAAAGTAGAAAGTCCGGAGATACACTTCTATACGTGTCGTACGCCCATTAACCACTTGCGCTGGAAAGACGTGTCACGCACGTCGTAATGCTTTTGTCGCAGAATCGCCAAGGACGTGGTATGCACGTCGTAATGCTATAAATTAGTTTAGAAAATATAAATCATTTCTCCGATTTTTCTGAGGCATCGAACACTGCGTGACGCCTCCCAGCGAATTACACTGGACCGTTCTGGTACACACGTAGGTCAGTTTTTTGCCAGCGCAAGTGGTTAATATCCGGAAGATATATTATTTCTCGTCATATTGTCCCCGTCGCGGATCTTTAATACTCTCTTTCAACATGTACAGTACAACGCACCGATGAATCATCAGGCCAGGGACCTTCGTATAGCGTCTAATTCTCTTTTTCTGTGATAAGAGGCGTCCGTGCATGCACGGAGAAAGTGAGAAAGAACTTTCTGAATTCGACAAGTGAATAAATCAGTGGATACTCGTTACGTCGACTTCCAGAGTCCGAGTGATTGCCTGGGTAGGGAGATGTCAGCTACGCAATGAATGTCGGAGCACACGTGTGCGCGTAGATGCCTGGATGCATTGGTGTCGCCGATTTTATAATCTTCTTCTCCCTTTCTCATCCACGATGATGCCAACGATGTCAGGTCGAGGCGGAAAAGACTCTCCCAATTTTAACGTAATTCAAGGGAAAGGCCAAACTCGAGAGAGAAAGGGAATGGAAGGGGGAACAAGTTACTCGGGTTGAAACTAACGATCGTCAACTGCGTGACGTAAGAATTACGCGGGTTTGTGTTACGTTCGGATTAAGCTTTATGCACGTTGCAGACACAATTTGAACGATACGAGAGAGGAATCTTCCCTGAGAACTTGTTTTGGCGTTCTTCTCCCGAGCGTGATTCTTGAATTAATTTAGGGATGTCGTTACGTTATCGATCGGTCTTACAAGGAAACGTCCGTTTATGTATATTCGATAGCAAATGCTTCTACAAGAAGAAACTCTACTTCCTTCTTGTGTGAATTGAATTATTAGCAAGAATCTGAATAACGTCATTTATAATTTTTTTCATATGCGAATATGGATTCGATTCGAAAATCGCTCTAGCATTGCGATTCGTAATTCCCTCCGTAATCGATGTAGTCAGTGCTGTTAAAATAATCATCGGATGTCGCGCGTTCTTCAGTTTCGCAACTTCCTACGAGGGCGCGCGTCGATTATCAACATTTGGATCGAATTCGAGTGCCGTATCGAATGCGAATTACTGATATTACATCACTTAGAAGAATCAACGAGGGGGAGAGTAGGGGTGATGCTACGACTAATCGAGACGGAGTGGGAGGGGCGACGGGGAGAGGGAGGTGAGAAGCGAGACAAAGAGAAACAGAGACAGAGACAGAGAGAGAGAGAGAGAGAGAGAGAAAGATAGATTAGCTTGAATAAATATGACGATACTAATTAATGCCAAGTACCTTTTGTCAATTAGCACGTACCGCGTTGACAGTGGCTGGTTATACGTGACGATTTACGTACGTCATCTCTTTGCGAGATTCGATGAGCCGACAGATTTCACATCTACGCATATTTTTAAAGTCCCTTCCCTTCTTTGTTGGAATGTCAAGGTGAACCCTGTAACCATGACGCCGAGAAGACATCAAAGATGTCTCTCATCGAGGAAGAGAACAAATTTGACTCTCCACATGTATATTCTCAAGGATATTTAGCGTTTCGTTTCGTAAAGCTAACTAAGCAGTTCTATATAATATCAGTCACGCCGATGAATCGTACGACATTTTTATCACTCGTTGATGTGCAAACTTTTGGAAAGTCTCAAAGTGTCGAACGCATAATCGCATCGTAACCGCGTTGGCCATAGTTGCGAGACCCGGCGACGGTGGTGCTCCGGTAAATTCATTTTGTAAAAGTTGGAAAACTTTCTTTTCTGTGCGACCCTATTTGCGTCTCCTCTCGCCCGGCATCAGGTTTTATATCTGTCTGCTGAACGCCATCGCGGTATCTCGACAGTCTATCTGCTCTTTGGCTTATTATTCATTTCGAGGACACGACCGAATTGCTTTACAGTTATGTCTCCGTTACGTTAGATTATAGATCCCTCTGCGTCTGTTGCGGAGGGCGCAAGAAGTAACGCGAGTGACCCACAATTCTGCAACGATCGAAAATCGTGTGCTTCGCAGAAGAAAAGATAGGGAGGTAAAACTGGTAGGAGCAAATGAGCGCACAGTGCCATCGAGGAAGTCGGGCGCTCTTTCTTTTGCTCATTGAAAAACGTATCGGTGAATATCGCGAAGTCTGCCGTTACGTTTCTTCCTCTCTCCCTCTTCTTTTCATCGGAGCATCGGTCATTCGCCGTATCTCCATTCCGTATTATTGGATTCACACTTATGCCCCGAACAGGAAACTTTCAACGTATCTCGAAGCTTCTTCATATCGCTCTATCGATCAATTACGTTTTTGCCCCGTCACTTCTTCCGTTGTATTATTTTTAACCTGTTACTGCCTGGAGAGAAAAAGGTTATTGCCACCACCCAACGAGCAGGTTATCCAAGGAGAATTTGTCCTTCGAATGTGCTGGATTACATCTCGACCTTCAGCCTGGACCACCTAAGGTACCCGTCGCACGAGCCGTTCGCTCCTAGCTCCTAAATCATCTTTCACAATCCTGACTCAAGAAATAGAAAAAGAGTGTCTAAGTTACTGTTTTCCTACTTCCTGGTCTCTCGCTGTATAAAGGCTGTGTAACACTCCACGACGATGTCTGTCAAAGATTACACTCGATACAAAAAAGGTAAAGGGAACTAAAGATTGTATGGGGCGTCGAGGGTGATAGTAACTCGATCAGACGATGCGAATACGAAGGAGGAAAAAGGAAAGGAAACGGTGAGATGTCCAAATAAATCATTGTCAGACGCAGAATAGATGCGTTCCAATTTTAATCCGATATGGAGTAAATTATACGTTGTGCTCGTTATATAAAATGTAACAGATTGCGTACGGCACTCTGGTCGTTCAACGCGATTCCAACGATTCGCTAATCACTTGTCATAAAAATAGGCAACGCTTCGTTGCTTTGGTAATGTAACAAAAAAAGTCAATTTATTTTTATTAATTTCTTGAGTCGTCGATACGGGCGTATGAAAAAACATTAAAACGAGATAGCTCGTAACCCGGCCGTAAGTTAAGTAATTTCTCTTTATGCGAATTTCAGACGTTTATGGTACGAAAACGATACATTATTGATATCACGCAGATCTTGCAAGTGATTGATTATTCACACTCTGAGACATGTGGCTTCGATCTCTGATCAAATCTATATCCAAAGAGAGCTTCCAATGATGCTATAGGCGAGCCAAGTAATAAACATTACGAAGAAGCACTGCACTGTCCTGTGCAATATTCGCAGTCTGAAAAAATGAAAAATCTGAAGAAAAGGTATACAAAAATAATTCAAACAATACCGAAGTCATAGACCTTATATACATGGACTGGCCATACATAGGAGACCGTATCCGGAAGAAGTTAGGCAGAGAAACGTAGATTTTGGGGCTTCCCTGTCTTGTCGTATCGAAAAATATGCTTCGCCCATGCCTGACAGGTGTATAGATTAGAGTGAGATTAATCAATTTTTTATGCCAGTTCAGCAAAAATTATAGTCAATGTCCAGCCCACACGTATAACGTCTACGATCGAAGTATGTTAGCGACTCGTTTAAACTCGTAACCCCTTATGCATATTCGCACGTTGAATTGCATTAAGGAGATTTACATACCTTGCCATGCGAGTTTTTGCCTGTGGAATGGTACTGGGGTCGTCCTTAATGACATACCGTCTCAAACCATCGCAGCATCTACCTAAATAATCGTTCCAATCGAAGTTCTCCATATAAAAAGGAAACAACTCCTGATCGCTTTTGGATAAATTTTTCCAAACGTTTCTTGTGTTTCCATTGGAAAAGTTGAATTCGCGCGTGGTGAAGTACCCGACCGCGACAAAGCCGTTGTAGAGGGCTTTTTGTATTTTGAATACTCTACGAATGGAAAAGAGTAAGAGAGTAGATAGACTGTGGGGTAGAAAATGGTACAGCAACTCACCTAGGTTTCTTACACATTAGGAGTAGCACGAAGTCAATGAGAAGGGCCGGTAGAGTATGAAGAAGCAGGGAGACGATCGTGAACAAAACGACACTTTTCGTAGTCATGCAGCTTAAATACCACATGCTCCATATGCATGGCCCAACATCTCTCGCATGTTTAGAAGAAACATTCATAAAGCGTTCTTGAGAAAGGGGTTCCTTCCCAGGCAAGGTATAATTGTAGAATGACGATTCCGCGCTGCCATGTCTACACAACGTGAAGTAGTTCGTGAAATCGTTAATAAGTGATCAGCGCATCGTTGTATAGGCTCAATTGAAATTGAATTTGCATTCCTTCTCTCTAGAGAGCGTAATGCCGGCACATTTGCCACTCACCTCTTCGCTGCATCCGCTGCTGTTGAGAGGAGTGCATTAATGGTCATGTCGATTGGTACTACGGCCGTGTCTTTTGTCGAGTCTTGGAGAGCGATTCTTATAAATCCTAGACCAACGCCGCACATTAAGCGCTCAAATCCGGTCGTACCTAGGCACCATCCCTGCATCGGTTCCTTGTAGCTTGGTCCCACTGTTTTCGATAAAAAAACAATGACACAAGTTTAATATTCGCATCACTAGTGATTGGGTAATTGATGATAAATCGCACCGCGATTGCATCGGTATGAAAAATTGCCGTTCCATTCCTGGACGGTCGCCACGCTCAGGGCCGTTTTAGGGTCGTCATAGGCCGTAGGCACTTTTGCATAAAGATTGTATTTATAAGCCCTTTCAATGTAATGTCCACGTTATTCAAATGTTAATGTATTTACATTATTTTTGAATTTCTTTACGTTAAGACCCCTACATCTTCATAAATAATCAGGATTTGTGAAATGTAACCGAGCCTATGCAATATGTAGTAGCCAGTAGCTAAAGAATTGAGGGCCATTTTGCATGATTTTTTTGAGGATTATCCTCAAATGTCTAATAAACGCAAGAGTTTTATTATCTATAATGTAGGTATTACTGTTTAGATTGAGTTCTAAAAAGTAAAAATGTAAACAAACGTTCAAAAATTGAAGTGAAATGGAAAAAAATTATACTTTAAATTTTGATTTCGTTATATTATGGTACATTCCTATGTGAAATTTCATTTTGAAATTTTCATACGCCCCTGGCCGTGCAGATTCGTAGATCCTAGGCACAGTGCCTACTGTCCCCATTCGATAAAACGGCCCTGGCCACGCCATCAATTCACGAACAGAGATATACTTGTGTGGGCGTTCAAATCCCACTTCTGACACTAATGTTGCTAAAAGCGGAACCGCGAGTCAGGCGCATAAAAAAATGAAACACGAGAATATAAAAAGGGACTAGGCTTTAGTAATTAGAAAGAGCTATGGTTATTGGTACGCTCGTGCTCTTGGAGATTCCCCCCACTGCCCTGACTTGACAGCTTATTTATGAAGTTACCTTGCTATTGCTTATGCCACAGCCATGCGTTTGCTGCTAACGTAGTACAAATAACCATATGCCGAGGGCTAGGTCGTTAGACTTATTATACTTACCTATAGCCGGACGAAATACTCCTCTAGGCAAACCTTGTCCATACTCCTGAACCACCTGTTCCGCGATACATTTCGTGAATACGTACGTGTTTGGAAATTTACCGAGCAGGTACTTTGTCATGTCTTTCAC
Organism: Tiphia femorata; assembly: GCA_944319695.1. NCBI lineage: Eukaryota > Metazoa > Arthropoda > Insecta > Hymenoptera > Tiphiidae > Tiphia > Tiphia femorata. The sequence goes on from OX090899.1 coordinate 4,044,826, forward strand.
ATTGTCATCGTTGAATGTTGCCAGCGCTACAGCGGCCTTACCTGATGGGTGTAAAAGTCATATGAATAGTTTCACCTCGCGTTGTCGATTATAATTGCAAGTTTGTTTTTCATCTCGTGTAAGGTCAGCTAACTTTCTTCGTACAATTTCAGCTTACCGTCTAGCGGTGGTTCGTAGAACTGCTCACTGATGTCCTTTCGGGTACAATTAGAATATGCCGTGGAGACGTGCATCACTACCTGAAACAGCATAAACATCGTTTAGGCGTATGGTGCGCGTAGATTTTTTTCCTTATTCATTAGAATATTAAATATTCACAGGCCGCATCTAATGTCAGATCATCGTAATTCATATCCCCAGAATTTTGAAACTCGGCAATGTGAACCTTGATCGGTCTCTCTAAATTGAGTTTTTTTTTTTTTTACCACTTCAATGTTATCGTCATTTGCAAACACGACAGTCTCGGTTTCTCAAGAAATACAGAGGCAATGTATCTCCGCTGCTATTTAGTATTTTTTTTTATACTTGTTTCATCGCCATACTATCTTATTTTCATCTTAGTTTTCGCCATACACTCGCAGACGTTCTCCGTCCCGAGAAGCAACGAGTAAACTTACCTTCAAATTGCTCATGGATTTACATATCAGCAGAAGATCCATGACGCTTTTAACGTTGGTTGTAACGGCGTATTTCATAGACGCATCGAATCTGACCGTGGCGGCAACGTTGAATACGATGTTTATTTCTCGGATGATTGTATCTTTATCTTTCTGCGATAATCCTAAGTCGGGTAATGAGGCGTCGCCTGCCATCGTTACGATTTTGTCTTGAAAATTTGGCATCTGCTTCTTCACTTGCTCGAATATCTACGACAAAAAGATGTGCATCGAATTGATATAACGAAGTAGCAGATGTCGTGTCTACGCTATTGATAATGCACACATATGTGAGATTAATGAAGGCTCGATTTCAATGTCTTTCCTTGCTGTATATCAGCTTTTCTTGTACGCACGTACTAGGTGCAAGACTTATGAACTTCGTTCGTCATCTTATAATCTCCATATTGATATTTTAATGTTACATTCGGCTTTCGCCATTCCATCGACACTCACTGGATTCTCGAATATCTTGTTCGCACGTTCTTCCGGACTTGCGTTTTTCTTCGGTCGTACTAAAATGTAAATTTTCCCAACGTCCGTGCACGATCGCAAGAGCTTCTCTATCAGCGCCATACCCAGGAAACCAGTGGCACCTACATTGTTTCCGAAAAGATCATGTTTTTATTACATTAGTGATAAATACCCTTCGTCGATGTTATTGCCGACTTACCTGTGATGAATATGTTCTGCCCACTATAAAACATTTGAATGTGCGTTTTCAAATTTTTTGTCGGATCCTCATTCGAAGCAATCATTTTTGTTCACTAAAGATATTTCCGTAGAAAATATAGTATAACAAGTTGAAAGAATCTGTTTAGTCTGCGGTGTATCTCCAACTGTAAAACACACGTTGTCATTTGGTCGATATAACGTTCGATTAAGTTATTGTAAACGCTGCATTGACATTGAACTTATTATGAGCACCAAGATATTTTATAAAAATATCGTTTGAAATACGAGATTAGTTACTGCATCGCACACAAGAGTGTTTGTTGAAAGATTTGAAAATCTTCTAGAGATTTGATAACAATGAACATGCGCGGATCGTATATTGCATAGTGTAGCTAGTAATAGCTAACGAGTAATAACACACGATAGATAATATAATTGAAATTAACAACGCACCAGATATCGTTCGATGCAGCAACGCAACTGATCAATTTTCGTATAATCGTAGAACCTGTATGGACTCACATTTAACAACCGGTTCTTGTTTATTACACTTCCAGAATCTGGGTATTGTGTTCAGCTCGTTTAAGGACGACGTGTCTTCCAACTCTTTATTCACTTTGTGCTCCAACAGAAACGTTTCTTTCGACACGAGATGTTGGTAGCCTTAGTGTACTGAGATAAAATTTACCACTGCCAGGAATAGGAGCATCGTTTTTTAATCAAACCTTTTGATGATTTCGTCACTTCCACATTCATGTATATATTTTAACGAAATTTACTCCAATCGTAAAAAAATGAATCGCATAAAAAATGTGTAAAGAACCGTACAATGCTCTGTTTTCATCAACGATATAAACTTATTTTTATACTTATAGATTATGGATTGTGCAAGGCGATCGGATGCGCGTCACTCTGCGCCGAGAACCAAAATGCTGGTTTAATCCTTTACCTTCAGTCTTTTATAGTGCGTAGTTAATTGGATGATAAATATGGAAGTGGGTCTTTACAAAGAAGAATCGCTATGCATAAGACAGTGGAAGGGAAATTATGAAAAGCACATGTCTATGGTGGACTTCTATTTTACGTATTCATCCGGGTCACCATTATCCCGGGTATAGTGAAGTTAGCCATTAATGGATTATTCTTTGGTAATTACTCTATTTGTTGTAATGTATATTGTAATACGCTAGAGTTCTGTACAACGCGGGGGATACGTTTCGCGTAACAGGAAATCCCGTTATACGAGACATAATATTATCAGACCAATTTATGCAAATTCAGACACTATGTAAAAATTTATCTTACGCGTAATACGGGGCTGTTTGCCGCGCTGTATGTATACTAGTCGCAATTTTTTCGTCGCCTTATACGAATTCACGTTATACGGGAGTCCACTGTATATGCATATTCTTCTTACAATTAGTACATGTTTCATAACTTTTCAATCATTACTCTGGAGGAAGAAAAGTCATAAAAATATACAACTCATTCAAAACTAATAAATCATCACCCAGCTTTAGGCGATGGTTTCAGTGTCTAATTATAAATGATCCAAATGCGTACTTGTAAGTTTAATTAACTCTTTAGATAACTAACTAAACAGTCACCAAAATTCAAGGTGGCAGTCATCCTATTAAAGTTTACATTAATTTCTGCCTGTATAAAAAAAATGCAATGTCTTTGTTCTGTTCCTAGACATTTCTTTGTCTTCCGAGAATTTAATAGTACAAAACGCATAACTCATACACTTTGTACTATGGACATATTCTTATGGATATATTCGCGATTACAATAGGAATATTGGTAATCGTGCTTGTTCGGCATGGATGCAAATAACCGCAACCTTCTCGACCTCGAAGCAATAATGGATCACCGCTTCCGGCGCGCACGAGTAACATTTTAGTAAAAGCAATGATGCACCGGCGTAAAAATCTCGCATGCCGAAGACCTTGCAGCAACCGTGACTCGTTACTCTAATCAGTACAAATGTACGGGCGAGTTTAATTACGGGATAGGAATTGACCATTAACAATTCCTATCGTGTAATTCTAAGCTAGAATAAGTGATCCTGAAGCCAGCGCATACCGGCCATCTATACCAACTCGTCGCCGTTGTTCGCTCACGCTTCCTTCCTCTTGGTCTAAGCATGTGGATTATTGCAATGATAGGATTCTCGGTCTCTTCGTCGTCAGAAAGCACTATATGTAGATTTAATGTTATACAATAGCAATGCCCATTCGCTTTTTATCAGAGATTTTCGCATCTCATAAACACACTTATACAGTTATGTACGCAAAGCTTCCTTGAGATTTAACGAGTCTTTGTGCATTGCATGCAAAATTCATCTTGAGAGGTAGATCGAAATGCATGGTCCGCCGTGCCTGACTAACTCGTAATATTGTTGTATTCTACTCTGAGGGAGTAAGATAATCCTTTCTTGACTATTTTCCTGTTCCGTATTAATACGTTCGTTGCAACCTAGCGCAAAATTGCGTCGGCGGCTCGGAGATCGAATACCGTGTTAAAACGATAGCAGCGAACTTATTAAGCATCAATGGAAGTTCTCGATTAGCATAAACTTACAAGGCATACCGATCGTATTTTAAGTTTTATGTCTATAATTATCCCAAATATGACAGTAGATAAAATATCTATTACGACTGTTTGTGACTGTTTTCGGATCCGTTGCTATCAATTATACGAGCCTTAGCGTACGAGAAGATGGGCGAGGCGGCATTCTGGAGTTGTCACAGAATGTGCCACATAGACAACGTTCGTGAGTCTGGGGGACATCAGACACGCATCAGTGACCTACATACTCGAGAATATTTTAATTATGAGTCTGGTTGCTTGTTTTCACGTTGCTGACAAATGAAGTAGCAACGTAGAAAAGGTCAGAATAGATCAGGTCTGAAAAACGATGAAACGGGGACAGGAGGACTATTAGAAGGAATATTGTAACATTTGGGCATTTCACATTGTCCAGTTACACATTTTAGTGCAAGTCCAACAAGAGTGTCGAATTCGTGGTGCCGAATTTAGATAACGTTAAATTAACTGTGACATGTGATGCAGAATTTAAGTAATATTGAAACAATGTAATGATTGTAAAAAATGTTATTAGTATAAATAGTACATACATATACAAGGCACCAAGTAGGATGATGCTGTGGCATTGTAAGGCGGTCAATTAAAATGTACAAATGACGACAATGACCCCGCCTAGTTACGCGATATTTTATAAAAATATTACTGTAAGTGCTCATTCCATCGACGCATATTGTAATGAAACACAAATACTCCAAAATAACATAAATACTTGAAATGGCAAACGCGAATATAATGATCCCAAATACGATCGTTGTGAAAACTTCATTGATTTTTATTCTTCACAAATGCCACGTATCGATTCGGGTCATTGTCGTTTTAAAGCGTACATCACTATAAACCGGTCATAGATACAGGTGATAACGCGACTCTCCTTTCAGCTTGATCAGTTCTGCGTTTGCCCTTTTTTTTCCCTCTCCTCCTGTAACCCAAGAGATACTCGCCCCAGACCTGGTAACATTATTGGCGTCGTAACTTTAATCCCTTACATCGATCGAATCTTTCCCTTTGCCGTACTGTTCATCTTTTATCATAAGCCAAGTAGAGGGAATATGGTGCTCAGTAGAGCCCAACCGATTCTTATGCAAACGTATGCCAGCAACACCTTCGTAGCTTGATGAATCCAATATAATCTGAAAATACAAAATGGCAAGCTTAATGTAAAAAGAAGGCATATTCACTGTTCAAGCTTAGCTATGCTCGAATAAAGAATATTTTCCGAACTGTGCTTCATAAAGAGGAAATCTTGTATCATCTATCTTGAAATTAGCACGTGCATAAAAATGACATGCTCTAAGTCATTGGGTCTCGTGTCATCTTATTCGGTATGCTCAATATTACCAACTATTTAGTTAGACTGAAAACTGGCGATGCACGAGGTGAGACAAATGTCATCGATCGTAAAGATATCCTCGCATTAGTATGCGCATATTACACAATAGATTTTATTTCGTTGCACATTACCTTTGCCACTTTGCTCGCGCTTGCGGCAACGTGTCTATAGGATCTTTAAGAAGGTACACTCGGACACCTTCGATGTAACTTTTGAAGTATTCGTCCCAATTGATATTTCGAATATTGAAATCAAAAGTCTTTTGATCCTCCGGGGAAAGTTTGTCCTGCATCGCGTGTACTCTATCATTGGTGAAGTGCCAGTCGTGTATCGTGAAGTAGTTCAGGACATCCATAAATTTATGAATCTTCTTATAAATTTTCAATAACCTGGAATAATTGTTTTCTCAATACGGCTATTGATCGTAACTATTAGCATTATCTATGCAAAAGCTTTTCAGAAGGCAAACTAATCAAGTTCACTTTCTTTGATCATTTCAATTGCAACGGCTGGTCATCGCTTACCTCGGTTGCTTTCCTACGCACAGAATGGCGGTATCGACTAGGAGAGCTGGCAACAAATGTAGAAAGTATACGTAGAATAGGTGAACCAGCCGGTGCTTACTGTTTCTAAAGCTGTAGTACCAAATCGCACGTGCGGATGGCACATCCATACCGTACTTTTCGCACTTCATTTTCAACTCATCATACGTAATTTGATTATCTTTCGAGACGTAATTGTAGATCGGTATGTCCCCGCCTTCCTTTTGGTCCCTGAAACGCAATTCGACCAATCAATTTACTGGATCGCGATTACAATATTAGCGGTATAACGTCTGATTTTTCGATGACCAATGTACCTTTAGAAATTCAACGCACATAGGTGGGCGAAAACGACGCATTCGTACGTAATAAGAAGGAAGCTTATAATTCTATTACAACAATAGCGACAATTGTTGCACAGTTGTGAAAAACTGACATTTCATTCGGAACCGTTATCTTACCAGCAACACCCGTTTACGCGGATAGAACAGCGTTACCTGCGAATATTGGCAATATCCCAAGCCGACGCGATTAATGCGTTGACCGTCATGTCTCCGGGTATAACATTCGCGTGAAGCGATCCATCGCAGTGAAGGGATCGGAGAAGCCCGGTGCCTGCGCCAGCTGCAACTCCCGTGGGTCCGTACATATTGTCTAACCATCCCCGAAGAGGCTCCCGATACGTTGACACCACTGAAAGACGAAGCGCACGAGGATAAGCGATCGAAGAAACTATTGCGGCGACGTCCACCGAGCTATCGCAACATTTTTAATTATAAAGCAGGTGCTAACCGATGGCAGGCCGATAAATCCCAATTGGCAAGTTACCGGCTTCCTTTAATACCACATTCTCAGCCACCGCCTTGGTGAACGTGTACGTATTCGGCCAAGAATGTAACAACCTGCGAAGCAAGCAAAGCGACACGATATAGTTGTTTTCGAATGTGACGAAAAGCATTTTAACAAATAGTGGAACACGGTCTCTTCCTTCGGACTGGCCTGCATCGTGCGAGCTTCACGTACCGCGGTGTGATTTCAGTGACCAGCTGCTCGTCCATGCACTCCACGAGTGAGATTAGTTTGTCGGGGTCCATCGGCGGATCGTAAAATTTCTCTTCGATCAGATCAAAGGGACAGTTGGCGTAGGCCGTCGACACGTGGACGAATGCCTGGAAGATCGTATAAATGTGAGATCGGGAATGAATGGGACAGGCGAATTTTATTTCGCCCCGAGGCTGCGTCAACAATCTTTTCCGAGCGATAATTCCTCGTTTGTGCGTCATCTTAAGCGGATATAGACATTGCTCGATGATTACATTGTTATACGTGCTTCTGTTTTTTTTTTTTTTTTAAACAGTAAGCGAGGCTATTTTAAAGATCATGCAAATGACCATTCTTACCTTCTGCCGCCGCATTTCCTTAAACAACCTAATCGCGTCCCTGGGACTTCGAACGTTGATTGCCACAGCGGATTTCATTTTTTCATCGAATCTGACAGTAGCAGCGACGTGAAAGACGATTGACACTTCGCGAATGAGAGTCTCCCTATCGCTTTCCGACAAGCCCAGATTTGGCAGACTGCAATCGCCCGTTACCGAAACTATTCGGTGGCGAAACTTGGGTTGTTCCTCTTTCAGTTTTGAGAATACCTAGGAAACGAGGAGAGTCGGTTCTTTTAATGCGCAATTTAACGGGTCGCGGACCGATCTCCTGAACGAAAGCAGTAGAACTTCTCGACTCACTGGATCGTCGAAGATTTCATCCATCCGTTCGTGTGCATCTTTTCCTTTCTTGTAACGGACCAACAGATAAATGGACGCGATTCCTGGACAACTCCTGAGAAGCTTCTCGATGAGAAGTTTCCCAACAAATCCTGTGCCACCGGTGATGAAGATGGTCTGCCCATTGTAGAACTCTTGAATCGGCGGGAGTACCTCGACACTCTCTGGAAGGACCTTGCTGGAGATGTCGTCGGTCGGGGTCCCCGATCTCGAGGCATTCTTAGCAACCGCAACCTCTTGGCCACCAGATTCTAGCAGTACCTCTACCATAATCAGGCTCGGTGGCTAACCTGCGCAGAGAACGGAGTCAGATTAATCGATCTTGTGCATACATATCCGCTCAACGATCCCATTAGATCGTGTCACGAGAAAGGAACGCGCATATGCTAATTTACGTGCATCGATCTCGCGACGAAGCTGCCAGGCGAACGGGGAAAGCGCTAATAGCGTAATTAGAGAATCATTCTTGATAAGTGTTGTTGGTTCCGGATCAACAGTCTCGATCTTCCTCTTCCTCCTCCACCTCAATCTTCAACGCTACTCCCCCCACCCACTTGCTTCCTCTCGACACGTGGCCCTCGGCAGTTTCCACGAAATCACTGCATCCCGCAATCTCTCCATTCCATCTAGGTCTCTTTCGAGGCGATAATTGAGCGACAACCACTTTCCCCGTCCTATTCTCTTTAACCCACACGGGTCGGTGTACGCGCTTGCGCGGTTCTCGACGCGAAGCTTACACTCTCTCCGCCTGAGTACACGCGAGCTCACGTACTTTTACGCGTGAGCGCGCGAAACGATTCACAGCCTTCTCCCCATACATCTATCCTCGCGGTAATAAAGACGCTTTAGCGCGGAGCTCGCGCACGGAAGTTTCGCGCTCCTGCGATCAGATGTGCGCGCGTGTGCTACGCATGCACGCGTGATTTACATAAGCGCGCATTTACATGAAACTCATCCATGCCACGCGCGTGGTGAGGAACGCGAGGGTGAGGAGAGGTGACGCTCGACGAGGTAAGCACTCGTCTCTCAGCCCCGTCGACAAATCCGTTTCGAAATTCTTTACGCTGGATGAATGTCGAGTGGACCGCGTCGCGAAGAATGGGTCACCTCCTCTGTACTTGGCCAACGTTTGCCCGCTTACGAGACTATCTGGGTTCTGCTCTCGCCCGTGGGACAATAAGCTGCTTATCGACATTTAATTGGACGAATTTGCCAGCGGTCGCCGAGCTGCCTCGGGCCTCTTGGCGCGGACTAGCTCGCTTAAACTTTTGGCGCGTAGTTCGGTGGGAACTCGAAAGATGGAACGCGGGTAACCCGCGTATTCGAAAGAGGTCGTTCACCGGGACTTCTTATATACGCGAAAGGTCCGCTGGCCGGCGAAACTGCCTTTCCGGGGGCACGTGTTTTATTTCGTGATTCGCCGTTTCGCGTGGCCGTTGACTCCTCCGATGAATTATTGAAGTTCACGTTTCGTAATTTGGGAGGTACAGATGGAAATATCGAGTGGATAAATGCGGAGGCTAATAATAAGAGTGGCCAAAGGGCGAGATTATGACGCACGACCATTACGGCCCATTTCATACAAAATATCAACGGCTTCTGTCAAAATGATCGAAGCACGGTGATTCCTTATGGACAACTTCTCGAAAGTACATAATTTCCGGATCAATGAAACCGGTTTCACATCCGTAAGAAGTGAAAGCTTCGACAAATTTTCCCTTTTACGCGCCGCCATTGAGAATATGCCGCAAAGAGATTTTTTTTATGTCTTCTTTACTCCTCGATTTGACTGGTGCGAGAATTGAAAGAATTCGGAAGCGCGCCGTCCAACTTCCTCCTCGTTCTTTCGTTCCTTTTTCCAAATGAGACAAAAGAACCGGCCGGTTACAAATGAATCCTCTTGAAACGCGCCGCGACCGCTTCGTTCTTATGAGATGCAATCTATGCGTGTAAAAGAAAATAAAAAAAAAATAAAAAATGCAGGCCTTTTTTCCAAAAGCACCTTGAAGCCGCCGCCGACCTCGGGGTTTGATTATAAGCAAATAAAAGCTTGCAACTTCCAGGCGTTTTAACAAGGGTAACCGCGCGTAATCTTGTATTAACGTAATATAATCGTAATACTGCATATTATATACATATATTGTGGGCATGAAGTGTATTATCTACAGGGTTCCATAACGATTCGCTCCAGTTACCCTGACTCGCTATACTTTCCCGCTTATTTCTTGCCGTCCCCTTTTCCTTTCTTCTTCTCCACCTCCTCCTACCTTTCCCTTTCTACTTCTGCAGCCCTGATTTGCAATGTCACCCAACAACATCCATTTCACCGCAGTGCGCGCATATCGCGCCGCGTGCCATCTAGTCGAAGTGAAAGTTGATCGTGAACTTCGATGCAAGTTCCGCCGTTCCACTAACTTAAAATGTTAAAGTGGGGAAAATTGCGGTTTTCGGAACGGGAGGACGATGTTGCCCCCTGGTCCTTCGCTCGGTTGCGAGGACATGGACAATCGGTAAGTGAAGAGTGGCGAGAGTTGGCAGGGGCTAGGTTCGACTCGAGCGGCTAGTTCAGATCGCGCAGATTAAAAACGGCGAGCACTCGGTCGTAATTTTCACGTACCTATAGCTACGTACCGAATGACTTCTTACTTTCTCCGGCCTACTCGAGCGCGCGCGCGCGCACCGTTCTCCATTCTTGATACCTCGATTGCCTTCGATTACGAACAACAGCGACACGACCTTCCGCGATGTCACAGCTTTTCGCGTGTCCCTCACTATCGCATCCTCCCCTACGACATTAAGAACACCAGTCTCTATAATAACGGCGAAGAGCAATCTTCCGTGGCTCTTTCCGTAATTGACCTTCGTCCTAGAAACGTACTTGAGACGGCCTGCCAGTCGAACGTAATCTTACGAAACTTTGGACTCCAAGAATCAAATTCACCCCACCTCACATTCCAATGCGGACTATTAGTCCTTACGAAATGACAGCTATGTTTTCGGGATAGGGCTTTAAAGGAATCCGGTTCTCGGGAAAGCACTAGAGTCCCATTGGTTTGCGTTGGATTTGTTTAAGACCTGTGCTATGCCCTATCCCAAAACAAGAACCTGTTCGGTCTAGGGTCATGATGTAATGGCACACATCAGGGCTGGTACGTTGATGGTACAGAAGACCTTTCATAACCTTGCGTAATTTTGAAAAGGAGCCTCTGCGGGCCGACGAGAGAAATGCGATTGACTTTTTTGTCTCGCCAAGAACAGCACGCAGCATTGCGTTAATCACGGCTCCTAGCCACTCATGAATTTTTTTTCATTTCCACGCGCGCGCGAGTGGCTTGCGCAAGAATATGGAAAGACGAGTTCGAACTCGACATCTCGACTACCGGGGGTGTCGACGCTGTTAAGTACGACGGAGAAGGGTGAGAGAGGTGAAGGTCTCGTACCTGGTGATAATCAGGTGTAAAAACGTGCGCGGAAAATTTCACTTGAAAGACGCTAAACGTAAACCGCATATGCACCGGAACGCAACAGCTTCAACGGCCTCGTCGTCATCGTCGTTGTCGTTTCTCTTCACCGTGTCCCCCACGCGCGTCAGTGGAGAACGAAAAGTCCGTTGACGAGACGAGCAGTACTGTGGATCTTTCGACCGATCCTTGTTAGCATAATGAAGGATGCGCGCTCGGACCGAGCGCGTGGTATCGGTGGCGGAGTAGCGTGGATCAACGAGAAACAAGAGACATCGACAAGCGAATAATCTTCGAATTCTTTCGGCAGACAATTCTTTAGTTCGTCGACGATTCTCGAGAAATACTTTTGATATTTCTTATTTAATCGACTAGTTGGTTTCAGCTAGGAGGGAAACGAGACTGTGTCAGCTGACGATGACACTTGAGTTCACTCGCGCGTCATCGCGTAATTAAATTTCTCGTGGTTGCCGTCGTCAGGCGTACCACTTCACCGCAGTTGTGTCATCCACTAGATGTAACAGAAATCAATGATTCGACGATTGCGAAGAGGTTTGGACGCACAGTTTCGAATGATACGATGTGACGGGTCTCGGTGATGGGTTTGCGTCTCGATTGGAGTCTTCTCGCAGCTTACCATCCAATGCGGAAGAAACTTGGCCCACCTTGGTTACGCAAACGGACGAGGAAGAAATGTATTGATTGTGCAATAGGCGGTCCGGAGTGCGCGAGTTCTTCAGGTGTGCGGTACGACGTCCGTTCAGTTCACGGAGAACCCCTTGATGATTTCTTCTCCCTCGGTACTTCGCCTCGAGGTTCTTTGAAGTGGCGTTTTTGGCCTCTAGCTAGCGTGTACCTTGCAATTAGTGCCAACGGAGCCAACCTACTGGCTGACTCAGGAGCTCACAATAGAATCCTTCTTACCTCAATGGCACGAATACGATCCTTCTCGATGCGTACAATCGTTTCTTATGTTTTATAGAAGGTTTTTGTGCCTAGCGGATATATTTACTTATGCAGAAGCTGTCGGAATGGCGGCAAGCATCGATTGCATATCCTCAACCTATGTCTCTTCGATATTGCATCGAATATGCGCCGAGGGTGTGCTTCGTAGGAAGACAAAGGCCGTAACAGTCGTGGCACCTCGTCCACAAAGATGATTCACAAATATTTTCCCCATAGTACCGTATCGCTTTTCGCCAGATGCGTCATCGCGCGTAACTTTAGAAATTTCTACGAACCAGCTCCTTTATGTAACTCCATTCGCGAGCTTGTGCAGGAATGCGAGGGTCTGCTATCGTTAAGATTAACTAGAACCGCGGAGACCACCTTCTATCTCGAATGCGTGTGGATAACTTTTTTTTTGTCTTCTCCGTGCTGATTGTAACGTTCGATCTTGAGGTAAAAATTTAATCGATCAACGGTGTAGGGCAATAAAATACTATCTGAAACTAAAGGTCAAATTGGCAACTTAATTGCCGATGACAGACGGAAATTAGAGACGCATCTTACGGACTCATTAAACCGGAAATTTTGAAAGAGCGTCTATATCCTTGGGCCGTTGACCGCGGATTACGTCGACGCGAATGTACTTGACGGATTCTAGGAAATTCCGTATATTGGAAACCAAAATGATTGACGGTCGATACGGTGGCAAGAAAGGAATTGTGCCGATCATTTCTCCGAGAAGCAGTAGCTCGGCACTGTCCCTCCGTGAAAGTCAATCTGACGAGGCTCAAGGAGCAAGTTGTTTACACGCGCGTCCCTTAGCTACTCCGCGTGATGCTTAAGCAAGTCTCTCACGATCTGCACGAGCGCGTTGACACGATTTAAAAATAGCTTGCTTACACAGAATAATGGGATTTACCGTATCCCTGAAATCGTCGCGTATTACAATACTATCCTGAGATCCTTGGCACGAGGTGCCTGAACGGTCCAAGAATTTTACCGTTGACGTTTCGTTCCGCCATGAGAGACAAAATGTACCAAAGAGTCTACACATTACTCATGCTGCGTTGCGAAAGCAATTATTTCCCGTTTATTATCAAACGTTAAAATTGTAAAGACCCATCTTGTTTACGCTTATCTCGTGTACCAATGTCTGAAGTGTGATCCAATCTCATTTGAATATTTTTTATGAGATTTTTCACGATTTTCTTTCGTCAACTATGTAGATACGCCGCCATGAATTATGTAAACGCGCGCAATTAATTACTTGTTAACATTGACGGATTTATAATTGTAATAGGTTATTGGAAAGTAGAGTCATCTCTCATTAAGCTGCATTAAAACATTGTTGTGATAGCAATGCTTTGCTTCTTACATATTCAATAAGGTAGTAATTACTTCAGCAGAATAGTAAACCTAATTTACGATTCGTGGAACGAGCAACGATATTGGTCAGGATTGACGTCAGTGTGTTTAAACTGTAGGGAAGTATTTCCGGATCCAATTGATCATTGAACTATAATCTGAGAAACGCAGTACGAGAAATGTGCAGTTGGGCGAAGGAGTCTCGCATCCACATGTAAAATTTCACAACTCCATCGAATGTGCTGCAGTTAAGTCATAAAGGTCGTACATAGGTGCGTGGCTTTCTGTAAATTTCTCATAAATGTCTCACGCCAAAAATCCTCCGTGCTGGAGGCTGAGAGCGTGCGCACGCGTGTCTTTACCTAACATTCGAATAAGTCAATGACAAGGACGGTGGAGATGATCAGGTCCGCGAATAATCAGAAATATTTTCATCGTCAGGGATTCAGAAATGTCAGGTGCTTCTAAAAGCTATTAATAAGAATCCAGCGGCTTAGAATGATACTTCTTCAGGGTCTGCGTCCATTTTATCTAAACAAATTTTTTAGAAGCTGATATACGAAGCTTATTTCGCAAAGTAAAGCTTAATTCGACGAATCCAATGATATTTTTTGAAACAGTTTTACCCATTACCGAAGGTGGAGCTAGTTAATGTTTACGAGTGAATACGTTTTCCGTAGTTTACGCGTATCTCACCGATGACGTATCCCATGGTCTCCGATGCCAATGCGTTAGCACGTTAGCACGACTCCGAAGCGTGTTGAAAATAAATGTAGGGTATCTGCAGATGCATTTACGCGTCTCTCATTATTTTCTTATCTGTATTTTTACTTTGTTTATTCATTCGTCGTACGTTCCTCGTAGCTTTTCCTAAAAGAACAGGAAACGCAGACATTTTCCTTTTCTCCGCGATGACACCGAGAAAACTAATCGTGGAAACTCCAAAGTTAATTTTATATTGGTTTTGCATCTCGTAGGTTAGCACATTTTAATGCAGAACACGTGACTTTGGGTAGACTTCGAGGAAGCTCAACGACATTTTGTAATATTTTTTGCAGTTGAGTCTTTTTGCGAGTAGAGCCTGAGTATGAAGTGACGCGTTAACGACGTACTAATAAGAATATTTGCTAATTGGGAGCTCAAACAATAGAGAGGTACCATTGATTCAAGATGCTACGTGACTTCGCCTCGAGAACCGAAGAATTTCGTCTATTTCGAATGAGTACTTTGTCGATTCCTTAATCGATTTTGCGGATTTCGCGGCAAGGATCAAGATTTTCGTCTAGAGTAGTGTATGTTTGAAACAAACACAGACTTCGGATATGTCAATATACGGCAAAAAATTGTGACTCGAGACGAATGTGCGTATACACGAACTATGTTCCTGAGAATAATATTATTAACGATGATCTTCGGCACCGTGTCCGCCAACGTGAAAATAAGAAAGAAGTGAAACTTCAAATACTTTCACGGAATAGCGCATTTGAAAGCACATTTGCTTCGATCAGCACCCTGATATTATGACGTAATCGACACATTAACGTTAATTTACGATACGAATTTCATCAATCACGTTTCGTTATCGCATCCTAATTAGGACGAAAACAATTTCACGTTGGATTAATTGGCATTATTGGTATGTTGTGGTACGGTCGTTACATGAAATGTTTGTCACAATAAAATTCCGAGAAATTTTTAATTAAATGCGTATTTTAGTTAAACATTGGCAAACTGGCAAATTAACAATTTATGTCAGGATAATTGGAAAATAATAATCTCATTTTATTTTCAGTTGTTAACGTATTTTAGAAATACGAAAAGTTTTCTAACAACTAGCTACGTCTTTCGAAGAAATCTGCTTTATGCTTAGGTCGAAGATTTAATTGACTTCTCTAAAGTTACTCCAGATCGTTGAATTTTTGGTTAAATTTAAATTGAACCTACGTCTGTCGAGAAGCCGAAAGGCTAGATGACTGATACGTCACTTGGGGGGGGGGGATAGACCGCCACCGGGACACCCAAATATTATTCACTGGGATTATTTCCAATCCTTGAAATCATGTAGTTCCAACACCTTTACGATAATGGCCTTTGAAGATCAGCGTATTAAATAATATTTTTCTCGTGAAATAATGCAAGTAATGGGCGTGTTTTCCGTGTGCTTCGATTTTATTACCCGTTACGCGGAAAGGGCTGTTGCTTTTTTCCTGTCCAACGTCCGTTTTGCATGGAAGAAAAAAGGCCAACAAAAGAGGCATTCCAGGAGAGGAGACGGACAGGGCACGAAAGACGCACCAATGAGTGACGATGATGAAGACAGGTTTCCAAGAACCTTGGTTAAATGAATTCCCATATTCATGAATTTGGTATGCGAAATAGTTACGCAAAACGGAATCTAGACGGAATCGATCGGGGATAACGGATGTTAAGCTTCGAATAACAGTATCGTGGAATGTATTGATAAGAAACAGACGCAGATTCATTTTTCCTTTGAAATTGAGGACTCGAATATACGCGATATACAGAATAGAAAGTCTCGAGCGTTGAAGAGGCATTTGACAGAGGATCCAAACAGAATTCAGTAATCGACGCGTATGGGCATACTGAAATTGGAAGTGTATGGATTCCTCGTGAAACGAATTCGTCGAATTCGCCTGGGCAATCGGAGAAATCACGCTTACCTAGTTAATAGAGTACGCAGGGCAGCGAGTTTTCGGGCGAAATCTTGCTTTTACTTCCGTCTCTGTTCACCGTCACTTCTGGCACCATTTCTATGGAGGCGCGAGCACGCGGATTCGGGACGCTAGGTTGTCATCTAAGAGGACAATTCGAGGTATATGGTTCAAGGAACACGGGAGTTTCCACATCGAACCATCTTCAGCGGGAATCCCAACGATTTCTCTATACGTACTATATTCAACGCACCGAGGGGACAATCGTGAAAAGGATTCGAGCGCCAAGCGCGACTTTGACGCGACACGCGAATTATCCCTTATTGGAATTGTTCCATCGACCCCTCGTCACGGCAGTCTGCAAGGCACACTGAGAAAAAGAGCAACATTCCACGTTTGCTGAATGCGCGCGTTTTCGAAAGCTGACGTCGCGCGACACAATTTGTACGCGACTCTCGTAGGTGTAGAATACGTAGAGCGGCGCGCGGGCGAGCACTCGGACGATTTTCTATCGCGAAATAGCGTTTGGCGTGTCGATTGCGCACATCGCGGCGCGGCTGGTACGCGTTATGCTCTAATTTTGATAGGCGTTTTTACTTACCTTTATTTCGATGCCCTGCGAAATCGGCAGGGGCAGCGGGAGGAAGGTGATCGGTCGGTCGATCGGACAGGCGGGCGGGCAGCCAGGCAGACGGCGGGTGGTGCGGGTATGCGCTCGGTCAATTGGTAAGGCAAGAAGGTAGACAGTAGATCGCGCCGATGGATCGACGGCAACAGACAGGACAGCCGGACAGACAAACTGGAGGCACGAGTAACAGGTACGCGATAACTTTCTCTCCGTTGCGGCTCTGCCGATGCTCCGCCGTCTTTCTGCCTCGTCGATTTTTCGTGAGCGAAACGGTCTGAAAACATTACCGGTCGCGTATACCTCTCTTAGGTGGGTTCCCCCCTCTCGACTATTTCTCCCACCCCCGTTAGTACGCACACTCGTTATCCTATTCCTTACTCGTTACCTTCCTCTTCTCCTCGTCCTTCGCACCGGGGACTTCACCCACTCCGCACGCACCCAGCCACCTCCACATCCTCCCTTTCCTACTTCTCCTCCCCCTCCTCCTCTTCCTCTTAACATTTTTTCTATCCTCGACTCTTCCTTCTGATTGCTCTTGACCTCAGACTCAGCTTCTCGTCTCTTCCCACGCAAACGTGATCCTCCGGGCCCGGGGGTAGTTCGTCCGACATACATTTTCGTACACCGAATGATTCCGGTGGGCCTGCACTTTTTTTTTGCCTTACGTTGCACCACACGCGCTCTTTCCGAGACTCAATGGACACGTTATTGGGAAGGTCAGCCCGAAGCGAGCTGCTCTTTATTATAAGTTGTCGAAGTTAAATTGCCGCTAGGTTTCCACGAGGACGACGACGCCGTGTAATGGAGGAAGGTGAGGATTTGCCAAGCTTAAAATGCTCGAGGGCATTTTACCATTAAAGTAATGTCACGCGAGTTCCAATGCCAAGGCGAAGATGGTCGTCCAGGACTCCGTAGAATTATTGAATGGTTTTTCGTTTCGAGACCAATGGCCTGCCCAGGCCGTTAAAGCGGTACTCTTTTGTCCCACGCTCTCGAGGGCTAGCCTGCCCAGTTATACCTATGTGAATATCCGGAACGACGGTCGGACCCTTTTATCGTCACGGCGCATTTTATACGTATTGAATGTCGAACTTCATCTACGCTTAATAGTTAGAAACGTCCAATCAACAGACGAGGATTCTATTATAATCGGTGATCCACAAGCGGTAGTCGTGATTAGCACGTTCTTATTAGGTGACCTACTTCTCGCAAAGTAAGAAGTATGGTAATACGGAAATTACATTACAACTTCGAACGAATCTCGGTAAGATTCTAGAGTAGAGGATGCGAGCTCTCCGAGGAAAAAGGAAATATACGATCTGACCTGATTTAATGGTAAAAGAAGTACAACGATCTTCCAATATTACCACCTTGCATCTTCTAAGTCCGCAGTGTACATTTTTAACTTGCGATGTAGAAGAGTAGGTAATCCAAGTGAAGGTGAAGTATGCCTCGGGACTCGCATGCATGCGGAAGCAAGAATAACCATATCACAAACCTTATTTCACACATGGTCGATGCGCAAAAAACACATCAGTAGGACGTCCTGCAAAAAGAAACAAGGATGTAGCAATTACTAATTTAAGGTCGCGATAAGCTAGAGCAGAACATTGGTGGCTCAGTTTTGATTATATATGGTGCGAGAATATAGGAAATCGAGTCATAGCGTGTATAATGTTAGACTAAGAAAGAAACGAATGTTAAGTGTCGTCGATTCGTTTTGCGATTATACCGGCTCATACGAATAAAAAGAATTATTTCACCCTGGTATCACAACACGCATTGCTCATGATGGCAGACTTCATCGAAATTACGTCAATACACACTTTTTTGCGGTTTTCCTTTTTTCAACTCCTCGAGTGTCGTAACAGTCGGTTTATGGAAAGAAAAACGACATCAACGAGAAGTATGATTGGGTCATTGACGAGGATCGTTCGTATAGTTGTTTAATTCCTAGAGATACTTATTTCAGTGGCTTCTATTTCTCTTAGATGTTCGGAGGTATACCTATCCGAATTGTCACAAAATCGCAGCTCTTCCAAAAGAATAATTGGATCTTCGATCTGTATTATGACACGTGTCCATTTCAGAGTAAAACTGTCATAAGTCAGGGACAGTGACTCCCAACGCAGGCTCCTGTCGCTTTTGAGAGCAACTCGCGATAGTTTTATTTTGTCAGACAGACACGTAGGTACCATAAGTGAGCCTCCTTTATCTCAAATCTCTGTAAGTATAAGCAAGTTTACACCGCATACATCTCAAGTGTACGTGAGATCGGCGATCAATATTTCTCGTTTGAAAATCGTTCTCGCAATTAATTCCTTTACGTCATTGAATAATCGTTAATGATGCAGTTTCCTCGTTGTTTTTGAAACTTTTTGCTTTCGTCTGGTCCAGAATAAATTCAGCGCGTTCGCCGGTTAAGCGTCACAATACTCCTGTTTTTTTCTTCTTGTTATTCTAGCCAGGTTGAACTAGAAACTAAACAAGCGAACGAGATATATAACAACCAAAGCAACACGGGATTCCACGGAAAAGATTCCGATTTAATTACTTATTTCGATTACCCACCGTTATTTAGTTCGAGGCGATTAACCTGCCTTCATTCTTCAAATGCATTCATTCGCGTCGTTAGAATTCGTGAATTTCCATTGGGAATATACGCACTTATCTCGATCTATTGACGTGAATTAATAATTGCGAGGAACCGGAGAAACGTCGAATATTACCATCGCATGCGTCAATGGTAACTAATCGTCGACTGCTCATAAATATGCGAAAATCGCTTGCTATGTTACGAATAAGTTTTTTACATTTATAGTGGTAATAAGAAAGTGTATTATCCTGGTCAGAACTCCAGTTCTCCACTTACTGCACACACAATGTCCCGAACATTCATTCACATTATCTTTTTGTCATTTGTGACCAGTATTTAACGCAGCAAAGTATAAGAGAAATACTTAACGCAGTTAGAGAATCAAAACAACACTGGATTCTTTACAATGTTGTTAATATTTCATTCTTATTTTACCCATTACTTTCATTATCTGTAGGCAAAGTACTTGTAAATCATTCAGAAATCAAATGGAGTGGGTGCCGGTATTAGGATGCCGATACAAGGTGTACCTTAGAAAGTATGAATAGCTCGTTTGATAAAAACCCGCTCAATAATTAACATGTCTAATACATTACGGAGGAGGAAACCGTTGCAAGGACTGGTGCATGGAAACTTCTTGTTGCGACAGTCTTACTTATTCATATACGTTTTACATTAATCACCATAAGGAGAGAATAAAATGATGGAAAAAAATGAATACATTATTGCAATAATCTTAGAATATTGCTATGAAATGTATGGGAAGGACTAATTTTCATTTAGGCTCGTGTCAAGTGGAGCTTCCTTTTCCACGGATAATTTTTACAGAAAAGAATTAATCTGACTATGAGAAAGGTGGGAACGTACATTGGTTGTACTTTACCAATAAGAATCGTGGTCTTTATTCGTCCAGTCCTTTGTGTGAGGCTACTAAATGTTACTGCAAATAGAAGTAAGTGGACTATACATATGTATAGCTATGTAGGGTGCGGTGTCGCGGTTCTTGTGTTGCTCGATAGCTTCGAACTAACGTAAATGCGCACGAACCAGACACATAGTACACGTACGTAGTATAATACTGATATTGTATACACTTACACGTATAGTACAGTAACTATACCATATGACAGTGTTATACTGTATAGAGTGCATGCTATACTATACGCATAACGAAGCACACGCATACACATATGGTACAGTATATATACTTACCGATGCAAGGTTAGAAGATATGCATCGATGCGTTAGTATCCAAGATTAGATATTTTACTACCAGTGGCTTGTTCGTATGTCTAAGCGTCGAGAGAAGGTGGTGGGTGAACGAGAGAACAACATTAACAATACGTAAATTATATGTATATGTATATACGTGTAAGGAAATACATTCGAGTACTTATTAAACGTCTATTCGCAAATCCGTTCAATGATCCAATTTTACAATAATCAACGTTAACCCTGTCAGCCTTCTATTTGTTTTTGTTTTTTTATAGTCGAAATGTGATTTATCACTACTAGAAGAACTATCCTACAATGCGAATTGCCATTGGTAAGGCCGCAAGGGTTAAGTTGTATCGGTATGTTTATCAGAACAGAAGGCCAGGAATAGCGTGACTAACTGGCGCATCGTGAAATTACTGTAATAATGATAGTAACGAGAAGCTGTCGAAATGATGTCAATTAGTAGCGAACGATCGGTCGTTTACGCCATAGAAAATGTAAACAAATGTAGTCTACTGGGTTCGCGTGCGTACTCCCCGAGACGACATATACGAGCCGTTCACAGGCCAAAGCGAATAAAGCACTCGATTTGGTAAGCGTACGGCCCACATTTTAATTATTGGAAGTTGTTGTTGCACATGCGCAACTTATTTCAACGGGCGCCATTAGTGGTTGGCAACTCCGGTAAATTAATTTAGAATTACTTTCGGTAAGCACGGAACATGTAAGTTATATGTGACTTGATATCGATCCTGTATCAAACGTCCGTTCTTTAAATTGGTTCTTAAGATCGACGTACAAATCTTGTTCCATCTATTCGATAGACTAATTGTGTCGGTTCGCATTTTGTGTTACACAAAATCCAAGGTAACTTCTTATGGATTAGTCATTGTACGCGTTATCAAAAAATATAAACTCCTTATTAGACATATGCAACAGTTAGGTACCCGTAACTTAAAATAGCCGAAAGCCGGCAATCTCTAGACCGATCGTTTCTGCAAGGGCACTTATAGCAAGGCACAAATTCCTACTTTTCTCGCGCTCGACGAATTTTCAGAAAGCCGTTTAGAAATCGGTCGATATACCGGAACGATCTTCGAGTACAATTTAAATTTCAATACTTTGCGGTCGTCGGTCACGAGGGTCCTGAAAGTGTAGAGATATCGATAGTACACAAGGTTAGTACACGAAGTTATTATACTAGGCTAGAGAACTACACCTAATTATTTCTAACGCTTTGCTAAGCTTAGTCGAACCGCTTTTTGTGCAACTTATTGAGACTTTACAGAGGGTCTTATTTCACGCATCAGTATGTGGATTCTCGCGAAATATTACTGGTAAAGGCGTAGAAGGTTGCACCGAATGCGACTTTGTCGATATCTGTGGAAGAATTAACAACAGGGGAACAACTGAAAACATCAGCCCATTACTCGGCACGGTGTACTCTAATTTCTGTAATGTAAGATATACCTGAAAACAATCTCGCGACATCTTTACCGCGAACACGCCTTTCAATTGGCTTTCGTAATCCTTAACTACGGTAGATGTCAAATAGTTACTACAATGTGCATACATTGATTTCGCTTAAAAAGTAATCTGGCACGTGGCTGCACTCGAGACTACCGATCATTGAGTAGTGTGGAAACGTAGCTGACGGGCGCATCTCAGAGTTTGCTATTGAATTATTAAGGGCCTTAATGAGAAGAATGACTCCGGCGGAAAGTTTATCAAGTAAAAATTAAGTGAATTCGTATATTATCCGATCACAGTAATTAAATACTAATTAGATACGCGGATATAACGACCAGCTTGTAACGCAAAAGGTATAAAGCGGTCGAATCGACATTGAAACATGTTACAGAGATTGATCTAAATATTACATGGAAGAGCGATAAACCTCATAGATGTCGACGCACTGTGGGAAATTAAAGCAAAGTTTCTTTGCAATGTGCGCTCATATACATGTGTATGGGAATTTGAGTAAAATATTCAACGCGCAATTCCTTTAGCTTTTCCTTCGGCTTGTGATTTAACACTAGGTTTACGAAACTTTTTTTATAAATACAATCTCTCATTTAAACCCGTCAAATCAATTAAGTTTGCGTAATCCTAATGTGAATATTCCGAACAATTAGAAAATGATTTTGGCAGGTAAAATGCTTTCTTTCAGTTGTTCGTGACTACAGATGTGTTCGTCATAACGAATAAGGATACTAAGGGTATCCAAAAATGTAATTCGAAAATCTTACTTTACTGTGTCTTTTTTTCGCACAGATTTTTTGAGAACCTCGCATGAAACAATTTTTTCTCTTTGCCGCGGACATATTGGCGCCTCGCGACATGCAAAAAATATGTAGTAGTCGTCGAGGCTTCAGTTCGTAAAGCGTAATTGCCTCGTTGGAGAATATTAAGGCGGTATGTGATCGACGCGTGGAGACAGAATGTAATTACTGTCATCAACAACGTTCGTTCTGTGGGCGAACAGCCAACTAGTGTTCAACGGATATGAATATTGAGAATCCCAATCACGACGGAAGATGTTCTCTAACTGTTGTCTCAAATTGTTCGAATTTTGCTGGCCCACGTTCTCGAAGATTGTTCCGATACCTGAAAAATCGACAACAAACAAAATTACAGCGTATATGGATACGTCACACAGAAGCAACGTCCGAGGAGGAAACGTTGTTTACAACGATCGTTTGTTTAATTAATAGAAAAAATTTACCAGCTGTATTTATGAAGTAATCACCGGACCAATTACTCGTTCCAATATATGCAGCTGTATCGGTTACCATGTATTTATTGTGATTCACTCTGGAGAATGGTATCTTGTCTAAATCCGGTGTTGTTGGCACGACGAATCTCCTCTGAAAGTTTAAAGAATTTCCGACTATAAATTATAAATTCAGTAGAATGAAGTAAATTGCTACTTTATGTTACGGACCACTTCAATTTTTACTCCGTGGTAACTATTCGTTAAATCCGCCAGCGACTGAAGGAAGAAACTTTCAGAAGCTTTGGAGTGTTTCCACCAAGAAATCAACAGCCTAACTTCGATTTTTCGGTCGATAGCCGCTGCCCTTAGTGCATTGTCTATCAACGGCCAGTACCTGAAAATTGAGACAAAGATGAGAAATACGAAAAGCACAAGTGTCGAGATCAGAAACAAAATTGGGGAAATGAACGATACGTACTTTACTTTCGGGGTGTAAATAGTCAGTGGGAAGTAATCCATCACAGAGATGTATACAAATTTGTCCGCCCTCTCTATGCAATGTAATATCGCATCCAGATCATTTGTTCGACCTTTGGGGGAAAACGGTGGAGGAGAGCTCTGAAAATATTCGCAATGCCTCGGTTAAGTTATTACGACCAATAGGTGCGAGGTAGTGAGCAGCACATAAAAGAGCACCTGACACCGAGCAAGCCCTACTCACTGCTATAAAAGTCTTGTATTTGTTATCCATGAGAGTGAAGTTCATGGGATTTTTCGCGTTTATCTTTGTGCTCAAAGCGTCGGGCCAAGACGCAGGTACTTTTCCATCCTCGGCTAATTTCCAGTAAACCTGGAACAAGAAAGGCTTATGACGGACGAACCTTGCGAAGCGAAAAATGAATATTGCTCCAGAATCGCTCACGTCGAATATCTTGGCGTAATCGTTGGCCAAACACGTGCAATTGAATGCGACGAGGCCAAGTTCCTTGACCTGCGAGAGTGATCTCCAATCCATGTTGGCCGAGCCAACGTACACGTGGGTTCTGTCGATCAACCACAATTTTGTATGAAGTACTCCTGCACCCAGAAGACCAGCAAAATTCAAACTTTTTACCTGTTGAAATGAATTAGCACCGTAGAGAATCGAAAAAAGGAGGAATAAGCATTCTCGGCCTATCCCTTTCGGAAGAACTGAACGGAAGAGACGTTAAGACGGTACGCCGATACGATATCATAGTCTCGTGTAATAACACACTAATACTTAAATAATCACCTGGGCGTTTGCTTTTTTCGTTAATATTTCCGTGTCGGTATTCGGGCTTAATCTAGACGGTACATTTTGTGCAATTTTCAATGTGATCTTGCGATCCCTTCCAGCTTGCACGAGTGCTTCGAAAATGTCTTCGCCCTGAAAGCAAAAAGTGGGACATCCATAAAGTGTAAAGAGCACGGATATAACTGCTAAGTGAATTGCTATGCTCGGTCATCGAGGACGTAAGCGTCTAAATAGATCTGGAACGAACATTTCTGTTTCCTTCTACCACACACACACACGCGCGCAGAAACACCCTCCATGACCTCTCTCTGCCGTCCCTCGCTTTATCCACGACAGTTAATTGGGAATCTTTTTTCTTATAATAGATTCGTTACCTGTTTCGCGCTGTCGTCCGGATAGACATCTTCCCTCTTCATAGTCCAATAGAGCGAGGCTATCTCTATGCTACTCTGTGCCAATCCAATCAATTCCATCCACGATCGATAAGTGCTCTCGTGAACGACCGTATTGTTGCTGTAATTTAAGCCGACCGGCATTGTTTCTACCAATGATATACTGCAGCTGTCGGCGCAGAGCATCTCGGAGTCCAGAATAGTTGAATTCGGAGGATACTTATCGGCGGCGTGATCCAAGAGCGGCAGTAAAACCACCAGGACGATCAGAATGAGAATGACTGTTATTGGTATGCAGCTCGGTCTGCACCATCCTTGGGCGCCCCATCTGAGCCGGAACAAAAACGAAAACGAGGAGTGGCTTTTTTTTCCCTTTTTTCTTTTCTTCGATGCATTCATTCTACTCCTCCCCTTGCGCGCACGCGTATACAATGATCCAGCGAGAATGGGGTAGCTCTCATGTGGGTGGTGCTGGAAATGCCTGTCGCGTTTCCTTGCCCTCATTTCTAATTCAATGTCTCGCAATCAATAGTGGGAATGAAATGATTGTAAAGTCTCGGCGTTACGCATTGTACTTCCGACTAAAGATGCACGTGCTGTACTTGGTCTATATTGTCGACACGAGACAGCAGACTTTGCGCGAGAGCACCGTACTCATAGACGGACTCATAGATATTAATTATAGATTGGGTATGGCCAGTATGTGTAAAGATTGGTAAAGATACGACGCTTTGACGATGCTTTACGGAGCTAAATTTAGTCTCAGCTGTGGGATATAAGACGCGCTAAAATTATGTACACTTCCCGATTCGCTCGTAACATCGGAATTTAGAATATCGAACATTGTGGAGGTTACTAGAATCATGCCATACGTACAAGAGTAAACTTTTCTTCGAGTAAATTCGCTATATTAGTCTACGAACAGTTTCGTTACACTTGTGAAATGTTTTGCGGAAAGATCCTTCAATTCCAGTACATATTTTTTTACAATCCTCATTAATAGGAGAACCATTATCTTATAACGTTATGGCCGAAGTACATAAGCGGCGCGCACTTTCGGAACATTCATTATTGTTCGCGACTCGTCGCGCAACGTATTGCGAAACGAAAAGAAAGGAACATGTAAAAAAACAAGGGTACGTGCGAAGGAATGTAGATTTTAGTCTCTTTCCGTGGATATCTTACTTTGCATTCGTGAGAGGATCGTCTACGTCGGTCCGCAGCATGAATCCGGATTGGTCCCAGAGTTCCAAGTCGTCGTCGCCGCTTGGCGAATTTACGTCCAGTCTTGCATTTTCGGATACAGTCTGCAAAACAATGTAAAGTAGCAGGGACGAAGATCTATATATAGCACGGCGGGAAAATACGTTCTCACGATTCGAATGATTCATGCGTTTACATTATTCCAGAATACATCGTACTTGTGCATTTCCGAAAATTCCACAATTTTTTCGGAATCGTGGGTCGAAGGTACAAGTCGTAGAACGATATCACGAGAATAATCGATAAATCGTAGTGAATGGTCGGTGCCGCGTACAACGTTGCAAACACGTACATTTTCCCCACGTATACGGATAAACACGGGTGAATTCGCGAGCAATTAACACCGACAAACCTAAAATTGATGCGCGAAAGTTTGACCAGATGGGAAAGACCGATGATACGGACCTTCGTCGATCGTACGGCGAGAAGGGGTCACGCGGACGGTCTCTACACCCTCTACGAATCGTCGACTTTCGGCCCCTGATGCATATTTGATGAACCCTTTCGTCCGGTAGATAGTCGACTGCAGACTTTGGGGAATCGATCTTATCGATCGCTTTTAATACATTTTGTCACGAAACGCAGCCTTGGCCCGAGCTGTGCTCACAATCAGTAGCATGCCACGAGTACACCCCACAGCGGAGCGTGGGAGGGCTGAAATAGGTAAGGGGTGGTAGCCCGCGATCATTCGTTTACACGTCCCCCTAGGGAATCCACGGATATCTCTCTTCTTCTTTTTTACGGCCCGCCGAAACTCCGCGGTACTTACGACAGGATGGATACGTCGCATTAAAACCGAAGGCACGCACGACTGTTTCAACTCAGGCGTGTTCCACCGGTGCCTAACATATTTTTCGACGAGACCTAAATCGTCGCTCCGATGTCAGCGAAAAAAATAATACCGAAAGTGATGCAATTGTCGTGGAGTAAGTGTGTTGGAGCACGCGAAGGGGCTCACGTTGTATAATATCGGAAGGATAATTCGAAATGGGTCTTATTATTAGTCATAACGCGAATGATACGAATCAGCAGAAAGGCCCGCAATTCGAAGAGCCAACCGTTGAAAAAAAAAAGAAAAAAGAAAAGAATTACGGTCGTGCCTAAAAATGACGAACTCGGATTCCTCGGACGGGGAAGTCCTGCGCACGCAGCACACCGGAATTCGATATCGAAATTACACACTCTCGGCCGGTAAAAGCGATGCTGAAAGCGTCCCACGTGCGCGCGCAAGGCCGTGCATACGCACGTAGAGATGCATATCTCAGCGAGTCCATTTATTACGGAGACGACACATGTCCTTTGCATCGATAATCTCGATCGCGAGTCTAACGTTCTACGAAGAGGACTCATCGTTCGCTACGTCACTTCCTGTCTCTTTCACGAGCAGGCCCCTCTCCTCGTCACCGTGCACATTGTTTTTTATTTCTACCGCGATCTTTCTCGCCGTCACCGAAAACGAGATGGTGCACGTTAGAAGGAGATAAAGAGAATAGAAGAGCCACGAGGGACCTTCTATCGCCTTACCTTCCCATTTATCCTCGAAACGTAATTTCTAATCGTGATACTGGAAAAAAAATTGACATCCTGTTTACCGATAGCTTGTGCCTGATCCGCGGCGTTCTGGTCTTCCGATGTGGTAGCAGGACCACTACGTCCTGATCCTTTCCTCGTGTCTCGGCATACTTGGGATACGTCGACTTCGCGGTCGACGTGCTCCTCGTGGATGCAGAGGCGGTTGTGGGGGTGGTGGCACCCTTTGCCGCCGAATACTTGGAGTATGCTACGTTTGTGACGTTATTGCTACCACCGTAGGAGACATTGTGCGTATTGTTCACCTATTGACAATACGGACAGTGATTAGTTCGATCAACGAGACGCCGATTCAACGATGAACCAGATACGTGAATTTAATGGGACCGCGTGTGTCCATTACTCGTTAGAATGTTTTACAATGCGCGACAGGACCGTTATTATTACTGTTATTGGCAAGCACGTCTACTTAACCGTTTGCGTACCAGAGAGATTTGACAAATTACGGCCGAAAAACACCATGGAGCGCTCCGTCGATTATGTGTCGAACAACGCCTATTATTTTACCTTTAGGTGGCCCGGAAAGTCTATACATATACATATAGACGCTATGGGTGATCGGTACTTTGATAGGTTACGTACAAGATATAGACACAATATTTTTGAATTTTCGACAGGAATTAAAGCTCATCAAATTCCGGCCCTCTAAAGATTAAAATGGCTAACAACGAAATACGAGATGTATTACTTGGATTACTGATAGCAATACGGATGCGACGTACATGCGTTTGAAAGCTTGAGCGCGTTTCGGCAATTTGCGAGCGCGCCACCAGTTGTCTGTATCGTCGAAATGCGCTGGGTTTTTTCGACACGAAGTCTGAAGAGCGCGAAAACAGCCTGTGGTATGCAAACGGTTAAGCGGCGGAATGGTGGATATTTGTAGTTGGCTATTATGAGTAAACGAGACTACCGCCTGTTATGTATAATACGACACTGTATTACGACACGTGGTATGGGAAAGTGCGCATCGGTCTAACGGCTTTCTGATAATAGTTACGAAACAATGGCTCGAATCACGTTCGACGGTTTGTATTCGACGATAAGAACGTCGGTAGTTGCGTACGAATAATCATGATATCATTTCACGCGTGCAAAACGACCTCGCACTGGTCGCGACCGTACAAAGTTTCTTTTGTTCTGAAAAAGTCGATGTGTATTTGCACAGTTTTTGAACGTTTAGATAACGTTATAGCCGTGGACGTAATTAGCAGCGGTGATCGCTTCGAACTTTGTCCGTATTCAGATGAAGCATTGTTATTGTTGTCGATCTTCGAGAAAAGGTCGTATCAGAAGGCTCCAATTCTTTCACAATCGAATTGTAATCTCCAGATATGAAAGATATTCGGTGAAAATATTTAAAAAAACACATGCGAGGGTACTTTCTGGAATTCAGTAGGATTTTGCTGGTCTGTATTACAGTCTGGAATAATGGTCGAGCGCCGCCAATATATGAGGCACCTAAGCTTATTGAGAGTTTAAACGCTATAGTCGAACAGTCTTATGCCAGAAGTATGCGACAATGGAGGCAAAGATCACGCGTCAGGGGCTTCATCTCATTACTCTACATTCCTATCGATAAAATACTAGCTTGGAAGTCACTGTAACACTTCGTAATAGGCATGCGCACAAATTCTTATCGTTTCTACAAATTCACTTCACTCGTGCACGCGGAACATCGGGCTTTCACTCACCCTGCATAAGCGCGAGTAAAGGTTATGTTCAATTGTTTCGCGCGTAAAAACAAATTTTTGAAAGGAGCTTAATTCACTGTTCAGTTTACTCACGTAAATCGTCATTGGAGTAATTGAATTTGGACCATTATCTGAGATTGTACCGCGTGTACTGCTGTGCTCGTCGGTGCGAATTCACGAGAAACTCAATCACCACTCGTGTCACACAAATGCCAGAAGCAACGTGTACGCAGAATATGGAGTCCCCGCCATATTTCTCTTTGGAGCGCGCCGCGGGAAATTCGAGTAGCGCGTCGAAGCACAAGGCAGGTCATCCCACCACTGAATGCGACTCCAAAACATTTCGACTATGTGTACTATTGGAGCAGTCTATTGACTATTTTATCCGTTGACTTTTTACGCATCAACCCTCGATACTTCACAATTTTTAAGCATTTTTTTATACCATTTGTTACTACGGAAACAAGCAATAGGGAGGACATTTACGAAAAATAAATTACAAAGTACAACAGAAGCTAAACGAAGTAGAGGATCAAGGTTGAAATAAATCTTCCAAAAGCCGGGTAACAATTTAATCCCTCACCTGTACCAATATGTGGCATGCCTGGGACGCTATTTGAAAGAGACCGTCCTGGAGATTACGACCCGTGTGATCCCCGCTGTCGGAACTGCCCCTCTTCCATCCGAAGAACGACATCGTGTGAAAGTAGGGCGACCTTCTCTATCGGAGCTCGCTGTAGCTTTCGCGAAACGCGTTCTTCAGGTCGCGACGAAAGTCTGCATCGTCCGGTTCAACCTCATCCGTCCGTCCATGTTCGTCGAGCACACTCTCCTTATTTACAAACAACTGAATCTTCCCGGTGCAAAACGTGGATAATCGCAGGCACGCGAGCACCACTCTCGCGCATCTCTCCCTTAGTACAACCTCGTCATAACCCAAGAATCGCATAGACACCTTCCACCCCCGTCTGGTATTTTAATGTCATGGTCGATCGTAGAGAATCGTACAGCCGATGATGAGAATCCCACGGATAAGCCGACTTTGTCTCGCGTTACTATTTTCGTTCGACGATCACACTCGCGTTTTGCTCTTGTTGCTTTTGTTTTCTTCTTTACCGAAGTACCAAAAGATTTCAGACTTCAAGCCTGGACAATCCGCTTTATCGGAGGACACCGTCTCGAGGCACCTCTCGACCCGTTCTCCCCGGGCGATTATCCGCGACCTAGAAGTAGACGACTCGAGGATCGAAAGAAAAAGCGAGAGAAATGGAGGAGAAGAGTGAGAGAGAGATAGAATCGATCGGGTCGCCAGGACGAAAATTCAACCACACGAGGAGCACGAGAGCGCGCGCGAGCCGAATGTTAAACTGTTATCGATTCGAGTCCTCGTTCATTACCGCTCCGTGTTTGCTCCTCCTGTTTTTGTGCGATTAACGATCTCGTCATAGTGTCCGCGCGATAACTACGTCCACCTGCAGGACACGGCACCCTTCGTCACGACGATCTTCGACGTTTAACGGGAGACGAGGGTAACGACGCGCTCGCGACGAAGTTCGCTCTTCACAGCTCCTGGAACGAAGTGGAGCACTTTCTGCCGGCGCCTTTCCGCGCTCGTCCAACGCCGTCAAGATTTGAAGAAGGGGTTGCTCTTACTATATGCTAGGACCTGCGCCTAGACGCCTTCACCGAGTGCCCTCGATAAACACCCTTCGATAAAACATACGTTGGTCTACGGTCGGAGGAAGCCACGAATACTGTCCGACTCCTCCCGCTTTCCATTTCGATGTGCAGATAAAAGGTCTTTTGGATCGATTTCAGCCACCTCCGTTTGTATGCCACCCCTATTCGTCGCGACTCACTCGATGAATCCTCGTATACTTATGAAATCTTCTTTTTTTTATTACGAATGAAAGAACGAAATTCTGCTATGAATTTACAAAGATTTGTATTTTACAAAATGCGTTGTAAGTAAGGGGTAGGACTCGCCAGGACACTTGTTGAAACACGAGGAGGAAGGTCGATATGTTTGAAGTCAATTACCATTCAATTCTATCGAGCGGTCACATTCTTCGCACGAGCTTCCATTTTCTGTCATTAGATGGCGCTACGTGTACCAACAATTGCGTGCACTCAGTTGAACCACAGACGAGATATAGGGTTGAACGCACAGTGGAACAGAGTGAGCATAGAGCGTTTCATTAATAAATCGACCCGTCATTCATTCGCGTAAATTTCGTAAGAGACGAATTATCACAATTCACCACTCTTCTGCGCGATAAACATTTCTCTAACAATCAATTACGACTACATAACTACAACCTACTCCACTATAATATTACAATCGAAACCATCCTAGATCAATACCACTCAGCTTCTCATAAGAAAAACGCTTTAAATCTCGATAAAAAAAAAAAAAAAGACTCAAAGGAATCTTGGTGAAACGAGCAAGCCGTAAATTTAATCCCACTCAGCGGATAAAATCGCGTGGAAATCTCGATGGACGCGAGATGGCAGCACCTGAACCCCGGCTCGTTCACGCTTTCCGCGAAACCCTTAAAAATCGCGATTGTACACGGTCCGTACGGGTGAGAAATCAAGTGAAATCGTACGTAGGGTGATCACCGTGCGGTGCACCTGGCGGTTAGACCGCGTGCGCCGTTCGAAAAGCGGTCGGCGGGAGGGCCGAGAGTATCCGGAAATTGCCGAAGCTCGGCCTTTTCCTACTGCGTACGAGCGACGCCCTGCCCCTCTGCCGCCCTCTCGAGCGCGTGTACCGAAGGTTTTCGCCACCGTCCTTCCATCGGGAAGGGAGTCCACCACCTTCCCCCTCGTGGGCCGCGTTGTTGATCGCGGAGCAACGACTGTCGACCACCGACGAGTGTTCGAGAGCTGGCTGTGAAATCCGCCTCTTCCCTTCTTGCGGTGGGATGTTGCGGCCAGTAGTGAGGTCGCGCTCGTAGCTCATAGTCAACGTGATCGCGTCTGCTAGATTCGAGTAAGGAGTTAGTAAGGGAACGCGAGCACAGAGAGGCGGTCTCTGGACGAGTACGCGTTCACTTTCGCAACTGTACGAGGAAACGAGACGAGACACACACGGGGTACAGGCGAGAATAGGCAAAACGAAATTCGAGGAGGAGTGCCTTCTTGTGCAGTGGCGTGCGGTGTGTGGTGTGCGTTACGCCGTGTCTATGCGCGTCGCGCGCCGTGGCGTGTCGATTGGCGATAAAACGATATACACGGCCGACAGTTAGGGACGCTGTCGGGTGTATGTGCGTGGTGCGGCTGGTTCGCGGTGCGGCGAGTCTCAGTGGCGCTGCGCTCCTCGCCGATCGGACGACGCCATTGTTATCGTCGTGTAGATTCGAGAAGAGGAGACGACGCTCGATCGTATCCCGTAGCCTCGTGAGTTTGCGGATACTCGTGCTACACCTCGGCACGGAGTTATGCCAAGGAAAAAACTGTAAGGCGCGTCGTACCGAGATCGTTTCGCATATGTCGTCCCGTTACGCGCGGACCTGCCTGCTGCGGCTAGCCCTGCGAAATCGCGCTTGACAGGTGCGTTCCTCGATTCTCGGTGGATACCTCGTGGCGAGAACACGATCACGGAAAGAAGAAGGACACCCGGAGTACCTTCTTCGACGTTGCCAATCACCATCCACGGTGCCTTCTCCCTTCTCTTCGACCTACGGAGGAAGAAGCGAAACGATTGCAGGGAACCACCTTGCCCTTGAGTCGCGCCGCAGCGCCGCTTCTCTCGAGGATTCGCTTCGGCAAGGATCCTTCCAGTTACACGCACGGTGGCGGTGCATTATGTGATTGTCGTCGAGCGCACTTTCCTCGCCAAGGTGACCGATTCCGAAGCGCGTGAAGGTTAGTTTTCTCTTACCGTTACGTGTGTACATTACTGTCACCCCAGTACTCGCGCCCTATTACCATTGTTCGGCTTCCATGCTTTTGGCGAGCCGAGCTTGTGAATTGATCATTTGTGCCTCCTCTTCTCTCTCTCTGTCTCGCTCTTTCTCTCTTTCGTTTCTTTTCTTCTCTCGTTAACGAGAGATTATTTTAATTGCAACGTCCCAGGGACAGGAACGTTTCGATGGACTGACTCATGGATAAAGAGTGCACGAGATTTGTTAAATAGCCTTGGTAATAGCCTTCCGGCGTGCGTCTACCGGTCGAGTCGTGGACACGAATCGTTTCTCGTCCGACGCATTTGCGGTTTAGAAAATGTGTAATTGGCGTATCGTTTTCTATGGAAATATTGTAGTGAGCTTGGGGCGAAGGGAAGGAGAGGTACATCCAGAGTATGCCTTAGAACCTATCGCGCTTTAATGTCCATTACGCCTAACCAGCATTGCACCCGTGTTAATACCTCGTGAAAGGAACGACGTAGTCTTAATAGTAAGTTTAATATCCTCGTACTTGGAATACTCTCGATTGCTAGCATTCGGGCCCGACTAGCAGATATACCAAGTAGCCCCGATGATTATACATTAAACATAATACAGAGTTATTCGTTCATTTCCAATTTGAATAGATGGACGAGCCGTTAATGGATCCATCCTAGAATTCTTATTAATTCACCTGCATCGCAATTTAATATTATTTCACAAGCCGATCCTTCGGTATTATTTATGTCAGGCGTATCGTATTATCACCGTATCCACATAATGGCTCCACAGTTCCAACAGACGAAAACGCATCGACGAATTTATACATTCTCCGGGCAGAGAATTTATCAAAGGACAAAAGGAATCATTTAGAAACACGTCATAGCCCGAATACATACGTTTCTTTATCTCGCGAGGGCCGAAGAGTTGCATTTGCGGCAGGCTCGAGCTCGATGTTTCCAATCATCTTAGCACGGGAGGGAGGTTCACTTACAATTCCATAGAATACGTGGAATCGAGTTTCGCACCTTAGCACCGCGATAGGTCAATTTGTGGCGGTGTCGAAAGCAGAAATTTTTATTTCCTCGCCTTGCCCCGCGAACGTGTCCTTTCTCGGAATCGTATAGGTGGAAGGGAACGCAAAGAAAGAGATCTATTCATCGGTATGCCCACGGCGAACGTTCGTATCAAAGCGGACACCTATTGTGTGTTCTTATCTCGGCGATCGACGAACAAATAGAATCGTTCCCGATACGTCACCGTTCGTCGAATGTTCACCGCCGTAGTTCCCCATGGAGGACGAGACCGTGCCACTCGAGGAGACTCACGGGGCTTCTTTACACTCGCTGTTCGTGTTACGTTCGTATTACATTCGTGGTTTGTGCTGGTTGAAAAAAAAGGCACGCGATCCTTGGAACGTTTTACCGAGCGCGCGCAATTTCATTTTACAAGTAGGTGAATTTTAAAACAAAAAAAAAAAGAAAAGAATCCTCGTCTCGCGCCATTGAGTTGCAGCAACGAAAGCTTCGCCTCGTGCGTGCCTTGCTTTCTTCAATCTTATCGTCCCAACTCGTCCAACGATTATCGTGCAATCGAGTTTCCTCTTCTGCACCGCCTAGCGTTTTCAGAATTTATCTTCGGATTGCATTCTCTCGGGCAATTGCACGCTGGATATTTGAACCGTGTGCTTGCCAATGATAATGAAACTAAGCGGGCCAGGTCGAAAGATTCTTACTATAGTCCAACGTTATTCTTCCAAGCTAGAGACGAAATCCAACCGGGGCCAATGTAAGTAATCGCAGCGAGTGCTGGTTGAAATTTTCAGACCGGATAAATCCGTTGTCGCTCGATACTATTTCTGTATTGAAAATCTTCGTCGATTCCGTAAGACGTCCTTACTCGTTATCACTGTGCTCGACGTTCCTCGCTCGGATGATCTTTTATCGTTGGAAACTCCGCGGGATCGAACGTTTTTGTCTGACCTCCTCGGAATTCCGATATGCATTTTACCTATGATCGCGAGTCTCTCGATGCGCATGCGTCTTGAAAAGAATCTGAGGAGCAACGAAACGTTCGTCATCACCGATAATACGTTTTTACGATTCCTTCCAACGCGATGGATTTTTATTTTTCCTACGAGCGTACACTCCCCATCTCCCCGTAGTTTCATAGTCCTTTTTTTTCGGCGCCTTTTATCGATTCGCACGCATGCAATATTCCTCGTAAGTTTCATGCGCGCTACACCCGTGCGTGGTGAATCGATCTCGTGTAAACGTTGCCGTTCAGTCGGGAACGTTGACCCTCCTATCTTATCTCGGATCTTCATTCTATTAGACAAATTGTTGGGCCGTTATCAGCGCAAATACAAATTGCTCGATAAGTACATTGTGTGTCTTTGAATTGTGCGCTTAAGACCGCCTCGGTCGAGAGCCCTTTACTTTCTCATTGGTCGTAAGAGAGGAAGGATGGCGAAGATACGAATTACCGATAAGAAAATTAAATCCCGTTTGCACTTTTAGACTTCCGTTTCTAGGAATATTTCATTCGGGGACTCGCGGATATTAACATTTATTATTCGACGGGTAGATAACGTAACGAGTTTCCGTCGTTTCAAAAAATTCTCGTTCCAAAAATCTTGATCAAAAAGAAAAGATTATGTTACGAAAGGACCTGATCGTTTAATAAAATCGTTGGAACGCAAATGCAAATCGCATTTGTGGAATGCAAATCTCAGAGTTACGACACGGACAAGTTTCAATTTACGTAATCGGATGAGGGAAACAATTGAATCATGCGACGCGGTTAACGACGTAAAAGGCGCACATGAGTTCTATCGGGCAGCCGCGTTTATTATGCCTGACGCGTACCACGTTTTATTCGTTACGATTAGGATTGAGGCATGCCAGAAAGATACGTTTCTGTTGTCACTTGCAGGACGTAGGTGGACCCGCTAATGATCATGACCCATCTTTCCGTGGTCCCCTTCATTGCAGAATTAATCGTCTCGAACTTTACTCGCGACGTCGTCACGCCCGTCCATGCGACGAATTTATTACAGTATCGATTTCACCCCCTGCTGTTTTACGCTCGTGCGTAGGAGACGATCGATCGAATTATCGGACACCGTTTCGTCCGAGAAAATTCTCAGTCCGACGAATGAAGCTTCTATTAACAGGCATTAATTTATCGAATTAAAACACCGATGGACTTCTTTTCCTGCGTATCGATTATCGCTGCGCGGCGCAGATTGCGAAAATAATTTTTCCACATCGAATATTACTCAAGCGCTAGTTAGAATTTTTTATCTACTAATTATGCATTTAACCGTATTCGCATAATTAACGTTACGCGTTCGTAAAATCGAGAAAGAGAGAGAAATTGCTGCCGTCTTGAGAATTTAAAAAGCTACTGGACTTACTCGTGCGGAGATAAATATTGATTCCGGAAACAAGAACGGAGAAGAGATCACGATGGAGGAAGGAGGGTGAGAGGTAATGGAAAGGAGAAAAAAAATCTTGGCGCTTAAAGGTGAGGGACGACGACGAAGCCGGCGCAATTTATACGTGGAAGATAAGAAAAACGAAGAAGCGGTTAACGAAGCGGAGCGGTACACGTGTACTTTATTAAATAATATATTCACCGTGCATTCTCTTTACGTGGTAATCGGGAATACCAACGGGCTACGTGTATGATGTCGTAACGCTGAGGGAGACCGTAGGTAGAACCTACGCCAAGTCTCTATAGGCCTCGGACACCGCAGGGGTTGGAAAGAGGCCTGAGGCGAGAGGAAGGAAGAACGGAAAAGAAGAAATGGTCTATAGATGCCCCTTCATTGTGCGAAATCTCGTGTCACGCGTGTCGTCTACCTACGGCGTTCCTCGGGTAGAGAAGGTGCCAGCAGGTAGAAGCCCTGAACTAATCCTCGGGCGAACAGATTGGCCCGCTTACCGGCTTCGAGACGAAAGAATTAATGAATTCCACCACTTTTCGCGGTAGCTTTCGAAAAATTCACGACAGCTTGCCCTGCAGTCTGGATGCTCGCGTTAATTGCCGTCGCGTCGAGATGTCTTTATGAATAATGTCCAAAGTATCGACTGGACTATTTCGGTAATCCATCCACGACAAGTATTCGCTATTGATCTAATTACTTTATAATTGAATTCGTCGCGTGCGGCAAATCTTAAATTACTCCGAAATCATTTACGAGGTAGTGGTAAATGTTAGAGTTTGCTGATAATTAGCTTTTGTTCTTGGTAAGAAACTTACGATAATCGGTATTTTCCTCGCGCGTTTATGTTTATAAACGGAAATTCGACTCGAGGAACGAATTTCGTGTTACAGAGTCAATTGTGTTGTTTCGGTAAGCGGGAACTAGGTAGAATTTGTTGCACGTTTAGTTAGGCTTTCCCGATTCTCTGTGTTAGAGAAGGGCGCGCGGTCAAGAGAGAAGAGGAGGGGCGATTGAACGAAGGTGAAACGGCGCGAACACCAAATATTTTCGGTAAAATAATTTTCAAAACGTTTCAGATGATTCATGAACTTTGCGGTCGAGTTGTCCGATACATACAGATCACAAAAGCTTCTTGTCGTATTCGGTGGCAAAAATGGCAAATGTGCAAGTCAACCTCTTATGACGATATAAATTTTTCTCGGATCTACCCCCGAACCGCCGTTTCTTTTTCTTTTTCAAGAAGAAGACAAGTTTATATCCACCGTCCGATGGGATCGATATGACAATTTACAGAAATAAATGGTCAACCGCTTGGAAGGACACGGATCGCTCAGAATTTCTAGCTCGAATCGAGGAATAAAGTCGAAGTAAGGGGATCGGGATAATCGACCTCGGGGGACGAGCGTAAAACGCAGAGCAAATTAGTCTCTCTAAAATAATTGACTTGTGCCCTACGTGCGTTTCCTTCGTATCACGCGACGATCATTCGTCAATGGAGACTTCCCCTTGCTTTCGTGGAATGAGAAATAGGATTAAGAATACGAGGATATATTTTTCTTTCCCCCAGGTTCTGTGGTGGGTACAGACGAACGACCCCCCTGAACGGTTTCGTACGACGAGTCGCACGATTCTTATCGAGGTGTTTTCCAAACGATAGGACGTGCTCACGACTGTAATCGATAGAACGAGAATGGAAATTATTTCCAGCGATATTCTGAAACGAACCGTCAATTATCTGTATACGTATATTTACTTCGAGATGCGATCTAGTCTCTTTATAAAATCTTTGCGACAATTATCCGGGGGTTCCATCACTTGGGATTGTAGCGAGATATATCTCTTACAATTAGAACGATTTTCATGTGAACGGTAGTAGATAGCAGTTTCATGCGCCTGTTTTTTTTTTTTTGTCGGAGAATATTGGATCGATCGATGTTAATCTCGCGAAGGTACCACCTATGAAGAATCGAGTGTCGTGGCTCATGTCGCAGGTGGTAAAACAAATTCAAATCCTTAAGGGTGAAGAGTGGTATTTTCTTTTTCCCACGGGGTGCATAATGTTAAGAAGTTGTTCACAGAGGGTACGTAACTTCATCGCGCTTGCAAGGCACGGAACCTGGAGCGTACTTACCTATAGTCTTTCTCGTGCGCACGTTCAACGAACCAGCTATGTGACACTACCGGGCATACGTGGCCCGTCCTACTTCTATCGTTAACTATAACACTTTAGCAAGAGTAATCGTATCTTCTCGGTACAGTTGTACGTACACGTGGTCCGTCGCGTGTACCCCATGCGCCGGATTGGCGTAATCGTGTTAAGTGGATTGAAATTAATGTCACACGGCAGAGCTGGTCAGTAAAGAGCATCGCATCGGGGAGGCGTAGAGGCACTGATGAATTTCAAATCACCGGGATGTCGCTATTTGCTCAATAACCAATACCCTCCGATCGGCGGTAACGACATATTCGTCGAAACTATTGGGAATTTCTTTTTGCCGCAAAGTTTTGACGTTCGTGCCGTTCGGTGATTCGAGCGTGAGATAAAATACCGTGGGATTTGAATCACCCATGCGGTAAAACCTACGTGTGTTTGTAAAATCGTTCTCTAGATATTTCCACCATTTCGCACGCCTTACGCTCTTGTACGATCTCAGTTGTTGAACCGACGAACAAGTTCATCGTGCCGTCGGTGTTTTCGAAATGTCACGCGTCAATTACGGTTTTGTCGATGGAAATTCATTGTCCTGGGACTGTTCCGCGACGGATCCGACGAATGAGATGCATTACAAAGCGACACATTATTGGATATACGAAGTATGACCTGTTTTCTTCCTCCGTAAGATCGTACTCGTAAATGCGAAACGAGAGAATGGAAAATGACGTTGAGTCAGATTAGCTTTAGATCGTTTAATATTATTATTAACAATTTCGCGCTTGCGGTGCTGTCCTTACGCTTTTACGGACACCGAACAGCATTGGCATTGGTCATTTCTTCTCAGATGGCGAGTCTGAATTTTGATGTTTGCACGAATTTTCGATCGTGAATTTTCATTTGAAAATTTTGATTTCAGAATGCAGGGACTGGTATGGCAAAGTCGGATAGGGAGAATCGGCCCATCCTCACTGGTGGTGCTCCTGCTACTGCCACTAACCGAGCTGCTGGCCCTATCTAATGGTGAGTCAGTTACTTTTCCCAGCTTATGGCGCTTCCCGAGTGAAGGCGAGAGATCGGTCTCGAGCACATGCAATTTTTTCTCTTTACGATTCTGCAAGCACGATTCACGTACTAAAATCGACAGAGCCCGCTGAAAAGCAGACATACGTTCGCGTTTTACATTCCTGCCGCAAAGCAAATAAAAGTAAAAATTCCCTTCGCAGAAAGTGCGACGGGAAATTGTAATAATGTCAAACGATACTCAAATTAGACGGCAGCCGACGACCCACCATGGAATTTAACCCCGAATAATTAAGTTTCATTAATTGAATTAACATTCTCATTTAATTATCATTTACATTATCCCGCCGCAAAAACAATTCAATATAATTCCGCTCCGGTGAGATGGTACACGCTATTCAATTAGGAGGACGATGAAAAGTACGCCATATCGCTAAGAAGAGACACAGCAACGCGGAAAACGAAAAATGGGTGTATTGTCTGTTTTCCAGTTAACGTCTCGATCGTTCGTGCTCGTGTACCTGCGAACACCCACCGCCGATAAATTATCCTTAAAAATCCGTTAAATTCCTTCCGGCCACCTGGAACATGGAGCGGCTTGGTACATCGTGCGTCGGTGTGTCATTTCCACGTCGTTTCCGCGTTCGTTAGCTCGTTAACGAGTTTTTCCTCCTTTCGTGCGTCCACACATGTGTCGGGACAGAGAGGAAGATGGGAAGGAGGACGCCGCGTGTCACGACGGTGCTCTAAACGCCCGAGCATGTGACGTCCTCGTTGAAAGCTTCCTCGTATCGGGGAAACGTCGTGCCGTGGAACGTCTTCTTGGAGTTAGAAGGGGCGCGCTCTGTGTGGAGAAAGAAGGCTAAGGAGGGGTGAGAGGACGGCGAAGCTTGGCAGGAACGCACCTCGAGGTGGAGGAGGCGCGGTGGTAGCGATGCCTTGCGAGGAAGAGGAGGAGGAGGATGGAGTCGGTAGGGAATCGGTTCGAGGAAGAAGAGGGTGGACCGCTGGTCCGAGATAAATGACATTTCTGCGACGAAAGCCGCGTGTCTAAAATCGTCTCGCTATTCCACGCGTCGCCCTCCTCTTCCTCTTATTTCCACCCCTCCGTGTTTCCTTCTCCCTTCCTTTCCGCTTCTCGCTCTTCCGCGCTCATCTCGAAGATGCGTCTACTCTCCGTGTTCCTCTCTCTCTTTCTCTCTTTTCGCTTTCCTCTTTCCCTCTTCTCCTTCCACCTTCTTTTTTTATTTCTCTTTTTTTCACCGTGTGTCTACTCCACCTCCGCCATTTCTCTCTCTCTCTCTGTCTCTTCCTCTCTGTCCATTGGCCTCCTCCTCCCCGGTTATTTCTGGCGATCGTATGCGCTCTCTCGACTCATTCCCTCCCCCTCCCTCTCACTCTCTCCCGAGTCCATCCCTTTTCGCCCCCGCGCCATTACCCGCTAAGGAACCATTACACGATATTTAGCCGGCCACTCCTGGATCGCGAAGGGAGGGTGGCGCGCGAGATACACAGGAGTTGGAGGAGGAGGAGGTTTAGGTCTGCTTGCTCGCCCAGCGTCCGCGCGCCGTACAGTTACGATCTCTCGCAGGGATAAACATGGAAGGAGGAGAGAGACGACTGTGAGCAGAATGGCCCGCAGACCGGGAGTGTCTCCCACGATCGATTCACTCTTCCACCTTCTCGCTGTCGTTGCGCTTTTCGACTT
This sequence comes from Tiphia femorata, assembly GCA_944319695.1. Classification (NCBI taxonomy): domain Eukaryota; kingdom Metazoa; phylum Arthropoda; class Insecta; order Hymenoptera; family Tiphiidae; genus Tiphia; species Tiphia femorata. Next base: position 4,086,460 of record OX090899.1, read on the forward strand.
CGAAATGCCCTTTAAGCGGTCGTATCTTCGAGGGCGGATATTTTTCAACGTATCTCACCCGTATAGATCGACTACTCGACTCGAAACAGTTATATATTAGAAGGCATCCGATAGCTTTTCATCAAAGAAGCCAATTTACGTTTGTCGTGGAAACGCGCGGTGCTATCATTTGCGAGAAAGTTCTTGGAACTCTTTGTTATCATACCAGATGAATTGTAAGGACCTGCAGGTCAGCAGCAGATTCTTTCTCGAAGATCGCAGGTTCGTGGACGAAGGAAGAGAGGTGTCGATGGAACCACTGGTCTTGGATTTTGGGTTGTCCGTGGTACATAGATACATACGTATTATGGGTGGAAGGATCAGGCTCTACGATGGAACATCGTAAAGTAAAACAAATTCCGACAGATCGTCGCGGGACACCCTCAACTTCCTCGTGAATTAATAGCTTTGGCGCGCCGCGAGTGCGCTTCTCCGTATTGCGCGTTGCATAGTTTAACGAGAGAAGGTACACAGGAGGGACGAGTGAATGCACGAGGATAGAAAAAAATGCGATGGAGGACACGGCCTCGAGCACGGCCCTTCCTGCATGCATGGCTCGTGGTCGTACCTTCTTCGTCCTAGTGGGGTGCCGCTGGTCCACCTCCCTCCAACCTTCTGCCCCTGTGCACTGGAGAAAAGGGAAAAGTAAAAGGGAAGTAGAGAGGTGGCCTGCTTGTGTTGCTGCTTGGCTACATCGCGACTGGATATAATTTTTCTTTGGGTGGAAGGTGGGGAAGGAAGACGGTGGTAGGAGCATTGGCCGATGCGTGCTCGTAGATGCCGTGCTCGTCGTCGTTGCTATGGAATACGGAGGAAAGAAGAGGTGAAAATGAGAACGGTAGGTGAAAAAGAGGAAAAGAGAAAAGGAGAGTGAACAACGCGAGAAATCAGGCCTCGGCTGAATCCAGAAAGAGGTCGATGGTAGCACGGAAGAATGAGGGAAGAAGAATATTACCATGCGGGAGAGGTCGAATGAGAAACGTGAGAATAGGACGAAGGGCGAAAGAAAGGCCGGTTTTCGGGGTTGGGTACCACCGGACCCAATTGGAAAACGACTTGATTCTTTACCGGGGAGTGGTTACAGAAATGTCGGTGGAATATGCTGGGTTTCGCGTGCACGGGGTCCTTCCACGAGAGCATGGGAAAATTGGTGGTGAGGCAGGGTCGAGAAACAGCCGCGGAGAAAATGCACGCGCGTGTGAAATAAAATGAATAGAGAACGAAGGTCTGCCAGAAGATAGGGATGCCGATTTTAAGGAAGAAAACGGCGAGGGGAAGGCGCGTGTCGTGACACCGGGGAGAACGAGGAAGATGGGGTGTTGGGTCGGTTGAATAAAAAAGAAGATGTAGAGAACCTGTTCGGATACGACTATCGCGACTGGAAAATAATTTCTTGGCTCTACGTGGGGGTATGGTGCCCGCATCGTGTAGCTAGCTGCGCGAGGAACGTAGGGACGGGAAGGCAAACGCTAAATAGAATTATAGTCGGAGATATCCGTGCGCCGAGGAGATCGTAAAACGAGCAATCGCGTAAATCGGGGGTGAGAGAAAAGAACGATGGGAGGAGAACGAGAAGGCGAAGGAGGAAGAAAGCGGTAAATTACCTTTAGCGGAGAAGCGTCGATGCGAAATGAACAGCGCGGGCGCTGGGCAACGTGGAGAAACGGATCGATTAAAAAAGCGATCCAAATCGCGCAAAGCGAAACGCGTGCGCGCGCGAAGTTCAAAGATCCCGAAGGCTATTGGAAAGATCTCGACGAGCTCTTTTGCGACTCGTGGAGAGGAAAGTAGGAAGGGAGGGTAAAGAGGAGAGAAAGAAGAGAGAAGAGGAGGGTATCGGGGTGTTGAGAGGCGAAAGGCGAGAAGCCACGAATACGGGTGGGGGGGAGAAAAGGACGATGAGAAGGGGGAGGGTAAGTGGAAGAGGGAACAAGGCTAGGAATGCGTTAATGGGCCTCCGAGAGAGGAGGAGACGGCCTGTTGCGAGGTACGCGGTACAAGGGGGTACCGAGGCACTCGCTCGGATAAAGGCGGTTTTCACGACAATGTGCAGCATCGCTGCCGGGGCAGCATCAACAGTTTCGCGGACGCGAAATGCACGAGTGAAAGAGCGCAGAGGCGGAGGCCATTGAGGAATCCCGATCGATTCTCAATTGAGAGCGCCGCCCCCATGCAACGCGCAAGAGTCTTAAAATTTTACGAAACCAGCCGAGTGATTATTTCGAGCCCCGGCGTTGCTACTCGAAACGCGAAGAGTTCAAGCTCCTTTCCGCATTATTCTCCCAATAAAAAGTAACCGATAAGTGAAAAAGAAACACATTTCCAATTGGCCACTCGACGATTTATCCTACCAAATAGCGTTCGTTATTGGAACCGTCGTTGCCCCTTGTTCCTCGGATACGCTCTGGCCTATCTAACGAACGCATCGATAACCAGAAGGACGAATTAAACGTTAATTAAGAATTGTTCGCGGAAGGCGTGCTGATTAACAATTTTCAAGAGGCAGAGGTAACTTTCGCGCCGAGGAATCGGCTGAGCTGCAAACTTGGGCGGAGAAGGCCGCGTCTACGTTCTGCTTTCGGTCGGTATCTCGATCATCTCATTATCCGACGACAAGCGTTACGGCGCTTCCGTCGAAACATTTGGCATGGGTGGCTCGGCGGGCGCGCGCGTCCCCGCGTGAGACGGTTCCCGAAGGAGCGACTTTCGCATTCTACCACTCCCACGCTCTCCTCTCCTCTTTCGCGGTTGACAACTAAATTAACTCCCGGCACGGGGCGTGTGCACGGTTGTTGGTTGGTCGTTGCTTCTGCCGGTGCTCTGTGTTACTTCGGACTCGGTACAAGTTTTGCCACGGCCGCGTCTTTTCCGCCCTTCCGCCAGCGCGCCCTACCTCCTCGACCTCCGCGTCTTTCGTCCTCCGGCTTTCCGTTTCCCTCTCACCTCCCTCTCGACCCTTCGTACCACGAAAGTATTCCGGAATTAATTTCACCGTACACCAGCGAACAGCCCCATCATCGTGTTCCCTGCTTCGTCAACGTCTCTCCACGTCGCTAACGTCTACGCTTCTTCGTTTCGTTTAGTTTCGTTTCGTTCCGTACCGTGCCGTTCCTTTCCACCCTCTTGCCCGCCTCCACCGCGCATCTTTTTTCATCTCTTTCGGCTCCTTTTTGTGCCTGGCTCCTCTCTCCTCTCCACCGTCCCTTTTGCTCATCATTGTCCTTTTTCCTTTTTTTCCTCCCTCCATTCCTGTGTTCTTTGCGCGCGCCGAGTACCACCAGGCAGCAGGAAAGATATCAGAGAGATAGTTAGGTGGCGAGGTTTAGAGGATCGGTGCTTAGAGTTCGGGTTTATATAGAGGTTTTACTCTGAATTCTACCGAATATTAGTGCTTCCGTAGGAAAGATTACGCTCGTTGCGAGGTTTACGAAGAGTATTCTAATTCGATCCGCAACTCGTTGTACACTTGTCTCTTCGCCGGAATGCGAATATAAACGGACGAAAAACTTGTACTGCGATCGATATCCATTGTCTAGACCCCCAATGTACTATTATTAACGAATCTGGAGTGCGTCTTTTTCCAATGGATATCCGCTGCTGAAATATTTCTCGAGACGAAGCGATAAATCAGACCTTTCGGTTGGTTCGTCTGGCTGCCGGCTTGTAGGTCGACAAACAGAGTTAATCTCCGAAAATATTAGATGACAGCGGGGAAATAAGCCAGTGTCACGTCGGGGCATTAATTAGCACCTCTAAGAATAGCGCAGCTAGAATGGAACTGGGTGGAGGAAGAGGGAGTAGGCTGAAGGGATGTGGGAGGAAACGGATCGTAACCGCGACGTGAAAGCGAAAGGCAGCCTTACGAAAATCTCCGTGAATTGTTTTCTCGTGGAAATCGGTAATCGGCTGAACGAGGCGTAGCTGTTATTCGACACCTAGATGACGCACTCTCTTCTATCGTGGTTGAGATTATCGTCGAAGCGGGGTGATAGAAGCTCCAAGGGGTATTACGGTGGAAAAGATTGCCAACACGTCGAGATTCCACTTTATGCGCACCCTACTCCGACTTGCACGTACGCAAGTAGTTTTATATCCTCGGTGTCCCAGAAATTGGGAAGCACGCGGGACATTACGCCTATTATCCTCCCTGTCTCGTCCAGCGACAAAAAGTACACGTTTCACCTATCCGTTGCAGGTTCCTGCGAATTTCCATCGAGTTGGGCGGGAGAATGGTATCAATACGGGAAACAGGTTCCCGTCACTATAAATGCGACCAATCTCGGCGAGAGAAAGTGCATCGAGAGGAAGAAGGACACCTATCTCGTATTGTGAGTATTATGTGTGAGAATCGTTGGGAATAATAGAGTCGATAGAGAAGCCGGCGACGGTAAACCTCTCGACGGTTTGACGGGGTTGGGGCGAGATCTGATTTTCACATTTTTCATCGTCACGAAAGGCTCGTTCAATTGTATCCGCGATTTGACAGATCCTCCGTAATCTATTTGGCAAACTTCGGCTCTCCGAGATAATCGCATTGTGCCCGTATCGCGGACGCGGCAGGGCAAATAGCAATAAAACGGTGTGGATTTTTTCGACGATTTTACGGAGCGAGATGTAGCTTCCGTGGATGATCGTCGTGTCATGTCGACTGACGTGGCGTACTTCTGTTGCTTCCACTTTGTTCTCTATTTCCTCTGCGAAAGAAAGCTTGTCAATTTACGCTTAATGTATAATTTCTCCGTTACGTTCTTAGCGGCGAGAATTGCTACCACTGCATGATCATCAATGGACGGCACGAGAACGTCATTCAGTACCGCGAAGGTATGTCAGAACTACAGTTGGATGCTTCACACGCATCCTGTCTCTTTTTTCGTTTGTTCTTTCGCGCTTAATTACACTTTTGATATTAATATTCGTGTATTACTTTCAGCGTGGTGCAGTCCCGCACAAGCCAGCCTAGATGAGATGTGCTCGCAGATCACGTCGGACGATACACTTTACTCTATGTTCCGAGTGAACGCAAAGCCCATACCGTGCCCTTTTACCGGTCCTCCGTTCACCTTCTCCTATAACAGAGGAAATGGCGAGTGCATGGTACCCGTGAGCCTAGCTGAAAGATGTACGGACGAAAGCAAGCTTCTTTTGAAGTATCAGGCCTGTCCGGACATCGATGGAACCGAGAGTAACAGTAAGATACGCAACTATTCATTTATGTCTATTGTATATTCCTGTATTCTGGAGGGTTGTGCTATTTTTATGAAAAATTTATTTCAAAATCCATCCGTATTTACCACATGTCATTTCGAATAGGAGTCAATTAAAGGCTTTGGCTGTTGTGAATTATTGCTTAGGTTGAATCATGTTGAATGTTTTTCCAGATAAAAATATTGCTTTTGTCCATTACTGTTTTTATTATACTGTATTGTCTTTGAAATTATGTTAATATATGATGTTTTATAGCCGAGGAGTTACAGTGCCTAGCTGTCTGGAATGACGGAAGAAATAAATATTTAGTAGGAACTTTGGAGGAACAAGGACGAAGTGCTTTGGTCAGCGAAAAAACCTATAGGTAACGTTATACGTACAGATACCGCAAACAGTAGTATACAGAATTCTGTTAAGATAAGACATCATTTTTAAGATAAACTCTATGTTGTGTTTTTTGTTAATAGGTGCTTTTTATACGAGGAAAAGCCTCACCATCAAGGAAAAGTAGTTTATTTACTTGCTCAATCCGGTGATGCAACTTGCAATGGCCTAACAACTGTTTCGGAGGGATCTCCTATTATTAAGCTTACGAAAGGTAGCATTAAATACAAATAAACATTACAATGCATTATTTTGCGTTAAACTTTAAAATTGATACGTGTAAAATTTTACACCGATGATTTTTTTCAATGATTCGAAAGGGAGGAGAGCTCTATGACAGTTATTAATTCACTTTAAAGTAAACAAAACAATGATGAATGTAATCAATATTTGTTGTTAACAGCTGATAAGGAGCATGGCAAATGCAAATACCCTGCTTGGGTTACTCAGCATCATGATTGGCATTCCTTAGATGGTACAAAAGTTTATCATATTACGAATAAAAATGCTACGTTAAAGATGAGAGGTTCGGAAGGAAGTGTTGATTCTTATCACGAAGAAAAAATTGTTTGTCACAATTTGGAAAAATTGCACCAGAGCGACAACATGCAGGGACACAAAGTTAAGCTCATCGCACACGTGACTAGCGGATGGTAAGTCTATGTGCAAATAAAAATAGTGAAAAATATTACATTAATGATTCTGCCTTACGAGAGTCGACCGTTTCAATTACTTCATCTGTATTATATTATATATCGTATTACTGCATATTTCATATTTCTAAGATTGTTTGTTAATTGCATATAAAGTAGGAATGATTTTATACTAAAAAATACATTTTTTTTATACAGTGACATTGGCTATGTATGTATGATATTCCATCGAAGAGACGGACATGTTATTGAAGTACAACAGTCTGGTAAGTTTTTATCGGCATTGTTACTCGACCATTTAGTAAAATTTAAAGGACTTATGAATAATATTCTAAATAGCTTAATTAATGGGCTCCTATAAGTGGTGGATTTCTTTTGATGATTGCAGATCAAAAAGCAATTATGCCAGATGAAGCATGCTCCGTTGGGGATCCTTCTATGATGCCATACACCACGTTAATAAGTAAGGAGCTACGTATTTTTTTCTATAACTAATTTAGTCTTAACAGAACATAAGATGTCGGATTATTGATGTATATTCCCGAATTTATAATAATTTGATTACAATGTTGTAGCTTCTTTTCTACACCAAAGACGATGTCCACATCCAGGGCGTTATAATATTTTGGATTTTGCACCATCGCGAGTGTTGTCCGCTGTACCGAGGCGGCAACGACGAAGTGACAGTTCATCGAGGACTGCTAAAAGAAGAACTTGGCAAGAGGATACGGAAGATGAAGAATGTAGAAGTACCAACATACAAGTAGGATGTAGTTCTTCCGACCAGAATGCAATGATTATATCTAACACTTGTGAACATGAAGAAATAGGTATGTACTATTTTTGATCCTTATTATTAGGTTGGCGGAGAAGTTACATCTTGTCATTGAACTTTTTATCTTTTAATTTTTACATGTTTTTATATGAGAATGAATACAATATAGAAAATCTTCTGTTTGTGAGAATATAACTGTGAATCGTTGATTAAAATATATATAATTTTTGTTTTAGAATATACTTGTCATGGCAGTTGGGAAGAGAAAGGTGCATGGCATACCATAATATCGAGAACAAATACAGATGCTCCTCTGGATGTGGGGGAAACATTTTGTTTTTCTATGCGCCTTGTAGGGAATACTGAGAAGGCATCGGATAGAAATGGTAGATTAAAACAGCAAGAACAAGAATTATGGTTATCAAGACCAACTCGTACTTGTGAGAGAGATGGCACCGATGAATGGACCTACAGACTTATGAACCAAGGCATGTTTAATTTCGCCTAGTTATAAATTTACATGGTTTATAGAGATATTCTCATTTACTTACCATTGGTTCCATTATTAATGTTTGCATGTACATGTATGGCATTTATAATTTTAGGTAGTTTCATAAACCTATTATAATCAACCTTTTACAATTTTTTCAATTGTTATAGGTGTTTGTGAAGAGATAACCAAGGCAGCTTCTAGTACAGCATCTGTCACAACACTATCTAGGATTTTGTTTACTTCATTATTGGTAGGAACTGTCAGTGTGCATAAGTTATTCTCAAGATGATGCGCACCATTATGATGAAATGTCAATACTGGGTGCTATGTTTGAACGTTTACATACACATACAACGCAACGCGTAACACAGGTAAATAGAGACCAGATTCTTAATATTGGCTGCTATTGTTAAAGCTCATTATTGAATCCTTGAGTATTGAAATAGGCGGTCAATACAACTTATTAGAATAGGAAACGAGCGTCCTAATTAACATCGATTAGTGAGAATGTAGTTTCGATTCTCTAAAGAAAACTGCGATTATTGTAGCAAAAATGATATAACTATAATAGAACAAGACTTAATACTACGTCATGAGCATGATAAGGAGCTACGAAGCAGGGCCACCACTCCATTAAATGTGAGAGGAAACAGTGGTTATTTCGAGTCTTTAAGCTCACAATTTCAATTTTTGTAGTTATTAGAATAATGATTATCGCATTTGGATAATGAAAAGACCAAGTGATTGAAATGCAATACCTTTTTACAGGATGAGCTATTCAATTTCATATTATGATACGCATTTCTTATTTTTCACAAAAAAGATGTACATTTCTCCATGAAACGCTCCACCACATGCGCCAAATTTATAGATAATTCTATGAACATGTTTCTTTCAGCAATGGTATTAGCAAAGATCAGTTTTAAAAATATAGAATTCAAAATTGATGTATATTACTAATCACTACGCTGATGTAAATACGACCAGGGTATAAGTAGTCGAGACTTTATTTGAAGTTATGTACGACTGGAAACTAAAATAATATGTAATTATAAATTAGTTAATTCAAACGATAAGCCGACTTAACATAATGGTAAAAACAGTTTTTATCTCTTAGCTAGTTATATATAAATATATATATCTGTATATAATAATTTAAATATGTATAAAGACTGTTTTTAAAGAGAAGAACGTTCACGCACAATCACATTTGGTTGATAAATTTCCAAAGTGACTGTGAGTGGATATTTTCTAAGAAATAGAAGTTAGGGATATTCTTGGAAGTAAAATGTCTCCACTTTGCCAATGAGCCTAAGGCTTACTATCGGCATTATACGGTCGACCAAGCGTCTAATGGCAGTCTCTTTACGCAAAACCCAGGATGTATACTTAACTTACCAGATATAATGCTTTACATCTCTAACATAGAGTTAGTGGATGTTGACACGGATTGGTTTTGCTCGTTATAGAATTACTTTCTACTTACCATCGGTGATACAAATAGGTGAATGCATATACCTGTTCATATACAAAGAGAAATCACTATATTGAAAGCACATTATATTTTTTTGAACTATTATACATATATACGTGATCCATACATACTTTTTACAAGAATAATTTCTATATATTACGTGTGTGTTTTATATAAATAAAGTTTAAAGATTTACGATAACTGAATAAGGGGCTGCAGTTTAAAAGGTGTACTTTATAAATAATTATTTAATATTTTCGGTAGCTATATGAAGTGCACACACTAATTTAAGTAATGTTTGTACTGCCCTTAATAATGCTCCTTTTTGTAATGTAAACTGTATGAAACAACGATAACATCGAAAGCATGTACCAATACGAAACATTTTCCTTCAAGGTGTATTGAAATACGGTCTATTATACCATAGATATACATCTGATAGTGGATATAAAACACTAACTTAAGCGATATCACTTCTGGAAGAAGAAAGCTAAAGAAAAAATCCTCCCAGAAGCTCAATAGTTTTATACTTTGATTAAAGCACATTGATTCACCTGGAACTGTACATATGCAGGTATTTATAGTGCGTGCGGCCGTGTGTGCGTGTGCATTCGCGTCCGCGCAGTCCATATATGTATGTCTACTACGTGTAGGACTTACCGCTACGTCACTCAGATCTGCATCCATTAACTCTGTGATACTCGTTATATATTAAGCGTGAACGAAACAGCCAAAAAATGAAGCTGAACACTAAAAGCATTTTTTACTGTATATATCAACTATTTTTAAAACGGTGGACTGTGTTCCGGAATTCAAGATTTGTACAGTCATTGGGATTGCTAATATTTCTTAATACCTGTTATATTTAGTATTCTCTATGCATTTCTTTTATACAATACTCTATTTATTACTAATATACTCAACTTATAAGTTTTCTTCGTTCAGTTATTTTCAGGTAATATAGCAGTTGAACTATCATTGAACAAAATTTGACTCCTTAAACTGGCCAGAGATATTAGTGTCATCCATAGTATTGTTATTTATACATTTATGCTTACTGCTATTGAAATTTTCATGTACACGACGCTTATGTAATTCTAGAGAGATTCTACATAGTTCAACATGTTTATATCGTCTCCTATTATTTACATGTGGTAAAGATTGTGCATTCGATGTTCAATCGCGCAAATGTGCCAGGTGCAGCTGATGCGAATTCCGGAAGCAGATGTTACACAATGTAACTCTATATTCCTAAATTTAGATTTCATATTTAAGCTGAGATAAAATTGAAATTTACAGAGAACAAAGGTGTAAACATGTGCAGAAAGTGCCACTAGGAGACACTGTGTAAGGAGTTATTACACTAAATTCATTACTAATTATGATCAATACTTGTACAAGAACTATATATATATATATATTTTTCTTTTCGTTTATCACTGTGATGATTACCTAATTATAAATATTAGTATATAAGAACTTTTGAGTGTCGCTTTTCTTGCCACTGTAGCATAACGGGAGAACGTTGATTCATCGCATAAAAATACTTTTGAATTTGCAAAAAAGATTTCTACCGGTTTTTGCCATATAATATATTCGTTGATTCTTTTAACAAAATTATAGATCATTGTACAATTTACTTATATCCTACCGATGCAAGATTATTCAACGACAATTGCTGTGCATTATCTGACGTTTTTTCTAATTATAGATATACATACACGTACATATGTAGTATTTTAAATAACATGAGATTAATTTTCTCATTACCGTAATGCAGAAATGACTCTGTAATGTTAACCTTGCGAAGAACGAAAGAAAATTGACATACATTTCAATACGCATGGATACAGTTTCTGCAATAATCGTGAAAGAGATGTTCGATGGATAAAGAACTAACCGAGTAGCTTTTTATATTTTCGATCTTGTATCTGCCTTCTCAAATGCTAGTTTACTTGAGCGGTAATGACATGGTACTTCTGTAAGTGTCAGTCAAAGCTGACTCACGATATGATCCGGTATCGTGTGTAATGTTTATCATTATATTTTGAATACAAAATATATATATATAAATATATGTATATATAAAACGAGCATCTTGTGAGCTACACATTTATTCTATACATATTGTATGTCCCCAGGATTATTTTTGAAAATCTCATCATTTTTATAATATCCCTACTTCGAATAGGTGCGCGATAACAATTGAATTTATGGACCAATTTTCAAAATTCCGTTTCTTTTCTTCCTACCGTGACACAAAACAATGGCCACCCTTTAGAACAGGCTAATTGCAGTATTCCTACCCCATACAAAACTAACGCTCTTTCCCTAAACAATTCCAAATTACATTGATATAACATCCATAAGAAACAATTATATCCATTGCCACTCGTTGGCGCAACTTATACGAATTCGTTCCATTTTATTAATCGATATCTTAATTAAAAAAAAAAAACACGATTGCGCGGTATCGGGTGAGCCAACAGTTGCTCTAGTCGCATAGTGGGGTTGATCCCCCAATTAATTACCCCACGTCCAAAAGTAGAACGAGCAACTTGAAAAGAATACGATGGAACGCGTGCGAAAGAAACCACCCTTCTTTAAGTTCGAGAAATATTTCTTTCGGGTAAAACAGGATAGGACACTTTCCTACTCGTCGTTAAGAGTAGCCCGTGGAAAACATTCGCAAGCGAGGGTGAAGAGGGTAGTTTTGCACGGGGGATGTTTAGGAAGGGGATGAACATCGACGACGACAACGCCATCTCTCGTGGTTAACGGTGAGGGATGTTTTCCGTGGCAGCGCATATTCCACGGTAATTCTCGAAGCGGTTACGTCCTCGTGAAATTGAGCGCCGCGGCGGTGACCGGTCCTCGCAGTGACACGCGCAGGTAACGTGCTTTTGCGTGTAGTCGGGCCCGCGCTATCGCGAGAAGACGTGCGTGAGAGGCGCCGCGACAGCGTAACGGAGAAGAGGAATACAAAGGACGAGGACACGAGGAGTTGGCTCTACCCTAGTGCGTAGGGCAAACCGCATGCCTACCTACACTCTACGCCCTGGTCAAGGTGCACATAAGCACGTGGACGCGTAATCAATAGTGCAGTGTTGTTGCGCAGGGGTCACTCACCCATTCTCGGGGTCAGCTTCATGGGATTCTCACCTATTACGTGAGTACAGTGAACAAGAGCGCGAACTAGCGTGTATCGTCGAGAGTTTACCCCAATCGCGGAGCTTTTGTCAAGCGGTTGTCAAAAGCGGGGTCGGCATTCTCGCGATTATTCTTTCTCGCGGTACTTTATTCGATCGAGCTGCTTTCGTTGCTTTCTTCCCTCGGCGGCAAGGTAGAGAGCGGATGCGTTCGCCCTGGGCCACCGTTCGCGAGACGCACATTCACGAGCGATTTTGGAGCACGAGTCGAGAGTTCAAGCGACCGGAATACGCAGGTCGATTACCATTCTCGCGAAACCGATCTCACGAGGGGGTTGATCGGGACTACCCTACCTCGCGTCACTTCTACCCCCTTTGAAATCGTCGTGCTCTCGTGTTTTCGCGTTCGTTATCCACCGAGGGGTGTTCCGTGGCGCGAGTCGATGCGCTCTTCGGAGAGCTTGGAGCAGCATCGTTCAAAGGCAAAAGGAGAAGCCAAGAAAGGGAGCCGCGAAGAATCGGCGGCCTACGAGTTTCCCTGAAAGCATCGATCCCTTTTCGCGGAGCGTGTGTGTATTATCCCCGTTACCAATTCGCATGGGAGAAGAGGCGCGCTACCTATCTGGAAATAAACGTCGGGGATTAAAACCACCGCCGTCCTCGCGAATCTAGGGCAAAGGTGAACGAGGGTGAATGGCACTGCCCCGCTCTCTCGTGTCTCTCTCCGATACTCGCGGACTCACCTGCGCAGACGTTCCGCGGATTTCCTAGGGCATCGATAGTTCGCCCACCGTGCCATTTCCACTGTGATTCTCTCGTTATCGGAGGCCGCGTTTCTTTAAATATCGTTCGTCTCCTGGCCCCTAACCCCACCTCTTCCGTCATGTCCTTATCTTCTTCCCTGTTCGCCCTACCACCACACCCTACTTTTTTTCCTCTCTGCCATCAAAGCTCCCCCCCTTCACTGCGGTAAGACGAGACCGAGCGTTTAACCACGAGGGACAAGGAGAGGAGAAGGGACGTGTTAAGGGTGAGAATGCGAAAGCAGGCACGAGAGGTATTTTTCCGCGGTGTACCCTCGGCGGAGATCGCATGCCGTAGGTGGTGAGATTCGTCGAGGACGATGTAACGGATTCGCGCGATTTTTCTTCGCGAAGGAGAGAGACGGACGTAGAGGGAGGAAATGCAGGCGAGGGACCGCGGAGAGCATGGAACACGGGGTTCGTTGCGACCGTAGGCGCGAACCGCACGGATTATCGAACGACTTTAAAATAAACGCAGTTCGGCAGGTGAGACAATGCTTTCGCAGTTCTGCCAAAATGCCCAATCGAGCGAGGGTGGAATATTTTGACCTCGATGCGGGAACGTGCTGCTCCAGATGCTTCCGCCACTACACCCCGTGCTTACATCACGCCTCGGCCTTTCTTTCTGCTTTCAGCTTCTGTTTTTTTTTTTTTTGTTCATCCAACCCTTCCCGCGGATGCACGAGCGCCGTTACGTCGAGTACATTAACGCATCGCTCGCGGCATATTCATAATGGCATTAAATTCGATAATGCCGATGACAATAATAATCGCGATGATTCGCCGAGAGTAAATTACGAATATTCGCGGAAAATTGTGAAAATCCGAGCGCACGCTACCCACAGAGTCCACGTTCGCACCCACTCCTCGATCCCGAGGGCGTTCAATTACGCGGTGAAGCGCGCTTGATTATCATTAATTTGCTTGCGCGTTCGTTGTTATTCGTCCCGGCGTTTATCGGGCTTTGCGGAAAGTCGGTTTTCAGTTTGTTCTCTCTTCTGTTTTATTTCGTACGTGGTTGTTATTATTATTACAATATCGTGATTGTGCATCCGCCTTCGAAATACCGTAATCGACGATGTTACAACCGGAGTCGATCGGTCGCAGATGCGATGCGTATCGAGCCGCCACTACTGACACACATTGGCTTCAACGAGATCTCCGCATCGGGGGGTTGTAGGAATGCCGCGATGGAAGTGGAGTGAGGAGGTGGAGGAGGAGAGAAAGAGAAGAGCGCGCCAGGAAGAATGTCCCTATGGCGCGTGTAGAGCGAATTAAGCCCTACATTATTCGGTGGTGCCCATCTGGTGGTTGCTGCGCAACGGGGGCGCCGAGGGTGGCACGAGCGGGGTGGTTTACACCCAGGTGCTCGCCTCGCGAACTCGGACCCGCGTAATCTCGCGAATTCCCTCGTGGGACGGCTTATAAGCGCGGAGAAGATTGAAAAGGATTCTTTCGAATCGACGACGAGCTGGCGAAGTCGGTGGAGGAAGCGAAGAAGGGGATGTCATTCTCGCGATCCACCCTGACCTACCTCAACCGTCCCCGTCCTCGCTCCACCCTTCGCTTCCTCGAAAGCAAAGCGATATTACGTCGCGCACGAGTATCTCGTGATTAACGAATGGGATGTGTGTGTCGCGGAGGGGTGGAGTATCAGATACGGCAGGCAGTTAAGAGACTCGTGTCGTAATGGTTTCGAGGGGCTCCCACTCTCTCCCTCTCTCTCTCTTTCTCTCGCCCAATGCCACTCTCCCTCCTTCCTTCTTCACCCCGTTACTCTTTTCCTCTTCTAGCGAAGCGTCCTTTCCGCGGACCTTTTACCCCTGTGTGCGCGCTATATTCGCTTCCACTCCGCGCTCCTCTTCTTCCTCGTTCTCTTCGCCGCTCTTTCGCTTCGCACACACATACACCACCCTTTCACCCCCCTTCCTCCGCTCCTTTCCTTTTCTCGATGCTGAGTCGCCCAACCTCTGGCGATCCCAACCCAAGGCATCGAAGGCAGCAGTGTTTCCACCACCACCCCTACGCGCCATCGTCGTTCCTGTTACCGCCACCACTACCACCTCGCTCACGAGCAACGAGCGAACCAGAGTCAACGATAGCACAAGACCTCTACCCCTTCTATTCCTCATCTTCTATCTCTCGCCTTCCCTCACCTACCACCGCTGCTCTTCATCCTGCCTCTACCCCTTTGGAGAACAGAACGGCGCGAGAGTCGTGGCGGGGGTAGTGGCGTCGGCGATGCCAGCAGAAGCTTCCATGCATCGCTTAGAGGGGCGCAAGCGCTCGCACCCTCCTCGTTCTTCGTCCGTATTCCACGCCAGTACTTCGTGGAGTGCGAAAGCGAAAGGTACCCTTGCGTTTCCTTTCGAGGGTTAGGTATGCACGTAGCCCAACTTCCCTCTCCACTCGACTCTCTTCTCTATCTCCGTATAGATTCGTCTCTTGCTTTTTTTTTTTATTTCTCCTCTCTACGACTTATTTTTCGTCTCTCTCTCTCCTTCTCTCTCTCTGTCTTCTGCATTCCAGTGTCTTTTCGTCTTGCTTTCTAACCCCCGCTTTTTCTCGCTGACCTCTCTCCCACCCCCCAATCTCCACCACCCCCGTCCAACGTTTCGCTTGGCACGTACTCACCGTACGTACACATAGGTGTACGTGCTGCCGCACCGTCTCGCATGCCACAACCCTCTCGAGCCACCCTCTGCTCGCCGTTCCTTCAACCCCTCTTCCGCTTTTCCACCTCTCTTCCTCCTCGTCGCTCTTCATCCTCTTCCGTCTCTCTCTATCCTCTTCCGTCTCTCTCTCTCTCTCTCTCTCTCTCTCTCTCTCTCGGCCTTTCTCCACACGGTTACCTCCCGTCGACCCTCTGCCCTCCTCTACCTAGAAACTTCCCTCGTTTTCACCCCTTTCATCTCTCCGATTCTTCACCCTCTTCCTTCTTCCACCACCACCATCATTATCGTCATCGACACCATCACCATCGCCGTGTCTCCTCTCGGGCTCCGTACGAAGCGTCCACCACATCCCTCGCTCAGTGTTAGGCTCTCCTGCTGACCGCGAGGGTGCGAAACCTACATTTTGCATTGTTTCCATAGCCACGTTGCTCGGGATACGCGTGCCGTCGCTGAAAGCACCACCTCCATTGCGGCGTGCGTAGCACTTCTCGTCAGGTTACGCGACGCGTAGTGGGCCGCATAGGGGCGGCGCGTGCAACTAGGGTGAGAAAGGTAGAGAAAGGGTGAGAGTATATAGGAGAAAGCGGTGGCGAAAGACGTGAAGCAGGGAATTCCGGAGGACGAGGCGCCGGCAAAAGTGGACTCACGAACGGAAACAAAATTCCACGCCGAGGATTCTCTAGCTCGGATGTCGTAGTCGAATTCACTTGGCGGCGTTAAAGTCTTCTCCGCGAGTGTCGGACCCGAGGTGGGTCGCGTAACTGACCCTCGAGCGGAAGGGAGGAGAGATCGAGGGAATGAGAAAAAGAGAGAAGGAGAAAGAGAGATGCGACGAGACGATTAGAGGAAACTCGGGACAGCCCCATACTCCCCGGCGCTATAACCCACCTTTTCATCGTCCGCCCACAGAATGAAGATTAATAACGACGATTAATCGAGTTAATGGACGGACTTTCTTGGTAACGAGGCACGATGTTATTAGAGGGGGAAGGATTCGCTCAGGGCTCAAAGATCCGAGAATAGAACGGGCACTTCTTTCGTTCCCGCAACTCCGTTCTTGGAAGGCCTCCCTCCAGACGAATCGTACTCGGTTGCGACGTCTTTTTCCTTTCTACGCTCGCCGCCCACTTCCTCTCGGTTCGTCGCCCGAACAATCGGCGCAGTCGATCGTCCCTCTCCCCATTTGTCTCCCGTTCCCATCCAATTCTTCTATTTCCAATCTTTCCCCTTTTCTCGCCAAATCTTTCGCATCTGTCTTCCGTGCGTGCCACCTCGTGCGAGCCTACGCGTTATCCCGTCTCGTGGCACGCCGAAATCGGGGAGAGTGGGTACATAGGCCATGGCCGATTTATTTTCCGATCAACCGACGACTACACTCGATTCTGAGTGGAATAGAGTGGATTAGGCAGATCAAGTGATAGGAGGGTGAACGGACGAGGGCCCGTGGGATTGGAGGGGTGGTCTGAAGAGGGTGATTTAACCCGATTCCCTTCCGTTTCTCTTAGCTTCTTCTATACACTGTGAAGGGCCAACCCTTTTTCTCCCACAGTCTCATACCTGCTGTACAGCTCCTAGTTCCTGTCACTTTGCCGCTTCCATTTGTCTCACGATTCGCTTCGTTTGCCGCTCGCGAGGAAATAATTTGCGGAAACTTCGTGCCCGCCTTTTAATTAGGACTCGTCAATGCGAACCTTTACTTTGGCCATTGACCGTATCGCCCGGTATAACGTTCGCGTAATTAACTCCTTGATTGGGAGAAATTGCCGCGAGGCGGACTAATCTCTGGATCCTTAATAAATTTTCCCACTTTCCTCCACTCTTCCACCCTTGCTCAATGTCGATCCACCCCCCGCAGCTAGAGCCACGAAACTCCTTTTCGTGCTACGAATTTTCGCATTCCAAACTCTTATACCTTTTCGCACTTACCTCTTGTACTTCAGACGTTCGTACGTGTGCAGTTTGGATACGAACTTTGCAACGATCATCGTTACATCGTTCGAAACGACGTAACGCATTCTCCAAGGTTTTTTTTCCACTTCCGTGCCGAATCGCCTGTTCGCGGAACGATTTTGCATAATTCAGTGACGAATTAAAATCTCGATTCGAATTTGAAATTCTTTGCGTCGAAATAATCTGACGTTTAATAATGGCATTGGCATAAGAGTATTCGTATAATTCTGACATTTATACATATATTCCGCCTTATTATATAAATATTTAGCAGGTCCAAATTAAATGTCGCTCCTCTCTTCTCGTTCGCCTCCTCTCCGTGTGTTGCTATTCCATTTATTCGCGCCAGCCTTGCATTACGAGTATCGCGGCGTACGCACGCATGCGCTCGCGTATGTTGCTTGCTCGCCTAGAAATGTATGTATACGTATATGGTTTTCCCTTGGAATTATGCAAAGTTATACGCCAGATTCAAATGTATACCCGTATGGTGGTTATTCTTAGCAGGCCGCGTCTTCTTTCTCTTCGCGCATTTGCATTCGTTTCATCCCCGGAGTTCCACCTATTAATTCTCACTCGTAAAATAGTCGAAAGGACGTTGGTAACATTTAAGTTACACTCTCTCGATGCGGGGTGTTACTGCAGGATGCTCCGGTTTCTTCCTCTTCGTTTTCCTCATTCTCCTCTCTTCGCTCCTCCGACCAACCTCCCACCTCCCGTAGTTTAAAGTGGCACATTCGAAACTTCAACAGTCCGCGTTGTACCTCTCTCGGTACTTCTCCACGCACTTGCCAGCAGACGTGCCTCGCGTGATGACCTCGTTGCGTGTGCTTCTTCTCTTACCAACGTATGCAAATGCAACGCTTACATTATAGTTAAATATCAATTTTAACAAGGAGTATCGCGCGTAATGAATACGCGCTGCCACGGAGTATTCGAAAACGTGGTCGAAGAAGGACGCGAAGAAGGTGGACTTTTCCGTAACGTCGAGTAATCTTTATCGATTCTTCGTTTTTGCAAGCGTCGAATACAGGGTAATCTATACGTCGCTTGTACCTCTCGTAATCACGATTGTTTCCGAGTGGAAGAGTTCATTTTCGCTTAGAGTCGGGAGTAAACGTTGCTCGCGGAATATTAGAAGAAGCGCTCAAAGCGAACGAGAGGACCTTGCTCTCGCACTTACCCCGGCACACCTGCTCTCGCATGCCTAACCAGCTCGCTCGCTTAGCTTTCACGGCATGCTCGATGCACGGTCGACGTATCTAAAACGTATCGCTATTTAAATTGGTCAGGCCCGCCTAATTGATCGTTTATCCGCATGCGAGCGGTAGCACCGTTAACGGAATACGCGCGAGGGTGGAACACGGTGGGCGCGACATTGAGGGGGCGCATTGAGAAAGGCCGATTGAAATGCTTTCGTGAGACCGGTCGAGAGTTTATGTCGCGCCGTAACCCGCGACGAGGATAACGATCGAAAACATACAAACGAGAGCGCACGAGCGTATAATAACAGGGGATGAAAAAGTCGTGGAAGATTCGGAGATTCCGTGGTCGAAAGGGAGGCGTGGAAACGCGGTGGAAAAGACTTTCCGACGTTTCTGCAGCAGCTCGTTGCCTGTAATCAAGTAGATTCCTCGCCATCTCGTACAATTATCCAGCCGCTGTGCCCACGCTTTAATTAGATTTCGCGTTACTTATCCCACCAGGAGCACCTTCGTCCGCGAGTCGCGTCGCGCGTCCCTCGTAAAGTGCGCACGTGTAGGATTGGAAAGAATGTGGGAGGGAATTTTTCAGGGCTCGAAAGGGGAACGTGTTTACTTCGTTGTTACCGTGCCCTGGAGCGCGCGTAACCTCGGTCCTTCGCGCGACCTACAAGCCCCGACGAAAGGACACCCTTTCTTGGAAAGACTCGAAACCTTGCCCACCGCGTTGATTTCACCTCTCCTCGTGCGTAAATGTCAGCGCGAAACTTCGTTTACATTATCGATCCCGATCACCCTCGGGGGGGTCGGTGAGAGGATGGAAGTAGGACGAGAGCTGTAGCCAACGTGGAAGTAGCTGCCGCGTCCGTGGAAGGAGTAAAGCCGAAGGGGAGAGAATCAGTGGATTAAAACGGACAGATCAAAAATGGGGGATTGAAAGAGGGGATTAAAAGAGGAATTCAGTGACCGAGGAACCGAGGCATCCGACGCGATTCGTTCGAATCCTCTGGACTTTACCTCTATTGAGACCACCCAGATACGCAACGAATGCGGGACTGTCTTCTCTCGGATTTCGATAACGAACGCGGGCCAACTTCCTGTGTTCGAATCCATTTTGGATTGGAACTGCTTCCCTGCCGCCGCGGGCTGATTGACGGGATTCGTTCGTATGGCCTAGAAGCGGGAGGGAAGAAAGGGAGGGCAAACATAACGGAACGATCGAGCGGACTTTTCCTTTTTTTCTTTTCAGCTTGTTTGTTTGCCCTTTTTCTTCTTTTTGTTTTTCGCTTCCGTTCCACTCCATCGAGCGAGTCGACGCTTACACGCCGCGTCGGCGTCGGTGGCGCGTGGTTTTTTGACATTTCGGCGCGAGCCTCGTACGGCGATTACTCAGTTTTGGAATATCCGACGAAACGTCGATCCGGTGCACACAATTTTTGGTCAACTTGAAAATTACCGAGCTATTGGTGCTTTTCTCGCGTCCGTTTCTCTCTTGGTTAGCCAATTCTTTTCTCCTTGTAGATCCTCCAAGGATGCTCTTTCGAAGGAGAAATGAAATATTTCGTTCGTTCGGGAAATGAGACCACAGTCCCGCGGGTTTGTTTCTTCGAACACCCTTTACTTCGTGCAAGTGTTCGATCAACGATACGTAATTTTCGAAATTGTGAAATACATTTTTGTCCGCCGACTCCGTTCTCTCTCGTGTAATTAATAATCGGTCCTCCTGACAACGAGTCGTAAGCTCGATTTTAAACATTTTTGCACCCCCGTCCAGTCTCCTTCATTCTAGAAGCACGATGATTGCCGGTACGAAAAAAAAAACAAATAAATTTCTCTTCTCTTCTTTCTGTAACAGGTACGCGACGGACTTAAGCAAATTCGTCGATCTCCAAGGCCCTATTATCATCGACGGCGTCCCTACCACCATCACCGCTCTATCAACCATGGAACAATCGAAAAAAGGGCAAGAGTAATTGCTCGCTCAGGTAGGACGCCCCAAAGAGGATCCCCTGATTCACTGGTGGCGTGACAAAGCGATCGGAATCAACTCGAGAAGGAGCACGGAGAAAGAGAACGAGGAGACACGGGGGTAAGAGACGGAGAAGGAAATCTCGTTCGTCATCGATTTTTAATTTCCGAAAACTCGAGCGCACCTCGGGACTAAAAAGTAAGAAGGAACACGTTCACGAAGTAAACGTCGGCGTGGGCCGAACAGCTTAATATTCGCGAAAAAAAGAAGATCCAGCTAGCTTTACCGCGAGTAGGAGGGTGGAGGATTTACGATGGGTAGCGCCGGTTCGAAACGCAAGTGGGGGAGTATCGATAAAGTTTGCGTGGATTGAAAATTTGGAGAGTCGGAGGAGTGAAGAATCGTGAAGGAGGAGAGAAGGAGGAGGAAGCACGGTGGGGCACGATCGAAGGTGGACGAGGTGGCGGACCAATGCGAGGAGAGAAAGACTGAGCGTGAGCTTCCACGAGGAAGATCATCGGGGGCGCGTGGTGGTGGAGGAGAGGTGGTCGACGAGGGCTCGACGCGAGGACGTTGGGCATGAGATGGTCCTCGTTAAGGGACGTCGCAAGGGTGAAAGCTCCCTGGTCTTCGGGTCAAGCGTTGCGGCGGTAGAGCGGCTGAAGGAGCAAGTGGAACGAGAAGAGGTGGAGGAGACAGGGAAGAAGTGGAGTGGGCGAGGAAGGAGGGTCGAAGAAGGAAGAGGGAGAACGAGAGTAAGAGGAGGATCCGCGGTGGAGCGGAGAAGGCGAGGAGGAGGAAGGGCTCCGGAAGGAGGAAATAAATAAAAGAGCCTCGTGACGGAGGGGCTTCGCACGGCCCTGGCGCGGCTGCGGCACTGCACCCCCACGGGGGGTTCTCTGTCAAATACCCCGAATCCGCCCTCTACACCGGAGCACAAGCATCACGTAAGTAGCCACTACTCAACCCCTGTTCTCGTGCTACGCGTTCCCATCTTCTCCCCCAAAAAACTCCATTACCCCCCTTTTTGCTTCTCCTCGTCCTAAACTGCCGCAACTCATCCCTGCCTTCCGTGTTCACGCGGGCTTACATTCCGTTCTTTCTATTGGTGCCTTTGGGTTCTCGCTTTCGTTTATCTCGAGAGAAACTTAGACGCGAGGGGTCTCCTGAGCGCTTGCAATAGGAAGTTTCGATGCGTACCGCGCTTCCTCGATGCTTCCGGTCGAACGTGGAAAAGAGGAAGAGGAGCCGGAGATGAGATCCGTGGGAGGAGAAAGAGATGGATGAAGGCGAGCGCGGTGTGGGAAGATTTGGTTCGATTCGATCCGCAGGAAAGACCATCGGGGTTATACCTTTCGAGTGACTTCGAGGTTTGCATTCGATTTTATCCTCTCCGCTTTATTTATTTTCTCTCATTCCCTTTTTCTTTATTTAGCCCCTTCCACTCTCGCATCTACCACGCTCCCCACGTTCTCGACTCGTTCTCGCATTTGCGCCACCTTCGTTCTTTTACTTAGATCGACACCTCTTTCCCTCTTACCCACCTTCACCTCTAGCACCACCACCACCACCAACCTCGACTCTTCGGCGTATTGCACCGCCTCGTACCGTACGGTACCGACGCGCGGGGCGCACCTTTGCATCGCTGTCTATCGAACTACGCGATGTCCCTGACCCACCTACGAATTAAGCTCGTATTCGGATCGAAAACCGTGGATCAGCATCGCGAGCTAGTTAAACCGTATCGATCGCCTCCTGCGTGCCCGTACGGCTCGCGAGCCGGATTTCGATCCGATTTTCGGATACCCTTCAACGCGAGTCTCTCTCTCTCTTTTACGATCTCATCCACTCCCAGATGCCTCTCCCACCAGATGCCCTTCCATCGGCTTATCCATTTGTTCATTCTCTTTGTTTCCTTGCTCGTCGTTAACTCCTTTGGACTCTCCCGTCAGGGGTGCTAAACTTTTGCCCCTCTGCGAGTGTGCGCTACTCGAGTGGTTGTCACTATCCAATCATAAATTCCCGCGGAGCTCTCGTCCGTGTAGCCCACGTGTGGGCAGCGATGGGAATGCGCGCGATGCACCGAGGGAACAAAGCCTGCCTTCGTAGGTGGTGGACGAACTAGGTATACGGGACGGAGGGGAAGACGATAGGATAGGTGCAACTGCACGTGGAGAAGCTCGTTGTGTGGATGCACCACCGCGAAGCAAACAAGCGGGTTAGCGGAGGGCAGGCATGTAGGAAAGCAAAGAGGCAGGAGCTAACTCGGTCTAGCTCCCATGGTTAGCTTCGAGGTAGCTCGGGGTACCCGCGTCTCATTCACTATTATCGGAATAGCAGACAACACTGGTAACAGTCAAGCTTGCCAACTATAGATTAATTAGTAGCCAACCAATTACGAAGTTGCGCCGGCTTCGTATTACCAACACATATCCAGCCGCGACCCTACCGTGGGCTATCGTTGCAATACGTCCCACCGAGAAACGCGTCGTGTCGTTATATCGGCAAATGGATTTGTTCCGGTTACATACTTCCTCCCTTTTTTCCGCTTTTTTTTTTATCCGTTTGCTCGCTTTCCGTACCCACGGTCAAACGAAAATCCGACACCGAACCTCGTGCACGGTATCGTTTCGTATAGCCCCGTAACAGTTTCGCGGTGCGAACTAATTCGACACCACGAATTGATTTCTTGGCTGTACTTTTTGTTTAAAACAAACTTTATACGAGTAACGGAAGGAAGCAAAGAAATATTGTACTCGTGGAAGCAAATTTGTCGCTCGCTTCTCGCACGCCCCTTTGACACTTTCTTCGGGTGTCGAGATTCGGAAGGTCGTTTTATTCACGAGACGATGAAGCTTCTCTCGAATTTACCGGCGGCCTCCTACCAAAATATCCGTGGAACACGAAGCACGTTTCACCGTGGCGGAATAGTGCTTAATCGGCTCCCTAGTACTAAGGTCCTCCGGCTTAAAGCCACTTTCAAGGCGAAGTCGCTATCGTTTGAGGTAAATTCGATGGAAAAAAATTTGGTAAACCGAGCAAAAGGTGCCTTTGAATCCCTTCTCCCGCTCCTTCCATGTCTCTCCTTCTCTCTCCGTGTGGATGTGCGCGTATAATCTCTTCTCTTCCATCCCTCTCTTAACGTGGATGCCGAGCGTGAGACGCCTACGTGTATCCCTTTTCGATAAGTTCATGGGGTTAATTTGTCGTCGCGGTGGCACCGACGTTGTCTGCGGTGGCGTCGCGGAGGTGCCGTTATACAGGCCCACCGACGATAGATGAAATTTTATCCGCCTGTATTCGTACGTCAAAGCCAGGGGCGTGAATTACGACCGCACGTGTCAGCGATCCTGACACGATGCGTACACGTGTACGTCAGAACCGTAACGTGTACGTGTCAGCCGTTCGTAAACTCGCAATCGGACGAAGAAGGGTGAGATAGGGGAAGGTGGATGAAAAGGAGAGGGATGAGAAAAGGGGAAAAGCGTGATAGAGAAGAAGTAGTGGATGGTGGATGAAATATTATCCCGTGTTTTCGAGACCTTCTTCGCTTCCCCTTGGACAACGTCAGGCTCGCATGTTTGCGCTTCGTGTTCGCCTTTTCGGACTGACGTCTCGTCGAAGGAAGAATGACGTGCGGTGGTCCCTCGATTTCGGGAGGTGCCACAATCCTCCCACCCTCTCGGTAGCTTCTTCGCAGAATCGATCCGTCCACTAGTTAAGGTTCGGACATTATGGTTTATTTACGGGTGACAGTGAGGAACGGTGATGCGTCGAACGCGAGTAGGTGAAACAGTAGGGTGAACGTCAGAACAGAAACGAGGAAGGACGATGCCTCCTATTAGAAGGATCAAATCTTCCGATGGAAGATACACCGGGAGTTATATTTTTCTTATTTCTTTCCGTGCGAGTACTTACGTGGGATGAGAAAGAAGAACATCCTGGTACATCGTACGAACGAGTAGCGCCGAAAATAAGAAAGATCCATAAGTCGAATGCGATTGGATCTCTTGGAAGCGATAAAACATCTCGGGGCGGTAGATCCTCGCGAAGATTGAAAAATATAATCACTCGGAGTCAATATTTATATAGAGAAGGATCGTGGAAGTTCTCGGTAGTTTCCCCCGAAACGTGTTTTACCGAGAAGCACTTGGCGCTACCCCAAACTTTTCCTTCCATCCTACTCGCGCCAATTACCTTCTCTCACTCGATCGGAACGAATCGACCTCCTATCGAGAAAGCTACCACGAAGAGTTCGTGGAGTATGATCGCTCTCAGTCTTCTACGAACTTCCTTTTAACGCGCTTATCTTCCTTCCTGCTCCACTTCGATGTCTACCCTGTATACGCGACTTAGATTTACGTCCACACCGTGTGTACTCCACGTCGAATGAAAGCTTCTAATCTGTGTTTCCAGTCATGCTCGGAGAATCGTTCCCCGTTGCGGGGCGCGATTGGCTCGAGGAGTAACGGGTGCGATTCAGGTGAGCCGCAGTCGCAGCCTTTGCAGCCGTTGACTACGCGCACCCAGGCGCGAGATCATGGCGGTCATGGAGGTCATGGAGGTCACGGAGGTGGCAACGAGGGTGGCGGCAGCAGCAGTAGCAGCGGCGGCGGTAGTCAGCGGGACGGCGACTTGTTGTCACACGCTGCGTCCGCCCTACGAAGGCTCCACTTCAAGTCAGCTGGTGAGAGCCGCAGTTGCCGTGCCGTTCCCAAGGTTGTCGTCATGGGCTCCAGTACGGCATCCGAAACGACGATCAACACCAGCACCGACAGCGCCAACACCATGCTCACCATGGTGAGAGACGAAATTCTGTTCGATCTTTCGTTTCACTCCTGGGCACCCACGCCCTGCCGCCAATTCCCAAGGCATCCTCGTCCCTGCCGCCAATCAGGCTCCTATCGTCTCGTCGATCCATCGAAGTATGCTCGATGGAGAGTAACTCGAGCGTACGAGCACGCGAATCTGCGTGGTAAATTGCGCGAATGATCTCATCCAGGCTTTATATAGGTGAGATTCGTTCTCCGTAAAAGTAGCGGCTCATTGGAAATCTGACGTGGGGTTGCGTGGCCGGAGAAAAGAAACGGACGGTGAGATTGTTCGACGAATTTGCATATCGTTTACGCGAACGAGCGAGAACGCTCCTCGATCTCCACAGGGTGAAAATGTACTTTGGCATTTGCCCTTTCTCTCTCTCTCTCTCTCTCTCTCTCTTTGTGAAATAATGAGACCCGGTGATTCCGTGTTTGATTGCTCAGTCCGATGAATTCACGCGTTAAACGAAACGACCTGGTAGGAGCCTATCGAGATTTGATCGTAAGCGAATGCTCGCTATTACGTTCATCCTTGCTTCTTCTCTCCCACTTACTATGACCTTTCGAGGATGGATTCGAGAAAGCAGGGTCGCTGACCGTCCCTGAGGCTAACCTCGCTTGCGTCGCAGGTGACGACGACGGATGGCGAGCAAGCGGACGACAGCTTCGATCTTGTCGACATCCCATCTGAGATGTCCCCGCCGCCCGTGGCCAGTCAGCCGCAGGGTAACGGGGGTGGTAGTGGCTGCGGGATTAGCGGTCCGCTTCAGACAGCCCCGTCATCCTCGAGGAGCAACTTAAGCAACGTCGACGACGAAAATCCCATCGAGGTTGTCGGTAATGGCCAGTCCATCGACTCCACCATGGACGACATAGATGGAACGGAAATGAACGGGTCGAATCATCGAGCGGACCTGCCGGAAGTACCACCGCCCACACCTCTGGTCGGCGTGCATCAAGAATCCAGGTTCACCTTTGTTAGCGGCAGAACTCCGCCTTTACCAGACCTCAGGGCTACGGACTTCTTCAGGTGAGCACTCTCACGAAGGTTTTTCTTCTCTTACAATTACCAATAATCGGACTTGAGTCGTTAACGAAACGTGAATTGGCAAATGTTGAGAAGAAAAGAACCGACAACAATAGAAAGAAAGAAGAAAGAAAGAGATAAGTGAGAATGTTCGAATTCTCGATTGTTCACGGTTCCTTGTTCCTTTAGCACTCCCGTCAGAGGATCCGTGGACGCTGGTCAACCGGATCCGAGTCACGTAAACTCAATAACCAGCCTGCTAAACGCGAAGGAGAGGCAGAGCGGAAAATCGGCGCTAGCGAGTCAGCAGCTGGCGCTGGGTGGGAAAAATGCGCGAGGTAACGTCGAACGGGACAAATCGCCGTGCCAGGAGAGCAAGCACATTGGAAAAAAACCGAACATCAACGTCACCACGAATCCTCTCGACATGTCGCTGGTGGACTCTCAGCGAACGTGCAACGGCCAGCCACCGACCGGTTGTCCCAAGGGACGCGGAAAGTCAGCGGGTAAGTAGAAATATCCTGGAAAATGGTGAAATGTTACGAAACTTCTCGGCTACCCTGACCTGCCCGGCAGCCCACACCCCACAAAAACAGCCATGACCTTAAACGCCACGGGCGTCCGGAACCTTTGCATTCCCCTTGTCGCTCACACCCTCGTTCTATCTCGACTTGTTTATATGCTATTTATCTATCCTTGGTCCCCCACGCCTCCCTTCACCCTACCGTTAAATACACGCGTAGCGTCGAGCAAAAGCTCAAACCTCTACCCTTCGTGCCTCTCGTCGTTGTCGTCGTCGGCGTCCCCCGTGTACCCGTAGAGCCATATATCCGTATACTCCGGGAACTAAGCGGGGAGTACGAGAGGCGGCACCGCGTCGTCGTTGTATTTTCTCATCGCTCCCGCAGCTTTATGCTCTCGGCATCGTGATCTAGGGAGAGGAGAAGAGAGGACGAGAGGGAGAGAGACGGAGAGGAGGAGAGAGAAGATTTGGAAGCCGCAGAGGATTCTTACGTAGCATATTTGCGATTCGATTGGAGAGTGTCTTCTCTCTCTCTCTCTATGCTTCTCCCCATTTCTCTCTGTCCGTCTATATCTGTCTGTCTTTTTTTTTTTTTCTTCTTTTTACCTTCCCTTCTGGGCGCAGGCGATGCGTCGATCTATCGACCCGCGTAGAAGTAGACCGGGCCATCCGTGCCCTTGCATTTTTCGTGATTCTTTTCAGTTTCGCGTTTCACTCGCGGTTTCTCGAGCTTCGGATCTTTCTTTTAACGTCCGGCCTCCTCCGTATACGAATTGTCGCGTACTTGTCGCATACACCAAGTGGCCCTCGCGCCGCGCCTGCGTCTTTGCGGTCGTTTGTACGACGACGAATGTCCTGCACGAGCAGGACGACGAGTTCGGCGTCGCCCGCCGAAACAAAACATTCCCAAGGAGCGTGTAAACGCAAAGCAATCACTAAGGAAATGAATTGATGTTCTCTTCTTTCAGAAGCTCATCCCCTCGTTTCAACCATTCATTCATGGGTCAGGCTCTTTTTCCCGTTTTGCGCAATAGGTATACATTCTGCCGTGGATAACTGCTTCTCTTTCCATTTCGCTGTCTCTTTCTTTCTTTCTTAACTTCTCGAGATTTGCTTTACCTCCGTTCTCGCTTTCGCTCCGTTTCTTCCTCCTCGCGGTTTCCTCTTCCTCGTTCACGCTTCTCTTTCATTTTTGTTCGTTATTACATCCTGTCTCTACTTCTCTTCCCTGTTTTCTTTTCGTCACTGGTATCCTATCTCTTTCATTTCATTTGTACGTTTGTACGTCCAAGATGGCGAATACGCTCGGCAATCTGTATCGTAGTCTTTCCTCTTTTCGTTCATATCTCTCCTCTTTTCGCTCTATTTATTTTTCTCTCTCAAGTTTTATCTTTCTCATATCTCGTTTCCTCCCTCCTCTGTCGATTCTTTTCTTCTTCCTTTTTGTCTACATATTTTCAGGTTTACTCACTGTGTTTTATTTTCCATTTCTCATAAGCTATTCTTCATCTCTCTCTTTCTTTCTCTCTACCTTGTTCTTTTCGTGGAGCTTTTGCAAAGCTAGGTTAAACGCGAGATGCAAGCGCACCGCTTCGACTTTTGTATCATTGTACATTGCCCCTTTACTCCCACGTTGGTATCCACCAATTCCTTCCTTCCTTCGTCATCACGTTCATTTGTTTGTTCGGTTTTCCTACTGGTCGCGGCGTCTCACCAACAACTGCTTAGGTCGAAAGATATTCGCGGCGCTGGAGTCTTCTTTCTTACACGGTCTTTCCCTTTCTCTCTTTCTCTCTCTGTCTATCTATCTCATTGTCTCTCATCATCACATACACACACTCTCTTCAAATTGTTCTCTTTACTTTTTCATTTCGCAATCGCACATTTTGCGTGGACCGTGAGTTTTCGGGTGTACCACCACTCGACGTCGCGTCGCCGTCTACCTTAAATTTGTGTAAGTTTCGAGTTTGACGAATTCGCACCTGCGAACGACGCGTAGCGGCCGCTGCGACAGAGAATCGACAAATACTGGCGAAGAATCGGTGGCGGAAACGAGTAAAGCGAGAAGCGCGATGTCGAAACGTCGAGGGCAATTAATAAAAGCAGTAATTATTGAATGAACCGATAGATACGGAGGGACTCCATTAGAGGATAGAATCGATATGCGTTGAATTGCCGATGAATTTTGCAACAGTAGCAGGCCTATTTAATCGTTATTGTATTATCCACGCCCAATGATCTATCTGTATTGTATTTAGTGGTTTCCGAAATAGGCGCGTCATAAATTATCGATCGAGTGCAGATTTTAATTTATATCAGGTTAACCGATTCAGATAGGTGTAGATTCCAAATTTCGTAATTTGCAGGGTGCCATGCTTTCAGAAACAATTTTACGCGCGTGCGAAATATTTGGCTTAGCATTCCATTTGAATGATCTGCATTTGTAAAGGTACTTACGGGGAATGTTTCTCATACCTTCTCACCTCTCGGCGCGTTATTTCTGCTATGAAATTCTTCGGAAGCGGTACTCGGACACGCATTTACGTCTCCGTCGCGATAGAACACTAGACTGTATTGGGCGATCTTTCCGGGTAGTAAGGAAAGTACTAAAGTTGCTTGCAGTTCGTAAGAACCTCGAAGAAATCGATCTTCACGGAAGCGCTTGAACGGCTCACAGCCTTCGACGAGCTCGAGATGGGCGAGAACAATTATTTTTCGTGGTTCGGTAAGAGGCTTTCTATCGACTTGTTCTCACGATGATCCTTTTAGCTGCCTCTGCACATTTTTGCGCTCGGTCCGTTCGATTGCTCGGAGCCGCGTTCAAGTATTCCCGATACTTCCGGTTTTCGTCATGTTTATTAAGCGCGAGCTATTACTGCATATTACAATTTCCATTCTCGCATTATAGTTCATTGCTTTTGTCGGAGCATCTGTGAGCTAAAGTCACACAGAAATTCATCGAATCTCGACATCTTTCGAAAGATCGAGACTGATTTCTCGATTACGATATCGTCTCGGATCAAGCACGATAGCTTTAATTGGTGACGCGAAGGTACGCACTTCGCGCTAAAATTTTTTTCTACTCTCGTGCGAGGTACCGCGAGGTCACCGCATTTTCGCTACCTATCGGCACATCCACCGACGTAGGGGCCTCTCGCACTCAGCCGATTAATGTCGCGTCAATCGACCACGGTCTTCTCTTTTGTTCGCCATATTGCGCATGCCCTCTGCCCTTTTGCCGTGTCTTCGTGCTCACGGTAATCACCCAGCGTATTCATCCATTTGGCCATCGGTCAAAGATCAATCGAAGCGCCGCGTACCTTGGTGTAACCAATGCGCGATAAAAGCTCGAGAAAAAAAAGCGGACAAAGAGCGCCGAGAATATAGGAGAGAGAGGCGCACAGGTCTTCTCGGAGATGATTTCGCGCTTACATTTCTTTTCGATGAAGTGACGCGCGCAATTTTCGCGTACCTGCTTGATCGCCCTCGTCGAAGCTCGAATTACGAAACAATGATTGTTTTTCTTCTTTTTACAAAAAAGGAAGCGTAATTGTTATGGATGGGGTATTTTCTACGAAGGAGAGAATCGAGCGTTTTTGTTTCGCGCGCGGAGCAGAATAATGCTCGAAGGATGCGCGGCCTCGTGGCGTGTCGCGTTGCGACGTATTTCGGGACAAAGCTACCTTTACATCACGGCAGAACAAATGATTGGCGTACTCGTTAACGAAGCCAGTCTACATCGAATTCCGACGTTGCGCGTATTCGCATTATTATTGACACGCTAGAATCGTTACAAGTTAACGAACCTCGATGCCCTTTCGCCTAGCCTTGGTCGAAAAGGGCACGTAGTAATCCTAGGTGTCTCGACGACGGAATTTTCAATGTCCTTCTTTCGTCGCGATCCTAGTACGAACACCGGTTTTCAATTATCGTCTTCTTGCGAGTGCAAGCTTTACTCGACGAACTTTTCGCGGAATTGCTTTATGGTGGAAACAGCACGTTACTCCGAACTCAAGCAGATTCGCGTTTTCTCATAACGATTTAATAATCGACGCGTAATAGCGTGACGTTGGTGGAAACGCGCGGTGCAGAACGCGACGTGCGAGATTGATGATGGGCCCGGTGCTTTAAATACAGGACGAAAGGAGAAGTGGCGGTGAAGCAAAAATAGAGGGGAGCGCGATGAAAATCGATCGTAAATCGAGATGGGAAAGGGTGCGGTGGGACTTTTTTTCAATATCACGGGCGTGCGCAACTCGCCGACGTTGGGAGTGAGATAGGTGGAATACAAACGAGTCTCGTGGGAATTTTTCGAAGTGGCAGCGAAGAGGAATTTGCAAGACGGATCTCTTAAAGCGTTATTACTTTATTATTACCTTCTTACGTTCTCCCGGTAGAGCATTAAACTGCAAGAGTAAAACTTATCTTCGTACGTAGGTCGTACGATCGACGACCAATGTGAATTGGTAATCACGTTCTTAACGTTATCAGAAGCGCAATATACGAGACGACAGGATATATAGGATAGGCGAGTTGATTTTACTCGTCGAAACAGAAGTCTCCGCGCATCGGCTGCGAATAAATATTGCGTGCTCGATTCAATTTCAATGTTATCCTTCGCACCACCGGCGCTTGACATAACGCAACGCAATTTCCAATGTTTCACATTTAAGCGTCACATTTGGCATGACACTTCGGTCATTCGCTAGAGCCAGCAAAAACATAAATTAATGTGCTCCAATGCGTTTGCTCGTTTTACCGTATACGTATATTGTAATTGCACTCCGCGCGTCGTCCATTCTCCCCCACCTCCTGTTTCCGAGTTAATACGTCAAAGAGAGAATATTGGAAAACGGGCCTGCTTCGCTTGATGGGAAAAGAGGAAATTTGCCTCGTACGAAAAGAAAGCTCCCCGCTCTTTTTAACGTGGCGCACTTGGGGCGAGGAATCGCGAAAGTTCTCCTGGAATGAACGCGCGTTAAAGTAAAATAAAAAAAAAATGATTATACGCGTTAAAGTAATTATACCCATTGAAATTAATTACACGCGTCGAGCCACTTTCTCGAATTGCTTATTTAAAAGCGTAGTCGAAGCATCGGGGACTGGTCGTTTGTATAACGAAGCTGTTTGCTCATCGACAACTATTATCGGGGGCAAAAGGTTAACGAGAAACAGCGAAGTGGCACACTCTTACCGATCGCACTACACCGAACTCACCCAAATCGGCGCATCGTGCACCAGTGATTCGCAGATACACGTATACACACATGCACACACGTTTCCCATTCACCGATCACGAATACGATTATCTCTCACGGGCATACGCACACGTAAACGTTACCTCACCACTCAACGACACATCCCCCATTGTGTTAACTCTTTTCTCCCCACGTCCTTTCTCCTTTTTTTTTCCTCCTTCTCCCCCTCGGGAGGCTTCAACGAATTGTCATTAAACCTGAAACGCGCGACTAAGCGCGGCTTTATTACAACGCGACCCCGACCCCGTGAACCCCGCTATGTAACGGCGCTCGCGTCACGTAAAATCGTAAAATGGGGGCTGTACTCGTAAATCGTAAGTGGTCACTCGTAATTCCCCCTGGAACTACTAGTCTCCCCTCGTCGTCTCGCGGCACTCGTGAAGATGTTGAGAAACTGGGGTGAGGGATGAGAAATGAGAATGGGAAGGGGACGGAAAGAGCGTTCGTTAAAAAGGACACCTACCCACTCTACTCTATTGTCGACAAAGGACTTTGACGCAAACCGGACGAAGGTTGGACGAGGATGGCGCGAAGGAAGTCGGGCCAGAAAAAGTGGGAGTGAACTGGGAAGCGGGGGTAGATAAATTTGATACGGGAGAAAGGGCAACGCGACGCGAGCGCGCGTTTCTTTTATTTTTTATCTCTTCTCCTTCTGCTTGGCATCTCGCGCCAAAAGACACCCCGGTGGGAACACGAACGAGCGATTGGAGGCGACCGAAAAGCGCGCATTTCGAAATTCAACTTCCTTCAAGGATAAAATCAAATTCCAAGGGACGACGGTCCTCGAAAGAGCACGAAGCTCGTAATTAAAGCTAGAATCCTCGGGGATCTCGATGTGTTTTCGATCGAGGTCGCGTAAGCGAAACGATACCGTCGGTGCTTCTGCTCCGGTAAAAGGACAAACGAGCGATCGATATTCAAATGGGTCTGTTATGAGTAAGAGTAACGCCCAATTGGTCGAAAGGAGGGTCCGCGCGGATTCGAAAAATTCGATTGAAAATTTTATAGAAGCATTTGAGACAATCCAAACTCGCGAATTTGAAATTCCATCGAAACGAAATCGACGGTGAATCGTGAGTGTCCGAGACAGAAGCTGCTATTCGCGCGGTCGTCGTTCCGCATGCTGGGGTGCCTCTTTTAGCGGCGTATCGCGCGCAAATCGAAGACTCTCCGGTCGAAAGGAAGAGAAACGGTGGAACGATCGAGCATCCTGTGTGTACCTACCTGTACGTTTACTTTTGGGCCGTTTTGGGAAAAAGGAGGCACGGCAGGCGGTACCAAGAGACCAACGCAGGCCACAATCGTCGTGCAGCAGCCGTCCCTCTCTCTGGACGCACCGGCCGCCACCATTCTTCTTCATCCCGACACGGACGCTAAGCGTCGCGAGGAGAACATGAGGCAGTTGCTCGACGTGGCCAATACCCTGACTCTCCAGGAGATTCACGATTTCGAGATGAGGTTCGTTACTTCAGGTGTCTTCCTTTTTCCTTCTTCTTTCTCTCCGTGCGCTGTTCGCCTTTTCGATGTCCACGAACGGACCACGTTACAGGGATGTTCTCAGAATCGACACTTGTTTTTCTCCTTTCTCGCGACGTTTCAGATACGGAAGTCCCCATCACAGTCGATCGCAGTCGGTGAAGACGCCTGGTAGTCGATCGTCCGGTCGACCGAATTATCTGTGCCTACCGCAGCAGAGGTCGAGGGTGGCGAGCATGCCGAATACGGGGGTCGAGGAGGAGTACTATAGGCTGAGGCACTTCAGCATAACCGGAAAAGGAGTGGTTAATAGAGGTGACTCCCTTAAGAGTCGGAGATCCCGTTCCAACAACAGCGTCGCATCCAGCAATTCAAGGTAAGCTACTACATCCGCTACACGCGCTTACCTTCGTTCATTCGCTCGTGGTACACGCGCGCGTAGGTACATCGTTGTTATTTCGATTCAGCTCGATGGTGGCACGAGTCCTCGCAACTCGTTTCTTTCACCCGTTTGCCACCTACACGCGCCACGCGCCGATGCTCTCGTCCAATCTCTCTTTATTTTCCAGTCCCCTTTCTCTATCCGTCTCTACTTCGCAATGTTGGCTCGTTTTTACATCCGTCCTGCTTTCGACATAGAAATCCGTCGACCCCGGTTACGTTCCCTTTGTGCGTCGCTTTCATCCTCTCTCGTTCCGTTCCTCCACCACCTTGCTCTTCCTATATTTATTTTCCCCGCACCTTTGTCCACCTCGCTCCGGTCTTCGTGCCTCTCCATTCTCCACTACCCTCTTGGCCCACCCCCTTTTTGCGTTCTTACGTCGACGACTTCGCGATCGTCCTCGAGGGAGGCAAGGAACCTGGAAAAAAAAGGGAGGCCGGCGTAGGCGCGGGCGAGAGAAGAAGCTACGTGGTGGTGATGAAGCAGGAGGGGGTCAGTCGAGAGGCTCGTAACCTCCTACAATACCTAAAGCTTATCGTTGCATTTGGCTCCATCCCTCGGGGCCACTGTTGTTTACTATCAGCTTGGTGGTCCGCGTCCGCGCTACGGAAAATTTCTCGGAAATGGCAACAGCTTGAGAAGAAAGATGGGGTAAGACGATTCGAAGTCCGGGTCGAGCA
Source organism: Tiphia femorata (assembly GCA_944319695.1). Classification (NCBI taxonomy): domain Eukaryota; kingdom Metazoa; phylum Arthropoda; class Insecta; order Hymenoptera; family Tiphiidae; genus Tiphia; species Tiphia femorata. Next base: position 4,121,454 of record OX090899.1, read on the forward strand.
GCCCACACGTAAAGGGTCACTTAAGGAGGAGAATATCGAGTAATCTCAAATGAGATCGATAATGGGGTCGTACGCTCTAGATCGAACGCGTGAGTTTACGTGTGGCGTTGAGGTGACGTAGACACACGTGTTGGACCTTAGAGCGCGACTCGGGAGCAGCAGTCGAGCTTTCGACGATAATACGTACTTTCTCGAATAATCCACGAGTCATTCCTTTCTTTGCTATCTCTCTCCATCCACGTTCTCTTCCTTCTTCGCCGTGCGTCGGTCCTCTTCATTTTCTTTAACTTACCCTTCGAATCTTTCCATTCCGCGTATCTTGCTCGCTCCTTGTCTCTCCATTACCGCAGCTCTCTCCAAACATTGTATTCTTTTTTTTTTATCTCTTTACATGTCTCTTTATTATTACCGTTTTCCTTTGCCTCTGTGCTCTACCATGTCTCCGACCTTCCACCGTTTGTTTTCCGTCGTCGGTCGCATATTGCTACGCGTATCGGAGAGAACCGTGCGGATTCCAGCGACTCGCCGGACGAGGGTACGCTGGTGGACGAAGAGGAGGAGGGCACGTAACCGACACGGCGCTCGGGTCACCATTATTCCACAGAATAGCTGGAGGCGCGATTTTAATGAGCGCACGAGTACGCTACGCGGTGGAGGGTTAATTAGCGTCTTGAACGAAAACCGATACGAATCCACAAAACTGGGCTGGCACTCGCATGCGACTGTTACGTGCTCTTGGGAGGCTCGCATGCGTGGCGGCTTTGACATTTGCCTTCGGGGAAGGAGGCGAGAAGCTCGTCTGGCGTTTCGAAGATTTGTTGCTCTTTCCCCTGTACGCACAGCACACAATTCATGCCTACTTAGGCATGCCTCAATGGAAGCGGGCACGAACTTTGGGCCCACTTGTGTGCACTCTCGTGGGAGTGGAACTGCTTGTAAGTGTCAAAGCCGACCCCAGCAGGAAGTGTAAATTTTATTTAGTGCCAGCGGAATTCTTTCCTTAGAGTTGGATAGCGTTGCCGGATCGCATCGCTCGTAAATATCATGGTTGCGTCACTCACTGGACAAGTGTATAAATATGCAGGGAAGGGTGATTGGTATCCTACGCGGCACAGTGGTAAATATAGTCGTGAATTCTAGTTCCCGGTGTTTTTAGGTCGTTTGAGGATAGACAGGCGCGAGTGCCATATGGAGGTTAGGAAGGTATAGTAGAGAAGTGTGCACAGTAAGAGGTTTGACAAGGTTTACAGGTACGGGAATGCAAATGTAGGTCTGCATCGAGTTAACTACGAGAAACCTCTTTATCTACCGTATCGGTTCTATCGCAACGAAATAATTAATAAATTCGATACATCGATAATCTGTATTTTTGTAATCGATACGTTATTGCGTCGCATTGTTGTCTATTCTGTTCGCGTAATGTATTAAACGTTAGCAACATGTTAACGCACGTTTTGCGGTAACATGTGCGCACATGTACATATTCCTAAATTAAATTTCGTTTGTTTAATAGAGAAATCTGCGTGACCGCCGTCGAAATGGAAAGTATTCAAATTGAATATTTGAGGTAAATTCTTCTTTCCCTCGCAACCTTGTAAAATCAGATTATAGCTGTGAAATTAACCCCGTAATATACCTGTACATACTTTTGGCAATGTAATACACCTGTATATATCTCTGGTGCTACAATACATCTCGACGTATTTTCGATGAAATATTGTATATACGTATAATTAATGAATCGACATAATTACCCGATAACGTATCACTGTATATATCTCCGATAATACGAACGTGCGTTCGCAGCAGAAACAGGTCGGTATGGAACATCCCGCGTACCAAGGATTACACAATGTTTTAAAAAAAAAGACTGTCACGTTCGTCATCGCTGCACATTCGAGGAATCACTCCACACAGCCAGACAGCCCACCTCCTTTTTCCATTCTCCACTCTCCTTTTTTCTTCGTCCCGTTAAAGAATCGAGGAATATCTTTCAGCGCCACTCTCACCTGTCTTCCGCGCTGTACATCTCGCCCATAATGCATATCGTGCATGAATTAACGAGTATACTCGGCGGTACTCGTCGCGCGGTCGTAACGATCGATACGTCGAATGTACCGGCTAATCGATGAAATATTCGTCCGCGCCGCACGCTCATACGCCATCCTTACCCTACAGCCACCTAGCACCGCGTACATCGTGGTTCTCTTTACAAGGGGAACTCTTTTATGCCCAAGGTCATTTCATCGAATCGTTCAACTCTCTCTCTCTCTCTCTCTCTCTCTTTAATAGCCCCTATTTTTTCGCATCTCTGTACTCTATTCAGGAATGATCCGCTCGTTTCGCTTCTCCAGTATTACCAACGTCTTCTTCTTCTTTTTCTACAGAAATTTCTTTTCTTTTCTTTTATGCAACGACAGCACGGAACATCTGACAGCCTCGTATCCAGGATCGGCGAGAAATTCGGCGGCGGGCTCGTTGGCGAGCTCGCGCGAGAGCAGCGCGTCCCAAGGACCGGCGCCATATCGAGTCCTCATGCTGGGTGCCTCGGCAGTTGGTAAGAGCTCGCTGGTCTCGCAGTTCATGACCTCCGAGTACCTGCACGCCTACGACACTTCGATAGGTGAGCGATGATTCATCGTCCTTGTGGCCTAGTATTATGTATACTATCGTCCCTTCTATTGTAATCGACGAAGATCTCATCGATACCGCGAAGGCAAATCGTTCTACGTAGCACTCAATCGATCGAGTACGCGATCCAGTAATCTCATTCGACTCCCCTTCATTTATCCTTTTCTCCTTCCCCTTTTCCACCTTTATCCACTCGAATTCCCGTGCTTACGTCTAGTCGCCCTCCGACGTAAATGTACGGTTTAAGTTGTTCCACGACGCTTTGTTAGGGCTATTTCTTTCGAACCTGTCGGCGAGGAACTTTTCCCTTGTATATAACTACGATTGATCAAAACACTTGTTAAGAGTCGCGGAGGAGGGCAATGAAAAGTTACTTTCCAAGTTTATCTTACTCAGTTGCGTTTATTTTTCTACTTCGAGCGAAGGGTAAACTTGACCTCCTTATTCTCTCCTCGGCAAGCAGTATCGGTGACATCCTTGATATTTTCTTCTGCGCGAACTGTTTCTCTTTACATTAAGTTCCTGTGATCGGATAAAGTACAACGGTTCGAGAACCTCCGTCTTTTTCTCGTGGCAGTTTTTGCTTGAAATTATTGAAAAGCCGCTTCGAGAAAAGAATTCCTCTTTCTTTCAGACGACGAGTCCGGGGAGAAGACTGTAAGTGTGCTACTGGCCGGCGAGGAATCGGAGTTGACCTTTATCGACCATCCATGCGCCGAAATGACAGTGAGTAACGAACATCTTTGCCGAATGGATCCATTGCGTTACGTAGACATCCATACTTCCCTTATCCGGTATGTCTTCCCGTTCCGCCAACCCCGGCAGATTGTTAAGACCGGTGTCTTAGCGTGGAGACTAACTGGAGACCCTACCGAAACTCCTCGTGTTTCGCTTCATCGTCTAGGCGTCCGACGGGCTTACGGAAAGTGGCCAACTTCCGAGGCTGCCGCCTTGTACGGTTCAATTAATTAAGATCACCGTGAGAACGAGAGCTGCGAGGACGCGAGAGCGGAGAGAAAGGTAGACTCCACCGAGACTTAATGACAGGGTGGAATGGGCGCACGAGGTTTGCTTTTGCGCACCGACGAAATTAAATTAAAATCCATTTAGCGCGTTTTACCCCCGAGCGACGCGGCCTTGCGCGTTTAGTGCGTGCATGCTTACAAAGAGAACGATGGTGAGGAACGAAGGGTGAGAGCAACGATCGAAAGGAGCACGAGTATAGAGTGTATCGCCGTTTGCTCGGTACAGAAAGGAAAATGAAAGGACTACCGTAGAGATTGTAAGCGAGAAGGATAAAAGAGGCGAGAGTATTGAGACGAACGGAAATGAAGAAGGAGAAGGAGAAACGCGAGAAGAGAAAAAACGAAGGTGGAGCCAATAAGCAGTTGCCGTGCCTCGGTAAACCATTTCGATCGAATTTACTCTTTAATTGAAAGTACTCTGTCCTGCCTTTCTATCGTGTGAAGTACAGTGGGTAGTAGTCGAGAGTTGGAAGATACGTTGGTGGATGGACGAGAGGCAGTAGTGGAAGGTTAAGCGCGTGAGGGATTGTGGAGGAGAGAGGCCGATATCTATCCATCTCTCGGGGATGTCTGCATCTATCGCGGTGCTCCAGAGAGGACGAAACACATTGTGTGCCATCTGCTATCGCTCGCACCTTCCCCTCTTCTCCTTCGCGCTCATAAGCGCGCGCGGATTCCACCGCACTGTTGCACGAGCACACGTTACTCGGACACCCATGAGGGAGCATTCACAAGGGAGAGAGGACCGCTCGAGTGATGCATCAAGAGGTGAATGTGGTAAGGGAGAAGCGGGAGATGGAATAGTGGATAAGTAGGATGTGAATAGCAGGATCGTTGCGTACAGAGCATTTGGAAGGGTGAAATCGTCTGTGAAATATGCCTCCCGGAGAATTAATCGACCAGCGACTATTAACTTCGTTTTCCCATTTTTAGAAACTTTTCCACGAAGATAGAACGACGATGGCGTGGAGCAGGAAGGGCGAGGAGTAAATAAAATTTTAGAGTTCCGAAGCGTCACCACTAAACGCAGTAATTTCTAGGAGGGCGTAATAAAGTGACCAACAGGCCGGTCACGAATCGATCGATTTCGCGTGGGCCGGTGTTTATACCGTGAGCTCGTAATTGAGCATTCCGGCGCAACACGCCCTTCTCATTCTCGCCTCCCTACAACTTTCCCTTCCTCCTTTTGGGCCCCACCCTCCTTCATTTTTTTTTTTCGTCTTCGATGCTTCTTCCAGCAGACAATGCGAAACGACTTCCTTCTTCGGAGGCTAACACAATTTCTGGGAGCACGTGAGGAAAAGCGAAATGGTAGCTGCTTCTTCGGAGAGGAGAAAAACAAAAGCGATCGGACGAAGGGGGTGCACCACCGATGACGGAAGATGCTGCCACGATAAAAATAGGGAAGCACCCTGAGTCGTCATCATCGATCGATCCCGCGGCGCACGGAACGCTTAGAGCTTTTCTCGTGATTCTAAGGATATTAACATCCCCGCGGATAGCAATGGAGGGGATAGAGAAGGGAAGAGGGGACAGGATCGTTGGGTGACACGCGTGGTGCAATCGGTCGATTAAAAATGTGTGTGGAGATCCGTTCTCAAAGGGAGGAAAAAATCGATCGATAAATGCGGCAACGGGTTGTCGAGGAGTGGAAGAATGAGCGTGGCGAGAGGATGAGAAGGAAGAACGGAGATAAAAGCGGAGGGAATTTGAAAGCGTGGGATGCAGTGGAACTCGGACGCAGTTAAAACAATATTAATCTAAAGCGCGGTAAATTTACGGTGAAAACATGTCGAGTACGAGCCCGCGGAAGAAGAAGCTAAAGAAAATGGGGGAAAAAGTGCGGTTACGCTGGAGGACACGAGTAGAAGACAGGAGGAGGAAAAAGACGGACGGCAAGAAGGATCAAAAGAGTAGAACGGAAAAAGGGAAGAAATAAGAGTGAGTAAGGACAGAGGCTACACTAGGTCCGTGTCTTTTCGCTACGTGCCTCCGGGTGATGGCCACCGGATGCGGCGATGAGTCTCGGCACAGTCTTCCTCCAACCTATTTCCCACTGCGCCCGACATTATGACGGAAATTGAGAGAAAATCAAATTTGCGCAGCAAAGAGAGAGCCCGCTATCGTAAAACGCGGAGTTAGGTAGAGGTAGCGAGGTATGTAGGCGTGTAGGTAGAAAAGTAGGAAGGAATATGGTCGAGGGATGGATGCACGGATACGTAGGTAGGGTGTCCCATCTGCGAAGTGTAGAGGTGGGACAGAAAAAGGGAACGATGGAGAAGGAAGAAGGAGGGGCTCGGGGTGGTTTACCGATGTACGTCGCAACGAATAACGTATAACGAAGTGTCACGGCACAGGCGCACATGGAGCACGGGTTGAAGTGTCTAATCAGAAGAGGGGCGAAGACGTATCGGACGAGAAGAAGGAGGGCAAGGGAGAGAGGGCGAGAAGAAGAAGAAGAAGAGGATGGAAGGCATGAAATAGAAAAGGAGGAGAGAGGAAAAACGAAGGGGGTGGTCGATGGAGGTGTGTGGGGGATGAGAAAGTTCCGAAGGAAGGGGTGAGGCTGGGAGGACCCTGGAGAGAGGAGTGGAACAGGAGGGGTGGGAGAAGGTGGATAAAGAAAAAGAGAGGGAGACAGGGAGAACGGAGGGAGTAGGAAAGAAGTTGCAAAGCCACGGAAGCGTGCCCATAGCGCCGCTACCGCCGGACACGTTGGGAGAGCCATTCACGGGCATCGAGCCATGATGCGTGCTCAACCGTGAAACGATCGATCCCCGCATTATATTCGATATCTCGATGCACCCCATCATCCCTTTCTCCCCTTCGGCGTCTTCTCCCCGTACACTTCTTCTCTTCGTTCTGCCAATTTTTCCATTTGTCTCGCCCCGTGCCTCGGATCGCAAACCGACACGTCCAATTGTCAGAAGATAAATCAAAAATTTCGAAACGCTGGATTTTCTCCCTTCGACATTTTCGTCCCTTTCGCAAGGTTAACCAGCCCCATTGCCGTTAATATAATATCGTTGCTCGGTGAGAAGGGGAAAGTCGGGATTCGTCGAGCATCGGTGAACCGAATTGGGGCAATTACTCGGACGTATCGGTGAAAACACGCAGAAAATCGTATGCCACGCGCAATGGAATCTCCTGAATGTACTTAGGACCTCGGAAGGTTAATGTCCGAAGGTTTCCGACAGAGGAGCGAGGAAAATGCGCGATGCCCGTTCTCCACTAGACGACGGTATAATTACGGATGACGTTTATTTCCTGCTTGAATGGGGTCATCGTTCGATCAGAAGGTGGAAGAAAAGGGAGGAAAGACGAGGAAGAGAGCACTCGCCACGTCGAACAAATGAACGAATACATGTACGGACGGACGGACTGGGAGAGTATATTTCCGCTAACTGGTTTCCCCTCGTGGCCCATCGGGTAATTCCCGCTAAGGCCCGACGTATATATTGAGATGACGGAAACGGCAGCCGCGACAAATGGCTTCACCTACGAAATTCTCTGTCGTTCGCTTTCCGTTCTCTCTCTCCCCCCCCCCCTCTCTCTCAATCTCTCTCTTTCTTTCTCTATCCTTTTCATCGCCACTGCAAGGGTTCTTCATTTTCCATTCGCCCACGTTTGACGGATTTGCCTCCATTCTCCCGTACATTCACATTTGCGTGTTGGCGACCGCTTTATTCGGACGTTACGTCTCAATTACCCTTCCGAAAGTACTGTGTTCCCCCTCAAATGGCCGACAATGAACCTCGGTAATCGAATGTGCTGCATATGAAAGCTCGACATCGCGCGTGCGCAAATTGCTTATGTTGGATTGACGGGTGCGCAAAGTTTTGCAAGGAAGGTGATTAAAGATGTTTCGCGTACCTGGTACCTGTGGAATGGCGCGGAACGCGATCGAAGCAATGGAGAAAGTTTTCGTTTGCCGTCATCGAGAGTTAAGATGGTAGAGAAATTGTGGAGATATTCTCACGTCCCTATACCGTTGGAGATGGGTCGCAGTCGGCCGACGGAACATTCTCTAAGTAGGTTACAGACGCATTAGGACTTAGTACATTAAGGATAAATGTAATTGCTGTTCCGTCGGACGTTCGCAAGATGGCTTGTCTCGGAACGGAGAGAGTTTCATCACTTCTATCTCCTGCCACGACTACCCACGTCCACCTCTCATGTGATTCTTTACTCTTAGGTACTCGAGGCTCGGATGGCGAAAGAATTTTTTCGTCGGCATCCACTTCTCGACATTATTAGTTAAAAGCTTCTTCCTTCTGACCCACCGTCTCCTTCGATTTCTCGTTTCAGCCGGAGAACTGTATAGCTACGTACGAGCCGCACGCTTACTGCGTAGTTTACTCCACGACCGATCGAGCATCGGTCCGCGTCGCGGAGGAAGTTCTTCAAACCCTTTGGCGCAGCGACCACGTGTCCGCTCGAGCGGTCATCCTCGTTGGGAACAAGGTCGATCTCGTGCGGTGTCGCTTGGTGTCGACCGAAGGTAAGCCATCGCTTCGTCGCTCTCCGTCTCCTCTTCCTGTCGTCCCCCTTCGCGTAATCGCACCCATCCCTCTCATTCTCGCGCCACTATCAACCCCCTTTCTGGTCCGTCACGTTTTCTCGCCCCATCCGTTTCGTCTTCGCAACGTGCCTCGTATACATTCCCTCGATTCTACACTCTACCCTTGACTGTGTGTTAAATGGTAGTAGAGCTATTAATACTACTACCCTGTCTACCGAAAACTGAGCTTGTCCCCGGGTGGAGCGAACGTATGGAACGTATGGACTGAAAGAGCGATCCGTGTTGTTGGTAAACACCCTATAAAACACTATCCTCGAGAAGAGGATAGACGAGAAGAGAAGGGATTAGTAGGTTCATCGAGTTCTCTGTCGACGAGAAAAACGCGTAATTGGGTTTCACGTGGGAAACGCGGCCACGCGCTGGTGAGGATCTTATAGGAGGAGAATTTTTCTTACCGACTACTCGGAGCAGTGGGTGGAACGATAATTAGGCATGGAGGAGGAACACGAACGTCGGTCAAAGTTCGATGGAGGAACGAACGTATCTCTTTTCAAAGTGTTCGTCCAGGAACGAGAGGAGCGTGTTAGCCGCGAGCGAATCGGGTGGAAGAGCGTTTATCGAAGTTTCGAGGAAAATGGAAATTAATGGGGATCGGGGTAGCGACGATGGCGCGAGGAAAAAAAAGGAAGGACCAAGGACGTACGCTCGTGGACTAGAACAGAAACGCAGTGAAAATTAGTCGTGCGCGGTGTGCCATCGCGTTAAATGGAGTAGGTTGGAAATTCATTCGCCAAGACGTTGACCCTTCCAACTAAAAGAAGCTGGCAGCTGAGAAGTTGAAAATATTCTTCCTTTTCCGCATTTCAGAGGGCAAATCCATGGCCACCTCCTACGACTGCAAGTTCATCGAAACGTCCGTAGGCATAAATCACAACGTGGACGAGCTCTTGGTCGGACTGCTCACGCAGATACGCCTCAAACTGGAGAATCCCGAGAGAACGCGCGACCTCTTCCGCAAGAGGTCGCGGAAGAATCGCAGCAGATCACCGCTGGGTTCGTGCTCGGAGAACAATTCGCCGAAGAAGTTTCGCGGTAGTCGGACCAGCACCAGCCTCAAGGTACGGAACCTACTGGGTAAGGTATGGGCCAGGGACAGCAAGTCGAAGAGCTGCGAGAATCTGCACGTGCTGTAAAGGGGTGAGCCTTTGAATCGGCTGAATGTCTGCAGCCTACAATCGGTGGAGAGTTTGCCTTGGAGTCGGCACGTTTGCCTTTCAAGGAGGAGGACGGTAGGTACCCTACGCGTCGTTCGCGCCACTCGAGTCCGTCTCGAAGCGGAAGGAGCGTGACGCGCCACCGACGAAACCTTGTCCGTTTGACGAACGATCGACGAATCGAAGCGGAGCGTTCTCACGTTGCCAAGCCACGCGCACCCGGGCGATCGTCTCGATTCGCACGCGAATTCGTCGACTCGTCCGCACGCGGAAAGATTGGGATTCCAGGATTAAACGATTTTTTCCTCGCGCGATTCGAAGCCTCGTGTGCCGTCGCGCGTTCGGTCTCAGCTTTCACGCGGAAAATCCTCTTGGAGGATCCTCCTGAAAACGACGGGCACTCGCGCGAGTAACAAGTACACTTCGTCAGAGCGGGCGTGTTATCGATCGCAAAAACACGCGGTTTATAAATAAACTTACGTATGACTCTCCCCCGCCGTCGCTCCTCGCGAGTGAGCTTCGAGCGCCCACCCTCGGCTTCGCTCGTTCTCGACCACGCGTTTCCTCCGAATTCTCGCGACGCTTTTTTGGCGACTATTCGCGGCAGATTTTCCAACGAACGCTTGACTTCGAGCGCATCCGCTTCTCCACCCACCTTCTCGATCACCCGCGAGTACGAGAATACTCTGTTACGCTTTCGTTCGGAGAATCGGATCCGAGAGGATCCGTCCTCCGGAAGCTTTTATCGGTTGCGCGTAGCGATCGAGACGATCGGGGTCGATCGGGCTTCGAGCACGGCGATTCCACTGCCCGTTAATTAATTACTCGTCCATTTGATTCGACTCGTCTTCGAAGCGGCACCGACGCTTTCCATTCTCATCCGAGTCCTCGCGACGACGGTGTCCCGAGCGCACTCGCTCGTGCGCGCGAGGGGCTTTCTCAAAAGTGAAACGAGCCGGACGGTGCTCGCGACGAGACGTTTGTGAAATTTTTGCGCGCATGCCACCGCGCGCCGTCGTCGTCGCCGGGAATGTTAGGCGCGAGATCGGCCGTGAATATGTAGTTTATAAATAAGCGCTTGACCACGCGTACGCCTCACGCGACCATAGCTCGTGGTCAATGAGCGGTAGAGCACTCGCCTTACCTTCACGGAAAATTGCGCGACGAACCGCCCCTTTTGATTGCTCTAGCAGCGGGACCCGAACGTTTCAACAACGATCCTTCATTATCGATTTACACCGATTTTTTACAAGGAGGACATTTTTTACGCCGTTAAACCATATGTACCTGACGCATTCGATCGGCGCTTAATCGAACCCTCGATAATCGATATTCGCCCTACGATTTACTTCGAACGCTCTACGACTCGACGCTTCGCTCTACCTATCTCGGCACGATAACCCGCGCTTCAATAGTCCGCTGTTCCTCTTAATTATTAATTCCACTATTTCTTAGAACTCGGTCGTCCGCGCTCGACTTTCGCCTACGTCGCACGATGATTCTTTTTTTCGTCCACGACGATTTTCTCTCTCACCGTTGACGATCGTTGACGATCCGATACGGAAAACATCACCGGACGATACCCTCGCATCGATCGACGACACATACGCGTCAAGCGATTCGCTTGCGCACGCTCCACACGGGGAGGCGCGCGCTACTTGGAACGAGATCAAAGGGAGACGGAGAGATCAAAATTTCAATTTCTCGATTACAATGTCACACGAGACTTCCACGCAATTCTCTCTCTCTCTCTCTCTGCGAATCCAACAGCGAGCCTCTCGCGTCGTACGCTCTTAGTCCACTCGGAGATTGTCCTCCGGTATCGCAATAAGAATCTGTCCGCTCCGAATAAAGAAGCAATTTTAGAGATTTCTCTTTCTCTCTCGAGACTGTAGCGTTCTAGTCGTTTACCTTCCATTGCGCGTACGAGGTCCATTAGCCGGTAAGTGTACACAGCGGCATACTTCGATATATGCGATACCGTTACGATACGATAATAATACTACGTACGATACCACTAGCGAAGAGCTGTACGTACATGTAACCGTGTTATAACACAATGTACGGAAATTGCACGATTTAACGAAATTGTATTTGCGCGATTTACCGCTCGCCATCGAAGCACGAGGTAGAGCGGGAAAATTTGATCGTAGAGAAAGGAGGCAACGTCTGCGGGGACGGATGCTGTGTATTTGAGCATCGGAGGGTACTCTCATCGATGGCGGAGAGACTGAGCCACGCGCGTTTTCCACTTCAATAATATGCCGTGGCTCCTCCGATCTAGCTGTATATTTACTCTGTACCAGTCGCCGACCAAACGGCTGCCATCCAAGTGATTCTACCACCCGTTAATTAATTACACCTCTGTATTCGGTGCTTAGGCGTGATCATCGCGCGGGCGCACCCCTCCGTCTATCCACGGGGAGTGCGGTAAAAAGAGGGAGATAGCGAGGAGCAGGGGCACGAGGATGCTCGAACCAACGCAAAAGAGAAAAGTATAGGATGTTTCTCGCAACCGTTACGTAGTCGAGTCAGTGCAGCTCGTCGAGGAAAATTGTCCGACGCGTAATTACTCGCTGCCTTATTTTCAGGATTTGTTTGGAAGTTTTAGCAAATGCCTTCGCGTCTGAATAGTGCATTCCGTTAATGAAAATGATCTAACGTGTAATTTCGTCGCATATTATTTGCACGCTTTGCTCGTAAATTTTTAGGAGGCCACCGTGTAGCCAGCCGAATCCTCCTGCTGTTTCTCCTTCTGGCTCCGTTGCTCGCAACCCCGTGACTTCCATTGGTCCGTTACTTTTTACCCCTTTCCTTCTTCTCTTCTTTCTCCGTCACCTTCTCCACCCTATGTTTATTTCCGTCCTTTCTCTCCTTGCCACGGCTTTTGCCGTTCTCTTTTCCATCCCATTCTTCTTTCTGTCGCGCGAAGCTTTTTCGTACTTCTCGCAGCCCGTAGCAGCGACCAAGTTGCACCAGGCCAAGAAAAGGGCAAACGGACTTTGGCAAATTCGTCATCGGTGACGTGCAACCACCGCCCCATTTCCATCGCGTCAATAGCGAATGGGACGGCACGAACGAACACGCGAAGAATTGCAGCGCACGTTCCACACGTCCAATGCCGTATTCTACGCGCATGGAACGCGCACACACATATTATACCTATACCTGTATGCACCGATGTCTATGAATGTGTAGATACGTATGTCGCACGCGAGCGTTAAGAGAATAAACGCGTTCTTAAGCTCGTGTCTATTAAGCGTGCAGATACCTCGTGAACACCATTAACGACGCTAGATGAATTTAATTATTTACGATAGCATTTAGGAGAGATTATCTCGCGACGATGGGCGGGGGTGAGCGCGCGTGCCCAGCGCAAATTTCAACAATTTTCCAATTTCTCTCTGCCCAATCCCGCGCGCTCCTCCTCCCTTCCCTGAAACGTACGCGGGGAACGGACGGACGAGAATTTGGCAAAACGTGACCGCGCGAGATCCTCGCCCCGCTAGCGAGAGATGGTAAGTGGAACAAGTAGATATTAAAGAGGAAGCGGCGGATAAGTGAAAAACATTCGACGCATACGAAGAAGACGAGTACACGAGATTTCGCGCAGCCGGGCGCAGAATTTCTTTCTTTTTTCCTTCCTCGGTGCTGACGACGAGGTCCTCTCTCCTTCGGACAGATTTCACGTTTCTCGAGTTTTGAAAAGGCAAGAAATTAATTGAACTTATTCGCACCGACCGTTCGTATCTCTCTCCACGTCTTCCACTTTGCGCGAAGATGAAGTAATTTGTTGTTTCAAATCTCACACAACCACGAGTGAACGACAACAAGGGATAATACCGATCATTGTAATATTTAGAAGATAAGGTAAGAAAATGCCGTTGTCGTAAGTGAGGCGGTAGGTCGAGCGACGTGAAGAAGGATCGAGGACAGCAGCGCTTGACGAATTCGATGTTTGTTCTTCCTTGCGGATGGAGATCTGACTCGGTTATGGTAGATGGGGAGAAGTTTTAGTTCCTGAAATGGGTAAAGGCATGGAGTGGAAGCACGGACGGTGGCGAAGTACTTCGAAGAATGAAGGAAGTTTGCTCGAGAGACGTTAAAATTTCGAAGAAAGCTCGAAGAGTTCAACGCGCCACGTCGCGTGGTCAATAACGGTGGCTGGTCTGGCCCACGCGAGCAATATCTACTGTCGTCTCCTCGACGCGACTTTATCCCTGCGGTCGTTTCTTTTTCTTTCGTTCTTTGGCACTGCTGTTCCTACATAATGTCCATTTTACGTGTGTGCCTCCAATTATTAGAGTTATCGACGCACATCTCGTGGAAGGGGTTGTTAAGGGTAATTATTTCACCGTACGAACTGTTACCATCGTGGTTACCGCACATCGACGGAACGAACTTACGCAACGTGATTACGTTACGACCTTCCGTTACAAGTGTAGATACGCTTTGAGTGACCGCAAGCGGAGGGAATTTCGCGCGGGAGAAATTTTCTCGAAATAGACCACCGGTAGATATCGGTGCCTATCTCCCGTACGTTGGCCAGCCTACCACTGTCGTTGATCGTACGTTTATTTGTTTCTAATTACTAGACCCTAATGAACGATCGAGAGAGCCTCGTTACCGCGGTCAGCCCTTCCCCGTCCTCCTCCTCCTCCTCATCTACCCTCTGCGCTACGGCTTCGTGTCGTTAACTGCGAGGCATGATTTCATATATACATATATGTATATATGAACTAAAACGAGTTCGAGGCGCGTGTGACTGATTATCGAAGCGCGGACCGAGAGACCGCGCGTTGAATTATTTACCGATAAAGCTTTTCGGTATACGTCCAGTCAGCGTTTACGAAAGCCCGATCAGCGGTTCCCGTCGACTGTTAAAATGAGGACACGGCTGGCAGCCCACTACTCCCCGAGCTCTTCCACTCCGAAAATTTCGAACGACGAAAAGTGCGTAGGTCAATCGGCGTCCGCTTGCGCTCAATATTATGCGATTATGAAAAGGTAGAGGGAGAGGGAGAGTGATAGAAGAGGGGTATCGGAGATAGGGATACGAAGAGATATGGATTGCGTGAGTAGGGGATACAGAGGGAGAGATAGAGAGTGAATAAAGATAGAGTTACGACGTGTATATAAATACGATGGAAGAGTGGGTGGGGGAGAGTGAAATAAATGGGAGGACACACGCACACTCGCTACCGCGAAGTCAGGACTTTAGGGTCGAGATGGAAGGCAGAATTTCTCTTTACAGCGATGATCGAAGGGATCCGCGTGCACAACGATTTGTCACACGAAGTGTCGCAATTGCAGAATCCACGCTGTGAGTAGCGCGCGACTAATTGAAACGTCCGTGACCTCTCGGTATGACTGATCGCAACCACTGCGGGTTCACGAAACGTACGACGACGAGCGGTAGAGAAGAAGGTGGGTCGCACTTTCGAACGATTATTTCGGTTGGCACAGATCGGACGCGACCTTACCCTTCAAAGCCCTCGAACACGCAAAAAAAAAAAAACTGTTCAATGATTTTCCGTCCATCCGGGAAAGTGCGAGACGTGCGACGAGGGCGCTAATCGGGCTTCTCCTTTTATATAACGAGACTTCGCAAATTTCGTTAAACGATCACAGAGTTTGTACCTTATATCGCGTATTGTAATAATTCTACATACGTTTGAGATTACTGTCGACCGCACGATCGTAGCATCAAATGCGATTATCATTATTAAATTAATTGGATTCTTGAACGTCACAGACGAGTCTACGGTGGCTAATAATAATACATAACACGTGCACACACACACACACACACACACACACACACACACACACACACACACACACACACACACACACACGTACCACATGTAAACACGTACCTGTCGATTTGACATGCGCGCACATGTGCACTTGATCGGAAATTAAAAGTGGGAAATTTACGACCTTTAATTTTCAACGGACAGAAAGAATAGGGTTGTGGAGGTGTAAATTGCACAAAGGTTACGCATGAACGAGCGCGGGTACACGCAGACACCGAACGTACACGCACGCAAAGTAAGTGGCAGATTCCACGCTTTTTGGACAAGGGCGTGGAACGTTGATTACTGTACACACACACACAAAGCACACATATATTGTGGACCATAGCCTAGCGATTAGGCAAATTTTTTCTTAAACTCGATGTTATGTCTGTAATATTTTAAGAACGTAAGGTTCGTATTCGACGAGCGATCGATTTTCTTCCTTCCCGTGATCCAACGCCCCACAGGCCCACGTACCCCAATCAACCCCCTTTTATTGGGTGTGTCGTATTTGTACCAATATTCCAAATAGTAATAATAACGATAATGGTAATGACATTAACAGTAATAATAATAACAATAATAATAATAATACGAGCGATGAGATACCAAGAGGGAATTATACTGTTATTACGGAATTAAACGTTAAGCATGTCCGTGCAATTCCCAAGCGGACGACAAAGTTGTGCGTCCGAGCGTGAGAAGAAGCGAGGTTTTTTCGAACGAAACTAGTCGAATATTTCTTGTCTCAATGATGCACAGAGCGCAATAGATGCGTAGTAGAAGGACGATCGCGTTCCGGCCGTCGCCGCCGCCATTTCTCCTAAACAATATTGTGAAATAATTTTTCAAGATCTCAGCATGCGTAATATAATTTATACTCTCGCCGTACTTTAAACGAATTGTCACGGGTATTGATTTTTTTATGAGCGTGTGTGTGTGGGGTATAAGCTATAATCAAAAATTTCTGTATGAAATAAAGCCCAAGCGAGAGAGCGAGGAAGAGAGTGAGAAAGTAGAAGAGAAAGAGAGGAAAAAGAGTGAGAGAATGAGTATATGTGCGTTGTGTGAAAGAGGAAGCGAGAGAGAAGGAGAGCGAGACGAAGAAACGAAATGCTTGCAATAACCGTTAACATATTAAACGCCTTGGACGTTCTCAGTGTTCTCGTCCTCTCGTGTAATAAAAAAAAATCTAGCCATTATACATATTGTAACGTATACATGCATATACATAAACATATTATAATTATAATTATAATTATAAATGTACATCGGTGAGAATTGACTAGGACCGAAAACGCTGCCTGAGCGGCTCTTACACGTAAAACAAAACCTACGAACCACACCAAACGAACAAGCAGACAAACAAAAATAATTAACGCCACTGTACCTTATTAAAAAAGTTTGTGAAATTCCTTGTGCGAAGAAGGTAGGCCTCGACGTTCTACCATTATTTATTAACGCCCCTTTCAATAAACGGGGATTAATGAAGTTTTCAAAACTATCACCGGCGCATCGGCAACGGGCAAAGACCGATTTGGAATTGTAAGATTTTTTTCGTTGCTCCCACTCGTACCTGGTAATCCCCTCCTCGCAATTTGGATAATTCAAACGATATTACTAATAATATTAAAACGCCGTGTAATAGGTGTGTCAGATTATCGAACTTCGTTCTTTCCGTTACTGCTCTCGATAGGGATAGTTTGCCTGCGTATCGATATTAATAGAGGAGAGTATGAGAGAGTGAGAATGGTCGGAGAGCGAGATACCGAGAAGGAATATGTTGGAGAACTAATGTGATCCAGAAGCCATGTACACGAAGGGAAATAAAGAAACAGTGAAATTTTGCGCTGTCCTCGTTCTAAGGCCGATTAATAAACGTATGTCCTGTCGCAAGTCACGTGAGATTATCATCCTAGGATAAGCTCCGTGCTGATCATTACCCCCCATAAGCGCACTAATTACCGTGCTCAACGTTGCAGAGCAAAGAATCATTTTTTAGCTCGCGTACATTCGCGGATATTAAACGAGTCTCGAGTAATCGTGTAACTCAATTTTGTTGCATATTATCGATTGACGATAGTACTGTAACATTACCGCTAGGGTCCCTTGGAAGGTCCTGGCGACGATGGGGGGTTATAGCTTTTCCGATACAAGGGATGTCTTTTAACGCAATCGATAAAAGAAAAAACATATAGATTGCGAGCGCATTGACCTACTGAGCCAGATGCGCCGATGTGCGACGCATGTGGAAGGGGAAAAGGATGTTGCGGATAAGGAGAAATACGTTACGGTACTCTCATTCGAACAATTCTAGATCGTCATTCGGCTATTCGCAGTGTGTACGAGTTAAAGATTGTTTTTAATTTTCGCTAATTATTTCGATCCGACGCGAAACTGCACGAGTGAGTATGCACTCTCTGCCAGATCGTCCTGCGCATGCGCATGCGACATACCTATAACCCGGAGAACCGATACCATTTCGCGCGCATACGTGAATGTATTTAGTTGGCGCGGTCGAATGCACAGTAGTCAACGTGTTATTTACTCAGTTGTTAACATGCTCGCAATGAGGATTGAAATAGTCTCTGACATTAAAAGGTTCACGATAAGGTAACGATGTGACGAGATAGCTCGTTCGCTGATTAAATTAAGTGTACGATCATCGGTTACTTATACGCGAGCCTTGGACTGAAGATTTATCGAATAAATTAAATTATCTTTCGTATTGTTGTCGGCGCAATCGAACTGTGAAACGACAATTGAAATGTATTATTAGCTAAATTGATAGCGAGGGAAGAAAAAATAGGTCATTTGCCAAGGTGGCGCCATCGTACGATGCTGCCGCGATTTACTTTCTACTTCTGAAAAGTATGCAGAATACATTGCGAGTATTGCAACATTGCGGTTCTCCGAGACTACCGTTAAAAGTCATTGGGCCGTAATTAATTGCTGGCAACGTTCTATAAATGTCTAAGTATCGTTCACTTACCATTATATGGTTTCGTAGATTGCAATATTGTCAGGAGAATATTGATTTATTTTGAATCGATTTCAAAGTATCGAGGTGAGATCCAACTTTGTTATACATATGCAGCGCTGATTTGATAAATATCAAATGAAATTAACTTCTTTTCTTATATTTCAAATTACACAGGTTTCGTCGCATAATTATCGTAGGTCGGCGTACGCGTATTTTTTATTTTCGATGCTTTCAAGGGTACGATAAGATTTGAGGGTATCGTCGTATTTAGCGAGCATACGTACTATATGATATAATGTTGATATACAGAAGAAGTTATATTTAACTGAGAGTGTCAAATGATCTGCCAGATTAATTATATTCTCTTCTCTCTTCCTGGTCTTCCTCTTTCCCCACAGCCTCCTCATTCTTATACATACATCTACCTTCTACCCCCCTCGCGTGTGCAGCAGGGTCACATGCCCATACGCAACCCACACACGCACACACACACTTGTCCAGAAAGTCTCGTCGAGCGACTTATTCGTCTCTTTCATTTTGGTGCATGTTTCTATATATGCCGATAAATTCATTGGCAGCTTGTGCTGGCTTGTGCTGTCGCGCAATGGATAACAGTTTGTGTTGGTTGTGTGATGCTAAAGGAACATAGAGTTCAACTTTACTGCCAATCGTCAAATTGTTTTTAATAATAGATCTAAATCCAGTATGTAAATAAAAGCTCAATGGTAATATCGTATTTACGACTAAAATACAGCCAAATATTTAACTGGCTGGATGAGATCGCACTAACCTAAATAAAACATAACCCCCTTGTTGCATTGTTTTTTTCAGATGATTTGTATTAACCTTATGAAAAAGAACAGTATACCGAGTATATCTAATTTTGTGTCAAAAGTGGGTTATTCTCGGCGAAGTGATAAAAACATAACATCGTACAAACTCATTAAATCAAATGATGAACCTTTGGATGGTAAATAAACAACAATAAATTACATTACTCTTATGTGTGCTATATAAATAATATATACGTAGTGCTTTATTAGTTATCATATAAATAAGTACACTGGTTCTTGTCACCATATTGTAACAAACACTTCTATAAGCTACACGTTATGTCATCTTGGCATCGTAACTTAATAATTATTTTTATTGTTGCGCTATGTAAACAGACATTGACAGCGCCATGTTTGGAACAAATTCGAATTGGGAGCTACTGACACCAGTGGGATTTAGATTTTATTTACCTGGTAGTGTTGGACCTGGTTGGCTAAATTTATCGACGACAGCTCAAGTGACAACGCAGTTCTTAGATATCAATGATAAAACTAAAGTTCATTTGCCATTTAATAATGTTAAACACGACAGAAAACAAAGAAACTGCAACACAGAACAAGGAATGTTACATTGTGTTGCTCAGGAATGTCCAATGTTGTTGCGAAAGGGAATAGAGGAACTTTTTCCCGGTTGTTTAGATGTGAGCGCACCACAGTTAACGATAGTCACAATTTCTCAAAAAGCTAACCTTAAGACTATGAGATGGAACAAAGAAGGAGAAACTGAAAAGCTGACCAAATATGTAAGTAACAATTGTATTAAATTATTTAAGAAATGCAAGCATACTGGAAAAAAAATATATATATTTTTATTTTATTAGTTTGTATTAGCTGCATCCGAGATTTGTACAAAGCTAAAACTGGTTGGATATTGGGCAGACTTTATTAATCCATTTAGCGGACAACCGTATTTAAGTCAACAGAAAAATAATCTTCTGTATGAAACGGATGAGAGATTTCGATGCTTGGGTTTTACGGTAGAGGAAAAAAGTAATTGCAAGATTATTTCGTATGATAATAGTGTAAAAAATTTTATCGGTGAGTATGTATATCTTATAATTTAATTTCTTCACTTTTTCAGTATTAGTTTTAGTATTCCTTTAGTAATATCTTTTTAGTATTTAACTTTAAACTGTTTTTTTGAGGTCCGTTATATTAACTTGTAACCTTAATTAGACTACTATATCGGATTATAAGGTAGTTATTCATATGTTGTCAATACGATAAATGTTTTGTTTTATTGCAGGAAGCCTATATACTACGGCACCTGCCAGTACTGAATTTTTAAAAGAAATTATAAGTAATGTTAATAATGATGAATAAAGAAAGGAAAAGATAATATACCTAGCAATTGTTGAAACGGTATATCATATACTCTCTTTACATGTTGCATTTTAAAATGTGTTCTAAGCATATGTAAAGAGATCGAAGTATCAAAATATGATATTGAATGATATGGCCAAAAACAAGCGAGATTTTATTTAGACTTAGTTCCTATTACTGGTATCATTTGCCTCCTTTGATCCAAAAGAGCTCTGGACTCATTGGTACATTTGACTTATAAGTGAACGCATAATGTTGTAAGGCATGTTGTGGAAGGGCCAAAAACACATTATTTATGTTCATACAAATAGCATGAATATTTTGAAATCTTCAATATTACAGGAATTAGAAGATTTATTGATAACTTTTTCATAAAATCTATTATTTAGGTATGAGGATACCAGCTATTAAAGGTGGTGTAATGTGCATCGTGTATTGTATAAATGTAAATAATCCTAACTACTCTGTGATCCATAGTAAAAGCTTATCGTATGCGAAACATAGAAGGAATACAAAAATGAATGTGCATATGATTCCTTTACTATAATTTATGGATTTGCTACTGTAGACAGCATGCCAAAATTGATCTATTTATCAAAGGGTGTCAAGAATTGGTCAAGCGCATACTTATAATTTTTTAGTACAGTTGGTTTGTGTATATATCCATGAACTATCTGATAAGATTTTATGAAATTAAAACACGAAGGTCTGCATTAATTCCTGTTATCGGAGGTTTTTATTGTAAATTCTTATATCAATAATAACAATCACAATGAAACGTTTATAAATTCTTATGTTACAATTGTATAACAACTCTTTAATATTTCACTAATATACATTTTAATAAAAATGTATATGAACTTAAATAATATTTCAGTAATTAACAAAGGATTTAAATGTCACCTGACAATACATAAAACAACAACGATTATTATCGCAATGAGAATGCTGATAAACACTATAATGAATCGATATTAATAATAACAGGAGTAGATGTGTATAAAAGCTGTACACTCCTTGTACGAAGTGTAATAAGGCCGCTATGTACTTTGAATTTTGTCATAGGGACCTCTAGTTTCTAGGTAACTGATACCACCTGCGGGAAAATTTCTATCCTTTCCCCGACGTGTATTTATAATTGAGAGTATATCTTAACTCTATTTACGCTATTACACTGCGTACTAACAATTTAATACTAAAAAGCGTCTTTATTAACGAAGGGCACAGTGTACCCATTCGTTGGTAGGAGCGCATAATGCTATATCTTATATTAAAATAAAGTTTTTCATAATTATTTTTATCAGGGTATCTTCTATCGTTCTTCCTTAGACCTACTAACTTGTTATCATAAAATATTAAACTATCGTAGATAGACAGATCGAAAGAGCAGGAGATGCTTGTGAATGTTATTGAATCACGTTGTAAAGGATGACGCGGGGAGACTGGCAGGGTAGGTAAAGACGTATGAATTTTACAGTTAGTTGTGGGGAATGATCGCAGTTTTACTTGCGAATTGTGATCACAGGGTAAGAAAAAGAAGAAGAGGAAGTAGAAACTTTCGTCGACCCTTATCAGTGGATCGAAAAACATCCGCGAGTGTCAAGCGCGCATCGCGATCCTCTCATCATCGTGTCACACCTATCTACTCAAATTTCATTATACACATCGGCCAATACTATCTGCCCAGAATCGAGCAGGTAACGTTATATGCACTATTATTTGGAATGTATTCTACCCTCTATCATTGACAAATAATTTCCTATTACTTGCCAGCCTTCGCTGTACAGTTTCAAACACGTTGGATCAACTTCGGCGGAGTTGGAACATCGGATGGATCAGGAGCTACCTCACATTCATTCGATCAAGAGGCACTCTCATATTGAAAAAGAACAAGTCCCATCCTGGATGACTTGGACAGAAGTTGAAAAGTTCGCCTGACCGTATAACGAGCTAGTCCACTTCGAGTTTCCGGAAGGAGCCCGATATACCACCGAGATTTTCGCCACACATGGTTTGGTAGGCCTTCGGAGAGATTTGGATGTACATCTCGTCCAATGCTTTTAATCGATTTCTCTTCTTTTTTAAGGACTCTTTGAAAACGGCTGTAAAAAGGGGAGATTGTCGACTGACTCGAAATGGCGTACGCGTTGTAAAACATTTAAAGGCCGATGAAACAATGTATTTTATCGACTATTCGTCGTCGGAGGCTTCACTCACCGATCATATCCGCTAGTGGAACTTCTCCACCGTATTCCTTAGGTAAGATTTTCGGATCGACCGCCTCCTTCAGATCGTCGATAGTCTTGTGCAGCTGCAAGATAACAGTAAATAGAATCCGTATTACACGATCTACTACGAAGTGTGACATGATACGAAGAAAATTTGCTCTCGCGCGGAACTATATTGCAATTAAGTTCAAGATCTCACCGAAACACGTGACTTCAATTTGTCATTGAGCAAGGATATAGCGAATTCGATGATCTTCGATGCGTAGCCGGGAATGTTGACGAAGTGTGTCTCCTTGTGCCTCATCGGGGTGCTGTTCTGTATGCATCTGAGCATATTGCGTATGTCGGTGATGGACCAGGCGCCTAGGTGGCCCATCGTCAACCCGGCCTCGTCGTTTATGTGCGTGTAACCGCGCACTTGGTTCTCCTCGTCGTCCATCAGGGCTTCTACGACAAGGCTATGGGCACGAGCCATTTGCGCCGACGTGTACTTGTAAGGATCGAAGCGTCCTTGGGCAGAAAGAAAAGTGCATGATTTTGTGAGCCACCCGAGAAGTTTCGCATTTATGCGTTCGTGCTTTATGATTTTCCTAATGGAGAATTCGATGCCTTCGTAAAGCTTGACGATCGGAATGCATGCGCCATACGAGGTAAAGGAGCGAGAATTCTCGTAAGTTCCGAGCGTGTAAATCCGCAAGGTAAACACCGAGCATATCCAATACTCGCGTAACGCGCGTACCGCCTTTCCACTTTACGAGGCGTCAGGTCTCTGCTCGATGCATTATATAGTTTCATCGCGGTTTCTTTACAATGATCTCTCGAGGGAAAGAGCTCGTAACACTTCTACCTTGCATTCATTCGCTACGCCAGCCTTCGGAATCCGTTCTCGTTTCGAAGTTTCTGCTCACCTGTGCACGATAGGAGGACCTGACGACCGTTTCGGTCGCGCTCCAAAAGCGGGACCAGGTAGCCGTTGTCGATGATGCTCTCGATGTCTGGATCGTCGATGTCGAGATTTTGAAACCAATCGGGATAGATTTGTCTGATGGTGAGGTACCGCTCGAGTATCTCCTGTGCGAGTGGCAGGCTGAATTTCTTCGTTCGGAGGAATCGCAGGAGGAACGGCGCATCGGTGCGGCATACTTTGATGTCTGGATGCTTCTGGATCCACTCTCTCATCTGCTCGAGCGCGTGTGTTCTAGTGGACTCATCCTCTCGTAGATCGAGTTTCGCGAGCGCCTGAGTCTCCGGGCTAAGGGTACACTCGTAATCCGCGTCCTCCGAGCCCGTCATCTGTCGCAGAAAGAGAAGGGGAATTGAGTCGAGTTGTCGGAAGATCCCGGATTTCTTGACGTTTCCACGACGATCGTGGAACGTCGACGATTAAATATTCATAGATCGGTCACGCAAGAACGAGACTATTTTTAGAAAACTCTTACGAATGCGTTGTACGTTCGTGTAATAGTTTAACTAATTATTCTCGATGACCAGGAGACTTGGACCTCTTCCACTCTCGGTGTCAAATATTCGCAAGACTTCCTACCACTTTGATAAAGGTCTCGTAAATCGAGATCGAAGTGCTTTCGTCGATCGACAAGGACGTCTAGCGATAAAATGCAGGGCAATGTGCGCGAAGAGGCAGCATCATCCTTCCCCTGTACTTTCTACCTCAAATGCAGGCGCAGCAACGAAAGTAAGACGCTCGCAGGAAGCGCACGGAGCGAGCGTTTATCGCCGCGTATGAATTTATGCCACGCTCACGTACGTGCTTACATACGTGCGCGTTTTGCTTGCACGGCCATCGGTGTAGGTCTAGGTTTGGCTTTCTATTCCGCGCGATCGCTCGCTCGCTCGCTTCGTGAGATTTCAACGAGGCACCGCGCTGAGACCCCGTGTAAAGTAATCGACCGAATGCTACGAATGCGGTAATTAATTGTTTGCATGCGATTAGAATGGAAGCTTCTTGTACCTCCAGATCCCACGAGTCTACGTAAAATGCGACATTAATTTCGAGACTTTACGGATCACGAGAATTACACGAGGATCGCAATCTATTGCTCGATTGTAATAGAAATTCACGTAACGATAATAGCATCGTTTGTATTATGTACGATGCGTCGTGTGCCTCTTGGCGCTTCTTCCGTTGGTAGGTTGGATTCTAGATGTTGGTCGATACCATGCCACGCGCGCCCTACTGCCTTTATCGTGCAAAATTGGTGCAACGTTATGAAATATTGGTTACCGCGGTTCGCATTACAATGTAGTTTGCGTAACAAGGCGTAACGGAACGCATGCCCTACGCATTGCGTATAACGTATTATAGATTGTGTTGCGTCTACGTGCGCTGCTTATACGAAACGCTCTAACCGGTCAGGTACCAACTAAGAGTTACGAATGCCCCGAACTACGCTTCACCGCATCGGATAAAGTAACGCGGGCGATACGCTCGTTGCGTTATCGGGAGATTCGCGCGAATCTATCGAAGGAAGAGAAAATGCGCGTTTCGCTTCTTTCGCAAGCGCAGCCCTCCAGTTTCTCAATTTTTATTACCCGGCCACTCGAGCCCGCTCTACATTTCTCTTTTTCTCGTTTAGCACGGAAGTCTCGACGAGCGCGCTCGTTCGACGGTTCGTGGAGCAGAAGGAGTCGGAATGCGCGTGAAAGGACGACGTGGTAAGAAGAGCGCGCGTCCAGGCGCGGTTCATTGGAAAATTCGTTCGTAATGTCGAACGGAGGACGAACTAGAGTCGAACGTAAATACGCAATTCTCCGTTCTCTCCTTTTTTTTATACCAACACTCCTTTCGCTCGAACGAGATATATCTCGACGACCTTCCCCAGATTCTACTACTCCTTGCGCAAAGGAGTATCGGAAAATCCTGGATAAGACGACACTCGCGCGCACTTCACAATCGGCACACTCGCGTTGACCTCAACCGGTCGCTCACTTGTTACCAGAGTTCCGCGTCAAGATTCGAGCTTCTCCTCTCTCTCTTTCTCTCTCCTCGTAGATCGAAGAGTAAACAGAAAACTGTACCTCGGTAGCTTTGGATTTCTGAGCAACTAAATTGAAAAGAGGCGCGTTCACCCGCAATGAAATTCGGTCGGTCCTTTATAAGAGGACGAGGATCGGATCGGTGGAGTTGCACCTCGAATGGATCTTACCGCGTTGCTTGCTCAGCTGGCCGTTCCTTTCCAGAGCGAGCACCGAGTACGCGAGGAGAGATGCGCGCGTTAAGGAAAACGAGTGGAAAAGGTGGGGAAACGACACGACGCGGAGAGACACCGACGCGTCGAGAAACCTTAGCCGAAGTAACCCGGTTGCTTAGTCGGCTGATCAATTTAAGGAGGGATCGTGTCGACGCGCCGCTCCACCGTCCTTTCTCTCTTCTTCTTCTTCCTCTTCTTCCTCCACTTCTTCCTCTTCTTCGTCTTCTCAGGACCTTCACCTACATACGTAGAGCGCGCGCGCGCGCGTCTTTGCCTCTCGAGTTGGAGAACGCAACCGTCCCTATCTTCGAGAGGACGAAGATTGACCCTAGACCTACCAACGTCGATGAAAATGAGCGGTCAATAAAGGATATTTCCATATAGAAAAATAATATTCAGTAGCTTTACAATTGACGTTACTTTCAGTGTTATTTTGTAGTCGAGAAATCAAAATGTTGCATTTTCAATATCCGATGCTCGTTCTCAGATTGCTCGTCTTTTCTGCGACATTGAGTATACGTGCTCTTATTCCTTTGCCTAGTTGAAATTATCGAGCTTTTGTGACGCAGCTACGCGTGGAATTTTTCATCCTTCGCGCGTGTACCGAAAAGCAATATCCGGGTTCACGAGTATTTTTTTCATCCCGCGTGCACAATTTGAAAAGTTTTCTCGCGACAAAGCAGGCCCAGCGGAACGCATCGCGTGGGCGGGACGCGAGCGCTTTCATTCGTGCAAAAAGCAACGAAGGACCCGACCAATCCTCGAAACTGCCTTCGTTTCCTCACAAAGATTCACTTTCTTCCCGTAGCCTCCCTTTCTGCTTTCTCCGTGTACGGACTTTCGACCGTTCCGATTAATATCGAGGCCGGGTTTTTGCTCCTTGCGGTTATCATCGTTGCCCCTGAATCGTCCGAACGCCCTGAATCATCCGAGAATCCTGCTGCCTACAATGTGGAGAATTGCCCCGTGAATTTCGTACTCGCGCTTCTACAAATTATTTACGCTTCCGAAGAATTCTTCGCGTTTAAGGAATCACGTTCTCTAAATGTAAAAGGGAGAACCGAAAACATCGCCATTCCGGAGTTAAGCCTCACGAGTAATTTCTGTCTAACGAATTCCACGAAACGGTACTACCAAATCTCACGGTCCATCGTTTTACGTCCTTTTTAAAACGATCCTCGATAGGAGGAGACGTAACCTTGCGAACGGATAATCCTCGTTTACATTTGTCTCGGAGACGAGCCACGAACCGAGGTAATCCGCCACGTGTTACAAATCAATCGCTTAAACACGCTAATGTCCTTAACTAATAGTTAGACGTCGCTAAAACTCCTAACGTCCTGCAAACGGCAAGGAGGCAATTTCTCAATAGAAATCCTCGAAAAGACAACCCGAACGAGGCTCTTAAGGCCTCGAGCAAAATCGAATCCCGAATTCGCGTCACGCGCGACTCGTCGCGTCGCGCGTAACGCGACGTAACTAATTGTGCCGGGAAGGAACTCAATAGGCGTTCTCCTATTTTTAGGCGCATCCTTATTCACCTCGTTCCGCGTCACGTCCTTTTGGACGCATTAAAAAAAGGATTTCGTTTGAACGTCTTTTAATGGCGGGCAGACGAACTCGCAGGGCCTCGTCGCTTGGCTCGACCACTCGAGGCCACTAAATATTCCTCATTCGACCATTCGATCTCCTCGTTACGTTCCGTCCGGTTCCCGGTTGTCACTTGGTGCGCGGATAATGAAGAAACACCGAAGCGGATGACGCGAATCCTGGAAGAATAGACCGACCCGTGGATGCTGGAGCTGCATTCGAGGAACGTGGCGAGGCTTTTCCAATTAAAATTAACCGATCACCGAAAGTCCATTCTTCAAAATTCCCGCGCGTCCGACGAGTACGCGGGACAACGGATGACCCGCGATTTTTTAATTTTCCTTCGTGTTCCAGGTCACGAAATCCATTCCTCCAAAATTTCTGCGCTTCCGTCGAGTACGCGAAACGACGGATGACCCGCGAATTTTTAATTTCCGCTCGCAGCCCAGGTCGTGGACGAATAATCGTCGACGCGCTCCAACGCTTCGCTCGCTCTCGACGAGTCGAAAATTGGTATCGGGTTCTCCCCTGGTTCGGCTACTCTTTTTTTCGCCCCGCGTTTGCCCTCGCTGCACGATGTTGTAAAATCGGCTGGGAATCGAGTACTTTCACCGGGCGAGAGAGTGACACGACGAATCGCTTGCGTAATCCGACGATTCGCATAACGGACCTATCGTCGGTGCACATGTTCGGTGTTGGAAAAGGAAAACAGTAGGATTCTTCGAAGCCGATGCCACTACCCGTTTCGATGCGCGCTACTTTTCACCGGCCATTGGTCATTACGAGATATTTCTTTTTACTTCGGCATGACGAAAGATAGCCTTGCGCTCACTCGCACCTTCGTCGTACCGACACCGTGGAACCTACCAATATCATTGTTTTCAGCGAATATATGATACAGTTTCGTGCTAGGAGTATACGTGGAGATTGAACAAGATGACTCTTAGAGCAGCTTAATTGTCAAAATTTGTAAGAGGATCGATTTGAAGTGGCCGTTTTCTGTAGAAAAAGGATGCCAGTATCTAACGTAAAATCGATTACGCAATCGATTGAGTGGCACAACCCGCGCGCGCGCACACCACTCTGCCGAGTGAAAGTTGTTCCCCAACTATATCGAGTCCGCCTTTCTCCTCTTCCCCGACCCATCTTTGGAGCTCTCTTTCTTATCCTCGCCTCTCTCCTCGTTTCCTCGTTCGGCAGCCAATCTTTTTCCTTTTCACACGCCAATCCTATACTGTCGATGCTCCTTTGTTCTCCAAAACGAAACCAAGGAACGGTCGATTGCCCGAATACAGGGAAAATTCAAATCGTTGGGTATTAATTAGTCGTTTTCAGGCAACCGGTAAGTACCGTTAAAGGGTCGACGATCGGGTAACAATTTCTGCTTGGCAAAACTTGTGTCGTCCTTGAATGACATAATTATTCACGTTATCGTGAGATTTCATAACATAGAATGTATCAACGAGCCGATACTTGGATCGTGATCGTTATTGATCTCTGCGTTTAACATTTGTGAAATTTATGATTAACATTATAAGATCGTGAAAGTAAAAAACGAAAAAATGGAGAACTGTCGAGTGTTTGATAGAAATTAATGTGAGAACGGATATTCAAATAGTGTTATTTTTGTACTGTGCGGATCAATTTTTGTCACGTGTTTCGAGTTTGTGCTGCCATCTGGTTACGATCTAGACTTGGGGAAATTTAAGTGTGCTTCGAGATGCACAGAAGGTACTGTTCGAATCCAACGATTTTCCTCACGTCGGTAGCATAGATTTCTGCCATAAAATTCGATGAGATTTTACGTACACCATAGATCGCGTTACGATCTGCTTCCTCGTGTGTTTTTTTGGTACATGGATAAGATAGGTCTTACAATCAATCGTAGCGCCTGGTAACACGTTTAAAATTAAAATTTCTTACGACACCTAAAGTTACAAGAGATTTGAACTAATGGCCGAATTTACTATTGTATTATCTAGATATTTTACCAGAATTTTGTTACATAGTATTTATCATACGATTTACAAGAGCAATCTAAATTGCTGGTTCCTCGCAGATGTCGCGGGTATTCTCATAAACTCCAATCGAGTCTGCGAAAACTTTGATTTTACAATGATACAAAAATCGACAAACGCCTTTCTATTCACATTCAGTTTTGTTCTCGCAAAATCGTCCGACGCGAGTCAAGTACCGACTAGTCCGACCCAAGCTTAGCCATCATTATCCTATCCCAAGTAGATAGGTATCGAAGGCTTAAATTATGCGAAGCTTTAAGCCAGGAATTAGAGAAACGGCGATTCTCTTCCATCTCATTCACGGATTTTAGGCTCGATCCTCGTCGCGATCTTAAGAAAACAAGTCGCACGAAAATTCTCACCTCGAGTCCTCCGTCGCGCGTCCCTCACTTTGGGATGCGGTGGGAGGATCGAGAACCGAGTGGACATCCTTCGTGATAAGGTGACCGGGCTAACACACGGGAGATCAGGAGTTTTCGGTGGAAAAGGCGGCAGGGTCGAAAGAATAACACGGAAGCGGATCCGGGGTGTCCTCGACCTGACGACATCACCAGATAAGGGGATGCTCGTCCCGTCCGCTGACGTTCCCTTTGTTTGAGAATTAAGATAAGAACGCGCAGCCGGTGCGCGAGCCAACCTCGAGGAGAACTGGCTGTTTGAGCTGTGGAGCAGGAACAAACCGGGCGCACCTCCGTTTCGTGCTCTGGTCGTGCCGTTTTCGCTCTGATTCCTCTCGCCTCCTCTCACCGCTTACGCACAAGTCAAATATTATCGAATACGTGAACGCGTTAGGTCCGCAAACCGTAGACGGACCCAAAATGATTCTCCACAGTGCACCTGCGACCGCACCGAAAAGTAACTCTACGTTGATCCGTTCGAAACTTCGATTTCACTCACGTTGCAAAGCTGAGCCCGTCGATGTACGTTGAAGTATGAAAGCGATTTTAAGAGGATTATCGGCCGACCGACGACTTTATCACAAGCAGCCTGGAAAATCTACATTCGGCTGGTCTTCTATTTGCGGTGCACTCGTCGATCGTTCGAGCGTTCGGGACAAAACCGGTAACTAGAGAAACCGCACGGTTTTTCCGTTCTCCTTGCTGGCAAATATTTACAAGAAAGTAAGCCTGCGGTCTTCTCTACATTTTCAACCGACGATCGACGCTTTCGAGTGCCGGAACGATCCGAGATTTTTTAAACGCGTATCGCGTTGTGGCATAAGTCGATCGGCTCTCGTTGCTAAGTGCATTATGAGATTTGTATAAAAAAAAATGATCTTTTTTTTTTTAATCTCAAGTGGAAATTCTAATCCTCGAAACAATGGTCGAGAAGTAGGCGCGGTGACAGCAGGAAACATACGGTGAGATATTTGCTTTCCAGTTTCGGTCACCTTGCAACAGGATTGAGCAATTAGCTTGGCCCGATGGTTCCTCGATAGCGATGCTAATGTCGGCTCGGAAGGGCCAAGCACGAGTTTATGGCCCTTCCGTTTGCTCAAGCAAATCCGAGATATTCGCGGCAGAAGGACCTTTACCTATCTCCTCCGTCGGACGCGGCTACAATAAAAACTATTACGTTAGGCTCCTTCGATCTTTTCGACCGCCGAAAGCTTTCCTCTCCTCGGCAAATATACCAAAGTAATCGTACGAACTTCCATATCCGAATAACTTCTGATCTGTACCGTGCACCTATGCTGTCTGCATCGAAAAGGTACCACGGCGTCGATGATCGACGATCGTCGATCGTCATTTATTGAAGAACCGGAAGACCACGATCGCTCGATCATTATGTAGTGCTCAAAATATTATACCCACGCACCGGGCTCACCCTCACCCACGAGTCGATCTTCATTCCCATGGAGCCTATCCGGTAGGATACGGTCGATTATGAAATTCTTGTCACAACATTTTGAGCGGCTAATTCGTCTCGATGGATGTTCCGTTTTAAATCGATCGTTATCTCGGCTCCCACGATGTCAAATTTCGTCTGGGCCTCGGAGCTTGGCCCCGGGCGATTCGTAAGCGTGCATTTACACATACGCGTGTTCGAGTGTTTCGATAATATCAGGATGGGATAAGGTGTACGCCTTTCTCGTATTGTCCCTTAACAAATGGTCACTTAGGATTAGGCGAAGGTGTTGGACAGCGATGAGAGGAGGAGAGAGTGGACGTGGAGAAGAATTGGTAGCGATTAACTCTTACTTAAAGGGCGCCCGTCCTTACCGGACGGCATTCGCCGGGCGGATCTCGTGCAACAATGGAGCACTTAAACGCCGCGAAAGCTTAAGTCATCGTAACGGCCAATCAGCGCCGTCTCTCCACTCCCCAATTATCTCGGGGCAAAACAATTAAACGCGACCCGCGGGTGCCCTTCTGGAATCGGCTAATGCCCAGCTTCGAGCCTCACCGTCCCGGCCCGTAACAGTCTCGGGGTGTTCGCAGGCTTGCTCGTGTACCGCGCTGGATGGTCCCCTGGTAGAAGGACAAAGGGATGTGCATCTTCATCCAATTAGACGATAATGGAACACGAAACACCCGTTTTGCCACGGGTCCTGCCGCAGGAGATCATTTCTCGATCCTCCAGGCCTGTCGACCAACGCATTGTCGGACCATCGATATTTTGCCGATGATCGACGTGAGTATACTCTCTACTCGCCATTTATATAGGACGTAAGAACACCCGGGGTACACGTAGAATAACGTTGTATCGAGATACGGAGAGGATTAGCGATTGAAAATTGATTTCACATTCAGAAATTGGCAGAAACATCGAAGGATTCGTTCGTACGACGGTGAGTACTTCAGTTTTGTTTAAATTGCGGTTAATATTCGTATCGTACTTGACTCGTTCGTGAGTAAGACAATTCTCGTCGACGTATCGAACTCCATTTGCAAATTGGGCCTCGCGGATTACATCCTGTCGGTTTGTTATGGAGTTGGACGTGCTCGTGGTCGTCGGCGAAGAATAAATCCAACGAGTACAGTGTGGGCACTGCTTCGAAGAGTTTCTCGAGACCCTTCGACCAACGTCGGCAGCTTGTCGTCGAGTCTGTCGTCGTACCAGTTGCAAGGATGCGTCCGGATCCGCGACATGTCCCGATACGCGTCTGTTTACTCGCTCGAGGAGCGTTCGAGCGCGTTACAACTCAAACCTTTTAGCCGTTGTTTGCATGGCGCTTTGTATTCTATTTGTACAACCGCTTAAACAACTCCGTCTGGGCGTAAGCTCTGCCCTTCAGCTCGATCCTCGAAGCGTCGCACGAACCATCCCGCGCGAGGAATCTTGGAGTATCCGAGGATGCCACTTTGAAGAAAGGAAAACGACGGTCTGTGCCCTAAACCTCTTCTCGGGAGCTCGTGAACGCGACAACCCGTAACTATATAAGCTTACGACTAAATTTCGATTCGGCAAAGTTCGCTGCTACTCCAAAACTCGAATTTCTACATTCGCGTTCGCCACTACATCCTCTACATTGGCATTCACGAATCTTCGATCGTACAAGTTAATTGTGCTTTTGGATCCGGTAGAATCCTCTGGTCAGGTGAATTTTCTCCGTTGGATCCCTTTTCCTCCTTCCTCTACCCCACCTCTTCTCGAATGATTTTGTAAGAAGTAAACCTGCCAAGCGTCCGCGGGAGGATACGTTCCGAAAGAGTGACGCGGTACCTGGGCCTGTAGGCCGATGGGTAATGAAGGCGTTCTCGATGACGACATTCTTTGTTTCGTCTCGAGCGACCAGTCGGCCAGCCACCTTTCCCCTCGTCCGGTTCTCTCGACAGCCGATACTCACTATTCACCCGACATCTCGATTTCATTATCTCGAGGTCGCTTCGGGGTACGTCGCGTCGCGTTAAGGCGCGAGCGCGGCTACCATCGGTTCGGATCGGTGATCGCTATGAAAATAAAAGATGGACGAACAGATATGGTTGGGTGGGAAGCGTTGTCCGTGGAAAGGGTCGAGCAGCCGATGAGAACGAGAAGGCGGAAGGGTGGGAGAGAGGAAGTGTGGTGAGAGAGAGAGAAAGAGAGAGAGAGAGGGAGTGAGAGAGATCAATGGAAGGAGCGAGCTGCGAGCGTTTGCGAGGAGAACGGGAAGAGAGCAAACGGTGCTGAAGGATAGGGTGGAGGAAGAGAGAGAAGATTTACCTGCCTGAAAAGAGGCAACCTCTCTCAAAGCACGGACAGGTAGGTGGATACGAGAGCGACGCCACGATCACTAAATTAAGCCGGATTAGCCTAATCTGGCCCCGCGGATCGTTAATTAATGAGGCTATTAGTCAGCGGTGCTGACTATTAATTCGGACGATAGTCATGCCCGAACGATACGTTATGGCAATATCGTGTATTTGTCACTATCCACCGGCTCACAAATTGGTTACAGCGCACCTGGAATGTCGTGCTCCTCCTCAGGGGGATTCATGTTTGTTCTCCACAGTGTCTTCACTCCCCTCTCTCACTCTCTTTCTTCTCCTTTCTCTCTCCTCCATACTTCTTTCCGTCGCTCCTCGCTCATTTCTTTTATTTTTCCACGCACCTCCCTTTCTCTTTTCCATCTATCGGCGATGATGCGTCGTCGGTCTTGGCTATCCGCTCGAAATACCGTCCACGCGCTGCCATTTGCATAGCGGTGGCGAAGAGAAGCGTCGATCGTTATCGACCTTCAACCGCGTCGATTTCCCGTTAATTTACTATCGTGTCACCGGACGAGCAAACCATTACCCCTCCATGGACCACCCTCGAGTCCGCGAACAGGTCGATAAATTATTCTCCAAAAGCGTGCTCCTTTCCGACGTTATTAATTCGTTATTGGTGCTTCGATCCTACGGAGTTGGCCGGTATATGAAGAATTCACGAGGTAGCCAATAAGGCGAAGGTGAAATTAGTAATTTCGAGGTGATAATGGTAAGCATCGTCGTTCGACATTCTCGCTTCTCGTTTAGCGGTTCTTCGGGCATTGAGAATTAAATTCTGGGACGCGTTTTCCAGCGGTGCGCGGAGAACGTCGAAGGAGGCATCGGTAGCATCCTCGCTCTTGAAATCACGGCGAACGCCCCGCTACCCATGAATGAGCGGTCCAAGTAAGTGTCAGCACTGAGTTGGCGATACCACTGAACGAGACAACTTCATCCGACCATTCACGTTCAGGTAGACCCTAGTGGGTTGCCCATGCGCCGATGGGCGTCCTCTCTCCTCTTAAAAGGGGAATTCCCCTTTTACCAGATTCTAACTAGCGTGCATCCGGGCGAGTGTCGTTACTAAGAAGTTGTTACTTTCCTTTCCCATCCCTCGCCATTCCTTTATCTTTTCTACTCCTCCGCTTATTCTCCCTTTCTCGAGCGCGAACGTCGTTCACTCGTCCGCCACCCGTCTATGACAAATTCGAGAAATATTCGTAGGCAGTGTCGAGCGAGGAGAACTACGGTGACGGCACCGCTTTGGATGTGCACACATTCGAATAGAGAAATCGCCACAACAATGAGGACGCCAGGACGGATGCCTTAGCTCGGTCCCCGTCCTCCGCTTTTACGCCGGTAAGCGCGAGAAAGGTGTCCTCCCCGATCCTCAACAGGCCCCTGCAATTTTTCTTCTCCACGGCTCGCGGGAAACGAGCGAAGCGTGAGATTCGAGATATTTGAATGTGGCCGCGGAGGACGATTTATCTTTGCTCTTGGAATGGGAAGAATCGTTGCCGTTGAATCTTTTGGATAGGTAAGAATTATCTCTCTCCGAAAAATTCACCGCCAATTCTGATACCGTTCGTTACTCCTAAGTTGATATTCTCGTGTGTCGATGTACTTGCGGGACGTTTCAATTTTCGAATTATCGTGTTTAGCAGCTTGCACGAATCCTTCGTCGAATCCGAGTCACTCTCGGGGCGCACGGGTGGTCGGAAGAGAGCCGAGTGGTCAAGGAGTCAGGCCTGCGCACCCGTCCTTACCTATTTGTTCTTTGAATTCCACCTAGGTAAAGGAATTTCTGATTTTTCACGCATTTCACGCGGGCGGCCGATGTTCCAGATGGTTATCCCACCGGCGATTTTCTACGTTCTCGCAACATAGATACCTTCGACAGCGTTCTAGGATCCTTTCTTTCCTCTCGTCTTCTTCAGCTGACCCGTCTTTGCAATCTTGTCGCCTTTCCTGCTCGCTTCTTCTTCCGTACAATGGCACGGTCAATTTGCCTAGACTCTGGTACGGTCAAGTCGGACGTTAACGGCGGAATAGGTAGGTGAACGGTGACGGTTAAGTGACGCCAATTTTGCCAACGACACGTCGGACTTACGATACGTGGTATTAGTCGTGAGTCGTGAAACACGCGCGGTGTGATTCACGTTCTGCAGAATGCCGGTAATCACCGGTAAGTGACTTCTTCCGAGAACTGACCATGATCGTCATTGGATCATCGAGTGGCTTAAATTATCGATGCTTCGTTTCTCTGTTCTCCATCTCCACTCACCACCTTACATTCCAATACCGAACGAAAATCCGAGCGACACGCGGCCACTTTTTCCTCTTCTCTTGGCGCCAATATCTTTCGATTGTTCCTCGAAAACGTGTACTCACGCCTGTACTTTCCATCCGCGTTAAGGGGTCCGTGAAAGGAAGAGGGCGGACCACCACCACGGGTATTCTCAATATTGATGAAGGCGGAAGAGCGCATCCCGCGGAGTACTAATGGATCGATCTTTGGGTGGCTCGATAACTGCCTCGATTCTACCATTGCTATCGAAATTCTCAGCCTCTTTTCCTCGCGTGAAAAAAAATTCTTAACTGATCAAGAGAAGCTCGTTGGAAAAATGGATCCGGGATGAACGATCGATTACCGTGGGATTGCATTCTCAAATGTTATAAATAGGACGCGCGCGCGCGCGCGGTGTTTTTGCACGTGACAACGTGGGCGGCACCCACCCAGGGACGTTGGCCGAAACGAGAGCTGGCGTACTCGGACGATCGGGCCCGGTGGGTACGAGGGATTCACCAGAGACTCAGCGGGGCACCGAAAGGAGAGGCCCACGACGTCAATTTGCCTCGCGTGTCGCGTGATTAACGCAACGTTATTAAAACGTATATATCCACGTGTCCGCGGGCTCACGAAGGAAACGTACGGCCGCCCATTACCCCATAGCGAAACCGTAGTGGCTAATTAATCGGAGCAATTAAGATGAGAGGAATCTCTCTCTTTTTCTCTTTCTCTCTCCGATTCTCCTACCCACCTCGTTCCTTTTTTCCATCCCTTTACCCTCTTCGTTCCGTTTCGCTTCTTCCTCTCGTTCTCCTTCTCTCCTCCTCTCTTCCGCTTTCCTCCATTCGCTCCTTCTCTCATCTTCTTTATAGGAGTCCCATCGACTCCCTCACGGTTCCAGGGGCCCGGAACGCGATGATCTACGCTTAGCTGGCCCACGCCGATTTATTAATGCGGCCCTCCGTACCTCTTGCTATCTTTTTCTGCGCGCTTTTTCTACTGTTTATTCGAGGATGAAGGATGGAGAAGGCAATGAACCTACGGATGAAGAGCCCATTGTCAGCTTTGGCTGTCGGGACACGAATTTTGGTGCGAGGTTACACAATGCTCTTGAGTACAGAAAAATCGAGACTCGCGCTTAGAAAAACGATTAGCCCCGTTGCTGCATTATTCCGAATTCCGGAGATTCGTTGGATCGGGATTGGCCGGGTGTTGGGAGAAGAATTGGACGTGAACGAGAATCGAATCGATCGGCGCGGAATAACGCATGGCTCGTCCTCGCGAGGAGAGCGCGCAAGAAGAGGCGTCTCCTTTGGATTCGGAAGACTCCACCTGGCAATTGACACGTCGTGCGTCGCGCGGCATGTGCGGAAGAGCGGTAAGAAAGTCGCGTGATCCTCGCACGATCGATTCTCTCGTGGTGGTCGCAGGCCCCATCCTCTCTCTTCCTATTCATTCCATCCATTCTCCTCGCTCACCTCTCGGGCGCGCGGTTCGCCTCGTAAATTTCGCCGCTCTTTTTTTGCCGATCTTCCTTCGATCCTTCCACCCCCCCTCATCCACCCCTTTTTTCCCGTGCGAGGCAACGCGCGCCGATCGACGGGTCTGCGCGAGCGATTCGTCATTTCTCGGCCGATCGATCGCGGAGGGATCGATCGAAGGATCGTTCGTTCGTGGGGACGACGACGGTCGTGGCGCGTATTAACGCGGCCATCCTCCCGTCACGTCAGGAATGCCTCGGACGCGTCGAGGTGTCTCTATTATTTCCTTTTTGTCCTGGCCTCGACGCGTTTCTCTTCGACGTTTCGAGTCACGGCGATTCTTTTCCTCTTCTCCTGAAATCGGCGAACACGGAGAGAGAGAGAGCGGAGGATCGGTTCGATCGTTTGTATTTTTACGCGGATTTGTAAAATCGCAGTCGTCTCGAGATAAGGACGAAGGATTTTCATTTGTTGTACGGAGTGCGGAATGAGAGAACGAAGGATTCTCCGACGTTGCCGATTGACAAACGATCTTTCGATCGGAGAGCGCAGTCTTGGTTATTGCGCTCCTATCGGACCAAGTCCAGCGGACAGATCTGCTTTCAAGGCACGTCCGTTATCGCGTTACGCCATTAGACCACCCTTGGGCTTAGCTCGAGGACACGCAACCCACTTGTCGGCGGCTCGTAACATCGAGCGTATTTACATTTCACACGCGCGAGCGCGCGTGTACGTCGCCTCGCGCTTGACTGTGCGCACGACGGACGATGTGGGTACGTAGAGGGATAGATAGAGAAGTCGCTTCCTTTTTTTCTTCTTCTTTCGCGCGATTAATCTTCGCTATGCTATTAACGAGAAGTACGGCTTGTCCACTTCGCGATTTCGTTTGATTATATATACCTATATATTTTGGTGTTGGAGAATGGACAGAAATGAACGGGTGATTCAGCGTAAGAGAGACCAGACTGCATAGTGCGTTCCATCGGATTACAGGACAGGCGGATAAACGAGTATCTGTGTCTATGGAACCACAAAGGGTAATCGATGGAGCTGGGTCTAGTGGTCGAAGTGACATTCGTAGAAGAGGGAAATACCAATAGCAATTATCTTCACTTTATCGTCGGACGCGGATACATGGATTTTTACGCGTAGGCGGACAGAATGGAAGCGGAGGGAGGAGTGGAAGCGAAGGAGGAATAGAATAGGCTTGGAATTGTATCACGCGTACACCGCGAGACGAACGAGGCTGCACGAAGATGAACGGGATTAATTAATATTAGTAACACTGGGGGAGGCCATAATTAATTACCAGACCCGACCGACCATTCGTTTTAATACGTGTGCGCTATGCGCCCCGTGGCATTCGCTCGTTTGTTCAGTTGGGCCAGATAATGATCGCGACTTAATGAAAACATTATGTTCCTTCGGGGCTCTCTCCTCTGTCTTTTTCCTTTTCTTTCTTTCTTTCTTTCTTTCATCCGCTCTCACCCTCCTACCACGTCCTTCTCCTCTTCTTCCTTTTCGTCCTGCTCGTCTCTCTTAGCTCGCTACTCTTCTTCATTCTCTTATTCTTCCTCGCTCCTCTCTCGAGCTCGTTTCCTTCATCGGTCTGTCCAATCTGCCTTAAGTACTTCCTCTCTAGCGCACCGCTCTTCTTTATCCTTTCGCTAATCTTAATGTAAGTAGCCGATATGTATCAAAGCCTCTCGTAATGTTTCCAACTCCGTTTATGACGGAATCCTCGCACCGAACTTCCTCGCGATCCACGACCTCTACGAATCTTCCTCGTTTCTTCGTCGGCTGGCTTCTTTTTTCAGCGCCGTTTTTATCGGCGATTATATAGCCTCGATTTATCGCAAAAATATGGAGCCACTACATTATCCCAACGGCATAAATATCCGCACCATTCACCGAGGGTTATAGTCTTGGAAGAATTAGCCTAAGCGACGTGCTTCCTCTCTGTCTCCCTTTTTTTTTACTCTCCTCTTTCTCCTCTTCGTTCTTGCTACCTACCTAGGTGCCTCTCTTATTCTTCTTGGCTCTCTCTCTACATCCGTTCGTACCTGGTTTGCTTCGTGTCTCGCTCCGCTAGGGGCCACCTGACCCGGGCCCAAAGGCGGTAGTAATGCGTATTGATCACGTTCGTACTGTCATTGTCCGCTCGTTTGTACAGCAATAAATACATAAATGTTTGCCCATAACAGTAGAGGATAATTCGGCGTGCAGCACGGTGGGTGGTGCGCACCGGACAGCGTACCTTTCGAACTTTCGCCGCTTACCTTCGGCTACGCTTCGCGATTTCTTTCGAACGCGTGGAAAGCAAGGACTAAAAGGAAGGTGAAAGAGAGTGGAAGGAGACGAGAAGTCCTCGACGAGGGAGAAAAACATATTGGTACACGGGGTGAATATTCATTGTCTATAGACTGAAATTAATACTTCGGGACACCCTGCGGTGCAATGGAAGGAAATTTTTATAGGTCCGTCACTCGCGGCGCTCAGTCGACCTTGACCGGTGACTCTGGAATTAGCGCGACCTTGGTGTCATCGAGGAATGCGAGACCATAGAGAATCGGCTGTGAGTCGAACGGCGTTCTCTTAATTAAGGACGCTCGGAGGAGTGCCCGACATATTCTTCGTCTTTCTCTCTCCCCTTGGAGGGGGGTTGAACGAGGGGAGGAACGCTTGGGAGGGTGACGACGGCAGCGCCTCTTCGGCAGGCGCCACCGTGCTCTTCCCTTCCATTTCTCTCTCTCCACTCTGTTCTCTCTCTCCCTTTCTCTCTCGATTTCTTCTTCGAACGGCATCGAGAAACAATAATTACCTCTCACGGGTCCTTTGATGTCCCCCGACGTGTTCGCACCCCGCCCAGAAATCCCTTCGTAGGTGTCCCGGGTAGCCGTGGCCAGTCACGCACACGCAGAGAGAAGAAAGAGAAAGAGAGAGGATGACGCAGGGTGGACGAGAGAAAAGAGTGCCTCTCGAG
This sequence comes from Tiphia femorata, assembly GCA_944319695.1. Lineage (NCBI taxonomy): Eukaryota > Metazoa > Arthropoda > Insecta > Hymenoptera > Tiphiidae > Tiphia > Tiphia femorata. The sequence continues at coordinate 4,161,757 of OX090899.1, forward strand.
CACTTGGATAAATCGGAGCGTATAATTCGAAGCATTGGGTGGCGCGATGGAATTCGGTGACGTTCCGGTCCCGAGGGATTCGATAAGAAGAAGCGTTCGGAATTCTTTCTCGACTACGTCTCGAGATTCCAGATGAGAATCGACGTTTCGTGAATCGAGCATCGAGATCGTAATGCAGCGTAATAACCTAGATGCTATGCTCGACTAGTGGCGCTCCATTGTTCCGATAGGATCTAAAGAGCAATGATTCCGCTCTCTATCGAGCTTTTCTTCTTTTCCAGTTTTTCCATGAATACGCACGATCGTCGAGCGAATCGGAAGAAGAACATCTTCGAGAACGTGGATACATCGAGCGATCGCGATTGGATCGCACCGCGCGGTTAGGCTGGTCTCTCCGGAAGCGCTTGTCCGTAATTATTTTCGTTATTAGCTTAGGATTAAACGCTTATTACTTTATGGCGGTTCTCCGGGGATATTCTCGTGAGGAGGCGAAGGGGGGCGGGCATGAGGGTTAGAAGGAAAAGAAGACGCGGTAAAAGATTTTTTGCTTCGGTCCTTGCGGTCTCGCGTGGGCCATAAACCCGCCACCGACTAATTCCTATAATTTCTTGTGAAACTGCGCACCCTCGGAATCACTTCGCGACCGTCCGCCCTATCGTGGACGAGGAAAATCTTGTCGAGCGAACGACGAGGGCTTTCTCTCCTTCTCGTCACGACGCGGACGCGGACGGAAAGAGGGGATCATCCGAGACAAACGAATTGCGGGAGAGCCAGACTACGGGGGTAATGTCTTTGTTGCGAGATTTATTCCGTTAGTTAACGAGGATGAGTGTTAACCTATATTAGGCTAATCCGACGATCCATTCCTACGGGCAAACCGAACGGCGACGTGGCGCTTCCTGCTGGCACAATGCGCCTTACGACGGACCTTCCTGCGCCGAGTGGCCAGAACTCGCCCACCTGTCGATGATCTTCTTCCATGGCGGTCGGCACGGATGAACATAATCGCGTAGAAGTGGCATCCTTCGAGCGAGCCTTTTCCGTAACAATGGAAACGTTCTCGTTCGAAGGGCGCGCGTCGACGATGCGGCCCCTTGTTTAAACTCGACGAATTACTCGATTAGTCGACACTGTCACTGAAACATACGTTCCGAAGGGTGCTTCTATAAAGAAATTTCTTCAAGAGTAGACAGTCGCCGTGAGTAACAAATTAGAGAACCGAGAAGCAGGGTACCCCAATTCTAATCCAATCCTCCCACTCATCGTGACTTCTCCTCGTCAAGAGATTACAACCCGGAGTATCGAAAGAAATCTCGTCACGCACGATCAGCAGTGAACGTCCATTTTATTCGCAGCTACAGAGCCGGAGGGCTTCTCTTTTGGATCTTCTCTAACGGTAGGCGTGTCGGCGGCCAAAGATCGTAAGAGGAGAAGGCAGAAGTCAGCCTCCGCATTGTTATCAGGTCGGTGAGTAGGTAGGGGCCCACCGTGCGCGTGGGACAATTTATTTGGTGGTCCGGGCCGCGCGCCGGAGCGCACAGGAGACAAAATATGCGGGGTGGTCCTGGTGGAGCTTGCGGCGGGCCGCAGGTCGCAGGCCGCAACTTCATTTACACCTATTCAGCCTTCACCAGGTCCTGAGCGCGGCCTTTAGATTTACGAGCTAGCTCATCTCGCCTCTTGCACCATCGCCACCACCACCACCTCCACTTCGCGCTGGCCCCGCGCCTCTCAACGTCCTCATCCACCCATTCCTTCAATCTCCCGCATCTTCCATTCCACCTCCTCTCTTCTTCGGCCTCTCTTCTCACCTCTCCTCGTCCTCATCCTTTCTTCCTCGACGCGCAAAGCACGACCACCCCGGGCACGCGATTAAAACGCGCGAATACCATCTGCTAATGCGGACCCTCCACGGACGCGGACAAGCTTTGCCTTGTGATTGTCCATTCGGAAACATTCGTCCAGCATCCGGAAGGATCCAATTAGAGAGAATTGTTCCGATCAATTTCCACGAGCGACAACCTCGAATATTCGGAATTCCTCAGAGCCGTGACGCATAGACGTGTTTCCAGACGAATTTCAATTTACGCGAAGCTCTGCCCCTCTACTTTCGGTGTTGCCTCGTGAGAACAAGAGGAACGGGCGCGCTTCTTAGGAAGAAGGTCTCCGAGAATGGAGAGAGAGAGAGAGAGAGAGAGAGAGAGAAATAAAAGAAAGAGGAAGAGAAAGAGAGAGTGGCGGATAGAGGAGTGCGATGAGAGAATTTCGGTGATCACGGTGGCCCGGAACGGGTCCTCCATAAAATTCGTCACGGTATTCGGGACGCCGGCGTACGTAACTGCCGACTATATGTGAAAAGGGAACAGGCGAGGAAGAAGGGGCGGGTAGGGACGGCAGACAACGGGAGAGGAGACACAGGCGGATAGGTGGAAGAGAGAAAGAGAAGGTGGGAAGAGGGCGAGAGAGGGCGGGGGTGCGAGAGGGAGGGAGGTGAGCTTCGTGAAAGGAAAATGCCCGGGACCGCCATCGCTGTTTCACAACACTCGTGTGGGTCTCATCACCCCGGCGACCGGTCCGAGGAAGGTGATCGAGGCAACGCGCGCGACAGTGAAAAAGAAAAGGAGGGATAGCCGAGGTGGCGACGGCAGTGCCAGAAAATTATCGCCCCCGGATCTCCATCTTTATTGCTCCGTTAAAATTTCGGAAGAGCGTACCGGGAGGGTTGCTCCTTACGAGCATATTTTCGCCTAACGGAATCTCAGGGCGCCACGTTTCCGTTCCCTTCCTCGGATCGACATTATTTCGGAACTCGGTAGACAGTGCAGAATTACGCTCGGACAATTTCGTCGAACGATGCAACGTCGTTGTGCAAAAAAAATTCGAGTGCACAGAACTTGAAGAGATTGAATTTTTTTGTCGCATTTTGTAATTTCTAGGATCCGGAGATCGTAATTACTATTCTTACGAAATTAGGCTCCCGAGATTAATCCCACGTGGAACTCCGTTCGCATAAATCTCGATACATTACCGTCGATTCGACGCGCCGGAGCAACGGACGGGGCACGTACAAAAGAGAGTATTGGTCTGATTTACCGTCCGGTTATCCTCGGAGTTATCGAACGTTAAAAGCCACGTGCCGGATCTGCTTCCTCGGGTGCGCAAGGTGCGCGTGAATTTATTTTCGTTCGAGTGCCGGGGAGTGACCGCCGAGAGAGCGGCGTCGTCGAGGTACTCGAGAAACTTTCACGAGGAAGTGGTGAACCGTCGTAGAACTTTCATTGAGAACTCGGTGCGTTTCGACGATCGAAAGAGAAATTCCGAGGAGTTGGAGCCGAGAGAGAAGAGGGAACGCGTGTGTGGCAGTAGCGACGCGCACGCGGGCAGACGCGCGGATGAGAGAACCCAGATCACCGGAAGAGAAAAGAAAGATTTGAGAAGTGCTCACGTGGCGTAAAAGTGCGTGCAACGTATCGTACCACGGCACAATTACTGAAACACTAGCGTCCTAATGACAGGAGTGGACGGAAGCTGGCGCGAGACCTCGTTCCTGCTAATCTTACGTCTCTGCTTCCGGCGATTTTACAATGTACCTATGCTCTACCTACATACGCGCGAACCGAGCGGTTGAATTGGTTCGACCAAAGCCTAGAGCGGAAACAAGGACGCAGTAGTAGAAGCCTGTTAAAGATCGACGCTTCCGCCATTAGCAGGCTCGAGATAATCATTGAGAATGACGGGACAATTACGAGTAAGAAGAATGCGCGTCTTCTCAGCGCACGTCGAACGAATAACCGTACGAAAATTTTGTAAAAATTTTCCATGAAGACGGTAACTTTTTTCCGTGCTTTTGATATTTCGCGCAGGGACGGGGACTCACGGCTGGGACGGATTACGAGGTGGAGGAAAAAGAGGGACCGAGCAGAACGCGACGATCCAATCGAATACTCGCGTGTCGACGGACGGGTCGGAGGGTCCCGCCAAAGCGTGCAGACAGGAGAGTCTCCTCTCCTCCTGGACGGGCATTCCAGATGTAATTGCCTTGGATTTTGCTTCCTGACAATAAACCGCCTCGCCTTCTCGCCGGTAAATACTCGCATCACTACTGCCTTCTTCTCCACTTCGCCTGTCCTCCATTTTTCCGTCTCTCTTTACCTCGGCAACCAACCCTCGCGCTTTCTTCTCTCCATACCTCCCACTCCCTGCGTTACCGCGTTCATCGTGTACCTTCGCAAGGCCGTCGAATTACTCGTCCTCCGAACAGAAGAGCGAATAAGGACCGAGGAGGAGGCGACGCGAGAGGGGACAAAGGGAGAAGGTAAAGAGAGTAGAAGGAGGCCGAAGAGTGGACGACTTAAATAAATGGGTCCACCGCGGTAAAAACTTAATTGGCGTTATTGCGCGAAATTAGTTGCACCGGCCGGGCCTCGAGGGTCGTCCACTTTTACGTCGCGATCAATCCTCAAGAGTACCCTCCCCGGTACGAGATTCTGACCCCGTTGTCTTACCCGGCAAGATCACTTCGCGTGCACGAACTTCATCGTGAGATTCGTCCAGTCGAGGATAACAACGTCGTTGAATCTTAAATCAACGAGCAAACCGGTCCGTTTAAAACCTCTTCCTGTCGCCGATCAAGAGCATCCGCTAAAATCAAGAAGGACAGCTCGTAGATCACGGATAGGAGAGGATCCACGATTCGTTATCTTCGCTATTGTATTCTTAAGCGGTCGTGCGAGCACCCTCGTTCGAGAAGAAGCACGTGTATGCGGGTGCACCTTCGGCTTTTGATTCATGCATTCCCACCCCACTGCCTCTCCATTAACGGAGACGGAAGTGTCGAAGAGAAAAGAGGGACGAGCGGATTCGCGATGAGGATGGAAGGGAGGAGGAGAAACGACGCGCGCTTTTAAAGCGGTAGAAGCGGAAGGAGAAGCGAAACGGCGCGAGAGGGAGAGAAGGTGCGTGGCACGGAAGGAGGGATGGGTGGTGGAAAGAAGGGGAGGACGCGTCGCGAAGCGATGAATGAAAAAAAGAGGAAAACAGGGAGGGATAGAGGAGAGGGGAGAGGCAGACGAGCGCACTCTCACGAGCGTGCGCGCGCGAGCGCTCGTGGAAGGGAGCGGAGAGAGGGGAAGAAGGACCGTGGCTGGTGGTCGCAGGAGAGGAACCGAGGGGAACGGAGTGGTGGGAGAAGAGCATCGGCAAAAGTTCTCCGCGCGATGAACACGAAGAACTCGAGTGGGGAGAATGACAGGCGTGGCCTTGATAAGGACCGCCCGCCACTTCCCCTCGGTGGCCACGTGCTCGCCTACGTGCTGGTGCACGTCAAGACTCCTCCGTCGTCGTTGCCGCGAACCTTCTGCCGTGTCCCAAGCGGCGCAATAGCGATTGAAGATGGAAAAAGAAGATGGTAAATTAAAGCATTCACCGAATAGAACCATCCGAATTTCAAGCATGAAAAGATAATCGCCATTATTACAACGGAAACTTCTGTGCCTTGTCGATCTCAATGATTACACAAGCAGAACAAACAATTCCACCCTACCTACGTTTAAATCCTTAAACGACGACGACCGAACGAAAGAAAGTTTCTAAAAAGGAAGACCCGTAGGATCGGAGCGCGTGGAAGAGGCCACTTTACCGATCGCGAGAACAAGAGTCTAACAGAATTCTGTCGTAGAAGCAGTGAGGAGAGGACGAGCGGAGAGTGGACAGAGGGCGGAGAGGGAGGGAGAGAGTACGTTCGTTGAAGAGAGAAAGAGAAAGGTTAGAGGGAGAGAGAGAGGACAGGGGGGCCGGACCGAGGGAGGCGGGGCAAGATTTAATCGGTCTTGGGGGGGTCCTTCGGTCCCCGTCGCTTGGGTTACGAGAGGTGGGGGTGGGTGGGAGGAGAGGAGAAGAGGTCGGGACACGGTCGTCTCTCTCTCCACGCGGAGAGATCTCGACTCTTTCGTGGACGAGAGAAGCTGCGTGCAGTCGCTAGCGGAGGGCCTATACTCTTGCCCCGTCGAAGGGTATTGGTCGTCCACCTTGCCGTCTACGAGAGATAGAGGCCCGCGCGGGCCGATCGTCGGTACCCTTCTTGTTCGCGCGCGCGCGCGCGCCCGGTCACGGAGAAAACGGAGAGAAGGACGAGGATCGCGCTCGAGGCGAAGCGTTCGCGAAACGACGGGGAAAGAAGGACGGAGCGGTACCTCCTTCACCTCCTCCTCCTCCTCCTTCGTTCGTCCTCTTCATCCCCGCGTCCACTCCTCCTCCACCCTCTTCCGTCTCGCGGCGATTCTCTCCTCGGTCCCTCCACGCGTTCGTGCGCGATCGCCTCGCGTATCTCTCTCTCCCTCCCTCGTCGTCTGCCCACCCGACGACACGCACCTCCACCTTCACCTCCACCTCCACCTTCGCCTCTCCTCCACCTCCTCCGCCTCCGCCTCCCGGGGACCTCCTCGGGGAGCGCAGCCGAGTCGGAATAGACGGACGGACGGTGTACGACAGGCGAGCGAGCCACCCTTCGCGTATCGCTGCCTCCCGGTGAGCACCAGCTTCGTACACTCGTGACACTCACGGTGCGCGTCCAGCACGCCGTCGAACGACGCCGCGCGACGCTCGTCGTCCTAAAAAGGTGCGCGCGCGCGCTTGCGCGCCCCGCGCGAGGCCCTCCTTTCGACCTGTTCGCAACCTGTCCCCGTAACCTGTTGGCGCAATCGTCGGACGGAGGAGGTCGTGCCGAAGTTGACGAGGAGAAGGTTCGAGGTAGGAGCGCCGTAGGAGAAGGAAGTGAGGAAGGAGAGTGCGAGGGCGGAACGAAAGGAGAGTGCTATTGGGGAAGAAAGGTGGGAAGGACGGTGATCGTGAGGACAGGGAGAGGGGAGAGGAGAGGGGGTGAGAAGGAGAGGGTGAGAGAAGAGAGAAAGGAGGAAAGGAAGGAAGAGAAGGAAGGAGAGGGTGAGAGAAAAGGGAGCGAAAGGAGAGAGGAAAAGCGAGGGAAAAGGGAGCCTGGAAACGAGGGAAATGCGTCGCAAGGAGGGTTGCCAGGTATAGACATCCTTGGGACCACCACCGGTCGCTCTCTCCCACCATCGGCACCGTTCGTGATTCGGCGATACCTCTCGGGAGGGTGACACCCACCCCTCGAGAGAGAGAAGCCCCCAGGGGTAAGTTTCGAAGCGGACCGCCGCGGCCGGACTTGGGACGGAGAACGGGACAGACTTCGGCGCGCGATCGTAAGGAGCGCATTACCACGAGAACGTAGGAGCACCGGGCGAGAGGAGCAGGAGAAGAAGCCCTCGCGGGTCCGGGCGACGTGTTCCTTCCGTGAGAAGCCCGTCGCCTCCCCATTGGGCCTCGCGACGCGACGCGTCGCCACTCGCACGCCGATTCGAAAGGACGAGAGGCCCGGGTGCAGCGCACAGCAGTCATCGGTGCCTTCGGACATGCAACGTTCCACGGTCGAGGATCATTCGACGGACGGGGTGTTCGCTCGTCGATGAACAGACGCAACGAGGAAGCTTATTCTTGACGAACGTGGAGACAACGCGACCCGGAGGAGCAATCGTCGAACTTCCGAGGAACCTATCCGGAAACGGAGTCCCAGCCGGGATTCTTGACAGTCGTGAGAGTGACAGCTTCTCCCTTCGTCGTAGGAAAAATTCGTTCGCGAGGAATAAGGTGGATTGGTCGATGCGATTGTTTTACCCCCCCGGTCGGAAAGGCCCCCAGGGGACCGAGGGAAGAAAGTTGGAATTCGGTACGCGAGGATTAATTCGAGATGAGGATTGGGCAGGAACGGGCAAACGTAGCTTGTGATGTTCGTTTTAATCGGTGAGTGGTAATTGGTGCAAGGTGTCACGCTACCCTCGAGGAAGGACGGATAGAGGGAATCTTGGGACGAGGGGGTGGAGGCGGAGGAGGAGGAGGTCGTGGTGGCGGAGGTGGTGGCGCCTGAGGGTGATCGAAGGTGGTGATAATCGAAGAAGGAAAATGAGACTTTGGGTATTATTCGGTGCCATTTCGGTGGCGGTGCACACGTCCTTGACGGAGATCACCAGGAACAAGAATCGAGGAAGGGGATCCATGTGGTGGTGAGTATCGACTAATCATCGATCTCTCGATATAAGCTTCGCTCGATTGTTTCTCGCACGTTTGTTCTCGCTGCGTGCGCGCTATTTTGCCTTAACGATCGCTCACGTAATCGGCCGTCGTGTTTCCCCACTCGTGGGTATTCCCTTCGTTAATGATTTTAAGCCGACGAATACGCAAAGGTCGCGAGAAAGGTGCACGTGGTGGGTGCGCGCGCGGCTCCGTGTCCGTCCACGTGACATCGGCCCCATCCATTTCTATCCACGCGGACGATTCTCCAAAGCAAATCCGCGAGCAACCTGGTCGGTGAAGCTTTCGCGCTTTCAAAAGAATTACGCGAGTAGTTTCTCTACTCGTTTCCTCTTCGCTCTCCGCGCTATCTCTCCTTCTTCCTACCGTCTTATTCGTTTTTCTCCTTCGTAACCACGCGCACAGTCGCGAAACTTTCGTTTTCTCTGCGCAAGATTCGCTCCACAATTCCGCGACCAAATCAATCGGAAGATCCAACTCAGCTTTTATTCTCTCGTGGCTAAATGTTAATTACCGTCTGCTACGAAGTACCGTTTTCTTTCATCCCGACATCCGTGTCTTTTATCGCGTAGATCGACGCAGCGCGCGCCGCAAACTCGTAAAAATGGTCGGAAGGATCGTTAATCATAACGCCGATTCATTCCATTTCGCGAGTGATTTCTCGTTGCTCGCGGGTACGCAGCTCACCGATGGATATTAGATAATGACAAACTTCATTAGGCCACCGATAAATAATACGGCGGGCGCGCGTGACGTACGACGCGCGCGCTCGGTCACGTGATAGAGGCGGCGGACTCTCGATGGAATATCCACTGTAAATGATAAACCGTTGACGATAAATCAGATGGGCACGGCACGGGTCCCAGAGCTCGAGGGAGCTACTTTGAAACAAGTGGGAGAACGTGGGTCGAGATACGCGTAAATAATTATTACGTAGACGCGGATTAGTAGAGACGACGCGCCGGCCCACGTGTCGCAATGTCGCGAAGCGAGATGCAACCAGAGAGTTTTCTTCGTGGGAGCATCCTCGAAGAGCGATTGATCGCTTCTCGATAATCCTTGTCTTTCTCTTTGGATCATTGTTTTTTATTTCCTAGAGCCTTCTCCGTCACGCGAAAGAATTCTTTGAGAATTTGACAGAATAAAATACGCGCGTCTGCTTCTAACGAGGTATTATCAGCGGATCGACGGACTCCAGTCGGAATAAGGAGGCAGTAAGATTTATTAGATTAACCCGCGTATAGTGGATTATCGCGATTTTTAGATACAAGTATTACGAGCTATTGCGCATAAGGCAAGAGGGCGTCGAAATACCTGGTCGTCGAAGGAGCAGGCAGGACGATAATTTCAAGACTCGTAAAGTAATTGTCAACCGTGCGTGCGTCGCTGCGTAACGAAATTGCCTTTGGTTAAGGAAGGAAGTGTAAAACGGGGAGGAAGTATTCGGTAGAAATTCGAGTTCCGTCGAGTGACTAAACGGCGCAATGGCGGACTCGTAAAGTGAGCTTAATGTTTCTAAAATCGAATCGAATCGTCGAGTGTTTCATCCAAGTACTTGCTTCTACATTAGCATAAATTATGGTTAACGCGAGTCTCGGTCGCTAAGATGCATCCTTTGGATTGAACGAAGGCATGCGCATCGACCCCAAAGGGATTTCGCAATATCGTCTAAGTAGGATGATCGACTGTGAACGAGCCATTAGAGGGATCACGATGGAAAATCGATTCCTTAGGATAATCGAGACTCGTGCGCGTCCCGTAGATCGTGCAAATATCGAAACGGTAATTGTGCACCGTGTTCCAAGGAAGATATTAATGTGGATTTAATGATAGTTGTGATTACGGGTGTGGGACTAAGACGAGGCATCGTTGAGCCCCACGAGACGGACTAAACAACTTTACCGTATTCGTATGCGCAATAGTATATTTTAACGTCGATTGATTTACCTATTCGTGTGCGTGCAATATAGGCGCGGGTGATATTCGATTACCATACAATAGCGAAAAAGTATTTTCCAAGGATATTATCCGGAGAAATCCATCGCGAATAAATCGTCGATTCTCCATTCAATGTACAAGCGAAACAAACCGCGCCACTAACTCACCGGCATAATTCGATTGGCTAATTACAGTGAGATAAATCGAGAAAGAGCGATCTTGTCAGTCCACTTGGAGATTTGCGAGGCTGGCGTGCACGTTGGCGAGGGAGAAGTGGATGGTTGGGGTAGAGGGGGAAAGAAAAAGAAATGCAGAATGCAGGAGAAGGAGAGAGAAGGGACAGGACAGGCGGGAGCAGGCGTGTGCGCCCCGAGAGACCGAGTAAGGAATAATTCATGATTAGGGCATTAGCGTATCGTTGCCGATTGAAATATTGAAACTCGTTGAGATCGACGAGGTAAGCCGACAGGTACAGCGACAGGCTCGCCGACGTCCGGCACGAGCGCTTTTACCGATCCGACATGCGTTATCGTCCATGTGGGTGGTCCCACGGCACTAATGGTACCGATTAATTGCGAGAGCGGATAATTAGCACATGTTGCAACCGAATAAAAGGCAAACGTCGATGAACGATTAATGGGGTTGACGCAACGGGTTGCCGTTGCAAGGTGCATTCCCCAGGCGAGGGAGCCGCACGACCGATTTTCACAATTTTCTCTAGCCTTCCGACCAAAATTTATCTCATCGAACGAATCGTCGTCGCTTCGCGATGGCGATCTCGAGTCTCCGAGACCGTGTTCCATAGTAAAAGAAGTCGAGCAACTTTGCGATGCATCCGTGTGCGAACGAGCCAGGAGGGGGGAATCGCGACAGCCCTTTTTCAGAGACGCGACGACGCGCGTCCTTCGAAGGATGACGATCCTGTGCGCATTGGTAATTGCGCGGTGCGCGCTAATGGCGATAGTCCCGAGAATCGTGCACGGATGCCTCGCAAGTCCGACGCATCTTGGACGATCGTAAAAATAGATCCTCCGGGCGATGTAAAACTTCAGGGCAATTAGAATTCACTGTTCTCTGTAAAAACACATCCGTTGTTCGTGGTTTCGATCTTCGATCCGCGATTCGTAGAATGGATTCTCGATGGTTCTAGAAGTTCTTTCGCGAAATCGAGACCACCATTCGTTTCCAGGCTGCGGAATTACTTCGGTAGATTTTGGCAACGGAGTCATCTTTGTTCTCTTCGCGCATCTTCACGGAAAAGCGGGTTTCGAAGATGCTCGAGGAAAATATCCTCATGCGGGCGCACACGAGCGACCTACTCCGTGTCTCCTGGAGTCTCCTCTATGTTTATTTACCTCCCTGGTCCTGTCAGCGCGCGAGCTCGGTCGTGGTTGACAGTTCCTTCGCCAGTTCGCCTCGGCCCTTCCTCGCGGTCTGTTCCCTCCAGGCTGCTCTCTCCTTTCCTCACTCGCTCCTTTCCTCGTCCGTATAGCTACCTCCGCTGCTTTACTCTCCGCGCCTCGTCTGCTGCTCTTTCTCCCTTTCTAAGCGTCGTGAAGCGCCGTCGACAACGAAGCGTCGACGGACACTCAACGACAGTGATTACCTGTTTATTATGCCGAACGACGAGCGATTCGATCCCTGGGCGCTTGTGCTATTTCGAATTTTACGGGCTCGAGATTAGGGACAGAGTGGAGCGATTCGTTGGACCACCGCAGCCTCGTTGTAGGTTTAAGGTAGCGGGAGGGCCGTTGCTTCTTTCGCGACGGAGTACCACAAAATAAGACTGAGAGACGAGGTTAAGCCCGAGGTTTTAGATAAACCCATAAACGTGGCTGTACCAGTAGTCCTCGGCGCGAGACTAAAGCCACCGTCTAGGTGGCTGGTTTCTCTCGTGCGCAAGAGACTCGAGGAATTGCGGAAGATGGAGTCGATGATTCTATGAATGGGTGGAAGTTTTGCGCGTTTTGATTTAGGACAAGCTAGAGACAGCACGGTGATAAAATCTTTATCCGGAATGGTTGTCGTGGCTCTTATTACGCGAGAGATCGTTTTATTCTTATGCCAGGCGCAATGCTCGCGAAGCCCACGAATTTTCGGATCGCGAGTAAAAACTTTGCCTTTTGTCCCGGTTCGCAATTACGTTCACCGTGCCCGTGAATAGGGTGGGAAGAAATTCTGGACTCTTTAACGGTTGTCCTGGGCCACACTTTGTAGAATCGTCTCGATGGGTGCGTGTGATTCGTCGCGATCGGTCGTTTCTCGCACCGCGCCACGAACTTCCCGTACGTCCTCCTTCCCACGACGTTGGCGAGGCGGAGGCGAACGTACTTAAAACGTTTTTCTCCCCGCTTGATGCCGCTCGATCGATCGGGACGCGAATTCTTTCGCAGGCTGAACTCGCGCGGCAGCTTGATTTATATATACCCTACCCACCGTTGACCGAAACTGTTGAACCAGTTTCGTCTTTCGAGCTAATCCTTCTCCGTGTTCCTCCTCTCTTTCTTTCTTTCTTTCTCTCTCTCTGTATCTCTCTTGCTCTCTCGCCTCCTTCTCTCATTCTCCTTTGGCCATTCCTTCCGCCCTCCTTCCTCCATTGCCCATCCGAACCGAAATTCTCCCGGCATGCCTTTTTACGTGGCACGGTAGTGACGGCCGAGCGATCGTCGAACGCGAGAAGGAGGTGAAGGAGCAGAAGGCGGAGAACGCCGCGAAAAGAAGTTACGAGCGCGAGAGAAGCGTCGGATTAAAGTGACCTGACGTGAATGAGAATTGAAAATTAAAAGGCGCGCGCTCGTGAGGCGCAACGGGTAGCGGGGGCGATCGAGGCGAGCGTGCGAATGAGCGAGCGAGCGGAAGGTGGTTAGAGGAAAGAGACGAAAAGGAGGACGGAAAGAGAGATAGGGAGAGAGGAGTGAGAGAAAGAGGAGGAGGGGCAGATACGCGGAGAATCGGGCGATGAATTAAAATTTAACCCGCGCGTTATGGACGCGCATGAATGATGTATGCTCGTAATGAGGAGACCGGTTGTAAAAAGTTTACGTGCCCGGCGAGCCGATGGAGCGTATGAATACGGAAGAATAAGTCTTCCGCGGTATTGCTGCTCGGAGAACGGCAAAGAGAAGAAGAAAGGGTAGTGGCGCAAAAGTAGAGGGAGATGGAGGTGACCGAGAGAGTACGAGGGCATGCGAGTGTGCTGGCGGATGGTAAAAGAGCGACGAGTGGGGAAAAATGTGAAGGAAAAAAAGGAGATGTATTAAGGAGAACGAGGGAAGGAGAGAAGAGAAATATACGATCCCGCGGCAAACAGTTTGCGAGATTGGATGCAAAAAGAGGAGCGCGAGCGCATTCGAGCAAGCGAGTCGGGGCATCACCGATGGCAGGATCCGGGCGAGAATAGTCTTCCGTGAAACCTCTTCATTAACACGATCCATGTTTGAAAACACGTCCTTAACGCTCGCATCTGCTGGGCTTAGTTAAGGGCCCTCCTTAGACATTAGCCGACCCTCTTCTTCTTCGAGTGCACAAACCCTGAAGAGACGTCCAAGTGGATGGACTTAAGTGGCTGCAGTCGGCCGAGGCTACGAAAAGCTTTCCGCTGGAAGCGTCCGTGGCGAGGATATTCAGAGACCCCTTAATAAAGTCCTTTCGACCCGCTTTCTACATCTCCCTTGGACGGACGAGCCGGACTCGCTTGCGCCCGTTTGTTCGCCCTCGTGCGCACAACCGAAACTTATCGGGAGTAAACGGTGAATCGATTAACGTTGGGGAAATAACGAACGACAGGCTCGAAGGAGGGATCGAGGCGCGCGTAAACGCGCTCTCGTCGATCGTAAAAAGACGCGCTTAATGCGTTCGTGCCTCGCGAATCTTGCTTCTCTTTGCGCATTGTATCATACCATTTTGCTTCTCTTGTTCCAGGGGCATCGCGAAAGCCGGAGAACCCAACAATTTCCTGCCTATGTCGCCAGCTTCGTTGCACATGGATCCAACGGTCTACGCGACGTTGAGGAGAAAGCAACGAAGGTTAGCCAGGGAAAACCCAGGGGTGCTAATGGCGGTCGCCAGGGGCGCCAATCAGGCGATCGTCGAGTGTCAGCATCAGTTTCGCAATCGCCGATGGAACTGCTCCACGAAGAACTTTCTCAGGGGGAAGAATCTGTTCGGCAAAATAGTCGATCGAGGTAATTCAACCCTGTTACCGATATCGTGGCGAAAAGATTTTTTAACACGTTCGTCGGAATAATCGAAATCCGAGTCGTTCTTTCTCTCCCTAAGTATTTTCGGTACATCGGCCTCGCGCGCCTTTCGCATTCGTTCCACTTCTTCGTGCCTCACCACGTAGGAACACCAAACTCTCAAAACTTCCCCGACTCGTTTCCTGGGAAAATCTTCCGAATCACCGGGCCTGGCCTCTACGTTCCGTCGACGAAATATTTCCAGCGAAGCGACCTGACCAACTTCCCCCATCCACTTTCCTTGGAAATCCTCGAAATCCGCTTCCATGATTTATGCATTTATTTTCAACGACCTCAGGACACCGTTACCACCTCCGTCTCGCATCCTCCGCCTCCTCCGTTGCTTCCTGACTCACCTTCTCGTAGACGGGAGGGGACACGTGTGGCTGACAGATTGAGCGTGTCGTACGAACTCAAGGTCGGACCCAGGGAACGTTCCTAATGTCAATAAGCGTGTCGCGGACGTATATGCAGTTCGTAAACGGAAACGATCGCGTTCACTCGACCGACGAATGTCGTTCGCCGCATGACGTAATCGACGATTTCTCGCCACGACTATCTTCTCATCGATACGGCGTAATTCGTGGGGCTGGAAATATCGCGGAGTTATTTCTTTCTTGGTGACGTCGATGCGTCGAGCACTTGTAGGAAAAATAAATCGACGACTCGTCCACGTGTACGGCGATTACATCGTTACCGCTACGATTCCTCGAACAATTCGCGAGCTTCGGTAAACGAGGCCATTGATACTACTCTTACATCACCGGAAAGCACAAGAGCATCTTACAGACACCTCGGGCATCTTAGCCAGGAGTATCGTGAAGCGTGAAGGGCGCGCGGCGAGGGCTCGAGGGTAACGGGGGCTGGCGTAGGGCCGATGAAACGCGCGACGAGCAAGAGAGAAAGAGATAGAGGCGCGAGGGGGGCAACGAAGGGGTGTGGGGGCCAAAAGAGGCGTGCCCTTCGTCCGAAGGCCCCGGGCACGTGCCCTCACCGGCCAGATGTATGTTTTGCAACCTGATAATGGACCTTCTCGTACCAGTTCTGGCTCCCCTGCGGCTCTTTTAGATCTCGTCGAGGCGATTGTAAGCCGAGCTTTTTCGCTCGAGCCGCTCCCACCCCATTATGTCGAATGTCCCCATATGGCCACTTAGTAAAACTAAAAGAAGAGTACGAGAAAAAAGAAGAGCGGAGGGGGGAGAAGGGAGAGAGAGAGAAAGAAAGAAAGTGAGAAAGAGCGTAAAGGAGAACGGAGAAGGGAAGGGGTGAGTAGAGACCACACGTCGTTTTCACGAGCTTGTACTGCGGGGTACATGTCGGCACGTACCGACATGGTTCTAACGATGTAACAGCGGGAGAACAGGATCCATCCGATGATCGTAACGTTGTCGCTCGGGGAAGCGCGACGACTATCCATACAGGGTACCCTTCTTTCCTTCTTTACGCTCGTCCTTCAATTCCGCGACTATCCGGTGCTTTTCACGGCTTTTCACTTTACAAGAATAATCATTCTCGCGCTTAAGGCCCCTTTCTTTCACCTCGAAATTCGATCGGTCGAACAATATCGATCCGATTAAAATGATCATCGGACGCTCGTTATCACTTAGCACGAGTTCGATCCTCGCGCGGACAAACTCTCTTGCAGATGTTCCCGCTGCGCACTCTACCTTCCCCAGAAAATCAGCCCCTATTTTCAACCTTTTAACCCTTCGTCGCAGTGGTGGCCTGCCGTCGTCCTGGCCGTCGCAGGGCGAGCGCGGACCAGTTTCCTTCTCTCCACTCCTCCCATTTCGGTTCTTCACCCTCCCTCCCTCCTCTTTGTCCTCGAACGAATCCTTCAGATTAGATCTCGTACGACCCCCCGAGCTTACGCGCGAGCAGGAAGGGCAGATCGTTATCGGCGATTCTAAATGTGCGCTCGCTCGCTCGCGCGAGTGCTCGGCCGGTCGCGTTCACGACACGTAGAGAACGGGATCGATGGCGGAGAGGGACACGGGGTGGGCTAAAGGTGAACGAATGTATCTGTCAAACTAGTCCGTTCGAGGACCGATCTAAACGGTCGTTTCCGGATTACGCGATGACGAGCGCCCAACGAATGGGGCCCACCCCTCGTGTTCTTCTTTCTTTCTCTCCTTCTTTTTATTTCGTCGCGATAATAAAGACCCTGCGCGAGAGAATCTCATCTCTCGATAGGGTTGGACCCGAATGACGGGTTTCATTCGCGTTCGCGACAACGGGTCTAAAAGAGATACCACAAAAGGTTGTCGTTTGCGGGCACGAGAGATAAAGGCAAAGAAAAAAGTTGGAGTTTAGAGAGCGAGCGAGTCGAAAATCGTCCGGAAGGGAGTCGCGCGAAGTACCATCGGGAGGTGATGAGCACCCGGAGCCAAGCCAGCAGGCGGAATTCTCTTATTTTCGTCGGTGCGGGAGATACTTTTGGATGCGTTTGTACTCGATATTATAGCTGGTAGTGAGTGCGTTCGCGGCCTGTAATCATTTTGCCGCCAAGAGCCACCTACCGCATTGGTACCTTTACCTTCGTTCACTTCACCCCGGTCTCTTTCTATCCTTCCGTCCCACTCCTCTCCCTCCTTTTTCTTTTTCTCGCTCCTCTTCGTTCTCCTTGCTCTCTTCGTTCGCCTTCCTATCTCTCTCTTTCTCTCTCTCTCTCTCTCTCTCTCTCTCTCTCTCCGCTTCCTTCGCTCCTTCTCCTTCTCGCCCATTCAAGAGACGATCCTCCTCTTTGGCACACACCGCGAGCCCCCGAGCTCGCCTTTGCGAGCCTCGCAGCCTAATTGCTCGGTAAACTGCAAAGCTCCTGAGACGCGACGAGGACGACGCTCTCCCCGTATCTTCCTTTATCGTCCAATTTCGTCTTTATTAAAAAAGGGGATTTCGTTTCCCGTATCTCTCCGCGCGCCGTCCAAATTACGTCCTCCCTCCGCCGTCGGTTTCTCCGCTCTTTCGAGCCGAGCGGGTGGGTCTATGCTGGGAATCGCGGGGACTCGCGCGAGAGTTACTTCGTAATCACGGGCCCCGCGTCGTTCGCATTAAAAGTGCAAACCACGTGGAATATGGAATACAGTGATTATTGATAATTGACGATTTTTGCGCCGTCGCGCATCGAATTTGTTGCGCCGGCTGAAAAAGCCCGGGATCTTTGATGGATGTAGGAATCCAGGTGGTCTCGTTCGACGGTGCAATTGGACACCACCGGATCGAACATAAATCAGATAACATCATTAAGATCACGTGATCGGTTGCGTAACGCCCTTAAGCGCTTGACTTTCTTGGCAAAATATTATCCTGTGCCCAGTGGGGGAAAAAACTCGTTCGACGACTGCGTACGTCTTCATCGGTAGCGAGGAAGATGGCGAGCGCGCGCGCGAATATTGCGAAATCTTGCTATTTTCGTCGGTCGAATCAAATTCGATCAACTCTACTCCATTCCTCCGTTCGTGGAACTTGAAATTACTCGAAACTTAACTGGAACCTGGCCACCTCGTCGAAGCGCGAGCCTTCTCGCGGCCGTGACGTCCTCGTCTAGGTTTCTAAGCCCGTTGTCGTTTAACCGGGCGCGAAAACGTGGGAGCGCGTGCTCTCGATCGAACGTTTGGTGGAAGAACGAGGTGGAGAAGGAAGATGGTGAGGAGATCACCGATCCGCGCGCTCCGAATATTTTCGTCGTACGGCGAAACCGACATAATCGGTTGTCCATAGGATAAATTCAATCAATACTTGCCTCGTGGACACGAGGCGGAGGACGCGTCTTATATGGCGTCGGGAGGCGGCTTTTTGCCACGGCGTTACGCCGCCATAAATCGCGGCCTATGATGGGCTACATGTGTCGACGGCACGCCACGATTTCTTGCGAAAACGTGAGCCGCGACTCAATGCGTGCCCTTCCTCCTCCTCTTCCTCCTCGGTCCTCTCCCTCGACCCTTCGCTTTCCTCCTCCTTTCGTTTTCTTCTCGCCTTCCTCTCCTCACGTTTCTCCTTCCTATTCCACGTCTGTCCAACCTTCCAACCACCCTCCCAACCCCTCCACCTCTTCCTCTCGCTCCATCTTTCTGGCCTTTCTCCCGCGCGTCGCAATTTTTACATCTTCTTTGCTTCCAGCCGAGAAGCTCTCTCCACGAAACACAAGGCGCTCCATTCCCGCGAGGCCTATACGTCGTGTCCTCGAATAGTTCGATCAAAAGCAGTGAGTTCCAGTGGATGATCCCAATCCTCTGATCCTCCGGTTCTCCCGCGAGTCTTGTCAGGTCGCGTGGGGTTATGGAAAGCTCGTGACATTTTTCCGATCGAAGTTTTCCTCCAGCCACTTTCGGTACTCATTCGAAATATCCGGGTCATATTGCGTTGCTTTTTCTTCGTTCATCGCGACGCCGACATTATCGAACCGATCGCCTTTTCAATCTGTAGATAATTGCGACTGGTAGGTGTGCAGGGAGGGTAAGGAAGTGGAAGAGGGTATAGGGTATTGCTCAAGAGCAAGGAGGCGGTCGCTCGCGCGTCGCCGACTTTCCCGACTATCTTGGAATTGGACACGGCGCCTTTTGTGCCTGGGATTATCGTTCCATATAATTCCGCTGGGTTCGTGGTTGCCAGTCGCGTATGCCTAGACGGGACCCTCTCACGGTGGTAAGCGCGCAAAGGCGATAGAGGTGGTACAGGAGGTGGAGGAGGCGGTTGGCCAGGAGGCGGTAGGCAGAGTGGGCACCGGCTCACGGCTCACGGCGGTAGCAATAATTCCCGGCGATTTTATCTCCCTGGAATTTCTGGCCGGACACAAATGCCTCTCGTAAAGTTGCGTCGCGATGTCGCTTAGAGCGATCTCGGAGCGGGACGGTCGGTCGGTGGGAGAGGCCGCGAATATCTGCCGCGAGTGCTTCTTCTCTCTTCCTCTCTTTACTCTTTCTCCTTGCGTCTTTCTGGTACCTTCGATCCGCCGTATCCAGAGAGCGGAGTACTCGCGTCGAGATCTTCTCTTTCGGAGTCTTCCTCGAGAGAAGTTGGCCGGGCGCAATCGTGGCGCGTTCGTCGAGCGAGTACTCTCCGCGACGTCGATCGTCCATGGAAGAATCAAAGGCCCCCTGCCCACTCCTCGTTCTTTTATTCCTCTTATTCGGTTCACGATCGCTCGCACGATCGATGCTTTCGTCTTCGGGTGTACGGAGATTCTGGTTCGTCGTCCTGCGTACCTCTCTGGAAAATCTCGTGGAAGATTTTCTCGAACACAGCCGCGAGGTAGTCACGCCTCGTGCTCGACCGGCGGCACTCGAGATGGAAAAATGGAGTTACGATTTTTTTATCTTCGCGGAAGATACCCCGTGAGTCAGATACTTCCTTGGGAGGCGCGCACGAACTCGAGTTCCACGAAATTGAACTCGGTCTGTATGTTACCTTCCTTTTAAGCGACTCCCCGTGGGGTCATCGACACGCGTCTCTTCAAAAGTTTCTCACGTTTCGTTCCCGCCGTCACTTTTGCACCGTCTCTCCTCCCCGCCACAGACTTTCACCTCTCTCGCTCGTATCTAACTTGGTTTCAGCTCCATGCGTCACGCGGCACGCGTATGAAATCATCGCCGCAACTTTCCTCGGTAGAGTCGAGTTCGCGGTTCTCTCTCTAGCTCTTTTCACCTCCTCTCCTTTCGTTCCTTCTCTCTCTCTGTCTCTCGTCGTCTCTAGCGAACAGGTACCGAACCGGGGCGCTTACGGGAAAGGAATTTCCATCGCGTGGTGGGACGCGGGGTGCGAGAGGGTGTTTGTCTTATGGGCAACGCGAGCTACGCCTCCGCCAACCTGCTCGGCGCTATTTGAACGTACCGATAAAGCCAGAGTCGAACCATTTATTGTCCACGGAGCAAGTACAAGTGAAGGAGAAAGAGAGAGAGAGAGAGAGAAAAGGAAAGAAACCAAGAGAGATGAATCGGAGGTTCCTCGATCCCACGTCGAGGACAAACAACGGATTTTCCTGGATTATCGTCGTGACACATTTCGCTTTTTTCTTCGATCCACTCCTTCTCCCCTTATCCTCGCTCGCTTGTTAATAGACCGGCGGCTTTTCTCGCTTTGCAGGTTCCTCCTCTCTACTCCGTCCTCTCGTATCTTTAGTTTCCATAAACGGCCGAGATAAAGATTTCTCGCGTCTTCGGGCATCGGTGCCGAGTACGAGGCCTTATCTGCCGTCACCCACCTGTTTGGAGATCGTAAAAGAACGAAGTGGAATGCGCGGAGAGAAAAAAATCGAAAATGCCGTCTCACGGTCTATCGGGCGCGGACTCGTCGCCGCCCTTTCCACGAATCCGTCCAGAATCTTCGCGCGCGCGGATGATTTCATCGTCTCCGGTTGATCGAAGGATTTGAAATGTTAGGGCGATTGGGTTTTAACTCGTGCGTCCGCGAGTCGTCGTTGCTCGGTCGTTCTAAGTGGCGAGAGGGATTTTACGACGTAATCGAAACTCTCTTATCTTCGATAGGAGGAAATGCGCATCGTGCCGTTGCCATTCTGACGAGAAACTTCTGCTTTCGTGCGCAATCAGGTTATTAATTTATTAACGAACGAAACTTACAACGGTCGTCGTTCACATTTGTCAGTATCGTAATTTATGCGATCTAATTTGGGTCACATCTCCGTCAGTTTCCATTAGACACTTTCCTCTCACCTCTTCGATTCGTCTTCATCAGAAGTATGTCTTTTCTCTCGTACGTCTCCCACCCTCGTGCATTTTCAGTTGACACGGTTTTGCCTCCGAGAGGAAGGCGAGAGAGAAACCTGCACTTCCCGCAGGCGGTATAATCCTCTCGGTCATGGCAGTCCGAGATGATGACAAATAATATCTGGAACCAATCACATTTAGGAGGAGGGAGAGAGAGAGAGAAAGAGAGAGGGTAGGGTGGAAGAGAGAGGGCGAGGATCCATCACGATAACAGGGTGTAACGGTGTAAATCTCTTACAAGGGAGACTCCCTTTTTCCTCGCTCTCTCTCTTTCTCTCTCTGTCTCTCGGTCCACTTGGCCCTTCCTATTGGCTCCGCGCGTCCTTCTGCTCTCGTCCTCCTCTTCTTTTTTCCCGCTCTCCTTCTGGGGTCCGCGTCGCGACGGGACCTCTTCTTCGTCCGTGTCCTCTCAGCACCGACGCCCTCCGCAGGCCTCCGGTCTTCACCTTGTACGGGGATTAGGGAAAATCGTCTCACCTTTCTTCCCCGCCGCGCTTCCTTTCTTTCTCCTCTTCTCTCGGTTCCCTTCCCTTCGTCCTACCCTCCGGCTGGCCCTTTCACGCTCAGCTCCCTTTTGCCCGGACGGCCGAGAAACCGTGGTGTTAACGGCGCGAGGGGAAGGAGACAATCCGAAATGCCACCGTCTCGTGGAAAAGACTCGTGACGAATTCGGATCTCGACCGGCGGATTCGATTCGGTCGATCATCCGCGGCCCAGCCCAGAGATCCTCCATGAATCCCAATGCACGTGGCCCGACTACTTCGACCCTGACGTCTCACTCTTTCCGTGGCCCCTCTTCTTGCCCGAGCTTCTTTGCACCGAGCGCGTGCTCCTTCCGCGGTGGGGAGAGAAAGGAAATCAATCCACGAGTTTTTGTAAATAACTCCCTTTCGGTGAACGCTCGATTCACTCGTCCGCGACCTCTTATTGAAAAGTTTCCCGCGCCTGCCGTCGCCGTGACGTTTTTTTCTACAATACCTTCCGAGAAGAGGTATACATTGGAGGAACGAATTAGTCGGGGTCTTCATTTTCGGGAGTATTTAATTAGACCCGTTCGCCGAGCCAATTACATAATTCGCGAGGGAGCGGACAATTAGCGGGCGAGCTCTCTCCTCCCTTCTCTCTTCCTTCTTCCTCTCTTTCTCTCCTTCCCTCGCGCGATATCTTAATCGGAGCGCACAAAGGTGCCGACCAGCACCTGCGCCTTATGCAGATAAGGTTGAGGTGCCTCGGGTCAGCCGGCTCAGGGTTAAGGTCACGTACGCCGGCGTCCTTCTCCTTCCCTCTGGTCTCTCCGCTTTCTCCTCCTTTCATTCCTTCCTTCGCGCACCTTCTCTCCCTCCTCGAACACCCGCAGCCACACACGCACACACACACACACCTTTTTCCTCTCGGTCGCTCGTCGTCCTTCTCCTCTTCCTCCTCCGACTGCACGAAGCTTTCGCGCAGGTAGTCTCCTACGGTGGATTGAGACGTTGCCCGCCGTCATCGCTCACCTCCCACGCGAGCAACCACCAAGAAAGTTTAGTCCCTCCGTTCACCCACGACGCATCTCGCAGAAGCGTCCAGCTATTGACATCTTCGTCGTCCATCTTTCCTCCAACTTTCCCTTCCACTAACTTGTAAGATTACGTCAGAGGGTGTTCCTCGTGCTTCAACGCAGAATCGTTTGTCAATTTTTTAAGTTCTTCGTAGTTTAGTTCAGCCCCTCGATGATTCTACTCGAATAAACTTTATAACCGGGTCTGGACCCTGGATTCTTTGGTTCGACCAACATCATACGTAGCCAAAAATTAGCATAACACAAATTATAATTACAACGGAAAGAAAACGAATATATTACTAAGAGAAATTGAGAAAGTAGAGGCTGTGTGTCACAGCCAGCAAGGTATGCTCGCACCTCCTTGACACGATACGATAGTGCTGACTTCGCGTACTTTGGGAATACTTGCTTCAGGTACCCCACTGAGGTGCGACTAGTTTTAAAAGTAGCGTTGATCGGCTTAATGTCAATTTTACGAATACGTGAACTTGTCGAGGATCGGCGGAATAATGGATTATTTTCTTCTTCTTTCCTGCGTCTTCCACCAGGATGTCGCGAGACCGCCTTCATCTACGCCATCACGAGCGCCGCCGTGACTCACAGTATCGCGAGGGCATGCAGCGAGGGCAGCATCCAGTCCTGTTCCTGCGACTATACTCACCAATCACGAGCACCGTCGGCCGTGAGGGACTGGGAATGGGGTGGATGCTCGGATAACATCGGATACGGCTTCAAGTTCTCCCGCGAATTCGTCGATACCGGGGAGCGAGGCCGAAATCTCCGAGAGAAGATGAATCTGCACAACAACGAGGCAGGAAGAGCGGTAAGATTCGAATTTATACTTGCGATCTTATTTACTCGCGTGTTTAAAACTGTCGCGGTTACATCGAGAAACGTAAGATCGCTTCGACAGAATACGATTCATACTTTGTCAATATACTTGTAGTCGAAGTATACCCGCGGACCAAGCGTCACTCTCGTGGAACCAATCGAGACAATGCCTATTTTCTTCTACTTCCAGCACGTGTCGTCGGAAATGCGTCAGGAGTGCAAGTGTCACGGGATGTCTGGCTCCTGCACCGTGAAGACCTGTTGGATGAGGTTACCCAACTTCCGCGTGGTAGGCGACAATCTGAAGGACCGCTTCGATGGCGCGTCCCGCGTAATGGTCAGCAACTCGGATCGCGTTCGAGGCAACAGCAACGCCATAATCAGCAACTCGGCCAGCAACTCGGTGCACGCGCATCGCGAGGGTCTTGGCCGCAGGCATCGTTACAATTTTCAATTGAAGCCCTACAATCCCGAGCACAAGCCACCAGGGCCGAAGGATCTGGTCTACCTGGAGCCCTCGCCGCCCTTCTGCGAGAAGAATCCCAAGCTGGGCATTTTGGGCACACACGGTAGGCAGTGCAACGACACGAGCATCGGCGTGGACGGTTGTGACCTCATGTGCTGCGGCAGAGGCTTCAAGACGCAGGAGGTCACGGTGGTGGAGAGGTGCGCCTGCACCTTTCACTGGTGCTGCGAGGTCAAGTGTCAATTGTGCAGGACCAAGAAGACGATACACACTTGTCTGTAGTAAGGGACCGAACGCGACGGCGCGACGAAACAATCGGCGACTACCTCCTTCCTGGAGAAGGATCGCAGTAGTCGCGACAATGTGATCGACAGGCCCTGCGTTCGCTTGGAACATTGGTATTGGACGCGTCGACCGATGCTGTTTCCAATTTTAGGATCTGTCGTTTTTGTAGTCGTTCTCGTCGCTAGATTTTCTCGTCTCCAGTATTATGCGAAACGATCGGAACCAATAAATATTTATTGTCGAGCGCTTTAGGACGCGCTGAAGACTGAAGAGGAAGCAGAGGATCGCGCGATCCGGAAATCCGATTTCAATCGGTAGGGTTATCCAAGGATCAACGTCGAGGAGAAGGGGCCGCGAGGTTTTCACTCAGGGCGTCGGTAGGCGTCCACCCCACGTATGTAAATAGGATTCTACGGGCGCTATCGATCTCTTTTCTTCGATACGATAAGGTAAATTTGGGAAAAGTACGAGCGTCGCCCGCGACCAATCGACGGCGAAGTTTTACATCCTCGTTTATCGTTAGGTTTCTTTTTTTTTTTTATTTATTCTTACCCTCTACCTAGCCATCCCCCCCGCCCCATCCCTACAATTTTCGCGAATGCAGATCACGTACTTGTATATAGGTGAATAGGTGGTAATTATATAAATATATAAATGTACGAATATATATATTTTTCTCTGGACAGTCGCTAGCGCCGCGAGAAGGACCAGATAACCGCTTAGACAGAGAGATAGAGACGGGCGAGAGTGCGTGTCGTTGTAAATAATTGACTTATCGTTCGTGCGACGAAACAGTCGCACGTGCACTTGGGTTCGTAAATTATTTTTATATGGTCCCCTTCTGCCCCCCTGTACCAGCCCCCGTCCCATCTCCACGCGCATCTCTAATACGGAGAAAGATTTTTACCAGTGCTAGATACTTAGTCTACTCCTCGACGAGAGGAGAACGGTGATTCTAATGTTGTGCATAGATAGATAGATAGATGTATTAATTATTTCCTCGTAATTTATACAAAAATAAACATATAAGAAAGATAAATAAAGGATGGCAAGTCGAATGAAAACAGTGTCTCGATCATTCTGTCCTCTTAGAAAGAGTGGGAAGGAGGGAGATTTCTATTCTCTCCTCGAGTACCTCTCTCCTAGCTCATTGATCTCGCGACCGTCGACGAGAATAAAGATCGAGATTATCGATTTTCCAAGCAGAGACGCGGTTGCCTTCAACGTGTCTCTTTCGAAATTATTAACCATCCTCGTCGGCGAGCTCGGACGTATTTCCAGATCGCGAATCTACCGCGACGCTATCTGCGATCTTTCCCTCCCGCCCTCGTAGGGTAGGAGGAGGAATGTCGAGGGACTATTCAATATTTTCCCATTACACGGTTAGCGCGCGTTCGCTTGATTCTCGCGCGTGCACACACATCGTGCGGTACACTCGCGAAATATAGCCAACTGGTTCTCCAGCTGGACGACGACTTCATAACTCCTGGCTGGAGGGATATCGTGGGAGGCCCATGCCCCGAAGAAGACTGGTTCGAAACGTTTCGCCCTCCCTGCCTCTTTCTCCGTTCCACCTCTCCCTCACATCCTCGCCTCCTCTCTCATTGCCTTCCCCATCTTTTTCTACCGACGTGTTTCTCTCGTCGTTCAGGCCCACCCTTCCTTCGATCCGCCACCGACCCTCCCTTCCACCGATCGAATGCTGCACGCGATGATAACGGCGGAAGGAATCCCGCAGGAATCCCTGTCCAGGATAAAAGGATTCTGACCGCATACGAGCAGGCATCTGCGCTAATGGTCCCAACACTCCATTCTCACTGACTATCCTCTTCCACCGCGCACCTTTCGTCCACCCTTTTTCCTTCGGCCTCATCCCTCCCTCTCCTCCTATCTCTCTCCTATCATTCTTCCTTCCCTCGCTTTCCGTGCCTTGGCGACGGATGGACCACCGACGTCCACGAACGGTGGCTCTCCTAACGATCGGAATTTTCAATTCTAAGTGCATTCTCTAGTGCTTTGGCGCGCCTCTCTTCCCGCGACTCCCCTCGAAAGATCGAATCTATCGCATTGCGATCTCGCGGAAGGGTGATACCGCTCGATTAGGGGAGGAGCGCGCGAACGTCTATGAAGGCCCGAAGGCCGAGCGGAAGGCGGATCGAAGATCTCACTTCGATCTTCGCGCTCGATCGATTCGTCCGTCGTGCGCGTCGGTGTGCGAATAAATAGCGCGAGCTTCGTCGGCGAAGCTTTATGAGAAACGATCGTCTCTTTCGAATTCACGTCGTGCTCTTCGCGGAAGATTCGAAGAGGGCGGCCTCCCTCGATCGCGGGTCATCGGACGCTCGTCATCTCGACCTCGTAGACGCTCGAATTCTGCGGCACCACGTCATAATCTCGTGGATGACACGGTAACCCCGAAGATGCGCGCTCGCTTCTACGAGAGAAACGGGGGATGGTCCTGTTCGCTGTATTAAAACAAATTCTTGGCACGAGAAGGAGAGAGAGAGAGAGAGAGAAAGAGATAGACTGAGAGAGAGAGAGAGAGAGAGAGAGAGAGAGAGAGAGAGAGACTTCCAGCAGCATCCGAGCAGACAAGAATCTCGGGCAGCCGGGCCACTTCTCACGGCGGCTCCTTTGATCTCACCTGACCACCCCCTTGCCTCATCACGGTCCGCGGCCCTCCCCTCTTCTCTCCACCATTTCTCCCCAGGTTCCTCTTCGAGGTCCAGGTTTTTACCCCGACCCTGCCGACCATCGAGCAACCCTCGTCCTCCTCCTCCTCTCCCCTTCTTCGTTCCTCGTCCTCTCTTCTTCCCTTCTTCGTCCTTTCTCACTCACCTCTCTCTACTCTTCTGCCTCGTCTATTCGTCTCTCCGTCTCCGTTAGATTCCCTTCTCGTCCCTCCACCTCGTCTCTAGCTTCCACGCAGCTGTCCTTCTTCCTCCGTCGTGGCTCCTTTAACTCCTCCACCCCTTCTCCTCCCCCGAAAAACGAGCGTGCCTGCGAGAAGGCCGGATTCATTCAGTTTTACTATTATTACGCATACCGTCACGCGTGCGGCTCGTTCCACACCCGGAATGCACCGAGCCGATTCTCTCGAATAGCACCGCGTGGTAGAGGGCGTCGCCTTAATGGAGCCCCCGCGGGATGCCAAGCGGGCGGGTGAATACGACGTGTCGTTAAAGGATCCTTATACCACGCTTCGTCCCTTTCTTTCTCGCGAGCTTTCCTTCCCTTGCTAATTCTTTCTTTCTCTCATCGTTCCTCGAGCCCTGCTTTCGTCTCCGAGCGAATGAAGCAGCGCGCGTGCCACTTTTGGCGCGACAATTTTTCGCAAGGACGAAGGAAGCATTTTTGGGACATCGATGGAATCGATCGATCCTGTCGTAATTCACTCAAGGGTCGAGTCTCCTGCGAAGGGATGCAGGTTGCGTTCGAATCAGGAATCGACTTACATCTCGACGAATTTCTCGCGCGAGATCAACACGCTCGGTACCACGATGGATATCGATTTTCTTCACGAGGGTGTCGCAGGTGGCCCTCGTCGAGGTTTCATTCGATTCGTCCCATTCGCGGTGCGTGAGCGGAGAAGGAAGAATGGAGAAGGACGAAGAGAACGAGAGAAAGCACTTGACCACGAGGCACGAGGTACCTCGCGAGGATCGGCGCGAGAGGGGGACTCGTTTTGCCGTTCGTTCTCTCCTTCATCTCCTCCACCTCCTTTCCGTCTTCATCTTCTTCCTTCTCAATCTCGGGAACGAAACGAGCGGGCCCCTGGTTGGTCCATTATGCCAGACGAATACGAAATTCGGCCCACGGACTCGGAGACGATCGGAGGGAACTCCGCGAGGAGTAAGGAGGCCCGCGCGTCACCGAAGGAGAAGCCTCAGGAGTCGGATGAGTTGAAGGTGGAAAGAGAGAATGAAAGAGAGAGGGATAAGGAGAGAGAGAGAGAGAGAAGGAGGTGGTAGGACCCCATCAGGGATGCCACGCGCGTCCGATCGGCCGCAACGCGCCGCGCGTCGTTCCGCCCGCCTTCCTCGTCCGATTTTATCGTCCGCCCGGGCTCTCATAACCTCTAAATGTTTTCGTCGCCTCTATCTGATCACGGAGCCACACGGGGATCGTGACCTTTTTCTTTCTACGCGGTGAAACGGGACGGAGACGTCAGTAACGTGGAAGTATCTCTCCCGGTAGAACCGGTGAATTCCAACGGTGCCCCGAAATATCACGGGAAGCGATGGAAATTACGGGGTGGCAATTTGATGAAAAGTACGCGACGAACGGCCCTAAAATGCGAGCAACGTCGATCGATGGAATCCGTTCCTCGATTCTCTCCTCTTCTTTATCCTCTTCTCCCTCGGCACGAGCGTGGCGAAATGATTACTTCGATTCGATTGCCGTGAGAATTTCTCCCTTTGTGTGTCAACAAAGAAACTGGGAAAACGAAGTGGAGAAAGTGAAGAGGAGAGAGTTGAGTGCGGACTAAAAAGAGAGAGAGAGAGAGAGAGAGAGAGGTAAAGCTGAATGAGAAAGTAGAAGAGAGGAGAGAGAAGAGGAGAAGAACTGGAGAAGTTCTCGAGGTGGTTCCACCTTCGTCGTTCCTCGCTCGGGCCGGGTATTATTCTCGATAAAAAAACGGGTGCGCGTAAATCAACTAATTTATCGTTTTTGCGATTGAGGGGAAGGTGGAGATCGGTCCTCTCCCGAGGCCTCTCTCGTGCGTCGCCCTCGCGCGCACACTGGCGGAATGGCAGGAATCTCTTTTGGCGGGACGGTGATGCTGGTGCTGCTGTTCCTGCTGCTGGTGCTCCTGGCGGTGGTGCTGGTCGCGGTGGTGGTGCTCCTCCGTGCCGTGGAGGTGGCCCTCGGGGCCTCGCCGTGGGAAAGAATATCGGCTGACGTTCGGGACCACACCGTCGAATTATCGGTGTTTTGGCATGTTATAAGGCCCCTCTCCATTCTCTCTCCTTCTCACTCGGTCTCGCACCCTCCATCGAACCTCTTCGTTCTCCTTTCCTCCTTCTTTCTCCTTCTGCTCTTCCACCTTCTCCAACTACGTCTGCCTCTCACCTCCACCCCTCCTGGCCGTTCCTCACCGCCGACGAACGAGCGAAGGGAATCTCGACAGGAATCCGCGTCCCCGTAGACTGTGGGAACGAATGCAGGGGATCAGAACTCCCTGGAACCGTGTACCAACGTGTCCCCGACACGAGATTCCTTTCCTATCCCCGGACTTTCCCTTCTGCGGACTCTCTCGCCCTTCCTCCTCCACCGCGCCTCCCGTTGCTCTCGACGATCATGACGCGGGATCGTCCGAAATCGACTTCTGCTTACCGCGCGAAATCTTCGTTCACTCTTCGATGGAATCTCTTCGTTTCTTTTGAGTCGGGTTTCCTTCATCTTCGTACGCTCGAAACCTGCGCTTTCCTCTGTGCAGGGTTAAACCTTCTTACGAGAAAGGGCAAGAACGAAAGAAAGAAAGGTTCGGTGAGACTTTATCGCGAAATGAATCGCTTCCACGCAAAAATTGTTTATCAACTTTTTCTTCTTTATCTTCGTGCCTCTTCTTATCGTCCCCCGTGATTCGCGTCCTCGCAGATCTCGGACTGAAGCTTTCGTTCCAGTCGTAAAGATTCCTTCGCCCAGGAACGCTCCCAATTTTGCTCGCGAACCGAATCACTCCGCGGGTGTCCCGCACGCGAGACCACCATACGCGACGATGAAATTAATCCACGAGGAACCACCGTGTGGATTTACGTATCGCGTTCACCACGGGTAGGAGGATGCGCGAGAGCACGATGCATTCGGTGCTTTAGGAGAAAGGGAGGAAATGAGATTAACGGAGGAAGGGATGGAGAGACGGAGAGAGAAGGAGAGAGCTTGCTTCATTACTTTTTTCTGGCCTCTCGTAGGATGAATGACTTAATTCCGTGAGGTAGATACCGGGGCCTTGAGATCACGCTTCGCGGTGGTAAGCCGCCACTGAAGGTGGAAAAGGAGGTGCAGGAGAGGGAGGTGGAGGTAGAGAAAGGGGAGGGACCAGTAGATGGAGAAGAGGGCCACGAGAGAGGAAGAATGCGCACCCGGTGGTCAGTCCTCTTTCGTAAGATCGTGCCAAGGGTAGAATGGAGAAGAAGAGAGAAAGAGCGATTCGTGAGTGGCTTGACGAATCACTGAACCACCCCGCTCGGAGAAAATCAACAATCCGAATCCCCTTAATTCGAAAAGCACACGAGCGATTCTTCTTGCGCCCTATGCTTCCTTTTTCCTCCGCTCGCGTCACTTCTCGACCGTGCAACTCTCCTCGTCTTCTTCTCCTCGTACCGTCACTCGGACCACGAGAATCTTCTAGATTTAATTACTATTTGGTTAAATGATAAATACCCTACAGCACAGAAATTCTCCTTTTTTCTTCACCGAACCTTCATGAGCGATCCATCGACCAACGAGTGAAAACGATCCAAAATAAACCTGGACGAAAGAGCCACGCCGTAAGACTCCAGCGTGGATAAATTAATGAAGGAAATGTCCGGAGGAAACGTGAATCATTGGGACTCGAGAGGGATAGGTGAGCAGAAACAGGAGGACCCCGCGTAGAAAATTTATACATCCGTGGAGGAACGATGGAAGATGCGGCGCGTTGCGAAGAGGCCGTGAAGTGGTAGAGCGACGTTCTTATTAATGTCGAACAAAAACCTCGAGATATATCATCCTGGGCGCCGGGGGCCACCTAAGTAGCCGGGCTCAGGACGGTCTCGGAAGGATTTTGTGGGTCGGTCTACCGACACCACCGCCGGCCCCCGCGCGCGCGATAATTAATGGTTTTACGATATTGGAAATATCTCGCGTCCGCTCGAGCGGAATAGCGTCGAGGCGTCAAAACAAAGAAGGCCAGCCTGGTCTCGTTCTGATCGTCCGCGGGTGGCCTGCCGCGCCGCGCCGTCCGTCCTCGCGACGTGATTCGTCCTGTTCCCAAAGCCGTCTCGGCTTCTTTTTTTGCCCGCACCCAGGGGGTCATTACTTTCTTGTCTCCCACGCTAGATCACGGCTCTGCGCGTTCATCGCGAATCGATCCGAGACTATTGAGATAAAGATGGATAAGTGACAGGTGATTTAAGAGAGGAGACATAATTTTGAGATTAAAGAGAATTTAACTTTAGGTTTGCAGGGATAATTGACTGACGATCCGATCACAGAGCTCTCGGTTCGTCTCCTACAATTGTACAGGTGAGTGAGAATGCGTTGAAGATAGATACGACGATTTTAATATGCTTCGAATGAAAAATTTGTACGTGGAATATTTTGACGTCCTCGAGAAGATGTTCTCCAGAGGAAACAGAAGGTTCGCGAACTTTTCTCGGTACGTGGACCCTCGCAGGGGAGAGCGGAAGAAGCGAGAGCTCCGGCTGGTAAGCGCGAAGAGAGGACCACCTGGTCATCCGAGGACTCGACTCATTCTTCTGTTCCACGTTACACGAAGAAGAAGGAGAGAAGGAAGAGGAACGATTCCCAGGTAAATTAGCATATACTACTCTCATCCAATGTGGGATTCGAAGTATCTGTACCCCTTTGTTCTCACTCAGCCTGAGAACGAATAACTCCATCGTCCACCGCCGAGGGACCAGGATTTCGTAAGTGGGGCAGGCGTTATGAGATTACGTCCTTCCTCGTGTCAAAACCAAATTAGAATTGGAATCCAAATCGTGCCGGACGATAATTATATTTGATTATTTATCGCGAATCATTCCATCGACGAACGGTCACATTTTAGTCGCGTTAAATAATTAACGTGGATCAACCCCTTCTTGTCGAGACGAAATATCGACCAGCCCCTATCGCACCTGGAGCACGCACTTTACCAGGCACGAGTAACCGTGGATACCGTAATACGTGGCATGTTAAACACGATCCATGAATACCGTGCAAGTAGAGAAAGCAGACGAATAATGGAGAGAAGCGCATAGAGGGAGGGCACTAGAAGACGGGTAGAACGAAAAATTACGTGGCTCGGCTACATTACGCGGCATGAGTAGCAACTCTCACCAGGAAGCCATCGGCTCTAAGGAACACCCATATCGCTGGGTTCTTCTCGGCACACACGTTGCAGCTTCGTTTATGCCCCCTACTCCCCGCCCTTCCACCTCGCTCTTTCTCTCTTTATGCCGCGGGCCAGAGATTACGGCGGTAATTAATGCACGCGGGCTGACGCCCTTGGTGCCTGGGAATTTCTGGGTGCGTCCTTTCCGTGAGATACCCCGATATCATTGAAGCGGAAAGGGGCAGGAATTAAAAGCTCGGTTGCGGAGTAAGTCGCTTAACGGACAGTACAGTCCCGATGAAGAGATTATTTCGCAGGCGCTCGGTCCACGAAGTAATCTCGGTGCATTTTAATGGCGCATTGTCTCGTAGAACGAACATCCGCTTATTATCGTTCTCCCCGAGTCATCGTTTAAACGACGCCTACCGCCACTTTTCTCACCCGGCCGAATCTTTTACACTTAACGTTTCTCCTTTTTGAAAACCCCCTACGAAGACGGGCGTTCGCGCGAGGAATGCCTGCGATGCGCCCATCGACCCTCGCCGTTTAACCGTACAAAGGCCTCCCAGCTTCGTTAGCAACAATCGGATTAATCGGCAACAGAAGTCGGCGGCCGCCATCGATTCGAGACGCTTTCGCGGACGCTTTGTCGGCGCTCGTCCCGACGCGTCCGCGTCACGCGGGCGTCCATCGCCAATTCTTAGGGCGCAGGAGGGTCGCGGAAGAGGAAAAGAATGGGGGAGGGATGGAGGATGGGACGGCTAACCGAGGCTCTCGAAGAAAGGACTCGAATGAAGTTTCGGAAGCCGGACTCAGATGCGGAGCGAAGCCTCCCGTTGGCTCGCGTGAAAGAACTCGAAAGGATACCATATAATGCTACGCGATGCCAAAGGGCGGCCAAAGGATAATCGACCCCCTTTATCCTCCGACCAGCAGATCGACCAGTCACTACCTCGCGCCCGATGATTTCCGGACCACCATCGAGTCGATCTTGTGGATTGCGGAGATTCTCGTCTTTCCTTCCATCTCCTTCTCTCTCTCTCTCTTTCTCTCTTTCTCGATCCTTCGATCGACTCGACGATTCATTCATCTACGGAACGTCGTCGACCTCCAGGCGTGACCCCTGTAAAATTCCAGGCCCTCTCGAGTATTCTCCTGCCTGTCGTCTTCGACAATTAATATATCCGATTGTATTCCAATTGAAATCCTCGTTCTTCATTTGTTACCAGCGTTCCACATTGCCTCTCTTACCGATGCGAGGGTACATACGTGTATAAGAATCTTGTAGACGTCCTGGATGGTGGAGCTTTCGTCGCATCTTCGAGGCGGCGCGATATAGAAAATGGAGCGATCGAATGGAGGTACAACGAAGGAGGAAGGTTGAGAAGGGACGAATGAGAAGATCGAAGAGAGGACGAGGGAAGAAGCGAGAGACTCGCACGGACTGGGGCTTAAGGCCCCGTCGGACCCACCGCCGTGTTCCGCGAGACTCGTAATTACGTTGCAAGGCCGCCGCGAAAGGGAGGCGTCAAAATCGCCCTTCAGCTTCTCTCTCCATCTCTCTCTCTTTCTCACGCGCTCACTCTCACCTTTCTCTCTCCATTCTCCCTTTTTTTTACTCTCCGCCCGATGCGCTTTCCTCCGCACTCGCCCTCTCAGCCATCCGTCCCGTTCCCTCTCGCCTCTCGCGCGACCCTCGGACCCCGACGCGGCCATTATCGAAATTGATATTTTATCGATGGACCGTGCCCGACGATCCCCAAGTCCTTTATTGAGTTATTTCCCGATAATTACGAATCAATAACGATAATTTAACGGTCCTTCGACTTCGAGCCCCTCTTACCGTGCCGACCTCCACGCCTCAATTATCCGTTCGCTTACACCAACACCCACGAGGATGCCATCGCGCGTAGGTGTCGCTTCCAAAAATATAAGAAAATCGTCGGTCACGTTCCGCGGACCTACCGCGCCAAGCCCTTCTCCCTCCATCTGCTCCTTCGTTACGGCCATTCTCGATCCCTACGATCCCTCGGTACGCGACTTCCTCGCCTCTCCATCCTCCCTTCTGCCTCTTCGTCGGCCGAGGGGTGGGCGCGGAACAGAGGCGAGGAAAAAATCCGTTGTGGTCGCAAAACAAAATGTCACGTAATTATCGCGGTAGGTGTTCCCTCCATCGCAGGCCTCCATCGCCGCTCTCAACCCTCCTCTCTCCCCTTGGGGCTCACCGCCTGTCCTTCCGTCCGTCCACTCGACCATCCGTTCTCCTCTTCGGGGATGGCCTCGACGCGCCGCGGACTCCAACGACAGGGGCAAAAAGTGCAGCGAAAACCACCGTCGGGGATCGTAAAACGGGCCCGTTTATGAGCGCCAACGTGCCACGAAGAGGAGAGGAGAAGGCGTTTCCACGGACGGTCTCTATAATAAACATCCTCTATCGGCCGACCCGAGCAACAGGAAGCACCTGCGCTCTTCTAGGCGAGCTAACGCGTCTACGCCTTCCCTCTTTCCTCCTCCCTTCATTTTATCGAACCGACGCGTTTCACCAGATAAAGATACTCACGTTGGATTTACGAGAGACGGAGGGCGCACCCATCCTTGGCTTCTCGCCAAGGACGAATGTCCATCTCGCGATCCAACGAAATTTTCTGCGTCATCGTGCTCGCCTTCTCGCCTTTTCTCGAGAGACGCTCGAGATTAATAGAGAGAATCTTGCACCACCAGCGACTACCTATCATCGTCCTGCTACCCGTGGTGGTATCGACTATTGAGACACCGGTTTGACGATCTACCAAGCCGCTTTTCCAGCACGGCTGAGCAGCCTCGCGCGTGAGTTCCGCGCGTAGGACGCGTACGGAGCACGTCGACGGTGAACGCCAGGGGCGAAGGCAAAGACGTTCGACGAGACGCGATGCTAATTGCCGCGGCTAACTAACCGCTCACTTAGCGAGCACCGTCGATGTCGTCGTTGATGTCGTCGTTGATGTCGTCGGCGCCGTTACCGCGCATGATGCATGAAACATCGTTTCCCTTTCCGTGGAAGGAAACGAGCGGAGCCTCGTAGCTCGTCGGTACCGTATGACCGAGCAATTAGTTAAACTCGCGCGAATGGATAGACCGTGGTCGTGCGTGCTTCTCCTCGGGAGGAAAATTCGAAGTAGAGGCGTAGATTTACTGTGACGCGGATTCGTGATGGACGTTTCGATGGGCGAGAAAGCGGCCGATCCTGGGGAGACTCGAGTGCCGTTTGTTCGCAAGGGGAAGGAGAAAGGTTTCGGGTCGAAGGTGAAACTATATTTTCAACGGAGACGAGAAAGCCGCGCTAAAATTGTACCCACGAAAATATTCGATCCACCGACAGGTTCTTTATTTCGTCCTCGCTCACGATCGCTCCTCGATCCCTTTCCACGATCGTCCCACGCGAATCTCATCCGCCACGTGGGAGGCAAGTGGCTATCCGCGTACCAAACGTTGTCTCGCGTTATTGTGCCGCGCGTGTAACGGCCGCGTTCTCTCCCTCTCGCTCTTTAGCCCGTTCCCATGGCGAATGACTCAGGATCGCTTGAGCGGCGTGTCCCGCCAGCTAAATGCTCTCATCCATATCCTCGCGGATGTGGGTGGACGCGCGACATGAGCGAGAAGACGACGGGACAAGTGCAGGACACGGCCCCTCTGCGTTACGGATCTCCATGCGAGGATGGGAGGAGCGGACCGTGGAGGAAACAAAATTATTGTGGTATCTTGTTTACACGGTATTAAGTCATCCGCCCGTTGTCGCTCGCTCGTGTTTTGCGGGCAACGGAGTTTGTCGCTCCGCCCGTTCTCGGACTCGGTATTTTAAACCGCGCGGAATGAAACATTGAAAGATCGACAACCGGCGAAAATCGTAGAGACCCGGTACCTATTCGATGGATTTTGAAAGGAAAACAAACAAGCCGGAAGGTGTCACGATCCTCTTAATTAACCCTTTGAGTGCTGAATACTCGCGGCCTATGCGGTCCGTACGGACGGTGACGATCGCTGTGGACGGAATGCTTTTTCGCTAGACTGAACTCCATTGATTAACTATTCACGGCACAAATAGTAATAAGTTATAGTAATCCTTTTGCACGGGATTAAATAATTAAGGAGCGTTATTGTTGAGTATTGATTAATGAAGATGACCGAAAAAATCGACAAACGCATATATGCGCCTTCGTATGACTAAACTCATATATGCGTCCTTAGTCTGCACCGACAGCTTTCGCCAGACGCATATACGCATCCATAGCGCTCGAAGGGTTAAAGTCCCCTTCGATTTTCTTGGCCATTGAAGTCGAACGATTGTTATCGACGATAGTACCGATCGTCATTGACGGTGACGCAACGAAGGAAAGAAGAAGGTGGAAGAAGGGGGTGTAAGGCGGGGGTGAGAGCGTGTATCCTAATTCGATGGTAGAAAGAGAGAAGCGTAAGGAGAAACGAGGAGAGCGGCAGGAATGAGAAAGGTGGAGAACGAAGTGGAGGAATGGGAAGTTCGGGGCAGGATCCCAATTGAACGACGGGAGATCGTGAATTACGTCGCGGAGTTCCATGGAGGATCGATGGCCGATCGATCGGTCGCTTATATAGCGAGCTAAACGTCTCGATCTCCGATCGGGTCCACGCGATAAGAGGCGAAGCGCGCGCGCGAGCCCTTTCCCTCTTGCGCGCGAGGCCCGTAGGACAATGGTGGAGCCGCCGTTCACCAAAACGGCTTCATTAGGGCCCTCCGGCATCGCTCGAATGCCCCTACCGACGGGGATGCCATTACGCTCTCGTTACTGTCGATCCATCGCGTCGAGACCCTCCGGAGTCGGTGCCGATCGACGGTCGGACCCGCTCCCCGCTTCACATTCAGGAGACCAAGCGCGGAACGAGTACGGGACGAGAGGACGTCGAATATCTCGAATGTCACCGACTCATCGCTCCGATCTTCTCCTGGAAAACGCGCCGAGAGAGAATCGAGAGAGGACAGCATCTCCTCGTTTCCT
Source organism: Tiphia femorata (assembly GCA_944319695.1). Classification (NCBI taxonomy): domain Eukaryota; kingdom Metazoa; phylum Arthropoda; class Insecta; order Hymenoptera; family Tiphiidae; genus Tiphia; species Tiphia femorata. The sequence goes on from OX090899.1 coordinate 4,198,933, forward strand.
TTCTCACCCGATGAAACGATTCTTTGGACTCTATGGAGGTAGGATCGAAGGAGCGTGCTTCGGCACCGTCGTCGATCTCACGCGATCCGCTCGAACGTTTCGCGAGTCTCTCGCTTCTTTCAGCTTCCACGTGTTTTTCACGCGAGCGCGGCCCGACCGGCATTAAGGAGAAATAGTCGGTTGGACCCGCTCCCCGCTTCACATCCAAGAGACCAAGCGCGGAACAAGCACGGGACGAGAGAACGTCGAATATCTCGAATGTCACCGACTCATCGCTCCGATCTTCTCCTGGAAAACGCGCCGAGAGAGAATCGAGAGAGGACAGCATCTCCTCGTTTCCTTTCTCACCCGATGAAACGATTCTTTGGACTCTATGGAGGTAGGATCGAAGGAGCGTGCTTCGGCACCGTCGTCGATCTCACGCGATCCTCTCGAACGTTTCGCGAGTCTCTCGCTTCTTTCAGCTTCCACGTGTTTTTCACGCGAGCGCGGCCCGACCGGCATTAAGGAGAAATAGTCTTAATTGACGCGACGGCCCACGCGCGCGCGCGCGCGTAACATCTTGTTCGGCGTCACGACGCGCTCACCTCCGATACCCTCTCTTACTCTCGGCCCCCGTCTCTTTTCCTTCGACGAAGGCAGCAGCGTTCGCGGAGGTTCGCGCGCACCGCGAGGGGTGGAGGATTCTCGCACGTCCCACGTACGACATAGGTAGGTAGTAAGGCACCGATAGCTCTCTTTATCTCGTGGCTTCATCGTTCCGTCGTCGCCCCTCCTTAATTCACAGCCGGGCCAGGTCATAACTCGTGTTTTACCTCGCGGTGTTTATGTACTTTTAATAATGCCTCGCATATGCCTCTCGATATCTGGTCGCGGCGGTGCTCGGCCCACCACCATCACCACCACCATCGCAATCGTCCAATCTCTCTCTCTCTTTCTCACTCTCTCTATCTCTCACACATACACTCTCCTTCTCTCACCGATCGTTTCGCGAGGCACCGTGCGCCCCGCTGCGCACAAATGTGTGGTCGTAATGCGTGCCTCGAAGGCGAACGGCGAAACTTTGGCCCGCACTTCCTCACGGAGCACCGAGTGGAATCGCAATAGTTTCACCGCGCTGTGCCCTCCGTCACCTTCCACCGTCCCGTCTCCTCCTCACCCCTCGTCCTCGTCAACCTCCACCTCCAGCCGCGAGTCTCGAGCCCCCCACGCGTCCCGCGACTCTCCCTTCTTCGCGAGGCACGGCCCTCGTGCCTGCCACCGCCGCCGTCTCCTCTCTCGCCCCTCTGGCACATGTTAACAGGACTTTAAACTTTTATTAATAAGGATAAATCAGGGGCGCTCCGCAGGATAAAGTTGTCGGTGCCACGGTTGGGCACACGTTTAATCCCGGGTTTGAGGACGAGGTAGGAAGGGGTTGGTGGTGAGGGCGAGGAACACGGAAGGAAGGACGAGGGAGACCTGGTGGAAGGAGGACGGGGGAAGAGCGAGAGGAGGAGGAGAAAAGAGCGGCGCAACATGTCGGTTTACGACCATTGCCCACAATGTCGTGTGCGCTCGCAACACGAACGCATAAAGATATTTATCGTCGGCCTGGGGCCTCCTTGGCGAAGGAGCGGGTCCCCTCTCGCTCGAACCTAAGCTTCGCTACTTTTCGGAGCGCCCTGCCCCACGAAGCCTTTACCGAGATTCACTTTCTCCCCTCTTTGTGACTCTCGTCCTGCCCTCGTCGTCCATCTCATTTTTCTCTCGCTCGTCCCCGCGCCACGTCTTCCTTCCGACGAGCGAGGGTGGTCCCGAAGTTAACACAGATTTGAGCTTTCACGGGGTACGAGCTTGGAAAAGCGAATCTTACCGTTGACGTTACTCATTCGAGATTTCGAGTTTCAAGGGCTCCTCACCTCGTCGAGGAGAAAATCGTCACGAGACCTATCCCACGAAGACCCCGGGTACCGGCCACCGTTCGCAATAAACCACTCCCACCGAGCGCGTTCTTAAAATTTTATTTACGGTCATTAGGACCTCTTCGCGCCGAGTAAAAACGGTTCGAACGATCCTGGCTGGTCGTGTAATGGACGCGCGCATCCTTCGTATCTATGCTTCCGTGGCTCGTATCCAGAAGTCGCGCTTCCTTCGTTCCCCTCCAGATTTAACCCCCACCCTTCTTCCTCTCCGCAGTTTCTCAGCGGAGAATTACGCGGCAGGGTCCTTTCCTTAATTATTTTTTTTTCACCGTGCGAAGAGACCGAGGTTCTCACCCTCTCCCCCACCTTTTAACGACAGGACCAACTTCGATGATGTCCCGAGGGGCTCGCAAGGGGACGTCACAAAAGGCGTATTAGCCGTGGCGGTGCCGTCAACATTTAACGTTATATGCACCGCTTCGGCCATCGTCCGCGTAAGAGGCGAGCGAGCGAGTACGCGCGCGGATATTGGAAGCCCTAATTAACGATTCTCGGATGGAGCATGAAGGGAATCGGAGAGGCGAGTCCTCTTTCTCCTCCTCCTCCTTCGCTCGCTCGTTCGGTCCACTCTCGCCTCCCCTGTTCTCATCTTCTTTCTTCTCTCGCCACTCTCCACCTCTCCCACCCATCTTTTTTTTCATCTACCTCACCTCCCGCCTCCGCTCCAGCCTCGGTTCGACCACCGCGAGTAAAACGGAAAATCTCACCGGCGCGTCGGGCCCAATTAGCGTAACATACGAAGGGGGACCGTGCACGGGCGAACCGCGCACGGACGATTCCGCGTACTCCCGGGCCAAACGTATTATTCTGCCAATTACACGTCAATTATCGCTCCGGATGCAGTATTGTAATTCGCATCCGAGAGAGCCTACCCTCCGGACGTTATCGGCGCGCGAGAGGAAAACGGAATCGCAACTCCGTCGGAATGGGTAGATCGCGAGTCCGCGGGTACCGTGGGTATGCCGAGGAGATGGAGGAGGAGGAGCGAGGAAGCCCAAGAATTCGCCTTCGCACGTGAGAATTTTTTAATTGCGCTCGCCGCTCTCGCCGAGAGATAGAGCGAGAGGAGGAGGACAAAATAGGATTGCGGTTGACGATCCTCTCCACCGGTTCCTCGTGATAACTCGAGGTTGGAAGGCGCACTTTTGGAGAGGATTGCGAGACCGCACCTGTGCTCCAGACTCCATGAATTCTTCGCGCATTCTAGTAACGAATGGAAAAACTGCTTCTAAGTCGAGAGTCTGAGAGTTTCTTCGCGAGGAAGTACGCCTGCGTGTACGATCCTATCCTCTTCGTACTTCGGACAGGGATAATTAGAAATTCTTTGCCTGTCCCGTAATTTTTCTCAGCTCCGAGAAAAAATAATAGATCCTACCACGAGTCCTGCCGTCTCTGTGGCGAGACAAGGCTCTTAGCTAACGTCGAAGTCGTAGATCTTCGAAGAATCCGTGCAGACGCGATTCTTCGTATCCCGTGTAACATCGACGCAAGGAGGAACTTCCGGTGTATATTTTGCCAGCTTGGAAGGAACAAGCTCACGTGTCACGGGTGCATTGTACCTGATACGCCAATCGGACTAATTTATCGGTGGAACGCGGAAGTTTGCGGCGAGGCATGTGCTAAGTGCCTCTAAGACGTCGTTCTAACTAGTTTGCCTCGTTCGTCGTTAGCGTGCCAATGAACCCTGCCGATAAGCCAATGGCGTTATTTGCCCCGTGGTAAAGGATGAAATTTTCAAGCCGCATCGCGGCGCAGCGAGTCGCGGGAAAAAATTTCGGACGCTCACGCGAAACCGAAGCGTGCTAACGGGCGAACACGTCGAATCGGTTATTCACGAACCATAAGCTTCTCGTCTTAAGTATCGCTTTCGAGAAAAACTGACGTAATCTCGATGGAAGGCAGGGAGAGTGCTGCTTCGTCCACGACGTCTTCTCCGCACAATCACCGCGAGATCCTCCCTTAATTTGCGTTGTTCCCGCGCGAGGGGCCCTTATCGACGAGCATAGTAAGCGAAAATTACTTCCTCGGCGAATGCTCTCACCGTCGCTGGCCCCTTCGTCCTTGTCTTCGTGCGTAGAGGGCCGACGACGACGTGTCGTCTCGCAATTTCGTTTCTCGTCGAAGCCTCTCTCCGGTCTCGTCGTTGAAAGAAAGGAAGAGAGGCGGAGAGTGGAAGACGAGACAGAAATAAGCGAACGAGCGAGGAGGAAGGGAACGTCGATGTAGCCGTGGCAGCGGGACAAAGGGTGAGGAGAAAAACGAAGGGAGGGCGAAGGGTGAGGCACGAGATAATTACGCAAGACCAGAATATCGGTGGCGACGAAATTCCGAGAAGCTGGAAAGAACCGTAAAGATTTCAACGACCTCCTCCACCGACTCCGCCGCGCCGGCCGTGCCGTGGTCCTTCGTCCTTTGAGATACCATGGGAGAAAGGTGGACGGCTATTTGGTAGACGAAAGAGAGAGAAGGATGGTAAAAAGGAGGAGAGACCGTGAGGAAAGTGAGAAAGAGAGAAAGAGAGGCGAAGAGGAGGGGGTCCTGTCGAGAAGGATCGAGAAGAGGATACGAAAAAAAATGAAGAGAAGGGGAGAGGCAAGGGGGTGAGGGAGAGAGGGTGGACGAGAGCGTTCGAAGAGAGTAAAAAAAAATGAGAGATAATCTTAGATGGAGAAGGGGGTAAAGGAAAGAATACATATCTGGTGGAAGTAAGCTCTTTTGAAGGGATCGGCGTCGTGCCCGGTGGCCCGCGACGGTAGAAACGGCGCAGCGGCTTAAGGCCCGTGGAATTATCCTCCTGTAAACACCTACCTAATTAAGATTGGAACATTTTAACGTCCTGCTCGGAGACCCCAATAAACCGCCTAACGTACGGCCAGTTTGTTAGGCGCTTATGGGATCGTTTAATTAATATTGGCGTCGGAGGAGCGCGCCCGGCTCGAAACTGGGCGACCACCTCCGGCGCTTTCGATGTCTTGCCCCTGTACGCAGAGCGGCTTGCACACACTCGGTAAATGCGGATCAGCGCGCGCGACACCACGAGAAACGAGTCCCTTCTTCCGCGCGAGGATACGGGCCCGTCCCGCGAGCCCGAACCTTTTACTTTCAACGATCCTGTGTATCTTCCTCGAGGATGCTGGCTGGTGGACGAGCACGGCCAGTGGTATCGATAATCTCCGACGAGGTTCTCCGCGGTACAGCTAGGAAGTACGCCTGTTCGTTGTAAATTTGACATCTGGCGATAAATAAATTCCTCGCTACCGTCTTTCGATATTCGAAGGAGCCAGGGGAATCCACTCGTCATCGGTACTCGTCGTATCTTATCGGCGAACCTACACCTTATATACCTTCGCATCAAACGTTTCGTGCTTACCCGTATCTCATAAAACCCTCTTATAACCCTACTATCTACAATACATGCCAACTATTCACTTACTCCTAGTAAGTTGTCTTATGATCGGGCAGGTGATTAATGCCGTTCGGCGCAACCATCCGACGAACACCGTGATTTTCCAAGTATGTACCTGTTAGGACGTCGTATTGCGCGCCAGTCACCTTATCGAAAAACACGAGAGCGAGCCGGTTGGTCGTACAAGCCGCTTTGAAAATATCGAAGGGGACGCGCGCGCGTGGTGTAAGGCAGGAGTACATTGCAGGAGCCTATCGGTCCGAGGTGCTCCATCGGATGGCGTGCGAGTGTCCGCGGTAGAGCGCAGTGCTCGATTATCGTTACCTCGAACCGACGCGACGCCAAGTATCTCACCTATCGTCTTGTCGATTATTATTTAACGCAATTGGACCGGTGAACGCACACCCGTTGATCCGCGCGACGCCTCGCTCGTCGTTTTGTTCCTCCGATTTCTTTGTCGAGAGAGAAGCGACGATTTATCGTACGTCGTAGGGACATTCCACGCGCGATATCTCCTCGTGGGCACTTTATCGCGTATCGAGGGGAGAGAACGTCGGAGAGAAAGTTAATCGAGCAGGTACGTCTATTGATCGATCGGTCTCTTGGGTCGGTCGGATCGATCGATCGATAATTGTAATCTAACGGATGCATCGATTAAATCGCAATCTATGACACCTCATTGGCCGTTTAAGTGTACAACTCTGTTAACGGGTAATCCTGCCGTGGCGTACCCCGCGTGCCGTCTTATCGGGTAAACCGGTTGGGTGCGCGAGCCGTGCCGAGAACATTCGGACGGATCTATTAATCCTTTGATGGGCAGTTACGCTCAACGGGAGAAGGAGATTAAAATGTTTAATGAGATCGGGTTGTACGGTGGTGCCTTAGCGCGTCGGTTTGCTTCTTATTACGTATGCGACCTGTATCTCACAGTTGCTTGCTCGTACGAACAGTTTTACTTCGAGTGGAGAAGGATCGTTATTAACGAAGAGCGGAAAGGAAGAGGCATCGTACGTCGAACTTGACAAATTTTACGCACCGATCGTTTCTCTAGTCACCTTCCTCCCGCGCGTATGAACCTCACGCGTTAAAACGTCGTACAAACGCACGCGTGACAAGCACGGCTCTAATTGTAAACGAAGTCTCGCAACGATAAGTTCCAAGTGGCGTGCACCCCTCGCGTGAGAACGGCAATACGCGAAGTCTCGTAGCTCACGACAAAGTGCAACAACGTGCGCTCGTTGTCGCGAGAATTTATCATCCACTTCTACGAGACGCGAGGGACGTAGGCTTATCGGTGCGTTACCTCGGATGGTTGGGTGAGGGTGGCAATGCGAAGAGAAGAAAAGTCGGAGAAAAAGAATGAAACGAAAGCGGGAAAGACGAGGGTGAAGCCGCGTGAGAAGGTACCAAGAGCGTGGGAGGGTAAAGGGCGCGCAAAAAGCAAAGTAAAGGCGTGTCTCCTCTGTCCTCGAGGGCTCGCGAGCAATTAATCACGCTCGCATTTTGTGGTTTTGTCGCGCGGCACGCACGCCCCAAGACGGCCATTGTTCCACCTCTAATCGTTCTTGGAAGCACGTCGAACAATTGTACGCCGTGGGAGAGTCTCCACCTCCGAGGAGGTGCGTAAAACTTAGCACGCGTCTGTCGTTCGTCAGGACATGGAAATTGATCGCTCGCGAATTCGTTGTTTCTCGAATTAAATTGGATAGTGTCTGGGCTCGAAGTTAACCCTTTGACTGCGGCGCGCTCTCGGACGAATCCATCAGTATAGACTGCGCGTTTCTCGCATGTCAGTCGCTACGACTAGTTGTCCACTGACTAGTGACCAAAACAGTACCCGGAAATTTGATACCATTCTTAAGGTTCAAAAAATAATAATGGCAAATGAATTAAAAATACCACGGGCGTACGTATACGCCTTTCGTATATATTGATGGACTTGTGAAGACGTATATATACGCCTTTAGCAGTCAAAGGGTTAAATCGCAGTTCAATTTATCCGCCTCGATTTTCGGATTCTTCTGTCGTACACCCTTACGAGTGGACGCCGTACGATTGTGAAACGGTGGCGCCGTCGCCGAACGAAACAAAAATGGCGGCTCGCTCTTCACGCGGCTTCGAGAAAATTGAGAGAGACGCACCGGCCTTCCCTCCCACGTGGTGCCTGCCTCTTCCTACGCCCGACGCCGAGACTCTCTCAGGGCCAATTTCGGAGTGGCCATTTTACCCCGAAGGGGAACTACGACGGCAGCCGAAAATTACCCCGGTTGGACCACCCAGTCGTGCCGAAACAGACCAATCTCCTGGCAATGGGCTAATCGAGCTCAGACAGTCCCCGGTGGTGGGGGCTAATTGCACCTCACCACCTTCGGTACCTCCGAGAGGTCGACCTCTCTATTAAGAGACTTTTACGCAAGCGCGGCTCACCCGGCGTGCCCCGTCACGTATTAAATTGAAGGGTGTAAAGGGCGCCCCGTACGATTCCTTTTCTCGTCCTTCTCGTACTCCTTGCGAAACGAGAGAGCCCAAGCGAGGCTCTTCGCGCGCGCTCTAATGACCCGCGAAATTATTTCCATGTGACAGGTGAAGTTGATCTTTCGTTAGGTTCTCTTTCTCTCGCGATTGTTTCGGCTCGATCCGATATTAAAATATCCATTTCCGTTTCCTCGCGTTTAATTTGATCGGAGCGTGCTTTCGCTTTTCCGTCCTTTTGCTCTCTACGAGAGAACGGCTAGAGCGACGCGTTACCAGGCAGATGCTCGTGCCTGGACGTATGAAAATTACTTTGTATATTGTGTAAGCGTGAGATCGCTCCCACAGCGGTCCGTTTATTAAATTCTTTACGATCGACGGGAGTAAATTCTTTCTCCGAGCGGGGAGAAGGCGAAGGGGCTCGAAAGCCTCGCGCAATCGCGAACGCGCCGCGTCGAAATAATCTTTTAATTAAATATTCGTTTATGATCCGTTAGTACGTTGTTTATGCCTCGAGCGGTCATTCGGGGAGTATAATGTCTACGGCGAGAGCTTTTGATCCTTTCGTAACGATAACGTTTTCGTGCTCACAGGATGCCGATCGTAAAGTAACTTTCGAAAGCCGACCGGGGGAATTAATACGGGCCTAATTTTTAGATGCGCTTGATGGTTTCGACGATGATAAATGGAGAATAAGAATGCGAGACGGCGATGGAGAGAAAGGGAGAAGAAACGGGGGAAAGAGAAAAGGAGAAATGACGAGTGAACGAAAATTACGGTAAAGATGCATCGTCTTTGCGTAAGCGTCGCGTCATTTCCAGACAGTCGATACTCGGATCTCTCTTTTAACCGCGGTCAATGGACCAAGCCGTGCGAAACTAAATTGATCCATTACGTCTGCTACTATTTTGCAACGTCGAGAATCTTTTACTGTGCTTCGTCGGTTATACGTATAAGATGACGCGAAGTTAACGCGATTTTTACCGAACGGATGCGATGTGCCGTTAGTTATGGGCGTTTCGATTCGTTCGCTCCTCGATGTCGTGGGAACGAAGGCGTTAATCGTGCGTTAATTACGCGGGCCCAATAAAAGTCCACCTGGCACCGAGAATTGATTCGGTCAATTATGGACAACGACGGAGGAAGAACCGTTGAGAATGAATAAGCCGAAAGAGCGCGAGGGCCTGGGACGGATAAAGGATGAATAAAAAGAGGAGATGAAGAGAGAGAGAGAAAGAGAAAGAGAGAAAGAGAATGAGCAGTGGACTCGGAAGGAGAGAGAAGTGTGGGAGAAGGGGGAGCCCTCGAGAATAATAAGGAAAAAGATTTCTTCTTTCGAGTTTATGGTTTCCGCTATCGCCGAAACGCGCGATACGGCGCGAGCCTCTCGTGGGCTTTATGGTTATGCGAAATTCCTCTCCCCAGTCGCCGTAAAACTATTTTATAGGAGATGTAGACAGGAGTAGTTTATTGGCCGGGACCCGTTCGCGCTACGCGCTCACCATGTATAAAAGTTAAATTACAGCTAAAAGGTTGTGTTCTACACGGTGCGTAAATATACGGGGCCCTCCTTACTTCCCGGGCGTTTCATTAAATTATCCTTTCTCGCTGTTTAGCGCGCGCCTTGACTGCCGCGCCCTCCGCCCAACGCGTGTAACGCGCCTGTCTCTCGTTCCTTCGAGAATTTGAGAACTACATCGGTGATGCTCGAAGATATTTCCAGTCGCTCCAAATATATGTCACCGTAAAATTGCATTTTGTTCTTTGAAAATCCACCTACCTTTCGTCGACAGAGGACGCAGCGGTCGTAGGACATCGAATTGGATGGAGAATATTTTTATTCGTAATAAGGATTAATGAAAGTAACATGGGATAGTTTGTAGTATGGAGAACAAAAATTGTACGAAATTTCCTGTAATCAGACACCTCTCTTTTATTCTCTCTTTCTCTCTCTTTCTCTCTCCCTCTCTCTCTCTCTTGTCACAATTATTGTCACTGACGGAATCGGCGTACGTTAGCCACTTACTTCTCTACGTTCGATAAACGAGACAGTTTCTCGTGAGTATAACTATAAACGCGCGTGCATGCTTAACTAACTTAAAACGCGAGAGTATAAAATATAGAATACGATGGAGATCAGTCTTATGTACAGAAACGGTATGAGGAGATGTGTATCAAAGTAGAGGTCCGCCGATGCTCACCTTTCGTATCTTTCGCGAAAGAGCTATAATCGATACGCTCGAATATTTTTTTGCGGACCGATATCTTGGTCTCCCGAATAATAATTCTATAATGGACCAAAGAGTAAGTAGCTCGTTGGAAAAGTATAATTCGATTACTCGAGGTGCACGGTACTGCGTGTCGAGAAGCAAAGGACTTTACGGCGAAATCGTCTTTCCATTCCGAGGATATATTCGTAGAAAAGAAGAAGCCTTCCCCGGAACAACACGGTTAAAAGCAGGACTATACTTTAAAGAATAATAAAACGCGCGTGGAACGAATACGACCAATATTCGCAATAATGCGCGCGAGCGCTGGAGATACGTGGAAAGCTTCAAGTGGGGGATTACACAACAATGGCCTCCGATAACCAATAACATTAACATGATAAATGTGATTTCACTATCCCTAACGACGCACCGTGGACGTGAACTTCGATGCAGCGAACGTCCTTGATTTCCTCTTCCTTCCCTCTTCCGCGGAACTCGCAAAGGTCTCACCTTTTAGCGCGAGTATTCTCATCTACGAGTATTTTCATTTTCCTCTTGCGACCCCCATTATTTGTTCCAGATGCTGCGGCGGCTCCTGGAGCTTTAGCTCATCTCCGTTCGTCCCATTTTGGAGGGCGGAACAAACGGAATATAATACAAATAAAATCACGATCGCCTTCCCGATTACCGTACTTGGAAAATTTCCAATCGTACTTACGTAACGAACGCTTTCGACTAGGGCACGACGCGCAAAAGTACCTTCGACGCGAAGGCCAATCCGTCGAAAGCACAAAGAGTCGCTAAACCTAGTCCAACGAATCAAAAACAATTCTAGTTGACGTATAATCGCGAGAGATAAATCCACGCCTACGTACGATTGGTCGCGCGCTCTTATTCTGGAATCGAAGCAATTCGCGAAGTCGACGACAGAATAGAGCGTGCGCTAACGGCACGTGTTGACGGACTTCTTCACGAGGCATGTATTGCAGGTTACTTCGCAGCACCACCAGAATCTGCACTGACAATTCACCTTCTCCTTCACGATCCTCGTGTCGTAGCCCCTGCCGCAACAGAGCAGCTCGCAACCTTCGACCCCTGGACTAGTCGAGTTGCACTGACGGCCCTGCGTGCCCAAGGAGCCCGTCTTCCGATTCGGCTTGCAAAAGTCGGGCGAGTCTTCGCTGTAGATCAAGTCGAATCTCCCGGGTGGTTTGATGGTGGGACCTTCGGTGATAAAGTTGTGCCCATCGTTACTCGGTATGACTTTCGCGGCACCGTCAAACGACTCCTTCAACCGATTGCCAACCTCTCGGAATGGCGGCATCTTCCGCCAGCAGGTACGTATGGTGCACGAGCCCGAGAGTCCGTGGCACTTGCACTCCGTCCTCATGAAGTTACGGACGGCCTGGAGGAGCAAAAGTTTTTGCGGAAAGTCGCGAGAGTAAGTGAGAAACGCGATTGAGATTAGAAAGTACGAGATAACGTAAATCGACGGTTTTCCACGGAATTAATCACTTCGTAACCGAGGACGAGATATCTTGCGACGCGATGTTGCTTACCATACGCTTTGGACGAGATATCTCGTCGATAGTTTCGGATAAGGAAAGTAGCTATTTCTGTAAAAATTGTCACGTAGCATTATGTATAACACCGTGTTTTGAATTATACCATTCACTGGAAAAAAAAATTATTTGTTAAAAAAAACCATAACGTATTCTTCATTCGACATCGCTAACTCTCTTCGTATACGCGAATGCAATAACTTGCAAAGTAAATTTTATCCAAAACTATCGACGAGGTATCTCGTGCAAAGCAACATTGCGTCGCGAGATATCTCGTCCAAAGCGTATGGTAAGCAACATCGCATCGCGAGATATCTCGTCCGGAGCGTGTCACGAACGATATTAAGTCGCGAGATATCGTCCATAGATGCGAAGTGGTTAAGGACACTTACCAATCGACCGGCGTCGTTGTTGTGCAGCTTCACCAGCGTCTTGATGTCGCTGCGCTTTCTGTACGGTGCGTCCATGAAGTCTCGCGACTTCTTAAATCCGAAGTTCACGTTGTCGCCGCAACCCCCCCATTCCCAGTCGCCTTCCGTCGGCAGACTGTTCTTCCCGTCCATCGTTCGAGCCAATTTCCCCAAACGATTTCCTGCGAACACGGTCGATCGGTCTGACGTTTACGTTCCGTAACTAAGTAGAAAGATCTTTCAAGGAGCGAGAATAGTTTGCTTGAGAACAGTTACGCGATACTAGCACGAAGATGGAGGAACCGATTGGAGCGTCGACGTGTCAACGTAAATATCAACGTTCCTAAATTATCTGCGCGCGGTCAGCTCGCGGCGAGATCGCGTCCCTCCGTTCTCCCCATTAACCATCGTCGATTCCAAATATAGAATTATACCGCGGAAGGGGGAGCCGCGAACGCGCTGGACGCGGCGGTAGCAAAGCCTGGGTAGTGAAATTCGTTAAAAAGGAACTTTTAATCCGTGGGACATGCTTTTACCCTTCGTCGTCATCTTATCGCAGGAACATTCCACGAGGTCACCCATGGTACAGGCCCTGGTAACCGCATAAGTGACTCCGGCGGCGGTGATGGCGTTCACGAAACCCGTCTCCCTCGTATCTGAAAGCATCAAAGGGGAATCCAGAATCAATTAATGGACTCTTACTAAGGGAGCAAGGTCCTCGACGTAAATCACCGATCGCCGACGAGGCGAAAAAGGAACGAGGGGAAGGAAAGTGAGGGTAGGAGGAAGGAAGAGAGAGAGAGAAAGTCGGACGAGTGGGGAGATCCTCGCACGGAGCTTCTACCGCGGAGATTCTCGCGGTTTGAAAAAGGAACGAGCGTGGCCGGCAGGCTGGGCGCGCGAGCTATCGAAGGCGGATGCTGGGCGAGAGGAGAACCAGAAGGAAGAAGCAGCAGGAGGCAAGGGCAGGCGCAGGGGGTGCCGCCGAGATAAGGAAGACCCGCGGTGGACGAGGGATCCCAGGCCTCGAGATGGGAGATGCCCGCTTCTGCAATCAGATCGGGATCCACTAACAAATCGGATTACACGTCGTTCAACGAATAAGACAATTAGTGACTCGCGAAGCGAGTTTCGCTGCTTCGCTCTTCAGCGGGATTAATTAATTCGATACTTGAAAAAGTGCGGTCGAGATCGTTGCCGGCCGTGGGTAGATCCAGACCCGAGATAATCGCCAGCACCCTCGAAGCTTACGTCCCAGGACGAAATTGGTAGGGTATTGTTCCGCGATTTGGACTCTCCTTCGAACGCTTTGCCTCCAGGCTCTCCTTTCGCCAGGATATTTCGATACAGACGGTTTCACCGGACTTACAATTAGCAGAAATTATAATTGCTCCCGCGCTGAATTCGTCGCGCTTGAACGCGGATAACGAGGACCAGATTAGATGGATTTCGATGAACGAAGTAAGAGTGCGACGTCCTTTAAATTCAAACGTTAATCGCAAGTCGAGCGCATAGGACGCGCTTCGCGTATCCGCCTACGGCAGCCCTCGATGCAATTTAACATTGGCCGCGATCAAGCGTGGCGCATCCGCGGCATGACGAAATGGAAGCTAACGCACGTAAACTAATCGGCCTAATAGCATGTGATTAACGCCTCCTCGCATTTTCTCGTCCCGACCTCGCCGCACGGTACATCATCGTAACGTCTAGGCGATGAAAGTTTAGCCTACACCCATTTAAGAGACGATCGAGAGCCTCGCGGCATGTGCCAAGCGCGTCGGCGTACGGAGCGAAAGATCGGAGACGGGTGAAACCGCTTCTTATCGAATACAGGAGTGACGAGTAAGTGCTCGACATTTGAATATTTCATTGAAAGTGCGTTCCGCGTGATTTTACTCGAACTTATCAGGGCTGCTGGTATTATCGGCGCCCTATCGACACGCGCTTTACAAGCCCATTAAACACGTTATTGCGACGGAGCGAGTTCCGCTCTCATGCGCCACGCTCCTTCGTCCTTGGCGCGATCACGTGACCCCTCGCCCCTCGGCGGGAGCCCGGATATCGAATTCCCGAATTTTTTTCGTCGGTTCCCTGATGTGGGTGGTGCCGAGAACGCGAGGCGGGAGCAGCGAGGGGCGCCCCAAGAATTCATCCGCGCCGAAAAAGGGTATCGTCAAAGTCGAAGGTCTTGGGAGCAGCCGCTCATCGGTGGGTCCCACAGTTCCTCCACGGTCGTCTCGGGCCAACTGGGTGGACCCATGCCAAGCATTTCTTCGCTTCGCGTGCGCGTATTCGGCCTCACCTGTCACGTCTCCACTCCATCATTAAGGGAACAATAAACGACGAGTTCCACCCCTTCCTTGTTCCTGTTCTCGTCCACATCCTCGTCCACATCCCCCGACGGTCTCCTTCCTCCACCTTTCACAATCCACCCTCCCGTTTGAAAAGAGCAGATCACCCAACGCCTCCACCCACCGATCCAACCATCTCCCATTGTCTCACGCCTCGTGCACTCTGCCGTTCGAGTTTTGCAAATCTCAACCCCTCTCCTCTCCATTCCCACTTTTTTACCCTTTTTTGCAGGGAACCGCGCCGAAGCGTCCTGTCTCCCAGGGACAGGATGACGCGGAGTACGGTGGCCTCCCGAGCACTCGCGGAATGTCGTCGGTGGTACCGGAGGACGATCATTGGTTCCTCTTGGCTGAATCCCGAGGACCTCGCTACGATTCACGGACCAAGGACTTAAGTTCACCCGCGCTCTTCGTGGAAATTCGGTTGAAATCACTAACGTCGCACCTTGGACCAGTTGGCGAGAGTGATCATGGATAGTTATTCGAACGAATCGAATATGATAGCGGTTATCGGCCAATCCTCTCGAGCCTCTTGCATTCGTTCGCTCGTCTTCGGAAGCGATCCAATAGAAGCATGCAAAACTCGATAATCGGAAGGGTAAACAGTTTCGAACACCAGCACAGGCGACTGGTAGCTCTGAGTCATCCGTTCGTCACTCCGTTTGGTCGATCAATTCGCGAAAAAAGTGTCTTTTCGTCGAACTTGGCGTGTGATCTTTTCGAGAAACATGCTTAGAGAAGGCTAAGAAGAGAGAAAGAAAGAAAGTGTATTTGCTAATGCCTTGAGACCGTAGGTTCCATAAGGCATCACACACTAAAATTACAAAGTATAAGTAATGCAACGTGAAAGATTGTGCATAAACACTGCAAACTGAGGTAACCTAACATAAACTAAAGACAGTCAACCGGAGAGAGAGAATGAATGAATGTATGAATATTTTATTAAGCTACAGGACCTAAGGTACCATATAAGCTTCCGAAAAATTACAAAAAACAAATAACAAAAGTGTGAGAGAACAATAAACAACAAGAAAACACAGATAATTTAATTGTTCCTCAACAAAAAAGAAAAAGCAGCCTTTTTAAACCCACCAATGGTGGAAGCCTTGCGAGCAGTTGGCGGCAACGAGTTCCAAACACGACAAGCGTGACATGATCATGACGCGTACCCTTAAATATAAATTTTTCAAATAAATGTGGCGGAGTTTTAGTAAACAAAATTAAAAATTATCGTACAGCAATAAAGTAATTGCGTCTATCAGAGAGAGAGAGAGAGAAGGAGTGAAATAGAGAATGAGAGATGGAGAGAGAGAGCAGCGACGCGCCCGGCATCGCCGATGAGGTCGATCGATGCCGATCGATCGATTGTTCGATCCTTCGATCGATCTCTGTCTCTCTCTCGTCCCCTCGGCCACTGGGACTTCCCTGGGACGGGATTAACTCATAACGCTTGGTGCCAGTACTCTCGCCAAACCCTCTTTCCCTCGCCTCTCTATTCCTTGTCCAATTACCGGTGCCTTGGGTTTCCGGGTGATGAAGCCGAGGCGGCCGAATAAAGGGAAAAGGATAAAGAGGAGCGCCCAGTGGAAGCTGAGAATCTCGCGATCGGATCCGCTCAAGAGAACCGCGGCGTCGATCGAATCGATGCCTGCGTCGCCTGCGCCGTCCCTCGTCGTCAAACACCACGTCATCGATTCTCTCTTGGATCGAGGTGACACCGAGTCTCCTTCGTTCTCTCTTTCTCCTTCCATCTTGACTTCTCTCGATCCAACTACGCCTGCCTCCTATCGGATTCTCGACGAGAGAGGCCGGTCGAACGAGGCAACAGGTAGGAAGAAAGTTACGCAATTACGATCGAAGGATACTTTTCACCGTCTGATATTTGAAACGGTAATGATTCAATTTTATCGAACGTCCAAGCCGAGTGATCGCTACCGATCGTCGCCCTTGGATCAACGAACCTTCCACGATCAACCCTAAGTAAATTCTCGATCATCGAGAACAGTGGAGAAAAGTATACGCGTCTCGATCGTCTATGCGAAAAGGTGGCGAAAGAGAAAGGAGGAAAAGGAAGAGAGCAAAAGCAGGCCCGTGGACTCGTAGGGTGGGAGGACGAGGAGGCTGGAACGAGAGCGAGGAGAAAGGGAGAGAGAGCGAGCAAGAAGCGTACGGGTGGCGCGGCGCAGAGAATGGGGTGGAAGAAGAAGGGGGTTAGGTGCGTTAAGGCAGGTTCCTCGTGGTTCCCATGGATTCCAGGCGGGTATCTGCTGCGCGGATCGACGGACGGAGTTGGAAGCAGGAGAGACGTAGGAGAGAGGTCTCGAAGGAGGCCGAAGAAGGCTCTTGCTGCTGCTGTTGCTGCTGCTGCCACCGCCCGCGTATCTTCTGATGCATCGCCTCACCTTTCAGTGCGTATTTAAACGATACGATAGTTTTATACGAGCGATCTGATATCGAGGGCTTCGAGAGCGAGAGGCCCGCTCCCGCTTGTGCCATGCTTGTATACCGTACCCTCCTATCCCTTCGCCGATGCCCACCTCGCTTCTCATCCCTACCTCCCTTTCGTTCTGACGCTCTCTCCTTCCCCTCTCTCATCTTTCTTTCTTTCTCGAGTTTCGCTCTCCGCCCCCCTCCTTCACCTCCTCCCTTTCTTCACCCAGATAACCGCATCGGCCCTTTAACATGACAGGAGTATCGACTCTTCCATCCCCAAGGTTCGCGGGTACCTACCTCCGGATCATTTACGAAACTTCCACGCTCCATTCCTCCATTCTCGTTTTTCCTCCCCGCGCGCGCGCTTTCAAGCCACTCTTACCCGACTGCCGCGGCAGTCGACTCGATTTGAATAACGACGGGGTGGAACGAGGGAGATGAGATCACGCGCGAAGATGGAGCCCATCGTCGTTTTCATGCGAAGAGGAGAGAGAGGAGAGAGCTTTTCGAATGAAAGCTCGAAGCGAATTTCAGAATATTCTCACCCTCGGTGATGCTTAATTGCAATCTGACGCTTAACAGAAGCTAGATACCTGCGTTCCCTCGATGATTCCTGAGAAACGTGGTGGAAAGCTTCTTCTTCTCGCGCGTTCGCACTTTCCAACGATTCTTGGGAGGAGTCGGCGAGGAGAGTCGATAAACTCGTCGCTTAACGGTATCGAACGAAATACGAAAGCGTCGATCTCCCTCGTCCCATCCCTTCGTGCCGGGTTCTTCCACCATCTCGCTTATCTTCGAGGAGATGTTCGAGCGTATCGGGTCGTCTTCGTTGTCGATCATCTCGACAGTTGCGCGGGAGATGATCGGGGCGGGGTACGACCAGGTCAGGAGGGAATGCGCCATGAGTATCGGGGAGAATGCTGGAGGTGCAGTTGGAGAGGCAGGTAATATAAATCACTTCGAATCAATTAGACACGAGGGATCGCGAGCCGATGATCTTGCAGTGCCGTGCTGATGCCAGGTGCACGCGGAGCACCCTTCGTCTCGGGTCGTTCGGACGGGCCCAGCCAATTATCAGCATTCCGGGGCATTATCCTCGGAGCGAGACTTACGCCGTGTTTAATTGCGAGTGGTCCTCCTCCTCTTCTTCTTATTCTTCTTCATCCTCTTCTTCGTCCACTCTTCTCCTCTCCCTTTCCATACCGCTCGACACGTCACCCTTCCACGGTTCTCTCGGATCCCCATTTCCCTCCTTTCACCCCACCGAGAAACTCCTCGCGCTCATCTCTCGCCGTCTCTCTCCTCGCAAAAGGAATCAAATAGTCACATTCAATTCGGGAGATGTGTTTACTTTCCCTTGCGAGTTTCAATTTGTTCGCGGTATTCGCTATCGGCCATTTCTGTTTCAGTAAAAGAAGGACCTTATCGCTTTTATCTTACCTCGGTCCGGGGTACACTTAAGAGTCTTTATTGTCGATTTATTCCCGCCGCTTCACTCGTCCTCGTCTCCCGACGTATGTACATCTGTTCGATCGAAGGATGCGCGCCGGTGGCTCTAAAGTGGGGCGCGAGGCGTGAATCGCCGATTCGCGCGAATTTGTACTTGTCCGTGTACGCACGACCATTATTAGAACGCGATAATTTATTACGACGCGTTATAAGCGACGCGCGGAACAACGCGGCGCGCATCAGCTTACGATTCGATGGGTTTTTCGCGCGTGGCACCGTCTAGGCGCAACGATATAATTGATAGCTCGCGCGTAGAGAACCTTTACCATTCATTCGTCATTCTTTCACATTTATAATGCATTCTCCCGTGCGTTCTCTCGACTCGCGTTTCCTGGGTACCACGTACCTGTTACTCGCGATTTTTCAAACCCCCGTGTTTCCCAGGGAGCGTTCCCTCGGTATCCAGTTAGTTACGCGCACGCGTAAAAACGAACTACCGTGCCTCGATAAATCGTCGTTCCACGATCGATCGACGGATCCGGCCATCGAGCGCGGTGAAAAGCGAAAAAATTTCATCGCCGTCGCCTCGCAGAATTATAATAAACGATTCGATTGCCGTCTTAAGCGGGATGCTACTGGCACGAGGATGCTCGCAAAGTCAAGCCAAAAAAGAATAGTTCTTCTCGACTGGATTCGACCGCGTTCTTTCACTACGTCCCTTTTTCTTCCGAAAGGAGCGAAGCGCGCCATATTTCAACGGACCCTTTATCCTTGTGCCCGCACGGTTGGACGGGACGCGGCGCGCAACTTACAAGGAAAAATGAAATTAAGCGCACGCGCTCGTCCCTGGTCCGACGCGTGCATAAATATTCTCACGTGTAGGTTGCGTGGCGTAGACGCACGCGTCCGTACGTGCGCGTCGGCGCGCGAATCCCTCAATGGGAACGCAGCGCCATTTTTGCGTTGAAAACTACGCACCGCGCCGGCAGCTCGAAGGCGAAATAAAGAAGTGGCTGGAATGTCGGTGGACGCTAACGTACGTAGGTACGTAGTTACGGTACGTAAGTTAGTAACGTACGTCCTCCTCGCTTGAGAACGCAATCGTAATCTATTTACTCCGCGGGATCGTATAAGATCTTGGTGAGGGACATCGATCGCGCAATATCTCCTCGAGCGAATCTATTGATCTCCCTTTTTGCCGATGTCGAGGCGACGCGGCACCGGCCGTGCCACCAGCAACTCGCCTCCTCAAGCCTAACGGGATTTCAGGCCGCGAGGCTTGTCAACGGTGGTGGAAGGAGGGTAAGGATTACGATGAGAAGCGAAATAAATCGACGGGCGGCTTTTTCGAGCGGAATCGGCGGGCCTCGTGGAAATCGTTTCGCCGCCGCGCGCCGCATCTCTCGCGGGTATCGATAATCGTTTTCTCGAGATTGCGAGCTCCGCGAGTCGCGGACTCCTCGCTCTGCGAGCCGATGCGCGCGCGAGTAGTTAAATAAATTGATGCGATTGTAAGAGACTCGAGTGCTTATACGAGGGATAATTTGCGGCGTGATTGTCTCCCCCCACGAGGGCTCGCGAATTCCTTCGGTCTCGTTTGCATAGATTCCGTAGGAGAAATCACGTTGCGTCGAATCCGTATATTTCAAGGCTCCCGCGGACGATTTACGCGAATGTTGTCGCGCGAGGTCGTTACGACCCGCCGGGGGATCTATATCTTAACACTAGATTTATCGAAACCAGTCAATTTGACTGGTTCAAGTGGGAAATCGTGTTTATAGAAAATCTTCGGTAAATCTAGCGTTAAAAGGAAACCTGTGCGGCGAATGGCATCGTCCATGTATTCGATGGAAAAGAAAAATGGAAAATCGACGGATGCCTAAATTAACGACAGATGTTGAATTACTCCGTGAGTGAGAAACGTGCCCTCGAGACCACGAATTATTCGCTTAACGTTCGTTCTACGCGGTTGAACGCGACGAATTCTCAGATCGAACGAGAAAATCGTGGAATCTGCGAGTCTCTGGTCCTAATGTACCGCATAGGAAGAAAACGGTCGTAGAAGCTGGCGTGTCGAGGCGGCACGGAATCGTTCTAAAATCGCTTTTAAATGCATCTACGGTGGATGGTGGAATCGCGCCCGCGTGCGTCGCAATGATCTACGCTGCTGAACGTTTCCCGTGGTCGGTGCTGGATCGCGCCTCCTGATTTATGGAATCGCCTTGCCCCGACGCATGCGCCCTGCGTCGAGCAACTTACGAGGGGATTAACAAATCCCTCGTAAATCACGGGGTGATTAATCGATCGGGCGGATTATGTAAGCGCGTAATTTGCGGCGGCGCGGCGGCCGTGTGGCGCATCGCTCAGGGAGGAAAAGGTGGAGGAGGAGAAGCGAGGGGAGAAGGAAGAAAGAAGAAGAAGAGGCAAAGCCAGCAGCGGGGGTCATTGTAGGAATAATGTCGAGTATCGGCCGGTACCAAGCGGCGCCGTGCGACCGATCGATTCGCCGCATCGATCCACCGCGATCGTTCCCTCGTACGAAGGCGGCTTTACCCTTAGATTCGTTCGATCCGTTCGATCGACTTAACGATTTATCGCCACAGATTCGTTCGTGAGTGATAGATCGATCGTCGGTTAACGTTAAGAGATCACCGGTGACCTTCCCTCCTCGTTCTACTCTCATAATTCTCCGTCATACCTCCTCCGTAGGTTGTCGTTCTAAATTGCGGATCAGGGATCCTTGTGCCGCTATGCGCGAGATCGAGTATAAGAAATTTAGAGCAATGCACGACTCGAATGGAGTATAACCTCGCGAAGAGGAACGGATAATTTTTCGCAGCGAATGTAGGAGAACGCGACGAAGCAGAGGTAGTTCTCGAATTATCGTTGTCTCTCTTCTCTTAGATCTCTACCTAATTGTCAATGGTAGACTCACCTTTTGCACGTCGTGCCACATCCTCGCCGATACCCGCGCGCGATTATTCGCCTTTACGACTCCTCCCTTGGGACGAACGCGCGAACGACTCAATTAAAAGCGAGTCCCAGGCGATCGTTGAGCACGATCGTCGATTACGCAAGCGATCGCCTCCTTATCCGATCGTGACGCTCGTGGCGAACGAGCCACCGAGCGGGGAGAGTCAGTCGCGGTGTTCCGCTCGCGGTACCTGTCGATGACCGCGAAATTAAGAAATGAGGAAGGCACGAGCAAGAGGAGAGAAGGAGGTAGGAGGGGTGGAGAAGAAAGAGGATCGGAACATTAAAGCGAGATTCGAAAAAGAGAGGAGAGCACGAGGAGCGATAAATCCCTTAGCGCGTTCGTATATAAAGTGGAGAATATTCAATGAGACGAGAGGGGCGGATGAGAAGTTGGACGCGGTGGAGCGGGGAGGTAGAAAGAGGAGCAAGGAGAAAAAGATCGTGGAGTAGAACAGGGAGAGAATGTACTCTCGGTTAGACTCTGAGAGGATACGCGCGAGTTCGAAGAAAGTGAGACAGAGAGAGAGAGAGTGAGAAAGGGAGATGGAGAGTGGCGGATTCACGAACGAGTCTCTTTCCAATAAATAGCAGGGAGAAACGGACGCATGAATGCCAGCAAAAATTGCCCAATGACCAATTGCGGCGAATGCGACTCGCCTTTCCGCGCAGATTCCCCAGGACTTTTGAGCGCTCGCGCGGTATCAACGGCAGATTCTCTTCCTCCTTTGGAATTTCTCCGCACTTCGCTCTTTATCTTCTCCAGTTTATTCCCCTCTATCTTGTCACTCTCTCTCTATCTCCCTCGTCCTCTCTCTCTTCACTCTTCTCGGTTTCTTTTCACCGGCCACAGATGCCCGTCCCGGAGATCCTGTACTTCGTAATATTAGCAGAACGAGATAGCGGGATAATTATGAGTCACCGTGGGACACGCCAATTCCAATTACACCATTGGATTAGATTATTACCGCGTCTCCTCATTTCGCGAGGGATAAACCTTACGGTGGAAGCGGTTGGAATGCCTTGCGGTACCATTCGGATAGTTCATGGGGTTTTCTATCCGTATAAATTGAAAAGTTACTTCGCTGGCTAGAGTCCTTCTATTTTCGCAATTGTTTTCCGTGATAAGTGCGTTCGCGAGCCTGACGAACGTCTGGTTCGAAATCTACAAAAAAAAAAATCCCACCCGTCGATTCCTCCGAGACTGTCGCGCGAGATTTGCGAATAGACAGGAGATTGTCTGGATGCGCAATTAGCGTAAAGTGACGGTACGAGAGGCACCGAGGACAGCGAAGTACTCGTAAAAATCGAGTACGTCTCTACGTCTCCTTCGCTGGGGTCTCTCTCCTTCTCCGATCCCTCTTTCTCTATCCCTCTCGGGCGCGTGGTCGTTTCTCCAACATCGAAATCGACACAGCATTCAAATGTCACCGGCCAGTTGGCGGGGTCTAACGGAGTAACAGATCTGTCCCGGTCCTCCAGGCTCCGCCGTACGAGTCCTTTTCCTTTCTTCTTTCTCCTTCTCCCTCTCTCCCTTTCTCTCAGCCTTTCTCTCCGCCTTTCTCTCCCCTTTCCCTTTCTCGGCCCGCTACGAAGTTAAACGCACTGCGCACTCGCGATACAATAAACGTACGGGACACTAAACTGTTTGCTGTTGTCAATCCTTTGTGGAGGGTTCCGCCGACGCGGCGCGCGTTCTCCGGTACGCCGGGAGCTACTCCCGTAGCTCTTCGCGTACAGTCGAGATCGAAAGTAAAGTCGAGCAGAGTCTCGGTGAAGTTGGACTAACCGAAGTATTTAGTTGGAGCGCGTTGATTTTGCGTGGCAATTCGTGAATTCGATCCAAACACACCTACTCCCTTACTCGTGGAACCTTAACCGTGAGGAACCCACTCGGCAGAGATTGCAAGCACTCTCTACTTCCTCTTATACACGGTTAAAATCGAGAGTAAGTCACAGTGCGAAGAGAAACGAAAAAGTAGCAAACTTCGTAGGAGAAAACATCTGCTCGAGGCCGTGATGAACGTTAACGGACGTGACAATTGGTCTTCGACGATTGTTCCTTCTCGAGAAAAGGAAATGATCGGGAGTCGCAAGAAAAGTAGGCAAGTATAATGGAACGAGAAGGGCGCGAGAGGCCTCCCTTTCTTTCGCTTTTCTTCGTCTCGCCTTACGTCCTCCATTGAGATTGGTTCCGGGCTGCGGGCAACCCCGCTGCCCCTATTTAGTCACGGACGATTTCCTTCCTACCGACTTTACGACGCTCGAAGCGAGAGAAAGCAGGAGAGGGGGCTGGTCTGTTTCCAGGGTGTCGAGCGTGGACGACCCGCTCTTCGAATGATCGGTGCTGATGCTTCCGCATTGTCGCTTCCTGTGGCGAGGGATCCCAGCTTGCCGTCACCGTGAATTTGCCACCCCGCGACTCGAGGTGTCGTAAATAAATCATGCAAATCTTCACGAGCGACCCCCACGGATCACGGTCTCGCTCGGACAGCCTCCACGTCCCGGGGTGCCAATAATATTTTGCGCAAACCCTTCGTAATATTGTGCGACAACGAGGGAGTGACGAGGGACGTCGAAGAGGCACCACCTGTCGCGAAGTACGTCCCCGAAGGGCGTTCGAAGGGGAACGCGAGGACGATTATGTCGATTATTGTGCCTGGCAGACTCACGACGCGCGAGAAGGGTTAAGAGGGTACTTCTTAACTTATATTGGAAACTGGTGGGGCTGCACCTATGTGGGTGACTTGGTCGAAGGGTCACGAGCCACCGAGGCGGATGCTACTAAACGTACTAAGATCATTATCATTGTTTGTTATTTTTTATTTTACGTAAAGATAGCTGCGATCGTCGTGCAAAGTAGGATACGCCAGTTACTCGATTCTCGATTTAAGCTAAAGGAAGAAAATGTGAAACCTACTCCCTGTGAAAGCAGGTCGAACGCATCCTCGGCGAGCCCTGCGTTCGACGAAGCACCGCGTAGAGGAAAAATTTCTCTCAGTCGCCTCCCCCCGTAACTCTCGCGAGCTTTTTAGTAGCTCATTGGCACGTTCCTTCTTTTAATGCACGCTCGAGCGAGCGAGCGAGGCGCGAACGAACGGCAGGCCTGCTCGCATGCGGAGCGTATTAGTTAGCACTGAGTTTCGCGAGGCGACAAAACATTTAGCACCGCGGCGCTAAATCCGTCTCACCTCACTTGTTATCGCGCCTTCTCCGCTCCTTCCCATTCGAGCGTAATGACCACGCGAATTTCGAGACCCCCGGAAAGCGAGAGGAGCAGGATGACGCGAGCGAGAAATAACAATCGACGTAGATCGTAAAGTCTGCAACGATTCGATTCGATCGTGTACAATGAAGTGCAAAGTCGGTGTCCCTCTGAACAAATACGTCGCTCGGTGAACCGCCGCCGCTCCGAACAGGAAGCATTGAGGAGCATTTTGTCGTTGTCGTATGAGAGATTTTTGTAATCTTGTAACCAGAAATTATCATTTCGATGCATTTTATTAATAAAAGCATTCGTAGGCAAATATATGAGATTTCATCGAAAAAATTTGGCGTTTTCAAGAGCGCTGTCAATTATGATTACTCGACCACCTATTGGCTGTCACGAGGCGACACCGCAATAAAATACATCGCAATGATAATTTCTGGTTACAAGATTACAAAAATCTCTCATACGACAACGTCAAAATGCACCTCAATACTTTCTGTTCGGAGCGGCGGAAGGCCGGTTCACTGAGTGACATTTGCTCAGAGGGACACCGACTTTGTACTCCATTGTACCAATCGTCTCCGAGATTAGTCTTCATTGTTTTTCCGCGGCAATTCTTCTGCGATGAACACGAATTTACGCGAGAATCCGAAAAACCGCGCGACTCGGCGAGAGGCCCTTCTGCCGCGAGTTACGAAGATGCGCGTGGATCCCGCGGCCTCCGGGCCGTAAGTTATCGAGTTTACTGGAAGATGCCTGTAGATGTTATCGGGTCCAGTGAGAGATATTCGAGCGGCGTTTTTACGAGCCGCCTCTGCCGGCGCCCTTACTGCCAAATAATTAGCCCCCGATTTAGTGGCGATTCCATTTAGCTCGCCGGCACGACCTGCCTGTTGCCGATAAACGCTACGGACCAGCCGAAGACGCGGAAAGCGCGCGGGCGTACCTCGTGGAGACCACCTTGGTTGTGAGTATTTTTTATTACGCGTAAACCGTCCTCTTTATTTCCATCCGTGGATCCTCGAGGATCCTTCGAGGATCGCTCCGAAGATCGCTCGATACGATCCCTTTCCCTTGTCCGTCCCCTCGACCATCTTCTTTTTTCCACGTCTCACTCTCATGCCTCGCGAGTATCCATTGGCACCTTTCTCGTTACACTCGTTATCTCGTTGCGAGAGTTTACACGCGGATGTTTATTCGTCCAGATAGACGAAAATCCAGAAGCACATCGGTTGCGCGATTCTCAAAGTTTTCGCGAGTAATTTGACATATAGCTTACACGGGCGTGGGAGACTGCGCGCGGACGTTCAACATTGTTGCTGAAGGATCTTACGAAAAGAGAATGTTGCTTGGCTTGAAAAGTGAACGGGTGGCAGAAGCAAGAGTGGTCGGGAGCGTGGACATTATTAATGCGCCAAGGTGAGCATCCTCGTTAGAGTTGGGAAACGTCGAAGAAAAAGACGTTTCTGTGGTAATACCCGGCCGGAGCAGCCGCCACCGACGATGAGGAGGACGAAGGCGCGCATGCGCATCGACGAGAAATTTTTGGCTCCGCCGGTCATCAATTTCGCTATATTCTCCTTTTACTAGGCGGGTTATGGGGGACTCCCGTGTCTCGTTTAAGTAATTTCTTACTTACCTCTGGAAACGAGATAATTTCTTGCGCGCCATCCGTGATATGGCGAAGCGCTCGGGACCACTCGTCGAGGCATAAAGAGAATAGTTTAAAATTTCTCCGAAGGACGACGGTCCCTCCCAACAATACCGACCTCCCGCAGGCTCCGTCGATGGGCCGCGCATCTTTAGAAGGAAACGTGGAACTTTTAGATTTTTACTTTTGTCGAAAATTCTCGGCTCCGCGTACTCTCGTTAGTTCGCGACGAAAGATCGCAAAACAATTCCGTTAGACGCGGGTTTAAAAATGAATTCGTTCGTTCGCTTGGCCGTATCGAGAACCTTATAAACAATCGAGGCTACCTTTGGACTATTCGCGCCGTGCGCAGAACGTAACTTAATTCACAGCGGCTAAACGCATTCAAACGCATCCTAATACATTGATTTGAGAACTGGTTTCTTTGACGTCATACCTGCAGCCTTCTTCCAGAACCAGGGGATCAACGGGCAGTGGTGGCGATCGTGGTGGTGGTGGCATCACGATAAATTCCTTCCTCCTTTCCTCAGTCCGTCAGCCCTGCTTTCTCTCACGCATACCCCTCTGGTAGCTCTTTCCATGGGTTTTTGACGCCCGTGTTCGTCTTATCGCGACACGCGGCACTCCTCAATTAAGAGGTGCTGCTCGTCCACGAATGTTATACCAGTCCGGGACCCGTCCCAAACCTCGGACCACACAGTGGGAGCTACCTGCGTGGCTAACCTATCAGCCGGATCGCGCCCATAAAAATTAAACGTCGCCAGATAAATAAACGTCAATCGGGAATTAAGATAGGCGCCGCCGGTAGCATTGGACAGAACCCTTAGGCTTTCGCCTTCTCTACGGTCACCCGTTAGGAATTTTTTCTCTTCTCCCGTTCTCTACTCCCCCTTTCCACCGTTCTCCGACGATTCCGTCCTCCCCGCGTCGAGTCGAAGGAGAGAAATAGATAACTCGCTACTCGAGATCTTATATATTGCCCCGACGAATTTTCGGCTCTGGAAAAACAGGCTCCCAGGTATGTGCGCGCGATCGTCCCTCCCGCTACCTCTCGTATTCACCGGGTCCTGAAATTAATCGATCGATTGCCGATAGACGGGATCGATTGTTCTCTCGCGAATCTTCGACCGCGGAAGTTATCGTTTTTCCGATGATACCAGAGGGGATTTGTTTATTCGTTCCAATTCAGCTAATTAATGTCCTTTTCGAAAAGGGAATATTTTCTATCTTGTTCGACGGAATGAGTTTGGCGTGTTTTTTCCTTTTTTTCGTTCTTGCCTGATAAATTTCCGGAAATACACGAGAGTCAAGTCCGTCCCGGAGGGAAAAACTCGAACGGTAGGAGACAGTAGCGTGTTTTCATCGTTTCCGTGAACAGTCTCGGGCCTCACCGCTGGGCGTCCCGAAGAAGTAGTATATTTTTCTACTTCAAGCTACCTACGTCGAGCTGTCCTCGGGTCTTCCGTTCGCGAGGCGTCCCAGCGTGGGGTTTTCGTCGTCGGACTTTTTAAGACGATAAAGACCTTCGTATTTCTTCGTCGAACGACTGCACAATCGTCTCGCGAGGGTAAAACGAATTACGTGACAGACGGGCGTGATTTAAGGAGCGTGCGAAATTTCCGACAAATCAAAATGACGATTCGACGCAAATCAAAAATGCATCGACGAACGTCTATTCGTTTATCGACATCGTCAAGCGGATCCGAACACTCACGTAGGACGATCAGAATTTTCTACGCAGGTGCGGAGCTACCTGTAGTCTCGTGTCCGTGGAATATACCCGCGGACAACTCAATTCCCAAACTATTTAAGACGATTCGTCGGAGAACTTACGCTGACGAAAGGAATACCGCATTCCGGAAGCGAGGGCAATAAGAGCGGGGATTTGAAAAAAACTCTGTGGTGGCCAACAGGCGGAACGTGCGCGCCTACTACGGGGTGGCCTCCGTAAAGCCGTATATTTCTTCTAGTGGACTACCCAGGACGAGCTGTCCTCACCCGGGGTCGCAGATAAATGACGACGCCGAGGATTGTCACCCGAAACTGCCGGTTAACACATCGTCGCCCCTGTCATCGATCCTTACTGGCCAATAATGCAACCGGGGGCCGGGATTTATGTACCTGCCGTCGGGTCGACCTTTTCTACCTCCGCTCCCCTATACGTCCCTCTCCATCCCTTGGACTCTTCCTCACCGATAGCGACCGCTCGCTCGCTCGCCTTCTTCGTCCCTCGGGCATCGGCCCCCGCGGGAGTGAGCACGCGATAAAAAGCAATTTCAAAGCGGGCAAACTGATTTATCGTCCGCGGGCGCACTAGAGGGTTAATGAGTCCAATTGTATTTCGCTCGGACACATTGATACTCACGAAAGTTTATCGCCGTTAGCGCGACTCCCATACGAGTGGAAGGGATCTTCGTCCGTTTGGTGCGTCCATCCGTGCGTTATCGTCTAATCGGCGGCTCGTGCGAGACAAGTCGCGTACTTAGGAACGAGTCCCGGAATTTTTCTACTGGAGAAGCAGCATCGATGAACCCCTTCCGTCCTTTATTTGCCGCAGCCGAGAATGGTTTACAAATTGTTCGAACGCCGTGTGCGCAAAGGGCATCGGGGACGACGGTAGGGGAAGAACACATTGAAACGTTACGACGACGAAGGACGCGCGTGAGGTGCTTAAGAAAGGAATGGTCCAGGAAGCGGGAGGAGCTTGTCGATTATTTACGACGCGATACCAGGACGGCGGGGGAGAAGGGCCTGTGGCGGCACGAACTTTACGATTTCCCGATGAAGCGTATAATCGGACATTGTCGTCTTTACGGCGCGATATCGTCTTTATGGGGTGAGACGAGGTCGTAAGTGTCAGGTGGAACGCAAATTAGGAGGCTCTCGTGACTTCCATTCCTGGCCGTGGCGTTCGCTCGATTCTCCCTTATTCCTCTCGCCTCTTATCGCTCACCTTTTAACCTTCACCCTCTCCGTCTCACCTTCGACTCCTTATCGATTCTTCACCTCGGTCCATCTCCTCGAATCGGAGTACCTACCGATCCTTCCACCGAATCTTAGCCGATCGCGGTCGAGCACGGGCGTAAGCGAGCCGAGAAGATAGGGATCGAAGGGACGTGAGTTAATTAGCGTCCAATTAACGCATCGGCGTAAATCGAGTCGCGTGATTACGGTAATCGCGCTTATTGCGTAGGTACGCGGTCCGCGCGCGTGTATTCGAAGAAGATCGGAACGGGACGATAGGATCGAGGATTGAGCTGGTGGCGCGCGGCGCGGACGGTAATCCGCTCTTAATTAATCCATTAACCCAGTGCGCGCGCGCGCGCGCGCGTGGCCACGAAGGGATCGGAGCGATGATATAACGTAATAACTCCCTCCGGGACCCTTCGCAAACAGAATGTCGATCGTCAGGCATCGCCGACGGGTGTCGGGCTTAATTCGATCATCGATCGTTCGAGAGCATGGAATCCGCGCTCGTCCGTGTCGGACCGTCGGTTGGCGGCGTGGACGAGCCCTGGTGAGTGCGCGCGCGCCTTAGTCGAGGACCCCTGGGCCCGGGCGACCCTGTATCGAATCACGAAGCATCGATAGGATGGACCGTGATCTCTCGCTCGTCGAACTCCGAGGTGAAGAGGAGGGGTTGGAGCGCGGGTTTGGGAGGAGGGTGGAGAAGAGGAGAGAGCGAGTGGTGAGCGTGCCGTTGAGTGAGGGAGGAGGAAAAGAGACGAGAGAGAGAGAGGAAGAGAAAGAGGTATGGGAAAAAGAGAAGAGATCGAGGAGGTATGAAGCGAGAGCGAGCGTTCACTCGGCGCGTCCGTCGCCGCCACGGCGTCGGCGAACCCCAGGATTCGGACCGTCCTGAGCAGCGAGGTCTTTAATTAAGGGAACATATTGCCACTAATATCCGACGGACAGTGTCAATCTGTCAGGCTACCAAAAGGCACCGATCTGATAGCGCCCGCTGCCTAGAGAGGAAGGCGCACGGCCTATTGGCCACGCTGTCTTCGATTTAGTTGTCCTGCCCGATCGCCCGGATTTAATAGATCGGACGGCTTTACTAAGCGATCCACGCTCAGTTAAGCTTCACCCTCGACGGTTCCTCGTACGGCTCGCTCTCGTAGCTCTTTTCCTCGCGAAATACTTCATTGGCCAGTGGAAGCAACGTTCCGCGTCTGGGAATCGATTGTCCGAGTGGATGCCTTTGGGTTCTCCACGAATCGGTCGACCGAGAGAAAGGGACCGCTACGACGGAGAATCGATTCGATAAACGGACGATTTTCCTGTTACTTCGCCGTGTAATTTGGTCGATGGAAAAGCGCACTTTCCTTTTTATCCACGTGCCATTATTGTCCTACTTAAGATAATGTCATCGTGCATGGATCGTTGGCCCCTTTCACGAGGTTACCCGCGACATTTCATCTTCATTTTTCTCACCGAGGACAGGCGGTGTTTCTCTCGAACGATCCGAGGCGAGATCGTTATCGCGTGCTCCCACAGGTACGGTAGCATGGACGGTAATTTAATAATAATTACGGAATACGCATCAACGCAGAAACAACTAGTACGGCCAATTAAATGCGCCGGGTAGAGTGAAGCAAGGACGTCGAAGGAAAAACTAAATAGCGTAGGTAGGTACCGTGCCATCGAGGAAGTGCTCGAATATAAGCGAAGTATCTTTCTAATTGAGTGCGTCCAAACGAAGAAGAGCACGAAACGACGAGCGGACGAGGGTAAAGAAAAAAGGTGAGGACTTTGAGAGAACCCCGAAATTACCGATCACTCCCGGACTCTGTGTCTCTTTTACGATCTCATCGAGGCTAATTTAAAAATAATGACACTGGCCGCCATTGTTAGCCGCGACGCGTATGTTTATTAATTGTAAGCGAGCCCGTAGGAGAGGGCCAGACCGAGCGGAGCCGTGAAACGTCGAACGGATAGAGTGGATGGCAAAAATGACGAAAGGGTTTCGGTGCTTCGTCCTGACGGGATCTGGGACGTCCTAAGAACGTCGTCCAACCTCCCTTCTCCCTTCTCTTCTTGCCAGTCGGGAGGTGTGCCAACGAGGCACGCCAGCGTTTAATCGTAACGAATCGGCCCGGGGGCCCCCGTAGGAGAGTGTGTAATCGACATCCGGTTCGCCTAATGTCGAACGAGAAGCGCCCTGTAATCTGCCAGCAGTGTGTGCATTGTCGTACCCGAGCTCCTTTTTCGCTCCTGAAAGAGGGGCCCTCGTGGGACCCATTCTCGTCTCGGAACCACCGCGACAAGAAGGACGAAGAGAGGGAAGGGGTGAAAGGGACGTAAGAACGGCTAAAACGTTTACACCCCGTGAATCTCGTTTATAATCGACGCCATTCTTTCCCATTAGTCGACGGTGTTTCTTAGCTCGGTCGAGACGATTATTCGCCGAGGATTTTCCACATTTTAATTGAGCATTCCAAAACTTCTGTGGACGACGAGAGTATCGGAAGAGAAAAGAAAAAAGTGGAAGTAATACCGAGAAACTTGAGAGTCTTACCTCGTAACAAGATTTTCCTCAGCGATCTCCTCACCGTCGTGCAATTCCACCTTCTGTTCCGAAATTGATACTGGCACTCCCTGGTCCCCACCTGAACCCCTTTAGCTATCTCCTTCAGCAAGCTCGGCTCTTTTCTGCAAATGTCCGCGAGCTTCCCTTTGAGCCTCCTTGTCTTCTTGCAAACGAGCATCGGGTCCATCACCACCTGACTACCTACGGTCCTGAAAGCCAAGAATGGGGGCATCGTGAACGTGTGCGCGAACGCCCGGTAACCAACTCGCTCGCGCGTCAGTGTCATTCATACATCCTCGGACGATTCTCTTCTTCTCTTTCACTCTCCGTTTTCATCTCTCTACACTTCGCTCGCGACAGTCCGCCCGCTCGTCAATTTTTAGGGATATTTATATCCAGGCTTGAGTATCACCGCTGCTCGGAGACACGGGGACGATTAGTTCCCAAGCCACGGTACCGAAGCTGCGGACGAGGAGGAGGTGGAGGAGAAGACCGCGCGAAGAAGAGAAGGCTAGTCGGAATAATTTACGGAAGCCACAAATCCCGCGGCGTGACGTTCGCTAAGTTCCCGGTTATTTAGCCGTGCAATATCTCCCTCCGGCGGAATGAAGGGAAAAAAAGAAAGTTTCGCGCGCGTTAGCCGAGGCGCGAACCGAGATTAAGCGCGAAGCCTCCTTCACGCGCTTCCGTTGTCCGCTCCGATGCGCTCGCCCTCCTACCTCCCTCGTCTCCTTCTCCACTTGTTCTCTCTTTTCGCCTCGATGCCTCGTGCCCTCGTTGTCTCTCTCTCTCTCTCTTTCTCTATCTTTCTCTCTTTCTTTCTCCCTTTCTATATTCGCGCTCTTGACTCTCTCTATTTATCTCCCTCGCGATCTCTCTCTATACAGCATTCTCTCTCACTATCTCTATTTATTCGCAAGCGTACTTGCACCCGGGTGTTGCTCTTGCGTCCCAGGGCAACGGAGCTCAGCTTCTGATCCCCGAGATTTTACTTCAGATTAATCGCTCGCATATTCCTTCGAATTTATTCTCACGAAGAGAGAGGATGAGAGAGAGAGGGTGAGAGGTGGTGGAAAATACAGAAAGACAACGCGAAACGAGAGATGCGCCGTATGAATCATTGGGCAGCCAATGAGGAGTGCGCTGTAATTAAAATTGGAGACACTTGAATTTTCAGCCCCCGTTAAATTTTGGCTTAGCGTCCAGTCCTGTAACGTAGACTCGTCGTTGTCGCATTGTTGCAGACAGATATGAAGTCGAAGGGTCGCAGCTATTTACAACTCTATTTCTCGCCCTTCGGATCGGGCCACTCATTATTACATTTTATTAGAGACAGATTGGAGGAGGCTCGAACGATTCGCGGTTAATTGATAGAAAGAAGTGGACCGAAGAATGTGACGAACGACGTCGTCGGACGTTCCTTCTCCACCCGCCCTCCTTCCCGAGAAGGTTCGCAAACGAACAAAGGCACCTGGGAGAAGCTTCATTACCACCCTTAACGATCGAACCGTTTTACACGCGCGCATTCTGCACCCGAGTAAAAGAAGGTGACGAAGAGTAATAGATCGAGATCGTGACTGCATCTCACGAAGCCGTGGAACTCCGGGGACGTTAGTTGGAGAAAACGCAAAGTGAAGAGAAATGTAAGGACGAACGTTGTTGCTCGTCTGAGAACGACGGAAAAGAGAGCAAAGAAGAGGAAGAGGAAGACGGAGAAAGAGACAGTGAGGAGAGGCAAAAAAATGAAAAGCAGATGATAGATTAATTAATTAAGAAGAGCGGTCGGAAGTACGATTCCAGCAAATTCAACTCGAACCTAACGTGCCGTAACAGTAATAATTAAACCTTGCATTAGACAGGCCTAGCCAGGAGGAAGAGACTGCGGCGGACAAGCACAGCGATTCAAGGACCCTTTTACAACTTTGACGCGCGATGAAAAAATGGAAGGACGTCGTTGATAGTTGCGAACGGAGGAAAATTTACGAAGTCGATTGACTCGGGGAAGAACGAGAGGACGAAGAAAAGATGGACAACGCGGACGAAGGAGAATCCTGAGGCGAAAGAAAGAAACGATGAAAACCGAGGCAAAAGCGGAATGAGGAAAGAGAGGGAGGAATGGAACGGTGGACGCGGGAGCGGAGAGGAAAGAGGGGACAGTCTCAGCGGCGACCTTCGTTACGAAACGTTAATTAAGATCATTAGTTCTGCGTCGGTAGGATGCCGGGGCGCGTACACGACGGCCTCTCGGGAATGCAACGACCTTAATGGCAATAATTCCGTTAAGGACGGTTGCTGGCTCGCTCGCTCGCTGTGCGCGAGTGTGTGCCGCTGCGGTTGCTGTTGCTGCCAGTCGCTTTTCGTCCCGGTGAAAAAGAAGTCGAACCATAAGGCAACGGAGACGGTGGGAAAGAAAGAGAGGGAGAGAGAGAAAGGAAGAAGTAAAGAGAAATTGAGAGAGAGAGAGAGAGAGAGAAGGGTGGATAAAAAACGGAAGCGTGATCCGAGGAGAAATCGAGGGGATGGGTGGAAAATGAGAGACGAGCGTCCAGGGAGGAATGGACGGAGTAAAATTGGCAGCACGGGTGGAAGAACGTGAGAGAGGCGACGGAGGAACGAGGAGAGACGAGGAGATGCGAGAGGAGAGAAGGTGGAAGAGAGGCCGAGCGGTGCACCGAGTGACATCGTCATTTGGGCGAGGATTCCTGCCTCTGGACGACTGTAGAGGAGGGAGCGCAAGAACGTCGCGGATACGCTGGCAGGAATTCTCGAGAAATCCTCGGGTGCAATGTGGGACGAGTCGCGGGGAAAAAGATAGCGTGGGTTCCTCGCTGGCCGCTTCCTCTCGCGCGCGAGCAAACGTCGCGTCCCGAAGCATCGTCCCCGAGGGAGCTTCCAGGTCGCTGACAGGGCCTCGGAGAGGATCCGAAGACTTCATCGGGGATACACCGATGCGCTGATCCCTCCTAGGAAGCTTTTCCACGAGGATACTGCCGAACCAGTCTATCGCGCGTGTTCCAACCGCTCGGCAAACTACCCGCAAAGGCGAAACAGCGCGCACCTCGAGATCGTTCGAACCTCCTGATCGGCTACGGCCGCGTAACATACCGTCTCTGGACTCGCGCGAAGGGAGAACGGAGGAAGAAGAGAAGGAGAAAGGGAGTACCTGCCTCTCTGGGGATCGAGCCGAACGACTGACAGGGTACAAGATTCGAGAACTTCATTAGATCCTCGTCGCGCCGCTTATTAGGCGACGCGCGCGCATTCGTTCCGCGCGAAAAAGGAATGGGAGCGGCGAGCGCGTGGTGAGCCGCGCGGGGCAAGTTAGAAGCGAGGAAAAAGGGAGCAGCCGAGAATCGGTGGGAGACCGTGGGCAAGATTTGTTTATGGACACGGCGCACGAGAAAAGTCATGTCCAGATTGCTTCTGGTAAATCCCAATGGGATTTCGAGGATGAACTTCTAAGCGGGCGCGCGCAACCAAGGAGACAAACTCGATCCGACATCATCGATATTCCCGGGTGGCTGACCACGCTCTCCTCTCTTTCTGTCTCTCTCAGTCGTCCCAGCTGTTTCGGCACGACGCGCGAGCGCGACGATATCTTCCCGGAATCACCTCGCGCACTATTTCTCGACAAGCATCAATCTGCGCCGAGAATGCGAGCGAGAGGAGGCGCACTTGCTCAGCAGCGACGAGCGCCTAGCGAGATAATAGACGAGCGTCCGAGGAGTAACGTCAGTGGATATAGCTGGAGAGTTTCCAAGAAATCGTGCGCGCTTCGAGCACGCTAGACCCAGTCGAACATTGTGTCAAGTACGTGGAAACCGCTTATTCGTTTGCGACGATGAGGGAGAAAAAGTGTAGAGCCTCTTGGAATTTATGCGAGATTTCCATCCGAATTCCACGGGACGAGTGAGCATCGACGTAATGTTAAATGGAAAATCGCTTTTCTCCCGGCTCGGAAGAAAAGTGGGACTCTCGATTTATCCTCGAGTGCCTCGCGAACATACATACCCTCTACGTACATGCGTGGCTCGCGTAACGTCGGCAGCTCAAATAAACCAAGATCCAGCATCAATTCTACGCGGCTGGGTCTGCACCACCTCCTACTTCGTCCACCTATCCACCATGAATAATAAAGTTACGACGTTATTGCAGCGCCGCGCCGCTGCCGGTGCCTTTGACGAGGGCACGTCTCTTACGCAGACGCCTCGCACCCGCCTCGCACACGCCTCGCCTATTAATACCGTCACGAGCAACGAGTTTAATGGGAATCGAAGTGTTGCGCCTTGCCTTTTGGACCCTTCTGCCCTCCCGCGCGAACTTCTCTCTATCGTTGGTTCGTGCGTCCTTCCTTTCCACTCGCGTCATTTCCTCCTGGAGAGGAAAAGCAATTCGCTAATCATTCGGATAAACTTCCCTCGTAATTCGAAGACAAGCTGATCGTGGAATTGCGCCAATTTTCCACGACCTTGATTCGCTCCGCACATTTTCCAGGACTCGCGAAACCTGCGACGCAACCGAATCGCGTGATTACCTATCCTTCGCGAAAGTTTCACTTTGATCTTTGATCTTTCCGTTGCGCGTGGGCCAATGCGCGGAGGGATTGATGCGCGTCGCAGATGTTCCCCAATGGGTTGACGTTGCTCGAAGGCGTCCGTGATATTTGTTTATTCGGCCACGAGCAAGAGCGGGAGGTTTTCTGTGAATGTCGGTTGAGCTCGACCAAAGGATCGGAAAGCGAAAAGAACAGGCTGAGAATTTCAAAAAGTGGAGAACACTCGTTCGTTAGTCTCGTTCGATTATGATCGAGTAGTCTTTACGCGAATATCGAGTAACGAATCGTAATAACGAAATTCTAGTAAAAACGACAGCTCCTTCGGGATCTTCGGTCGGATCTATCGATGTCGTCGAATCTTCGATTATTCTCGGTGACGATAAGCACGAGGACGCAAAGTTTCGAAGCCCCGAGGAGGTCCGAGAAGCCGAGGATAAGGAGCTACAACTAGGAGGGAGACGCGAGCCCGTTACGCGCACGGGGAGGCAAGGAAAGAAGCGGAGGATGGACACGTCGTTGCGAACGAAAAGCGTGGAGAGGCCGGTTAGGGCGGTCGACTTATTTATTGCCTCATTAGACGCACTCACTTTGCTCCAAGGCAGCTCCACGCTGTCTGTTCGGATAGACAGTGACGAGAGCCACGTTCTTCTCTCTCGCGCCTTCCTTCTTTCTCTCAATCTCCCTCTCTTTCCACAACCTTCCCTCGTCCCACCTTCTCTCCACGGTTGACCGGTGCACGGGGGCGAACGATGAAACCGAACGGAGGGGGACGGAAAAGAGACGATAGGTAGACGAAAGAAGTGTGTCCCGCGAGCGAGCCGGTGGAAGGTGAAAAGAGGAAGAGACGACGAGAGAAGAAAGGAGAGTGAAGGGAGGAACAAGAGCGAAGGACGATAGTAGGAATGAGAAAAGGAAAAAGGATCCTGATCCACCGAAAGGACGACTTCGGGAGTGGAGAGGAGATGGAGAAAAGAAGGTGGACGAAGTGGTGGTAAGAGGAGACGAAGAAGAGGAGGAAGAAAAAGAAGAAGAAGAAGAGGCATAAGAAGAAGAGGTACGATCCGTGGGTCCACCGGCGAATTCTTCGAATATCTCGTGCCGCCCCGAGGAGAGATTCCTCGGGATAGGAGGAAAGCGACCTTAAAGAACGGAAGTCAAGAACCTTGGGATCGGAAGCGCGCACGGTGGCGTTCGTCCGATTCGAAAATTCTCGCATTGAAAATTTTCTCCCTTCGACGGAAAGTTTTATTCTTATAGGATTCCACGGGACGAAAGGCTGAACGTATCGCGGCGGTAGGCGAGCACCGACCCGCCAGGCCCGAGTAGAGAAGGTGGCGAGGAGAAGCGGGACGAGAGATTCGCGAGCGGAAGTCGAAAGTCACAACAGCTTGTGCTCGCTAAATACGCGCGTTTAATCTAAATCATCCTCTTGTTGTTCGCCGACGCGAGAACGAGTCGCGAGAGAGCGACGACGCAGACCCACGGTGCCACGGGAAAAGGAGCAAGCGGAGCCACTCTATCACGGGGCTTACTCGCGCCACGCGAAAGTGGTTCGAGAGAAAATTCTCGTTTTGCTCTACTATTCCCTTTCAAGGGTCTCGGCCCTTCGGTTCGTTGCGTCGCGTCATCCTTTTCCGGTAAAAAGAGGAAGGACTCGCGTGAATCGTCAAAATTCGATTATTCAATTCCACCTCGTTGATTCGTGCCCTGGGGATATTTCCAGAATCAATGATATTTTTAGAATATTATCCGTATCGAAATATCGGCAGTCTTGTGATGTTGGACGATTCTACGCGTTTCAGAGGATTTCACGAGGGGAAAATATTCTTATGGAAATATTTCAGTGCGTAAGAAAAAGAGCACGAGGAAGCGAAACGCCGTGCTCGTAGGCGAGGAGAGAAGGAAGGAAGGAGAGATAGTCGGACGAAAGCACCGAGGAAGGGAGCGTGGCTCCGGCGCGGGCTCTTCCACCGAAAAAAGAGCAGAGCGAGGAGGAGCTGAGAATGTCCCGAACAAATTAGTGGCAAGGGTCACCGTGCGACCAGGACCGGGTTGCATTTCGAGCAACGTTCTTCGAGAATCTTGAGAAGGATTCGTTTAGGTACGTCCCCTTGCCGAAGCAACAGAGCAAAAAAGGGCAGGAGCACTGGGACGATCCGAGAAGAAATATCTTCGCTCGAATTCTTTCCACCCCTTATGGATCGTAGGAGAAGGGTGTTAAACCATTGTCGTGGACCTCCAAGCTCTTCTAATCGAGACTCGGAAAATCACATCGAGGATTGGCGAACCATAATTATCGAATCGAAAAGCCTCGTTCCATCGTCCTAGACATCTTTCGCTGTGCAGACGATACGGCTTGTCCGTAACGCGACGGATTATTCGTGGCATCCGTCGCGACGCAAGCCCCGCGGCAATTCTCAAATGGTAGGCCAATAAAATTAGGATGATCCACGATAGTGACGGGGTCTTAAAATTCCGTACATAGCGTTCCAAACCCCATCCCCGTTTCCAGGTCCACGTGCACGCGCCCGTCGTAACAATTTCGAATTCTTCTCCTGGAACGTCTAGTACGGAGTCCGATGCTGGTCGGCTCTAACATTCCACGAAAATCGATCGTATCCCGTCAGGAGCGCATACGACAAGAGTTACAACGTGTGCGACCTGCGCCTGGACGTAGAGACAGGGATTCCCGAGCATGTTACCTACGACGTGCGCGGTGAAAAGAGGAGGGGTGGAAGACCGTTGAAGCGTAGTCCGGACGGTATATTTTAATAAGCGCGTGTCAATCGCAAGTCGTGATGAGAACTAAAGTTAAAATATATTATAATTTAACTGTCACCACGATCCTGCGCGCAGGATAATGGTACAGGTAGCGTGAGCGGCACGCTATACGCGAAGACCAAATGCGCCTCCGAGTTATATTTCCAAGCACAGAACCTTTGCGAATACCAACGAGCCACCCCTCTCCAACCCGGTCGCGTTGATATTGCGACAAAACAATTTCCAAGTAAGGTCAAGAACGTGTAAACGAGAGGAATGCTCGGGAGACGAAATTAAAATATTTACTACGCGCCCCTCGGAGCATTCGACAGTAAAGTCGCATTAGCACCGTGCCATTGGCGAAGCGAAACCATGACGAATCCGCCATCTCGACCGGAGGGGAACCATGTGTAAATCGTTTATAGGCACGGTAGTGGTAAGAAAGGCGGAAAGGACGAGGAAAGGGGGGCTTCGAAGGAGAAGAGAAGCGGAGATTGAGAGAGAAAGGTTCAGTTACGACGCCGCCACTCATTGTGAATAAGATCGGCATCGATGCTCGACACAGGTGTGTTAAATGAGTGTACCCCCGTCACGGTGCGTCGATTTCCAGTGGATGGAGGAGGACGACGAGCATGGAACGAGGAGGAGAACGAGAGGAGAAAGTGAGAGAAGGAAGAGAGAGAGAGAGACGAGGGTGGTCGACGAGAACTATGCGCTTCTACTCGGCGTCGATTTTCCAACCGCGACCACCCCCTCGTTAAGAGACTTTCCCCTCTTCTCCTAGCCGACACGCGTGTCATTGCCGACGCATTGTCGTTCCTACTAGCGGTGGCATTCTTCGAGCTGCCGGGGCTAATCGACGCGCGACCAATCGTGCGCTCCTTTTTATCGTGCCCCGTGCCCTATGCGTTCGAAGGAGGCACGAAATTTTCAAACTTTCGATATTAGCTCCGTGCAAATGCATCGTACCGATCCGCGGTGGTTAATCCTTCGCCACAAAAATATCGAGGGTGGAAGGAAGCAGAGGGAAATTCGAGACAAGGACCTTGTCGTTATCGTTATGTTGTCGAAATGGTAATAGAAGGACTGTGAAGAATGATCGCATACAGGAGAATAGTGAAAAAGCACGAGAGAAGGAAGAAAAGAGGAACGGAGAGAGGAGAAGTTGAGAGAGATGCACGTGAGCGCGATTACGAGGGATCAACGATTTTACGAGTCATCCCAGCGCTATATACTTACCGCGAGTGTCACCATAAACCGTCGGAAACAGGCGTAATTATAGGTTAACCAGGAGAGCGGTCTTGCTGATTACAACAACCGTTAAATGACCGCTTCTCGATTCCTGGGAGCACTCCGGGAATTATCTCCTTCTTTTCCTTTCTCACGTTCCCCGTTCCTTCTCCCTTCTCACCTTTCACGATGTTAAAAGAATGCAGAGCGATTTTCCACGTATACACTTCGATTCGTTTCGATTCCTATATCTCCCAAAATATTTATTTCCAATTTCCTCGATCCTGACGATCGTAAATTCCAGCGAAATCTAACAAGAATTTCCTTTTATTTTTTGGTCAACGAAGGAAGGATTAACGAACGAGTAAGCGCGTGGACTACTTGGAGCAAAGAGAAAAGCATGGAAAATCAGGTGAATCCAATTATCGTTCGCCGGTGGGTTCTCGCTCGATCGTTTACGTCCTCGGGCGGATGAATTTAATAAAGTGCTCCCGCAGATCGTAAGGATCCTCGCGAAAGTATCGAAATCACTTTCCATTTTTACTGGACCGCCGCGAGAGGGGCTTAGGGGAAGGGCGCGCAGTGCCTCGCAGGTAGGTGCGTGCCCTCCGCGCTCGTTTCCTACGTGCGGTCGGCTCTCTTATGATTATGATTATACGCAGGTGAGAGAGAAGGAGAGAGAGTGTGTATAGGCAGGTGAGACCGGGTGGGAGTATCGGAGTTGTCCAACCAGCGGGAAGGTAGCCGTGGACTGCCCACTGCGGCTCATTGGCCGACTTCACGAGCCTCGGCCCGAACGCTATCGTATTATCGTGGCTTCGTGTTACGATACCGGTGATCTGCACCTTCCACTATCTCCCTCTCTCCTTTCCTCCTTTTACCTCTCTCGACACCTGCGCTACTTTCTCGCCGAGAGATTTCGTCCAATCGATAACAGTCGTCGAACACAGTTCCGTCGACCCGCCAGTTGAAAAAAAAATATTAATGAATTTTATTAATACGAATTATCGTCGCACGAATATTTACGGATCGAAAAGAAACAGTTACGCTTTCCTCGAGTCTGAATTCTCGTACGTCAATCGGCATCGATTAACCCAAAAATAAAGTTTTTGCCAATTTATCCAAACTAGCGAATTTTATATCGAATTAACGGAGCGGAGTACCGAGCTGACGAGAAACCGGAAAGAATTTCTACAAGTACTCGAGAACAAAGTCGCGAGGTCTGGATTCTAGTACATCAATCGGCACCGATTAGCCCAAAAATAAAGTTTTTGCCAATTTATCCAAGCTAGCGAATTTTATATCGAATTAACGGAACGGAGTACCGAGAAACCGAGAAGAATTTCTACAGGTACTCGGGAACAAAGGAAAGGAATTTAATTGAATTTAATTCGGCCCTCGAGAGGAATCAACGGTACATCACCGTTGCGATTTAGATTTGGCTAGCGTCACCGCCTATCATTCATCCTAGGCACTTTGCCACCGTCGTGGTTTCTCACAGTACAAACGCAGTTCTCACCATCTCTCCGCGAAAACAATAAGAAGCCTGCGAAAGCGGAGATTTGTGAGGGCACCATGGCGATGACCAACAATTAGTCCACGAGTCGTTGAACAATCGTAAAATCGTCTACCCACCGATGACTCCACCGCTACTCCAACTCCGTCTTTCCCTCGATAACACGGAATGATCGATGGGCTGGCCACTCGGTAGGCGCCTTTGGAAAGCCCTCGTAGAAGACGGCGTTATGTCAGTTGTCTCGGTCGACACGATTCCGGTATTTCTAGAGTAACTATTGTAACCGGCGGCTGGCATCGAGCCCGTCCGGCTTCCCTTTGATTCTACTCGACTACTCTCCGCGGTACGTGGCGTGTCACGCGTTGTTAGTATATCAATGACAGGAGGAGTAACGCTTCGCGAAACTCTCGCTTCCACGGTGGCAAGTGGAAAATTATGACAGGAGACCCCTCTCGGCCATTATTTATCAGGTGATTTCCTCTTCCTTGCTCTTTCCTTCAACCAACATTATTAATGCAACGTCCGAGCGTCAAAACGCGAACGCGCGATCGACAAATTTATACACACGATCGTACCTACGATTTAATTCTTCCTCGTACGTGGAATACTAATCAGGCTGGATTCCTTCGACGAGAGAGTTGAACCGGGTTCCCTCGCGGAATCTCTCCCGAGCGAGGAGGAAAGGAAGAAGGAAGGAAGAAACGTGAAAGCGGCCTCGAGTATTCCGAAGTCTTTCGCTTCTACGTATCTCTCGCGAACTTCTCCGGGCTCTCGCCACTCACCGAGGAGGAGAGAGGAGAAGGAAGGAGGGAGAAAAGCGGGGGAGGCAAGATGAAAAGGGAGAAAGGAGGGAGAGAGAAAGAATGAGAAAGAGTGGGTTGAAGACCGAGAAGGAGAGGATCGTCGAGAAGAGTTAAGGGTGGAGGAGGGACGGGAGGGGCGCGCCTGCCGACTTACAAATTATACGCGCTCAACGAGATTTACGGGTGACGCTTTGAGCGAGACCATTGTCCATCCTCGCTCACTTCTTTACCTCTTTACTCCTCCACTTGGTCGTCTTTGTCCCCTCGTGGATCGCCCGCTTCCCTTCGCAAGCAGCGTTCCTCTTCTCCTGACGCGCGCGGTCAGGAGAGATAAAAGGGACGCGGTGGAGGAGGCAGAGGGTAGGTAGGAAAGGAAGGAAGAGAGAGAGAGAGAGAGAGAGATAGAGAGAGGGGGGTAGGGGAGGATTCGTCGCGAAAAAACCAGGGAATGCCGATCGGCCGAACAGAATCCGGTTCCAATCGAGTAATCGAGCCTCGAATCCGTACCGACGTCTTTCCTCCTCTCCATTCGCTCGGGGTAGGAGGACTCGTGAGAGGGACGTAATGCACGGAACTCGATGACGAACGATGGAGCGAGGTCCTGATTTACTGACATCCCTCGAGTCTGCCTGAGCGAGCCAGTCCGTGGAACCCGAGGGAAATTATTCGAGACGGTCTCGAAAGGGCGCACCATTCTAATGGACTCCGCTGATTAGAGGGTGGAATTTAGAATCGGGTGAATACCTTCGATTCGCCGAGTAGCGCGCGCCGATCGACGAAACGTTCGAATTTCAGCGTGGCCCTACGCGCCCGCTCGCCACAAGTTTCCACGCGTTAGTGTAGGTTAAGGCGTTGCCGGTGTCGGAGTCCGGCGCGCACCGTGTCGGCAACCCGAAAATAACCGGTGACGTATTAATTCAATTATTGTTTCACTCGCGAAGGTGGTTTTAAGGAGTTTATCTATTTGGAAGCGCGTTCTGTGACAAAGGGTGGGGTATAAGGGGACCGGAAGGCTTTGAAATACGACGGGAGTACCGTTACTATGGGCGTAGGAGAGCTGATAACGAGATACAAGAATAAAACGCGATATCTTTAAAGAGGTGAGGCTGAGTCAACGTTACTCGCTGGTCGAACTAATTTCTGCCTGGTACGTTCGAACGCCTCACCGATTGGTACGGCCTTTTTATCGCCGGCGACGTTACCGGTGAGTTTGAAATTTTTAATTCCGCGGACTTCCAGGAGTACAGTTTTAATGGGAGAATTAATGCGCCACGACGCTAACGAGAAAGGATTAAAGCGAATATTTTCTAAAAGAAAGATTTACGGGCACGAGTTCGACACGGAGCGGAGGCGCGCTGGACTTGGCATAGCCGTTAAATACCTGTTATCAAAACAGACCGTGGACCTTCTAATTTATTTATCAAACACGCCGCACTACGAACGCGCGTCCGACTGGCGCGTCGCAAAGCGGACAGGTACCTGCAGAGATGGCACAACATCGGTAAAACGCAGAAATCCTCTTTAAATCGTAAATAAATATTTGTACGGCCTTTAAGAGCATCCGACATTCGCCCTTTCCGCCTGGCCGGTCTCGGTGCGTCCCAAGGACGGTTCTCGACTCGTACATTCGTCGAATGATTTCTATTCTCGCTCGCGTCCAGTAGGTGGATTCTTTCTTTTTAAAAAAATCATTCGGTTCAAAGGGGAGCACGAAAATTTTAAAGATCTTCCTCGTATCTTTACATCGAACAGGATAAACGATCGCAAAAACATTATTGCAAAATTGAACGATCACTAGAGAATTTTTTCTTTCGAAGAAAATTCCACCTCTCCTACCTCCGTCTCGGCATGGACGATCGAAGACGAATCGTACGAAAGCATGGACGAAGAATCTTGAATCTGCTGGAAGAGTCTCACGTCTCCCTCGTGATGGAACAGGACAATTCATCCGCGGATGCTGAACGTTCCGGATGGCAGTGACGCGATAACGTTATATCACCGTGCAAACATTTACATACTAAAGTGGAGTACACACCGAATACGCTCGTTCGCTACCGTATAAATTTACTAGAAG
The DNA here is from genome assembly GCA_944319695.1 of Tiphia femorata. Taxonomy (NCBI): domain Eukaryota; kingdom Metazoa; phylum Arthropoda; class Insecta; order Hymenoptera; family Tiphiidae; genus Tiphia; species Tiphia femorata. The sequence continues at coordinate 4,243,493 of OX090899.1, forward strand.
AGACGAGATTACTGCGCAAATGTCTTCTCGCTACCGTCGACACGGCAGGAGGTCCCTGACGAGCTCGCGTTACAGATCCGTTAAAAAAGAAAAACACTTCTCTCTATGTACTTACACGCGCTTCTCTCGACGATCGACAAAACGGGCCAACGGATACCTTCGTGCCGCGTGTACCAGCCTGTCCCGATTCGCGTGCCGGCGAACGAAATCGTAAACGATCCCGTCGGTGGGGCTCGTGTGATGCAAACACAGGGAACGACCACGAAACGAGAATTTATTGAGCCATTAATCATTTTACGGGAGGGTAACGTCATTCCGGCCGCGCAATTGATAACCCAGATGACGTACTAGGAAACTGGAGCACTCGTTAGCCCGTCAACTTTTCCAACTGCTGACATTCGGCTCGTCGAAAGCGATCGTTCGCAAGCGTACGATAAAGTGATTGCTCAAGCCAGTTATCCGTCACGGTGGTGACGACGCAATTAAAGGCCCTTAACTGGAGATTCTCGGATTAACGGATTCTTCCAGGAAGTCTTCTCATCCCGGTTTACGAACAAGGTAGGTTTTCCTTATTCGTTCCTACGTACGGTATTCGAGATATCTCAAAACACGCACCGTCCCACACTTTAATCGTCCGAACGTCATTCCGTCCTACATCCCGTATGTAATCCGATATAAATTATTCATTCGTCGTGAGTTCGTCACGCCACCTCCCCGAGCGAGTTTAAGAGCACGTGTCAAGCGCAAGAGGATCGTCGAGGTGGACCGTGCGATAGCACCGTATCAAGAAGGATTCCAGACTTTTCTCTAATCACCCTACCGTGTCTCCTCGCTCGTTAAGCTTTTCTCCCGGACGACTTTTCTCCACGTTCCCCTTTCGTCGCGCGTCGTCTCGTTTACTTGTACAACCACGACAAACGACCAGGGCACGGATACAAATACGAGGCACCAGATACCGCGGGAGAATGCGCGCGACTTAACATTAACTTTAACCCTCGCTTTTATGGGCGTTCCACGTGTCAGGAAGGCTGTGGAAATGCGAGCGGGCAGTGTTACGTGTCACAGTTTATCTCGCGTTTAAGAGACTTCGATGCGATGGACGAGGAATGCGTTATTTCCGGACGAAGCGCGTAGACGAGACGGAGCCGAGCGTTTTTGGAGCGAATTGAGGAATCTCTACTGGAGGGCGCAGGACCACGTCGAAAGCGCGAAGGTTTCCAGTCTCTCTCTTCTTATAGCTTACCAACACAATTTACGATTGAAGTACTATAAAACTCTATCTATCGGAGGTCGTTTGCGCATCTCACTTTCACAACAGACAACTCTACTCACCAAAAAGAACCAGTGATGGGGGTGACGAGGAGAAGGCAGACCGCCACGAGCACGGGGCGCATCTCCATCCCCTCCGCCCCTACTCGGCCAACTCCACTCGTAGATCACTCCTTGCGCGTCGTCCGTTTCTCGCTCAGTCTCGACACCACCACTCCTCCTCTTCGACTCCTGCTCCAATTCTCAACCACCGTGACCGTCGAATGCCCCTTCTCAATCCCTCCGACGATCCTTCCTAAGACGTCAAAATCTATTCTCCGCAAGACATCGACTCTTGTCTCGAGGAGAACGCTTTCACAACACTCGGAGCTGTTCCTTTCCTACCGTCGCACGTGGCTCATCCTATCGGGCCGATCAGATCGTATTCCATCATCTTCACAAATTTCTTCTGTACTCGATAAACATTTCTCCAGGACGAACAAGAATTCCCTTCGCAGATCTCACCGTCTCGACTTTCGTCCCGAGTGAAACTTCTCGTCACTCCTGTCGGAACGATACTGTCGAGGGACTCCTCGCCTCGTGAGCTTCATGGGCACGAAGAGAGAACCAGATGAGGTCCCAGGAGGTAGACGATTGGTGACGATGAGCGAGTGTAAGGTAACGTCATGACCGCGACGAGGACAACGACGAAGATCACGACGACCGGGATCACCAGCACCACTAGCACAACGTCAGTTCGGTCCCGTTAAAGTTCTTGGATCTCCTTGCGAGGGAAGCACAATTCCGGAAAGGCGGCGAAGGAAGAGGCTCCACTTCCGGCTCTCTCGTCTCACTCCGCTTCCTCCTCCTTCCCCCACCCCCGATGGAATCCTTCAACGTCTGGCCAGCTCGCACGCGCGTGTCTCACTCGCCCTTACTCGCTCCCGTTTTCCTTCTCGCTCCACCTCTCTTTCTTCTCCTCTCCGCTCTTTGGCGCGTCCCTTCGCGCGGCAGAAGAAAGACGGGCGGCTGGTATCGCACAGGGCGCAGGGGTCGCAGAAAACGTCGCACCGCCCGCGTCTCTTTTCTTTCCGTCGGGGACAAAAACGCGTCGCGTTCCTGCCACAACTACGTCACCACGATCTTTGAGTGTTGCCTTACCCCCACCAGGCAGGAGTTTCTGGGGAGTAGGACGAAGTGGCTCGGTCCCCCACCATCCACCATCCACCTTCCACTTCCTCCTCTTCTTCCTCCACTTCTTCTTCCACTTCTGTTACCACCTCTTTCTCGTTCGTCTTCTCGTACGTTACTTCTTCCTCCACTTCGTCCTCGTCTTCCACCTTCACCTCCTCTTCTCAATCGTCTTCACCGAAGAGCAGCAGCGGCACCACCACCATAACCACCACCATCGGCACCACCACCGCCACCACTACCACCACCACCGGAATACCACCGCCGCCACCGTCGATGCCAACTCCAAGCTAAACTTCTCTCCTTCCTTCGTCCAGAGAGGTAGCAACCCTCCTGGTGGATGCAGGGGAGAAGAATCCTGGTCGAGGTCGATCTACGGACTCGGCTACTGCAGATTCCTGGGACGTTCCAACGTACCGTAGGACGTCCTTGCGAAACCAACGAAGGCGGGGTCTTCGTCGAAATTTTTCGTCGAATGATCCGGGTGGTAGAGGTAGGAGGATGCTTGCGCTCGATTAAAAGCGAGCCGGAAAAGAGCAATCGATGATGGAACGGAGTGGACAAAGGGGCTCTCGTGCGACAGGGTGGAAAAGCTTGGGGAGGAGGTTGCGCTTGGACGCGCGCTTGTTGCCCTTCGTGGAGGTGGGTGATTCGAGAGGGGAAGTAGGGGAGACACGAGCTCTGCGCTTGGTCTGCCGCGATCGCCGAGGCGACGCTCCTGGCCCGGGCGTACCGTACGAGACTGTTGCGGACTAGGCGCAGGTGAGCGCCGCGCGGCGGCAACGAGACGCAACCGAGCCCCTCTTTTCCTCTTTTGACTCTCCTACGTAGCGGAGGAACGGCCCGTTCCTCCCGTTCGTCCGTCCCGTTCCATGCGTTCCGCGAGCGAGCGAGATCACGCGCGCACATATCGCTCGGCGCTTTGAGTGCGACCCGCGGCCTAGAAAGAGAAACCGCCCGCGGAGGAAAAGGTGAATGTGGAAATGATCCGAGATTACCGAGGAGGAAAAATTACCACGTTCACTTCCAGTTCTAGAATACTACTTCGTACAGGCACCTGGTGAATTCTTTCGAGGAACGAGGGTCTCGATAACGGTATTCGGATTAATCGTTATGGAATAAATATCCTGCACCGTCTTCGTCGATGTTAGGTTTAAATCCTTCGATCGGACTTCCAAGTGAAGTGCCAACGAGAAGGATTATAGGGAAGTGATCGGAGGCATTAGATCGAACATTCTTACCACCGTTTTCCCACCTCCTCGTCGAGGTTAGTAAAGAAAGAGCTTCTCCTCGACGAGTTTTCCAGATCGGAAAGTACGAAAGAGGGCAGGTATCGATGACAGCGATAGTTCTTCCCGAACTTGCTGTTGCGCGCGTGCAACCCGATCCACACCACCAATACGTGGAGCCCCAACCGCGAATAAGGACTAATAACGGGGCCCACGGTAAGTCCCATTCGGATGCTTTGTCAGACCACTTCTCTCGGTAGCCGTTGTCCCGCTCGTCCCGCGTCGTCTTCCAGCTCGATGCTTCTGCCCTTTGTCCCTCCGCTACCGTCCTTTCCTTCCTCCATCGTCCCGCTCTCTTCACTCTCCCACTCCAAGTCACACTTCTTTCTTACGTTCTTATCTTTCTCTCTCCAATGGTCTTTCCTCGTCCTCCTCTCGTCTACCACGAGACCCGCTCCTTTCAGCCTTCACCTCGTCCCCGTCACCACGACGTATCTCCACCACGCTTCTTTCTCTTCCCTCTCGAGACTTCGGCCTTTCCTTCGCCACTTCCACTTCCACCCACCGTTCTCATCCCACAAACCGAGGAGGCACATCGTGGCGAGCTATTGAGGATTTAAGCTGTCGGCGTGTGGCTGCGCCCTTTTCATCTTCGCCGACGTTGTGAACGAGCCACGAGAATACCTTATAACCATTCCCTCCTCCTGGCGAGCTGCTCGAGAGCGGGCAAGGGCGTCGAGGAAATTTGGGAAGTCGACGCGTGGGACCGAAGCGTGAGTTTCCGCCGTTCTACGATATCGACCGTCGTACGTCGAAGCGCGGTGGGTATCTTAATTGACGTGTCTTTAATCTCGCGTTTAAAGGAATGGGTCCGAGGGTGGGGCGAGCAGAAGCTTACTCGAATGTGGGAAGCGATAATAAGGGTAACGAAGAGACCAGCGTGCAAGAGGGAAGCGTGGAGATCCGCGCGAGGTAAAAGTATCGTAGAGGAGGAGAGCGGAGAGAAAGGCACGGGAGGAGGAAGGAATCGTTTGGTGTGGCCGTATCATAACGGCGGCGGCGGTCCCGACCGACAGCCTCTTAGTTTCGACCGGGTGGAAGAGGAGAAACGTAGAGGAGGGAGATACAAGAGCCACGCGCGCGTGAGAGAGAAAGAGAGTGGGGAGAGGGATGGAGAGAAGGAAAGGAGAAGGGGAGATTCAGTGGGGGTCCGCATTACAGCTCATTTAGCAGCGGGGTCCTGTGCCCCCCTTTCTTAGGCGCCCCGAGAAATCCTCTCGGTCCAGAACAGGTCCCTGAACCTACGGTTAAGAGCAGCTCGTTTTCGTTCCCATAGGATGCTGGACCCTACCGACACCTAGATCCTTCTGTCACGGGATCCTCGCCACCGATTTAAGGACGAGGAGGCTAAAACGACGTTTCGTTTGCGCGGAAAATCTACGCAATTAGGCGACCGGAACACGACCACCCGGAGCAACGTCGTAATACGATGCTTGCCTGCGAAAGGGTATGACCTATGGGATGAAATATTAAAAACGTAAGTCTGATATTCGAACGTCTTCTTTTCCGGAGAATCTTCTTACTTCGAGTTTCGCTCTCTCCTCACGATGTCTTTTCTCTTCGGTTCGATTCAACTTTCTCGCAGAATGACGAATACTTAAGGCACTCGACTATCGTCCGTGCACGAACGAGGGGAAACACGGGGGATGAAGGCGAGGGAGGGAGACGGTGTTAGCAACTCGTGACCAACACAGACGCGGAATAGCCAGTAATTTATGGGTGAGACTAATTACCGGAGAATGCAGCTCCTCCCAGCCTTCTCTCTCTCTCTCTCCCCTTTCTTCTGCCTCGCTTTCTCACTCCTCTATTCCTAAGACCGTGACTCTCCTTCGGACCAGTTTTCAAAGACGAAGAGAAGAGAGCCTCTCCATCGTCCCACTCCTCATGCCCCCCCCCCCCCCACGTCTCTCCCTCCACTCGCTCCTCTCCTCGTCTCATCTTTTGCAAGAATGTTACTCCTACCGTCCCTCGTCCTCGCCCCGCGCGTTTTTGCGAAACACCTGCACCCTCCACCTCCTCCTCCGCGTCTACGTCATACTCTTTAGAGTGGAGAGAAAACCCGTGATCATCGATGCTAATAATCGACTGGATCTCACGTTGATCGAACACAATTTCCAAATTAGCCACCGGCCGTCCCACCCCAAGCACTCTCTCCTTCTCCGGCACCTGCGAGGAAAGCTGTCGAGCGGAGAGCGGCCGGATTCGAAATCATCGAGGATAATGGAGGATCGGGAAAAGAGGAGAGAGGACCCCAGGGCGTGTTCCTACGAGGCATTCTACGAGGCATCGCGGTCCCTCCGAGTCGGTGGGTCTCCTGAAACAATGCTGGACCTGCCACCGACGTCGGACGGGCGTCATTTCGAGCCACCCGGTAATTTGGAGCGATGCGCTTGCGCGCTCGCGCGTGTAGGCCCGTTCTCCTCCGGACTTGTCCCTCGTCCACTCACGGATTCCTCTTCGTTAAATGCCATTATACGTTTCACTCGGACACCCGTTCGCCGCATGAGTTGTGAATTCCTGAGAACCTGCTCGAGCACCGTCCGTTCGGAGCCCCTTGGTCGCGCGGGTGCCCGAGAAAGAAAGAGAGAGCGGGAGGAACGCGAAGAGGTTGAAAGAAACGGTGCGAGTGGGAGGAAAAAGAATCGAGGCGTCCTTATTACGCGGAGATTTGGAACGGTGAGCGAAGGTAAATGCCGCGCGAAGTGCATTTACCAGGCATCCTCCATCCGGAAAAAGGTGAAGATACCGCTTTCGCGAGCGAACTCACGAAGGGTCGGACGCGAGCCAGCCGAGCGCGGTAGAGGTTCCGAGGGAGATTCACCTTTCGCGGAGATAAGATAGTAAAAAGATTGAGAATATTTCGTAACTCTCGGAGACGCGCGGGTACCTACGCGTGGAGTAGCTGCTTGGTATCAGGAGGGAGGATCGCGAGGATGGAAGAGGTGGAAAGGAGGAGAGGGAGGGCGAGGAGAAAAGCAGAAAGGAGAAGAGAGGAGAAGAGTGGAGAAGGGAGGCAACGCGCGGACACTTTTTGCCACGGATCTCACAAGGCCGCGTCGTAGACGGTCGCCGTGGGCCCCCGTGACCGAGTGGTGGGCCCCCGAAAGAGCCCGCGGTTGGGACCGACGGCGTGTCATCGGTCCCACGACAAAGAAAGAGGTGGACGCGAGGGCCCCACGGTCCGCCGTTTTTCTGCGCCCCTGACGTCTCGTCGATTTATTGCGACCCCTCCTTTTCCTCCTCCACCACCTCCCTGTCATCTGCTCGGCGATATCCCCGTGGAATTTTGCATTCGTTCAGCGACGTCGAGACGCCTATCCCCGCATACTCCACGGCGTCCCACTCGGCAGAATTTCGGCGGATCCACGCCGACCATCGGCACGATAATCGCTCCACGTGAGTATTTACTCGCTCGTTGCTACAAGTCGATTCTGGGTCTCTGAAAATTTTTACAGAGAGATTCCATTGCGCAAGCGGAATCGCTCGGTTTTACCGAGCAAGTTTCTCCGAACATCGGATAGAAATTCGGTATCGTTCATACCAGCAGGGTGTATCTGGAGTTTCGCGTTAGTGGTCTCGCGTATTGGAGAGTGGATCGAGGGAAGATGGATGCCGATTCGCAAATCAGCCTACGCGGAGACGTTTCGCGATCGTAGTCGGTAAACGGATGCCCAGGTAAACGCGCCGTGGCAATTACCCGCCACTTACACCGGGCCCGCGCGTATCTTCGTCGAGCTCCTGGCCTCGAGACGCCCAGGAGAGATCGTAGCTACCTCCTTCTCCATCTCTCTCTTTCTTTTCAACAGGATCTCTCAATCCCCTCGTTTTCTCATTCATCCTTCCTCTCCTCCGCTCTCGCGTTCCTCCGCCCCCTCTTTCGCGAGGATTTCTACAATGGTAATTACGAGGCAGTCCGATCGTAAATTTCGCGTACGCTAAACGCACGGCCAACCGCGAACACCGGCCACTTTCTATTTCCCATTGCCCGCGCACCTCCGCGCGCGCAATTCTATAGAAGGTATCGATGCGTTCTGTGGTCTCAGGGCGCTAGTCGAGAATAAGAGAGGGAGGGTAGGAGGAGGTTCAGCTAGGCGCGAGGACGAAGGAGAAGGAGGACGAGGGCGGCGGCTGGCTAGGTGACCCGAGTGGGTTAGACGACTGCGACTCAGCTTTGGTCCCTGTGTTCTCCACTTGTCCCGTCATCCACTTGTCGCCATTCCTCTTTCCCAGCTCATATTGCCACGATCGTGTCCCACTCTCTTTCTTGGATTCAGCGTTCTCGTACTTCTCCTCGTTTCTCCTCTTCTTCGAGTCTCTCCGTCTTCGCTTTTATCCTTCTCTCCTGTTTAATCTCGCGTTCTCTCCTCTGTCTCTCTCTCTCTTTCTCTCTCTCTCTCTCTCTCTCTCACTCACTCACTCACTATGTGGTATCGAATTCTTTTTTCATTCTCTCCCCTTGTCTTCCGGCCTCGAACGAACGATCCGACATGGATCGAGGGCGATCACGACTTATTATATCCGCGTGCGGAGCGCGGACTATCCCCGAGAAGCGGATGGTACCGCAAGCGCGCGCCTTCTCACAGCTTTCCGCGAGCGATCGACGAGGATCTTTCGATAGCGTAGGAGACGATGGTCGTCGCGAAGAATACCGCATCTCGACAAGGGCACGACGAATGAGCGTCACGTTGCGACGTTATCCGAACTTTCTACCATGGATTTTCGAACGCGAGCAGGAGAGATGTGAGACTGGATGCGCGAACACGATGGGAACATGCGGCAGAGACCAGACGAATGACCCGGTAACGAACGTGCACGAGAACGTTGGCGTACGTTTCTCGCCACGTTCCACGAGAATCGGTGAGACGCGACGGAGAAGGGGGTAGGGACGGAAGTAGGAAACGACCGAAGAGCGGTGACTTTAAAGGGTTAAAGGACAAGGATGTCTGTTTGTCCCGTTGAAAGCGTCGCTCGTGTTCCTCAGCGTCCTTTTTCGAGCGCGTCGTTCAATTTACAACGCGGATGTGACTAGCGAGAACGTGAATTTTCCGCGTGCGGACGCGACACGAGAATCGTGGAGGAGAATCGTGCACTCGACACTTCGAGTGTCATACCGGGCGCACGAGAAAGATATTCGATACGGATGTTTGTTATTCGATGGAAATTCGCCGATCGTCCGCGCTTTCTCGAATGCAAATATTTTCCAGAAGAAGACTAGTCTCTCGGGTGTAACCTGTGAAAAGAGAAATTTCAGTTTTCGTAAATTTTTACGTCGATAAATATCTGCGAGTAGATCGCTCGAAGTCGGATATGTGTCTCGGGCCCATCAAAAGCGGGGCCAGGACCGGCGTTATAATTTGAGGCGGTTTCAGGGAGGTCCTGAGGCCCTACGGGCCAACAGCGGGTCCAGTTCAATGAAGTCATCAGCTAGCTCGGGCTCCTGCGGTCTGTTATTATGCCGTGGTACCGCGGCACCATGCTCGCTTCCTCCGTTCCCCTCCAGACACTTCTCTGAGCGCTCTCTTGAATATTCTTATCCTACGGATTTCGGGAATATCTTTCGACTGCAGAATTCAGACCGCGTCTCGCACCGCACCTATACTTTACGAATCTCTCCGGTTCGACGTAAGCGCGAGGTAGAAAACAGAGAATTAGCAAGCAATTCGAAAAAAGGGAAACACAATTGAATAAAAATTTTTAAAAACTGCACAGAGAGGGAGAACAGTTTTGACGGACTCGTGAGAAAATCTTAAAGAATCACGGCTCGAATGCGCCTCTTCCTAACTATATAGAACCTTCGTTCCGAGAACAATAACCTAGCCGAACAATCGCTTGTAAAAGATGATCTTTCGAAGATCCGTAGAAGTTCGAAACTTTTCGTTCGATTGTACGGGAAGTGGAAGTTTCGCCTTTCGGAGCCGAGAGCCGCGTTTGAATGGCTTGAGAAAGCGTCGTGGCGGGTCGCGATAGCGGAATCTTTCTCGCTCGGAAGGACACGAGTTGAGACCGAATGAGAAGGGAAAGAGGGTGGCGAGTAAAGCGAGGGATAGAGAAAATAGAAAGAGGGTGAGAGGCGAGGGGAAGGGAGGAGAAACGGCAGATAGGGAGCGCGCAGACCGTGCGCTATTAAAGATGCCTGAAGCAATAGTCGACGAATTACTTACGATAAGCAGGATGATAACGACACGGTATACCACTGGATCGGAGCCAATGGCGGCGGGGTATGCGGAAGTGACGATTAGGGCCCGTAAAGTGATTGGAACCCGAGGGAAAACGTCGGTAAACACAGGCAGGTTCCACGGCAGGTTGGCAGCCCCACGATTGCGTCGAAAGGTGGGAGAAGGAGTGGAAGGTGGGAAAGAGGAGAATGAAAGGTAATGGGCGAGCGCGGTACACGCTAGAGGGAGAAAATGGGAGGGTGGGAGCATGACGAGGAGAGGCTCGGGAGGAGGAAGGAGATAAGGTTCGAGGGGTATACACAAACGAATTCTAATCTCGTGTCTGGCAGTAAGACCGCCGGGGTTTCCTTTAAAATCCAACGGGGCAGACCAATTAGATTGGAAGTTCGTAATCCATTTATCAGCAGTGCCACGATGCACGGAACTTCTCCCATTTGGAACGGTGGAACGGAGAAGAAGACCTCCGCGTCGTTCGTTGGACGCCCACACGCGGTAAGAAGAAAAATTAGAATTGTTTCTCGATTTTTCGTAGCCTAGGACTTTGATAAATTATAGTGATTCTTCGTGCTCGATATCCGATCTAACGAAATAGAATTCTGCAGCAGTGGGGAGCGGAAACCTCGTGAAACTATGAGAATTGATAACCGATGCTCGAGAAAATTCGTAGTCGCATTTCAAAGTCCCGCCAACGTGCGACGGCCGTAGGTTAAGTGACGGATAAATAGAAAGGGAGGAAGTAAAGATAAGGATCTCTTTATTGCCCGTGTTAATCCATTTCCAGGCATCGACGCCCGACGTTGCCTACGAGGGTAAGCGTAATCCGAGGTTGAACGCGGAACAACGTTCGCGAAGGGTACGGGTTATTAAAAAAAAGGGAAGAAAAAAAAATAGAGGTAGCACCGAAGCCGTGGGTTTAAACCTAGGGGAGAACGAGGAGGAGAGCAAACAACGAAGTGCCACGGCCACACAGTAAACGACTGCGTGTATTCGTTTGCCGTTTGGTAAGCACACCGATCTTATAACACAGTTCTTATAACAGGGACAGGTAGATATCGCGCGATCACAATACTGCTTAGACCGTTGACCGATGCAAGCGAGTCAAGAGTGAGACGAGCTGAAAGTGGTTGATCAACAATGACAACGACTACCGAAGACAGGTGATCGGCGACCGCGAGTACAATAGGGATGGAATCGTAAATCCGTGATTGTAAGTGACGAATATCACCATACTGAATGATCCAGTGATACATCGAGGTACCTGATGCGATCGAGGGAGCCACCAAATTGTAAGTAAGACAAGCACCGTAATAGCATTAAAAGAGCACACTCCCACCTATCTTTGTATCGTCGTCGAAGTTCGATTGGGAAGGCACTACGACAGAAGGCGCGTGAGAAAAACGGAGTGTTACAGTAAATGGATTCCTGCGACAACTAAAACTCGCTTTAGGAGTCGAACGGAGGTATCCCGTCCGGCAGGACTGTAAAAAAACGATAGAGTAACTAGAGTAGTAAAGGAGAAAAGAAAATACGCGATGGGATGCGGAAGACTAAAAGGAAGAGAAGGAGAATGAGAAGAAGGAGGTGGAGAGATCTCTTACTCATCGAGGCTTCTCTGGCTCTTCATCGGCGGTCCTGGTGCACCGTGGGGGCCTCCGGCACGGCATTCGTGTGGATATTAGGGCGATTGTCGTGCCTGATTTGGTACGGTCTTGAAATAAGGACCCCGCGGGCTGACAGCGGCGAGGGGCCCTCTCGTACAAAGCCGGGTAACGGAGCCCACCCTCCGACTCTTCTGCACGGAGGTGCCCCACCGTGGTGCTCCTCGTCTCCTGACGCCTCTGAGTACCCTAATCTTCCTCTCGTACCTCATTCCTCTCCTCCTCTGCCTCCTCAAGCTCTCCTCCTTCCTCCTCTCCCTTCCCAAGCATCGTGTCACGCACGCGCGTTACACGTCTCGAAAGAAATCTCTCCTAATTCAGGACAATTTCCCTCGCTCAAGATTCCTTCGCGCATCCCCGAAAAGTGGACTCTTCGAATATCTCTCCTTGCGATTCTCCGCCACTTTTCAATCCATCGACGCTTGCATATTACAATGCTACGGGTACTTGGGGAAAGTTTGATATTTATTGTTTCCACTTCAGATTGTCATCGTTCGCAACGTCCGAGGCAGATGTATCTTATCGTCCAAGGAAGTTATCGCTTTCGTAGACCACTCGCATCGAGATCGCAAGAGCTTCGTTCCTCCAAAATCGTCGACGTCCGTCTCGAAATTCTATCAACGAAATCGCACCGCGCCCGACATCTTCCGGAGAATCGGCGGAACGAAGGGATGGCTAAGGTTGGAGGTGGCAGCTCCTTCCGCGAGTCTCGAGGTTCTCTCGCTCGGAGGTCCGTTCGCTCCCCTTTCACCCTTCTCCACCTCCTGCCCAGAGGTCTGTATCATCCTCCCGAGCTGGGCACACCGGTCGGCATCGTGTGAAGTCCGACCGAGCCATTATATCCCCCTTCGGCCGCCTTCAAGGTGTATATGCTGTCCGAGGATCTTCAGGCATCTTCGAACGTCTTCGAGCATCTTCGTGGCATCTTCAGGCATCGCGAGAGAAAAGACAGAGATGGAACAGGAGGAGGAGGAAGGTGGATAAGGGTGAGGAGAGGAGAGAGAAAGAGAGAGAGAGAGAGGATACCTCCTACTGTCCCTCTGTTCCTTACTTCGTCCATCTGCTTGCTCGTTTGTGTCTGTCCTCTCTCCCACTCGCCCCTGTTCATCGTCTAGGGTAGCAACGAGAGAGAAAGAGTGAGAGAAGAGGATAGAAAGATGGAAGCGAGAGTGAAGGAGACGCGACGGGGTATGAGAATGGGTAGGGAAGAGTAAGAGAAGAAAGGTGAGGCGCGGAGGAGAGGAGAAAGAGAGGGACGACGAGAGGGAGTGCGTGCTGGATCGCGGAGCGAAGGTGTTGGGGCTCGCATTAAGGGGGCGGTACACCTTGGAGGGACCCCGAATTATGACGTCACGGACCGCACACGTCGCGATCAGGTGAGCCGAATACAAAATGGATTGTTAATTACGAACGCCCGCCGATCGCCACTTGGTGGTCGGCACTTATGCCCCTCGATTCTCCTGGATTTCGCCTCACCTTTCCACCCGATATTTTTCCACGATCTTCTCGTACCAATGCGCGCGAGCACGCGGTTGTCTCGAGAAAAGCCCGTTGCGACGATTGATTTCGTACAATAAATAAAAGCGCGTACGTTACGGTTTGTTTATCGATTGCGATTCACAATCGCTTAAAGATCCATCGACCACCTGGTTGAATGGAGCGCGTCGGTAATAAAGGGTGGAATGAAAAACAAATTCGACGGACTCGAAACACCTAACCCGCGGGGCAAAGCGAAGGTAGGGAAGAAAAAAAAGTTCCGGTGGTACCCCGGGGTAGAAAGGAGTCATCAAATTCATTAGATCCACTCTCACGGGGCGGACATTAACGAACTGAAACGTGTGCTCAGCAGGCCATGCCATTCTGGTAGATGGCAGAATCATCCGCTCGATTATGAGATAATGCTGCCTCTAGTCATGTGAGGAGAGGCAAAACGGAGGGCGAGTAAGGGAAGAGGGAGGACGTCGTGGAGATGAGGCCAGGGAAAAAAGGAGAGGGGGACGGGGGGGCAAAGAAAAGGTAAGGAATAAAGGAGGGTACGGATCGAGGAAGAAGAAACGCATCGTGTTGTTCTCTCGTCTTTATCGGGCCAGCTCCTCCGTGCGAATGGTGACTGGGGTGAAATGAAAGGAGACGGGGAGTGAGAAAAAGGGACATCTAAACGGAGAGAGAGAGAGAGAGAGAGAGCCCGAAAGGAGAAAGGAGAGTGAGAGAACATCGAAGTGGGAATCTCGAGAGGCGAAAAAGTGGTCGAGAAAAATGGCAGGATCACTTTCGTTCGTAGAACATCCCTCACCTCATTGTCGGTGGTATTTCACGAAAATTGGTTCCCACAGAGTAAACGATGCAAACAATGTGAAACATCGTTCACGGCTCGCTCGCGATGCAAGCTCTCTCCCTCGTCTCTCCCTCCCTCTCCTCTTTTCTTCCGCAACGCACGAGAATAATTAAGGCTCTCGATCGAGCGATCGACGGATCGGTCGATAGAGAAGAAACGGGCAGACCGTTTCTAGAACTCTGTGAGGAACGGGTAGCTCATAGCGTGGGAAAGGGTCGAGCATTGTGCGCGAGACGAATCGCAGATTGGCCCGATCTACGTTGTAATCCGCTACCGATGGATCTACGAGCGACGGACGTAGACGTTGAGCCACGTAACGATCCTTAATCGATTCGCGGATCGACACTGGTGCCCCCGTATCCAATCCCCGCCCTCTCTTTCCTTCGCTCTTTCTTTACCTCTTTTAGTAGTTAACACCGGCCGACGTCCGCGCGAGTGGCGAGGAGAGACCGCTCGAAGCGCCGACGTTTAGAAGCTTGCGCGAATTAATTGAACCGTTGATATTATCGCGGCTTCCACGGGATCTACGAGAGTAAACGAGGGATTTAATGTTTCGAAACGGCCGGCGCACCCACTCGCCGCTTCTTATAGTTAAGAGGGAAGGTACACGTGGAAATAGTTGCCCCATCGCCAGGCCACTCCAGTCGATTAGGGGGCTGTTTACAGGATAATATGCCCATTAATTATACGGAGAAATTCGCATACTGGACGTTATTCTCGCGTGGATGCGCAGCCAACTCGACTTGGGAGGTGTGACAGGCGCGAGAGAGAGAGAGAGAAGTAGAGGCTAGAGAGAAATCTGGAAGAGAAGAGAAGAGATTAGAAGAGGGTGGAGTGAACGAAGAGAGCGAGGGGTTAGCCGCACAAATGAGTATTTATGAGCGCGCGGTGGCTCTATATTATGCCTCATTTTGCCGAAGGATCGATTAGCTCTAATCGAGAAGTATAACCAAAACGTTAATAAACGTTGTTGCCTCCCTCGCGCTGCTGGGCCTTCGTCTTCCTCTCTTATCTTTCCTACCACCGCTTTCTTCTTAGTATCGTCGAAAGAGCATCTCCTAAATATTGAATCAGCTGTTACGCAACCACGATAAGCTTACCGAATGTTCAGCTCTCGTGCGGAATCTTCTACGGTAATGGCGAACGAGTGACCAGCGCTTTATAATTTTGAATATTTCCAAAAGGGGATATCGTCCCTTCGTTAAAACGCGACCCTACAGGACACCTTATCCGCTTCGTGGAAAAATTGCATATGGAGTAGGGTGCAGTTTTACGCGGGCGCGCTCATCGTGCTTCGGACTCAACGTGACACGTGCGAGGAGCACGTGCTGCGTGGCGCACGTGTGCGTGCATGCACGCACGCGCGAGCACCTATCGTGATCGAGTATCGATTAGTGCTTCGAGACTGGTCGAACTGCGAGATACGAGCTGGTGGAGGACGAGGAGGACGAACGATGGCATGCGCGTACTACGGACGGCGAGAAGAAAAAAAGTAAAAGGGTTGCTGAAAGCTGACAAGGATAAGAGAGGACAAAGGAGACATTATAATGTACGACGCAAAATAATCGTCATACGACGCGCTCTCGACGTCCGGAAATTTTCTCCTGACCTATCCGCGATATTTGTCGCGGAACATTTCGACTTTTATGCGCGTTTCCTCCAACCTGGTTCAATTCAGAGTTCCTGTAAACTGCGTTGAATTTTGAACGCGGGTTAATCTTCGGTCAACTTGTTCCGCTTTCCATCAACTTTACTTTCGTTCCGATCAACTGAACGTACACCTTATGCCTGCTGATTCATATTCAAGAGATGTGATTGGTGCACAGCTAATATAACAAGCGTATTGCTACCGAACGAACCGTTGTCTAACTTATATTTATAGTTATATTAGTATTTATATATGAAAATAATACAGGCATACCTTTTACATTCAATTTTATTTTTTCAGAAGTTTGCTCTATTAACAAGCGAAATCTCATTTTAAATTCCTTTTCGTCCAAGTCATCAAAATAATTCATTCGTAATGTAAACCCTCTAGGTCTTCTGTTAACGTATCTTATGCTATCTTGATCATCAGATGGTCACAAAATATTATATGCCATACCGAAATTCAATTTTGTGTGCGCGGAGAAAACAGTCCAAAATATATTAGCTGATTTCTTAGATTTTTGAGATTTTGTATACGTGATATTAATGCATTTATTAATAGTTATATTTTCTCCTTCCTTCTTTGTTTGTGATATACAGTATGCTTGTATGTGTTGCATATATCTCTTAAAATACTGGTGTTTCGCATTATCTTCTGCTTAAACACGGTTCAAGCTTGTTAACCAGCCAAAACTTAACGTTCAAGATGAACGTCGTTCAATTGCATTGAACATTCGTTAAAAAATTGGTGGAACGGAAAGTAGCGTTGATCGGAGTTTAAACTCGGTTCAAATTTTGAATCAAGTTGGAGGAAACGAACATTAAACAGCTTCGAGAAAACGGCACCGTGCCACGTGCCGCTCGAGAAAACGTCTCGCTGTTTAGACTGCTATCTTGACGTAACCCGACGCACGACCGCCGTAGACGCACGAGACAAAATCAATCGGTGATTCTCGTTATTACGTCATCGGGAGGAACGATGCGTATGGGATAATCGCCCTTGACGCACCGCCTGCTTCGCAACGCGTCTCTTCGCGCCACCATTCGATAAACATCGTTGCGTCCGGACAAACGTAAACGGAAAGATGGTTCCACGAAAGGGACACGAGGATATTGGCGGAAGGCAAGCAGGCACCGGGACAAATAATCACTTTCCTCCTCCTCTTGCACCATCTCCACCACTTTCTCTTTCTCACAGCACCCCCTCCTCCTCGTACTTACAACAAAGTCATTGGGAAGTGATACACGCGAACGAAACGATCGAGACCGATCCAGACCCACCAAGCTGCGCGTCTCTTCTCGATCTCGGCCCCTCCTGACGTCGTCGTCGTCGTCGTTTCGATCATCTTACCGATCACCCCGATCGGATAAACGATCTTGAGGGATCGAACGAGCCACGCGGGAGATATGCGAGATCGAGAGGGCAGATGCCACGTCGGGCATAATAGAGCCGCATCATCGTATTTAATAATCGTACAATGCTCGTCCGAGGTGGTGCGATAAGATCGCGATCGGTTCGCGCGGACGTTTGGTGGTAAGAGACTACGATCTTCGACTTCTCCACGATTCACCTTCCTCTCCCCTTCTCACCCCGCCGATAATAACCCGATCGGGCGCTCATAATAACGCAATTAACACTTCTTTGTCCGCTCGATTTTCGTCATTCCACGCGCTCGCGTCAGGTGAGGTTACGAGGATCGGTGAGAGCGAATCTTCAGGTTGATGCAACGTGAAGATCCTCGTCGAAGATGCCGATCGTAAGAAGAATTGTAAATGACACGTGAATTGTCTGACACGGTTGCCGAAGTGGGCAAGGCGATCGGAATTTTGTTGGAATTTTTGAAAGTAGATTGTTTCATGGGTGGTCAATTAATTAGCCGTGAATCTCGTTACGATAGAAATTAGCCACCGAGATTAAAATTTGATTCCTGAATAATTAATTCCCTTGGTTTCTGTAATTTGAATTAAACCACTCTAGTTTCGATCGATCCCCGTCAACGTAGATTGTTTATTCAGTCGATACAAGCGTGGACGCTGTGTCCTGTCGTCGAGCGGAATATAAAGTGCCTATATTATATTAGCTAATATATTTCTCTCCGTAATTCTCGGACACCCTAAAGTGGCCGATGCACCGACATACCCTCGGAACCCCCGTTGATTACGATCGTTTACGAGCATTAAATCATCCAACGACTCTTTCCCAACCTCCTCACCCCCGACGTCAACCTTCTCCCAAACTTCTTCCATCGTCGACCTCCCATCCTCCACTCATGCTCCTTATTCGCGAAACGTCATGATAGCCCTAATCGTTGGAACCGGTAGTAAAACGATCGTTACTAGTCGCGACAAAGAAACCGCCACCTCGAGAGAACAAACGAGCCAATAAAATCGCTCACCTTGGACCCTTCCAGTTGCGCGCATCGGCGTTCTTCTCGCTGCCGAATTTCACATGTGATTCTCTCTGAAGAATACACTCGAGAAAATGGACTATAATCATTAGCTTTCGACGATATTCCAAATAGAATGTTACTTTATTGGTAGCAACTCTCTCTCTCTCTCTCTCTCTCTCTCTCTCTCTCTCTCTCTCTCTCTCTCTCTCTCTCTCTCTCGAGTGAGAATCTTCTCCTGTGCTCTAACAATTCTTGATAATTGATTCGCCGTAGAAAATATGGTCCTCCGGTAACGAAGAAGGGTGGAAGAAGGAGCCACGTGACCAAGGGAGCCGCGTGGCTCGCGAGGGTCCAGCCTTGCGGAATCTCGAGGATTCGAAAGGAGAGTTTCCCCACTACTCACCGAATCCTTCGACTCGCGTGGGTGTCGAGAGATTCTAATCGACTAGGGTCGCGAGTAGAACAACGCCGATTAGGCTTCTCCGGACGACGGTGGTGAAGCGAGTGGTCGAGCGGGGTTCCAAGGTATTTCTAACCACCTCTGGGGCCCCGTAGGTGGCTCCGAGATGCTAATCGCGATCCGTGAGTCAACGGTTATACCGACCGAGACGCTTTATCAACTTCAACCCTTTACACGATCTAGATCCTTGGTCCCCGTGTTCACCACCTCCTTTTCGATCCTCCACCTTTTTCTACCTCTCTCCTCCTACCGCGTCCTCGTTGCTTCCCATCTCTCGGCACTCGTCCTCCCGTCGCGCGTCATCTTTCTCATCCGCGCGCCGTCAACATCTCCTTTCTCGTTCTCCTTCCTCTCCTCTTCTCTCCTTCTTTTTCTTTTCTCTCTCTCACTTATGTCTCGCGAAAGGGGTAGGAGAAAAAAGGACGAGACTCGCGTTCGTCGTGCCCCACACGAGCGCGACGCGCTGCTTCGTGACCGTGGAGGATGTCTCGCGGTCGAGCGATACAAATTGTCGTTGACGTGGAATAACATTAATATATGCACGTGCGCTCTCTTGGTGGTCGTCCACGGTGGACCTCGCGTCGTCCACCTTGAACGGTCCCGGCGAGGGATAAAGACGGAAGGAGATTGAGAGAAAGAGACGGAGGGAGATGTAGAAACACGCGGAGACGTAAATGCGAGGTACATCTTTGCATTCCGCGCTCTGTGGCGAGAAGAAAGTTAAAGGCACTTTGAATTTGAAGTAAGGTTCGATCGAAACTATAAAAGGACAATGTCGCGAGCACGTGGGCCGTATCGCCCACGTGCCCTCCCGAAGCGATATATAGGTACCTCTAAAAGGAGAAAACTGCTAAAAGGTTTTACGCGAAGGCAGAAATGGATTTTGACATAAACGCGATAATTACCTCCCTTTGTACAGTTTTACGATTCCGATGTAGCCTTCCTCGGACGATCGAACTTTCGAGAGAATTGTCGTAAGTATCTCTGGATCCACGTAGGCAGAAGTAGGTTCCGGGTGGTCGCGTGGGTGCTCTTGCGATATAGGAAAATTAACGCGCCTATCTTCTCTAACGTCGAACTATAAACTTTTTCCACTGAGAGAATCTTCTTCTCCTACACAGTTAACGCCTTCGCCAATGACCCAACACCGAACGAGCGAAGGAGCGCGTAAAACAATTCTCCAACGAGGATTCTCTCGTGTTCTACTATGCACGTTCCGAGTCCAACGCATTCCAAACCCTTGGAAATCTCGCAAGCACGATATCATCCTCGAATTCTCAATGAACTTAAGAAATCTCAGGGGTTTAAAGAACGCTCGTGTTCTCCTTTCTTACCCTAACCCGAGGCAGGGGTGGACCGACGTGGTGAACGAGAAGAGGATGAGCGGACGTTGGGCGCGAGAGGAAAGAGAAGAAAGAAGAAGATTCGAAGGATCTCGAGTCAGGGAGAGGAGAGACTCCTGGTACGCATACCTACGTCCACGAGGGGGAGTGTGAGATCCGACAGCTTCGGAGGTGGCAATGAGCCTCAGTCCCGCCTGCCGCCACACCCACGCGCATATATCTTACTTTTCCTTTTTTATTTATTCGAATTGCCGTTGGCCGAGCGGCCTCGCCACTGCCTCCTCAAATCCCCATGGCTCCGCTTGGCCATAATAGGCGAGCATGGTGGCCCATCGAGCCCTCTGGCCATCCCTCTCCCCTTCTTCGACCTCTCGCGTCTCGTTCTTCCTCTCACTCCTCTCCCTCATCATTCTCTCTTTCACACACCCACCCGAACAGACCATCTCCTCTTGTCAAGGCGCCCCTCGATGCAAAGGGCCCCGATCGCATCCCTCGACTCACCTCGCGCGCTCTTCTTCGTCAATTCTCCCGAGTACGCCGCATCGTCCCGCCGAAATAATCTCTTCGCACGATTTCTTTTCATCCGAGTTTCGTACAGTCGCGCGTTCTTACGACGAGATAGCAGCGGTGAAAAGGATGTTAGAAATAATTGCGCTCTCGTTGTAGCTTTCCGTGAATTCACTGGAGTAAAGGCGCGGTCGAGCGTTTCGAAGGATCCTCCTCGTTCCGCCATTCTTCTTGGCGAGGGACGCGTGCGAGCGTGCAGGCACGCGTGTGCAGGTGGGAACACAATGGATCGGTAACGGGTCACTTAGAATGGGAAAATAGAGGAATACTTGGCTGGAGAAGGATCCTCTTTAGCCGCTTAAGTCGTTAGAACGGATATCTTATTCTTTTTCTTCGAGGAACTGTTCGTCGTGTTTCCCTCGGCTGTGTATCTTGCGAGGGTATCTCGTAAGCGGCGATTCGAAAGTGCGTTTGGAGAATGGCGAAGGCGAGATTTCATGCGAAAATCCGATGTTAGCGATAACGAGATCGACCGGCGATTATAGGTGAAACGAGAATGCAAAATCGCTTCTCGATCGTAGGAAGAATGATACGAACGCGCGCGTGCTTGGTACGCGGCTCCAAGTTATTCTCCGATTTGCAAGCTCCGCGCGGAAAAAGAACATCGTCGACGGGCGCCAGAGGGAATCGGCGAACGGTTAAACATCGCGGCTCATCGAAGCTGCTCCATTCACGAGCGAGTAACAAAAATCCCTCTCGAGCGATTGCACGAGAGCGCCAGTCTCCTTTTCTTCGTGTCGGCATAATTGTTCTTCGCGAATTCTTACGCGTGAACGGTCCGCCTCCTTTATCTTTTCTTCTAACCTCCTTCCGTATGCGCCCCTTCCTTCCGACTTCGCGTTCACGAAGATTCAAAAACGAGGGACGCACGGTAGCGAGCGGCTAACAACAAGCGGAACGTTTATGATTCCCCAAAGCAGATTATTGCCAGCTCGAACTTAGCGAGGGGCACACGAACGCGCCCGAGGGAACAATCGAGCGAGCGGCTTTTAAGGGAAACGTCGAAGAGCATCTCGTCCACCTCTGCGATCGAGCGTTGCCACTTTGTAATGGATATCTTTGTCGACGATCGATACCTATGTTCGATAGCGTGAGAATGACGGAAAACAGGAGGACTGCCGATTTCTTTCTCAACTCGTACCTGTGACTACTCGGCGCGGATAATACGCGTACACCCCGTGTGCTCTAAATTATGCCGTATTCCTTGCCTTCGATTCTTCCGCTTGCACCTTGAAGTGCACTTTCGCAGAGTGGACGGATTTCTTTGCGCGCGAACAATGGGACGAGTAGCGACAAGGGGATGAAAGCGATACGGGAGGGTGAACGAGAAGATGAAGATGATCCGTTCGGAGGGCAGATGATCTGCCATTGGGACGGACGTTGGAGGAGGCGAGCGAGGAGACCCGAAGAGAAGAAGGCGAACCGATCGACGGCCGCTTCCCGACGTGGCTCGTCCTCAATAGAAGACCGATCCTCCTTCACCGGAGAACCTTCCTTTTCACCCTCCTCGGACCCTCCGCCCCTACGTACCAACTGACGCATCGGTGGCGCGTTACGTTTTGTGCCCGGGATCTCGTCCGTGCTAAGAGCGGGGGCGCATTAGCCTCGCTTTTAAAGAAGAAAGAAAAGGAAGAGAAGCCGATGTATCTTTACGCGCCGGATATCGTCGCTTTTCCGCTTGCCCGATGATGCGCTCGCGGATCCAACGAAATCGATGGCGCAAATCCTTCTCCGTTCTCCGTATAAAAGTCCGCGCTGAAAAAAAATTTCTCCGTCGAGACGAACAACGCTTATTCTTCACTTCATTTCTTGCCGGAGAAATCGATACCACGGTATAAACCACTTAGAACGAGGTATTCTTAAGAAATACGAAACAACAGGTTTTCCTTGGACAACCATCCGATACATACCGCCTCTTTTAGTCGGGGTAAAGGTTGTGAAATCTCTCGGCTCCTCCTTACCCGACGGAAGTCTTTCGTACTTCGCATTGTTCATGCGGTTCGAGGAATCAGACAAACGTTCGACCTTATTCACGTGGATCGCAGGACCTCGCGCGTCCGTCCACCTGTGATCCTTCCGGTCTGCTCGAAATATCCGATGATCCTTTCGATTCACGTCGTTCCGAGCTCTTTGCCAGCGTCGCGTCCGAGTTACGAAAAACCGGCGAGGGTACCGAAAGGATGGGGGCGTGACTGGGCGACATTCGAGCGCGGGGGTTTTCTTCCTCTTCTTCTATTTTCTCATCCGCGCGGATTCGTTCTCCACCCCACGGGACCCAAGGTTTCACGACATAATGGCTAATTACGGGGGGACGGGGCACCGGGCATTAAATGGACTCGTCAAACTCCGAAACGCTGCGCCCCCATTAACCGACGGGGGCCCATTCCGCGAATGGATGAATCGGAAGTGAGGAGGGCCAAGGATCGAGCACCATTATCCTTCTGGAGACGAGGGAGGAAAGACGAGGAGGAGAGCGGAAAAAACGTTAAACGCTCGTGGATTCGCGCACGTCGGTTCTCCAAGATTTCTCCTAGCTCCAATCACCCTGCTCCGTTTTATTACGCCGCTTTATTACCGAACTACGATCTAGCGCCTCATCCCTAACGGCGCGCAGGTACCACCGCGCAACGAGGAACGTGTTAAGATCCGTCGACGATGCCTACCACTTTTTTCGACGACACCCAACCGCTAATTCCTACGACTCGCGCGCTAACGACGAAATCGTGTCGATGCGAGTATACTCGGGGCTCGCCCTCTTCCGCGAGCATCTCACCAACCAACCCATCCAGCGCATCCTCTCCTAGCAGCTTCTTTCTCGACGACCTCCTACGATCACTCGGTAGGCGCGTCTCTACACGCGGTTGTACGCGCTACCATCCACGAGAACGAAACCAGGATGAGATTCATCCTACTCGTTCAAATTCTCGCTCGAAGCCACGTAGTCCACGTTCCTGCTCACTCGATCCAGACAAATTGCCGGCGCGCTCCTTTCCCTTCCAATTTTCCTCTCCTCTTTCCACGCCTCTCGTCGTTGTAAACCTCTCCGAGTCTCTCGCATCGTAGCCGGCGCATCGTAATCGACGAAGCTTCGTAATTATGGGCGATAAGGATACGCCCCTGAGGGGGAAAAAGGACGAGGGGGGAGGATGGACGGGCAGAGAGCCGAATGGGGTTCGCCGGCCGGCGCGCAACGACCGAAATCAAGTATTTCATTAGACAGGCACGCTCCGCTCATTATTAGCGCGAGCTGTATCGCGTGGTGCGCGTGCGCGTCCTGTGAGGCCGCCTCGAAAGTACCGACGTCGTCCATCAGGAATGCATATTATTAAAACATTCCCCGGGAGCGGGACGGGCTCCCTAACGGTGCCCGACGTAGCCCGCAGGGGCATACGTAGCCCTCATAATTCCCGGCACGAGAGTATCAGCCGCGACGGTGCCGAGACGGGGCGAATCGTTGAAATTGTTGCTACTCTCATCCACCCACCCTCCGTCCGCCAGACGCATCGAAATTTTTATCGGGAATACCTTTTTGCCCGTTCGCTTCGCCGGCCAAGCCGCGTCCCGTCAGATTATTCCGGTTACAGGAAGAAGCACGAGTGAAGCGGACGGTGGACGAGGTGGAGATCGTTAGAGGATAGGGAAAGACGATATTTTATTCCCTCGCTAAAGCATTCTCCATTCTTTCTCAACACTAGATTTACCGAACATTTTTTATAAACGCGATTTATCATTTCAACCAGTGAATTTGACTGGTTTTGGTAAATCTAGTGTTAAGATTTGCATTAGAGCCTTTCTCGTTCTTCACTGCGTAATAATTTTCCTTACTATAGTAATTCATCTTCTTTTTCTCTTTCATTGCTTTCCTCGTCTATCTCCCTCTTTCTCCCTTTCCCTTTCGTCTTCATTCTCCTCGCTTAATTTTCTTCTCTCCTCCACCCTTGTCCCACCGCAGCCAATTAGGTTTCTGCGCGGACGTACACGGCGAAGCATCGCGCGGCGATAGGATGATCGAGTGGCGCGATGAATATCTGTGCTCGCGTGCCAAGATCGTGGTAAGGACCCTCGATAGCCCGATAAATAATGCGCCCCGATAGGACGACGAAGGATAAGAGTAGCAAGAGACGCGCGAGAGATAAAGCGACGGGCAAGGAAGGACGGTCCGTAGATGAGAAAGACGAGGCTGAGGGTTGAGAAGGTTCGATACGAGGAAGAACGAATGCACAATTTTATCGTGTCGATTCGAAATCGTGGCAGTGACAATTCACGTCTGAACGGATGAAATTTGGCGTAAGAGAGACCGAGTTACCCAAGCTCATCCGAAGATTTACACAAGCTACGAGGCTCTCTGAGCGATTATCTACTGTCTGTATACCGGCTGGAGACAAAAGCGGATGAACAGGGTGCTTCGAACGGCACTACTCCAATGAGCAAAAAGGATGAGGGTATCGGGCGCTAATATTAAGTACGGAACGCTGGGAGCACGAGATCTCGCGAGGAGCGCACGTGAAGAAGGAGAAGGACAGGGAGAAAGGGGAGGACGAACAAGCAGACACACAACTGGTTTCCACCGGCGCGCCACCCTTCGCAGATTCCTTCGCCCGCGAATCGAAACGCACACCTGTTCGTCGGCACGCGGATTCTAATTAGCCTGGCGTAGTGGCAGGTAAATATCGCACCGTACCGCGGACCAAACGAGTTCTGCGGATACAAGTGTGGTTCGGTTCGATTCTTACCAGTTGATCGCTCGTGGACCCTGCGACCCGTTCCTCCTCGTCTCATTCCACCCCTTCTTCCCTACATCTCATCCGGTTCAATAATTGGAAACGAGCCACAGCTTTTGCTCTACGCGTAAACGAGAGCAAAAATATATTTCGATAAGTTATTTCTCTCTCGCCGTCGTAGTCCTCGCGTGCCAGCTACCCCCAGCAATGCGAACGATTACCGAGAATGGCCCAACCATCGAGGACTTCTCTACTTGACGCTTTGTGCAGTACGTCGTTTGATCTTCGACCACGTGGCGGCCACGTTGGGGTTGAACGTGCGCGCGCGCGCGCTCTTCCTCGGTGAATTGAAAATGGAAAGAAAGGGTGGAATGGTGGGGCAGATTGTTGCCAGCTAATTGCCAGCCTCGGCGCCCCACGTCAACGAGATCTGCGCTTTTCCGCGGTTGCGTCACTCGGCGCTTGAGACTATTACGACGATCGCTGCGTAGCGAAAGGGTAAGAAGGATGAGTGGAGGGAGAAGG
The DNA here is from genome assembly GCA_944319695.1 of Tiphia femorata. Lineage (NCBI taxonomy): Eukaryota > Metazoa > Arthropoda > Insecta > Hymenoptera > Tiphiidae > Tiphia > Tiphia femorata. The sequence continues at coordinate 4,269,043 of OX090899.1, forward strand.
GGTGAACGGTGGAATCGACGGCAAAGGAGAGGACAAGGGAACGAGGAGAGACGTTTCCTTTAGTCCCCATCCTGGCAATCGCCCGAACGGACGTAGATCCTGCCTACACGTCGTGGTACCCCTTAGGGGCATTATATCGGATTCCGCTAATTGGCCATTGGATACGCCGCAGGGACCGACTCCGGAGATTCATCAGATACGTTCGAACGTGGGCATTTCGATTCAGGAATCTCTCTACAGAGCGGGACGCAAGTTTCTCCTTTTTCGTTGAAAAGAGAAAAGTTTGCCGCGGTGAGTTGGAGCGAGCGAAAGCGCGCGGAACGGGTCGAAAGTTCGCGTGATCGAGTGACTGGTGGATCGTCGCGTGGTGATAAAGTCAGGGGCGATTTACGAAACGGTAACGACAATTGTCAGACGCGTCTGTCGAAGGATTCGCGAGAGCAGAGCGTGGAGATCGATTGATTCGCGAGACACTCGCTCGAGGGAGAAGAAACGAAATAGGCTCGCTGAAGGAGAAGAAGCGCGTAGGACGAAATTCGAGATGGAAAGCCGCGCTTGTACCGATTGCGAAGGAAAGAGGCGGAGGGGACACGAGAGACGGAGGAATTTTTTTCGGGGCGCGGCAAATATTTGAGGAACGTTCGAGTTGGATGGACAACTAATTAGTACCTGATTAAGCTATCGCCTAGGCGATCGGGCCACGTAGGAGCGAGCGTCTCGCGATTGGATCCTTTCCGTAGCAACCCTCGGGTGTTCGTGGAATCTGCGCCCGTGGCGAATGCGCGCGTCGTCGTCGGCCTGGTCCTCGCAGGAGGGTTCGAAGGGAAGAGAAGGTGGGGGATGAGTAGGCGAATGGCAGGGATGAGGGAGAAAGATAAGCCTCAATTATGCCGATTGACTCCTCCGAGGGATGGCAGGTAGAGGGGAAGCACGCTCCTCCCACTTGTCCCGTCACGTGATCGAAGGCAACCTCTTCTTTCCCACTTTGATTCCCACTTTCCTTCCTTCCTTCCTTCCTTCCGACAACGGCTGCGCGCGCGCGCGCAGAGGGTGGCATCCCCGAAGGAACGAGACTGGTGGAGTTAGGCGCGCCGAAGTTACTCGCGACGACGCACGGCTCGCGCGAGAACGGCTACGCCTTCCTCGTCGTTGGATAATTATTTGCCGTTCGCGTTAAGTGGGTATTTGTAATGTGACACGGGCGCACGAGCGGAAGATTAAAACACGGAGACGTATCAGGTGAGAACGATCGAACGACCGAGAGATCGTTAAGAGGTAGAGCGAGTTTACGATAACGCGTATTCAACCGGGCATCACATTTATAATAACTTCACGGATCGAATTCCATTCCTTCCAAAAACGTGGAATAAATAAAATACCGATCGTCGAACGAGTAGAGTAACATCCGAAATGTAAAACTTCGCTCTCGTCTCGTCCTCTCCGAGGGCAAATCGATTGGCGTATCCTCGCGATTAAGAATCGGGAACGCGAGCCCGATCGCGGCGGCTCGCGATAAGCAAAATACCTCAAGATGGATGCGCGCAGGTGTGAAAAAATCAAGTCGATACCGGCGCGTCGTACCTGTTGGCCTACGGGGAGGAGACGTTCTTAGGCAGTCCTTCGAGAAGGAGACGGAGCTACCTAAAGAGAGAAGGAGGAGCGGCGAGAAGCGGAGGAGGAGGAGAAGGAAGAGAAGGAGGAGGAATTGGAGGTGGGAGAGACATGCAGAAGCGGTCTACGGCGTTCTGTCCTTCTCTATTCCTCTTCCTCCTTTCTCTATCACAGTGATCGTCTCCGCGGTGTCCCTCTCTCATCCTCGCGTCTCCGTCTCTTCCTCGTGAACGAGTGTGTGCGCGCACGCTCCCTCCGTCTTCTCTTCCTCTGCCTTCTCTTTCTCCTTGTGCGCGTCCTTCGCCGTCGGAGGCCAGGGTGGTGTCCCCCGATGGCGGCGGTGGTGGTGGTGGTGGAGGTGGTGGTGGTGGTGGTGGTGATGGAGGTGGTGGTGGCGGTGGCGACGGTGGTGGTGGACGCCGCCGTGCCCGGATGGTGGTGGCCCCGACGCGCGTTGGTGGTGGGGGGGTAGTTGGTACCTTGGTGCCTACCGCTCTCCCTATCTCTCCTTTCTCTCCCTATGGGAGGGCGAGGAGGGCCCCCGTAGCGGCGCGCACTGCGCACCGAGTTCATCATAGACAGAGCGATCTCCCTGACAGCTTGCCTCCGCGCGACGGTTCAACGTCGGACGTGCCGGAATCATCAGATTCTGTCCATCTCTCCGGGCGCTCGTAGCCTCGCGTCGCCCTCAGCGCGAGAGGCCGAGTGAATTGCTCGTCGTTCGTACCGTCGTCCTAGTAGACTAGCTACGCCAGTACACTCGTAACAGTTAAGCGGGCGGGGGGACACATCGTCCACGGGGATAAGGAGAAGTGTCGCGAACTTAAACCCACCCCTCGTACCGCGCGCGCGCGTCTCACCGAGCGGTTCGGTAAAGGGAGCAACGCGGCAACGAGCCGGGCACACGCGTACTTTTTTACATCGTCTCGCGTGATCCCGCGAGCGAGAGCCCACCAGTCCGCGACTGGAGGAGGAAAACCGATCGAGCGCGCGAAGGATAGGCGCTTGCTTCGCGCCGTCGTGAAGCGTGACGAGCGACGACGACGACGACGACGACGACGACGACGACGACGACGACGACGACGACCAGGGCCCGTCAGAGGAAGTTTGCATTCGTCTGTTTGTACGAACGGAACGAGAGATAGACGCGCGTGCGGGCGGGAGAGACCCGGTGGAAAGCGCGTTGAAACGGAGAGGGAAGAGGAGGAGGAGGTTGAGGAAGAGGAGGAGGTGGAAGAGGAGGTAGAGAAGGACCATGAGGTAGACGAGGTGGTGAAGGAGGAGGAGAGGAAAGAGGAAGACGCTGAGAGAAGGAGGAGGAGGTGGAGGAGAAAGAGGAAGAGGGGGGATCTGTGTGGGTGCGCGCGAGTGTGCGTCCTCCGTGTGCGTACGCGTGTGGAAGGAGTAGGAGGAGGTGGAGAAGGAGAAGGAGGAGGAGGTGGACCCCGGAGGGCGACTTTTCTTTTATTTGAGCTTGACACTTCGCCGCGAACGCACGCAAACCGGAAGTACGGACAGCCGCGCTCGCGTTTTCACCTCGCCTCTCCACGCTCATTTACACTTTCGTCCGCTCGGTCCTCTCTCTCTCTCCCTCCTTCTCGCCAGCCTTTACGCTTCTGCCGAACGTCCGCCGTTGCCGTCGCCTTTCACGACCAAAGATCCTGCCCGAATATCGTTGCCACCTGCCAAACAAGAAGGAAGGTGGGGTAGGGAGGAAAAGAGGAGAGAGAGAAAGATCCGAAAGACGGAGGAAGGAAAGAAAGAGTAGAAGCGCTCGCGCAGAAGGCGGATATCCGTGCCGAAAGTCGACCTGGTCGCTCTTCTGCAAGGGTGGCCGCAAGAACGGCAGGATGCCACGGTGCCTCCTGCGAGTGGACCTGGCCGAGAAGGGCATATCGAGCTGCCTTGGAAAGTCCACCCTGGGATAATCGACATTTTAACCGGAAGTGCTCGCCTACGAGAGCAGAGCGAGAAGAGAGAGAGAAAGGGGGAGAGAGAAGAATTATGGCGCGAAAGCGCTCGGTGACGAGAGAACGCGAGGGATCGGGCACGTGAGAAGCAGGTCGCGCGAGCGATCATCAAGGGACGAGGAGAAGAAGAGGATTCGAAGGATCGCGGGTAGTCGATCTGGCGAATCTACGTGACAATTTTGTGAAGGCTGATCGGAGGAGGCGAGTGTGACTCTTCTCGGCGGTGACCGCGATCGACGACTGCCCTCGTATCGTTTAATTTTCTCGCGCGCCCTACGATCGGCCCTCCGCCAAGTATTACCAGAAATCGACAGTATTTCTCTCCAAAGATAGCGGAAGATCGAGGTGGAGCGTGCAACCTCGTATCTTGGAAACACGAGAACCGGGAGGAGCATACGTCGTAAGCACGATCGCTTAACGACCACGCGAGTGTCTTTGAAATTAACGAGTGGCGTCCGGTGGTACCCCGCGCGTATATTTGCGGATCGCTCCGGGAACGTCATCGAGCGCCTCACTCCCCGTCATTGGCACCCTCCGCGATCATCGAGGCGACGCGTACGTGCCAAAGAGAAGCCGACGCCAGGACCTAGGAGGAACGCCAAAAAGCTCGAACGCGCAAGAGTGTTTTCGGACGCGAGGAGGAGAGATTGGGAGAAGGTCCTCTCGCCGGATGAATCGCAGGCCGATCCCGGCACGGACGAAGAGATTTTCTGGCGTCGGATATATCGGCGCTGGTGGAAGAAGCCCTTAGGCGAGACCGGGAGTTCTCTCGTCTCTCGAATCCGTACGGAACGTCAAAGGAGAAGCGCCGGTGCCCGGGGCGAGGTGGAGTCCTCGACGCGTGCCAGGCTGCTGATCACAGGCACCGCGTGCGAGGAGAAGTAGGAGCGGGATTGGAGAGGAGAAGGACAGAAGGATCGAGGAGCGGAGGAGGAAGAGAGGGTGGGGAGCGGAGAGAGGAGAGAAAAGGAGAGAAAGAGTGACAGAGGGAGAGAGAGAGAGAGAGAAAGCGCAAACGGGAGCAGCAGCCTCGCGCGGCATCGCCTCGCCAGCAAGAGGGGTCCTTCCGTTCGGGTGCTAGGGGTGTGCAGCCCTGGACGAGAAGGGGTCGCACTCGACTCTTTTTAAAGTGGGCAAACCGCGCAAAAGAAGTAGAGACGTCCTCGAGGCGATGACAGGATGCCTCCGATTCGATCGGGACGCGTCTACGAAGGACCGCCATCTAAGATCTCCACCAGGATCGGGCCCACCATCGCGCTCCTGCTGATCCTATTGGAACACCGTCGGTGAGTACATTGACATATCACTTTCCTGGATCTCGCAAAGGGTGGGCACGATTTTGCGAGAGCTCCTTACGTCCGCATACTCTTGCCCTCCCATCTCTTATTACTCACGAATTAGGAAAGCATCCGCCTCGGAGCACCAGAATTTCCGCGCACCGGATCTACTTCCTCCGACTCATCGAATTCCTCGAATCCGGCCGGCCACTCCCACGCGCATTTCGAAACCGAAACACCGCCATATTACCCACATTCCCCGGCATCTTATCGCTCTCGCGATTAAGAAAAAACTCGTCCCGTGCGATCGCATCGCCGCGAACGCGCCCCGACAAGGACAAGACGGCGCGCAGGCCGCGCCTGTGACGCTCCGAGGATACTTGGAGAGAAGAAGTCAGGTATAATAGAGACGTCAAACTGTCACTCTGGTTAAGCCTCCTCCGTGGAAGGGCGAGCTGAGCGTGCAAATCGAAAATTCGCTCTTACTCGGCCTCCCCCTCCCGTTTTACGGCCTCGTCTTGCGCGTTAAACTCGCAGGAGGCGGACGAAGGGCGACAGGCGAGAAGATCTATCCACATTGTCGTCCTCTTCTTCCTCGTCACCGGCCTTGACGACGTTGTTGCAGGTTGTTATTGTTACTGTTGTCGCCCCGTTGAGAACAACGAATTAAGGACACCGTGTCGCGGCAATCCCGTGTCCAATCTATAGGCCCTGCAAAAATTTACGAGCACGGTAGCCGTCCCCTTCAGTCGTCCCTCTCTCTCTCTCTCTCTTTCTCAATTGCTTGCTCACTTACCCGTTCTCACAGGGTGTTTTTTTTTTTTTTTTTAGTCTGCACTCTGCCAATGAATTTTCGATACGTTCCACGATAAGGTGTCGATTCATTCTTTCTCCCTTCATCCCTGTCCACTGGAGAAATATCGGTAATTGAGAAATTCGTTGGAAGAGGAGAAACAGAGGGCGGACAGAACGATATGTTCTCTCGCGACATTTCTTTGGGTTATTTTCCTTATTCTCTTATCTTCATGCGACGAACCATAGATCCCTCTGCGATTTTTATTATGTCGATCCAATCGGCAGGCTCGAGTCACGCGCCCTACGTGACTCTCAATCATCTTTTTCGTCACTAGAAAACCAGGCTGAACGAAACAATCTCGACGAGCGATAGGCAGCTCGTTTGCGTTGAAGAATCCCACCCGTCGATTGCTAAATATTAATAAGAAGGAGAAGAGTTTTTATTCGATGATCGGAAATCCCACCTCGCGATGATCAAAATTCTCAACGACTCCGATGATCGATTCACGATCAATCCGTTCTCCGTGAACAGACTGGCCTCTTCTCAAATTAACCTCTGTCAACGATTCGTGAAGGTTCACGTGAACGCTCACTCTCTTGTGCTTGTCCCTCTGCCAAGTCACCCTCTACGTTAAACTCATCCACGACGGACAGAAGCCTCCGATAGGCGCCAGATGCGATTGGATCGGAAAGTATGGGACAGAAAGGTATCTCGATGAGTCCGCCAGGAGGGTCTGTTTCGTCTCGAAAGATTTGTATACGCTAGCGCGTGGTCCGCGTGTGCCGATGACGATTGCGTGCGACGGCACAGCAACGGAGGGAACACCTACGTGCCTCATTGGTGTCCTTCTCGCGCACTCCTCGTTACTAAGCAGCCTCCTCCTCATAAATAATTACGTCGCTCGACGAGCCGAACGGGATCGTGCAAGCGTGTACGTGAGCTCGGTAGACGTTGAAGTGTCATTGAGTCACCCGATCCTGATGATATAATAGTCAATAAACTGATGCCGTCCCCTAACATGCCGCCCACCGATTTGCACACGGTGCAAATCGCATACGAGATTAGCCAAGATTATTTACATTCACTGACACGATTCTTGCAAGTGAATTTTCTATTTTCCAGTAAGAACACGTATTACTTCACCGAGAGAAATCTTCCAAGCTTCGTTACACTCTAAGGATGTCCGAACTGAGTAGTCGCGGGAAAAATTACTCCACGATACGTGGACGGACGAGCTTTGTTTATATTACACGTTCTCGTAGAACGCACTCAGTTCGAACAAGGTTGAGACGAGCGCGGAATCGTTCTCGGTCTCCTTCACCGATGCCCTCTCGCTTCTCCTTCCATGTTCGTGTACCCCCCATTAAACGTGAAATTCCATGCCCCGTTCCTCTCTCATCTCTCGGCATAGAGGTAGGCGAGGGGCTGAGAAGGGGGCTGAATAAAACACGCGCCCCGGGCACGCCATCTTGGATTCTTGGGCAACCCCTCGGATTATCGCAAAAATGCGGGGGATACGCGCGTATCTCCCGTCTCCGATTTGTTGCACGAGTTCTCTCGTGAGAACCTCTCGAGGAGGAGACCGTCGCGAAGAAAAACGCGAAGGATCTGCGAGACGAGGGGGTAGAGGGACGAGGTGAAGGAAGAGGAACGAGAGGAGCGAACGAAATCGCAACAAAAGAGATTTTCTGAGCCTTTTTTTCCACGCAGCAGCGGCGCGTGCGCCTGACGGTTATAAATTGCGTTCACCACCACCGTTGGAAGAAACGTCGAGTGTTCTCGGCTTCCCTCGTGGAGAATGCTCTACGTAATTATAGAATTCTTAGGGCGCTGCACTATTCTCTACGATTATCGTCTCAATTCTCTTCTCCGGGAATTCTCGAAAATACCTACTCGCAAAAACGGGGTATCGACGAGAAATACATTTTCGACGGGCATCCGGGGTAGGATGCAAGGTAGAGAGAGCATCGGGATGACATCGATGGATACGGGGCAAGAATCCTTCGTATGATACCGTGGTGCGGTCTCTCGCGAGTAACGCCGTGTCTTCGGCAATTTGTTGAGCGAGTTAAGATCATTAATCTGCTTTCGGTAGATCATCAATAGCGCGAAAGATAGCGGCAGGCGACGGTGTACCGGTAATGGGAGCCCTCAATAACCTCTCGGCGACCCTAAAACCCTCGTTCGCCTCCTTCGTTCTCCTTCGTCCTTCCTCGTCCGTCCTCGTGCTTCGTCGTTCCTCCTCGTCGCTCCGTGGGGTCCTCCTTTTCCCACATCCCGCAGAAACCAAGTCACCGAGCCTTCTTTTCCTCCTCCTCGTCCTTCTTTGATCTCACCTCCTTCCCATTTCGTCCTACCTGCCCCTTGTTCCGTTTCGCCGACCACGCGGGTGCTATACACAGCTTTTACTTTAGAGGAGAAGCTCGTCGGCTAATTTGTACCCGAAGATAACCGCACGGGGGCCCATCGAAATCCTTAAGACCGTCGTGGTCTCCCGCGAGGGATCCTCGTCCGAGAGGATATTCGGAAAGGGAAATCAGGAGTGCGATGCGCGCACGTCCGTCGCTCGAAGGCGCGAAAATAAGTGGTGATTCTACTAATAGTTGCTCCACCCACCGCGACAATCGTCCTCCTCGATCGATGGTATCCAAAGTTTCTCGTTTCGTAGCTTTCGATATAATTTAACTTCCGCCTCGTGAGAAGATTAGGAAATGATCTCACAATCCTTCGTTCGCACTTCGCCATTGTAAGATACTGAGAAATGATGCAATCTTCCGACAAACGGTAAATTAGACACTTTTCTTTACCCAAACGCGGGTCTAATCCAGGTTGGCATAATTTCATCTAGCATTCGTCCGGTTCTTCGCGCACGTTGATTGACAACCGTTGAAACGAGCTCACGGAAAGGAGGGAAATTTTAAACCCTTAGGATTTTTGTCGCGCTTGAGCGAACGATGACGTGCGAGGGACGCGCATCTTCCTGGCACCGGGACCGCGCTCGACACGGCCGCCTCCCTTCTCGGGCCGGCTCGAAATTAATTAACACCCGGTACGTCGTAATACGCGGCCATTAGGCAGCAGCCGTCGCTTAAGATAGCGCTTTAAGAGCTCTTCTTCCGAGAGGTGGATGCCGTTATCGCGACAACGACGAAGGATGAGGATGAGAGGAATGTTACGGAGGAGCGAGCGGAATATCGACGAAGGAGATAGAAGAGTCGAGGAAGAAGGAAGGAAGGGAGTACGAAATTACGAGATGCGGAGAGGGGTTGAAAGAAAGAAAGAAAGAAGGAGTGAGAAGGAAGGACAGTGGTGGGCCGGAGAAAGAAAAGCAAGCTGAAGCGAAAAGAAGAAGAAGGCCGATGGACGAGAGAGGAAGGAAGCGCGAAGGAAGGAGCGATGGAAAGACAAAAGAGAGATGGGGGCTAGAAGGAAGGGGGAGGAGAAGAGGAGGAGAAGAGAGAAACGATTTTATCGGCTCCTTGAGAGCATTCGCACCTCTTGACCTCGGCCTCGTAAAACCGCGCGAGGGAAAGCAGACGTGCGTGTCGGTGCACGCGCTCTCTCACAAAAATGCGTACCCCCGTCGTCCAGACTGGCAGCCGTAAAGGCCCAGAGCTTCAGGCTACTCCGATTAGTGATACGTCAGGCCTCCAAAGAGATAAAAGTTAAGGGGCAAGCGCACTCGCGTTTAAGAAGTTAGCCTTTCTCGTTGCCAAGCAAAGATACTCTTTCTTCATCCCTTGGATCTTGGACCAGTAAACAAATAAATATGAAACTCACCGACGCGCTTCGACGAACGTTTAGAGGCGAGTTCGACGTTCTCGAATAATCGTGCCTAATAGTTGGATATCGATTACCGGTCCGATCGAATTCGGAAGCGCGGGGGCATGCACGATCGGGATTTCGATAAAGTGGAGTGGGAACGTGTGGCGTGGTTATCGGTGGCGAGAAACTCAAAGGGAGGTGGAGAAGACGAAGACGACGAAGGAGGACGCAGGGACGACGAAGGGGTAGCGAAGGAGATCATGGCATACCGCGAAGACGAGGAATGTCCCCGGTCGGATTCCCCAGGGCCAAAATCACTCAAACCGATCGAACTGAACCGCGCCCGTGGGAAAATTAGCTACTCTCCCCCGTGTCGCACCCTCTCTCGTTCGAGAGTCCGAGTAAAAAACCGAAGGTGAATCGATCTCAATCTTAGTCCGTGTCTCGCGCAGCGTCAATTAAAATTACCAAGTCCGGGAAACGAGGGAACCGATCGCCCGCGATAATTAAGTTTTTCAGCGAAAGCGCGGCAGCGCTCGGTTTTGCGAGGACACGGGCGAGGCGACGCGATCGTTCGGGAATTCGATGAGACTCGCGATTGCCCGGCATGCCTCGCGTACCTCACGATTTATCCTGCTCCACGTTCTATTTTGGTATTACGAGTGTTATTAAAAATTCGACGGGACGTCCGTCGATGTGCATTGTCGGGCGAGCGAATCGTCTGATGTTCGTTTCACTTTCAGGGCGACATGTCTGATGAGCAACTCCGTGGACGATTGGGTTAGCGGAAGTGCGGTGGTTTGCAACGGAATCCCCGGCCTGACCAAAGAGCAACGGGAGCTCTGCCACAGGAATCCGGACGTTACAGTGGCTGCGCTGAAGGGCCTGCAAATGGCGATATCCGAGTGCCAGCATCAGTTCATGTGGCACAGGTGGAACTGTTCCTCCCTCAAGCCCAGCAGTAGAACTCAACAGAGCAGCGTTCTGCTTCAAAGAGGTAAGGGGCTCCTTTACAAACGCATCGTGGTGTCGCAACGAAGGGTCGGGTGAGAGCAACGGAACTTGCAAATCATTTTCGGTTGAAAACATAGCGCACAGAGAGGCCTACAAGAGACTGGAACGTTTACGGCAAATCGACGTAAATCTATCTTTTGCGAGATTAATTTTTGCACGCCTCTTGAGATGAAATTATGTAGATTTAATGTAATTGTTAACAATAATTGATTGACGTTTCCAGCGATAATTTAATGAAAGTACTTAGAAAATATCTCCTACATATAACCTAATTGAAACGTAAATGCAAATATAAACTCAATAATGGACGAATTACACCGTAATGAACATCTTACCGACAGCTTATTGGTAAAAACAGCTTTAAATCTTAGCATCGCGCACTAGACAAGAATACGAACTGTCTATTTCGAACAAGAATATTGAAGGTGAAAAAATTGAATTTCGTCCGGCTAAATTTGCGTTTCGGATCACTGTGCGACGAGAACCGATTGTGCTCGGTCTAGCAACGAGGAAAGTGAGCGCCAGCTGAGCGAGGCGCTTACGAATCTGGGCTCGGAGGCGACGGATCGCGTTTCTTTAAATCAAAGCAGCACCGAGGGGTCTGGACCGGTAGTGCCCCGAGAGCGTGCTCGTGCTCTTCACCGGGGCAAGTCGCTCGGGGGCCAAGCTCCAAAAACCTGTCCCAATTCCATAAGAAGACCCCGGGGGCCCCGCTCGGTGCCCTATTCCGGCGTGACATATAAATTCGTCGTGGCGCGTACGTGCGCCGAAAGAGGAAACATATATCGTGTCGGACGAATGTGCGAGAGCGCGACATTCGGGCGCACCTGACCTGAAAGCTTAAAGACAGTTCGCATCGGGGCGACGACGGCGACGAGGAGGATCGCCCGACTGGGAAGGGGAAGTAAACGCGACGAGTTCCTCGCGCGAGTCCTCCCCTTCCACCTGTCCCTTTTGGAGGAGCCACGTCTCGCGGCCCACGTCGTTATCTTCCCAGTTGGATCGGTAACGTCCTTTCTTGCTCGCAGCACCAGCCAAGGTGTCGATTCCACGGCTTTTTCGTGCCCTCGCGCTAAAAGCGCGAGCCAACGGATCGAGGGGTGGCACGCTCCGGTCCCAGTGTTCCATTCGACCCTCGATTTCGCCGATCGCCTAAACGATCCGGATCTCAGTTCGTTTCCAAGAGGAATATCGAGACGAGAGCGGCTGGTGAAGTTACACCGGGTGCGTTGAAGAACTATTTAACCTAAAAAGTCTCAACGGAGACGTTCGTCTCCCGTCACGAACCAACCCGACGTATCCGCGCGAGCCCTCCGACGGTGCTACGAAAGGTCGATTCGCCGATTATCGAGGGTGGCACTTTTCAATTTGCCAAGCATCGCAGAAATGGTTTCCAAGAAGAGGAAGGGAGAATCGAGGATATAATTTTTGTTCCCCGGATGTTCAGTGATTTGCTTTCAACCGGTCTCACTTTGGCCGTGAAACGTGAAATCGGTATAGATCATCGGAGCATTCGGAGTGTGCCCGATAGTAAGGGGCATAATAGACACATCAGTCCGTTTAAGGCGAGAGACTCGCCCGAGCCAGGGACCTCCCCGTGCGCGCCCGTTACTCTTCCCTACTCCCTCGGTCTTCCTTTTCCTTACCCTCGAGAAAATACGAAAGGTCGATTCGCCGATTACGGACGGCAGTAGCGCTACGTCGCGGTTGACCCTCCCCATTCGATTTTCCAGACGCCGCACGACGACTTCCGAGAAGGAGGATTCCTCGGCGCGCCATTACGATATTCTTCCCTTTTTAAGGTAGACATCTCGGTGGCCAGGTGAGGAGGTGCCGCGACCGTCCGAGAAATCCACCGTGTCAAATCTGTCCGTGGGCCCGCATCTCGAAGGTGAACATGGAGTCGTTAAATCTCTCGGACACGGTCCACCCGGACCTCTCGTTACTCTCCCGACACTCGCTCTTTCTCTCTTTCTCTCTCTCTCTCTGTTTCTGTCTCTCTCACCTCAGTCGCCTCTCTCATTCCTTTCTTTCATTTTCTCGCTCTTTCTCTCTCGCTGCCGTCGTTCCTTTCGCCACGAATTTCGGTGCAGTCCGACAAAACGACTTAATGCATTATGAAAAGTACACGGTACGCCTCCTCCGGCCCGTGCATGAGGCCCACACAGAGCGAGCACGAAGATGACACCGACGACGTCGTGCCCGGAGGCCACGCTAGCGACGAAGCAGAGCCGACGGTTACCGAGCGACTTAAGAAGGAGCAAAAAGGTGCGAGGTCGTCGGTATTATAAGCAATAATTACACAATTATCTTACATCGTCGATACGCTCTTCCTTCTTGTTTCGCGCGAAATTCGGAGAGGACGGTGAGATGGGCTTGACGAAGAAAGGAAGAATTTTTGAAGGAAAGAAAAACAAAGATCTTTGGCAGTGACACACGTCGGTACTGGGACAATACAGCATCCGTAACAATACCAAATCTGGCTCAAATGGATACGTTCGACGATTTGTGGAAACTGCACCTTCATACCCCATCAATGTTACTATATACTCCCTACAAATGACCCTCTCTCCCTTTTCTACCTCACCTCCTTCTCTTTTCTCCACCTTTCCCTCTTCTTCCACTCAACTACCGGACTAAAGCCCGCGCGGGATGATCTAACGAGCTCGTTGCACCCACCTGATTTATACGCCTTGACGGTTCTCCAGGAGCGCCTCTACGTTAGAGGGGATACGCAGCCTGCACGAGTGGACCTCCTGAGCCGCGCGTACTCGTGACGCGCTATCTATTGAGTTATCTAAATAGTGATTTGGGCCTGACGGGGTAGGATCCCGAACGGGGTAGGTAGCGATGGAGCGGGCCACGCACCATCCGTCACCGCGTCTTTGCACGCGGGAGGGGGCAAGAAAGAAAGCAAGAGGAAAAAGAGAGAAAGGAAGAGAGAGAGAGAGAGATAAAGAGAGAGAAAGATGGAGTAAGAGAGAAAAAAAGAAGGAGGCACGAGGGAACGGTCGGCGGCTCATCCAACTCCTGCCCTCTTCCTCCTCCACCTCCCTCTCTTTCCTACTCCTGCTGCCACGGTTTCTCCACTGTCCAGGAGAAGAGACGTACAACTCCCGGCGGAGGATTTATTACGGCTTCCTCCCTGGTCTCTCCTTGCTGCTGCTGGTGCTGGTAGTGGTGGTGGTGCTTCTGGCTGTGCTCGTGGTACGGCAGCGGAAGCAGATACCACGGTGGCAGTGGCGGTAGCCGAAGAGGTAAGAGGAGATAGAGCGCGGGGCATGAAGAAGGGAAGGACTGGCAGTCGAAGAAAACGGACGGCGAAGGAACCGGCGCGCGGACAGTGGCGAGCACCAACCGAGAGGTAGAAGCAGAAGCACCAACAGCAACAGCAACAGCTATCTGCATTATAAAACAGTTGCTGCCAATAGCCGTATATAGCGAAAGATACCGGGGAACCCTCCCACCAGAGGCACCATATAAAGTTCCGACGATTCGTCCGCTACTTGGCCCCCCGCGGTATAATGGAGAAAGGGGGATGAACGCGGGAAGATTCGTAATCCACAGCTGCTATCGCGAGCCCTATCCATCCTTCGGTGATACCACTCGGCGACGTCGAGTTATCGCGAGCCAGGCAGGTGTCAAGAACGAGCCACGGGGTTCGTTGGTCGAATCGAAGCGGCCCGAGCGATTCTTTCGTCAGGACGTTCCCAAACTGACAGAGCATCTCGAAGAAATTCACCGAAGTTTTCGTGCGAGTGGAGAAGAAACGACGAGCGGACGACGTAATCGACTGCCACCTGTCGATCCTCCTCGGTCGAGTGACGGTGGATCGAACCCGTCGAGCCTTCTCGCGAGCCCTCCCAGCCGAAGAAGGGAGAAGGAAGGAGGAAAGCGAAATGATTATTTGGCGCGAACCAAGAAGCGTGGCAAATGTCGAATATCGGTACGACTGTATTCACGTGAAAATCCGAGTGTGTTTATCGTGCTAGGTTCGCGAATGGAAAAATTCGAGGGCGATTGATGCACGTTGGACGAGCCATTCGTTTCGAAACAGTTTTTTAAGTCACCACCCGAACTCCCGGCGTTTCTACCATCTCGAAAAGCATTCCCTTTTCAGGGCTCCGTAATGGCCACCCTGTACAACCGCGCGCTCCTCCACCTTCGCGAAGACCATCGCGCTCGATCGTAAGGTTGCTACCGGAGAACAAAAGCCACGTCCTTGGAACGAGGACGATGTAACACCAGCGTGGTGCCTCATCGGGTGTCGCGTACGAATGCCACAAATCCTTTCAGGGGCTCCTTTAGCGCGTCTCACCGGTATCTCGTTCTCATGAATACTGCAAATACCGGATCGAGTTGGGGCCCGTCGTGGTAGGGGCGCGGGAGTACGTCCCCTTGGGAGGGCGGAGGGCAAGGGGTTTAGAGTAATGTGAGCATTGTCGAGAGCGGAGCGAGGGAAGCAACGGAGTCAGGTTGACTGGAGGAAGAAAGAGAGTGAAACCCTCTCGAATCCCGTATTCCAGACCCGGAGGCGGTCGTGTGTCGTATCGTTTGTAAGTTGACAGCCAGCACTGCGGTTTGACGACTGGCTGTCCGTCAATCCGACTCCGGCGACGTTCCGGACCGCGGGGAGGGACCTTCGAGGGCTCGAAGAAAAACTGCATTTGACATCGCATCACTTATCGATTACCGGTCCTGCTTAGGAGAGCCGTGCCTCGACGAGAGATCCGATCGAGACGCTCTTCCAAAATCTACTCCAAATTTTTAGGCTGGAAGGTCCAAAATCGAAATCAAAGGAGCGCTCTTTTTCGTTCCACGATTCGCAAAAGTGTCGTTCGCTTTCATTCGAACGATAGTTTTGTCGCGCTTCGACCGTGGCAATCTCGCACTTAAATTTCCGTCGGCTCTGCTCGATCGACCCCAACCGGAAATGTTCCGGTGGAGAGACGCAAACGAGTCGCGTGGGCAGAGTTTGGCATTGCGTCTTCGGGCACCCCACTGGGCGATCGTTTATACATGCAGACAGTGGATGCCCGCCGGCCGCCGCTGCTGATGGGCACGCTTTGTTTTGACGGACGGCTGAATAATCTACCTCTGAACTGCGCCTGATGGCTGCCTGTCGCCGATCCGTCCGCCCCGCTACCAAGAGGCTCCTTCTACGGAAGCTCGAGAACCCTCGTGGTGTCCCGCTGCTTTCGTCGTCGCGCGCTTCGTCCTCGCGTCCTTTCGTTCTTCGCCCTTCCACCCTCTTTTGCCTTCTTCTCTGCACGTCCGCTTTCCTCCTACTTCTCTCATTTCTCCGATGTTTGCTTAACTCACGTCGGAATCTCTCTCTCCTCCCACGTTTCACCGAGCTCCTTCGATTCCATCCCCCGTTCGTCGTCACTGGGCACGGTGCGTCGACGTAGCCCCTTCCTTCTTTCCGATCTCCTTCGTTCGGTCCATTATACAGAACAGACAGAACGGAATCGCGATGTATCGTGTCCGCCTCGTATATTATCCTCGATCCACCCACTCGCGTCCTCGCGAACGAGCGGCAATTTGCTACCACGAGTACGACCTCGGTCTGGCGAACGAGTCTTTTGAAAGCATCCGAGGGACATCGTACCGCTTTCGATTCTCCATCTTCCGATTAGAGAATTGAGAGAACAATTGGGAATATGATTATCGACGTGATCGAAGATGGCGCTGATGATTTATTATTAATTAATGCGATGATAAATTTGGTTTCAGGCTACAGAGAGACCGCCTTTGCTTACGCGATCTCGGCAGCTGGGGTGGCCCACAGCGTTGCCCGCGCATGCAGCATGGGCAGGCTCCTCTCCTGTGGATGCGACCCCTCAAGCTACAAGGGTAAACCGCCCGCTAAGGCCAGAGACACCCAGTGGAAGTGGGGCGGCTGTTCGCACAATCTCGACTATGGAATGGAGTTCTCGAGACAGTTCCTAGATAGCCGCGAGAAGGCCGGTGACATTCAGTCGACGGTGAATTTGCACAACAATCAGGCCGGTCGTCTGGTGAGTAAACAAAGGCAACAAACTACTCCGTTTACTTCAAGTCCTCTGCTACTCTTTAACGCGTAATATTACGTCGTTTCCAGTTTATTTCCATGTTTTTCTTGTATTCTATCTTTTCCATTGCCAGTTCCATCCCCTCGTTACGTCTGTCGTTATAGTTCAAGTGACGTCAACGGTAATATGCAAGTCGAATTTTCCAATGCATAGAAAAAAGTGCTCAATTTCGATCGAACACGTTTGCTCGAGCCTTTCGTTCTTCTCTTGTGTAGCAACTCTGCGCAACATTCTATTTTGCCGAGACCGTTTATTACTTCGGCACGGTACTGTAAAGTGTAGTAGTGTTCGCTGCTTGATACGAAGAGAAAAGCCGTGGGTAAGAAGCGGCAGAAGAAACAGGGCGAAAGAGAACGGAAAGAAGATGTAGAGAAGAACGGAAAGAAAGACGTTCGATTCTCCGCTCCCTCTCCCATCCTTCAGAGCTCCACTCTCCTTCTCTCTCTCTTGCCACGTAGGCTCTCGCCTCTGGACGTTATTAAGACGAAGCCCCGGGCAGGACCACCCAGCCGTAGACTCATTAACTGTTTTGTACGCGACACCTCTTTGTCTAAAAGAAACTGCCCCTCCCCACTCCATCCTTCCCTCCCTCTCATTCTCTTCGTCCACTGTCTCTCCACTGTTCTCTCCTTTTCACTCTTTCTTCACCTTGTCGATGCCACCGCGCAAGCGTCCCGTTGACCACCCCTGCGGAAACCGCGCGCGCGATCCGCGCCAACCGCAAGGGATAAACAGCGGAACCCACGAACCTGTTTGTAAAGCGCGTTAGAGTCGCCGTTTTTCCTCGCCTCCCGCGTCGTTCGCGAATATCCACGGCCGGAGACCAAATTCGATCCACTGCCTCCTCGATTCTCCTCTCGTCCCGTGAAAAAACGTCGGTGGGATCGCGAGGAGGATGACGCGCGCCCGCGTGTGAGAGGGAGAGAGATAGGGTGGCGCGTCGATTGAAGGAGGAAAAAAGATAAAACGAGAGAAAGCAGACGCGTCGACGTCGGGGTAGGGAGGCCGAAAAAAAGCTTTAGCAATGGCCGCGCGCGAGCCTAAGGACAGAATACTGTACAAAGTCCAAGCGAAAGATACAAAAGAAGCCTTCGGGGAAACTTCTTGCCGGAGGTTCATCGTGGCCTCCTCCTCCTCATCCACGGACTGTCGATTTACTCGCTAATTGAGGCCGCTTTCTTGGGCTGAGGATTCTCCATCGTGTTCTTTGCTTAATTCGCTGGCTAACGCGCGAGGACTATTTCAGCCTTTTCTACCACCACGAAGTTACACACTTATTTCCTTTTTTATCGTTCGCTTCTCGTCACGCTTCGCAAGACCGTCGAGAGATTCCCGTGGAGGGTATCGCTTTAGCTCGCCTGCTCGCTTCCTTCTTCGCGATACCCTCAACACGCTTCCGCGTGCGATGAACGCGCTTAAACTAACGCGCGGTACGACGATTTTTCTCAATTCGCCCCACGCTAGGCAAACCACTTAAGCGAGCGGTACTCGGGCTCTTAAGGAGGCTAAGCGGATACGATCTTTATCGCGATCGAATCCGATAACTCGATCTTTAATAGTTTCGCGAGAAATGGACCCCCCCGATAGTTTCCGTTTCCCTGTACCTCTAACGCACCTGCGCTCGATACTTTCTGCCTTCACGAAAGAATCATCCAAGACGTACGGCCAAAGGTGTACACCTCTCGAAACTAACTAATCTCAAATGGTTTTGCAGGCTGTGGCGAGCAACATGCAGGTACGCTGCAAGTGCCATGGGATGTCGGGCTCCTGCGAGCTGAAGACATGCTGGAAGGTGGCGCCGGACTTTCGGATAGTCGGGAAGACGTTGAAGGACCGGTTTAGAAGCGCAGTCCTGGTGGCGCAGAGCAATCTCGGCAGTGTGACGCCTTTGAATAGGGTGCGGGGCTCGCGAAGGAGACGTCCCGACAGGCAACGACAACGGAAGCATCGCGGGGGTGGCCGCAAGAGGAGACCCAGAGACCTGGCCAAGCAATTGTATTACTACCAGAAGTCGCCGAACTTCTGCGAGAGGGATCCAGCCGCGGATATAGCCGGGACTGCTGGCCGCAGATGCAACAAGACCAGCTCCGGTGGAGACGGTTGCGGCAGCCTCTGCTGCGGCAGGGGCTACAACGTCGTTAGGCAGCGGCGCATCGAGAGATGCAGATGCAAGTTTCACTGGTGCTGCTTCGTGCAGTGCCAAAACTGCACGGTCGAGGAGTGGATCACGGTGTGCAAGTGAAGGACGCAACGGACGGATTGGTGGAAAAGGTGAGGACGACGAGTAAAAGGCGACGATCTCGAACTGCTAAAGTTCGACGGACTGAGACAGTGTAAGGAGAGACGACGAGCGCGGTGCGTTTCGTCGGTGAAATTCCTCGAGAACTCTTTCGTTTCTCCTCCCTCGCGGCAAGTCCTTCTCCACGTCTCTCATCGTTCTCTTCCACTTTCCTTCTTTTCCGCCTTTGGCCGCGCACAAATTCGTTTTCGTCTCCTTCCTCGCCCACTCGTCCGTCTCTCGTTTCCGTGCTCCATCTCCATTTCCTCTCTTCCACTTCCTCTCCAAACCTCCCAACGTGTCCCCTCCACTCCGAAGTGGACACTTGTGTACGGGCTTATGTAACAAGGCTTGTTAGCATGATTAAATCGGATCACGGACCGAAGAGGTTCTCCAAAGGCAATCCTGATCTGATTTACTACTTCAGGTACTTAACTCCATCGTTAGCACTTGCAACCTTTTGATCGCGCGAAAGGGACACCCTCCCGGTACCTCGCGCGCGCACACGCACACTGTTCCCACCCGAGCACACCCGATTCATCCTCTTCATCCGACAACCCCGAGAACAACGCGACGAGGCACGTTGATCATGTCAATTGGCGTCGAGTGGGGAGGAAGGAGGAATCTGTGATTTACGTGGATTTATCCGAAGAGGAGAATCGACGAACGGGCTCCTGCGAGTCGAATAACGCAATTGTATTATCCACGAACTTTCGAGCTCTTTGAAGTCATTCGCGACAAATTCGGACAACTGTCGAATACCTGAGATCGATTTAAAAGAGTAGGAAAGAGAGAGAGAGAGAGAGAGAGAGAGAGAGAGAGAGAGAGAGAGAGAACGTGAATGAGGGACGAAGAAAGCAGAGGGGAGAGAGAGAGACAAGAGAGAGAGAGAGAGAGAGATAATTCAGGAATTCGTCACTCCAAACGAAACGATGCACGTTCTGCAATTTCGTAATACGAAGAGAATGGAAAGCGGTAGGCGTAAGCGAACCCTGTAATTTATTTATAACGCGGCGCTCTATTTAATTGATATTTAATTTTAATTGTAGCCTATAGGCTAATTTGTAAGACCTCCATCACAGTATTACTAGAGGCAAGCGCGAGAGGCGAGCGTCGAGAGGATGCGCGATTCGCCCCGGATTGTATACAACTTAATAATGCGCGTACAATAAAGAGAGTTCCTTTAATCGATCGATCGCTAATCGATTTGGTTGTTCGGTATGTTATGGATAATAAAGGAAACCTTTCCCGATAGTTTCTCGATAGAGCGAGCCCACGTTCACCGGTATCGCTACTGGTTTCGTGTCTATCGATCCGTCTTCGCTGATTACTTTGGTGGCCCGAAACCTTGAGGGATATATGCCAATCCCTCTTACGAAAGAAAGAAAGGGGTCGCAAGACAGAGGCAGCGAATCCATGCAAGCATTTGCTGTTGGTGGTGAAGGAGTTTCCTGCTCGTATTTATTAAAGGAAAAAAGAGTGCCCTTTCAATCGGTGAAGCCAAAGAAACCTGGCCTCAAACATAATGCAGAATTCTTTTATAGTATCACCGAAATCAAAAGAAAAGGTAAGTTTGAATACTATAAAATTCTGTTTTTACAATGCACAATGAAAGATTATACACTAGACGAAATCCTTATTTTCATGATAAAAAGCATATTTAAGTTCAACCATTGACATCGGCTACTATACATAATCGCAGTAACAGTGACAAATAAAGTAATCGACAGTAAAATTTCTTTTCGCAGACACGTTTTATCGATTACCTACTTTATTACCGTTTATAACGCTACGAAATTGACGTCAACTGCGAACAAAGGACATTTCTCTAATTGGTAACGAATGCAACATTTTGCTCCTACAAAATTGGTGGCTGAACCAATTTCAGCGCCGCCGTTTAACCTGGAGGTTAATCTTGAGAGACTCTGTCCTTAATCCATTCCCGGAATCGCAAAAGAGCGAAAAAAATCGGATTCGAGCAAAACCATTGAAGCTTTAGTATTAGGAGCGACGGATCCAAACAAAACCTTACTGGCTTTAGTATTAAGAGCAACGGATTATCGAAGCTCGAATCCATTTAGCTCGTTGACGTTTTTAACGATAACCCTAGCAGGAACTCGATTAAAAAAAAATAAGGAAAAAAACCCAATTTCCGCATACGTTTCTCGACGATAATTTTCACATCGAACTCGCCAGAGTGAGAACGTTCAAAGTTACGTAAGTTTTGATGTTGCCTTGAAAATAAGAAACTTGAAAGGTTTCGATGTAAGAAGAAAGATCAGTGCCTCGATTACCGCCTCGTGGCGTTCGCGGAAATCCATTGTTGCACAATTATTATCACAACGATCATTGCAAGCGTAGAGCTGGGACGCCCTATATATGCCAAAATACACCTACGTGTGCCGCACGTAACAGGGTACATAGACGCGTGAAGCTCGCGCCACCTAAAGAGAGATCTTATTAATATTGCATGGCGCGATCAGTGTCACGAGGCAAACGCACGCGGAAAGTTTCCGCATTTCGCGGAGACTCGCGTGCGAGAAAAGCTCCCCTCTCTCACGGGGAAAAAAAATCCTGAAGCATCTTGAGGACGTTGAAATATCCGAGGAACATTTTCACGACTGTTAATCTACAATTCATGAGTTTCATGCGAACAGGTGGATTAACATTCGAAAGTTCTGCGAATCGCGGGATCACCTTTGTTGTGGCTCTAAATTTCAGCCGATTTCTTGAGAAATTCGCGGAAGTCAGAAGCGCCGGCAAAACGACGCGAAATACCGATCGAACGACACCGGCGAAGCACGCGCTTTGCCATAAGTCGTGAAATCCAAGGAGTCCGCTCGTGCAAGAAGGCGCGCGCCTAAGCGCGTACCCGCATTAAGCGCGCGACCGTCGCCGCGGTCTTGGAGCGTCGGCAGCCTTTGACGCTCGGCGTCGTCGTTGTCCGTCGTCGTCTGGAACGACCGCGTGGAGGACGAGGACGAGGACGGCGACGGCCCTGAAGAAGCCGCGATAAAGCGCATTAATTCATCGCGACCCCCGGGAGATCTTTTTCAAGGCGCATCGATCCGAGCAACGAGATTAGAGAGGGAGCGTGCAGCAGCGGCCAACTGAACGCTTATTTCTTTCTTCTCCTTCTCTCGTTTCACCCGAAAATGGAAGGATCAGCAATCAAGCGACAGATCGGCACGTGCCCTCTGTAATTATCTAAAAGTGAGAAAGATCCGTCGACAGGGTGGAATCACCTTCGGGAGTTTCGCGAAAGCGCAATAGGTAAGGTGCTTGGCGATGCAGGAATTATGAAAGAAAGGAATAACGAGATTACGGGACAGCTACTGGCCTCTATATCGCGGAAATTAAAAATCTCTGAAAAATGGAAGCGCCGTGACGAAAAACATGCTCTTTTAAAAAAAAAAATCCTCTTCGCTTCTTGTTACTCTTGTCTCGACTCCACCGCGAGATCTCACGGAAATCTTCGACCACCGAGGGTTCCTTATTCTCCAACCCTCCGTGGAGTCATCGCGAGGACGAGGCTCACGACACGAAGATGCGCCCACCCTAATGGACACGTATCCAATATTTTCCTCCTGTTTTTCTCAGCATCTCTTGACCACCTACTGAAAGGAAATCTCGCATCGCGGTGGCAAAGGGATGATGCGCGAGAGGACGAAGATGGTTGGAGGCAGCAGGGTGGAGAAAGATGCGCGCGAAAGAAAATGAGGAGAAGGAGAGTGAGGGACGACGGTCGACGACGGAACGAAATCAATGAGCTAACAGGCTTGCGAGTTAGCAGTTAGTTAATTAAGTCGGCGTTATTGGATCATGGAAGCCAAGCGCCCCCTACCTATCCCTGCCTTCTTCCCTCCGCGGGACCCCTCGTCGAGACTCGTCGTCTGCTCGCGTTCGAGCGAGTGCAGTTCGAGTAGAAGCCCAGAGAGAAGGAGAGAAGGAGAGGAGGTGCGAGAGAAAGAGAGGTGAAGAGGAACGAGGCTGGAAAAGAGGAAAGAGGGAAGGAGCCAAACAGCGAGGCGAGACGACACGACGGAGGGAAAAAAGGGGTGGAAGGGAGGGCGAGAGGAAGGGGTTAGGGGTACCGACAGAAGGAGAGAAGGAGAGAAGAAGAGTTACTCGCTTTAATTCTTCGGGCGCGCGAGCGTCGCGAAGCATTGCGAGGGTGAACGCCGCGGGGCCTGCACAACCTTCCCAGACATCTTAATTAGAGGTGAGTGAGCTTCATCGCGAGCCGCGTTAAGTGCGCACCCTTACCTGTCCCTTACGTACTAAGCAATTTCGGACCTTCCGCCCTTTCGCGCGAGTATCCGCGACGGAGTACGCAGAAGACAGACGCGCGACGAGATTCGTTCCTCTTCGACTCGAGGAGGACGGAGACGCGTCGACTCGAGCCTCGTCGATCCGACAAACTCCACCGGCGACGACGAGGTAAACGAGAAGAGATTTGCCGAATCAAATTCTTCGGAAGGACGGAAGGAGAGCAAGCACATTTACATTTCTTTACGTTCTTTCGACCGATTCGATTCTCGACATTTAATCTCGCAATTTTTAATTCAACTGCACCACGCGATATTTCGACTACTTCTCCATTAACGTTAAACGAGACGAATAGGATCCTCGTTTTCGAATTCATCGAAGCTACCTGTCTCGGACGTACGATCGCCAAGTAATCCCATCGGCAGGGACAATCCCCCTGCTTCTCTTCCTCCTCGCTCGCTCGTCATTCCTTCGTGCTTTTCTCACCCCCTTCCGTCGTTATATCACGCACGTCGAAAAATCGAGTAGGCGATTCCACGGCGAGGCAGGAGCCAATTAGCGAGGGAACGAAATTCCACGGGGATTTATCCCGGTTCTTGCTTGACCTCGAGCAACGAGCCGACGACGGCGTGGCTGCGTCGTTGCGTCTCCTCCATTCTTCTCCACCTCCTCCACCCTTGGACCGTCCCGTGAGATGCCGGGACGTCGACAGTGGCATCCTCGTCGAGAACGGTAAAGTCGAGCGAGCTGCCTTTTTCTTGGGTCATCTGCTCTACAGTGGCTGATCATGAAGACCTTATCTACTGCGGATCGCGAATAATGCCGCAATTAACCGTGCGACTTGGTTGAAGCAAGCGCGAAGGAGGAAGCAAGGAGGAGGAAGGAGAAATAACGGAGGAGAACGAAGAAGGAGGAGACTGGGAGGGTGGAAGGGTCCGTAGTAGGGACCGATCGTGGAGAAGAAACAGCTGAGAGAAGGCTCGCGAAGAAGGAGAGAGAAAATGATGGACGCATGGGGGTGGGGGTGGCGGAGATGATTAGAAAGAATCTCGTTCACGATAGGACGAGAGAAGGCGAGGAGGGAGAGAGCGACGGTGGAATAAAGTAGAACGAGAGTATAAAGGAGAAGGACGAGCTGCGGCATGGAAGTGCACGCAGAGGACGAAGGAAAACCAGAAAGGCTTAAGTGGGGGATGTGTCGAGGGCGGATAACTGAGTTCGCGTGGTGTTCTGCAAGTTCCACGACAAGCGTGACGAAGGTGCCGGAACACGTGTCCCCCGATGTTTTGCGAGTTCTCGAGGAAAGGGAGAAACCGGACGAAGAGACGGACGAGGAGGAGGAGGGAGAAGTGCGTATCGACTCGCACACGTTGTACGCAACTTCGACACGAGAAAGTACGCGTCGACGTCTTGTACCCGATCGGGGCAGGTGTCGCACGAAGCCGGGCCGAGGCGGCAAGAACTACGAAGACAAACGGTCCGCCGTTTGACGTATAGGCATTTCTGACAAACACGGGCGCGTAGCTGCAAAGAGAAATAAAGGAATCGCGAGACTAGTAAAGAAAGATAGAGAGGGGGGAGTGAGAGGGGTGGGGCGGAGAAGGAGAAAATCAAAGTTGACGCTAAGAAGTGGGGAGGTGGCAAGAAGAGCGCGAAGGTGCGGAGAAGGTGAGAAGGAGGACCGGTGAAACGGGAGTCGCCATAAGGGAGAGGGAAGTATAAAAAGGAAAAAATAAAAGGGAGGATCCGGTGGAGGAGAGGAAAAACGGCGAAAGATGGAGTACGCGATGGAGGGTTACGGACGAAGGATAAAGATAAAAGTCGGGGTAATGGAGGAAGAGAGAGAGAGAGAGAGCGCGAGCGAAGAGGAGAGAGGAAGGGGCGAGGAGTAGGCATGAATGCGGAGTCGTCGCGAGGAGATATACCGGGAAGTTAAATGTTGCATGAGGTTCGAGGAAGAGGTACGGCGCGGAGATTCCCGGTATCGATTAACCCCCTGACGGAAATAACGCTCGGTGGATCGGCCCGAGGGAGTGATTTTTCGATCCGCCTCGCGAGAACCGCGACACCTCCGCGCCTGAATACCAAGGAGGTGGCGGCAGTGGCGGTGGCGGCGGCGGCGTTATCTGCCGAATGGATCGATCGTCTGTAAAAGGGATGTAAAAGGGACGAGCTGCCTCGGCAAGAAACCTCCGCGGAGTCCTCGTCTTTCTTCGTAAAGCTTCACCGATTCGACCAACCCCAACCACCTGCCAGAGTTTCCATGTACTCTCGCCACGTCCTACCCGCTTCAACCCCTCGCTTCGGAGGGATAGAATCGAAATGAAATGATTTTCATAGCCGACCGAGAATAAGAATAATCCCGGGGCTTCTTCCGAGGCAAAATTCGATCGAATCTTCGCCACTCCGACGATCGAGCACCGACTCCTTATGGATTGACCGGTATTGTACCTCATTCCGTATTCGAATCGCGAAATCGATAATAATTACTCGGCCCATTTGCGACGCGAGAACATCTCGCAAGAACTCAGGGAAGAAAGAAAGGCCACGAATAATACATCGGGAGCGGAGGATCGATGTAACGACCCTTGACGCGCACAATTCCCGCGAATACGAGGGGAGGGGAGTTGTCACCATAATACTCAGCGAGCCGAAGATTGGCGAGCACTCTTCAACCGGTTCCAGCCTCTCGCAGATTTTGGCTTTCATCCTGCCTTCACCCATCCTCCTCGAGACTCTCTCCGTGCATCGAGCTTTTTCTCATTCTCTCGATCCTCTTCGGATGTATCTTTCTTCGCCACAAGAATTCCCAGGCTCTCTCGCTCGCCCGTTTTCCCACGCGATAATTGCCGAAAACGAAGTTTGCAAGAGAAACTGCGATACTTGGAGAACGATGCAGCACTAACGTATATTCCTCGACGATGAAAATTCATAATGTATAACAATCTGTACATTGGTTTTTCGTCGTACCGATGAACCAAGAGGCGCGAACAAAGCGACTGGTTTACCTAGCGGGCGAGAGGAGAGGAAAGAAGAGACTAGAACCCGGGGAAAAAGAATGAGCGCGGAAGGGGCAGAGGCGGACAAAAAGGGTAGGAAAAGGAGGTGGAAGAAGAGAAGGAGCCGGAATGGAAGGAGAAAGATGAACGGGAGGAGGAGTAAACGGGAGAGGGAGTAAACGGATGAGAGTCTCAGGCCGACTACTCTCGGAGAGGAGCAGAACGGTGGACATTGTGGATCAACGGGCTCTTCTTACCGCCGTTCACATATAGTCAGCGACGCGTTCTCGGTCCTCTCCGCGCTCTCCAAGCCGACGTTCTCCACCTCTTCCTCCTCCGCCTTTCCCTCTCGCGACTACTATCCTTCTCCTCCGCCTCCGATTACAAGCGACAAGAAGCGGCATTACACGGGACACGCCGCGCCGACAAATCGACGGATTATGCCGGACGAGCGTCGACCCACCGGGAATAAATGAATTAACTAACGACGGGACCTTCGCCTCTGTTTTCTCGCTTCTCTCTTGCTCCCTTCGCCACTTCCCGGCTCTCTCCTTCTCCCTCCACTTCACCGTCACGATCTTTCTCACTCCACTCGGCCTTCTCCTCCTCCTCCTCTCATCCTTTCGCGCCTGTTCTCCACCAGTTCTCCAACCCCCCGCCCCCGTGCTTCCTTTCTCGTCCACGGCGCGTATCGGCAGAAGGAAAGATTTACTCGGTTTCACGGAAATCCCTCGGCGAGCTGGTACCCGGCAAGCTGAGTAAAACCAAGGGCGAGCCGTCGTTCGTCGCGCATGCAGAGGAAACGTCGCGCACGAATTTCTTTCGCGTATCGATCCGTTCGGGAGTAGGATGAGAGTTCTCGGACTCGGGAGAGTATTGGGCCAGAGTGGCACTAAGGAGCTCGGACTTCGTGGGAACTTGGAATGGGAATGCGTGCGTGGCGAGTTCGTGGGGCCGAGAGGGGCGGTCACCGAACATAACGATTTCCGATTTAAGCGCGAATCGCCATGGAGATCTCGACCGACGATCCGTAGCTAATTGTAAGCGCGGCCAAGGAATTATGGAGCTTTGAATAAAGATCCAATTAGGAAAGCTTTCGCGGCGAGGGCATTCCGTGCCGGCGAAGCTTACCAACTGTGCGATGGTCGTCTGCCCGACGACCTACGTCGAGTATGAGATGGAAGAGGAGAGAGAAGGGAAGGGTGGAGACGATGATCGGTGAAACGAACTGTAAGAAGAATTCAAACTCCTGAGAGCAATGCGATCGTGCTACGGAACGAGATGGAGACTCTAGCGAATAACGGATCGAGAATTTTTTCTCCCTATTCTCTCGCATTTTCTCCCGTTTTTCGATGCGCGCCATACCCCACGGACCCGCGTATACGTTAAATACTCTTACGTAATCCGCGGGATCCGATAAATGAGATATGTACCCACTTACAACGTTTCCGTAGCCCCACAAGTACCCGCACGTATGGGTCGAGCGCAAGCGCGACGAAGAGGGTGGACGAGGCAGAGAGAATGAGAGAAACAGGGGTTGAGAGAATAGAGAGGAGAAAAGAAGAAAAAACGGTAGCCTAGGCACGAGAATGCGTGGTAAAAAAAAGGGATGAAGAAACCAGGAGACTCGTGCGCGGAGAAAGAAAAGAGAGAGAAGGAGAGGTATTTAGGGGTGCGCTTGGACACCTACGGTGAAGAGAAGCGAAGCGTTACTGATCGGTGTAAAAAAAGGGGTCAGTGACCAAACGGAACGAGAATTTCCGCAACTGTCCAAGCCTCAAAGATTCCTTATTTCATTCTCCTTCCTCGCAGCGCTCTGTCGTTCGCAACAGCTTCAAAATTCACCCCTACGTTTCTATTCTCGTGACTCGAGTGAACTTGTACCTTAAATTACCTACAGCTACCCTAAGCATCGAACGAAATTTAGCGCGAGATCATCGTGCTCGAAACACAAAGCATATATTTCTCGTATCTTTTCTCCTCTTCTCTCACGTCTCCTTCGCTCGTGTCAACTTCAAAATTCCCTGCTTCTTTCGTAGTTACGCGCGGTCGATTTAATGACGCGGGCGCGCACCTCGCGAGTAACGAGGCAACGTCTGATTCGATTGAAGCTTCCACGAGAGAGGAGAGAGAGAGCGAAGAGAACGTAGGAAGGAAATATCCAGGGCACTCCGCTTCGACTTATCAATGTCTCTTCTCATTCAGCTCGTCCTTTTCCAACATCTCCTTCTCACTCCTTCTCTCTCACCTGCAGGGAGACTCTCAGGCACCGGGACCGCTAATTAGCGATTACCACTCGTTCACACGGCACTCGCGGAAGAATATAATTAGCGCTCCGCTTTGTCGGGTACATTGGCAGGGTTGCGAACGAACTCGGCACCCTCGAAAACCGCGTACCGCTTGAAAAACAATAAACAAGTGGTTCTCGGGGTGAATTCGTTCTCTCGGCATCACCGGCTTCGGAAAGGAAGAGGACGGGCAGCCGACGTGGAGGACGATCCTCGAGAGCGCGAAGAGGTTGACGCTGCGGTGTCTACTTGTCATCTCGATGCGTATCAAGGGAGAGACGACAGAGCAGAAAATATTCGACGAGTGAAGATTCTCGCGAGCCGCAACTTTCCTTTCCCCGTTTGGCTCGCTTTGTAGCGAACGACGACGGGGCTCGTGCGAGCACCGGGTGCGAAGGGTTGCGATGTTATTTTCACCGATTGAGAATCAAGAGAGGGATCTGATTTAATTAGACGACATCGAGCGGGCTCGATGAACTTATTAGCAGGTGCATCGTGGACGAATTTTGAAGTGACATTTAAAGAAATTGAGTAAAATATACGACGATCGACGTAATTGCGAACATCGTAAACCTACTGTAAACGTGTAATTTTTCTATGATTTGAAAGATTCGATTGCGTCGATCGTGTGCCGTTTTGCGATCCTTTAAAGGTTCACGAGAAATATTCGAATCTAAGCTAATTCGTTGTCTTTGTCCTCGGTTAGGTGATCGATAATCGAATTGTCAATATGGACGACTACGGGTATGGTAGACGAGGTGGTGGCGATGGCAGACGCAGACCCAGTCGCAGTGAGGACGACGAATTCGAGGGTCGCGAGAGGAACACCGGACCTGGGACCCTCCAACGCCTAGACAGTATACAGGATCCCGGAAAGAGGTACGACCTCAAGGACTGCATTGGATCGGGCGTGTGCGGCGACGTTTACGAGGCGATCGACCAGCAAGCCGGTACGACAAACTTCACCATACACCCTCCGTTAATTTTCTTACAAAACACTCTAGCTCACCCAATATTCTTACGAAGTTTCACTTTCCTCCGAAATGGAAAGTTCATCGCGTCGGCCTCCCTCACACTCCAACCGCGACCTAAAAATGAACAAAACCACGAAATAAGGAACGATAATTTCGCAGGCAACAAGAAGGTCGCGGTGAAGGTCCAGAAGCTAACGCCCGAAACGCAGAGCCTGATAGTGGAGGAGTACAGAGTGCTTCGAGACTTCTCGGGCCACCCCAATCTCCCGGACTTCTATGGGATTTATCGAAGAAGATCCGGCAAGAAGTCCGAGTACGATCAGATATGGTTCGTCATGGAGGTGAGTTTCGATTAAAGCGCGCACGATTAATCCCTAAGATTCTTTCATCCTGCCAGCTAACTCGTAACCGCTGAATACGTTGCACCGTTAATCGACCGCGTCGCACTCCGTTCGAGTAAAAGCGTTAAATGTAAGACGAAAACGTCTTCGGCCGGGTGAGAAGGAGTAGGGCGGATTATGGGAATAGAGGAGAAAGATCGAGAGTGAGGAAATTGCGCGAGTAGAAGAAGAGAAAGAGAAGAGAAGAGAGATGAGAGAGAATCGAAACGAGGAGAAAGAAGGAGAAGATGAAGAACGGAGGTGGAAGGGCGCAGCGAGGATTTCAGGGTGCGTGCATGTGTGCGCATGTGTCCATGCCTGCGAAGCCGGAGGCAATTTCAAGCATTTGAGACGGTCGAATACACGGATAATTTACGACACGCGCGGCCATTAAACAATCATTAAACTCGTTCGTGTACGCAGGTGAGCCCCGGCACGTCTCCGGCCTAATTTACGGGCGGACCTCCGCGGTGTGCCCGAAATATTATTACTTATCTCGAGCGAAGCGACGATAGTTGACGTAATAAGTGAACCCCACGATCGATCGATCCGCGGCACCCTGGCGAGCCCTCGGGCGCCTCTCACAAAATCATCGTGCCGCGCTCCTCTTCCACGCTCGATTTTCATGCAAAATTTCGAACATCTTACAAAAAGGGAGCACACACCGCGCGCAGAATTATTCGACCGACTAATATTACAGAGCGCGGGTACGACGCGGACGAGGGATGACGCTCTTCCAAAAAATCCGTTAGGAAGAAATGTATAAATATGATTCGCGATCGGGCACGCAAACAGGCCCGCGTCGTTTTAAGTACCCGAGGAGAAGAAACGCGCGTAATGAGCCGTCGGTTGTTGCGTCGAGTTCGCTGATTGCTCGTTGCCGGAGATTATAAGCAATAAAAGCGCAACTGCCTGGGCGAATGGTCGAGGAAGAGATCGAAGACGGAGGACGAGGGTGGGGCAGAGGGGACGAGAGGTGGCCAAAGATAAACGAGAAATTAAGGGAGAACGGATGACCGGAAGGTTGCCTCGAACTCCTATGTGGATCCACGAATGCGAGTCTCCCGATTTCTCGTCGTCTCTCCGAAACTACGTGCAACACGACGCGGAAGAGCTGGTCGATGTTGCGAACGAGGGAAGAAAAAAGTGGCGAAGCGAGGCGAGCTTGCACGCGAGATCGAGAGAGGCGAAAGGGAAAGGGTGGAGACGAAGAGCGGAAGAAGAGAGTGGTAAGAAGGATACAGGAGGAGCGAGAGTGAGAAGGATGGTGTGGAGAAAGCGATGGAGGAATGGTAAGGAGGAGAAAAGCCACGCAACGACAATGTGGCGAAGATTTATCATCGGTGGTATTTCATATCGAGAGGCTTTTATTGGTTCCCAAGAGCGTCCGCTTCGCGAAGGAGGGGACGAGAAGAAGGTAAGAAGAAAGGAAGAGAGCAAGAGGATCTTTGAGTTCGCGATACGTGGCCGAGCGATACATTTCGTGCCGCGTGCACCACCGGAGGAGAGCCCATGGTACTGACGTGCATCGCGTGCACGTTGCCACGAGAAGTACACGAAACGGATGAAAGGGAGAAGAGGCACGGAGCTTTACGAATGACTCAATGTCCGCGATTAATCGTCGACTTGCCGATTATTGCGTGTAAAGTCGAGCAAAAACACGATACAGAGTGCGCGGTGTCGTCGCGGAGATTTCGTTGCACGAACGTCCGCGAAATTCCCTGAGTGGCATCCCCGGATGTTAACCCTTTGAGTGCTAAATACTCGCGGCCTATGCGGTCCGTAAGGACGGTGACGATCGCTTGTGGACGGAATACTTTTTCGCTAGACTGAACTCTGTTGATTAACTATTCAAGGCGGAAATAGTAATAAGTTACAGTAATCCTTTTGCACGAGATAAAATAATTAAAGAGCGTTATTTTTGAGTCTTAATTATTCATCATAAACATTAAAACTTACAATAAACTAGAATTTGGCCAATAAACTGGAACACCATAAACTAGAAAACTATATTCTATGTATGTGATGGAAAAAAATCGACCAGCGCATATATGCGTCTTCGGACCATACCGGCAACTCAGAGTAAACACATGTATGCGTCCTTAGTCCCCACCGGATTACTATATGCTTTCGCCAGACGCATATATGCGTCCATAAGATTCAAAGGGTTAATTCGTCTTGTACGCTACTAAAATCTCGAACGATTGCTCTTAAAATGTCAATTGTTTCTACGATTTACAAGTACGCGTACTATTGAGATCGTTACCGTTAGAAAGATTGTTTTAAAAAGAAGGAAGAAACGCATGGGATAGTCCATTTGAAACGACCAGGAATTCCAAGGGATCCACGATTACTTCTCGTAGCAATTATTCGCGAAAATCTGCGGAGACGTCGTCTCCTAGCGAATACCTGCACGACCTCAATTCTAACGTTGCCGTGCCGATCCAGATTGCTGAGATTACTTCCGCAATTACGGAGGTATTTCAATTTTCACGGCACAGCGGAAAGCCTTCGCGGATCAGTCGTCAGACCGAGAGTATCCGTGAAACAAACAAGAGCACAACTACCGGACTGCTGAGGAGTCGAATAATTATTTCGCGAATAAAAACTCTCCGTCCATTGTAGAGAACGCGCAATTTTTAATGATTAACGATAAGCAATAGAATCGTTAATCGAAATTAACGAACAATTTCTGTTTCCAGTTGTGCGAGGGTGGACCGGTGATGGATCTAGTCCGAGGCCTAATTTTATCGGACAAGAAGATGAGAGAGGAACATATAGGTTACGTTTTGAAGGAAGTAATAAAGGTGAGCGGTTTCGTCGCGTTAAAACATTCGACAGCTCTCTCGATGAATAAAGACACGTTAACCCGTCGTGGATAAATAAATCGTGAAACACATGGCAAAAAGGGAACACCGCTCAATTACAATGACAACGTAACTATCGTACAATCACCCTCGGTTATATTATCAATCGGCAAATGTCGAGTAAAACAAAGTTTAAAGGGAAAAGAAGTTAGCTTTGCTATCGGGAGAAACGCGAGGCAAGCTCTGCTCGCCTCAGTGGAAAATTATAGTCCCCCGTAAGATTTATAAGAGCATAATTAAAAATTATCGTCGACCCAGTAAACTCCACATTTATTTAATGGACCGTACAGGTGGAGCTTATCGCGATGCGATCGATTTCCATAAATACAGGCTACGCCCGTGTAACTGTCGCTACGCGCGAACCCATCAACCCTTAAAGCGTATTATTAGCGTACGCGGACACGAGATAAGCAATAATTTCGCGAGAGTACGCGGCGACGCGAGAAGTGCAATGCACATCGTTCAACGGCCACTTGCTGTGGATAGATGTGTATTATTAAAGATTTCAAGCTTTCCGGACCGCTGACAAATCTCGATAAACAGCAAGCCTCCGTCCACGTTTCGCTGACGTTATCGAGGTCCACGTAAGCTTCAATTTAAATGTTCGTCGATGCTTATCCGTCATGTAGCTTAAGCAATCGTAACGAAGTCAACATTCTCTATTGAAAGTTTCACGAGCGGTGATACTTGTTATTAGAAGATAATACGATTCAATCGCTTAAATTCTATCCTAGATCCTGACGCGGAAGAGTAAGCTGTCGCGGAAAATTTTGAAAGTAAGAACTCGCACCTTGATTCACCCATGCGAAGCTTAATTCACAAAGCTCATCCCCCTTTGTCCCTTTAGCTATCCCCGACGTCACGCGCAACCCCTCGCATTCCTGAGCTCGCTTCTACGTAACTCCTCGCATTTCTCTACCCCTTCCTCCAGCTCCCTCTTTCTTATTATTCCCTCCTCTTTCTCCCTTCCTCCTTCTCTCTTAAGTCCTACGTGTTCCACGGGTCCGGTAGCGATTCGTCCACGGTCACTCGTGCGGTAAATCAGACCACGCTGACGTTTAATGCCGACAAATTACACGCAAAATAAATGCCCGCGAAGAGCAGTGCCAGAGGAGTTTGAAACAGAAACGTGGGGACCAGGGAACTCGTGGAGAGACGCGAGAGAAAGAGAAACGAGAAGGGTAGAGGAAAGGAGAGAGAAGACAAGATTTTCTTTCTGTACACCCGCCGCTCGCGTACCTTCACCTTTTCGCTTCTCCCGCCTCGTTCCCCTACTCCTTCTCTCTTAACGTCCTTTGTCCTGCTCTCCTTGTTCACGAGCTGGCGAGAAGGCAAGAAAGAGGAGGAGAGACTCGGGCCTCTCGTAAGAAAAATGAGAGAATCGGGAAGGGGGTGAGAGAAAGAAGGAGAGAGTATTAGAGAGCAGAGCGAAAGGAAAGTTGAGAGAGGAGAGAGAAGATAGAGACAGCTCGGGAAGGTGGACGTTCCGGGAAGTAAAACGTCGTTTCAAGCGAGTCTGCCTGATGAGGCCGGTATTAATGATTTCATGCGCATGCCACGTCGACGCTGCTCGCAACTGCGCCGCCGCGCTTGTTACGCGCCCGTAGCCGAGGCCGGCCGCAAATTACAGATCGTTCAATTTGCAGTAAATCTATAAGAACGATTCGTCGAGAGGTGGCGAAGGTGCCGAGTGGCTGCTCTTCCGCGTCGTTGGCAACTTTCAGTCAACCGGCAAACTTTTTCCCTTTTTTTGCAGCTCTCGATCTTAGAATATGATCCCTTTTTGCCTCGGTATAATGTTCACGGTAAACTTTGTATCCGCGAGATTCACGGCTGGTTGATTTTGCGCCAGTTGATCGCGAAGGCTTCGTGCCAACGAGAAGAAGGTACATTTTATTATTCGTCCAGGCACTGGTTCACCTGCACGAGAACAACGTGATCCACCGCGACATACGAGGCAGCAATATCGTCCTTACGAGAGAGGGCGAGGTGAGATTAGTGGACTTTGGGCTGTCGCGAATGATTCAAGGAGAAATGGGTAAGAGGCGAACTTGTATCGGCTCCCCGAATTGGATGGCGCCGGAAGTGGTCACCAGCAAAGGTGGACAGGAAAGCGGATACGGAAGTCGCGTGGATGTGTGGGCGATCGGTATCACAGCGATAGAACTTGCCGATGGGAAGCCACCCTTTCAGGATATGCATCCTACTAGGGCGCTCTTTCAAATAGTCAGAAATCCACCGCCCGGTCTCTACCGGCCTGCCAATTGGACACAGAACTTTAATGATTTCATCGCCGAGTACGTGCCAATTATCGTAAACTAGTATTTTGCAGTATAATTTATAATTGCGATCGATCGCGTAATTCAATCTTGGTGTATCTCTCCATATCTTGCAGGTGCTTAGAAAAGAATCCAGACAATAGACCTTTCATGGCGGAAATCATAGAGCATCCATTCCTGTCCGAACTACCCGACAACGATTATTTGGTAATGTGTGTGTTTTTAATTCCTATCCCTTCGAGTAGCAAAACTATAGAAAATTTATACGTAACGGTGATGTATAATTTTCTTTGACAAGAAAAGAAAAATTTACAATTTATAATGCGTGTGCAATTATAGTAATTTTCCGATTGCAGTTGTCGCAAGAGATAAAATCGCTTGCCATGGACGCTCGCGAGAAGGGGAAGGCTGGTAGAACACCGGAAGCGATCGTTCGAAAAGGTTTTCTTAAGGTAAACAGCCAATAGCCACGTTTAATCGCGTGAATTCTAGATAGTGCCAAAGATTTTAATTCGAAACTATATACGTCTTCCCACAGGCACATCAAACCGAACCACCAGTGCCAATGTACATGGAAGATCTGGCAGCGTTAGAAATGTTGACCGAAGACACGATATTGGACGAACTGCAGGAAAGATTGCGACAAGGTCATTACCATAGTTTCGTCGGCGACATTCTTTTAATATTAAATCCCAACGAGCAACAGGACATTTACGGACCCAACGTAATTCATTAATTTCCACTAGCTTCCATATCACATGCAAAGTGCACGAAACATAGCTATCTTTTGAGAATTACTAATTGTAAAACATTATTTCCGGATAACCGTTCTTCCAGTATCACACCAAGTATCAATGTAAATCGCGATCCGACAATGCTCCCCACATCTATTCTGTGGCCGACAGCGCGTTTCAGGACGTTCTACACAACGAGGAGGCGCAACATATTTTATTAGCAGGCGAGAGTAATTCTGGAAAGACGACGAATATGCTTCACGCGGTGCAACACCTGATGTACCTCGGCAAGGTAACATAATCTCAAAAATTGTCGAGAAAAGAAATCGCAGTAACCTTAATACGGTGGTGAAAATATTCTGCACGTTCACCTTTATAAAATAATCAACGATTATAAGGAACGAATTCCATTGACTTAGAGCCTGCAGGACACTGGAGCACGAGTATTGCGAGCAATCAAAATTATCCACGCCTTTAGCAACGCAGCATCCCCATTAAATCCAAACTCGACGAGATGCGTGCTACAGACTCAAACTACATTCGGAACTTCTGGAAAAGCATCTGGCGCTATTTTCTGGCTTTATCAACTGGAAAAGTGGCGCGTATCTACTCGAGACAAGTTAGTACTAATTTTGTTAATCTATAATTCGATTGCAACTACGATACGTTAGATGTTCCTGCGGCAGAGTATTATTTACTCCGTTGTACGTCGGGTTGCCAATGCACAGGCGAAAACAGGTTCCAAACACGTTTCGTTTTCTATCGAATTTATTACCAGTGATCATTGAATATTGCTGAAAAAGTAAAAAAACAATTATCGATAATCTCGTTACAGAAATCAGTCTAACTTTCACATTTTCTATTATTTCTACGACGGCCTCGAGGCTGCCGGTAAACTGAGACAATATGAATTACCACCTGGACGGCGACTTCGATATCTCCGGATCAGCGACAAGGGTAACGAAAGGAAGCGATCTTTCAAGGTCAGAAACGATCCGTCGGGCAACGCATCGAAGTTCGAGGAACTTAAGGAAAATTTTAAGATGATGGAGATGGAGGAGTATTGCGAGACGATCTGGAAGATCCTCGCTGCCATTTTGATGCTCGGTGAGATCAGATTCGTGGAAGGTGGAAACGGTGAAGCTGATATGGACAACAATGAGAATGCCACCCGAGGTAAGAGTTATCGATCATACTGATCTTTCGTGTAACTCGAAGATGAAGGGTAAATGCAACATTTGCTTTCAGTGGCCGAACTGCTTGGATTGGAAGCGAAAAAATTCAACTGGTCGCTCATCAACTATTGTCTAATCAGAAAAGGTGCTGCCACGCGTAGAAGGCACACCTGCGAAGAGGCGAAAGAGGCGAGGGACGTTTTAGCTAATACGATCTATCAGCGCTTGGTAGATTGGATTGTGAACAACATCAACCATAAGCTCACCGTTACAAGAACTCTCTTGTAAGTATCACGAACATCCTTATAAGCGTTGGTAGGTATTACCGAAAAATTCGTGGATAATATATTTTCTCAGTAGATATTGATCTCACAATTTTTTCAGCGGAGACAAATATTCCATCAGCATTTGGGACCTCTTTGGTTTCGAATGTTTCTCGGTTAACCGAATCGAACAATTGGTGGTGAACACGATGAACGAGCAAATGCAATGTCACTACAATCAGAGAGTGTTTGCATGGGAAATGGTAAGTTCTCTAGCTATAAAATATAGTAGAAGGAAGAGTACCGACCTTTCGTTATTCGTCTAGCAAGAGCAAGAGGAGGAAGACGTACCGGTGCAACGACTCCACTTTTATGACAATAAGGAGGCGATCGATCAACTAATGGGAAAGGACAAAGGACTCTTTCACATAATCGACGACGCGTCCAGGCAGCTTCAGGACGCCCAGTACATCCTCGAGAAGATCAAACAACGCGGGGCTGCTGTTCACGTGAGGCAGATCAGCTCGCACGAGTTCTCGATAGCTCATTATACGGGTAAACTGATCTACGACGCGAGCGAAATCGCTGAGAAGAATCGCGACTTCGTGCCACCGGAGATGATAGAAACGTTGAGGCAATCCTGCCACGAGACGGTGAAGGATATGTTCACCAACAAATTGTCGAAGTCGGGAAATTTGACGATGGTGGTCGAGCACCCGGAAAAGATCGCGGAGAAGAAGACGTCGAAAGGAAGGTGGGGCGCGTTGATGCAAGAAACGACGAAGCTCAGGGTAAGACCAAGTTATGAAAGCTTAACGAAACAAACGAATTTCCTTTACCACCTCGTTAAACAAAATGATCTTTGGTTAACCATTAGAAATTCAACACCGCATCGAGAGGTCAGTACTCTCAGACGCGAAAGATGAGGACGTGCGCGGCGACCTTCCGTTCGACCAGCCTCGAGATATTAAAGAATCTCTCGGTGGGCGGTGGAAGCGGTGCCACGCATTTCGTCAGGTGTATACGCTCGGACCTTGAGAGCGCACCTCGCGGTTTCTACAGAGACGTAGTAAGACAGCAGATCAGGGCTCTAGCTGTCCTCGACACTGCCAAGGCCAGGCAACGTGGCTATCCGCACAGATTACCCTTCCAGGAGTTTCTTCGTAGGTGAGCACCTGCTTTCACGAGTGACTTTGACAAACGTATAATTTTCCATTTACCGTCGTCTGCTTCGGTGGTTAATTATCACGGTAATTCTACCTTCGGAGCAGATACAAATTCTTGGCGTTCGATTTCGACGAGAACGTCGAGATTACAAAGGACAATTGCCGCCTACTGTTGATCAGATTGAAAATGGAAGGTTGGATCATCGGAAAGACCAAGGTCTTTCTCAAGTACTACAACGAGGAGTACCTATCCCGATTGTACGAGACCCAGGTGAAGAAGATCGTTAAGGTGCAATGCATGATGAGGGCTTTCTTGGCGAGAAAGAACGTGGCTTCGAAAGTGACCAATCTCAAAAAGGATATTGGTATGCGAAAAGAGTTCGCCGAGAAAAGACGATGCGACGAGCCATTCTCAGAAATCTTTTCTTTCACGTCTACCTCAACCGTGGTTAATCGCTTCTTTAATCCGAGTAGATGAATACTATTTCGTCATCTCTCAAATCATTCTCCCACTCTTTCTCTCCCCACTTCTCCGTCTTTTGGAAAAGGCTCGTTATCATACCCTCTCACCCGCTACACCAGTTCTTAACGGGTATTGTTTCAGTGAAGAAAGCGTCGATAAAGAGGACAGAGACGACGGAGATGTCGGAGGACCAAGCGGCGGTGATGATACAGAAAGGTAGGATAGTCTTAACGCGAAGGAATCGACGTTCTTCTTTGCTTCCGAATTCATTCGTTCATCCATATCGTTCGTTCTCAACGAACCGGAGATTTTGCTTTTTGACGAGCCTACCCTAGTGATCGTTTTCACTTCGCTCACAATTCACAAGCGACTCGAACACTCTTCTTGCATCTCCGGTCTTCTCTCTTAGCGTACAGGGGGCATACAGTCAGGAAAGAAGTCGCACCCCTTCTGAAGGGGGAGATGGATCAGGAGACGAAGGACTTCATCAAGTTCTACAGCAGCAAGTGGCGCTCGAAGAGTATGTTCCAAGTCCTCCTACATTACCGTGCAGCCCGTTATCAAGACCTCGTGCACTTTTGCCAACAAGTGAGTCAGGCCGAGGACCGACCTGTATATTTGTTGAACATTCCTCGTTCTCCTCTACCCGATTAAAACTTACATCCTCCGTTTCGCAGGTCCATCTGTTCAATCAAGTGATAGCGGGGACGCTGGAGGGGACGAATGAAAGAGTCCCGTTGGAGAAAGTAGACCCAGGCATCAAAGCATCCGCATACTTAGGCCAGGCTAGACCACCCCAAGTTCATAAGCTGCCTTTTGACTTACGACAAGAATTACCCTTCTTCGACACAAACTACATGAACGACCCATCCAGGAGGCACAAACGAGGAACTGGGTGAGTCGATTTCTGGTCATTCGGCCTTCCAACCCTCTTCCCTCGACAGTAATCCTTGATTCCGCTCTTCGAGGTCGCCGACGACAAAGGACGGTTAATAAATTCAATGCAGAATGTAATTTTGAACCGTTAAAACGTTTAGCATTGCAATCCTTGGAACAGTCTGCTACCTCGAATAGAGCAAATCCTTCTAATATTAGATTCCCAGTCTGTTCTTAGTGTCTTCTCTGTGTCTTACATATCCGTCGTGTAACCTGACCAACAGTCGAGAATTAAGCAACTCGGAAAAGTTTCGTCGCGCGTTTATTTGCACATCGAGAATCACGCTAGTCGTAGCTCCGTATCACCACTATTTTTGTTCGTGTGCATGTTTCTCACTCTCATTCTCTCTCTCTCTTCTCTCCGTTGTGTGCCGTCTCTGTATTTGAGACGAGACTCGCTTAAGAGCGACCTCGGCGTCTCTCCTCGTCACATTTGGGGGATCATTGGCGTGAACTGAGAAAATACATTCTACAGATCCGTCTCGTCATCGACGTCTGACGACGAGCACGAGCCTTGGGATGCGCCATTACGGAGACAAACCGTGCCCTGGGCCAACAGCAACGTTCGTACCAGAGGTGCCTATCAGTTTTCGTTCCATCCGATGTCGGGATCTCGGTACATTGCGACGATTGCGGCGCACGAATTACCAACCATCCATCCACGCACGCACGCGTCAGGAGCCAAGCACGAAGTGCCTCTTTTTGATCATTTTTTTCTTTCTCTTTTTCGCTCTCTTTCTAACGTCCGCTAAATCCTCTCTGACAACGTTAATCCCCGTCGTTCATCTTCAACTTGACGAAACGAGAATCGTCAAGTTCTCGCGATCATTCGCACGTCCACGCGCGGGCGCGTGCAGGGTGCATCGGATGCCACGCTCGTTAGATCGGATCGAAAAAATCTATCGTGCTTCAGCCACGTCCAGAAGTACATAGACGCGCGCGCGCGAACGGTTGTTACAACACCCTGTACCGTTCGCCCTGGACGTACGTGAACCGAGAGAAATCGTTAAGAGAAAACAAGGGGTAAGAAGAGAATTTCGAAAGTGACGCGATTGAATCCAAATAGCGCGGCTATCACTCAGCCGGAGAGAATTCACTCTCCACAGACGATATCTCTGCATTTTTCAGACGTCGAGGTTCAAACGACGAACTCGCCACACCGCGTGGCACATCTCCCATCGGGCGCCGGGGGACAGAGTCTGATCAACACTCCGTTTTCCAGGGACCCCAATGTCCCGGTACGATGTCCGCCAGAAGATCCGTCCCGAAGCAGAGCGGGCAATCCAGGCTTTCAGCATCCCCCAAGCAACCGTAGCCCCGTGCCATCTTCTAATGCTCATAATCCTCGCTCAGTAAGTTACGACCAGTCAACATTAAAGGTTCAGACTTAAAAACAATCATACTTTACACTTTTACCCAAATAACTTTGCCGAAAATAGAGCCCAGTCGCGAAGGGAAGAAAATGTAGGGAACACGGGCCTGCAAAATGACGAGTGTATTGCCATTTTTCAGAATTATGACAGTACCGGGTCAATACGCTCTAGAAAGAAAGTACCACCTCCTCCGATACCCTACCAGGCGCAGCCTCAACCAACTCGCGGATACAATAGTCACAATTCGGACGTACGAAGTAAAAACAACCTCGACAGCAGCGGGCACAACGAATGGGAGTTCGAGGACCGGGTCAACCGAAATGCCAGCAGTCACAATCGGTATGCCTACTGGACGTCTAGTCTCAGTTACTTAATGCAATCTCAACTTCGTGTATATAAGCGTGTGTTTATTGAACCTTTATCGTCACAGTGCCAATCCTATTCAAGAAATGGAAATGTTGGGACGAAGAAACAATAACGAGGACAATGACGCACCACCGTTTAATTTTCAGGTGAGAAGTAAATGACGATTACTATATGGATTTAACGTCTTAGGCACGATGCGCCACTATAGTGGTTTTCCGCGGATACCGTCAATTTGAACGGTGCACTACTATAGTGCCTTTCGTGTACATCATGATTTTGAGATGCAATGTCGTAGTGGAAATCGTCACAAACGGTTTTTGCGCCATTCGCTGCCAAACGCGCCGTCTCTGAGAAACAGACTTGCGGACAATCATGCCGTGCCTAAGAGGTTAACGAGGTCCATTTCACCCTACGAACCGTAGGAAATTATTTTTAGTGTGGTCAAAATCGACTGTCTTTACATTTGTTTATTGTTTCACCTTCTTTCCATTCTCTCTATTCCATCACTACCTCCTCGACCTTCTACCGTGCACGACCCGTTTGCTTGTTACCTGGCACAGGCCATGCTGCGGAAGACTCCTCATCAGCGAGCATCGATGAAACGCACCCCCATCTACGACAGTTACACCCCCTCGCCACAGCCACCAACTTCGGGATACCGTCCGATCAGTCGTGGCGAGGATTACTACGAGTCGAACGTAGTGTACAAAAGTGGAGGCAGTCGCAGAGATTCCCCAGAATGGAGCCCGAACGAGATGGTGAGAATGTCAGAGAAGTATGGAAGGGAAGGTGCGTGGGGAGGTGAACGACAGAATATGTCCGAGAGCGTCACTACGGAACTTGCACCGGGCATCGTCGTGGAGGGCTACGTGGCCGAATTGTAAGCTCAGGCCCGCCACGATTCGCACTCGAAATCTCGTGCACGAAATCGCTGGCATCCGCGAGAGGTTATTTGGTATACGTTTTTTTCCAGTGTCCTTTCTTAATTACCTTTTTTGTTCCATTTTACCTTCGGATGTCACGAAGTGAAGGACGAAGCCCCGACAGTCATATTACGATAAGACATTACCGAATTAATGTGTTCGTCTTTAATTGTGCTCATGCGAATCATCGGTAGCAGTCGAGCCCGGATCTGCGTAGGACCTCAATAGGACGGATCTTTGAGATTATCGGGTAATCGTACAAATTCGCACGCGATTAGGATAGTTAATTCTGCCGAGCGTCGTCGTGTCGCGATACGAAACTAGACGTAGGTGATAGCTCATGGATCGAGTCCCCGAATTTTTTGAAAGTCGTAATTTGGGGATTGTCGAGAAACAGTCGCATTAGCGTTAAGCCTTTAGACGCTTCTTGATTAATATAAGTAAAATGCGTACGCTGTTTGAATTTCTCTGCGTAATACGAGGTGAGGATTCTAGCGATGGCCTCGAATTAATGTAAGCCTTGTGAGTGAAGTCAACGGCCGATTGATATAGTCGCTATACGATTGGAGGAATAGTCTTAAAGAACGTGACTTTAGCTTCGATCAAGAGCATCGTACTATCCTATTGATTTAGTTACACAAATTAGTATAACTCCGAGTACGGCTAATTTCCAACAGAATTTTTGTTGGCGTGCGTGTACATACATATATATGTATATTTTTACTACAGTTTTATAATGGTTACACCACTGCAAATATTTGGCTTTTACCATAAATAATAAATCTCCGCTGATAGGGTTTTGTAGGTTTCGAGGTTTCTGTCCAATGTGCAAGGCTCTTACGAGGACACGTTAATTCGCCCGTGAAAATTTTTTGGAAGTTAGCAAGTGCCACAGTACGAACATTGAACAACTTTTTAGGGTATTGAATGTTTAACAACACGTCCGGATCTCGCTAAAAGCACTCTGCACCAACCCGCATAGCCGCAAAGAGTAGATAAATCGATGTTCAATATAAATGAGATATGTTAATATTAGTTATATTCGTCATGAGATCGGGATATTCATGCTCGATACAAATCCGTCCTTACGAGGACTGTACTTCACAGTTTGACGCTTCTCTTTTCGATAGCATATTTTCACGAAGCATCCACGCCTCTTCCTATAAACGCTTATACGCATTAATTACCCTATCCCAGTTTTTCAACATTTATGCGTGCTATGTTATAGTTGTAGCACATGTCATTTCTCATGTGAAGCAGCATAGAATAGCAAAATGAAACAATCTGTAGTACGTTAGACGGTATATTCTCTTCGCTCCAATGATAGCAAATCAAAAAGTCGCAACGAGGTGACTTGTGTTATTCGTGGGATTGACTGAGATAAATCACGATAAAAGCGCACTTTAGAAACAGTTCTACGATCAAGCGCGAATCCCCTTCTGCCTTGGGTCATTCGGTATTTAAAGATTATAATTTAAGGTCAACAATTACAACAATCTCAAAAGGATGTTATCGAAGTAACAGACATTTGATGTACAATTATTTTAAAAAAATAAATAATGAAAAATGTGTTGGCCCTTTGTTAGGATTATCACTAATGGAGTTATTGGTACGACGTGAAGCATAACAAATAAAACTACTATCATACGTAATTCGTACAATACATTAACCGATTTTTAAAAAATATCGAGTAACGGCGACAGGTAACGTTGCACGTAAATACGACTTATACGTAAAATATCTATTTATTGTAAAATTTAAATTAGAACAATAAGTATAAATTTGCGTTATACGATACTGGCCATCAACGTCGACTAAACTTTACTGAGTGGAAGTATAACGCCAATATAAATAGAAAAAGTTAACCATCTCCAAAACAGACGTGAAAATAATCATTGGAGACAATTCGATAAAGCACGTGTCCACATCACAGTAGCGTTAACAGAGTGGATAAATTTAAGTTTGTTACGTTTTATCGTGCGTCACCACGGTTCGATAACAATAAAGTATTAATTGCATGCATATATCTATAGTGAACTATGCGAAACCACGTAACGAAAGACGTAATATTTTTCACTGGATTTAAAATTCTTCCTAACTTGGTCCCTAGTTCGTGTACTTGAACGTTAATACAATATACTCTAAGTTCTCGTGGGTTCTATAACGGAACCTTTCCATAAACATTTAGGTCCTTCTAATCACCGAATACAGTAACATACACATCTCAAAGGGATTAACAGATCATCGATACGGAAGACTTTTGATTTCACGGCGCGCAGAAGATTCCTTCACTCCTTGTCCGGCTGTGCATTATCGTGTCCACTGTGCTGCTGCGAGCTTTGCTTTATGATGTTCACCAAAGTGTCCAATCTCGTGGGACGAGCTATTTGCAGGACCATATGCGCTTCTTCCAGTATTAAAAGCCCGTTATGCGCATCGCTGGCTGAGAGATTGTGGGCCGATATCACGTGTCGTCGCCAAGCTGCGTGCGTGGGTAGTACCTAAAATGTGCG
Organism: Tiphia femorata; assembly: GCA_944319695.1. Taxonomy (NCBI): domain Eukaryota; kingdom Metazoa; phylum Arthropoda; class Insecta; order Hymenoptera; family Tiphiidae; genus Tiphia; species Tiphia femorata. Next base: position 4,313,796 of record OX090899.1, read on the forward strand.
AATAAAAATAGAAAGGAGAATTTACGAAACGAGTAGATACGACAACGTGAAGAAATGCGAACGGCGCGAGATTCGTTCGAGGTAAAGGAAAAGTGTATGTCGACGACCAAACCTGTAGGCACCACTTGCAGTTGAGGGACGGTGAGATGGTGTGAACTGCTTTAATGTGCCTCCTACGAAAGCCCCAGCTGGTGTAAGCCCTGTCGCAAAAGGGACAAGGGAAGGGCGGATAAGCTGGTCCACCCTTGACTGACTCCTCCGCGAACTCGGAATTGTTCGAGCTGGTGAAGGTTGGAAATGCCGTCTGCGAGACTCCGGCCGCATGTTCCACCGCGAAGTTCAATCCCTCCTGTTGCTCCAGACTCGATTCCAATCGCGTGCGGTTGAACGTGTCGAGGCGCTCCTCCGTTGTCCTCGCGTCACCCCGCGTTGGACTTCGCTCGTGCGCAGGTGGAAATCTCGTCGGTGGCTCTGGCGAAGGACTGCATACTTGACGTGCTTCCGCGATCACCGTTACCGATGGCATTGGTAGTCCTGCAAAGCAATCCCAATCACGGGATGAAGTCCATCTACTACAGTGAGAAGAGCTGCCTCCTCCGCTGGGCACTCCTCTTCTTACGCTTGGGTTCATTTAGAGGAGACCTCGTGGCGAAGCTTCGTCGAGTAAGCCGGGGGACAATGTCGAATTACAAAATGACGCGAGTTCCTTCGACGAGGAAACTTTCCATTACGTAACGAGGAAAAGTGAGACGACACGGGTGTACTTGCTCGTGACGTTTAACTAAACGATAGACGCTTTTGTATCGTTGGCAGCGACGAAAGGAGAAGAGCTACGTCGAATAGAACCCCGGTAGGGCTGGTGTTCGAGAATGATAAGACAATTAAAAATGTAAAATAGGTTTATTTGCGACCAGTCGTGTGTCTTGTCTACAATAATGTCGAATTAAATAGTAAGTCGTTCGGAAGGAGCACGTTAGCTCGATGATTATTTCTCGCACTCGGATCGAGATCGTCTTGTGAGATCGACGCTTCCGGCCTCCGCCGATCGTCCAACCAACGAGCTACCCTTCCGATCGAGGCTTCGTGGAGGGACGAACGATCGGATCGCTCGTTCTCCCGCGCGCGCGCACGTTTCAATAGTTCGCGATGCCGTTCGCCGCAACGCAATAACCGCTTTAAATAATCTACAAGCATATCTTACCTTACTATCCTCGTCGCGAGGACTACGATTTCTCTTTTTCTTAAGTTTACACGACCGATCCTGCGAGACGATCACGCACATGCGTGCCTAATGCGACCGGCATGTTATATCCCGCGCGTGTCTCACCGTCGTACTTCTCTACGTGTGGTACCTACGTGTGTGTGTCTATTTAATGCCGCTCGTGTGGCGCCCCCGTCGCGCGTTCCTCACCTATACGTGTTCTACAGCGATAATGCGTGAGAGAATACGTGCGAAGTATCCTCGAGTGTGAGAGACTCGCGTGTCTCACTAGTACAACCGACTTAATATTATTATACCGTCTACGACGTGAGTGCGTACTTTGCGTGAACACCGTAAATAATCGATAAGTAGGAATGTTACGTTACTCAAGGTACAGGACGAAAAGGAGGAGCGGGTAGCGCTCGGCGCTACCCGCAACCGCGTCGTTTCAAGAGCGCATCGTGAAGAAACGAGGAGAAAAGGGAAGAAACTAACAACAAAAGATTCCTTGCGGCACGCAACGGTGCCCGGGCCCCGCCGTGGGCCCCCTTAAACGAGGGAGATCGAAGAAGTTTTCTATACATTTACTTCCCGCGTAGATGCGAACGAAAACGCGCACGAAACTGCTAAGGAAGGTTTACTTGGTGCCCGATTACTTGCCCCGGGTAAGCGTAGCGCATAAATAATTCGACCGCGCCTATCGTCTAATGTGATATCGCTAATTTTACCCTGTCACCCCCGTGGTCTCGAGTGCGAATCTCGAAATCGGTATTATCGACTCGACTACGCGAGATACGCGCGCAACACTCGTCCCCAAGATCAACATCGTGCCCTTTAGATCCTTCTCTCTCATTTAACCAACTTTCACTCACACACACACACACTCTCTCTGACTCTCTCCCTCTCTTTCATTCACTCTCGCACTCCTTCTCTCCCTTCCAAATCCTCATAGACACTCGTATCGTTATAGAATCGAGTTCGTAAGCGCGCAATGCCCCTAGACACTTGTCCGTGAGTGTCAGTTGCAATATCCTTGAGAGAAGTCGCTTACGAGAGAGGACGTAGGAAGGGAGAGCCTCGGGACGATCCTGTGGACGACGGGGTGGAACGAGGGGTGTACGCAGGACGATTCTATTCCAGCCAGTGGAAACGTTTCCGTTTGACCCCTGACCTGAAACGCCCTAGTCATTGGGTGTAGACGGAGCGCCTCTGAAACAGATACCTTTTCAAGCCCCTATTGCTAGTGTCGATTTTGGTTACGCAATTCTTCCACGCCTCCTCCCACTCGACGCTGTTTGGCGCAATGCCGCTAAAATGCAAGAGCACTTCTCTGATGAGGTGTATCTTGTTACTGTCGAACTGCTGCTTTCCCATCTTTCCATTGACGTTGCAGAGGATCCTCTCCTCCGGCGTGAAGAGGATCTTCATGAGGTCGCAAGCGAGATGATCCATAGGACGTGAGGACGCCCATGTCGAGATTATGTCCGGGCTTGGTAGCAGATCGGCGTAAGGTAGCTGCTGATACGCATATAGCAGCGGCTTCACATCCGAGAATCCAGTTAGGCCGGATAACCCAGATAAACCGGAAATGTCTTCAGCAGGGCTGTTCCCAGACCCTGCCACACACATCAGCACAACGCGCTTTAGACACGGCTGCCCGTCACACGTGGGTTACACATCGCACACGGGACAGTTAAAGAAAGCTCGAGCAGGTGCATTAAGAATCGTTTTGGCAAGAACGATCCTTATCCACCTGACCCTAGCTGACCCTTTCACTCACTCGCTCACTCCCAGCATCCTCTCTGTGCAATGCACAGGTGGGGCTTTGCCTCTACGCACCTACCTCTGACCCTTTCACGCACCCAGACGCACACACCGGCCTCGAGCTGTACGAAACGAAAGGAAAAAACGTGACGCGAGAGACGAGCAAAAAAAAAAGAAAAGAGAATTAGGAAGACAGAAAATTGCGAATAAAGCCAACTGAATTCTTTCTGGCAAGCCACGAGCAGCGAGGTACCAAAGAAAAAGCTTTGGTATTCAGTGCGCGCCCATAGTCGTTCGAGCCGCCAAAGGACGTGTGCATGTGTTATATACGTGTCTGCGCGTAATGCGGAAAGCAATGCGGTGTCAAGTGGTAACGTGTGAGTAGATGTGAACTATAATACTGTGGGTCCTACTTTGAAAATGGATCGCAGAAAGTAAATGCGCCACATACGAGATGAGGGTAGTTAGGTATCACGGTTTCCATTCAAATGTGAAAATAGTAATGTAAACATGTAGATAACCAACACATAAAGCACCAAATAAATGTCAGGAAGTTCTCGAATCAACGTACGCAAGTGCGTGTACGACAGATTCAAGGGTCGTCGTTAAAACAAAACGTTTGCCCGGTGATTGTGTTGAGGTGAATTAATAAACCCTTTGTGTTCCTTACAGAGGATCGATCGTGGATGATGAAAATGCTCTGTTATAATACATGTATATACGTATACATATGTATGCGTACATATACATATCGCATTCTACATCACATGTGAATATTTATAATATACGTATTCTACTACGAGCACATATTTGCTACATGCGAATAGTGAGGAAATAATTGTTTCGCCGATGTACATTATAAGCGCGCAAAGACACATTTAACAGGTACCTAGCCATAAGGAGTCGACTACCTTGCGATAAAAATGATAAAAATAGAAAGATCACTTTGACACTAACCTTGCGTTCCGTCCATCTGACCGGTATCTAATCTATCCGTTACATCTTTCTGCAGCGGAGACCGTTTCTGCAGTTCCTCTACCGTCATTTCCAACGGCTCTATCTGAAACACAGTCGTACCCTCCGTTATTTCTGCTCGTACCACGTTGGTTGGTTTTATACCAAATTTTATTAGACGTACTTTAAACGTAACGTTAAAACACAGGGTAAACTAACTTTCATCTCTAAACGCTGATACACTGGATTAGGAAGCGTGTCTGGCAACGTGTAATCCGTGTCCTTCCCACTCTGTTCACTGGTCGTCGATTCGCTGGTACTTTCCGATTGAGATATTCTAGGGGTTAATGCTTTCTCTAAAATAGAATTATTCTGTTGCTTGGAGACTTTCTGCTTCTTCTTAGGTGTTTCTTCCTTCGCCGGTGGAACATCTTCTGCCACCGCTTGCTCGAGTTCAGCTAACCTCTTGTACGATTCCTTAGCAAAAATGTCACCGCCGGACAGGCCACGTATTTGCAAAGTTTCTGCCGCTTTCAGCAAAGCCGGCAAGTTTTTCTGCTCGATGTTCACCTCTCCCTTGTATATGAATATGAGAAGTGCCTCCAACTCGCTGAAGTGCACATCCTGAAGTATTATGACAGGATGCTGACATGGATTTGTCTGTGACAGAAAAATCATAAACAGATTGCAGGATAAACATTAAACTGAAAGCACCTCGTACCCATCGACATTATCCACAACGATTGATGTCACGTTAATTGAAAACTCCACCGAATTCAACCTGAACCGTATTAACGAAAATCAAAAAAAAGCGTGCGGCCACTTTGCCAAATCGATCTCAAATTCGAAATCACCGTCTCGAGAGTTCTAACCTCGACGCGAAAACATTAGGATGCAGCCAGCGACAGCTGTCAAACGCGGGCACTCTCATTCGCGTATCGAAAGATCGTAGCTCGACTGTATCGCGCTACCACTGAAATTAGGAGGACGATCCGAAATTCCGATTCGCGCGGAAACGACACTGCTTTGACAATCGTGACCTTGATCGCTCCTCACCTGGAAGACCTTCTTGAAGAAGGGACTGCTGGCCGATAATATCACTTTGTGTGCTGTTAAACACTGTCCGTCACTTGCCAGAGTCACATCCACGAGTCCCTCCTCCTCCCAGAGACTCTCGAAGCTGGTCGCGATATTGCTCAGGAAACTGTTCCACTTGAGGCATATTTGACTTGACATGTCGCAAAGAGGACGCTCCCGTGAATGTCAGGAATATTTCTCACGATATCGCGGACACGAGCGTTCACGCGACGACGACGACGTCGACGACGATCGCGGTAGAACAGCAATCGTGCCAGGCACGCACAAACATCCTCCGAGTCCGAGCAAGTCCGAGTATTCTCGATCTCGAAGTAGGGACTACCTTACGGGCCACCAATATGGCCGACCGCGCGCACACTACGACGGCGCGCGAAATTCAAACGTGTCCACGGAGCAACGCCACGCGATCCTTTATTTCTCGCCGATAAATTCGAACATTTATCACGGATAATGTCCCTTGGAAATTTCGCGATAACTACGATCGACTCGGCACGCGATACTCGTCAGATTAAGCACGAATCCTCGACCTTTCTACTAGAGAGGTAGTGAATGGTGACTTTGCGCGAGAGACGAACCCGTAGAATCTTCGTGGCGTCGTATTTAATGATTTCCAGTTCCCTCCAAGATGCTCGAGTATCAGATGGAACGTGATTATTGCACCGAGGACGATCTTTTCTAGATTCCACTTCGCGTCGAGCGAATCTTCGCGTGCCACACCCTCGAAACTCGTCTCGTCGTTCACAGAATTTTATTGTCGAACTGGCGATACGAACGAGCGGATCGAAAAAGGTACTGGTGAGTCTCACCGCAGTGTCGGTTGCAAGAAAGAAGACGTGCGTGCGTGCTGCGTGCTCACGTGCGTGCGTGCTCGCGTGCGTACACTCGACCGTACGGCCGTCAATTCCTGCGTGCGTGCCCGCTCGCGTGCATGCATGCTTGCGTGCGTTCGTGCCTATAAAAGAGTTCCATAATCGTTAAGGTTCTCTCTTGCCTTGCCTCGACGTTCCACGAGCATACGTATACGAAAAGTTCCAACGAAATAATCCATCGTCATCGAGACGCGCGCGAATTTCCTTCGCTCGTGGAAAACTCAATTCGTAGCTTCGATCTTTGCGCGACTGTTAATATAATTTCGTTTCTCGTTCCATTTTAATCTCATCGGTCGATTCGTGTACTATGAAACGCGCTTGGATGATCGTCGTTAAGAACCTCCTGTAATCGAAGGGGTAGGGACTCCTTTACCTGCTTTCGAACGTAGGATCATTTCCATGCGACAATTGTCGAGGCGTCGTCGAAGGAAGGAATGCGACTGTTTCCGGCGACAGGGTGAGCGTACAACTTGGAAAAAGGGGAGATTTTTACTGTGACTTTCTTTTATTAGTATCGAGTATCCTTGGAACTTTTGTAGATTCTCAAAAACCGAAAAGAGTTTCGAGAATTAGTCGAGCGAAGTTCGTAATCTATGAGCGTGAGTCGAGGATATTTTTACCGCCAGTTTTAGGAGGACGTAATGGCCACGAGGCTAGGTGATAAACTTGAAATTCGACGTAGTAGGAGACGTGGAAAATTCTCACGTGGAAACTTCGATTACGCGAGGCGACGCAGCGTAAAGCGAAAATTCTCCTGGGCGCGTTCGCGTGAAAGAGAAAAAGGAAAAGCCGCAATTCGCACTGGGAGATGGACGCACGCGATTTGCCGAACAGTTCTGGCTCCGGAGTAGCCGGTGTAGTCTAAAGAGTAGTCGCTCGCTTCCTGCCACGAAGGAATTTCCTGCAGTGTCGTCCTTGCGGACTTCACGGGGCTAAATTGCACAACGTTACTGCCGTTCGGTCGTTCGTGAGAAACGCCAATGCGTTGCAAAGCGGCCTCTCCAATGGAACCCGTCCATCTTTCGAGCCACGATTCTCACGATTAATGCCTCGTCGCGTGAAAGAAAAAGGGAGAGAGAAGTGGTGAAAAGTGTTCGTCGAAGACACGAAAGGGTACTTCGAATGAGTAAATATTCTCTAAACGCAACGTTCCATTTGCAATTAAAGTGGTAATGAGAAATCATCGAACCCTGGTTACTTTCCATTAAATTAGAAGTCTAGCCTGATAACTCCCGCTCGTAAATCGGAGGACACATCCGGTACGTATAATTATAGACCTACTTCCGTCTTGAACGTCGTGCCAAAGCTATTTGAAAAAAATTGTTACGAGCAAACTATTTTATTTAGTCTCCAGCATTATCTGTGTTCAACAACACGGTTTTTTCCCGAGCCAACTCCTGGTTACCAACTTAACTTCCTTTTGCGACATAATGTCATCGATGAGGACATCGATGTCTGTGCCCCTGTGAAAAGAACCAGATATCCGCCACTATTTTCACCCTCCTCTCGATTCGGACATAATAACGTAATCTCTAGGATATCTCACCTAGGCAATAAATTGTCAAATTGTGTAAACTTCTTTGGCGGTTCAACATTATCTTTTAAGTCGGCTTTATTAGAAGTCCAATTAGATAGCTTATGTAATTAAATAATGCTTTTTCCTTTTTTACTTCCTCTACCTTCTTTATATTCACTCGTATTGCCTAAATTAGTGAAATGTCCTATAAATGCTGTACTCTTATAAATTTTGTGTCTCCTCCACTACGTTCGGATTCTTCGTAATCTAAAAGGAGCCACCCATTTAAAACTATTTCTACCAAAGGTGTCAAGAGACCCCTTCTCAAATTGTATTTTAAATTTATTTTCCAAGTTGAATCATCTTTGCTCAATCACTTCTTCCACTATTCGCATATTAGCTGTTAAATTGATGTAGGGGTATCATTTTCCTGCAGCTCATCCTGGACACAAGAAGACGCCTCTTGGTCGAAATAGATATATAGAAAATCCCGGTAGAAATAGTGCTAAATAAATAAATAAGTAAATAACAGATCCGCGTGTCGAGAATTTGTCGAGTTTGTGAACTCGAGTCGTGAACGTGACTTCGCCTTTACACGCACGCATCGCGTTTAAAAACGCTTCGCGCGTGCGGCGTTAAAGGAGAAATATAAGCTTAGTCAGGTAGCGCGGGCTTCTTATCGATCACGAAGCGTGAATAAGTAGATATAGGTACGAGGGATCCGCAGTTGGTGGCCCTCGAGTGGCTTCGAAAACAAGAAGTCCAACACCCCTGGGTTATTCCCGTTCTTCCTACGAAACGACAGAGACCCTCTCGATTCGGAGCCTAATAAAGCAACCCACGTGGAACCGGTGAGCCCTCGATATTCTGAGGGGATGGGTTGAAAAACAGGTTCATTGTTCTTGAAATAATTCACTCGTGGTTACCTTCGCTCAGGCAAGTCGAGGATCCTCCTCGGAGGGGCGTGGGGGTTGGGCGGGTGTAACCAAGAAGGGTTTACGCACCCTTACCTCCCCTCGCTAATTTACTTCTCGATTCACTGACTGCAACGATGCTTACAGTGATAATAAGCCAAATGCGAATATCAAATGAACGACGAATACAATCAAATTTGAGCTGCGAGATCTATCTTAGGCTGGAAGCTAGTGACGCGCCGTGCAAAGCAACGACTCGAGAAACGAGCAGACCGAGGGAAAATAAACAAATGGATTACCGTTGGTAAAGTACGCTTTACTATGCGCGTTTCAAACAGGAATACATTTGTTTGTTTTCGTCGGTCCGCTCTTTCGCTTGGATCGCTACTTCGCTCGAAATACGATACCGCGTGGTAGAATTAGTTTCTGTAATTAATTACGATGCGATCGAAAGAAGAATTACTATAGGATAAATAACACCAAATTGTCCGACTAGTACTAAAATTGTATTACTGAATGCATTCCGTAATTGGTAGAACGTTGTGCGAGCCATATGTTTGTGCAAACTTATTTATGCTGTTTACGTTTTTGCTCTCGTTCCAGGAATACCTGAATAAAAGCAAGAGTCAGGTAAATCTTCATCGAAAAATATCCTACTATTGACCTGAAATGGGGGAGTTAAAGGATTTGTAAGCCGATCAGGGTACGAACTTCTTCGCAGGGACAATTGGAACCGACCCCACCACTTTGAAATCCTTCGAATTTGTCGTCCAATCGAAAAACCCCGTCGCCTCGGGATCAGAGGTGTTATAATAGGGAGAGCACGAAATTTCCATTTCATTTGTGATTTTCTGCTCGCAAGGTCGAAGTCTCGCGTCCGTGCTTTTAGAGATCGGTGGTACGCGCGCGTGCGCGTTTAATTTGTGTTTCTTATTTTTTTTTCTCCTTTTTTTTTTCTTCGTCGTCGGTAGAAAACTTTCGCGTACCTCGGTGTTACTCTTTCCGTGATCCCGCGCATCGTCGAAAGCCATGCCGAAGCAGAACAGAAGGTGCGCCAGTAGGCAGTGCAAAGGACGAATGCGAACAGACGACGTAAGTAGGACTCACGATTCTCTCGAACTTCTACGACGGTAGCGACCAAATTCAAATTTCCAAGATAATTTTAAATCTCGTTATTCGTGTCGGTCAATTTTACATCTGACGTTTCTCGCGGACTAATCGAAATCTCCCGCGCGAACGTTCTTACGGAGTGAGCGAATCGCGAACCAACAGACGCGTCACAGTCGACGAGTGCTCGACAGATAATTCGAAATCAATTACGCTCCGCGGTAATCTACGACGGCACATAAAAATACAACGATAAAGGCAACGACTTGACGTGGAATCCGTGGAAAAACGCGCAAATCCCGCATACGGCGGGGAACGCGAGAGAAGGAGATTATCGCGGTGTACACGACCGGCACGAAATCGTCACGTTTCATTTCGTCATTCGAAAGCTGCATTGTATATCGACGGTCGAAGCGTTTCAGCCAATTGGACGTGCGCGCGTAGAAAAGTGGTCTACGCTTGTCTCAGTACGATCTATCCAGGCGCGTTTCACCGCATTTTCGCGCTGCTTTTTCACTTTTACCACTCTCCTTCTTGCCTTTGGTCAACCCTCTACTCCCTCCCTACACGTCACAACTTGGCCCGATAAACCCGCGCGAAACTACCGCCCAGTGTCGCGAAGTGCACGCGGCTGACGAAAGTACGATCGCGTATAGGTCAGCAAGTTCCTTTCTAGGCGCGATAAAATAACCGAGAGATCTTATTCTCTTTTCCCTCGTGACAAAATTCGCAGGATCGCACCGCGACGATCGTCCACGAGCTCACGAAGACGGCCAATCGGTACAGTCCGTTCCAGAGGGAGGGAGCGCGCAGGAGCGAGTCTTCAAAGTCGTCTGATACTATCAAGGTCAAGGAGGTGACCTCCACTCTCACCACGAGGACGCACCAGCATAGTCATCCTCAAGAGGGGAAGCTCGCCAACGGGATCATCGAGAGTGGCATCAAGTACATCATGCTGCCCTTGCATTTGCTGCACTTTTGCATATTCGGCACGAGCATCTCTCCAGGGACAGTGGAGACCGCGAAGGTCGGGAGTGTCTCGTCCGACGTGTCGACGAATACGAGTAGTTCGAGACCCGTGGAGAATTCGAAACTCGCGGAAAACTCCGTGCGCGGTAAGGGCGAAAAAATTGTCGACTTTAAGGGTAGTGAGGATGCGCGTGTCCAGTGTGTCGAGGAAAGATGCACTAAGAGCACGGAGAGTACGCGGGTTCATTCCAAGGAAATGATCGGTGCCAAACGAGACGACGAGGCGCGATCTAAGCGAGATGACGAGGGACGCGTTAAACGAACCAAGGAAGACGAGGGACGAAGCACTTCATCGGACAAGCGAGAGAAGAGTAAAGAAGAAAGTGGCGAGAGAAAGAAGGTCCTCGTTGAGAATCGAAAAAATAATCGATCCCCCGTATCCTCGTCATCCTCCTCCTCCTCCACCGCGAGTTCTTCTAAGAGAACCAAGAGATCTGAGCAGAGAGACCGTTCTCCAAGTGTCACGAGAAATGAGAAGAGCCCGAGGAAGAAGATGAACGAGAATTCTGAAGATTCCGACGAAATGGTGACTGCGGCGGAGGATTCGGATTCTTCGAACGATCAGTGGAGCAGCGCGAACAGCACGATGGATATGTCTCTGGATCAAGGGAATTTCCTCGAGAAGAGCATGTTCGATTGCGAGTGCCGCGAGGAGCCCATGGATATTTCCATAGACGAGTCGTTTTATCCGGAGCGAAATGGTGGACACCACGTGATACCGAAGAGTAGAGAATCGTCTAGAGAACCGTGGACGGTGAAGACGACGTCGAAGGTAAGGAACCACGAGGGTTCGGGATCTGGTAACAGCAGTGACTCCGAGCCAATTTCGTTGTCGTCCGTGGACGAAGAGATCGCGAGAATTTTTCGGAAGAAGTGCACCTCTTCGGACGACGAAGCGTCGAGATGCTCTAGACGTGGCGCCTCGGGATCATCGAGACGAGAGGACGGAAGACAGAGTAATCCATACTCGAGGGACGATCGAGGAGAGTGGAGAAGGAGGAGGACACCAGTGCGTGGAACACATAGCAAGGAAGTATGCGAAGAGACGGATAGCAAGGAGAAGAAAAGGTTGAATGCCGAAGACGATGCGAGGGACAAGAAGAAGAGCGCAACGCGCGAGGAGAATAGAGGAAATTCGAAGCAGAATAGTCCTGGAAAGTCTTACAGATCTCGTCTTACCAGGACCCCGAGTAAGAGCAAGGAAACTCAGAGGAAGGAGGTGAAGTACAAGGAGAGAGCCACGCAGACCGACAGCGCATTTTCAGACGAGGATGTCGAAATGATATCTATAGATCCCAGGATGTCCGAGAAGAGGGTCTTTAACAGATCGGTTGAGAGAAGGCCGCGCACAACTTACCAGGTTCGTCAGATATCTTCTTACCTTGTGTCGAGATAGTTACTTATTGAGGCCCTTGGCTAGAACCTTTTTTCATATCATTAATTTAACCACCTTCTAATATAATATGTACAGGTATTTTTCGCGCTAGGAAAGAACGAATGAAAGATAATTCAAAAGATGATTTATACAAAGGGATGAAGTTTTCCGCAAAAATTCGAGCACCGCACTCCATTCGAAAGAATTTTTTTCTTCTAATTGTGTCTCTGAAATTATAAACTATGGCATGGGTTCGTTTTGTAAGCATGTTCACTTACACGGGATTTCGTGTAGAGAAGCGAGGCTTTCAAATCCTAAGGCTAATGTTAACGGTGCATCGTAACGCTTGCAGGTCGAGGCAATGGATCACGATCTGGATTACGTAGCGGACAACGAGGATTCGAATGACGGGTGTTTGAAATTAGCTCGTAGTCGGATATCTTCGAGCAGCACGTCTTCCTCTTCCACGGATCTCGGCTTCGACGAGCGAGGATGGCTCACTCCCGATGCAATTTCTCGTTTCGTCAGGTGGCAAAGCTTTTCCTCGGATGCGATCAAAACGACCCAGCGAGTGGTCGTAACACGAGCGCCACCGGGATTTCCACAATTTCCGCAAAATCCACCGGCATCTTCCTGCAACTGCGGTTATCCCGACTGCTTTATTTTACCAGTGACGATATCTAAGGATCAGGATAATCTTCCTCGAGTATCGGACTCCCAAGTCGGCCAAAATTATCCACCCGCGCTTAAACCCATGAAACATTTGTACCACGAATATCCAGAATTTATGGTTGCTCCTGAGGACATTCATGCATCGAAAATGTTGAGGGACATCTTCGAGAACGGTTACCGGTGCTAATGTGATTATCTGTATGTGTGTCTTTTGATTATCCGTTGAAAAGTGTGTATGAGAGTATTTTGTAGCAGTGCGAGATGTTTGAAAAGATTATCAAGACGTTTATCAAGATGGAAAATATATCGCTTTATTCGATCTTAATTTTTTTGTATTGCAGATCCGAGGTATTCCTTTAATAATTAATAAATTTGTTTTTTCCTTATCCCATGATAAATATCTTTATCACTCCTGCAAGACGAACTACTAGCTAAACAAAGCGCATATATAAATTTAGTTTAATTCATAAATTGCATTAAATACTACAGTTGGATACCAGTAATTGTTCAACGAATTTTATTTACAAAATACGTACAGAAAAAGTAGGGTGATCGTATCCTTTGAGTCAAATTATGGTGTAGGTGTAAATGAAAGGTTCATGGGTGACAATTGGCTCCCCGGGGTTGCTTCTGTTCGAACTGCTTGCTCGACTACAGGGTCAGTCTCATTCATATCTTCCACCTACGAACCCAAATAATTCATGAAATTCAAAATATAATATAAAACTGTTTAAGAACAATTAATGACTTACGACCATCGATGATTCTTCGACTTCTTTAACTCTCTTTTGAGCAATAGTTCTCAATAGAGCTTTTGCCTCCTCTTTAGTTTCATCGAATTGCAAACATTTTTGAGCATAATGATTAGCCTGATCCAATTGTTCCCGTTTTATATGATATTGCGTAAGATATTTATATGCATGGCTTAATTCTGTTCGATCCGCATTTCGAAATTCATCCATTACAAACTGTGTGTAGGCAGCTGCAGCATGATCGTTCTCACCCAATTTCTCGTACAGTCTAAGGGTAATGATAAATTTCAATTCACGAATGGTGCAAGAATTTTAATCCCAAAGCTCATACATACGTAGCTAATTTTATCAATGCCATTCCCTCTATGTCACCGACATTGCAAGCTTTATAGTAACACTTGAGAGCATCCTGAATTTTGTCTTGTTTCTCATACGCTTCGCCTAACGCAAGAAGCATTCTACTGTCGTGTGGACGTAATAATTGTGCTTGCTTGTAATAGTATAATCCATAAAAAGGCATCTTTAGGATTTCATAAGTTTGTCCCAAACCATACCATGCTCTGTAGTCCCTTCTATTTAATTCTACAAAAGAGCACCTGTGTTTAAAGTAATGCTAGATGTTATGCAAAAATTTAAGGCTATGCAAAAACACACCTATAGCTTGTCTATAACTGTGAATTGCACCATTTGTATTCTTCATTTCCATAAACTCATGTCCAAGTAACGTCCATACAGAAAGATATTGAGGATTTAATTTCAATGCTCTATGAAAATACATAACTGCTTTTTGATGGTCGGCCCTTAAACTATAGTAATTTCCTAAAATAAAATTCTATAATGTCGGAAACATTTACTTCTATGTTGCATAAATAGGAAACTGGTCCTTTAACTTCTACGATCGTGCTTTTATTACGATAATATCAACCTACCTACGATACAACATGTTTCCAATCTATATTTGTCTATTTCTGTTGCTCTATGCGCCAGATATGCCAATTCAACTTTCATTTCTTTTACGTAAAGCAAATTCGAGTAGGTATCCATATTGTCCAAACAATACGGATCTTGCTTGATAATTCTTTTAAATGTTTCTATTGCATTATCAACATCTAAAAAGAATATTTAATCGTATCGTACAATATTAGTTAATATTAGGTAAAATTAATTATACCTCTCCTATAATGTACTGCAATTGCCGTTTGAGCAAGTACGTAGCCATTTTTTTCAAATCCCAGATTCTGAAGCTCACAGTACAATGCTAAACCTTCATCAATTAGCTGTAATTCCAAATACATATGAGCCATAAAAAAATGCTTCATCCAATGATTTGGTAAACACAAACTTTCTAACTTTTCTCTGTCTGAGATCAAGGCAGCCAACTCTAACCAGGTGCCCCAATGCATAGGCTGTTTGTGCGTGGATTCTAATAAAACGTCAGTAGCTTCTCTGGTCAATTGTAACTTCTTTAAAGTTACCCCATACAGATACAGGCCAAAGCCATCCAATTTTCCAGCAACATGGTCTTTTCGTAAATCAGCGCATAGTAACTTCAAACTATCGTTCTTCAAAGGATCGGGGGGTATATCCGTCATATCGTCTATTTTCTTCTTTTCTCCAGATAGGTAACGAGAATACAAGTAGAGAAATCTGACCTTCGAAGTTTTACACTGCTCTGTGAAGTACGCCGCTCTGTCATACTCCTTTAAATCAAAATATGTCTTTGCCAATATATACATGTCATTCTCTTCGTCCACTTCTACCGCATCGACCTCTGCGGTTACATCGTGTGTATTCAAGGTGATATCTTTTAACGAATAATTCAGTTCCGCAAGCCTAAAACATAAAAAAATTTCATCTCATAGCTATTCAAATATGTATTCTTGTATGCATAATTACCATTTCGTCGTGTGCAACAGACCCCGCTGTGAGCATTCGTTGATACCATGTAACAGATCCGCCTTAACCTCTTTAATATCGAATTTCACCGATTCTTCCATATTTCCAACGCTAAATCTCTGGCAACATGTCGTCACACGCGGCTCATTGAACAGAAAATTATTTGTGGCTAAAAAGTAATAAATACTTTAACTTTCGCAAGTAATTCGCAAGAAGCTTGTTTGTGTCCATTATGCATGTCGCATTTGCATATTCGTATTCCATGTGCGCGAATACGAACTGCGAAGCAAAGGCTGCCTCCATCTGCTGGCAAATTACATCAGACGTGATAACTTCGCTATTTTATTTTCTACTCTCATTTTTCGTACGTTCGTGTTAGCAATCAGCAGGTAGAGGCGGTTACCACCATGCATCTTTCCTTTGATTTTTTAAACAACGGCAAGATTCGTCCAAGCAGTATAATATAGTGATTTAAGTCATACAAGCAAAGGCAATAATGCCGACGTATAATTTGTATTCGTGGGTAAGTCGACCGTTTATTTACTTGTGAAAAGGAATGAACGATGACTCACGTGGTCACTCCAAACTTCTACGAATGACAGAACAGGCATAGACCGCGACGTATAGTGAGACTATACGTGCGCCGCTAATCGTAAATATAAAGATCGTAAAGCGAGAATATTATGAAACGATAATTGAATATTTTTAGGGCGCTAATTCTCACGGACAATTGGGACAAAGCGTAAAATCGGAACAGTGTCTTCTTCCTCGAGAAGTAGATCTAACGAATTCCTCCTTAAATGCGGAGGATGTACAAAAAATTGTCGGCGGTGCGGGACACACGTTGATACTAGACAAAAGGGGGCAGGTTTATTCCTGCGGATGGAACAATAAAGGACAAACCGGTCATCCGGGAACGGAGGATGTTTTGATATTTCGCAAAGTCAATGGAAACATAAAGGATCAGGTCGTCGTAGACATCGCATGTGGCTGGGACAATTCTGCAGCTTTAACCAAAGAGAATACGGTATTTGTGTGGGGAGGAAATTCTTACGGTCAATTAGGTATCGATCCCTCCGCACTCCGATACTCGTGCGACCCTTTTCGGATTACAATTGAGAAAAGTATTAAACGTGTGGCAATGGGCTTAAGGCACACGGTTCTCGTTACCTGCGAAAATAAACTTTTGGCAGCGGGTGCAGGTAACAAAGGGCAATTAGGGAACGTTAACAGGGGACGTGACTGGTCGCACGAATTCACGGAAGGTAAAATCTATTTTTCCTTTCCTTTCCTTTCATTCTTTTCATAAAACATATATAAATATATGAATATATAAAATATACAAAAACACACATTTCGCTTCGTGCCTTTTTTTTAAATAGTTTAAGTTACACTCTAATTCGGAGATACTAAAATTCACCTCAATAGTTCCAGATCTGACGAATATAAAGGACGCGTCTTGCGGGCAGCGGCACACGATCGCAATAGCCGAGAACGGGGAACTTTATGCCTTTGGCGACAATAAACACGGTCAACTAGGTTTTAATCCTACATACGTGGCGTACACGTGGCTTTGGAATAAAGTACTCAACGCAGAAATGAAACCGAGCGCGAAAGTTTGCGCTGGCTGGAGTCACAATCTCGTACTAAATGGTAAAGCAAATAAAACTCTTGTACATACGTCACTACGACATAATTTGGTAATATAGCCCTTGAATAAGATCGAACAATTTTTAGATGAGGAGATCTTCGCGTGGGGTAGAAATACCTACGGACAATTGGGATGTAGAACATCCTTGAGGCCTCACCCTTGGATACCCGAACGAGTACAAGGACTTTCGAAAATAATGCAACTCGCCGTTGGTTCGGAGCACAATTTAATTGTAACCGGTAATCTTCTTTCATCGATCTAGAAGCAGCGTGCAATTACACGAAAAGATTCATGAATATCTTAGAAGCTAACAAACCCTGGTGTTTCAGAGGAGGGCGCGCTACTTTCCTGGGGCTGGAACGAGCACGGAAATTGCGGAAACGGCGCGGTGCAGGATATTTTCGTACCAGAAAAAGCTTCGATACCTTCAGATCTGAAAACTATTCTCATCGGGAGTGGTGCTGGACACTCATTCGCCGTTACGAGGAAGGACGATTAGCCGCGGAAAGATGTGCTGGAAAATTATACGAGTGGTCCGAATTAAACATTTTCTTATTAAAAAACCGTGTCACTTTGCGTACACCAGGGTAACGCTGTGTAAATAGAAGGAAAATCACTTTTTCTGCAATTCACAAGTTGGCCCACTTTAATGGTTCCAGACACGGGTGTTGCGCTTATTTTAATTCGCACGATACAGATGTACATATGTATACGCTTGTTTTAATAAAGATTATCTATTTAGGAAAGTGCATTGAGAATGGGGGTACGAGCGTGTATAGTTATGTCGAAGGAAGTATAGGGAATAGGGCGCGATCTCACCTGCGACTGTTCAGCACCTGCTGGTAGGCAACTGTCACTGCGACGCGCGCAAGGCAGCCGAATCACCCGACAGTTTTATTCATGATCGTACGAGCTTCAGTTCTTCGTTGTCGAAAGCACAAAAAAGACGAGGACCCGAGATATTCTGCGATATGTTGCGCGCGAGATCGCACAGCAACATTTGGTAAGTGAATAAATAAGCGCAAGTTTGTTCGTTGCGGTTTACCTCGATGTTTCGCACCAAGCGCGTTACCGGCCCAATCTTTTGACATTCACGCTTTCTGTTATTTCAGCGAGCAAGAGGCGAAATTCGTGCAAGACAGAATAGCTGGCGTGGAAAGACATTTCGCCGAGTTTTGCGCGATATTTGCCGCGTACACGAGAAAAGCGGCCAGGTAGGTTCACGATGTTCGATAAGGTATATCGATTATTTTCAGTACCTAAATGCGGCACGTACCCTTCTACCGTCTACACTGTAACGTTTTTAAATTTCTATCTGCTCGCGAATGCAATCCCATTTTCCTAACAATACTCTCAGTCTCGAATTTTGAAATTTTTAAATTCGAAGGCTTGGAACTGCGCGGTGGGAGACTTCGTTGTACGAGTAATGTTCGTTATCAAAGGACAGCAGTCCACCGATGCGCCTAATTTGTTTTGCTCTAAAATTGCCTCGTTTATCTGTACAGGTTGCGCGACAAAAACGACGAGGTCGCCAAGACAATTAAGACCTATGCAGAGTCGGAGACCATAAACCAATCGCTCAGCGCTGGACTAAACAATTTCTCTGCAACTCTCTCAGTGATAGGGGATTATAGGTAGGCTCTCAGAATGTGGGATAATAACACAGGTCTGCGAATAATGGGATTGTGATTGTTGTTGGGCAGCTGAGGGTCATTTCCGAAGTAATTTTTCGCGTAGAATCCGAATCCGAGGTCAGAATTGGCCCATAGGGTCAGGATTTTGAGATATTCGAGGTTATATACGTGAAAAATGGCTATTTTGGCTGTTTTTCAGGTTAGATACAGGCTGTACAAAATTTTTTGAATTTTTTCTACTAACTCCATCATTTAGTAATACCCTTCCCCTTCAAAATGTGCTCTCGAATGGTGCCGTACGATGTTCCTTTCAAAAGTTATGGCCATTTTAAGATGACTTGTCCGCCATATTTGATTCGTAGTACGAGGATTTTGAAAATCAAGCAATTCGCGCTAAATTTGTCCAGCAGCAATAAAGTGTGTTCACTCCTCAACGCAGTATATTAATCTATTTCTACGGAGTATATAGAATTGAGAAATTCAAATTGCAAATATAGTCGTCTGCCACTTTAGAACACTCACCCTCAATTTTTTAAATCTGACCTAATATTGTTGATCAGCGAGTTCAAAACCCCCCTATACGAAATTTAATGCGGATTGGTTGATTTTCAAAATTACTTCGGAAATGACCAACAATAAACCTCGCAGATCTGTGTAATAGATGTTCCTAATACGAAGTGGAAAACTTTCTTTCAGAGACGCAAAAGTGCAGAGGCTCGACGCAAAAGTAATTGCACCACTTTCGCAGTACGCGACGATTTGCAAACATGCGCGGGACGATGTTAAAAGCACATTTGCCGCACGAGACAGGGAGATTACGAGGAGGAGGCAGCTCGACAGGGTGAGAGAAAGGAATCCGCGGAATCGCCAAATGATCGTATCCTTTCATCTGTACAAATATCATAATCCATTAGACAAAATTAGTCACGCGCAATTCGATCCGAACGGAAAGTCCTCAACAAAAGCTATAGTCTCAGGCTGAATCGGAATTGATGAAAGCAACGGTCGAGGTCTCCAGAGTAATAAAAGGATTAGAGGAGCAGATCGATACATTTGAAAAGCGAAAATTGCACGATTTAAAGTCCGTACTTCTGGACTTTGTCATGGTTGAAATGAGCTTCCACACGAAGGCAATTGAATTGTTGACGAAAGCTTATCAAGATATATCTGAAATCGACGAAGTTAAAGATATCCAGGTGAGATAAGAAAGCGAAATGAGTAAT
The DNA here is from genome assembly GCA_944319695.1 of Tiphia femorata. Lineage (NCBI taxonomy): Eukaryota > Metazoa > Arthropoda > Insecta > Hymenoptera > Tiphiidae > Tiphia > Tiphia femorata. Next base: position 4,333,451 of record OX090899.1, read on the forward strand.
TAGAAAAATTGTAATGTACCCTTTTCGTATCGCGTACAGTTTACGTATACGTTGGGTAATAAGCGTAAAACTAACGTATATTTTACATCTGACGTGTAGGACTTTCAATTAACGAGAGGAACCATGAATGGGGTAATTCCTATAGTTAATTAACTAATACCCTTAAAGCTCATGCGTAAAAAACGTATCGATTTCGTTAATATCTCAATTTCCTTTAATCGAGAAATAATGCAATTATATATAGACGTTATATTAATCCGATGTTTTTTTCATATTTACATACAGGAATTTCGAGAAACAATGCGTGTGCCTGAATCTATTTCAAGATTGGATACAGTGAGTAGAACGTCATTTCGGCAGGCTTACTCATTGTCGAATTTAGCCACCCGTTTTACATCCTCCCCTATTATCACAAAGACGATACCTAAACGAACAGTCGAATCTGTAGTAAGTAAACGCCACATCATCGCGCAAGTCTTATCAACATATTTGTTGTCTCTTGGTCGAAAGCATGGGGAACGATACTGTCCGAAGAAAGACTAGTTTTATACGAAATCTTGAATATCAAATGAATTCTCTTAGGATTCCGGAAAAACCGGCTGCACAAACTCCTCCGAATCTATGAATATCGAAGAATACGGCGAGAGTACCGACGAAACGGAATCTATATCTGTCCAAGAGAAACCAGTGAGATCCAGACACAAGACAATGTAACTTTTACTCATATATTAACTTTTAAACTTCCTTCTAGATAAAAATACGTGAAAAGTCCAGAAAACGCTATATACTCAGACCCGTCCCAGCTATACCAGTGTTTCAAAAGTTATTAACAGCACCCGTAAGATACGGTTCACGTTCTACCATTAATCAAACGAGATAAGACTATAAGACTTACAATTCATTTTCTTGTACATTTTTCTGTGCAAGTTCAAATTTATTCTATTTCTATACGAAATACCCTGAGAATATAAGCAATAAAAATATTAAAATTTTCAATGTTGAATAAATATAATTTACTGCCACTTATTAACATATTAAACATATGCAAAAGAGATTTCTGACATTGTAAATGCACTAATAAAAATCTAACTCTCTTCTAACGTTACAGTAGAGCCGCTTAATTCTTTCTAAGCACAGCTAACACATGTTTAGTCGTCAATCTGACTTGTACATGTACTGTATTGTCTTAGCAATACAGAAAAATAATAACAAGAAAGATAAAGAAGAAGCATTTGTATAAAACAATGTAAGTTTATTTGTATCGTAACGGGAAAATGTTTACCAATAATTATATAAATACTGTTGTATTATACCACTTTGTTATCAGACTTCCCTCATGATTCACAATTTGTTTTGAAGTGAGGAGCATTTGGTTTAATCAGTTCCAGGCATGTAAAGTTCATTACTTTTCACCACCTTCCACTCCTGCTTGTGTCATTAGATCAGCAATGTTCTTCTCAAGATCGTCTATCCTGTTCCCCATTTCATCTAGTAATTCTTATTAAGGCTTCTTAATGTTGCTTCATAATGTTTTATTTTGACGCAAACCGCACAAGGTACAACTGGTGTATTCATGATAATGGCAAGGACAGTTGTTAAAATGTCTAAGTTACTACTCGTGAATGTTAATTCTTGCGTATGGCAAAAAAGATTTGTACACAGAAGGAATTTGTCAAAATACTATTGAAGCAAAGCAATTGGTATTTTACTTTTGAGGTTATGCGAGCAAAAATCTCCATCAGTAGAAAAAAGGATATTTCTTCCTATGACTTGGTCGGACATTGTTTGAAACTTGTCTTGCATATTCTGCAGTAATGTCTGCACCTGGAAATAGCACTCATAATGTTTACCCTAGCTATGCCAAAAAGTTTTGTATGATCCCAAACTTATTATCCAGTAGTAACGTTACGTTGGTGAAGTAATATTAAGATGTGCTCACGTATTGCGTCAACTCTTGCATATTTTTTGGATCTGCATTGTTGCCCATTCCATAATTATCGGTGTCCTCGCCTTTATGCTCTTGTTTAATATCAGCCATCCTTGACACACCGTGTACTTGCGGCCCTGAATGACAGCGCACTGAACTTGTTCGCCGCGCGAATAGTTTGGTTCAGCGCATGCGATAATTCAAATCGACCCCTTCTGAGACTGTCAGAGCAAGGTACCGTCGATTGATTTAACAGACGTTGAAAAAAATCGCCAACGCGAATCTCACCTGCGTATTATTATTGATTACCTGGGCAGTACCAGGCACAACTTTTCATGCATTTTACGTCACTTACGCACATACATAATTCCAACGACCCAAAATTTGTTTTCTACACATTTGACTGAATTTTACGCTAAAAAATGTGTTCTACGCATTATCCGTCAAATTTATAGATAGGTCTATTACGGAACTGGATATGATGTTTTCACAAACTCCATGTTATTGTCACAATGAAAGTATTTGTTACGAAATGGGCATTCCGTTCGTAGTAACGTCATACCAGCGTTTTTTTGCTTCCTTTGTGTTTCACAATTTATTACATCGTACGATGTTGATCTACTAGTTTTTATTATATCATAACACGATTTATGATTTTAGCGCAAAATTTTTGCTCCGTTCAAATCACTGTCATTTATAGTTATGAATATCCAAAGTGACTTTGCAGATAAACTGCACAATAATTCGAGAACAGGCTGTGACGTCTTCTTATTTTACAGACCACCGGTCAGTGATTGGTCAGTCAACAATGGACCCCTACCACTTGTCGCAGCTATAGATGTTTGTCTCATCAGCTGATGCATTGTAGAGTCCTCGAGATCGTGTCACAAACATCGGACTTATGTCGCAGTGACTTCTCGCCGTCTGTTAAATTGCCCGTTTCGCTTGTCAAACCAGTTTACAAAATTTATACGTGAAATGTATCATATTACGTTTGAAATTTAGGGGTTTTTTTTTTTTTTCGCAAAATCTGTTCGCACCTAGACAATGCGACTTTCGCTCCTTTTCTGCATATTTATCTTATATTGTTGTACCGAAACGGTGAACTCTCGGCATGTAAGAAGGAATCAAAACACTGCAGTAATATCTCCAGTTATATTAGGTAATATATAACTTTTCTAACTTGACACTATCAAAGCAAAAAATGTAAATGCTTGCGACGTAAAGTCTTACTTCTTACTGAGAGACATATAGTTATGGATAGTTTACCCAGAAAAACGAACAGATTTTCTCATTTTTTTTTGAGAGAGCTATTTTTTAAGTACATTAACAAACAATAACGTAAAGTACTCAACGCGCGTAGTTCCAGGAGATGGGGGTAATCAAATTGAGGCGAAACTTAATAAAACAAGTGCTGTGCATTATGTATGTGGAAAAGTTTCTACAGAATACTTTAATATATGGCTGAATATGGAATTACTTGTTCCAGTTATAATTGACTGTTGGGTAAGAGTTTTTCGTTTCTTATTTCAAATGTGTTTTTGCCGCCAATGTGTATTGTCATAGATATTATATTATTTTAGATTGATAATATGAAACTGATTTATAATAATGTAAGCAGAACAACAAGAAATCAAAATGGGGTAGATATAAGAATACCAGGCTGGGGTGAGTCATTTGTTGTAGAATATGTGGATCCAAGCAAAGCCTCCCCTGGAGCATATTTTAAGGATATCGCTGATATGCTCGTAAAGGATCTAGGATATGTAAGAAATATATCAATACGCGGTGCTCCGTATGATTTTAGGAAAGGACCCAGTAAGTCTATCGAGCTGAATGAATTCACCTTCTGCTTACATGTTAAAATTTACTTATATTCTATGCTTCTTTCTTTATACTGTCTTTGTAGATGAAAACGAGAATTACTTTATTCAATTGAAAGCACTAGTCGAACAGACATACGAGATGAATAATCAAACAGCAGTGACATTGTTGGCGCATAGTATGGGTGGGCCTATGTCACTAATATTCTTACAACGTCAAAGTCAAAAGTGGAAGAATAAGTACATTAATTCCCTGATCACTCTGGCAGCTGTTTGGGGAGGATCTGTTAAAGCGATCAAAGTTTTTGCTATAGGTAAATCTACTCGATATATCTGCTCTTAATTATTCGTATACTGTATCATCATTTAACAGTTATGTTAGACTGTTAGAAAAAAGTGCATTTGTCTCATAAATTCTGTGTAGGTATACCGAACAATTTATTGATTTATACAAATAACTGCAATATTTTAGGCGATGATTTGGGTGCATATCTTCTACGAGAAAGCGTTCTTAAAGATCAGCAGATCACAAGTCCTAGTTTAGGCTGGCTTTTACCATCAAAATTATTTTGGAAAGAAAGTGACATACTTGTGCAGACGGAATTTAAAAATTATACTCTCGCCAACCTGCAGGACTATCTTATGTAAATATATTTTTGTGTCAAATCTAAACATGTACTAAATTTGTTTGGTTAAAAAACATTATGCAAAAATTGTATTAATACTATATCCTCTTATAGAGATATAAATGTACCAAATGGGTGGGAATTTAGAAAAGACAATGAAAAATATCAGTTAAATTTCACTCCACCAGGTGTTCGATTGCACTGTCTATATGGAAGGAAAGTTCCTACTGTGGAGAGGTATTTTCAATGTCATGTGTACACATTTACTAAAGTCCATCCACTGCTTTTTAGCTTTGTTTGTAGTTAAAGTTGTGTTTTTCAATAAAGTTATTATAAATGTTCACAGATTATATTACAAAAGTGGCACATCAATTGACGGACGTCCAGAACTTATACTTGGAGATGGTGATGGTACTGTAAACTTACGAAGCTTAGAAGGTTGTACACATTGGTCGGAAAAACAAAAACAGAAGGTTTATTCTGAAAGTTTCCTTCAGGTTAATCACATGGATATTCTCAAAAATCCTGATGTCCTAAATTACATTAAGAGGGTTTTAGCAGTTTGATGAAGTACATTATAGATGACAATTTGTAAAATGCAAAGCTTAGTGAGTTGGATATCAAAACTTTGTGAGGTGGTTTCACCATCATTTTTACATGTGGTTATGTTGACAATATGATATATTGCATCAAAAACATACACATGGAAAGTGTCATATTATGAATTAATCCCCCTATAATTACTATCAGAATTATGTTCTGAAACCTGATTCTCTAACAATAAGTCCCCACATAAGAACCCACTGTTAAGTGATTGACAAAAAAGCGTAATGAAAGAACACTTCAACGATCTCCACAAAGTATGTTTTAGTAACAAATGTGATTATTTTTAACACACACATATATATATATATATATATATATATATATATATATATATATGTTAGATTTCATGAATTGAAGTAAGAAGTTTACCAGTAAGTGCATAGCTCAGGTTTTATTTTAACTTATAAGTGTAATAAATTTGCAAAATAATATAATGTCTTGCAAGTGTAAAACTTCCATGATACTTGATTACGTTAATAATAGTTATTACAGAACAATTATTTTGACTATTTATTTCAGGAGTATAATTTTAAAGATTTTTATCAATATTTCTAAGTTGTTATGTTTCTGTACTCGCTCAAATCATAGTATTAGAAATTACGGTGATATTAATGTAATTAATTAAGCAAAACCACTTTATAACAGAACTCCGCATGTAACAATTCTGTATAAAACTAATTTATTAATGTAAGTGCAGGGGCTAACGTAGTCATAGTATTTAACCTGATTTAATCAGGGCACTCACATATATTTTTTCTGTATTTCATTAATATACCATATGAAAATGTTTTTATAAATGGATATCCATACATATATTTTTGTGAGTTTGTATTGTTTCATGAAAATTTAACGTACATAGCAAAAAATAAAAGTAACGGATACAACTGAATACAACCCACGATTTATACACATAGAAATTTGTTATGTAAAGATTGAGAAGAATGTTGTTGCCTCTATCATAAAGCGTATAATAAACAAATTTCCAATCAGCAAAATCTTTTATTAAATTGTTTGGGCACCACAAAATATATTATACATCAAAATCAATAAGAAAAGGTGTCAAAATTAAAAAGCTCTCTTGAAAAATTATAATATTTATTAATAAACATTATGTTGTGCTACCACATATGAATGTTTGCTTTTATAGCTAAATAAATACATACAATACTCTTATCTCAAACTGCACCATATAGTTAAAATCTGCAGGCTGTGCAGTATTTGCAGTTACATATATGTATGTACACACACCCATTCATCGCGTATTCTTGTTTACAACATGATTTTCCTGTTGTTAGAAACATCCATACATTCAATTTATTACATTATTGCATTTCTATGGTGCTTATTCAAATAAAACGTATGTTATTTTTTAGTTTTATCTAGTTAACATTTTCTACACAAATGTGCACAAAAAGTTTAGGTCAGCCTCCGAAGAACACAGCGTAAAGGCAGCATAGGAATGCTCAAAATTTTTATTGTTACTTGTAAAACAGATATATATAATTATCATTCAATTTGACAATATTTTGCAATGAGGATGTAATTGTTTCTTGCTCTTTCAATGTATACAGCTTTGGATTCAAGTTCTGACTTTGTTTCGAAAATGAGAATTTTCCTTTTAAAAAATATATAAAAAACCTGAGTGGCAAGAGAGACATTTTTCTTTAATGTCAGTTAAGACCAGAGGATGTTTTGAAAAACGCATATAATCCCAAAGCCAAGATAGTGACTACAGTTATGGTCCTATAATTTCTAATACGGTATGGTATTCTTGGTGTAGCTTGGACAATTCTAAGTTGTCTTTGTCTTTCTCTTTCTTGGCGGCTTGCTTCAGCTTTTGTTTTCCATTCCTGCTCTTTGCATCGACGTTTGTGATCATATTCTTTTACATCATTGTTGATAGATTCCGGAGGATATTCACGATACAAGTTTTTTGCATCAACAAGTAGTTTTTCAAAAGGCAAATCATCTGGTAACTAGAATTAAGAATGTTATAATAAGCCAAGCAATTGACAATTGCTATGATTGAATTTATATGAATATAAATAATGTTACTACATTAATACATACTGTACACAATACTTTATGCGTATGACCCATATCGGGTGTAGTGTTAAATATCTCAGTTGCTCTATGAGCTACAATCACAGTACTCAGATAAAGAGGCATCAACGATGGACTACCAAGAAAATAATCAAACAATCTGTGTAATAATTTTCTGTTCTCTGCATATTTATGTGCGTACCATGTGGTATATTCGGCCAATGCAAAGTGTGGAAACAATTCTACACTGAAATATTTGGACATGTCATTTGATTATATATATAATAGTAAACTGGTAAGAATGGCTACGACTAACTTTTCCAAATGCTCGAGCAGTGATGGATGTACCCTTTCTAACAGGGCGAATATGTAAAATAATTCTTGATTGACCTTCTCCATAGTTTTCTCCATAAATCTCTCTAAAAACTCCAATGATATACTTTCAAGTATGTATAACCCTTGTTGCAATCCCATCACAATTAAAACAGTAGCTGCTACGTCATTATAACCCTGGTAATAACTAAGTATGCATTATTTTATTTTATATTTTGTACAACTGCTACTATATTTATATTAAATAGAATATTAAAACCAAAAATGGTTATATTTGTTCTTCACGCGTAAATCTATTTTCTATAAGTTATCTTAGGTAGTAAAAAAAACGAAGAACGAACAAACTATTTCTGATTTTGTAAGTATATAAGTGTACAAACTTTAATTCTGGATGTCTATGAAGCACCCAACACATCAGACGTGTCAACTGTCCTTGAAAATCTTCAATTTCAGCCTCAGTTGCATCTTGAGAAATATGACTACTACTCCTGGCGACATCCTTCAATATTTGTTGATAAACATCATTCGGTACGTGAGAGTGTATCTCGTCTAACCCAGTGGCAGACTCAAATAGCTTACTTGGGAGCCTCAGAAGCTTTGGCCAAAGAACCCTTCGTATATCATCTACAGATCATCTTTATGATTTCAAGACTTAGTTACAAGTAACAAAACTAGACTCAAGAAGGAACCATCGTTTACTATACGTTACAAGTTTGTTTCAAACTCTATTAGCGCAATGATATATTATTAAGTAAAAGAACATTTAACTCGTCACCCCAAATTTCTGCTCTTAGTACTGGTAATTTAGTCTAAAATTCAATAGAAATGTACATAATCTAATTTCAATTACAGCTGCAGGGTTCCTTATTGACTAGATTATTTTTTCCAAAATAAATATGTACCGTTAACCAAACCTTCGCTACTACAACCGAGTAATCTGAGTTCACCTAAAGTGAGTTCTGGTTTAACAATAGTGCCTCTTATAACGCTTATCTTCATGCGTTCTCGGCTATTGACCATAGCGGTACTATCGGGCTCCACAACAGTATCGTCGCTCATTAAAAGTCCATTTTGCTTGGTAGGTGAATCCGAGTCTTTGAGGTCCGGTATTCGTGGTATAATGTCATCGTTCCATGCCTTTACCGATTCGGAGATTGTCAATAAGGGAGCACTATCACAAGTATCGGCGTCAACATCCGCCGAGGACACGTAATTCATCGTGCCGATGAAATTTTTTCGCCGATTTCTCAGGTTATTCCACTCTGTCCCATCTGACATTTGATCCGATTCTTCCGAGGGAGATTGCAACGGGGATAATTTTTCCTCTTCCGCATCCATATTTTTATTTAGTGAAACAGGTTACAGCACATAATTCACAGAGCATTGCACGGGCACGGATAATTTAGTGTGGGAACCAGGGAAAACCTTTGCGAGCACGGCACGCCGATGATCTGTTTAGATCAAAAGTGACACGCATTGGTACCGTCATTAATTTACACATCTCTCGTGGGAGGAGACGTTCGGTCTATGACGTTTTATAGTGACGTATTAATTCATCATACCTTACCTCGAATCGATACACTGACATTCGATATTTATATCGATGATCATTACCGGATACTTGCCATCTCGACGTAGCTTTTATCTTTTTCAATTGCACGAAACAAATATCGCAAATATCGTAGGCCAACGTAACCGATACGTTTCTTTCGCTCCGACAGATTGCATTGTCCTATCTTTCATAAATGTGCGCTAACTTTATGTAATTCGACGATTATTACAGATGTCCGACACGGGATAGCTCTTTATTTTTCGAATCGACAAGTGGACGAAGTGTGCAGCAAATACACACGTTGTTATACCGATCGCTGCTCAATGCACGAGACAAGACAAGTAATAAAAAAATATCTAACGTGTGTAATCTTGTACAATCTGCGATACGATGAGAGCGCCACTGTACGAACGATAGTCGAACTGAACCGGCGCGACGACAGACGTATCAGCTGATGGCAGAAGGATTCGCAACTGCTGCCACTAGTCGCGAATGCAGAAAATGGTGGACGTTCAAAATTTAAATGGTATTTAAATAATCACTTTACGATTATTCAATACGGTAATAGATTATAATCTATTAATAATTATTAAGAAATATTAGTTTGATAACATAAACGTGCAATAATACTTATTTCACGTTGCGGCATATTAAAAGCTGCGTAGATGATTTTGTCATAAAATATAGGGAAGGTTAACAAATTCCATGCACGGTTACTTTCGTTTGCGACGAATCATATAAATGATTAAGCGGAGAAGGATATAATAAAGTATTTCAAAAAACGATAATACACTGGCGCCTAGAAATAATCCAGCTGCACCACCGACGGACGCTAAAAATAAGTAGAATTATTATTTTTTTTTTTTACTCTTGTCAATGCGCGACTCGAACGACCAAGTCTCGCAGTATTTCACATTGCACTGCTGGTAACTGTGCCATTCGAGCACAAATAAAGTTACAGAGAAACATTTGTTTCCCATTCGACCGTCTATTTGTAAAGTATTCGAACATGAACTATGAATTTGACTAGTAATTATTGTAAATTTCATACTTAAGAAATCATTGAATCCGTAGATTTCCAGACGATAATATATACCTTCCGGCAATCGTACTTTCAACGTGACAGCGGATACATTCAGAGGTGACTGTTGCTTTCTGAAAGACCGTGATCACAATCGCAATTACTCGTTCGTGTCTTTTACGTGGGGACGCGTACTTGAATATACATCTTACTCACAATTCGACCTGCACAATACTGTCCACAATATAACTGATTGTGTTACAATTGGGCAGGCACTTGCATTTAGCCGGTGGTACCTCGTAAAGAAATAATTCATGCTTAATGTTACCAATGCACCGTAACTGCGCCACGTTGCATGTCGGTACATTGCCTGAAAAGTAAGACAAACTCGATCACCGAGTGAAGTCATTATTGGACAATTTGTAAAATTACTATATGCAATTTGGTTTTCTCACTCATTGGTCTCGCGAAATGCGGCAGACATCCACAATGTTTTTTTATCACGTCAAATCTACACTCGACAGTGCACGCATTGTGAGTGTATACGGGCCACATCTTTAAACCCTTGTCTTCCAAGAACTTGCATTTCCTTCGTTGCGTCGAAATTTCAAGCAAGCTCCGTTCCGCCACGGTAGCACTAATTGAGAATTGAATGGTCTTCACACTTAGAGCTTGGACGAAAATCATTTTATGCTGGTAATTCCATATTTCCCCAGGATTAAGAATACCGAGCTACACGTGGTACATTGTACACGGGACATAAGATTTTAAAAATTTGCGATGCATATGAGAACATGTGTTTGGGGGTATAAAACATTTTAATAACTTTGCAAAATACTCACTAGCATATGTACATCCGAATTTACAGTTTCCACTAATTCACCGTCAACATCATAATTATAAACTGGTACTGATTTAGGTGTAGGGATTGCAGTCCAATTATTGCTTAACCAATACCTGCGTGACTCAAAGTTTTTAATACACCCAATGACACAAAAAGATACAACATTTGGAATAATTACTCATAGATTAGGAAAATCGAATCACATCAAGACGTATAAAGTATAGAGTCATAATTTGGGCATGAAAAAAATTAGATATAAGCGCAGTATGGTAACGATTATTCTTTCTGAGAACGTCCAAGAGGAAAGTATGTTACAGTACTCACTCAGGTGAGGCGTAAATACTAATGTAATTTCTCGCAGGTAAGCAGAGCCCTTTTTCCGTGACCATCCATTTTTCGTTAGACAGAATCGCAGACAGAAACTTGTACGATCCCTGATATCTCAATTCATAGAGTATTTCCAACCACTTTTCAGGCGGAGCTCCATTATAGTCAGGGACTCTGTCCATTCCTTCATACGTAATGTTTGATAAGATTGTAAAAAATCTTCTCGCCTCTCGCGTGTCCTCCACTCCGTATCTATACAAAGTAAGCCTGTATTGTCTTCGCCCCTTTAATTAATAGCTTCACAATCGTACCGTTCAAATATCGAGGGTATCTTCCTGACATCTATGTTATGAACCGGACAAATGATTATAGCAGGTTTTGATATTTCGAAAGCTTCCACATCACTGTCTAAAATCGTGACCGTAGCTTCGTCTTGATATCGTTGCCAAAATATGAACGATAACAAGATTAGGCATACAAGAGATCCCAATATGAAGAGAACCGCCAAAAACCTACGAAGGAAAATGATCTTTTCTGCGTATTATATGTATAAACACATTGCGTACGAGTCACGAGATATCTCGTTTGCATACATAATAACTAGATATATAAAAAATGTATAGTAATATTTTAGAATGCTTTATATGAATATAATACCAAATGTGAATTAAAAAGGTGCATATATGCATCGTATAAAGCGTTTCTGGAGCGTTCAAAAATGTGCGGGCCCTGGGAGCGCGTTGAGCGCGTAGAGCGCCGTACGCAATATGTTAATAGCTAAAGTGCAGCCGTTTGTAATATATTTACTTTCATCGCCTAGATATAAATATCAGAATTTCAGTCCTACAATGTATACAGGGTGTTTGACATAAGATGGATAACCCGAAAGTTGGTGATAAATGGGGTAAAACCGAGAAGAAAAGTCATGTACCATAATGCAAAATTCGCAATAGTTATCGAGATATTAATAAAAACGCGTGAGCCAATGAGCGGAGCCGGTGAACGGCGATGGACAAGAGGCGCGCGGTGAGAGGCAAGCGCGGTAGATAAGAGGCGCGCGGCGAGGGAAAAGCGCGCCTCTTGCTCATCGCGCTTGCCCCACTTGTCTATCGCGCTTGCCTCTCACCGCGCGCCTCTTGTCAGTCGCCATTCACCGGCTCCGCTCATTGGCTCACGCGTTTTTATTAATATCTCGATAACTATTGCGAATTTTGCATTATGGTACATGACTTTTCTTCTCGGTTTTACCCCATCTATCATTAACTTTCGGGTTATCCATCTTATGTCAAACACCCTGTATATATACCAAAATCAAACATACTTTTCTATGGGGTGTCTGCGGGGCGCCACAAGATGCTTAAGTCCGTGGAAAGTCGAGTTACTAGCAAACTCAACAAAATATTTTCCCAGAGGGGACACGGCATTTATTTTGTCCATGCCGACGTGCGTGGGAAATCTGTCGGTCACAGAATCATTTCTTAGAGTGTTTCTCATGCGTTCCTGGACATCCGGTAGAATTTCGTTCATGTAAGATATTTTTGACCCTTCGTTCCTGAATGCACGTTTCCGTTTCTTGCAACATCTCCATTTGTCTTCCTCATTCCTTGCCATTCTTCAACCTGCTATCTCGAAAATTAGCTTACAAATAGCGGTTTCTAATATTATATTAAAACTATTATTTTACTGCACAGTGGCGTACTCACGCACAAGTCCAATTCACGTTATCGTTTCCCGTAGTTCTACGCTTATGGTAAATATATATGCTTGGGGCCCACAGTCACAAATTTACTTTTTTATTTAAGTCACTCACTCTGAGACTCCTCTTTTGTTTAAATAGTAACTAAATTTAGCGACATTACACAGCGCTTGTTACGCGGAGGAAAAACTACTTGGTGCTCGCTTACTAAGTAAATTGTGTCCAATATAATTTGAAGTTAATATATGACTGTGCCTTTTGCCACGTTTATAGAGCTTGAAATCGATTCAAGATTTTCATTAAATATTCTGCATGCATGACGCATTGTGCAGATTCCCCGACAGATAGGATGCTACTATAAACGCTATGTTCTCTGATTTAAGCGCGTACTTTCAGCGATATGGTCGATAAGAATGGATCTCGCAAAACTTTTATAAAGATTAGGAATAAATAATGTAAACGAGATGGCGATAGTTTTTTTAAAGTCAATTTTCTCTTTTGTTTTAGTAAATAGAAGTCAACTAACTACTGTAATCGAAACTTTATTGTTTTTTGTACAGTATTCGTCAATCATAATCTAATAATAAAGGAGTTAGACGGTGAAAAAAATCAAAGTAAGAAAAAATTCAGTTGGCCATCTCTCCCGGGGCGTCCGGTAGAGATGGCCACAGTACCAAGGGAGTGATGGCCATACCTAATTTTTAGTTTTCTGGCCTGTACCCTTGCTTTTTCTTCAATAAATATTCTTCCTCTATGGCCATTATACTCTGAAAAAAGTGGGCGATGTCACCCGATTCTACTGGTGAGATGACCACCCCAATAATCCAAGCCGAACATAATGACAAAGACGCTAACTTTTAGCTTAAAAACATCTCAACACACACCGCTCCATTACTAAGTTGTTGAAACACATTACTTTAAAAACATGTACGGTAAATCAGATGCTTTTTAATAAGGCTGAGAAATAATATGGGATATCTCAAAATGTAAATCTTTAATACTTACTTTTTTCCTCTTTAATCGTGATGAAAACAGCCAACACTCAAACTTGTCATGACAACGAGTCATACTAATTTGCATAAGAAGCCATCTGTAATTAGCTTTTCGAATTTCGGGCGCGGGCCATCCCTCCCGCATGGCCATCTCTACCGGACTTACCCTATATTTTCTATAATCATCAATTAGACAACATCCACATTCTATTTGTGTACCTACGCACTAGTAGGGTGCCCCGTAATTAGTGTAAGACACGCGAATGGGAGGTTCCTGGGCCGCCGTACAGAAACAACTTTTTCCTTTGGCAAAATATCGGGTGAACCTGCTTTTGAATTATTAACGAAAAACCCTGGCTAATGAACGCGCGAGTAGAGTCCGCGCTCACAATCAGCCACGTAGCATTAGTTGTCCTTTGCGTTCAACTGTGCTCCCGAACAAACGCGCCACGGTGGTACAATCGGGTGAAATGATGAATACAAAATTAAAAAAATTACAATTAGTCATAAATAATGAATAAAATAACTAGGTAATAGGCACGTCAAATCTACAAATCTATTTTCCCGAATACCACTATTCAGTATTCAAAATAAACGCGGAATGAGGTTGTAAGAATTATTTTTGGCAATTATCGCGAAAAGGGAAACGAAGAAAACCATTTGGAATGAATAAACAAAGTAGAAAATAAGCAAAACCTACTTCGAATTCGAACTATCCAGAGGATCAGCGATAAGTGCCGTACTGTCTACGTTCCTTTTATGGAAAATACTTATTGCTTTTCTTTTTTTGTTGTTAAAATATACGTACACAATACATTCCGGCAGCCACGGTTATTCCCTGTTTCTTCGGACAGGTTATGCGTCAAACGCGATTTCCAGCGATATACGATAACCCTTGGTAGCCTGGCACACTTGAGAGTGCATCAGGATCGCCCCACGCGTGAACTTAGGCACTTGGCTGTCTTAGAAAATTATTTGGCGCTACAAATGAGTCGATAAAAGAGTATAAATTTAGGAAAAAGTGCTTGTCGAATAAATTAATGAACTAGGGGGCAGAGTCCTCTGCGCTTTCGCTTCGCTCAAGCGCCAACCCCCTCAAGATCGCCTTTGCTCACGTTTCGCGCTCGCCCACGAATTTCAAAAGGTTTCGAAATTGTGGAAAATTCAAGTATTGAGATATTAAACTATGCTACAGAGTCCTCTGCGCTTTCGCTTCGCTCAAGCGCCATACCCCCCGAGGTAGTCGGATGCTCGCGCTTCGCGCTCGCCCACGAAATGCAGCATTTCTGCAATAGGCCCAAGTGATCGCAACCAGACAATTAAATGCATCCGAACCAAAATTTGACATGTACATAGAGTATATACACCTTTACTGCGGTGAAACTTTATGCATGGTTATCTTCAACCATTCAGAAATTGCGACAAATTGAAATCTTTAATCCAGTATTCCGGCGAGACGCTTGCGCGGATTCAAACACAATTTGGCATATAGTTTAAAACTATACCCATTTGGTGCCACGAAACTTTATGCATGGTTATCTTCAACCATTCAGATATTGCGGCAAATTGAAATCTTTAATCCAGTATTCCAGCGAAATGTTTGCGCGGATTCAAACAAAATTTGGCATGTAATTTAAAAATATACCCACTTGGCCACGAAACATTATGCATGGTCATCTTGAACCGTTTCGAAATTACGGGATTTTCAAACTATAGTTATAAAATAATGGATTAAATATTTGAAACCGGCACCATTTCGAAACGGCTCAAGATGGTTATACATAAAGTTTCGTGGCACCAAATGGATATACAGGGTGTCTCAGACCACCCATACAATCTCTCGTGGGGACATAGAGCGGCTTGCGCTGAACATAAAAGTCCTGTACCGTTTTGCGATAATCGCAATATTTATTGAGTTATTAATTGTTAAAGATCAAAGGAAAGGGCGTCCGCCAAAATAGCAGCGGGAGAAGCAATGGAGTCTCTGCGAGCTGTAGGACGGCCCAGTTTACCTACAAACAAATGCGGGGTGCGGTAAGGGAAGAATAACGAAAAAGAAGCCGGCCGTACAGCGGTGTCTCAGCCTTCCCCTTACCGCGTCCCGCGTTTGTTTGTAGGTAAACTGGGCCGTCCTACAGCTCGCAGAGGTACCAGCGCTCCCCCCGCTGCTATTTTGGCGGACGCCCTTTCCTTTGATCTTTAACAATTAATAACTCGATAAATATTGCGAATATTGAATAATGGTCCAGGACTTTTGTGTTTATATTAAGCCGCTCTACGTCCCCACGAGAGATTGTATGGGTGGTCTGAGACACCCTGTATACTCGATGTACATGCCAAATTTTGTTCGGATCTGTTCAGCCGTTTGGCCGGAATACTGGACTAATGGATTAATGAATTTTGCACTATTTCCATTAGTGCAGTATTCCGGCCAAACGGCTGAACGGATCGCAACGAAATTTGGCATGTACTTTGAGTATATATCCATTTGGTGCCAGCAAACTTTATGTATCGCTACCTTCAGCCGTTTAGAAATGGCAGCAATATTAAATTTAAATTACATTTTTTTCAAATTTTGAATCTCCCGCCATTTTGTGTTGGTTCAAGGTGGCGGCTCACAAACCTTATTGTCAACTCACAGTAGTGTACTTGATTTTTGTGCCAAATTTCGTCCCGATCGGTTCAGCCGTTTTTCCGAAATCGAGGATCTACACGGACACACACACACACACACACACACACACACGAACGGTTTTCGCGATGGCGATTGCATAAGTCACTCCCTTTACGGTCGTGCCTAAAAAGGATTGGCGGATTATTGAATGTCAATGGAATATCAAAATGAAACCAATTACTCACAGAATTCGATAAAACTGGGTCGTTGTTGCTGGATCACTGATCCTGATTCGAAGAATCCGTGGGATAAGCTGATCTCGGGGGATCATTGAACTCACATCGCTGCACGGTCACTACCCCTATCGACGCTTGTGTATGATGGTTTCGATGCTAATCTCTAAAGGTTGATTAATTATATCTCCCGAAAGGACCCATTGTTCTTACACTGCGACTAGAAATACATACCCATACCATTTCCGATCGGCAGCATTTGACGGTAGGTGTAATACTTAAAGTTAATCCAAACTTAATCCCAAGCATATCTCTGTTTGTTCGCGACCACGGTCAAACGTGACGGGTTGCCAACGCTACCGTGACTCAGCGCGGGCTCTACGCGCGCGTTCATTGGCCAGGGTCTTTCATTAATAATTCAAAAACCAAGCCTCGACCGATATTTTGCCAAAGGAAAAAGTTGTTCAGAATCAACCCACGAATCTCCGCCTGACGGTTCTTACAGTACTCTTTTGGAACAACAAAAACCAAGGAGAATTTTAGCGAGTTGCAGGACACACTCGATGCATTCTCAAATTACACAATACTAAGCTCGTGATAATTCAAAAAATATATCGGCGAGCATTTATTTCTCCACTGAAGACAGTACCGTGAAATAGGACATGGAAGTTTGTACAACCTACCGAAAACATGTTTTAATAACACCTTTATTTAATAGAATTCAGCAAAATTTGAAACTTAATTCCTACCATGGCAAAATTTTCCAGCAACAAGTTATATAACCCACCAGCGGTCAGTACACTAGGTTTCCCACTTCTCGTCAGAATTAACAACAATAATTTATTAGTCTTAACGCTTACGTTGTACCATAACATGCTGTAACTATATAAAAATAGTGTTCCAGATCAAAAGTTTTTTTAACCATAAGGCGTATCATTCAGCATTCGTTCTACTTACGCTTGGTTACCAAATTCTACAGATTGGTTAAATAAATCCTGTCCCGGATAAGTCATGCAAAATAGATGTACTGATTGGCCAAAAAAAAATTGTGCGTATCTACCAGTCTCTTTAATCCGATTTGCAAAGATTCGTACCTGAAGCTGAATAATTTATACAAATTACATTCTCTACTATCATAACAGTCACATGTGCGATAATAGCGCTTAAAAGCAATTGATTACTTGCACTAATGTCAGACTCAGAAGGATAATAACAACTCCGATTTGGAAAAGGTAAGCCGAGGAGTATGCCGATTCAATGAGAGTAACATATCTATAAAAATATACACAGTTAAATGAATTGGAAATTACTTTGTCTTGTTTACATTTGGCAACACTTTCTATAGCATGCACAAACTATCGCAAGGAATGTAATACAGCGTATTTTCATTAAAGTTTATTAGGAATAATAATACAAACTCTAAAGCTCTTTGATGAGCTTGGATGCCACGGATCAGGTTTCTGTAGTGTGCATCTTCTTCTTTTGAAGTAAATGCCCCCTTAGGGTCTGCGCGACCCCCTGCGTGTGATACTCGGTACCTACAGCACAATGTACGGTCAGATATTATTTTTAAAAAGTGAGTCAATTTAAATCAGTACCATAAGTAGTTTGGCTCCGTATTGTCGTTCACGTACAAGTATCTACTTTAAATGGTGTAAGTAAAATTAGGGAGAAAAAAATTATGGAAGAATTATTTTTCCTGCAATGTGGAAAATTGTTTCGTTGATTCGGTAGAGGAAATGTGAAACAATAAGTTTACTGATTGAAAGCATTTTATAGTTACCCTGCCACTGCGAATAATCCACAAGCGTGTGCAACGTAAACCATGAATGTTCCATCCACAGCGACAAGTACAGTCTGTGCTATCAATGACGAAATGCACATGTGCATTACGATGTATGGAAAATACGTGGCTTCGTCAATACAGTAGTCGGCTACATAATTATAAACGTGAGGTCTTGAGTGGTTTAACGGTACAATCGCATCAAGGACAAGAGGTATCACAGATTGCATGCTGTATATGATGACCGCTGCGTACAAACTCACTGAAAATATATTCCCGAAATTAATGTGCACTAGATGTAGACTTTATCACGCTAAGTTCTAACAAAGAAACAGACGTGACATAGTATGACGTGATATACATACGGTCTCCAATTACCGCATTCTGTTTAGTTAACTTATGCACTAGCTTACTCCTACCACATAAGCATCATATAAACATCTGAATGTGTTCAATTTGCTCAGACAAAATTAATGTAGGAGGATGTGCAACTTTATGGGTTATGGTTAGCGATATTTACCAGTATAAAATATTGTGTAAGACCTTCCTTTCTCAGCATACTGGCACAAAATATCAGCTTCCTCCTTCGGTCTACTCACTTGCCAATCGCGTTGCAAACCTTCTATCAGTTCCATCATCTATAATTTTTAAAAGTTGAACAATTTCTAAATAACTTAGTAATGTAGGGATGTATCGACTTAACTTTGTTAGCGTTACTATGATAATTGTTGATCAATTTACATATGCATCCCTTCGCCATTAATGCATATGGAAGAATCTCTAAAACAGTTCCCAGGTCGCCATTGGTGTTGTATATCTTCATCGTCTAAAATTAATGTGTGTATGTAAGCATGCGTTATTCATCAATTCTTCTTCACCATAACCCCCGTACTGTCAAAATACTTTTCACTAATTAAGCAAGTGCGAGTAATTATCCGCACCATAACTACTAGAGCAAACACGAGAGTACCGAGTGTACCATAACGTCCAACAAGAATCTTTTTTGTAGGTGGATAAGGCCATGCACCTATTGCTTTCATCAAAGCTAGATTTATCTTAAAATAACGGCTATTTAATATATCCATGTCCGTTTGCCAATAACGTGGTATTTAATGGCAAAGGGAGCCTCGGCTACTAAAGGGTGTAAAATTCTTAATCCGCTCGTGCGGTAAAGATGCCGCACTTCCTGCTTCAAAATAATTCATTGCGCGTGGAAATGGCTGTTAATTAGCGGTAAGGTTCGACTCATCCCACTGCACTGCCAGTGAAATCTACCAGTTTCTCTTTTATTATGCATAGTGTGCAGCAGATGTGCATGCTACGATTGTTCCGAAGTCGCGTACAAACGAGTTGTAATCTTTTTTTCATAAGCAAGGCACGTCAGTTTAGTAGCGACATAAGAAGTTTAACCCTCATCGTACACACATGGGTCTTTCGAGTCCAATCTGTTTCTATTTATGCACGCTTCTCGTAACGTCGAGGATTCCCCACTCTTTATCCCCTCCCTAAAAAAACTTAGTGGTGGGGTACGTCTTTGTGTAGTAAGGCGATTCTGAGAAGCACCTCGCTTACGCATAGCAGCAGGTTGAAACCTGCAGCGGGCACGAAAGACCCATATGTGTACGGGACGTAAGCTAAATTGTGCCAAGAGGAAACTGTTGCATTCACCGTAAATATAATATTTTAACAGAAGAATAATATAACGTAAGTATAATATTTTATAAAATGATGTGCAAATAGTTATTTTTATAAATGTAAGACGTTCTGGTCCCTTGGGCCTGGACATCGTCGGGATTCGAGATCTGACCACTGCACTGCACATGGCCCACCCGAGGCCGGACCATTGCATTGCACGTGGCCCCAAAGGGGTCCCCAAAACTGCAGGACACATGACATTTTATGACGGGGAAAGCGCGGACAGGAACGTAGTCAGGATGGACGGAACAGGCAGTTGGTTGCAGAGCGTCTTAGCCTTTGGATCTTTGCGAGCAATACATTCACTCTTGTTGGAATCTACGAGCATTTCATTTCTATTACCGTCTCTCCCCGCTACTCTTTCTTACATAAAAAAAAATTGTTTTTACAAAAAGCGAATAGAATATAAGAAATATGGGGACAAGAGATACCGAGTGCGCTCGTATTATGTGCGAATGTGAAGAAGAGGAACTTCTGGGAGAAGAATCCGATAACGAAGAGGACTTTATAACGTCCGCAGAGAGCGAGGAGGATGGATTGGATGACGATGACGATTTTCCTCCGGCAAATGTGTCGCGCGAAAAAGGCATGCCCTCAACTAGCGTTGGTCGTCCAAAACAATTTTTGTACGGAAAAGACAATTATAAATGGTCGATGAAGGCTCCTGAATGAAGAGGAAGAACATCTAACGTGGTGCATTTTGCTAAGTGCAAAGAAGCAGCTGCAGAAGCGAGAACACCTTTTGAGAAAACCGATTTGTGGGGAACATCGCGTTCGAATATGCTACGAATGTAACGCATAACATTTATAAAAAAATCACGCATTTTCATGTGGCCAAATAAGTATACTTTTGCACAATATATGGCACTCGTGTTTTTTTTTAACTCTCCTATCTGAACTAAAAACCCCTGCAGTCATTCTTTCACATGTATTCATTATAAAAAGTTATGATTTTTTCGTGTAACAGCTGCATTTCCCCATTCTTTCATTAATATTTGTTAAATATATAACACTACACTTTTTTTATACTAAAATACAGTACAGACATTTCTTCTAGAACCTTCAAAATACTTCCATGAATTTTTTCAGATTTTTTTAACTGTTTTAAATAGGTCACAAACTTGTCGGACTCGAAATACCCATGTGTGTATAGATGAGGCACTGTTTTGTAGTGTGTATTATGAGGGTTAATCATGTTTAATTGCTTCGAAAATTTCTCGCAAACGCGTCTCCCATATTAGATTTCAGGAGATCGATAAGTATCCGAAGGGTGCATACTTTAAATCTCACGGTAATAGCTTGCGATTGCTTTGTCGTAGAACTGTGGCGGTGCCTGCGCAGTGGGGAGTGAGCAATGGCAGCTGCGCATAACGTCAACACCAACGTAGCGCGTACAATTGGATGCGTTCAGCAGACAAGCTGCTTAGCGCTTTCCGCTGTCTGGCAGCAGCATACGACTTCTGCCACCGAGGAGAGATGTGTAAAGAGGGTCAGCGCATGCCGATCTAGGGACTCCGGTTTGCGGGCGAGGCGGGCGCGGGGATATTTACAGTGTTCTATTTGAGCGATCGGACACCCATATATTTTATAAGCAAAATTTTACTTTTTGCACTTGGACCGAACGTGGACCTAATTGTAGTAACACCGAAGAGATGTTATTAACACGTTCACGCCGGGGCGAATTTCTACGTTTCCCCGCGTGAGGCGGGACTGCCTTATCTCGTTACGCTTCGTGGGGCGGGGTGATACTGTTGCGAGTTCGAACGCGCTTGCGAGATCACAACAGTTCGAGGCTTCGAACACGCTAAATGCGAGATTGCAACAGTTCTGACATAGTGTTTTTTTGAGCGCACATTTCTTGCATCAAGTGTAAAGGTAGGTAAAATTATATTTTCTTCTACAGAGGCGGTTAGCATTTTTTTGAAGTTTTGCCCATATAAATAATAGATAAAATAGATATGGAAGAAAGTGGTTCGTCTGAAGAGTCTATTATTGGAATCAGAAAAAATATGCGAAGATTTAGAATAGTAAACACACTCACTCTCACTATTGCTCTCTCGTTTTGATGTAGTCTTCAGCGCTGCTCACAGAACGCGCAGTCTATGAGTATAAGTCCATGTGTGATGCACGCCGCCCACGCAATAGTCAACTGTGACCCACCTGTGATGCACGCCGCCCCACGGAACAGTCAAGTGTGACCCACCGGTGGGTCACCCCGGCGTGAACGTGTTAAAGAGGGTCAGCGCTTAGCATCTAGGAACGTCGGCCTCTGGACGCGGCGGGCGCGGGGATAATTGCAGTACCCTGTTCGATCAACGAACTATGTTGATTGGCTATGTAATTATGCCAAAGTGGCGCTGACCACCCAAAATTTTCTAAAAGTTTTTTGACGTCCCTAGATCGGCGTGCACTGACCCTCTTTACACATCTCTCCTCGGTGCTTTTAGTATGCTGGAAAAACTGGCGACCGCTTAGTAAACATGTTGGAAAAGCATAAAGCGCTAGGTGGCTTTCAGCCGAAAATCTTACAACAATTGCAAAGCTGCTTGTTCTGCTGAACGCAGCCCTTGAGCATCAATAGTGGTTGAGAATTCTACGTGACCGACCGATGGTCGACGACAATTCACTCCAATCTCTTAGGCATAGCCAGGCATAGCGCGTATGTAGTTCACAATCTAAGGTGTAGTATTGTGTGGATGTAATCCTAACCTCGACATCGCTCTGCATTTAATTCACTTTTACATCTTAAAAGGTTAGTGCACAATGTGTCTACTGATTTATATCCAACTACTGTTTGCCATACTTAGTCAATGAAATGTCCAATTCATTTTTTATTAACAGAAAAAGATGGCCAGAGGTCTTATTTACAATCTTCTGCTGAAAAGAACGTCTACGTTCGCATTGACAATTCTAGTGGGAAGTTTTCTTTTTGAACGGACTCTCGATTTAACATGTGATTCAATCTTCTATAAAATAAATAAGGGGGTATGTATACAAGCACGTAATACAGAAAGGTTTTATATTTTGTAATGGTCAAGTAATTTGTACAGCTGAATTCGTTGTGGTGAAATATATTCTTATTGATTCGGTCAATCATAATGGCTAAAGAGTTAATTGCATTATGACTTTGTGAAGTATTTATTGACTTAAATGATTTCAGAATTAATGCATGTAGTGTGTATCATTAGTACCGGAATAATAAATGAATAAAAGGAAGAAGTATCAGACCAATGTTTTGGCTTTTTACTATAAGACAGACAATGTCTATTGCATAACACATTTGATGTAATATGAATACCACATATATATTTTTACCTTTATGCAAATAGGTCACTTTCTTATAACAATTTAATATAATTGTCATTTTGTATTTTATATGTTACAAAATTCTGTTTTTTCTATGGAATTAAGTAGAAAAAAATGCAAGATATATCAAACGTTAAATTAGAAAATTGTAGGGTAAATGAGGACACGCAATAATATACAATATAAAAGTGTACTTAACACGATTAAATATTCTTTTTTGTTACAGAAACTATGGAAAGACATTAAACATAAATATGAAACTGATTAGGCTTCCTCACGACGTGAAATACTTAATAAGCATGTCTAGTACCTAAGTGTTATCTTCATCAAATGTAAATAAAAGTAAGATCTTTAATGAAGATGTAGATTATTTCAATCCTATGTAAAATAAAGTGTCGAAAAGTCATTAAAGGTTTAAAATTATTTTGAAAACATGTATTACTCGTATGTGTTTACATACACCGTATTTTGACTCTGCATTTCTCTCTTCTGGTACACAAACTTGGATGTAGATAATTTTAATAAGTATTATTGAAATTACTGCCCAGTGCTATTTGGTCCCGTGACACTAGGTTGCATGAAACGACCAGCAAATAAAGTTCCCTTTGTTTCAAGGTCTACTATGGCAAACACAAATGGTCGATCCGCTCTAAAGGTTTGTGTTGTAGAGCCCATTAGTGGTACAATCGATATTCCTGCATTATAAGTATTAAATATAAATACACAAATGTATTCTGTAATAATGTATATCTCCGTGTATTAATAGTAGAGAAAAAAAGATGTATGTGGTATATGTTACTGACTCGAATTATACACCAAACTAATTTACCTGTTACAGCAGCAGCCATTGTGCCATCCTCATCAACTTCGATTTTAGCATTTTGCAAAATATTTCCAACTCTTAAGGAAGGTTCGGATGAAATACCTGATAAGTTTGCAACTGTTTCAAAGAGATCTCGTATACCCATCTAAAAACAATACATATAGATCTGTCTAATTATAGCTTTCTTTTATATTTTAGAATTGCATTGGAAAGTACAGTTTTCTATAATCCATGATTGCATAATTAACGGATGCGCCACTGCATGTGTTACGAGTACATCGCATATGCCAAAATATGTACAATCTATTATAAATAATAACGTACCCGTGTCAAGGAAGATCGCAAATCGAGTTTACTCTCAATTTGGAATCTAGGCAGAGAAAGTACAACTTCTGTATCTTCGAGACTCTCGAGGAGCACCGACATAGGTATATATGAGAGATCCTTGGAAAGTATTTGTAAATACTGGTCATTTTTTGGATTACTGGGAAGTAAGACCAACATTGAAGTTTTTTTATCCTAGTAAATTTGCAATGACAATTATGAATCTTTATATACGTCTCAGTGATGTATTGCTTATAGATATTTTGCTGTTTGATCATAATTTCGTCTTTACCGAGTATGGTATTTCTATGACGTCCGCATCGAGTGCTGCAACGTAACTGTATCGATAGTGAGCATCATTTGTCATCATATAAACGTCCTGACAATTACGATTAGGAACATGGAAGCACTGAATTTCTGTATACTGTTTATCGAAGGCGTTTAACCATCGCCCTTTAAAGTACAGGGCTGATGTTAAGAATAGGCGAGTATCCGGATCGAGGCCACCTAAGAAAGAAAGTAAAAAATAATTGTACTGTCATTATTGAAACTCCGTAACAGTAATTCGAATGAATAGTCCTAAGTAATCGTATACTTGGATCGACAAGATGTCGCACGTTCTGTCGGGTTGCCTCCTTAACCCAATTGTTGATCGTATTCGCCGAAACGGCAGTGTCTGCGAAATTCAACGTGTGAACGTCTGCGTTGTAATATCTCTGTAAGATGTCCACGTAATTGTTGCTTATTCTAAGTTCATTGCTGGTCCAGAGGCGGGTCGCCAAATCCATCGTAGTTCCGCCATTGTTGCTCTAACAACGTTTAAATATTTAAGATGATCGCCATGCCGTTGTAATTATTTTCCGTTGCAATTTTTTTTACAGAATATCTCATCTGATATTCTTCAATACCTTTAACGGTGCGATTGTTCGCCCGACCAGTCTCCTGATCGCCGCTTCATCCGCTGGTAATCTTAAAGTGCTAATGATCTCTTGTCGTGTTCTACCGCCAGTCCCTTCCAACAAAGTCATCAAAGCTATCTTTGCACTGGCTGGTGAGATTATTACGTTTCCCTCGATTTCCTCGTTCACCGCCTGCAATCGATCGAACGTATCAAGAGAGACGAGTAAGTGAATATATTAAAATACATTAACTGACTTCTTACTTGCAGCAAGTCGATATTGAAGAAGTTGAATCGTTCTTCTGAACTGGGTATTGATTGTTGAACTGGAATAAAATGTACTTGCCATTAATTTTACAGCCTTTACCGAAGGAACGTTACTTTGCCATAAAAAGGCGTCGAACCATTACTTTCGTAGAAATCACTTTCAATGTATGCATGCACACGATAAAAGGATTATAAGAGGCACGTTTTTCTACATTAATGGAAAGAAGTAAAATGTAAGCGATTCTGGATCGTTCAGTTCATAATACACCTTGGAAGTGGTCGAATAGCTCCGCCGAATTGTCCTCGCCGGGTCATAAGAGGTAATGTAATGTTTACATACAATTCACATTGCTTTCTTAAACAATTATTGTGCAAAGTACGAAATTTAAGTGTTACATAAAAATAACCGAGATTGCGCATTCACGACTATCGAAACGATTCTCTTTCGACCATTCGCCGTTAAACCGGAGTAATATCGTTGTAGTTGCTTCAGGCTGTCACATTCGTCGAAGTCATACGAGTCCGTATTGTTATTAACTCGAAACTCTCGGTACGCGTATTCGGAGATATTGAGGAGACCTACCTGCGAGCGCGAGGCTAACACAAAACAACAGTTTGCACGTCATCTCCTCAACTTTAAGGGGATACGCCAGATCTTTGGAAAAGCAAGCGTAGATCGTCGATACCGAATAGCCGTTCAACTTTTGCGGAAATGCGTAACGCTTCGAAAGCAGCTTCCGTGTTGTGTATAGGTTCGATCATCGACTGATCCCCACTCACGAGGTGTTACCAGATCAACTGACACGTGGAATCGTAAACAATTGTGGTCAGACGATACGATAAACCTTCTTCCTCTCTCGTGGGCACGGTGTCACATCCGTCGGCATTGCGGAGCGCGCGTGAATAAACCGCATAATTCTGAGTGGAAGTGGATTTTGTGTTTCTACTCTGTTGATTGTGTATTCTATAGATCCTTGTATGAATTTGGTGTACGTGGTCGTATTGTCTCTCGGAGCATCAGGCTTGTACTGGCGCGAAGGGAGAAAATGAAGCGCGCCTTGCAAACACGTGTGACCGTCGTTCGTGGACGAGAGTAGAGGATAAACGATAAAGAAGAAGAAAGATCGATGTGGAATTTCCGTGCCGCGCGTGACTGCGTCATTGGGCTCTCCCGTGGCGAAACGATTATGCGCAACATGCCATCGATTTTCGCCCCGCATTCTGTGCAAAAGTTGCAACGGAAAAGATTACGTGTTTTTCGTCCGAGAGATAACCACTACAAAGTCCATGAGCTCTATTTCGATCGATATTGCAAGGAGATGTGCGAGACGATAGCTTTTCGAATTCATTATGCACCTTCACCGCTTACATGAAAATATAAGGAAAATCACTTGAATGCGGTCAGCAAGTTCTGCGGAGCACAGACTGTCGCTTGATCTTCGGAAGATCAAATAACGAAGCGTACAAAATTGCATGATTTTTCCCTTTATTATAACTCTTTGGTTCATAAATGCCTAATGGTCGAGATCCCGTATTGACGGCGATTGTTCTTTTTCTACCTAGAATACTGATATTCGACTTAGACAAATAATCGAAAGGTAAAGCTTTTCAGCGAGGTACATTAATAACTAGCTACTTAGCGGCACGATTTTGTTCAAACGCAATATAATCAGCTCGAATAAATTCGAGGATGCGCGTTAATAGTTTTATATGTTATTACATAAATATATCCATGTCTCCACCTTATAATAATCGCCTAACAGCTAATTGGAAAAAGTACAGATGGCAATAATCGAAATAGCTAGCGGTAGATTAGATACATGCACATTACTCCAAACGTATATTTCTCTGAATATTTCGTTAACAAGATTAACAAGATGTTTGTATTTGTGGTTAATAGCAATTCACGTAGTGGCCCTTAACATCGGCGCCTTCTCCCTAGCTCGGACACACGCTATTTCAATAATTACGATTTAAAAGATATTCGCAATCGCTGCTTCTAGATCTGTGCAGACATTCGTCGTTCCGTACACATTACAAAAGGGAGTAATTTGAAATTGGAAGGGCAAGATTACGCCGATGAAGTCCACGGCACATAAATTACCATTAATCAGCTTCACGTCACAGCTATGCCAAGAATTACCAAACCATAACCAACATTTTTAGCAATGTGTTAAAACGCTTCAAATCTCAGCCAGCCATTCCTGCATGTTCCATAGCGGCCTTGCCCAATTTTTACTCAATGCTAGTTACCGGTATTGGGTGCGACAGGTGCGTTCAGTCGTGTGGGCAAGTCCAGTCTTACGTTAGCTGTGCTACCAGCCATCTCAAGAGGATTAGCCACTTGGCCGATATAAAGAATGGTCCCCGTTGTCTCGTCCTCTATGTAGAACACGAACGGTCTGTCCGCGTGGAACGTCATATCGCTCACCTTGTTGCCAAGTACCACTTCTACGGAATCCCAAAAAGAAGCAACATAAAATGAACGAACCTTGAAGTAAACGAGGAACACGCCGATAAACGTTGTGTCGGTAACTCACCGGATGCCGCATAAGCGGTGGTGCCTCTCTCATTCACTTCGATACCTGATTTTTGAACAATATCCGTCACCATCAGATGCCTCGAAGTTCTCCTCGTTTTTGCGATCCCCGTAAGGGTCGCGGTATTATCGAAGATCTCCTGAATGCCCAACTAATAACAATAATTACGAACATTAGATAGTTTAATTTCTAGAATATATTAGAAATTTCAAGCTGGTACATCGAGAGAGATAATTCACCTGTTTCAGGCTCTGCTCCAAATGACTGGTGAAGTCAAACTTGAATTTAGGCAGGCTGACTTCGATGGGCAATTCCTGCATGAGCCACACGTGTCTCATTAATATGAACGGATTGATGTTATTTATCATCATGTCCAGTTCATTCATACTCGACGGAAGAATCACATACATAGCGTACTTGTGACCCTGAATTGGAAAGAAATTCGTATAGTAGGGATTCGCAGATTAAATCTAAAGAGGGAATCGATGCCTCGACTTGTACCTGATATGGGAGACGCAAGATCTTGGCGTTCAGTTCTGCGGATTCGGAATAATAAAATCTTCCTGTGGTTTGCATATAGGGAACCTCCACGGTATCGTGGCTGTTCAAGTAGAATTTATTTGAGATAGTATTGTTCGGTAAGAAACCGTGTCGCCACGCGCCCTTGAAGAAGAGCGCGTTCAATATTAGCATCACCGCATTCTCTACACTGCGTTCTGCGTGAGAGAAGAAGGTGTTATTAGACTGGAGTTTGTAATAAATTCCAACTATTCTGTCTCGTCGTTCGAACGGTCACACAGTAATAATCACGATATACGCATAAACTGTCTACAGAAGGATGATCCCGTAAAAGCATCGTAACCCTTACCGTCCTCTATCATCTTGGCGATGCTTCCATGGGTTATATTACTGACCCAAGCGTTAATGTGATCCACGACGGGGCGCCCGTAAGACAAATTCGTATTAATTAAATCTGCGTCGTAGAAAGTTTTCGCGATGGAGGCGTAACGTTGCCTGGTCTGAACGCTGTTGTCCACGTAAAGGCGGGTACCGATGTCCAGAGTGTAAGTGGGAGACGTCACCTGTATAGAAAAGAATTTACCGATGACGTAGAGTTGAATTTACGTTTAAGCGCACGAGGTCTTGGGAGGGATGTAAAAATACGCACTCGGAGAGAATGCAAAAGAGCCTGAAACATGTCCCTGGTGGCTGGCCTCGTTACAGGTAGTTGCATCGCCGTGGCCAGCTCGTGCGCGGTTAGATCCTGCGCGCCCTCGTAGAGAACGCTAAGGACCAATTTCACAGAGAGGGGTGATACGAGCAAATTTCCATAGTACTTGGTCGTCATTATCTGTAAACGATATTCAGCAGGGTGAAAACGACATTTCAAGCTTCCGCGTCGAGGAAAAATCGGTCAGTGGTAGTCTGCTACCTTAAACAAATTCCAATCGAAGAGACTGGAGCGCTCTCCCGAATAAGGGACGAAGTCATCGTCATCGTCATCCACCGGTGAAACTTGTGGCGCCACTCTTGTCGTTATGATCGGCCTAGCGGTTTTGTATACCCCTACTCCTTCGCAATCTCTCGCCACAAACATTAAACTCCATAGCGTAAGAACGCATCCTGGAAAGAAAAGAACATATTTTTCTCCATCGTCTCTCCGTGCTTTTTGTCTCGTTTCTCTTTGTCACTTACGACTCTAGTTTCTCCATTCATCATCGAAACT
This sequence comes from Tiphia femorata, assembly GCA_944319695.1. Taxonomy (NCBI): domain Eukaryota; kingdom Metazoa; phylum Arthropoda; class Insecta; order Hymenoptera; family Tiphiidae; genus Tiphia; species Tiphia femorata. Next base: position 4,363,450 of record OX090899.1, read on the forward strand.
TACGAATATTTACTGCCAATCGAAACTCGTCGGTTATTCATTAACGCGGGGTAATATCGACGAGCAACGAATTGCGCAATGCTCGTCGAATTACAGATAATTGAAATTTTTCCCTTCTTATCGTGAATCCGACGAATCCAAGATCACTCGAGGAAGTATCGCGCTCGGATTTTACTCTTTTCACGAAACCGACGACTTTTCTCTATCCCGATAGCACTTGACCAAAGGTGCTAAAATTTGGGCAAAAGCAAACAGAATTAACGAGCTTCGTCCGCTTTCACGAGGATAGGTTTCATCGAGTAAACCTACACACCGGCGCGCTCACGGTCAGCAACCTCGATCACGAACGGAGATCTCTAGCCTTGGCCTTTGATTTGCTGTGAAAAATTCTCGTCGAACAGAAATAAACCGAAAGAACGAGTTCCCTCGTGCCTGGACTCTATTCGCGAATCTTTGTTTAGCGAGGCAATAATTATTATCGCCCGATATCCGCAGGATTGATTGTCAGAAGTCATTTCGCAATTATGTATGGTACAACACGGTCCACGTTCCGCAAATCGACCGATGCGAATAACGGTTCGGCAGAACTAAGAAGCGTCCCGTATCTCATTTAACTTTCTCGTCCTTGGCGACGCGCGACGCTTACGCGCAAACCCAACGACGAACATATTTGTATCCGCGATATTATTATAATAATAATGTCTATACCGTGCGCGATTTGACGCAGCCTCCGTAAATAACGGAGTGCAAAGGAGAACGAAATTGTCTCTTACCCAGGGCGCCAATGTGCCGCATGATCGGTCGTGAAGCTCACAGTGGACGGTACGAGCGAGGACTGAATTGTCGGGACGAACTAACAGCGACTTTGAGGAAGTTCGGTGTAGCCGGCGTGCCAGTGCGTCACTACAATCCAGGGGCGTTCGAACAACGGTGTGTTCTCCAGAGAGTAAAACCGGTCGCAGAGACGATCTCACAGTCCACGAGCTTTAGGAGCGCAACGCATGGATCGGAGGAGGTGACGCGATGAGGCGCGCGCGCGGGAGTGACGACGAACCGGCACGATGCTTGCTTGTGGTGGTGGACCAAAAAGACTCGGGACACTAGGAACATGGATTCGCATTAGCATACGATACGTTGTCGAACAGTCGAATGTTTATTTTCAGGATCGATGTAAAAAATTCACTCGTTCCGACGTACTTTCCTTCACACTTTCGCTCTGACGCGAAAGATACGGCCAGGAAAACGCATGACGATCTTCTTATCTCGCGCGGGTTGTCCCCATGCAGCGTGCGGTTGAGTAGCAATCGTAGAACAAGTTACGCACACTCCTCTCGGATAAGGTAAAATTGTCATTGTGACAATGAGACGCGTGCGTAGTAATTTGTTTGAAGGAAAACGGTGAAAACCTGTTGTCCGTCGTGTATTAGCGCCTAGATATACGAGGATTTCTATGAAGCGAACCGCGAGAAAGATTTCAGATTGGAGATAATGGAAGTAACAGAAAGGCTCGTGACGTTTTTTTCATTTTTTCTTGTTGGAATCTCGATGGGAAGTATCGATTGGTAACTTGCGAAAGAGCTGGGCGTTTAGTTCGGTCGTCATCGGTAATTTCGAGGGATTCCAAATGTAAGAAATGCTTCTCGACGTAATCAAACGTACTCCGCGCGCTGTTAGGTGAGTTCAATGTGTGAACCGAGGAGATAAAAGATAAAGTTGGTAATGTTTAATTTATTTCGATTTGTATGGTACAGTTTCGATCGCTCGTATTATCGCGCAAGCGAAACTATAGTATTAAATATTGCAGAGTGTAATTAAATTAAATGATCGTTGGTGTGAGGTTCGTTAATTTAACGAAAATATAGAAAGGAGCAATGGCGATGATTCGTTATCGAATATTAAGTTGACCGTCCTCTTGGGGTGTCTTCTCTTGTTTTGCTTTCATGTGCGCGTCTCTTTGCATGGCCGCATACTTGTCGATGGCTTTTGTCACTACCACAGTGGCGGCATTCACGCTTTCCGGTGTTATATAGGTGCGCGCCAATTCAGCTACCTGATCCCGCACCTGCGAGCGGAAGTATAAGCAATTAACGATTAATTTCATTGACTCACGCACATTGTCGCGCGTGCACGCATCGTTCGCTCTTAGGTGATGGTATTCCATTGTAAATTCGTAGACAATTCCAAAACAGTAGCTCTTGTAACACTAGAACTACCAAGCCGGTCAGAATGACTGCTCAACAAAAGAAGTTTCCATATGAAAAGAAAAGTAAATGGCAGCTCAGTGATAAAATAAACGCTCTCTCTGTTATAATAAGTGGTCAACAAAAGAAGTTTCCATACGAAAACCAAAATTGGTAGTTCTAATGTTAAAGAAAAATTCTTGTGAAAAATGTATGCACCCGGTCATTTTGACTAGTCGGCAATTCTAATGTTAACGACACAGCGCACAATTCAACAGTGGCCACTAATTCCACGAAACTTTGTATCCTTATCTGTGCTTTCTCAATACGATGGACTTTCCAATGACAAGAGTAGGCCGATAAACTCTGTTCGACCATATCGCCGAGAAATCCCTCTTAAAGCTTATTCAAAGAATAATTACGCGTAATCTGAAATTGATCGCTTACCTGCGCTTTGGTGAGTCCCGAGCCAAGAAAACTGATGGAGCAGATAGGCGTGAAGGTGCAAACTAATGTGGTAAATGCTGCACCCAGGAAGATCAAGAGTAAAACGTGGACCACATAAGCTGCGATGTTGGTACCGTAGCTCAGAATGGCACCAGCAACGGGCACGACGCTCATCATGAAATCTGACGTCCAGTAGGAATTTCTTTGGGCAGGTGCAACCGCAGGTACAAAGTAACTACTGTCGTATCCTTTATCGGAGTATCCGGTGCTCGAGTATTCCGGGTAAGACGGGTAATAATACTGGGCGGCCGGTAGGCGAGCGTCCTGTCCAGAGAAATAGGTTTGAGGGTGGATTTCGCTCTCGGAAAACCCAGGTACCGACGACTGCTTCTGCGTTTGTTGGTTGATTTCCGCGTTCGACGCGATCGTACCTCCGTAGACAACTCCACACAGGGCCAGGACCACCAGAAGGCACCGCATTTTGGTCTCTTAAAACTTAAATAAGTGATTTTAGGAAGAGGGTCATTTATCGCGCACAGATCGCTTGCAATGAAGTTTCATCGCTCTAATGTTTATCGTGCTCCATTTCTCAAATGCCGAATTCGCTATTGTATATGAGCTCTGCTCCAATATCGTATTAGCGTAATAAATTTGAAAATAAAGAATACCGTGGGTGCTTGGATATTATGATTTTTGAATGTATAAATGTAAGTGGAGTAGGTACTTACGGGTTTGTCTTGGAAAAAAGACTTAAACTTCGAGATGGTTCGAGCGTTTCCGCAGGATATTCTGACACTGAAGGGCAATTTTGAACAGCAGCCTTATATAGTGTACGGTAATGTCGAAAGTGTGTAAGTGTGCTTGACAAAGCCGAAAATTTTCCCTACCCCTAACGGTTCATTTCTCATTGGGGTTGAAAGAGTGATTCTATGGGTCCGAAGATACCTGAGCGCGGAAAGTGTATGTCTGGATGACTATCCGTGCTCGAAGTAATAACCGTTCAAGTACTCCACCATGATCATTACGTCTACGTATCTATTTAAACAAGTTTATAGCTTTTCCTCTTCACCTTTTTGATTTTGCGATTGCTGACTATAACATTAATATTGTTCCTTTTAAGTGACTCCTCACGGGCAACGTATGAGATGTAAGGCGTAAATCTGTAATAAGAATGCTGTATTTGTCTTATCATAATTTTAGATAATTCACAATAATACGCGTTAGCGTATTATGTTTGTATTTATCCATTTTGTATATTTGTGTAAGTGCAAATCACAAAATTTTTTAAAATCAAACTAGACAATAATAATAATGGAAATCACAATCGTAGAATAAAACAAATATTTTTTAATTCGGTCAACATTTTCTGACCTTAAACTAAACGTCAAATTTTTCTTTTGCTAAAAATAAGACATTGTTATTTCCCACTCAGGCAGTGAAGAGCATTACTGGGTAGGAAACTGATAAGATGCATCAATGAGAAATTCTTTTCTTTTCGTAAATATTTGCATAGAGGATTTGCATATATCTATAAAATAAAAATGGTTTAAAAATGCAATTTTATTATACAAATATAGATTCAAAAATATATACATTTTGTACAACATGATATAATACCAAAAAACTTTATTTGTCCGATTCTTTTAATAATAAAGATTCGTCTCGCACTTGCTGGCGCAATAATTCAGTCTCGTCCTCACTGCTGCTAGTTGTATTTTCTATCTTTACTTTTTTCAGAATTTTTCGACTATGCCGTTCTGAATCATTAAATTTACCACGCTTACGTTTATTATTTTTTAACTGTTCCTCAACGGTTTCTAATATGGAATAACCATGCCCATGCTTCGACATATCAAAGACGTCTTCATCGTCGTTTACACAAAACGAATCCTGCAAAATTGTAAAATTGAGTAATGAGCGTCTATCTATATTATTCGCCATTAATTACATGAATAACGGGCAATCATAACTTACATAGGCATATGTTTCATTTTCTTGAGACAATACTTGTGAATAGATCTCCATATGTGTAAATTTTGGTTTTCTAAGTAAAAAACTACCAGGTTTCCTTGTAGGACTTTTAACAGTTTGTAAATAATGTGCTTGCATATCAACACACTCCTGCACATTTTGAGTGTAACTTACAAAATCACTAAGATCTTCATCGGTACTTAAGCTTTCATCTGAGCTATTGTCGCAAGTAACATTAGCTTCATCGTCTATATACTTGTTACGCCGTTTTAATTTAGCCTTATTTCTTCCTACCTTATTATGCAAATTTGTGACTGAAGAACATAATGACTGTTGTTTCTCATCAGGAAAAGAATGTAAATCACCATTTGGGAGATTGTCGCAATTTTTGATACTATTGTTTTGTTTACCATGTCTGTTTAAAGAAAAAGTAGAACTTCCATGTTTTTTTGAAGCAGAAGTCTCATATGTTGTGACGTCACGTGTATTTGATATAAAATGAGTACTTTTTGACTCATTTAGATTGTTTATTGTATGCAAGGGGATTATAAATTCACTTTCAGAATCAGTTTCATCTTTACTATTTGGAATTGAAATTTTAGATTTGGGGGTTGATGCTTTATGAATGGCTGATAATTTTTTTGCTACATTCTGCTTTTCAACACTTTCAGCTTGTGAAAATAATTTTGAATCACATGAATAACTGGAATTAGCCTTAATTTGTCGACATTGACCAAGTATTGGTGACGAGGATCTTTCTATATTTTGATCCAAATTAATATTGCATAGGTTAAAGTTATTTTCTTTTTTGGATGCATTAACAGGTGGCGGCAATACTATTTCAAAGTCACTGTCCCAATCATCATCATTGATCAATTTAGCAGTATCTGTATAACGTACTTTACTGCAGAGTTCAGATTGTTCGTTTTGTATTGTAGGTTCATTTGTTTGGCTTAATTTATTATGTGGATGTATTAAATCATCAGGAGTTTCCATAGTCTCTTCCGAAGAATCTTTAAACATATCATCTTCAGATTCTGAATGAATTTCATAAAAATCGTCAGGTAAAGTGGAAGATATAGTTGCTCTAACATTGTCATTTTGTTGCAATACTTCAGAAGCACTTGATGCAGATGAAAAGTGAGCTATTTGTTCAAGAGCTTGAGTTATAGTTAACATTTTCTCGTTGTCTCTTGGTATGGTAGATATATTGCCATGTGTACCTTTACATAAAAATACACTAGTATTGGCTTTCGACTTGGAAAATTGTTGGGTTTTCAATACATCAATACTTATGTTCTCTACATCTCTACCAAACGGTTCTGATATTTTTACAGGTGTGGATGGCGAACCGTTAGAACATGATTGATTATTACTTGGTTCAAATAAGTGCACTGTGGATAACATATTGTCTGTCTTATTACCACTTTGCGCCAAAGATGTACTATTGTACTTTAAATTAGGACTTTGGATTACTTCATCTAATGAGGTAGATGAGTCACTTAATATGTCTTCAAATGCACCTACTTGAACAGTTTCTCTGTTTAAAACAGGTAATGGAGAAACACATGAGAGTTTTGCAGTTTGCATATGAACATTCTCTGTACATGGCGAAGGCACATGTTCTGAATCACTACTCTCATCTAATAAATCTTCAAACTTTGATTTCCCAAGATCAATGCATTCTTCAAAATCATTTCTGGGACTGATGCTACGATATCGATCACTACACCAAAAATGCTCATCATCGATATCTGTATTATACATTTCATTTTCTTTTTCTGCTACCGCATTATTTATTGTTTTATCATTCAATAAAGATATGCTGTTCAAAACGGTCATATCAGGTATGCAAAAATTGAAAAAATTTTCTCCAAGCAGAGGTCTGTATACGTAAGTTAGGTCTATCTTCTCAATATTCACATTATGCATTTCTTTCTCAGATTTTCTTAATGCACATAATGTTAAGAAATCAATGCCTTCATTATCTAAACTTAAAAGTTTAACATCATTTGCTGATATAGAATTTTGTGAATTACCACCATAAGTTCTTGCATTATTATTTGTACCACTGCAAGTGTTAGTTGGCATAGTACTACTGTTTGCATGTACTAAAAATTTCATTAAAGAAGACTGACATTCACCTTCATTTCTTATAAGATTTCCAGCTGAAATGTTAAAGTGGTTTGATCAGATTAGTCTGTGTTAAATGGTTGAAATTTTATAAGAATTTTGAAATATCATAGTCTACGAAAAATGTGTTATTTATGTCTGCACATAAATAATCATTTAATTTTAGAGAGTACATGTTAATAACTCACCATTTTTATTATCCCTTGTTTTTAAAAGTGTTGATTTCAATTTTTTTTTCTGATTACCTTTCTTTTGTATTTTACCCTTCTCAGCTGGGGTTTTTGGTTGGGGAATAATATGCATTTTATGACATTCTGGATTAAATCCTTGTGGGACCATGCGAGGATTATTCTGGTACAATGAAGCAAATACATTGCTTGTATTAAGAATCTTATTGTTTAAAGAATCTCTTCTTCGCATTGTAGATTTAAGAGTCTGAGGAATAACAATTTATTTAATTGTATCACACTAGGGACTATGCAATTTATTAAGTTTCTACCTCATGCTCTTTGCCATCGGTGACTAAAACAATAATATGTCCATCTCGACGTCGTCCAGTTCGTCCCATTCTTTGAACAAGACGTGTTGGTGACTGTTGCGATATATCAAAACATACAATCAAATCAACTTCGCCAACATCCAAACCTTCCTCGCCTAATAAAACAATAGTTTACAGAAAACTTATATAAGTGTACATTATCTTATTATTCAGTGTTAACCAATTCCAATACTGCTTAAAAAAATGTGTAATAAACAGAAAAATATTCAAACCTATACTCGTAGATATGAGCACATTAACACGATTACTTCGAAAATCTTCTAATGCTTTTATTTGTTGTTTCTGCTTTTGGCCAGCTTGACCAACAAACATCTGTGGTCGAATTAACGGTCTTGCCTGAAGTAGCAGGACATATACCTCACTAACAATGTCTCTGTACTATGCAGTTAAAGGTCCTTTTTAATGCTTTCATCATATTGCATTTAAATTGTCTATATTTGTATATTTATAATATACCACCTTACCTCTATAAATACAATAGCTCTAGTACTATCTTCTTTTCCATTGCCACTTTCAAAGTGTTTTATTAATAACTCTTTTAGCTTGTGAAATTTTTTATGGCCGAATACAAGATTTTGTGGTACCTTGAAATTTAGTCTTAAATATTATGAATATCACAATTAGTACATTCAAAATAGTTAGCTTAGAACTAATTCTACAAACCTCTGGTATGTCTTCTGTATTTGATGGCAGAATATTTGGGAATGGACCAAGATAAGATTCTATATCTTTAAGTAGATCATCTAATTGATACTCACTGTTCATCCAAAATTTATCAGAGTGGTCTAGAAAAACCAAGGTTTTTGTACAATTGCTTTTACAGTACTTTACATTACTTTAAATTTCCTAAACTACAAGTATGTAAGAGAATAGATACTTTGATAAAATTTGTGGAAGGCACGAAGTCCATGTCTAATCATAAGCTCATAAGCATGGTACATAGTTAATAGTATATTTAAAGTTTTAATAATTTGTCCATAATTCCCAGACTTGTTAACTTTCTTCTTAAAGTCTGTCAACAAGTGGAACACCTAATTGAAAAGAATATTTTATCTTTACGCACATACATATTTTTAATATACATGAGGCTCTGTATTACTTACTCGTCCTTTTGTTATGTTTGCAGTTTGAGCTTGTATTACATTGCATTTTATAAGAAATTTGACATGACGATCCATAATTATTACATATCGTTCCTTAAAGTCTGTCAATTCATTACCAAGAGGTACTACAATGATGTCAATTTTTCTTTGATTGATGTACGGTACTATATCTTGAGAGGTTTCATCTCTTAATTCCATACTTGAAATATGTAACTTTTGAAGCACCTGTGAAGAGATCGAGTTTAGAATAACTCTATTATTTCTGTCAAGTAAGCAGAAGACATATTCGAACATACCTCCTGGACATTATCAATTTTATTTCCTGGCGTAGCAGAGAGTGCCAATATTCTGAAGAATTCATTCCGTGCACTTAATATACGAATACACTAAAAATATTTGTGATTTAAATGTACAACATACATAAGAGAAAACAGCAGTTTTTTATAAAAAATATATTCAAATATTCAATTTATATTATTACAGAACAGAATTTTGGGATATTTTTACATACTTCGCTGTATGAATGTTTACCCAAAGCTTTATGAGCTTCATCTATAACAACACATTTCACTAGTTCACTAGGAACAATTTTCTTTTCAAGATCATTTTGAAACACTTGCGGTGTAGCGAATACTACTCTTTTTTTAAACCAATGTATTTCACGTTGTTTTTGATTAATAGCACCTATAAATTTAGGGTAGAAAGTAATATGCAGGTACAATAGATATTCAACATGACTAGACATAATTACCTGTAAGTTCTACCGTTTCTAAACTAGGAATACCCATAATATCATGACAAGCATGAATTTGCTGCGCTACTAATGGTTTTGTGGGAGCAAGAAATACAACTTTACCGCGCGGATACCATCTCCAGAAATTATACATTATTACTGCAGCGATAAAGGTCTTTCCCAGCCCTGGCAAGAAAGAAACAATATTATCATTTCGAACTCGATTCTGTTGAAGGTCTTACTACCGTACCAGTAGGCAAGCAAACTAAAGTATTATTGTACAATGCTGTTTGGACTATATTGTATTGGTATTCTCGAACAGGATAATTTTCCGGATAAATCCAGGTCTGTCCCGCAGATATGTCAAATCCCTTTGTGCTTGAATCAGTTGAAATTTGAGAGTTTTCTGGTAAATCCATTTTGACAAATATGTACTCGACGATTTGAATGCTAAAGGAATGGAGATACAGTGATGTAAAATGTATTCTGTGAAAACGTAAGATTATACAAAAATGATATTCACAGAAAATTACTCAAACATACCAAAATCAAAGGTGACTTTTTTCAAATTTCTCCATTTGATAGAGTGCTTTGACGTATAAGCATATATCATGACATATACGCAATACATCAGGGGAATTGTTTATGTCAATCTATAGTTATTTCAAACGTACAGGTTATTAGCGCCTTCTACGTTTATGAACAATGAGTTACTTTCTCTACAAAATATAAATTATAATACAGTATAAACATGACAGTTATCTTCATTTACTGAGGATTATCGTATTTGCCGTCGAATATCAAATTCGTCAGCTGTCATGCTGCAATCCCCACCATTCCATTTTGCATTTGAGTGATGCGTGGTGATGCGTGCACAAATTCAGGTCATTCCACGCCAATGCGATCACGTTTTGGGGCACCATCTACGTTTTTTTTTCAATTTTGTATATGTAAAATTTTGCATAATGTAACAACTTGTGCCAAACGATTTTTCAAAAAATTGAAAAAAAAAACGGAGATGGTGCTCCCAAAAGTGATCGAATTTACGCGAAATGACCCATTCAGGACTTGCCTATCGTATATGGCGCCATGTTAGACATTGCGCGTCAAACGAACAAATTTGAAATCTCAAAGTACCTCATTTTATTGGAGGGGGATTTTAGTTATTTTATATGTACAGACGTTCAATAGCGCATACAATATTTCATTAAAAATATTCTTATTTAAATATCCATGTAAGACTAATTGGGAGATCTAAAATTGAGAATGTATCGCAATTAGTTTTTCGGTTTATGTATAATTCGGCAATTGTTTTCCTGAAGTTACGTTATTAACTACAAAGGAAATACATAGACGTGTACAATGGAACTAATACTTTATTTATTGAAACAGATAAAAGTGTATATTTTCTGATTATTGACAATGCTATAAAGTATATTCTTAATAATCCAGTAGAAAACAATTCAATGTATGTTTCTATTACTTACAAATTAATTTATTATTTTAACATATACAGGAAAAAATACGACTTCGTATCCGATCAATGAGCATAGAAACAGATATACACGTAATGCCGGAAACATACAATATATAGCTACAAACATACAGTGCTCAATATGAAGAAACAGAAAGCCGTAACAGACTAGATCCTTTTAGTTAGGATGTGTGATTAGTTGATAAATGACTATGTAACGCAGCTTTATGAGTAAACTTTTTCAAGCAAATTAGGCATTCGTGATTTTTTTCATTGATATGCATTGATAAATGCTTTTTTAATGTTGCTTTGTCCTTAAATATTTTTTGACAAGTACTGCATTCGTATGGTCTTTCTCTGGCATGTACCAAAATATGACTGTTTAATGTTGTTTTTTGTGTAAATGCTTTATGACATACAATGCACTCATAAGGCCTGTCACCGGTGTGACTTAACATGTGTTTTCTTAATGACGATTTTTCTTTAAATGTTTTTTGACAAATATGGCATGCATGTCTTTTGTCTCCTGTATGTATGAGCATATGAGAATTTAGTCTTGTCTTTTCTCTAAAAGCCATATCACATAAATCGCAAGCAAATGGTTTCTCCCCGGTGTGAATTAATGTATGTCTGTTCAAGTCTGATTTACGTGTAAAAATTTTATCACAAACTTTGCAGTCATATTGTCCACCAGTATGCAACAGCATATGACTGTTTAAATCTGATTTTCTTGCGCACGCCTTATGACAAATGTGACATTCATGAGGTTTTTCACCGGTGTGAACTAACATGTGAGAATTTAGCTTTGCTTTTTCTCTAAATGTCATGAGACATTCTTTACATTCGTACGGTCTTTCACCGGTATGCACCATGGTATGCCTAATCAGTTCAGATTTTCTTTTGTACGTTTTTTCACAGATATTACACGCGTGCGGCTTCTCTCCACTGTGTGCCAGCATGTGGTTATTGAGAGCTGTTTTTTGTGCAAAGGATCTGTGACACATTGTACATTTAAATTGTTTTATTCCAGTATGAACTGGCATGTGCGTATTCAGTTTTGCTTTTTCTCTAAATGCTGCAAAACATATTTCACATTTATAAGGTCTTTCCCCTGTATGAATTAACATATGTCTATTTAAATTCCCCTTTTCTCTGAACGTGGCGTAACAAACTTCACACTTGAAAGGTCTATCTTCCGGATGCATTAATTGATCATTCATACCGGGTCTTTTCATAAAGGGTGGTTGCAGTGATTCACAATCATAAGGCTTATCTAAAACATGCATTTGCATATGGCTACGTAAGCACCATTTATATACAAATCGTTTCTGACATACATTGCATTCGAATGGATTCATCCCAACATGAGTTAGCATATGTGCATGTAACGTAGAATTATCTTGAAAGTTTTGTTCACAAACTTGACACTGATTTCCGTTGCAATGCATTCTTAAGTGAGTGACCATCGAATCATTATTTAAGAACCATTTTTCACAAATAGAGCACTGAATCTTGTAAAATTTGGGCTGCTGCCCATTTGTGCAAAACCCATGGTGTTTATCTGCATCTTGTTGAGCTTGTATAAAATCTGCACTTGCTAAACATCTTTGCATCGCATCCTCTTTATCACATAGATTAGCATTAGCAATGTGCGCTGCCCAGTTGTGATGAGTACTCGGTTCCCCTTCCAACTCCAATTTTACCTGCGAACATAGTTTACTCTATTTCAACTAAACATGCTGATAAACCTTTCCTACTCTTGCTTTGTAACTATTACACGTACGATGTACACGAAGTAACGTTTCTAGCTAATCCTTCTTTCTTACTCGTTTAGATCGAAAAGAGGCAACGAATTCTACACGATTCAGGTGTATTATTTCACAAGTGTAAAACCGTGTATTCGAATGAATTTATATTTACCATTTCATTGGAGAAGTCCACTTCATTATTTTCGATAGGTAGAAATACCTTCTCGAAGCTACCAGAACAGATATCCTCCATGTAGTCTGGATCAAATCTATCACCAGGTTCTTCTTTAAGCACAACGCTTACAATGTTTTCATCCTTAAAGTAATTTTTAAGTTAGACTCCAAGCGCAACCACCAAATCGTATCGTGCTGCAGTTTCATACAAAACGTTTACCATAACCTGACTGTCTATGGCTAATGCATCCATCGGTTCATCTTTCACCTTAAAACCTTCCATTTGCTATATTTTACTCTGAAAGTGAAATTGATTTATTTCTTTATATGAAAGTCAATGCGAAGACGAAAGAATGAATTCTAAGATAAAAGACGTAAGCGGTGTTGTACACGATGGGTGCAGCCAAAATTACATAAAACGTACAATATAACCTCAAACACAATAACAGATTTGGAATAATCAAGGACGTTATTGCGACGGAGTGTCATGCTTCTCCATTGCATTAAATTATTGCAAATTTGTTACTGCTGATCGATAAGCTAATTAAGATCGATTTATCGTCACGTAGCAATACCTACACTGGAGGTTACATCTCCCATCCATGGAATATAAAAACATAGGTTGTAAATGCCGCTTCTTCAACCCGTTTTCATCCGTTTACTGTTTTATGAAGTTTGGAACGGTTGACTTCTCGTTTTAAGCCGTGTACCCACGTTTATTGCCTTTCCGCGATTCAAAGCGAAGTGCAGATTCGAACGCGTAAAAGTATACTTCGCGTAAGCGTAGACATGATAGATCTGTATTACGTGCCGATACACACGCACGCACACTCATTATACTCTTCGCTCGTCCGTGCTGCTACACAAATCGGAAACTGTCATGTAGAGTAACAGCACGCCGAAACGGTATTTCAGATACGACCGAATGAGAAAATCTTGACCCCTCTTTATTCTCCGGGGAGTCATTATTCCGCAATACCAGATAAAACGTTCATCTATCGTTACCAATGCATTACTTCGAATCGTTGCTACTGGCCGCGAGGAGCAGAGGAGAAGGGGCCCAGTGCTCCAAGAGAAAAACAATCGACTGTAATAAAGGACTCTACATACTGCTCATTCATTATACGACCAATTTCATCCTTTCCTGTGGACGGTAGTTTCTTTCGTCGGTAGTCAACCGAAGATCACTGTTCTCGTAAGTTCTCTTCGTTGCTCGATAAAGACTCTACGTATGCACGCGGCACGTAAAACGCATGCGATACATAAAAGTAATTCTCCGCACGCTGGTTGCAGTTAGATGCAGTTATCGTGCACAGGCCTTCCAAGGAGTTTCAAACCCTCGCGTTAACTATGTACATTATAAAATTCCCAATCTGATTTGTAAACGCAATTCGTACTATACATTGCACCGATAATCAGTTTCATTCTTAGTCCAAACAGAAATTACTGAAGCGTCCGTTTGGCTTTTTATTCGAGGAGCAAGATTCTCGTGCACTCTGGCAGTCCCATTGTCCTTTCATCCTTCTATCCTTCCATCCTTCCCCCTCTATCTCGAACGCTACACTACTCGTCCATCAACGCTGCTCCAAGAGTGCCTGCTGTAATCTTGTAAGATGGCTAGTAGCGTCGCGCCGTCCACCCAATACTCCTTTCCTCGTAACAGTGGCCGTACTGCAACCGCAACTTCCGGTCCCGGTGCGCGCCTACGAATAATGCTACGGTCTACCGAGAGCATCGATATGCAAACGCGCCTGACATATTTACCAATTACACAATCACTATGCGACGATATTACCTAACCCGATGTATGTAGGAACAGGTGTTTTCGCAAGGTTATGGAGGGAATACGCGTGATTCTTTATACAAGCTTTCCGTTTACCAAGCCACCAAACTTTTTCGCTCTCTTTCTCTCGTTTCAGCGCATGCAAGGAGGAGACCATGGCACGTCGTAGTCTCACGAGCGTATTCACGCTGATTTTCTTATTCTACGTTATCCGGAAAGGTGAGTAAGGCCTGGTTGCACAAATGGAACTTAAAAATTAAATCGAATTAAAAAAATCGAGTCAATTCCTGACAATGCAAGAGTCATTTCCTACAATGGAAATTCGACTTTAAGTACGACTTAATTTTTAAGTTCGACTCGTGCAACCGGGTGTAAGCGTTCGATCGGGCGGTGCACGATGCACGGTGCGCGCTGCAACGTGCGAGTGCGCCTGCACACGAGCCATCGACGTTAGTCGATGACTAACGCCACTGACGTCATCCGCATCCAGCAAATCACTTGTTACTTACAGTTCTTTCTCTAACCCCCTCAACAGGTGTGTGCACGGGTCGCGTGAAGCGCGTAGTCGGCGGCAGTGACGCGGCGCCTAAAGAGTTTCCCTATCAGGTATCGTTGAGATTCTACGGCATACACATTTGCGGTGGGACTCTCATTAGCAGACAGCATGTAGTAAGTGCCGCGCACTGTGTCTGTGAGCTCTTGGAACCGCCTTACGCGGAACTGACCGTAACCACCGGAACTAATGAAATTAAGGGCGCCGGATTGTCGCACAAAGTGGCCACGGTCACTTGTCATCCCGATTTCGTTTACGGAGTGAAGGATTCGTGGACGCACGATTTAGTAGTCCTTACGGCGAGTATTTCTCACGATTTTCTCTTACAAGGAGAACACCAGATAGGTACTCCCTCCTCAGAATTTGACCTGCAAGAAGTATGTTGTAGTTTGGTACAATCAAGATAGTCAGGATTCTTTGAGAAAATTAATATAAAAGTGGTGAAAAAATGTTGCGGCCCGATTAATTAGTATTAATCATAATGCGTCAGGTGATATATGCTTGGCTGATATTGATCCTAAAAGTAGGAAAAACATAATGTTCTGTTGGCAGTGAGCGCAACGAATAAATGTCATTTTTGTGCACGCGCATTTTGTTTGCGACATATCTCATTGACATTAAGAAAAGTTGCTGTATCTCGTAGAACTAACTTCAACGTATACCAAGCGTAACTTATCATAGGTTGGAATGCTTGTGAAGATCGAACTTTTATTTCAATTTTCTCGATAAATCCTGACTGTTGCGTTGAACTATTTTACCAGGGGTTTCTTGAGGTACCAAAGTACAACATATTTCTTGCAGGTCAAATTCTGTGAAGGGGGTTTCTGTTGTTCTCCTTCTTAGAACGATTGACCAGAGTTGTGATTTCTATGTTTTCTTTCTTTTTTAGCTCAATGACTCGATCGTGGAAACGGAGTGGCAGAAGCCGATCGATTTGGCCACCTGCAACACGCCCGCGGACGTTAGCGCTGTTCTGAGCGGATGGGGTAGATTCTCCGTGCATGGCTTTTTAGCAAACAAGTTGCAGAAAGTTTCGCTCACCACTTTGGACAACGAAAACTGTCAGTCGTATTACCCGAAGAATAGAATTTTGTCGTCTCACCTTTGCACGTTCCAAGGGAAGGGAACTGGAGCGTGCAAGGTAAACTGTTTGGAGCGCGTTTTTATATACAGATGAGTAACAGATTCACCCGCGCTGTATATTAATGTTACGCGTTTTGTTTTAGGGCGATAGTGGATCTCCCTTGGTTTATAATAATGAGCTGGTCGGTGTCTTTTCCTGGACCACTCCCTGTGCAACAGGTTCACCTGACGTGTACTCCAGAATATACGATTTCCGTAATTTTATACTACTCGCGATGAACGACACTTCGGGGAACCAAGTCGATTGTCAATAATCCTTTTTATGGCGCTATAGTTGACACAGTTTCGATAACGAAATGCTTACTTTTTGTTGACGATTTCTCGTAGTTTTAAGCGCGTGCAGTGGGTTGATGAAATTAATGTTAATGGATGGAAAGAAGAGCAAGCCAAAGTTTACTGTGATTAGTGTATCTTTCTTCGCAAATACATTATAAAAATATCTTATATCTTCAAAATTCTCGGTAACTCTCCGTTTTATTTGTTAAATAAATAGTTAAAGGAAACCAGAAATATATATTTTGTCCACGATAAATGATAAATGTCTGAAAGCGAGGAGACATACTTTTTCATCTTCGGAATTGATAAATATTTTATGTGGCAAAAAACAAATATCTGGGTTTGACAAATATGTACAAATATATGTACAATATATAAACAAAGTCAGTTGACTATAAGTTAAATAAATTCAGCACATCAATTCAAAGGAAAACGTGTCTTTCGATCATCGTATCGTATCTCCTCTCTTTCAACATTTATTATTTATCGTCGGCAACTGATATTAAAGAATGCATTTGGCCTTTGTTAACTATTGTATATAACAAATAAAGCAGATAGTTACCAAGAATTTTAATTAACTTTAAACATTTGATTTTTGTCCCGCTGGTTTGGCAATTCCTCACAATGTAACAGGTAGATTCTGCGGTATCTCCGTGTCCAAAGGATTAAAAATAAAAACAAGATGCACTATTGATGTCTATTGTACGTTCGCTTCACATACAATATCGATGGTTTCCTCGTGACACGCGACACCTGTCATTCTGTTCAAACGAAAAAATCAGTATCGTGGCAGACATCATTGCATCAACAATGTTACGCGCGTAGCCCTTTTTGTTTCGATACTTCTCACTCTTTCGCTCAGTAATGCGTTAGCACACTCGTCAGAATTTTACAGTAGCACGTATGACTCTTGTAAAAAAATCGATGCGTGGTATCGCATGTTTACGACGCACCGATAAACGCGCAGGTCTGCGAAGTGGCGAGTCTGATAGTCAGAATCAGAGACGATTAACGGAATCGGGTTCGCTGCACTCGTGCGTCGAACGCATAAGGATTCGCGTTAACCTTATCGTTTTGCTTTTCTACTTCGATTCGCAAAATCTCGGCGTGTAATCCCACATCTTGGGAAGTCTCATTCCCCCATTATTCACAATCAGGAAAGGGTTCGTAGACAAACGGCGAGTATTAGTTTTCAATGTAGTCGAAAGTATATTTGAAATAAAATGTGCTTTTAAAAAAAGTAGTGTCACGTCGACTGGTGAAATTACATTTCGAGAGCAGCGTTGACGAAATCGAGGAGTTTGTAAACGTTGGACATTATGTCTGGGAAGCCAATAGCGCATGGGATACCATTGGAGACCACACCGACGATCCTGCCATTGTAGACGAGTGGGCTGCCACTGTCACCCTGAGAAGAGCAAAAGTCAGAGTAGATAAATCGTATGCCTTATCTACGACAGATTTGATATCTAGTCGTGGACAACTCACCTGGCAGGTACCGGTACCGTAGGCCCTGTAGGTGCAGAATTGAACGGAGCTGATGCTCTGGACCTTCTGGTGGTAGGTTCTGCAGGTGTTCAAGTCAACGGTTTTCAGGTCGAGTTTCTGGAGGCCGCTTGAGAGTTGACCATCGGGGAAGCTAGTAACACCCCAGGCGGTGACGGTTACGTCAACGCCAATTGGGATGTCAGCGACTGGCAGAGGAATGGCCTTTTGGCGATCATTGTAGAAGATCACGTTGGCGAGCTGTAAATAATGAGTTCTTCTGTAGCATGGTTCGTCGAATTGTTTTACCTGTTTTTATTAAACATCCATTCCCTGTTCCGACACTCGAGAGTATCGCAGACTTCGTGATCCCGGCTGTACCGATGGCCACGATACATGGACGTAGAAGCAGTAATATGGTTTCCGGAAGATCCTTCGGTTGATTATTCCTTGCAATTACCTTGATGATACCGATGTCATAGCTGTTGTCGCGTGCTTCGGGGTCTGGATTGTATTTGCTGTGGTAGAAGAGGTTGGATACTTGATGCGTCTCTCCACCGTAATAGATGCTCTGGGCGCCAGTGACGACGGTCAGCTCGTTCATCTTTTGGATGAAGGGTACCAAGCAGTGAGCAGCGGTAAGAATCTGACGACGACCGATGATGGCACCACCGCAGAGGTGTCGGCCATTAGCTCTTATGGAGACGACGTGGGGGTATTGGGTGATAAGGGTATCCTGACCATTGACCAGACTTTCTGGCTCGTCGGCGAAGCCACCTGAGGAGTAGTTCAAATCACGTTAATTCAGCCCATTTTAGACGCGATCGGATCTCGAGTTTGTTTGTTCTACGAATTTCGCTAATTTTCTAGCCTCGTTGATTGTCAACGGAGCTTTTCGTGAAACGTTATACAGTAGATTTATACATTATCCGACTACCCTAATATCCGAACATTCTACTATCCGAAAGTTCTACGTAAACGAACGGATATGAATATTCTGCTCGGAAAATAGAATATTCGGATATCATGATAATTCGGATATAGTGGAGCTCTAAAGTAATACGATTTATCTATCAAGTTATGCGATTTATATTGGGTCTATGCATAATTCCGTAGCGAAAATTGAGTACATTCTTATCGGAATTTCGCTACGGAATTATGCATAGACCCAATAGAATTATTGTGGGATTCTCTTGGTCTTCTCGATGGTTTCAACTTACCGTTGATCGCGACCGCGACCAACACGCACAGAACAGCAAAGCGGGCCATTATCCTTGGTGAGTTTGTCAGGAGTCCCAAAGGAGGATGTCTGATGCATCACAATCCACCGGTACTTTATATATGGGATTTTGGGGTTTGCGCAGCTGCGCTGCTTGCTCGGACGATTTGCGCTCGTGGCAAACATTACTGCCCCGATTTAAACGGGCGAGTTTAAATTTGATACTATTTGAAATACTATTTGAGACCAGAACTGTGATTGATGTTTAACTTTTGATAGCACCACGCGAGCTCTTTTGTTTGCGGACACTGCGAGGGGCGCGAAGGTCTGTTTCTCCCGCATTTTATTTGCATTGCCACTTTGCGCTTCACTGACGTGGTAGCGACTTCGATGCATTTACTATGTAGAAATCGTAAGTTGGCAAGTGCTTGCGATTCTAAGAGCACAGGGACCTGGAAACTGGGCTACTTGTTCCATTTTATCTCATTCATAGGACCCTTTCATCAGTTAGATTACGCGATAGATTTGTAAATGTGCTTCACTTAGAATTAGCCAATAACGGCAATAGTGAGTCTGACGATGCTAGGTATAATTTTGATTAGTATGTATACCTTACCCGTGATACGAATTTCTCGCGGTTTCTCATCGGCTGCCAGAAAAGGGTTAAAATATTCTGCTATAAAAATATTACAGAGTGATATACAATTGACCATTGTGATGACCTTCTGGTTTGCATTGTTTAAAAAAGTGAAATAAAATGCACATTATGCGCTTTCTTGCGTCTGTTAAGCAGAGGAAGGTGATAATATTTTGTTTTATAATAAAAACTTAGAATTCTGTAACTTAAGGAAGTTTTTTTTATGTCGGCGTTCATTTGGAGCCGAAAATATACGCGGGCGGAACGTATTGAAGCGCCCAGCGAACCATAAAGTGTTAAGGCCAATTATCGGATACAATTGAACGAAAAGTGGAACGCGAATGTACTCGTTATCGATAAGTCAACGAAGAAATACTTTCTTCCTGATTGCATTCGGTTGGCTCGTGCGGGACGACGAAATAAACTCTCCAACATAAACTCTCATAATTCTTCATAATTTGTTTTTTACGTAGTTTTAGAAATTGCTATCCTGCTATACTCTATTTCCTTAATAAATTTGTTGCAATTATGCAGTAACAAGTAGCACGTCGAATTTTCTTGCTTTGTGCTGTTCCTTTTATTCGTTTCTACAGAACGGAGTAAATCTGTTCGAATTTGTCAGTCTTTCAATTTCTTTGCGTTCAAACTTTTCTATGTATGCAAAGAAAAAATATAGCTTTTCCATCGTATCGCTGTGTCGAAACGTCGAGAGAAAATTGAAGCTTCGCGTACCTAGATTACAGATCAGATATAGGATAAACCTAATGTGTAATGTAAATATTCGGTCTGGAATGCGGGGGCTCTAGAGACCCCCGTACGATCTTAGGCTGATGTTCTTTTACAGCTCAAGTGAAATATTCAGGTCAGTTCAGTTCAATTCGTCCAATCATATTCCCGTCTACTTTAGATAATCCAATCAGATTCACATCTACCTCTGAAGTGATGTAATTTGATTTGATCACAATGGTGAAAGGAAAACAACTTTAGTGTCCCGTTCGACGTTACCGGGTATAATGCAGAAATTAACTCCAGCGCTACTAATGGCAACAAATTGCAGCATATTTGTCTGTAGTCTGTTTTCATGGCGAGTCGACGGTGACGAAAATGTTTTGTAAAAAATGATTAATTGTTGAGTATATAGTGGTGTATGTTTCGACACGATTGCAGCTTGCAGCCTGAATCTTGAACAATCTTATGGAGAGTTTGCAAAAATGTATTAATTTTTGTGCGTTGTGTGCTTCCAAAAACACGGGGCAGCATCACTTTGCTTGATTTAATGGAAATAATTTTGAATAGTCCAACGAATGTCTGACCATACACGAGGACCAACTACTAAGAGATGTCACGAATACCCTCTCGACTATCATGTTCTTCTGATACTCTGCTCAATGTAGGAGAAAGAATTTCGAAAAATCCTCTAAATGTCTGTCCATACACGGGGGTTAAGATAATAACATAAAGCTCCCCTTATTTGTATTCTGATGAATATAATGTATATACATATAATAAATATAGATAAAAACCATTAGAATCGATCGGTTCGGCAGTTTTCACGAACCGGTCTACGTGTGATAAGACAGATTTAATTAAATTAAACCTGGAGTTGTAGACGTGTGTGAAAACATCCTTATTCAAGTTCAAATTAAGAAGGTATTCGAATATCCAAATCTACATCGAGCACGTATACTGATACTCGGATCCTCGAATTTAATTGTAAGTTAAACAAGTATCGGAATATCCAGATATAAATTTTAGAGGTATTGGAGTACCCGGACATCACACTCGTATCTCGGATATATCTGTATATCCGCGCAAAAGTAAGAGCCTTAACACCTAGTTGTCATCTTTGCATACTCTGCCTCTATCTATGCTAATTTGAGCCGCAATCCTTCTTTAAAATTAGTTTTTGATTTTTTCGCTTTGAATGGACAGAGGTCGTTACGTTACTACTGTAAAATTTTGTTGCATCGATAATTCAGTTTCGGGCCAGGAACTTCCGTAAGCTGTGAAGTCTATCCTACACCTCGTCTGTGCCTGGATCTATACACGCAGGCGTATCAATGAAACTACCGAGTCTACGTATGCAGTTGCTCAATGGTTGTAGCTTATGCATCACGGTCAATGGCCCTGTGCGCGACTCACAATAATGTGAGTCGCAATTTGCATACATTTATAATCACTGATTGCCACAGGTGTAAACAAATTTGTGGATTAAACAGATGAATAATAATGAAGAAGAGTGATTTTGTTGTGTTATTTAACATATCAGATACTTCTGAAGTTTTCTTCGAGGCTCCAATATATGCTACATACACTGATACGATAAAACTAAAAGATACTCTCTCAGTGAAATCATGATATTTACATACAATCGGGTATTTCAGGAACCGGTAGTACTTGACCAATTTTGTAAAGCGTACCTTACACGACAAGCGTCAGATACTCAGGTGCTTCGAAAATTCCTCGTCGTTGATTAATGGACCACTTCCGCCATCTACCGAACAGTACACGTAATACAATGACCACTTTTATTTTGGAAGCTTCACAGTCGTCTATTCCTCAAATATTTTTGGAATATTTTTATACCGTGTTGTTAATAATATTCATATACATCGAAAAACAATAAAAAAAAATGTATAATATACATTATACGTGAATGGAATCGATGAACTTGCTACGCCAACTATATCTGTTTGTAGTCTCTGGACGAATATCACAATGGCGCAGAGTAATGTAATTTGGACGGCCAAAGGATTTTGAGTGATTCGTTCTGCATTCGAGACCGGAATTTATAAGCTGTTTTTTTTTTTTATATGTTCGTGGTAAAAAGTAGTGATGTCCTCGTTCACATTCTCGCAAAGGATATCTACTCCGGTGCCACCCCAAAAGGGAAGCTTTCCGCTTGATCATCAGGGTGTCTGCAAGCGGATAATGATAAATTACATGCGCTGTTTGCAAGATCATAATAACGAGAACACAATGTGCAGGGCTGAAGCAAAAGAATACTTGGGTTGCCGAATGGATAATCAGCTAATGGCACAAGAGGAATGGTCGAATTTGGGCTTTACCGAGCAGGTCAAGGAGACGTAACGGCACCGAGTTGACACTGCGCAGCTGGATCATAAGCCCTTAAATCGTGATAATTCCTGCATTAGTTTTTCCTGTGTTCCGTGAACTTTTTGCCACACTTGCATTACCACGTGGTACTTCGAAAAGTAGTGTTCCGATGAACAAGTGTATGTACATATATTATGTATATATGTGTATAGATGTGAGCTTGCATTTAGCTGCAACTGAGTAAGCCATTTATGAAAGTGCAGATCGTCATAATCGACGCTCGTGTGTTCAATAGATCTGGAGTAACCTCAAGTAAAAAGGAAAATATATACATAGGATATATACACATATATACTGCCATTGAGTGAGCAGTGTCAAGCTAATTTTCCAAATTTAGCAAAGCTTGACCTTATAGTTCTCAGTGTTATCGATGTAAATCAATTGAAATTATAGAAGAAATTGTACACTACGTTGGGGCATAGGCTGCAATAGAATACTGTTATTGGCACAGTTCTGTGTACATATAACGAATCATTTCAAAAAGAGCCTAAATTGCCAAAGAGTAGCATACGAGAGTTGTGAGGATATATCTGGCCTATTCTGCATTAAGAATTTCTTTATCTTTAATAATAAGAATAGACATCTGTTGCAATCTAATTACATTATTTAATAGAAGCTAATGTAACAGCAATTGGCTTTTAAGTTCTAGGATACTAAGATTTATCGTTTGAAATATTTCATAGCTGGTTATTCTCAGAATGGCAACAGGAACTAGAAAGAAAGTATTGATTGGTTGCACTGGTAGTGTTGCTACAATTAAGTTACCACAGCTGGTGGAGAAGCTGTGGCAGAAGAACTTGGAAGTTAGAGTAGTTGTAACGGAGCGAGCAAAGCATTTTCTAAAAGAAGCAGAACTGCCACCAGGTATTCAAGTTCTGTCGGACACCGTTGAGTGGGCAGCCTGGCAAGATCGCGGTGATCCTGTCCTGCATATTGATTTAGTTAAATGGGCAGATTTATTTCTAATTGCACCATTGGACGCAAACACTCTTGGCAAAATATCCTGCGGCATATGCGACAATATACTCACCTGTGTAGCTCGTGCATGGGATCCGTCGAAACCATTAGTATTTTGTCCAGCAATGAACACCAAAATGTGGGAACATCCAGTTACAGCTCCGCAGGTATACTTAGGAGATATACATAAATATAACGCAAACGTTGCAATCGTGTAATATCTCGTTTCACGTTGTAACGGTATTTCGTATGAAAATATCTTTTGTAGAATAAGAAAAAAAATTTTAATGAAAATGTTAATGAAATCCTTCGTACGGTTCTTACAGGTAGCATTGCTCAAATCTTGGGGATATAAAGAAATAATGTGCATTTCCAAAACACTTATGTGCGGTGATACAGGAATCGGAGGCATGGCAGAAGTGGACACAATTGTTCAAACTACATTGAGATTGCTGAATCCCTGGGATCCATATTCACCACCGGATATGCGTATCTAGCATCAGGAGATCAACAGCGAACAGAGATGCTTGTCGAGATGTTACAACTACCAAGAGATGTTATAAGGATCTTTGAGATCAGTCTATGCCTTCAAATTGTCCGCTGTGGTGAAATTCTAATTCGCGCTTTTAAATGTTATTATATTCTACAGAATTTAATTTGCGACGGTATGCTTTCTTGAATTGCACTATGGTCGCGATATTCCTTGCTCAATGGAGATGTGCACGAACATAGTGATGAATGTACTCAAAGTTGTTGCTATATCTATTCACTCATTGGAATGAAATGTAAAAACTGTATAGTAAACACACTTTGTTGACATATCGTTCAAAATTGATCAACGACGATTGATCATGTATATGTCTGTTAAATATAAATTATAGTCAATACCCCTTCCTTCCACAGTTTATTAATTTTTGGCCAAACACTTTGTCGTAAGGTAGACTGCCACAAAAAATTACAGAAATTCAAGACAGGACAATAGGAGTAGATGTCAATATACATTGAGATAACTTTATTTCCATATACATGGTAAAAGCTACAGCAATTCATATTTCTACACCATATTGGTTGGCACAATTTTAAGACCCGTTCGCTTCTTTTTAAAAATATACTTTAGACTTTATTATATTTTCACAGCAGTAGTAAGATTGTGATCGCACAGAGCTTCTTACTTTAAACAAAAAAATGGGTACACTACCAAAAGGAGGAAGTTACTCATAAATAATTGTTTATTACAATAGGTTTCGTACAATATTATAATCAAAAACTATAATAGTAGCGATTGCAGTGATAGGCATGGACAATGAAAAGGAGATATCTTTATACACGCACAATGTACTTTAAAATACGAGTATATCAAAATACAATATTATTCTGTTATAATTACAGTATAGATCAATTTTCATTCACTATTATAACGCATTCTTACGGTCTACAGTATATTCACAGATGTGATCTGGTAATTATATCTGGTTTATTAAAACTGTGCCAACCGCTGTGTATCATAGACATTGTTTTCATGAACTGCTTTTTAACGAGTTGCAATCTTCGTCTTTTATATTGCACGCGATGGTAAAGTACAAAATCTGTCGTTTGAAAACTGTAATTAAGTGAGGTATCAATAATTCTTGATGAATTATTAATAAGCAGTTTCACGAAAGGTTTTTTTAAAACGTTACAATATAATCAAAATCCCGTATATCATTATAAAAATTCATGCTTTAGGCTCTTACCCATAAACAGTGCAGAATATAGTCTCTTAGTCGTATATTTATAAATATATATTTAATAATATGTCTGTAAAATTGTATTCTGTATATAAATATCACAGTTTATAAAACTGATGGCAATCGGTATGCCTTTTGCTAAGTTATGCGCAAGTATATTATATTTATAAAATGCATACTCTCGTCGACGGAGTATATCTTAAACTAATTATTTTCAAATACTTGCAAAACGCAGTTTTGGTTGGATCGATCTGATTTTTTCTTTGCGCATCGTTCGATTCTTATACAGCGGTTAATTGTGCGAAAGAGAAACTTAAGTATCACGACCGTCGAATTCTTCGAGGCATATTGGTCCATTGGGAGAGAATTTAGATTAATTCTCGGCAGTTTATCGTTGCGCTCGGCATAAATGGATGGAATTTTGGCAGTGACGTCAAAAAACACTTAAACCCTATATATAGGTTTGGAAATCTGCACCACCTAGCTCTGCATATGTCACCGGATCTATGACTGCGACGACGAAGAACACGTTCGATCCATTCGATTCAGCGATGAACAAACGTGCAATTTTTAAAACTACGTCACTATTTCAATAATGGCCCTCCGCGCGCAGTACACCATTAATCATTAAGCTAAATGTATTTCAAGAACGTACATAAAGTTAGAAAAGGCGCATATATATTTTAAAAAAAATATAGGGGTGAAATCGTTTGCATACTGGATGAGCTACAATTGTAAAATCTTCTGTACTCGGAAGAAGATGTGAATCGTGGGCGATGTTCGCTTCTTCTTACTTCTGCGGGAGGTCGATCGTGATTCTAGTTCTCTGTCACGGACGTCTTGCTAATCGCTTTTTCTTCTCATTGCAGAATCCATTCAGGACCTTTTACATGCAAAGTCTTTATCTATACTCTTCTCCTTTGGTTTACCTTTTACCTTTCGTTTTTCTTTTCCAACTTATTCGCTACACGTCCGCAGCGTGCGTTCCAGAAAATGACGACGAAGAAAGTCCTCCTACTTCCGTTCGTTCCTACATTCCTCTGGATGCTGGCTCGACGCATTTCGGACGTATCTTGAGAAGCGCTATCTACTTACTTACAATAATCTCGCGAGGAGCGCCACGAGGGCAAACGCGAACACCCCGGTAGTCGCGCACGTCGAGGCGGAAGAAGAGCCGAAGACGATTCTCGATTTCTTAGGTAAATCGACGTCGATATCGTTGGTCTCCACCTCGCGAGGACAACCCATCCACGTGGGTGCCGATAGCTTTTGCCTCTCGTGGGCCACCTTCATCCTGAGGTCGTCGAACTCCCAGAATCCTTTACCTTTGAAGAAGTACGTTTTGCCTGGAAGAGAAACGCAGCAAAAATGACTAAAATGAATTCTCACGAACGAATCGAATTCTCGAGGTGGCCACTCACCATTCTTCCATTGGAAAACTGCGTCGATGTCGCTGCCCACACCGGCGAACATGCCCATGTCTCTGGGATAGTCGAGCTCCACGGAATTTTCCGACTCGTCGAACCTACAGGATTAGAATTCATTGGAGGTGGCTTAACGACGAAGTTCGGTGAGAGTGGCCTCAAGGTTGCACCGAGATCTCTTACCTCCAGTACATGGACCCACTGAAGAAGTAGGTCCTGCCGTTGTGACCCCAGACCATCGCGCCGTCGATCTTTTCGAGGCTGGCAGGTAATCCGAGATTGGTGAGGGGCCGCGGATAACCGGGCTCGAGATTGTTCGCGTTGAAAAGGTAATACCTCCTCCCGATGAAGAAGACGATCTTCTTGTCCGGTCTCTCGTAGACAGCGTCCACGTGATCGATGTCCTCGGGCAGGTTGAACAGTCTCGTGATCTCGGCGGGATAGCCCTCGTAGAGGCCCTGGTTGCCGATTCTCCAGAGATACTGCGAATCATCAGAGATGACTTTCTCCCTCCATCTTTCTCTCTCTTACGCTTCGACGTGGAAGCGGGTCAACGAGGCGCCGTAAAACCACCCGGAGGGAGGAAAGGAAATCTCGACCCTCGATATTCATGGGAGAGATGAAGGGGAGAGGGTAAGCTTCACCGCGTCGTCTGACAAGTACCGGAGGAGATTGAAGAGAGAAGAAGAGACGGCTGATTCGACAATTGGCTGGGAACGAATCGAAAAGATTATCAATTCGCGAGGTTTTGCCTCTGTACTCGTCGATTATTTCCAGTTTAACGAATCAGTCGGCTCTCTTGACCGATCTTAGACGGGCTCGTAAAGGGATACCAGAAGGAATCATCTCCGGGCTTCGTGGAAGCCACATAAAAGAAGAATCCTTACGCGTCCTTTGAAGATGAAGATCTCTCGCCTGATGATGCTGATCGCGTCGTAGCTCGTGTCGCATTTGTCCGGCACGTCGTTTCTGGGCGTGGGTGTCCATCTGTGCCTGGGACGTTGAGTGAAATGCGTTCTGGGTGGTACCGTCGTGGACGTGCTGGTACCAGGATGATGCCTGTGCGGTTTGTGCGGTTTAGGCGGACGATATTCCGGTCTCTCGGTACGGTAATCCGGCCGCTGAGGATAACGATCGGACGGTCTTCGGGGTCGTCCGTCGTCGGGGTAGTGGTTAGGCCTGGTGGGTCGCGTTCTCCAGGGCCTGTAGGTAGTCGCGGTATCGGTTGTGGTCGTCGAAGTTGTTGTGATCCTCGGAGTAGTCACAGGATGCGTTGGTCTCTCACCCGGTGATTGTCCACCTCGGATCTTGCCCCACAATTTTTCCTCGGGGGCACCTGCGGATGGAAATCAAATTATTCGTTAGAATAAATTTAACGCCCGAAAAATATTTTTTATGGACACTGTAAATGTAAATTGTATCATTGAAAAGTATCATTATACGATGCATTCGTGCAATATCTAGTCGTGTATGACTGCTCGTTTAGGTAAATATAGGTAGGATAGTTTCGACCCTTGGAAATTTTAAAATTGGAATCCACTAAGGCAGGAGTCGGCAAACCGAGGCTCGCATGCTGCGGCTCTTTGGCCCCTCGAGCGTGGCTTTTCCACAGAATACCATGTGCGGGCGCGCATGTACAGTGCGATTGAAACTTTGTAGCCCATGTGCAGAAGTCAGTTTACGGCCTGAGCAAATCTATTTTTTGAAGAAGTGGCGTTAGACACGGGTGTAGGTGAAATTGCCTGTAGAAAAAACCTACCTATATAGAATAAGTTTTAAAAATTTTCCTCTCGAAAAAAGTTTCAAATGTTCTACCGTTGATATTTGCCTCCGTTGAGTAATAAGTTTGCCGACCACCGCACTAAGCGTTCCTAGCACCGTCCGAGAATTGATTTACGCAGCTTGTCCACGCATTTATTTAACTTGGTCATCCCTCCTCGATAAAATTCAGCGCCTGCTCTATCTTAAATCTCACCGTCACAACGACCACCCCTCCCATCGTCCATTCGTCGTTCCAACAAATTATCAATCGCACTTGAACACGCGCCTCGCGAACCATCGATCCCGCGGTATTTTCTCGTACCGCTAGAGCGCAATGGATCGTCCATTATAAACGGGGAGGGCGGGTAGAGCTCACGGTAAATTTCCGCCTCTCGACTGCCGCTCAATTATCAGGACGCGCGCGTCGCGATATTATCAATTAAAGCGACGGATAAACGTTTCCGGCCGTTATCAACGGAGCTCGTCGCGTCGTCGAGGTTCGCGGCTCGTGACGGTACGAACGTCCGCTTTAGTGCGCGACATCCAACGTTGGAGGGTGGAGGAGGGATGAAAAAGTCGCGAGATAAAATATCGGAGGCCACCCGGAGGAGCTTCTGGAGAGAAATAAACAAACGTTTTCGCCGATAATTCGCAGCGGGACGTTTCGATTTGTCGCCGGTCGAGTTAAATGGAGCGTGAGTGCGCTCACTGAATGGCGGATGATATTTTTGAGGAGCGTCGAGGCAGTCGGCCTCGAGGACGAGGAGACGCGGAGGGTGAAATTCACCCTCGAGTACGTTCCTCGCATCGGCTACCGAGGAGCTGAAGGAGGTGGAAAGGAAGGACGATACACGAGAAAAATTGATCCATTGAAAGCCGCTTCGTGGAATCAATTTATCAGGTGGCCTTTCATCGGGCGCGCCAGCCGGGGCTGGGCCGGATGATTCTTCGCATTGGGATCAATTTTTGTAAAATTGCGAATTACGCCTCTCTGGGAAATTTCCCTTCGATATTACAGATTTCTAACGAAAGACTATCGATGGATATCTCTTCTTTGTCGGAATTAGAGAAACGGTGCTTCTCTCGGGTGTATTCGTTAGAGAAATCGATGGGAGTCGATTGTGTCGGGCGAGCACAAATTAATGGTGTTTCCCCAAGGTGCCCCAGGGAACCATCTCGGGATACATCGAAAGCTTCGAAATTCAATCCATCGACTCCACAATCGGCAGCATTTTCTTTTTTTTTTTCCATCGTTCTACCGTCACCGTCAATTTGTAATACCCGCGTCTCTCTCAGCTCGTTAATCCCGGCGGCAAATGAAAATCGGATTATCAATTGGAATTACGACGATTCGACCGGGGTATTCAAATGTTGGATGCGCGAGGTGGGACGGGAGTGGGTCCCGCGAAAGCAACCGGCCGCATGACCGCGGGATTACGCGTAACGTCCAGTTTGTTCGAAAATGAATGGGCAAGCTTGTGCGACTTTCTGTACGAGAAAACGTAAACGCGACATTCGCCAACCCGCACGAAATTATGCTCCACCGTGGAGATTCTACGAGGGATTCCACTCGTCGCGGCCTGCGAAAATTACTCGGCGTCCTTGCGCGTACTAACGAGGCCACGAAGAGATTCGCGTGTCGTCTAATCGTGATACTTATAAATTTGCACGTTGTGAAGGTCTCAATGTTACCGTTTAACATTAGTTGTTCCATTGTCGCGTACACGGGGAGGAGCACGCGTTCGTGGAGGGAAGCGACGAGTGAGGGAAGGGGTCGAAGAAAAGCCCTTTCGGAATCAAATGATAATTAATATTCG
Organism: Tiphia femorata; assembly: GCA_944319695.1. Lineage (NCBI taxonomy): Eukaryota > Metazoa > Arthropoda > Insecta > Hymenoptera > Tiphiidae > Tiphia > Tiphia femorata. Next base: position 4,393,871 of record OX090899.1, read on the forward strand.
CGGCCTTGGTCTACCAATTAGCGCGATCTATGCGAAGGTGGCCTCTCGGCAATCGACGAGGTGGGAGCGAGACAGAACGCGGTGGGAAGGATACGCGAAAATGGGAGTCCGAATCTAATCTGGATCGTTAAATGTCGATGTAATTATAACGAGGAATCCCGAAGAGGATTTCCATCCACTTCTCTTTCCCTCGAGAACAAATTCTGCAAGAATACTTCCACGGATTACGTTTCGCCAATTAGCTTTCGGCTCGCATTTCACGTTTCTTTCGATCGTGGCGAGAGAAATTTTGAAAGTGGAAACTTCTGATTCGTCGCGAATTTCGAAAACGACTTCTAGACGTGGCGCCACGCGAAATTGAGCTTTCTCGTCGAGATTAAACAGGCTAACCGATGAAAGAGCGTAAACTTCGAATCCCAATTATACGAGGGATACTCCACTTCCGGCTTGTTTTCTGTACCGGCAAACTTCCTCCCCTTCTCCTCGGTTTTCTTCGAGAAAAGTGGTCGCAGGTAATCCCCGTGGCAAGGAGAAAGTTCCTGGATCAACTTATTTTGAGAAGCGGTTGTGCAACTTTCTACCGACGACGAGGCGGGCCGCTCCTCCCGCTCGTTCTCCCCTTTCTGGTTTACAACTAATGGAAAGTCGCGTGGCGCGAAAATTTTCCAATCCTATCTCTACTCGCCATTGGTTGTGCACGGGATAACACGTACGCGGCGCATCGAGAAAGCGCCCACGTTCGATCTTAGAATTGATGAAAGGACGCGAAGAATGGAAAAACTTTGAGAAACACGAAAAGTGATACTTTTCCGTGGAGAATTGTCTTTTCGCGAAAGGTAATCCTCCGAATTGGAGTTCGTGGATTTGGACGAAGAAGTTTACCCTTTTCGCGACGCAAGAAAATCGAAAACACTCCTACTCGTCACCTGAGATTTACCCGTTTCGACTACCGCTACCACTCGACCTACATCCATAGTCATTTTGAAAAATTACCTTCACAGCTGTCTACTTGCTCTATCCGCCTATAACTCTGCGAATTTCCGTCCTGTGTGTTTCCGAAATCCGTTCGCACGTCCGTTGCCAACCGTGGCATATTAAATTTAGTAATTTACCATGCAAACAGAAATAATTGCGCGCTATCGATTTTCATCTCGAATGGGTTGTCAATGATCGAAGAGAGCGGTTCATTGTATTACGCTCTTCGCCCCAAGTAACGAATGAGGAGCGAATTAATTTTCCACTTGGCCGGCTCTCGTGCTCTTCCACGGTACTTTCCGCTCCTTTCCTCGTCGCAGCGGAGTTTGCAAGAAAAGCAGCAAAGGGGGAGACTCGAGCTACGGTCGTGGCAGGGAGAGCGTAAGGAGAGAGCTCGAGCGATCGTCGTGAAAATTAATTTCCGTTGGTGGAGTCGGCGGAACCAAATTGTAAGTCACTCTGTCACTGTGCTGGATGTATATCGTGTTTCTGTGCTCGAAGAGGACGAAGAACCGGAGGAAGACGAAGCTAGCGTAGTGGAGGAGAGAGATGAGACAAGAGACGATGTAGAAGTAGAACGAAGGGGTGAAATAAAGTGTTTCGGAAGCGAGAAAAAGAGGAGAGGCCGAGTGAGGGAAGGAGAAGAGATGGAAAGAGAGACAGAGAGAAAGACGGACTGGAGAAGACAGCGAAAGAGAAGGAGAGAAAGACGGAATGAAGAAGAGCACGAAGAGAAGGAGAGCTCGCGTGGAAGTCCTCCGTAATTGCCAGCACCCCTTGGCTTTAACGAGTAAGGCGCCTGCTAATTTCGTATGCCGAGGAGAGAGGATCCACTAAGTTTTCCAGGATAACTACGAGGAGCGAGGTGGATTACTCGAATCGCCGAGCATCTCTCTTTCTCTCTTTGCCTCTCTCTCTCTCTTCTTGTCCTCCTTTCCTTGTGCAATTCATTGCCAGAAGCCCGCGATACGACCTCCTGCCCCATCGATTTGGCCTGTCCTACGTCGCGCGTTCGTTCGACCTAGGGCGTGAGAGATTATTTTTTGCTTATGGACCGAGAATTGATTTCGGAAGACTCGAGAACGATGGGTCGCGTTATAGGTGAGATGCGAGGTTTACGATTAATAGACGAGGAAGAAAGGAAGAGCACAAGAAATGCGAGAAGATTGCGAAGGCAACGATCCTAATAAAAGTTAATGCCTCGGTCGTATGAGAGAACGTGACTGACGATCGGTGGAGCAACCCCGTTGCTAGCTGCGGAAGGTGGAGGAAGGGGAGCGCAAGAGGACGGAAACAAAACGAATCGAGCGAGAGATAGCGTGGACGAGGGGCCATTAATCTTCATTATTCTCCTTTTCCAGAAACTTCTTCTTCCTCGTAGACGAGGCTGCATTTATCGACCGATAGGCGGCTCGAACTATCCCGTGCACGTATCACTTCTTGTTGCTCGCTCGCCTAGTCGCGCTAAGCCGCGCGCGTAGGTCCAAATCTTCGCACGAACCGAGCAAAATATATCTCGAAATTTTTCCGGAGGACGTAGCGAGATCTCGTCTATCCGCGGTTTCGCAAAATCCAACTCCCATTCTTGCCAAGAGAGGTTGCCAAGCGTACTTCGCGAAGAGTGGGTCTTGGTGATCCGAGAAGGTTCGCAAAATGGAACTCGTGACCCGTGACGGTTTTGTTCAAAATGGTGACCTACTTTTTTGCGCTCGTGCGCGCCGCAAAAAAAGAACGGAACGTTTTTCGCCTTTTTAGGCACCACCGTAAAGGGAGTGACTTATGCAATCGCCATCGCGAAAACCGTTCGTATGTGTGTGTGTGTGTGTGTGTGTGTGTGTGTGTGTGTGTGTGTGTGTGTGTGTGTGTGTGTGTGTGTGTGTGTGTGTGTGTGTGCCGTGTAGATTCTCGATTTCGGAAAAACGGCTGAACCGATCGGGACGAAATTTGGCACAAAAATCAAGTACACTACTGTGAGTTGACAATAAGGTTTGTGAGCCAACACAATCTTGAACCAACACAAAATGGCGGGAGATTCAAAATTTGAAAAAAATGTAATTTAAATTTAATATTGCTGCCATTTCTAAACGGCTGAAGGTAGCGATACATAAAGTTTGCTGGCACCAAATGGATATATACTCAAAGTACATGCCAAATTTCGTTGCGATCCGTTCAGCCGTTTGGCCGGAATACTGGACGAATGGAAATAGTGAAAAATTCATTAGTCCATTAGTCCAGTATTCCGGCCAAACGGCTGAACGGATCCGCACAAAACTTGGTATGTACATCGAGTATATATCCATTTGGTGCCACGAAACTTTATGTATGGCCATCTTGAGCCGTTTCGAAATGGTGCCGGTTTCAAATCTTTAATCCATTATTTTATAACTATAGTTTGAAAATCCCGTAATTTCGAAACGGTTCAAGATGACCATGCATAAAGTTTCGTGGCACCAAGTGGGTATATTTTTAAATTACATGCCAAATTTTGTTTGAATTCGCGCAAGCATTTCGCCGGAATACTGGATTAAAGATTTCAATTTGCCGCAATTTCTGAATGGTTGAAGATAACCATGCATAAAGTCTCACCGCAGCAAAGGTGTATATACTCGATGTACATGTCAAATTTTGATTCGGATTCATTTAATTGTCCGGTTTTGATCACTTGGGCCTATTGCAGAAATGCTGCATTTCTCGGGCGAGCGTGAAGCGCGAGCACCCGATGATCTCAGGGGGTGTGGCAGAAGACTCTGTTCCATAGTTTAATATTTCAATACTTGAATTTTGCACAATTTCGAAACGGTTTGAAATTCGTGGGCGAACGCGATGCGCGAGTGCCGCGGTCGTGCCTATTGCAGAAAGCGAAGCTTTTCTGCACCCGTTAAGGCGAGCGCGTAAGCGCGAGCAAAGGCGACCTGGGGGGGGGGGGGTTGGCGCTTGAGCGAAGCGAAAGCGCAGGGGGTCTGCCCCCTAGTTCTTTTTTAGAACGATCTTATCCGAAGGCGGAACGGCCGAGAGCTACCGCGAAAGAAAATCCTTGAGAAATTTCTTCTCTCCTTGAAGCCGCGAAAGCCTCCGTCGTTGTTCCTTCCTCGTAAGGGAAAATGTTTCCGATGCGAGACACTTTAGCGAGTACACGCACGTCGCGGAAAGATCCACGGCTCTTCTTCCAGGAGCGAAAGGAAAGGAAAACGTAGGGGCGAACGATCGGTCGGTCGGTCTGTTGGTCAGGGTAGGATACCGTGGCCGATCCGCGCCAGGCCAAGTAAGCTCGTGCCAAGACAGGGTAAGGGGTTTACGGACGATCGACTCGCCGAATCCGTCGAGCTTGTTTGCTTCACGGTAGGGGCTTACGAGCACCGTGGAAGCCCGGAAGGAAGACGTCGCGACACCAGAGAGAAACTCCGACCTCCTGCCTACTCCTTCTGCCTCCTTCCTTCTTCCGTTTCCCGCTCGCCGTCTTCTTAACCTCTCTCCCGTCTCCGAAGAAAAAAAGGTTCACCCACCCGAGACTAAAATAGATGGCGCATTTTACATTTTTATACAGTCTCCTCTTTACGACGGTCTCGTTACTTAGACCTGGATCCCTTCGTTTTCTCCCGATCGTACCAAACGGTTCCCGTCCGATCGCGTAAATTATTCTCAATGGAGTATCTGACCCAGACCTTGCCTAGGAGTATCTCCCGGGCACATAAAGCGAAGATGGATGCTCTTCATTTCACATTCTTGTACTCTTTTTGCGCGAGGTCCGCGGGTCGTTAGTCAGACCCCATCCTGCGCTCTCGATACCATTGCACCGACACTTTCTCGGTCGAGCTCGTAAATTATTCTCCGAAGCGTGGATCCAACTCTCAAATCTAAATCGCGCTTAATCTTAAGGGCTGAAACAAGCGGCATAGGATATTTTTATCGATTATCTTGGGACTTCGATAATTTCTCACCTAGGACCTTACCATTTTCCGATCTCTCTTTCTCATCCTTTGTCTATCTTCTACTTCGTTTTTTTTTTGTCTAGCATCAACTTGCTCGGTGCTCTCCTACAAATCATTCAGGACGACGAAGCCCTTCGGCGAAGTTACGAGTCCATTGGGAAACCTACGCCTCTACCGCATTCCTCGTGAGTGTCTACCGCATTTTTACGAGGAGGGGTAGCGATGCCCAGCGAAATGGTCGTAACATCGTGGAAAGAGACGTTCTCCGAATGGAGACGCTCGCGAGTTACACGCGGTTTACGCTTTCACGCACGTTACGTGCCTTCCCACAAATTAATGGGACCCCAAAGTACGGAGGTTTCACGATTGCGGGTACACTCGAGATGATCCTCGTAGTCGCCGTGAACGTTGAGAATAAATTCTCTCCATTGGCCCGATCTACTTAACCCTCTGAGCGCTTAATACTCGCGGCCTATGCGGTCCGTACGGACGGTGACGATCGCTGTGGACGGAATACTTTTTCGCTAGACTGAACTCTGTTGATTAACTATTCAAGGCGCAAATAGTAATAAGTTATAGTAATCCTTTTGCACGAGATTAAATAATTAACACTATTTCTACTGGGCTTTTGTATATACCTATTTCGATCAAGAGGTGTCTTTTTATATAACAACTAATACACGAATAGTGAAAGAATTAATTGAGGAAACATGATTCAACTTGGAAAACAACTATAAAATACAATTTGAGAAAGTGTCTTTTGACACCTTTGGTAGAAATAGTGTTAAAGAGCGTTATTTTTGAGTATTAATTATTTATTATAAACATTAAAACTTACAATAAACTAGAATTTGGCCAATAAACTAGAAAACAATGAAGTAGAAAACTAAATTTAAAAGGAGTGCACTTGAATTCATCTCACATAAAAGTAATTGTAATACTTCTATGTAGGTGATGGAAAAAATCGACAAACGCATATATGCGTCCATAGCGCTCAAAGGGTTAAAATTAATCTCCAAATCAGATTCTGTTTTGCGAATTGTAGGAGAGAGCGATGGAAGAATGGTCACTTCGATCACGCGGCACGTAAAATGCGACGCGCCAAACTGCGAAGAGGTAGAAAAATCTTCGGACGAAGGAAGAATTGACAATCGACGTGCGAAGTTCGCGACTGTAGTCACGAGTGACGTACACGAGAAATGTAGGGGGCGAAGGAAAGTGACGACGTGGTCAGTGGAATAGGCAGAGCGAAGGTTCGCAGGGGTAGGTACCGAATGAGATGACGCGAGGGTAGGACGTGCTTTACGTTCCGACGGAACTGTTGCCGGAAATGATAACGGAGGAAAGATATCGCGGTCTGGATTTACGGGTGACCAGACCGCGCCGGGCCAACCAATCCCCCCCCGTCGATCGAAGCTTCACATTTTACCCCCTAGTTTTTGTTACCTCATTCTCTTTCTCCGTGTTCCTTCTCCCTTTGCCGTGGTACCTCGTGCGTCTCGGTCGAGGCCAGACGTCGGGTAGCAGAGAAACAAAAGAAAGAGAGAAGGAACAAAAACGACGCGGTGCAGCCGTGGGGAGAAATAAGTGGAAATTTATTCGCGAAGCCAGCCGATGCCACGTCGGAATAAACTATCGAAAGTTTCGCATTAATTTAACCGCAGGACGTGGGAGAGAGATGGAGGGTTCGTACGGCGAAGAGAAAGACGAAAAAGAGAGGAGAGAGTAGAGCGAAGGAGAAAGAATTTTTCTAAGGTTTTCGGCTTCACTCGGAGAAAGGTCGGAGAGTCGGTGAGGAGAAAGAGACACGGGGAGGAGTTCGTGAAAATGGAAAGACGCACTAAGCGTACCACGAAGAGAGGTGGCCGGGCGACGGCGAATTTTATGCACCCTTGTTTATTACAGCGCGGCACGAAATTGAGGCCGTCCTGCGGAATTGCGGGGGAAGATGGTGATTTGGGCATTGATTTACGTGTCCTCGGAGACACGGTGGTTTCCACGGCTCCGCCGCATTGCTGTGGGAAATTTGGCCGGGTTCTCTAGAAATTGATGTCTCGTTGATACCGACGTCCCTGCCAGCGATACGTTTTCCCGGGGATTAGTTTTGTCGAAATTTGTCAATGGAATTTATCGTATCTCTACGTAGAAGCGAAGCTTGCCGAATAAAATGTGAAATGAGCGTGTACGCGCCGGGTTGTCTCGTTGTTAGATAAATATGATTGTTTCCAAAAATCGATAAATCGCCGCGGTGTAAGTGGTTTACGGTTGGTTGTCTATTCCGTTGCGGCGCGGAGCCGCGGAACCACACGGGACGCGGAGTTGCGGTGGTCGGTGCGGTGGTGAATGCGTTGCGGACGCATTGGACGAAGCTGTGCTTTATGCCACGAGCAAGATGACGGGAACAACAAACGTTAAATACACGATTACGTGTTTGCGCGTGTAAACTCGCCTTGGCACATGTCCGGGACTCACGCTCGCAATATTCACGACCTTCCGCGGATCCGAGTGAATTCGATTCGTACGAGCGACAATTCAAAGCGTCACGGACGGAACCGTCATATCGTTGAGAATAATCGAACCCAAGAATTGTTCCAGTCACGAAGTAATAATTTTTACGAGGACGTAAAACTTACCGTTTTACTTCGTATATGCTAATGCGCGTAATACTTTATGCCCCTGATGCACGTGAATTCTGCTGGGCACCGTGAAACGTAAAAATGATCGCAAGTTCGAAAACCAAATGCCGTAAAGAAGAGGCTCTAAAAAGGCATAACGAGGGCGTAAACGTCGGGGCATTTTAAAGCGTCCGCAGTGCCGCTGCTTTACGCTCGTGAGGAGTTGGACGACGATATGGGCCAGGAGGGAAAATGAAGCAGCCCTGGAAAAATGAACCTTACGCTCTCGGCCCACATACGTGGCTAAGCGAGAGGTAGAGGAAGGAAAAGAGGTCACTCCGTCCTTCTCCATTCCCCTCTTTCTTCCAATCTCTTTCTCGCCTTGTCACATCTCTCCTTTCTTCACTTCCATTCTCGCTTTTTGTCGTTTCTCCTCGACTACGGTTTAAGCTCAAAAGCCACTTCGAGCATTTAATGTTCGCCCTTGGACCTCCAGTCTCAACTTAATTGCATCTTCTCCATCACCTACGGTTACTCCTGCTTTTCACCCTTCACTCGAGTCTTTTGCGATCCTGCAAGGGTGTGCGCCGCTTTGATAAAATGTGGAACATGCTATTAGCGAGGCACGCGGTCGGGGGAAGTGCACGTGGCAAAAGAGCAATTTCAGCGAGGACTTGCCTATTGGTAAAGCTCCTCGATGTCTGTACCGACACGATCCCACCAATAGGATCGTTTACTTAAACACGAACGTACGACCTAAGCACTTGTACCGTGAAGCGTCAGTCCGCGGCTTTCTTTTCACTTTTATCCCACATTCGTCCACTCTCTCACTCTCTCTCTTTCTTTCTCTCTCTGTCTCCACACTCTTGTAGCGGCTATTAGCGTACATCCGCCGCAGGCATTCAATTTTATTCCTTATAAAGTCGCCGCAGGCGGCTCCTCCGGGCGAGGCCTGCGAGCTACCGCACCTCTTGCCTTCGCGAAACTTTTAAATTTTATGCATCTTATAAGTCTCCTTGGATTAATCTTGCCGGTGCCCGCGGGCGAGGGCGTTGAAAGTTTTGGAAAATGAAAAAAATCTAAAGCGAGGGTCTGTTCGAACTGACGGATGAGCGGTGGAGAAGGTCGAGAGTAGGAAGGAAGAAGAGACAGCGAGAGTAAAAGAAGAAAGGAGAGAACGAGCATGGAAAGACGACAGGAAGAGTTTCGTGGTAAAACTTGTTCGAACTTCCGTATTGGAGCTCTTGCAAGTTTCGATATTCTTCGACGCGAGTGAGTCAGGAATGAATTGAGTTATCCAAGACTCCGGCTCTTCTCGATCGAGGGTAGGATCCTGCGCGTGGATATCACCACGAGGTACACTTAGCGATACGCGAGTTTACGGAATCTCTCACGGTATCCCGCAGGATCGCCAGGGTTAAAGGATCGTTCGGCTGTCCGAAATTGGGGGATACGGCGACAAGATTGCGGTGAGTAACGATCGCTCCTGTGGGTATTTTCCGAAGAAGATGCGAGAAGGAAGCAGAGTCGGATGGAAATTGCGGTTCGTGCGAACAAATAAAATCGCAGATGGTGCGAGAGTGTTGGAGAATGCTGAGCGGGGTGTTCTGGGCAGATGGATGACTACAAGAAAGGGGTGGGAGAATAGAAGCGCATAAGAAGCGGAAGCGGAAGGAGAGATACGCTCGGCGTCGGCGCAGCTCCACGAGCCAGAAGGATCGCGACTTCGCAATTGTAGAATCTTTTATTCGGGTAATGAGATTCCACGGTGGCCCAGGGTGGCACAAGGGGGTTGGAGAGGACGAGTGTTGGTGAAATTTGTGGTGGAAAGAGATTCGCCCTCATTCTCTCCTTGCTATCCCTCTCGCTTAAAAGGATTTTAATCGTGGTCTGCGGACGTGCCGAGAGAAATGGACGAAAGGCTTCTTCCACGTAAATCTAGCGACGCGAGGCTGAAAATGAAATTTAAGGAGAAAGAATCGAGAGGGTCGAAAATTTTGGACTATACAAAATGAATCGTAAATTTGGAAAAGTATCCGAAAAGCTTTTCTTTAATCGGCAAATTCTTGCGGAACGCGTGCTCTTATTTGATTCCAAGCGACTCAAGCGAGAAACACAATTTCTCGAAAGAGTACCTTGACATACCGTATCCTAAGAATTGAATTCTGCCGACGAGCGTGATATCTCTTTACGCTCTCAAACCATTTCGAATAGAGACAACCTGGGTGGACCCTTAACCGGCTAGCGCAAACGCCGTTACTCGGAAAGGAAGGAAACGTGGGAAAGGAACTCCCAGGAATTACGTCAAACTCCTCGAAAGAGGATGAAGGTCTCCTTTCTACGAAACTATCGAACGACTCGAACGCGAGTGCAGTTTGCACCTACGTAAAAGCGTAACGACCGAGGGCAGAAACAAGGAGAGAGGAGTCTTTAATCGTAATGGAAGGTGGGTTAGCCGCGGTCGTTGGGCGCATTCCGAGAAAGGAGGATCGAAGATGGAGAAGAAATGAAAAAAAGGGGACAAAGAGAAGAGGAGAACTTGAAAGAAGACGATGAGAACTCGAAAGTCGCTCCTCTCGCGCCATCCGAAAAAAGAAAAAACCTTGCCTCTCTCGACGAGTCAAGGAGTAGAGGTCGCAAAGAGAAACTGACGATTGATCTTCTCTTCCAACCTCGACCCCGATAAACTTACGAAACGAACTTCACCCCTTCGCCTACCGCGCCTCCATTCTTCGTCCCGGCGGATGAAGAACGAGTCTGCGATTCGAAGCTGTGAGTTCTGCCGTTGGATACACCCAGAAGGAGGGAGAGGCGGCGCCTGAGTAAACGACCACCCCCTGTTTACAGGACGTAAAGGGAGTGTAAGAGCGGAGATAGGAGAAATCCTTTAAACGCAACGAGGTCGAGCCGTGAAGCAAGGAGGAGCGGAACGAAGGCCTGGAAGTACCGAGAGACGGAGGAGAACTTGGCCAAAACTGCGAGTGGGTTTCACCGAGAAGCGAAAGAGGAGTAAAGACAAACCGGAGAAGGAGACTGTGTAAAGGTGAAGCAGACTGGAGTTGAAACGAATGGCCATCTCTGCCTCTCCTCGATCCGTCGATAAAAAGGGCGAGATGAGTTTCGCTCGAGGGCATCGAGCATTCCGTGCGTTTTGCCCTCGCTAGGAACGAGAAGGATAGTACTTGGAGAGGGTGGAAGAGATACTTTTATTCCACGGGTGCATCGTTCCGCGTGACGGACTTCGTCCGATGGAAGTCAGTCGATCCCGAGAAGGAAGATGGTCCAATAAAAGGATCGATCCCTTCGAAGGCGATTGTCGGTGAGAAGGAGAACACTGGAAGGAAGTAAATTGTAAAGCAAAATGTGTGTACGATTTATCGACGGGGTCCGAGGAGACGTGAAGTCGAGAGGGATGGGAAGAGCTGTAGTGCTGCCCAGTGGAAGATGAGAGAAACGAGCTGGACAAAAGGAAATATTCTATCGAGAGTAGGGGTAGGAACGCAAACACGGAGAACCTCTCGAGAGACCTGAGCAAGGGAGGATCCCTTTTGTTCGCGTTATCCGATCTCACTCGGAGGTAACCCCGGAGGTGGTCCGTGGGGAAGTATCATCGATGACAAACTCTTCGTAGAAAAATCAATAAAATGTCTCTCGTCGAAAGTTCCACGCTCGAGAACGAGGATTCTTTAAATTACAAGGTAGCACGGAGCTTCTCGCGCGATAGGCGGTAAAGCGTACGAGGCGATAGTTTCGAAGACACAGATGGGAGGTCGCGCGAAATGCTCCACGGATGATGTCGAAGAACATCGTGGCGAGGCTTAAACGTCTCGTCTGTGGCTGCCTGAGAATCGAAAGCAGCGCAAGGCTGACCTCTTTCGTCCCGTTGGCCGTCGATAAAGGAACGAAATGAAATCCTTCGGGGGATAAAGAGGATTCTACGTAACGGAGAACGCGCGGGCACACGGGATATGCCCGGAGAACGACTAGGAAACAGGAGGAGGACAAAGACAATCTCGAGGGCGGGCCGCTCGTCGGCTTAAAGGAGAACTACCGAGCGGATGGCACGGGGCTGCGCGTTTCTTCTGCTCACGAGGAGTTCGCGGTGTTCGAGACGAGTTCTCGGAGGGAGAGAAGGTGCAGGAAGAATAGGAGGAGAAAAGGATAAGGGAAGGGGAAGTCTGAATTCTTAATCGGCGGACGGATCCTCCTCCCCGTGAATGTAAATACGAACGAGCAGTCCTGTAATCCTAAAGTCGTTTTCTCAGCGCTTCGGTAAATCTGCTAAAATTCTGAGAAGCGAAACTCTCGAGGGAAGGAAGTAGTGGGTCTTCTACCCCGGAGGTGCCGCGAAGGTGTGTATACAGTGGGTAACGGTGGAAACTCTTGTAACGAGAGCGAAGGACGTCTGGCAGTTCGCGTCGGGGAAATTCTTTGGGACGTCAGAGCTGATGTCGGTGGAATCTCTGAGTAGCTAATAAGAATCGAGTCGACTGTCGAAATCGAATAAGAGAATTGGATATTCGTCGTTCACGGTACAATGGATCCTTCGCGTACTGTTCGCGATCAACGTACGCGGGGTGACGCAAGCTTCGACATGTTTATACGAGGTGCTTTCATTTATGCCTACTAGTGACGCTCATCACGTTTTGCTAAACTCCCTCTAATTCTAAGACCCCCGGTGCACGCCAATACTGCAGTTCGACAATACGACGCAGTTTACGACGGCACTTGACTTTACTCCTTCCACCGATAGCTTATCCTACGCTCCCGTAGAGTCGCTTCTAACAGCGTGCTCCTGGATACACATGTTTCACCAAGCCCCTTGCTCCTTTCCCTTCAATTTCTTCCTTCGCGGAGCACGCGTAAATCTTCGAAGATCGATGCACTTAATTTTTGCTTCTTGCTTCTCTCAATAATTTCCAGACAATTCTCTAAGGAAAGGATCCAATGGTAGGATATCGACCAGCTCGGTTCCAACGTAGTCCCCTGTAATTGCCCTTAATTCTTGTTAATCGTATATCCGTAAGGGTAAATGTAGCATGTGGGCGATCTCTGGCAATGATATCGGATAGGAGAGATCTTTGGATTAGTATCGAATGCCGAGAGAACGAGAGAAGAGTCGAAGAGGCGGGGACGAACGATAAGAGGCAGCTTAATCGTAGCGGCACGTAAGGGTAAAAGCGCGCGCAGGATCGAAGTAAGCGGATGACCTCGTTCCTGAATAACGCCGATAAAGGACCGATATGAAATCCTCGGGATCAGAGGCATCCAAACGAGACGAACGGGAAAGAGGATGAAGAGAGAGGAGAAAATGCGAGGAGCTGAATCGGGTTGTACGTTCTGATCTGAAGGAGAAGGATGGAGAACGGGAGGTCCAAATTATCGGCTTCGCGGACGGTCTAGGTGCTTCTTCTCACCTGCATCTTTAAAGCCTAACTTATCCAAGATCGATTCCCAGCGGAACGAATTAACGATATCGATTTGTGGCTGGCGTGAATGTTTGAGGGCGTCGGATAGACAGAGCACTTTCGTAAAGGGAACTAAGATCTAAAGCAGGAATATCTCGCGATAAGAACACGAGAGAAACGAGGCTCGATGGGAATCGAGACATTTTTAAGACTCCTGAGTACAGAGAGGGAGGAGAGAAAGTTACAAATTCCGTCCAAATATAGAGAAGGATCGTTCACGAATAAATATACTCGATCGTCGAGAATACCGCGCGAAGAAGGAATTGAAAGATAAGAGGGCGAGGAAAGACGAGAGAAATCTTTAATGATCGCAGATAGAGACACAACGAGAGGCACGCTTTAGACGAACGGGGTATGAGAATAAAAGGCGAGGATTGTTAATGAGGACTGTTAAAGGCAAATAAAAATAAGCGTGAAAAGCTTTGTCCCTCGTCTAGAAAGTTCTGGAGATAAGACGCGCAGGGGAGAGGAGGGAAGGGACAATGAGAAATGAACGTGCCGCGATGAAATTGTATTCTCCGACGAGTGGTGTATCCGCGGATAAAGATGAATCTTACCGCGATGGGTTGCGCGTCAGATCGAAACAAAGGATGAGGCCATTCCTCGAGAACGGCCGTGGAAGTACGAAGTACAGAAGGAACGCCCGGCTTCCCAAGTTCACCGATAAAGAATGATAAAGTAACGGGATTCAGCGAAGATGTAAGAAAGATTCCCAGGAGTTACTAACTTTAGAAAAGAAACGAAGGAAGGAGGGTAGAGAATTAATTCCGAGAATAGATGCGACTATTCAAGAAGATAAAGTTCCTTCCGGAGATACGATGAAATGCGATTCGATATTTCCGCTTGTAGAGGTAATATCGATTGGCGAGATTCCGCGAAAAGGTGCCACTTCCGAGATTCGACCTATAATGTAGGGTGCGCGAACTATCGAATTGACCTTCGTTCTAATTAAATATCTTGCGCAGTTTGTTTCACGCTAATTAAATATCCGATCTACGATAATCGGTAAACTGTCGAATCGGATTCACCGAGATCTTCGAGCTGCAAGCTAGAATCAGAGATGAGAGCTTTTCGGTTTACATCGGCCCGGCCCCAAACTACATGCGCGAGCGTGTCGCCCTGGTTGGTAGCTTCGATCGAGGTTGACCCTTGCTAACAGGCCATCGAGAAAGCAGGGTGGTGACCAATGTAATTTCATCGTTACATCGTTACACGGTCTTCGCACAGCCCACATCGACCTGTGTCACGTTTCATGGCCTGTAGTTGAGGGCGTGGACGACGGGAATGAGAAAGAGAGAGGGAGAAGTGGGACGACTAGTTTCAACCTAACGACGAAGTGCTCACACGTAGGGCCTACGGTACCTCGAGATTCTTTTCTTCTCTCGTTTAAGGATCGAAGCCCGGAATTTCCTCGGGCTGAATCTACCAAAGGAATTTTCCCTCATCATCGACGTGCCACGTTGTACAAAGGAACGATGTGACGGCGATGTTCGCGAAGATAGTGGTTCATACTCGCGAAGAGTGGTCTCGTTTCCATTCTACGATAGACTGCCACTGGCACGAGCAACGTGAAAATAATGGCACCTTAGGGCAGTTACTTTCTTCTGCCATCCGTTCGCGAGCAATCTCGACTAATGGTTCGTGCGAACACGGCGATCATCGAATCGGGGCGGGTCTTCATGGACATTATTAAAACTCTCGAGTGCCGATTCCTTAGCGTGACAAACTCGAGGAATCGCTTAATCGTTAATGATACGGAAGGTTTGTCGGTGCTGATCGACATCTGCTCGGACAATCGCGAGATAAATCGTCCAATTTGCCACCCCCGGGCACGTAAAGTTCTACTACCTGCTAATTTCGTAAGTTCATGGTTCACCGTTAACCGATTACATCCCTACTGTGCAATCGGTTTAATCGCGGGGTTGACGTAAGTACTTTCGCATATGTGAGGAGAGGATGCACGTGAAAACCAGAGAGTGAGAGAAAGAGAGTGAGTGAGAGAGAGAGTGAGAGATATGGTCAGACGGAAAATAGGTGAATGGCGATCGATGGCACGAATCGAGGGAGTTAATTTTCGTGGGATTCTCGGGAGTGGGAAACTCCGGCCATTACTTAGCGTCACGGGCGATTGTGTAGAGAGGCTTTAAATAGACAGTTATGGAGGGAGCTTGGAAGGTGATGATGAATTCTCCACCCTATTGTCACTTTGTAAGTGGAAACACGAATGAACGAGGAACGAGAGAGCGAGGAATAAGAGGAACAAGACGGGAAGGGAGGGTGCGAGGAGGAGCGTTGTAACGCGAGTATCACCACGACCATTTTACGGTAGAACTCGCAGCTGCCTTACGGGCGCCGAAGCAGGGACGATGAAATGACGGACGTTACAGACTCCCATTATTCCGCTAGTGTCCGTCGAATGAACGCTGGTGGAATGCTTAATCGTAGATTGTCGAGCTTCTCCTGAGAACCGCCGCGACATCTCGACCGAGAGAGAGAGACCGAGAGAGAACGACGAGAAAGGTGGAGAAGGAGCAGCTGGAGAAGGAAGGCCCGGAGATTGCATGCGAGTGTTTTACGGAGAAGACGACGCGATTAAAATTACAACGTCCCTTCTACTGCTGCGCTTTATCGTCGTTACTGGCAGCCGTTCCAACAACGTGTTCCTCGCCTTTCGGTAGAATGTCCGATGAAATTAGGAAACTACGTTCCGACCGTTCTACGCCTCGTAATACGCACGCGGAGAGAGCTACATTAAATTCCTACGATAACGTAAAATTATCGTCAAATCGCGATTCTCCGCCTGAGAAGTTCGCGGCATTCGTTAAAGGTCGAGCGTCGATTTGACGCTTATCGCGGAAGCCTCTACCCGCTTGGCATGAAAAAGTAAGGTGCGGGAGTGCGAGGGTTGGCGAGGGCTTGCGATTCGTTTTCATTAAGCGGCCATTCCCGCGCCATTATTTAGCCGCGGAACAATTACGTAAAGTGCGGTTAAATGGTCTTGTTCGATGGACGTACCGTGGGTACACGTAGGCGGAGATATTGCAGTATCTCCTGTAAAGTTTCGTCCGACTTCGTCGTTACTACGAGGAACGTATCTGCGAAATGATCGGAAAGGTAGACCGAGCAAGTTGCGGGAGATGGATAAGGAGAAGAGGCCATTACTTATGCGGCCGGCGTGTTTTGCCTTACCGCTTCTGACTTACGATTGAAATTTGGGAGATTGCAAGCCATCGCATTGTTGCGGTTTTAACGTTACGCCCTTAGCGCGCGGCTCAACGACCACCGAGGATTGCGTTCGCGCGGTTACACCGAGAGGTGGAGCCCGTTAGGTGGGAAGGCCAAAATGGCCGGGGAGCGGTGAGTCCGGGGGGTGGTTTGGCACACTTTCGTAGAGCGAGATAAGTCCGCTCGTTACTTCACGCTTCGCGGGAGCAAGTGGTAGATCGGTGCTTTGAGATTGCGAACTGGATACATATCGTTACATGCATTTTACACGCCTTTTCAATTCTACGACACGCAACGCTTCTGCAGCGGTAGGATTTCCACTGTTTTACGTACGTGTGGAGCCATCGACGAAAGATTTCTTTTCGGAGTTTACCGTCGCCCTCGAGCATGCACGCTAGCCATTGTGCGAGAACGATGGTAATTTATTTTACTGATTATCCGTAATGATTATCAGCAGGCAGATCCGACCACCAAGAAGGCCTAATCGGTAACTTTAGGACGCATGTTGCACGATGATACGAAGGTTATCGACGCAATAATCTCTTCCTACCGGTGGAACTGGACCGAAAAGGAGAAAAATAAAAAGAAGATGAACAATCCACGGCCTCGCACGTTTGTCCCGAGGATGCCATTTACCTTCGAAGTACCATCCTTGGGTAAACTCGAGACATTTAAGCGTTCTATCCCTTCGGTATATCTCGCCGTGGGGGCTTTAAGTGCGCGGTTGGAATGTCCTCCATCGTCGTTTTTCTCCTTCCTTTACATTCTCCCCGTCATCTCGAAAAGAAGTAGGCGTATAATATCGTACGAGACAAAAACAGCGGTACACTTGAAAAAGAAGCAGCTTAGAAGATATTCGACGCGGCCCAGTAGCGATCCAGTGATAATCTAGCTTAGGGCGTGGCGCCAGATGGAAAATGTTCGAGGCTCCGAGACATTGCGGAACGAGAGCGTCCGTATGCGTCCTTCGATATGTGAGACGAGTTTCTGCAGCGGCGAAGGGACAACGTGACGGGTAAGAAGAAACTCCACTGTTGTCGCATAGCCGCGGAAAGAAATGGCACGTAAACTCAGAAGAAGTGCGAAGAGTGTGAGGCGGGATCTTAGTGGGCCGCGGGAAAGTGCACTCGCGAAAAGGAAGGGGCGAAAATGTATTCTTTCCATTTTCCTTCTCTCTTCTCCTCCTCTCACCCTCCTCTTCCGCCTTTCTTCCGTTCCTGTCTTGCGCCTCTTTCTCTTTACCAACCTCTCTCTTTTCACGTCCACGTTTTACCACCGACAATCTCACCGCTTGTTCGCTCTTGCATAACTCACGTCCGCACGAGAGATAAACACTCGTCACTCCGCCCCTCTATCTCGCTACCTCACCTTCTTCTTTTATTCAAGGGGCTACTCGCGCTCACGCGCAGCATCCTTGCTGTCATTCCGGACGACGCGCGACCATCACCTCCCTCGTGCTTGTCCCCTCCCCTCCTCGTATCTTCAAAGATTTGTCTCGACGGAGCGCACATGCGAGAGTACGTTTCTCATATCGAGACACGATTCTACGGATTTCTCGAGAAGCTTCGCGC
Source organism: Tiphia femorata (assembly GCA_944319695.1). Classification (NCBI taxonomy): domain Eukaryota; kingdom Metazoa; phylum Arthropoda; class Insecta; order Hymenoptera; family Tiphiidae; genus Tiphia; species Tiphia femorata. Next base: position 4,411,654 of record OX090899.1, read on the forward strand.
TTAGGCTCGGACGATTGAAAGATTTAGAGAGGCGTTTTGATATTTAATTTTGCGATCCACGGTCGACCGTCCGGTTACGATATAGGACGGATGGATTCAGATAATAATTCTGCGGTCGAGTTTACCTGGATGCTTGAAAACGATTGCCGCGCGGTTCGACGTTACCGCGTAGATTACAGAGATGAATGCGAGAAGCCCGAGGCCCTGTGCACAATGAGCTTAGGCTCAAAGGCTTTCGATAAAACGCAATGGGCGGGAGGCAGCTTCTCTCGGTACCGTTCTCTCTCTTTCTCTCTCTCTCTTCCGCTTCCCTCGTCACCAACGTACTCGTAGGATCGCGGCTCACGTCGAAAGTCGATAGTTTAACGAGGTCGTAAACGTGGGCGCGTTCCTGTCACATGCACTGAGGACGGAGACGGGACGCGACAGCGAAAGCTGTGTAGCTCCTTGCTATGACGGCCGATAATGCGGGTGCGCGAGATTCCTGCGAGTGAATTGGACTGAGGAGTACTTGGTAGTGTGCAGGTAAAAGCTACACGATTGACGGCAGTGCCGATGGAAAGGCGAGAACGTGCTTCGGAGAAGAGAGACGTAAGATTTCGCGGAGAGAAAAGCGAGTGAAGGTAGCCGCGGAGGGGATGGAAGTGGAAGACGTGGACAAGGGAAGCAGTCGAAAGGTGGTTTGTATCCAGATTTGAATGAAGGGTAATCATAGATAGAGGGACTGCGGGTGATAAAGGCGGAACAATGGACCGTGAGGGAAGAAGGACGGAGAGAGGTAGATTCCACGCTTCTCTGGAAGTAAGAGAACGAGAGGCACGGAATGCATTTGCAATCCCGAGGGGGGCTGCAAAGCTCTGCAGCACGGTAAATCACCCTGGCGTACGGCCGAGATCCCTCGGGTAGAGGGAGTGGGTGGAGAAAGGGGAACGAAGAGCGGGCCGGTCATTCTTTATATTTTATTCACGTTTCATTTCACCCGCCTCGTGCTCGGTCGACGAAAAAAAGGAGGAGAATAAAAAAGGGAGTAGCAAGCGCCTAGATCATCTGGCTCGCCGTGTAACGACCAGCGTCTTTCTTTCTCCCTTCGTAAGAATAATTTTCCAGAGATCCGCGAGTACGTAAGTCCAAATTCGCGTTACGCCAGGTATCAAGAGAGCCGTATGCAAAAAGGTAAAAAGCGCGGATCTACTGGTAAAGCAGCTTTTTCACACGCGCGAGAAGCTGTCTGGTTTTGATTCTTTTTTTTTTCCAGAGCCCTTTCGCCATATGCTACCGAAAAAAGCGACATATCGGATTACGCGGGCATTTTGTAGGCGAGCGTGGGAACGACGGCATCGCGTTGGTGCACCGGCAGTTTCGTTTGATCATCGTCCTCCTATCGGCCAGCCGCGTATGGTCGCTACGTTGGTTATTTGTAACTGCCACCCTCGCTGCAGTAAATATTCGCGCAAATTGCAACGGCAGAGGGTGCGAGTGGGAGGGGGTGGGGATGAGACTCGAGCGAGGGTGAGGTTGAACGGGGTTGAAAGCGCATCGGGCGATTCGCCGGGTTATTTCGTTAACGCCCGTTTAACGCGAGAATTTGGATTTATCATAATTTATTTCCACCGGCGATATCGATAATCGTATGCAGAGTGATTTCGACGAGGGAGCTATTTGTTGCGGTTTATTTGACGAATATTTCAAAACGGCCTGGCAACAGTTAGAAAATATATGGCGAGCGATACGACGGACACCCTGTCGCTTTCATTTTCAGATTATTTACTTCTCGTTTTCTCTCCCCCGAGAATTCCGCTCGGTAGACAAAAATGATTTATGGCGGAACGTGGTCGTCGGTTAAGTACTGGTTCGATTACAACACACAATCTGCTCGGTAAATGAACGTCGAGTCTTTCGATTTGGTTGATTTCACTGATACGTGGACTGCTTGTTGTTTAAAGGGTGGTATTTTAATACGATTCGCGACTGCATGGTCCGCGCCTTCCTTTGCTTGTACTACTTGAAGGCGACCGTCGCGTCGTCCGTTTCACAAGGTTCGTTCGATCGTACACGGACTTTTACCACTGTCCTCGTTTCCCTAATTTTCTGCGGCTGTGTTATTTACTGTCCCGACGAGTTTCAGAAAGAATGCAAACCATAGCCACAATCCACAAAGGAAACTTCTCGCGGTCACGTGGATGAAAAATTTGCGGCTACTGCGGCAAGCGGACGTTTACGCGTTCTTCCGCTCCTGTTAGTTCCCTTGGCCTCCGTTGTTCTCCGATAACGCGCTTCATAAATTCGCCATCCACTTTACGACACCTACACCCCCCTCTCTTTCTCTTCCAGCTTCTTCTCGGTCTCCATTGGCGAGAAAATTTTACGAGGCAGATAACGCGTCGTCGCGACGGTGCGTACGTACCCGCAATACTCTCAGCTTGCGGTTTGTTCTACGACGTCACGAAGTAATTGGATTAGCGACTAGCCAAGGTATCCCACGCTCACGACAATTCTACTGGACTGTCGCGTCATCGCGCTATAGAATCTGTGGGACGGAACGAATCCGAGAATTTCGAGTGGTACGCGTATAAAAAATTAGATCCTCGTGATCAGCTGTTTGTTAATTGAAGGGCGGAAGTGGATAAAGGTGTTACGCCACAGTTTTTTCGGAAAGTGATTTTCTCGACCGTTTAACTTCCCTGGGTACTAAATTGACACTTTAACGTGTTAAAGTATCTGAAAATAAATTTTTAAGAAAGGTACGTGTGATTAAAGGTAGTAATGTACCACTTCGTTTCAAAATCAAAATCGTTTATTGCGATTCACTCGAAGCTTTAGATTTGTAACGTAACACCTCTATCCATTTGGGTTTGCGATTTTGAAAATTGCACGGGACTCGGGCGACGATATCGAAGGAAATTTTACGCAGCCGTTTATAATCAAATATGTATGGTACGACGTGTACTCACCGTACATTTGTTGAATCCCGTGCCTGTCGTCCTCGGGCAGCTCGTAATTGGGGCTGAGTCCTTGGTACCAAGGATACATGAGGGCGCCTTGCACCGAGCTATGAGCCAAGCCAAGAGAATGGCCGAATTCGTGAGCGGCCACCGCGAACAGGCTGGTACCTGGAATACGAAGAAAAGTATTTGGGATTCGGCATCTCATCTGCATGTAAAGAAGGCTCTTTCTGCCTGCTCCCGTTTTCCTTTTCCTTCTCTCCTCCCTTTTCTCTCCTTATCTCCACCAGCCCCTCTCGTTCTCGCCCTCTCTCTCTCCCCAATTTACAGTTAGAACGTTCTGTATACACGAGGGACTTCCACACGCTATTTCGTTACGGCGAGAAAGGGGAATTTTGGAGAAAACTGTCGACGATGGCCGAGGACGAGGGGAAGAGGGCAAAAAGCGACAGATCAGGATCAAAGTGGCAATCGACAGTAGCGAAATACGCGATCGTTAACGACTGAAACGGAGCGACAAGGGCTTTGGATTTTATTGCTACCAGTAGATTGCAAAATGCGATATCGCTGGGTCGCGGTGGCCGGAGATACTCCAGTGAGAGAGCAGCGTAAATTTCTCGTCTTCCCCTTTTTTAGCTTTTTTTTTTACGGAAACTCGGAGCTCTCCCTGTGAAAAATGTTTACCGCAGAAATCGTATAACGGTGAACTAAAGCAAGCTGGGCTACCGATACGTGGACGATAACGAAACATTTGCATCGCGATAACTTGACGTCCCTTGTAGTTTCACGTTCCATCCACTTTCTGCTACTACCGCAGTTCCAGCCTTTTGATTTTCTCTTCCTCGTTTTCTTCGACTTTGCTGTTTTTAAAAATCTATCGATGATGTCTCCTCAGGGAAGGGTGAGTAGAAAAGCAGAAGAAAACCGTACGAGAACGTTGCTTCCTCTATCGCCATTCGGTCACGATCGGTTACACCGATCGAATATTTGGATCCACGAAAATCGACTCGACGGTCAACTCGACGACATGGACTTCCGTTTGTAAAAGGGAAGGAGAGAGGGAGGATTGAAACTGTCATCGAGAATCGAACGGTAGCAGGGTGGGTTTTTTCTCCGTCGTCGCATGCCGTCACGTTGTGCAATTGCGCGTGGAATTGCCAAACCCAATTCCATTGGCCTGCACGCACGCCTCGCGCGTCGTTTCGCTTCGCCGTGCGGGAAACGAATGTTTTAGAGAAAAAGTGGGTCAACCACGGGATAGTCGCGAACGAGGATCGTCGGAGATCGCGCTCGTTGTCCGAGAGAAGAACTCCTACGTGAAGGCAAAGAAAAACTGCACGCTTCGTCGTGGTGAGTGGAGCTAAGAGTGTAGCTTCGCGACGTGGAGAGACGTACGAAGAGTGAGGAACGCATCCTGGAACTTCGTTCCCCTCGTACCTTTTTCTTGTCATTCTTGTTCTTTTAATAGCATCTATTCTCGTGTATGCTCTACGGTGTTAAGCACCGCGAGCCAGCTCGTACGGTATATCGAAAATCAACTGGGTCCGTTGATATGATAAACGCCCCTTTGTGCGGAGGATATGCTTTTCGTGCTTCCCGGGATGCGGTAGATCAAAGCGCGGGGGAGGATGAGAGAATGCGAGAGCGAGATAGGAAAAGGGTGGATGCAGGCACGTAGGGAACGGTCAGAGGCGTGGAATGGAAAACGCGAGAGACAGGAGGACGGAAGGAGCGAGGCGAGAGAGGATTTCACTTCTCTGCGAGTTTCATAAATATCGCGGATTATCGTGACGGGCTCCCGCGTACACGCGAACACGATAATAGAGTCGAAGATATATTCGCTCTTTGTGCCCGATCCTGCAATCCCGTGCAGGAGATCCTCTTATTCGCTCGTCCGATGCGCCTCGCGCGTTTAACTTCGTGAAAACCTGGAGGGGTTGCTCTCGCGAGGAAGTGGCGACAGATCGTAGAAAGAATTTTACCGGCAAGCTCTCCCTCCTACTTTCGCACATATTCTTCCGTCCCTTCGCGGCGAACTTGCAACGTTTCCCGTGTAATTCGCATAATGAAAGTTCCCCTCGACGGCATTCTCCTGGTTTTGACCTTTTCGCGTCCACGCGTTTCACTCCGTCTATATCCTTTCTCTCTCTCGTAATGTCCCGACTTCGAGGCTCTCCGTACCATTTCGCGACCCCCTTTACGTTATCCTTTAGGTGCCAAAATATTACGAGGACGGATGTCGAGGATACTTCGTAACGAGGAAACTTCCTCCAGTATCTGCGAGATACACTCCCGTGCCCGCACGGGTTACCACATATTCCTCGGGAGTTAACGTCAAGATTCTGTGAGTTTGTGATTTCGGGATAACTTTGGTAAGGGTGCTGATGTTCTTGGCGAGTCGTCCGCGAGAATCCTGCGAGGCTCGGAGAAAAAGAAACAGTCGTTGATTCAGACGCACCAATAGACGAACCCGTGTAGATAGCTCAGAGGAGTTTCGAAGATATTTGTACATTATTGCGGCGAGAAAGAGAGAAAGATGTACATTAGCGATACGTTAACATTTCTACGCGCCCTGTCTGACTCAGTGAAATAGAAATGGTGGATGTGGGCACTGCCGTCACTGTCACTCTTAATTCCAGCAGGGCGCTGATGTAAATCCGTGATACATCCTCGACCCGCGTGTTTCATAAAAAGAGAACAGCGAACAATCCGAATAATCCTGGCCGAGGCAAGAAGGTTTTTGCGAAATTTTTTTCAAGGAAGAACGTGATTTAACGATCGAATGAAGTTTTTTTACGCAGATGGAAGCTGCCGAAGGGGATGTAAGAGACGACATGAAGAGATGTGCATGGTGGAATTTTCCAAGAATGCTTATCCGAATATAATCTTTCCTCGAGAAAGTATCGTGACTTTCTTAAAAAAAAAGAAGAAAAAAAGTAATGTCTACACTGGAAACTTAAGCGATCCCCCAGACTTCATTTTTTCGAGGAGATTTCTCCATGCATTAAAAAAAGAAGAAATAAGAAATGGTTAAAGAGAAAATAGAATTCCGGTGGAAAATTCCTGACTCCTGAAATGCAAATCGTCCGATTGAGAGCTCTCGGAAAACAGTGAATCACGAGCAGGTGTCGTTAACGTTGCAATTCTGAAATATCGCGGCGCCGAAAGTTCCTAACGAGGAAACTTGCCGCCACCGCTATCGTGCCCGCTTGCTCTTCTCCCCCCCCCCTCTCTCTCTCTCTTTCACTCTTTGTAGGTACTTGACGTATCCCACTGCTGAAGATTCCCGGTACCGGCAACGTGACGTATGTATACGTCTACCAAGGGACGCTCAAAGGGCTGCATGTGGTTTGCAGGGCGGAATTTGGGGGGCTAAATTCATTAAACGGGGAGGCAAACTTTCTCTCCCTTTAAAGGCGCGCACGATGAAACGGTAGTTTGTTAACTGGTAAGCGGGGAACCTTTTGTCCGAGACAATTACATTTGTTTCATCTCATTGTTCGATGCACACGCGAGAAACCTCGCGATAATTTCCGAGAGACCCTGTGAGCAGTCTTGAATATTCGTTAAGAAGAAATCAGGGAGATGAATGGTGTCTCGAACGGTTACGGGCCCCGCGGTGCCCATCTGTAATAATTAGCGCGCGCCGCACGATTCGTCTGGTACACAAGGTCGCATTGGGGAACGCGAAAAGGCGACGCGTTAATTTTATGAAATTTACTTCGTCGGACATTGTACGCACCGATCCAGTATAACGTTCATAATTCAGTGCGAGTGGAAAGTGGTGCATTCTTGGCATAGATCACGCAAGGTAGTCGATGTCGCACCGGTTGAAGGAAGGATCGATACCTTAGTTGGACAAGTTAATTGCGCGGTGGCAGTTACTTTTGGATGCCATCGACAGCTACGGCCCTTGCCACCGTGGCAAGTCACTCGTAAATATGAATTACAAGTACCATCGACGTGACGAGATTTCTTTTTTCCGGTATTAATTTTTCTTATGCCACTTTGTTTTACGGAAAGTAAGAAATTGCGCGACACATGGAAATTTAGACATTAGGTAAATCACTCGATCGTTCGGTACACAAGCGAGGACGGATTACGTCAGGGTCAGTTTGAATCTTCAGCTACCGTAAAAGTTGTTTCCCACGAGGATATTTTTATTTGTACATTCACCGCCGAGACGAGTGCTTTTGCCGCCACGACAAAGACTCGCTCATCCACTCTCGTCCCTTGCTTCCTCCGTCACACAATTACGTCTTCTCCTACGACACCTCGTAAAAGCGTTTTTTGGGACTACCCTTTGAGGTGCCATCGCGTCCCACGGAGGACGGTGAACGAAGGGTGTAAAACAATTTAAAGGCAAAACGATTTACAGCTGCATTTGAGAAAATGGTGGGGAGTTGGAGAAGGAGAAGCATTTGCTGGCTCGTAGCCAGGTGCAAAACATGACTGCGTGGGCGTCTTCTCCACCGTGGAAACGAAATCCTTGCTGACGTTGTCGACGTGTGACGCGGAAGTAGTTAAAGAAAAACGAATGAAAAAGAAGGAAACGTCGAGATCGTGAAGCCTGGAAAGGTAAACGGAGAGGTCCGTTTGACGAGTTGGCATTCCGACATTCGCAAGCACACGAGTGGAGAATTGGAGAATTTTCTCCGACTATGTAGACACTTGAACTCCGTCGTTCCAACGTCACGGCACAATTGTTCGTTCTGTGAATTAACATTCGTCCAATTAATTTCTCCTACCCGTTTTGGCTCTCAAGAGATTTCTTTCGGTGGAGAGAGTCACTTCGCGATTTTCTCGTACCTTCGATATTCTCCCTCGAAACTGTAAGACAATGCCGTGGACAACCCCGGTGAGCGGAATCGTCCCTTCGTTAAAAGCATTAGCGTTGCATCACCGCCGGTATTTAGAGCAGTGTTCATGGTGCCCGTTTTGCTAATGTCCCAGGCGTACGTCGGGGCTCATAAAGGATCGTCGTGTTTGCCACATTAAAGTGACAGTCTTTACTCGACGTTAATGCCGACGTTAATACCGACGTTTAACGCCGGGGTAAAAGCGTCGTTAGCCCGTGTGCCTCTCTTCCTACCCCTTTCGTTCAACCCCCGTCCATCTCGTCCACCGTTTACTTCTCCACCTTTCCTCGTTTTTCGCCTTTCCTTCCGGCCTCCGTGCAATTTTCTCTCACCACTCCCTTCCTCCTCCTCCACCTTGTGCACCGACAAAACGAATCGCGCGCACGTGATTCCGCGATTAGGGCACTTCACGACGGCGCGGAATCTTCAAAGACCTGACCTACCCCGATGCGTAAATCCGGCCAAATCGAGGGACGGACGAGTCGGTGCGTGAAAATGCCGCGTCTCTCTTTTCACTCGTTGTCTTTATTGCGGGAGCGTGAAGCGTGGGAGATTTGACGAGGGGAAGGTTATAGGAGGAGAGCACTCATGGTGCGCGAGGGCGATAATAAAATTGTCGACTCAATCTGCGTGTAATCCGGATAAAAAGGATCGGGTAACTCGATTACGCGTGTACCGTGCGAGCCTTTTGGTCAAATAAAAGGGGGTTGGGGCGTGGGTGCAGAGGTGAGAGAGAAAGAGCGAGGAGAAACCCTCTCCTCGATGAACGACGCAGCTTCGCAACGGGAGTAACAGGATGAAATTAACAATTCGATTGGCGGAGGGGGTCGAGCGAATTAAAAGTGACCCGCGCATTTATCGATAACGAGAGAAAGATAGGACGGGAAGTAGAGAGTCACGCTTTCGCGAACATTAATGCGCGATGCGTCCCACCCGGAATATCGGGTTTCGCGATTATTCCCTTAATTTCGACGAGATGAAATTTCATTATTACGCGGTGAACGATTCGCCTGAGCCCTCGCGATATTTATTCGTCCCGGACAATGTGGCGAACTTTCAATTAACTTAGTGGTCGGTCGAGATAACCTCGTGGGGTCTTGAAATCGAAGGTGTCCCGGGAGGCAAGAAATCTGAAATTTTCTAAACTGAGAGGAAGAGGTTCTTTCATGGATAATCCGCGGATACTTGGTTCGTTATACGTGCGATCGATAGATTCTCCTCGCCCAGCTTTCTCTCTCTCACACATCCTTCTCTCTTTTGCTGTCTCTCTGGTCCCCCCGCTGTAGTGAATACTCGCGAAGTTTCGACGACGAAGATTAGTACTCGGCGGACTTCGGCTAATTTGCACCGCCCGGTATCTAATTCGCTAGCTAATTCGAACTCCACGGAACTCGAGCACGCACAGGTCTCGGGACTTGCCCGCGGAGCGCCCGAGGAGCAAACTCGAGCATTACCAAAATCAAACTCGGGTATACGTGAGCCAGTGCTTACATCGGTTGGCGCGAAGGAATGAGACGTGAGAGATGAGAAATGAGGGATAGAAAGGGCGAGGTAAGGAGGTAGGTAGAGAGGAGAGGACCACGAAGTGTTCTACATATACTGAAGAGTAATTTCGTTGTAAATAGAACGCGTGGGAGAAATTTCTTGAAACGAGAAGACGAGAGGCGGTCGTTGGAGTTCAGGATGGAAATCAGGAAGGACCGTTTCGAAGGAGAGAGAGATCGATCATTTTCGCGTTTTCTTGCTGCACGCGTTGCCATCGCGCTTTTTCTCGTTCTCCCTAAGTTTCTCGTGACCAAGCAAACTATCCTCATAATCTTAACGACCCAACCAAGCATAGGGTTAGGGTAAAATTCCGAAAACAGATATTGTAGCTCCCGAGGGATGAACTACTTAGGGCAACCGAGCGCGATAATGGCATAGAGAAATTTCTACGCAGCAGCTCGTAATGACGATCGCCCAATGAAACTGATAGGAATTCTAATTGACATCGCGCGGACGAGGCCCGTCACGAGAAAATAAACAAGGTGGGAAAACTGGAAAGTTCGAGAGCGTGGCGTAACCCGACGCGGGCCGACTTCCTGGAAAATACCACGCCTCGAGAGTACCGAGATGGGTCGATTCTCGTTCGCCCCAGTTTCGCGGGTAATTCCGATAAATTGATGCATCTCGATTAATTAATATTCAGCTCGGCCAACCACCGAGCGCGCACGGGCTTGCTGCTCCCCTGGCCGTATCGTCGAGAGATAGAGAGGTCGCACCGACGCGAGGAGCAAGCCCGCGCTGTAATATCGGAATACAAGGGAATTAGCAATTCGAAAGGGTCATACGTATGGCGAATGCTAACGCCGTTTGATGTCGTTCGGTGGTCATACGATAACCGTGCTAATGGAAGCGATGCTAGAGCGCGTGGGTCGCACCGTGGCAGACCGTGATCCTTGCCAATGCTACTGAACGGGAGAAAGGGCGGTGAGGAACGAAACACAGAGAGAGGACGGACTAGGTGGGTTGCCGCGGAGAAGGATCAATGAAAATGCTCGAGAGGCGGAAAATGGAACCGTGGCGAGGTGAATGGGGGAGGCGAGGAAGGCTAGAGCTAATGAAATGAATGAGAATACGGGGAGGAGATGAGATCTTCTCGCAGGCAGGAATTTATGCTGGACGAAAGAAGGAGGGGAAGAAGAGGTGTTGCGGGTTTTCATGAAAGGCGCGGTGACCTAACGCGAGAAAGAATGAAGATGCTGCAAGCTGGAATTATTAATGAGCTGAATTTCAAGTGATCTGGAGCGTCTGACAATTGTCAATGCGACGTTATATTTGCACCGGTCCTTGTAACTCTTCGAAGCGGTACTTGACATCGGGACGGGGTCGGCGATCGAAGTAATTAGCTCTTACCCCTCTTCGCTTGCGCCCAGGTGCAAATGGCCCATTGTCCAAATCCCGATTACCTTTGCATCTCTAATTTCACGATCTCTGTTCACTCTACGTCCAACGGTGACCGGACCCGATGATAAAATCGTCGGTGGGGCACGAATCGCGAGTGCATAAACCGCGTTAGAGCGCTTCGTGGAAGTGCGATCGAGTGACCGCGCTGGATGGGATTTTGGGACGCGGGGTTGGCTCGAGTGCTAATACTATTATTATTGAGGAGAGAAGGGCTTCCGCTTGGCTGCAATCATGGTAATTAATATCGTTCCGACTTAGGCGCCCTTGTGGTACTGCTGGGCGAGTTTCGAGAGGTTGGATTGGGCGAGAGAACGAGAATGCGCGGAGATTCTCGTTGGGATTTGGAGTCGCGCCCGAAGGAGGTTGGATGAGAATAGGAGGGAGGAAGAGAACGAGCCATTAGCGGAAATTTCTCATCCCACGTAACGCGACGAGGACCGATTAAAACGCTTCTTTCGGACGCGGATACATCCGGCGGCGCCTCTCTTAAAGGAAGCTACCGCCTCTGCTCTCGGTCGGACGTTAATCGCATCAACAGGTTGTTTGTGCGCGACAAAGGCAGCGCAGATGATGCGCCGAGTGAATTAAGCGAAGCTCGAACCGAAGGAGGTCCTCGATCCTCCTTCGACGTATCGACGAGTTAAAATTTTCGCGCAATTATCCGCGCGACGAGTCCCCCTCCGAATATTGAACCTCAATTTTACGCTTCGCTGACATCTCGTAATTTCTTCCTATCTCAAGCTCTCGAATTTCTCTCGCATCCCGCCGCTCCCCGTTTCTCCTTTTCCGCCGATTTCGTATTGCTTACTAATTGTTCATGAATAATAATCCGTAGTAGGGAGAAGGAGAGAGAGCTAGAGAGAGAGAGAGAGAGAGAGAGAGAGAGAGAGAGAGAGAGAGAGAGAGAGAGAGAGAGAGAGAGAGAGACGAAGGGTAGGGACCCGAATGAGCTCGTTAACGGGTCGTATGATCGATCGATAGAGGGAAACGGAGGGAGGTGAAACGACGATGTTAACACGACAGAAGAGTGGAAGAGGTGGCATCCTCCTCGACGTTAACCTCCTCTCTTTTTCTTCCCTTCTCCCTTTTCTCTCGATTCTCGGTTCTCTTTTTTCTCTACCCTATCTCGTAGTTGCACGTTGCGTTTTATACCGGGTGACCCAGTTGGAGCGGAACCAAGGATTCGGTGCGACGACAGAAGGAAAACGACATTGTTGGACGATTGCGGTTCGCTCCCCGTATGAAGATTTCTAGTAACAGATTCCTTTCCCGGAGTCGATCGTCTGGAGCGTCTCGTCGAACCTTGGTAAAGCGTGGGTAACGCCAGTACGACGAGAGAAAGGTTGGCCAGCAGCATGCGCTTACTTCTGTGAGTTCAATCGATCGTTCACGATTCGGTTATCCAGGTGGAATTACCTTTTCTCTATCCAACCTCGCGTGTACGTAATTTCTACAGGTTTCTATTTCTCGCGTTTAACGAATCTTGCGATATTAATTCGCGCGGAGAAAAGTAGAGCGGCTTGAGAAATAAAAGAGCGGCCTCAAATTGTTACATTGTCCCGAAAGTTTTCAAAACAGCTTACGTCGATTTGGCGCACCAGCCGCACCTCATTGAAAATCGATCATTCGACGAAGCGTTCCTCTTACCGAGACTATCCATCTAGATAGATTCTCTTAAATCTCTTTCCTTCTTTTGCTCTCTCCTTACCGTCCGTTCTTTCTATTTGCCCTCAAAATGGAGAAGAGGGTACGGAAGAGAAAACGCCATTTCCTTTCACAGCTATACCTCTTGAACATTCGTCCGATAGCCAAGCTTTGTACTGTTTCGCGTAACAATGGTATGATTTGATCACCGGCTTCTCCGTGTGCGTTATACCAGAGCGGAAGTCGTAACGCCAGGAAGACGTTGCGGAGGATGGTTGGACGGTGAACTTTCAGTATTCCAAATAGCCGTCGTAAAAGATTTTACAGGCGGCAGGCAGGTTAGCCGTATCAAGGGACCGGAACGTGGGTCAAGAGGAGAGAAAGGGTAGATGGATTGTTACAAATGTTCTTTCTTACCCTCCTCGTTGCTGTCGTCCTGCAGCAACCAGATTTCCTCTTCGTCGAAGTGCGCGTCCCCGCCACGGTCCCTCCCCGGAAAGAAGGCGTGTGCCAATATCTGGCCTCTGCCGTCGAACGGATAACCATCCCCGTGGTAGCCCCTAAAAAGAAACAATCTCAACAATCGAGTACAACGTTGGCATAGACATTTCTATTACTTCGATAATTCCAATGTTCCAGTTTGCAAAACGCGTCGAAGTACTTTTTAAAATTAGCAGTCTCGCCTCTACAATGCGCCAATCGACCAATCGATTCAATGACGGTTGAATTATCCTACAGGTTTTCCGCTGACGTAAATTGCGTCTCTCGTTCCAGTCTTAATCGCGACCAGCTCTCATTATTCCAGTCCGATTTACCTCGTACTCTCTTTTCAAGGAACGAAGTTACCCGCGTCGACAAAGTTTCGAGACGAACGAGAGGCTTGCCGCCGACGGATACAAACTTCGTTTCGACGAGAAAATAAAGCGAAACGTGGTCGGTGAGCATGCGCGCGCGCGCGCGCAGGTGGCTGGCGAGTTCGAGGCCGAGGAAATTTTCCGCCGCGATTAGGTTCGATTCGATTCGTTGATATTTACGCACCAGTTGAAACGTGCGCGGGTGCGAGCGAGCGTGTGAGCGCGGGCGCGAATCGGCTGCTGTCCGGGAAATGGACGAGAGCATTACGGATGGAATTTAATTACGAGACCCATTCTGGCCAGCACCCACCACCGATCTCTCTCTTTCTCTCGCGTGCTCTATATCTTCTCGTACTTTCTCCTTTATACCTTCTACCATCTCGACCTCGTGATTCCTCTAGACCTCGCGATTCTTCCTTCACAAAATCTAGAACGTGGAACGTGAAAATAACAAAATCGCTATCGGATATCGCTAATCTATTTTCCGTCGTTCGCTCCTCTTTCGGCCAAGATTTAAAATTGACTCTGTATCGTCGGTCGGAGAACTCTTCTCTGACTGCGGTAAATTCATTTTAGTGAACAAGGTGCGGGGAAGTTGCAGCGATACGTTAATTGATCGTCGGTTTTGCTAATGAAGTATTATCAATGCGAGATGATAATTCCAGTAAGCGGGAACAAGCGTGGAAATCGCGCGGTTTCGAAATTGGACAATGTTGGCGCCGGCGCGAGTGCGAAACGTTGTCATTAGAACGGGACCGTTTAAACGTTTCTCCCCTAGCAACGACTCGTACCGTCCACTCTCGTTGGCTTCCCTCTCGGCTTGTGGGACGCGTGAACGTAAACGCGAATAAATTAAATTATTTTTCTCTCCCGTGTGCGCAGAAATTACTATTACGTCCATTAGTAAATACATTCGATAAACACTGCGCACAGCGGAGAGGGTCTCGTCCAGCGCTCGGTGCCGACACCGCGAATATTTAACGTCGAATTAAAATAGCATTACGCCGGGTATAAAATTTCAATTTTCCATCCGTTCGACCAACCGCGAGATTATCGTGCATTTCGCGTGTTTAAAGAGTGCCAAATCGACGCTTTCGACTGCATTTCACTTCTCATAAATCGTGATGTTCGTATTTCAGCCGAATCTCCGAGCGAGGGAAAAATATTTATCGAGAGTGTTGAGCTTTCCAAGTTCCTTGAGAAATAGATACTACCCTCGAACGCGTTTCCTCTCCTCGCATGCATCCGTGTCAACTGTAATTTTGCCGTTAGCGAGTAGTCCGCTGATAACTCGCGATTAAACGAAAGTGGAAGCGCACAACTCCGAGGATAAAACGCGCTTCACGACGAGTTGCACATCGTGTGGACAGGGATGGCGCGGGAAGTTCATTATGGAAATCTGACCAAACGCAGGGCAACTCGAATAACGAGCGGCGACTCGTTTTTGTTAATTACTCGACGATTAACATTGGCGCACACGGACGCGTGCGATGAAAATTGCGGATCCGGTTAATCGCACGGTAGCGATCGTTCTTCCTCACGAAAACTTGGAACACACTCTTTCACCCCCGGTTTGTCAACATTGTGTACGGTGGTGTTATCTCGCCATCCAATTGATTCTAATAAAAAAAAAACATTTCTTTCTCCTCGTTTTTCACAGCCACCAGTATCACCACGTTTACAGAAGATTTTACAATAATGCTCTCCAGCTGTTCCCAGTCGAATCCGACGAAACTCGTTCTACCCTCGTATTCCACACCCACCCCGAATGCCGTGAAGTAAGAAAGGTTCATACCGATGGAAGTACACCAGAATGTCGGCCCGATCGCTGTTCACCTCCTGAAAGGTGAGCTTCGAGTTCCTCGCCCAGAGGTCGAGAGCTTTGCTCAACTCGTAGCGAACTCCGCCCGTGTCCAGTCCACTCGGTTGCTCGGTCCTCAAGCTGGAAATCAGAAAAAGAAGATTCAATGAGTGGCATCCTCGATTCGAGTGGAAGGTGAACGAGGGTGGCAAAAGCGCGTTTCCTTCCAAGAAGGCAAAAGGACGTACCGTCGAGTTACAGCGCAAAAGTATGCGCGAGCGCTGCTTTGCATTCATCCTTGGTAAAGAGAGCAAAGTAATTCATTAAAAGGGGCATTTCAAGCGAGAAACTTGATTCCTCGATTTTTCGCGTTCACTTCTCACGGTAAATTACCACGACGATTGGCCTAATGCAACCTGCTCCTATGACGCGAGATAAGGAGAAGATCGAGAGAAGGAACGTTGTTGACGATTAAATTGCTGCTAGTTAGCCGAGGAGGCGAAAGGACAAATGAAAAAAGTAGTTCTACTTTGGCGACAGCATTGAGGAATGCGTCGTGCAATGACGACGACGCTTTGCTCGCTCATTCGCTTCGCATCTGCAACCTTCCTTTGATGCCCAAGAATTCGTGTGAGTTCCTTCGACGAAGGACGCATTAAGGAGGAGGATGGTGGAGAACGGGTGCTCCTCGGCTGTCTTGCTCCGGGCGAAAGAAAAATACGAAAGGAAGTCTCGGAGAAGCGGAAAATCCCCGCGGATGTGCTTGATGCGCCTGCATTGCTCGCTCCACTTTTCGTCGTTTAGCTTTGCTCCCCCCACCATCTCCATTCTCGCGGAAGGGATTAAGATTTGTTTTTACCATTTACAACGTCCTCTTCCCGTGACGCGCGACTCGTCAACTCGCAACGAATTTTGCGCCCTTGATGCATTTCGTCGTCGGAACACACGGCTCACCATTATTTCGCACGTCATCCACATGCGTTGTTACCGACGTTAAATCAAACGATGGAGATTGCGGAGAATGAACATTGGCGGACGTTAAATTACCCGTTTCGCAATATCTCCATGGTATTGTATTACGTCGCATTACAAATCGAATCGATGGTATCGCTTTGCGCGCCGCGTTACGTCTCGTTACATTAATATTAATCGCCGGTCCAGGCAAATCGGCCAATCGACAAACTCGGCGATCCGTTCCACGAATTTCACGATCCACCGGATTAACCTTATTTACTCGCGCTCGCTATGAAAATCAAGGAAAGTTCAGACACGGAGACGGTGGAGCTCGTGCGCCACGAGATCCGGCTCGTTACCGGCGCGTTGTAAATTACCGTGGCGCCTTCGCCTTCACGTCGACGTTCAACCCCCGCGGCACTGCGTTAAACAAGAGGGATGGGTGAGCCAGAGTAATTTGTACGTTTAAAGGGACCTCCTGAAGTTTGCGGCTACGCCCGGGCTCTTCTCCCGTGCTCGGCCGTTTTATCTCATTGGAAATCGAGGCAGAAAGAGGAGGTACAAATAGCTACCGTACAAGAGATTCTCATAAATATCGAAGCAAATGAAATTCCTGTAGCTATGGAAGCTCTTACCGAGGACTCTTCTCGGCTCACCGTGAAGACCGCATAGTCGGCCAGACCCCGTCCCTGCGGTTTGGCATACGTCGGATCGTCCGAACGCTACTGGGAAACGGGGCCGGATATGGGAGGGTGGACGACGCGCGACGCCAGGGGGATCGATAGCGAATTTACATGGAGAAATAATATCCTTCCGACACAGGCTACATCCGTTCGTGTCCCTGCGAGGATGAGAGGCCTTCCCTACTCTCTTTCGCGATGCTCTCCTAGCCGTGGGTGCCGCCATGCGCAATATTGCACTGGGTGGCATTGTTCCTGGCAAATAGTCCATCTGTCGGGGCGTCTCACACTTCTCGTGGAGAAAACGAGGGAGGTTGCGAGAGAGAGAGAGAGAGAGAGAGAGAGAGGGAAGTGTTTCGGCGAGAGGGTGTAGGACGGATGGAGGGTGCCGTTCGAGAAAGGATTCTTCTCGATTCGCGTATTTTTGTTTACTCCCTCTTAGTCTCTCTCTGCAATGCGATACCTAGAATCGAGTTTTTTAAGACCGCTAGAACAGAATCTGATTGGAGCTAATTGTGTGAAAGTTCGACATGGTGAAAATTAATGTAAGATTCTACGAGAAAGGGGATCACGGACTTAAGACAATTTCTAACGCACGAGATAAGAGTTAAAATGGATTACGTGGAATTACTCGCGTGTTCTTATCGACAAGACTGGCGCGCGCAACATCGCCCTGGCGAACAACTCACGATACCAGGCAACACGTTGTTTCGACGCTCCCGAACCGATGTTAATGAAACTTCCGCCCACGAGACCCTATTCACGGAGGCATCGGCCGCCTCGTTACGTGCTCATGCGATGAACACGGCTTGGCGAAACTTAATCGTTTCAGTTTCGAGTCGGATAATTTCAGATTAGAACGCTGGAGTCTCAGGTGTAACAATAAGGGCGCGTGTGCCTCTGAATAAATTTCGGAATTCTTTCCATCGAGTATCCTTTTGCTGCCCTTAAGACACTTCGATTGTACAATAAATTTATCTCGATTCCGGCCTACTCTTGCGCTTCGACGCGCTTGCAAAGTTTATCGTTGCAACGCGCATATCGAGAATCGTCAGCCTCTTATCCTCGATATCCCCATCCATCGTTGTTTATCGATTCTCTCATTCAATAACTTTCTACCTTTCCTCCCTCATTTTCCGTCTACCGCCGGCTAATGATCGCTAATTAACACCCTCTTCCCTCTTCAGCCTTGGCAACGTCCTTGCGAACGAGGCTACCCGTGAAAGGAGGCATTGAACGACGAATTCACGGAGGCTGTGGCAAATATATCGCGCGTCTGTGCTTGGCAGAGGTTAAAACGTCGCATTCGAACACGATAACTAGAACAGCCGAGAGCGTGCCGCGAGAGAACACCGGAGGGTGGGATGGGAGAGCAAGTTCTCCGGCGAATCTGAAAAGGTATCGCGTGTCGCACTCGTGAATTCGTTCTCTTTTTTCCACTCATCCTTTCTTTCTTCACTTTTATTCTCCTCCCCTTTTGCATCGTTCGTTCGAACGGGGATATTATAAAATCGAGTGGAACTTTTTCACCATTCAATTTACAAGTTTTGTTATCACAAAAATCTCCCCTATCCCTCCCCTTTTTTATCATCGGAATGTATTCTTCCGTTTATTGGATTTGTCGTAAGTGAATCTTCTCTCGAAGAAGACTCGTTGCTTCGCAAGACCGTCGTCTGGTGCTGTTCTTTCAATGCTGTCTCTTCGTTGAGAAGACCAATTAGAAATTTCTATTCGCTTCACCAGGAATTTATTCGGATGCAGACGCGCGTGGTCACGTTTGAGCAAAGCCGTGAGACCACGTGCGAACTAATTGCAGCAGTCTGGTATTACTCCAACGATCTTATTGCGTAAAGCAAACAGTCTTTGTCCGCCTGACCGCAACACTTTCGGCCACCTGCGCACGACCGTATTCCAAATGGTCATGCTTCTTCCTCACTCCCTCTTATTCGTTCTCAGGCTGAATTCAACCCATCTCTTTGTTCCTATCCTTCGCTATCTTAATCGTCGTCCCACCCTTCGTCAGGTTGAAGGTGTAACAAAACGACGGCGGTAATTCGTGGAAAATCGAGAAAAGGTAGAACGAGGCAAATGACGTAAATGCGTATTATACAAATTAAACGGTGTGCATTGGGTGGTCTCGTAACCGTCTTACAGCGCGAATAAGCTCTTCGTTTAGAAATGCTTCGCTCCTTTTATCTCTGTTTATATCGTATACCCTATAGACACACTTTTATAATGTATTCGCAGTAACACTTATCGCTTAGTTCGAACACGAGTGCACATCTAGCTCTTGGGCACGTGAGAGCACGAGAGCCTGCAAAGCCCAGAGGGCGCGAGGAGAAGTTACGCAGCTCTGCAAGCATCCACCGGCATACATATCGCGCGGCAAACTTTGTAAAAGACAACAGACGGCACGCTTGGCATTTCGACCGAGGCATAAACCGGAGAGGCAAAGGATAGTAGTCGTCCCAGTCGACATTGCCGCGTTTCGGGCTACATAATCCCGCGTCACGAAACTCCTGTATAATTTCGCACGCTGCAGACTCCTTTCGCTTTTGTTCCGTCCAACGACTCTCGCACTTTCGCGCTTTCGATTGCCTCGCGATGCGCAGCGAGACCGTAGTGGAATTTTTACCAAAGGTCAATTAACGAGCGACCTTCGTCCCGTGATGTGTAGACGCGAAACGGTGCCCCTCGACACCCCTATCCTACCGGAATACGCGAAAAGTTTTCGATGCACAAAGCGACTTTGACGAAATGGACACGTTCGCGCGACGGTTGTTGATACTGTTGATTGAAGTGACGCTCTAATAATTGAATCGTCCAGTCCGGCTCCTCTACTATCTACATCTCTCTCTTCCCTATTTCGCCGATTCCATTCCGTTGTTCCACGAGCGGGAGGCTCGTCGGGATTGTCGCTTGCCGCTCTACCGGTCGCGCGCGATTTCCTGGCGAAATTGTGCGAGGAGCAACGGAGGCGGAAAAAGTGCGCACGCTGAGTCACGCGCATATAAAAATCGAAACGCATCCGCGACAAAAGGCCAATAAAGGATGATGCGCGCGTGCCGTCCTCGTTCACCGTGTTAAAATAAACACGTCGCGGAATGCGCATTGGAACGTTGCGGTCGACGCACGTGGAAAAGAGCGATGATTGAAAAGGAGATCGCGACGGATAAGAAGAGGCGGGTGGAAACGACGGGACGCAAGCGCGCGGAAGGTGAAGTGAAAAGCTTTCGCGTGAAAATGTTAGTTACGGTTAAACCGTATTCGTACCGATAATTACGCTCGTTCGTTCCCGTTGAAGGGAACCGCGAGATCTATGTATCGTTATAATCGCACCCCTTCTTCTTGCCCTCCCTCTTTTACTTTCCGCTCACTCCTATTTCCTTATCGAGAATCTTTTCGCTGTTGCTTCTTGCGCGACTCTCTCGGGCACGCCGGTAACGGGTAAATGAGGAGAATCCATAAAATTTTCCATAACGGCGCGGAAGCACGCGAGCGGGGACGCGCGCGGAGGGTGGAATATCCGGGAGCAGTGGCGTGCTGTTCGTGGCATGGGCGGGCGGATAAATCAGAGGGGGTAAAAAGGTAAAAGTCACCGTTGCAGCGCAAAAAAGCCTTTTCCGCGGAAGGGCCGGAAGTACGACGCGGAGTACGCGGACAATCTCGGAAGTACCTGGAAACCGGCAGAAATAGTTTCGCGACCTCGGGGCTGAAGAGGACGGCAGGGGAGAAAGGGTGAGCCATGCTCGATTGGGGCGAAGAGGGTGGCAAAGAGGGAAAAGGGTAGAGAGAGAGAGAGTTAGAGGATAAAAATGGGAAGCCGGTCATTAGGCGAACGATCCGCAACGAGGCCTTTCCGCGGTGCATTTTACCTCGGAGAAGTTCGTGCTGACTACTACAAAAGCAGAATCCTTACAAATTTTTCCTCTCGACTATTTTCTACGTGCATAATTTTCCTTCCGACATCCTGGACCTCAGAAATGACATTCTCCCCTTTCCGTTCGTCGGAATACCCGTGAGATGTGTTTGAAAAAACGAGACGGTCGAACATAGTCGATCCATTTTCGAGACACTTTTTGCGAGAGTTACGATTCATCTTCTTCCAGTACCTATCCTGCCATTTTGTAGAAACTTTCGCGAATGAGGTAGACGAAGATCCCTGCTGTCGGATCCGTCGACATGATCCTCGACACGCGGTGCCCTTCGGGGCTCAATGACGGTTTTCGGAATCAAGGGACTTTCTCCGTATGGAGCGCACTCGGCTCGTAAATCTCGAGCTGCCGTCGTGATTCCCTTCGCTTCGTTCGCTCCTCGTAAACTCTACGGGCTCGTGTAGATTCGGTGAAGGAGAGGACATCCGTGCGATCGAACAGTCGTCTTCTTTTTATCCGTGAGAACGTTGTCGTCCGTTTGAGCTGCTTTCTAAAGTAGGATTAATTGCGATCGAACGTTATTACGTATCTGAGAACACTTAGGACATGACGTTTCGCAAAATGCAGTCGGTGCTGCGATACCGATCGATGGCGCACAGTAGCACGGCCACGAATTCGTGGAGTGGTCCCACACCTTCGTCAACGTCGCGCGTTCTCCTCGATTTTTCTCAGCACGTAGCAAGAGGGCGACCCGATTAATCCTCCCTATTGATCACCACCATCTCTCCCCACTTCGGCTCGCGCCGTCAGACACAGAGAAAAGGGCGAAAAACTCGAAAGCGCGTGACGGCGAACGCTCCATTCCCATTTCTTGGGTTGCGTTGCTCATTCGCTCGCCCGCTCGTGCATTAACGTCTGATTCCATTATTGCCACGAAGAAACTCTCATTCGTGGAATCTCTCGTCGGAATACAGCGGAGTAGTCGAGACTTTTTCCGCGGTAGAAGATGGACGAAGAGAGGGCGAGGGCTTCGGCGCCAACGTGGGTGGTGGTGGCGGCTGAGACTGTGCCAGGGGGCGGCAATGGCACTCCCTCGTTTCTTTTCCCTTTCATCGCTCTCCGTTTCTCTCTTCTATTCCATCCTCTCATCCCTTCCATAAACGAGAACCGTGAGCGAAGATAGGCACGGCGCCGAGCCGTTAGTGGCTCGCAATTAATTAGCACTGCAAATGAAAATGGAGCGGACAAAGATGAAAGGGCGGAGTGGTTATTGTCGGCTACAGTTTTAGCGCCGTTCAAAATGAACTAGGCGCGGGACCGAGAACGAAAGAATGCGAGAATCAAAGAAAGGACGGAGAAATAATGTAGAGGGATGGAAATGGACAAGCGGAGAGCAGTGGACTCGTCGACGTTAGGACTCTCGTGCACGGTCAATTCGCAGGGACAAAAGACAAACGGGGATAGTTTCAATTTAGGTCGACATTCGTCTCTCTTGCTGCATTGCGAGTCTCCTTATCGTTCGGTTCGATCCTTGCTGCAGGTCCTTTTCGATTTTTGAAAATACGCGGACGTCGGTAAAGAGGAGAGCCCTGAAGCGAGCTCGGTTTATTATTTCTAACACGTTTACGTGACATGGTCTCGTTGTCGAAGATGGATAACAAAAACACACATGAAAAATACCGTAGAAATACACGCGAGTTAAGGGAGAAATTTCTCAGAAGCTCGAATGTCTCATTTGTACGTAAGCAGGAGGTGAAGGTGTATTATCGCTCCTCTCATTTCAGTTGCACGCGAAAGAACGGAAATGTTTTTTCAATGCTCAGGCGACACGCGAGAAGATCGTCTCGCAACCTGCGATTCGTTCGCGCCCCCGTTTTATGCTTGTTCGAGCGAAATTTCGATGCTAGAGCTAATATGTAGTGGAGGACAAAGTGGTGCGCAGGAAGAACGTGGCGGATGGTCCCGTAATATCCAGAAAAAGCAGTCGTTCGTATTCACAGACAGAACGGTGCGACCGTGTTGAAAAAAGTAACCGGTGGGATTTTGCAAAAATTTGCGTCTCTCCGGCGATTAAAGGGAAAACTTCGCTTTTAAAGCAAAAGGCGAAATTTACCAAAAAATACTTGCTCACCGTCAAACAATTTTTTTTTCTATACGCTGGAAGCACGGAAAATCTCTGACCGCTTCATTTTCGCTAAATTTCCTCTTCTCATTATCGTCGGTTGCCGAGAGGCCTTGTACCGCCGCTAGTGCACTTTCAATTTCGGCAATCTCCGTCAGCTCCCTTCGCAGTAACATATACGCATATATCTTACGTCGCATTAATCACATGTAGCATGGGGTAGTTTATCTACATCAGCGTAGCGGTAATTAGCGTTGCCGCAGCTACAATGGTTAGCATCGCATTAATTTTCTATAATAGACGTTCGAAGTGGGTTGCGCCATTAGACCCTGATAATTACGGCGATAAAATGTCACTGCTTGGGAATGGTTTCAAAAGAGCTTTTCTTTCGTCGCACTTTTCCTCACTTTCTCGAAGTTTCCTTCGCAAGAGAGTAAGGAGCGACCAGACAGGTTTAAAGCTAGATTAGTTCGCAAGAAAGAGCAATTTTACTTTTTCCTTTTACTCATCTTCCACGATAATTTCCTCCATCCACGAGTACAGCCCCGAAGGCATTATTGGCCTAGACGACTACGCCCAAATCTTGTGGAGTTCGTAAAGTACGCTGCTTCGGACTTCGGAAATACTCCACGAGCATAATTTAGGAAAGCGGCCATCCCAGCGACCGTTTCTCTTTTGAGTTTGTCGGCCAAGCGAGTCGCGGTCGGTAATCGTAGGTACCTTTGCGCGCCCAACTTTGTCGAGAATGTGCGCGCCCGCGGATCGTGCGCGGGACGGTGCTAAAGGGAGCCATTGTTCATTCGCAAGAGACATTTCGAACTTTGTGCGCTTCGAGGCAAATGGCGATTCAGGGGTAACGAAGAGAGACAGAGAAAGAGAGAACGCGTAAATTGCGCAAAGGGCACGGGCGAACCACCACATGAAACTCGTGAATCCTACCCTCTACTGTGCGTGTCCAAGGTGGTTGGACTATCTTCTTTTCCTTCATATTGTCTTTCCTTTTTTATTTAACCGGTAACACGCGATCGCGCAAGTATCTCTCTCCTGTATCCTCGAGTGAGCATCCTCGGATATATCCGTTTTGGCAAAACGTGACCTGGATTTCGCGCGGCTATCTAACTATCCTATTCAATTTTTGCAATGCGAAAAATCCTTTGTTCGAGGAAGCACAAACGACAGATGCCCCTTGAGTGTCTCTAGCCTCGCGAAACATTTCGCTTCGTTACGCAACGCGCACGAACCGACCCTGGTTTTTTGCTTCTCCCTCGCGCTTTCTATTTCTCTCTCGTTGTCCCTCTTCAACGTCTTTCCAACGCGAACCAGCGCGTCCTTCTCGCGCACGTCGGACGCGCTCGTAACGGGATGGTTTAAGCTGAATACGTGCGTGTGACAGGTTACGGAGGGTCATCGTGTCAGTTTCACGAGAGGCATTCACGCGCCAGCAATGTTCAATACTGACATGATTCGACGAGGAGGGCTCACGAGCGAGCGAGAGGGTGAGAGGATCGAAATGAAGGAGAAGGAACGAGGTGGATTGCATCCTTCGTCCCGATTCCCATCCGCTCTCAGGAAGCGCGTGCGCGCGCGGAAATGCGAGGAAAGGGTGTCAGTGGAGGACACGAGTGGAGCGTGAGTGCGACCGAAATAGGACGAGTGACGGTGGAAAAATCGAGAATTAGAGAGAGCGCGGGGGTTTGGAGTGAAGAGAGAGAAACAGAGGGGGAGAGAACAATGAGGGAAAGAAGAGGATAGATGAGGAGAACGACGAAGGAAGACGGATCGCGCGGAGAGGATATAACTGCAAGGGCTCTAAACGTTCTCGAGGGTCTCTGTCGGTGATCGCGATTCTATTCAGACTGTCCTCCAAGAGGCAAGCTGCCAAGAGCGGAAGGATAGAGGGAGATTTAGCGAAGAAGCGGGTACCTATGACTGGGATGGATAAACATTTATTATTCGAGGATCGATAATGTCTATCTCAGGCGACGGAGACAAGGTAGGGAGAGGGAGAATGTACGGTAGAAAGGAAAGGATAGAGACGGAATGAAGAACGAAAGGTTTTTGTTACGAAGAGAGCGAGGGATGCATAGAGAAAGGTGGTAATTACTTAAATCAAAACTCCGCGTATCGTTAGCGTAAAGTTATCAGGAATAACGCGTGCACGGCACCGAGCGGAATCATGAATAAAGGAGACAAAGGATGAGAAAATATTCCGATCGAGCTGTCCTCGCGATGGTCTCGTCAATAGTCTCTTTACGTACGGAACGTGTCGCTGCCAGATCTCTCTGATACGCTTCTCCGATCACGGTGGCGAGTGCTCGTGACGTCACTGGCGAACGAACATCGAGAGGTTCCATCGTTGGATTCGCGCTACTTTAAAACCTGAGCGCGTACCTATCTCGCATCGAAATTAACGAAGATTTATTTTTCATACCTTTTTACACGACGTCGAGAACCCGGGATATTTTTTCTTTTCATTTTTGTAACAGTGTACTCGGTTTCTCTGTACTTTTTACCGCGGCGCGAGCAGCAAATTTCATACCCCGATGAATATTTTTAACGACTCTTCCACTCTAATTCCACCCGCAGTACGTAATTCAACGAAAATTAGGAGCTCGCTTCTAATTTGCTAATGCTAATTTTAACCGGCACTCGTGGTGAAGCAAAACACGGGGGTACCACGTCCTCGAAACTTGCGAATCCTCGCACTCGGGGAATTCGTTACGCGAATGCCCGTGAGATTCTCCAAAGTCCCGTTCGCTAAACGGCGCCAACTATAAAACTATAATCGTCGGATGGCGATTGTGCGAGCCTGCCTTAGATATTTCTCGTCCGGCGAAGCCATTACCTTTGTTCGAATTCCCTGACGAAGGAAAACATATTGCGGCCGAATGAATTTGCCGCTCGTGTCGCGAGACTTTGTCCCACGAAACAATGGCACTTTCAATCCCGTTCTTCTCCCTTGTTTTATTCCCTCTTTGTTCTCCCCTTATTTCGCTCTCTCTTTCTTCCTACCCCAGTCCCGCGTAACTCGTTTACCTTTCTCTCAACTTTTCACGATTCTTCTCGGCGCATCCGACGGTTTCGTCAGATTCGTTCGATAGTCCGGCCATTCGTTCGACCGTACACCGAAGCAAGCTACAATAGCCTAGAATCCTAAATAAAAATTAACCTATGATTGCACCCTACAATTTAACGCACTCCTAGCTTTCCTCTTGTACTGGAAACGGATGGTCACTTCAGCATATTCCCAACTTCCTTGCCGTGGTCCTGATCGTCCCGGTACTATCGCAGGCTCATTGTTCTCCTTCGCGCGGCATCCTTAGTCTCGTAGCCGCTACATTGTCTACACGAGAATAACAACACGTTCCTCTATTCATCTACTTATCCTCTCAACCTTCTATCTCTTCTCGCGTCAGACCGCTCGGCCTCTCTCTCTCTCAGTGGCCCTTTCACGAAATTACCCCAGTTTAGCCTTTCGCCTCCTTCCATCCCTTCCTCTCATTCCCAAAACTCCTGTGTAATGAATACGTAAGCTCGTGATGGCGTTAAGGGCGTGGATGCGAGGAGACAGAAGGCGTTCAGAATTAATTAGCACATTGAACTCTTCCGAAGTTCATTATAACGACAAGGTGCCTAGGGAATATTGCGCTTCAACTCCCTCTTTCGCGCCTCCCTTCGTGTCTCGTGTCAGGATGCTTCACGATGGGAGGATAATTACGGGGTGCTCACCCCTCAGGGCAGAGGTTGGGAGAGTATACGCGTGCTTTAACGCGATCCTGTTACTCGACGGCACTTTTCACGGGCAGTCTCGTAATTGTAGGATACAATTCGAAGTTTTTACAGTGCTAATTTTAAAATTCGACGGACGACGAATTTATAGACGAAAAAAGATAGATCGCGCGGAATTGCCTCTCGGTATCGCAAGACGCGTAGTGAAAAATTTGTCCTATGAAAAGAATCAAATTTCCGACCACGATCAAAGCAATTAGCTCGCGTCGAAACCCTCGCCAAACACACGTGGCGGGATCCGTTCCAATTTCAGGGCTTTCGTATATGCACGCACGCGGTTCAATTTCGGCACTCCACGGGGATTCGCGAGAGTATCTCAATTAAAGAGGCATGGCTCACTCGCAAAAGCATCGCGTCGAGCTGCCTGAACGAAAATTTCAGAAATGTAGTACATTCATCGGTGTAAAAGGGCCAAAAAAATCGGAGAACGACAAAAAGGATATTTCGTTACGAGCACGCCACCGTCACCTTTCATTGTTCCCTACATTTTTGGTACGGCCATACATCCATTGCCCAATCCTTTTACCCCGATTCAATGTTCTCACGCCCTTCGTATTTCATTACAGGTTTGTGTTGCAGGAGCACTGCTATCGCCGACGCGCTTGAATATGCATGCGTTCGATTCATCTCGCGTCTCCTCGCAACGCGCTTCTCTACCGATCCCGCTTGGGTTGCAACGGAGAGCGGAACACTCGCACAAAATTGTCCTTTACGGGGTTACGCCACTGTTTGCAGGCTACCCACGCCGCCACCACCGCCATCCTCTACATCTACGGCAACCTTGTTGACGCAACTTTCGATCCTCGTGGTCGGAGGGAGTCGCGCGATTGCGATCGTCAAAGAGTCATTTCTGGTTCAGTACTCTCCAACGGAGTTCGAGCTTTGATTCGGCTTGGCTCGGACTCCTGTCGTCCTTAGGGTTATCCTATCCACTGGCGGAATCTGCTCGGTTCTCCGGCTTATTTTTTCTTTTTTTTTCTTACCAGAAACACAGGACAGATTTTGGCAATGGCACATTTTTGGTCGGAGTTCAAAGTTTGTCGATCGTGGAAAAGCAATCGCGTACGTTTTGATTTTTTTTACCGCGACCGTCTGGAATAAATAACACCGCGGTGCTTGTCCGCAATGCGCGAAAGACCATTATACCGAATTACTTTTGGGTGGTCGGATGCCAACGCGGGCAGGGTCTGGAAGCATCGAATTATCGTGCCGGCCCGTCATCCCGTTCGGGCACGTTTCAGCCCCCAGGCGAGGCGACGAAATCCACGGGGTATTTACCATAGGTAGGCCGTGCGTTGGGAGGTTAGCTCGTGAATCCCAACGCACGCCTATTTTGGGTTACCTCCGTGCGGTTCGCGACTTCGGGGAGTGGGGGTGTCGATGATATAATTTACGAACGATCGACTTCGTTAACGGAAGTTCCAGATGGAGGAGCCAATTGTAGGACCTGCCTGACGATCAATCGACGCGATATTCGCGCGTGCAGATTTACGCATTCGCGAAATTGGTCTCAGACGTCCATTGAATTACGCGTGCGAGACAAGGCGGAAAGAAGAATGGAACGTGGCGGTCGAAACAGCGCAAATTCACGAGCTTCCGAGGCCTCACTCGGTTTCCTCCCCCTAAAAACAGCCGCAACGGTAGATGCAGTGGTGCGAGACGCGGTGACGTCATTGTCGATCGGCTGACAATGACGTCCCTGCGGTCGATCGGCTCGAATTGCGACGCCGCATCCGACGTTCGACTGTGGAGGCTTTGCGTTTGATTTCAGCGCGCACGACCCTACGTGGCATCCACCTCCTCCTCCTCGGATGAGCGGGTTGGCGTGACGAGCAGGGGGTTGGCACGCACGCGCGTTTATTTCGGAGTAGGGTGAGAGGCATGTCTCAAAATTGGCACGAGAGGGTTGCAGCGGATCTGGCCGCCTGTCGATATCGACCTCTCGAAGCCCAATCCCTCGCAAAGGTGTGATAACGCCAGACGCGGATTGGTAGATCGAAAATTCGTCGGCTTCACTCCAATCGCGAAAGGAGACTTCGCCAGTTCATAGACACGTCCAGTTAAGGGCGAGTGACTAATTGGCTCGGTGGATTATCGGAGAAAAAAATTTGACGAACTCGCCCAGCAGCCTTTTCTCCTGCAGAATGGATTTAAGGAAAATTAGCGGCCAATCGATTACGATTCAACGAGACACCGTCGATTTATGAGGGTTCGATTCTAATTAAATTCCGCTTCCCGATTAAGCGTCGCCAAAGTCGCCCCGATTCGGACGACAAGTAGAGGTATTGGGTCGGCCCGGATTTTAAGATATTTCGTTCTTCGCTGATTAGTTCCGGGCGAGAAACGGAAATGGAAAAGTTTCCACCGAGAAAAGCCGGCCTGCCGTCTTTGTGGAGTAAATGAAAGAAATTATTAATTCGGGACGAAGTGAAATTTCTCTTTCTCTTCCCCGTCGACTTTTGCTGTGATCCCTCGCATCGGCTCCCGAGATTGGTACCGTGAATTCGCATAGGGTACAAAATTTATCGGTCCCCGGTGACGGTTCAGAAGCGAATCCACCGATAGTAGGAGATGCAGGAGAGGCTGGGGGAGGTGTGGGAGTAGGGTCGATTTTTCGATAGAATTTTCGATTTTCTCCTTCGAGGTCGCCGAATTTATAGACGGCATGAACGGGCAATAGATGTTGCGAAGAACGCTCGGTGCGCTTCCAAACCGAATTCCCTCTCTACTCATTTCGCCAGGAATTTTTATCTCCACCGGTAAAATAAAGTCCTCGACCGTTTTTCCGCGAGCGATACCATGGCCGTTACGCGAAACCCAAAATTTCGTCCTTCCAAACAGTTTCGAAGAAGTATTTGCATTATTTCGTGCTACGAGAAAAAAAGAGTAAAATCAACGATGAAACTTTCGAGAAACTTCTTCTATGTACCTAACTCCATTTCGTTCCGGAAACCCAAGTATCGTTGAAAGGCGTTCTCGGTCGACGCGACATTATCAACCGCGGCACGCTATTCCTCGAAAACGAATTCTCGATCCTGGTGGGATCCACTCCTTCGATCCTCTCTCCACCCCAATTATCCCCATGACCAAAGAACTTCCTCGAGAGCTATGCCCACCACCTGGTCCCCGGTACTTCCTACGAGTAAATAAATCGGAAATCGACTCCACCTACTCAAGCCAATCGGCCGATTCGCAACGCGGGCGATTTCGCGAAACTTCTTAAGTTAATCTCTCGTGTTTCTGGCGCGGGGAGGCGAGTGGTCAGGGGTAGACAAAGCCGATAGGAGAGCCGGAGGATAGTAGCCGATATTGGAAAATTCGGACGTGTCCTCGACACGCGCGCGAGATTTCCTCCATTTCCTTCCGAACCCCTCTCATCCATCCCTTCTCTTCACCTCACTTTGCGGACTACCACCGGCGCTGCCCATCCCCGGCGAGCAGACTCCATTGTGGACGGGTACTACCTCGTCGAGAAAGAATCGAGGAACGATTAAATGTATCGTCCGTCGGCTACAACGACGTTGAGATCGTCCCAGAGTTCTCCGATGCTCCTTTTGTTTGCTCATCCTCTTCCGTCCTCTCCGTGTCTCCTTCCACCTTCCGCCTTTATCTCAAGAGACTTTCGGCGATGTAATCGTCGTCCGGTCCCCGCGGGCTGGTTTCACTCCTTCGAAAGTATCTCGCCCGGCTACTTTCTCAGCTCCTTGCGGTTTAAGAGCGGCAAAATCAAATAATTTTATCCATCGACGCGCCTCGTTACCCTTCTTCGCAACGTCAATCGAGAATGTTAATTAAAAAGATCGATTCTCATTTAAAATTATTGAAAGGCAGGTGGACGCGATGCTTCTTCTCTCGTCCTTCTCTCTTAGCCGGAAGGATCGCTACTCCTGTCGACGATTTACGTCACGTAAGTTTTCCTCGGGGTTGGGAAACTTGAAATTCGTTATCCGCTATCGTTATTACGTCGCCGTTCTCCTGATGGGGTTCGATCGAAGTTTCGAAACTCGTCGTTGGGTGGAAGAGTTGGAGCAGGACGGTGGGGAAGGGCGAGACGGAAGTAGCCCTCCCTTTCGTGGCGACAACTTTTCAGCTTAAAGGGACGCGGCGACGCTCGCGTTCCCCGGTGGGAAGCAGACGGCGGCGGTAGCAAAGCTTCCTTCGTCTGTTGTTGAACTCGCTCGATCCTCGACGTTCCACCGTGTTCTTTAACGTCGAATCGACGTTGCTTATCGGTTGAATTTATTGGATGCTATACCGTGGGATGGAGGTGGAACCGGCTGAATCTCGATCGAAAAGAGAAATGCCTAGCGGAGAGAGATAGGAAGAGGAGAAAAATATAGAAAGCTTAAATTCGCGCGGAGTGATAATGAAATATTCTCTCGTTAGACTTTCAGTACTTTTCCGAAGATATCGCGCGTGCGCGATACATTGGAAATGATGCTTTTGCAATCGAATCCAATCCGTCGAGTAGTGTCTTTAAGAAGGACGATTATTAGCGGTACATAAAGACTTTTAATACAAGAGCGCAAATTTTCCTTCTCGTCCTCTTTCCAGAGTGTTCTAGCGTGTAAAATCTATAGCGGGGCACTCTCATCTTCCGTTCTTTGGAACGAGTCCAATTTTTCCGAAGAGAGAAAAATATTTTTGAAGTCAGCTTCCACGCAATTATGTCGAACGTCTCGGTGAATAGGGCCGACGGGAAAAATAGTCTTCCGCGTCCATTAAAATTATTCGTCCAGTCTCCCGTGGTGCCGATAAATTTTCAAAAGTTTACTCCGCTCGGCAAAAGTCTCGGATTTGAGACGTTTCGTACACACTCTCGGACCGCCAAGAACTTCGCCCTATCCGTCGAATAAATCTCCCGCGAAGTTCTATCGAATGGAAAACAATAGACTGGAATAATAGCGGTGAAATGATCCGACCGAAACTCTTTCACGCGATATTTCCAATTTCATGGATATCGTCCGTACGACGCGAAGATGCAATTTTTTTCGTCCGAATATTTTCTTTGCACTCTTCCTCGCGGTTTGAGCTTTTTCCAATACGCCGATGAAATTCTCGCTACACCCACGCGCCGCCATCCCCATGGAAAGTAGAAAAATCACGAGCAGTTGAAAAAGGTTGAGTCTCGAAAAAGTCTCTCTTCCGCGGCAAGTATCGCGTGAGTCTTCTCTCCCCGACCCCTTTAAGAGTCCGGCACTGGCGAACGGCCAGTGCGAAATAAAAAGAGGTATTTTAACTCGCCTTCACCCTCCCGGAGGCCGCTGCCGTCTTCCGTCCGAGGGTTGTCGACGGGCGCACCGTTGTGGAAAAAAAAATGTTTCGCCGTAGCATTCGAGACGCCAGCCAGAAGCATAGGTGGAAAGGGGGTCGTAACGAAATTTCTCGCATTCCTTTTTCTCCGCCCTTCTTCTCGTCCTTGTCGCTTCTTCCTTCTCTCCTCGTGTCCATTTCCGTCGGACTCTCTCCCCTTCTCACTCTCCTCTCCTTTACTCCATCACCGCAACACTATGCCGTAGGATTATGCAAATTTCTATTACCGAAGCCGTCGTTCTCCGCGCGGTAGAGGGATTGGAGCGGTGTCGGTGTCGAGGTTGGCGTTGGCGTCGGCGTCGGGACGCCCCATTTTTGTACAGCCGCTAGCGAGCGCCTGTTACCCCGTATCGTGATTTTAACGATCGTGACGCCAGAAGTGCTCTCGCTAACGACCGAGGAGAAACGACGAGAAAGGAGGCGCGTCGTCAAGAGGCACGAAGATACTCTCCTTCCACGATACTCATGCGCACATGTGTAACACGTGAGAAAGTCGCACGATCGTTCGAGAGAAACGCGAAGGATATCGCATGGAAATTCTTCTCTAAAATCCGCGAAATCTCACTTCGCTTTTTGGTATACTCGACAATTCTTCTCGTAACGTTGGGAGGTGGTGAGCGATCGACGCGCGCCTCGAAAGACAGGAATAAAAAAAGGAAACGGGCGAGTGGGTGGAAAGGAGCGAGAGAAAGGATGAAAAAAAAAGCGGAGAGCGGAATAAAGGGGAACGAGAGGAAATTACACACCTCGGCCCATACGCCATGCAGCGGAGCCGACGAACGTGCGCAATCCTAAATGTGCAGGCGCGTACCCCGAATTAGTTTAATTAACCTTCGGCACGGGCGAAAGGCGAGACCGCGCAAAAATGCGAAAATCGGATTAACCCCAGGCTGAAAGGGCTATTAGCAGTAGATATTAAAAGTTAGCGGCGGATTTAATTGTCAGCCCGAAGCGAACGACGCAGGGGACGTGGGCCTGGATGGCGAAGCGAAGAAGGAAGAGGAGAGAGAATGGACTCGATGAGATAGATAGAGGAGCGAAAGTAAGAGAGAGAGAGAGAGAGAGAGAGGGACGAGTACGATAGAGAAATTTGCGCATTTTCGAAAACGCCCGACTCTCGCGTACGGGACGCGGGACATCAAAATTTACAATTAGCCGAATTGGAAAAATCGTTCGTGTGCACGGGTAATTACGGTAAATTCATTATAAACGAGATGTTTGGGGCCATAGGTAGGTAAATATTCATTGTATACCCACCGTTTACCCATTGCCGCTACAGTTCTCACGTATCCGCGCATTCGAGAGTGTTGTTTGATTAATTTACTGTGCTCACCATATCCGGTCTTCATTAATATTGCGGTATTTGATCGTTAATCATGCGTGAAATATGGGCGTTGCTGCGTGCTCGTGATTATTGCCGAGAAAGGAAATTCCGTAAGAGAATTGGCGAAAATTTCATTTCTTAGAAGTGAAATCCTTTTAACGTGAACTACGAGGCTCTGAAAACGATACGCGACATACATATATAAGAACACTCATCGATCCATCGAGTATCTTCCTTCCATCCACTCTCTCCCTTCTTCTGTTTTCCTATACCCCATGAGCTATACGGTTGATAGCCTCGATGTGGTAACGCGATCTAAGCAGGGGAGGATCGGCTGGTATCCGTCCTACGTTAATGGAGACTAGTCGAAGGTAAAAGGTCGAATGGCTCGTCGTGGTGAGGAAAGTGGAAGGATAAGGGAGGAAGAGGAAAAGAGAGCGCGTGTATGACACGGAGTAACGCGCCAAGGAGCACGACTAGGATGAAGGTGCCGCGCGTCGACGCCCACCACCACGACATGCGCCAAGTCGAAGACTAGACGAGGACGAGAAGGGCGGCGACATAAGAGACAACGTCGTCCCCATTTCGTCCTGGAGCTACTATCGCTTATGTAAACCCGTGTAAAGGCATGTAAGCTCCTTTGCAAGCACGGAAGGTGTCGCCATGGCCGTGTCCCCGTCACGACAAAGTCCATCGAAGGTGACACGGAAGGATTCACTTCCTCCACCACCGGATATTAATTCGCCCCTTTCCCCACGCCTAGAGTGTCCCTTCGCTCTACCTATTCTAGGTCGCACCTTTTCTAACCTCGCTTCGCATTCACCCCTCATGGAGTAAAAAGCAGATAGGCTTAGGCGTGGAAGAGCACAATATACTTCTCTGTGGATAAATTTTTTACTGGCCTCGTTCGACGATCTCAATCCTCGAAATTATTCGAGAATTACTCAAACGGTAAATGTGTACGACACAGGAGAGTTTTCATTGGGAATGCAAAGTGCGAAATTGATTTGGTGCAATGGAATTTTTATTAGGAATTACACGGATATCTTTGGAACGTTTCCGCGAAGTTCGCGCGGGGTTACATTCGCCGTGGTATAATAAGTTTTTCACTGTAGAAGGCAGGAGCGAGGAACTTGCGTTATTCGAAGGAGAGGTGGAGAAGAATAACCAAGGAAGTTTTATTCGAAGAATGCTCGCGATCGAGGCACTCCGTGGAATCGCGTGATCCTCTAATGAGTTTGTTTAACCCCCTTTCTCCCTTAGATGTCGTTTGCCAGAAGACATGGTACGAACGGCAGTCGGGCAAGATATTTAGCCTGCGAGATTCAGTTAACTCGAATATTATCCTCGAGGAGGAAGAGCGACGAAAGCAGCGTAGGTCCAGAAAAAGGGAGCCCGAGATGAAAATGGCGCATGTCGAAATGACAAAGAAGTTTCATTTAAATTTCAAATGAATCGCCGAAACAGTCAAAACTGAATCCTCGATTTTATGGTTGCGAGAAATCAAGGTGGTTTGTCAAAAGTTCAATTGTCGTCGTTCATATTCACCGACGCGAAAGTTCTTTCTTTTCGCGAGTCACGAAAAAGTAAAATTTTTGACGACCGAGTAACATCACCATACAGGGTCTATCGATTTTCGAGAGAATCTACACAGAAACGTCATAAAAGGTCAGCAGTATGAACAGCAAGAATGGTCATCACGCTATAGTACCTAGATATCATTTCCTTATTTCTCTTTTCTGCTGAAAATCTTGGTAAACAGAAAGATAATATCCACCTTACGTGTACATGCTCTACAGTTCAAACTGGAAGCTTCCGTTCCAAAGAACTGGAAATCTTTTTCCTCCGACGAGGAACAATCCGAAATTCGAATATACTACGAATTTAAAGGAGAACGTAGAAAAAGCAATATGTAAAAATCGAAAGCGCCAGGGAGTAAGACTCAAAATTTGTCCAAAATTTTAAATAACGATCGAGCGAAGACCTCGCGCGAGAAACGAGGGAAGGGAGCTCCGTGGCGAAAATTTCGAGAAGAGAAGAAGTAGACAAAAAAACTTTAGGGCGCGTACGTGCTGCTCGAGCGGCGCGGGGCCCGAGTGGGCGCTTAAGTTTCGCATCGAGCAGCGGAACCCTTTGTCTGGGACGTACGCCACCACCGTCACCACCGTCACCGTCACGAGGACGGGGTGCTGCTCTCGCCCCCTTTGATTTCTTTGTTTGGGTGCCCTTGCCCTTGCACGGCCTGGCTTGGCCAAGCCGTGCCGTCATCTCCTCCTCTCACTCCTCTTTCCTCTCTTCTGCGCGTGTCTCACGAGTGCGCCTCCAAGTTCCCTCCTCTCTTTGCTCTTCCACCACCACCACCACCACCCTCTTTTCCTCCTCCTCCACCGCGTCTCTCCGGCCTCTTTAGAAACTTTGTGCTACGTGCTGAGGTTAGGTGCGTGCATACGCGCGGAATGTCTTGCATCTACCCCACGAGTGCATTCGAGGGTGCTACTGTCGCGGCCCCACGGGCATCCAGAGGCCAGAGCGGCTTGAAGAGCAAGGGGGACGGCTGAGTGACGAAGAGCGAGGAGAACGAGAGGAACGCGCGCGCGAACCTTCTCGAGGGCGCCCAAGAGTCTCCGCGATGTGCGCACAGCTGCTTCGAAAAGCCAGGCCGATGCCGATGCGAGCCCGAAGCAGGTGGTGTCGTATGAAAATTTGCCGAGGAACGCGCTTCGAGCGCGGACAACGGGCTAAAGGAATTAAAAGATTTCCAGAAGAATTTACCCCTCGATGGTGCGGTTCTCGGTAGGACGAATTTCTGAGATGCTTTCATGCGCGGTGAAATGAGGGAGGTTGTACTTCACAGTCGAGATAACTTCGAAGATAACGAGATTAATTGCAAACCGCGGTGTAACTTCCCTTTCGTAGTGAACTTTCCGCCTTACTCGTTCGAGCGGCTCCCACCAACGTAATTTCGAAGTTGGTATGTTCTAAAATGCGAAGCGGAGGGAGGATACTCTTCGCTTACCTTATCGTCGACTCGTTGGAATGCGATTCTCTCGACACTCGCGTGTCACCTTCGTTGGTTTACCGTCGTTAATAGGGCTGACTTAAGATATCGGTACGTATGTTCGAGGAAGGGTTTGAACTCGAAGAAAATCAGAAGAAAAAATATGCCGAGTAAAATATCGCGTAATTGTCCCGCGGGGTATTGTCGTACCGTCGTAATTGCTACGGCAGGCCGCGTTTTCTTGGCACGATGGAATTCCTCCCTTTGTCCCTCTTACTCCGTGTGCTCATGGGTTCTCCTTCCTTCTGGCCAACCCTTCCGACTGCGTCCCTCTCGCGGCAAACGGAATGAAATACCGACGAGCCCATTGCAGAGATAAGAAAGCTAGATAACAAGTCGTCGACAACGACGGCGCCGGGACTTGCAGCGCGAGGAGAGCCACCGAGTAGCAAAGTCGAAGGATATACGGGAGTGGCAGTGCCTCTTTTAAAGTTACTGGGCCAGCTTGAAGGCGACAGCACAGTTTATACGGAAGCTCACGCGGTAAATCCCGATTTAACACGAATTTTCGAAAAAGACGCGAGTCTTTACGTCGATGCCTGAATTTTACTTAAATATCGCGATATCGGTCGATTATTTAACGAAGGGTTGTTTTACTGGAAGGTGTTTGCCGCGTGTTAATGGAAGTTTAGGTTGATGCAAAATTGAGGAAAGTGATATGGAGTTGAAACGAGCAACGTAAGGTGTATCGTCGGATGTGAATAAACGTTGATGGGTCGGGCACCTAGTGCTGGTACCGAACATGCGGAGTAGACGGAGAGAGAGGGAGAGAGGAGAAGGGAGAAAGCCGTGAAATATTCCGCCGTCATAAAGATGGAGCTGAATGGATGTTGTAATAAAAATTCAACGGATTCCGGAAAGTATCGCGCCCTCTCGCCCTTGCTCACCTGCCCCGCATTACAACTTGAAATTTGAGAGGCCGTTCAGAATGAGAAATTGGCTTCACCCTTCTCCACCTCCTCTTCCTTCAGTTCCGCGGGGCAATGGAATAGAACGAAAAAATGGGAGCGTGAAAGTTGCAACAGATGCTTCCGGCGTAATCAAATGCCGCGATATTTCATGTCCGTTGGACCGTAGATTTTTAATAAACTACAGCGGAGAAAAGAAGCGAGTGGAGAATTTCACGGTATAAAAATTCATTAAATCCTGGAGCTCGCCGTGCGATTGAAATTCACAAAAAGACGTCGCGTCGCAGTGGATCGAAGGTACGAAATTAATTCGTCGTTTCTGCGGGTCTATCGGAAAAATTGTTCATGAGGTAGTACACGACCTCTTTTTTCTCTCTCTCTTTCTCTCAAAAGATCCTATCGTTTGACGGCAATTCGCTTTCAATTCTCCTCGTTAACGCGGGCGGGTCGATCGCGCGACACGTTTGAAATTTCACCTTCTCGCGTAAAATTTCACCCTTACGCTCTCGCGGTCGTATCATCGTCTCTTCTCGTTTTCCTTCCGTCCCTCGCGCCGTTCTATCCGCCAGAAATTTCCATCTCGAAAAAGCTCTCTTACCCGTTTTAATTAATTTTGCGTCTTCGTCCACCGACCGTGCCTTCCACTCCACTGCGCCGGAACTCGAATATTTACAGTCCGCGAATTTGCTCGACGAGCGACCGGGTAGCGGGCTGGGCATTTCTCTTGCAAAAAATATCCAACGAATTTGGAACAAGCGATAGCACCGTGAGTACTCATCGACACTTTCGCGTACTCGCTCTAGCACAGTAAAATCGACCGTCCGACATCGCGTGCACACGGACGCGACGCCGCGCCATTCTCATTCTCCGGGCGTGCACGTTGTACAAACCTAAAACTACCTCTCTCATAAATCACGCGTTATCAGTGGGCGCGCAAGATGCGCCAACTAAATTTTCCATATAAACATCTCGACCATACGGGCCGTCCTCGTCGCGATGATGCGACAAGGGGTGGAGGAGCGGAGCGAGGGGTTGGTAAAAAATATGCCACTTTTCTCCTCGTACCTGCGCGTACTGTGGTCTGCACGCCGAGAAAAATTACAACGCGGCGATGCCCTGCGGGAAGAGGTGGATGGAAGAAGAGGGAAATAGAATACACGTCGTTAAACGCAAAGTGTACGAGCATAGGCGCGCTGCTCTCTAACGATGCCACGAGATATTGGCCGTGGTGATCGTCAACAGCGAAATGTCGACGTTATCGAGTGGCCCAATTAGCATCACCGTTTTTTCCACGGTCCACGGCGTTCCAGTCGCTATCTCAAGCCTGGAAAATTTTTCGATTTTACCCGTCGTCCTTCCCTCTACCGGGATACCGAACGAAAATTCAAAGTTGCGTTTAAACCGTTCTTTGAAGGATTTTAGCGTATGGAGAAAAGTGGGTGGAGACGGGGACCGCCGACGGCCAAAGCGCAGGATTTTATTGGACGCCACGGTAAATCGAGCGAAAACGAAACGGAAATTCTCAATCTCTCTCTCTGCGAGCCCCTTTGAAGGTCCGTCTTCGTGGGCCGTTGAAGTCGGGGCTTGTTCTCGATTTTTCCAATCGGTCGTGCACCAGCTCGTTTCTGTATCACCGAACGAACGAAACGTCGCGGTGGAGCATACGAGATCACGAATTCTCGTGGAAACGCCGAAATTTCTTAGGAGACTCGCGCAAAAATTGCGCATCGCGGAATTCGAGAGGTCACCGACGAATCTTTCTCTCTCCGAACCTGTTGCTGCCAGAGTCGAAGAGAAGCGTCCGTAGTCGTCGATGAAGAAAAACGGCAAGAGCGAGGGAACGTGCATTCTTGACATTTTCCGAAGGACAAAGCGGTAGTTGGAGAGATACTGGGGACGAAAAGTGTAGTGTATTAGGATACGGTGGTGGGATCGAGCAGCGACGGCCTGAGTGCGAATTTTGATGGAGGATTCGCCAGTCGAGCTGGGCACGCGCTCCGTACACAACGTAATATAGCCATGGCACCGTTTAGCATAGATGTAATGAGCAATTAGTATTACAATAAAAAGCAACAATAAAACATTACAAAAAGAACTCCGAGCGCCGTGAAATTTCGTAAGCCCGGAGAATTCGCCAGCGTTCTCACAATGAGAAATACCGCCGACGCTCGACCACCACTTTCCGCACCTTTGACGATTCTCCGCTCCATCCTGAACTCACCGCGGAAAGACGAGCACCGGGCGAGCGTTGCAGCCCCCACAAAGGAGAGAAAAAAAAGTTCTCGATGCGGAACTGCGAAAGGAGGACGCGTTTCGACCTTAGGAGACCGGAAGAGCAAAGACGAAAGAAAAGAGGAGAGCGGAGAGAGTCCATTTTTCATCGCCTTGGAAACGTCAGTCGTCTCCGCGCCACAACCGCCGACGATTAGCAAGGGCAAAGCGAGCGAGAGAAACGCGCGCGCGTGTTTCACGATGGGAGATGACGACGTGAGGGGAGAAGAGGACCGTTAACGAGCGTAACACGACACGGTTATGAAAAACCGAGAGTACTGCCGACAGGCAGGGGAAACAGGGTGGATGACTTTGGCGGTACGGGGAGAGAAGAGGAGAAGAGGAGAGGAGAAGAGAAGAGGAGTGGGA
Source organism: Tiphia femorata (assembly GCA_944319695.1). Taxonomy (NCBI): domain Eukaryota; kingdom Metazoa; phylum Arthropoda; class Insecta; order Hymenoptera; family Tiphiidae; genus Tiphia; species Tiphia femorata. The sequence continues at coordinate 4,451,363 of OX090899.1, forward strand.
CAAAAGGAGAAAAAGAGAGCTGGAGAATAAGTAAATGTTTGGAGGAGAGCGCAAAGAGTAGTCGCGAATGCGGAATGGAAGCTTACAACGCTTAACGGCCCTCATTGTGCCACTATAAATTCCTCGACGCCGCTTCTATTATTCCCCGTCACCTCCTCGCGCTCCGCTCGCTCGTTTGCTCCTCTGGTGCCCTCGCGATTTCTTGTTGCCACCGTGCTGCCTTCGCCATTCTCTCCTCCCTTCTACCCCTCGCCACCTTCTTCCGTCCTACAATTCGTTCCATACCGTGGCACCTTAAGCCGACCTTAAAGCGCGCCACTCCCGAAAGGGCGCGCGCGCGATACAAGGGAATTTTCCTCTCAGCCTGCGGCATTCGCGAGATTTTTCGATTCCGAGATAGCGAACGAGGTCAAGCGCGAACGGAGACGAGGGGATGATAATGTGGACGCAAAAAGGGTTGCCAGACGATTATTTTGCTAGGAAAATATTTTTCGCCGGGCACACTTTTAGAAGGTGTTTATGGTAAGAGAAGGATATAACGAATTTAATTTCGAATAAGAGGAGGACGAAATTAGACAAAGAAGTTATTTGTAATCGTTGGGATGGAAATCATAGCGGTTGAAGAGGAAACTTTATAAGTATCAGGGGTGCGAAGGAAAAATGGAAAATCTAGTGAATTCGTTTACTTATAGTTCCGGTGGATGGAAGTACTTCTGCTGCGCACTGCCTGCCGTCGGAAGGGAGAAGCAAAAGGGCGAAAATGATAAGGAAATCAAATCACGAATATGTCGAGGAAACGAAGTAGAAGCAAAGCCTTCTCGCGAAGTCGAGCAGGCGTTGTACAGGTGGTAGCCTTCTCGGCTTCACTCAGTGCAGTATCTTTCCGTGTATCTCGTTCCTCTCTCCTTCCTACACTTCTTTCTCAAGTAGTTTTCTTCATCCTGCTTTTCTCTTTCCCGGGAGCGCATCTCGCAATTCGCTCCTCCCCGTCGTCGTCTTCTCACCCGTAATTTCCAGTGTCGAATCAGACTTAGGTATTCACCGTCGCGTCTCACTTCAGCTTACTTCGCCCAGCGTTTTCCAAATGAAATTAGTCCCATCGGCGACTAAGTTTTACCGGCGCGGCGCGCTCGTCTCGGAAAATTTCGATCGCGCCGCTTGGCTGTCCATGTTGCCAGAACGGATTGGTGCTCGTTCGGAATCACGAGGGAGAAACGTGCGCTTCCTCGTGGCTCATTTCTTAACACTAGAAGTACCGACCAGTCAAATAGACCGGGTGCGTCAATTTTTCACAAGAATTTCTCTTGAACATTAGAACTACCAACTTTGGTTTTCGTATGGAAACTTCTTTTGTCGACCACTCCTTTTAATAGAGAGAGCGTTTTTTTTAGCACTGACCTGCCATTTACCTTTGTTTTCATATGGAAACTTCTTTTGTTGACGAGTCATTTTGACCGGCTTGGTAGTTTTAGCGTTAAAACCTTGACGAACAACCAAAAAGAATTCTCGAGTGAACTCTGACTACGTAATGATCACCAGCGAATTCTCCACTTTCTTCGTGGCCCAACGAAATGATTCTTTCGGCGAAAATGCGAGAAGCTTCCTTAATCTCGGCGCGCAAATGATTTCTTCATTCCTTCCTTTCTACTTTCGTTTTTAATCATCGCTCGAAAGCTAACCCACAGGAAACTTCCCAAGTGTCTATCTTTTACGAGCTCCTACGTCAGCGTAGTCTGGCGAGGACAGAGCCGTAACTCAGGCGGGACGTTTCGTCGCGTAGAACGGACGAGGAGGAGGCACGGGCTACGACGCTCAATCGCGCGCACTCGCCGTGCCGTAAGTCAGCGTCGTCTGTCATTAAGGTCGGACGTCGTCAATTGGCTCGATCGATCGGCCTCGAACCTTCGACTCCCGTCGTGCAGGCGCCGCCGATCAGCTGGGACGATTGTTATTCCCACCAATTTATATTCAACCGTCATGTGATCGGCGCGAGTTTCTCAGTCTCCTCGGGTCGTGGTGCAATTCGAGCCAATTCCCAACCGCGCGAGTATTGCATTTCTTTCCAATTCTCTTATGGCAAAAGGGAAGCGCGAGAGTTCGTCCGAGCAGACGGATAAGTAGTTTTAATTTTGCTACGTGCCTTCGACGAGTCTCTCGTCGGTCGCGATAGAACCGTGGAAGATAATTGGCAGCGTAAAAACAATATGGCAGGCGGGCAGGCCAGCGAGCGTAACGGTGGGTGGCACATCAGCCTTACGCGGTTCCAAGTTTTACGTTTGAATTAACATGCTTCCCTTGGCGCCGAGTTTCCGTCAAAGTTAAACGACGGAACGACTGTGATTCGCATTAAGAAAACATTTTGCCAAGATATCGAACTTTAACTTTTCTCCCCGGGACCCGCCTCCGATATATGACGCCACTCAACTGGAAAGTTCAACAAAGAGATTAATTAAAGTTTAACGTTGCCGGGACCTGATCTTTCTCGGCTGTCGCGAGCTCGTCGGCACTGAATGGAAACTGATTGAGAACCGCGTGTGTGCATCGTGACAGGGGCGACGAAGCTAACGTGTCCTCCACGATAAAATCTCCCTTCTCCGATTGGTCCGTGCGAAAAACGCGAACCGAAAATGTTTACGGTGAACTGGACGAACGTATTTTTCCATCGGACTAGATGTTTATTATTGCAGATGGAATATTGGAAAAAGCACGCGGCGATTATCACGAACGTCCGAATCTAGTCGCTGTGCAGGTACCTTCGATGTAAAATCAATACTCTCCGGAATCGATCGTGACGTCGTTAAGGGGGTAGCTACACTGGCAAACAAGGAGGTTGCCTCCTCCTATTTCAATGGTATTACTCGGTATCGGTGGGGACGGTCTGTCGAACGCGTAAGAGGGAAAATGAAAAAAAATAATTGGCTCGTCTTCGCATTGGATGAATGTTTTACCCTCGTCTCACAACGGTACTAATAAATTGGGTCGCGACCTCGTTGAGAAAACCTCTCTTCCTTTTTCTCATTCTTTTGGTAACAAATGATCGTACTCTTATCTCTTCTTCGAGCACATCGGTGTTTGCTTTTCCCTCTTTGCCGTTCTTTCTGCTCGTCTTCGCGATCTCTTCCAGTTTTCTTAATCTCTTTCTTCTCCGGCTCATTAGCTGCCCATAGTTATGCCCGATGAGAGATACTCTATAAATGAGATATCTGATTTTCTCTTGCTCCGGGTAAATTCAAGCTACGTTCGTCGCGATTGTTATTGGTAGCTTTGTAACGAGATTTTGTATTATTAGCCATTCGACCGTCGTCGATTCGCGGGACTTGGAGATATTGCGAATTCCATAGGAAAATAAAGCGGAGAAAATTTGTAATTAAGAACACGAATTTAAATAATGCAACAATCTCCTTTCGACGCAAGTAATTATCTCGATCCATTTCTTCTCTCCTCGCCCGAATCGTCGATAAAACGGTCGCGTTCGCTCACTCAAAAAGGTTGTGATGACCACTCGGGCCTGTCTTACAGGCAAGCATCACACCCAGGTTGAGTGAGTCTACGCGATCGCCATATTAGCTCGGAGCTTTCATAGATCGTCTTCCTTCGTAGCGTTTCTTCCTGAGGTGTTCCTCAATTTATCCCCTAGTTTGGTACAAGTTGGAGCGATAGAAGCTTCGGCGCGCGAACAACGACGAGATGATTAATGCCGCGAGCGATAAAAAAAATTCAATGTCCCGAGGTAGTGAGCGAGCGAGAAATAGCACGAGCACTATGATCAGCCTTCCAACGTTATTACGACGTTCATTGGGAATTCAACACGAGTCCGGAAATTTCGGTAGAATATTAACGGTCAAAAGGCGAGATACTTGTGCCGGAGAACAAATAAATGCTTTAGAACCGCACAGATGTCTTTCACGAGGGAGTACTTCATAGTCGAAAATGGAACATTTTGCGTTCAGGCCGAAAGATATGACCAAATGTAATAAAACTCCTTTTGCGCTCGTAAAAACTCCTAGGGTCACTCCTCGGACTTTATTAGACCCTCGTTTGATCTCGACGAGGTGGTCGTCTCGGTCGCCTCTCGATTAGACTTCGGTCAACACTCGGTTTATCTCGAGACCCTTCCTAATTTCATCTCGCTTCTCTCGTGGCCAGCCCTCGTCGGATCTCGGTCACTGTGCGGAGTTAAGCCATCGGGTGTACCTCTCTAAAACACGATCGCTCTCGTCGCACCGAGCACGCTCTCTTCCTCCTCTGTTCACCCACGAAAATCCCTCTCCCTCCGTTCATCCTGCGCTCCCACGAGCACCGTTTAAGTTTCTTTGGGGCACTCCTTCGTGCCAGTTAAGCCACGGAAATGGCTTCTACCTTCTTCGAATCCTTTTTCCCGTCTTTCGCGACGAAAACTTTTTCTCCGAACGTGCGTGGCAAGGACATCTTAGAACAAAGCAATTGTCGATTCCCCATAGACGCGTAAGTAAGGAGCGTCGAGACGTAAGATCGGTCAGACAATTTTCCAAATGTATTCCGTAGCATCAGTAACGTCTCTTTCTTAAGAAAAAATGTGAAAATTTTCGTCCCACCGTCTACATCCTACTTCTTATCGTCTGGAACGCCTGTATTTTCGGTTCGTCCCATAATTAAAATAAGTAACTCGAGCACTGGCCACCATTAGAGCGAAAGCGGCTCGCGCGCCGTGTAATTAGAAGGTTCTCGTCTTTCTCCGCCCTCTCCCTTCTTCTTACTCCTCCGTACAACGAATACAATCCAGTTCTCCAGCTGGCTTCTCCTAAACCGCCTGAAAATATCTCTAGACGGGAGAGGCGAGGGCGACGAGGATTCCGTGCATGGAATCGTTAATACTCTCCCAATATAACCCGACGACAGTGAGAATATCGATTCCGCGTCGTAATCCGCAACGTGGCGCGCCCGGAGGGTGGACCCTCCTTCCTTCCTTCCTTCGCCAGGAGCGCATCTTGGATAATCAAGCGCCCCTATGGGAGCCGCAGAGAGTAGATCCAATCGTGTTAGAAGGAGGAAAGGTTCTTACACCATCGCCAGTAGCGGCGTGCCCCAAGCTTCTCTTCTCCTTTTCCTCTCTTCCTACTCTTCCCTAAAATTCGTCCACTCTTTCCAATCCTCCTGACGCTTGCAACGACTCTACTGATTTTCCAAAAGATATTTTTCTCGGACCGGTCGAACCTCTTGCGAGAATTATAAAATCAAACGAACTTACCAAGTGAAGTTCGATTGTAATAATGCTCATGGTCTCGTCCGGATGGATAAATGTAGTCCATCCGGACGAGACCGTAGAGCATAATTAATATTCAATTTTAAGTTCGTAAGTGTACGTGATCACTTCCGGAGTCCGCGGTTAAGGATTCGAGGCGCGAGTCTCGTATTCCTGCCACGTAGATGGCCGCGCTGGGATTCGAGTGAAAAGTCGCAAATGATTTCACTTTGGCGTCGCTTCGGCGAAATTTCTCGGACAACACGGTCGATGTGACACGTAGCGCGTAGCACCGATTTCGTCGACGACAGCCGAATATCGATTTCCCGCAGCGGCAATCCGTTAACGCGCGCCACCACGCCTCAGGGCCGTATACATCTCGGCTAACCAGTGGCTGCTGGTGGGTAGGAGCCGCGCACCGTTGGGACGTTCGGCACCGGCCTCGTTACCAGCGCCGTTGTAAGGGCCGTAATTGCGTTTCACCGGACACGGTCCGTACGTTTCGATCCTTGGTAGTGGAGAGAGCATTGCCTAAGAGTGTTCCGTTCTCTCCTTACCGCGGAAGCGGAAACACTAGTGGCAATTCAGAGCCTGCAGGACTCGCTCCGAATGAATTTCGTTCGTCGAATAAGGGACACTCAAGTCGAGAGGAAGAATCGTGCGGATGAGCGTATGCGCGCGGAGAAAGGACGAGGAAAAGTGTCGCAATAACAAAGTCCGAAGAGCGAGAATGTAGCGCGGAGAGGGAATCTTTGAATGGGATCGTCCCATCCTCGTCACTTTGGACGAAGGAGGGTGCTGGATAATCGAATGGCGCGCGATAAGAGGGGGGTAAAGTTAAACCTCGGGAACAATGACGGAAATATATCCGGGATTATACAAAGTGGAGTTCTCGAGGATCAGCTAGCACGGGACAGGCTGGTGGAAGATCCTAGAAGGAGATTCCCTCTCTTGAGTTTACGCCATTATCTTCGGCGGGCCACTTGGCGAGACGGCGCGCGCGCGCGCACTCGTAAGAAATGTAATTAATTTGGATAGGGGACAATCGGCCTCGCGGAACGAAGAAGAGCCAAGGAGGAGAGGATCAAGATGGAAAGAGGAATTCGTTTCCTGGGAGAGTGGGCGGAGGCGGTTGGACGGATAGATGTAAGTCCCGATCGACGCGGGGAGCAGAAAGGATTACGACCACCCCTCCAAGAAGATCCCGGCTGGTGCGCAACGATTGGCTTGATAATATAAAACCTGTGGAGGTCGGAGAATCAGACGATGAAGTGGAGAGACGGGGATGGCTTGAGTCGTGCTCGGCGTAACGATAGGGAGGATCTCGAAGATTGGAAAGAATCACTGCGCCATTCAAATCCACGATTCCTCTTGTTCGTTGGAAAATGAATGCACGAACTGATCGGATCACCTACGATTGAAAATCTCCACTCGAGCTTTGAAAATCCCGAGGAGCGGCGCGTTCCTGTATTAACTCCTGGCATTTATCATTATCGATTACCATACTCCGGAGGAAATAAATGTGAGTCGAAGGTCCGCGCGAAACGGTTCGCCCAAGACGAGATTAACCGTCTGGTACCAGGTCAATTAATATCCGATGAGAATGTTCGATCCCACCAACGGTGATGCCGGGACATCCTTACCATCCTAACGCAATTTTGACATTTAGTAGGACGAGAGACCATATTGTAGTATCGTCTATCGATCGCTTTACGTAAAGTGGAGGAGGTCTGCTCCTGCCACTTTTGCAAGCATCGCTGATGGAATAAGAATTGGGAGCCGACGATCGTTCGCCATAATCCACCGTTAAGAGAGCCGATTACGTAGAAACGGAAATCCACGATGCAGCGACGCGACGCGGCGATATCACGGCGATAAAAACCTCTACCTCTATGAAACGCCGCGAGGTAACGAGGATGGCTGGAGGAAAAAGTCGGGAAAGCCGCGTGGAAAAGCGGGTCAAACTGTATTCGTCGCTGGTTATTGTAGCCTTCGCGCCTTCGTCTTCTCCGAGACGACCGATTTAAGCAGCGACAATGAAGCGGGAAGATGCGAGATTAGAATGTGGCGTTGCAAAGTGAGGTTACGGGAGGTTACGGACACGAGCACGGAGAGGAGGAGGATGAAGAGATGAAGGAGGAGAACGGGTGTGACTCATCTCTTGTCAGCAGAAAAGTAGTAAGTGTCGCACGAACAAAGGAATCCCTAATCAGTGGATATCCTCACGTCGACGGCACCTTTTGTGCGCTGTTCAGCGACTGTACGTCACTGCGTTCTGTACACGGTTTGTTTCGCGAAAGAAAGAAAACTGAAAAAGAAGAAGGAACTTGGAGAGAAATAAGAAAGGCGCCGCCAAATGGTGCTAATGGAATTCTGTATAGCGAGTCGCAAGTCTCTTCCTTCTCCGGTTGCTTCGACTAAATCAAGATTCTCCTCGAATATTACCGGATAATCCTTCTTTCTCACGGTGTACTCCAAAAGGAAACCAGTTTGATCACGGTACAATCAGACTCGCCAAATTTCCTTCTATCAATTTTAATCGATTAAAAGATTATTTGCATTTACTTATACTCTTCACTTCCAGTCTTTCTTACTCCGTTCCTCTTCAGGAGTAGCGTGACTTTAACACTTCGACTGTCATGCCGCCCGAATGCGGATGACGGGTTTAGGGTCTGATTATAAATGATCGAAATAGGTATCTGGTAGTATAATTAATTCTTTAGAGAGTTAACTAAAATTCAAAGTGACGTGGCAGTCAACGTGTTAAGGAGAGAATATTACTTGAAATTAAGAAATTTAATTGATTCGCGTCGCTTCGCTCTTCTTGGAAGTCACGATAGAAGAAAAAAGAATCACACTCGTTTCTAGCGTGCTTCGTCAGTCGACATATGCCCGCCACTATCTGCTCCGACGAGGAGAACAGAGCGAGGCCGAGTAAGTTGAGCTTAGCCAGACTTTTCTGAAACTCATCGGTGAAGCCCGCGCGTTCGTTGCGAAAGCCCTTTAAGTATCCTCCTCGCCCTTCATCCTCCGTCCGGCGCACCCCTCGCACCGGTGTCGCTTTTCATCTGGGGTATCCTCGATGCTCCTGCGCCCCCTCGCCTTCTCCTACACCCCACTTTTTTTCTACGAAACGCCACCCTTAGACCCACGCGCGAACCCTTCTGCAACTTCCGAGAGGCTTGTCCTCCTCATTTCTCCTTCATCCCCTCCCGACCACGACGACGTCTCCCTTCGAGGAGAGCACCCAAAGTGCTCGTCGTTGATCACGAAACGCAACACCTGCATTACCCGAGCGAGCGGGACCAGACGGCGAAGGCAAAAGACGCGAGGGGCTCGCCCGTGTAGAAGAAGAACCCTTAGAAACGTCACACGCAGTCAAGGCGAGCGAGCGTGGGAGATTTATGCGCGATTATCGCACGCGAGGCAAACGCGAAAAATGCAACAGTTACCATAGGTACACTTTTTCACTGGGATGCTTCTAATGAAAATTTGAACGGAATTGGTATTGGTTAGTTTCGAGGTGCAACGAAACATTTTTGCTTTGCAATTTGCATGTTGATCGAGCAATCGCATTCTTGATGTAACGTCATTTTTTTAGGGTATTCAATTTCAACCCCATTTTGCGTAATCGAATGTAGAATCGTAGGTAGAAATGGAGAAGGTACGGATGGGAAGGAGGTAGGGGGTAGCGGTGTTGGCGAGGCCGGAGAAAGAAATCTCATTTACACCGGCGTTACAGAATCCTACAGCATGCCTCTTTTCTCCTCGCCTAGACGGTTCATAAAAAAGCCAAAACGACGCGTTTCGCTCTGGGATTACATTCCGCGCGATATTAAATGTTTTCCTTCCCCTCCGCAGCTCGGGCGCGACAACGAGATAAAGAGATTTCGCAAAAACAAAATTTCACGTCTCCAATGGATTGCCCGGGAGAAATTACAATTATGCGAATTTACTCTACAGAAAATTGCAGCCGCGTTCTCGAGAGTTTTTCCGCGCCCGTTCACTCAGCCAATTTCGAGGCGAGCCGGAGACTTTTCCAATTCTTCCTTTTTCGCCTCTTCCGCCCTTCCGTCTCCCAATCTCTCATAATTAACCGTTAATTACTTCGCGAAATATTACTCGCTCTTGCGAGGTAGCGAGGTGTAGCGAGATGTAGGTTTGATCTCAGCTTAAAAGAAAAATTCGGCCGAGTCCAGAAGGTTACTGGTCGCCTGCCGAAGTTACGCGGACGCGTACCTTTTAAAATATTCGCGATGCGACAAAGGGATGAAACAGCAATGACGAGCAAAAGTTTCAAGACGAGAGAGATTTTGATCGGCCTCTTTCTCAAGTTTCTCGTTAAGACGACAGACCTAACTTGTCTCCGACGAGAAAAATTTTAAATGAGTACGCGCGTGCGAGGAATTGAGAGAGACAGAGCGAGCGAAGAAAAGAGAGGGAGAGAGAAAGAGGGTGAGTCAATATAGACCAACTTGGAACGCCAGGGTTAATCTAACGTTGATGAGGGAGTCCCGGTGGGGAAGATTCAAACGTCGGATCTAATCCCGATCTAATCCACATCCAATCCAGACCACGTTCATGCCTTCAATTAGACCTGCCCGTAGGTTTAACTCGCAGGCTCGACTCCGATCCAATCGAGATTCCGGAGGTAAACGAAACGTTTTCTCAACTCTCCAATTTCTCTCGAGGAATTCCTCGAGCTAAGGGCGAATAACGAACGTCTAATGAGGCCGTTAAAAAGTATAGCGGTGGATGCCAAACCAACCGAACATCGCTTGTTCCCTCTTAAAAGGGAGCGAACCTAACGTGGCGCAAGTAACGTGCCCGTCGATACGAGAAGCCCGGAAACTTTTGAGTTTCGATGGACGGTGGGAAGGTACGCGAGGCTCCGACCGATGCACCTGCCAATTCGCCGCTTGGGGTGCATAAAAAATACGGCGTTCCTAAGGTTCTTTCCAATTTTCTCGTCATCTTTGCACATGTATGATTTCTTCGGTCAACGATCCGAACAATTTTTTTACAAACTAGGTACACTTCGTATAATTTCGATCAAAATGCTATGACGTTGGAAATAATAATTCGAATTGAACACAATTTAAAGTGAAATTACATCGACACACGCTTCAGGAGAATATAAAATCACATTCGAAGTATCCTCGCATTGGACAACGGTGCGAAGAACAAGAAAAAAAATATTCGCGTCGGGGTGGAATGACGAGTTTAGACTATTACTTCGTCGTAGCCTGCGGCAGCGGCGCGGAAGGAAAAGAAGGAGGATGAGCAGAAGGTGGAGAAGGTTCAAGAGCAGCAGGAGCCTCGGGATTTTGTCGACGGCTAATTACATCGCGGCGTCGCGTTCCTATGGCTGGTGCTAATTCACTTCACCCCCGGCAACAGAACGAGACTTCTCGAGTTTATCTGGAGCAATCTGCCGCGGTGGAGAAGGGCAGAGAAGGACGTCACATAACGGGCACAACGAGGGTCTTCAATTAGTAAATTCTCCAGTTAAATAAACCGGCTAATGTTGTACTTAAACAGCCCGTTACTAGTGACGATTATGTTGTGCGCTTTCCACGCCTTCTCGCGGATGCTCCGTCCGGGGCTTTTAACTCTGAAACGTTAAACAAATCTCTTGATCGCTCTATAACGACCTACGAAACTGACTCCAAAGTCCAAAGAAAAATGAGAAAATTACGAACGAGGAGAAACATTGCGATTCGAAGTAACTCCTTGATTAACGTATCCGAGAAGTCGCGAATCAAGAGAAGAGGGTGGTGGTGTGATCGACAAGCGTATCGTGGAGCCACCTTGAAGCACGTAGCACGTGATCTCCGAAGGTGGCCTGACATTTCCAGATCCAAATGTCACGGGCGACATTCTTATCTGCAACGCTCGACATCGGTCTATACCCACTGCTAGCACCTATTTCGCGTGTCTCTCTCTTTCCACCTTCTCTTCCCTCGCTCGCCACGATCGCGAACGAATGATCGATAACGACCAACCGATAAAGTCGCGACGCGCGAACCCTGCGACTATCTTCCTCGCTTCCTCGATCGACCCGTCTCTCGCGGACCGCATCATGGAAACCTCATCGAGGGTAGTTTGCCAGCTCGTTTTTTCCCTCATGAGGAATATTGGCAAAGTTCCTCTCCTGAGGGCTCGATAAGCCTGTGGCTCTCTCGTCACCACCGACCTTAGACCTGCCAACGAGGAAGATTAGCTCTGAGTTAGATGCAAGTTAGCTTGCGCCTGGTCGGAGTTGCATTATGTATACTAGGGATGCACGGCAAGGATTTAATCGGACCCTGGTTGTGCATAAATTAGATGAGAGTCTTGATTCACTACTGGGTGACATATGGCTTGTGCCGTCGTATCGTTTATTTTATCACAAGCGCGCTCCAGTATAGGAACAGAAAGAAGAAGCTTTCTCTGAAATATGATACAATCGACTTAACTGCGAGTAACGTAAATCAGAATACTATGTATGAATATTTCACGAGGCTTTGTTAAAGCGGGAGACGCTCGAAGATCTTTTCGAAGGAGCACCGACAAGGCGACGTAGACGCGTCTCGTCCAATCGTTCCGAAGAACAGACCGTAGAATTTCCACCTGAGAATTCCTCGAGTACCGCCACTTCGTTCCTTTCCGTTTCTCATCCTCGAGGTACGAGAATAACTCGGATTCTATCAAAGGGAGTTTTTTTCACTTTATCCCAACCCCTCGTCATCCAGTTCGTTCTTTCCGTTCGATCGACAATCGTCGAGACGATTATCGGCGTTAAGGGCGCGCTGATTAGAAGGGACGAGGAGGCGTCGATGGAAGAGGGTGGAACAAGATGCGATGGGATTGAAGCATTGGGAGGAACGTAAAGGCGAGCGAGTGTGGGAAGGGTACACGATGGAAATACGTTAGTCATACAAAAATCACCTGCACCGACGTAGAAGACTTTAATGACCGCCGAGGTGGCGGGCATAATTAACGTAATGCTCGTTAAAGAGCACTGCAGTTCTGCATCTCGTTCTCTCTGTCTCGAGCCACGTCCATTTCCTTCCTTTCAAGAGCTATTACGCGGTGTTACGCCTCCGCTCTTGAGACCAAGCCGATCCAGGCGAAGACATTGAGAAACAGCGCGAGGGTGAAGGAGGCAAGGAAAGAAAGAGAGAGAGTGCGTTAAAACATCGAGAAAGGACGAGCCACGGTTCGAAGGAGTGGCGGAAGCGGCGATGGCAAGGAACTGAAAAATCACTCGAATCACCGTAGATGTTGAACCCCGAATCGACCAAAGTCCCCTCGGAAGCGTCAAAGTAAAACTGACTGCGCGGAAGAAGTCACGAGACTCGTGGGAGAGATTCGACGAATGCTCTCCAAGAAAAAGTTTTGAAATCTTAAGGGTTTGCTTAGGGGAGCCCGAGCGGTGACGCGCGGTGGTAGGCGCGCCACAAAGAAGTGCGACCGTGGTCGATCAAAAGCAAGAGTACGAGACGGTAAAATGTGCATTCGTTTTTCCGGAAAAAGTTTGGAGCGGAGGAGTTGAAGAGTCGAAGAGTCGGCGGGCATCGATCCCTCCACAAGTCTCACTTCGGTCATTCGGACAGACTATCATTTATTTCGAGTAATAGTAAACGTATTCTTCATCCGATATTCATTCGTCCTAATTTACATCCACATCGCGAGGTTTAATGTCAAATCGGCCAGTAGAAAATCTCGATGGCTAGTTAATAATTCGATGTAATAGTAGACTGCTGTGTAATTTTACAGAAATTTCGTTTAATTGATACTGCGCGGTAGTAGGCGCACGAGCTTGCTCTAATTGGTCACAAATCCGGGCTATGCCCGTGGTAGCTTGCGAGCGGCCATTCGCAAACCCCCTTAATCGATTTTCCATTCGTAGGAAAATTCACTTCATAGGCAAATCGACGTTACGTCGATTCGAATTCGCGGTTTCGACGGAACCTCGGGGACCATCGAAGCGTCGCGACATGCTCGCGGCGTGGAAACTGCCGAGCAAACCGAGCATCTACGGGATCCGAGCGTAATATACATGCACAATGCGCCACTGAGATCGCTGTAAGCGCCGAAAGCTCTTTGTAGAGCGCTACGTTTATCCACCAAGCGTTCCCGCCTCCTCCTTCTCAATCTATTGTAATTCCTTATTATTGTTGGCAGGGACGATACGCGACAGGAGAATACTCGCCGCGCAGTTCCACGTCGATAAATTCAAAAGGACGAACCTTCCAAAAAAATGATAGAACCTGCTAAAGATTTTCAAGACAAGAGAACAATTATTATTCGCGATACACGCGTTTGAAAAGAGAACAACGGACTCGTTACTCCGTCGCGATTGGAAAATCTACTTTAACGAGAAACAGTAAAATGAAGGATTTCGAAGAGATCGACGGCGCGGGAAATTATAAAATTCCGTTGGGTGGTGCAGAGGAGGCGAAATGGAATTACCTCTCCTTTCTATTTTACCTCAATCTTCCTTTTCCGCGAACGACTGGTGTTTTACACATCCGGGGTGTGGTCCCATCCGCACATCCATTTTCTCACTCCGCCCACTCTAGAAAACCCCTCCGCGAACCAACGGCGCGCAAACAACAAGCGTGCCGATCTTCGAAGTCGCAGACGATTAAGTCCTTCGGGACGTCAAACGGCAAGAGATTCTTCCTCAAACTTGGGCGTCACCCCTCTCATCCACCTTCCACCCTTCTAACCCATCTCAACTTCCATCCGTCTCGCGGTGCGCGACTCTTCGCGCGTCAGCGGGTGAGCGCGCTCGTAAATTTCCACCTAATCGAATCAGAACTTGGAGGAGAGAGAACTCGCGGGCGCTGGTGTTTACGTGTACACCCCGATCCACCCACGTACACGGACACGGACGAGTGCACTCGCGCGTCAGGCGCAGCCTTAACAGCGTGTGTCGATCTTAATGGACGCGTAGGACTCTCGCTTTAACCCCCCTAAAAGCTCGCGGCTGTTGGAGCAACGTTAGCCGTGAGAGGCTGAAGACCGAATGAATGGATGTGTGCGAGGTGGCTCGCAAGGAAGAGTGGCTGGGCGAGGCGAGACGTCGAAGAGGAAAGAGACGAGGGGGTTGGTCGGGGACACGCGGAGAGGAAGATGAAGACGTCGAAGAGGACCGCACGAAGTAGACGAGAAAGAGTAGGTGGAGGAGGAAGAGGACGAGAGGAAAATGGAGGCGTCGCGTCGGCTTGCCCGACCCTTTCTCCGTTCCTCCCTTTTACCACCCTCGAGACGGTTCGAGGGAATTCACGTGGGTGACCCGAGAGGTGGTGACGACGGAGAAGGAACCGGAGGACGGAAGAGGTCGCAGGGCACGGGACGGCAAGCGGAGCCTGGCCACGACGATAGGGTAGCCCCCAGGTAGGCAATAACGAACGACTAAATTAAATTGAAAGCCCTTGGTGGCAGGCGCGATCCCTCACGACGGTGTCGTCCTCGTTCTCCCTCTCTCTCCTTCGCTTCCCCTCGCTCACTCCTCGCACGATATGCACGGGCGACTAACGTAGGCTTTCAAGTAATTAGGTCGTCTACCCGCAAGGAGGCACCTCCTGTGCCCAACGTGACGCTTCCGCGCGGAACATCGTCGAGGACCACGCGAGAGATCCTCCTTACTCCGATCCGCTCGACCAGACGAGAAATTCACGCTTCGAAATTACAACCCACGAACGCGAGCCCGATCGAATGTAGAGAGCGTGTGCCCTCCTCTTTCGAATTTCTTACGAAGGCGCGCGAGCTCCTTCGCTCTCTCCCTTCGTTAAAAATTCACGCTTCCCCGAGCCCGAGGACTCTCGGATTCTCGAATTCTCCCGGAATATTCTGCCGGAAGCGAGTTCGAATCGGGAAAGGTTCGTCCCGTGGGCACTCGTAGAATTGCAACCTATGCGCGGAGCGTAACCGCACATTGTGATTTCACCTTCCGCAAAACTAACATCCTTCTTGCTTTTTACCTGACCGGAACGCGCGCGGTCGCCGGTGCGCTCTACCCGGTAAGTGAGGAAACCGCATGCATCGCGTGGAAACGATGACGCGGTTCGGTCGTGGAATAGGGGAAGGAAGAGGGGTGAGTTAGACAGAGAGAGAGAGAGAGAGAGAGAGAGAAAGAGAGAGAGAGACCGGTGAAGAGGTTGGGCGGAGGGTTAAAGTGGAGGTTTAAATGCGCAAAAACTGCAACCGCACCGAAACGTGTTCCGCACACGTACGAGATTTCCGTCGGGATGAATCCTGAGAGGCATGCGCTCCACATATGCATCGAACTTGACGATATGTGGTGGGCGCATCTACTCTCTCCTCATCCCCGCGCGAGCCAATTCTCGGCGGCTTTCATTTTCAAATCTTTCCCTTGCCTCCACGTTTCTCGTACGTTCTCTCCCATTATCCTGCCGAATATCGAGTGCCTTTCTTGTCGAACGTAGCGAACGAGGGGGCTCAGGGCGACGATATCCGGTAGGGAGTGGGTGAGAGAAGAAACGCAAAAAAATCGAATGTATAAAAAATCGCTCGCGAATGCTCGTTAAAAAGTTACGATATTTCGTCGCACTGAGTACCGCGCTATTAAACGAGGCGCCAAAGAGCGAGAAAATTTGCAAATTGCTCCATTAAAATTTATCGCGATATCCCTCCCCGTGAAAGCTCGGCGCGATTCTCGTGATAGCGCGAAATGAAAATGCGCGGCGCGCGATGACGTAACGACAGGTTCCAGGCAAGCGAGCTCTAGCTGGCTGGATGGTGCATCTAGATAGTTCGTAATTGCCTTAATAAAACAATTAGCACGCGCAAAAGCGAGCACGGGGTGAGGTGCGGCGGGAGAAGAGGGTGGGGACGCGAGTGCGCGCGTAAATGTAGACGCAGGATACGAGAAAGAAAAGAGAGAAGGAGAGAGAAGGGAGAAGCGAGAAGGGAGGAGACGGTGGGACGACAGGACGTATCGCGAGGAATAAAAAAATGAGATTTCGCAGTCCGCGAGGTGTGAGTTCGTCCGCTTTAACGGAAAAAACGAACGAGAGAAAAAAAGGTGTATAAATAGCTGGAGAGAAATAGAGACGGAGAAGGGAGAGGGAGGTTGGAGCCGGCCAGCCGAGTTTTTATGATATTGCCGGAGTTTCGTGCTCTCGAGAACGAGGAGGGGTGAGACAAGAACGAGGGTAGGAGAAAAGAATGGTAGGAGGAAACAAATGCGTGAGCAAACGAACGCCAATGGCCGTGCGATCGTCTGGGATTCGCAAACATTCCGCGCAAATTCGCAAACAAAATTACGCGAGAAGAGGCTGAAAAGCGAGGAGAAAGGAGAGAAGGAAAAGAGAAAACGGTCGGCGGGTAGCTCCGCGCGAAGCACGGAATTATTCGGCTTGTCCGGAGAATTTGAATAAATCGGAAGGAAGGAAATGAAAGAATTTCAATACACTCTGCATCCGCCATGCTCTGGCATCGGCAGGGCGTAAAAAAAAAAAAATCGATCCCCCTAGTTCCTCTTTTTACTCTCTCCCCGAGCCGCCCACTCTTACAACTTACTCTTATCGCGGAGCTTTAATCACTTAATTCTCTATTAATCGTTCGCTCCCGTAACTTCGTCGGCTATTCGCGTTATCTTATCGCCTCGGTGTGGCTGCATTAAGCGAGAAAACCTATCGTGTTCTGTGCGACACGTGGCGAGATATCGTAGGAGTTTCGCGGGCGTGACATCGTGGAAAAGCTGCCTCGAGAGAAATGAGACGAGGATGGCGGTAACTGAACGAGCAAGTTGTAAACCGACGATGTAACAAACGAATCACGATGAATTATTAAGAATTCCGAGTGGAAAAGTCTCGAGGAGAGACGTTTCTCTTCGTCCTCTCGTCCGTGCCATTTCAAGTTTGGCAATTTTCTCCCTTCTCTCGTGCCCTCCTCACCTAAGTCCCTTCCTTTCCCCTCTTCATCGGGGCTCGGTACATTTAATTTTCGAATTTTAATCAACGCTCGACCCCGCGATGCTCTTTCACGCCCTCCTGCATCATCGGCTGTCGTTAATTATTTCAACGCTCTCTCGTTCGGGACGAGGAAGGCGCTCGGTGGTTCTCGTGTGTGCACCACCGACCCTTCTTCTCTCACCGTGATCGCGCGCCAGTCCGCGATTTCGACGATGAACTAATTAATACGTCGAGCTCGACGATCAATCTCGTTAGGAAGGGGTCGAAAGGGGTTGAAAGAGAAGGGTAATGCGAAAGGGAAGAGAGCGGTTGAGGTTTGGGCACGCCTGGCTTCTTACGAAAATTGCCACTCCACGGTACCGAGCGCCGGAAAATTTCGAATTAAGAGCCGACGACAAGGAGGCTACGGGCGCCGAGGAATGCTATTGGCGCGCGGAGGACCTTTCTACAATCGGCACGAGCGTCACGAATTCCCCTTTCGGCTTATTTCTCTTCTGCTGCGGGTACCGTAGAAATGTCCGATGCATCGGATTTCGGTGCCAGAAAACCGAGAAACTCCGGTAATCTCGTTCGTGACCCTCGAATAAGTGGCGAGCCACCCATCCCCCGTAAACTCTTGCTTCGCTACCCCAGCCAAGAAACGAAGAAGAAGGACGAGGTGGGAGAAGGACGCGCGGCCAGTAGAAAGACTCTGCGGAAAATATTTTAAATCTCGATAGAGCGGTTGATCGCGTCCAATGAGATTACCGAGTCTAGCCCAGTCTCGCTCGTCCTCGCTCAGCTTAGACGACGAAAAAGGGCCATTGGCGTACCGACGGGGAGAGGGACGAAAGGAGAACACTTTCGTCCGAACGATTCTGGACGCGTTCCAGGGCTGTATTGTGTCCGAGCTGGTGGGCTCCGGAAACTGCAAAGTAGACGAGGTAAACGGTTAGTGTATTATTTTATCGCGTTCACGTCTTCGACCCTTTTCTTCGTTTCTTCCTTCTCCACGTCTCTCTCACCCCCTCTCGTCTTTCTCCATTGCTCTACCCATCGTCTTCGACCATTTTCCGCAGGATCCTCTTCGGTGGCGCACGGAGGACGCGCACACGAGCACCACCAGCTCATACCTGGGTATGTGTAAGTGTGTCGACCGATTTGTTGCCGATGGTGGCGCAGAATGAAAGAGAGTGAGGGGGTAGGAGGCGAACACCTGCAATTGCCTCCTTACGAAACGAGAACGATCAATTTACGGAGATTCTCCACTATGTGGGAGAGACGTCTCGTTCCTTCTACGTGTACAGGCGCGTTCAAAGGGGTGGATAAGAGCGTCGTCGCGAACGAGCGAGCTGAAAGGTCGCGTTGGCATGGAGACATTTTCCGCGATCGACCATCGCCGCTGAATGGCCCCCCAGGATTTGCGGGGGGAACCGATGAGACGGCGAAGACGATGGAACCCAAAGAGGATATTTTACTCTTTAAATAATTTCAAGGGCGTTGAGCGAGACGGACGGACGATGCACTCGTGGCTCCTCCTCCCGTGAATGAGTTGGAAATTCAAAGCGGTGAAATTGAATGGATCGAGGAGCTCGAAGCGGATGATCCGGTAAAGTGCAATGAATTTTTAACGGAGAACTTAAGGGCCGCCTATTCTCTCGGGGAATTTACAAGGAAGTCGCATTACTGTAATTGCATTTTCAATTTTAAGAAAGGGAAAGAATTCGCTTCGACGATCGTGACACTGTCGCGTGGACGAGAACATTCTTTTTCGCAATTGCGTACTCGTCGATGCGTTGAAAATTAATGTCCGCGAGAGAATGACGAGCCGCGACGCCGGTGCCGTTGTTACGGCGAACGTTACATCTGCTCGCGAGGCCAGCCGACATTGGCCAATTCCAAAGGAAACGTGCAGCCGACGCGTGACTCGCGTGCGCGCCGCGGATTATTCAATAAAGTTCGAGAAAGTTGAGAACGAGTTTTCGTCGACGTCTTCACAGGCCAGGGAATGGTTCCCTTGGGAGCGAGTTCTAATGGATTCTCCACGCAAACTGTACCTCCCCGCGCTTCCTCGGCTTCTCATTCGGTACGAGAAAATCACGTATACATGCGCAGGATCCGATTTCAAAATCTCCTCGGCGAAATAGGTGCAGGGCGCCGCGAGCTAGTTGGCACGGGCGCGACTATTCATCCGCTCCGGAAATTGCAAATTGTCATTAAAATTCGCCCCGCGTCCGCGCGTACATTTCGCGTTACGAGTACCTTCTTCGTGAAAAGTACAGAAGGCGGATTAACCGGTGAAAAGTGGATTAGCCCTGGACTCCGGGGAATACCGCGCCGGAAATATTATCCGTGAAAACAGTGGTCCATCGTAAATTGAAAAATCGCGCGGAGATTCCGTCGCTTAATGAAAATCAATAATGCCGATCGGGAAAGGAGAATTAAATGGTCGGTCGCGAAATTTCCACCGTCCGACAAGTTCTATTGGATTCTATTTCTTTTTCTCCACTCTCGTCGACAAATCCTCCGGGGAACAATATCAATAACGAGCCATTGAAAGCCAATTGCGACAACGCAGCTCGGCCGCAGCGACTGACGACATTCGCTCGCCCGCCGCTCGAGCTCCCCTGAAAGATTAATAAACTAATTCGACTAGGCCGGCTGGCTGGTGCGTGGCACGTGCCAAAAGCAATTTCGCCTATTGGCCGAGAGCGGTGCCCGACGACGGGCACGAAGCCGGCGTCGCTGCACAGCGCAACGTTCCGACGTCGGAACCGCATCGAGCGATTAACCATCCCGAGGCTATCAATTTTTCACAACTAATTTGCCGATGGACTTTGCGAAACTCGACGGCATTTCGCCAAACGACACGTTTCCCTCTGATCGATGGATTAAGAGGGCGATAAAATTTCTCGCGCGATTGCGCAATCGCTTTCGATTTAACTAACGGCTCCATGGTACTTTTCTCCGGATAGGAAAAAAATCGCGAATCACAGAATGCTTTGCGTTCTTTCGGAACCTGGAGTAATTTCCAAGCGAGAGATTCCGCGGAAGGGTATGGACGAGAGGGGAGTCGAGTCGCGTTTTGGTGCTTTGGAAAATACCGCAGTCACACGCCGGGACACCTAGCTGCGAGGATGGATTTGGAATCCGCGCTATTTGGGTCACTCGATCGTCGACTCTCTTCTCGGCTCGATCGATCGATCGCTCGTGAATAGCTCATTATGTCCCACCTTTGCAGTTTACGTTCACCTACGGCGTACGTCGGATAGGGGTATGGTTGGAGAAGTAGCAGCTGCGAAGACATCCGGGTCGGAAAATTTGTCGCCTATAGGACGATTCACAAACAGTAGGATCCTTCGGTAGAAAAATAATTCTCTCGCAATTTCAGAGAGATAGAGCATTGCTTGACAGTCGAGAAATATTTACCGAGCCGGAAAGTTCTCTTTCAATTCTCTTTTCATCTGTCGTTCGGTGAGAGGCGGTCGTGAATGGGTCTGATCGAACGACCATTCGACGGACGAGACGAGCGCTATCGACTACCCTCGAACGCGGCTAGCCAGTGAGTATCGGTGTACAGGGTAACGAGACAACCTATTATGTCCGACACGAAAGCGCTTAGGACAATGCCCTAAGAGTACGTTCCGGTAATTTCCTGGAAAATGCAAAGAGGATTAATCGTGTAACTTGGAGAAGCGATCTTGTGCGTTGATTTCGTTGCACGTGGGTCCTTCTCTCTCCTCGATGGCTTTGCAATAAACTTTCGAAACTCGGCTCGCACCGGAAATGTTTTCGTTACCGTTTCACAGCGGAATTCTAAAGCCCGAGCAAGGACAGTGATACTCATTCTTAACAAAGATATCTCGGCGTCATTTGAAATTTTCGCGACTAATTTCAAGAGTTGTTCGAAAATTCCAAGGAGTACGAAACTCACTCGAGGGTCTCAGTAGCTACAGCTTCTCACTTTACGCGTGATTTTATCGCACGCGCAAAGGAGAATAGATTCGTTTCCGGGATAGTGGCCATTTGGCGATCTCCCGAAAAAACGCACAGCTACGAAGAAGTGCGATCGGCTAGAGCGACGGATCGGAATTCATAAGATCCCTGCGAAAGAAACATCTCTATAAAAACCCGTCTCTCTTCTTATCTCTATCATTTCACGCGTCAGGCAGAGACTAGAGAACGCGTTTCGCGCTGCAAATGCGCGCGTAAAGCGATAAACAAAGTTTACGGCTCATCCGAAGAAGGACCCGCCGACGTTTCATCGACTATTCTCGTGACAATACGTGTTAGCGAACGACGGGGAAGAAGACTCATCCCCGGAGAGAAGAGGAAGAATCGAAAGGGAGCGCGAAAAGGAAGGAAAAAGAATAGCGAAGTACAGGAGGAAGCTCAACCTCGTATCTCGTAAACGCGCCATAGTCTCGCGAGTCGCGAGGCTTTCGTTCCGACGACTTTCCGTAGATGGAGAGAAGAAAAGCACCTAGACAGATATGACTTTTCTTAGTCTCCTGCGGGAGGAGAGAGACCCATTCACCTTCCTCTCCTCATGTTTTATACGACCCTAAAGGCTACGAGTAGGGAGCCTCGCGCAATGCTCAACCGGAGAAGCGACAGAGGAAGAAACGAACCAACCAAAGTTGCATTCCCTTGGTCCGCAACGTCAATCGAGGTGCTTGATTCGTTCGCCGCTTTAACGACCGCTCTAAGCGATTATTTCGCCTGCTCGAAGTCCCGCGCTTCTCTATCTAATTAAAACACGCCATTGACAACTTGTAATTAACCTTGTAACGACTTTGCGTGCAAGCGAGATTGCTTGTAAAATCGCTACGACGTTTAACGGTGTAATAAGGAGGCTGCCGCCGTCACGCTGCTATCTGGCGATGAGAGAGAAAATAAGCCGTGGACAAACAGAACGATTTAATTGCGCCTTAAGGTGCAGGCGTGCATTAGTGCAACGGTGTATGCCACCACGCGTGAATGATTTGCGCAGTGAAACTAAACGTGTTTGTTTACAACGCACCGTATCGTAAACGGTGACGTTTACAATGCAGAAATCATTCGTCGGGTGGTGGCCAACCCTCGGTCCTCGCGCGTGTACGATCATGCGAGCTCGTATTTCCGGGCACGCGACGAAATAAAAAGTCTAAAGGGTCAGAAAAGGAAAAACAAGAAAATCGGTGAAGATCCCGTCCCATTCTCGGGATCGAGTGGCCACGAGAAGAGGTGAAAACGAAAGAGAAATACCCGGCAGAGAATATTTCTTCGTTCACGGCGCGCCGAGTGAGCCGAGGAGGAGAAGAGAAAGAAATTCGAAGGGTCTCGCGAATGGGTCGAGCATTGTGTCGGGGGCTAGTGCCGTCGTTCGCGGTCCATCGACGAAAAGTAGGGGAAAATCCGTGGGATCTCCTGGTCTATGCTTTGGCCTCCTCGTGTGCCCCTTTCCTCTCAGTTTCACGCTCCTGCGTGCAATATCCACGGACGGGTGTTATTGCTCTGGCCCCGGTGACCCCGGTGCCGTGTATCTACCGGTTGCAGGGTGACTGTCAGGAGAAAATTGAGATACTGTGAGGAAAACGGGACGCGTCAGCCGGCGAAAGAGCGAGAGAGGGTATTTATATGCACGAAGTGCAAAAGTGCGCCGATAGGTTCGTCGAGTCGATGTAAAGCGAAAGGGAGAACGCGATCGCTGGAGGAGGGTTATACGCGAAAGGGTTAAAAAAAAAAAAATCGTAGGCTGTAGGTACGAGGCCGACGCATTCGAGAAATTCTCCGAAAGCTTCTCCCGACTCTGGCTCGATTGAAAATTCGCGAACTCCGGTATAGGAAAGGGGCGCGTGAACCGGAAATGGAAAAACGTCGTCGTAACCGGTGCGCGAAAGGAATACGGGGGGTTCCGAGGATGAAAAGCACTTTGGAAAACGCTTGGAATAAGCAAGGGCAAGGGCCGAGAGAAACGAAAATATCGACGAAAGACGCTATCGTGACTCGAGGAGCTCGCGAATAATCGTTTTGGTTCGAACGAAAGTTTGTGAAAATCGATGCGAGGGTAAGAGAGATCGTATCCGTTGCGTTGCTCTCACGATCGCAGGCACGTATCAATTACGCTTGGTGTTGGGGACGTATCTCACCGACCTGGCCGAAAAAGTTCGTCGACGATAAGCGTCGCGTCACCCTGATAGAAAATTTTTCTTTGTAACGCGGACGCGCGTCGGAGTGGAAGGCGCCCGCAAATATGAAAAATTTCTTCGTGGCATCCGCGCGTTACATCCTCCTCCTTTTTCCTACTCAGGACCCTTCATTCTCCATCTCTTCGTTCTTTCATCTCGCGCGTATCCCGGCCCCTCTTATCTTCCAAATAAAATCCGGACCAACGGAAGCGAGCGACACAGTGACAGAAGGGTATGCACTTCGCAAAGGACGACGAAGAATGGAAATGAACGACGAGCAAGTGTGACGCCAAGAGAAACGGGAGGAGGAAGGTAGAGGTGGGCGGTGAAGAAGAAGATAAAAAGGAGCCTGTAGCTATCGTCAACTGAAATTTTTCGCCTCGAAGAACTTTAGTCTTTAATCTCACAGCTGCCCCTGGGGGAAACGCCGAATCCTTTCATTTTGGAGAAATTATTTTAATTACAAACGTATATATATGTGTGTGTGTGTAGAGTGTTGTTTCTAACTCCGTAGAGGAAGGGTTTACGTTACGAAATGCGATGCTGTGACTTTTCGCGATAACAAAACAATAAAAGTGACGAAGGTTATTCGGTGAAACTGTACTCGGCTACTCGTTCGACTACACGTTCGTCTCTGCACCCGCTGCCGTTGCCGAGACGAGGAGGCGAGCAATTTCGCAGATGGTGTTTACGATGCGCACTCACACGGCTGAGCGAGCAAGACCTGCCGTTATGTTTACCGATGTAACGAAGTAACGAACTATTCGGGCACCTAGAATTATCCCGCCGCTAAGGACAAGGCAAATCCTCCAACGATAACCTACGGTCTATGATACAGTCACTCGTGTAAGAGGCAATTATCCATGATGCGTAATATCGTATTCGAGTAACTATCCGACACACGAGCCTATCGCATTGAAACGGTTGCGCGTCGCATTGCACGATAATCAAGCTTATCACCGTGGAGGAGGCTAATATCGAATGAGGAATATCAAGTCTGATACGTCGACGACGCGACTCTCCTTAAGTCACATCTACCTGTAAATTTTGATGAAATCGTCTTTTGGGATTTTGCGTTTAACGTACAATATCCCAAGACCGTTTCTTTTAAATATTAAGTCGATCCGATTAAAACTGAGGAAGTTATGCGAGTTTGAAGAAAGTTTTACTCTATTTGGTTGTAAAGAACTTGAAACTTTAGAAGAGATTTATGCGAAACAATATTTTCTAGATCAGTGAGCACGACACCTCGAGAGTCATTCAATTGACCTAGTTTAAATTTTGCACGCTTATTTCAAACTACAAAATCTAGTCTTTGATTTTGGCTTTTTTTTGATGTATGGATTGTGAATTATAATTAAAAAATGTAAGCGTTTTTATCCGAATAATAGATAGCTTACTTTTGACAAGCCGCCATTTTTGTTGTACTTGACTTTTGTAAAAAACGAACGATCAAGAACTGGATTGTCCAACACTCAAATACGTACCTAAAAATAGGTTCCCGAACATCGAATAATATCCACTACAAAAATTACCGGTTTTAAATGCAGAAATTCTAAAACATATTTCAAAATGTACTGAATTACATGCAAAAATAACGAAATTGAAAACGTGTTTAAATTGCTCAAAAAAGAATCTCAAATACACGTATCTTTTAGGTCTTGCACGTAGGATGGACCCGTTCAGCTGGCAAAAGAAAAACACAAAATCCCTTTTTCCCCGCGCACCCGTGGTCTGCCAACAAGATCTCTTTGCGATGGGGGACTTTGAAAATTTTAAATCGGCCAGGCCGGTAATTGAATTTGACGATGACTTCGTGACTTTTAAATCAACGTAAATGTATCGAAAGATAAATATGAAACTTGCCATTTTAGTGGACGGGTACTTCAGGGGCTTGGGTATCCTCTCAAGTGCCTCAATCCTCAGCTTCGGAGTCCATACAGGATTGGACGATGATACCATGGTGGCTTACGAATATTAATTCTTGCGACTCTTTGGAAGTCCACCGACGGCACAATGGAAGCAGCCAGAGATGGACGAGGAAGTGGACGAAGAAAGCGGACAATATTTCGGAACGTTTTCTCAACACAAACGAACCGCACGACACGCGCCGGGCAACTGATACGAAAGCAGAACGAGACCTGCTGACTCTCGCGCGGCTACGAATGTTCGCTGCAAGAGTGGGGGTGTCGGCTGCGCACGCGCCCTCAACGCATAGGAGGGGATGCAGGGTTTAAACAAATAATGGAGGAGGATCCTCGAAGGATCTCGTCCTTCCTCGGGTCGTCGATGATTCCGCGATTAATTGGAGAATGTCAGACTAAAAGCAAAAAAAGAAAACTCCAATCGCGACACTTTAATCACGCTCCGACCTGATACTCTTGAAATTCAAGAATCTCTGAATTTTCCTCGTCTGGATTTTCTCTCCGACGCTTAACCTCGGATTTTCAAGCGTTTCAAGTGCGTATCGCTACGTCGAGAACTTTGAATTATTTAATGTATAACCGCACCTCTCGTTACATTCTGCGGAACGGTATTATCAAGGGCCAGGAGCTAGATCGGGTGGGCACGTGAGCTTCGCCGACGAAGGTGGGTTCTCCTTTAAATAAATAAAGAGTGCATTATTCCCGGACGACTGTTAAAACTTAAAGGCGGGTGAGCTGCCGCGCGCCGTCTTCGCTTGGATTCCGCGGTCGCGTTTACGAGCGTCCAATTAAATTACCACGGCAGCTAAGCTCCCCGAGGATTTTTATTCTTACCGCGATTACCTTGGCCCGTGCCTTACGAAATGGTGCTCGGGCTAGCAGGCGTCTTCTTACTGGCGCCGTTAAAGGCCGCCGGGTCTCGTGGAATCTCGAGTAGGAGGAATACGAGAACTCGTGAGGAAGGCGAACAGAAGGTCTCTCGTTTCTCCCGCGAATATTCGAAGGATTCGCTCGGTCGCGCGACAGCAAGGACGAGAGGGAGTCGATAAAATTTTGCTTTTCTTCCCTCTCACGGGAATATCCCCGACGGCTTTTTATCGTTATCGCGTTCCACGGACTTTCGAGGCATTTTTCAAATTACCACGAGACGACGACGTCGCGGTACCGTCCTTAATAAAACACGTGACCACGAGCGGAAGCGCGAGGAGCTTCGCGTCCCTTATAAAAGCGGGTCCTTTGGATGGAAATCCTTCCTTCGAAGCAATCATTATTTAAGTAGAAGCCACCCGTCTCTTCGCCTTTGGCGGATACTACGGCGTGATAATAAAAACAAGACCGAGGGTGTCGCGCGGTGAATTAAGAGGCCACGTAGGAAAGTTAAAGCGCCAGAGAATTGAACGTCCGAAGAAACGGTGAATTAAACACGAGGTAAAACCGCACGCCAGGGACTACGAAGGGATCGCGTACCAATTACACGCCCTTTTTTCCGTGGTGCTTAGTCACGCTCCTGAGATCACTGTCAGCCGTCACAGTCGCATCCTACTACGCACTTTCCGCCAGTTTCCGCATCCTCCACCCTAGGCGACATCGGAGACGTGCTATCGCATCCTTTCTGACATCGTTAAAACTATATCACCGTCCTTTCCTTCCGTCCTCCTCTCTTCCTCGCACCACCTCCTCGACCACCCTCGCGGCCTCGTCAACGCGTCACTCGCCCACGTAGTCTCGCGACGAACAATTACCACTAATTAACAAATTAATATTCCAGTCCGCGCACGCCACTCCTCCGTTCGCGACGATCAGCACAGACTGCCAGTGGAAAATTGGCAACGCTCGGCGCCCGGTCATTCCAAGATCCGGAAGGATCGATAAGAATGTTTACACGCTAGTCGAGATTCCCGAAGTCACTCACCCCCTCCGTGGCACTCGCACTTTTGATACTCTGCCAAGGAACACCCGCACCGCACGGATTTATCTCGTTCCGTTGATATTTCAAACACGCCCCCCCCCTCCCCCCTCATCGAGCTAGACGAGGTTCGCGGTACTCTCCTCCCCACTTCGTATACAATTTCGACGATTTATCGAGATTTCAGGCGAGACGCGATCCTCTCCCTCGATGTCTGCGACGCGACGAAAAGACATTTCGCGGAGGTAACGAGAATACGAGTGTTTCTCGCGAAACTTTCCTACACACATCTCGAATCCTCGACGAACGCACTTTTTCATTTTATCGGAACGCGCTAGAGAATTCTGCGAAAGATCGACGGGTTAGCGCGCTAGTGCATTCGCGAAACCGTGCTCGGAAAAGAGAGACTAAATTCTTAAGAGCATCTTGGCACGAGCTTCTTCGGCCGAGAAGTTGAAAAAAAATCTACAAGCGTATTCCTTTACCGCGTGCAACGGCGCGCATAGGGTCAGGGTCGAGAATAGAGCGGACATTTGGACGGTTTTTCTGGGCACAAAGAACACGCCGAGCTCTCCGGCAGTCTCGAAGCAGGACAGAGCCCATTGTTGCTTTCTTTCTTTCACGTTGGGCCACGTGGGACGGTGGGGTGGCGCGCACGCGCTTCGAGTCGGAAGTGAGAGCGAGAACGTAGATAGAGGGTGCGTTATGTGCTCACCTAGGTATATTACTCTCGCCTGAGTTGTGAACCCTGTGAAGTAGATGATAAATATGGAGAGGAGCACGGAATTTTGAGGATATTCGACGATCGGCGGAGATCCAAATTAAGAACGATGATAAGAATTGAGGAGGACGAAAAAAGGATAGAGAATTACTTGTGCGCGCGTATGTACGCGAGAGAGACGAGAGAATCGAGGTAGAGAGAAAGCGTCCGACGAATCTATCCCCTCGAGACACCCGGCGGATTCTAACGGGCGCTCCATGCATGGGGGCGTCTCTCCTATCGGCAATAATTGTTCCTTATCAAAAGGGAACGGGACGGGCGTCGACCATATGCGAGTCGCGACTGCCTCGCAATTAATGCACGACACGATCTTCGTCGAGTCACGTTGCCCACCTCCGATGGCACCGCGCGTGTTACCGACTCCCCTTACACTCCCTACAGCATCACCGCTCTATGTACGGAGTCTGTAAGGACACCGCGGGACACCGATGCTGAACATAATAGAAATTTTTCTATTTCTCTCGCTCGACCTTCCCGCACCCCCGTCAAATCTCACCCTCTACTCCACTCCCTTCCATTCTTGCTCGCAAGAACGGGTGTGTTGCATCCGGTGGTGGATTCTGCACCGACTCGACGATCCCGTTGCAACGAGAGTACGTAATACGAGTAGAAGCAGAACTGAGACGGAGGAGTGAAAGAAGAGAGAAAAGTGGCGGAGAAACGATTCGTTTAACAGCACGTCCCTGATCGCCCTTTCGAATTAAAGGGAAGAGAAGAAAGAAAATAGTAGGTGCGACGCGTGGTACGTCGCGTGACCGTGCTCTCGCGATGAGGATCTGTGTCACGGGGTGATGACAAACGAACAACTGTTAGAACTGTGTAGGAGGGGAGAGGTGGAGAATTTAATGACAATAATAACGCAAAGCGCGCGCTCTCGGTAGCGGAGGAGCACGAAATCCCGGAAGCTCGCGAAGAAATATCGCATGGGTGGAGAGAGGACGAGAGGATGCGTGGAGAAAGAGGGGTGAAGAGGTGGGCATAGAAAATTATCGCGCGGGACGAATGAAGGGGCGTAACGCGACAGCGGTGTAGAGAGAGAACGCGCTTGTGCATTTTCAGCACGTGTCGCGGGCGCGGCTGGGTATCGCGTATCGTATAACTGGAAACGAGAAGGCAACGTGCATGTGTAGTGGCGGGGCATCGCAGTCCGAAGCGTGTCGGCGTGCACGGCCGTGCGTTGCGTGGAATCGTCTTCTGTTAACGCGCGTTGGCCTACGCTCTCCGGAGGACAAACTGCGGTAGACGCTATGAATTTCAAGTAATGCCCAGAAGTCGCGTAAAGGGAGGGAGGAGCGAACAAGGGAGAACGAGAAGGGGGAGGAGACGTGGCGGACTAACGCGAGCGGGCTTGTAAATTCGTTTGGGGATTCACCGCTTTCCCGGCGTGGCTCGCGAATGCAAATTTTCGGCTCGACTATTAACACGGAGTGGGACACGCATGGTAGTGGGCCGTTCCACGATGAGCCTGCGAAATCAAAAAACACGGTCCGACATAAATTCTACGTACTCTTTCGCGGACCGGAAGAGGTATTTGTACGTAGATCGAGCCGCGTCGATAAGGGTCGCTGGGAGCTTCGGACGTTTTGAAACAGATAGCTTCGTGGGGTTCGATAGAATGGACGAAGGGAGAAGCGAGGAAGAGGAAGAAGTAAAAGAGAGGAACTTCGACGAGGGAAGATGAAGCGCGGAAAGAGAAAAGAAGAAGTGGAAGAGATAAATGGGGAGTCGATATCAGAGGAAGACTTTCGTCCTTACCCCACGGAGAATTGTTTAGCTGGTATATAGATTTATCGTTTAGTCTGGGAATTCTCGACGAGCCATTTGTCGCTGACGGATCATGCTCGATAATTGTTTTGCGCAGATATGAAAATAACAATTTCGTTTCCTCGAGGACGTGGAACGGGATGCGTTTCCTTCAACGTCAAAAATGGAATTTACGTGGTGCGTCGTTAACAACGTCGTTTCGTCGACGTTATATCGACGTCGTAGTATCCCGAGAATAGCGACGCCATTGGCGTCGTCTGATCACGCGAAGTTGTTCGATCGGATACCCGCGCGTCCTGCGATGGGAAGTGTTGTAGCAACGTGTCGTTACGTCACTGCACGGTTGCATCGCGTTGCATCCGAAGTCGTTGCGTCGCGCCGTCCGCACCCGAGCGGACGTTCGTCCTCGTTAAGCGCACGACGATGCGGACGCACGAGTAGGCGCGCGCGAGCGCATGCTGATAATTCGTTGTCGAGTTCGGAGGAAGGATGCTTCTTCGATATGACGTGATAGGCGCGCACAGAGAGATTGGACAATTTGCAATGCTCAAGGAACTTGATCTTCTCGAATCGACTGTTACTACAATTGCTCGGCGTTCATTGGAATACTTTCGAAAGCATCGTATCTTTTTTATTTTAAGGAAATCGCGAAAACAGATGCGCCAGTTTCAGTAAACAGGGCAAGGCAATCGAATTTTCCTGCACTCGCCACGAAAGGGTTGAAATTTTTACGAGCACCTTACCATTTTGTCGTATCCTGCGCGCACCTCATCTGTACGTTCGCCTTGGAGGATTGGCTCTTAGGGTTCGAGGAATTTAGCAAAATTGGTCGACCCGTGCATGACCAGATGCGGAATGAGAATCGTCGTGCGAGAGATTGTTTCTGTGCAATCAACGACACATTCAACGACTTTGGAACAATATTCTTATCCAAAGCAGATCGATGAACTTTTTTCGAAATCCTACATTTCGAGCCCGATGTAAAATCCCAGACCGTGTTCGGTAATTTTTCCCGGATACCGAATAATACGGTGACGTTCCGTTCCTTGGACTATCTAAGAATTTATTATCACCGAAACGTTTGCCTCAAATCCAAACCAGACCTACCCAAACATTCTTCTTCACGCCACCGTATTCTCCGTCCGAGGTAAGTACCCAGGTCCAATCAAATTTACGATCGGCAGAATTTCCCGCGTGGCCGAGGTTGGAAGGTTGAAATTTTTACGATCACCCCACTTCCTTCCTCCCTTCTCCCAGTGCCGTCCTCCTCGCGAAGGCTATTGGCTCTTACGAATCGAAAGGATTTGGCGAAATCTTTGGTACGCGTTCTTTCTTCCACCTCGTCCTTCCCTTCGATGAACTCCACGATTCCTCGGAGACAGGTGACGCCGGGAGGGAGCGACATATTTCCATAGCTATTTCCACGAACGATAAAATTTTCCTAATTTCCCATAAAACTCCGCCACTCGAATTTTCCTCTCGTGGATCGCGCGAGGATCGTCGATCGGGATTTACCAGAGAAATGCTCCAGGGATAAAGAGACATTTCCGAGCGGATTAGACAGTATGGTGGAGAATTCTCATAAACGATACTCACACTTATTGACTCCCTACGGTCGAAGGGATTTAGCGAAACGATCGATCGACGTGGCCATCGGATGCCAAAAGCGAATTCTTCGCGGACGTGGAGCGCCGTCGTACGAGGTCGGCATACTCTTCGAATGGTCCGAGAGGTTGGAGAGGTCCAAGAGGGTCTCCATAACTCGATAACTCGAAAACTGCGAGATCGAACCCCCACCTCTCGACCTCGTCGTCGATGCCGATCGTTTCCGGAAGGTCTCGAAGAAAGGGATCGAGGCGAGGTATCGTCGAGGTTGGATAGACGGGGGGTCAGGAGGATATCGACGAGAGATAAGCCAGGAAGAAAAATTCAATTTTGCCGAAACTCTGATAGACGAGGAATCCGACGAATTTGGAAATTCAATTTGTCGCGAAACGCGCGAAAGGCGGAAGGCGTCGCGACGCTCCGCGTCGCTACTGACGTTAAGCCCTCGAACGAACGGGGGTTCGAAGGATATGTCGGGAGATCGAGCGAAATTCGATCGTGGAGAAACGACGATGGACGAGGGGCCGTGTCGATCGTCGAGAAAGAAAAATGAACGAAACGAGGGTTAGGCGGCAGCGGGCGAGTTTCCGCGATATTTACGAATTATCGATTTTAACGTTCGTAGCCCACGTTGTCCTCGATAGGACGATTGAAAAATCAATGCTCCCGATGGCCCGCAAATTTCGAGGGTCCTCGAACGATGAAACGCGGGCGCAAGCGAAACTACGAGGAATATTGGATACGCGGGGCCCTGACAGCGGAGGACCACAGACGACTGTACGGATGCAGCAACAATTCTGGATTTGATGTAACCGAGTGTCACTCGTTCGAACCATCTGCACGTCGTCGTGGCACGTCCAGACAGATGCAACGAATATGCATTACAGGTACGTGCGCCCGAACACGAGAATAGATATAGGTAGCGCTCGCAACGAAACAACCGTTCGATCCCTGTTCCGGGCCAATACGTGAGAGAGAACGAGAGAGAACGAGAGAGAAAGGGAGAGAGGAGTACCGATGCTACTAAAACCGAGTGTCGTTGGCGAGGTACACTGGGTTCCGACCAGGAAGGGCTTTGCATATCGTTCGCCTGCGTGCGTAAAACCCTGTTGGTGCAATTCTGGTTGACCTCAAGGAATGAGCCACCAACAGCGGGGCACGAAGGAAACAACACGGTGATCGATCGCCGAACGAGAGAATGCAAAGAAAAAGTTGATACGCCAAATGTGACAAAAATGATAAACTGCCTGCTCGTAAATTTTCCACGAACCTAGAGCATTACGAGTGTGCTCCCAGCTACGCGTGCATTTTCTATTCCTCGTCGTGCGCGCATACGGAAGTGGTCCCTCTTAAACGATAATATTTCTCTTCAATTGTATTAGCGACGCCTTAGGAAGGTCGGGCGCGGATGTGCGCCGAAGATTCCACAGGAAGCCGCAAGACTGTCAGACTTTAAGTCACCGACGCGGTTGCGCGTCTCGATCCTCCCATACCAGAAGATGTTCGTGACGCCCGTCGGCGTCGTGAGCATAAACAGAGTAGAGCGAGACCACATGGGACGAGTCTGCATTGCGTCACTCGTAAGGACGTATGCAGCGTGCGAAGCGAGAGGGTGCTTCAACGTTGGTTGCTGCAACGTTTCAGTCCAAATTTGGAAAACACTTTCGACCGGACTGGAGTCCCAAGTGGCGTGCGACGAAGATGCCTTTCGTAGAGGAATGCACTTCGATGGTAGACGAAGCACGAAGCTTTTATTCCTCGACTTTATTACCCCAGTTGCTGCGGGAAGTGAAACGATCCTTGAAATAATCTCCAAATCTCTGTCTCGTCCTCGATCGGATTGGCCCACCGTCTCTAATAATCGGAACGCCAATGATAAATACCAGACTAGAGGAATCCTGAAAGAGGATGATTGGTCAGACTCCGGAGGGACGTAATTACCGAAACGAGGGTGGAAAGAAAGCAGCGCGGTGTGAGCGGCAGATGCAACGAATTTCACGTTTCTATGAACGTATCGCAGGTGCCCTTCTCCTCGTCCCTCCGACAGCACCACCTCGCCACGACCTCGTTCTCTCTCGTGCGCGACGCTTGGCGCATTATGCTCGGTGGTTCCTAGTTCGAGGACACTCCAGACGAGACCAGGTGTAGGCTGTGAAGGTTTTGAAGGGGCCACTGTAGAGAGCGTGCGGAACGAGCGATCCCGCGGTCCCTTCCTTCCACGGAAGGGGTAGAAGAGAAGGCAAGAGGAACGGCGAGAAACGCGGTAGAGGGCCGGATAGAAACTGTGTAGACGAGCCCCTTGATAAAGAAGCGACGCGACGACGGCACCGGTGGAAGCGGCAAGGAATAAAGTAAGATTAATTAAGGCGCTCCGCTTAATCCTCCGTAATAACGTGCGACGAAAGAGGAAGAGAGAGAGAGAGAGAGAGAGAGAGAGAGAGAGAGAGAGAGAGAGAGAGAGAGAGAGATCTGGGGACTGGTTAGGGAAGAGGACGAAATATCAGGGTTATCCACGTGCTTCTGCGCAAAGGAGGGCAAGGAAGAAATAGGAGAAGGAGGACGACGTAAGGTCCTCGCGCAAGAGCTCCCTCCCACCTCCTCGAATTTTGGCGAATTGCCTCGGGCGAACTAACCTAGCCTAAAGTGAGTCCTCCGAGGATGACTCGGCGATTGGGTCGGATAATTTTTCGAAAAGAGCATTTCTGAGACCTCGGTCGTAGTCGACGCGGTGATCTCGCACCAACGACGCAATCGCCGCGTTTCCGATTCACTATTGTCCAACGGTCACAACCTACCTCGAGAAATTGGAGAGATAACAGCGGTAGTACCGCGATTTGTGTTATTCCATAGTAATTACAGCGGACTCCGAAACTCTATGGCTGCACAAGCCGTACCGTCCAGATAAGGGGCCGTCAGGTACGCTTGATACGGCCACTTCCACTTGCCAACATCCTGTAGGGTCGTACGGACCAGCCCCGGGGAGAGGAATCATTTTTCAGGAAGGCGACGTACCTAACCGTCTCAGTCGCGCCGAGAGGAAGGAACTGGAGAATTTATTGTCTCCTACCATCCTCTCCCGTGGAGCATGTCTGAATCCACGAGACATACATACAGTCGCATACGCAGGAAGATACTGTCACGATGTGGGAAGCTTCGTCTAACGAACAGTCAACGTCGTTCTAAGAAACAGTGCTCGTAGATGGAATAAGAGTACCATCGACTCGAACGTAAGGTTATTCGCGGAGAGCCTGATTTCAAGAGAGAATTACTATACGATCGTGTTCGGTAAATGATATTCTCTTGCTCGTGAACAGACTTTCGTGCGTGATTTCGCGAATACTTAATCGATGCTTCTTGAGGGGAAGTGACGTGGAGCATAGGTGTTTTCCCGCGAAAAGGAGATCTCGGTTTGTACGCGATGCATACGCGTAGGTGCGCCGTGTTTCGCGTGACACGGAGAAACCTTGACACACCGCGGATCAAGATATTTCTCCTACGGCATGAGAACAGTCCGAGATATGTATCGCGTTGTACGCTGTGGCGCCAGTTTCACGGCGTTTAGCGATAAATATTTAACGGTCGATGTTTATCGGAACTTTTTACGGTGTCGACCGCGGCACATTATTCTCGCAAAATGTGCGTGCTCTTTTTTCTACACCACTCTCCATCCGGCCGCGAATTTCATTGGAAAATTGATGATCCTCGGGGATGATATTGGGAAAAATTGACGCTCGTTTTACGAGGCGCGGTACGCATTAGCGTTATTAATTCTCCGATGTAAAGGAAAGGACGGAAGGCCAAATACGAGTAAAGGAAGGAGGAACGAGGGGCAAGGATGAGGAGAGAATCGATCGCTCGCAGTAATCCTGAAGTGTTTCGTCGGGTTACTCCTTCTTTTCTACGCAAATGTGGGAGGCTTCGTTTCCACGCGTCCCCGCGGATCGAATTACGAGCTAAATCGAATTAACGTTACGCGGATAAGTTGCTCGGGAGAGACCAGCGTTCCCCAACGGGAGTGGCAGGGTTGGAAAGGTTAGGAGGAAGAGCTGAGAGGAGGTGGGCAGCAAGAAATAATTAAAAGTAGGCGGTGTCGAGGTATCCGCACGACAGCGGCACGCATTTACAGCTCTTGCGTAGCCAGGCGAGCGCGTTTCGTTTGGTAACTATGCCAAAAGCAATTTTCATTTTTAAACGAACACCGAGAGTGTCGTCGGGTGGGTTAGCATTATAATGGAGGACTCCACCGGTGGAAATTTCATTTTAAGCCGTGAGAACTTTTTCCAATTAATTGTCCGACGCTTTATTAATTTTACTTCGCGCGTTGCCGTCGCGCACACGGTCCTTTCAATGTAATTAAACGCACCTAATATTGCGCACGGCGGATAAACGTTAAAAGGATAATGCAATATCTTACGCCGAGCGACACACACACCTAGCACTCGCTGTTGCGCGAGACGGAGTAGTTAAATCTCGTCTCTCCTAGACTTCGACCTTGTACGTGGAATCGCAAGTGCACTAGCGCGTTCTCCGTCTGTTTGCGAAATTTTCTCGCATTCGACGGTGAAGTCGCGTTTCGGCCAAGAGGAGTGGCAGGTTGACTTGGAAAGTCGTGCAAATTTGTCCCGTGCGATAAAAGAAGTGGAGGGTACGCAAAGGTGAACAAGGTCTTGGCCGCTTCATACAAAATGTAGGGACAACTTCTCAGGTGAATATTTCGCGTGGAAATGTTGCTGCTTTCCATCCGCCGCTACCTTCGACTCACGTCTTCCCCTCGACTTTGCGAATCCTTCGATTCTTCGCGCCCTACAAGCTTCCACCTTACTTCATCCAGCTTGCCTATTGATTTCGTGGAAATTTGTAGATCTTATTTCGTTCCCAAGGAGGCAACGTGGGGAGTGGCTCGTTATCGCGCCTGGAAGGAGAGGTAGCGACAAGGCGGAAATCACTTTCGTCCCCTATCCATAGAAAGGGCTCGACGGCTTCAAGAGAGCCCCCGTCGAAGCGATTTGCGCGCGGAAATCGTTTCTGTGGCTGGTAACGCGAATCCCGATAGCTTTATTTTCAAGGTTCCTCGATATTCGTCGCGAGAGTGCTCTTCGTGGATTGCTCAAGCTTCTAACACCGGAGCATATTTGAACAGGAGGAAAGGAAACGTCGAGAAGGACGAAGTTTTCGTCCACGCGCTCGTGCTTGTATTTGTCGTAGAAAAATAAGAAAAAAAAATTTTACTTCGTTTCTCGTGTCACCCTCACCCTCTCTGTCTCTATTTCTTTTTACTCCTTCACTCCCGCCTTCCACTCGGTGTCCCGACCAACCCGCGTGTCCCGTTCGATTAATCGCGTCTATTCGAATTATCGGCCGATTGGTCGTCGAGCGACGTAACATTCGTAACTCCTCCTTATCGTGCTTGGCGCCAGGGGCTACCGTAAATTTGCCATCGAGACAAATGCAGAGCGATTAATTGCGAGCAGCTCGGGGAATCGACGTTGTTGGCCATTGGGGAGGAAAGGCGGCGATAGAGGGGTTAGACATTTTTCTTCCCGACTGCAAATTAATCCGCCCTTTTTTGTTTTTACCGTTCCTACCTCCTTCTCGCTTCCGCTCCGGGCCCCTCGTCGCGCCGCGGAAATTGCGAGCGAGGTAGAAACGCCGGAGGGCAAGAGCGAGAGTTAAGGAAGCGCAGGCGAGCGAGGGTGAGTTAAAGGGACTATATTTGTTAGCGAGTTATATACGCATAAGTATGTATTGCGTACCGCACATTATGCGCATACGTAGGGCGCATATTTTATGCACACCAGCCCCAGTAACGCGCGTATTTTCTTTATACGTGTAAATGCGTCTACATATTTCATGCGTGCGTGTAACGGTAACCGAGTGGGGGAGTTGCTGGAGAAATAGAAACGTAGCTGAGAGGAGCGAAGGGTCGGAGTAAAACGCGGCGGATCAAAGAGAACGGGAAGCGAAAGGAGAAAGACACGGTTTCTCTTCCGGAGGGAAACATCGATCGAGATTCCAGCGAGGAGGGAGTGACAGGCAGAAAGAAAAAGGGACGAAAAAGTGGTAACTCGTCCTTGACGAGGCACGGCCACGAGGTAGAGGGACGCGCTCTACCCCTTGGAGGGTGGCGAATGCCTTCCGACGGTATTTTGATGGAAACGCCTCCGGACGCCACGTTGAAGACTCTTAAAGAGAAACGGGGAAATGCATATTTGTCACTGCCTCTCGCCAAGCTCCCGATAAAGTGGCGCTCCCCATAAAATACAGCTTTGCCGGAAGAGCGAGGAGAGGGCTGGAATTTAAAGCGCCACGAGGTGAGTGAAAGATTCCTTCCTAATTGTTACCGCGCCGCGACGATGAAGAAAAATGTCACAATGCACCGAGTGGACGGTCCGCGGACGTCGCGAGAGCAACAGTCTAGAACGAAGCGTGCGCATCGGAAGCAAGCGCATCCAGCGGACCTCGCAATTGGGGCAATTATCTTTACTGCGACGCTAGGAGGACCGTGCTCTATTTCTTGCAATTAAAGTAGATAACGGTGAGACGTCGTCGTGGATGAAAGCCCTTGGGACTTCTTGCGTCCCTCGCCTCGGGAAATTTCAAACAACGGTCAGACGTTGCGGCTGGGGTTGGTGAATACGCGGCTCGTAGCAGGGTTTCGGTTCGAATGAGTCGTAAGAAAAGCTGAAATTGTTGTTGCGTGCGGTGAATGTTGATAAGTATTTCACGATACTTCGAGGCGATGGAAAAAATTCGCTCGAAACGGTCACGCGAATCGTTCGAGATCGTTCGACTGGGCGAGTGGAGTCGCTGGGAACGCGCGTTAGGGGCGATGACGCGCGAATGACGCGCGGAAGAGGGGAAGGAACTAACGCGCAGCGAACTTTTGTGTTTTTTTTTTTTTGCCCCGCGCACAATAATCCCATTGTTTCCGGCAATTAAGGCAGGAGCCACGCGACCGAGTGTCATCGAGGCTCCGGGGCGCGTCGGGAGCGTCCCTGGGACTTGGCGCGAAGTGCTTTGCTCGTTGGTTGCGCTCCTCCTGGGGCGAGGCGACACGACCTCCCCTCCCGTTCTCTTTCCCTCATACCATTCCTCTCCTCTCTTCCATCCGCGTCTCTCGATCGTGGCACGCGATTGGCCCGCCATTGTCCGCGAGTCGATCTCCATGATTTCGAACAAAGGCGTTCGTTGGTCGACGGCCTGTCATGGTGCCCCATTGTCTTCCGGTTTGTTTGCGTTCTCCATGACCCTGTACGCTCGATTCGAGCCCTCTCTCGTTCTCGCTCCCTCTCTCTGTCACTCTCTCTCTCTCTCTCACTCTCTCTCTCTCTCACTCACTCACTCACTCACTTACTACTAGCTCCCTCCTCCTCTTTCTCACGTACCATTGGAAACCGCGTCTGCCACCTTCGCCCTCGTCACCCTTCACCATCACCGCCACGCATCGGGAAGCGTAATTAATGACGTTCAAATTCGCAGGAGGTCGATTCGCACCTACGAATTACGCCGATGGACCCGCCTCAAAGGAGTCCCACCGTACGGAGAAATTTTACGCTTCAATTATCATTCCTTCCTCCAACTACCATCTCTCAAAAGCGAGCAATTCGAAATCGATTGGAGGTGAAACGATCGGTGCTTACGAACTTCCCCACACGGGGTTTATTAACATTGCCCGGTGGAAAATCTGTTCGACCAGGTGCGCTTTGTCACCGATGACATTCGAGGAGATTAATCAACGTCGGGCGCAATTTCGCGCAGAATCGCGCGTCGACGCGCCTGCCACGAGGACGATCCAGATTAGGATTGGGATTTTATAGCGGTGCCAGAAACGATCGATACGTACGCGTGTCGAAACAATGTCTGGATACGAGATGGAGATACTTCCGCTCTGATACGGTCGCGACCCTTTTTCCTCGTCCCGAGAGGGCTGACCTTTTCAGGCCTACCTCGTCCGTTCTCCTCGGCGCACGGTGCCGACGTGGAAAAGGGGTCGGACGAGGGGAAAGTGAGCTTAAGATTGAGAGGATACTCGAAAAAACTGGGAAACGGTGAAATAGATGGACGTTGAAACCAGAGGCTTGGTAAAGCGAAGAGAAGGTTACGAAA
Source organism: Tiphia femorata (assembly GCA_944319695.1). Lineage (NCBI taxonomy): Eukaryota > Metazoa > Arthropoda > Insecta > Hymenoptera > Tiphiidae > Tiphia > Tiphia femorata. The sequence continues at coordinate 4,490,750 of OX090899.1, forward strand.
AGAAACGGAGAAGGAGACTCGACCTCGAAGTCGTTGGAAAATCTTAATAGGATTAACAATTGCGTACAATTCCATGGCTTACGACCAATTGTCGATTGTTCGGATGAAGTTGCGAAAGACGAAGGATCGTGAAACGAGCGAGAGCGCGGAGAATCTTTACGAAGGATTAGGACTATGCGCGTCGTTTCTCAGCACGGTGACCATTTCGAGTATCTGCTGTGAGTAATCCTCGAGAGGTGATGCCGAAGAGGAAGGAGTCTTAAGACCTCGCCTCGTTTCTCAACGTATCCGAAGAGACGAACAAAGGCATCAGCCGCGGAGCACCGCGGGGTGCTCTCACCCTGATGAAGTACGCCGGTTATCGAACGTTTACTTTTCCGTGACCGAATCCGGTGATCGTGGCGGGGTCAGGCTACGTTCCTGCGCCTTCCGCGTTCAAAAAGGCTCATTGAGAAAATTACTAGCGACAAAATCGGGACGATCCGATAACGCGGAAGGATCATTCGATATTCGATTCGGATCTCGTGGCCTCCACCGGACTTGCTCCGATTGGACTCGACGTCCGACAAATTTACGGTCCAAGCTGGCACCTACGAGTAACACCGAAGAGACTCGAGAACGCAACGTCGAAGGAGCACGAGCGAGTGGAAGTCCTCGATCGTTGTATTTAATTTTCCATCGGATACTGCTTTTCCTCTTTCGAATTTCTCCCAGGTGACTTCGGCCCGGAGCCGTTCTCACGCCGGTAAATATTTATAGCGAATTATGGGGGATTGTTCGCCGAGGAATCGATAAATTCCATTCATTCGGGATCCATGGATTCGCGTTTAATGATCGCAACGGCTGCATCGTGCGAGACGGCATTCGTGAATAATAGAAACTTTAATGGAGCTGGCGCGTGTCTGAAATTACGTCATACGCCATGCGATGCGACTAGCAGCGTCCCACTTTGTATGCACCTGCACCCACCACCCGCGCTCCGCTTGTCTCGAGGAAGCCAAAAGGCGATATCTATTATGGAGACGCGTTATTTCTTATTCCACCGAGGGAAAATTGGATCGGCGTTACCTTTCCGCCGGGCACCAGCTGTAGCCCTCTTCGAACCTGACTGGACGTATTTCCAGGGGAATTCCACGCGATGGAATTGGAGAAAAAATCTTATTCGCTTCTACGACTCACGGATCCTGCTTTTTTCAAGAACATTGCGAAGAATCTTCCTGGGGAAGAAGAGAATGCACGAATAAATAACTCTTCTAATTATTTTCTTTCTTTCAAGTGTAGTGTAGCATATCTTAATGCGCTTTATGGCGTATCTTATTCAATAGTCATCCGATGGAGACTGGCGCCGCGTCCGCCAAGCACCAAAATCCTTGACGAACAGAGTCAGGTTATGTTCTTATGTTTTACGGTCGCTGCATGTCTTGTGTATCACCTAACCCCTTATGTTCTTATGCTAGTGCGTGCTTTTCAATATTGTAATACTTGTGTCGCTTAACCTAATTTGTTTTTCCATATTCAATATGCAATTGTTAATCAATCACGTATACACTCTTTAATGTTCCTACCTTGTGCACCTTTACTAACCTCTTACCACGCTTACTACACAAGTGACAGAATCAATAAGCCTTCTTCCTCGTAATCTGACTCGTCTTACATCTCGGTAATTTCTCGTAATCCAGAAGCGTATCTTCACTTCCCTCATACGCCGTGAACAGATCTACGTAACTCCTCGAGCACCGAATGCTCCTCGGGGCAGATGCCGATGCTTCAAGGTTGCTGAGAATAAACGAGATTTCCATCTCCTCGGTGAAATTTCCAAGCACCCTCCTTCTTTCATCTTCTCCATGCTCGTTTTCCCATACGCTTCCTCTCTCACGTTTCCCCCACGCTACGGTTGTCTCTTCACCCCGTTTCGCTCTTGCGTCCGCGCGTCTCTGCCAACGCCCACCCTCCGCTTCTTCTCCGTGTCATCCTAACCATCTCGTTCGTTCTCTCGCTCCACTCGATGCTTATTCTCATCGTCCTACTCGCAGCCTACGCGGTGAAATAAGAGGAAGAGGTTGCGTCTCTCGTATGGTTGCGCTTCTCGAGAACTTTCGAGCGTCCAGAAATTTCTCGTCCCCCGAAACTATCGGAACGAGCGAAGCAAATTAACCGAGTAGTCGGGCGAATGCGGTTCCGGCAAATTTTTGCCTACCACGCGGAACTTCTTTCCTAAGCTCGGTGGAGAAAAAGTTCGAAAGAGAGGAGAACTCGAGGAGCTTCTCCGAGCTGTCTTTACGAGAGGGGCGTGCCCAGGATCCTCGATATCGGTATCGATATTTTCTGATTTTCTCGGCCTCGCGAACTCGATCTCGCGCACCGAGAAGGCACGCCCCTTTATCGGGCGAAGGAGTTAGTGTCTGCAAATTCTAGGAGCAGCGGTCTCGCGGTCGTGAAACGGAAGAGGGAATCGCGGGACGACAAGAGGTACGACTGTGCCCGAGGCGATTCAGAAGTAGAAATCATTCTCGTGGGTGGAGAGACGGCGAAGATACGTTACAAAATTGCAGAGAAGACGGTGGAAGCTACGAGAGATACAAGTGAAATAATGCAACCCTCCACCGCCGAATTGTTCTCTCTGGGAAAGAGCAAGGGGAACTCGATTTGCCTCACCACGAAAATCAAATCGCGTCGTTCCACTGCCGCCTCGAGCCGCTAAAAGATTCGTCCTGATAACTCGATCGTCGAGGAGCCGACATTTCTGGAATTCGCCGAAGACGTCGATCGAAGACCCAATCGGAGGCCGGATTAACGTCGGCGCTAGGCAATTTCCTAATAACGTCGGACGACGTTAAAAACTGCCTGGTTCGCGGTCGAAGAAATTCTTCGCTCAGTTCTCCTTCGTTTCTTCGAGAGTGCCAGGGTAATCGAGTTATCGCACTTATAACCGCCACTCTTCGCCATCGCCTCGTTTTCTCATTCCGAAAGACGCCCTGCCGAGAGGAAATGTTAATGTAACTTGAGAAAAGTAAATTCTCCTGCGCGGTACCGACGAGTATCGAGGAGCAAGAGAAAGAGTAGCGCGTTGGAAGCTACGCGTGCGTCTTCGAAGGACCCACTTTCAAATTTGTAAACCGCCAAGATTTACGTTGCTTCGAGTGCCTGGCAAAGTTTCACCCATCGGCGTTTGCGATATCTTTCGCATAATCCGATTCTCTCTCTCTCTCTCTCTCTCTCTCTCTCCCTCTCTCTCTACAAGTGGATCCTCGAAACTTTCCGCGAGGATCGACTCGGTTACCCCGTTGCACTCATCTCTCGTACTTGCCTCACCGAGGTTGCAAAGTGTCGAGGGATTTTTCGCTCCGAACGAATGGAACGTTATTAAACAATTTCCACCCGTTCCTTACCTTCCAGACTTCGCCGAATCCCCGTGAGATCGTGCAGTCGGCTGTAACCTCGCTTTCCTCCTTCGTGCATGAAAATGACGGAAAGATCGTCGTCGGGTCGCTCGAGTCGAGCCAAAGAGTGACAAAGTTTCGCATCCTCGTTCGCCCTGTCATGCGTATGTATGAGCGTGCCTGTCTCTCGTGCCAATGAGAAACGACGACGAAGGCGACAGCATGACGAGGATATAAGAGGAGGAAGGATAGGGAGAGATAGGCCCGAGCGGGTAGAAGATGGAGTCAGCGTGGCCACAAAATTGACTTTTCGAACTAAGGACCGTTAATGCCGAGACCGAAGGCAAACAAAAGTTCCGAAAGTGCCGCTACCACCGTGCAAGCTTCTCGCGGTGTAACCGATGGACGAGGTGGAGGTGTACGAGGCAAACGAAGGGAGGAAAGGGTAAGAAGGTGGTGGTGTGTTGTAAGGAGAGCACTTGTTGAGAGGAGTTCGTGAGACCGAGGGGATAGAGAAAGAGACGAAGGGAGGTTGGGAGAAACGAAGTGAAGTCTGTTAAAGACGAAAGCGAAGGGTGAAAGATGGTCGACGAGGGGAAGTAGGGCGGGAAGGAAGGAGGATGAAAGTGCAGATTCTCTTTGATGCTAACGGAATAATTCCACCTTGGCTCTCGAGTCTTGGTAATCGCGCGAGGGGCTGCACGCGCGAGATTGCGCCTGTAAGAGGCCAATTGGCGGTGGGATAGGGGCCCGACGTGCTTCGCATGGAAATGCAAGGATGGCCGGACGATTACGCGAGAGAGAAAGAAACGTGAGGCGAGAGGTTTCAATGCGGAGTATGTCGCTGGACTTACGAATTTCAGAATTTCTTTAAAAGGGCGAGCGTCGCGACCCCTCGTAATCGACGGTAGGAGAAAACCTCGGCGTCACTTTTTCATAAAACTCGACAATTAACCCTTTCGTTACGGTGGTCCACGTGGCCGGAGTGACGCCATTGAGTGGGGCACCGCACCGCAAAGGGTGCATATTGCACGTAGATAGTATTTGCAGTTACGTTTTTTAGAATGGTAAATTTTAAAGCAAGGATTGACGCCCGGACCTACATTACAATTTGTATATTCATTATAGTCGAAACCCGTACACATGGGTCGTAACGAAAGGGTTAAAGAGCCACGCGTTAATCAAATCGAGTTTTTGCTTCTTCTATACTGAAATCAATCTTTTATTCACCCTCACTCCAGGTCGTACCCCTGTCTCATTCCACAGCCTTTGCTTCTTCGATTCCTTCCCAACTTCGTTCCACCCGAAGCTTTCCGCGGCTTGTCCTTCGGGCAGGACCACAAAGCTCTTCTCCCCTGTTGGCCAGCGTTTCTACTTCCCTCCATCTCCTCCTGATCCTCGTCGTCGAAATTAGCGCAACCCCACTTACAAGTAGCTCGCCACTCTCTGCTTCGCGCTTGGCTTTCAGCCTGATTGCGAGATCCTTTTTCATCCGCTCCTCGAACCGGGTGAAGGGGAGGTGCAGCCGCAGCCACTTCCTCGGCGGAGAGGGCGGTGAACAATAAACGCTTCGATTATTCATCGCGAGGAATCGAGGGATTTCGACGCACTTCCTTTCAGGGCGCCTTTGAGAATTACTCAAAAGCACGAAGGGTGAGTGGCCCGCGAAGATTTCCATTCTTGAGAAAGAGCGTGTGGGGTAATAATCGAACGAGGATGCCGTCGAGGATTATTTTTACTTTGTCACCGTCTACGTTTTACGTTCTCGGCGGACAGTTCGTTGGTGAAATAAATTAGAAGAACGGTCACGTGGAACCATCCTCGGTCTATCGTTCGATCTTCATAAAGTCTCTTAATAAAGATCGCGAATTATCGCGATCAGCATGGCGAGGAATTCGGCGACCCGTGCGCGACGAAATTGCCACGAAATTTACGGATGACGCGAGAACGGTGCTGAAGCAGGAAGAGGATGGTCCTCAGTCGTTAAGACACGCAATTAACAAGTGGAGGTGAATCACTCCTCCTCCCGCCTCCCTCGTGTCCAGTCTGGCTAATTAGTCATGTAGAGTGCGAATGAATCACTCTGTGCCCTCTCCACGGTCGTTCACGTCCTAGGGACTGTGAAAGAGGAGGATCGAGAGGGACGGAAGGGCGCAATCAGTCTGGAAAATTCTCGCGTGCGACGGAAAGCAGAAGAGGTGGTGTGTCGCGACGAGTTTGATTAGCAGCTGTCGACGCCGATATGACGCGAGCTAATTTTATGCTTCTGATTGCGACAGGCCGAAAATTACCTGAGCACGCGCTTTATTTGCTACCGCGAGGGTCGCGCGTAGCTGGCAATACTCGTCAAAAGACTTTTTTAAACTTCATCCGAGACGACGCGAGGCGTGGACTCGTCGGGGGAAGAAAAATAAATGGAGAAAGGAGGGGGAGGGGTGGATTCAGAGAAAAAGGGAAAGAGTCCGTGACTGAGTGCGAATTGCCATGGACCCGATTTATCATCGTGCCCGACGAAGATGGAGACGAGAAAATATGTTCGTTCCTCGTCGCGACTCGGTCGAATGTGTGGAAAAAGGGAAAAATAGGAGAGAGAGAGAAAGAGAGAGAATAAGGAGAAGGATGAGAGAGGGGCCACTGCGACGCCTCGATGGTGAAGACGCAAAAAAGGGAAGCGCTTGGGCAAAAGAACGGCGCGGAAGATTTATGCGCGCGTATCGCGAGGACGCGGTTCGCGGTGTAACACCAGCTCGATGCATTGAGACTGAGAGAGAGAGAGAGAGGAAAAGGGGGCGAGGTAGAAAAAAATGAGGATCGATGGACGTTCCATCTGGTCGTGGTGAAAAAATGCAAGGAGAAAAAAAAATCAGGACAGATTTTAAAACGTGCTGGAAAACGCGCGCGCAACGCGCTGGTAAATCGCTCGTAAATGATATAAAGCAAAACTGATGGAAATTAAACGAAAGAGGGAAAACACTTTCTGATTATTCTTTAACAGTCCTCCACTATTAACGTTCTCGACGCATTTCGTTATTTTTGAAGCGCGACTCGTTATCTGCTCGGGATGGTCACGCGATGGACGAGATCGGGTGACCGTGTAAAATGGGTGGCCTCACGAGCCATTAAAATACAATGAGAGAGTTTGAGCATTTGAATCGATGAGGCGCGACGCGGCACGTTTCGCGCTACTTCAGGGGGCGCTATGCGACGTGCCGTCTCCTATCCGGTCGGTAGTAAAGGGAGTTTCACTGTCGACGATTAATGGTCCTCGTGGTTGTACCGATCGATCACGACGATGTTTCCTACTGTACCGACGTCGTGGGGAAAAAAAAATTGAGTAACTCGCGTCGATTAACTAATTTAGAACGCATTCGTCCATTTTGCACGAATACATTTTCACGAACCAATGATACCCTAAAAATATCCTACAAACATTTCCTGCACAATTTGATCTATTTAAATAATTCAAAATATGCTTACCGCTAACTCGGTAATACTCAAATACGCGGAACACGCGCTTTCATGTTAAAAGCTACACTCCAATTATCTTTAATTCCACATTGCTCGTTAGAGTATTCGACCACGCTCGAAGGCCGTAAAATTTTGTGGATTTGCCGGCTTATACGCCGGGTCAGTGGTGCTAGAAAATTAAGCACGTTTTTATCCTGACTTTTTACCACGTTATTTTATCGAAAAAAAATAAATACACGTATGGCTCGAGGACTTCTCGATGACCGTGGGCCATCTACCCCCGAGGTACTGAAAATTTTCAACGTACGAAATGAGGCGGTGCTCGCGAAGAAAAAAATCAATGTTCGAGCGTATGGTAATTACTTTCCTCGTAACGGAAGGACACCAGCACGTTTCCTGAATCGAATATCAATTGACCCAGTTGCACAGGCGGTGGCCCAACGATGATGCCGACGACTATTACGGCGTGCTCTACTCGTCCACCACGCACTTGCACTTCCTTCTTTTTGACGTCGAGGTTGGCCTTTTCGCAAATTTCCTCGTCCCGCTTCACGACACCCCCTCTCATAACTCTTGTCCGATACTCTTACCGCGAACGCCATTACTTTTGAATTATTGCCGCCTTAACTCTTAATCGCGCCCGTTTTTCGCCGGAGTTAACGGGGTGCGAGAACGAATTTGACCGGCCGAGAAAGACGGGTAGATAAAAGTGGCGTGTATCCTCGAGAAAGATATTTTCGTGTATAAAGTGTGCCGAATCACGGTGGAACAGTTGCGGAACAGGATTCCATTATCGATATTTTATTTTTCACTCGCTTTCTCCAGCCTCTCTCTTATTTCGCGTGCCAATTGTAACATCCACGAACGTAGAATTAATTGAAGTATTAATTGATAACGAACCACACGAATAGAATATACCGGATACCACCGTTCTCTCGTTCCTAGACCGACGCGGTGATGAACTTTTCAGATACGGTCCCCGTGGCAATAAAAGTATCCACCTTCCATCCCCGTCGCCGCGCGTGGAAACGCAAAAACGGCCGCGCGTTCGTAAATTCCACTGGCTCGGAAGGGAGCGTAGGTACGCGAGGCTTTCGTATAAATGTAAATTTGGAAATCCATTGCAGGAACTACAGTCGGGAAGCGCGTTAAGCCGTCACGTTAAACTCTAGTTTATGCCTCCGCGAATAAACAGAAAAGAAGCGTTCGACGAGCGAGCGTGCGGAAGAGGAGACGAGCGAGGAAAGTTTTTCGCGTGCGTTTAGTGCGCGATTTCCGCGCGTCTCCCCATTTTCGCTCTTGTAGCTTCGAGCTGCGAAGTTGCGCGACACCAAGTGTAGAGTGGATGGAGCGGAAGATGGAGGAGAAAGCGAAGCGTCGAGACGAGAGGGTAGAAAGGGCGCAAGGAGACTGACACGCGAGATTAAATTCACCCCTGTGTTGATTAGGGTGGGTTTCACCGGGACAGTCCAAGGGTGTGGAAGTTTGATGGAGCTTTTCGCTTTTTTCACTCGTTCTCGAACGAATGGACGAACGAATGGACGGACCAACTTCGTTCCAGAAGCAACGGCAACAGCAACAGTGGCATCGGTGGCAGAAGATTTTGCGCTTTGGCTCCGGACCAACAATGTCAATGGCATTTCTCTGCGTTTAGAGAGAGAGAGGGACCGATAGGAGGAGTGCGCGGTAGGCGAGTGTTCGCCAAAAGGGAAATTCTGCTTTCAAGCTGCGACGACGTTCGTCTCCGCTCCGACGTCGAGTCGTCACCCCCTCGTTCACCCACACCCTTCGGTAATTAAGAGTCTAGACGGCACCACCACCCACGCACCGCTCCCTCTCGCTCTCCTTTTCTTTCCTAAGCGCAGAACCCACAGCGTATCGCACGTTATCGTTACATCACGGGAGAGACGGAAAGAAAGGGAGAAACTGAATTAACCTACCAGTCGAGCACGAACTTTTTTGAGATATTATTCACCCCCGTAGGTACGAGGCTTTTCAACACATTGTCCTAGGGAATTTTCTAGTGGAAAAGATAAAATAGATTTTTTTGCTCGATTCGTTGCGACGATTGAAATTGAGCGATCCAATCGTTGCTTACGCTTCTCGGTAGCACGGTTTATTTTAGCGGCAGAGTGGTTCGCAGAAATATTTTTCACCAGAACTTTTACAGCGAACGAACGAAATCCCACATTTTCTCGAAATTGATATTATTAATACGAATGCATGCAGTCTCGCCTAAATTAACTTTTCGTATCGCAGAACGTGCTTTGTAAATTAAAAATTGACAGGATACCGCGGGCGGCCTTTTATAAAAAATATTCCCCAGTAATTTCGTTCGATGTGCAAAATACGTCGAACCGTAGTCGTTATAGAAAATTCGAACTGGTTTTCACTTCCACCGTACATGACTTATTTTACGAATGGGGTTACATACGGCGCATATCCATAAATCCATTAAATCCGCGCAACCTGCGCAGTCGATTGTTACAACGAATTGTAATGAAAATACTTGGAGTTTATAAGTCTGCGAAATTTCCCGCACGACTCGTTCACGGTAGAGAGAAAAATACGTGGAAAGATACGATTTCCTGAAACGCGCGCAAACGAAAGCTGTATAATTGTAAGAATTTTCTCAATATCACTCACCTCCAGGTGAGATTCCGATACGGCCACTGTTGTCCGTGAATGGTGAACCGTTTGTGCCTCGTTCTCGCGTATCGTGGATCCGGTTTATCGGGCAGACCGCATCTTCGTGCTGTCATCAGCTTCGTGGTCGCATCGTCGATATCACCCGTGTCGGGTATACCGCCAAACCTCTGGAAAACCGAAGGCACGTGAAATAAAGTCATTGTTGGAGGAAATTTTCTACGACAATGAAATCTCTATACAACGGCGATAAGAAAAATCAGCGTTGCGATTCATTGGACTGGGAGATCGAACGTCAAAGTGTGGCAAAGGGTTGAACGAGAAAGCAGGATGGGAGAAAAGGGTCTTCACCGGTTGGACGACGATGGTGCGAGAGCACTTGCTTCGGAAAGTTACCGTCGAAAAGCGGTGCCCACGACACTCCCAGGACTTGCGAAAAAGTCCTTTTGTGCCCGCCGCAGGATGCAATTGCACGCCGCGCGGTATCTCCCCGTGGAGTACAGAGAAGTGCACTCGAATAGCGGAGAATCTCTCCTCGAGCGTGGGAGAGATGGAACTCGTTATTTTTATTGGCGACAGGAAGCGACAAACTCATCCCCAAGCACCCAACCCCTACTGCTCTTTACGCGTTCTCTCCTTCTCTCGTTTCCGCAGATCCTCCCACAGGACTCTTTCTGCCTACGGTCCAGCGTCGACATCGGTGCAACACACGTCCAACGAGATCCTCGAAAGAGAACGCGAGCAATCGAAGCGATAACTTTCGAGCAACGAATAATTCATCCTTTCACATTCTCGTTTTCCGTACCACTCATACGATCTTCTCTCCATTTCGTTCGACTCTCCGCCCTTCGAACGAAGATATTCCTTTAGGAAGAGACTTCCGGTAAAACCCTTTGCCGAGAAACAATGGCACGTCTCTAAGAGCGCTTCTCTCATGACCGAGCGCAAGGTTGCGTTCCACGCGAGAACTCGGGAGCACGAGAGGCCGTCGTTACGTTCGTTGCTTCCACCGTGTACTTCGCTCTTTTATCCCCTTTTATGTCTCTCTTACCGTCGTCGAACGCGCGGTAAGAGGAGAAAAGAAGAGGCTAGAAGCGACAAGAGAATGCAAGCCAGTCGAACCGAAGACCACCGGTATTTGGACCGAAGTCGACTACCGAGGAAGGAAGCGGAAAGAACAAACGACAATTTCCACACGTTTCTTCGAGCAAAGTTTTAATTGAAAATTTCTCGTCACTCGAACTTCCTTGGACCTTGCCTTGTAAACGCGGCTTCGAGACATCGAGATTGCACGGGGAGCTAGGCCATGTCTACAAGAGACAAAGTTAAGGGAAGACTCTCGAATGCAATCAAACCCTTTGATCCTTAAACCGGTAGAGAGGTTCGTATAGCTCGCAGTAGCTTTAAAGCTCGACTGGCCGTTTTAACGAAGAAAGATTCTCTACGCTTGAAGGACGAATCGCGGGATCGGTTTAGTTATTGAGACGAAGTTTCGGTTTGCCGAAGAACACCCGCGCGCGGTTAGTCGCGTTCTTCTGATCCTCCTGCAATGTGACTGATTTTTATTCAGATTTCGTTTGGAAAAACGCAAGAAAAAAAGAGAAAGAGGGAAAGACAAGATCGTTTTTTCGATCGCTCATTTGCACAATGTCCGATTAGGACACTCCTAGGCTTATTTTGGGCTTCGAGTCTCCGCTTATTTATCGTACTCCTCCAACCTACAAAACTCTCTCCTCGGCTCCTCTCGAGTTTTCCGCAGAAAAGATCCGTTGTCCTGTCGGTCGAACGAATGGTAAGGAAAGATCGTACAAACGAAATGGAAATGCGGGACACGGCTATATTCAAATGGTTTGCAGCACTCCAATTCCGCACCGCGAGGTGCCTCTATTCCGCTTTTCCGCGGCCTCGCCACTGAGGATTTTCGCTCGCGCGTCCGACGCTGCGAGAAACCTGGACTCCCTCGTGTCCTTTGGCCAGCTAGGGTTTTCCCTTCTCACAATCCCACGGCCCATCCCTCTTACCCATCCATGTGGTTTTCCCCCTCCTTCTCACGGCCACGTCGTCTTTTACACTCGAGAGCTCCCGCATCCCCCTTCCCTCGCTTCTTTCCACCAGCTTCTGTTTCTCTGAGGTTTTTTTTACTCTAACGACCGCTTTGAAAAGCTACGGATAAAACGAGCCGCGCAATTTACCTTCATTCGTTCTTTATTTCTCTACCCATCCCAAACTCCCTCCTCGTCCATGGAACGAGAACATCCGCAAGGACGACCCAATTGCGAGAAAGTAAAGAGTAAATTTGCCTAGGGCCAGGGGGCACGTGCAAGAACTCTCGTCCTTCACTCACCTGTAGGTTCCTGATGGCGTCCCTCAGCTGATCCTCCGTTCTCAGATTTCCCGTCTCCAAGTCGCTCTGCGGTAGGTAGCCGAATTTCATCAGATAGTTTTGCTGAAATTGAGAAAAGGGTGGTTAGTAGTTCTGCGAGTGAATATAAATATGCGGAGAGTAGAACAGATTTTTGTGGAAACACCGTGGGCGTTTGGATTCTGTCTTTCTTAACACTAGAAGTACGGACCAGTCAAAATGACCGGGTGCGTCAATTTTTCACAAGAATTTCTCTTTAGCGTTAGAAACTACCAATTTTGGTTTTCATACGGAAACTTCTTTTATTGCCCACTCATTTTAACAGAGAGAGCGTTTATTTTATTTTATCATTGAGCTGCCATTTACATTTGTTTTCATATGGAAATTTTGTTTGTTGACCAGTCATTTTTACCGGCTTGGTAGTTCTAGTGTTAATATAAGAACTTGGTACAAAAGACGAAGTGTCTTCTCTGAGATGCCGAGAGAGAATGTCGGGCGCCTAGTGACTCGTAGTCCATTGGGAATAATTCGCGATCGTCTAATACTTTTTCGGCCGTGTCACGATTGGTAGAATCGTCCCACGTGGTAACCGCGGGTGAAAAAGAGAGCTTTGAGAACCTTCTGAACGATAAAAAAACGCACGTCACTCGATTCAGGCCTGTATCGTTACGCCGACTGTCCGTGGCATTCGTTATTTCAATTATTAATCTGTCCGTTGCACGCAAGTGATCCCAAAACATTAAAAAAAAGATATGCATCCAACAGAAATTTTCGATGTATCCACGCAAAATGCTGAATCCCCCAACTCATTTCTTTAGATGGACGAGCTGCGGAGTAGCTACGGATAAGAAAAAGTATCCATTCACGAATGGCGAACGTCTGAACGAAGTGGATACGCCGAAGAGAGAAGGGACGTAGAAACGAGAGCATCTTATTGATGCCCTCGCAGAAATTAAACTGCATCGCTGAATGGTTGCCGTTCGTGCGAATCAGAAAAGGGATGAAGGCGGTTCCTCCGTCGGTGAATTGAACTCAATTTTCTTAATTGCGTCGGTGAAGAAAGGAGCGAGAGAACGAGAGAGAAAAGAAAGGGGGATGATACGCGGAATGGATGGCAGGGAGGTGTACGACAAAATATAAAGGCGAAGTAGGTACCTACGAAATGGTTTGCCACCGAGCTCGAACCATATCCGACCAGTTTATCGTTAATAAAATTAACAGGAGGAAATCGTATAACGCGGAAAGCGGACGACAAATGCGCGCACGAACGACGTCTGGCGTCCGAACGGTCAATTATCGAACAGGGACAAATTGTGCTTGAAATTTCCGCGAATTACAATCACGGGGGGCACTTAAATGGGTGGGCTAGACTAGCTCGACTCGTAAGGGCCGATAACTCGTCACTAGGTCATCGGGTTCCCGATAACGTCGTCGTGCGGCTTCCTTGCGTAACGAGATTTATCGTTCGTTACTCGCGCTATCCGGATGAAAATAAGGACGCGTCTGTAAGCGATATCGCATCGCTGTCATCTAACAAGTACGAGCTTCCCGTTCGATTATGCGATCAATCGTGTCGACTTATCCACCTAACACGTTGCAACACTCGGCGCTGTTCGGGGCGAATCGACGCGCCCCGAGCCTCACGACGTTACTTAACAAATCAATTATCCACGGGGCAGGAGTACTTTTAATTGCGAAAAAAGGAAATGAAGGTCGTATCGACAGCCTTTGTCCCGCAATAAGCGTACAATTATTCTCCAAGCAAAGAGTCTTAATGGTAGAATTAAATTGGAATTAACCCCTGGCATTTATCCTGATTAATCGTCGTGCTCGTCGAAATCTCGAGGCAGCCTTTTATTCGTTCGAGGAGAAACGCGAAGGATCCGGTTCGCGCGACTCCACACGATGAATGGAGAAATCTGCGCCCGACATTATGGGATCCTTTATGGCGCCTTCGACGATCGTTCGGCGCCCCGATGTTACGGCAGGACATAGAGATCGACCGTGGCGCGTTTAAAAATGATGTATCGTCGTATTAGCGCGCTCTTTAATATTCATGAAAAATCCTGCGATAGTGGAGAGCCCCGGGGTGTTCATTCTCGTCCGATAAATGGAAAGCTTCGTGATGTACGAGCCAGCCCAGTAGACTCTCAATTACGTTTGCCCAGCTCGATCGACCTTCTTCGCGATACTTGTTTTAGAATCTTAGACGAGGGTCGAAAATAGGGGGAAAGTTGAAGCGGGGTCAACCAAGACCGTCGTGGAAGAATGCAGATCTACCTTCCTGAAATGTGAATATTTCAGATGACAGGAGTTCGCTCCTTAGGCGAGTAGCGCCTCGACGAGGCGGCCCGTCTCGCGATTCCCGTGGGATTCCTAAAGATAGAAGCACCACGTGTCACCCGCGAGCGTTTCGTCATCGGGCCGTTCCGCGAAGAGCGCAAATGTCTAGGAAGCAGGCAAAAACCGAGGGCACGCGAAACTCACTCGACCGTATCGATTCTCCGCTGTCTACATCCTTCCATATTTTTTTATCGACAAAAAAGTGGTTGGATACGCGCAAAACGCTCGTGTAATGCTTGTAACGCAAACACCGTGCGGAGTTAGGCAAAAAAAAAATAAAATAAAAATGAAAAAAAACACCCCTCACGCTTCTCTCTCGATTCGATCACGCCCACGTGCGGAAAATGCAATTTTCATCTCCGATGGTCCTGGTGCCACCGCTGGAAATGTAAACGAAAAGCGTTTCGTTGTTTATCGTAAATTGTATGTTACTTATGACGCGCATCCGTGCCATGGATCGCGGAAGCGTTCGTCTATTGATTTACGATTCCACCTTCCGTATTGACGAATGGATTTGCGCTTGGATCGCGTTATGTTTTATGCGCATAATAGCCGGATCGAGCGCCGACGATGGGTGTAACCGGTAGCAAAAGTACACAAACGAATTCGGCAAACAAATTTGCGTGGAGACGGGATATTTCCAACGTGCGATTCGCGGGCGAATAAATCAAGACGCGGGCGGGCAACGATATCAGTACACGATTCGATCGAGGATGCTTTTGTACGGGCGGAAGGGTAAGCCGTCGTCGAGCTGCGAGTTTCTCTCTTTCTCTCCTTTCCTTTCTCCTCTCTCTCGCGGTTGCAAATCAAGCTGAAAGCAAGCACACCCGACGCCACTGCTCCGTGCGTCCCGCGCCGTAGTTTGTCGCTGACTGCAACCCGCGGACGACCCGCAAAAACTCTCCACGAAATCCTCTCGACTCTTTCGCGAGAGGGTCTCTCTCCTCGCGGTCTATCTTCATTCAGCATCGTCTTGTCCGTCCCCGTTCGCCACGCCGGGATTGCGTCGAGAGTGCGAAGGGGCGGAAATGGCGGAGACAGACAGGATGCGAAAAAAAAAAAAAGGAAGAAGCGAAAGTATAAGTATTGTCCGTGGATCTTTAAAAATCGCCAAGTCACGCGAACTCCGAAGCTTGCTCTGGAGCGTCGGCCGTCCTGACGAACCGAGGGACTTTTCACGCGCGAAATAGAGAGAGAAGCGTGGAAAATATGCAAAAGCTTTTCGCTCGGCTCGTCGCATTCGTTCGATGCGTCTGGTATGCGCAAGTGATCCTGCACCGTGTCGAATCAAACGCTTCCGCCTGAATAGAAAATAGTCAAAGGAAAGTGACGCGAGAAACAATTACGAGAGCGATGGAGAGGACGGTGAAATTATTGAGTAGACTCGAGCCTCTCGCAAAGGGTCGATTTGCGGTGGGACACATCGCGTAGGTAATTAAAAATTGACTCAACGAAATCGATTGCGAGCGTGACAGCGTGAAATTACGCAAGGCGGAAAATTCGGCGGGCACAATCATCTCCCATCAGCTCCTGTTTCATCGGCATCGCGTTCACGATCCAATAATCGCGTTCTCGTTGATGTTACACAGTCTTTTTGTACTTTTTCCCCATTGAGCGTCGGTGACTTTAAACGCCGTTGTTACTCGATGAGATTAAATTTTACGCGGATTTATATCGATATACTTCGAGTTACGCTTCATAGTGATTATTCGCGTAGGTAGTCGAAGGGTACTTGAATTTTTGGCGTTAATATTTCATTCTAATTTGCTACGTAAATCGGGATTAATTGGAGCGCAGTAATTTCCGTATTATTACAGCGTAGAGTGCTCCGATCCTTCGACGAAATATTAAAGGGCACGGTAGCTAGCAATTTTACGGTATTTTTCTTATCCCAGTGAAATTTTCCCTAATGAAAATTACATGTAAAATAATAAAATAATTATTTTATCTTAGTGCTAAAATCTGGCGAAAAAGTGGCTGGGAAGTCACTTTGTAACTTTAAGTCCCTTTTAAGCACAGTTGTCCTACGACGTCCTCGATCGGATGGTTGGAGACGGTTGGATGTAATCGGAAACGACGCGGGAGAGAAAAAGGAGATAAAATTTCGCAGGAAATGCACTCCCACGTATTACTTTATTTCTAAGCTGTTGGCGCCCCGCGAACCGGGTTACATACGAGCGTGACCCACATTTGTGCCTCCGGCGACGACGGCGGCGCGATGCTTTCAACCAAATGTGTTTTCTCCAGATGCTCAAGTCATGCGAAAATGTTGCTTTTTACTTTTCTATCGGTCGCGAACGAGAACCCACCCAGCATCGGTGGACCGAATTATTCCACGATCACTACTTGCTTCGTCGTGATGCATGACTTCGATATTTTAATACGATCGCAAGGAGGATCCATATGCGCACAGATATCTTTCACGATTATTATGGTGCTTTCCGCTACCAGTCGTTGAAAAATGACTCGTAGCAGAATGTGCACGTCGTCGGTGGAACGATACGTGAAACGCGAATGTCACAAAAGACTCGGCCAACGGGCGTTTCTACGACACATCAACGGTATGCGAAATATAACACACGAAAAAGTTGACAAAAAACAGGAGAACAATGTCGCACTGGCGCCACGCGCGCACTCAAAGAGCTCGCATTTCCCATGGCTTTTCCGTTCTGTGGTAGTCCGTTTATTGCCGCGTAAAATTAAAATCCCGTTATCGCGTCGCTAGTTGTCAAAAGAGGAATCCTCCGTGTTGGACATTTTATTCATACGAAACACGGTAACTAGTAGGAAAAAATGGTCGATACGTTCCAATATGTCCAGCAATGTTTTCCGAATCGCGCGTGCCTCGCATATCGTATGCTTCCGCCGACATTCGCTTCGATTTGAATACATCCATTTTAATGTTCGACAAAATTTTAGCACGCGGAAAACATCCTTCCGAGGGATGAGTCTGGTATCGTCACAATGATGCTCCGATGGCGTCAATTGACAATTAAGTTCGTTGCACTTTGCGCGTTGACAACGCGACTTGTTCAAGATGCGTTCGCGCTCTTATCGCGGTCAAGAGTAGTTCTTGGTAAAGGCGGGCAAGCAAACTCACTGGTAATAAGGCGGTACATTTAAATACGCACACATAAACACAACGATGCCACGTGTCACGGTCTTCGCCGCTCGCTCGAGCATTCGCGCGTGTGCTCGTAATTATTGCGTTTCCGCTTAAGTCGACCCACGCGCCGCGTCCGTCGGCCTGCGTTCATTCAAGCAAATTTTACGAGAGCGTAAAAAATTTAGCGCGCAGGTTGAACGCCAATCTCGGTTCTCGGTGACTCGAGTGCATATTTTAAGAGAATTTCTCGCGTACAAACGTTTCAATCGGTTTACGCGTCCGGCGTACCGGTGCGTTCACGATTCATAAGGTCTCGTGCATTTTCCAAGAGAATCGCGGTGATACTCGTGAATTTTACTGGATCACTTCATTTTCAACACTCTTTCGAATCATGCAAAAGGACATACCAAATACATACCGATCGAATCTATCGAAATTTCGAATGCTGCTACATTCATGTACAATTACGCGTAGAATATGTGTTAAGCTTTATTGGGTTTCAGTTTCGGTCGATTCGATTTTCGCTATTCTACTTCCTCTCTTTACGAATATTATTTCCACCAGAAATGTAGTTTCAGCTCCCATCGTATTCCTTCTTTGTACGAATCTACATAATAAATTTATTCGAATGGAATTCGTAATTTTCCCGAAAGATTGGAGATACGAAGCATGAGGATATTTTAACCAGAAATAATTCGAGCTCGGTCGAGAGTATTGAAGGTATTCCAATGGTAATTACATACCAATGGAAGGAAAACTTCGAGAGTAGTCGACCACCGTTATGCTTCTTTTCGAAGCAATTTTCATCCACTATCTCCTGTCTTCGTTGTAATTCTGTTCTAGATTCTCTTTTCAATAGTGCCAAAAAGATTTCAAACAGATGAAAACGCGTCGCGAGAAGAAACGACTACGAGCGTTCAAAGACTACCTGCTGTAAAATGACGATCGGGATGAGTGCCGTGGCGGGGGCTCAGGGTGGACTAACAATAATTATTCTCAGGAGGAGGAGCACTTTCCTGATGAAACGTCGGAAAGCAAAGAGTGGAAAAAGAGGAGGGCTTGAAAATTTTTGTCATTTAATCGCCAACCATTTCGGAGAAAAAACACGTCGTAGACTCGTACGAATAAAATCCATGCCTTCTGCATATTTTTTCAGCATGTGTCTTCCACGCGATCGATCGAATCAGAATGAAAAATCTCGTGCCTTGTCCGACCTCTTGGTTCACGACGTCCACGGCCAAAATCGAAATATTTCTTCGCTCTCGTCTCACAGACGTACATCGTTCTCTTGATTCTCCTCCACCTCTCCGTACAGTTATGACAGAACCTTTGCGAGCGTCGGTGAAACGGAACGCGAGAGAGGAGAACGTCGCGCGACAAAGAGTGAACGAAGAAAGCTGCGAACGCATCGAGATTATTTATGCCTCGACGATACGGTGAGTAAGAAGTCGAGTCGCGAAGAGGAAGTCTAAGAAGTGGCAAAAGAGCACAAGATGAAGAAGAAGAAGCTTTTGCTGCCTGGCCACGGTAATAAATTTGCACAGTGGAGTACATCGTAGATCAGAGGGTCGTCGTAACTGCGGGGTAAAGTAAAAATGTAGAGCGAAAAGAAAAATAAGCGAAGGGATTATTCTCGGCATGGTGATCAAATTCGGAGGTATGAAACAATGACGAGTGGAGCAGAAGGTTGACCGGAGGAAATCTGACCTCGAGAAACGATGCGATAATTATTTCACTTGACGCGTACAATTAGTAGCACGAAGAAACGGCAGGTTCCGCATGAATTAAATCTGACTGTTGTGCCTACGAGGCAAGCTGCCGAGGAAATCATTTTGCCGCGCGTGCCAATTGAACCGAACAGCTGTACACGGGCACGTTGAACTCGAGTACACCGGTCGCCGATAATAGGAGTACAGAGGTTGAATAAAATCGATCGCAATTCGCAAGACTGTTCACATGTAGGATGAATTCTAAGTAAGGATCAAATATGAAGGAGACAAATAAATAGAACGGATGATCGAGATGGTTGCGCGAACGAACGAAAAGGAAAATTGTATCGAAGATGTGACAAATATGGGCCAGTGCTTACGCGCTCGAGTTTAAGAGAGTTAGATGCTTTCGTCACAAAGGACCTTCCGGCTTCTATTAGCGTAAACGCGCACGTGCATACGCTCGCCGCGGACACAAAGAGGCTGCGAAGGAGGAGATTGGAAGAGTAACTGGACTTAGTCCGTGTTTGGTCATCGGGCACGATTTCTCCCGCGCATTGTTCGCCGATTCCTTTCCAATCCCCGCTTCCCTCTTTCTCCACCCTTTGAAACCGGTTACACACACGGATCTACGTCACTGGTTGCGCCGCCACTTACGGGGGATAATTTACGTAGGAGAATGCCTCGGACAAAGAAATATTTTTGGCCGCTCGGTTCGTTTACCTCTCTGTCTCTCTTCCCCTCTACCCTCTCGCCACAAACAACCTCGCCAGCTTTTATTGTACATCCGAGATGGCTAAACGATTCACGATTTATTGCTTCTAAAATGCGTCATAGCTTGCATTCTGCGTTATTTTTCAACCGAGGGTAAAAACGTCCCTTCGAACGCAGAAAACATTTTCCAGAGCGAGAGAATCTTCGCTCACCTCGAGATTCTTTCGAAAGGGAGTCTTGCTCGTGTTCCGTAGGTATACCGGCAATGAACCGCGAGGACTCGTTGTTTCTTAGTCGTACGTGCTTATCGAATGAAGAAGTCGAAGCCGGGGAAAAAATATACGTCTATGTGCGAAGGGGACGGGAGGAGGAGAAGGAGGATGGAAACTCGGTCACGGTTGTCGAAGGAACGACGTCGAGGGAGCACGTAGCTCGACGAACAAAAGCGCCGAAGGATGCGATGGTCGACGACGAGCGAGAGACGGAAGTGGAGAGAAAGGGGGCAGAAACAAAGGCGAGTTAAATGTGAACTCTTGGCTTTCTTGCGAATCGTCGCTAATCGCGTCCAATTATTTTCATCTGCGCGTCCTTGGCCCACTCCTCCGCAACTCTCACCGAAAGTAAAAGATGCCGCGTGGCCGTCCGCCAGGTGATTCGATTAGGGTTCGATCGTTACGTCGGACGGTGGCAATGTATTTTCGTTAACCCGTTCGATCGGTCTAAATCACAAATCGTGTCACGCCCATTCGGCAGAATCCTGACACGACGCGAGTCGCGAACAAGCGACAGAGCCTCGAAGTTCTCTCTTCCTACGCTTCGATTCGAACGGTGTACACGGACGAATCGAACTCGTCCGACCAATTCGTATTCCGCTCCGTCGACTTGGCCCATCAATTTTCGACGACGGCTCGAACGGCTCTAAATTCAAAATGAGCCTCGTCCGTTGCCGAGCCCGCGGAACGAGCGCGAGAGCAAGTGAGACGCGCGAACTCCTCGAGAATATCTGGTCCCCCAGCGCGAGCAGGCTCGTGAAGCGAGCCCGGCTGCAAGCGCATAATAAGATGACCCTAGAAGTGCAAGCTCACGTGTGCCGGCTTCCCGCGAGTGGTTCGCGCGCCTTTGTGCCTACCACGCGGCAAGCGTGTCGCGTGCAAGTGAGCAGAGGAGGGTAGAGAAAAAAGGGCAAACGGCACCTTTGACATATGCCGCCCATTCATCGCGACGCCTCGCGTTCCACTCTCCGCTCGGCTACTTTTTTTTTTCTCCACGCTCGTTACGCTCGGCACTCCGGACATCTTTTCGCGAAAAGTCAGACGCGAATTCGCTCGTTGTCGATACCATCCCCTCCGCGTTTTCATTTATTCCTGTTCTTTTTCATTTGATTTTATTTTCGCAAGCTGGGTCGTCCGCGTTTCTTCCTTTCCGTCTCGTTTTCTCCGAGATTCGTCGTTACGTAGGACGAGCAATGGAGATGTCTCGAGGACCCCCGGCTTAGATCCAATTATAATTGGAATCACGTGATTCAATCGCGACGACAACACGCGAATCCATCTCGATGGAAATCCCTCGTGGAGCTCGTCGCGTGCATCTTTCGTGCTCTTTGCGCCCTGCACCGTGGAGGGCTCTCGAGTGCAAGGGAGTGAGAGAAAGGGAGGCGCGCATAAAGGTGAAAGGCCGAGAGCGCGGACGGATAGAAGGACGGACGGACGGACCGATGGACGAGAGAGCCACGGGGGCTTTTGATGTCGACCGCCTCTATTGAACGAGGCCTTTGTCGCGAGCGTCGGCAGGCAGCCACGGCGCCGTTAGTTTCGCGTATTAAAGTCTTTTAACGAGGACCAATTCAATCAGCTCTGCGTCACTTGATCTCGTTGACCCAGTTTCCGGTTTACCCGTCTCGTTAACATTCGTCCTTCGCTTCTTCTTTGCGGTACGTCCCCGGAAGCTCGAGGGAAGCAGGAAGAATGACGAAGAAATGGGTCAGTGAGATGCAGCAAACGGTTACAACAGACCGTAGGAAATTTTCTTACCGCGAAAGGTAACTTCGCCGGGAGCATCCGCAGGAGATACGATTCAATCCAATCGGAATAATAATTTCGATTAAATCGTCCTCGATGAATAATTGATATCGGCGCCATCTGCGCCCCGGTAGAATACGGAGAGAGAAGATCCCATTTGTCTAACGAACCGCGGGGCGTTCTACAGATTTTACGGATTTGTCGAGTAATCGATAAATGTGTAACGTACCCGGCCTGGTAATCTATTAACGCTACGGTCGTAATCAAAGGCGATCACTAGCGAACTCGAGGTATTAATTCGTCGAGGCACGAACTAATTGGAGATTTTCTCGTCGCACTTTATTTTCGAACCCCTCGTCGAGGTACGATACGGACGACGGCGAGTCGTGGAGAATTTTCTCTCCGACCAGTTCTCCGCCGATAATTATTACAATCGGGAAGAAAATGTGGCAAAGCCAGAAGGAGAGAAAGAGAGAAAGAAAGAGTCCAATAATCGCCAGGTGTCGCTTGAATTAACTTACAGGTTCTATTTACTCGACTCCCGGCAAACACGAAGTGCAAATAATTTATCCGTGCACAGTCGTACGCCCTGGAACGAGAATATTTATAATCGTAAAATGGCGGAGAATCGGTGGCCGTATTCCCATTGAATTAAAAACTCGCATTTCCAGCGAGTAACAACAGCGAGGCCGGAAAAGGTTAACTGGGTCACATTCGAGTGAGCGTCCGCGTCTCCCTGCTCTCGTCGCATAAAATCAACATCCCGTTGTTTTTGCCATTAGCACGAGGTCGACTCGAGTTACGAGCATTCGTCGACTATGGTGTAACACCGTGGTGCAAAAGTGCCCGCAAACAATCGTTCGCGAGTTATGCGAGCCGTTTCTCGGCTATTTAAGAAATTTTACATCTCGCGTACCTCGCCAGAGCACCGATTCAAAAAGTTCCTTCCATCGTGGCGTTCGCTCGCCCAGGATCACCACGGGCAACAGCGGACGGTCAGATAAGAAAAAAACAAGTCGACGTTTGTTCGACTCTCCGCGATGTTTAGACTACACCATCTGCCGGGTTAATGCTTATCCTAAACCTATTTTCTCCTCCCCTCTCTCCTCATCACCTTTTTCCCCCTAGGGAGATCCTAAAGCAACAAACCTAATCGGAGACCTTACGAACGAACGTTAAACCGTTTGACGTTCCGGCCGCCAGTCTGCCGACAATTTTATCGCGCTAGCGCCTCTATTATCATCGTCCAATTAGAACTATCGTTGGGCTCACCTGGTGCTCCGAGAACCGGCAAAGTATTTTCCTAGCAACGAAGTGCGCGGAGTCAGGGCGCGTTTGGAAGAATCAAATATTCGGGACGTACCGGCCGCGTAATAAAGTTTCAGGAGGACGATACACGCTAGTCGTGGAAATCTAAGTCCCTGGCCTTTGGCGCCGGGCCTTCTGAATGAGCGCATTGCCACCACGGCTTGGGAGCGGGTCCAAAATATTCGAAGTGAGTACGAGGTACGGGCGCACGCTCCATGGCCGGCTACTCTACGAATGCAGGGATGGTTCGCGACGCTCGTTTCGGGCGCGGCACGTGCGCTCGGTCATTCGCACGTGCCAGCGACGCCAACGACGCCAACGACGACGACGTCGACGATGCACTCCGGGCGCATTTGCATTCCTTATTGAAGTCTCGAAAGCTTGCTCCTGATGCCGCGCACCGCGCCCCCTCGATTACACTCGTGCCCGAGGGCGCTTCTCCACTCGCGTTCGTTATCGTATCCAAATTCAATTGAAACTGAACTTGCGCCCGACACATTCGTTAACATCCTACCTACTCGCTATCTCCTCACGGCATGCGCATACGTGGAGACCTTACTTAATCAGTAGATGATAGATGGTTGAGACTTCCACGACGGATCTTGTACACGGAATCCGTCTTGCAAAAAGTTCGTACTTCTTGCCGGTGGAAGAATGTGGAAAGGAATGCGACGAAGAAGCGCGCCTCGCAAAGAGAACGGTGCAGAGAAGAGATTTCAATGTTTGCGAATCCTGAGAAAACGATCTATTCTCATCCATTCTCCTCGAGTATTCTTCGTAGGAGAGTAGAGAAAGAAGGTGAAACGTCGCCTCTCGATCCTCGGCGAATATCAAGATCCCCGACAAGCTCGAAGCGATCCTTTGACTCGGGAGTCAATAGTCACGCGAGTAAGGCGCGTTGACGGCGCCAGCGCGTTGAACTCGGAAATTATTTCGGACCTCGATTGAGAACGACGCGTCGGCCCGAACGAGGGAGAAGGGAAATCGCTATCGAGTTTGACGTTGACGTCTAACCTCCTTTGTCGCGAATTTTCGGTATTAAGTGCGACGCGAGTAAAGTACAAAATTGGCTGGCGGACGGTCGTCGAGATGCAGAAGAGGTGCGGAGGACGCGGAAACTGGTGAGACGCGACGAGTGGAATAGACGAGGGAGGAGAAATGGAGGACGAGAAAGAGAGAGAGAGATTTCCTAAAATTATCGCGACGGAGACAATAAAAGGTATTAATATTCCTCCGGCGAAATTGCGGAACCGCATCCGGCACCGGATGCACGGCCCGTTCCGGAAATGACCGACGCCGCGCCCCGGTACGGCGAATCTCTCGGCTTTTTCGAATTTCGACATCGCCCTGGGCGTTCCTTCCCTCTTCGCGAATTTCTTTCCTCCATTCTCCGTCGCGTGCGCCTCGCGTGCGGTTTCCGCGAGAATCTGGACAAATTTCGAACGGCGCAGGCTTCTCCTCCGCCAGAAATTTCTGGGATAACTTCCGTTCTGGAATGTCAAAACTCAGCCGTACGAGCTGAGCTCCTTGTCGCGACGCGTACAGTGGCTTATCGTAATATAATTCGCGTGGCGCTGTTAGGGGTAGGATCTGCGAGTCACCCTTCGTTGACCACCCCTATATGAGCTCCAATATGCGCGCGCTAGGAAACCAGTGCACATGCTCGCGCGTGGCAAGTGGATAGAAACGTACACGCGTACCCGTCTAAATACGGCTGTAATTAGGCAGGATGAAACTCGCCTTAATTGAAGAGGAGGTGACAGCGACATCGCTAACTGGGAGACATTGCAGCGGTGCGTCCATTGTATCGGTGGGAGTTGTGCTCTAGCCTTGTACGGGGCCGGCTCTTGAGAGGAGTGAGCGTCGAAAGAGGAGTGTGGAGTGAGAACGGGGAGACTAGAGTGGTTACTCTACTCTACCCTCTACTTCAGTTACTCCCACGTGTCTTGCAGCCTCTGCACTGGGATATTCCACAGCCATCCCTTTCCTCACCTTTACCACCCGCCACTGTTCCACGACACTCCGGTCATTTGTATTTACCTATAACTATCTCTAGCTCGCTGAATATTCACGGGAAGCCCAGTCTCAGTTGGCGTTTCCATCGATCGCAGCCCGGAAAGGAGCAGACTGCCGCGTGTTAGGTACGTGAATTGATGAAAATTCTAACGGCTCGTCGATACTCGTAGATTTAAAAGATGCGCGATACGTTCCTCTCGGATTTTCTGTCTCACGCGCGAATTTCACCGTTTGTTTCCTCGCAAACAAACGCCACCTGTACTCCGCCATCTCTGAAACTCTCTCGCGCTCGCTCTTCCTCGCATATGCTTCTATCTACGTCGTATGGTGGGAATGCACGTAACCCCGAAGCGAACTTAACCAGACTAGGGGGCGGATCTATAGTCAGTGCTAAACGATAATTAAGCACCCGAAACTGGTGCGCGCATGCCGCACTACGGGCCGTTAAACGGCACCTGCAGGCGTGCGAGTAATTGCACTCGCGTATTCCGCTAACTTCTGCGACCCCATAGGGGGCGGCTCGTCCTCCTGGGCACCAGTCGGCCCAGCCTGCAAGATATTTTTCACTCTTACGCCCCTTCCTTTTTCGGATGTACATATTTCCGGACATGGAGCGGAACAGCCGAGAACCGTACGTGGACAGACATGGTGAATGGAAAAGAGTGTGTGGGTGCGCGTGTGAGAGAGAAGAACTCGCACGTGAAGTCTCGCGCATGAGGAAAAATTGGTGGACCACGGGTGTGCCGTCTGCGAAACGATTAATTACCCTCATTAAGAGATTTCGTCGCGGTTACTACTCTTTATCAAGCGAATATCGCGTTGCGGCTTCGCAATTGCTCCGTAATTAAATGCGCATTTCACCAGCCAGGATTAATTAGTAGGATCGAATTTCCTCGGGTGTATCGTCCGACCATTCCCACGCACCAACGGTAAGCTCGGTGTAATGGAGCAACGCTCGCATAAAGGGAGGCAATGGGAAGATTCGTGCGCGAAAACGTACGAAGTCTCGCGCAAGCGCACTCCCCGGAGAATTATTAAATCGCATTTCGGCGATGCTGACGCTAGACCCCTGGTAATTAATTCTTCGTTCCAGGATCGGAACCAGCGAATACGTACAATGGTTAGACCGAAATTTATTTAAGCGAAAATCACTAATTGACCAATCTAATTGGCGCGTGACCGCGACGCGCAAGTGAAAGCTCCCACCGCGCCTGTCCCATTTTGTCCACAGTACGTTTTGCTAACCGAGCGCGTCATTCCGCGGCTTCTCCGATGAATTTTCACCCCTACTCGCACGAACAGTTCCTCCTAATCTTTATTACAATCTTACGGCCACTCCATTTCTCTCCCTTTCCATTCGTGCGCCTGATTCTCGTATCGATATGCAGTACTAATTTCGTCTCATACATACGACCTGCCCTTTACAATTCCTTCGCAGCGAGACTACCTTCGCTGAATTTATTACACCCTGCTTTATTCTTCGTCTCTTCGTTCCCGTTCCTCGTATCCTTATTGAAAATCATGCTTATTCGCCGGAAGATAATTTCGAAGCACTCTTTAATATCCTCCTCGGGGATTCGTCGTCTCGCATCTCGGCGCGAGCCCGGAACGAGTTTAATAAAATGCGCGACGGAATCCAACGGCGAGGGAATATTTTTCTATTTGCCATCCGCCCGCGATCTTTTTGTACACAACCTCTCTTCCAGGGGGAGTTTTCGTAAGCGGATCCGCGCGACACCGAATGCCGATCACGTTTACGCGGCTCTTCCGGAATTCCGGAAAGCTTCCGCCGTTTTACGCCCCCTTCGCAGTCCCTTCCCGTTAGTTCCCCACCGTTAGTGCCACGAGAGAAAGAGAGGCTTCGGCTCGACCTGCCACGAGAAGGAAACTCGAAGTGAATAAATGCCAAGCACGATTTGGCATCTTTATTCCGATCGACGGGGACGGGGGGACGAAGGATGAAGACATCGACTTACGTCTGTCCCTAAGAGGCTGCCAGGCAAGCCGAGTCGAATAAAAGATGCGAGAAAGTCCTTTGGTGATGTCGGCGTAAGGAGTCGTAGGGTTGGCCAAGATGAAGCAGGCAATAGGAATTTAGGTAAAATCGGAACACGATGTTCCTTCGCGGAGGTTGGGCCTACAGAGCGGATTGTGTATTATTCTTGCTTGTAGAGCGTGCGTCTCGAATTCACCGAGTCGAAGGGCCACGCGGAATTTTTATTCGAAAGATAAAACGCGCGAAGGTAGAGAACGCGAGCCGTTATTAAATTCTTACCTCGGTTATGCCGCATCGTTTCATAGCTCATTTTTTCGCTTCCGCGGAGGGAAGCCCTCTTCGACTCGTTCTCCCCGCGCATAGTTAATCAAACAATTCTTCGCGAAGGAAAGACACGATGCTACTCTGGACGATGCTGGATACGAAAGAATTATTTCCCCCTCTCATTCTCCGTATGTCAATGCGGCGCGCATAACGACGTGCTTGTTCACCGAGAAAGCTTCTTATTCGCGTATTCAATCTCGTTGCTAGGCCGAACCCGAGGTCGTTGCAAGTCCAGAGAATCTGCCTCGTGCGAATGCTACCCTTTGTTTTCGCTTCCTCTCCATTCTAAAAAGCTTCTCGTTCCCGGAATTCTAGCGTGCTGGGCGCGACGGACATCGAGAAAACCAATTTTCCCATCCGATTCTTTCGATCCTCGCACCCGACGCGATCGATGACAAAACGAAACGGATGAATCGACGAGCGCAAGGATAGACGTCGAGTAGATAATCCGACGCTTCCACCGAACGATTTATGATCCTCCATTATTCTGGGTGCTCGACCGAAACGCGTCGCACCATCGACACCGGCGCCTGGAACCGAGGACATGCAAATAGTCGAGCGATCGCCGCTCATCTTTAATGGATCCATTAGCTTCTTCTATCGGATAAAGGGGAATGGAGAGGGATGAAAAACGAGGGTGGAGAGGATCGCTAAGCAAGCGTCGTTCTAAAATTTCACCGATTGGAAAAGCGATCCGCGTGATTCTCACCCCTTCGTATTTCCATCTCCTCCTAGCCTCACCATTCTCGTTTGACTTTCACCCCTCGACGGTTCATTTCCTACCTACAGACGGCGGTATCCCCCTTTGTCTCGTATTACTCCGAGTGAATTGGTGGCGCTAGACGATCATCCGCTCGCGCGAAGGCAGATTTACCTTTTCTCATTACTCGCCGACGATCTTGCAGGAACGAGAAGGAAGGGGGACGAAAGCGAGAGAGTAAGTCGATTGGGCACACAAGAGAGCGATCGGGGGCCGACTCGTTTGCTCTCGGACCATTTTTACACTTCGTCTCGGTGATGGATAATGTACCGTCAGCGAGATTCACTCTCGATTCTGCTTCTCGTGCTCCACTCTATTTTACCAATTCCTTCGGAGTGCTTCTTCGTACGGATATCGTACCACACGGTTATCTTTGCGTATTTTCTAGCGACCTCGCGACATACTCGAACGAGCCCTCGTTTCCACTTGAATTCATCCTTCTTCTCTCCGCGTTGTGTTTCCATCTCCTAGAAATGTGGTTGTACCTCGATAGGTAATTTTCTAGCGGTTGGAGAGCCTGCTCTTCGTCTCTCTCTCTCTCTCTCTCACTTTCTCTCCCTGTTTCTCTCTCTCTCACACACACACTGCTCGTTCGAGTTCGCGAATAGCCAACAGTGAAACGAGATACGACGGCGGACCGTTTCTGGTGAATAGCTTTGGCCAGATTTATTTTTTCCCCCCTCCGGTACTCCGCTCCACCCGTCCAGCGGCCTTCGGCTCTACCTGCTACCTCCGGTACGTTCTCGTCCAAAGCGGCAGCTATGCAAACGCGCGGATATCGCGTTTTATTCATCCCTCGGTGCATGGAAACCCCGCCGAAAACCGTTTTCTCGCCGATCAAGGGACCAGGCACCAAAAGGATCATGCGGCAGGAATTTCCTACGAGTTATAACGGAGGGTCTACGTGACCCTTTCTCTGTCCGATACTATCCTCTCGGAAGCTTTTGGCGGCAGATGCCCAGACGTCGGAAGATATTACGGGGCGACCCTTTTCGGGATATCAAGTGCGAGTAAGTTTTATAGGCGCGGCATACTCGAGCACCGAACGCGCCTTAGGATGGTACTTGAGAACGTTCGGCCCTCTGCGCTATTTTCCTCGGAACGATCTTCGCTTCACTTTCACGACCGATTCCGCGCTTTTCAAACTCGCGATGGAAAATGTTTTTTTATTTTCCACGGGTGCTTGAACGTCATCTGTGTCACTTAGGTACAACGTATGTCCAATGATCTCTTCAATTCGATCGACGATTCGCTCGTCGAAAGATCGGACGAGTTTTGCGAAACTGGCATCGCATCGCGTTAATCCTGGTCGACAGTGCGCGATGTGCTATTTCCGATGGAGCCGCTTCCGGAACGTAACGCGAAATTTCCGGCGGGCATAACAGGAGATAAGTATCGATCGGTATCTGCACCACCACGAGCTAGGATGCGCGGACTAATTTATGGCACGATAGTCGCGAGACGTGCGGACAGACGGATGGAGTTGAAACGGCATTAATACTGTCCGTCTATCTGCCAATTTGTGAAATTGTAGGGAATTCTAAATACGAGTGAATTTGGTTTGAGAACTACCTCGCAACAAAATTTCTAAACTCTATACCGAAGATCGTGTGTTACGACCTAAAAATAGTCGGTCACAGCGGTGACCAATGCAGCGGATAAGGCAGTGTCGCCCTTTACCGATCTAAGGATGAGCCCCCCCTCTTGACCTTCGTCATCAGTCGTTTTATAACAAACGAGAGTCGAGCCACACAGTCGTTGCTATGCTCAAGCAGAGTTCAGACGTGCGTGCGAACGTTAAATAGTCTCAGGTTCTATAATAAATCAGACTGATCCCGTCAAAGCTGGAGCAGTTATTTTCCTTCCCGAAGTATACAAGGAGACGGGTGGAAAAAGTCGCGAGCTTGCGACTGAACATCGTGCTTATCAGAACTCGGATAAATAAATCTCAGCAGTGGTTTTCGCCCACTCTCGTCCGAGCACACGAGACAAAGAGGTGATCTTTCTTCGACTTCCTGTATCTCCGAGCGATAAAAGCCGTTTGCAGGTCGCCAGATAAAAGCATCTCCACAAATATCCGATCCCGATTCTCGTGCCCCGTTCCAATTGCCTCGTGGCCTTTGGAAACCGATAATCGCGGCGAGAAATCGAATTGTCTGCACGAATGGTCGTTCACTCTCGGCAAGGCAAGTACGGTAATTCGATCGTTTACTTCTTAAATAAAGTCGTCCGAATTTTCACGCGACAGCTGATACTTCCTTTCGACGAAACCATTGTGGCGCCATTTTTAAGGAAAAGTCGCGAAACATTCCACGGTGATGCAAAAATCTTGAAGAAGCTCGAGGGAAAGAGGTTGGAAAGATAAAAGGGTGGCAAGAGGCGAAGATGCAATGTAAGTTTCCATTATCGTGGCGTTGTGCGACGCGTACAGCATGCCGCGCGAGTGGCAAAGTCCTGTTCACCCCTCGAGTACTCCCGTAAAGAGACAGAGGCGTCTCCACAAATATTTGATCTCAATTCCCTCGGTGCTGTCCTCGGCCGTCTCTTCTCCTTACACCTTTCGAAGGATCCAAAATGCTGTTTGAAATTGGATTCCATCGGACTCGTATTATCGACGAAGCCAGCGGGTTAGACCAAACTTGTTTCACGGAGAAGCGGACCGGGAGAGCAAAGAAAAAAGAAAGACCGAGAGAAGGGGGTAAAGAGCGAGAATGAAGCGAAGGCGTGACAAGTAGATCGATTCTTTTACGACGTATCCGATTTAATTGAAAGTCGAGGAGAGGGTCCTTTTAATTAAGAAGCACCACGATCGTTTCGATTCATATTATTTTTCTCGCTTTTCCCCTTCTCTTCATTTTCTCTTAGGAGAATGTTTGATTACACGCCCGAAAGTTTTCCTGGGCGTGTGTTCGGTGCACGGGGCACGGATCCAATTTGTCTTTCCCCCCCTGTGTATTTTGTGGTTCTTCGTGCGAGTCTGGCAAAAGTGGAGCGACGAGTATAGTGGGGCCAACACCGCGCAACTCCCTCACCGAACTTTCGAGGATTAACGCGTAATGCGCTTTCGTTCCTGTTAGCGAAGAAAACTACGCGAAAGAGGATTACAAAAAAGGGCGGTAGATAGGAGAATCGCCTTGCGCCTTCGAATACGATAATACTCGCGTAATTACGCCCGCGCGATTTTCAATCGGCTTGGCCGATTAATTAATCGGTGGGTCCAGAAAGAGATTTCACGGAGAAGATCGCGTCAAATTCGACGATCGCGAGAGCACCTCTCTCGACCTCGCCGCGAAGAAATCTACGAATTAATTTGCAGCGAAGGACAGCGATGTACGAGTGCTCGAGAAATTCGAGAGGGGCTCGAACCTCTAGAATCTCGAAATTCGAGGAGGGGTCCACCTCGATCGTTTCGAACGGGTCGAGTGCTCCGGTTATTTCGGGACCAGGTCAAATATTGCGCCTTGTTCGAAAGATCTCGAAACTCTTCAAAATTACGAGGGGCTTTATGAAACTCGGTCTCTCGATGTTTCCACGCACAAAGGCCCATACTTTCCCCGAACCGCAATTACTCGCATCCATCGTTCATATTTTTCTCGAACGTCCCCCTCTGTCACTCGACGGACAGACGCGCGGAAATTTCGCCGAGAAGATCGGACTTCTTTTTTATTCACCCGGTAATCGGGAGTGAGAAAATGGACGGGTGATCGTGGAAAGCGAAGAGCTTTCCTACTCGCGAACCGCGCTGGATTGATTTGCGGAAGTCCTCGAGCGCGACATGTTCCCAACAGATTAGAGGATAATGCGGATTGAACTCGGTCCGCGGTGGAGGCCATCCGGTCGACCCCTGGCACGTCAATCGATGACAGTCAAGGACGAGAAAGGCTCGTACAGCGTCGTCGTGGGCGGTGCACTCGAGTGGCGCGCAGCGGTGAAGAGAACGAATGGAGGGTCGCGAGAAGAAAGATGAGAAATGACGAGATACGAGGACGGATGAGATTGTGACGGGAGGAAATCGAGGGGAATATAATAACGCGCGTAATGGAAGAGGCATTCTCATTTACAAAGTCAATTCTATTCGGCGCGACACGCGACGAACCGTGAAAAAATCATATTCTCGTCTAGTCAGGACGAGCGCGAGGCACTCGCGCGTGGCCAAATTGCGCAAGGAGGTACGCGCCAAGACATTCTTTCCGGAAGAGGACAAGGAAGAGGTGAGAATGAAAATGCAGCGCGCCAGCTAGCCGCGCGTTTTATCGCGCCGCGATATTCATTTTAATATCACCGTGGAGGGGTGTGGGAATGAAGATTTCCACGGTAATTTGCATCCGCGCGTCGTGCCGTGCGCGCGACAAAATGAACCGTCGGAGTACGTGCCCTCGCAAATTTTAGTCGCGAGGGCGAATGTTGTTGTCCGACCGAGTACGGAGGGAAAGGCGCGTAGTCGGCGCCCTTCGTTCGCTCGTCCGAGGATGAAAATAGCGACGGTGGCGAGACAAAAATGTTTTCACGGGCGTTAATCAACGAGAATGGAGTACTTGACTTCGGAGAGAAAGAGTTCTCTCTCAGGATACTTTCGACGCGCGAATTTTCGCGAGTAGAAATCGACGATCAAAGTCTACGTCGTGTCGGAAAGGACGGAAAATTACGATTTCACAGAGAACGCGCGATCGTAATTAACGCTTAGCCGCTTAACGTACGACTATCTTGGGAAAGAAGAATCTCCGCCCGGTAATTATGAAGCACTCTAGGTACGGAGGTGGTACCCCGAGAGAAAGAAATTAATTCGCGCGCGAAAAATGTCGCGCGAGGCGAAAAGAGAAAAAGTCTAACGAAATGCCCAGCCGGGCGAATGGAACGGCGCGCGAAGGATTTCCGCGCGGAAAAAAAGGTCCGCGAAATATGCCGCGTTGTGAGCTGGACCTCGCCGCCGAGAGTTCGGAAACAATGAAGGCCTGTTGGGGGAGAGTTTCTGCAATTTTTGCCGGGGGCGACCGATTCGCAGTATTTTAATCTTTGCACATGCACGCGTTCGAGAGACCGACGATGACGGTAAAGCAGATGGAGAGAAATGAGAAAATTCAATGACCGTCGACGCTCCGAAGCAGCAGGTAAGAGAAAAGTGAAGGTCCGCTCGAGCATAGAAGCTCGTAGAAATTATTCTCAACAAAATTGCTCCACGAATCTCCTGCCTCACCGAACATCCACGATTACAAATATTTCGAACGAAGTCTCGAAGAGCGGAGCGAGCATTGCTACCACGACATAAGAGAATTCGACGAATGACGAAGATCACCGCGCACGATTAATTTTCGAAGCGACCCGAGCGAGCGCGTAGACGAGCCAAGACAAACAGCACGGACGATCAGGCGCGCATCGTCGGCGACGACCTCGACACAACGACGAGGAGGAATGACAACGGCCGGCGGGCGCGTCGCGACTCTTTCCACCCTCCCCCACGTCGTTGTTTTCCCGACGAAGCGAAGAGACACGCCCCAGCGGCGAAGCAATCGCGCGACCGCGACCAGGCAAATTCCATTATTTCCTCGGTGACGGCGTCGCGTTAGTCCAGAAATTAAATTCCATACGCGGACAGTGTGCGAAGATATTGTGTACGTCGCGTTCTCTCATTGCGCGCGCACGTTCGCGTTCCCCGTGCAAGCAAAAAGTCCCTCGAGGCGTCGTCATCGCGATAAACGAAATCGAGAGATCGAAAAATCGATGAGAAAAGTCAGTTTTCGAAGTGCAAGGAAACCCGAGGATTTTTTTCGAAATCTCGAGGGGCAAAGGTGGAACGGTGGCACGATGGCACGGATAAAAGTTGCACGAGCGACCGTAACGAATTGAACGCGAGGATAGAACGAGGCAGGAAGAGTATGGGAGAATCGACTCTGTTCCTCGTGAGAATCGATGCAAAATTGTAGTTTGTCGGCTCGTCCCGGGCTGTTTGTACTCCGTGTGGCCAACCGGCGGAATAATTTCCGCGCGCATGCAACCTTCCATCGCGAATGGGCGATGCCGGTAGCGTGGGTAGGGCTGTCGGAGAAAATTACACACACTGAGACGATTTCTTTTTCCACGAGTCTCGTTTGTCGGGGGAAACGCAATTACGCCGATGAGGCGGCGGGACGGCGAAAGGAGGGAAAAACGTACCGTACGATCTCTTCGCAATGTGAGCAACGCGAAACGCGTACTCCTCGAATGGCACGGCGCGATGCAGATTACCACGTTGAAATTCTTTCAAAACGTCCGCAAAAACGGAGATATCGACGAGCTCCCAAACGACGAATTCAATTTCGGCGTAGACTACGAACCGAGAGGTGAAGCGATCGACTAAGCGTAGACGATCGAATTTCCCTGCACGTTGAAACAACCGCATCCATCCCTTTAGGATACGCTTCGTTGAACTAATTTTCAACGGAGAATTTACTCCCGGACAAGCAACAGGAATCAAATTATTCCCGGCTGACGAGCACGATCCAGCCCTTGTATCTCGAGTATCCGTTGCGTACACGCTCGCGATTACGCTAAGTAAGCTTGCGATTACCTTAAGCTCGCGATGTCTCTCGCGGGTAAGCCGATGCACGATGCTACGAGTATCGAGTTAAATTTCGTCGAAGAAACGCGCTTTCTCGCGAGAACCAGGAGAATCATTTCACGAGGAACGAGCGATGGTGAACGAAATACGGAACCTGGCCCAAGGCGCACATCCACGCGAAACAAGGAGAACGAAAAATCGGAACAACGACGCGACTCGTCCGACATTCTGCCACTCGCCTTTGGTTTACGGCCCAATAAACCTGCTTACCCCGTGACAAGCGAGCGAGAGACTTTGCCGTCGTCCTCCTTCTCAGGAACACCCTCGTACGAAGCGGTGCAAGCTGGCCGACGCCTTCTCGCGTAGACTCCGAGTACTCTACGACTACAATTACGATTACGACTGTCCCCGACGCCCGACGTCCCAGAGGCGTAGTCTCGTCTTGATACCGCGTTAGAATCGACCTTAGCAACGCCTCGCACCTTTTTACGCTCGCCATCTTCCGACAACTTCGCAACCACCGCGGTGACATCTCGCTCCTCGACGAAGATTAATCCACGCGATCCTTTGACGCGCCGGTTTTGATCTTCTCCCACCCTTCTGACGTCAAGCCACCCTCAACTTGTCCACGTCACTGGACATTTATGGCCGAGCACGCTCGACGGACCTCGTCGTCGAGGCTTATACCAAAGTCGAGAAACGTGCGGATTGCTAGTCTAGGTAAATAATGCAGCGGGTAGGTGACGATGGAAGGAGATCGAGAGGATGGAAAATCGGAGGGACGAGGATGGCCTGTCGATTTAACTCGGTCGAGGAACATCGATGCGGCGGCTCGAAATTGGCACGGTTAGAGAATCGCGGATGTCTCCTAGACGTTCTCGACGATGCGCCTTCTTACCCTCCAGCGACCTTCCTCGAGGACGTATCCGAGTTTACGTTCCAGATACGTGAGTTTACTCGCGTTACCCGGTATTTACACTTTCAATAACGACGTATCCTCGCGCGCAGGCCTTGCGCCCTGAGATATTGGACGTGCCTGTAGGAAGCGAGAGAAACGGGAAGAAAGGAGAGTAGACGCGGGTGTACAATGGAAAATAAACGTAGCCGGTGCGCCTTAATTAAATCGCGAGTGACGAGGACCTGGGGCCGCTTTATAAATAGGCGTGGATGATTCACTCGCTATTCGAGATTCCGCGAAACTAGCACCCACGTACGCGCGAGACCACGCGTACGATGGAATCGGTTCATCGTGTTGGATTCGTGGCAATTTTGGCATCGGAAGTTATTACGAGGAAGGCACGACGACCATTTGACGAGTCGTGAGAAGTTCGAGGCACGATCGAGATTGACTGGAAATAAAATTCTCGTTGCACTTGGCAGGGATGGCGAAATGGCGCGAGGCGAACACGTGAGCGGCACCTTCTTCATATCATTCGTTGGTTGGATTCTGACAGACGGCTTGCATGTCGGCGCTTATTGCGAGCAATCGCATGCACGAACTTTGCTACCGAAGGGATTGTGTACGTCCGCGCGAAAGGCTCCACGGAAATTCTGTAACGGGTTCCGACTCGTTAACGCATCGAGCACCGCTTTGAATCGAGGGTAAAACAGTATTTAGTATAATCTACAAATTATTGTCAAGGTAATTCAGAATTTAAATCGATCGTACCGCAAGTACCGACGTCCGTAAGTGATCTCACCTTTTGTACGAGAACAAATTTAAGATATTCTCAGTATCGTATAACCGTGGTGCAAATCTAAAATATAAATCTGCATTGTAACGTACGAACGAGAATAAATGAATAATAGGAAAGGTAAATGTGACAAGGTTAAAGGGTAGTATAGTTTCCACGAGAGATCCGTAAACACGTTGAATAAACCAAGAAAGGTTTACCCAAGATAAAGCAGGCTATTCCGCGGGACAAGTTATCCCGAAGGAACGTATCCTCGAAGGATCGATACGTATGTTCCGGGCTCGGACGATGTTGAGAACGAGAAATTTTAAATTTGGTCGCGCGAGAAGAGAGAAGCTATTGGCTTCCGTGGAAGTTCTCTACTCTCGCTCCTCACGGGCTAAGTAAAAAATGATTGGACGCAGTCTAAAATAAGAATCTCACCGAAAAATTCTTCGAGCCAAATTGGGTTGCCGTCACGAGGAAAATCTAGAAAATCTATCTCTTTTCGTTCAGCGTCGGACTTCAGGAAAATTTCAGACGTCCGTGTACAGCGAGGATTCATGATTTGAAAGGTTTCTACGCGCACACGTGTCGGATACCTACGTGCTAGGTGCGTACGCGACGCGTGTGGACGACACGTCAATATGGCGCGAGAATCTCGTTACTGGATCGTATCTGGGCTAATCTGTAAATCAGTTTTGTCGCGGATAATTTACCACCGCTCACGTCCAGCCCACGATGCATAACGCGAAATAAAATTTTGGACCGCGGAGCGAACGAGATTAACGGCGGGTAAGGGCAGAAACTTAATCGAAAAAAAATCAATGAATATCACATCGAGCGAAAGGGCACCGGGTTGTTCGTGAACACAACGAAAACGAATTAGTATTTTCTCATTACGGTGCTCCAGCTGCGCGCAAATAATGCCGTAGATTAATGATCGGCGCGCTAGGTGAAGAGCAGGAGAGGTACGGAGGGGTTTTGATGCGAGATAAATGAAATTTAATAAGCGATTGTTAATTAATTTGTATGCGAGGGTGTGGGTAGAAACATATTGGACGCGCAAAAGAAATTAATTACACCTAGTTAAGGCATTACAATGGCTACCGCGTTGCTACCGTTAATATCACCGGTGAAGTACTACCCAAGTCACTTTTTCCTCACAATTTTGAAATTCATTTTTATCCAGAGTAATGGGTAATCTCGAAACATTTCGAAGTTTCCGTTAACAACGCGCGAAACGAAGAGTGAGCGGACTGGAAAACAGTGTGGTCCGTGGGAATATTACAGGAAGAAAAATGACGACCCTGCTGCTGCGCAAGAGCAGAGAGAAGAAGTTTCATTTTCTTTGCCAACGCGACACGAACATTCGTTCTCGCCACTTCGGCGTCCTTGTGCCCTTTATCGCGCGCCCCGTCATTTCTTTTACTTTCTTGCCCTTTTTTTCCTCCACCGTCCATCTCGGACCCTCGTCCAACGACGGAGAATGAAAATTGATAGTGGCACTCCACGGCAGGAAAAAAAAAGAAATAAAGAGGTAGAAAGAAGAATAGACCTGAACAAGTATGTCATAGCTCGTAATGCCACACCCGGAGATTCTTTTCAGGATTCGACTCTTGATGTTGGACAACGCAAGAGAAATGTGTCTTGCGCTACGATGTCACGAGAGAAGCAAGAGACAAGGCAAAATATGCAAGCGCAATCTTTCCCAGTGGGATCTCGAAGGCCACTACCTACGCGAGAGAACATCGGAGGAAGGAATGCACCTCGTAGACTTTCCGGAGAGACAGAGAAATCCAGTGAAGATGAAGACCCTCGAAGCGTGGGAAAATGAAGGGTGATGCGCCAGAAAGGACTCCCTTGTGCGTAAGCTACTTTGCCTAACCAGTTGCCACAGGTTAATCGGTTCGAAGTCCGAGGTACAATATCATCCTGGAATACGACGATCTTATCCAAGGTAGACCATTGTTGCAATGTCCATGTTGTGGACGCTTTATACTCTTTGTAAAAAAAAGAGAAGAACATTCTCCACGAGATGATAAGAGTTACGCGCGTGAGTCACCAGGAAGGTTATTAAATTCGTGAGAACTTCAACGAGAATGTACGCGCGAGTGACGTGTCAGGCAGGACGAGCACCGTCGAAATTCTCGGGTCGGCCGCGCGCCTGTCCGTGAACAATCGTCCGAGGTGTAGAACTCGTCGTTGTCCGCCTCCTCTTCGTCGAAGAGTGACGCACTTCCTAGTTCCGGAGGGAGAGGAGGTGCACGGGTGAAACGGAAATTCCACCGTAAATTCGGCTCGTACAGCCGGCATTTCCAGGCGGATTTAACTTCGGCTAGTTCGGTGGTCAGGGTGGATTACTACCAGGGAAGTTTAAGCTCCCCACTTCTCCATCGAAGTTCGCTGACCAAATTCTACAAATTTTACCCACTACATCCTCCTCCTTTCGTTCGCGGGCCATTTTGCGCCAATTACACGAGAGCATCGTCGTAGATCCATGCCCTCCGCGAAATTTACAATGACGTTTACTCTAGGAGTTGAGAAAGAGCATCGCTTTTGGGCGATAGGCCACTGTTATTCCTGCGGTAGCACGCTGATACGTCGAGCTCGTGCGGTTCTGAGTAAACTATCGTTATCCTGCTGGAAGCAAGCGAGGATGAGCGCATCGTGTAACGAGAGACGTCCAGCCATCGTTTATTTTCTTTAAAGGATTGTTTCATGCAGGATGTATAATCGAGAGAATAATGCAAACTCCGAATTCAAACTAATTGTTTGTTTCTCATTACGTAGCTCGATGAATACGAGTTGGATGAGAGTATGTTCTCGTCGGTGAGAAAATTCGAACCGAGTAATTATGGATGATTGGGATTGCTATGCGTGCAATAAATTGGCTGCGCCAGTCGACGGGTGGGTACGTTCAAATAAAAATTGCTCATTTGCCGCAAAACGAGCGCATAATTACCCTATTGAAAGGAAGAAAATTTTATAGACTTGGCGGCTGCAAAGTAATCCGCCGGTTGACGCGAAACGACGAAAGTTTTTCGGAGGGCTCGAAACGTCCGTGCAGTAAAAATAGAAAATCGGAGAAGTGAAGCTCCTATCGTCGTAAAGCCTGGGAGAGGAATAAATCTTCGAATTTTACGATACCGAAGTTCCGTCGAATCTCGCGCAGATTTTTGCTACGCGGAATATAAAAATTCAGTGGATTCACCTCATCGATTTGGTTAATCGATTGAAGCTCCACGGATGGGTGGAAACCGGCCACGGGGAACGATAAATTTGAACGAGTCCGACGCGACGGCTCGCCAGAGAGGAACAGACCAAAACCGTCAACCTACAAATCCTCGATGGAGGTGGAACGAGAGTAGCAACGTGAGAAAGAGGGCTCGCGAATGATCCTCCTGGATCGTGTTGCAATTTGTCCCCAAGCGTACTTTCGAACCTTCCGATTAGCTTTGATCGTCCTCGATCAACTCGACGTATCGTGTTTCGTGGCTCGGCCCCGATCGGCGTGGAATGAATCGAAACGCGGTAGAAGGACGGGCCATATAAATGTAAATTTTTTTGTTTCCATCGTTGACGAACGCGGGGGGCAAAGTGAATCGCGGGCGCGCATTAGAAGACTGTGAATAAACGAGCGAGAATGAGCGAGAGCCAGTGAGAGAGAGAGAGGGACAGGGAGAAGGCTTCTACGTAAACCGAGTTATCGTGACGGTCCGATTAAGGCCGCCCCGGTGCCGCCGTGAATGGCCTTATGTGCTCGTTTGAAACGCTTGTGATGCAGATGAGAAACACCGACACACGCGTTCAGATGCAATATCAAGCAATTGGATAGTCTCTCGGTTGCTAGCCCGTCGCTTCATACGTCCGTCGGTCTGTTCCTTCGTCCGTCCGTCCGTCCGTAAACTCGTTCGTTCGTCAGAGCTCCCGCCTCCCACGTATTACGGGCTAAACCACACGTATGGGGTTCCCTCTGCTCCATGCTCCAGGGCTCGTGGAGTCCGCACCCGTCCACGATTTCCGTTCTGACGTAATTTTCTTTTTTTCACGCCGTAAACGTGTACCACCTGTGAACGCGACTCGCTTCGACATTCGCGAAACAGGGAGGCACGACGATCGAATTAATCCACAGACAGCTTTACCGGGCTAACTAATTCGGAAGGCCAAAGAGGGTCGACGTACTACGTCTCGTGCACGTCCGTGACTGCGACACCGGAAGTCCTGTCATCTTTATTCCGTCGACGTCGACCGGTTATGCGTAAAATTCTAGGAGGGATACGCGTGACGACCACGACGACGACGACGGCGACGATCACGTGACCGTTCGGATCGAAAAAGACGTTCTTATAAAGGCCAGTGATGGTGGGTGAATATTATTATTGCAGCCCATCAGGCCTCCATGAATAATTCACGGAGACGATAAAGCCACGAGGAGGGACTGCTATTGACCAATAAATGGATTCTCCCTCTGGATATTTAGAAATTGTCAGCAATGATGAGAATTCAACGGGGACCTGTAGCACCTGTAGCATCTCCACCTATTCTGTGTCCACCAGACGTAGGGGATAATGCTATGGACGATTCGAAGGGAAACGTAAAATTAACATAAGGTCAGACGAATTCTTGCGGACGAAGAAAATCGTTTAAACGAACAACCGTTTTAGCGGGGAAACTGTTGGATCCTGTTGGCAACGACTCCGTCCGACAAAAAGGGCGTAATTAAGGGCCTCTCTTTAATCCGACTGCTGTCTCCGAGCATTAGTCGGATACGAATTGCCTCGTGCGTCATAGAGAAAAAGCTAATCCCGCGGAGGCGATTGAAATCGAGTTGGGATTAAAACGGTGCACTCCAGTTGGACGCTAGACCGGGGGAAAAAATTCAATTTGCCGAGAACTTTTTGCCGTGAATCGTTGAAGGAGGTAGTCGAGGTCCTTTCTTAACGAATTTACTCGCGACTCGATTAATCATCGAGTAATTGAAACGACGTCGAGGCGAAATTAGTGCGAAAGGAAGCGGTCGACTCTAGTGGACAACTGTAACCATAAACCTTACCCTGGACACTCATGTCTACGGTTCATCGAGTCTTTTCAAACCCGAATAATCTGAAATGCCACCGAGAATCCTGGTATCCCGAAGGGCTACTAAATTTCGTTACCCGCTAAAGGCGTCAGTCGTGGCAGATCAGCTGATAGATCCCAAAGCGATTTCCTGCCCTCGTAGCTGATCGATGGGGTGGGAGTGGTCCTACGATGGCTTCTAGCTTTCGTTCTAACTCCTTCTATCCTAGTCCGTCACTCTCTCTCCCCCCTTTTCGACCTTCCATCATCCTGCCCCTCTTCGTCCCTCTGCCACCGCCCATTCTGGTTCTTCTGGTTCTTCTGCTTCTTCACCGTCGTCCAGAAACGAGCGTCCGTAGACTGGGGCTAGTCGTCAACCCCGTCGGGGGAGTCTATTTTTGTAACGACCTATATTTAGCCGAAACTTATTCCAAGAGCGGCCTGCATCGGGTCACCGGACGAAATCCCGTGAGGCTTCTGTTTCGTGAATGCGATCCTCGAGTTTGGACGCTGGCAAATGGGCCGGGAGTCTCGTAAGGCGGGTGGCCGCCTGTCGGATCGACGTTCCGTAGTTCTCCCTCTCTATCCTCTTCTCTCACCCTCTTGCTTTCTCCGGTCTCCGAGTCTACGGGTAGACGTCCGCCAGGAAAAGTTTCCGTCGGGCCAATCTCGCGGTACAAGCGAAATTAGTTCTTCGCGAGGTTTACTTCCTGCTAAAGGCATTGTCGTTTTGATCTTGGCTAGATGGTGTTTAGCGATATCGAGGACTACGGGTGGAATTTCGATCGAGGCTCACCCCACGATCTTGCGGCAAAGGCATTCCACGGATGAACCGCGCGCGTAACTTCGCTCGGTTTATGAGGAGCCGTGAGAGTTACGTTGGAAATATTCGCGGCTGGTTGGATAATGTCTAATAGAGAGACGTTAGGTACACGTAGGTTTAAGGAAAGCTTTATCATTCGAGAAAGGTAAGACGAAAGATATCCGAGATCTAGCAGATTCGGTGGTCTACGTATCTGTCGCATCCAATTAGTTTTCTTCGCTTACACGTGAAACGATTAAGAATTAAGTAATTATAGTTTAACGCTGACGATCTTTTTCCGTATCGAAGACGGCGTATCGTCCGACGAGATTGGCCGCTACGGCAAGCATGAGAAATTTAAGGAGTAATAAAAGCTCGGCGATTTCCGTCCGCGCAATAGGCAGCGCTATAAAAGTTCAGCAGTAAACTTTGACGCCATCGACACTTCCGGCAAGTGCTTCCTCGCAAGAAAAAAAGATGAGGTCCGCGGGACTCGGCGGAGGCGTGAACACCGTGCCGTGAAATTGGCGCGTATCGCGCGAGAAAGTTCCTCGCCAGGGAGATAAAAGTCAATCACAATGCCTCTGCGAGGTGAGAAGGGGATGAAACAAACTGCGGATCGATCGATCGACTTGGCTGTGCATGTAGTTTACCGAGACTTATGGCCACTTGCCGAAGGCAGATCGCGGTCAATGGATGTTCGTAGGGAATAGATTATTGGCATTTTCAGACGGATATCGTTCGCCGATAAATTGTCGACCCTTCTCTCTCCGTTGTGCCGATTGAAAGGTAATATCTTTGAAGCTAAGGAAAACGACACGAACATTTTTTGCAAAGCTAAACGTTCCTCTTACGCGAGTCGGTCTCTTGCGAAGCGTCACGAGCGACGAAATTAACTATCGTGCCTTCCTGGGTCAAATGCATTCCTGCTGCTGAGACGATTAATATTGTCAATAAGCCTAGAACCTTTTAAGACTCGGTTAGCTCGAAAGGCAGTGACTAATCATCGGAGTCTATCGTGCGAGGCGAGTCACCGCTGTCTCCTGTTCATTTCTAGGGTCAAGTGTCGTCGACGTAGTTACCATCTTCGCGCGACTCTTTCTCCTTCTATCATTCTCTCCCCATGCGCTTGCCTCTCCCATCGACTCCACTAGAGAACAAAAGTGACACGATGTGATCGTGCACAGGCGAGTAAGTACTTGCACGCGCGACGCGATGACAGCGCGGTAAATTTTTTCTGCAAGGTGGTCGCATGGTAACGAAAACACGGTTGGAAAAACAGGTAGACTCCGCGACTATGCGTCCCTGCGTGAATTAACATACAGTGGAAAAACGTCGGAGGGAGGCGGGCACGCGACGTCAGGCGCGGTCGATGGTTTTGCCCCGGAGAACGGCATGGACGAAGCGTGAGGGAATTTTTTACCACGATGTGATTTGAGATAAAGTGATAGCGCGATAACGCGAAATTTATCGTTCGAGGATTTTTGAAAAATAAATCTCGCCCGAGTGTTCGGAGATTGAATGGGACGTTTCGGCGAAGGGATTAATCTTGCGCAGCGTTCTGTCAGGGGTCAACGAAAAAGGAGCAGACGAAACGAGGGTGCCCACGTGGATTTGAGTTTCGCGAGATGGGTCGACCTCTCCAATGGGATTCTCAGTATCGGACCGCGGAACTTAACTGATGTTCATTCGACTTTAAACGTCAATTGTGACTCTCCGAATAATTCTTCGGACGGTCGAGAGTCTTGCTTCTCGAAGCCGTAATACGCACGCTGATACTTCGTTTCTCGCATTATTCATCGTATATCGGATTTCAAGCCGAAAAAATATTCTCTCAACTGATTCGCTTATCATCCAACGAGGATGCATCTTCGCCATTCAATTACTCGATGCTTCTCACTCGTCTCCTCTGTCTCGTTGTTCGTGTCAACCGAGTGTCCCTTGTTGCTTTGTTACTAATTTCCCCTAAGCTTTACAGACGCGTTCGCGATAACCTCGCCGAACACTCCCATCTTGACTCACCCCCTTATCGATTCACGACCAGGATTCACTTAATTCTCTATTTTATTTCCAGCCTCCTCCATTGTCCCCTCGCTGGCTGGCTCGCGAGCGGCCTGAATTTCCTCCTCGCTCCGTCAGATTCTATTTTCACTTTGTTTTTCATTCACAAATCTCCGTGACCCAGTGACGCAAAGAACGGCATCGCTCCTTTGTTGACCCATCCCTCCTACGGTGTTTCTCGTAAATTGTTTGCGATACTCGCACGAATCCGCCATTACAAAGATACCGATCGATCGAGAGCCGATTCATCGATCACTCCTGCCGGACGTTACCTGCGGTAAACAGGCTCGTGAGAAAGTCCGGGAGGTATAATGGGAACCGAAAGAACTAGCGTTAGATTTTTCCGTCAGCCTTGGAGTTAAATGGGGAAA
The DNA here is from genome assembly GCA_944319695.1 of Tiphia femorata. NCBI lineage: Eukaryota > Metazoa > Arthropoda > Insecta > Hymenoptera > Tiphiidae > Tiphia > Tiphia femorata. Next base: position 4,535,403 of record OX090899.1, read on the forward strand.
TCGGTGAGTCACGCGACAACGGCGCCTCTGTTCGCTTCGGGTAAATTGATGTCACGTCGCGGCCTCGGGACCCTCGGAGGAGGGAAGGAAGGGAATTCCTGGCAGGAATTCAGGAAGGTGCCGGGCCGAGTTGCGGTTCTCCAAACGCGATATCCATCAAGTTCAGCAGTTTCGATTGTCTCGGGGGGGTCAAGTAGCCGCAGCGGCCGCGCCTGCTTGATAAATCAATTTCACGTTCAGCAAATTCGTCGAGTGAGAGACGACGACGCTTGAGTACCGTCGTGCGCGATTCTCCTCGCGAGAGATTTTTTTCACAAGGTCATTCGAAAACTTCCACCGACTCATATCGTAAGAAGCATTCGTTACGATTGGTGCTCGGTAAGATCAAAATTCGTTTCACGGGCTCCGTGAATTTCGAGGTAGTCGAGTCGATTTGTTTAATAAACAAAACTTTTATCGCGACTCTTCTCCGTGCTCGGCTTTATAAGCGTGCATATTGTACGAGGGCGTGACTTTACGAGCGTTAATTAAAAAAAAAAATACCCCATTCGCGTAACGGGATGCACAAGGAGCCCCGTTGTTCGCCGGGACGTTCCTGTGCAATGGTTAAAAATTCCTGAGCGAGGATGACGGGAACGACCGCCATCAGATTTTTCGCCGTCGCGAGACGGTCTCTCCCTACCGCCCTTTTTCTCAGAATCTTGCGAATTAATGAACTCTTGCGCCACGAGTGCCTTTTTATCCCACGAATCTCAGGAATTAATAAGCCTCCTCTCGCGGTCCATCGCAACGTAGTATGACGTGGGAGCTGAACGATGAATATAGCGAATTCAGTGGCTAACCGCACCCCGTCCGGTACGTGCCAGAGTGGAAAAGATTATTTTCCACCTCGCCCTTGTCCGTGCTCCTTTCGCCCTTTTTTTCACTCCATCCTTTCCCCGCCATTTTCCAGACAGACCACTGAAATTTAAATAAAACGATCACCGACGAGCGCAAACGTGAAATTATTAAAGCGAACGATTACTCTGGATATAAATTCAGCGAGAACTGAAGATTATACCCGCCCGTCTGACGTGCACGCCCCGTGTGAGTTCTAATATCGTATTTGCAGCGAATCCTGTGTCGAGGATCGCGAACCGGGTACAAGGTTTAATCTCGTGTAAAGAACGTAGCTCGGGGCAACCCCGGCTGTTTTCCTTCCTGGGGCGCGCGGGGCTATTCAAACTGGAAAATATTAATAGTCGGTAGTCCCGAGTACGCGTAAATAAAGGTAAAGGGCGCGTATCTGCGGAGGGTCGCTCGAAAAATAAAATCTTTTTTTGTAGATTTCAAGAGAAGAACGGAGGACGAACGTCAATAAAGAAAATGATTGGTTCGCCCGGAACTTTGAAGAATGGAACTCGCTGGAAATTCCATTTTTGCTATAAAAAACGATTTGCAACGTTCATTCCACACCACTTCATTCCGCCAATTTAATTTATCCAGCAATGCGATGACGGTGGCCTACGCAGATTTATAATGGAACGGTTCACTCGCGGCAAAAATCAACGTCACAAAGCCAACGCCCGTGCACCTCGTCCCACCGGACGGGCCGTCGCGCATCCCATTGGCTAATGTGATTATCATTAAAAGAGCGAAAAAAAAAATGAATTCCCGTCGCCAACATCGCGCAACGTCCGCCGCGCAAATTAATTATCCGGTGTCAAAAGAGCCTGACGCATCGTGGGCGTAATTAAAGCGTAAATAATTTCCACGTCAAATTCTTCTCTCCCCTCGGACGATCGAAGATACGTATGTTGGCGCGTCAAAAGGCGGATCTATCGATTCTGAATCATCGAGACCGTTTATGTAATCAGTTACGATTGAACGAGCGCAACCGCCAGACTTGCGTGCGCGCGTGCGTGCATGAGTGCACGCGTGCGTGCGTTTAGTCACACCGAGAGCGAATTGGCCAGTCACTGCGGTCACGGTAAACTTCCCCGGCATTGGATCAATGAATTTCTGTGAAAGAAGTACGCAATATATACACACGCGTATACGAAGAAGAAGAAAGGGAGGACAACTAATTGCGGAAGCATCGATCGCGACGTGACTCACGAAACGACCGCGACCGCGTCGCTTCTTCTGCTTTTTGTATTCCCCTCCTTGCGCATTAATATCGATTGCACCACTTTGCTACGCGGGGCGCACTTTGCTTCCGCTTTTGTCCCACTCTCAGCTGCCAGTCCCCCCCGCCCTGGTATTCTCGCGTAGGTAGGCGAGAGCGCTTCGCATTCGCGAAACACAAATCCTTCATTAACTCGAAGAAATGCCGAGAACGTATGAAAGCATTCGACTGCAGCACTAATTCCGTAACAATGGGAAATTTCCTTTTTCACGTTGAATCGCAATTATAATCCGAACAATTACGCGATACGTAATATCGTGGCATTCTCCTCTTCCTTCCATTTCGCTGTTACGAAAAAGGGAAATAATAATGGGAATAAATCGGTGAAATGTATCCGGGCGCCCTGTTTTCCCGTCCAGTCATTGCTTACCGCCAGATAGAATATTGCGTTAGTCGCGACGTTATCGCGCAACGGCGCCCAGCCAAAGAACGGGAATAATTGAAGTATCGCGCGTCGTAACCGTCCTCTTTCTTTTACCCGGTGGTGCTCCATCCTCCCTGCCCGCATCCATTTTCTTCTCTTAACAGCCGCGGTCTTCCACTCTTCTCGGTTCCAATGCTCCCCGAGCATCCGTATTTTCACGTCGCTTCTTTTCCTCCCGTCCTGGTAGTGTCGCTTTTTTTCGTAACGCTCGGGAGCACCGCACGTAGGATCTCGAAATTTACGATTCGTCTGGGAGCGACGATCGAATTAATGCGGGAAGGATCGTCCTGGGATGCTCGTGGACGAGCCGATGGCGACAAGCGAATAAACGCCGCGTTTATACGGAGCCCTGGGAAGCACGAGAAAGGAAAATATCCTTCTCATCCGTTCCTCCTGCCTCAGCCAAGTTCTCGCGATTTTACTCATCCGTTCTTCTCCACTTCTATCCTCTCCAAAACTTCATCCCTCGAATCCGTGTAGGCAATGTTGCCGACGATTGCATTGCGGTTATCTCTCCGATCGCGGTAATCCGATTAACGTGGAATTCAATCCTGCCTCAACCCCACGTTCCTTTCCCTTAGTCTCGTTGGCCTCTCGGCTCCACCACCCCAACGGCTCACCCCCCCCCCGAATTATTCGATTTAACGAATTAACGAGAGTCAATCCTATCGCGATTGACGGCAGGCCATTGGCGCGGATGACGTACGCCAGGCGCAATCTCCACCTCATTTTCCGCCTTTGTATTCTTCCGATCGTCCCTGTCATTCTCCCTACCTCTCTTGTTTCGCCAATGAACTCTCTTATCATTCTCGCGCTCATATTCTCTTCGAGAGACGCCACCAATCGGGTCTCGTAAAGTATCTAAATTTAGCGCGATCCAGATCGCCACCGTATCCGCAGCGCACATTTCGCATGCAGTCGATGCAAATCATATGTATCGTCGAGGTGTAGATAGTTCACGGCCGCGCGATGCTTCCTCGTATCGGTTATTCCGTTGGTGTAATCGGTATCCGATATGGATAACTTTTTGCGCCTCGATCCGGAAGTCGTGGCCGCGGCGCTATGCGATAATTAAATAGCGAAAGGGAAATTTCCGATAATCGAGGACTCGACGGCGCGACGGGCCGTTAAAAATTCTGGTGGAAGTACATGACATTTTTACTGCCAGGAACGCGGTCGTCCTTTTTGCGAATGCATACCTTCGCGAAATCGGAACGCGGGGTGGACCACCTATTTCAGGAATGCATCCCACGCGACTGTTTCGACGTGCAATTTTAGAGTAAGGTTCTCAACGATGAAACAGAACACATCGTCTCCCACTCTCACCGAGAGATATCATTGGAGATTCACGTGGCCGCCTGACCCGCATACCTTAAGTGCGCGTTCGTGCCATTATTAGAAAGAACCGGCTTTACCACGAGCGTCCAACAGATCGGAAATTTTCACTCTTTTTCATTCATCGCGTAATCATCTCTACAAGCGGTAGGATCGAGGAATATTAATAATTCTTTTTCTGCTTGAATACGCACGGAGGAACCTTCCAGCGACCGTGCCGAGCCCACCCACTTTCTCCCTTTCTCTTTTCCCACTCGTTCCATCGCTCAAAGTGCACCTGAACAATTGAGAAATCATCGACGGGCAACTGCCGCGTGGAATTAACCAACGATGCTGCTCGAGGCTCGTGTAGACCGCGGTTGGCGTGAAAGGATCGCCATTGCGAGTCCTTGCCATAGACGACATTTATGGACAACGCTCCGTGCCGTTGGTATTTCTCTCGCAGAAGGCTCACGAGGTTACGCAATCGAATTCAGTCGGAGAATGGCGAGGCAAACTCGCTCGTGGACGAACTGTAATTAATAGCAAAGATTCGAATAAACTAAGGAGAACGATTTGAGACGAAATTAAAGATCGAGGAAGGAGACAGAGGAAAGATTCAAGCCACTCGGAAGAGGAGTTGGACGAAAGAAACGCCAAATGCGCGCGTCTCAAAGGCAATTGTCCTTCCGCGCAAAAGGACGAACAAAGAGCCCGACGGCTTAAGAAGCAGAGGATTACGCGGAAGCGAAGGCAAGGGAAAGGAAATCTCAGGAGGTGTTCCGCCTCTCTTGCTTCGAAACGACCGCCCGCTATCTCTGAATCTCCCTATCGCCAGCGGTTTTTCCGGTTAAAGGGGAAACCGAATCTCGACCGAGATAAGCGAGACACGAGGATCGTCGGAGGGCGACCGCGAGCGTCTCAAGACCGAAAGTTCTCGGGAAAAATGAGGGTTTATTGACGAACGAGGGATGAGAGTGCAAAACCAATTGCGAATTATTGTTTTTTCTTCTTTCTCCTCGAAAGTCGGAGTCGATCGAAGATATTACAAAAGTGTGTTTTCACGGCTAGATTCATCTCGACACCGAAAGTTCTCGGGAAAAATGAGAATTTATTGACGGACGAGGGATGAGAGTGCAAAACCAATTGCAAATTATTATTTTCTTTTTTTTCCTCAAAACTCCGAGTCGATCAAAGATATTAGAAAAGCGTGACTGCGAGTCGTCCTCGGCGCATAAACGAACCTTTCGTTTTCACGGCTAGATTCGTCTCGACACCGAAATTTCTCGGAAAAAATGAGAATTTCTCGACGGACGAGGGATGAGAGTGGAAAACCAATTGCGAATTATTGTTTTTTCTTCTTTCTCCTCGAAAGTCGGAATCGATCGAAGATATTACAAAAGCGTGTTTTCACGGCTAGATTCGTCTCGACACCGAAATTTCTCGGAAAAAATGAGAATTTCTCGACGGACGAGGGATGAGAGTGGAAAACCAATTGCAAATTATTGTTTTTTCTTCTTTCTCCTCGAAAGTCGGAATCGATCGAAGATATTACAAAAGCGTGACTGCGAGTCGTCTCTGGCGCGTGAACGAGCCTTTCGTTTTCACGGCTAGATTCGTCGAAAGCGGAAATGTCGCGCTCGGTGGCCCCTTCCGCTCTGTCACCGCCGTCACTGTCCCTCGGCCGTTCGTTTTGTTTGTGCTCGTGCCACGTAAACACACCGTGTGTTCGCAGGTTCTCGATGAATCGAGCCAACGCGCCGCCCGGTGACCCCATCGATGCCCGCGCCGCACGTGCAACGCTCTTTGCACGCCCGTGGGTGCGCTCCGCGTGTATGACCTCCGCGTTGGTGCACGCACGCGCACGCGAGCGTGAAAGCGCGAACGCATACGAGGGTGCACACGCACGCGAACTGTTCTCTTATACGTGTTCACGTGCGAGCGTGTTCCGCGGTGCTCTATCGGGCACGATTGAAGCGCGCTCGAGTCACGCCCGTGTGTACATTGCACGTGAAGTGATACGAGTGGCGCCGAGGAGAGTGACGTCATCGGGTGTCGAAAAAACCTCGGTAGCCCGATTCGCTCCCGCGGCTGCGTTCCCTCGTCTCGTTAATCGCCCGTGAAGCAACGAGGGAAGGCCAGGACGAGAGGAGGAACGGCACGAAGAAGCGGAGGATCGCGACTGGAGAGCAAGCGGAATGCGATTCATCGTTCGAGCTCCCGCTTTTGTGGCGAGGGAGAAAAAAGAAAAATGCCGACGTCAGGAGAGTGGTGGAAGGCGAAATGTAGAGAAGGAGGGGAAGGAAGAAAGAGAGAAATTAGGCTCTTCCGGTGGATGCGCCCTCGTCCGTTCGAACATTACCGCGCACGAGCGACGGAACACCCCATCTCGTCGAGCACGAGGATTATTACGAATACTCCCGATTACTTTGGCGCGAAAGCGGAGCTATGCGTTTCGCGGAATCATCCTATGACGGAGTGCGAGGATAACAAAGCGGGAGGAGGGAGGAAAACAGGAGAAGGCGTGAGCACGCGAAAGCGGAAGAGAACGAGGGGAGACGCGGAGAGAGAAGAAGACAAAAGAGAGAAAGAAATGGGCGAGCGGAGGGTTTGCCGAAGCCGCTGGAACGACGCGCGTCTCTAGCACGGTCGTCGCGGCGCTGCTGCTGCGGCTAAAAGCGAATTTCTATGGAAATCAGGGCCACGTTTCCAATGCAAAACTCACTCGCTCTCTCGTCGTCCGGTACAATTCCGTACGAGAGGGACATGCGCGTCGTCGCGGACTGTTCGCGGCGCGTGTGAGAACGAGAAGGAGAGCGGCGAAGAGAGAAAGAGAAGAGAAGGTAGAAGGATCGGAAACGGAGGCGGATGAACAGCGGAGGCGGAAGCTACGAGGAACGAAGGACGAACGGTCGGAGGGAGAACGAGCAGAGGGGGAGGTTTGCATTCGGTTTGAAAAATTGCATCCTAGCTGCTTTATGGAAAGCGCGAGCGCGAAGCCACGAGGACGTATCCGACCGGTCGTCGTCCTGCTTCCGGTTTGGTAGCATCCCCTTGTCACGCGCCACCACCACCTTTCTACTTTCCACTTCGTAAGCGGAACTAAACCCGACGTGACTCTCGTCACCGACCTTTATTTGCCTCGTCGAACAGCACCTAGCCGTGTCCGACCCGTCGATATTCGATTATCTCCCACGTTATTTCGTCCGCGCTCCTCCTCAACCACCACGACCACTTCCCCTCGTCCTCTGCCACCTGCACCTCAGCTTCGACCGTCCTCGCGAGGGTGCACGAGTCCGACCGAATTCGTTCGCGATCGTCTAATGGACGCGGACGCGGTTGCAGCCCGTTCCATGCAATATTGATACCAACCGGAATGGTATCCGGTTTTTCCGCCAGTTGCACCATTTAGAAAGGTACTTTTTTTTATTCTCGTCATTCGATAGTCCCACGGACGAGCTCGCGTCCTCCTGTATTGCAAATTGAAAAAGTTCGAAGCCGTTGTAAGCACGGGATAACAGTGCGCCGGTGAATAAAAATTTCAATTTTTTCGAGACCACGTCGTTAATGGTGCCCTCGAGAGAATCAACCGAATGAAACGATCTCGTTGAGGTAAAGCACTCCGGTGCTCGCGAGAATCCTTTCGGTTAAAGGAAGGGACGCGAGTGCGGCTAATGTGCCGGTTAAACGAAAAGCTGCTTAATCGAGACTCGCATTCTTGGCACGAGGGGTAGAATTGAGGGATAGACTTGTGCGCTCGCGCGGTTGCTAGAAGTGGACGGGGAACGAAGTGATCGAAACGCGCGGGTCTCGTCACGTCGTGTACCTCGACGATGCGCGGAGAGATTTTTCACCGCGGGGTTCCATCGAACGGTAAAAGAGACGGAGAGGAGAGAAAGAACGAGAGACAGAAGGCACGTTCGAGTTGTGCAAATTGGACGAGCTAATTGGAGGAAATTAATTAACGTTGCCGAACGAAAGGGTCAAGCACGGTTGAAGAGGCCGCGAGTAACGAACGACGACGACGACGCGCGTTTTCCCCTCCGAGACAATTCCTCGCTAATTGGCCATTTATAACTAACGGGCGACGCTGGTGAGCGCCGGCGTCGCGGAGCATGTCCGCTTGTACGCGCGTACGTAAGCGGTGCATGCCGAGGGACCGTCACTTTTGCGTGTCGAGGCTGCTGGTGAGAGGGACACGGAAAAGGGAGGAAAGGGGCTCTCGCATGTTTGTCCGACGCGACGTACGCCCGTCGTCGCGGCCGTCACGAGAGGTTAATTCGAAATCCGCTTATAATTAAACCGATTTGCATACAGGGAGGCGAGTAGGTGGAAGAAGGCGACGGTGGCCGCGGCACAGTAGGCGCGAAGAAAGGTGCCAGAACCCGGTGCAAGGAAAAAAAAAGAGTGCCGCATGAAATGCCCTCCTCCTCCATTCGCCCTCCTGTCGCGCCGTGAGATCTTATGAGTTTGCGCTTACTTAATGAGACAGTGACGAGATGCAAAAAAAAGCGCGCGCGGGTGGAAGGGTAGAGGGAGACGCACTAATCTTGATTGATTAGTGGATTAAGCGGGGGACGCTTGGGATAATAGAGTAGCTGCAGGTTTCATGCTTTTTTTTACAAGGACGATAACTAAAGCGACGGAAAGCGCGGAAGAAGAATGTCGGACCGGGACGGTATTACTTTTTCATTTGCATCTTCTTCGACGAGATGCCACCTTAAAGGTTGATCTTTAGCCCTTAATCCCTCTCGCTCCTTTCTTCCTCCTTTCTTCGCGTGGAACTGTCGCATCTGCTCGAATTTTCCACGAGCTCGCACAGTCGAGCAACGAGGAAGATCGTCGAGCTGTGAACTTGACTTCCTCGGAGCAGCTACTAATAATATTGTCTTTCTCGAGCGGACAAATGGCAGCCAGCAAGAGTTTCAAGAACGATGCCGAGACCTAGGAGTTGGCGAGAGACTCGAGTCGGGTGGGAAAAGACGAACGCGACAACAAGTTCGCGCGACGAAGCGTCGAGCTGTTTGCTGCAACGATTCACACCTCGTTCCAGTTTTCGTCGGTACAAAAGCAAATTCGTGAGAGAATGAATCGATTGTAACAAATGTCTCGCGGAAAGAGCGACGAACCTCGGAATAACGAAGAAATTACGGTAAATGACGAACGAAATTACACGGAAATTATCGTACCCACATTTTCGCAGCCCTCCCAATTGGAGTAATCGAGAACTTATTAAAAATATTCCAAGTTAACGATAAACCAGAACCGATTACAGAGGGTAGTCGTGGAATATCTATCGTGCCTTATCCCGCGCATTGCAAATCGATTACGCATAATAAGTGATTCAATAGCGACTAATCTATCGGCGCCAAAAGAGGAGGCTTGAGTCAGCCGCGCGACAAAACCCCTCGTGACAAAACGCTCGGATAACAAAGCGAACGATCGATCGAATCATCGGGCGAGGCTGATAAAAAGGAGCATCTTTATGGACGAAAGCACGAAAGAGAGCTTTATCCGGGAGAAGCGAGGCATAAACTGAGATTCCATCTCGTGCATGAGCCACGTGGATCACGTACGATCACTTTGGCTCGTGACGGCGAGGGCGGTTGATCACGATCTAAGAGTTCAGCGATGACGATGCCTGGAATCGAAAGATTATCCGAAAAGCGTTCTCTCACGAAGGAGAGGAGGTCGTGGAAGTTGTCTCGTCTTCGCTTGGACCGAGGAATGACTAATGAGGGGGGTAGGAGGCTCGTTAATTGAGACGCACGACGGGAACAGCTGCGTCGGGCAGCAGCTCGTTTTCCACCCTGCCTCCACCACCCTCCTCCCTTCGTTCAGCTTTTTATTTCTCCTCTTACTTTATCGTACTTTTCTCTCTCGCGCTTCTCAACCACTTTGAAGATAATTGCGTAGCGGTAGGATTATCGCGTGGCTCCGCGACATCCAAAGTAGAATATACAGAAGTGGAAAGGGGGTTCACCTCGGAGAGCAAGCTTATGAATTTAAGGTGGTCGGCTATATTTGGTCTAGGATCTCCTGTTGTCCGAAGTGATCCGGCCTATATACCTACGTTTAATTCCAACCCCCGCGCGCCAGCCTCTCTCACGTTTACTATTCGTCCAAACCCGACAAATTCCTCTCGGATAAGCTCGAGACGAGGTATCCTCGTGGAAAGTTCCTCTTCGACCCGACAGTAGCGTCAGTATGTACCGTGATCTGGTCGCCGCCTCACAGGGACTGTAAAAATTCAAAGCTGAATTCCAACCGTGCTTCTCGAGTCTCCGGCCTGCACGGTGTCCGCTTCGGTCGTCGGATTGGCGCGCGAAATATTCCGAAGCCTTTCGTGCCGCGATGGAATATCATTGGGATCGATTCTCTCGATGTGTCGGCGCGTCGTTAGGATTCTTATAATGGAAGATCCTCGGTGCGTGGCACGGTGTGCTCGGGCTCTCGAGAAGTCGGAGGAGTGCCGGTACAATGGGTCGAATTCGTTCCCTTCCGTCGGTTCCTACGTTGGCTCGAGAAGGTTTCTCGGATCCGGCACAATGTGTATCGACGGGTGGGGTAGGTTTCTCCCGACGCACGCTCGCCACATGTGTTTCTAATTACGCTCGCTCGCTCGTTTCGCACGAATGGTCTATAGAGAAGCTATCCTGGCGATCGTCCGACGCTCTCTCGTTCGATCGTTCTCTCCTCTTCTCTTCCTACATCTCCTCTTCATCGTCTCCACGCCCCCTTTCGAGCGGAAATACATTCTCTCTTTCTAAATCGTGCGCCCTCTTCTATCTGGTCCGTGTATCTCGATTCTGCCATATCTGCCTTTCTCTTCCGCGATTGTCTAACCCCGTCAAACTGGCTTACTCTGCCCCTCTCGTCTTCTCCTCTATTCCGTCGTTTCTTGATTTCGAGCGCACAATCCTTTCCTTCTACGATTTCTTGCTTAGAGTCGTCCTGCTCTTGGACGCGGCGTGCATTCACGCGCCCGCCTCGTTTCTTTTCACATTCGTTAACGAGTCAAGCGAGCGCACGCATCACGATCTCGCGCACGATCGGCTGCGACCCCGAGGAACGCACGGTGAATCGTGCTCGTGCCAACAGGGACGAAGTACGCGAAGAAAAGAGAAGAAGCAATCAAATACTTTCTAAATTCCATCGTGGCGCGCGTCCTATTCATCGCACCTTTATTAATCACCTCTCTCGTCTACCCAGGAACTCTGGCAAGCATTCACCTCAACCACGGCAAATTTCCTCCGTAAAATTCCTCGAAGGATAAACATCGAGCGTGACGTGCGCGTGGATACTAAAATCGAGAACGGTACACGGAGAGGTAGGTCTCCAAAAAGTTCTCGCTCAGGTATTAACGAAACTTCGGCAATATCTCACGCGAGAGGAGAACGAGAGTTCGTGCACACGTGCGCAACGGGCGAACCCGCGGCCCTTCCGCCAGAGACGGGTAGAAAACTTATGATCGATAGCTCGTCGAAGTATCTCGATAGTATGCGAGATGGATATACGGGATGAAGGACGTGAGAGACGTATTGTTTCAGGAAAAGAGTTCGAAAGTTCATGGTCGGACGAGAGGGAGACGATTTGAAAAGGACACGATGGAACGAGAACGTGGAGAGGGACGACCACGCGGATGCTGCGTCCGAACAAATTGCGGGAATTATAACGGTGTGAGAGGAAATTATATCAACGGCAGGCAGTCAGGGTCAGGCGTCTCGCGCAATTACAATGCTCACCCGACGACGCGTCCTCGCAGTCACGTACCTAGGTAAATTGGAGCCCCTGGGTGATTAGCCGCGATTTCACGCCACGCGTGGAAGCTCCGGCGCGCGCGTATTTCGCGAATACGTCGTCTCCGTGGTTTCGACGATATATCCCAGCGGTAGGTACTCCGTGATTAGAAACGATTAGAGGCTAGTATCGCGCTCGCAACGCACTGGCAATTTCGGCGTCGACGACTCTCCTCCTCTCACCGTGGAATCGAATACCAGATGCCGTTTCCGCGACTCGACGACCATTCGCCACGTAGGATGGAATAACGAGAGGATTAATCGAGACGGGGTCCCGGCTCGTCGCTCCTCCTAAGCTCCCCGGCATCTCTCTCGTTCTACAAAGTCTCGAAAACAAAGGATTAAATTCTTCGCCCGGACGACGACGGAGCGCGTGCAATACGGGAATTCCGCAGAAGCGAAACTACCAGCACCACGACCACCACCCACCACTGGCGCGGTGGTCGAACGGCGCCGCGTATTCCATTCCATTCCACCCCGTAAATTCTCATTCTCATTAGCCACTCTCCTCGTCGTCCGCTGCCAATCGCGCCGGCCCTTTCCTCTCGTGGAACGCGAGAGCACTCGCCGCGAATAGAGAGGGACGACAGTTCGTGGGAACGTGGTGGAGAGAAAAGTCGTGGTAGAGGATATGAGAGTCGGTGAAATTCACGTGAACGACGAAGGTACCTAGACTAGGGCGTGTTAAACGGGTTAGGTAATTAAACGAATCGCCGCGAGGACTCGTCGAATTATCGTGGACGGTGTCAACGTCGCTATTCGAGGGGCGATGAGAGAGAGAGAGAGAGAGAGAGAGAGAGAGAGAGAGAGAGAGAGAGAGAGAGAGAGTGGAGAAAAGAGGAACAGAGGAAGACGTCGGACTCTCCTCTTTCTCCAACGCTCCGAGTACGGTGGCTTAAGGGCGAAGTAAAACGAGACGGCGACACACACGTGCCGAGGCCGTTGATTGGCGTCTAGACGCTCTTGGAGCATGGACGAGGGAGGGAGCGCTACCGACACACGCGCTCGCGCGTGTTCTTCTTCACCGTGAAGAAAGTAAAGAGAGAGAAAGGCAGGAGAGTCTCGTATAATCGTGCACGACCATGCGAGCCTAAAAGGACGAGGGACGAGGTCGTTTTCCACGAACGTCCAGTGTGGACTCTCGGTCCAACAGGATTACGATCGAGGATCATCGTCCATGCGGCCCGTCGACGTCGGTGACGAGTAATCGAGGGATCGATAAGTGTCTTCGCGCCTCGATGAACGTGCGCGCTTAAGGATCGAGCGCGCAGAAATTGCGGCCGTGTCGCGGCACGCACACGCCCGAACCCTCTGCTTTGTGTATGCGCCGGCGCTTCCTGCAGTTAACGACCTCGATCGCATATAAATGCCCCGCTTAATGGTTTCGAAGTGAGGCCGAAGGCCTCCGCGCGCCGCGCCCGATAAAATCCACGCTCGATATGCCGGCCGTCCGTCCGTCCGTCCGTTCGTTTGGCAAGGGACCCGTGAAGGAAAGAAAGAGAGAGAGAAGGAGAAGTGGGAGGACAGCAGCGAAGAAGTTGCCAATTGATCGCACGAGGTTAGGGTCCTGCGAGTCCGCGAATCCGATAAAAGCGATGCAACGGATCTCTCTGGGAATTTAAGAGAAAGTTGAAATGAGAATACAATTGCGCGGTGATGCGATGCATCGGTTAGGAAAGTAGAGAGGGAGGTAGAGAAGGAAGATTAATCGTCTGGGTTAGGTCACGGAGGATCGTAAAATCGAAGAACGTAGGCCACGCGCAGAATGCAAGATGCGCGACCCTTGAAAAGTGATTATACACGCAGCCCGTCCGAGTAACTGTACGGACAACGGGACTAATCTTCGGCAGGCATCGCAAAATCATTACTTTAACGGGAAAGTTACTTCGTGAGGTGGTACCACGGTGACTACCGCCATTTAAGCGTGTAAAAGATTTGTAATCGCGCAGAGCGAGCAATGTGAGGGACGAAGGAACTTGGGTGAGCGAGGTGAGACGATAATAACGATAAACAAACGTTTCTTCGTCTTAATTTTCCGCGTACAACCTCGTCTTTTTGTACGACGGAGGTAGATGGAGAGGTGTGCAGGTTAAAAAGATAAGAGAAAGCAGAAGGGAGTAACATGTAATTTCTCAACGGCTCGGCACGAGCACCGGTACGATGCACGATTGTGATCTAGAGAACAGCAGAATTAGTTCCATTATCCATCCAATAACCCAATAAATGCTTCAGGGTTTGCGAGGTACGTAGTCAACCGAGGAATTATACCCCACGTGCTTCCAGGCAACAGAATTTATCCTCGGGTTTTTTTATGCACAGTTTTCAAATGCATACTCGCAAGAACGCGTTTCGCGCAGGTAGTTGTAAAAGTCACTCCCTTTACGGTCGTGCTTAAAAAGAGAAGAACGTTTATTTACCCGGCGAAATACCTTGAAAGCTCCTACTAACAACTATTTTATTCTTTGGGATCGCCGGGTTTACAAACAGGCAGCTACGACTATGCAAATGGCAGCTTAACAGGGAATACAAGGTAGAGAAAAGAATATACTTTTCGGCCTCGGCCGTTGCTGCGAGTGTAGCTAAGGGTCACTCGTTAGTTTTCTCAAAGCGCTGATGATTTTTCATGCACGACACGCTGCATACGAAAATGCAGCAACATTATTCCGAGCGGAAAGCAACTCTCTTAAAAAGGGATCTTAACAGGGTGCAGCTAAAACGCTAGATTCCGTGCATTAACTGTGAAAAATGTTCCTTCGCAGTAGGAATAAATTGCCAACGAATTTCATTTGCACGCCATCTTCCGGAATTATTAAACGCGCCATCCGATAGAAGAGTTCGAGCCTTTCGCATGTATTTATGCTGCAAACTAAAATTTACTTTCCAAGTCAAACCGTACTTCAACCTTCCACCCGTTGCTCTTACCTTCCGCATAAATTATCGCGAAGAAATTTCTCGAGAGAAGTTGCTTCTCCTCGACGTTTGATTCCAACTGAAATTTTCTCACCCTCGATTACGAAGTTTAATAACGCACGGAATGATGCACTTGGATGCACTCGAGGTGAAACGGAAGGACAGGGGCTGCTTTGCGCGAGTGATCGCATTCCCTGGGGATCGGTGAGTGGGCTTTGTCTAATTAAATCTGATTAAATAATGCTGCCACGTTTACGGCGGAAATTGCGTCCCTAGACATTCGAACCTCGACCTTCCGTCGATGTTAGTTCGATCGATACGACCTCGTACTCGGCGATCTTTTGAGAGTACGAAAGATAGGGAGAGGACAGACATTCGGGCGCCGTGAAGACGCTCCAGCACACGATTCTAAAAGGGGTCCGCAAACTTTGCATCATTATTAATCCAAAGTCCTGAAGAAATTCGTACGCGTCGGTGATCGTCCCTTCCCATCGAATAATTAAAGTCCAACTGAATTTCGCGAATCTACCCACCGTTGGAGAATTTTCTCGTCATCCACGGACCCTGACCCTTCTTCCTTGACGTAATATCCCGCACAACAGCTGGCGTCGATACAGCTCGTAAATTCTCCTCGTGAGAATTCCCATCAGACGAGCGATAAAGAAAATAGAAACGGAACGAAGAGAAGTCGAAACGTCGCGGTAGAAATGCGTAAGATGCGAAGTAAAGACACGTTTTAACGGTGATAGCTTCAACGAGAGTAGCTATAGCAGTGGTTCTTAACCGGTGTTCCGCGGAAAAACACTGATGTTCCGCGGACACGTTACAAGTGTTCCGCGAAATTATGAAAGCGTCAATGTAAAAATGCCATAATTTGGGCTTTAACACACCTTATTTTGTTAGTTTTATGATTTTAACTGTCTTAATAATGTTGGTGTTCCGCAAATTATTTTTCTGATCAAAAGTGCTCCGTGACTTTGAAAAGGTTAAGAACTACTGAGCTATAGTGACGGGAATCATCGCGAAAACTATCGTCGCGTAGGCAATTGACAACAGTCAACCGAGACTTAACGTCGGACAGAAAAGAAACAAACAGATTGCGATAAGAACACCTACGAGGATAGAAATGGGAGCACCGAAGATATTAAACGAGAACGTGTCTCGAGACACGTGGGAGAGAAGCATTTTTCATGTCCATTAGCCCCGGAGTAGGAAGGTCCCTTCCGGAAAATTCCGTGAAACAACGTCAGGAAGAAGGGAAGCTCGAGAACGTGACTGCTGTTTCCTCAAATAATTCTCGGTCACCCGTGTGAAGGGAAAAGGACGCGCGTGGCGACGCACCACTTCTTCTCCCCTCTCTCGTAGGTCGTAGGGTGCTTTAAGGACCCTTCCACGCACGCCACGCCACTGAGGAACCCCTGCGCAGGGGGCCTTCCGTCGAAATGATTTTCGTGTCCGCCCGAGGAGAGGACGATAAGGCGAAGGAGACAGCGAGATCGTGACATGGTAAGGACGAAGGACGAATAGAGAGGGTGCGACGAGGACGGGGACTTTTGGATGGCGGAGGGTTAAGCGATAGAACGGGGAACGGGGAACGCAGGCGCCACGTCTGAAAACACAGGCAGTTGATATATACGAGACTTTCGCACGCAGCCGGTGAATCGACCGTGTTCTCTTAGTCATTCGTTTCGTGCCGCGGTATGTGTATGTGCGGCACGTACAAGGTGATCTCGAAATATCCAACAAGAGATTCCTAATACTATCGGTCGCTAAGAAAATCATCCCTCGAATCGATCGTGATCAGCTCGTGGAAGGCGTTAGGATCGATCGTGACGAGGCACGAAGCACGGTGAACAGCAGAGGATGTTCCTACGTAAAAACCAATTTCACCTGTATTGGGTGGTACCACGCAGAAACCACTGTTGCCAACGCGGACACCTAATTAACGATACCTCGATACTGGCGAGTAATTAGCGCATTGGGCGCACCCCCGACGAACTTTATCCACCAGTTTCGTGGAAAGAGCGCGCGCGCCTCGCTCGAAGTGAATTCCACGCGAGTATTCGACTCACTTTTGTTCGCAGGGAGAGCCCATTTGTTTCCGGACATATTAGAGCACCTAGTGTGTACCACGCACGCACATATGTGCTTTCCCCGTAAATGCATGTGTGTATATTATCCGCGTATATACCGTAGGGAGGCTATTACGATATTGACGTATATCCGCGAGGAACGCGTACGTCGCTCGCATGCACACACGCGTTTCGGAGTACACGCCCACGAGCACTCCTACGCGTCCACACCGAGTCCTTCCCGTGGACCACCACACGCACACTTGCGCACACTTACGCATGCAGTGGAGTCCGTCATGCGCGAGGAAGCACACGAATCCGTCATGCGTGTACCCGATAGACGAGACTACTGGGGGATGCGCACCTACATAATTATGGTGCCCGTATGCGTGCATTAAGCACACGCGTAATCGTACATGCCGTCGGGTCTACGAATTCAATAGGAATCCTCCATGAAGGAGATTTAGTATTAGCCAGACAAGTTCTTCAATTTGACACAGGATAATTTCAATGCTCGAGAAGCGATGTGCGCGCGCTTGGAAACTTTTCCTTCGCCTAACCTTCGCCCATCAAACGATTCTTACCCACCGCGCCTTATCGCGTAACTCTTTCATCGAGTCCACTCGACGGAACGTTAAG
Source organism: Tiphia femorata (assembly GCA_944319695.1). Classification (NCBI taxonomy): domain Eukaryota; kingdom Metazoa; phylum Arthropoda; class Insecta; order Hymenoptera; family Tiphiidae; genus Tiphia; species Tiphia femorata. Next base: position 4,552,728 of record OX090899.1, read on the forward strand.
TCATTCGGTCACACTTATGCCCCACGAATATTTTTAGACCACGCTCCGTGCACTCTCAATGCACCACTGTTATTCAGCCAGAGTGCATGTATTCGAGCGAATTACCGGAAACTTAGTCGCGCCGTGGAACAATGGGGTACGTTAAGAGGTGCCACTTTGTCCGTAGCTACGTTGGCAATTACGAGAAATTTTAGTGGACAATACGATCCAGTAAACTGACTCGGTCTTTCTCACGCGTCTTGAAAATCGACGCGCGTCAGGCGCGTAACGAAATTCCTCGTGCGCGGCGCGGATCGAGGTAAAAGGAAGAGTATAGCGCTTCTTCTAAATACTCCAGTTGCAGTCTCTTCGTCTCGGCTCCCACGTGCGTCGGACGAGAGATTTTAACGTGTCCGAGTGTACCACGAACATTTGCACTAGGCTCTATCCACATCGATTCATCTTATCGTTCCGCTTACGGATGATAGCTCTGGAAAAAAATATGGGCTCGGATTCTAGCCGGAGATAAGGATTCGAACGAATTCGCTCGATTCACTGGAGATTATTTGAAAATACTGGAACGGCCAGGGATGTTTGTTGACCTGAGCGCGTGGACGAGGAAACCAAGGGAAACGGTTGGTACGAGGGAAAATACTCCAGAGCGATCCCCCGATGGCTGGCTCGGATCTCGCAGTTGATTGTAGCAAAAGCATCCGGAGGGATTAGCTTTACTTTCTGCCATTACGCGAGCGACGTACCTCATCAGAACGAAATACAGTGCGCGGTAAAGGGCCTGGGAGGAGAGAGGAGGGAGTGGCGGCCAGTGGGCCGTCCTGAACTGCATCCTGTCGTCCAGCGCGTAATTGCGGAAGAACGAAAGAACGAAGGGACGGGAATATATTGCCCTCGGCGTGACTGTGAAAGAGAGAGAGAATGCCCGCTGGAATTGCGAAGGAGGGTTAATGAGAGAAGCGAACGACCGAGACATAGGAACGATAATTATCGGAATAACCGGGACTCCGAATTAAATTGTAAAATTGACGGAGTGGAGAAATCGAAATTTGGAGGACGATAAAAAGAGTGGAATATCACGTGTGTGGGTTCCTTGGTAAGGGCACGGAGAAAATGCGAGGGTGTTCCGAGGTAAAGGAAATATACACAAAAGTCTAAGCAACTTAACGGTCCACGTCACTCGTTCCATTTGCCGCAAGGGCAACACCGTATACCCGAGAGTCTAAGCTCGTCGAGTGGAAAAGTGAGTGAGTGAGAGAGAGAGAGAGAGACAATGACAATGACAATGACAATTTATTGCACTCTGAGACAAAGTCTCTTGAAGCACCCGACTTACATGAACAGCACCAGAAAAAATGTAAAAATATATATCAATTAAGAGAGTAGTAGCGGACTACTCCAAAACAGGTAAGTAACGTTACACAAAAAAAAACAATACAATAATAAAAATAAAGAAAAAAATTAAAAACGTATAAGTACATAAAACGAATTAAAGTTTTTGCAGATCATTGAAGTGTTTAAAAGCCTTCTCTTTAAAACTCGCAAGTGTCGTACAGGATTTAACATCCTCCGGCAGAGCATTCCATAAATACGCAGCTTGACATAAAAAGGACTTAGTAAAAGTCACTGTACGCCTCTGCGGTACTACAAGGCGAACGGAGGCAGCACTCGCAGATCGAAGATGAGAGTCACCATGAAACCTTAATAGGGAAAACAGGTAACTGGGAGACTTAGTTCTAATGACCTTAAATATAAAACAAGCCAACATATAGTCACGCCTGAACTCTAATTTGAGCCAACCCAACTTGACATACCAAGGAGAGATGTGCTGGTCCCAACGAACGTCAAATATAAATCTAATACAGGCATTTAACGCCCTGTGAAGAACAAGGCCATGCTCAGCAGTAAGGTCAGTAAAGAGGACAGAGCAATAATCGAAAAGCGGAAAAATAAGAGACCTCACCAATTGCACCCTCAGAGAGCCCGGAAAAATATTTCGACATAATTTCAGTTGGTAAAGTACCTTATTAACCTTACCCGCCGTCAGATGAACTTGAGGACCCCAGGACAAATTAGAGCAGATGGTGATTCCAAGAAGCTTTATCGAGGACACATATACAATAGGAACATTATTTACACAAACTGGCGGAGCAAGCTCCAAATTAATAGAATTAACAAATCTCGAGGACCCTATAACCATCGCTCTGGTTTTCTTGCAATTTATCAAGAGACCATTAGGCCTTGCCCATTGCATAATACGGCCTATATCCTCATTTACCGCCATAATTCCATCCTCGAAGCGAGACATTTCCACAGAAAAATAGATCAGAAGATCATCGGCGTACAAGTGGTACCTGCAGTTGCATAGTACAGTCTGAAAATCATCAATATATAAGGAAAAAAGAAGCGGACCAAGTACAGATCCCTGCGGGACCCCACACGTAGTATCCAACCAGACAGAAGTTAAGTTACCATCAATGACAGTCTGCCTCCTCCCTCCAAGATAGCTGACAAACCAGTTTAAGACCGAGTTAGAAAAACGTAAGGCCCTAAGTTTCCGCACTAAGACGTCATGTCTAACCCTATCGAAGGCCTTCGAGAAGTCAAAAGAAACCACAATCGTGACTTTCCGCTCATCAATAGCACGCCTAAAATCATCTACCACTTTTACAAGAGCAGTCTGCGTACTAACACCCTTCCGATAGGCGGACTGAAAGGGATCCAACACGTTACAATCAATAAGATAATCCGTGAGCTGCTTCGCAACAATTTTCTCTAAGCATTTGGAGAGCGCACAAAGTAGCGAAATTGGCCTAAAATCACCCGCTAGGAGCGGGGCCGTCACCTTTGGTATAGGAACAATGAGAGCGGATTTCCACAGGGTCGGAAAAACAGAGCTACTCAGCGAAAAATTGATCAAGTGAACAATGTGAGGCAATATGACAGGCAATGCTATTTTGTAAAGCTTAACAGAAATAGAGTCAACCCCAGAACTGTTAGAGCCGAAGGACATGACCACATCAGCCACATCTTGAGGTGGGACATCGTAAAAGAAGAACTGCCCATCATCAAACTCTCCATTAGACTCAACAGAGATCAAAGCAGAGCCGTCACACCTAGAAGTCTCCGCAAAAAAGCTGTTAAGCTCGTCAACCGATACATTGAGTGTCTTATGCCTGTGTGACTTAAGAAGACCTAGACGGCGAAGCTCACGCCAGGTGCAGGCAGGATTCGAACCAAAAGAAGCAAACACAGAATGATAATATTCCGATTTAGCTTCCTTAATTTTAGCACACACCAAATTCCGGGCATGCCTAAATTTGCACAGCAGCGAATCCGTACGCAACTTGCCATACAATTTGCGAAGCCTATCACGCTCACGCATAAGCCGCGTTATCTCAGGTGTGAGCCAAGAGGAAGAGGGTCTTTTAAGGGTTGTAGAAACCCAAGGTGCGTGTACATTATAGGTAGTTCGCAGATGACTATTAAGCACATTCACCTTCTCATCAATACACCGAGAGCTAAAAAACAGTCCCCAGTCTAATGACTGCAGATCAGCTAAGAAATTATCTAAAACGAAAGAGCGAAAACTCCTATGCCTGATGACACGCGGAGTGAAACGACGCACCGAAAAGGCATAATTAACGAAAATAAGGTCATGAGCCGAAAGAAAGGATACCACTTCCTGCCCAAACCCAAGAATTTTATGAACGTCATCAGTGACACAAACATCCAGATGAGAGTCAGAATGAGCCAAATGATGCGTGGGACTGTGCGCCACTAAAAAGAGATGAGTAGATAGCAGGAAATTATTGAAAGCAGCCCTGTCGAAACTGTCCACGCACATATCGATATTCAGGTCACCAAAAAGAAGCGAATTTGGGTACCTAGGCAATAATTGCTGGTACACATCCTCGAATTCAGACAAGAACCCGACCTTAGGCGGCCTATAAACGACCCCGAGTAGTAACCTGTTAGAAGATTCACTGCCAATTTCAAGCAAAAGATATTCCGGTTTGAACAGCGCACCACCGAAATGGAGTACCTTTACTGCAAGGTCGTCACGTACATACACCCCAACTCCGCCACCGTGTCTGCCATCCGACCTGTCATTCCTGACCAGCATGTAACCAGGAAGAGCAACAAGATCATCACCGATTTCACTACGCAGCCAGGTCTCAGACATACAAATAATATCATACGTTTGTTTGCCGAAAAACAATTTGAACTCATCAAAATGGGCAAATAGACTTTGACAATTCACGTGACACACTCGAATGCTACAAATCTGCGAGCTAGCCATAATTAATATTAGAAGCCTTATCAGTCAGTCTTTTAATAAGCAGTGGACACCTTTTCAAGTCAAAGGCCGAATGTTTCACGTCAGACAATTTAGCCTCTTTACAATTGACACAAGAGGAAGGGCCAGATTTGGATGAGCACTCCCTACTATCATGTTCACCAGAACAATGCCCACATCGAACAGGCTTTTTACAAGCTTTAGCAATATGGCCAAAGCCGAGACAGTTGAAGCACTGCGTAACCTTTACGTAGTCATCAATACGACAAGACGACCACCCTAAGAAAACTCGTCCAGCATTCTTCAATAACCTCCTGATCTCCGGAGAAGTCTCAATGACACATCTAGACGACGAACGATCGCCCGCAGGATATCTGTAGACAACTTTAATATGGGACTCATCCCCCGGCTTAAGATTCCCAGCCACAATCTCACTAACCACCTCCTCACTGCCCATATTAGTCGGTACATTCTGCAAAATGAGCCTAGGGTCCAACTTAAGGTCAGCCTTGACTTCAAGGCCCGCGTTAGCTAGAGCACCATGCGCTTTAAGGGTCTGTAAATCAACCTCCGCAGCATCAATTCTAATCGAATTGTCCCTATTTCGAGGCAACACTCGAGTAACCTTAAGGCCTACATCAGAAGGCTTAATGGCCTTAAAAACCGCCAACTTAGTGTCCTTAGCAGAGGCGAACTTAGCAGCGTCAGACTGCTTGGGCCAGAGAGAGAGAGAGAGAAGAGGACACGTTGCCACGAAAAAATGACCTGAGTTTCAAGGAATTTCACGGCATTCGCAGACGCCGTTGTAAACCTCGTGGTGGCGTTTCTCGTAAAAGTGAAATTAATATCAGACGGGCAAGGACAAAGGATGCTTAATAACGCCCGCCCGGGAACGCAGAAAAAAACTCAATTTGCAGTCGCCGCACTGGCGCTCTAATGCCTCCTCGGCCCCGAAGGAGAAGCCAGGCGAGTGCACGCGCGCGACGAAGCAGCGAAAAAAATGCGAGTACGGGAGGCGCCTGCGAAATGCATATTGTTTTGGCCGACTAGTATGTTACCCTCGTTTGTTCTCCGATGCTCGGCCCGTGATAAGCTCGCACTTTAAAGCGATAAATTTCAGCGGTCGTGGGAAGGAAGGAGATGGACGATAATCGATCGTTCTGCTAAACGTTAACAGTTTGTTTGCTTTGTTAAAGCGCCGCACGCGCCTCACTCAACGATCGAGTGCTTTCTACAGTCTGCACCGCCACATTGTTATTCGTAAACTTTATGCGCACGGAGTAGTAGTTTTTGTGGTCATTTTAATGCGCGCGGTGATATTTTTTTGTCCCGTGGTTTACTTCCGTTTACCGGATGCATGGTACCAGCTTTTATCGAAGCGACGTAAAAGCGGCGAGACCACTTATGCGAAGAATTACGAATACGACGAGAGCGTGGAATTTGCCGTTTTAAAGTACCTCTTGTGATTTCCGACTCTCTTTTTTCTCTTTTGCTTCGTACTCCCCAAATATCCGAGATAATATGAAACTGACTCTCATCTCCAGCGACTGTTCTACATGTTTCCATCGATATCGTTTATATCGAAACGATGGCCCGTACCGCCGGGAACGATAACGCTATTGCTATAAACTTCCTCCGCCGGGTATCGATATCTACGCGATGCACTCCGGATCGATGATCGTTTCCTACGGGGGCTTACGTTTACGCCGATGTCGACGATCGTAGAAAAGCATCGATAGAAACGGCGATAAAAGAGTTTTATGCCCTCGCCGTTTTACGGCTCTTAAATATCCTCTAAATATCGGCGTAAAATCGACGATAAAAATAGTATGTTCGACTGTTGATAATTCTTACGAGAATTGCGTCGCTCTACGCGCTCTTCCTTCGATCGAAGGACTTTGAGTGTCCAGCTGCACCACCGGTCGCTTAGGAAACCACAAGAAGCTTCTTTATCGAGTACCTCGCTATTTCCCTTGGTAACCGCGCGTACAGTAAATGTTTTCTTAAGAAGGCACGCGCTCCCGCTTAAGCCTAGTCTCGTCATTCTCTCTCTTACTATATTTGAGCCTTAAAGGGGGCCGCGGCGTCGATTCTACGTACTGCTGGAAACACGGTTGCAACTCGCGATACGACGTTTCGGCGCAAGTGAACATTTCGCAATCAACGATGCGCAAAGTAATTGACAATTTTTCGAGTCTCGGAAGCGAACGAAATAAATTAGAAAATTTCAACCGACTCGCGGCGAACGTAGTAGCACTGGCTCACATTTGGCGATTAATAAATTTCTTGCCCACTTCGAGGGAAGTACAGAAATACCACCGGTGCACTTCGCCCGAAGTAGAGCATTTGCGTTGCCTATACATTTTTCAGCGACCACTCCACTCCGAATTTTAAATTCCCAAGAAGGCGCGCGTCTGACTTTGCAATTTCGAGGCTCGCGATGCGCGGGAACGCGGTTGACTCGAAAATTCCGAAAAATGCGGGAACCTCCGCCCTGCGAGATAAGAAGAAGCGCGAGACCTCGAGTTGAGAAATTTTTTATCCCCGTCAATTTTTCCCTCGCAAATGTGGCGGAAAACGCGAGAGAAAATTTTTAATCGTCCCGATCAATCTCAGTGCGCTCTGTGTGCTTCGCCAGAAAGAACTGCGGATTCTCTCGCGCCGCCTCTGTTCATTCGTTCATTCGTCCCGTTTCTCGGTGCGGAGGATTCAACGGACTGCCTGTCACGAGATAGCGGGGCAATTAATTTTAATTTACTTCGTGAGATATCCTTCGCCAACCGGGCTGCGTCAAGTTCCACAGGCCTCTGCTCTTTCATTCGGTCTTTGCATCCTCGTTAACGGGATATTCTATCAAATTGAATATACCCGCAGGAACAAAGGGCGACGATATGCCGGCGAACAAAAGAAAATTCGCGAAGAATTCGTTGCAACTCGGTGTTACCAACTACGCGGCAGCCAAGTAAAATTAGTCCGCGAATCCGATGAGAAATCGTCCACGAAAATCTACCGCCTCGAAGTCCGTCGCGCCAAGCTCCCCAACGAACAAGTGCCATTCTCTCGCAGCGACTATGCATTAGACAGGATTCCACTAATAATAAGCTTCACTGTCAGCTGCTAACGAGAGTGACAAATGATTGCGTAAGCACGATATTACTTCAAAGCGGGGCGCGTCGAGTCAGTTGCAGAAGCCGCGCGCAAAGTGCCCATGGCGGAAGCGGCAAAGCTACAAGCGAGAAATTCAAGTCTCTATCCAATCAACGGACTTCTATCCCGCGGATGATTATCCGCGAATAAAATCTTTCCCCGCTACTTCGCCTCCCAGGAGCGATTTCAACCGCGCGCTCGAATATTTCGCGATTACGAGCTGCATAATTACACGGAATCTCTCGTACCGGAGAAAATCTGCCACTGTTCCCTCGCGACACGATGATTAAAATTCGAATGACCGGGGTTTAACAGATATATTCGCAAGAGAAACGTAAAATGAAAGAAGAAAGAAATACGAATAAACCGCTTCGCGTAGGCGTGGCCTTAAAGTTCTCCTCTTGTGTGACGTTGCAAGAACGACAAGGGTAGAAAGAAGGGTGGAAACGTGAGTGACGAAGAGGACGGGAGGGTTGGAAGCTCGAGTAGGATATTAAGTGCCTTATAGATATGTGGGGAGCGAACGCGTGCCACGAAGGGTCGAGCACGCACACGAGGATAGAGGATCGCGGCTGTCTGTACGCTTTCGTGGTGTGGCCTTACGAATTAATGTGATCGATGCTCGGAGATAAGAAGGTTAAAGCGGATAGGAAGAAGCCTTCTCTCGTCCCTTTCACGTCCGGCGCGCTCTTTGGCTCCCGCGCCGGCCGCACGGGATCGCACCGATCTAATTTACGGTCGGAACAGCGGACGAGGCGTCTTACAAAGTGGTTCCAGGATGGACTGGGCGACGATGGTGTGCGCGGTTTTGTTGCGCGCGACGCAACGCGAGAAGGTCGTCGATCATTCGCCAGTCTCAGGTAACGTTAGATTATCGGGAGGTCCACAGGGTGCAACGACGAAGATACGGCTCGACGAAACTTTATTTATCAGAGGGCGAGTGGGGTTCGCGTGAAGTCTCGAGTTCGTATCTCCTTTCTACAGCGTGGTGGGATTTTCTTTTTCTCTAATAATTTTAGACGAAGTCGAACGAGTGGCTCGGGTCGCGAGGTAAGTGCAAAGCACCGAGAGACCACCGTAATACCGGATGGGATCTCTTCGAGAAATAATTAATTACAGGACGTCCCGACCCTCGTCTGAATTATGACACGAGCGAGCTGCCGGCATTGTCTCGCTCCGTGCATTTGTTTCCCTTTGATTTAGGTGCTCCCAACCAAATGTCCCACCCACGGAGGCCAGGGAGGACGCGTCTAGGCGCGCCCGAGAGAGAACCTCGGACCGAGCTAAGACTTCGGGCGCGAGATTAGAGGCCATTATGGTGCCAGGGCGTCTAAATGGAGCGCTCCATTGTAAATGCACCGCCTCGACGAGACGCACGACCTGGATCCTCTTCGAGTGCCACTCCAAAATGGAGTTTATTATTCGCTAAGGCGCTTACACCCTTGGATCCTTCGTTGCCACCGAGTGGCCCGCGATGAATTACTAAATTTCATTTGCGACCGTACCAACGGCCGATTCTCGGGAAGAAGCTGGTATAAGTGGGGAAAAAATGCGTCTGGGCTCTCGAGTGAATGCAGGTTCAACCCGGAGGATCGCCGGTGAGAGAGGGTCGGAATGCGGAATGAGTCAGAGCCCAATGATTTAGCGGATGGAGATCGAGTGGACAACGGCGAGGACCAATTGGCTCGCGTGACTAACCCTTAGAGGAGGGCGAAGAACGCGGAACAGGTGAAAGGGATTAAGAATGCACGAATATTCGGAGAACCTTTTTCTTTGCAGGGCGCGCGTGCTCCGAAATAATGCACGCTGTACTTCGGTGACTTACTGGTGCTTCGCGGAGGTATTTTAGCGGCTCGCGACAAAAGCGTGGAACGATTCGTGCGCGACAATTGGAGACCGCAAATAGCGGATACCATGCCGATGAACTTGCGAGCGCATTGCGTCGCGGCTTCGTGCTCTCGAGGAAGCGTGTAAATGCGTCCTAAGACCCACGAGGAGACCGCGAGCGAACCACAAGTTCGCCCACCCACTTTGGCAAGGACGATGCTGGTTGGCTTACCGCGGAATGATCGATTCAACGCGCGCTCTACAAAAGACGCGTTCCAGCGAATCCAATCGAAATCCTAGTAACGAAATTTCAGGACACGAGGAACTTACAGTCGGTAGACTCAGTTCCAAAGTTTCGACGCGCGTATAAAAAAACACTCACCACTTTGTCGTCCGCGTAGATGATGGACGATCTTGGAGCACCGGTTACCAAGACGGAGAGCAGCAGCACCGAAACGACGCGTCGAATCATCTTGGTCCTCGTTAAAAATATCCTTCTTCCGCGATGTGTTAAATCTCCCGTAACTCTTTCCCCCTCCCGAGTCGATATCGCGATTCACCTAATCCACGAAGAACGGAGTCACTGTCGTTCACTTTGGTTCTTCACGATCCTCGCCCAAAATTCCTAGAGACGCGTAATCCACAATTGGGGGGTTGGTGGCGCGGTAAACGTTGCACGCTTCACCGACGCGAACTGAACTTGACGAGAGGATCGCGCGCGTACGCGAGTCCCCGGCAATTAAAAGGCACTATGATAATCGTAAACGCGGGAGAGAGGGAGAAGATATTATTCGTCGTATCGAGGCTCCGAGCACGCGCACCGTCTCTCCCTCTCGTTCGCGGGGTTATTCGTCAGGAGAAGAAGAGTGGGACGACACTGGCTCGATTCATTTCTCGTCTCGAAGGGAAGGCGCGCGCGGGCTTCGTCGCGGACGAGGGCGCCGAAGTAAACAAGAAGAAGGAGAACAAGCGACGTAACACAAACAGTCGCGGTGTTGTTTGCGGGGTGAGATGCGGTGCTTTCGCGCTGAAAGTCGAGAGGAGACTGGTCGAGGGCTTCGCTCCTCGGTTCGAGCGAGCGAGCCGGCACGAGGAAAAGGAAAATGACGAATGAATACGCTCTACTGCCTCCCGGAATCAGGTGAAGAGACCCAGTGACGAGACCCGGCCCTCTCGCTTCTATCTCGCGGCAAGGGAGAGTCGACCTTTCTTGGAGGCCGCAACTGGCCACTTCCGCCGGCCACCTCGAACGACGACGCGCACACGCGTCACGACGCTCTCGCTTTTACGACCACCTCTTCCTCTGCTCGCGTTCTCTCTTCATTCCTCCTCTTTCTTCTCTCACCTAGCCTTTCTTCCTTACCCTCCTCCAGTCGCGTCCCACCCCGTTTCTTCTTCTCTCCGCGATTTCCTTCTGAATTTTTCCGTCACTCTCTCCGGGTGACTGTGATTCACCCCGAAATCAAGGAACGAGACTAGGTGTCGAGGGAATGCCGGGAGATCTTTCCTTGCGAGCAGTCAGATCGCTCCTCGATTGCTTAATTTAATTTACCCGCGCACTATCACTGATCGCGTTGACCGAATTTTATCCTTTTTTTTCTCCACCACTGGCGCTCGTCCCACGAGCTTGTCGAATTTCAAAAGAATCTCTCTCTCTCTCTCAGAGATTCGCTCGATCTTCGTGAAACTTTGCGATCGCCAACTTTACGTTTCACGCACTTCTCTTCGACCTTCTCACTCGCGCTGACACTTCCTCTCGCCTACTCCACGCCGCTCCGTGAGCTTCAGGGTCCTCCGTCCTGTTCCCTCCTCCTCCCTCCTTTCGTCGTCTTCTTTCTCTGTCTCTTCCTTCGCGCGGATCTGCCGACTTCCGTCAGCTTAGCGCTACGTCGTCGACGCCGACGATGACGGCGACGACGCTCACTTCCGGCCTGGTTCTTTCCACCGATTTCGGGATTTCCAGCGGGCGGCGGCACGTCCATCCGCCAACCTGGCGCAAGAAATTTGTTTTGTTCTTACCACTCGATTGGATCGTTGACCGGTGTAACGGTCGGATGTTGTTATTAAAGCTACGACTAAGTAATGAGCTCGACGGTGGATAAATTAGTACGGGAAAACAAAAAATCGGTTAAAGGATCCCTAGGTCGACGGATCGAATTTTTCCTAATTCGTGCATACGAGAACGTGGAAGCCTGATCGTGGAGTGGAGCTAAAAGTGCCGATGAAGGTGACAAAGATGAGCAGGGGAGAGCGGAGAGCGCGGTTAAAGAAAACGGATGCGTGCGTAGCGGAGAGTCGGCCGGAAACCGGAAGAAGATCAAACGGGGTCCAAAAGAACTAGAATCGTTATCTTCGTTGGAACGTGCCAACGCGGGGTGACCTCGTTTCTTGCGGCCCGATAACCGGAATTCTTTGCTCTCCGATACTGGAGCGCGGTTCTCCAGGGGTACTCGACGCGCTCGATTTTCCGATTTCGAGAAATCGATACCACGGGGAAGGGAAAAATCGGGAGCTTGACGATTTACCTTTCAGAAGTGCGATCGAGAAGGGCCAACTACGCGCGTTCGCGTATCCTCGTAGACTTTTCGCCCGATGTGACGGCCTTGGGTGTATCCTTCTGGCACGGCCATTCTTGCGCGGTCACCCTCCAAACGTTTCGCCGAACTATTCGAGAATCCAAGGAACGCCCGTTCACTTCCGTTACGACGTACGGTCACGTCTTCACGGGGTTCCTCGATCGCCCCGACGTCCTCGGCTCCTTTTTCTTTCTTCACCCTCTTTCTCTCTCGCTCACCGTCCGTTACTCTTGAGCCGCCCACGCGTCCGCCGCCCGCGACAAATTAATTTTCAGTGCGTCCAGCGCGCACACCGTGCGTAGTATCTCCGACTCCCAATCTGCCGGGAGGTTTCCTCTCTCCTCTCGCCTCGCGTCCTTCCTTCCTTCCTTCCGTCCTTCTCTCGGTGGTTTCCTATGGTCGTCGGTACGCCAGCCACCACCGTAATTCCCCTCGTCGAGCTTTCCGGTATCGCCTTCGGTCTCACTCCGTGTATCCCTGAAAGACGAATCGTGAGCGGTGAGTACGCGAGAACAAAGGAGGCGAATTATCGTTGCCCGTATCGGGGGGTGAAGGAAAAAGAGAGACGGTGGGCAACTGAGAGAACGAGAGAGATATAGAGAGAGATGTGTTCCGACACCGCGATATCAGAGGGGCATTGACGCGATTCTTTCCGCGGTAAACACACGCGGCAGATAATCTCGGTATGCGAGAAGAGCGCATTCGACCAGTGAAAAACGAGCTAGAGGCAGGATTTTCTTGAGTCGAACGAGAAGTTGCGGCGAGCTTCCACGAAGTTTTTTTTTCCACTCTGATGAAAAGTCACTCCTCTGACGCATGGAACAAGCTGACCGTTGCCAAAGGTCGCGTCGGTGGTTTTAGGTCGACGATGTATTACACGTGAACCGTAACGACGGACGCGAGGAAAAACAATTATCCTGCGGTAAGGAGCCGGAAGTGTGATTTCCTGAGACATTGATTCCGCGACGAGTTGCGATTGGGATTCTTTGTCTCGTCGCGGGACGGCGTGAGACGGGTCCGGATAAAGTTTTACTCGCGCCGAGTACGCGCGATAAAAGTGACGGCGGGTTAAGGTCTGACCGCTGCCAGTCGTCGTCGCGTAGGAATCGGCCGACCGTGCTCCTCCAACGAGCGTAGAGAATGTTCACTGCGAACGCCGGCATTCTCATTGCCGTATTAAGCGAGTCATCCTTCCATATTCCGCTTTAAAGTTAAACGAACGGACTCGGCGAAGAGCGCGTTTATCCGGTCGAAGGAACCACGCAATTACCTATCTTTCACAATTGGCAATTTCATACTCGATACGAGACTAAAGGAATTTTACTAATTTATTCATACCATCGTAAATTTCTCGTGTAAAATCTATTCTCGATTCGAATAATGCAGAATGCCGAGCCAAAGGATTTTCCAATCGAAGAAATTACTTCGCAGTCGGGTGATCCGCTTTAAAATGCAATCCCGGCTTTTGCACGCAATGCGTTTGTCGGGGAGATAGAGGGAAAGCGCAACGGAATGCAGGAGCGTCTGTGCGCTCTACACAATAAGGCCAGGACCCGTACGAGCGGGAGGATGCGTATTCCCGCGCGCGATAGGCCGGATGGAATGCGATCTGCGGTTTGTCCTACGTGCGAATGCAAATAATTCGTTCGATATGCTAATCGAGGAGCCAGATTCTACCTGCCCGTGATTCGAAGCTCCGTTGTTCGAACGAAAATGAATCCTCGACGATGCGAGGTCGAAGTGCGCTCGTGCTCCAACACGAGATAATAAATAGAGGGAGAAGAGACGTGGTTGGTGATTCGAGGACCGCTTTGCATTCCGTTGTGAAATGCTCGAGAATAATATTGAGAATAATACGCGCTGTTTTTTCACAAATGGAAATATGGAACGGGGCTGAGCGAAGTTAGAAACAGCAGGTCGGACGATGGAATAATATTGTAGCACTTGGAATTTTGCATGCGGGTACTTAAGTGGACGCTCAATCGAAATGGAGTACTACAAAGAAAATCCAATGACGTTACGGGTGGACGCACGCGCGAATGACCATGACTCAGAATTTCATTAAAAGTACGTTTCCATATAGCGGGTGGTGCGAGCACGCTTAACCGTTCCGTGGGTAGGCCACGAACGCGTATCGTAGGACAATCTAACATAAACACGGATTTCAATCGCCCCCTGGCGACGGCTGAAAATGTTTCTACATCTGGAAATGTCATGCTCTTAGTCCTTCAACTTCTTGCCTCGCGCTCTCTCTCTTCTCTCTCCATTACTGGAAAAATCCAGTTATCTTCGCGCAACGAAGCCAAGGAGACCACCGAGTACGTAACGATGCTCGTGGAAAAACGTAAGAAAAGTCCGTACACTTTTGCGGACGGTCTGCTACGCGTCGCATCCCGCCGCGCCGCGCCGGCCTGCGGGCATTTATTTGGCGCATACCCTTAAAAGGACGCGAACGGAGTGCGTGGAATAAAAACGGGAGGATCCGTCGACCGACATTAAAAGGAAAGCAAAAAGAAGTGCGCGCTCCGATGTCCTCTATCCCTGACCCTCCTTCTCCCCACCCCCTTCACACTTTTTCCATCTACTTCCCTCTTTTCTTCCTTTCACTCGCACACCTCTCTCGCTTACTTTCCTCTTCTCCCCACCCTCGTGTCCCACCTCTTTCTCTCTCCTTCGCGTCGAGCGCCGCCCGCGTACGTTTATCGTCGCGAGCACTAGATCTCAATTAATATACCGATGGAAAATCGTGAGTGGCCATTGTGGTGAGAGGAAGACGGGAAAATGAAGAGAAAGAGAAGGAAAGAGAGAGACGGAGAGCAAGAGAGATAGAGATAGAGAGAGTGTGTGTTAGAGAAAGAGATGGGAAGAGAGGGAGTGGAGGTGACTGACCGTACTCGTGGCGTCGTTGTTCTGGATGCTATTACATCTGACAGCTGTCAATGAGTATTGCGAAGTGGAACCGGCACGGTGAGCGTGTGTCTGTGTGGGTGAGTGGAGGTTACGTAGAGCAAGCGTGCTCCGCCGGTACTTCTCGTGACACTGATTTGGCGAGAACGAGACCGAAACAGGGAAAACATACGCACGGTGCGCCGCGTGCCGCGCGACTGACGCTCGATCTCTTTGAGGACTCCCACTGCGTTCCCCCCACTATCGTCTACCCTGAAGTTGTCCCTCTTTCAGCATTGGCCAGGCCCACCGTGCGCGCGGTCTCTCCTCGCCCTGGCTTCGCTCTTCGTTCCAATCTCTCGCAAGGCCCGCGACAATCTCCCTTTTTTTTCTCTATCCCCTACGTTACCGCAAATTCGAATAGGAAAATTCGTTCCACTTCGGACGACAGCCGAGTACGACGACAGATACACGAAGATCGTGGAGATAACAGTTTCGGAGTGGCGCTGGAAGTTCATCGGCGCAAGGTATCACTCGATATTTCGGGATAAAAGACAAATAAGCGGATAAGGATGTGAAAAATTCGCGATACTCTTTGGCTCGCGAGGAGCGAGAAAGAGAGAGAGAGATGGTAGCTCGCTTTCCAACAACAAATAATCTAAAAATACTTGGTATTACTTGGAATTCTCTCCCAGCTATTTATAATTTCCAGAGGCTTATAGGAGCCGGCAATACTTCAGCTACTTGGAGTAACCTTTGAACAGCAGGGGCCCCGAGATCCTCGTGGACGACCCTGCCTTTCTACGCCCGAGTCTACACCCACACGTTTTTTTCCAGCGAGCGGGACGAGTCTTCCCGCGTTGGCGGACGAGAACTTGTAAGTACGATTTTGATACGACGTAAGCGGCCGAAAACGATAATCTCGATTTGTTACGTTGACATTAAGAAACGACCTTGCGGGTCCTAGCTCGAGCCGGTAACGATCCTACTTCCAAAAGTGGCGCGACGTTTGACACTTTGAGAAATGCTTCCATCCTCGTGAAAATAATAGGACGCCTGAAAGATAATTCCGTGGGTGTGCTAGGAATTTAAATTCGCAATAAGAGTTCGTAGGTTTGGGGCTGTATGGAAGTAGCGTGTGTATGGAGATTCGTGCGAGTAGAAATTAAGAACGACACGAGTGACGGCAGTGGAATAAATTTAATGTAGCGTCCGGCTGAACTTCGGCCCTGTCTGACGTCCGCTTGACGTGCCCTCGGGAACGTCACAAACAACACGGGGAAGACCGATTGTTCTCAATGAGGGACGACCATTGGACACACCTGATGCCTAATGAGCCTCAGAGGACACCGAATCCACTTTGTCTCTGGTTTCGATTATCCTCCTGTTTCTCTCTAAGCAAAAGTACTGCACCCAAGTGGGCATCAGGACCGTAGAAACTTGTGCTTCGAATCGACCTTCTCCAAGACCTTGCGCGGAATTGCCTTAAAGCGAGATAGGGGGTCTTTCGAGATATCGTTTTTAAGATATACGATTCACCTCGGCCCAATGTTAGATGCGATCGACCAGCCATAAGTCGCAACGAGGACGACCGATCGATTTATTCTTTTGAGAGGAGGATGAGAAAGTTTTCTTTATTTATTTAATTTTTTAAGCGCAAACTCCGTTTGTTCTACGGTGAGTGGTTTTACGAAACTGCGCTCTCGGAAAACGAGTGGTCGTTAAACTGACTCTGGCGCGAGAAGATCCCTGGGCCAATGACCAGCCGTTTCCCGGGAGATAAAGCTACGTTAGGTTAAGTGATAACCCGCGATGGATTCATCCTGTCGAAGACGAGTGGGTGCTTCGACCGGAAATACGGCACACCGGAACCACAAGCGACACGGTCGCTAACACGGCACTGAGACGATCGGACAAGCACGCGACCAACCGGCAACTGAGTAGGTGCACGTATATAAACTGGTTATTAATATTTCTCCGATGAAAAAAATCATTGCATCGATTGAATTTTTCTAAGAGTCTGCTATTACCAACTCCCATTCTAATCACAATAGTATCTCATTTTCCACCTTCGCGTTGCAGATCTCGCCTTTGAACTCTGGTCTTCAAAGCCGCGTAAAGCAGGTAACTTCCTCTGCACAGTTTCAACGATAGAAACGACGACAATAGGTAAGACGCTCTTAAGGACAAAGGAAGGAGGGAACGGAGGAAGTTGCGAAAGTGCACTGCCAAGAATTTCGTAAGTATCATGCTAATGTGTTTGCCACTGAGTTCGTTGACTATCGTGTACTCGCACACTTCCGTTGCAAGCCTCGGAATTACGTTTGGAATATTTTATTTGTACGAGACGCTTCACGTAGGCGGTCGTGTCGCCATCAATGTGCGAGAAAAAAATCTGAGAATGTATCGAATAAAGGAACGGGCGAAAACTCTGATACAGAAGTATCAAAGTGATTCATAAGCAGACGCGACAGGGCGGAAGTTACTGATTATTTCTAAGAGTGGTGACCTCTACATCCATGCCTGGCAAGGGTCAATCGCCTTTTTGCCAATTAACTCGGCTCCACTTACACGCGAATATAAGGAAAACAAAAGCGGACATGGAAATGAATGTACGGTACAGACAGTCTGGAAGGACTAATTAATTAGAGAACTTCCATGTCGCAAGAACGCTACGCAATTGAATACGATGACTACCTAATAACAATTAATTTGGAATGGAATACACGAGTAGACGTTAACGTTTGTTAGAAGTATCCCTGTTGTCCTTCCCCTTCCGTCCGTGTCATATCAGATATATAAATGATTCAGTTTGGAGAAATGCATACCTGAGCTTTTAGAAGTCCACTTTCTTTGAAAATCTGACAGTAAATATTTACT
Source organism: Tiphia femorata (assembly GCA_944319695.1). Classification (NCBI taxonomy): domain Eukaryota; kingdom Metazoa; phylum Arthropoda; class Insecta; order Hymenoptera; family Tiphiidae; genus Tiphia; species Tiphia femorata. The sequence continues at coordinate 4,570,335 of OX090899.1, forward strand.
TGCCCGTCTCTTTACATTTGAATTAATATTCTGATAGCCACTCTATGTTTACTGTATTCAATGTAAACGGTGTATGTACAAAGGCACAACTGTTGAAATTTGCAAGTGTAATCAATAATGTAAACATATTATTATTTCAGTTAAATGGGAATTTATGAATTCGTCGCAATATGCATTCCGCCGAAATTTTCCTTACGACATATACATTTATAAAAATAGAAAATGTTTGTTTCTAATTATGCATATTTTAATTTCGAATTTAAGTTCACTGCGGCTCTGCAACGTCAGTAATGCGTTTAAGGTCCGACACCTACTATCATTGCGGCCATCTACTGGAAGAGACGAAATACTACTCTTGAAATTTACATTTTAGTATTAAAAAAGAACAAGCAGCTCTGCTACCAACTGATGTCAAACTGGAGATTTTACTTTGAAAGGCGACAATGGAATATCGAGCTTATCGACGGGTAATGTTTCAAAGCGTATGTTAATGTGGATAATTATACGTGAGCTGGGTGGCTTAATTATACATTTTAAGTATTAATATCATGCATCTCTAAGTATGTCAAAGATTGTACAAATAAGTTAATGCATTTCAAATTTATCTGTCTATTAATTTCATGGGCCTGCTATTTATGCAGTTTCACGTTACTCTTATTCATTTATTAAGTACAAGTTGCACGTTATTTATTTATTCGCTAGTTTATGGCCTACATTTTAAACAAGCTGCATTATTTATTTGGCAGCATTTAAATAATATATTAGCATTGTAATTATGGTTCTTACCTTTTGTAGAAAATACAACAGCCATGATAAGCCTGATGCGAGATATCGACGGTCAGTAACAATATACTCCAGTTAAGGTTATCTGTTGCTAATGAACAAACAATTGAAAGACTGCAAAAAAATGGGAGATCTACATTATAATAATCACCCCTTCCCCCTGTATCTGTATTTTTTTTTTTTTATAAATAGTATTCATTTTCATCTATCATTTCGAGTAGTCGATATATATAACGAAAATTGAACTTTACTTTCTTGTAAAAATATGTGCAGGTACTAACTTGCTGCAATCCACGATAGACAGAATACAATCTGATATGGGGCATAAAAGCAGTTTACGGATATTACCAGGTGGAGGTTTCTGCTTTATGTAGATCCCCGGTCCGGTGGCTCTCACTTCGTAGGTCTGTGGTAGGAGGCGCAGGCGAGCTACGGCCGAATGCACAGTCGATCCCTGTAACAGTCGCTCACTCTACAGTTAGTTGTGCAGAATCCTGTCATACCAACGCTTGTTAAACAGGGGACCCACGAAATTCAACAGGGCGAATAATACCCGTCGATACGTAAGATTTCCAATTAATCGTAGTGCCGGTCAAGTGGACACATTTAAATATCTTCTTCCGTATTATTTACTTTTCTCTCGGTGAATCTGGGATACCAAAGTCCATCTAAAAATTACAATTAATTAGAATGAAGTGCATTTTAAATCTGAGTTAGAAAGTTAACTCTTTTTTGCAGGAGCTCGACTACATCGGCTTCCAATCGCGAATGTGGAAGCTGAGATCGTCGAGAACACTCATATCCGGTGCGCCAGGTAGTCGTTTCGACGATTCGGCGTGAGTACAAAATAAAATCATAAAAATAAGATTTTCCTCGAACTAGCGCAGAGGCTGTAGCAAAATATTTTGTACCAGAATGCCCGAGTCTCGTAGCATTCAGATTTGTCGTCTGGCAGAAGGAAATGCGGTGAGAAATCCGCGAATCCCTTCGGCCTTCGGCGCTCATTTATTTTTCTCCCGCGGCACGACGCCGCCGCCTGGACCGCGTGCGACCGGCTTTTAATGGTGGCTCGCCGATTTTACGATGTTTCAGGGAAGGCATAAAGAGCGTAATTTATGAACATCAGCGGAAAGGCGCAGCGCAGTCCGGACACACGAAAAGCGTTTCGAAGCTTTGCGATTTTCAGGTTTCTTTGCGCAAGAGGCGCACGACTCACGGCCGCGCCATCGAGGCACCGGGACGCTTTCTAAGTCCACCGTGAGTAGTTCTCTATTCCCGATTCCTCGGTGATTAATGACGACGCGAGAAATCCTCCCTCGAGGACAGCGACGGGGCCGCCCGCTTCTGTCGATGGGGATATTAATGGATTTGTCGTAGAGAAACGCGCGCCTTCCTATCTCGCATGTAATTAGTGACTGCGCCCCGTCTAGCCAGGAGGAGAGAGCGAACGTTCGATAAGTTTTCGCAAAACAACGCCGCCCATCTGCCGATAGCGATTGACACGTGTTGATATTCAACGGGCTCTCAATCGTGGAATAAACGACGGACGTGAACTAGCCGCTTAGTCGGACAAAAGGAAACCAGCAGGTACTTCATTCGATCTCCTTTTTATAGTTAGCTTATCTCGCAAGTGTGTCCATCGTGACGCTTAGGGGAGAAAAAAGAATTGTATCTACGATTCGGTGAATCTTAGGAGTTCCACGAGTATGAATATCGTGTGGACGAGAGGGTAACGATTAACGATTTACCTTGATTACACGATCGTGCAACCTTTAACGTCCACCACTGATATATTGCCTCTCGGATAACGTAAATATCGTGCGCCTCCGAGAAATTAAAAAAAAATCTTATCCGACGATATTTCACCACGACCGACAGCTTTTCTACTCGGCGGACATAAAAATGGCGATTGCCATAAAGGAGTTAGCGCGCGCAGAATTACGAGCTTGTCGGGGGTAATTTTTCTCCTCGTCTTTTCTTTCCCAGACTTTCCATCCAAAGAGCAACCTCGCGCAGGATGCCACGCATAATGACGTACATGTTTATTGTCATGGGTACACTTTCACTTCCGGCCAGGCCACGCCCGAGGCAATCTACCGCGATGATCGAACGAAAGCGCGATATTCATTCGAGGATCATCGATTAGTATCGGAATATTTATCGGTAATTTCCATCGCAGATGATCGAAAGGACATCCCATGCTAAAGTTTTGCGTTAATAACTTTTTATTATACAACTGAACAAAATAGTTCATGCTGACGACCGACTATCGATAAGGTGAAACGACAAGCCAAAAGTTGGAAAGGGTCGATCGATTTCAAGGGTGTTCTAATAACCGCGAATTACACACGTAAACTCGAATTCGATGTCAACTCGTTCAATATTATACATCGTATATCTGTTACAATACCTATGTTATGACTGAAGGAGTATTATCAACGGTCGACGAGTTCTGCTCTTGGTAACGAATTCACCGCTGGAACCACCGAGAAAATTTAAAGTGACAAAGAAGCCGCGTGCCACGATCATGTCCGTCAGATAAGAATTCGACTGGCCATTCGAGGCTTCCCTCGTTAAATGAGCCGGTAACGAGCAGCGACAGGGTTAATTAGTATTTCAGACCACACGAAGATCCACGTCGTTGCTACCGAACGGTATGCTTCTCCCCAGAGATGCAAGCAGAGTGTGCGTAATGATACGACCAGAAGCTTCGTAATATATTTTTCCTGTCCGCCGTAAGAAAGATGCTTGGCGTCATGGCATTAATTTATTCCTGCGAGAAAATATTTCGCCGATGAATCTTCTCATCTCGCAGAAACTCTACGAAGAAGCTCATTCCGTAGTATTTCTCGATTCTTATGAAGTAAGAAATAGTCGTGCGTTAGGAATTTCGCATCGACTGGTAGAACTCGAATACTCGAATATTTAGATGTTCGAACGCGCGAATACGTAGCGACGTGCGATTGACGCGACGACAACGATGATTCATAGGCGGCTTCCTCCCGCTTATTCGACATAGATATGCCGAATGAATATTCAAACCGGCATTGACACGAAGACTTTATCGGTAGCACGCATACATTTGTACGTTTCACTTTACGTACGATTCGCATTTCGCGACATCGTCCTATTAAATATTTGAGCGGTCCGACTTCCTTTCAACGTGATCGTAAATCGAAGTGCAACGCGGAATATTTATCATCCCGCCCAGGAATTCTCTTGGATACGCGTCAAGATTTTTTAACATGCACCGGAGGCAGCCTCACGTGTTACCACAACGTTACTGGGCGCAATGTGTAATGCCGCCGCTTACGACGTCGCTTTTCTCGCTTCATGCGTGCGCGGCATAAACTCGATGCGACTGGTTCCTTCCATCTACGCAGCCACGCGTCTGGCCGTGATCTTTTATGAAACCATAATGCTCACAGCCGATCCTCCTCCCTATATATCACGGCCATTACGAGCGATTCTGCTTATTCTCTCCCTTTCTCCATCTTCCTCCTTTCACGCACCCTCTCCGCCTTTCACGCGTCTACCACCACCCTCGTCTCTCTTCCACAAGCTCTCGTGTCCACGCGACTTTTCCATCGAATTCGCTCTCTTATAATCGCCTCTCCCTCTCGCGATTATTCGTACTTCGCGCGCGACTGTAAGTATCGAGAACCGGCTTAACGAGCGCCGAGCGAACATTGCGAAACGGTCGGAAGACGTTAATGCGCGTTAAGACGGGACGACGATCGGTGATTACCGTGAGCGGTTATAATTGGCGCGCCGAAGAGATAGCGAAAGTGGAAAGTTCGAATTACCCTTAAGAGCGCGAAAGGACTTCTAGGTAGTTGAGAATTGTTCTCTTCGTTTAAGGTAGACGTTACTGGGAACGTCGAGTACCGTAGGAACGATCGTTCGAGGGCGTAGGCTGAAAAAAACCATCTCTGGCGTGAACTTGGAAACTAGTAAATCTGGAGCCGTCGAGACGAAGAAGTCACATTTGACCCTCGGCGCGAGACGTCGCGAGGACACCACTCGAAAACGACTCCTTCGGCGCGCCAGTGATTTACGATACGTCGCGCGAAGAGTCGTCAAATTGTTTCACATTGATTTTCAGGTCGACTGCCCTCGGTAACGCGCGCCACGTCTCTTTCGTCGTTTCTCTCTGTCCTTCCCTCTGCCCACACGCGACGTCTCCCGCGAAACCATTGTGGTTTCCAGGCGCTTATTTATGTGCGGCCCGTTTCCGCCCCTTCCGCTTGGCGTTTAGGGCCGTTGACTTCGCCCGTACGATAGTTCTGTCGTCGGGACTGACGGCTCCGCGCGTTGTCACTTTGTCAGGCTCGCGCGCTCGCTCACGCTTCTCTCGCATGGCTCGACCAGAAGCTGTAAAACCGTTTCTCTTCCGTTGACAAAAGTAACGAGAGGTAATGAGAAATTGTAGGTACCCTCGTAGCATCCGATTGCAAAATTTCGTCGACCCTAAAGCACTGAGATGCGCGTCAATAGATCGTTACGAATTTACATCGTTCGAAGTTGCCCTTGTTCGTTTCGCCTTTCGGTTGCGCATCCGAGAGCGTGGACGGAAGAATTCCTCACGAATGAGGAGAGAGATTTTAATTTTGTCCACCCTAATGGACGAAGTATTGAGATGCGCGCCGATAGATCGTTACGAATTTACATCGTTCGAAGTTGCCCTTGTTCCTTTCGCCTTTCAGTTGCGCATCCGAAAGCGCGGACGGAAGAATTCCTCACGAATGAGGAGAGAGATTTTAATTTTGTCCACCCTAATGGACGAAGTACTGAGATGCGCGCCGATAGATCGTTACGAATTTACATCGTTCGAAGTTACCCTTGTTCCTTTCGCCTTTCGGTTGCGCATCCGAGACTGTGGTCTGAAGAATTCCTGACGAATGAGGAGAGGGATTTTTACGCGTGGCCGCGGGCATGCCGCGCCGACCTGTATGCAGAAGGAAGGGGAGACGGCCTCATAACGTATGTATCTTGCTTTCTATCGTGGGGGGGCCACTCGAAACCATATTAGTGCATCCTGCATTGCGCAAACTGCACGCTCCAACTGCAATCTGGCCCCATATTAGTGGCGCACGCTCCTTTCGCGTCCGTTCATTGATTGGGCTCCGTGTTCTCCGAGTCTCCCCCTCCGAGCGCATTTCCCGAAGATTTACATACCGATCTGTGCCCGCGGTCTAGTACGCTGCCATTGTTTCGCCTAGTTCTCGATTTCACGTGAAATCCGACCGCAAGGATACGTCTCCTCGCGATCGCGGCTCCACTCAGCTTCGTTAAGATATAATGTACCCTACAGAAGTCACGTTTAGAGTTTAATTCGATGGAATCGTCCGATTGTTCGAACGTCTAAGGACTCGACGAGAAGATTTCGAAGCTGAATACACACCAGTGGAGGAAGGTGCAGCGCTCAAATACGAATCAATGTCGTCTCACTTCCCGTCCTCTCGCGGCCCTCCCATTGGATCCACAAATGGGTCGAGCGTCTCCGATTTCGCGTTACGCAAAGCTTTGCCCGCAATTGGGCTCGCCAGTTCAATTTCACGTCCACCTGAGCTTAACAACGTAACGACACGACACGCAAGGGCGAATCTACACTACGGCCTGCGGCTAATATCGTGTCACGGACACAAGGTACGAAGGAGGAGGCCGCGCGGGCCCGGTTAACTCCCATTGTTCGATACGACCCGCATTTACGTTTTACCATCCGATTCACCTCTGCGCGACGAACCGCGTTCGAGTACGCGTAAAAGCGAAGGACGCTCGGTGGCTCTGTCGAAGGTGGAATACGTTTCAATTGTTAATTACCCGCTTCTCGAAATAAGCGAACGGCAATGGTGGATGCGAGAAGGATATAAAAAAGGTCGACGTAAACGCGACATCCGGCGCCCGCGCCAACAATTCTACCCAATTGAAGGAGCGAGAGAGCTCGCGTCCAGTTGGCCGTAATTATCTTCAACGATATCGCGGCACCCTCGTCGCTCGCTCGCGCGCGCGCGTCACTTGATAGCGCAATTAGCGTGGTAGTCTAGTCGACACGGCCGTGTGAAACTGCGCGTTGCCGGTCGTGGGGCGCAGGCGGTAAAACGCGAGCGATCGCATTAATCGTTAACTATCTTGCACCGTGGTGCAGCACGCGGCCTGGGGTCTCCTTCTCCGTGTTGGCGCGCACCGCACGCCCGTGGATACGCGCCGTTCCACGTATAATAGCGACAGTCGTAAAGTTAAAGCCGCGTCCAATTAATTCCCACCGGGTGTACTCTTCCGCCTCGTTTCACCTCTCCCGGCATGTCCGGCGCGCTTCGTTCCCCACCAGCTTTCTGCCGCTTCCTTCGGCCTATCGAGCAGGAAGCGCGCGCGATCGCCCGCGCGAGAAACCCTCGTTTGTTCGCTCGCGCGAACTGCGCCTGTTCACGTGGCGCGCGCGAACTCCGTGGAAATTAATTTTAGGCCTCGCCTCCACGTTCCGCGTCGCCTCGCATCCTTCTTTCCGAAGGACGGAAAACTCGAGCGGCGCGAGATCTTTCCGCGAGAGAAGTCTTCGTATCCGCGCGTCGTCGCTTCTCCTCCCACGGTACTGAAACTGGCACGCGATCGTCCACGCACTTCGTCGACTCCCATTTTCCGTCTTCTTCTTCTCACGCCTATTTATGCTCCACGCGTTCTTATTCCGTCCGCTCGTTCCCACGAGAGAGACAATGAACTCGCTTTTTGCCGGGAGGGAGAGTACTACCGCGCGCATCGTCGAGAAAACGTTGCGATACTTAAGAGATCACATGTGCGCGCGCGCGAAGTCTCGCGTGGAGGAAGCCGAAAGAAGGGCGCGGGATAACTATTAACGTTGAAATCCCTATTATCATTGGAATTATTCAAGCCCGCGGGTGTCACGCTTTATTAAGGATTTACTATGTGTGCGCTCGGGACTGTGTCATTACAACCGGATGCACGAGCGTGAAGAATCTGTTGTCGAATGCGCGTGTGGTCCGCGCGTCGCCTCCGCCTGAGATTAAGCGATTTCTCGGCGACTGCCCTTTTCTTTCGTCTCGCGATGACTTCGAGGAGGATGATATAAAGGATTAGGTGCACGCGATAGATGATAATAGGAATCTATCGTGGATCGTGCCGAGGATTGTTTATAAGGGGCAATTTTCATAACGACCGGGAATCGAATTGAATCGTGGGAGAGCGATATTTACGAGGTGATCCTTCGATCCGCTTGTACGCAATCCGAAGAGACTGTTCTTTTGTCGTGACACTTTTTCGACGTCCACTCCGAGCCATACTTACGTCCTATTTTATCGAGTGTCGACGACCGACGTTGAAGATTCGATGAAAGTCGCGAAGATCTCCCACGTGGCGTCTCACCGGAGACAGCAGCACTCTCACGAGCACGACGGGAGGCCCGAGAATCTCTCCTAGACTAGATTATGGAGTTCACATGTCGTATTATCATAGACAGTGCAATGTCACGAGCGTGCCTCGTCCCGTGTCGCTTCCACCTTGAAAGCGGCTTGCAGCGTAGCGCATAATGCGCCGAGATCACCGCAAGATCGATGAAACCTCGGCAAGTTGGCAGGCAGGGGGGCTTCGCGTGCTCACGTCGTCCACGTAAGAGCGATGCATCCACCATGGAAATGATACTGATTCACTCGCGTTAGTGCGCCTCGATGTCACCTACCACCCGGCCAAGGAGAACGAGAACGACGGTATGGAGAAATGGCAGAAAAGAATTCGCGTTACCTGCGAAACGTCTTCAAAAAATGGTCTTAGTATCGTAATCTTCGGAGTATTCCGGTTACGCGTCATTTAAAGATGAATAATAGATCTCTGGAGAATCACGCGTCTCCACCGACGACGACTACTTAATACGTGCCCGCCCGTGATTTACCGCGTCTTATTATACCTTGTATAAATACCGAGGGGATCCGAAGGAAATGAGTTTAATAAGTGCCGAGGGCGTCTCCTTGCTGCGCCGCGAGGAGACGAGCGACTGATTATTATTCCTAGCGGAAGACGAAATAGGGACGAGAGGTAAACGCGAGTATCACGTGCTGCCAGGCCGTTGCTTCTGCTACTACCGACAACGTTGCAAAAGCGCCTCCAGCATTTCGGACGATGAGGAACGGCCGGCGAAGGAGGAAGACGAAGAAGCGGGACGATGAGAAGAGGAGGTTTTGCCGCTCGTGGGAAGGTGGAACTGGGTTAATCCTAGGCGCTGATATTATTCGGAGATAGGTTTGGAAGAGCGTTAAAATGGTCCGGGCATTTGTCAAAGTCCTCGGGCTTTTGTCGTACTCCGTCTCTATTTATCTTCGCGCTTAAGGGAACGATGTGACGAGATTCGTATTTGCGTCTTCGAGCGTTGAAGACGCAAGAGAAATTATGTCTTCTTCCGGTACGATCGCGAAGTGACGAGGATCGCGTCGGTGAAGATCGAAAGCGAAATGAGAGGAAAAGGAATCGTTGCGAGGCCGAGTTTACGAGGAATGCTTTCCCGCGAGACGTAGTTCGACGTGCTTAACGGATGCACGATCCTCGTAGACAATTGCGCAGACCCGACGAACGAAATGAGGCAATTGCGAGGGTAAGGAGAGCGCGAGCGAGGAAGGAAAAATATTTTCATTTACGACTGGAGCCGCGCTCCGTCGGTTAATTCGCACGCCGTCAGCGTTGCTCAACGTGCCGAGGATGCCACGTCCATTCTCGATTCCACGATCGGTCTTACTCGACGTTGCGCGCGCGCGTAATTAAGCGCACGTTAGGAGAGTACGAGAACGAGAGGAGTTGTAAATTCTGCTCGTGTGCTCTCTATGTATTCAACCGTGCGCGCTCTAGATTATCAAGTCAGGCCCTCGGCGAACGCATTGGAAAACATCCCTGTAACCGGGACGGAGGATAACCTCGGCTCTTGCCTTCGCGAGAGATCGTTCTCGTTGACGGAAACGTCTACTCGATCGTCTACTAATTTTGCAAGAGCAATTCACTTTCACGGAATAAAAAGTTTTCCTCAAAGGATATTGCTCCAATGCCCATAAGAATTTCTTCCTCCGGAGTCACGTACGGTAGGCTTCGACTTTTTAAAACACGAGTTCGACAATGCTGCAATTTTTTTTAAATAAGAGTCGAGACAAGTCGAGGTTGGAGCTGAGAAAGGGTGCAGGAATTACGAATAGCAGAGAGATTACAGAGGAGACGAGAGAAAGCCCATCACCTGCCTCGGAGCGCGGCCCTTTGGGGCACGAAAGCCGAACATGCTCGGAGATCACGCACCCGAGACGGTGGAATTTCGACCGAGTTACTTCGGCGCTGACGTCTCAATGCAGCCACCGAACGGACCACCCAGCCGCGATACTTCCTACGACCGCCCAAACCAGAATTTCTCAAAAAAGGCGAGCGCGCGTGTGTGCACTGTTGGGAGGAGGGGGCGCGTCGGCGTGCATTCCGCCAGCGTGTGTACGGGTGCGCGTGCTCGCTCGTATTTAGGGGAGAATCTCGAAACATCGTGTTTCGGAAAGTCGACGAATCCGAGAGGAAAGAAGAGAGGTAGACGAGGAGGAGAAACGAGGAAGATGGCGATTCAGATGGGATCGCGCTCTCTCGGAATTCACCGGACCCCGCCTCCGATTGCGCTCACTTAGAAAATTACGTAGGTACTCCGCCGCGATAAAGGGACCCGGATCCTTTTTGTCGATCGATTTGTCCGGAACGTCGTCGACGATCAACAAGTTGCCGCGCGCACGATGGGATTATAAATCACCGGTGCGTTTCGAGGACCGAATTAAACGCGCTTGGAATGCCATAATTCGACGAGGGGAATGTACCACGGGTAGATAGTAATCGTTCACATTCGGCTCGGCGCGCGGAGCGGCTCGTATATGTATTAATCCGATAAAATATTCCGTTCGCCCGTGAGACGTCGCCTCGATTAACATAAGCTTTTATTTATCGACAAATTCGAAGGGGCGTCACGTACTCGAGCGTAATAATCCCTCTAATGTACGATATATCTGAGAAATATTAATATATACGCGGTAATCTCCCGCGCATCGTAATAGAGCTATGAAACGCGGCATCGCGGAACGCTATTTATTGGATATTAAAGTTTCGAGATATTCGAATTTACGAAAAGTCCACTGGGAAATTCTACACTCCGCCCGTACCCCTCGGCTCATCTTCACTTCGTATCTCTCGTTAGGTCCGCCATTCGTTTTCCAATTTTACGACACTTTCCCATCGATTCGATCCTCTTTCGCTTCAATAGACCGCTCCATTCGACGCGGCACGCGCATACGGGAATAATGCTCAAACGTCGAGCAAACATTATACCGACGTCCGGTATAAAAGACACATTCGAAGGCACGAGTCATCGCGGATACGATGTAATTGTTAGATAAATAATAACAGCGGATCCACGGAGAAAGTTTTCGAGACCCCCGCTGCTGCCTTCCGCCGCCGTCGATTCTCGCCTCGGTGAGAATTCTTTCGCGGGGAGAAAGTGAGAGGGAGTTTCCTTTTAAAAAGGAAGAGAAAAAGAGCTTTTTTTTATACCGAGGATTCTTCATTTATCGTTATCGCTTGTGTAACTGGCACGCTCTCGCGCGCTCTCTCGCTCGGTTGGGCCCGCATGCGGAGTTTCGCCGGACGATCGTCTCCTTCCTGTTTCGCGCGTCGTTGAACTTTCATGATTCACCGCGTGGACACGCCGAATGACATTATTATGCGCCGTTTGCGTCACACGAAGAAGGAGGCCAATCGACGATGCGAGGGGGTTGTGCTCCGCTGCTCCTGCTTAATGTCGAGGAGGAGAAGGAGGAGAAGGAGAACGTGGAGGTGGAGGAAGTGAAAGAGGTGGCGAGCCATCGCGCACAAAAGCACGAACCAAGCTGCCGAGGCCATTGTGCGTAAAAGTACACGCAACGCGATGCATTATCTCACGCAATGGGACACTGACACCCCGTTTGCGGTCTCCTCTGCGGCGTAAAGAGCCACACAAAGAGGGACGGGACTAACATGCCCGCACCGGCTGCGGAAAACTGATAAGCCGAGTGGCGTCTCTTCAAAGAGGAACGAGGTTTGTCGTTTACCGATCCGACTGTGGTCCTTCGCGTTGAGAAGATGATCGTGTCGTGACGATAGGTAAGTACGTCGGAAATACTTCGTATATAGATAAGTGTGATATATAAATATTCGTTTCCAGATAAGAGTAGAGAAACCGTGTAACCAAATTAAGAACATCGACGTTCGTTGTAGAGGAAGGAGGTCGGAAACGAGCGTACTGGTAATTTTGCGCCTATTAGACGTATTCCTTTGGCGAACCGTTCTCTTCGAGAAGCGTCCTATCGTGGCTCGAGTCGAAGAGCGGAAGTATCGTGAAGAACATTCTCGACCATTTTGGAGGTATTCCTTTGTGCGGGAGTCCACGAGCCGCTGGCGTGCTCGTCTTTCACTGTAACGACCTATCTTAATAAAGGCGCTCACAATCGGATTCAAAGATCCTACTGAACCGTCGGTCCACACAATGAGAGGAAGAGACCGTCGACCGTTAGAAACCCAGCGACACCTCGTCTGCATAATAAAAGAGACGCGTTATATAAACTTAACGTTCCTTCGCTTTGTGTCCCATTCGACGTCGATTCTCATTCGCTTCTAGCCTCGTATAGTTAATTATAATTGGATTTTTAGTTCGTCGGATACGAGCAGACGGAGCGGCCCTGTTCGTTTCAATCGTGAAGCGAACGAACGATGACAGACAAAACAAACTTTAAATTGAAGCGCGTAATGACGTTCTAAAAGATCACTGGGAAGTGCATTAATTCAATGACTTTGGAGTACCCGGTAGTTTTTGTGCTTATCCGACTGCCTGCCGCGCGTGGACTTAAGATCGACTCAACCTAGTGCCTACATCATTAGGTCTCTAATCCGATTTCCATCATTATCCGATAATGTAAAGGACCCTGTGCTTCGCCGTGACGGCACAAGCGTTCCGGCTTTCTTCGTCAAACAAACTTTAAGAAGTACAGCGGAAAGAACGTTACTTTTTAAGCACGACCGTAAAGAGAGTGACTATTATTTTCTATCAAAATCGCGTCCATACGATTATTTACCCAAAAAGTCATTACTCAGAAGTGTCTCGAGACCAAGCGTTTTCTCAAACGGACAATCGTCCCGATAGGTAGAACTTTTTGGAGCAATAAAATCAATCGTCGATGCGTACCTACTCGTGTCGTTAGCCAAATGAGCATCGTTGAAAGTACGAGGGGAAAACTGATAATGAAAAAGGTTGAATGGCATGCGAGGCGTTTCTTCTTCTCGGGGTCCGAGTGATTCAGCGAAAAGAGAGATGGAGATAGGTGGAAGAGGGAGAAAGAGAGAGAGAGAGAAAGAGATGAGAAGGCCGGCGGAAGAAAACGCGATTACGTCGCGGGCGAGCAGAACGAAAACTCGTTTCCCCCGCATTACCATTCACGTCCGAAACACGAGTCTCCTACCGTGCATGCGGCTCGTTTGATGCGCCCGAGCATTCTCGCCGCATCCTCCTTCCTCCTTCCTCCTGCGTCTCTCCTCGTTCTTTGCATTTCTCTCGTCGTATGTACTCATCCTTTCCCTCCTCCCACGAGCTACTCCTCCGCGGGATCGCCCGCACGATTCCCACACTGACTGTAAGCACGTCGCACACGCATCGCACCCCGTCTGTGGATCGAGGAGAGACGAGAGTAAGGAGCGCGAGAGAATTGCAAGAAGAAGAAGGAGGATAGGAGAGGGTCTAGCGAACGGCGGATCAAAGGAGTAAACGGGGGTGGAGAGGGATGGTGGAAGGAGGAGAAGGAGAATAGTAGTGGCGGGTGCTTTAAGGGCCCGGTGGCACGAGTCAAGTGGAAGCTCGTTGCCGCAATTACGGCGGAAACGAAACGACGCAGGCCAACAATACGAGAAATATCCCGCGCGCAAATACTCCTTCGGAGCGTAGAGAGGGTGGGAGAGAGATAGAGAGAGGCACGCGAGGAAGAATTATTATTACGGCCGTAGAGCGTGGCATTCCTGCTGCTGACGCGTGTTTACGTCTTGCGGAAATTGGGCCGGCAAAGGGATAGTGCGCCTTGTTACGGGCAGTGATGCGCGTTGCTTTCCAGGATTAGCTCGACGATCCCTCGGAGAAAGCAGATAAAGTGTTTTTACTGGATGGGATCTATAAACGACGAACTATCTCGTCTCGACGACGTATCCTTGTTGTCGAGTGTTTGATACTCGACGAGGACGCGGTGGTACTCGGACGAAGGAATTATCGTTGTATACAATCGTTGAAAATGCGGATATACCGAGGATTCTCCACGAGCGGTACTCCGCCCTACCTTCGTAGGTCGGAGAGAAGAGTGTCACGATACGAGGTCGGGTCTCGCGTCGTTATTCCGTGGCCTAGCTGATGTCATCCCTAATGACCGTAATAATAGAAATGATATCAGGAGGTCGAAACGTGGTAAGAAACTAGTTCAGAGGCGAGCGGTTTTCCAATTTTCGTAAATTGGTACGTGACCGCGTAGGATCACTGATGGTCTTGAAGCGTCTTTGTTGCCTTTTGCCGCGTACTTCTTTGTCCGCGAGCGTGGAGCGCCCGCTGAACCAGAAGGTACAAAAAGTGCCTGGCATCGTCTAAACGCGCGTGTGGGGGAGAGCACTTAATCACCCCGCGCGATGCAATTATTCTAATGAAGGGACTGGACCTCGACATACCCGGAGAAATTCTCGGGCAACGAGAGTTTGGACCCCCTGCGCTTTTTAATGCACGCCTCGCTCGAGATCGTCTTCTACCTGCTAGGAAATTATGACGAAAGTCTATGGGAGAAATGTGAAATTACCGTTACTCTCTCCTTGCTCGATGCGAGGCGCCGATTAAAGGATCTACGAAATTTAAAACTCTCGCACTTTAATCCTATTCCTTACACGTCGTGACGAAGTCGGTCCCGAGGAAATAGATTAGGTCGGGATGGATGGAGCCGAGAAGATTCCCACGAGGGACTGCTCTTAGAACTTCTTCCGCCGTAGAGGACCCGGGATCCTGTTACGGTTAAAACGGCGACTTACACGCGATTTCACTTCAGCGCGCTCTAGTCTCGTTAATCGGACTCTCCCTCCTCTTTCTCAGTTTTGAAACCCTCTGAAGCACAGTTTCTCCCTCTCTCTCCTTCCTCTCATACGTATGCACCTACCCGACTAATATTCTCGTGGATTGGTATCGCGCGAACTGACGGAAGCGAACGTGACTGACTCCGAATGCTTCGTATTAAGGCTAATGAGACAGTTTGGCCGTCCCCAACTGTACAATTACCGTTGCCATGCGTCTACTTATAGGCTGATGTACGCGCGGGATCGGGGCGCGGGACGGAGGCCCAAAACAACGAGTTAATCCGTTTCTGCCAATCAAGGAGCAGCGGGGAACGCGTGGACGCGCACCGCTTTCGGCATTCGCCGTGCGCGCTTGCTCCTCCTGCGCTTGGTATCGCTCGAATTACCAGGAACGTCTTCATCCGACGTCTTCGGATGTCGCCTCCTCCAGGGAATTCCAGCCTGGTCGGGTTGAATGAGCATCGACCTCCTTTCGAGAGACCCACGCAAGAAACGCAAGAACTTTCCTCGGTCTCGTTAGAAGCACCAGCAGCAGCACCGCCAACAGGAGGAGCAGCAACAAGCTCTCTTCACCGCTGGTCGTTCGTTGCCTTCTTCCACCCCGTTTGTTCCTCTCTTCTATCCTTCTCTCACATCGCTTCTCTCCTCTCTCTTCCGCCTTCCCTCTCACCTCTCTCCAGTCTCACCCGTTTTCGCTTCCTCTCCTTCTCCTCATTCATGACATGTCCGCCAACGAATGTCATTTCTTTCTTTGGCTTGCACGCATACAGGAACCTGCCGGACCATTGTTTGTTAATGTAACCACGCTTTTACCCCCCTTGCTCTCGTCTCCTTCTTCGTCTCTCGCTCTCTATCTCCATCCCTCTCCATCCGCCTGACTCCGCTCGGTCCGTCCTCCTCCTTCCGTCTCGCCGCGAGATGCGTGTAGTGGCTTCGGCTTCGTGTGTGGCGATTTTTCTCGGCGAGAAGGGCCCCCATTGTTGAATGGGGCATCCGACGGTGGACCCGCGGGAGATAAGAAGGCGACCGGTCGGTCGAGCCCGTCGCATGTCGGGCAATTTACGGGTCGACAAATGCCGTTTAGGATGCTCCGAAAAACGTGCCCTCGCATTCGGCGCTCCTGACGCAACCGCGACCAGAGTGGCGTTGCTTCTCGCGTCAAGGCTTCACTTTGAAATTATTCCGAAGATAAGCAACGAGAACGATCGACGAGTGATTTGGAAGTGTCTACTCTCGCTTGCGGAAGACCCAGGCAAATTGAATTCTTAAGAGCGAGAGACGTCTGTATCGCGGAGAGACGGTTTGTCAGTGCGAGTCAAGCTTAACGGTCACCGTTGGCACTGAATTCCCGAACTTTATGACCCCTCGCGCGACAGGAGCCTGACTCTAGGAGTTAACGTTCGCATTCGCGACACGGTGGTCTCCTCGGTGCGTCTGTATTGGTGGTTTGGGTGGTAGTGGTGGCCGATACTTACTGCGTTTCCTCATCGATCGACTTTGTATCGGATAGCGCCGCTACGGCACCTTGGATCAGGGCGAATAAATTATATCGGACCGAGGAACCCCGTAACGTTCACGACCACCTTCGTAGGAAACCAGGAAACCCGAGGATCGTCTGGGCGATTTCCTCGGTGCCGCTTGCGAAATTTACGATCGCCATGGGACGAGTCGAGGTCACGATAAATATTCGTTTCTTTGCGCTCGATATGCATCTATCGCGACGATATCTCATTGGGCACAATGGTGACGCGCGTCGTTGCGAGATCTTGCCCTCTAGGAGCGAAATGGGCGGGCGTCTCTCGGCGCGAACGTGCTCGTGAGCACGGGATCGAGGTTACGCTCCGTTAATGATGCTCTTCATATTCGTCGATACATTCGTGGTCCGCGCCTTTCCAATCGGACCAAGTCGCGATGGAAGAACCTTTCTCGAGCGCGAAATCTCTGTTCGATTGGATTTCCCGTTAATCGCCCTAAAGATCCTGGTGAAACGACTTTTACTAGGACGTTTGGTCGCTCGAGTGCGCCTGCCGAGGGAAAACGTAGATCGACAAAGGTACACGAGTGACCTATAGAAATCGATAACACCTCCCTGAGATTCGATATCTCTATCGGTCGAGAGAGTCGACCGTTCTGTGCGAGACATCGAGGTAAATAGCTTCGATACTCGAGAGGAAGCCTAGCGACTCTCATCCCGGTAACACTTGTAACAATAGAGACGCGCGTAACTATGTCACTCACTCAGGCTAGAAGTACCGTACGACCACCTTCTAGGAGATCTCGAAACCCTGGCGTTCACCCGTGAGACAATTTCTCGGCCCCGTGGGAAGTTTAACGCTCGGTACGCGGAGGCACTGAAATTGCGATCTTTAGGATCCTTTGGCCGCGCGACCCGCGCCCGTGTTAAAGCCCGGGTTTCGCGACCAGGTGGTCCCTGTGTCTCGTCCGACGTGCCTGCGAAACTTTCTTTCCTATCAGTTGCGGAACAGTTTCCAACGAGACGCTGCTTTACGGAGTAAGACGTTCCTCGTGTACTTTCCAACTTCTCGTGCGGTTGTGGTACGTAGGTGAAGGCGGAAGGGGAAAAATACCGAAAGGTTCGCTTCTAGCGAAAAAAATTGGCAGAGCGTGGACATCGATTCTAGGACACCAAGGAGATACGATAAATTTGCCGATTTAAGAACGAAAGAGAACCGTTTCGAGGCAAATGTCTAGATTGATATTAACGTCTTCGTGTAAGAGTACGATGAGCGATAAATACCCTCGACGTTCCTTTGTGGAGACCCGGCGAGGTATTATTGCGAGTCTCGTGCCTCGCATCGGTCGGAAGGCACGGCGTTTTCTTTTCGATTCTCTCCTTCTGTCCCTTGCTTTCTTCTCGAGAGGAGGCGTAGGGCGTGACCGATCGCGCGGTGGCTCACGGGCGGGCACGGAGGGACGTTTCCACCTCGGGACGTTCGATTATCGTCATTCGTTACATCGGCGGGACGTGTTTACGGTGCTGCGTTTTAACGCCTTAACGATTTGTTTGCGCAGCTTCCTTCCGCCCTCTCTGCCGATCCAGTGACATACGTCCGCCCGCAGCTTTTGTTTCGAAATCTCCCGGCTACCGTTTAAGATCGCATCGACGGGCTTCTTCGAAGTGCCTTTCTCCTAGCTATTAAAGACGTCGAAGTAAGAGGCCGGTGGTTGCTGGCTATCGTCTTAAGGAACCTCTTGATTCGCAAGAAAAGGAAAATTCAAAGGAGAATAAAAATAAAAGAATAATATTTTCCATATGCAAAGATTCTTTCCACGATTCATTGTATGTTTCGAATTAATTAGAGGGTAATCGTGGACGATTGCAGTCCTACAAGGTTGAATTTCAGCGAGGATACGATTTCGCTGTTATTATGGAGAAAGGCTGAAAATAAGTCCGTCCTGAAAGTGCGTTTCGTTGGGCGGCACTCGCAAGAACACTCGGTGCGTTCCATTATCGCACTGTGGAACCAGAATTAGAGCGACTTCCTAGAAGGGGTGGCCGTTAAAGAAAGCTCGCTTATTCGTCGTGGGAAGGTTAACGTTCCGTGGGCAGTGGCGCCGTGACGAATCGCACAAAGTGTTTGCGGGGAAATTGGTTTCAGTGCTCGTGTCGCGGGCCTCTGTTGCTCCCCTTTCAAATGTCTCCACCGCTCCTCTTTTACTCCCACTGTCGCGTCCTCTCGGCTCCTTCCGTCTGCTTCTTTGTCGCATTCGCGGTTTACAGTTGCTCCCAACTTACCCTTCTCACTGTTCTCTTTTAATGAGATCCGCTTTGTATTACTTTCGCACGGGGATCGCTCGAGCGCAACGTCCAATAAATTATCCGTTCACGAATTCAGTTACGTGGACTTTTGGAACTATTTGTACCTCTTGGACCTACGTTTCTTTTTCACCAATTCCACGGCTTCTTCCATATTTAAATCATTCATCATCGACGAAGCTCATTGGAAAGTCCTTCGGCATCGCCGTGAGTCCGTGCCGGGTTCTTCGAAGTTTAACATAAATAACGAGTCCACGCCCGACCGCGACAGAATTTGCACGGTCACACCTCTGAATGCCTCGGGGCCCGCCCTAGATGTTTCCGATATTATTAGGCATTCGAAGAATCATTGGACCGAGGGACGATGGGGCGGTACGTCACGCCGGGTCACGTCGGCTCGTGGGCCCCATGACCACGGTGGAGTTCGGTTTCCTTCGGACACTACTGTCGTCGTTGTGGGCCAGACGATTTCCGAACTTGTCGAGGATTCGGATCGACGAACGAAGAAAATTGAAATCGACGTGGCGCGTCGTCTTCTCTCTATACAAACACGAGCGCATTCCAGACTGGCTCGAAAGGGCGCGCGTATGTTTGTACAGATTGAACGATCCTCGATCGAAGAGTCATTCGATACGATCGCCACTAGAGAGAGGAACCTCTTCGAGTGCCGCTTCTGATTTCGATCTTTCGTCCCGACAGTTAGGGACCAGCTGCCATTAGAACTAATTTTCACCCTGCGCTCGTCCATTCGAGCTCACGATTTTCATTGTTTTATCAAGCGCCATTTATCTCTTTCGCCTCCACTTCTCTCGCTGTCTCCTCGCCTCCTTCGCTCGTCCACCTAATGGCGAACGAAACAGCAGAGGGAATGGAAGAAGGGGGCCGAACAACAAAGGGAGAGAAAACGCGCGACGCTTCCGACGAATCATAAATCACAATTGAAATGCTAACTGCTTTCTCAGCACCTCGTGTTCTCGCGGATACTTTCCGACCGTTTCCCCCTTATTCTCTCCCGTTTCTCACGATGCGTTTGGCGTCGCGTCGGTGAGCCCGCGAGGGTCTCACCACCGTGTTTACATCTTATTGAATTATCCGCGACGGTGAGCGTCGCGCTTGCACGCGCGAGTTGCTTTCACTTGACCCAAACCGCATGGCCACAATTAAAGTTCAATTAAGATTGATGAAGCGCGCACGTGTGATTTCATCCTCGGGCTCTCGTGCCGCTTACCACGGACAATGAAGAAAAATGGGCGATTACGGGCGAGAACGGTAAGAAAACTGTTGGGAGTCTCGAATTCTTCGACAATTTTCAGCGGAGGGGTTTGCATCGATGCCGATAACGTCGGTTGTATTACGATAAGAAGTTTGTCGAGCACAAACGATGAAATTGTATTTTCGTCCTCGTACTTGGATTCTAGCTTCTTCCGATCGCACATCGTCGGCAACACATTCGTCGAGCCTCTTTCGCCTTTCTGCTCTCGTCAGTTCGTCCTCGTGCCAAAGACACAGGAGAGTCGAACAATGGAATGACTGGCGGAAGAATTCCGTACGGGCCGAGACACGATGTAAATACGATTTCACTCGAGGCGATGCGCAGAGGAGGAGGCTCGTCGTTGGCTCGTCGTCCGCGGATCTCGCGCGGTCGTAATTTCTCGGATTATCCACCGATTTAAACTGACGCGTTTTATCGTCCATTCTTCCCGTCCATCGTTCGTTTTTATTCTACCACCCTCCCGTTCTCCATTCCACCGTGGAATGCCGATTCTCCCGAAACATTCTCCCGCACGAGCGAACCGCCTCTTCGGAGACGTCGTCGTTCGACTAGAAGGAGGAAGGCTGGTACGAAAAAAAAAGTTCGTTCGTTACATCTGCTTGGGGTTAATGCACCGTCTAGTGCTACACGAGGTGCATACGTCTACGTGACTGGCCTCCGCGAGTATTATCGCATCCTGTCTCGCGCGCGGCCACACCTGCGGTACGCAGGGATCGTCGTTTTAAGTACGAATAAAAGAGTATTCGTGTAAACGAGAATTCGCGAATTTTGTTCCCTGCCTTTTCGAAGACCAAGAGTCGAGGCTGTCGACGAGAAACAATTTTCACGGTCGTCTAGAAAAATTGGAAAACGAGTGGAAGTCGGGTCGATTCGATTCTTTTGAAATTACGAATCTACAAGGGCACGTTCAAGAAGTACAACGGAGAAGGAGGACAAATGAAAATGAATCATTGTTTATTATTTTCTAATATCGTCGTTACGATTTCTTTTTGCCATTTCATTGATTATCACCTCTCCTCGTATGTTACGGTGCGAGAAAATATTTTTCTAAGGAGCATTGTGCAACGTTGTTGGTTCGGGATCGAGCATGCTTCGTCATCGGCTGCCGAAGAGAGACAATGGTACATCCGGTGTGGAGAGCAGCTCACCTCTCTTCGATTTCTAAACACCTCGGAGGAACAACGGCATCGTCATTGACGCCCACGCAGGCATTGTCGCACGGAGGCTCTATGATGTCTCATATGCCGTGGAAACCGCCTCTCGATGGCTCGCGATTACGCATTGGCGCTAAGCCGGAGCACAAGCGCTGCCAACAGGTGAAGCTTTACCGTTTCCAGCTGCGCTAGATGGAGTCATTATCCCCGTTGGTATTTAAATTTCGATTTTTATTGCCACCGCCCCGCGTCGATAAACCGGCCGATGGAACTGCCGTTTCTGCCAATCTGCTTCGCGAGCCCGTAAACGTGTTTTCTTAGTCCCACTCTTAACCCCGCGCGAACTTTGGATTCGATTGGCGGCGAGTCATTTTATTTCACGGAAGGAAGTAAAAATTTATGTGCCCGTAACTGCGCACTAACGAAGAATGTTTTGCAACGACGGGTGATACACGATTATTCATTGACCATGACGCGTCCAATTGCGTTCTAGAGTAACCGAGCGAGTCTCTAATTCGAGTAATAAACGCTTGATCGCCTACCGTAATCATCTTAATCGCGTACCGCACGAGAAAGAGACTTTCGCCTAGTTCACGGACTCCCGAAGTTGGGAAAGTTCCACGAATCCGAGAGGTTGCGGTCGAGCAAATTTTTTTCCTTCACTCCAATGTACAAGCCGTAAAAGAGAACGAAAGACCAAGGCAATCGCATTACGGGAATGTCCAATTGAGTTATTTACTATAGAAAACCTCGTTAGCAAGCGAAGTTTTTAACAGCCCAGCAGTAATTTACCTCCGATTCCTCCGTGTAATGGTACTATCCACAAACGACATAACGGATCACCCACGGTTATAACAATCATCGCGCGACAAGCATGAAGCGGAGATGGACATTTGGTTGACAGGATAATTTGGTCGATACTGCGACGATGACGTGCCACGTTCCTTCTTTTCCGCTCGCTTCGGAAACGCGAGACCCGTGCGAAAGTTCCGACTTCGCGGAAAGGAAGCGCGTTTGCTGGATGCGTCGAAATTAACGTCCCACGAGGCGCGCCTTCGAGGAAGGGAACGTCGTCGAACGTTAATTTACAATCCCTCTGTCTTTCGGTGCGTTCGTCGATCGCTCGACGCATTCTCGCACGCTCACCGTTGAAGAGACCTTTTCTTCGGACCGACACAATGACTTCGGGTAGGTAGTAAAGTCAATGGGGAACGCATCCTCCGAATCCATTCGAAATCGAATGGACCGCCGGACGCGCGCGCCTGCAAGCACGGACTGGCATAAAGCACCAAAGGGCATTTCGATTGGCTGCGGCGCATCGTCCACGGCATGCCAATATTCGAGTGCTCGTGCACGCCGGTCGAGCCTTGCGATCGATTCGTCGGGACTACGGCGACGCGACTCGTCGTTGTCGTCGATACGAAAACATCCGTATTGCGTGACGCGTGCGTACGCCTCTATATGCGGTAAGTGTAGAGAGAACGAAGAGACGCGCGCGCGGTAAGTAGGGACCGATGGCGCGCGCGACAGCCGATCGCGCCAGCGCGCGCACGCTCGCCCAGCATTTAGTATCCTCGTGGCGTGGCTCGCGCGAAACCACCGCGAGTATTTGCATAATAAAACAGCATTCGCCCAGGTGATTCATCCTGGTGCACCGTCGCATGAACGACTCTTAAGCCGCTCGCGGGGCCAGCGAACTCTTTACGATCTGTACGGAACCTGTCCCACCGCGACGTCCAATCGATGATCGGGAGGGAAGCGGAGAAGGGAAAGAGACGCTCGAATATATAGACTGTTAGACCTTTAATGTGGGTTGAGAACCATCGTGCCTACGGAGAAAGGAGAGTCAGCGGCAGTAAAGATTCTTCGAGTTGGTTTGATTCGAGGGAAAGAAATTTTGAGATGTCCGATGAAATTTCACCAGCTGATCGTGGGGACCGATTTTGAAATATCTCACAAACGGAGCCGCGACAATCTCGTTCTTTCGTTCGAAGAATTTCCAATAACTCGGACGTCGCTTGAGCGCGAGGCGCGTCGTCGGCGCAGCAAGACGCGGGACGCTCTTGAATGAATAACGTAAAGCGGATCGTTGGAATTCCCGACAAAGAACTCGCGGCGTAGCCGCGTGCCGGTCTTTCCTCGTACATAGGTACGAGTGAGGAGAAACTGAATTACTTTTATACTCGGGACCCTTGCCTCGTCCCTGTCAGCGGAAGTCAAAGAACCGAGCGTCAAGTTTTTGTCGAATTGGCCAAAGTACGAGGAGCTCCGCGAATGCGCGCGTTCGTCGAAGCGGGAGAACGACAAAGACGACGACAACGAGCACGAGCCGCGAGTGGTTAGTTGAATGGGGGTGCTCGCGCACTTGTAACAGCACGTACCATTGGTCGAAATAATTTCACGGCTTCGGAAAACTCCGTAGGTTGCGGATAAGCGCGAACGAAGGGATTTACGTGGGTATGCGAGCTGGACGAGCCCATCGGAAGTCCATTAGGTTCCTTGCCCCGTTGCGAGCCTCGCGTAGGTACACGAGCGCGTGCCTACGTACTCCTAGGCTTCTCTCACCCACGTGTAATAACTCGCCAAGCGTGGAATCGAGTTATGAATTCTACCGATGGGATACGCTCCGCACCACCGGCACTGCAATAACATAAGGATTCGTCTTACCGATTTCAGTATTACCATCGGGATTAACGCGCGGCGGGATGCGCGTACCACCGCTCGAACGACCATTACCAAGAGGAATTTATCGCGATTCTTGATTTCGATATTACCCTATTGGCAGTAACGCGGGTAGGAAGTAGCCCGATGCGACTTCGGTCTCCGCGATGTATTCTCCTTCGGTATTGCCATCGAGTTTTAACGAAGGTAGGAAGAAATTGGCGCGATAACGATGACACGTCACGTGGGCATCTACCTCCTGCGAGAGGAGGAACGCTCGCGCTAGGCGAGATCAGATTTTCTGGTAAAATGATCGCGCTAGCTCGGCTAAGCCGAGTCAAGCGGACTAGCGACTCACCGTCGAAGGAGGGACGACCTTCTAAGGAAGCTTGCGCCCCGCCTGGCATTCGAGGTATCCTCGCGCAAGGAACACGACTCGCATTCCCATTATCCGAGTCTCCTTGAACTTGATTCGATCGTCGTTTCGTGTCCGTAGACGTAAGAGGGAAAAGAGTAAAGAGGAGGACTCGAGAGGTACGCGTCGCACGCATCGGATCGATGCGCCTGTCGAGCGATTCGATTCATCGAGATCGATTCGAGGAAGACCGCGAGGGAGAAAAAGTGTTCGGCCGCCGAGAGTTGAATGGGTACCCGGTTTCGAGCCCGGAGCCTGTTTTGCGGGCTTATTGATGCGCCGAGGATATCATCTCGACGTCAGGTGTATTTATTATCATATTTTTGTTATCCCCGCGTGCCGCCGTTCTTCGACTCGACGCGACCAGAGCGCGCGCACTCGTCGCATAATGTCCGATTCGCAGAAACCGATACTCTCTTTTCTCGTATCGTCGCTCGCGTACATTTTCAATTTCGTTCGAAGAAAACGAAACGTGTACCCGGTTGACGCGAAGTTTTACTCCGTTTCCGAGCTCACTCGCGAAATCGAGATCGAGGGAAGCTGGGTACGACACGGAAGGAGGGTGTTTCGAACTTAACGTCCCTTTATTTCGCGCGCAAGTAAATCGTGCTTGCTAACGTTACAAACGATAGGTCGTATCCGCGAGAGGAGCCGCGTTAAGGATTTTTAGAGGAGAGACGCGCGCATCGTGGAACGTGCCCACGTAGTACAAATCGGCTGTAGGGACGCGAGACCGGAACGTTTCAATCCTAGCTTAACGACTGCCGGAGGCGATCGATTCCTACCACGAAGCGAGTCATTATCGCTGCACGAGGCGCATTTGTTTCACCGAGTGCACTCCGCGCCCGTTAGACGTTCCAGGATTTCTCAAAGTGGGGAACGGAGGTCAAACGTCGAGAAAGATGCATCTCCGGATATCTCCAAGTGGATGGTCTTAAGCGAGCGGGCACGTTTCCAGCGTGAAGAATCCCTCGTGATTTTTCGATGCTTATAGAAATGTAAACGGCGTCCGTCTCGAGTATCGCGCCGAGAAAGTTACACCGAATAGCTTCGAGAGCGGGGCTCCGCGAAAAAATGGGAGCGCTCAATTGCATCGAAGGCGAAATTGGGAATTGCGCCACTTGGAAGCAATTCTCACCCTTCTCCTCGTTCCACGAGCGGAGCCGATGGGATCGCGTGGGACCGATCTGGCCCATGACCGATAAACCACTCCGGCCTGACGATCGTGGCTGATGAAATGATTGAGGAAATCTCCAAACGGTAGCCAGACCAATTTAGTCGTTTCGCACTAACGATCGCAGTGTCGCCTTACCAACGATCGTCGCTCGGTCCACTTCGTCGCTCGATTGGCTCGCGCGAACATTCTCGTTCAACGATGAGATCCTTTGCAAAAGGAAAATTACTTCTCGCTCGTTACGATCGTACGAAGTAAAATTACGCTTTGGTACGGACCGTCCGTTTCTTTGGTCCACTGACTTTTCACACCTGATTCACGTCGATCGTGCATTGCGCAAGAAAAGAAAGCAACGCCGTAAGACAGATTAACGAGTGATTAAGTCATAATAAAGCAAAGCTCTCCCTCTCTTTTCCTCTTTCTTAGCCAGGGGGCTCACGAACTGCGCGCGTCGTGCTGGGAACATTTCGTAAATTCCCGCGAAACGAGCGAGCGCGCGAGTGGGAGCGGAGCCCGATCGTCGCCGACTTTTCGCCTTTCGAGCTTGCCGCGCGCGGTGAAATGATTTCGCGCCCAAGCAACCGACCAACCGCCACTCGCTCTCGCCCATTAATCTAATCGATAAAATCGCCGGTAATCGATAGCGGCATGAAGTGCGCTCGCGGACTCGCACGTCCGTGTGTCTGGAAATTGAAGGCGGTCTAGTGGACGTGTACACCTACCGTACAACAATAAATGCGTTGTGTGCCCTCCTGCCTCTGCGCGCGAGCCGGTGTTTGCACAAGTTTGTCATAGTTAACGAGTTCGCGTGAGCGAGTGTGCGTGCGAGCCACGCGTGCCACGTTCCTCCTGCATCGGAGGATAAGGCGCGCGCGCGCGCGTGCGTGTAGGTGGCGATATTTCGCAAAGGGAAGCGGGACAGAATTGGACGTCGATCGTTTACGAAATCGCAATCGGACAAGGGCCGTTGAGTGAGTACGTGGAAACGGCTGTTAACACGTCGTAGAGCCGGACACGCGGACCCACGTGTTTTACAAATTTTTCCATCGTTTATCGATCGAGTAGGTGTCCACCAAGATAGCTGTAAATCTTCGAGCTTTGGTTCATAGACACCGAGATGTATTCGTATCCATTATGGCACCCGTACATATTTTCCTCGTTGGTCCTAATATTGTGTGGACGTAAAGTATGATTTTTTTATGAGTGCCGGTGTAAATCCGAAGCACGAATAAACAAGATTGAATCAATGAGCTCTAATAAAATTATGTTTATCGCGGGACGATCGAAATGCGATCGCCCCAACGATGATCGGTATTTGTAGGAACGCGTAGTCGTGGGGTTCTTGGTGCGGTACGCTTTGTGCGTTAACGCCTCGACTATTTCTACGAGCGCGAAGAATTTCCAGTGGCTCTAGTGCAGGCGCGCCGTAAGATAGCGATCGCGACCGATCGACAGATTGTCGATTTCGTCCGAGATTGCAAAACCGGTGGCTCTATAATTTCCTCAATTTCACTTAAAGCCCTCGCCGACAGACGCTGCCGGTGCACCGTGTAATTCTAGGTTTTGCATAATGCGAGTTAATGTTGTCGCAGGATGCACCGTCGTGCCCGAGGGTACTCGCGAGAATCACGATTGTATTCAGACATCGTAATTCTATCAGACTCCTACAGATTTATGGCCATATTCATTGTACCTTCCAATGTGGTAGCATGATTCCAACTGTCGTTCCATCTTCGTCGCACCGATTGCCGATATCCCATTCTACTTTGCCAAAGTGGAGTACCTGGGTATACTCGAAGACGTTCGAAGGGAGCGCACGACGAAAAAACTGATCTACCCTCTAATCACCTAATTACACACTTCAGAATTTACATTGAAACGTGATTTGCGCGTATAGTTTATCGGACAAAGTATCTCGAATTATGCGAAAGCTCGCGCACTCGCGACCATAAAACTTTTCGCGACAACGCAAAAAAATACGTTTACACGGAATAATTTCGATTAGCTACAGAAGGACGATTACGTTGTAATAATGATTAACGAGTAACGTTCCGTCGTGGCGTGCCTCATTAATTCTCGTACATGCACGGAAGTTAGGAGCTTACTAGTCATTACTAGGAGACATAGTAACCAACTCGCTAATGTAGAATCCTTGAAATGATTAATGCCTCGTGCGTGCTATTACCCGGAGCCACGGGTGAGATGGATTTTTACTTGTTGTACCAGAGACTCGAGGAGCGCGCGTATAATCTACTCGTGCGCTATCGGTCCTACGCGTGCATTTACAACGGATATTTTATTACAAATATACGAAAAAAAAAAATCCAAGCCACATTTCACTATTGTAATTTCTGTTCCTCGAGTAGAATCGTTTATCCCGCGTTCTTGTGCAATCGCGAAGAACCTCGCGCATCCTAGGAACCCACGCGCTCACCTATCTATCGCCTGTTATTTTTATAAATCTCCCAAATGTGAGAGTATTCGCGGCTGGTGAAATTTCAAAGCACACGAGGCAACGACGATACGAACGCGAGAATGTCTCGTAATGGCAAATGGAAAATACCACTGGTCAAAGGCGAGAACGCATCCCGTCGGCGGTGAGGATGACGCGCGTTTAGGGATTCGCCTCGCGTCACTTTTCCACGAAATCACCATCGTGTGTACACAGATGAATGTACAATTTCCACACCGTCGGATAGTGCAACCGACATGGAATAACCGACATTACCGATAAGATGGGTCCCGCGAGCACTTTACCCCGCGATAAGGTTCGCGGGCCACGCTTACCGTCCGATATATCGTTACTCAGCAGTGACAATCGGCACGGTGATATTCGTTTGCATCGACTTTAATACGCCTCGTCAGTTTCGCGATCGTTATCGATCTGACAGTGAATTATTGACGAGGGATCACAACGTATCGTTCCCCGCGGCCCCGTATGAAAGCACGGATTGTTGACGCCTATTGAAACAGTTTCTATCCTCGTTCTCGTTGGCCTCCGATAGGCCACTAGGGAGCGAGCTCCGCCACCAGATGAGACCGCGATCCTAATTGGAATGCGGATAAATTAATGACGAGAAATTCCACGCTTCACGAGGGTGGGGCGCGGGGCACGTGCGTCCCATTTTTCAGAGTTCGCGATTAGAAGAGCGTTACGTGATTCGCCGCGAAAATTCTCGGTAGACCTCTTTACGAAAGAGAATCACATTTCTCTGGCGTCACCATACTTGGTGGCCGCGAGATCCCGTGAAATCATCGCACTCGAAGGTACTCCTCCCTTGAGCATTCCCTTTTTCGAACGGTACGAGCACGCGGATAATCTCGTCTTGGAAATTTCATTTGGCCGATCGGCGCCCACTCGAGAGCGACTCGGTACCGGTGGATAGTAGGTAAAATCTTGCGATCTCCCCGCACGATCTTTCCCGGGTATCTCTCGTGGCGCCTACTCGCCAGACCTTCTACTTTTCAGAAAAATTAGACGGTTCTCTCTGGACGAGTTCCTGCAAAATTCTCTTCGATCCACGTGAAAGTTCTTACGGACTATCGATCGTACTCACGTCCGCGGGAACGTAAATACGAGCGTTTCTCGATTTTCCAAATGGGCGGGTAAACTTTTTCAATTATAACAATATCCTCCATTGGCTCGGTAGACAAGCGTTTGGTGGATCCCCATCGCGAGCCCCTCGTTCGGCTTTTCGCCCACGTCGCGAAACGTCACTGATTTGTAGGTTAAACGAACCCCGCCTGGCCCAACCACCGGCATGGAGCGGTGAGCGGCTGCATTATACGGCCTACGTGCGCGATTGCATTTGCGGAGCGCATGCGTGGGCGACAAATTGCGGTAAATTGCCACGAAAATCAGGAAATCGTACGTTAAGCCGACCCCCAAGTACCGTCCTTATTCGCCTGGGCTGCCTGCCTGCCCACCGCGTCTTTAAATCTGATTGACACGCGAGGGTACCGCGTGAATTAGGTCGCGCGTGCAGATTACGATCTCGACGATGTAAATGGTACTTTGAATAAATTATGAGACAACGAACAATCGGGCCGGCAAGGGTATGGGGGTGGCGAGGTGGAAAGGGTGGAAGAAGGGGAGCGAAAGGATACCGCCTATTGCTGAACGTGCGAAGTGGAGTACTGACACGATTCCCTCCTAGGTCCATGAATTCCAATAGGTGAACGCAAGTGTGCTCGAATAAACTCTTCATTTCTGTTTTTATAAATTCTTACACGAGACGATATTTGTTAGGTCAGGCGCGATGGCACGATGGATTTATCCGATGAAATAAGTGGAATATAAATTTTTTCTGAATTTTGGTGTTCGACTTCGCGTTCCTTTTTATTCATCCATTGCGGTTATTAACCCATTATGTGCCAACTTTTTTCTGTAGGGTTAAACATATTTTTTACAAAATATGCGCGATAATGAATACATAAAAAATTGATGGGAACATTGGTACTTAATGGGTTAAAGTTGATCGAAGGGCGCGCGGTTAGAAAAAAATTGCTTTAACTTCTCACGAAGACGCAACCCTATGCACCGTCCACTAACGAGAGACAATCTCGATTCACGCTCGATTATACCGCATAGGTACACGGAAATCTAAATTACTCGCAAAGCATACATATAATTAATGAGAGCTGTTAGTAGACGCGAAATAAACGCCATTCGTTATCTGGTTACAAGGGAAAAAATTAATAGCTCCGACAAACGTAATGCATATTTAGTTGCAGAGGCTGTAGTTAATTAGTTGCGTTTCCTTAATCGCCTTTCTACGCTGCTATCTCGTGGTTTCCATTCGCTTATCACTGCCGCGAGCGAAACTCTGCGAAATTAAGATCTCATGCGAGTTATAATTAAAAAAAATCTTACGCGGTCTCAATCAAGACTCCAAGCACCGCACTGTCTTGATTATGCAAATTAACACTCAAATCCGTCTCGTTTCGGGTGACACGCCTTCGTTTCTGTTAGGTGTGCACGTGGCGGCAAACAAATCCGGAGCACACCTTTCTATTTGGCACTATTTCCTTTATTAGTATCATGGTAATGGTTAAATAATTTGTGTGATTTGAAAATAAAAAAAGATACATCCGAATCAGTTCGCTCAAAAAGAATAACAACAATTTACATGTAACCTAACCTCTATATGCCTTCCGGCTCCGAATCTTACTAAAACACGTGTTCTCGTTTTTAGGCACGATCGTAATGGGAGTGACTTATTATCGGCTTCGCTCACAGTTTTGGTCAGCATGTAAGAGATGCAAACTCGCGATCCCCTTTTCCTGTTTATTCGCGATTGTTTACATGGCGGATCGGCGGGAGATTCGAGTGTCTCTTGTCTACAGTTTCTACCAAACGCGCGATTCGCCACTCGACGTCGATCTTTTCTCGCGAGCAGCCAGGACCAAAATCACGCGTCACCGATCGAGCTTGGCTCGCATGCGCGTAACCGCGAGCAACAGTTGTGGCGCGTTCAGGTATCGTCATAATGGCGATTGTGGGCGATACCGTACCGCGAGCGAGAGCTAATGGCGACGGGGCGTCGTCGTCGTCGGTGGTTTTGTTTTTTTGCAAATTAACAGCCGTCGCCACCGTCATCGATGGCACGGCCATCGGTATCATCGAGTAGTCGTGGTGCTCGTCGTCGTACCGGAAGTGCCGTCGAGCGGATCGGCTCGAAGCGATGTGCGACTAAGGCAGCAACGATCGCGGACCCGTTCGTTACGTCATCGCGATGCAACCGATGCAGCACCTACGGCCGACTTTATGCATCGTGCCGGGTAGAAGCCTACTCCGGACATTCGTCGCGCCCCGTTACCGTTAAGGGAGACTGGCGCGCTTTATTTTATTGCCCACCTAGTAGCTCGTTCATGGGCGTACCTCTCCATGCTTCTCTCTACCTCTCGTCAACTCTCCTCTCGCGGCATCGAGAGCCAATATAATTTTACGAAGTAATTAATTAGCTAATGGCACGAGCCTTACTGGGTCACGGGCGATTTGGTTTTCGTGGAGGAATAGAGTGCGTGCGCGAGAACACGCAACACGCGCGCGAGAACACGCAACACGCGCGCGCGCGCGCACACACACACGAGGAGCAGAACGGCGTTGAAATCGCGACAAGATGCAGACGAACGGACCGATAGGAGAGGAGATTATGGAGGCGCGCACCACGCCGACGTTTACGACGCGATAGCGTTCCTTACTTCGTATTGCGGGATCTCCGCTCGTTAAATCATCATGGTTCGATGGAATCGTTCCATCGATGGCGGTGGTATCGGAAATGCCTGAGCACCGGCCACCGTTAACGGGCGCCTTTACGGCCTCCTCGTATCGTTAAGCACTATTTTATATTGTAATTAATTAGCTATGGCTTCCCTCGAGCATCTTCTCGCATGATGCACGCAGTGACGCCACTAAAGCGTGTCGGACAGTCTAAAGCGTGGCATGCGCCCGTCGTAATCGTCGTTGCCATCGTAAACGTCGGACCATTGCGATTCTTCTCTTCGTTGTATTCGTAGCGGATGTTATTAATTGCCGATCTCGTAGTCTTTACTCGTCTCGAATAATAAAATATCATTAGTCGTTCGTCCGAGAGATAGAAAGCTACTTCCACGAATGTATTTGCTTAGGCAATTTTGCACGAATAACGTGGAAGGTAACCAGTCGCGCCTACCTGAGAACGCTCGCAACTTCAATAATTCGCGAAGATACTCCACGGCGACTACGGACGCGCGCGCGCGCGCGCGTTGAAGATAATATGCGGCGGGGAATACAATGGCCCATTGGCGGGAACGAAGTGCGTTTTTCGAAGTACAGTGTAAATGCCTCGAAGTGAAGTAACAATTGCGCGGGCAGTTGCGCGCGCGCGTAATTGTAAGTTACGAGGGGAAAGAAGCGTTCGAAGCGGTGAATGGCGGGAAAAGAGTTATACGCGCTTACCCCGAGATTTAATTTCACCGGGTGCGTGGCTGGTATCGCGCAATTTATTATCACCGTCGGACCACTTCTAATTCTAGTCCGCGACGAGAGATAGAAAATTTCCCCGTCGGGCGACTACCCCGCGCTCTCTTATCACGATTTTCCTCGCGAGCTCGAAGCGCGCGCAGGAAGTCGCCTGATAATCCATTTATCAAGTTGATATTTATTTTTGCAGGTGCCGCATGTTGCGATGCATCCGCAAGTGCGCGGACCGACGTCGGTGCCGCGTGTGGACACGCTCCGCGGCGATACCACCGCTGCTACCACATCTGGGTAAACCACCTTATCAATGGGATATCAATGTGTACAGTCCGCGCCGCGATGCACTCCACATCCTCTTTCTCTCCTTCTCTCGCTCCTCTCAACTTCGCGTAAGTTCAACCCGCAAAAGGCAAGGTACCACTTTTCGCCATCACCTTCGACGAATCCTCACGACCCGGGCCCATCGACCGGACTATTATCGAGGCGTCTAATTTATATTATGCGGATCTTTTACACAATTAAGCAAGACGTATCGAGTGTCGTGGTCGCGTGCACGCGAACGAGTCGGCTAACTACTGGCGCGCGTACGAGAGGCTGCAATGGCGTGCGCGGGTCTCGTAATGCGGTTGAGGATATCACGTGTGACGCGTGCCCGGTGCAGTCAGGTGATCGCCTACGAGATATTTCGCGCGATATAATTCCCAAAGCACCTGGACCGTCTACCTTCACGCGGACGCGTGCTTTCTTCCACCGTCTCGCGCACGAAATCACGGAATTACGATTGCCTCGAGTCGAGGGCGGACTGTGTGGCGTCGTTGCTCTTATCGACGCTCGTTCCTCTATTTTTGTACATCTCGCATCTCCCGAGCATTGTTCGTCATCGGAGAGCCATTAATTGCGAATAATCGACGAAATTGATTTATGGCTCGTCGAAGTCGACTCGATGCGCTCGCTCGGCGCGACGATAGTTCGTCTATGGAGTGCTCGTTGGCAAATCTATTACGAGGCGATACGCGGGGCCATCTTCTGCGAACGATAAATTCGATGTGGGATGCGTTTGTTGGCGTTCCACGCGCGTTCACCAAGGAAGCGTGGAAGAAGGGAGATAAGAACGAGAACGATCCTCTTGGAGGCTCGATGGAGCGGAGAGCTTCCATGAAGCGGACTATCGAGAAGAATGCTTTTAATACGAATCCAACGATCGTGCTGTTTACGCGCGTTATCTTGACCGCTCTCTCTCCGAGTCGGTAAGAAGGAAGATTTGCTCTCCGAAAACATCGTATCGAGAATATTTACTCCCTACGGAGATCTCTTCCGCTAAATCGTGCCATTTGCTTTGCAATATTTCAAATACCACGATCCGAGTCGCCCGAGTCGATGCTCTCTCTCTCTCTGAGTAGGTAAGTACCAATCCACCGAATCTCGACTCGTGCAATTAGCTCCTCCGCGCGCGTCCTACCCCATAGAATCTGCAAATTGACCCGGAGAGATTCGCGGAGGCAGGCGCGATATTCGCTCGCAACAAATAGCCAAGCATCTGTAAATCATGCAGCGATTAGAGCTACCGCGCCGTGTCGACGACCTCCCGCGAGTTGAAGGCCTATTAATAAATCCGCGCTCAACAATGTATCAAGCGCGCGCGAGCTCGACGACGAAGAAGAAGGGATGTGGATGGAAGAGAAAAGTACAATGACCAAATCTGACGGGTGAAATGCGGAAATACGGGAAGCTGCTCTCTACCGGCGAGGATTCGCTCGCCGCGTTGCTCGACCGCGATGCGCCAAAACGGCCACCGACAATGGGGCGAAGGAGACGAGGGGAGCGCTATCGAATATCTCTCCACGCAACAATAGCCTTCGTTTTCCCTGCTCCTTTGTTAATTATCTAGGAAGTTCAGCTGGCCGGTTCGTTGGTTCGGCCACCGCGCGAACCGTCCCACTTTACGAAGCGGAAAGGCGATTAGAGAAACTCGCGAGGCGGCAACCAAGCGGATTCCACCGCGAAACGTGGCGCATTTCTCGCTCGCGGCCACCGAGGGCTTCGTTAAAATAGCGAAGAGGCGAGAGAGCGGGGTGGAGGGTGAAGGAAGGAATGGGACGGTAGTCAGTCGCGAGAAATCCATCATTCTTTGTGAGCGCGATTAGCCATGCAAATTCCCGCGTGCGCATAATTGGCCGACATTGTGCCTTCGTTAGCCGGCCATTCTGCGCCTCCTTATCGACGATGGAAACCTTACGCGCGCACGACGATGGAGGGGTTGCCGCGGTGCGCGGGCGGAATGGAGCCGAGGAAGAACTTTCCACGTGAGAACGTCGTTTTCACGGCTGGATGAATTGATAAAAGGACGTGGATTCGTGCGCGAAAGGATTACGGTGGTGGAGATCGCGCGACCGAGGTCAGAGGAAAGACTGGAAGACGATTCCCGGGACCGTGGTGACCCCCGAGAGGGTTAAGGGAAGCGGCAAGGAGGCAATTTTGAAAAGTCCAGCCGAAGTAATAATAAGCCGTGTAGGTGCGCCACGATTGGCCCATACGTTACGAGTGATCGCTTCCTCCATAGACAGTCGGAGTAAACGTAAGCGCGAAGTCGACGTTTCGCTTCTTCGAGTGGATTTAATTTTCTCCCTGTCCCATGAATTTCGCGCTACGACCAGATAAGAGAAGGTGGTCGACATCGAACGCGTACAATTACACGAACGCGCGGTGGTTCTCCCGCGTGGACGAGGAGAGATATTGTAAAGTACCCAAACGCGTACTTTCTCCGTTCGCGCGAAATTTTCAGTAATGCATCCGATCGGGCTCTTAAATTCACTTCTACCTACTTGGGATTTACGCCGCCGCGCGAACTCACCTTTTACGTAAGAGGCTAACCTCGCAGCGGGACGTTGATTCGACTCGGCAATTAATCCCGACGTATTATTTACCGAGGCATCGGTCCCTCGCACCCGACTGCAACAATTTGCAGCACGGTGAAAGTACTTTCGTACCTTAGCCGGGGGACTATGGGACGGCGAGCGTAAAAGCAACAGCGTGATCGTCCCTCAAAAATCATCTATCAGCAGCAGGTGGCCACGGTGAGACACTCGTACACGTCTTACGCGATACGCGCAACGATAAAGCACCGGTCACTCGTATATCCTTCACCTACACCTCCGCGTGATTACCGGTATAATTAATATCATTATTGTGATGTCAACGGGAGGAAAACTGTGCGCGAGGCAAGGATCGAGCGTGTATTACACGAGTCCTGTGCACGCGTGTACTACTCAGACAGGTACCACTAGCCCCGGAGGCTTATGCTAAATACGATCGAACAATGTTGTTTTATGCTAAGCGAGCGCACGTCGTCACGACGCGACGGGACGGAGAGAACAATGCAGCGCCACTCTTCTCCCGCGTGCAGGTCATCGCGGAGGAAACGAGCGATCGGGCCAGCCGCGAATGCAAAAAAAAAATACTTTCGCCAAAGACCACGTCCGTCCTGCTCACCCTGTAATAAGAAAATTATCGAGGTGTCCGGCTCGGTGAGCAATTTCACTGCCTCGCGAACGATCCTATCGTCCGGCTACTTGATTCGACTCTATCCTCCCGAGTTCGCGCATGCGCGACTCATTCCGCGAAGAACGAGCTTAATTAATTGGCCGCCCCGGGGCAAACAGATTTTTCTCTCCCCTCCGATATTTATATCATTTTCATCAAGATTTATTCTCTACGCTCCTCGCGAAATTTATTTTCTACACCCTAGGTTGTAACGCGCGCCAAGGAGTCCTCTGTCTTGTAACGCGCTTTTTGAAATCGTTCTACAAGCAATTTACATTTCGCCGTGTTCCAGAGGCGAAGGAATCTCGATCTTTTTCATACGGCTGTGAAAGTTTCAAATCGTCTCGAGAAAAGGACCGCGGCGCGTAGTTTTTATTCGCGCGATCCATTAGGATACGCGAACCGTCGCTCGAGTCGAGGACGGGATTTCCGCTCGTCGTCGCGGCGCGTACGTCTCGCTCATACGTGCCGCTTCACTCGCACGTTGGTAAGAAAGCAAGTGGACTTTAATTCCAGGAGGGAACTCGCGCGTACTCGGAAACTCGGTAGGCAGTTGAGATACACGCGCATTTACATCGGCGACAAGATCGTCGTGGCACTTCTTGCTTTTCATCGCCCGCACACCCCACTATCCACGTCAATACCGTCGATATCTGAACTTTGATTTCACTGGACGGAGAAGCGGTGAGTGAGACTTTTTTCTTCTTCCTTCGCTGGACGTCTCGTGAATCGCGAGAATTCAAATTTACCCTTTTCATTTCTCGCGATCGTTCGGCGAGTCCGTCGTCGCGGGAGATCACAAAAACGATCATTTGTTTTGCGCGTTGGGCGAATTTTCATTGCAAAAAATTACTCGTGGATTTGCGACGAGTTACGGCAATTTGTAATGATAAGCGGTAATGCGCGCGAAATTCCACATCTCATCGTGAGTACGATCTTTTATATTCCCCGTGCTTTCAACGGCGGAAGAAAAACAAAACAGAATAATTCCCCTCGCCGAGGATCGTTGTGATGTAATCATTTAATTCGCGGTAATTTTCCGTCGCTACCTTTGAAACGTGACATTCCACGATTTTTACTCGTAAATAAGAAGTTTTCTTGTCTTCCGTGGAACGGACGTTCAGGTGTACCCGTGTTACAGCGAGCGAATAAGAACAAATATCTCTTTCAGTCGCGTGCAACGTATGCGGTAGTGCGTCAATAGAGAATTATTGTACAATCGGCATGCAGATCTCACGTACGCGTGCATATTAAGAAACGGTTCCGAATACTCTACCACGAGGATCCTCTCTATCATTGTGATTCTACGCGAAGAAGAATTTTTCTATCATTCGTCAGCGTATTCGTCAACGAAGAAAGGCCCCAACGTCGCACGGCATTGTCCTGCGATAAGTGAAAGTATCGTTCGATTCTTTTATTACTACCGTTCCGTCTTAACCTTTGCATCTCGAGTGAAACCAATGAAATTTACACGGATCACTATGATCGTTACTTTCCGTTTCGTCACAAAAGTTTACGGCCGCGAATAAAGGAACGAACCCAGAAATGTTCCAGGCGCGTCTTATCGCCTGAATCGCGCGCGCGTGCGAAAAGATAGGAGAAACGAATGGCGCGAGATGCTCGTTAGGTCGGACGTACTATTTTCTGGCGGCCTAGTCCAACATCCGAGGAGTTTCTAATCTCCGTGTTGGGCACGCGTGGAAAACTGAGTAGGCTCAGGTGAAAACGTTACATTTTCTATTTGCACGCGAGAGGGCCCGGCGCTCGCATTAAGTGACCCTCGATCTCACAATACGAATCGGAATGAGAGAAATTCAGGATGCGCACGACGATCTGTCGGCATTAAAAGGGGTCTTCTCTCCTTCCACCCTCTTGCCTCCGCCGTCACCGAGACGGCGATTCTAAATTCCCGCACTTTCACGGGATCCTGTAGCTACGCGTACACGGAGAAGCTTCCAGTAAAACACAAGCGGATGGCAATTAGCGGCGGGTCTCGGCTACTCGCTCGTGTGCACGAGACGACCCAATTCCGCGAAACAATAGCGCGGCAAGTGTCGAAATCATCTCCGCGATCTTATCGGGACCCACGAGGCGGACACGCGCGTACGCGCGGGCTGCATTTTCGTTCGATAAACCGGGGAAACGGTGGCTCGTGGTTGGTAAAGAGGCCGTAAACGAAGAGAGGGGAATAGTCCGAAAGGCACCACCCCGCATCTCGACTGGAACTCTGGAGCACACGCGATCGTTATGTTAGACGAACGCGCTGACATGCCTCTCGGTTTTACGCCGCGTCCGTCCCTCCCCGCCGTCGCACTTTCGATTTAAACAAGCACGACACGTCGGGCCCGCGGCCCGTATTTTTAGGCGAGTCGTCTGGGTTTCAGATTCGTTCGGGACGGCGCATAAATTTCGTTTCGTCCGAAGGGGAAACCCGACGGGAGCCGCGA
Source organism: Tiphia femorata (assembly GCA_944319695.1). Taxonomy (NCBI): domain Eukaryota; kingdom Metazoa; phylum Arthropoda; class Insecta; order Hymenoptera; family Tiphiidae; genus Tiphia; species Tiphia femorata. The sequence continues at coordinate 4,608,657 of OX090899.1, forward strand.
GTTTCTCTCTACGCTCGCGCGCGCGCGCTCGCGCACACGGGATAAATTATGAATCCTTCTCCTCCGCCTAAGAACCTTCCCGCCTCCCGTGCGAGGCTCGTGTTTCCCTCGGAAAGGTTATCGAGCACTCGAATCTCCTATTGTCGATCGGGCCTGAAGCCTATTGAGTCGTACCGATCCGCCAATTCAGTTCTCATATACGAGCTTACGAGTGGAGCAGCGCGCCTATGAGCGTCGGGTTGCACATCCAGCGATGATTTTATTCGCGGATAATAATGACGTTTCCCGCTGCTAAAGGAAATACTACCGTTGCTCCCGGAGACCCCGAAATATACGGCCTTACCCGTAAGCAGTACCTAAATCTTCGCGATGTCGTTGAGCGCTGAAAGAGCACTACCGGGGTGGAGGCGTTTACGAGAAGTGCTCTCTCACTTGTATACCATTCTTTTTTTGGGATCTCGATGAGCAAAGGTGGGAAGATCGAGTTGGGACAAGTCGTACGCTCGAAAATAGAAGAGTTTACTTGCTCTCGGGTCTCGTTCGCCCGCTCGAGAGGGGCTTCTCCTCGTCGAGATAAATATTTAAGAAAGACGATCTACCGCTCTTCGCATTCTTTCTTCGTTCGTTAAGTCGCGCTTGATTAGAATAGTACAACGGTGATTTTTACTCCCAACGACGCGCTCGATGTTCTTCGAAAGTGGTATAGGTGGACTCTATTTTTGCGATCGCGCCTACGTGAAGGTAAAAAAATGTTCGGTATGTAGGCGATAGGAAGGCGAACGGTACCTTTCGTGCCAAGTTGAGAACAAAGGAGGATTCTCGTGTAATATCGAATAAATGACCCATAAGAGGGGGCTGTTCCGCAGCTTTGTTTTACATACGTCTCTTCCTTACAATGTAGCAACGGAGCACGCCGACCGTAGATCACCGCTTGCTTAGGAATCTACCGCCGTAAAGCAATGCGAAAGTAGCCCGAAGATAGTGAATTGTTATTTATGTGACATACATGCTCCTTATATCCAATGAATGCGATCGTACTTTGCGAAGTGAAAGAGATTGTAAATTCAAGTTATCGTGAAACGGAAAGGACGGCTGGACCAGTTTCTCTGCCTCGCTATTTCCACGGGATCACTTTCGGAATTTCTTTTAAGATCTCGAAACGCGCCAGTGCAAAATCTTCTTCCTTCCGCGGACGTTCTTAAAAGATTCTATTACCGCGCGGCGTCTTAAAAAGTCGGCTGTGAAAACGAGGCGGAGAACGGAAATCGTGTTTACGTCGAGTGGAGTAGAGGTGCCTAACGTCGAAAAGATTAACATTATAATGTGCTTTAAATCGTCGGAAACGTATGCACACGCTGAATATGTATGCTACTGCGGAAGGGGGATTTGTATTCACGCACTTACGAGACCATAATGGTCCACCCCGTCGTATTATAATAACCCTTGAAGGGAACACAATTCGGCCAACCCCATCTCGAGTATGCAATCTCGAAGGGTAATAGGACCTCCCTGACCAGCCCCACGTGCGGCTTTCGACACAATGGAGCTCTTGTTCGGAGCCAGCGACTTCCTGTTTCGAGTGTTCGAGGAAATTTCTCCGGGGCTGTCGCGTTATATACCTAATGCTTACACAGCTGAGAGTTCTAGCTTTATGAAACGTCCTTACACCTCCCGTAAAATTTCTTTCTCCCCGAAATTACGAGCGGTCTACAATTACCTTCTTGTTCTAATCGAAGTCTGAAATACTCTGTGGATACTCGAGTGTCGTAACTCTCGAGTATTCTACGCCAATTTCAAGGTTCGCCTCGCGTTCGAGAACAGAGACTGTCGAAGAAAATCGTCTCCGCGTCTTTCTGCCCGCTCGAAGACGACGCGTGAAACGTGGCAAAGCCACGTCACGACACTTTGTCTCGCGCGGCCCGGACCGTCCGCGCGAGTACACGATGGCGCCGTTTAGAAGAGGGACGTTTGTCCGATGCGCCCCGTACCGGAAATAATTTATCGGCCGGCGCGTCGATAAATAATTCCTCCTCGGGGTTGGTACGCCGTGAGCGCAGGGCTCTGGCAGCGCACGAAGCCGCGTAGGGAACGCGCGTCTGCTGCTGGTGCCGCGAGCGCTTAAAGGGTGTGACTCACTGACGCTTCGTAGCCCAGCCACGGACAGCCGCCGACAACAACAAAACGATATTAAAACTTCCGACGACGCACGCTCGTGCTTTCGTTCCGACTGGCAAGGCGTCCTTCTCGCGAAAAGAACTCTTCCAACAACGGGTTCCAAAATATACCGAGAAGCAAGAAGAAGGAGAACGAGAATCGAGTCGAGAAAGAAACGTCGAACGTATTCGTGTATTTACATTAAGATGCGATCCCAATAATCGCCACGATGATCTTAATCTAAATTTCCAATAGCCACGCGTGTCCTTCCGCGCGCATTTGAATTACGCATTTCGAACGTGACCAAAAGCACGTATCAAGTATAATCTACGAAACAGCTTGGCCTTGTGGCGATTGTGTCTTCAAGTTAAGAGGTTACCCTCCGCATTAAAAATGTTACAAGCGAGTTCATCTCCGTCCATATTTTTCCAAGCTCGAGCGCAGACAGCCACGGTGCCTCGGCAGGCGAGGAGGAGCGCATGAAAAACACTGTGACACGTATCTACCGGACAACGGCGCGCCTCTAAACGCACTCGAGAAGATAAAGAAAGGATAAAAGGCACAAAGGAGTATCCGTTGGGTCCCTCCGTAAAGCCTATGCGCTCCGCCACTCACGAATTTATATGTGGGTGGCATTCGAGGACTGCCCTCTGGTAGTGCCCACTTAAAATCTTTTCAACTTGGAACATCGTGTCTTACGTGAATTTACAAGAAACTCCATGCTCCACCTAAATCGCATTAGGACCTGCGAGCCCTTCCGCTTCGTGAAAGAAAACTCTGGCTGCGCGCGTATCATTTCGTCGTCCGTTCGAGATTAAGGAAAACTTCTCTCCGGAGAAGTCAAAGATATCCTCATCCGCGCTATAATCCTGCATTAAGGTACGATGAAAAAAAATCGCACTTTTTCCCAAGCGATGCGCTATTATCGACGCGGATTAAAAATTCCCGCTTGGAAAGTTCGCGAGCCAATAAGATCCTCCCACCCGTGCGAGCTGATTATCGGCCATTTTTCACGAGCCACTCGGAGATTCGCGGGTCTCGCCTAAGCCGGGTGAGCCGAGACAAGCCGAACGAGACCATAAAGAGGATCCTGGAGAGCCCGGCGAAGGAGACAGGAGGATTTTGTTTGTCCGCACTTTTATCTGTTCGTTATGCGCATTCCACGACCGAAATATTTTCGGTCTGCGCATAAAAGGGTCCCTTTATGAGGCAGCGCATACTTTCGAGGGTACGAGCGACGTGGCTCGTTAACCCATTTCGAAGTGGGTGGAGAAACGTCGGGGTCGACGACGACTTCGACGACGAGGACGAGCAAGTGGACCGAGGTGGCACGATGTAAATGCTTTATCGCCTCTGCGAGTACTACTCTGCGAGCGAGGAGTCTTCGTAAAGGGGATGGTAGTTGGCCGTAGGCTCTAACCGTAACAAACGTCCGGAGAGAATGTGTACCAGCTTGCGAGGCACCCCATTCGCGTGGAATCTTCGAATTGCGGCTATTCTCGGATATTCGGTAGAGCCCGGTTCGCGAGAGTGGAGGAGGGACGAGGAGAATCGAGACGCGCTATCGTTTCGCATGCTAATTTCCAGCGGATGCCTTGGGACCAATCGAGAAGATTTCACGAGCCTCGGAGCCACATTCTTAATCCAATGTAACGGGCTCGGGTGGCGAGGCGACGTCGATTGCACACCCGAGAGGCCACTCTGGGACAATTGGTGATCGTCGGTGTCGGGAAAATTGTTGCGAAGTTTCCTGGCAGTGGCATCGAACCGGTCCGAGGATGCTTTCCGCACGGTGAGTTCGCGCTTCGTGTACGCCGGTTTAACGCCTGCGCGCGCGCGCGCGCGAGTTCCCGCGTGCCACTACAACGTTAATGTGCATGTAGCAAAACTAGGTAGCCTTGAGATTCTCTCGCTTCATCTCTGCCCTCTTCTCTCTCGATGTCTGCGAATTCTAACCGGGCATCTGCATGCCGGGTACGACGCGTTTCGCTACGTCCACCTCACCCCTCCTTCCCCGCTGTCTTTTATTTAAACCGCGACGAGCTCGCGTGTGTCATCGATTTACATAGCCACTGCGAAGCACATCGGTGAGCTTACATCGATGTAACCTTGTTCTCGGTCTCGTAACTCGCGACTACGAACTACCCAGCTACCCTACGGGTACTTTGTTTTCACCGTTCCCAAGCGTCTCGAGCTACGATGCTGATCTCCTTCGAGATTGTTACGTATTATCATCGCGAAATGAGCTGAACTGTCGAGCGCCGGTATTATAATACACCCGGTCTTTGTTTATGCTGATAAAATGCTCCTGATAAGTCTAACGCGATGGGCCCGCATGCAGCATCCGCGTAACGTAAGACCTCCGTGGGAATTGAGAAGTCGCGACGGCTGCGGGCGTACGGGCGCTAATGATAATTGTGAGATCGCGCGGTTAACAGCAACGTAAATTGCCTCGTTAACATTGCAACTATTACAGTTCACAGTTGAGCATAATTCGAGCCTATCCGAGCGTCATCTAGTACGTCACTTCTCGTCCTCGTTCGCGTATCACCGATACAAAGTCCCTACAGAGGAGAACAAAATCGCCGGGGGTAATGGCGCAGAGGAGAATTAATTATCCATCTTCGCATAGTTCCACTTCATTGATTCCACGGTAGCAGTAATTCGATCTTTATCGTGGATCGCACAGTCAGCGAGGAACTTACCGTGGCTCGAGCCTGGATCGCGAAAGTTAAACGACACCTATGAGTGTGCACGCCCGTGATAAATTTCTCTCGGGTTCCCCGCGTCACGGAGCAATGCAGTAACTTGCAATTGATTTAGTATCGCGGCCTGCCCACGATAACGATACATCCATTAACGGTCTCGTATTCATACTTTTCGCGCGAGGAATAAATCATCGGCGAACCGGCGGGGACTACCGATCGAAAAGTCACTCGTTCGAGAGCGACGTTCTCGTCGCGTTGATTCGTTTCGTCGATGGAAAACGAAGTTAACTGGACGAACGACGTTATCGGTCCTCGTGGAATCATACGTGAAACTTGCTCGGTATAACGCAAAAGAGGAGACGAACGCTTCCGGCCCAGGGTCTCGAAACTTGGCGGTCAAAGTTGACAATTAGGTATTACGGAATTTTCGTGCAAACACGACAAAGGCGCGTGAAATAGAATCAAACTTTAGATTTGGGAACCTTCCGTCGTGAGAGGTGCTCGTGCGCGTCTCGACGAGGAGTACTCGATGATATAAATGGCGACAATTTGGCGAACAAAACGCGCGAACCTGGCATCGGGTGTAACGTCGTTTGGCGACGATTCATTTTCAGGGTCGCAAGCTGATCGCGGCGGCCAGATAGCCAACCGAAGAAATTCCAAAGATACGATCTTCCGGTAAATAGAAGGGATACCCCCTAGGGCGACTTGGAGGCCGGTGCTTCGAAGGTGTCTCTCTCGCGTGGTCAGTCCTTTTTCATCTCGCCGCTTGAAATCTGTCAAACCATTTGGAACTGAGGAAGGTCGTGCCTTCGTTTCTCGAATAAAAGGACTTTTCTCCGCGAGTGCGGTTCTCCGAAAATATTCTAAAAATTCGAACCATGCTAGGCATCTCGATTGGACGCGAATTCGATCGAGTCTTGCGAAACACTTCCTTCTTTCGAGAAGGCCACGCTATTGTCGAAGCGCGCATAGGCACATTTAATACGCGCCAGGCGTACACGCATCGTTGTATAACGAGAAGTAGTATATCGTTAATAGGAAATGTAAGTCACTTGTCGCTTCGAAGGTGTCCCTCTCGCATGGTCAGTCCTTTTTCATCTCGCCGCTTGAAGTCTGTCAAACCATTTGGAACTGAGGAAGGTCGTGCCTTGGTTTCTCGAATAAAAGGACTTTTCTCCGCGAGTGCGGTTCTCCGAAAATTATCTAAAAATTCGAACCACGCTAGGCATCTCGATCGGACGCGAATCAGCATTCGATCGAGTCTTGCGAAACACTTCCTTCGTTCGAGAAGGCCACGGTATTGTCGAAGCGCGCATACGCGCATAGGCACATTTAATACGCGCCAGGCATACACGCATCGTTGTATAACGAGAAGTAGTATATCGTTAATAGGAAATGTAAGTCACTTGTCAGTCGGGCCTAACGTTGATTCGCGCCGGTAACTCGTACGTGCAATCTTGACACTTGGCCTAACGAGACGTTTCCACCGCTTATTAAATCCTTCACCGAGACGATAAGCAACGATATCACGAAGGTGAGCTCACAGCGATTGTAGACCGAACGCAATGTGGCCGCTACTCTCTTCTCTTTCCTTTCATCGAAAAATCGAACGAAGTATCGCACCGCTCAAGAATGCCACTTGCTAGATTCCTTTTACCGAAGTCCCTCCACCAATCACGAGGATATTGTTACGCGGAATGACTTTACGTTACCACATTTGACTCGGAGTTGTTTGACGAACGGCGCCGACAGATTTACTCTCGACGCGCGACGATAATCTCTTAGGAGTTTAATTGACGCACGCGTCAAGATTCTCTATCACGCGGAGACCATCTCTCTTCGCTCGTCAACTATTAACGATTTTCCGCGTCACTCCGACAAACGTGCGCGCCTTCCTTCCGCGAGCGAATGATTAATGGACGAAAATGCGGGAGATGCATTTAAGATCGTGAAAGGGGCCTAAATGCGGCGGAGGTAGGAAGATCGAGAATCGGAGACGAGTGAAAATATCATTTGGAATCGTGGCGCTGGGCGGGGAGCGCGCTAACGAAGGTGGAAAGGAAATCGAGCGCGCGAGCCGCGGGCGTCGACACCGTGAGATTGACGAAACCGCGCGTATGAAAGCGGCGCGACGCGTTCTCGCGCTCCTCTAATACGCTCCGATAAATCGAGAGACACAGGCGTATGAATCATGACGCTCACGTTTCGCCGACGGCGATGCGGAGCGCCGTTAACGCGCCGTCACGACGGCGATAAAAGGCGTCGATGGACGGGAGAGCGAAGGGCCGAGGACGGGGGTGAGGTTAAACGTAAAGTGGTAGGAGGACGTGAAAGGGAAAGAGGAGGAGGGCTCTCAAGCCGTGGCCCGATCGTCGAAGGTAGGCACCGTTGGTCCATGCCGGTTCACGACCCCACTTTCGTTAACTGCTTTTAATTGCCACGTAATTGAGATTAATGGAAAGGCATGCGGACGGCCATGATATCACCCAGGGCGAATTAAAATTAAACCGTGCGACGTAAGTACGTCCGCAAAAGAAACGTGCCGCCACGGGCACGTTTGCCTTGAGGACGTCGTCGGCACGCGATGAGAATTTCATCGCGGTGAACGCGTTGGCCTACCACATTCGATAAATCGATTTTCTTTATTTCATCGTGCCAATAGGAAAAACTCGATCTCCCCTCGCGCTCGAATTTTCATCGCGACTTTTCGAGACGAGTCGAAGAGACCTTGTCGACTCTTACCCTGGCAACGCGTGACGCAAAATCACGATGTTGGCTAAAATCGGTTCGAAATCGATAATTGGCCGAGGAGGTGGAGGAGGAGGAGGAAGGCCGCAACGGTCGAACGTTCTACACGTAGCTATACACATTGGACCGACGCAACATGCTGGCCGCATGCCTGCGAAATTGCTGTATTATTACTTCATCTAGTCCAGGATGGTGCTAGCCCGTGGCTTTCCGTGCGACGATCTGCCATCGGCGCGCGTGCGCGAAAGAGAGAAAGAGATACATGGAGCAGGAGAGAATCGGGTACGTAGAACGGCGCAGGTTGTTCAACCCCTTTCCCGCCTTTACCCTCCTCGGTGATCTACCCAATCACGCGAAGGTTGGAGCAAATTTCACACGCTCCGCGGACGTCGTCGGATTAACTACTTCGGCCTGCTCTCGTGTTTCAAGAGATGCTTCCCCTTATTATCCAGCTCGCATTAGCGTTAAACGATAGTGATCGACGATTCGCGAAAAATGCCGGAATAATTGAATAAACGGTACGGTCATTACGGTACGTCGTTAACTCGGGTTAATGAGATCGACGGAGATCTCTCGGTGCTTGCTACGCGCGCCTGCTAGAGCCGCACGGACGCGATAGCGGGTCCGTGAAATTGGAATTACTTATGTCCGATTTAGAAGGCGCCAGGACAGTCGGACGCCGCTGTGGGAACTCGGCTTCCTGTCTGCAGACGGTTTCCTGAATCGAGGGCGGTTCTATTCTCTCGGGGGGTCGCGTTGCCTGTAGGCTAAGAAGGTAAATGAAATTCAAGCGAGATGGAATGATGAACCATTTCTAAAAATCCCGGAGAATTAGCATCGCCAACACGCGAGACTCCTTTATGCGTCCAATGCTCGTTGAGAGAGGTTCGCACGAGTTTAACCGCGTCAAAGTCTCCAGCGAGGATTGAAATAGCTATGAAAAATGATGAATACAGTCGCGCACGAGGCTCCGGACGGCCGAGGCTTTACCGAGGTCTAACCGCACTGTCGCCGGTGAGTCGAGCGCCGTGTTCGTCGTCGTAGCTTCTTTTCTCTTCTCTCGGTCCACCCCCTCTTCCTGCTGGGTCCATCACGAAGGCTCTCGAGACTCCACCGAAACTGTAGCGAGAATTTTAAGAGAGTGAGCTAGAACGAGTCGGATGGACCACCCGCGGTTTCGCGCGCCTAGTCGACTCCCAACGTCATTTGCAATCCTCGATCGTCCTCGTAATTCAATTCCAAGAACGGCGTCCGTCTCGCGACGCAATTACGTCGCAGCGGATCGTTCCAAGTCAGTTCTATCGACAAAATCGCCGTCCACAGAAGAGATTCGACAAGTTGTGAAAGTCGCGCCGCGCACGTACTCGACGTCAAGGAGAGTCAAGAGTTTTCTCTCGTTAATGCGCTTGCAAACCTTCCGATATTTTTTCCAAATGCGGGGAAACGCTCTTACGTGGATGTTTACCGAAACCGGTGAGCACGCTTATTCGGTTTCGCGTGGTGCGCCTTTGTGCTGGGAAGCATTGCCGAGAAATCGTTGCGGAGAGTAACGGAAACGAGGGGAGAGACCCCATTTAATTGTAACTAATTATATGAAACAGAATAAACGTGTGTAGTCGCCGACGAGTACTGCAGACGCTTCGTGCAGCTGCGCTAGGGACGAGGCAGATGCTCGACGCTCCGTTGAAACACGCACAAGCCTCTTACTGTTTCTCACTTTTCCAAGTTGGGTGCGCTCCAAATCGAGAGCTCGACGACCCGAGAAGTTCGCGCGTTACAAAATTATAGGACATACTTGTTACCTATTAGAATCATCGCCACCTATACCACGTAGTTCCACCTATCGAGCGGAATAATTGTACATTTAACTTTGTCACCGTTACTTCTCACGAGACTCGCGTACCTCTCGTGCACGATTCGTAGACGAAAATTCTTCGCTCGGCGTTCTCACAGCTGTTCGCTCCGGATTTTACCACTCGTAAACGGCATAACTAAATTTCCAACGAATCATTACGTCCTCGTTCCACTCCTTACGCATTCTTATCTTGGGAAATTATTCAAAAAATCCAATAACACTGCCATTCGCCGTAACAGTCGGGCTTATCGGGTTTCTACCAGAAACTGACATTTCCTCCCGATATCGCATTTTGTTGGATATACGCCTCTCTCCACGTTCCACGTAGTTTCCACCTAGCGTTATCGTCCCGACGAATATCGCCTTTTTCCCTCGTAGCTCTTGCCGTAGTACACGCTCGTAGATCCCGATGACTTTCGCTCGCGCGCCGGCCGACGCTTACGCGCACGCGCCACTGCTAGAACACGCGATTGGAGCAAACGTTTCGTGAAAATCCGGCCATGCAGCTCGACGAAAACGGCCTCGGGTTTTAGCCGCGCCGGCATCTCCGAAAGCAAGGTACGAGCGTGCCGAAAGGCACCTACTCGCACGTGACGCGTACACGCGAGTGTCGAGCGAAACAGCTGAGAGGACGCGACGATTGGACTGCATCGAATTCGACGACGAGACTCGAACACGCTGGATCGTGCGCTACTTCGGCAGCCTCTCGTAGCTCCACGAGACTTTAATACCCGAGAAACAAGGAGATAATGGAAAGACAATACGGAAAGATAGATAAGATTAATAAGCAAAAGCAGAGTGGCATGGAAAAGTAAAAGAAGAAACGAACGAAAATAATAACTAACGAAAAATCGAAGAAATTAAAGGACCACTTCCGTCACTCCGAAACAGTCTTTCCAGTGATACTACACTCGTCTTGGATTTACTACCCTAAAATTTTTAATTCAAATCTTAAAATTCTCTTCGGACCGTGCATTAGTACGATGCCGTAAAATCTAGGACGTTCCACCGATGTCCCCATTCTACGAAGAAAAAATAACGCTCGACGCGAGCTAGTTCCCAATATTCACACCCTGATCAAATTCGTCGCTTCCGAAATACTCGGAGGGTTTCGCTTTAGCTTTAGATGAGTTTATCCACAGTAAATGCAAATAATTACGACGATTTGCCAGGACGATCCGGTACTAGGAAAATTGGTAAACAGAAAAAAACATCCAAAGTAGGATTGGAGCGAGGAGGGTCGAAGGGTACGCGCGCCAAAGAGTAAGAGAGAGGGAGAAAGAAGAGGAGGAGAGAAATATCGTAGGGCGTATGAGACGCGCGCGCTTATAGCCGGCAGACATCCGACTGGCGAGTGCCTGCCGACTGCCGACTGGCGAGTGCCGCTTGCCGCGTAGTAGTAGCGTGCCGAGCAAGCAGGCAGCGCCCGTCGTCGTCGTTTCTCAGTGTCGCCGCGGCGGTCGTGCCAGTCGGTTCTCGTATCTCTTTTTCGTGTTACGTCGCGTCCCGCTCCGCGCTTCTCTCGACGCGCCGTTCTCGTTCGAATATACGGAAAATTATTCGAGCCGGTGAAGCGCCTAGGTTAGCTGAGATGTAAAGCATCCCGCCGTTACGATCGATCAAACGCATGATTTTTCGCGCGAAAGAAAACAACGTCGCGGTGAAGTTTCGCGAGCGTGTCGTCCTCCGCAGGCGTGGTTGTTGCCCCTCGGGACGAACGCTCGAGAGGATGAGAAGCGTCGAGACGAAGATGTGGCAGGGATGTTGAACGCGAGAAGTTTTTGCGGTTCTTCCCGCGAAGATTGCACTTTTCTTTAGGAGAGAGTGGCCGGAGAAGGGCGCTGAGGAGAGTCGAATTCGGCGGTCCACCGGAGCAGCCGTTGGGGAGTTCGAAGAAGCGCGCCGAGGTAAAGCCACGTGGTGGTGCTTCGACTTCGCGCAAACAACGTGGGCGGGATATTCGAATTTCGCGCGGAAAGATCGCCAGTTCGCGCCCTCGTCTCCCTCTTCTTCTCACTCCCGCCTCGATAAAACGAGTCGGCAGGGCAGACGTGCTTGGTTTCATGTGGAAAGCGTGGTTAAAGTGATAATCTCGTGGTCGTGGTAGGCACGACGGGTGGTTTATTGTGGTCTCGGTCGCGTTTGTACAAGTGGATTTAACCTCGTCGACGAACACGTGGATGCATGACATCGTTTCGGAGCAGCGGCGGAGGCAAGCCCGTGGAGCGAACGTACAAAATTTCTGAGTGAGTGCAAGCATTTGTACATGTTGTAATTAAGTTGTAACGTTCGAAAGGAGAACGAAGCTTCGGGGACCGGTCGAAAGACGTCGATGAATTCGGACGGTGGAAAAATTGCCCCATCCCACGTCGATTAATTTCATCTTTATTATATTCTCGGACGATTACGCACGTCGGCTTGATCTTTTAAGGTTAAATGTCAAACTTTCGAGGTTGTCTTAGCGTTGCGTTATACCCGACGATGAATTACGAGGATCTAAAATTTCCTCGTCGGGCCCGTCGACAATAAACGACGAACGTTGATAAAAGGTAATGACGCCACCGATTCGATTTAATTCTTCTCGAGTGAAGTGTGTCGCGCGAATTTTCAAGGTTAAGCATCGTTGCGATAGCTTGCCGTGTTGACATTACCGGTACGCGCGTGTTCCTACGAAGAGTGACGGCTACGATCGCGCGACCCGAATCAGCTGGTAGCGTGCTTTCCTCGCGCTCCTTTGGACGTAGGTACGGAAACGCGAAGAGTAACGATCTCGCGTGTAACCTCTCCATTTCAAAGGGACGTCGAGCAACCCCATTTTATCAATAAGCTTAGAAGCAAGCAAAACACTCGATCGACGTAATATTCGTGACTAATCGGTCCATGTTTTCGTCTCCAAAAAGTAGGTTCGGAGAAATAAATGTCCGCGATAATGCGCGTTTGAAGTACCACGCTTACGCGAATCGTTGACCGATATCAATCGCACGAATTATCTCAAGGGCCGATGAATCATCGGCGCGCAATAATTTTTAGAAGGAAGGACTTTCCCGAAGGATTCTCGCAGGATCGGCGGGGCGCATGGAGGATCGGAGAATGCGCCGCGCCGATGCCAAAGGATAAAACGGCGGTGGTGATGGTGATGATGTCCGTGGTGGTGGTGGTAGTCCGTAATCGCCCGATTTATCGACGTGCCGATCGGTATCTGCCGGCCGACTCGTTCGGCGAGTATGCGCGACTCTCGAAGGCGAAATCCTGATTACGATTCCGCTCAATGTCGCAATGACATCACCGCGGATCATCAGCCTCTTGGAATTCCTTGTCGATTAAAATCTCGACGCGCTTCCTCGTGGTAGCCACCGGCGCAGCCACCGCCGCCGCGCCAGCTTCCGCCGCGCCCAAGGTGTCCTTATTTTTTCCTTGGACGCATAAGCGTTGCGTTCTTCCCTCCTGCTTCACGACCCCGATGACGAATATTCATTAGACAATCCTGTCGTTCGACGCATGTTTCAACGAGACTCAGAGGAGGGTTTCCTCGTGATGCTCTTCCGAGCAGGAAAATTCCTTCGACGTGAGAAAGATATTTTTCTTCCCGCAGAAATTTAACCTTCGTCCGCGCATCGTAAAAACGTACTTTCCGATTCATCGTTTAAACTTTCCTTCGAAAGCTTGAATTAGGATAGAGGCAATACCGATTAGATGACAATGACACCCTAATATTCTTACGAATTCCCGACAAACGTAAGTTTACCGTTTGCTGCCGTACCCCGCGCGAATCAATCGAGCACGAGGTGCGCATTGAAATTCATTCGCGATTACTCAACCTCCTTCCTCCTTGACGGTCGGTCCCTTTCGAGGATCCTTCTGACGTCAAGCGGTAAGATCGACTTATCGGAGACGACGATTTATCTTGCAACTTCTTTTTTTCCTTCTCGCGAAATTACCTCGAAACCGGCGAACCAGTCACCGGCGAAGTTAAACGGCTCGTAACAAGACTTATGCGAATATCGCGAGCGCGAGTTCCGGCTCCATTCTGCACGAATGTCGACATTGCGTACGATTGTCCTTGTAGACGTCCGGCTGCTTACATTCCTCATATTATCTCTGTTATGCGGACTAGGACGAAACGTGGCGCGAAATGGCCGCACGGGACGATGGACCGATTGCGAAACTTAAAACTCGGCGCGACAATGGCGCGAACAACGGTCACCGAGTCCTTAATTCATGGCGGGAGAGCGAGTTATTTCTAGTGCGCTCGACGAGACTCGTACAGTCGACTGAAAGCTCGAATCGCGAGTTGTCCGTGTGCATACGAAAGGATGCTCGACGGAGGCGATATTTTTAAGATCGATCCCTCGGATCGATCGGTGCTCAGGATGGAACGACCAAATTCACATGTGGAACACGTGCCGAGCGTACAACGCACGGTAGGAGGATCGGAGACAGGACGAGCCCCTCCGGCTATAAATTTCGTCTGCGTGATATTTCCGGCGCGATCGATACCCCGACGACTCGTGAATGGCGCCTGGACGTTTATCACCTTCGAATAAACATAATGGATACGTGTTCGGGGAACGAAGAGGCGCTCGCGCATACTCACACGTGCCCTCCAGTACTCGCGGTTCGAGGTCCACAGTGGCGAGGACTATCGTGAACGATAAGATTGCCCCTACGATTTTTCGGAAATGCATCCACGCTCATTGATCGTCGAAAACACGAATGGCCATTGAGCAAATATCTGTGCTCGTAATATCGGGACGCTCGGCCGATAAGAGATTGCGCGGGACTCGTTGTGAAGTAGGTTAGAAAGAAGATTTCGTTCGCGACCTTTACCACTCCTGCGTAACGTGTTTTAAGCTTCGCGATTTATGGACTCCGTCGTGCTCGAATCGCGGATGTTAATGGCTGAAGAATTAATTAGGACGCTTAACTATCGCGTGAGAATGAAAATCGACAATTGAGAAAACGATCGTAATCTATTGGACGAGCTCGATTGAAAGGAGATTTAACACGGTACCTCTTCGAAAGCTCGTGCGATACGGACTTGGAATAAATGCCACGGGAACGCTTAAGTGGTACGCGCGCGTGGAAGGGGGCCAGAGCCCGCGGTAAATAGTATTTCGCTCGTCGATCAATAATTGACGCTAAACTGGTTAAGGAGCGAGACACTTCCGTGGAGTTGCGCGCGGGGCCCGCACGAAAGCCGTGAGAACACGTGGCTAACACGTGCTGTTGACTTTCCACTGAAAAAAGCCCTTTCTCCCCTCTTCGTGATTCACGAGGTGGTTACGGCTTATCGCTCTACGAACTTTTCGGAGCTTTTGCTTTACGAGCGCGTTCACCGGGTAGTTAAGTCTCTTCGTCTTCGCTCGCCTTTCTCCACCGACCGTACTTTAAGAGCTTCTCCTCGTTCTTCGTAATTTCATAAATCGCCAAGACAAGAGTAAAGACGATGTATTCGAAACAAAGACAGTTATTAATTGCAAAGATATCGTTACCCCAAACCTACAAAATTAAACTATTTGCTTCAACTGTAGCGAACATTGTCCCGGCACTATGACACGTTCCCCTAATATCTTCGTATTTTAATTAAGAGTCGAGCTTCTCGTACAATTTCAAGAATTTCCTCGCAATCTACGATTAACCGGAAAACTTTGAGGTCATCTCGAGACGCGCAACGGGATGAAAGACGGTGTTGAGTTTGAGCGGAGATTTAAGCCGAGCTTAGGGGAATCGCATCTTCCTGCCCGCTTCTTTGAATGGTCCGCGCGTTAACGCACATCCCCGGCTTCTCTCGCGCGTCCCTCCGCTCCGTGATTTACATCCCACATTTATGACGCAACGTAAAATCGCGCAAAAGTCCCCGTCGGAGACCAGTACCGTCCTCACGACGAATGCCGGGAGCGAGTTTTCTTTTATCCTCCTTATCTACGCGCACCGCCCGCTCGTATTCTCCTTCTCGCGCGCTCACCATCCACTCTCGCGTCTCCGCGCTCTTAAACGTCTGTATATCTCATCGGATGATATATGAAATGTTTATGTACGATCTGGCCTTTATTCCTCGGACGTCGATGAAGCTTCTCCTCTTGGCACCCTCGAGGAGCGCCGCGCTTGTACCGTCGGCGATGACCCGCCAGAATAGACCGCGAGATGAGTTTCCCAACTCGATGCTTTATTCCAGATAACATCGAGATCGTTCAGAGGCGAGCTCACGAGAGCGAGAAAATTTTTACGGGAGGAAGGTTCGCGTATAACGCGTATGGAAAAAAAAAAAATGCTTCGCTCTACGTGTCGATTTCTTACGTTCGAAACTTACCGTGGATTGGTCGAGCACTCAATTATATCGCATAGGTAATAAGCGATTGGTTTCGCACGGGGCGCGCCGCGCGATCCGCGGAATCTAAGAAAGGCGCGTTATCTGCCCCCACGGTGCGGTGCCTCGCGGGAAATAAATGCACCACGAGATTCCACGCGTCACCGATGTGTTTATTAACGAAAGCGAAGAGTGCGCACATAACACGCGCGCAAGCGCCGACGGTTTTCTCTAGCCGCAATTTATTATTCCTCGGCTATTTGCCGTTAATCGCTTGAGCCCCGTGCACGCGCGCGCGCGCGCGCGTGGAAAGCCAGTCGTCCACGGTAGGCCTTCCCTCTTCTCTCTAATGCCCCGTATCGGAAATAACGATTAGAACCGATGAGATTGACGACGTAGGTGCTCCACCGGGTCGAAACGGATTCCAGGCGCGAGAGGGAGGGCACGCGGAAAACGCTTCTCGTCGTCATTCGCGAAGCTGCGCGTGTACGTTGAAATTATGCACGCGCCGTGGCCACCACTTTCACGTGGAACGATATAGTTGCTCGAAATACCGGTTCGGCCATTGTGCGCGCTCCTGCGAGCCGCGGATACGTAGCTTCCAGATAACCGAGTCCGTGGAGATAAATCTCGTTTGATTTATTTCCAGCGTAGTAATGAAGTTATTTGACTGCGGAAGAAGTCGTCGAAAAGTACGGTGTAGCACGGGGTTCGATCGTAAAAGTATGCCCGGCATCCAATCTCGTTCTAAAGCGAGGATAACGAAAACGTGTTCGTACGGTATCGACGGTTCGAACTCATAATGGGATCACAGCCGACCCTTGAGAATAAAAATTCGAAGCGACGAAACCGGCGTAGAATTCGAAGTAGACGCGGATGACCGTTCGCAATGGTGGTTCGTGGCTTGAAATCACGAGGCTGCTTCACTTTCCGAAATATGCCTAGACGATTTCTGGCCTGAACCTTTCAAAAGGGTTTATATTACGTCATCGTATAAAAATCGACATTAAATCGATGGCAAACTTCTACTTGTCTTTCTAATGCAATTTCAGATGCATGTTTTCATCTGACTGCAATCGCCACGTAAATAATACTCATTATTCGTTTCTTATCCACACTTATCCGTAAACGCGACAAGATTATTACGATTTTCCACAAATAATGCGTAGGATTATTAGCGAAGAAGAATAAACAGACGGATGTATTTATATTTATATCGACAAAAATGGAGAACAGTTTCACAGTGTGTGTACACGAGCAGCCCCCCGATCGTTCGGTGAACCCAAGGCAGAGATCTGAGAGTATCAACGATCACGCGGAATCGTTACAAGAACAATGGAGCAGAACGATTGTAACGAAACTCTGTTTATCGACATCGTGCGAACGCCGTGGGTCGCTGGTACGACATAATTCTATCCGGAAACGTATCCTTCCTAACGAAAGACGGGTCCTGAAGCAGCGCACCCCCGATATCGCTATATCATTGGCTTCTCGCTCGCCAACTTTATAGTCCGGCACCTTCGATCGTTTATCGTGGCACGGCGATACAGTCGCGAAGTCTCCCATGCGGCTTGGCTTCCTCTACCGCTGGAGAATCGAAAGGAGGCGATGTGTGTGGAACGGAGGGGTGGAACGGTCTCGGGCGCAAATGTCACTTCCTCTGGGGCATCGTTACGCGTGTGACTGGGTCTCGTGGGTCCCCTAAGGGACGACGGTTAAAGGGTGAAGGCTAGACCGAGCCATGAGCATCCAGCAGTCATCGACGAAGGAAAATTTACAGCGATCCATCGAGCTAACAGCGCGAACACGATCGTTTCCGTTAACTTCGAACGCAATTTATTCCCTCATTACGAGCGATGTGCTGCAAACGGAGCGAGAGCGTGCTGTTTAAATCGCAAGCGCGCGCGCGCGCGCATGCGCTCTCTCTTATCGGACGTTTGTTTCACTCGTGGCGCGGGTCAAAAATCGGAGTGAGGAAAATCAGTGAGGCAGGGAGAGCGGACGAGAAGTCATTGATACTGCGAGAAGATTATCGGCGAGAATAGACGCGCGGCCTGTTTGTCTCGCGAGACCGTAGGGATTAAACTCCGAGGGTTTGTTTGCGCGAATGTAAGAGAGTGAGTCACGGACTCGGTTATGTGCCCTCCGAGATATACTCTCTTCAGTGGTAACGTGGTCACGCGCGACGAAACGCCACGCAGAGGGCCTTCGAGGATCCATGAGCGAATTTACGAGGATTCTCGAAGATCGCCGTACGACAGGGACGAACTTTTCACCCGCATCCCTGCTCGCATTTCGAGGACTGCACCGTTCCAAAGTTTCGTCAACCATTTGTTCGCGCCACACCTACGTGCCGGTATTTATATCCACGAAACTCCGTCGTCCGCGTTATAGCATTTTCTTTTAACCTTGCTCGTAATGCCGGCACAGAAATAGTTGCCCCACCAGTTTTGTAAATGTTACGCTAAGCTGCGGATTAGGCCACTGCGATTTTTCTCGCTAATTTCCGGTAAAGAGAATTTTTCCGCCGTAGGTACACGAAAGGCCGCGTCGAGTTGGGAAAGTGTGGTTATAAATAGTCGAGACATACGCACTTGAAACCGTACCGAATACTTCGCACGTCGTAAACTATCGCTTTCTACACCCACGAAGGAAAAAGGAGGCCAATGCGCTCCATCATCTCCGGAGCCACAATAAAATTGATAACCGTGCGAGTAACGTGCCAAAGAGCTCGTACGAGACTCCGGACGAGGGAGACTAATAATAATATCAACGTTGCTTTGGATAATCCCGCGTGAAAAAATCTCACGAATTTAGAAGAGAAACCGACGTCACGACGAATTAATCAAAATTACGTCGCGTCATGCCGATAATACGAACCCGTATTTGACGCGAATCCTAGGACGATCTCTCGGAAAATGCGAGTCTCCTTTGTAATTCTTTACGCGTGCTCGAAGACACATTCTCGATATTTGATTTAAACATGTAAATTGTCCAATGGTACGTTATCACATCTCCATGTGCTCGCATACGAACGTTTCTCGACCATATCGAAGGTAGGCTCACGCGTGCGACGAGCCTCTATCCCGGCAGGGTACGCGCGCGCCTTCCTTTCAAGTGTCCGAGGAAATCGAAAGCAATTAGAGCCAATTAAAGAGTAAGAGGCCATTGTCGCCGGTAGGGAGCTGATAAGTTGTCGAGGCACTCGAGCGTGAAATTGAGCGAGGGCGGAAGAGAAGGAAAACGGAGTGGTTCGGACGAGCGGTATTACTCGCGAAACAAAAATATCGCGGCATCGTACGCCGTTGGTCGTCGTCTTTGTGCTTGTCGCGCGGTGCCCGCTTGTAATGGTCTCCGCGGAGGAACACCGGAAGCTGCTAACGGTGGAAAGCGTGGGAGGCCTTCCGGACGATAGAGTCGATGATAAATCGACGACGAGGCAACGCGCGGGGAGCGCCCGGATGGTACACGGTAAAAATTAGCGCGCGGAGAAAACGAGAAAATGGTAGTTACATCCGCCAAAGCTTTTTTTTCCCACGCGAAGCACCGAGATCCTCGCTTTCGCAATTGTCGAATGCAAATGTCGTAAACTCATTAACGTCATTGGGCAGCCCGCGTGATTACGTCGAAAACTCATTAACGTCACCGAGGACTGTCGCGTGTTTTCTTATCGGAGATCGATTAGATACGAAACGTCAGGAGAAAAATCCACTTTCTCCCGATCGACTCTTCGCGTTCTGCGCATCAAGCCAATTCTCGTTTACCATTCGATATCTCCTTCTCGACTACGAATTCTACCTGCTATTATCTCTCAAATGTTACGTCAGTTTTATGACGGTTTATCTACCGATAAGAACCACGGAAGGGACGTACGTGGGGGTGCTCTCGCGGAAATCGTACTTGGATACGCGATTGGACTCGGACCCCGGGGCACTCGCGGATAAAAACACGAGGATATTTATTTGTAGAGACGAGAAAGTATGCGCGGTTAAAAGTGCTACGGAAAGTAGCTTCTTCCGAGTTGTGTACGAGGCGGGGTTCGACGAACGCGACGAACCGCACGGCGCGCGCGGGAAGGTATTCGCGGGAATACTCGTATGACCGAGTAGGGAGAATGGGGGCTAGGAGGACGCGAGAGCGCGGAAAAATACAATGAAGCGTGATCAACGTGGACCATTTTGCTGAAGGCAACCGGCGTGTACGAACTATAACGTGCCCTATCCTCTCTAGTCGGTGATTCCTCGAGCGGCAGAACTGGTTTTACACGCGGACGATCGCGATATATATATACATATATACATATAAGTATATGTATATACAACGTATACGTGCAGAGGTATACATACTCGCTTATAAACATATGCACGCTCGTATACGCGCTCGCGTGCTACAGGAAAACGAGAGAAGGATGCTCGGGAGGAAGAGCGAAGAGAGGAGAGAAAACGAGAGAGAAACAGAGAGGAAGGGAGCGATGATCTATGCGCGAATGGCGCCGGTCGATGCGTTCCCCGCGAGATTCATCGAGGATTCGATTTGTTTAATTAGAAGTAGCGGATTTCGTTAAGCGTAACGGAGGAACGATGACGCGTGGTATTCGGCTCATCGTTCGCGCCATTATCCGATGCAATTTCTTCTCGGCGTCTCGAGCTCGATCTCTCGCCGATTCCCATTCGCTTAGTTCGCTTTTAGTTGTTCGCGAGTACCGTGCGCCGGCGGAAGCTTCGCGAGCAATACCTTCGATCGCGAGCCCACGGCAATACGGAGGGTAAGTCCTTGCCGCGCGAGAGATTCAATTCTCTCTCGAAGCTGCACGCCCGATAATAAACTCGATCCCCCGCAATGGCGATTAATGCTTCGGCACGTACCTTCGTCGATGCATCTAATCGCGCGTGGAACTTAGTTCGAAGCCGCGAGTTCACGCCTGCGTGGCGTTTCCTTCCGCGCTTCGAACATTTTCCATCCGCGAGAAAGGTCACTGCTCTCGGCTACCCGTGAACTTGTACGAGCCACGATAAATTTGTCTAACCTGAAGATTTTTGTGTACACGTTTGGTGTTAGCATTTCTTGCCGGGGAACCCGGCTACCGTTTTGTCCTCGTACAAATAGCTGGAACCTGGAATACATTATCGCTCTTTTACGCGCTGCGCTCGGTACGTCTCCGCGCTCTTTTCGATTCTCGATGGGTGTCGGAGAACGCACGGTGGCGATAATTCTTTCGAGCTCCCCCGTCGCGCCGATGCGCCGACTCTCGCGATCGAGGAACGACAATATTCTAATTTCGTGTTTCGGAATTTGGAGGAGACTCTGGCTCGTGGGTTACGGTGCCATCACGTCCCAGGGATTCCCCCTTTACTCTTGACGTCGCTTAAACAAACACGGGGTCTGTCCCAACTCCGTGGCGCACCGCGTGTCTCGCTGTTCCACGACGATGTCGGCAGACGCCTCGTTTGTTTTAATTGCCGTAATAGCTCGAGCTATGATGTAAATATTTTGGACGAGCACGCTGGGAACGAGCACGTCCTCTCGTACGTGTAAAAAGTACCGCGAGCGTGGTATTGGGTCGTCCAGAAAGTTCGTGCCGATTTTCAACGTTATTGAAACGGAGCACATTTAAATTTTGGTACATTTATTCAATTATATAGGTGCCATTCTGTTCCACGACCGTTGCCTGAGAGATAGAGAAAGGTTGTGGAGCAGAATGGCACCTATGTAATTTAATAAATGTATACCAAAATTTAAATGTGCTCCGTTTCAATAACCTTTAAAATCGGCACGAACTTTCCGGACGACAATATATGGTGGGCCGCGTAAAGATTCGTGGAAGGATACGAATTCGATAACGCCGCACTCTCTACTTCAAGCGGAACTCCGTGTAATTTCGCCGTAAGTGTGGGTCAAAGATTCGTAATAGTCGATAGCGATTAAACGGGTATTACACAATCTCGAGTGTATCGTTGATGGAATGTACATTGTTAGTCATTGTGTTTGACCGCGGGCACGGCGCACTAAAACACTCCACGTCTCTCTATTGTTTCTTGAATAATTAGTCACGTGAGTGGGAGCACTGCTGTAACTTACGTTGTGCAATAAAATGCATGGAATTCGTTTGCTTCGTAGAACGCACAGCTGTGGTTAGATTATGGGCGAGCACAGGAAGCGTGGTATTTCAAATCTTTCCACGCTTCCTGGTATTTCGCGAATCCCAGAAATTCAGGGCGAACGGGACGCGATTAATTCCGCGGGAGAACAACCGCGAACGGTAGTCGCAACAATTTTATTCGCAGATTTTTCAAGGATCCCGAATATTCTCGATCTTTCGTTGCGCTCCGTCTTTCGACGCTTCTGTCTTTTTCTCGCTCCTCGTTATTCCCAGCGTGAGGCAATAATACCGGGGTAGGCAATAAAAGAGGGAGAATGCTTTTTTTACGTCTCTCGTTCACGACGAGCAAAACTGTGCGCGCCTGCGCGACTGCGATTGCTCTCTAGAAACGATTACGAGGAATAAAATTCTAGTACCGAAGCGTTTCCCGGTAAACCGTGCGATCGTAATCTCGCGGTATCGTTCTCCCCGCGAACATACCGAACGAAAACTCGCGGAGCCGTGAATCATCGAAAGACCTTTCCATTTCGCAGAAATTATTACGGTTTACGCGGTGTGGCGCATTCATCGCGGTGGACACTCACCGAGCACGTATCTGGAACGTTTTTCAATTAATTCGCGTTTCCCGCGTAAAGAAAAAAGCCTCTTTGCGATCATTAGCGCGTTGTAGTGCCGTGGGCGTTCCAACTTGTTATTCAACGATCGGAAGCTATCGGAGACTGGTAATTAAGTTCCCAATAAGTCTCGTAAGATCAATCGCTTGGTCGAAACACGGCGCGAGTCTGCAAACCGTGGCATAATAACTCCCGTCGCGCAATATCGATTATCGCGTAATACCGTCGCTCCCGTTTTCAATAACGACAAATCGGCCGCGACGTCGAGCGTTTCCAGTTTCACGCGTAAACGGTCGAACGCGCGCCAACTAGGCAAATGAAAATATTCGACAGCCGTTCGACGAATGGGGGAAGCGAGTAACGAACGATATCGACGGATACATTCCTCTCGACTCGGATTTTACTCGAGAATCTTTCCACAAAATCTCGCGTGAAGAAAAATGTACGCCGACCACACTTTCATTATTATTCTCCGAGGAAGTAGGTACATCGATCGCTACCCACTTGCGCATGTGAGATGGTATCGCAATAGAACGTGACAAGTTCTCGGTGGCTTGGGTAACCTAGGATGTCGAAATCGCCGAATAATTTCCGTGCGAGCATTCGCACAGCCGTCACTAAGACGCGGGACGCTGGCACGAGCTCGAAGGCAGTTCGTATACCTCGCTAAGAGATAGGTAACCTTGCAAGGCCTCCTTACAGCCTCTCTCTCACCGTAAGGAACCCGCTACGAGGTATTCAATGGAAGGAGTCGAGCGTTAGAAGGAGCCGGCTGCCCTCCACGTTGAATGCCCGCGGTGTTTAGCGGTCGCTAAACGACTCTAAACAACCGTCGTGGAATCGACAGTTCCGTCTCTCCTTTCTCTCTCTCTCTCTCTCTCTCTCTCTCTCTCTCTCTCTTCCGTCCCTACACCTATTCCAATCTATTCCCTTCTACCGTTTCCTTTCTTCGCACTGTTCTCAGAAACGGCTACTACCTCCGTGGCCTGAAATTCCATTCCCCTAAATTGCCCTTTAAAAAGGAGCGTAAAGCACACTTTTATCCCTCGCCTACGAACACCTAAATCGGTAATTCTCAAAATTCCTATTTGAGAAAACTCAACGAATTTTCCGTCTCTCGGCGCGCAACCACGCCGATTAATCCGAACGTTTAACTTCGACGGACTTCGATCGATAATTCAACCACGACAAGTGCCGTCAACGCGGGGTCCTCCGATACGAGGAATTCAATTATCCCCAGGGTGGATCGAAGCGTGGTCACCGAGGCCCGACAACTCCCTTCGTCAAAGTTACAGCCAGTTACCACCTCTCTCTATCTCTCTCTCTCGTACTTCGGGTACGTCGAAAATGAGATAGCTAATCGCGAATCGCGCAGCATCATCGATCCGAGGCGGGCGCATCCCGGTGTTATAAACTTGCCGACGACGGGCCGCGCATTCGCGCTCGACACTCCATTTAAATCGGCTCGCGAGGAGATTATACAGAGTAGCCGTGTGTGGCGCATGTTACTCGCGCGAGGACTCACCTTCCCTCTTCGTCCCTTTCTTTCCGTCCGCGTCCTTCCACCCCGGGCGTCACGCTTCCATCTCGTAGAACGAACTCGTGCCGACTCGAGTTGCACGCTGGCACGTTAATTCGCGCGGTAACAGAGCGGCGAACGGTTGCGTCGCGACGAGCGTAACGCTTTGTAATTACCGGTCGTCATTATCGTGCTACTCGAGTTGACGCGATGATTACGGGCCACCGACGGAAGTAAATCGAGAGTGGGGCGCTGGCCTCCTCGCGCGGCCGCGCCCCATCACCAGGACTTCGCTCTCCTCGGAGCGATGCGCGAGAGGAAGGAGTGGGTGGTGGATAGCACTGCTCCAACCGAGTTTATCACTAGATCGATTGAATTTTAGCTACGAGCTATTCGCGCTCGCCTCTCGAACGGCCCAGAGTGGCACCTCGACGAGATTTGACGTCTTAACCCCCCGTCCTGTCAATTGCACGGGGGACAGGTCGCCATTAGAGTCATGCCTTTCGCCAGTTCTTCCCCAAGGGACGCCGTTCGAATGAATAATACCGGCGTGTGTGTTTTAAGCCTCTATTAGCGACATCGTCGAACGTCGCGCGCGCGATCCCGAAGACCCGTAATTTGGTACAAATGATAAGTCACTTCGGGCGCGAGCCTTCACTCCCTTCAACGTTCGATTTTTCTTCGTTTGCTGTTGTGTGCGAACCACGCACACATGCGCAAGAATGGATCTCCGCATATATTGTCTCAAATTGGGGTGGTGCTGAAATCAACACGTCTCCCTACAACTTGACAAAAGTGATATTTTATTATAATAGCTGCGACTCCTTCTAAAGCTTGACCAGTGCTGCGATTTCGAGCCCGACAGCACGCTCGTCGGTGAGCTCGGAAGCGCTCGGGTCGCCAAGTGAGAAGGAGAGTATCTCCCGCCCTTCTCACTCCTCACTATAGCAAGCCACGCTTGTTTCGTTTCGGCCGTCTCGCCTCTCGCGCGAACAGGCGTGAATTTTCCGAGTCCCAGACGTGCAGGCTATACACAGAGAAAAAATATCGTAATTATTAAGAAATATTTTTTCAAATGTGTACAATGCATCTATTCTTTTAAAATAAGTATTTTTATTTATTTAAATAAATACTTAATTTAAATAAGTAATTGCATTGCATACATTTAAAACATATTTTTCTAATGTTACGATATTTTTTCAGTGTAGGCATGTCAAGTATATGAAAGAATCAAATATATATCCACATTAAAATTCTTGATGATAAAATTTTCTTACAATGTCATATTAAATTAGGAACTTTAATTTATATCATTTAGCAATTAACCTCTACTCTCTACCAGAACAGATCCAGAACACATCCAGATCAGATCCAGAACAGATCCAGATCACGTCAGTTCAGAAACTAGCATGTTGCTTTATCGATCATCTGATCGATCTGATACATGCTTGTTCCATTCACTTACTGAAATGATGTGAATATTTCAGATCATAAAATATCAGATCATATCAGATCACTTGTGAAAGGAAAGCACCTAATAATTAACCGAACGTTCACGAAACTTTTTCCTTATGCTGTTTCTACGTGTTTTGTTCAATGTTGGGAAAACGATGAAGAAAGCGAGAATAGAGCGAGCACAGGTCAATGAAAACGAAGTGGTGCACCACGCATTAGCCTTTGTCGAGCTTCGAACTCGTTGTCCAATGTATTAAAGAGAGTATTAAAATTAGCGAAGGCAGGATTCCTCTGAAAATATTCGATGATATCGAATATGTGGGTACTGCGAGAATTCTGATTATTCGGATTATCGTAATAGCTTGAATGTATCGATAGATACCGCATGCAAGTGCGTATAGTGGCGTACAACGGTACGAATGGATTTGTTAGCATGAGAATGTGAATTTTGGTGTTGAATGAATTCGGAATTGGAATCGACCGACGTTCGATCACGTCTCGAACGCGTAACAAAGAAAAACAAGGCACGAGCGCGGCGTGCTAACGAAAATGCGAAAGGTCGCATCGAGGCGCGCAAAATCGGCCGATATTCGGCCATCGACAACTGCTTTGCCGCAACTAATTCTACCTTACCGACTTATATTACCGAACAGTTGCTTATTGGAAGTTCTCGCGGACGCGAGCACGCGGACAATGGAGAGGGACGAGTGCAGCAGGTAAAGACGGACTAGATGGTGAGAAGAGAAGGCGGAGATTTTACAAACGAATGGACATACCGTGTACCTCTAATTACTGTCGAAATCGCGGCATTTGTCATTCGAGGAGGCGAACGCGAGCCGAGAGGGGAAAGCGCATTTAATTCCAATTAGCCGACGCGATTCGAAACCAGTTTCGAAAGCACTGAGAATCCTCTCGAAATGGACTATTCCTTGGAACTCCTCCCTCGCGAGGTACCGTCCTCTCGAATTCTCCCCTGCTGCATGCGTTTTCATCGCACTCGACGGTCGGCACCTCTCCGCCGATGCCTCGAGTCCCTTAATTTGAATAATTTACAGAGCCGAAGGGGCCTAGTAGTTTATAGATAGGAACGGTGATCGGAATTCGAAGAAGCGTCTTACAAAGTGTAGACTCGCTCCGATACGTCGACCAGGTTCTCCTTTTAATCCTTCCGCGAGAGGTGTTTGATGCCGTGATGAAACATGTTGGGCAATTTTCATGGTAGGTCCGTAAAAGCTGAACAGGGTGATATCGTTTGGATGAAAGCCCGCCCTTGTTTTCTCGTGAACACTAGTGTTAATTAATGATGTTTGTGTAATTTAATAAGGAGAAGACTTGAAAATCTAGTGTTAGTAACCTGTTGAGTGGCGCCAGGTACCCCTTCTACGGCAATTTTTAATATAACAAAGATGGTTCGTCTCAGAACTGGTCGAGGGACCAGGATGCGGACACTACGATAGATTCTATCGTTGGCAGGGCAAGCTCTCTTGCGGTCGAAACGTTTGCACCTGTTTCGTTACGAGCTTCGTTATTGACTTCAAATGTACACAAACGTTTAATGGGCATCAAACTCGCGACAGTGGCGTAGGCGGCACTAAGTGGATCTTCGTATTAAACACGACGAATGGGCTTTCTGTAAAATTGATACTAACCGAAATGGATCATATTCTTGCTAAAAAGGATTTCGTCGCCACTCTTGAAAAAGTAGCATACAATTTCAGAGGACAGAAATATTTCTACGACTCAGTCAAGGCGTGGGGTGAAGGTATAGTCTTGCAGCTGAGTGTTACCTGATTTCGTGGTTCAAGGGAAAAAACGTTCGTCAATAAAAGGCCTTAAGTTTGCAGGTAGGTAGCGAGCCCTGTATCGTCGATACACCTGATAGGGTTGTAGCTACGTCCCTGACTTATAATGGCACTACCGATACTACGAGCTTCGCGCCTCCTTCGTGATGACGCCACGTCGTCATTACATACCGTTACTTCAAAACGCGCGGTAGTTTTCTGCGTGCACCACCTATTGTCGAAATATAATGGAATATGTATAGTACCTGTCTTTGCATACGCGTTTTACAGTACGTGCATAACATGTCCCGCGAAGAATGCAGGGAAGGATATCGAAGGTTAGAAACTTTTTCCCCGAGGAGCTTCGGGCCAAAGAGTGCGATTGGCCACGCGATGTTCCTCGTTGCATTCTCCATGAGCTTGGCACCCAAATTAGCATGACATTAGTCGCCCTAGGCGGCAATTCATCAATACGCGTACTGGATATGAACAATGCTGCTGCATCCATGAATGCAACTGAAACTTTGAATTGTAAAGAAGGTTCGCCTCCGTCTTTTGTGTTCAACGTGTTGCCGTATCCTCGGAAAAGCGTTTGGTTACCGATGCACGTTCGAAGACGATCAATTTTAACCTTTTGAAATATTCCTTAGAAAATGTACCGTTGCAGCTCGTGGAATAATTATCTCGATAATGGTTTTCTCCGGAATGCATTAACTTTAAGATGAATACGTCTCTACATTTGATACACTTTCGCGTAAAACGACTCGACATCTGGATACCGCCAGTCGAGCGCGCGTTCGTGAAAATTGATTTTCCAGCTATGTCGATATCGAACGAAACAAGATAAACGAGCCGCGTGTCAGCGCGGTACGCATTGCGCACGTGGAAGCGAAGAAATCGTCGAATAAATTAAACGCAGTCGACTGTACCCTATTTACATATAATCTGTCACGTGGGGAGTGACGTTGACCGAGAGGACGCAACGACGACGACGATCTCACCGTTTGCTGCCCAATTAGGATCGCGATGAGGCGCTACTAGGAAGTTACAACAGGGTCTGGGGAGTAACCTGACTTTAGTCGGACCGTGCGTGGGACGTGGAGAGGCCAGGCCGCGGTGTATGCCTCACCTATCGCACGGCTCGCCTTTCAATAATTTGTTTTGCAAACGATCCTTAAGGTGGCCGATAAGCATGACTGCTCGATGACGCGCGTCACGCATTCTCGCCTTCTCTCTCCTTCTAACCTCTCATCCCACTCTTTACTACTCCCTCGTCCCTACCAGTCGCTCTCTCTCTCATTTCTCTCTTTCTTGCCCCAACCTGCGGTGTTTTCTACGTATGTATCAACCTGTCGAATCAGTTGCAAACCCGACGCGTCGTTCCCAGGACGGAAGAGGGAAGACAACTTAAGCGAGCTCTACCGAGTAAACGCGACGAGACGTTTTCTCGCTGCAGATATGATCAATCTCTTCTCCATGGGCGATCAATTCACCGATGCCATCGACGATACTAACGCGGCACCCGGCCTGGAAAATCTCGTCGCTGGTGAACTTCTGCGCGTTGAATTGTTCGACCTAGAGCATCGTGGACGAGCGAATGCGCGCAAACTTCGGGCAGAAACGAGTGAACGGAAATTATAATAATAACGCGGGGCGTATCGCGGAGATATTTTTAGAACGAAGCAACCATTACAACGTGGTAGCTCGGAACGCAGATAAGGAGAACTGGTGCCTGGTTATCGTCGCGAACTCACGAGTCAAGGACGCTCTAGCTCGAGACCAAGTGGAACTCTACCTGGTAGCGACGAGTATCGAGAGATTAGAAATATTCTCGATGCTCCTCGGCGTGCGGTGGCCAAGAATCGCGCTGGATAGGCGTTTACGTTCATGCCCGCGGGAGTGACCGGGTCACGAGCAGAAAACCACCGCAGACCTTCGGGATGACGAGCCACGAGGCCGTAATTAGTCTTACGTAACTCTGACCTCCGTTGCAGAGTGCTTCGAACTTTCCTTCCTCGCGGCGTCTTTCTCCTCTCGCGCTCTCCTCCGCCTCCGCTTCCACCGCTTCCTCCGCTTCCTCTCCCACCTTCGCGTAAAGACAAACTGCTCACAATGGAGCGTACGGAAGGCGAGGGAGCGCGAAAGGGAACGAAGGCGGGCAAGCAGGCAGGCGAGCGAGCAGCAGGAAGCTCGGGCAGAAGCGGAGTGGACGCGAGGGAGCATCGTAGCCGGTCTCCGAAAAGAGACATCCTCGCGCCTTTTCCTCGCTCTTCTCTTCTCTCGTCCTCTTCTCTTCGCCTTTTTTCTCTCTCTCTCTTTCTTTCTCTCTCTTCACCGCGCACGTCCCAGTACTCGTGGCCGCCGACGCGCTCGCATGTCGTCGTTTACCACGTACTCTCGCCACGTACGCTCCCTCGCGCGAGCTCACGAGGCGACGTCTCCAGGGCGTATATATACCGGCGATAATTGTTTTTAGTGCCTCCTCGCCACCAGGAAGGCGGACACGCCGGGTCCCTGCTAATCGAAATCGTAAATCCCCCCGATAAGCCCGCCGGAGTGTTCCGCTCGCGCGTAGGACATATTTGCTACACGGAATGAAGCGTTGAAACCATGCCGTTGCCTTTACGTTCTATCGTTATCGCTTATCGCGCGCGCGCGAACCCGTTGCCACGCTTTTTCGCTTCTCTATTTGCCCACGGTCTCGCGTGTCTGCGGGCGCGCGCGCGCGCGCTTATAACGTCCGATTATTTTCCTTGATTGGAATCGATGGCCCGCGTGAATCTTTAACTTCCCTCAGAAGGGAAACTTATTTTCGTCGCGCTTCAGACGGGAGCGAAGTCCTCGCGCGTCGCTCGAACGACTACCGGATGGCGTCGTAAAAGGACGCGACTTCTGGGTAGATAATTTTACGATTACCCGCGAAGCGTACGTCGAATTCGCGATTTCTCGTATGTTCGTGGAAAAAGTGGCGAGAGTCGCGCGGTGTGTGTGTGTTTAGCGCCAGACGGCCGAGAGACCGGGCGATATCGTAATTTCACATCATTAGCATAGGAGCGAAATTCGTCATTGTCAATTTTTCGACGATAAGCGCTCCACGTAAGAATTCATACGCACCCTTGGAAACGATAACGTCGAGAAATCCGCGCGCAGTTTGCTCCGTGAAAAAAGCGAAAAGTCGATCCTTTACGAAAATTCACTCGTCCTCTATCGAACGAGGATCGCTCTGGACCACCTCCCCTTACAACATTCCTTATTCGCTTTTATATTCGTGCCGCTCGCGAAATTCCGCTCGCTTGTCGCGCGTACTCGCGCGAGAGGCGTAGGCAGGGGAATTCGCAGCGTGCCGTTCGCGTACTTGCGAAACGTCGCGAAACGGGACAGGGGTGAGGGAGCGAGGGTGAAAGTGGCGGGACGAGAGAGAGAATGGCTCGTAAATTAGCTCGATACCGATGTCCTGTACGTGAACGGGACACGATGCCTCACCCCGATCGAGCGCCATTCGGAGACGCTCGTGGAGACCGTCCAGTTAGTTGGACTGAATTAAACGATCCGCGCCGCGCGCTGCAAGGAGCTTCTTATCGGTTGAAAATTATTGCCGGTAATTTACTCTTCTCGCCGTCGTCGCTCGTTTTGCTCTCTCGGGGGAGCCAAGTCTCGGCACCTGGTTACGAGATGTCCCCGTGCCCCGATCCTGGAAACGCAGACGACACACGCGCGGGAGAGTATTCGATCGGCAAGAGTCTTGCTTCGATGAATATGAAGGAGGGTCGAGGTAGCTACGGGTAGGTCGCAGGCGTCATCGTTCACCTGTGAAATCACCTGACGTATCGAGCTGCTGGAGTAGCCGTTTACGATCGTACTTCCGGCGATTCTCCGATCCGGCCTCGACCCGAGCCTCCGAGCGAGACTTCTCATGCATGACTTTATTGTTTGGCGACCTAGTCGCACGGAGGTGAGAGGACCGAGCGGTTTCTTCGGAGTTCTCGAGCTGAAAAGCGTCCAGCCACGTAGAGATCTCCTCGAGGATCTTTTATGATTTTGATTTATTTTTTTCTTTGGTCAAGCTACGCACGATAAATCCGGCCCCTCGGGAGAAGTGAAAAATGGCGAAAATAGAGAATGGCGGACGGATGGGCATAAAGTGCGGCCGGTAATTCTGGATTAGCCTTCTCGTATTTCGGTGGGGAGGCTAATCTGCGAAATATAATTAGCTTCGGTGACTAACGCGAGCGGGCGCCGTTAAATTTAGCCAAATGCAATCATAACAGCGCAGGTGGCCATTTTACCCTTTTCAAGTGTTTGACATGCCGAGATTATACGGGGCCGCGCCGCGACATGGGTAGTGAGTCACAGTCCGGCTAATTATAATGCCTTTGCGGAGAGATTTATCGTTTTCGTTTTGTTTCGTAAACCCGCTAATCCTCCGCCCCTATTAATTTACTAATCTCCGTTCGCTTTGCCATTCGATGCGACAGACCAGGACTCCGTGAAATTAAATCCGGGGACGGAATGCAGACGTAAATATCTCTCGGATGCATCGTAACTCTCGCTCCCTTTCGGTTTTTTCTCCTCTCTTTTTTTTTCCTTCATACTCCAAGGATTTATTTCGCGTCCGTTCCTCCGACGTTCGACGTCCTCGCGCGCGTATTTGCGAATCATCGGGAGACACTTCGCAAAGTGATTTATTCGCGTAATAAATCCATCCCTTTCCGATGACTTTTCAAAAACTGATCGTCGAATCTCCGCGCGGAATTAATTTTCATTTGTACAATTGATATTTCTCGATTATCGTCGCAAACGATGAAAATTTTCGTCCGCGCTCTCCGCTTGCGAAAAGCACGGCACGACGTCACGGGCACCTAAGTCAAGGCCAGTTCACGATCCTTAAGAAATCGTGTCTCTGTGTTGCAGGTGCACGAGAAAATGCGCGTAAGGTCAAGGTGACGGGAGAGCATGGAGACCATGCAAGACACCGGTGGCCTGCAGGTCGATGGCTCGAGAGGCAGCGCGACATCGGGCTTGCCGATCGGCCAAACCAAAACAACCGATCGCTTGAAAATCACGGACAACGTTAATGGCAGTGAAAAGAGCGTGCACATGATGGATCCGTACAAGGAATTGGAGCTCTATCTCGCCAAGGTTAATGTGAGTAGAAATTCTTTTTACTTTGTTCTTTCTTATTGTCTTCGCGAGTCTCGCGATGACGTTGACGTTACTTACGGGCGAGCATACGGAAAAGAATTTCACAGAATTATGGACAGTAACGAGGACCGATAACCGAGGAACGTTTATTTGTCTCTCACGAGCGGTAATTCGTGCCGGCAAAGGAATCGGATAAATGATTTCTCACCGCGATTTCTCACGGCCTATTGCTTAACGTCGAATGATAATGATTCAATCGGCGGGATAGTGGCGCGCTCGTCGAACATAATATCTCTCATTACGGGAGATACTCTTTACCTAGGTCGGCCAACTCGAATCGCGCGCACAGGATGATTCACGCGAGAAGTCTTTCAGGGGTCAGAGACGCTCGATTAGGTCGGTACCTTATACCGCACGCGGATCCTTTGACATGTAACGGTCCCGTCCATCGGGCCCAACCTTGAATTTTTCTCACTAGCTCCAGGTCGGGCCAGATACACCTTTCGGAGTCCGTAATGCTCGCTTAATTTATCTCTTCCCCGGAAACGTTAGATTTATGCCTCGCTGACACTTTTCTCATTTACTATCTGCACTCATCCGTATTCCCGTTTCGCGAGACTTTATCAATTTTCAAGCGGACTCCTTTGATCTCTCTTTCTACCTATAGAGAGTCCTCCGCGCGTTATTATTTCGCCGATTGCCGATAAAATACGCGGCTCTAGCCTCGCGATCACTTGTGCGTCCAGAAAACCGACTAGTCTTCATTGCTCTCCTCTTATTACAAAATTATCGACGCACTCGCCTCGACGCGCCCGCTCGATCGTCGCGTCTCCGTCGCGAAATTCTACGTCGTCGGCATCATGCCACAACATTGCCCGCTTAACAACGCCGCTGGAATCGATCATCGATTTTATCGATCGCTTCGTCGAGAGTAGCTCGAGCGATCGGCTCGCAGCGGAGCGTACACAACAAATTGGACGTGACGCCACGATCGCCATGTGAGATTCCGAAACATGTTTCGCCCATGAGCTCAACCGGACCGCTTTTTCTTCGTCTTCTTCTTCTTCTTTTCCTCCTTCTCCTCGTACCCTACCGCCACCGCTACTCCTGCCCCTCCTTCTTCACCACGGCGACTTCATTCCCCCGTTTTCTCACCATTTTGTCCTCTTTTACTTCGGCTTCGGGACATCTGTTCTAGTGAGTTTTAGCACGGCCCGAGAGCGCTTCGACCCGTATTCGAAATGCGCGGACCGGTTCTCACGGACCAGGACCTTCGTAGGTGCAAAACGTTCGGCATAGGTCCCTGTCGCGGCTCCGTTTACCGTTAGGCACCGGATCGTATTCCGAGGGACCCCGAGATTTCGACAGAAAATAAATCCTATTATTAAAAATTTCCATTGATTCGACGTTTCGTTTATTCATCGTATCTCGTCGATAGGCACCAAGAGACCTTGCCCTTCTTGGTCACGCGAAGACGCGAAAGATTGATCCTAACCTCCGACCGCATTCCTGACTCACTTTTACTCGAGTGGTCCCCTCGAACTTGACCTTCGAAGTCGTCACGGTCTAAATTTCTCTAAACGTTCGGATGTTTTCGAACGGATCGACGGCGCTCGAATTTGTACGGGCCGATAGTCGAGGACCGGCCGAGGAGGTTAAAAGTCGCAGACGCCAACAAACAGGCTTGACTCACTTCTTCCCAACTTCTTCGCCACGCTCGTTGCGTGTGTTCCTTCCCCTCCGAGGCGAGCGCTTCCCGGAACCTTCCGCCGTTCACACGAGAAGCGACGAGAGGCGACAAAAAAAGTACGCGAGGAAAAAAAAATTAGGGTGCGGACCCCGTTGGCGTGGAGAGGCAAAGGGGAGAAGGAGGATGAGAGGGAAAGAGGATTCGTTTCTGTCATCTGCGAGTTAGTCCGGCATCTGCGAATCTCTTCGCACTTCTCTCGGTGAGAACGCAAGAGCCTCGAGATGATCGGCTACCGGGTCGGATCTCAAGGTCCCATTCGGGGACTCGATCCCAAACAGGATTCTCCGTTGCATCCTTTTTCCCCTCCCTCTCTCTTCTCTCCTCGTTCCATTTGCGTCGCGATAGCGGGCGTGTTGACGTACATAAGATCGACTCGAACGAGAATCCATTGGCGAGCGAGCAGTCCGAAGACCGAGGCCAGAGAGCACGATTTTATAATTCCCGAAACTTCGAAACCAACGTCGAATTTCGAGACTCGTCCGCGGCGGAGTCTTGCACGCGTTTATGGATTTACTCAGGAGGATGCGTCTGGCTTTGAAGTGCATCCGGTTCTCGTCTACGCGACGTGAAAAGAGAAATATCGCATCAAAGTGAAACTTCCTTCTCCAGCTCCTTCGGTTTCATCCGTCGAAAATCTGTAGATGGAGCTTTTCCACGATCGATCGTTACTTATCGGATCTTACCTTTACCGTGCGATAAAAATCGAAGAATCGACGGATGCCTAGTATCTCCGGACGTAACAGGTATCTGGTAAAAAAAAAAAAATATTCTCGAGGTTGCCGGATGGTCTCGCTATCGAGCGAATTACGAATAATTAATTATAACGAGGCCGTACTGCATTTAGATTAAGGGGCGCAATTACCGATGCTTCCTCCTTCGCGGTGCCGACGTACGACTCGACGGCGGCCAGCTGGGAAGCTCGTTTGGCCAAGCCGACCGATACGCGTGGGTGAGGCGAATCGTGTAACAGATTACCCCAGTTTCCGATCGGCGACTCGCGATTATTACTTAACGACTTGCGTAAGGCCAAGAGAAACCTTTGCGGTTTGGCGATCACGAGGTCGTTTCTCTTTCTCCTGCTCCTCCTCCTCGTTCTCTCGTTTCTTTTGCTAAATGCGCGCGAAAGCAGCAGCTCGCAACGCGCAGGATGCTTCTTCACTCAATGATAAACTAATCGGAATATAAAATAAAACTTCAAACCGGTATCCATGCGTACTCTCGGTTGAATTCTAAACTACGTCAATGAACTAATATAAAACCTCGTGAAAGTGGACACACGAACCATGTCTCTTTTTTATTAACGACGAACTTAGTCGATCGATCAAGTGCCGCGACCGAAGGATCTCCTCACCTTCTTCTGCTCTCGGAAGTTAATCGAGAATCGTTTCAGGTTTAGGTGTCCGTCGCGAGTTTAAAATTTCAATCAGCCAGCTTAGGACCTGCGGTGAGCTACGAATTCATTCCGCATTCGAATCCGTCGTTCCATGCTCTCTCCTGCACACCTTGCGCGTACCACCATGAGAGTGCTTTGAGCCCGCGAGATCGAGAGATAGCTATGCAGATAGAGCGCCACTGGGGGAACTGCTGCTGCCGTTGCTGTTACCGCCGCTGGTGCCCGGAGTCGGTGCATTTGCGTTTCGCTTGAGGTCGTTGCGTTCCGTTCTGATTATTATCCGTAACCTCGAGCACAACGCGACACGAGGGACTGGGGCATATTGCGTTCGTGCGTGAAGCGCGCACGAGGAGAACACGAGTAAGCGTGTGCCGCGTTACACAATTGATCGAGGGACCTTCTCGACGCGATATCGTTTCCAAACGACAAAGCTACCGAACGTCGAGAACGATCCAGGCTCGCGAGATTCTTTTCGCCGTTGTTTCGACGACGTCCACCTTTGCTCGAAGCGAGTCGCGTTCGTTCGAACGTTAAACTTTTTTTCTTTAACCCTTTCGGTACGAGAGCTCTGTCCGCCGTGACGCTCCGGCGGTATAAGTCGCCGCTTCGAAAATGCACACATAACGCTTCGTCAGTCTTCTTCTGTTTGAAGATTTTCCTAAGCGTTAAATAAGAACTGTGCTTAATAAAACAATGTTTCTCCTAACGAGTGTTGTTTATAGTTTTCATATTGAAATACACGGATATAAAATTCTATTAATTATGTAAGTAACACTAGAATGCGTGCTATCACATGGATGCCGGATATATCCGGCGCTCGTCCACACAGGTCGTCAAATTCACGCCGGATATATCCGACATCCGTACCGAAAGGGTTAAATCAGTTTGAGCATTCTACGGATACCGGAAGGCGGAACGATTCGTTACCCAGGCGCAGATTCGCATGCGACATAATTCACCGAGGCTCGACTCCACGTACGAGATTTCCTCGACGTCCACCTTCGCGTTCGAGAGGCACCTCGCCCAGTACCTCAAACCCCACTATCTCTTGGCTGCTTATAAATTTAAATATCGAGATCGACTAGGGTGAATAACAAGCAGCGCGCGGGAGGGAGGCTCGCGCGTCGGAGGGTCGTGCGTCGCAGCAAAGATGGCACCGATCACGTACGCGGAAAGAATCCTCGCAGGGAGGGCGTAGGGCCTCCGACGACAGGCCTCCACCGAAGAGAATTCCAAAGAGTTTCGAGATACCGGGAAGCCCCTCGTGTTCGGGACGCGTCCAGTCCAGCCGGATGTCATTCCGTATTCCAACATTCCCTTCGCACCGTCGTCGTCGTAGACGCGCTCTTCAGGCGCCGCATTCTAAGTCTCTCCCTCTCTCATTTTGCATCCCTAAGATTTTATCTGGGCGCCAAGAGTCGACGCGACGATTTACACGTGACGTATCGGTGCGTGCACCTGTTGCACTTCTGTCTCACGAGGAAACGAAAGGCAATGGAAATCGATGGACGTGAAAGAAGAGGCTCGTGACGAAGCCCGAGACAACGATTCTTTCACGCGGTCGGTTATCGTTGTTTTATTTATTTTCTTCGTGTCTTTGCAACGAAACGAAGATCGAACTCGAGTGTTCGAAATATATTTTCGCAAGGTCATTCTTCCGAGAAGTCGCGTGCCTTTCACGCGCGATAAACAAGACGATGAACTTCCACGAAGTACGAAAGTACTTCCGGCTTGTAAGCGAGTCGGAGATTTCCACAAAGTTACACGGTTTCCTGTAGTTTATTAATGAAGCTTCGCTCCACCCGACAAGGATTGATTCGCGCGGAATCGCGATGAACGCTTTTTCACAATGTTTAAGAAAAATATTGATTCTTCGACATAACGACTCGCTCGACCTTGTCGGTTAAAACTGGCCTTCCGGATTCACTCTCGTGATTCACTTTCCACGTCGATCAACCTACATCGATCCAGATCCCGTTTCGCATGTTGGAAACTATTTCCACGTGACCTTCGATCGGCCGTTCTCGAGAGGAATTTCAAGTGGCCTTATTTCGTGCACCCTCGGAACCCGACCTGCGTAAGTCTCGTCTGCATCGTCGAAGCAAACGGTGTTCTCGAAGATGACCTTCGAGCCTTTAATCCTTCGGTGTCGGGTGCGCGCAAAATAAAGTCTTAACGTAAAAACAAGCGACACGATGTTCGGAATGGCGAACGTCCGAGACAACGCGAAACTACCACAGGGAACACATAACTCCAAACTTTCCATAAGGCACGTGTTTCCACGACTCTGCATGCATCGGCGCGCCACTTGGTTACGCTTCAGCCTTCGGCAAATCGATACGCGGTATCCCTGTTGTCATATTTTCTTTCGACGCGTTCGTTCACGCGTGTCGACGTGTTCCGACAAGGTGACCTTCGCCGGTCGCCACGAGACTGCATCTTAAAACTCTTAATTCCATCGATGGGTCCGAGGCTCCGATGGAAGAAAACCCGCTGCCGACAAATAATATGCATTAATTCTCCCGACGATCGTGACGTCGCGTCATTTGGGTTAAATCGTCGCGGAATCCGACGTGGCCTCTCCTACCTTGAAAACAAACCGCTAATTAAGGAAACGTACGGCGGATCGTTAAATTCACGAGTCCCGCGGCATCGACGCGAGCGACGAGGGTCCACCAAAAAGAACATCTTCCATTTTCTAATTTCCCCTCTTCACCCTCTTACCAAGTTGACAAACGTGCCGCGTTTACGAAGGAGACCGAGAGTCTCGTCGCGGAGCACTTCAAAACGAATTACTCAATCCTCGTTTGGATAACCTTGGTTGCGCGTGGTGTGCCAACCTTGTCGGAAATGCGAAATTCTACGGAGGACAATGACCAGAGGGTCGACACGACCGTCGCGCGTCGTTCCCTCGAATTTCTCAATGACTACTTTGTCCCAGCCTTGGTACTTTCACTCTTCGTCTCCCGTGCGCGCCATGTGACTGGGTACCGTCGGGTCTCGCGAAATCCGCTCGTGTCCTGCTCGTGTACGCACGCGTTACGCGTTTGCGCGGAGGCAAACTATGCGCGCGTGTAGGTGGTAGGGTAGGACTCTCGTACATCCGGTTGGGTGTGTCGAGGGATGTGTTGGACGCTCGTGGGGATGGCTCGCGTCGGAGCGGCCCGTGGGCTTCGTCCTCCACTCGTCCCACAAAATTTTACCGAGAAACGTGAGAAGAGAGGGCAAAAATAACGCGTTATCTGCGAGAGAGAGTCGATCGAGCGCACGTGGCCGGTACTCGATTATGCCGGCTCGCCGATAATTATGTTAATCGAATAGAGTAGCCACTTTGCCGGCGAGGTGACGCTCCTAATTGAATTCGAGCGTGAATGTGGACGGCGAGTGGAGGTGGTACCACGCGGCCCGCTTCGTAAAGTCAGCACTGCGATACGCGGCCGCGCGACTCAGCTTTGCGAATGGAGAAAGTGACGCGTCAGTGAACGTCAGCCGCAGGGTTCGATATACCGTTTCGCGGAATTCCCAGTGCCATTGGGTGCCCGATTTCGCGCTTAATCGCGGCTATACCGTCCTCGTGTCGCCACGCTTACACAATAGAAGCCGCGGAGTACCGGCGCCGATTCTAACGAAGCCGAAGATTTAAGATCAACGAAACGGGGTCAATGGGATTGCTAAGGGAGCGAGGAAACGCACGTGGACCGCAAAGGCCAATAGATTTATATCTTTCGCAAAAGAGTGGAACGACCGGCAACGAGTCGCCGAGAGGGTAGGGACAATCGAGGTGTCGACACGCGCGCGCATCGTGTGGGAAGTTGTCGACGATGATCGTTAGTTGGGAAACCATGTGCGCGACAGCTGTTTCCTCCGTGTCCCAGAAACTAATTGCACCGGCCGATTGGCTTTTAACCGCTGGTGTTGCACGATTCACGCCACTCGCATCCGCTTCCCGACCCCAACGCGCTCCATTAGAATATTTCTAGGGCCATGCGTAATTGTTTTCACGCGTATGGGGTATTTGTCAATCGCGAGGCTTCGTAGTTGTCCTATTCGAATATACCCAATCCGCGTCCCTTCGGTCAACCGGCATCCAGGATGCGTTCGGAGATAAAGCAGGATGAGTTATTCCACGAGAATTATCTATGTTAATTCACAACCTGGCCTCCTTCCAAAGGCAGACGTACGCGCATTCCTTACTGTCGCTCTCATTTGGAGTCCCTCCACCCTTGCCTCGTTCCCTCCTTCTCCACCAACTCTGCCTCTCGACTGTCGGTCACGGAGTAATTTCAGGATGAAAGGAGCAGCGGGGTGCGAGAAAAAAATCCCTCGCCCCGGCATAAGGAGAAG
This sequence comes from Tiphia femorata, assembly GCA_944319695.1. Taxonomy (NCBI): domain Eukaryota; kingdom Metazoa; phylum Arthropoda; class Insecta; order Hymenoptera; family Tiphiidae; genus Tiphia; species Tiphia femorata. Next base: position 4,648,530 of record OX090899.1, read on the forward strand.
CGGCTGGGATCGTTTGCTCTCGTGGTTGGGCGCAACGACGCGACGGCACCCGAGCCGATTATGTCGCCCGGCGACTTACAAATCCGCTCTGCCATTTCCATCTTATCAGCATTGCAAATTGAAAATGCGCTGACTCGTGGCGAGACCGCGTGGAGGAGGAGATGGAGGAGGGAGGTGGTCGAAAGAGGGTAAAAGAAAAAAATACCGAATACTTATTCTATCCCGTGAACCCCGCGCGTGGGCATTAATACGCTCGACCGACCCGGGCCACTTTTCTGACCTCTCGTCCCCGAAGCACTCGCGCAAATATAAAATTTACCGTATAATTTGCTTACGAATGAAATCGTTTCCGAAGCGTCCCTCGATCCAGTTTCCAACGTGCTCGACCGCGACGAGAGGAAGGAAAAGTAAGGAGGGATCGACTCTTACCGTCGATAACAGAAGGGAGTCTTATCTCGCTCGCATCTCCACTTCTGGCCAAATGCTCGTAAAAAGTTCTCGCGTCAACCGCTTCTCTCGACGCGCGCGCTTTGCGTCGAAGCTCGTCCGGGACATTCTCAGATCGCATCGTCGCTTTTTCCCGCGGGGTGAACGGCCTACTCTCCGGCCCTGTGCCGCCCAAATTAATTCGTTCGTCCCCACCTCCTTCGCTGCTTCTCTACGTCTCCTTGAACTCCTCGCTTCCCTTCCAAGTCCTCCGATTTTTTCTACCCACTGCCCTCCGATCATACGGACTTACGCACGTCCGTCCACCACTAAGATCAACTTTAACCCCTTCCGGTACGATTTAATAATGAAAAACTGCGCATGAAATAACCATTGAATTTTTATTTAAAAGAACAAAGGTATTGCCAAATTCAGTACACTAGAAATTTTAAACTAAATCAATTATCATATTCAACAGTAACTTTAGTCGCATGACGAGTGTACCTCGTCATTGTGGGGTATGGTAGGAAAAACCAATGATGAGTTAGACTCGTCATTTTACCGGAAGGAGTTAACGTGATTACACCTGCCTTCGTACGGTTATCCACACATCTCCAAAATGCGTCGACCAATTTGACGCAAGTGCCGCGAATCGAGACGTAAAATTAATATTATCTCGTACCCCGCATTTATCGCGACTTATTGTAATTCGATACTTGTGACAATGATTCTTCTTCGTTCTCGGCACCGCGGGTCCGTGTTGAATGAACCACTCGTAAAGAGAAAAGTTGTTGTTTCAGTGGCGCGACATTAATGTGCTCGGTAACGAAAGCACGGTTAAGATGGCGATACCGAGATGATACGGGGGTTAAGGATAATGACGACACGGTAACGACGTGCGGTCGCATTAATATCTATAAAAATAACACGGACTGTCGGTAAGGGAAAATAACGCGGACGGAGCGCGTTATATTCTGCTTCTTCGATCGCGAGGAGCTCAACCCGCAAAAAGATCGAGCTCTCGACGAAAATTGCGAAAGATTTACCTACGTGGTGGAGAGACTATTGGGCGTAAGTATAGTGACATGGACATGACGATTACAAGCTGGTGGGTAAGTGCCGCGGTGGCGTTATGTCATCCTAATGTCGGCCTCTCGCTTCGAATCGCTCGGTTACGTTCGCCACGAACCCAGGACTAATTCGTGCCCGTGTTCCCAACAGTTGCCGCTCAAGTCTGTGGTAGACGGGAGGAGAAACAGCAAGAGCGTTTTGTATCTACCGTCGGTCGTTGCGGTGGTCGCGTGCCAAATCGCACCTCTGGGAACTTCCGGTTCCCGAGAAAATGGACGGACCTTTGTTCGAGGTCGAGATGGAGCGCGACACAATCGTCGACGCGTGCCGGTCCTTGAAACTAAAGAAATTCGAATCGAAACGAGGTGTAATTACCCGAGTAGAAATGAATCTAGTACGTCCGATGTGAAACCTCGTAGGTAGATAGTATTGACTAGATTACATTTTCTTGCTAGCAGCTAGGTCAGTACTAGATAAGAATTTATAGACAGTTTTACTGACGTAGCGGTTGTGTAGTAATACATAGAAAATATGATACTAGATGGTGCTGTCTTTCCCAGAAAATATAATCCAATTACTAGTCGCCACTAGCACTTTTAAATTAGTCAGCGAATCTCTCACGAGCTTGACGACACCGGTGTGAACCTAACATCTCAACTGTCAGCATCTCATGAAAAAATTTCAAATTTACTTGCATCCAGCAAAGTTCAAGGAATTCTTACAAGTTTTAACAATAGTTCAAATGATTTACACCAAAAATCTCGTTTTAAAAAACGAGATGCGAACTTCGCGTATGGCTTGATTGCATCTCACCGAATTTCGATCTTTCAACGTACAGGAGTGATATTTCGAAGAGTTCAACGTCCTGGGCATGAAATGTTAAGAGTTCAGGCGAAAAAACTATAACAAAAATAGTTTATCATCGCAAAGTAAGATGCTGCGCAAAATTAGGGAGTTCATGTCGAAATAAAATGTTTTCTGGATAGCTGTAGACATACTACAACATATTCCAAAGAGTTCGAGGCACTAGCAATGTCGAATTGTTTTTAAATAAATAAATACTCTTCGAGTGCCGTACATTTATAAAGAAACTCCGTAGTTTTGTGCATCATCTCACTCTTTTCTCTCTCACACAACAATCCGAGTTGTGGTCTATGTGTAAGGGAACAGGCTCCGTGAGCTAGAGGTCTCAGGTTCGAATCTCCTCACCCAAGAAGGTATATAAAAGTGGATTTTTCAATTCAATAAAAATACAAGTAATCGTTAAGCAAATTGAACACCTACTTACCGGCGTTTCAGGAACAACGATACGTTGGCAAAAAATAAGAATTATCCAGAAGTTTATTTTATTTTGCTATTTCCTGTCCAGCCCGGGCTAGGTTACTACTACATTTACATATCTTAAATTTTCTATCTAAATAGTAGCCAGTTTTTTTGATGCAGCCACTGGTAGAAGTGACCGTTACATTTCAAGCCCACTACTACACACAAAAAATAGACAATTCCGATGTATATCTCGTTTTTTCTATATCTGAACTAGACAGCAACGATGTTCAAATTCTACTCGGGTATTCCCGCCGATCGGCCAGTCATCGTGAGGCGAAGGTTTTCGTCAAACTCATTAATTGGAATTTACATTCTCTCGAATACTTTGCCTCGCCATAATGCGCGGTAATGATATTCGTTCTCTAAGGGTACCCGCGTCGAGTACCGACGTTACAAAGGAGGATCTCGTGGTAAATAGCGAATTTGCAAGGCCATCGTTTTAGCGCGCGCACAAAAAGGGAAGGTAGAGATTTGCGAGATCCACAAGTGCTTTCACTTAAGCGATGCTCCCGATCGCAGGTACCACTCGGCTAATTGTAAGCGACCACGCTTGCCAAGAGCCCGTCACCTGTTGGCGTCACAAATCGTGGCAGCGAGTCGCGTATCGACCGTAATGATATTATTTTCGGTTGGCCCCCCGCAATCTATTCGGGACTCGTCCCGGTCTCGATGGTATCGAGCCTCCCACGGGCACACCGCGTTATCTCTTACACAATCGATAAGGAAGTTTTTGTCAGACGAGTGTAATACGAAATTATTTCTCTCTCCCCTCCCGGACTCCTTCCGTCTCGTATCTCGCGCGATCGTTCCTCGCTTCTTTCACCGTTCACGTCCATTACGGATACTCCGTCTGCGAACAAAAGCCCCTTATCTCTTATATCACTGATAAGAGCATTCTCAATGGCATATCTTCTTCTGGAAACCGCGTCAATGCACACAAAACAGCAGCCCGGTGTTTTCCCGCGACCCCTCCGTTTTCTCGAGATAAGAAAGCGTACCCTCTCGCGGAGTATCACGCGATAGTCACGGACGACCTCTCTCTTCGTCTCTTACTTCGTTTCTTTCACGGATCGGAAGGCACGTCGTTCGATTCGGAACTTTCACTCTCTCTGTCTCTCTCTCTCCCTCTTTCTTTCTCCATGGACATTATCGAAATTTCTAGAAGGGTCTGCCCGATTTTCCAGGATCACATTCACTTTCCACTTGCATTCAGCGCTCTTGTGTCCACTTCTTACAAACGTAAGAACGAGGGCGTCGCAAGGTCGAGAGACGGACGGATGGACACTCGAACGTACGAATGAACGGTCCCTGGGCCCAGCGCGCATGCGTGGGGTACGAGCTCGCAGGCAAAGACAATAAACTGTGGGAAGAAAGAGGGAGGCATCCGAGATGCGACGGCATACGGTGGTACTCTCTTGCGAGTGAGAGGCCTTTTATCGCTTGATTTATTGCCTCGATAAGTCTATTATTTTCGATCACGTTTCGTATTGGTAATCGACGCCGCTCCGCCGGCCGCGATGTTTCACGCCTGGACTTTACTCACCCTCTTTCTTTATCCTTCTTTCTCGCTCCTCCTCGCGCCTCTCCTCGCAGCATCCGAGGGACAACGAGCACGGCAAGCAACGTCCGAGCGAGCGACGATGCCGATATCGACGGTATTCCATATATCACGGGATTTCTGCGTGCCTGCTAAACCGAGATAAGTTATTTCCACGGATACTACGATGTAAGGGGGCCCCGGAGATGCAAACGAAGTAGCGCGCGTGCGTTGTTCCCTCCGAAGGACGGACGACTCGCAGCGAACTTTGAGAAACTTTGTAATCGATACTTCTCACCTGCGATCGATCCCCTCGCCCTTCCGTATTACATTGAGTTACTTCAATGTGCTCCTAAACTCGAAGATGCGGCCAAACTCCCATCGAATCCAAATTTAATTCCGTTGTTTATACAATTGCGAGTTGCCTTGGAAAAATATCGTACGATCGTCGCGCGCTTTGCTCGCGTTTAAAGTAGAATTACGTAGTGAGGCGTGGTTCGTCGTCGTCCCGAGGAGTCCTCTCGTTACGTAATCGAGACGAAGATCCAAGAGGACCAGAGAGAGGGCAAGAGCTTCGCGAACGAAGTGAACCGAGCTCGCACCCCGTTACTCCGAATTTTCATTCGGTGATTTTTCTCGACGCGGGGCGCGCGTTGATTCGAATTTACGAGGGTGTCCGGGCCGCAGACGCACTACTGAAATTTGTGCGCCACGAGTAGGATGTACTTTAATCTCAGGCGTCGTGGAGGCGATAAAGCATTCCACGAGGGGGCCCCTGCTCCTCGCACCGGAGCCCGACGCGAGTGGCTTGCGTTACTCACTCGAGGGGTGACTCGCCGCGAGGAGAAGACGATTCTCTCGCTTCACGCTCGTTCCTCCTCTCGCGCGCGACGACTTTACTCGTCGCGTTGCTCTCGTCCCTCGCATTATCGCGTCCCGCTAGTTTTTTCACCGATAAGGGACACTAGCCAGGGTCGGTCTAGGGATCTCGCGAGCGAACCTGCCCACCTGCTTGCCTATCAAAAACCTACTGGTCCACTTCCGCCGACGCGACGCTCGACGGTGGAACGTGTACTCCTCGCCTTCGTCCCACGACGACGACGACGACGACGACGACGGTCGACCGAGGATATATGCACTTCGAAGGAGTACTCGCGTTAGAATCCCCTATCGTCGCGTGTACGAAGGAGATTGCGAGTACGTAGGATACAACCACTACCTGTGACCATTATCGAGGCCGCCCAATTTATCGATTCTACTTCTCGAGACGCGAGTGAATTTGCGAGACATCGTAGTCCCTCAGAATCGCGATATTTTAACGCGCGAGAACCCACGGAATTTAGAAGAAGCATAGTGCACGAGGTATAATTGAACGTTTCACTTGGAGCGTTTAATACTAATCGAACACGCTTAGCGACCCTATCGACGTTAGAAGTGTATCAGGATTCTTTATTAAGTCATAAATTCGTCGCTTTAGGCCTCCGGTGAAGTAAGTGTCGCCTCGCGTCATTATCGCGACTCGATACCGATCGATCTCAACGGTTGGGATAGCAGCGCGCGCCCTCGTGCTGGCCTAACAATTTCCTCGTAGCGGCCGTTCGCGGCAAACCCAATATTACATTGTAATATAACGTTACACCGTAATTTCGCGAATTGATGGTTACCGTTTGTAAAAAGGGCAGCGGACAGCCCCTCTCCGCCGCGTTATTACGCTATTTCCTCTCGCGTTCACTCGGGCCACCCAGTACAATGTAACAGTATATCCCCTTCTATTGAGACATAGTGTGTCAGGTTTAAAGTCACGCTGCGGTATCGTTACTTAAGCGGCCGGCGCGGCGCGGCGCGGAGTCACGTCACTGTTTTTGTTACGGCGTTAATCGGGTCGTAACACGGTGAGAGAGTGACGTAATCAACCTTCATCGACGCGATCTCACGGGAGAAGCAACGACGTCAAAAGTTCCGACGAGCCTGCCAGTGGGGACGAGTCGACGAAAAAGACGCGGTAGTCGTCGGTGAATCTTTTACTTAAAGTTCTTCCACGATCGGCGATCGCGCCTGTTACCACTCCTGGCATGCTTTCTCCGCTTCTTTCCTCGACGATCTCGTGAATCACGCATCCGTCGATTTACCGGTAACGAATTTTCGTCCGCAGAAATCATCGTCGATCCCATTCGAGATTTATATAGTTATACGCGCGTCGGGGCGGCTGGCATTTCTCGTTAAACGGCGGCCGCCCCTTCGCGCGAGGGAATGTCTCCGGGCATCCTCGTAACTCCTCGCGAGTAACTTTCCTTCCTTGTTCCGCGATAAATAACTCCTCGGCTCGGTCGGTCGCGCCTCCGCCGTGTCGTGCCACGTTGGAGGAGGCTGAGAGTGGTGGACCGAGGGGTGGAGGTAGAAGGACGAGGGAAAAAAGAGCCGGAGGAGGCTGGAGGAAGCGAGACGGTGGCAGGAGGCGGGAGGAGGCCAGAGGAGAGGACGTGGTATCACTCTATCACTCTTGCCTTCCTCGCGGGGCTAACCAGGCACGCGGCGCGGTGATCGGATTATGGCTCGCGGACACGCTTAACGCCCCGACGAAAATTTATGCCTGCACCTTCGAGCTGCGCCCCGCGCGGCATTTGCAAATAATTATGCGGGTCACTCGTTGGATTATGTAAGCCCTGCGCGCTTCTCCACGCGCGGCCGCGTCTCTTCCTCCTGCTCCTTGTTCCGCTCGACGCTCGTCAACCTCCATCCAACCTTATCTACGTTTCTACCAGTGCCCTCTTCGCCTCTTTACCGCTAATCTCCCCGACGGCCGGCGAGCCCCGAGCGAGACCCCGATATTTGTATGTAAATTTTGTATTACGACGTTCCTCGGTCCACGCCGCAGCGCGCCGGAGTATGCGCGATCCGTTCTCGTTGCGCGTTACTCCTCGCGTGCGACGATATTCGAGAAGGACCCGAGAGAAATTACTTCGATTCCGATACGCATTCCACCGGGCGGGCCAGAAATTATTGAGCCCGGGGTCTCACGCGGAGATTGTTAAGGCAGACTGTCGCGAGATACGCTTCTTCCACGGGAGCTCGCGTTCCACGTCGAACGGAGCGCGCGTCGATTTATTCGCGTTACACTTTCGCGGAAGAGATTTATCACCGAAATTGCCGGCTTCTGGCCGCCGCGTCGGCTGTAATTAACGATTAATCGATCATCGGCCGACCGACGATATGGTAATTAAATTCGGGATCGAGAGGGATTTCTAATTGGGTGGGGCGGCGTACGGCCAGCTGGATTATCTTATTTTATTCCGACGAGAGTTACGACGTCGGCGACAATCTCTTCCTGGATTTTCAGGAGAGAAAGAGAGAGAGAGACAGGGTTGGTTGAGAATGTTGTTCCAATGGCTCGACGATAGGGTTGATTATAATCCACGATTATGCCTATTCGGATAAGGTATCCTTGGAAAAACAGAAATTCCCATGGTCACGAAAGGTAAAAGGAAGGGTGACTTATTTAATAAGGGTTTTTATCGTCTTTAAGTTCCATCGTTAATGGACTCGAGCGCAATCGCTGTTGTCCAGGCGTTGGACTCGACGCTTAAACTCTCGAATGATCTCATACGATTTTCTGCTTCGTTTCTCTTCTTCGCCCCCTCGGTTAACGGTAACGCGCTGATTTACAGCTCCATCGTCGATCGTTTACCTAACTCTCTCGGTGAACGAAAGCCCGGGTAATTAGCTCGAGTAATTAATGGGGGATCGAGGTTTATCTTCGAGATGAGAGCGGCAATAAAGACGCATCGCGGTAACCCTTTATCGGTTGGGATACATTCCATTAAGAGATTTCGCATCTTCCTCGCGGTACGCCAAAAATTAATTTAGAGGCCAAGAACTCGGCTTGCAACCCGCTGAGGGCACCTGGTACCGCGGGTGCACCCAAGTCGAATCATTTATATCCTGCCCCACGTTTCTCTTCCGTTTCTCTTCGCAGTGTTATATCGCCGATTACAAGAGTCTACCGTTTTTCTTTCTCATCGCCATTAAGAAGAAGCTGGAAGCTGAAATCGACACTTATCGATAATTCTAATGGCCGTGCTAACCCCGCGATCGTCCAGAGTCGGCAATAACTTACGGCCTTCAGGCGCATCCAAGTCCAAAGTAGTCGAACGAAGCCGTCTACCATTCTCTCGAGTTTCTTCTCTCACCTCTTCTTCGTGTTCACTTTTTAGAATCCTTACAATCCGAACCACGGAGATCTACTTTATTCGGCGGAACAATTGCAATAGGAGGATCGAAGACTGCGAAGCGCTGTATCCGCCGCTAACCTTGTATCCTAGATTCTCTTGTGAATTTCAACACGAGCTCCCATTACTTTATTTATTTGCAAGAAGGTGGGTGCTGGCCCGAAACCGCGGAGAATGTTGCCGCGAAGTAGGACGATTCGCGGCTTTGCAACAAAGGAATACCGTTTCCATATAATAGTGGGCGGTATATTTAGCGGTGGGCTTAATCTAGCGCAGACGCGGGTAATGTCCGAAGAGGTTTCGACACTCTCGAAACCCGAGAAATAGGCTCCTCTCTACCTAGAACGATCGACAGCCTCGATTGGCATCGGCGCGCGCCCGCGGACCACCGTTACCCCGTTATAAATAATCGATCACGATCGGAGGATGCCTTCGCCGAAACCGGCGCTAAGTCGAAACTTCTCTCGATGGTCGTTCGTGCTGAACGAGACTCGAGAAATTGTCCAGGACCCACCCACCTCCGCGCGCGTTCGTCGTTCTATTTTCAGATCCGTAGTGGATAACGCGATCTTCCCTACCTTATCGCCATTCCAGTTTCACCTGCCAATGATATTCGAATCGCGCGATCTCGAGATAGAGAATTTCGCGTGCCACGGGTACGATCTTCGCGTGTCCCCGTCCGATACCTTGACGAACTTATCGTCGTAAATCTCATTACGAGCGACTTGATTCGCGCGGCCGGTTCCACCCAATGGCATCGTCGATCCACTCGATCGTAGCGCTCGAGAGTAGCACGAGAGATCGCAGCGAATGAACACAATCGATTTCGCAGCTACGGTGGTTTATCGCAGCGAAACGCTTGACCGATTGCCACACGAATACCTTCGTTATTGATGTTATTATCACTGCTTCCACTGCTCGTTCCTCGGCTGCTTGAGTTATAGCTGGAAGGGTCGAATTTCACGATCTCCCGGTGAACGAGGGAGGTCGAGGTAGAAAGGAGGGAGAGATTCCACGAGATCAGATTAGCGAATGAGCGTGTCAATTGCAAACATAGTGCGCGCGCGCGCGCACGGGAGAAAGCGAGGCTCGGTAGACCGTAATAACGTCTGGCACGTTTAGGAGTTCATTGGGTAAATGCGCAATTATACCGTTTCGTTTTCTCAAAGATCGATATTAGGCTCTACTCGAGCGAGCTGCTGCGGCGTTCGAGTGGAAACTGCGCGAGCAAGGAGCGCTACGTGTCGACGTGCCGTGCTTTCCTTTTACGAGATTCTAATAAGCGCTTGCGTTCCGTGGGGTCAATTAAGCCATCGCACGTGGAAAAAGTGGATGCGCGTTAAAGCGACGCTTGAACCGAATTTCTACGAGTGGGTCTCGTCGCGCCAAATATTCGGTACCCCGTCTAAACTCTCCTTTTAGTAACATCGCGCTTGAACGTTTCACAGACATCGTGAGTCGCGAATATCCGTGCAAACAAATTTCCGTATTCCGCGTGCGAGGTTGACCTTGGCGGCCAATAGCTGGAACGGTGCACTTATCATTCGCGCCGCCGGCCTCAGGAGAATTTACACAGACGCTGCTGGTTACATAGTAACGCGAGGCGGCTAGACTCACAATAATGTTGAGCCGCCGGTAAACACCTTACGCAATCGCGATTATCTCCCGTATCTCCATAGCGTGGATAATTTTTCTCCACGTCTATTACCCGCTCGTTACCCTCTCGCTAAGCAGATTTCCTTTACTTCACATTTAGGCGGCACTAAATCAACCCTAACGAAGTTATCTCGGGGCGAATGTTGAGCGTACACACGCGGGTTATCCAATTTTCCTTTTTTATTATTCCGAGTTGACGACGCCGGAGAGATCCACTTCACCACCGTGTAGTTCGCTATCTCCGGAACGATACATTCTCCGGGCATCCCGAGCGTACCGGCATCACCTACGACCACCAAGAGGATTCCGGCGCGTGTGCGTGCCGTGGAACGCGGCATGCAGGACCACCGCAAAGGCGTGCTTTGCATTCGTGCGGGCCGCACGAGGAATAGATGGATAATCGTTGCCCGGCTCGATCTGTAAAGCCGGTAATTACGCCTATTAGCGCGCAGGCCCGATTGTTTTGCTCGTCCTCTTCCTTTTTCCTCCGTTACCTTTTCCACTCTGCGCCTTCGCCTCGACGAGACGCGAGAGCATGCCCTTCACGATACACGCGGGCAACCGTGTGCCTACGATGCGACCGGCCCCGCAGCTCGTGGGGGAAAAAATGTGAAATACTTAAAAACGGTAACGAGGACGGAGCGCTCGGTAATTCGCGTGCCACTCGAAGTATCGTAAATTGGGCGGCACTAGGGGAGAGAAGGAAAAGAATGGAAATCTCTGCAGGACGATATTCGCGGACCGTGAGTTTACGACGCGATCGCTCTCCGCGACGGAGGAAAGTCGTGGGGACGAAAAGCGCTCGGCCACGTGGTCGATCGTGAACTCGAACTACGGATTCGTGCGTATGGTATTTTATTGTGATTCTAGAGAGTTTTAGAGCACAGGCAGCATGCGGTTCGCGCGACACGTTTGCATCGCTTCGCGTTTCCACCACGGCACCTTTAAATAGAATGTTCCGGACTCTACTCTTTCACTCGTCCTCGCGGCCATAAAATTACCAGGGACGTTTATGTGGATGTAAAAAGTTCGCGTTGCAGAGACCCTTTGAGAGATCGAGGTATCGGCTTGCGAAGTTCTCCCTTGCGAATTCTCGCAAGACAAATAGGGGAGAAGTTATCGTTACGATGAAGTTTCAATTTTCACCCTCGATCGACCACGTCCAACCTACCCCGAGATTCCGCGAACAAGCACGCCCATCCGTCTTTCTTACGCACATTGCATCATCAGTGGAAAATACACGATAAACAAGCGATTCGACCATTCGACCCACATCCTATGCCCCGACTAATAAGCGACAGTTGTCGAAGAAATACGACGTACGTGTTGCCTCTGCACGTGGCTTACCTCCTCACGCATGCTTACCTCGTGGAAAGCCAAGAGAGGCCGTGGCCCGCGATTCCTTCCCGCCTCTCGTGCCAATCGTTTCCACCGATTTTCGTCACGCCCGCGTCCGCATACTACGAGAGATTGGCACACTACGAGGGATTCGACGCCCGCTCGAAAGTAATCGCTTCACGAGTGGTAGTCGTTTTCCTTTCGGTCATTCCTAGGCTGCGCAGCTGGCTGGTGTCGCGCACACCTTGCTCCGAATACATTGGATACGCGCTAACACACCTACGTACCGAGTGTGTCGAACCACCGGAGGATCGGAGCGCGTGTAAATGTACACGAGTACCTGTACTATAGATTCGTGCAAGTGCCCACGAAGAAACGTCAAAGGCACGCATATCCAGCTCGCGTGCGCGAGTACTCGTGTTCTCGAAGGTACGCGTTACGTACACACCAAGCTCGATCGCTCGTAGATGTTTATAGGCACATTCGTACAATCGGCTACGTATCCACGTGTCCGGACATTCTCGTGAGAGCGTACCTGTGCACGCGCGACACGCGTGTGCCCGTGAGATACATACGCCTGAGATCTTGTCGGTTGCTCGTAAAGCAGGGTTTACTGCATTTTGCATGCAGTATTTAACCCTGAATTTATACCCCGTCAGTGCTCATTTATACAGGGCGTCGTCGCGGCCGCCTTTAACGGGCCACGGCACCGTCCTTGTTCCGTGCTCTCGGTAATGCGAGCAATTAGACAGTAATTAGCCGTGCTGCGGGGCCCCGAGCACGAATTCTACGCGCCTGGAAGCCGAGCGTTCGATCGCAGTGGGCCCGACGTGCCGCTCGAACCGCTCGAGGGCCCTCCACGTCGCTGGAGACCATCGTTTCTCCTCGACGTTTCTCTCCTTTCTTTCCTTCCGCCTCGCTTTTTCTCCCAAGTTTCTATTCGACGCGGAACTCGTCGCGAGAACTGGATCACCCGCTGTGTAGGAACTTCCGCCAGGGTTCGCGGTGCAAATGGACTGTCGCGAAAATTTTACATCGAGTGAATCTTCGTGAATTTTTTTCGCTCGAAAAAAACTCTTGAGGCCACGAGAACGATAATGTTCGAAGCTTCGGTTTTAGAAGCGGTAACCGAGTGCGTGACTGTGCGATGGAAGATGCGGAGGGAGTGGAAGGACGGACACGAAGAGAAGGGTTGGACGAGGCGAGGAAAGAAGGAGGGACGTGAGGAAGAAACTCGCGTCGACAAGCACCGTCCACCGCGCGGCGATAGCGCGAGATTTATGTCGGTTCGCGGGGTGTCGAAAGGCAACGCGCCGGTACAAAGTTCACCGACGTTATTCACCCAGAAAGCGGGGTACTACCACCGTCGATCGGAAATTAGTGCGAAACGAGTCGCTGGCGTTGAGGAATTTTTTACCTCGACCTACACGCCCCGTTGGTTAATATTCCGAGCGAAGGCGTCGCGTTAAATGGCCCGTCGACATTCGATATTGCCGATAACTGCCTAATCGAAATTATCCCTTCGAGGGTCGAAGCTCGCGCGCGTGCGGTAAAAAAAACGACGAGAAAAAAGAGGAAATGTCCTGGTTCGCGCGCGAATAAAATTATGCCTTTACCAAGATTTACATCTCGTGACGTTTACTTCTCGCACTCGGGACTAGTTTTCGTCGCGCGGCACGCGTAAATTAGATTCACGCGGAGTTAGCCCGCTTGGCCACGGCGACGTTCAGGTAGTCGTGGAATGTTTACAACCGCAGGTCGATCCGCGCATTTATCACCGCGTTTATTCGCCGAGGGCCGTCGATCGCGATCCGCGCGTCCACCTACGCACCGCAAACGATCCTCTCCCAGTAATTTCATTTCACTGCGAATTGTGGGAGAGGAAGGGTACCTCGCCGGGGTGCTCCGCGAATTTTTGCATCGCCGTGAGTCTCTACTGCGGATTGGTAATGAAGAAAAAGAAAAAAAAGCGGGGTCGCGATGTTATCTCGTGTTTGTAATTAAATTATGGCGGAATACTCTCCTAATTCGGACAACAGCAACCATCGGTGAACGCTTCCTTTTCAGACCAACGGAATCCTCGTAAGAATATTAAAAAATGTTACGCATCACACTAATTCATTTTTCGTCACACTTCCTCCTACAAGTAACCGTAAAGTTCCTGTGATTAAATATTTGTTACGCATTGCGAAGGCGTTCGAAGGTATTCAATTCGTGTCTAAGGTACCTATTTACTTTTATCGCCGGTGGCTCTCGTAATTCACCTCTTTCTCCTCGGCAAAGTTACTCAACGGCGGTTGAGATCACTCAATAGCCCCAATACGGCGGGTAGAGCAAGCGCGACTAATTATTATAATCGGAGGTCTCATTAAACGTGGATTATAAATTACCCGCATGCTGGGCGAACCTCCCCTACCCGCTTTGCCTTACCCTGAGAAATAAAAGAAGTACCGACGTGAGAAACCTTTCGTCGCGCTTTCACTTTCATTTCGGCATCCGTCGAACAACGGCGGGCAAAAAGTAAATAACAGTCGTCACTAGCCGTGGACAATTAGCGCGTAATATCGTCGATCGAAGATTTTCTTATCGACGGGTTATTTCATCGCAGCATGTTCGCCGCATCAACGAGCTCGCACGTTTTCACGTCTTATCGCTCGTCGTCACGGAATCCCGGGGAACTTCAACGACGATCCGGCTTGGAAAAATGTGCGCGGCGGTAACGAGCGAGGCTGAGAGAGTCCCGCGCGGCGCGTCCATTTCCGACGAGTTTTTGTCGCGTTTCGACAGAGGCCGACGTTTCTGCCGACCTCCTCCGTTTCCCCCATTACGCCTCTCTTCTTTTCCCTCTACTCATCGCAGAACCACCGCGGCGATTAAATGCGCCGTTATTAGCCAATGCCGTCGCGCGCGAGCGTGTCTAATTATTATAAACTGGTTGCTTATTGACCGTATATTATAAGTCGCCCGCATGCTCCTCGCTCGTCGGATTCCGAAGGGAGAAAAAAAAAACAAGCGCCTCTCCCTGACGACCCGTAACCGCGCGCTCCTTGCCCGGCGAGCAGGAGAAATCTACGCGTTTAATGTCTGTTTACCCAATAGCCGCTAACAAGTTGTCTTATTAATTATCGCGCCCGGCTTCTCCGAACGATCCGTCATAATTTATCGAGGCTCTTGCCGCGAGGAGCCGAGTCCTTAGGCAGGATTGGAATTCAAATTGCGCGCACCTTGTGCTCTTGCGTAAGGATCGTCCGAGGGCGATCGTTATTTTTGCACGGTCTCGTCGGATCGTTTTTTTTTTTTCCTTCTCTCTCGATTCTCTTAACCTCCACTCTTCGCTCCGCTTTTTTATCCCTCTCGATCCGCCCGCCGGCTCATCCTCCGCCTCATCGAGCATTACGCGTACCCTCTCGCTTCTGCATTATTACAAATCGTCGTTCTATCCGAATGTGATATCATCGTAATCGTTCGACGAGAGACCTCAGCATTTATTTATATCTCCCTCGTGACTCCTCGTCGACGCGGCACCTCTCGTAACAATCGCCGCGCTCGTCCGGCCTCGCGATTACCCCGCTCGTGGTAATTTCCAAGTCCGTGAAAGAAATTTCTCTCTCACCCTCCGTTTCAATTGAATTCGCGAGTAAGAGGACAATCGTTGATTCGATTGGGACCCGTCTCGTTGGCCCCTTCGATGAATTACGCATATCGTCCACTCCGTCCAATGATTCTCGTCTCACAATCAGCTGAAAGAAGGGTCATCGACCGGCTTAACCGAAGAGGCGGACGTTGCGGTGCAGCGAGCCTTCGTGCGCGTAACGATTTCTTAGACGATCCGGATGATCCTTGGGATTCTTCGCGCGATTCTAATGGTTGTCGAGCGAGCGTGGAAAAAAAGAAGTGCCGCTAGTCGATGGACCGTTCGATTTTTCGGGTGACCGAACACGCGCGTGGAAACGCCCCCTCGGGCCACGGGAGGTCCCCGAGGACCGGACGCGCGTTCGTTCCATTTTGTGCTTTATGCCCGATGTACTTTATATGGGAGAAAACGGAGAGTGCGCTTGGCGGAGGGTCAGATGCCACGGATGCTGCGCACAAAGGCAATATGATCCTTTCGTAGAGGATCCTGCAACGTAATCTTGTCGTGATCCTGTGTGGGAAGATCCCCGCGCGCCTTCTTCGGTTTCTTTTTATCTCCCTCTTCCTCCTTCCTTCTTCCTCCTTCCTCTTGCCGGCTCGCACCCACCCGAGACTCTCGGTACTCCATCGGATACAATAAAAGCCAGCCGAATTCTCGATTCTCCCTACGGCGCGACAAGAATGCGAGACGGTGAGTTGCGGCGTGGCCCCACTCGCGATTAAGTCCACAGTTTAGATATTTGACGCTTGGCTCCTCCGGGAGAGTGCCGCTCTCTCGCTTCTGACCTCGCGATAAGATAATTCGCTCGGAACGGAGTGTCGCAGTCGTATGGAATTTTTCGACGGGCTTTAAAAATGGAAGGAGATCCCTCGATTCGTCGAGGTAGGAAGAACGCGGTCGCGATAAAAGTTTTAAGGACTCGAATTCAGCCGTCTGAAATCCAATCTGCTCTTTAAAGGCTCGGTGTCTCTTTTCGAGAGCCTTGAATTTTAATTGCCCTCTCGTGCCGGCCAACGACAAAACACTCGCGCGCGCGCACGGTTCGCCTCGACAATATTCATTAAAAGGAAGTTTTTTCTTTTTCTTTTTCGAGGGAGAGCAAGAAGATCGCCATGGTCGGCGTCGCGCGCGCAGTTTCCATTGGCCGCGTAGAAAAGCAAAGGGAAAAGGCATTTATTTAAGGTGCACTTACCGCCTCGACAAAAACCCCCCGCGTTCGAGTTGCTTTCTTGAATTTATATTTATGACGTCTGCACCGCAGGCGCATACTCGCTCTCGCATACTTGCCGTAAGGCCGAATCCTTTTCTTCCTCGGTTCTCGCTTCTTCTTTTTCTCTCCTTCTTTAACGCGTGCCTTTTCCATCGCCCAGACGACAACCCCGCTTTTTACAGACATTCGTCTTCTCGGGCGAGCAGGCGGCCGGGGTTGCCCGCGCGCGAGGAAAAGTGCAGCAAGGCGTTCCCCAGTTTCTGAACAGATGGCGCGATGGTGGTTGTCACGTGAATCTCGCAACGGTCGATCATGTTGGAATCTATAGCGCGCCACCCGCGGCGCCCAACACGCAAACACATTTGACGTATTTCGAGCTACCTTTTCCATCGGTCAATCGACTTTTTCTCAAACCACCTGTACAACAGCACGAAGCGAATTAACGCCATCCACGATACAATTTTTTTCTTCTATCGTACTGTTACGGGTCGATCCCCGTTATATGACAGCTATCAGTACATTGGATAGCAACGCGTTACCAAGACACAAACATAAGAGACTAACTCTCTCGACTACCGTTGACTACTACGCACGTTCTCGCTACCCCCAAATATTTAATAAACCCATTCCTTTTATACTTCCGAGTCCTATTTATTCGTTAACCGATGCCGCGCTACCGTAACAGTGCGTTTGTTCCACGATCGATAGTATCTCCATTCGTAAAAGGTAGAATTTGAGAAGCAGAAAAATTTCATCTAAATTTCATTCAAACTCCTCTCGCAATACTCGCATATTCCTCGAGACGAGAAGCTTCGCGAAAACTTCTCAAAGTTCGAACGCGCCATCTTACCCTATCGCTCGTCGTATCTCGCGCGAAACGGACGCGAGTCGCATGCCAACTGACAGTTTTTGCCGGTACCTCGTTAAGACGGCGGAGTCCCCATCATTCGGCCTCATTAGTCCCGATTTATCGCGATTCGAGACTCCCTCCACCTCTGCCTTTTTGCCCGCTCGTCCTTGCGAGGATTCTCTCGCATCTGCATCTCGTTTCTCGTAGCAGCGGCAGCACCCTGGTCGAGAGGCTCTCGCCACGTCCGAATATAGCGGAGGCGAGCGGGCAGCACGATTCCGCGCGATGGTTTCGCACGTGCACGCGTCTTCGAGCGTGCTCGTACATTTATTACATCCATCACCGGACGTCGGACCACCCGTATTTCCTTACCGATTCCTCGTCGTCGATACGAGCTTTTACGGTTTGTTTAGCGAAGCGCGAGGATGATGGAGGATCGCGCGAAGACGGACAAGGGAATGTTTTAACGACACCACGGAGGTCCGCCATGCTCCTCGACCACGGTCTTTCTGCGACGAGGAAAGTTTTCGACGCCGTGTCGACTCGCGACTTTCCAACCGCAAGAAACGACGTTTCTTCTGGTCAGCGTTGAACTGCCATTGTTAACCCTTTGCACTTGAGGCCTTCTTCGCGTGGATGAACCAGTAACTCGAGACGTTCCGCAGCATATTTGGTGAATTTCTTACCTCTAACTTAAAATTATTATTTTTCAAACATACTAAACATAGATAGTGACTGCCGCGCATCGAATTTTCGCATCAAACCAATTGGTGAACGAGAGTCACCTCTCGAGTTGAGGCATCGAATCATGTGGCTAGTGAGAATCACCTTTCGAGTGCAAAGGGTTAATTCGTCGTACGGACGAACGAACGAAGCTAATTATCATTCAAACGAAAAATACTCGAAGGAGAACAACGGAATCGAATTGTCATTGAACGTCGCTCGTAGTGGCGTGGCCTCCGTGATACGAGTGACTCTCGCGTTTCCCGTGCGCGTTTCTTGCGCTCTTGCCAGGAGCCAAGAAACGACAAGTTGCCGTATTAGGACACGTCGCGGCGCTACCGTCGTCAATAGAATTCCCAATGAGCTTATCGAGGGTCTCGTTGAAATTGCTCAGTTATGAAACTATCTTGCTGTCTTGTCATAGTGACCCCGTCGTATATACGGTGGCCACTTGTCGTCGACGCGGGGACGTTGTCGCAGACTCGAGTCCAGGTGTATTCCCGACACAATTGTCGTAGTTATTGTCACCGTGTCCAACCGTCGCATTGTTCTCCCGAAAAAGAATCTACTTCCAACGAGTGGATTACGAGGAAAATAGCAAATTACTTATGGACAAACGGACCGCCTCGGAGACCCTATCGTCATTATCGTTCGTTGCCTTACAGAGTCCGTCCGTCGCGTGATCGCGAGAGGAAGATCGAACAAAGTCCAATCGGCTTGCGATGCGCGAGCGGATACGCGAACGATGCACTCGGCTAGGACGAAAGAAAGAGGAAGGACTCTCGTTGGTCACGTACATCCGCATACGTGATAGCACGGCCCTGTCTGACGTCGTCGTCGGCACGGTCGCTCGATGCAGCCCACGTAATTCGTCTGTACTTTTTCGAGGACCGTTCTCGACCTAATGCAACCCCGTCAATTTCCGTCTTGCAATCGATATCGCGGCTTCGTTCTTAGGTACCTGTGGTCGCCGAAGTTCTCGCGAATACGAGCGCCAGGCCGGTCTCGTCGATTTCTGTCCTCGAGAAGAAGGAAAAAGAAAAAATTATTGTCGGAAATTGAAAGGGACTGTCGTTCGAGCGTCTACACGGGGGATGCATAAAAATGGCCGTAAAGTTTCTCTCGGTTGGGCCACGTGTAGCAACGATATCGCGACTTTAGATCGCCGCCGCGGCGCCCTCGTATCCTCCAAATTTACCACCGTCGCGCGTAGCTCGCCCTGTGGGGAATCGACGGGAGAGATGTGAAAAAAGAGAACGTGGAAGGGCGAGCCTTGGACAGTGGGGATGGGAAATAAGAATGAGGAGAGGACGAGAGAATGGGAGAATGCGGGTCCAATGCGCAAGGGCCACGGAATATCACCATTATTCGCCTCTCCTCTCGTTGTCTCCTCTATTGCCTCGCACTTATTTATCGTCCGCCGGCGCATTCTATCGCTCCGCCGCGTTGTCCACTGCCCTACGAATCCGACCTTCGTTTTCTTACGCTCTCACCCTCGCCCTCGGTAAGATGAATCTCGCGAGCGCCTTCGTCGAGCACGCGCGAGCGCAGCCGGTGCAACTGCGATAATTGTACGTCTTATCAGAAATCTCCTAGATCTCTATCCGTAAGTGGCACCCTCTTCGTATTTTAACGTTCGTGCGCGCAGAACGCACCTACGGGCTTCGTGGAACCCTCCGGTGATGGAACGCGGTGGACAAGTTTATAGGCCGTTGTTCTACGTAGAGCCCATTAGGAAAATTCAATTTCGTCACTTTTACCGTTTTACCTTTGGAATTGCCCTAGTCGCGAAAATTGTCACGGTATAGAAAACTCTGGGCTCCCTTCGTAGTCGGCGATATTTTTTTTTATCTTCCCTCCACGTTTACTATTTTTCCATTTTCATACTTTTACGCGATTAGGTACATTAGCGTGTACGAGACATTGAGCGTTGTTTCGATACTTTATATTCTGTATACCCGAAATAAGTTGGACTCTCCAAAAGAATTCACGTCTCGGGGCGCAAAGTGAACCAGTTCGCTCTTTCGTTCGTTCATTGTGCCGTTGCATAATCATTCGAAAAAAAAAAAGAAAAGGGGAACCGGGAAAGCGGCGCGTATTCGATCCGGAGCCCCGGTGGGTTCGCAGAAAATGTCGAAACGCTACGGTCACGATCCTGGCGACTTCGGTGCCCCTGTGCGCCGCCTCATAAATAAACATTACCGGCGAAGGTACTCGCTGAAAAGTGAATTTACGACGCAAGGGGATACATCGCGATAAACTACCGATATTTTCGCGCGCTTTATTGTCCAGGTGCGCGACAGGGTACTTCTAGCCACGTCAACGATCCTCTCTTCTAACGTAGATCAATGCGCTATTATGTCGTCGGGACAAAAAAGTATATTTCCGTCGACGCTGTCCATTATACATTACCCACGTGCGACAAATTCTCGCGAGTAAGTGTACCCTATCTACGCACCGCCATCAAAGCGAACATTATGGAATAATTTAATCGACGTCGAAGATATTACGCAGCAGACGCGTTCAAAGGGTCTCATTTTATCATTCCGATAATCCTCGAGCACCGAATCGACGCGTGACGCGGCCGTTTACCCGATAATCATTACGGATTTTCGTTTGCTCCCGGTGAGTACGAGGCATGCCGAATAGGAGGGGCGAAACATGTGTCGAAGTCGATCGGGGAATATCGAATGATTTGCAAACGTGACTCCCTTATCGTACCACGTGTTATCACACTCGGTGTACACCGTTAGGCCGATTAACGATCGCGCGGCCGGTCGCGGTGGCGTGGAGTTCGTACGAAAGTATTAATCACGTCGTCGATCGTCGACCGAGAATAACCGTACGATTATTTACGATGCGCGCGCTGGGAACCAGTTTACTTCACGGTTATGCGAATGATAAACGCGCCCAAGATCGTACGACCTTTTGAAATCCCACTTTCGTTTATGCCCAGTCGAAGGGTTCGAGTGATCGCGCCTACCACCGTTTTCCCTTTTCCTTCTTAACCTTCTCTTCCCTTTCCACCGCGGTCCTTTAGAATTATCCCGAGATGTACGGCGAATTAGCGTCAATGACGTTTATTTCTAGTCGCGCCTCAGGCACCGACGCACGCCACTTTCCACGAAGATAATTCTCCCGGTATTAGGACCTTCTCCCCGAGGGATCCGCGGTCGGGATGCAGGTCGCGTCAACTCGAGGATACATTATTATTTTTATCCGCTCGCGGTCGAGAGGAAATTCTATTACGAGATGCCACTTACAATGGAATTGGTAGATACGAAACAACCCTAAAGGAAATTCTTCGGTTAGCTAGGTAGCACTACAATGACACCGTGGGTAATCGTAAGCATACTCCAGGAGCATCGAGAATGAGAAAATCAATTTTAGACGCAGGATTCGAGTCTCGCGCAAGATCGTCGATCAATTGCGCCGATATATCCGCCGGGTGCAAGCCGTTAATAAGCCCACTAGAGACAAGCGCTCCAAGACAGGTAGCAATATTATCTGAAAGCAGGGGTTCGTCCACGCGAGCGTAGATCCGACCGTCCACTCTCGCGCGCCCTTCCAAACGAAGGAGTCTCGGCCCGTTACCGCAGTACGGAACCCAAACGCTTTACAATAATTCACTGCGCGCGTTTCGTTGTCCGTCCGTTTTCGTTTCTTTTACCCGCGCTCGCGGTTGCGCGCGCGTGGGCGGGCCAGTTTCTCGCGTTTCCGCTCCCACGCGCGCCACGGAGCATATCGCGATAGGGGAATTATCGGGATCGATCGCCTTGAAAATTACACGCGCCGCCGCAGCCGTGCCGTCGCCTTTGCGGTCCGCGCGTAAACTCGCGCGAACCCGATGCGACGCCTCGAACTCTCGCACGAGGACGAGAACGACCGGATGGTTCGACTCCTTCGAAATGAGAAGCTTCGAGAGAATGGGCGAGAGCATCGCGGGGGCGATGCTCGGGTCAAGCCGGTCCTCGAAAGCTGGTTAAAGTCGGGCGAGAGTTTACCAATTTGCGAACAAAGGCTGTAACGCGTCGTAGCCTGTAAGAATCGAGAGAGGCCCTTGCCATCGATCGCACGAGCATTTCGGTGAAGGAATGGAAAGTTGGGGCGGGTGGATGCACAAGCGTTTCGAAACGTTTCGCGGAAGATATCGATGTTTCGGAGATCTTACTCGTTTTATTCGCGTCTTGCGAACTTTGAAGGAGGAGCGAGGATATTTTGTAAATTGTGAATAGTATTGCACGAGAAACTGCATATTAATGAGGATCCTGAATGTTTTGAGTATCTACAATCTCCGAAGATCATTTTCTTCTTTATTGAAGAACTCAAGGAACTTTCTTCAAAATGACCTTTGCCAAATTTGAAACGAAATTCTAGACATCTGTACATTTCCACGAACATCGAACATTAAGCTCGTGCTATTTTAGTCCGCTCGCGGGATTAATGTCATTCCAAAAGATAACCTAATCGATTTTAGGTGCACGACCGCACCGAGTCCCGCGATTACCGTTGACTTCTGTACAAGCGAGTTGAAAAATGACAAGCGGCATTTCCTGGAGAAACTAATTAATTTCTAATACGTCGCGCGAGTAGCAAACCTCCGCTGCAAGAATCTACCTCGGAAATGGAACTTTCAGTTGATCGCGGAACTGAAATTTGAGGAGAAAGGCGAATGTGTCAAATGTCAAATATCACACGCCATCCTCGATCGGATCTTGGTAAAAGGCAATCGACCGAGCCGTCGGAAATTAATTCGTTTCGTATTGACATTCGTACGTTCCAATAATCGCGTAGGATAAATTCGTAACGAGGTACGCATGAACCATGGCTGCCATCGATAAAATTCTACGAGCTTCGTAACCGAATTAAACATTCGCAGTAGACAAAAACGACGAATGGAGCTGGTGGAGAAGAACTGAAATGCAGGTGTAGGCCAGCTTCACTCGTGCTTAAACGAACGCTTCCGAAAGCCTCGGCCTCCCTGTGCTCGAACTTTTAAGATTGTCGTTACTTTCACTGGCGCGCGCTGAGAATTTTCAGCGGTTCGGTAATTGGATTCGTGACGGGCCGGCGTGGCACTACCCTAATCGTCCGATTTTACGGGACATTCTTCCTCGAATCAATTTGCGGTCTGGGCGCGAGCCGACCTGGCTTCTGGGTCACCGCTTTCAAGCGTTTTCAAGAAAACCTATGGACCTCGCTCGCGCACACGCCCCTCCTCACCGGCAAATTGCGCGTTCAATTAGCAGCGGTAAGTGCCGGTGCACGACCGCCTCTCAATAATTCAATTCCTTTCTCGCGAACGGTGTCTAACCCCCTCGGGGATACACCCCTGGGGGATGTTAAAAAAAAAAACACCAAGTCTGCTAGACTTCGCTCGGCGCCGATAGCGTAGAAAGTAGCGCCCGAAAGAGAGCGGCGTTCGCGCGAGCGGAAACGAAGAAGCTTTTGAAATATGGCTTAATGCACGGGCTCACTTCCCTTATGACCGTTCCAATTCCTACGGGGGAAAGGCGCGCGAATTCGCACTTCTGCGTTAATATCCGCTTCGAATAAATCAGGTTCGTCGATTGGATTAATTATAGGTAGGTACGTATATTCAGTGATAACAGCTGACGACAGATGCAAATTGGTAACACACCTATTTTTTGTTTAATTATAGAATTAATGATAAGATTGTGTTTGGATCAAAGCCCTTTGTACTTGCGTATACGCGTAATATATATTCGATGTATCGGCCGCGAAGAATGACATGCACGCGAATCTCGAAACGAGCTTCCAGTCAATCGGGATCGACGAACGCATCGAGATGTATCTCGATGTAAGCATCTTCGGCATTAAGGCTGCGCAGCATATCATCTTAGAACTTCGAACGTGTTTGGATTACGTCTCAATGCCCGTCCAAGGTAAATCAGCACCGACGCGTACGTCGGTTAATTGAAACAAGTGTACGACGGAGTCGCGCGCCCGGTGCTTAACCGTGCGCGCAGAAATTCTAATTATTGCAACTGGAGTGGGACAAAAGCAACGCGACGTTGTCGGTGACACTCGCTCATTTATTGCAACGATTTCACGCCTAATTGGTTGCCTATTCCCGATCTCTCTCATACGGAGTTCGAACTCCACGCTCCGTTGCGGAACGCATTTCACGCGTAATCCCCAATAATCTAGACTTATCCGCGTAGTCGCATTGATCTCTTAATTAAGTTAAGTGGAAATACGTTCGATTCTACATCTTCGCGTGCCTAGACACCGGATTCGCGAGTAACGAGAATCGTGAGATCGTCCCTGACCCACGATGACGACTAGGACGAAGGATTCCACTCGCTCGCGTTAGAAGCCTAATAAAACAAGCGCGTGAAATTCCACGGAGATAACTCTCGACGAAAAATCGACGATGTTCCGCGTAGTTCGCCGAACGGATTCGCGCGAGCTCCTGAGAAACTTTGCGCGCGGATTACACGCGCATGGACGGTGGATTACGGCGCGTATTCAATTACAATGTAAATGATTCGCGATAAAGATAGAGCCCGACGCGCGATCACCGTCTTACGGTTGGTCGCGCGCTACGAGCGGGCCGCCCGTCAAGACTCGATCCTCCCGGGGGCCGAAGATGAATTTCTCAGGGGAGCTTTCACGCTACGGCGCTCACCGTTCTCGAGTCAACGTACTCGCACGGTTCTACGAGGAATCAGGAAGGATTAGCCGTGCCCGTTGATCGAGGCCGCGTGGGCGATCTCGATGAAGCGACCGCAAGAAGCGGTAAACGGAGCCGAAGAAGAAGAAAAAGGCAGAGAGAGAGAAAGAGATACTCGAGCATTCTACCCTGGTATCGTGAGAATGAACCCGTTCATTCATAATTAATTCGCAATCGAGCGACACGCGTGGTGAATAATCGATTATTCCCAATCACGATTACACGTACGTCTACGCAAGAGTGCTCGCGCGAAAGTGCAGGTGGAGAGGAAGGTCTCCGACGAGATGGATCGATCTCGAACAAGGAAAGCTCTGTTTCTCACTCTGGATAAGCTCTCTGTGCATTCGGCGGGGGAGCAATGTCGAGAGTAGCGTCACGCGAGTATTCACGTGCTTATTTCGATGTGTGCGTCACAAGCTGCTGTCTCACAAAGTCGACGTGCCCTCGAGCGTTTCCTCTCCTCGAGCTAGTAAGATTCTCCTCGGTCTACCCAGCCTGTCAGTCACTCAATAACGAGACAGTTGAGACGCTAGATGTCGCGTAAGCGTGCGCGCGAGTGCACGATCGGAACGTCCGGTGCTAAGCGGGCAAGCGTCGCGCGACCAGCCTGTTGCACGCCCTCGATCTTCCACCAGAACTCCACATGGTTTTGATTTCACCGCGCCCAACGGATTCTCCCTGCCTTCGTCGAACGTCAGTTTTCAGGAAAGCTTTATCCGGAGTGCGTCGCAGGGACGGTTTAGTGCTCTTGAAATTTCTTCTCGTGGATCAAGGTGACGACGATCGCGCGCCGTAAAAGTGCTTCGAATAATTTCGACGAAGTGAGACATAGGTAACCGTTGAGCAGGGTCTGATCTGCGTCATTCTGCTTTACGATGAGGTTATCTTCTCGTAATTTTGTGGATTCTCACCGACGAGGAACAAGGGCGCACGGTGTATTTTAATAAAGGAGAGCCTCGACGACTTCACAGATGCAAAACGAATCCACGAGGCAGATTATAGCAATATTTGAAAGGTTAAATTGAAAAGTTTAAATCTAGAAAATTACTTTGCGCCGTTTCAAGGCTTGCGCGATACGGTGAACGGTGGAGCATGGGGAACCGGGAACGCGCTGATCGTTGCATTTCCGCTCGATCGGTGTCACCGTATGATCCTTGAATAGCGATCGTGAGTGCACGTTAGATCGCGGCACGCACTCGAGTCTCGATCGTTGAAGATCACGCCTGCGCGTGCCGGTCTCTTTTGCGCGTGCACCTGCTGCGACGAGAAGTGTCAAAGAGCGTCGAGGAGCGGTGATCGCTCGCGATAATTCAATTGTGCATCGACGTCGAAGCCTATTGATCGGACTCGACGCTGATAGACGCTCGATAGTTATCGACGATCTTACGCATCGACAGTTGTAATCGACTACAATTGTGGGTGAGTGAAACCTCGGTGATTCAACCAACCGGTACGAAATCCTACCCCAACGAATTTCGAAAATTTCGGACGTGCGACCGCACGATCAATGTCGAATTCAATCGAACGAGCCGTCCCAAGATAAATAACATTCCAAATATGTAAGTAATCGTTGTTTCTACCTCGTAAAAAACATTCACGTCCAATTAAACTCCCGTCACTTTAACGACGTCGGAGCGTGTTCGCTGCTTTCTCACGGGTGATCAACGAAAACGTAGGAAAGCCAGGAACGGGGAAAATGTAGAAATACTCGTTTCGCGAAAAAATCCCTACACCCTGGGAGAGTCCTGGCTAGCGACGAGAATTCCGCTTCGAACTTCAGTGACAGTCGCGCGAGCAGCTTTCGTTAAATTTAGACCCGGCAACCACACCGGCCGAGCACGCACATTTTTGCTTCGAATTCGTTTTCCTCCGAAAGCTTTATCGTGCGCGTCGCGATAATTTTCGGAAAGCGCTCTTCCGCGATAAGGCGGATGGCGAGGGCGAATAAGTACGTACGACAAAAGGCTCTCACGATATCTCTAGATCGGCGCCGAAAGTGCATCCTCGCGGCGGATAGAGGCGATCCTCCGGGAAGCGCGCATCTGGGTCCGGTTCTCGAATCCCGATGCGTCGTTAATCGTCCCGGAGCTCGCGGCGGACGCGGCGCGGCGCGCCGGCGGCCCACTGCTTCACGGCCAATTAAAGGTGAGCATCGGTTTAACCGCGGTTCAGTTCAGACGCGGTTGTCGCGGAGGCGAGCGACATAAATCTCGTCCTTCGTGGTTCCAGTTTCTCGAAAGGAGTGAGAGGCGATCGGGCGCGATATATTCTCTCCTCTCTCTTTCTCGCTTCGTCCCACTCTCTCTCTCTCTCTCTTTCTTCCTCTCACTCGCGCTTTTCCTCCTTTTCTTACTCGCTCGTTGTCTCCTCTTCTCTCTCCGTTCGATCTCTCCCATTTCTTCTCAGCCTCCTCCCTCTTTCTCCCCGTTTCACGCGATTTTGCTATTCATCGATTTTGCGCGTCCAAACACCTCTCTTCTCTCCGCTCTCTCCTACGCTTCCTCTCTTCCTTTTTCTTCTTCGTCTCTTCTCGACCCCTGCCAATTCTTCTGGCGCACCTGGCCAGGTGGGTGCCCGCCGGCTGACCTCCTGTTAATTCGATTAATCGTATCGTGCCACCCATCGAAGTCGTGCGCGAGACGTTCTCCCTCTGTTTGTTCGTCGGATTTTCGTATTCGTTTAAGGGTTGGGTGTCGTGCCATTGGAGAGTGACGTTTAGTGAGCTTTGGTAGCTACAGATCGCTGGAAATTAAGCTTCTCGTAACTCGAGCATTTTCGACGTTTACCGATGCCAAACGTGCGAGAAGAAGTACGCGAAAGATCGTGAAAACGCATCGTTATCCCGCAGAATTGCGTTTTGTGCGTGCATTTTGCGTGAGAGACCTAAAACTTCGAAGGAGCCACGAAAGTGCCGGCAGGAACCGGCACCCTCGAAGCAACGTCCAATGCAGTATGTATCTACGAGTTCCTTTTAAAACTGAACGTGAAAACAGCACCGCGATCGTTCCCATGGAATATACAGAATTTTACTCTCCACCAGAAATAGAGAGGTGAAGTCACGCGCGTTATTCGTGTCGAATATGGAGCCGAATGAAATTCGGCTGGTCGTCGGGATGATAAAATTCCACGTGTAGGTCGATTTCTCGGTCACGTGGGTGGTAGAAGCGTTCCGGCGAGACGGCCGATAGCATCTGCAATGGAAATTTAGAAACGGGCCACTGGCCGTCGGTTTAGAATAGTTAGAATCGGCGGGAGGTCGGCGCTCGGTATCCCACCTCATTAAGCCAATTAGAAGCGTCCAAGTTCTTGTCCGGTGACGTCACGGATTTCGAAGGAAGCCTTCGCCGCTTTTTCACCCGGTATCCAGTCGGCGCGTACCGGGAAACTTTCGTAGTAAGGTGTACGTAACGTCGGCGCATCAGCAGGTCGCTTTTACAAACTCGTGTCGATAATTAAATATGCTCCTCGTTCGTCCGAGCATCGTCCAAGACGTCCAATTAAATTCATAGCTATTAAAACGCAATGAAATATAATTAACGGCCGAGTGTATACGAGCGCGTTACGAAGCCCTTCGCGTTTTCTTTACGACCGTGCTTCGATTTTTCCCACTTGCGTCTAAATCGCACTCGGCAACGAGAGATCCTTCGTGGAATGACGCGAGCGAAAGAGAAACCCCATCCCTTCTCTCGCGTCGTCGGTCACGGCGCCGAGCCGAATATCCGTGGCTACGCTTCGTTCCTTTTATCTTCGCCATCGAGAGAGATCCTCGACGTTCCTTAAGAGGCTTTGCAGACACGGCGATGAAGTGCCCGACCTTGATTTACCGATAGCCAAACAGGAGAGAGACGAGGATGAGCCGCGGATCCTTCATCCCCGGGTAAAAAGAGAGTGGAAGGAAGGACGAGGGACGAACGAGGAGTCGGAAGGTCGCTTAATTTCCAAGCTCAATCCGCCATTGTCGACAGGCCCTTTTCGTTATTGAGTCAACGAGAGACTACATCCCATCTTTATAGTCTCACTCACCTAAGATCATCCGTCCATCGCGGATCGATCGTAGTCGAGCTAAATTTTCGACGAAGCTTTCGTTAGTTCCCGCGTCTCGCGGTTTTGCTCTTACGTAATTGACTCGTTTCTATATCGTTCCTACGGCACGAGCATTTTCCGAACGTACGATCGACGTGGCGAACCAGCCGCATGATTTATTCTCATCGAGTTCCCCGTTTCGCGAACCTGCGTGACGTAAGGTTCGCCGTGAAAGTGTCTTAACGGGGGGACATTGTTTTCACACGCGACGCAGTCGCTAAAGTATGCGCCCCGATGCAAAGACCGACCCCCACGGCACCGAAACCGTGGGGAGGTACCGTTTCTCGTGCGTGTACACGCGCGTCCACTTGCTCGAGAACACGTATGCGGCCTGACCCAATAATGTTTGCCTGTCGGGTGTGTGCGCGCGCGCGCTTTCGTTCCAATGTGTATCGCGCACGTTGCTGCACCTGTTCTCGGCGTGCGCGAATCTTTTAGTACAGCGCGAGCCGAAAATTTCGGTCCACCGAATCACTACCGATTTTTCGAGGTAGTGATGTATTCGACCTCGAAATCTCAACTTGAGAAATTCAGGGAACACGAGCAAACGAATCGACGAAGACCACCTGTGTGAACTTGGCACCCGACTGTAAGATATAAACGGGTACAAACGACGCTTTTTCGAATGGTGTTGGCCGATTTCCGATATCTCAAAAAACAAAAAAGTTACCTCTTGTGAATTTTTGAAAATTCTGTATCTCCGAACCCTTCGTGGTACAAACGAAAACAAGAGAGGTACAAACGGGTACAAAGGATATTCTTTCGATTGCAAAAAAAAAATTCGATATCTTAAAGTCGGGTGCCAGGTTCACAGAGGTACGAAGATCCATACAAATTTCTATTCGGCGACGAAAATGTCGACGTTCTCCGTGCAAGAAGAGGGACAGCTGTGCTTACCGGAGCTTACGAGCTACCTGCGCCCACGGCGACTTACTAGCCCCTCGTTAATCCGATTAGCGCGCGATGTATATACCGTTTATCCCCTAAACTTCGAAATTAGCGGCGCCCGCTAAATAATGCGCGCGAGCGGCTGCGAGATATCGCGCGGACGCGCGGTTTATTAATTCGACGATACTTGCGACGCGGGGTGTTACGTCGTACTTGAGAATCTCCGGCCCCTTGACCCATTTCGTGGGATCCCACGAAAGCGCTCGCGCGTACGACGATAGAAAGCTTTATCGGTCTCGAGCTAATCGATAGTCGCGAAAAGTTCCGTCGAAAAGGTCCCAGGCGTCCGGACTTTTCCACCGAGTTCGCGTAACTGGTTTGCAACTATCTCGTACAAATTGCGTCGATAAGATGCGAAACGAGTATCTTGTTTCTCGCCGCGGTGGGATGCCTCATCTGTACTCGATTTCTGTGCCGACGCGCGTCACGACGTACTCTCTACCGTTCGGCGATCGCTTCATCCGGCACGGACGCGAAATTTCGCGAATCTTTTCGTTTGCATCGCGGTTCGCGAGGCACACGCGGCGGGCGGTCAGGATGCACACCTTCTTCGAACACTTTCTCGCGCGCAGCGGTCGCGCGTCTCAGGTAGAAATAAGAACGTTGATCGACCCGCGCCTCGGCCACCGATGATTGCGCGGAGAGTGAAGGGTCGACGGGTGGGCTTCCCGTCGGCTTTCCATCGAGCAGCCACGGAAATTACACGTTGTATTCTCTTACGTTACGACCGCGCCGGGGAAGGGCGGATCGAGGATAATCGCATTACGCTTCTGCACCGCCGGCGAAAGAAGCTCATTACGTGCAATCGAGGTGCCCTGGGGAATTGGAATAAAAAAGGTCGATCCACCGGGATCGGACAAATGTACCGATTTTGTCTCGGGCCTTCGGTGCGCGAAATTCGCGTCTCTTTCGCGATACTCGTTCTTGCGACTGCCCGAGGGTGTGCGACGAAGAAAAAAAGTGACGGGGAGAAAGAGTGAGAGAAAGAGGGAAATCACGAATTTACGCGGCACCTTACGCGTGCTTATTCGATCGGAAAGAATGTTGTAGCCGTGGAATTTTTTTAATTCCCCCACAACGTGTTACGAGATAAGTCACCGAAGATGCAGCGTGTCGGCTTCGATTCCGTTAACCAATTTGCGGTAAACGTGCGAAGTCGTGCAGGCACCGGAGACTCGTTGGAGAAGATGAGAAGCTCGAGTAATTTTTTCGAGTGGATCCGGGAGCCATTCTACTTCGGTGAAAGCTATTCTTTCCGGCAGATTGTCAATCATTAATAATGCGTACTAAAAATTTACTGCCGCCTGTGAAATTTTACACGCGCCCCGTCAGCAGATGTTCACCGAGCTTGATCGATCGTATCGAAGGAGCTCAGGTGTCCCATTTTACGAACGAGGTCCTATTCGATAATGGGAAACTTGCTGTCCGCGCGAATTTCTTTCGCCTTTCAGCCTCCACCAAGAGGTTTCGTTATGAAAATTGATACTCCCGTGCGCCGCTTCCTCTACCGTGAAAAATCGCAGGCTCCGTTTGTTTATCACGAATGATTTGTTTTCCTTACGAAGATCGTCGAATCCTCTTCCTCTTTCTCATTTTCTCTTCGCTCTGTTCCCACCCCTTCCTCTATCTTGATTCCTACCGTCTCATCCTTGATCCTAGGCATCCTTCGGCCGAGCCTCCTTCACTTCCGCGCTCACGTGCCACTTAATCGAGGCGAGATCTCAAGGCGGGTTAATTAATCGTGCCGATCGCTAATTAACGCGAAACGGGGAATAAATTGGTCGAAGTTCCCCGATGGGCAATACGCGTACCTACTTGGTTCTCGAGCACGCTTGGTCGCCTTGCATAACGAGCCTCGCCGCATTCGCTCACGGATAGAACAGGATCCCATCGCGAATTTCTATAATTCGAATTCCTCGAGCGTGGGTGGTCAGCGTCGTTAATTGAGACGTATTCGGTTTTCGGGTGGTAAATTACCATGCGAATAGAATGGCATCGACGAGCGCGATACCTTAGCATTTTCGAGAGGTTACAAGTAGAACGACGAAAAACAGCGTGGACGCCGTAACGAGTAAATAAGAGTATCGTAAATAACGGTAAGCACATAGAGTTCCCTCGCTATGTGGTCGAAACGGACGCGCTATGAATCTTTCATAGAATCTGCTACCTTGTGGCATAATTTACGGCGCGAATCGAGATGCCGCGATCGATAGTCAGGTGACAGACAGATAATTTACGCGCAAAGAGTCCGATGGCAAAGGTGTACGCGAGAAATTTCTCGCGAGCGTTTGCATAATGCAAGGACTGCGTCGCCCGCGCGCGAGTTTTTATTAAATAGGACCCGGGAAGCGCGAGCGAATGGAGAGAGGAATGGCGCGTACCGGAAGCGGGTACGGGCTTCGTGAAATTCGTGCGCGAGAGGAATGCACCGAAGAGAATTGCTCGCATTTTCTTTGTCCACGTGGCGCGAATGCGCAGTTCCGAAGAAGAATTAGAAAAAAATGTAATGGCGGGGAAAAATTCGCTAACGAGCGGTCCTTCTCCTTTGTGGCGTACGTGTAACGAGAAAAATTAATTTCCAGAAGAGAAATCGGACTTGTTATAAAAATTCAGCCGATAAAATTTTACTGATCGCGTTAGATCGCCGTGGCGGGATATTCGCGGCACGTTCCAATCGAAGGAAGAAGTTCCACTGGGGTATTTACTAATGATCACGATTCGTCGTGTCATTAGGAAGCGCGGTGTATTTATACACGTGGATCATTAACAAAAATGGTAATGGGATGGCCGGCGCGTTCGAGCGTTTGATGCGCGCACGGATTCTTCAACGACCGGATTCTCCGACTAATGAGCACCGAGTAATACATCTGTTGCAATGCGTTCGCAGCCACTCAGAAATCCTAGTTTTCTCGCGCAAAGAGAAGTCCTCTTCGAGGCGACAGTCACGGTGAAATTGGCGTCGAGTTCGAGAGGTCACTTCCGTCACGTTCACCGCTAATTATTTCGCTCGGCCTCGAATTAGCGCCTCCGGCGCCACATCGTGGTGCGATCGACCAAGAATTTCATGTTTTCACTTCTGGCGCTTCGTTAAAACGCGACAATCGCAACGTTGCTCGAATATTAAATTTAACAACTGACCGAATAATAAGCCGAGGCTTTAAAGAGGTGGCTGAAAAAATTTGCCTCCCAATCTCGGCTACGAGGCATGGCTCGATATTTCGCTATATCCGATGGTTTCTCGCCAGGTACGATTTTATCTCGATGTTTATATTTTCCTTTTTGGTTATGCAGCGGACGTCCCGACGCGATGAGCGACAGCTCCTTTGTTTCGCGACGAGGCTCGCTTGACCGTCCCTAAGAAGCTTTTAGCCGATGAGATCGATATCTATTTGCCTCTGTCCGTATCCTCTTCATCCTTAATTACGATCGAACGGCGAGGTGAGAGGGATGCGTCGACAAAACAGATGAAAAAAAAAAAAACAAGAAAACAGGGAAGATCAAAAAAGGCTGGGGTCGTTCTTCGATCGAGAACGGCTATTCCTGCGCTCTACTCGCGCGACCATACACGGACGTTAATTAGGCTTGAGAATAAAATTACACCCTCGACCAGCGTGCAGTGAAAAGTTTCGAAAAACGCATAAAGTTAAAAGTTTAAATACAATCTCACGAAGTAGTCCACCCTTAAATGGATTCTCCATCTGAAATCTCACCGATACGAGAAATATATTCTCCTTCGGAAGATCGATCGTCGGCGTGCTCGGTACTTCTCGCGGGGTATCCTTGTCAACGTACAAGGAAGTAGTCCGCTTGCATCGTCCTGATTGGGATTGCATTTAATCTCCTGGCCGTTCCGCCTACAACTCTGTCCCCCTCCCCACCTCTATCACCACCGCTCAATTCTAATATTATCCGTCCATAGTGCACGTCGCGTCCGCGCACATTTATCAAGCGCATATTTATGCGAAAGTACCGCGCGCCCCACGCTTTTAGCCGTGGCTTTCTTCCTGCTCGAGATAGTCCCGGAATACTCCTGCCGCTCTCGCGGAGCAGATTAGACGAGGGCGCCGCACGCCTTACGCGAATTTCATTCCGTCGTCGCCATCGTCCGGTTCTCTCCGCGGGTCGGGCCTGAGCCGTCTAATTATGATAAGTATAATTGATGACTACCAGGCGACAATCCGTAATCATGCGCCGACTGTCCCCGTCCACTCCTCGGAAGATTCAGTAGGTATCTCCGTTCAGCGCCCGTGCAATTGAGTCGTCGGGCGAGCGTGTTCGTGCGCTCCTACGAACGCCCATAATGTCATCCGAGGCGTAACGTATGCGCTCGGGCAATACGATTAGAGAGCGATACGGCGATTCTAACGGAGCCATGCTATTGGATTATGCCGCCCTGTATCGGGCCCCGAGTGCATAGATATTGTCATCGGGCTCGTATACGCGGGCTTCGCCGATGAAAGTTCGTGGGCGAAATGCGCGAGTTCCAGTGCCGTTTTCGAAGAACTTTACCAGGAGGAAAGAATTTCAGAAGGTACGATGTAACGTGCGATGAGAAAGAAACGGGAGATAACGAATGGTGAGAAAGAAACGTGAGATTAGGAGTGGTGAGAAAGAAAGGAGAACGAACGAGCGACCTGACTCATCGTCGATTGGCCCGTCCTAATACCGATGATAATGGCCGTCGTGAATACGCGTTTCCACTCCGTGGGTTTCTACTCCCGTCACCCGCTCCAATGACAATGATGATTACTCACGCGACCCCTCGCTACAATGTTCTCGACGTAGTTCCGTGAGACAGCGAGATAGGAGGACGGGAAGTGGTCGTGGTTGGGAGCAGCCTCTATGCGAAAGGTTACGGAAAGTCGCGCGATCAATCACGAGCACGAGCTTCCTATTGTTTCGTTCCGGGCGTGTTACAACGCGCGCCTCGAGCTAATGGCTACCCTTGCCTTCGATATAAACTGTCTTGGCTGTGTCCACTGGATAGCAATCGCCGCTAATCCCTCACCCACTCGGGCCCGAGCGAACGCGATTCGCGCCGCGCCGAGAGAACTTTCGAACGGTAGCGTGCGTGCCGACTCGCGCGTTAATACGATTCGCGATTCTACCTTTCGGAGTTGGTTTATCGAATTTCGTTATCTCGTACGAGGGCGTCGCGCGAGGCAGTCGAAATTTACTCGTACCATTTGGATTACTACACTCGAGAGCTTTTTTTACTCTCTTCGCGACTGGAGTTGCCATTACGATCTGAATATACATACAATAAGCAATCTCGGGTAAGTAGTCGAACGCGATGCTTCGAAACGGACTCATCCCGCGAGGAATTCAACCCCGTCCAATCGATACGATCTATCCCCTAGGAGTGACTCAAGCGTCTCCACTCGTCCGAATTGATACTTTACCAGCGTATTCACTCGGCTGAATTCAACGCGTCTTCTGGAGATCTTGCGGGACAACCTGCGAGTCCATCCAATCGCCTTCTGCTCGCGGGTAGAATCGGACGATCGCGATTATCGCGTGGGTTCGCCCGCGAGGAGGAAGCGTCGCGTATCGACGACATCGCGAGCTTGACTTATGCAAATTCAATTTTATCGACGAGGCTGCTGCGTGGTGATGAGATTTTGTAAGTGGGTGGGTAAGGGTGACCGACCACCGGGGGCACGTGACAAGGTGCATTTTCGTTAAACGGAAAAAGAAAGTTACGCAAGGTACGAGGATTGAAATTGTCGAGAAGCTGGGTGCACGTGGCAGGGCACGTCCGATATAAGATCGCATCAGCCGAGAAGAAGCGGAACGATTCGAGCTGCTTTCGTTTTTTCTCTTTATTTCGTGTGACGAGCATCAAGGCCCGACGGGGCCGCGTCAGTGCCAGCCTCATAACTGCTTCATTATGCGGCCACTTTATAAATACGTTCCATCGGCCTACCTGCATCCTCTACCTGTGCTCTTACTTACCTCGCGTATATGCAATTGCCCTCGCACGAGTGCACACAACGAAAATGTGAATTTGCGCGAAAGAGAGGCTTCGTTGCCTGCTCACTATGCGCACAAAGGTGATCGGTTATCGCGCTTCGAAGATTCTTACCGGATCTCAGTTCAACCCGCGCGATCGATAGAGTCTCGTCCGACTTGTGTAACTTCGGAGAATTTTCACAACCGCACTTCAACCGACCGGTCCAATCCCAATTTACAATATCAAGGAGTATTCTATAATCGATCTCTTCGATTTTCATTGCAGGAAGAAATCGGCGAGATAATCGAATCCGCTCCAACAACGCCACTGAGTAACACCACCGACGAGCCAAAGTACCCGACGCAGCCAGCGCCGATTCGCGTCCCACAGATCACGGACGGCCACCTCCTCGGGACGAAGTCCTTACCGATAAAATTCAGACGTCAAAATTCCAACCAAGGTAGAATCGGCAAGACGATCGGCGGCGAGGACATCGGAGAATGGTCGAACAACATCCTCGCGGAATTCAACACGATAATCGCGAACGAGATCAACGAGCTGACCAAAGAAAAATCGAGAAAGGATCCTCCGAAGAGGAGCGCGATAAGAAACGACACGGGACTGGTTCGGTATAAGGAGCTACTCAACGAATTCGGCATATCCGATAGCGAGAGCTCGACCGAGAGCTTCTGCGAGCCGGAAATCAACGTCCATTCCTCTTCCGTTTCCGTGCCAAACGGAGAGGATCCGAGGGATCACGGAAAATATCTCGAGGCCTTCCGTAGAACCGGAAGGAACTTCAGTGCGGAGGATGGCTTCGATTATCGCGCCCTTCTGAACTCGGACTACGACGAGCCCACCGATCGGATCGTCTGCGCTACTCCCAGCGGTGACGCTCGACGGAAGAGCGGAAGTCTTCCGGAGAATCTCCAGGAGATTATCGTGAGACGTGAACACCTCCAAGGAACGGGAGAGCTCGTGAGCTCCGACTACGACGAGCCCAATAATTCTCCACCCATGAACTCCACCAGGATCTACCCCCATTGTCGCGACAGGAACGCATCTAGTCTGCCGTCGAAGTTCGCTCGCGCGAACGGTCACGCGTCCCGGTCCAAGTATCTCGAGGATCGCAGCTATCAAGAGCCAAAGATAACAGTAGGGTTAAGTGCGAGGAGAGCCGCGGCAGGCGACGAGGTAGTCTACGGGACGATCCTCTCGAAGATCGAACGGGACGGGAGCGTGGAGTCCAAGGCCAAGTTACCGCCCAGGCAGCGTCTGGACGCCCATCGAAAGAACGGCGGAGCGGGCAGTGGCCTGCCACCGAATACGATGAATCAGAAGCGAAGGAGACCCTCGCACGTTAGGTTACAAAGGATCAGGCGCACGGGCGCGGAGGGTCAGCAGGAAGCGACGATGGACCAGGACGAGGACGACGACGTATTCGTAAACAACGACGACGAGTTCAACGGAAGTACCAGATCCTTGGAGAACAACTTTCCGAAGTCGGCTCCGGTCACGCCCACGGAGGAGAAGCGCGCGCCGTTCTCGAAGCTTCTTCGCAAGAGGCACACCCCCGTGTTCCACGAAAATTCTGGTGAGGTCGTGCTGGTCAGGGTATCGTCCTTGCCCGATCAGGATTTCTTTCATCTCGGGAACGAGCGACTGGCCGAGCCATCCTGCAAATCCGAGAGGATCAATTCGAAGGACGGCTCGTCGAAGAAGCGAGCGGTGTCGCCGCTCACTGTACGCTCGGACGCATCTGCGAAGAGATTATCGGAATCCGATAAGGATATCAGACAGATTAGCCCGGTAGATCTGAAGAAGTTTTCCGTATCGAGGTCCCGGGGCAACGACGTCGGTGTCAGTTGCGATCTTCCTGTGGACGATCCTGCCGAGGCGAACGAGCCCATGGAGAATGGAAAGTGCGGAAGAATCAATAATGCCGAGGTAAAGAGGATCATGGACGAGCAAAACGCCAGATCGGGCTCGGTAAGTTACCTAATCCATGATTTTTCGTCCGATTGTTATTACGAACGTTGTTTAGCGCGTGAGTAAAAGTACCTTTCGTCTGATTTTCAGCTACCCATCTCTCTCCAGTCGCTGCTATCGAGAATTAGGAATGGTTCGGGCTCTTGCTGTCCCAACAGTCCACCCATGGATTCTCTGACTTGTGCCGATATGGCCACCCAGACGTCACCGGCGATCTCAAGAAGTTCGAGTTTCACGTGGGTCAGCGACTGTGAGTCCCCTCGCGGTAATAAGATAATAATATTAATAACAAGTGGAACTTCGTGCATCGATTCTACTTCGAGTCTACCTTGTTCAGTCCTTTTAAAAATTCCTTCTCTCTTCCTTACTTCGCAGCGGAATCTCAAATGGACTCGCAGTCCTTGCAAGACGAGAGTACCCTAGATCCAGCATCACCACAGGACACCGTGGACGACGACAATAGATCTTCCTCCTCGTCCCAGGATCTATTGCAGAGTATGGACGAGATTTCCTCCGGAAGTCTATCACCGGATACAACCGACCGAGCATCTCCTCTCGAAAGTGGTATTGGCACGGCCAGTCCTCCCAGGAGTACGGAACGTCGATTGGCCAAACGTAAGATTTCCCATCTATCGATTTCATCGAAAATTTCCAATCGCACGATTTTGTTCCTTTCGAAAAAATTTAACTTCATTCTGCTCTTTATTTCACAGCTCCGATGGCAAACAAGTGTCACCGGAAAGAGACCTGGGAAAGGATTCGGCGCCGGCCCTCGAAAGTAAATTCGCGAAACGAGAAAGGCTCTCAAGACGTTTGGATCAAACGGGAGAGCGTGCACACGCAAACGAAAGAAAACGACGACCAGTACTCTCAAGACGCGGTGGATAGCAGCAGTGGCCTCGACGACTCCTTGCCAAGAATGAAGCCACCTAGACCGACGAACTTACCTCTCTGTGAGTCTTCTTAAACTTCGCGAAAAATTTCCACGCATTCGATCGCACCGAAACAACGTCTACACAATTTACGGCATGATCTCTGAAAGCTTATTTCCTTCACAGGTCTATCCACCACGGCCAGCAGCTCTCTGAGCTCCGGCGAGCTGCTGGAAACTCCACCGCGAGCGCCTTCCTCGCCATCCGCGGCGAGTCTTCAACTAAAGCCGGAACCTCTGCCGGTGGAAATGGGGGGGAAAAGCAGTAGCGCGCCTTTGTTGGAGAGCAACGACGTGGAGAAGCCGAGCCAGAAGGTGCCGGTAAGTTTCGTCCTCGAGGCAAAGCGAAATAAACTAAGTTGGGACGAATTCCGCGAAACTTCGTCGCGCCTCGCGCGCGTGTTGAAACGAGGGGCTGGCCTTAGGTGAGCCCCGTGATCGATGAAGACGCGAGATCCTCGAAGCACGTAGGACGTGTCCCTTCGAGGCGAAAGAGATCGAAGGTTAAGGAAAAGTGAGATCGTCGCGTTAAACGAGATTCTAACGTCACGAGTGGCCTTCTCTCCGCGGGCGTAGCTAGGCGATCGACCGCGATCACGTGTATAGGTTGCAGGAGGATAGGTTGAGCGTTTACGCTCGGAGTATCGAGGCGAGCACCGATGGCGGGTATTAATCATGCCTCGGAGAAAAGGCGTTGTATAGCATTCGGTATCGAGATTACCCCGTGCGGATGTACTGCTTCGACTGTTGGCCCGTTCGGTGATCCGCACTTATGGGCCACCATTAGTCTCTGCCCACGTGAAGCGTGTACGGCATTGAGGATCGCGAACTCGAGTATTTGTACTTCGCTCCGCTGTATATCCCCCTTCGCGATGCGTCGGCAGAGGTGCGCGAAGCTCCAGGGAGAAAGGACCGGGGAGCGCGTCGTAAGATTGACACTTTGTTGGCCCGATGGAGCTTAATTTCCCTTTCACGATGGGCATCTCCACCTGCTCCGAGGGAGATTGGAATACCTTGCAAATGAGCCGATCGGATCCAGTCGGAGTCGCGCGCGAACCGCCCGAAGGGAGTAGAACTTTCTTTCTCTTCTTCTTCGTAATTCCAAGGGGAGATCCCAGTTTTATTTACCGCGTGTACTCCCACTTTTGCATCGGACCGAGATTTCAACCGTGCGCCTCGATTCGTTGCCGCTGATAGATCGAAATCCAATTAACCGCTCGGGGCATAACCTGCGTTCGAGAGTAAATTGATATCGGCCCTCCTCGATCGACGGTCCGACAGTTTTTACTCCCCCGAAGCTACGATCTAGGTAAATGTCGAAAGCGTCGGTGGAGATCCTTCCGTTCACAAATTGTGTCGAAGGTGAAGCTATTTTTAAATATGTATATCAAAGCCTTTGCGAGCACCCAATCGCAATGCTATTCATCGCTACTGCGAACGGTAGGAAATTATTCGGTACGGAAGAAGCCCCTGGAAATTCTCGACTTTCCCTACGGAGGATATCGATAATTCAATGATGCGCGGAGGACGCCCTCGCGCGCGCACGTAGCTTCGCCCAAGGTCGTGTCAGGGTGGCTCGAATTTAAAGGCAATTCTCGCCCGAACGGATTGCCGATCGAATTCCGCTCGAGATATTGGAGGATTATTCGTCGCAATAATAAAGGGGAACTATCTGGCGCCGAGTTTTCGACGTGATTCTTTTAACGAAATAGCCAGCGGAATCGTACGAATAAACGTCATCGAGATTAGCGGCACGATCTCGTCGTGCGATTCAATACATTCCAATTACCTGCCCGCATCTGTCCCTCCGAGCGTGGCGAGAACGGCCGATACCTAGGAGTGCGATATTACTTATCGGAAAAGTTAATAGTAATCGGAACGGGTATATCGCGAAATTCAGCCGTAGCGTGTCGCGCGCTTCTCGAGTATCTCTCTAATCAAGAGCAATTAGATATCGGCGAGGGAAACTGGATCGCCATTTCGCGCTGGTTTTACGCGATGCAATTTACCGGATCCTCCCTCCGGTAATTCTGATGCTATCGCGTGGAGTATCGCGCGCCAATTATTTCGCAATTATTTAAAAGCCCGTGCCCCTCGACGGCCCTCGATCGAATAAAATCGTCCTCGGTACGATCTTCGTTTCACGCCCCCGTGCCTATTACCGTGCCCAAGATCGGGCCACCGGGCCCGAGAAGCACCTGCGGATTTACCGACGAGTTTTCGTGCTGCTTTAACCGCGAACCACGCGAATTATCAATGAAGTGTCGATCTACGGGGTGGAGGTGCTCGTGCACGAGTGAGCAACGTTTCCGTGACACCCGAGTGTGAGAGTACGTGTGGGTGCATACTCGTGGACGATCGATGTGTTCGTAAACGATCAAAGCTAATGGAGCAGTGAGCCATGCGAACGTATTAATCGGTTGGCATCCCTCGAATAGACCGCGATCCTCGAATAGACAGCACGCGCATGTATGGGCGTAGGAAGGTCTTGGGTGAACAAGGAGTGGGAGAGAAGCGGAGCTCGGAGTTGAGGCACTGTCAAACGGAGAGGGCAAAAACTGCCAGAACCTATCGGTGTTCTCGCTGTCCCTTGGTTCTAGCAAGCCTAGAAGACCTTGTCTGAAACCACGTGATTTTGTGGCCACGGTGAGAGAACCGATGAATCCGAGCATTGGAAATTTCTAAAATTCTACTTCCGTCCTTCAAATATCTTTCTCCTCGAATAGCATACAATACAGATGATTCGCAATGCCCACAGGGCGCAGACGTATCGATCGGCAGACGGCATTTATCCGACTGCAAGGTTTACGTTGCGTATTATTCTTTTACGAGTAGAGACGCTCGTGAAGTAATTCCAGGTTTAATGGAATCTAATTAGTTACCTGCGACGAGCTCTATTATTTCGAGGATCTCGTAAAGCCTAAAATATCGTCGCCTAACGGTTGCCATATACGTGCTACCCGTGCACACAAAAAGACCAGTTCCTTCGCGGTTCGAACGGGTTCTCGCATAAAACCCCGCTCGTTATCCCTACCGTCGGTCATATCCTCTTAATCGTTATCGATCAATCGGGATATCGGTTGGCGCTGCTTGCTGCACGGCTCTTATCGCGTCGATATCGATCAGGGAAACCACTCATTTTGCAACAACATGCATAAGGTCAGGGTCAGCCGTTTGTTTCGAGGTCGACCGGCTCAATCCAGCAAGTAGGTCATGGTTCCACCGCTTCGCTCGTTAGTAGTTGCGCGGGCTATCGCTAGAAAATGCATCGCACGGAGTACGCGCGCGCGAGCTGGAGCCTGTCCTGATAATAGGAACGCATCCCGCAACGTCGTAGTTTAAATGCAATTTATCTTCACTTCTCAGCGCGTCCTACGTGGCCGCGCGAGCGCTTCTGCCCTTGCCCGAGCTCGAAACATCCAATGAGTTTGAACCAGTTGTGACACCCCCGTTGTTCCACTCGATGTAAATGTTAGATACCGACCTGTTATTTCACGCGCTTCCCGAGCACGGAAACGTTCCATATGTAAAATGGAGAAGCGTGCAGGACTCGATGATTTATTCGAGAAGATTTTTTATTAGTTTTCCCGTGCATTCTTCGGTCCTTAGATGGATCGAGATCTCACACACTTGGGTTTCGATTCAATTGAATGGAATTGAATATAGATGGGATTTTCCCCTCGTGTTCTTTTTTCATTGGATAGCCGGAGTGGCGCGCGTATGAGCCACAAATCTGTCGTTGCCGCTGCATTTAGATAAACGCGAGGCACGAATAAGCCCAACGCGACGCGCGAGCCAGCGCTATTTATTTCGCATTCGAATCGACGATAAAGCTTCGTCATACGGTTATAGACGATCCGCTAATCTCATAAGTCAG
Source organism: Tiphia femorata (assembly GCA_944319695.1). Lineage (NCBI taxonomy): Eukaryota > Metazoa > Arthropoda > Insecta > Hymenoptera > Tiphiidae > Tiphia > Tiphia femorata. Next base: position 4,691,005 of record OX090899.1, read on the forward strand.
CACGTGCGGCGTGACTCACGTAGCCGCGATGTGTCTTCCAAGTGGAGCCTATAAAGTATTTTAAGAATGTCGATGCTTCGCCGTGGAAGCATTGAAATATTCAATCTTCTATCGACGGATAAATTATTCGCGTTGCAGCAACGACTGGTGCTTTTACTTTGAGAATAAATATGTTTGTTTCAGACCCTGCAGCAGCCACGTTCGCAGTCGGAGCGACAGTTATCAGGTATGTGTTATTTAATGTATCTGTAATGGTAACGAGATAGGAAAGCCGGAGCGAATATTCCTTTTTGGCCTTCGCGAAGCTCCTTTTTACGCTCGGATGATAACCGTTAAACAAACTTCACGCTCATATTTTCGTCGGTCAAATGTTGCGGCCGGTAGAGGCGGGTGAAATCGATGCTCGAGACCGGAGGAACGAGCCAAATGGGCTCCTCTCGAAACGAGACGTTGGCAATGTGATCGTAGCGCAGAGTGTATGGTTTTTGTTAAAATCATATGCGGCTCGTTCTCTTTTGCATTTTTAGGCACGACCGTAAAGGAAATGACTTATTTTTTTTAATATCACGATTTCTATTGCGCAGGTCACTTTGAACGAAAGCAACAGCTTTCTCGTAGGAAGCTAAATGAATTATTATCTGCATCTAGCAAAGTAAGGTCTTTTACGGACATACACGCACAGTCGACCATATTTTCTGCAAGCATTCTCGAGTGTGAAGGGCTATTAACGGACATGCTCACTTTCTGCCCGCGTAACTTCGCGACGCTTATAAAAACAACGAGGTACAAAGGCACGTGCTTCCAACGCGTTGCTTCCTTTCCACGTCTGCTGTGGCATGCGGCGTAGGCGAAGTTGTGGAAAGGACTTTTCGAGGGAAAGATCCCCTCTAAGGCAAAATTACACCCAAACACCCCGTCAACCCCTTACGAATCAGGATCTCGCGTTATTCGTCGAAATAGCTTTTTACGCCAGTTTATACGACTCGCTTTAAATATTCGCCAGACACTTTCTCGTTGACGCCGAGGAACTTGCAACGCGTAGGAAAGAAATGCTCGTACTTTCCCGGAAAAACGCCCACTTGCAGTTTTCCAACTTTATGCGAGATAAGCGCGTGACATTTAAATGCAAGAAGTAATTTTACTCCGCGACGACCCCACTTTGACTCGGTGTGAAATTTGACGAGGAAGAGAAAATTTTCCTCGATTATTTCGTCGCATTATCCGAAAGCAGATTTAACCGTGCGAAGCGATCTCGGCGCACGAAGTCTACAAAAGAAAAGAATAAGAAAATGTAAGCAGAAAGAAAGGATCAACGCGTGTATTCTCGACGAGCCCGAACGCTTTCTACGTCGTAGAAACTTCATGTTCCATTCGTCGCGCGGTGAGGTCTCTCTCTCTCTCCTAGCGGAGAAAACAATTAGCGATCCACGAGAGATTCGTCACGATTCGGCAATTAATAACGGCGCCATCGCAAAATAGAAAATTGAACAACAACCGCGACGATCACGACGCTTTCTTCCCACGAGCGATGCCCGCTGCAATTTCTACCGCGCGGGAAATCATGGAGTGGAATTTACGATCCCTACGGGTTCTTTGCGTAAGCACGGCGCATCGAGGACGGGGCAGTTTCCCGTGATGCATCCCCTTCGAGAGTTAACAGCGCGCAAGCGGATATCCTTCCCACGATGACATTGACGATACGCCCACTTAATCGCTGGAATAACGACAAATCACGTAAATAGCAACCTCGAGGAGAATTTTTAAAGAGCGTAGAAATCGCGTTGGTGTAAGAATGCGCCTGTTACTTTCGATTTGGACTGGTTAGCAGCGTTCACGATTTACCACGCGCAATGTCCTTTGCTCGTGGAAGCGCAGGCAATTTGTCGCCTCGGGCGCGAATGAAAGTGGTGAGCGTATTTGCGACCGACAGAGAGGAAGGGAGGGTTAATTCTTAATTCCTCGCTGGGGTCAGTGGCAAACGCCTACACCGGAAGCCTCGATCACGACCACGGTGCGAATCTCGCCTCGAGAAAGCAATTAGCGCGCGCGCTCGTCGCCACGTCGATAATTAATTAAACTTTCGCGATCGGCTCTACCGCGGCTCGCCCGATAGGCTGTGGCCCGCGATACTCCGACGCTTGTGTGTACACCAAGAGGCTTACCCTCGATTATCGAGCAGAAGCGTCGTGGAAACACGTCGGAATGGCACGTTCAAAGCGCGTTCGCCAGAAAACAGCCACCATTCGCGCTCACTCCGCGAATCTTTTTTCATTCTCGTAAATTAACTTTCTTCACTTTCATCGATGCCCGTTCACTCGAGGCAGGAATAAGGTAAGAAGGTTAATTTTTTCCTCGAACAGGAGTAAAACTGAGAATCGTATAATCGAGCGTATGCTCGTCCCAATCGGATTTCTTTTAAGCAGCAGGAGGATTGAACTATGTGGCGTACAGCAAATTGCACTTATAGGCTGACCGGGTAGTCTCCGTATCCTCGTAACAGAAATTAATTATACGCCGACGTCGGTATCGACCGTGCCGCAGCTATTGTTAGAAGCCACCTGGCCAATCGATCGCCAGTTTGGAGTAGAGTGCACTCCGATTTCGATAATTGCATACCGTTTCGATAATCGATCCGCGTCTTTCCTTACTCGACCACTGAAATTCTGCGAAGTATCTTCGAAACGGATTTCCAACTCGCACGACGTCGCGCATGTTTTATTAAAAATAATCGATTTACTCAATGTTCGCGCGATGTCAAAATCGCCATAGTTTTAATTGCTTCGCGTCATCTCCAAAGCAGAAACAACAACGGACCTGGTTACGATCGAACATCGAGCATACGTGCTCGCGAACATTGTTTTCGCAAAGGATGGCGACCGTTCGCTCTCTCACGTCGATGATGTTTTTCTAGAAAACATTGGAAATTGGAGAAATGGAGGAAATGACGAACGCAAGCTTAGATAACACACCGTTGGAAAGAGGACGATAACGAAACTAGATGGCAGCGCACAAATGGTTCCTTTCATCACCCGATGCTCGTAGAATCGTCGAATTTATTTTTACACATTTCTCTCCCTCCTTCCTTCTTCGTCTCTCATTCCTCGTTCTCCTGGGTGCTCTCTCGCGGCTAAGTAGAATTAATGCTCCTTCTCATCCCCTTACCTGTGCACGTTCCGCGGGGCGTGCTTTTGTATTATTAATTTTAGACGGCGACCTTCGGCGAGCATACGAATTCCTTAACGAGCGGAAATAAACTCAATTTGCGAGCTGCGCCGTGCCGTGAAACTTCGGTGTGTGACCACGGGCAGCAGTCACCGCGTGACCCGAGCAAATTGAAATGTTTCTAATCCACCCTCGCGGTTAATTAATTTTCTCGAGCGCTAATATTTTTCAAACGCTCGCGTAAACGCGGTGCTCGTCGTAATGTCTCGGGTAATATCGTCGAGAAAATAAACGAGCGATTAAACGTGTCAGCTTGATATCCTGGGCTCTCTGCTCGCTTTACGACGTTAAAATCTGGTTAATAATGTTATGGGCGAATGATGGTCGCGGACACCGATAGGTTTCAATAACTCAAGCTCAATCCGACGTCGAGACGTTGGAAACGAAGGCAAGGCGTATTAACGCGGGTAGGTTGAAACGCTTTTAGAAATGTATCGATAATCGATCGCGTGGTGATAAATGCCTTTGAAGTCTACTGCTTTCCCACTCCTCTTCTCTACCGCCACGTTCTCCTTCTCTTTCTTCCGCTTGGCCTCCAGTCCCGCCGTCTTTTCCCGGCTTCCTTTCTTTTCTCAGTCTTCCACAATGGAGCGTGTGCTGGCTCGCGCGCACCAGCCCGCTTTATTCTCATCGTGCACTTCGCGTCTCCTTTGAGCCGACCGAGACGATCTCACAGACAGAACGGAGTTCGCAAGAGGGAGCAAACTTTTCCGTAGCTTTCCTCATAAACCAGAGTTCCTTCCATCATATCCGGATATTCATTTCCATTCGTATTCCATTGTTGTCTACCGACACATTTACAATCCGTTGAACCTTACATTTTAACGAGATATCTAATATCTGTGCCACGTTAAATTATTCAAACGAATTTACTGGAGATTCGAGAACGCGTGTTTGTAATTTGAGCTCGTGAACAAATGACTTGGCAAACGAACGACAACAGAAAAACACCTCTTAACCTTTCCCAAAGTTATTTAGCCCTACCTATGAGGTACTCGAGAGATCACGATACCAGATGAGACGCGAGCGGTTATTCATTTGCGCGAGAAAAGTCAAGGCTGATGAGTCGGAGAAATGATCGATCCACTCGCGTCCATTTTCTTTCTATTCAGTAAACTCGGCCATTCTTCCACCCCATCCTTTCATGGCCTCTTGCCTTCTAGATAGAAGCGTGTTGCTTTTATTGTAAAAATAAACAAGCCTCGCGTACCACTCATTTGCGTCCCATTGAGGATGAATCGAGCCTAGCTCTCCGTCACGGCGAGAGGATCTACTCGCTGCCGAAAGCTAAATCGTTATCTCTAAAGTAATCCGTCCACGGAGCATCTGCTTACGTCACTTCTCACGAATATCCATGATCGAACGATAAAATACGACGTTTCTAAAAAATGAGATCCTTTTGTCTTATGCCTGCGGCTAATACCTCGTCTACATGTATGTAGGGATCGGTAAAGCAGTGGCGCGACATGTCGCGTTACACTTTTAACATGAAAGGAAGGCGTAGCAATCGCACTACGAACAAAGGACCTTTTTTTTTAGCAGTTGCTTGCAAGTTATGTTTGAGTTTAGTCGCGTTGAGGCAAGTTGACCCACGTGTGTTCCAAAAAAGTTTTGACACAGCGTTTTGCCTTAATTTTGTATTGTGTTGTTCTGCTTTAATAAATCCTGCATATATGAATCGTAATAGATAGGTATGATATATTGCACGAACACATGGGGGGGGGGGGGGGGGATTAGATAACTGTGGCCCCGTAATTTGACGACGAATTCCGATAGTGTTTTTTGCGCTGATCAAAAAAGTGTATGTTATCGGGCTAACTGCTTTCGTTCACGAGATATTTAGCAGATAATTTGGAAGACGTAATACTTCCATATACGTGCGTGACGCACGTCTGGTTTGCTTTGACTAGATTTTGTTCGACGACAGTATTGATGATCATCATAGTTGTTCATAATTAGAATAAGATTTCAATTGTAATGTTTGTTTGATTCGTTTGATTAAAATAGAGAAATAAAAGAAGTTTCATCTATACGATAAAGTTTTAGTCGGTTAAATAGCATATGAACTTTCTTGTACAGATTATTAGGAGCTTCAATTTTTGTCTAAACTTCTACTTTTTTTCTAACTTTTCTGCTGAATATCTCGTAAACGAAAGCAGTTAGCCCCATAACACCTGTACACTGTTTTGATCAGCGTAAAAAACACTATCGGAAACCGTGGTCGAATTAAGGGACCACAATTATCGTAATCGTCCCGACACGTGGATGGATATGCTCGGACGTCCGAAGGTGAAAAGAACGCGCGCGACGTTTCGCGGGTGAGGCGGTAGCGTCGACGGTGGCAACGACGTCCGGCGTCGTCGTCGGGCGGTTGCGGCTGCGCTGGGAACCCTCGTCCTTTCCTCCAATGGAAGCCGTCGCCAGTCATCGCTATCACGAGCACCGCGGCGCTGCTGGCCGCAGTTTACCAAGTGGCGTTCAACACGCGACTCTCCCGCGGCAACTTTTCTCTCGGCTCTCGTCCGTGCCCTATCCACGAAAGCCCGGCTTTTTCGGAGCTAGTTTCGAATCTCGTGCGCGCGTGAAACGCGAGACCGCGACGGAGAGGGGAAGAGGGCAAAGGTACACGTGGATTATTGTACGAGTGACGTCCCGAAAGTTTCGTACCCTCCTGTAGCTCCCCATTTATTTTCTTCTACCTGGCGCTCTGCGCATCGTAGGACGAGTGCAAACGAATTTATTTTTCTTAAGCTGCCCTATCTTCGGTTGACAAAATTGCACGTAGAACTTTTCGCAGGTTCGTGAAATTGCCCAGTAATTTGTGGACCGATGTTGCACATTGTTCTTCGATAGCAATACGGCATGCTGTTGTCCATTGCGCAGTTTCGTTATTTTGAATTTCTGGCGGATTTAGATATGGGTGTTTGGATAAATGTTGGTAAAGCGATGACGTTACTCACTGCTCGTCAGGTCCTACGCTTGAACTTGTGGAAATGGCGCGAAAACGAATCGTTGCTCTCACAAGTGAATCTACGTTCTGGATGAGTTTTGCTTGGGAAATTTTGTCGAATAATAGGAAATGTTCTTCTGTATTCGTTTGCGTTCATCGATCAACCTTGTACCACTTACAAAAATTGTGGAAATTTGGAGTCAGCTAGCTTTGAAATTTTACGGAATTTCCTATCTTCACACGACCGCGATCTTCCGGAAATTCATACGCTATTATGTTTCTGTTTAGAAAATTTAAAATCGTCGCTTACACTTCGTACGTTCAATTAGAGACAAGATTCGATTAGGGCACCTAGGCAAAGATACAACCGGTCGCAAGTGGTACTCCAGGTTGATGTACCGTTACCCGCAAAACAATTTCAAACCCGTTAAGAAGACGATTCTCTTGGCAAAATGTTTTTTAAACGTTTCACCAGACTTGCCTGGATTATGAGCTTAAGATTTTCTTCATTTGACTTCGTCCACCGTGTCGCTGCACGCTTCGCATTAATCTCGTGGACTCGTCCGTTCTAAACCCCGCGTTCTTGCGTAACGCGAATTGCATATGGCACTTGGGACAGGTACGTCGTTATCGTACGATCAAAAGAGGTATTAAGTAGTCGTCGAGTTTTTTCAATGTCTACCTCGAACGTCGCGGTGCTATGCGAGAAATTTTCCTGCTGCACGCCTCTTCGGAAATTTTCAACCGCTCACATCTACTTGGTACAGAGCATTTCTCTCATTGCTGCCCGCTTGAAAAACGTCAGCTCGGCGCACCCCGAATATGCATAAGAATTATTCAACGTGAATATTCATCTTTACTAATTCGTCTTATTAATTAACAGCTCGTCGATCTCAATTTCGCAGTCGCGCTATATCCAATGTCTATCGTTTCAATTAATTTAATTATAGGAATGCGAACGTCATCAGTGCCCGTTCGAAATCGCCGGAGCGTGAAAATGTCAAGGGTACATCTTAGGATTGGTTTTTTTTTGGGAATGAAATATCATACTTGACGATTTCTCTCATTTCCCATCTCCTCGTGGACTGGCAGTCCCACCCAACCGCTTCGTCGTTCTTTCATTAACGCTTCGGTTTCTCCTCTTTCCAAACTTTACTTTTCCGAGATGATTTAAATTCGCGGGAGCATGTAATTCGAATAAACTCGGTGGCCGAGTTCAAAGGTTCGAGGTTTTCCTCGACGAGCGGAAAGCTTCGCCGTTTATCAGAGGAAGTGAGCGTACCGCGTTCGGTATCGTGGAAGCGCTACTCGATTTTTCCTCGAAATATTTGCACGTACGAGACAATATTCTATCTCACGTAGAATAAACGTGCGAGAGATTAGAAGAGAATAATTCACACTGTAGACTAATGAAATCGATAGCTCATATTTACGTAAAACAAAGCATATATGCTGACATTCGTGAGGATTTGTAGAAGTCTTACGAAAGCAACACGATAAGCTAAGGAATCACATTCGCGAGCGAGTTCGTCAAAGTTGTTTATCAAAGTACATCGTACATCGCTTCGGGAAGAACCTTGAATTTACCTTTGTCGCGAAGTCAAACTTCAAGAGAAGCTTTGCCTTACTCGTGTAATTAACAGAGCCGCGATAATTCAAAGTCACGTAGAACGTTGCGTTAATTAAGGCAAGATTGTAAGGATCGTTCTAATAGAGACCGTAGTTGATTCCGAAACAAGACAAATGGAACTCTCGACGGGGAGAGAAATTGTATTCGTGTAACCGTCGAGTCTTGACCATTGAAAGCTTCGGAATAGAGTCGCTTCTCGCGTCAATTGCCAAGTGACGTATTCTAACAATGCCGAATTAAGATCGATCTCCCCGATGGTGCGACCCGATATCCTCGTTATTGTTCGTCCGGAAACTGTTTAATCTTGCCATTAGGTAGACCCACGACGTCGTGCATTGTGTCGCGACCCCGCCATAGAGAAAGGCACCACGGGGCCTTCTACGCTTGCGAAGGTGTGACCTTTAAGTGGATCTACCCGAATCTATTTTAACCCAATGCGCGTGGCATACGAGAACTCTCAATCTATAAGATTATCCCAAGCGCGTGGTCTCCCCGAATACCGTACCTTTACGTCAACACCGATTATTCATCGATTATTCACCGAAGATTCATCCGACCGACACGCTAATGCAAACGGAGCATCTTGCGAAATGTCATTTTCAAGATTTTAGAAAATGCTTTAAATCGACGCGCGTTCACCACCCTCGTTCCACTTTTCATTGGAGCGATAATTTACCTCCGCGAGGTCCGAAACGCGAACGAGAAATACGAAATAAAACAAACTCGAGTAGGCGCGCGAAATCATCGCGCAAGGACGTCGCGTTCCGCTTGGTTTCTTTCATTCCGTCGAAGAATGCTTCGAGTCCCGGTATTCTTTTCATTGTTCTTCGAATACCTCTCTCGATTGCGTCCAGTACCCTCGCAACGTGATTCATCTCGAGGGTGGCAGTAAGACGAATTCTTCTCGATTGCCGTAAACTTTTCCTCGTGCTCGCGAACCGTCAACACCATCGTGAAAAATAATCAGTCCACTGACCGCCCACCCGTGAAATATTTGTCTATCCTTGAACAAATGCCACGGATATCAGTTGCCACGAAAAATGCAGAAGATCAACCTGCGTCGGATCACGAACGTTTTAACGAGCTAACGGGAAAAATTGGAAAACACGACGGCCCACGCGACGCAACGAGTTGCTATTTCGTCTACTCCTTTATTTTTCTTGCTCCACCTCCGATCGAATTTCCACGCGGTAATCGCGGAACTAATAGGTGACACCAAGGAAAGAAATATACACGCTTCCCACAAAGGCTCAAGATCTCTTCTTTCCTCATTCACGCCCCACGACGCGCGCTCATTGTGATCGGGACTTAATGAGGTAGACATACGCGACATGTGTGTCAGGCGTACGCTTCGCGTACAATCCCTCTTCCACCTCCTGCTTTCCCTCTTTCGCTCCTCACCCTTCGTTGAAAACATCGGAGGTAAGCTTTTCATACGAAACAAAGCTCGTCCCGCGTCTCCGAGCTTACGCGATTCCATTAGTGCGCGCGAGCGATCAAATGGCGAGCCCGTGGCTTTTCCCCGGGGAACAGTAAAAAGTAGCGGATGGAGCGTCGCGACGACGACAACGACTGCGTCGCGCACGGAAAGTAGCCGATACTCTCATTTTTATATCGACGCGTACGGGAAGCGGTGAGAGAGAGGGAGAGGGAGAGCAGAGGGGAAATTCGGAGCGTGCGGCCTTGGGCACCGACTACGCCCAAGAGCAAAAAATTTCCGCTTCGACGACAACAACGACGAAGCTCAGAAGCGGTTAAGACCGCGTGGTGTTCATTCTTACATCTGCTCTCGACGTGGGACGAGGTTGAAAGATCGTAGAGATCGTTCGTTTCCTACAACTGACTTTTTGTCGTTTCCTGCGAAGCAACTTCTTCGTTCTCCTCGCTTCGATCCAATCCGAAACTACTTTACTCCGCTTGGGATCGTCAACACGCAGATCGAAACGGCCCTTTCCGCTCATTCATATGGATCAGGTTGGAGGAAGGTCGATTGTTCCTTCGAGTCCCTGGGAAATGGTCGAGTGTCCGAGGTCAGAGGGACCGTTTTCGAGAGCGAGCATGGTCGTGCGCGGCGGTGCGTCGCGACGCGGTAAAGTGAGCTGTCGACGCTTAAAACGTTACAAATCGCTCGTTAGCCAGGATGATTATTGCTTTCCTTCGACAATGTACACCGTAGCTTGCGCAATAAATCTTTCCGCTCGTCGTTCCCACCTCTACGAGCACCTCCGCGAGGAATCGAGGATCGAAGGTGTTCTTGCGTGTTCGTGTAAGGCTCGCGTGGAACACACATCCTCGCATTTTCACCGATCGCGACGCACGGCTTTCTCCTTGACGACGGGATCCAGCCGGTGTCTCGCATTTTCTCAGGATCTCGGGGATCCTGGTAGAGAGTTGTCGCCGATGTTAGTCGATGATTCGTCCGACGATGGGAAAGTTCGCGTCGTTAGGAACTTTCGAGAGTTCGAAAAATAATCCGTCGATATTCGCCCTCTTCGAGGTAGTTCTTGATCGTTCTTTAGGTCCTGCGAAGACCAAAGCGAGGTGGTGGTGGAGCGTCGACGACGATCTTAGCCGTGGATTCGTCGACGGACGATGAGAAAGTTCGTATCGTTAAGAACTTTGGAGAGTTCGAACCGTAATCTCTTTATTCGACCCCTTGTTCCACGGATGTAAAAATCATCGGTGGATCAACAGTTGCGTCGAACCTTCGCTCGCTTCCAATAACTTATCCCCGAAGGGCTTCTCGCGCTCCGGTATCCTTCAACGATATCGAGCAAAGCTGGCTGGAATATCGACGTGGTTTATCCCTTCCGTAAACGAGCAAATATTTCCCCAGACGGGAAGTAATACCGCTTCGAGCTGGTCTTTTCACGAGGAACGCGTCGTTCGACGGCGACCCGCAAATTCTCCTTTTCAATGCCCCCCCACATCTCCGGAATTCGCCCAAGTCTCTCGTTCCAGAAAAACGGATGTCTCGTCGCAGCTTTTCCGCGCGCCCTCTTAAAGAACCTTTTAAAGAAAATTTATCTTACCTCCTACATTATCCTCGTGCATTACCTAGTTGTAAACACGATCTTTCAGTATTTTACGCTTCTTCTTCCCCTTACGATCTTCCCGAATCGCTCAAGGGATTACCCTTCGCTCACCCCACAAGAACGTCACCAACGTCATCGATCACTACACCCACTGCTCAAGATGAATCGAGCGCTTCGAGGGAAATTGAAACCTAAGGACCTGACGATCGTCGGCGAATCGAGGAAGTTAGGTGCGCGTCGTCGCTCGCAGGATCATCGGAGGCAGGAGAGACTCTACGTGGATGTGCACCCTTCCGGTGAACGAGAATGTGTCTCTCGAAACGTGGACTCTACTTCGAGAACACCGTGAAGCGTCAATCTCTGGAACACCTATCGGCGATCGAAGGAAGATTTCGCATTAAGCTCGTACAAATCGATATCCCCTTCGAAGCTCTCGTCGGATGCGCGTCTAGTTTGGACGAGAGAGAAGCTTTAGCTAAACGGGGAGCGCCCCGCGGAAGCCACGCGGGGGCACTTGGGATAAGAGAAATCGAGATCCGGAGTGAAAGTGCGAACGATTGTTTTGCGAGACTCGGGATCGGAGCTGGACGAGAAACGGAAGATGCCAGAAGGCGGGCGAAGGAGGGAAATTCAAATGAGATCGGCAACGAGCGGTCTGGGAAATTAGTCGCGTGTTCCAGCGAGTTCACAGGGAAGTGAGTTCACGAAGGACTCGCGGAGTCAGGAGTGAATATCGAGAAGTAGGATCGATCGCAATCGAGATAAAAGCAACCCGGTTCTCCTTCCCTCGGACGAATCTTTATGAGATTATTCTTCCCGCGGAGGGCAAATTCTATTTTTAGCGAGGCGTCTCGTAAAACTTTCCGCGCGCATCGTCGAGGGTAGGGGAGAGATACGACGAGGAGATGCACCTGTGGCGGTGAAGGCTACAGCTTCGTGCTACGTTCCGGCGAAGGATCGAAAGCAAGAGGGTCGTTGAGGAGAATGTCAACGGACGAGGGACGAGCGGGTACGCCAGCGAGCTCCGGTGGCAACGTCGAGGATACCGGAAATACCGGCGGTAGGAGGATGTCGCACTTCAAGGAGTACAAGTTCTTTCGCAGCTTCAGCGCCAAAGTGGAGAACTGGCCGATGCGCAAGGCGGAGGCCCTTTGGCGGCGAATGCGCGAGAGAAAGATCGCAGGTACGTGGGGTTATTTTCGGAAGCTCGTTAATCTTCCACGTCGCTTCGACGCGACGTGTCTCTACATGCTATTCGAACGTTTCTCTCGGCCGACGCGCATCCCGGGATTTTCGCGTTGTCCGATCTGGAAAGGGCATTAAATCGTATTAAAACGGATGCCAGTGTGAATGGTGGAGATTGAAACGTCGAAAAAAATGAACGATCCGCGGGGGCGGTAAAAGCGAGATAAAAAAGCGGACCGCGGGAAAGGTGAAGGGTCGAGCACGTTTTCCCGGAATATCGACGGCTCCGCTAAACGGTTCGCCGATTTCATTAAAATTATACACCGCACCCTGACGTGCGCGTACCCGGCGAGTAATAATTTTCCAAACTTTCGTCGTGCGCGCGGCCTGCGATCTCGCACACGAGAATCCTCTTCGCGTTCGACTGGTACTCTCCTGTGCTCGCGCGGCGCGATTTTCAGGAAGGCGCTGTGAGACTCGCGCGCGCTCACTCATTGTACAGAACAATCGTGAGGATTAATTAACGTTCTCGCCGAAGCGTGTCTCGTTCCCTACGTGTTTCAATGGCTCGTACACGCGTTTGCTCGCCTCGATCGTTCGTCGCAGATTCTGCGAAATTTTGCGAATTCTCCGCTTTACTCGACGTCGAACGAGAGTTTCTCTACCGGTGATAACGATGCGACTTTTACCTTCGTTAAACTCTTCCCTTCGTTGGCAGCTGAGGGTCGGAAGTCGTGATATCAATCGACCCACGCGTAAATTAGACCCGTAACGATAATGTCAACCGTGGAAAACTTGGTAGCACCCTCTGAAATTCGAAGCCAATCGCATTGATCGCCCTTGGACTGAAAGGACCAATCAGTCGATGCGCAATGTAGTTTTAACCCCGAGTCCCATAAATCTCATCCAGATTCAGAACACTAACCGCGTCGTAGTTCTGGGTCTAGTTTCGCTTTGCGGTGCCAGGGCATTCGAGCCTTACCACGGGCGTCGAGCCGTTTGCCGCGGACGGTAGAAAAAATAACAGCAAATCGTTTGTGGTTAGTCTGGAACGGCGAATTGATTTTTTTTAATTGGTTTTTAGTCACATTCGCTCGACCGCAGATCCGCCGAGACTTGTTGCGAAGCGAGAGCTATTCGATGAATTTCGTCCACGGCATTCAGTCTGGAGAGGTTTGAAACTTTCTCGATGCATTTTATTCGATCAAGTAAAGTTTCGAAAACTCGTGTAGCTATCCTCGTTCATTTCGAGCTTCGAAGTGAGAATTAAGTAAGATGCGCGTTTCCTTTTGCATCATCGCCGTCGGTTATCGACGCGTCCTCTCTCGATAATGACGTATCCTTGACACAGTTCAGGCGCCAAGCAACGCCGCAGTCGCAGCTGCTTATAGAAAATTATAAAGTTTACGGATTGTCGAAGGAGGTGGGAGGCAGATGTGTTTGCAAGGAAGGGCGTAAAAGCTGCTTGCGGACGCGTAGAAACGCTAGTGTGGCGTAATAAAGGGCGACGGTTTTAATAACTATAGGGACTTGGAAAAATATGTCTGGCCCTACTTCCTGCAAAAAATAGATTACCCGAGTGGGTATAAATGTCAACATTCTAAAGTCATCGCTAGTTACTCCATTGCTACCGAGTCCTCGCGTCCATACTCGCGTGCCGAAGTGAAATGAGCATTTTTGCTGAAAATAGAACTGGGCTGCTAGCGGCACGCGAGCTTTTGCAACTCACCCCAAGGTAGAAGTTTTTCATCGTATTAGACAACGACGTTTACGAATCCTAGTAGCCCGAGATCGATGCATTTCGTTGCGATTACTATTACCAACTATCGCGGGATTTCGTTGAAGAGACGAAAGAAGGATTGAATCAAAGGGACTGCGTTTTCCAATAATCACTTATCGCGTTGACCCAGTTTGGATCCAATGCCAATTAACATACCAGCGTGGATAGTTTCGAGCCTCCTATGTGTTCCACGCTAGGACGATCGAACTCGGTGGTCACGTATTCACTGCAATATCCAACGCGCGACACAATCGCGCGCCAAGCGAGTCTGACTCTTGCTAATTTGGTAAATGTTCGTAAAGCACGTCACCAGCGTGCGATACAGGTATACTTCAGGTGTGTTCCACGATGTAAAAGAGAACAATGTAAATTTCACGATAATCGATTCGTCCCAATGACGCGCGCGATTTACGAAATTGATATCTCGTGAGAGAAACGGGTCTCCTGCTTGCCATCTTCGATCTCTTCTAAATGATCGCACTATCGGCATCTCGGCACGCTACGGGGAGAGATAGACAGGGGCGGAAGGAAAAGATAGCACAGAGGACGCGTTGCGGAGGCAGGCAATTTCCGTGCGCTCCCTCGCGAAACAGTCCGGACTAGACTGCAAGGCCGATACGAATCGAATTCCAGGGTGGATGCTTCCCACAACCTCAGTATCGCGGCTAGATATGGTTAACTTAACGTGATTCGAATGATTTCGCACGGACACGAAGCTACGTGAAACGTGAAATTAAGCGTGCCTAGAATTTAGGGACGTTGACTCAGGTTCGTAGATTTTTCTTCATTGGTCCGAACGCGCAGCAAAATGCGACGAAGGAGGAGGGTTCGTCGAGTTATCTTGAACCGAGGTATTTTCGAATTTACGCGCGTGCAATAAACGTTCGAGCGGACAGCTCGAAATACAGAAGTAATGACGGTAATATGGCCGGTGCCAACTGGAAGAGAGATGCGGTAAATGGTAAAAGTGCTTATCTCGAGAAACGAGGATACACGTGCCGGGCCAAAGATATTTTTCCTGTCTTCCGCGCATCCTCGAAACGGCTGTTGTTTATAAAAGCGTAGTGTTTACCTCGAGTGTTATTTCTGCAGCGTGGGCGAATCTTTCGGTGCTCTCTCGTCTCAGGACATTTCGCAGAAATCTCGTTATTCTTCTTACCAGTTTTCGTGCCCCGAGAGAGTTCACCTCCGATATCCGGGGACCAGTAACGATCTACAAACGTAGAAAGCAACGTACGGTACCTGGTCGAAAAATTGTTGAAAAAAAAAAGTCCCGCGAACACGAACGAATCTCATTATTGCATTGTGAGAGACAACTGGGTCAATACGAAAACGTTACATTTGGTTTTGCTCGTCTTTGGTGAAACACGCTCGATTTAATTATTCTTCGACAATATCAGACGCTTGGCTGACTCTCTCGATGGCGAGCGGTGGGCTTCGAAGCACCGACTCGATCTGACTCGCTTAATTGGAAACTGTCGAGTGAGACACGCCGCTCTGCACACCACACGTATTCGCACTTTCGGGCTGGATTAATAAAAGAGAAGGAACGGGGGCGCGACTTCGGGTACGTTCAAACGACGGCCGCGTTCACCCAGTCGAGGAGATTTCCAGTTTCATCGAATATATTCGGAGCAAGAGATACTCGTCCGATCGCGGTTCGTCGCACCTCGACGTTAATAACGCGCGCTGTCCTTTTCACGGTGACTATAGAAAGTCCGTCCACGACCTACAAGATCCTACGATCGATTTCTTATCGAATGCAAAGCGAGGAAACATCGAACGGTCCGGCTCTCGGGCCTTCGAGGTTCAGCTTCCTCCGGCCCGCAACATCGGACTCGCATTACGAAAGCTACCGCGCATGCACGTTTCCATTGTCTTCGGGGCGTCGCGTACTTTTCATCGTGACAGCCGACAATTATTACCGCGCGCGCAATTTTCTGGGTCGATTGAAATCTACGACTTCGTTCGCTTCTCGAACGGACCCCGCCGCCGATCCGGATAATTGCGCGGAAAGACTGCCGCGGGCCTTTCACCGCTCCCGAATGTCCTCACGGCGTAAACGAGAGGAAGCTTTAGTCGCGAGCCGATTCGTGATTCATTCGGCGCCTACACAGCCGAGTCAATTTTACGACCGTTGCACGCGCGTTTCCCTTTTTCGAGCCGCATCGCCTTTCGCCGCGCCGGCACCGGCCGGTACCGCGGGAAGCTCCCGGGTCGCCACGATGCATCCTTCCTCTACGCGGGAACAAAAGATGAAAATACGTTTAAAGTGGTAGCTCGAGCGTAATCGTCCCGCATTTCGAAGCGATCGTCGTTGCTCTCCGTGAGAAAGAAAAAAATGTCATCGCGGACATTCGTCGCTCCTAATTGTAAAATGATTCGAGTCTCGTCCAGGGAAGCTCGCGAGTCGCCACAATGCATCTTTCCTCTACGCGGGAACAAAAGATGAAAATGCGTTTAAAGTGGTAGCTCGAGCGTAATCGTCTCGCATTTCGAAGCGATCGTCGTTACTCTCCGTGAGAAAGAAAAAAAAAGTCATCGCCGATATTCGTCATTCCTAATTGTAAAATGATTCGAGTCTCGTCCAGAGAAGAGCTCCCGGGTCGCCACGATGCATCTTTCCTCTACGCGGGAACAAAAGATGAAAATACGTTTAAAGTGGCAGCTCGAGCGTAATGACACACCGTCCCGCATTTCGAAGCAATCGTCGTTGCTCTCCGTGAGAAAGAAAAAAAAGTCATCGCCGATACTCGTCGTTCCTAATTGTAAAATGATTCGAGTCTCGTCCACTGTCCATGGATCGAGATCCACGAATCGAGAGTCTGTCGAAGCGTGCGACATTGTATCCATGGTAAATTCGGACGAAGGTTTCGCTCGATCTCAACACTCGACACCCCTGACCCGTCGAAAGACAGGGCGAACGATGCCTCGTAAAATCGCGACGACGCACAAGTCCTTGCGCGCGCACGCGGGGGACACATTAGCCAATCAGAGGGAACCGCGCGCGTAACGATAACTCGTAAAGTCGCGGAGAGACCCTTTATGGACTGGTTCGAAAATTCCGAAAGTGGAAGGGAGATGAGCCTACGAGAGGAAGCGTCTCTCGCTCGTATTCGAGTTACTCGGCGCGGCGCGTCCTCTGAGTCACCCCCTCGCACGAATCACGTCCCCTCTCTCTTTCTGTACTCGCGCTCCTTGAAGATCACCCAGCGATTATCGCTGCCTCGTTCCAATTAGCGTCGCTGCACGCAACCCACCACGCGCCGCACTTACGCGCCCATCGTCGTCGCGCTGACACGGCGCCTTCCCCGCATTCCTCGTATTTAACTCTAATCTGTCCTCGTTGCCAGTGCGTACGGCCAATTCTTTCGACACGAGAAGAAGACCGGAGACGCGCGACATTTTCTGCTTTCTTACGATCCACTTGCGATCGCGACGCTTCCAAACTTGGACAAAGGGGACTGCAAATGTTAAAGCGAGCGCCACCCATTGCTCCGTGTCAATTGCTATTTCCGATTAAGTGGAACAAGGAAGGGTCGAAGGTCGGTGGACGCTCAGTATCGAAGGATTTTCCTTCGATAAAAGCATTAACGGATCGTTCACCCTGAATCCCTTCTACCGGAGTCGGAGTATCTCGTAAAACGGCGCCTTCTCCTCTCTCGAAAGGTATCCACAGTTGGCGGATCGGTAGTCAGCTGGCCTTTCGACGAAATCGTTTCACAGCCGGCTCTCCGCGCGAGCTTCAGTTCCGGCAGGATCAAAGGATTATAACGTGGGATCTCCGCAAGGACGGAAGCACTGGTGCACCGTTTGAAGGCGGAAGTGCGAGACGTGGCTGAAATTCGCGAAAAATTCGACCGTGGGACGAAATGTTCGAGGGGAGGCTGCGTGAAAAAAATTATTCCTGTGGCGGAAAAAGAAGGGGGCGGTGAAGGAAAACGCGACGACGAGTCGCTCGTCCCCGAGCCAGAGAACCAATTCTGGCTGGACGATAAATTCGACTTTTTTATCGCGACGCGGGGTCGTCGATGCTGCCGTAAACTCAAGGCGTCCTCCCCTCTCTCGTGCGCGCAATTATTTCACCCAGACGTCTGATAAATTGTCGACGGTCCACCAGGAAGTTCGTGCGTGTCGTCGGGGATCGAGGAAAAATTGCGTCCCTATTTTCCTGTCGGGCACGTTCGGTCTTCCGGCGTCGTATTTAATATTAAATATCGTTCTTCTCTCGCGCGCGTCTTAAGCGGAACTGAAATAAATTACGCTCTATCGGTCGATCGTTGGATACAAACTCACTTTGTTCCTTCGACGACAGTCCTAATAAGGATGTTGAAACGGGCGAAGAAAGTATCGACACATCGAAATTCTCCACGTTCTACCATCCTCCGGTCGGTTTCGACGTGACGTTTCGCAAGGCGCCAGAGGAACATTAGTCTTAGTTATCGTTGTCGCGATATCGTTAAACCTACCGACGACGGATGGCATACAGAAACCACTGAAGCCGGCTTAGACGTTCACGCGTATCCGACCTCACGGTCGCCGGCAATGTGGGGTCGTGAGCCCGAAAACTACTCGTGAATGAATCCAAGGATATTTTAGACACTACGTCGCGAGATTACACGCGTAATCCGAGGAGAAGGAAAAACGAAGAATTACTCACCGGAGACCTGTTAACGCGCGGAGGGCGAGCCTCGCATACGAACAATAAGAGAGTACGGGGCAGGCTGTTATAATCGATTTACGTTACGTTACGCAAGCTTACGTCATCGGATTACCTCGTAACCTCGTGGCGATTGAAGATTGTCCTTAAACGGACGGTACTATCGGACAGTATCAACGTTCCCGGAATAAATATAAGCGGAGGAAAGCGTAAAGTGGCTGGAACGCGCGCATTAAATCAGTCTGCGAAAAATTTGCCGTCGGCGTAAGGACGATCGCAAGGACGACGTCGGGTGCGCAAACACGGGCGGGACGGACCACGAGCACGAATATCAAATTCCACGACTAATTCTCCATAGGTGATCTCCCTCGGCGTATTCACGAGGGCGGGGCGAGAGCGTGCGTCCTCGGGTGGTTTATGGGCGAAGCTTTGCATTCCGATGGCTCTGGCGCCGTATATGCATATTCGCCGTCTCGAGATTTCCAGAATTAATAGGTCCGTAATATGTCAGACGCGAGGCAACTTCATCGTGTGTAGCCGATTAATGTGCATCGCGCCCCGGGCGTACGGTTAACGTCCGTCGAGTTACCCGGTGAATTCTTTCAGAGTCGCGATCGTAAAGCACGAGAACTCGCGCGACTTCAGATTCTCAATATCGATTACAACTATATCGAACCTTGAGATTGAATTAATCTGCGAGACGAAACTATGAAAGATCTCGCGAAATTACATAGTTCGCGACACTTTCCAACCTGCGGGATCGTAAATTTCGAAAACTCACGGGTACCACCTATGTCGCTTCGTAGGTAGGGGTTAAGATCGATTGCACAGTAGACTGCAGAAAAATTTCGTGAGATAACGTACTTCGCGGATATTATTATTCTCGTGTCACTTGGTGACGCGTGAAATAACTTCTCGCTCCAAGGTCCATCGGCTTTTTACTAGAGCCCGAGAAATTGATATTGGACTCTCGAATAATTTCTATAAATTGCCGCTGTCTCGGTGCAGTAGCGTTTGGGTCACAACGTCCATGTATCTCTAGCACTTTGAAACGTCCCTCTCCGTCCACCGGTTGAGCTACTTGCGGCCGAGTCAGCCCGTCGAATAACATATTTCGCGTGGCCATGAAAGCGAATCATGCGTCTACGAGAGAACCAATAATGCTGTCCACGTTTACCGGCCAAGATCTCTCGCTCGTTCTCCACCCACCCTCTCTCTCTCCTCGTCGACCACGACGAGATTTAATGAAGATCAGATTATTCCCCGTTATCGCGTACTTAGAATTTCACGAGCCTACCGTGCCGTAAAGGCGGCCGCAACGGGCTCGTATACCCGATAAGTATACTCGATTCGAAGTTCATCGATATCCCTGACGGGCAAAGTGTGCGTTATGAGTGTCCTTAAAATGCTTTCGCGGAAGGAGAAAAAAATGTCGGGGTGATTTAAGGACTATACGATAGTGGAGGAACTGTCGCCGTATAGTCGATAGGCGAAGGGAATCGTTCACGAGCGAGGCGTAATGACAGTCGAGCAGAAGGTAATTTCCATCAATGATTGCTGCAACCGTGGGGTAATCACCGTATCGCCTCGGGCGATACCTGCGCGCGCCACAATGAAGCTGTCATTGGGAGTGGATTTTAACATTGGCCCGTCGTTTGTCACGAGCACTCCGCGTTGCGTTTGATCGTACTCGCGCGCTGCCTCGAGATAATTCGATCTATCGAGGGTAGGAAAAATTGTCTTATGGATGTTAGCCGCTTAAGCGGCATTCGTCCGACGATCATATTTTTACGTAGAAATGTGCCTGCCATTTCGCGTCTCGAACAAGAACCCGTTGCGATTAGTAATGCACTCGCACACATTGCGCCACGCGTGTTTGTAATTTGGAAACGAACTCTTCGAAGTCGAAGGAGATGGGCGCGCGCGCGCCTCGACGATGATGCTTGTTGCTTTTGTTCCTGGGGATAATTGCTTTTGCGACGCGGCGATGCGTGTATGAAATTTTCAAAGGATACCGAGGCACGGGAAAAAATGCTTGATAGAAATATTTGATAGCGGGTCACAGAGAAATGACTAATAATTTCTCAGCGGCGCTCGGGACCGGAAAAACAACTGTCACGGGATAAAATAAAGGCGACGCGCGGCAAATTGGTTGGCCGAGATGTAATTCACGGTTAGCACGTTTTATTTGCACGGTGCATGTAGATGGCATGCGCCAACTGAGGTGGAAAAGGATACGGCATTCCGCGAGGCGATATGCAGAACGTGCGCGGAGTCATACTTATTCTGCTAAATTTTCGATCGCCTACCTGGGTATTTCAGGGCCTCTCGACGGCAGACGCATAAACCTTAAGAGATTTCTAATTAGAATCAGATTAATAACGCAGCGATTCCTTTATCGTAATTGTAAAAGTGACGTGGAGTGGATATATTAATCGCCGATATAATATCCACGTCGTCGTTCCACGGAGTCTCACGCTTCGTTATTAAACGCGGTTTATCGCGATCGTATATTTCTAAGCTTATATTCCCTCCACTCGTGGCAATGTTCTTTTTTTTAGAAAATAGGGGTGATTTGGACGCTTCTGGACAATGTCGCATCGTCAAAATTTTCTCCAAATCAGCCTGCCAGGAAAAGACACGAATGAAGAACGAAACGGAACACGCGAAAGCGCCTTCCGGGCCCGTGGCAAAACCCAATTTCGTCGACGGTGATTTTTCCGCGCGAAGCATCACCGAGTTTAGCGCGTTTAATTTAATCCGCGAAAGTTAGCCGGATTTTCGCACGCTCGACATTCAGCCACGTCACTCACCCACGTACTTTTTTGCCGCGAATCAGCAACATCTGTGCTCCATTGCTCCGCGCTTCTTTGGGACCGTGTAATAGTTTGGCATATTCGTCATCGTGTATATCGGTACTCCGGACGAAAGCGCTTTTTAGCTCCACTTAGAAATTTCTTTTTCGTCACCGGCGGAGCACGCGAGACGAGCCATGAAAAAAAAATATCACAATCTCAAAGTCTAGCCATGAAATTTCCAAAATTCAACCGCCTGAACGAACACCTCGGTCGCGTCGTTCCTGCTATTCGCAGCTTCGAAGAATCCGAGGGTTCCTTCAAACCTCACTGCCAAATTCCGAGCTTCTTCCATGCTCGGACTTTACCGTGATTCGAGCTGCTTTCGTCCACCTGCTATCGCAATGTGGCGAATTTATGAAAACTACGCGCCATCTCCGGCCACTTTGCAGACACATTAAGAGCGAGCGACGATAGGATCGTGCGCATACCAAGGCGTCCTCGGCGCACGCGTTCGACAAATAATTCCACGGCTGTTACCGTGACGGTCGTCGCAATTAAGACACGGCGTGCAGCGAGCAGGGCCGCCTCGAACGTCCGTCGATTCAGTGGCGTGCCAAGTTGCCCGCGGAAATTGCACCTGCCAGACGCATTCCCCGTAAGCCTCGTTGCATCCATCGATTCTCTCCCCGCGCGCAACACTCGGACAGGTACAATTAGGGGCGGTTTACTCTCTCCCGTGTCTGCCCGCGACAAGACATCGGCATCGTGCGAATCTTAAGCGCGTGCGTCCACCTTCTCCACCCTCTTTCATTTCGTCCACCTGCTTCGACCGTTCTCGGCAGGAGGGTGGGACCGGTTCGATTCGCGCTCGACCCTGTCTCCATTTAGCACTGAACGATCACGCGCAATTTGTCACGTCCCATTTGACTCGTCCCACGGGACGACCCTGAGGGACATAATGGGAATGGCTTGCGATTCGATCGTGTCGATGCTAAAAAAGGAAAAACTAAACGCGCCCGAGGCACCCTCTGGAAATACCACTTAAACGAACATCCAACCACCACCAAAGGACAATTACCAACGAACAGGCGCGACGATTCGAAACGACGCTTTTCAATCTCCTTAAAAATCCTTCACCACCTGGACTTCGTTATCTCATGCCGTCGTGAGCAGTCCCGATAAATTTGTCTCTTCTTCCAACTATCGACACTTCGTCCAGTCCCGGCTTGTAATCGCGTAACAAAAGCACGCTGGTGAACGGTTCCACGTAGGTACACGATCGCTAACGGTTTACTCTCACTCGTCAGCTGTCGTCTCGTTAGCGTTTCCTGCATTCGCGTGCGTCAATCGCGTTCCGCAAACAAAACCGACGCGGACGCACTGCACCACCACCACCACCGCGGAGAAGCCGCGCGCGCGCGCGCGCGCGCGTCGGTTCTGCACGTGCGTAATTGCGACGTAATTTGCGATTCTCCGCTAGGAGAACCCGACGACGACGACGTCGACGGATGGTGAACGAGCGAGGGACGGTGAGAGCGGGTAAGTGAGCTTACGCGGGGATTTATTCGCCGGCCCGCGCGCGCGTAGGATCTTTTAATAGATCACAATATAAACTCGGCCCCGTAATCGTATCGACGTCCCGCGACGTCGTCGTCCCGTTCGTTACGGGGCCGATGGGGGATGTTTGTTTGCTTTGAGTGAAACGTGCCTCCGGTCACCGCCGCTAAGTAGACCTTCGCTTGCAAGTTCCTTGCACCGACTCCCAGCGAGCCGTAGGAATCGGCTCGCGCCGCGTTTATTTTCGACCGCGGGCCGCTCGTTCCAACCGGCTAGACGAAAAACACCGTAACGCCGTCGGCGCCGGGTGGTTATAGCGGATCCTCCTCTCCAATATTCGCGCGATACACCGACCTATTCGTTCCAAAAGCTCCGTGTGTCTACGAGCATTTCTCGGTGGGACGCGATGCCGCAATCGTGGAGCAGAATGTTTCCAGAAATTACAAAAGCAAAAGTGGGCGCACCGTCACGAGTATACTCGGAGGTTCTTCGTCGACGAGTTCGTAGGCAATTAGCGTGTACGATAGATCGCGACCCAGGATCGTTAACCACAGGGTTCGGTACTGAATACCTTCTGCGGAGTGAGAATCGTAGGAACGAAATTTTCCCTCGGGGTGTCCCACGCGACGATAACAGGAAACAATGCTATCGACGAGTTCGTAATCGTTAATGACAGTCATCGATCCGGCCGTTCTGTCCAGCCTTGGCGTGTGTCGAATGGGCGAAGGGGCCAGAGTACGAGGCCTTCGAAGATCGAAAGATCGTGGAGGGGCGATCGGGCACGCGGCGGGACAAATTGCTGTTTAGAAAGTTCACGGAACGCATCTCGCGCTGGTCGTCGTTGCGGCTCTCGCGTTACCTACGAAAGGGGCGTGCGTTTACACCTGGGAATGCCCCGGCCTTCCAATAAAGGCACAAGACAATGGGTGAAACGGCATATTTCGAGTGCGTTCGTGGGAATGCAGCTGCATCGCCGTTAAAGCCACCTTCGCTCGCTTAGTGGCGCAAAGGAGGGCCCAACACGCGGCACGAGATCCTTTTCGTTCGCGTACCGCTCGACTTTTCTTAAACAATACCGCGGTATTCGATTCGCGAGATTGTCGATCCTTTCTTCGCGACTCCAACGATTACCTCGTCGCGTATTCGTATTTTATCCGGTTCTGCAATGCACGTCGGCGGATTATTAAAATAAATCTCCTTGAAAGTTGTTCAACGAATGAATTTAGTCCAATCTAAATTTTTGATCGCATAGTCCGTGGGTGGGTCGGAGAAATGGGTAATCGTAATTAAGAATTGACCTGTACTCCGGTGGAGAATGAAAAGGAGTACGGAAAAGTTTAATTGAGAGATTAGCGTGGAGTAGATGGGAGCGAATGATCCGCTTGGAATCCCACTTTCTCAATTAATTTCGAGAGCATCGAAACTGTCCCGACGCCTATATCCCCGGAGATGTTTATTCTACGTCCGCGTGATTTATTCGAGAGCGAGTGGCGCGATTTATAATTCCTCTGAAAATCGTAACGCTCACTTTCTACGCTGGTACGCCGCGCCGGCTAAGGTGGCGGCGGCATCCGATGCATTATACGCGATCTCATGCAAATCGTTGGATTTATTATGGCCAAGGGACGAGTATGCATATGAGAGTGCCAACCGAGCGCGAGGTATCCGATTTTCGCTCGCGGATACACCCCATTGATTGCACCCTCCATCCGCGAGTCCGATCACCCTCCTCCTCGCGTCTCTTTTCATCGGGAGTCGCCTTTGGAATTTCATCCCATTGTTGTCCTTCGTCACGAAATTTCCGGAGAAGAAAAAAGAAAACGCGAGAATCGACGAGTCCTAAAAAAGCACGATCCACCATCTCGAAATAGAATCTTCATCCTCCTCCGAAATAGAATCTTTAATATCGTTCGTGGATATTTGCCGCGCAAGGCGTCCCGCACGCCTTTGTTCGCGCGCGTATTCAACTTTGCATACCGCAGGGGCTGGCGCGAAAATTCCGCGCGGAAAGCTCGTGTTCCATTCGTGCCGGTAACCATAGAATTTCGTTTCTCCCTCTGTTCCGTTGGGCCGTGGAAAATTCGACGCGCAGCTCCAACGCGATGAGAAAAAGCTGGAGATATTTTCCACGCCCCTGGAGACAGATAACACTCCATACAAGTTGGGATATTGGACGGATGCGTTGAGCGCGGGGCATACGGATTTTAGCTGCACCGCGGTGCATTGCCATCTGGTGGCGCGTACCACGAAGTACGAAGAGCGAGTCTTGTGGCTGCAACATGCGGTGAAAAATACAGAAATGAGATAAAGTTCGTCACATTTTCCGAATAAAAAGGAACACGGAAAATCGGGAGAATCGACGAGCACGTATTATATTGCTACCTTATGGCACGTTGCGCGAGCACGGTCGAAGGAAGGCACGAAGAAGAAAAGAGATTTGTGAGAGAACCGAAAACTAGGAACAAGAAAGAACGCGAATCCTTCGACGTTGAATTAAAAAATACAAGCACAATCCACGTAACTTTCGAGACATAATTTGCGAAACATCGACGAACGAATTTTGCGCGACTCAAAAGAGGATACTCGAACGAGGAACTCGAAGTAGGTTTCCAGGAGGCGTCCGCGGTTTTTCCCGTGGACGATGTACGAGCGTAATAAAACTCTCGGAACCTTATGACAGGCTCGTCCTGTTGCATTAAGCTAGACTTTAACGTTACTGTCGGCGACCTCTCCTCCTATAACCCGGACGAGCGACCGGTTCTTCGCGACTAAATTTTCGCGAGACATGCACCAAGATGCATCTGAATACGGACCTTCGGTACTTATCCGGCGTCCCCTGCGACTGCGAAATCGCACTGGTGAGCAGCAGCAGCAGGCAGTCACGAAAGTTTCGTCGATCGGTCGACGAGCGAACGCGTGCCTCCTGGCGAGCCATCTAATGTAAATGTGTAGGTATCGAATGAAACTGTCGTTCGTGGAACGACGAAAGTGTGCGGAGAACTCGCGCTTCCTTTGCTTCTCGAACGAGATGTGTCCGTGGAGAGTCAAGCTGAATTAAAAGTTTCCTTGAATTCGACGCTGCTCGCCGCCACTTAGCGTCTCCGTGAGTTAAAGATACTCCTACGTTCTCGCGGCGAGTGCACCTTCGTCGGTAAATCTCAGCGTTAAATATAATATAATGATAATGGCGCTAGATTTGCATTATACGACTCGCGGCACCCGACCCCGCGTGTAACGCGTCGAATCCTCGAAGAATCGACCGTTAAGCTTTACGGCTTAGCATCTGTCTCCACGGAGAAGCATGCCACCTTCTACGAGGTGTAAAATATTCTCCAGGACAAACCATGATTCATTACTTTTTTCCCAGCTTTTTCCTTCTCCCGCATTTTTCGTCGACGCTAAACACTCGGGTCCAACAGCACGTCCGTCGTGCATCGTCGATCTCCGATTAGCAACGTTTTCTAATTACCTTTTGCATACTGCGGTTACCGGAATATTCGTACATACGATGCAAAGACCGTCGATTCGCGTGGAGCAGTTTATTTACTGGCGAAAAATTTAAGATCGGTTGCTCGATCGACTTTTAGTCGAAGCCGAGCTCGATTGTCCTCAACTTATCCCACTGAAATCAATTTCATTTTCATCTCGTGCCAAGGGACGAGTAAGCCAAGCTTGTTTACGAGTAACGAGCGAACCCTTGAGTGCCTTCCACGAGTGTTTTATCTCCGTTGCCAGGGGCGTCATTTCCATCCCTCCTTCCCTCCCTCGGGTGCCACCCCTTTTTTCGCTTTTTGTCATTCCCTCCCCGGGCTTTAACGCGACGACAGAGGGACCCGTCGTCGCCGATTACACCTGCGGCAGGTAATAAGGAAGAAACGCCTGCCTCGAGTATACCTCGAGCGGACCGGATCCGCAAAATTTACGAAACGTCCGTATAACGGCACGCACCGAGGGGGAGGCTTACTCGCAAGGATGTAGCCTTAACTCGAGTACTCGTTAGACGTTAGTAAATTTTTTGCGAAAACCCAACGCGAACGGTCGTAAGAAGCTTTTCATCGAGCAGGAAACATCGTCGGTAAAATTTTCAAATCACTTTACTGTCTACAATTAAGTGAACAATGTGTGTTTAAGATAGAAAGCGATACACAGGCTGAAGAAAAAAGTTAGGTAGCTTTAAATCACGCGGTTGTACTTCCTGTGGAAAATGTCTTCTGGAAAAGAAGCCTAGTGATTTGGAACGTGTCTTGCGATTAGAAATTACGGAGGAGAATAGATCGTGCAAGTTTGGCGAACCAAAAATAGATTCGTCCAGGTTCGAAAATGAACACCTCGAGGGTCTGCGAGGTGGAAGGGAGATAGGGTTCCTCTCGAACGAGCATCGCATTCGGCGCCGGCGCTATCCTCCTCCGAGGTGGTTGACACGCGGTCTAAATATGCCGACTAGACTATTCGCGGCTTATCGTCATTCTCTCCGGTCTAAATTCGGCGAAATTCGACGGTCTCGGCCGATTATCGCGTACGTACGAGTACAGCCGCGCGATCCAAATTAATTCAAGCACCGAATAGCTCGAGAAGAAAATCGCATTCTTGGATCGTTCACCATCGGGTGAAATTTTACGCGCGAAATCTCACAGGCGTGTTCGTCCCACGAAGAGGCCAATCGGGTTCGATCTGACGATACCTCCGCGGCGAGTCCGTCCCGCTCCACAAAGTTCTTACCCGCTTGAGCGTGTCCAACTTACATACTTTTCTTTATGTTTCAGGTAAGCACGCGGACTCTCCTTATGGCGCGCCACGCTCGCTCTCCCGGTATGGGGGTAGTAGCACGTGAAACACTAAATCCGGGCGTAAGTACGTTCCACGTTTTAAGGCTCATCCAATCACCATAAAATAGTGTCCAAGGGCGCGTCGTTAGGAGTGGGGCAACCGCGAAGATCGAGAGAGAGAGAGAGAGGGGTACCAGGGGGTATATACAATTTGCATTTTCATGGTGCGACGCGCTTGGATACGCGGCCCCGTACGTACGTACGGTTATCCACCTTCAAGGTGGACTGGATTTTGTGCGAGCATAGGTACTCCGCGCAACCAACGACGCGAGCGCCGCGAAAAACGTCGATGGGCGCAGGTGCACTTTATGTCCCCGCGGAGAGCCCCCCCGCGTAACGTGTGGCATACGTGGGAAATAAACGTCGGATGGATGTAACTTTTATGGGAAAAATCGACCACGGAGTGTCGGTAATCGCGAGATGGCGCGCATGCGAGTGGAATGAGAAAAAGGGAAGCAGGGAGTTTTGGCTAGTAGAATCTGCCGCCATGTCTGTGGCGAGGCGTCTCGTGGATTATCCTTGCGAAGTAAAGCAGAACGGTACGTTGTTTGTAAAAAAAGAGGCTGCCACGAGTTCGCTTGCGAGGACGACTTTCCGCAGGAAGTCTCTAGTCGAAGTACCGGAGGGAGCAAATGACGGTGACGAGCGGAGGATGAAGCAATTGAAAAATAATAAGACCCGCCTAGATCGATCTAGTTGCACTTTCCGCCAGATGTTGCTCCATTACGCGATCTCTTCCTCGATCGTCACGTACCGCGGCGTCACGTACGTTCGATCGCTCCCTCGGACCGATCGTAAAAGAAACCGCGCGCTCAATTTCGCGATCGTACGATAACGGCGCACCGGCGATCTTCTCCTCCGATCGCGCGATCGCCCCGTTACGGAGGAAGAAATTAATAATTTCGCTTAATTTCAGGCTGATTAACGTTGCATTACCGCTCGGCCCCGATCGGCTTCCGAGTATCTAATTCAACTGACCGCGAGATCCTACGAGGCGCTCGTTCCACGGCATAGAGCGCCCGTAAATCTTAATATTTCTCGGTAATGCGCCGCTTTATGCACCACCGTAGCATCGCGCGATGAATATAATGTTAATGGCGCGCTCGCTAACCCGCTGCTAATTAAGCGATTAACGGCCGTGGCGTTAAACCTGCGTTTCTTACGAGACGAGGAGCATAAACGTAGAATGTGTCTCGAACGAGATCAAGAGAAACGATTTACGAAACTGTTAGGTGTATCGAATGATAAGTAGAATTCGACGGCGATCGAACTTTCATTGCATCCCGCGCAAGTCGGTACCTACGCATAAGTCGCGGTCTTGCAGCACCTTTCATCCAGTATTCGCGGCAAACATGCGCAGGGAACTGTCCATTAAATCGTTTCGCGTTACGCCCGAGGCTCGACTTACGAGTGCGGACAGATACGTTTTACAACCAAGCCGACCTTTCCTCGTCGAGTCGGAGTCGCCTCGACCGTAAAAAGCGCATTCTTCGCTTATCTCCGCCTGGGCGCATCCGAGACGCGCATCGTCCCGCGATTACTTTCGGTTTACGCGCGTGACGTCAGGCCGCTTACACTTTTCTGGTAGACCCACGCTCTGGCCCCCCCGAGAAGCCCGAGTCAACGCTCCCATCCGTGGAATTAATGTCCGCCATAAAGTCTCGGTTAATGTATCGAAATTATCCACGGCGTTAATATCTTTTGCGCGGACCGCACGAAGAATCCAGCGCCGTACCCTAATGTGAGAATTTAAACAACCTACCGGCTCGAGGGTTCCTCGCGAAGGGCGAGAAAAAATTACGAGGGCCGGAAAGAATCCGATCAGGGTGGATCGCAACGATGCTCGCGCGTGCTCGTCGAATTTAAGGGGAACTTTTTTTCATTCCTCGAGATACTTTCGAATAGGCTGCGCGTGAAAATCGCTCGAGTCCGAGGCGAGCACTGGAAAATATCGAGGCACGTGGTTTAACGAGGTGCGCGTAATTCGCGCGTAAGCGCGAGCACGAGAATTCAGTAACCCGACGTGGTAGCCCCGTCGACGCGTATTCGAGGCATAAAGTTCGCGGGGATGGGAACGCATTAATTTCACGGGATGATCCTCTCGCTCGATCCCTTCGCTCGATCCCTTCGCTCGGCAGCCACCGCGGAATGTACCTAAGGGACCGAGAGAGAGAGATATCTTTATCTGTAATCACGGCCACGTCCGTACGATTATTCATCTCGGGACCCTTTCCCTTGGCATCCTATCTGACTCCCGTCAACCACCTCCACCTTATTTTCTCCTCTCCCTCTCGGTCCCCTTTCTCCAACTCCAACCCTCGCTCCACGCGTTTTTCTTCCTCCTCGTTCGATCCACCCATATACAAACCCAAAAGTACACACGTCGCGTATACATTCGACACATCTTCGAGGCACCAACTCTCGTTCCGTCGCAGAGGGCTCCACCTTACCACCGCAATAGCATCCGTAATCATAATTAGCGATGTCATTAGTCCAGAGAAGAAGGTTCACTGCGAAGGATAATTGGCTCGCCATCCGTTGGATTGGTTCGAGAACGGAGAACTGTATCTATAGGTTCGACGAGACACGGAGCTAGATGTACTCTCTCTAGACGCAGGCGAATAATCCTCGTCGGATTCGAGGAAGCCTTCCCGGCTTCGAGCGGCGCGCGTAGAAAAGTTCCAAAGTTAAGGAGCAACCGACGTGGTGTCCTCGCGAGCCGCGTTACATCTTCTCGCGTAATCAATGAGATTACTCGCCCAGGAAGGTTATGTGCCGGAGCAGGGAGGGCGTACACGGTCCTCGTGCACCGTTTACGCGAGTATGCGTGTACGTAGGGTACACCACGCGGAGCAACTCCATAAACCCCGTGGACAGGCACTAATGGCGCGGTAACCCGCCCGAGGACGGGCGAACGCGCGTGCGACCGTTCCTCCTCCTTCTCGCCTCTGGTTCCTCCGTGGCCCTCGATCCCTACGCGTCACCGAGACGCGCGTCACCGAAGGGTCGCGAGAAGAAGCGCGATGAAAAAACGGTACGAAGAGGGTGGAATCACGGGAGGTGTAGAAGAAGAGAAAGGAGAGGAAATCTGTTTCTATGGTGGCACGCGTGGTGGAGAATAAGAAGAGAAGAGATCTCCTCCTTCGGAGCACGCGCGCGCGCACACACATACGGGCGCTGTACACGTTGGAATATCGCGCACGTCCGTTTACAGTTTATTGCGACCATAACAATGATTTTATGCCCGGCCCTGCGTGCGTACGGCGGGCACCGTACATCGTCGAGTGCCCTGCGTTTTACTGCACGACGAATGGTAAACATTTCTGGCGGTGTAGCCCGCTCCCCACGCGGACGAGGGTGGCGAACGAGGGAACCCGGAGTGATCGAAAACGCGGTGAACGTCGGTCGAGTCGTCGGAACGGGTTTTTCGTAGCTTGCGATTCGGCCGTTCGTGGAAAGTATCGAATTTTACCGGTGAACATTCTTACTCGCCTCGTAGCATTTAAAAGGCCTCTCACGCTTCGCGACCCCAACGCCGCTTGTTCATCGTCGTGGAAGTGGAAACGCGGTATTTACGGCTAATTAACTTCTCGTGCTTAATTTGCCCGGACCACGGGGCGTTACGCGCCCGCTCGCCTATGAATAAATTAGAAAATTGCCGGTAATTATTTCCGCGACAGTTTCGTACCACGCGCGGCCGATTCGGCGACGCTAATTAGTAATTGGATTTCGTTGCGCGCGAGGCATAAGCACCGAGAGATCTGGCGTTAGGGGCTATCGACAAAGTTCACCGCGGCACGTTGTAAATATGCCGGCTTCCTTTCGTTGCTTCTGTTTGATTGGCGGTTACGCGACTTCCGGAATGCGTCTAATGCGCGAAAGGCATCGATCCCGCTCGCTTCTCGAAGTATTTTCCTCGCGACGCGGCTATCGATCGACACCCCGTAGTTACGAGCATTCCACTGACGTAACGCCCTCGGCTAATTGGCGACTTAGTCTCGCGACACGCGCGCCAACGTAGAACCACGAGGAATCCTGTCGCTTTCACGTCGTAAAATTTGACCCGACTTAACGGTCCAGCCGCGACTCTTTTCAAAATGTAAGGACAACGGATGCGCGACGATCCGGTGTACATCTCGGACGAGAGAGACTCTCGCTACCCCTCGAGTGACATCTTCATGAATTGCGACTTACGTATGCGGCCAGCGCTGCGCAACCGCGATCGTTGATTTAACGATGGGCATTAACACGCAAATCGACACGTCGTGAATTAAGCGAGCGGCAATTAAATTTTACGACGCGACAGGATATCGCGCGAATTAGGAAAGTGTTGGAGAAAGGTATCGCGAATTACGTGATTACGTCGTAAAGCTAGTCAAAGAGCGCCGGCTTTGGACGGTTAACGAGTAGACACGGGGATCCGATGTCCGAATAAATATTGCGAATGAAGGATACCTTCCGTGGTCGTGACCAACGATATTTAGGGTGCTGGGCTTGCTAACCTACTAGGCAATTGTCGACGGAAACTTTCGTCGAGCTGTTGCAAGTGAATCCCTAAAGGCGCTTCGATACGCAAACTCAAGCGCGGTTTGTTTGAGTTCGCTAATATACGGTCGTGCATTATCTTCTCAACGGTTCGGCACATCCGGGAGGGTACCGTAATCCCGTTTAACCACGCTTTCCTCCTCGATACGCGCGGAACCCCGATAATGATGCCACTTAAACGCAGCGCTACCTCTCCCCGCTTCACTTTTGTTCCGACCTTTTTCGTCCGAGCTTTCCAGGAACGTTTCAATCTCGCGCGCACGCACGCGCTCGCAAGCCCTTCTACCATCACCGTGCTCCTCCCGGAGACTGGCCACGCACGTCGCGCCTCTTCTTCCTCCGCCTCGCTTTCACGGGCAAGTAACCGTGCAAATGTCCCGGAGGAGAGCCTTTACTGGAAAAAATCTAGAACCGTGAATTACGCCTCCATTACCCGACGTTTCAGTTCCTCCGACCTCGCGTCCTTCTCAGTTCACTTCACTCCTCGATTACGCGTATTTGCTTATTTACCTTCGTGAACGGAGAGTAGCAACGACGAAAGCGCGTCACTCTCGTTAAGCGCACACGAGTCACTTTAACCGCGAGAATAGCTAAAATACTTTCGTTCTCCGCAATACGGCCTATCGTCGTTAACTCGGCGATACCCGACGTCCATAATTCTCCTCGCGTCCCAAAGAAAAAATATTTCGCCGGCCGATCCTCGTGGACGGTTCGACGAACCAACTTATTTCCAGTCGCTCACTCCCACGCGTTCGTTTGGTGGCCTCACCTCGCGTGGCCTGCCACCTCCGCACCGCAACCTCCCATAACCTGTAATATCACTATTCCGCGAGTGTGCGCATAAGGGTCGCGCCAATAATTCGATGGGATAAGTTTCTCCGCGCGCACTTTGTTGCAAAGGCTGCTGCTGGTGGTGCTGCCGCTTGCGCGAACGAGAGTCATAAAACGGCGCGATAAAGTCCTCCTACCTATACGGCACGGGCTCGTATATCTCGGAGCCGACAAACGGGAAGATATGCGTTCGACCGTGGCTGCGGACCCCACGATGGAAAAATCGTTAGATATATGAAATCCTCGATGGAGGACCGTTTCGCGCGCGCGCGCGCGCGCGCTTCCGTCCGGTCTCTTCCTCGCATTGAACGTATTTATAACTGTGCCGCTTTAGTCGGTGATAACTACCGTGCGCGGAGTAGAAGCGGACGGTGAGGAAGCGCGCGTAACTCCTTATTTATTCCCGCGCGTACATTCGTCTCTAAGCCGTTGTTTATTCGAGCGTGTAACGCAACGGGCGCACGCAATCGCGACGATTTCTACCGCGGACCGCGGGACGCCACGGTAATAACGTCATTCGGATTACACGACTGTAAATAGTCGACTTCGAAACGAGCACAATTATAAGCGATCGCAACATAATTCCGAACGGCGTCGATAAATCGGCCCCTCTCGGCCTACCCGTGACGCTCGCGCGGCGACCTGCCCGCCCGCACGAATGGTAGAAACGAACTCTTCTACAAAGTCGTAAGGCGGCCGTGCCGGAGCGTGACGGCGTATCTTCTCTACATAGTATCCAAATGGCTCGAACAATTATTAATTAATGACCGATTCGATTTTACGAGCGGACGGGGGCGCGAGGCGATCTGCTGCGTTCGTCTTTGAGATAGAAGGAAAGAGAGAGAGAGAGACTGGAATTTCTTTAGTCCACGGCAACATCGGTTCTCTTTACAACGCAGCAGTTGGTCGTCCTGGCTGGAACGTGGATGAGCCTGCGCTTGCCGACGAGTATCCGCGCGCTCTTATAAATTCGTGCTCGCGCGCGTTTCGCTCGACGGCCGCGCGAACGCCACGGTAGCGGCTCCCGCGAACAACGCGTTCATTGTACTCGACGTGGCTTACTGTGCGTGCGTGCCTGCCTTCGCTCAGCTGGTCGAGACGACTGGAATTCTTCGCGACTCTCGCCCCTACCAATGGCGTGGACCATCGAGAACGGAGAAAAAAAATTCCGAGAAGATCGTTCGGTCACGAGACGCGGTTCCTTTGCGCTTCTCAGCAAACTTGCGCTTCTCGGCGAACTTGCGCAATCGCGTAACGCCCAGATTGTTAGCAAAGTACTCTACGAGAGAAAAAGAAGAACTTTATCGAGAAAGCTGTGGGAGTTCGACGAAAGTTGCGTTTGATTTTACGCGAGATCGTCCTCCTGTCATTCCCTTTGTCTTCTGTTTCGCGAGCGTCCGCGAGAACGATTGATTATCAACGACGCGCGGAACCACGGACGCGTTAAATTGATTAGGAACGTGTACGCTTATTAAATCTGCCTGCTGTCGCGGTGGCTCGCGCGCAATTAGAATTCGATTGGGAAGCGATCTCGTGGTCCCCTTGCTCCGATAATCCACGATATTATTTACTCGCTCCTGTGAGTCGGCCTCTCATGCATGAAGCTCGATTTTATAGTCGCCGTGGATGCGAGTTGGCACGCCGTTTCTCGTCACTTCATAACGGGTCTCCCACGTGCCCCGTTCCTAAGTCGGTGAAAAACTGCGCGTCTCCGGAGGAACACGCGAGAGGAACACGCTCAGTCGACGATCCGCGGATACCGTGCGCTCGAGCGCGTGCTCCCGTCCCGGGAAAAATCATTTACCCCGGAATTCTAACTCCTTGCCTCTCCTCGCGTACACCTTACCGCATACGTGGCGGAAGGAATATTAATGCTAGAAAGCTGCCCCGCCGATGGATCGATCAGTGTCGTTCGTCGCGCTCGTCGAGTACCGCCAATCCTACGAGTTCGTACACTTTGGACGACTCTTTTTTGCATCCGCGTGAGTTGTTGGTTTTCCTGGAAACGCGCTCTCGTATCGTGCTTCGCGAAAAAGTGACGATGTAACGTTTGTTTGCGTTGCCAAGCGGGCACACCGCTATCGGACGGGGATTAATTGGCTCGATGTTACGCGGTATGTCCAGACGCGACGGAATCGTTCATTCCTGGCTGAATATTCTTGTAATTAAATTTCTTAGTAAATTTCACGCTGTACTTCGAATACTCTTCTTACGAATGCTCCACGTACGTTTCTCACCTTAAAGTTACATCGAGCTAATCGTTTTTCGATGCTCTCTACTACCTCGCGACTATGCTCATATGACGTAGATCGCAATTAATGCCAATGCTCCTCGAGGAATGCGCGTTTATCTATCTCGCGTAATAAAACGATCCCGACATACCGCGTTATCTCTATGTACTCGCCGACACGTCGAATGTCATTGCTGCTCATTACGCGGTGGAAGTGGCGATTGATTAGGCTCGGATCTATCGGTCATCGCGCGCAGTACAGTGACCCATTCGCGGTCGGCGTCCCTCTATGGCGGTCCTCATTAAAAATTCAATGCACGGTACACGCGTCTATTAATCATCCCAACAATACGGCGATTCATCGCGATTCATCCCCTGTTCATAGAAAATATTATCCACAGGTCGGCTACGTGCGCGCACGGTGGAACGTAAGACGCGAGTAAATTGTATCGAGAAATTCCATTCTCTAGAGGGGTGGGATTCGTAGGTTATTCACTGGTCGATTGGAGCGAACGATCGCGACGGGAGGAAGAAGAAGATGGATATTGAATGTGTCTCGGACGAGAAAGTGCAACGAGGACCATTAATTATTATTGCTAATAAGTTAATGCTAATTGGGTATCCCTTATGTATCCAGGCGGAGTAGGGTATTATAATGCGGTAATGGCCCGTAATAAAATCCCCGATATCGGTAGAAATAATAAGGTACACCGTCAAGGTGGAATGACTTCCTTATTACTAACAGCTTCGTTGATTCGTTCGCGCGAAACGATCGTAGACCAGGTGGAGAGTAAGTGGGCAGAAGCTATCCGTAGCATTCTTTCGCCGAAAGAAAAGTAAAGCTGCTTGGCGAGAGGCAAAGAGGGTGCCCGTAAGAGGAATCTTTTCCCCTTTTTCATCAAAGTCCAATTACGAGGGCGGAACAAAAAGTACCCGAGGATTTCTCACCCGTGCGAGTGAATTGCTGTTCGTGTACTTCGTCTGGACGGCGAAGCGGGTAATTCGGTCTCCTAAATTAATGTACTTTCGACGAGACGGCCTCCTCGCCCTTCCCCTCGCGTCTTATACGAAGGTAATATTCTCAGCATCGGGGATAAGCGAACTGTCGCTACTTTGGAAGGACGGCTCGATTTTTGCGATAATCCATTGCCCCTTCTCGGTCGTCTGGAGCGAGGGGAGAGAAAAGAAGTACTCGAGAGACCGTCGACGGAACATTGGACCAGACGTAACGGTGAAATTCATTTTCGCCTTGAAATTAATTACCAGGGGGACGTTGCACCGTATTTAACGATAGAAATTTTATCCAGGTTCTTACGATCTCGAAACTTTTATTAACACATATAAATCGATACGTTTTCAAGATACGAACGCAGGGTTGCAACGTGCCCTAGATCCTCGTTAACGAAACAACATCGTGAACTTTTCCTCGAACTTTCGAACCTGTCGATGACCATCGAACCAGCCTCGCATCACGAAGGATAATGAAATCTCGTAATTGGGTCGCATCTCCATTACATCGTGTCCTTCCAAGCCGACAATCCGGTCAGGCGGTCTAATCACAGGGTGCACCGGGATTTGCCTGAAATTTCCACCACCAGGCGGTGCCACCCGTTAAAACGATAGCGAGCAGAGTCGGGAAACCTCGTAAAATGTCGAACGATCTCACCTTCCATGCACTTCGTTTCCCTCCCCCATCCCGAGACGGTCTCTCCACCTGGTCCTCGAGCAACGATTACCATAATCGCGTGGATTATATGTTTAAGCTAATTGCGGGTTTCCAGCGTCGGTGTACCACGCGTGCGCGCGCGCGCACACACTCTCGCCTGGACCAGCCCGCCCTCGTTCGCCGGCACTTCTCGCATTAATTGGACCCAAGCCGCGTCTCGTCGAAGGAGTCCGTAGGAGGAAAAAGTTTAGAGGCCGTGGGGAATGCCAATAATCCGCGCGAGGCTTTTACCGCGTCGCATTCGGGATTTACGAGAGTCCACGGACAAATCGTCCATTCTCGTATTTCGCACGGTTTAATCGCCTGCACGCGTCCATTATAAATACTTCGACAAGAAAGCGGGCGGCGTTAATGAGATCGCTTTCCATTTCGCGTTCCGGTAAAAGGAACTTATTGTGCCCCGTGACAAATGAGCCACTCGGTTCCGAGCGATACGCCGAGAAATGGAAAGTCCGCGTGAAGCACCTGCGCGATTTTGCGCCCCGCTTATTTACATTTCCAAGGAGGCAGCGGCGCGTGCGAGACGCGTCGAGACCGAACGCGAAACGGCTCGCGTCAAATTCTCACTCGCGAGAGCTCTCGCTCGACTCCTCCTCGACTCGGTGAGTAAGGCCATCGACCACGCGGCAGCTTATGGGGTGCGACCAAGCCATTAGCTTCTAAGTCTCGGTCCGTAGATAAGAGTAAGAAGGGAGGGAGAGGGAGCGTCGACAATGCGAGGGCTGTGCGCGCGAGAAGGCGAGTGTAAGCGGGCGCGTAAGTACGCGCAAATACACGCGCTCTCGCTCGCCCGCGTACCTACTCGCGACACCATGGCGCGCTCTTAGAAACTCCGCGAGCCGCAAACGCGCATAGACGTGTCTTTGATGCGTAGACAAATAGAGAAGGGGATAGGATAATATTGCGGTAGGCCGGCCACGACCACCGCATTCCAGCCACCGGCGATACATCACCGGTTCCGATGGAATTATTCAAATAATATTGTGCAATCGCTCGTACAGGCGTAACCAACCGATTAGACGTAGAGCTCCCAGGGAGCATAAACTCGCGATGTTTACGTTATTCTCGATACTGCGCGCGAACGTTCGTAGCTCCCTGGTTCCATCCTATCGGTATCGTTGCCCATCATCGAACGCGTGCCATTTCTTTCCAATTACCGTGTTTGTGCGTATCGACAAACCAAGAAGTAAATTCTACCAACGATCCCGGAGAATGTTCTATCGCGCGGAACGCCCGGTGAACGAAGGCTGGAATGTCATCGCGATTGTGGAACGGTTGACGAATGGTCCCCGATCGACAGCGATTAATCCTATCCGATCGCGCTCGATCGTTCTTTCTTACACCTTCATTACCACCGGCCGATTAACGAGAGACCGTCACAACGGGCTCTGGCTATTATTCGGCCTACGGAGATCGATGGAACGCTCGTAAGCGCATCCTCGAAACACGTACCAAGATCACGGTCCTTTTCTACCCTTTTTTTTTTTTTCTTCTCTTCGAGAAGAAGGAGGCGCGCGCGTATTGTGCGCGTGCACGAGGGCTCCGTGTCGATCGTGGATCGTGCATGGTAATTAGATCCCTCCTCTTCGCTGTAATGTCCGAGGCGTCTCCCCGCACGAGACTTACAAATGGTACATCATCCTCGTATTTAAATCACCGGTCTCGTAGAGGCCGCTCGCATCGGTGCATCTCCGTTACGCACCCCACGATAGAGCTTGATTTATTGGAAGGAATGCTCCTGTCGATACCCCGCGTTCTTTATTTATCGCGAGACGAGGGGAGCAAGGGAGACGAGAGCAAAGAGAAGGCGGTTCCGTGATGTTTCGGATGAGAGGAGCAAACGTGGTGGCTCCAAAGTGCGTCACGAGAAATGGACAATAACAGCGCGGACGCAGGGCACGCTGACGTGGCAGAAACTCGCGCGGATATCGATGCAGGATTCGAATCGTCACCTAAAAGGACACTTCCCTCTTCTCCGGTCAGCGGTGCACCGTAATCGTTCTCGACGCCCGATACACTCTCGCGATACATCGTTAAAGATTACATTAAACGAACCCGCGGAGAGGCACACGATGGCCTCCCAGCACGAAGTTCTCGGGGCACGATATCACGAAGTTGCTTCAACATCGTCAACAACAACCGCAACAACGTGCACGACGAAGTTTCGCAACTTCGGCCGAGATCTCTCGGCTCATTCAAAAACACCAGCGCAACTTGTCCATTGTTCCGTGATTCTTGCAAACCCGCGAACGCGCGCGCTCTTTCTCACTCTCTCTTCCTCTCTCTTTTTCCCCGCTCTCTTCTCACAACGTTTCAACGACACGCGAGCAACGCTCCAGAGAGCGAGAGACCGAGAGCGTCCTTGGGTATGACTCTACTTCTCCGTGAGAAGGGGAGATCCCAAGGATAAAAGCGTCCCGGCGCGATGGAGAGTGCGTGGGTACCATCGCCGTACCTACGTATATACCCTTTCGAAACGAATATATCGAAGGAAATCGTATATCATCCGGTGAGACGTGAACCAGTTCGAAAGTCGTCGTCGTTGTTGTCGTTCCCGTCTGCGAGCAGATCGCACGCGCGAGCGTTGAACACGAGCGGAGGACTCTCGCGGGTCTTGCGAGCCTTCGTATGAATATGGTCGCGAAGCACCGCGGCGAATAGAACGACGAAGACGAGGTGGTGGTGGAGGAGGAGGAGGCCTGCTCACGAAAATGTGTGTCACTGGTGTCTATGTCGCATAACGGCACATCCCTCTCACCCCCTTCGCGCTTCCATCGCTCCATTCTCCTCGCGCTCCACCCTTTCTCCCTGCCGCGAAGCGGGGTAACCAATGTGCCACAATAATAAATAGTAATGTCCTATGCATCGAGGTGCACATTGTGCACGCGCGGCCGGCGCCCTCATGCATAAATATTAAAACTCGTACGCACCCACACGTGCTACACGGCGTGCTTCCTTCCGTCTCCCTCGCTCGTTCGCACGATCGCGCGATACCGAGTCGAGTACGTGAGCGGAGAATACGAGGAGAGAAACGTAGAGCGACCGTAGTCTTGGTATAATATGCCGCTAGGTGGTCGTCGTTCCCGCGAGTCTGCTAGGGACCACGTGTCGGAACCGGTGAGACCTCCCCGCGAGGACGCCGGTGTCGCGTCTTCGCACACACTTTCCGCACCGAGTAGACATCGTGCGAGAGAACGCGTTCACGCGCGCGTGACATTATCCATGGGTAATCGACGCAGAAATCGGCCCTGTCTTCGGGTCAGGATAATGGTTGGAAATCCACTGACCCACGCGTTCCGTTCCGAATTGAATTTCCGCTATTGCAGATTCGAGAGGCATAGGGGGGTACGTGTAGAACGCGAGCACGTTCCTGGACAAATTCCAGACTCTCTGGATCGCGATAACTCTACGTGGAACGTAGAGGTCTGGCGTCCTTTCCGCCTCTCGGTGAAAATTAGGCTAGAACGAGCTAACGAGGTCCGAGCGGTCGGAGAACTTCGAGGATGGGTAAATTTCTACGTGTCCTGGGAACTCTATCGGGGTACTCGAATCCGTGCATCGAGAGACGATAAAAAGAAAGAGGAGACGCATCGTGGTGAAGAAGAAGCCGCGGCGGGGTCTGCGCAACGAACCCTTGCCATTCGACGTTGGAGTAATTACGAGAGGGGCACGAGAAGAGTGGCCCTCTTTGACGTACTGCGGCATACGTGTACCTCGGTAATTCCACATGCGAGTGGCCGCATCAAAGAGCAAATGCTTCGTTCCTATGCGCGCGCGTATGCGCCACGGCACGAACAACAACGTGGGTAATATTCCGACCGGGCGTTAAAGTTTCTCATGGCGCATAATGCGTAACGGTTACATCCTCGAACCTTGTAACGACGAGTTGCAAAACCATTTGCGTCGTATAATTCGCTTGGGTTACGCGCATGCGCCCCCGGGGTCGTTAGAAATTGTCGAAGAGACGAGTGGCGCGAGAGTGCATCGCATTGGGATGCATCACGCGGACGTTTCGAATGCTCGTGCGCATGAGTGTGCACGCTATTACCATTAAGGAACGAGCACCCTCGGAAATCGAAACGGACGAGTCCGCGAAGCGAAGGGTGGGACGAATCGACGAATTAAACGAAGTTTTCGCGGTCGAGGGCAAGGGTGAACTGAAAATTTTCCATTTCTAAAAAAAAATTCTAAACAATTCCGAGCACCCGAGCTACCGAATCTATAAAATTCGCAAAGAGCAGAATCAATGCTTCGCATTCGAAAAACCGCACGGATCGACGCGACGCGCGTTTCTGTTTATTGTCACCATTTCCTACATCCTCATTGATCCGAATCGCTGTCGCAGTCCAGGCGACTGCCGTTCCTGTTTTCGCTTTCCTCGCTTCCATTCTCGGTTATCGAGTTACACGGAGAATTTTAAGAATTGCTCGTTCGACGCAACAGGACACACGCGGGTAACTCTTGTACCTCGTGCAAGACTTCTCGTACACGCCGTTCTCTCGCAGGGTGTTACAGTGTTATTGTGTCAGGCAACGAAACTATGTAGGATAAACGTCGTCGTTCGTGTTCGCTTCACCCGTAGCTCGAGGGAACGTTGGAAATTCTTGGGATAACGCGAAGAGGCTGAAATTATCTGTCGTCACTACGAACTCCGGGTATTCACCGCTGATTGCATATCGAATGCCCCTGTAATGCGACGAGAAGGATGCCAGAAGCACGGAGGAAGAAGCGGATAGGGTTTAAAAATAGTCGTCGCAATTATCCTCGAAACGATGTATCGCGGAAGGCGAGGCGCGCAATCGAGTTAATGTGGGCTTTCATCGACAGGCGGAGAAATACTCGAGAAAGAGTGCGGGACATTCCTCGCGCCCAATGTATTCCCACTCTCTCGAATTACATCCTTTTACGTGTGTTTGCTCGAGGACACGCAGGACTTAACGGATCGCTGGACGGCCACTTGTCGCGAGTCTCTTGACGGGTTTTCAGTGGAAATTCAAGTGGTCTCGGCCTCACCTCTTCTCACTCTCTCCACGTCTATTTGCGTTTTTCCCTCCTTCCTGCTCATCTTCCTCCTTCCCTCTTCTTCCTCCTCCTTCGTCTCTCTCGCTCGGACACCACTCGAACGGGGTTACTTAGGAAGCATAAACTGCTATTTCGCTCGACACTCTCTCGCGCGCGCGAGCGCGCATCGCCTAACGGTATTTCGCATGTCTGCGGAGCGACGATGACGAAGGAAACATTCCGATAATTTTCCAAAAATAAACGAGCGAGCGGCGAACGTAAATGTAAACAGACGTTTGTGGGTAAGCCCGCGGGCTTATTGCCTTTCATTGCGATACGTTGGTCATGGCCGTCGTCCTTTGGTCTGCCAGACGATGCGACTTCCACATTTGTCCGGCTCGTTGGCACACGCGGAAGAATTATTATTTAGGTGTCCAGTGAGCGGCGAGTTTTTTGCGAATATCTCGACGACCGGTGACGCGGTTTTTCTCTCCAGTGAAATTCCACGCGGTACACCCGACACTCTCGTGTCACCCGCAACGGTATCTCGCGTGTCTGGCTGCAAGGAAAATCCCTAATAATTTTCCGTGTGTCCATGGCAACGTCGAGTTGGATTCGCGTATAAAATACGGCTACTCGATACGTAACCCGAGACCGCAAGAGCATTCTAACTTACCCAGGAATATAATCGTTACGTCGTGCAAAGATATTCTTCACTTTCATCGTATATTTCAACGTTTGGAATTGATTCTCGGCTAGCCCTACGGGTTGAGTCTCACGCTCAATAAAAAGAATCCCCTGCATTCTTTCCTAAGCTTAAAGTGAACTTTTAAATATTACCATGCAACCAAAAAATGAAATTACTACTCTATCACCGCGAAAATCGAAAACTTTCGCGTAACGATACTTTTCGTACAATCTTGCGAAGGTTTCGAAATATTTAGAAAATATTCGACATTCCACCGAAAGAATTTTCCAATCCCGTTACACCTCTGCCGCGTCAGTTCGTTACGTTCGATCATCTCGAATCGAGCATTCCATCGCAAGATCGCTCAAGAGATCCCATGAATTTCCGCAGTTTCCCTCGCACGCACGCGCGCGAAACGCGTGGGACTACCTGTTCGCATAAACATGGATGCGGTAGACCGCAACTTAATATCGTTACTGTCTCTCGCTAGGACTGCTAGGCCATATTATGAAGTCGTTACGGTGGACACCGCAAACCGGGTGAGAAACACTACAACAGTACATTATTCGTAAAAGCTCTTCGCGCGAGGAGCGGGATAGGAGAAACATAATTTCAGGCCACAACTGGCGCGTCCCTTAGGAGAGACCCACCTTGAAAGCGATACTCGCCGCTTCTCGAACGCTTCGCTTAATCGTCCCAGGGGATGAGCCCGGCCGTCTAGTCCCTTCGAAAAATCTCAGGCGGAATGTTCAGGCGGTCACCGCAGGGATCGGCGCGATGGAGCATCGTCGAGGGACGATTTAGAAATCGGCACGCGAGTATCGAGTTGCATCTGGAGTATCGCAACGGCCTCTTTCCTTCTCCTCTCGTCACCCTGCGTCTTCGAGGATCGTCTCCTTTCCTTCGCGTGTCTCACTCGATGACTCTCACAGCCGTTTCTCATCACCTCGTCCTCTTTGTCTTCCTACGCCTTTCCCTTTGTCTCGCCTCTCCTCTCGCTCGTCCAACACAACCTTCTCTCTTCGTCTCGATGCCACTCTTCCGTTCTCCCTCTCGTCGACTTTCCGCTCCTCGCGGCACGAGAACGAGAAGCTGACCGCCTCGCGATGGGACCGAACGGAGACGGGCGAAGGGAATGTGACCCATATGTATTAGTAACAAAGACGAGGGAGGGTCGCGCGCGCGAGCCGACGAAGAGATCGTTGAATATTAGCTTACCGAGGGCCCGGCAACGTTACACCGGTTAGAGACTCCGAATCGATTAAGGTTACATCCATCGGAACGCGATCTGCTCCAGATATGCCAAAAGACGTATCCCCTCCTGCGGTTTCGAAGCGAGATGCTATTATTGCTGGGCTCCGTGCGCTTCCAATACAATTCCGAATTCCCCTTTGGGCCGATCGATCGAGTTCCAGGAGAATCGATTACCGCGCTACCTATTCGGATCATTCGTGACCCCATAGTTGTTATATCGATCGTATCAATGAATGATCGAGCTCTAGATGCTTCTTTAAATATTTGCATTCGAAGGCCTTTTTCAAGACGCTCGTCCCCTCCGCATTTCGTTGGGTGTTATTTCCTCGTCAGGAATCTCGTGTAGCTATAGCGAGCGAGGTGAGCTCCCGTCCGAGAGATTCGAAAAGGATTCTTCGGGCGTAAAACTGGGGAACGGATACGCGCGTTGAACGTAAAATTTCCCTCGTCTCGTCGCGAGATTTTGAGAATCTCGTAGTACAGGTTTCACGGATCGACGAACCCGTTCGGTAAATGTCGTCCCATAGGGCCACCGTGTAAAGGCATGGAATGGAATTCAAATGCTGCTGGGTGCCCAGGGGCGCAGGGTAATATTCTACCTGCGTGCCTAGCAAGGTCGTTTGGATTTGACGGACGCGCGTGAGAATTCAAGAAGGCGCGGCGGCGGGCCCTTCTCTCGCGCACGACACGCTCTCCTCAAAGGATCCGACTGACGATCCTCGCTCGACGACACCTCCTTTAAGCGTGACTTTTTTTTTCTCTCCGCCTTATTCCTTTTTTCGCCGACGACGCTTTCCTTCATCCCCTTCGTTCAAAAATTCACGCGAGTATCTTATACGCGTTATTTA
Source organism: Tiphia femorata (assembly GCA_944319695.1). Classification (NCBI taxonomy): domain Eukaryota; kingdom Metazoa; phylum Arthropoda; class Insecta; order Hymenoptera; family Tiphiidae; genus Tiphia; species Tiphia femorata. The sequence continues at coordinate 4,735,771 of OX090899.1, forward strand.
CAGGATAGACGGAACGGTAAGCCGTCTCGACTTGAATACGAAAAAGCGTACGGTGACAAGTGAGTACTTTATATTTGAAGGTATCACGCGAAAAGTCTAGAATATTCGTTTCCATTGAGATATCATCGTACTGAAAAATTCCAGTATTTTTCTTTTCGTTTAAACGAAGACCGATTCGATACCCATCGAGGAAGGGTATCCACGTCAAAACGGCAGAAGCTTCTTCCGTCGACGGGCAAAGAGGGAGACTCTTCGACTCGGGGTACTACTAAGAGGATTACATAAAAAACCGCAGAAATAGTACCGTCGATCGCACTCGACGCCCCGCGAGTATCAGCGTTCTCCTCTTCTCCCACTCTCGTTCTCCTTCTCTCTCTATCTTTCTCGTCGTTAGCGTACGGTCGTTCGAATAGAGCCAATTCGACGCATCCTCCTGCGTCAGAGCGACGTCAGTGGGTTTTCGCACCGTGGGTCGACGAACCCACGGAGGCGCATCCATCCCGACGTTATTTTCAACAACCACGTCTATAAACTGCGCCACTTACGGCCCCGAATCGCACGCGTACGCGCGAATCGCCCGCAGTAACTCACTACTCGTATTCTCTCGAAGTGGTAAAGCGCGCCTTCCGTTATATCGGGCGAGTGGACGAATCGGGAGGAAAGCTCAGCGCGCCAGAAACGGTACCGATCTTCGCCATTTTTCACCGGGCGCTCGAAGAACGCGAGCGTAATCGAAAATTGGACGTAACCTCCTGTAAATCGCTCGAACGTTGACGTTGGACGTAAGTCTTTGCGGTAGAAGCCATTCCGTTCCGCTAGGGCAGACGCGCGCTCCCCTACCAGGTGCTCCATCGCCAGATGTAAACTCGATTTTATCGTGCTCGAATTCTATTACGTACCAGACGTCAAGAAACTATCGATGATTCTGCGTACGGCTACTCCGTTTCGCGAAAGTGCTCTTACGGAGCGGGCTTTCCCGAGAAAATCAATATCGGGTCCGAGCGGACGTAAAAATGCCGAGCTTCCTTCTAGACAACCGTTTGCGTACCACGGGCCGCTTTTGCGCTCTTCAGATTTTAAGAACTACATCAAAAGTCCCTCAGCACGTAAGCTCGCCACAACGCATCGGCCAGTGGCAGTTTTCGCATAAGGATCGCAGGCCGATAGATCGGCCCACTAGCACTAAAAGGGATAAGCTCTACTCGACGTAAATTTGTATCGTACCGTCACAGCTATACCCGTCCAATTTCGCGATTCAAACGTTCGACTTCGCGTTACGCCACGCGATCAAATTTTCTTTCTCCGTCTATCGGTGAAACGAATTGCCTACGATCGATCGGATGGCCCACCTTGCTCACGTCCGAGCAGGGAGCGGTACTCGTGAGCGCGTAACACGCTCGTTACAAACAACGAACAGTGCGCGTATATCCGATACGAGGATGAGAAGAGGTTGACGGAAATCCTCTCGTACGTCAGAGGATGCCGCTATCGTCGTGGCTCCCGCACCATCACCCTTTATACCCTGCCTCGCGTTGCACGAACGCTTTCCTCTTCTCTCTCTCCGCGTTTATCCTCTCCCTCGTTTCTTTCGCGCTTCTCGACGTCGACGGTGGCGGACCGAACAAGCGGATATCATTTCACATGCGATAAAGCACGGCCACGGACCATCGAGTCGAGAGACGAAGCGTCCGAGTTTCCAATTTAGAAGAATCGATGCCGCGGGTCTTAGAACTCGTTACCCCCGTTTTAAGCAATAATCTTTCGATTGTTGTTCCTATAGACCTACGCGAGATAAAGTACTCCCAAGGGCTCTTGAAAAACTTTTTCAGCGATTACAAGTAACCGGACGAAGTTCAGTACCGACAACGTGCCATTTTTATCGCAAAGCGACACATCTGAAAAGCCCTCATTCCTGCACGACAAGCAGGTCCGAGTTATTCCGCGAATTGACACGTGTCGTTAGCCGCGCGCAATCACGCCCTCGCAAAGAGCGCTTACCAAAGTATATTATTACATTGTGCAAAGGTGGGAATATGAAGGCGGGACGGAATTTATCGTGCGGCCCGACACTCGCGATAAAGCGTTCAAACGTCTGGCTTTGCTTGTTTCGCGAATCGTCGAGGGCGTATAAATGAACCCGTAGAAATGACATACAGCGCGGGATGGAAATTTATCGAGGAATTTGCGAACAAGCTTGAAGAATGACGGAGAAACGTAAACGTTTGCGCGAAATATCGGAAAATTTCAATGGCATACTACTGTGCCGTCCGCTTTGTTCCTCCTGATAGGTCGTAACTCGCGCGCTCCCGTGAATTACGCGATACTCGATGTGTTAGAGTGCTTTCGTGGGACGATGAAAAGAAACAAAATTGTCTTTGCGACCGCTCGTACGTCGTGTTAAGGTGCGAAAAACAAACATTTCCTCCCAGACTCCCGCGTCGTTTCGTTGTGAAACAAATGGAGAAACACGACTGTTTCACTTTCGCCTACGATCTCGGAGAATTGATTGTTAAATCGTAATAACCGATGAGTCTCGTGGATTTGTACATACCTTGTTGTCATTTTAGACTCGCGCTTGCGAGTTTCCTAAAAAGAAACTGACGTACTAAAGTGAAGTACTATAGCATTTTTTGGACGAGTTTGGCGGTACACTCGCGCGCGTCATTTATTCGTCACTGCAGTGGCGTCATTCTGATTACCGACGCAAATTTTCTATCCGCAGGCGTAGAGAATGACTCGATTGATGCACGCACGCTGACCCCTTACGGTTTTACCTCCTGCGACTCATCGTGCTCGGACGTAAGAAAAACGGTACTCCAGGATCGGTGTACCGAATATATTCGTCGAATATTTGCGGTACGGTGTTTGTACTCGTTGTCTGGCCCATTTTATCCGTCTAAGTTTACGCCGTACGCTCATGTCTTCGTACAAGCAGGAGTCATCGGTTAACGGGCCACGATCAAAGACTTTCGTTATGCCGGAAAATATTTCCCCGAGAGACTCGAGTCGGTCCAGTCAGCCAAGCTCTCGGCGCCGTCTAGAATCGAAAGGGAAAAGGCGAGCATCGATTACAGTTTGAAGTCTGCCGGCGGACTGTACATCAAAACGCGCCCAATCCTGTTACTCATCGTCGAAATGCCCAGCTTGGCAATAAATTTCCCGGAAGATTAATAGAACCCGTCCAATAAATATTTTCGGACAAACGCGCCCTCGTCTCGCACGGTAGAACGAGAAATTTTGCTTTTTCGACGTTCGCACGTGCCGCGGATGTTCAAGGTCGCGAGGAAACGAGCTCGTTTATCCTAAAACATCTGTCGGTCGGCAAGACGATCGATGCGGCTGTGGAGGATTACGAATGCGTCGGCGAATTTGAGACAGACGGGTTAAGAAGTTGTAAACGAAACGTTTCCGAAAACGTATCTGACGAGTTGCACGTGCGACGTAGAGAGATTACGGAGGTGTAAATGGAAAAACGGGAAAAGGTAAGAAGGAGAACCGAAAAAAATCGGACGCGATGCGCTTCGTCATTCGCGTTTAGTTACTCGCTCGTCATTGGTCATCTTTTTCTCAATCCTCCGTGGTTTTTTTCCCCGTGTCTTTCTCTTGTGCACATGTATCGCATTTGCCGTTGGTTCGTCCTACTGCACGCGCGCGGAAAGAGCACGCGCACAGAATTCAATTCGCGTATGTAAATCGCGCGGTAAGAACAGGGAGAAGGTGGTCCTCCCGGTTTCGTTGAGATCGCTTCGCACGTTCGATGGTGAGCTTACGTAATTGGAGTCTCGTCGAGGGCGGACCGTTGAATCGCGAGCTCCGTAACTCCACTCGGCGTGTCGCTTTATTTTGGGTCAATGCTACACGGACGGTACATCTTGCGCCCTGTAATTCCTTCACCGTAGACGTAGCATAGGTCATTGTCAGCGACCCCGAGTATTGATTTTAACCTTGAATCTTATGTCTCGAAATATAATCGATCTTTTTCCTTTTTCATTTGGCTTTTCGATCCACCGTCGATTTAACCGAAACCAGTCAACTTAAAGACTATCGAATCTTCCGGCCCGTTAAGTTTTCACCTTCGAAGCGCTCGGTGTCCGAAAGAGAGCCAAACTCACCCCGAAGCCTCGACCTCGAGAACACGTTTTCCGGATCATCTTGTAGCACCGCGACGGAATCTTTACGATCGAAGGTCGTCGGCGGTGGTGGCGCCCGAGCCATCAGGAACCGCAACGCGTAAACGAAAGCGCAGATATTTCCGAGGTGGCGCGAATCGAAGGCCGACGATGGCGCCGCTCTCCTCTTCCGGCGCTTCCTGATGCGAGCGATTATTCCTGAAGCGCGATTGATTTAACTGGGGCTCCCGGAGAGCACTTGGCAGCCGGTACCACGGAGCAGCGCGAATGCCCGAAATAGCCGCGACCACCGTTAAACCGAAACAAACCGCGTTTATAAATGCTCCCTCACTTGATGCATTGTTGAGAAAATATACGCGCGGCCATCGGAATAGAGAGAGAGGAGGAGAGAGAGAAAGAGAGAAAGCGAAACAGGGAGAGGACAGGCCAAGAGATCGGAAAAAATGTTGCTCCTGGTTGAGCTCGACCTGCGACTGACGTCACTGACTCGCGCATGCCGTCTCGCTCCTACCTCGTAGCCCTAGGCTCAACATTCACCTGTTTGTTTAGGGTACTTCGTCCATTTGCCGGACCGCATCCCTTAATTCCTTTGCTGATTATTTTATTACCGATAGGCTCCGCCTGCCGACCGATTCTCCATCGACGATGCACGCTCCAATAGACGGACGAATGGTCGAACAGGTTGGCTTCTCGCGAAAGAAGAAAAGATTTATTTTTGGTGGCCGAGTGGCCCTCTCGCACGCGGATCTTTCTCGCGCGGTCCTTCCTTCCTCTCGATATGTTTACCTTCGGCGAGAGGAAGAAACGAATCGGGCGGGGTCAGTGTTTAACGAGGATCCGCGCGTGTTTGCGATCCGCCCGATCTTCTCCTCTCTTTCTGTTTGCGCACCTTTTTATCTCAGGAGGCGATTTTCCCGAGTGGAAAAGAACCGCGTAGAATCGAAATGAAACGAATACACGGATGCTTTTTAATTTCAATATTGGAGTTTAATGCTCCAGTTATCGGTGCACGGATATAACCGACAAGAGTATCCCAGAGGCTGCTGTTTGAACACACGGTGGGCACGGCGATCATTCGATACTCCTCGATTTGGTGACGGCTCCGGTGTTCGACGCCCGAGCATTTAGAAACAATACGTCTGTGGGGCATATTCGTCTCGTGAATTTTTGTTCCACCGATTCTCTATGGTAGTTTTCAGCTCACTTTACCCAACTCTTCGAAGAACCTTCTTCGATTTCTCCTCCGGGTAATTCGCATCGAAGCACGCCTCGAAACGCATTCGAGCAACGATCAATTTTTCCCCGAGTCACCTGCGAATTCATTCGACGATTGGATCTTACTTTGATTACTCGAAATCGTTTGCGTTCGTCTCCTCTGGGATAGACGAAAGAAGAATACCAAAAGATCAGTACGTGACGCGCCTGTGTATAAACTAATACGCGTACCCTTCGGTATCCGAGTGGATCCAGGGTGGAGGGTGCCAAAGAGCCAATAGGTTTATAGCTTTCCAAGTGGAAAGGACGCTTTTCCAGGTCAAGGTTCTTTCGAGTTCGCTGCGCCCTCGGGTGATCGAAGTTTCTCCGAGAAGGAGAAAGTATCGTCGACGATATTCGAAAGACCGAAGGAAGCAATATTGATGAAAATCTTACGATAGATTTTCTCGTAACTCTATTAATAATAAGCTGTCGAAGATAATGGAAGTGTCACCCGCTGCTTGCGGATACTCGTTTGTTGGTGAATATTCTGGCAGTCGGATGCCTTCCAGGTGTAGAAAAGCTTGGCACGAGGACTCCATCGATATTTTCGTGTCGAACTGAACACACGTCGATTAATCTTCTCTGTCCCGGACATATCGTATTCTCGGGGCGAGAGTTCGCACAATGTTTACAGGCGAGTGAAGCTGCGGTCATCCGTGGAAGCGATAGGAAAAGGTATGGTTAGGGCTTTGTCGAAGGTCCAGGGCATTGATTTTCAATAGGTCAGCCGCGAACACCTCGGCAATATTGTAGCCCGCCTACGAGCTCCACTCCTGTTTACATTAAGCTTTTGTCGTTAAATTTTGGTTTGGTCTCCTTCACGCCTCGACGCGTCCCGATGCCTCTTCATCGATTCTCGTGAAAACTAATCACGCTCGAGTGGACGCCCGTGTTAACCTCCACGGGTTTTATTAATATCTCCGACGAATTAATCGTTCGGTAAATCCTTCGCCGATTAGTCGCAATGGAACGTAAGGATATTAGAAACGACAAAAGAATTCTATGGAGAAGATAGATCGCGGTGATGCTTTTCTCACGAAGACATTAAGCATTTCCAATCAACCTCGTAATCCAACCTTGTCGTTAACTTTACGTCGCGCATTCGCACCGTGTAGACATTATTTCTTGTGAAACGCGAAGGCCAGCGCGCGATAAATTTTCGTGACACTTTAACACGCGCAGTCGCGTTATCCCTGGTAATCCCATTCGCGGCTGGCAAAGGGGACGACAGCCCGTTTCCAGCATTGACGAGGAAAGCTACCATTAAAATATGGTAACGGGCCATGCCGTTGCATCCACGTTACGACGACACTCGGCAGGGCTCGTAAACGCGGCCCGCTTAAAAGCAACCCGCCCGTTCCCTCCTCCCACATTTTCTTTTGTCAATGCCTTGAAACGTATTCACCGTCTCTCTGGGGCCATCTCCCGCACGACGTAGGAATGGGCAGAAGGCGATGGAATGAGAACGGAAGAGAAGCATGATTTTCCTGGACCGCCTCACGGTTCCTATCTCCTTCGTTCGCGATATTGTTTCAGCTGCTGTTCCAGTCGCTGAGGGCTGCAACTGCAATTGCAACTGAAAGTGCAACTGCAACTACCGCCTATCTTAGTATCCAGAGCGATACCGTGCCACGCTTTTGGCGCAGCGTGCTCGCGCGACGATAAAGCAGCACGACGATCCCACCGTCACGCTCCAGTCCCTGAAGGTTGAGGATCGTAAACCAATATTATTATTCGGTACCGAGCAAAAGCGCGGACGAGAGTATCACGCCCGTTACTCTCTACCGTCCAACATTGTGTAAATTGAGTCGTAAGCCATCCTCCTACCAATATCAACGAACGGTGCGTGTGCCTGTCGAGATGATAGGTCCGTCGATACACCCGGTAATACGCACGCAGCACTCACCCCGCGCGCAAGCGCCCGTAACCGTGAACATTTGGCAGAATAAATATTCCTCTCTCTTGTGTACCGAGCGTAGGCTGGTCGTGCATTGATTTTTCGATATTCGTTTTCGCCTCGAAAATTCGCAATCGCGACACCCGAAGAGGATTAGTTAGCAGATGGATCTTCTTGGAGATCGAAGGCTGTTATTAAATTCTACACGTTTGTCATTTTATAATGAAAACTCGAAATTTTTAATCGCATAAAGATTTCGACAGAATAATAGTACAGATGGAACAGTTTTATAGTTCGTAAAGTGGAATTTCAAATTAAGCTTGCCCTTTTCCCTTTCGTTCCACCGATAGAAATTTAATTTGGGATTAGCACGGTTAAAGGCTACTGTATCCGCTTCGTCGGCTCGATTCTTTTCACCTTCTTTTCCACGCCGAAATTAGCAACGCGTAAATAAGCCAGCGATCAACAATTCAGCCGTTGTGCTCTTTATCTCTTTGTGCGGTGGGCACACGTCGGCAGGAGGTATTTTCAGGCTTTACGAATCCTCCTCGCCCCAAGCGCATCGTGCTCTATTTTGACGCACTTTCGATTCGCGCCCTTTATTTAGATTTCGTTCTCGGAAGGGATCATCGTAGTCGGAGATGGTCTCCCTTGAATTCTCTACGCCGTGGTGCTCGTCTACAATTTCACTTCTCACTTTCCTAATTGAAAGCGCAATTGGACTCGTAAACCTTGATAAATAGACCTAAATCTAAAATATTCCTCGAATGCGAATTTTTGTCTGCGATTTTAAATGCTCGATTACGTAAAATTCCCATGGCAAAACGAGGAAGCGTGCACCTTTCGAGGACGGTGTACATTCATCGACTTTCAGTTTACTCTCCAGCAGCGGTCACAAGTAGAAAAAGAATTGCTCCCTGAAATTGACGTCAACGACGGGATCGACGCGCGTCGTCGGTCACGTAGCCGTTCAAGGTCTCCGGAACGTTGGGAAGCGGTAAATCACGACCTTGAAAAGCTCACGATACCAAGTATACGTTGGGTAGGCCAAGAAGAACCAACACATTGATACGAGACGATGACGCGATCCCCGTAAAATTCATAAACCGTCGAAAATTCCGGCGAACTCGATGAAAATATTTTTCACCGTGAAATCCAAACGGAAGCTGACCCTATTCCTCTCCGTATTAAAAAATCGTCGATTATAAAAAATAATAAACGATCTATCGCACGAAGGAAGCTATACGTTCCATCAGAATGCGCTTCGAACTGGCGAATCAATAGAAACGTGGAAAGCAAATGTCTCTACGCTCGTTAAGAGGAATTAACGCGCCTCGGGTATGAAAATTTTGTTGGTCGCCGTTGGCATTATCCGCTTTGGCAGGTGCAACCCGAGTGAATCAAAGGACGTCGAAACGTCAAGCGTCATCGGGGAGAGGTGCTGGCGAATTCATTGAGAAAACGTAGGAGGGAGAAGGACAGTGAGTCCCGGCGGACGCGGGGTTCAACGAACGCCTAGCCCATTGCATTAGAATATTGGCTTGGTTGACGCCTCCGCCGCTTCTCTCCCTCGCTGGTCCCCGTCCCGCTCCTCTTTCTCCTTTTCCACGTCGACATCCTCCTCTCCTTCGTCCGTTCTTCTCACTGCTCTCGCTCGCAACGAAACGGCAGACGATGTTGTGATTACTCGCGAGCGCGCTCCGCTTCACGCGCTTGTCCCCGTGCCGCCGCGGATGGAACTGAACGATAAAAACTTGTTTTATTGCACCTACGTGGTCGACGCCACTTTGTCCCGTAATGATCGTGCGGCTCGCGTTACGGGATAAGTCGAGCGGCAAGGAAGGATAAGCGCATTAGAAAGGAGAAAAGGGCCTGCCAAAGGCAGAGAAATAGGGAGTTCGTGAACTACGAAGCGAAGAATCGCGCTTGAGAAATTTCGGTGCGTATCCCCACGACGCAGCACTTTCTCGAAGTTCCGTTCCGAGTAATCGCACGAGCTTGCCTTCGATAAAGAAAATATGTTACGCGAGAATTGTCTGGAAACTGACGCAACCAACGTTGAAAGTTTCGCCGTATTTATACCCCGCGACTTCACTCTCACCCTATCCCATCTTCGACCGATTCCAGGAAGCGTCCTTAAGATCCGCACCAGTCTCAAGACTACAGAGGGGTCGTTTGAGTTGACGCGAGAGCCCCGGAGCTTCTCTCCGGATGACATCGCCTTCCTTGTTACTCCGCCGATCGCGCAAAATGTTGTTGGGCACGTGGGTGTTGAGTGAGCAGCGTACAATATCCCTGCACGAATGAATGCGCCGTTACCGGTGCGAGATAAACGGTCTTAAGCAACTCGCGTGCGCGCGCTTTAGCCCACGTCAGAAGACAAGGGAGAAGCTCTCCTTCGTGCTCCGAGGGAAAAGCGATTTACAGGATACGCGACGTACGTTTCCGTGAGAAGATGCGAAAAGATATTGAAATCATTTACGAGTCTTAGGACGAATTTTCTTACGTACTCTTGCGCTTTCGAAACCACGAACGAGTACTCGAAAGAATTTCTGGGCATTCCAAGATAACAAAGAAGCGTCCTATTGCGAAATAATTGATACAGTTTACTCGAGAATATAATTATCTCTCTTGTCATTTGAATGGAAGGTCCATCGGAAACAACAGATCTACGATCCACCCGCGCGCTCTCAAGCATCGCGCGAATACTACCCTAATCCAAGAAACGAGTAACAAGATCGTTTCCAAGCTCTTTCGCTTTCACTCCTCGGCGAATTTACAACGTGGAAAATCTTTCCTTCGGACCGCTCTCTCCCAACCCCCGCACTGTTCCATCTATGCCGCGAAACGCTTTAAAATCCATTAGTATGTATATGGGATACCTTTTAGCAGATTGCACCACCTTCGCGAAGGGGTGCGGCCCACGCCAGCCTGCGCCGGTGTGTATAATGATTCCTTCTTGCTCGTGGGAAACTCGCTCGTATTCGCGAAAAGATGGAAAGCCTTTCGCGAGAGGAGGCCAGCAAGACTCGCACTGAGAAGAGGGCCGGATAATGCCTAGGATAACTGACTATTCCGCATGCTCCCTCCTACTTACTCTCTACCCTTCTCGCTCGCACTCTCGTCCTCTTGTTCTCCAGATCTCGACGGAATTCCTCGCTCTCGTGATCCTTACCCCACTTTCGATGAGATGATTGTACCTCATCTTGACAGAATGAAACCTAGCGAGAGAGATGATAGCGGCGAATGCTAAGAAGTCTAAATTATACCGTCCACTCGTACCACCACCGCCACGAGGAGGAAGTGCTGTGAAACTCGTAGCAACGAGGCGAGTGCGCTCTCGCTATTTACCTACATCTTTCTCCGTGTCCTATAACCGTAGTCCTTGTTTATATCCCGAGATTGTGCGAGAACTTTTATTCTCGCGTGATAATTTTTCCCATTCGTACAGTTAACTGGATACAGTAGACTGCCGTATAATGCGAGTTCCTACAACGCGAATGCATACAACGGGCCAAAGATTTCGCGACCACTGTTTTCGTAGAACGCTATTTCTCGTAGAACGTGCCAAATGATAATACGTTTTTTCTTAACCAACAGCGTATATATGTCAATTACTTTTAAAATAATGTCCCATTTGATAGAACGCAGAGAACAAACGTTGGCGTGGCAATAATCATTCAAACGTGTTACTATATTTGATTAGACCTGTATAGTTAGATTATATCTATTGTGAGAGAAAAATTCTCGCCTAGTATGATTTCCTATAACGCGAATTCATACAACGTGTGACACATTAACCGAGTTATGTGAGAGTCTACTATACGCGAATTGATTCGATCCAGGGTAGGCGCGCATCCCTACTTACTCTCCAGGTCGAGGGCGGACACCCGATAACGAAGCAATCTACGCTTAATTAAATTCCCCATTCCCGCTTGAAATTCGATAGAGCATCGGCTGATCGTGCAATTGGAAGACGAGTGACGATCCTATTTGTTCTTTTTCCAGGTACGTACAGCTGGTCCCCGCTAGTGCACGCGCGGCTCAAGAGTGAGTACCAATCGCACACACACTTGACCCCCTGACTCTTCTCTTAACTGCTCAAAAGTTCGTTAACCTCGCGTTATTTCGCAGGTCGCCCAACCTTATTATTTTCGGTTGGCGACCACCAGAAACGGCGTCTTCGAACCTACTAATTTTTGCCTTGCAATCTATAATAGATTCTCACGAGACTTACGTGTTGGTCGCGACGATAAAAACTCAATTATCGTCCGGCAAATTTCTATTTTGCATTTGCATCGGTTTCCTCGCTCTCGAGCGGAGACTCGTCCGAAAAAGGCAAATCGGCGCGACGCGGACTTATGCATAACTTGTGTAGCAAACCGAGGTGTCTGGCGTCGTCCTCCCTGGCACATTTATAGACTGCGAGAAAGTCGAACATCAATGCGACCAGGTACATTCCTCCCCTTGCCCTATCTTCTGCCTCGCTTCAACCTGTCTCTCACACCCACTCGTTCTCCCGTTATTAAATCTTCGCATTTCCATTCCTCACCAGCCTCGCTCCAATTTCAACTTCTCCCTTATTCATTCCTACGTTCGAGTTCCTCTTTCCGCTTCCTCTCATCCGCTCTGAAACATCTCCGAGCGCGGAGCGGAAGATGCGAAGGCGAAAAAGGTCGTGCTCTTTCGGATCATGGCAGCTTGGTTGAGGCCCACGTAAAAATTGATAGCCAGCTGAACGCTCTCCCGGGATGCTTAGATATGCACGCTCGTACGCGTGCAACCGGCAACCACCGTCGTTCGCCACCTACGAATTTCCAGAGAAAGGCGATACCATCGTCTAACGCGCGTGCACGTTCCACTTTGTCGAGATTCCGGCCGATCCATTTCGACTTTGAGAAACGTCGAAGAAGCGGTACCGCTGTTATCCTTGCTGAATAGAATTCGAAACGGGACGATCGGTAGGTGCTTCGTTCCGTTACGTAACGCGACCCCGAAATATCGATTTTCGATTCTCCAGACTCTCGTGCTTCCACATTACGATCGATCATCTAGGGCGGATAAAAATTGCGAGCGTGGCTTAAGTGCGCGTATATAATCACCTTAAGGGATAATAAATAGACATATCCCACGTCTGCGTCTTACTCGCTTACTCGGTGAATAAACAACTTAACGCGTGGCATAAGTGAATAAAGCTGGGTGAAATACGCTTTTTTTATCCCCGTGGAATCCGGAGCTCTTGAACTCTGACATTTCAAGGTGGCTACTGACAAAGACAGACGAGTTCGCCGCCGTTTACGCTTTAATATTCCCTTTATAGCGCTCGAGGCTTTATTGCGGAGCTTACGGCGAAAAATAAAGCGAAAACCAGCCTGAAAGCGCGAATCAACCCCCCCGAGATCGTTACCGAACGCGCGTCGTCGTGTTAAATTTCGGTCGGTGATTAACGGCCACCTTTATCCCCGATATTCCAGAAAAGACGCGATAAAGGCTGCGAGTTCAATCTTCGTCGACGATTACGTCGACGTGACCATCGCTAAAACTCTAAAGGACAAAATTTAAATATTAGCGCGCGAGCCAAACGAGAAACGAGGAAATAAAATGATCTCACGCGAGAACCGCCGGACCGTCTCTCGCGTCTTAAGGTGAGGGACGGTTTCCGGGCTCCTCTCCACGCGAGCATTACGATATGGCGTACGCGGCGCATCGGTGCACGTTATTTATGGGGAAGAGCAATAACGAAATATTTATGACAGTGCGCCCGGAGTAATTAGCATAACACGTAACGCTTCGAGGCGAATTCTGGCGCGGACGTGCGTGCCACGTAATGTGGCGCCTGGAGAATTCGGACCACCCAAACGAGTCGCACAAGGGGGGAAGAGGGAGAGAAAGAGAAAAGGAAAGAAAGAGAGAGAAAGAGAGGAGAGGTCTTTCGGTGCAACATGGCGTGCCGCGCGACGAGTTAGTCGCCGACGGTCGTTGCTCGACGATCCGTTTTCAAATGTATCGGCTGGGGAGTGTGCGCGCCTAGTCGAGCAGAACGCGCAGAAAGAGAGCAGCACGCGAAGCGTTGGGGAACGAGTCCCTCGCTATCTGCAGCCCCGGTGCACCGACGCGTTCCTTCCGTTTAAAAAGTCAACCGTCCCGCGATGCGGCGCGCCAGATAATGCCAAACGCTTCTTACCGAATTGTCACCTACGATGCCAATACCGTCACTGATACAGTTACCCCCATTATTCCTACCATGCTCCATGCCGCGACCCTAATGTATTTGGAATGTGCATTTAAAATGATAGCTCTTCCGTCGATCGTTTGGATCTTATCGATGAGATAAGCCGAGGAAAGACGATCTCCTTCCCTTCTCGTCTCTCACCAAGGTCTCTAACCCTCTTGGCGCGCGCGCGCGAACGGGCGAGGAAAAGAAATAGGAGAAAATAGTGGCGGAAGCAACGGTAAAACGACGAGCTGGTATCTAGCAGATTGGAACTGCCGGGACGACAAGATCCTCGCTCGGTATCTCATATCTCGGCGTTAAGCTATAGTCCATAATTCAACGATATCGCGTCACTTTTCACGCCTCTACTCGTTAACCTCGCCGAATGATAAGAGGAAGAAGAAGAAAGCAGAAGCGGGGGTAGGATGCGACCGAGAGATACTGCCCAGCGGAAACGGTAGTTCATGCGAGAACGCGTCATCGTGGTGGGAATAAGTCCCGGTGAGTTACTTGGGCGAGCGAGCTCGCTTGGGTAGCTCGAGAGCGAAACAACACGACAAATTTAATGGAGCAACGGTAAGGTAGCGCGGCGCACTCAACAGGTTCTAATCGTTACACCGGGAGAATCCCTCGGTATATCATATTCCGAAAGAGCGCTGGATGGGTGGATTATGCACTGCCCGTTTATCGTTTCCTGCAAGCTCTTTCTCGCGTTCCTCAAAACGATTAACCGTTTAGGCGTTGAACAGTTTGTTTTTGATTCTTGATAATGACGCGAGAGAAGCACGATTATACTCGTCGACGCAGAAACGCTAAAAGGGTTGTATCCTTTGTTGATTCGAGAATAATCGAGAGGAAAGCAACAAGGAGGAAAAAATACGCATCAACGAAAATGGACGTCGCGTGCGCATCAGTAGATTACTTCGATTCGCGACTTTTAACGCGGCAAAATTAAAGTCAAACCAACAACTGTGGTTCCAACGAGCGTTCCTTTGGCTGATTCGTTTGAGCGAAATTGCAAAGGAATCGTTTCTACACCACCGTGCAAGATGACGCTCGGATATATTTTCGCCTTCACGATTAAAATTAAAAACCATACCCCTGGATTCTTAATTTCGATCGCGAAACGAGCATCGACGAGAAGAAAGCGTACGATTTTTACTTAAGTGGCCAAGCCATTGACCCACTATGAAAATATCACCGAGCACCTACCGCAGAAATCGGAGAAAATTTTATGTGCGCCTCCACTCGAAACGCCCCACCCAATACGCTCGTGCGCGATCGAGTGACCGCGTGTGAGTGAAACGCGCGCGTGCGCGTCTCGCATACGTACACGAATTGTGCACGATTGTACAACTCATTTGAATATGCGTACACGCAACTCGGGCCCGACGCGCTCGGCCGAGGCATCCACAACGCTTCTCCGATACACGCCGAGAATCCGTTTACTAATGAACTGTATTATTTGCGATATATCCCCTCGCGGATTTGCATTAACACGGCTTTTATTGCATTTAATTAAATCCTCCTTTTAGGCGCGTCTCGAGCACCGCCAAACCGTTCGCCGCCTCGCTACTTCTCTCTCCTCTTTTTTCCTCCCCGTTGCTTTCTCGAGTATCGTAGCGTATTCGCGAAAGTCGCGAGAGATAAAGTCTGTGTACGTGCGAGAGAAGGAAAGAGACGGAGAGCGTACGCGTTGCGGTTAATCCAGACAAATCGAAGCGGTTTGGCGATTAACCGATGCAAATTAGCATTCTTCCTTCTTGTTGTTCCCTTTGAAGGCGTGTTACGCCAGAGGGATGGGGAGAGGAAGCGATTGAGCAACGCCCGTGTTATCGACGCTCGCGTTCGTTCGACGAGAGAGAAAAAAAGGGGATCACCGATTACACGCGGAAGGCACGTTGAACCCAACGAGGTAAAGTTTCCTCGACGTCGACGAAAGGGAAGGGCCCAGCTCCGACCGCTGAACAAGGAGAGACCCGTCCTCTTTCCGGTGAGACGGCATAACGAGATTATCGAAGGATTTTATTACCGAACTTCGGAGTTCGCCTCCGACTTTCTCCAGACTGATCGAGAGAGAGAGAGATGAGAGAGCGAATCGTTCGTTGCCCGCAAAGTCGCGGACGACGCGCGATGATCCCGATTAATTTCGACGGGAGTTCGGCAACCGATTTCACGCTCCTTTGCTTTTACCGTCCTATCGTTCCAACCTGCCTGGAGCAAGGCGAGCTCAAGTGCCGATACCCACGGAGGGAATTCATCTGTGAAACTGATCGATCGACGCTGCGATTCCGACTCCAGGTTTACCGAAGGAACGATTATTTGGTTAGATAAGTTTCACGACGTTCGGTAAGCGTAGTAGGATCGATTGCCTACATCGATCGAGAATCAGGAGAGTATTAATTAAGTTAATATCGGGTTGCGCCTATTTAGTCATTCCTTGAAAATCCATCGAGCTTACTCGAGCTCGATCCCTCCTCCTCGTCGAACAAGCGAGGAATCGCGTTCACATAATATCCACGGGGGAATGACATCGTAGGGGAAATCATCCCATGAACGATAATATATTAATCTTGCGGAAGAACGCCCTTCAACGAGCCAATAGACATCCTTCCGCCTGGCGCAGCGGTGCTCAAATTTTCTCGTGCTACGAGATTCTCCGGACAAATTGAACTTTCAACCGAGTTTAATCGCACGGGAGTGCCGGCGTGCGATAAAATGGTCGAAGCAAGTGCAAAAATAAGATCGAATCGGACCGCGTGTTCTACTCGATGCGATCGGAATTGTTATATCGTTTTCCGTTCTACCGAGATCGAGCACAATTTTCACTTTCATTAAGCCGGCCTGGGTAATGCCGCGGGGTGGTTCGTTACGCAAAATGGTGTTACTCTCCTCGTATCTCTTGCTCTGCCGAGAGTTCACCTCGTGTGTATCTCACGAGAGTTTCTTTAGGAAGGCCGCGGCGCTCTTGACTCGTTAGCGCGAGAGAGTTTTATGGGACGTATGGATTGCGGGCGAACGGCTACGCGCTGTTTCGTAAGTTCCTCTTGTAAATGTAGGCTTTACCCTTTGTAATTCTTGCGCTTAGGATGTTTCACCTCTCCCCGCGCCGGTTCGCGTGATCCGATGTAAATGAATGGTAATTAGGGAGATTTGTGACAATGTTCTACGGATATTTAGGAAAAAGTACATGGGCTTCGATCGTGTAAGGAAATCAGTTAAGCACCAATCGGGAGAGGCTGTAGATATCTGTGCCCATTGGACGAGAGTAGGAGAGTTAGTTGAACCTACATCGCACCCAGCAACCGTTCACGAATCCTTCCAACCTCATTTTAATTGCAAGAAGCTCTTTTCTAGCCGACTTTCGAACGGCATGCCGGAGTTTTATACCGTCCTGACCATATTTTACTTAATTCTTCTCCATACCTGCGACGAGTGAGCCTCGCGCCGCGTCGGTGGTAATACTTTTAACGTCGAAGCAAAATGAAGAATTAAAATTGCGAGAGGAGAAAAAAATGAAAAGAGACATCGTCGAATCGACGAATACAGCACGGTCCTCCGGGTAATTTCGGCCCCGTCTCCTTCGACGATGAAATACGATTCGCTAGTGGATTTCGGAGCTCGCGATCTTTTTCGCTCCTCGGCCAAAGCGACGAGAGAGCCGAAATATCATTACGTCCCGTCGTAAATCACTATGCCACGCACTAAATTGCGAACTCGACGATCGTGGCGCTTGGAGATGTTGCGCCTTCGCCGGAAAGAAAAGGGAAAGGGTCGAGAAGCGCGAGAATATTCGAAAGCATCGTTTTTAACCTCGCAATTTAGCAGTAGCCTTATGGAACTTTTTTTTACACGCACCATGTTCCGCGCTCGTGAGAGTCATCACAGAGTCAACAGAGTCGACGGAAACAACGGATACGGGACACGCTTAATCTCAACTTATCTCTCGTTCTCTGCATAAGGCATAAATAATACCTAAACTAAATGAAACTAAAAAGATGGTCTTTCTCTCCTGTGATCGATATACGGAAAATGTGCCAAGGTACCCAGATGCTAGCGGACGGTGGTAACCCCTATACTAAAACAAACAATTCTCCATGTAAATCCTCTTAATTGACAAGT
The DNA here is from genome assembly GCA_944319695.1 of Tiphia femorata. Classification (NCBI taxonomy): domain Eukaryota; kingdom Metazoa; phylum Arthropoda; class Insecta; order Hymenoptera; family Tiphiidae; genus Tiphia; species Tiphia femorata. The sequence goes on from OX090899.1 coordinate 4,753,391, forward strand.
TTCCGTAAACCTAGTATTAAACACCGAAACGTCGGAGGCTCGCGAATTCCGAAGAAATCCCGACGAATCTATCGAGAATATAAGGCAAGGACTATCGAGGCGAGAAAAAAAAAAATCCTAATTTACATCGCGACACCTCGAACCAGTCGACGCGGCGCGGCTCTCTCTGGCATAAGTAGGGGCGCTACTTTACATGCCTATCCCGGCCGAATCGTTTTTATGGGGCGCGACCAGACGGAAACACACGACTGCCCTACCGCAATATTGCGCTGCTCTAGGCACGATTCGAATTTATGTAGTTTCACTGCGCTCGCCTCGCCGCGCGATAGAAGCGCGGGGTGTTGCTGTAATGATAGAGCCGTTACTGCGCCGCGCGCTATTCTACGTGCAAGGGCATACGTTTATCTCGTACGATTGAATTTCCATGAAAAATGATACGAGGCGCGAGGAGGCCGGGACCGATGGTCTCGCCCGGTGAATTTCTGTCTTCTAAACTGCACGATCGTCGTTTCGTTGATTCGCGTAGGGGTGCGCCATTTCTGCTTACGCCGCGGTGAAGTCCGTGGGAAGAAAATCGTAATAAGCGGTAATCATTATCGGAGCGGTCGAGGAGGAGGCTGCTTTTTACCGCTTCTTTCGTGGATAGGTGCCTCGAGGAAATTTTCATCTCTCTGCGCAGTACCTCTCCTTCGTTTCTCGTCCCTCTCTTCTCCTCCCCGTCGACGAAAAGAAATACGCAATGCGACGGATTTTTTTCTCTCTTCTCTCTTCCTTCGCCCTTCCCTCGTCGTATCTTTCTCACTCCTCCTCGCGTCTTTCCCTTTCCTTCGTCGTGAGTAGCGTGTATACCTCGTACCACGGGTACACGGTGTTCGTGACTTCGCTTCAAAATAATCCACGAACCCGGCTCTCTCAGCTCCATCCAAAAAATCTTTCTGGGAGGTCCTGCCGGTTGCTGCGAGAGTAGGAAGGAAAGAGGGCGCATCCAGACGCACGCTACAATTGTACAATTTATACGTGGACCACTGTGGCGTCATGCGCGCGTATCATAAAATTCACCAATGGAATCGTACGGGTAAGAGGCGAGATGCGACGAATGTACATCGTCGAAAAAATACTTTAGGAATTTTTATCAAGTGCGCGTCGAAGCTGGACCTCGAGATCTTTTCTCGATCGTTAATCGATGCTGCGAATACGAGAGACATCCCACTATCGACGAGAGCGAAGATATTTCTTTTTTTTGCAGGCCGAATGCTTGAACGGCTGGAACTCGTGACTCATGCCGTTGACCGTACCCAACCGCTCCCGATAATTGCCACGAGGGTTAAGGAAACGTTCGAGGCGTTTTACGCTTTAAATCTCCGCGGTCTCTGGTAGTAAGTAACTACCGAGAAAGTCGTTCCCGGAATCGTTAGTTACGATTCAGAGCTCGTAGCGGCAAGCGTACCCCGAGCGACGACAACGATTCGTTGAACGCTCGTTCCGCCAGGGTTGCGAGGAGGTGGGAGGTGAAGGAGAAGGTAGGAGGCCTCTCGGAAACTCTGGAACTGGAGCACGAGAAATGCTACTTATTTCTTTCGCTCCCCAGCTCGGCGATCGTTTCCAGGTCTTCCGGTATGCGGAAAGTCGCGCGCTTCAAAGGCACACGCGCGTGACCTACTTTGAGCGCGGGACTCGCCACGATGCTCCTTGGGACTGGACCTTAGCGGTTGATCGGGGTGCTCGTGGGATTTCAATGGCGTGAAAGATGACAGTCGACAAAACGATAGACAAGACACTTGCGCGTCGTTCGCTCGTCTCTTTTTATTCGAGAACTTCACACGATTCGTCACCGCGTCTCCTAGACCGGATAAGTAAACTGAAAAAAATATCTGAAACACGTATGACGAGGTTGTCGAGGCTAGTACAGTGAAACAATTCTCTCGAGAAGAGGCACTGTGCTCGCCAGCGAGCAAAATTCCTACATTCCCACGCCCACGCGGTTAATCGCCGCTCCAAGGGTCCAATATGTCGTTCAAGTTCGCGCGGGGTGCCTCCCTTCCCACTTTTCACTCCCGAGAATTTATCGGGTGGACGAATCGCGTCCCGCGATCGTCTCCGCGAATAATTATTCAGGACAATGGGTGAAAGCTCTTTGGCAGCTGCCTATAATCACGATATTCCACGGCGTCGGACGCCCACCTTTTCCTCGACTACTCCATCGACGCGGAAACGCTGTGCTTCGCGCGGAGACCCGCCACCGCTCTCCCACCGTAATTATTCCCTTCCTCGAAACCTCCGCATCGACATGCAGATTCCGTTTCGTTGAAATCGGCTTCCCTCATCGCGCCCCACCTTCTCCTCGTTCCTCCTTGATCCATCGCTTTTTTCCATCCTCCTCTCCACCGGTCCGTTCCGCGAACGAAAACGATTTCGGGGTACGTCAGTGAGTGGCGCCCCACGTAGGAACACTTTCACCCCTGTTTCTCTTTCCCTCCTTATTGTCTTGGAGAATATCAAGCGCGCGCGCGTGCGCCTCGTACCGGACGCGCTTGAAGAGTACCGCGAGAGCACTTCTCACCGCCTCTTCCTCTACTTCCTCGGAATGAAACGGATAGTAGGGACCTTAGTCGTCGGTCGTCTCCGTAGCGAATAATTATTTGAAACAATGGTGAAAGCTTCGGGCCACCGGGGACCCCACCGCAGCGCCCGAGATATCGCGTAACGACGACCAACGACGCCCACCACCGTCGTCGCGCCGAACTCCGTTGACGCGGAAACGAAACTCGCGAGTTCGTTCTCCCCATAATTATGCACAGACGCGCTTCTCGAGAGCTTTGATCTTCCGGGGAAAACGACGCCCGTGCTCCTCGCCGTTTCCCGCGGGAAATTACGAGCGTCCTGTCGTAGCTGATATAAACCGTGGAATAATTCGAATGCGCTTCCAAGGTGCGCGCTCGAGTGAAAGTGCTCCCGGCACGCGTTTAAGTTGTACGAATTAATCGGTTCGCTTCGCCGAACGACATACCGTTAAAATGTTGCGACTCGCCTGGTTCTACGCTTTTGTAGTCCCCTTTATCGTCGAAAGACGCGTCGTTCTTAATATCGGAACGAACAATTATCCGTAAGGTGCGCTCTTTTCTTTGAGAAGGAAAGCCCACGCAGACTGCTTCGAGGAACTAGCAATCGTTCAATTTTATAACACTCGACGTTAATTCCTTTCCTTCGTTTCATCCTCTTCCAGCTCTCCTGCAAAATCGAATTCCTCGAGGGCTTTCACGTCGCCCGTGAGAACGAGTCGGCATTCTTAAATCTCTCATTGACGTACGGGGCACGCGATATATCGAAGGTTCGAGGAAAGGCGAGTGATAAAAATCAGTCGCGGTGGCAAGAGCACCGGCTCTCTTTCGTGTGGCACGATATCTTCATGCATAATTCAGACGTGGGAATGCCTACGCACCTTGGCGTCGCGTACTGCCACGGCGGTTGCTTCGAGTTTATTTGAATGTAGAACAACCGTAACGGCTCTAAGAGGCAACGATATATTATTAGCATCGCGTGGCGGTGGCTGGTCGACGGAGCTCCGACGTATCGAAGAGACGAAGAAGCTACCGGAAGAAATCACCTGTCGTCGGTAATGACAATCTCGAGCGATCGACGATTAAGCGCTGCTACGTCGAGATAGAAATGATCGGTGGAAAATAAAAGGAGAATCTGTACCACTTTCGTAATCAACGGTCTCGCTTGCTGCAACGAAAACGGTACCGCGCGGACTCGGAATGTCATTCTTTGTTTACCTCCTCGGCTCGACTAGGAATAGCGGGTATTATTAGCGGGCCACCGTTAAGGTGTGCAGAAGCGGGGAACGCTTAATGGCCGACGCTAATTAGTCCGTCGTGCTCGCCATTCATTGCGGACCACGAGTATCTGGGCGTGTTTCGAACGCGCGCGAGAGCAGTTCGTTCCGTGTCTTTTCTCCGCTCGGCGGCTTTACCTGGCCGCACGGTTTTCGGCGATCTACGCGGAAGCGCGCGGAACGTTTAACGGCTACGTTCCACGGGACGCAGTGCATTTTCACATTACGCGAAAAAAGTGCAACACGAAATGCTCGTGCCCGTATTCACGAAATTTTCCACGAGGGAGCTTCGTTCTCAAGGTATTTCCTTTACAACAGAATCAAATTGCGATATTAATACTATTCCTACCGACCGGTCAAATGACAGTTTTTAAAATTTCGGTTAGAATTTCCTGTATACAACGTAATTGCATCGCTTTTAAATTTCACGACTGTTACTAACATATACGTATAATACATTTTACAATATTTTAGGAAAAGTCTTGAAATTTAAAGGCGATGTAATTACGTTGTGCATAGGAAATTCTAATCGAAATTTTAAAAACGGTTATTTGACCGGTCGTGGTAGGAATAGTGTTAACGCGTGACATTGAAATTTCGTTAAATTCAGGTGTGAGAAAAACTCTGGTGACTCGTGAGAGCGCGATTTTTGGCAAGCGAAATCAAACGGTGTAGGAACACCTGCGTCAATACGACGCAGTTTTAATTTTGTCCGCGACTGGTTGGTTTTTCGCCGTAACGAAACGTCGCCCATTAGGCGACGCCCACGGAAGTAATTTTTGTACGTACGTACGACGCGAAGGCGTGTAACGAATTAGCAATCTCGCCTCGACGACAAGGCTATTGGGTAGCAATTGTAACTTTGTTGGACCTAGCGCGCACTAGGACCCTCCTGACCCCGTCATACTTCCATTGAAAATATTCCTCGCGAGTCCGAGAATCGAAATGTGCGTACTCGTACCTACACACGTGTCTCTCGACTTTATCTCGATCGCGAGAATACGCGCTAATTAACGAACGCTTTCTCCGGGGGAGCCGATCTTGTCGTACATCCTCAATAAATCTCCATCCTATAACGAGGTTCTGTTCGCTAATGCGTTCGCACAATCGACGGAATCGTCTGGGAAATCGTCGCGAGAACGGTCGCGCGAGCACGCCCAGGAACGACATTCGCGTCGAGCTAATTAGTCATTCCACGTGCCATAATTCAATTCGGGAATAATTTGGTGGCGCTCCAAGAAGCGAAACATTCGTCTCGTGACTTTCCCCGTAGGAGCGTGCGCCTCCGCGATCGCGTGCCTTTACGGACGCAATGCGCGTGAGCACACGTGCACGAGGATACGCACGCGGCAATTAACGAGCTTTCGTTACGAGAACTGACAAGGCTGTAACGGGATTTTAATCACTTTCGACGTCCAGGTGGTCGAGGAGATAGACGGTAACAACATTGCTGCGACGCGCCGAGATACACAGGCTGCCGGGCTTCTCCACCGTGTAGATCAAATGCGAGCTGATAGGAGAAATTGCAGGGAACGTGCCCAAGTAAAAGAGCATTATTAAAGTCCGCCTTCTACTATCTACCGGTTCCTCGTAACTATATCTGGACGGGTGTGCTTTAATTGAAACGAGCACAAAGTTACATCGTCGGCTTCCTCCCCAGCTTTCTCAGCTAGAAGAGAAACGGTTGTAATATCACTCGTTTATCCAGATATTAAAAAAAAAGTATCCTTTGCACGGGAGAGGTAATATCCAATAATCTCTATCGATATCCAAGGACGGTTATCCGATGGAAAATTCACATTCTTATGAAAATTTCCGATAAAGCTAACGGTAGTCAAATCTTTTTCCGACAATTAAGTATCGTGCTTCCCGGAGGGCGCGAGAAAAAAATCAATCGCCGGATAACCCGAGGCACGCGAACTCGAACTGTCGCGATATTATTGCAATAATCATTCCCATCCGGTACGTGCTCGTTCTCTTTCCTACGTTGCACGCGCACGAACCATCGTCGACGTAGTCTAGATATAAGCTCGGGGCGATGTGGATGGGGCCAACGAGAAACGCAACGAGTACCGCGGCAGAAATAACAACGGGCGGGCGTACGGGCGCATATCGAATGGGAAAATACGAGTGCGCGATGGGAACGAATTGACAACGGTGGGGGACCGCATGACAGATCGAGGATTGTAAATACAGCCTCGCACGCCCTGCTACCACCACCTCGTTAAAACGAAATAATCTCGGTGGGCTCACGCGCACTCACCACCTACGGCTCTCCCTTCGTTCCTCGAGCGAGAGAGGTCTAACTCGACTGGAGAGTTGAGGTAGGTTAGGTACCCCTCCGTGTCTCAAGCTATTACCAGTTAATGACTACTGCTATGTCCGTTTCTTTCTCCACTTCGTCCCACCCTTTCTTCCTTCCCTCTCACTTCCGTCGCTTACTCGCGGACTCCTCCAACTACTCCTCGTTCCCCCTACGATTTTCTCTATCTCTTATTTCGTTCCTTTCCTCGTCCCGTTTACCTACCTCTTTTTCTCCGAATCGAGACGGACCTTAAACCTCGATCCTAATACGAACTTCATTTGCACGACCTCGAGAAGCATCGCGATCACGCGAGTATGCACGATTGAAAATTAGAGAACCATCCCTTCGTCGGTTCTTTGTTCGTTGTTTATAATTGCGCGCCAATACGGTGAAGAATGGCCTGGAAGGAAAATCCAGGAATGATTGGTGAATATAATATTTGAGGTAGAGAGTAGAGTACGCTTCGCAATTCATCGTGGTAACTTGGGTGTTTTGGACAAAGTGTCCAACCGGTTCGTCCCCTTCCGAATCTTCGCGAGGGACTGGATAGAGAAGGGTCGGGCCATTTTTCCTTTCTCGTTCTTTTCTCTACCTCGTCAGCGTGACAAGTCAACCAAACGGGCCCTGATCACAGCAAGTGGTAGGGTTCCCTTGTATCCTGCTGTTTCGTAGGTTCCAACATCCTCGTTGCGAGGGCGTCGACGGAAAGTCCACAGAAAAAAGTTTCGGTGTGCCGTCCGAATTAAATATCGAAATCTGCTATTCGTCGATCGTTAAGCAAAAGGAGATAATAACGGTGCTTCTCGTAGCAGAAATTCGAATGCATGGAAGCCGTTTCGCTAATCAACCAAGAAGTTTCGAATAGGTATGAAAAGAGACAAACCGGTTCTACGACTTCCAAATCTTTCTAGAGTAAGGCCGGGCTTTCTTTCCGCTTCCTCCCGTGTCTTTTTTTCCTCCTCGTCACCGCGACGATTCTCTCCGCGCGGAGCATAGAGACGCGGCGTGTCCTTTACGCCCTGCTGGGTCGCATTTTTAGAACATCCCGTTGGATCGTGAAGGCCGACCACATCGGACAGCGCAAAAGTTCAAATTATGAGACGGACCTTTTTTGTTGACAGCATAATAAAAGTATTTGAGCCGGGGCGCGCCTACTTTTCACGCGGATATCTTCCATGGCGTTGATTCGATACTTCCCTGTAATACAGCTTACGTAACGATCTGCTTGAAACCCGTCGGCATTGTGTCGCCTTGACGATCCTCCTCATCGTACGTTACGTTACGTCGTCGCGCTGACGTAACAGGACGAAGTAATACGGTATTCTTCTATTCATCGTTATATCCGATCTGTCGTCTCAAATCGAGATCCACTTGCTCTCCTCGCCTCGAATATTTTCAGAACCCACCGAAGAAAAAAATGATCTTTCAAACCATCGAAAAGCTAAGGAACGATCTCCGGGCGAAACGCGAAGATCTGCGCAACGACCTCTGCGTTTCGACCTCTTGTACCGCGTTCAAACTGAATATATTCCTCGCGGTGAAATACCAACGAAATTCGTATTTCGTATGGACGAGAAGATAAATCTTTACCAGTGGTAAAAGGACAGAGAGGAGAGTGGGAGTCGCAAGCAGGAGTCGGACGGGGATGGAGAGGCCGTTGCGGAGAAAAAAGTATGCGCGGCAGAGAGAAAAGGGAGAAAAAGAAGAGCCACGCCTTTGTCCTGCTAGGTCCACCGATCTTTCTCCACCAGGAAGACACGATCGAGGAGGATGAGAGGAAGGAGGAGAAAAAGAAGAGCATCGCGCGGTGGGTTTCCCCGATCCTCGCGCGTGCAGCGTGCGATCTCCGACGAAGTTTCGTCGCTACGCTTGTTTCCTCTCGCGTGGAACACCCGCAAGGTCACCACTGTGCTCGCTCACGCGGCATTGTGCATAAGGGCAGTGTCAAGCGCGCGTGCGCCGGTATTTCTCTTCGCAGGTACTTTCCGGGCATATATTATGTTTGCCATTGGCCGAGTCTTCGTGACACCTGTGTGTACCTTTTCGATATTTTAGCGAGTGCTCTCTCCGGCAAAAGTACAACGGCGTGTAAAGCTCTCTATATGTGTAACGAACATCCATGCACATTTATTTTCTTAGAAGTGGTTGTATAGGTGCCGTCCAAGCGCACGCAGAATCGCGCCCCGTATTAACCCCTTCCGGTAAAATGACGTGTCTAGCTCGTCATTGGTTTTTCATGCCATATCGCACAATGACGAGTTTACTCGTCATGCGACTAAAGTTACTGTTGAATATGATAATTAATTTAGTTTAAAATTTCTAGTGTACTGAATTTGGCAAAACTTTTGTTTTTTTAAATAAAAATTAAATGGTTATTTCATGCACAGTTTTTAGGCACGACCGCAAAGGGAGTGACATATTCATTATTAAATCGTACCGGAAGGGATTAATTCATCCCTCGCGAAGGTGTAAATTATCATTCGCCACTCCTACGCCCTTAATGGATTTCGTCACTCCTGAGGGCATCATTCCGCAAATGATACGTTTGCCGTGTGGTAGGTAGTGGGACCGTCGGTTGTGGTAGTCAGTCGTCGTGCACGAGCCAGGTTTCTTTCGGTAGACCCACCGGAGTGTGTCAGAGGGTGTGCCCACCGCCCATAAACGAAACTCTTCTAACTCCGAGGGTCGATCATTTTTGTGCTCTTCGACGATCAACAAAACAATTTGGGCTTCAATAAAGTGATACACGTACAGATTTGTCCACGTGTAAAAATGAATTTTTCGTAAGCGCGTGGAATTTGTTGCACGTTTGTTCGCGAGTCTTGCGCAACGCGACAAGAGTACAACCTTTTAAAGATTCCGATGCGAGCGTGGATATCGTTAGACCGGCCGATTCGTGCGGTCGGCGAATTTCTAAGCAGAGTCCCGTGGCAGCTCCGTAGAGTGAAGTCTCTCAAGTGATGCTGGGGCAACTGAAAGGCTTATAACGGGCGTAGAGAGCGTTGCCACACATTTATGCGCACAAAGGTAGAGTTGTCGGGAACGAGGACGGATTATAAAAGATCATTCAGCAACGAATGCGGGCGTACACTTGTGCAATGCCGCGCGCGCTCGTAGAGTGGGCATGCCCGAGTGACTAGATTCAGCGACGTTACTTTTACCGTCGAAAACTACGTACACTCCGCACGTGACTCAGTTATTAGCTCAGCTATCGTTAATAATATTACGAAATCTCTACTACGAGCATACGATAGGATGTGTACTCGTCGGCTCGTTCTACTCTAACAAAAGCAGGCGACGCGGAATTATTTCGGTCCCCGCGATCTACGCAAGGGGGTAAATTGTCTTTGAGCACCCTTTAAGTAAACTTGACACGCTTCGCGCGCGTTAAAGCGTACACACGCGCGCTCGATCCATCTTATTCTCCTCTCCCCATTGTTCCACCTCTTCTACCGCGCATCCTCTTCTCCCTCGTTTCTCTCGCACCCACGAGAGGCATCAATTCCGCGCGCATTATCTCGGACTACCCCGCGAACGAAGGTCCGCGGGAAGAGAAGGGAAATTTTTTCAAAATTCACCAAGTTACTTTATCTCATTATAATTCGCCTACGCGACCACTGCCCGCGTACCTACGTTCCGATGTTCCGCGCCGTAATGATCTCTGGACGAAGTGGCCGCGACATTCTCTCGCTCATCATTTTCCTCTTTCCTTCCTCCTCCGCGCTTCCTCACCCGTCGTGCCTTCTCTCCATTCTCCGAGCTCTCCCCATTACTCGTTCCCTACCTCGCCACGAGACTTAGAAGGACTTAGAGAGAATCCGTGTATTCCGTTTTTCGAAGATCGAATACCTCGATAACGCGGAAGAAGGGTGCCTGCCTGCGTCTTCAGTCGTTCCTTCTGCTCCTCTCCCGTTCTCCTTTTGCATCCGCCTCTCGCTCTTTCTCTTTCTCTCTCTCTCTCTCTTTCGCTCTCTTACGCGCAAGGGAGTGCCGCGTAATTAAAGCTATCGTCGGCGCTTGCTTCGCTCGTATTGTCGAGTAGGGCCGAGATAAGGGCAGAAAGAGGGTGAGGCCCGGGATTACAGGGCCTCTTTATGTTACGTCGGGGGGTTTCGAACGCAATTGGAGGGCACTTAGGAGCAAGATGCCTCATTTGCATCTCTATAACAGAGGATGGACGTTGCATCTACGTGTATGCATGAATTTGAGACGGCGGCTACGACGGCGGCTACGACGACGAGACAGGAGAGAGTGTAGGAGGATAGAAAGGAGGGAGAGAAGAAGAAGGAGGAGGACGACTACGACGACGACCCCCGTGGCACCGACGACGTGTACCTTTCCTCCTGTCCTTTTTATTTCGCCCCTTCTCGTAACACACGCGCCTACCTGGCCTTATAGAAATTCCTAGCCGCCAGAAGTCACGAGGTCGCTACGGCCTTGTACGGCTCATTCAAGGTCACCTCAAATAATTCGATCAGTCGGTTTTCATGCGGCACGTTAAGCGGACAAGGGCGTCAAATAAGAAATGTCGATACCGTAGGAAAATTGTGCCTTCACGTGGCTTCTCGTCCATGGAACTTGCAACGGGGCTTTTTTCTACCTACCTCGATCTTACACGCGAAGGATGAGATTGACGTGGCTGCAGTTTCAAGATTGCAATTCTTTTTTTCCAAGCGACGAGAAAAAGGATCGCGAAACGTTCTCGGAATGACACCCGACGCGTCCTGTGACGCGCCACCGAGTCGTAGACTGACGTTGATCTCGTTTCGCTGGATTTCTCGTTTTGCAATCGCGCGATACCACCGTCCTAGTTGAATTTCATCTCTCTCGCGAGGTAGACGTTAATTAAACGGCCAAAGTCAAAGGGACAGCTCGACGGACGGCTCTCGATTCATTAACGAGGGGAGGACGCTATTATTTCACGATTATAAAATACCACGCGTCGATATCAATAAGAGTTGACACTGTTGTTCGACGAACGCGTAGGAACGTGGCCTAGAAATTGCATCGCGTGGACACCTCGTAGTCGTGGAAGATACTTCGAATATTACGCGTTACGTAAGTGGCGCTTGAATATTCGCAATTTGCCTCGTCCCGGGGAAAGAATCCGATAGCTCGCAGCTGTAAGTCGAACGGGCGAACCGACGATACAACTGGAAATGCAAACATTCGTAAGAACGATCTTGTAAAAACGAGAAATGCGTCCGTGGCGGAGGTCGGATCTTCGAAGTGAAACCGCGATTAAACGTCATTGGGAGACAAAGGGTCCCCGATAAATGCCACTATTCGAACGATCCGCGAACTTATAAATACGCGATGGTATGCGAATTTGGGTCGAGCGTTAGAGAATGGGTGACAACGGGTGCGAGGAATCAAGGCGAAGGGTAACAGCAACGTAACGAGTACGTAAGACGGTGTACTTTATGCGACTGTCACGCGCCGCGAAGGGCACTCGAGGCTTTTTTCCGAAAGCGTTCGCGTCCGTGTCCCACAAATCCGGAAAACGCAGGCGCGCGATTGTCCAGCGAAACGTATTCGGGTCAAGTGTACGTCGAAATATGCTCGAGCGAGTATCTCGTCCTCCTTTTTGTATATTTTTGCCTTTCGAATATCTTACCGGTCGTAGGCTGCTCCTACTGTGCGAGCAAATATGCTCGCGGGGGGTATATCGCGCGTCCTTCTTTTTGTATATCTCCGCATTATGAATATCTTACAATCGTAGGTCGCACCTACCGTGCGCGCTAGTATGACGTCCGTTCGAACGAAATGCCCGCATGCGTGGAAACACTCGCGCGTCGGGCACCCAATGCTAAACGCTTACGAAGGCGTGTAACATGGTGGAATTCCTTTAGTTGGTAATGTCGTATCGAAGTGGCTGTTTCGAGTGTAAAGGATCGTTCCGTAGGAAATAAAGAGACTATTCGCACTCACGGACTTGCGAACATGCGCTGTTTCTAAACGAAAGCACGACCTGACGCGAAATACTCCAATTCATTTATGACATCTACGTCCGATTAGGGGGACTCGTTCGTCGGAAGATCTGGATTACGTAATAATTTAATTTAATTTTTTAATTTGTTTGTATCGAAACGATAATGAGGCATTGGTTTCGTCTAACGAGGACTTGCTACCCTTATATAATAAATAAATTGCCACCGAAGTGATCGAGCTACGGTACCCGGATCTTGTTAGCGTTGGTTGTTTTCGATTGTTCGTTGCCCGATTCGCGTTGAAAATATTATCGCGCAGCAGCGGGGACGTGACGTGAAAAAAGCAATAACGAAGCATTCGATCCCAATTAAATTTAGCTTTCCCTTCCAACCTCCGTTGAAACAATCTACACGGACAATTGTTAATTATCGATAACTGATACGAGACGGATAGCCGCCATTCGTCGATAAATAATCACGCATTACAGGTAATCCTCGAGGAGGAAGTTGGCAAAGCGGATCGGATATTTTTCGGAAAGGTGTCCGATATTGTCAATTCTATCGATATCGCTTTTCCGCTTCGCGCGAAATGTCGTGGCATTTTTACCAATTAGTCGCGTCGACGAAAAGAGATTCCAGGATCCCGTGTCAGCCCCGATAACCGGACACGTCGGTCGGCGACCTGCCAATTCTTTTAGAAAGCAGAAATCTAGCCCGATATCGAGCGGACGGAGGACGAGACTGGCGCGTTAACGGCGTTCACGGTAAATTAGCCACTTTCACCGAAACTACGAAAAGTCTCACGACGAATCCTCGTGCTCGGATCTCGCGACGGTCGTCTCTTGGCAACGTCCACCCGTCGTAAATCACCTCTTAAATGCGGCGCCGCCGTGTCAAATTTCGCCGCGGACCTCGCGACGAGGGGATTGAACTAAATCAAAACTGAACTTTCTATTACGACTAATATATTCGTGTATCCTGCCCCGGGTTCATCAAGTGCGGTCCAGAAAGAATTAAGCTTTCTTTTCGCGAGATGTCACGGAAGAGATTGTTGCTTCTCTCGCTGCGAATTTCAAGAGAGAATGTAATTTCCGGCGGAAAGCCTTTCGGCAATTAATTTAATTAGGAACTTAAAGGACAGGAGTCTCCGCTGCATAACTTTCTACTTTAATATCCTATAAAACGAGAGACTCGAAAACGACTTCCTTCAAAAAATCTTCACGTGTCGAACGATTAAAATAAAGTCTACAAATTAATCAAGATCGGATTCACGATTTACCGAGAACACTGTCTGATTTCCGAAGACGCACGTCATTCGGGTATTATTCGCGGTATTGTTCCTATGAACGAACTAAAGTGAGATCATCGTTCTGCAAATGGATTTTCGTGCGAGAAGAGGAGAGAGAAAAATTTTGCGCGCACCCACGTCGAATACTCGAAAACAGAAGCTTCGACCGACAAAACGGCGGCACGACGCGACGGAAGACGACGGCCGATGGAAGACTCTCGGAGATTCTCTCCGATCGGTTCTCGGGCGAAATCTTCTCTCGAATCCTTCTTCGACCCCGATACCCGAGCCGGTTATGTCTCCGTGTATCGCACCGATGGCGGCAATTCGCTCGGAAAGTGTGCGTGCAGGAGCAGGCGCGCCGGTTTCTGGACTGGCGCGTCTGGCTCCGCTGTCGCCTCAATTGCGTAAAAGTAAATCTCCTTACGAAAGGCCGAGCGGGCGGGCGGGCAGGCGGCCGTGCGGCCTTTTATTCCGCACGAGGTGACACACCTACGTGCTCGGCCCCGCCGCTTTATTCAGAACGGCGTGCCCCGTCCGGGATGTTAAACGCGACGACCTACCGCAACGCAATCGCGCCCTCGTCCCTCCCTCTCACCTCACCCCGGTATTATCCGGCGTCGTCGCGCGGATTTCCGTGTCGTCCGTGTTTCTACTCCCCGGAGGTGGAAGGAGGGCGTACGATTGTCGGACGAATAAAAGCGAAAACCCACTTCTTCTGCCCCTTCGCGGTCGAAAGGTTGCGCGAACCAGAGTCCGATCGCCCGACCTATCCTACGGCAAAACTTTTTGGCGTAGGTCGGGCGTGCGCCCTTTTAGAGATCGTTCGCAAGAGAGGATATATCCGTGAATCGATAAATTCGCGAATCGAACTCGCGAGCTGTACGTATGTACTTTCGGCGTGTCTGATCCTAGCGTGACTTAACGACGCGTTAACTGGATCGTCGTTTAATAGAGTGGTGCATGAGGTAAGAGAAAAAGTGCATCGACGGGAAACACGAGCACCGTCTTGCGCCGCGGGTGAGAGGCCACCACGGCGTGCAGAAAATAAAGACGTTAGGCGCCTTCTCTTTCGCTCTCCACAGTAATCTCCTCTTCGTTTCAGTCCTCTTACCGACAAGAGGGTGCCTCCGGGTACCTAGACGACTACCCGCTGCTCGAGAAATCGATAAATTCGCCGCACGGTGATATCGATAGTGATAGTAGCACGGCGTTTTATCGGTCGGCACGATACTCGATCGAGAAAGTCTCTTTCCACGATGCGCGTCGGCGCTTCCTCTTCGCGTCCCGTTTCGCTTTTAGCATCCCTTGCTCGCAGCAGGCGGTACGTGAGTAAGTACGCTTCGCGAAATTCTACGTCACCGGAACGTTAGAATCTTTCTTTCAACGCTCGAAGTAGAAAGAGCGTATTCAAGGGTGTTTACGAAAAATTGTCAATCGTTCATTTTTGAGGACCGTTAGAATTCCGACTACTTACTCGACAACGATCGTCGCGTAAAGAGCAAAGCGAGAAGAAATGGTGAATTGCAAAATGCAAATTCTTTCTGCGCTCCACGCCCGTCCCCTTAGATACCGTGCGTTGCCTGCCGCCTCTTCTTCTTTCTCCCGACAAGGCCGTGAATCGGTTCTTCTGCGTTTCGCTCGGATGGACATGCGAGGAGCGGCCTTACAATTCCAGGAATCAAGGATTCCAGTACTCAAAGATTGCCCGTTAGTTTCTAAGAAATGGAATTTCTCTTCTCCGGTGATTTTGTCGGAGGAGGAAGTGAGAGGTGCGAGCTCGATGTTACTCGCGTTATGCTCCTACCGTCCATCTCGCTCTCTCTCTCACGAAGCACGCTAGAACGATTCGACGAATATGCAATCCGTTTGTCCCGTATTCTCGGCCTAATAGTCGTTCTTTATGCACCGCCTTCGATGTATTTATTATTCCCTCGCGCGATTATTCCATCGATCGCCGCACTCGACTTTACCGCTGGCTCGCAATTCTGTTGTCTTTTTGTCTCCCTCGTTCCTTGCCTCTCCCGATACCGGCAGCTTTAAGCGAAGTGCTTGCGCAATGGAAGAAAGAAAGCGTGCGCGCAAAACCCGCACGACAGCCTAGACAGAACAGCGACTGTGCGGGACAGGCTTCGTGCCCCGTTGTCCAAACGGTCCATAAGAAACGCCCTTTTACACCGCGAGGAGCCGTGGTACCTACTTTGCTCTCTCGTTAAATTTCGACGTCTTTGCGCTATCGCGGAATCAGCCGTTCGCGGATTCGAAGTGGGCGAGCCACGAGTTTTCAGATCGACTTCGAGATAGGCTTCACTGAGCTCGCACGAAACTTCGTTGCGTGCGCCGTAATGATCTAAGGGGCGATATTCACTGATGCTGAAAATGCGACTAAGTCCGACGCTAATCTTCGTCCGTTTGATTTACAGAAATCGAAGCGCAAGAAGCATGCAAGTGGCTGAGGGCTGCAGGATTCCCGCAGTACGCCCAGATGTACGAAGGTAAGTTTATCTCGGGACTTTTCAAAGATTCTGATATTCGGCTATAATATTTGAGGGCATATTTGCGCGATTAGATCATCGTTCTCCCACGTAAATGACTATTCTAATAGTAGTACGCGATAACCGATGTAACGCGAAGGGAGCTTGCCACGAGTGGCGCGGAATACCAAGGTGTCCGCTCATTTCTCATGCATTACGTATTATTCAAAGTAATCCTAGAGGTCTCGTAAGGTTGGAGGTTCGGTAAGCTTACTCGTAAACCGATCGTTCAACTTCTTCGATCCGTCCCGAAGGCGTCCAATTTAATTCGAATTGCTTTGCCCCTTGGATCGATCGATATAGCCCAACGCGGGCAAGAGGCGTCGTTCGATGGAGGAGAGCTAGAATAAATCCAATATAATCGATCATCTGCATTTGCCAGTCTGCATTCCGCACGTTCGTGATCTCGGTCACGTAGCCTCTTTACATTTGCACGAAGCGGACTCATCGTCCGCAACTAGGGCGGGACAATGCGCGCACGCGCAATAACGAGCGCATTGTTGGTAGTCGCCCGCGACAAAGAGCCCGTTATGGGAAGTATTAAAGTGTCCTGCCGCATCAGGTCCACTCTATTATTATTTACGCTCGTACGCGTAGCAGCGATCCGATTCGCTCTGCCCACATGCTCCTCGTTACTCGTGCCCCGACCGTACGCGTTGTCTCGGTCGCGTCTTTCCACCGGTTACGCAGAAAACGCTGCTCTTAACAACAGATCGAATTACTTTTGTCGAAACATTATTTCTCCACGATAACGATCGGCCGTGGGAGTGGCGACGCATCGCGTGACACTTATAGGAAACAATCCCCCAAGAAAGTATCGAGTGGCGAGGGTAAGACGCGCGCGTGTCTTGCGTCACGATAATCACGGCGGCGTCTCTCCTCTTCCAACTTCCTCACGGACGTGCGCGTAACAGTATCATTTTCGAGGTAAACGAAGTCACTCGAGAACTTGCCGGGAGAGCGTGGCGCGCTGGCATTAAGACCAGGTGTGGAGAGACCGTGGAAAGAAGTAATACCTCGTGTTCAGCGGTCATTAACGTCCTTGGGGTCGGTGCGGTGAGTAGTAATGCTAGGTCTTTCTTCAATTTCACGAGGCTAATGCAGGAATAATAATCCTCCTATGCCCTACTCCCCTTCCTACCCTTCCCCGTCCTCTCCCTTGGCGCGAGCCTCTCGTGATTAATGAAGGCAAGGGACTTTTCTTTCGCGCATACGCGCTCGACCGGCCGTCCGCGCTAATTTGCATCCAACCGGAGAGATCAAGTCTACTTCTGGTCACAGAGTGTCACAATGTTGCCACGGAGATTTATGCTTTAGAAGAGACGTCCTTCGTGCTCGCTGAGCTAGCCAGCGGACACTCGTTTACCGAGTCTGAACTTTTTCACCCGATCCGCGAGCCGGATATTCTTCATCTTCTCTCAGATCCCGTTTGAATTTCTTCTCGCGCCTATCGTTACCACGCGACGTCCAGCTATATCGTTGGATTGGAAATGCGAATATATTATTTTTTAAAATCCAACGTAAACCTTCGCGCGTTCAAGCTCGGACTGACTTAAATTTTCGATAAATCGTCCACACTTTGTATCGCTCTTTAATTCGGTATCGGTCGTGGTCCTTGCGTTTCTTCCTCCGCGTCGACCACCGTCGCGCGTTCGCCGAGAAGCACGGAGAGCAGAGAAGAGAAGAGAAGAAAAAGAGGAGGCGTCGAGCCAACGAGAGAGCGCGGGTGTGCGTGTCAGGTGGTCGTCGTTTCGTTCTCGCCTCGGAAATTTATAGCGACTGGTCTTGCGTCGGGCGGTGCCAAAATAATTTCAATCGAGCGGGACTAAAATTATACGGATGTGTCGCCTACCGGCGCGTAGCGGTCGCCACGATTCACGAAATCGTCGCGGGGTGTCGCGGAAGCACGTGCCGCGCGAGCTCTCACTCTCTCTTTCTCTTTTCCTGCATTTTGGATCGCTGCCCGTCGGGGATCGTGTCTCGAGAGAGTATCGTTGTCTATTTCTTTGCTTCCTCGCTTGAATTTCCCTCCCCGTCTTCCTCTCATCGTCGTTCTTCACTTCTGCTCTTCTCTTCCGTTCACCTCGCCAACGCGCCGGAGAGAACATAATCGTCCCGCTTCTGGCAGCCAGACAGTTTGTCTCTTACCCAGAAACGAAGCTTCGCCACGCCCCACTGAGGTTCGCAGCTGTGGACACCCCGATCTGCTTCTCCGCGATGGATTTTGCGGCTCGCTTAATTAGTTGGTCGAAACGTCGCGAATAGAACGCTTTCGAGAAACACCTCGCAGGCCATGATATTCTTTTTAAGTAGACGAGGACGTTTTTCGGAGCGCGTATGTCGGGCGAGATATTTCGAGGATAATCGACGATGATGTAGGTATTCGTTCTCCGCGCCCCCGTGCTAACTTTTCGAGCGAATCGTCGGAAGCTTATCACGGTAAAAGCTTTCGATGTTTCTCATCGCGCGGCGGTGTGCCAGACGTTTTCACGAATCGACTACCTTACCGCAAACACCGGCAAACTTTGAACCTCTCGAAGTTACACCCTTCCAGAATACTTTGGGAAGGCACCGCGGGACCGGCCCCGCTCGAGGATAATTCAAACGGCCGCGCCGCGGATCAAAGGGAAGCGCCAAAGTCGATTGGTTTATTGAAGCGAGCGCCTGTTGTCTCTATGAACACCGCGAACGTGTCGACCTACTTTTGCCGATGCCTTTAGAATTTCGCGTTAGAGACATATACAACGAAACTGGGTGAAGGCTCGCTCGTGGCGAGCGCCATTTCTGTTCTCGCTCAGAAAATTCTCCTTCCTCCGTTTCTTACTCCCCCATTCGTATTTCACCCCAGGACGAGACGCGTGCACACGATTGTTATCGTAACCGTGGATGCTTTACTTCTGCTTTATTTCCGGGGCCAAAGGCTGCCCCCCCACCCCCGGCTGACATCGATGTTTCGGAACAGTCCTTCGACTATCCGTTTCTCTTGCTCCTTGGTACCTTTCCTTTATCCGTTTCTCTTGTTCTCGCATATGACGGAGACTAACAGAAACGGGGAAAAAACCGTGACTTCAATTTTGGGCACCTCCCCTACGTCGATGCTCTCCGAGTCCACGGCCTCCGATAAACACCACCGACGATCTCAACTTCCTTGAGATACTATTCTCGGTGGCGGTGTCACGTTCCCCATTCAAGGCCCCCATGAAAATTGTATAACTGACCTTCCCCGGACCTTCCCGCCGACTTCCTTCACCTTTTGCAATCGCTCCACGATGCCCGTCGGTAGAGCCTTTCTACGTACAAACGATCCCACCCGGTCTCACGAATATTTTGACACGCTTCGCGTGTACTCTGTCATAGGAGGAGTGAAAAATGACCCCACTTTTTTTTCATCCTCGTTTCCCTCCCTTCTCCTCTTTCTCTCCGCCGCGTCGAAGATTAATGAGAAAATGAATTATGCGGCGTTTTAGTGTGGTTAAAAATGGACGCGCGTCCGACAGAAAGAGGGAGAGGGTGAAGGAGGGTGAAGTACGTAGATAAATAGACATTCGTACGCGCGTTAAATTTATTTGTAAAAGTACGGGGCCAAGATAAATACCCGAGTGCGTGCACGGTCTGCGGTCTAAACCCACGGAAGAGAGTCGCGCGCGCGTGTACTTTCTTCGCGTGATTACATTGCTCGGCGGAGCGAGCGCGCGCGATGCAATATTTTGCATGAAGAGGAGGACGATCCTATCAATCGAGTCTCCTCGAGTCTTATCGATAAGTATCGTCGATTGACTCTATGAACTTGAACGATCGAGGATCACTGGTATCGCGCAACGAACACCGCGGATGCACTTACTCATAAATCAACTCCGCTGACATATCAATCGATCGATTGATCGACGACGATTCTTTGGAGAAACGCGAACGCACCGGCACATCCGTTACGAGGAACAGTGCCACTCTATTACGAAACGCGAGGAGTCTCGCGTGGTCTGAGTTAGGTCTGCCTACGTGACTCTCTTGGCGTGGATCGAGCTCTCCGCCGTCGAGACGCGGCATCCCGAGACGTCGCGGCGCTATCTCGTCGGGCGCTGTTTCAACGTCTTCGAGTGTCCTCCTCCTCGTCGAGCCTAATCGCGGCTGTGCGCGCGTAGACGTGCCTTTTTGTCGAACATCAGTGAATGCGCGACGGCCAGATGCTAACAACAGATATACGATGAGAGATGCGACACGCGTGCGCACGTGGCCGTGCGTGTATCGGAGCTTGCCCTGAACAAGATCAGTGATCGATCTAATGCAACTTCACCGGAGGGTAAAATATTCGTAAAACATTTGTGAAATAAATTATTAAATTCAATTAGAAATTAAACGAGCATGAATCAACTTTCTTCTAATTCCGTGGAACGAGCAGTTTGAGAAATTGTCGTTAAACAGTTATTTCGTATATAGCCGGTGTAATATCGTTCTCGATGCATGATGAATATTATAAATCGTGCGAGCCTCTTCGCGGCGCTACGGTGGCATGCACGCGGGACGTATTCCGTGTATACGCAATTAGTCATCTCATCCTTGATTCCTACGGGTACGGGACGATATCTTGATACGAGCTCAGGACCCGTTCGTCGATCAGGTCCCTCCCCTCCATTCAAACGCTGCGCGCCGCACGAATCGCGCGCGCATGCGCACCGAAATCAACCTCATGCTCGACTCGTACGGTCTCCTTTGACGATCGAGCTCGATGCTGCCTCGATTGGCTTCCTTTCGCAGACTTATGACCAGAGATTAACCGTCAAGATGGTATAGACTAGGTGGGGGAAGAAAAATGGTCGTTGAACGTGTGCTTCATTGTGCGACGCGTCCCAAACTGTTTGCATCTTGAGAGACATAGAGAGGGGACATTGCGTAATGCGTCAATGATGAAACCAGGATGCGGCTCGTAAAATTGTTTAACACATTACGCGCCGAGAAACTTTCTTGAAGATATTCTCCGAGATTTCTGAAAGAAGTGACTCACGCGCGTCGTGCAAAAATTCCGCGGTGCCTGAGCAGTTGCGTTTTTTAAGCGGACTGTTTACGCGCTTTTATTGTATCGCGATTGATTTTTTTCCACAAGATCGAGCGAAACGATACACACGGAAACTTATTCACAACAACGAGTAACAGGGCGTGTATCGTGTACCGCATACCATCCTTCGTCCCATCTTTATAATTATATCTGACACTTCCATCGTTCTTTTCGAGAAGGATGCACGATGTACAACGTCGGAGATAACAGTCTAAATATGTCGAGTGAAAATTGATGACGTCACGTTTATCATCCTCGATCATCTCGAAAGTTTACGATCTCTCGACGCGACTAAAGAGAAATACTCGGTGCCAAAAAGAGAGAGAATCCTTCGGCGCGAATTAAAGATTCCCCGTTTAAAGTGAATTACGGAGACAGGCTGAGACAAGCTGAAACGAGGCTGCCACTGCCTGTCTCGCGACTTCGGAGGCTCTCTTTAAACATACTTTTCGGACAAGATCGTTGTCAATATTTGAAGATCGGCGGTCGATAAGATGACAACGGGAGGCGCTCCCGGGATCGTTGGCCTTAATGTACTCCCATTCGGCGTCGAATGAATGAAATTCTCTTATCGGTCACATAACGTAAGTGGCCAGTTGCGACGCATGCTCGCGAGCCCCGGCCGGCCGGGTAATGACAAATGAGGTCATCTCGTCTATCTGATTACACGAAACTTACGGTATCGTGGACGGAGACGGGAACGCGGAGCCCGCGCTTCCTCCGGGGATTGAATGATTACGAGAACAAATCGTGCGCCCCGTCTGTAAAACTTACCACCGATATCGCTCCGATAAGCGATTTCCGTTATTCCTCGGCTTTCGCGCGTTACGGGCACCAAGGGGGATAATTATGTTCACTTGTCCCGGATCTTTACGAGGGGAATTCTTGCGGTACCGTAAACACATCTGCTCTCAGGGAGTCCCTCGATTTTGATTCTTGCATATTTTTTTTCCCTGCGCTCGCGCGTAATCACCCTCGACGTATCTTTACCGCGATAAAAATTGAGAATCTTAAATGTACCGTAAGGTGGATAGGGCGGTCATTTCGGTAAATTCTTACACGCGAGACCAACGTTTTCACGATCCTAGAAAGTTCCATCGTTCTCGGTGGAAAGTCGGTGAACAAGCCCGATAAAACGAAGAGAAAAAAAAGAAAGGGAATGAGAAATTCAAGAAGTAAGAAACGCGACGCCTTTTTAAAGTTTCCCTCCTCTTTGTGGAGCGTCCATTACGCGCGCCTACGCTCGCGCGCGTCCCGTCGGGAATTTAAGTCGTCAAATCCCCGATTTTTACAATTCTCATTCGCGTGCTTCTCGCGAACGCGCACACGCGAGGAGGACGAGGCGGAGAGACGACGTTGATTAACGCGCAATTTCGTGGAATCGAATGGACGTCTCTTGGGTCCAATTCGGCTGAGATTAAATCGGTGAACCGTTAGCAGGAGTCGTCGGCAATATTTCCTCGCCGCTTATATTTTCTACCTTCCGGGTGCACGCCTTCGTGGGGGAAAAGAAACTGCCGAACATTTATATATCTTGCGCGGGAACGAGGACTACGGCACGGTAACCGATCCTCCCGGTACCTATCGACGAAGCCCGAGGATGGCACGGACGAGCCGTGGAAATTGTCCGGAGACCGAGACGCGCCGGTACAAAATTAAAATCTCAATCTTGGAAACGCCGTCGTTGGCTAGAGATTATTGTTGACGTGGAGTTACGAGCCGAGTGTTGTAACTTTACTCTCGTGCGTGACACGCTTGAACGTTTTTTCACCGCTTCCTCGAAGCTTTCGAAACCGTCTGAAACATATTGTTCGCACGATTCGCGCGACAGAGATTTCGGAACGAGCAAAAAATTATAGTCACCGTGGCGCGGTGGAGACTACGAATTTATGCAATACGACAACCCGCCGAGATCCATTTCTCGGAAAGCACCGGGGTTCGTATGTCATCGCGTTGTAATGCGTTATTTTCGAAGTCGAAGAAACGGGCCGGCTTCTTTTATCGCGACGACCGAGAAGGCGTCTGGTCTTTCGAGAGGGAGAAAAAAAATCTGCCAAGAGTATCGACGCGACGTAACGATCGGGTGGGACGACGAAGGAGGTTTTGGCGCGGTCCGACCGAATTCGCTTCGCTCGGTGCCATGCACCCGTTCGCACGCGGGGTTCAGTGTACCTAAGCGCGGCCACGGAAATAGAAGCGTCTGCTGCTGGCGCGCGCGCGCGTGCGTCCGCTTACACGTGATATTCACGTTCGATTCGTGGCCGTAAGCTTCGGAGAAATCGTCTCTTACCCGCTCCACCCTATACCAAACGACGAAGACGATACTCGAAACGTTCGCGAACGGAAGCTCGACGCTCGTTGCATAATTCTGTCGGACCAATCGAAACGTGAACCCCCACGGGTGGTGGCCGAGGGAAGGAATCGAATCGACGTGCGCGCTTCTCTAGTGAGACGTTCGGGCCAGTAGCAGCGGGAAGGAAATTGGCAAACGCGCGCTCGCGCATGTGGGCGCTCGCGCGTGAGCGGAACGTTTAGATGCGGCAAAGGGTAAAACTCGGTGCTTATTCCGCTCTCGCGTGCCGATTGTCTCGAATCGCGCGCGTTTCCGACAGCCAGCGAATGGATAAGTACTTCCTGCGTTACGCGTTTCGTAAGAACGTCCCACCCTCCCACCGAGACACACCGGCGAATAGCTTGCGGAAGCATTTGGGGATTCCTCTCGAGCCACTCGAAGTTCTTCTCGATATCGAATGGTGGTACGCGGAATCCGTTATCGAACGGAAGAGCCCCTCTTATCGCCGACATATCGAGGGAACCGTTGTCGCTTGTTTCACGCAGGTCTCTTGGTATCGCGATTTTTACATAGGGTGTTCTCTCGATTAGCAGAGGTGTCTTCCTACACTCGCGCGCGTTGAGCCAATTGAGCCATCCTTTCGAACGAGCACAACGTCCTCGATCTCTCAGCCTACGTAGATATGGGCCCCGCCTTTACTCGGTTTTGGCTCTAACACGACCGTCGCGCTCATCATCCTCATCATCATCATCGCCGCCACCATCATCGACCCTATCCCACCCTCTCAGATCTTTTTCTTCCTTTACCTCGTGCCCCGACGCTCGCGGTCCGCGCTCGCGAGATCCGAGCGACAAAGTAATCTCGTCGAGATAAATTATTCGCGGCTCGGCCGAAAATGCAAATTCGTCCCGCTGGTGGGCGAGGGCGGCAATTTATACTCGGTCCGTGCGGATACTTTGCCGGCACTTAAGTGCCCAATCTTCTCCTTTCGTATTCCCGCCGCGACGGGACGTGCACGCGTGTACGCGCACGCACCGCGTCGCTAATTTATACGGCTGCTTTTTCGCGTGGTACTCACCGGCAAGCGTGGACGAGCCACCGAGGATGCTTGGACGAGACTGCGAGTCGTTTGTCCGTACTTCGCGGAAAGTTTCGATACGAGCCGACACTTCGAGTCGATCAGTCCTTCGCGGAGGTACGTATGCGTCACTATTGAAATGGCAACCGATACAGCTTATCGATCGATGCAGGAGACGTCGCGCGTCGTCAACCCTCGGGGCTATTCCCATACGCGCGCTCGTTTGTCATCGTCCCACGATACCGCGTGTACCCATCTGCGTCATCGTTCGCTCGTTCTCCATAAGGGAACGGCGCGGGACGCGTAGAAGCGATCGCGCGCGGTGCACCACTTCTTTTCGAGCGAACCCGTGAGTAACGCACCCTTGAAAGTCTCGAAAGTCACGTGACTCCTCTAGACGCAGACGGACGGAACGACCCCCAGCCCTACCTTTAAGGCTACTTGGAAACGAAATCTGGTCTTGAGAATACTCGACCTCGGATCTTTCGTGGCACGGACTCGCGGCTCGTCTGACGTCACGATTGAAAAAGTGGACGGAGATGGGGAAGGAGGTGGTGGAGAAGCGACCGAGGACGAGTCGAGAGTCGACGATTAGGAGAGTCCTTAAGAAGAGGCAGCGCGCGTCCTTCGCAGCGCACGTCGAAGGAATTTCTTACGAGGAAAAGGAAGGGAGTGGATGTCGTCCGCGCGGTGTTCCTCGGTAGTCGAATGCAGGGCGTGTCCACGTTTTCCGATAGAATTCGAACTTATCTCGTCGAACTTGTCGAAAAAATTAGCTTTTCTTTGTCCTCTCTGTGGAGGATCTTGGGTGGGGTACCGCGTGTAATCGCTTCCACGAAACGCGTTAAAGACCAAATGGAATTTAGTCTTGGAGATTAGAGGATTTTCAAGGACTCTCGCTGCTTATCGGAGTCCTATCTGAAAGTCCAGACGTACAAATGAAACTATCGCGCGGACGGCAAAATTCTTGGGTGTTTACGAGCGCGACGCGTCTTCCGAGCGTATCGAAGCATCCGAGGGAAGATACGACACCAGGATCGGGGGATAGGAGGCGGACGAGCAAAAAGGCTCTCACTTTTCGACACCGCCGCCTAAATGGCGCAGGTAGACGAGCGAAACGATAATTTTACGACTCACGCTTCTTCCCTCGAGGAACTTACGACGGCAGCACCCACTTCGCTTTCCCTCACGGAGTTTTGCGGCCGCTCACAACGCGTGTCGCAGGAGCAGCAACACACAAGGGGTTATTTCGGGCGGTGACATTGAGCAGTGGCAAAAAATCAAAAAGCACACACGGGGCGAGCTTAAATATACTGAGAAGGACGGTTCTACGACACGCGACGACGAGTCTCTCCTCCTTGCGTTCGAGCAAAAGTCCAGAAAAGCTTGGCCCCTCTTTCTCGAGCGCGCTCGCTTCACTACTTCTCTATATCCGTCGTAACGAATTACTTTACACGGGGAATTAATGCAAGCCCGAGCATTCGAAAACCTTCAGCTGGGACGAAGACCTCTCCTCGCTCACGAGGAAAAGAATATTGACAAAGTGGGAGATTTGCCCAATTTTACGTTCTCTCTCTTTCTCCACGCGTCGCGTGGTCGACGTCGAGAGGGAGGAGCCGAACGTGGAACCGTCGTGGCCGTTTGCGCGTGACCATTTACTCATCCCTTAGAAAATAACGCGCAAAGAGTTCTCGTCCTCCTCCTTTCCTTTTCCTGCCTCTCATTCCCCTTTGTAAAGAGAAACTCCCGTTCACCGTTATAGAAGCGCCCTTTGTGACTTATCTTTTTGTATCGAGCGCGCACGTAGGTCGTCGCGATTCGCATTATTACTACATTTTTAATCCGCCGAGAGAAGGTCGAGGGGATGGATAACAGTCGCACCAAAGGAGTAGACACGCGCCGTATGCAATGAATCGTTCATGCAACGTTAATTGGCCGTTATTTTTTGCCCGTCGAACGGTCCCTACTAGCGGTTCCGAAGCACTCGTTCTCCACCGTTCATTGTTATTTCGCACGCGTCCACGGCGAGCGAGCAAACGTCCAGCTCCCCCTCCTACGTTTGCCTTCCAATTTCTCACGAGCCCCACCATTCGGTTAAGTACACCGTGCTATTTCGATTTTATTCCCAACGAAACATCGCTTACCCGTCCCGGGCCATTGTTCCACAGACTGCAGTACCCACACCGATTAGCGTCCCGTTTACTTAAAGTTATAACGTTCCATTATCGCGCTGTATACTGTTTCGTATAGATTTTTTTCCTTCACACACTCTCTTTGTCGTCGAAGAAAGGCGCTTCCCGTTCATTTTCCAAGCATCGCCACTTAACGCCACTTGGCGTCCGATCGCTAATGAGGTAAGGATTATTCCGACGCGTCGTCCGGCATGCAATACGTACACAGGAATCGATCGAAACACGAAGGGTCTCGAAACGAATACGCAGTTAACCCGCAACTTTGATCGTGAGTTATCGCAGGGACTACTCGACGCGCTAAGACTCGCGAAAGACGTGGGGCGCGTGCAACGACCGCATTCGTAGCGACAAAGGGACCCAAGGAATGGGCAGTTTATCAAGCGCCACGTTGATGCCTTCTCGGCGCGTTAATTACGATATTAGGGAAGCTGTTAAGTGGCCCCGAGTAGCACAATGGGCCACATCTTTGAGTTCACCGAATATTCGAATAGCCCGCCAAGCGTTTGCGGACGCACATCTCTTCGAGTTCCACGGGGTGCCCGAAATACTCGTGCTAAATTATATCCTTCCCGGTAGATTCGAGCACGCAACCAAGACGTTCCGACGATCCCGCGCGTTCATCTCTGATCAAAGGGGAGAAGATCAGGCGCGTTTATCTACGCGGGCCGGTACTCGAGATATCTTCGTTACAGACCTTTTTCTCATCGCCGAGAGGAGGGACGGCGCGTTTACACGAAGATCATAAATTTTCCCTCCTATGACGGCGCCTCGACAGATCGTCGAGATTCGGTACATCTCTTTGACGATGGATTTCCGTTTTCCGTATAATTATTGCGAGAAACGTAATTGTTAGAATAACGCGAACCCTCTTAAAACATTTATGCGAATGTCGGCGCGAAGGTGGAGTAACACAAAAATGTTCAATTACGACAATTTACATTTCTCACCACGTTACCACGTCCCAATTAAAATCGACATTTATAAAAACGTTACGTTCAATCGATCACCGTTGATTTTGCAACGATCAAGCGTTCGAGCACAGTAGGACGATATCCCGTGAATACCGGACAGTGAACTTTAGGCCAGCGAACCTGCCACTTTTTATTGCACTTTTATAGTCGGCTCGAATAAACAAGCTGCTTTGATTCACACGACTGCAGTGTATATCTATTGCGTAAGAACGAAATACATTTTTTAGTGGTTGGATCTGGCTTCGTGAAGGAATCGTTGTTGTTACGGGATGAATGAGAATAGCCTCTTTTAAATGAAGCTTCGAGGAATGGGGACTCCTCCGTTCTTGTTCGCGACTTTGGCCACCTTTGAATCGAATACCGTCGAAAGGCACCGACGAGATATCTCCGATTCGTTCTCGATCCCTTCTTACGCGCGATTGTCATGAATCAGCCATCTAAGGCTTTGGTCGCGTGCCAGAAATAGTCGCACGGGATGCGCGTGGATCCCCAAGCACCGAAAGGGTCTTTGACACATCTGTTGGTGGTGAGCCAAGTCCGAAAGTACGGGCAGTGCCGTAACGTGCACCTGGATAAACCGCGCGGGAGGATCCACCCCCGCCATTTCGCATCGTTATTCAGCGAGTACACAAAGAGGCTCGTCGTCGTCGTCGGGTCTCTGCTTTCGCGCGACGCGAGATTGCCGTTGTAAGTGGAATCGATGAATATAGTGAACGGAGAAGGGGAAGAAGAGAAGAGGAAGGGATGACGGATAGAGAGAGAAACGAAGAGGGCGAAGAGGGAAGAAACTTCAGACGCAAAAGAGACAAAGGCACGACTTCTTAATGTGTTTTGCTCGAAAAGTTTCCATTTCCACGAATCCGGCCGTCTCCTCTTTGTTGGAATCGTCGTAGGTGGGCCATAAGTATGCGATCTCCCGAGCACTTGTAACGCATCGCGAGACGTACGCAGTACTCTTGTCAACTCGCAATCGGCAGTTTTCATTTCGCTTTGGATTAAGTGCGAATGGACGCGAGAGAATTGAGAGCTCGTTCGGAGCAACGTACCTTAAGCCAGCCGAAAGGAGGGACGATTGAGTCTTTTTGGATGATACAGCGCGCGAGGCGTGTTTCAACCGTGCTTCTCTCGCTTTGAGAGACTCGCGGTCCAGTCGAAAAGCAACTTCAACGAAACGGGATCCCATCTCTAATTAGTAATTCTCGGGGCGTTACAGTGTTAGTCGGTAACAGGGATCGTTTGTGTCTTGCCTCGCGATTCCGCGAAATTGTACGAATCAAAGGCATCAACGGAGCACTCCGATGTAGACTTATAGGGTGCACGGAGGTACAAAGCGAGATAGGATCTTCTTTGGTGAGGCATCGAAGCGGGCGGAGGTAGCGACGCGTTTCCGCGAAGGCGTCGCGTCGCCCTCATCCTGCTTTGTTGCGATGCTCCTAGGCGCGCCGCAAATACACTCGGAAGAGCATTCCGTAGGATGAAAACGGATTCACGGATGGCCCCTAGGTGCCAGTCGCGCGCCCGCGCAGAATATCATTCCGCCACCTCGTAGTGCTCGTCGGGGTCGGTTCCACCGCGGCCGTTTCCTCGTAGTCTTTTGCGCCACTGATGGAGCGCGAAATTTGCGCGGACATGTTCGCCGGCTGACGCCGGCCAGTCGAGGAAAGGCAAGAGGGGTGACGAGGGAGGCTCGTTTCTCGGAGGTCGACTCGATCTGGCCCGGTTTTCCGAGTAGTCCCCAAGAGCCACGAGCACTCCGATCGCTCTCGTCGGATTCGGCGGAGTCGGTATTTTGATCGCGCTCTACGAGAAAGCGCGGTGAGATTAATCGGGAACTAAAATTGTTCGTAAAATTTTCTTCAAATTATTTAAAGTTTCCAGTTCTCGCGACCGAATGTTCGAGGTCCTTCCCGATTCGAAGGAGAGACGATCAAATTCGAAGCTAGAACGAAGAAGAATGCTAAAAGGCAACGTCGGGCTCCCGATCTCGACGGTTAGAACGCCCAACCTCTCATCCCTCACCGTGGAATGGCAAGGCAGAAGCCTACCTGGGTCGTTATCGGGTAGTCGATCTCTGAGTAGGTACCTCCCCCTCGTGCGTATTTACCAAGAGATCCTCGATCGTTCGCGCTAAATCGTTTAATCGACACCTCGGCATACCTCGAGAGATTCTAAGGTTACGATCGCGTAGCGCATCTCGAAAGATCGTCGATCATCGGAATGCGTGTGGAGAAGTAAGAATGGATCGTACCTCGAGACAAATCGTACGATACTTCCTGGTCGATGGCACCTTGCCCTTTGTTAATTCTATTCGAGGATCTTGAATACGCGTGAATAACGATTAAAGATCATTACCTAGATATTTGGTCCTTGTACTTGCAACATTTTCGAAGCTACGATGGAAATTCGTCAACCGGGATACAAATATAATTCATGAATCGCCGTAAAAAAAAAAACTTTCTATCCTTGCGTTTCGCATCGTAACGATTAAAAATCATTAATCAGATCTTCTGTCCTTGTACCTGCAACATTTTCTAAGCTACCATGCAAATTGATTAACCAGAACACAAATATAATTCACGTATCACCGCAAACAAAAAAAACTTCTCCCTTCTTCTCAACCACGAGCGTTACTTTTCAATTCTAAACAACCGCGCATTCCCCCGAGCGCGAGTACGAGGCAAAGTGCGGCGGAGCGCGCACGCGCGCGACCACGCAGGGCATGCAGCAGTGGTGAAACGCATCGGTTGCGCCGAGCGCTCCAAGGTGTGCGTCCTACGTGGCGTGCCCTTCGTAGAACACACTGAGCCCCATCAGGCGCCCCTGGGACAACACACGGTGCCCACACCCCCACATTGGCATATTCAAAGCGTATCCGCGTGCTCGCACACCCTCGTCCTCTAGGACTCGCGCATTAACGCTCGAGATACTCACGCGTACCCCCTCGTCCACCGTGAACGAACGTACCGGTACAAGCGCACGCACGTTCGGTACATTCGCAATTTCCTTCGGAGCGTATCACGTGCACAAGCGCGCGCACCCGCTCCCGACACCACCTCCTAGACTCGCGCGTGTCACGCTCCAAGTACTCGCGCGCACACGAATTCGCCTGAATATTCTCATACGCACGGACTCGCTCGTCTACCTACCCTCAACGTTCAACCACTTCCACGTGGAGCTCTGCATTTGCATTCGATGCGCGCACTAACACGCGCGCTTCGTGCCCCTCTTATTCCGCGGAGTAAGCGCTCTCGGTACCTACGCGCACCCACACGTGGACGGTCCTCTCTTGCGCTTCCCTCTCCCTCCTCCGGAGGCAGTTGGCCCACGGTTACGGCTCCTGACTGCCCCCTTCCTTCCGCCCCTCACGGCCCCTTCCCGCCTCCCTCTCGTCATCCTGCCCCTTTCTCCTCCACCTCGACGAACCGCGTCAGCCACCACTACTACGCCTCCTGGCCAAGTAGTTTCTTCGGTGTCGGGCTTCTCTTCTATACGGGCGCTACGCTCCGACGACCGCTAGTCGACAGCCAACCGGTGAAGGAAGCACTTCTTGCGCACCGCGCGTTTTCCCTGCCACTCCGTGTATTCGTCGTGCGCGCCGCGCGACTATATTACCTTCTTGGGCGCGCGTTCAACGCGTACGGCTCCGTGCACCTTCTTCTCCTCTAATCACCAACGGCAAGTGCATTCTCGCGAGAAGAAGATTCTCTCCTCCGGAACGCATCGAGGATCATTTTTTTATTTCCGATACTCTTGAGATTTGCGTTCATCGTCGAAGCCGCAGAGAGTAAGAGAGAAAAGATCCGCAGGAGAAAGAAGAAGAAAGGAGAAGGAACTTTGTCTCAAGGATCGTTCGAAGGTGGAAAGTGCGAAGACCTATCGAGGATTCTGGGTTCAGAGTGGATTTGGAGATTCTACTTTCATTTGAATCGTCCGGAGGATATCGGAGACGAGAAAATGTACGACGTCGCGCGAACATATCCTCCTATTCCACCTCCTGCTACTCCTTCTCGTGCTCCTCGTGTACGTGCGAACATGTCGGAGTAGGCGAAGTAAACTTCGCGTCGGTCGAAGGCGCATCTCGACGCGCGAGAGAGCGCGTGTTGTCGCGTGAGCTGACGAGTTTGAGCGGGAGGGAGGGAAGCAAACAGGTGGAGCAGCACACACGGCTTTATATGCCCCGTGCGTGTGGAGTGCGGTGTGTCGTGGTCGTTTCGCCGCCGCCGTCGTGGCCGCGAGGAGGAACGAAAGTCCCTGGCAGCAGTGCCGGCGCGCATCCTTCGATACTTTCCTTACGCGCGCGCTCCACTGGCGAACGAGTTCCACGGATGACCTTGGAATCTCGCGCAATCTCGATAGAAAAGCAAACTACCGTGCCACTACCTCGGTGCCTTCGTCGATGAGATAAGGATCAAATTCTTCGAGAGGAAGAACAGGGTGGAAAACGTGCGGACTGGAAGAAAGGACCGTTTCGAAGCGCGAGAGCTTTCAGTGGCACCCACCCTTCGAATTACCGAATGATTCCTCTCCGGACGAGTGTAAGTGGCGTCGAGCAGGCTCGCGTACGAGCTTAGTCGCGCGTAGCCTCTGCCACGAGACGCACGCTGTTCCTGCCCTCACTCGGTAAAAGTTCGCGAATCTCTTGCTACCCGCGCGTCCTACTCGCAAGTTCACGTGGGAAGCGCAGCGGTGTTGCCGATTTCGCTTTTGACGCTTGGATCGATAGTGGTGAGAGTGCGAGACTCGTGCGCGTCTGGTCGAACGTTTTTCCGCGTGGGTGAGAAGATCGTGGGGACCGAGGCGAACGATGAGAGGCATCGACTCCGGCCTATTTTTCACATCGACCGTACGTCGAGGAAGAGCGATTATTCGGTGATTCCGAGGTGCACGTGAGCGAGGAAGCTACAAAGAAATCGAGAGAGAGAAAGAGAGGGAGGCGATATACGGCCACGAATGTGTCGACAGTGTCAGAACAGGAACATGAAAGGTAAATGAGCGAATTAAAAATCACATTGTGAAGATTCTTCCCATCGTTGTTCAGATCGCTTGAATTTTTTCGCTTTAAATATTCTAGTACATACTCTCGGACGCTATTTTTGCCACGAACTTGTTTTCGCACGCGAGCCGCGTCGATTGCGATTGTCCGACGTAAGCGCATACGCGAAGAACCTTGAGTATCGCGAAACGTGAATTATTCGCGTTCGAGAGGCGTACGCGCGCGATGGAAATCGGTGCGCACGTGTAGTCTTTCACGTAACGCCGACGTCGAGTCGTGGATAAGGGGAACGACGAGTCCGACGGTTAAACACCAGACGTCATTATCGCTAAGTTTTCTTCTTCTCTCTCGGTGCCTCACACGTTTCACGAAAATCGCTCGAGACTCCGGCGAAGTCTAGTGACTTATAAACACCGTCCGAGTGAAATTCGTCGTCCATCTGCCGCTTATCGGACTACGGTCTTTATCGCAAACACGCGTTATCTGTAATAATCGACGCGGTGATCCGTGCGAAATCCCAAACTCAGGATCGAGTCACCGTGTTTCGAATTTTCGCGTGGGCCTAGAGTGTTCTCGGAATGATCCCCGCTCCTTCTCCTCATAGTCATCCTCTCATCCTCTCGACGAACGTGCGAGCGAATAATTGTCGATAATTAGATTGTGTTCGCGCGCGCGCGCGCACCATCGATACGCAATAACCGCACGGCGATATAATGAGGAATGAAGTCATTCGCGCATAAAGGAATTACCTTACGTCACACCCACGTAAGCCCGTGGGAGTAAGAATACTGGTGAGGAGAGTGGTAAAAAAGAGAGAAGAGGCGAGGAGAGAGAAATGCACAGTTCTCTTTCTCGTTCTCTCTCCTTCTTCTCTTTATCTCTCCAGTCCCTTTGGCCTCTTCGAGATTAATCGTCTCCGCGGGACGATGGCGATCCTTTTCAATGTCCTGCGAGTATCCTCCCCTTCGCGCGTCGAGCCGTGTCCTTCCGTATAACGATACCCACTCGCGCTCTCCGCCTCGCCATTACGTAAACGCGTATCGAAATTCATAGTGGATAGCCGCGGATAATACCCGCACGACGACGACGACCCCGTTCCAGTCCCCCGGATCGTCACTCTGACGATCCGCTCGCCCGATCGTGAGAAAAGTCGCGCCCGAGAGAAGATCCACGGGAATTCCGATCCTCAGATCCTCCGTCCGTGCGAAGGAGCGACCGCAGGATTATTTTCTCCATCGTTCTCCGATCGCCACGAAGTCGTACGATGATATTGTCACGAGATATCGAGCCGCGGGGAACGGCTAGCTTCGCATTGGAAAATACAGCGATAGAATTGTCGGTGCACATACCTGTTGACGATTTTCATGCTAGGTGCACGATTGCCGCATGAGGTGACACTGTTCGGAAGCTTCGGATGAATGCTCGTACTTCTCTTCTTTTTAATAACATTGTTCACGAATAAATGAAATGTTTCGTGTTTAGAATAATAGTCACAGTTCGTATGACACCGTAGAATCTATAACGACTCGTGGGACGCGACACTCGGCACCAATATGGTGGTAAATGCGACGCGACAATCGAAAACCAATATGGAGGAAAAAAACGCGGAAGGGCCCGATTATACCCGAGGGCCTGCGCGTAGATCGCGAATCACAATGGTAAATTGTTGCAGCACGTCGTTTGGTAGATTCACGCGAGCGTCTGCACTTGTCTTCTTTGTAAAAACTTTATTCTCGACTTAAACGGTATGTTTTATGTTTCAAATAGTACTCGTACATCGTGTGACAGCGTAGAGAAAAACGTTTAACAACTTGTGGGACGCGACACCCGGCACCAATATGGAGGGAAATGAGACGCGAGAATCGAAAACCAATATGGACGAAAAAAGCGGAAGGGCCCGATTATACCCGAGGGCCTGCGCGTAAATCGCGAATCACAATGGTAAATTGTCGCAGCACGTCGTTCGGTAGATTCACGCGAGCGTCTGCACTTGTCTTCTTTGTAAAAACTTTATTTTCGACTTAAACGGTATGTTTTATGTTTCAAATAGTACTCGTACTTCGTGTTACAGCGTAGAGAAAAACGTTTAACAACTTGTGGGACGCGACACCCGGCACCAATATGGAGGGAAATGAGACGCGAGAATCGAAAACCAATATGGAGGAAAAAAGTGGAAGGGCCCGATTATACCCGAGGGCCTGCGCGTAAATCGCGAATCACAATGGTAAATTGTCGCAGCACGTCGTTCGGTAGATTCACGCGAGCGTCCGCACTTGTCTTCTTTGTAAAAGCTTTATTTTCGACTTAAACGGTATGTTTTATGTTTCAAATAATACTCGTACTTCGTGTGACGGCGTAGAGAAAAACGTTTAACACTCGTACGACGCGACACTCGGCACCAATATGGAGGGAAATGAAACGCGACAATCGAAAACCAATATGGAGGAAAAAAGTCGATTGTAAACGAAATGATCCGATTACACCCGAAGGGTGCACGTAGATCGCCGATTACAATAATAACTTGCAGTACTTGTGAATAGTAACATTTGCTTAAATTTTAATAACTATTTTAGAAATAAACGAAGTAAATTATTTCACATTTAAATATACTCGCCTCATGTGCACCACGGATCGTAGCGAGAAATGAGCGAGAGATATGGTTAGACTTATGATTGACAGCCGGAAGACGAAAAGGACCAATCAGAACCAAGAGCTTACGAATAGAGTGCGAAGTGCAATTCTAACCTGTAGCAGCGTCTTACTGTCGCGACCGCGAGATTTCGCCACGCGTCCTGTAGGGGCGTTTTTAATCACGGAAGTTTGATACATTATTCGTGCCCTTTCGGGCCTAATCGGGCAGTCTCGAGTCCTCACGGAGATGTCGTCCCATTTCGCGAACGATAGCCAGTAGTCATTGTCGTGTCGTAGAAACACCTGTTCGTACGTCACGTCGTCTTAAATCTATATCCTCTTTCTTCTTAATTATTGAATCTTTTCTCAAAAATAACGAGATGAAGAAAAGAAGACAAGTGTGGTTACCGAGGTGTTATTAATTTTGTCTTCGCGTACCTATCGCGATCTTGCCATAGTGGGCATCGATATGTAAGGTAACGATCGATATAACCTATGCAATACTTTCGTCCGCATCGATCTCAATTTTTGAAAGTATAGGGAGAAATATGCTTGAAAACGTAATTTGGAAAATATGCAAAGTGAGGCGTAAAGTGTCCTCAATTGACCGTGAGTCAACGTGTACCAGTCCGCGTGTTGCCTGGCTGGAACACTCGAGTAAGTACAATTGATCCTACACCCAGCTCGCCATTACGGATCCCTAGAATACTCGAGAGGCATTAACGAGAAACGTTAAGCAGCCAGTCACCCGCGGACATGTCCGCGCGCCGTTTAGTCTCGTGATAGGTGCATGCCTACGCGAACAAAGCTTTCACGCATACTTAATACGAGGAACGTGGGCCTTCTCGTCGAATCCATTGAGAATCTCTCAGATGTTTCTCGGGTTTGAATACGTTTGACGAACGCTGGTGCCTCTCGTTAAATTTCGAGCACTAGCGCTGAGGTTTATCGAACATTTTTCGATCGGATGCTCTTGATAGATACAACTTTATTTTAGGCCATTTTAAGTCAGTACTTAACATTATTACAATATCCAATCTTTAGAACGGTTCTAAACCAATTATATAAAATCGTATTTTCAAACTAGTTATTAATAATGCACGAGAACCTATGCTGGGGTTTTCAGTTTATGTATATCAGTAACATCCGATCACAACCCCTCCAGTTAGAAATTAAAAAAATCGTCAGTAAGAGGATCATCCCCCACCACTGAAATTTGTAGGAGTTTCCAGACCTGTATACAAGAGCGTGCTCGCGATCGACCGCTCGATTGTTTATCGTGTGAATTAGCTCGCGCACGCATAGCGCCACCCATATGCCCGCGAGGTAGACAGATCAGATTTATCGTTGCCAGACGTAATGACGAGAAATCGTCGAATAAATCGCTCGGTGGGTTTGCACACGATCGGTCCACAGCAGCAGTTACGCTCGCGTCGTCGCGGAACCTAGGAGAAAGAGGAGAAGAGCGAAGAATGTCCGCGAAATTCAAAAGGTCGAGCCCCGGCACGAGGATCCTCGTCAATGTCAAGGGTCGAGTCTTCGCGTCCGGCGCCGATGCACAGTGACGGGCGAGGATCCTCGCTCGGATCGTCAGAAATGGGACGAGGAGCGAGCAACGAGGGGCAATTCGTGCGATCCGATCGATTCGTCACGACCGTATGAGATTGGAGGTAGGCACCGAGAGAAGAGAGTGAATCACGTTAAAGACCCCGTTTCTCGCGTGACACCAAATCGTCACGACGCTCAGGGCTGCTCTCGTGATAACGTCACGCTTCTCGTTCCTGTTCACTGACGATTCGATACGTCGCGCGAAACTTTTACAAATTAAATATTCCAACGAGGAGCGCTTGCAGACGAAATAGAAAAAAAAACTCTGCTCGTAGAGACTGTAGAAGGCCAATTGAAAAGTCGATTTGATAATTCTACTTAACCGTGTTCAGCCAGACTAGTCGGCGGACTCGGTTGCCTGCTCGTTGGCGCGAGTCCGCTCGTACGCCACGCTAGCCAATTATCTCTGAATAAATAACTCGTCGGTAGATCTGGACGATTACAGTGGCCGATAATCGCGACTCAAATTGGACAGGGCTTAGGATTAACGCGCGAGTGGTACTAACGTACAAAGAGTCCATTTGTCTTTCCCGCGTGCGTCAAAAGTGTGGGGTAGGGGAGAGGGTGACGGCTGTTTGGCGCGGGTGCAATGGCGCGCGCACGCGCGCGACGGGTATCTTTCGGTGAGTCAGTAGACCTCCTGACCGCCAGAGACGGGGCCCCGTATTCTCCGAGGCCTCCCATAAATATGTCTGGAGCAATGCAGCTGGACAGGAGACACCGCGTCGCTTACGACCCAGATGCCAAAAGCGGGTAAAGGAATGGCGGCGTGCGAGAGTTGGCAAATAACAGGCCTGTACCCCTAACCGCAGGAGTGCCCCCCGTGCTCGAGATCTCCTGGTTGCGAGGGAAGGGGACGATAACTGGAACAGCTGATCGTTCCGTTCTCGCCACTCTCGTCTACGCGTGCCTTGCCTCGCCGCGTATCTATGCACAAGCGTGTCCTCCAGACACGTTAGAATCGCGTGGTGCGCCGGCTTCTCGCGTCCTTCGAGCGAAGGTCCTTTCGCGATCGATGCTAAAGGCGCGGTTGCGAGAATTCCAAAGGATCCCAATAACACGAGCTCGAAATCCCTCCCCATTTCTCGTTCTCGCACGTTCCATCCTCTCTTCGATACTCCGTTTGGTTTTGAGCTCACGAATTTCGTTCCACGACTGCTCCACTTCTCCGTCGTGCTCGCGCCGCAAGCCACGACCTCTTGGTCGTACGCGGTGGTAATTAAGCTACCGCGGGCAAAGTGGGGTCGCAAACGATGGAGAAGCGTAGTCGGTCGATCGGTAGGGAGTGACGGTATCGCAACCCGTGGCGACCCAGATGCCAAAAACGGACACGGAGCGGGAGAATTGTGTGAATTGGCGAACAACGGGTTCGCTGTTTCTCAAGTTCGCTCGTTGTCGAGCAACCAGAGTTGTAAAACGCGAGAGCACGGTTTTTTATTTCGAAGGGCGTTTAAGATTCGCGCCGTTAGTGCCTTCTTTTACGATCGACAAATTACAACGATCGAGCGAGCAGCCCGCCGTCCCAATTGCATTCCTTCATTTTCAGCGTGTCATCCGGCACTTGAGCTTTCTCGATACTCGTAGCGCGTACCGGAAGCGGCACCTAATCGGCCCAGTTTACGCCGGCGATCAGGTCGTTCGCGAAATCACGTCAGGATAATGGCGATCGATAAAAAACCAGTGCCGATTACGGTGATCACGTGAGAAAATCCGCCCGTTTCTTCTATCATTCTCGGCACCCGCGCTCTCCTCATGGTCCGCGTATGGCCACACGACTCGATTACACGCGAATGCGCTGGAGTCTAGACTCTTCTGTGCGGCCTCGCGTTCGCCACAAGCTTGATGGCCTCCGGTATCATACGGCAAAACAAACGTCGTTGGGTCTACACACGAGCAACCACCATGGACGGGCGCACTCGCACCCGCGAGCGAAACTCACATAATCTTGCACCCGGCGCGCACACGATTACACGCGCGAGGCAAGGATCATAACTCAGGCGAGTTCTCGCGATCGAAGTTGACTATGAATAGTAGCTAATTGACCCAGTTGAACTCGAGTCGGACGGCGCAAGGCACGATATAAATACAATACCGATATACACCCGCCCCATCGAATGTGTAGGAACCCTCCACACGCTCGTTCTCGTCTCGTGTTCGTGCACGTGCCTGAATTCGTACTTTGGTGTGGGTCGTATCTTCCTCCTCCCGATCTTCGTCTTTGGTTTCCTTCATCTCTTCTTCTTCTTCGCCTTGTGCACCTTCGAGTCCATCGTGATCTTCGCGTCCTTTCAAGGATCGACGGGTTCGGACGCAGGACCGATGAATGGCCGAGGGAGGGTCGGTCCGCCTCTGGGGAGATCGCCAGATCGAGATCCCTCGACACGCACGATTCATGCGGTAGCACCCCACTCGGGTCGATCTATCGTGAAATTTCCGCAATCGTTTTCAGAGAAGGGAAAGGACTTCGATTCGAGAGTTTTTTTTTATTGTTTCTCATTATTATTTCCACTATTAAAATCCAGACTGAAAGCGCGCAATTTTAATGGAATGTTTATAGTTCTGTTGAACGCAACGTTCGCTATTTTTCTGCGGTTAACGAGAACGAGCGATATTGAAATTACACTTGGCTTGGCGATAACAGCAACCAAGTACTAAACTGGAATGCCCGAGTTAATTCTCGCGTTATGCAACGGTGTGATTCATTTCGTTAGACGGTACGCATTGCGATTTGCAACGTGTCGTAGTGTTTGTAAAATGAACGAAAAGGAAGGATTTCCTCGCGCGACGAGGGTCGCGTCAGCCCCGTCGTCCATTTTAATCGTCACTCTTCTCTCATTTCCTCGATACGGCGATTAGACTTCATTAAGCATCGCGATAGAGCGCATACCGATAACATCGGCAAATATTATGAATTCCCTACCATCCACTTTATTCAAACTCCAGCCAACGCCTGAGCGCGTATTCGAGAAATTGAGCCTGGAGATTTTAACTCTCGCGTGGAACTTCGCGAAGATCCAGGAAATACATCGATTACGCGTACGCGGTCTGATCGAATGCTAATTGATTCGTCAGTCCATCGGTGCGGGTACGCATGGAGATCGTGCGCGGACTCTAGTCGGGGCGGTAGTAATTAGTATATCCAGGAAGCGGGCTTAATCGACGATCGTTAACATTAATCTATCGGTCCCGGGTTAGTCGGGACTAACTGAGAGCGATTTAGTTGTAGGGTGCACGCGGTTGGAGAGTAGGGAGTGAGAAAGAGATAGAAATGAAGGAGAGAAGGAGAGTCAGAACGGGGCCTGTTCGTCATAGATTAATGGAATCGCAGTGGCGTGAATATAAGCTTAAAAGAAAGGACGATATTCGCGGCGGACGGGTGAAACCACGCCGGAGTCGGTCGATTAATCCGTTATCGGGCTAGCATCGAGAAGAGTCGCAGCTTGAAAGCCATTAGTTTCGCTTAGGCGCGCTCGCGCGAACGCTCGCCTCGCGAGTGAAAATAAGCGCTGCCGGGTTGGATGAAGCATGCGAGCTCGTGGCCACGATAATCGGTGAAATTTATTTTA
Source organism: Tiphia femorata (assembly GCA_944319695.1). Lineage (NCBI taxonomy): Eukaryota > Metazoa > Arthropoda > Insecta > Hymenoptera > Tiphiidae > Tiphia > Tiphia femorata. The sequence goes on from OX090899.1 coordinate 4,793,665, forward strand.
ATTAACGTCGCGCGTGATAGTCAGCCTATTCGTTTAAGGGCTCACAATTCGCCTGGCTTCGTTTCGTACCGCCCTCAAAACTCGCGATTGTTTCTTTCGACTCACGACAATTCCACAGGAAGTCCACGAGGCTTCTCGTTTCCACAGGCGCGACCACGAAGGTACGAGAACGGCGTATTTTATTGTCGACGGAAATGGAGGTGCGCTCTCTTTACCTCGCCTTGGTCTTACCACGAGATCGGATAATTTCCATTTTTGCGAAACACCGCGGGGGGCTCGCCAGATTTCGTTCGACCGCCTCGCGTACAATTCTCCTTGGATGCCATTGCGATATGCTAATGGATTTTGACTTAATTCAGAGATCATTAGCGCACCTCGCGCCATCGTTAGAAGGGAAATAAAGCGCTCGCACGACGATACGGAGTTGGAAGGACATTCCGATGAGCGAGTAAATCCGTTTTAATTAGAGAATTTATACGAGGGATAATTTCTATTTCTCGCGACCGCGCTATCGCGATCGACACCGATCTTTTTCGCGTTTCAGGCTGTCCTTGACGATCGGATAACCGTTCGATAATTTATCGACGGGGAGATCGGCGGGGCAAGCTCGTACTCGCGGCAAAGATCAAAGGAGGAGCGCACCCGAGGATGTAAATTCTTACGGTCGATCGAATTTATCTTAATTATCGATATTATTGATATTCAGGTGGACAGATTGTCTATGTCGTCGAGCAAGGAGCGAACGACTAATTCCACAATTAATTCCCTATTAATGTACCGTCTCCCAACATAATTACTCGGCTTTCGCGCGCAGCTCGCCGATTCACTCGTTCTCGATGGGCGCGACCATTGCTCGCATGCAAATACGAGGGAGAGGAGAGCGACTCGCGTCGATTTTCTCCTTCGTAAAAACTCGGTAGGCCGGGCACGAGAAACGCTTGGTCGAAAGGGGAGAAAAAAAAGGGAAATACGCGACACGCTTCACGCAGACGTATATATTTATGCAATTATCGGCGAATCGTTCCACTTTGATCTCGCACGATCGATCGCAACGAGCTCCCCGGCCAGAGATCATAGATCCGAGATCTGGTTCAGGAGATCTGGGTCGACCGTTGCGCAAGTCGTGACGGAAACTCAACCGAATTCTTTCAACAACTGCGTGGAAACGGGTAAGGGAATTGACGAGATAACATCCGGAAAGAGAAACAAGGATCCGACGAATCCTTTTTACGTCCTGCCGGATCGAAGACAAAGTAACGGTGGCGAAGTAACGAGGAAGAAGTTACTCGCGCGCGAGTGGTAACCTTGCCTCGGAAGCAAGGTTCACCCTTGTTTCCGCGAACGGCTGAATTTATGAATGCACGATGATCGGGAAGCGGGCGAACAATGTTCTTCCCGAGAACGCGGACATCGCAGTATGATGCGAGTGAGGATAGATATTTTCTTTCGACTTCCTCTTTCTTGCGGGGCGCCATTTCAATTTTAGATAAGACGGGCCCGAAGGGGAAAACTAATGACTTTTAAATGAGAGAACCGATCGCGTTTTAAGTCGCCTTACGTCGCGAGAGAGAACACACCGAATACGAGTCTACTCTGTGGCGGCCCTGGAATGTGCACGGCGCGAATGTCGCCACCGTTCGCAGTCGTAATTAAATCTTAAAAGAGTCAAACTGAGAGCGCGCGTACGCTCGAACGGCAGGCACTCTGAATAGGCATCTATGCTACGCCCATTAAACCCGCGGCGATAACCTCGTAAGGACGGCGGCTCTGCAAAATGCCGAGCGTGCCATTGTCGCACAACAACCGCCTTGCTCCTTTACCTTTCGGATCGTTGGAATGAAAGCATCGGGTAATAGGCGTGGTAGCATTGCCACGTGAAAAGATCTCGAATGGATCGTTCGAAATGAACATTTTAACCGTGGCACACAATCCTTACGAATTTGATCTTTGTGTAACGTCGATGTGGGTCGGTAAGCTACGAGCAGTGCCTCGTTCCGCATTTTTCACCAGCGTATCGCAATTCTCTTTCCAGACTACCAGTTTCCAATAGACGTTTCCGGGGTCGCCAAGGACCATCCATTTCTCGAGGCCGATTCACTGCAGAGCCTATTCCGGCGCCTACACGCGCTCAATCGCTGCGCAAATATGAAGCTGGACACTCATCACACGCATCACAGCACGAGCCACAGCAAAAGCGTAAGTAGATCGACATTTCTGTTCCTTTCTTTGTCCCACTTTTTCAACTTCGTTTCCGGTCCCGTGGTGTTTTTCTTTCGAGGTAGATTCTTAGCCGTTCGAAGCAACGTGAGATCCTTGGGAGATCAAAGTGCAGAAACTCCGAACTAGATTGAGAATGGGTGAAGGGAGACCATCTGACGGAGGGCGAATGTCAGGAGGGTTCCCTGCTTAAACCTTTCTCAGAATCCCACGGCCAGGGTTGAGGCCGTCGAGAACATGTCCTCCTTTAAAAGATACTACCGATGTCGAGAGTCTCCTCACCGACTCGGCTCCCCCTTCGAGTTGTGAAACATAACAGGCGTTGTTTGTCTTCGGAAACGATTTTTAAGCCGGCCGAATTCTTAGAACATTCCACCACTCTCCGGATATTGACCTCCGCGATCTTTCAAGAGGGCGTGCGCGTTAACCTTTTGTAGCACGAATTTCTTTTTCGTAATGCGGAGTCTCTAGAAACGTATACGTCTCGAATGTATTTTTAGTACCTAACAGTGCTAATTTCGAAAGCAGGTTACACGCGGAGGTTATTTCGAAATTGCTCGACCCCACTGTTCGCTTGCAATTGCACACACTCGTGAAACATTAAAATTCCAATCGGCGTCTCTTGGTATCATACGACACGTTCACGCACATGGTCATTGCTATGCGCGGACCGAGCGCATTGTGTCTTGTGCTATTTTTACTGCGATTGCTTGGTAATAGACGGGAAGACGTGCAGGGACGAGTGGACGAGCATATGGAATAACAATTGGTCGTTCACACGTGACTAGGATAAGCCCTTCGCTAATCACTTTGGAAAGTGCAGGTACGCTCGCTTTCCGACGATGACGAAATTGGCTCCGCCCAGGTTATAATTGAAAGCCGTAAAATCGATTTTAATGCTTTTCTCTTGGCCCCGTGTCGTAATGATAGAATAGGATCGCTCACCTGTAGTAACGCGGAAAAGAAATCGGTAGGAACTAACCGCATAGACCTCGCATTTTTAGGACTACATAAATTTCGCTATTCTCCGTCGATTGCTAATAATAAATAATTCATATGCCAATACGCGAGTCCTGTAAAACGAAAGCGGTTTGACGTACTTTTAGTAGATAGTCGTGATTAGTCGTGAGTGGCTTATGGCGTCGAACGGTATGAATACGGTAGACGTGTCGAATGAGACCAATTTTCTAATGGATCGTTGAGCCCCGGCTCTCCATGGGAATTGAACTTTCAGTTCGCCACGAAGTACGAGATAGGACGGACAGAGAGAGGATAAGACTCGTATATCATAATTTCTTCACCTCGACTGACCCGGCGTAAAAATTAATGACAACCATTGACGCCCGGGCACCGTAACTCTACCGTCAATTCGAACGAGAAGAACGAGGCGATACTATTTCCGCGCTGTCACCGAGGCACCACTTTGAACGATTATTTCGGCGAAGGATCGAATCAATTAGGCGATCATCGGTTCGAGATGACCGATTAATAACCGTTCCCAATTACAAAGAGTTTCACGGATCCATCATTCGCGCATCCACCCGCGAGCCTTTATGATCGCACGAAGTGAAAAAGAGAGAACGGAGAGCGAAGGAACGTCCGATTGAAATCGGCGCCGATCGTGAGTATCATTTTTTATTCATCCCGAAGTGCCGCTCGCTCCTATCGAGTGCGTCGATCTGGATCTTGTCGTGACGTAAAGAAATCGATCGGCTCGGTATCTTCACCCGTCTACTCTCGATCGTTAAAGGGGATCGATGATTATCCGGTACTTCGCGTGTGTCGCGCATCGAGTGGCACAACGCTTACGAAGCCATTATCGCGAAGCGAACGAACGAGAACGATTTTCTCCTTTTATTTCCACTTCAGACTCGCGACCCAATGGGTTTGAATTTGACGATCCTTAGGACGAATCATCGGTATCGGGATGGTCCATCGATAAAGGAGCACTTCGCGCCTTATCTTACCGTCCGAAGTGTGACTTACGAAACATTTATTTTTTAGTAAAAGCGAGGGTGCTGCGAAATCGTGAAATCAAACGCGAAGCAACGTTGAACCGGGAACTGTTCTAGATACCGGACACCTTCGGTACCGGTAAATAGAGCATGTACACGTACACGTTAAAATTACCTCGTGACTGTGAATCGGTCCGATCGCCGTAATATTACCATTAACGGTTAAGTACCGATTATGTTCTACATCGACTCATTAGCCGTAACAATACCGAACGATACACCCACCATAATTAATTCGCTTTCGCGTGCACGCGGAAGGATATCTCGCACTCGATCTTTCCACGGTGTCCCCTCGTCCGTTTCTTCGTTATTCGGAAAAAGTCTTCCTTCTTTCCGACATCGGAGCACGCGTCCGCGTGAGTAGGAGAGAGACCTGGTGGCGGCGTACCAGCGAGAACACTTATAGGGTATCGATAGATCATCCTGTCCACCAAGATCCGAGACTTTCATGCCCATAAACGAGATCCGCGCGGGGAGGACGACGCATGCGTGCTGCGTTCTACTCGTTATTTGCGCGTACGGGTACACGTGCGTGCCCCCGTGCGCGCAGCTGCGCCGAGTGCGCTGCCTCTCACCGGAAGCGACAGAAGGTGGTGCGCGTAGTCCTCTCATACCGGCCACTCGTGCATTTAATAAATAATAAATAACTGTGCAGGGAGAGAGGTGGAAGGCTGTCGACGAGCCCCTTATAGAGCAACGGGAGAGGGTCGAGAATTATTCTCCTAGACCGTGCGGATAATTCCTTAAATCGGGAGAAAGTGCATATCTCTTGCCTTACGGGGAAGCCCGGTGAATTATTCGAGGATGCGAGGGTACCCTTGTACCGCGGGCTCTCCATCGATGCAACGACGTTCGAGAACCAAAGGCATTAGCTGTGAGTGAGCATTGCTCCTTCCGCCGGGTGCGACGTCTCGAACTTTTACCCGCGAGAACGATCTTCGAGATAACTGCGAGTAATGTCGCGCGAGAATAGCTCGCCCCGTCTCGATTTGTATATTTCGGGATATGGCCGTCTCCCTCCTACCACCCTTTCCACCGTTATTTTCGTATTATCACATTGACCTAGTTCGGGACCAAGGCTGACGCTCGTAAAATACGGTGAAATACGGATCGTTACATGGGCGCTTCGTTTCCGTGGAATCCTTTGACTTCGTTTATGCCGACTCGCGAAACGTCCGGGGCTGATGAACCGGCCGATTGTCGGGGTCGCGGGTCGTAGAAGGTACGTGTGCGGATGAAATGCGAATTTCGAAAATTATACGTTCCGTCGGAACGAGGGTGCCCTATTCGAATAAATTCTGCCGGGGACAATGTCGCGCGGCACGACTTCCTATAAAGGGGCTAATCGAAGACGGGTTTCGTAAGGTACATCGAGGTTCGCGGAGATCGCGCGGGCAGGCACATCTCGAACGAGAGTATCGAGCCCTCCCCGAGGCGATCGAGCACTTTGCCTTTTGCTTTCGTAAGGCCTTCGATTCGGTAGGAGATCGTTACGTTTCACGTGTAAGCCTCGTCAGTCCGGGGGCCGGCTTTCACTCGCCGTAGAGAAGCCACGAGTGTCGACGCGACGATGCCTTTTCATTCTCGAGTGCAAGGTCGGACCGAACTTCTGTTTTTCTGTACTTCTGTTCTTCTTCTTCGAACTGTATTCTTCTTTTTTTTTTTTTTGTTGCCTTGCTTCTTCAGAAGTGGGCGAGATGTGCGAATGATGGAACAGCCGACGGATCTATCACAATTCAACGTGATTAACACGCGCCGCGTGACTTTCGCCGGGTCGATGTTTCGTAAGTCTTTCGATTTTTATCTCCAGGACGTGATTTCCTCTCGGTAGGTGGAAGGACCACTCGACGTACACTTTTCCACCTCGTATAGTCAATACGCAACGGGGTTGGAAGAATGATGGATGCGTTTATCGTTTCTGATACAACGTGATTATCGGCTCGAGTAGCTTTCGCCGTGGAGCACGTCTTTGTACGGACGTCTCCTTTTGAAGGAGGCCCACCGACGACTTTCATGGGAAGAGTGAGCCAAGGGCCGGCCCGAAAATATACTTTTCGCTTCTCCAGTGGCCATGCCCGGTGACTAGTCGACGCACCCATCACAATGTAACGTGATTATCGTCCGTGCAACTTTCGCCGTCGACGGCTTCTCCTCTCACGGGTGGTTTCTCTCTCTCCATCGTCGTTTCGTAAGCCTCTCGATTTTGGCCCCTCTCGCGGGCTGCCCACGGGAGAGTCCCGGATGCGACCCAAGTGTCTCGAGTGAGTAATATCGTCGGCACTTGGTTACTTACCACGTTATTAGCCGGCGCGCGCCGCTTCGTAGAAACTTTAGAAGCGTGCATACGCGTGCATAAACGACGAAACGTGTAATTATAGCCGGCTCACCGGTGTAATTAGATTCGACGATTTCCATTCCCCGGGAACGCCAATCTAGCCGATAATCCGACGGATGCGTTCGCTAGGCTCTCTCACCTGGAAATTAATAAACGGCCCCGTAAATGGCGACATCGATGAACTTTCGCTGTCGGCACGACACCTTTCTTTCGCGGCGGCACCTTCGCTCTGGGAACCCACCAATCGTAATCGTAATCGGCTTTCCCTTACAGCAGAAAGTCTGCCTCGAGTCTAGTCGCGCGTCGATCCGGTCGCAGCGACGTTTCGCGACGAATCCGGTCGCGAGGGTGCATAATTACTTCGCACGACGATGCAATTACGCGTGGTGATCTCGATTACACCCACGAGGGGCCATTTCGTTTATATTCACGAGGAATGAAGTTTAATTACTCGATTCGCGCTCTTTTATCGCGCGCCACGCTTTTCACCGACGTACGATCTCGTTGCCGCGCGCGTTGCTTGTTCCGGCCGACGCGGTGAAAATCGATGAACGGCACCATTATCCGCGAACACGGCGCTCGCTTCAAAAAGCCCGTTTAGTTGTTTATTTCGTAATCGATTTCAGTGGGCCAGGGCGTTCCAATCGATTCGGGCGAATGGGGCTCCTCGTGACGCGTGGAATACCCGTATTGGGAGAAGTGGGCCACCGATTTTTAATTACATCATCCACGCTTTTCATTTCGCTTAGTAATCCCACTGTATTAGGGAGCGTCGACGTAGTACGAAATCGATGACGCAGCACCATTCCCATTACCAACCGTTCTTAATGCCACTATTTATTCGACCCATCGCTCACCGTCCATAGAAACCTTCTGTTCGAAATTGGAGGTTCCATCGCGGAAAAATATGGAATATCGATCCCTCGAACTGTGCAGCCCAAACAACGCGCGTCGATTACTCGAGAAGAAGTTTCTAACCTCGTCGAAAGCTCCCGCTCGCGCGCGTCCCCTATAAACTGAGAGGATTTATGTTAATTTATACCGTCCCAGGGTCCTCGAGGTTTTGCCCGACCTAAACTAGCCCCCAAGTAATGCGCTCGCCCTCTTGCTCTATCTTCGTGAAATACGGAGGAGTATATAACGAGCGCGAGCGCGGTAGAGTAATTATTATTTGCTCGCGGTAGCCCCGGCTTTATGCCACGCTGTTTCCCCCACGTTCAAACGCACCCTCTCGCCTACCCCGCGCAACACGAGCGAACGTCGTGGCATGCGATACGAGGAAATATCTCGTCAACGAGAGAGCAAGAGAAGAGGGGAGAGTACGCGCGTGAAAGAGAGAAGGTAGGAGAGCACGCGGAACGAGGAATTTCGCGGACGACTCATTAATTGGCAAACAGTTAATTACCGGGCAGGAGAGTGGATCGTTATAAAAGGTGCCCTATCCCGACTGTCCGCGCGTGTCCTTTCCTTTTGCTTTTCTCTCTCTCTCCCTCTCCCACTCTCTCGTCTCTTCGTCGCCTCCACGACTCCCCACACCCTTCTTTCTCTCCTCGCATCTCGATACTTCTTTTCTCTTTCCTCGAGTTTATAGGCGGTTTTACATTCAGGACGCGTTTTCACGAGAAACGAAAGAGGAGGGAGAGAGGTGAAGGGGGTGGATGAGGGATATAGTAGTGGTTAGGATGGTAGCAGAGGGAGGGAGGGAAGACTGGCAGTGGCACGCGTAATTACATGTACGCACCCGGCTCGATGTAGCTGCCACCTCCGCCTCCGCCTCCGCCACCACCGTTGCCACCGCCACCGCTGCGTAAAAGCTGGAAACTGGTTCGGACACGCAAGTAACGAGGAGTGCCGCCTCTGCGCGCACCGGCAGACTGCGCGGCACGGTTGCACCGTTGCACCTGCACACACACACACATAGACACACACGTGCGTGCGCGCGTTCTAACTCTCGCCACTTCGCGAAACGATCTCGCTCTTTGCGGATGTGCTGCTGGCTGCGAGTTGTGCGTGTGCGTGCGCGACGCTAATTTGCCAAGCTTCGCTAAATAAGCCCCTTACGATACACACACAAGGCACATTGGTCTTCTTCGTTCCGCGATTCTTTGTACCCACGCTTGTTAACTGTAAATTATTAACCGCACGTTGTAACGCGACGGGATTCGCGAGGCGGACGCCTTTTTATTCGAAATTGTGACGAGCCGCGGTCGCGTCGCTAACTGTTCATCCTTCTCGCGTATTCGAATTACGAGGTCGATACGCGAATCGCAAGAAGCCTCACGGCGCGTACACCCATCTCGCATTCTTCGTGGAAGCCTATCCCCCACATAAATACGATCGGACGCTCGCGAATTGTAAAAGAGTTACACGCGGCTGATCGCGCGGGGTTCTTCGAGAAGAGGCTCCCGATCCGGCCAAGGTTGCACGACCAAGGGAGATAAATAAAAGATTTTTCGGTCGCCGTCCTGTTGTACGCGAGGCTGCCGAGTGGCCTTCGTTTCGTCTCTTTGACCAACTCCGCGCTCCCCAATCGTATCCCTCGGGCAACGACGATGCCGAATTGTGATATCGCATAATACGTGGATTTCGTAAAAAGATTCGGGCGACGACGGCGACGAGAGCGCGCGGGCGCGATATCTTCGGTGGAGAAAAAGCGACGTCGAAATTTATTGCGAGAGTCAGAATCGTTGAATATCGATGGATTCCTCTCGAGAAGAATCCATCGGGGGTACAACCGCCACTGTTACAATTTATTCCGCCGGGAGCAAGTGTGTGCCCGCGCGGTCTTGCCGCGGCACGCATTTTGAGAGCCAGTGGCGCGGTGGTCCGCCTTCTGGTCTCCTGCTCGCTCCGCTCTGCTCGGCCTGGCCGTACTAGGAGAAAAAGTACTCTTGCACGCGGCGGGGATACCGGTTGCGCGCGGTATCCGCGCCGGAGACGTTGAAACGGGCCACGGGGCACTTGCGTACGTTCGCGCGAATTTATGGCAACCGGTTTATTCCTCGATCGACGAAGGAATGTCGGCTGACGTTGCGCCTGTCAACCTGCGTACGCACGCGGCGGCCTCCCGTCCCGAAGACAGGAGGCTAGCAGCGCCTCTCCGTCCCTTTTCCTTCTCTCGGTGTTCTCTCCCTCGTTTCTCGCTTCCTTCTCCAATCTCACCCGTTTCCTTTCCCTTTCTTTTGGCAGCTTACGACCTCCCGCCGAACCTCGTTCTACTTCCATTTTTTCGCCCTCTCCTCTATTAGTACTAAATTTGACGACGATCCTACCGACAAGACGATTGGATTTGTGGGGAATTTACAACGGTGCTCGATCGATCGGCTAAATCACCTCGTCGTGAACATATCGAATTATTCGTTGGCCGGGTTAATTCACGTCCGTGAATTCTCCCTGTCTCCTCCGCGTCTATTTCTTCTTAAATCAATTACCGTGGCATTTAATGGAGTACCGTCATTACCGCGAGTATCTTCTCTGTGCGTACACATTTACCCAAACGACACGGGTTACCTACTCTCGCGCGCGTTTTCTCTCTCTCTCTCTCTTTCTCTGCCCGTGACTATCGAGCAGCACGAGTGACGAGGATAGAAGAGGAAAGACGAATGCCTACGAGTACGAAGAAGTTGCGAGGGGAGCGCATCCATTCGATGCGATAAATTAGCCAGGCGTTCGCGCGACGTCGCCCCGGGAAAATCGTGTCGAGAGTGTGCCACTTCTTTTCTAAATATCGGTCCTTCGTGGAAAGCGCGTCCTTTGACGTCGACCCGACCGAGCGACCGTTTTCTTAGATCGTCTCGCTAGAGAGCTACCTGGCACCTTCCGCGCGCCCAGCTTAACAGCCTCCTACGGAGATAAACCGCGACCCGGGTGGAATTTTCTTTCCGGATCGAGCCACGGCCAAGACCTCTTCCTCTCCTTCTCTCCCCTGCGTTCACCTTTTCCTTCGGTGACGTATGCCACGGGATATAAATAAGATCCTCCTCGATCTTCTTGCCCGACCAGGAAGCGGTCATTAGCGCGGAATGAACATTCTCCCGCTCGTCTTCCTCGTCGTCCCCTTCGTCGCGTTTTCTCAAGTCCTCCTCTTCGTTGCTCTCTTATTCCTCTTCGTCCTTTTCGCCCTCCTCCGCTCCGCTCGCGAGCAGCATTTCTATGTCAGACCGTTATAACGAGGCCGGAGTCTCCTGGCGCGGACTCCTCGTCGGATCTAGTTTTCAACGGTGCGCGCGAGCTTGCTTCTTCACCTGCGAGGAAGGGTACAATTTCACCCCTTCGCGTCATCGCTGCTATCACCCAACATCCTTCGTAGACTCGATCCACGACAAATTACGCCACAATTTTTACTTTCTTTTTTCCGAAGGATGTCTTGGGCGCGAGTGAACGCGCATCTAACGCGAAACGGCGCGATAAACGAATGAAAATCGGGGCGAACGAAGCATACAATTTGCTTCGATAAATTAACTCAAGAGCATTCTGTATCTTCGTGCAGACAAATTTCCGAGCTGCGTCGACATCGGCAGCTTTACTCTCACGGGCGTATCGGATCGTATGAATCTGGTTGAGCGCGCCACGAGTGCATCTTCGGAGACCATCGAGATCACCGTTACCAGGCGCGCGCGTGCACACCCATACAACCGAGAAAGTTGTCAGACGTTGCACCGCCTGTATCGAAAAATTGAGAATATTCGCGGCTGCACTTCAAGCTCCCTCCGCGCCGATAATTAGACCCCCGGGTACACGAGGAAAGACCTTGAAAATCAGTGGGCAGACGGACATAAGTACTTTACCCCACCCTGTGAACTCGACGGTACGCTCGGGATCAGCTAAAGCGAGTCTCTCGCACATGTACGCGCGCCTCTTCGCGCCCAGCACCGTCGTATCGGCCTGCTTTATTTACCGCGCGGTTGCAGTTATCACGGACGATGCTACCGGGCGGATTCCGTCTCTCGCGTTTCACGTTCCTCTCGCTTCCTCTCGCTCTCTCCTCTCAAGCTCTTCTCCGCACCAAGGTGCCCGCGCGACGCCTCGTCTTAGCGGTTATCATCGTGCTCGCTCGCACCCGGGCGGGTCCACGGCGTATTACCATAAATTTCCATGGGACCGTTCAGAAGCCAATTAGCGTAAGTCACACCGAGATGAAGACCGCGATACGCGCGGTTTTACTTAAATCAAGCCGACTCGCACTCCTCGAGAAGAACCGTTTGATCTGCGCGCCGTTTAATGCCTCGGCCCATGCTCGCAATCGATACTCGCCCGTGACGGTTCGTGGGTGTGAGCACGAACGAGTTCGCTCGGAGCGTGTGCGAGTGCACGGTCGCGTGGTGGAGCGGGGGAGGGAGAAGTGCACGAAGCGCACCGGTGGCACACTGAGATAAAGGGTATTGATATTTTAATAATATCGCCCATCGCGACTCTGTTACGTCGTTTAACGGTACTCCGAGGAGAGCGCCTTCGGACCCGGTGGATTCCTCGCGGCCACGACTTCTCGCGAAGGTACTCGAAGGGTCTTTATTTTTACGGAGACACGTTCGGCAGGTATACTCGTTTTCACGTAAGAATACACCGGAAGTGGACGAGTTTTCGTTGGATCTGCGTATATCCCTACCATAGCAGACGTTCTATTGGTTGCACTCCCACGGGTCACTTGAGATGTGCGAAACGATGGTATTCTCACATGAATATAGGCATCGTTCCGTATCGTTCTATTAAAAAAAGACTGAAGAAACTCTCCTAGGTTTTATCAAGCACCAACGATCTTTCCACTCTTGCGTTCATTTTAATCGTCGACCTTGCCTTTCCGTAGACCATGGCGCGCCCTACCAAGGAAAATCGACTCTCTTATTCAGTTTCGGCTCTTCTCACAGCAGTCCGGTTCTTCTCACCCGTGCGTAGTAAGCAAGTGTCACGCACAGCCTCGGGCTAAGATACGACGTCGGGCATTAAATGATTTCTCCTCTAGCGAGAGAGTCGTCGAGAGACTCGTGGACCAGACAGCCTGGCGGCTCGTTGCTCGTTGGAACGTCTCGACGACGGCGGGACGTCGCCGCGTCGGAAGCGATCGCGATGACGAGAGGAGGACAGGGAAGGACACGGAGCAGGTGGAAAGAGGCAACGGTGAAGGCTTACTTAATGTAGGAACGTTCGACGAGATTGTTTCGAGGACGATCGACGACGCGCCACCCTCGGTGGAAACCGAGCACCGCTTTATTTATTTATACCATTCGCTTGGTGACTATTAATTCGAAAGCAATTGCAGACTTGCGAGGAGTGATCGATCGTTGAGTCGAAGGTTTGATGATGGAGATAGACGAGAAGAGAGTCGAATGCTCTCGTGTATGAGGAAAAGGGGCAAAGACGCGCGAAGCCGCAGAAAGATGGACCACGGTGTAAGTAGGGAAGAATTCATTTGACCGATGCACGTCTGGAGGATGGTGTCGATAATCCACCGAACGCGATACACGCTTGGCATCGAGGTGGGGTACCCGTGCACTCGTAAAATCAGCTGGCTCGTTGCACACGGGGCTCGTAAAGGTCCGATACCAGGCCAACCTCGTTAGTTCGGACTCGCGACCAGTGACGTACGAAACGACCATTTGCCAATGGTTACGTCGTTTGAAAAAAAATTCAGAGGACCGTGGCGAAACCATAGAGTGTTTTTTACAACGGAGAAAACGAAGGGACGCGAGGATTTATTCTTTTCGTGAAACGAGACTATTCTATTCGACGGTCTTTTTTGAGCTACCACGTTCGATCGGTCGTTCGTCGATGATTGTCTCGCGCGTACGAGAGAATCGGAACGAAAATTAATTATTTAGGTTGCCTCGCGCATTCTTGGCCGTCGAAAGAGAGGGCGGGCTGGAGGCGAAAAAGAGGCCACGATTGGAAATCGAAAGAAGTGGAACTCCTTGAGGCATCGTTAACGATAGAATGGACTGTCGCGCGTTGTCTCGTGAATTAGTGTCACCTGAGTAGGAGGAGGAGATGGAAAGAAAAGCATGGCGAGCACCGCACGATTCTCGGAGGCTCGTTAGGGGAATCGTGAATGTAGAATCGATCGTTCAATGAAGAAATCCAAGGAGGTAATCGAGGCGAGCGAGCGAACGATCACTCGGATGGAAGTCCCTGGAATGTCGATCTCTTGTACTTCTTTGGCCGGCGCGAGCGCTTGTAGGTAGCCCCGCGCAACAACCGCGATGCCTTACTTTCAGTCCAAGAATTTCAGCTCGCGGAATCGACGCGACGCTCCGTGAGAAGCGTGGACAGTTTTTGTTCTCACAAACGCCTCCCCTTCCACCTGCCGACGCGAGCAATCGTTTTATCGATTCGAGGTAATTCCATGGACTCGCGTATCCTCCAGACGCGATGTTGCTCTCGTCCAAAGCAATCGGCGCGTGAATTATTCGTCACGTTGAAACACAGTAGACCAACTTCCTGTCGTCTAACGATATCTAATCTTAAAACGAGAGATCCCTCTTCTCTCTGAACTCGCCCGGTAGTATCCTCTTCTCTTTGTCGATCCAACTCACGAAACTTCTTCCATCTTCAGAACTCGAACGAAGGCCATTAACTCGTCCCCCCTCCCCCCCCCCCCCCTTCGAGATCAATGCACCGTGAAATTGGGCTAAGAGAATTCTCGAAATAAAGCGATGCAGGCGAGAACCACGCGGGAGATGATGCGCGCGAGCGTCACGCATCGGATGTAACGAAAGACGTGGAAAGACGTCGGTGGTTAGGCGACATTCGTTTCGCCTTCTGCCTTCGCTCTTCGAACCCGAAAATACCCGCGAGCGTTCAAAGCGCAAACTGTGCGCGATGCTCCACCTAACATACCAATTACAGCGTCACTGAACGCGCTCCTGTGAACGTCGGTGGACGAAAGGGAAGAAGAACTTTAAAATTAAAATCCCTCCACGTCCCTTTCTTTTTCAACAAGCGAGGGTACGGCGATGTGGGTCAACGCACCGTCTCGCGATTCTAAATTCGGACATCTCCAGTGGGTACCGCTTCGTGGTTATCCTCCACTCCTGTAGGTACGAGCAGTTCGCGGTTTTCCGTACACTGCTGACGCGCGATTCATGTTTCGCCGAACGCTCACCAAAGAACGTGAGGGCTTTTATTAAAATGTGGCGTAGACACCTAAGCGTCTTGCGCGGAGCAATATGTTTAACAGTAAATCTACCGAAGATTCTTTTCCATATGGAGATTTCCCTTGTTAATGGGTCATTTGACTCATGCCTTTTGGCATCTTTAGCCTTAATTCGATGATACGACGTTACTATGAATATTTTGTTTCGAACACGGTAAACTGGATTTCAGAAGGGTCTGAATTTCTTCGATCCGTAGGTCGAGTGATGCAAAGAACGAGTCACTGAGAACATTAGTTAATTTTTCGCGTAAAGGAGACAGGAAAGTTACGTATCGCTTAGTAACAATGAGGCCTACGTCTCCCGTTATCGTCGGACGATTCATGCCTAATCTCCACGAGATTGCGAGCACATCCGCGCGCGCGCGCCAGTAACGCTCGTTGAGTAACCGCGCATAACACAGCCCCCGGTTGAGCAACTTTCGATCGGCCAAACGTTCCTCGCCGACGCACTGGGGCGTCGTTTGTTCAACCTGCGCGAACGGAAGTGACGTCGGGCCCGCGTTGCTCGTACTCGAGGGGAAACGACACGGACCGATGATTGCGGTAAGCTCGAAAATAACTCACGCACGGGAATCGTCACGTCTGGTTATAACGTCCTGGAACGGAAATGCGAACACGCGGAATGCAAGTGGTCATGGAACGCGATTGTTCTCCACGAAATTTCCTTCGGCAAGGTAGACGCGTCCCTGGATACCTTGACAGTGATGACGGAGAAACTGTGTAACCTCGTCGAGCGGATATCCGTTTTGTTACAAGGGTGCGAGGAGCTCGAGCGTGAAGCGTAAGAGCCTCGGAAAGTGGGCAAAAGAACAATCGGTAGGATGGTAAAGCGTTCGCCATTCGGTTCCTCGAAGATGTTTCTCTTTACGAGATAGAATTGTGGTGGGCCAAGTGTTTTCGCAAGAGTATGCGATTTCAAGTTTGACATCTCGTTCGAAGATTTATTTTGGCCTCACTTCCGAATTTCCCCGTATTCGAGAATATTATTGCTCAAGGCTCCCCCGTCAAGAATTGACGGTTTGTCAACCGAGGACGCCTTCGCGCGTCATCGTCCACGCGATTTTATTTCCGTCGCGGCCCGCGCACCATTTCGAAATACCCGCCACGGCTCTCTCCTGCCGACACCAAAGGTAGCAGCACAGCAGCAGCAGCAGCGACGCGCGCAATCTTCGCGCGGGACAAACAAACGGTCTTCGTGCGAGCACGATCAACGGCCGAGTAAAACTCGTCGGGAAATGCATCAAAAATCAGGAATATTCTATTTCCATCCGAAGCGCGGGGGCGAGTCGCTTATTTTCGTCGTACCGTGAAAGCTGGGGGCTGCTCCATCTGCAATGCCGAATATTTTTAACTCCTATGGCCCACATTCGGCCGCTTCACTCGCGTCGATTATAACGGCGAAGTCGCGTAATCGAACGAGGCCTCGCGCTGACGTACATCCCACCGAGGGAAGTGAGAAAAGAAGAAACGAGCGGAAATGCCTGGGTGAGATTGCGCCGGATGCGGTATGACCCAATGAAATGAAGAATCACGCGTAAAAATTCGGTAATAGCCTAGGGTCCTCTCTTGCGATCCATTCGAAGCCACGTGGGCGAACGATCATCGATTCGCTCGTAATTAACTTCTTTGTCCTTACTCCGTTTCTACATTTCCACTCGTTTTCTTACCTACTCCGAGCACAGTTGCAGCTGAACTCTCGCGAATCAGTCGCACCGGTGCCTGTTTCCCTGGGTTCGCGGGCCGTTCGAAATATCGTGCGGTAAAAGGGGTTAGAACGTGAGTCCCGACGCTTCCTGGATTAGGAAGCGTGAAACGGTCCCCCGAATGGAGGAGTCCCCCGTTCGCCATCTCGCTCCTTCCTCTCCAAACGGTATGGTAAACCGTGCGAAGTGCGCCACGGTGAAACCAGGTC
Organism: Tiphia femorata; assembly: GCA_944319695.1. NCBI lineage: Eukaryota > Metazoa > Arthropoda > Insecta > Hymenoptera > Tiphiidae > Tiphia > Tiphia femorata. The sequence continues at coordinate 4,810,290 of OX090899.1, forward strand.
CATTGTCATGTTACCCATAGGATCACGTGGGGTCACACACGCTCCCCGTAGACCGCGCGCGACCGTCGCGCGCTCATAGATGTGTCGTCGTCCTCCTCCTCTACGTGGAAACAACAAAGGCGTCAAGTTTCGTAACGAGAGTCTACTGCGCCTTGGCTTCTCTCGGGGGCCTCATTGTTAGAAAGCCCCCTCGTTGCCCGAGAGCGAGGGAGCGGGTGAGCGTCTTACCTACGGGGCACCGGCCGGCACCGAAAGGAGCACATTTGGGCTTAGTCACCCAAGAGTGGGTAAGGACTTTACGATATATTGCGCTGGGTCAGACCGGGTCAGAGCGTCGTCTTTCTTTTAGCCTGACGGCCCAACGTCCGCTCTCTCGCGCCCGCACTCACGATAAATCGGACAATCAGGAAGATGGATAGTAAGAAAACGGAGAAGGGGAAGGAGTAGGAGGCACGGCCTGCTCCGTGGGGCCCGTGGCCCACGACGCTCCGTTTGGGTGAACGAGATGAATCAAGAGAAAGATCTCGGTGGACCTGTGCCGAGAGGAACTCGGCAGTCCGTGGTGTGGTACTCGATTAGGCGAGCTGGCGCTCGACAATTGAACGATCGCGAAGGGTGAATCGGCAACGAGAGTAGGGATCGTGAATTTACATGTTGGTGGTTGGAGCACACGTTGCTCGCAGTTGTTGAAAAGGATCTTGGGGAGAGTATGATTCTCGTGAGAATCATTCTAAAGTAAGTCGATGTAGAAAAATATTTCAAGGGACGAGAACTTTTGAGGATGGTTTTTAGAGAGGAGCAGGAGTAGGACCTGTGACCACGATAACAGTGGACGACGCGAAACCCTTTTCACAATTAAACACAGCGACCATTCCGTCGGTCCTCGGTGGTGGTCTTTAATTTGTCGCTACATCCCGTACAAATTGATTCCCCTTCCCCTCCATATTGGTTGGCCGCTAAGCATGCGCCCCGGGTCATTAATCCCGTGGAATGCTTCACAGGGAATGCCCCCCGCCCCCTTCCTCCTCCAACGACAATGGACGCCTCTGTCGAATCACGAGCCCGATAAACCGCAAGTACGTTGTTAAATCGTGCCTCGTTAATTTTCGTTGGTTCGAGACGAAGCGGCTGAGGCAGACGTATAAATTTCAAGGGCAATTTTTATCTCGTGCTTTTTACTCTTTACCCGCGGCGGACGAATAATTTTATTCGGAAGCTCTCTAGTCGTTAAAGCGAAATGGTTCGCTTCAACAAAAGAGAAAAATAATAACGCAAGAGTATCGAAAAAACCGCAAAGCCTAACGCCCTATTGCCGTATTGCTTTTGCAGGGTGGTGGCGACGATTCGGACGAGGACACGCAATGCGCGCTAAGCGAAAATTGGACCTTCGAGAAGAAGACGAGACGTTGGTCCCGCGTGTGCGACGTGACTCAGGCGAACATGGAGAGGCTGCAGACGATCGCGGGTCAGACGGTCGCGTCGGAGGAGGACTCTATAGAGGATAGGCTGGAAGCCGAGGAAGCCGAGGACACGATGTTGGACACTTTAAGATACGGTAGTCTACCACCGGGAACGCTTCCGGACGAGATCGGACCGAGATTCCGTAGAACCGGCTCGGAGAGACTGCGAGACGGCGCGAAGGCCTTCCTCAGGAGGGTCGAGTCGCTCAAGTCGCGGCGACGCAAGCGCCAGAATCGTGACGGGGTTGTGATCAGCGGGCCCCAGGTGTTGGACGTGATGTCGATGCAGCAGAAAATGAAGGAGCTGAACTGCGTGGACGTGTCACCCACGGGTCCGGCACCGATTTCGTTCAACGATCTTCTCTCGGGTTCGCCACTTCAGGTGCCAGGATCACCGGTGACCTTGCCCGCCTCGCCCTACCACTTGCCACCCTCGCCCCTGGCGAACGCGCCCAGTCCGTTCGGCGACGATTCCTCCAGTTATTGTTCCGACGGGTCCCAAGGTGGCGGGCCAACGCCGACCCCGACGCGCACGAAGATGAACCGAGCACGGCGCTTCCTCCATCGCGGTAGAGAGGACCAGGGTGCCCTCAGCGACTCCGAGTGCCAGCCGACCAGTTGGCGGCACAGGTACTTCAGGGACGCGAACAGCAATCACGCCAAGGTGCTGGAGTACGTGAACGCGCATCCTCAAAGCCCGAAGGACTCTCCGACCAAGAGCGCACCCATCAATAGTCGCGGTGGGAGCTTAAATCTGGGCAAGGAGTCGCAGAAGTATCGCGACAAGCTCTCGCAGAGTCAGGATAGATACAAGGAGGATAAGGTCGCCTCGTTGAAGAGGGACGACAAGATGCACAAGAGCTTCAGGCATCGCGAGGACTCCTACAAGGAGGGCAAGTCTATGTCGAAGGAGGTGACTGTGTATCGCGAGAAGTCGAGATCGAGGAGCTCCGAGTTGGCGGGTAGTCAGGAGAGTAGCTCGACCGTGGCTAGTAGGGATTCGGATCAAGAGGAGGACTCGCCAAGGCACAAGGGCACCGTGGTCAGGTGGCACAGCTTTCAGAGAGGATCTTTGTATCCGGAGCCCTTGGATCCGCTCTGTCCTCGAGCAATGGCCTCGATGTCCTGCGGACAATTGTTGGTCCTTAGGAAGCTTGCCTTGCTGAAGTTGACCGCCTGCATGGAACGATACTGCCCGACTCATCGTACCGGCTGGAATTGGGAATTGCCGAAATTCATCAGGAAGATCAAGACACCGGACTACAAGGATAAGACGGTGTTCGGGGTGCCCTTGCTGTTGTCGTTGCAGCGGACGGGCCAGGCTTTACCAAAGTGCATACAGATAGCCTTGCGATGGTTGAGGGCAAACGCTCTCGATCAGGTTGGAATCTTTCGTAAGAGCGGCGTCAGATCGAGAATACAAAAGCTAAAGGTCATGACTGAGACTCAAGGTGACAATATCAACTTCGACGGTCAGCAGGCATTCGACGTCGCCGATCTGGTCAAGCAGTACTTCAGAGAATTGCCGGAGGCTCTTCTGACCAACAAACTATCCGAGACGTTCATCGCCATTTTCCAACGTAAGCTTAACCTTTAGGATTACATTTTCCGCTTTTGTAATCAAGCGTTAGAAGACCGCGAACAATCGTTCGTCCACCTACGCGCCGTACTAATCAAAATTTTTCATTTATTCCCGATGACAGACGTACCGGTGGAACTTCGGCCAGACGCCGTGCAATGCGTCCTCCTGCTTCTCCCGGACGAGCATCGCGAAGCGCTGGAAACCTTGCTCGACTTCTTGAACCACGTCGCGAACAACTCGCCCTACAACCAAATGACAGCGTCGAACCTGGCCGTGTGCCTGGCACCGAGTCTGTTCCACTTCAACCACAGCAACACGAACGTGACCAACAGGTCGAGCAGCGTATCGCCACGTAGAAGAAAGACCGTGGGCATACCCGATCAGCGAGAACTGTCGGAAAACAAAGCCGCGCACGACTGTCTTCTGTATCTGGTCAAGATGCATCGTGAATTATTCATGGTAAGATCCCTCGTTCCCCCAAACGTACCGGTCGTTCGACGACCGTCATCGTTGTCGGCGGGCAACGATTCGGATCGTCGAGTCAAATCCGACCCCCTCGAACCTTACCTTCCCCGCTTCTCGTAATAGTCGAACTTTTTATTTTAACCGTTCTCTCTCCCTTTGTACGACATCAGGTCTCGTCGGATATGTTGACACAGTGCCACTTCAATTACATGGAGGAGAGCATTCCAGTCGGCTTGGAGGAACTTGGCTCCGAGCTGAAACAAGATTGGAGAGGATACTTGTACGCCTGCACTACCGCCTTGTTGAAGGAGGCGCGCGAGAAGTGAGTATAAGACTCGAGTAAGAAAGCGTTAATACACGCGCGTTTGACCAATTGAAATAGGGGTAAGGATGTTCTATCGATTTCTATTCTTTTGAGCAGAAGTCGTGGTTGGGTGACTGTGAACAATCCCGCCGACAGCACCGTGGAAATGGCGTACAAGAAAGTTGGTGATGGACATCCGCTTCGACTTTGGAGGGTTTCGACGGAAGTGGAAGCTCCACCGAATGAGCTTCTTCACCGAGTGCTTAGAGAGAGACACATATGGGATCCACAGCTCCTGAAATACAGACTCGTTAATAAGTTGGACATCAACGTGGAAGTGTTTCAGTACGCCACTGGAAATATGAGTCCTCTGCCTGCCAGGGATTATTGCGTTTTAAGGTAACGCGTCGATATTACGTTATTTTATCGGAAGGATCGAGGCAGATCAATTGTTCGATCGATCGTTTAAAATGAAACGGCGGGGCTTTTTTAAAACGCGGAATTACTTATATCCTTGGTGGTCTTCTTGCAGATCGTGGCGCAATGATCTTCCGAAGGGTGCGTGCGTCATTGTCGAAACGTCGGTGGAGCATCCGGATGCGCCGGTCATGCTTGGTGGAACACGGGGTATTGTTCTTGCTTCCCGTTATCTTATTGAGCCGTGCGGTAGCGGCAAATCGCGCATCATGCATTTGTCCCGAGTGGACACGAAGTAAGTAGCAGCAATCCGCTTTCGCTTTACGACACACCATTATTTATTCTCCCTCGATATTCCTCTACGTGGCCTGCGTTTTTTTTCAGGGGGCGAACACCTGAATGGTACAACAAGAGCTACGGTCACATCGCGGCTCTTCATCTCAGCAAAATTCGTAACTCTTTCAAGCATACGACCGATGGGCCGGAAAGTAAAGTCTGAGAGGAGGCTACCGTGCAACATTCTCAGTTGCACGGTTCTTACGACTCTCATCAGGATCCCACGGATCAGCATTATGAGCACAGAGTTTTGAAAGATCTGCGTCAAGTGCAACCTACCATTGACGAGGAGTGAGGAAGAGGCTAAGGATAAGCGAATGCTATTGATCGATTCGATGTCAAATGTGTCTATGCATATTTTAGTAGCAGTGTCCGTTAGAATTCGAACAGAATGTATATCGTACTCTCGTTAGTGTACTTTTCGAGTAATTTTCGGCAGAAGAGAAATTATCCTTTGTAGATCTTGCCGTCCATGTACCGTGAAGGTCAGTGAGGCAGGATGTTCTCGAAAAATGATGTTGCGGATCTCCTTCTCATGGATGAAAGGCATTATTTGTGCTTAACAAAAAAGAAAAACGGTTACGCGTCGTTCAGCAATCTCCTCACACCAACGCTTTTAATCCTCTATCTCCTTTAAAGACTGTATTCGATAATGCCGAAAATGCTTGATCGTCGAAGGTACTTCGATTTGAATGAACCGCATTGATGATATTGTCTTTCGAGATACATATTCTAATCGTATAAATTAATGTTACTAATGTTGAATGTATGTTCGAGAAAAGATTTAATATTTTTGTGCATATTACAAAGCATGCATGCGTAACTTTATTGCAGTGCGACGTTTAAAGCCAACAGGATTTCACCAAATGAGTCGCTCGCAATTATAGTATTTTACTTAAATAGTTTTAAGCCCGAGGATTCGCATATTTTATATTATTTTCGGACCAAATGCCAATTTTTCTATTGTATCATATCCCGTCGTATCACGTTACGATAATAATCATAGAAAATATTTCTCGTAAAAGTATTCCGGTTACATATTGGGGTGATTGTATAAACAATATGTATGTATGTACATCTATTTATATTTGTACGTTATTGCGACGAATACGCGAACGCGTAATTGTTACATGTAACTGAGTGTATGGGCCATCCAAACCATTATTGAGAATGTACGAATAAATCTGCGAATCGAGCAGATAACCAAGCAATGCGAAAGGATTTTGATTAAGAATGTTAGAAGTTAGACTTTATTCTGTTAAATGGAATCGCGCACTGCGCGGTCGGTATTTAATGAGTCGTGTCGATGTTACGATGTTGATGTTATTATGTAAAGCCCGCTATTCTTGCGGGAATTGAAATAATTGTAAATGTAAGTATAACCAATTGGATTGGAGTTTCCATCGAGTGTCCTTTTACGGAATATTAAAATGTGCGACCATTCGAAGTGTGTGAATGTAACAATTGTATAGGGACCACATTCGTCGGAGCCCAACAGGAAATGACCTGTGCATGACGCAGCTCTTTAAATTGACATATAAATGTATTTTAATGTAATACTAGTCACTTACACGTAGTTGAAAGATGATACAATAAATAAGTGTATAGATTTTTATTCCACGACGTCGCGCCGAAGATATTTAAATATAATTACTATTATCGATATAATGAAAATATATATTAAAAAATATTCATATTTTTGTGTCCAAAACGCCAGTAGAAATGCGACGACGAGATTGCAGAGGAGAAAACTGTGTTTATTCATGTTTGTAACAACACACGATCGTCTTTATTCTTGTAATCCGTGTTCCATTAGGATGTAAATATGTATATTACACAATAATGAAAATCAATTATATACTCATTAAATAATGGCTTTTCATTATTAATGATTTGTGTTTCCAGATATTGATTTTCTTTTCTTCCTCGTACTTTCTATGTTAGACATACAAAAAATATATTTTGCCAACACGATTAAAAATATTTGTCTATGCCTCACAGAATTCTGTAGTGTGCTTCTTACCGTTAGTGGTTTCGCTACAGCCAGCCATATTTGCAGCTGTTTAATCAATGCCGCACGTTGTCATGGACATAGCAGGGGAGGGCATTTCCTCTGGGCCACATAGAAACATTGAAGCATTATGGTAAGGTTGAGTTTACATGCTTTGACGTTTCTATCATTGTGCGTTCCTACCATTCAAAAGAAGAACTAGAACGTGAACTGAGCATCATATTTGGGGTTTAAAACTATCATAACTGCCGGATTCCGTGAAAGCTACGATTGTATTTTCTACTGCGTATATTTATCCACAAGCGATAAATTCATTGAAAATTCAAGGTAAACCGGCTGATTAAGAAGGTATAGGTGATACGGTGAACACGGAGGATACCTGTCGGTGCTTGAATTATACTTTCTGTCGGCTCTCTGAAAAAGAGAAAAAAGATGGTACGGCTTCTCGTGAAAAAAGGAGACGAAAATCAATTTTTATTCGACGCATCTGTCGAAGATCGCACCGAAGATATTATACAGACTATTACGATCATTTACAACGGACGTCTGAAGATTTCGAGAATATGTTACGGTAAGTGTAATACACATTCTCACTCGGTTATAAAATTAGAACGAAGTAACCTGTGAAACGAATCCGTGGCAGGTGCAATAATGTTGTCCCTAATTGCAATAAGGTACAAAGAGTGCCTCGTGCGGGCAGGTGAATTAATTTCCTAAAGCAAATGAGTTTCGTCCCTTTCTCTTTTTCTCTCGTGCGACATTTATCAAAAATTGTACACCTCCACTTCGCAGTAGGAATATTAACGCGAGAAATCCATTAACGATTATCTCCGAGGCCTCACCTGCGGCCCGTAATAACTGCGCTGTAATAAGAAGTCGAGTTCTGAGTTTATGAACCCATCCATCCTCGGGACCGCGTGATATTAGTCACACGTCTCCGGGGATAATAATTACGTAGAGTTATGCTTAACCAGAGGCCCTCCTGCCTCCTCTTGCATTTTGAAAAATAGAAATCGAGGAGCTCGCTAAGCACGGCACGATGCTACCACAGAACATGATGGGCCTCACGGATGAGCAAGTTGAAGAGCTCAGGCTCAAGGACGAGTGGGGAGAGAAGTGCGTGCCCATGGGCGGTTGGACCTTTAACAAAGACGTTATTGGTAAGTTAGAATAGTTTTGTCCTTTCTCGGCGCCTCTCTAAACATACATAAGTACATCTCAAATCTTTATTAATCTCGCGAGAAACATTACAGGTAGAAGAAATGGTCGTCAGCCCAGTGAAAAAATGCAGCAAGTTCTCACGAAGACAATCGAGGATGCTCGCGCAATGACTTCGAAAGTAAGATTTGAAAAAATCTAATGTTAGACATTAATTTGTGCTGTGCTTACAGCATGTCAAACCAAGCTTCCGTCGTATAAAGTGACTGTTACACCGCATGGTATTTTGTAAACGTAAACGAATCGATTATCTCTCTTTTACATTGAACAGAAATTGGCCTTGCAAGAAAAACCGATGACACAAAAAACGGTACAAGAAGCATTGAACATCCTGCGCGGTGCAGTCACTATCGTTTATCCCATGGGCCTACCACCGCACGACATTATACGCCAGGAGTTTGAAAATTCCGAGGACTTAACCGGAACTCAAGCATCCCTCGAGGTAAAATAACGTAATTCGCCTTATCAGTCGTCTCATTCTGACTGTCGAATGTTACATTGAGTAACCTAATACACGTACGATAATAATAAATTATGTTGACTGTGAATCATAGGTGATCGACGTACAGCTAGCTCAGTTGTGGTTTTCTGGTAAAGAAATGACAGCTGGTAAGAGAGTGAAAGATTTTCTGGGTCGTAACGAGAAAACGAAGGTAATTGTGAAGCTGCAGAAAAGAGGAGGCGGGAAACCTGCGCGCGAGCCATTGATGTCGGAGGATGAACGGAAGCAGCTCATGATGCACGCTTACAAGAGACAGGAAGAACTTAAGGTAAATACTAAGATCATCGACAGCCGGTATGGGTGAGTCCTATTTTACCGTTAGTCATTACATAGTAAGGAATTGCGTGGTATCCGTCGTGTAAGGTAAACTGTACATTTTACTGAGGCTTCGATGGCCATATCGCGTTAAGATTACAGGTAAGTAACAAGAGTACGCCACGATAATTTTCGCAAAAATGAAATTTTCGCCCAAGTGTTGATAAATATTATTAAAGAGCGTGGAATTTCAATGTACCTCTATAGATTTACGTGGAAGAATATACGAGTGCGTGTATTAGCAACTTTTAATTTCAATTTTAATTTCCAATTGCAAAATTAATTTGAAACCTGAACCGTGTTATAGAGAAATATTTTCGAATGTAGATGAAGGAATAGTTTCCGAAAGAATTAATTTCGAACTCTCTTGAAACAAATTTGATATTCTCGCAAAAAAGGAACAGTTTGCTCTGGATTTTTTGCGGTGAAAAAATCTACTGTTATTGCGAATAGTTATATTTAGTCGAGGTACGTTTCGTTAGAAACGCAAAATATTCGATTTTGTGGAAATCGTCGAGAATCTAAAGTAGTAGGAAAATTCAAGACTTACGTAATAATGTGAAGAAAAAAAAACCCCAGCTCCGAAACATGGATGGAAATCAATTACCGTTTAAAAATAAGTCACTCCCTTTACGGTCGTGCCTAATGAAGAAATAATAAACGCAATTCGCGATAACATTCTTCATTGTGATATACAATCAAGGGATTGTTTTTATTTCTCTCAACTCTCTAGTAGTCGCGTGCGGGTGCAATACTCCGCTAAGAAATAGGACATTTTCAGAAAAACTTCGGACAAACGAGAATTTTGCTTGAACGTTGAACGACCCTCCTTCACTTCTGCGCCCCCCTCGTTGCTTCTTTTCCGCCTAGCAAAAGATACCACCCGGAGTCCACCGATATCGATTATGTGGGTGTACGCTGTCCTTCTTAGCGATGTGTGCTATCTTTTACCAGTGACCGCAAGAAGTATAAGCAAACAAGAAACGCGATAATGGCGTACGTACTCGCTCAACATTAAAGTCAAGGTTTTTCTTCGTGAACTGATACGATAAATCCACTAGCTACGTTTGTACGTGCGATCACAAGAATTCTCTGCACTCGCGATACATTTTCATCGCATTTTTCTACTTCCGAAAATAGATCCGCGAGTATTGGAAATAACATTTCACGCGAATTGAAAATATCGCGAATTTAATCAAGTCTACGCGATAATTCAATGAACATAAAGACAGTGGAAAATCTCGTATGTCGTTGACACGCTCGACGAAAGTAAAATGAAACCACTCTGTGGTCTATTCTTCCCAACGGACCTGCCTTTGCGTCGCGACAATTTCAGCTGAGTGGCTTCTCCCAAAATGTGACCCCAAGAAAATTGCTCCCCTTCATCCCTCTTCTTCTAACTTGCGACGAGACGGATTTTAGTAGGGAGCTCCTCCTTTCGACGAAGTTTTATCAATACAAGGCAAAAATTCCATAGCACCGTAGTCCGCCGTGAGGTGGAGATTCCCCGATTCCACGTGTCATTACTCGGACGTTTCGCTCGGTGGGTAAATAAAAGAGAGACGGAGAATTCGAGGGGTGCTCCTGCGAGGGTGAAAATATCGTGGAATGTGTAACGCTCAACGTTCGGCCGCGGTAGCGTGAGAAGACGATGGAAGTCGTTCGCACGTCACCAGTCTAAAGATATTGCGAAAATCGGTCGTACTCACGTGTCATCCTAACAATGTACTCGTACCTGCGAATATTCCATAATAAATAATAATTCCACCTCCGTGATACTCGCGTGTAAATATATCGTGACGTATGGCCATTACCGCGAATACTCTGACAACAAGTCCTCCCACGTGTAGTTCCTCGTGCAAATCTGCAACTAAATCGACGAGGGTTCATCGACGTTTCTCCAGTTCGCGAAGGGCTCGTAAGAGCACAATTTCAATTTTCAGTACAAATTAATTTTTTAATCCGAGATAAAGGCGATAGTCGGATAAACGTCTTGCTGCATTTGCTTCGAGGAGACTTTCCGTTTTACCTTTGCAGACAAATTTATCGATCTTAATTAATTTTAGTTCTTAGACTCACCCGCCCTCGAGCCGAGCCGGGTCAATCTGCTCGGGATCTCCATTAACATCTTTTTGTATCACCGAGTGGGATGCGTCATTGAGAGTCTCACGGGTTTTTTAATTCGCCCTACAAGTGGATTCTACTTACCACGCTCGAGCAACAGGAAGTTCCAAGCTTCGGGTCTACAAGGGCGTCGGATATTTCCGTGAAAAACTCACGGCACCCACGTGCCGGCTCTTCCCACTCTCGTCGGTTTTCTTCTGCATTTTCCAGTTGCGCAATAGCTTCTCTCTCGGCGTATTCCCACGATTCCTACGGCTCATTCCCTGCTTTAGTTGCCCCCTCACGTAACGCGGTCAGGCCCTTTCTCCGCGGTAGCACCGCCTCTGAGGAACTTTCATTAGTTAAGAGGACGATTGCTCCTATCAAGTGGTTGTAATTCGTTTTCGCTCCCTCGCCACGAGAGAGTGGTACAAATGGCGATAGGTTTGGTACGTGGGCCGGTTTCAACGTCAATAAAGCCTAACGAATGACTTTGCAACCGCTTATTCGATTTTAATTAATTCTACCATAGAGACGTATCCTTCGACCTGTCGACCACCGGTGAATATGGATTTTCTCGACGAAAAAAGAAAAGAAATTGAATTTACAGAATCTCGCAGACTTCTCCGAGGCGAGTCACGGGGTGATACGCGGAATAGAGAATAGGCGCATACGTGGGTTCTTATCGGGCGTCGACGACATTCAAGTATCGATCCTCCAAGCCTTTCGACCCTTTGCATGCTAATAAAAAGCCGCGGAGTATTCGCGCAATTACGAGGAGAGTCCTCCCGTACGTGTCGCTTGTTTATTATATCCCGTTGCGCCGAGTGAACGCGTAAAAGAAATTGACATTCTACGCTAACGTATTCACGAGCACTTGAAACGGTATCATCGGCCGGCGAGAATGTCGCTCGGATGATTGCAATCGGCAGAATGGGTTCGATCACTCGACCCACATTCACGGTGTGAATGAGAATCGATAACGTTCCAATTTCATCTTCGCACTCGTGTTCGGTGACACGAGGGTAATTAGTCACGGTATATATATCCTTGCGACTGATCCTTCTGCACGAGCTAAGACTACGTTTGAAAATTACTCGTACACGGAGGAATAGACGCGAGTGTATCGTTCAAAATCGGAATTGCGAATCTCGGTGAGGGATAATTGTAGAGGCGAGCGGGACGATTAAGCGTGGATGGAAATCATTGGAGAGAGCCTCGCGGTTGATTTGTAGTCGCGAATTTTCATGGCGTAACCTTTTCGCGCCGCGACGCGAAGGACACCTCGGTGGAGGGATAGCTTCGCGATTAATTTGCATACGGGGATTGTTACTAACTGGCGCGTGTAGAAGGCGACGGAGTAACTTCTGCGTAGTAGCGCCTCCTGGAGGGATAAAACGCGCGGCTATTGCAACTACCTCGTGGCACGCGATCCTCCGCAATATTATTACTTCGCTATACCCTCGCGATATGCACGACCGAAGACTTCCTTTATTAGGGGAGCGTCGGATGAAGTCGTTGGACGTGAAAGTAATATGATTTACGAACTCACGTGATCCTGCGAATCATTTTACACTCCGTGCACTTTCCTCGATTAATAGTTCGTCCGTGTATGCGTGATCGTTAGATTCGCGTAGTGCGAAATAACAGGATTATAGAAACCGTGAGAGAGAAAAAGAGAGAAACTGCGAATATTGTTTATGATAAAGGACGCGTCGAGGAATCGGTCTGACGAGAGCACGCGCGATTACTCGGTAAATCCTGTCGTTACGCACGATCGTGCAATTATGTAAATTAGCGAAGAAATCTAAGATAGGTATCGGATGTTTTGTTCGTTATTGTTCCTCCACTCGTGCTCCTCGCGTAACGCAGGTCCGTCACGCACGGTCGTTATTACTTTCACGGTTCTGGGTGCATATCGATTTCCTTTTCGTGAAAAGCAAGGATACGACTTTCTAAAAGTAAATAATTGAGTTTTCCACAATCGGCGGGATCCCGAAGAGGGCGATAAACATAAATGAATTAATGCGTAGAGTAGATTTGAAAAGTTGAAAACCTTGGAATCCGTTGTATTGTAATACCGTTAAATATTTATTATACAAAACACATAAACGTGTGATACTTCGTACAGCTAGACACGTATGTATATATACATATGTATATGTATACATGGTCGTAAATATTTCGTAGAATCGTATGACTTGGAGATACAAAGTATATGTTTATATATTTATATGCGTATAAATTTTGTATTCGTAGCTCGTAGCTGTCACGCTGCAACAAGTTCCGTGAGTGATAAAATTCATAAGCGTAGTTTACATTTGATTGATATTAGCGTAAAACGGAAGAAGGCACATCGAGTACAGGGTGTGTCCTGGAAAGCTTCAGATTTCTTAGCGATAAGTTTGCCGTTGTACAATTTATTATTATCTTCTTGCAAGGGATGAAAACTGTACAGATGGTGGTTCGACTCGAATGGGAGAATAAGGGGTAACGTGAAATTACCATTTATAGTTCGACAAACATAAATGATTTTCTACTTCGACGAATTCCGTTGATTACGATCTGTCAAATGTCTTATCTGTTTCATGCAGGTACAGCAGTAGTGGAAATATCGATCAACGATCGGATAGAATAAGATGCGGTAAGATGAAAAATATCATGATACGGTGACTCGAACTATCCTTCTAACTCTTCGATATTGTTTTGAAATGTTTCATCTTCGCGGTATTGCCTACCGCAATATAATTATACGTAAAGTTGGAAGTTCGACGCGAGAGATAGCTGTGGCGTTATTACCGATTCTTGCATTATTTTCTGCAAAAAGGTACTTACGCATACGCGCGTCTTATTTCGCCTCAACATTTCTACGTTAATGTTCTCCGTAATGATCTAAGAGAATTCTAATTAAAATATCTATCTATTAACGTAAGTTTTAAAGCCGGCGGGTGATTTTCTTTATATCGACCTCTAACACGGACCCTATCGGTATAAATGAAAACAAAACGATTACACGATGAAAACGTACATTTACAATAGCACACAAATTTGATTCTTAAAGCTTGCACGGATTGACGTATCTTCGTCACTGTCGTGAACGGATATGTAAATAAAAATTTATAAACAATCTTACCACGTTTGAAAGTCCAGATATTTGACATAGTAATTAGACGTAAAAGCTACTACTACTAACAAATGAAACTTCATGGCTAAGCATTGATTTACGCAATCCGATCTTATCGCGAATAATCTACGCCCATCATTGTGCGACAGGGCGGGAGCCTATTTTCAATAACTGGGACGATAACGCGTCAATCGGCCCGTTTTCGTATTCCGTGCCGCTTCTGCAGGGGACATGCAGTTAATTTCCCGGATAGAGTATCCCCGCGCGTGCACAACTGACACGGTGGAAAGTGCATCCTTATTATTACCATTATTATTATTAATTTAACATAGAACAACGCAACCGCACGCATACTCGACGCATCACTATACGACTTACAAATTACACACAGACAGTATTACGAATCGCCACGTCCCTACACGATACACAAAGAATACATACTTTTAGACAAAAAGGCAGTTGTAGCGTTTTCAACTAAATGCACACGGTATGCACTTGCTTAAATTTACACAGGGCGATTAACGCCAAGCACACAGTTCACACGAGATTAGAAACATTTCTAGATACGATTAGAGGCATTTTAGAAATGTACATTCGTCGATGAGACATGGTAGATCGGTATGAAATGCCTGTGGGATACCGTCACAAGAGTATCTCTAGAGAATACTCTTGATCGTCAACGTGACACGTGATTACGTCTACTTTATACACACTCAAAGCTTTCCTCGTGTTTCGCACGAGGGTAGATTTACGCGTACGTAAAAAAAAAAGACGAGGTCGGTGATGATCGGCCCTCCTCGTTGACGAGACAAACAGTTGTACACGAAAAATATTTAACAAGAACACCGTGTTCGTCGGTGTGATCTATCCTACCTCTTACACGAGAGTGGTCACGGTACATTTAAGGCAAGAGTGGATTCTCTAAGATCTATTTAGCAAATATATAAATATAATACGCGTATTCGTTATATTTTGGACCCTGTGTGGGTGACTTTCCTCTGCTTTAGAACATGTTTTATCGATAGTTGCTGCTGATTTCATTCTCTGGTGCCAGGAAGACGTGAAGATCCGTCTGAAATCTAGAAGCGAGACCCTCGATTCACACATTTCTCTAAAGTTGCGTAAAAGGGTCGAAGGGGAAGGGGGCGAGTTAGAAAACATGGTCCTCGCGTAGACTTTCGGTGCACGGGTGAGAGACCTCGTCGAGAAATGTTTCACTAACTTGTATACAGATCGTAGAAATTTCGAGTATCGTTCGAAAATAGGTCCTACATAAATTTCATTCCGATTCTCTCCCACCCGAGGGGAGACACTTGCGTGGCTTTTTATTTCTATTGACCTTTGTGGCGGATTACCTTGCATCAATTTATCTCACAATCGATACTATTAACCGACCTCGGTATCGCTTTTTCTCGGTGTCTCTTCTCAAATGCACAAGAAACACGATACGCCAGTGGAGTACTTTAATGCATTCATCCTTCGACGCATCTACTTCCATTCGAGCGTCGTCCTTCCTCGCGCCCTCGTCTTTGCGAACAGTAGTAACGCTAATCTACCTATATTTATCAGAAATTCGTGACACGTCGATATTCGTATCGACGACGATCCCCCGGGAGCTTATTTATCGTATCTAGAAGAGTGGCAGTCGGGCTTGTCTATGCGTATATCGCTTCGCAACCAGTAAGCTGGACGACCGTGTTATTCACGTTTCAATCGATGTAAAGATTTAACGGTATATCCTATGTAACGATATCCAAGTGTACGCTGTTCAATTTCGCGTCTTCTCAGCTCTACCAAGAAAAAGGACAAAAAAGAGAGAAGTGATCTCCCTCCGACGCGGAGTACTCGCGCGCCTTTCCACGCGGCGTAATTTGAAATTGTATGTACTCAGAGGTAACGGAGGGAGCGTATAGAAAAGTAATCCGATAATTCGATCGGGCAAATCGATCACGAGTTAATGAAATTATTCAAAAGGAATCTTCTGCCTCCTCGTCACCGTCCGACAAGGGTAGCCTCTCGTACCCTAGCGGACCGATCGGTCCAGCTGTTTTAAACTGCTAAAGGGTCATGCTTCGGATCTCGTTCTCATTGACGAAACCTTGGGGCGTAGTCGGAGTGCCTTCGACGAGTCCCTCGTCCTCACCACCCTCTTGCTCCTGTTTGCTCACGCAGTATCTGCACCTCATCTTCGCATCGTCGCCCACCTGGACCGATCGCGTTATGACGACCAACGTGGTAAGACTGATGACGAACAGTCCGGACGGTACGATGGTCGCGATCAGTAGCTCCGTCCGCGTTTTGTTGAGATCAAAACGCGCCAGCACGAAGAACGAGTCGTTCTGAAACAGTTTCCGAATTCTTTTTCTCGTTTCTGCCCAGTGTGCTCGTAGGATGAACCGTAAAACAAACAGTGGTAATTTTTCAAAGGTACCCGGACTCTTCTATAGCCTTATAATTTTGACGTCAGAAGGCTTGTTTCAGTGACTGGTGTGATCGATGCTAACGCTCCTGCGGTGCCTAGAATAAACTTTGTTGATGGACGCGCATAAATTATACAGCGTAACGTGACGCGTATCGTTACGAGTGCACGGTTACCCATGGGAATTCATGGGTGCGAAGCTGGTGCGTCGTCGGTGTAATTAGATTGTTACAGTCGTGCGGTCTAGTCCCGTTAGAACTGTCACACTTTTTTGTAAGGAGGTTACCGCGTCGTGGCTAGAACTTCGTTAATAATGAATACTTAATTGTGCACAGTCGGCACGATTGAGACCGCGTTTGTTGAACTTTCGTAACGTGTCGTGTTCGTCAATTGCAAAGTGTCGGCTCGTTTAACATTCTCATCGACGATCCGACATACATAGTGCATAGTATAAATCGTTCGACGAGGCCCAGCGAGCGAACGGCAATATCGATCGTACCAAGTTAATCCAAGATGTGCTTCGTGGGAAAAGTAAATATTGGCGTACACGCTTTGGGGACGGAATCCGAGAGGTCGCATAAATCTTGGGTGGTACTCGTAACCGGCATGTGCTTCATTTAGATCTTCCGTCGAAACAGATATCCTTTATAGCGGCGTAATTGTAAATATCGATTCGTCGTTTACCGAGCTTTTCGAATGTTTGATTTAATTTCTAGAGCATTGTAACGACTTACGAAAGGATGAAACTAATTAGTAGAATAATGGTGTTTAATTCGTGTAACGTAATCCACGCGCACGCGTCGCGCGCGATAGCGTTAATATTGTTTGCCAAGAGCTGATTACATTAAATCCTATTTCGTACAGAGGGTGATAGACGCATTGCGGCTTACGTCATTGGTAATACCCTGGTTTCTCGTGTGTCCACGTAAATTCCTTCTGCTCTACTTATACCCGCAAATAGCTTATTTCTCGTCGGTAAAAGAAAGAAAGTGATCGTTTCTTCTTTGCTCGAGTCGAAGTCGTTCCGCACGCACGACACATTTATCGTCGAATTTATTCGTTTAGATACTTTCTTTAGAAGGGTACGACGACACTCGGTCCTTCGCCCTCCTGCGAACGAGGGCGTGCGCGTGCAGATACGTAGCATAGGCTCGTGGAAGATTTTTTCGCCGTACTGTACCGATGCATTATTAAATGGAATCGATCGAGAGCATCGCAGCGTCCCGAGTTGAATACCCTATGAAATACCGTCGGTTTGCCCGTATTGACATACACTTCTGTCAGCCCGAATGATATGCGCGCGAAGTCAAGCCTACCTCGCGTTTTTCGTTTCATCGGGAATTGGGAGAGTTCTTCGCATAATTTTTTATATGATCAGAGACCGCCGATAAATGTCTCTCTCCCTCTCCGTGAGAAAAACTCACGAGGACCGAGTGAATAAAATTTCCGACATTCGAGTTTCGTGTGTGTGTAAAATAGTGGAGGAAGTTGAGACTACGTTCCTTCGTCTTCCCTTGTCTTTGTGCCGGGCATCGTTACAAGGATCCTCGCGTGCGAGTAAATATGTCTGCGTACTCCTATATAACTCTTAGTGATCCATTTACGATCCGAAGGATGAGGTTTGCGGCACCGCGCATTTATTACTCGTCCGTCCATAAATCTCGGAATAAAAATCGTAGCAGACGGACATCGTAAACTTTTAAATGGATTTGAAAAAAAATGCGGACAATTTCGACTCCACCGATATACAATATTTTTGGTAAAGTCATTCGAGATGACAAATATGAAGATCTTACTGGAAAAGTGAATTTTTACAGAGTCGTCCGGTATCTCACTTGCAAATGAATGAAAGCGCGAATGCGGTAACCGATTGTTCGTAGAAAAATCTTTTACAGTGAGGATAAATATCAATAGGAGATAAAGCGCGCAATCAGATTTTGCACGACACGTAACCCTCAATTTCCACGTCGGGGAGGTTGAGCACGTACGCGATGTAATCTGGCGTAATTCGACCGACAGGTAGATCGTAAACCTAGACGTATCGCGAAACCGGGACCGATGGATTTTCTCTATCCAGGGAAGATCTATATAGCCGTAGAAATAGAATTTTTTACTGTGGTACCCGCTATAAGATTTATCCCGTCCAGGCAAGCCTATCGAGCGGAAAGTGCCTGATGGAAACTCGAAAATTGCACGGATTGGAAAAGCACTCGCGCAAATATCTCCTACGCCTTGCAATCACGTAACAAGTAATACCCCGCGAACGTAGTTTTTAGTACCGAATAAGCTATCGTTCCGTTATCAGAAGCCAATAATCGAAATCTATTTTGCTCTCCTCTTACCTTGTTGTAATAACAGGGGTATCTACTCTGCGCGGTTTGATTGTCTCCGTCCCGTCCATGAGTTGCCATAAAATCCCGGCATTCGCCCTTCAACGTATTGACGCAACCCTCCAGGTTAATATAAAGCCTCGAGTTGTTATAGATGGTAAGAGATCTTTGAGCTGGCACGTAGGCGTTCGTAGGGTCCACCGGATACTGCAAGCTCTTCTCGTAGATGTCGAGAAAGCTCGTGAAGTTGATGTGTGGGTCCGGCACCGCGATCTCTTTTAACGAAGTGCCATTCACGCAATCCTCGGTCCTGAAATCAGAGAACGGGGAGACGTACGATTCGTCTGCCTTGAGATCGAATTTCCACGACCTTGAGAACTTGCTCGCGTATAGCTTTAACCGACGACCGTCCCACACACTTTCAGGAGATATTTTTCCATCGGAGATTTCGTCTAAAGATTTTATTCGAAGAAGCTCGTGGAATTTTCATTTCAATTCCTGTTACGTGAATCGTCACTGCGCTCCTTCACGCTGTAATTATTTGAAAATGTCCTCGAACGATTCGCGAGATTTATTCTCATTAAATTCACCCTTCCTCGCCTCTACTCGAGTTATACGTACAGCATGGGTGGAAGAGCTTCGCGAAGAGAAGTCGTCTCGATAGAAAAAGGCTTCGCGACCAACTCTGTAAAAGTACTTTCCCGTATTATCGTTTTTCATCTCCCTTCGGCGAGACGAGAGCCATTCTATTCTTGTTTTTCCCTGGAAACGTTACTAACGCATCGAAGCAGTCCGACCACTTTAACGCGGTGCGTCAACCGAGGAAAATACGAGCAACAGAATGAAGGCAGAGAGTGTTAGAGAGAATCAGGCACTCCTGTCTCGGGATCAATGGTTGCTATGGAAATACCCTTAATAGTGCCTCCTATTCGCTTGCCCAGAAATTAGGAAAAAAGTGACCGAACGGCATTCGCGAAGCAACAAAGTTCTATCAGTCCCTATCACCCTTCCAAAGATACGTAATCGAACGAATAACTCCAGTTATAACGAATCGCATTGTATATATCCTCGGATAGGTCGATATTTCTTCTTTCTCGTGGTTTAGAGAAGAATCATCCTCCCTACGTCGCGATACCACGGAGAATATAAATTATCGATCGTACCGAGAACATAATTCTCACCTGATGGTGTTGCCTTCCTTATGGACGAGCAGGCAGCTCGCCACAATGCCACCGTCCTTCTCTTCCCACACTTTCACCGGGGTGGATAATCTGGTTCCGGGCAAATTCCCGTTCGCTTTATTCAAGGCCACCCCGTGCGAACACCTCGCGCTAATCACGTTATCGTCCTGCATGAGGTAGACCGTGGCGTTGCCGGTGACGATCCTGGGACAATAGCGATCGCACGAGAAGGGCTTTTTGATCTTGGTGCATCTCGAGTTCACGCAACTGAAGAAACCGTTCAACTTCATGTTGTCCTTTTCGCTGTCGATTGCTACACCGTCCGCCTTATGATGACACAACATCAGCTCGCTCATGTTCGAGCAATGACCGAGGCTGCAGTTGAAAACACCCGTCAGCAGACTGCACTCGCTACCGTTGTTGCAATTGTACCTCTTCACCGTTCCCATGTCCACCTGAAGGTACACGTTAAAGGCGTTAAGGAATTTATTGTGCTTTATCGTGCTCCTTAAGGAAATAGCACGGTCTCGCGGTGATCGTAACATTCGACAAATGGGATCGATATCGGGTAAAGTGTGCCGTGACGCGCAATTCGCGCCTCGCCTGTCATAAGTGGCGCGTATCAATTCCGTGTCAGTCGACGGTAATGCACAATTACATCGACCGCGTACTTAAGTTCCATGTAGTTTTCAGAATTTCCATAGTTGTTGCAAAGTGGCATATCCGTCCTTCTATCCTCAACGCTTTCGCGAACAACGAGATAGCGGAGATTTTTCTTGTTACGATAATCACGAGTGACGATAGTAGGCTGAAAATTTTATATTTCCTTTTATTAAAGACCCTGGACTGACGACAGGGAATAGTTAACTGATATTTATTGCTCCTGGAAACACATTTTTTACGAGAACCTACTGCTTCACCCATGTTAATGGAAAGGCACTCCTATGGACGCAGAGAAGGGACACTCCCTAGGGTATAATTTTTCTTTCTTTACCCTACCGTCGAATCCGCGGGGAAGAATGGCGACAGTTTTAACACAAGTGTCGGTACGTTCTTTCTGCAATTTCCTTTCTCTCGAACACGATTCTTTTATAACGTGAGTTTGCTAAAAATTGTTTTTCCGAAAAAAAGTTTACGGAAAGCAGGACTTTAGGATGAGCCATAAAATTGACAGGAACATGTTCATATGTCGCTCGAGATTTTGT
The DNA here is from genome assembly GCA_944319695.1 of Tiphia femorata. Taxonomy (NCBI): domain Eukaryota; kingdom Metazoa; phylum Arthropoda; class Insecta; order Hymenoptera; family Tiphiidae; genus Tiphia; species Tiphia femorata. The sequence goes on from OX090899.1 coordinate 4,831,262, forward strand.
TTACTGTCCTTACTTCAAGCTCAAAAGACAATACGCTTTCGTGCTGTTGTAAGCGGATCTATATCCATCGAAATATCCTCCACACGTTTATTTATATACGGATATGCCCACGTGTATCCGGGCCCTAGAAATAGGCAGTAATTGCAGGAGTTCGCGACATCGATTATTTCGACAGCACCTCGTGCCTTGCCTTAAGCAGAGAGTCAAGTAAAAAGCTTACGATTTGCCTTATTTTCCGTGTGAAATGTAATCGCGGTCGATTATCCTCGCGAAAGGATCTTAAAGTAGTCGAAAATTTTCACAGTATTTTTCTAGAATCGACGAACCTTCGAAAATGCTATCAATCACGCTTGACGCGTACGACCGAAAAGGGGACTAAAGGCCAATGATATTTTTTAGCTTCGGCGGTGAACAAAAGCTCGGTAAATGAAATTTCGCCAAATTGCATCTCCTAGTGCTTTTACGGAGCATTTACTCTGTACACCTCGTGTGGGATGCATTCAAGGATAGTGCCTTCGACGTATGCACCTCGGGTATTTTCATCGATCAAAAGCATCGAGGTTTTCTCATTCTTGCAATTCACGATGATTTCCAAGGAAGATGCTCGTCCTTAAAAGAATTACTGCTGAGCTGGAAGCGTACGTGGAAGCCACGGTGATTCACGAAAAACATTATCACGAGGGGAAATGTTTTCGATTACCCCGAATGTTCACTCCCCTTCCGCGAAAGCGTTCGTCACGCCACATATACGTACCTGTGGGCAGGAAATGGTGTGGAACTTAGTACAATTCTGGAAAATGACATCGGTCCCGTTGCGCCTCACGGTCGCGTGAATCTGAGGGCAAAATCCCGTTGTTTTCGTCAGGCACCACTCCCCGCAACTCGCCCAACCGCAATTATTCACCCGAGTGGCATTTACGGTTTGGCACATCACTGGATCGGGTTCGATGCCGGCGTGGAAAGCTCTAAAATTAATTATGAAGGCTTCACCGGAGTTTCCCACGCCCTGGACGCGCTGGCGTTCGACGTTCGATGCGTAAGGGGTTGTTTGTGAAATTTATCGAATGAATTTTTAACCTTTCACGCGCGTCTTCGGCTTCTCCGCGGTAAAAGTCACAATTAGATCTATTAAATATCGTAATATCGCAACGACGGAAAGGTGCAATCGACTCTGAAACGGTTTGTCCTTCGTTACAGCTTCAAAGCACCGGACTCTACGAATGCGATTTAGGAAGTGCCTCCCATTTTAGGGCCATTCGAGAGACCGTAAGGTCGGGGGGAGACGTGATTCGCGACTTAAGTGAATTTGAATCTCATTAGCATCCATTAGGCGTAATTAATCAACGTGGCCTCGCCAGTTACCTATGGGACGGCATGTAGATGGCCACGCTAAGATACACCAAGGCCACGCAGCTGATGACAATGGTGAACTGGCATAGGCAGATGCTCCCGCATATTCTACGATCCTGTTCCGGTATTAGGCGACGCTTGTGCTTTCGACCCATGGCGTTTCGCTGTATTAGACAACGACGAGATTTTCCTCGTTTATCCTCGCCTACTCTTCCACGTTCCTCGTAGGATCCTCGATATCGAGGGAGAAGTCCGGCGAGCGAAGCAACCCTCTAAACCCACGACTATCCTCAATTCTCTCTTCCCTCTCCTTTCTCTCGACCCACGTGCCGTTCGAGGAATCCACGTTCCGTACGGAATCGTGAATCCGACTGTAAAAGTGGAAGTCTATACTCCTCATCGATTGACCCGCTCGCCGGGCGTAGAAGGCATTCGTGCTTGTACGTAGATTCTGTGCATTGCGTAAGGAGGACTGGGAGAGGGCAGTCTTCGATCTTCCAATCTGCGGCCACCTGGGTCGCCGGTGCGCGCGTGATCTAAGAGAAGATCAGCAAGGTTGTGATTTCGGCCGAGGGAAATTCCTCGTAATCCCGACCAAGGATTAAAACGAGAAAGGGACTGGGAGAAGTAGGGAGGGTGGGACGCGCCGATCGATCGGTTTCTACTCGTCGTTGGGTCTATTCGCGCGTGGAGGAATATTTTATTGTGCGATAGTCATCGGCCGGTTCACGGAGGCATCAGCTCTTAGCCTCCTTTCTCCTCTGACGAGGCGACATTACGTCCACTCCTTCCTCTTCTCGCTTCTCGACGTCCCGTTCTCGTTCTCGCCCACGCCACTACCCACCCCCCACGCTTACGCCGTGCTCACCGCTTCTTTTTTATCCTCCTTCGCTATCCGCGTATCGGCTTACTGCACTTAAGGCAATTATCGCGCGTTAACTTCATTAGGCTCAGCGGAGCGAGCGGTGTAAACAGGTGCACTTCATCGTGCGACGGACAATTAGATACTCGCAATCCCATTACCGCGAGAGGTAAGAAGGCTCGCCTCGGCCCTTTCAACGATCAACGACGAGTGGCATCGTCGCGAGCCCAAAGGAGGGCTTCCTCGAGCGTTTCTCGCGTGGTTCGAGGAGAGTCGGCGCGCCTCAGGATTATCGAAGGCCGCGTCGATGGAAAGTTTCAAATGTAGCGGGCGATTTCCACGCGGACGCTGCCCGTACCCGATCGTCGAGTTTCGTTCTTTAAACTCGTGGATGAGAATAGTATTCGAAGACACGGATAACTGGACTACTCGGCACTGGCCTCGTCGGACTAACGTACAATCCGTGGCATCGTTCTTTCCCCATTCGTGATACTCCCTGCTTACCCTGGTTGCGGGGTGTCCTTGAACCGAACGATTAACCTGTGGATGGAGAGTGCGATCGAGACCTCTTTTCTCGCGACGTTTCTTGCCTACTTCCTTCGAGTCCCTTTTTACCGTTCGAGGACAACGTTCCTCGTCACGCGAACGGTACGTGTTCCCGGATTGTTCGCGATCGTCGTGGCCGATCGACGTCTCGAGTACTTCTTTCGCAGATGCGCGATCGATGGATCGTGACGCGCGCTTGTCGGAAGCTCGACGTGGTAGGTGAGAATATCGAAGAGCCTTCTCGGCGAGCTACCTGCGAATCGTCGATCGTCCTACTCGGGGCGAAGGATCGCGGCGAAATTCGAATCTCGTAACCGCGAAGGCGATCTTTCACCTTCGATATTCTCGATCGTTGAATAAAGCATACCGAGAATTATCCGTGTAGAGAGTCCCAGGTAGGTTTACCGCCGCACTTTAACCCGCACTTTCAACTTCCCCACATTATCCCCGCGCGAGTTCGCGCGGAAGGCTCCGAACATCGAAGAGGAATTTTCTAAGAATTCATTCAGCTTTGCTCGATAATGCGGCCAAGGGACGCTCTACGTGTCCCCCGATTCTCCATGGAAATCGTGGCCTTTGAAGAAAGTCGTAAGCTTCTGGGAAAAAGGGCCGCGAATACTCGTCCTGTTCCTCGCAGATTCCTCCGCTACAGGATGCACGCGGAAACCTTCTTAAAAACGTCTCAATGCACGCAAACTTTCGACGGAGGCTCACCTCGTGGACACCTGTAACATCTCGAACTCTCTTCTCGATTCCTTTCGAATTTTCCAATCACCCTCGGTGCGTTCGCTCGTCAGGCTTGACACACGCGGACGAGTTCAGTTTCAAAGTTCCTTCACCTCTCGTTCCTTGGAGCACCCTGTGCACACGAGCGAGCGAAAGGTTTCGAACTTTCACCGGGAAACTGTAACGACCTGTCAACGATCGAGTCGATCCGCGTATAATCGAAACTCTTGGTGTGATTCGGAGGGTGAGTCTTTTTGCCAGGACGCTCTTCGATCGATCTAAATTCGATCTAATCCTCTCTGTTCACCGAACTCGAGCTGGTAGAGGTGGCTTTGCGCGTCTCATTACCGTCCATAATCGCAGGCCCTTAAGTCTTTCTTTCTCTCGTGCGACGCGGAGGGACGCGAGGACATCGGTGAAGCGCGAAAAACTTTCGGCAACGTTCGAGGACGCTGAAGGACGTCCCGTGCGTATGCGAGGCCAGCCACGCAAGCTCGACTACTGTTTGAAAACAAGACTGTCCGCCGGGCGTATGGCTCGCAAGCTCCTCGCCCGCTTTACTGAGCTTGCGCTCTGGAGAGACCGCGCGGTCTCTATGGGGGCCGAGGACGGCGAGTATGTCCCCATGACGAGGCAAGAGAACGAGAGCTAGAGGAAGAGGGAGAGTTTGATATTGCCTACTATAAGCATCTGACCGACGTCACGTAATTTCGACATTTCTCCACGAACTTTATTCTTCCCTCGTTCAATCGAAGACTCTTCCTCGTGGAACGCATTAGCAATCCTTTTTTTTATCGTTGGTATTATATCGTGGGCATGTTTCCTTACAGCTTTTCAGACGTAAATTAAATTTTGCTTCGCATTCAAATTTCCGAAAGAGGATAGGAGGGACGCATTGAAGATTTTCTCTCGTTATAGGGGAAGAAATATTAGGAGAACGTTACGTTGCTAATTCGCGCGTTCCTTTAGCCGTGACGCGCGTCGTCTGAAAGTAGAGATTTTCACGAGGGTATCTGTGCGCCCTTAGGAGAAGGGCGTGCCTCTATATTGACCAGCATTTTCAAATGTCACCTTTAGATGTGTAGACGTTAACTAGCTTATGCGCGATGTACAGCTTGTACGAGAATAGAGACTGTGAAATTGTTACATTAGCGAAGAGAACAGTTTATCGCGGCTTAATGGTACACTTGTCTGTGAATTGGATAACCTTTGAGGTCAAAAGGTCAAAAGGTCTTTCTATCGAAGCCGATGGAGGCACGATGTTAGAGGATCGACAATTATGGTATTGTGAAGATAATGGAAATTCGATAGGGCCTTGCGATGGAAAGAGTGGCAGGAATTAAAAATTCAACGGACGTCTTATCCAATGCGAAGAAAGGAAATGCGCATTTAACAGAAAACGTGTTTCTATATATTTCAAAACGAAGTCGTACAATCTTATTTACAGTAGTCCGTTAGCATCGCGGAGCGACATACATGACAATTTGTATATATGGTATCTTATTTACAGTATTAAAGACTTGGTACTTGTACGTACGAAGCATTGGGCAGATCCTTGACGAAGATAAAATTTTTTTCGAGTAGAGAAAAAAAGGAAGCGTTACCAAGAGTATTTATCGTGTATTATATCGCAACTTTAGTTTTATTGAAAGGAGCGAGAAAGGGGATCGTTATTTGAATATCTGATCTAGATTAGGTGCAAGAGGTATTTTACAATAATCAAGTAATATGCAAAGGTTGGAGATAGAACGAGAGACATAGAAGAGAGGGGGGTTGAAGTAAGAAGAAAGATAAACATGGACAAAGGGGAGAAGAGGAGAAATGACAGAGACAGAGAGAATAGAGACAAGGGAAAAAACAGAGAGAAAATAGAAAAGAGAATAGAGTAAAATAGAAATTTTAGACAGAAAGAGAGAGAGAGAGAGAGAGAGAGAGAGAGAGAGAGAGAGAGAGAGAGAGAGAGAGAGAAACAGGAAGATAGAAAGAGAGAGGAGACAGTGGGAGGGAATATAATACATAGATAGATATCGACGGACATAGACGTTGTGCACGTCGCCATCGCTTCTCTATTCGATTTTCTTTTATTGTTCTAAGACTGGCCGAAATCGCGGAATAAATTTATTATTCTAGCCATCTGACGGATTGTCAGGTGCCGTTCAATCCAGCTACTCAAATCGTAGGGATTACAGTTCGACTAATATATCGCCCTATCGATAATTTCATTTGCCTATCTAATTATCTCGACTTTTCGCGGTAAACCATGATCTACGTATTTCACTCTGGCCGATACATTGCAAATGCAGCTAGTCGACTACCGAATTGGCACTAAAAACCGATACGTTGCGTAAAAGTACACTCGATGCGCGCCCCGCCGAGTCGCTAATATTTGAATTTCGCGAAAAACGATTTGCCCGCGTCTCGTCCTTTTGCGACGATTCTGCGCCAAAGGGCGCTAATTTGCCAGAGTACGATTAATCTGCAAAGTCTGATTAAATCTTTCCACGATACAGACTCGATGAGCGATGAAAACATTTTTGTAATAAGCTAGTGAGCACAATGCCTTTCATTGAATTTCTCTCTTCGGCTAAGAGAGAGTTTATGCAAGGAGCACGCCACTGACAACCGGTACGCGTGCCCCCCTACGTACGTAGAATCGTATATCGAATTCCGTTCGGTATTTTTTGATTGATTATCCTCTCGCTGCGTCCATGCGATTTCGAGCGGCTTGAGCAAGAATTACTTTTCTCTACTTTTTGTTTCTTATTCTTCGCGCGAAAGACGTACAAGACAATGCAATCTCGTATTGCTCATTTTCGTCGTCGTCGCATCGTTTATCGGCGACGTTTATTGGCGCGCGCGGCCAATCGGATTGGTCGCAGTAATAACAACGAAAATCGATTAGCAAGCTTCAAGAGGGGAATGAGAGCCGAAACGTTGGGTCCATTGGAAGGAGAGATTCCATCTTTATCGAGGTGACTCTCCTCCAATCAGATGGATGCCCAGAGTAAGGCCGAGTAAAGATTCACAACCATTCTAGATGTATGGGGGTTGCGACGTTGTTTCCGCATACTTCGAAACTCACGAGGTGAAACACATGCCGTCGACGAGAAAACGATATCTATAAAACGCGCATAATACATTTTCGAAGCATCCAAACGCGACGTACGACTATACGAACATCGTCACATTTGCGAAATTTTCTTTTTCCAATGGAACACAAGTTCGTTTTCTTATCCGAGGGTCTCTCCCCTTCGTAGAAAACACGTGAGCGACTTTTGAGCGAGAAAGAATTATTGCTAAAATGCTCGCGAGGTAATAATCGACAATGACCAAGATCGTTTCGTAGCTTACGGAGCTTCCGTCGCTTTCGTCCCTTTCGAAAGAATCAACTTAAAGACAATACTTTATATCTAATATGCTTGCACGTGTCCCGTGCACGCGTGCACGTGTGTCCGATGCATGATTTTCGATTCTACCTAGAATCCACGGCGCAAGTTCGTTGCGCCCGCGTACAAAATTCGTAACAACTTCTTATAATCAACTTTCGTATAGTAATCGTTAATATTCACAGGCTTAACTTACGGCCTAGCCTTAAAAATGTACGTTCGTCGCTTTTCTTCTCTTCTTCCACTTTGGTGCGAAGACAATTCCTGGATCGGTCGGCCACCGGTTCCGCATACTCGCTTGCTCTTCGTCGAGAGTCTCGTTTGCTCTACGTCTCTTCTTTCCATTTCAGGGTAGTACAACGTTAACCGATCAAAAGTAATCGCACGAGTAGCGTGACGTATGCGAAACACGAGCGGCTGGAGATTCGCAGGAGATTCGAGTCACGCGAGCAGCCACGCCAATTTTGCACTCCGTCGAAACGTTATAATTAAATATCAGCTGTCAGTCGTGTATCTTCGTCGTCTGGTCGATTTTTACGGTAGAATACGAGACCCATTTATTTATCAGGGGATTCCATTAAATGCCAGACTCAAATTTCACTCGGGTACGGCGCAACGGAATCTCTTCCGCGTTTGTAAGTTTGCCGGACTCATCTTTTTTTGCACGATAGACGAGATTATCAAATCATTTCGAATGTTACGTGACTTCTGCGACAACATTCGCCGATACTGGCCGCAGCGGCTCTATACACGAGATCCGATTTAGTCGCGTGGCTCGCGTGACTGTCCTCGGTGTTCGGTTTCATCGTGTACGTAGGGTAGATTCGCCTTTTTGCTCGTGGTCGTCTTAGTATCGTAAGGGCAGCTTAACGCGTCTTAAACTTACGTCGCGTAAACGCTGGTACACGCACAGGACGACTTTATCCCCTATCACAAACGCTACGCCGCTGACGAATAAAACGTGCCACTTTACGACGCTTAATCGTATAAGATCCTCTTTTACGCATAAATTATATCACGTATGTTTACTTTAGGAAGGCGCGCCTATTATCGCAAAACTTAGTCTCTCTCCCGAGCCCCCGCTCCGTGGAATACCGGTAGATGATTGAATTTCCATGAGTGCGCCGTGAGCTTCTCCTCCCTCGCACAACCCCATCCAGATGAAAATTCCATCGATTCGCTCATCTTCGAGATTTCACTCTTAAACACTGTACAAGCGAGAGGCCCTCGAAGCGCGAGCACACCGATTTCACGGGCGTCGCGCATTTCGAGGGGGTACGATGTCGTAATGACTCACGATCGAAAAATATTCTTTGTAAAAATATCGCGTTCCACGTGCCGCCCCTATCAACGAGAATTACAAGATCGTACTTCGCGTACTAGTCGCGAACTCCCGGTGCTTTTCTCACTTTAAAAAATTTCGTCGTATTAAAAAGTGCCAAAACTCGTAATCTAATCACGGGGGTAGATTTCGAATGCGTGGGAGATACTCCTCTAGCGTTAATCTTTACTATCGCTGCTATCGTTCGACAGTGGAAATAAGCCTAACTCCGCAATAACTGCTTTATTCAAGGCATCGTCTATAGAGCGGTGTGCACATCTCGGGGTGTATTTTCGGATAAAGAGATTCTCGGGCGCCGATTACAAGCGAGTTTTGGAAGAAGCAAGGACAATGTGAAAGTGGAGTAGTCGATAACGTGTGCCGTCATAACCACTAAGAACGACGATCTCTCGATCCTCCCTTCGAATCTGGCCGAAACTTGGCGCGATTGATCGATCGCGTAAATTCTTTGAGGTAAAGCACGGGGTGGAGTCGTTCAGTAGGTCCGTCGGCGTCACTCCCGCGCTGGGGGGTGAGCCCGTGGTAGCAGTCAGTATTCCTCTTCGTCCTCCTCGAATTCGTCCTCTCCCAGAATACTACAAAGATTCGAATCGATACACGATAACCAAGAGAGCGTGGAAACCGAAGGGTAAAAAGAAGATTGAAGAATCGGTTCGACGCCTACGAGTAATTCGACGTTATAAAGTCGACGAGGTTGAAAGTACAAATTCCGATGCAACGAGCTCATAAACTAGAATACCTACGAGCGCATTGCAACTGTCGAAACGATTCTGGGAGCATAAAAAAAATTCTTTCTAGCCACTCTGGGCACTGCATACATACACGTTACTTACTCTTCCTTCCTAGCGTACTTGTCAATGAGGTTTCGCCCTGGACCACCGCAAGTCTTTCCCACGGGCGGACAATACCAATAGCACAAGACCCCGAGGGAGACTGCGAACAGTACTATCGGTACCACCAAGGCTATTACCAAATGCCTCAGATTTTCGTCCCACGAATACCTGTGAAAAAACAGTACCACCATTAGTACCTTTGGCACGAAAAGTTTGTGGAAGATTCCGCCAAATCAATTCGACGAATGCTACGAAAAGTGAAGTATTTGTAATTCTATAATCTGTTTCAATTCACCTCGCGACAACTGTCTCTGGATGCGTCCTGCTGTAGTAACACGGAAATATCTTCCCCATATTTGCGTACACGTATTGCTTGGCGAAGGCGGAGCAGTTGACCTTAGGTGGATAGCCGCATCCTTCCGTGTTCACGAAAAATTTCGTGTCCGTGACGTCCCACGGTATGGAGCCATACGGTTTCGCCGTAAATTCTTCATACGTAAGCCTCGTGTAATTCACCCTGATCTGATGACATCGATGCGCAGCACTGGTGCAACCTGCGAACGATCATAAAAACTGTTTGGTGTTTTACTCGCGGCGTGAAAAGAGAAGTGGAAATATTGCTGATAGGAAGAAAATGTTTTACCTTCTCTACAGCTCGCCCACGAGCAATTCTTAAGTCCTTCCGCGTATACGTGATCCGTCGCGATGCACGCCACCGCATGCGGCGAGAAATCCGCCAGGATGGTCGATATCGCCGGCTCGACGACGAACGGTATTAAAAAGAGGAAGGCAAAGACTGCAAGAATAGCCATCGTTCCGAGCAGCACCGATGTGTAGAATTTGGCCTTCTCCACCAGCGAGGCGACCTCCACCATGGATAGAACGCCACCCGCGGTACTCGACTTGGCGTCCTCTTCCTGGGCACCCATTATCACGGTAGACTCGTCGGAATCAATGATTGCGCTGTCTGCCGGGTCCCGTGGACCCTCCACTTTACCGGTTATAAAAGAAACTTTCGAAGAACAAACGTCCGATGCCACGAGTCTCGTGACACCGAAAATTACTCCCTCTTACGGCACGTAGACAATTCGTCTTATCGCGTTCTTCCTTCCGGAATTCTTTTCAAGAGATATCTCGTTCGCGGGATTTAATTTCGCGAGAAACGTTAAGCAATGGAATTTATCGATAAACGCGTGATAAAGGCCGACGACGGGTATGTTCGGTTCTCCGACGAGCGAGATTTATCGACACCCGCGGAGAGAAATGATTCGGAAACCAATCACCTACCAGCCTTCTCCTCTATGTCGAAAAGCGTGCGTATTTTGTGTTCTATTATAGTCGTAACGATTTATCTTATTTAAAACGATAACCCTATCTAGGTGTCGCGACGAATCAATCGGAAGGGGAACTCCTAAGAGCTACGGTACAAGTGTCACGTGTAAGAAGACGCCGAATTATTCCCTCAATTTCGTTTATCCACCTCGACGTACACAATTTCTCAATATTCCTAGGTCTCTCTCTCTCTCTCTCTCTCTTTCTCTCAGATCTGTTTAGCGCATAATTTCAACGACGAGCGGACTCTTGCACTTGCTTTCGTATCTCTTTAGTCGCAGTTCTTCTTCGTGTGCACCACAGATGATAAAAGCACGTGTCTCGAGAGTATGTGTGCGGGCAGTGCGATTAGGAAAATCTTTATCCGGCATTTGAACCGCCTCCTTCTCTTTTTGCTTGTTTTCTTATTTATTTTTGCATAGTGTGCTTTACGAGATGAGAATTTTAATCACGCGTTCCCCCCCTCCCCACACCTTAGTAATGCCCGCGCAGGGAGAATATCGACTGACGAGCCGGACTCTCCTCCAGGAGGGGAATGCCTGTGAACAGAAAAATATCGTCCAAATAGATATACATTTGACGCGAGTTGCGCGAAGGCACTTTGAAAGATCTAAATCGAATGAATTCAGAAAGGCTAGAACTATTGATTGGAATCTCTCGGGTGAAAAATCAGGACCGCTGATAATCGTGATCCGATCGAAGAGGACCGTCGAAAAGGATCTTACGTGACGGATCTCAGAGCGCCATGACGGAGTCTCCTCCGCCGGCATCCCCTAGATTGCCCGAGGCGCTCTTTTCCATCGATGCGAGAGCACCTGGGGTGCCCTTGAACCTCATCTTCGCATCGTCACCCACTACCACGGTCCGCTGACAGCAGATCAACGTAAGGCAACTGACGACGAACAAAATACTGGGCAGCAAGAGGGAAATTATGAACTCCCTGTACGTAGTCTGAAGGTCGAAGCGCGACACGACCACCCCCGTATTACCCTCGGAGTAGAAGCATGGAAATCTGGCGCGAGCATTGTGATCGGATCCGTCCTTCCCGTACTCGTGCAGAAACTCCTTGCACTCGTCACGCAAAGTGTTCACGCATCCTTCCAGATTAATCAACAATCGGCTCTCGTTCGCTATTATGAGATCCTGCTCGGGCGGCGCCACCATCCTGGTCTCGTCGAGAGGCTTGGTCGCGAAAACGTTGAGATAGGACAGATAGGTGAAGTTGGTCAGATCTGTGAGTAGATCCTTCTCGAGGACGGATCCGTTTATACAGTCGACCGCCTCGACACCGAGGCTGGAATTGAAGATACCGTAGCAGGAGGCCATCATTACGTCACCGCGATCCTCGTGCCAAACCTCGCGATTACTCTGGACGTCTATCGCCCTCTCGCACTGGCTCAGATAGACCTTGTCGCCGCTCAGCAGTATCATGTTCTTGTTCCTGGTGGGTATGTCGACGCATCTGCGATCGCAGTTGTACGGCGTCCTTATGCGCTCGCACGTCCCGCGATTGCAATTGAATAGGCCGTCTATGTCTATGCAGGTGATCTTCCCGCGTCTACCTGAACACTTCAACGGTGGATCCGTGTCGTGGAACATGCACTCGAAAGCGTCGGTGATATTGATGCAGACCCCAGCGGTGCAATTGAACGTGCCGGTAAGGTTGCGGCACTCGTCCGCGATGCACTTCGACTTCTTCGCGTTCTCCTGATCGATACCGTAGCAGGTCTTGTTCGTGGTGTTGGTGCAATTCGCGAGCAGTATCGTCGAGCCGTTCTTTCGTAGATTCACGTGAATCTGTACGCAGGGACCGGAGGTCTTGGATAGGCACCATTCCCCGCAGCTTCCCCACTCGCAGTTGTCCGCGTTTACGGCGCGTATCGTCGTGCACATCACGGGCACCTCACTGATCCCGGATTGAAAGGCTCGCGTGCTCGGCATGTAGATCGCGACGGTTAGATAGACGAGAGCGACCGAGGATAATACCGCGGTCATTTGGCAGATACAGATCGTGCCGCAGATCCGACCGTCCTGCGGTGGTATCACCAGGTTCTCCACTGGCACTTGCTTCGGCATCGTGACCGATTTCCCACGATCGTCTCTCCTTCACTGGAATCGCTTCGTTCCTGAACGAGGCTAGAGGGAACTTTAGAATCGCGGCTCACTTCACATCCTATACCTTCTCGGTCTCTTTTACTTGGACGGATCGCGGATACTTCTACATCTCTGGATACCCCTCGATATCCGTTGGACTGTCCGTGCGCCGCGCGTCTCTAGAACGCTCGTTACGTTGCACTGCGACGTTCTATCGGAAGGAGATCGACGCCTCTAGCGTCGCATGGGAGATATCGATGTCTCGAGTGGGGTGACGCAGCAGGTAGCATACATACCCTCGGCTCTCGCGGTACTTCCTTTCTTCGCGAAAAAATGCCTCTTCCATTCGGATCTCAGGATTCCAAAGACTCTTCTCTCTTTCGTTCACGATTTCCCTCGACCCTACTCCACACTTTCGTCCTGTCTGCCGTGGAACGATGGGCTCGGTTTCGCAAAAGTTGTTTGCGGACGATCGACGTCTTCTCAGGTGAAAGCTCACGTTCCACGAAGCCTCTTGCGAACGAGCATCGCGACGTTCGTCAATCGTGATTGTCTCTTTACATCCGCAGGACGAGTCCACCCGCGCGCGTGTTCTGCTCCCGTTCGGCTTGCGCCGCGTGTGACGTGCGCGTCGGTAGCCGCGAACGCGCGAGTGCCTGCGCATCGATCGATGCCTCGCGCATGGGCGTCGACGGGGCTGCAACGGCGCCTTTATATGCCGCAGTTGACGTCACCGATATTACGGAGGTGTACGGGGGCTAGTGGTCCGTTGATGCGGGACGATCGTCCAGAGATGGCGGGCCTTGGATCGTCGAAATTCCAGGAACCGTCGATACATCCCCTTCCCCTACTTTTTCTTCTCTCACGAGCAAAAGCGACTTTCGGAATTTTTCAAATCACAATCGGACGTCATACTTTTGTCCAGACTTCGTCTCGAATATGCAATGTATCGTTTGATCATCGTCGTCCTTGTGACATAAATATCAAGAACGGAAGGAAGCTTGGTTTATATCCTGGATCTTGGAATAGGCAGAGGTTTCTTCGTCCGAGGATCATTCAGCCCGCGCATTCTTTTAATTAATATCGAAATTCCATTTAGCCCTTTGTCGTATATTTCATATCGGTACAGGACGTAAAATGCTAACGCGCGTGGGACGGTAAATGGACCGGATTAACGAGCACCCCTCGTTCCGCCCGCTGTTCAATCCGTTCAAAGCAATCTCGGCGCATTAAGGCTGGAGAGATCAATCTCAATTTTTGTGCCCTTACAAGATCGATTGCTCGCTCACGAGACAGGTGTCGATGGCCTAAGTGTGGCATACTTTGCATTTCATTCGGGCAGCAAGACCGTTTCGAAGAGTTCCAATTGTTCCTGCCCCTAGCAGAGTATTTTCTTTTATGTCGATGTAAGTTCACCTTTCTCTCGAACCCCATAGCACGCCTTCTTCGAGGATTCTACGAAGTTGGGAGATACGATTTTTTTCATTTTTTACCCGTGCTACCGTAAGAATGTGTCGTAAGGCGTTGATGTCTTTCACGACATCTATTCGTCGTTAAAGTCTCGATCGACGCGTCTATTCATCGTTGAACTCCTTCCGCCCTGCGCTGCTGTATTATTACGCCATGTGCGCCCAGAAGCTGATCGTAAACCTACAGCGTGAGCGAACGTGTTTGCCATACGGTGGATTTTACGATTGGATTTCATAGTTGGAAACATTTATAGATATTTTACAATACAGCAGAGAGTCCCGACTTTCCTTCGTTTTCTCTCGTTCAGGACCCCGAGGTAACGTCGAGGCGAATTTTTCTTTTTAGCAAATACCGTGCACGACAAAAGTGCCTAAGAACGAGTCCTAATCCAAATAAACGTTGCATCCGCATTTTCCTTCTCCTTGCTTCCACGTCGGGACTATAACCTTTTACAATTTCTTTCGAGCACTCTCTCGGCGCCTTAAGAGATACGCAATGCCCCGTTCTCGTTACGCTCGCTCTCCTTGCCCCCTTTCCTGTGCTATCATCCCATCGTCTCCTTCGCGAGTATTCTCCGCTTGGAGATTATACGCGAAGGGATCGCAACTCCACAACCCTTGTGTTCCGATTTTCAGTTCGCGTGTGTCAATTACGAGCAGGTCCGCCCCTGGCGCAGGGTGTCAGCCTGTGACACACTTTCGTCAGCGTGGACTCGCATTCACACAGCGGTTGTGACACAGTTTGACACGCGGGGCGCAAGAAAGGAAGGTGGAAAAAGAAAAAAACATAAGGCTCCGCGCGTTAGCACGTAATGTAGTTTATCGAGCGGGAGCCTCAGACGGTATGGCGCCCCCAACTTCAACGCGGCCTTTTTTTCCCCGGTCGTGTATCACGCGTGCGTATCGTCATCCTCGCGGGCCGCGCGAACCCACCCCTAAGTACCGTACTACGGCCCGCGTGGAGCACGCGAATTTTTCGACAGCTTTGCCCGGCACCGTTCGCCCAGTTTCCACGAGTGTCCTTAACCCAGCTGTATTTCTCATGAAAATATTTGCCGTCCCAAATTTTGCGCCTATCGAGCGTACCCTCCATGCGCAGAATTAGTAGCACGACGTTTGGGAAAAGTTCATATCCGCGCTCTCGACGCGAGTATCGACGCCTCCTCTTCCTTTATCGTCGATTTAAATAATTCCGCGGAAGGAGCTCGCCTCTCACGGAAATAGATCTCTCTGAATGCGCACGAGGCTTATTTATCCGACGACAAAGGGAAAATGTCGTAGTTGACATCCGAGAATATCACGGAAAGGGGGCCGGTTCGGTATATTCGTCGCTCTGTAACGGCGAATTATTCCTGGATACGTATGAAATATTAAGATACTTCGCGATGAAGATCCTTCGCTACGAGCTGGATGATAATAATCGTTGCGACAATCGTCCTCGAGCATGAATATCTCGTCTTCTCGACTCTCCACGGTATTACGTTATGAGAAACGATGTTTTTCCAGTTGTTTCTTTTGCGGTCCACGCGTATGGTTATACCCATTCTACGGGGAAAGGTCTTCGCTCTGAATAATTGAAACTCAGGTGATCGATTCTCAGGTGAGTTGGGTGGGTACGTGTACGCGAGACGCTCGTATTCTACCCGACCTCATTTGGAATTCGTTGTCGCGCAACTCGGAAAGGGGCGTGTAATAAAGTTTGTCCCATTTCACAGAATTTTTCGTGTCTTTCCCCGAAGTGCGAGAAGTTCCTGCGCGAAATAAAAGTGGCTACGGCTACTCCCAGTTCCATCGTATAAACGTGCAATCGGCCTAATACCACATTTTCTTAGTTACAGTGGAAATTATAATTCAGTGGTATAAATACTTGTACGCACGCGTGTAGCGTATAACGCGTATAACGCGATTTGTTGAAGCTCTCTCCTGAAACATTTGTTTTTCCCCGAATAGTCCACGGTAACGTGTGTTCCTTGCGAGTATCCACGTGTACATATTTAAAATAGGCGCATTGGTCGGCACAGTCTGGTGCAATACCTGTACAATCTTAATGCGGGTTTTATAACTTTCGTTAAGGCACGAATCGATACAGGTCAGACCCCCGTTATGCTAGTTATTTATATCAGCCTGTAAGTATCGATTCATCTGCTAATTCCGAAATTTCTAATGTTCCTATTTGGCGCTTTGATATTGGAAAACATCGATTTAATACCGCCCTACCTCCTTCGCAGTTCTATATATATTTCCGTTCCCTTTCTTGCCCCACGAAACGGATTGTTCCGATTTGAAATAGCAGTTCAACTAACGGGAAGTACGTCCGCAATGCTGCATATGCATGCACGCGCGTGTGCAGACCGAGTGCTTGTAACCCCGGAACAAGCAGTTTCTATCGGAATAATTTTGTGTCTAATTATAGGAACTTCTCACTATCCGCAGGGTCTTGTACCCATTTCGCTTCTACCCATTCTCCACATTCGATTTACGACTATCCTCAAAGTCCAGGGACAACGTTCACCCGGTTTTGTTAAAATCAGAGGGGCTAAATCTAATCTACATTCTAAATCGACTGGTGATATGTAAACGGTGTCGAAGCGCACCGCAAAAATACTCGTGCTAACGATTTTATCGATGTCGAACGACATGCAGGGTGCAACGACTTTTGTATCAACCGGACATATTGGTGCTGGCATAAGCACGAGACATCTCGAGGCAACTGGAATGTCTTTAGACACAAACGAGAATGCGTCGGCACGTGTTGCAACTAACAATAGACATGCAACGGATCGATCGGGCAACGATCAGCATCGCGGCTCCCATGCTCGGATTCACCGCTGCCCCTGTTCCTCGTTGCTCCCGAATCAAGCTTCGCCGAGCGTATCTCCATGATCTCGCGACTCCAGAATTCACGTACAAAAGCGAGGAAGCAAAATTACTCTAGAAGAACGCACACGGTTAACAAAAAGAGCGCACGACGACGCGAGACTACAGTGACCAAGAACAAACACATTTCCATCGAAACAGTAGCCGCACCTCACAACAAATTCTCTCCAATCTCCGACCGTATCCAAAGCACAAAACCGAGACATCAAAGTTACCCAGGAGGAGTCACGGAAGATCCGCTCGGCCGGTGGAAAAAGATACCGCGCGAATTCGGGGCTGATCTCGCAGCTTCGCCGTGACTTTGAGCGGAGGATCCCCGACGGTTGGGACCAGCTTGCGGTGGAGTATAACGAGGAACAGGAAAACGCGCGTCGTGTCGGTATAGGCACGAGGTCCACACGGGTTCTCAACAACCACCTGTCAAATGTCGATCGCGCGCCGTTAGTCGGCACGTAACTTCCCCCGACGCACGAGGACGCGCTCTCCCCTTGCTCTCGGCGCGCTGGACGTACCGAGCTTTCGCCCAGGCACCCCCGGGACTTTCGCGTGGGAAGGTGTCCGTCACCGAGACGACGAAGGAGGCTGCGGTGCTTTGGACGATATCGTGGCAAGCGTTGGCTACTCACGTCGATCAAGGTTGTTTCAGCCGGTCCCGTGGTGAAGCGTGGAAATAGCCACTTTCCGCAGCCCCGTTGATCTCTTCCTGGGGGAAACAAATATGGCGGTGGTGCTCACTGGAGCTGCGATGGCTCCACCTCGCCGTTGCCGTATCGTACCACAAAATCAATACCCCCTTAGCTTCCCCTCGCGCACCAACACGCGCGCGCGAGAAGCCTGCCACCACTGGCGGTGTCCGCACACACGGACCCACCCCCGAATAATTCTCCGTGTCGGCCGAGCGAAGGGGTGGATTTTACGTGGGTGTGCGCGCGGTGATCACAGGGACAACCGAATTTCGAGGAATGCGGTGCCTCCTCCACCACCTTCTCCTCGTCCCTCTCTGGGTTGCGTGGAGAAGAGTGGAAGGCAGAAGAGGGTGGAAGTGACGCGTGGGTGAACCGAGAGCGTTCTATGGATAGGACCATACGTGGAGGAGGGAGGTTCGCGCGCGCAAGACGAACGAGGGACAGGGAGAGAAAAAAAGGAGGAACGAGGAGGACGAGAGGACGGCCTGAATGGGAATCGGAAAATCAGATTTCCTGATCCCGTTACGAGGCCCTCCGCTGCCGACCGCTTATTGTCGCGCCGGTTTACCAGGGTCACCCTCTCGCTCTCTCTTCCCATCTTCTCTCGCGATTCTTTCTCACGTTCTTTGTCATCGGCCGAACGCATCGCCCGGGATGCCTCGAGGCGTGGACTAGCTTTCTTTTGTGGCGGGACGATCGTTGCCGATATCGGCGCGTCTCGTCGACAAGGGGAAGGGTGGAGAGGACGAGATGAAGTGAAATTGAAAGAAACCGGAAGCCTCGTTCCTCCGCATCCGACCGTGCCCCCGTTTCCGACTTTGTCGATCGATCGTTGGCTTATTATTGGGAGAGTCCAGATATTAAAAGCCGATCGAGCGCGCGTCCCAATGGTAATTGGTAATCTCGTGTCCCCGGTTTAAGCTGGGACGTTTATTAATGCGGTCGGTTTTCCGAATTCTCCGTTAGTCCACGCTCTTTCCGTGGGTCTGCCAAAATGAACAGAAGTAGGATGTTCGGGAGAGCCCGGGTTTATTGGTGCTCGAGTTCTCCTCTACGGGTGCACTCGATGCCAGTCGTCGAGAGCGGAAAAAAAAGAATATCGTTCGTAAATAAATTCGAGAGAGCTGTTTTGGCTGAGCAATCGCCACCGTTTCTCCTCTTCGTTTTGTCGCCGATATGATAGTGTCGCGCGCGATACTCCTTCGGCGAATCTCGGTGTTTGTCGCGTTGCAGCGCGTAAACACCGTGAATCTCGGCGATCTAAAGAGGATATGTGGGTGAAACGTTCTTACGTTTAAATTTCTTAGCGACCGTTAATGCTCCCGGGGTATTATGTACGGTGGGATAAATCGGGCTCGAGTGTATATTTCAGAATTTTCCATCCCTAGAAGGTCCCCCGGGGGTTAATGCTGCTGGCCTTAACTTGTAAGTTTCCATCGCCGGGATAAAGCCGCGCTCTCTCGTCCAGCAACCGGAGTTAAGGGTGAAGTAGAGCGGCCCCGCTATTTTAGAATTTTCCGTTCTTTTATGTCGTGGGATTAATATCGGCGACGGTCTTCTTCATTTTCGCCCACTCTTCGTAGATCGCGGCTTAAAAACATTCGTAGCACCGATGCGATCACGGAAACGAGGAGAAAATAACTCTTTCGAAGGTAGAAAAATGTACGCGTCTCGTAAAAGGAAAATAGGATTGACGCGTCGCGAAGGAATATGCCCGCAGTGCAAGGTTAAATTCGAGTAAATTAGAACGAGGGCTTGGGTGATGTGCCAGAGAGAACGTCGTATAGTCTCGCGGGCTCGTCGAGGGAATTGATATATGCGCGGACGTGTGTATACATATCCGTTGCCATAAATAGGAAGCCTGTTTCCAATATTGCCAATAGCACACCCTCTTCGCCCTTCGAGTTTCAATCCACCGATAAAAAGAGAGTCGCGATGAAGAACTCGGAATTTGCATCCCGGATACTCGGAGCTTCGCATGTGGCTAAAATCGGTCGAGCACGTTTAGAGAGACTTAGAAATTTGATGATCGCGCGACGAGAGAGATTCGTTATCACGTTGTTACGATATTTACGGGGCGCTCTATCGTCGTCCACGAGGATCGACATTTCATTTTACTCTTTGTTGTACATTATCGAAAATTGCCCGTTTTATTGAAATTATTTACCTGCGGTAATGCGTTTATGGTGAGCCGTCGGTAAATACTCTCGGTCGCGAAATGCGCACGCATGGACGATAATGAAAATGCGGGTAATTGAATTTTCCCCGTTAACAGTAATAATAGCTTACACGGGAGCACTTTATTTTTAGGTAGAACGGTAGTGCTCTGGTGAGCGGCTTTCGGTGCAATTATCGCGGTTAGTTTGCCACTCTGAAACGGAATGAGCGGTGGAAGGCAAATGGTGACAACTATGGGACATGCTCGGTCAACTGGAAATGTATGCGTGCCTCGTAATTATAATAAAGCGCAAAGTATCCCGACCTTGAAATTATTCTCGTTAATCGATAGTACGTGTCTTCTATTTATGGTGGCATGGCCTCGTTATCGCGAGGTACGATTCGATCGATAATTACCTGTGCAGCGTTATACGATTACATGTGGAAAAAAATTCGAGCTTTAATAGTTTTGTCGGACGGCATTATATTGCGAGGACGCGATTTAATTATATTATCTGTGTTATGCAGCCTAATGTGGTAGATATAAGCGTATGAGTACCCGTTAGATGGCGTGACCGATCCATGAATCTGCAAGTCGATATTTCGACTAGATCATCGGCGGACGAGCTCACGACGATAGTGCTTTGTCGAGCACGCGAGTAGCGATTAAGAATGTAGTATTGAAAAAAAGTATTGATATTTTATTAATTCACGTTGATCCTATACATCACTATGATAGATAGATCCTATGATAGATTGCCCGTCCTAACAATCTGCAAGTACTAATCTAAAAAATATCCCATTTCCATGCCTTTGGAATTATCCATTTGGTGCGCAATCGTGTAGGTACTCACCTCTGTTAGTGATCGTACACTTTTTGTCACAGTAAAATGATATTGTTACTACGAATAATCTTTTTAGAACAACTTACGGGCGAAATGGAAGACCAAATGTGCGATTACGGAAAGTGTTGCGTTTAACTGGTTGTTTCTCAGCGATTCAGCTGTGCTTTATATTTTGAAACTTCTTTCTAAACGATGGCTTGCATCCAGGTCTTCCGAGAAACTACTTGACCTAATCCCGCCAGAGTTATCCAATACTCAGTTTAAAACTTACTTCCCGGAATTTTAGTAACACGTTGCATTTGCGTCGGTTTTCCTTTCCGGATAACTCACTGATACCGCTCTTACGTCTTAGATTCGTACTACTTTGCAACTTGAATTTTCCGAATCGATCAATCCTTATCTCTACATTGCTTCGTGAACGTGGAACCATCGTCGATGCCTCGATGCGCGTGAATTCGTAACAGTAATAAAATGAACTTTCGCGTAAGAAAGGTTATCGATAAATCACTCGCAAGCGCGTATCACACGTTGGACTTTCTCAAGAACAAAAGTGCGTAAGAATTATCATTCCAGAACGAGCTTGGTCGATCGAGAAAAATTCACCAGCGAAACGCGCCCAGTCACGACAAACACTTCAACGTAAATTCAATAATTACAATCTCTACCATTGCCCGATATGCGCATTTCTTCTACAAAAAGGCACGCTGCGCCGCACCGTTTGAGAAGCAGGGTCAAGGTCGCCAGATAATTATTCGCGATCGTTTCCTCCTTCACCTCTTTCTCTTACCATCGTACAGCGTGATCCATACTCTTTCGACTCGGATGAACCTCTCGCTAGGTCGATCAGCTCGCATGCCAAAAACAAAGATACTCACGCTCGAGAGGCGGGTCTGGCATTAGCTGCGAGCCAGCAGAGGGAGTAATTAACGTCGAAGACTTACCGGCGTCATTTGCATTCGACATGAGACGGAGAAGGGGCCTTGGATGGCGGTATACGCCGGTCGAAGGGAGATTATCGGTAAATCCGTGAAAGGAACGTGCATGGACGCGCGTCGGGAGTAAGAGAGAGGCACATTTGGCCCACATTTCGGTTCATTGGCTGACGGCCAATTTTCTCTTCCCCGCTCTCGGTGGCACCCCCGTAGGGGACAACTCGCGTCCCTTCTGCTGCCGCCCTCTCGTGTCTACCCCTCGTCTGCAGCCAAACCCCTCCCGCCTCGAGCGAAAACGGAAAGATCGCTAAGGTCAACTTTGTCGGCACTCTGCGCCATTGTGATCTCTCTTACAAACGATTAGGACAAAGTGAAGCTCGCCGACAATGGAACTGGAATCGTCGTTGATGGCGCCGCGTCCTTTCACCGTCGTCTCATTTTGAAAACCCACATTCGCCCAGCGCGTAATTATTTTCTCGCGCGAGCATGCGTACCCTTCGGGGACTCGACGAATGACGATGAGAACGGGACGCGGAAAGGAAACCAAAGTCGCGATCCTTTGAAGTCCCGAGCGAGTACGGTGCTGATGTGCCGTCGCGACGTTTGTCGCGCGACGATGTTTAAAATGAAAGAGCGTCACGGACGACGAGGTAAGGAGAGCAGCCGGAGAAGGCTGAGAATTAAGATTTGACGAGCGGTTGACTCTCGCGGTCAAATGGAATGGTTTTTCGAGGGCGCGTAATGTACGAGCCTCCCATTCTGTCGCTTCTTCCGCTCGAAGGACAATTGTACAGTGAACGACGATCCATGGAACGGCTGCGAGAGTAAATTATTCCGCTGCAGGACAAGTAGTTGACATCTCGTTGTAATATTCAACGAAATGCCAAGCATTTCTCCGACGGTTTGTATACGCGATACGTTGCCGAGGCTTCTACCGCAACGCCCCTGAAATTTGTGTACCGATCCGCATCGAATTCCAGCTAATCGACCATTGCGTTTCTGCGATGCCGGGCCTACGTCCCTACCCCAGACCGCAATGCACCCTAAATTTTTCGAATAAGCGGATACGCGTCGAAGGTTTATCGACGACGGACAATTATCTACCGAGAAATAAAAGACGCAGCTGTAGACAGCTATCATCGGTATTCGGTGTAATCTTGTGTGCTGAAGCCTTCTGCTTGTAAGCAGAATTTTATGGACACTTGCTCGTGCCACGCTTGAATTACCAAGCCGACAATAAAAGCGAACGTCTGAGACGTTCCGAGGATGCTCGAATGATTTTACATCACACGTAACGCGCGAAGAATTTTATTTATTCCCATAACCGAGCAGATGTTCGGCGTAACGCGCGCTGGCTCGTGAGCACCGTCCAATGCGAATATTAACACACATTTGGAAAACTAGGATAGAGATTTAGGGCGCGAAAGAGCTTTCGATCGCCCTTTTGAGCGCGCAGTGGTTGATGCCGATTGGTATCGCTCCTACATTCGAGAGTTTCGTCGGGCGTAGAAGCTCGCGCACGGCAAATACGCTCGTTCCTTCGTCGTCGAAGTAAATATACCGTTAATGGATTGACGATGCGAGATTCGCGAGCAAAAGGGACACGATCTCTCCTTTGATCGCACAGACTTCGCCGTAGGTTACATTACGTGCGCCCAACCGGCAAAGTAAATATCGAGTATTTATCGATCGTCGAGCTTGCGCTTTGATAACGCCGGAATAATTTAACTCGCTTCTCCTTCGATTTCGTTGATACTTCCTTCGAGATTGCGCGCACAATGTGGTGTTATGTACCAGTATACGCTCTTCGAAAATTCTCATTTTAGTATCGCTTTAGATAAGACTTCTACTGAAGAATGCGCTGAATAGTAAGCCGCGTCCGGTCGCGTACACCCGAAAACCGCGTCTTCAATCGCGCGTTCGGTCACCGCAAACATCAGCAATAATTCCAAGCGCATCGCCCGGAATTGCGTTGCCTCGTGCAGTGCGCTCGGCCTTCTCCTTCCACCGCGGCTCCACATTTTCGATACGATGAAAACCCTCGGATCTCTGATAAGACGCTTCCAGTTTGAATCTAATCACACGCCGAACTGCTGTCCGTCGTTATTTAGCTATCGACACAAGTAACGCGAATTATTAAGTGTTCGAGACGCGAATCGGGGAACAGCAAGGCATAGAATTCAAGTCGAGATCAACCGCACCGAGCACGAATCTCTTTGCCAAAGCATCTCATTGGAGTCCGCGGAGGAAAGATCACAATTCCACCTGAGAGCCAGACAGTAGTATCGAAGCAAGGTAAATAGTATTCTTCCAATACGTTCCCCTCTAGATGTCAAGTCGGGGTCAAGTTAGAGCCTGTAATTACTTGTCTTTACCGCGTTATAAATCAAGCTTCTGTCAAACGACAGAACGAGAAGCGAGTCCGCGAATTCCGAATCGTAGTATCTTTGATAGTAACGTCCGCTCGCAGCCGAGCACGGGTTCCGGTTAGTTGCGCCGCGCTTATCTTTGCCTTTGCACTCCGTACGCTAATTGTAAGCGACGAGCTGACATTGTAGTGTGTAGTTCTAATGTACGATTCAATATACGACTGTGTGTGTACATGCATTCTTCCTCTTACAACCTAAACCATCGTTCCAATAGACACGAGGTACGCTTTAGCGTTTTAACGAGCAAGATGCCACTCCTCGAAGGGCTGACTTACCGCTCAGTTACGCTCTTCTATTCTCTAATTATTTACTAGGGGGTTTACTATCCGGACTCTAACAAAATCAACTCCCTACGTAACAGTGGTGTACGAGGGCAATATCGTTTGAACGAGCGTTACCTCGACGACCCGTTAGTCCCTTTTCCATACGTGGAACGAAGCGCGTGATATTGACTCTCGATCGCAGGAAGGTCTCAGACGAAAACACCCTTCGCTCTTCTCCGAGTGGGCCGACTGTCGCAGGGGACGATATAGACGCTATTCATTAGGGCAACAAACTCGGTACTTCCGGCGAGCACTTACAGTGTACTCGACTTTGAATGCGCCCCCGTAGGTAAAGAGCACGCTCAAGGAGTTCGTTAGATCGTTGTCGAGTCTTCGTGGGCCTATACGGTAGGGGTTTTTTTTCCTTCATCGATCACCCACTTTGGCCTATTGTTAGGCCGGCTAACCGTCTAGCCTTTCCTTCGCTCTCGAGTGTTTGCACTGGAATAATCGCTAATCGAGATTCTTAATGGACGCGAGGAAAAAGGGTAAGTACTCGCGTGGATTCTCGCGTGGGCTCGCGCACCGTGCGGAAAAGTAATTCGTTTCCGATCTATGAAAGAATCGTGGTTTCTATTGCTCCGGAGCGATCGTTCGACTTAATAAAAATAAGAGGAGACCCAGCTGCAACGGGTAGCTTCGTCTTGAATTCTAAGCACGTCGCGTCGCCGGACAGTCGAAACTTAAATGGGATTGGATTTGATAATCTAGAAACCCGAGCCACGTCCTACTTTTAACTCCCTGTGTGGACTCGCGCGCGCGCGCGTTGTTCGGTGCATAATGGGGCACGTGTACAGTATCATCCAAAGCTCCCTACGCCAGGTGTCGTATCTCTTAACGACATTTACCCTACTGTGCCTTCCGTGACAGACATCGTCGCGGAATGGCAGTCAGCGATAAACTGACGCTTTCGCCATTGCTCGACGGAAATGAATATTGGAAAGCGTTAAACGACCGGCTTTCGACATCCGCGTTTGCACCGTGGATAGCTACGGGCAATAATTAGATTTTTGCTCGAAGAATGTTGCGAGCCCGGTGCTCGGATGTCCGCGAGAAAATATTCAACAATCGTTTCCCCCACCGGATGCGGATGGAGCTGCATTGATTTTTCAATGCCCGAAGTCCCGAAGAAAGAGGAAATGAAGTTTGTCTTGCAGGACTCAACCGTTACTTGGGGATTGCACCGCGATCGATTAACAATACCAAAGCTCCGCTAATTTCTACCCATTTCCTGGAACATCCTGGGCTGACCTAACTTCGTTCCGAACGATTCTCCGACGACGGAGTTCCAAACTCCCCGTAGACCGGACTCCTTATTAGCGGTTGCTCGAGAGTTACGTCAGCGGTCGGTCATTACGCAGAGGAGAGAGTAGACACGAAGTAACAGTAACGATCTTGAAGAAAAACGATCTTGATAAACGTAGGATCTAGATTCACCAAAAGCTTTCGCAGCCCTAATTTCTCATCGTTGAACTCTCACGAGGGTCTAAAATCCACTTCCAACTATTAAGATACCTTCATTCTACAATCATACAACAACGCGCGAGCCCATCGACGTTCCTCGATCCTCGTCGATTCTTCCAACCTAGCCATTGTCGTACACGACAGAGCGCTCTCCCCTCGTTGGCGCACGCGACGGAAACTAGTGAATGAATAATACGCGGGAGATGGACAAAGGCGGCGGCACGGAGAAAAAGGGAAAACGGAAAAGCGAAGAACGAAGGAATAATTTCGGTGAGAAAGACCGAAGAGCAGGAGGTGAATCTACGAAATGGAGAAGACGAAGGATGAGTCGGAGGTGAAGGAAAGAGACGTAACGGTAGATGGACCCAGGAGATGGAAAGGCCAAGGAGAAAAAAGGCCGAAGCTCTTGGAGAGTCCGAGGGTAGACCCTGAAGACCATGGTACTCCTGGTGGTGGTGGTCGTGATCGGTGGTGGCGACGACGACGGTGGCGGTGGCGGCGGTCGATGCCACCAGATGCCGTCGCGGCGCTGGCGTCGCTCGAAAATAAGCTCGCCCAAAAGCCACCCCGACTGCAGTAGCCCGGCATCCGTCGGCGCCGCGGCCAGGACAGGGTAGTTTCTCGCGTACCTACCGTTCGGAGAGAGGCTCGTGAGCGCGAGCGCTCGCAAAGCGGTGCAGGGCCCCGCCGCGACGGGAAGCGTGAGGGTGAGCACGACGGGGGGGGGCTCGAGGATAAGAATCGAGGACGATTTCGTGACGCATGAGGAGACGAGGAGGGGACGACGGTGGGCTCGGATGAAAGCGGGAAATCGGTGAGTGGGAACGGGAGGAAGGGGTGGTAGGAACGCGTGCGACGACGAAATGAGGATCCTCGCGTGAGAGGATCGAAGGCGGAACACGCTCGTTGCTTTTCGTCTCTTCTCTCTTGTGCCTTTACACCGGAGTGAAAGAGGAGGGCGGAGGGAGGTGGAGAGGGTCGATCGTCCCTCGGCGCGGCCGCGGTGCTTCGACGATCGGCAGGACAAATGTGGAGCGAAGAAAGTGGTGTGGAGTGTGTGACACAGTAGTGCGCCGGGCCGAGTAGGACGACGAGGTGGAGCAGGAACGCACGGGAAGAAAGAAAGTGGAAGAAGGTTCGGGAGGAGGTGGAGGAGGAGTCGAGCGGTGAACGAGAGGAAGAGCAAGGAGAAAGAGTGAAGCGGAAGGAAGAGGATGCGGGGGCACAGGAAGAGGGCGCCGAGCCCCGACGACTTCTCTTCTTCTTTATAGGGGGTACCCCGTCGCTCTTGTCGTACGTTAAAGCGACGCGCGTGTGTCTCTCCCACGAATGAGCTTTTTCCTCCTAGAGCATTTCCCACCTTCTCTCCTCGTCTCGCTTTATCCGCCTCTTCTTCTCTCTCTATCTCTCCTTCGCGAGCCCGCGTACGTTACACGGGTGAGGAGAAACGACGATTCATCGGAGCTTTTTTGAAAGGACGCGAATAGGCGGGGATTCCTCCCCCGGTCTCCGTCCCTTTCTCTCGCCCTTCCGGTGGATCCCTCAAGCTCCGTCCGTTTCGCCACTTCTTTTCTCTCCCTTCGTGCCGCGATCTCCTCACAATCGCGGGTCCTCGCTCTCACGAGGGGCTCCTTTCAGCGGAGCGACGAGATCAGTAGTAACGGTACGCGCTTGGTCAGACCGACCGCGCGACACCGGTACTCCTCGACAACCTCGTGCCTTTTGACTTTTCGAGTTTCCGTAAACCCCCCTCGAAAATGGGACGCACGCGTGATCGAAGCGGATGTTCCTTACTGGAGGGTCTCTATAGCTCGCGACGAAAAGAAATAATGTAGACGTTATATGTTTAAGTTGTCCCGGCCAGGGAACCGTGTATAGACGCGAGTGAAATAGTCGCGTGTCGCTTTCTGGCAAATGATAGGGTGAATCGTTACGGCGAATAGCGAGACTCGCGAGGCGAGCCGCATCGCGAGCACACCTGCCGTACGATTGCATAAATAGGGAAGGTCTTTTGTTTTTCTCTTCCTTTGTTTTCCATAGCGATCTATAAGCGTACGCGCTCGCGCGCGTGGAGGACGGGGAGGGGGAGGCGCGTACAAAGGTCAGTGGAGGGAAGTCAGCTTGGTCTATGGTCGACCGAGTTAAAGGGAGGCTCGCGTCCTAGCTTGCCACCTCAAAGGCAGACTAGCGAACCTCTAACGCAGCTGCGTCTCCGTGCAACACGTCAATCGTCCCGACCAATGGCATTCCGAGCGAAAGAAACTCACGGTGAACTTAAAATGCGAATGGCTCGGTTAGCTCGACGCGAAAGGGTCGTGTCTAGTCCACCGAGAGAAACACGCGAGTATATCGAAAATATCGTGCAATGGGACGACATCGATTTTCGTTGAGAGAAGATACTCGGGAGGTTGAAAAATGTACGCGAATACGAGAACGACCGAGGCGGATCCAATGGAACGAGGGTAGGACGGATGAGGGGCGGTTTCACTCGCGTTAGAACTGTTTTTCGTATCCTTCGAAATGAAGGTGCCTTCCGACGCGTATGCCAGATGTTCCGCACCGAACGAACGGTTTACGTACAGTGCGATACTTTGTATCGTCCTGCATCGATTTGTCCGTGAACAGATAAACGCGTACATAAAAGTATCTTTGAATAAATAATAGTATATTGTTCGGTAAAAAACGAATAAACGATGTGATGTGGATGGTAGAGATGATTCAAATTTATAGGCTAATTTGTATACAAGTCACGAATTACATTTTGGCGAATGGTCAAACCCGTAGAAGGATGTAACGCGGTCGTAGCAAAGCTTAACGCTCGGTGTTGTAAGCTCTAACTCGACAGACCTCGCACCGTGAATCACGCCAATCCAATAAGCGGAAACGACGTTTTGTGACTATGAGCGCACGGGCGCTCCTCGCACACGCGAATCGGAACGCGTTTTACAATTTAGCGAACATCGATATCAAACGCGGTTACACAAAGTAGCATTCAAATTTAATAAACGTAAGTTATGGCTTGCCGGACGGAAATGACGAGAGATTATTAAAATTTGAAGCTCGAGTTTTGTAAAAGCTCACTCCATATTTGGAGGTCCTGTAACCTATCGAGAGATAAATCATTCCGATGCCAAGAGAATGTAACAACGTTACCGTTATGTAAAGCAAATGTAAATCATAAATACGGTTGCCCTGTAATTGTATTTTTCACGATGCTTTAGTTCTACGTGGCATCTGATTACGTAAACCGAATTAAATATCATTGAAGGATAGGACCGCGGATAATGTTCGATCGATGGAATTATAATGTACCGTAATGCTGAAAAGTAAGAAATGTATATATCTCTCTTACCGATTTTGTTACACTTTCGGGAAGAAAATCCTAAATTTATAAACAAGTTCAAAAATGTTTTTCTCCATTGGCGCAACAATTCTTTTCTTTCAATAATACAGTTTCAAGCACAGAACGTTCTATCGTTCTGCGGTCGTTGTCCTATGCAGGAGATAAAAACGAGTTGCCACGGGCACGAGGAGTGCGCCACTTAAAGTTCCCCGTTAATCATAACCGTGACAGCGTTCGCCTAGCACGAGTAGCGCGCATCACGTAAATGAAACTTTTCATAAATTTTCGAAATTTATGGTGAAAAGTTTGCGCGCCATTCGGAAATGGGACCGGTACGTTCTCGTACTTCTACATTGAGCAATCTGACGTCGACTTAATTGGACAAACTTCAATTTCTTTGAAAACACTTCCACCGATTATACGAGCACTCGTTACGAACCGCGCGAAGGACGACTAAAATCAATTCGAAATTACCATTAATCAACGAAGTATCGACTAACGAAAATTAAACAATCTTCAGTGCCAACTAATAAATGAAAACACAAAAAATCAGTAACATTCCTACGCGTATACTGGATCTAAAGTAAAAGCGTTCGAAAAGCAGGCTATTAGTAGGGCCACGGAGAACCTCGTGATTCAGAAATACAAGCATTTCGAGGAAGCCTTCGGTTGCGCCACGGGCCTACGATATCGTCACTGTAAATCTTTATGAGTAACATCGCGAGTTTGAGGGAATTTCCAAGCCTATACCTCGAATCACCTCGGGTATCCTCAGTATCCCGAAGCGAACGTATCGCGAGGCACGCGGTGGAGAGAAAGTTCGCCGCACTTTTCAGCGCATCATTCCTTCCCGACCTAACGAGACACGAGGGCGAATGGAGAAAGTAATGGAGAAAAATCCGCAGATCGTTTCGCCTCTTGAACGTCCGACGTGACGACGACTGGCAAGGAACACGCCGAGGACGACGACGACGACGACGACGACGAGGGCGGCGCGGGTGGGGGCAACAAGAAGAATAGGAAGAAGATTGATAGGGGCTGCGAGAGCCCGTGAAAGGAAGGAGGAGAGCCCCCGCGAAACGAGCACTGCCTTTTGTTCTCCAAGATGGCGGACGAAAAGGAGAAGCAAACGCTGCTGCAGAAGTTGCTGTTCTACACTACCGCGTTCTTCATCCTCCTCAGCACCTTCAGCCTCTTCGCCTTCCTCTTCTTGGTCCCCTTCGTCATCGACCCCGCCTTCACCACCATCTTCATGGAGTTCGACACTCGACCCGCCGAGTGTGTCACCATCGACGTTGAGTCAAGGAGAGGTGAACAATCCCCCCCACGCACAGGCGCTTCGTTAAAAAATGTTTTCGTGCGATCGTTGTGTTTCACGTTGTATTTCGTGTTGTGCCTCTTGTCGTGTGTCCCGTGTTTACCGATGCATGCACGTCCGATCGTCGTCTGTATGGTTAATGTGGAAGGGTGAGGAGAATGGTTGTTTTGTCCTGATGCGAGAGAAAGAGCGTTAGGAACACCCGTTTATCACATTGCCTTCGATGTCTACCCATTTACGTGTCTTTTCACTTACACTCGGCTTCTTCCTCTCTCGATTCGCTTTGCGGTCTTTCAGGATGCAGAATTCTGCGAGTCGTCCATATATTTCGTACACGGACGATATTCCGATGTTTATTTTTTTGGCCTTGAAGGGTACCTACTCTCGGGTATATACCAATGTTGAGCGGTCTTCGAACGTTTCCCTATACGTAGGTTTTACTACTGCTCTGTGCTTCGTAATTGATATTTCACGCTGCTCGCGTCGTATTTTCCCGGTGCACAGGATTCGCGTTAAGAGGATTGCATGGAGGTGATTTGAAAAAGTTGTTACCAGGTTGGTAGAATGATTGCATTAGTAATTTCCTTCGAGAAATTCAGCAGAAATTCTCCTCGTAGTCGGTTCGAAGTTGCATTTTCCCTCGGGAGCGTTCCCGTTGGTATCGATTGGTTACTAAAATTGCGCATATATTCGAAATACAATACAATACGGCACCCGCTCCGCACTCGGAAAGCGGGTATCGGTATCCATAGGGCAGCTCCTCATTCCAAGTTACGAAACAAGGTCAGCCACCGAAATAAACGACGGTTTGCATGAATAATAGACACCTTTATTTCGAGAAATCGAACGGAAGTAGTGACGGTGACACACGTCTGACATTATACGTAATTTCCACTACCTTTCAAAGGCTCTCGCGCGGCAATCGATAAGCTGTGAAAGCTCTAATCAAGTAACTCAATATTTGTGGAAAGATTCAGGGGTACTCGGGTGTAACTTCTACTCGAATTTGTTGCTTGTCCGATCAATCGCTTGTTAGTCCGAACGATAGAGTCCGTGGTATCCCAAAAAAGGTAAGAAAGGAATAATCGTATCTTGGGTACGTTACTGCTCGTGAATTACTTATATTCAACGATTGAAACAATGCGAATACTTCGTGTGCTTCCGATAAGATCTACTTTCGAACAAATCCTTCGGAGTTTGAGTTGCAAAGGGTCATCATAAATTTTAACGTTACTACGTGGCATATTAATTCACCGTGCATACAAATAATCACTATTTTTCCGAATCGAGCGAAAAGAAAAGAAGGAGCTACTAGAGAATGTATGGAATATCACGTGTTCTCGAAGAAACGATATCCTCTATCGCGAATCAATGCTCCACGTGATGAATGCTTTCGATTTTAGCAGCCGACATTATAGTCGTAATTCATCGCTACACTCTTATTGATTCCTCCTCGACGCGATGTGTAGCTAGGTATACGCGCGAGAGCTCTCATCCTACACTCCGAAGGTAATCCATCGATTTAACATTAATATACAGTTTTATCATTTCTCTTGCACCGTAATTTGTAGCACACAATGACAATAGCAAAGGAATATCGCGGAATCCTTAGGAAGCTTGAGAAGCCACTAAGATTCGTGGTATCGCGAAAAAGATCCTAATGAAATGATACAGGAATACCGATCTCTATTACGTGCAAGATGTACAATTAATTAGTATGGACGTATTGTTGGACATGCGAGTAAAATAAGAGGACGATACGCGAGGTGAATATCGATTGGGAATTAATCTGTAACGAGGTGCTAGAGCATCGCGAGCTAAGAATGACGCAACTGGTGCCTTTTGTGATACTCTCGGTATCCGCACTCGTCTCGAGCGATTCGTACCCGCTCGTAAGCCTCGAACCCTCGATGGTACCCTCCTTCGTTCTTTCGTCACCCTCGCTTTCACAATTCCGCGGCATCTCACCACCACCACCACTTTCCAAAGGGGCTGTTCTTGACGATCGAGTGCTCGAGTACCCGACTCCTTGACACGTCGAAGTGCATATACATATTTGGCTTGTGCGAGGAACATGCCTCTTGGCCAACTTAACGACTTATGAATTCGAAGATTCATCCGAATTGGATATACCTCAAAAAAGCAAGCTCGGCCTGTCAAAATAACTCGAAAATATCTTCTCTGAATAGCGAAAATTCTTTGGATGTACATACTTTGGATTGTTTCGTAATTTTTATCGCATCTTAATTGTCTAATAACTGTGTTATAATTGCACATATCCCTCTCCTCTGTCTCGATGTGGTAAATAGGAATAAATATATATATATGTGTACATATTGTGTGTGCGTATACATGTTTATATGTGCTCGTGTGGGTGTTCGTCCGCAAAAATGTGTCTGTGTTCTCTGCTGAACTCGCCTCTTCCTTCTATGCAAATCATCCTCGTACACTATTTCTTTAATTCAAGGTGTCCGCACGAGTTGTTTTTCTGCGAAAACCTGCTGCGCGGTTAGCGAAGTAATCAAGAAAATAGGGCGTATTTGTAAGCTCCTGAGAGACGTTAAGATGAAACGCGAAGTCGACGGAATTGTTTCGAAACAGTTGAGGCGCTCTCTCGCCTTCCAGTATCGCGTTCGAGAATTAATTCGACTCCGCACAGTATACCGGTATTGTTTCCTCATAGAAATGATAGAACTCGAGTGGTGGTCCGTAAATTGGACGTAAAGGAAATTCATACGTAATGCTGTTTATCGAGTTTCAAGACCCACGTTAATTCGCGCACCTCATTTTCAAAGAACGATCGCATTCCTCGGCAAAAATTCTTACTCGCGGAAGAAAAACGTGCGCGGCAATTTAATCGTAAGTTTCGGTGGTCTTTCGCTTCAAAGGGCTTCGTGAAATCCTCCATTGAAAATTTCTCCGCGACGACGAGACCAGGTCGAGGATGTTGTACCCTGCCTGAGGGACTGTGCTGAGAACTTCCTTGTAGTTTTCATGTACTCCGAAGATCTCGACAAAGTCACCCTGCCCACCCCTTCTTTTCTCGCCCCTTTCGTATTTCGCAACTTCTCTCGAACGTTTTATCTTTCACGCCCCCCGGGGTCGCATGACGGACGCGGCTCGAAATTCTCCTCGATCTAATTAACATTCTTGGCGAAAACTGAGAAACGGAAAGTTCGCGATGAAATATTTAAGACGTCCTCTCTATTGAGAGCGAACCGGTGCAAGAGGCTCGAAAGATAATACGACGATAGAACGCGCACTGTGCAGGTTTAGCACTCAATCTCTTTACGCCGTGATTAAATTCCTCGCAAGTTTCGTCCAAACATCATCGGGCGCCAGGAAGAGGCGCACGTGGCGCGAGCGGTGAGTGGAAAAATGCGAAATTTCTCGGACCCCGCGCGCTTCGAGATTACTTCGTAGGAAGTCTCTCGAGTGCCGGAAAACTTCCGGCTCTTAAGTACAAAAATTTCTCGCGCTCACTCGGACCGAAAACGAAGTCCAACCGAGTTCGAAATCTCCCATTTTCGATCACCCTCGCTCGCCACTCGCTTCCGGCCGCTTTGCAATCTCGTTCTTTCTCTACATTCCTCGCTCTGTCTCTTTCTCTCCGTCGATATTCTCTCTCTCTCTTTCAAACAAAAATTTCTCATCCTCGTGCGCTTCCACGCTCGTCGTTAAAACTCCGGGATGAATCGATTCGTCGTATTGATCCGACGAACGAAATCGTTGAGTTCAGGTACGAGCAACTGCTCATGGACGTCCTGTAGAGAGGGTTGCACCAAGGAGCTGTACGATTGCACGCAAATACGCGTGAATTACAAGCTACCGACCAACGTGTCCGAGGATGAGGATGATGGGCAAGGCGAGGGAGGCGGGGCGGTAGGAGGTGTCGAGGATGACGAGGATAATAAAAAAATGTCGAAGCCGCGATACGAGCGTTCACTCAGGGAGTACGACTACATCGAGGACCTCAACGAGGACTTCGCCGAGGACGAGGACGACGACGACGGGCTACCGCCACCCTTTCCTACAGGTACAACAAGGGTTGCTTTGGACCCTTCGTCGTTCGCAACCACGATAACTCAGCCCCGATCCGAAATTCATCCCCGTCCCGTTTCTCTCTTCTCTCCGGCCACGGTGTACTACCCGAACCTCTCGTGCACGCGCAAACACAAGAAACTCCTTCTGAAAGCGTCACGTCTCTCGCTCAACTTCCCATCTTGCATCTGTCACTCTCCTCCCTACCATCACGGCTGCGTCGTTCGAGCGAAGCCACTAACGTCGCTACGGAATTCTCCGTGTCCTGGCGGAAATCCTCGTATCCTCCTCCTCTCCTCTCTCGCGATGAAACAAGGACCGGAATTGTCTCGGACCTCTCGTCCCTTCTCCGTTCGTTCCTTTTCCTCCTCTTCCACCGTCCTCCTTCCGACGTCGTCGCTTACACCTGCTCTCCCCGCGCGACGAAGCGAGAAAGGGAGGAGGAGGAGGAGGAAGCTCGTCACCGGAAAATAATGAGACGAAGTTCGCAGGTCTCATGGGCAACGACTCCGAGTGGTACTTCACCGGGGCCAAGCTGTTCCCCAACGTAAAAGGCTGTGGATACCCTCCAATGCTGAATTGCAGTATTTTCTACCGGCAGTACGCCAACATAGGACACAACTTTAGCTGTTACTACTCGAAAGTGGATCCCGGGATAGTCATCAGCGACCTCGATATGTGGAAGGTCTCTCTCGCTTTATTTCTTCCCTCATTTTTTATCCTCCTCGCACCGAGCCACGCTCGCGCCCACCCAGACCCCAAGCTCTGTGGTTTTCTCCATCGGTCTCTTTAAACGCGCGATAAATTGACGTTACCTCAGTCCCCTTACCCCATCGGGGCACACCTGCTGGGCTCGCTTTGCCTCGCGCCGCATACCACAGGTTAACATTTTTCTCCGACGCGAAAGGAGGAAAGTTTGCCGTGGTTGGGTGTGTGGGAGGTTGCATGGCGCGGTTGACCCGCCAGGTCATTAACCAAGTAATCGCAAAGTAGCCCATGCAGGTGTACTCTGCGGTATTCGTCGTTCCGTGTCGATGCATCGATACGATGCAACCGAGTAACGTGAATTCGCGTACCGGTTAGATTCGCACGTACTCGGGTCTTTCCTCTCGCGTCCATCGAATTACGGTAATTTCACTTCTTCGGAAATGAATTTCCGCTTGCCGGTAATAAAATGCGAGGCGAATGCCGAGGGCCACGGGAAGCTTCACGAAGTCGGAATAACGGATTGCGAATTCGCTCGAATAAAGTTCTCGAATACTCGCGCGAGAACGATCTGTCTCGAGGGCGAATCGTCCTGTACGCGAGTTTCGCGAGAACACGGGGCGGAAGGTGGTCTTAAGAATCGATACTGCAGGTTCCTATTCAGGGCATACCGTATTGTGCGGTCCGAGGTGACTCCTCGTGCAATGGTTAAATAGGTAACAGGCGCCGTTATTAACGAAGATCTATATCGCGAACTAATTAGGCCGCGCACAGAGGACTTCGAATTACGGTTTCCGGTAAGCCGACGATCGCGCTTCGCTCTCAATACCGACGATTAGCTCCCCTTCGTCATTCGGCGAGCCCGAAACGTAATCGGTGAAACGCGATCGTTGCGTTTTCAACGCGTCGCGATCCTTCCTCGTGTTCTTTTTTCCTCGAAAAGAAAAAAAGAGAGAGAAAAAAAATTGGAAGTGTGTCAGCGCGCACCGACGTTGCCCCGTCGTATCCGCCGTAATTGCGCAATCTCTCGCACGCGCGCCGCGACAAAACGCGAACCACCCTACTACGCAGCAGTCCAGGGAGAGCCATCGACGTAATTTTAAAGTACCAATTTATGTGCCGTTAGAGCCGTGGCTCGCGTTTCTCAGTTTACCCGGCGGCTGCAAAGTGATTCGCTTAGAATCATTCTTCCTCCCTGTTCTCCCGTTCATTCTGTTTCATTTTATTTCACCCGCGCACCCCGAGCGGGATGAAAACCAACCGCACGCGAAAGATCCTTCGCGAAATATCGAAAAACGTGAGACCGGAGAACGATTTCGAGACGAGTTCCACCGAATTCGAGGAACTCGAAGGATGAAATCGTCGTTCGCGAGGAAAGCGATTTTCCGTCACCGTGAACGCGCCTCGGTGCACTCGAATTCCCCTCGGGTTAGCGGAAGTGCAGCGGTCCGCGCGGCCACGATGACGGACAATGCATTCCGAAGGAAAGTCAGAAGCGAGTCGACGATAAGAACGACAGTCGACGAGCACGTCGGAAGGGAAGAAAATTTCTTACCCTCTCGCAAGCTCGTCGTCCGCAAGATTTTCACCGGAAGCGTCCACACAATCGGCTCGCGAGAAAATTGAATTCGGCCAGGCGAGAACTTACTTCTGTAATCGCGCGTCGCGATTTTCCGTAGAAAGGAGGAGACACGTTGATTGCATCGGGATTCGAGATTCGAAGCTAAACGACGAATACCTTCCCTCATCGTGTATCGTCCATGAGAACGGTCCGTCTGTTTACTTATCACTGTTGCGTACTCGCGAGCAGAACAAATATTCCTCTACCGGTGCGCTCGTTCAAGCGAATTCTGCCCCCCCCCCCCCCCCCCCCTCGGATCTATTTCAGCCCCACCCTTGTCCCAGCTTGCGCCTCGCTCGAGGATCGCAAGCTCTTAAGGAAAGAGATACGCGAACGATCGAAACAACGAGTAAACCTACTCCTCCAGGTATACATGAATCTGGTGTACGCGATGGCGATTCCGATACCGTCTTTTATAATATCGGTGATATACCTCACCATCGCCTACTTCAAGATCTACAACGAAGACGAGGAGGTACTCGTAGGTGGCGAGGAGGGCGAGAATGGCGCCGAGGGCGACGGTAGCAATGCTACACCCCTGTCGCCCACCAGCGGCGCGCTCACGCCCGGCAGCGAAGCCTTCAGAGAAGATCTCGCCAGTTTCGGGCATCAACTAAAGGTCGCGATGGCGGACGATATCAGCAGGGAGAGCCTCGACGGGATTCCAAACTCCTTCTCCGTTCAGGGGTAAGCCGGAAAGAGGATCGGCGCGAGCCACGATTCTTATCGATAATAAGACAAATCTGCGAGGTTTTGTTGTTGGGCAGCCGTGGGTCATTTCCGAAGTAATTTCTCGCGTAGAATCCGAATCCGGGCTCGGATTGGCTCGTCACTTCAGGATTTCGAGATATTTGAGGTTATATACGCGAAAAATGGCTATTTTGGCTGTTTTTTAGATACAGGTTGTAAAAAATTTTTGGATTTTTTTTCTACCAATCTCCATCATTTAGTACTACCCTTCCCCTTCAAAATGATCTCTCGAACGGTGCCGTACGATGTTTCTTTCAAAGGTTATGGCCATTTTAAGACGACACGTTCTCCATATTTGACTCGTGGTACGAGAATTTTGAAAATCAACCAATCCGCGCTAAATTTGGTATAACAATATTAGGTCAGATTTCAAAAATTCAAGATTGCGGATACAATCTATTCCTACGGAGTATGTAGAATTGAGAAATTTAAATTGCAAATATACTCGTCCACCATATTAGGACACTCACCTTCAATTTTTGCCCAACAACAATCACAATCCCATTATTCGCAGATCTGTGTAATTATTACACAAACGACTCGGCTGATATTAGAGATGCGAAAGTCAAGCTGATGTCCGTGCCAGGTGGTCTAAGCTCGATCGTGTCGCTAACGATGCCGTTTCACTCGGACTAGGCCTATTCGAGCTTAAACCAGCCCATTTGCGGTAGTCCCGCACACTTGGGTGGCTTTTAACGACGCTCTTTCTACAACCGCGTCATTCGCGCGGGGCTTCCGGTCAATCTGCTTCCGACAAAAAGGCGCCGACTCGCGGGAGGTGAAAAAAAGAGAATCATTAGCCCCGACGCGACGGGGTTGTAATCTGTTTAGTGACAAGCGGCAACGGTGACCGCAATTTTCCACACGATATTCTCCGGTGACTTGCTTATAATCTCGCGTAAATGCGCTCGGCCTATCGCGCGCCCCTTCTTTGAAAGTCTTCACCCGGGCCGCGTCACACGCGCGCGCCGGGGCGAAACGATTCACTTTAACATTAAGCTCCTCGAAGTGTCACGCCCGAAACAGGCGATCCGCTTGCGATGCTACGGAACTCAATTAGAACGTGTCCCGATATACACGTATCAAGATGTTTCTTTTCTCATGTTCCTTCTCTCTCGGATATTTTTTAACCCTTTGAGAATACTCGCGGCCTATGCGGTCCGTACGGACGGTGACGATCGCTGTGAACGGAATACTTTTTCGCTAGACTGAACTCTCTTGATTAACTATTCAAGACGCAAATAGTAATAGGCTACAGTAATCCTTTTGCACGAGATTAAATAATTAAAGAGCGTTATCTTTGAGTATTAATTATTTATCATAAACATTAAAACTTACGATAAACTAGAATTTGGCCAATAAACTAGAAAACTAAATTTAAAAGGATTGCACTTGAATTCATCTCACATAAAAGTGATTGCGATAGTTCTATGTAGGTGATCGAAAAAATCGACAAACCCATATATGCGCCTTCAGTCCATGCCGGCAACTTACAATTCGACTAAACTCATATATGCGTCCTTGGTCCACACCGATGGCTTTCGCCAGACGCGTCAAAGTATTAATTCTCGTAACGCACGGTAAACGAATTAAAAGTATCACACGCTTCCGGTAAACGCGACGAGAGGAGTCGTCGCGAAATTATACTCACCGTCGAAGGCCCGAAATTCTTTTTCCACCTGGTCGACCCGACGATTTTAAACAGGCGCTCACGTTAAACCATTTTCCCTTGCCCACGAGCGAAATAAACTTCAGCCGGAAGGCGGAAAAATGGGATAACGCGATCGATCGGTATCCTCGCGTGTGCACGTCGCGTCCCGTAGTATCTCGCTCGATGAAAGTCGCCGGTTGTGTCGCCCGGTTTACGTATAAATATGGGAGCGCGCTCTCGGAGTTTATACGATTCCGCGGCGGCGATATCGGACGATTACACGGTCAATTTCACCTGCGCCCTATCCGCCCGTCTACCCCGAGGATATCCACGATGCGGAAACTCTAAGTCGAGAAAGTATCGCGTACCACTCCAAATTCATTTACCGATATCTTCCACGAGACCGACGGTTCTTCCCTTGAAATATTCTCATTTTGCGAATCCTCGATCGATCGTGTGCTCGTCGTTCCCTCGATGGAAATTGATAAAAAAAAAAAGATCGTCGGACGAGATATACGATACATGCAGCAGAAAATAGCGTTACTACGGGAGAAGATCTGCGTGCAAATAATCGAGGCGTCTCGGCGACGAAATGACGGTATGTACGATGGAATTGGATACGGCTCGTGGGAGAACCGATCGAAGGGATGGGACGAGAAACGACGACTCGCAGTCTATTCCGAAACCGCGCTGTATCCCTTCTACATCCCACGTTGCATCCGTCAAGACCTCCGCGGTGGAGTCGGCGACACCAAGCGTCGCTGCATATATGCATAGAGGGGTACGAGGCCTCTCGCTTTTACATATACGTAAACCTCCCTTTTTACCCACCACTCGTGACCCTTCCAAGCTCTCGCATCCTCCTACCCACCCCTGCGCCACTGCTACCCTCACGTTCGAGCGCCCTCACGGTAGTTTCCGTCTCTTAGTTTTATCGAAGGGAATGGCATTGCGGCTAAAAGAAGCCGGCGCAGAAGCAGCCACGGGTGTAGGGTGGGGTTTAGCGTGCAATTGACACCGTGCCAAGCACCGTTGTAGTTCCGTTGTGTAATCAACGCGGCCGAAGAAGAGGAGAGCGGTGCTTGCATTCGCGCGCGCGCGCGCGCACGATATAATTTATCGAGGCTGGGCTGGGGTAAGTGGAACCTCGCTCGGAAGTCCGAGCGATTGCTTCGGGGTCCGTTCTTAAAATTGACTAGGTCGTGGAATGCGATTTCAGGGTGCACGAGGATTTTACGAGGACGTTGCTGTTTCGATAGTCCGTCGAAGGATAGTCGCGAACCGCGGAGGGCTCTCGAATCGTTGGAGAAAGGGTGCAAAGATCGGCGCTCCTCCTGGAATTCCCATCGACTTCGGTAATCCTCGACAAGGATCAATCCCTCCTTCGGAATACGGGCAATTTTGACGAGAACCTCGAGACGTTTCGCACGTCGACCACCAAGGCACGGAACCAGGTGGATTTTGTGTCCTTTCAAAATTCGAGAATCGCTCGTGGTTCGATTTTCCTCGATGTAACATCCACTCGAATTGTATCGGAGAAGATTGAAACGTGTCTTTCGAGAGGAGACCGACGCGGGAGTAGAAACGCCTCGCTTCCTCGGATAGATAGGAGGATCGTTACGAATATCGGCCGAGTGTTATTCCAATTTCACCGAACAACTTCTGCGAGACTATCTTCGGATTTATGAATTTTTACCGGCCTCGTCTCTAATTAAACCTGCGCGCGTGTCTCTCGTTTAATTCGTTAGCCGTCCAGACCTTTAACTGTCCCCGAGCTTGCGGGCAATTAAAAATGCATTGGGCACGTCCGTGTCCCACGCGTGCATCGTTACGGTCACGTGTCGGATGATAATCGCCTGATCGCATTTATGCGGAGAGAGTGCGTGAGAGAGGCCAGTGAGGCCAAGCAAGGACGTAAGCATCGATTTCGAGCGGAGCACCTACCGCGAACCCCACCCTCGAAACCCACCTCGAACTACTCACCCCATTTCACCGATTTCCATCTCCGTTCTTACTCCCGGCCCGTCCTTCGTTACGCTCCCGTCGTTCGAACTTTTCAATCGGAGCTGGTGGCCGACACTTTTTACCGCGTGCTACGCGAGCCAAAGTATCCTCGAGTTTGGTATAACTCCATCGATGTTTCGGAGCAGCGCGTAGACAAGAAAGTCTATAAGTACCTCGAAGTTCCGGGTAGGCACCCCTACGTTCTACCAACCCCTAACACCGTTTCTTCATTTTCCAGAAACTTGAGCAAGACGATGACGACGAGTATCTCAACGCCCCCTGGGCCGACGGCAGCAGTCTGAAGCGGCACTTTCAAGGTCTGAACAACATCTCGTGGAGGCCACACTAAAAAGAGCGTTCTCGCTCGCGACGCATAATAATAATAATGATAACAATAATAATAATAAGACGAAAGGGCGGTTAGGCGTGGAAGGGAGAAAGGAGGTATAAAGAGAATGGAAGAGCCGGTAGAGCCGACGGTATGTTTTGTCGCGCGCGAGCCATGTCGGTCTTCTCTCCGCCCCGACTCGAATGTAGGTCCCCTCTCCGAGCACATTCTGCGATTCTAAAGAGAGTGAACCAGAGGTGCGCTTACCACGCACAAGGACATTCTCCGCACTTCGAAGGATAACGTCAATTTCTTCGTTGCTAACGCGCTCCTGAAGTAGGAGCGCGATCTTAAACCGATCTCGCATAATTATTCTGCCCTCTGGAACCACTGCTGTCCTCGAGAGAGAGAGTGAAAGAGTGAGAGAGATCACACGCTGACAATTTAATCCGCAAGAGATATAAACGATATTTTATGACGATACTTTTTCTACTCAATAGCCGCCCGTAAGGATCGCGATCGTGCTCGCGATCTCGCAAATCTTCGTAAGACGCACCGAACGGACTCTTCATTACCGAACCGACGAAACGGAGTAATAGTAAACGAAGCGAATCGCGTCTCTTGAGAGAGTTGCAGGAATCGTGTCGAACTTTTTGTTACGGCGTCTGAATGGTTCGTTGATCAATCGATGCTCAACGAGGAATGATTTAAACGGAATTGTAAATTTCTGCCAATATTTCCTCCCGATTCTCGCGCCGAAATCTACGAAAGGGAGTTCCGCATTGCTTTTACGCGCGTCGAGCGACACGCCGCTCGTTGCACCGTCCTGTCGTTACTTGTAATCGGAGTAATTGTTAAGTACGAAAAGGAAAGGAAGTGAGGAAGAGAGAATGAAGAATATTCGCGTAAAATCGCTTTGCCGATGCAAGATGAGATGTTCCGCGCCGGAAGAGCTTCGCTTAATATTTTTTTAATTCTATCTCGTCGACAGGACCCTACTCTCCATCGCGATAAGAGTACACTCTCGTGTAGTCCTATCCAAGTAGATGACAGACGTGCCGTCGCTTTGCAAGCTTCGAACGAGATTCCGTGGAATAACTCGTGCTGATGGGCGCAATGACGCGTTGCCAGCCAAAATGAAATTAGCACCATCCCCTTTGTCTCTCTAATCCAGGGTGGTGCCTGTTGCGCGAAGCGTTTCGAACGACACCTGAGAAACTGAAGCGCGCTTCTCTTTCTACATTTATATCGTCTCACGATCGCTTTCTCACGCAGTTTACGAGAATCTAGACGACAGGTCGGTGCTTTCGCCATTCCCCTTCTGTACTTATTCGCGGTTCCACGTGTACGCGAGAACAGCCGAGTGAAATATGCTCCCTCTGGTTCACTCGATAACGCTGAAGGATCCGCTGGTTGGACCGCTGGAGAGGACGCGCGGATTGAGCGGATGATAGGAGAGAAGTGGAGAAAGGTAGAGAGAGGTTCAATCGTAAGAAAGAGGGAAGGTGGTAAGGAAGAACTACTCGATCTTGCGAGACGTTATTGCGTACGTTAAGGGTACGTTAGTTATGGACTAAATCGTAACGAGTAAAATAAGTAATTTAAATACCGTTAAAGTTAAAGGAT
This sequence comes from Tiphia femorata, assembly GCA_944319695.1. NCBI lineage: Eukaryota > Metazoa > Arthropoda > Insecta > Hymenoptera > Tiphiidae > Tiphia > Tiphia femorata. The sequence goes on from OX090899.1 coordinate 4,874,302, forward strand.
ATTAAAAGTAAGATTATTCGCTTGCTGTGTGATCATGATGTATCCACCCACCGTGCATCGTAGAGGAAATCGATTAACTTTGTATCAACCACCGAGTACACACGTCCGTTTCACCATATTCGCGACAGCAGCACGCTTCGAAGTACTATGCGCAAATCAATATTGCGAGGGTGTGCGAGTGGATCCACGGAGTTTTGCCAAATCTTTGCGCGTTTCGTATTTCGTAAAGGCGCGCTCATCTGCAAATCGACGTCCGCGGTGCCGCGGATATCGCGAACAATTACTCGCGCGCGGAATAAATTCGATCGGTCGTGAGCATCGTTCCGGAGACGGGAAGCATGAATGGCACGGGAACCTAGCGGGCTCTATTCCACAGGAAAATGTTCTAACTTTTCACCGAAGCCCCATCGAGCGCTCGTTTGAATACGAGCTGAAAGCAAGGATCGATACACGGGACGTTACGTGGGACTCGGTTTAGCGCTTGGAAAATATCGATTGACCGCCATCGTGCATTTTCCGAATATCATTTGATTTGCGTCTACGAGTGCCGCCGTTGTCAAATATTGTCTTAATTACAAATGTACGATATATTGCGTCCAAAGGCCTTCAGGTACCTGTGCCGACGAGAACGAAACGCCGTTACTTTCGTCTGTAATCTGTAGGATTCTTCGTTGCGAACAGTTTGTCCGCTACCAACGGTGTCCGATTAAATGTTCGTCGAGCACGAGGCAATTATGTCAATTGTACCGATTCGCCAACTATCGCCACGTTGTACAGCGTCGTACGGAAAGGAGAGAGACGGGAATGAATTTTCGTGAGGTCAATTATGTTGTCAAAATGGAAAATTTCAAAGGGAATCCTAGATCGATTAACTTGTACTCGTGCTCGAATTCATCCAGTCCAGTGTTATTTTTGCCTTATCGTGAAAAACGTCTGCTGTGAACGATCAAAATTGCGCGCTGTATCTAGAATTTTCCAGGACACAATGTCGCATGGAGTTATCGACCAAACAGTTAATGCGCCGAAGTGAGCTTTTTCTTTCTTTGGACGATTAGGACAATTATTCGAGAATAATTGTATTATCAATCTTCTAGGTGGCAACTTCTTCAGTTGTTGTTACCAGCTCGATGTGCGCAAACGTTACAAATTAAATGAGATGGTGATTATTTTGAGAAGTCAATGTTATCGCTAAGAGTGCATAGTCGGAGAGCGAACTAACGGTTGGCTTGTGTCTGTATTTAGCTAAATAATTTTTAATCGGTAAATTTGAATCTCCATGTAACATCATCTCTAATGACGAAGAAAATCATACAAACGAGACTTTCAATCAGGTCTTGCATTGTGTAGAAATCAAGTTATCGCGCGTATATAAATATATATATACATACATATATATATATTGATATACAAAACGCAAAGTTAGGTATACATACACATACACGACTTACACACTATTTCACAAGAACCACATACACATTGGTAACTTATGGAAAGAAATAATAATTGAATTGTTTTTATGAATTAAGAACAAGTTGTCTGTGATCTACGATAATTAAAAAAAAAATATATATATATATTAAATAAGTATTAACGGATAAAAGTATAAATGAAATGTCGATAAGTTGTGCGAATTGAGATACGAGCGCAGTTATTGGATACACTTGCATGACGGAAGGTAATGATTATCAAATGATGGATAGAGCAATACGACAAGAACATTGTATTAACAAAGTCACTGCAAAGGAATTCTAGAGAAAAAGGTATATTATATATAATATTAATACTAAATAGAGATTTACGATGGAGCACGCAACGTCTAAGCATATAATCGCTGTTGTTAATCTGTACTAATTCGCGATGTAAAACAAAAAGTGCGTGCTACGTTCAAATAGTACCAATTACAAAAAAAATTATCTGGCACTTAAGCGTCGCGGGAAAAAGTACATAGATTTAGATAGAATAATAGAAGCGCAAAAACACCAAAAATCGTTCCTTCCACCCGCTCCGGCCGTCTATTTGATTATCAATTTTAAATATATCGCATCTCATATGAAGTCAAAGCTCTGTGAATTTATCAGTGCACCTCGGAATGCAATTAGTATGATATTTTACTAATGCAAAATAAAATATGCCACTATCACTGAGTAATAAGTTGTTCAACGAGAGTTGCGAAAGATGTTCAACATAATTTTTGTACAGTTTTGGCACACACAAGAACGTGCAACATCGTCGTCTTTATATTTGTGTACAACATTCAATTATTATAAATTTTCGATATTATTACAAACTATGATCGACTTCGTGTGAAAGTGTATATGGCTTTTTCTGCGGTTAACAATAAAATGTTGTCAAAGCTTTTTTCACGAGACACATTTTATTCTAATTTTCAACTACCCCTTTAACAACATATAGATTATTTACGCTTTTCTAGAGTGTTACCAGGTTACTATCTACAAATATGACTTTTAGGGACATTGTAATCAATAATAACACACGCGGCAGTTTCAGGTAAAACATTTTATTCCGTTTTAAATCCATTTGTAGAATAGAAATCTATAAATGATCAAACTGTGTATAAAGGATGCTGCTTGCCCATAATTGACACTATATATGGCTGTGAACAAAGAAACATGAAGATACATTATTGTAAGTGTGAACTAGAGTTTAGAAATGTAACAAACTAAATTCACTAATCAGTAATTAAGAACGGAGGTGTCATCAGTGGACATCAAGGACTCTAGCCAAAATCATCATTTTATATATTACAAGCATACAATTAATATTACCGATAGAATTAATATTATATTCTTTAATATTTGAGCAAATAATTTACATGCAATGAATGCTTTTTTCCCATATTAGTTACGTTAAATTCTTATTTGCTTATATGTATAAGCTCACTGTTTTGTCAGCATAGTAAAAACTTAAACAACTAACAGACTAATTTGTCTATCTATTTGTAACAACCTTCGACAGGTACTGCAGAATAATATGGATACAATTTGAACATTACATATAGTCTCTATTAATAATTAAAATTTCATTTACCTTTATTGCATTTCCATTTTCCACTGAATCTGTAACAGAAGTGATTCGTCACTTTAGACAAATTTCATAATCAGAACACATCAATGAGTACGATGATAATTGCTTCAGTCAAGTTATAAAGGTACACATTGGGTTTTAAGCTATATCATCAGGCTGTTTCAGCCCCGAAAGGATCTCATCATAGTTTACTAATTAGTGACGATCTACTAAACACACGGAGGCTTTTTAATTCTACTGTATGTAATACCTTACCTTTTGAAATATTGTTTATTAATTTCCATTTATGACATGCTCAAAATGTGGCACACTACATTCCACGTGTGGCATGGTATGGGCTTCTGCTTGATATGTTTGGTGCATCGTGACAAACACATTCAGCGATCTTCTGTAATAGAAATGGCTTACTTTAGATGTATTTTATATCAATAGACATTGGCAAACATGACAATGGTTACTTCAGTTAAATTATACACGTTGGATTTCAAACTTTATCGTCAAGTTCTCTCAGTCCCGAAAGAAAATCATCATATACAATTTGCTAATAGATAATATGATTTTAGTGAATTGATGTTGGAGTAACTGGAAAACTTTGAGGTAGTAAAATTCTTACCATTTATAAGTGTAACGCAACTTCATGGCATCGAGATCGTATCAGTTCTGATATGCATCTGCTGCAACATGTTACATTTAATTTTATAATCAGCACAGAAAATACACACACTTTTCTGAATAATTTGGCATCAGAACACATTGGGACTATTGAAATCAGTTAAGATCATTTATAAATTATTTATCATCACAAAATTATCTACCAGTATGGGAAACAAAATATGCTTACACACAATAGCTCAAAATAGTTATGGATATGTACCTTTTAATGATGTTATGGATTGTTAATGTGTGAAATATTCCCAGGTTGTCAAGTATTTCCATATAACTCATGTCTGGAAATAATAAATAGTCTATAAATTTTCTTAACATTTTCAATCTTAGAAATTACATTCATAGGCATACATCAGATCGTTGGAATACTTATTACTTTATCATGAACTATCAAAATGAGTAAGGTTCATCACAACGTTAGAGAACGAGAAAGTGCAGACATAGTACGATGTAGAAATGTATTTTTTTGCGACATTTTAGAAATACCAATCAATATCAATGCTCATTACTACTAATGGTAGATATAATGCTAACATAAAAATTTTTCATATGCTGAATAAAGTATACATACTCTTCAAATTGACAAGCACATAAGCTCTTTATCAACCAGCCAATGCAATCATCTGTAAACAACATACGAAGAATAATTAGTACCACAAATTAAAATAAGACTTATTTGAGTTAAAATAAAATTTTATACCATCCACATCGTTTTGTCTAATGTTCTCAATATTGTTATTGATAAAATATGCAAGTATCATAAAAAAAGAACTACATTTTTGATTCCAGAAAAACAACTTTGGATCAATTCACAATCTTTTTCATGACGAAAGCTATGAAATTGTCTTTATCCCAGAATCCATTTTACAATGTAAATAGTATTTTATAATACTATGTACCTAGTAATACATTGAGTGTTATAATCTGGAAATCATAAAAATCATATGACCGAAGCTCATGGTATCATTGATAAGAGATACTTTTCTAATGTAATAACTTGTGTGTCCAATGTCAGTCAAATTGAAATTGGACATTCAGCAGGATGTTTTAATTTTGAAAGATTTAGAGGAAATTAAGAATTTGGGGTGTCTTACAAAATGTAGTCATATAGATAATGATTATACCTGGTCGATAGTGCTTAAGACCGTCATAGAGTATAGATATCTATTTTCATTTTAAGTGTGTATAAACACCACACATGTACAAGATTTTTTTTTACTTTTCAAAAATATGGATAAATACACATTGGTTTGTAGAAAAATGCCCCATTTTTAAGAATAAAAGTGCAATGCACGATCATTCGAGAATTATAAACGGGTGTAAAATATATAGAACAATCAGTAGAAAAATATATTGACTATCTTTCTATACTTTATATGGTGTCTTTTATGAAGTTCCATTTGCACTGTTTATAAATCATGTATCGCTTGCCATAACAATCAGTACTCATTCTCTTGTATTTCAAAATATCACCTATATGTACATTAGATATTAATGTTACACGTTAGCTGCCAATGTTACTAAACTCCATACAACAGCCCAGAATTTTTATAATATGCCTAGACAACCATCTAAGAATTCATTGCGTAGCATATGGTTGTCTTAGGTAACAGCATTTCATCTAGGCTGATAACTTGGAAATTATATACGATTCTTGGAAAGATAAAGCCTGTTTTTATTATTATTGCGATACGTACGCTATTATCTTTACAATTGACAGGTTGAAATAGATAATCCTGGGTATAACAATATTTAAAATACTTTATCGTTACAGCTTCCATTTAATATATACAGACATTATATATGACAAAGATAGTAGGACTGTATTTGCAATTAATAGAAAAAACAATGTGCTTTCAATGGTAATCATTACATTCTACAACCTTTGCCACACATTTTTACATCCCACCCCAAGATTAAAATTACGCTTAATATTTTTACAAATGTCTACTCACCTCAAAATAGTAGTTCATTGTTTAGCAGAGTCAAGTAAGTAAGCCTATCTTGTTTGTGGTCACTGGTCCGTTAAAACTCTTCATTAAGAATGTTCAGTTTTAAATTAATTTTACATCGCAACTGCAATCACATGACTCTGATCGCAGATATCTCCACAGTAAGAAAGCGAGAAATGCACATAGGCTCAAGCAGGGCATAGCACAAGTTACAACACAATTACAATTTCTGTTATTTTAGTTCTCCCGTTAATCTTTAGAGACATACATGTTATGTATGATTGCAGAAAATATTTTATGAACATAAGCATATGTAGTTTCATCCTAAAAAAAACTGAAATAATAGGCACGCTCATTTCTATGATAACTATAAGAAAATAAAAAAAAATTAAACAATTATTAGCCTAAGAAGGAAAACAGGTATTTATTACATGAAAGAAATGAATTGAAGATTTCAAAGTGACAGCACAAAAAAAACAATTAAAAGTAAAATATCTGATATTAAAGTTAAACAGTATAAAAATGAAACTTTCATTTAACGAATGTGCCAAGATTTTACGTGATTTTTTTAAACTCAAGCCTACAAAAATGAAATCATTAAACTGAAATAAAATGACATCAGAAGCATTATTTATGTTAAAGTTATATTTTTTACATTCAACTAGCTACAAAGAATTTTCAAGGAAAGTATATATGTAGTATAGTTTGTTATGAAAACATGTTTTGTATAAACAAATTTAAGATATTAGTTCAATAGAACTAATGTAGACACCACAAAATTTTTATTCCGTATACGAGTTAAATATTTTTTCACCAATGTAAAGTTACTTTTCAGTAACTACCAGCGCGTATCTTTTGTTGCAGGGCATTAAGACATTTTTATATTTACTGTTGCCGTACGTATAAAAATGTCAGAAGCATTAACTTAGACATTTCAGATCTTATGTGACAAAACTTGCTAGACGACACGACTGACAAACTCTTTATCCATATTAATTTTTTTAAAAAATGTAATATTAGACAAAAACTGGAGTAGTGTTATAAGTATAGCATCTCCATGTAAGAATATGTGTACTTTCCACATACTATTTCCTCTGCGTATTGTAAGACACTATGGATAGAATATGTATTGACATATAATGGGAGACAGTATGCATAATAAATTTAAATCTCAAATTATTTGAATCTCAATTGTTGAGTTTCATAAATAAAATGTGACAAAAATTAGCATCCCTTCCAAGAATGAGTAAAATTATTAATTTTGCGCTGTATTTGATGCTATATATTCTAAGTTATTTATGGCATCAATGTAAAGAATTTCATGGTCTGCTGAAATTATATAGACACATGACCCTAAAGGTAAATATGTGTACTTCTTCAAATTTCCTAGAATTTGCAGAAACACGAAAAGAATCTATTTGTGTATGATAATATAGTGTAATAACACATAGAATTGCGATTAACGCTTGAGGGAACACTCGAACTGGCGGAGGCTAAATAATATTCAGCAGTAAACAGAGTATACGTTATGTTTTTCGACATGATGGCGAAGTAGTGACATTTTCATGTTGTGCCGCACAATGACAGTAGTAACATGATTAAAGATATGGGTACCAAACAACGTATTATGATTTGAAGATATTTTACAATGTTACAAATAAATTTTAACCCACTGAGGAAGTAAAGATGACCTTACATGTGATTCTGACTATTACGAATAAGTAGTAAGAATAAAAAAAGTGGCAATTGTCTGTCTAATTGTGATAGTTAATTATCACACAATTCATATATCTACAACTTTATTAAGAAAATCACGTATTTCCTAATGACATTTTTTGGCAAAAGTTAATGGTGCAATTGCTGAAACTTCTGCTATTATACATGCCTTACACCTACCTGATAAAGCTCCGATTCATGACAAAAATTGCATATATGACTGATAAGAATATTATATCATAAAAGAAGGACGTGTACGCGTGTAAAGTCCACAATTCTTAATACTAATGTTGATGCGGTCTTCTACAAGTTTATAATATGAAAAAGAAAAAGCTACAACGTTATTGTCTTCAACGCCTTGTAACTACATGATATTTATCTGTTATCAATTGTAAATGAAACATATAATAATACTACGTTAAAAGAATAACTTTTAGACAAAACTAGTGATAAATAATAATAATAATAATAAAAGTAAAATCAACTCCCTGTTCAAGTAATCCTCAATACATATAAGAAAGTCTGCATGCTGTTCAAACTATGTACCTCCTTCATTACAACATTATTATTTGTCCATGATACACATATCAGAAAAAAATGTCTAGTGAACAGTACTTGTCAAACTTTAAATTACATAAAAGTTAAGTAATCAAAGAGATTATAATACTTGTATGATTATATCCCTATGCTACCCTAATCTTAAGATATCAATGATGAATGTTACAGACTTTAAGTGCTTTCAGAAGTCGTGCAAAACCCTGATGATTTCTGTCAGATCTTTTGTGCTTTTATAAAAACACATCTTTCATTCTGTCCCACCCCACTAGTGTTATTTTTTGCTATAGCCCAGTCTTAAGTTTGACTGATTGGCAATAGCTCGTGCAAATTAATGAAGAGTACACATCGCGAATTAAAATAAAGAGATTTGTTTTTTCAAGGATTAGAGATACATAATACTAATTTTTTTTTTTTAGTAACGTCTTCTTTTGTTAGGATAATCATCTTGACGATTTCTATCATTCCCGCCTTGCCAGCGTCCAGTGCCACTACTGCCTCCGCGGTTACTACCCATGCTACCCATATCTACCCTCATGTCCATCAAATCCATTATCTGTCCACGATCGTCATTGTAACCCCCTCGATTACCACGATCCATATTGTTATACGCATCCATGAACGACTTCGGATCCTATTTTTGTCAAAGATGTTAAGTGATTATCCCACAAAAATTAACGAAGCGTTGGAAAAAATGTTGATAATCATTGAAGGAAATGCCGTAAGAGTGTCGTTACACCAGAATGTACGGTGTTTCGCAGAATTGAATGTACCATAAATACATTTCACGTTTCAGGGCGACCATCCATGTTTGACAGCAGCACAGGTCATCAATTTTCGTCAAATCACATAGAAAAGAAAGGGGAAAACACAATGTTAGATGTGCGTATAAAGCAGAGAGTACGTGAACGATTCACGCGCTAAAATAACAAAGGGACACTCTATACTGCTAAGCGTTTCGTGAGGATACGTCTTGTTGACAATCATTAAGATTAGCAGACCAAGGAAATGCCCAACGCAAGTTATTTAAGAGTTTACTGTTCTGAATAGTACGTGTTTCTATACTTCATTTTAAACCTGAAAGCCATTACCAATATATTTTAATAGTACTTTAATTACATATTCCATTCGAACCCTTGACTCAATGTCATACAAATAACAGTAACGTTCAAGGTGCCCAGTTTAAGATGAAGTACAGTATAGTTTATAAATAGTTTTTACGGCGACATCAAGGTGACACTCGCCAGTGGCATGTTAGTTTTAAAAGAAATTATTGTTTAAATATTAAGATATCCATGTATACTCCTACACAAGACACGGTTTTTAAATATTCTTATAGTCTTGTTAAATGAGTGGGCAAAGTATTACAGATTTCGTTATTTTAATTTTGGCCGCGATAAGTTTTATATTAAGCTATTTACTATCACAGTAACATTAAATATGTGTATATATATATATATGTGTTATATATATATAAGGAATAGAAGTTCAAATATCGGAGCATAAGCCAAATTGTCATGGTATAAAAAGGAACACCACTCGTACGCACTTATAAATCTTTATACCCATGTTCATGTCCTTAAATTGTATGTATATATTTATACAAAGTACCAACCAACCAACCAACTACCCCCCGTCCCCCCGTCAGGAATGTGTCCTTTTTCTATTACATATCAAGGGCATTTTGATGTGTAACATAATTTTCTTTCTTATAAAACAAGCGCGGTTTTAAATATGTAAACATATCAGCGACATGAGAAGTTTACATACTCAAATTATGTTACATATTGAAAAATAACTCGTAACTTCCAAACTAAGGATAATCAACAATATTGTACAACTCTTTCCAATCGGAGCATTGCATGAGGCACAGAGATGTGATCAAGATCTCTGAGCATATCCCAAGCAATTTCCGCTGTTAGAGCGACAAGCACACCTAATAATCTGATAACAGTAGGGCCTACAAAGTATGTGCAAAGGTATATTATAATTTGGTAATTTCTTTACTACCCCTCATACAAACACAACCCCAAGTTTTTTTAATTCCAAAATACGCATATATTTACGCAAATGAAGTTGATAATTGAGTCGGGCATTTCTTGGACTATCAGAATCAGTTTACTATGAAACTATTTACACACATTTACCAAAATAGAATTTAGACTTATTAGATTACAGTTTGTAGCTTAACTACGTGTAATTTTGCAATAGATGAACAAGTTTTACAGTTTCATAGTAAACATATCTAAACCTTAATGTAGCCAGAAAGAATAGAATACAGAGTCACCTGTCTGCAAGCATGTGGAGGAACCAAACGTGACTCAGCATGAAACTGTAATAACTTTTATTGTGATAATCCTAAGAAGCATTCATTAGTACAGAAATACTTCTGTCAGACATGGCACACATTTCTCTTTGTTAGTAATAGAGAAACATACACCATAAGTTACTATAAGTGGATGTCAATATACATTTATAATTGGATTTAGAGAGTTAAATGCCCAATTTGCTGCTCTTGTGTTCAATATTCATCCCCCAATGGTGTACAAGAATTAATCTTGCACATTTCTTAGTTCATGCTTATATTATCTTAGAAGTTATTGCATAATACCTTAAATAAGGCATTTTGTACACAATAATCTTTTTATATAGAACCTCAGAATAAAACTTGAAAGTACAAGTCTACTAGACGTAAAAGAAACGCATAAATCACTATAATGATACATAGTAATGTATCAATAAAGAATGTACTACCTATATAGAGATGAATCAAGGTGAATATTCACCAGTTGTTAAACTAGAAACTATGCATGTCAAATTACACGTCCAACAATGATAAAGTTGTCAATGTCGAGTGCAAAGCAAGAAAAGCCTATTGCAGTCACATTTTACCAAGTATATCCACTTTTGCTTTTTGGTTCGAGCAGTTCTGCATGAAGTGTTTTTACAATAATGTACAACACAGTTCGCCACTAGTCATAAATATTAAAGACAAGTAGACGTCAGACCAGAAAAAAGTTCCTGATTTGAGTTGTACCAGACAAATACGCACACCACGTAACTATTTAAGAATACTTTCAGATGTAGAAGTACTGGAGAGTATTTTGCCCCAGAACAAACTATCGCTTTTGTAGATGCAATAATTTAGGATAATCATCTTCAACGTATAGATGGGATTGTCATAATACAGAAGGACGTTTGCAGCTTATTACATCCTTCTGATATTTCACTAGAGGAACGGCAACACTTAAAGATATAACGGGGCATTCCTTTTTCACAGTTTCTGTAGTTTCAAAACTACACAACAGATAGTATACCCTACCTGATAAAATTATTTTGATATGCCAGTTGACTCCTCCACATGTCAACGCCCTACCAATTTCATTTTATATGGAAAACAGCTTTAAGTGTATTAAGTGTAAAATGTATAAAATATAATATGGCAATATTGCAGACATTAGAGCTCTGTGTGTACCAGAAGAGCATGCTGAATGGGAATTCATCCGGGAACCCTCAAATATTGGTAGTAATATAAGTATTGACCAATATTGCTGCACTTTGTCATGCAAACGTAATTTATCCGTCGTAATTAAAGATTCCCATACATAATAAAATGTGTTCCATTAAAATTACCTCCAATAAAAAAAAGAAAAATATCCTCAGAAAAGACAGAAAAAAGGAATAATAAATCAGAAGGCAAGTGAATCGGATATAATAGGTTGTAAAAGTAAATAGTAGTAGAAAAAGATACGTTACCACTGGCAAACTGCTTCCTCCTGAAAAGGAATTAATAAATCAGTAAGTCAAATATACTTGCATGATGTACGATAGTTGTAGCAAATAAGTTACATCGTATATGTATTAATACAAATCTTACATCTCTATAAAGAATTTATATTTTTAGTTCACTTTTTGACAGCTTACCATCAGGTTGACCGTAACCGTCACGGTCGTTATTACTAACAGAGTCGTAGTTCTTTCCACTTCCTAGACCACCGCCACCGCCACCTCGCATCGCTTGCTCCTTCAACAAAAATAGAAAGAGTACGAATTATTATTCTAGGTGTTGAATATAATAATCGTAATGTATTATTATGTGGTCGACTAATGTCTCCTACTTCACAAATCCAAGAAACGTAATTACTTCAGTTACATTTTTTGTATACGCAGAAATTGTTTATCATTTACAAGGTATGACAAAATGTGTGGAACATCTCTGACTAATAAATTTCAAAAGTATATGACCAGTATTGAATCCGCCATTTTGAATTTGATATTTTCAACTCCAGATTCGTAACTAGTCTCCCCAAAAGCCCGTGGGGAGCAAGTTTCACTTTAATATACAGAATAGAAAAAGTCGTGATACAGGAGGTTAGAGGAAAAAGAAAAATACCTGCATAAATAAGTTATTTTCCTGTTGTCTTCTATGCAATTCTTCTTCCTGCCTTCTGATACGGATTGCCATTTCTTCTTGCTGTCTTCTTCTCAACTCTTCTTCACGAGTTCTTTGTTCTTCGGCTTGCCGTTCCTTCATTTCCCACTCCCTTTTTTGCCTTTCACGGTCTGCTTCTCGCATGCGCAATTCTATATCACATATGTTATTGTCAATCAAATGTTGAAATATAATACTATACGAACTGTATCAGAGTATACTTACGTTCACGAAGAAGCTCAGTCTCATGTTCGTATCTAGCAAATTCCATTTGTGCTTCCAACTTTTCCTCTTCCATAGCCATTTCCCTTTTTAAGGCTTCTTCTTTTTGTTTATACAACTCATGTAGCTGTTTCCATCGTGTACCATATTCATGTTCAAAACTACCAACCTGTGCAAACCTTGGTCCAATATCACGAGCTTTGAAAAATTCTGGGTTTTTCCTAGGTAAATTTTTGTCTGGATATCCATCTACATCGTCTTGCTGTTCAAATGGTTCCACGACTACTGGCCGTAAGGAACTAAAATATATACATACACGTATCAATAATGTATACATTATTTACAATTTCAATATATTAATGTTTTGAAAGTAAAATCATTATTAAATTATTTTAGGTGTGTTCTAATTTGTCAGCACACAGTACATATATATTACGTACCATGCTTCCTATTTAGAACTTTAATTTTATATACCCCTACTATATGTTTTTTTTGGCACTTGTTTAAGTAAGAAATCACATTATACAAGCGTGGCGTTCGGGGATACCTTTGGAATTACACAATTGCCCTTACATACAGATAATCTACATTATATCTAGTTTATATTTGATCATAGGAATATGGTAACTTACGCTGTGAGGAAATAGCAGCCCTCTGTACATTTCCTCAAAGCTAGTTGGGCTGAAGGTTTTCGACAATATTCAACAATACCTTCCCCAGTTGATTTTCCTCTGTCATCCACAACGACAATTGCACGCTCAATTTCACCAAAAACACTAAAAGCTCTTTCTAATAATTCATTTGATATCCAAGGTGTAAGATTTTTAATTTTAATCGTTGAGGAATGTGGAGCAAAACGAACTTTAAGCGCTCGCCCTTTACGCATCGTGCCATCTAGTTCGTGTTTTGCTTTCTCAGCATTTACACGATAATCCTACAAGGCATATTAAAATGATTTGTAATAAGGGATATACTGGGAAAGATATACATACATTAATATACAAAGTTTAATCATAACAAAATTGCTATTGCAACTTTGCAGCCATTCAAGTATTATCATTCTATTCAAACGGTAATTATTATAATCATTTGACAACTAATTTCCAATTGGAAAGATGAAAGAGCGACAACTGTAAAATATAGCATACTTACCATTCGGAGAAATGCAAAATTTTTTTCTTTGTTAACAAACAATTCAGATATTTCCCCATATTGTGAGAACATGGTTTGAATTTCTTCTTCCGTAACGTCATTAGTTAAGTTGCCAATGTACAAACGGTTACGACCGCTGAATTTTTTTTCTGATGTTTCTTGTGCTGGTAACTCATGAGTCGGTCCACTAATGGCCATGATACGTTCCATTAAACGATCCTACCATTTGGTACACGTGGATTAGTTATGTTCAACGCATGATTCAATACAACCATAGTTATATGGTATAAGTTTCAAAATATGCTTACATCCTGTGATCGATTACCCATCCCTCGGTCACCACCTCCTCTGCCACCTCTACCTCCACGCATACCACCGCCACGTCCACCCATCCCACCCATTCCACCCATGCCTCCCATTACTTCCGATATATTACTATCCATGCCACCGTCCATTGATTCGTTCATTTTCATCTGTAACAATTTAAAAATTCTTTTCACATTTCATTCTGATTTACTTATATGTAAAATAATAGTTGCTCTCCTTTCACCACTGAAGTCCACTATTCAGATCAGTTGAATCCAATGCGTCCAATTATTTTCGCGTTTATTTTAAATAATTCAATCTTATTCATGTTTACGTTTAAACTAAACTGATGTTATGTGATCACTGGAGTGAAAGGAAAGCAGGTAATGAATATATCACTCCCTTTGTGGTCGTATCTAAAAATACACAAATTGTGCAAAACTACCGCCGCCGACAAATTCACGTGCATAGGGCAAGTCACATGTACCGAATGACATCCATTTTGATCGCAAGGGCGCCATTTTGTAATTTTTACATGCTCATGAAAATCAATAAAATGCTATGAAACAATTATACTTAAACGTGTTAACAAAGATACTTCGTGAAAACATTTAACACGCGCCGACTACAGAAATACATTTTCCTCGATGCACGAATAACAGAACAGCTAAATTCAAAGTTTCACGAATTTTACATCCGGCTTAAAACGAAGCATTACGAAATGCATGGCACCCCCGACAATCTCGTCTCATGTGAATATCAAAAAGAAAAATGCTTTCATGTCCGCCTACACATACACGAACACGTGGCGGTGCGCGTGATTGCATCGAATATTCTTAATCTACTCAGAGAGGTAAATTGTGCCCTTGAAATATATAATCCATTTGTAAGTTTAATCTGCATTTACTTAAAATGCGTTTCGAGCAATAAAGAAAAATTGATTTCACCACACAGTGGCTCAATAAATGTAATCAATATAGTCTCACGTCTACTATTTTCAGAGCTTTTTACATCTTTATATTAAAATAGATGAAAGTTGGAAACTTTGGTCGAGGCATTTATACAAATTTTCTATAGGACATTCAGGGGTACGGCCAGTAATGGCTTCCCGAAGCGGCGTATAATTTCCGATAAAAAAGAAGAAATTGGACTTCATCCGTTGAGAAACAGTGATACTCAAGATTGATATTATTAATTAAAGCTATTCACCTGTCCATCGTTGTTCCTACCGCCTCCCATGCCGCCTCCGCGGCCTCCAGAAAATCTCGTTCCACCTTTTCGTCCTCGTGGGCCACGATTACCACCGCCGCCTCCTCCGGACGCCCCACGATCTCGTGGATTTTCATTGCTATTTTCCGCAGGTGTATTGGGTGCTTCGGGTTTTACATTCGGCGATTCTGGTCCTGCCATCGTCCGAGAAACTGTAGAACGCAGCAGTCGGCTTACGACGCTTCCCCTGTCTGTGTAAAACGGTCGCGTCTACCAAACTACTTTCCAAGTTGGATACGATCACTATGGCGTCCGACAACGAAGAGAAGGAAATCGTCCTGTGCAAGGCATATACCGAAGACGCTTACCTCCCCCCAGCTAGAAACGGCCAAACACCGTGCTCGCGCTGAATTATGGGTAGGCCGTTCCGCCGATGCAATTGGTCGATGCGGCCTGCTGTGGTGCATTATGGTTGGCCAACGACCCTTCGTAATTCAATCAAGATCCACAGGATTTATCCGAGGTAGTTTTCGAACGCAAAGTATATAGTTGCCGGATGACGCGATGTTGTGTGTAAAGTTGCGTTTGCACAAGGTTTGCGCCCATCGGTTGTGTTCCAAAATTCACTGCCAGTACTGCAAATCTATAGTATACGTAACATGAACTATATGGGCCGTACTCTCACCCGTACTTTAGCACCGCTCGGACTTTAGATGCGTTTTATAGACATGTGTGGACATGACATGCATACGTATGAATATGTATAAAGCCCATCTAAAGTCCGAGCGCTGCTAAAGTACGGATGAGAGTACGGCCCTATATTTCCAGTATTGGCAGTGTATATCGGAACACACAGCCATCGTTGAAACATAACGCTGTGAGCGCAGTGATGTCAGATCGTGAGATTTGTCCAAAACATATAAGAAAATAAAAAATTGTAAATAAATTACTGTCGTGCGTCCATGGTTAAAGAAACGGTTTTCCAAGAAATTTTGAAGGGCCCTTAACCACCCATCTATCGTCTCACATGGCATGGCCCTGAGTTGGACACTATGCGCAGCTGCGAGAAATCCCAAGTTTGGGACAAATCCCGCGATCTGACCATATGTATATGTAATACGCCTATATTGCTAGCCACGTATATTTCCTATAAGCCGGAGCGGCGCCGAGAAAGTGACAGAACATTGTACTTTCGAACATATGCGCATGCGTTAGCACTGCTCCCGATCCCTGTGTATTTGGTCTACCTCCACGTTAGAGGCAGTGATTGCAAATTCCCGTATACAATTTGCGGACTAATTTTAGTTCGTGTAAATCACGGAGTTATTGTAGATGGCAGCACAAAAAGAAAATTTGTAGGGAAGGGCGTCCGCAGCGGTTATCCTACCAGCCCAAACTTTAATAATATTAATATCAATTAACATGGATTTTCAAAAGACAACATATTATAAAATTTTAATACGATTTATTATAATGACTGCAGAATTTTATACGTTGTATTCGTACAAGGACGTAGGAAAACTGCAGAAAAACATACGTCCAGTGTGCTACTGTGTTTGTATAAACATAGAATATAAATAGAAGTAGAAATATATTTTGAAATATAAATATAAAATGTAAATAAAAATATAAATAAAAATCGAAATAGACATAACATCTTACGGGATTTTGCGGCCCGGAACTGACTTACCGATGCAACGAAAATTTACAGTGATAACGTGGCTCTACCCATACAAAACGGAGAGATGAAGAACTAATTTTGAAAAGGATAGCGAGTCAAATAGTAGAGGCCGAGTATGCCAATCCAAATTTTTACCAAAAGATCACAGATTCTATTAACTAGAAACTATCGCTAAGCGCGTGCAGCTCTTGGCCTGAGGTGATCCTCGATGCAAAAGCATACAATTTTGTATCGAGGATAACCTTAGTTACCAGGTCTCACCACGCGGAGGTGGCTGCTTTGAGACCCGACCCGGTGGTCCCTGCTTAGCAGGATTAAAAAGTAAACTACTCTATAGCCTTGTATAGGCTCAATCAAACAAAGAATTGAATATCCACGTGAAATATATTTGGACGACTTTATGAAAAAGTCGTCCAAACATAAATCAAATGGATGATGAAGCTACCTTCCCGAAAGGAGAATAGACAGAAAAAGTCTGTCGATTCACCTCTGTACAATATTTTACATCGATCTTTACAGTGTCGCTTGGCGCCAAGCGTATAACTTAACTAAGCTTAAAACTAATCTTAACTTTTATCTTAATTAATTACAACTATAATCTTAACTAATCTTAACTAATCTTCAGTGTTGATTCTTGATGTATCCCGCGATGACACCTTGCTTATACAACTAATCTTAATAGCTAATAATCTTATTTAATTATAACTATAATCTTGACTAATAATCTTATTAACCTACAGTGTTGATTTTTAACGTATCCCACGATGAAACCGCTTTCTTATAATATATGAAGAGACCGACAGAAATTGTTAAAAATTTGAATTGATATTTTAAAACCTATAAATCATAATTTAATAATTGAACAATAGGAAAAATAATTGACCTGTAAACAGGAAAGTGAAATGAAACTGAAAAAAAATCAAAACATCAATTGATGTTCGATAAAATTTAAAAATATGCAGTGTTTTGTGATTGAAAACGAAAATTTTAAAAATCAATTTTAAGCGGAACATACAAAGTATGTTCGATGTAGTATATCAAATGTAGTATGTTTGCTACATTCGATGTAGCAGTGTCAAATATAGCATGCAATATGTACGATAGATAACCGGCTCACCAACCGTTGCACCATTTCTGAAAAAAAAAAAAAAAAATTGTTGACAAATAATTTTCGAGAAATCCACGCGATACATAATATTCGATATTCAAACTTGTTTAAATACTCACTGGTAAATGGCGTTGTCAAATGCCTGACAACTGGAACCCCCGGATCCCCCTCAATAGTAATAGATTGGGTTGACACTTTAAACAGAAAACAAAAAAAAATGTAATCCAAATTAACGAAACGTAATAATTAATCGTAGAAGTTATCAAAGCACTTACTGTAAACGATGTAGTCCTGCGCATGAAATCGCGAACACTGGATCCCCCCATGGTAGGATAGGGCACACACACAGACACACACACTTGATACAAACACTGAAAATCAAAAAGAAAAAAAAATGTAACCGACTGTTTCAATTGGTAGAGGGCAGTAATACAGTGTTAAAAATATCGAAATACTCACTGGAAATGTTTGTATGCAGTGCTATAACACTTGGGACCCACACGTGTGGTAGCCCATGACACGTGATAGTGTCCGCGACCTCGGATGACCGAGGAGTTTACACACGCGACCTATTCGCTCGACGCCCGAGAGCGAAGTGATTAAATGTCGCGCGCCGCGCGCGTGTGACCCCCCACCACTCACTGCTCAGTCCGATTAGTCTCGATCAGTTCCGATGTTAAGTTCGGGCTCGCTCGGGTGTAAGCTCGTGTGCTCTCGGCAGCTCTCGGTACTCAACGACCGGAGAACTGTTTATATTGACTACAACACATAATTATATGCTTCTTAACTGTTTCTTTCAAATTAACGCCGAAACTTCTATTTCTTAATGGTACGTTTATTATTCTCTGTCTTCTCTATCTATACTTACTGTATTATCTATATCGAAATGAGAATTCTAATAGATTTCATATTTCATATTACGTGAGGATATTTTTTATCTATGCCAAATATATCCGCTTTACAATTATCGGGAAGTCCGATAATTATCCCCTCTTTAAAATGTCTCCTCCAGGGATTGCAAACTTTCGTATATAATTTGCGGACCTAATTTTATGTGTATATATAAACATAAAATATAAATAGAAATAGAAATATGTATGAAAATATAAATACAAAATATAAAAAATATAAATATAAATAGAAATCGAAATATATATAGAAATGCACTGTATCACTATGTTTATGCGAATTTAGTGTCTATATGCGTTGCACTGTCTATTTAACTGCTTATAGTTATGCTATGCCACAGCACTTTTGTGCTATGTGACGTGCACATATTTATGGCAATCGCCATGCTGTGAACTCGCCACGTGCTGCCATCTATAATAATTCCGAATAAAAAGAGTACTATTACCACCGAGGGGAGATGTATAAAGAGGGTCAGCGCATGCCGATCTAGGGACGTCAAAAAACTTTTAGTAAATTTTGGGTGGTCAGCGCCACTTTGGCATAACTACATAGCCAATCAACATAGTTCGTTGATCGCAAAGGGTACTGCAATTATCCCCGCGCCCGCCTCGTCCAGAGGCCGACGTCCCTAGATGCTAAGCGCTGACCCTCTTTAATAACATCTCTTCGGTGTTACTACAATTAGGTCCGCGTTCGGTCCAAGTGCAAAAAGTAAAATTTTGCTTATAAAATATATGGGTGTCCGGTCGCTCAAACAGAACACTGCAATTATCCCCGCGCCCGCCTCGCCCGCAAATCGGAGTCCCTAGATCGGCATGCGCTGACCAGGGTTGCCGGAGAGAGTCCCCTATGACGTCAGGTTGTTCCCCCACTACGATCGTTCCGTGACGTCACATTATTCCCCTACTACCAGCGCTATAAGCGTTGTACGAGACAAATGCTGATGTGTGCGTGGTGACGTCACGGATGCTCCGCGGCAGGGTAGCCGCTAGAGGAGAAGTTAGTGGTAGAAGGGGAAGCCTGTTTCCATGGTGGGGGTACCGTCCGGCAAGCCTGGCGCTGACCCTCTTTACACATCTCTCCTCGGTGGTGAAACATGTTCACTAGCGACAGTAACTATACAGTTTTACCCCTCTGATATCTATAGTTGCTGCTCGCGAGACGTGCTTGAAGCGCCACCTACAGGCCAGAGACCACCAGAGACGTAAAAGCCGAACAAACTCATTAAACGTAACCTAAAAACGCAGTTGGACATTGCGTTATGTTTATATATGTAGTTCCTTAGTTCCACGAAAAAATGGTGCCGCTTGGTCCATCACCAGGTCACCAAACATCCGTTAATAATTCAACAAGTACTCCAACAAGTGGAACGAAAAGTAGTTCAACATTAGTAAGTATAATAGGAGTAAACGATTTCAATTATCCGTTGCATCTGTTATGAATATAATTGGATCTCGACGTATACATTTTGCACCATACATGCTCTATTCATATTTAATATGTGCCACTCGTTAAATAAAGTAATTCCTCGTTTCTTTTTCAGAAACCTAATTATACTTTAAAATACACGTTAGCTGGCCACACGAAAGCTGTTTCTTCTGTTAAGTTTAGCCCGAATGGAGAATGGTTAGCAAGCTCCTGTAAGTATGTCGTATTTCCTATTATCCAAAATCTTTAGAAAGAGCTTGTTGGAAGAACGTGTTTCTTTCATGAAGCTGCCGATAAACTCATCAAAATATGGGGATCCTACGACGGAAAGTTTGAAAAAACAATTTCCGGTCACAAACTTGGTATTTCGGATGTTGCGTGGTCCAGTGACAGTAGACTTCTAGTATCCGCATCAGATGACAAAACACTAAAGATTTGGGAACTCAGTTCTGTGAGTACAAACGTGTTATAAATTTCTTATAATAACAGGTTAATAATAGGTAGTAACATAGAATATCATTATAGTAACCATAAGACGGAACATCATTATAGTAATTATTATTTTCTATCATTTTTCTTATAGGGAAAATGTTTAAAGACTCTGAAAGGTCACAGTAATTATGTATTTTGCTGCAATTTTAATCCTCAGTCAAATCTCATAGTCTCTGGTTCGGTAAGAAAAATTTCGTATATTTCATTAGTGTCTATTTCAATAATGGTTTTTATAGAATTTATTCAACATTCTACCTGTTCATATTCCTTCGCTAGTTTGACGAAAGTGTACGCATATGGGATGTGAGAACAGGGAAATGTTTAAAGACATTACCTGCTCACTCGGATCCTGTAAGTGCTGTACATTTCAATAGAGATGGGTCTTTAATTGTATCTAGTAGCTACGATGGATTATGGTAAGCTAGTGCCATGAATATTAGTTATTAACACCACGATACAATTGAAAATTTTGATTTTTAAATATTACGTATGGTGCTCTGGTATAGTCGAATTTGGGACACTGCATCGGGACAATGTTTAAAGACTCTCATTGACGATGACAATCCACCTGTATCTTTTGTCAAATTTTCACCAAATGGAAAATATATATTAGCGGCCACATTGGATAACACATTGAAACTTTGGGATTATAGTAAAGGAAAATGCTTAAAAACATACACAGGCCACAGAAATGAAAAGTACTGCATATTTGCAAACTTTTCAGTCACCGGAGGCAAAGTGAGTATTAAGTTCGTAACATTTGACAATACTTACAACTCAATTAATATTATACAACTTAATTAACAAGCGACCAATGTACATTAGTGTAATATTAAGCTAATAATACCCTACTCCCGTTCATAGTGGATTGTGTCGGGATCTGAGGATAACATGGTGTACATTTGGAACCTTCAAACAAAAGAAATCGTCCAAAAATTGCAAGGACACACAGGTAAATCAAGTTGCCCTATTTATCTTGTTATTAAAGAAACTTGCGTTTTTCTTAAATAATAGACAGTTTCTTCTTTACTTCGCAGATGTAGTACTTTGCACAACGTGTCATCCAACGGACAATATTATAGCCTCGGCAGCCCTTGAAAATGATAAAACCATTAAACTGTGGAAGAGTGATACATAAGATATAATTTAGCTCATTACTATGATGACTTGTACAAATTAAGTTCCCACACTATTTTGTGCGATGGTACACGCTTATTACGTTACCCGCGCAAATGTGGCAACATCACTTTCGTAAGCACTAAAGTTTAGTTGCTGTTGTAGATAAAGAGAACGTATTTTAATATCCGTATGTTGATAAAGAATCTGCGATACAACTAGAGAGAAACTTGTAGATTGAACATTAACTTTTTTCCATAATTTAGAAAACCTAAAACGATTAAGCTGTAAGAATTGACTTTTGCTTAATGTTATCATATTCATTATTTATCTGAATCATCAAATATTATTTTTTGTAGAAACTATATAATTCACCCAACAGATTTAATTTCAATTTGACATAGACTTTCTCTGTTGAGGTCAACTTTGTTGCAGAGATATCTAAATCATTTATATAAATGTAGTTTCATTTATTCCAAAATCGTATTTGGACAGTTTAAAACATTAGTATAAGTAACTTTATAAAGTCAACAGACGTTGAAACATATAGTAACTTTGATATATTTGTCATGTAGTACTTTGCTTCTATAAAATTTTACTTCAGTATCACTAAGCATAAGTTGTTTGTGCCAGAAAATGTAAGGTATATTTTTTACAAACTTATTTCATTTATATAAAGTATCACTTAGCATATTGATTGATTTTGTAATAGCAGCAATAATGAAAATTGTTGTTATTTCTTTTTTTTTTCACAGCAAAGACTTGTTTAAGTTTTATTCATTTCAGATCAATTTTTCTAAGAAGTATGAGAATTTGTAATAAATGTGTAATAAATGACTAAAGAACCATAATGATTGTCAGGTGTATCTTGATATTGATACAATTTTTTTTCATTACAGTAAAAAATTGCATTTTTTTTAACATTCAGTGCTATGAAATAACTAGGTAAAGTTTGAATAAATTATTGGAAGTTGTGAAAAATCAAAAGTATATAATTGAACCTTCAATATCTTATCTTTCTCTCATCCTCAAGTTAAATAATACTTTATTGTAGCGGAGATGTCTTTATAAGGTTTGTTTAGCGTATAAACTGAATACAAAATTCCATAGATGGTAAGTATGCTTATGTGCGATCACACAAAAAAAGTCGCTTTGTTCCTAAGCAAAAAAAATATTAGCGATTAGGATAATTTAGACATTACTCATTTTTCACGATTAACACTTGCAAACATTTTATTTATACAGTATCTTATTAAAGCACATACGTCTGTTTTTGTGTGCATTATCTACACACATACATAAATAACAATGTAATATGGAGTAAAGTTTAATGAAAAGTACACTGCATTAATTTATATTTTCTACAGCAATGTGTATTACATACATCAATCTGTATTTTATCCAAAAAGTAGTCATGGACAGAGTATTAGTAGCACAGATTCTCAAAACAAAAATATGATTGACTCTAAAGAAAAAAAAGGTAATTTTGGCAAGACACAGATACAGATGAGCATGTGACAATGCATTTAAGCAACAAGTTTTAAAACTTGACGTATGTATGTCGATGGATTTGTTACTTCTTCCAGTAAACCTGAAATGCATACTCAATATTAACAATTGTACTTATTTAAATATAAATATATCATACATACCGACAACATCGCAAAATTCTTCAAAAGATGTGCATGGTAATAATTCATCCCGATACATCGCTAGTACGCGTTCAGAGGCTTTTAACATAGCTTCATCGTTATGTCTAATATATTCCGCAAGAACTGAAGGCCACTGTTCATCGGATGTGACACTGACTTTCTACAAAAGATATTTCTTGTTTTTTAAACTGATTAAATAAACGGATTGTGAACATATATGTTATGGGCACACTTCTAAATAACATAAATCCTTCCATTCACTGTTAGCATATCTATAATAAATTAATGGACTTACTTTGAAAAATTCTGTATAGATGGAATCAATAAGACCAAATAATATTAAAACACTCTTGTAAACTGAATAATCTTTGACAGTTGCATTGACTATTGTCTTAGTGGCTGCTGAAGGCGACAGATAACGTTGATGTGCAAGTACAATAAGTCTGTCCAAGTGAATAATTCTAAAGGTTGCCCATCGCGATGGTGTTAACAAAAGAAGAGACAATGTGCATTGGTATAATGGTCCTTCAGCCTCGTAACAACTTTCTAGCCATGTAGAACTAGGTGCTGCTAAATATGCAAGAAGCGCTTTATCTTCTCTAACTGCAGCACGTGTTCTACAGAAATGTTAAATAAATTAACGAGTTATTCGCCGAAGCCTATAAGTTTTAAAGGATTCATATTATACGTAAAACATATGTGACTACTTACGTATTAATAACGTAAAGTGCCATATGTATCAAATAAGGAACCATGTGCATATTAGATTGAGGACCTCCACCTCCTGTATCTTCATGAAAACTCTTCTCTTGAGCAAAACGTAATAATAATAATTTTAGGTCATGTATAGTAGATGAATAAGATATGTCACGATGACTTGTGCATTCTTGCAAATATGTATTGTGCCTTGCCAAACAGCTTGCAAAGGCTGATTCCGGCACTTGAGGACCCCATAATGGTAGTAAACCATTGCATTTTGTATTAGCATTTTGTAATGCTGCACTCTCCCACTCATCTCGGGCACGTGCTAAACGTACAGCAGACATATGGCAATCCACATGCACTACATTAAAATGTGTAACTGTCGTGTACCCTACTGTTTTTCTTTGTTTTGTTTCAAACTCTTCTACATTGCAACGTTTTGTGAATGTATATATGCCTAATACCTACGAAAAAGGAGTTTGTATACTGTAGAATATATTTCACAATTGAATGCTGTAACTGTAAGAGAAAAAATTACCATATTTGGTTTAAATTTATATCCTTCTCTGCAGATTACACAAACCAAGCCTGTTTCATCTCCCAAATCTTCCATTTGCTGAAGAATCGTACCGCTTGCTGTTACTTGTCCTTTATCATTTGTTTGCATGCCAAGTGCACCCAACTGCCTTTCTCGCATAGCCATTGCAAGACGTTTCTTTTCACTTCGAGTATGTTGTCGAGCATCTTCGATTAATTCTGCCACACGCTTATTTGTACAAAGGGCTTCTAATAAATTTTCTGCTAATGAACCAACATGTTCATCCGACGAAACTTGTTCAAGTCGATGTATTATGCTGATCGTAACCGGCGAGACGGTCAACTATAATTATATGAGATGTAGATTATAATTAACGAAAACGATTTAAAAAATTTCTCAGTTTTACAACTAGTAAGTTGATTGTTCATGAATTCTGGAAAAATGAAAAACAGAGCCAATTTGCTTACCTGTGTTGGTTCATGATCTGTTGCTAATCCAGTTAGAAATCGTAAAATATATTTCAATGCAGGTTTGGAAATAAAATCTTTTAATTCGTCACTGTCTGTACGTAATAGTGTTGGTTTAACGCATGGGGCTTGTACCTATATAATAATGCATACATAAAAAGGAATGTCAACTTTAAATTAGTTGTAAATATATAAATAATGTGTAAAATACAATGTAAACTTACGGTTATATACTCAAACGCATTTTTTACTATACCCATATTAATAATGTAATCTTTCAATGTATTTCCAATTGCATTGCGTTCAATTCCTTGTGTTAAAATACAGAATAACTCTAATTTTTGATCATCTTCTGGAGTATGTTCAAAATCGAATTTATAAAAGTTCAATACAGGTTTGAAATAATCACAAAGTAAGGCCATTTTGTCTTGATTGCCATATGTAAGAGCTGCAAGGACTCTTGCTAAATGTGAGAGAACATTGCTACTTTGTCTGACTGCTGCTGATTGGGTGCAAGATAACAAGGCTTTAATATGCTCTGGTCCACCAAGCGTATGTGAGAATGCCTCAAATGCTGACAGAGGTTGAGAGGCTGCATTAGCTAAAATTGTTTCCATAATCTAAAAAATATAAAAAAGAAGATTAACTGTAGAGATACGTGATAAAAACATGTATAATTTTCCTATGTAGTATATATCTAATGAATAAGAATTATTTTCTAAACA
The DNA here is from genome assembly GCA_944319695.1 of Tiphia femorata. Taxonomy (NCBI): domain Eukaryota; kingdom Metazoa; phylum Arthropoda; class Insecta; order Hymenoptera; family Tiphiidae; genus Tiphia; species Tiphia femorata. The sequence goes on from OX090899.1 coordinate 4,900,375, forward strand.
TTTTACTTACGTCTAACAACTGCTCGGTCACCTTTGCTTGTGTACTATCAGATTCTGTAGCCAGACAGCGTTGAAGAACATCCAGCAAGACTGCTACAGCTCCTAATTCAGGATTACTTAGGACTTCCTGATTTTTTTTTACTTTCACGGATAACCTGAATAGTTTTAACAGTACTTGAAGCAGAGGCCTTGCTCGACTAACATCCTGTATAGCAGCTAAACGGTCTAACATAACTTGAAGACCGCCACAATCGGCCAGAACATTGGCCATTTTATAAACTTCTTCATTATTTACTTCTTGTTCACTATTGGCGTTTATAGTTTCCACAAATTCTTCAGTTGCATCACCTAGGAGGCCTCGCATCCGATACACAACACGCATTGCGTCACATTCACCTCCTTCCAGCACCCAAATTTTTTTATAAACCTGAATCAACCAAATTTAGAACCAAATTGGTATAGTAGGCAATGCGTTACTTTGATATAAATTTTGCAACGAAAAATACTGCTGATATGAGAGTCATTTGTGTACATTACCTCCTTAACTGGGAGATCCAAACTGATAATTTTATTATTGACAAGGAGCTCCATTCCATTATCATCTTCAAGTAAAGCGACTAATTCACAATCCTGGCATATTTTATTTTTAACATCTCTCATAAGTGGTCCTAATCCAGGTTCCACGCTACTATATGGATTACCCAACATTCTACCCTGCATTATAAAAGCACATATTTACGTCAGTAAAATAGAGTAATTAAGAATTCAATATAATATGAATATGTATATGTAATATACCTGCAAAAAGTCTTCCTGTTGGGGATCTTTGTCAAGTGTTAGGAAAAACTCGCCAACATCATTCTCCTCCGGATAAATAATTGAACAAAGTCTTTCAAATATAAATACTGGAGTACGTACATCGTGAGGACTATACTTTTGTACAGTTTCAACACAAACAGCCATAAACGCCTTTGTCTCTTCTTCAGTGCCTACAGGAAAAATAGTGATTTTGATCAACAACACTCTATATTTACAATGGAAATGTGGAATATAGATACATAAAGAAAAGACGTAGTATCACTTTGTCTGTATTTTCGTACCTGTTGTCATTTCTTCCAAAAGTTCTAATAATTTTTCTTGTGTATCATCGATAAGTCTCGTACGTTGTACCACTAGACGTCTCAATGACAAATAGCCATTTAGAACTGCGCCTACTAATCGACCTTTATATTGTTGCTTAATATTTTCTTGTTCTAAAAATGTTGCAAGAAGTTCTGTCAACATTTTCAGTGAATATCCTTGAGCAAGATCACTAGTTAATGTTGTTTCTTCTAATCTATGTAATTCTTCAATTTCTCGTGTTAGTAAATCTGCCAATAGTGTCATTACGCCACGCACAGCAAGAAACTGCTTCCAAGGTGCTTGTCTAATTAAACTTTGATACAGTGCAAGGAACTCTGTACTACTCTCTCCAGCGGTACGTAATTCTTCTAGATAACATGTTAGTAACACAAGGACTTCTTTTTTTCGTTCTGTTCCTTGACAAAGGCTTTCAACCATGTTACATGCAACTTGGCGCGCAAGACGTGAACTAGGATTGAAGAGAACTTCTTTTAACCAAGCACCGTCTGCTAGTTTTAGTGGTTGAATACCTTGGTATCGCATACAGCGATAATGCCATCGATGACCATATTTTTCCATGAGATATAAAATTCGTGCCTCATCCTGCATGAAGGAAACGATATAATACATTTTAGAAGAGTATCTACTTCAACTGTGATTTATGTATACAAGGTGGGGCGCATTAAGTTTACAAAACTTAAGAGATCCATAGAATAGCTTAAAACAAACACAACAGCCACTGTGAGCTGTAGGATGACCCAGTTTACCAATAACCAAATGCCGGCTCCAGCACTCCTCTCGCTGCTATTTTGGCAAACACCCTTTCTTTTGATCTTCCGCAATTAATTTCTCAATAATTATTGCGAATATTGAATAACGGTCCAGGACTTTTATGTTTGTTTTAAGTCGCTCTATGGATCTCTTAAGCTTTGTAAACTTATCGCAGCCCACCCTGTATATGACTTAGACTGCATTGATTTTTTTATGTTAACAAAATACTAACTTTTTTTAGAGGTTTATTCAATGATGGTTCTAACTTTTTGGAAGGCATGCGTTGGAGCCATTCCGTATATGAGTGTTTTGGATCCCCGCTCAACCACTTACCAACATCAATACTAACACCCTCCGGCGGCTGTATTGTTGCCAATGATTCAATTGTTTTATCCTATGTTGAAGACAGAGAATATTTCATATTACTGTAAAATCTGTTATTAATTTCAGATATATACAACTTACTTTATTCTTCTTTGACATTGGTTGATCTGGTTTAATAAGCCCTTGTACTATTTTCAAGCATGGTAATATAATACTTTCCATTACTGCAGGACTTTTAGATTCTTTGCAAGCAGTTAGGAACAGTTGCATGATACATCGCAATTTTTGTTCCCAACATGCATCTTCTTTCTGCACTAGAGCTGCAAGAAGTGCCATCTCATGTCGTACAGTGATAAATAAATCTGATGTTGCAACTCGTCCCCGCAAAGTCAAAGTGATTCGGCCAGTTAAAAGGGAACAAAGTTCTTTAGTTGACTGCGCATTATCTCTGGTTACCAAACAAAGCAATTGCCGAACTTCTTCTTGCATTTGCACAGTTCCCTTACGCAGATTATGTTCAACAAGTTCTTGGATCAAACCTTGCTTGCATAATACCTCTCTTGCACTTGTATTAGTGGCTAAAGCACGTAAAAGAGTCAGACAATGTTCTGTTGCTGCAGATGCACAACCATAGCATCGCCCCATTGCTGGAATGGTTACTTCATCTTTCATAGTATCATCATTTGCAGTGTCTGCGTAGACAGTATAAACATTTCCTTGCCCACGCTGATTTCTGTCATATGCAACTAACTCTTTTCGACATGCCAGCACCCTCTGTATAATTTTACTTAATTCTTCAAAGGAAGTTTTACACTCATCACAATACCTTTGAGCTAACAACTGTATTGCTCTATTGACTTGTGTACTACCCGAAACCTGAATACCATCTTCCAAGGTCCGATCTAGTCGGTGTTCTGATATCTTAATTAATAACATCTCCAATGTTGGTTTATTAGAAATTAATGTTTTATATACTCGATCTGCTTTTTCCAAGAGTGTATTTATGGTCGCCACTGTTTTCTTTCGGTCTTCGTCACTTTCTATGGGATCTACTGCACAACATGGTCTACCAGTCAACGTATAATCAAACTTTGCATATTTACAAAATCCACAAGCATGGCATAAAAATGGATCTTTTTCATCATAATTGATAGCTCGACACTTATGACATTGAAACACATTTTCACCGCAATTGGCACAAACTCCAGGATTTGCTGGTACACTAGCGGAGCAACGTGGGCATTGTAATGTTTCCGAAGACGCTTGAATATTTTCATAAAAATCAGCATATTCAATCATTAAATTACAAGCAACAATGGGTAATGGAAATTCTATTTTAATTTCAGTTTGTCCTTGTGCCAAAGCGATCTTTTTAGCTTTGTGCCACATAGCTGGCTTATTCTTTAACTCAACTACTGCTTGCACTGAACGGTTGTTATAATAGACATTAATTGTACGCACCATCTTCGTTCTTTTTAGATCACCAATACGCAAGGTAATTCGACTTATTGTATGACTACCTAGTAATTTTACAATTTGAGTTGTTGTAGTAAATTTGGAATCTACTTTAATCGATGAAAGTTTTATAGTTGCCATTGGAACTTCAGGATTATTACATACAAGGCACGGTTCACTTTCTAAATAATAGCCATCAAGTTCAACAAATTGTGCTAAATTAGCATAAAGATTTGCATTGGGATGGTGTGCAAGGAGCAAATTTTGTGCATGTAAAACAGCGACTGCTTGTTCCATATATACATACATTTTCTTTCCACTGTGCGCAGTTTTCAATGAAAAATATCCTAATAAATCCACGAACTGTGCTGCCTTGCGACCATAAGCAGGTAGCAGTGGCCACAATCGCCATAACAGATCTAATAAAGTCTCCTGATCAACTGGTCCACAGTTTTTGTAAATTGCCAATATCAGAGAATGTGCTTGCCATCTTACATTTGTGTTATTAGTTTCAAGCAAAAAGGTTTGAATAAATTTAGTTAGTAAAGCTGGCGTTACTTCCTTTTGTATTTGTTCGACTAATATCAAACATTGGGCTTCTTCAAATTTAGCTTCTGTATCCGAATCCTCTGACTTTGCACGATCCCGTCTTTCTTTTGTAGCTGCACTTGATTTAGATTCCTTTGTTTTAACCTCTTTCATTTCCTTACTTTTGTTATTGGAACATATAGCACATTGTAGTAATTGTAGTACTGTTGGACTAACACCATCATCCAAAAGAGTGGATATGGAGAAAAGATATGAGAGCACGGTATTCTGTTTTAAGCAAAATCGCTGCCAGTTACCGGTGCGACTAGTAGCAATTTCAACGCAACACTTTAAGTGCTCAATTAGTTCCACTAAGGAATCGTAAGGAAGATTAATAGAATGTGGTCGAGCTTGCAATGGATCATATCCGCCATTACTACAACATTGTTGTACCGATTTTACATGTGAAATGAGTGCATGTAAATCACGTAGTTGCCTATATTTTTCTTTGTTACCACAAATAAAAAGCAGTAATTTTCGTACTTGTCGCCTAACAAATGGGGTTTGATATGACATCATGTATTCGCAAAGGTAAAAATACCAAGGTTGTTCAAATGCTGGTTGCACTGTATTGCAATCTGCATATTTGTGCACTTGATATGGCAAACGTAATACCATTTCAGTTAATAGTTGAGGATAAGGTTCGAATACATCATTTGCATGACCTTTAACGTATTGACGTAAGAAAAATGGGGACATATCCGGTGGAGAATTTGTTAGATGTTCTTTGAGTAATTGACCACCAATTGTGGCACCAGAATCTTCTGTTGAGGTTGTTTTCCAGTATTCAAGCAATGCTTTCAATAATGTTAAGCAGTAATCAATAACGCCAGCTTTACTGAGTATTGCTGCTGTGTTTTGTGAAACAAAATTTGGATTTTCCAATTGTGTTTTTGTACTGTATTTAGATCGAGACATAAGAACACTTAATAATCTCATAATTACCAAATGCACTTCTCTTTTATTACTGCGTTGGCAAATATTTTCTGTATCTGGTTTATCCATCTCTAACTCATTCACAAGCATATTCAATACACGTTCAACACGGATTCTATCCCTGTCATCTTGCCCATCAAGATCAGCAGTTAGCATTAATACAACTTGCATAAATGGTATTGCCAGTACACCAGGAACATTTGTCAGCTTTGGTATAAATTGCATAAGTTTGTCCAATAATAATAATCTTATAATATGCAGTTTTGCAGCACTTTCTCCACTTGTCTCATTTTCCTGCTCAATTCCATGTTCTTGTTCTGTGTTTTCTTCCTGTTCAGTAGTAGCAAACGTGGCGGGAACGCCAAGGGAATTAGTTTCAGAACGTTGAACTTGGCTTACTCCCATTGTAGGTATAGCATCAGCAGCGTTATCTCCATAAGCGGAACTTCTACCCGAGACATTATGCTCACCTGTCATGCTATCAACAGCACTACCTCCACTTTCACTGCCACCACTCTCACTGCCCTTACTGCCACCACTGCCGCCTTGTTCTGCAGGAGATGTTCGTAAAGTACTTCCATCAGTAGCAGCTGTAGATCCTTCATCATCGGAACCTCCTGCAGATGCAGTAGTGTCAGAATAGTGGCCTGCCTCTTGACCCTGAACAGTGCCTTGGACTTGAACAAGACCTTGAGCTGCTAAAGCTTGTAAGCTCTGTAATGCTGTACCGCTTAAGTTTTGAATACTTTGTAGACTTTGTAAATTCGGTAAACCTTGTTGAAAACCTTGCCGTAAGGTTTGAACGTCTGCACCACCTTCGTGGTCTTGTAAGCTGAGAGCTATAGCGAGTTCAACCATAGCCTCATCATCAGCATCTGGTGGAATGTCAAGTAATTGTGCTCCAATAAGGGCCTCTAGTTGATTAACTGCTCTGGCGCCAGCAGAACCTTGATGGTTTTCTGCATTAAGAAGTACTGCCACAGGATCAACTGTTTCAACATCAAATTGTTGCTCATTGCTACGCTCCGTTCCATCTTGTGATGGTTGTGCAGATACAGCAACAGGTTTTTCTTCAGAGCTTGTTGCTACAACTCCTGGGGTAGTGCAATTTGGTGGACTTGGTATGCAAACTCTCCGTCTTTTATATTGTGGTCTAAGCACTCTAATAATTGCATATTTTGCGCTAAAACTAATTACTGTATCAGAAGAGAGCAACAGTTGTAAGTATAACTTCGCAGCCAAAGGTGTGTAACCTTCCACATCGCATGTAGTAAAGGCATGAATAATTTCCACTATGGCATGAACAGTGCCTTCAGTATGTGTTAATCCAGGCACTACTACTGGTGCTAGCGCCATATTTTTTGGATAAGCCATATGCAAAGACCATAAAACTTCCATTAACTGTATGATCAAATGTTGATTTCCATCTGTATTTGTACGGTTTTGTACATTCACACGATCTTTTTCAAAAGTTGGTACTGTAAGTAAAAATACAATACATACTTAGTTTCAAGTACCCAAAGATATACATAATACGTATATTACTATTAATATAAATAGAAATTGAATACTAACTGTTGTTCTCGTCAATCGGTTTATATGTATACTGTTCAGCAAATCTAGCGATATTGTATGGCCTCGATACAGATATGCCTCTCACAATAAGTACGAGTCTATAAAAGTTTTCTGCATCAATATCACGTGGATCATTTGTTTCCCTCATAGATTTCAGTGAATCCAATACATGGGAAAGTAATACATGGTCCTGAAACGTTCATATAAGAAGAAAGAAATATGAATTTATTCTTAACTAATTAATCACTTATTTAAACGATAGAAGTACCTTATGAAAATGATACGCTTGCTTGGATGAATGTAAGGCTGCAAGTAGGGCTGTAGTATGCATTTGCACAGTTGGAGGTGTGGGTAACACTAAAAGTCGTGATGCAACATCTATGGCTGTCGTTCTCAAAGAAAGCTTACTGTCATCATTGGAAGACAGAGTAAATGATGATTCCAAGACTTCCAGAATACTAGATATCATCCTAAAAAAACATATGCTCAGAGTCAGTGTCATTAATATATAAAAAATCAATTACATGAAACTACAGGTATATTCTTAACAATTTCAATTAAGTGGTTGTAATATTAATGACCATTCTGTCTTACCTTTCAATGTTGACAGAACTGTCCCTTGTTGGTCTTAGGCATTGTAATAATAAAATAATATCTCTTTTATATTACTTATAATTTGATACTTACATAGATAATTGCACTTAATAGAAAATAACGTACTTATCAATAGATGATAAAGGAGCTGGTGAAATAGTTGCATTATCTGCTTCGTTATTGATAGTCGCTACTGCTGCTGAAGTTGATTGGCCTGGTGTAATCTCTTCTGCTTCTTCCGGCCAGCCAAACGCATCTTTAGTTTTACCATAACTGCAAAGCATATAATAAAGAATTTCTGACACTCAAAAATTTGATTATTTAAATTTCTCTTAAGTGCATTAAAATAAACAAACATTTTTATAGAATCAACCATAATGACGCCGTCTGGATCTTGAGATGGCCCAAACATGATTGTTAATTTTTTGTCAGCTTGAAGACTTTCTTCTCTCGTTAAAGGAATATCAAACCACCGACATCTACTTAACGTGATTCGCATAATTCTACCAAATACCTATATGTCAAAAAAAATTTTTACTTAGTTAGTGATATTAAAACAATGATGCATTTAATAAAATCATTTTAATGTCCTCACCTCAACATATAGAGGTGCTCTCTGAACATCTTGATTTCCAAGTAATACTCTGACACCAGTCATAACTAAAATAGCATCATTATTGGTGACATCAACACTAAAGCCCATTGCTTTTGTGGAAACTACGTACATTCCAGTTGTATTTAGACGATGTTTAATTTGTGCTACATTATAAATTTGTAATAGATCATTGCCACCAAATTCAACATCGTTCATTACTTGACAATGTTCAAAGAAATCAATAGGGAAGGTGATAGCACTGGAGGGTTTTCCTGTTTTGTTTGCTTTCTTCTTACGAGTTGGTTTAATTCCAGATATTGCGCCAATTGGTTGAATAGTAGGAGACATCCAAAATCCTGTCTGTTCCATTCCAGCCATATATATTCGCAAACTTCCATCTTCACATAGGAGTATTAATGTCGTGCGATGCTCAGCATTTGAACTTGGATGCCTAATAGCAACCATATCCATGATCTTGGCTTTTGCTGGTACAACTTTGATTTCTTGTATCATAATCGTATCGGGTTTAATCATTAGAATTACTGGATTGTTACTAGTTTGCAAAACAGAGCAGACAAGACCAGGATGGTTAGCTACTTCACTCCATTGACATAATGGTTGTGGTTGATTATTGTTCGATTTATTTCCATTTGTTTTGTTACTGGCAAGATTTATTTGAAATACAACTGTTATATCAGCATCCATATTTTTCAGAGGTGCTATAAAACTTTTGCCACAGGCATAGCTGAAGAATAATAACTGCAAAGTATGTGAATAATAGATTGATACACCTCCACCTCCAACCTGACCATTATCTTTGATTTCTGGATGATAAACATCTAACGTGTTTGTAACATAAAATGGACCATGTTTAGCCAAACTTTCTTCATCCATTGCTTGGCTATAAATGTATCCAGCAGAAGACATTAATAACAAATAAAATACTCCATTTTCTGCATGCATAAATGTACAATCTCTTATTTTTCCCGTTGGGACAAGGAAATAGTGCTGTGGGCTTAATGCGTCCTTTCCAAGCTCATAGATTTTAACAAAATCCGCAGTAACTAATGCAAGTTGTGTTTGAGAACCAGGAAGCCATATAGCTTTTATGATAAAATTCCCAGTTTCAAGTTGGGGATGTAAAACTAAATGGTCTGAGACTGCACCAGAACTATTAAAAGTAAGGACATGGCAATCCTTAAAACCACAAACGGCCAGAAAATCTTCATTCCACTGATTGCCGGTTACTGAGAGTACAGTAAAGGGGACTGGCGCTGATGCAAGTCTTGTTAAAGTAAGTTTTCGTTTAGAAGAGTCAGCTTGTTTTAATAAAGCGCTCAATTGCAAAACTGTAATTTTTCCCTTTTCGTGTGAAACAGCTGTTTATTGGATGAAAGATCATTAATATAAATAAATAACTGACACCTAGAATAATTAACAAGTTTCCACTTACCCAAATGTTGCCTTTTTCCATGTGGTGAGGATAAGCAACACATTGCAACACGGCGTATCATATGTGCGGATAAGAGCTGTCTGATAGTTTGTCCTTGATCACCGGAATAATTCATTCTTACGTTTTCGAATGCTCCTTCTTGTGACCCTAATGTCGGAAGCTAATAAAACATAAAACATAAAATATAAATCAAAAAATTAAAATTGTATTTACATCACTCAATATAATATTTAAAGGTATGCACATACCATCAGTTGATCTGTGTGTTCGAACTTTTTATCAAGAGCATGGAGATGCCTTAGTGCCATTTGTGCACGTGCATGACAGCCCACTGATGAATTCCTCTGACAGGATGAATCTACTGCTGGCACTAACGTATGTGTTAAGTCTACTAATGATGATATCAATCCACTTTTCCAAAGTTGCCCTTGTATCCAATCTTTTGCTCCATCTACCCCATATATAAAAATACATATATAAATACATGTATGCATACAAAAAACATTTAATTGTAGTGTAATCTAATACAAATGTAATTTGTCAACCAATGAAAGGAAAAGTAAAAAAAAAGTCGTACCTAGCTGCTTTGCTAGAGAAGCTTGCTTCTGTTTATCACGGCTGGTTCGTTCGTGCTTTTCATAGAAATGCACCGGACTAGAAGCTCGTCTTCGTAAGCTGCTCGTAAGAAGCATATTATTTTCTATCGGTGCTCCTACATTGTTATAAGGTGCGCTAGTCCCTGCTTGATGTTCAGAACTTTGGGGACTACGTTTTGTTAACGCTTGACAAGAACCATCGTCTTTAGCTCCGCAATCACAGAAGAAATTCCCATATTTGGCATAAGTGACGTCATGTCCACGATGACACACACGGGCACATATAGTACAAACGCCAACACCATCAACCATGTTGCAAGTATGGCAATGATACCAGTGCTGATTCATGAACTCTTTTTGAGTAACAGTAAATGTACAAAGTCTATTGCACAGACTATCTTCATCAGAATCTTCTGCAGCACTATCATCATCATCATGTGGAATTTCATCTACCCAATCACTGTCATTTACATCATTCATTGGCATTGCTCCTTCCCAGGGTGGACTAGTTGCACGATCTTGTACTTGTACAGATTGTGGACAAATAGCACTAACAATGTCTGCTATATAGTTCAGTATACAACATCCAGCTTCAATATATGCTGATGGTTTATCCAAAGTTTGTGGGTCTTTATTCATTAACTGCTGTTTGCTGTATTAAAAAAATACAATGTATTCATACCATCTAAACAATTAGTAATTTCCTTATTAAATTCTTACCAAAGTTCAACCCATTCAGTTGCTGCTTTAAATAATAACACATGTCCTTTATCAGATCCAGCATCAGCTAATGTAGACATGACATGCATTAATTCAGAAAATCCATTTCCATCGACAGAGGGTGAAAGAATATGGTAACCCAGAGGTATCAATGCTTGCAGGATGGTAACAGAAACATCTTCACTAATTCTGCTGAAAATACAAATATGTAAAATAAATTTTTTAGTGGTTTTTAATTAAACAATGTTTATAAAGACTCTGTTCGTAGAGACAATATTTATATCTTTACCTTTTATCTCTTACAATGTAATTAGTAAGAGCATGGAGAAATCGACTGTTCTCATGCATTGAATGTTGGTCGTCATTGCTTCCTGCTTGTTGATTATTTCCAACTGATCCATCTGATAAGAGTATTGCCCATTGAACTTGTTCATTGTTTGGAGCATTGTTGGCATCTTCTTGTTTTGATCCATCCTCGGTTGTTCCAGAAACAGCCACTAATCTATAGGTTTGATCGTTGTTTATCTTGCTATAGTATTGTAGTATTACATATATTTACGGGATAAATTTATTCACTTACGTGTTTGCAGTAATGATAGTAGGTGTCTGAATGTTAGTTGATGATGCACTTGGTGATACATTCGTAGCTCCTAAAATTACATGCCGTAGCCAGATTTGTAATTTCTCATTTTCTACATTAGCTAGGTTTGAAACAGAGTTGCAAAGTCGATCCAACGATCCATCATTTGCTTTTTCCACTACAAACATAAACATATTAACGTTAATTCTCCCATTTGTCATTGTAAAATATTTAAATTACTCTATCTTACCTGTTTTAAACAATAAATTGAAAAAATGCAAAATGTGCGTGCTGAATTGTTGAGATGCTTGCTGTGATGTTATAGACAGTAGAATGGATACTAAAGAGCGATTAGTATTTGGCGCAAAGAACAGGTCTAATGCTTTATGCCCTATTGGTTTTTCTAATAACTGCTCCCAATATTTAATACACTGTTTTAGGATCTTTTCATCAACAGTGATGCTAAAAATTGATTAGTTCAATGTATATGCTATACCAGTATTTATTTAATTAAAGTACTTACCTAATACAACCATCAGTATTATTGGTGTATTCTATAATCAAGTTATAAGTATGATTCAAAACAAATAAATGTTCTTGAAGTTGTTGTGCTTCACTGTTGTTATCTCTTAGTAACTTCAAAAGCGTTGTAGTAGCCATAGCTTGAAGATATTCTGTACGAGCATCCATTGAAAGTGAAATGAGGATATCTACAGCCTGTGTATGTACATCAGATTGATCAGGTGCAGTTGTTGGTCTAGTAAGAAAATATAATATTATTTTGTAGTTATTATGTTGATAGCAATTAAGGAAAATTGATTTTCTTAAGTAACTTACGTAACATATTCTGCAATGAAAGCCACTAAACAGTGCAATAAATTTTTCAATGATGGATTAATTGAAAATGTTGGATACTCCGAGAGAGAATTAACATGATGATTAACTGTAGTCAAAATATAGCTTTCTGCTGGTATTATGTCATTGGCATATGTATTCTAAAAAGCATCATTATAAAGTATTAAGTAAGTCATATTTCAAACATCAAAAAAATAATGTATAATTTTACGAATCTACATACCCATGGTACATGTGGGAGATTTATAGACTTCCATTTATCTAATACAGATCTTACATTATTAGGCAAAAATGACACTAAAGATGCTTCAGTTGCCCAATTTGCAGCAGCCATGGATATAATGCCGTCGAGTATTAAGTAGTCTTGTGTACTATATTTATTGGTTGTTTCAGAGGATTCTTGCATTTGATATAATATGCTCGAACGACAGGATTCCAAAATAGCCTCTGTTAATGAAAGAATATGTGGTAGAACATCAATTATCATTTTATTTGTATTTGAAACAGTTACTTCCGCTGCTTGCTGTGTCCTTTAAATAACAAAACATTAATTATTTATTACGTAGAATACATTATATGCATATAATGTCAATGACTTACTTAGAAGTATCATTATTATCTGCCGAACTTTTTGATATACTTTCATCCATAAGTACTTGTAGTTTACCAATGACTGCTGCCAATATACAGAGAGGACTGAGTTTTGGTAATGCGCTTTTTGGCATTATCTTGTCATTAGAATCTATGTTCGGTTTTAATGACATGATACAATTTTTAGCAAGTGTAACATCATATTTCAGTGAATTAACAGTAGATGACACAGTTTTTAACAAATTTTCAGCATATTGAGTATACATTCCTTGTTTAACTAAACAGTCCTGTTGAGATGAAATAAAACAAAAACTAAAGAAATTTAAATATTACTAAACATTTAGCATTTATTTGTAATCACGATAAACACTACCTTCATCCATCCTGTGAAGGTTTTGAAGGCTGCTCTTGGGCCCCAAATTAATGAATGTAAAAGCATTGGACCAGCAGGTATTTCTTCTCCTAAAGCCAGTTTGTCCATGTATGGAGTAGATGGTGGTAACATCAGTAATAACCTGAAATTAATATTTTATAGTAATACAAATAAAAAAAAAAAACAGATATATTGTTAACTTATGTGTCTGATATACAAATACTTGAAAATTATTGTTTTTTACCTCCAGCAAATGGAAAAACAATACTGAATTGCACATAATCCTGTAAATGTCATTTTATCTTTAGCATCACTTGGTGTTTTTCGAGACATATCCGCTTGATTTAAAACGTTCAAAATATCAATTAATGCATCCACTAAAAGAGGATATTTCATTTTATCTGGCGTGCCGAGAATAAAGTTACATGCCTGAAACAACAATTTTGTTATTTTTTCGAATTATAATAAGTTATAAATAGTTAATAACGATTAGTTTTAGATGGACTTAATACTAACTAATCCATCCAATTTAGGAGTATCTTGGTTGTTAAAATCTGATGTTGATAAATTGTAGAATCTAGGTTTCATAGAAAATTCATCTTGTAAGCCAAATTTGCGATAATTATCCTCTATTTCTATCCATGGAGTAAATACTCTAGCTGCCTGTTTACTTCCATCTTTCACATCACAGACTAAGCTTGTTGCAGAAAATAGATTCCATTGAACCTAAACATAACCAAATAAATCCATTCGTAAAAAATTGTTTATTTAGATTATTAAATATGAGCACTGTACGAGAAATTTACTACCACTCAGATGTCACTTTCAGTCTGGTGGCCCTGGTAACTCGTTTCAATTGCAAAAAGCTTTGATATTTCTATTGCATTTTACATAATTGAAACCATTGAAAACATTATAATAGTCATTTAAATAGAAATAAATAAATATTTTAAGGAAAAAAAAAAATCACTGCTTTTAAAGAATGGATTATATACAGTCATGGCTTCAGAGCATAAAATTGTTTTATGCTCTCAAGCAACTACAAATGCGTTATTTTGTAATCTTTTCTCAATAAATTTTTTAAACTATCTTACCTGTTCTAGTAGGGCTGGGGGTGCATCATAAAGATGCTTCATCATATACTCAAGCAGGAGCAGAAGCCGAGACAAATGTAATAACTGTGAATCTTTCATTGGCTTCTTGACTGCTTCACTGCAACGTACTGCACCACTACCAGTTACAAGCAAGACAGATTTCTTTTGCATTAAATTAAGAGAGTGAAACAAAAACAGTACTAATTGTGCATGTTCCACATTCAAATCTGAAACATCATTGTGGAAATAATCATCAATGGAAATTAATACAATATAATATTACTTTTTTATAAAATGTACTCAAACCTTCATTTTCAGAATCATAAGTTGTTGGTGGGTTGCACACATTTTCTACCATTGTTGTTACAAGACGATGCCATATACTTATACATGCTGCTTCCTTTTCTGATTGTGGTTTCAATAATAACACCTTAAAGTAAGAGTAGTATGATTTATGAGATATTTAATACGATGAGATAGTTACTAAGTACACAAATTTTTATATTGTAAAATACCTGTGCCAAAACACTGAGTGTTCTAGGATACACTTGCAACGGCCAGGTGGATGGTAAAGTGTTTTCAGTAGACCAAGGGCTTACACCAAGATGTTGTAATAATGTATTTTGAAGACTTTCACTTAACGTATTTCGAGCAAGTAGATTATGTGTGTAGCGACTTAGTGCTTGAGAAAATTCTGAATACATTGCACCTAATGCAGCACCATAAAAAACTGAGATAGTGCCTATAATTATAAACATTTCAGTTTAATTAACTAAACACTAACTCTCAGAAACACAATTTTGTAAAAGAAAAAATGCATATATAACTTATAACATGTACAAATCTGTTATGCGTGTATCTCATTTCAATGAAAATTGACATGAGCTCTAGCAGGGCATGAAAAACATAATAAATGTATATTGAGTGTACATTCTTTTTACCAAAGCTAGTTGCAACGTTATTCAACACATATGATTGACGACCACACAAGAGAAAATTTGTCTAAGACAGCTCTAAATCTAATATGCATAACTGTGTCACAAACCTGTTTCAGTGCGAGCAGTTTCATGATCCAGGTCTCGGATAATTGCTGCTAGTATGACCATTTGCTGCTCTACAAGACCATTAACAACATATTCATGGACATACGTACTTCTACTACCAATTAAGTGTTGGTTCATGAATTGAAATATTTTTGTAGCCAGAGAAATATACTGTAATGATAAATTAATTTGTCATCTTAACTACTTACACTAACTTTATTACAGAATTATGCATACACCATCAATTTGAGCTTACACCATGAGGTTCCCGATTGTCTGGAACAATGGTAGTTGTTGCATGTTCAGTAGTAGCTTCATTGCTTGTATCCTTAGGTGCATTAGTGGGGGACCCATCAGAAGGTGCCAATGTCTCCTCAAACCATAGACCCAAAATTGGCTCGCTGTCCTCCTCTACCGACATAACAGTTTGTTCTATATGGTGAACATATACCAGAGAGTTAGTAAAATCGGGAAAAAGAAGACAGTCACAAGAAGGCTTATAAAGCACATAGAGTCCTACATGTATAATAATAAATGTTAAATGGGGATAAAAAATATGTCTACAAGGTGCATGTAATTACCACATATTTGTCTGCATACATATTACAGAAGGATTATATTATATGGAAAGTGAGGAGTACTTAAGGTCCAATCACGTCTAGTCGGGGAAATAAAGTGATGTTGTAGTTGTAATTTTGACAAAAAGTATATGTTGGTCACCTTCATCAGTAGAGTTCTCTGAACAGCTCAAAAGATCTTCATAGTACGTTGTGGAATCAGATTGACTTAAAACATCACCTTCTAATGGATGCTTCTGCACTCGTTTAAGTGCACAAGCCTGTAAATGAATATGTATTACATAATCATTTTATGACATTTGCATATGTTGCATTATGCAAAGACGATAAAATACCTTTCTATAGCTGATAGTTGCCAGATAAAACAAGAGGTGATTGAGAGGAACAGCTTGAAGAAATGTTACTGCTCTTTGTAACGCCGTTACAACAGATAATATGTGTAGTGGTGCTGGTTCAGGTATAGGATGATCAGAATTAGCTTCAATCGATACGTCTTCCAGAAGAGCACTCATTAAAGTGAGAGCATGTGATGCTAATGCTACCGACAAGACACCAAAACCTTGTTGACTGAAATTATATGTACATAATTATGAATATATATAAATTAAACAATAACTATATTTATAGTATTCTGAATTAGTGTTAATAATGATACACAATAATGTAGTAAAAGGAAATTAAATTAATTACACTTTCATCAGATTGACTCTAGCAGTGCCATCACGTGCTTTACTAGGTGATTTTCCTTTTTCTTCTTTTCCTTTATCTACTGCGCTAAAACTGCTTACTGATAATTGAGCTTGCAGGCCTATTACTAACAACCACACTCCTATCAAAAGATGGTTCTGGTATATCTGCACAACACATATGTAAAGTATTAATGTACAATGGTTTTTTCCTTTTTTTTTTGAACATCTAGGATAAAGCAAAAAGGAGAAATATATATTATAGAAAAAGAGGAAACCACAATTTGTAATACTCACGTGTCCGCTAGCACGTGTACTATTTTTGATGATGTTAGAAACCAACCGAAATATTTCCAAACTCTTCTCAACAACAGTAATAGCTAATGCATCATATTCTTCCTCAATATTCTTTGAAACTTGACCATTTCCAGTAGTATTCGTACTACATTTTGGTGACACTGCATTTGTTATTCCCACAATACTAGACGCAGTTGCATTTGCAATAGAACAATACAAACAAGACATTGTTAACAATGATAATTTTTCCAATTTTGCTGGTGTCAATGGCTCGAGCACAGGTAAAGACATCACATTGTGTACAATACTGATATCACTAACAATGGAAGGTAAACTATAGCGTATTGTATAGGCCTCAGAAGCATTTGCTGGTAAACTGAAACCTTTTTTATTCAAATATGCTTGATACTTGCGAGTGTAGCGTGACAAATGAGTAAGATTTGAACACATATCTAATAAAGTATCACCAGCACCCATACTTTGCAATGTGCTTATATTGTTTGCAATAAACATTATCTGTAACAAAAATCTTTGTATAACTACACACCCTGGAAAATCGATTACGATTGTGTCTGACTATGAACTATTTTGCGCTATAATAGATTTATTCAAATTATTTATGACACTAGTGTATTTGTATTTATATTCATAACTTATATGTATATACACGTGAGAAAACATTCCTGTTTTTAAGTCACATAACCACAAACCTTAATATCCGAATGTATTTCGCTACTAGTGGTGTCACTGGTATTTTTATTAATACAATCTGCAGTATTTTCCGGAACGAATGTCATAGAAGATGTGAAATCATGTAGTGGTATAGTTAGCTGTTCAAGAATGCTACTTGACAAGTCATAGCGAGTACGTTTAGTCTCTTTTATTGGCTGTGGTGAGGTTTCCTTCTCTTTTCCAGGTGATGGTGTCTTGACATAAGAAGGCACATTTGCATTTTTTATTATTGCAATTAATGTTGCTTCATCTGTTGCGGTAAGTAAAGACTGTCCGGTACACAATGCACGAATTGGATGAAGTAATTGCTTGGCAGTTAAAACGCTTGATACATCGCCAGGTTGACTTTGGTACTGTGGTAGTTTGGACACAAGATAGGATAGCAGAATTCTGCATGCCTGGTAAACTGCAGGCAGTTGACTCTTGGAAACTGTAATTAGAATAAATCGGTAGTAAACAGTTCCATGGTTTTCATGGTGTAATATACAAGGTGTCCCAAACCAACATCTGCGGAATTCTTGAAGACATAGGGCAGCTTCAGGTAAACATAAAATTCATGTACCGTTTTGCAATAATCACAATAATTTTCGAGTAATTAATTGTGGAAGATCCTGCCGCTGCTATTTAGGCAGACGCCCTTTCCTTCGATCTTCCACAATTAATTGCTCGAAAACTATTGCGATTATTGCAAAACGGTACATGACTTTTATGTTCACCCCAAGCCACTCTGTCTCCACGAATTCCGCGGATGTTGGTCTGGGACACCTTGCATAATGTAGTTTCGCCAAAATTCACGTTGGTTTTGCAATTTAAAAATTCATAATTCACACACTTACAGGTACTAACACAACCACTGATATAATCGGCCGTGAGTGCTGCTACAGTCGTATAAAATGTCTCATATTGCTCTTCGTGCGAGACGAACTTATGTTCACTAAAAATCAAGAATAATAACCCAGAATCAATCGATATATCACATCTTCTGTGCAACCTATGACTAATACTCATTTCTGTACTGTCACTTCGGAAAGCCGCCTTAGCAGTTTGACAAAAACCTCGGATTCTAAAAGGATTACCGTCGAAATGAATTTCACTTACCTTTTCACGATGCTCTTTACTAATTCTATAATGTCATTTTTATTGAAAGAGCCGTATGATGCAACTAATATTGGTTTCATTACTGAGGACCATTCCTCGTTGCCACCACTCTTCGCCGCCATTTTAGAAACTGGAGTATCGAAGTAGCTCCGATCTCGTAATAAATTTTACGGTAGCAGAAGATACAGTGAGTAGCAGTGGGTAGCGCAAAATGCGCCTAACAATGAGCATCGAGGAGAGATCCGCAAAGAGGGTAAGCACCAGTCAGCACAGCACTTGTTCATCTAGAGTGATCTAGAGGGCCGTAAAATCTCGTTGTAGGAGCGCCACTTTGGTGTAACTACTTAGCAAATCAACATGGTTTATATTGCAACTCCGTAAGTACCGTTGATCGAACAGAGCACTGCAATTATCTCTGGGGCCCGCTAGGACCAGGAAAATGGCCCCTGGAAATTCATGGACGGTGACCTTCTTTAAAACAATCTGTCCTCGATGCAATAAATTCTTCGATACATAGACTACCTAAAAGTAATTAGAATGACCAACTCCATGGCACCATATATGTAACACTACTATATTGCTAATGGACTGAAAAGGCGACGCAAAAACCACGGTGCAGCATATATCAACCTCTCACTCTCACCATAGTATACTATGCTTTCAGTTTATACTTTCGGCAGAACTGCGCATGCGTGCGTTCTATGGAGCTGCTAACGCATGCCCATTATGTTCGAAAGTACGATGTTCTGTCTCACTTGCTCGGCGCCGCTCCCACTTATAGGAAATATCATGGCTAGCAATATAGAAGTATTACATATATGGAAATCCCCCTCCTTACATAAGCGCTGATTCTCTGTGAGAATCCATGGTACCGATTTGACAGCTAAAATCTACAAGGGAAAGGAGCTGAGAAAAAGAATTAAGCAATTTACTAGAGAGTACTCATGAGCAAATAACTGGTTAATTACTGACAGAAAAATCAGATGGCACCACGTGGCCACACCGGTTTCGTCGTGAAAGTGTTCGACAGTGTGAGCAAGTGTGAGAAAGTGAGGTTGGACGTACCGTATGTGTCTTCAGTATGTCAATCGAAAATAAAATATCCGATGTTACGGAAAAGGTTTCAGAAATGGATGTTGAGGAAACAGGGAAAAAACTCACCCACAAGGAGAAGAAGAAGTTGAAGAAACAGCAGGAGTATGAAAAGGCGATGGAAATGCTTACGAAGACCGGTCAGGGACACAGTGAGCTAGAAACAAATTTCACGGTCTCTCAGAGCCAAAATCAACAACGAGGCAATCAGCAACTAGATAATGCTGTTGACATTAAAGTAGAAAATTTTAGTATAGCTGCCAAAGGAAAAGAACTTTTTACTAACGCAAGTTTGCTCATTGCGCAAGGAAGACGTTATGGGTTGGTTGGGCCCAATGGGTAAGTTTGCGCTACTAATAATTTTTTTACTCACATTATATTCAGGCTGTACTCTAATCTTTTTTGCTTCTACAGCCATGGCAAAACAACTTTGCTACGACACATTGCGAACAGAGCTTTTGCAATTCCTCCTAATATAGACGTATTATACTGCGAACAAGAAGTTATAGCCGATGATACTCCAGCGGTCGATGTTGTCCTTAATGCCGATGTAAAGTGTAGAGAATTACTTGCCGAATGTAAAAAATTAGAAGAAGAAAGTGAACAAGGTGTTACAACTGGGCAAGATAGATTGCAAGAGGTACATATTTATGTTGTCAATTTGTGTTAAAGTTCCTTGCATATATGAATTATTGCGAGTTACAGGTTTATGAAGAACTGAAAGCTATGGGTGCAGATTCAGCAGAGCCACGTGCAAGAAGGATTCTTGCCGGTTTAGGATTTAGTCGTTCCATGCAAGACCGTCCAACGAAAAATTTTTCCGGTGGTTGGCGTATGCGCGTTTCCTTGGCACGGGCTCTTTTCATGGAGCCTACACTATTGTTACTTGACGAACCAACAAATCATTTGGATCTAAATGCAGTGATTTGGTTGGATAACTATCTTCAAGCTTGGAAAAAGACATTATTAATTGTCTCTCACGATCAAAGCTTTTTAGACAATGTGTGCACGGATGTAATACACTTAGATCAACAAAAATTATTTTACTATAAAGGAAATTATAGTATGTTTAAAAAAATGTACGTACAGAAACTGAAAGAAATGGTTAAAGCTTATGAGAAACAAGAAAAACGTTTGAAAGATTTGAAAGCTTCTGGTCAGAGTAAAAAACAAGCTGAGAAGAAGCAAAAGGAAGCTCTTACTAGAAAACAAGAAAAAAATAGAACAAAAATGCAAAAGCAAGAAGATGATACTGGACCACAAGAATTGTTGCAAAGGCCTAGAGAATATATTGTGAAATTCAGCTTTCCAGATCCACCTCCGCTTCAGCCTCCTATTCTTGGTCTTCACAGTACGTTGGCGCATACTTTTATTTGTGTACTTTGCGAGGATAGCACTCTAAAATTGTTAACTTTCTTTTCAGATGTAACATTTGCTTACGAAGGACAGAAATCTCTATTTATTGAAGTAGACTTTGGTATAGATTTGAATTCGAGAGTAGCTATAGTAGGACCTAATGGTGTTGGTAAATCTACATTCTTAAAGTTATTAATGGGTGACATAGTACCCCAAAAAGGAGATCTTCTAAAAAATCACAGACTGGTATGTTGCTAGATTTCATATTAAGTAATATATGGAGGTGTGCGTAAATTTTTATTAACATTAAAACTTCGTTATTTTTCTGTATAGAGGATAGGTAGATTTGATCAGCATTCCGGAGAACATCTCACTGCTGAAGAAACTCCATCGGAATATTTAATGCGTTTATTTGATCTGCCGTATGAAAAAGCTAGAAAGCAGTTGGGTACATTTGGTTTAAGTTCCCATGCTCATACCATCAAAATGAAAGATTTGTCAGGTGGTCAGAAAGCACGTGTTGCCTTAGCCGAGCTCTGCCTCAATGCCCCGGATGTTGTGATTTTGGATGAACCTACGAATAATTTAGATATAGAATCGATTGATGCTTTGGCCGAGGCTATTAACGAATACAAAGGTGGAGTAATTATAGTCTCGCACGACGAACGTCTCATCAGAGATACAGAATGTTGTTTATATGTAATAGAAAGTCAACAAATCAATGAAATTGACGGAGATTTTGATGATTATAGAAAGGAATTGTTAGAAAGTTTAGGGGAAGTTATAAACAATCCGAGCATAGCTGCAAATGCTGCTGTTCAACAATGAGATATATTTACGCATTTGTCATAGGAAATATTTTCTGGTGGCCTGTAAACTTTGAACATTTATTAGTATCGATTACAATTGAAACGCCTTTAATAAGATGTTTGCGCATGCAGACATTTTAGCACAAAATTATATTTTACGTTATAAATCTTCCAATATATAAATATAAAAATAAAGTATGCTCTAATGTGTGTATGGTTGGAGATTGGATAATATATGTTGTATCTTTATTGAAACTACGTCCATGTGTTATTTTGTACAATCCTTATTTGACGCTAATTAAGCAGTGTGCGTGACAATGAATATCTACACAATGTTTCATTCGTGCAAAACTTGACATTAGAACTTTTGGTTGCTAGATTATAAATTAGGAAATTTAGTTCTTTCTCATATTATTTTACTAGTTATTTTCCAATGCTACCATCGTATTTGGCGGCACTGAAACGTGCGTGCAACCGGCGGCGCAATGTTCGCTGCCAAAAAGGGCAGACGAGGGATGTGAAAATTGTCAAATATTTTGCGCGAGGTGGTGTTCTACGGAGAGCTCCATAGTGTTGCGAAGCATCGTCACGATGTCGAGCACTCTGGAGAATAAAATATTAACTTTGCAAGAACGTCTTAGAGCAGAAAACGAATCGAGAGATAGAGACAGGCAAAACAGCGAGGTTGGACCAGGAACGGGTCTGCAGCCGTCATCCTCGAGTTCTGGCTCGAGTCCTATTGTCCGAAGACCGAAGCAGCGTGAGTGCACTTGGAACATGATAATTTACTAAAAACAAATTTCTTTCAGAAAAAGCTTTGATTCAATGTAAAGACACTTTACTCGAATACCTAGGTGTACAGGTTATGTTGACGATCATATTTTATTCTATTGATACTTTTCAGGATATTCTTATAGTTCTGAAATTTTGTAATTTCTTCCTACGACTTGACATAGAACATAATAGCCCAATTACTCTGTAAAGTGTCAGTATTTTTATGTACCACGTACTATGAGCTTATATCTTTATTGTCAAATGTTTAGTGCTAGCTAATTGTCTATGTTGTTAATAACATAATGATTTTTACTGTGATTCATTATCAAGAAAATTGTTACTCGGTTAATATTTTTCAAAAAATATTGCTATCTATTATATGTTATGACGATTAAATGTTAGGTGTTTTGAGGATGCACATAGAAATTCATCATATATCTTTTCGTTTTATCGTATTTAAGTATTGGTTATTACTCAGTGAAGAAATATAATGTATTATAGCTTATTGTATAGTGGCACTGAAGCTTGCTTTACGTGCGCCAATTAAATTTGGCATATAACTTTATATTTTCCATTTTGTGTAGTAATCAGATCTTATAATAACCTGTATAAATGCATATTTATGTTATTGAATACATAAGATTAGATTAATAAATAAAATTTTCTTGCGGCAGTTGGAGAAATGGGTACTCCAACACGACCAAGACGGCAGCTGGATCTGCCAGTTTCGCAGATGGTACCTCCAAAGAAACACGATAGTGAATTTGAATCAAAATTGCAAGAAATTATGAAAATGAATGGGATATTGAACATCAATGGTCAAAGGTATCAAACCGAAATGAAGGATTTAGAGCATTTAGGAGAATTAGGAAATGGAACTTGTGGACATGTTGTTAAAATGAGGCATAAACCCAGTGGTGTTGTAATTGCTGTAAAACAAATGCGACGTTCCGGTAATGCAGAGGAAAATAAAAGGATTATCATGGATCTGGATGTAGTATTGAAGTCGCACGATTGTCCATATATTGTGCAATGCTTGGGTTGCTTTATCACAGAATCAGATGTATGGATTTGCATGGAGCTAATGGCAACCTGTTTGGACAAATTACTAAAGAGGAGCAGACAAGCAATCCCCGAAGATTTCCTAGGGAAAGTTACAGTAGCAGTAAGTACTTCTACGCATCATAGTTCTGTTATATGCAATACTAGTTTATCACATATATTTGTAAAAATCAAAGCATTTACATTCTTCATTTTGTATAATAATGTATGTTAATTATATAGACAGTGAAAGCATTGTCGTACCTGAAAGAAAAACATGGAGTAATTCACAGGGATGTAAAGCCTAGTAATATTCTTCTTGACGAATCAGGAGGTGTTAAGTTATGTGATTTTGGTATATCTGGTCGATTAGTTGACAGTAAAGCAAAAACTAGAAGCGCAGGTTGTGCTGCCTATATGGCTGTAAGTATTCCGTTTTTCATATATATATTCTTATTTATTATATTTATTGGTACACATTGTATTAAATAAATGTGGCCGATGTTCACATATTTAAGTCAATTTTGTAATGTGTAGCCTGAAAGGATAGATCCCCCTGATCCCACAAAACCAGATTATGATATAAGAGCCGATGTGTGGAGTTTGGGTATTACCTTAGTAGAGTTGGCCACTGGAGTATTCCCTTATCGAGATTGCAAGACTGATTTTGAGGTAATTGTTGTGGTAATGCAAAAGAATTGTTACAAACACTAACATTCATATTTGCACCAGGTATTAAGTAGAGTGGTGCAAGATGATCCACCTGCTCTTCCACCAGATGCCCCTTTCTCGAAGGAATTTAGAAGTTTTGTCAGCTGCTGTCTCACAAAAAATTATAAACATCGTCCAAAATATCACAAACTTATGGAACATCCGTTCATACGAAAGTATGACATTGTACAAGATGGTGATGCAAATTCTCCTCTACCAAATACTGGTTGTCAGTGGTTTGGCAGAGTCATGCGACAATTAGAACCAAGGTAGGCAGATGGTGAATTTAGTATTTGTTAAAAAATTTTTTGAATAGTATTAGTAAATGTTAGGACATATGTCATAGCAGATAGAGTAATAGTGCCCTGCTGAAAAGTAAAATGATATAGTCGTTCAATAGAATTTTAAACTTGGCATGAAATCCCTAACTAATATGGTAATAATTTGGTTTGGTCTGAGAATAACTGGGTATTACATTACACACTGGTTTTAAAAAAATGTTAACACACATTAGCATCTACAGTCAGTGGGTAGGTATTAAAACAGCTTCAAAATCGATACTGTGTTTTAAAATTGGGTTTTCTTTGGGCAATATTGACTTTTATGTTTATTTTTGACTGTTTGCCAAATGAAATTTACAAACTGTCCGTATATTTCAATTAAAAGTTTGCGTGCGTGTTAAATTGTGTTGCAGCGTTGAGCTTGAGGGAGGCAGTGCAGCGTAGCATCCCCTCACCCTCGCTCCTGCCCCATTTTCCATATTCCTCAAAAATTTACAGAAAAACCCTAAAAAACTTAAAAACAATACACCTCAAAAATACCCAAAAATCTGCCCGATTTTCATTTCGAGTTGTTTGGTTTGTGCACGCGCCTGTTACACACCCCACCCTTCAACCCCCGCTCATGGTAAGCATTCTTTTTATTTATTTCAATATTCATTTATTTATTTTTATATTATATAGCGACTCACATGTGGCACACGTGTTTATACCCTAAGTATGCTCCATACTTCTTCAAGAGTTCTGATTTATATTACAATTTATAAGATTTATTTAATTATTTCCAGATATACAATCGTGCTAGAGTCTTGGCATGAATATTTCGAGATATAGATATTCCACATAGTTTTTCACCTTATTAAAATGTCCTTTGACCTTATCTATGTTGCATGAAACTATGATTAACGCTCTAACTTTCATTAATTCTGTATAGCCTCAGATTTTTTACAGAAACATCATGGTACATTTATAATGGATGACAGTGGCGTTTGTGAAAGAATCAAGTCACTGTCCAGGGAGTCAATTTCCTTCTTTAGCGTGTTTATAAGTGGTTATATATTTAGTTTTGGATATTTTAGTTTCAGGTTGCCAACGGGGCAGCAGCGAGTTACTGGTCATGTATCCCTTAAGCAAACAGCTCATCTCAGAGCACAATCTGAAGTACCAGCTTTTTTGAGAAGCAACACCACCAAAGATCCACAAAACTCCAGTTTTCTGCCATTTCATCAGCGATCAAACAGTGAAAATGGTGCAACATATGTACCTTATAGTCCATACACATTCAGACGAAAAGATATTTCCAGACCGTTTTCTCCGCCAATGAATAATACAGAAGAACCAGAGGCAAATTTTCAACGCCCATTTTCACCATATAGACAACATGTTGAGCAGAGCAGAGACTGTTCTTTAAATCGTTGTTCATCGAATGGTCAAGAGAAGCAAGATGCTAGACCGTTTTCTCCATATAGGCAGGATGCTACAATCGATACTGGGAGTAGACCTTACTCCCCTTACCGCAGCCGTTTTGAAGATCGTGATAACAATAAAGACCAATGGCATACTGTGTCAAGGTCATTAAGCCCCTTTGCTAGAGATTATTCACCATGGAGACGTGAAAATGTAGATCCGCCGGGAGTAATACAACCGCCATGTGAAAGTGGCCGGTATTCACCATTTCTACAACAGCGACTTGGTCAGTCACCACCTGTACCTCAAACTCATCCACAAATCCAAGATAATTATGGCAGTCCTATGATTAGCCGTAAGAGGTACACATTATCAACCGTACATATTTATGCTGATATTATTTCCATATGTTTAATATATTGCCTTTTATAAACATTGATTGTTTACACAGGTTTCCATCAGAGCCACCTCCACAAGGCTCACATGGTTCTACTAGTCCTCAACTGTTAATTTCTCGTTTCGCACATCAGTTAAAACAAGAGCCACCACCTAGCATACCACCATCTCAAAGTGGATCCAAAGAATCCGCAAAAAAACGTTTTGCTTCATATGTTCGTCTCAGGCTTGGTAGTGACCGAGCGCCTTCGCCGGAACCGCCGCCGAGATTCAGTCGCGGTGAATCGCCACTAGCTCTTAGAAGGAATCTGGCAGATCAGGCATCTCCTTCCTTTCCCCGAAGGTGCGATGTAGGAATAATTGGAAACAACATAACTTTAATTCAAAGATGATTTACATAATTGGTTGGACAGTGTCACAATAATCTAATTTATAGGTACGTGTCTCCCTCTCCGCCGCAACCGCCACCTAGAAGGTTGTCAGAGAGTAATTCTGTGCCTGGCAGTCCTCAACATGTACGAGCTCGCCTGCGTTATACTCCTGAACCTCAAAGAAGACCTCCGCCACCATAACCCACCGTTATTGTTAAATCTTATTTCTTGTTGGTGCCATACGCGATAAAAGTCACTTAATGGATCACATGCACCACATAGAAGGGTGTTGTACGAATTGATGGCTACGCACAGAGAATCTGTGTGAACAGTGTTCTGGAATAGTGTAAACCAAAAGAAGTCTTTGTAATACTCGAGCACCGTGGACTGTTTTACACATGAGCGGCTCGCGTACTCGTGCCCGATGTATGTTGTACACAACAGTGAGGTTCATTCACAGCATTAAATTTAGATGAGTAAGTGGGTGTGAGAGAACGGTCTCTGGAACTAACCCTTGCACGGCTTTTTTTTCATGGCCACAATATAAACGTGTTGAACTACATTGTCAATAACTCTGGTATCGACGTGTATTTATTAGAATGCAATACGATGCTCAACTTTTTATATCGCTTGTAAAGATAAAAATGGAAGTAGCATATTCGACATTTTTCTAAAATCTTTAATGGGGATACGGCATCGTGTTAAATGCGTAAACCGTTCCTATCAATCTTCGTTTACGCCTTTTTGTTCAACCAAGAGACTTTTTATGGGGAAAGAAAATATACATATATACTTGCCACGGAACTCGCAAACGCTCTCTCCTCAGACGGCCTTGCAGTACCACTGCAACTCGAATTAGCTTCTGCGATTTTTCCACGTTTTATTATTATTTATAATAATAGTGAGTTCAGTTATCGCTGTACTCGGGAATTATCAGTTATAAATCGTATAACAAGGAATCGTCTATTTGACTTTTCCATCATTAAAGCACAAGTCTCACGCCTCTAGGCTACAAATTTCAAAGAATATATATTATTCAATCATGAGGCGTGATTATGGCTAAAATGTTGTAATTATTATTTTAATTAACATTTATTAATTAACTTCATTCAGTCTACACTCATAATCGCCTTTGTCGCTTATTTGACAAGAGGATCTGTTGCAATGTAAATAAACTTATATTTATACGAATATTTAAATCTTTTCATCCTTCCTCTTTCACGTTCGGTAGATTTTCAAGTTTTTACATAAGTTTTCACAAACGTGGTTTGGAGCATGCGCATCTACATCTACAATGAGATTTGCCTTTGTAATAGAGGACATAAAAAGAAACGTCCAAATGAATAATTATTATGTCTCTTTATCACTGACTACACACAATCTCATTAAAATTGGTAAGGGTCATGCGCATTACTGTACACCTTAGTTGTGTGTCCGTTTTATACACGTATGCAGATATAATAATGTATGACCATTATATCAACAGTTTTTTTCATTTTAACGAATCTGCATTTTCGACGATATTCAAATTTTGCTTCTTACAAAGTCATATTCACATGCCTATTAAATATTTTATTTTTATGTGTGCTACGGCAATTGTGGCACATCTGCCCCTTGATAATAATAGTTTTATAATCTCTTAGAGCGACAGATCATAAATTAATTATTCGTAACTGTTTTCTCTAATACTTTACAGCGCCTCGTTGAGCATTCAGTTTTGTGCCAATCGTATCGTATTGATTGTGCATTCCGATTATTTTTATTGTAAAAGTGTGGCACGGTTTTTTTTATCTTTAAGATACAGGTAGAGTAAAATTTAGGATAAACTCTTTTACAAATTTACATATTCCATTTTAATGCTTTTGCTTGTACTCTACGTATTTTCTTTTTCTTTCAAGAGAGTCCAAGCATTACTCTTTTCTCGGTGGCGTCAAGTCGTTTCACGATTTGTAACGATAAGGGCTCTACCGAGGATCGTTTTAAAAATAAATTCCTCGCTTGGATCGGCCCGTCCCTGAGCAATCAATATGGCCTCCAGTTCTACGCGGGGCACGGCAGCGTACTGTAGGTTTTTCGGGAAAATCAACTAGTAAAATCACGTCGCAAGAAAAATTAATTAGTCAAATAGCTGGACAGTGTAAGAAAACATATTTTCAACGTATTTGGGAAAGTTTCAGCAAAAGTGTTAAGTCAGAAACAAAGCCTGAACGCGTCTTGCCGAAGCCGTTGCCAGTGTACAAGACATCATTGACGTTGATACACAGTTGTTCGATGCTCATTCCGAGTGCTCTAATCAGCTTCGTATTATATACGCAGAGTATCATGAGATGCGCAGGTGGATATTCAGGTTCGTAGTGACAAGTCCCTGTTAGCATTATGTCGGATAATAAATGTAAAGACC
This sequence comes from Tiphia femorata, assembly GCA_944319695.1. Lineage (NCBI taxonomy): Eukaryota > Metazoa > Arthropoda > Insecta > Hymenoptera > Tiphiidae > Tiphia > Tiphia femorata. The sequence goes on from OX090899.1 coordinate 4,929,667, forward strand.
CGCCAACAATCGAGGGTTGTCAAGAAGAGGGCGAAGATGAAGACATGGCTGCCGAAGGGGTCGAAGATAAGGTCAGTATCCAGCAGATCCTGGAAGGTATGACGAATGAATTTAACAAAAGTGTGAGTCCCGTGAAAAATACAGACATCAGCCGGTCAGACAAATCGGAGCTTGAAGAGCCCGAGAAAATCTCACTAGTTGATGAACCATCAACAGTTGAAACAGACTCTGACGAAGGTAGAGAAGAAGTTGCGATAGTTGCAGAAAAATCAGGAGAACAACCTCACGAAGAAATTCAGAAGGAAGAAGAAAATGTTACAAAACAAGAAGCAACCAAAAAGGACAATGGAATTCCGCGAATTGTTTTGACATTTAGAACTATCGATGAAAACACTGATCACGGTAAAAAGACGAAAATTTCCAGTTGTTCTTCAAATCTTACGCTAGTCCCAGATGAATTGGCAAATTGCGAACAGATTGGTGGTGTCTCGGTGAAAATAGAAAATGCTGACGAAAACTCTGACATTGTTGAAAAGTCCGATTCAGAGGAAGGAAGAACAGAAGAACCTTCTAAGAATGCGGAGGAGAAGAATGTTCACGAACAGGATCAGAAAGAGGAGGAGAAAAAGTCTGAGGAAGCAGAACCAACTGTACAAGATAAGACTGATACTATAGAGAAGGCGAATGAGAATAGTGAAGTTAACACGTTATTAACGGAATCAGCGGAACAACCAGAACCAACTGCACCTGTAACGAGAAAAAGGAGAGCTGGACGAGCGAGATTAAGAGCACTTAGGTTTTTTTTATTTCTTTTCCTTCAAATTTTTAACATATTTGTCATCATATATGTATGTATAAATCTCCCATGATCTTTTTAGCCATACAACAGAAGAGACACCTGGTCCTAAGCGTTCTGCAAGGAGATTATGCAAAGAGTCATTAAAGAGCACTGTCCTAGAAAGTGCAATGGCACGAAAGGAGAAATCAAACTACACAGAGGAGCATTTAAAATTTAAGAAGCAACGAAAATACAGTAAACCAGGACGTCCGAAAAAATTGGTGCAGTCTAAGGAATCGGCTAAACAGACACAAAATAAGGCACCTGAGATTCGCCATGAAACTGAGTCATCTGTGCCAGAAACAAATAGCAGTATTTCAGATATAAATACATCCTTGGAAAATTCACGCAACAGTACATTAGACAACAGTGTCAACGATATAATTTTAGATGATTCGCAAAGTTTTTCATCGGATTTCGATGGCATGCCAAAATTATCCCCGATGATAAAAGGTGTGGATGTGCAAATAAAATTAATTAATTCTGTCGGTAGTCCTATAAATGACGAAACGCCATTAGCAGACATTGAAAAGCCATTTTTAAAACCTGCCACTGCACGCCCAAAAAGAGAAAGGGGACGCCCTAGAGGAAGTCAAGCAGCCAGAAAAATTGCAAAAGCAGATTCATTTGATGGTAATACAAAAAAGCATACACATTTCCATTTCTGCGTTTTGTGTATATTGTAGCTAATGTTTTTTGCAGATGGTTCTCCTTCTGTAGCAGAGGCAGGAAAACCAAATGATTATCCTGAAGGTACATTACCCTTTCATATATGAATATTTGATATAAAAATGACCCTAATGTCTATACGTTGATCTAGAAGGTGCTGTACCTGCAAAGAGAACCCGTCGAAGTATGGCACCAAGTCCAAGTCCAGCAGAGGGACAAGCATCAAAGCCAGAATCAACAGCAATTATAAGTGATGTTAGTATATTCGTTGAGTTAATCTACTACAAAAATCTTTACTGTGGAATACATTGCTAACTTTCTAATAATATTTTTTAGACTTATGGCCAATCAATGTTATGTTTATGCCAAGTACGATCTCAACTTTATGTGACAATAACAGGTTCTGGAGCACCATTGTACTGCACAGCAATCGACTCAATTGATAATAGATTAGTTGGATGTTGCAACGAAGTTGATAGTAATGATGTAGCAATGAGGAGACCTAGCACGCGAGTTCCATTTATTATCCTATGCCGTATGCACAAAGAGAGACTGTTAAGGCATAATTGTTGTCCTTCTTGTGGCCTCTTCTGCTCACAGGGAAGATTTGTTCAATGCACTAATGGTCATCAGTATCACAGAGAGTGTGAAATTTATCCTAATAAAAAAGGAGTTTGTCCACACTGTGGTAGTGAAAGTACAGCGTATGATGTAATGGTAACTATGTGTGGTATGCGAAGACCTGTGTACATTCCGACACGGAAAAAGTTTTCTAAATTGCCCTCTGCAAAAATGAGTTTGCCAGGGAAAGGAGATAACACAAAGTTAGCAGAGAGTCCACCTAGTCCTTTGATTCAACCTGATATTATCAAAATTCCTGAGCCATCAATCAATGCCGAAAGGCCTGAACGTTATACAATAATGAGTCTTTACACATCTGTTAAAAATGGAGATCTAGAAAAATTAGTAAATGTTTTAGGTATATTGCACAATATTATTCTTGCTATTTTTTGCTGCAACCCGATTTTCGAAAGTTGAAGTAATTTTTTAATTATTGCAGCATGTGGATATAATGCAAATCATACATTCCGAGATTATGCTCACCGTACTGGTCTGCACATAGCTGCAGATAAAGGACATTTATCTTGTGTACATGTTTTGGTACAAGCAGGTGCTCAATTAGATATAATGGATAGAAATCAGCTAACACCATTAATGCTAGCTGCAAGCAAAGGTAAAGCTGATGTGGTGAAATACTTAGTTAGAATAGGAGCAGATGTTACATTAAAAGGCGAAGATGGCATGACAGCATTGCATATGGCGGCAAAGTGCGGACATCTAAAAGTTTGTCAAATTATTTTGACTGAATGTAAAGTGCCAAGGACTTTAGTAGGTAATAACAAGACCGTATCTTACAGAGAATAATTATTTTCAATTAAATTGGAATATCATTAATATGATTTTCTATTTTAAGATTCAGTGGACGATGGAGGTTGGACGAGTTTAATTTGGGCATGTGAATTTTGTCATGCCGATGTTGCCCGTTTTTTGTTGGATAAAAAATGTGATCCTTTGATACGCGATGCTGAACAAAACATTGCTTTACATTGGAGTGCATATAGTGGAAGTGCTGAAATTACAGAAATGCTTCTTAATGAGGGATGCGATGTTAATGCTGTTAATGTTCACGGGGATACCCCTTTGTAAGTATTTATTTATATATTTGAGTTCCATCTAAAAAGCACTTATATTCAAATTTTTCATACGAAAATTTTTACTTAGGCACATAGCTGCACGGCAGGATCAATATGCAGTCAGTGTTTTATTATTGGCACGTGGTGCAAAAGTAGGAGAAGTCAACGCAGCTGGTGAAACTGCAGTTAACTGTTGCACTACTGATGGAGACACTATGGCAGCACTAAGGTTGAATGCTAAAGTTAATGAGTTATCCGAGCACATGTGGGAGAAAACAATTAAAATTTTAACTAAGTATGTTGGAGTGTTATAAATAATATTTTAGAAAATGCAATGGCATTGTTCACTTCATAAAAATTTTTGTAGTGATATTTCACGTGGAAAAGAAACGAATCCTATACAATGTGTTAATGGATTTGATGCTGAAGATAAGCCAACTGATTTTCTTTATGTAACTGAGAATTGTTTTACAAGTAGTATAAATGTTGACCGTACAATCACATCTTTGCAATCATGCAGATGTGAAGATAATTGCAGTTCAGAGAAGTGTTTATGTGGAAATATAAGTCTGAGATGCTGGTACGACGAAGAAGGAAAACTTATATCTGAATTCAATTATGCCGGTATGTAAATTATAATATATGAGAACATGAAATTTGTAATTCCATATAAATGAATTACTCTGTTTTGGTGTAGATCCTCCAATGCTGTTTGAATGCAACCCAGCATGTGACTGCAACCGAATCACATGCAATAATCGAGTTATTCAACATGGTTTGACTCAGAGATTTCAATTGTTTAGAACAAAAGGAAAAGGGTGGGGATTGAAAACTTTAAGGCACATTCCTAAGGGTACTTACGTTTGTGAATATGTTGGTGAAATTATTTCGGACTCCGAAGCTGATCACAGAGAAGATGATTCTTATCTATTTGACTTAGATAACCGAGTAAGGAATACTAAATCAATGGGCGCGTTCAGCAGACACAACTGTTGTGCAACTGTTGAGCTATACTGATCACTGCTGATCACTGATCGTATACTGATACTGTGGTAGCGCTAACTGAGCGGAGTGCGTTCAGCAGATACTCGCCAACAGTTGCACAACAGTTGTGTCTGCTGAACGCGCCCAATGTAAAGCTTGTACAAATTAGACTAATCGTTCTCAAGATTAATCCAACAATACATACATTTAGGATGGGGAAACTTATTGCATCGATGCAAGGCGATATGGGAACATTGCACGTTTTATCAATCATTCTTGTGCCCCTAATTTGCTGCCTGTACGTGTATTTGTTGAACACCAAGATTTACATTTTCCAAGGATAGCATTTTTTGCCAATCGAGACATCGAAGCTGATGAAGAGCTAGGGTATGTTAACAAACGATTGATGCGTGAGCTTTTGAATAAGTGTACATATTAGAAAACAGATATTGTTTCATGCAAAACATTTCAATAATAAACTTTTTGAATATTTGGTTTTGGTTGGCTGCTCTTTCGTTGCTTGTAGTTACAATTTCTTTACCTAATAATTTCTCATTGTTTCCTATTTTATTTTGTAAGACTCTCTATAAAAATTGTGAACTTTATTTTGGCCAAATTATTAGATGACCGAATTAGTAGTTGTGGCTTATTGGCTAAGGATGAATATATCTTTTATATCTTCTTTTAGCATGGATGTCACTAATGGCTACTACTTTTAATTACTAGGAAAATTATGTTAAATCAAGGAAATCAAGTTTGTTGATTGTATTGAATCTATTTGTAAGTTTTTCATGTACTTATGGATAACAATCAATGCAAAATTCTTTGCCTTCAGCTTTGATTACGGAGAAAAATTTTGGATAATAAAATGCAAGTCGTTCACGTGTACCTGTGGAGCTGAAAACTGCCGATATTCTGAGAAGACTATACAAGTAACATTGGACAACTACCGCCGAAAAATGCAACAAGAAGAAATGCTCGCCGCTCAAACGTAACTGTAAAACAGACTAGCCATTCTTAGGTGTTTCTATTATTGTCTTTATAGTTTTATTTCACATATACATGTATATTGGAGAGTGAAATTGAATCTCCAAATTTGGGTCTCGTCGACATCAATTCTCATGCATAGGTTGTGGAATTGACAAATGCAAGTACAAACGGTGGTGGGATTTAGATTTTTGCAGAGTATGTATTAAGATGTTTCACCTCGCAATCAAAGTTAAGCAGGGACTACGCTTCGTTCCAGTTTGCTAATATCAAATATTCGTCCATATATTTTCCTCAAGCTTGGCTGTACTTTCCTACATTGCCGATTTTCTTGGAAAAATTTTTCCATTTTACGGTTTTTTAGCTAAATGATAATATGCATAATATATAATTGTTAAATAATTACGTGCGTAAATCACGAATGTTGAGAGAATGTAATTGTTCTCTGATTGTAATAATTGTTATAGATATGTAAGTATGGTATGTTAGAGACAGAGAGAGAGAGAGAGAGAGAGAAAGGGAGAATGATCATGCTGTATGAAATTCGTAATGCCAATCTATTTTAGATATGTTCTTTAGGAAGCATTACGAATTTACTCTTTTATCTCTTCATTTTTAAAGAGAGACTGTTGATGAATGTGTGATTTCTTTCAAATGATGTTAAATGTAAGGTTACACCTTTGTGTACAAATGATTGATCTTTTGTATAATAAAAGTTGTAGTCCTTTGTAACGGTTTAATACTATATGCTCTGACCATGAAATTTTACGTATATTTATAAATAGATTGAGTTCGTTCATTTTTTGGAAACTTTCAAAGATCAATTGAATAAGTTTACGAAATGGTTTCATGAGTTTAGTTGGGAAATTCACAGATGGCGATGTCGGACGTAAAATTATTTACCTTTCACTTTTAGTAACACTAACCAAACGGAAAGATGGCAGCACACGTTCTAGACGTACTGTACTTCCTTATACATGTCACTGTACATTCCGTTGGAATAATCACAAAAAGAATGAAATGTTTATTTAAAAAGAATATGTCAACAATATATGTAAAAACTTATGCTAAATTATGTGAATGTGTTCTTCTGATAGTTACTAATTCCCTATAGTTGCCTTTTTTCAAAAGGCAGAGAGGGAGAGAGAAAGAGAGATAGAGAGAAAACAGATCGAAAATCAAATACCCCAAACACAATCCACAAGTATCCCAGTTAACTCGAACAAAGTTATGTTACATTTTCGAAAAATATGGATCAATATTAATATCTAAATTTGTAATGTCGAGTATACTTGGGCCCTCCATTTTCCTTGCACCGTGTCATTTTCAACATTCTTCAACTTCGAAATAGGCGCCTGAGTCGACGGTCCTCGTCGGTGGAACGTGTGAGCGTGCGCACTTGTAGGGCGCCGGTGATTGGTTGACTGGATCGGAAGGTCCGAAATTCAACTGGTGAAGCGGCAGTTAGTGTAGCGACCGTGGAAGCGCTTGCAAGCGCTATGCGTAGCAGTGTAGAGTCGTAGAAAGTTTTATTTTGCACATTCTTCGTGAGTGCCCAAAGAGAGAAAGGTTACCATTGTCTCATTATTCGCGCTTAGAGATCATTTGAACTATTAGTTTCGTATGTGCGGTACGCGTTCTCGATTATTCCAAAGTATCACGGGAGAAAACTTTGGTGCACGATCGACGACAATGAAATGTCGCGTCGCGGCGATGTTCGTTCGAGTGACAGTGAATCTTCATTAGTGGTGCTGCCCAATACGATAATCCACGAACGATAATTACGATGACCAGCTGACAGATAGACACTTGCTCTGCCTCCTTGCGGCGTCAGCGGGGCTAGGACGAGGAAACGGTGGAAGGTGAGTTTTTAATCGCCATTTTTCACTCACTTTATTCCTTATTTCCAGACTCAACCTTCGAGTATATTTTATTTCCGAATCGATCGTACGGAGATCACTCGATTCGAATCGAAGTATTCCAAATCGAAACATTTATTCGTTATTTCGAAATTCATTTTTTTTTCAAACGTTTGATTTCCGAATCGATTGTACGGAGATCGCTCACTGGCAATTTAAATATTTGACATGGAAAAAGCTCGTAACAATCAGCGAGCTTTTTTCGAGGAACACGCAGCAGAATGTGCAATAAGGACATCGTTCTTCATCTTCTTTTTTTCGATGTAAATTCTGTCGCCCGAATATACCAATCATACTCTACGATTTCAGAATCTGAGACAAAATTCTGAATCTTCTTTTGCATTTTATACGTGCATATTTCTAACGAGCAATACCCGGAAGGATGTTTGACGGTTGGGTACATTACCTGTTAATGGTTTTTATCGCTTGAACGTTTTATTGCCAACAAACCGTGAAACTGGGAAGGGTATTGAAAGACAGTTATTACGAATAAAATTTCGCAAGAGATAACTTCGATATCTCTTAAATTTTTTGATATCTCATTGTTGATTAAAAATGTCGAAAGCTCTCTCGAAAATTATTCGAATTGATTCCACAGATTCTTCGATGCTAGGGTATGCCATTCGAGGAGCTCATTCTTTTCCTTTTCTCATCCTCTTCGGTCCATCGTTTTCTCCAGGAGGCTCGCGCGTGTTCATTTCTCTCTCGCGTCGCGAATTCCAATTTTTCCGCGTGCTTGTTGCATCTCACTGGAGTTTGCTCTCTTTCTCCTATCGCTTGGCCTCTTCGTCCGTCCCCCTCTTCCTCATCGTCAAGCTCGCGCATTCTTTTCTCTCGCCATTCCTTCTTCCCTCATCCACCTGTTTCTCTCCTCGCTCTCGAGAGATCTCACCAGAAATTCTCCCTTCCATCCAAACTGTCGGATATCTTCCTTCGCCCGCATCAAGTTCCGCCCCATTGAGAAGTTTCTCGCGTGAACTCTCGAAACGAAAGATAGGTAGAACGCGAGCTCAGAGACCATGTAACGTCATCTTTTGAATTTTCCTTCGCTGCCTTCCGTATTATTAGATATTATCGGACATTCTTGAAGTTTCTGGGAAGCGTGGCATGAGTAGCGATACGTGGAAGGATATCGGGAAGAGAGAGAGAGAGAGAAAAAAAGGCATTCCTTGCGCAGGAGCGTTGCTTTCTCGGAAATCCGATGCACGTGCAATTCTTTCGTTCGTTTGTTCGTTCTCGGTGAGCTTTTTTATTTATTTTCCAAGTTGTCCTCCCGGTGTCCGGCGCAATCGGACGGGGGGACACGATTGAGTCGGAGAAATTCGGGACAATGCGCGAAGTAATCAAGGAGTATTCGAAACTGTAACTCTCCGTCGCCACTCTCTCTCTCTCTCCTTCTCTCCTTTTCTTACCTCGTCTTCTCCACGATTCCAAGCCATCGAGGAAGCATCCTACTATAAACTGCCGCGAACTTGTCGAATACCGTCGGGAGCACCGAATCGCAGGAAAATCTTTCTCGTTCAAACGAATATTTTTCAGCGGATATCCTTTTCTGTTTCCTTCTTTTTTTTTTAATATTTGAAATGCCTTCTGCGCCAACGCGTCACCTGCCACCACACGAATATTTTATTTTTCCCTTCCTCCTCGGTTACCTTTTGTAAAATATCCATGGGATAGAACGCATCCGCGTATATTCCATTATACGTTGCTTTTAATATATTCCGTTCGACGAGGTCCGTGACTCCACCGCACCGAGTATCGCATAATAATGCTTCGAGCGGTGCCAGTGATATCGAAGTATAAAAGATCAGACCCCCAGAAGTTACTCGGCACTCGAAAAAGCATCGTGTACAACGGAAGGAGAAAGTTCGTGCTCCGCAAGAGAAATTCGAAATTCGCGAGTCTCCAAAGGGACGAGTCTCTTATTTCACCTTAGGTATGTACATACCTCGTTGATTCGCGTTTGAAGTTCCGGATTCTCGACATCGTCTTAACCTTTTCGGCCATGAGCTCCTCGTATAAGGACATAGTAAATAAATGCTTGGACACGGGATGTTATATATATAGTGTGTCTAAGTAAACTCTGTTACAAGGCAATATCTCCGTTATAGTTAATGATACGCGAAAATACCTAAGGAATAAATCGTTTGGTTCGAAGGGACGCATATTATAGAGTAGTAATGGTAAACTTTTTTGAGAAGTGGATCAAATTTTGTTCATTATTTTTTTTAGTATTAGCTCGTGGGTCTTTAAGTCGATGGCGTCACTTGGAAAGGAGGAAGTGAGGATGGTTAAAAACTACTTTTTTTTGGTTCTCACTTTAAAATCCTCTAAATATATACACTTTATTTTTTTAATATTTTCCATTCTCCTCTCTCTCCTTTATGATATAAAAAATAAGTTTATAAAAATTAATGCGTGGGTCAGTGTCTGACTCGCGTGTTCGCCATCACTGTTATAGAAATAATGTTTTTTGTCAATGTCATTTTCATCAAGGTTATATTTTTAGACATATCCAGGTCATCGGTGTTTTTTTTAAACAAGACAGCATATTTCTATCATTGTATCCTAACAGCTGAGGTCCAGACGAATTCATCGACCTATAATACAATGATCCTCATAGTTTAAAAAATAATGCTTCAACCGAAAGGGTTAACGACTTACCACTGCCTCCGCGGGAACGAGGAAATGGGCTCAAGCCCTCGTTCTCCTTCGCACCCCTCGTAGCGAGTAAAATCCCTGTAAATGGAAAATTAAACTCGTAACGACGAAATCAGTGTTCCGGGAGGCACACGGATTTAAATGCCGTCCGTGCCGTTTCCCGTTACGTGCACACCAATGTCCGAGAGCCTGGGGGTGGCGAGTAAGGGTGTAAGCGTGGGTGAAAGCGCATTAAGTTGTTTATGAACACTTTTACGTTCACCGCACCGTGGTGGTCGTTTGAAAGATGGGCGCGCCTACGAATCGACCTGTGCGCGCACCACCGACCGGTCGTCGTCGGGGCGAGGTCGTAACCCGCGTGAAATGTCGATCGCTACGTTGTATCGAGCGTTCGCACGCATCCACATTTCACCAAGAGGACGAGGAGGAGGATGGACTGTTTTCGATCGTGAAACTGTCACTCCGTGGAAACGACGCATTCTCTTTTCTCTTTTTTTTTTTTTTTTTTTTTTCTACTTTTAAACCCCGTAGAGATGATTTTTCGAACGACGTGTATTTTTATCACTGGCGAAGGTTCGAGGCATTAGGGAGAATAGATCGAAGCTGCGGAGGAGCTGTAGACAAGAAGAAAATTTCGAAAAATCTCTCAGATTTTTTTTGTTAATTTCATCTATGAATTTTTTCTATCGAGAAGTCAGTATTGCTTTGCGCGTGGTGTTAGCTTCTATGTATAACCACTGAGCGCTTGGCGCCAAGTGCTCAATGATCACCTGAATGGAAAAGGATAGCAAAATCGGTGCAGCGTTCGACGTGTTGATTGGCCAAGTCACTTGGTTTTCTGCAAGGCGTTAACATCTATGTTAATGTTATTTGAAAGTAATTGGTTATTCGAGATGCGAAAAGAAACGCTTGGTGTAACGAGGGACGTTACTCTTTCTTCTTTCTGTCTTGTGAAAGGAGGTTTCTCCTTGGAGCTTTGCTCCAACGAAAATTGTTATCAAAGAGGATTCTCCTTACTCTCTTTTTCCACCGTCGATTATCATTTTCTTTGGTACGTCAGTTGAGCGAGTCATTGGAAATTCGATCTCTTGCTTGCTTCCTCGTTTTAACGATTTCTTCCTCGACGCGGATAAAAAAATTTTCAGCCAGAAAAGGCGAGTAAAAGCGTCCAGCGGCTCCCAGGTTCGCAAGGTAAAATAGGAGCTCGTCTCTGTTACGCTAGCATCCTCACTCACGAAAAACAGGCTTCACCGAGATAGTTCAAAATCAATTAAATTAGAATTTAGCGTTAATTATGTGCTTTTCTAATATCCACTTTCTGATTTTAGTGCACGCTGATTTATTTAAGAAAATTGATCAGAACGACATTGACCGTTACAACAAGAGTAAAGTACAATTTCAAACTGGTTCTCGTGTTAAAACATTTCTAGAATTACGTCCTCGTAAAATATCAAATCTCGGTGCTCGAAGAATTGTTCTCTAAATTTAATTTAATCGTCATCGCGCGGTACGGGTACCAATAGCAAAGTACCCATTCCAACGACGACGATCTTGTCATCATTCCACCTCAACATAAAAAAGTAATTATTCCAGCTAAACGTTTGAGCACTGAAATCGCCATTGCAGTGCTAAATTAGCATCTATCTTCGATACTTTCTAAAATTTTCTGCCGTTGGATATGGTACTAGCTCAATGGAGGTGAATAGCCCCTATAAGATCGCTCTACGAGAGTGCTCGCACGTGAGAATCGAAGCTCCATGTCTCTCCATCTCCGATTACAATCGCTTCTTACTTCCACGTAAGTCTCTTCAGCATGCGCGCGTAATTTCTCATGGTCACCCATTCTCGTAGACGCAATGAGAAGCTCGTGAAAAGCTCACTCTCGTCCAGAAAAATCCTATATCGATTTTTATCGGTAACTCGAAGTGAAGAGGCGCGCGACGAAAAATCATTCCTATTATCGGCCGAAAGATATCTCGCGTATTTCTCAAGCTATTCCCCAGCGAGGGTGTACCGCGATATCGAGAGATTTTTTTTTTTATCACGAACGCGCGCCTGGCCGACCGAAGGAACGCCGCGATATTGCACATTGTTTCCCACCCGGGGAACGAACGAAGCTACAAACTAACAATTTGCATTTAGAAGTTGCGCCTTCCCTCCCGCTCATCCGCGGCATCAGCACATTCTCTCCTGCTTCGCGGTGGTCGTTCGCCTCCTCCTCGTCGTCGATATCCAATCCGCGAGGCAGAAATTGAGTTCGCGAAAGGGGATGGTGAGGGCAACCGTGGCGTCGTGGGGACGCGAGGGTTGGTCGGTCGCACGCGGTTTCATCGACAGGTGATTTAATATCTCGCAGCATTATTTGGTTTGCAATCTGGCGGGACGATGCGATTCGATCTCGGGGTCAGAGTTCATTCGGCTCTCCGGACGACAAGCGAGCAGGACAACGAGGAGCAGGAATACTCTGGTGCACACACGCTCGTGCGAGAAGCCTCACCGAAATTTATGTATGAGCCGGGGTGACTGCGAGTGAGCGCAATTTTGCTCCATGCAAATCCACGCTTCCGAGGGTAGGAGGTTGTGAGATCGATCGACGGATCGAACGAGACCTTTGCTTTATTAGAGAGCACGGGGACGTGCACCCCTGCGTCGTCCTGATCGCCTCGCGCCGTGAGTTCGATGGTGAATTAATGAAAACAACGCCATTCGGCCACGTTGCCTTTCCACTCTCGACGTCTCTCTCTGGATCGCATGGATGTGCATTTTTTTCCACCAACCTTCGAAGGTGAGGAATCGATACCGAGGAACTGGTAGAAATTCAGGTGCAACGATTCTTGGTTTTTTTTACGGTACACGGTTACGCGTTTGCTTTGATAGAACATTGTTAGAATGAAATTACTACCTGTTAAGATAGAATGTAAAGCACGCGCGTGCCACGAATGGCTCCTCAATCGATATTCCAAGTGGAAACACGAACGAAACGTCGAATAACGAGGTTTGCATCAGGGGTCGATCGTGTTCCACGAACTTCGTAACTTCGTTCGAACGGTGTTTTTCATGGCTCGTGAAATATTCTGCGAAAGGCTGAAAGAGGGCACCGGTCCTTGTCTCTTGGAAACTTTGGGGTATCACGAGGTAATGGAGCTCGATCGTCCTTGGCTCGCGCGTATGGACAGCCGAAAAGGTAGTCGATGGTGGTATTAGAGCCTACGAGAGCTCTATCCTCCTCTCCTATTCCCGCTTCACTTCGACACTCTCGTGAAATTCTTCAACCTTTCGGCCTTTCGGCCTTTAGGGGCGCGCAAGCCTCGACGTGTGCTCGCCCTGTGGCACGTTGGGCTTTGATTGGATCAGCCGTTAGGCTAACGCGGATGTTGCGGCGAACGGGCGCGCGCTTCTGTCTCACTTAAAGGGTGTTGGAAAAGTTCGCGTGATTCTCGTTCTTCTAGAACCGCGCGCGTTCGAAGATCGTCCGCACTTTGATTATATTTTAGAGAGCGTATGATTTAGAGTGAATGTTTTTAGAAGCGTTTATCTAAAATTCTATCGACTTACTTACTCGCGATATTCAGATGGAATCCTTGGTCGATAAGCAAGGAGGCAAAAGATAATCCAAGGGTAGATCGTGATCGTACGACAGGGGGTTGCGATCGAGAGAACGCGAGAGGGACTATGAAAATATTCTCTCTTGACAATATTGAAAATATCGATCGGAATCCTAAGATTCTCGAACGGTGTCGGGAATGGCGTAGGAGATCACGAGAATTTTAGTTGGAGGCGGGGACGATTCTAAATCTATTCGAGGAAATCCAGAATTTCAATTTTATTCACTCGGCGGGAACGTTCTCTAATGCGTTCTTAAAATATATTCTCCGTCTATAATCGGGAATCTCTTCTAAAATTTGCGGATATATATATTCGGGCTTGGTCGATGAACCTCTTCCGCATCGAAACCGACGTATTAGCAAAAATATCTATTATGGTCTTGGCGATGCACTTTAATTATTTTTACGGCGTATCCTTTAATCTTCCTCGAGAGGAAATTCTATCTTCTTCCAATTTCATTTCATCACCGGTCGAGAAGGATTTGCGTAATACCTTTATGCATCTCTTGTAACAATGCGCTTATTTTCCCGAGAAATGATTATCTTTGCCGGGGAGATTGGATTTACTTAGGAATTGCAAAGTCTCAAATGATATATTACTACTCAACTTATCTACGCATCAAATAGCTCCTTTTGAACCGCCTTCGTTACATTGTACACGAAAACATTATGCACCCTCGCGTTTTTAGTTTCATCTTTCTGTAAGAAAAACTACGATGGAGCAATAATTTCGTCTAGACGTGAATGCGTATTGGGAAGTCATCGATAGCTTTCAGAGTGTGATTATTTCGCCTGAGCCCGACAGAATTTTCTACACGCTTCATCGAGCGGAGAATTTTTCGAAGCATAACGGCACACGCGTTTTACGGAACACGCGAGCGTTCCTTCCTCGCGTGGATTGGAAGGGCTGTCGGATTTTCTTTCATGTGTTCATTCGACGTCCATGGAACGTACGCGCGTCGTACTCACGTACTTACGCATTGAAGCCAAGGACGGTATGGCACCCGTAACGCGTAGGTACGGTGAAATGTGCTGACATTCCTCGTACGCGAGTAGCCATTGTAATCGCCTTTATATTTCCGCCATCTTCCACTCGCTTTGAAAAGAATAAGCGCCGTCGATAGAAGCGCGTGCGTTCGGCGCGCGTCGTTGGTGCTGGGTGGCGAAGAGGACGTGAGAGAGGGATGCAAGGTGGCGAAGAGGACGTGAGAGAGGGATGCAAGGTGGTGAAGCTGACGAACGGACTTGGTTGTCGTAAGCGCCAAGCGTAAAATCGCAGAGAGTGGATAGAAGCTTCTTGGATAAAATTCTTTTGGTAAAGTAGGTATTCCTCGGGAATTGCTGCGGTCTTCCTTCGAATTTCTCCAGCGATTATGCCTGAATTATTATTACGTCCGTTTTCCTGATTGATTTCACGAGGTTTCCTGTTAAATATAACGGTGCCGTACGAAAGCCACCCGTTACACACGGACCTGTGGGTACTCGCCAGCAAGCCAGTACATAACATTGGATACTACATTGGCACATATAAGGCTGCAAGCCCCCCAACACACGGTAATCAACTCTTTGACGTATAGAGTTCAGTGAGCTGGACGCGCGGCAGGCGTAGGTACGCAAAATTGGTCGGGTGAATCAGGTATGGACGGGGCGCGATCATCAGTCATGTCTCAAATTAACGTTCCCATTGCTCATTCGAAATGTGAACGTTCGATTCTGCTCAGCTTTCCAGACTCTCGGATAACAATATTTTCTCTTAGTTTGATCTTCTTGGCAGGAGGAAAGAAATTCGCGTATGTTCTAGTTTGATATTTTCCCAACACCCGATTTCAAGGAGGATCGCTTAAAAAAATGTTTACAACTCCTCTGTGAGAAGGGATCGATTACGAAGCACATTCCGACACGTGGTGGAAGGAAGGACACGCGTATGCCTCGGGGTAGGTCGCTCTAATCCTCGTTTCAAGTTTTTAAGCCTACCGTAATTCGAGGGAGGAAGGAAGGGCTAATCTGTCTTGCCTCTTTCCTTCTTGCTCGCACGCTCTCTTACCATCTCACGTATCCCTTTAATTTATCGCGGTGGTATACTAATTAGAGCCTCGGTCCGTACCGAATGGGCTCCGAGGATTTGTCGAAAGCACTTCGAAAGCGAGGCCAGCACGTGAACCTAATGGTCCTAGATCAAATCGTAGTATGTGCAACAGCGAGCCCGTACGTCATTCGCGTGTCAGTATGGCGAATGATTCGTCCGCGAGACTCGTACCTTGAAATTCGTGGCCCCGATCGTGCATTGCACGGTGCGCCGCAAAATTTACTTCCTTTCGTTCTAAACCTGTGATACAAGCTTCAAACGACATCATAGGAGAAGCAACATCCCTTAAAAAAGAAACTCGATGTGCCGAGTGTATCACGGACTCGACCGATTTCAAATTTCCCGCCATGCTCTTTGCCAATAACATTATACGTTCCACTCCGATTCTCCGTCAATTGCCTAAGACGATTCCGAGCGATATCGGATGGAATAATTTCGACGGAAATCGGACTGGATATACGTATTTGTTTTGGTGGAACCACCGGCGGACGTGCGCAGGTGGGTTATCCAGGAGAGATTCTGCGGCGCCTGGTACTGCTTTAGGCGCGCGGGGTTGGTGGAGGGTGGAAACGGTCAAGGCGCGTCTAAAGTGGAACGGGGCCCCGGGGGTGAACAAAGGGTGGAAGGAAGGACGGAAGTAAAAACAGTGGAGGAAGAGGAGGGCGCGGAATCGAGAGGAAGTGGTGGTGGAAGAGGAAGATGAAGAGGGACAGGAGGGCGGCAGGAGTAAAAAGGAGCGCGACGTGGTGGGTGGAAGAGAGGGTGGTGGGCAAAGGGCAGAAGGAGATAAAGGGACGGAGAGCGCGCACCAGGGATGTCTATATATAGTAGCGCGCCCCGGGCATCGATCGACGAACCCGAACGAGCCTGGGAGTCCGGATTCGGCACTGGGTTCACTCGTGGCAGCGGCAGGACGTGGGTCTCCTCTTCTCCGCCTCAAGGCTCAGCTCGCGATCCACGCGTCCTTCCGGTCCTTCCGCTCGCCAACTGGGCGGCTTTCCGGATATATGTAGTACCTCGGTCGAGAAGGATAGGACTGAAACGGAGGTGGAAGAGGAAGCTTGCGAGGTTTCGCTCCGGATACCGAGAGCTAGCAAGGACTCCCTTTGAGGGTATCTTCCCTTCGCCCGGGAGTTTGACGCTTTGATATCGTTTTTGAAAAGCGTATTTCTTTCTCCCTATCTCCTTTCTCTTCTTTTCGTTGTTTCGCACGTGGTAGGCATTTTTATGAGACTGTCGGCGCGAACGAAGTAATTTCGAATTCCTTTGTTCGTCGTGGAATTGGCAGGTGAATGTTATTCAGGCGACTCCGACGTTCGGTGTCCTCGATGGCGGAGTAATTTCGCGATCCTCAGATGTAAATCGACAGTGCTATTTTTTTTACTGGTTTCTTTTTTGCGAAGAAGTGCGCCTGATTCGCGGCAGGCGCATAATTGTTTCTCGTTATCCCTACTGGTCCACCCCTCGTTCTCCATTCGCCCGAGAGTTTGCGACTTGTTGCATTTGGAGAAAGCGCAGCTGCCTGATCTTCTCCACGACGCATTCGCGCGCGCGACGATACGTTGTTTGCTCGATATCCCGTACGCTACGTCGACGGCATTATTACCACGATTCTTCTCGCTTCTTTTTCCTCCCGTCGACGCACATTGCCACCCCAGTTTCCATGGAAACATCCGCGAGGCAAGTGGCTCGTTTCGCAGGCGGGTTCCTTTAAAGATACTTATTGACACGCACTTCGTAATGTTTCCCCGAAGTTCTTTTTCCCATCAACGGACGGTGCAAACTTTTAAGAGGATATCGCGGCAGTGGGAAATAGCGATATAAAAATGTGTACGTTTTTTCTCCTACGGTGGCATTCAGTTCTGTTTGAACTGCCCGTGTACGCGGTGAATGCAGTCCCGCCCTCGATACCCATCCATTGAATTTGTTTCATCCTCGGCGCGGACTACGGCGATTAAATCGCACCGATGGAAAGTGTGACGGGAACGTATTTTCGGACTTCATTTTGCTAGCCGGGCGCGCAAAGCGTGCGGATCGAGCATGAAAGCGGGATTTTATTTAGAATTTTCATGAGAGCTCTGTGAGTTGCGTTCATCATTTTGGCATCGTGTAGCGAAAAATTTGCAATTTTGCTGCGACTTATTTGCAGGGGGAGGAAAAGTCCATGCGTCGAGAGCTCGGGGAAGTAATTAACTATCAGATATTTCGATTTGATTCGTCGGAGTGGGCGGGGAGCGAGCTTTGCGAAAGGAGGACGAGCGCGAGAGCAAAGAGCGTAAGATCAAAGAAAACTTAAAAAGTGCAGGAGTAAATTTCTGTTTACGAGTATGAGCGATTGCAGCCCTCTACCGAAGCTTTGCTCTCGCTGATGTTCGCAGAAATAGTTCCGTAGGAGAAACCGGGGGAATCAGTAACGATAAGCGAAGCCGATGCTTACTACGCGACATCGTTACTCAGGTTCGCGAACGAATTGGGTGCTGGTACTCTTTGACACGAGAATCCATCGAAAGGACCTTTTCAACGATCGTCTGATCTAACCTGCTTCGCGTAAAAGTCTAAAAATGCTCGAAACTCGTTTTAGAAAACTTGCGATATATCCTTAGACGCCTTCCTAGTAGAGAGATTGACTTCTCGAATTTCGTCTGTCACTTATGAGATACTCTCACAACGCACGAACGAAGCCGCCTGATAAATATTATTTACGTTTATAAAGAAGTTTCAGCGGATCATTACAAAAGTGGGCCAAATAAAAAATCTGAAATAACTGGTTTTTCCACTTACGTTATTTTCATTCGAGCAGTAAAATGCGATGTTATTTTTAATGAAGAAATGTTTCATGTATGTAAATTACTTTAATAATTAGCGGCAGAATTAATTGTTTACTTTAATTTCACCTCATCTTTGAACGAACGTAGGAACGAGTTTGAAAAATAATTTCGAGCTTCCAACGTACCCTTCGTCAAATGAACTTTCGAGGGTAACGGAGCACTTGAGAATTCACCTCGAACGTTGCCTCGCAACAAGTTTCACGTACCGTTCTCCTTGAAGTTCAAAGATCGCGAGCCACGATCTGCTCTCTCTCTTGGGCAGCAGGGCAGAAGGGCTTTATGGGGTAGCGTGGAATCGCGCTGTAACCAAGGCTTCGATATCTCGGCTCTCCATTAGCTTCGACGAATTTAACGCTCCCGCGACGAACCGCCGTGCCTTCGTCTACCTTCGAGCCGCACGAGCCAACTTTCCTCCTTCTCGTTCACCCTCCTTCTCTCCATCCTCCTCTTCTCCGTACTCGCGGCGACCCTTACGCCTCGGGCCAAAGGATCGTTTGGAAGGGACGCGGTTACGTGACTATTTCCGTTTAAATGTCGGCATGCCGCGCGACAAGTTCGCCTTCCCTTTGGAAATTTGCGCGGGAGAGAGAGAAATGAGAGAAGGAAAGAGAGACAGAGCGGATTTTTCTACCTTCGCAAATGAGAACAAGGCGAACCCAGCGGAGTTCCGGCTGGCTCGCCACGGTCGTTTCCTTTGATAGTACGCCGACGTTGACGTCACGCGCTTGGCTACGCATCGGCTAATGAAACCGAGCGGGAGATGCCGGGAAATTGCGTTAATGTGTGACTTGGTTCCCGGAAATCGCACGGGGATAGAATTCGAGCGAGGATTTACAATGCTCTCACGGGGAAATGACTCTCCTTTCTGATGCTGGAGTTCTTTAAGCGCTCGAATCGTTAGGTGCACGATTATTTTTTCAACTCTGGTAATCCTTGATAAGAGCGACCGAAATTTATTCGCGAATATCTCCGTTCGAGTATCGAATGTATCGTGTTGCAGTTTATTTTTTAATCTGCGAAATTGAAATTCAACATTTTCTGAAAATTATTCATCTCTGACGAGAACGAGAAAAAAATGGAAGACAGGATGCACGTGGATTACATTGAGGCCACATGTTTAGATGTAACTTTACAGCTAATGATTCGCGTAAAGGGAAACCAGTGCAGCTAGGATTAGGCCGATAATATTCTCGCAGTTGAAAGCCACCGACTGATTTTCAACCCTTTGATATTTCCCTCCATGTGTCTGGTCCTTGCGCATCAGGCCGATCCTTTGTGCGACATGCGCTCGTGGCCAGAGCTTCAACGATTTTGCTGATAAAATCACATTTATTATCAAAGACTGGTGCACCGCGGTACAATTGAATAACGGCTTCCCTGACGACAAAGCGTGGATCCTTAGTAATCCCTCGAAATCAATGGCTTCTCTGAGTCCTCGCGGAAGTCGTTGCGTGCGACACTCGGGAACGAAATCTCGTAGAACGCACTATCAGGTGAATTAATTAACAAGCGATAAGGCAAGACTAGGTACGTATACTAAAATGAGGACCACAGCTCTCGTCAAGCCTTTGTCCACGAATATCCGTTTTCCTAGTTTCGTCTTCCGACTCTCGTTCAACTTCCTTCGCCTTTGAGGTCGGCTTTTGTTCGAGTCTCGATCGGCTCTTGCTCGACCCTGCCGTATTGCTAGCTTCTCTCACACATTCTCGTTCTCATAGGACCGTACTCTCACCTGTACTTTAGCAGCGCTTGGACTTTAGATGCGCTTTATAGATATGTGTGGACATGAATACGTATGCATATGTATAAAACCCATCTAAAGTCCAAGCGCTGTTAAAATACGGGTGAGAGTAGGGCCCATAGTCTCCTTCTTCGGATCCATTCCACTCTATCCGTTCTCTTCTTCAATCCACCGAGATACTTTCCTTGCTTTCCATACACCCTAACTTATCCCAATCGGTCATACCTCTTCTATCCTAGATAAGTGCGAGACTCGTTTATCCCTCGTTTGAAAAAATCTCATGGAATTTTCATCGCTCGATAGGTAAGCGAAGAATCGGCGAGAGTAAGGCCCTAGGTGCTGGTACTACGTAAAACTTTCCACCGTGCTTCTCGGGAGGCGGGTCGTTCGCGCCCGGATTTCCGCGTCCCTTCGTTTCCTTGGAAAATATTTTCACGCGGGCGAGCCAAACGTGCAATCTTCCGCTCTCACGCTGTCCGAGGAGAAGAAGTCGAGCGCGCGTCGGAACCTCATTTCGCCAATTTGTCGGAAACTTTTCCGCGGCTATAATGAAGCTATAAGCGTATATTCAGCTGGAGCACAAGAGCTCTTTCTCTCTCCTGCATCCTATATTCTCCATTCTACGAGCTGAACCGGGCACGATCTCATTTCGCAATCCCATCCCCTTTCTACTCGTACAACTTTTTGTCGCGCTCCACAAGCAAGAGACATACGAGGACGAGGCTCGCTCTCCTCATTGTACGCCCTTCCTTCACATTCGTCATTGCTCACCGGATCCTTTCGGCACGCGTTTTCCCTTTTCGCTTTACGTAGCAGATAGAGGCGTTCCTGAATTCTTACGTGCGCAGAATCCAGCAGTTCGCGCGCGACGATTCACGACATCGGTTTTTGCGCGAGGAAACGTGACGGATTCGAGATTTCTAAAAGAATATCTCCGCGTAGTCGTGGCAACTGCGTTCCCTCGTGGTTCTTCAGCTTCTCTTCTCTCTTCTGCGCGACGCCGATTTCCCGAGCTCAGAATCGTGGAGAATTTTAATGTCCTCGAAGGTAAACGGAACGTTCCCAGGAGATGGTAGTAGTAGTGGAAGTGAAGAGAAGAAAATTCAAGACGGTTTTCCATAGTGGCGCGGATGCAGTCGGATCGAGTGCCAGAGAATATCGATCTTTCTTGACGGAGTGCTTTGTCAGCGATGGAATTAATCAATCTATTAATCAGTGAGCCTACTTACTCGGAGATTCCGTCTTCGCGCGTGAAGCTTCTCGAAAATGAAGCAGGATTGGTTGGTAAAATGTCGCGATAATATTTCGCCCTCGAGTTTCGCGATTGTCAGCGCGCGGGTGTCGGATTTTATGCAGTTCTATTTGCCAGTTTTTTCAAATAATATCCCCGGGGTAATATCCGTGCAATCTGCTCGTACCTCTGCGCGCTGTAGGCCGCCTCGCTAGGGAGAGAGAAAAATATTAACGTTCCGGTTTGACGGTGTTTTGTTTTTCGCGTTATATCCTCGAAATAGAATTCATCCGAATTTCAACGAATACGGGACGGGCTTGATTATAGGCATGGAATTTTTAAATTTCCCTAAAATACTTCGCGTCCTTTCATCGAGGTCGTAGGTAAATTCACGCGAATTTTATTCACCGCCAGTATCCTGTATAAATCCGGTCGGTACTCTGGCCGGTGGGCACGGCAAATCCGAAGAGAAGAATTTGGCGCCAGCCGAAAATGGCCTCCCGCATATTCCTAACTTTACGCTCGTGCTATTGCTCGCCTCGGGCTCTCCAAGAGCTCTCATTTAGGGCCGGTAGTACATCAGGGTATGGTGGATGAACGCCCTGAAGCTTCTCGGTTCTGGAAACTCTGGGTCAGACCCTACGAAGGGCAATTGCGAAGTCTCCAACGTGTACCCATCTCCTCCGATTTGCAGGGCGCGAGCTAGCCTTAGGGATAGAAGCCCTTACAGGCTTTTCCTTCTCATTTCCTCGCTCCGTGGGAATTCGTGGGAACTAAGGGCGCAAATGGAGGTGAATTTAGACGCGAAGAGTATCGCGCGATGAAGTCGCCGTGCGTTTAAACACAAAGACGAGAAGCAATCTGCAATTTGCATTGGAATTTCGTCCTTTAGAGATTTCGTTCCTCGATCGTCGATAGTCCTTCCCGTGCAGCTTTTATCTCTGCACGCGATAATCCGCCGATCGCGAGCTTTAATCGGCCGTTTAAAACTTCATATCCTCGATGGTTTTACGAGGAGCTTCGCATCGCGATCATTTACTTATCACGGATCCTGTTCGAAGCACGAACATCGAGGTAGGACATATCACGAGGAGAGCTACAGGTTCACGAGAATTATTTCGTAAGGAATTCGTCCGTGCCGGTAACCGCGGTGGTCCGAGAGACGTCTGTATTTACGTGCAACTGCGGTCAGATAATTACTATCGATTACTCGGAGAGAAGCAGTGGGGTGCGTCCCATGGACCGTGAGCGTGGGTCACCTCGAGCGCAGGGCCCACCTGTTGCTAAGGTCGGTGCTGTCCTCTGCAGCTCAGGCTCTACGTATCCACAGAATTCAACCGCGAATATCGATTGGCCGAATATCGACGAGGGTCTATGCAAAGCTGTGCCCCGAACTTTCCGTGCTCTTGACACTTTTACAAAAATTCTCTTCCTACTCCCAAGATAGAGTGGAACTTTGAACGGTGACCCAGCTGGTCGGTTTTACCGCGAAAGAAATTCGGTCGACGTCCGACGAGTCGACCTAAACGTCTCACGAAATATCCGTTATCACGGCTTATTCACTTCCTCGGCATCCTCCCATTCTCCTTTGATCGGACGCGGGCGACACGAATTTCTTGCCGATTCGCGTGCGAGGTAATAAAAAGGGTCGAGGGTAAGGAGCGAAAGGTTTCGGAACGAGATGAGGGAGGAACACGCCATGTCCACTCGAGGAGTCGTGTGCCCTGGTGAAGAAGGGGGTGGAAGCCTTCGGTTGAGAGGTCGAGCTGGGCCAGCGGCTCGCGCGAGCTTAGCTCACTCGAAACTCAACCAACCTATGTGGACTAGATGGGTGATAAAGCTCACGCCACTGTCGAGGACTCGCGCTCTCACTAGGATCTGGTTACAAGTATTCCAGATCTCTTATCCTCTAACGCGTCACGCGCTCTAAATGCTCGTTGCTGCGGCATCTCGAGGCCGTTTCTCCCGGTGGTTTTGGGAAGACGGAAGGATTAGAAGATAAAGGGATAGGGGGAGGAGGACGAGCGGACGAAGGGTTGAACGGTGTTGACGCGCGGATGGAAGGAGAGCCGAGGACGACGGGGTAAATATCGAGAGGGTGAATGCGAGAAGATTGGCTAGTAGAACGCGAGTGGATTTCATTGGAAAATCTGTGCGTAGAAGCTCAAGGCACGACTACGATGACGCTTGATCGCACGAGTGGCGAGTACACGCGATACGCAGAGCTTTAGAATTCATTTTCCTTGTGCTAGGCGAGGAGAGCAGAAGCGGGGCGCCCATTTTATAGGGGGAGCGATTCTTTTTTTCATTTCTTTCGTTCTCTCGCTCTCTGGAATTCCCTTTATCTCCCGCGCGGAGAGTTGCGCGAAGCCGGAATAATTTCCTTCTCATGGTTATTCGAGCGCGCTTGGTATGAAGAATTGTGGGATGATTTGTTGACAGAAGGGATAGGTCCTCGAATGGAAGAATCCTTAACGACGATTCCTCGGGCGAGAGAAGATCAGCGAGTCACGCGGCTTTGAGCGATGGATTTTGCCCGAAGAGCGAAAACAACCGCGCGACGGAGATAATTCCGTGGACGGAAGAGAAATGGGATTTTCTGGATTTGCCGCGTCTGGCCGTGGACGAAGGGAGTCGGTGGGAAAAGTGAGTTTTACCGTGAAATATGTGTGCTGCTGCTTGGGTGACAAACGGAAAAGCGAGGTGAGGAAAGCCACCGGGAGTGTTTCGAGCGCTGCATTTAAAAGTTGCATGAAATTTTCATGCGCCCGTCGTCGTGTCTATTTTAAATGTCCCCGTGGCGTATTTCGGGGACTTCTTCACATTGATCGGCGTCTCAAAATATTCCCAAGTACGCAGTCGCGGAGAATGGTATTTTCTAAACAGGCCGCACGAAGGATACGCACAGGCCGAATTTATTCAACGGAAGTCGAAAACCAAGTCAGATGCTAGTTCGCGTGGACCACGATAGAGCTGTTTGTCGAAGATGGAAAATCTGTGAAAGACGAGGCGAGTAAAGCCAGGTTGCGGGGCAGTTAATTCTTGCAGCAGTAACAGCTCGTTTTATTTTTCCTGCGCTGGGGCAAATAGCGTGCGGCGGGGCATATACAACGCTTTGGAGAAAAATACAATTGCGAGTCCACGCACAAAGTGGGACCAGAGGCGGAATTAAAACGTGCTCTCGAAAAAAGATGCAAACCATTTTATAATTAGCTGTTCCCGCTCCCGGTTAATCGGATTATTAGCCGTGCGAAATGATTTCTTCACGAAGTCAGTGCTCGTCACGCGGAGGCGCTCTTTACGAAATTCTTAATTTTTTGACGCAGACAATTTTAAAGAAAATAAAACGTTAATTTAATTTATTTAACCCACCTAACTCCAAAGAGTCAATAGAGGAACGTTCTGTGCGGACGATGACGAGAAGGAAGATTTCTTCTTCTCTCAAACGTCTTGTTAATCTCGTCGTTAAAATATCTCTACCCAGGTGATCGAGGGCCATTCGAATCGCCACTCGGTAAGTTGATTCATCTTACTCGAGACGCACATATATTTCGATCGCGCTAATAATTGCATTTATTCACCATTGCAGGTCGTCGTGGCCCTCGCTCGCGTGTTAACCGCGACTCGTTGCGCCTTTCGAGGTTGCACACCGAATAAAGTTACAATCCCGACTGCGACGTGGGTCGCGCTCATAGTTTAGATGCAAAGATCAAGAGGAGAAAGAAAAGCACCAGACCACTTTTCTCCTTTCTTTGTTATCTTGCAAAGACATCTCCGGGCGCACGTGAATCCTCGCGAGCGAGACCTCGCGGTCACGCGATTGTAATTCACCCTTCAAACTGACGCGCTGTGCGGAAGTGGAACGAGGGGTAGTTTTAGGAGAAAAAGTAAGCGCATTTAAAAAATTACGCAAATTCGGAACGGGGTGAATGGCATTCGACGAGGAAGGATTTTACAGGAGCGACCGGGAGAAATTCGTTTTTCGAATTACCATCGGTATGTCCAGAATTATGCTTAGTTTCGCAGTTTCTCACGCCTCCGTGATTCAGCAGTTTTATTTCGCGATAATGGCGTCCCCGACGTCGACGGGGTGAGGTTTTCGCGAAGGGAGAACAAATTTGTTGAAAAGGACCACTTGTGGCTGCCGATTGTCGAGGCAGTTGGTTTAAGTTGCCGAACGAAGTTGCGAGAGTCTACGGTTCATAATGACCGTCCACTTTTACCGGCGAGCTTTCATCGTGGAACCGTTAATTATAGCGCGTCGAGAACCTTTAGGCAAGATATTTTCACGATGTTTTTCGCCCTGATAACGATTAAACCATTAAAAGTTGAGAATTTCTTTGTAAATTTAGAAATGTTGCTCTCTTTAAGACTCGATTAATGACGATACGGCACCGTCAACGACCGAAGATAAAAAGTCTACTTAAACAACTCGATGACCCGATTGACTTCTTAATTCGCGAATTCTCTTATCCGGAGTCCTTGACGAACAAAACAATTGTCCTCGAGGACTTTCGACATCGATCGAATGCAAATTCAGTTATTAACAGAAGAGAAGGAAGAATCGATTTCCGATGTTCCGAGCCTTAATTTTCCGTGATTTTCTCCTCGTGGAATTAGCGACATTGTGGATTCGCTAATTATTTATTAACGTCGCAGAAGCGTACCGTGACTCTTCACCGAACTCGTCGCCGAACTCCATTTAATTTACAATTGATCGGGGCTTGAATGAACGCGGGTGATTTCCTCCGAGCTCTTCTTAAATTTTTCAGAACCGAAACTAACTCGTGTTCCCTGGCACGAGGGGGTCGCGTGACTGCCGAGGGTAGATAGGAAGTTTTAGAATTTCATCGTTCGTCCCACGACCATCCGCTATCGCTGCTTTTCTCGCAGTAATTATCAATGGCGCACGACCTCGAACGCAAAGTAGTCGTCGTTCTCGACGAGCTTTTGCGATCTCCTTTGGGAGGCCTTAACTTGGATGGGACAAATCCTCGATGATATTTTCCTTTCGATCGTACTAGGATAGGGTGGATAGGGTGGATAGGGAAGTAAGGGAGGTGAAAAAAGATTCACGATGGACCATTTACTTGATTTTATTTGGAGCAGCGTGCTAGGGAGCTAAGCAAACCTCTTGGAGCGGATCAAAATCGAGTGGGGACGGGGTCTGATGGTGGCAGGGGTGGGCGCCCTTTCGATCCCGCGAGACCCAGGGAGAGAAGACCGAGGCTCCGAGTTCCTCGTAATACGCGATTTTACATCTCGAAGGATGGGAACAGAAAACAAGAGTACCACGCTTGCTCCAGTAATATTCCCAGATGACCTCTCATGCGAAAGAAAGCTTTGGCGACGCGTTTAGCACGGTAATTCCGCCTCAGAGGTGGAAGCTATTGTTAATTGAGAGCTTGTTTTCTCCTCCAGAGTGGAATTTCGTACGATTACAATGTGCGCCACGCGTGCTCCAAAATTACACGCGTTTCGGCGTGAGTAAAGGAACACTGGTCGTGGACGGTCTGGATTTTATTTTGTGTCCTACGCGAGCACGACAAAAGGTGCGAAGATCGCGCGCGATCAAAAGAATTCCAGAGTGAAATGTGTCGGGGTGAGTATTGCAGGTTACGAAGAAAGAAATACAGAGGAGGGAAAGAGAATATCATACTGTTGCCATTATCCGAGAAAGCAATTTAGTAAAGATAAACCAGTGCGGGAGAGATGTACATTTTTCGACAAAACTTTGATTTCAGGTTTTTCGTCGCGGTACTATCATTTTCAAATGTTCTTTACGTTCACGAATCGTTGTGAAGTGGTGAAAAAAAGGATTGAGGCGCCGACGCCCTTGGTTTTAATGTTTCCTTTGGGACAAGAGCGTTAGGAATATCGGAAAAGGGAGAAGATCGTTGGAGGGTGGCAACGGCGGGAACGGGACGAGGAAAGCTTACGTAACCCCAGGATTCTCTCCTTGATCCGATCTTGATTTTATTCCATCGTCCCATTGGGTCCGCGTCCGCGCCTCTAGTTTTTCCGCTCGCGTACGTACGTTTCGCTCTCTCCGTGCGAGTGTGCGAAAGCGTGGTGGCGCGCGCATGATCTGATTCTCCCTTGAATTTCCTTGCTTCCTGGAAAGCACTCGAATCGATAGTCCTCCTGTGTAGGTACTTGTTGCTCTCCGGAACTGGTCCGTAGCAACGATACAGGGAATGGTACGTTATTCCGTGCCGGTTTCTCAACTTTCTCTCAATGCGCATGGATTTTCATCCAATTTAAGCTCCTTTGCGTTTCTGCTGGTAGAAGGAGAGTGTGCGCGGCAGTGAAGGAAGAAATAGGAGGAGGGAAGTCGTTTAGCTTCAGTCCCTTTAGATTCTACTTTTTCCACTCAGAATCTGCTCCTTACGGTTACGGCTTCGCGACCGAGAGAAGATCTTTAACGTTCTTCCCGAATTCGACCGCTTTGAGAGGAACCACGGAGTTTCTCTAATAAAAATATTTCCCTCTGACTTTGACGCGCGTCTCTGAGACGCGAATCGACTGCTAGGTACACGACCTCGTTAATATACTCGTGGGCTCATTTTCTCGTGAAAGCGATGGAGAGATGGCTGCGAAACGTCCAGATGGTAATTGATATTTTTTTTTCTCCGCTCCAAATCGTCGGGTATTACTCCGAGGAGAAGATCCTCGTCAGGGATTATAAAAATGGAGGAGGAGATTAGTTGGCATTAAAAGCGGGAACCTCTCGTGTGGAAGAAGATCTCCTCGATTCACGAGAGCATGCTCTGTCGTTTTCCGCGCGTGTCCTCGGGCGATCGGCATTTTGCTCGATGTCTATAGGAAAATTCTATTTCATGAATTCATCGATGGAATAGAAGAAGTATAAAAGCGTGAGGAGAAGGGGAACGAAAGGAATAAATTCTCCGATTTTTCACGACTTCCTCGAAAGTCGGTGGAATAAGTCGATCGAGTCCACCGTTTGTCCGGAAGAAGTAAGCTACGAGGATTCCGTTCAGTTTCTTTTTACGTTATAATTCCCTCCGTCCCTTTCTCCTTCCTTTTCTTTGATCGAGACGCATTGTCTTCGTCCCAGACATCGGAGAATGTCGGTGAACGAGGGACGGGTAATATTTCGCATTATCTCGGTGGAAAAATCGCGCGTTCTGCAGTCTCTCCCCCAGTCGCCAAGTTCTAAAGGCCTCGTTGAGGAGGATATTATCGTACCCGACTCCTATTTGTCGTCAGCCTCGGTAAGATTCCTGCGAAAATTCTCAGCACGTTTTACCTCCGTCCCACCGGCACGGTCTTACGACGAAATGTTTTCCCAGCCGAGAAATTCCTGTCTTATTACGAGAAATTGTTCCAACTCCTTTCAAACCGAAGCGGGAAGGATCGATTTCTCGAAGATTCCGAACCTCCTCCTTCGTTTCGTCGGCGTGTAAACACTTACTCTCTGGATGAAGAGCGCCACGTCGCACTCTGTTTTCATCACGGGTGAAGATTATTCCGGTAATCTCAACGATCGATGCTGGCTGACCTCGCATTTGTAGCGACTCCTCTTGCCACTTGTTGTCGGCGAACTTTTGCCACTCTCTGCACTCCTCTTGATTCTCTTTCCTCTATTGATTGGAGCGCGGAGGATAATCGCATGTACGTATCGATGCATATGTCGCGGAAATGTTGAAATGTCAATATCGAGGTACGCGCGCTGTAATAAATTCACGAATACGTGAGAAGTCGATAGTAATTAACAAGGATCGACGAACGCATTACTACCATTAAGCTAGCACTCCTACCATTACCGACAATTTCGAAAGTACTAGAAGTAAATGCTAATTCAATGCTGCTTTGGCGATGCGTGCTCAGAAAAACGACTTCTAACGTTAATCCCCATTTGCATCCGTAAGTGCAATAGTGCGCGGATTAGCACGGAATACTCTACTCACGGATGCAAATGGGCTAAGCTAGCACCCTTACGGAAAAGTCGTTTTTCTCGCTAAACCGTTCGAGCATTATAATCTCCAATGCAGCGTTAAATAAGCACCTGATTTTAGTACTTCCGCAAATTTTGTTGGTGATAGTGCGAGTAGCTTAACGGAGGTGAAGATATTGTCAGCTTATTTACCCGTGGAGTGTCGTTCGATAAAGGTTCGCTTATTAAAGGGCATCGGCTCTCCGCGCGCCTCCGCGGTCCCTTTAAAAATTCAATTGGCCGTCTGTCTGAACAGAGGACAGCAACAGATGTTTTATCGACTTGTGGTGTGGTGACCACCGTGGAATATGTGTCACCCCGCGAGGCGAATACTACCGCAATATGCACGTGCTTAATCGATATCGCACGCTCCCTCGCGTAAGAATAGCAAAATAAAACGGATCTTCGCGGACGTGAGCGCGTCATCGCGCCGTCGAGGCTCGCTTCCGGGGACTCGGAACCGGACGGAATGGAGCGGCAATTAACAGAAAGAACAAAACCCCGTCTCCTTGGTGGAGCTACCCATGCACGAGTAACAGCTCGGCTCCTACTCGGACGGTCCCCTCTTAAGAAAGAAAGGGGAGACCTCTCGAAGAGCGCTTATTAATAAAATTCCATCGCTTTGCTTCTTTTGTCGTCTCCACATTTCATGCCTCCTTCATCGCACCTGTCTCTCTTGCGCGCGTTCTCTTCTTCGCGACTTCTTTTTCCACGCGGAACTCTCCTCTCTTCGAGGCTTTGATCAATCGGCAGCAATTTCGAGCTCGTCCTATCGTCGCGCGGGAGAGTAAATAATTAACGGCTCGCGAGTTCTGTCAATTAAAGGCGCGCAATTACGATCGTGACGAGAGAGTGGAAGAAGGACGGAAGAGGGCGTCTCGTTAAACGAGACGAGGTCTACTGTCTCTCAACCCTCATCTCGCGTAAGATGATAACACGGGATGGTGAACTTTTTCATCGAATTTCCTTCTCTCTCCTTTTTCCGCTCCTCCTTTCTAATTCGATGTCCCGCTTAAAGGATTTCGGTTCTCTTCGAGGCGGATGGAGAGAGATGGTGGTTATTATAAGGTGAGAATATTACGTGGCGTGGCGCATGAATACTTAATCGTCAGTGCTCTCGGACGTTGAATAATTAGCCCGGGGCAATAATCGGCTACGGTATTAAAATTTAATCGTTGGCGATCATTAAGCGGGGACGTTAATATCGAGTCCACGTGTGCGTATATTCGAGTGTGGAGTATTTTTTTAGGGAAGGATGGGTGGACGTTTAACTTGCGCCACCGTTCGAAGAATAGTATCAATATCCGCTCCGATAGCGATCCGCCTCGATTTAATTTCAATTTATAACAAGGGGAGAAGAATTTTTCGTGCTCTTGTGTTTGAGCGGCTTTACGCTAGCGCTGGTGCGGTTTCGCGAGGGGTGGTTGTTGCGCGGGTTAAAGTTCTGTTTCGCGATGTCGAGGCGCGCTTGAAGATCCCGTCCTGGGGAACGAAATCGTACACAATTCAGCGCCGGTGTTGTGCATTGTCGGTGAAGCTGCATCAAGGCGAGAGCCACGGCATTGCATTGGCTTCGAACCGAGAACTTTATAATTAACCGACATTTCGTGCACAACGCAGGGCCTCGGTGAATGCATTTTCGAGCGCGTCGCTCTCTGTTCCCTCTTCCCGTCTCCCACTTCCTTTTTTTCTTTTCTCACTCGCTCACTCTCGTTTATCATCTTCCTTCCGACGATTTTCCTCTGGCATTACGCGTCCACAAAATCAACGTCCCTTCCGCTCCCGGATTGTGAATCTTTTATTCCTTCTGCCGTTCCACTTTACATCGTCCAATTAAAGATGTAATGTTGGGCAATGTTGCTTCTCCCTCTCCCGCGCCAATTTACCTCTCGCACATTGGAATTTCCTTCGTACACCGGAGGATTTCCATCTTGGTAGAAGGCCACGATTCAAAGACGTAAATAACACGAATCCCTGGAATGCTCCTCGTCGAAGAAACCTCCGGGGCAGTTGCGAATTGTTCGAGTTCTAAAGGTCGTTTTTCGTTTCATGGTATAATTGGCGAGTGTGAATCTGCGGAGAAAGAGTCCGACTTGCTGGAGAAATTTTTTTTGTCGCCCCCTTCCAACTATTGCTCCGTTTCGCAAATTAACGTAGAATCCTTTCAACCGTCAGTTTCGATCATTTTTCGCTCTTCCAATCTCAGCCATATTCGATATGCGAGCGACACTCGCGTCTGTTCGATCCTGGAAAATGCATTGTTGTAGGGACGTGTATGCGCGAGTATCTGTGCACTGTGTGTGTGTGTGTGTGTGTGTGTGCTCGAGTGCTCACACTCTCTCATACTCCTTCTCGCCGTGTGTTGCCGTGCATCGATACGCAGGAGCAACAGGGTGCCAATACATCCCCGCGTCGTTTCTACCGTATCCGGGGAAACTGCACATCGGGTGGGATCGCCAAATTTGACGATCTCCAGGGGAAAACGAATATGGTCCCCGTGTGTTTTCCGCTTGTTTTAGCCTCTCCCCGATTATACGTCATCGAGGATATAAAGTGTCGCGCGTGATCGCGCCCCGCGGTTTATTCCGCTTTGACGCGTTTTCAAAGCTGTGGATAAATGCTGGACACTTGGTGAATTTTATTTCAACGAAGGTATACGCTTGATCCTCGTTAGAACTCGTGGAATTTCTCTCTGTCCTAACAATGTGGCCGCGGCTTGCTCAGTTTTACGCCGTTCCATTCCCTTTGTAAGGAAAGTCATAATTAAATCCTTTCCCAAGAAAATTGCCGCTACCTCCGGTAATGGTAGTTCCTGGACGTTGAACCTCTCGCACCCTGTACGAGGACGCGGAAAAGAACTTCTTTCTCCTCTCTCATTTTTCGAGGGCTCGCCGAGATCGGAAAAAGTTTCACTTTGGATAAGCGCTTCTCTTCCCTTGGCGCGTTAAATCCTCTCGCGTAGTTGTCTCGTCCCGCGGCATAGTGAAATTTGAATTGTAACCTTATTTTTCTCGGTCATCGCGACTTAATTTTCTCCTCGACGCCGCGCGTCGTCGGAGTAGGTGTCTTGTAAATTTTTCGTCGCGCGAATTCTGACCGTCGTTCGACAGAATTAACAATAAGATTGGCGCGCCATTCGCGAATTATTCTCTTGGCAAACGACAGAGTAGACTTTCCGCAACGGCATTCCTCGAAGACAGTAACATAGCAGCCTCTAAAACCAAGCCACTCCGGCGCCTGCGTACATTCGACGGATGTGCAACAGCCTGCCCGTAGATCTTCGTAATTTCCAGGAAGTGCACCGAGCGGGAGAGAAAGGAGAACGCTCGCACAACGGGTGGGCCAATTAAATTAAATTCCTCTCCGGGATAATCGATGCCCTTTCTCCTCCTCTCTTCATCCTTCCTCTCCTCCTCTCTTTATTATTTCCCTCCCGGACCCCGAAGGGTACTCCCTTAATAGACGCTCGCAGGGTTACCTTATCGGATCAAACGTTTTATCTCCTCGATGATTGGAAATCACTCGCGCGATAAAGTCGCCATGTGGCGCGGGCCTTTTTCGACGCTTCGATCGTGGCCTGTCTCGATATCGAGATAATATCCTTTATCTCGGCTCTGCCTCCCCGGCTCGTGAAAAGAATCTGTCGCAGAGTGAAGGAGAACGATAGCGCGACGAAGAGAGAGGGATGTATTCGTCGGGCGGGGTGTGCGCGCTCGATTTAGCGCAATTACTCGCCTGGCGTTTCGCGTACACTCGTGCGCGATGGGCACCCGCGTGTGCGATTTGAAAGGTGTATTCGAGCGCGTGTGCGCGAGCAGAGAGGATTGAGTACACGCTCGTGTAACTCGATGTTCGCGCACGCGCGCACACTTCGAGCATTGTAATGATGTCGCTCGCACGGGAGGTGGTGGAGGCGATCCCGCGCTCACAGCGTGAGATAAGCTAATCTTCGTGTCTCTATACTTCTAATCCCGGCGACCTTCTAACCCTATTCAGAAACCGAGCAGCTATCGAATGACCCCGGTTTGCCGATGTATAGTTCCCGAGGTGCCGAGAGTGGCCTGCACGGATTGTCTCGGAGTTCCGCTCGTCTTCGCCTCCGGTTATGAATATCCGTTTGTCACGTGGGAAATTGATTGGGCCACGAGGGGAGTATGGCGCTGTTGTAACTCGTAATACCGCGTAGAGGCAATTATAAATTAGTATTATTATTATTATTCGGTATCGATATTGGATTAACATCACCTGTTAATTATTTCTTTACGCGGGGTATCATACACCGAATGCACACAGCGAAGCTGCATCGAGTTTGTAAAATTCGGGATTAAATGTCGAAGTGAAAATCTATCGACGGGATGTGCGGCTGGTTGCGATAATGATTTCTCCTTCGTTATCAGGATGGAACGAGATTTATCGGTGAAACATGCTGCAACGACTGGAATATTTTTTAAATCTGTAATTCTTCCGGGATTATGTAATTTAATTAAATCCTTCGCCGCGATATTGATCTCGTATTTTTACTTTTTTCTCGAGTTTCCTCGCGGTGACGTATTAATTAAGGTCCTTGCTCGACGACTTCCTATTGCCGAGTAAGGTCCCTTTTCTTTTCGCTGCATCTTGCGATCACGGATATTCTCTTGAAACTGCTTTCGAACTTTCCGATTGTGGCTATTGTCCGCAGACCAATATTATAACGGTGAGACTCTCGTCTATCGATTGGTGTTCGGCACCAATAAATATTTGCGCACGGGTCACCATCTCCGTCTATAATACGTATCCTCCTATTACTGCACGTCCTGGATCGCTTGTTTCAATTAGCCAGCAAGATTCCTTTGTTCCTTGCTCGACGAAATTCCTCCCTTTCGAATCTTCAGTGGTTCGATCAAACGTATTTCGGCGATGTTAGTTCTTCTCAATCAATATCGCATTTTTGAATTGATTGTCCATTTTAATTAATTACCACAGAATCATACTCCGCCGGGACTGGACAGCTTCGCGCGAGGCAAACTTTTATTTACCTTATCGTTTTATCGGGCAAGCTTGGATGTTCGATTGACCCAAATTGATTGATCTAAATTAATACTTCGCGAACTGTGGCAGGGGGTGTACACGGCAGGGAGAAGGGTCTGTATTCCCGAGTAGTTTCTAATTTAATTATTCCCAACAACATTGAGGGCAGGTTGTAAACCGTTTGGCCCCACGGCGAGCATACTTCCAAAGCTTAGCGCTTATCGACAAGCAATTTAGGAAATTTACCTGATCGGTAGTTCGCTTGAGAACTCGGTGAACACGAGGCAGGGGGGAATATTTCACTAGAATAAAGAACAGAGTGGCCGGTAACGAGGAGAGACGCAATCGCAGGGCGAACGAGAAATGCGAGGTAGGAGAATGGAGAACGGCGCGAGGGCTTTAATCAGATTGGAAATCGCGCACCAAAACTGGCACGTAATTTAACGTCCTCTCGCCGCCATTGTCGATGCTCGGGGTTAGACGTCGAAATTCTGTCGCCCGGACCGCTCTCGGGATAATAATGTTATTAATGTTATTAATCGAGGGGGGTATTAGAGGTCGATCGAGATTCGATGCTCTCGATCACTGGCAGCTGCGAGCATCGCTCCCATCCCTATCCACTCTCCTTTTAACCTCGTTAACTTTGCGGTAGAGCGGAGCACGCGTTACGCGGGCTCTCATTAAGAGCGGCGAAATTCAAGGTATAGAGCGTCCGAGCCATTAGCGTTAGAAATGCCGACAGGAACAGAGCTCTATTTCATTTTTATTTCTAGCTCGTGGCCCGCCTTTGTCCCCGCGATTCCACTCGCCCGCACTCGCTCGTCATAAAGGCACGACAGCGGTCCGCTTCTTCGCGATTGCCATCGTCCCTTTATTTATCGGTTTCGTCGCGAAAGTAGGTTTATACGTGCCCCCGTCAATTCTCCCCGTCTCTTCGCCTTACCTGCGCTCATTGCGATGGAAGTTCCTTCGCTGTTACTGCCGCGCCACTTTTTTTCCATCCTCGAATGTTTCCGCAGCCTCGGACAATGCACTTACCCTCATTCGCGATTTAATTCCAGGCGTGACGTACCGAAATCGTTCTCGCGTTAAATCCATTACTGTCTACCGCGCGCATTGATTCCATCATAGTTCGTCGACCCGCGCGACGCATATGTAATACTGTCGCTCCCCGCGCGATCACGGTGGTTCGTTTCGCGTTCGACAGACGATTACGTATCGTTATCTAATTGAACTCGTATCGAGCGTCTGTGTCTGGAAGGAAATGAAGAAAAAAGGGAGAAGGGAGGAGAAAACCCCGGGTAATCGAATCCTCCTCACCGCGGAACAACGGACCGAATATTTGCACGGCGCTATGTTCCTGCTTAATACCGTTGGGATAATTTTATTTCCATTCCATTCGCTCTAGCCCTCCCCGACCATTCGGATTGAATTCCCTCGCCCATCGGTGTTGACTTCCAGCGCGCTTTCAGTACTTCTCGAGGAATTCAATAGAGTCCTCTTGCGCCATTGCCTCGGGGTAGAATCTCACGCTATATGCAGATGCGCTTGCGAGTGGTAGATATGCCAGCTGCCTTGGTAATCTACTTTATGTCCGATCGCTCTCTCAGATGCCTGCACGGGAAACACGAGCTGCTAGCGGAAGGAGTGGTGGGAGTAAAACGGGCGAGTAATGCAGAATTACTGGGACGAGTCTGCGTGGTCTCTCGT
This sequence comes from Tiphia femorata, assembly GCA_944319695.1. NCBI lineage: Eukaryota > Metazoa > Arthropoda > Insecta > Hymenoptera > Tiphiidae > Tiphia > Tiphia femorata. The sequence goes on from OX090899.1 coordinate 4,965,587, forward strand.
GGCTGACCACAGCGCGTCCGTGACTACTTTCGGGACGACGATTAACCACCTCTATCCACTACCGAGGAAGCCGTTCCCGATTTTCCGACTCGCGAAAATTCCGACGATGCGCCACTTTTAATAGTTCGCTAACCTCGCCTATCTCACTTCTCGCTAAAATTCCGATGCTACTTGTGGGGGGGTTAACGAAGTGGAATGTATTACACGTATTAAGGGAAAACGTTCGTGGTAGGAGAACGTCGCAGGATGTGCGATAAAACGTGCACTAGCTCGGTCCGACCAAGTAGTAAAATAGTTATGATGCGACGATTGGACGTCTCCGTCGTCCTGTAAATGTCCCTCGCTCTTTTCTTCTCTCTCTCTCTCTCTCTCTCTCTTTCTGTCTGGTCACAGTTCTTCCGGAAGTCACACGAAGATGCTCTGTAGATCCTTCCAACGACGTATGGTTCTTTTTTGGAACTTCCTGCCTCAGTGTATTAAGCAGAGCGATGATCTCCTGTCTTTCCGAGCTAAATTGTACGACCATCTTCTTGTCGTCGACCATGAGTGACCATTTTGTTTCGGATGGTCTTAATTGTTAGTGTTTCATTTATTGTTTTTTGTTTATATTTGTATTGTGTATATTTTTATCCCATCCCCCTCTAATTCTTTCTTTCGTGAAAATTGCACGTTCCTAAGCTACGACCACCGTCGGCGCGCGCAGTCTGAGAACTCTGTGGCTTTGCGGCTGACCCACGAGCCGTCTGCAACTACTGCGAGGGTGGGAGGTAATCAAAGTTATTCTCAGTGGTTACTACTCGAGCGGTAATTAATACTTGGGAGGCGACTCTTGCCTCCGAAAAGAGGGAGACTAAGATCGCGCTTAATACATTATAATACTCTCACAGCCCGAGATTATTCTCTCTCCAGACTCTCTCTGGCGTTGATTGCGTGGCACGCCCGAAACAACGGGGTCAATGTGTTTCACCGGGAAAATGGCTTCTCGGTCCTTCCGCGGTTCACCGCAGATTCTGCTCGATGTTCTCATTGCCAATGACAGAGACGCGTCATTAGCGCGGTGGTCGCCCGCCTGGATATCAATGAGACAGCGATGGCGATTCCGTCCGTGTGAAAATCGATCTTCGAATGTGCGCCTGACGGCGGCGGGAAAAGGGCGACGTGTGGACTGTCACGTGATCGCGCGCGCGGCCCATGTGGACGTGTCATTTAACGTTACCACCCGCCCAACGCAAACTTCTCCGCACACGGTTCCGCGAGGCTAAATTTACCCTCCGCGCTTTACGTTCCCCCGCGCTTCATTAGAAATTCGGGCGAAATTAAATTCCCGTTATTTTCGTGGGCCCTCGGTGCGCTCTCACGCGCGACTCTCTCACCGACACCGGGAAAATGCAAATTTTACCGTCGTCTGTGCGACTGTGGCTGGATTCTCCTCAGTGAGAGGATTAAAATTGCCGACGCTTAATCGAAAACGTATTAGGAGCTTATATTCGGCCAGCCGTTTGGGTGGACATAAAAATACGGAAATGTTTAAAACAGGAAATCCGATTGCGCGGAGCGAACGGGTGGTGCTTGGGCTCGTGCCGTGCTTCGTGCTTTCGCGAAACTCCAGAACTCACGGTGGGTGGGTACATTAAAAGCGCGGTGAAACGCGAGGCGGAAAACTTTACGGGACGGGTCGAAAAATACGACAGGGGAAAATCGATACTTTACACCCAGGCCCCTTTATCTCGATTGTCCTCGATGACTGATAACTGGTGCTCGCGCGAGCTTGCGAACGGGGGCAATGATAAAAAAAAAAAAACGGTGGAACGGAAGGTGGGTGGCGGGTGCGCCGCGCCGTAGTCTGAGGCGATCGTGTGGAATACAAATTGCCCGGGTCCTAAAGAAAGGGGGCGGATTCTGGAGCGGAAAGAAGGGGGAGCTAATGTCGTAAGAAAGGAGCGAAGGACGAGCACGAGTCGAACGTTCTCCGACGAAAAGGGCCACCTTCTTCGTTTCGAATACGGAGAATCGTCTTTTTACACTCGGCTCGCTAGCTGTCTTTGCACCTTCGTAATCGATATGGTCGATGACCTGAATATCGCTGGGTAAATTGTTTACCTTTAATCTACGCAAAGAACACGCGCGCCATCGGGAGGAGAGATCGCCACCGTCGTCATCGTTGTCGTCGCGTGTAACTGGCCTCGTGTAGCTCGTTATGGTGAATCGTCGGGAATCGTCCGGTGGCCCATCCCTATTTGCATATCACTCGAATAAACAGCCACGCTCCGATGGAAAATGTGTACTTTAACAGCATGCATCGAGTTCGACGAACCACAGTGTTCGAGCAACCGCGAGGCGGAGACACGCGCGCCTCGTATAATGTTAGTTTTAGCACCCGCGTAACGAGAGACGAGCTGATGGCGAGATAAAAAAAATCATTCCCTTTCATCGGACGCGTCGTAAAACTCGAAGCGCTTCGGGTTCGGCGAATCGTTTCCTGCGAGTCGAGGCGCAAACACGCGCGGCTCGTACAATTTTAGTTTTACAGAGTAATTCGTGTAACGAGTACCGCGGATCTTGAGATAAAAAAATAATTCCCTCGCATCGGATGTCGTAAAAGTCACGAGGGTGCACCGCCCGGTGTGACCGAAGCGTGTGGAGTAATTTATTTATGTGGCTGGCTACGGCGTGCAATAATTTTTTCTTTGTGTCCGTTAACGAGGCGTCGCATGCACCAGCACGTCTCTCTTTATTTCTTTCTCTCCCTCTGTCCTTCCTTCGGTTTTTCACGTTCCTTCGGACAACCGCAAAGCCCACGAATCTCCCCCACTATTAAGCTAGCACCTTCACAATCGTAAAAAGAAATTGGTAAGTACTAGAATTAGGTGCTAATGTAGGGTTAATTTAGTCGTCTTGGCGAATTTAGCGTTCAAACGGTTTGGTCGGAAAAATGACTTTTCTCCATGGGATGGCATTAGGCATCGAACCTAAGCCCGCAGTCGTTGTGGCAAGTGATACGTTTAGGGTAACAAAAGGTTGAGAAGGGAGATCTACACTGGGAGCGCCCTCGAGAGACACAGATGAGTTCGATGATCAATTTTCTCGAATGTATTCACTCGCGAAATTACTCTGTATCCGCGGGCGTGATGGGAATGCGCGCAAATATGGGTGATCGGAATGTCTGCTTATTCCACAGGATCCTCGCCCGACCAATCGTTGTAGGACCGAAAGTTGCGAACGAAGAGGAAATGTTTCAGGAACTTGCTGAATCGATTCTCGAAATTATCGAACGGTACGACGATCGTCGCCTGACGCTTCTTCCGCCGTCGATATCCTTCCCATCCATTCTCGAGACTCGAATGACGGTGAAATCTTATTTCTCCTTCTCGTCATCGCCTCGAAAGGTCTCCGGTTCTCTCTCTCCTTCTCACTCTATTTTACTCTTCATCCACGATCTCCGCATTTCTCCCTCTCTCTCTTCGTTTTCGTAGAATCCGATGACAATTCCCGGCTTCGGTCGCCCGCGCCGCCGAGAGAGCGGCTCTCGAACGATCGATATATTCGGCCGGCTGTGAATCTGATCGGGAAATAGCTTTTCCGTCTGATGAAGCTCGTGGCACGAACAATGCCGCGCCAATCTTCCCTCCTGACGATTGAGGAGGAGAGAGCGAGGGAGAAGAGGATCGTGGTGGTACGTGGAGCGAGTGTTGGCTGGAAAAGTGAAGCGAGTGGATGACATGGCGGACGCGTCTCGATGTGACGAGCGTGAGGATGGGAGGAGATGGAAAGAGGGTGTGCTGTGAGGGAATGAGAAGAGCGAGAGAGGCGAGAAGTCGAGGAGAGGACTATGAGGAATGACGAGGGAAAAGAAGGGGAATTCGGAGGATCGGAGAAAGCGGGAGGAGAGCTTACGAAAGCTACGGGAGCTCGTTTGTCAAACATCTTGGCAGAGATTCACCCTCCGCTATGGGATCGCATTGACTTGTCCTAGAAAGTGGTGGGCCAGGATCGCGACTGGCTTCACGGAAAAGAGAACAGTTGCCCGCGAATAATTCACTGCTTACTGCAACGCAGAATCTAGGATGCGGCTGAGCATGAGATAGCCGTCTGCAGGTTGTCGCTGAGGGAAGAGGAACATCTTCCTGAGCTAGATAAATTATATTACACTTCGATACTTATTCGGCGAAGGCAGCCGGTGAGAAGTGTTTCCGTTTCAGACAATTTCCGCGCGATGGCTGACACTTAATTTTCGTTGTTATCGCTTCGCATTTTACGATCTCGCTCGTCTTGCGAGAGTTTCTTCATCCGTGCGTAATCTGTTTTAGAAATCATCGTCCCGGTTGTTTACCGCGGCGGACGAGAGATTAATTTTTTATTCTCCCAAGCTGCTCGCCCGCACGTTGCGTTACGAGAGCGAAGAAAAAAGATTTCGCTTTAATACTCCCGATAATCACGATCGGACGCGGTACTTCCTTCTGAACCGGATCCACTTACCGTCGAGTAGAGTTTCCGTTCCGGTCACCTTCTTTCGCGTTCAATATTAAAATGATTCTCGCGAAGCTATCGGATTCTTCCATATCACCGTGCGATTATTTCCAGCAAATCTTTCGTGCACTCTAGAGGCTCCATTGCGTCGATTTGCTGCTCATCGTCTCGTGGAAATCTGCCAAAGCGGGTCACGATACGGTCTTACGATATTTACGATAAGACGCTGTCGATCTTCATGCGCTGCTCGTTAGCTGAAAGTCTCGTTCCAAATCGTTCCCAATTTTGTTTTCTCCTCATTTTTTATTCGTCTCATCTTCGCTTCGCTTACAGCAGGTCTTGCGGCTGCTAATGCTCGATTCTCGTCGACCCCATGAATATTTTCCACCGAAGAAGAAGGGACAAAAAAAGAGCGCATTGAGACGCGACGAATGCGTCGTTATTTTCGTACCGACCGGAAATTTGTACAAGGGGAAACACGTGGGGCCGAACTATAAATTACGCTGTCGGTGAGTATAGGCGCTCGTAAGTTGACAAGAAATCGATTTCCCGATTCTTTCCTTCTCCCTTCGCGCGTATTAAGAAGCCCGGACGGAGAAAGAAGGAATTCCCGAGGAAACAATAATGTCCACGATCCGACAATTAATTTCCTTGTAGAATCTGGAAAAATTTTCTCTTTCCACCGAAGAACGAAAAAAAGTTGTTTCGATTGTTCCTCCTTTTGGTGGCAGAGCAGGCTCGGTCGATTCGCAACTATTGAAATTTACTTTTCACGATGAGTCGTTCGTTAACGCTCGCGACTTTTTACGAATGAAAAGGTGGCTCGATGGAAGAGGAATAAAAATGACAAGAGGGAGCGAGAGAGAGAGAGAGGACATAAAGATACAGTAGAATTTCTCTCTCTTTCTCTTTGGAATCGAGCGGAGCTTAATTCGTTAGCGGCTGGCCCGTTAATCGCGAGCCCGCGTAATGCTCGTCGCGCTAATGAACGAGAGCTCGTCCAATTATCGGAAGTTAGGAGAATCAACGGAAGGCTCCTTTTTCTATCGCGCACACGCGCGCTTCGTCGCGCCGCTGTCCACGCGGAACTTGAAGGGGCTGCTCCCTGCTTCTCCTTTCAGCCCCGTGGCTTTTCGATGTAACAAGGAAGTGACCGTGCTGTAACGAGGAATGCGGAAAGAGGATCAATCGTGACGTCCCGGTGACATGAATCGAACTACGTGTCGAGGTACCCCCTCTGCGATGCATGGGGTGAACACGTCCAATGAATCGAGGGACCTTCGCGGAAGGGGAAGCTTTCCAAGTGTCATCAAAAGGAAAAGTCATTCCCTTCTTTCTAAAAGTTCTAAGAAGAAAAAAACGTGTCGCGCAAAAATACAAAAAAGAACTTTCACTCTTTATACAGCGTGTAAAACTGCCACGGTACACTCGATGATCTCCCTTTCTTCGCTGAAATATTTCTTTACAAGACCGTGATCCCAGGAGGATTTACCTCATTCGGTGATTATTCGCTCTGAAGAATTCGTCACGCGCAGGTTGGAAAGTTTAATTTCCGGGAAATGAGAGAGGCGGAGAAGGATCGATTTATACGTCACTCAATCAGTGGGCCAAGGTGTACGCCGCTTGGTCGAGGTATTTTCGGCATCCCTCGGTGAATCGCGCGCTCTCTTCGATCCAGTCCGCAGGATTTTTCCCTCGAAACCTGGCTAGTCGAAAGGGAGCCAAAAAGTTCCCCTCTTTCCTAGCCGTTTTCGCAGATAATCGTGTAAATATTACAATTTTTCTTTCAACCCCAAGCACCATCTTACTCGATCCCCCTTTCTCGTCACGTCTCGAGGGTCCCGAGGAATACGAGGAACCTAAACCCTTGACGACTCGTGTCGAGGGTCCTTGAAGTTCCTGAAAAATGATTTTCCATTACGCTAGACTTCTTTAATTAATCTCGGATGACTTCTCTCCCTCTTCCGAGAAGTTCATCATCGCGCGTACTCGGTGAGAAGTAAAAATTTGTCGTCCTTAAAAGTAGATCCATCGTGCCAGGTCTTCGCAAATAAATGTTCTCCATCGTCGAACGACATCGCTAAAATTCTTGAGAATCATGATCGCTATCGTTCACTAACCGTTGACCACCGGCTACGACGATAATTACAGGCACCACCGTGTAACGCTTGACTCCTGTGTCGCGTGCACGCTTCGGACTATTAACGATGTAACGATTAAACGTGTCAGCGGCCGTATCGTCGAGGGGGCACGGAATTGGATATTCTGTAATGCGACGTTAACGATCTCGTGGCGAGACATTAACGTTCCTCGTGGGGGAGAGGTAGACACGGGATGGCGGGCCCCACGTGCCAAGATTCGTTCCTGCGCTCCGGAAATCCGTCGAGCGCGCATTCTCGGGCCTGATTACGCGTCGCTTTAAGATCGATCGATTCTCGCTACAGGAGAGAGAATCGAGAGCAGGCGTCTTCGCTTGTGACGCCCTTCTGTAAACGATTCTCTTCTCCTCCTCCTTGTTTTACCCTCTTCACCCTCGTTCACTCGACACGTGTACCACAGAGTGTCGAAACTCGATGCGAGTGGTACGCGTTAAACTTCTCGTTCGTCCACGACGAAAACTGTAAGGGATACTCGAGTGGAGACTCCGACGAACAACTGGAAATTGAAATGCAATGCGATTGTAAGGTATTCCAGGAACGATGCTCGAGTAGACCGAGCACGGAGGATCCTCTCAGATATTCCGAGAATCTGAGCGTTGTTCTGGATAAGCGTCCAGTGGATTTCTCGAATTAAGGACGAGGAACGAGCGCTGAGGGATAAATAAATGCGTGTTCGATTTGCCGATGGTCTCCACAAATATTTTTCAAAGTTGATCGCACAAACAGCGTGCGATCGCACGGGACGTTTGCCACGCGAGCGAGCCGCGGCCGTAAGGCTTGATGCAAGCACGTGCTCTTTTTTGGTGTCCATTCGCTTATTTTCATTCGAGCGGAGCCGTTGCATACGTCGATATCGGATACTCTTCCGGTAGCACGATGTTAAATAAACGAGCGATGCACATTAAACATTGCGAAACAAGTGCGCAACGGATGCAACGTAAATCCCATCGGTCGTGCCGTTTCAAGTCAAAGGATATTCACCGGCGGAGGGACGCGCAAAAGCGTTCATGGAAAACGGAGCGTACGCATTTTGCTGAGAGACGAGAATCCTTTGACGTCCCGGGTTAAAATAATATTCGACGGAACGGGTAACAAACGACGCGCACCTCTACGCCCTTTTTTCTCACTCATCCTCGTTTTGCAGCATTTCAAAGTCTTCTTGTTGGGCCGCGCATCCGATACTGGTGCGCGCCAGGACCAGACGGTCGCAGGAGCGCGCGCCTCGAACGAAGTTTACCGTCGGTTAGATCAAAGGACTTTAGGCGCCAATTAGCGGCGACAGGAGGGAGGACGGGAGAATGCGAAGGCACACGGTGCGCCCAGGACGACGTATTTGGGCCACCTGCTGGTGGTACCGTACCTACCTGGGCGCGTGCGATGCCTAACTGTAATGGCGTAGGACGTGGCTTTGACCCACCACTCCGGCCTTCCTTCGTCTGCCGCTTCCTCCAGGAGGTGGTGGAGGTGAGATGCGGGATTATTCGCAAAGCGTCGGATGCAGCTAGAGTCGGTCGAGCGAGGAAAGAGGAAAGAGGAACGAGCGATGGGGAGAGGGTGCGAAGTAAACGAAGAAAGCGAATTCTCCTAGACGCGAAATCCTCAGACCCGGAGCTTTTCCTTCTCGCGCTATTAACAGTCAATGAGGGCGACGATCCACTCGAGAGAGAAAATTAAATTCAGCCGAGGGGGTGAGAAGAAGGCGCGCTGAACATGACGGTAGGAGGGTGGAACGAGCGCACGTCTCGCGCCGTTTCGTCTTGCATCGTGCATCCGTACTAGATTTTCTCCGACGAGGATCGAACGGCCAGATATTTCTCCGCGAAGCCGGAAACTCGTTGATTCGAGTGGGAACGAGACAGGGTACGGGGGTGGGTGGATCGTTACAGGTAATTGTAATGCAGAACAGGCGGTATGGGATTTCTATCTGGTTACGGCCAACTGGCATGCAGGCTGGATAAATATTTCCCTTTGGAAAAGCCCCGGTGGGGACGTACGTTCGTATTTTCCAGGCGAGGGATGAGGTACGGTTGCCTGGGAGACAAAAATCGATTTTTTCTTTTTATCTTTTACCGTCGCGGAGTACGTTTGTCCCTACAGGAGGACGCGCGGTGTTGTCTCTGCGATGCAATTAATTTTCTAAGCATCGCGTGTTTCCGATTCAATCAACGTTGCAATTTGTTTTCGATGCGGAGTTAAAGCTGCTGTTGTAACTATATTTCAGCTTCGCAGGGAGATGCAATTACGTGTAATTGCTGCCTGGTGCCGATGCCGCCGACTATACACGGTTGTAAAATTATGTAGGAGTTACTTTAACCTGACAGTTGAGCAGGGTAAATATTTTTCTTCGAAAGGAACTACCGTCGATTAACTACTCCCCGTGAGCGTACTCCGATCGTTCGCGAATAAAAACAGGGCTCTAGAAATGAAATTAAAAGTGTACAAATTAGCCTTTTCGGTTACAGCACCTCGTTAGCAGGATTGAATTCGTCGACGCGAATCACGGGAAGTCATCGAGAATCGAATTTCAATTCATAATGATTATTGTGGATTTCGCGGATAAGAGGATACGATAATTCGAGCGCTTAATTTCCTTTAACGAACTTAATTAAGCAAAACGGGAACGGAGGCGCGCGGGCATCGGAGACCGATCGCATTTGCCGATTGAAATTTCAACTAGGAAGGAAGGAAGTGAAATATCGTAAAATGTTATTGCGCCGGCTATGAACCGCGTTCGTCTTTAGGGCGAAACAGAATCGTTGTATGTAATTGCAGTTCCAAACTCCTGCCGCGAGCCGGTGAAATTATGGTTGTTATCGGTTCGCTTCCACGAGATACTGCTGGTTGGGGCAAATATTTCTCGCGCCGCAGTCTAACAAGTAGGTTCGATATTCCTGCTGGACGAACTCCCGGTGGCAAGCGGTTTTTGAACGCGATTTTCGCGTACGTGGCTAAGCGGGTTTAAACCGCTCTTACGTCTGACGAGGTTCCACGCTATAAGCTTGCGTACAATTAGACGCGCTCGCCGTACTACTCGTCTGCGCGCCACTCGAGGGATTATGAATTCGGCGAAGAAACATCCGTAGGATATCGCTGTGGATGGGAAGGCGGCGTTTATTGTCGGAGTTTCGTAGCTCCAAGTTCTACGCCTCCTTCTCGTCCCCCTTATACTCCGCCAGCGCTCCGCTTTCCTATTCCTTTATCAGAACTTTCTACTCAAGCGACCGCGGAGAGAGTTCCATCGTGGCATGCAGCTCTGACATTAGCTTGAACTTTGCCATTAGAACCGAACGTCCTGTATCGTTAGGGGTACACTCTCGCGCGCTTCGAGGCGCGATTAAAATCAACGAAATTAATTTATTGACCGTGCCGCCCGAGGACAACGTCGAGCCGGACGGTGAGAGCGGCAGGCTCGACGAAGCGGCTCGTCGTCGAATTTTCAGCGACGCGAGGGACGGAAATTTGAAAAACATTCCGAGGGAAATTTCCCCGTGAAATAAATTCCACCCTAAGCTTTCGGTGGTGGAGGTCGAGGGACCTTCGCGTTATTATTTTTCTCCCCATTGTAAAATTTTCGCTGCGTAGAAAAAACGCGGGGTTGGGAGGCGCGATGTATTCGCGCCAGGACGACGGGAATATGAAGGAATTTTTCAACCCCATGGAGGGGCCATAAATTTGTTTTTCCTCGTGCCACGTACAACGGACTCGCGCCACTCTCCAGAGGATTTCAAGCCTCTTTACCCTTCTCTTCTCCTTCGGCATCGGCCAGCTCCCCGGTGGTCTACCCCTCTTTTTCCATTTCATTCCTCCCGCAGGAAGGATCACGAGCGACGACGCTAATTTTACGAGCAACCGACCAGAGTCCTTCGTCCTTCCACTCAGCCCGGTCCCACTTCCGTCTCCCCTTCCGCTTCGTTATTAGATTTCTCGCGGTAAGTGTGTACCAAGGCGTTTCGGAGTGGCGCACAGTGGGCCGTTTGACGATTCTAGCTGGACAAAAATAGGAAAATCACTTTCTCACGGAAGCGAATGACAATTATTTATTTCGATAGTCAAGACCTCAAAGTATCCTGGTATATGCAATATTTCCTCTGAATAAGTCGTTAAATAAATTATAATTAACATTGAAGTCAGAGTAAGACTAGCTAACCAAAGTAGTCGTTTCAAGTCACCTGCATTCAATCTTACACCACACAAGTGTTTGTGGGACGATAAGTTTCGTTGATGGCTCGATATACAGGGTGTCCCGCAATAGGTGTAATCCCCGCGAAAGGGTTGTAGCTGAAATAATTCTAAACAACATTTTCCTTTGCGAAAAAGTTGGACGAGGCTTAATTTTTGAATTACTAAGGAAAAACATAAGCGAATGAGCGCGCCCGTAAAGCCCGCGCTCAGGGCCGTCATGCTCGCCACTCACCGCGGTTGTAGACGGGCGCATCGCAGTGGTAAGGCACGAAGCGTTGGACAGAAATTATGTCGAATAACAAATTAAAATTCCAGAATAACTTCAGATGGCGAACCCCAGAAGGCGACGGGATGCCTAATGCATTTCCCGATGCAAAAAAAATTAGGATTAGGATTAGGTTAGATTAGGTTAGATTAGGTAGATTAGGTTAGATTAGGTAGATTAGGTAGATTAGGTTAGATTAGGTAGATTAGGAACCCTAATCCTAACCTAATCAACCTAATCCTAACCCTAATCAACCTAATCCTAACCCTAACCTAACCTAATCCTAACCTAATCCTAACCTAATCCTAACCCTGACCTAATCCTAATCCTAATCCTAAGTTTTTTTGCATCGGGAAATGCATTAGGCATCCCCTCGCCTTCTGGGGTTCGCCATCTAAAGTTATTCTGGAATTTTAATTTGTTATTCGACATAATTTCTGTCCAACGCTTCGTGCCGTTCCACTGCGATGCGCCCGTCCACAACCGCGGTGAGTGGCGAACATGACGGCCCTGAGCGCGGGCTTTACGGGCGCGCTCATTCGCCTATGTTTTTCCTTAATTATTCAAAAATTAAGCCTCGTCCAACTTTTTCGCAAAGGAAAATGTTGTTTAGAATTATTTCAACTACAACCCTTTCGCGGGGATTACACCTATTGCGGGACACCCTGTATATCGAGCCATCAACGAAACATATCGTCCCACAAACACTTGTGTGGTGTAAGATTGAATGCAGTGACTTGAAACGACTACTTTGGTTAGCTAGTCTTACTCTGACTTCAATGTTAATTATAATTTATTTAACGACTTATTCAGAGGAAATATTGCATATACCAGGATACTTTGAGGTCTTGACTATTGAAATAAATAATTGTCATTCGCTTCCGTGAGAAAGTGATTTTCCTATTTTTGTCCAGCTAGAATCGTCAAACGGCCCACTGTGTGGCGTGCCAAAGCGGACGAGGGAGAGACCGATGAAAACAGAAGAGAGGCGAGCGACAGACGCGTAGAAGAGAGAAACTTATTAGTAGCCGAGGGAGGGAAAGAAATAAGAGACGAGTGAGAACGGGAGCAAATAGAGGAGAAGGAACGTGCAGAAATAGCTGTCCGCGAGAGAGAGCAGGGTAAAGGTGTTTGTAGGTGAACCTGGAGGAGAGTGTCTAGTCTGTAGAGATACAGGTGGTTAGTGGTTTCGAAATCGGAGAACGAGAGATGGAAAGGGGGAAAAAAACGGCGTGCGAGAGAAATGCTCGTACGTGCATCGAGAAAGAAACGTCGTGCAGATTCCTTCGCCAGGATATTCATGTTCCGCTCCGGTGATCAAGCGCGAGCTAAGAGTTGGCGAGAGGACGACGAAAGAGGATAGGCGGAAGGAGACGGCGATGGACGGAAGAGAAGAAGCGCGGAGAGAAGCGCGTTTATGGGTACGATGGTGCGTTGAAAGGCACGAGAGAGGGAGAAGGTATCGGGGAGAGGGCGAGAAGGGTTGGAAGGGATGGAAATGGCGAGCGAACGGGTGAAATACGCGAGAGTGAGGAGGATGGCGCGAGCAGCTGGGAGTTGCCGAGTAACGGAGAGGGTGAGATGCGCGTTCCCAGGGGTGCCTAGCAACAGGTTGCTATCCTAAAATTTCGACCGTCACCGCTACCGCCTTCGTCGATGGGAAAAACGGTGGTGGTGGATGAGAAAGCGGGCGGCAGGGTGAGAGCGGAAGGTAAAGAGGAAGCGGCGCGGGCACAGTGCCAGGTATGGATCAAGAGTCCCTAGTACGTGCCTCTCTAAACGCATACATAAACCACACATCGTTACTCGCGTGCTTCCTTCGATTTCTCATTATCTTCCGAAAAGTGTTCCCGGGACAAAGTGATAGCTGCACGGAGACGCGCACGGCGCTCGGAGGCACGTGTAACGTTATCGTGTAAACAGGGAGCTTGTGTTACAGGATTTACTCTTGTTACGGGCGATTGTTTCGTCGCTCCACACGCTGGAAAAATTCATTCGACGAGAATGCACCCTCGATGCCAGCACGATAGAAGAGTTTATTGATTGTCGGGCGCGGAACACCGCTCGCAATGTCATTGGGGCGGAAAATTGCAGATTACAACGGGCGCGACGCCGCTGGCACTGACCGCTAGTTCCGTTCGATTCGCGAAACGTTGTAATGGATTTTAATTCGCCTTGTTATGCGGCGTAGACCGAACCCACTGGCGGATCATAATTCGTACGTGCAAATAATGTCGGCGGTGGGCCGGTACCGTACCACGCGGAAATCAAACCGGCCGATGAATATTCCGCGCCACGATCCAATCTACGCCCCCGGATGATCGTCGCTTCAAACTGAAAATCACGTTTCGATGTCTACCCTTCTGCGAGCCTGTCTCCGCTCTTGTTCGAGAATCGTTACTTCGTGTCCCGTCGCTTCTCCCTTCTCTCTCCTCTCTTCTTGTGTGATTACACGGCCCCGATATGAATTGGTTTCGCGGCGAGCACTTGAGCCCGTAGGAAAACAAAAAGGCAAATTCGTCCAGCCCAGTAACGATCCTCGAAAATTCACCGCACGCCGAATTGAAATTCGCTGATGGACGAGGCGTTATCGTGCTTTTGCATCGCTTCTATATTTTTTGGATTTATTTTTTTTTTTTCAGCCAATCGGTATGTCGTGTACTCAGGAAATAACATCGCGGATTTTCAACTTTGCATTTTTCGATTTTCACAAATCTTTTTTCGTCGTTCGGTAACTGACTCAATTGCACTTCGTTTCTGCTTTCGAAAATGGAGATTCGATCATTTGAATCGAATACTCGCGTGTTATCGCTCTTGTACGCTTCGAACGAAATTTTTATCCAAATCGCGTGATTCCTGTTCGTTCGGCGTGTTTCCGGGGATCGTTCGAAATGACTGGAATGTTCATATCTCATCGGGCGCGCGTGTAGAAATCTTTCGAATTACTGATAAATTAATGACAAATTTTCCGTGTAAGTAATTATAAATGTTTAACCATGCGTACGGGGTAATTTAGATAATTTGTTTACCTTCGACAAGTGTAGAGCGGAAAAATTAATGAGATTGACACGCGTTCGTTTCAATATTTAGCTATTAGCAGTAATAGTCTATAATCCGCTACCTCGTTAGACTGCGTACATATTCCGTACTCATCCCTTAGGTTTGAAGGTATAAACTTAATGCACCGGGGTGTTCGCGTAGACGCTTAGCGTAATTCGCTCGGACTGAAACTCCAACAAACTCTTAATGAGGTTTCGAACTTCCCACTTGGCAGTAACCGCACTGTTTACACTCGTACTTCGCCAATATTGCTGATCAATTTTTCGACACTCTCACACCGGGTGCTACGAAACGAGAAATAACGTATCGACAGATGGTCCTTCCAATAATATTCCGTTCTTGTCAAACAGGGATCCATAGCTGGGGTCGAAGTCCGTTTTGTGAAATTTATTAGTCCGAAGTCTGCCACGAAAGGTAATAAGAACGAATGGCGAGAAAGAGGTCAGGTAAAGCACAACGCGACCCTGCGAGAGAAAGAAAGAAGAGTAAATAAGTCAGGCCTTAAGGGGTGGACGGTGAAGAAAAATATGCGAGGATAACAAGGATCTCCGCAGCGAAAGGAGAACTGGCGCGTGACGCTGGATTTACGAACGCCTTATACCTCGTCTCTGTAAATTACAATCATCGGGATTAGGATTATGAGAAACACTGCGGGTTTGCGTTCGCACGCTGAAACAGGATTTTTTGATGAGAGAAGGAGGGAGCTGACGAAATTGCATAATTTTGCAATTGGATTTGTCGAATGCAGAGCTCAGCAGAATTTTCCGCTCCTCTTGGACCGTGTCTGACTATACGCGTACCTTTATCACTGGGTAACCGTCTGACCTATTATACGATAAAACTACTGCACCGCTCTCTCGTCGAGTTTTGAAAGTTTCATCTTTTTTTTTTAATTCAATTTCTGTCGATCAATATAGATTCGGTCGTTTTTTGTTAATCTCGACGAAGATGACGATACCAGGGGCGCTAAGACGATCTCTCGAGATTCGTTCTAACTGAATAATAGGAAACGCGGCAATGACGATTGGTTCTTGTTTTGTATCATTTTTGCAACAGGTTCGTAAGTGAGCTGGATGTGTTCAGGAGATGACGAGAGAACAAGGGAAAAGAGGGCTATCACGGTGACGTTTGAAAAACGCGAAAGCCAGTATACAGATAGTGGAATAAAAAAAAGGGGTGGGTGAAAAAAGAGAAAGACGGATGCGGTCAGTAATTAAAGAGTATCTCGTGCGCGTTCTACACTCGGAACTTTTCCCGTTCAAATTTTGTAGAAACTGCACCCGTGTTGAACAATTGCCGGTTTCAGCACGCGGATTAAAAACACCTGAGTAGAGACGAACGAAAAAAATTCATCAACAAAGGAATATGAAATTTCCTTACTTAACAACCGACATTACGTGTGCCACGCCGCGATTCGATCTCCTCGAATTTCACAGGTGAAATTCGACGGTAAAAGTTTCAAGGGGAAAAAACTATTAATGGCCTGGGACCCGTGTCAGAAAATAGACGAGTACGAGCACCCGATCGCGTGACTCCGCTTCTCTCCCGATGGGTCGAGATTAGGCCAGTCAACCTAACCTAATTATGACGAGACTGTTTCGCTAAATTTCTTCCTGGCCTGCTTAACTTATCGCAAGGGTCTTTATCTTACCCCCGTAAAGCGTGACCGATTCACGTGTATCGACCAAATTTCTGCGTAGGTATACCTACTACTGCCAACAAAATCGGTCTCAATTAAATTCGGCTAAGGTTACGAACTGAAATCCAGAATAATTACCGGGTACATTTATATCTCGAGAAAAATTTACTTCTCTTACAATACGCGCCACATTATTGTATACGTTAACCTGCTGGGGACAGACAGAGCGAACAGTTCGCCAACAATTGTTTGCTCAGTCTGTCACCACCTTAAGGATCGCCTCGGGAACGAAAATGGCGCAACAGCTCGTGGACAGCTCGCCAACACGTAAGTTCGCCCAGTGCGACCGTGTTCGCGAACTTTTCACAAACAATGTTCGCTCAGTTTGTCCCCAGCTTTATTCGCGCAAAATTCAATCCCATTCACGGTTCGCAATAAAGTCTTCGCTCTTAAATTTCAATTCTCTTCGCCCAGTGAAAGATGATAATTGCACGTCGCGTGCCCGGGTCGAGGCAGGATGGTGTTCGTAGTCAATTTGTCTTTACTCTGTTCGCAGGATGTTGGGAGGTGTGGGAGGCCGACATGTATCTACGCGTCGGCGCGGTAGTAGCCCGCTGGTGCGTGGAGGTGTGGGCCTCACTTCTTACGGCGGTGGTACCGGGGGCCCAGGCAATTCAAACGATGGCGCCGCGTTGCCGACGGACATGCCGAAGTACGCTCCGAGGAGGCGGAGGGCGGTCACCACCAGCGATTACAAGAGCTGCGCCCTCATTCAGACGCGGATCAAGTTCGGTGACATCATGTGAGTAGAAAATCGATATACTCGCTTGGTCGGGTGACCGTGCTCCGAAATCTGCTTTACCGTCTCAGTCTGGTAAGGTAGAAACTGGAATATTCCCATTGGTGGTACGGACGAGAGCTTTTGAGCTTTTCTCCCAAACGTTTCTCGGTAAATTCACCGACGGAGTACCCCTGTCCAACGGAGAGCCTACCGTCGGCACGAGAATTTCTTCTTACGTTCAGGTTGGTTCAGTCGACGGAGCCAACTTCGGTGCTCGCGATGTTACGTCGAACCTTGTTACAGGGACCTTGAGAGATGGCGCCAGATCGGTGTTGCGTCTGATCAGATCGCGGTATTCACTACTGCGGCTGAATTAAAGTCTAATGTAGCGAGATGTCCGTAGTATGCGCTCACACGCGAGCACGTATTCTCATCGTCGCGCTTATCGATTGGCTTTCGATTTGGCCTAAAGATTTCGCGATGAACCCTGCGCGTTAGTCTAGTCGACTGGTGGAGCGAGAGAGACTCGAATTTATTTTGCCACGAGATCGGACATCGGTCCGGTGCTATGCCCTTTATTCACGCGCGCGCATCAGCCTCGTCCCACTATCTCGCAGCTTTTGATTCCTCGCCGATCAGCCTCCGGCTGAGAACTGTCGTGTTTCCAACTTCTCCGCCCCTTCGCGTCTCTTGAACTTTATGATTTTCCTCTCGGCCTCGTTGCGACAGGCGACACACTTCGCGGGCATGATTTTTCCACAAAGAAGGGAGACGAACGTGTTGGACGATGCGCGCGGCGTCGGCTTCCTGCAAAATTGAAATCTGATATATCCTTCCTACATCGTTACTCCCCGGCTTGCTCGCGGTCGCTCCAGTCGAATCAGTTAAAGAATCATGACAGTGACGACCGTGGGGTATTGTTGGGGTCGTTTCCGAGGGTGAGTGCCTCGAACCTTGTAAAAATAGAATCAATAAAAAGAATCGACGTGACGCGGAGAGAACTAGGTCTGCGCTATCGTCGGATAAATTCGTCAGGGTTCTCGACCTTTGTTATTAAGGAACGGGGAGTTCCCTCCCGCTATCTACCCACCTACCGCCGCTGGCTGGGCCCCGTTTGGAATTCCGACGTTCATTCCGCAACCCCCCGGTTTACGCGTTGCCTCCTATCCCATTGGAAACTACCTGCGAAAGGCAACGGCGGAATAAATAGAGCAGAAAATTTCAAACACGCTCACCGACCGAGAGCGAGAGAGAGGGAGAGAGAGAAAGTCGTGGAACCGAATAGTTCTAAGCTCGATCGATCTCTCACTACCCTCGTGCGCTTTTCCGTGCTTCGCGTGCATCTCCATTTCTCTCTAACACCCCCGGCCCGCCTCACCACCACTACGAAAAACTCACGTTTCGTTCTCACGTGAAAATTTCTTAATGTTCGAGAGCGGATTTACATAATTGCGATCCCCCGGGGGAGAATAATTTAAATCGAAGGAGATTGGATCTAATCCGAAGCACTCCTTTTCCTTCCGAAGAGAAATATTCGAAATCGGAATGCAAGGCGTGCCAGCTACCTATGAGTCTGGAGTTTCTCAGTTTTAAATGCGCCGATTACCTTGCCCCGTCCGAGGGCACCCATCGGAGTCGTTCCAGGCCGCCCTTCCCTTTATCGTCCGCGAGCTTGGAAACTCGCGAGGATCGCGAGGGTAAACCTTCGTCGGTGGTGGGTTTTCGAGAGGGTGGCCCTTTGGGCGCGAAAGCTTTCTGTCGCTTCTCCTCGCGCTACCACGAAACTCGTTCGACGGTCTACTCGTCCGCCACCTCCCTGGACTTCGCTTCTACCCCGCCCCTCGCGAAAATCATCCCTCCTCCGGTCTTTCGGCTTTCTTTGATGAATCGAGTGGTCGGAATCGCGGAGTCGCGGAGTCGTTGAGTCGACTCGCTCGTGTGTTTCAGGCTGGCTGCCGGCTGCCGCCGTGAATCAATACCCGCATTGCGCGTGCCACCTCTCTTTCTCTTTCCTTGGCTCTGCTCCCTCGTCCCTCGTCCCTCTCGCCATCCCTCTCACTTTCTCTCTCCCTCCCGCGGTGAGGCCAGTTTCACGCGCGCCCTCTTCTCTTCTCCTCCTCCTCTTTGCTTCTTCCCTCTTCCTCGTTCTCACTCAATCCGACTCTTACCCTGTCTCATACTCTCTCTCTCTCTCTCTCTCTCTCTCTCTTACTCGCTTCATCCCTCTCGCTCGTTCTCACTCAATCCGACTCTCACCCTCTCTCACCCTATCTCTCTTACTCGCTTCATCCCTCTCGTCCGTTCTCACTCAATCCGACTCTCTTACTCTCTCGTACTCGTTCTCTCTCACTCTTCCATCAGCCCGCGCCCCTCTCTCGAATAGTTTTCTCTCCTTCGCTCTATTTCTCCCCATCCCTTCTGTTCTCCACCGCCCTCCTCCTCTCATCCTCTTCCTCCTCCACGTGCTACCCTCTCTCGTTCCGTCTGCTTCACTCTCTGACTCACACACTCGGCCCGTCCTCCTTCCACGCCGGTTTTCCCTCTTTCCCTCCTCCTCTTCCTCCTCCACGTTCTCCATCCGCCTCCGCTTCGACCCCTCCTCACCGTCGGTCGACCATGCGGCTCCCCTCTTTCCAATTTTCCCTACCACCACCGGTGGTTCCGTGACACGGAAGGAGAAGGGTAGCGGAGGACGGCGGTTGAGGGAGGGCATGGGGTGAACCGGAGACAACGGAGGAGAGAAAGTGATGAGCATGGGACGTGTATAGGGACGCCTGTGGTGGCGTTGGAGGGTCGACGTGGGAAATGGGGGCGGGATGGGATGGCGTGGGGGTGGATGGTGGGGGTGAGGTGTCCTCGAGGTTGTACAACTTCGATAAGACGAGGTTGGGAGCACCGTCGCGCCGGCGGCGCGCTTGGACCGTCCATGTGAAAGTCCTCGTCGAGTACACCTTCGTTTCTTCAACGGACCCGCTCGCCGATTGCCCGTTGCATTAATCTCTTCGTTCGTTCCACGAAACGTTTACCTACCAAAGAATCCAAAATTCGTAGGGGAATTGGCGAGTGGAAATTAATTTTCACCGCTCGAAATAATCCCGAAGTGTTTAGTATAACGTGGTCTCGCGGTTGGAGGTGGAGGTAAGCATCGTACTCGGAAGTCACTTCTCGCCCACGCTTTCTCACTTCAGCGTTTTCTCGGAGCGCCGGCTATTGTTATTTTCGCAACGATTTAATTTCGAAGAAGTCCAGCACATCCGGTAGTTTCCAAGTCGTGGCGCCTGGCAGGAAATCGCATTTCGCGATTCCGTTCTGGAAAGCGAAATTCACCGAACGAGAATGTCGATGTAAAATTCGAATGATTCATTCTGGGGGACGGGAGGAGTCCTTTCTCGCGTAAATTCTGGCGATTCTTCGTGCGTTGTCCAGCGTGTCTCGTGGACGAAGTTGTTTTTCCCCGTGACGACGTCGCGTGGGGTTTCCGCGAAGAAGCGACGAATTTGCGGAAGACGCGACGACGTTGCCTCGTGCCACCTCGTCACGTCGTTTATTCCACGTGAACCGGCGAACGAGCGGCCAGAGCGATTTTGCAAGGTCGACGAACTCTTGTGAACGGGCAGCGAGCAGAAGAGAGGAGGAGGGAGAAGAGGGCGCCTATCGTCCCGGTAGTTTCGGCGTACCGAGAAATTCAACCGGCGGTTTCCGGTTCGCTTCCTATTAGCGCCACTCCTTCCTCTTCCGTCCATAATATTGCATCGTCGCGATTAAAGTTTTCTCGGTACTGGACCCGAGAGCGTCGTTCCTGGTTCTCCGACGTAATTCATAACGTGATTCTCGGAAATTAGGAAGGGCCACGATGGACCAATGGACGTATCTTGAATATTCCGTAGAGGGTAAAGAAAAGGATCGTGTCCGTCGGTGAGCATTGTTCAATTGATTTAGCATTATTCACTGAAAGTTTACGCTCCTGAATAACTTGTACCCGGGGGTCTCCGTTATCCAGGGCAATATGCCCAGCGTGAAAATCGACGCGTCGTTAATCTTCTTTAAGGATCGACGTAAAACGCGTCGCGATAGTCATCGCGAGTAAAGCGAAACGTTTGCAGGCGGGTGCTCGTGTCCTTTTAACCTGCAGGAACCATTATGGATGCTATCCAGTTCGTTCTTCTTTTTATCCGTCGTGATCCATCACGTTTAAGCATCACTAATGGGCTCGTGCCGCGAGAAATTCTCTCGTCCGCGTGACTTATTCCAGCGAGGATACGTCGGTCGTAAAATTCGTCGATAGGTGAAAATCCGCAGCGACCGGCTCGTAATCGATCTCCTTTCAGAGTAGTTCGCGCCAATGTATCGGCGGTTGCGGCCGATACGTTTGGATAGTCGTTGGACGGCGGGAATGGCGTCCCACCGGAGACCCTAAGGTCCCCGCGCATGAAACTTTCAAGCTCGAGGAAGACATTTCTCTCGGATTACAGTCGATGAAAACGGAGATGCGAGCGCGCCGATGCTCCCGGGGTCGGTAAACCCGAGGACGGCGGTGCCTGTCGAAGCTTCCTACGATCGACTCCTCCTCCGATAACGTTCTCAGCGCAGACGTAGCTTACGAGTCCTCTCGTGTTTCTCGGCCACGAGAAGATTCCTCGCAGTGATGAGAAATTACGCTTCGACTTTTTAGAAATTCCTCTTCGGCTCGGTCTTCACAGTTAAAAAAAGCATCATCTCGCGAAGAAAGAACCAAGATACAGGTAAACACGCACGAAAGCATTGAGATTAACTTCACCGAAGATCCTTTCATCCTAAACGACGATGATTTCGTAATCCGAGCTAAATACGGATCGTGTTCGCGCCGACTACGAGGCTTGGATATTAAGGCCCGAAGAGGGTGAGGTCGCCGTGCGATTTGGCAGCGTCGTCTGCCATCGCCGGGAAGGATTAATTCGAGTGCGCAGTTAGCGGGAACGATAACGAGCCACGAGTAGAGTCGGAGATCGGGGAAGGGCTAGGATCGAAGGTGTGCGGAGTGAGAGAGGGATGGTGCTGAGAAAGAACGAACGTTCACGGAGGTAAAGAGAAAGTAATTGCACCCTCGGAAGAATTAGATCTCGATTTATATCAAAGTATTCGCTTAATGAAATCTTCTCTCGCGAGACTTATCGATCATCTCCGAATCGACGCGGGCGCGTAATCGGACGAAGAAGAAGGCAGAAAACACGCGGGACGTTCCTCGGCGAGGTAAAGAAACGGGTCATGGCGCCAGGACGATTTTTCGCGAATCCTCGTGAGGTGGAGGGCTTCGCGAGAAAAAAAAAAAATTCGCGGTCACCCGCGAATCCCTTCCTCGTCGCGCTCTAATTCCCCGAAGAAGACATCTCGGAAGTGTGACGCAACCGATTTGGACGTAGGCGTCCCGGGAGGAAGGGTCACGTGGCCTTCTGCCCTCCTCGAGGCGAGTCGAAGAGGAGAAGGAGGGAGGTTAACGCGAGCGAGTGAAGTGGATTAATTCGGGAACGGACGATCGAGTACAGCGAAAGAGATCGGCCGACGCGCGGCGGAAACCTTATTGTTTTATCCGGCACGGCATAAGGAGACATAAATCCATTTGGCTCCGCGTCAGTGCATAGAGCGGCCCTTACGTTAGAAGACCCAATGGACGACGTGCGGACGAGCGAGCGCGTGCGTGGCATATGTGACGAAGCTAAAAGGGGGTTCAGATGACTTGACTTATGAAGCCCTGTGCATGCTCACGGTGCAACGCACCATCGTTTTCCTTTCGGTATGTCGGCCGAGCGCGCGGTGCTCGAGTAGGGGTGTGCCAAAAGGTTGGTCGAGGTGCTATACGCGTAACCGCGAGAAAATTTTTCTCGCGATTTCTGCTTCTCCTTTTTCGTCGAGCTTCTCCTTCATTCGAGAATCTGATTCGCCTACGGATGCGATTTTCTTCCAATCCACCGCTCATTCGTCGTCTATTCTTACCTAGTAGCCCTCTGTAAAAATTTTTCCACCTCGATCCGCATATCTTGCCATGCGCGAGAATACGTGGAATTCCCTATCGATCTCGAAGAGGGTCGATTTCTCGGGATTCGATCGAACTAAAAATACTCGCGCATCTCTTCTCGATATGCCGCCGTGCGAGCCAACGCCACGTGGGGATCGATTTTGCGCGGGGCTAGACGATTGTAGGTAAAAATATCACGATTACTTCTCTTATCGAGCATGCGACAATTCGCAAAAGCTCCTTTTGGTAAAGGTTCTCCCCGTTTAAAGAAGAACCACGCGGTTCGTGGACTTTGATCGTCCGAGCGTCCTTCCTTGAGCTTTTCTCTTTCTCTCTCTTCGGCTTAGCTCGCTTCTTTTCACAGGCTCGCCACTGCGTCCCTAACGAGGAAGGGCAGCTCACAAAGGGTCTCGGTGCGATCACCGAATTAGCAGGTGGTCACGTGGCCAAAGTCGTGGACGATTTTAGCCTCCTGCCGAAGGAGCGGAGCTCGATCGGCTCGTCGAGTCTTCTTCTCTTCTCCGCCTCACCTCTCTCTCTCTCTCCTTCTTCTCGCTCGATCGTTTTCCTCGTTTCCACGCGCTCGATCGCATCGCGATGTCCCCATTGGCCGATTCGTACGTGACGTCACGAAGGGGTATCCTTTGACAGGCCGATCGGATGATTCGATTAAGTCCCGCGGTCTTGGTGGATGTAGCTTGTAAACTTGCAGCTCGAGAACGACGCTCGACGCCCACTGGTGACGAGGAGAACCTGGAGGAGGCGGAGAGGAGGCCTGCGGCGACGTTGTTGCTCGTCATCGTCGTTCTCCCATCGTGGTGCTCGGTTAAAATTAGAATGTGGACGTTCGTCGATCCGAAAGAAAGCGCACCCTGACGTTAAGTTGGCAGGAGGAGAGTAGTCGGAGAGTCACGTGTAGATCGGATTCAATTTCGATCAACGAGTGACTACGGCTAATCACGAGGTTGGACATTTTCAGGTTCTTCTTTATACGTACGCGTAATAAGGCACACGCAGTCTTCAGAATTCTTGGGGCCGTCATAGAGAAGCATATTAAGGTTGAGCCGACCTAAGATCGAAAGTATCGGACGTCAGTTTAAAGTCCATGTTCGCAGCACGCTCCGCATTTCTCGGAAACGCAGTAAACTTCGACCTTTGGCACGCTAGAAGGGGTGGCGGTAGATGAACTACGAAATTGGCCATGATCGGCCCTAGGGTGAGCGTGACCCTTACACGAACGACCGTTCGCGACAAATTTAGTCAGATTAACGGGTCAATCGTTCGGTAGACCCACACCTGCGTCCTTTAGTCTTTTCCCTATTGCTCGACGACTCGAAAAAAGTTCCATCAGCTTTCACGACGGAGCTGAATTAATATTATCGTTCATTCGCTTAATTACGATTCGACGACGTTCTAAATCTGTCCCGAGGTAAGAAGGGCCTCGAAAGGCTAAATGCGAGCAACCAACCCCCTGGCAGCGCACGCCAGTCTTCTCGACTGAAAACGATAATTTTCTCTCCTAACAACGGGCAACTCATCGCGAGGAAAGTGCAGAAGCGTGGCAAGAGAAGTTTGCGAGTGCTGCAGTAGATTGGGGCTTCTGCCTCAGTCCCTCCTCCCCTCACTCCCTCCCTTTCTCCATTCTCCGAGATGAACAAGCAAATCCACCGCTTCTCTCTTCCTTTCTCTCTCTTTTATATCTTTGACTTTCTCTTTTCTCTCTCGCGTGGTACTCTTTAGTCGTCGGATGCACTGCCGCACCTTCCCCCGTTTCTTTCCCGGATGCAGGCAACGTGATCAAAACAAAGGTGTTCTATAGGTGACGCTTGGCTACGTTTACATTATGCACGTATACACGCGCACAGATACGCAGGGAGAGGCATAATGCATACGTGCATCGTGTGCATTCCATCGAGCCCCTTCCTGCGCGTCCTCCATCCTTAAACCACCCCCTCTGCCATGACTCGTTGGCCAAAGGCGTAGGAGAATTTCCGTGACGTTGGATCCCTCTCGGGATTACACTTGCCATCGTGCAAGGTGCGGGAATTAATTGCGAGAGCCGTACAAATATTTGGGACGAGTGGACAGGGGCGCGACCGCCGTTTCTTCTAATCTCGATTATTAGAATCGCGACCGATATCTCCCGGGGATCATCCCGCGATTATTTCGCAAGGTCCTCTATCGTTCGACGAGAGATGCGTGACAATATCTTTAAGTGCATCTCGACCACCGAGCACGCTACACAGTACGCAACAGTGCTTCTCAAGCGCGAGCGAAAGCCTCGAGATAGCGAGAATTCTTCGCTCCGAAGTATTATATTAATCGCACGCCAAATTCCATTCCACGAATCGCGATCGAATTGTTGCTAAACGGTGCTGCCAAACCGCGCGGGCTAACTCGCCCCGACAGAATTTCCATTTTAAGTTGCCCCGCCGGGTGGATTCGCGCTAATAAAATTCTGAGCGAGCGAGAGCCGGTCGAGCTGGCGCGTCGATTGAGAAACACAGGGTGCCCTACACCACTTTTATCAAATGATGGAGAGGGGCCGCGCAACGTTCGAGCCCGCTACTCCTACGCGGCTGCCGCCGGTGGATACGCCGTAGGGAGTTGAAGGTGGACGGGGACCGAGTTGGATCAGAGGTGTAGGAGGTGGTGGTGGCGGTGGACGAGAGGAGGCGGCGGTGAAGCTCGGAGAACGGGGTGGAGGTGGAAAGGGTGGGTAGTAGGCAGTCCAGGAGAGTTCGACGTCCCACATTCTCTCCAACCCCTGCCAACTGATTCTCCCCTCCCTCGTCTTGGCCACCCCCGGCCGCCTCCACCTTGGCGTCCTCTCGGCCACCCTGCAACAACCCCCTCCAACCCCCTTCTCCATCGTAACAGAGCGGCGCATCCAACCTCGGCTACGTTCCGCGATCCCATCAGGGAATGAAGGTCTACCAGCACATTTGAAGACCTCTAAACGCGAGGCACACCTCATTGCACTTATTGTCTCCTCCCCGGTGGAATATAAGTGGAAACGATGAAGACGAAGGGCCCGGGAAGAGGATTCGTTGGAGAGAGAAAATGAGGTAGAAGCGAGGGCTGCGGGGAGAAAGAGTGGAAAGGACGGCGGGGACAATGCCGCGCGCGCGCGGACGATGACGAAAAGACGGCGAAGGAAGTCGTGTAATCGCGAAGAATTCGTCGAAGGAATTCTTCCGGAGCACATTGTCCGCTATCCGGGCTCTGCGGTGTTCGAATAATACGAGGATTTTCGCTGGAAGGGATTTCTCTCTCCTTTTCCGCTTACTGCACGTTTTCACGACGAGAGAGAGAGAGAAGATTGCTAGGAGCTTAATAAGGGTGCATCTGGAACGCGTTAATCTTGTATTCGAATTCCCGTCTGCTTCGGGATTTGAATTTTTGACGAGATACCGGATCGTACCGTTATCCCTTCCACCTTCTCTCGAGTCCTGGGGGATCAAAAGTTTTCGTTGCACGCGGTTCGACCTTCCTAGGCCGGCCGGGCTTCCCACGTGAAAGGATCGCGCTGCTGCACACAGTGGCTGCCGGCCCCACACTCGTGACGATATTTTTGCACGTCCGCCGAACTCCCACGCGCTTTCACGGCCGATAGGGCGCGCAACTGGAAACGATAAAGCGACGCGCGGATGTCCAGTAGGTAGCTAAGGGGATGAAAAATGGACCGGTGGAGCTCGCTACCAGACGTAGGAGTCCGAGGGAATTTTTCCAGAGAAGACTTTCACCCCCGGCTTCCAACTCCTACTGCGAAAAACTTGGGAAAATTCGTTTCTACCATCTCATCTTCTTCGAAGGTTCAGCCATTCGACGAGTGATTTTTGTCCGCGTTCTTTCTCGTCTACCTCACGCGACACACGATTTACGATGTGAGTAGGTAAAATGGACCACGCGAGCAAAGATTCGGTAACACCGGAGGAGCCTCAAAAATGGGCTCTAAAGTGCCGAATGAACGCGAGACTGGTAGAAATTTTTAGTAGCAACACATTTCCTCTACGAGCTTTCCTTGGAAGGATACACGGGAAGAAGGTATCCAATCGTGACCATGAAGAATTTCGTCGTGCTCCGAATCCTTTCGTTCCACGATCTTCGACGATCCTTCAAGAGAAAGGAGAAATTTCCGTTCCGAGTGCTCGTAGAAAAAATTGACAAATTGCTGGCTCGATCAAACATTGAGCCACCGCGTTGCAATAAGAAGGAACGGGAGACAGGGATGCGCGTGAAAGCCGTAAATGCTCGTCAGTCGTTAACGAAGCCGTTGACATATCGTCGCGTTTGCGGCTGAGGAAAAAAAGGAGAATAATATTAACGGGTATGACAGACAATAGAGCATTCTCGGTGAATGCATCTCACCGTTCGTGACGTTGACGGTGTGCACGCGTATTTACCGATCGATTTCACTCCCATCCCATTTTCTCTCCACCCTTCAGCCTCCACCCTTCCATCCCCTTTGTCCCTCTTTTTCTTTGACTCTTTCCGCGACTGTTTTCCCTCCCGCTCTTCCTTCCTCGTCATCGTGCGCTTCCCTCACTACCACCCCTTTTTCGTTCTCCGTTCTCTTTCTCTCATTCATTTACCCAGGCTCGCATTCGCCCTCTCGCTCCTGTCATGAAACCCTCGTGAATTCACATTGCACGGACTGACGGATAGAGAAAAATGCTTTCTCCCTTCTCGTCCCTTCTCCTCGTGCGCCATCACGCTTCGGCATCCACCCGGTTGCCCGAAACTCCGCACAGTCTACTTTATGCACGAAAAAGCGCTGGGACCGCGGTAATTAAGATAATTGGGGTAATAATTTCTGGCTGAGCGGGACGTCACGCGATAGCCATGCTGATAATTCTAATAATAGACACGTGACCGATATCGTGCCGTTATTGTAGAATCGTTAATTCTTGCTCTTTTTTTTCCACATTCTGTAGTCTCAACGTTGGAACTCGAGGTGAATACCTAAGGTCCTCTCGAGCAGGCGTAAATTTTCCGATGGGATGGAAAAAAAAGTGAGGATTTTTTTCTTTTTACTTACCGCACGGCAACACGGGAAATATTTCCAACGATTTTCGCTCGACCGTCGCGCGCGCTTTATTCACCGCGGATTCAGAATCCACGAGAGCAGTCAGCTGAGAGAGCGACCGAGGAGGCAAGGGGGTGGAAGCCGGCACCCTCCACTCGCTGTGGGGTTCGATACTGGGTTATGGGGATTGCAGGTCAAAAGGGTCGCGCCACGATGCTCGGAAATCTAGGCGACCGGCCATTAGTAATCGATACTCGCGTAAACAGCGAGGGTAGGGAACGCGAATGGTGCCCATCGATGGACGACGCCATGGAACATCGTTCCTCCACCTTCGATTTATCTCGTTAGGGCGCTCTCCGGTCCCGGAGTTTCTAAGAAACTTCAATCGATCGCGGTATCTTCGATCCGTGAAAATCAACGAGTCTGGAATAAGTATATATCGCAGGCTCGTCGACGACGATAGAATCGTCAGACGTATGGAAAAACAATGTTTATAAATAACCGTGTGGATCTCTGCACACACGTGTGTACACGTGGCACACAGCAGTCGGCGTCCGACTTTCGTCGTACTATACTTAGAAGGCCGGCGACAATCGAAGGGTGTTGTGCCACCGACAGATACGGCACTGTCGCCGTATGGGGGATTTGTAGGATATGGGCGGTGGACTACCGTGGTGTGGCTCCTCGTAAACGGGGCCAAGTGGATTTTATGACGTTGCGAGCTTGGTGAAACGGGGAAGGAGATCGTCCGGGAGATGTTCTCCGATCCGTTGGAAAAACAATGTACCGAAATATAACGATTGTCGTTCTCACTCTCGTTCCTCGCTCACCTCTTCCTTTCTCTGTTATTCTCTGTTACGATCGTCGATCGAATTGCCGTGGATATAAAGAATGTTACGGGAAACGCTCGACACCGCGACAAGACGTTTATGGGAGAAAGGGACGAAGATGGGGTTGGTGGTGGAGAAAGACGAGAGAGGTAGACCGCCGATTAACCGGTAGCGAATTGTCTTGGTGGACTTGGCGTGCGCGAGGCAACACTGGGAAACGAGATTGACGGTTGAAGCTCGATCGTCGTCGGGACGCTATCGCGCGGCTAATTAATTTGCGGGGACGTGAAAATTAGAAATTGCGATCGACCGCCGCGATTTGCCCGCAAGAAGCAATTAGCCCTGCATCTGTGAGTCTCGCGGAATACAGCTCCAGTCGAAGATGGGGTCGATAGCGTATTGTTCGTATCAACGAAGACATTTAACGAACGTTTGGACCGCGATGTGCAAATTTATTTCAGTACCTTATAGACAATTCATCGCGAAAGATAGACGGCTCGTGGCCCGCTGACTGGATGCCGTGGCGAAAAATATCGCATCGACCGAACGCGGTATGCAAATGAAAGGAC
The DNA here is from genome assembly GCA_944319695.1 of Tiphia femorata. Taxonomy (NCBI): domain Eukaryota; kingdom Metazoa; phylum Arthropoda; class Insecta; order Hymenoptera; family Tiphiidae; genus Tiphia; species Tiphia femorata. Next base: position 4,994,560 of record OX090899.1, read on the forward strand.
TATCCGATAAATTCGCCTCGAATATTTATTCTCGCGATTACGTCGCTCGCGTTAAACATTCGTATCCGGGCTTTCCCCCTGGCGAAGGATATTTAACGCCGTTCCGGATACTAACCTATATGCATATCATAGGAAATACAGCTCGTGTCCGAAACACGAGTAAATTACAAAAAAAAAGAAAATAATTACCTCTCCCATCCACAAAATCGTATCTCATTCGGAGGCACCCATTGTCCTTTGGAGAGAACGTTTCATAATTACAGACATCAATGACCCTATCCAATTAATAACCATCACCGCATTTTGCCTCGTTCACCAGTGTCTTCCTGCTATTCGCATTGGCGCCGATAATTTAGCGGACGAGGAGAGATTTTGTCGGAGACGGGCGAGTGCGTGGGTTCGATGGGCGAAAGGACGAGGAAGGAGGGTATGGGCGAGTCACGAAACGTCTCGGTCGTTCTGGTCGTCGATGGTTCTGCCGGTGCAAGGGTCGCGGACGAGTCGTCCGTTGGGGGATGAAGGTGGTGGGCACACGGAGAAGGGAGGCAGGCGAGTCGGTGTGGTACAGGGGTAAAATCTGGGTCGCCCTGCGCCGCGTGCGCGACGAAAACTCGGTCAAGTTTTCTGCACCTGCAGGTCGGCGCCCAGGCATCTGCCGTCGCCCTCCGTCTCTCACCTCCGATCCCACCCTCCTGACAACCTCCGACCACCCGGCCCCAGCTATCCTTGCTGCCTCCCATCCGGTCGTAGCTTTTCAATTCGCGATTCCCTCTCGTCGTGTCGTTGTCTCCGCGCTCCCCTTTCCGCGTCCTCGCTGCTCCGCCAGCTGGAAATCGCCTAAGGGGCGATGCGGAGTAGGCGGAAGGCGGGATAGGACAGGCCGGTTGAATCGTTCCAACGAAGCCAACGACACTCTTTCGCCAGCTGGATTCTTCAGCTTCCAGAAACCGCGATGACGAGAGACGATAGGCAGACGATTACGGATTCGAGGCGCGCCGACCGAATTCTTTTCTCCCTCCCTCTTTCGTCTTCTTCTCTTTATCCTTCCTTCGACCGACGTTCGATTTTTCGTCGAGGATCATGCGACCGCCACGAGTGAGAAAGACGAAACGAAGGGCGCGAATTCTTTCGCATCGCGACAGTCACGAAGCGCGGATACAGGGATTAGTTGAAGTCAACGGTTTTCTCTTTGTTCTGTCCTGTATATTTCTTTTTTTATTTACGCTCTTTGTAAATCAGCGCGCGAGGATCGCGTACTCTCGAGAGCCAAGAGAAGTCCACGGTATTACGCTCGTTTACACGTTGGCAAAACAGATCGATAAGCGTAAACACGTTGCTGGGCGGAAGGGAGAGGAGTAGAGAGGGACATCCTTCTTGATTTTCTCGAGATATCAACAGGAATGACGAGGTATCGATCGCACGGACGAGCCTGACGTCACGCGTTGATAAAAGAACGCAGACCGAAAACGATCGCGTTTTACATTCCCTCGTGCTCCTCTTCGTCGCGTTCTCATTACACGTGGAGATAAGTGAAATATTCTCGCGCTTGCTCGCGCGCTGGCTCGAGAGGTAACGAGGAGAGTTTCGTTGGGTTCGACAACGAGAAGCAAAAAAATTTCATCGGATATCGGATTCGGAGCGGCGCGCGCCGGAGCGTCAAATACCTTCGGAACACGCGCGCGAGCGCGCACGGGTAATCGCAGGCGCCGTAGAAAATTTTTATTCGCTCGCACGATGGATCTTCTTTTTGAATAAATGAAAGTTGATTCATTTTTGGGAAGATCCCTAAATATTTCAATCTTTCTCTCTGTATTTCTTTCTTTTTCCGGACGCCAACCCTCGCTTCCGTCGTACCTCGGCGTCTCCCCATTAACGCTTCGGTGTCCCGGGGCATCCCGCTGGCAACGACCAGGCGCACTCTGCCGAACGATTCGATTCGACGAGCGAAACGGAAAGCCAATAAACGGTCGGTTTGTCGGCCGTCGTCCAGCGGAACGACTCGAAACGTAAAATTGACGTGAATTCGATCCTGGCCGATAAGCCTCTGACTTCGACACCGCCTCCTCCACCCTCTTCACTTTTCTCTCTCTCTCTCTCCTCGCAATTTCACCTACCCCTCGTGGATGACCCCGAAGTCACAGGAAATCACGATAACTGAATTCCGCGAGCGGTAAGGCCACGAGAATCGAGAGACGAAAAAAGAGGCTCGATGGAGAATGTGCGAGAACGAAACGAGAACGTTAGGGTGGGTGCAAGTGACGCGAGAGCGAATCTTTCAGAGAGATGTACGTACCTCTCGAAGGCATTGGATTCCCCTTGCTTTTTGCGCATCGTCTTCATCGTATTCGCGGAAAACAGTTCGTCACGATGGAGAGGAATCGCTGGAATGGGCCACGACTGGTCGTCTCATCGGTTTTCCGCGAATTTCTTATACGTATTCTCCCGCGAAATCGCGGGGCGATCTCATTAAACTACTTTCGTCGTCAGACATCGCGTCTCCGAGTTGGAACGCTTCCAGTTTAAAGAGCGATCCCTCGCCGAGGAAACGGCGAAGATGATTCTTAAGGCAGTGGATGTTGGCGTGTAATGAAAAGAATAAAAAAAAGGACATTTGCGGATCCCAAAGGCGCTGCTCGCTTCGAACCGTGGGGGAGGTAGGAATCACCGTTCGGGGAATACGTGAGAATTTAATGTCGCTCGCATTGTACGTAAAAGCATCGAGCCGGAAATGTCACGCAATGGAACGACGACGTGGGCGAACGAGATGCGAGGAGAGAAGGACGGAGAGCAGAAAAAGGGCAAGACGGAAAGAGAAACGACGACGAGTGCCATTAGGTGGCGGCAAATTCTTCTCTACCTTTTTTTTTCGAGAGCTTCTGCCTCCCACGACGACGCGGTTTCGTGCTAAATTGCGCAAAAAAGTCGATGTTGTCGATACACCGCTCACCGTGCAACAACGAGGTTTACGCGGAGAATTCATTTTTTCCGCGTGAAATAGCGCGGCCCGATATCCAGCTAACGAGGAACGTGACTCATCGTTTTCCGATTCATTACGAGTCGATCCTCTACGAAGTCCCGCGAACTCGCACGATCGTTTCTCGGGAGACAGGATCGTAAAAGCTGTCGTCGCGAGAATACGCGGCTAAAGTCGCGCGCGAACGTGCGAGACAAAGAGGGAGGAGAACGCAAAGGGATATCGATTTTATCACGTACACGTATCGCATCTCGCGACTCGCGCCGTTCTCGAGGAAGTCGTGCGTAGCATGGGGAATAGTCTGCCAAACGACCCAAATAAAACAAGCCGGAGGCGGAAAGGTGGGCGGGTGGCGACGACGAAGAAATACGCAAGGAAGGAAAGGCGGGCGGGTCTAGTCTGGAAATTCCATTTGCACCGGAGCTGCCAAGATGCGCCGTGAGAGTATCCCCTCGTAGGGATGCTTCTGAATGAATTTACTTGCTTACTCGATTGCCTCTTTCTCACCCGGTTCGAATCATTGGCATTTCATCGCGTGGCAGGATCAACGATCCGTGCGCGATCGCAAAAATAAAGAATCTTTCATTAACTCAATTTTATCATCCACGGACGCGAGAAGTGGCGAGACAAAAGTTTCCACGATTATCGGTCGTGTGCAAGAAACATCGACCAGACTGACGAGTAATCGGTCTTTCTTTAACTCCAACAGTGCGCTTCAAACCGCGAAATTATGCGCCCGATCGAAACTTCGCGTTTTCCATCATTCACGGATAAAAAGAAAGAATCTACTGTTCCACGAACACAAATTTCAGGGAACTCGCAAGACGTCGGATCATCCCCTTTAGAGCGCAATGTCAATCAAGAATGGAGAGTGACACGAGGAGGGTAGCGTGGGGCGACGCAATCGCGGCACGCGCACTAGAACGAAACGATTTGTGGGGTCGCGTGGGACGCAGGACGCGAATGTTCGTCCGACGTCGCGCATTATTCGAATCGATTGGATTATCCGTTAGCATCGTTAATTATATCCATTACGAAGCTCAAAGATGATATCGTCGTATCTTTCTCGTCCCCTTTACATTCCTACGATCTTTGTATTACCGCGCGCGAATGGAACGCGGGCACGCAGAGCGCGCGATGCGCAATAACGCAACGGCGTAAGGTAACGCGATCGGCTTTGGGGTTGGAGGGTGCAGAGAAGAGGGTTGGACGCGAAGGAAGAGGACAGCGCGTGAGAGGAGGGAGGGAGGTCGTACGTATCGCATCAGGGTGTATGCACCGAGGAGAAGGGGTGGTTAGGCCGCGCGCGCGGCGGGGGTCACGGAGTGCGCTGACCTACTGTTCCACATTCGCGCAGCACACAGAGAGCAGCCTTTCCGAACTTCGTAGCGTGGGGCGAACCCAGAAACCCAGAACCACCCCTCTCGCTTGCTCGCGCTCGTTCTCCCTCTTCCTTCTCCACCGTTTCTACACCGTCCAGCCCCGCTCGTCCCTTCTCGTTTCGTTGGCGCACCCCTCGCGTCCCCGTGCTCTCCCTATTCCACGACCGACGCCGACGCCGACGCCACCGACGAGCAAGAGAGCGGGCAGGCCATCGACGCACCCCTCCGCTCCTCCGTATCTTCCTCTACCACTCTCTTCTCTCCTTCTCGATCTCCTCCCTTCCACGCGGACTACCCCTCTCGGCCCGTCGAGCTCACGGATTTAAAGCTGAATCCTTTATACTCTCGAATCGCGCGGAACGGCGCGCGCGGCGCAGACACACGGGCGCATGGCGTCGAGACTACTCTTTCTCTCTCTTTCTCTTTCTCGCTGTTTTTCCTTGCACCTTTCAACCTCTACCCCCATACCTCCTTGCTCTATATTCCCTTTGTTTATGGAAATCAACGCGTACGATGCGGCATGCGCTCTCGGGGATCATTCCCGTTGATTTCATCCAGGTACACGAGCTCTCCTCTCGAGAGAAGGGCGGATGATGTTGGAGAGATGATCTCGCGGAAGGGAATTGGAATCGCGTCTCGGAGGAGGCTTGCGATATTTACGGACCCTCGATCGTCATTAAGATTAGGTGAGAAGAGGAGGTGGAGGGTCGAGGATTTCGAGTTGATGGAATTGCGAATCTTCGCACGCGCGTTCACGCGCGCTCACCGCTTCCGTCGTGGGGTGGGTAAAGGGAATAGGGAGGGTGGAAGGAGAGGGTGCATTGACGGTGGTGGGAGAACGCGCATGGCGCGCTCTCGGTGTCAAGAAGACGGTCATCGGGTAACGAGGAGGGAGAGTGCGGTACGTTGGAATTTATCGCGGTCGTTTAGAAAGCGGCCCGGGCCGTTACCTCGTTTCGTTCGCAAGGGCAATTAACACCCTACGCGAGAGTACGAGATCGTTGAACCGTTTCTCGAGCGTCGCGTCGGTCTTTCCTCTTCGCGGTCTTTGGCCGAGACTCCCGAGACGGGAGAGACTTTTCTCGCTTCGATTGTCTATTCGATCAGCTGAGATTAATTTCCACGATGATGCCGCGAGGGAACTCTCACGAGGTAGCTGGAAGCGGTGATGGTAGGAACAGGTGATGAGAGCACGTGGCACGTCCCTGGCCCTCGAAAGCTCATCCCACCCCCTCGCGAGAGTAGGGCGCATGCACCCATCACCCCCGGCGGTATCGGTTCGACGCACACGTGCGCTCGTCGGAAGCACACTCACGTTCCACTTATATTCACGCACACCATTGGCCCGCTCGCGGCTAGTGACATCTGGTGATTTATCGGGTAAACGCGACCCGCCGAGTGGGAGCTTCGAAAAAGCGCGCGCGCACGAGTGCCCGCGCGTCACGAGGCGTCCGCCGGAAAATATAATTTCCTTGAGTAGCTCGACGACTAGTCGCACGCGTATTTGTCCTCTCGTAGTAAACTTTAGGAAGTAACGGTAGCGCGGATGATGTTACGCGACGATACCTGCGATAACAGTTACTTTCTCCTAATTTCCAGAGGCGTACAGAGATCGCGTGAAATCGTTCATTCCACTTAACGGACGAGAATGTTTATCCGGATGATTTTCCAAATATCTAGGTGGCGAGTATTAATTACGAGGGTGTTTACAAACTCGAGATACACCAAAGGCATATCTACTGTCGTTGGGTAATCGTCAACGGTCGATTTCTGGAAATGTTCGTTCTCCGAGAAGATCCAACGAGATTTTAATCTTGCATGGATAACGATCATGAAGCTTATAGGAAATATTTAAAGTCGCGCAAAAATTTCTATCAACGAACGAAACGACATCGGGCGCCGACGCATCTAGATCCGATCCTGATCGCTTACGGAAGGAGACTCGCGAGAGGAAGGAAGATGAAAATATCGCGAAGCGCGAGCGTAAATCTATCGTAGACAGAGATGAGGATACTACGAATTTCTCGTGGAGGGGAGAAACACGTTGGATGGAGTAGTAGGGGTACGTAGGGATGAAGAGGGGTAGGAGGAGAAGGTGAGTGGGGGTAAAACAGAGAAATCCACGTGGAACGAGGGAGATAAGTCGAGGGGTGGAGCGAGAGAGAACGAGATTGTGAGAGAAGAGGGAGGCGGGGGGAGGCCTGGCGAGGGAGATGGAAAATCGCGGGCCACCGATTAGACGAGGACGCTGCCGTGCCGCGTGGAATGGAACTAGACGGAGAGAGAGAGAGAGAGAGAGGGAGAGAGAGCAAGAGTGAGAGGGTGCCACGCGACGTCGACGAAGTCGAGATAGAGAGCAAATGGAATCGAGAGAGAACGAAAGCCCGACGTGGAACAAGGACGGCTGGAAACTGCATGGCGCTGAAGAAACAATGTAGAAAGGGGGAAGGAGAGTCGCGGGGGTTGAACTAAAGGAGAGACAGAGTAAGGTGCTAGGAGAACAAGAGAGTAGAATGGTATTTCTGATATGGGTGGAACGAGGAGGAGAGATCGTTGGAGAGAGAAAGACCAGGTTCGCGGGGTATAGAAGAGAGAGAACAGAAGCGAATGGCGGGGTGGTGATGGCGGTGAAGTTCGAGAGAGAGAGGACTAATGGACGTGGGAGAGGGACGGAGAGTGGCGAGGTGCGGTGGTGGAAGAGCGAGATAGAGTAGTCGTGCGACCGTCCCGCTGTGGCCACGAGCTCCCAAGCTCGAGGATCCCGTAGGTAGGGTGCGAACTTCTGGTACGAGAACGGTGTAACGGACAAACGAGAGACCGAGAGAGAGAGCTTGGGAGAGGGTGAGAGAAGGTGAGAGGGACGAATTAACGGGAAAAAGAAAAACGGAGTGAAGTCGGACGGGCAGGGTGTTCAACGTGGAGATCGCGAGTCGCGAAGGGAATAGAGCGGATGAGAGAGTAGAAAAGGGAAGCCTTCTCGACGGACCAGAGGGAGGACACCGGAGTAGGTTGAAGGTGCAGCGCGGTGGCGGGTGGGTTTTCGTTTTTCCGTTTTTCGTGGGTCCTCCCTGGCGAGTTGAGGGGAGCGACGAAGGGGGGAGGGTCTTCTCGTGCGCCGTTCTGGTGGTGGTGGTAGTTGGTGCTGGTGGTGGTGGTGGTGGTGGCGGCGGCGGCGGCGGCAACGGTAGTGGTGGTGGAGGTGGAGGTGGTGGTGGTGTGGTGGTGGTGGTGAAAGGCCAACCGTGTCTCCGCGTTCGTTCTTTCCCGTTCGTCGTCGCGCCGCGGGTCTCTCTCGAGCGCCGGGACGGTGACGGCTCCGTAAAGACGAAGAAGTGTTTGTTATGCGCCGGTGGTACAGTGGTGGTTGACGACGACGACGTCGACTACGACGACGAGGAGGCGAGGCGGCGGTGAAGACGAAGAAGAAGACGACGACGAAGCAGAAGACGAGGAGGAAGAAGCGGCGAAGGTGAGGAATAGGAAGGAGCTGGTGCTCGAGGTAGTGGTGGTGGTGCTGGTGGACGATCGGTGGTGGTTAGAGTGGTGTAAGGGTGCTCGGTACGACGCCGGACCGGACCGAGTGAACGAAGAACGAAGCCAATCACGGGAAGGACAACAAGAAGGACGACGACGACGACGACGACGACGACGATCGGTGGAACGCGAAGCGTGGAGAAACGAGAGAGCGACAGTATCGCGGTGCTGGGTATCGTGGAAGTGTGACAGGGTCGTGGTGGTGGGTACAGGTGTGCCGCAGCACGAGCAGCACCAGCAACAACGGCAGCGTAACGGTAGACGCGAGGAACGAGGTGCAGCGATAGTAGGGAAGGAAGAGGAAGCGGCCGACGATAGAGGAGCGGAGAGACGAGAAGGAGGTAGAGGAGGGTGGAAAAGGAGGAAAGACGACGTCGACGACGAGGAAGAAGGGGAGGAAGAGAGGAAGTGGAGGAAGACGAGGAAGAAGAAAAGGAAGGTAGGGGGCCCAGCGGTGGTAGCCGCGATCGGTGCTCCGTGGAGGAGAAGCAGCGGCAGGAAGAGGTGGCGGAGGAGAAGGAGGAGGTGCGGGAGGAGCAGCAGCCGCGAGATTTACGCGGCGGTGACTCTATCGAGAGGGTTTAGAGCACGGTTGAGAGAGAGTGAGAACGAGGAACGAGAGGAGGTGGTGAAGGAGGAGAAGAAGGAAAAGGAGGAGGGAGTCGCCGCTTCTCTCTCCGTCCCTGCCTTTTCTCTCTCTCCGGTTCCTCCGGTCCGTCTCGTCTTCGCGGCCGAGCTGTTTACTTCGTCGCGAGAAGGTCGGAGAAGGACGAGGGGGAAGACGGGAGGAGGAAGAAGAGGATCGCGCGAAGAGGAGGTGACGGACGTGTGTGCCGGTAACGAGGAAGAGGACGTGGGATTACGGGGCAGGTGAAAAGAGGAGAGGAGGGAAGAGAGTGGTCGGTGAGGCGTCGAAGAAAAAGGCGAGGAAGGAGAGGTTAATCGGGAGAAGAGGTGCAACACGGTGGTGTGGTATTTTTTTTCCTGCTCTCTCTCCCTTCTCGAAGGGAAGGGAAGGGAGTGGAGTGAGTAGTGTGCTCGGCTACGCGAGGAAAGGAAGAGGGAGAGGCCTCGTGGAGAGTGCGTCGTCGTGTGGTGCGTTGGTTCGCTCTTTCTTTTCTCCACCGCATTATTTATATTGTTAAAGTGGTGCCTCAGCACGAAGAGGAGATCGCCAGCAGGGCAGAGGCTCGAACGCATGTAGGAATATGGCCGCATCCAGCCCCTGCCTCCCTCTAGAGGTGAGTGAAGCGAAACCGGAGCGGCTATGCTTTTCTCTCTCTAATGCCGATGCTGCCACTGCTCCGTGCTGCTCCCGTTATGTCGCCCTCGATGGCCCCCGCGTATTTTCCTACTTTATTAAAGCCCCTTTCACGCGGGGCCACGCGTCCACGCGACCCCGTAATTTATTCGCGAAATCTGAAACGTCGCGCGAAAGAGCGCCGCAGGAGCCACGAGAGGTTCCGCGCGAGTCAAGCTGTTTTACGAGAACGTCCCTTCCCACGTTTTCTTTCCCTTGCTTCTGCCATTATCGGAATTATTTGGAAACGCACGGCCGAATTGCGAATATTTCGTACTTCGGGAAGCTCCTGCCGAGGGAAGCGATTGCTCGAACGAGGGTATTGTGCTCTGTTGACACGGTGAATTTGAAGTAGATATTGGGGTAGGTGGGCATTGTTAACGGTCGATTCGCGGAGGTAGTCGATAGAGCGGGTACATGTGGAATTTTTGGTGTGGAAAAATTATGTCTCCCTGGGAGAGATCGCTCTCCCGGTGCGCTTCGCCAGTGGCCACGTTCCAGTGACCTTTTCTAACCTTTTGTCCCGTCGTTCTCTGCAAATTCAAACCGTTAAATGGAGCAACCTTCACGATCCTCGTGCCACAATTCTCTCTCTCTCTCTCTCTCTCTCTTTCTCTCTCTTTCCCTCTCCCTCTTGCTTCTATCCCGTTTCCTCGTGTTTCCGAAAACATTCGCGAGCCGAACGTTGGATTGGCTCCATTTATCCGCACGTATTCGATTCAGAATGACGACGATGCTCTCGTGTATCGTCTCTCACGTTCCAACGATTTCTTCGACGCTTCTTGCAGTCTTTTTATTTCGCTCCCCCATTCAGGCGCATTCCCCGGATAAAGCTGAAAATTTCGCTGAAAAATCGAGCCTTTCAGGTGGAATGAAATATGCGAGTTCAAGAGGGAGCAAGAATATATATTTTTCTCGACGTGTCTTTTACAGTCCTTATCTTCTTGTGTATTATGCTCCGTACAATTTCTCCATTGCGCGTTTCTTCGTCCCGTGATATTCACACGTGTTTCTTTCGCAAAGGCATCTCCGGAAGGTTTCACGTCACCGTTTCCTTGCTTTACGAGATTTTTATTGTTTCTTTGGTGTCTCCCTGTTTGTCGCGCAAATGTATTTTCTTCGTATTTTTTTTTTTTTTTCGTCCAATTTTGTCCCGCTATCCGTCCGTCATCGTGTTTCACAAAGCGTATATTTTCCTGGCACCTTTTACGCCCTGCTCGTTTCTGCGAATTCTGTCGCGCCTCGTCAATCGTACTCTCGGTAATGAAATTTTAAATATTTCAGGAAGAGAAGAAATTAATTCGTCGTACCGCTGAACAGAACACGAGCACCGTGCGCGTACGAGTCCCTTAGTATTATTTTATTATACCGGGCGTACGTGGCGTGGCGTGAATTTCAAAGAAGAGCTAACAACGTGCTGCTAGGGTATTTTGCTCCGTCGATCGATCTTGGTAATCAGGGCCGTTTAGCAGGTTTCGTTTGCGTAACTAGATTGCTTCTTACTCGTAGTACCCTGTTGCAATTAAATGAGAAATTTTACGTGATTAAGTTCGGAAAGGATGACTATTGTCACGAGAAGTGTTTATCCACGTAATAAGAAACTGTGTCCTTCCAGTAGAAACATCAAAACAAATACGAATGACGAACGTTAAAACTCTAAGGTGGGAAAAAGGCGGCACTGGTTATCCGTTGTCGTAGATCGAAGGTGTTGGATTTGCGAAGTCCAAGCACTCGAGCGTGTCGGTAAAATTGATGGAAGCAGAGAACGTGACCCCGAGGCTGCCACTCTGTTGACAGTCGCGACAGTTTGTATCGGGACAACACAGTTGTTTGTATATAAACGAAGAAGGCGCATCGTACTCGCTCGCACGAACAACGAGCAACGTCAAAATTGAACGGTTATTCGGTTGATATATTTTCCAAAATGAGCAAGCTCCCTTGACGATAAAATGCATGAAATTCGTAAGTATCATAATCCTTGGGGATCAATTGAAAATCGTTTTTATCCTTATTAACGTTGTTATCCAAATTGGCGAATATTCGTCGGTAACGATAATAATTAAGAAATTTGACGAGTTATCGGAAGGCACGTATATAATTTATATTTTCTCTCTACTTCTCTCTCTCTCTCTCCGCATCCGCCACGACCATTAATTTGACCCGCTTGTTTCGTTTGTTCATTCCGCTGGTCCGCGTGGCTTCATTCTTTCTCCGGCACCGTCGCGCCGCGTCGCGCCTCTCGTAAATACCGAGAGAGGAAGGCTCGCAATTTGAAGTGTCGCGGGCTCGCCTTTAATTCGGCGTACCGCGACGAGGATTTATTTTATACCGCGGGGATTTATCGCTTTCATTAAAACTGCCCTGAAAGCGGGCGCAGGGCGCGCCGGTTGCTGCCCTTTGTCCCTTTTTCTTTTCTCTCTTATGTTTTCTCTTTTCCCTTCGCAGGGCACAATATCTCACGAAGTTGAAGGAGACGACGGCGGTAATGGTGCACGTGAGAGCGCGAGAATCGAGACACAAACCTTCGGAAAAGGAGAACACGGTCGACGAACTCTCGTTACCCTTTCGAACCGACCGGTATTGTTTTCCACCGGACTTGGACGATCGAGGGAGTACGTTGAATAATATCCCTTTTCGGCACGGAAAGGATAATGATCATTCGACTGCGTAATTATCCGTTTGCTCGGAAATTTTCTCACCTGCCTATCCGTCGCGTCGTCCAACCGAATTACGTCCACCCCCTCCGGGATCGTTAATTTATTAGGACTCGACGGGAGGTAATGGGGTGGTGGATTGTTTGTCACGTGAAAGCCGACGTTATGCAATGGCCAATTAAATAATGGCCAGCGGGAAGAGCGTGCCGGTGGGCCGTTTCGTCCGGCCCGAGTAATCGCGCGTTCCTCGTGGCTCCCTCGATCCGATCGATCCCTCATTTCTCTTCTCCTCCTTCTCCTCCATCCTCATTGTCACTGCGAACGGGAGAGAATGGTCCGCGAAGCGGACCAATTACACCGCGACGGTCGGTACGACGATGAGTGAGGAGGAGGAGTATACGGGTGTGACGGGGGCCGAAATTAGAAGGCGACGCATCTACGTCTCAGCCGGCCAATCAATTTCCGGCGTCTCGACGTCACCCGTGAGAGCTTCGAGCGCGAAGGCTTTGGACGTGACTCGGTCGTACGTCGTGCTAAACGAAGGGAGAAAAATCAGGGACGAGGTTCTCCAGGACGATCATGCGAGATTCGCTCGTAGAAAAGAAATTCTCCTCGTCCGCCTCCTTGTTTCTCGTCGATTCAGCCACTTTCTTCTTCGTTTCTTTTTGCTGGTCGGACCTGAGTAACGTTTCTCGAGTGTTTTTAAGCGGTTGGCAGGCATGGGTCGGCGAGCGTCACGTGTGATGCGCTTCGCGCGAGGGATGGATTTTCGGCTGGCATAGTTGGCAGGACTGGTTATGTCTGTAGGTTAGGGCGACGACGTCGTCGACGACGAGGGCGACGACGACGACGACGACGACGTCGGTGATGCCAAGTGGCGGCAGAGGTGGTGGAGGTGGTCGTGCTGGTGGACGGAGAGGGGGTGGAGAATGTGGATGATGCTGGCGGAAGGGGTGGCAGTCGGGGGTGGTGGTCGAAGGGGTGTACAGGGGTTAAGAGGGCGGAAGGGCGGCATGAATGAACGATCAATAGATATATAGTTACCTGACTCCAGGTAACCCACCCTCTCCTGTGTTCTCTTGGGGGAGGCTCGGCTTTTCTACATCGCCTTTCAACAACCTCGAGTCCGTCTGGCCGCAAAATTCTTTTTCTCTCCTTCGCCTCCTTTTATTACACCGAACGTCGTGCTCTAATACGTGTCACCGCACTTTTCCACGCCGTCCCGTGGAATTATACGAAAATTTCGAAGTTTCGTATTTAAATATTGAATTTTCTCGTGGACGAAAGTTTGTGGATCTTTTTTTTTTTTTTACTTCGTTTCCTCGGGCGAGAAAATTGAGTTCTCGAGATGGTTTCGAATACGTCACGAATGCGTTTGAGAATTCGTTAATTACAGCTGTCTAGGTTATTAGCCGGGTGTCGTTGCTCGACGATCAACCGCGCGTGTGCGGCTTTCGGAAATTCTCGTGAATAATTTAACGAGTTCATCCTAATTCGCGATTACCCCGGAGGAAAGTGGCATGGGCTTGCGAGCCGAAAACGTGATAGGTGGTGGAGTCCGTGGCGAGCCTATGAGGATATAGAAACCCCTGAAAGTTACGACACGTACGTGACTTCTAAAAATATCGCGGCTCGCGATACTCGAGACTTTTAGAAATTGTTAGCGAGCGAATGCGTCCCTTCGGACGTACCATTCGCGTCTAATTTTCCATTCGCTCATCTGGGATAATTCCCAGTCGTACCTGGGAAGCAGGGCGAGTTCCAGGGACTGTGAAGAATTTTTCTGTGTTGAAATTTTTGCGAATATCGTTCTTTCCCTCTTTCGCTCTTTTTACCGTTTAGCACCAGTTTTTGCGTTAACAAAATTCCCTTCCACTCGCGTGTCCCCGTAGATGCTTGTGGCATTCCTCTTGTCTCGTATGCTCGATGCGAGTAACCAGAAAATTTAATCGTCTTGATAGCGCCGCGCAACCCCCTCGTTCTTCCACCCCTTAGGGCTATCGCGCGGAGATCGATACTGCGAAAGTTTCTTTCATAAACCCGGTCTGCGGGCATGTCTCTCGCCGTTTCGTGCACGCCTCTGTACGGCACCGTTCTCGACGGAGGAAAATATTCTTTTCTCCTTTCTTCTTCTTTCTTTTTTTTTTACGAAGATCATTTTCTTTTCTCCACTTTCTGCATTTTACGAGCCGCCCTCGTAGCAAGAAAGTGTAGCATCGCGTGCGCAGAGAAAAATATATTCGAATGAAAAATACATTTCTTTGGTATCGCGCTTTATCGTCGTGCTAATTAGATCATTGTTAGAGCGAGGTTTACCGCTATTAAATTCTCACTCACATCGTCCAGTTTAAGTTAATCTCATCGGCGTGTGATATTTATCATGCTTATTTCAGCTTGGATACGATATCACGTTTGAGCGGAATAAATTTACGAGCTCTCGTATTGACAATAGAATCCGTAATACAAATTGGATGTTTGCGCTCGAAAGTAAATTTTTTTCTCTCTTCGAATCCCCCTGCACAAATAGACTTTTCGGGTAAAAGGCGAGGGAGTACTTTTCGTGCCACCCCGTAGGGCTGTCGTCAAGATCGATACTACGAAAGTTTCTTTCATGAACCACTCCACGAGTGTGTTGCGCTGTTACTTCGCGTGTACCGCGAATACTAAATATGTTTCTTCGAACTTTTCCCTCCCGTTAGGACGCCATTAGAATTTTTTCACTAAGCGTTTATTCAATATTAAGGAACAAGGAAGCTCCTGCTTCTCTCATGAATATTTAGAAATCAAGTCCCTACCTAGAACCAATTTTCTAATTAAAAAATCACACCGTGCCCAATTAATCCGCAGGATCTCTGTACCCAACTTTTCTTTTACCGACATTTTACGGACGTCCACGAAACATTTGTGTCCTCCTCCGCAAGCCCATACCTCTTCCATGGGATCCCCATTGACATTTTTCCTTGCGCGAGGCACTTTTTTTTCCATCCCGTGAACCCTCGAAGTGCATACGAGCGCAAATCTAATTGTCCTCTCAAAAGCGCCTCTGTTCCTTTTTCACATTAGGGCCATCGGTTGGATCGATACCACGAAAGTTTCTCTCGCGAAACGCGTGCACGCTTCAAAGCATGCAGGACATTTTTCCTACGGTGAAATTCTCTATGTTCTCCTGTGCGTAGTCGCGCGAGCGCATCCACGGAATTACGATATCCATTTCACATTTAAAGTGCGACAAAACCTCGAGATATTTTCCAGAGTTCACCGGTGGTTGATGTTCTCCTCGTCTCGTTATGGGGGTGGAAAAGGTCAGATGCCCAGGGGCAATGGAAGTGTAGGAGGTAGGGGTGGTGGATCCTGCGGGCGTTGAGACGAATCTTCATCAAAGCGTAGGTGCACTCTTGTGAGAGGAAAAAGCGCACTTTCATAATGACGAGACACGATGACAATAATTACGTCATCGGAAAAATATGAGAGAGAACTGCCTTCGCGCGGATCGATCTCCGCGCCTCGCTCGAGCAAATGCGCTTCAGCGCAAAAATACAATAACCCCGTCGTTCAAAATGTAGCGAATAAAATCTCGCGGACGTATCTCGGGATCTTTTTTTATTGTCGTTTGGTTCATCGACGACCGTCACGTAGGTGCATCCACGCGAGAGAAGCACACTTTAATGACGACACACGATCACGATAATTACGTCATCGGAAAAACTGAGAGAGAACTGTTCTCGCGCGGATCGATCTTCGGCGGCTCGCTCGAGCGAATGCGTGGTCGCAAAGAGATAATAGGCTCGTTCAAAAACGTGAATAAAATCTCGCCGATCTTAGATGGCGTCGTTTGGTTCCTCGGTGACCGTCGCGCAGCTGAAATGGGAGACGGTCTTTCGAGGAAATTGGGAGAGGGAGAGAGAAAGAGAGAGAAGAAGAAGATGGAGATTGAAAATGAGAGGAGGGTGCGTGCGTACACCCTCAGCACACGCGTCAGCTCTGCGTATATTCCGAGCCGTCCGGCCTCCTCCCTCGTTTTCTCTCCCCGCTCGGATAGTTCTTTTTCTCTTTCTTCACCGTTCCACAAACCTCCCCGTTAGTCCACCACCCTCTCTTTCCCCATCTTTCCTGTCTCCCTGGACTCTCCTCCCCCGTTCCACGGCTCGTACCACTTGGCAAATGCCGGAGACGCCGAGTCGCCCTCGTTGACCTTACTATTGACAAGGGCGCCTCCCCTGATTTATTAAGCCTCGGGTGTGACGTAAGGAAATGAGCACTTCGTCGGACGATAAATGCTCGAATGGAAGGATAAACGAGAGAACGAGGAGAAGGGAGATGGAAGAGAAAAAAGAGAGAGAAGTGAGTGTCCCCGCGAATGTAAGAAGTAGAGCGCGCGCTTCGCTTCGAAACGTATCGACGTGTGTGCCAGCCTTTGACGTTCGATGCCACCCCGCGCGAGGCTTCTCTCTCTCGATTGTCGGAATAATGGGTCAGTCGTTTGCCCGGGGAGTCGTTGCCTCCCGGCCGCCGCGGCCTCTTTCCAATTTTCAATTAACGATTCGCGATCGATTCCAATCGGGATCCGGCGGAATTAACATTCGATCGACCGATTTTTTTCACCCGGCTTAGGCACAGCTACAAAGGGATTTCAACGGGCGGACAGATTCTTTTACAATATCTTCATTTCAATCCCCTTTGAGAGACTATGTCCTTTCACGAATTCCATTAACTTATAGCGTAACGAGAAACTGGTATTACCTTGTCGAGTAGCCCGATTAATCGTTCACGCGCTCCAAGCGGAGGGACAAAAAAAGCAGCTGTCGCGGAGTTGTAAGGGGGCGGAGCGCAATAATGTTATAGTTCAAGGAGTCGGTGAACTAGAATGTATCGTCATAGAAAACTAACATTGTAGAGCATGGACACATTTGTCCTGGTTGTCAGGGCGATGAGTGCGCTCGATAAGCTCGAATGACCGGCTGGTCGGCGCGGTATGGATGGGCTCGGTTAACGATGTTGAATGTCGGTACAATGTTGCTTGGGTGAGATTCTCGGAAATTATTCAGGCAACCTGTCGTTTCGTCCCGATCGATTCCTCGCGCGTGAATCCAGCGTGGTAGCGGGTCGAGGAAACGATCGCGTGGGAGGATATGGCAATGACGGAGTGAAAGTGACGATAATAATAATAATAAAAAAACAAAGTAAACGGTAAAAAGAAATAGTACTCCTGGGTGGTACACGACTGGTAGGCGAGCAACAACGTCATAACGATAATAATGGGCAATTGTTCGCCTCGTGGCATAATTAATTAGGTGGCGGAGAGAAACAGGGGCCGAGATGGTGCGAGGTGGTAGTCCGACGAAAGGTAGGCTCGGTCACTGCGCGAAGTCTGACTCGTGGCGGACGTGACCACTTGCAATACCGAAGCCAGTGAATCATAAACGGGTGCGCCTGCGGTGGTAGGTGAACGTGCGTAGCAGGCAAAGTACGAGGTGAGCGAGCAAGAGGGACGGATGCGGAGGAGTGCCGTGAGAATGAGAGCGGAGAGGGATAAATAGAGGGAGGGAGGAGAATGGCGCGGATAGCCAACAGTCTGGCACATCTTGGCTCCTGCCATCCGCGCCACTCGATTTCGAAGCCCGCAATTTATCTAATGGGTTATGACGCCGCGCTCGAGTGCACGATCGTTTACTCGCGCCGTCCAAGATATTCGCATTGCAATAATAATACGGGCGTGGTATAATCGCGCGATCGCTCCGCGAGAAGCGCCCAAGTTCGCACGAATCGATGGATAAATTAACGTTCAATTGCATTAACCGTCGAGCGACCGCGCGAACGTTCGGGGGAGGTGGAAGACTTGCGGAAGATCAGTGGACGATCAGTGGACGGAGACTAAGCGACGTGACCATTATTCTTGAGGGATTATTATTATCGATCCGACAGTCGAGACTCGCGAAATCGAAAGGGAAAAGCTGCTGCTCATGCGACGAAAGAATTTCCGCGTACCCCACCGGCATATACCTCCCACCGTCCATTGACTCACCCTCGCGTAGGAGGTTCCATTTTGCATTTTACAAATCTCCGAGAATTAAGCCCGCACTAAAATCTCCATGCCCCAATTCCGTAGCTCGTTTCGCGGAACGTTCGTTCGCGCGCGGTCCCGTGCCGGTGACTTAATCTACCGGTGGCATCAATGAAACGCCTCACGGTATTTCTTCGAAGAGCTCACGCTCGCTCGAGGGTGCTGCCCATTCAGTCGAAGAGCTAGCCAACTTCGGCGAAACGCACTTCGTCACGGGGATTCTCCGGGTGTTCGATGGTGGGAGGTCCTTTAAGTAGATTTCATCGTTAAGATAGAAAAGGTTCCTGGAAAGAGAATTCTTGTAAAGAAGAAAGGGAATTCCTTAATGGAGTCGCTTTAAACTCGCGTTTCTCAGTAGTGTAGGCGCACGAATGGTCAGCCATTTCCGCTTTTCCTTCATCCACTCTCCGCTTGTCCGCGCCAGAACGTCTTCGTCCTTCGTTCTACCAAGACCAACTTCGGCCCTGGACCTCCCTCCTACACCGCACCCAGGCGCCAAGCAGATCGCACATGTTTATTGCTCGCACTTCTCCTTCGTCCTCCGCCGTTACGACCTACGTGTCAACGCGAAGTTACTCGGAGGGTCTTCCACCGAAAAGAAAATAAGTACGCGGAAAATTGCGCGCGGAGGGAAATCCACTTTCATTTGAGAATTCCAGGGACTGTTGTGCCCGCGTCGTGGTAAAAAGTCGACCACCCTCTCGCGCCTATGCGGCGCCCCGAAAAATAATTTACTTAAAAATCCGTTGCGCCTGGAATTTCTCCCCACTTCGCCGTGGAGTCGCTCGACAAATTTTTACCGCCTCGAGACTCGGCGACATAAGCCGCCCACTTTTATGGATACGCGCGGGCGCTCGTCGTTCTCCTCCCTCTCCACTGCCTCCTCCACCTCGTCGTAGTCGTCGTGGTCGTTGCACATTTCACGCTACTAAAGAGACGCCTACGTGATGCGGTTGTGGGAGGCGTGTGCGCGTGTCCCGCACGTAGGGAGGTTCGCGCGAGTACGTGATTCCTTTGGCTTTGTATGCCTTTCTCTCTCTCTCTTCGCGCGTGTGTGTTTGTTTGTTTGTGCGTGTTTGTGCTCGCGCGTGACAACCTACACAAGGGGATAGGACGCACCGCGCCGCCGGCGCCATTCTCTCATGCGGCAGATGGGAGGAGGTAGAAGAGTAGGCGCCGAAGGCAAGGAGGGTGGACGAGAGGGTGGAACGGGGATGTGCATGGATGGTCTAGGAGACGATACAAAGTACACGGTAGATACACCCTACCGTGGTACACGTGTACGGCTGACGTAACCCACGCTTTCTGGGGGCAAATAGACCGAAAGGTAATTTTGATCGCGCATGTAGGCGGCTATTATAGTTGGAAACTCACCCTCTCCCCCTTCTACACTGTCTTCTCTCTGTTCCTCCGGCACGTCCTTTCCCACTCTGTCTACCCGTTTTCTTCAACCCATTTCGCACGAGGTGAAACGCGCGAATGTTCGATTATTTTTTCTTCGTTTTCTATCGTTGTTGCTTTTTTTTTTTACGCCTAATGCATGACCATGGTCACACCGACGACGAGGATGGAAACCGAAATTCGCTCTTGGGCGGGGACCAAAGAGGCCGGTGATTTTTTATGCACGAGCGTAAAGGGAGTGAGTTATTTTTTTTTTTTTCACGGGTTCAATAATGTCAAATGCACGGTAGTCACCGGGGCGCTTGTCGATAACTATCGATCCGCTTTTCGAGTATCGGACCCGAGGCACCGCTGCGACATACTCGAGCCCCACCGCGGTACTGCCAAGTGTCGATAATATCATAATCGATCTCTCTCTCTCTCTCTCTCTCTCTCTGTCTCTGTTCTCTCTCTCCCTCTCTCTACATTTATCTACCCGTCTGTCTCTCCATTCCTTTGCTCTCTCGATACGAGAATTCACCCCTCCTCTCTCGCGCGTAATGCGACGAGTTGACGAGCAAATGGGGTACCCACTCTCCTTGTTCACAGGAAATCAGTTATTAATTTGGCGATTAACTGCACGCCTGCAGAAAGATTCCAGGATCGGTGACACGGATCGTAATGATCGTTAATTGTCACCGATATCGATGATCGGAAAGAACGTCGTGAGGAGGGACGCGAAGAATGACTCGGCAGAATCTTCAATAGGTATTCGTTTCACTGTTGGCCGATGGTTATGAAACTTTTTCTCTTTCTCTTCCGTTCTTCTAAACTCTTTCGATCTCGTTACTCCTCCTCGCGCCCAAGTTAATAATCGACAGGTTCGAAGTTCGCGAATCGGCGCGGAGCGCAGTTTGTAAACCCAAAAGGAAAACGATGCCTGTGGGATTTTGCAATTGTTCTGCTTCCTGCAAAGCCGTTCACTCTAGAAAATTGAAGAGCCTCCGTTGCACGAAATCGTAAATGGAATGGAACGACATGGACTACGGAGGATTCTTGCTTTTCGGTTTTGTGGAGCGCGTCGCGACGTCGACGTCGCTACTACTCGTAACCGACGCCTCTTAATGGCTAATTTATTGCCGAGCTTGCGATCCGGTGGAGCACCGGCACGTACTACGGTCAGCTCTTAACCGCAGGGACGACACGTGTCCTACTTGCATCTTGAACGATTGCAAATTCCAACTCGGCTGCATAATGAATCTCTGCCAGCTATCGCGATCCATTTCGAGGCGCCTAGATCGTCGAGGAAGGATTAATTTTTTTCTTTAATTTTGGTTTTAATTGCGGAAGGGCGAGAAGAATGGAACTCGCGTATAACTATCGTGCCACACTTGGGATAACGATTTCAAAGGGTGTCGGGGAGCGGGGCACGCTGCGTGCACAAGGTACGCGAAGCCTCGCGCAAAAGTTCATAATTTTTCCGCAATAAAGTTGCCAGCTGCGCTTTTATCTGCACTGCGTGATTAAGCCCCATACGCACCGAAGCGACCAGTTAACGGTGGGTGGAGCGGGACCGAAAGCTCTCTCGCGCGCGCACGCGGTTTACGTTGGTTTGACCCGTTTCTCTCCTTTTTTATTCGCAAATTCACATTTTCCGTGCGCTAGCGACCAGCGGATCGCGAACTGGAGATAGACGACAGAGGCGCGTGTGCTGCAACTCTTTTACATTTTACTCTTCGGCCCCTCCCTTCCCACAGTCCTGCTGCCCACGAGATTGTGCTTTTCCGCTTTTATCGGATGTCGACTGAGAAGATAGATACGGGGATTGCCAGCGCGCCGTTTTATAGAACAGTTATTACGTCCCTTTGAATAAAGTCGAGAGAAAAAAGTGATGTAACCACACGGAGGCGAGATGGTGGACGGTGGAAATTATAAGGTCCTTTATCCGAGATCAGTAGTGGAACTCGGAGGAGAGACCTCATTGCGTAGTCTTTTGAGGGATCAGGCTGTTGAGTTCAGGAGGAGAAAGATTTTCACGTCGTTAACGAGAGAAAGGAAAATATCGACTGCTCGTCGCTCGAGCCGTTCCTCTCCACGGAGACCTCCTCGTAATCCTCCACCGAGTCCCGGGTGCGTTTTGCATTTTCCATTCCCACAGATTACGTCTGCCGTGGAACGGTTTGTCGCCGTAGTCGTCGTCGTCGTCTGTGATTCTCGATAATTACGCTCGAGCGAGCACGGCGCGATTACGTTTTAACGTTGTTCTCCCTACGCTTTTAGGCTTACGATATTAATTGGGTCAACCGTGACGAATGTGTGTCCGTGCTCCCACCCCATACCACTATCGCGGTATCGTCCTTTTCCATTCCGTAATTGAACTAAAGTACAATCGGTTGGTCGAGCCTGGCCACTCGTGGAAAGGAAGAAGAAGGAGGAGCGGTGGTACCTGCAAACCGCTACTTCGTCCAGGCGATTCTAATTTAATTAATAATTGCGCCTTTTAACGTCGCGAAATCTCTCTCCGCTACGAGAAATCATTTCAACGAGAAGGTGGTATCCTCTTCTCTTCATACTCTCCTCACCTTCCACTCGTGCTACCTTCTCTATCGTCGTCATCCGGGTGGAACAATCCTCGCGCCACTTTACGCATTTAATGGATACCGTAAAGACGCGGGCTCGTCGGCGTGCCGCGACGCGCGAACTTCGATAATCGCAGTCGAGCGTCGATTATGCTTTAATGCCATTCCCCTCCGTGCTGTTAAGAGCCACGGTAGGGGAATTGGGTCGATCGTCATGGGAGCACGGTGGCAGCATACTCACCACCACGCTCTCTCGCATTTCATCGCATAATTAACGCCGACGGAATGTTCGAGTGAGAGCGATCGATTGCCGACAAATTTTTCCACCACCTCCGCGTCTCGTTTCCCGAAAAATCACGTGGGCCGCGTGGGAGAGCGCGCCGGGAAATACGAAATTAATGGACGTCGCCGCGCGAATTTAGGCCAGAATCGAACGCACTCGATAATGGCCCATAATCGAAACGTATACCCGTGACCCGCGGGCGGTCCTTCGCTCTCTCTCTCCTTCTCTCTCTCCACCTTTCTCACTCTCCCTCTCTCTCTCTCTCTATCCCTGCCCACATACCTCGACCCGAATTTACGCACTACACCCCGCGCTCTACGCTCGCTCGTACACACGTACGGAATTCGCCCGCCCTCGAGCGCGCGCATTTACGTACGTCAGGGTGCCGTGGTGGGTGGTGATGGTGCCGTTCGCGGAGGTATACACGCGAGAAGGAGAGAATCGCGAGTCCGTGAGCCCCACAGTTTCATGGACGTGCGGCGAGCGATGCGGAGGTACACACAGGCGCGCGCACGATCTAAGGGAGCTGGTGAGCGATTTGGTCACACGTACGTGGGGTTGGTTAAGGAAGGGTGGGACGTGGTTCGCGGTGGTGGATACGAGGGTGAAGCAAGGCTACATAGTCATGCAGCTAGCCACCCAGCCAGCAATTGGCGTCCTCGTAGTCGTTGTAGTCATCGTCGTCGTCGTCGTCGTCGTCGTGTTGACGTCACTGGACAAAATGGCGCTGACGTGACGTCACTGGCGCCTCTGCTTCTACCCCCTCCCTTCCTTCTCCTCCGCGCGCGGTCCGCACCGCAACATCCTGACGCTACCACCACCACCACCGTCGTCAGCTCGATGGGGGTGGGTGGCGCGAATGGGGTGGTCAGACGGGCGCCGCGACGCTCGTCACGGGGGTGGAAAAGCTGATTTTTGGCAAGGGAGATCAGGAGGGCAGCAGGATCCTCGGAGGGCGTCCTCGGGGCGGACTCTCTCGGCTTACGAGCGTCGTCGTCGCCGAGACGCTTCTGTTGGTGGTGGTGATGGCGATGGTAGTGGGTGTAGGGTCACCCTCCTTCTCCGTCTCTCTTCCACCCCCATGGCGAACGGTTTCGAGAAATTGGTTGTTTTTCTCGATAGGTATTATTTTTCTCCGCACGAGAGGGAGAAGGAAAAGGAGCGAGAGAGAGAGAGAACTGAGGATGAGTTACCCTTCGTTTAATCTCGTCGAGGACGAGAAGAGAAAGTCGCTATTTCGCGAATATTGCTGAGAAAGTTCTTATCTCGAAAATGCCAAGATCTCTTTCGGAAGAGAATTTTCTTTCACTCGGGTGGAAGGAGTTCCTTGGTATAACTCAGCACCGAGTTCTCGCTTTGGCCAATGAAGGTCTACCGTTCCGTCGGTTTCCATCGCTCGCATTGTTTACGAAGCGATGAGTCACGCGCTTCATTCTGAAGCTCAATTGAGTCGGGGTCTACGTAGCTAGCGTTGGCCTAACGCGACGTATCGACCGGTGAGGCCGCTGCCGCGTGCGCGTTCGATGCACTAATCTTGTCTGATCATAGGCGGATTTACCTCCTGTCCTCTTCCATTCCCGCCCTTCGCCACCCCTCGCCGCCACCTCGCACCACCCCTCATCCACGGCCACCCCCGCGGCCCACGCTGGTAACTAGCGACCGCGCCAGACGTTGCTCTCCAATCGAATCGCGCTACGTGTCTCGACGTAACTCGTTTCACTATCGATATATCGCTCCGAGGGATGCTCTAATCGAGTTGACGCGTTTAACGCGCCAACGATCGATCGATCTCTCGTTCGCTTTAGAGGACATTCGTTGGCTACCGATGGCGAACCAGAAGCCACGGGTAATCGCGCATTTTTCGAAAGGCTCGAATCTTCGTTCTCATCGTTACGCGCCAATAATCGTGTATTATGCGTAACGTGTCACGAGGATCGAGGATTATCAAACCACGCGAATATGTACGTCTACCCGTCCGCCTTGCGTTTGGCTTATTGAATTTTACTCGTTCGCCAGCTACGGTTGATATTACGTACCTAGCGATCTCGGTGTGATGCATTTATATTTACGTGGAAAAGGAAAATAACGGAATGGCCTTGCGTGGAGATAGGTGCAGCAACGGCGTCGTCGACGCCAGCAACGGCCAGCAGAGCTCTGTCGTTAGCTGCTGATGCGGAATCGAAGGTCAATTATTTTCAATGCACCCTTCGAGCAGCGTCGCACAAAGCGAGCCGCGAATCGCATCGAAAGGAGGAATCGATACTGTCGAAAGAGGCTCGGGGAGGAAGAGAGAGGAAGGTGGGGAGGAAGAGAGAGGAAGGTGAGGAGGAGGAGAATGATGAAGAGGTGGAACAGGAAAGCAAAGGATAATTCGCTCGGGTTCCGATTTATACTTTAAGAACGGAACTCCTCCTTTGCGCTTCTCCGACTCTCCTTCCTTCTCTCCCGTGCCTCGTCCTCATTTCTCGTTCCTCGAGAGATGGAAAATCTTCCTCGGAAGATAAGTATTCCAGGAGCAAGAGTAAGAGACTCCGGCCCAAGATCGTTACTTCAATTAACGAGAAACCTTAGGGAAGTTTCCAGTCAAACGGATGCAAAGTTTGTTCAGGCTTTTAGCGTTTCTTACATTCGGCTTTCCCTTCGCCACCCTTCTCCTCATTCTTTTCCATTTATTATCCACAAGAACCATCGTGTTGGCGTAAGGGCTGAGTCATTGCTAGAATTTTCTCCAAAAATTCTTTAATTAAATCGAGCTCAATATCTGCTTCGTGCACCTCGAGTTTCCACGTCGATAAGTCATTACTTCGCGCAACACGTCGCATCCACCCCACAAATCTTCGTCAACGTATCCGGAAAGCTTTTCCAGGATGTTCTACCGATTCACCAACGACTCATCCGAGTTTCCTCAGTTTCTCTAAACTCATTGCCCCTTCGCTACCCTTCTCACCTTTTTGCTCTCCTCCCATTCCGTCCCCTAATCTCGCACCTGGCAAACTCATTTCCTTCCGATCAGGTAAATTCAATCGTGAATATTCAGCGGTCGTCGACCACCGTTGGACGGTGGTGGCGGGGCGAGGGTGAGAAAAAAGAAATTACGGCTGCCGGCTGAGCGAGGGTGGAAATTGGAGCGCGACTGGAGAGAACCGAAGGAGACAAAAAGGTGGTGGAGAGTGAGGTCGGTAGAACCGGATGCACGGTATTAATTATCATTGACGAAAAAACGGAAACGCCCTGCGACACGACCGTTTGGCACGATCTCTCTTTGAAGCGGCTGGTGAACGATGCTTCTTGCCGCGCAGCCGGTAGAAAAAGAAAACGTTCGCGAGCGGGGACGCAGATGAAGGCGGCACTGGTGCTGCAACCTTGTTGCATAAATCCCGATTAATCTTTGCCGCCAGGAATCGCGCGGTCGAGGTAGCTTGGGAGACGGCATTTGATTCTCTCGCGAATCGTTCTCGATTCTCGTGTGCGGCGCGCCACGTCGAGAACAAAACATTTTATTTCCGCTTTGTACTCCCGCGTCTCGTTGGTCGACGTAAGAAAGCGCTTTTACGAGGCCTCTGCGGAACGATTCTCGCAAAAAGGAAACCACAAGAGAGTGAGAAGAGGTGAATTTTGCGCGGGATAACCGCCTCGCGGATCAAACATTTAACCGAGAGAGCAATTACATCTACCGTGCAACCTGCGAGGCTGCGTTACACCTGTTGCTAGTGTAACAATTGCTCTTGCACCGACACTCGCGCCTTCTGGAAATTCTTCGTCCCGATCTAGCTACCTCTCTTCCTCCTTCGATGCGTCGGAATTGATAGGGGAAGGAGACGGATTCCGAATTCATTCTATTTTCGTTCGGGATATTGATCGACCACGTTACAAAAGGGCCTGCATTATTTATCCCCATGCTATTTTCGAGATCATTCAAGGACTCTACCGGGCGTTCTTAACCTCGATCAGCTGTGAGCTACGACTCGTCCTCGTTGCTCCGTCGCCCGCGTTGCTCCGTCGCCCGCGTTGACCATAATACGCAAGGTAATTAAGAACCGAGTTTCGTATTGTCTTCCAGTTTAAAAGAACGTTGAAACTTCGGCGACCTGGTTATAGTCCACGTGCCAGAATTTCACGAGCCTACGAGAAGTATATTTCGAATTTGCACCGTTCCGTGGGACGAATTCGAAAGGGCTGAAAATGTTTTTCGAGCGCGTCCAAGAATTTTGCCAAGTCAAGGGGGTTGAGGTCACTGCGGATGAAGGTAAAAAACTTCGGCTAGATGCCAGTGCGCGTCGCGCTGCGATTTCCTCGCTCATTGACAATGCGGACTGTGCAAACTTTACGTGGACCCATTCTCGACCACTGATTTTCCCTTACCGCGTCCATTGGCTCGCCCGGGCAAAACGAATTTCGTGAGAGCTTCCGTTGTCGGTGGCTAACTATGCGCCACGTGTTTCCCACCGGGAAACCTGCGGCATCACGAGGAAGAGGAGGATGAGTTGGGAATGACGATGGCTACCACCCATCCACGGTGGATTTCTGTCCACGGAAATTTCATTTTATCTCGAGATCGGCCGGCCCAGGGGTACCTGCAGGGTTAGTGCCCTTAGCAAACGGAGCGGAATTTTCGCATATTGTTCGTCCCACCGATATATAAAGGCCATAGTCGTATACATTTTACGCCACCTCCCGTTTCTCGAGTTCTCGAGATACGAGGGACGAGAAGGGTCGGATGAAATTTTCGACGGGCAAGATGCATTTGTTCGTTTTTTCTCTGAGGTAGGAAGGAAACGTTTCGTATCGATGGTGACAATGTGAAATTCATTAGACACGATGACGACTCTCTACATCCGCATCGAAAATTACGCCCTTAATATCGAATCTTAATTATCGAACATCCCTCTTGGATCTACTATTTGCTGTGACGCGGTGCAACTTTGCACGCCACAAATATTGCGCCGTCCGTCCGTAGTCTTAACGAGACATTACAAGACAATTTCCGAAGGTGGACGAGGAGGGACGGTGTTGTTAACCAATGACGATGCGTCATTTTGTTAAGAAAGAAAAGTGGGGAATCGGACGAGTAGATCGCGGATCAAACATCCTGGCTCGACGTATTTCTCTTCCGGAAAGTTGACCTGTATAGGCACAATTCTTTTTCTTGGATTTCATTTATGTTAGAATTTACTTTTACCGTGACTTTTTAGGTACGACCGTAAAGGGAGATCCTAACCTATTTTTAGGCAGTTGTAGTACTTAGCACTGAACCGTTCGGCTTTTAATTTCAGTGTACGGTCCGCAAATATTTTTGGAGTCAACATTTTCAGTTCAGAATTACATAAAAATTCTTCAAGATTTAGTTCTTTATCTTTCTCACCGCAATTTTCATTGCTATTTTCATTACTTGTGTTAAAATTCCGTTATTTCCTTGTCTAATATGCGAAAATGAACAATTCATTCTATGTATTTATTTACAATAAAAAAACTATCAAGTTGCTTTCACTTTAGGTTTAGGTTTATATTGTTGTTATTTACACGAATGTCGAAAAACACATTAATATGTCGCCGGCCGGTTACCGATAGTAGAGATAGAACACATTACTGTGCTACCGAACGGTTAAGTGTTAATATAGCCTCAAGTGAGAAATTTCTCGAAATTGGTTTAGAGTCTTTTGCATTTATTTAACGGGTAATTGGGTACGCGTACTTTGTTCTTGGCGTTGCGTCTCAAAAAAATATTTTATAATCCACATGGTGCGGCCATGCCCGCCTTCGGTGTCTACCATTCCCGAATGGAGCAGTCTAATTAGCTTAGGTCTGCATCAATGATTAAAATAACATCGTCGCTTTACCGTTTATCGACTTGACTCCCGCTGTAAAGCGACGTTCATTGATAGTTTAAATGGTGCCGTTTTCGGAAAACCACGAATCCTGTCTCGATTACACGGCTGTCGGTATCGTTTTACCGTTGGCTGCAAATTTGTCGGATCGACTGATTTATCGACTGTTCTTTTTCCACTGACGAGTTCGAGTGGTTTAAGAATAACCGCTCTGCACCACTTTTTTGGAAATAGACGTTCGCTCCTGGCGCCACCAAGTACTGTTTTGTCGAGTTTCGTGTGAATATTTCCGTCACTCGTGCAGACTTTTGCAAATTCTGGATAGTCTACCGCGAGCGCGGGTGAGAATGGCCGTTGGGCTGAGGATAGATTTTGCGGACTTCGAGCTTGACGCCAGCGGGCCCGTGACTTCCGTTTTTGACGTGGTAAAAAGTCGACTGTGATCGGGACGAAGTTTATAGCAATAGCGAACGAGAAGAAATGGTGACACACGAGAATTAAAGGTTTTGTATACAGCCTAAGTCTGCCTGTGATTTTTTTTAAACAACGAATAACATTTTATTTGAAATTTGCCATTCGTCAACTCTTCTAGCTCTTTCTCGCGGAATGAGCTTAACAAAATTGTCCGGCTAGTTCAGTCGGTAGAGCATAAGACTCTAATTAATTATTTTTAAAATGCTAATTCCGTGGAAAAGGGTGGCTGTTAAGGGACGGTAAGAGGAAATTTCAAATAAAACGATATTTATTGTTGCAAAAAATGACATCTACATATAGGAAAGGAAATCCTTCTTTCTCGTCGTCCCTTATAGCCCTGTCGTCCCGCGAAGCAGAATTATCCGACTCCGACTTCTCATTGAAAAGTTTGAGAAAATCATGTGGATCGGTGGTCGCACCTCCGGTTTTCGTGAAAATTTCAAGAGTACTCGGACGCGGAGGCGAACTATCGCTGGATCGATTAAGAATATATTCTTACGAGGCGTTGTGCAAATTCAGCGAGTAGAAGCGAAGGACTGTTTTAGAAAGCGAAGGATAGGAGAAGGTGGTACGAGGAAGGCCTGAAAAGAAGAGCGTCCCTTCGAGCATGCGCGTAGCCTTGTCGATCGAGGAGGAAGGACGTCGTCGGCAATTTCTCGCGGAGAAACGTCGGCGAAAAAGAATCGATTCCTCGAGTTCTCGGTCACATTTTTCCGAAAGATCTGTGACCGAGATTGCGCGAAGGAAGCCGACCTTATTTCATTCCTTCCTTGTTCTTGTGTCATGGGTGGGGACCAATATTCTCGATAACGAAGACTAGAATCTCCCACCTGATCTTTAGCCGTAAGTTATCGCGAGGCGCAAGCACGCGAGGATACAGGACACATCGAGTTAGAAACATTTATCGTGCGTCAGGTAGGAAGGATGGAACGGGGACGTCCCTAACGGGGGCGCAATATTGCGTCGAGGAGCGTGTGACTGCTCGGGCACGTCGTCGGATTCACGCAGGAAGCTCCGCGCGTAGTAGAGCAATGGCGTAGCAGGATCCTTGACGTAAATTATTGCATTACCAAGCTACCTTGATTGCACTTTCGCGCGACCAACGAGCAAGAGAGTGTGAGAGAGAGAGATAAAGAGGATGGACGAACGGACGACGAGAGGATGCGAGTGAGCGAGTGAAAGAGAAGGAGAGATGGAAGAGTCCACGCAGAGAGGGTGGCCCCGCGCAGCAAAAGTCCCGACTAATGCAGTTAATTAGACCCGGTGCCACATTATACGCCCCTGACGGCTATTAACGAGCTCTTTCGCGAAATAGCGCCACGCTAACAGGCCAAATTCGAATTTCCCGCCAAGCGAGTGGACGGCGCGGCGAAGAATACCGATTCTCGCCTGCGAAGTTCCATCTTAAGATCTTAAAATAATTGCCATTCGCACAAGACAAATCTTTCTCTCGTGTATCGAACTCTCGTCTCCACGTGCCTACTTATTTAAGCGTCCCAACCCCCGAAGTAATTAATTCGAAGGACATCTAGAACTTACATCCTCTTGCGAGCCCACCTCTTTCTCGCAGTAAGTATGTCTTTGGTCTTGATGCCACGCTAATTCTTCTCGTCTCTCTTGTGTCCGTCTAGGTTGGCAGCAGCGCAAGAGGCGGCACAAAGGGACCCTGGATACGCGAGTCAGTACAGGAGAAGGCCGAAGTTGGCCGGACTGAGTGGTCGCGGTGACTGGACTAGCTTTGGAGGGGAGGTAAGTGTCGGGCCGCCTGCTGTCGCCGGCGGCGGCCTCCTCGTCTCTTAGAAAAGCTTTGTCCGAAGATATTCGTTAATTGCGAGCTTGCCGCGATTACTCGCCGTCCCCGGAGTCGGTGACCCGGTGAGATCATCACCGTCGTTCGCGTAGACGAGAACGCGAAACGAGCGAGCAAGAAGAGAAAATAAGGGAGAGAACCGCGTCGACCTCGTTCTTATTTCACTCGGAGATTCTCAAATTTTCTCCATCCCTTCTTCTTCCCTCCCAATTTCTCTTTGAGACGCGCCTTCGCGACGCATCTCGCGCGGGTCATCGGATATCGATCGGCCTTAAAAATACTTGAACTCGATTCGGGGGATGGATGTGTTCTCGTCGGCGCGCATGGGATTGATGAAAATTTCAGGCGGCGCACGTGTCGAGCGGTACGCGTCTGAGTACCGTTCGCCGCGCGTTCCGCCGAGGGGTGAACGAACCCCCGTGGTCGTCCAATTTTTGCTCGCTCGTTCGATCTCGATCGATGCCTATTCGCGCTTGCTTCAACGTGCTCTCGTCTACATGCTCTCGTGGGTGCATAAAGCTAACGATTGACGCGCAGGTACCTGGTCTGGGCGACATGGCGCCAGGCCGGGATCAGGGGGGAGGGGCGGGTGGGGGCGGGGCCGGAAGCAAGGGGACGACGTCGCTATTCATCCTCTCGGAGGATAACTGCATAAGGAAGCACACCCGCTTCATAATCGAGTGGCCGCCATTCGAGTACGCCGTCCTACTTACCATCATCGCGAATTGCGTGGTGCTCGCCCTCGAGGAACACCTGCCCAAGGAGGACAAGACGATACTCGCGCAGAAGCTCGAGGCCACGGAGATCTACTTCCTCGGGATCTTCTGCGTCGAGGCGAGCCTCAAGATCCTCGCCCTCGGCTTCGTCCTCCACCGTGGCTCCTACCTGCGCAACATCTGGAACATCATGGACTTCTTCGTCGTGGTGACCGGGTGAGGACCGCCGAGCGACAATATATCTGGATTCAGTTGTTTTCTCTCTTTCTCTCTCTCTCTCTCTCTCTCTCTCTATCCCTCTCTTTTCTTCTCGCCACTCCGAGAGAGTACAGGCCGCGTACCACCCCACCTCTCATCTTCTCGTTCGTTCTCTCTCTATCTTGGCGGCCTAATCCCTACCGTCTTCCTCGTCCTCCTTTCCCCGAGCTTTTTTGCGATTCCAGCGTTCTCCGACGATTATTCCCTCCCCTCGGTCTCTTTTTTCCTCCCGTCTCTCATCCGGCCTTTGTTCCTCTCTCGTTCTCTCGACCACACAATCGATCCTCCCCGTGCCTCCTCTTTCTTCCGCCATCTCCCTCTCATCCTCGTGCTGAATATTTTAGTGGCGAATAAATCGAGCCGCCCTTGCCGAGGAACCACTCGAGTCACTCGACTCGGCGGTTACTCGGGAAGGATCGGTGAAATTCGGTCCTCGCGACTTGATCTTCGCCGTTTTGATCGCGGAGAAAAAAAGGAAAATGTATACGTAGCTACCGGGATTGGTAGGAGCGTCAAAGACGATGCCTAATGGTTTCGTTTGTACCGTCGACGGTGAAGTGGGGGTAAAGTTTTCCTTCCAATTCCCGGAGACGGAGCGAGAGATGGTCCAGGAGATTGGAAGAGAGTGGGCTCTGTTTGGCTCTCGAGAGGAGCGAGGGAGATTCGTCGTCGGGGCCTTAAACGGATGTCATTACGCGCTCGTACTCCTTTATTTGCTCGCGACCGTTTCGAGCTTATCGGCTGTTGCATTAAACATTCCGTAGGAGGAGGGAGAACGCGGTCGTCGTTTAATCGCGAGCTTCGTCCCGCCTTTTATTACTACGTTTATTTTCTTTTTGCGCGCGCGCCGGAGAGAACGCCGTCGACGCGGTCGGAAGCCGATAAATTATTTAATCGCCAATTTCTCCACTCGCCACCGATCATGCTCACCCCATTCCTGCTCTCTCTCTCTCCTTGTATTCGAATAATTTTCAACAAAGGAAAAGGAGAATCTCAAGCTTGGAGGAGCGAGTGGCACGAGAAGGGAGAAACGAACGAGAAGAGTACCGGCGTCAGCCATCCCGATGTCGTATTTTTTCTCACGTGCAATCCACCCCATTCGTATCATCTACCTCACGTGTCCCCCACCGAACGAGTTTTTCGGAGTGCGCATTTTGGAGAAAGGACCGCAGATGTCCGATTGGCCGGACACTTGGCAAGAATTATAATCCGGGTAGCGCTATAGAGAAATTTCGACGTAGATATACTCACCGCATTCTACTCACGCGGATAATTTATCGTCGACCGCGTAATTCCGAATCTGGTGCATCGAGTCGTCGACCCGAAACCCCCGGAAAATATCGCGCGTCTACGCCATCGATCGATCGCAAGTCCGGCCAACTGGCCTGCGATCTCTTTCTCCACCATTTGCGACTACCCCCTAGGTTGTAAGGAAAAAAAAAAGAATCAACTAGTTTAAGAAAAAAATAAATAAATATTCGTCGGATGCTGCGCCGTTTGGCCAGATAGATCTTAGAGGTAATCCTTGAATATTAGGTCGATGACCGTGTTCGCCGAAACAAACGTGGATGTCGACCTGCGTATGCTACGTTCCTTCAGGGTCCTCAGACCGCTAAAGCTGGTTTCGAAAATTCCAAGTGAGTCAGTCAGCAGTTCTGCCGAGCGAAAGAACACGAAAGAAAGATTCTGCCCTAAAAAGTCGCCGAGAGTGTAAGGCACACGAACGTGTGGGGCGCAGGAACATGCCAAGAGTATTCAAATCGAAAGATTCGGGGGCGACGGTCTCGTCTGCTAGTATTTTTTAAAAAGAGCCCCACCCCCTTTTTGTTTCGTTGTTCCCTGCCAGTTGGATTTGTGTGCGTTCTTTAGTGACACCGTTTAGTTACACACCTTTTGTCTGTCTGTCTTTCTCTTTCTATCAGAATGTCCAGTTCGTTCGCTCTCTTTCTCTCTCTCTCCCTTTCTCTGTGGTACTCTAACGAGGCTTGGTTTAATGCCTTCTGTTTCTTAGTTTTACGTTCGTACTAACCAGTCGAGGGAATAGTCTTCGAGTAAGATCGTAATCGTAAGGTGGCTAAGTGCGTTCCGGCTTTTAGTTTTTAACGTAACCATTTAGTTTTAGAACTCTTTACCTCTCTATCTTCCTTCGATAGTCTTTACGCTACTTCCCCTCTACCTCCGGTTTCCGGTGTCGTTGACTTTTTGTTTCTTCTCTTTTTCGTTTCTTTCACTAAACGTCGTTTTTAGCGGCTATGGGTGTTTTAGTGGCAGTCTTAGGAAAGCTAGAAAAGTTGGTGAACGATATTTATTGGATAACATTGATATTGACATTGATATATCTGTGTCGAGCTGTTTAGAGTATTTTCCAGTGTCTATATATCTACGTACATATTTATATTACACATTCTCCTAGAGGATTTGTCGATAGTGATTAGAGCTATATTCGTATTCCCTCCCTTCTCGTTGTGATTATGATTTTCTGTACAACACGATTCCAATAGTCACAGATCTTTAGCAGACGCTTGTACGTCGGACACGCGTGCGCATCTCTAG
Source organism: Tiphia femorata (assembly GCA_944319695.1). NCBI lineage: Eukaryota > Metazoa > Arthropoda > Insecta > Hymenoptera > Tiphiidae > Tiphia > Tiphia femorata. The sequence continues at coordinate 5,028,343 of OX090899.1, forward strand.
ATCCCATTGCAAGAAAGAAGTCTTCGCTTCTCGAAAAGACGAGATACAATTGGAAACGATATGTGGCGAATCTTAATTCAGTGGTATGGAATGCGAGACGTATCAGTGGGCCAGTCTTTATTTTGTGTTACGGTCGTCGTAATTGATATTAGCTAGACACTCCGTATAGAGAGAAATAATACTTTCCCTCACCCTCACCCTCTTGAAATCTTTGATTATATCAAGATAATATAACCAGACTACCTAGACTCTCACGTATATTTCGAATTTAATTGTTTAGCGAAGGACTGTCTATAGAGCACGGTATGCGTATATACGTACGTAAACTGCCTTACAAAGAGATACAATTCTTTTGACACGCACTCACGTACGCACACGGATACGCAAAACACACGTACACACACGTACACTGGAGAGAGAGATACACTGGCCTGACGGAGTCTCTATATTTAGCAGTCCCTATCTTTAGCTACAGCCACTGAATAATAGAATTGACTATACATTGGTAAATAGGTACGTGTTTCTAGAGCAGTATACGTGTATTCGAGCGAGCTCGTGTTTGCTAGAAAAGTCGTACCTTTAGAGTACACCCAACCAGAGAACGGATCATTGCCCTATGGATTTCTCCGCGAAGTGAGAATTGTTCTCGGTGCTTCATCCCATCTCCCGCACTTTCCACCGCGAACGAGGACTGAAAGGTTTAGGACTCTAGGCATTTAGCGCGCTACGGAGGTTCAGTAGCTAGGAACCACCTGGATGAAACGAAGTCGTCACCGACGCGTCTACGTAGACCTAGACTCGTCATAGAAATATCATACGTGTAACAAGCTGAAAAAGTTCTCCAGAACGATTCATCCCCGTAGGTAGTACCTCCCATAGGGAGACGTGTCTAGATACTAAACATCCACAATTTTCACTAACTCACACGTTCGCGTCAATTGCATACTCCTATCCTCTCTCTCCCTCTCGGAGTCATCGACAACGTCGAATGGTGCCGTAACGAGCTAAACCCGAACCTTGTCATCTTAGATAATTAGACGGTCGAGCGAGCGCGGCCTAAAAGCGAAATCGGCAGGCGGGAGAGAAGAAGAGAAGTTCAGAGATTATTTGCTAACGAACCCATCCCCTTAAGCTCGTAAAAAAAAAAACCACCTCCGCGTGGTTCAACCCCTAGAGACTCTAGGTCCTCTGTGGTCGACGGCCAGATGAGTGGATGCATTTGGTTAATTACACGCTCCCGCTACTCTCTTCTTCTCTCGTCCTCTCTGCGTGACGACGCTGTCACGACGAGGCGGTGGCAAAGTGCCGCCCCCGCCGCCCACAACGACAACGTCGGGGCTACTAAGAAGCGGCGGCCGAGCGGGAAGGTCAACGACCGGACCAGCCCAAGGATCCATCCATCTCACAGTCTCTTCTCACTGGCCACCGAGCAACTGGAGCTGGCTCAATTTCACGCAATTCTACTCGCCCGTCGTCACAGTGTCGCGCACCTTTTGGCGTAGACCTAGAATCCAGGATCGATTGTTACTCGGACGGGGGTCCGTCTCTATTTCGGGCGCACTTTATTTCGACCACCCGTCGCGCGGCCACCGGAATACAAATCGCACGTCCGATCGTCGATCGGCTTGATTCGAGAATAAAGTCCGCGTCGTGCTCGTGGACGAGGGTCAACGATGCGTCTCGGTGAGCGGTGAGAGGCTACAATTGACATGCCGTATTCGGGCGTGTACTCCGTATTAGCGTAGCCTTACAATAGAGGCAATGGTCTCACGCGGTAGAGCGAAGAGTCGCGCGGATGTTATCGCGTCATCCTTCACCCTCCGTATCGGATTGACCTCGCGATTTATCGAATTACGGCCTCGCATCCATAATTTCATTTTCCGTTCTATTTCGGAGTCTACACCAATCGATCGTCCGACCCACGCCCGCGGCGCGTTACTCACCACACGCGGCTGGGGGCCGCGGCCGCCACCGCGTCGCGAATCGCGCGGAGAAGTTTTGGGCGGCACGCGAGGAGGAAGCTGCTCGATCGATTTTCGATCTCTCTCGCCTCCCTACTAAATGGGAAAGCGAGGAGAACGAGGCTAAAAGGGGATAGGAGAGTCGATATAGATTCGATAGGAAACTCCTGGCACGGCCTATTCAGCGTGTTCCGCGTAGAACTATCCGAGTCCCGTGAGGAGAGAGGGCCACGCCAATTTAAGGGTTAATCCCGCGATGGGCTAATTAGATAAGTTAATCCGTGGATTTCTGAAGCGCAGCCTGCCGGGGCAATTGGCGATTCGGAGAACGTGGAAGGGGGTTACGTTCGAGGGTAAGATCGTAAATGCAATTGTTAATTTTCGTGGGTGAGGATCGTCCCGTAGGTCGGAGAAATTCACCTTTAGACGCCAGTCGGATTTGTAGGACGCGTCGATTTTAGTTAGGTCAATTTCGTTGGCCCCTACTACCATGTCGAGTCCCACGAAGCTCGATAAGAGGCACTCGCTTGTCGGAGGTGATTGGAAAAATCTATCCGTCGACTGTCTCTTTTAGACCCTCAACCGTTCCTCTTCGTCTTCCATCTGATTTATTCGCAATGACTCATCACTCATAACACCACACAGTAATTCGTCCCCCTCACCCGCTAATACCGAACCCCCGAGAGGGGTTTAGGCATAGAAGAACGCTAGTTAATACATTAGTGGTGGTAGATTAACTTATTTAATTAGCGTGAGTATTAGTGTAATAGAGTAGTAAGTAGTAAAGTGTGGCGGGGTGTGTGTGTTTTGGGGCAGGTTCATCACGGCGTTCTCGCAAGGCATAAACCTGGATATGGATCTGCGCACGTTGCGTGCGATACGCGTGTTGCGACCGCTCAAACTTGTCTCCGGCATACCGAGTGAGTAGCGCTTCAATAAAGAATTGGCGACGCGAGAGAGCTGCCCACGCGACGCGAAACTCAGACGAAAGAAAATCGACGATGTGAATATTTTCCGCGAAGACGTTACCGAGAAAAAGAATCGTGCAAAACTCGCTGCTCGACGATGTACTTACGTTCGTGGATCGTTTCGTCGATCGGTGAGAGGTCGACGAGCTCCGAAACGTTTCTGCGTCCAAGATCGATCGGGACCCCTCGACAGTTGCGAGATGTCGATACGACCAGGGGTAATATTGATCTCGAATAGCGCCTTGCCCATAGAACCGATTGATTGCAAGGAGAGTTTTATTTACGGAGAGTCGTCTTACTCGTAGATGAGCGTAGTGACAGTTTGATGCAACTCACTCTTATCGTACACATACATTATTATTATATACATATGTAACTTAGATTTAGTAAGGATTATTGGTTTGGTTTTGCGTTTGTAGTTACGACCACCCGTGTAGATATTATTCTTTTGGAAGCTATGTATGTTGTGTTTAGAAGTATCAGGGGGGGTGCTCGAATCGTTTGGGAACGGGAATGTTTCGGAGAGGTGAGAACATTCAATGAGAATTCTTTTCTGCACTGTGTACTTTAATACAAAGACTATGCACGATTACAAGTTCGTTGCAGTTAAGTGCTGATTTTTAGCGCGATGTAAAGACTCGAGTGAGCATTGATTTTACAAAATGATGTGGTGAGATTTCGCCAAAGTCGATTTTCCACAAAGGTCCACGCGCGACTCGTCGAGCAGCGGCGCCGAGGAACGGAGAAATCGAGTAAATTCATTCGCCGCGAGGAGAACGAAATTTTTCGCGCGACGAAAACTCTTGGAAGCGGGGGAAGGGCGATGGGGCCTAATTACTCCTCGCCGAATTTCCTTTGTAAACAGGTCTCCAGGTGGTGCTCAAGTCCATCATCAAGGCGATGGCACCGCTGCTGCAGATCGGCTTGCTGGTACTCTTCGCCATCGTGATATTCGCCATCATCGGCCTCGAGTTTTATTCGGGAACACTGCATAAAACGTGCTACAGTATAAGGGACATCAGTGAGTACCTATCTCCGCGTCGTATATTTTCTTTTCTCCCAATCGAGTGTTCGTCCGTCTCAAATGCACGCGGTCCATGGGTAGAGGAGAAAAGAAATTGCAAAGATAAGTTTACCAATCGTTGGAAAACTTTCAGGTGTAATCGTGAAGGAGGGCGAGCAGCCGAGCCCGTGCAACACGGATAACAAGACCGAGGCCCCGTTTGGGGCCCACGTGTGCGACCCCATGGTCTCTACGTGCCTGGATCACTGGAAGGGACCAAATTACGGCATCACCAGCTTCGACAACATCGGTTTCGCCATGCTCACTGTCTTCCAGTGCATCACTATGGAGGGCTGGACTGCCATATTGTACTGGGTAAAGCAAGAGATATGTTCCTCAGTGTTAACACTCGTCGTCTCTCTCCTTTTACACAATTAAAAAAACTACGGTGTCCTGTTTGCAGTTTTTCGTGTATCACCATATTAACGATAACGACGAGAAATTTGTCGAGACTTTAGGGTCGCGGCTTCCACCACGTCTCTTTTCGTCTTCGCGAAGTCGTCCATGTGGCTCACTATTGATTTATCGCCGTTTGCACTTGACTCGCGCTCCGTCCCCGTCGCTGTTCGAGCAATCGCGCGGAATTTCGAATATTTTTTTAGCAATGTCCTTTTTTCGCCGATTCGCTTCGCATCTTCGCGTGCTGTCGCGCATGAACGCAAATATTTCTCCAATATCCTTCTTTGTTCGCGAGTAATTACATTCGCGAATCGATTCTCGTATATCTCCGAGAACGTTGTTTAGGGAGGATTCGCGAAATTGACTTCTTCTTCTTCCGCGTTAACGAGATCTCGTCGTGGGTACTCGAACCGCTTCTCGCGAGCCACGATAGTTCGTCAAGTGCAAACTCGATCTTCTCACCGACCGATTTGATTTGTTTGTATTTGTTTAATGTGTTCTTCTCTCTGTGTATTCTCGTACCTCACCTCCGCCTGTGTCGTATTCCCTCTCTTCCATCCACTCGTCTAATCATCCGCGTATGGAACCTACCTCAACCCTCCTAGTTACCCTCTTCTCGTTTTCATGTGATTGCGTCAACGAACGTCTGTTTATCCGTTTTTCTATACACACATATTTCTCTCTTGCTCTGTTTGTATGCGCCCGTTCCAATCTCTGTCTATCTGTGTCTGCCCGTGATAAGCAAATAAGAATCTCTCGCTTACGATGGACTCTCTTGTGTATTCGTTTCTCTCTGTCTACGTCTCTGTCCATGTTACTTCCCTCTAACTATCTGTTACACGTGTCTTACATTTTTCGAACGAGAAAGAGAATGCTTTTTGCGAATATTTCCGAAGCAGCTAACACTGACGTATATGTTCACCTTGCTCAGTATAACACTGTCAGTTTCAGCCCTCTTTGCAACAATATCTCGATGTTAATTGTTTGGTCTTTTTACTATTGCGCTTTAACGTACGGCGCCCGAGGGAGTGGCAGGTGCGCAACGTACCGGACGATTGAGTGGCCCACACGCTCCAATGGAGCGCAGGGGAAAGATTTCGAGCGGGCCGGACGTCGCTCCAAGTGTTTGTCCCTCGGGCACCAATGAATCCGTAATTCCTCGAGAATTCGAGAGGAGCGTGCTCTTGAACGACCATTGTCGAGTCGCGCGCATGGTACGCGATCCTCACGTTTCTCGAGGAGGGAAGGAATACTTTTTTGTGCCCTTTGCCAAGATCGATTCGAGAAGAGTATCTCGTGCACGGAGGATCCACGGTTGTGATTTCTTGCGCGTTTATTCATTTTTGAAAATTGAAGTTTCGAACACCGTGGCTCCTCCACGGAACGATATCAACGCCGAGAGAAATCTTTTCGCGCCCTTGCGATCTCTAAATGTCTCCATTTGTCAATACGAGCGATATGTACGCACAGCTGTGTGACACATCGTCGGCGCATCGTTGCCCCCCATCAATGTACAAGTAACAATTCGCCTGACGTGGCCCTGGTGAAATTTGCAGACAAACGACGCTCTTGGCAGCACGTACAACTGGATTTACTTTATACCATTGATCGTCCTCGGCTCATTCTTCATGCTGAACTTAGTTCTTGGTGTCCTGAGCGGGTAAGTGTTCCTCCACTTTTGATTCATCGCGCGATCCTCTCACGACCCTCGTTCACCCCGTTTATCCCAGTCACCGGTCCCGATGGAAAAGCATGAAAATTCGACTCATTTTCACTGTTCTCGTTCAGGGAATTCTCTAACGAGAGAACGCGCGTCGAGAGGCGGGCTGCTTATCAGAAAGCTAAGAGAAAGCGTCTCTTCACCACTGCGTTCAGTTCCTATTTAAAGTGGATCACTCAAGCAGGTCTCGAATCAATTCGTTTACCCCCGTAAAGTAATTTCTACCATTCCCGATAATTTCTCGCTTCGACTTTCCCCTAATTATTCTTCGAGAAGCTAATCGCGCGTAAGAAGCAGATTGCTCGCAGTAAAGTGTCCGAAGCACGTAGAGGTACGCTAGAGTAAAGTAGAGGAGAAACGAAGTCGCGGTATCGTGGCCGGATCGGCGTGCTTGCTTCGATCGATTGTGTTTTCCTTTTTGTACGTTGGCGCAGCGAGAAGAGAATTACGCGAGTTTAACGATCCATCGTAATTACCCTCCCAGCTATAATATTACCCCTGTACGGCACTGTCACCCTGTCTATCACGCTTGTAGAGAGTTTGCGAAGGAGAGAGAAAAGGTGGAGAACCGACAGTCCTTCCTGAAATTGCGAAGACAACAGCAGCTCGAGCGCGAACTGAATTGCTACCTCAATTGGATCTGCAAAGCAGGTTAGCGATGCTGAACGATCGGTAAACCCCATTATAGGCCGGTATCGATTACAGTAATTTACCAGGCAGCTACTAGTCTTTCGATTACGCCCCAGAGTAAGCCAGATCGTTTTGACCATGCCTTTTGCCAATCGTTCCCATAAAATCCAGTAACTCGCTCCCTCGATTCGGCCGTTCTCTTACTCATCGTGGACCTTTGCTTTTTTAGAGGAGGTGATACTCGCCGAGGAGAGAACCACGGAAGAGGAGAAAATGCACATACTAGAAGGTTCGTAGACCGAAAGTTTAAGAGATTCGTTAATTCCTCGGCCACTGCGCTCAGTTGGCTTGGCGTGGATCGTAATCCAATCGACTTCGATCCTACGCCCATTACCTTCCGCGCCTCCCTTGGTTGCATTACACACGTCTGACCCAACTTTCTTTAATGACGTTTACCCAGTAAGAAGAAGAGCCGCGGCGAAGAAAAAAAAGCTGAAGAATCTCGGCAAGAGCAAGAGCACCGACACGGAGGAGGAGGAGGGCGAGGACGATCAGGACGATGGTGAGTTGTATTTTTCCTACTCACCTCGGCCTCCACACTTTCTTTGAACGCCGCCAAGTATTGTCTCCTACTTTTGGATATTTTTTGAGACGTTAAAGTTGATGACTCTCCAGTTCTCGAGTGGTTAGGAACGCTCGTGAAATTCGTCAGTGAATTTTATGTAGCAAGGGATTTCACGATTTTCTCAGTAGTATGGGTCAACGGTACGAGCGACGTGTCTCCACCGGTGTCGCCGCCGGCGCCGTCGCCGTATCAGAGGGGGGCGAAAATAAACGAATCGATTAATCGACGATTAAGGTGATACGAAGCCACTCCGCCGTAGCGAGAATAACGAAGGAATAACAATCGAGCCCGTCATTCTACTCGTAACGTTGACCCCAGTAATTTTTAATATAAAATTTCTCTATCAGCATATACCTATTTATTGGCACGTTTGCATATTCATATTTCACCTTGTTCGATCACCTGTTCGATCTTGATTTTTACTAATGTATGTTTCCTTTCTTTGCATTGATCGAAAAGATAGAGATATGATGAGAAAAGAAAAGAAAAAAAAAAGAAAAAAAAAAAGAACAGTACTCCAACCCTCCCCTTGATCTTGCCGATGAACATTCTAAACACACGCTATCAGATGCTCCTCTTGTTTCAGTGCCTAAGAAAAAGCTCAAAGGTAACTACAACCGTGAATGCCACGACTTGTCGTAATGAGCAACGTAAATCAAGGCTGTATTTGTAAATCTTACATAACTGTTTATTTGTGTTTTGGTTTGAGCGGTTTCTTTTACATTTTTACTTTTACGTTTGATTTTCTGTAATCACATATCGTACAAGTAATATTTTTTGTGCGTATCAACACACACACACACCCACACAATCAACACACACGCACACACGCGACACGCACACGGTACATGCAAACACGAAACACCACACGAGTAGAGCTCGGCCATATTATATTCGGTGAATATTTTTTAAGAGATTTCTCTGGGAATTTCGTTGGTCCTTCCCGCGTGTAATGGAAAATCGGAAAATGTACGAGCATTCGCCGTGAGAAATATTCACCGTCCCTGACACCCGAGTATTTGCTACGAGAGACCCCCGCGTATACATTGCTCACGAATAATTCGCAATTACAGTAATATAATATTGTTGGCATTGCCCGCCGCGTTGCAAGTATGCTGTCGCGCGTAATCGACATTGCCACAGAGAGCGTATTCCACACGATCCCACCTAAGAGAGAAGCCCTCCGTCACGTAGATAGGCCATCTATCGCTATTACCAACATAAACATCCATATAAATATATCTAACAGATTCTACTCACACATCTATATAAGCCATATTATATATATATATAACAAATTGCTGGAGATCGCAGGCTGTGGATGCACAGAGAGCATGATAGAGCAGCTGTAATTATCGTGTATGTAATTATCGTAAAGAGAAGAGCGAGCAGCACATATATATATCAATATGTATATATCGTTGACCGTATATTTATATTGTTACGCGCGGACGTTCCACGTTGTGCACACGTGGCCGACCGCTTTTGGCGCGTTAGACGCAGCCGCCCTCAGATCGTTCTGCACTTTTTGGCAATTTGTCGAGCACCGGCCTTTTCTCGTTCTTTCGCCAATGGTAAAATACAATCGAGTGAGGAAACGAACAAGGAAAGAGAGAGATAAGGGCGCGAGCTCCACTTTGTACGGCAGATCGCGCGGCGAAAGTTTTCGGTAAAACGCTAATTGATTTTGTTTTCTAGGTAATATTGCTTCTGTTGGCTGGTGTGACGATACATATAATTTACATATTTACATTATTATTTTGTTTCTCGACGCGCGACACAAGGCGCGCCACGGTAGGGCACGCGCGTTATCGATCAATATAATATATTTACGGATGTACGCGTCAGTCGCGCTCATTAGCCCTATCGATGACCCGAGAACGCTTCGTGTCGCGTACGCGTACACAGGGGTGTGTGTTTATCGTTGCCCTGCTCCTCCTACTTCATCGGATAATTCTCGATAATTATAGGCACGACGAGCAACGGTGGGGAAGGGGGAGAGGGAGAAAGAGAAAAAGGCACGTAGCCCGATGGATCTACGCTCTTAATTTTTTTTTCTTTTTTTCTTTCCTTCCATGCCAAAAATACACTCTCTTCGGAGACGCGGGGAAGGAGTGGCAGGCGAGTAAAAACACCCAGTGGCACGCACACGCGCACGCCCCTGCGTACGCGATCTGTCGTTTAGGTACGCCCAATGGCGACGGAGCGCACTGATTGTCATGTTCTTTCCACCTAATATCGCTGATGTTTTAGATAGAAGTGTAAAAGCGAGCTGTTGAGTGAGAGCTCTTTATTATCAGTAGATTAAGAATTAGTGCTGCCCAGCCAGGAGTATTGGTTATCATTATGAGAGCAGTAGATCGTAATCGCGTGTACGTATCCCATCCCCAATAGAAACTCTTACGAGGACCTTTGGCAACCCGCGCGGCAGTATTTAGCGGCATCTTACGACTTAACAGATAGTTAAATACATTGCATAGATTATACCACATATTTACATATCTATATATCTATATATAGTATATCCATATTTATATTACATACGCATCGCTGATCCACCCAAACACGTATAGTGAGATCCCAATGCTTGGTAGAGAGTAAAATTTAGAATAGAATTTGTGTATACTACTGTATCTTGATCTTGCCCGTTTGCTCGATCGTATCGATCGGAGCCGCAAAAGGGAAGGTGGAACTTCCTCTCCGGTCGAAGGGACGCGGAATTTGTTTCGCGCGAGGGAGTACCCGATAGAAACTAGAGCTATTAAAGGGAGAGGTTCAACTCGGTAAACCCTTCTTCTTCGCATCCCGTGTCGTCGTAGAAACAACCGGTCGATCCTCAACGGTTATCCCAGACTCGTGGGAGGGAGGATTTTTCCGTGGACCGAGATCGAGGTAGCGCTTCCGTAATCCAAGATTGATCCTGCACGCGCGCACGAGTTACCCTCGGTGATAGATAGAGAGCGCGCTCGGTATCGCGAAGTAATACCAGGCTCCCAAGGCAGAATCGAGCGAGAGTATATAGTCTAGAGAATGCTGGTCGACGCCGATTCGAGATAGCTCTAGTTCGTATGTTCGCAATAATTTCTTTCCTTTCACGATGAAGCATGCGACGAACCGACGTCTATCTTCCATTTCGTGTAATTCTCATTCGCATCCTAAGACTCGTTCCATTCGTGAGTTTTGCCCGCCGTACGAGTATCGATGCACTTTTTCGCGGGAAGCCACGAGCGCGACGAAGAAAAAAAAAAAATCTAATACGAGATCACGAAGGAAATTGTTCATCCACTAAAAACGTAAACCTCTACTTTTCTAGGGTTCTCGAGAGCTTCCTACTTCAAGTCGAAGGTGAAAAACAAGGGGACCTGCATGCAGTTCTGGCGTGCCGAGAAGAGATTCAGATTTTGGATACGTAATTCGGTGAAGTCGCAAAAGTTCTATTGGTTCGTCATCGTCCTTGTGTTCTTCAACACCGTCTGCGTGGCCGTCGAGCATTACGGACAGCCTCAGTGGCTTACCGATTTTCTCTGTGAGTACGATCCAAGACGGTGATCGGCACCAATCGGATTTCAAACGTGGATCCGTTTCTACATCCGCCTCTGCTTGGCATTATTAAGTAGAAACTTATCCAACTTCGAGAACCTATTGGTGTCGATCGTCGTGCCCTTAGAAGTAAATCGAATCCTTCGTCCAACGACTCATCACGACGAATTTCAGACTACGCAGAGTTTGTGTTCCTGGCTCTCTTCATGCTGGAGATGTTCATCAAGGTCTACGCGCTCGGCCCACGCACCTACTTCGAGTCGAGCTTCAATCGTTTCGACTGCGTCGTCATCTCGGGATCGATCTTCGAAGTGATCTGGTCCGAGGTGAAGTCCGGCTCTTTCGGCCTCTCCGTCCTACGTGCCCTTAGACTCCTGAGAATATTTAAGGTCACCAAATACTGGAAGAGCCTGAGGAACCTCGTAATATCCCTGCTAAGCTCGATGCGTAGCATCATCTCCCTATTATTCCTGCTCTTCCTCTTCATCCTCATATTCGCGCTGCTCGGCATGCAGCTCTTCGGCGGCCAATTCAACTTCGACAGTGGAACGCCGCCCACCAACTTCAACACCTTTCCCATCGCGCTGCTCACTGTCTTCCAAGTGAGTAGACCGGGCATTATAGGCGAGCCCTCACGATTTCTCTTCTCGCTGAGTTGATATTCGTCGGAACGAGCGGAGAGCATGAAGTAGATTGTAAAGGGAACGACGACGAAAAAAAGAATCTATGTAGAACTCTTATCGAAGGGAGAGAGAATAGTGCACGGTGGAGTCTCTCCGTTCGATGTAGCTGAAAAACGTAGAGTCGTGAAATGGCACGTAGTAATACCGTAGTAAGAGTACGGTGGGTCGAGGATCATTAGAGAATCGTTAGAGATAATTTTAAGCTTTGGAGACCTTTCGAGAGAAAGGGCGTGGACGCTCGCTCATTTTCGCATGAGTATTCGGAGTTGGACATGTTTTGTGATGTATCCGTTGCAATGAGTAGATCCTGACTGGAGAAGACTGGAACGAGGTGATGTACTACGGTATCGAGTCGCAGGGCGGTCACAGGAGGGGCATGGTCTACTCGCTCTACTTCATCGTGCTGGTGCTCTTCGGGAACTACACCCTGCTCAACGTATTCTTGGCTATCGCCGTCGACAATCTCGCGAACGCGCAGGAGCTTAGCGCGGCCGAGGACGAGGAGAAGGAGGAGGACAAAGAGAAACAGATGCAGGAACTCGAGAAGGAGATCGAGTCGCTGCAGAGGCCAGGAGACGGTAGCGCGCCGAAGGTAGAAATCTGCCCGCCAAGTCCAACCCAGAATTTGTAAGTGTTCGTTGATCGTTTATTCTAACGGAGAAAGAAAATATTGTCGGACGGATGTTAAGATCCTTACGTTTGGCTTTTAGTAAAGACGGAAAAGGTGGGAAGCAGGCGTCCGAAGAGAAGAAGCAGGATGAAGAAGATGACACGGGACCAAAACCAATGCTGCCATACTCCTCCATGTTTATACTGTCCCCTACGAATCCGTAAGACGATCTTAGATTCTTGTATTCTTGGAGAATTCTATTCGTCGATTGATTCTAATGCCTCCCGTGCGTTTCAGCGTAAGAAGAGCCGCCCACTGGGTCGTCAATCTGAGGTACTTCGACTTCTTCATAATGGTGGTGATATCGTTATCGAGTATCGCCTTGGCCGCGGAGGATCCAGTGTGGGAAGGCTCGCCGAGGAACACGGTCCTCAATTACTTCGATTACGCGTTCACCGGCGTCTTCACCATCGAGATGATTCTCAAGATCATCGATCTCGGGATAATACTGCATCCGGGCTCCTATCTTAGGGAGTTCTGGAACATTATGGACGCGGTGGTCGTTATATGCGCCGCGGTGTCGTTCGCGTTCGACATGACGGGTAGCTCCGCGGGACAGAATCTCTCGACGATAAAGTCGTTGAGGGTGCTAAGAGTGCTGAGGCCGCTCAAGACGATCAAGCGTGTGCCCAAGCTCAAGGCGGTCTTCGACTGCGTGGTGAACAGTCTGAAAAACGTCATAAACATTCTCATAGTGTACATATTGTTCCAATTCATATTCGCCGTCATCGCGGTGCAGCTCTTCAACGGCAAGTTCTTTTACTGCAACGACGAGAGCAAGTATACGGAAAAGGAATGCCAGTGAGTATTATCGTCTCGAGACGTCTCTGGTCTCAGAGAGGATGTCTTTTAGTTTTAAGAGAATTAGAACTGTCCTGCTTGCTCGAGCGTGCGTGCCAGGATTAATTGTCACCTGCTTTTCGCCAATAGGGGTCAATACTTCGTCTTCGAGGAAGGCGCCATGCTGCCGGAGCCCAAGAAACGCGTGTGGGATTCACAGTGCTTTCACTACGACAACGTGATGGCAGCGATGCTCACGTTGTTCGCCGTCCAGACCGGCGAGGGCTGGCCACAGATCCTCCAGAACTCGATGGCGGCCACTTACGAGGACAAGGGCCCCATACAGAATTTTCGCATAGAGATGTCCATTTTCTATATCGTCTACTTCATCGTCTTTCCATTCTTCTTCGTCAACATCTTCGTGGCCTTGATTATCATCACGTTCCAGGAGCAGGGTGAGGCGGAACTCCAGGACGGGGAGATCGACAAGAATCAGGTGACCTTTATCGGGCTTTATCGTTCGAACGTTCAATACATATTTCGGTATAATCGTTTCTCTTGTCTCTAAAGTGTGACGTAAACGCGAATCCTCCTGTCGTTTCTCTTTTTCAGAAATCTTGCATAGATTTCACGATACAGGCACGACCGCTCGAGAGGTACATGCCGAAGGAGCGTAACAGTGTAAAGTACAAAATCTGGAGGATAGTAGTATCGACGCCATTCGAATATTTTATCATGATACTCATCGTACTAAACACATTACTACTCATGATGAAGGTAAGTCTCACGAAATCCGTCTTCGTTCCCTTTGCATATTCGAGTCTCTTTACGAAAGATTGTAATATAACATTAATCACCGTTCTTTATTCTATCTCCCGGTGTCCCGCGCGGACGATGCGAGCAGCGAAGAAGAGAAATGATCTCCGAACTCACAAATCTCTCTATCTTTCTCTCTCTCACTCTCTCTATCTCTCTTTCTCACTCTCTATCTCTCATATTCCACGCATACCCCCAAAATGTCACCCCCCTTCGTATCTTTCTCCGTCACGTCCCGGTCTTTCGATCTTTTCGTTCGGTTTGTCCTGCGTTTCGTCGTTACGTTGGCCACTTTAACCAACCGAAAAGCAGTCTTATCCGTTTTCTTAGAAACGACGAGTATATCGATTCTCGTAAGCGAGAGCACTCGTTCTCGAACAAATTAATCTAATTTCGGACTTTCCAAACAATTCACCGTTCAACGATATTATTATCCGTAACAAGGACATCGCTGTTCTTGCCTGCTGACCATTTCTCACTGTTCTCTGTATAATTGTCATAATTGTATCTACCAAATACGTGTACATAGCTGTGTCTGATCCTTCTTGGTACCCCTCCTACTTACCAGTTTTCTCGTTAAATTTTTCGTACGGTTACATTCTTCGCGTTTCATAATTTTTCCTTTTTACATCGAGTACGACATTTAATACTAGACAGTGCCACGTACTGCATCGACTTATTTTGCCGATAGAAATTCTCCGTGTATTAAAGTAACAAAGCTTGTCGAGTAACGTTGGACATCTTTGCAAAGACGAGCGTTAGGGCGAAATCAGTGCGTAAAGGCATTCGTAATTTTACACGCGTTAATACGATTCCAGTCCTATACGAATCGGCTTCTAATAATTAATTATAATTTATCGATGCGTACATTCCCTTTCTCACGTTCCCGCATCTCTCATTCGCTTTACCCTTTGTCCTACGCCCGTACATATTCACCCCCACCCCCACACCTCTCGTCCTTGACTAAAAACTGCATGGCTGCTGCTGTGTCCCCGTTTTCATAGAATAGACATACTCAAGGACGCGTGACAAAACTTTTCGAGACATTCATGTGTTTCCCCACCACAGATTATATATATATATACACACATACACGACGTGCGTTCGACTTTTGCGCCTTGTTAAACCCATGTTTTAACTGGTGGCGGGGTGATGGAAGCGTTTGCACAAAGAGACCTGCTTAATCAGATTTTTCCGAACGACAATGGAAGTGAAAGAAAAAAATGAAGAGAAACGTAAAGGCTGCGCAATAGAGGAGAGCCCTTGCACGCGAGTCCACGTGTCGTAGTAGCACCCCTTTCCTTCTCGAGGATATAGTTGAACATTTCTCTTTCTCTCTCTCTTTCTCTCTCTATCTGTCTACCTCCGTTTCTCTTTCCCACACCTAGAAGGAACACTGTTTGTGATAGCAGGTAGTTCTTAAGCGTGCCCTCTCACCGACTGCTTACTCCGTACCAGTTTCTCCCAATAGAGGCGAAAAATCGACGAAGGATTAGCCTGACTCGTTGCGCACGCTCTGGTCTTGCAGCCTATCATTATACTCCCAACTTTCAGTCCCTTCCAATTTCTCTGTCTTAATGGTCTTGACTATCCACCACTCTCTGTATCTCTCCTTCTCTCTGTCTCTCACTTTCTCTGCCTTCTCGGTGCGTCTATCTTTGCGATCGCACGTGAACGATGTGAATCCCACGCTTCCCGAACGGCTCGTTCATAGAGATATAGCCGCTGGATTTAGATATATTCATATATATTTATATATTTGTGTACGGAACACCATAGCACACGCTGTTTCGGGTAAAGCGGGCGCGGGCGCACACACACACCCGATTGTTCTGAACGAAAACTTTTATTGCCTGGAAAGAGCAAGGAATGTTGGTACCCACTTGCACACGCACGGCACATTGTCTTGTTGAATTGAGCACCAAACAAGTGACACACCAAATTCATTTCCTTCGTTTCTTGATTTTTCTTTCGTCGCACACGTGCGTTCGAGTAAAGAGACGGAATCGTGGAATTCGTTATCGGATACTCGTTTACTCTCGAAATCTTCATTAAGAAACGATAGAAAGAATTCCACGTTCCTCTTCTCGATCGGCACGTAATCCATACTTTTTACATCTTGTGTATATATATACATATATATATATATATATATCGTAACGATGATGTCACACGATATTTTGCTCACACACAAGTGCAAAGAGAGCTGCGTGTCGCATGCTTTTGGCTGTTGGCAGACACATAAAAGAGGATACTGAAACAAGCGAGATTCAAGTTGAGCGAAACCAGACACGAGACATCCACTGAATGTGTGTGTGTGTTCTTACAAAAGTACCGAAAGAATATACTACAAAACCCATCTTTTGCACGGGGCGTCCGCACGACTTTTGCTCCCTGACCCATACGTCCACGACCGACTATCCCGTCCACGTTCTCACGGAGACGAACAAAGAAAAAGGGTGAAAGGAGAAATTGCAGGAGAACAGGAGGCTCCGATCGCGAATAGAACGGAGTCCTACGATCCTCCCTCGTAGATCCTTTCACGCAAGTGCATCCATCTTCTACGTTCGACTCGTACGTTCTCCTTTCGTTCTCATTCGTTCTTCATTCGTTCTCTCGTTACTTTCTCTGTTATTTTCCTCGTTTCACATCGCGAGTACTTTCTGTTCCTATCTGTCGAGCGCGCGGAAGAAGCTTCGAGATCGTTCTCTAATTTCTCTATCTCTATCTGTCTGTCTGTTTCTCTTCCACCTTTCGTTCTCTTTATTTTCACGAAATGATCTCTCCAGACACCTACTCTTTCTCATTCTCTCTCTCTCTCCCTCTCTCGATTGTATCCAAACGATCCGGGGCGGAAGGGAGCGAGAGGAGCGAGAAAATAAACTGCAATTTTTCATTTATTACCTTCGGTAAAAAGTAATAGAAGAACAAAAATCAAATGATTCTCCTCTCGCTCGATTTCGACAACGACCACTCTTCGACGTATCCCTCTCAATGTACCACCAAATCTCGACGATCCAAAATTCTTCACCAAGATCTTGTCACTACATAAATCCAATTTAAACTTTGATCCACCAATATTAGTGGTACTATCCACGTACACACTCAAGCACAACACTCAATCGATCCCCACTAAAAAAAAACTTTTAACTCGTTCTCGATAATGACCTACGATTACTATTGTTATTGCTGTTACCATTGATTATGTTACATTTATTATTACTGTTATCGCACATCCGGTAGGGCCCTACGTACATATACGATTATAACATACGCATGTAGGTTTGACAAAGTCGTTTTGTAATAGGCGTGCGTAATATTGGATACATACCTATCTGTGTTCTCACTTACGACAAGTATGTATCTACATATTATAAAATGCGCATCACCGTCTTTTAATATCCATTGTGCCTCGACACCTGTGTAAACTAACGAATCTCGTACCTTGACTCTTCGCGCGTCGCGTGCTCGTACATATGATTTTACCGTGACACGCCGATTTTCATGTAGGATCATCCGCGGTTGAAAAAAACGCGTGAAAAAAAAAGGATGTTCTAGTCGTGCGAACAGCTCCTCTTTCTCTCTCTTCGTCGTTCGACCCTTCTAACGAAAACGAGGAGGAGGTGGAAGAGGAAGAATTCGTAGGACTTTAAAATTACGAGAGGAGCGAAACGAATCTTTGCCAATTCGTTTCGCGCGTCTCCCACGCGTTGTGCGTAGAGCTGTACGTACGTTTGCTGTCTGTCTGTCGGCCGTGTGTTTGTCAGTGTATGCATTGCAGTTCCATCGGCAAAGCGACGCGTACAAGAACACGCTGAAGTACATGAACATGTGCTTCACGGGGATGTTCACCGCCGAGTGCATACTGAAGATCGCCGCTTTCGGCATGAGGGTAAGCTCCACATACGCCAAGAACCCTGCTCCCGCTCCTCCCTCACCTTCGAAAAGTCGAATGACAAGAGCCTAAAGAAAGAGATTTTCTTTAAAAAAAAAAAAAAGCATATATTGTACGCATACGTATACGTATGATAGTATCGAAAGTCTATCCCGTGCTTCTTCTTCTTTCTTTCGTATCTTCTCCTCTCTCTTTCTTTATTTTTTTTTTCATCTTTACTTTCATTCTCTCGTTGGCACGGGATAGGCTAGCTCGAAGACGAATCTCGTGACGCGAGGTGTTCAACGGTAAGACATTTCGAAAACTGTTTCTATTTAGAGAAAAATATTGTTGTTTTCCCTTTCGCGTTACGATCGTTCGTCTCCGAGCGCGTAAGTACCGGTAAGTGCCGCTTGTTAGATAAACCTTAGAGCGTTATCCTTTGAAAGAACATTAGGTAGTAATCTTTTGTCGGACGTGATCCCATATATCTGGATAATACGTAGCGTTATATGGAATATCGTCCATACGTAATGTATCGGCTCGTGTACGAGTATCGTTGAGAGAGTTAATTTATAATTTAGTGAGAGACTGTTTTGTGCGCAGGGCTGAACAAGAACGCTAAGAGCTGTTTAAAAAGTGTAGTCATAGTACTTTAACATTTCGATGACATATTATCTATACCTCTTGTAATTCTGGAGATAGAAAGTGTATCTTAATGAATGCTGTGTGTGTTTCTCTATCTCTATATCTCTCTACGAGTCTTTCTATCTTTCGTCTCTTTCTGTCACTCTCACTATCTCTCTTTCTATCTTTGAAGTTCTCAGTTTAACCTCTAGGGACGCCGAGTTCGAGATGTTAGACGAACTGTCGGCGCTAGTAATCTTCCAAATATGTAAAAGTGCTCAGCTCTGTACACCGTTTAGTTAGTGGGCTATACAGTCGTATACACGAATTCTCGTCAACGAGGACCGCTAGTATCTGGTTAGCATTTCTTTTTAATAATACGGCATCTTGTAATTTTGCAGATACGCGGTCCTCGTCGACGTCACGCTCAGACTAGACGTCACACCGTAAACGGAGAAAGATTTCAATCCCAATCAAACGTCGTCGTTCTCCGAAAGGATAATGTTTCGTGATTAACGTTTGATCGGGTCTGCGTAGAAATTCTCCGATTGAGCTTAAACATCGATCTGGCATTTGGCCAATTTAAAAAATGTCTTTTTCTTTGACGAAGCACAAGCGATCGCTCGAATGATTTCGAAAGGAATGTGAAATGTTTAAGCTCGTGATATTATGGCAGAAGGATACACACGATCGCTCATTCACACCCCAATACACTCATACACATCCACACGGTACAGTAACATACGGCACTCATAATTACTCGGACGAAAAAGAAATCCGAAGCATTATTGTTCTCATGTTAGATTTATCTTTAGTACCTTTCTATCTCTGACTGTCTCCTTCCGTTTCTTTACTTTCTCTATGTACTTTCTAACTCTCTCCTCCTCTCTCTGTCACCCTATCTCTTTCTATCTCGATCTCTCTTTCTCTCACTCTTTCCTTCTACTTCTTCTCTCGCCCGTTATTTTTCATTTCGAAGGACCCACGGGAAACATGCGGGCCCGGTTCTCTCGCAGTTTCGCAACAGAGGGAGGAAAAGTAAAACAAGGGGCTAGGGGACAAGGGAAAGCGTAGTGGGGTTGGGTGGGCTAAGGTGTACAGAAATACGTTGAAATGGACCCACGACCCCACAAGAATTTGTCCGCTCGATCCCCGCATGCCAATTTTGCCTCTTTGCATCGTGCACGCACATCACATGCACGTTGACATGGTTTTTCGAAATCCTCGCATGCCTCGTACACACCCGCAAAGTTTGTTGATAATTATTGCGACTGCTGCGTGTTACGAGCCGACACGGGTGATCGTCAGGATCGTCGGTGAGGATGACGATGAATACGACGACGATGATCACAGTGAATGCGAAGCAGCGTAAACGAGCTTCGGTATTGGTCGCATGCATGGCACTATTATTATGTTTATTCGTGATAAAGAGAAACGTCTTGTCTCTTTCGCTCTTTCTCTCTCTAATTCTATCTCTCTGCCTCTCTCTCTCTCTCTCTCCTCCCTCCATCTCTCTCTCCTTCTCTCTGTCTCTCATACACACTCACCACACACAATCGAACCGTCGTTCTATGTGACCACGTGTTGAAAATATATCGAAACGACGACGATGTAATTCCAGCCGCCAATCGTCGTTCCATTTTGGAAGAGATTAGACTTGCTCGACGAGATCTATTCGAGAAGATCGATTCGCGCGTGTGATTCTCCCCGCTCGACAATTTCTCTGCTCGCGTTGCGACTCGCGATTGTGTCGATTATTCGTCGATAGTACGTTTTCGTCTTTCAAATCTGGTACAGCGAGTGTCAGCAGACGTTTAAGAAGTTTACAGTGGCAACGCGAGCAAAGTGATTCCGTTCCGATTGAAGAAAATAAAAAAAAAGACAAAATTATATGTCAAGTGCATCGCGCGAATTGTTCCTTCGATCTGTTTATTGGTAGATTTATTAGGACGATTGCGAGTGCAATCTCGAGGAAAGAGCAATTCGCGCGAACGCCGTGTTTTCGAAGACGGACAAAAAGAAAGGAATTGTTCGGGGAGATTTGATCGAGAGAAAAGAATAAAAAGAGTCCTCGATGTGGTTACATAAGGTAAAAGGGAATGAAAGTAAATAGAGACAATAACGAGGATGAACGGAAAAAAGACGGGGTGAAAAAGTAAAAAGGGATAAATTTGTGCTGGGCTGGCGACGGATATAGAACCTGGGTTGTGTTACGTCTGTGTGTTGGGTGTATTTTGTAGTATCACGAGGCGCCGCCAATTCTATTGGACAGCTTGACCATCGTGAACTTGGTCGTCACCCTCCTTTTCCTCATTGAGTGCATCCTTAAACTCGTCGCCTTCGGATGCAAGGTATAAAAAGAGCCTCATCTAACTCACTAACTCCACTCTCTAATCACACGCAATTTATTTACTTGTACTCGTTTAATCGTATTGTTCTCTTGTTTTGTTTTCTTATCTAACTACCAATGACCAAACGAGTTTCGTTTACATTCGAATTCGATCCTTGTAAAAGGAACACGATCATGGGGTTACAGAGAAGGGGATAAAAAGAAAATTTCGCGAACTGTAGGGCGCGACGATCGATCGATGATCGAGGGGACTCGTAACCTAAAGAGAAATTCTTGGGAAAGTATCAACGCGTCGAAAGAGTTTCTGTGCCGCGATCGGTGTATGCGAAAGGAGAGAAAAAAACAAGGGAAGGGCAAAAATCACGGGCCAATCCTCCAGTCCATAATCGCCGAGAGATCGAGACTAGTAGTCAGCTTTCGAGTAATCGGTCGTAATCTCTACCACTCTCTCTAGTTTGCTTGCTACTACCGGCATGCTCCTGTAGATATCTTCTTTAGAAGTGAATTCCTATCACTTGTTACAACAGTATCGGCCGATCATCGATCACCAATACGAGATAAGGGAGAAAACTAAAGTACACACGTATTGTGGGTATCTCGTAATCACCGTGAGGTCCACGGTCGAGCTCTTGGCGTCGTCGTGAAAGGGAGCAAGAAATTGACGATTGTCCCGCGATAAAATAATCTTAACTAAAGAGCTTGTTTCTTTCGTCGTGGCCGTGATAGGAAGAGTTCGACCGTGGACGGTCTCACGCGTCAGGAAGCATCGGCACTCGTACACGCATTCACCGAGAAAGAGAAAAGGAATACTTTCATGTCAGGAACGCGTATACCCAATCACCAACCAGCACACCCACGATTCGCACACAAGCACACACACGAACACAGTCACACTCCACACGGAAAGACCTGGCCCACGATCGTGGCCGTGCTTTCTTCTTCTCTTGGACAGTCGATTTACTTTAGTAGTTTCTTCTCTAGTGGGTAGCTATGCAAAGAACATTCTTTACACTCTTACACGATCGTCCTGAGGGTTGCGCGCGATCTCGACGTGTTTCATACTGATCGTAAAGTCTTGACCTCGAAGGGATCAATCCTCAGGACGGTCGCCACAATTGAATCCCCGATCGACGAGCAACGACGCATTCTAATCGATTCTTTCGATGTCCTCGCGAATAGAATTTCTTCAAGGACGCCTGGAACACCTTCGACCTCATCACCGTAATCGGCAGCATCGTGGACGCCCTTGTGATCGAGTTCGGGGTACGTACGAGCTTCGACGAGCCTTTTGTGAATTCCCATAATTGATTCAACCCCCATCCATCCTTCGCCCCGCCACCACCCCTTATTATCCCGCATCCGTTTAGCACCCAGCAGTAACCAACCCCTCGCACCTTCGTTCTCTCCGTGAGAGAGAATTTCGTAGATCTCGCCAGACTCTCGTCGATTGTTTTCGATCGCGAGAGAGAAGAGCTACCCCTCCTTTAAAAGCCGAAGCCTGTCTAATGTGCACCCATTGTTCCAGCGCATTGTTGAACTCGATGTAAATGAATATACACATTCAGTATACAAGAATGTATATCTATATTTGGCCACGTTGCCTTTAGTTCTATGACCCTTTTGCTGCTTATTTGGTTTTTATTGCCGACGAGCTCTCTGTGTAAAATCCAAACCCTACAACCCCTCGATCGATGTGCCCCCTCCGCTCTCTATGTTCGTGTGTTTCTTAATGCGTTTCTTTCTGTTTCTTCTCTTTTGAAATATCTTTTCCTTAGTTTCTTTCCTTCGTTGGATTACTCTTCCTATTCGCCTTCTAGCAGCTCGAGGAGCAACGAGTAAGACGAATTCTTCTTTTTCAAGCGATCCCGATCACGTATCTCGTGACTTTTATGCGCAAATTAAGATTAACCGACTACTGCCACTGTAAGCCAGATTGTCGTTGTGTTGCCGCCAATGTATATAAGTATTAACAGGTATCGTCGCGATTTTACCCACCCGCTCACGCCTAACACTATCGCACTCTCAAAGTATATACAGCATACAAAAAGACTTGTACATCGTCACAAAGTGATCCCGTAGTAACGTATTAATCACACGCCTACCGTGTACAGTTAATCGCCAGTCCCACACTCTCCTGTATTGTCCTTTAACTGGGTAGCGCTAGAGGGACTCCTGTAAATTACTCGTATCGGTAAATTGACTCGTACGAATTCGCTCCTTTTTGTCTTATCGTCGAGACGTGTTTTATTACGCGTCGTGAGAGTGTATGGCGTAAATTTAATGATTCTCTTTCGAATCGAACACTCCACGACCATAAGAATTCTCTATCGATGATGTTCGCGAATAGACTTTGCACTTGAAAAAAAAAGAACAAGTAAAGCAGAGGTGTTTTTTGCCAAGCCTCGTCACTTCGATCGGATACTTCGAGATAATATTGTTTATTTAAATCGCCATTATTCGTGCGCTAAGTGATCAACAATTGAGTCATTCGACGAATAAATAACTTTGCAACGTTCTGTAATAGGAGCGGATGTTTGGTGGTGGCCAGCCAGGCGAAAAAAAGGTATTAATTACTTCGCACTATTTTCCAACGATGATGTAAGTTAAGAACAAATATCCAAGGTATCCGAAGGACTTTATCATGAAGACAAAAGTGACAATGATCCTTGGAACGTTCGATATGAAACGTTTTCAAAAAAATTCTCCCATCCACTACGATCAATGTGTTCTACCCTTCTTTGACTCGTATCCTTCAACATTCCATTTTCAACACGACACTTGAGATATCCTCGATACACAAACGCGCGCACGTGTGGAAAAATGGTCTGACATTTTTTTAATCAACTTTTCGACACAGCGATGCAAGGCGAATGATCGTCGCGGTAGACGTAGGATGGAAATTTTTCCCCACGTGCCCAGTAGATTTCTAGAATACACGAAATATTCACAATCACATGGACATGTTCTTGGACAAGCTATATACTTACTTACACCGGGATTACACCACGCAAAACTATTCAGACAAGTAATCACAAGCGATCGAAATTATTCCGCGGCCCACGGATACGGGGATTCGCGATGCGCGGTGAAAAAGAACGCAAGATCCTGTTCGCGATTCGTCCAGTCTAGCGTTGTAGGCGCGCTTCTCAGTCTTGTTTCTCCTCGCGAAGCGAGGCCTTTACCGTTCGAGAAACGCGGCAAAAGGGTTAAACGGCTGCGCAACCGATTGGCCGTGTACTACGGTATCGATGATGCACGAAAAAAAAAAAAAAGAGAGCGAACAATGCCTGAATAATTCGTGTAGACAGAAATTTGGTAAAAGATTCTCTTCTCGATCCTGTCATTAAATTATTCCTCTCGTGTACTCTTCCTCCAACCCCAGTCACGTCGAAAGTTCGTCGATTCGACGCGCGATTTCTCAATGAACTTTTCAAGTTTCGCTCGCGTGTCACTCGAAGGATCATCGTGGCACCACCTCGCTCGTACACGACGGTGGAACGTGGAATGTGACGATCTCGCGAACGTGAATGAGAAATTTCAAAAAGAAAGAAAAACAGCAATTATCTTATAGCTTCGTTCGTGCATCGCAGTCGGTTTCGAAGATCTCGTCGGTAGGTGTCCGCAAGGTCTCCAACCTCGAGCATCGAGCAGTGCCGCAACGCTGCACGCACGGAGCCCCCGTCGGAAGTACTCCCAAGAAATCGGCAATTTTTTCGGTTAAGTGCAATTTCCTCTGTCCCCTACAGGAGAACTTCATCAACGTCGGCTTCCTCAGGCTCTTTCGCGCGGCCAGACTGATCAAATTACTCAGGCAGGGTTACACAATACGAATATTGCTCTGGACCTTCGTGCAGTCTTTCAAAGTAAGTAGCAGCGAGAGTGGTCACGAGTAACGGTCGAATATAAGGAAATTCATCCTCGTGATTTTCACTCGACAGAAGTATTTCTTTTCAGATCGCTCATTAATCACAATCTGTCGTATTTTACAGGCTCTGCCTTACGTTTGTCTCCTCATAGCGATGCTGTTTTTCATCTACGCGATCATCGGGATGCAGGTACGAATCTTAACTTTACCAAATAGTCCTTACTTTCTCCCTCTTACGTTAGTTCGATTGAAATCGATGAGATAGCGATGAGACGGCGGTAGGAGATTTTCGGTTCAGAATCGTCGAATCGTCGGATCGAGAAAAATTCAATGATCTTACTTATTGTTAGTGGAGTTACTTTCACTTACCAGGAGGGTGTCCAAATTGAAAGAAATCACATATTAATTGGTCTACTCGTAAATCGTACGCTTCCTCGGTGCCGCAATATTTCATTCGCCAGGAAAAAAATCGCTGATTACAATTCTATCAAGTTATTGCTACTTGCTGTCCCAAACGTGCCTCGGGCGTTCGACTACATTCCCGATCCTACTATTGTACTCTCCCTGCTTACGGTGACGCGAGACATCGCACGCGCATACGAAGGAATTTCAGGTGGACGGATAACTGTAAATTTAACGGATTAATGCAAATCATCGAACGAATTATTGGACAGTTGACTGACGATAAGGCTACGAACACGAGGGCCCCGACACTGTTACGGGGCGTTCGAGAAGGGAGTTTTAAGCAAGCGGAACGTCCACGGTACCGATTAGTGACCCTGTAAATTCCGTTATCAGGTCTTTGGAAATATATCGAACGATCCAGGAACAGCGATCGATGATCACAACAACTTTCAGTCCTTCTTCGCCGGTCTTATGTTGCTTTTTCGGTGAGTCGAGCAGCTAAATACAGCAGGTTCGAACTACAATGGCGAAGTGAGTCTTGCGATGGCCTTCACGATGCTTTCCTCGATATTAAATTGCTCTCGTGTACGAGATAGAACTCTTTTGGGAGCCTAGAGAATCCCTTAGAAACGAGAAACCACCGTGAAGGATTTCATTCGACGCGACGTAAAACAAACCAAGGGACATGACGTCGTGTCGCGTGAAACGCGGAGAAGAATCTTGACGGGAGAGAATGGGAGGGAGAGAATGAGAGAGGGGGCGAGTGCGTGAGAGAATGGAGAAGTAACCTTGTGATCGTCCTAATTGGGAATTACGATAGAGTATTGGGCTGCTAGCATGAGGTTCAAACGAGAGTAAGCTGCTCGACGTGTTAATCTGTTGTAATTCGTTTACCCCCCGTTGTATCCCCGCAATTAGACTACCCGCTAGACAGTTGTTCCATAGTTATGCTTGCGTCTTATAGTTTGAAGTTGATGACGGAACACGGTCGTGCTCGAGAGCCTCGAAATTGAGAATCGCGCTCCTCACCGGTGGAATTAGCACCTTCCGATGAACAGGAGAGAGGAAAGGGAAACAATTCGACGACGAGATTTCGATTCTCTCGAGAGGACCGTGAGAAAAGAAATGAAACAGAACAGATCGGCACACGATATACACGAGACAGTAGTTACCAATTAATGTGGTTGATTGCGTATTGTTTAGCGGGGCTCTGTGTCACGACACTAACACAATAATACACTAGATAGAGTGACACGTAATTAATACCACTCGTTATTATAGTCCACGATACTAATAGCAACCCTGGTTACGTATCTTTATAGTTGAGTAATGTATTGCCAGTTGTTGAGTAAGATTTAGTCTTTGTACGAGCTAGACGAGAGAGGAAAGAAAAGCCTCTCTCGACGATCCAGCGACGAAATGGAAAGGCGGAAGACATTTCGAACGATCAGTTAATCCCGATAATTAAAAAGAAATGTTAAGAGAATGAGAGAGAGAGATAGAGAGAGAGAGAGAGAGAGGGAGAGAGAGAAATACTCTCGAAGGACGAAATTCAACGAGTCTTTGCTAATCCCGACCTCGCCTTTCGGGGCTGCCTCCCTCTTCTTTCTGTGGGTCCCAGGTGTTCGGTAACATCGCCCTGGTCGCCGATAGCTCCATTACCAAGCACAACAATTTCCAAAGCTTCATTCAAGGTCTGATGCTGCTCTTTCGGTGAGTATGAAAAAAGCAAGCGAGACGAAAGCAAATGAATCTGAGAAAAAAAAAAATTAAAGTAAAGCAATACCGATTGGTCGGCGACCTGCGCGCTTTAAGGCTTCTCACCAAAAGAGCCGAATTAAAAAAAAAAAATAAATATAAAAACGCCAGCACCAAGTAAAAAGCGCCGAGCACAGATGTGGCAGGGGGCGGAGTGAGGCTGAGAGTGGGCCTAGTAGCTACAAAAAATAGTTAGAGCAGCAAGCACAAGTAGAGCTAACCTCTTCAACACAAACCCCGAAACACACCGCTCGCTCGCTCAATTCCGTTCAAGCTCGAATAGTACGAGTCGAGTTGCTTTCGATGTTGCACCACGCTCCAAATCGAATCTCTCGTTCTTGCATGAGCCTGACTCAAATGAGAATCGAAAGTTCCCGGGGAGAGACGCGTGAGCGTCGATCGGGACGCGACTGTTCACCTTCTTGCATCGAAGGTCTCTCCGGGACCCGTGGCGCTCGTAATACTTCTCTGTACTTTCGCCAGAGAATGGGGCTTTGTATTCGATGCGTTTGCGCTTTCATTCGCCAGAGTACTTTGCATGCATCTCTTGTCAGCCGCGTGCCTCTTCGAACTCGTCGAGGGATTAAGATGCCAAGCTTCGGAGCTTTTTCGCGCGGGAATTGCTCGGTTTGAATGTGTCCAATAGACGTAGTTGTGAGCAGCGGCTGAGCACAGCGCGACGCACGCGAAAACTTTGGTCCCGTGGGGATGATTTTGACTAATTGTTGCCTCTCTCGGCGGTAATAACCCCACAGATGCGCAACCGGCGAAGCATGGCCGAACATCATGTTGTCCTGCATAAAGGGCCGTCCCTGCGACGTGAAGGCTGGCAAACAGGAGCCCGGCGGTTGCGGCTCTAACATCGCCTACGCCTACTTCGTCTCCTTCATCTTCTTCTGCTCCTTCCTCATGCTTAATCTCTTCGTGGCGGTTATCATGGACAACTTCGATTACCTCACGAGGGACTCCTCGATCCTCGGCGCTCATCACTTGGACGAGTTCGTGAGGATCTGGGCGGAGTACGATCCCAATGCCACTGGGAAGATTCATTACACGGAGATGTACGACATGCTCAAGAACATGGATCCGCCGTTGGGGTTTGGCAACAAGTGTCCCAACAGGTTGGCGTATAAGAAGCTCATCAGAATGAACATGCCGGTGGACGTGGACGGGAAGGTCAATTTCACCACGACCCTCTTCGCCCTCATCCGAGAGAATCTCAGTATAAAGATGAGATGCGGTGAGCTATTTGAATTTCTTTCTTTTTGTTTTCTTCGCCGATGCGAGAACTCTTGAGGGAGTGGAACGAGAATTGTAAATCGTTCCGACGTTTCAGCCGACGAAATGAACCAAGCGAACGAGGAACTGAGGGACACCATAAGAAGTATCTGGCCTTTACAAGCGAAAAAGATGTTGGACCTTTTGATACCTAGGAACGAAGGTACGCCGCCTGACTTCGTTTTAACGGAAGAGTGTGCTATGTTCAGGAATGATTTCGTCGATCTCGTTACGCGTTTAAAGACCTTTTGTTTCCTCGTAGAATTAGGCAGAGAGAAGCTCACGGTGGGTAAGATATACGTCTGCCTTCTGATCCTCGAAAGTTGGAGGACAACGAGGTTTGGTCAAATAGAAACAACAGGACAGGTGAGTTTTCAGTTGAACTCGATTCAAGTAATTCTCGTAAGAACGATGGAAGTCCCTAGAAATATGTCCCTATTGAGTTTCTTCGAAGGCACCTTGCGTCTTCTCGTTTCACTCTTTGATTCGTGGGGCAAATTTTCTTTTCGAGGAAATCAGTTTGCTCATTTCGAGATGCCGATTAATTTGAGAACTTGTTGGTGTACCCGTGATATACCAAAAGCGAATCGAAGGGCGAGGTACGAGAGACAGTCGAGGATTGAGTTCGAATGGATGTTTGTCGTTGGCTTCTTCGTGGTAGGATTTCAAACGGGCGGTGTCAAGACCGAACTTCAAATAGCGAAATTCCCCGAGTCCCACGTAGCTTCTTAGTTACACCCTGAAGATAGAATCGCTGCGAATTTATAGAGAAACAGTCGTTCCTTGAAATTTAGAGCGGAGTTTTTTTAGAAGGAATTTTTTTTGAATCGTGACACTCGGAAGAGTAAAATTCGAGCGATTCTAATCTTCGTTCCTATTTCCCGATATTCTGGCGCTATGTGTGCTGAGTAGTGCTGAAACTTTCAGATTCATGTGTATCTGAAACCGCGAGGAATAAAGTGTTAGTCTCGTTTTGACGTTTCATTGGGAAAATTTGTGTGGACCGAATATGATTTGAGATCAAATATTATTTTACCCTGATGTTTCCAAACGGATTATCGGAATCCGCGGAATTAAGATTTTCCAGATGAAACGACGAACCGATTACGAATAGTTAATTATCTAACGAGAAACGAGCATAGCCTCGGTCGTTTAATGTTACTTCGAATTAGTCGAGTCAATATGTGTAGAAACAATTTGATGTCTCCCCTCCTGAACGAAGTGATTCGAAGATCATGCAACTAATTAACGTAGATATCATCGGGTCGATCGATCGGGTTTGAATCGAGGATTTGTCATTTATCAGGCATTAAAGCGTGCAAATGGTATATATTACGTGAAATAAGTAGCCCAAGATGGATCGACCCGTTTCCAGGCGTTATTATATATATCCAAATAGATATTTAGGATAATGTGATTATTGAATGAGTTAAAATTAGAAGATTTAGAAAAGGAACTGTGTGTTGAACTTACGTTTACCGATTTGATTAAAGAAATCTAGAGCAGAGTGTACAACTATGAGGTTTGATCCTCCAGATATGTTTTTACGATAGAACTGTTACTTATGTATTAGCGTAGGCGGTTATTAGGTTTATTACTCATAGTCGATTTTTAAACTATTGGCCATATTGCCTTTTATTATACTTATTATAATGCCCAGACAAGAGGATGTTCACGCAGCTCTCAATCATCTCTTTGTGTCTTTTTTCTTTGTTTTACAGAACGATAACGATCTTATCGATAACGATAATGCTGGGCAAAGTCCTGCAGCCCAGGCGGTAGTACTTACTTTTTCTCTTACTTATATTATCTTAACACCAGTTTGTTCTTTTTTGTCGATTAATTTTTACGTTCGTTTCTTTTCATTATTACACATTAACACACGTATAATTTTGGTTGGGGATTGTGCCGCAAGATACCGACAACATTCTGTATAAAGTCTTTAAAGGATCCTGAAAATTCGTACTCGTCAGATGTTTGAGTAAAATGTAACGATGAAATATGTATCTTGTGGCATGCATTTTTTATATTTTGTGAAATAACACTTTTTGTCTTTCACGACTAATAATTATACTCGAAGGCACGGTAGGATGCAATTGATAGAAAAATAGAGATTTACTTAACGGAGGTAATATTAACTAGAAAAATTCAAACAAGATCGTCTACCTTGGCTTCGACATTTTCTATCTTGCATATTACTTTCTCAGCAAATAAACACCGTAAACTACTTTTCACACTATTCGTCACACGTGTATAATTAATTTCAGTTTGTTCATTTGGTATTGTAGTTACTAATTTTCTTTCCTTTAATTTTTACCGTATGTGATAGAAACACTAGTGACGTCGACGCAATTGTCGCTGATAGAATTTATTTTATTCTCGATAAAAATAATTAAAGCTACGTGTACGTCGAATTTAAGGAGATATTTTACAATGACGATTGCGTGGGCAACGAGACACACACGATTACACACGTCGATCTTTCTTCTTTCCTAGGCACTTAAATTAGAGATATCCACTAGAGCATCCATCGGGTTTACACGAATTAGAATCTTAGACAAATATCCGATCCTTCAAACGAAATATATACCTTCTAAACAGCACGTCTCCTTTAATTAAAATGATTAGATTAGGATAGAGAATTATCCAAGAATAGTTTTCTTTTGACCGTGCAATTCTATATATCATATATCCTAACGAAATCTTCATGGAAGGTTGCAAAGACTGCGTCCATGATAAATTGGGAGAATTGAAACAAACAAATTTTTTAACGAATTTTTTTGTTATTTCATTTTTTTCTTTAATCGAGATTGTATAAAAATGATATATACAATTGAAACGTTCCAAGTCTTTTAGTCGTCGTGTTGACGTCGCGTAGGTAATAATCTTTTTACCCACGCGCAATCGGTTCTTTGCCGAGAGCAGTACGATGTATAATAGCTGTCTGTAAGTAAAATATTCTTAGTACCGATCCTACGGAGAGAATTCGATCGACATAGTCGTTGAGTAAATAGATCGCCTTTTGCCTCGAGTACATACGACTGTCACCTGATTTTCACTGGACATGCATTTTTTCTCCCGATAATTGTTTTTCTTCTTTTCGATTGGCGTAGTGTATCAGTTTAGTGGATCCTAGGTAGTGAGACTAGAAAACTTTCTTTCCAAACTAGTAGTGTTTTTGAGGGGCGACCTCTCGTCGGGAGAAGCTCTTGTTTTTTTCTCCATTTTGGAGGCTCTCTTTTAAAGGCGATGCTCACGCGAACGCACTTGCAATTTCTCTTTAACACTAAAGCTACCAAAAGCGGTTAAATGACCGATCGACAATGGGGTTTTCCACTTCTAAAAAAAATCTTCGGTAGGTTTAGTGTTAAGAATCTTCCACTTTCTGTGATAGATCAAACAAAGTCGATCGCTGGTACGTGCATTCCTCGAGCATTTTCGCCAAGGCTGTTATTCGTTACTTCAGCATAATTTCTCTATACTCTTTTTCCCGTATTTTATCGCAAGTAGCGTAGAACAGAGTTTTTATATCTAGAAACATTTGAGATTAATTGAATAGAATACTCGATTACCCTAGCAGTAGATCATTGATTAAGTAGTATTGCTCGATTTTTTCCAGTTGCTTTCTTTTTAGAAATGAACTTCTTTCACTGTCTCACTCGTACACGTACACATACACACGCTCACACATATATACGAGCTGACACAATTATCAACACAAATCAGCCGCATTATTAACGCGAAATAAAAAGTAGCTAGATTAAGTCGTTCTGCAGATAATCATAATACGCGCATATATAGATATACATGTATCCACGTGTATATTATATATATGTACAAATTTTGCTGACTACGCGATGCTGTGAACAACCAAATGTTTTGCTAGCTTAGCGAAAGTATATTATCATTGAAGTAGTGTAAAAGAATCGCACGTTTCTTCCAGGAGGCATATTTAGCCCTTCCTCCTGTGCATAGAGACGTATTGACTTTTTCTTGTAAATGACGAAAAAAAAAAAAAAAATAGTATTCGCGAAAGGACAATGCTTCGCCGATTATACGACGTGCCCTTGTCAGCTTTACAGATCAAAAGATTAACCAGTAGAATCGATTACGATCATTACCGATGGCATTTGTCTTATCCTCGAGTGATGCGTAGGCATGTTTGTATCGTTGGACCCTGCCGCAGCTTCCCCTTTTAACAAATTTATTCGCCTGTGTGTATCCATGTACGTACCAAGTGTTTGTTCTTACCCTTTGTCTGAGTAGCTCCTTCCACTTTGTTCGTTGTATATTATTAAATTATAATTACCTCGTTCGTTGCATTATCAGCTGCTGAAGTTGAAGTCTGTCTTGCATTTTATATCGGCGAATCGCCAACGATCCGATCCAATATTCATTGTTACCTACAACGAGTTAATTTGGAAAGATTAATTCTCGCAGATCATTTGCGATTCGCCCATTTTTGCGCATGCTTACTAATAATCACATTCTTGCAGTATTTACTAGTTAAATTAATCAATGTCTTTCATACGTTTTGCGTACGATATTATTACGCTCGCTGGTAACGCTTGCGTAAATACGAGAGAGAAAATTGAGCATATTGTACGTAAGACTATTGACAAACATATACAGGCTTTACCAATAAGTGACGCACCATGTCACTCTCTCACATGATCGTCTCACGTGTGTCTTTACTACTTTATCGTACACCTTTACAATTTTTATCACACAAGTTATGTGGTTATGTCTCTTTTATCTATTTGGTAACATACGTCGAGACAAGCAGCACCCTCGTTCACGATGTTTCTACTCTAGCATGGCCTCTAGGGTGTTACGTTCTTTTCAATCACTACTTTTTTCCAAAAATCAACGATTAATCACGTTACACACAGCGTATTCTCTCACCTCCTCGATTTTTTGGTCGAACGTTCTCACGTTGACTTTAGAACCCGGCCCCGAGCTACCGATAGTGTCCTATCGGAAGGGAAGAGAGCAAATAAAGAGAAAGGTAATGAGAAAAGCCTGTATGTGCCTGTAAAAATTGTAAATTCCGTAGGCGCAAGTACGAAGTCCTTCGAAAGATCTTGTTGTCGAAGGACAAAATAAAACTATAGAGCGGGGGTGATAAAAAAAAAAAAACGAAAAAAAAAACAGAAACAGAAATGAGAGAGTGGAAAAAAGAAAGAGCAAAAGATAATAATAAAAAAAAATAAAAGACACACACAAAAACTCAAGCTGACTCTGTACGAGGCACGCACTGATAGCCGGTGTGATTTCGCACAATTCCCGAATCTAGCAATCGGCCTTCTTCAACTGCCTCCTGGACGTGACCGGGGTAAATCATACCGGGAATAATCACGGGACCGGGAGTAGGGCGAATAGCCTCGAGCCTGCGATACGCCCACCACCGGAGCCCAAGTTAGAACGGCACCCAGAGCCCAAGGACGAGGACGATGGGGCCCTCGGGGTCCTAGCAGCCGCCGAGCACAGACGTCAGCGTAGCATCAGGTAGCATATCTACTCTTATCGCATTCTCTTGAAGGCTCCAAGCGCGCGTTCGAGCCGCTGAATCGAACCGTTTCGTCAAACCGTTCATCGACCTTTTCGATCAAACGGTTCGAACGTGTGCAGCGCCGCAAAGAATCGCGAGATCGAGAACACAAGGTTATAAGACTAGAGTTCCCGGCCAGAACCGTGTTTTAAAATACACGGGTACACGTAACACGTGGTGTCGTGCTACACGTTATATGTAACGCAGATATCCGCAGATACACGTGTACACTGGTAATTATAAGAAATTTTTATTCGCAGCATCTTACATCTTGCGGCAAATTGTATGTATTTGCATATACATATAGATATTTCTTGTATCTCTACTACACTTTTTTTTTAAAAATGTTCGTTTCTTGTTTCCCATCTGAACCTGAATCGCATAATAAATTCTTCATATCTATTCGATAAAATCTTTTGATGGATAAAAAAAGGGTAAAACATGCAAAAATTTTCTCATGATTTTTGATGTGTTCGTGAAGTAAATACACGTGTAGTACGTGTATTCGTGTATTACACGCAGATACCCAATACATGTGTTTAAAAAAGAAAGAATTAAATACACGTGTAATAGAGGGCACTAGATAAGACTAACGAGAGAGTCTAAAAATCGTGGTACCTCAGTTCTCGATACCGTTTGGTCCTCGCGTGTACCCTGTTGCTAATCCAAGCCAAATCGATCTGCTTTCAGAAATAAAAAGGTGAACTGGAAGATGTCCCACCAGTACGATATGCTAGGCAGCAGCGGAGAGAGTAGCCAGGGAGGGGGTGGGTCTGGGGTTGTACTCGTAGTTAATGGCGAGGATCGCGCCCCCGAGCTAGAGCCATTGCTGGCTGAGGTGCCCTCCCAGCAGGATCACAACTACTACTACCACCACGATCACCATCACGACCAATACTACGATACCGACAATGATCAATACTATGACCATCAATACCACCACCACCACCACCACCACCATCACCATCATCATCATGATCACCGACCACCCTCGTACTACCAACACCAGAACACCTACGCACCTCGATCCTCGATCCGTTACCACAAGGTGTCGGCTCGATTCCAAACATATTCCGCAGTAAATTATCCCTGTTTTTTGGCTAGCGAGAAACGAGAAACCCCCCACGGTCTGGCAATCGTTAGAGAATTGCATCCAGCCCCCGTCCGCTTTCTATTTTCGGTGACGCGATATAATCGTTGCGTCGCGAATGTAAATCTCCCTGACCTGCCGTCGCGGCACGTTTGCGGTAGAATCTTAGATCATTCGGTCCAGTAATCTTGCATCGTTTAGGTACGATCACGATCGAGTAATAGAAGGAAATAGTGTGTTTTTTTTTTCTTTTCTCAACACGTGATAGCGCCTCGACGGTGTATAGAATAATCAGTGTACGAGGCCACACACCTCTTAGATCGAATTAGAATTATTCTCTAGATTACCTACTAGGATCATCCCAGACTGTTCGTGCCGATCCAAGGAGAAGGAGGAGGGACCAGCTCTCCCGATCCGATTTAGATCGATAGAGAACACGCACACACCCTTAGATGAAGAATCCACTGCCTGTTTCGGCGAGCCACTTAGAAACGAAATTCCCACTAGACGGATAGAAGGAACGACCCTTAGATCGATCTTTAATCGAGCTATGTACAGTGTACACGATGTGACATAGAAAATCTTCCACTAGACGGATTAGATCAGTTCGTAGGTAGAGGGAGGACTGAAATGCTTGACACGTACACACATACACACAGACTCACAGACAGACACGGACACACACGTCACACTACATGTTCCACACTTTGTTTGCCCACTTTAGTGAGATCCACCGATCATTCGTTGGATCACCGTAGATCGAAAGGTATTGCGAGTGATGTCGTGAATCACCGACGATCAAGTTTGTTCCGCAGGAGCCGAACTGTTTTGCGCGAAAAATTCGCCGATTTTAAAAAAAATGACGTTTCTATCGCGAATCTTGAATCGCGGAGAGATTCCAATTCCTGTGATTGACCCGTGAATCCTGTACATAATTGAATTTCGTAAAAAAGAATAATACGTACGGATTAGAATCGAATTAAACACTTTAGCCAGCCACATAGTTTCGTTAGCCACGAACACGCAACCTCGTTATCCAAGCGCGAGACTCTTAGAGCCCTCGTGAGTTGAGACTTTCACAGCGAACCTCCCACCACCCTCTTCCCTAGCTGCTTTCAGCCCTAAGGAAGTTTGGCGCGAACGAGGTGGTCCACCTACCTTCGAGGACTGCTTCGTTCCCAAACTTTCGGTCTATCTATCTCTCTCTCTCTGTTGTTCATATTAATCGTTCGTGTCCACGTACTGGGTAAGTACGAGACCAAATCGACAGAACCACCCTCTCGACCTCACGAAGGTAGTGGACAAGAATAACTCTTTTCATGCTCACCCCCTACTTCCTTCGAGTTTCACACTTCCTCCTAATCGATCCATCGAGAACCAAATCCCCTCATCCGTTGACGTTTTCAACTCGATTGCACGTGCATGCGGCAATTTTTTTGAATGCATGCCTCTAGACACCTCGTGACACCTATACATAAACACGCAATATTTATATATTATATATATATATCTGTCATATATTATTATTATCTATGTGTCGTCCATTTCCGCTCCATTAACACGGTCACGCAAATCTTTTCGTTCTTCGAGGAACGCGGCGAACGTCGCGCGCGCCAAGTAAATCGCATCGTGCGCTCCTGAGCGTAATTATTGAAAATCCTCGAGACACTTTTCCGTCTCTCCTTTGTAATTGCATCGCTCGTGTATGTACGAGTTCGAAGAATGTCCTCTTCACTTCGTCTGTGCGCGCAGGAGCGCGCTACGCGATGCGCGATCGGAGGCAAAAGGCGTCGCGAGATAAGTACGCGGGTTATACTCTCGATTCGAGGCGCGTAGAAGAGAAAAAAAAAAAAAAAAGGGAAAAGAACCGACAACACTCCGACTCTCCTTGAACTCCTTTGACAGATGCACCTCGCGAGGGATCTGTATCGGACTAATTGTTAATTTCGTTTAGATGGAGCTGCAGGACGTAGTAGTTAGCGACTCGCGTGCCGGTAGTCTCGAGAGTCTAACGCATCCTGGCGAGAGGCATCATGCTCATCATCCGTCAGCGCATCCGCCTAGACATCATTCGCGATCGCCGAGCTTAAGGTACCTCGATCAGGATTTAGAGTTACGAGCTAAGGACGTTCCTTGAGACGGGGTTCGTTCAAACAGATTTTCTTTCGCAGGAGACACTCGCCAGTCTTGCACAGATCGCCATCGCCAAGGCGACACAGGTACGACCATCACGGTCACAATTACCACGAAGGACCAGGATTTAGCGACACGGTTAGCAACGTTGTCGAGATTCAAAGGCACACGCATCATCCTCATTCGTCACAGTACAATCATCGACATAGGATACGAGGTACGTGACAAGGGCGAAGGATGTGTCCGAGATGGATGCACACAGATGGATGGGTGTAACGATAAGTTTTTATATTCACGTCGCATCGTAGCCAACGATTCAGCCGATTGATCATACCGACCATGAGGTTTCTTCATTGATTTGAGTAACGAATATAGTCGATCGTGAAATAGAGAATCGGATCGGTAGCTACGACCGGCATAAATATGAATGTCGCTACAAATGGTTACTCGCAAGAGGCAGAGGCTCTATGTGACTCGATGTAATATTTTTCTTCATTCTGTTCTGTTATGCGCCTACACAGACTATTACGACCACTGCGACTATTACGACGATGGTAATTTCTTTCGCAACTCCGTTTGATTCCCTTTTCCAAATGCAGTTATATTACGATATAACGATTACTATCGTTTGGCTTTCACTGTATCTTTCTCTCTATCTCTATCTCTCTTTGTCTGTCCTTTTGTATTTTATCGACACCTCCGACACTCGCCAATAAACACGCCAAGCAGCTGCGTTCTACACCGAAGTAGAGTGTGCGCGAAAGTATCGTGGCTAGTTAGGCACGAATGTTAGAGAAACCTGAACTCCGTAGATGAATGCGAGATTGCGAGATGCTACACCGAGTAGAAGCCCCCTCTCACACCGCTATACATAACAACAGACACCACCTTTACGAATGTTCGTTCGGTAATTGAGTTCGATTGTCTTGAGCCGGTTTTTGAGATTGAGAAAGATCGAAAGTTCCATGCACGTGAGAAGAGAGCACGAATTCGGAGTATCTAAGAATAGAGATATCTTTTAGTGCACGTGAGAAGAGCACCTTTGTTCGTTCGTGATGGCACAGCAAGGGTCACTCCACCGAACCTTTCCAATCGATTGCTATGACATCGAAGCTCGGTGGTGGCCCAAATCGATTTATCAATTCTCCCCGGTCTCCTCCTAGTCTTTCCAATGCACAGTGCAATTAGTGTACTAGAAGCGTGATGTTGCACCACTTATCGTTAGACGAAATAGCATGTTGTCTTAAACGTTCGCTTTAAAGATTACGTTTCCCCTTGATCCACGACCGATGCGCACCTCACGTTTGGGTTTACCATTTTGAGGGATTCATCGTCACGATATATCATTACGTTGTTCCCGAAGAGCAAAGAAAGCACAAGATCTAGTGAGTCGCGACGCGATCAAATCGATAACCTTGGAACTCTAAATGGTAACCGTTCGGAGCCGATGGATCCGCGCGTTACTATTGATCTCTCGAGTAGTATCGATATTACTTTGCTTGTCGAATCCCAAGCCCTCCTATCCGGTAGCCACGAGGCCAGATAAATCCTACGCAAATCCTCGTCCACGGCTTCTCCCGAGATTAGTTCCATCGAAGAGTCAGTCCCTCCAGGTTGAGCAGCCTAGGCGATCCGCAAAGACTCTCGGCGATCACCCTCCTCGAACAGTCTACACCACTGACCGGGATACCTTGCTCGCCAGGTCCATGGAGCGCGTCGACGAGCCCAGCGAGATCGCCCAGTCCTGTCCATCGGATAGAACGCGGCCGACACTACGGGACAACGAGCCTGGAGCAACGGTCGAGGAGTCCGAGCCCGATCGGCGGCCGGCAGCCGAGCGATTCTCACCATCATCATCGCCATCATCATCCACATCAGCACAGCTACCCGGTACTCGCAGCGAGGAGGGGCGGCCACGGCCGAAGGTTGCCAGCGACGCCGAACAAGCCGTCGACCTTGCAGCTGAAGCCGGCCAACATAAACTTCCCAAAGCTGAACGCCTCGCCCACACACGGCCCTCACGTGGGAGGACCCCACGTGGCGATACAGGCGCCTGGCATCCAGCATCCGCCCCCTGGGCACGTTCCCAGCATGCAGCCGAGCCACTGCCCGCTGAGCTTCGAGCAGGCAGTGGCGATGGGTCGTGGTGGTCGTCTACTGCCGAGCCCGGTGCCAAACGGGTACAAGCCGCAACCGCAATCCAAGCAGAGGACACCCAGGTGAGGCGCCAAATTCTTTTCCTCGCTATACATCTCGAGTATCCCGCTGGAAAATCCTTCACTCACGCGATTACGAATCCTGGGTTAGGTCGAGGCACTCCGACAGCGACGAGGATGACTGGTGCTAGCCAAAGTGGGACCCTGGACGGTGGTCCGGTGACGTGGACGCCCCCAGGCGTCTCTGGGTCTGCGCGTGAGGAAGCCGTCTCTTAGCGTGGTACGCGCATGGACTTTGAACTCTGAGGTACACCACGATGCCGAAGGAGAGCGATCGGCGCGGGTGCACGCGATGTTCACGTCGACCCAACTCGGGCTCTCCGTTCGCGTGCCCCAATCGCTCTCGGTACGAAGGATTGGATCGCTATGTGACACGTTCCGTGTGAGGCGCGACCACCCGAAAGGGGTCAGCGAGGAGCGGGCGGTCAGGAAAGAGGAGGAAGAGGATGCGAAGGAGGAATGTCACGTGGAGGAGACTGAGACTGAGGAGAGAAAGAGATGCTGATGCCGATGATCGGGTTGTTGTTGCCGATCGGCGTGGCCAAGATTTGTGATATCGACGAGGAGAGAGAGAGAGAGAGAGAGATGATTATTGGAATTTATCATTGGACACACGAGGATGCAACCGAGGAGACTTCGGACGGAGAAATTGGAAGAGATCGAGCACGTGGAAGCATTGCGTCGACGAAAAGGAGGATTGCGGTGGAAAGGGCGCGACGACCGTCGTCATCGTCGCGACTAACGTCGGGATGAGAACACGGACGCTCGAAGAGATTTTCCAACGAGAAGTTCCACGATGAACGCCGTTCGCGTCCCGTCGCCAGTGCCCAATGACGGATCCGTCGGTAATGGATCAACTTTTTATACAATTCTCAAAAGGCAAGCGGATCTTTCGAGTGCGATCGGGACGAGAGCCGACCAAGAAGGACGCATCACCGGAGTAGATCGTTTCGTTTTTCGTTATCTTTCTTCTTTGATCTTTCCTTCGTATAAAACGCGGTTCACCCCGCGTAATAGTTCTCGGTCGGACTCTCACGGATGGGACAGTTCGAGATCCTCCGTCGATTGGGCCACTCTCTCGTCGTAGGTGCAGTGATTAGAGGATTCTCAAGAGCGAAGCCAAGAAGAAGATATTGTTTAGAGACTGTAGCGTAGCGCGAGCGTCTTCGACTTTTCCTTCGCGTCGAGGGACGCCCGAGCACTTCTTCGTGGAAACTCGTCGGGTCGATGGAAACGGACTGAACGATCCGACGAGGGCTCACGTGGAATCGATCGATCCCCAGAGGAGAAGGG
This sequence comes from Tiphia femorata, assembly GCA_944319695.1. Classification (NCBI taxonomy): domain Eukaryota; kingdom Metazoa; phylum Arthropoda; class Insecta; order Hymenoptera; family Tiphiidae; genus Tiphia; species Tiphia femorata. Next base: position 5,068,638 of record OX090899.1, read on the forward strand.
AAAGGACGACTCGATGGGTCGCGATGGACCTTCTCGAGCGCGAAGCGTCTGAGACGATCGTTCTGCGAATTCGACTCGAGGAGAACGCTCGGACCTTTAAAGGAGTACGGCGCGCGTAGAAAAGCGACAGCTCACCGCGAGACACGGTGAGAGGACCTCGACGGGTGCCGATCACTCGGTGCTTCGATGCTAATTATACGATTATTCGAGCAATCTCTCGTACCTTTTTTGTTTTCTTCTCTTTCGTTCTCCGAGTCGACGATCCGCTCGGGATCGACGTACGACGATCGTCGTCAGCCGAAGGGGTCGCTCTTCCTCGACGTTCGCGAGTCATCGTCGAGGGGGGGCCAGCGAAAATAAAAAAAATATTTGGCGAATAAACGACGCGCGACTGGTGAGACGATGATGAAAAAGAAAACAAAAAAAATTAATAAAGTGATTCACTTCGTTGACTAACGTAATTCAGTAGCTCTGTTCTGCCATTAGCGAAGTTTGCGCAAGAAACAAAAGTTGGAAACATTCGAATCAAAAAGCGGGGGAGAACGGAAGGAGGAGGGGAGAAAGAAGCGAAGAAGTAAGCGCGCATCGATGTCACGTGAAATACTTCCCGAGCCGTTCGTGGGGTAACCTTAAAGAAGCAAAAACAGCATCCAACAAATCTCTTCCTCATTGACGAAGCTGCAAAAGAGAAAAAATCGAATTCGTTTCATTCGCATACGTAATGTGCGTCGCCTGCTGCCACTCGAGATTCTCGGTAGGAACCTCGACGCGTATCGAAAAGCGAGAGGCGAGAACTCGACGACGAAGAGTGAAACTTCTAACGCGAGAATAGCGAGAATAAAACGGAGTAAGAGAATAATCTAGGAGATACTAGGCGACCGAGTTGCCGGTCGCCATTCGTCGTTCGCTTTATCTTCGCGTGCGTTAACTTCTCTCCTTTAAGGTAAAGAAAAAGAACAAAAAAAAAAGATATAATAATTCAATTTCCTCTCTTCCGTCGACGCGAGGGAAGGGAGGCCGTCGGGTACGTCTCAAAGACGAGAGGGATCGAATCGAGCGGGAGTAGGAGGAGTCGTAGTAATTTTTAGAAGTCGGCGTTCGCTGATACGCGCGATATTTAATTAGCCTTGGGATCGGTGCCAATCGAGAGCCGAGAAAGACGAGCAGAATTGCGACTAAAGAAACAGGTAGATCGGAAATTGTGAGCAGGTAGATTGGTTCGAGTAGGGAAAATTGAAGGTGGAGTACGAGTGAGTTTATAAAACGCTACCGCTGCTACTACCGTTGCTATTACACCTACAATCGTGACAATTACACCTTGCGAGAGGGACATAACTACGCTATCGCTACTACTATGACTACTGCTACTATTGTAACTACTACTATTACTATTACTACTACTACTACTACTACTACAACTACTACTACTACTACTACTACTACTACTACTACTACTACTATTATTACTACGCTACCCAACTATTACTACAGTTACTTCTTTCTCTACTACTACCGTTACTATTATTACCGTTACTACCACTACCGTTAAAAAAAAAAAAAAACTACTATTATTATTACCGCTACCGCTGTTACTTCTATTAAAATATTTATTGCTGCTGGCGACGCTCTCATCGCGCGACACCATCATTACTAGTAGTACAATTACATTACTAGTAATTACAATTACGAACTACGACTAGTACTGCCGCTACTGTTACAAAACCGTAAATTAAATATTATTAACTACCAGGTCCTCGTCAACGTCGTCGGTTCCACCGTGATTGTAACAGTCTCATCGATCCATCGCTGCTAGGGTCGCCATTGCAATTTGCAGCCATCGTTGCATCGTTGGTCCCGCTTTTCTCTCGATCGTTATTAATATCGTTGTCCTTTCTATCCATCGATCGGTTCGTCGACCCCACTGTTACTGCCACATAATCTATCGTACCCGTAATCGTTCTCGCCACTGCCATCGTCATTATCATCCTCACCGTCACTTTCTACGATCCCCACTGCCATCGTCATTCTCTTTGCCGTCACGATCCTTCACCTCCTCCAATTGTCATCGCTGGTATCGGTAGTACGATTTTCTTTCTCCGACTTATCACCGATCGTCAACCTTATCCCCGCTGCTGCTCTTGCTACCCACTACTATTACTACCACTACTACTGTTACTATTGCTACTACTATTACTATCACTACTACCGTTACTATTATTACTACTACTAGTAACTACGACATTACTATTAGCGTTACGACTACTCCACGATTCAACTAATTACTACCGTTGCTATTAATATCGTTACTAACCGGTGCTCCGAATACGCTAAACCGCAGTGAGACACGATCGGTAGCAAATGCCGAGGGGCGTCGATCGATTAATTAGTTCATTAGCGGGGGAGAATTAATAACCGCGGTATTGCCCACCTATCGAATTCGGCGTGCTTAGACGACAGGGACGAAAATTAGGGAGGAGGCTAACGAAAAAAGAAAAAGAAAAAAGAACAAAAAAACATTTCTTTCCCGGGCGAGTCGCGAGTCTAATGTACGCGAATACGTCTTCGAGTGAGGAACCTTATCTAACCGAGATTATAATAAGAGCCGGGAAGAAAGGAAGAAAGAGAGAGAGAGAGAGAGAGAGAGAGAGAGAGAAAAGAGAGAGAAGGGAAACACTTTTATTATACTGCCAATCGTACGAGACGTTCTGAGGCGAAGACACAACGGAGATACACAAGTGTAAATATCATTCGAGCATCCGCAACATAGATATATCTCTTTTCTCTGCGGTTTATGTCATGCTTGTAAATCTGTGCGCGGGTGCGTGCTTGCGCCCTTGTACGCGTGCACGCACGCACGCGCGTGCACCTCCTTAGGTAAATGTACATAAATAATCGAGAGGTGAGAAAAGAGTGGTGGGCGGTGAGAATGTTGCGCGCGCGCGAGTAGAAGAGTGTCGAGCGAGAGAATGGCTGGTGCATGGCTGGGAGAGAGCGAATGGAGATTTTTGTCGTCGATTTGAAACACTTAGGGATTAGTTTTCAATACTTCAGTCGCGTGTAATCGTGCGAATGCGGGTAAGCGAGTCCTCAGGCTAAATTAGAAGGGGACGGATGCGTGAACTACGAGTAGACGAGGGTAATTAAGCGAGTAGATTTTAATCGTAGGAAGCGAGAGGCGGGGCAAGCGGAAAGGACGCGGAGAACATCGGAATAACCGGGAGACTTTGTCGGTGAATAGACGTAACGATCCTCTCTCTCTTCGAACGTTCAATCGATCCTACTCGCGCGAGCAAAATCGGAGAGTCGCCTTTAGACGCGCCGAGGAATTTCGCGGGAAATTCAAATTCCACTATCGTGCTGTGCTAATTCTCTAGACTTATATTAATAATACCTAAGTGATCCTCGTTCGAGTGGTTCGCGAGCCGAGAATAATAATAATAATAATAATAATAATAAAAATAATAATAATAATTACATTAATGTTAGTGCGACAATTGGCCGGAAGACAAAGTCCCGCGTGTCCTCCGATTATAAAATATTAATTGTAGACGGGGGGGAGGGTAACATGATCGAAGACGCGTTCGCGTACTAGCACGCTAGCCTTATCATCGATAGTAATTCCCGATCGAGGTGTCGATCGATCTACGAGCGATCACCGAGGATCACCAACACCCTCCCGGGAAGCGACGCCTCTCGCCACGATGTAAATTTTGAGAATTCGCGCGGTTTCTTCCCGTAAGTGCTTTACAAACTCAATCGTATTTCGTATCGTCGCGTGTATTCAATAATTTATAGTGAAGAACGAGTCGGTGGAACGTGGGGTAGCGCGATGGAACGTCGGTAGTCGAGAACTGCGAGAAACGTATGTCGATGGAGATGATGCAGGGGAGGTGAGTGCGAGAGAAGGGAGTAAAGATCGTCGATAAGGTTAAAATATTATTAAAAATGTTTTTCTGTGATAAATCCAAAAAAGATCTTAGCCAGATCGACGCGCCGCAGTCGATAGACAATTTTTCATCCCCAAAATGCGTTTGTACCAATGTCGTTGCGAGTACGGGTGAAAATGAGAAAGTAGATGGTAGAGTGAGTGAAAGGCTTGCGTGTCCGTGGGAGAGCAAGAGAGGGAGAAAAAGGTGCAAAACTGAGAGAGAGAAAGAGAGTGTAAACTTATTCGACATTTCGTGTAAGGATTCATCTGTCGCACGGGCGTGCATTCTACGACGCATCGAAGCATAAATTAATTACCACGTTAATAATCATAGAGTCCCGTACGTTCTCGTCTGCGTTTAAAAGGAGGGACTTCACTCTTACGAAGCGCGTCCTTAGCCACGTAAAACAAAAGAGAAAAAAAAAATCAGGGGGGGAGAGTGAAAGGAAGCATGCCGATTGACCAAGCTCTTAAAAAAGAAAAAAAACGATGAAACTACAAAACGATATAAATATTAATGATACGCATTGTAAAAGGTATACACAAATAATTGCGCTAATCGAGGAAGAATCAACGCGCGTTGCGCTTCGACGAAGCTGACATTAACGATTAATAATAACGACGATATACTAATAACAACATTATTAATAATAATAATGAATTCCGACTAAACAATAACGATAAGGATAATAAGCATTATTACCAATAATAATAATTAATAATCGCTACCACAATAAATGAAAATAGTAATAATAACGATACATTTATTATTATTATTATTACCGTTCTAAGTGCACCCCGCGAATCGTCTGACGGGCATGGGTATGGAGCCGATATCGACTCTCTCCGTTCGTCACGCGGAAAAGGAAAGATCGTGCGCGATTGAAAATTAAGGAAGCACAGGGATACAGAGCCTCGTACCCGAGCGGCGGAGTGATCGTAATACGTAATCGACGATACGTAATAATGAAGAAGCTCCCCGTGTTCAGTGGACGGAACGAAAGCCCTCGATTGAAAACCTCCATCACATTTTCCGCGCTAGAGAATCTCCACCTACGACTGCGGAATATCGACGTGTCTCGCAAAAAAGTAGCAAAACGAGTACTTATCACCGCCTCTCGGGTACGAGGCGGCGTTACACGAGTCGCTCGGGGAAAGTGCGAGAAAATGTGAAAATTCGAAAAACAGAAGGACAAAGTGAGGCGACGAGTATCGAGGGAGAGGTACGTCGCTACTGGAACGACTCGCTGACAGTTCAACGACGAAAAGATAAGAGGAAAGGAGGGTAAAAAAAAACGCGTGCATCGCATTCTTCGAGTTCAATTCTCCTCTATTATTCTCGAAAGGGATTTATCAAATTTACCGCATTAATTAAAGGAGTAACCGTTAAACAACAATAATAATTAATATCGATCGCGGAAGGGTAACGTTTACCATTACGATAATGATAATGATAATTCTAGGAGGTTAGGTAGGATGGGACGGAGCCGACGATTGCGAGGACGATGACGAAAATGACGACGATGACGACGATGATGACGACGATGACGACGACGACGGTGACGGTGACGAACAACGGGACGGAGGCAGAAGGGTGATCGACGATGAGAGAGAAACGCAAGTGTAGAAGGAGAGAGAGAAAGAAAGGAGAGAATTTGTTCATAACTGCCGCTATCGCCACCATCGATCGACGACGAAGGAGGCACAGGCGGAGAGCGGCATCGCGCGCGGGTCCGTTGCGAATGTTGCGAAAATTTATTAATGCAAATGTCGCGGATTGGCTCTCTCCTCGACTCGACGTGGAGCGAAGGAGCACGCTGCTCGGTCGATCGATAATGGAGACTCCGCGTACGAATTTCATTATTCACAATTTAATTAATTAAATAATTGCGATGACGAGTGTGACGCGTGAATAGAAAGGATGAATGGTCGTGCGAGAGGGAGAGAGTAAAAGGGAAGGAGCGAATGAATGAGAGAAAGCAAGAAAGGGAGGAAGAGAGAGAGAAAGAGAGAGAGAGAGAGAGAGAGAGAGAGAGAGAATGCGCTGCGTAAATAATCTACGTTTAAGAGTTTTTCTACTTATCTATATATAAATATACATATAACATGTACACATACATATATACATATAAATATGTACACTTAAGAATACACGCAAACACATTATACATATTACATATACATATATATATATATATACATATAAATGGTATAAACGAACAATGAAAGCGTATATTGACACTAAATGATATGCCCTGTCGATAATAAATTAATCACAAGGATAACTTCGTCACTAGACAACCCCCTGGGGTTTTGGCACTTGGGGGGACTCCGTAGAATTTCATACTTTTGCAAATAATCGAAATCTCGTCGATACCCTATATAAATATATAAATATTATACCGATCTCTCTCTCTATACACACACATGTGTATATATATATATAATATGACATACATAATATATATATATATCATATATATAAATAAATTACCCCGGAAGGTTTACACATCGTTGATCTTATCACGAAAGAGAGATAACGCTCTGAGTCTGAATCCTATATAAGTTTACGTGCGTCGCAGCGTAATTCGCGTGGATGAGGCGAAAGAATTTATCGGAGGGTGGGGGGTGGATGAGCGACGGCTGGGAGGGTGGTAGAGGGTGCGCGCCAAGGTGAACGTCGATCTTACAATCGCTCGTGCGAGCGCGCGTCACACGCCGCTCGATGAAACACCGCTTCGAGGAGCACGTCGAATCGGACGCGAAGCGCGCGAAAAAAGAAAAGATTTTCGTCTGTACAAAATTCTTCTCCCAATTCGCGCCTGTAAATAAATCTCTCTTTCCGTAAACTCGAATCGCGCAACTTTGCAAAGTAGAGAACACGCGTGCGACGAGAGAACTCGTCCCCTTCCGGATTTCCTTTAACTTTTCAATTCTCACCCCGGCCACATCCGGTTCGACGTTCTCGTCGTCGAGGTCGTAGGAAAAATCGCACGAGTCAGTTGAAAGAGCGACGACGACAGGAAAAGCTTGCGCGCGCGCGCGCGCGGTATCGAGGCATTGAGCTTTTGGCATTTCTGTCGCGATCGAGAGTCCAGGCTGCTGAGGGGTTGGGAGAGTGGAACGACACGCGTGCGTTTGAACGAGCCGACCGAGGACGAGGAGATGCGGGGGAGATTGCGTAGAAAAGGAAAAGGAAAGTGGTGGATGCTAAAGCTAGAGAGAAGGAGAGACGAGAGAGAAGAGGAAGGAGCGAAGAGCCGTCAACGCGATGAATCATTAAATAGTAACAAGAGTTGCCTTAAATAACTACAAGTTCACAAAACTAGGGTACGCGTGATGAGGAAGAGATGGAGTAGAGCGAAGGTTAGAGGAAGTTGTCGGATGAAGGGAGAGCGAGAGAGAAAGAGAGAGAGAGAGAGAGAGAGGCATTGAAAACTGGAGAATAAACAAATGACGATCGAGAAGGTCTCGAGTCGTTTGTGTCTTCTTTCGAATTTCGCGGGGCTGGGGCGGAACGGCTGGGCACGTGACCATGCGGTGGTGGCGCGAGTTCTCGAATTCTCGCGGGTCGCCATTCGAGGCCAGGTCCCTCGCAAACACCAAATCTTGTACATAATGCATCCTCCGCGCGACCCTCCTTTCGCGATTGTTTCTCTCACCTCGAACAAGTCATGCCAGATTCAACGTATGTCTCTGCGTTGTCACGATTCCTCATTGTTATTATTATTACTATTATTATCAACCGCACAGATCATGTCCAGCCGAAAGTGCGATTCTGATCGACCGTGAGAGATTTGGCGAGTGTCTCGAACGTCGGGGTTACGTTTTCGGGAACGTCGACGTTGCGAGAGCGATCGCGTGAAATCAAAAAAAAAACCAAAAAAGACGAGGAGAAGATTAGGTGCGAGATTGGGAAGAGGTGTGAAACAACGACGAAGAAGGAGACGAGCAGACGCGGAAGGAAGTGAACGATGCTCGGGGCCGGGCTTGTCGCGTACGCAAGGGTGTATACGAGCAAGGATGCGTGAACGATCGAAGATGGAAAGCGGAGGTAGAACGAAGAGAAATCTACGAAAGGCGAGAAACCGCGAGAGAATGTGTGGGAGAGAATGAGAAAATAGCGTGACCGTGCGAGCGAGAGGTGCAGGCGGGCGACATAATGAGAGAGGAGAGTCGAAGTGGAAGGTCCGATTCTCATTAGTTGCGATCCGTTGTTATTAAAAGAAGAAGAAAAAAAACACACACATACATTATACAAAGAGGATGCGGACGAGGAGACCGAGGGCTTGGTCGAGGGGTAGAAAAGCGTGCGAAGTGCGAAACACATTGAAAGCTTTAACTTTGAATAAACTAACTTTAAAAGATAAAAAAAGAAATGAGAGGGGAGAGAATGGACGACGGAGGGTATGAGCGCAGTTGAAGATTGCTGCCTGGAGGAATTACTGCGTGCGTGTGGGTGGGGGAAGGGAAGGTCGGCGGCAGGGGCTGCGCACGATCGTCGCTTATCAGCATTATTATCGGATAACAATAATTCTTTACCGGTGCGTGACTACTTCCGATCGAGAGACGCGTAACTTTCTTTCTTCGTTTCCTGTGGTCAACGAGGCGCGGCCTCGCGCGTTGGCGAAAAGATCGACACGTCGACTGCGCAGCTTCTACACGCCGAGCCTCGTACTATTGTAAACTTATTGTATATTACATATACATAATACATACGTAGATCTATGAGGGTGGGCTCGATGAACCGCCGTGGAGCGATGAACGGGTGCCGATTGGGGATGAAGGTTGAGGGAGAAGGAGCGTAGGTCGGAGTGGAATGCCGAATTGTACCTTTATACATAATTAATTGTAGGGCGCGCACCGTGCTCGCGTCACGTCGAAATCGGCGTCGAACTGTGTCGCGCGTTAACGGAGAAACAAGAAGCGGCTCTCGCGGTGAAGGACGTGGATTTTGTAATTTCGAAAAATCATCGCGACGCGGGCGCGATAGAGGAGCGTACGCTGTAGTTTCACTTCCTCCGCCGACACGGGGAGAATTGAATCGCCGTGGCACGTTCACGCGTGCGTTTCGCGACGGCACGACAAAGAGGCGGCGAAGGAGATACGAAGATAGGGGAGAGAATGAAGATGAGTATAATAAATTCTTTTTAGCCCACGATGGATTTAATTGTTGGTTGCGGATGTAATATGCGTATGCGTGTGCGAGCGAGCGAGAATTTACGAGGTTTTAGGGTGAAAGAGAGTGAGTTTACGAGATTCGTAAATATGCATTATTACGTACGTATTATGCAGTAAATGAGAGAAGAAAAAAAATACCTACCTTATATATAAATATTATATATATATATACATACATATATATATATATATACATAGTTAGTTTAATTTGCAACTTAGTGTGTATCGTCGCTTCGAAATGCCCAGTCATTACTCGCCAGAATCCAAAACCCAACAACCGATTTCCAGTTCATTCTTTTTTTAAGGAAAAAACCAATAAAATAATGTGTTAAAATAATTCTCGTTCGAATAATTTACCACCCTTGCGACGACGATTGGTTTGCAATCTATCGTCGGTAAAGCATCCTCTCGCTACCGTATTTATGAAAAAGGGCACATACACAAATTTCCTTAATATCATATAAATGACAAATATTATCTGCAAATTATGAACTCTATTTTAGCAACGTTCGAAGGACATGTTACTACATCTTCAAAAAATTTGGTTTTAATTACATTACTTTTCATTGAGTAATACTCGAATTGAAATTTCGATGTCGATTTTCTCGGAATAGCTTTGTGTCTTGTTTCCATCAATAGCCTCAATTGTGTTTTCTTCGATCCAGTCGAGGAAGGATGCGACACGGGTGAACACAGAAGGGCCGGGACAATATTGGAGCCACGATACCAGACCAACGAGTTCTCCATTGACGGTCAAAGGGCCACCTTCATCTCGCTGCAAGAAACAGGTGGTAATTGTAGTCTTTTGAACTACGCTTTTCGTTTACAAATGAGTCACAAGTGGTGCACTCACGCCACAAGGTCCACGGAAGTCAGGGTCATAGTAAGCGCAAACTTGCGAGGGATAAATGTTATTGTGCCGTATCTCTTCGCAGTAGGTCTGATCGGCTATAGAGATGACGGCACGCTGCAAATAGTATACCGGGCTCGGTTTCAAATCCTGCAAGTAAAAGTAATTGTGTGATTAGCGAGGATGGCGAGAGTAATTATCCCGATGGAAAAAAAGGATTTACCAACCGAACGGAAGCCCCAGCCGGAAACTACTGCAGGATCGAACTCCTTGACTACTTGATTAGGCGATGGTAATTTCACGAAAGAAAGCTCCCTGGACACCACGAATGGTACTTTCACCTGAAAAATGCATTCTCGTTGTACCAAATTTTGATCTGGTTGGCCGTAACGTTTCGCGTTTCGTAATTTGCATCGCGTTACCTTCATCACGGCGATATCGTTGATAAAGGAGTCTGTTTCATTGTAATGCTCGTGGTACTTTATGTATTTGACTTTGTGGATCGATTTAGGCTCGTTCAAATCGATCGTACCCGCGACCACTTGAATCATGTTCGCTTGAATGCTGTGAAATCGCCCGAGATTATTAAAACAAATGTTCGCGCTTGTACGCCGAGATGTAAAATCGAAGCCGTGAACGTAATAAGCTGACTTAAAAATAACTTACCCGACTACGCATCTGGCTGTTGTAAGGACGAAGTGCTCGTTCAGAATCACGCCACTGCAGAAATGCAAATTTGACGCTTTTTTTTGCACAGAGACCTGAGAAGAACGTGAATTTTCGTTACTATACTGTTGGTCTTTGCGCCTTCACGAGAAATTTTCCGGAAGAAGAACTCACTTGATACGGAAATTCATCTGGCATGGCACCCTTGCCGCCCATGATTCTTCCTTCCCAATAGGTATCCACCACTCTGGCTGCGGTGTACAGAAAGATCGACGATTACAAAATCTAATGTGAGTCGCTAAATTGAGTACTTTAATTATTTACCCTGAGAAATAGTCACCAGACCGAGGAGAAGAAGAAGCTTCAACGTCATTTCCCCTTTGTTTTTCTGCGAATGCCGGTGAAACTCGTGTCAACGACTTCCTCAATAAACGTGCACTTATATACGAACGGTCATCGGATTCCCGATACCGACTGTCCAGAGAGAGGTAGAGATATCTTCATCGACAAGCACGATTGACGCGCGATTAGCAAATTATTTTATCTCACGATACTTCAATCGTGTTTTTCGCCCGAAACAGTAATTTCAAGGTGGAAAGGACGGTCTTTTGACCCGGATCCCCCGAAATTGCATTTCAATCTGCGCTTCCAAATTATTTTTACAGGCGAATCGTTCGCGATTGATTCGGTATTGCTCGACAGAATACTCACGTAAGTACACTGTGTTGGAGTAAAGGAAAGGAAGTTTACGAGATTGATAAAATATGCGTTATCGCCGTTGAAAGACTCTCTCGGTATTTAAAATTATTTATATCAATGGACATTTATTAAATCACATGCCATTATGTATATCTTCGTTTATTGACAGTTTCACAAAAGAAGCTTTTTTGTTCCGTTACACTGTTATTACTCTTCCACCACGTCCTCGGATCGTGCATTACTAAATTAAAACCGGACGTTTGATTGGCGGCTACACGGGCCTCCGCAAATAAGGAAGTGAATCGAAATCTTAAGCTGTATTTTCTTTGATCCAGTCGAGGAAGGATGCGACACGGGTGTACACAGTAGGGTAGTCGGTGTCGGCGCAACCTCTGCCCCACGATACCAGACCAACGAGTTCTCCATTGACGGTCAAGGGGCCACCAGAGTCTCCCTGCGACAGAGAAATGAAAATTGCAATCTTTTGAAATCAACCGTCCGATTACGACTGAATAATTGGAGCACTCACGTTGCAGGATCCCCTCTTTTCGGTGGGATCGTAAGCGCAAACATGCGAGGGATAAATGTTCTGCTCAGGCCAGTATATACTTTTGCAGTAGGTCTGATCGGCTATGACGATGCCAGCACGTTGCAAATGTTTCGGGGTTGGTCCATTTTGCTGTAAGTAAAAGTAATCGTCTGATTAGCGAAAATGGGTCGAATAATTATCCCGGTGGAAAAAAAGATTTACCAACCCAAAGTCTGCCCCAGCCGGAAACTACAGCTGGATCGAACTCCTTGACTACTTGATCGGGCGTTGGCAATTTTACGAAAGAGATATGTCTGGTCTCCACGAATGGTACTTTCACCTTCATCACGGCGACGTCGTTGATCCAGGAGTTTGCCGCACTGTAGTGCTCGTGGTACTTTATGAACTCGACATCGTGGATCGATTTAGGGTCATCCAAATTGAGCGTACCCGCGATCACTTGAAGCATGTTCGCTTGCTGGCTGCGAAATCACTCGAGATTATTAAAAGAGAAGTCAATGTTCACCCTTGTATGCCGAGATGTACAACCGAAGCCGTAAACATTATAAATTTAACTAAAAACAACTTACCCGACTACACAATGGGCCGCTGTAAGGACGTACTGCTCGTTAAGAATCACTCCACCGCAGAAATGAAAATGTGACGGTTTTTGTTGCAAGGAGACCTGAAAAGAGTGAGATTTATCGTTACTGCACCATTGATCTTTGCGTTTTCAAAAGAAATTTCCCGAAAGAGAAATATACTCACTTGATACGGGATTTCACCTGGCATGGCATCCTCTCCGTTCACGATTTTACCCTCCCAATATTCATTCAATACTCTCGCTACGGTACAAAAAAATCAATGGTTATAAAATTCTGATTCATGTTGTATAATTGTGTATTGCAATTAGTTACCCTGAGAAGAGGCCACCAGACCGAGGAGTAGAAGCGTCGTCAGCGTCATTTTCTCTTGGTTTCCTCGATATTGCCGGTAAATCTTGTATTGATGACTTTCTCGGAAAAAACTGCATTTATATACGAAAGCGAATCGGTCGCGCGCCAAATCCCCATACCGATTGTCCAGAAGGAGGAGGAAATATCTTCATTGTTGAGCATGATCGATTTGGAATTAGCGAATTATTCTTTATCCGATGATCCTTCGATCGATCAAGCGTGCTTGTCACGCGACGCCAGTGATTTACAGATTGACCGCCCGGTCTGGTTGCAACGGTAGCGACGAAGTTGCATTTCAATTTGCGCTTCCAAATTATTTCTACGGACGAATGATCCGTGATCGATTAATTAAAGCTCGAATTCTCGTGTACGCGCGAGTATACCAAATCTACAAATTCTTCATTTACTTCTACTCGTCAAAAATAGATTAAACTTTATAACGAGTTTGCAAATTCCACGTTCTTTTACAGCTAAATAGAAAGTTCTGTGGCGTAAAATGGCACAATCGAGACGACAGAACGACGACTCATTAAGATTACGAAGGTACTAATTATAGAAGTAGGACGCATTTTGGCTTGAGACGTACTTGCGAGTTAACGAGCGCTCTTATCTATATTTCTTCATCGCAGCTAAGCCCGCTTTTTTGCGAGCGCCAGAATAAGTGGATTGCGTTGTCGTTGAACAATATATGTCCACTTCCGTACAGAAAGGAACTTCCCGATAAGAATTCAGCGAATCGAACATATTGATTTATCGAGTGCACAGTAGCGGCCAGAGGTGATCGATGGACCGAATAATTTCTATCACTCGATAGAACAATTAACCCTTTCGGCCAAGCATAATTTTTTACAGAATGAAGGACAGTGTCGTTGGATTCGTTTGGACCTCAGTTATTACGGTAAAGTGACAGCAACATGCTGTCTTATGTAAAAAAAAAAAACATCAATGATCTAGATCTCTAAAGATGTGACCTTGAAGAAAAAATGATACAATCTATAATATGCGTCCCTCCGAAGCACACAATTTATTCCTGAGGTATTTCCACGCATCATTAATGGTGACGGAGATGTTCTAACAGAGTTTACTTGGATACACTGTATAATAACACCCTGTATCCAAGCACTTATTTAGTATGTCCTTATATGAGGATTTCATGACCGAAAGGGTTAATGCATTCGACGCAGGCTCTTACCGCGGTCATTTGGTTTAAATTTCTCACTAACCGTTGTCATTAGTCAGCACGCGGGATTCAAACACGGTGTCCCACGTCGGATTGTTAACACCAATAGATCAGTTAACAATTAAATTCGTCGTATCGGCTGATCAATCGGTTACCAGATTTCAAGTCCGCGTTAGCGTTACATCGCAGAATGTCTGTTCCAGATAACATTCGGATACTGATTTTAATACACGCTCGTATGCAAGATTTCAAATATAGCCACTCGAGATTTATATCGTTATTCGCGACAGGATCTAATTTTGCCGTGATCGATCTTACTTAAATCCTCGTCCGGTCGATCGAATCTGTCGATATGCCGTGTTCCACTTTATTTATTCCAGAAGCAGCCTCCGTCTGAGTTGTCGGAGCGAAGAATGAAGATACTTTTCGCGGATTCTCTCGCTTGGGCGAACAAGGGAATAAAGACAAGAAGGTAGATTATTTTCGAGCATTTTATTAAGTTTATCATAATGATTTCAATCGATACAATGATTTCTGTGGTATACTGTCATATTTCGAGACACGACGGCAACTCCCTGTTAATCGCGAGCTCTCTCTCTCAAGATCGCTCTAAAGTGGCGATCGTCCGTGTACGATCTAGGGGGATACATTCTGTGAGCTGGACACGCACGATATCAAAGAATCACATGACGGCGGAGGGCCAAGGGACGAATGAAAACGAGCTTAACGAGAGTGAATTAAGCACAGACCTTTTGAGAACGGGCAAAATCGAAGAGCGCGATCGTAAGGCAATTATCGTTTATGGAAAGAAGAAAATAGATTCGTGGGGAAGAGGAACGGTGGAGTGAGATGGATGATGCGGGGAATTCTCGTCGTGTCCGCGACGGTGTGACCGATAAGAATAATCGTAAGTCGTAATAAGAAGTAATGATAGGTAATTGAAAAAAGAAAGAGAAGAAACGTAAATGCAGTTAAGAACGACGTGTGGCGGGGGACGTGCGTGTCGAGATTACCGAGAAGAATCTATCTCGGCTCGGGGGGTCTCCTCGGATCTCGACTGGAAGTTCGACCACCTTCGGTGAAAAGGGATCCGTGTGGAGGAGGATTGTGTCTGTTTTCACGGGGTATCCGGAATTGCGTTCTGCGTATGCGTTTGTGTCCGTGTGAGCTCGTGTAAATGCACGTGTCCGTGTACGTAAGGAGGTGGAGTTACGTGGATAGAGGAGCAAGGAATATGAATATATAATATCTTATGCCGCGTGTATCCATAAATGTTAAACGTTAATTTTTCTTTTTTCTTCTTCGCTTTTTTTTTTCTCTCATCTATTTGTCCCTCGCGCGTTTTGCAATCGGGTCTAGTTTGTCTCTTAAGTTCTTTACTCGCTCTCGCCCCCATCATCGTCCTCTGGTACTCACACGACATTTTCTCTTTTTTCTTTCTTTCTTACTCTTTTATTAAATGTTAGGTAGTGCCTATAAGGGACACCCAAAGCGGCGCTCTTAGCGAACTTCAGGCGCACTTTTTTTTTTTTCTCGTATACTAGCTGTGCCGAACGCACTTGTACTGGTCGCGCGATTAGCGAAAAGCTCGGCCGAGGATGAACGGCTCTCTACGCGCCATCGAGAGGATCGTCGGTGACTGGGTCGCGTTTGAAACTTATCGAGGGCTTGGGGAGAGTGACACGACGAACTCGTGGGGTAGTAGTGGATCGATTGATTTACTTGGTAAAAGAAAACGATCGACGCTGATGCTGGGGCTGGGGAGGAGATAATCGCGAGACGACGAAGGAGACCGATCCTCGGCCGATCGTTTCATCCGCGACATATTATTTAACAACAGAGTTTAACCACCTAATTATCCGGAGGATACTCATAATTTTCACCTTCGTTCCGCCTTCTTTCTATTCGCCCTTACTGTTTTTTTTTTCCTTTTTTTTTATACAATAAGTTGGGATATCCTTTGCTCTTCTTTCGTTCCCTTTCTTCATCCTGCCTACGTGCTAGATAATAAAACCTCATCTCGCAATTTCGTTATAATAATAATAATAATAATAATAATAATAATAATAATCAATAATAGTAATAATAATATTAATAATAATCAATAAACAATAGGAGTCGAAGCGATATACAATATATATCCGACCGAACCCTTCGGCGTTGTCCTTATCCGATAAGAAGAAAGGAAAGAGAAAGAAAGCTGGGTAATTGTTTCGAGGGGCGTCGCAACATACGCAATAAACTTCAAAATCGTTCGTCCAATACTTAATTAATCCGCCCGGCGCGTTATCGCAGTTAATAATACAATTGCAGGCGCGACGATCACAACGCGAACAGTCTCGCGAGTAATATTTAATGGCAATAATAATTAATAGTAATAAGAATAATTATCTTTGTCGTACTAATTAGCATCGTCGTTACAATGGATGTACTCTTAGCCGTTTACAGTTTTGCCTAGATACTATTCCTCTTTTTTTCATTTAATATATACCTTCTATGTATAGCTACAATATATAATATTTCCATGTTGAAAAATCGTATACATTAGTGTTGTGTCGCAGGACCATTGCTTCGTTTCTCTCTCTCTCTCTCTCGCTCTCTTTCTTTCACTCGTTCTCTCTCTCTCTCTCTCATTCTTACATTTCCTTTCGCTCTCGTTCTCTCCGTTCGTTCTCGCTCGCTCAATGCGCGCCTCAATGTGCATATTCTTTTCTCGTTCCGCTTCTACTATTCTCTCTTTCTCCTGATGCATCGCTGAGAGGGGAAAAGGTGGTGCGCCGACGTCTGCTAGCGTGCACGCTGTTGGAAAGCGCGCGCGAGACGCTTCTAAAGCTTAGACATTAAGGGTCCCCAAAAAGGGGGAGGGGGGCAAGTGAATGGTAAAAGTATAATTCTTATCGTCGTTAGTGTTCCTCTTCGTTACGCTTGCGAGGGGCGAAGTGGGTCGCTCCGTTATCGGCAACTCCGTCGGCAATTCAGTTTTCGTTATACGCTTCTCTACCCTTTCCTCTTCGCCGTTCAAAATTCGTCGAAAAGGAAAATCGTTCTCGTGCTATGTCGAGCGCTTAACTTACACACACTCTCTCTCTCGTTCTCTCTTTCTTTCTTTCTCGTAGTGTTACGTGCACGCTATCAGACTGGGAGCATATTACATAAACCTTAATAACTTAATATCGATTTTTTAGTTCGTATCACTCGCCGTAAACGGCGAGTCTCGGATCACAGATAGTGAGGTGATCGGATTGCGCGAATAGTGCCCGCGAATATTCGTGTAATGCGTTCCTACATAGTTACTCGATTAACTTTTTTTTTTCTCTCTTTCGCTCTTTCTCTCTTTTCTCTCAGTTTGCGTTCTTCTTGCGTATCTTCTAAGGATTTCAAGGCGACAGCTCCTGAAAGCAGACAGCATCCGGTCGTGTACGCGCACCATGGGTTCATTCAACGGTGCATGAAAACTGTTCCACTTTGTTCTCTCGGTAGAGCTCGCGTCGACGTTCGTGCGAGCCATTCGCTCTCACCATCCCGCTATTATCGAAAATATCAATTTAGAGATCCGCTTAAGCTCTCCGCGTCGAAGTTCAAACGGAAACTTTTTCAAGCACCTGCCGTGTGGTTCTTTTCTGCCTCGTACGCGCGCATTCGGTATGAAGAAATTCAGACGGAGCGCAATACCGCTCGCTGGAGGAGCATAAACGTTCGTATCCTGCTGTTAATTATAATTCTCGCGCAGAGATACGAAAGTATAGAATATATTTTCTCTTACACGCGTGTACGCGTATACAGAATACATATGTACCCACGTTACGGTACGACCGACTTAAGGCTTTAGACAGGCGCAATCGCGGTATCGCTCCCTCTTTTCTTTCCTCCTAGTACAATATGCCAAAAGTGTGGACGTCGCGTATTCTCCTCCTCGCGTGGCAAGAAATTATTACGCTAATCGAATTACGATCGAATATCGAACGATGCATTCCGCATTCGAAACTACGTGTACGGGGAAGAGGAGACTGGGTGGAACGATCGAAATCAATAGACAGAAAGGTAGAAGGTGGGTGAACATCGACGGGAGACGAATCTTTGTGAAATTTCGTGCTCCCTATGGGAAGAGGGATTGGCAACCGAGAGAAGGGGCGAAAGAAACCATGGAAAGGAAGGTAAAATCTGAATCGCGAGAATATCTCGATACGGCCGTGCACGCGACTTTTCGATAAGATCGCGTCCGCGTGAGGAATCGAGACAATTTTTCGGCGGAAAAGTGGACGAGACGCGCAAAAAAAAGAAACAGGTAACCTTCCGACCTACACGTTTACATGCTCGTTCTCACACCTCTCTCTCTTCTTAAGCTAGGCATACGAACTTCACCTGGATATTGTCCTTGTCAAAAATCCAATTTATCGCACACCGTCCTTTCCACTCTCTCTCTTTCTCTCCCATTTCCACTCGTTCTCGTAACGTAAGACAATGCTCAAGGCAAGACAAAACTGCGAAGGTCGGGAGGATGCCCGCGCGAACGAGGATGCAAGACGTCCGCGATCCCGCGAAAAGGAATCTCTAGGCTTCGCGTACAAATTTTGAGGAAGAAAAAAAAAATAAAGACCCCCCCCGCACTCGGTACATCTGCATCCTCGTGCGTACATCACCTCTCTCTTTTCTCGCACATATATTCTCTCACACGCACGCACGCACGCACGCGCGCGCGCGCGCGCACACACACACACACACACACACACACACACACTTTCTCTCTCTCTCTCTCTCTCTCTCTCCCAATCTCTCTCTATGGATAGAAAAGCGAATAAAATGTTTCGAAAAAACGGAGGCGCATCGGTAATCGTCAATTATCATAGGAACACCAGCGCGAACAATTGGCTCGGAGGTGCGAGTACGTGTGTAATCAGGTATTGTTCTCGGATGTTGTTTTCTTTTCATTCTAGGATACGTCTCCACGTGCGCGCGTGTCGTCGATGCTCGATAGTAAAACAGTAGCAAGTAAGGGGGCAATTCTCTCGGGACTTGGTGCGCTATCCATAAATAGTCGCCCTCTCATTCTCTCCTCGTCACACTCTCTCTCCCTCTCTCACTTTATTTCAGAATATTCTCTCTTCTCGATACCTGCGGTGCCTTTAGACGCGCGGCCGCTTTTCGTTTTCTCGATCGGAATCAGAGTCCGCTGAATCGTGGAGTGGCGGAAATTCGGGGACCGCCTCGCGCTGCTGCATCCATCCCGTCGCGCCTGGCCCCCCAGCCAATGCTTTGCCCTGCGTCAGTTGTTGTTTCCTTTTTGTTTTGTTTGCGACTTTTCAATTGATCTCTAAGCCCCCGGTTTCTTTGCGCCCCTGCCCCACGCGACCGACGAAACGAACCGCGGATAATTTTCGCTCAATCGCGCCACTCGAAGCGGACTAATTTCCGTTTCTTCTTCCATTCTTCCAATTGCGAACGACAAAAGAAAGGGAAGAAGAAATTCCCTAACCCTCCCGACGAGGCGACAACGCGCGTTCTTCTATCTCGGCGAGGAGGGATACGAAACGGAAGCGAATGGAAGAGAGAAAAAAAATATATGATGATTGCCAGATACAACGCACACACCTACTAACGTGTGAAGACAGTCTAATAGGCCTATATGCGTGAAAAGTGCTTTGTACCGATACGTATGTATATTTGTTTTTAAGTTCCACATGCAGTAAGTCGCATGCACGCCGCGAAAATGGTCCGCTCTTCGATTGCGAATTACTCCCTGCTCGTATCATTGCTTGCAGTTCTCTTATCTCTCTCTCTAATCTATCTATCTAAACGTTCAGCGAAGCAGAACGACACAGAAAGGCTCGAAATTAAATGAAAAGCTACGCGGCGACTGCGACGAGACGACGCGCGCCATTCGCGCCAAGGATCGTTGCGCACGGCGCGGTTATTTACAAAAACGAAGGGGACGCGTGGAGGAGAGTTTCACTCTTTCACTCTTTCTCTCATTCATCTTCTCTCATTCTCTCTCACTCTCGTTCTTTCGCGGCGGACTTCGTCAGCCGACTCTAATGTTTCTAAATATATAGAGAGAACGGTCTCGACTAGCTCCTCTTCGCCCGGCGAAAATAACGCGAGAACGAATGATCGTCGAACACGAGGAAGGTTGCCACCCGCGTGCGTGCCTTCCTTCGTCCCTCGATTTTCAAGCCGCGAGAAGAATTCGTCGCTCCGTCGCTCTCTCGCTGCCATTGAAACTCTACCTAGATCTACATATAAAAAACTACCTATCTAAAAGTACTCGCATCGTTCTCTACGCCTAGGATCAAAGTAAAAGAAAACCACCCACAATTATTATTGCACACGTATCGAGATCTAAACCTAAAGGAAGATACACCTGAGGACGAGGTGGTCGTTCCTCTCGCCTTTCGCGAGATCTTTTCTCCATCTTTTCCCTCTGCTCTTCGCTATCCGAGCGAAAATCTCGAAGTCGCCGCGTTAGGGTAGGTTGCAAAAGGGAGGAAGAAAAAAACAGAAAAGGAGAGGTAAGAGAAACGAAAAGCATATATTCTCCTCCTGCCCTCTGCTGACCGACCCCGAGGGAAATAAATGACTACCTCGTCCCCGAGTAGCGTAACGTTCAAACGTCTCTAAGTATCGTGAAAAAAGCTCGGAGTAAAAATCCAGGGTAGTAAAACGTGTATATGGGAGGGAGGGGGGGTTGTATATATAACACATGTGTATATATAATATATTGCACTGTTCAACGAGTCTCATTGTGTTCTCAGCGTCCTCTCTTTGTCTTTCACTCTTAGCGCAAGTGTAAGTACACGCGGGTATTTGCGAAGCACAGAGACTCTCCTCGCGCTCTCTCTTTCATTCATTTAGAACGCACGCACACCGACAAACACACATTCTCTCTCTCTCTCTCTCTCTCCTTCTGTTTTCCTCTCCTAATTCTCCTTCGTCTCTCAGAGCCAGGCGGAGCTTGCATTTTTCTCTCACTCCCGAGAACTCGAAAACTCGGCTTGTCGCCGTAGCACGAGGCGTCCCGATCTGTCGTCGTAGTAACGCGTGTCGTGTGGTAACTCGTATCTTGCCCTTCTCTCTCCAACTCTCTCTCTCTCTCTCTCTCTCTCTCTCGCACAGGATTCTCCCCCAGGGTCCGCGAGCGAGCGAGTCTCCTCTTCACTCTCCTCTCCTTCTTCCTCTCTCGTTCGTTCTTTTTTTTCTGTTTTAAATCCCTCATCCTTGCCCTTTTCCCTCCTCTCAAACCGGTCTAGGGAAAGAGATCTGTGCTCGTTGCAACGGAGCGACATCCTGGGCCGGGCCTCTCTCCGCTCGTCGACTCCCAATCTTTCTCCTTCTCTCACACTTTCCGTGCCCCCACGTTCTCCGGCTCACTCGTGTGCCTCCTCCTATTCACCGCACCCGTACCCTCTTCCTCTCCTTCCCTCTCTCTAATTCCTCTCTCCATCTCTCCTTTTCATCCCCGTCCCCTTTCGTCGCTCCCTCGCCACCCCCTTCCTTCCACCACCACCGCTACCACACTATCTCTCTTTCTCTCTCCTCCGCTCTCCAAACTCGGCGACGAACTTGATTAAGACGAGCTTTTGCTTTCATTGCGAGCTTTTTTTAGGCGGGCCTGACGCGTCACTGCGAACACACAACAAAAACGACGAGAGGCCGAGATCAGTGAACACCGTTCGTCGATTCGTCCCGCGTCCACGTACTCTCGAACTTTTCATTATCTTTTTTTTTTTTCTTATCTTTAAACGATAGATCCGAGGTATCGTGATCTCTGTCTCTCTTTTAACGATAATCTCTTTTTTTTTTTTTGGTTTTTCTTTGTCGCGCGTCTTCGCTGGAGGTTTGCGTTCGTTTTGTATTTATCCCGTCGAATTCTCGCATCGCAAAAAACCTCTCGGTTGGTCCTCTTGCCATCTGATTCGGGGTCTCTACCCTCGATCCTCCGTCACGAGTCGTCGTTCGCTCGCGGAGATATTTCCGAACATTTCATCGCCCACCTCGGGCTTGCTCGGGAATTCTCACCGTCGACGATTCTAAGGATCGCGCCGGTGATGGAGAGTAGCAAGAGACGGCGCATCAGACCACCAGAAGACCGATCGCGAATATGAAATCGCCGGGTGCCAGACTCGGTACGAAACTGTGCTTGCGAGAGACGCCGCTCCACGATCGAGTTTTCCGTCGGGCGAAAAAAAATTATAATATTCTCTCGTCGCACTCGCGTCGGACCGATCGCGTAGACCGAACCTTCTCCCGTCGTTCCTGCTGAAATTACCGGCGAACGTCTAACTATTAATAATTCATTTCCCTCCACTACCGTCCAACCTCGTCCCCTCGTTACTATGCACGAGTCGTTAATAAATTATCCGGCTCGCGCGCGGCAGCTTCCTTCCCATCCGCGTTTTTGCAATCAACTCTAACAACGGACGTTTCTCTCGTTACAGAATTTAAAAGCGCGCGAAATCACGAGAAGGACGTGAGAGGTCCTCGACGAATACGTGGAAGCGACTGAGAGGCAGCAATCGAGCGCGCGAATCTCGTTGCGACAAGCACAGTTCCCTCCCTTTACTTTAATTTTTTCTTTTTTTTAGTTGCCCTTATCTCGTGTGTTAGAATGCTCGAGGGGAGGTGTCAATCGGTAGCGGTTAAGACGAGCATCGGAGGAAGACGATTATGTGGAGAAACGAGAAACCAAAGAAAAAGAGAGAGAGAGAGAGAGAAAAGAAATTAAACGCAAGGAAAGAGAAACTTCGAAGACGCGAATAGAAGTGGTAAGTAGCGGCGAGGTGGAGACGTAAAGTCGTCGGCTGTGTTAAAAGGTAAACCGACGGGTGAGAGAGAAAGTGTTAGAGTTGCTGGGGGAAGGAAACAAAAAACGGAATTCAGTGACTGTGAATAATTGGCGGTGGCGGGGTGCCGCGCGTTGTGACGAGTAGAGGGTGGTCGGGTGATCGGTGGATTCCTCTCGTACGTGCCACATTCGCGCGAGTGTGCACAAGCTTTTGCCTCATCCGGTTAACGTATGCGTATTAGTGAAACGTTAGTGGTCTTTTAGCAGCAGCGGATGCGCGTCGTACGAGATCGTCACCTCGGAAGGAACGAGTTTCTTTTCATCGGTGGGAGAGAGCCAGCACCGACGCTTGGACGCTCGTTCACGCAAGCCCCGTGAAAACACAATCGATCGACGTAATTTTAATGCGAGCCTCGCGAATCCGAAGAGAGAACGAAGGAAAAATCCACGAGAGTGCGAGAACCTACATGAGAATCCAACTTGGCCAAGAATCGAATTTTCTTTCCGGAAGAAAGGCAACGAGGAAAAAGATAAAAGGCTATTGGGGCGTGGGGCACCTTAGGGGTGGAACGAAACTCGAATCGAAGAAAGGGGAATCAAGATGCAAAGGGAAGCCTCGCGCGGACTCGCCTCCGGAGAGCAACTGCCGGCGAGGGGTATGCATTTTAGTCGCTTCATTTCAACCCTTCTAACGATACCCAACCCTCCGTTCTCCGCCTCCGGACGGCTCACGGTTCCACGGGTCGGACCGGATGAACCGCGAAATTAATTTTCTCGCTTCCGCTCGCCCCTCCTTCGAGAAGGCGAATTCACCGGTAGAATTCCACGTCGGGAGTAAAGGAGGGGACGAGAAGAGAGCGAGGAGGTAGGACGAGAGGATGAAAAAAGTATTTCGCACGAGAATTTTCCATCGCACATCCGCGCGACCGATCGAATATTTTCCGCGAAACGGGCAACGAGCGTGATGGTCCGAAAGTGGAGATGGTTTTGATTTTTTACTGTGCGAACGGCGCGCTGGCATCGAATGTCGCAATTGAAATTTCGTCGTAACGAGAGAGCAAGAGGAAATAGGAGATAGAGATATATATAGAGAGAGAGGAGAGAGAGAGAGTATGGAAACGGGAGCGGCGAGTGTCAAGTGACGTTAACAACGAGGTATCGACAAGCGATCATCCCATCGACAAGGAGGATATTAAATCCGTCGAGAGGGACATTCCTCCGGCGAATTTCCAAAGCCGGCTCAAATAAAACCTTCCTCCTCGGGAACGAGAGAGCCTCGAGATGGAGGGGCTCGAATTTAATTCGACGTCAGTCCGCGTGGGTCCGGTGACACCGTGAAATTGCATATCGGAGACGTGCGGCAACTCGGGCTGGGTGGTCCCGGGAGAAGAAAAATTTAGCGGCACCCGCCAACAACGTCGAGTTACAAGCTACTTCGATTGATTCTCGACAAAAGAAAGATCAACGGTCGAGCCGGAGATCGCATCTGCGAGGAAGAACGACGTGGAAGAACGAGGAGCCGGAATGGAGAAACGGCTGACGCCACCTGCCTCTGCTCGCTTCGCGAGCCGTCGAGAACACGCGATTGGCCCACCTGGATCTTCGAAAATAGAGTTTAGCAGGAGAGTGGGCTGCCTATCCGCACTCGTCGTTAGACGAGCTGGATCCTCGCACCTACCGGGAGTCCATTAATACGTGAGAGCGTGGGCCCTGCCTAAAAAGTGACTTAGCAACTCCAATGCATACTAAGCAACCCCGTTGTGCTACCGTGGCCGATGCTCACCCTCTCTCTATCTCTCTCTTGGTTTCGCGACGTGTGCACGTAGGTGTAGGCACATCCACGCCAAACACTCACACGGAGAGGAGGCCAATACCCGTAGACGTCTTTCTCGTCGTCCACGCGACCCTATCGGCGCCCTCCTAAGCCCAACCTTATAAGAAGACAGCAACAGCGTACCCAACTCAAAGTTGTATATATATTCGGCACACGCGTGCCCTGGAAGGAGGCACCGTGTGCCCGCTCGTGGAATCAGGCGGACACCAGCTCGCCCGTGGAGCCTTGGAAGGAGCCGCTCGCGCAAGAACTACCAACGAATGGACTAACCGAGGAAGGAACGAAGACACACATTCGGACACACGTTCGCACACACGAGTAGACGTAGGAGGTAGAAGCGCTCGCGCGCCCTTCCTTAATCCTCCAAGTTCCCGGCACAAGCTCTCTCCGAGCACCACCACCCTGGAGTCCTCTTCTCGTTCTCCTCCAAGCTCTCATTCTCTCTCTCGGTAGCACATCGTCTAATCACCTCCTCGCATTCGCTCGCTCACTCACTCGTTTGCGCGGATAAAGTGTGAGTACGCGAAGTAAGGGAAGATGCACATGCGTTTCTCCACCGGAGGTGCAACGCCCGTGGCTTGGTAATGCGCTCGAAGGGGTTGGTCTTAACGTGCCTTCGAGAGAACCATCGCATCGGTGGCAGAACCGCGCGAGCTTTCGCGTCGATGACGCGAGAGTACATACCGTGAAAAATTCTTCTTCGCGACCACAGTCGTCCGAACGATGTTCCAAGCCACGAGAGTTAAGGACACCTCCGAGAAGTGAGAAGGTGCCAGAGAAGCAAGCAATGATACGCGTGGCGCATGCCTGGACGGGATTGGGGATGAGTGCAAGGGACCACGAAGGGTAAAAAGCTGACACCGATGATGAATCCATACACCGAAGAGAACGCGATGAAATCGTCGCGTGGGATCGTCTTTACATCCGCGGACGCGGTCTTAGCAAGAGACACTAGAGATCCACGACGGATCCACCCGATTGAATGTTTGATACGGATCGTTATCAATTGACTTTTAATCGCGCATAGTTACCTGGTGCATAGGATCGTATCCCATCGAGCCGTCGTTGTACGGCTGAGAGCCGTAGTCGCTACCATTTATTCCCATCCCGTATCCTGCCATGTCCTGTGGTCCTCCGGGTGGCGCGGGCGACATCATCGGCGTGGGAGTGCCCTGGCTGGCGCCACCCATACTGTACGGCGACGCTCCTGCAAAAGCTGCTGTAGAAACAATCGCGGTGCATACAAAATTTCGAGGGTGCGTCTTTATAAAGTTCTTCGGGCTCAGTAACCGCCGCGATATTCTGTAAGACATCCGCCTGATTCAAGCCCTTCCTCTTCTCTGTCTCTCCTCTCGATTCCGACATGGGGAAGATGGTGAGTGCGATATTCGTTGGATCGTTATCGTAACCGCGAGTCAACGAGAAGATTCGAATTCCATGGATCTTAACGACAGGATCGATCGTGTATACGGAGTTCGGGATAAACTCGCGATCGTCGATGAAAAAGAAAGGGGAGAATATACCGGCGCCGATAAATCGATTCGTCGATCCACCGGCCGATTCCTCGGTCGGTATTACACGAGCCGTAAACCTACGGTATAAACATATTAATCGCTGTTTGTTCCGAGCAGAATCAGATAAGAATCGAGCGAGCGCGCGTCACCGTGAGTTGCGTTTTTACGCGCGGTGGAATGCAAACTCGGACTCCGGTGGATCCTAGGCTCCCTCCGCGTCGCAAGCACCCGTTCCCTCTTTTTCTTCGTTGCTTCTCGGGATGTAAAGTAAGGTACACGCGACACCCTCGCGCTAAGCATGGCGTCGAGCCCCTTTTTTTCCACCCCTCCCTCCTTCCTTCCTAGACGAATGCGGTGGCGAGAGACCGGTGTCGTTTGGAATTCCGTTTCTTTAATTACGAGACCTACGAGGACGAGCGAGGTCGAGGAGGGAAGACGAACACGAGTGGAGAGGGTGGGAGGACGACGAAAGAAACGCGAGAAGCTCGGAATCCGCATCGTCCTTTCCTCCTCTCGCGCTTTTCTCTCCTTCCTTCGCTTTCTCTCCTTTTGCTTCGACGCCGCTGCTCGCAGCTCTCGTCGCGCGCGACCCCTTCGCAAACCACCGCCGCCAGCCCCCACGAACTTGGCGCGCCGTCGTCGTATAATTGGTAAGTTAAAAATATCTCACGCCGCTCTCTAAAATAAAGAGACGCCTACGGTAGTTAAGGGAAGTGCGCGTAATTGCGACCAGCAAGTCCCGCGAATGCGAGGAATTCCGGAGGGATCGTGGAAGAGACCCGGGACGAAGGGTGGGTCAGAGAGCTCGAGGAGCGAGGAATTTTTCTTGCAATTTCCGCACGCGAACGAGGAAGTGGAAAATGTAAGGGAACGTGGGCGGGAGAGGACGGTGGAACGTGATGAGACGCGGGGTATTTCGCCATTATAAGTTCGCCGGTGCTCCTTCGCGCGGAAAAAAATGCGCCCGATGGTCCGCGCCCCGGCCTCCGGCTCGGTTTAATTATTTCAACAATAATTACGTCGCGATTAAACCGCGAGCTGAGCGGAGGGACGAGAGAGGGATGGAACGTTCGATAAATCAGTCGATTAATCGTCGTTACGTAATACGATGCAGCGATCCGCGCGTTTATCGCGGTTTATCAGCGGGATCCTATTTGGAGTTTAGGGGGGCGCGTGTAATTTTAATTCTAATTTTCGAGGGAATTAATCGCTCGTCGTACCGCCCTCGTAATTAACTCGCAATAGTAATTCTATGCCGAACGAGCGAATACAGCCGCGATCGTACGTGATTTACGAGGGGACGATGAACCCGGACAATTGGTTCGGATCAATTCTTGGGTCTTCGTCGAAGTGACGATTAAGCTCGCATCGAGTTTACGATACTTCTTCGTTTCTGTATTTTTAATACGTCCTTTAATTTTTCGAGGTTTCACCACGAAGCGCGAATATTTTCCTGTCGCTTCTGACGAATGTTGACTTCGCTCTAGTCGCTTGGGTAAAATCGTTCGACGCGAGACGAGTCGTAGATTATTCGAAACGCGGAGGAGAAGAAGCTCGTCGCGGCTTCGAGACGCCGGTGATGAAAATCAGTTCGTAGAAACCGAAAGAGTTACAGGCGGCCGGGGTGGCCGCATCGACGGAGCCGAACAATAAGCGCTAACTCATTCGCGCAGTGACTTATCGTTATGAACGTACGACGAGGTTCGGTGCTCCGCGCCGTCGACTTTCCTCGCGACGTTCTAATTTTCCACACCACGCTTCGAGCGTCTCTGAAAAATGGAGAGAAGAATGCGAGGAAGGAGGAGAACGAGGATTCGCGAAAACGAAATAATTGCGAGGTGGAAGGGCGAGACGATTGGGTACTGCGGAAATTTTCGCGAGTATACGATGGCGTGCGCGTCGCAACGGGAAACTTTTCTCTCGTGGACAACAAATGGCTTTACTTTGCTCCCCGTTTCGTTCGGGCTCCGCACAATTTGCCTCTCGCGGCGGACGAGCCGCGCGTCGGAACGTTACGATCCGAAGAATCGAGAAACACATCGGAACGGCGGCGGAGGTAAGAAGCAGCCGAACGACCGAGAACAGCGATAAAAAGTTGGAAGGATCGGGCACGAGAGGTGAGGAGGGGAAGGATGGATCGTTATAACTCGGAATCGAGAATCGAGATGTTCTACTTCGATTCGTCTGGTATTGGCCGATCATGTTGTTCGAGATCCTTGATTTTGATTTGCCTACACGAGCGCGAAGGAGATACGATCGAGGGCGTTTCCATCATTTATATCTTTCCTGGAATATCGTGTCAAGGAGTAGAAGAAAAAAAAGTCCAAAAAAAAAGAAACTTGAAAGAAAGAAAGAAAGAAACTTCACTGAAATTTCTCAGGCGTTCACGCGCTCGAATTCCGACTGTCTTCACTGAAGATCTACTTTTACAGAATATATGCTCTCGATAGTTTCCACGCTTAATTGAGATGAACTCTTCAAGGTACACCCGTCGCTCACTTGCGAAGGACGGAACTTACCAGCTGCCTTTTTGGCCGCGTACAAGTTCGCCTCCTCCTGCGCTTTACCTATGTTTTTCTTGTAGCGTATCCTCTTGTTGCCAAACCAATTGGAAACCTGGAGAAAGGCAAAGAGCGGAGTGAGAGCGAGCCGATGCAAAACGTTCGAATTGAAAGAAGAGAATCTATCGAAGCTACTCTGTTAGCTAGAGAGATTCTAGTCGGCCACTTAGAATGGGCTCGACTATTTCTCCACAGTCTCGACTACTAGCACCGCAGCGTCGCTGTATCCCCCTCCTTCTCCTCTTGGCGAAGCGTTCGCAGAATTTATCGATTTTCCATGAGAACTTCTCGACAAGCGTGCACGAGTAGCGGTATCCTCGCGCTACGTACAAGAAACTTCTTACTTCGAAAACTCTATATATTCAAATAAGCACGCGGCGGAATGCCGCGACGGGATCTCGGGTGAGATTCGAAGCGGGAAACTTAATCGAGCATGAATTATAAACGCGCCCTTTGCGCCCGTCGACGATCGCCGTGCGGAGTAGGAGGATACTCGCGCTAGTGCTCTAGACGAGAGAAGAGAGTGCACGAAAAGTGCGTGGCGGATACGCACCTGACTCACGGTGATCCCGCATTTCCGTGCGAGCTCCTCCTTGGCCTCCTCGCTCGGGTACGGATTACTTAGGTGGGAATAGAAGTACTCGTTCAAGATCTCGGATGCCTGCTTGCTGAAGTTCCGTCTCTTACGCCTGCAAACAGAGATTCATCTTTCACATTCCGCATCGACGGCTCTATCTCGCCCGGACCGTAAAGGTTTCCATTAATCGATTAGGCTCGAGCCGCAGGTTCGAGAATCGATTGATATTTCTTTCTCCCTCGAATCCTCCTGGCTTCCGACTCGCGTGTACCTGGCGTCGAGGAATCTACTCCTCAGGATCATCACCGCCTCGCAGGTCGACTGCTTCAGTTGCATCTGAATGCTTGAGAACTTCTTGTGAATGATCTGGACCATCCTCTCGATCTCCTTGGGCGTGATGGGCCTCGTGCGACTCTGCTCCCTCAGGAGGTTCATCACGTGGGTGGTGAATTCGTTGCAAGCCTGAAAATAGAGGAGAAGAAATTCTTATTAGAAAATCCATGAAGGAACATTTCTGCGCGACGGTCGTTTTAATGCGAGATAGACGAGCTTAGATTCGTGGCTCAAGGTGGGAAAATAAAGCGTCGATCGTGGTTAAAGGTTCGTGCGAATAATACGCGCATTATTTTCGACGCTGGTTCCCTTTAAGAGAAAAAGAACGCTCGGATATCGCTCCTACCAGTCGTGACGTGGTTAGTATCTTTCCTACACGAGAGAGAGACCAACTTGATGTCCTACCTTTAAGCTAGCACCTCCATCATCGCCAAAAAAAATGTCGGAGACACTAGAATTAGGTGCAAATTTAGTGCTACCTTGGCGATTTATTTACTTAAACGGTCTGGCAGGAAAAACGACTTTTCCGTGGTGGTGCGAGCTTTACGTTAAAAACAGGTCCACCCACTGTACCAACGGCGACATTTTAATCGTTCACTGCGAACTAACCCCGTCATTAAATTACGCGAGTGCACGATATATTCCATCCCCTCGACGTATTATCCAGGATAAATCATCGAGGCTGGAAACCCAAAAAGGGTACGGAAAAATGGGGAAACGATATTGTAGCCGGGGAAGGAGCGAGAGGAGGAGGGCGTAAAAGGGACGGAGAAAGGGACGTGGACAAGGACGAGAGGTGGAGGGCGCGAGGAGGCGCGAGAGACGCGAGACGTGTACGTATAATGCATTATTCCTGGTGGCTGCTCGGTTTAAGGGAAAAAGGACTTTGCTCGATATCAGTATTCGAGGCGAGCACGCTACCTTCCGCGATGCGGCGATGGAGAAAGAGAGAGGGTGGAGAGGTAAGAGCAAGGAAGGACAGATAGAGAGAGGGAGAGTGAAGGAGGATAAGAGGGACGAGGGATGAAAGAGCGAGGCCGAAGGGGCTGGCTGGCTGTTCCTGAGGGAAGGAAGGCAGGAAACGGCGCGGTGGTGGCGGACGAGAGAAGTGCGGAGGGATGGGTCGGACAGGGTGGCTCGCAATTTCGAAATGGATTCCACTCTAGCGTCATCCCATCCCCTCTTTTCCGCAGCCTTCGTCCTCGCACGTTCTCTCCCTCGCTCCTCCGTCCATCCCTTCTTCTCGTGCTTCTTCCACGCTTCTTCTCTCGGCTTCCTCCTCTCGCTTGCTTCTCCTCCTCAAGGAACGGAGACAGCGCTCCCGGCATCGGAGAGGAGCGAACCACCACCGAGGGTGGATCAAACCACCCTCCTTGAACTCCCTTCTCTCCTTCTCTCTCTCTCTCTCTTTCTCTCTCTCTTTCTCTCTTCGCTTCATTCTACGAGAGCAGGGCTCCGTGCGCGAGGAAAACGAGAAGCAGAGGGTGGATTGGATGGGAAACCTACGGAAGGAAACTCAGCGGTGGTCTCGAGAGGAGGAGGGAAAAGAAGAAGAAGAAGAATAAGAAGAAAGAGGAGGAGGAGAGCGTGGAGCAAATACGATCGCTGGAGCCAACCGCCTTCGCCGATTTTTAAGCCGAATCGCGTGGTAGGGGCTGAGAAGGGAAGTAGAATACAGTCGAATCGATAACTTACACCTATTCGCGGATACAAGAAACAAAGGCGGCTACGCAGGCTGAAAAATCTCAGTGCTGACTCTACTCCTCGTCCTTTGAGAGATCGAACGGAACGTACTTCAAGAGGAATCGAGAAATCGTCCTCGTCTCTTATATTATCCATTGACTGGCCACGCTCTGGCCATCACCGAGCAACCAACCCAGGCGTCCAACGACCAAACCTGCCCCACCGTCCACGAGGACACGATTTATTACGAGAGAACGAAGCATCGGAGCGGGACGACGACGAGCGTTCGCGAATCGGCACCAAGACCAGGAGTGGACGATCGCATCCGTCACCGTCTGTCACCGTAAAGCGTTTTACCCTCGACGGGAATGGATTCTCTCACGCCGTCGTCGCCGTCGTGGTCTAACGACGACGGGAGGAAGGGTAAGAGAAAGAGGAGGAGAAGAAGGAGGGAGCGAGTGGAGCTCTAATTTTACGGCAGGCCGCTCTATTAATACGAGTCAGGTGGGGACAAGAGGAGTACGGCAAGCGCGTATTTTCGAGGGGCATATAGCCTCGAGGTTGCTGGCACGGCCGTTATCGGAATTCCAACGTGCGCAATGCTAAATATACTTGCCGTCGACGCGCGCGCGCGCGTTTCGCGGCTCGTAGATATCCGCGATCGCTGTGACACGAGGGCGAGCGCGAGCATAGTAACCCACCAAGCTTCACACTCGTGCGAAAGGAGGGTTGGGAGGGTGTAACCGTTTACGCAATCCCATTGTCGCGAGTAATTCCCGTCCAACGTTCGCGCGAGTTGTCGCGAACGATTCGAGAATACGCCAGCCTGTTGATTTCGAAGTCGCGCCGATCGGCGATCCACGCCTGCCACCACGCAGGGTAACCGCGCGCGCTTCGAGTGCGCGCACAAGCGTGGCGAATTTCGAGGGTAATCGAATTTACGAGCAGGAACACCGCGACTTCCGTCCACGAACTCGCGCGCGTATGTGCACAGGTGTCGAGCGGTGAACGCGTGACGCAATAGAGATCGCGAGCGCGTCCCGCCTCTTTTTTTTTTTTCTCTCTCCTTTCTCTAGGCGCGGGTGTTGGTCGAGGTAATCGAACGAGGGATCCTTTCGATTTCTCCGGCGTGTCGCGAGTCGCGCTCGGGCACTCCTTTCGCGCGCTGCAAGTGTTCTC
Source organism: Tiphia femorata (assembly GCA_944319695.1). Classification (NCBI taxonomy): domain Eukaryota; kingdom Metazoa; phylum Arthropoda; class Insecta; order Hymenoptera; family Tiphiidae; genus Tiphia; species Tiphia femorata. The sequence goes on from OX090899.1 coordinate 5,101,087, forward strand.
GGTCGAGAAGAGAAATTCGACAGGTACACGAGAGCCAGGTCGGTCTTGGCCCGAGGCTTATCCTCGACAAGCGAGTCGATTCTTTCCACGAGGCTCGAGATCTCGAGCGTTCCTCGCGAAACGATATTTTCACCGCTTGGGCGCGCGTCGCCGTTCCCGGCCATGGACCCCCCCTGGAGGCTCGTGAACGTACCGGAGCGCGACTCTTACGCGAATGTATTTACGATTAAGGTCAATTTCCATGGTAAGACGTCGTCATCCGTTGGAGAGGGAGACGGGAAGGCCGCGTCACTCCGACTCGACGACAACTGGCAATTACGAATTTCCTCGATCATTTCCATCGTCGCTCGCGGACCGTCCCCCCGCTTCTGCGACTCCTTATCTCGTGTCTTCGCCGATAAGCTAATAGCGACTCGTCGCAACGAGTTCGCGCGAGCCCTGCGGAATAATTTACGAGCGCGGGAGAGTCCTTGGCCTTGACGGTGCGACAACGTACGCGAATCGTCGCTCGGGTAATGGACACTTGAAAGTGGAGGGAGGAAAATCCGCGAGCACCGCGTCGCAATGAGAACGAGAAATTTGGATAATTGGGGATAGACGAAGCGCGAAACGCGTGTCTCGTGTTTTTCCGAGAACTTTGAGAGCTCGCGGGGAGAAGGGTGGAAACGTTGGTGAAAATAAGGCCGAGACTGGCGCACCGTGTAAAAACCATGCCACACGATATTCGCCGGCACGATCACGCGATCGCATAAAATCCGGCGCGGTTTCTATTCTCGTACTTGTCACGCCATACCGCCACCGACGCCGCATGCCCCAGCAGCCGTTCACCCCCTTAATGCGTTTTAAGGCCTTCGCGTTGAATTTTGCGATCGTGCTAGGAGGGTAATTCTCCTTTCTTCCCTCTCTCTCTCTCTCTCTATCTCAATCCTCTGTACCTCTCGTATTCTCACAGCCATCTCGAATCCGCGACAGGTACATCGAAGTTACAAATCGACTGCCGCGAGAAATCATGGGGAAAATTCAACGAATCCAGCGAAAATTCTCTCCGAGCTTCCATTTTACCGAGGATTTTAACCAATAGGACGAATGTAGAGGGTGGTGTTCGTAACGAGAAATCTACGTCTGGATACTTCTTCTCTTTCGTATTTCCTGAGAAAATCGACGGATCTTCCCTCCTCTCTTCGCTTAGGTCTAGGAAGCATTAAAACACGTGGGTCCCTTGGCCGCGCGCTCGCCTTCTTCCAAGAGGGTTGGATTTAAAACTCGTTAATGGCCGCGTTTATCGCCGGGGTGGCTTCAACCCCCTGCGGCTGCTGGTGCTGCCGGCACCCACCACCATCGTCAACGAGCGACGGTTCGGTGCACGCGAGCCACGTATGTTTCCATGCGCATAGACTACAACCGCTTGCATATTGTTGCATCTAGAAAGAGCGGGAGAGAGGTGGAGAGAGAGAAAGCAGACAGACGCGGAAATCGAAATACGAAGGTACGCGAGTCGCACGTGAGCGTAGAGCCGAGCACGCGTTTATCGAGTTCTCTTCCTCTCTCTCTCTCTCTCTCTCTCTCTCTCCATTCTCTCTCGTTCTCTCATTTTCCCTCGTCTCCTTCGCTACGTGTTTGCGCCTCGAGGCTGTGTGCGTGTTTACTGCGGGGAAACATCAAGACCGCTGACACACGCTAAAATATGGGGTCGAAACGGGTGTGGCAATTAAAGCACACGCGCCTCCCGTGTGCCCCGCGTCTCCCGCTCGTGCGTGTGGGCGGCTGTAACTCGCGCGCGCCCTGCTAGTCCGCGCGCTCGCTTCCCTCTCTGTCTGTCTCTCTTTCTCTACGCCATCGGCAACGGCGCCGGGGCACCACCCTGGGAGTACGGCAATTTCGAAACGCGCGAGAGAAGTCCAGAGAGGGACGGTGAAGCGAGTGGGAAAATTACCGATGAAAACGCGAGGGGCGTTAAAAAGAATTATAAGCGAGTGGTCGCTCTCGGTAGGGTGGCCAGTTGTTCGAGAGGTGGGGGAAGACAGAGACGGGGTTTGAAATTTGTGCGCGAGAACGTCGCGTAGAGACGGTAAGATTCTCCGTTTCGTCGAGGAAGGAACCTCGTGACGAGCCGTCTACGACGTGCAGAAGCGAGGGAAGGCTCGAAAAGAGCATCTCACGGAGTACGCGTGGAATTTAGTCTTTTTATTCGCGAAGGGCTTAGTCTGGAGAAAAGTTCTCTCGGCGAAAATGATAGTACATCGATCCGCTCGAGCCCCCATCCGACGCGACTTCTTTCACGAGCGGAAGGCACGAGCGAAGATTTGTCTCCTCGTCCTTTGAGAGGATCGGCACCGACACGCGATGCGGCAAGACACGGGGTCTACCGTCACTGCCACGACACGCGAGATTTTACTTAGCGCGCGAGAGCGTGTAGGGCGCGCGCGCGCGCGCGGGGCCGCTTCATTAGCACGCAAATCGCCCGGTGAGAAACGAGACTCGTTTCGTACGCGGGCGCAGCACGTAACGCTTCTTATCGGGCACACGCTGCCGCGCCGTAAGACGTTGCACGGGCCGTGTAAAAAAAAGGAAGAAAAGAAAGAGCGAAGGGTGAAGAGAGCGGATAGGGGCTGAGCTACGAGCGCAGGGAGAAAAATTCCACCTCGCGAAATTGCAAATCGACTCCGATCACCACCCTCCTCTTACTCTTGCGGTAGGGAAACCTCTCTCGAGGAAGTCTCGAGCGAGAGTCGACCACCACCACGCGAATACTTCACCGACCAAAGTACTGGGGGTGGATGTTACGAGGTTACGATAAATCAGGGTTAAAGGCGTTTACCTTCTACGTAGAATCTATCGAATCGGGTTTTAGATCGCTTTGCCTCGAGTCTAGAGAATAACGAAACTGACCTGGCGCATGGACCCTCGAGATTCATGCAACGGTACACGTAAGTACTTCCGGACCGATGAAGTTTCGTCGTACGACAGATTGGAATTGAAGAATTTATTCCTTCGGTTTGGCTTCGCGCACCGATGTAGATGGGAAAGAGGAGGCGCGAGAAGGATTTCGATTCCAATCGCGTCGGCATCGAACGCTGGGTCGAGAATCGTGGGGTGGCGGTAAGGAATCGCGAACTTTCAATCTCATCGGACAAATATGATGGCGCGATTGAATTCGGCCGGATATAAACTCGCGGGTGCCACGCGCAGTCGTGAAATTTTACGAGGCCGGTTTATCGGCGTTCCTCGAGATCCCCCAAAAGAACATCCGCGAACATACCCGCGAGATTCTCGAACGTGTTCATCCGCGTGATCGGACACTTTCGTTTGACGAGAGGAAGAGAGCCGATGAAAATTTTCGTCGATCTAGCAATCGTCAAAAAAAAGCGTCTCACTCTCGTTGTAATTAAAAATTGCCGATCGGAAGAATTTTCCATCGCCTCGGTGTTTCTCCGACATTTTCTCGTTTCGCAGTCCACGGCCGATAATCATCGGTCAAGTTTTTTACCGTCGGTCACGCGCGAGTGCCGCGTCCAATCAGCGTAGGTGCGCAACGGGCGATAAACCGCCGATAAATCCGACCGTTTCGAATTTAACGTTCGAGATATCGATAGGCGGCGATCGCGCCGCCCGCTCGCTCGTGAAACGATATTCATAACCGAGATCTACCCCTCACGGGTGCCGGAAGCGGAGCCGAGGCGAACGAACGCGTCCCCGGAAGCGGAACGAATCACTTCGCCGAAAGTAATTGTTATTGCGCGATCGACCAAAGAAGTGGCGCGCGTGCAATGCCAGTGCTCGGAGATTTTCCGAATTAATCCAAATTTTTCCGACTGGAGAGCTCTCCGCGCTGGACGATTATTCCTGAGAATTCTGACATTTTCATCGCGACGATCAAATTAGCGTACATATTTTATTTATACGATTATTCCTCGAAAGAGGAGAATGTTCATTGATACTTCGTCGATTCCTCACCTGCTCGTACTTCTCGAGCTCTTGGTGGTAGATCTGCCTAATCTGGGCGAGTTTCGCCCTGTAATCCGAGTGCTCGATGGCGTTGTCAGGTTGTCCAGGTGGTCCAGCGGCCGCGGCCGCGGAGGCGGATGCCGCCGCTCCAGCACCACCACCCTTCTCGGGACCAGCGACACCCTCGGCGATCAGCATGTTGTCCAGCCTCATTAACTGTGGATCAGGCGGTTCCTCTTCCTGGGTGTTCCTCAGGGACAGCACTGTAAGCAGAAATAGAGAGCGAACTTAAAATTTCTGCTCCACGTAGGGTGAACACGTTGAACTCGTTAAGCTCATTCTCACAAGCTCATTCTCACAAGCTTATTTGAGAATCACCCCGTCACACGAATCGCATTCACTCGCGATAATCCGGCAGACGAGAGTTCTCGCGCTCTTCTCAACTTCCTCCGTGACGCAGAGAAAAGGAAATAAAGAGGAAAAAGGATTTCTTACTACGCAAGGAGGGATCGTCGCTAATTTATCGTCCTGCTCGGCTCGTAATGAGGCGGCGGGACACCTGCCACCGCGAGAGACCACCTCGATACCCGAGACTCGTTTTTTATAGGATCCTTCCTCCTTTCCTCTTCGCAAGGGAAAAGACTCGTCGAAAGCCGAACTAAAGAGCCGCGCGTTTAAGAATCGACTAGATGCTGGAGGAGAGTGAAGGAAGAAGAGGAAAATTCAGAGAGAAAGGAGAGAGCGAGAGAAGTTGACCGATCGTAAAAGAATCAATTCTTCGTCTCTCTTTTTCTCTCGCTCATTCTCTCACACTTTCTGGCACTCTCTCGTGCTACCTCTTTACCCTCGCTCCTTCTCAGCCGCCTCCCCCGTCTTTAAGGGCCCCGCGCGCACGCAGTGGTTTAGAACGGGTGGTTTTCCGCGGGCGTAACAGTGGTTTTATTGTACTTTTACGGCGCATGATGGAGCCGGACGACCCATAAAACCGCAGAGCGAGGGACTTTCCTTGCGCGTCCTGCCGTTCTCCACCTCCTCTCGTCTCCTTCTTCGAGAAACGTCCGCGGAAGAGATGCAGCCACGTCGTCTTCGACAGTTTTCACCCCCTGCGCGCACACTCGTGCACGCGAGAAACCATCCCCGTTATCCCGGCAGCGAGCGCGTGAACACGCACACGTTTAGGTGGATCGATAAGAAGGCACGCACACGTACGACACGCACGCGCGCATACACAAAAGTGCGGTATGCAAGCGCGAGCCGGGAGGGATGAAGAGCTCTCGAGGAGTTGTGCAAAGTGTCGTAAGATATATCTCATCCGCGAGAAGGACACTCGGCTCTCGCGTTCTCGCTCCCCTTTGTCGGCATGAAAAACCACGCGATGAGGTGAGTCGTCGAGCGAGAAGATGAAGTTAGTTCGTAATTGCGAGACTAAGGGTGTCCAGTAATTTAAGCCACGGTACGAAAGAGAGCGGCGGACGCGTGCATTTTTCACCGGTACACCGCGTGCGCGCCACTTTCGACGTTAGTTCCTTCTCCGTTCTCGCGAGGACGGTGCTGGAAGGGAAGCACGCGCATCGATGAATTCTCGAATAACGAAGGAGAAGAGTTTTCCCACGACCTTTCGAAAAGTTCGTTTCCCAACTGTGGCCAAACATCGATTAGATTCGGCGAACGAAGTTAATCGCAAGTTCACAGTCGAGCTGTGATTTAAATTCGTTACCGGCACCCCTCTTTCCAACCCCACCACCGTCTCACTCGCTTCCCATCTGCAGGCAAAAAAGTCTCCAGAGACGCGCGCGCGCGCTCAGCCCTGGAATGAATGAGGAAAGGAGGGTAAAAGTTCTCCGGCATTCGCGAGAGCGTGAAACGAATGCGCGGAGCTAATGCATTTATACGAAGTGTAACAATTAGGGGTGGGTAACGAAAGGGATGGAAACTTGCGGCTTCGGGGTCCTTACTCACGGGACTTTCCCGAATAGGATGAACGGAGAAAGATGCGTCCTTCACCTCGGTGGCTCTCTTATTATCCCGAATCTTTGACGTCATTATCGAACGACCACCCTTCTACCTCTTTCACCCCCTCGTGCCAGTGGAGAGAATTATGCACGCGGTGGGAGCTGGGAAGGATCTTCACGAAACGGAATAAAATAAAGTCCCTTGCAAGTTTGCGAAGACTTAGGACGCGGTTAACGACAGTCGGAGGAACGTACCGTTAAAACTTCGATACCATTCCACCCTCTCTTTCTTCCTCTCCATACTCCTTTGCCGCGAAAAGCCCCGCAGGATCGGAGCGAGAAGTTCGCGGCAGCCCGTGCACATCGCGAGGGATAATTAAAAATGGAAAGGCCTTAGCCGCGTCGTCGTCGTTCCGCTGCCAAAGACGCAGGAATAAAACGTTCGTTTACGGCCGCGTTCGGATGCCTTCTGCCGAGGAAGAAGTTGTTCCATTCAAAGTTAAAGGCCCACGAGTGCCGCGGACGACGCCCGGCAGTTTCGACTAACGTTCCGAGGAATCGTTACGAGGGCCGGGGTGAAAAAGTGTCTCGAGGTTATTTAACTGGGTCAGAATACACCTGTAAGAAGGATCGCGCTTAACGACGTTCTCTCGAGGCGAACAGGCAGGTAAATCTTACGAGTTATTCGCTCCTCGTAAATTCAACGGCGCACCTTCAATATTCATAATCGTAATCGATGCGAGGCCGTGAATTTTGAACCTTATTCGGTGAGCGATCTTGAGAAATATCGGCGTCGAATTAACCGTTCGGAATTATTTTTGAGGGAGCAATTCGCTCGCGAAGAGGAGGAAGGTGGTTTAAAAGGTGAGGAGGGGGGTGGCTTACGGGCAATAATCTGGCCATTAGGGGGTGCAAGGGGTGGCCCTTCGTGCCACGTCCGGGGGGGTTGGCAGCCTCCTACGGGGGTCCTTACAAGCGCGTAAACTCAGTTTTACTAGCAGTTAACATTTTACGACTCAGACGGTCTGCCCCAGTCTCTCTCTCTTCCCCTCCGTCGCTTGCTTTCTCTATCCAGCTGGCGTACATGTACACACACGTAGGAAAGTCTCGCTCATTCTCCTCATTTCTCACCCCACTGAGCCCGTGTGCGCGAGCGCGTCGACACACAGGAGTCTACGCACCCTAGTTCTCTCCCTTTCACGCTCTCTTCAGTCATTCCCTCGTTCTCTCCCTCTCGCGTTCTTCAGTCATTCACTCGGAAGCTTCAACGTCCCGGGGCAGACGTCGCGAATGAACGCAGCACCCACGTGCGAGACACCCGGTAGACGAACGTGGATCTCCACGACCGTTTTCGAGGGTCCTCCATAAGCACACTACATTAATATGGCACCCCGTTTGAAGATCAGCCTAATCGTCCCACAAATTTATATCACATCCTGAAGGACCCTGCGTGCTCGGTGGAGATTACGAGATTTCAAGCGCGTAGCGAGAGAACGTCAAGGAGAGGGAACTTTTTTTTCACGCATCGAGGGGACCCGGAAAAATTTGCGAAAATCGACGAAAGCGAGCAACACTCGGCGACAGAGAGCAGAAACGAGGCGAGAGGACTGAAAGTGGGAGGGACATCGATGCGCGCGCGAGGTCGTTAAAAAAAATCGACGAGGCGCCACGCGGTCGAGTTTTAATCGATCGCTCGAAAACGCGAACGGGCGCGAGGCAACGGTGAGAGAAAGAGAGGGACAGAAATCGCGCGAAGCAAAAAGGAGAGAGAAGATCGGCGCCCGATTGGGGAGGGCGGAGTGGAAAACCGAGCGAATTCCTTCGACGTCAATGAAACACTCCCATAGCACGATTTAATAATTCAGCCGGAAATCCAATTACGAGCAGGAGGACGCCGCTCGATCGCGCCTCCCGATATAATTAATTCATCGTTCGGTCGTTAATTAGCACGGGAGTTAGGTGCCACCTCGCACTCCCGCTCGATCCCTCGCGCTTTTTACGAATATTCAGGTGAACGGAGCGTCGACGAGAGAAGAGAAGAGGATCACGCGCGAATATTGGTATGCATAAAAACATGTAATTCCAACGATTCGAGAGCTCTCGCGTGGGTGGCACGAGCCATCGACGTAATAAGCCTGGAACGGATTGCGCGTCCACGGACGCGAGAGGTTTTGACCGAAGCCCAGGAGCCACGGATAGCAAAATTCCATCCGTTGGATCCTGAAATATGCAACGAGCGCGGGCGTGCGAGCGAGCGAACGCGAGAGGCCGGAAACCAACCCCCGTCGAAACAACCCTCGGGATAATTTAGATTCGTGAAGCACAACGACGGCGGTGGCGGTGGTGGTGGCGGTGGCAACGGAGCGGGAATGTGGAGAGCGGGGATGGCGGGAGAAGGGTGGTGGAGAGCGGAGGCGGTGGTAGCAGCTACGTTGTTCGTGTAGTGACGACGACGACGACGACGACGATGGTGGTGGTGGTGGCAGTGGTGGAGCCAGCAGAGCGACGGTGGTGTGTATTGATCTAAACGGGAACCCGTGAAAGCAATTAAGATAAGGCACGGTAACAAAGGGTTGTCGGCTGCTACCCCGCTTTTCCGCGCTGGGAAAACAGAAAGAGAGAAACGGAGATGAAGAAGGCAACGGCAGCGGACACGCTCGAGCAAGAATGTATCGGAGAGGGGTTGCGAGGTGGAAGAGAGTGAGAGGAGGGAGGTGAGGGTAGGGGAAAGAGGGAAACGAAGTCGCGAGCGGAGAGACGAACGCGTGAAGCGAGAGAATTGGATGGAGAGGGTGGAACGGTGGAATGGCGGGACCAAGGGAATGGAAAAGAAAGATAGGGGTGGGAGAAGAGAGATGGATAAATTGGATGTATGTTTTCGAGCGTCGGGCTGACTAAACCCTTTAAAAAGGAATATCCACGGGGGCCGATCCTGAGAGTTGTGTGTAACCTGGATTCGACTTGAATCGTGCTAACGCGAAATCGGCGGATGCTTCGCGGAAATCTGAAGGCAGCTTCGACATGCTTTACCCTTTTTAAATAGGCAACCCCGCACGGTCCGAGGCAAGGTAAATTGCGTGTACCAAGGGTACGCGGCGTGCCTACACAGTCGCCGTATCTCGACAATCGCAGCTGGTGGGCAATAACTGCGTTATCGATTCGATGGGAACTTATTGCTGGATAAACATTGCGCGAAGAACGGTACGCGCCATTCATTTACAGCGAGTGCGCGAGCCACGATAACGATTGGAGAATAATAACCGGCGCGAGTTTGTACTTCACGCTCGGAAATACATCGCGAGGAGTTGAGCGCACGGGCGGGGTAAGCAGTCACCAGTGAGTGCGAGGAGAGAGCGCGTAAAATTTTTCTTTTGCGTTAGAAGCGCGCGATCGGCGAATCGAAATAAAAAGTAGTAGCCCGAGCGCGATTACGGTTCGTGAAACAAGCTCGTCGATTAAATATTCGATCCTTAATTGGAAGCGGCGAAAACGAAGCGAAAAGGAAAAGAAAAAAGTGTCCTCTTCGTTAGAATCGGTCCTCGTTAACGCGCGCTCGCTCGTGCGAATGCATTAATCAAACGATATCGGCGCGCGCGCACGCTCCTGGCCCGATGTAATTTTATATTTCCCAGGGCGGCCACCTTTTGCACCGCGGCAAGATTGAATTTCATCTCGCGTATCGATACCCAGTATCAGCAGGATTCGAATCCTGACCCAGTTCAAAGCACCCGTTTTCTCGTCCCCCTTCTTCCCTTCTCGTCCCTTCCGTCCTCATCCTCCTCTTCCAATCCTGGATGGCCCTTCTTCGGTCGGCGCGTGGAGAATCGATTTCCAAAATCCATTCAATTTTTTTTTTCGCCCTCTCCTTCGACGCCCTCCTCCTCCTTCACCACCACCGACGCTGCTCCCCGATCGTCTCCTCGTCCTCCTGCTCGGGCCTTCGCACTCGCCCTTTCTCACGAGTTCCCTTGATCCGCTCGGAGAGAGCCCAGAGGGACGTGGGAGAAAATGGAAGGGAGAGAGAGTCGGATAAAGAGGGGATGGCAAACCCCGAATGGCTGCTCTTTTAATTCGAGGGAGAATCCCAATAGAAGGGGCGAATTTTCTCCGTTTCGCCCCACTTTATCTTCGCGTTTCTTCCTTCTCGCTCGTCCCTACTCTCCTCTCTCCTTCTGTTCCGTTGGCGCACGAGAGCAAGACAGAAGAGGATAGAGGGAGAGAGACTGGATGCCTCCGGGATCTGATATCGACACCGAGCCCCGTAAGAATATCCCGGTCTTTTCTGATTTACGAAGGAAATCGAGAGAAACCGGATATTCGCTTTGCGCCCTGTTGATATCGTGTTTCGCACTCCTTTTCTCTCTGGACGCCGGTGTCGCTCTCGCTTGCTCTTGCCAAAAGAATTATTAGAATGGTTCCGTGCCAGATTCGAATGTTTAAGAGAACCCCCTTTCTCTCTCTCTTTCATTTTCTCTGTGCTCGGTGGCGACACGTCTCACGAATCGGGCGTGCCAAAAAATTCGTCGGAAGAGGAAAATTATTCAACAGTATCGACGACGACGCTCCCCACTCGCGCGAGCCGCGACTTATTTCTATAACACGGTAAAAATGGCACCGACCAGCAAGTGACCATGGCATCGATTCTTGGCCGACAATCGCCAGGAGGACGACCAGGATGACCCTGCTCGGTGAATATTTCTCAAAGAGCGCGTCCTCGAACTCGTCGCGAATTTTCCGTACCGACGAAAAGGAGAAGTTCCACTCGATACAAACTCCGGCACTCCTATTTGCGGAGAGAGAGTCCTCGAGCACTGCGGCGTACGTCATTCGGCCGGACGTACGTATATCTTCTCAACGTTCTATGCCGCCTGCTCCTTCCTCTTCTCCTCATTCTCCTCCTTTCGCATTTCCCTCGCCCTACACCACCCATTCGTCGTGCTCCCACGCGAGGGAAAACTTTTCCACAATTTCTTTCACGCTTCGGCAATTTCGTGCTTCCGTTACGTCTGAAAAGAATTCTGGGCGAGCGAGTATCTCGCTCGGCACAATGGCTCGTGGCAATGTTTTTCCGGCATCAAGTCCGTTTTCTCCGTTGTCCGCGCGCTCCACTCGATACTTCTACTCGCGCTTTTTACCCTCTCCTCCCCCCACTTGCTCGACCCCATCCATCGTTACGCCTGTGTCGCTCGCGACGTTCCCCGGCCGAGCGGAAAATCTCACCGAGGATCGAGATCGCGAAGATGAATCCGGTGCTTTAACGGATTTCTCGAGTGACAATGGCTCGAGTAAATTTTTCGAATTTTCAATGTGAGATCTTAGACCCCCTATGTCCGTAGAATTAACTTGAGATCGATTTCTGAGGAAGCTGTCTCTTCTCCAAAATTTTCAACCCCTTCTTCGAACCCATGCTCCACGTCGAGGGGCCGTGCGGGTGCGTAAATTTCGAATTCGCTCGACCATCGCTTCTCGGTGCTTCATCCTACCCCCTCCGTCTCCTCGCCTCGCTCCACCACGTTCTCCTCCTCCTTTTTTCCAGCTACTTCCGGCCCACGGTGCTCCTCTCTTTTCCGTTCGCCGTCGCTTCTCCAGCCACCGTAAATCAAAAGTCGAAGCGAAAACGCGGCCAAATGTACGGACGGTGAGCGCTACGCCCGACGTACCGGGTGTCCGAAACGACCCGCACCACTACCGTAGGCCAATCGATCCCTCCTCCACCTTCCCTACTTCCTCCTCCGTGGGGAACGAGCGCAGGAGAGAGACCGCCGCGATGGCTCGAGACAAGAGGAAGCCGGAGAGGGAAGATAATGAAGAAATTTCCCTTCGCCGGGCAACGAGGAGCTCTTTTCTCCATGGAAATTTGAAATTATAATGCCGCGGAAATGAAAATCTACAGCGGGACGAGACATTTAAGTGGGGGCCGGAGAGGTACGTTTTCGAGATGCTTCCTCGGAGAAGCGACGCGTTAACGGTAAGAAACATTCCAGCTTGGATAATCTACGAAAATTCGACGAGATCAGCTCTCCAAATCGAGATTATTCGAAGTCCAAACGACATTCCAGAAGCTCCCTTCGATATCGGAACCCGGTCCATCCTTCGTTTTAAGTTCGCGCGAGGTCCGAGTTCGCGCGTGCTCCTCCGCATTTCTCCGCGATGGACGGAGAAAGAATGGAAAGGAGAAGAATGGGGTATCGCGCGCCGGAACGGGGGGTAGTGGAATCGACCGGAGGGGTGGTCCGCACCCCGGAGGACCAGCCGGCGGTGCGCCGCTCTCCTCGACCCTCTTCCACCCTTCTCGACTCTCCTCCATCCTCCTCCACTCGTCCCTACCGTCGAGCTCTCTCGTGGGGAGAGACGACGCCAGTGGCCTGTGGGGGTCGAATAAAATTTTACGGCCGCGAAATCGCCCAATAATTGTTACGGCTCGCTTTGATCGCGTAAAACACGTCGTAAACGTCGAAAGGGACGACCCCCCCCGGTCGACAGGAATTACTCTTAACCCCCTTACGGGGGCATTATGCCGCATTACCGACGGCGGTGGTGCTGCGTTTGCGTCTCCGCTCGCTTTCTGCCGCTCGACGTGGAGGACTACTACTACGGAGCGTTCTCGTCGTCGTCGTTGGGTTACACGAGCATTGGTAGCGGGAGCACACCGACGCGCGTATACCCTCGTCGTCCCGCGAAATCTTATCCCGTGGATCGTCGAGGGAAAGGGAGAAAAGAGACGGAGAAGCAGAAGAACGAAGAAAGAGAGGGGCAGAGAGCAAGAGACGCTCGCTCGGGATCTGCACCCCATAAAGCCACCGAAAGGAGCGATGGCCTTCGGGCTTCCTGCCGGGACGAGTTCCTTGCTTAATGCCAGTGGTGCTCACTCGATCGATACGTTTTAATTGGAGCCCTCGCCCCCCCGGGGACGCACCGTCGCGCACGGATATCTTTCGTGGAAATTCGAGCGCGCGATATTGCCCCATGTTGCCGGGCGCTCTGCGCGCTCCTTCCGGAAAATAACGGCGGGTGATCTCCACGCGATTCGAGCCAGCCTCGGAAGGGTGGGGTAGCGAGTGTTTGATTTATCGGTACGCGAGGTAAATTTCTGAATTACCGTCTCAACGATCTTCACCCTCCCGCGAGTCCTCCTACACGTTCGATTACCCTAAAGCCCTAAGCGCGATGTTTTATCGCGCGAACGAACGAGCGGAGAGAAGTTCGATTTATCCGCCACCCCATAAATCGTCGAAATGAGCAATGGCCTTAGGGTCACCTGCCATCAGCAGTCCATGCTCGATGTCATGGGGGTAGAGGCGGAGGTGGAGGCGGAGGAGGCTCGACGCGGCACGAAAACTTTCGATAGCGATCGCGACGGGTTAGCTATCGTGTAACAAATCGTGTTATCCGATACGCGCCGGCTCTACCCCTCGGGTTGCCCGATCGAAACGTCTAATCCAATTTTATCGGTCAAGTCACTAGGCACGACACGTCTCGATGCAGTTCCGATCGGATCGTCGATAAGCCAGGCCTACGCTCTATCTGTGCTCGCTCATTTTTTTTCCTCTTCATTCTTTTCGACAGCCACACTATAATTTTCCACGTCAATCGCAACCCTTCCCTTTCACCGATTATATCACCGAATACGATCTTTTTATTTCCTCGGCGGACACTGGCGCGCGGGCCACGGTATTATTTCCCTTTCAGATGCCCCCATTAGGGGTCCCCCACATTCTCCTTGAGAAATCATTAAAATGCCGCGAACGCACTTGCGATTCCCTCGTTTCTACCCGCAGCATACTAGCATTAGCATTGCCGATAATGCGACGATAATTTTCTTGCGTGCTGCTTCCTCCCAGATCCTTACACCTCCTTCGCCTTTCTCTCCATATTCGCTTCTTCTACCTACTCCTCTCTCTCTCTCTCTCTCTCTCTCGTTCTTGTCCTCCCCACGTGCCAGCATCGTATCACTAATGCGGATCGGAGGAGACGCGCATTTAGCTTCGCACCCCATAACGCCACCAAAAGGGAGCAATAGCCTTTGTGCCTCTTGCGGCGAAGGAGCTTCGTCCTCAATGCCAGAGGCTCTCCCGTCCCGCCGATTGACCGAAAACTGTTAATCGTCCTCGCGCGCGCTCTCATCCCATTGTCGTCGAGCGGAATTTCGACCAACTCAAGCGAGAAGAAAAAAGTACTTTGGGTAGACGCGAGGAAGAGAAACTCTCGTAAAAGGGCGCGCGTAAAATAAAATCAGCGGGCATTAAGGCGGACGATAAATATTTTACGCCTGATTATACTCCGAGTAGAAGAAGTCCATACGGGATTACGTATGATCTAGGAAGGATGAGAAGATGGTGCACGGCGTGCTGCGCTTGCATTCGCGCGAGAAAGAGGAAGGGAGAGGGAGAAGGATCCTGAAAATGGTCCTCCCACGCGGAGCAACGAGATTCGAATCCCGTAAAATCAGCAAAATCGGGAAGGATAGTTTACAGGAGTCGCGAGTGCATCTCGATGTTCTCATCGAACGGGGTGAAAGAAAAGGATGCTCTTTCGGCGAGGAGCTCGAAGATGCACTTCTTCTTTGTAATACAAAAATCCGTAGAACCCGGTGAATCTCGCGAATGCGGATTTTATTTCTCAATTCTCAACGACAGATATAACGATATCCGAGGACCGCCCCGTTGAATCCGATAAAATTTCAAAATCCGCGCGCAGTGAGAGACCCTGCGCCTTCGTGTACCTACCGCGACCCTTTCTCTCTTTCTCCGTCTACTCGGATCTCGAGACGGTTTACTTCGGAGCGAACGGAGCATGGTACCGGGGGCATACGTATACCGCGTCTGCATGCTCGCGCGCTCGCTCGTCGTCCTTACGAGACGGAGAAAGGGAAGCGGAGAACGCGCGCGCGTGTGCCTCCGTGCACGTGCACGTAAGTCGTCGCCCGTGTGTCCCGGCAAAGAGGTCGAGCAAGATCTTTTAATGAAACGCGGATGTTAGAATGGCAGGAATGCTGCAAAATGGTCTAGGCGTGCTATGTTACGCTACGTGCGTCCCACAGCTCTCACGAGTGGTGCGCACACGAGCCCACACACACACGGATTCATGACGTTCCAACTGTGAAAGACTCGGTGCGGGTGTGTGTGTGCGCGCGCGCGCACGAGTACACGCCTGCATCTCGAGGCAAATTAAGCCCCTCGACTCCGCTTCGACTTCGTTATTGAAGTGGCAGCATTCCTGCTCCAGGAACCCTCAAGGATCTGTCTTCTCTACTCTCTCGTGCCCTCTCCTTTTCTCTTCGCGCTCACTCTCTCTCTATCTCTTTCCTCGCCAGCACTTTACCGGGTCCGACGACGACAGCCAGACTTTTTAACGGCTTAATAATGACGACGTATATCCGTGACGATTCGACGACGTGATCGGACTGAATCGCTCACAGAGAGACCGACCACTCGTCGCTCTTCTCTCCCGCTCTCATTCGCCTATCTCCCTTTTCTTTGTTTCTTTGGGCGCGAGCAGAGCGACGAAGAATTACCGTCCACCGTTCGACCAGCGAGCGCGGCCCCTTCATTCCGCGCGACGTGACTCGAGCACGCACGAGAGCGCGCCGATTCACGGGAGAAGCGCGCGCGGTAAAGTGGATCGAGATCTCGTTTTATTTCCGCTCCTCTTACTCTTGTTTTTTTTCTTTTCAATCTCGCTCTCTTTCTCTCTCTCTCTCTCTCTCTTGACGTCCGACGTCGAGACGAATTCCGGAGCGCCGGAAAAAATTCTCTACAAATTCCCATATACGGTGAGTTTTCCTTCTGCCTACGCGCGCACTGCTTCTAGATTCGCGCGAGAATGTATAAAAACGTAATTTTTTTCCAGGCACGAGGTGCTTCGAGCGATTCGTATAATGAGCTGCCACGAGGCGAGGGAGGATCGACGAGGGCAAGGAAGGTCTCTGCATTGCCACATCCGTGCTGTAAACACGCGAGGGAAGAAGGAAGAAGGGGCCTGCGGTGTTTTACCGCAAAGATTACTTCGTCCTAGATGTCTCCTGGTACAAAGTGCCGTCACGCGACAGTTAAGCGAATCCGCTTATAAACTTCCACCCGGATTGTACCTAGCTCGGGCGTACTTGCATAATGTTGCGAATCGGAGCTGTGCCGGGACGATCGCGGGCGGAAGGGTAGAACTCCGAGGTTGTTGACGAGGGAGAAATTGGACGCGTGACGTACGTGACGAAAGGAGGCCTCGGCATCGAAATTTAATTCACGAAGCGAGAGAGGAATTCCGCTTCGATCACGAGCGCACCGAAAGAATTCACGTAGGAGAACGTTTAAGTACGATGGAACGCGAGAGGGGCACGCGAGGATGTAGAGGCGTGGAAGAAGCAGGACGTTTGGCGTACCTACCTCGCTAAGAAGGAGATTAAAAAGAAATGGGAGGGAAGGAATGAAATGGAAGGAGCGAGAATACGGAGGAGTAGGGGTATTAATAAAACGTTGTGCGACGTGGGCGGAGGAAGGAAGAGGGTGAATGTGCTGGCGGTGGAAAAAAGAGAGAAAAAGGGAGAATACGAGGGAAAGAGAGGGAGAGGGAAGAGCGGTGGAAAAAGAAATTCTTATTGCCTGGCAAGTCCGGCTTTTCCGCAATATACAGCGCAGGTGTACCGAATGTGTTGCCCCCCACTCGATCCCTTCCGCTAAGGGCTGAAACACCCGCCGCGCCACGCATGGCCAGAGGACTGTACGTACACGCCATGTCCGTCCACCATTTCGCCCTCGGTGGTGCTCGCCGCTGCCTTTTCTTCATCCTGTCCGTCGTAAAAAAAGCCTCCCCTATCTTCGCCTACACCCTCACTCTTCGGCCCACTACGTTACACGGGGTGACTTTTAATTAATAACCATTCGCTTCCACATCAACGCTTCTCACCGCGAGAACCGCGTCGAGAAACTGCAATTCGTAACATTGGTGTCGAACGTAATTCCACAATTTCCCGCTTCCCAATTCTGTCTTTTGCAGGCGCTCGATATATCCGCCGGTTGATATCATTCCAGTATGACAAATCGCCCCGCCGCGCGCCACCCGCTGCACATTTTATTCCGAGAAATTACTCGGCTATCCATTTTTATCGAAAAAGGTGCATGCACTACCCCGCGGTCCCACGTGGCCGATAGAATCCGCTAACGACCATTCCGCCGCCCTTCTCTCGTCTCGTCACGTTCGTCACGAAGGTGAAATTCGTGACGTTTTCAACGCGATTTCTCTCCGCCCTATCGACGCCCACGAGCTCAGCGCCACCGGAGCCAATCGTTTTCGCGTCGTTCGATAAAAATCGCGCGCGATCCACTCGACCGACAACGACGACTCTCGAGTGCCGAATTTTATCGTCGTCCATTTCTGCCGACCGGCGAGGTCATAATCTCTCCGGATTAAAAGTTAAAAGTGGAAACGGGACAACGAGAGGGTCGGTGCTTGTTTCTGTGCTTTATTCATAGAAGACCGTCGCGACTAGGGGGTGGTATTCGAGGAAAAACGTCGGTGGAAAGTTTCAAGGCAGCCCGAGGCGCGCATAGGTTATGAGAGAGAAGACCAACCGCGGGAGACAGTGGAACGGCAAATGTTGTCTTATGCCCGCCACGCTATTCCAGCAGTCACATAAAATCGATTGAATAAACATGACGCGGGGGCGCCCAGGTACCCCTGGAAGCTAAAGCCCCGTGAGCTTCGACGGTGAAACAGGTCCATAATCGCCTAATGACTCTATAACCTTGTTTATGCCCCGGACACTCTCTCTCTCTCTCCCTCGTTTCCTCTCATCCTCTTTCCTTCCACCTTCGGCGTCTCACCCTCTGCCGCGCGCCACGGACCACAACCAGGAAACCAGTTTTCGCCAACAGGATCGTATACGAAGGATGGATGGATCTCCTCGATTTCATTTATACGCGATAAAAGCGCTACTCGAGAGGAGCAGCGGCGTACGCACGGCAATTCCATCGGAGTTTCATTTCACAGGGAAACTGAGCGCGTCGCGTCGGCGGTCCGATCTCGAGTCGAGAGACGGGAATTTTATTCGCGGACCCTACCACCTCTCAACCTCTCATCCTCCTCTAATCGTCATTATTATCGCCGTTATTTCAGCCGTCCGGTGAAATTCCACGGGGGTACCGGCGCGCTTCCTCTCTGCTCTTCGTCCAGTCGAGAAGCGGTGGAGGTGGAGTAGAAGGACGAGGAGAAAGAGGATGCTTTCTTCTTTGCGCTCGAGCCTTTTTCCCAAGGGGGGTGGTGGTGGACTTGGAGCGCGTCGGGCACCGGGCGGCAGCTAGGAGCACAGACGGAAAGGGAGAAAGAGAGAGAAGATGAAGAGAAAAGAGAAAGAGAGAGAGAGAACGAGGAGGTGAGAGGCGCGAGGGGGTGTAGAAGGGTGGAAAGACGCGGATGGGACGAGATCCGGAAGGGCGGTGGGTGAAGGGGCAGGCAAGGAAGGAAAAGAGAGAACGAAGGAGCGAGAAGGAGTGAGAAGAAGAGAGAGGAGAACGCGGAAAGAGAGTACTGCGAAAGAGAGCGAAGGACGGCGCGGCGGTGGCGACGGGGGTGGCTTCGGGGGTGGCGGAAGGTGGACGGTGGGAGGGGGTGCACCGCCGTTTCTGGGGGTGGGAGCAGGAGGCAACGTGGCGTATTGATCGAGTGGCTCTCGCGTCGACCAACACCACTACCATCACCACCACCCTCGAGCCACCCTCTACACGTGAACAACCCCACACGAATTTCTCCCACCAGCACGTGCGTACACACATACATTATTGGTGAACGTGCATGCGAGAAAGTCCTCGTGTGCGAGTACGGTGGACGCGTGTGCACTCGACGTTCCGCACGATGTGTTTACGTACCCACACGGTCGCGCGGGAGACACGCGTGCACGCACACGCGCGTCAAACGGCACTCGCACACGCTATTCGTCGGTGGGTCTGGATAACAGGAAAGGCAATGGTCAGAAAATAACTCAGCCGACGTCACGTGCGCTCGTGCACGCGCGTCTACGTGTTATTCTCCGGGTACGTTTCTATGCGGAATTGCTCGTGGATTTTGAAGAGGCGCGCGTGAAGGATCGAACGCGGGTGTGCGAGTGCGTGCGTGTGACGCGCGAGTATTCGCCGGACACGTTGAAAACACCATGATCTATGGCGGGCGCATCCCGACGAATAACGCGGAGACACTTGGCCTGGAAAATCTCCGGAGTGCATTCGCACGGATGCACCGGTAACTGCACGTACATGGAACGGCGAGTGCGCACGGGGGCATGGAACGCGTCCGATGATCGCAGTAAGGAACGAGAGCGTTATTCATGCCCTTCCCTCGTCGTCATTCGCCTCTCTCTTTCTCTCTCTCTCACTCTCTCTGGCGCCCTTTCGCGCGCCCTCCGTTCACGATGAAAATTTCACCGGTGGAAAAAAGCGCTCGTTCGAGGATTTAATTTATTTTTATTTCTACGCGACAGCGTACCCAGAGGAAATCGTGAGCGCGCGCACAAGCGGGAAACGAGACGTAAAATGGAAATCAAAGCCGCGCGGGGTGGATGGAACACGCCGGTATCTTCTTTCGAGATGTTCTCAAATTTTTCGATCATTCGAGGGGACTTCGTCGCTCGCCTTCTCCTCGTATCCTCTTTCAAGGATGGATAGGATCCGAAGACTCCTTCGCGTTTCATTTTCATGCCGGTGACTCCCCGGGGTGCCATAAACGCACACACCTCGTGTCGGTCGCCGGATCACCCTTGGAAAAAGACACCCTCCACCTTTACCAGCTCGCCGCCACCCTTCTCCATCCGCCTAACGAGAACTGCCCCGGCTGTACCCTCGCGCGAGAGGAAAGCGTGGAAATCGGGACTACAGGACGCGAAGTGCTCCCGCGTCCAGAGGGACGAGATCGTTATCGATGGCGAACGATTGCTAAATATTTATCAGGGGTCTCCTTTGTGGAAAATCTCTCGCCCCAATGAATACGGAGAAGGACATAAAATCTTAACGAGCCGAGGACGATTTTACGGGGGAAGCCTAATAAGGCTCTACGCAACGTAAAGGGTGCGGGTCGTTGCATAAAGATTTGCGAATAATCAAAAACAACGTTTGTTTCGTTGATCGTTTCTTTCGCGGGAATACATTTCATCCCCCTTCCACCTCTCACTTCACCTCGGCAACGAACAAGAAATCAAAAGGATTCTCTTTACGATCGTCTACGAGTAATTGTTGGAAGATACCGCAACGTGGCTCGACAAAGGAGAACCGGGAGGAATGTCGCATACGTTGCGGGCGAACGATGCTCGGTATTACACGGCACTATGTACGAGCGTGGAGGAGGACGAGAAGGAAGAGGAGAACGCGCGGAGAACAACAACAAAGAAAAACTTACTCTCAGGGCCTCGCAAGCGTCGTACATTCTCCTCTTTATATAGCCGCGCGAATGCATAAATGCAAGATGTAGCCCGATCGGCGAAAATTCCCTCGTTCCTTTCCACCTCCACCCACCTGCTTCTTCCCCCGTCAGAAATTTTCTCTCTGTACGAGGGAACACGGTGTCGATGCATACGAATATATTTCATGCGTGCGGATAACGTTGCGCATGTACACACGCGCGCACGCAGGCTCCGCGCCACCTCTACCGCCCCATCCCTCCTCCAACCTTCTCCCCTTTTGTACCCACCGAGACATTTTTCTCGTAGCCATCGCCGTGCATGCATAATGCATCGCATACGGCAGAGAGGAGGAGGCTGCTGCAACGGGCTCCTCTAACGCGGCGAGAATTCGAAATCCTTCGTCGCGTGGATTTTCCACGGAGGGAGGACGAGAAGGAGGAGGACGGGGTGGTAGAAGCAAGAGCTTCCTGCCACGAAAACTCAGGGATAAGTTTAAGGATTTGGCGAAACTGCTCGCGTGGAGGCAACGCTTTACTCGTTCTACGTGCCGCGCGACGAAACTCCACGAGGATTCTACTTAAAAATAAGTGGAGGAAATAAAAACAGGAGTGTCGCTCCGAAGATGGAAGATTCGCGAAGTCGACGAAATGATTCGTACGGGAATTTCGATGGAGCGCGGTGAAAAGCAGGGTGCGTAGCCGCTCGGAACGAAGACGTTTCCGCGCGGGGTTTCGCGGCGCGTCGGTGAGCGTCGCGACGTCGAAACGAGCGGCGTCAGGGCCGTGACGAGTCGGTCGGGGTGCCTGGCGCACTCGAAACGTCATATTCGAGACCCGGTTGGCCGCTCCTGCCACCAGACACACGGGACCTGTTGCTGTCGAGTTTACGGTGTTTTTACGAGCGACGTTACAGCCACCCCTGAGCACGGGGGTTGAACGCACCCCCTTCTGCTCCTCCTCGACGCGGAAACGACGTTTCCCTCTCTCTCTCTCTCTCTCTCACACACACACACACACACACACTCCGGTGTCCTCATTCTCCCTCACTCTCGCTTTCTCTCTCGCCTCTTCATTGCCGGGCCACCTATGCAAGCGTTAAGCCAGACGGAAAGAGAAACGGAGAGTGAAAGGGTTGCGAGATGGGAGGTAGGGAGGAGAGGGTGAGAGGAAGTGGAAACGGGCCATACGTCGCGCTCGTTTGCGCGTTTCTCTCTCTCTCTCTTTCTCTCTCTCGAACGCGCACTTGCCGAAGGACGCGACGAGCGGTGACAACGAGTGACTTTAATCGCCCGATCAACGCGGGGAGAGTCTCCATCGAGTGGCGTTTACGGTCCAGCCCGGATCCGTCGGTAGCGAGAGGATGCGCGAGAGGGAAGACGGGAGGATGGGTTGACGCGACAACGAGCCGGAACGTGAATCGGATCGGCGAAGATTAAAGGTGGAGATAGCGCGTCGAGGATCGCGAGCGCGGTTAATTACCCTCGATCCCTTCTCCAATTAAGCCAGAAACTTTTTCCAATGGACGGTGGAATACGAGAGATCGACTGCCATCTCTCCAAGGAAGGTATATTCTCGGCGATCGATGCCCATTTTTTCCTTCTCTCGTGAAAAAACTTCGCGGAGATCGCGCGCGTACGATGTAAAGCCACCCCCCCTTGTCGATGCGAGAGTCGAAAGATTCTGCTCGGGAAGAAGGGGTGGCGGACTACGTGCCGTCGCTCGAACTCGTGAGCTTTGGACGAAGGAATTCGCCTTCGTCGAGGAAACCACCACCACCCGCCGCGGGCGCTGAAGTAGGAGGTGGAAGGCGACGGGCGGGTGGACGAGCCAGGGGGTGGAAACAAGTGGTAAGTTTTGCGGGAGTTGAGAAACTTTCTGGCCGTCTCCGTAGCCAGCACTGAAACTTTCCAACTACCAAGTTTTGTCTCGCGCAATTAGAAGTTCCCTGTATTATTCATAACTAACGCTGCTCTTCTTCCTCCCACTTGCTCCAGCAATATTCTCTTCTTCGCTCCCCCTTTGTCCCAGCGCCGTTCTCTTCCTCCGCCTCCTCATCTTCGCCATCCTCCACCTCCCTCCTGTTCCGCGCACCTCCAGTCCCGCTAGATGTACCGACCGCTTCTTCGTAACGCGCAAAACTCAAAGACCACCGATGGCGGGGTGCAAGTCGCGCACGGTTCATGAATTTTAATGAAATCTCGAGCCAGAGATAGAAGCTCCTTCGTGTTTCTCTCCCGCTCCTATCGTCCGCCTCGGCTCTCACCCCGGAGCGACCTCTTCGCTAGTTCCCTTTTCTCACTCGTCTCCCTTCTTCTTCTCGCTCTATTCTTTCTTCTTCTTCTTCTTCTTCACGCGCGCCATCATCTTTACCGAGTCTCTCGCGCCGATCGTCCAGCCAGTCTTCTCAGTGGATACTGTGTATTTTCTAACATGTCGCACTCCGTGATACTAGATTCCGCGTAAGACGTATGATCGACAAATTTTTTTCGCTACGTCGACCCGATTGTGAATTGGGATTGACTCGCGTAGGAATGAGAACCTTAGAGATTTATCTTAGAACGACGTCTACTGTCTAATTCGTGCCCCTCCATGTAGAAAGGGCGAAACCCTGCGCACCGAGAAGCGGAGTAGCGCGTGACGTAATGCGAGATATTGCATTCTAGGAACTTAGGTTGATAACTTTCCTTATACGTATACGAAGACCACGACGGGACTTTTTCTCCCGTCACGCGTCTCCGCTCCACGTTCTCTTCCGGAATCGATACGCCACGGATAGTTACCGATAAAAAATTCGGAAACGTTACTAACTTACCACCGTACTCTGGTAACTGGGTCAGCAGGGGAGTAACGGGGCGCGCGTGCTTCCCATGGATTTCGCAGGAAGATCGGTAGAGCGAATAGAATCTTTGGAGAAAATCGTGAGCACGAATCCACGTGGAATATATCCACCTGAAACGCGAGGAAACAATTCTCCTCGACTAGCAAATTATAATTATCGGTTAACTATACTCGACAAAAAGTATCTTTCGAAGACGCCGATGAAAAGCGGCGACAACGAACGCGGACGAAATGACGATTCACGGGGAGGTGTTCCGCGGTGTAGGTGCGCGCGCCCCGCAGGACAAACTGACGAGTGTACCTCAAGGACGTGGCCTGTCATTTCACTGTCATTCTCCTGTCAACCGATACACACCGGCGGAATCGAAATGGAATTAAATCAACGATAACGGCCGCGCTCGCGTGCGAACGCGGACAGCACGGCTAGCGGGGAGAGTGTGAAACATTCGTGGAGAAAGAGGCGTGGTGAGAAGAGGTTCGATGCAGATGGTCCGAGTTTGGTGCGCGTGAAGCGTGTATATAATCGCGGGCGGGGAGGAGGAGGGTTCCGTTCTCCCGCGTAAAATGGCATCCCCTCGTGTTCTCCGCACTTTCCGTCTAAGGGTCGTCGCGTGTCTGAGGTTGTCAGTCGCCGCGGAACGAGTCGACGCAGTGATACTTATTTCATGGCAAGGAGAGCACGAGGATATTGTTATCCCCGAGGGTGGCACGCCATTCACCTGTCACTTCGTATCCCCGACCCCTTTGAAGTGGGAAAGGGCGAGCGAGCGAGGGAAAGCGGCAAGCGTGGGGAGCCGCGAGAGGGCAAACCACCACCTACCCGCAGCACCACACCGAGCTCTGATCGAATTTATCCCCGTGGAAAGTGAACCGTAGTTATCCGACGGAACGCGCATCGCGATCCCAGCGCGGCACGATTTTTCCTCCTCGTAATCGCGCGAGGTCGGAAAACGTTTGAAAGGAAAGGAAGAAGATTACGACAGATCGGTGAATTGCGACCGAGAAGGGTAGGGGACGAAAGTTGTTCGAGATTCTGCACGTTCGAAAGATTTCTAAAAAGAAATAAGTGCAAAATTCGTCGAACCCGCGGTCGACGATTCTTGCGTCTTCTCAAATTACTCTGGTTAATAACAGTGATTAGAGCAATTTCGAACGAACGAATTCGATTTTTGGAATCTGCGTCCTCGATTTAGTAAATAACGAGTCTCGCTTTCACAACAACAACAAAAATGCTTCTTTCGTTGATCCGTGTTATCTTCTCGCGCCGGTACGCTTTCTTTTTTCCTTTCGCGGTACGCGACGACAGGCGAGGAGAGAAAAAGAGAGAGAGAGAGACTGATTGGAATTCGAAAGAAGGCGGGATCGATCGGTGAGAAGAGAAAAGCTCTGCCGCGTGTTTCAGTCCCAAAGGGAACGAAAAGGGGGCCTAACGACCCGCGGTACGAGCTTCTCCTCGCCCCATGCAATCTCCATAGAATTACCATACGATTAAGAATACCGGCCCCCGCCGCGCGCGCGCGGCATAGGAGCCGAGAGTAGCCCTCGAGAGTCACCCAATTAGCCTCTCCTGGTCCTCCGAGGATCCTCTTTCTCTCCCTCCTCGATGCTCCGCTCCTCCTTCGCGTCTCTTTCACTCACCGCTCTTCGAGTAGAATGACCGATAACCCGTTTATTACTGCAGCTCGTTACGAGAAAGCTGTTTACGCTTACGAGACGCGGAACGTCATTCGTCGTGATGAATCCGAGTGACAAATTCCAAAACTGAATTCGGAATTCCGACCGGATTCGACGACTGATGCGGAGAATGCAAATCGCACGAGCCCAAACGCGGAAATCGCGAGCGCGCGAAGCGGAGGAGAGACGAGATAGCTCGTATCACATAGGTGGACAGAGTTAGAGTCAAGTCTCGGCGGGTAGGCAGCATGGATGGTTGGATGGTTGGATGGTTCGTTGGTTGGCAGGCAGGCAGGCTGGCTGGCTGGCTGCACCTCTCCTGCTAGCACTTTACGAGCTTATTTTACTGGATTTTTATGATATAACGTACCCGCACCTAGCTCCAGCTCGAAGTTTATTGGTTTGCGAGATTTTATCGTGGCGTAACGTATGGTTTGTTAAATCGGGCCCCCTCCCGTCCCTTCTTTCCTGCTCTCCTTCATCACACCTCCCATCTCTTCCTCTCTCGTCTCTTCTAACGACGTCGCTCTCCTCTTCGTAGCCGCGTGGAATTCCACACGCACGGTGCGTCGACGAGAGAGCGAGAGAAATTCAGCAAAAGCAGCCACTCCGTGCGCGAGAGATATTAATCGCGGGGGCCACGGCAGTTCGACGACCCAAGTGGCTCGCAGCGAGGTGTGTTTACTTTTTCGAAAATTCTACCGCGCGCGTACGCTCCTTTTCGCGCGGAAATCGTTCTCATAATGAATTAAGGCGCGCGAATCGCGATTAGCCGATGCCTCGTGGAATCTGAGCTCGCGCGTCATCGTCACCCGAATCGGTAAGAACCTGCAGAGAAGAACTCCGTTCGTACCGCGACTTTCGTGTCGCCAGGTGAGGCTTCCGAGGATCGAGAGATCGATATTAAGCGGAGCGGAAAGAACGCGGAACGTGGAGAAGAAGTAGTGGCGTGAGTGAACGAGCGAGCGCAACCGAGGTCCTTCGGCAACGATGGGGAGCGACGACCATAACGACGACTTCCGGTCAGCAACTCCGCGCAATTAAAGTGGCTTAAGTGCAATTCCGTTAACGGGACAACTGTGTAACTGTCGTGTACGACTTGACAGCACAATACCCGGCTGCTCCTTCTCTCTCTCCTTCGCTTCTGTTCTCCGGACAATTTTCTCTTTCTCTCTCTCTTTCTTCGTCGTCTCACATTTTCCTCAACGTTCTTATTCGCCTTCCACGAGTTCCTTCGCTACTCTGCCTTCTACTCGTTCTCCTCCTCCTTCTTCCACTTCACCACCTCCCTCCTCCTACCCATCGTCATCATCCTCGTCTACTCCTACTCGCCCGAGTTCCCCTTTTGTTCCCTCCGCGTCGATGCTCGTACCGACGGCGCACAATAACTACCGCGGCGCACACGCGCCACTCATTGTGCTCACGACTGTTCACTCGCGCGTCGGGACCCAAGTGCGATCGCACATTACGGGACATTACGAATATCGAGCCGGATCGCGTTGTACGGAGAGAAGCGGGTACAGTTAACTCGACCAAGTTTACTCGTGCCAGCTTAGAGAAGGAAGCCGATTTCGAAAATTCTCGCGTTAACTCGCGCGTGCACGATTCCGTGGAAAAATTGAATTCGCGAACGATAATTCGCGAGAAGGAGGAGACGTGGAATGGCGGGGTGTGAGTTGGAAAAATTACCTTTCCCCGGTCCGCGATGAATCGCGCGTGGGTGACGACTAACGAGCCAGGCATGCGAATAATTAAGGATAATATATGTATACGGGCGCTCGCCGAAAAGCGGCAAAACTATCTCTCGAATTACATAAACAACCTCGACGGTAGCGGTGACGCGTGGAAATGCGTTATCGATGAAACCGCCCGAGGAAAATTCTTTCACCGACGCAGGGACCTTAATTTCACGAGATCGATCGATCGGAATCGAAGTTCGAGATCTTCGTGGGATTAAGGAATTCCACGGGTGTGAGAAGAAATTCTCGTCGAAAGTTTCTCAGCCCGATTGGCTCGTACGAGCGTCGGCATTCATTGGGTAAGAATGAGCGGTGGCCTATCTTATCTATTTACAGGGGGATTATGGTAATATTACTACTTGATAATACAGGACTTTATCTCCATCTATAAATATACAATGCACCGTATTCGAGAGAATCGCCTTTGCCTTCGCGCGGCTTCTGTGCCGCCGCCCGCTTCAATCGTGGCCACGGTCGCGGTCGTGGATCGCGATCGGAGTTGGCGCGTAATTACACGGGGATCGCAATTATCGCGATGCGCATAAATCAAGAATCCTCTTTTGCGAGACCGACGACGAACGACGACGTTACGTCAGCGCGCGGCGATGACTCGCGGCACCGCAAAAGCCACGCCGCAACGAATGCGTCCCTCCTCTCTCCCTTCACCCCTGCTCATCACTCCACATCGTGTTACCTGGCGTAGCTCCAAGGAGGGAGAGAAATTTTTCCCCGCGAATCTAATTCTCTCGAAACGAGTGCCGAGCAGAGAGAGGAACTCGAGTGAAGACGAATCTCGTTAGTCGAGAGGAATCAAGGAGGTTCGAATCCGGGGAATAAAGGCGCGTGCGAGTACGAGCGAGAGAGTGGCGCGGAGAGGAGAGACTCGTAGGGAGAAAGCAAAGAAGATAGAGAGAGAGAGAGAGAGAGAGAAAAAAGAAAGAGAAGAAAGAGAGGGAGAAAGAGTGAGGCCGGTTCACCTTGGATGCTGGAACCCCATCTGCATGTGGGGACCGCGACCGAGGTAGAGTGGCGAGAGGAGGTGAGGAGCTCGAGAGGAAAGGGGGATCTGAAGGAGAAAAGGACCGAGAGAAGGAGGAGGATGAAAAAGAAGAAGTGGAAGAAATCGAAGCTAGGGGAACGACATTCCAGCTGAAGCCCCAGAGATGAGTAGCGTCATCTCCTCCGGGTAAAAGCCGTTTCGGCTAGAAGCCACTTTTCCCACACGGCGTATTTAATAAAGAAAACTCCTCGCGGTAATTGCCGATTCCTTCGTTACGACTCCAGTGCTACGAGCATTTTAGAGTCCCGAATGGGCGCTCGTGCGTGCAATTGGAGTGCGTTCAATTAATTCCCTCCTCATTGAGGGACGCGTCTTGTAATTCGACGAGGTATCGAGCGATCTATGGAAAATTGGATACGGCGAGAGAGAAGGAACTATCGCGAAAAGAGAACTGGCTCGATACGCTCCGGAACCCGTCTCGTCTTCTCGCGGCGTCGCCTCGGCCGATCCTCGGCCCGTGAGGATTTATCGTCGGGCGATCAACGTGCAGGATCGTTAAAATATAAGAACGGCCGCGATTTACATAAATACGAGCGGAATCACGTTGCGGCGCTCACGATCGCAATCTTCACCGCCAATCGCGAGATAACCCCAAGCCCGAACTCTCGTTTCCATTTTCCATTGTGCGGCCTGGCCCGTTATCGGGGATCGTGCGACGCCTTCGATCCGATTAAATTACAACGGGTGGATCCCTGCAGGATCGTTGCTCGATGGGGATCCTGCGAGTCAAACGCTTCTTTTCTCCGCCCGAGATATTACTCGCGATGCATCGCGGGGCCCTCCTTCGACCGGTACAGACACGCATGCGCGATAATTACCGGCGGACGGAATTATTAATTATTAGAGAGAAGGGACAAAGGGCGCGAAGGTGAGCGAGACCTCGATTAAGCGAACCCCGCCACTACCTTTTTTGTTACGACGAGATAGTCCATAATGTGTCTATTGCTTTTTAATTTAAACCGCTTATCACTCTTATACGAGATCGGCGTATAATTACTCGCGCCGTGAGACGTATAAGTCGGGGAAAAATATGCGAAACGATCGAGTGAAAATTTTGCGCAATTGCGAGAGGTGAGTACGTTGAATTCCGTTGATCCCGCACGAAGAACACGCGGAGAGACGAGAGAAACGAAACGAGGGGCTGGCAGACGAATTCCTTTCCGTCGTAGCGGACCTCGCGTTCTCGTCTTCGCGCTTCTCTCCTCGTGGAGTATAATCCACGAGAGGATTCCTCCTGGAGCGTACAAGCACCCGATAGCGATCTGTGTGTCGCGTCGTTTAAGAGGAGGGCCCGGTGGAGTGGCAAAAAAAGTGCGAGCGTAAACCTCGAGGAAGGCGGTGGAGGTGAAAGAAGAGAAGGAGGCGCGCGAGACGAGAGCGTGGAGGAGGGCCGACGCAGGTGAAAAAAATGACGTCGTGAATGAAACGAGATCGTTATACCGGCCTTCCGTGTCTCTAACTCGAGTACGAGGAATAGCGTGACGCAAACAAATATGCGGCACGTTGCGCAAGCCTTAATTAAAGTGAGCGCCGCCTAATTAACGCTGAACGTGCAGTTCTGCTCTTACGGATACGCACCGGTTCGCTCGGACGTAGACGTTTCCGTCGCGAGGGCTCTCGCGCCCTGAAATAATTGCAGATCTCGAGGGAGAAGTGGGGTTGTTGTCCAGGAAGTGGCCCCATTATCAATTTCCATTTCTTCTCGCCTCCCTGCCCATTTCGCTTTTCAACTCGCGTTATCTCGCGAACTTAACGGCGCTTCGTTCGTTGACGCGACAAGATATCCCCGGGAGCGCCGATCCACGAAATTTCTTTTATCCGTTGAAAATTATTATTCCGGGAGATACGGCCGGCGACTATTCTCCCCGTGGCACCGACGAAATTCGATTTAATCCACCGGGCGTGCACAGGTGGCGCATAGACGACGACGACGCGTAGCCGCGCCCGCACACACGTTCCAAGTGCACGCTCGGGCGCGAAAAAGAGCGCCGGGGCTAGACGGCGTGTACAATGAAATAGAATTACCATTGGCCGACGGCCAAATCGAGTATGGATTTTTAATTGTTGCACAACGGGCGGGACGCGCGCTTCACCATTGTTTTAAAACTGGGAGATCGAAGCTGAGAGGATAGACGGAGAGCGGAGGGTGAGAGTAGAGAGCCGAGACAGGGGTGAATTTTTCGGTGGGACGAGCGGACGGGCCCGTTGCTTACGGTTTTAATTAATCGCCGATAAATCGTGAAAATCTGTGGTTGCGAAAAATGGCAGCGATTTCGTTGCCCCCGGGCCGCGAGCGTTGGATTCGTTACAGGCCGACACCCCATCGCGGGGCGCCACTCCGGGATATAAATGAAATCGGATGGAGAAGCGGTACCGATCTATGATCTACTGCCAATTGTAACGGTAGCAAGGATAATCGACGCCGATAACTGAATTTCCCCTTCGGCCGATTCCCTCGCAATCGATCGCCCATCGATTGCTCTCGATTGCCGTCGTTTCACCGACTACCGCCTATTTTTTATTTCGCCTATTACTCGCTCTATTCTCCACGCGCCGTCGAATAATCAATGTCACTCGATTATTTCGAGTTTCAGAAATCGACCGATACGTACCACCGGACATTTACCCCGTCCGCCGAATTTATCCGCGAGACCGTAATCGACGCTCGAATTAACGACGGGGGGGACCCATTATCCACGGATTAAATACTACTTTTACCAGTACCGAAGATACCTTACTCGTCGTCGAGATGTCACCGATTAATTTTCGCCCTTCAACGAGGTACGTTTATACTCGATTACGATTTCCACCCTTTGTTCTCTCTCGCGTACTTGGTTAAGGACGTTAATTGTATCGTGATCGTTTCGTAAAGGTCGTTCGGATGTTAACGCGACGAGAGTTCGATCCGTCAGCGTCGGTAGGACAGTAGAACCTGAGAGAAAAATATCTCGTCCATCCCCTGATGGAATGAGAAATATTTTCGGAGCACGCTGGCTGCGCTACGTGACGCTGCCGATTATAAAGCCGACGCGAAGGGCTGCCGTCCGAGGAGGGTTGCTGGGTATCCTGGAGAGGGAGGAGGGTCAGGAGGGAGGAATAAAAAAAGGACGAGAGAAAACAGTATCGAGGATCCGAGAGAGGCAAGCAGGCAGGCAGGCGGCGGCAGCAGCACCGGCGGCAGCAGGTTCGGGGCGAAGTCCTGTGAATTTCGTGAAGTTGCAATCTTCTCGTTTTCTCTCCTTCTCTCTCCTTCTCCCCATCTCCCATATCGCTTCATCTCCATCCTTTCTTTCGTTCTCTCTCTCCCTCCTTCCCTCCTTCTCACTCGACCGGACAAGCACACGGTCGCATCCTCCTCGACTCTCTTTCACACACATTTTCTTTCAGCCAGCCCTCCTTCTCTACCCGTCCTCCACCTCCCTTCCAAGCCCTTGCCTCGACTTTTAGGCGTCCCCGCGCGCGCGTCCCACGGGAAATCGGCCTAAACGGGGTTGTCCAAAACAGGTTTTCGAGGAATATCGCCGAGTTTCGACGGACTAGCGCCTCCTCCGTTTCACCGTGACAAATCGCGCCCCTCCTCCGCCTGCCTTAAAGGACCATCCATCATTTCCCGCGATATTTAAAACCACTGGCTTAATCCCTACCACGGACACCTCATTCCTATCCGATCCACTCTCGATATCTCGATGCCGCTGCAACGATACGCGTCCGGAGAGAAAGTCGTGCCACGCGGCTCGGTGAGTGTCGTTGCAAGCGTTTCTATTAATAAATACCGCGGGAAGCGTAACTTGCACCGTTCCGTGTAAGAGAGAGAGAATCGGTCTCGTTCTCGAGTCCGTGGAATAAATCCGGAGAAATTGCCGTGAGTGAATCAATTCTATCCAATCGTGGTGGAGTAAGAGGAGGTGGATGCCTCTCGCGTTCCCTCCTTCTACAAGCTCCGAGCTAAATACAAAGAGACCGAAGGCGGCCCATGAAATCCTACCGCTGAAAGGCGGGACGGGGTAAAGAAGCTCGTTTGCGCAATAAAAATCAAACGTTACACTCGTAATGCCGATGCCGGCGGAGCTATCGGATGCTTAATAAAGGGTAAGATGGCCTGGGTGAGGAGGACGAGGGTGAAGAGAGAGAGAAAAAAAAGGAGTACGAGGAGGCAGGAGGGAAGAAATCCGACTTGGTACGGCCCTGATCCGAAGTTATCCGAGAGCTTCTCGTGGTGGGACTGAGATGGAGGAGAAAGCAGAAGCGTGCGAGAGAAAGAGACAGAAAGAGAGAGAGAGAGAGAGAAAGAGAGGAGCCGATTATATTAAATGGCTGGTAAAACGGTCTGCTTAACATAGCGTTTATCTGCTCCTCTTGGTTTTAGTACTTTTTCACTGCCTCGTCAGCCATTGCCCATAAACTCTCCTACAAGCCTTTGCTTCTCCCTCATCCCACCCTCTAGCCTCCTTCCCTCCTTCGCTCGCGCGCCGCTCTCGTTCCCTCGCCCTCCTTTTTTCCCTCACCCTTCCCACCACTCGCCTCTTCAACCCCCGTCACTTACTCTCCGCTACTCTATACATTTTTCTCCGTGGGCTCTCGTCGAGGGCTTACAAGTACGCATGCGGGGCGTCTCGCAGGAACACACCGAGAGGCACGCTCCGACGCACCAGCAGCAGCAGACAGGGAACTCGTAAAGAATATAGGGCTGCCTAAGCGATTCATCGTCTCGAGTGCTCATCATCCTTCGACACTCTTTTCTTTTTTTCTCCTCCCTCCACCGCGGCACCCTTCTCAAGGTACTCCACACTATTATACTATTATGTCATCCCGGTGTTAAGAAGGTGGTGAGAAGTGAGGATCCTTGAGACTAATCGAACAGATTCGTCTTCTCTTCGCCCGACACACTAGTAAAAGCAACTGTAAATACGTGATATTCGGTGGAACGATGTAAGCGTGAACTACCTACTGTCCACGAGTTTCACTGAGAATTCATGCAGAACGCGGTGGGAGCGTGGGTCCTCGAAATTCTGGACGCCACCCCTAGGAGCGAGGATCGGAGGATCTAATGTGTCGAACGAAAGCCGTAGAGAGAAGGGAAATTTTCTCTCTTTCTCTTCGAGAACGAGGGTCGGTGCACACGAATGCTCGGTCAGAGGGGAAGGAAAAGGATGTGAGTGAGAAAGAGGGAGAAGAGAACGGCTGGCTTAGAGCGCGAGGGGCGTGGTGTGCACCCGTCCACCCCCGCAAAAGCCCTGCCAAACGACCAGGGAGAAACTACTTTTGGGGTAGTCGACCCCCTTCTTCTTCTCTTCCGTCCCTCGGCGCTCCTCTTCTTGTCTCCCGCGCGGAACGGCGCGGCGCCCCCCCCCCCCGAAAATAATTGCGCGTTTCGTGGTCTCTTGATCCGCGCGTAAAAGTAATCCAAACATCGCATAAAAATTATGTTTACGAGTTTCGAATGGGCGCCGGGGGGTCCGCGCCGCAGGGGTAGCGACGGCACTGGGCGCGTCACGCGGGAAGGGAGGCCCGCGCCGAATGTTACCCGTCGCATGGGGTAGAGTTTTCCTCGGGTACGAGATGCGACGCGTCGGCCACGCTCGGACCCCTCGAATCGTTCGAAATTTTTCATCGGCTCGTGGATATTTTTAAACTCGCTCACCACCGCTCGAGATACTCGCAGGTGCGAAGATCAAGATCTTCTCGATATTTATATCGGCGTTGATACGTTCGCTCGAATTTGGCCAGATAAAACGTTCGAAAGGCCCTCCAAGGAGAGCCAAAATATCGTGTGCCAAGCGTTTACCGTCAGGCACGCGAAAAAGCGCGCGCAAACCGGCCCGCAGTGCCTTCCACGTTATTTTCTTAATTTTAAAAAGCTAATTATTCTACTCACCGGTCTTCTCCTTGATTTCGCATAGAACGGAAAACAGGGCCGGCTTCATTCTGTGACAGTTCAGGGTGTGCTTCCTGTGACAGATAAAATTCAGGATTACTACCACTCCGATGTACGAATCTTAGAAATTATACGGAAACACACGGAGCGAGGAAGAAAAGCGTAAAGCAGATGAGAATCGGTAAGCGAGTTTTTGCCGGCTGTTAGTCAATTGGCTGTCTGAATAATTGCATTTGCCGCGCTCGTCAATTCCTCCGTGAATTATGGTTCAGCTTAAGGCGCTTCTAATAAAACTACCATTAAAGATCCTTTTTCTTACTCTCTCTCTCTCTCTCGTTGCAATTATACGCAACGGGTAAACTTGTTTTACTTAGTCGAGTGACGCATTGGCGCGTGCGACGAGGCGGCGGTAAAAAAGGGCCGAGAAAAGAGCAGAAAGAGGGAGAAAAAAAGGTGAAAAAAAAAGTAGGAGAGATAGAGAGAGAGAGAGAAACAAAAAAGCGAGGGAAACACCTCGGTAAACAAATGGCGAATCGACGGGACACGAAACGCGTCTTCTCACCTCGCCTGCGCCTCGTCGAGACTCTGATCGGTGATGTTCATGATCTGCTGCAAGATCTCGCCGATATCCTGTTTTCTGGCTTCCGCCGCTTGGTCGGGGCCTTGCCCCGCCGAACCATCCACGGGTCCCAAGCTTCCGTATCCCGCTGTATTTTGGGGCCCCTGGCCCTGGGTGCCTCCCATCAGACCAACACCTGATCCTCCGTGCTGTAGCATCCTGCCAGTTTCATCCATCAACTGATCACACGAGCGTTTTTATATTTACGTTTCCTTCTATTGCGTTCGTCCTCTCTTCCCCTTCTTTATCCTCTCCTCTCCTCTGCTCCGTTTTGTCCTACGTCGTCTAACGTTATATTGTGGTCGGGACGAGAGTCGACCCTCGTACCGCCGCACAGGAGGCACTCGCGGAAGAGTGCGCGTAGTATATATCGTATACCAGGTGTCGCGGAAAAACACGACTGTACAAACAACCGTCCCGCGCGCGCTCTTTCACTTCACGACTTCCACTCCTTCTCCAGGCTCCTACTCCTGCTCTGCTCCACCTCCGAGAAAATACGTTCCATGCACGTGCTTTCTCTCTCCCTCTCTCTCGCGTGCGCTCGCTCACTTGCTCGTGGCGACGACGACGACGACGACGACGACGACACACTCTCCACCTCGTATGGAAGCCCGGGTAGCGGTCGTTGAACACTTTGTAAAAATATACTCTTCGAGTTAGGCCCGCCTCACTGGGATTCCTCGTTTCTCCACTGGGATTGGAACCGCGCGCGAAACGTCGCGGGGATGCGTGGATCCTCCTGGGTTTAAGGCGCAACACTCTCTCTACGCCTTGGAGGTTATGCCGCGGTGGCCTTTGTCTCCTACGTATCGTTTGCCGTTTTAACTCACTCTCCTTTCCTCCCCTTCGGCTCTTTTCCCTCCTTTCTCTATCTCTTTCTCCCGTTGCACCGTCTACCTATCCCTCTTTATCCTTTTCTATCTCCGTGTCTTTCCTTCTCACGCGCTCCTCTTTCTCCGTCTATCTCTCACTCTCTCTCGTGCGCACGCTCTTTCTTGCTCTCTCTTTCTCACGCTCGTTCGCTCTCTCAGTTTCTCTTTCTCTCTCTCTCTCTCTCTCTCACTCTTTCTTCCAGCTATGCTCCCGTTAAAGAAACTCACTCGTACTCGTTTATAAATCAGCTTAAAGTCTGGTATACACACTATAGGGCCGAACGATGAAAATGGTGCCTTCGGCAGCTTTAAACTTGACGGATTGTCGGGTTTTACGTATACGCGGTTCGTGTCGACGGTCGGCGTCGCGCCCGCCCCGCACTCTTCCTTCGCCCTTGTATCTCTTTCCTCCTCACCGTGGTGTACTCCTACAGGCTGAGGAAAATCGGCGTTCTTCGAGCCATCCGCGCCACGGACGTCACACACCAACTCTCCGCCTTACAAGGCAACGCGCGGACCGACCGTTTCTGTCGCTCTTTTCACTCTTCTCGGTCGCGAGCGACTGCTAAATCCTGAAAGCAATGTACACTCCTGCATCTGTGTGGACCTTACTGCATTTGTGTGCCTGCATGCGTGCGCCAATCGGCGGCCATAACAGCCGCCTCGACCAATCAGAGTGCCCCGCTCATCTTTCCTCTCCTTTCATCCCACGCCGCTGATTCTCTCTTACTTCTGCACGTTGTCGATCGCGTGCGCATCCAGCTTATTTACGACGCGATCTCGGCGCCTCACTTCAACAACGCCGTCGGCTTAACCTTACTCGCGAGCAACGTGCCGCGAGAATCTTCGTTAACTCGCCGAGCGGACGACCGTCCGTAATGTTATTCCCAGCGACGAACAGTTGTGTACGCGTCCAAATGCGCACAAACGCCTGCTCATACCACACACAGGCGCAAACTCCGCCCACTCTGCGCTCGTCTCTTTGCCCTTCACCGAATTCACTTTCGACACTGCGCCATTTCGTAGGGCTTGCCTTTGAGGTAACGATCGAAGCGTCGAAATTTCCACCTGCGATTCGGTTTCGCACGATAACGTATTGGTCGGAATGAGAGGACTTCCTGCTTGCGAAGTGTAAATTACGGGAACGACCTACGCGCAACGTTACCGCGCAAATATGGCCGACTGCGGAAACCATTGGTAAAGAGCGGGAAATTGTCTAAATTTCGAAATGCGTGTCCACCTTTGGAGGCGAGAAATTTGCTTTTTTGTTTTTACATAGCGGAGAGCGCTGTTTATAGGCAATGGTTTTTAGTGATTCATAAAAATTCTATTACTACCGTTGGAGGAGTTACTATCACAATAGTAAAAGAGCGTTATTGTGAATTAGTATTACTGTTCTACACAATTTTCTGTAGATTTGTTATAGATCCTTGTAATTTTCATATTAGTCGTATTGAACAAGAACAGTGTGCAATTGCAGTTCTATTTAGGAATATTATTTTACAGGGACAGGAAATGTAAACGAAAGTAGCGGACGGGTGGCGTCCTCCAACAGACATTCTCGTATACTGAAATGTGTTTTGTCTGACAGTTGACTGATGGCGTATTCGTACAGTCCTCTTTTTGCAACAATAGATTTTCACGTGGTGGTACAAAGAGCCGTAACCGTAACTGGACCCAGCAGACAAAATCAAACTTTGGTATAAAACTAACCAAGTTTAATTCAGTTGAATTTATATTCTGAACGGTTCTTACCAAAGGTACTTAGCCATAAAGACTTAAACTAAAGAATTACGAAGTCTTGTTACTGATAGTAATATAAATATATTCCAGTTTCTACACTTTCAATATATTTACTACAATACGTTTTAATATTCGATGTAAGTTGTATGAAATGATAAGGCAATATTCGAGCAAAGCTTGACATTTGATAGAATATACTATTGCACACACATTTTCATATATATTTTTAACCATGGACATTGAAAAGTATTATATTGAGCAAAAAGGTGGATCGTACTGTGTACATTTTGCAAATAAAACTGGTCTCAGTGTTGAAGAAATTACAGAAATATTTTCAAACTATGGTAATGTCGTTGGTGTGAATTCCTGTGGCGATCTATATGGGTTACGCTTTGTTAAATATAGAACTTTGGATGAAATCAGACGTTGTCTCGAAGGATTTCAAAGTAATAAGACAATTAACATATTGCCTCATAAGCCGAAAGTAAATCACTATAAAAAATCCAAAGAACATTGGAATGGTAAAGAGAAAATGGAGAGTACGTCGCCAAAAAATTATACGAATAAAAATAAAAACTATGGTAAAGCTGAAAATCAATTCCACAAATCGAAATCTGCTTTAAGTGAATTTAATGAATCATTCGATTCTGATGTACACAAGGAACTACAAAATAATTATACTGAAAACGATGGATGTACTGATTACAATAAAATAAGCAAACCTGGTAAAGAATTCTATGCTTGGCAAAACGACAGCAGATCACAGCCGGACGATTGCCAATCTAACGTGTCTAAGAGTTCTGAAAGGAGCTTTAAAATGGATAGAAATCATATTGTGCGCAACGATGCACGAGCATCACCTATTGAAAAAAATATGACTCAATTGGAGAAGCTTAAAAAGATACGTGGTATTGCTGCAAATACATTTACATTGCCCACTCATCTCGTAGCTACAAACAAAGATTTTAAAGCATATGTGGAGGATGATCAAGTACCTGATTTAATCTCTCCAGGAACTTGTAGTAAATCCAACTTGACACATGTCAACGGTACCGTATCTAACAATACCAATGCTTGTATAATTCCTGCCCATGAAGTAATAGTAGCTAATGTGCATATGAATTATGGCATTCATTACATACTACATCTTTTTGAAAAACACGACCCTATTTCTGTATCGTTGATGGAAATTATACCAAAAACTGATATGCGATATTGTAGGGTGTTTTTCAAAACTGCGCGAGAAGCAGTGGATATAGAGAAAAAGTTTGACAATCACGTATTATCTGGTAGTCATCTCATCGTATTGAGACCATCAAAATTAATAGAAGAAGCATGCATGCATTGAGCAATTTTTTTCACACATGACTGTTACTTTAAGAAACATTGAAATATTGCTACTTAAGTGATAATACACAGTTTATATCGCAGACTCAAGTTTTTATATATATATATATTCTCACTATTTGATCATTACCAAACATTAGATATATGTATACTTTTACCTGTTAATAATGATTGACACTGAGCTACTGTGTATATGTTCCTTCCTGTAGATCAAAAAATGGTTTTAAACTCGTGCCCTGTGATACAAAATAAACATGTTTTAATACTTTGACAAATGTAATATATTTATTCATGTGTTTTACATTTCATCTGCAAATAATTATTTGTCATATATTGTTGCATTTTAAATAGGTACTGTATTGCTTACAGTTGGAGTGGTTGGGTGCTGCTGCTTATGATGACGGCCCTGTTCGTGTACAACTGTGCCATCTGGCAACAGCAAACCACAATTTCTCCCACTAGGTGGCACCATGAATTTTAAAGAGTGATTTACTTTATTGCTACATAAAATTTCATTTAAATCTCGTTATTTTTTCTATCAAAAGAGAAAAGCATCAATTCACTCAATTGTATAAAAATATTAAGGAGATAGTCAAACTTGATAAAGAAAGGATCAATTGCAAGATCAGATGCATTGTACATTGTCCATCTTTATACAAGACAAGAAATATGCATAACTTAGCGCGTAAGTTAATTATAGACAGTATTTATACTTATAGTTTAGGTAACAATGTTAATTTCTAAATTTATTACAGAGAAATGTATTTACGTTTGTTCTGACTTGCGATCAAATTGCATTATACTATGGAGTTCGTAACCTCTAAACATAAGGAAAAGTGAGTGAAAAGCTTGAGACACTACGGCCGCGTGGTACCCACAGTAGTTGATTTCGAATTACACGTGATTTATAAGAACTATGCAGTTGAAAATGTCAAAGCCGTTTAACGCGAAACTTGTCAAACAAATGCTGCACGAAGAGAATAAGTTTATTACAGACTTATTTTCCAAAGTATCTTTGCCTGTGCGAGAAATAGGTAAGGATATTGTTTACTGTGCTACATAACCTAACTCTGCAAATTAGGTGATTTAATCTGATTTCTATTTTCCCTAAATTTTAACAAATCCAGATGAGTCGATGATATCCGAAGAAGAGACCTCACAGAAAGGTATTTTTATTATTCTATTTTTTACAAAATATCATTTTTATCATTTAGATTCTAGTATTCTGCTGTGTTGTAGGTCACACATGTACCATAGCTGATGGAAATAAAACGAGAGCCGGATCATTTACACAATTGTATGCTAAACTCGAAGCATTGAAAAACGTTAAAAAACTCGACTACAAAGAGAAGTTACTGAAGAAAAATATAAAAAATAGAATTAAAAAGAAATCGAAAAGAGAAGAGCGATTAATGCAGAAAAAGTTGGCCAGAACGGAACAACATTCGGCGAGCTTAAACAAAAATACAACAGATAATGGAGACGTTCCAAAAATTCCAAAGCCTAAGCCAGTTTATAATTCAGAGGGCAAAATGGTTTTCAGTAAATTTGATTTTTCGGAAATTGGAACAAGGAAGAGACCAATGAAACACGGA
Source organism: Tiphia femorata (assembly GCA_944319695.1). Taxonomy (NCBI): domain Eukaryota; kingdom Metazoa; phylum Arthropoda; class Insecta; order Hymenoptera; family Tiphiidae; genus Tiphia; species Tiphia femorata. The sequence continues at coordinate 5,140,725 of OX090899.1, forward strand.
AAAGATCCCAAGAAATTACTTATACAGTTATATGATAAAAAAGAAAAGATAAAGCAGCTAAAGGAAACAGGAGAAAATGAGAAAGCCGATGAAATAATGGAAAAGGACGCATGGAAGAATGCTTTGGCAAAATCAAGCGGAGAAAAAGTATGTATAATTTGCAGTGATATTGTTTACATTTGTACTGCTATTAATTGCCCTATCGATGCTAGGTGAAAGATGACCCTGACTTACTCAAGCGAACCATAAAACGGCAAGACCAGAAGAAGAAACGTAGCACACAAAAATGGGATTCGAGGATAGAGCATACTCAAAAGACCGTACAAGACAGACAAGATAAGCGACAGGAAAATATTGCAAAACGGAAAAAAGATAAAAAGGTCAACAAATTAAAAAGAGCAGCGAAAAAAGGACGTGTGATACCTGGTTTTTAAAAGTAAGTCTTTTGTATATAATCTTTTGTACAGTTAATACAATGACTGCAGACTGTAAAGTGGTTCATCCTTCCCAACATAGTTCCATAATGAAATATGCTTGTACAAATCTTTCAAAAGGAGGATTGAACACGTTTTATAATAGGTACTTTTTGTATAAAGTTGGTGAAAATTATTGAGCAGGAATATAATTTACATATATTATACAGACCATGTGTATATTTTACTTCTCGCAAACATAAGCAATGCTTTGATAACATACGAATCGGCGTATCATATATAATGAACATTTATACATAAAAATCTTCCTATTATTTGACACGTACCAAATACTCTTTCAGGATGTATCAAATATGTTATTTATGCTAGAGAAAGGGAAGGACTGTATTCCACATAGAGAGCACTGGATTGTACTAGTTTATTTACATTACAGGATCCATGCATGTGTCATTTATTTTTTTAATCCTGTTCTCCTTTGTACATTCATATTAACAAATTATTATTTACACTGGCGTTTCTCTATTATAGCCACTTAATTGCTATACTAGACACACAATATTACGTGTATCGTGTAAAAAGTGCATTTGTGTATACCTCCTGAATTACGACTGTTTGGCCGATACAAAATGTAATTTGCGATCTGTCGTTACAATTTACTACAGTTCAATACGTTTTGCATTACTCGCGTATTTTTTTCGTTACGCCCAATGTATCTTATATTGCACCCATTCTATCCATTCTGTGTACCATATCATAGCACTTTCGTACTGACATTCCGATAATTCCTCGAAGAGTCACATGTTACATCCGAAAGAAGACCCAACGAATTAATTATCTCATTAACGAACAACTGGCCGTGCTTCTTTCGACGACTTGTAATCATCAGTAGATGATAGGTAAATCACGGACGAGAGCCTCGATGAAGCTACCGTCTTCGACCTCCTGCTAGGTGTCCCCGAGCACAGCGGAAACTGCATTGGCGTGTGTTAAAGCTGTCCACAATGGGCTGTGATCCACCGGTAAAGGCACCGCCATAGACTTCGAGGGTCGAGGTGATCTACAATGGAAAGACGATATTAATTATTCAAGCGAGACCTCGCTTGGAACTATTTTAACGACGAAGTAAAAATATATTCTTACTTCGATATGTGAAATATTTCATATGATTGGGTAAAAAATACAACCTGGACGGTGCCAAAGCTATCTGCTAGTCCGGACTACTGAGCTCCAATGCTGTGCTTTGTTCTGGGTCCGAACGTTCCTCCACAACAGTGTCTAGTTCCAACGATGGAATCGCTCTGGATCCTCTGTCGCTTCTGAAGGACACCGTTCTCGCTGGACGTTCCACGCCAGCTGCAACGAGCGCATTCGTGAATATACAAATAACGAAGCTTGTAAACTAACGAGGATATTAATAAAGAATTTTATTTTGTAATAATTGCAGCACCTCGCGCTTACAAATCGACTTGATACTTTTCTTTTTTTGGATTCTCTCAATGTTTATCGTGATTTAAATATGCATATACGTAAGAAAAAAATCAATCAAGCTTGTTTACGTACTAGCCATACTAATAGAAGTATTATTTTACTCGTCATAAACGGGCAGCATGCAATTCTACGGTATCTGCACTTTCATCATTCACAAGAAATTACTCTAAATTTTCACTATGTGTATTCTATGTAACTACCCAATATCTCTATTCGACTCATACGCATTGACAATCAGCTGCGTCTAGGGCATACCAGTAAACTGAAATTATTCGCATCGATGTTTATACGCCATAGTCTAGGTCTTACGAGCTTGCGATTCGCCAGAGCGCTGTTTCCTTTCTAATCAAAATTCGAATGAAACCTACGGCATGTGTGTGGCAGCTGCGACATACTCTCGTACATTAAGGAAAACAAGAAAATTATAATTTTCCGAGGCATTTGATGTGCAAACGATCTCTAGAGACGTAAACGTCGAAGCATTAGCCAGAGGGTGGTGTTTCTTTACCTAGATCCTCTTTAGACGCTGTGCTTGGCAGGGGAAAAAGAAAAAGAGAACATAACGAAGTTGTGCGTTCATCGTCGTACCAATCGTTTATTTTAAATGTGAATTCATGTCTTTTTTCTTTTATTGAAAATTCTTTTTCCATCCGTTCACGCTCCTGCGGACCTAAAGCAAATCTCCAATCCACTAGATCACCTTCCCAGGGGCGATAGACTTACCAACGACCTAAATTGCAGCATTCGAGCGATCTCTTGACTTTTGCCGATCCGTGCGCAACGGACAGAGTCGAGAACGCTTCGTTTATGAGGATTCGAGCCTCGTAAATCAGAAGTTGAGGCTGGCGTGCAAGGGTCGCGCGGGTGCTGTACGTACTTGGTTGGCTAACTACGTTGCAACTATGAAGCGTTAATAAACACTTTGTCCGCGCGTTGACCACGGCGTTAGAAGCTCGTGAGTCGAAATTCATCGCATATTCCATAGAATCGTGAAGTGATAGGACGTGGCGACGTTCCAATATTTTCGTCGAATTTTTCCAATATTCGCATCGTCCTATCCAAAAGTCCTCGAAACTTTAATTCGCAACATTGCGGAGAATGAATCATTAAAATTTTTAACTCTGGCTACTAAAGACTCGTTAACATTTATTAGGCGCCGTTTATTCGAGGGGCTCGTTCGCGCGAATTTTTCCCGCTCGATCGTTAATGCTGCACTGCGAGAAAGAAAGTACCGTAACGATAAGATGCGCGCGGAAGAGATTCGTCTATTTATAATCATCTTTCGCTCCGCATCTGCGTGAAACTCTCGTCTCCGCAATTTCTCACAGGGTGGATGGAAAAATTGCGCCAGCTAAGAAGGCGAGATGAGCTCGGTAATCTCGCGGCTATATTTATATTCTCGATAGGCCTGCTGATCTCGAGCCTGCGACGACGCAACAATAAACGTGGAAATAAAAAAAAAAAAAAAAGAAACTGAATTGCGCAACCAGCGTGATAATCGTCTCTGATTTTACGCACGCGTTCTCGTCCTGCAGGGTGTGTGCGCGTCTACGATGGTCTGGAAAATTGTCGAGAGAGCGTGTAACACGACGATGGTTGAGCTATCGTTTAGCGTTGTTAATATTTTTACGTGACATTTAACAAAAAATCGCGCGATAGGACGATGATTTTTATCTTTCTCAGCAAGCGAAGTGATCTGTGTCTAGAAAGGGGAAAGGGGTTGTACTATTATTTACATGGGAATAGCGTTTATTATTTACTTCAATCGTATGCACTCTGTGTACAGATAATTTCCACGTGTCTCGGCACACCCTGGTTAACAGATTTCGAGTCGCGAATTAAAAATCGAAAAGCTCACCTAGACGATGAACGGGACTGAAGCGAACCAGACTGAGGGCTCCGTGGTCAAGGTCGCAATTTCTTCTTCTGGCACGTTCCCTCGCGAGTTTCGCCCTTCTTCGCAGGCAACAGATCACCATGAGGGCCAGCAGTGGAAAGCCCAGAATACAAGATACTATGGGGATGATTATGCTTTCTGGCGTAACTGAAAGAGGGAATAAAAATTCAGAGCGAGTGGGATCCCAGAAGAAGGGACATTCCTTTTCTTAAGCTGCGCTTGATATTCGCAATTTATGTCGGAGGGGTAGACTGGAAAGTATTTATTGTTTCCTTTAAGGTATCTTCGTCGAACGTGATGAGGAATTCTTGCTCGCAACTTTTAACGAGTTCCTTTGTGGGCCATAGGAGCCCCGAACGATTTTAATTCTCTCAGCAATGATACTACTCCTTGCACGCGGCTACATAAATTGATCCTACTCATCATGTCGATACAAAGTACGCATAATTCCAAAAAACTCCTCACTGATTTCGGAGCCCTTCGGTTTTTGCCTCACCGACGAAACAATTTCCACTGGGATAAGATACGCGGTTAAAACGTTTTTCGAATCAACGAGTTTCAACGGCAGCGGGAAAGGTTTAATTACTTCGATGTATTGGAAGTTTCAAATCGCCTGATAGTCGCTCCGCTTCTCTGCTTTTTGGGTAATGTTTTTTTTATTTTCAATTAACAAAGTTTTAACGAGTGCAGAGCAAACCCTCCACGGGGATTCGAAACACCGTGAAAACTATGATATCACCTCGTGTATTTAAGGTTAATGTAACTCGAAACTGCGTGCTTATTCGTCCCTATACTTCTATCGTAAACTCGTCCTTGATAATGACCATTTAATATTCGCCGTCACGTGACCTCCCCCTTAAACTCGGTCGATTACGTAAGAGGGATGAGGTCTAGTTGTTCCAGTGGAAATTTCGTACTCTGGCCTGGAATCGACGAAGTTTCGTAAAAACAATCTTGCTTCGACAAATGACATTTTAATGATGTACCTTTTAAAAGTTCGCGTGTATCGAAAGCGACATTGTACAAACCCGGAAGCAACAGGAAAGTAAACTCGAGATCAGGTCCTTGCGATAATGAAACATAAGATCATAGTCCTGAGACCGTTTCTTTTCTTTTAAATGATCGTTAATGAAAAAGTGGAACGAATCCACTGTACTATTTTCCAACGATACTAGTAGTCGACCTAGTCGCGAATGATTTCTAACTCTGGGTACCTAGAACGAGGGCAATACGAGACGTAAGTTTCTCAAGTGCGACGAAGCTCCGCAACAATGCAAGCGAAATCTCCTTTCTTCCGAATAGCGGGAGCTGGCTGACGAGGACGTCGAGAAACTTAAACAAAAGATTTCACGCGTATCTCGCAGACGAAATTAGCGATTCTCCGAGAACTTTACGTAATTGGATCTTCCGTCGCGCGAACGTCAACGACCTAAAGGATTCTTTCTTTTTAAATACTGAAAACTCGTTCATGGGAAGATGCATGAGTCGGACGAGCGGAGATTCGGCTCTCGTTGATACACGGGCCTACCAAGAGGGACACTCGCCGAATAGACTCGCGAATGGGAGAGCTCCTCTTTCGGGGGTCCTTAGCGAAGGTTCCCGGTAATTTGTCGTCATTGTTCGGACGCTTGAATGCAACGTCAGATTGCGAATTGCGGAGAAGGCTGAGAACGCGGCTGGAAGCGGTACGGCGACAAATGTCGGCTAATTAGCTCGTGAGAGGTGCAAACCTAAATGCGTTTCTCCTCTATCCCGCACTTACCACCTGTCAAGAGGACGTTCCTCCTTTCAGAGCCGTCTCCGCCGGAAGGGAGCGAGAGATTTGACGGCACTCGTGAGCGCAGAAACGACGGAGCTTCGAAACTTCGATGGAAACCAGGGTAAAATGGATTTTCACGGGATTCCGGCCCTGATTTTCTCGTTATCGACATGTCGTTTAAGCTCACTCGGCGCTCTCAACTGAAGTGCACGCGTGGAAAAGCCGATGGATATTTAAGAAAGGGATTTCGATTTTTCGTTACTTTTTTTTGGTTCGAAAGACGATCGAACATTTTTCCTGTATATCGAAGAACCATGATAATAAAATCGATCTTCCACGACGTTACGGTTATTTTCCTTTCGCGATGGATCGAATTTCTCGAACGGATGGAAAAACACGACGTTTCATCGAGAGAACTTCGGAAAACAACGGGAGAAACGTTGGACGCGCGGAAACTGAAAGCAAGCGATACAAGAGGCACGAGGATTCTTTTATTTCTGCGTTTGACACGACCCACGACGACGGCAACGACTCGACTCGAGTTTCACATTTTCATTCGTACCACCGCCCTCGGTCCGTGTTCCACTTCAAAGGAAGAAATAGTTTCACCGCGATATTCCGAAGAAAAAAAAACAACAAGAAGCGACCACGCGGTGGCCCGGGTGACGAATGACGTGAGCTAGAGTAACCATGGCAATCGTCTTTCCTACGGAACGGAGAATTAAAGAGTGGACAAAGGGATGCTCCTGCGGCAGAAAAAAAGTAAGCTTCGAGTGATTCACGCTCCCTTTGACGCTTTCGTCCTGGAATATTAGCAAGCTTTTATATCTTGTGCTTCTCCGTGCGCACGGAAAACAGAGAAACCAAATCGATAACGACGAAGCCACGAGTCGCGATTTCGATCTACGTTTCGATTATTTGTCCGCGTCGACGTTATCGTCGATGTATCGCAATTAAAGGTATCGACCTACCGGCGTAGAACGGCGCGGACGGAGAAATGTGGAAAGACGAAACGGAAGGAAAGTTTGCGCGGGACGGAAATGGATATGGAGGTGAATCTCCGGCAGGAGTAGAAATCTCTTGGAACTCTCGACAGTTCTCTGCGCGCGTACGTACATACGTCACTTGCACGACGTTATTTCAACCACGTGCACATACTCGTGAGCCACCGTCACACGGAGACAGCGAAACGTCGCTTAATAAATCGCGTTTCCAGCTTCACTCGGTCATACGTGGTTTGACCTCGTCTACCCTGACCCTCGTAATTACGAGCCCTAGCTTCCGTCTTACCGACATTCGGGCGTTCTGTCATCATTAATATAACTGCCGAGCCGGCCGGTCTCCTAATTGCGTCGTTAGCTACTTCTCATCAGCCTCCGCTACGCTCTCCTTACACATCCTCTCCCATTCCTCTCGCAATAATGATTCTTCTTATACGATTGCTTCCTTGGATCGATAGGACGCGCCACCGCGATTCTCGTTAACATTATTTATCCCCCTTTCCTGGCGATTTACGAGCAACCTCGTAATTCCTCCGGTCCCTTGGGCGAATGCCGCGTTAAGAACGCGTAATCATTGTAACGAGAATTATGGCGGCTATATCATTCGAATCTTTCGATAAAAGAGAGGAGGAGGGAGATCGAATGGAAGAATCTTCGAGAGAAAAATGCTAATGAGAACTATGTATTTCAACCCCCTGTACTCGGTCAATTAAGAGCCTCGAGCAACATCGAACTACGACGGTTTCGTCCTTATCGATACTTCGAACTCGTAGCTGATATAACCATAAGGCTGGGTAACGTCGATTGCATTATTAGTTCTTATCGACTTCCGCTCGAGGTTTTGCCCACGCGAGCTCGTCCGCAATTTGTAGCGGAAGCGAGGAGGACCCTTATCCAGGTTCGTGTCCCGGAACTATTATTCGACGATAGGACCACCCCTATCTACCCTTCTTCGTTTCCACCCCACCGGGACCGAATTCACCTCCGAGCCACTACGACTTTTCGTCGAGGCGCACGTTCTCACGGCGCACCAGGTGCGAGCCTAATAACGCACGTCCACCGGCGTTTGTTTCGCGAGGAGGTATTGGCCGAAAGAGAATGGAAATTTGTTCGAAAGTTCGAAGTCCAGTGAATTCGTCTGTTATCCATTGTGAGAGTAGGGCGTCGAGAATTGTGGAGAGCCCGATCCGAAAGTTCGCTCGTGGACGATTGGGTCCGACGAGTGAGTGCGCCGAATGCGATGGGTTTTTTTTTTTTTTTTTTTTTTTTTTTTCCCCACGAAATCACGTTGTCGACTCGTGCCACGCGCAAATATTTTCCTCTCTTACGATTCTGGGTCGTAGGCTTTCGGGTACTTCTCCGCGGTGGAGAGGTTTTTCTTTTTTCTTCCCCGCTTTTTTTTTTTATTCAATCGGAGGGTCGAGTTGAAAAATTCGGATGCGTCGAAGTGAAATTGAAATGATAGGCGTAAACGAGTTTTTGCAGGACGAGAGAATATCTTTCACGTTGGCGCTCGGCGATAGGAGGCTCGCTGGGGCGCGTGTTACCCTCGTAAGGAATATTGGCAGGATTGAATTTATTTACGAGAAGTGGCCCCTTGTAAAGCACCTCTGTTACGTTATACATGCGTGTACGGGGTCGTATCGTTATCGTGAGTCAAGAGAAAGGAGATAAGAGGAGGCTGCGAAATTACCATATTTTTGTCTAAAATATGTGATTAGATTGTACCGCTTCGAGTGGGATCGGTCCCTCCTTTGTACGAGACACTTTTCTGAATTATGTTGAAAGCACTTACCCCATCGAAGGAGAAGGGTCGAAGATTTCGCGTTGCGAGAGACTTAGGGAGAAGAGAAATTTATACCTCGTGGATTTTACACGTTTCGTTCGAACGTGTTAAATATTTTTCACTCGAAATTCGTTCGTCCACCTGTCCACGAAATATCAGTTCCTGAGGATAAACGGACCAACAACGCTTCGGAGTTGCGCTTGTAAATCAATAATCCGCTGGAAATTTTCAGTCACCGGTCGACCGAGCGTATTTCGCGATACCATTCAGAGGCAAATTAGCAGATTTTGATGAGACGCCTTTATTGGAAAACGTTAAACGATTAGGAACGTGCGCTCTCCACGAATGGAGCTCGTCGGTGTACTCTCGCGCGTTTCTGTTACGGGATTCGGATCCCCCGATGCATTCAGGTATCGGAGTGGAGTCGACTGAAAACATGGAATTTCTAGCGCGCCGGGTGGAACGATCGCCGAATAAAATTTTATCAATCGAATCGAAATTTGCATCTCCGGACCGAGCACCGGTGCTGCGGTGCGCGTCACGTGTAATAATTTCGGGACTGATACGTGTTTCGATCTCGTAAAAATAAACAGAGGAGAATAGCGAATGGTGGAGATTTTTCCGTCTCGTTGGAAAAAAAAGCCTTTTCGAATTTCATTGGCCCTCGAACCGGCAAAATGAGAAAATCGCTTTGGGTTTCCGGCGTCCCAGGCGAGGGCGCGACGATCGAAGCTGCTCTCGATGCATCCGGGCAGGCGCGTGCTATTTTGGGACGTCCATTCACTTATTTCGCCATCAAAGGATGCACCGCGGTTCGTTCGCACCCGAGAGAAATGGGGAGGTACGTTAGCCACGAGGACAGTATCGATCGAGCCGCCAGCTTCGAGCTCTTAACGAGACGCGAAATTTAGATAAGCGGTGGATGTGACCCGTGGAAGGTATCTTCCAGCCGGAAGTGAAACCGCAAGCGCGTGATATACGGCCCCGAGAATCGATCGAATCTCGTCGAACTTTCGCGACTCGAATTTTGAAACGAGCCGCGGCGCAATTTTTTTTTTTGACGGGCAGACGTTAAAAACGCATCCGGCCTGTTTTCAGTGCAGTAAATCACGCGAGCCTTTCAAAATGTCGACCAAACGATATTACGGGGCACCGAATCTTTTTAACCATTTTTATTCTCGCTGCAGTCAATTCGCTCTTTGAATCCACTATCCAAATCGTCCTTGGCAAATCGCGGGTCTCGCGTGCAGGAGTTTAACAGGTGTACAACGAAAATTAGTCTATCGATCGATCTTCTCTCACCTGTCGGGTAGATCAGTATCGTCGGTCTTTTCGACTGTGGGATCGTGGGTGCGGTTGGTCGTCCGGCCCTGACCTCAGCCGACATTTTGCCCTTGTCCTGCAAACAGAAGAAAGTAAATTCCAGTAATCGAATCCTCCTGGCTCTCTCGTTTGCCGCTTTTTCGTGAAATTTCCATGCCGAAATTTTGGGCCTGCTAAATTGCCGGGGACTGGGTCGCGGCCAGTAGAGTACAAAATAATCTCCACCCTCGACCTTTGGCCTCGCGAAAAATTCAAAAGCTCCTATTTTGAAAATCCGCTTTCCCCGAAATATCTCCAGCGTGCATCGTTCGCAATCGCTTCCGGCATACTTCGTGTCTCACCGGAAATGGAGACGAGATTGGAGGTGATCCCCTTTCGCTCTAGTTGCTCTTTCCCGTTCGCCCTGTCCTTTCGTCTCGTGCCCTTTTCTCTCTCCCCCTCACTTTCTCGCAGTCGATATTCCGCTTTCCTTTTCCTGCCCCCTCGTTTTCTCTCTACCTCCCCTCGCGTCCGCGTTTCTTTCCGCGTCTATCACTTTAATCGAAGAAACAGGAAACGGGGAGTGGGTGACGGAGCTAAGAGGAGGATCGAATCCGAGGGAAATTCGACGAAGAGCAGAAACAAATTTCCTGTCTCCGTTGAATTTCTCAAGTAATTATCCGCCATACTCCCCGTTAGGCCCCATTGCCCTTTGCACTCACGTTCTCCAGCGAGAGATTATTTCTGTCACGGGTGACCCAGTAACGCGCCTCTTCAAGTTTGACGCTCGCCGTAGAGAAATCGCGCCACGAACCAATTCTCGAGGGACCACGCACGCCCCGTGCTCATTTCATCCTCGAGACTCCCTACGTATTACTTTCCACTGGTAATTCCACCACTCGAAGAACCACGCGGACTCGTCAGCTACCACCGAACACGTCCAAGCCATTCAAATCAGCCGTCATTTCTCCCGCCGGAAGTCTGAAACAACGTGAGAGAGCAAAGAAGTCGAATAACGAGGGCGAGAAGGGGGGACCGTGAGAGTTTATTCAAGACGAATTGTAAACGCCAAACTAAAGTACCTCGAAAGCTCGCTCGAACGCGCTCCCTTTCCCTTTGCTTGGCGCCCTTTCACGAGTTATTCGTCCTCGTGCCCTCTCGAATCCCTCGAGTCGCGCTCGAAGTGGCCGCGATTTCTCAAAGGATTCCCTGCTTCCTACGACGTGGCCATGCGGGCAAAGATCGATCGTCCCTGACGATGACGAACCCGCCACGACTTGGACGCTCATTCCACCCGACTTCCGCCGTTGTGTCTGCGCGCGGATGAGAGGCCGACAACTTTCCGACCAAAGACCGCGGCTTGCGGCTCCGTCAAGTTCTCTTCTCGTGAGAGAAGGAGTTCGGCGAGTTTCACGAGTCTCTTCAGGATCAAGGAGGAGCAGGAGAAGGAGAAGTTGGGGGGGAAAGTGTCCTCGTCATGGGCCTTTGCGCCGGTCGGTTGGCCTTGGGAATGGTTGGATAGTGGGCCAGTTCGAAACTGTAGGTGGAATAGTTCGCTCTTTTATCCCTGTCGATTCTATGCGCCGGGTAATTAGCTCGGGATGTAAAGAGAGCGTTGTTCTGGTATTGGCATCGTGAAGGGGTGGTACTTCGTATTAACGGGGGATGAGAATCTGGAGGACCGATCGATTCGCGCGAGCGAGAGGAGAGGCGTGGAAGAAGATGAAACATTTTTGTACTTTTCAATTGCTTTCGACTCGATCGAGAATACTGGGATCTTCCGTGAAAGGTTAATTCGACGTCCTAGATGACGAATCTTCTTTGGTTTTTTTACTTCATCAACGAATAAACGGTGTGGCGGGTTTTCAAAGTAAAGGTGTCCGGGTTCTACCGATTCCTCGGGACCGGGAAGCTTCGTTGGACACGTTGCTTATACTTTCATCTATCACCACGCGATATCACGGCCGACCGAAAAAAGTACTCACGTAGGTATGACCGAACGAGAAGTACCACTTTCCCTTTACGCTCTCTTACCGGGGCCTTCCGACGCCCTCTCCATTTCCGTGGATTTCTCGAGAACGGAGGGACGGGTCACCGGAATATGAAAAATTCTCAGGACGACGCGTATCGCGGGCGCTCGTTTCGCTTGTGGTCTCTTAAGCCACTCGTGATTCCGAGAGGGTAGCAGAAAAACAGAGAATTTTATGGATCCTTAGGTGTCCTCCTTTGCCAGGCTTCTGACGCGGTTGGCGTCTGCGTGCGAATGGAAGCGTTGGCTTCTTTTCGTAAGGAAAAAGGAAAAGGTGCTCCCGCGAGTGACCACGGTCGAGTCTCGCGGGATTTTCCGAGCCGATGGAAGTACGCTGTCGCAATGGTAAAAAACGGCGCTCTCGGACGGTACCGACGAAAGAGTTTGCGTACCCGCGGGGAGAATTCCACTCTCACCCAGTTCTTCGTTTTTCTGCGCACCGTCACGAAGCATTGCGCGACTCCTCGTTGAAAGGCTACAAAAGTTCCCTTTTCGTAATTCCTTTGATCGTCCTCTCTCTCTCTTTCTCTCTTTCTCTCTCTCTCTCTCAGGCCTGTTAATAAATTCTAATTCTAATTCTAATTCTAATTCTCTCTCTCTCTCACCCTCTCTCCTCCTCTTTAACGAGTATTTACTCTTGTCTCCGCAAGGAAGAATCAAAGTTGGCGAGAGTGCCGATGGAATTTCGCGAGGTCCCTCTCAGAGGAGTCCTCAGCTTCCACGAAAGAGGAGTCTCCATTATTTCCCATGCTCATCCCACCACCCTCCGATTCTACGACGTTGAGAAAGCGAAATTGAATCTTTCCACCCCGAGGATTTTTTCTTTCTTAGCGCACCGTCAAGTTTCTAATCTTAGTCGACATTCGCTTCGCGCCCAATCCAATCTTACTCTCTCTTTCTCTCTACTTCTGAGCATTCTCCGCTTCTCCTTGATATTCTACAAAACTTTTTACTTTTTTTTTCCAGTGACAACGACGAAAGTCAACAGCGTGCTTCCATTTTGAAGATGCGAAAAGTTGGGAGAAGCGGGGCCAGAAGAAAAGAGGCTTTAAGATTATCGACTGGGTAAGCGGGTGGCCAACGAGGTATTGGGACGTTGGTGTAAAGTTCGTCGTGGTTTTCGTCAACTCCGTCGTCGAGGAGAGATGCCCTGGAGCACTTTCGATGCGGATTACAAAGCCTAAAGGATCCTTCGATGGTTCCGGTTAAATCCGAGTCAGAGAGATTCTGGGGCAAGTGGGTCGCTCGTGTCGTCCTTCGAAATCACGTCCGGGAGGATGTGTCTGTAACACGGGGCCAACGAAGGTAAAGGGAAGAGCTGATATCATAGCGAGGGGATTGAGAGTGACGAGAGAAGAAGAAGCAAGAAAAGGGTGAGTCAAAGTCTTTGGCCAAGGGGACATGGGAAGCGAAGGAAAAGAGGGAAAATCGATTGGTGGCTTTACAAGAACTTTCACGATCAATCGCAGGATGGACGTTTATAGATTTATAAATGCGAACGAGAAGTACGTCTCTCGATTCCATTCGGTTGGGACGATGGTACTTATCGACGTTCATCCTGGCATTGTATTCCTGGAAAGCGGGGCTCCGATGGAGGGTGCATGCGCGATACTCCCAGATTGGACATCGCACCTCCTTTAGGTATAATTGGAACCGGTGGCTTTGATGCTCGCCGAACCGTCTCTCGCTTCGATTCCACGGCGAGCTCGGTGCTCCTATATTTTAGCGTACCTTAGGATCCCGTCAGCTTGGAAAATCAAATCTCGTCGCTACCACCGGGTACCTACGATTACTTTGAGAAAATACACCTCGCCGAGCGAGCAGCCGGTAACAATGGCCTTGAAGCCTTGGCACCACCGACTCTCGCGTGTTTGGCAAAGCAACAGACGCGTAGGAAATTGCCAATACGCTCCCGCATTGTCCGTCCATCCTTCGAAGTAGTTACAGCCCTGCTGCGATGGCGCGCGTGTACATGCCAAATCCAAGCTTGATTCGCAGGAAGCTCCGACATTCGACGCGAGGCCATCGTCCGTCGCGTTATCCGTGGCTTACAATTAGCCTTGCTCATCGTGAGCACACATGTAACGTCCATATCCACTAAGAACGTTCCATTACGTCCTCTCATCTCGAGCGATCCCCTGGATCATCCTGCCTTCGAGTATTTACCATCCGACGTCCATCAACTAATGGTATCAGGTGCGACAGTAGACGTACCATTGAGTCGAGGACATTATCAGATCCACTGCAATTTGGTATCATCCTGAGAAGCTATTAATTACGGAGTATAATTAACGATCCATTCGTCGCGCGAGCTCTCCTCGAAATATTCGCTCTTGAATGAACATCAACGTGAGAATGTTCAGCGACAGAGTCACTCGCAGTGCTCGAAGCTACACGGTACATCGCGCAAGAAGCTTTAGCGAATTCAAGGAGTCTTTCATGAGAAGGGTCGCGTTGCCTCTCACTCGTCTTCCTTTCCTAGTTGCCATCAATTATTAAATATCATTAACGCAAGAGGCCTTGCGCACATTGTCTCATGTCTCAACGGTACCCACCAAACTTCGTACAACCTACCGGGAATTGTGTGTCCTCGCTAATGCCACCCCTAACTCCGCTGGAGCTCGTCGTGCAAATCCCCTTCTCGGTGGACTCGCTTTTATCGTTCGAATCGGGCGGGCACACGCGCCAGTTAAAATCTCCGCTTCGAACGAGGAAACGAATTAGCGATACGCGATGGTGGTTGGAAGTGTGGAGGTGAAGGACACCTAGGTGGTTGGTGGTAGTGGTGGTCGCCAATTTACATCGTTGCCGCGTACAAAGCGAAGCAACACACCTACACCTACTTCCTGCATTAACGGACGATTCTGCCCGCGTAGAATCGCAGACTACCGTAGGCTTTCCAATTCGAACGTTTACGCCGAATCTGCTTGGCTCGATGCGCGATCGTGTTAACGCGTGTGTGCACGCGAGCGTGCTCACCCCGAAGCCACTCGGGTCGAAGAGCGGGGGCAGAGGCGTTTGTATACGAAACTGTGTACCAGCCGATGCATCTCATATCACGGAGATTAGGAAGGGGATTATGCATTTCTCTCTCTGTTTCCTTTCACTCCCTCTCTCACTCTCGTTCTCTCCACGATCCTCTTCTCCAACGATTCGCGTTCTCTATGCTCGGATTATACGTACGTCCCCTAGAATGAGATTACGCGCGCGTGAGCACGCGTCGGTGCGATACGGATAGGAGGTAAAAGCGAAATTAGTCTGGCAAGAGAGTTTCGCGTGAAAGTCGCGAAGGTGGGGATACTTCGGGTCACTCGAATTCTATTATTTTCGTTTCCTCGATTTTGTACGCTGTCCACAGATTTTAAATGTCCCTTCGTACCAATTCGACTATTACCGCCATGGATGATAATTGGGATTGCGAAGCCGGAATTTTTGTCCGTTCCTTAAATTCTTCCAGGATCGTGGATTATCCTTTCTCCGCACCCTCTCAATTTCCTTCGCGTAATTCCTGGGTAGATCGCACTCCGCTCTTAATCTCCGCTTAATCGTTCGTAAGCAAGGAAATCGAATCTCTCGAGGGCCAATTTAATTTCCGTGAATCGTCGGATCATCCCGTCGATCCTGCCAATCCGAATCCGATGTTACTTGACGATTACACGTGGCTTCTCGTAATAGTAAGTTCTATCGTCGAGAGCCCGAGAATTACGTGCGGTCGAATGCGACGGAGTAGGGACTCCACCGTTCGACGGCTCCTTCATATTTCAAAGGAGCAGAATGGAAGTTTGTTCGAGCGTCAAACGAGTCGAGGATAGCATCGAGCCATCGCTTCTACCCTGGACTATTCGCGCGATCTACTGGAAAATGAAAGGACTCGCGAAAGATTTTTGTCGCCGAACAAATAGTCCTGCCAATGGGATCCTACTTTTCGATGACAGATTATTTTTCTCGCCTCCCTCTCTCTCATTTTCTTTCTGTGATTAATTCCTCCGTTTCACGTTCCGCATCGAATTTATCCTTTTCGCCACAGCCTTGACATCTCGTCGACACACGAAACGCGATCTCCAACCCCTGCACGCTCCTCCGATTCGAAAATAGCAAATTCGTGAGTTAGACCCGACAAAGCCGAAAGGTCGCTGCGTCTAGTTTAGGGAGTTAAGCGCGGCATTCAGATGGCACGTCGCAGTGTGGGTTGTCGTGTCGTCGTTGATTCAATGCCTTCCTCCTCTGTGCGATCATTATTACCGGTTGCGCGATTAATGTCTCTGCTCCACGAACGCTTCTCGCTTGTCGGCTCTTGTGTTGCTCCCACTGTTTCGCAACACGAAGCGCGCGTCCCTTTTGCTTCCTGGAACGTGAAGATCGAATTAGGCGGGCCATCCCATGTATCCTTCGTACGTACCACGCGCGGCGTACTTCACTTTTCCTTCTCGTATTTTCCATCGTCCTTTGGCCGCGCGGAAAATGTCCGTCGGCTTTAAACATTCGATAAATCGTCGTAACCACGCCTCCGCGGTCGTTATCGTAATTCACCGATTTCAGCGATTCTGAAAGTTTCCCTAATTTTCTCCCGCACGATGCTCCGGGATAATACCAGGGTGGACCCCTTTTCGATTTAACGATAACAGCGTCGCGCTAATAATAATCCGACGCCCGCAGACGGGAATTAATTGAACGTAACGCGGAAATATTAGGGGACGGTTGGCTGCTGTCGTTAAGGGAAAAGGGACGAAAGGTATTTCCTCATTAATTTCCCGCGTTATCGTTGAGCACTGGCCTACGGTGAAACTTGTCCAACTACGTTGGAAGTATTGTAATTAATATTCGTGGTTAATTGTTTGTCGACGATGGCCGCCACCGAAGTGGTAGATTTACGGACCGTGGCCGAGCGGGGGCTCCAGATTGGAAATTAATTTATTAACATCTGGCTGCGAATAAATTTTGATTTTCCCGGCTTCCTCGCACACGCGTGACTTCAGTCCAGTTTTCTCGTTGAGCGCGAGTTGTGCAATTAACGATTCTCCGTACTCGCGCAATATTTATGAACACGCCCGTTCCACGCTCCCGTCCTAGCTGCCCAGGCTCCGCTTGACGAGTACGACTGTGTCCCACCTTGTCGCGGACAAGGCTGCGAATGAAAATTACAGGCTAGCGCATAAATAAACGGATTAATTAACGAATGTCCGGGATGAGCGGGAGATTCGTTCGTCGTTCGCTTGGGAAGAGCATTTAATTAGAACTATCGGTTAACGCGATTAAAATGAGGCAGACTTTTAATTCGTCCCGCGGCGTTTCCGCGCTTCCTCCGGAAAAGGAAGAAAGCAAAATTATTCGTTCGAGGGATTCTAATTTCCTTGCAGTACGAATCAACGAGATTCCTCGTTCATATTCTCGATATATCTTACGAGGATAAGTGAGATCGCTTCTCGAACTCGTCTCGACGCTCGGTGACAGGGACGGAAAATTGTCGGAGACTCGCGAAGGTTCGCTGTTAAACGTAAAATAGGGTCCACGAAAAGTCCTCGCAATAACGCTACGTCGTACCACGACACCCTGGGGGCACGACGATAAACTTAAATAAATTCACCCTTCCACCAGCTCGAATTTCTCCCTCGTATATCCGCATTCGAATTATACCACTACGGTCTCGGGCACAGCGAGAGGAATTTTGGCAACGAGAATGTGGTAAGAGAGGATTTCGAAATGTCATACATAAGATGCAGCGCATCGCGATATCTTGGCAAATGGGTTGCACAGCTACAGGCGCCTATCTACTCCTCTCGCTTTCACCTATTTTTCCATTCGAGCAAATTAGACCGCGACGAGAACACCGTGGCTCGAATATGACGGACGTTCTCGACTAAAGTTTAATCGCACCTTCGTACCTACTAGAGCTCCCGGTCAGAATCGTGTTTTAAAATACACGGGTACACGTGACACGTGTTGTCGTGCTACACGTTATATCTAACACGGATATTCGCAGATACACGTGTAATTGATGTATACACGTGTACACGGATAATTATAAGTTTTTATTCACAGCATCTTACATCTTGTGCCAAATTGTATGTGTTTGCATATATAGATATTTCTTGTATCTCCACGACACTTTTTTTATATTCTTTAGAAAAATATTTTCTCATAATTTTTGAAGTGTTCGTGAAATAAATACACGTGTAGTACGTGTATTCGTGCATTACAGGCGGGGACCCGATACACGTGTTTAAAAAAAAAAAAATTAAATACACGTGTCCACGTGTAATAGAGGGCACTAGTACCTACCTCCCGTCCTTCGAGTCGGACAAAATACAAGCTCTAATTTTCTCACTCGGCCAGTCCTCGTTTCGCTTTCTTTCAAGTGCCTCGGTGTTCACGCGCGTCCCGGAAGTGCACATGGCCTCGAGATCGTCTCTCGAATTCCAGGTGGACTGCTAATCGCGATAGTCACGTTAGCCACGCTTACGTAACAATATGTTCCTAGATGGAACAAATGAGGCCGCGACACGAGAGAGTCACGGGTGGCGAGGGTCCCTTACAAGCTCGATACGCATCCAAGGTATTAGGGGGTAGATTTTGTCCCGAGAACGCTTTCCATTCGTCTTCATTAATTCCGAGGTATATCTTGATCCTCGGCCGCTTCGTCATAGATTTCTCGACGAAGGCCACTGAATAATACTCTACGAGCTCGTCGAGAGGAGTAGACATTGAATCCTGAGAAATGATCGAGGGGCGATAATCGATTACGGTGATTAAGCGCCGCACGCAGAGAGGAACTGGATGTGACAGAATTTTATATCTCCTTCGAAATGGTTTCCGAATTTCAACGCTCGTCGACAGAATTGTTCATTGACGTTCAGTGCCGTGTCATTGCGCAGTTTCAAATTCATTGTTCCTCTCTCTATGACGCGAGGGACGCGAAGAGAATATATTTCGGTCATCGAATCCAGTCACTCGACGTCGACGTTAATTGATGCTAATTTATCGTGAACGCCCGTTTATTTCGGCTGGGTTGACGTTTAAACGTGGATGAGAAAAATAACGCTACGGGTGGAAAAATAGAAACAGATTGTTATTGACAAGCGATTTGAGAGCAAAAAGCTTTTAAGTAGATTGTACGTTTTCGCGACGACGTAGAGAGTAGATGGGATGCAAATATAGAAGAAATGCAAATCCATTAATTAAGGTGGAGCGAAGGAAAAGTATCTGCGTGTTCCACCGCGTCAAGACTTGCCATGGACTGACGCAATAAAACGAATATTAAATCGAGACTGCAAGCTCGTCTCGCTACGAGTATCCGACACAAACGCAAAAGAGAAGGAATGAAGAAACTTCGTTTCGTAGCGATCGCGATGTAGAAACAATCGCTGGCTCGAGTAGTCGTTGAAGCTCTGGTAACCGACGCAATGGTGAAGACCCCTCGAGTACTTACTTTGTTGTTTTTTGCCGAACGAACGCAAGACTCTTGAATATTTAACGCTGGCTCGTTCCATTTTCCTCGCGGCAAGCTTCCATTCTAACGCTCGCAAATTTCTACTTCGGACGAAGATTCGCGCTCTCGTCGCCAATCGACTGGGACGTGGCGCAAAAAATCGGACGCGCGTCTGGCGCAGCGCGTTACAATCTTAGAATGAGTGTCCGCGAGTCGGGAAAATTTTCGTAATAAAGTTTCCCAACAAAACTAGACCGCGCGCAAAGCGACCGCATCGATCCACGCTGCGGTGCTTCTGGAATTAGGCTGCCGGCAAATTGTGCGCCGATTAATACCGCTAGGCTTAATTCCGGAACGCGCACCACGAAGCCCGGTGGCCTTCGCGAAAACCTCGTGAAACCCTTTGACGTGGCCGCCTTCCTTAAATTAGGATCGTTAGGCAAGATGAGAGAGGAAAAGGGTGAGGCCGGGTTACCTTAGTAATCGACTCGCTGCTCCATTACCCGGCGGATATCAAAAATTATGAGCAAGTTTCCGGAGGTTCGTGAAGCCGGAAAAAAATTTCTTCATCCGCTCCTTCGCCGTCCGTTCTTCATTTTCGAGATTTTCCAGGCCACCCGCTTCTCGTTACTCCTCCTTATTAATTTGTGCTTCCAATTTTCTCCTCGAATTTTTCCCCTCAAGATCTCCCTCGTCCACGCTCCCTCAGCAGTCGAACTACACTCGAGCGCCCTTGCAAATTTGCATTTCACCCTTGACTCAACTCGTCCTTAATTTATCTTCGCAATTTTCAACTTGACCGTCTATCAGATTTCCGTCCGACGTCGATCTTCGCTTTTCTTCATCTTGGCACTGGAGCTTTCACTCGTCTATCAGTTTCTCATTGTCGTCGTTCTCCTTCTTTTTTTGTCCATCTAACGTAACGTACCCCTTCTTTTTTTCTCTCTCTGTTTCCGTCGCAATATTAGAGAAATTATTCGTTGCATCCTCGCGTCTGATTGCACACTTCATTCGCGTTCCACCGGTCTCGAGGAGTTTTTTCGTTGCAATTTTCGTCCGGTCACTTTTCCAGGAGTCTCGCATCGGACGCAGCAAATTTTCAAGCTGCAACGTTACGAGGACTTACGAGTCCGCGGGGTGGGCAAATATCGCTCTGGCGAGTGAGGCACGCGAGTTAATGGAGAGGGATGCGACGCGGAAAGGTCACGCGCGAGGACACAAAGCCGAGGATCGAAAGGGTCGAAATGAAATTGATCTATGCTCATCTGCACCCACAGAGGTTCGACGTCCATTTCCGTCCGATGGAAATTACCCGGACCCTAGTACGGCCTACCATGAATATTCGTGAATATTTGAAGAGTATCGCAAGCTCCCGAGAATTTCCGTTGCACCTGCGACGCGTAGATGGAAGGACTATTCTCACTGAAGTTTCTCGCAATTCGAAGAATACATCGACCATCGTTTCAACGAACGATCGTGTTTCTCAGTGCGCTGCGTTCTAATCGAGGGTCATCGTCGCCGAGACAGCTCAAAGACAATCAATTCCAGACCAGAAGTTTACACTTCTCTTTACTTCGACTCCCAGTTCAGAGTCGATTGTAAATGTTGTTTGCGACGGTTTGCTTAGTACTCGAGCACATCGTCCTGTCGTGTACACGAGCGAATGTTCCGTCGAAAGCTCTACTCGTTACTTTTCTTTATTCCGTGTTTGTTGACTTGTCAGTCGTTATTCTTTCGAGCGATACTTCGAGTCGTAAAACCGATTTCTCCAACGCGAGTTGAAACCCGCGAGCTTCATTCGATCGTTTTAATATTCGAATTTGCGATGGGACTACTTCGGTCCCGTGGGTTCATCTGCGCGGTTGCCCTCGCTCGAGTGAGGGCCGTTCTCGGTATGCACCCACGTTGCATTAAACCTCGCAGCAGCTGTATACACACGCGCACGCGACGTATTCCCGTGGGCGAATGCAATTTACGTCCCTCGCCGTAAATCTTGGATCCATTAGACGCACATACGTAAAACGGAAGGCTCTAACGGGGAAGACTTGATGGTCTACGGCGCCATAAAGGCACGCTTCGTACTCGGTACGGTTATGTAAGAAAGAGTAGCGGGGAGTGACGGTATCGAAATGAAATGCTCGTAGATTCCAATAAGAGTCAATGTATTGCTCGCAAAGATCCGAATGCTATGACGCTCTACAACCAACTGCCTGTTCAGTCCATCCTGTCTACGTTCCTGTCCGCGCTTTCCCGTCATAAAATGTCACGTGTCCTGCAGTTTGGGACTCCTTCGTGGCCACGTGCAATGCAATGGTCCGGCCTCGAGTGGGCCATGTGCAGTGCAGTGGTCAGCTCTCGAATCCTGACGATGTCCAGGCCCAAGGGACCAGAACGTCTTACACTCGGCCTTTCCTGACGGGAATGCTTGTCCTCAAGCGTTAAGTAGTTTTCTGTAATCATTTAAAGAAAGCATGCGTCGATACAGTATCAATCAACCCAACGTAGACAGCGACATTAACACATTACGCCTAATACTTCCTTTCGACTGATTTGTTGACTCCGCTACTTTACCGGTCCATACGTGCCATCGCTTCACCGGTAAGTGCGCCTACTGCCTCCTGATCCTGTCTGTTGTTCCTTCACGTTCATCTAGGCATCTCGTACGACTGCTCTCATGAAAGATCAAGTTTAACGTCCTACCGTGACGGTACTCACACCAAATCACGTAAGACGGATCTCAAAGTTTAACGTCCTCCCGTGACGGTACTCACACCGACCCACGTAAGACGGATCTCAAAGTTTAACGTCCTCCCGTGACGGTACTCACACCGACCCACGTAAGACGGATCTCAAAGTTTAACGTCCTCCCGTGACGGTACTCACACCGACCCACGTAAGACGGATCTCAAAGTTTAACGTCCTCCCGTGACGGTACTCACACCGACCCACGTAAGACGGATCTCAAAGTTTAACGTCCTCCCGTGACGGTACTCACACCGACCCACGTAAGACGGATCTCAAAGTTTAACGTCCTCCCGTGACGGTACTCACACCGACCCACGTAAGACGGATCTCAAAGTTTAACGTCCTCCCGTGACGGTACTCACACCGACCCACGTAAGACGGATCTCAAAGTTTAACGTCCTCCCGTGACGGTACTCACACCGACCCACGTAAGACGGATCTCAAAGTTTAACGTCCTCCCGTGACGGTACTCACACCGACCCACGTAAGACGGATCTCAAAGTTTAACGTCCCACCGTGACGGTACTCACACCGACCCACGTAAGACGGATCTCAAAGTCTCCACCATCCCTTCTGTTGTTGATCCATGCCGTGTCCTATAAAGGAAAAAGAAATCTCGCGCGGGCTGTGCACCCACGTGCCCAGGCAGCTGCAGGTTACTCCGGTACCGCTGCGACCCAGGATTTCATTCGGTCGACAGCCGCAACAGTTCTAGTTCGTCTACCTCCCTCCCTGAGGTCCTCGACTTCGTACCTATCGTTTGGTAAGACTCTACTCACCCGGAATGGTCCTCTAAATTTGGCGGAAAGCTTCCTACTATCACCAGTAGGTCGCTCACTGGTAATTTCGATCATCACGACGTCTCCCTCTTTATATTGGGTGGCCATTCGTCGACTCCGATCATATCGTTCCTTTTGTTTCCTCTGGTCCTCTGTGATGTGTTGGGAAATTTGCTCTCGAAGTTCCTGCACATCCAGGCGATCGATCTCGGTTTGCACCTCTTGTAAAATTCGTGCTTCTGGCGGATGCTTCATCTTACACCCAAATAGCGCCTCTGATGGCGTAGTCCCGATCCCTTTATTATGGGACGTGTTGAGAGCGCTCTGAATTTGTTTAACATACTCGTCCCATCGGTGCGGGTCCTTCCCTGCCATCGTTGCCGCCAATGACGCGACAATTGTACGGTTATACCGCTCGCATTGCCCATTAGCCCTTGGCGTGGCCACAGCATTTAAGACGTGACGTATTCCGTACGTTGTGCAGAACAGTTGGAATGTGCGTGCGGTGAAAGCCGTTCCTCTATCGCTAATAATGCGATGCGGAATTCCGAACAAGTATGTGAGGTTTAATATGATTTTTGCTGCCCGTTTTGCCTTCGTGTCCCGCACTGGTTCTATTATCGTGAATTTCGTGAACGCATCGACAATGACAAGTAAATAACGGTTTCTCTTCTTGCTCGTTTCAAATGGTCCGACATGAGTGTCTTCTCGTATCCCGCGTGGCCCGCATCGTCGTGACACAGTCGGCAAATCTGGAACCGCGCCCCGTTTGGTACAACCCATGCGGTGCATCCCTTTTCCAAACGTCGATATAGCTTATCGCCCTTTAAGACGTATTCTGTAAAATATTGTTTCGTCTCATTATTCCTCACGTTCTCCTTCAATATGGACCGTATGCGGTCAATTCGTTCGTCCTGTAGTTGTGCCACTAGAATCCAATCTGCTTCCGTAATATCAACTGGATAAACCTGGCAAGTTGTGACTGGATTTCTACTCAATGCATCCACGTGACACATTTGCGTTCCACTGCGTCGAGGTCGTGGGGCGCATTGTCAGCATCGGTCGTTGTGGCATCGGTCTTCCGACGGAAGTCGACGCGGTCGGCATCGATCCCATTTCGCTTAACACCGCGTAAAACTCATGCACATTTTTGTATTTGTTCGACCTGATGGACCTCGCTATATTGTCATCACCGATGCCGCCGATCACTGCATCTTGCACGTAAGCATCGGGTATTGGTAAGTTCAGCGCGCGTAACTTTTCCAATTTTTCAAAACAGTAGTCCCCCAACTTCTGTCCCGGACGGGTGGTATAAAGGGCCGCTTCCCTTAAGAGTCTGGCGAATGGTAATGGTTTACTAAACTGCGCGATCAGGACCTGCTTTAGGGAGTCCCACGTGTGTTCCTTCCTCATCTCCACGTCATACAATCTTCGTGCATGACCCCTTAATTGACGCGCGATCACCCTTATGACGTCATCACCAGTCCATGCATAACGACGCACAAGTCTATCCACATCACGTACCCACTGCTTGATGTCCGCATCATCACTCGACGGGTCGAACTGTGGCACCATATGTTCGTCGCGCGTGGGTCTATTCTTAAAACTTTTCAGTTCCCATTTGAGGCGTTTAATTTCCTCTCTCAGATCGCTCGGTGATCCGCTGCGGATCGATACCGAACGCCGCGCATACTCTCGATCGTAGGAGGGATCGCGTACGTCTCGACATTCGCGAACACTCCTGCGACCACTCGAAACGCTGCGAGAGTGTTTTCGCGTGCTCCTGCGGATGCGATCAAACGAAGGGTCTCTACCGCGATCCTGCGAATAGTCGCGGGGGCGGTCTCTTGGACGGTCTTGGGAGCGGTTCCTCGAGCGGTCCCTCGAGCGGTCTCGCGCACGTCCCCGCGAACGATCACGCGACTTTTCCTTCAGATGATTGTCGCGACGACCCATCGTAATACACCTCACTTGACACTCGTATTCACCAGCACGTACGATCAAAATGTACCTGTTCACTGGCGCGCGGTCAAAATGTGCCCTATTTTCCACTAGCACGTGTGATTAAAACGTATCCCACTTCTGAATTGTAAGAAAGAGTAGCGGGGAGTGACGGTATCGAAATGAAATGCTCGTAGATTCCAATAAGAGTCAATGTATTGCTCGCAAAGATCCGAATGCTATGACGCTCTACAACCAACTGCCTGTTCAGTCCATCCTGTCTACGTTCCTGTCCGCGCTTTCCCGTCATAAAATGTCACGTGTCCTGCAGTTTGGGACTCCTTCGTGGCCACGTGCAATGCAATGGTCCGGCCTCGAGTGGGCCATGTGCAGTGCAGTGGTCAGCTCTCGAATCCTGACGATGTCCAGGCCCAAGGGACCAGAACGTCTTACAGTTAACTCCTCGTTTCTTGATAGGTCAACAGTTAATTTTCAATAAGAAGAGAGTGGCACGAGAGCGTTTCAGGTTTAAAAAAAAAAACCTCTCCAAAAAAGCAACTTTTAACCCAAACTCTCATTACCGAAAGAATTCCAAGGCACGCGCCGTTCGAAAATCCATTCGCGCTCTTCGAAACAGGAAATACAATTCCACCCGTGAGGCATCCCTTTCCCATGGTTCGACTAAATTTTATCGGCATGCTGGCACGTAGTACTACCGAGAGACGCGCGCCGGTAGAGTCTGCTGTTGGCGCGCTCTATCTAAGCCCCATTGGAACAAGAATTCGATCCTGGAACTGGCCCGGTAGAGTTCCTCAGAATTCCAATATCGAAGTATTGGAAAGTGAGATGCGAGACTTCAAAGGGCATAAAATCTCGTACGGACTCTGTTTACGCATCACGGTGCTGGTACGGAGAAAGAAGAGTGCCTCGATAGAAGCGTCTCGTAGGAAGCGAAGGATTGTAATGCGATCGGCTATCCGAGAAATCGTCGCCATTGGCTTGTTCCTTCGAGTCGAGAGTCACCGGAGAAGTGTAAAGGAAATTGCGGCGCGTCGTCGCTCGTGAGGATGTGCCATCGTATCGGTGAAGGTGCATTTTTTTCTTGACTCTTCCTCCTTTCTTCTTCTCCTTGTTTCAGTCGACACGATGAGCGAGAATATTCCGTCGGGATATATCGACGATGAAAAGGGCAAAAGGGTAGGAGCAATCCTCGGAGAACCCATCGTAGAGTCAATGGACGATGCAACGGATTCTTTCGATCGCACTCGAGAAGGAATAAAGGAAGGAAAGGTGAAAGAAAGTGCATTGGAAATTGCGATGACGCGTCTCGCGTCTTACGATCGATTCGTTCGACCATAGTCGAACACTCGATTCTCGTTTATACGAGAATACCAACGGATACCGATTGATCCTACGATAGGGAAATTATCGGTCGCTCGTGCCGCGCACCCGGTACAGAGACGAGATCCTCGCAAATATTTGATCGCCGTGATGAATTGTTGCTCCGTCCTTGGAATTAACTCTTGCATAATCGCCGTTTATTAGCGATGGGGAGCCATTGCAAATTACCCGTTCGGCACGATTGTTTGTTTAAGATCCACGTTGAACGGTCGTAGGGATGAACGTTCAATGGAAAACTTAGGAAAAAGTGGGTAGTCGATCGAAAATAATTATGGTGTTCGTAGATAAGAAACATATTCCTGTGGAGTCCTGCAATTTTCAATTACGGGATGTACCCTGAAAAACAATTAGGACGAAACGCAGCTGGGCTCGGAATGGAGATGAGGTACGAGTAGAAGATAATTACGGACAAGTGGGTTTTTACGTTCAACGGTAATGCACGTGTCGGAATTCGCACACCTGCATTCCGAATTCGAGAATTTCACGATTACTGGCCAAGAATTCGGATTCTATTTGCACATGCGAATGCCCGCGAGCACGCGTAGACGCACGCTCGTACGTCCGTCGGGATGAAGAGGCACTATTTATCGGAGAACCGTTTCTAGATCAACCGTTAATTGTTTGACGAAGTATGAAGCAGAAAATTAACGATTCTCGCGTGTTAGTGATAAAAACGTCGAACCGCCAGAGATCGTATATCGGAATTTTTGTCGAGAGCATGATTAAGTGGGGACTCGCCAAATACCGCTTAAAGTTAGAACGTTGTCGTACAAAAAAATCCTGGAAAATATTCAATACCCTTCATTATTATTTATTATTGTTTTGCGTCGCGAGAAGAATAAAGGACTGTAGGTTGTTAATGAGGGAGTAATCAGGGCTGGTAGAAAAACCATTTCATTTCCATATTGAGAGAGATATTCTCGAGGGCATGGGGTGGATGATAAAACGGAAAATAAAATTTTATCTGGTGGAGCGAACGAGCATGCCGTATTTGTTTTGGAGGCAAGAATGATTTCCCGTGTATTCCCAAGCTCGCAGATTTTTCTCTGCTTTGTTGCCTCGGGCTGGTAGAAATTCAGAATATCGCGTAACACCCAACCCTGACAAACAGCCGTGTTTATTTAAACGGAGGACAAAAATTACGATCCATTTAAATATTACCAACGTCCACAAAAAATGATCGTCTGAATCTCGTACTAACAAGGAAACTGTCAGAGGTGTGCGAAATATGTTGTAATTTAGACCAAAACAAGGGACACGTTGTTTCAAATTTCTTTTTACGTTATTTTCCTTAAGCTGTTCGAACAAAGTGAGTGCACACCCGTAGTAGGTGCATTACTTTTGACCTGTATTACATGTCATTTAATTCGGTTGTAATTACGGTGCTACCATGCATATTCTTGTGAATTATAATTGGTTTCATAGTCTACTCTGCGCGCCAGGAATCCATCGCGCGAGCGAAGCAATCACCTTGCCGATTATCGATCGTACTAGCGCGATGTCGGTGTAATTAATTACTGAATTAACGATATGATTTAGTAGCAGATGACTGCGGTTGATAATCAATTGATAATAAAACGAATGGCGCGCCGAGCGTCCGAATTATCATTCGCCAAAATCACATGTCAGTTTCCCACGTCCAATCGTATTATTCGCTATGAATTAATTTAATAGAAAGGTACGAGATGACGCAGATCACAGAAGCGGGACAGAATGAAAACTCGCGCATGCACGTTCGTCGGCAACCACTTGCTTTACCCGCGTCTCTGCATAAGCCAGCAGCGTGGCTTTTTTGAAAATTTATGAGATTTTACATCTGGGTTTCCATCGCGGCCGTAGGTTAAGAGCGCGTGCCGCAAGCCCCTAATGCGCCCATGTATTATACATGTCTACATTTCGTCCTCTCGCTTCGCTTATTACTCACGTTTTTTACTTTTCACTTCTTACTTCTCATTTCGAGCACAATGCGGAAAAGAAGTACCCGCAGAGGGGGAAGCAAAATTTACGTTATTTGCAAAATACACGAATCCAAAAGAATCTGATATTTATCGGTCCAGGCGGGAACCACTGGTGGAACGAGAGATAGAAAGAGAGGGAGAGACGAGAATTCCGTCGTGGGGTGTAACTCAGCGATAATTGTTAATTAGCGAGGGAGTTTCGCCGCGATAACGCGGGAGGGTAGGCGGGAAATTTAAACGGGGTGGGGATAGACGCGAGGAATAATTTTCATCGCGAGGGTGCGCGGCCCTATCGGGACCAAATATGAACGCCTTTCTTTCTCCTCGTAGAGAATTTTAATTAAACGAGCAACACCCTCGGGCCCTCTCGCTCCCGTCGCATCTGCTCTCAGCACTTGCACGAGAAAACTTTCACCCCTGCGGAAAGTAAGTTTCTGAAAATGCCCGCGGGCGAGAAACGCGTGGCGGGAAGTTTTAAACGAGGAGAAATTCGCGTTGCGCGGCGGCCGGAGCGCGGCGCGCGTTCAAGGGTGCCTGTCGACTTTTACCTCCTTCTACCAACTCGTTGCGCGTTTAAACGCGCCACGGCCTCCTTTTCCACCCTGTCCCGATGCCTTACACGTCCCGCAATATTCCTCTCGCATCACGGGACACAAATAAAGCCTCGGCGAAGAAATATCGTCGCGTGAGTATGCACGCATGCCGGAAGTATTAAATTCCGACTGTGTCCGCTCCTTCGAGTCCCGCTTTCGCTTCTCGACCTCCAGGTCTTCAAACGCGAGGACTTTCGCGCCTTTCCTCTTCCGTTTCACCGAGTCTCGCTCATCGCTCGTTAAGACACGCCACGCCAATTTTTCCCTGCAGCGAAAGGGGCGTTAAGCTTCAGGCGCAAATCGGTGGAATCGAGCGAGATCGCGAAAAAGAATTCGAATAACGAACGATTTATCTCCATTCTTGCTCTCGTGGCCAGTCGACCGCGTACGACCTCGTACGGAAGGCATTATTTTTGTGCCAACGAGCACGCGTAATCCTTCGCAATCTCTGCACGCTCGATAGTTTCCTAATCCCTCGTCCTCCTTCCTTCCTCATTCCCTCTCGTCTCTTCCGTGAATCCTGCTTTCGAGTTCACTCACCGTGAGCAGTGCCGGACCATTATTGGTACACTCCTGTAATCCGGGCGAATTCGCGTTAGGCGTTGCTCGAGCGCGCCTACACGCGCGTACACACACGAGCGGCGCATGATTCTCCACGATGTTATTACGGTGCCGCGTGGGTGGTTGGCACAGGATATACGGGTTTGCCAGACAATGACCAGTTATGCGAACGATATTAGTGGACCAAACGGAGGATAATACTTGAGTCGAGACTGGTATTCGAGCGTCCCGACGACGAGCGTCCTTCGCCGGGAGAACGCCTCTGGCATCGAGATTCGTCGACGAAGGAGTCCTTCGTATTTCGATGGATTCTCGAAGAGACTCGCCACTCGGATGAGACGGAGAAGAGAGTGGATCGACGATAGGCGACAGGATTTCGATTATCATCAAGAACGAAATAGTCTTCGCGTTTCCTTCCAGCCTCTATTCAACAAGCGTGAGAAGAACCCCGTGAAACTGATTATCGGCGAAAACAATTTCACCGTGGAATCCCTCTTGGTACGCGCACGGTCGCCAGAGAAATTCACGAGGGGAATTAAATTTCGCCTCGGCGGAGTTACGTCGGCATTAGCGGCCTCTTTAAAATCCTTCTAGAGCTGGGAGAATTCGTCCTACGCTTCTCCGCTTCGCAAGTGGCGCGAGCTCTCACTTCTAGAGCGAAGAAAGCTTTTGGAACTTTGACAGGTAAGAGCGGCGCGGCTTGAAGGTGACGGGGTTGACTCGCGCCAAGAAATTATCGTGGATCGCGAGTGGAATGCGGTTGATGTGCTTTAAATTGAAAAAAGTGTTCGGGCCTGAAGAAGAAAGTCTCACCGCTTTCCGAGTCCGAGGACTTTACCCGCGTCGGCGTATTGAGCCGAGCACGTTCTCGAGATTCGTCCTCGCGGATATTTCACAAACACTTCCAGAAAGTGGGATCTTCTCGGCGGATTTTGGAACTTTACAATGCCGAAGTGAGATTTTTCTAGGGCCCCCGCGCGTCGTAAAAGTCGACGGTGGCTGTCACGGCGCGCTGCCGTGAGAAACACGCGATCTTCGTGGAATATCGGATTAGTCCCTCTCCCCGCTGCAAAAGAAAATCAAAAAATAAAATGAGAGAAAATCCGTCACCGTGCTTCCCGCAAATTTTACTCACCGCTGCCGTTTGAGCGCGCAACACCGAGGCGTCCGCAATTTCGTGCGTGCAAGCGCGCATTTAATTCATGTAAAAGTCATCGTGTAAACCGCACTGGCGTACACGAGCCAAATTACTCGTTGGCAGGCAAAGGTAAAAGGTCATTTTCACGCGGCTCGTATCCCACGCTGCTTTCCCATATTCTCCAGGGAGGAACATTCGGTCGTTAAATTCTCTCGGTAGTCGCACAACACGGCCGCCGTGTATTCATCGCTAAAATTCTACGGGATAGGGAGTGAAGCTTTGGCAAGTTCTATTCCTGGCACGAAAGTTCGCCTACCCGAATCGACAACTGGTACCGCGGCGTGGCCGATAACGAGTGAAAAGTCTCAGAAATTCTCATCCACCCTTTACTCCCACCTATTCTGCTTCGCACTTTCAGCCTCCACTTACTTCTACCCCCGCCTCACTGTCGAAAGGAGCGCGAGCATTGATTGCGATTCGCGCTCGCAAGTTGTACGGACGATAAAGTCGCCAGGACTACAATGGAAACGGGGAACAGTAGACCGAAAGTTGAAATTAATGCGTTCGGGAGCGAATAGTAGGGTGGAAGTGAAAGTTTCATCTTACAGAGGGTCGTTTTGTCCCGCGGGCCATTTCGTAGAACGATCTTCCTGTCGAATTCGCTGATTAACTTTCCCGATCGTTTTCCGCGTCCCGGATCGTTCGAATTGATTTCGATTCGACCTCCAATTTTCGCCGAGCGACTAAAGAGACTTGAAGTTTCGACGTTCTTAAACTCTCTGAGAATCGTAGCCCCTCCTCGCGGTGGGGCTCGCGCGTAATAAAGCCCTTAAAGGAGAGATTTACATTTTCAGTGCGATCTTGTTTCCGCGCGCTACGCCTCTGGGAATACTCTCGCGGAAAATGGTTATTTTCCGCGAATCTTCTGAGATCCTACGCCCTGCTGCGAATTAAGGTCGACATACAATCGGAGGAATAACACGACGCGATCAGCGAGACGTGAACGCCATTCGAGCCGATCTAATGGGGGGCCGTGGGGAGAATTCCGTGGGCGAAGAATGCGCGCGGGAGAGAAAGACGAGCGAGTTGAGTACGACGCGATGTGAGAAGTAGCAGCGTGCAGAGTGGAAACGGCCAGGATGCGCCACGAATTCCCCACGTTTTCAGAACCCGACAACGAGAACGGGAAGAGGAGTGGACGGGGTTGGATGAGCATCCTGCTTCCGTTCTCGCATAATTCCGAGCACGTGAACCCCGCGAGCCACGGCGCGGCAAGGCACGAGGAAACGAAGAGAACCCTCGTGAAATATGAAATGTTCGCGAGTCCAAAGTCGGCACCCGGATATTTTCATTAGGAGGGTGACGAATCCTTCCATGCTCGATGAATTTTTCAAGAGCGCCCGAATAATTTCCATTGTCGGGACCCATCTGGAGATTAGAACGCGAGTTATCCACGTGTACCTGGAAAATGAAGATCGAACGATAGATCGTCATTCGACGCGTGGCACGTTGATAGAAATAATTATCGTCACCGATGCGGATCCGCGTTAGTGCACGCGCGTGATAATCCGCGCAGCCGGCACAACAGGTGGATTTGCGACGGCCCGTCGCAAGAGATCGCGCTCAACAATTATTCATGGGACGATAAATATTACCCTTTTGCGCGCCGACACGACATAATGTCGATCGAGATGCGGATGCGTGCCGTTTAATTCTTTCTCCGCCATCGTGGTTCATAAATATCGACGCGAGGAAGAGGAGAAAGCACTCGATCGTACGGGAGACGTTTCGCGTCGCGACGCCATCTCCGAAAGCTTCCGACATTTTTCAGAAATAATGCAACGTCGTATTTGGCAGCGACGAGAATCGAGACAAGAGTACACTTGGAAGGCTGAAGGCTCCTCGATATACAATCCTGACACGCTTCGAAAATATTAGTTTTACATTCTTCGCGTAAAGTCTATTTTTGAAGTACGCTCCCAGAGGCAGTTGTCCCATTTCCCACTTGCTTATTCGCGTCGTTTAGTTTACTACGATCGATATACCTCAAAGGATCCTCGTTTCCATTTCCGTACTCCAGTCGCGTTACTGACCAGGTAAACATATAAATGCGAGCACTCAATCGCATTAATGCGAGTAGTCGCGTCATGTTCCTCAGAGGGTTAGAAACGCAGGATAAATATTTCATCCCTCGTCGAATTACACCTCACGCTTCGATGACGTTTCGTATTTTTATTCTCAATCGCTTCGTTTTATTTTCATCCTCCAATTGATCGTTGAGAATGGAAACCGAGGACACGATGGCTTACCGTGGCGCAGTAAAATTTCATACGTACTCGATGCAGCGACGTAATGCGAGGGTGTTTCGTGGAGGAAATAAAATAAGAGCGGAGAGGAGTTTAGTGTGGAAGTGGTGGAGGGTATCGGAATATTCTCGAACGTTTCTTCAAGCTCCCTACGATCGTGGAGCTTTCAATTTTTTCTCGGAACAGCTGTAAATGGCTTCTTATATTTCCTGCTCTCTTAACCTACCGACCGGTATCCACCCTCGTGTTCGGCCCACTTACATTAATATTTTCCTATCTATTTCTTTCCCTCGCTCTTTCCGTCTCAACTCTTTCATCTCTCAGTTCATCCCTCTCACGCCGCTCCTCTTCCTCCCAGCTCTTTGCTCGCAAGCTTTCCCTCGAACGTTCGCAGCCCCAATTGCAATTAATGTCGTCCCAAGACTCACGCGACAATTCCCATTCGTCCGCATGCCGCAACCCCACCGTCACTCGCATCTTTATTTTCCACCCCCCAGAAAGTTAATTAACGAATTCTTGCGTTGCTTCCTTTCTCGGGTGAATTCGAGCTCGAGCGGAGTACGAATTAAGAATTCTCTTCCCCGCTTTTGCGAAGGAGCTTTGCATCAATTGCACTCCTTCTTCTTCTCACTTGCTTCTACGCGTAAACTTTAGCGAGGAGAAGTAGATTGGGTTTGATTTTTACCGGAACGAAGAGAGGAAGCAGTCACGGATGAGATGATTTGTTCTCGTTAGGCGAGTCGAACCGTTCGCCACCGGCGAATCGATCGGAACGTGGGAAGTGGGTTAATGAAAAGGGTAATAAACGAAGAGGTCGCGGGCTCGTGGTTCTTCGAACATTTTTCGCAAATACTCGCGGAAACATCCGTCATTCGGGAGACTCGTTACGCAAATTTGTCGAGAGACAAAATCGAGTGAACGAGCACGCGTTCTCCCTCGAGCTAGTGGATTTTTTTACGCAGTTTATATTTAAAAATGTAAAGAGAGCTCGTTAACTCGTGTCGACGCGCTATCCACATGCTGAATAAATGTTCGACTCCCTGATAATTCGTAGAACTGAATATTTTTCCAACGCGAGAAAATTTTAGTAAACTGGCTCGCTCGGTCGATCGAGGATAGTCCGAGCTTTTGCATCTTGCGCAGGAAAAAGCGTTACCGAGAATCCTTATCTTCTTCGCGATAGAGTTGTAAATAGTTGTACGGAACATTTCTGCATAGCGAGGCAACCCACGGTCCTTTTTTGCAGAAATATGCGACGAAAGAGTGGAGAATTCGAGATACTTCCGAGGGAAATTTCTGAAGGAAGATTGCAATGTCAAAAGATTATCTGTCTCTTTCTCTCTCTTTCACCTTTCACTCCATTATTTTTACAAAGTCGCAACTGAGGCTTATGAAATTTTAGAAACTCTCTCCGTCGTTGGACCGCTTTGACCGAATTCACGTTCCTCTCCCTCCGAGGAACAGAGTACTCTCAAAAACTATTCGCGAAGAAACTCTCCGAATAAACGCGCGCGCGATTCGAGAGAGGAAGAAGAGGCGAAGGCCGATTTCGCTCGTTGACTGGTGAAAAAGAAGTTCTCATATTATTAGCTCTGCGAAAGATGGAAGAATAATACGTCGCTCGGCGAGAGCCCTCCAGCGCTGGGATTCTCTCCAGATGGGAAAATTTCGAATTGACTATAACGCGAGGGACTAATTCACGATTCGCCAATGCCGGACGACGCGCGATAAAGCTAAAGAAGAATCTTCGAGACGAAGGGGAGCGAAAAAAGTCGAAGAGGAGTGTTACGGTCGGTTGAATCTATTGGATCGACTCGCGCACCATCTGCGATTTCCCACCCTCGTGAGGAAGGAGTACCGAGGAGAAAAGGGTGGAAACTTTCCTCGACGGTGTGTGAAATATGCTGAATATTCGCCATTTGCATCTCTTTGTAAATACCCTTGGCCCCTTCCATCAGTCCCGAGTATTAAAAGTTCCTCCGAGGGTGCGGAGAAATCTTTCGATTCGCGGTAAGGGATTTTAATGTGAAATTCGACGGCGAAGAGAAGAGAACGAAATTCCCGTGGAATTTTAGCGCATGGACGAGAGACATGGTCTGTCTTATGGATTTTACGTCCGGTCGCGCTGTAATCAGACACGAGACGAGCGGATAATGGAGCGCGCTTATTATTTTCTTTTTCTTTTTTTTTTTCATACTTTCGATCCTCGTAAGACGATCACCCATCTGGCGCGAACCATTACGCAAATGGGCTTGCGTCGTGCACTGTATGTAATGCGCGGTGAAATTTCTCCACGTTGTAATATATTCATTTCGGTAGGTCATATATTTTTCTCCGCGTAATACAGTGCTCCCGAAACGAAATACCACGATCGCCATAAATATCCGGAGGACGTACGCAAAATCGCTCATGCAGATTCCATCTTGCCTCGCGTGGCGCGCCGTAGATTAATAGGGGACCGTTTCGCGATGAAAAGTGAAAAATGAGAAATGAGGGGGCCCTTCGTCTGGACCTGTACGCGGCACGTGGCCGACGATTTATCATTTGCATTCAATTTATTCTCTTTTTCGCTGTCCGATATTCTTAGCGGTTTCAACCGCTTTGTCGGTGGATTAATTTATAGCTGTAAACTCCGATCATTGAATAACCCCGTGCGAAAATCTACAGTGAGCGAAATCGAGTCGTTGTATCGTTCACGGTACCTTAACTGCTGGTTTATCCTGGGGAATAAAATCGAATCGGTATGGTAACGAGGGGATACGCTGCAACGAGCGTCATAAAGTTACTACGAAAGCAATTAAAAAACGATTGTCCCTTCGCGCTCCGTCGTTATTCAGTTTCGGGGGGGGGGGGGGGGGGGATGAGAACGCAGTTAAACCTCGCGATAAAATCGTTGGCGAAAAGCCTTTCCTCCCTCTCGTCCTTCTCTCAATCCCGCGAATCTTCTTATCGGTTGATCTTCGTTCCTTTTTCGGGCGTGACTCGCTTCCTTGTAGGTGCATTCGAGTGCGACGGGAGAAGAAGGAAACGAGACCGGAAGTGGAAGCATAGATATCGATGCAGCTCGCAGAATAGAGTGGACGGTAATAGCCAGCGGACGGTTTCATCTGTCTCCTCGCTTCGACTCGTCCATCCACGTTTCTACCGTTTACCTCTGCCTTTGTCTCCGAGCGTTACTCCTCCGTCGCTTTTCTCTCAGCTTCCCGTAGGGCGTCGCTCGCCTTTATTCGCGTCCTCGCAAAAACGTTAGGCGAAGTTTATTCGCCGTTCCTCACCATCGAATAATTCCACTGTATGTAACCGTGGGAAAAGTTTTTTCCGCGGTAACACGAATTCGTCAGAACGCGCACCAACCCCTTTCGTTACACGCGAGTCGTAAAAAAGAGAAAAACATACGACGCACAACATTCGGGTGTTTTTTCTCGAAGAAGATCCCAAAATACCTCTGGTCGCCATTGTTGATTTTATTTTACCACTCATTCCTCCATTTCTCCTACCGATCGTCCATCAATGTCTCTGTCCACTTGTTTACAAACATCCTGACGGTCGCTCGTCCTCGCAAGTTCTCTTCTCTATTCTACTTTTCTCGTCCCGCGCGACAGACCCACATACGCTCGCCTGTGTCCTCCAAAAACGTCGTTCAACGGACCCTGCCACCGTTTCCCTTTTACTGCAATTTTATTGCGTTTGTTCACCGGGGGCAACAGACGTGAATTTTCATTGCCTCGATTCCTTCTCTCCTCTCGTCCCGGAACTCGAAATTCTTGCACGATACCGCGACGTCGAGTTTTCAACTACGATTTCCTTTGTCTCGTTCGAAGGTACAGGACTTACCACGCGCGATCTTTCAAATACACGAGGATTCGTGAAAATGTTCCGTGGCTTCCGTGTATTGGGAGTATATATCGAACGTTTCGAGATATCGATGCTGATCCGATATATACCCTCGAGTACCTTTCCACGGCATCGATCCCGATGAACGGAAGCAGCCTCGATTCCCTCTCCTCGCTCGTAAGTCAGTCACAAGAATGGGGACCAATGGGGGCCGGAGGCGGATGAGAAACAAATAAGTGGAGGAAGCATTCGTGGACAGACAAAAGATCTTAAGGCGGATATCCGAAGGATACATTCAATTGCGTTTCCATCATCGACTCCTCTCCTTTTTCCTTCTCCAGTCTATTATACTTTTTCACGGCGCAATATCGCCAAAAGAGAAACTCTACTTCCTCGTACGAGGGTAGAATCGAGCACTGCCTGATTCTAAACAAATTTTAATTTCGCTTCACTAAATTGACGATGTAGCCAATCGCGATCGTCCCCGTCTATTCTCTGCTGCATCGCACAGCTCCTTCCAGTCGAGCTTCGATTCGAACGCGGAATTATGGCGGGGCCTAGCATCCCCATCCGTTTTAATCAAAGTTCCTTCCGCTCTCGCGTTTGCATTGCCCTGCTCGCGGCAAATCGAATTTCCCTCCGTGCTCATTCTCTCCACCGCTTGCGCGCGGGTTGTCCGTCGAATTACTGCAGAAGCGCGAGAGATAAAAGAAAAAAAAAGTGGGAGTTACACCAAGCGGAAAGCGATCCGCACTTCGACTAGTGAGCAGGGAATTTTTCCGAGGAGAAATGAAAAATGGCGCGTCTTCTTGCGGTGACTATCTGAAAGCGAGCGTTTGACTTTTGTCTCGATTGTCGCTCACCCATTCGCGAGAAGGTCCGACAATACCGTCACGACGAGCTTTCATTTCTCGCGGTCCCTCCTTTCCCACTCGTCTTTTCTCGTTTTATCTCACTGGTCATTAGCGCGAGCATTCTCGCGTTTCAAGAAGAAACGAGTATTCTCCTCTGTGAGACTTTCCACACGGATCCTCGCAGAAAGCGTTCGCCTTTTCCCCTAGACGCGTGCGCCTGGCCTTTAATTTACGTCAGTCTGTGACACTCGATGCGTGTGGCGGAAAAAGCTGCCGCGCGATATTGCAAAATTTCTTTTCGGAGAGACGAGTTCGGTGAATGGAGAGAGGGGAAAAATTCGACGAGGCTGTGAGTGAAAATTCATAAGAGCATGGTGCGCTCTTTCCCCGTTCCATTGGTTTTTCCTTGAAAGTGAGAAAGAGAGAGTAAAAGGGGTGCTGGTTCCTTTTTCCTTTTATTCTATCAGTGTTCTTTTTTCCGTTTCCTTTTTTTCGTTAGGCATTAGTGCACGTATTGTGGACTTCCAACGTGAATTGTTGGAAGCGAAACGGGGAGTGGGATTAGAACGTGGCCGGACGGACCACTGAAAGCAGGAGCGAATTTTCCACCGGAAATTTCACAGTAGACTGTTGCGATGCCATTGTCCGGTCAATGGTGCATAAAAAAGGAAGAAAAAAGCCGGAGAAACATAGGACGGACTCTTGTACGTCGCGGCACGTCGCTTCATATTGCTCGCCTGCGTACAATCGGCCACGATAAAAATGACTGGGAAATTTTTCAAAATTCCATCCACGATCGTTCGATTTCTGTCGACTGTCGATGTAAAAGCTGTTTAATCTGAAATCGTCGAGCTTCCAAGGTGACACGGGATATTCTCGTAACACGCTATCGAACCGCCAAGAGGGACGTAAATCGCAAACGAGATCGCGGCAATTGTCACGACGATATGATTGCACGTGTACCCAAAGGCAATATCGATAACCCCCACTTTTTCGATATCTCGAATCACACTTCGGTTAACCAACCGACGGAATCCACGTCGTAGTCGGCAGTTACATACAGGGTTAACGAGCACGGTTAGCTGTGACGCGTGGGAGTGGCAACAAAGGACATCGTTGGACATCGTGGAACTGCACGCAATTTCTCGTTCGCTCTCCACTCAGCCAAAAAGGCCCGAGCACGTGACGAAAATAACGAAAATTTGCCGCGTAGGTACGGCGGCCAGCGATAAAGTCGGCTATGACAATTT
Source organism: Tiphia femorata (assembly GCA_944319695.1). Lineage (NCBI taxonomy): Eukaryota > Metazoa > Arthropoda > Insecta > Hymenoptera > Tiphiidae > Tiphia > Tiphia femorata. The sequence goes on from OX090899.1 coordinate 5,179,207, forward strand.
TTCCTACGACCGCATTAGATCGACCGATTTATCGAGCTATTAGAGAAAGTACACTTCTAAAATTTCCATCGACGCAGCACTTTGGAGAATTTATTTTATTATTATTCGGCTACCACGAATTCGGGATTTTCTCTGACAAATGGTAGATCATTCGCAGTAGAATATCTGAGATTTGCATCGACTAAATATCGAAAGTAGGATTATTTTCGCGTTAAATATATACCGCCAGTTGCTTTCCGCATCATTGGGGGATAATGCTGTAAAAGCTCTCTATAAATCAGGATTCGAGGGAATCAATGAAAATCTCGGATTACGCGAAGTCCTACGAATATCATCATCGATAACTATCCACCGAATGTGAACTCCCCTTAAGCGCGCACGATGCCCGGTTTTATCGCCCATTAATTCGAGCGCTCGATTAAGCGCTCGGAATAATGCCAAATTTTAATCGCGCTATTCGAAATTCCTTTTTTAATTATTCATCTTTGTTCAACCATTAAAGTCGCGTACGATTGCCGCGACTAAATTGGACTCCCCTGTAACCAATTACTTAGACTGGTACAGGGCGTAAAAATGATTTTTCACGCGCAGCGTTTTCTCACCGACCTGTCACGAAAGTCATCGCGCTGGGTGACTCACGCGCGTCCGACATTTCCTTTTGGCCACACCTGCTCCCTCGGGTGGACAATCGTCGATCCTGGGAAGGCACCTCGCCGAACGATAATTCATTTCGCGACAATGGCCACCTCGTCTGCGGCCATCGGCATATATCATCTCGTGGAATCTATTAGGGTCGCGCCTTCGGGGGTTGTCCCCTCCGGTCAGCATAATATCAGATTCCCCGGAAGTTCATTTGTCAGGATAACGCTGTCCGAAGCCTACCCGATCCGTTTAAGATTTCCGGACGAACTTCGCTCTCTCCAGCATCCTTCGATGCCTTCGGTTAGCCGAGGCCGAAGACGAGGGGTGGAAACGTGCGCGATTAAAAGATCCACTTTCACATTCTTGATCTTCCGCCGTCACTGTAATTACTTTCTTCATTACATAGCCATTCTCATGAGCGAATGGTGACTTTTAATTAAACGTCGCGCGGATAGGGCGGGACCCTTTCCAGCTTAGCCGCGGCGCGATGGTGCTCCGGTGTTCTCTAAATCGTTTGAGATTACGACGGACTAGTGACGGAAATTATTATGATCCTGGTAAAGACGGCAAATCCACTAACCACGGACGCAAAAGGTCCGTGTAGTTAACACTAAAACTACCAAGCCGCTCAGAATGACTGGTCAAGAAAAGAAGTTTCCTTATGAAAACAACAGTAAATGGCAGCTCCAGTGATAAAATAAACGCTCGCTTCGTTGAAATGAGTTGTGAACAAAAGAAGTTTCCTTGCGGAAACCAAAATTGATAGTTCTGATGTTAAAGAGAAATTCTTGTGAAAAATTGATGGACCCGGTCATTTTGACTGATCGATACTTCTAGTGTTAAAGTAATTCTTTTACTAGAGCGGTAGGTGCGCGAAAGGAATACTTTTTCCGATTGATCGGACGCATTGCTCGATCTCGGAATAATTCGATCGTCGACGGCATTGTACGGGACAATTCACGAGGAGGATTGAAGAAATTGTGTCGAGGACCCTTTGCGGGGATCGAGGCGGTGTAATCACCTCGGACGAGACTTCGAAGGGTTCCGATCGAGTTTCGGGTAAATCCAAGCGTAGCCGTCGAAGCTTAACCAACGTGCGGGCGCTCGTGTCTACGTGGAACCGAAAGACCATTACATGCTCAATGACCCGATACCACGAAATCCCAAACTTCGTTAAGAAGATTTCACCCACAGGTGCATTTCTCATTCTCCTCTCTCGTCGCTGCGACACGGCGCACCATCGAGAGGAAAATTGATGCTTCGGCGAAATTTCACGAAATTTCGTCCGCCAATTAGACGAGATGTAGGATCAACGGGGGATTATGCGAAATGCAAATAGCAACGTCTCGCGTCCTTGTAATCGACAGTCCCCGCGAGCTGTGGTAACGTCTCGTTGGCGTACATCGAGCATAGAAATGGCCTTCAACTAAGGACACGTACCGACGATAATTATGTTTGCTCTGGGACCCGGCCGCGGGACAGTGGTCACATGAGCGTGTAACCGGACAACTTGGTAAATGGCGCATTAAGGAGCTCAGGTGGCGCCCCTGCTAAGTTCATACCAATTCCATTAGGCCGTCCTCGCGTTGCCCGCGTCGTTAGGCGCGCCGCCAGCGTCACGTATCGTGCCTGCCTGAAATATCCTTCCACCCTTTTTCTTATTCGCGATCCTCCTTTTCTACAAATATACACAGTTGTATCTATTTGCTTCCCTCGTCTCAAAATTTTTTACCGAGGAAAAAGCAAAGACGGGCGAGGAGAACGCCGAAGCGCGAAGATCGGAGAGAATTTATCAGGGAGCTTCGTAGGTTGACCTGAATTCTTCATAACTCGCAACCCCTCCCATCGTGGATCTCGATATTTTTAGGAGTCTCTCCTCGACCTCTCGCGAACGATCTACTTACGTTCGACAGAATTGTCTTGAGGTTGATTCGAGAATTAAACGGTCGCACTAAAATTAGAGGACAAGGTCGGGGTGAAAGGTCGAAGTATACGGACCTTAGGTGGCGAGAAAATTTTTCCTTCGCTTCGACCCCTCATTAAAGTCTCATTTCAAGAGCTTCGGAATGAAATATTAAACGAGCTTTTAAAACCCACCGTGAAATCGAGCGAGAAGATTGGCGCCGATTCTTCGCGACCTTCGACGGTCGACGGAAGGTCTGGAAAAGGGAGAGCGAGAGAGAAACGGGCGCGGCGGTGAAAATTTCATTTAATTGGCTACGGTCGTTTGGATCGTTCCACCGACTCTCTATCGACTCTCAATTGGAGTACGAAGAGCCAAGGGATGTTAAAGGGGCGCCATCTGATACTTTCCTCAAGGTCCTACGCGCCACACGTCGGTGGAGAACCTAGCGAAGAAGAATTTTCGAAGTATCGCTATCGAGGTCGAAACAATACTCCGATGTATCTTTAATGTTACATCAATTTGCAGAACGAATTCTGAAAAGCATTCCCGAAGGTTATTCCTTATCCCGGAGAAAACTTTCGTCTGGAAAACTTGGCAGAATATACGGCTTAGGATTCGAATTGAAATTCCAACCTGGATCTTCTATTCTCTCAGGAACTTTGTCACTTGACCATAGGGAACGTCCAGATTTCTTTTTAATTTTTCTCGTCGCGCGATTCGCTTCGTGAAGTTCCAAATAATTAGTAATTCGCATCTACGTCTCGATCTTCGTACGAAGGGGATCGTTAGGCAAGCACTGCAAACGGGGTTGTAATTTCCATTGATTGACTTACGCTGCCGTGTATCCAATGGCATCGTTTCTTCGAAGCCTTGCGGCCTTGGCGTTAACCGTTTCTATAAACTAGGAACGGGCTACCCCTTCGTACTTTCCCTCGGGCAATTCGTTACCAATGGATCCTCACCCGGAAACTTGCCCGCGGGAACTCGAGCGGAAAGTTTCGCCGTGGTGGGCGCGAGCGGTCCACTGGTGACTCAGTCGAGGGGAACCGTCTCGTTTGGGAAGGAAAAGGGTGTTCGTTGCCGTCTCTCCGCGTAAGAAGCATTTACCTTCCACTGAAACGAGGACCGTCACGAGGAATTATAATTTCCAATGTTCAGACGCCTCCGGGATGCTCGGCAACTCCGAAGGAAATTAAACTACGAATGTCGCGTGTCTCAACCCCCTTGTCTCACGGGACAGGTGTCCGGGGCGTGGCGTGCCGAAGGAAGAACAAATATCACTTGGGTTCTGACATTTCCTCGTCTCGTCCGGACAAGAGTGCCTTCCAATACGACGAACAAACCGTCCTACCGAGCCAGTCGAGGTTGGCCGAAAATTCGGACGGACCAATAAAAATGTAAATTGGCCATGCATCCGTAAATAGTTTCCTCGTCGCTCCACTCGCACTCACATTCGGTCCCTTTCGTTCCGAGAGACGATCTTTCGACGTTCGGGTACTCGAGCGTTGCCTCGTCAAGGATTATAAAATCGTCGATAAGAGGTGGTGGAGTAGCCGTGCTCGTAACGATAAACCAAGAAGAAAAGAAAACTGTGACGGAAGCGAGCGAAGAAAATGCTCCCCCTTTTCGCACTTTTACGACGAATCACGAGGTCCTCGCTCGTGAGTTGCGCCACGCTCGTAAACAGACGCGCGTAGGGTACGAAGGAGAAAATAGGACTTTTCGCGCCAACTTTTTGGATAATAAAAGACTATTGCGCGGAAGCTCCGTTCGCGCGATACGCGTGACTTCGAATGGGCGCGACCGACGGCGTGAAAATAAAGAGTCGAGGTTAACGGTGAAACAGGCGGCATTTCTACGAAATGATAATAAATGTTAATAGACGGGAGGAGTAGCGAAATTCGTCTCTTAGCTCGAGAGAGGTCGGGTATGCCGCTCCAATTAAAGGAGGCACAAACGGTAAGAGCTCGTCGCGCGGAAGCGAAACGAGAAATGGAAGGCGAGAGTGAGAGAGAAAGAGAGAGAGAGGGGGTATCGTCGTTATATGCCGAGTAGCGGGATTCGCCACAGAGGTGAGTGGAGAGAACCCACCACCTCTGTCGACGACATCCATCCCCGTGTGCGCAGAGGTGCCACCGCAATTGCAGTCGCAAGTGGATTATTAATCTCAGCGCGAAACGGAGGGAGAGTTTCTTACTTTCCTCGAGAAGGAGATGAACGAGAAGGAGAACGAGAACGGTGGAGGGTTTTTCGTTGAACGCCACCCGTTTTGCAAAGACGCTCGAGTTGCCGTGCGCCTCTGTAGTCCATGTTAGGGGTTTCCCTCAAGGACCCCTCTATTTTCCAGCTGCCCAACATCGTCGTCTCCATTATTCGATAAATCCTCGAGTCACGACCGATGAAGCGAGAAATTGAAATTTCACTCGCACGAGCTTACTTAATTTTCAAATATTCAACGTTCCCGCCCGAGCTCATTAGACTCGCGCGCAACTACCTCGTTGAGCATGAAATGGCAAAGTTGGAGGAGAAAATCGTTGTAAATCCCCTCGAATTTTCCACCCTCTTCGCTTAGAGATTCCAGACAGAAAAAAATTCCTTTTCCTTCCTCCCGGCGCCCACAAATCACTGGAGAATTTATCGCCCCTCGGGACGAGTGAGACGACAAATTTTTTGGCAAATGCTGCGCCACTGCCGCTGCTAATTGTCACTGGTGAACGACTTCCCCCTTTTTCCTTTTATCATAAATTTTACGATTAATCTATCCGTGAGAAAAAAGACGCGCGAAATTTGCAGTAAATTTTCTGGTCACGTTACGTGCAGCCTCTTCAATGAAAATAAGAAAAAAGACAACGAGTGGAAAAAGTAGTGTAAAATTGGCCTTCGCGTAGTTTCGATCCTAATTAAAAGTTTAACAGGTGCCGCCTCTGGTCCCATGATTCCGACCTGCCCGCAGCAACAACCTGTTTTATTTAATTGGTCCATTACTGTGCCGCGGTACCGTGCTCTTTCATTTGATCTTTTTCGCCGTTCTCGTGGTACGCTCGTCCGCGTTTCGTATTCTTCCAATTAATCGATCGGCCCCTCCCGCGCGTCATTTGCAAGTAACGGATGTGAATAATTTTCCATTGAACAAATGATTTTCACACGACTAAACGCTTCTGCGGAAAGATCCTCTTTTTCGAGTAATGAACTAAAGAGGCGAGAGATAAACAGAATTTTTTTGTCATTCGAGTCGCTTGCGCGGATCCCGCAAAGGGGAATGAAACTTTCACGATAGAGAGGTGAAGCTTGGCGAAGATACTTCGCGACACCTGCACTACTGTGGAAAACGCATCGTAAAGCGAGAAAAGGAGAAAAATTCATTACGGAGGATGCGCCTGGAGTTTCAGTAATAAAAGTTCGACTGCCAAGGAATGCCACCTCTAACCCAGTCGACGTAAAACGGTCCAAACTGCGTCTAGCCGAGCAATAAGATTCTCTGAATTTCAACATTCGACGCGCGCTACGACCCAGCGCGCTCCTGTAGAACCATTCGCAGGTATTGCGGTCATAGTTGAATTACTCTTTTAGATGCATACTCAATTTGTCCAAGGAGTTGAAAAGTTTATGGTTTCTAAAATGCAATATCTGTGAAACTCGCGAACTGTTATGGGTACAGGAATTTGAGAAAGTTTTTGTCAGTGATTATTTTTTCACGATCGTCTTGCTCAAATTAATCGATCGATTAGTACAAATGCAAAATGATACGGTTGCGCAAAGAATTTCTCAAGAAGATTAGACCGTTTCTTCGGCGACGTTAAAAGTGCCGGAAAGGAACTAAACGTAGATTTTTTCACGTGCGAATTTGCCAGGTGAGAACGGCTCGAGCCGTACGTATCTCAAATACAAACGATGCCCTAGGGGGTAAAAGTTTCTCTTCTCGTTAACCCCGTGACCCCAGCCGTGATCAATCCGAGATGGAATTTCGCCTGAATTGGAATGCTCGCGAACACGAACGAAACGCGACGCGAAACAAATCCGTCCAACTTCTCATCCGCGACGACGCCGACGCGTTGGAAGTTCGCGTAATTGGAGTTAAGGGTGGATGGAAAATTTGTAGAAGCGAGACGCCGAGTCACGAAACAGAATCAAGAGACACGGCATCGAATTGACGCGCGCGATATTCCGATTTCCCGGAATTTTTGCACACTTTTTTGCAAAGTGCTTACATCGCGCTCCCGCTCACCTCGTTACTACACTTTGCGGAAATAATGAATATTGGAAATTCGAGGCGAGTATCGGATTTTTCATTCCCGGAAATTGTAAGCTTATCGCATGAACGTCACAGTGGGCAAGTGTTGAAAATCAAATTATTTTTAACGCACGATATCGGCAAAGGACGAAGGTCCTGTCCTCGCTTTTTGTGGACTTCCACGCTCGCCGCCCCCGTTATGCTCTTTTTCATTCAGGTCCTTTCCGCCGCTAGTCCAATTATTTCCACAGAGGCGGAGCGGCCGCCTCCATTACGTAGAATTCGCGTTTGGCTTCGCAACCATGACCAACGCCAATCATAATATTCCGCGAATTCATGGATTCTCGTGTCCTCCGCAGACTCGCGCGCGATATATCCACCGATGTGGAGTGGCCGATTTCGAATAATTGAATCGAAACCTCCGGTGCCCGTTTCGCATGAATCCGATCTCGGAATTTCGATAATCGACCAAGCACAAAATATTTTTAGTGGTGCGCGAGCTGGCCACGGTTTCGCGTCGACTGAAGCACGGGCGCAATATACGAAACAAAAGGGACGAGAAGAAACCGATGTAGAAATAAATAAAAAAAAAAGAGATGGAGGAAAAGAAAAATATGCGAAAGACGACGATCGTTGTGAGGCATGACCAATTAACCCCTTAGCCTACACGATATCTGCCAATTGCGCGAGCTATAGTAAACAAGAAAGTCCGTCGCGCGCAGTGCCATTCAACTGTTCAGCCGTGTACCCGAACTGGCGCAAAGTGTATACTAATAATAACACGCGGCATAGGATACACAAATTCCTCACCACGAGTCTGACTCGTGGCTTTTGTTTATGACACAAATTCTTTACCACGAGTCAGACTCGTGGTTTTCACTTATGGCACAAAGTCTTTACCACGAGTCAGACTCGTTGTTTTCGCTTATGGCACAAATTCTTTACCACGAGTCAGACTCGTGGTTATAGGCTAAAGGGTTAAGTTTATCGATATGCGGAAGAGAAAGCTGCGGATTAAAACGAAAGTGACCACGAGATCGATGCACTTCTTCGAATACCTACTCCAATAACCGTGAAATTAATTTTATTTATTCTATTTTTATGGCAATGTCGATCCGTGGATTACGATGTTATAAAATCATGCCTCATCCTGAATGAAGCAGCAGACCGTTGCAGCCCATAGGCTGTAACCTCGATAACTTTTACGAACGCTGTAAATCACATTGGAAAGATTGCGTTGCGCAATCACGATTTTGCGGCGTCAGTGGGTCCCCTGTTGTCCGCGCGAAGGCTGACAATTTAAAAAAATTCCCCTCATCGAAGTGCCGAATCGATCGTCCCGAAATTTTCTGAGAAAACAATTTCTGACAACTTTCTGAACGAACGATTTTCTCTCGTTGTGTCGCGAAACAAACATTTCCTTCTGCGTTGCCGCAAAAATCATCTATGCACCCCAACCGTCTCATAGAATTGTCTATTATACCGAGCGATCAATTACACCCTGTACTATCCAATCACGTGTCACCCTGGAAGAAGGATCGTCCTCGTTCCTTCACCCTTATCAGAAAAATCGTATCTCACCCGAGGGGGTCGATTTCGTCCAGACAATTAAGTGACTAGGGAGCAAATTGTCTATCGTGCAGGATGGATGCCTTGCGCTTTGCTCTTTGGCGATAACATGACGTCAGCAAACCACGAAGCATCGAAAGTGGGGGAAGGTGGTGGCGGACGTGAAGCAGGGAGGCCCAGAAGAAGTATGACCGATCGTCACGCACTTGGTCCCTGCTTGTACACTCTATCAAAAATTTACCGATTTTCGACAACTTCGGCTCATTGGGTCGGAACGGAACCACCAAAAAGAAGTGCGCAAGGACGAGAAGGAAGAAAAAGCAGATGACGATGTACCTCGTCCTTCTTCGAATCCAAATCGTACGTGCACCGATTCTACGGACGGCGTAACGAGAGAAGCGACCTGAAGCTCCAAAGAAAGGAAAGGAAAATTTATTCGCGGCCAACCAAAGAATCGTTCCGCGTGAATTTGTCCAAGCGACCCTCTTTGGCTGGCGCGTAGATCAACGTCGTAATTCGTGTCAAGGGAAAAGCCTGTAAAGGCTCGCGTGCGCCCAACCCTTGCCCTCGACATCTTCGATTTTGCGTCTCCTTATTTATCCGTAGGTATGAAATCTCTGCTTTTCTACCGTACGATTGTATCATACCGACAACTCAATGCGACAGGATGAACAGGCTCCAATAGGATTGTCTAGTTGGAACGATAATCGTGTCGCTCTCCAGTGTGATATTCTTCGACAGATCTGTCTATCTCGACTACCTACGTCTTACGATAACGCTAGTGTTTGGTCTGACTATTCTGCTAGAAATTAAAATGGCTTCTCTACGCGATAAGAAAATCGCATAGGTGCAAGTTATAAAAATTGTTCGATTAATGCCGCCATTTCGATTATCTTCCGTAAACTTAGATAAAACTGAAGGGTGTTTGAACTCTGCTAATGTTCATTTTGTCGGAAGAATAATCTTCAATAGAATTTTCCCATTCTCATTTGAAGTTTTTAAATTTTGCTGGATCTTACCGCAGAATCTTACGCTTCTTTGCCAATGTGCCGATGAGTCTAAATCTTGCTGATGCTCGATCGGCAAACGAGTGCGTGCTTACTCCGATTATCAAGCGTCACAGTGGACTGAGCGCGGGCTGGGTGGGCCTGCAAACGCCAGGAAGGGATCGAAACGAGGAAGCCAAGCAGCTCGACGTCGTGAATCACCGATGAAATTGAGTATCGAAAGCCGATACGTCGCCGTCTCTATGAAAGGACCGGGCCGGCCTATCGGGAGCTGACGAGCGCGTCGACAGAATTTTACCGAACGCGAGGTACGTGCGGGGGTGAGGAAAATTATAAAGTCGATGCGTAAGCGGAGAGCGAGAAGCGAGCGGTCATTGAAAGGTCCATTGAAGCGTGCAGAGCCAACGAGAATCGAGGGTGGTCGTTCCTACGGAATTATAAAAGTGAATGCGAGGCCTGCATCCGGAAAAGATGATTTTAGAATTAACCTCTAGATGCCTGAGCTTTTCAAATCGCGTCGGAGATTCAACCCGAATCGCGTGTAAAATCGTATTAAGAAGTATTTCGTTATCGGCGTTTACAATTGACGCGTATCATCAATTATTTCCTACCAACAATTATTTCGAACCTAACCAGAGAAGAGGCACTTCCGACAAAGTTCTTCGACCCCCAGGACTCCGAAGTTTCTACGCGAAAATCGCGTAACTTGCGTTCGAGGTAGAACATTTGCCGCGAAACACGTCGGAGCTTCTGCTCGCTGTATTAAAATGATAACAGAAACCCACGGAATTCGGAACTCTGGGGATCTCGTATCCAAAATTTGCATCAAAAGTAGGAAGTCCCCTGGCTCGAGAGCGAGAGCACGAGCGCTGGTCCACGTACTAAGTGAAATATGTGGGTAGCGAAACCTCGGTAGTCCGTGAGTATGGGGGGTAGCATCGATAATGAGGGAACTCTGGCGGGGGGTGAAATTTCGTGGCTTCTCGAATTTCGGTGGCAGGCTCCTGGTATAAGGGTCGCACGAAAACGGAAAAGCATTGAGAGACCGATGAAAATCCATGGTGCACCGATCCAACCTACCCTCTGCGAAATTGATTTACAGCCTGCTAGATCCTCGTGTGGCGCGCACGGTGAAGGAAACTTTTTGCTGGGTGGTCGCCGATCCCTTCGCTCCCTTCTCCACCCTCCGCATTTCCTTTACGGCCGAGTTCACCTCTCGATTTCGCTCGTCGTCAACGTCAGCGTGCAAAAGGAAATTAACCACGATGAGAGTCAAGGGTCGCCGCAGACCCGATAAGATCCCTCGGCGAACACTCGAAAGGTCGAACCAGGTTCGAAGGCGGCCGACGAAGTGTACCTTCACGAAGGTTGCCAGCCTTTACGGACGGTCTGTGCTCTCGGAGTTCCGACAGATTGACACTCGCTCCCTCCTCGTTGCCCTTTGCCCTGAAGGGCGCGTAGAATTTTCCCTCGACGTTGGAAACTATTTCTTTCACCACCCTCGAAATCACTTCTGCTCGGAAATAAGGTCGTCGATTGGTTGACACGAGTCTATGCGCGAAGCTTTAGATTCTTTTCTTTTTTTTTTTATTTAACTTTAAGAAGGATTATATTTATTTTCTTCGCGCGCCGTTGGCCCAGAGCTTCGTCCAGATGGGCGAATTTTCGCACGTGACTGACGCCAGTGAATTCGATGGACTTTCCTTACCGTTAGGAGTGGTTCGAATTTCTCGTACACCTTGCAGTCAATTCACGCTCATCTTTAATTCACCCTCGCTGTCCGATGCGCGCGCGCGCGCGCGTGCACCCAAAGAACGGAATTGGCAAGCGCGTCACGTTCACCACGCGGGCGCTCCGCGCAAAATTCCACCGGACACAGTAGCGAAGTTTGGAAATCCCGTCTACGAGTAGTAGTAGCACCGGTACCAGCACGTACGATTAATCGTCGCTACGGCAGCATCATTGTTTCTTGAGTAGGGTGGCGGGAGTCGAAAGCTCGTGAATGCTCGACAATCACCATGCTTCTCACCATGAGAAATGAGAGGGAGAGATAAGCACGCGGTTACATGGCACGAAATTTTTTTCAACGTTCCCAGCGGGACACCCTTTTCTCGCCTCGAGGAGAATTTATCGCGAGCACCTTACAAAAGATTTCTCTCCCGAATGGAAGATTTAAAGATTTTTATTAACTCACATATATTCGAATCGGCCGCACTATCTCGATGATTTATTTCCCCGCGTGCACACAACCTTCTCCAAGGATCCGGGAGTGCGATTTTTCTATTTTTAACTCGTATATGCGCCCGTAGATAGGGCGCACCAACGTTCTACCCGGGATTTATATCGACGCAACCATCGTTCTACATTTCTCCTCGAGTATTTTCGAGCACTCGATCGTTCGCAGTTTCTTTAGAAAATCGACTTGTACCGAAGGTTCTTCTCGGGACCAGCTTTTAGTCCTGTGAATAAGGTTTCAAGGTCGATCCTTCTCCGTCAATGTCAATCCTCTCTTGGAGCGATCTCGAGACCTCGTGACCCGCAGGGGCGAATCGGAATCTCGCGTGACACGTGTTCACCACACGGCGGCTGCCGGCCGACTGATTGTGATAATGCCAGTCTCTCTCGCTCTCAGTTTCCCTCTCTCTTCTCTTCTCACTCCCACCACACTCTCCTCTCATCGTCTCGAGCGCGCACGCCGCGCGTCTCCCCTCCTCGTTGCACATGCGCCACGAGCGATCCACGATTTTCGTGAAATCGTAAACTTCCAGCATGATGTAATCTCGGCAAGGATTTTGTTAAGAGGATGGAAATAGGCCTGCGAACAAAGGATAACTGTCGCGATAACGCACGCGCACGGAAAAAACTCGAGGACTTTATAAATATACGAGAGTTCGAGGCATGGACGAAGCACCGGAGATCGCCGAGCTAAAGTTTTTACGATGCACGGTGGAAAATTTCCCCGACGAAATTTTCCCATGCCCCGGTAGATTCAAAGGATTTAATTTTAAATCCTGGTAATTATCCTGGGCCACGAGATATCTATAAATTATTCCTGCCGTGTTATTTGCATAATGCGCTAATTCGCGAATAAAGCGAAAGTTCTCCTTAGCTCATCACCGAGCGAGCGAGAATTTGTTCGCTTTTAATTATCTCGAGATTAGACCGCGCGCATTCCCTTTCGGAGAAGATCCCAATAATTTTTCTTCCAACGAACGGAACCCTTTTCGCCTTTCACAGCGGTCGCGAGCTCCGGAGGGAGCGCTTTATTACCTTCTTTGAGAATTCTTTTTTCCTCCCGTAAAAACTGCTCTCGCCTTAATAAGCCTCGGGCAAAGTCTAATTGTGACGGAATTTATCGTGCGAAGTGCGGGGCGCGGGGTGCTAATTGCACTCTAATCCCTGCTATCGCGCGCCGCTAGGAACGAGATGTTGGCTGAAAATAAGACTTTAACCAGAAGTTTTGCCAACTATCGCGTAAACGCATTAACCGCGCCGTACAATCTAACTTTCCGCGATGTTCTTGCCGCGAATTTTGATTTATTAAATTCGTCGGCGAGCCTCGCAAAAAAATCTTCCCCACCGACGAATACCCTCGCAACTTTCTCGCCCCAACGCGATCTTACGTTCTCGTTGGAGTTATAATCGGATTTCAGCTTGATACCATTTGCGGCCTCGCGCGCTCCGCGCGAGCGGTAATGAAAACGTTTCCCCAAACACGTCGCAAATGAGATCTTTCAGTGTTGTCGACGACGATGACGCAACGGAAATCGACTTGTTTCCACTATTGAAAGCGAGCCCTCCACGACTAATTCCGTATGCTTGACTACTCGCTGCTAAGGATGCGGGTCGCGTTAAGCTGATTTAAGAATGGGAGAGGCGGATCGTGCGATGAAAAGCGCTCAGACGCGAGCACACTACGCGTGCCCGACTTTGAACCCTCGCGCGCGAGCGTGCGAGGGTGCGAAGAGGCAAATAATACGGTGGCTTTCCAATGCGGCTGCTCGAGTCGCGCGCGTTTCATTCAAAGAGACTTCCTGTTTGCCGACGCTTCAGCGAGTTTCTACCCATTTCCGGGATTCTAGTGGGTTCTCCGCGAACGAGATACGCACTTAAGAAGAGAAATCTTCGAGGAAGAAAGTACCGAGGCGAAGATATCTAAATACATTTTGAGCAAACAATGTCTTTCTTGCGAATTGAACACGGACGATTCTTGATGGACGAGCGAGATGATTTCCTCGTCGCTCTTAGTCCAAAACTATTATCCGTCAGTGCCACTCCCATTAATGTTTATATTTTCACCATTGATTACGATTGATTTTAATCCGTCCGCAACGTCCCCTCTTGCTCCATCTGCTCGAGTCGTTGGCGCGTGACTGGTGGTTTAACGCTGTTTAGCTTTCGCTCGGCGTGTCTTTCCTGGGACATGTCGGGCAGGCTAATCCGCCGGAATTCGGCCGACACCCAACGCGGCCTGGAAACGCAATTGCAACTGGTCTCGACCGCGCCGCGGTGGAAATGCAATTGCAACTGGTTTCGAACGCTCGACCCTGCTCCTCTCCTTCTCTGCCAGCAGTTGGGAGTAACAGCCGTCCGCGCGAATGTTACCGCGAGCGAGGCGTAGGACCTGTCCGGCCTAGGCACCGCCATAAAATCAGATCAAACGGATTACGACGGGACAGTGCTTCCGACCGCGCATAGTCCGAGCAAAATATCGACGCCTACCTGCCCAAAGCCAATCGCGCGTCGTTCGACGACCGATCGGCGTAACGAGAGATTTACAACGGGCTCCTGTTCGAATTTATCGGGTGCAAAACCCGAGCTTGGAATTTTTCCGAGCCTGCGGGGCATGTCATTGTCACGATTGATTATTATCTGGATACTGCGATGACTCCCTCGGTTAATCGCAGGCTAATTTTCGCCCGTCCATCACGGCATGGAAAATTTTAATCGCGATTAGGACGCAATCGTCGAACGTGGCACCTGACCCGCAGTTGAGAACGGCCGCGTAATCGCACACGAGGCCGAGGTTGATCCATCAATTATAAAGGACGTGCCTTCCACGTTGTATCCCGCAGGCGGTCTAAACACGTCTGTAACGCGTCTGTAACACGCGGTGTAAACGTGATCCTTAACGGATGGACGTACGGGCAGCGGAGTTAATGTAGGGAGCATCAAACAAGCTGACGAGATGTGCTCGAGATGTTGTTCATACCTTTGTGCTTGTTTACCGCTCACGCTGGGTTCGAAAGCTCGACAAAGGAGTGAAAATTGATTCGCAAGCGGGTACGATCGTATTCCGTAATAACGAAAGGTTCAGGTCTGTAATAAATGAACCTTTCGTTATTACGGAATACGATCGTACCCGCTTGCGAATCAATTTTCACTCCTTTGTCGAGCTTTCGGTCTGTAATAAAGAGAAATCAGGACGAAGGACTTTTAAAAAGAGAATGGAAGTCTAGAGTTATTGTACGACGCGGGAAATGACCGTGTATTGAATTCATTTCGTGTAACGCGATCTGTAAACGAGTCGTGTAAACGCGATCGTAAAGGGATCAGCCACGAACTCGTAACCGAGTAAGCTCGTCGAGATGAGCCGTGGAGATGTTGATGCCTTTGTGCTTGCAGGGTAGTTTACTGATTTCCTGCGGTCGCGTCTGGAAAGCTCAACAATGGAGTGGAAATTAATTTGCGAGAGATCGGGTTGCATATTACGGGGAGTTCCGTAAACGGAATATCCTCCGGGCGCGCGCTTATCAGTGTTCGAGATAGGTAAACATTGATCGTGCATTATTTGCCGAGTGATTTACGGGCTCGGGAAAATATTTTGCAAAATGCGCTCTTCGTTATCCCGTGGGAGCATGTGAGGTGCTCGTGCATCCGCTCGTAGACGTTGTTCACTGAATTAGGGCACGTCGTACGGAGGAGTCGTAAACTCTCTTGCACGTAATTCGAGCGTGATTGTTATCTCAGCTGCGATGATACTCCGTACACGAGTGTGTGGAGAGTGAGAGCGAGAGGTAGATTAGGATGAGAGCAGTTATAGAGAGAGAGAGAGAGAGAGAGAGAGAGAGAGAGAGAGAGAGAGATGAGGAAGAGAACGAGGTAAGGGAGTTCGCGAGGTTTCGCTGAAGCGGAGGTCGCGACCGCGGCACTTCCTTTCAATTTGCAATTCGCCGTGGTCGGGCGGACGTTAGCGTCGAGACTTCGAATATCGACTTGCTGCCGATTACAGGAGCTCTCGTGCGATGAAGCGTTTCGATGGAAAACGTCCCCGCGACTATGATGAATTCGGTCGCGCACAGTGGAACGAAAGACTTTCAATCGCGAGTAGATTCGACGGTGACTTGTAAAAATCCATCGGTGGAAATATCAAGCATAAGTCAGACGCAATATTTCTCACTCGCGCAGTGGCGTCTCATAATTCTGTTTCCAGGTAATATTTATTCGCGCGTGGTAGAAACGCCTAGGGGAACGTCACCGTGCAATCAAATCGGATATTTTAAAATGAACTTTGAGAATATAATTCCCTCTGATCCTACGTCGACTGAAAAACAAATATCCACAGGCGACCGTGGCGCTCGACAGTTTTCTCGACAAATGAAATTCAAAGAAATCTCATTACGAGGGAACGAGATACAAATCGCATAGAACAAATGAAGGTTTTCCCTCTGCCTAAAGCTTCGGTGAGACAGTTGATGAAATAATCCTTCTATCTCGGCATGAAGCATTTACGGAAAAATTTGATTAATCCATGGCCATCGAAACGGGCTCCGTACCAATGGACCAGCGATCCGCAGCTTCGTTCATTGTTCATCCCGTGGTTCTGAGGTTGCTACGTATGCGAAGTGATCTTATCGACGTTACATGCCCACCCGCTGACCCGAAGAAAATGAGAGAGGCTGGAAAAAGAAGGTGGAAGGTGAGCACCATCGTCTGTGAGCATTGTGGGTCTGTATTAGGCCTTCCATCGCGTCGAACGATCCCTCGAATTCCTAAACTACATTTTCACCTTGGCGCTGAATTTCGAGCATGCGACACGTAGTGGGGAGAGGAGAGAGAGACCGGAAATGAAATGCGCGCGCCCGCGTTGGGCGCTTTAAACTGGCGAGCCTCCCGGATTTTGTCGATCCGTGGTGGCCAGGGAAAGGAGTGGAATGGGCGAATGAAAAAGCGGTAGGAGGAAGAGCGGAAAAATCGCCCGGTAGGAATAAACGTGTACGGTAATGGAGTCATAAATTTGCTTAATCTTCGTCCCTCCCCTCTCTCTCTCTCACACACTCTCTCTCTCTCCCTTTTCCACTCTGCGACGGGGTCCTCTAGCAGCGCTGTGGACCGTCGAGCCGCTGTATTTGTCAACGATAGCCTGACACTCCCAGGAGTAATTCGATAGTTGTTAAATTTTCTCGGCGATTCCTCTCGTTTGGTGGATACGTTAAAGAACGATAAGCCGTTATTAGTTTTACGGACACTTAATTTCTTTAAATATTACCAAAGTACTCAACGTTTCATAAATACTCGATCCTCTCCTTTCATCGACGCTCTACTAAGAATGAACTACATTATTTACTCAAAAACTGTTTACCTATCCCAGAAAAATCGGGGCTAAACAATTGACCCGCCTACCTACCACCCACGAATAGTCTGCGGATCGACGACGCCTACGTGACGTGTGAAAAAAAATTGTTTCTGGGCTGTTGCCACGCTTTATAGAGCGCGACGCACTTTTGTTCAGGTCCAATCGACGGAAGAGAAGATAGCTCGTTGCGTGAAACTCACACCGTTTCGCCCCGACGTTTCTTTTTGGCGTGTGGGCGACACGATTGGGTTGGCCCTCTCCTCCGTCCCGTCACGCCATTTTCCTCCCTCGAGCGAACGACACAGTTCGAGGGAAATAACAACCTGTCGCTCAGCCCCTCGACCGAGCGCGCCGACGAAATCATTTTTCTCCACCGATCTCCCCCAACAATTATAGAAGGCGCGATGAAAAACCGGCTAACGGGCTCCCGCCGAGGTCATCAATTTCGACCGCGCGCCCCCTTTTTATACATCCAGCTCTCTGGGTTGCGCCACGCGAGAAAGAAAGAGGATTCCTCCGTAAGCTCATTGCGACGCAGCTCGTGAGCCTCGAGATATTCATGAAAAATAAAGAGAGAAAAGCACCGTGGCGAGAACTCTCCTCACAGCGAGTTTTTCACCCCAGGTTATCTGGACACTCGTGCAAGAAGCACGTGAGAAGGCGACAAGGGGAAATGTATTCGCGTTGAACGCATCGCAAACATTTGTCCTGCTATTTTCTACTTCCGTCCTGTCTCGAGACCAGACGCGCGAGGCCTGAACGCGCGCGGGGGATTTTAGAAGAGCTCTGGCCTCACGCTCGACAGATGAAAATGGGGGGGTAGAACGAGGAATGAGTGCCCGTTAAGCCTGAAAAATGAAACGCGTGCCGAATGATTAATGCGAGCGGCCGAGTCGATTCTTTTTAATGGGCTCTCTTCGATCAAACAATTCCATCGAGTGCGACGTATTGAATAATTCCGTATCCAAATAAATAGGATACCATCGGAAATGCGCCGTTCAATCTCGTTCGGACCGTGGCTTCCGGTAACTTTGAGAGCTCGTCGTAATCCACGTGGGCGTTAAATGCCGCCGATGGAAAAAGCTGAAAGCTCGAAAAGCCATTAAGCCATTCAGGCTCGTTCCAACGTGCTCGTAGTAACCTAAGCGAGTCGCCATTTCCAAATGAAGATTACTCCCCATTACGTCATCCTTAGTCACGGGTTATCGCGTGAATCGCGAGTCACGTAAAAAGACTATTTACGGACGTGGAAAATTAATTTCACGAGATCTCAACGATTGGTCCGATTAAACGAGAAATAAATTTTTCCAGCCCATGCATTCCAACGATCGACTGTTGTCTAGGGCTACGGAGGAGAATAAAGCTGGGCGGAATAAATAATGCGACCTGCGCATGCCCGCGTGCGCACCTAGGAGGACGCTGAAAGGAATCGAGGCGGAGATACGCGCGGGAATTATTGAACGCCTGAATTTCACCTTCTGGAGCTGGCGCCTGCCATTAACGGATTACACCATCAACGAGGATAATTCAAGACAGGAGGTCCGTTTTCGTGAAATTCGCAAATGCCCCGACGAAACGAAGTTAGAAGGGACAAGGATGAAGGAAAAGAGGGTGGAAATTCCAAAGGTACGCCGCACGCGAAGAACAGACGATGCGGGAGTACCGTACGCCTTATGGCGAGGAGGCCCACGAGAGCGTCTGGCTGGCATCGAAAATCGATCTTCGACATGCGCTTTCTTTCGCCCCGCTCCACACCGTTTCCCTGCGTCCCGATGCGCGACGTCTGTCGCAGAAAAAAAAGAAACGTCGTCTCGTTGGAAAAAAAATTTTCATCAGCGTCTCCAGCGACCGGCGCCAAACATTTCCAGCGAGATTCCCTTTGTCGAATAACAGAATGGCAAAATCTGATAACGAGAAGCAATTCGATTGACCCGATCATTTCCTCCAAATTGACTCCACGTATCTACCGAGTGGTTTTCCAGACGTCAAAGGGTAACACTGACGTATTTTCATTGTCAACGAATGCGTAAAGTTCAAGCGACCCACGGGCCAGCGGCGCGTGCACGGAATTATGCATGTCGACTTATTCGCGGCACGTTTCATTTCGGCAAACCGAGTTTACATTGAACCGTCCCCCGGAAGCGAAGGGGATAATTCGTGACACCCACTGTCGCTCCCACGTGGGAATAAGAAACACCAATTCAACCCCTATTTTCGTCCCGCAGCCGTCGTAAGATATCCCCGTATCTCCATCTTTTTTCCACCGCGTGTTGTTTATCCACCGTGGACATTTATTCCTGGGCAAAAAGAGACAAGCGTCACGTGGACTCTGTGTCGTTCCGCTCTCGAATTCAGAAATTATTCACCCTCGCGACTCTAGTTTCCCAGGTATCGATTCTCGTCCATCGACTCGCGCTCCATTCGCTCTCGAACATTCGTTCACCCTCGCAAAACCCCCTTCGCCATCTTCATTCGCATCGTATCGTGGACCGAGTGGTAATTTACAACCGCTGACCCGTTCTCCATTCGGCCGACGTCGCCTCTAACGGGACAAGTTCGATCGTACCCTGTGCTACGGGAGGTGAATAAAAAAAAAAAAGAAGGAGCGAGGCATACCATCGGGCCGTTTCATCCCCGCGAAATACGCCGATGGCGCCGTCATCGTGTTCGCATTGTCGGTAAATATCGAAAATCAATTTCCAAGCGGTGGCTCTACCTACATCACGATAATACGGTGAGAGCGAAACGATATTTTTCGCGTGTACGTACACATGCATACATATCCATGGCAACCAAATATATATTTGTGTGTAGACATATTTATATACGCTCTTCTCGGCCTCGCTCACGTCCCTTTCTCCCTCACTCTCGTCTACTCGTCAGAGAACGACGAGAGCATCTTGTCCGTGGCCCGACAAAACAAGCTGGGAATAGAATGCACAGCATTACTCGGTCCACCTTTTTTTCTCTTCTTATCTCTCATTCTTTCCTATTCTCACCATCTTCTTCGCTTAACCACGAAGCCCGCGTCTATTCAGTTTTTTTCCTTCGGCACGAAGAGAATCCTCTTGAAAAGCGAGGGGTTGACCGAGAATTGAAAGTCGTACGGAGAAACTAGGGGCAGGTTTTTAATTCGCAACAGTATGTAACTCATTTTTTCCCCTGGATTTTCGAAAACCTCATTCCAATAATGGTACGCGGATGCACGGACGTGGGTAGTTGAGCGGTGCGGCTTACACACGTGCCGTAATGAGTTTTCAAAGCACTCGAGCGTAGAGAGAAAGAAGGCTTGGTACACGCACGCTTTGCCTTTTTGCCTCTACCCTCGGGCGCCAGTGAATTCTTCTTTCTGCCCGACGGTAAAATTCGAGCGAAGCGCGCGCACGCGTTTACTCTCGCGTATTTTTCTATCTACTTCTTCTTCTGGCTCCCACGACCCGCCTGTTCTTCACTAACCACCCTCACTTCGCACGCTCCAGGGAATATTTCGAGGCGCGGCTTATCGTCGCATCGATGCGCGCATTCGCCGTGTAATTGGTAGAATTGTTATTGACGATGCCATTGGTACGATTGCGAATGTTTCCTTTTTTTCGGTTCTTCAAATCCCATTAGAGCAATCGCAGAAACGAATCGAATGTAAACGAACGCGCATTCGGTAACCCCGTGTCGAGCCTGCATCCATCGCACAGCGGTGTATTATGAATTCGTAATGTAGTTGACAAACGTTTAATTAGTATACAAAGTGGTCTTTTCCAACGGCACCCGGCCTCCTGGCGATATAGGCGACCCTGTTATCCTCGTGTTTACATTTCACGAGGACCCATTCATCGTGTTTACTCGAGTCGAGAAAATATTTCGAATTCGCATCGTAACGTCGCAAAAACTCTGCTTCCCTCGATTCCCTGAAAATCGATACTTCATTTCCACGAACATTCTCGAAAGATTAGTCCGTCGAATATCATCGACTTCGCACGTGACAACGTTCCCCTTCAAGATTTCTGGATCGTCTGCCTGGAAGAGGATAACATACACGAATTAGAACATTAGACTTTTGCGAACTGAAGCATCTTGAAGTTTGATGAAAATTCAGTCTCGGGAATTTACTCACGCGGGAACTACCTTTTCGATTATCTGTCGACGATCGATTCACCCAGGCTCTACCTCGCCCTCTTCTTCGCGGTGAAGGCGATCTTCAGGAGGCTCACGACGGGAGCTTCGAGAGCTATAGAAATGCAGAACGACGCCAAGTACGAAGCGACGAGGTTCCCGAAGTAGACGATCAACTGCAAGAACGTCGTTTCGTTGGTCCACAAGAAAAAGGAATTCTCCGGTACGAAGGTCTTCCACTCACCACAACACCGTTGTGAAGGTGCAACGGCCCGTCCATCTGGGTTACGGTGATCATCATGATGACAGGATGCACCAGGTAGGCGCAGTAAGTCAGCCTGGATAAAGGATACATTAGCCTGAGGGACAACAAGCTGTCGATCATCCTGGCCGAACCAGTGCAGCACTGAATCACTATGAAGCCCACTGCCATCGACCAAGCGGTGTGGCTCAGGGCAGCGTAAACGGAACTCGTCACCATGCTCAGACTTCCGGGATATAGGCCGTACACCACAGAGAACATTATGGCCGCGGACAGGAGCCAACCGATCAGCCTCACGCACTAAAATAAAAAATCAATTTACTTAACCTTCTTGAATATCCTTTAAAGGGTGATTCCATTGATTGGATCGAGCCCTCCTTGCGCAGGTTTATACACCTCACCACCCCAAAATTAGAATTCGTTTGTTCTCGAGAAAGTGGAGAGTAGTTAGATAAAGAGAGGAAGCTTCGATTTCATCGACTCGCTCTTCCGTGGAAACATTTTTGCCGTGAGAGAGAAAAAGGGGAGGAAGACTCTCGTGGGTGCGGAGAGTACGATCGGAAATGATGCCGAAAATAAACGCGAATACCATTCGTATTCATGCGTCGGCGTCATTTCCATTCCTTCCTCGTTCCACTTATTCTCCCTTTTGCACGTGTTCGGCCTGAGCCCAAGAGCTTTTCGATTTTTGTTTTCATCGACTCGTGCGAGGTCGGGATGAGGGACAACGATCGACCTTAATCAAGGGAGGAGCACTCGTCTCGCGTTTTCTACAACTACACCGTGATCGATATCCTTCGTCGACTTGTCGCTCGTTGAGCGAGCTCACCTACCGCCTTACGCTTCGTCACATTTCCTCCGTAAACGAGCCGAGCCAAATCGTTCGAGCGAATCGACCGCGAAATCGAAGCGCAATCGTTCACGATCGTTCATCATTAATATCTCGGATTACTTCGCCATCGTTGCACCGCGTGAGTTTATGGACGCGGTTAAAGCGATTCTGCGATTACACAATAACTAATGATTCATGGTAATGCACGGGAAATTCTCACCGGTGTCAAATGCATCGTCGGCGAGATTTAACGATAGAATATTTGGTAAATTATTCGACGAGAGGCTGAAAACTCTTGGAAATAATTTAATGTACTCACCGCCGGTAATTTCAAGCTGCATTTAGTCTTGAACAAGTAGTAGCCGGTGATCGTGCCGATGAAGTACGGCCCAGCTCTCAGCCAGGGCTTGTCGTAGAGCTCGTCGAATAGAGCGAAGGGCTCTTGAATCCTGTGAAAAGAGTCGAACACCTCGGTGAATGTGAAAAACAATAAGGTGGAAGTACGCGTGTCGCGTATTCTACCTTTTCTTTGCGAGGAAATGAAAACGTGCGGGGGAAACGGAAGAATGGAAGGATGGAAGTAGGAGGTGGAGGACAAGTTCGCGTTGCCAGACCGAGAGGAGAATGAGAGAGCGTCTCCGATTACGGAGAGTGCGCCGGGCATATTGCAATTATTTTTCTCGTGCCACGGTAACGCGGGTCTTATCGCGGAGAACGGGACGAAGGGAAGTGAGGGATAAAGGATGAGCGAGACAATGTGGGGATGGGGCCTTTTGTCCCCGGAAAAATGAGCAGAAAGCGGCTTGTAAGAAGATCGGTTAATTAATAATCGGAACCGTGACGCGGCTCGGCGAGTAAACACGGAAGAACGTGTAAGAGTCCTTTACTCGTCTTTCTCGCCGACCTTTGTTCCTTGACGCGCGCGTGCGCGATCTTACCTGGCGATGTAATCATTGGTGTAGGCCACGGAGAAGGTGGTGAACCACGAGGAGACGATGATGAGAAGAACGGCGGTGGCGACCGTCTTGAAGTAGCGCGCCGACAGCAGAAGAAGAAGTATCCCAAGGACGTAGAACTGAGTGTCGTTGGCCATGTACCAACTCCACAGCATACACTGGAAAGTGGTTAATCGAGTGGCGGGATGGTTAATTGCGCGCGCGCTCGCTCGATCCACTCCGGCGCGCCGGCCGCGGCACGAAGCGCGGTAATGTTGCGAAAGGCGTCGACACGCATTAGAAACTCTCTACGGCGGGCATTAGGAGGAAAGAAGGAATTGACAAATGTCATTCGAACGCGAAAAGGCTCGGGCGAGGGAAAGAGACTTGTAAAAAAACTCGTCCCTCTCGGCACGGTGAATATCCATGTGGGGATGCTCGTTCTCTCCGTTTGAACCGGGTTCGTGATTTGAATTCAGTAATTATCGTCTTTGCCATTTTCCTCGACGATTAACGTCCACGAGGATCTACCGGAAGGGCATGTGAAATTTTGTGTAGTGAGTACGCGTTTTACAGTTACATCTCGATCTTCGTTTTTTACGATCGATCGTAATTGTTAACGGTGAAAAAAATGGCACTTCTCACGAAAAGCAACGAAGATCTTCGCGACCGCGTCCGTCGACTCGAACCGATAAGGCGGACGGATCGTTTAAAGAGGAGTCGCACGGAAAGTTTCCCCCGAGGAACTGGCAAAGTATCGAACGATGTTCTTATCGCGACGATGGCACGGAGACACTTCTCCGCGATGTCTCGAGCCGCTCCTAATTAGCCGAGGCGATCCTCTCGGACTATCCGCGAAATTGATTTCACGAAACTCGAGTATCCTCGCTCGGTCGTCGAAGACTCGTGCCTCGTCACCGGCAAACTTTACGGTCTTCTTCTTCTTCTTCGATCCTACCTTCTCATCGCTCTCGCTCCACGTCCCCAGTGAAATTAATTATTGGAAAACGATCGAAACGCCGTGCCTCAATGCTTCTACCCTCGTTGCTCTCTTCTTTTCGCGAGCGAGTACCCACCGAAATTCTACTCTTCGAAATTTCTCCTCGTTTAAATAGATTTTGCGCTGTCCGGTAGATTCGAGTGCGGAGAGAATGCAATAGCGATCAAAATCGCCTTCCACGAAAGTGATCAACCTCGCGGGGAGTTACATAAGGTTCTGCGAAGAGAAAGACAAGCTTCGAACTAATGCGATATTCAACGCGAACGAACCCAACTACTTCCAATTATATTCCTCGTCCCGCTTTTGCCAGCTCACTAGTACCTTATTAATCTTCCTCTAGGAGGCACGATGAGCTAGCAGGGCGATGTGCGTCGATATTGCAAGCTCGCAAATATTTCTATGTTTGCTCAACACTATCGGCGCGGCGCGTGTGCAAATTCTACATCCCCTCAGGCTTCACCATCTCGATTGCGGTAAGCCGTGCGCGAATATATTCGACGATGTCACACCCGACACCCCGTACTCCAGCGTGTGGCCTTATTCCGCCGAGCATAAACAGGCGAACTAATTAACGCAGCTTAACCGTTTGAGTCCCAGAGGGTATGGAAAGAACACTGTCGAAGAATCCCGAACAGCGCAACCGCGCTTTCTCTAAATGAGTACGAAAAGACCCAAGCATCGCGATAGCGCTTCTTTTATTTTATGTCGTTGAATCCCAAGCGTAACTTGCGACAATGCGTAGTCTGCAGCACCAAGAATACAATAAAAGGATCACATTTAGTTTGTGTGCAATGTAAAAAAGGAATTCATCGAATATGTTTTGATAATCGCCGATGTTACAAATTATAAGTGTTACTCCCCGTTTAAATTGTTCGTTCATAACACAAAAATATTCTTAATTTGAAAATCGTTATTTTATGAAATACATGTGTACTATTTACATATGCGTACTGTAACTTTATAAATATTTCAAGTTTTGTTTGATAAAAATTATTGAGAAGATAACAATGAAATAGAAAATGTTTTATTTTCTAATGTATCATTGCACTATTATTATAGTATTGTACCTATTGTAAAATGTATTATTTACGTTAAAAGAAGGAGCTGTGTGATGTACTTGCGTTAGTAAATCTGAGCGTGCGACTTCGACACTCGGTGACGTACCGTCAGTTGTCCACAACGCTCGAAATGTGCTGGGTTTTCTCGACATAAAATCTGAACAACGCGATCGCGCTGCTTGGGACTCAAACGGTTAAGCGCGGAACGTCCGCATTTTGTCTCGCGCGGGTCCTTCGACGCCACCCCTCCAATTCGTCCGTCCATCGAGAGGGGGTGAAAAGGACACGTGAAAATTTAGGACGCGCGAGGAAAAGCAAAGCGTGTCGTATCGCTTACCATCTCGGTGCGGCGGTAGAGAGAGTTGATGTAAAGGGCGTTCCTCCACCAGAATCTCCCGCAGGTCACGTGATCGATTATGACAGGGTAGAAAACGGTCCTGGCCTGTGCCTGCTTTATGGCGAGCTCGTTGATCCCCAGGACAAAGAGATAAGCCGGTGTCAGTCTTCCGTGGTTGGCCGTGGAACGAAAAGCCAGGTCGAGAGTGAAAGAGAGCAAGAAGAGGAAGGTGAGAGGGAGAGAAAGGTCAAACGCGAATTACCCAAACGCCCGTCACCTCCTGCTACACGCTGTTAACTTTTCCTTCCTTCCGCGCCCGTTACCTTCTCACCGTTTGCTTTCTTTTTCCGGGCTCAACGCGGATCTTTCCAGATTATAGCGTTCCATTCACGCCGCCAAGGAAGCACGCTTCGCGAAGTCGAAAGCTTCACATTTCTTACGGTCTAGCGCGAGAAAGAACGAAGCTCCACTTCGTCTGGAAAAATGTTCGAAGAGCCGTCGTAAGATTTACATACCGGACGAATCTGTAGAGGACCATGATGAGGAACTTCATCGAGCTGGTCTTGAGGAAGCCGGCCTTCTCGGCTTTCAGACTTCCCAGGGAACGATAGAAGAGAATGGTGACTAGCAGGCCGCTGGAAAGGGAACGTCAACGATCACGGAACGATCTTTCTCGCCTGGAGATTACCCGTGAGCATCGTCATTCATGTCCACATTTCTTACCTGATGAAGAAGAACGTGTCGACGGAGAAGGTGGCATTGCTGATCGTCTGGAACATGAAGTTCCTCTCGGTGACGGTGCGCAGCGTCTTGTTCTCTGCGAAATTGCGTGCGTGAAAGAGAGAGAGAGAGAGAGGAACGTCATTCACGATTGTCAGTGAAAGTTTCGGGGGCGAGGCGAGGAGGTAGGCATAAATGTAACGAGGTGCGACCGAGCTCGATTACGGTCGTCCCATTAAGGCCCGACGTCTCTAATTACATCGTGGCTTACGCGTAATGCGAAGCTACTGCTAAACGTTCGAGACCGGCAAACGCTTCAATTAAATCTCGCGTTAACGAACTCTCGTCTCGTGAGCTCGACGAGCAGTCTGTTACTTCATAATTTTTTCCTCGGTTGGAGGTAGCGGGTGAAAAATTTCCCGGAAATACGACTGCGACAATGCGCGAAAGTCAAATTGCACTTAATTACGATCATGCGTATAAATAAATGAAACATCGAATTGGAGGAGATCTTTCGAACGTAAAGAGAAAAATAAATAAATCCGTCCTCCATACCCCAAGAGTGCACAGATTTCTAGTAAATCTCTCGATGAGCAAAGAGACGAAAGTAAAGCGGCGTAAAAGGGAATTAAAAGTATATAAGGAGATCCTCGTCACCGGCGATGGAGAAGACCTGAAGGTAGGTGTGCACCATGACGACCCATCCCAGCGAGAGTACCCTCAGCCCGTGAAGGCAAGTGAGACTGTCCCTGGCCGCGGGCTCGGTGCTAATGATTTTGCCGCCGTTGACAATGGGACTGAAGGCGAGCAGGCACCTCAGCCAGAATCCTAAAAGAAAACAGAGAAGCGTGAGAGCGCAGCCGAGGGTACATTAAAGCGCGAGCACTCGGCACTTCGCGAGCGCCATTTGGCACTGCTAAACGGTGCTCCTTTACGAGAGCCAAGAGGGTCTCTCGTGACAGCCGGTGCCTTTCACCTTTCTCCTCCTGCTTCTTCGCGGGCAACGACGGCGGGTTGTCCTTCTGCACCTCCTTCGAGCCCTTGTCGATCAACTCCTGCCCATTCTCCTGACTCATCGATATCCTGTGCTCCACGTTGATGCTCTTGTCCGCGTACGTCACGGTCCTCTCGTTGTTATTCGATCCCTGAGAAGTGGACTCGACGTCACCGATCTCAGGCATCTTTCCATACTCGTAGAAGGTCGCGCAAATCATCAGCAGGATTATCGTCCCGCCTATCGTTCTGTAACGGATCGTTCCTCTCACTACGTATTCGTTCATTGTTTCCTCCGTTCCTCTCCTTATTCTTACTGTCACCCCTCGCCAAAGTACGAGGAGAGAAGGGCGAAATTTATCGTCCCGCTACTCGTAAAAGATAAGCTACGGCAGAGCCGCGTGGATTATTGCTTTATCGATTGCCGCGCGCGAATTTATGTGCGCGAGGGGTCGCTAATTTATTTCTTAACCTCGGGCACGGGGGGGTCCCGTGGGACGTGACGTCGTAACGTTACGTCTTCCAAGGAGCTACAAGGGAAGGTAGCTTCGATTGGCAATGTCGTCGTCGTCCAAAGGCGTTGATTTATAATTTTACACTTGCGCGTACGTAGATTGGATATCGCGCGCGGATCAGCTGCCAGAGGCACGAAACACGGTAGGGTGGGACGCGCGAAGATGCAAGCGATTACAGGCGAGATAAATCAAATTGATCCTTCGATCGGAGAATTCACGCGCCTGGTGGGACGGTCCGATACCTCGTGGATCGCTTATCGATTTGATCGTCGAAGATAATGCGATTCGCGGCATGAAATATGCATTTTGGAATTGGCGAATAGAAAGAGGAAATTTTCACGAGCCCCGGCCCAGCGCGAACATTTTTAAAAGCCTCTTTGCCATTCGTGTAAATTATTCGCACAGCGAATGCGAAGAAGAAGCGTGAAACGGCGCGAATAGAATTTTTCTGATAAATTTCGTCGGGCGCGAGAGCGAGTGAATATTAAATTCACCCCTTGGCATTAAGTCACCGGGTAGGAATAATTCTTTTCCACGAGTTAAATAATCGGGGGCAATTAAAGTAGCTAAATTCACGGTATGCTTTCAAGCAGTTTAAAGTTACTCCGCGAAATTTTCAACTATCCGAGACCTCGGGGCCAGGCACCGTGCGACCCACCGGTCCTCTTTAACGAACGACTGTTCCCTCGTGATAGTCAACCGACGTAATAAACCCAACATTAAACTCGGCGAATTAATAACTCCCATTGTTTCCGCCAACTTAAAACAGCACCGAGTTAAATCAGTCCCTTCCGCCCCTTCGTCGTGCTCCTCTCCATACCTCGGTGACCCATCGGCCCACACTTTTCCTTCAATTCCCTCGTCCGCGCTGCCTCATCCGTGCCACTGATTAACATATCGCCGCTGTACCTCTTGATTAGTTTACCTTCGTAATTTTGTTCCGAGCGCGTAATCGCCAACTTCCTACCCGCGATCGATAGTGCTTATCTTCGACGATGCGCCACCGGGCTTCTGGCAAAGTGAAAACTTCGTTTAGAGTGTCGTCCGATGGGAGGAAACGAGGACAATAAAAGAGACACGATCAAAAGATCGACGACAATTTTTTGTGGCTTCTTAATTAGCAGGAATTGGAATTCGAGCAAAGGGAAATTTCAGTCCCACCGACCTGGTTCGACGGAGTCTTCGATCTCGTTCGCCGAAACAGGATCGTAAATAGATATTGCAAGAGCGTCTGCGCTTTATTCCTACCGTTCGACGTCACCTACCACGACTCATCGGGAAATCTCCAACTGGCCGAGCCGGAGGGATCATAGAAATTCATGGAGTCTCATAAATCTAAGAACGCCCGGAGAGCCTCTGGCTTTCCGTAGATCGTCGCGATTTGTAAATCCCGCGGACGAGCAGGAGCGAGAGGAAATTCCGAGGTGGAAAATCTCGAAATTCTCGCACGCTCGAAATGAAGTTGGCGCGTGCGTTCGGATAATGCTCGAGATGCGTAGATACTCGAGAAAACTCTTCCTCGTTGCGAGAGAAGAAGAAGTGGGTCTCTGGTCTCCGAAGTGGATTAATGTATTCGCGAGGTTGCGCATCGATATGATCGACGAGCGTGATAGCGTTCTTGACTGTCGCGTGCTCACGACCGTTCATTAATCACGTTGCTAATGAAACTGCGAGAAGCACAGGAGCTTTGCACGAGGGTGTCCACAGCTTCCGAAGTGTAGCTAAGACCGACGAAGAGGAATCGAAATAAGAACCAATCAGGGAAGGACGTGAAGAAGAATTATGGGAAGGAGTTGAAACGCTTTGCGGAAATTCCGTTTACCACGCGCGCAAGGGGGACAGAATCTTAGGATAGAAAATACGATTGCTTTTAGTGGGTAGGCAGGAAGGGTTCAAAGAGATCTTGGCCGCAGTCTCACCGGAAGCATATTCAATTTCACGAAGAGCACGGTGAATGTGAAAGGAGGAAGGATACGATTGTGAAGGGTACGAGTAATACGAGCAACGGAATGATTTAATGCGCGGTGCTGTAACGTGGGATAATGCATGGGACTCGGCTGTCGAGTTACCGAATCTATTCTTCTTTTGTCCTCCGTGAGTTTCAAACGCGCCACCACCTATCCTTCTGCTTCCGACATTCCAAGCTTCGAAGCGCACTCGCTTCGACGTGCATAAATACAAATGACGATTCTCGCGACGCTCGGATAAAGTTCGTCCTTTGGTCTGAAGTCACCTCGCGTGGAAAAGGAACTCGTATCCTCCGTTCACCGCGCGCCAGCACGAGCGTCAACTCTCGAGCAAGTGCTAAACTTTAGCAAAGGAAGGAAAAAGGAAAACACAATCTCCCCTTCATCTCGACACCCTTCCTCTACCTCTTCAAGGGCGAGTACCTCTTCCTCGTCCTTGGACGAAGCTTTTTCTAACATTTTCCTTAACATATGCGCACAGGGACCTTCTCTTCCTGGATGAGCTACCAGGACTCCGTACCTGGAATGAAAGTCTCGGAATCAAGATTACATCCAAGGGATCCTTCTACATTTTTCTCTCTCTTGCTTCTTCAGTCCGTACGAACTTCAAAAGCGGAAGGTACGTTACCAGTTGACGACGGTGTTCGAAATTGGCATGTTCCGCTTAGGACGATTTAAATTTCATAGTATTGCAATGCTGATTTTAATTACGTCTTCCGTCAAATGGATGTTACACGCGTTCGTTCAGTGGTACGGTGGCACGACACGGGGCTTGTTCTCATTATTCGTGGACAGGGACTGGAATTGAGATGCATCTCGAATGTTTGGCCCTTCACGTCCGAGGAGAGGACGTCCTCTCACCATCCGTCTCTCGCTTTCCTCGTGTTCTTCATTAACAGACGAAGAGTTTCTCGTCGCATGCTGGTGACATGGACACGGTATAGCATCGTGCTACCATTCTCCTCGTTGCCACCTATCACGAGTCCTTACCATTCATCAATTATTGTACCTCCGCATCTCTGAACACCTTCGAACGACTCTTAATTCTCGAGTGAAATTCTTA
The DNA here is from genome assembly GCA_944319695.1 of Tiphia femorata. Classification (NCBI taxonomy): domain Eukaryota; kingdom Metazoa; phylum Arthropoda; class Insecta; order Hymenoptera; family Tiphiidae; genus Tiphia; species Tiphia femorata. The sequence continues at coordinate 5,209,927 of OX090899.1, forward strand.
ACTTGAGTCGACGATTGATTAAAATTACCATCCCTCCACGATCATCCAAAATGCAGACCGTTCCAAAGAGAAAGAAAATTTGTAAGCGGTACACCTACGACACGGCGAAGATCTCATTTCCTTTTCTTTACCATCCCCTCTCTCTTTTTCACAAATGGACGCGAGACTGGGATACGAGTTACGCCAAATTGTAACTTCGGGGTACAACGTCACGTCCACAGGTCCCAAGGGAGTGACACCGGTGCGACGCGCGAGGCAACATAAGGGACTGGGGAGCCAAGTGGACGAGCTTCGAATCGAGAAGGAACACCGAGGGAGAAAGAAGGGAAAAAAAGGTAGCAATAACCGTAAAAGGAAGGAGGTCGAGCGTGTCACGTGGCGCGATTACATAAGCGGGGCGTTAAGTGATACGAGAGAGTTTTTCGGCCACCACTGAACCAGATTTCTTCTCATCTTCCCTACTGCTTTTCTCCCCCTCGCTCTCGCCCGCGTGCGTAATCCAGTCGAGGTAAGAAGGGAGGCGAGAAGTCGTGAGAGAAAACGGGTAATAAAAATTCGCGCGTCTTGCGTCGTTCGCCTGCGGTGGGCATCGCGACGCATAGAAATGAGCCTTTCCAGTTTTCCTAACGGAAAAATCGTGGGCGCCCGACGAGGCACGATCGCGGTAACGCGAGGAAGGAGTGGGAAAAAAAAAGAAATAAATTGCGTGACGGGCAAATCCGTGCGAGGCCACCACGCGAGTAGTGGCACACGCTCCATTTAATTAAGGGGCTACCCCTTTTTTAATTAAATTCTGACGCCGCCGTCGGCCCTCGGTACAATGTAAAATTAGTCTTGGACGGGTAACGAAAGGGGTTGACCGGCCGTAGGTAGGGGCCTTAAAAATGCATGGCTGATCAAAAGTTTCTTGGGTGTGTAAGGCGCACGATGCAGGCCATTGCGCCCGATAATCGGTTATGGTCCTCGATTTGATTTTCTTCGCTACTTCGACGCCTCGCGCTCTCTTCCTGGATCCTGCCAGCCTTTTCTTCTCGTCCGATCGACTCACTCGGTGCTCGTCTTCCGTGCACACCTGCTCACGTCTCGCGGTTCTTACCATGCCGTGGAAATATTCTCATCCATTGTTCGTGCGTTCATCACTCTTTCATCCGTCTGCGTCTACATAATCGATCGCCCGCGTGCTCCGCGTCAGGGGCACCAGAGAGGACCCCGCATTCTCGCGAAACGCAAACGATAGCGACGGTCACTTTCACGTGCGAGCCCGCGGACGCTGCGAGGCTTTCTATAATCTTGCGTAACTCACGTGCAACCGATGCACCGTACGATCGCACGCGCGCTCCTCGCTCCATCGAGTAATGAATAAATCATAGCCGCCAGGGGTCGCGATAAACGAGAGCGATCCGACAAGAATATCCATGCTCGATCGCGAGTCGGATCGCGCGAGATGGCATTGATGTAGGAAGAATTTGGAGCAGATCGGCGATCGTATGCAGCAGGATGGAAAGAGGAAAAATTTCTCGCCTTGAGATTCAACCACGAGTCAGAGATCTTTTACAAGATTCTGAGGAGCGAAGCTTGCGCAGTCGGGGGTGACGCGAGAATTATCGATAACGAGGAGCAACATTTACAAAGGACACGATTAATCGTGGGCCTATTGAAATGTCAGTGATTACGAGACAAGTGCCATTATCGACCGTTGCGCAATCTCCGGAGAGGAATAAATAATCTGAGACCCCATTGTTAATGAATACACCGTGGCTCTCGTTAATTGAAATACGAATCTCCTTGCGTTTATCCGCGTGCTCCTCGACGTTCGTCATTTCGCAGCAGTCAGTAGTTATCTGCATCGTCTCTCTCTCTCTCTTCTCTCTCCTGCGTCGAAACATCGCGCGCCTTCATAAATATCGTCCCCGGCGTTAGGCGGCTCGCTCGGCCGTATAAAACGCCGAGGTTTTATTAAAATTTAGAGTCCCGCGCCTGACGATCGATCAAACGGCGCGCCTATGAAGCGCGGCCGACTCGCTGCTCGGAGGTGGCTGGGCAGCCGCCAGACGGGTGGTGGGTAGGTAGAAAGGTAGGTAGGTCGCAGTGAATCTCGCTTCGAGACGGAGAGCCTGGAGCGGAGAGGATGAAACACCGTCAAAAGAAGAAGAGACGAAGAAGAAGAAGGTGGGGACGTTCTCGTCGCAATAAAGAGGATTATTTATCACTGAGGATTCATCTCCTTGTCGTGGAAAGGCGACGTTACTCTCGTCCCTTCTCCTTTGCTCGCGTCAAGCGATTGCACCAGGCGCTAAAAGGCGTCGCGAGTCGCGGAAAATTGCGTCTAGGTCTAAATCGATCGCGTGCCTATTGCTCCACTCCTCGCCCACCAGTAGAGACTCGCGCGAGGCCGTCACTAATGAGTCCGCGAAACTAATCGCGCGAGTTTTCGCGACGTTCTTCCGCACTTGACCGCGGACTGCCCGAGAACAAAGTAGAATAAGGTAACCGTTCGTTCCGAGATACGCGTGTCAGCGACCCTAGGTCGTGTCACGTGATTTTCAGGATGCTGCTGACATCCGTGTCGCGCCGCATCGCACGCGGATACGGCGAGAGTGCTTGCGAAAGAAACTCACGAGCGCGTCGGTTGTTCACCGGGACGCAGGCGAAAAGGAGCTCGAGTCTTTGCGGATCTCCTCGCGACACATCCGGTCTTACAACGGTCGCGTACGCGCGCCCGTTCAGCCCGAGCGAATAAAACGAAATCGGAGCGTTAGATTGTAACTCACCTTGGAGCTTGAACCTCAAGCGGTTCGCGCAATCGTGCACGCCTGCTCGCTAACTCGCTCGCTCTTGTGCCAAGGGTGCCTCTTAATGGTGGAGCGACGACGCACGCGTTCGTTATTATGTATTACGTGCGAGGACGCGAGAGAAAATTGAAAGAGAGTGGGATGGGTACGAGGGACTCGCGCGAGGGACTTACGATAATGCACCTGTCTCCTCGTCGCGCGAGTAGGTTCGCGATTCCGCCTGCTGTTCGTCGAATCGTAGGAAACGATAGTCGAAGGGGTGCTCGATGGACGACGAAAACTTTCGAAGCCGAGAGCCGTGAAATGTGGCGCGTGTTTCTGCGCAGGAGTTTCCTCGAGGAGTTTCACCTCGCTCCTTGTTTTCCAATCCCCGTGGTTCGTCGGGCCGTACATCCTTGCGCGTCGTTTCACTGTCGCGGAGGGCGACGGATCGAGAGCCCGTAGGAGGGCGATAAACAAGAAGTGGAAGAATAAGGGGAGGAAGGAACGACGTTCGATGTATGTTATACTCTTCCCACTAGACGCCTCGTTTATCTTCGGGGAAGATAAAGTATTTAGGGACGGGCTCGTCGAACATGCGGTCTTCCAATTGGACCGGGCACCCTCCTTAACGCGTTATCGCCGTCGGCACGGAATAAAATTTATATTGTCATGCTCGAGTGTTTAACTTGTCGCGTGGATGGACGCGTGTAATGCGACGGCGATGGGAAGACGAAAGAAAGATTTTCTCGCGGAAGGAATCTCTCTCCACGTTGAAATCGATCCGAGAGAGCAATAAATTCGGATGAATCTTTAGAGGATGATTTCGAATCGCGTGGATTGTGCAGAAGACAGTCGACAAACTACTTAATCTAGCTGTATGCTGCCTAAAGCGATTTGCTGCTTCTTCTCCTTCTCCTTTCTCCTTCTCGCGCGCAGCAAAACAGGGCCCGATTTTGCGAGTAAACAAAGCAGGTCACCGGAAATCGGCGCGGCACGCTCGAGATATATTGGCCCAAGAATTCGCCTTGGGTGTCCTGCGACGGTTTCGATGCGGCACAGCTGCGCCAATGTGTTGTTCGAAACGTCGCTAGCAGAAACGTCGAAAGAACTGGGAAGCATCGCCTCGATATTCACGAAATTCGACTCACCCCCCTGCTCTCGTTCCGATTTTCAATGGCACTTTGCCTTCGATTACATCGCAAAGTTCACGAATCAAATGACCAGGAGAAGAAACGAGGAGACTAAGACGATCCTGTCGTTTCGTTTAACATGACTCGCGGAGGTACCGCGCGCGGCTCGCGCGTGAAGAGCTTTACACTCTTGCGCAACGTAAAAATTCGCATAACAACGGGGACGACGACGAGACTGTTTTATAGAGACCGCGCGTCGAGAGTGCGCGCGTGTAAACTTATGCAACTGCAGCAGCTGCGTTTCCCCTTTCTCGCGATCGGTGATGGTCAATGGGGATAAAACGAGTGACGAGAGAGAGAGAGAGAGAGAGAGAGAGAGAGAGAGAGAGAAAGAAGCGTCCGGGTCACCACGCATCGATCATCTCACCCTGATTTCGCGAGAAGGTAAACTATCCGTTTCTCGGATCTGTCGTCGCCAATGTGAAAGAAGGGTCGGACAAGGGAAATCCCTAAGGTGCACTTGACGCTACGAGTAGCGACGAATTTTTTCCACCGACCGGTTCCCTTCTTGTCCACGGCTCTTCACGAGAGAATGACGAGAAGGGATCGTTCGGCATCTCCTGGGGTCATTTTATATCGCTCATGCGCTCCAGATCCCCCGACTGCGAGCGTCCAGAGAGAGAAAGTGAAAGTTCGAAGAGCGATCGAGATTCCGATGGCTAATTGCATTCGGTCGGGTCCAGGGTGGGCGTTGTTCTCCGTAAATTTCGCCTCTCTTTTTCCTCGATTCGTTTCCTTTCATTCGCTTCGCGGATAGAAAAGCACGCTTCAACCTCCTACGGAAATTTCACCCCGCGTCATTATTCACAGTGAACGCATACGTTTGTCGTCCCGCGATAAACACGCTCGGTTTTCCTTTGGAATCGCCATTTTCTCTCGTTGCTTGTATTTAAATTCCTCCAAAGGAATTGCAGGCGCGCGCGCACAATTACCGCCTCACCTCGACGACGGAGCGTCGAACGAGACGCGGTGGAAATAATGCGCCTCGCTTCGATAGCTTACCGGAAATGGGTTTATACACGAACGACACGCTAGAATTCGACTCTACGACTTTCAGTTGGGTAAACAGATGTACGCGACGATAGTCGGAAAAGGGAAATTAACGCGAGAAATCGATTCGTCGCGCTCCTCGCCTCGCCACGATCCTCTTCCTTCTTCGTTCTCGTTCTCGGCGCATCTTCAATTACGTCACGAGATCCACTCGTTTCGTCTTTTCATTTCATTTTCGTCGCGACTCCCGCCTCGCTGTTTCCTGTTACCCCTCAGCGCGCGAGAGTACGCTGCTACCAGCCACCGACAATTACCGTAAATGCGTAAAATTCGCCTGGTAACCATTCTGACGCATGCGGTTGCGCAAGCGACGGGGACGACGGCATCCGAGCCACCGAGGAAAGTGCAGAAAGTGTTACGCGCCTTGCACCTCGCTAAGTGCATCGTACGCGCGCGCATTCCTCCCCGTTTCTGATTGGTGTGTTCGTTAAGAGTAACCCGGATGCGGCTGCATTATTTTCTCCACCTTCCATTTCTTTTTTATGGTTTAATTCCTGGAGCCTTCGTACGTGGAACACTGTTAACTCGAAAGAACTCGTTACCGGGTGCGTATTAAAAAGTATCCGATTGAGTTTCCGCTTTTACTTGAAATTCTCAATTGTAAATATAACGGGAGTAGCTCCTCGAGGGATAGTAGAGTAGACGGCGTTACGCAACGAAGATTTTTTAACCCGACGAAGAGCCGTTATCGTAAGAATAATGTTACGAAAGATATTGCAAAGAAGATACAAATAAGAAACGTAATCACTCGGAAGGGGAGTACGGGGTTTCGATGGAAAAATATCGTTGCTTCTTGTCAAGATGGTCGAGCATCAATTGGGAAGCTGACTCTTCGACGAACCGTGGAACAAAGCTCGTACACCCGTGCCAGCATCCTCCTCCTCTTTTCCACTCTCTCCCTCTCTCCAACGACACGCACGTATCTCAGAGGAGTGGCACATTTTTTTTCTCTCATCCCCTTTTCTCCTGCCTCTCCCTTTCTTCGCAACCCTTACATAACACGCCCATTGCAAAATTTCTGCAGGTTCCGCGATTCGATCTCCGAGACGTGGCCCACTACTGGCGTGCGGAGCGCGACTCCGCTCGTAATTACAATGTGTACGTGTGTCTGAACGGCGAGCTGTGTTTGTTTATAGAAGCGGTGAACGGCGGCGGAGCCTCGTCGTACCATTGCGCAAATTCCGCTCGCGTAACTGCCCCGCGCGGTCCCCTGGCTGACCAATCGAAGGAAAATCTCGACCATCGAATAATTACGGACGCGGCTAATCGGATAATTCGACGCGCTCCCACTCCCCGTGGGTTCCCTTCGAAGCGCGTTGTCTCCAGTCACCCGCGTCCGTTGGCAAACTTGCGCAGAAAAGTACGTCGCCTTGATTGACACGCGGGAAATGAATCTGAGACGCGACGTACGACGAGCCAGTCTTGTTCGCCTTATCTCCCCGAGGATCCGTCCGAAAGGTTTCGAAAGATGATATCGATCGTGCAACCCGCGGGTCATTCGTCCTTACGAAATATAGCCGGTTGTCGAATAGACTGGGGAGGAAAAAGGGAAAAAGAAGAGAGGGAAAGTGCAAGACTGTCGATCGTTGAATTCGCAAAAGTATCTTGCGCGGGAAAGGATCGATGTTACTCCGGACGATGGGGTACGACAAAGTTACGTAGAGAGAGAAAGACAATGATGAGTGTGAGTGTGAGAGAGAGACAGAAGAGAGAGAAGTTTCGTAAGCCGCGGAGAAAGAAGCTGCAGCCGTTTCGGAACGCGATTCTGAAAGTTTTGAAGAAGAAAATCCGATTATCTCGCTTCGGGAAGGAAGACGGTGCATAGTTGGGGCCGCGTAAACGATATTTTTCCGGGATGCTCGAGAAATGTTAGCAACGAGTGAATATTTAACGGAATATTTATTCCGTTGATGCTGGGGGCTTTACCTTTGAGCGCGCGAGCCGGCGGAGAAAAGTTGCGAGAATAGAAACCATTTGCTTAAGTACCGTTTTAATGGCCGAGATCGAAGATATTTGCGCAAGGGGGAAAGAGAGAGGAAAATTTTTCCTCTTCCTCCTCGCATCTTTACGTATTGCAAATTTTACCTATAATTAAATACGTTCTCAGTTACCGCACGAGAGAATTGCTAAAAATAAACGAGCACAGAAGAACATTCCTCGAATATTCCACGAACACTTTCCCTCCTTTAATATTGGCAATTCTTCCTATACTTTTTACGCCGCTCTAGCTTGTCCTCAATTCACCTAAAGGAAAATATCGCATAACACGTGACAAGGTGCCGATAATCCCGTGCAACTTTTTGAAACGACCAGTAATTATAGGTCAGACAAGATCCGTTGCAAAATCGATCAATTATGAAAGCAACTTTGCGCACGACTCGGGGTCCCTCTATAAAAGTCCAAAACTAGTCACTTAGATAAGATACTTCGCTTGAAACTAGAACTTCTAATACACGCGTGAACGTCGTAACGCGTTGGATAATTGGTGCCAGATGACCATTTCGAATCCTCATTTCTCCCCGGATTCTCAACAGTCGTTTGTTGGATAATGCCTGCGTAATTGACGACGAGCAATGAAACGACACGGTAGCTCGATGAAATTGCAAAAGCTACTTTGTATGGATCCCGTGTGGGCAGCGTGCCCGTTAAATGTCAGCGGTCGCCTGGAAATTATGGGCCGCAATTGGACATATCAGTTGGACATATCAGTTTACATGGAAAATCGACGAATTCCTGCGCGTGCATCCAGATGACGCAAATACTTCAACAATATCTTCCCTAGACATCGTTAACGTCACCAAAAAATTTTCTCTGCTCGAAGGCGCACGTTTCACCGTCGAGAAAGAAAAAAGGGAAACACGAGTTTTTCCTTCCCCCCTCGATCTTCCCCAATTTCCATAACTTTCGTTCCTCCTCGCGGAATAATCTAGAAGCGAGGCACGCGACTTTCACGAATTCTCGCGTGCTTCATTGCCAATTGAAATTCCTCGTGTCGACTTTAACGAGACACGAAGCGCTCTCTCTTTCTATTAGTACGTCCGCGACGAATCCGAGCACTTTTCGAATTACACGTGCGCCGTTACTCCGTTGTTTTGGAAAACTGATCCGTACGAGTGTTGTGCCACTCTAGATTTTCGTGCAACAGAAATAATGGGCGGTGACGAACGGTGGAGTGACACGCGCTCGACTACAATTCAATCTCGTTCTCCGATACTTCGCGACCCGGCTATCGACGAAGTAAAACTTGGAGAGGTTCGAAGTAACGAGGATGATACTCGAGGTTACTCACGAGAGGACGTAAAACTTCGGATCCCGCCAGACGCAGTAATCGCTGCTAGGCACGGACTTCACCGTGACTATGTGAATCCTCGGCCCGCCCGATCGATAGGTCGAATTGCCCTCTCGCTCGACCCTGTCCGCACTCGCCCTCAGCAACGAGGTCAGGGACGTGCGATCGCAGGTGCCAGGCAAGCAGAGGCCCAGGAACACTTGGCGAGTCTGGAAATTGGAAGAAATTTCGTTAGTTCCTTCAAAAGCGCACCACCTGACTGCGCGAAAGTAAGCATAATTGTGAATTATGACCGTGGACACACTTTTCTCTTCGACTTACTCCTGCTGCACGATTCTTTGACCCCTTTACCGCACTTTCTACCTCACCGTTGTATATTTTCCTTCTCCCTCTCCTTTCCATCGTCCCCGAGGACGACCTTTTCACGCGCTCCTGCCTCCGTTCTTTCTCTTCCACGAATTTTATTTTTTTCCTTCCACGACCTCGTCGCTCTTTACTCCTCGCAACATTTTTCTTCGCCACTCTTCTTGCCTCTCGAGCCAGTTTTTTTTTTCACATCCTTAGGCGCCGTCGTTCGTCGCAGATGCGCGAGTGATTCGAACTTTTTACAGGTCGTCGAATCTGGACCTCCCTTGGTATGTAATCTTCGAAAGAATCGACGGGGGAGGTTGACGTCGCTTCTACGAGAAAAATACGTGGAGCTCCGCCACGGGTTTGCGTATCGAGATTGCCATCTTAACTCGAGCGTACTCGTGCGCCGGTGGAATTGAAGTCCCTCGGCGTGCATCGAGCAGACGGATGCGCCTTGCTCTTCGGGCGACGAAGAGAGGAGAGAAAGTTTCCGCTATGCTGCGGAACATCCTTGTACCGTGTTGCACCTTCGTCGGCGCGCGATTATGAAAATACGATCGGACGCGGTGAACGTGGAAGGAAACGACGACGTTAGAGAACACGTGGCACGAGGAGAATTTTTTTCCAAACTCGAGACCCGTCCGGCTCTCATTTGCGAAAACTTCCAGGGAGAAAGAATAGGAAGAGGACGAAAAGAAGAGACGAGGACAAGTTTCCGGTGCGCGACGTAGACTTTTATTATCCGTCTTCCTGAAGTTAACGAGCTTCGTCGTAAGACGTCGCGCTTCGCGACTCTCTGATAGGGTCAATGTCACCCGTTCAACTTACTTGGCGATTTAAAGGGGGGCACCGGGTAATCTGATTAGGGAAAATGCCTAAATTCACTTTTACCGGAGGACTCGCGAACGGAGAGACTCGTCCCGTTGCCAGCTGACGCTCCAACGCTTCCGCCTCGCTTTAAGCGGAATAGATCTATCGGGGTCTAACGAGGCTCTCCTGTCTGCTGCTAATTTTACAGGTGAGCGCAAAAAAAGACTGGCGCGTAACGCGAACGAAATGGATGGGTAAAATTAATTTTCACTTTTTTAACGAGCTCCAGAAAAAAGCGACGAGGAATAGCTTACGATTGTTGCGGGACGAATTACGAAATTACTCGCGAAAGTCCGCGCACGCCGCGCAAAGAATCGCGTCGAATTCCCGGTGGCCAAATTAGACGACGTTGATAATGCAAATGCGCGATAAAATGGTAGGAAACGGAACTGGCTCGCGACGAGTTACGGCGTTGCGCGAACGAATCAGACCCGACGAGCGAATTACAAAGGGAATTACATAGTTGCAAATTGCGCTCCTGCGCGCCACGCTTTACGCGGTGGGCGCTCTCGAGTCCTGCGATTTTCTTTGTTGCACGAACTGCGCAATTCTACTGTAACTTCGTTCTCCCGTCACTTCGCGCTTTAGCACGGAGACCAGCGGTTCTCGTCCTTTCTCTACCTTCAATTTTTTTTCCACCGCGAGAATAACACCTCGAGGGACACAATTTACACACACACGACGCGTCAACCTCGTACACTTGCACGTGAGAATTACCAACAACCTGTGTTAATTTCCGTTCGTCGTATCGCCAGATATCGATCACGGTCCATTAATTACATTCCACGAGCATCGTGCATTTTCCACGTGAATGTCCACGTGGAAAAAGATCACCGTCCCTTGCAACCTTCCGAGGGAATATCGTACCATCCGTGACACGCAACCGCGTTCGCCGAATGACGCGATTCGCGAGCGAGGTCGTTTAATTAATGAACGCTAAATTCAGCATTATGGCGATCCCTTGGAAATTGGATTTCACGAGCCTTCGCACGGCCAAATTCAATCAGGTGTTGTTTGCCATTCCCTCGCTCTATTAGTATAATTACACTTTACTCCCGGTGCTTTGATCGCGTTCCACAATGGGACGCAAAATAGTCGAGTTCCAAGCTGTTTGAGCACTCCGACGTGTCCCTATTAAACGTGCGGGAAATTCAGCAAAAAGAAAAAATTTCTTTTTTTTTGTCGAGAATCATCCGAAAAGAATATAGAAACAAGGAGGATTTATATATCGAAGAAGCGCCTCCGACACGGTTATTTATAACTGTTCGAACATCGTTCATACTAGATGTCAACAGATTTATCCCAATAAAGTTTGACGGCGGGCCACTCTATTGGCAGCTGTAAATTCACTATAGTAGCGAAACGTCAACGCGTACCCGAATACTTGATCGATGGTCTCCGCGCTATGCTCTATCGTTTCGATATGACGTATCGTTTTCCCTATGACCTGCCTGTACCCACGTTTACGACGAAGAAAAATAGCGAGTGCCGTTGGAACGTCGACCAAAAGTCTCCGTCGACGAAGCGTGCGATTGTTTTCTTTTTTTCCGAACAGTTAGACGTACGAAGTGGTTCTTGGTAGACATGATATTTCTTACCGAGGGTTCGAGCTCCTTGGGCAAGGTCAGATACATCCTGGCCACGTGGAATTTGACCGGAAACGGTGGGACTCCATCCTGGGTCCCGGACAGAGGTTTTCCTATAGTCATGTTGAGTTCCTTGCAGAGGGTGCTCGAGCCCAGCCAAAAGCCGTTGCCAAAATGGAATTGAGATGAGTAGCGGCCACTCGCGTCCGACACTGAAAAAGGGACAGAAGGTCAGTGGAATGGAAGAAAGACGCTTGGTCACCAGGGGGACCGTAACAGACACACTTGTTGAATCTTTGTTTTCCGTTCGCATCGCGCGCTTAAGAAAGACGATTTCCTCGCGTAAGTGGGGAAACAGTTTTCCAATCGTCGCGTGCTCGCTCTAAGAACTCATATCTGGGTTACGCTTGTTCAAGGTCAGGCACAAAGCGCGTGCCTGAGAACCAAAGACCCGCGAATAGATTTTCCACTAATGGACGGCTTTCCCGTTAACGGGAGTAATGAAATCGTTCCGGAGTCGTTTTCCTCGGGATTAGCATAATTGCAAATGCGAGAACAATTTCTCCGATCGCTCGTCGACGCTTGTAAAGAGTTACATTTCGATCGTGCACCGTTGCGCGCGGCTTTTCCTACGCGGCTTGAAAATTCCTCGCGTTGGGCGCGTGTCGGCGCGCGCCTTGAATTTCCCGCCACGCGGATTTCGCTTGGAGATTCGATTACACACGCGCGCAGGCCGACTTGAAAGGTTCATTGCCAGTTACGCAAGAAGCGTCGGGCAAGAAGGCGCGCGAGGAGAGGGAGTAGAAAGTGCAATCCTGCTGATCGGCGACGTGCAAAACGATCGACGGTCGGGTTACATCGTACGGCCCTGCCGGCGGGCCTACCCCGCATTTTCACCTGTTACGAAAAGTTATTAACGAGGGAAACGTGAGCGCGCTCGTACGAGCTTAACGAGTTTCCAACAGTGGCAGCTCGATCGCGAGGCGCCACCCACCGTCGTCGCCGATCAATTTCTCGACTTTCATCTTTTGTTTACAAATGCACGCGAGTATTTAACGACGTCCGGGACCGACTCGCGCCCGTCGTAACGGCGCCATAGAACGGCCAGTATCCTCTTCTCGCGCGTCCACCACATCAGCCAAGTTTCCTCGAATCTACCCTCATTTCATTTTCCTCAATAAAGTACTTTAACGAACGCATCGCTTCCTCGTACTATTCGCGTTCATCCTCTCATCCTCTCGCTGACATCTTGGTCGTGAAGTTCCAGAGAAATTTTCACGCCGAGTTTCCTCTTGTTATTACGAAGGCACGCTCTGGCCTGAACCCTCGGCAATAGAGGGTAACGGCGTGAAAATGGAAACATAATAACTGGAAGCGACGCGAATGATCTTTCGCGATAATACTCCCCATCTACGTAGCGCGTACCGCCCATTTAAACTTTACCCTTACATAATTGGCATTATGGCGATCGTTAAACAACGACCATTACCATTCACCACGGTTATAAACCCACTTTGGCTCACGTTCGGCTAATTTCAGTGTACACGATCTATAAGCGCACGGCTGTGGTACGACGTCGACTGGGACGAACGAGAGTGCAACTTATCGATCGCTACTTGTCGCTTCGAATATTCTATCGGAATTGAATTACCATCCTAAAAGCTGTCGTTTCTCGACCTCGAAGTTCTTTCGATCTTCCTTCAGATCGCTCTTCGTTAAAAATTTCCACAAATTTCGTCCGCGTGCAAATATTTTGGGTCGCGTGCCAGTGCTGTGCGCACGTATGTGGCTTTGGAGGGGCTAGGATGTTTTCGTAACATTTGCGGAAATGCGGCTAATCGATGGTCCATCGCGACGGAAGACTTGGAAGGAAGGACGAGCTACCGTGTTTGCCGGAAAAGGTCATGCACGTGTGCTGAGGAAGGCGCGCGCAGAGTTTGTCGATCCGCGCGCGCCTTTCTCACTTTCTAAATCGTCGGGACCACGCGTCGGCAAAGATCCCACGTTTCTCGGTGTTCGATCGATCGAGAACACCTTCGATCCCTTGCTCTCCTTTATCACAACCCCTTTAGTCTCCGTTACATTTAATTTCGAAGACGAAGTACTCGAAAAATGTCCATAGACGAATATTAATAAAGGCAATTTTGAATGGACTGATTTTGTCTTAGAAAAGAGATCTTTTGTCGGTAAAGAAAAAACTACCGGTCAAGCGGAGAGTGAATTTTCTTTCAAAGCACGAGAACAATACCAACTTCGCTTCGGTCCGATCGAACGGGAACGGTCAACGTTCTCTACCACGTTACGGTAGGTCGGTTTCGCCGAAAGCTCGCGGATATCGAATCGCAGGTTAGCAAGAGCTCCCGTCTCCTTGCGTAATCGACGATGTCATATCGAGCGGAGAGGCTCGCCAAGGATCCGGATAAGATCGTAGAGCAGGGATCGATTTGTCGTCGGAGTCTTTCGGGAATTAATAAAATTAAGGATAGGTGCCGGGCGTGACCGGATGTCTCGTCGCGATTGGGAGTGGCTGAGCGTGAATCCGAATGGTCGATTTGTTCGCGTACTTCTGATTACATCGACCGCCCCAGCTAATGCTCCATTGGCGAGTGAGATAATTCGACAATAATTCCAAACAGTCTGGAAGTCGATCTCGACTTCCCAATATTTCTCATCCCGTCCGCAGTAACTTACTCTTGGCCGCCCAAAGTTTTCCCTGTTGGAGGGACTTGAGATAACGATCCATGTCGCTTTTGCAATCCTCCTGAAGGTTTCCAGGCACTCTGGACCACTTGAGTGGATCGTAAAGATCCGCCAACCATTGTACGCTGTTGGCGGTCCTCACGAGGCTCTCCCTCATGAAGTCCACGTCGAGGTCACCCGAGTGTTCCTTCTCCGTTTGACCGTCAAACATCTTCAGATAATTCTTCCAGTCCAGTTCCGGATTGTTTTTGCTGAAACCGACCAGGGGCGCTTTGGCCGCTCCATTTTTCGATTCGCGCGAGTCTTCCTTCTCCTCGAAGAAATCCTTGCTCGCGTTGAAATTCGACTGGACGAGTTGAGCCCTCTGAGGCTTACTCAGTCTCAAGATGTTGGACTCGCCTCTGGATTCTGTCGGGTGATGGACGACGCAAAGGATCAGGAGAAGGCAAACACCGTAGGACGACATCTTTCACGTTCGATTTGAATCGACGATATTCGAACGGATCGCGGAAGGATTTCCTTTTCTTGGGAAGAGAGTGGCGCCGTCGACTGGGATATAGCCCCCGATTTTTCTCAGCTTCGGCAAGAATTCGATAGTCAGATAGGAGATTTCCTTTCACCGACTTTTCCTTCGAAAATTCCGAACGAGCCGATCATCTTATCCGATCGGTCACCAATGATCTGGTAATTGGCACGAGCAACGATTTTTCCCTCTCGCTTTTTCTCCTCCACCTTGTTCCTCGTGTCTCTCTGAATCGCCGTCCACGAACTCAATCGTTCGCACGTTCGAACATTCTCGATCTGTCGTGGAACCACCAGCTCGTAAGACGACCTCAGAAATCCATTTCAGTATTCCGATCCTGTTGTATACCCTCTTCCGTTTCGATCCCTCGTTACCGCGCCGGTAACGTTACCTTCTTGCCGACGTTAACGAGGCTCTCGTAACCGCGTCCTTTCTTAGACTCGAGTAACCCTCGTTCTGTTGGGTGCTCCAAGAGATCCAGCGAGCATCAGCGAACGACCAACCGCGCGGAGGGGGACCGATCAATACATCACGAATTTTTCTCCTACGCTCTTCACTCGGCCCAATCTCCTTATCTTATCACGAGCCACCTACGAAAATTCGTGGGACATACGGAGCATCGATCGGCTGAACCAACCGTGCGCGATCGCATCAGCTGCTTTCACCCTCGCTGGCGCGATTAAACCTCCACGCGGGTTCTCCACTGGAAAATCCCAAAAGCCGGGTTATCAACACCGTTCCCTAAATTAAAAAACAATATCGTGGTTCGCGCGCGCGCGCCCGCGTTTTGGTACTCGGAGGGTAAAAAAAAAATGCAAAGTCCGAATTTACGCGAGCCGTGACGAAATTCGCGAGGTTCCGCGCGAGCGTTTACCGGGGAGAAGGAAACTTTTCCGAGCGCGCACACCACGCCAAATGATCACGCACTGAATGAAGCGAATCGGGTCCGCGCACCGAGTCGACGGGCCCGTGCAGCGCCGCGCGCCCTGGGTCCGCCGCCCCAGCGCGGCTCGGTCCCCCTTTCTCCTCGACGGCGATGCACTTTACCCGTGCGCTGCTGCGCCGGTGCGCATTTCCTTCTTCGGCACCTGCACGGGGGAGGGCAGAAGAAATGTCGCGAATGTCAGTACATCCAAAGAGGGGGTAGCTGAGAGAGGGACGCGGTGAAGAGGGGATGATGTTACTCGGACGGACGGGCGCCGATTGGTTAGGCAAAGAAATGATACCGAGGATGAGAAGCGCAGGAGGAAGAAGCCTCTTGGCTTTTCGCCCATTAGAAATGCGTCGACACGCGGTACCCGCGTGTGCATAGGCTACCTTGTGTAATGGAAAGGGAGAGCGATTGCGACACCCCGCGAACGACACGTCCCTCCTCTCTGACCCCTGGTGACATCGATGACGAAGGCAATCGCTTCGACCTGTCCCCGATGATCGGTCTCGTAGAAAGCGAGCGTACGTATAATTTGATTTAGTTGAAATCGGTCGTACTTGCTCGAGTGTCCCTGGGCTCGTTGCCTGGTCGCGAGCGACGACCGAACACGACAGCCGGGAGGAAACCGTGTCCGAGCAACGGAGGAAATTGTTTGTCGAGTGGATACGAAGCTGTCGTTCTCGGGTTTGAATTTCAATGGGACGACGTCGTTGCCACCCGACGGAAGGATTCGACGTTCGGAGAAAGTACCGAGAGATTTTCTTTCCTCCTCTCCGTCCCGAGGTTGCCTCGACGCGCGTTATCCAATGGTCCAACCGGGGCCGGTACTCACCGCAATGGGGTCGTTCTCGCCACCTTGACTCTGAATAATTTGTCGCGGAGATTCAATGCTATTGTTAACCCACTGGCCGTGGGACCTTTCCGAAGCGTTGGCACACTTCGGATAAGATCGCGGTTCTCTTATCGGCCGTGCCACTAGGGGCTGGATTCGTGGAAAGTTTCGAAGGGTGGATAAAATATCTTCTTTTATCTACGGTCCCACGTGGATTTGGAGAGTATTCGGGTCCTGTATCGGAGTGTAGAGTTCGTCGTGATCTCCATTTGCGTACGAAGGGCTGAGAATCGAGTCGTCCATCAGGGACCTTTTTACGCCGGAGACGATTTCGTTCTCGGTCATTCTCGCACCCGCTCACCCCTGAGTAACTCGCTCGACCTCCGACCTGCGTCCCCGTGGGAATTCGTGGGACGAGAATCGACCTTGACCTTGAGCACTTGTCGGATCGTATTGGATATAATCGAATAAAAGAAGGGAAAGTGGATGATCGATCGTTTAGAGATTCGCAGGGGTTTCATCGACAGCGAGGGGCTCGAGCGAAAAAGAGGTGAAAGGGATGAAAATGTTGTATCGTAGAGAAGGTTGGACAGGTCGAAGAGAAAATTGAGTAGGTAAATCAAAAGTAGTATTAACATCTTCCCTGTCATGGACGTATTGTCATAAATAAATAATCCCCTTCATAAATATTCTAATAATAATTTTGATAATAATCGAAACTTCCTAGAGCTATTTCGTAAAATCTAA
Source organism: Tiphia femorata (assembly GCA_944319695.1). Taxonomy (NCBI): domain Eukaryota; kingdom Metazoa; phylum Arthropoda; class Insecta; order Hymenoptera; family Tiphiidae; genus Tiphia; species Tiphia femorata. Next base: position 5,226,770 of record OX090899.1, read on the forward strand.
CCCAGATTTCATGTCTCCATCTTGTATCAAAGCCCGATTATCTTGTTTTACGCGAGCGCAGGTTGCAAATTATTATGCAACTATCTGTTGCCAAAAACTTACCGTTCCGCAGAAAAGCTTCATAATCCGCACCGAGGAAACGCGGCGAGGCAAAACGCGGATCGTCGCAGGAAGCGCGAGCTTTTTCGAGGACGTCGACGCTTCGAGCTCGCCGTCGCAAGCTTGTCCCTCGAGGTTCTTGCGTACCTCCTGACAAACGCCGCGCATTCATCCGGGATGCTCCGACAGTAAAATGCCGGAGACTGACGACGTTCCACCGATCGCTTACCAGGCTCACATTCCTCCATGCATCCTTCCACAATCGCGACAGTACCACACGAGACAGGTTCGATCAAAGGGATCCTCTTTTCTCGATCGAAGTCTTTCGACTCGAATTCAAAGTATTCTCGTATCGACGAGGGTCGGAAGTCGTAATATCGAAAGTTTGCTCTCCGCCAAGAGTTTCTGTCGCAACTCCTCCGAAGAGGAAAAGAAAAGGGGTCGAAGAAGGAAGTGGAGGACGCGTGAGAGTCCATCTGAGAAAATAAAGTTTTCACAGGACGAGACACTTCAATCTCCTCTGCGTTTGAGTTCCCGTCGTTCGTGCATATAGGGAAACCGAATGAAGGCGTCGCCCCAGAGTGGGTTGTAATTATTCTCGCGGTACTCGATGCCGATTGCTTGGATCGGTGCTAAATTAGACGCTTGACAAACGTGCGCCACTTCGCGTGCACCGCGCGCCGTTTGCATAATGCACCTCCTGCCTCCTCCTTCTCCTTCTCGGCATCTCTCCGCATCGAATGAGATTTTAGTAAACAACTTTTACGATCGGGGCACTCTCACCGAGCGGGTGGATTGTCGGGTGTTACGAAGCTTAAAGTTTCTCCGAATTTATCTCTCTCTCTCCTTTCCCTTCTCACTCCGTTCTCTCTCACTCCTGCAAGGACACAGGGCTCTTTCACCTGCCCTGCCGATTTTCTCGCGTCTTCTCCCTTCTTCTCCTCATCTTTCTCCAACCTCCTCGACCATCTTCTCTTATTCTTGTGTCGCCGAGTCGGAAACTGCCTCTCAAGAGATCCGGTTGTGGCTTACGCAACAGCGAGCTTTCTACGTGATCGACCGTGTGCGTGTGCCGCGGACAGCACAACCGGTCTCTTATTCAGGAAATGGGAGATCGTGTTGTTTAAGGCGGCAATTGGCTCGGACGCCGTGCCACGCGAAAGTAATCCTTGCGAATCGGCCGATTTCTCATCATCCGGCCGAGTATCGATTTTCACGTTGACGATTTTATTCTCAAGCGAATGCCACGAGTGCCTGTATACCAGTTTCTCGTTCTCGGTGGGCCCCTCTTGTCGTAGAACGCGAGGATAATTGGTGGCGATCGAGTTTACGACTCTTTCCCAGTCACCTTTCTTTTCTCGTTAACAGGCGAATACCGTTGAAGGGGAAAAACGGGAGGGACTTGTCAGCGAAACGATAGAATTCAGACTCTCCGTGGGGCAGGGCGGTGAATCGAGTGGCTTTTTTTTCATTTTATTCGCGTGCAATTGATTTTTTACCGCGAACCGGAAGTCTAGGAAAAAAAATGGAAGAGAGTGTCTTGGAACGATAAGACCGTAGGGGTCTAAGTGTTTTCCATGATGTGATTATACCGCGATAAACTATGCCGAACTAGATGCGGAATTGTACGCATTCTCGATTGCTATTCGAACACTCGAGGATTTTAGTCAAAAACGATGGGCAAATGGACGCACTCGATGTACGATATCGATCGTTCCAAGATTTTGTCTCTGCCAAGGGACGATCTCGATATGAAGTAATAATACGTCGATAAAACTGTTACGAGATAACAATGCGGAATACGCGAGACCATTGCGCACGGTCTTTATACGCGGAAGTGAAAGTGGATGTATCGGCGGAAAACTCTTTCCACCTCGATTTCCAAATGCTCGCACAGAGAAGCGCGCAGAGTTTCTCTTCCGAAGTGTTCCGAGGTAAACCACCAAAAACTCTCTGTACCGTGCGCCGGTAAAATAGATTCTATGTTTGAAACGCTTATCCGATGGTTTTGCGAGAGAGTATGGAATTTTGTCGCGCCAAGGCGCTCCACGCACTACTCGTGGAACGGAAGAATCCTAATGAAACGAGAAATATTTATAGATGCAATGGCACCCGGAATAAATGCAATCTATTTAGATCGTACTTTAAGATATCCGCCAATAAATTGCAACCGATATCGGAAAGTTTCCTCGAGCGTCTCTTCGACGAAAAACGTAAAGTGTACTTTCCACTTTATCGCTGGTAGGTACCGTAAAACAGGTTAGAAAAAATGATCACAGCGTAATCAACCGTTTGCAAGTTACTATGTGACTGTGAACGCGATCGGGGTCCCGCGCGAGGCAGAATTCTAAATATAGAATATCAACGATCGTGTCAACGACTATTTGCAAACTTTACAAACAAGTCAGGATGGCCGAGCGGTCTAAGGCGCTGCGTTCAGGTCGCAGTCCACTCATGTGGGCGTGGGTTCGAATCCCACTTCTGACAAATTATTTTTTTATTTCACTCTCACGATCTCCTTCACCACGGGCGCCTAGAGCACCCGTAATCAGCGTCGGGCAATCGATAATAATTCGCGTTCTGCGTTTACCTCATAACGGTAGAAAACCACTAATCTTCCTCCAATGGGCGTTCACGGTTTTCTGCTTACACAACTCACTTTATGTAATTTCGCACGGCGAGCAAAATTCCAACGATAAGCGGAAGTGCATCGATTACGCGTAATTTAATAAACGCAACTACGAAGACTCGACCGTCGGGTCTGATTACACACGATCCATTTCAACGGGAGTAGCGGTGGGCGGGTAATTTTCACACGTAAGTGCAAGTTGAAAAATGTAAGCCACAATTCTCGGATCGGGTCGCGGGGCGTACGTTCGCGGTAGATTTCGAGAAATACCGTTGCAGCTCTATGTCTATGAAAACCATTAACCGACCTCATAAATATGATAATTGCGGTAAATTAAAGCGTACGGGAGGCTTGTGAAGCAGTTACACCGGTTCGCTTGCACCGAGCGGCCAGTTTTGTTTCGCTTCTGCAAAAGCGGATCTTTCCTTCGCACCTCGACGGCCAAGACGATCGTCGACTCTGTCGCTCGCGCATGCGCGTCGTACCAATTGCAGTCGGCACGAATACATCGTGGGCAAAGACGCTATCGTCGGAGGGTAACAAATTAAGAGGATAAGCGGCCCGACAGACGTCGAAACAATACAACGATAAAAGGATCGAGGGAGTACGAGGGAGCTCGTTCGCATCCTGAGCTCCTCGCGTTTCCTCTCGTCTCCTTCTTCCGCTCTCCTCTTCTCGCAACCTCGTCCTCTTCTATTTACCACGTGCAAACACCCCGGTAACCGTGCGATTCGATTTGCACACAACGACCAACGCGGCCTTTGTCTTCCTCCGTGGGACTATGTTGATTCCAGGAGGACTCCAGTTTATTCGCCAGACGGCCCAATTAACTCAGGCGCGCGCGTTAAGGCGACGGCATCCTCGCGCCAAAGTAGCAGCACCGGCGCGGAGTAAGCAGCGTAACAACGAAATAATTTATTAATTGCATCCAATCCGTGCCGCGATCGCGAATCGAGGCGGCTTTATATCGCGAAACTAGAATTCGCGCGGTTACGAGCGATTATGCGCATTGTCTACCCGGCATTTGTATTCTCGCAGTTTTTCTCCGCTCGCAGAAACTGACCCGAATAATCGCGAAAAAGTAGAGAGGCGGAGGGAAGAATTACGAGGGAATTAGATCCGGTTTAACTCGAATTGGAGGACACGGGGTACACGCGGTGTGTTCGAATTCCGTTTAAAGGCGCGCGTCCATGTCGTTGCGCGGTAATGTGCTAGGAGAATAGCACGTGTGTGGAGAAATTTTATAGAGAGATACGGAAGAAGCGCGCTCGATGACTCGCACGATTGCTACTTGAAATGCAGCGGATAGAAAACTCGACGGGTATAAATGGTTACACAGCATTACTGGCGCATGGACCAGTTTTGAGGTGCTCAAAGGTGGCCGAGGAAACATCCTGCTACGCACTTCGCGCAGCTCGTAACGTTTATCGACGATGAGATTCAGGTGTTCACCGCAAGACCGCAACATCCGAGACACCGTTTCGTCGCAAGAAAGGATACTCGTCCGATGCTTTGGATACGAAAGCGGCCCGTGACACAGTCTCCTGCAACCCACCTTCTCGTAATTGCTCTCGCATTTGCACGATTTTACAAGCCACGCTCATTTTAGAATTCGCAGCCAAATCCTACTCCTGCTTATTCCTCGCGGGATCCTAAGTCCCGGCATACCACGTGGCATTCGCGATCAAAAGCAATTTCTGTTTGCGATCCTGCTAAAACTATTCACCATTGAATCCAGGTGATCTCTGAATTATTGAATCAACGAAATAATCTCTTCCTCCATGCTCCACTGGAACTGGGTTACCTCGATCAATTATCTGACGGAGAGATCTTCCGGGAGATCGATAATTATCCAACGAACCTACCTCATCTTTCGATGCTCCTTTTCTCTCTTTCTACAAAATCCTCTTATCCCTCGTCGAATTCCACTTTACTCGCTCGCGCGATAGATCGACCGAATCCCAGCGGTAATTTCGTTCGGATCGAGCATTGTGCTGTCGGGAAAAGAAATTGCGGATTAAATCGAATCTTCGAGGCCGAGGCGCCTATCGAATCTTGGTATCTATGTAAGAGAAAAAGGGGTAAATATGCTCGACGCGTATAAGAGACTGGATCCTCGTTGGCGCATGCGTCCTCGCGACCAGAGTACCCGGTAATTGCGCGTGGGGTAGGTGCCATTAAATGGTACATCGCGTTCGCGTGTTACAGACCATCTGTTACATGCCCACGAGGGGCATCGATGTACCGGTCCGCGCGCGAGTCTCTCGCGTGCATCTCCTCGCGTCTCTTGAGACTCTCTTCTTCTCCGTCCACCGTCTCGTCCTTCTTCGATTCCTCTTTCTCGTCGCCCATTCGTGCCTCCCGCGAGCATCGAGATATTCCGTTTTGAACGGACCTACTTTTGCCAGCGCGGACTCTCGTCCACCGCCACCGACGTCAGTGCCCGCAGCAGCAGCAGCAACAGCAACAGCAACAGCACCAGCAGTCAAACGTTCGATTAAATTCTCCGCTTTACCGGAGAAACGAGCCGTTCCTTGACCCTCCGCGTCTCGAACTCGGTCGCTCAAGGATCTCGACGTTCCGTTTCCTCCGGGTTGCATTTGTATCGAGCGACCTTGGGGATTTACCGTTCGACCAGTGATCGAGGGATCGAAGAATTCGAGAGATTCGAAAGATCCGAGAGTAAGTCGGGCGTTCTACGCTAGGCGATCGTTAGTGGCAGGCGATGCAGGAGCGAGAAACGCATTCTTTCGAATTTTACATAGCCGTGCGTTCCCCTACACGCGCGAGGAGATCCTCTTGGCGCGGCGCGGTATGCCGCGCATGGCTAGATCTTTAGGTACCATTGTTACTTTTCTTCACTGGGGCAACCCGAGGTCCGTGGCCCAGTAAGCGATCGAGAAGTTTCTTCGAGGAGGATCTTCTTGGGTCGATCGACCTACTGATGCGCGCGTACGATTAGGCGAGTACCATTCTTGAGAGGGTCAATTGCCTCGAGGTGAGTGTCGCGAGGAGACTCGAGAAGATAAGAGATGTTTATTTGTCCCTTCTACGGATGGATTTTTTCATCCGAGATCGTCCATCGTTGTCCATCGAAGGTAATGCAATTGCATCGTTCGACCAGGCTACTCCCGGCTTGAGAACGTGCAGGAATCCTGAAGCGCGCCACCGTCGACGCGCGAAGGTTGCGGAGTAGGTTATCCGACGATTGTTCAAATTTTTGCAAGATTCGACGAGGATAATTCGCATCGAGGGACTAGTCGTGACGCGATCGGTCCTTCGGAGGTCCTACGGGCGCGACAAAGACCAGACGTAACTGTAGACGCGTCGTCGATATTTTTCTGACGTGCTAACGGCGAGGACACAGAAACGCCAGAAGCTAAACAGTCAGGATCGACGCGAGGATGCCTCGCAAGAGTCAATCGATTCGCGTGATAAATCGTTATTGGATATTTAGATAAGAGCCATTCGACGAGCTTAGAAACGGTACGCGAAGCGGAACTACCTACAATGAGGCTTGTTACACGTCGAATCACGGACGAATTTCCGTCCATGCATCCGAGCGATGATTTTGCCAACATTCAGGAGCTGTGGTTTCCTCGTCGATCGCCCAGTGCAGCGGCTCGCGTGGGAAAGGAAAAAGCGGAGTAAGGCAGCGAAATTCGAAGTAGGTATCGAGAGAAAATTGGAGACTGCAACAAGGAAATCGAAGGAAATGAGAGAAAGAAAAGAATAAAGAGACCCGACCGAGTAAGCATGGTGTTTGAAGAACGCGTTGGATAATAACAGGACTCGCTCGTTCGACGATAACTCGAAGAAGGAACGAATTACAGGCTATAGACAACTCGTAACTATAAGTCATGGTAGCCGGAGAGCTACGCTTTAACGTGCGTCTTGTTACGCTCCCTTCATGGGAACAGCCGCACGCGATTTCGTCGTAGAGTGTTTACGGAGGTGCGAATCGATCGAAAATTGATTGGCACGAAAATCGTGTCGAATCGTTTACTCGATCGAGAATCGGACGAAGAACCACGGAAGAACGGATCTTGCAGCTTCCGTACCTGAAAATGAAAATCTTCAGTTAGATTAAATGGAGTACGTTGAAAAGGGAAATCGTGTAAACTTAATACCCTCTCCGACTCACTTCGCTGCAACATTGTACGAGCGATTCTCGCGACCGCAAGATCGTGTTATTTCAGCACTCGCACTACCGAGTAGAGACTTTCGTATCGGTATCTAGGTGACCAGGTCCGCCCCCACTTGTCCCGTTCTCGCAACAGGTCGCATACATATCGATAGGTGCGCGAGCGAGGTCAACGTCTCTTAGCGTGTCACGGTGGCACAACTTTGTTTCGTTACAGGGTCGCTTTCCGCGAAACCATTAGAGGGAAATGTGATTAATTTTTTCCATTCGCTCGCGCCGCGACTGCCGCCGCAGCTCTTACATATTTGATGGGACGCGAAGTACCAATAGTGGAGCGTCGGGAAACCACTACAAGGAATCCTCTTGAAATATTTAAATCGACCTACGTTGCTCCTCCTCCCGTTGGAACGAAAGAAGAAAGAAATGCAACCCTCGCTCTCCGCAACGAAACTGAAACGCGAAAGGACGCGCGTACTCCTCGAATGGCGCGAGTGCGGCCGAATGCGAGGAATCGCGCGACAAGGAAACGCGCGGAGGCGTGCGATCAGGGGCCGAGGAACTGGTCGTTGTCACCAGGCCCCGTTTCCATTGCCAATGCAAATTCGCTTATATCACCGCACTGGAGTCGATGAGCTCAGACCCGGTCCTCGGGCTATTTTCGACCGGTCCCTCTTTATTTCGGTCACTCGGCTTCGCTCACGCGCACGTACGCGCGACCGAGAGCGGATACCGACGCACGCTCGCGCGTCCTCCACCACGCTCCTCCACTCCCACTTTTTCCTTTCCTCCTCGCTCCTCGCGCCGCTCCTCTTTCACCGACCGCGAACGAGCCTTGGGATCTTGAACTTGACTGGACTCTCCTGGCGTTGCAGCCTTGGAGATTATTACCGTTAGCCATCGTCCGTTGACGTAAGATACGCGAGCGAGAAGAAACGAGCTCGAGTGCAATTATTATACGTTGTTTAACCAAACCACCTCTCCTCTCTGCGTTTCTCCACTTCTTTTTCGCGCGCCTACTCTTCGTTTTGCGTCGACGAAGAAAGTGTCGAGGGGTGAGAAATTCGAGGAAGATCGTCCTGCGTCGGTGGAGAGCGGTCTACGATTGCTTCAATTTTACGTTCATCCGTTTCCTTTCGATCTCGCTTCGGCTCGAGAACGTCGACATGAAAAATTCGTGGATTGGTTTTTTCTCGCGCACCGTCTCTCACGAGGGAAAATTCCTATTTTCCAGCTACTCCCCATTAATTCACACCCCGTGCTCTTCGCGCGTTTCTCTCAAGGAGCGTGTTCACGCTCGTGTTGTCATACTCGCGCGTCGAGGAATTCGCAATGACGACCACGACGACGACGACGACGACCTCGAAATAATTACGAGCCACCGCGAAGGAGGCGTGACACCTTGTTCCAGAGTTTTGCGCTGTCCGTGTCGTCTCCGTGGCGAGCACGAGGACGAGGAGCGCGCCGTAAAGCTCGTAAACCCCACTGGCCAAGCAACAACCGTTTTATTTTACGAGACACTCGCTCCTCCGGCGCTTGCGAGCTATCCTCGCGCGTAAGGGGAGCTGGCGCGCGCTGTTTGCTCGACGAACGATCGGACGAGGAGGGAGAGCCGAAGGAAGGAGAAGGACACTCGTGCCGCACGGCTCCTCCACCCCACGAAAACTCCCATCCGGGAGTCGCGCTTACCTCGTAACGCTAATTGCAATTTTCTGTCAATTTGATGAGCGAGACTCGGTAGAGAGAGGAACACGGCACGAGGGTAACGGTTACGGCGTCGGAGATTGGACGGTGTAATCAGTTCCATTGAACTCGCCCGATTCGCATAGTACACGCGAGGCCTCGCGCGAATCCTCCACCATTATTGTCCCTGGGATAACAGAAATTCGTTTCAACCCTGTAAATAGCAGTGGTGCCGGCTCGATCTGTCTCAGGAAAACTCTCTCTTACTCCGATGGCACGTTGTATTTATAAGGTCGTTCCAACTGGTGTCCTCGGTTATCTGAGGAGTTTCTTTCACAGCGCCTGTTCTTCACGCGATCTCAGGGGTAGCGACAATCGGCTTGATCTCACCATGTCGTCTTATCGGACAGCTCCCTATACGAGATCGTTTCATGTTCTGTTTTCGAATAAACTATCTAATAATATACGCGATGTCTCAGCACTATTGGATCGTTTAAACTGAAGTTGCGTTAACACCTTGCTCGCTTTGACTCTCAGCTTCAATCTCAGTTTTTTTATTGCTTTCGACAATATATTTGTTATTTTCATTCATTTCTCTCTTTTCCCCGTCATAATTATAAGCTAGTAGTGTTAATTTTGCACGACGTATGTATATGCTCGGTCTGAAGGATCTAGCATTCAGACCTGATAACAAAAGTTCACACAAACTTTAGTCCTTCTCTACCAATGCAATCGCGTTCACGGCCCCATGATGTCCGCATTTTCCGTTCAACTTTTGCGCAGACGTCGCGTCACGAGACGGAGGGTCACGAGCCATTCGAGTTCCTTCTATCGACGTAATATGCAAATTAGCCCGATTACCTCGATTCGACGGAAAGCGCGGAAGACGAGAGAATGGTCGTCGGAGAGGATCACTTGTCGCGTGCCTCCGCCACTGGCTCGACCGACAATTATCGATCGTTTCGACGGAATCGATCCCCGTCGCTTCGAGAATCCTACTGGTATCGAAGTCTCGCGAGCGACGACGCGCTTCACTAGAAGAAACATCGTCCGTCTGTTCCACTCGGCCGACGACGACTACGAGCAAATTGATTAATCGTCCTCGGGATTTAATGAAATTGTCGGAGGAGGCCTTCTTCTCCGCTCCTCCTTCGGCCGTCGGGTACTTCGAACGCGAATGCAATTAGAACGGCTGGTCGGTACCGGTAACCCGTATTCTCTCGAATAAGCCACGCTCTCGGCATTGACTCGAGCCGATCGATTGACCCGTTTGTTCCTGCGAGATGATCGACCGATGTAGATCTACGGAAGAAGAAAAAAAAAAACATTACCCGCGCGAGCGGATTCCTTAATTAATTCTCACTCGTCTCCGAGCGATTTTCTCGAGTGCTCGCAGTCAACGCTGGTGAATTAAGCGAGATCGATAAAGTCGCTCATCCTCGACGACCGATCGAGTCGATCTAAGAATTTACTCGCACGTGACGGAGGATCAAACGCGTGAGCACCCGACGTGCTTTCGATATAATTAACGAATATTAAATCCTAAATTTCCGTGCGCCGAACTGTGTTTGTGCTCGCGCGCGCTAAGGTGTTGGGCGCGATTTAATGCCTCCGTAGATAAGAGCTAATCACCTGCGTCCGCGGTGTGCGTTTGTGATTTTCCAAACGCGTCGCGTCATTTCACGCTCGACCTTCCCCCATTTATTTCCACGTCGGCTAAATTACACGGGAATGTAAACTGTAATATCGTCTCGCCGCACGGCGGACTCGCGTGGAATTTCGTTTGGTTTTACGTGCCGCTCGCGAGAACGACGGGGGCGCGCGTCGGACGAGAATCGTCTCGCGTGCGATGGAACGGTCTAACGATTGGGCAAGGCGACCGAGTGGACGAGGTGGAGGATAGTCGACGCGCCGGCACCGTTGCGCGCTCCGTCCTCGTCGTCGTCGCAGCTGCCGCGGCCGTTTTACGAGATTTCAGGAATTCCGAGATCGTCGAGCAGCGCCGTAGGAACGCATCCCCGCGTAGGCAGGGCAAAACTCTCGTCCACCTAACTGTCCGGCCCCTTCGAAACCGCGCTTCGAATATGGGCCACTCGTTTCCAAGGATTCTTCTCCCTACGGTTTCCAACTCGCCATTTGGATTCTCACCGAGCGCGAGCTAGTCGTTCGAGGAACTCTCGTGAAACTTTCAATGTTTGTCGAGAGACTATCCCACCCGCATACGCAACCGTTGAATTTGTCGGGAAATTTATGTCCACCCGAGCGTAAAGAGTCAACTTGAATCGTCGTTAAATCAGCTGCAAATGTTCACTCGCTTCCTGCGACTTCCACCGATGCGAAACAGGCGTCTCCGCTCCCCAACATTATTAACCATTAAAACGCAACAGAGTTGCTCGACCGCTTTTTCATTAATATCCCCGCGAGGCGTTCTCGGCATCGCCACGGTGGCGCGCCGTTCCCGTTCTCTCCACCCCAGGAAGCTCGACGAGTCCTCCGCGCAAAAGGAGAATCCGTTCCCGGGCTCGAGGAAAAAGAAGCGAATGTGAGAAAGGCAGGATCCGAAAGCGTTCGCACGATCCAATTAGTTGACACGCATTATTCGCGAATGCGAGAACTCGTAGGAGGGGGGTCCGACGCAAATTGCGCAATTTGAAAAAACTCGCTCTTCCCGCGCTACTCTTGACACTCTGGGTTACTCCACTTCCGTGGGTCGAAGACTCTTCTGGGAGAGTGAGAAAGGACGAGCGAGCGTGGAGACGGAATAAAAAAAAAGTTGCGTCGGGTGCCCCCATAAGGACGTTGGAAGAAGTGGCGGGGTAATGACGACTGGGTAATTACGTGACACGCACGCACGAGTAAAGCATGACTAATAATCGTAACGTAATTACCGGTGACGTTGTTGGTGGTGCAGTCCGCTGGAAGATCGCGAGAGATAAGGCGGAGGGAAAGCGGCGGGGTTCTAAGCGCGCTTCTAAGCGACGACCTTGAACTCCAATCGACGCGCGAGCACCAAGGAGAAAACTTCGCCGCCGTTGGTGCGCCGCGGCTGGCATCGATCGATGAGATGGGCTACCGTCGATCGGAGTGCTCGAAGGGTCGCGTGAGCACCGCCAGGGACGATAAAACGCTCGCTTGATGGGCCCGATGAAAGTGGACGTGCGCGCTGCGAACGGTATTTATAGATGCTTCTCGGGTGACTACACGTAGGTGACTTGCCTCGTAAGCGTAGGGTCAATAACGTGCCGCGAGTAAGCTCGCGTCACTAACGACAATCGAATCACGGGCGATCCTCGAATCGTTTGATCGAAGTGAATCGGTGAATCGGAGAGACGCTTGAAAGAAATCCACGGACTTGGAGGAAGGAGAGAATGAAGGAAGTGTCCAAGTTCCGTTGCAATTTCGCGCGCTCAATTGTCTCTTCTTTTATTTACGCAGTGGGAAAGGATCGATAGCCCACGCCCCTGATAATTTTAAAAAGAAACTTTCGCGAGACGAACGCTTCGCGTCGAGTCGCGACCATTGGAAAATTGTCTCGAGTAGACCTGAGTACGCTCTCGATCGAATAAATTTTATCTACCCACTGCAAGGATAAATTGTCTCTGGTGGGAGAAGCGAGTGCTCCGTTTACGACATTCCTAAACGGACCTTCTGCGATGCCCGGAGACTCGCGGGTAGCGATCCCGAGTGAAACGATGCATAGAGAAGTAGCCACCGATCGAATTTCCGGGAAGGATAAATCTCAGCTTGAACTCGTCGCGGTTCGAGCACGACGCCAAGCGCCGCGGGCTGTTTGAAAATGATCGCGACTCTCGAGACGCGAAATATTCGCGAGCCACTCGACGCCGCGCGATCCTCCGACCCTTCGGCCGAGTGAATGTTCAATCCTGCGAAATCCTTCGTAGAATGAATGAATTTTTCCTCAAATCCCATCGTTGTCGAAGATCGCGGGCTTCGGCTTCCATTACCTCGAAAATATCCAAAGTGGATGTTTAGCGCGTTTAGAAACACGCGTTTCGTATTCTCGCTCGCGGTCACGTTCGAGCGAACAATCTGTGCATCGCATTATGGTGATGCACGGGAGCCCAGAGGCGCCCTTTTCGAACGAAATTGGCGTCACTTGCGAGGGCGAGCGTACTACTCGCGGGTATGAAAATCAATAAGCTTGTTAGGTGAGCGGAGATACCCTCGTAACGGGACGCGCACAGGGTTAAAAGCCATTTTCGATATTTCCGTTAACCCCATGAGATCCATTCGTCGTCCGTGCCCTGCTTCTTCTTCGTCCCCGAATTTCTCGTAAATGTTTTCTCATCCCGCTCGCGGGCACGAGAATATCTCCTTGTCGTCTCCGAAGGAGCCCCTATTATCCATCGCCATTATTTCTCGCGCTATTGCATGCACCGCGAGGTACCGGAGGCTAAACAGACGTCGTTCCGCCGAAATTCTCTTCTCCCTTGGTCGCCATCACCGTTCCATTCCGCCCACGCGAATCCGTTAAGCCCATTACGAGTCCTCGTTACATCCCTCGCCGATCCTTTCCCATAGGACTAGTATTCTAATAGTTGGCCCGTGACACGTAGCGGGTGTTCAACATTCCACCTCCTTATCCTTGTTTGTCGCTCGCTCCAACGTCGGGCCCGCTTTGTGCCAGCACGGCGTCAACTCGTCAGCCGACATACTAATGAGTACTCGCTGTTCGCAAACTAGCGAGTCAAAATCACGAGCGTGCTCGCGCACACTGAACCGTGCGCGTGTACGTACGTAGGCCAAATGCGGCACGACGGACGGACCTTGACAATGGCTACCTGGCTTGATCATTACCCCGTCACGTGGAGCAGCAGGCCCGAATAAAATCGTTCCTCGTGCGCCGTTTAGTGTGACTAGCCCGGGGAAACGACGACGAGAAGTAAGAGAAAGAGAGAAGATTAAAGGCTCGTCTCGATTGTAGCGTCAGCGCGATTATATCACTTTTTGATTGTCATTCCGTCGCACGCGCGAGTCACGCGCGCCATACCTCCGCGGCAGAGAAATGGTATGCGCCTACCGGGTGTTTCAGAAAATGACAATTCGATTATTATGAAATCTAAAACATAGGTAGCTTCTTCATCCGGAAAATATCTAGCTCGATGTCACGTTGGTTTTCTTATTCGACGATCGAGGTGGGACGTCGTAACCCGCGCAGATTAAACGTTACCGTCTAAAACACCGAACGGATCATTTTGAAGCACTCTGTAGAAGCAATGGAATTCTACAAAAATCATCGTAAAAGCAAACAAGTGCCCCTTATTGTCCAGAGTTTACAGGCTCGCTCGATTTGCAAAGCAATTTGCATGCACACGATACCTCTCACGGTGTTCGTCACTTCTGAAACGTTTTCTTCGCGTCGCGCTAAGGGGACGCGCTGACAACGCCCATTATTTCGCGACAGTATGATGTAGTCGGGGAAGAAGGATGAGCTCGTTGTTTATTTGCGCGCAGAACGTGCACGGTGCGTAAGCGCGGCAAGAAGAAGAAGAAGAAGGGGACCTCGAGGGCCTAAGGACGTATCGATGGGCGCCACGGTGTTTGCACAGGCATGATCGTGCGCGTCCACGAGAATGTAAATACGCGAGTCACGGGAGAAGCCAGGAGAAAAAGAGTCTAGAAGAAAAGGAAGAACGAGCGAGGACGGGAGAAGCGCTAGGCGAGATGTTAATTACCTTGCTCCGCAATGCGGAAGAAATGGTGTATCGGCGCCTGACATCGCCCCAAGGATAATCTCACCAAAAGGAGATTAGAGTTCCGCGCGTAGTCTCCGGAAAGAGACAACTTGATTTTCAGTTGCCGTATTCCACAGTTGGCTTCGGAAAAATCTTCGTCCGCTCGAGAACCAATGGGAGTGTTAGAAGCGCTCGATCGAGGGTACACCGTAAAGTCGTATTACGCGAATTACAGGGAAACACAATTACCTCCCGATATTGCATTTCTTCTTATCGAGCGGATACCTTAATCGAGCATAGACGAAGAGCCGCGCAAAGAGCCACCCTCTTTGCTCGATTTATCTTAAAATCGATTTCGCGAATCGCCTGATAACGCGGGTACTCGTTCAACCGAGAAACTCGCGCGAGGTATTCACACCCGCATCCGCGACTCCTCGATCGATTATTATCGTTCCAGGCCGTTTACAACCAATTACGTCTTCGCCGATCGAGAGCACTTGCACCGACGTATCGCGCATGAATTCGCCGATTCCTCTCGATATTTCCGTCTAATTAGCAAGCGCGTAACGTGCCCTTGCCATCGTCGTGATCGATACTTTTTTCCTCCCTCTCTCTCTCCTCTCCTCATTCGATCCTTCAGGACTGATCGATCTTAACGATCGGCGCTGGTACAGCATCGCCTTGTCGTCGTCGTCGTCGCCCTGTGATTACTCACCCGTTAGAAATCCACACATGCGCGGATAAGCACGAACGAGCGAGCGTGTGCGTTACGCGCGCGTGCGAAAATTTACGAGATGAGATATCATTTCCACCTGCTGTTACGCGGACACGGAGTACAGTTACGCCGTGCGCGGCTTGTCTTGAAATATCGTACGAGTTTCTTTTTTCCATCTCGCCTTCCGTCGTCTCTTCTCTCTCTCTTTCTCTCGCTGCTTCTCTTCTCTCTCGCTTGCGATAAGTGACCATCC
Organism: Tiphia femorata; assembly: GCA_944319695.1. Classification (NCBI taxonomy): domain Eukaryota; kingdom Metazoa; phylum Arthropoda; class Insecta; order Hymenoptera; family Tiphiidae; genus Tiphia; species Tiphia femorata. Next base: position 5,241,986 of record OX090899.1, read on the forward strand.
TCGAACAACCCCGCGCATCCCTTTCGTTCTCACCCCATTACCCATCCTCTCATCCTAACGAATTAACGAGCGAATCGGTCGTCGCACAGCCAACCATGGCTTTTCCATTTTACTATCGCCACGTCACTCGCGTACGCGGAGTTCATTAACGATTAATTATTTCAACGGCCTAGCACATGTACGCTGAGAGACTCGTTACCTCATCCTACAGTCGCGCATCTTCGGATGAATTCTCATAGGGATTCCATTCTCACGCATTCATCATCCCGTCCCCGCGCTTGGATTTCCATTTGGCCATGCGCCTCGGCGACAAGGTAGAGGGCACGTCGTCGGTCAATGTCCCATGACTAGAGGCTGCAACGAAAATTCGTCACTTCTCAAGTCGTAACTTTACACCTATCCCAAAGAAATCTTGACGAAAATTACGAAATCTGTTCGATGACCTGAGCGGACCTATTTCCTCCTTCGGTCTAGTGTACGTCCACGTACACGCATTTTCTCATCTTGTAGAAGGATGGAAGGGTTGAATGAGTTCTTCCTTGATTTCGCGTAATGATAAGAAATAACTTGAACATTTATTGTACGTGCGTAGCTCTACAAATTCGAAAGCGAAGTGGGTCTCAGATCGTGGAGATCCGAACTGCTTCCTTGCTAAGGGACTATGCTGATTACCGTATCGAAACGCAACGCAAGTCTCGACACGTTTTTCCGATCGCACAAAGGGCGATCGGACGACGCAACTGGAGACGCTAATTCGTCAAATTTTCGTATCGCTACACGTGGCATCGAACTAAGGCCTAGCCCTTTGTGGCTTAAAAATTGCGCGTAATTCGCGGCTGCCATTGCTGGTAACGCTCGGTACCATTTGTAACAAATTCCAAAGGGAGGCGCCCTTCACGGCCACTGAGATTTCCAGAAGGTTCGGCAGTCGTGGCGCACGTTAAACTATAAGGGCGATCGGTTTTTGTTTTTGACGTCACGCACGAGTCGAGACGCACTCGACTCCACTGACTCCACTCCTCGCCAAGCCGTGGACGAAGTACGTTGTTGCACAGTGAGAAAATAAATTACTACTTTCTGTTAAAACCTCACATCATAATTTGGTCGGACAGGCACTACTGTGCAATATTAGAAGAAGAGGCGGAATCCTCTGCCTAACAATTGCAACGCGAGTCGGTTCACGATGCCGAAAGCAAAAAGCGGCATGATCGCCGCAACAAAAGTCTCAAATGTTTCGTGCATCGAGCATTGCTTTTATTCCTTCTCTCCGATCGGCACGCGTCGGACCGTTACGGCGCCGATTTCGAATTGGCCCGCGCGCTCCTACGATTGGCCGGCGTGCGAAGCCGACGAGGCCGGGTGACGCGCGCACTGGATGCCCCAGCCTGCATTATGCACGAGGCTCGGAGACACGCGGTAGGTTACAGAGTGCTCCACGACACACCGCGAAAGGGTTCTAACCTGTTCGCGGGTTTACCGTTCTGGCGGATCGGAGCGGCTACGAGAATGTAACGAGCCATACCGGCCGTCTGGTATTATTCATTAGCTGCATTAGTCTAAGCGACGACCTGGCACGCGGGACATTTTTCACGCGTGCCTCGCCTACCCGCGCGACGCGACTGCCAATGAGGACACCGCGTTGGCCGCGAGGGCAGAGAACGAAGAGACGTGAAAGAGGAGTAGGAAGAGAAGATGAGCGTGGGTGTGAGAATGGCTCGCGCTGAGAATGCCACGAAAGACGTTCTCTCCCGGCTCTCGATGAAAACCGCTATTAACCGCCTTCGATACCACTTCCATTTTTCCTTTCCCGTGTCACTCGAGAGGCCGCGCAACGCGTAACGGGAGATCGCGCCGACATATTTTTCGTATGAAAGAGGAAAAGACGTCGCGGGGGCGACGACCCGCGGCACCGAGGACCCCTTCTTTAAAAGGAGAGCCTCTCTCATTAGCGCGCGCTTAGGTATGAGGTAGAATCACGAGACAATGCAAGAACGTCTACTAACGCCCCGTATTCTAATGGCCGCGTCATGGCTCGCGTATAATGTAATTATCGGTAGTTGCGGACGATCGAACGGGTCCTCCTGCATGCGTGCACGCGCGCGCATCTGAGAAATTATGTAAATACGATCGTTCAGAGAGGTCCGCTATTAATTCTCAGCCTCGAGGCACCAGCTCGGCCAGGAATGCGATCCCTAATGAATTAACGAATTAATTGATGGACCGTAGCCGTTAACGGCGAGATAACGGACGAAACGAGCGGAAAACGGGAATGCAGGTGGAGCGCGTAGCACGAGAGTAAAGTTTTCTACGAGCGGTCAGGGAGCGGGCGCGCTCGTCGATCTCCGTGTGGACCGATGTGAAATAAAATTACCAGGTACCACGCGCGCCGCGTCTCTCGTTTAACCTCCTTGCCATTAGATTATCGCTCTCGATCGCGTCGAAAAAATCCCTGACACGCTCTCCCTTACAAATTACAACGTCCTCCTTAATTGCCCCTTTAATCCTAATTCCGCGGAGGGTACCGGCTGCGCGCCTCGCGGCTCAGACAAATTATTAATACACCCCGCCTTATAATGTTACAAATGCATAATCGTCCGTGCTTCCGGCTAATTAAGATGGGGGTAATGTTTTGCAATTATCTCCGACCGTGCAACGTCCTACTACGGGATAATCGGTGTCGCGGAGCTATTGGACTGTCTCGTAAATTTTCGACTTGCGTAGAGATAATCGGAAAGGGGAGGGACGTGTGATAATTAAGAGTGTCGCGTGGATGGAAACGAAGTTACGAATTACGTTGTATTGCGTATGCAGGATGTTTGGGTGAGAGCGGGTATGGATTCATGGTGCGCAAGCAGAATGTAACTTCTCCATCGTCCAATGACGGCGGCCAAATTGCACGAGCTAGAAAGTAAGAAATATAGCTAACATCGCAGACTTTTGTACGAGCGTGACCACGCGCTTCTAACCATTACGCCGTTAATCCTGATCCCATGCGGTCAACCTGCCGACATCCTCACTACCAACGATATTCCACGAGCAAAGAGGCGCGTTGCTTACGCGTCACGCGTGCAAACCTGCACGCGCGTGTGCATCTTACGTAATTCGCCCTCGACCGTTCCGTTCCGCGTATCCGCGTGTCACAGGTAGCGATGCTCCGTGAGGTGTGCGTCGTGAATCCGCGTCGAAGTCGACGCAACGTGCCGTAGATCGTCGCGAGACACGCACTCCAGGTCGAAGGAGTCTCGCGAGACACGCACACCAAGTCGAACGAGTCTCGCGACAAGCGCGTGCACAGACTCGACAATCGATTTTTCCTCGAGAAGATGTCGAAAGAATTCGCCGTCACGATCCGACGAATAAAAAAAATTTCACCGCGACGAGTGCTCGCAAGATGAATCGAGAACAACGAACCTTTCACTTTTCTCACGACGTTCTTGCGAGGCACGCGTCCAATCTGAAAATGCATGCAAAAATGCATGCAAAAAATAATACTCGATTTTCAAAGTAACATAAGGAAAATGGAATCAAGATTTTCCTACGAACACGTGCTTCTGTCCTTCGAAGCGTAACACTTTACACGCGTCATTAAGTCCGCGCACTCTTGTTGGTTAATTTCTTCGAGAAAATAATTCTACCCCGCGTACCACGAGGATCTACGAATCGGCTGTCCCTGTAACGCGAAGCTAAATGAGGGAGGCGCACTTAGTAATGAGGATGATAAGGTATAACCGAGAGAAACGAAAGCAGCGGCACGGGTGGTCGATAGAAGATAATGGATCGCCTTTCGGAGAAATAGATCGCATGCGCTTGAGGAATGCGAAGCGGTGGCTTCGACGGCGGCTCGAATCTCAAGAAGGGAGGCTTATGCGCGCGTGCACGCGCGAACGAACTTTCACGCGATCAGGGTGGTCGGGAGGGCCGCGTGGCACGCGTTCACGCGTCATCGTCGTCTTAGGAAACGAATTCGGAGAAGCTTCGAAACGAGGGTGCTACTCTCTTGCGACGATGGATTCGCACGCACGCATGCGCAGTTCGTTCCACATTCGCCTCGGGAGAGACAGATTAATTTGCACGCGTGAGACGCGCGAGAACCGGCGCGGGGCCCAGTCTCAGGAAATTGTGCGTACCCGCCAGAACGCGCTACTGTTATCCAGGCTGACAGAGGTGCTCAAACGAAAAGTGCCGACCGCGAGAAAGACGTTTTTTCCCGTCCGCATGGGTGCGCGGAACGAAGGAGGGTGAAGGATACCAGGCAGGAGAAAGGATACGCGTGCACCACCGCCGATGCACGCTCCTAAGAATCCTCGAACGATCCTGCCGAAGGACATCGGAGAAGAGTACGTGCCCGAGGCCACGCTTTGAAAAATCGAAAGCGATCAATTTCAGTTAGGAAGATGGCCACTCACGCACTCCTAGCGAGGCTCTGCCTTCCTCTCCTCAGTCTCGTGCACCGGCCACATTTACGCGTGTTTATCTACGTATGTAAATGCCCGGTAAACGCGAACGCTCGTTCGAATAGACATCGGCCTTAAAAAGATATACGACGGGGTGTGTGGCGAACGGGTGCGCGAGTAACGAGTACACGTGTTAAAAGAGAGAATCGCGTCTCACCGAGGGAGAACAGGTGAGCGCGAGAAATTGCGAGGATCTTGTAGGACCCTCTTTGTTCGACGCGTGGATATCGACGGAATCCACGAGAGAAACACCAAACGGGAGTCCTCCGTTTGTTCCTCGAGCATGCGCGATCCCTTACCGATATGGTAAGAGTTTTAATCGCCACCTAATTCACCGGATTCTTTCGCCCAGCTCAAACGTACGTAAGCACCCTGCTCAAGTTCCGAAGTTCTCCCTGTTACATGCAAATACTCCCTTTGTTCCTGAGGCACGATATCCTGTAACGAAGGAGAATTTCACTTCTCTCCGCGAGATCGTGATTTCTCGGGTACGTGTGAATTTTCGTCGTGACGACCACGTCCTACGAACTTCAGACTCGCGCGTCGTTCTCCTCAGCCCCCTCCTCGTTCATTCTATCCCGTCGCTTTTTTCGAGCCTGGGAAATGCGGCGCCTACGGTAAAGCCAAACAAGGCGATGACCCTCCGCTATTTCCGCGGACATTGTGCAGAATCGACGAACCGTGTTGCGCTCGAAGTGAGAGAGAGAGAGAGAGAGAGAGGGAATGAAAGAAAGGAGAGAGAGAGGATCTCGACCGTGGCAGCGCACGACCAAGACGACGCGGGCGGCGGTGGCTGCCTCTGTTACGCCATACACACCTCCTGCACTTGCTTTCTTTTCGCCTTCCTTACCTTTTCTCCCCTTTCATTCTCTCTCTCTCTCTCTCTCTCTCTCTCCTTCTATCTGCTCGTGGTCGCGCGACGACACTTCGAACTCCGAGAGAAGGCACGCGTCGCCGAAGGCGCTAAGTGAGGACGAAAATAAAAGGCGACCACCGCGAATGGTCACCGTTCTAACGTCCACTTTAACACGCGCATTACGCAATGTACATATTCACACGTTCCTTCCCCTCTAACGTCGCTTTTAAAGTTTTAACACGTGACTGTTACGAAATATTTATGCCAAGCGTGACGCAACTTCCGCGTAGTATCTCGCGTGAGCTTAATCGTAAAACCGCGTCTAGACTCGCAAAAATTTACGGCATGCGTGGAATCTAGAATTCTAGAAAATCTTCGCGCACGTTCCTACGCGACGGGCATGTCCACCCTATCGCAAATTCGTTGGAACTCGCGTAAGCGTGCGAATGGAGCGCCCAATGTAAATTTTTGTAAATCCACGCGCGTCTGTAGACGAAACTCAAGGCGATGCAAATTTTTTCTTTCCTCTCGCTCGCATTCGTCTTACCCTTTTGCATCCAATCTTGGCGCCGCTGAGCCTGCCTCCTCAACGAGGATCACGAGAGGCCGACGTTAATTAGCGTCGCGTCACCGTCAGATTTCAAGCGGCGCGGAGCGCCGTATCTCGAGGATTCTCGACGTCCGCGTCGCGGCGCTTCATCGTAGAGGGCTGCTCCCGGTGGCCCTTGGGGCGTCATTCCGCACGTCATTAAACCGCGCATACACTCACGAGTCCAGGATAGGGTAGAGGCCGGACAAATTGCAGGTGATGCGCGGACGTGCAAGCAGCACATCGGAAATTGCACGGGTGGAGGTGCAGGAGCGTGCGCGAAGGTAAGGACGACAAGCGTGGACGAAGAAGGGAGAAGGAAAAGGGAAAAGGTAGGTGAAGGGTACGATCGTGTGTGCCTGTGCGCGGAGGCAAGTCTAGCTAATTGCTAGGCGCACCGCAAAATTCGCTCTTTCCAACTGGCGTCCTCTTCTCCCGCTCCTACCTCGGAGCATACCGCTCAAGGTCAGCGCTAAAGGGTGGTGGCCTTGAGGAGGGCGAGTGCGCGCGCGCGCCACCGCGTAGTTAGCGATTACGGGTCTGCTTTTAACGAGCCTTCGCACAACTCCCTCAGGACTATTTTAAGACTTCTCCTGACGGGTGGAAAAATGTGGGGGAGAGGAAGAGAGACATGGAAATTGCACGTGTGGAGGGCTCTTTTCTTTCTCTCCTCTCTCTCTCTCTCTCTCTCTGCTCCACTCACCGAATTTTTCTCGTTTTTCTCTCGTCTCCATCTGCTCGCGTTACCGCGGGATTAACACGACTTTACGAGCGCCTTAAATGCCAACCGCGGAGTTACGTCTGAATTTCTAAGAGGGGGACCGAAAGGAGGTAACGTTTCGTGCTTTTTCATCGCGAGCGCGTTAAAACGATCGCGTCTCCATCGCGTCTGTAATTAAAACGTACCAGGGCCCCCGAGTAAACCGTGCGTCCTACGGCCGAGTGACTCCGCCCAACGGATCCGTTTCTATTCCGACCTATCTTCTTCTTTGACTCGATTAACGCCCCAACGCCGCTCAACGTCAACAACCCTCCGTCGGATTAGTACGGCATTCCGATTGGATAAGAACGATCGTCTCCGTGGCCCTGTTCGACCAAGAATTTTCTCGTGGTTCCGGAAAGAAGTCGTTTAATCTTGACTCCGACAGAATCGTACGTCTCGCGCGATACCCCATCACGGCATTCCCGGATAGCGGATTAACTCGCGCGCTGGATTAATCGGTACTTGGATCGCAATACTTCGATATTTTTCCAGCACAGCGAAATCCGAAGCGGTCCACGCTCTTATCTCCTCCGGAACGACTAAATCCACTTGGCAAACGTAACGCGATAAAGTCGCGTTTCCACAAGAGGAAGAGAGTAAGCCGAGAAACGAAGGCAGGAGGAAAGCAACGGGCTACGACAAGCGTAACGGCGTAGCGAGTCCGTTCCACCCTCTTGTCTCCTTCTCCCTGTCTTTTCCTTCTCCTCCTGCACACCCTCCTTCGCATCTTACTTCTGGCCGAGTGAAACCTCTCCTTTTTCCACCTTCGCGGACCGTGGTGGCTGTTGGCTTCTTGCGGTGGCCGGCGTGTCGAAGCGACGTAAAGACCAGCCACAAAACTCGGCGCACAAGGCTCGGTGTACCCACTCGCCGTACAAGGACGGCCCCGTCGTAGGCAGTGGGACTATAACTATGACCGCCATAAAGACTCGCGAGCGTAGTAGCTACCTTTAAGGGAGCCCTTCGCTACATTTTTAAACCGGTGCACTAGCATGCGTCTCGTCTCGTCTCGTCGCGAGTCGTTACAGGAGAAGGACGAGGGAAGAAGCGTATGGAGGTTGAGCGAGTCAGGTGAGCCGAGAATAGCAACGAGGATTCGTGGATGATCGGAGACAGGAGGTAGGAGGATGATAGTAAAAAAACTGGAGATGAGACCCAGTGACCCAGGGAGAAAAAGTTCCTTCGCCGAAACGATCCGTTCTTGACGTGCCTAAGGACGAAGTACTAATTGTCGTCCTTTCGGGTAATCGCCGATGCTCGAGGAATTTCATTTTTTGTCCACCTCGAGAAGAAGCGATACCACCGAGATCGAAGACGTTAGCGAGTTCGAGCTTGGAATATTCATTGAAGGAACTTCGATCTTAGGACGTCGAAGGGCCTACTAGTGGTAAGATTCTCAAAGGATCGAAGTAACCACCGTGACTCGAGCCTCCAGGGCAAGCCTGGTAGAGCGTGTAGGACTTGTAAAGTTAAAAGGAAAAGCGTGCTGAGCGGGGAACCCTTTGACGTCCGTGCGCCCACGCTCGCTTGCTCGGCGAGTGGATTAACAAGCTCTTAGGTTACGGACTCGTATGTCGAATCTTTCCTCTCCACCCTCCTCTTGTCGTTGCATCTGAACGAAAGGTTTGCAAGTCGCGCGGCGGATTTTCTCCGCGCGTACACGAGCATGCTAAACTCTTGCCGCGGTAACGGGAGGAGAACAGGAAATCGGAAAAAGAAGGAGGATTAATAGTCGTCCCGAGATCGGGAGGCCACTCCATCTTTCACGGCTGAGTCGACGAAAAATGCTGTTTAAGCAGCATGAACGAACGATCGGAAGGGACGATCGCACGGGATTACGCAATATCGAGGCAATTCCCGTCTGTGATGCGGGAAGGATCAACGAACCGAGCAGCAGCCGGCAAGATTATCGGAAATTTGCGATCATCGATGAATCAGGCCTTGGTCTCCTCTCGGAAGAAGAGAGGCTTCTGAGAACCGGTTGGCCGAGTGAGGGAAACGCACGGAGTTGGGTACTCAATACCGAGGGGACGAATCTGAAATTGCTAGACTCTTCGAACCGCGCTTCTACCTGCATCCTCGTGCGGTAGGAAGCGTCGCAGAAGGAGACGTTTAGCGAGACGCGCCGGACAAATGGACACGGTGGTGGGTGAGAAGGGGCCGAACGTGGAAAACGGTACAACAGACTTCGAGATGGTAATTGACGGCGTGGAGAAAGGACGCCGAACACCTGTTGACGAAGGCAACCTCGCCTTCGGACGCACCACCGCCAGGAACACACAGTCGGTACTGTTACCCAACTGAAGTTCCACATCCTCTAAGGTTACCCACTCTTAACTGGACCGGCTTTAGACTCCACGATGGCGAATCAACGTGAGGATCCTGTTGCGCGGTTCTCGTGGTAACCGAACGCCTGGGAGCACGGAGTCACGATTTCAGAGAGATTCCAACCGACGAAGGAACAACCGCATTCTCCGTACTTTCCTCTTAAAATCCCGCTGTCTTTGATTTCGCAAAAATTCGACTTTTTTGCAACACGATTGCTGCAATACTAGCGTATCTAGTCAATCTTCTCTTTGTTACTGTTGATTGCGATGATCTCGTGTGATGCACCCGCGCTTATTCTTCGAGAACACATAAACGTCCAAGAGGATTCCATTCTCGTGTCCTTTACCCGATTCTAATTCCAACATTGAAATGTTCCTCGAACGTTCGCATCGAACGAAACCGCCGCATTACCTACGAGTGACTGACGGTATCAGGAAGTAAGCGCCGCTCCTAATCTGATTTGCATCGGCGTCGGTATCACACTTGAAAGCGTTCGAGACGTCTGGCAACCAGCTTTACGCATCTCCGTCGCCCTTCTTTCAAATGAAGACGCGTGCCTATTAGACTCCATCGAGGCAGATTTAACGCTGAACGAACAATCCAGTCCTGTCCCGGCCGCGCCCGCCGCGAGTACAAGACGTTACCCAAGCTCTGAACATGGAAGACGGTTTCCACTTCGACCGAGGTATCGATCGAGCATTGCCAATGGACGCGATGCTGTTCGATATTTTTTATCGGATCGCGACTCGCGTTCGAGCGACCGAGGCGAAGGAATTAATTAAAAGGGGCTCGGAGGGCAGGAGGAGTCTGTGGCGGCAAAGGCGGAGACGTCGAGAAAGGATACTAGACCGGATGGCCGGAACCGGTCCAAATGCAGGATGCCGTGAGTATCGTCGATTTGTCATTGTCGTCGAAAAAATTGCCACGCGCTCGCCATCGTCTCTTAGCGTCCCGCGAAGCACCGTGCCCGTTCGAATGGAAAAATCACATTTTACACAGACGTGATGGGAAACAGTAGCGATAAAAGTGGGTACGGGAATCGCTAATTGGCTCGTGGCATTCGCCTGTTCGAACAAACAGGTTGCTCCATGTGTAACAAAAACAAGAACGAAAGAAAAAATGCTCAGAATTTATAATTCAAATATTATATTGTAGGAACGAATTAGAACCATAGCTGTGCTACACGAGCTATTAGAGCAAGATCGGTTCACCCAGAGGATACATTGAATCGTCTAATAACATACAGCGGGCAGCACTCGTGCAATTTCCCCGGAAGATTGAAATATTTCCTTATTTCCACAGTACCTACAATCCTGCTTTGCTGCCGGTGCGTATCCGACGAAATGATATCTTTACCCGACCGCCCTTCCCTAATTAAGCCGATCGGGTAGGCTTTCTAACGACATTTAAATCGAGCTTACGCGGTCTCCATCCTTCCGAGCGTTTCATTGCGCTCGGCGTTAAGTAGGAAAATGCGCAGGGGAAGCACGGTGAGCTCGTAAGACAGGCGTAGGTACAAGGAGGCAGAGAAATTCCACAATTAATCGACCCCTTCCTCTTCGGCCCTTTCTCTCGTTAAGAACCTTGCGCGCGGGTAATCTTCATTTCATTAGATTACTCCTTAATTGGAGCAATTTCGGCGATTCCGTTAATTGGCTCTCTTTAGGAGATCCGGTGCGCAAAGTGCGGCGAGAGTAGAAGAAGGAAGAGGAAAAAGAGAGGAGTCGCACAGGATCCTTGCGTAAGTGCGCTTATGCAAATCTTCGGCGCGCTTCTAGAGCGAGAGCGAACGTTTAAACGATGGTGGGTGCGAGCGGCATAGATCGGCGTAGGTATGTACGTGGCTCACTATGCGCGAAGGTCTCCTGCTGTAACTTAATCGCGCGACACCACCGACCCCGAGATTAGTCAAGGCTGCGCAAATTGCGATTTAATGCCTAACCCTGGCGAGTATGTGGGTCCGAGTGCATCGGGAGTTCGAGAGTATTAAAGGTCTCGCGTGAATCTCGCATTAGAGACGTCGACCATTGAGAATGGTCGCTGACCGGGACGCGTTCCAAGCGGACAGAGAGTCGCCGGATAAAGACCGGATGATGGATAATCCCGGAATTCTCAGAACGAAAGTGCAATTATCGCTCGTGCCATCGATCATGGCGCTTCCCTGCCGTTCGATGCCCCTCCGGTTTTTTTCATTCTCCTCGAGAGATCTCGTCGCGCGCGCGAATGCCACCTTGCGCGACCCTCATGTGCTCGCGACCTAACGCGAGCTGCGCATTGGAGTAAAGAGCTCGAGGGTGCGCATGGTAATGCACGGTGGAAAAAGGTGGAGGCATTGGACGCCGCGTGGAAGATAGAATCCGGGAGAGGTGGGTGAAACGGTAGGTGAGCATAAGGGACGAAAGATGGGGAGATCATAAATCTGAGTAATTGACAGGTCCTCGAGAGAAAACACTCCGTGGCCCATAGATCGAGGACCAGATAAGGGCACTAATAATGCCGAGGCCCGGGTCTATGCACGCACCTATAAGGCTTTCGTGGAAAAATTATCCTACCGTCCTTCCTCCAGGGGGTTGGAACGAAGCGAGGGACGATATCGTGGAAGCGCAAATAAAATGCCGGTTCCGGTAGCCGTAAATTAATTAATGAGCCAGGGGAGGGGTGCAATCGAGCGGATCGTCCCAGGAGAATTTTTCTTTTCCGCCCTTACCGTCCCGATTACGCGTGCCGACGCGCGCACTTACGCCCGACCGCCCTATCTTCGCGTAGCGATGGTAAAACAGGAGAAAAAGGGCGTCCATAAATTTACAATAACTCGGGGGCAATGCAAGGAAAATTACGGGGGCCGCGGCGTCCAGCGACTCAATCGCGGATCGCGACTAATATCACGTGCTCTCCACCGTGTATCCATACCAGTCTGTTTACAAACACGCCCCTGGTCTTCCATAATTTCATTCCAAGATCGAGGATCCAGCCCGAGGGTGGTCGAAGCCAACCAGGAGAAATATACCACCACGTGTGGCGGTAGAGACCGTTCCGACGACGAGGAGGAAGAAACCTACGAGAGGCCTCGTCTCTCCCCACTCTTCTACCAACCTCGAGTCACCCACCTTACCTTTCGACTTGTAAAATTACGAACCTGTCCATTACCGGACACTTACCGGTGCCTCTATGCCCTCGCATAATTTTCCAAGCGCGCGCGCGCACAAGTCCACCGCTCTTTTGTTGTTCCTACCGGCTGGGATTACGTATAAGAGGCGCATAAGGGCACGTAATAATTTAATTCAAGCGTCGCGCATAAAACCCGCCAGGCGCGCTCGCGACGATGCTGGAATAGGAACCAGGACCCTCGTGGATCTTTTCAGCAGGTCCTTTTTGCTGTCTCGAAGGAGAGGGAGAGAAAGAGAGAAGGAGAGGTAACCGTACGAGGATAAGCCGAGAGCGCGGAGATACACGCCGGCTGATTGTAAGAGGATGCACGGGCCACGAGCGTGCGTTCTCCTCCCGATGACTTTTACGCGCGAGTGTGCACGTGCGTGGAAAAACTGCCGTCTCGGACAACAGCGTGCGCTGGTAGGTATCAACGGGGCGGGTCGAAGAAGCCAAGGTGGAAGGAACGAGGTAAGAGCAAAAGAGCGGGATCGAGCTTCACCAACACTGTCTACTTCTTCTTTTTCGTTCTACCCGTACGTGCTCGCTCGCGCGCGCGCGCGCCTGAACGTTCGCCCTCTGTTCAGGCGCGTTGCCGCATGTGGCGAGCGTCCTCGTTGACTAATCGGCGACAAGAATCGGCGAACGGCACGGCACCACCTTGGGATTACACGGGCGGTGGCCACGTGCAAATGCTAACTAAGGAATAATTATGTGGATCTACCTTTTTAATCCCCTCGTCCTTTCTCCTCGAGGTGACGTCTCCGTGCGTCGTTCCTCGCGTGCGAATGCATCCTACCACTGCAAGTACTGATTTTAGGCGTCCAACGACGAGGTTCACCCGATACGCTCGCGATATCCTCGAGGTTCCAGGTTCGAGAATTCTTTTCATCGTTCACCGTGGTCAAGTGCGTTTGTATGGGGATGGAAGGCCCTCGTATCCTTTTGTCGTTAACATCGTAGTCGCAATTTCCGACTGTAAGTCTCGTCGAGAAGACAATCGTGAGAAAAGATCCTGGTGAAGGAAAAATGATCGTTCGGAGTGCATAACTAGGGATTAATCGTCCTTGACTTACCGTCTCAAAGGTTCACCGAGAATCACGAGACGCGTGTTTCATTGTTACTAGTTGACGATTTTAATTGACAGTAGATATTTATTAATCGGTGGTCAATTCCAAATTTCAAGTGAAAAACTGGGTGGCGCCAATACGCGCGAATGTAATTCCATAATTGCTAATAACCCTTACGACGCATTCTTTTTAACGTTCTCGGAAGGTACTAACGAACTCCGACGGTTTACGACACGACGCCGTGAGAGCGTTCCCCGAGTGGCGCTGGAACGTTTAAGCGTCAACCTACGAGTTGTACGAGTAGACGTAAGTTCGAACCGAAGGAATCCTAAATCCTAAATCCTTTGGAGGTCGGCCCAAGTTTATTGCCAATCAGGAGGAGCAAGAGGACGCGAACGTTCGCCGGGCATAACCGGTCGACGTTTCATGGTACCATTAAAGCCGTAAGCCCGCGCAGGCGTCCATTACGGCGTCCTTACAATCGGGGGATAATTCGTTGCGCGTAACGAGATAGCGCGTAAAAAGGTCGCATCGACAGGATCGACCAGGAGATGGAGAAGATCAAGGACTCGAAGGATACAACGATGCTAGGGCCTCCCTTTCTCTCCTTCTCTCGGGTCTCCTTCTGCCGTGTGTAATCGATTTCGATCGTGGTCGCGGGGATCGCGTAATCGAAATTGTTCGCTCCGGCCGATTGGTCCCACAGACCGGGAAGGGTTGCAAAAAATTTAGACGCGCCGAGACGTCCGTAACGATCTCATTAGGGTCGAATGAATCGAACATACGACGGTGCCGGCGTTCCGCGAGGGACAAAGTGAGGTGAATCTTAGGCCGGGCTCAACGATCGGCTCGCCGCCGGATTAATTTCCTTTCTTCGATCCCACCGACGAGACGTCTCATGACAATCGCGGCGATTCGTACCTCCGCGACTAATCCTTCCTATTCCGGAGGTTCCGGATTCGCAAGGCGTCGTAACGAATATCGCGAAACAATTTCTGCGAGGAAAGAATCGAGTGGCCCCGCTGACGTTTATAGAACTCCGGAACGGCTCGAGAACTTGCAGTATCATCCAGACTGATGATTTCCCCGTGGTAGAAGCCGAGCGAGCTCACTTGGCCTACCTAACGTTCGACTAATACCCGCTCTTTGTCGCGATTAACTTGCGATTCATCTTCTGGATAACGATTTTGCTCGTAGTGCATTCTCCCTGTCGGCGCACGACACACATTCGCGGTTAGCACGTGCTCCCGCCTCGTACATCCACTCGCTCGCTCGCTTACTCGCGCGCGAGCGCGCACGCTGGCTCGTGCGCTTTCCATTAGACCCGACCTTCATGACCATTCGTGAATTAGGTGGCCATTGGCGGCTTAGTCGGTGCCCACACGACCGGGGGACCGTTATTATGGCCAGCCGTAAACGATTTAACGAGGCCACAGAAATCGGGCTTCCGATATCGTTCGAGTGGTTCCGGTAATGAGGAGCGAGACCGTTCGACGTGCCCAAATCGTCCTAATTCGCGGTTACGCTTGATACGATCTTTCTTTCCACTCTTCGCACGTGCCGGCGAACATTTTTACGAGAACGAAACAATACCATGATAGCATATCTGCGAGGAGTATGCGACGAAAGTCGAGTGGATTAATAGACGCCTTCGCGCGAGAGTAAAGGCACGAGTCCGACCGGTTGTAATTAAGCGATAAATTAATTTGACTTACCGCGACGGTGCCGTGGCACGCCACTTAACGAGGAACGTAACGCGCTACGCGCATTCCCGCGCGTTAAATCGCAACGGGTTGAATTGCACAGTGGGATTCGGCCCCGGGTGACCTTAATCGGGGTGAATTTTACACCGGAACGAAACGCGAGTGTCCTGAGTTATGATATCGAGGTTCAGGCATCCCCGCGGCGGATAAAAGGCCGAGCATCCTCGCCGTATTCACAGAATTGATTTTTATCTCGTGACTCCGCGAGCGTATCGCTAAGCGCGACGATTCGTTCGGCCCCATCGAGCCGTCCTCGAAGCCGTTTGTGCACGACGAATTTATTAATCCTTATTTATCTGTCCCTCGAAGTTTATTCGCTAGCTTCACCGCACGATTCGAAGTTTCCTTTCGTCGGGTCTCTGTCGTCGAAAAATTCGAAAGAAAAGGCGATACCTTCTGAACCTCTCGATCAAGTCAGCAGTTGCCGAGAATGGAACACTTTCCGAAGTTTCTCGATTTCGTGCCGCTGCTACGCGATCCTACCAGAGAAATATCGACCAGGGAACACCCCACGGTGGTACTCCTACAAACGCATTCTCTTCCTCCTTCACCCTTCGTTCTTCTCCTCCTTTATCTTCTCGAGCCTACCTCTTGTCTTCTCTCAAAACCGTACACTCCGTCACGCGGTCGTCACGTAATGACACGGCGGCCCCGTTTACATCCTTAATCCACGCAATCCGCAAGGATGTGCCCACCCCCTTCTCTCCAGAGGCTGGTGTGTCAAGGTAACTGTACCACGATCAGCCTCGTTCCACATACACCGGCTGGGTAGCAAGCGGACTGGATCAGCCGCCACCGATGCTGATCCTTGCTGATCGTTTTGTCCTGCGGCCTGGGCCCCCGTGGTGCGATTAGACAACGCAAGAGAGATGGGTGAAGCGTCGGAGTGGGTAGGGAGTCGCAATCGGTATGCACCGGATAGCTCGCGGAACATTCACCAGCCGAGCAACTGCCTACCACTCGACGTTCGATTCGATCCGATTGCCAGTGAGCCGTGAGGGACTCTCTTGTTGCTCCCGTTTCGATAATTATTGGGTCGCGGAGCAGAGCCAGCGATAAGCTGGAGTTACTCGCGCGCGGTGACCTTGGATAAATCGCGATCAAATGCTCGTTAAGCGGGAGGAGGCTGATTCATGGAACCCGACAGTTGTTCCTTGATATATTGGATCACGGGTTTTCTCCGGTGCCCGATCCTCGCGGAGATTCTTCGGTGGCCCCGTGGAGTGGTTCGTGATCGTGGGTGCGGGCCGCAACCCCTGCGAGCAACCGTCAGATGTAATCGTAGGTCCAATTTCGAGTTGAGCTGAGAAAACGGCTGGTAATGCGGTGTAACGTCGTTCCTCGACTCGCCGGGAATCATCTGCTTGGTGGTATCGCTTCTTGACCAGCGCGCTTAACTCGGGCACGCCCGCGATTGCAGGGCGGAGTGGATCGTAAGCGGAAAAAGCGCCGCGCTACGAATGCGTCAGGCGACGAGAAGAACACAGGGACGAAGTAAAACGAATCATCGATACCCCACCGAGAGGATTCCGATCCGCTGAGGAGATTCAGCTTACCGTGAAATTCTGCGATTTCCTTCGCGAAAGGAGAACGCGATTGCTGCTCCGATGCGCCGTGTCTACCGTACTTCTTCACCTTGCTCGTCGTTCGTTCGTCTCTCTCCTTCACCGACTCTTCGTCACTCTCTTCCTTTTCGCTCTCTGACGCGGTCCTTCCCTCCTACCGATTTTCCCCAACGCTCGTTCTTCTACTTCACGATCAATTGCCAATCGAAGTACATACCACCATTGCCACGCTCCTACCCTGCACAGTTTCTATTTCTTCCACTTTGCCTCAAGCGCGATGGACGACCACTCGAAACGCATCGTCCGATCGGATCATTTTTCTCTCTACCTTCCGACGACTCGAAGTACACATCCCTTATCGAGCTCTCTGTAATTTAGACGCTAAGGCGGAGTAGAGGCCAAGACAGAAGCATGTAGAGAATCAGGACTGGTATTAGCGTACCTACATGGAAGCCGACTTCATTTTTTTCACTTCGGCTTCTTCGTGGGAAAATTATCTCGATGCGTTCTAAGCATCCTGGACTAAGCGCGAGCTCAATTCTAAGGAAGGTTACGAGCAAGCTAAGCGAGCTTATTTATTTCCAGCGAAGTTACACGCCCTGTGGATGTAAGTTCGAGCATTACGTGGAATTTACAGTCTTGAATTCTCGTCCTCGTCATTGCCAGGACGGAAAATTCAACGGGGTGCGACGAACGCGCGCGATGATGATCCGCGCGCTTCTTTCCGCCGCGCCTTTCTCACCGTTCCGACGAGACGGAAAGGTAAACAGTTCCGGAATGGAAGGCAGCTTTGCGCGAAAGGAGCACGTCGTCGTTCGAGGACCTCGCGTCCCCTTCGTCACGCGGGAGACCACGGGCAAGGTGGACGGAATCTGTTCACGATAGGCGACACCAACGGGATCTCCTGCCCACGAGGCTCGTTCCGCTAGGCGGAGGTGGCGACCGGAGCGAGCGCGAATCGCTCCCTCCTTCTTCTCAGTGGTCGCGAATCCACAAAACGGTAGATGCGGCTTTGCTACCGCGCGTACAGAAGCGCGGAATACGAAGTCGGTGCTCTTCTAAATCACATTCTACATATTCCAGTTTCTAATGAGTATCTTGGCACTTTAAATATTCGCCTTTGGCTTTTCAGTCCTTCCACGATGAAAAATCCGAACGAAAGTTTTCACTCGATCGTTTCACCTCGTAGAGGCTCGTTCTCCCATCTCGAACATCTCCGCCGTTGCTTCCTACCCACCGCCCATCCTGCAATAACGTTATCCGCGATTCAACGAGATACGAGGGAGCCCGCGTCGCTTTCGCGCACGCGTGTGCGCGTCACCTTCGCACGCACTGCGAGGGGCTGCGCGTCCTCTCGCTCCTCACGTTCCTTTTGTTCCTTCTTGCCATACCTCCTCGCGCTCTCTTCCCTCGGCGCACCGTGCATTCATCTACCTTAATAGCCGTCCACGTACCGGAAGGTCGGCGGATAATGCCTCATAAATTGCCGGAGATTAATCCGGCCTACACAACCGCGAGGTCTATCCTCGATACACACGCGCGTAAGGGCCCGAGAGCCACGACGCGAAAAACCCTCGGAACGGTAGTCAGGTGCGCGACGAGGAGGCTCGAAAAGGAGGGCGCGACTTCGTCCACCTCGCTTTAAAGTCGATTCTCAGAGGATACCTATCCACGAAGAGGTTCGATCTGCGTGCCTCGCACGCGGTAAAGCTACCGGGGCGCTCGTAAACGCTCGTGATCCTCCTCTAATCCGCTCGTTCGATCCTAATCGATAATTTGTCGACCCTCTCCCCGATCTCTCGGCCAATTACCGCGCGAGCACTCGTGTAGACAAACGTCGAGGCTCTGCTAGTAGGTATACTCAAGGTGCACGGGAATTCTACGCGAAGACCTCACGAACGCCGACCTTGTGCAGATGCGCCGCGAAGTCCGCGCGAATGTGGACAGAAGACTTATCCTCGGATAGCGTAGATATATATGCCGGGGGTACATAAATTTTACTACAGCGACTTTGACTACAGATTTATCGATCGACGACTGACTACCGAGCCACGGACCCGTGTACCCTTGTACCTTCGACCAACTACCCAAGGACACGTCGCCCGCGCTCTCCACCTCCTCTTCCACCCTCGTGCGTCGCCCTAAAGATAACCGCGCGCACTTCGTACACGCCATAAACTTCGCGTACGACGCGAATCCGTGGAGTACTCACGAGTCCACGAGTACGTACCACCACCGTCGAGACCCGAGATAGGCTCACCTCCCTGTTCCTCTCGTACAGTTCTCCCTCCTCCACGCTGTACAAGACCTCATCCCACCCTTCCTTTCCACGAGCATCGCCACCTTAATGGAGTATCTTATCTCATTTACATTCTAGCGCGATAGGAATTATCGCGGGGAGGCTTGCGAGCTTTCGCGAATAAAATACGAGACACCCCCGATACGCCCCTTGGAGCCTACCTTCTTCCGTCTCCGATCTCCTGCGAACCACCGTCGATACGCGCGAACCACGACCACGGGCAAACCCATTCCTAAGCATCCGTTCCCGGCATCTATGACTCAATCCTGTTTTTCCCTCGTGCGGAGAAACGCTCGGCAGCGCGCGAGAATTCCGATCGAGGAAAACCTCGACGACGTTCTCAGATTATCTCTTTCATTCTCCGGACAGATCGTCCGACTAATTGCTCGACGCGCGGAATATCGTGTAGTTAAAGTCTCCAGGTGGGCAGGGTACAGAAGTTTAACGGGCGATCGTCAAAGGCGACAGGATACTCGAATTCAAATCAACTCGCCATTACCGTAGGATTTCACGGTTGCACGAGAGAGCGCGACTACGAGATTACGGAAATATACGAGACGTAAAATTGCACGGAGTAGCGGTAGGTAGAAGTGAGCAGCGAGCAGTAGGCAAGAACGGTTGTCAATCCGGGAAGGGAACTTCTTCCGCGCGCGCGCGAGCCTGAGAAAGTCGCCTCGGAGGACGTGGGGGCGCCTTCACGGCCAGGAGTGATTTACGACGAAACGTTTTATTGACACGCTACTGTACACCCTTCGCCTTCCTCTCTCTCTCTCTCTCGACCGTACGACAGGTGAGGCGAAACACAACTCGTGCGCGCGTCCAGGTACACAGCGCGCTGATCGTCGCGAAAGTGCGTAATTAGACACGCGAGTCTAAGGAAAGAATATTCGTGCGAACTATTGGCAGAAGAGGGAAACGAGGATTCTTGTGGGAATTCAGGTATCGTCTCATCTCCGTAGGAGAATAAATCGACGAGGGCTTCGAGGACGAGAGTGGATAAGGCGTCGAGTATCTACGAGAGGCCAGCCTACCGACGCCGATTTACTTCGAGTATCGCGCTCACCGATCTTCGTCGACCGCGCCCAATATTTATATTGACAGACTCATCGTGCGCCGCGTAAAATATAATAATTTCTTTTATGAACCCTCACTAAGACCCGCGGTAACGCGCTCGTCCCTTATCCGGCACGACGATCGCGAGCTCGAGCGTTCCTCCGACGGTGAAGTCCATTTGCGAGAGACCAGAGAGCGGAGGAGACCTGGAAGAGATCCTTCTTCGTATCAAGATATTCCTGTCTGGCCAGCTCCCGGGGAGATTCGAGGACGGCTAAGATTACGGAAATATACGATACGCGAAATAACAGTTATTACCGCGATATACTGGAACGGTCCATGCCACCACCTCCTCGCTCTCTTTCCATCTTTTTATCTCTCTCTCTCTCTCTCTCTCTCTCTCTCTCTCTCTCTCTCTCGTCATCTTCTTTCTCGACTTCTTTTTCTCCTTTAATTTGACCCTCGAGCATCATCCGCGATGGACCTCTCATCGCGTCTTTGTCACCACCCCGCCCGAACGACCCTTCGAAGAAAAGCAAAGTCTCTCAGCGGTACTGACTGTGGAAGATAATTTGCCGGGAAACGTTTAATTACTCGGTTCACCGTTTCGAACGGCTCGAAGAAGGCGCTCAACGACGAGTCGAGATCCGAGGGATTAGAGCAGAGGAATGGAGGTAATGATCGTCGCGTCTACTTACGTCCGCGGCATAATTATGCTCGTGGGACGGCATAAACTCGACATGGAAAACGATTTGCGCCCCAGGACGGAAGTGGCAGTTTTTCGAGATTTATACCGGTGAAGGGTCCACTGCTACGTGCGATCTAGAGAGGGCTTGGGTGGTACTCGGTAGAAAGGAAGATAACGTTAATAACTGGATTAACATAATGAGTGGTTACCTCGACGAGAGGAAAGCAATAAAGCTACGAGAGGAAATATCGATACGTTTTGCAACTTAATTCTCGCGTCCACGTTTCCTTTCTCCTCGCTTTCCCATCTTCGGCACGCCACGAGCAGAAGCGCGAAGCAACGAGAAACCGCTCGCGCCGACATTTTTTCCCCAAATTATAACGTTCGCTTGGACGCGTGCTCCTTTCGAATGCTGCGAGCACCTCATCCTTCATCGTGGAAAAGTGCCTCGAGCTGTTTCGTCGACGTTTCGAGCAAGCCATACTTACGAACCCTCGTCGTAGCTTCTACCTCCTACTACGAAATCTCGCATAAATCCAGTTCTCGCGACTATCGATTTGTTTCTGGTTCGAACCATCTGCCTTTCGCGGGATTCTCTTCTGCCTACCTTTCCTCTTCTCTCGATCTTCGATCTACATCCATTAACCGACGATGACATTAGCTACGATGACGTTCACGAAACTTGGAAGGAGAGTAGGAAGAATTACGAGGACGCGGAATAATCTACAGGCGTCTGGAAGCTCAAAGTGTTACATGTTCGGTGAACCGAGGACGCGGCGAGTCGAACGAACCATTTACGTCGACGAATGTTACGTCCGTGCGAGCGTGATTATTAACGAGAGCCTACCCCCTCTCACTTCGTCGCGCGCACGCGTTAGATACACCCCTGGCACACTCACGGGCCATGCGCGACCCACATTGGCGAGCGACGTCGACATTTACTCTCGACCAACTCATCCGGGGTTATTACGAGCGAGCGCTTGCAAGAAAATCGATAATAAACACTGAAAATCCTCGTTGATCCTCGAAACGCGATTTTCGCGCTGCAGCCAAAAGTGTAATTTCGAACCGGTTGATCGCGAGAACTGTGGGAAGGAGAAAGGTGGAAGATCAGCCTCGAGTAACCGCTTTGTCTGCGATTTTTTTTTCTCTCACTGGATAATTAACGGGGCTTGGGCGAGTAAAACGTGCTAAATTCTCCCTCTCGTTTTCGGGATCGAACGCGAAACAATGGCCCGAGCACGGGGTGGCCTCGCAAGACCTGCATGAGTTCACCCACGTGACGTTTAATTAGCGCTTTAACGGACCTTCGAGGCCGATAAGGCGACGTCGGAGCAGATCGTCGAGAATGAGATGGTAGAGATGAGGGAGCGAAGACGAGGCGGGAGGCGACTTCCGGCGAGCGAGCACGAGGCAGGTACCTCAAGCGAGAGCGCGAGCATTTCTCAAATATCTCGGCGCGTTCCGTTCGGCCTTCTAGCGGTACAATCGGTCGGCTCCAGTGATTTTTAGGTCGCCACTTTTCGGCTCAACGGCCGCCGGCTATTCTCTCCACTTCGCTCGCGGCGCGGCGTCTCCTTAGCACAGCGATAATTTGCGTGCTCGCTCGCGTTAATCTTCTCCTTGTTCGAGCCCACCGGAGGAGAATCTTCGGACGCTTCGCTCGCTCCACGTCCAGCCTCGTCGCGAAATAAAAGTTGGATAATGCCTAACCATATTGACTTTTTTGGCAGCCCGCTATCGTCATTTAAATTAGCCTTATCTAAAATGCAATTGCAGGGCCTGTAACAATTATATTAATACTTCGGAATCTATGCTATAGTTCAATGCGTCTCCTCCAATATGTATATAAATTTTGTAATTCTAAGGGGCCACCCGTATAAATGAATAAATAAATAAATAATGTATTTACCCGGAGATACAATTCGACGTGGAAACTTTAAGTCCGCGTGAAAAAAAGGAAAGAAATTCCACGATGCTTCGAGAACACGCGCTCCAAAACAGGAGCGCAATCTACATTTTCCGCGTTGGAAAGTCCGCGAGACGATGAATCAAAGTGAAGGTCCCCGCGTGCAAACCGCGAACGACGCCTTCCTCCAGTATTTTTCGACGTTCTCTCTACGCTTCGACGAATTGAAGGAAAGGATCCGCGCGATCCGGCCACGGATCGTATCAAGGTCGCCGCCATTGCGCCAGTAGAAGGTACCATCGGTATGCATCGCTAGCAAAGTACCGTTGCTCCGTACATCTTTCTCTAATCTCTCGACGAGCATCGGCGTAACGCATGCGCTTACGTCTTGCCTATTCTCCGATACGATGGATCCTTTATAGCGGTGCATCAGGATGGATCCAGTGACGCGACGCGAAACAGCAGCGAGTCTTTTAACCCGTCTGGACCTCTTGGATGTACCGAGAAACGGACAGGCGAACGAACAGAGTTACGGGCTCTTACCTGCAAGACGATCCGCGAAGAGGATCAAGGTCATTCGTCGCGCCTTCAGCCTCCCCACGGAGGACGCGCGACGGCAGTAGAAAAGGATACCGCGCGTCTCGATTAAAGAGGGATACCTACGTAGGTACAAATACCGCGGCTATTAATTTTCGCGCGCTGCGACGTGACTCCGACGTGCGCGAGGTAAATCGGTGGAAGGAAGGAAGGGTAAAGCGAAAGACTCGTAGGAAGGAAGAACTGAGAGAGAGAGAGATGCGAAGCTGGAGGCTGAGAAGCGTGTGACTCGAGTCGATCCAATTATTCGGAAATGCGATGAGTAGGGTGAGGAACAATCGGATGGATGCTTCGCCGGCAAAAAGCGTCAGACGGCGAGGAAGCTCGCGCGCGAAAAAGCTTCCGTGTGAATTTTGCACATTTCTTTTCGCCTTCCCGTCGTGTCGGCCGGCGCGTTGACGCGGGCGTGAAATTATTGTCCGCCTTGACTCTTACCCCGTCAATTACGTTTCAGTCACGGAATCCTTCCTCGGTAATTAAAATAATGCAAATGCGTCTCGTAACGATCGGTGCGTCGACGGTATTTTCGTTGAATTTGTTTATGCTGAATAGGGGAAGCCGGAGATTGGAAGATGATAGGCGCGGGTCGATACTTTTGCCGTGGCTCTTGCAAGACACAATGAGCCGGCTGGAGAGAAGAAGCGCGTTCTCGGAGCACATGCGCTCGGCTCAATTAGCATGTAATAACATCAAATTCATTAAGCCTACCGCCTCGCGCTCCTTTGTTTCGCACTAGTCTCGCGCCACTCTCGAACCACCCGCACCTCCTCCTACTCTCATCTCGTTCGACCTGGCGAGAGATAAGCGGACGAATTAATTTTCCTTTCGGAGCTCACGGTGGCGATCCGCGCGCCGGTAATTAAGTCATTTGCCGTGTAATGGCCATCTACCTGTAACGCCCATGATGCTTCATCCAGCTCACGAGCTTACGAGCTCGATCTGCGTCCCTCCACGCGATGATAGACGACACGCTTACGATAGATCCGCGATCGTTATAAATAATCGTTTACGCACGCTCGACGATGAGATCTTCGTCGAATCGCGATGCATCGTAATGGCATCGGCCTGTTGCGCAGCCTCTTACCCCCAGTCTCTTCGCGAACTTTCCACGTCTTCGATGGGGAAGAATACGAGAAGTCGATCGATCTAACGGGCTGCACTCGCGAGTAAACGATCCAGCGTGAAGAAGCGTTATCGCGATGCTCGAGAGAACGTGCTTCCTCGACGAGAGCGATCCCTCAAACGCATCGACGGCAACATCGAGATATCTATACATAGACTATCGAGACGACATCGACGACGCTCGAGAAAAATCGTACGACTCGCCTTGTAGACCGTGAGAACTACGTGAAAGCGATCGCGAGTAGAGATAGCGGCTGTGTTAATTTCAAACGAGTCTCGCGTGGATCGTGAAGTCGAAGAGGTTCTCGCGCTACGAAATTAAGAGAATTCCTTCGAGAGGAGATTCCTCGGCTCGGAGAGAACGAGGAAACTGCTATGAAGACCAATCGCGTGGTCCCCGCCGGAACCGTATGATTATCGTCGGGCGAGGACGCGTGCAGCCACGAAGACGATTAATGAGAAAAGGAGTAGGAGGGGGCAGAGAGAATGAGAGAAAGAGAGGGAGAGGAGGAATCGAGGTACCGTAATCGCCTTTTGTACTCGAGTCCCGACGCGTGGCTCCGATACACACATTGTGTGTCCCCGCGCCGTGACGCAGACGCGTGAAGAAGCCACCGCAGCGGTACCACGCGTGCTCGCGCGCGCGCGCTCGCCGGAGAGGTTCCCTCAATTAATAAAAGTACTGCAAAAAACGGGATCGCCATTGTAATTAAAACGCGATACGGAAGCCACCTCTTCTCTCGTGGGCAACTGTACGGAGCGTTGGTAGCAGAGGTTGCGGTGCTGAGAGAGAAGAGGAAGGACGAGGAGGGAGGAAGAGGGAAAGAAGGACGAGAGTGGACACCGGTCACGCTTCATGCCAATTTAACTCGCCCTGGGTGGACGCCGTGCTGGCATGACGAAGCGGCGGAGGGAAGGTAGATAAGGAGGATAAAGATGAAGGAAGAGCGTGAACTGGAGAAAAGAGGGTCCTTTGGCTCGCACGGGCGGAGAACGGAAAAATTTGGGCTGAGAAATGCGGAGCAAAAGTTTCGATAATTTCTTCTACGATGAATCTACGATTTTCTCGATGAATTTCCTTTTTCTCGACTGGATGAATAATTTCGGCGCGCGCTCCAGCGCGACGCCATTGCGGTTAAGCGTCGTACACACGGAAGCGCGGAGTACGGTAATGCGAGGAGAACCGCGCGACGACGGAAGGAAGACGCTCGAGAGAAGGTTACAAATGGGAGGAAAGGAAGCGAAGAACGAAGGAAGAAGGGCGAGCAGAGAGGACGAGGAGAGAGAGAAAAAGAATAAGAGGTAGAAGAGCGCGCGAGTGAACCGGATGGCGAAACGACTTTTTGAGCGAGTGAGTGAAGCACTCGCGTGACACCGCGCCGCGACGGTGTACCGTTTTTTTTTTTTCCTTCTCCTCGTCCTCCACCCTCTCTTTCGTCATTCGAATATGGCCAGATTTATTCCCCTGGCGCGCTAACTAAAGACTCCTCTCTTTCTCTCCTTCCTCGCCCTAAGGAATTTACGAGTTGACGTCCCGCGTGATTAATGCCAGCCTCCTACGTGGACGAGGGACGAGAATTTTCGGGCGTATGCAAGACCCGGAGTCCTACGTGCCGCGGGTGAAGGGGACACTGAGAAATCGCGACGTTCCGCTCGACGACGAGCGAATTATCTCGCTGTCTGTTACCCGCGACGCGACGACAAGTACCGCGGAGGCGTCGCGTCGGCGTTACGAGAGAAGTGGAAGACGGCGCGGAAACGTTCTCGCGAATGGCGATAGACTTATTTCCTTCAGAACCTACGACCCTTACTCGCCACTTTCTCCACGTTTCTAAAACTCAGCTTCGAAAAACCACATTCGTAAAGAAATCCGCGAATGCTCTTGATCTCCGATGCATCATTGCAAAAAAACAGAAACTAAGAAAGAACGAAAGCACCCATCGATCCTGCAGAGAGGCACGTTCTGACGATGAGCTTACCGTACCGCGCGGAAAAATCGACGCGCGAACTAAGAAGAAGAGAGTGGGAGAGATTTGCCTCTCGCAACGCCGACAAAGTCGCGTGGACGATCGACTCTCTCGACTGGTACCTAACTCTCGTGAGACGAGCCGCGGGATATCGCGCGCGATAGGATCACCGACCGGTAATTCGAAATGATTTTCTCGCGCCACTACGAATACGACGATTACACGATGGCGACGACGAGGACGAAGACGAGGAGGAAAAGGGAGAACGACGTCCACGTCGACGTCGACGAGCACCACGAGCGACGTGGACGTGGACGACGACGACCGCGTGGAACGATGCACCGTGTCGACCGTGACACAGGCTCGACCGGATTCCATCCCGCCATCATCGCATCGAGGACTTCTTACGGTGCCCGTTCGTGCGTGAACCATGCAGCTCCGTGGTGTAATATGTAAGAGGATCGGCGGGGCTGTTTTATTATTAGTCGCCGTGGCCGAAGATAGACCCGAGTAGAATTTGAACATCGTTGCTGTCTAGTTCAGATATAGAAAAAACGAGATATACATCGGAATTGTCTATTTTTTGTGTGTAGTAGTGGGCTTGAAATGTAACGGTCACTTCTACCAGTGGCTGCATCAAAAAAACTGGCTACTACTTAGATAGAAAATTTAAGATATGTAAATGTAGTAGTAACCTAGCCTGGGCTGGACAGGAAGTAGCAAAATAAAATAAACTTCTGGATAATTGTTATTTTTTGCCAACGTATCGTTGTTCCTGAAACGCCGGTAAGTAGGTGTTCAATTTGCTTAACGATTACTTGTATTTTTATTGAATTGAAAAATCCACTTTTATATACCTTCTTGGGTGAGGAGATTCGAACCTGAGACCTCTAGCTCACGGAGCCTGTTCCCTTACACATAGACCACAACTCGGATTGTTTTGTGAGAGAGAAAAGAGTGAGATGATCCACAAAAGTAAGGAGTTTCTTTATAAGTGTACGGCACTTGAAGAGTATTTATTTATTTAAAAATAATTCGACATTGCTAGTGCCTCGAACTCTTTGGAATATGTTGTAGTATGTCTACAGCTATCCAGAAAACATTTTATTTCGACATGAACTCCCTAATTTTGCGCAGCATCTTACTTTGCGATGATAAACTATTTTTGTTATAGTTTTTTCGCCTGAACTCTTAACATTTCATGCCCAGGACGTTGAACTCTTCGAAATATCACTCCTGTACGTTGAAAGATCGAAATTCGGTGAGATGCAATCAAGCCATACGCGAAGTTCGCATCTCGTTTTTTAAAACGAGATTTTTGGTGTAAATCATTTGAACTATTGTTAAAACTTGTAAGAATTCCTTGAACTTTGCTGGATGCAAGTAAATTTGAAATTTTTTCATGAGATGCTGACAGTTGAGATGTTAGGTTCACACCGGTGTCGTCAAGCTCGTGAGAGATTCGCTGACTAATTTAAAAGTGCTAGTGGCGATCTAGTAATTGGATTATATTTTCTGGGAAAGACAGCACCATCTAGTATCATATTTTCTATGTATTACTACACAACCGCTACGTCAGTAAAACTGTTTATAAATTCTTATCTAGTACTGACCTAGCTGCTAGCAAGAAAATGTAATCTAGTCAATACTATTTACCTACTAGGTTTCACATCGGACGTACTAGATTCATTTCTACTCGGGGAGGAGCGTAGGTAGGATGTCCGTGCGCGCGTGCACCGGCCGACAGGATGGTGACGCGAGTGGCAAAAGGGAGAAGGACGAGATGATAGGAGACGGTGAACGCGACGAGGAAAAAGGGCGGACGCAAGGGTGACAGGCGTGAAAAGAGAAGAGAGAGGGCGCCTGGTACGCGCACGATAACTACGATAACAACTACGTGCTACAAACGAGGAGAGGAACGAGGATGAAGTTGGAGAAAAGGAGGAGAGACGCGAACGTGTCAGCCGGTGACGTTACTGTTGCTTTCACGAGGCTCCTACGGAGGAGATTTGCGAGACAGTAGCGAGCGAGCCGAGGGAACGAGCCACTCGCGATTGGCCAAAGGAAATGACGAAGAAAACGATGAGGAGGAAATCCAGCGTGAATCGAAAGTGCTAGGTGGAGAGGAAGGCGCGGTGAACGAGGCTGCCCGGAGACCGATTAAATTGCCGTATCCGTAGGGTTGTTATTATATTATTACATTCGACATTCGCGCTCGCCGCAAGATAAGGAACGAAGGACGCGAACACGGTGGTAAAGGAGGCGCGACGAGAGAGGGAAGACCACGCGCAATGATCGCCTGGAATTGAAAAAAAAGGAGAAAATGGGAGAGCGAGAGAAAGAGAGAGGAAGAAGAAGATGAAACGAGAAGGAATAAAGAAGACGAGCCTACGGCCTTCGTGCTATCCGTGGATGCGTCCTCTCCTCTCTTCTCTCTCTCTCTCTTTCTCTCTCTTGCTCTTAGTTTCTCATCTCACCTGCGCTCTTTTCAAGACTCCAGGAGCCACCTCGAAGGCCGAGGGGACCAGTTTGTTACGAGCACCTCTCGAGTCCAAGGACCTTGCTCCTCCTCTCGAACGACCTTGAACGACCTTGAGCGCAGCCCGGGGAGAGGTGCGTGGCGCGGTAGCCGAGCCGCGCGCCCGCGCGCGGTCCCTCCATCGTTTGTACGTGCGCGATCTCCGAGCAGACCTCCAATTCCGAGGAGTTTGTTTCAACATCCTGCAATCTGCTGGTGGAAGCCTGCTTATTCTACGCTTCGCCGTCCACCGACCTGAAACGTTCGAGCGCACATTCAGACGAGACCGTCCTTTCTCGCGGTTCGCGACGTTTTCAAGCGCCGATGAAAGTGTCGCGCGAAATCGAAACGTAGAATCGAACGTCCCGTCGTCTAGCATCGATATCGCGCGATGAGAACGTTGGAATTCGGGGCCAAGCGGGCGCGTTAATCGCATACTTGACGATGCGACGCGGTCTCGCACCTTTCACCTTTATCCCGTTCGAGGTACGTCGACCCGCAAGAAGAAGTTCATTAATCCAGCGTAACGCACCCGGGTCTAGTACGCGAAAGGTCCCACCGAGAGGTCGTTCGATTTTTTTTATCGATGCATGGCACGGACGTGTACCGTCGATCGGCGAATGACCGATGGGTTCGATGGAACCGTCTGTCCAATGATTTCTTTTTCTGCGCTACACACAAAACGTTATAAACCCTGCTCTCTTCTGTATGTACAATCGAGCGAACGTTTGAGATAGAATCGTGCGCGAATTGTCAGCAATCCAGTCTTAGGAAAAAATATCGTAAGGATCCTTTCGCGCCGGTCACCAATGCCGCGGGGCATTCAGGAAGGCGAATGCATTAAGCGTCCGTTACATCTCGAGCCGAGGATCGTTCTTACGCACAGCTTCTCCAAGCTGTAATGATGGGTACTCCGGGCATATTAACCTCCCAGTATAGCTCCGACAGTCCCCCGCAATCAATTTTCAGTTTCCCACAGTTGCGTGCGCATATTCTCAATCTCTTCAGCTTCGACGAACTCTTTCGAGCTTCGTCTTCGTCGTCGTCGAGGAACTTTCTCGCGAAAAAAGTTGTTTTTCGGTCCATCGTCGCTATGAAATCTCGCAGAACGAAGAGGAGAATATAATGGAGAAGGTGAACCGCGGGAGAGAGAGAGAGGTGAGCTGCGACCGCAACGGCACGCGAAGTTTTCCACGAGTTCGATCGAAGATTAGCTCGTTCTTCGCGCTGGTCGCGGAGCTCTCGCGAAGGAGAGACCTTTGATCCGACGAAGTCGGCGAGAATAAGACAAAAGATAATTTATCACCGCCACGGTGAATGTCAAAGAACTCTCTTCCGCCAGTTATAGGCTCGCCTTGACCCTCGCCATGCAACGACGCGGCCTTCCAACTTTTTCGGCTCGATCCAGCCTCCTTCCTCTCTCAGCTCGCGGCGGCTGAGAAGATGCGATCTAAAGTCAACCGAGAGACGGCAGTACATTGGGCTCGATTATTCCCAGTTGTATCCGTGAGTAAAAGGTGAATAAAAGGTGGCGTCGAGTTAACGAGCCCCGACGCGACGACCGATCGAGTCAGTCCCAAGCGATAGCCCACTCAAGAGCTCTTCCCACGAATTAGAATTCACGGATCCAATTGAGTGGTAGCGGTGGCTCGCAACAATAGGACCTTGACTCCCTCAGCTTCCGCGAATACCGTTGCCCCGGAGTATCCTCCCGAGCCAGATTGATTGCGAAGATACCAATAGGAGGATCCCGCTCGAGAACAAAGTCGAGGAAACGCGATAAGTTCGCGTGCCCCCTCGTGCTTTTTGGCATTTTAATTGGCAATAGACTCGTAACTGTGAGAACCGTTTCGATCTGACGATTCCTTTCGTAGGAAGCAAGAGGTCGAGGTATCCGTGTCAAGTACCGGTATTCGTAGTTCGGGATAGGCCTACCCAAAAATAATTTTCTCTAGGTCGTGGATCGGACCGTTGATTCTCATCGTGAAAAGCCTTGGTCACTGGCAAGAGAGATTCCATCGTGCGTATATCCCGAGCAAGTTTCATGGCACTCCGCGGGACCAGGGTCAAGGACCCCCCGGAAGATACGTATATCTTTGTCTAAATGACATGTATCTCGTCGCGTATGTATCAGGTGCAAGCGTGCGTGCGTGCGTGCGTGTGCGGCTTAAGTTGAGCCTGAGCCGTAGGCCTAACCTCAACTACGCGACATCCGCGAAGCGTGTCGTCCCGCTTTGCGATACGCCTGACGTGGACCAGCCGGTGGTGACATCCGAGCCTCGTCGGCGCTTCCTCCTCGGCGCAGTTTCCTCATTCCACCGCAAGTAGGACCCCTCGCGTCCCTCTTCATCCTCTTCGACCATTCTCCTCGCTTCCTCTCCGTTGCACCTTCTCCACCAAGATATCTTCTTCGTTTCCCTCGTCAACCACCCCGTTCTCTCCACCGCCCAATCCGCTTCTTCGGTTTCTTCTGATTCTACGTCTTCTTCCACCGCGACTACTCTTCCATCCGCGTCGTCATCCCCCTTTTGCGGGCTTCGACCAGGCGAGTAATGCGGTTGGAACGTGTCGTTCGTCATACCGCGGACGATACCTTCTCGCAAGGCGAGCGCCATCGTTTGTTCGCGTGGTTGTATTTTAAATCCTGGGCGCATCTTGGGTTCGAAATCAGCTTCCGTCTACTTACTTTCAGGACCGGTCGATCAAGGCTCCACCCGCTTTACACGTGGGTCTGTCTTCGGAGCGGAGAAATTCGCAATTCCGGGTCTCTACTAATATCTCGTCTGGTCGTTCATTCTTAAGATTCAGGGAGCATAGTCGATGACGCAAATTTCTCCTTCGCATCTCGCCTTCTCGGTTGCCCAGACCACACGGATTCCACGTGGCGGGACGTCACGCTTTTTTCCCGAACCTCGTGCGTGCTTTTTCCAACCACCGTGGCCGCGTACTCGCTCTTTTTTACGCTTCTCCATTCCGCTTCGACAGGTACACAGAGACGGCGTCCGGACGTTGACCACCCAGCGAGTTTACATGGCCACCGTCCAGAGGCACGGGCACTCCGGAGGATAGTACCAGCGAAACGATGGAAGTATCATCATCCATCAGTCTCTCCGATAAACGTCCGCACGGTGATGTCTTCGTTCCTTCGTCTCCTCGTGTGCGCCCTTGGGCGTCGTGGCCTTCTCGTCTCTCAAGTCAAAAGTGAATCGGTGCGTCGCTTCGCGGTGCGACGATTACGAAGCGAGCGCTTCCCACGAGGAGAATAGACCCATTAGCCTCCGCCTCGATCGTATCGACGCGCGGCGTATTATGAATGGTCTCAAGGTTAGGTGGCTCGACGGCGTGCCCGAAGAGTTCATCGATTCCACCGCACTCGTCGTTACCTCCTCTTGTTCGAATAAGCCGATGGATTACTCCGCAAAAAATGTCAGGGCTACCTTTATCCGTTCGTTATTCAGAAATTATGCGAAAGGACATGGAAAATTCCATAGGGTGGGTTACTCCAGGAGGAAGCGCATTGGTAAAGGTAACATGATCCAACGTGGTCGGGCAAGATCCAAGGGGCAGATCTTCATCGAATTCCGTTGCGTCCTTAGTTACTTTATAAGTTGTCCGGCAGACGAGTCGTAAAGTTAAACGATCGACCTCGAGGTGACCCACGAGAGAGATACTCGGAATGAATGGCGCGAAGAACGGTGACTGTCCTGTTTAATATCGCGCGCGCTCGAGCACCCGGAATTCTTCGCGAGTTCTACGAGTGGCACAGGTCCCCATTGACCTCACCTCGTATCTCGCGCGCCACTCGATTCTCCCGTACGAGCCAATTATTTCGAGGACCCGCGCCAGGGACAGGAACGATCGTCCATTTCCTGTATCGATGGATTCACCTCACGTGCATGTTAGACGCCACACGAGGCGATCGAGTAGGGCAAGCGGCACGTAGTTCCAATTTAGAGGCAGACGGATCTCCGCTCGCAACGTGGCGTGGAAAACGGTTCGAAAGGGTGATCGTTTCTCGCGCTGCGCGGTACCGCGTCTCGTTCCCTTTGACGCGGCTACTAGTCTCGCGAGGGTATAACGAAGTAAGGATCCGCGGATGGTGGAGAACGCGGTGGTAAGAATCCGTGGGCGCGAGAAAGGGTAGGAAAAGGTGCGCGCGTAGATGACGAGGGTTAGGATCCACAGTAGGTGATAAACACGCGACCTGGACCGAAGGACGAAGGAGAAGAAATGGGAGAGAAAGGTCGAATGACGCGCCTGTTTAAACAAGCCTCTCGTTTGGCGGTCTGCGTGCTGGTTTCTAAAGCATCCTTACATCTACGACTACGTGCGTCGGATTAATTCGAAGCATCCTTTTGAATCATCTCTCTCTCTCTCTCTCTCTCTTTTTCTCTCATCCCTTTTCTTCTCTCGTCTCGCGCCCGACGCGTCGGTCGTTTCGAATTTCACGCTCGCAAGTCGAGCTCGATTTCGCTCCGCGACTCTCCGCGACGTGGCTCCCTTCGGCGCGCGTCCCTTTGCCGCCTCGCCGGCGTCACGTCGGATTCCGACGCGTCTAATGTCGCGACTCGTTTCGTTCTCCACCGTCCTTCCACCCTCCCTCCTCGTTTGCCTCCGTCCAGCATCTCCGCCTCTTTTCATTCCACGTCGCCTCCTTCACCTTCCTCTCGTTTTCTCCTTCTCCTTCGACCGCCCTCCTCTTCGCGATGGAGCACCGGGATCCTCTCTCATCGCGCGAAATCCATGTAATCGATTTCCTGGACCGCGACTCCGCTGGATCTGCCGCTCGGATATTACGATCCCTGCCTCCTCTCTGGCCCCGGTAAGAAAGATCGCGCACGATGCGGTTGCATTACCCTCCTGCCACAGCCCCTACCTACCGCCCAGGATTCACCGTTCCCTTTTTCGATCCTTTTGTCCCTGCCGACTCACCGATCCCGTCGCTCGGTCCTGCGGCCGAGCTCCCACATTGTTTTCCCGATTTGCAGTCGGCTACCACGCTCCTATGTATCCTTACGCGCGCGATCGTAACTCTCGCGTGTAAACATCTGCAATTATAAAATGGTTTGCGAGCGTGTAACGCGGGAAAGAAATCCTCCAGCACGTGGACGAAGTGCCTCGCTACGAATTCTATCGAGCCTCAATAGACCTGGGCTTAGAAGCCAGTGGACGCTCGACTGGCGTCCAGTTTCTCCATCTACCAACGCGAATTCTCGTTTTGTCCGGCGCGCCACTAGGATCTCATTGTGCGGCGCTTCCGCCCCAGGGCAAAGAAAGCGAACGCGTCCTGAAAGAATAAAGCGAGTTAATGCATTTCCGGGCTCTTTCTCTCTTTCTCTCTCTCTCTCTCTCTCTCTCTTTTTCTACGACTATGACGCGAGCGATTGAATCGCGTCTCGCGGATACACGGAAACAGGTCGTTCTCCCTACGTGGCGGCCGAGGGCTCGTAAAATCGTGGCGTAAACGCGAACGATGATACGTCATGCGCATCAACGTACCGGGACCCTTATAAATCGTAATGCATCGCGAACGCGCGTCCCATTAAATTGATGCCCAGGTCTCGGTAGCCTTCCTAGGATATCCATGGGACGGGAACGCAACGCGAGCGAGTCTCTTCCTCGACGAAATTTGCATTCGCATTCCTAGTCTCTCTTTTCCGCATGAACGGGTTTATGTATCTTCGCGCGGCTCTTGCGGTTGGTGAGGAGGACGAGAAGAGGAGGAAGAATAAGACGGGAAAAAAGAAGTCAATCATGCGAATCGATACTGGTATCACCGGTCGCTCCTTCGCCGAGTGAAACAAATCGAATCGCGCGAAGCGGGCTCAACGATCGGTGCCTTGACGCGCGAAGGAATGAAAATGCCACGTGTGCGCGTGGTTATCGAATCGACATCCCCTTGCTTCCCACCTAATGGCCGTAATGGAGAATCCACCGTGTGGGAAACGAGGGTGTAGAATCTTCCCAAAATTCTCTATCCAATTCGTAAAAGTGATTCCTCTACGACTACCAGCACCCGCGCTCGGCCTTCTCCCGGCGTCGAGCGTAAGCGCGCGACCTTGGAAAATTATATTACCCCGTAAAACGATCGGAACTTCCTCTCGGTGCTGGTGGAACGGATGGAACTATTATACGCGGATCCCGGCGAGCGGATCCCTAAAAGAGCCGCATCACTGAAGTTCCACGTTTATCACCCGCTGACAGCCGGTCGGACATGATATCCTGGCTCCCTTTGAATCGAGGCATTAGGCGCGAGGGTAGGCGAGCTCCTTTCGAGGAACACAGGCGAGCATAACCGACTTCCGGGGCTCGTAGAGCGACCGCGCACCCGGCCCCATCGTCGTCCCGGTCGTCGGGACGCCGATGTATAGCAGAGAGAGGAGAAGAGACGTGGAGAGTGGAGAGGACGAGCATCCTCGTCCTTTTACGCTCCAACGCCGCGCGCACCTCCGCGCGCCATTTAAGGCCGAGCACTCGTCCAGATCATTTTCATGCTCGGTTTATGCTGCCTAGGTAGAAGCGGGCGCCCCGGATCCTACGTATCATCCCCACTCGCAACCGGACGAGGAGGATCCTGGTAGCCACAATGTTGCCGCACCTTCTTCCTGCCCCCGAGAGACGAATCCTCCGACGATCCTGTTGGCGATACACTTATCAATGTCGATACCCCTGTTAGATCAGCAGTTAAGGATGCGCGTACCGCCGACTCACCGGTTCCTCGTGATTACGTACACGCCGATGGAGAACGACGATGAAACGTCGTAGCCACTTCCGGACGCGCAGCAGTAGCGACAGCAAGCATACGAGGCGCCAAAGATCTTTGGCTCATAATAAGATCCTGGGCTCTTCTTATCGGAGAGTTTCCATTCGCGAGAGCAGACCTTTGCTCTCGGAATTCTCTTCGGCTTTTTACAGGGGCCGCGGGTGTTTCTCGGTGGTTGGCGAGCATTAAAGTTAATGGCACCGTTGTTCTCCCATGCAAATAGCATTCTCGGGAGATCGGTAGGACCGGTGCCAATTACCGAGACTCGAAACGAGTTACTTGTCTCGAGGATATTACCCCAGCTGTAGATCGGCGTCCACAGAAGTCCCCGCGGACGTTTTCGCACTTCGCACGAGACAGCCTAGCATCGTAATCCTCTACTTTCTTCGTCTTTCTCGTGTTTTTTCTTTTTTATGAGAAACTTCGTCGGGATCATTTCTCAAGGCCCGAGTGTTTACCCTGCGTCCGAGTATGTGGAAGCAAAGTCACGCGACCATAGTTACCCGATGTACATACGCGGTGCCGAGCGCGGACTCGCGAAAGTTAATTTACCGTACTGCAGCTTCGTCCTGCTCCTCCACGTCGTCTCATCTCGTGGAATCGCCATTTTCCATTCGGGACTAACGCTCCTTGCATCGGTGTACGCATTATCGTCGTAACAAAGTCGGCGGTACACGATTTGCCGTCTCCGGTATTCGTGAACCACGGGTCTCTTCGCGTTTTAAGAGACGACGGTCCTCGAGGAGGAGCACAAGGAGGAGCATCGTCCAACGAGGACATCCTACGCGGGTCATCAGGATACTCGAAACGTCTTAATACGTATCGTCACGCACCTGTCGCGAAATGCAGTCGGGTCCCTTTTAAGGCAGCTCGTGTAGGGGTACAGGACATCGTTCATGCTCCGCGCTCATGCTGGCCGCGTACAAACGAGACCACTCGATCGTCCCTGTCATCCGCGGGGACGCTTGAAACGCGACCCACAATGTCACGGGCGTCCTTACCAGGGTAGCTTAACGACCGCGTGGACCGTGACGCGGTCGTTGCTGGTGGTTGCGCCGACGTAGATAACGAGATTGATACCCCTGCCTAAACGCGCCGATAGAGAAAGGAGAAATAATAAAGGGAAGGGCG
The DNA here is from genome assembly GCA_944319695.1 of Tiphia femorata. Classification (NCBI taxonomy): domain Eukaryota; kingdom Metazoa; phylum Arthropoda; class Insecta; order Hymenoptera; family Tiphiidae; genus Tiphia; species Tiphia femorata. The sequence continues at coordinate 5,278,568 of OX090899.1, forward strand.
CAACGGAAAGGGGGTGGAGGTCGAATATGCGAAAGGATATCTCGGTTGGATGGCCGTCGTGAAATCGAAGCGTGGCCCTTTTAAGGCTGTCACCCCTCGTTCATTTTTCATGCTCGCTTTATGCTCCCCGCGTACCAATGGGAGCACTCGATCGTTCCTATCATCTCTCCCGAGTGAGTCTCGAGGCTTTCGCGATCGACGAGGATGCAGGCACCGCTACTACCACTATTACTACTTCTCGGTCATCTCGTTCCTCTTCTTCTTCTTCTTCTTCTTATCCTCTTCGCCCTTCTCCCCGTCTCTTTACCTCCCACTCCTTTCTCCTCCTTCTTGTTCCTCTTCACCTTCTCCTCTCGCTGATGGTGCAACGATCCTCGCTGACGTTAGAACGGCGCGCGGTGGTGCTGCTGCTCCTGCTGCTTGCTGCTGGCGATGCTGGTGCTCCCGGCGCAGCGCATTGCCTTCTATAAATAGACTCGTTCGGGCAAGCGACTGCGCGATGTGACCTTGGGGAGAAATCACCTTTAGACCCACCAGGATTGGTAGATGGAACGGGAGAAGAAAGGAAGTACAGGTGGATGGTCGCGTAGCTTGGTCCAATGAAGAAGGGGACGAGAAACAAATAGAAGCTCGTAGCTGAATAAGGGGTGGATAAGAGTGGAGGTGGTGGAAGAGAAGGTTGGAACGCGATCTCTTCGCGTGTTATTACGTATTCGTATGAAATGGCCACGAGGTTATTCGAGGGTGTGGAATGGTTAGGGTAACGAATTATCAGGAATGCTGGACGTTTGTTTGATCCTGCTTGGGAGATCAAAGGTGTCGATCCGATCTCGGGCTTAAAGATTTTATTCGCGATCCTGGGATGCGAAATAGAGAGACGCTTACGGCGAGGAGACGATAAGAAAGAAGAGCCGAAGATGTTTGCCGATCCTTTGAAGACCCGATTCTACCGATCGCGAGAAATACGCGTAAGCGTGGTGAAATATTGCAGAATGCAACGGAGAATGCCGGCGGCGGGCGAGAACGTTTATGAAGATTCCGCGAGAGTAAATATAGAGACGGACTTTCCGCTTGATATTAAAGTACGAGAGTGTAGGGCTTTCGACAAGGCCGCAGCATTCGCGAATCTCTTAGGAAAGCACTACCAAATTGCCTTTGCGACTGGCTCTGAAAGAACCGACAAGTGACACCGGAAGTCGGTACACGCAGATTAGAATGCACGATAGTCTTAATGAAGGCGGATCGGGGAAGCTCTCGAGTGTTTATCACCCGTGCGCGAGGAAAGCGGAAACAGGAGAGGCGGGTAGGAAAATTAAAGGGAACCGACAAATGACTACTTCGTTACTGCGTACACAATGCACCCCTCTTGGCGTACGCACAATGTTGAAAGCGATCTAGAGAAGGAGGAAGAAAAGGGCAAGAGGGAGAAGCACGATCCTATTTATCAGTGGTCGTGCCTCGGCGAGCATTTCATTCCTTCGGGGCATCCTCTCGAAATAAGAGAAAAAATATTTTAAAAATCATCCACCCGCAGGGGCCCTTCGTCGTCCACACGGTGATTTTCATCGTCCGGGAAGAAGGCACGAAGGTAAAAGATCGAATTCCGCAATCTCCTTAACGTGACGAGCGAGCAAGAATCGCGGAAACGTTTTCGCGGAAGGCATCCACCGCGCGTCGACGGACAGGACGACTAAACCCTTCGGGATCCCTCCTGACGGCGCTCACTCGCTGGAATCCTTCTCGACAGCGCGAACCATTCCGCGGAGCTGATACCTCGGCAACCTTCGTACCGTGGTAATTCACTGTCTAATGAGTAATAACCATAATTATCGTCGGTGACGACCTTCGGTGGAGATTAACGGGGAGTGAACTTCGAGTTAGGAATCGAATCTTAAGATGAAACGGATTCGTGCCACCTTTTTTGATCCCTTACCATCTCTCGTTTCTCCTGATCTTCCTTCACCGTCGGACGGCTTCGTCTTCCTCCTTACTCTCTCGGCGGTGGATTCGCGAGGCCGCCGGTAACGTCGACGTCGTACCACCGAGAGTCCTTGACCGACCCTGAACCCTGAAGAGCGGTGGAAAGCCGCCTCTTACCTGATTGGCTGCGCACGCAAGAGTCAATGCCTCTCGAACGAAGCAACTAAAATACAGTGATTACGAGCGAGGGTGGAGGTGGATTGTCGGTGCGACGATGGTGGGAGGTGAAGGAGGAGAGGAGCTAAGCCACGAGAAAATCGGAAGGAGCCAAAGAAGTCGGAAGGAATGAAAGGGTAAGGTGTACCGAGAAGGAAATCACTGTTGTAACCGACAATGAGATAGAATAGTGGAGAATCTCTTGCGAATCTCGCCGATGTTTCGCCGGTGACAATTCCCAGCGAGCTATTCCACCATCTCAAAGGTACAGTGGTACCTCCTACTCACCTTCTTCGGCTTAACGTTTGTGTCTCCGATTCCATCCACCGCCGTGGCGGCGTGGAGACCGGCAACTAAGAGATTTTAATACGACGAGAAGAGAGGAGCGGAGATACGCGCCGCCGGATGATACCTACGTCCCCTCGATTCTCTTTCCTTCGTTCCTCTCATTTTACGAAGAAACGGAAACATAGTGATTACGCGCCTACCAAGAGAGGAGAGGATGGTGTAGCAAGGTCGAGCGAGTGGGAGGAGAGGAGAAGAAATGGCGCCACTCCGAGAGAAAAGGAGAAAAAGAGTGAAAGAGACGAGAAGAGGAAAGACCCCATGGAAGAATGAAAGGGCAAGGAATGCCGAGTAAATGACTAATGTCGCAAACTGGAAATTCACCGTTCCGTTTCCTTCATTTTACTTAATGATCGTCCTCCGTGCGCAACGCCCGTCGCTCGCTCGTCCTCTAGCGTTCGACGCGTTCGACTTTAATGAGAAGCTTCCGCGCGAGCGCGACCGCGGGACGAATCGTTTCTTCGACTCGCCGTCCTTCCACCTTTCTTTTCTCCCCTCTTCTTTTTTTTCCTTTTTCACCGTGAATGTACCGTTCGATGAGATACGGGCGAGACGGGCCGAACGAGCGACTAAATTTACGATATTACCTCGAATCAAGACCCGCTATGACCTGGTCGCGAGTAAGAGACAGAAGAGGGAGAGAGAGAGGAAGAAAGAGAGAGAAGGAGGAGAATGGAGACCGGAAGTGAAGGGAGAAGAGGAGAGGTAAAATGCAGGAGTGGAGTTACAATGAAGAAGTGGCGAGAAGTGAAGGGCAAAGTGAAGGTAGAGGATGACGAAGACGACGAATGCTTAATGTAACGTACCCTTTATCTTTATTATCCCGTAATGACGATCTTCTGGCACAACTTTTCTCACAGCTATCTCCATCTTGGACTCCGCCTCTTCCCGCGCCACCGTTGCAGTTGGCCCTCTCGCGTTCCGATTACACCCGTCAATCCCAGCCGACTCGCGATATACCGTTTAGAAAGACACACGGAAATGTCGGTGGCCGAGCCGTCGAACGGTGAAACGGGAATATAGAAATTACCGGGAGGAAGTTCGAGGTAACGCGCAAGGTCGGAGATGGAGTTGAGGAGGAGACGAGAAGATCGATGAAAGAGAGAGGAAGAGAGAAGTTACCGAGGCTAAGAGGAATCGGGATGAGAATAATGGCATATACTGGAACCGAGGTAGAGTGGAGTGAAAGATTCTTCTAGTAAAGAAAAAGAAATTCGTTTAAGTACGTCGTGACGATGGACCCCCTGCCGACTCTCACCGCGCATTCTTCGCCGATCGTTTCCTAGCGATGACGACGCGCTACCGTGCGTCGCGAGAAGTTCTCATGCGAGGCTCGTGTGCAAGTGCGGATCGAATATCGTCTCATTAAAATGATTACCATAAGAATAATGGAGGAAGGAGTAATTGGCGAGAAATGCCTCCGGTCTTTTTAGCTCGCTCTACGACCTGAGAAAGAGAGAGAGAGAGAGAGAGAGAGAAAGAGAGAAACGAGAAGTACCGATCGTGAAACGATAACAAATTTCGAAATTATCCGATCGTTTCTCGTTCTTCGATCGAGCTTCCTCGAACGAGGTCTCTTCCCCACCGCGTACCAAATCTATGAATCTTTCAGATTCCTCGCTGCTCGCTCCGTTTTCTTACCGAGGTCTATTCTTCCGTCCCGTTCGAGGAAACCGAATCGAAATGGAACGTGAGAGTGACTCGATACTCGTTACACGCCCAGAGATACCGAGCTGGCGGCGAGGCTTCGAAGAAGAAGCGTAGCCTCAACAAAGACGATCGAATTGGTGCCGTGGCGGGAACCCGTCCAGTCACTTTCGAACCACGTCGTCGGTGGCAGACCGTTTGACGTGCCACCGGTCGCTCCAATTAATTTTCGTGCGAGGAACCTCGTGTTACTAATCTACTAGGAGCACTTGTTGGGATAAACTACGATCATGTTAATCCAAGCACGGCCATAACCGATCGATCAAGAGCGAAAGCGATCCGATCCTACTTCGTCTCTACCACGGTTTCCTTGCAAAAGCTTCGAGACCGTGAGGCTAAATTAATAGCTTTAATTAATCCGTTCATCAGCCTTCTTCATTTTCTCTTCCACGATTTACCGCCCGACCCATCCTCATACGAATCCGCGCAAGATACGACAACGTTAAATTGAGCGTACGAGACGTTTCTCCTTCTTCCGAGCTCCTCTTCTCTCACTCCGTCCCTCGCGCTGGATCTCTCACACGCACCGGGAGATTCCCGTTGCTCCGGGTGCGCCTTCCTCGTCTCCACGATTTCGTGAGGATCCCTATTTTTCTAACGGTACGGTACGCACTAAGGCGGCGCCACGCCGAATCGAGGAAACGGTACACGAGTGGGCGTTTCGAGAAGTCTATGGCCACGGTGGAAGCGAATATCGTTCTTTCGTAGAAATCCTCGGAGCAGAAGGACGACGAGGTGCGCGGGTGAAGATCGAGATGATCGTCAAAAGCCATAAGGAAAATTCCAGCAGAGGCGCGACGCTTCTTCGTCTACGTGTCTCGCCTCGTGCGTCGTCCGATTAGCTAAAGATTAGAAGAGAGAAAAAGATCATCGCGGGATGGAAGTAGCATGTAGTTTAGCTGCTTACGTAACAGTAATTTCCACGGGACCGGAATCTTCTCACCGTAGCTCCTTTTATTTCGAAGTTTATCAAGAGGGGAAGACTTCAGTCGTGACTTCTACTTGCCCAGAGTGCATTAACACTTCGCTACCGCGACTCTTCGAGAAGAATCCGAGTAGTTGGCGATGTTGGTTAACGGTAAATCGAGTGTGCCTCAATCTATTCGTCTCGCGAAAAGCGGCGAGCGGGGCGTTTCCTTCAAGCGGACGCGTCACGTTGGCGTCACCGATTCGTTTGATCGAAGCTGCGGAGTTAGAGGTTAGCGAGGTTCGCATATTGCGAACGTCAAGGTACCGGCATATCCCCGCGATGACGACCCCAAGACGACGACCGAGGCGTTTGAGCGCGCGCACGGTTACACGCCGCAAAGGAATCTTCTCACGTTACCTTTGTAAGTAATCACGGGACATGCCTGTTAAATTAAATTCATTATCTCGCGTAATGGACAAAGATTCACCAGCGCTTACCTTTGGCCCCGTGTGTGCGTGGAGATGCAATCAGCCGCGCGAGAGATGATGCCCCGCGGGACAAGGGAGATGAACGACGCGGAAGGGCGAGACGAATCACCAATAATTGTGACATAATTTCTGCAATAAAATATCATCATTTCCGATCCACTCCGACTACGCTCTTTCCGCCCTCCTCACCGCTGATTGCACATTTAATGGACAATTCGAGGGCATGAGAGAGGGCAATTTGGTATCGCGTGCTCCTACCGTCTCCGTCGAGGAAGGATGAAAATAGTACGTGGAAGGGAAGCGAAGGGACGCGAAGGTCGTCGATCGAGCTCGCGCGGAAGGGACGTTCCCTTCTGCCGTTCTCCAATACCGAGGGGTGAGAGAAGGCAAACCACTCGTTGGCGAACCCGCGATTTGCAAGCAATGGCGTCGGGCTCTCTCGCGCTCCTTGGTCGCGCAAAAAGCGACTTCCTCGATAAGAGAAGGCGAGGAGAAGGCGAGGAAGAAGAAGGAGAAAAAGAGGTAAAAGGATAGGCACGCCGAGTCTCCGGACTTTCGATTATCCACGGGCTCCCTCGGAAGCGCGCTGCGCTCTCTTCCTTCTTCTGTTCTTCTGGCAGAACGGGAGAGAAGTGGCGACTGCACGATTCCGCGAAATCGTACGGCCCTGAGAAGAGTGGTAGGTGTGCGCGCCTCGCCACCAGGCAGTTTGACGGTGATTAATAGTGGCAGTTCTTCTTTACCCGATTTGTGTAGTGGCACGGTGTATCGTGTGGGGTGATAAATCGCGCGGTGTTTTGCGCGATCGGCCCTTTTTTACGCTCGCATTCCACCGACGCGAAATACCCGGCGCGTTGCTCTCGACTCCGCAAGAGATACCTTCGTGCCTCCTTACGAGCCTAGTAGAGTCTTCTTAATCCACTCTAATCATGGGTGGAAATTTTTCTTTGGCCACCGGAGCGACCGGAGCCCTTCGATCCCCATCCGTAGTCCGAAGCTCGTTACAAGATCGGCGCAAGAAGGGATCCGTGGAATTTTTGAAAAATTCATAGCCGCCTCGATCGCGTCTGATAAAAAGTCGGGAGAAACTTTTTGCGCGTGGCCGGAACTTTTGTTTAGTCCTGATGGACGTTCGACGAACCGATGAATGGAACAGCACCCTCTTGCGCATCTACGAAGCAGAACGACGAGAGCTCGGGCTCCCGAGAAACGAGGATGAGGCTGCGAAAGAGAAGTCATCGGGGGCAAGCAGGCGAGACGAGAAAATTCAAAAAGTTCATAGCTGCCACGATCGTTTTTAATGAAAAACGGAGATAAGTTTCTTGCACGTGGCCGGAACTTTTGTTTATCTCGGGTGGACACGTTCGACGAACCGATGAATGAAGGCAACACCCTCCTGCACGTTCACGAAATCAAATGGCGAGGGCGCGGGCCCGCGTGAAACGAGGATGAGGCCGCGGAAAGAAAATCCACGGGGGCAAGAAGGAAGGCCGAGGAAGGCCGAGGAGGAGCGAAGGAATGCATACTCTTCGCTTGGGCACGTTCGCCGGTGGAAGACCAGCCGATTTCTCGTTCCGATGGCTGCACCGTGACTGAAGCGTCTCACCTTTTCTTCTGGCGAACTCTTCGTTAACCACGCATGAACGTGCTGTAGATCAGGTACGTCGCGATCGTCGGTGTAAATCGAGCCACGATCGAACGCGGAACCGTCATGACGAGGAGAAACGGAGGAGAGAGCGAACGAGAGAGCAAAGAGGTCCGGGTACCCTGGTTACCGAAGAGGAGGAAGACAGCGAGCGAGAAGGGGAAAGAAAGAAAGAAAGAAAGAAAGAAAAAGAAGAGAGGATGGAGAATCATTAAAAAGAGATGAGCTCCGGGATTTTTTCCTTCGGTTCTCATTTTTCAAGGACAAACCATCCCCTTCGCCTCGGCGAACCCACACGGGTGATTCAATTTAGATGGAATAACCTCGGTGACTCCTCCTTTTGCCGTAGCATCCTTGCGCGATGCGATTAGTCAGGATGCGATGAGAATGGGATAGAGTTTCTCGACCCCCCTCGTGCTCGCGATCCGACCGAGACCGGCGTGGATAGGACGACGCGGGGAGGAGGCACGCCACGTTATTGTCACGCTCGAGTTGATAGGATTTGAATTTCCTCGAGTGCTACCGAGTCACGGCGAGCGAGCTCGAGGCTGTTTCTGCTGGCGCTGCTCCCCGATGATCCTTCACGGTACTCGCCGCGTGGATCGGGAGGCGAGGCTTCTCGCGAGACGGAGAGGAGCCACGAAGTAGAGATCGCTACGTATGCAAGAACTGCTCGAGGGCCGGGTGGTGCCCGAGGGGAATTGGCGCATCCTACTGCAGGATGCACCGAAGGCTTCAGCGGTTTCTCTCGCTTAGCCACCAAAGCCAGCGAGCCTAAGAGAAGAGAGATGAGCTCGCGGACTCCCCAAGACTCACGGAACCGTGACCAAGGGGTCTCACCTTTTCTTCTTAAGCCGGGGCTCCCTTCCTCGACGTCCATCGACACCGGCCACGAGGACGATACACCGCGAACCAAATGCGAGCGAGCGAGCAAACAAACGAACTCGCGGTTCAACAATGGCGTAACCCCGTACGGATCTTAACGAGCCAGTTGGAATCGAGCGAACTCACCCCTGCCCCCGATGGTGCCGTTGCACGCGGGAAACGACCATTACATTCCTACGATATTAAATTGATACGTCTATCTGAGGCCGTATCTATCTGTTAAGTGACTGGGAGCTTTCGCGTGTTCCGTTCCGCAGGCGCGAACGGGTAGGTGGTGTTGTGAATCATTTGAATGTACGGAGGCCCCTAGGGGATGGCGGGACGAGAAAGCTTGGCTCGAGGTTCACGGCACGAACCACCAAGGGTTATCGAGAGTTATCCCTCTCTCGATGGGCGAGTCGATTTTCGCCGTTTCTATTTCTAGCCCGGAGCTCTCGAGGATGCTTGGATAGAAGATTCATTTTTCATCCTTGGACTTAAGGGAAGGTTTACGAGAAACTTTCGTAGAAGCCAGAGGGTGAAAAGTTTCTTCCGAATTCAACGTGTGTAGGTACCTATTACAAAGTTCCTCGTTTGCGTAGAATACCTCGGCGTTGGACTCTCGATTACGTCGAACGCACGGTTGACAGGTCGGCTGGGTCGCGAAGGCCTCCTTCGGTAGTACCACAGTTAGACGGTTAAGCGAACAATTCGCATCGTGACTGGGCACACGTACAAAGAGCCACGAGAGGGAGAGGATCGTAAAGCACCGAATGCCACGGTTAGAGGTTCCGGGGTGGGCGGTGAGGGAGGATGGAAAGAGGTGAAGGCACGGGGTCGATCGTCGGCCACGTAACTTCGCACGATCCCGCGCGAGAAAATTACGCCAACAAAGAGGAATCGCGCTTTCGTATCGCTTTCGTACCGTTCGCTCGGCGGGCCCGGCAATAAGACGATCGTCGGGCCGAACCCTTTCGTGCACGGGCGTGCACGTGAACGTGGCCACTGCCCAGACGCCAAGGCCTCCGCTCCGTACCTCGCTTATTCGCATGTAGAGAAAACGGAGCGCACCCGCGCACGATTACCTCTACGAAGATGCTGGCTACTCCGCGCCTCGAGAACGGGCGAGTTGGCGCGCGAGCCATAAAACTCTACAGTTAGACGCCTAAACTCCTCCTGATCTATGGGAACACCCATTTTGCATAGACCAGGGGTACGCGCTGGGACAGGAGCGGCCCGAGGAACGCAAAAGGTGAGGCTCGACAGTTACTCGGTTAAAGTAGAGTCGACCCTGCCGGCCAGCCAACGGATTTCGATTGTCCGTTCGCTGCCGTTTCCTCGTTCATGGTGGGTGGGTAGGTCGGCTAGTGTGTAACCTGTCACCGTGGGACGCGCGAACCATTGTACGAACTTCTGGCCGATGATAACGTCGCTGCGATTAATGAAGATGTATCGTTTGCGCGCGAGGGCGAACGGTACGGCTGGAAGAACAAAGTGGTCGAGAAGGAGGCGAGGTGGATGGACGACGATGAGAAGCGGATGTTGGTGCGACAGGAACGCAGATGAAGAAGGAGAATAAGAAGGAGAATACGAGTCGAAGGTATTGTTCACCTCGACGGGACAACGACGTTCGCCACTTCGGCGGAAACCTTCGAGATGGTGGAGTTTCTTTTCGATAGTTGACCGAGAACGAAATCGTTCGGGCGAGTAGAAGAACTGGCGCTAGGAGATAAATCCTACTTAGCCCCCGACGTAAGTATGGTGTCCGATCAGCTCAACCTTTCAGGGTCACTAATTCACGATGCCACGGCGGCGTTACGACGAAACGTCGCTGGACCCCGCGGTGATGAAAAAGGAGGAGCGCGGACGGCGAGGGTCCTGCCGAGCGGGAGAAAAAGGGACGTAATGCGAAGATCGCTACGAAGAAGAACGGGTCAGCGGTAAAAGGGAACGAAGTATAATGGTTACGCTCAGGGAGCTCTCGTCGTTCGGGATATTATGGCGGACATCTGCAAAAAGTTCCCTGGGAAAAGGATAAAGGAGAAAGGGGACGAGGAACGTAGGGAGGCGACGGGACGGTTAGGCCTATGGCGACAGGGAAAGAAAGGACGGCGAAGAAAAAATGAAGAGGCGGGCGTACACCGCCTAATGACTGCAAGCCGGACCCGGCTTCGTTGAATATAATCAGAAAGGACGGAGGATGGTGGACCAAGGTCACCCGCGATACTGCGAGGCTCTTCATTGGAAAAAGGAAATGCTCCTCCGTTTCTTTCTCTTATCGTAAATCACGAAGTATCGCAGCTCGTTGCCGAGTCCGCGAGTTTATCGAGAGGACAGATAGCAATTTATGGCGCGAATAAACCCTTTACCCGCGGCGCGTGAGAACAGTGAGATCAAAGTTTCGACGACGGAGACGGAAGAAAGGAGAGCGTCGAAAGTGATTCGCCGTGAAAATGGAGGTTAATTCGCGGTCTGTAGACGTTATCGCAGTAGCGCATCGAAGAGGGTCGTCCTCCCACGACAAAGGGGTAACGGGGGTGGGTCGGTGACACGAGTTCCACTCGTTTCTCTCAGTCGATTCCCTTAGCAGACCGGTAACGATCCTCGCGTGTGTCTAACGAGGCAACGTTACCGCGTAGAGCTTCAATTTTCTCCTCCGGCATGTTTCGTAGAAAAACTCTGGGCAACCGGGTAACGCGCGTACGACACTGTTCGCAAGATTCCACGGCCCTGACATTCAAGAGGAGACCTCCATTCGAAGATGAGAATCACGAATTGTGTGCTAACTGTGAAGCTGCTTCGAAGCCATTCTTCGAGATTTGTCCGCCCTGAAAAGTCTCCTCGTTACTCTTCACTCGATTACCAGGACCATCGCGTTCTTCTCGCGTGCCCAATTTTCTGTCGCGATTTTCTCATTCGAGCGAGATCGGTAATCGCCAAAGAGGAACGATCCACCCAAGCTACTCCACAAATATCCCGCAAACGAGGCAGCAAAATGAAGTTCTACTTCGAGGCCAGCTTCAACGGCGCGTTGGCGCGAAACTATGCCGAGTGGCGAACCAGTTGTCGACCGAAAAAGAATCGGTCGTTCCACCGGCAATTAGCAAGGGGTGATTCTCCTACGTCTCGTAAGCAGCTCGTTTGAAAATTTTCCCGCTCGTAAATTTCGATCCCGGCGACTTTGTCAGTTGGCTCGGGGCGAGGCATCCCTCGTTGTGTCTTACGAGGATATAAATATCGTCGTTTAACGATCACCCGATGTGCGCTAGCGCTAACGATCTCGCGGTATTCGCGTCTCCCGTTCGTATCTACTTCTATCCCGAATCGCGTCGTAAATCCAACGACGCCGTCCGTCCCCTGATCGATGAATCGACGGTTCTCACCTATCTCGCGAGTGAGGAAAATTTCCACGGTCCCGTGTTACCAAGTTTTACGAGCCGCGAGATCTCGAGTTTCGTCTCGAGCACGCAAGATCCTATCGGTCCACGGCTCGGTCCACCCTCCACAGTGGTGGCACGGTCTTATCGTCGGGACCTAACAGTTTCACAGTTCACCGGTTGTCAGTGAGCGCCCATTACCGATTACGATGCCGAGCATATCTACGCGGAACAACGCAGATCGGCGACGCGCACCCTTTTTCACCCCTTTTCGCTCTCCTCTTCTTCTGCGTTCTCACTCGTGCTTTTGCGATTCTGGCTCCGTAGGAGAAGTCTGCGGAATAAGCTCACACGCGTACGTCTTGCTGCGCGCACACTTTGAACCCTGAACGTCGTCGTTCAGAAGGAAATTACAGGTTCGAGATAACCCAACGTTCGAGAGGAGGCGTCTTGTCAACGACAGTTATGTTTGTTCGGCAGTCGTGTTCGCCCGTTCGAATGTAAATTACGCAATCTCCTCTCCCGGCAGTTATCCCCTCGGCTTTCCGACTCGATAATTAACTACGGATCGCCGTAGAATTTCGTGGAGCCCAATTATCGTCATTCTTCTCTCCCCTCGTGGGTTGAGAGGTAATCCACGCGATGAATAACCCCTTCGAGTCTCCCTCTTTCTCTCTCACCCCCATTTCCATACCCCTTCTTGCACGAGAGAATGCGCAACAAATTTCGCAACGAGCAATTTCTAAGATCTACGAAGAGGAGCCCGACTCGGCATCTCACGACTCATTATCCCGTCGATTCTCGCGAATTTTTCACCGAGCGTCATCCTCGCCAACGGTAATTGGAATGTTAGCGGAGGACATTAGGCGTGTCGATCGACGATAAATCCAGGCAAGGGGTAGGGAAAGAAAAATAATTCTCCATCGTAGCGGTGCGCGCGCGCGCCGACTGACGAACGGCCTCTAAAATCGGTATCCGAGATATTTCGCCGATGGTGGTATCGCTTTGACCTTGAATGCCAAAAATAAAATTGCAAATATCCCCGCGATGCGCGCACACTGCAGGAAGATCGTAAAGTACGATTAGATCCATCTACGCTTATGGCATTACGGTATCGAGTGTGTAGCCGACTCCGTTCGCGCACAGCTTGTAAGCTGTTAGTCTCGGCGAGGAGCGTATACTTATACACACGTGTATCGCCCGTTGTGGTATTCCAATTTTATCGGTTGACCTTGAATAGAGGAGGATCTCGTTAAGGTTCCCATGTACACAGTTCCCGAGAATCGGCCGTGCACCGGCAATTTACACCGTTACGTTACGCATACGATTACAATCGCTTGTGGGATTGGAAAAAATTCGCGGAACGACCAAACTAACAACGTTTGCCAGCACGCGCGTAGACGCACCCGCCGAACCGCATCATCGACGCCGGCGCCGCTTCGTGGCCCCCGGTTCTCCATTCTATCCGCAATTTCTCGATACACACCAAGCTGAAAGACGACGCGCTCTTATCGACCGGACGATTTATATCCCCTCGAAGTTCCACGACAAGTCTCCAATAACCGAACTCGTGCCATTTTCCGTGCGAGCAGTTTCATTAATAAGGATTCCCTCGCTATTCGCTTTACGCTTCGAATGCGTGCGCGCGAGCGGAATTCAAAATTAATCAACGGGGCGAGAATGGTCGGCGCGCTCCGCCATTCCTACACCTACATTTATCATGTTCCAGGATCGTTTCTTGCGAAAAGTTCTCTCGCGAAGCTTGCCTTCCTCGCATATCGAATTAACCGGCGAGACGGAAAGTCGCTCTTCCTCCGCCGTCCCTCGAGCGAGCTGGCGCGCGTGTTCGCGAACGCGGGCCTTAGAAAAACGACCCCCTGTGTACATAACGCTCGAGGATCGGGAGATGCGAACGGTATCCATCGTCGGTTACATCATTACGGTACGGTGGAGGCTAGTCGCCGACTACCACCATCGCCATCGAGGTATTATAAAAATTCGAGAGCTCGCTGGCTGCTCGGCGTCGGGCCCCGCGGCGTCATCTTCATCAGTCTTCAGCACCTGCCTGGACTCACCTCGGAGCGTCGAAGAGAGAAAGGAAGAAAAGAAAGGAGGAGGAGAGAGCAAGATAGAGGTGCATCGTCACGAGGATCGTGCCAAATTAATCTTCCTTATTACCTCGCTTGACCCTCCACGCGCGCGCGCGTTGGTATCGAACGAAAAGCACCTGCGCACGCTTCTCCCTTTTGCATACGCGCATCGTTCGGGATCAACGGCGAGTAAATCTCCGTTGGCGCACGCCTACGCGCCCACCCGACCCTCCCTCGGTGCTCGATCGAGCGAGACCGTATCGATCGTTTCGATCGAATCGTTGCCTCGTGATTCCTCGACGACTCGTCGAGTCCTCCTTCCTTCGTCGTGGGAGGAGGACTCGAAGAAGGGCCCGAAGGTGAATTCGAAGGAGGAATCCTCCGAGAGGTGGAAGAGCAGAGGACGTAGAAGGGAACGAGGTGGAGACGAGCAGCTGGTGCCACGGTGTTCGCTTAACGACGCGTTCTCCAAGGACGTAAATCAGAAAACAATTCCACCGCGCGACGCGGTCTCCTCGTCTCGCGGGGCGCCACCGCTCGTCTGGCACCGCACGAGCGACACGCCGGCCGGAGAGTACCGCGAGGAGGTAAGAGAATAGTGTTCGGAGAGGGACGAGATGAGGTGGCCGAAGGAGGGAGGGAGGGAGAGTGAAAGAAAGAGGGATAGAGAAACGGTAAAACGTCACTGTTCCCTAATTATGCGAAGTAACTAGCCTGCGTCGACTCGTTGCGAGAACGGGCCGGACGTGGGGGTATGAGGAATGAAAAGGATGAAGAGGATGAAGAGGAGCAAAGGAAGGCGAGGAGGAAGAAGAAGAAGAAGAAGAGCCACGGAAACGACGAGCGCGCGCGAGCCTCGCGGTGGATCGCCAGGCGATTCCCCTGGATGGAGCCACGGTACCGCTAGATTCTCCGGCCAATCGTTCTCCACCTTTACCGGTCCTCCGCCAATCGGCGCTCAGCTTTGACCGGCAAACAGGCACGACCACCACTCGAGCTGCCAGGTTTATAAAGTCAGGCCGATGCGCCGCCTCGAAGACAGAGCCGTGCCGACAGCCCAGCCATCAGGAACGTTCGTTTCTTCCTTCGCCTCCTCGCTTTTTTTCCCCCTTCCTCTTTTGTCGTCACGCAGGGCGGCACGAGGGGATCGTGAGAGAGAGAGAAAGAGAGAGAAGGAAGTGGAGAAAGGAGAAAAGTCGTGGCGCGCGTGTGATAAACTCGTCTGCGCGGTGAACCGTCGCGACGCGTCGTCGGTCTCGCGAAAAGGTTCTTTCCTTCGTTTCCCGTCGCCAATCTCTTTTCCGTTCTCTCCTCGCCTTCGTCCTCCTTTTCTTCCCGTACTTCCGCTCCCATCTCTTCCATCCTTCTACGGTCCCACCTTGCGATCGTTTCTCTGTGTATCGCGCGTCCGCACGTTGAAGTCTCCGGGAGGTCAGTGAGTAACAGAGAGAAAGGGAGAAGGGAGAAATCCAAGTGTATCGGCGTGTGTTCGCGGACACGAGGTGAACCGTCGCGGAAGGAATCTGTACCAGTGGATATCCGGCCAAAGGTATGTGCGATTATCGACGGTGTTCTCTTCAATTTGGATGTCGATTGTGTGGGTATGTGTATGTGTATGTGTGTGTGTGAGAGAGAGAGAGAAAGAGCTACTCACCCTCCCTAGTTTTCGTCGTCGTGTTCTCGAGGTGACGAGGACCACGATTGGATCGCGCGACGAAGCACGCGGTGAAAAAGATTCTCGGAATTCGATGCGCCCAGGGGGATGGACGCGCGCGAGATCGTCGAGTAGTTCCTGCTCGCATCTGGCAAGAAGGATCGATTAACGGGTCCTCAGATCGTTCGGTGGAAAAGATCTGAGTGGACGATAAAAGTCGTCACGACACGCACGGTGGGACTTAACACGCGGTGAGAATCTCTCTCGCCGTTGTCTTTGTCGAATTCCAATCGTTCGGGGATGGTCGATCGTGGCACGACTCCGATGGAAAGAGAGGCGATCGACGAAATTGTGAGAATCGTCCTGCGAGGATAGACGAACGGAGAAATGTGTACGACGAGTGTAGTAAAAAAAAAGAGTAAACCCACCGTCGAACCTAAGTAAAAGATTCGCGAATAAATTGCGAAGTTAAACCGAGCTGGCTTCGCGAAAGGCGAGACGGAATGGCGGAAGTGATAAAAGGAGAACGATAAACTGGGCTCGGGGTACGCGAGAGCGCGAATAAAAGAAGAGATTTCGCTCGTAGATCCGTAGGATCGTCTCTCTTCTCCTCTCGGCGGACTTGCGCTCGTCATTCCCACGGTGAGCTCGCCGGGGAAACGCACGGTTCAAAGTCAGGGCCGTAGCTGGCGTTGAGTAACCGGCGCGCCTTCGTAATTCCCTAAGGCCGTTGTAAAAGAGTAGTGGAGTGGAAGTAGCCGAGCGCGAGTGTGTCCGGAGGATTTATGCAGCCACGGAGAGCTCATTGCAGGCCCGAGGCGTGAAAACGAAATGAATTTCTGCCCCACGGCGTGGCTAAGTTTTACGTACTCGTGCATTCCCTCGGGACTCTTCGTGCTCGCCTCTGTTCGCCGGTCCCAAGCCCGCGAATTCGACTCGCGTCGTTCGTATTCGCGATTCATCTTTCCGTCCAGAAAAGGAAAGATGATAGCTAGAGGATTAAAGCGGATAGGATAGGGGCTCTACGATTCGGAAGAATATAAGCAATCTGTTCTTCACGCTTAGTTAATGGTAAATTCTTGCTCGAATAAAGTTGATGAAATAAAAGAAGGATTCTTATTCTAATAAGAACTCAAATTATGGACTCCATTACAACTGGATGTGTATCTGCGCGTAAAGGAAATAGCCGAATGTAAGAGTGGATTGGATAATGATCAGGTGTTAGCGTGGAGTTGAGTCATTTTGCGTTCACGAGTTAAGCTCTGCCGAGGAGAAGGTGAGATTGCTTGGAGTTCCAAGGTAAAGGTCGATGAGCCGCGAAGGAAATATAATGCGAGAATATACTCCAACTTCTCACGCGCGACAATCTCACTCTTCTTCGACGAAGATACGAACGAGAAGACATTGAAAAAAGCTGAAAAATAATTGAAAACCACCCACGTCCGGATTATGCGAGGATGTAGAAAATATTTTCACAAGTATCAACTGCGCTTAACGTTCTTTCCCGAGAGATATTTTGGTACCTTTACGCTCGTTCACATTCGTCGCGAGCCTTTCGTTTCGTGTACGTGAGGGCGACGTGTGCCGAATAATCATGCTGGTACACGGCTGACAAATCGATTAATCTCTTAGGACCATCGACCCTCCTACGTCACGGAACACGTACGCACGGGTGTCGTCGGCGTTCCCAAAAATTATGTCAAAGCCACACCGAGCCGGCTTGTCCCGCACTCCTACTCCCCGATAAATAATTTTTCACCCGCCTAGAAGCACCATCGAACAATTCTGCTGACAGCCATTCCTCTTGCCGACACTCTAAGCGAGGAATTCACGACCATGGAAGCGTAACACGGGCCGACCATCTCACATAGTAGCACGAACAACTTCTTCCACCGAGTTTATAGATCGCGTTGTTGCGGGAAATACGCTACTCCGCCACACCTTCTCCGTAGGATATCTTATCGAACGATTAAACGAAAAATCAAGTTAATTATACCATCCCACTTTACTTTTTACTTTCGGAAGCTCGCGAATCCACGAGGCGAATCGAGAAACTTAATTGATCGATAATCACCTCGCGTGAGATAAATTACTTGCATAATTTAAACAATTCACCGCTCGAGCGTGTACCCTTCCACCCGCACGAAAATTGAGCTCGATTATTCGCGGCAATTTAGGCAAATGGAGAAACCGAACGCGGCCGGCGCCTGTGCGCCCTCCCTTCCCTTAATTCGCCACGCCACTTAATTATCCGCAATAGCACGCAGCTCGGTTACGCGATATCATCGCGCGATTAGAATCGTGGAGGTAGAGAGGTTCGCTAGTTGCATCCGCGCCCACGCTTTACCACCAGCGTCGTACGTTGACTAGAACGACCTTCATAAAAAGTACAAGAGCGCAGAGGGAGCACTCGGTTGCGTCCTGACACAGTATCCTGGTTTCTAAGAATCGCCCCACCCACCGATCCTAGCTCGGGACCTGATATCAAAGTCCCATTAGCGCTCACGAGATCGTGCAACAAGCCATAAGGACGAGGAAAGGGAGGGACCCTTAGGAACATGCTCTACCATACGCTAAGAAGCTCACCACCGCGTGACCAGGCCGTTCTCTCTTCCTCTTTTTCCTTCTCCTCTTTCTTTCCTCCTGTCTCTCCACCACCACCGCCTTCTCCTCCCACGTCATCATCCCCGTCGCCATCGCGATCATCGTCATCATCGCTTGCTCGGCCCATCGTCGTAATTATCATCTCCACCGTTTCATCATTATCATCATTATCATCGTGTGTTATCATCCTCGTTTCCTCGCGCGGGCTCCTCGATCGAGTGAATCTTCAACCCGCCTCGAGGTTCGCCAGGCGCGCATCCACGTCAGGCAATTGCATTCGGAGATGGAAATTATTTTCGCTCTAAAAATAGACTTCCTGCGTTCGGTGTCTGGCGATCTATATCGCCCGGAGTGCCACGAAGGAAAAATCATTATCCCGGCGCATCCCCCTACCCGCGTGCACGTGAACATGCGAGATCGCCGCGGAACGTCAACGCGAAATTCTACACGATCGGTACACACGGATAGAGAAGATCGCGGATAAGCGTGGGTAATGGAAAATTATTCCACGTCTCGCTGTTAATCCTCCCCTTGGCAATAGAGAGAGACAGAGAGAGAGAGAGAAAGAGAACATAATCCATCGGCAAATTACCACGCGAAATCTCATCATCGTGGTGGTCGTCTCGTCGTTGTCGCGGTAATCGTCATCGCGATGGTATTCCGTGTTCCAACGAGGCCCGCTTCGACTACAATCCGAAAGCCAGCCGTCTCTCGAAGTGGAGATAGACCCGAGCCAAGAAGTGAACGAACGGCGGCCAACACGGTCACGATTCATTAACTTAAAAACATCATCCGTGAGCGCCCGCGAACCACGTCCTCTTTTCCTCGTCCGGAGCAACCTGGCAGCACAGCGATGCAGCACCGGCAACCTCCTTCCCCCTTTTTTTTTTACCCGTTTCTACCTGCCTCGATTTGCATGGGCAGCGCGTGCGCTGCAACTCGGCTGCCACTCACGAGAAAACGACGACCGAGAAGCGTCGCGGATGATCCCTAGCCAATCGGAGTTCGCCGATCGGCCGCAGGAAATTGATAGAAAATTGAAGCGGGCGGAACGACGGTAGCTTACTCGTTTTACCAGCGGCGCGGCGATAAACGAGTTCTTCCTGCATTGCGACGCGTATCTCGCCTCACGGCGGATTCTCGATCTTGCTCGGTGAGCCAAGCCGCGGGGAGATAGGCGGAAGATCTTAAAAATATTTACCTCCACTCGAAAGTCTCCTCTCTCCCTTCGACTAGTGGACTCTCCGTCGCTTTTCTTTTTTCCCGCGCGGGGCGGCATCGAGGCACGACCTGCCCCACTATTCCTCGCGCGTCCGTCCGTCCGTCCGTCCGTCCGTCCGTCCGTTCGTCCGACGGCGGATCTTACAGGCGCCGCCTGGCCGTTGACCCCGAGCTCCCTACGGCCCTGACCAAGACTCCGTTTAGCTCGCGCGCACAGTCCCTCCTCCCTTCCTCCCTTCCACTCGACCATCGTCCTCGACCGCTCTCTCGCCACGGAGAAGAGAAGCGAGAGGACTCGGCCGGCAGCAGGTACAGGAGAAACACTCCTGAGAAGGAGCGCGAGCGAGAGACGATCGTTGTGGAGGAAGCGGAGCGCGGTCCTTCGCCATCCTCTCCCCGAGGGTGGCTAAGACGATGCGATAGTAGGAGAGCGAGCGAGCGAGCGAGCCCGACCGACGGAATTTTTTAATGCCCGTGAAATTAAATCCAGTGGTGAGCTGTGAATGCGTCGGAATCTTAAGCAGCCCGTAAGACGATACAGACCAAGGATCCCGCGAGGCGTTCGGTAGTCTTTCAGAGAAGCTATACGATGGTAAAATTACCGACCACGGTAGAATCGAACGCGCCGTGGAATTGGAGGGAAAAATTGCTCTGGATGGATGGACGAATGAAACGAGGGATGGATGCTCTCGTCGACGAAGAAATCGAACGTTGCGAGATAATGGACGAGTTATAGGAGACTCGAGAAAATGGGTGAGGTAATTTTAATAAGTGGGTAACGGATTGTCGATCGGTAGGACCGGACGTCGTTGAACGGAATTACTTAGTGAAAGAGGAGGACGTCTGTCCAGTTTGTCCGAGGCGATTCTATCTTGTCATTAAGCTGTCAATCTCCATTTGCGAAATTAATTCATCCTCGCGCGGTCCGTCACCTTCGGGGCTTTTCGTCGACCGCTTCCGTCGAGGATTCCTGTCTAATTTTAATTTAAGATTCATAGAGTTTTCGCAAATTTCTCATCCGCTTCCGCGGTACTCTCTTCTTGCGAATCGAGACCCCGTCCCGCGGCGAATCGACCTGTCACCCGCGTATGGCACAATGAGACGTCATGACCATTTACGAGCGAGTAATTGATTTCCCCTGATACGCGAACAATGGCCATATAGTGAGCGTATAATCGGCCCCGACGCCTTTCTCAATGACGAGCTCTCCGAACGTGCGCGCTACGCGCGCGCGTGCGCCTAGGGTTCGAGCCTCGTCCCTCCCGTCCGCCGCACTCAAGGCAAGCGACAGGTCAAGGCTCCTGTGCACGAGACTCGATCGTTCCCTCCTTCCTCTGCGTAAGAGGCGCGTTTAAAGGCGAACGAACTCGCAGGACAGTGCCAAGGCTCGCAATCATTGCCCGCCACTTAGCACGTTTCAATGCGACTTCCTGAGAATCGCGTGGTCACGTAGAACGCTCGTCGTAGGAGCGTATTGCGAAAACAGATTTTCGTCTGCCTCGTGATTTGCTTGAATGGAGTGAGAGAGAAAAAAAGGTGACAAGTCGGAATGACTTTTTAAGAATCCTCGAGCGACTATCCTGTCCAACCTTCAACGAAAGAGGATCTCGCGATGATGTAGTCGACGTAGTTACCGGTTATCAATTTTCATCCTCTCCTTACCGACACCCCTCGTGGCACGATCTCGTCTCGCGTTTGCACGCGATAATCGGTACCTCACCTCTTAACCGCGCGAGCGGAGGTCGTGCGATCTCGTGAAGATCGACGAGGGAGCGAGCGAGGGGGCGCGCGAGATCGGTACCGGTCATCTTTCGCCTGGAAAGGCGAGGCTAAAGATCGGAAGGAGGCGCGCGCGCGTGTTGCAAATTGATCGATTAGCGGTCCATGCGGGGGTCGGTACACAACGCGGCGTGACCACGGCGAGAAAGGAGGTCGTCGATCACGCTCGCGATATGCGATTGAAGGGGCACGATATGAAAATCGATACGAGAAAACGATACTGCGCGATGACGCGCGTATCGCGTGTCCTATCCCTTCTTGTGCGCATGTGTCGCTGTGTATTGTGTTGCGCGTGCGAGCGTGTAGTCTCGCCTACTCGCGCGCGTCCGCACCTATTTATACATCCCTTACGTGAGACCGTCTTCGCCTGCATCGAGACGCGCGTTGAGTCGTTTAACCGAGAATCTTCCTCCTCCTCCTCCCACGAAAGAAGCTACCACCGTGCCCCATCTGGGCTGTTTCCGTTTCTAGGATGCCCGCCGTGCGTTTCATTTCCATTTAATCACCACGTGCTAAGGATGACGAGGAGGGCCGCGAGAAGTGCAGAAGGAACTTGCCATAATACGGGTAGCTAATAAATACGTGCGAGACTCACCGGAGCCCCGAGGGGCCACGATCCTTTCTGGGATTATCTGCCTTCGGCCCACTCCTTCGATCGTCCTGATCCTACGATGATTCTTGCTCCCGATCTAGACCGTTTCCGGTTTCTGGAATAACTCTCGTGTCTTGCCATTGGCTAATCACCGGGTGCACGTACGTAGCAGCTGGATACCTAGGATAAGCCGGTAGGCAGTTAACAGATATTACGCCTTGAATAGCCAAGCCTGCGGTCGGATTTATTTTTAAATCTTCAACCAGTCTGACTGCCCTCACGGAGTGGCATCCGTGAGTGAGACTTTCGCGACCCCTACGCGCTGTTTCCGGTGTATAGAATTGGTCTTTTCTTCTTGCTCGTCGATTCAACACGCAACGCGAAGTTTCCTCTAGTCTACGTGCTTGGGATACTCGCGAATGCCTCTACAACTGGCTAGTGAAAGATGAGAGCCACAATGGGAAACCTACACCTGTGCGTTAATGCTTTGTATCGTAATACGAAGTCATCCGCTCCCAGGTACATATTCAGTAAGATGAGCCCTGCTTGCGGACGGAGATGCCCGTCGTATGTCAAGCTGGACGCCACTGACCTGTTTAGGCGCTCGTCCGTCATTACATTTCCGTCCGAATGACCACGCGCGATCGCATCACTTTTTTCTCCACTCGGGCACGACAGTGAATCGTCCGTCGAACGGTTCTTCCAGGCTACGATCCGGTTTCTAGAGTGTTTCGTCAGGATCCCCCGTCGTCCCATTTGACCTAGTGCGCTAAAAGCATCTCCTATCGCAGTCACTTCCTCCCGATCGTCAACGAGTGGAACTAGTAATTCAGATCGATTCAAACTTACAGGGCTGGTCTATTGACCCTCGACGTGTCGTCCTTCCTCGCGTACACGAGGGACGAATGTACCTGACCCTGCGTAACGGCAACAGCTGATGTCGGCTAAAATCGGTTATTGACGATGCGACCGCCCCGCCTGTGCACTTTGTTTTCGTTTAACCTTCACCTTACAATAATAACAACCAATGAAGCAATTCGGAGATCGAAGCCTTCAGTGGTCCACCCTTGGCGAACGAGTAATGAAAAGGAGTAAAAGGTATTAGGAGCTCTTGTACATTAGTTCAAACATACATATAAGATACCTTCCCGAACTACCTGTTGCTTCGTAACTCACTGGAATTTTACGTACGTTTCAATTCCATTTTCTCCGTAATATCCAACCACCTGGGAGACCCGTGCAATTTCACGGCATTCCAGTCCTGTAAAATGTCATCGTCGTTAATACTCCTAATCTCGAATTTACTCGACACGCGTACGAGCCACCGAAGCGTCCACGCTAAGCCCAAGTATAAAGACGAGGAAGCAGCGAACAAGAGATTCACCGCGGAAGCGATATCGGGCTTTCCGGCGTGTTCGCGCGCGAGGCTCACCAACGGTACACACTCACTTTGTAACGTCTAACGGATCATTTTTATGAGCACTCCGACGCTCGCGTTTACCTTGGCTTTCGCGATACTCACCCGGCCATTTGACGACTTAACGCTCAAACTCTCACATAAAAAAGAGTTTAGAGGTTTCTCGCCCACGGCAGGCCCACGATTCTCGAAGGCACGACTCGGGCGCGCGCGCGCGAAGCCTCGATTCTAATGGGATACCGTGAAATTGGCTCGCGATCACGGTATTCGTCTCGCGCGAAACCTTTTGACTCGGCGCGGCGCGCACGGCGCTCATCTCGCAGTATGTAGGGTATGTGGATCGCTGAGCATAACTGTACACCCGTAACCGTTCCTTCGTCGTTAGTCCCTCGTCACAACGAAGTTGTATAATATCGACGTTCGACCGATCAGCTGATGGACGAAGACGCGCGTCATCGTCGCGAGCGGGCTTCGGCACGCTGGTGTCCGAGTTACGAGTGCACCTCGAGCGGCAAGAGGTGGTTTCGAGCGAGCCTTAAATCACAGCGTGAAGTACGTGTTATCGGGACAGGAGGTATCTTAGTCCTCTGTTAGTCCAGGTGCACGTAGTCCGCTAAAAACCATGAGAATAACTGGACCGTGCCGAAGTGGTCCCTAAGCCATCCCACCGGCGATAATCTAATGCTCGTGAACTGGATCTGTTATGGAGTCTTTAGCTTATCGGAGAAGCGTTCGTTCGGGCTGCCCACCCGTGCTGCACGAGGTGCCGTTGTCTTTCCTCCCTCCTTCCGCGCCAAATGAATCTTCGTAATATACACCTCTTGGAAGCCGCCGGATTTATCTCGTAAGCGTATCGACTTCACGAAGTGCAGCGGACGGGTTGGACACGAGAGGCCGAGGGACTGAGAATTACCGAACATAACTGTACCGCTGGGATGGCCTCTAAGTCACTCGATGGAACTTATCTGATACGGCCGATCGTTCTCGGGGCACGCGCGCTCACGGTAGTATCTCTCTCCTCTCGTTTCGCCGTGGAGAAGTACGCGAGAGGAGAGGCTTATTTGGCGTGATCGCGTGGGCGCGCCGCCATATGCCGCCGCAAATGCAGAAACGAAAGGATAAGGAGGCGCGACCCGCATTTGCTACTCGCGGGAGGCAAGAGGGAAACGGCTCGCCATCTCGAGGAGTTTGTGGACCGCGCAACGGTAACCACTCGTCTTTGGCTCCCTCTCCTCATCCTTCCTTCACGGTCTCCCTCTCTCTCTTTCTCTCTCTTTCTCTCTGTCTCGTTTTCTCTCCTCGTCCTTCCTTCTCTCATTCCGCCGGTGCGTCGAGAGACCGTTACACTTATGGTGCTTACCACGTCGTGGAGACCATAAAGCGTTGGACGTTATGCCGACTTCGCTCACCCGCGTTAACGAGGGATCCGCGAGTCTGGCAAACTCGTGAATTGCATTCAAATCCCGTTCCCGGCCAAGGGTGCCGGTCGTGGACGATAGATTCCGCTGGAATCTCTTTGTCTTACCGTGTTTCCGTGCTTGCTGACCGCGGCAGATCCGAAACCGTTTAACTACTCACCGGTCCAAGCGAAATAAAATCATTTGCAATATTCACGCTTGTCTCGTTAATTTGAACGAAGGATTACCTCCTTCGTAATTAAAACGCCGGGACCCCGGTTTAGAGCTCAATTGCCGTACAGCTGCGCGTATCGAAATTCCACTTGGTTCGAACGAGCCAATCGTCGTTTCAAGATCGTATACCATGCCGTTACGACAATCTTGGAATTCTCCTCGACGAATGGGGGAAGGTCTCGAAAAATTATTTTCCTCTTAATTCGCTCACTGCGCTTCGATAAAGTTTCTTCAGCTCTAGCCGCTTTAATTAGAGGCATCTAATCCTCTCCGCTAATCAGTACCTAAACTGCCCATAACGAACTGTGTAAACATCTTCGCTTCTCCACTTCCTGAAAGGGATTCTAGACCGATAGAGGGAAATTCCTGAACAAGCTCTGGTCTCTCACTCTCTCTCTCTCTCTCCATCGAGTCGAGTTGAGCCACCCGCCTGCTCCTTCAGAAGTCCTCTTTCCATCGCGTAATTAGCATCGGTCCTTATCATGCACCCCACCCCCCGCTCGCTTTTAACGAAGATCAGGAAAGCTGCTGGCGGTCACGATTTTCCTTTCTACCTGCCACCGTCCCAAGCGGCATCCCAATCCGCTAGTCGCACACGCGAGCTTCCCTTATCCTTAATGGTATCATCGCCATTGGGCGCCAATTTAGCGCGAATCGCTGCTACCGAGGGAAAGGATAAAAGGGACATGAGGTGGATGGTGGAAAAGCTGGAAAAATACGAATGAGCGGGTGACGCGAACTCTCCGACTCTCTCCGTTGCACACGTTAGGATCCGCTAACCGGTGAGAGCTCGCGTGTCGAAGGCGAAGGGAGAAGGGCGAGAGGATGGACCATGGCGTGCATTTTATCGGTCCTAAATCGACGCGGCTAATGGCCGATTCCGGAGGATCGAGAAAAGAGCGTGCCGCTCGGCACCGTCTTATCGCCGATTAGATCCTACGTGTGTCGCGTGGAAAACGATGCCGCGGATAGGCACCGCAAACTTTTACCGCGCTCCTCGCCGTCGTCATTATCTCTCATCCGCGCGCGAACGCTTCCTGGTTTCTCGCTTCCTCGCGATCCGCCAAGAGACGATACTCGCGGTGGAGATGGAAGCTCCCTTATTCCACGATCGACACTATTCTCCTCTCCCTACCTCGACGACTGTCACGAAACAATGAGAGCCCTCTTCCGTGGCGGCAGATTTATTCCGGAAATCTGAAATCGAATCTCGACACCACCGTCGGACCATTAAACTACCGTCTTCAGCTATAATCCAGAAGGTGAAGAGGCCGTAATGCGACGATCGTGTATTTAATGGCATTCGATGTAACGCGACTCGACTCATCTTCCCATCGAGCATTCTCGGCAAGTGACGATATCGAGTACCATCTGGTCGATCGCGTTTTAGAACTTCCTGGTCGGGATGCCGATCGGGCCGCGGACCGAGGAAACATAATTAATACGCGTAAACCGCTTTTTCATGCGATCGCGATCTTTATTATTTTTCTCGCGAGCTTGCCCGGCGCGCATCCTCCGCACCCGTCAATATCTCGTCGCCGATCGACGCGCGCCTCCTCTATAATCAACGATAGCATCGCGACATTCTCGGCTCTTAAATCAAGCCGCTCGTTGGTACCGCTCTTCTCCATCGTTCTCGAGCGCATATTCCGTTCCTGCCGAGGAACGGTAGAAAAGTGGTAATAAAAGTTCCGTCGATCGGCGCCTCGTCCCCTCCCTCCTCTGGATTACTTTGCTTTGGCACGATCGCGCGAGAGAACGAGTCGACGATTCCGCGCTTTAACGATCCTGAGAGCGGTCTTATCCAGACGGCGCTAATGAGATTCGGTCTGGGGTAATTCGTCGTTGCGAATTAAATGCCGTAGAGTTAGACGGTCCATGGTACCATAGCTCGCGGCGACTAGAGCGAGCGGAACGCGGACGCGCGTATAACTGTAGCGCCGCGCCACCGCGAAACGGTATTAATTAACAGGCCCGAGATGCTCGATGGACTCGTGATTTAACCGCATCAATTAGCCAGATTAGGAGCCGATCGTGTGCGATCGTTGTGCCGACGTTGTACATAGCCTGGAGCTCGCGAAGCACCGCCTTTCCTCGAAAGAGGCACGGAACTGTGAGAAGAAGTGACTAGCCATTAGTCGGGCAATAAAGGGACGCGACCACGGTCCCGTCCTCTCGTTCCAAGGCTTCGACAATCGTCCTCTAACTGTAACTGTGGCACGAGGCGCATCATTGTTGCGGCCTCTAATGCAGATTTAATGACTCCGCCGACTGTGGCGGTGGCGCACCGTTAGGGACGCGGATGGAGGAACGTGTCGAGGTTCTCCTGAGAATGGAGAACATCCCGCGCGCTAATCGAGCATTGTTCTGGATGCGACTGATCCAGAGAATTTCGATTCGTTAACGTATCATTCTCGCGGAGGATAACGAGATCAACCTCGAGATCCTTCGGATCCCGCGACTAGGTCAGATGAGAATGGAATTCAACATTGCGGAATCTCACTCTCGTCCCTCGCGTTTCCTTCTTGCCGCGGTCGTGCGAGTACGCGGTGCGCCTCGTGCACGCGCACGATGCGCGATAATAGAAAGAATAATTTGGTCGAGCTCGCTTCTCCGGAGGCAGGAGACCCTGCTACGACCGTCGTCGGAGGCGTATAATGAAGCGGATCGTTCGAGCGAAACCGCTCTTTGTCTTCCGTCCTGGTGCAAGGATAGTCGAGGGGTTCAACCGAGATCCCGTCGCTTGGAAGGGCACGCCGAGCGTGCGCAGATTCCTCTGGGACTTTTTTTTTCACCGCCTCTGCTACGCGAGGGCACTCCACTCCACCCACCGCTGTCTAGAAATTCTTTATCGTCCCGATTATTCCCTTTTCTTATTTTTGCCTCTCCCCGAGCGCGCCGAACCGCGCGCGCGGACCCCGACGTCGAGACGTATAATTTAAGGCCGATTGAATCTTTCGAACGCGGGCGGCGCGACGGGCGAGAGCGAGCGCGCGTTCAAAATTTCAAGATCGCCTCCTCTTTGAGCATCCAACGAGCTGGTATGCGAGCGCGCGCAATCCTTACGGGCCACGATAATATTCAATGCCACTCACTCGCGCGAACCTCCTCCTCCGTCCGAGCTGTGACGAGGAAAAATATTATGGTGATTTTTCAGGCAACGTTTTACTGCTCGTCCATCACGCTCGCCGAACCCGCCTAGCGTATACGGAATGACGCGTTATCGTGACTCGAACGTGACAATACAACCGGAAGAACGAGGTGTCGCCCGCGAAAGAGGACAGTCATCCCTACGATTTAATATTCAGAAACGCGCGCGTCCCACAAAATGCTGCTCGTCCACTGGCCTCGAAATTCCGTAGGACTCGCACGTGACCATAACGTTGACCTTATTAATTTTATTACTCCCACTGTTGCCCTGCCCACGTTTTCGAAGCTACGCGACGAGGCAAGTGTCGCACATTCCAAGCGCCTCGTGAGCATGGGTACCCGAATAACGCGAGCCAAGAGGAACAGCCGGGTTGCCTACGTCACGGGGCCTCGCGAGCGGCTCACGATCGTCGAACGTGACGACTCAATCCCGTTAAATCGAAGGTAGAAGAAGCGTCCTCGATTCGACGGTCCTGCTTCGACGAATTTCGAGGCACGTCGCGGTAGGTAGTCGGGCACCGGAGAGAAAACCGTCGACCGTCGTTCTCCACTAATTCGGGCTTAATTGATTCGAAACAAAAAAGAAACAATTTGTTGGGGACGACTGATCGCGCTCCTTCTGGAATTCGATCGTCGAGGGGTCTCTAATTCATTTTGTTAGTACCACGCGCGAACCGAACGTCGAACCCGGCCATTAGACGCCTACCGCGTAATCATTTCGCATAATATAATTCAAAGATTGCACCTGCCGGTATTAAGGTGAAATTGGAGAACGAGGGATCCCTTTAGCGCAGATTATCGAGTGGCGTTTACAGGACCATCGGCGTGGCCATGCGCCTCCCATTTTTAGCATCAGCGGCGATAAAATTCGAAGAGAACTTAACCGCAAGAGAATCCTCATTATCTTTCGTGTAACGAGCCGAGGGTAAGCAGCGCGGGGCGCCTCTCGTTCGCTCAGCCTCCTTCTTCTCCTCGTTCTTCGAGATCCTTCGGATCGTCATCCTTCTTGTCCACTTCGTTCACCAAGATCCTCTTGATAGTCGTCCTCTCTCCAGCCTGACGACCCCTTCGTTTTGCACTTCGCGCCGGATTGCTCCGCGACCGAAGGATACTAATTACAGGGCAATTTGCCCGGATGCCAGACTCGAGCCAAGCCTCATCGACAAATTGCACCCAGAGGGAGGTTTGTATGCCGAGTCTGATGATCCTCGCGTGTCGGCGCAACCGCTGATCCACCGACGCGCGGGGAGGACCCGCGCGAAACTCTCGCGGCCCATGTAGCAGCAACTCTTAATTGCTTGCGAAAGCTCGAAGGTAATCGTCCTCGTAACCTTGTTTATTCGATCCGCGGGAACGTCTAACGAGCCTGCGCCACTACGGAAAAAAGGATCGGAAAGTTGTAAATCATTCGCGGTAGTTCGCCCACCGTCGCGCACAATTTTCCAATTTTCTTCTTTTCCGTTTTACCTCCACGCGCGGCTCCCTCGGGAGCCTCGTCTCTCCTCTGTGCTGCTGGTGCGCCCCCATGAAGTTGTCTCGACGCGCGATGCCGTCATAAATATTCGACGAGCCTTGAGTAAGCTAGGCGTAGCTAATTTTGCCTCTGCCCCCTTCCGCTCGTTCAATCCCGCCGCATCTTCTCCCCCTTCGTCAATTTCGCGATGAATATCGAGGGCAGGAGCCCCGAGAGTAGCGCGTTAACTCTTAATTGCCATATCGAGACTTATGATTATCTCGCGTAAGAGCCGTCGCGCCCTCCGCCGCGTCGGCCGCCTTGCGATTTCGCGTTCGCAGTCTGAGAGGAATCGAAGAGAGAAAGGAAAAGCGAAGGAAGGGAAACGAGCGAAGCGATAAGTAGACCGTTCCACGAGTCGATCGAGGGAGATCCGATTTGCGTATTCGACTCGCGTAACGAACTTCGTCCTTCACGGATCTTCGTCCTTTCGTTTACCGATTTATCCTTCACGCTTACCGACCGCGTCCGCCACCGCGCAGACGATCGGTTTCTATCGTCGCTCGACTCATCGGTGAAAACCGTTTGACGCCCTCTTTTAGCTCGACCTCCTTCCGTCTGACCCTTGGCCAGACCTCGGGGTAGAGCCACGACGGCGAGGAACAAAGTTGGAATACGGTCGAACCGAGGCAAGGTGAAATCCATCGAGCCACCAGCACCGCCGTGTTCGATCCTCGCGAAACATAAAGCCACTTTTTTAACCCGATCCGCGTTTGCCGGTGGCTCCGCCTTCGACTCGACGGACGGTGAAACATTTTTGAAAGGAGAACGAAAATATTTCTCAGCAGCTGGCTGCATCGGTATTCTACGGCAGACCGAGGCATTAATTGCCGTTCTACGCTCGCGAGTTTCGAGACTCTCGTTGCTCGTGAATGCACGCGAGTATCGCAGCGCTTACTCGGCATGCGCGTCCGGTTCACACTCATCAAGCCGGATTCAATGAACCCTTGTCAAGGAAATGCTCTGAATATCGGAGAACTTTTTTCGGATAGGTACCGTGGTATGCTAATTGGAGCACAAGCGAGAGGGGAGAGGTAATGAATTTTGCACGGTGTACGACTAAGGAAATAAAGATACAAAGAGCTACGAGAAAATTATCTAGGTTATTATAAGGCGGCATAAGCTGCCAATGAGAGATAATAGAATCGATCTTCTTAAGCTCGGATAGATTGTGATTGCGCCTGGTACCTTGGCCTCCAGGTTCGTGTCTTTTCGAGGGAGTTGGTTTCGCGATGCCAAAAGCCGCAAGAGTACCGCCACGCGATGGGCGTTGGAATTCTCGGCTACAACCGTTTTCCGTAACCGCGCAGTGGGCGGATGAGGAAGAAGAGGCGCCGCAGCCGAAGACGGATGAAGAGTGGAGCGGAGAGAGAGAAAGAGGGAAAAAAATAGAGAACAGAAGGAGGAAAGAGTTAGGCCTAACGTTTTTCCTTCCTCTTTTCGTGGCTGCCTCTTACTTAACGGGACCTCGTGACGGCGCTCTCCCTGCCTCTACGCGAGAGAAACGTTCGAAACGAGCTTCGAAAAATCTCGCCATTGCGCAACCGATTACCGAGCAGCGCAACGCTCCCCAGTCGTTCCACTCTCGCAGCTTCCTGTCCGTGAAAAAACTTTTTACAGGGCACGCGCGTGCAACCTCTCGCCATCGTTCCAAGCAAACAGCCCGGTAGGTTTGCATAGATGTAGAAAACACTTCATCGACACTTAACGTCAACTTGGCGTGACAGCGATGGGATCATCGACGGAAATAGCAAGGACCAAACGACGACGTCATCCTTTCTCTCCTCTCGCTCGATCGGCAAGGAGACGCAGGGGGAGAGAGAAAAATGTAAATCTCGCGAAGTATCTCCAGAGGAGATGTACCGTTCTAACGACCCGGTGGGTTCGCGATCGAGACGTCACGTACGCCCGCAAAAAGCAATCGGATGAGAGAAGATCCACGGAACGGTGGCGGCGTCGCGGCGTATCCTGGTCCACGTAGGACAAAAATTGCCTTGGGAACGATCCTTACCGTATACGAGAGAGAGCGTTCTGCTTTGATCCCGACGTAGTTCGAAGGAAAGAAAGACGGAACGAACGAAAGAAGGAGAGAATGGAAGGAGGAAGCGTCGAGAGCCTTTTTTACCCGCCCCTCCGAACGGCTCGAGCGACGTGTAGGATAACTTCTGTCGACTCGGACGTCTCTGCCCGCTTTAACGAAGCAATTACGCGCGATTCTTCTCACAGTTCGAATTCTGAGCTCCGAGAAATCCAAGCCGAGGTTAGAACCAGTCGGGCTGCTGGCCTCGTGGAGGAACGTCATTCGCGCTCTCGTCATGGAATCGCCGCGTGACGAATTTCTAACTGTTTCCCGTTCGCTCGCGCGGTTCCGGGGAATTCCCTTGCTCCCACCAAAGTGTCACGCTCTCCACCACCGCGAGGATGAAATTCCAGGGATGCCGACGTACATATGCGCGCGCGCCGCCGCCGCCACCGCTCATTATCCTTTCTCGCGCATTGTCTCCTATACATAATTCAACGATCCGACGAGGACGACCGGAGGAGGATCACCAGTTCGAGGCGATTGTTAGGCTCCTGACCCGAGAGTAGCCGAGCCGAGCGCGTCCAAGTGTGTCAGCCAATCTAGTGATTTTTCGACGAATACACGAGGGCGAACCGATCCCACGCCCTCTGCTCGTTGATCATCTCCCGTTAAGATTCACCGCCGCTTGACATTCGACTTTGACCGGCATCCGCCCGCACGACCTACGATTACGACGTCGCTGTACTCACACGTCGAAACTCATCCTACCCTGCAATTATCCGCTCATCCAGATTCATCGATCCTGCAATCGTAAACATTTCCATTCGAAAAAAAATCCCGTCTTCGTTTGCTCGGGCGAATCTTCTAAATCATAGCGATTCGCCGTACGTTCGAGGAACGAGAAAAAGGGCGAGGATCGTTTCTATCTTTGTGCTCGTCTCTCCCGATTTTTCCGCGTTACTCCACGTGCCTCCGAGCTCGCTGGCTCCCGAACGAACGATCGCTCCGCGATCTTAGAACCTGGCTGGGACGCTGCCGTGTCATTAGTTGCAGCTGGCGGGAAGGCACGAAGCGCGCCTGGAGATTGATTACAAGGTATGCAGGAGCAGCGGCGCGACGGCGGTGCGCCCGGCGCTGAGCGTCGTCGCTGCGACCGCATCGTCGATGCAACTGCGCCGGCGCGAACCGCAGGACGGGGCGCATGCGCGCGTCCAACACCGGAAATAGCCTCTGGCGGACGAGCGAGAGAGCGAACGAACGGGCGGGCAAGTTTGAATAGCTAGAGGCAACGAATCGAGGGAAGGGCGTAGCGCAATGCCACGGAAAGTTTATTTAAAAGTTTTCCTTCTCCTCCTACTCTCTCCCTCTCTTTCTCTCCTCGCCTTCTGCTCCTCCTTCTACTCGATAGAGCCGGTCGTGCCGGTTTTACCTACCCCAGCTGATCCTTCGCCATCCCTCGTTTCCTCTTCCCTCCTTCCCTCACCCTTCTCTCATTCCATCTCTCTCCCTGTAATTCGCCGACTGATATCAGGTATTACGAACCGTTCGCTCGTTTCAATTTCCGACGCGTGGTGGTAATGAATATGCAATGGATGCGGCGGTGGATGAGCCTGCGGTAAGACGATCGGCGCGGGGATGCCTTTTCTTTACGGTTAAACGAGCTTTATCGCCAGCGACCGATGCCCGGCTTGTGTTTTTTGCGATCGAGAACTAACTCATTTCGCGCTTTACGAATCGTTACGATTTTTACGACGCTTCCTCTCCTCCCTACCTCAACCTCACGTTACTACATCCCGCTCTCTCGCTTCGTCCTTCTCCGCTTCACCGGCTGCTTTCACCCTCTCACGTGAAAAACGAGACGAGGAAAAGCGCGGCGGATGTTGCGCCTCCGCTCAGGGACGATATTCTCCCATGGCACTAGGGAGAAGCAAATTGAGACCTGCGCGGGACTGTTGCTCCGGAATCGCTCGTTTCCTCCGACGCAAGACAGCAATACGCCCCCGACGTCTGATCGCATGCGAACGTCTCTCCGTGGGTTCGTTCGGTTCGACCAACGACGTCGGTGCTTGTTTTCACGGATGGACGAGTTCGGTGCACGGGGAAGTGGAAAGAGGTAGAAGCTAACGAAAGGGAAGGAAAAGAGGAGCGCGCTCGCTCGTTCCTCGCGGTGTGCGGCCAGCTCCTCCTACTTCTTTCCTTTAATGAGAAATTGTCTCGAGTTAATGAGCTTCGGTTGACGAACGCTCCCTGGTTACGCGGTTATGTGCTATCTCGCGCGGACTGGGCGTGCGTGCCCGCGTACCTGCGTGCGTGCGTGCTTGCTCGCATCCACTCGACGGTGGTCACGGCTTGGGTAAGGAAAAAATGAAAGGGGAGTATAAGCAAGCGGAATTTGTTGCGAATCACGACGATGATTTATGCCTCGCGCTTCTTAACGTTATTAAGGCAGTGCTCTCGCTGTCCGCTCGGTCGACTACTAATTCGACGCGTCACGATACGAGCATTCTACCTTCTTGCCACCGACGACGGGCCACATTGCGCGCGGACTACTCAAACGTGACGGTGAGCTAGCGCGTCTCGCATCCCGGGCTAATTATTTTCCGACGTTGGCGTCGATGTCGGAAGGAAAAAGGGAGCAAAGGGGAGAGGGTAAAACTCGGCGAAAAGAAAGGAGGAAGAAGAAGAAGCGAAGCGAGCTCGGAATTGCAGCGGGTAATGAGAAATCGTTACGAGTTAATGAACGCCCGATCGACGGACGCGCTTCCTACGCGCTTTACGCGCGCATTCGAGAAGGAATCGTGAATCGAAGGAGAATCTCGCGGCCGCGGAAATGCGAGATGCAAAGCGGAGAAGGCGCGAGCGTGTGCGTGACGCTGGGGGTGGGATGCGCACGGAAGCGTCACCGGACAATGCGAGAGTGGAGCCACGCGATTTGTCCAGAGGTACGAGGGAAAGTGACGCGAGCACTTTTGCGGAAGGTCGTGGAAGGTTACCGTCTGGAGAACGCGCTGCCCTCATCACCATCCTCGGTCACCCACCACTCGTACACTTCTCGAGTAATCTCAACTTGCCCTGAAATTTATCCGAGAGAGAGTCGCGCGATATTTTCAAGGAAGAAAGTGCAGCGCTGGTAATCTCATCGACGATCCTTTGTCTCTGCGGTTTCGACGTTACGTAAGCCGGCCGAGTATTACCTCGAATTGACATAAGTGCAGCGAAAGCCTTTCCATCCGCCGACGACATTGACCCGCTTTTTAAGCGACCGTGAAGAGACAGGATATTCAATGGAAAGGCGGCACTCGGTTTCGCGGTGATCTCGAAACGAAAATCCCGCAATTCTCGACGAGCTCGCCGTTACTACTCGCGACGACGGACGAGAAGCTTACACGATGAACTCGCCTATCGAGAAAGAGTATCGTTCAATCCGAGTGATTCGAATCCTCGAATCCTTCGCGACTTTGGAGCGCCTCGAGTGGAGAGCCCGGTGTTCCAAGAATAGAATTCACGTTTCGTCGCCTTCGTTTACAACCGGCAGCCCTTACGTCTTCTAAGCGCGCCCTACGAGGAAATACGAATGCCGGTATCGGAGTAGCGCGAATTAGCATAAATGCAAATCGTGGCCGGAGCACGGTCCAGACGCCAGTCGGGGGGAGGAATGAGGGAGGGCTGGGAGTGGAGAGGCGGAAGATGGAAGAGAGGCGGAGTGAAGAAGCGGGAGGAAGAGAGGAGAGGAAGAGACGAGTCGGAGGCGGAGAAAGGCAACGAGGGAAGACGAAGGCGGAGGAGGATGAACCCGACACGACATTAAATCACACCGGGATCGTTCTAAATAGCCATTAGCGCCCTCTGCAAATCTGTAATTACCAACGTGAAACGTGGTACTCGTATGCAAACGCCCAGCGGATCTCAGAGATGCGTAATTTATTGTTGAGTTCGTTACACCCCGTGGCAAGTTTGCCTGAGGGTGGGAGAGGGTGAAGGGGTGAGAGAAACTGGGACCGCGAGTTCGTAAAAGTGCCTGCGTTTACGATAATCGCGGTGAATTCGCGCTGCCAGGTTGCTTCTCTTGCATTCCATAGACTCCGCGATCTTACCACGATCGACCCGACACCCCATCCCCCGCTCAACAGCCCTCCTCGTAATTCCGCGGAACGTGTAAAACCACCGTGGCGTAAATGGGATTACAGTCTCGATTGCGGACGCGCAATCGACGTAATTCCACCGAGGTGCCTCGGCGAGCACCGCGGTTCCGTGCCCTAAACTCCAAACCGTTAAGATTTTCCTTCGCCAACGTTAGAAACATCCCCGGTGGATATATTCTCCGTCGTGGCGGAGACCAGTCGGAAGAGGGAGTGACTACAGCCGTATTCTATTTTCGATCGGGAAGACTTTTACCGGCGAATAATTAGAGACTCGCGGGAATCTGGAGTACGATCGAAACGATCCACAACGACTCGCGTTCCCCATCACCAATTACACTCGAATACGAGTCGAGTCCGCGGAATAAGTGTTTCGTCCGAGCACGACAAAATGTCCGATCGGGAGAACGAGGGAGAGAGCTTTAGAGGGGAAATTACCGTAAGTGGCCTACTCGTGCAGGCTGCCATCGTGATTCTCGATTTATTGCGAGCACGCCACGACGACTCGAGAAGACGCGCCACTCCTCGATCTTCTCTTTTCGCTCTTTTGTCTCGTCCACCTCGTCTTCGTCGGTGGAATCGTAGGAGCCGGTAGCTGGCGAGAGTATCGAAGGGCCGCTCGTGGATTCGAAAACGAGAAAGAACGGGGAAAAAGAAAGGATCGCGAGGGAACAAGAGGTTTAACGTAAGCGTCGACATGCTCTCCACGAATACTTCGACTTCTTCTCCTCCTTCGATCAACCCTCCCCAACTCTTCCTTCACTTCGATCGCGAGCGCGTCTTCTCCTCGAGAACGCATCCTTGTCACGCGACTCCCTGTTGAGGTAGATCGTGTCCTTGAGCGGTACATCCAGTTCCTCCTCGAGGTCGTTTTACCTTCCACCACTCTCGCGCGCCTCGCTCTCCTCGTCTGTTACACCACCACCAGCGCCCAGCTACCCTATCCTCTTTCCTCGTCCCCCTGCGCACTTCTCTCCCACCTCTTGTTTCGTTCGAGCTCTTATTCTTGGCCTCCGCATTTGCATCGACCAATAAGAGGAGAGAAGCGTAGGGAGAAGAGATCGAGGAAAGGAAGAGAGAGAAGGAGTGACGAAGGAGGAAGAGGAGGAAGACGGAGAACGTGGCCAGGTAGAAAGAAGATACGGTGGGATCCGCTTAGAGGAGCCGGGAGTATCGGAAAAAATTGGCGAACACGAAAGCGCCGCTCGTGCAGGACGTTAGCAAGAAGACAAAATGTCCTCGACGACGATTTTACATGAGCACGACTGGCTAATATCTCGGCTACAAGAGGAGAACGAGCTCCACTGCGCCCGATCCTCACGGTGGCTATTAGCGTTTGTGGGTTAGGTCGTGCCTTGGATTTGCAAGCTACCCGCCGCTCTTTTCTCATGCCCGTGCGAGTTGCGCGTAGCCACGCGAGTCGATGGAGTCGCGCGATAATTGATTTACGAGAAGAGACGACACTACGGTTTGTTTATCTTCCCCGAGAGACGTTGGCAAACTTGACTCGACGAAGCAGCGAAGCTTCGACGAGGTGTGCGCTCCATTGCAGAATCGTTTTTCAATTCGACTTATCCACGCGTCGTCGGCGATACCGATCGCAACAAAGTGTCCGATGAATTATGCCGGGAGGAAGAATCTCGATTGATTTACGATCCCGTCGTACATCGTTCTCCTCGCTAATTCAATAACATCGAAGGCCCTCGAGGAGAAACCTCGGGTATTATCCTGCTTGACGGGAGGCGACTACGGATGATTTTAACGAGCTGCGATCGAGAAGCCTCTTACAGGACCCGTCGATAGCGACGCGGTGCGCGAAGTAACACGATAAATTGCCGAATTATCTCGACGCACGATTTTCTTCACGCGGACCAGAGTATCTGACACATTAGTTTCGCGAATTCATCGCAGATCGGAGAACGACGTTAATCCCAGCTGTCGAATATTAATGGTACCCGGCATTACATTAATTACGGTTTTATCCAAACGAGTTTTCGGCAAACTCGCCATTTGTCACGCGTATCTCTCCCGCGAGCTACATTCGAGCGCGCCATATTAATTTCGCAAGTAACCGCTCGATTATATTGTCTCTTTTAAATGAACGAAGATGCTCCTTTCCGTCCTTCTATCCGTGATTCAATCACCCAACAGGTTGCAAACTGCGCTTTCACACGTGACTCGCCCCATCCCGTTTGGCTACGTAATGGCAAGCGGAGCAATTAATCGTCCCGATTCTTCGGCTCCTTCCTCCTCTTCCATCTTCTCTTCTCGCGCGGAACCTGGCGGTGGCATCGCGAGGATTCGCCCGACTACGCGCGACACGCACTCTCTCGAGGTTCCCGATCGCTTCTCGGCGCTACCGCGCGTTCCGCGTAACGGGACGAGAATCCGGGGCCATCTTGACTGCATTCTAGATATTATTCCGCGGCCAGGCCTCTCCTTTCAGGACGAGCTTCTTGCGATTTCTCATCCGCGCGGATGGAGGCACGCGCGCCCGCGCCGCTTGGGACCGGAGCGCGTGGAACTTAACTGTAAACGTGTTGGAGGATGAGTCGTAGGCTCGTTGATATCCTTAGAGAGCCGGCGTACTGCGAAACGCTTCATTAGAATATGAGATAACGGAGCCTCGTGCGTTTCAGTTGGTATCGAGCGGTTCGTACCCATCGATTATTTAAGTGCTCGCCGCGTGAGAGAGTTCCTGGAGGCATAACTCTCCCGGTTTTCTTTTTCTTACGAGCATCGGGCTCGCGCGCCACCCCGGTACTCCCTCCCGTTGATTTATCGACACCTCCACGTCCTTCCTCTCCTCCAGTTCCAGGCGCCGTCGTCGCGAGCACCCTTGGCCAGGTACCGGCGCGCGAGCTCGTATTATTTAACGGGATTTATTCGTATTTCCTAGTACCATTATAGTACCGCGTGTAATCGATGCACCGTACGTCCCGACGGGCGCCCCGTAACGATACTCGTTTCTACCTGGACTGATTCACGACACCTTCGCAACGATTACCCCCGTGAACCACGCTCCTCGGGATCCAATCGATCTTATTAGCTTCGTCCGGAAAACGATTTACAATTGCTTCTTTCGTTCTATCGCGCGAGCCTCCAACGCGATGGTATAACGAATAGCTTGCTCATCTCCTTCGCGAAATATCGCCCGTCTCAATATCTCGCCAGTGGCGTCGAGTACGCACGCGCGCGTGCTCGGTGAACGACATCGTCCCCGCAGGGTCGCGGCTCACTCGCAAATCCAATTTCCGGTATTGGCCTGAGACGTGGACTCTTAACGCTCGCGCGCGAGCGGCGCCTTCGCGTCCATAATCGTTCCACGAGTGTTCCCTCAGCATGACGACTATCTTCTCGCGAATCGAGCCGAGCGCGAAACCCTCCTCGGGCCCTCCGGGCGATTTTCTTTTACGAGTGCAAGATACCTCCGCCCGCCTCGTTGCATCGCAATGAAAGGAAGCGTTGCCTCCATTCGACCCCTTCCTTCCTCGCGCCTTTATTCTTCCCACCGTGGCGCAACACCGCGCGCGCGCGCGCGCGCGATACCTTCGGATTCTCGCCTTCCCCCATCGTCGTCCTTCCTGATTTCGCTTTCTTCCCTTCGGCCGCACAATCGCGCATTCAACGTTTGATTTGAAAAGCACTCGTGCTCGAGCAGGGTCGAGCTGAAAGTATGGGCGTGTGCCGTCTTCACCGAAGTCTAAGGCTGTCCATTACGGCGCGGCGTGGACCCGAAACATACGAATGCAGCGCCATAGAGCGATATTTCATCCGTATACGTATTCATTTGCATGCCTTTTTTCAAACGTGGCACTGCTCCGTACCGCGCCGCGCTGCAAAACTGACCTAATGGACGGTGGGCTGACCGTCTATTGCAACGCGGAATCGTCATCAAAGGACCCGAAACAGACGAATGCGACGCCATACAGTGACATTTCGTCCGTTACGTATATTCAATTACATGTACTTTTTCAAACACGGCACTGTTCCGCGCCGCGCCGCGCTGCAAAACTGTCCTAATGGCCCTTGAGCTTAATACCTCATCCCCTGTTTTTTGCCGCTCTCGTACAAACCCTGTTACCACCGCGTTCGCGAAATCGTCCTTCCACGTCTTTTCTCTCCTCACCGTGCTTCCGACGACAATCCTCCTCCCCGCCTAGGATGACTATCTCACGCGAGCACCACGCTCATGCCCATTTCACCTCACGTGTGCAGGACAAAACTGCCACTTTGTTGAACGCAGGATAACTTCCGCGCTTTATCTCTCTCCATCCACCGGGTTAAATACTGTAATTCACTTCGAGGATAATGCCGGCTGCCGATACCACGCGGGAGCGCGCGGGCGAGCGCACGACGCCGTACGAAGACGATGAAGTTGTTTCTCGACAAAGTGCTCCTCCGAGGAACGGAAGAGGGATTGGCGCCAAAATAAATTCCACGAGGATACCCGTGCCGGAACACGCTCGCGCCCTACGAGCGATCGACTTCTTTTATTCATGGGCCACGATCCTCGTCCGAGGCGACGCGGTCACGAACTTCCCTCTCGCGAGCATCAGCGCACCCCGGCTGGGATGAGATAGTTGCGCAATTTATTCTTTACCGCGTATACCAGCGCCGACGAACGCGAACGCGGTGATTAGGCGAGGTTGAGAATTCCTCTTCCGTGCTTACCGAGGGAAGGAGGATAAGGTTGGGACCAAAAAGCAGCGTGCTCGCAGGAGCGCCGGCCACGATGAAGTGGTTAACGCCAGGCACCCCCTTTTGCATCGCAAAACGCCACATCCGCCGCCACCATCGCCGGCTCCGCGTAAAGACCGGCGCGCAGTTTTCGTGCCGTTAAATTGCCGGTTCGCCGAGATCTCTCTCGGATACATCGCCGCGACGAGTCTCCGCCGCGTCGGTGAAGAGGCGCCCGTCGGAACATTACCGATCCCTCGAGATCGCAAGAACCCTCTCTCCCCCTTCGCCGTCGGCTCATCCACGCGTCGTGGTGAATTTTTGTCCGCGAGAGATTTCGCTCGCTCACCACGAAGCTCGCTCCTGCTTCGCGTTCGCGCCTTCGTTCTCGTTGACGGGGATCGGACGCGAGAACGAGGAAGAGGAGGGCGTGAGTCGAAGGCCGCTGAGAGGTTTGCCATCTTGGCCCCGTAGGACCACGATGATTATTCCTAGACCGTGCGCCACGGGTAGAGGGATGGTGAAAGGGAAG
Organism: Tiphia femorata; assembly: GCA_944319695.1. Taxonomy (NCBI): domain Eukaryota; kingdom Metazoa; phylum Arthropoda; class Insecta; order Hymenoptera; family Tiphiidae; genus Tiphia; species Tiphia femorata. Next base: position 5,319,065 of record OX090899.1, read on the forward strand.
AAAAGGGCTCCCAGCCGCCGGTGAGAGGTCGTTGATCCGGGCATGCCGACCAGCACGAAGAAGAAGCTCACCCACCATAATCATATTTCTTACTTCGCCGTCCACCACCGCGGGGGCTTCGCTCCTCCTCCTCCTCCGTATCGTCGTCCCGTCCTCGTCCTTCGTCCTCATCCTCGTCCTTGTCGTTCGATTAACAGAGGATAGAACGAGACCGACGATCCTCTCTCTAGTCGCTAATTACTCCGAGGATTTATCGGCTTCGTTCCACGTATGCGTGCGTAAACGATCGATCGAAGGGAGAGCAGCGGGGCTCGATCGTTATCACTGGTCCCGATCGTCGGGCCCGGTAATATCCTCGGAAAGGAGGGACCACCGGGCGAACCAGTCCCTTCCCCTTCGAGGTTCCTCACGAGATAGAAGGGGACCTCCGCGAGGAGGTTCTTTCTCACGGCGCGCGTGGAATCACGACGAATCGCGGGTAACCTCGATCACTCGTGATTTATACGACCGGTGGAAACGTCGGAAAAATGATTCACCATTCCGCCTTTCGTTTTCACGCGAAGAAGATCCTCTCTCTCCTCGGACCCATCTTTTCCACCAGCGAGATGCTGACCGAAGCGATTTACGTGCCTTCATTGTTTATGAATCCGTGAGTCCGCGGGAGAGGAGAACGAGAGAAATGGGAAAAGCCACTCTTCGCCATCTTTTCTTCCCTTCGTCCGATCCTCTCTTCTAGCCACCGCTCCTCGCCGTTGTGCCTCATTGTTTATGAATCCGTTGGATTGCGAATGTCCGTCGTCGCGAATATTCTCGTAGATCGGAGTTTGCGCGGGTCATCGTGGGTAACACGAGGTATCGCTCGCCGGAGATGCTCTCGCGCGGACATTAGATAACCGGCGAACGTACGACTAACCTGTTGATCGCACGATCCAGTCGAACCTTGTGCCCACGCGAGAAGGTACCGAGGGCTCTCTCGTCGCGTCCCTCGGCCGAGACAATGTTTTCCTAGCTCGGCCGTTCCCTCGTGCTTCCACCACGGAGAAACGGAGGTCCTCGGCCCAACTGGCGCGCGTATACTCGTTAAGGCAGCAACAACTTCGTAATTAGGGGTACTGAAGACGTTAGTTTTGATACCGCGCAAGAACGCGCACGGAGACGGTCGCGAGATTTATTTACCTCCCTCCTCCGGATGCTTCCCTCGTCTAGGTAGGTGTAAGCGGTGTAATGCTTAAACATCTGTTACTCCGTACTGACAGCTAAATTATTCCAGAGTCCCTTCGTATCTCCCTGGGTATTCAGCAACGCGCGAAATTTATACCGCTCGTTTCTGTACTCTCCCTTCCACCCCCGCCCGCACCCATACTCCCTCGGAGATGCACGTGCATACGGATGCCAACTCGCGTTTCGTACGTACGGATTCCGCGCGCTCGGTGTGGGACGATTTATCACGAAACCGGATGTTGTACTATCGTGACGGGAAGCGGTGTGTGCCGAGGGTGCGAAGAGAGGCCCTAGGCGAAAGGTTGCGGCGTAGGTTATGCTAACGCGCTATCGCGCCGGATCGGATGAGAATGGAATATAGAAATGCGGAGAGGTTTTGAAATAATAACGCGCGGCAGTAGTAACACCGCTCGTGCACCTAACCTCGCAAAATTCGTATCTCCAAGCAAGGAGATATCCTCAGACCGGATGCCGACGCGAGGATGCCTATCGGCGGGATCAATCTCGAGGAGATTTTACGATTCGTGTAGAATTTTTTTGCGTACGCTTTGGAAAAACGTGGGTAATTAAAAATTTTCATGAAAATCAGCGGAACGGAGCAATCGTCGGCACAACAAAGTCCCTCTCTCTTACGACCGCCGCGAGATTTAGATCTTAATTCGACCACCTGACAGAATCTACGCAAGTTTTCGAGCGTCACGCGACGCGTCCACGGAAGTTCGTTAAAAATCAGCTGGAGGGTACCAGCGTGTCCTGAAGTCTTCTTCACCGGAACGTGTGACACGTTCGGAGAAGCTTCGGGACGAGGCACGTCGCGTCGAGAGGAAGAACGAAAAGAGAGAATGGGGCCTCTCGGTGGTGCTGGTAGTACTCGTTAGCAGGCGCGCTTGTTCTTAAGCTCCGATCGGACGGTTTAACCACGGTACCATCTTCGGCTCGAAAGGGAGCACTCGAAGGCAGCCATTAATCCAATCGCCGGTGACGTTCCAGGGAGCATAAATCTGCATGTTCCCAGTAGCCGGTTTCACCGGCTCAACTTGGCAGCAGCCTTCCTGGTGCGCGCTCACGAGGAGCGCGCACGATCACGATCACGATCATACCACTTGAGGAGTTTATCTCGCGTTCTTGGTCGGCCCTCACGGGCCTCCTACCATCCCTCTTCCCTTGAGTGACCCTGGCCATGGGAAGGTGGCCCTGACGGAAACTCACCTCCGTATTATTCAGAATTCTCTAAGAAGATCCCGTTTCGATCGCGCTTGCGATTCGTCGATTTATGTCCTAATATTCGAAAGGATTCGATGCCTTCCAGAGATCCTCGCATCTGCCGTAAAACTCTCTCTTATACGAGTGAATTCGCAGACAGATTTACGAGCTAAATGATCGAAGAAAATACGCAACGTGTTCTTCCATACAGATTCTACTCCCGAACTCGATTGATTCTTCATGCCTCCTGACGGCTCCATAATTGCGCGAACGATTCATCGCGAGACCTCCGCGATAGCGGCATAATCTGACGACGGGAATCGCCGCCTTTGTAATTAACTGCCGTCGAGAATTCCTTCATCCTAATGAATACCGCCACGGACTTATCTGGACGGACGACGAACAATCCGCCGTAATCAGTGCTTCAAGATCCCGGCGGACCGGATTGCTTCTACTTAATTATTATCTCCTACCATCCACTATATTGCCACGGACGTATTACATCGTAAAGAAAGACGCTCGAGCAATTTTTCTAGAAAAGCTTCTTCTCTTCCCTGCTCAGCTCTATTCTACCTGCCGAGCTCGTTCCCTTGTACTCTTTTTTTCCTCTCCGGAGATCGTGACCTTGAGCATCCTCGTTACAGTTTAGGAAAACGTTCTCACGGGAAGGATCGTGTTTCCCGGAGATTTTTCCCCTCCACGCTCGGGCACGTCTTCGGTAAGCGCGGTAGCGCAAGAAATCAATGAGGAAGCACTTATTTCAATAAGGCTTCCACGCGAGATAATTAAGATACAAAGTACGTCGTAGCTTAATTGCGCGGGTAGTTATCTACGAGGGCGCATTCGTGTGACCACGGCCTGTAGCGTGGTTCCAACGTTCCTACGTCCGGTCGAGAGATGCCGATGCCGAGGGAAGGAGCGAATGGACGAGAGAAAGAGGCAGGCCGATTTGTTGAATTCGTGCGCGTCGGTGCTCTCCTTATCATTTTTCGCGCTTTGCTCCTTTTTCACGACGGCACCTAGCGGTCGTGAACATCTGGTACCACGCTCGGTGTAGCCATCTAAGCAAGAGTAGCGCGTCCCACGAGCTCCTCCGTGAGACTGCTATCGGAATTTAACGACTTCGTATACGCGGATGCTGATAACACGCGCGCGCGTAGCATAAGCGGCCACGGACTGGTTTTCACCGATAGAAAAATCATAACGAGGAACCTTGCTCGAGATAACTCGTTCTCCTCCATCGGCTCTTCCGGGCGAGTTCTTTCGCGCCCGGTGGATTCCTCGAGGACTTCCTTATTATCCTACGGGGCGTACGTAAATTCTACGCTTTGGGGATGCGATTAATTCAGTGTCTACACGCGCAAGAGCCTTAAGTGAAAAATTTGCGATTCGAACGGAAGAGCTTCGAGAAGGCAGACTCTTCGGGGCGAAGAAAGGGCGGAGCAGACGTTCGACGACTCGAGTAGAGAAATGAGAATAAGTTTTACGGGGAGGGTAAACGCACAAGGTGCGTTGCACGAGCCGGAAGTTTTCGCGTATTCGTGTCAAAGGACCCTGGAAACGATGGCTAAGCTGCATTGGGAGAGACTTGGGTGGCCGCGAATGATCGTAGACGAACCCGTCGACCAGGTTTCTCGGTTATATCGCTCCGGTGGGACCGGTTGTGACGTAAAGGTCATGGCGTCGTGCGTGCACCGACTTTTCCTGGATACGGTAACAGTCGACGGTAGCGGAATACGAATTATTCGCGTGGCTCGCGTGTACGCAATCTTCTGAAACCCACGCTTCAATTATCGATACACGTTGTACAATTAACGTGGCCCTAAGACCCTACCGATAATCCTCTCGCGAATCGGAACCTGCTCTCCCTTCCTCGAGCAGATCCCAGGAAGCCACGTTGTAAATCGACGATGCCTAGCACGTTCATCTTGGAATTTTTACCCGGAATTTTCACCTCTCGCGCCTCTTACCCTCTCCACGCGAGAATATCCCTCGATTCCACCTCCTCCTCTAACGACGTCTGGACATGATTCACGGACCGACACTCGTGTCAATGGCGATTGTCCGCGCGAAACCATTCAACGTTCATTCGCGCGTAACATAGATTCGCGCACTGACAAAACAAACGGCGCAACTCCGCGGGCGCTGCTGGGAACGTCACTTTGTTAGTAGCCGACGAGGGCACGCGTTCCCGTCTTGACAGTAACGTTCCTAGAAAATCCACATTTCTCAGGTATCCCCTTCTGCTCGCGAGAGGAGAGAGTCACGATAGAGTCGAGAGATCGTCCCTTCTCCACACTTCGTTCTCCTTCCTTTTCCTCTTTCCTCCAGCTCATCCTGTTTCGTCGACGCACTTCCTCCTTCCTCGCGCCTCTATCTCTCCTACTTACGGCGCGGTAAAGAGCATTAATCTTCGTAACAGTGCATCAACCCGCCCGCTCCGTGAACCTAAGCGCATTCCTCATTGTTAGCGCCGACTTTGCTACGGCGGAGGTCGAGAGTACTGCGGTGTCGGAAGAGGGAGGAAGGATGAACCTTTGACCTCGGGCACCAACCACAACACCGAGTTCTGTCTCCATCTCTCTCTCTCTCTCTCTCTCTCTCTCTTCTCTTTTTCTTTTTCCTTCCCTTCTTTTTCTTTTCTCGCTCAACCCTCATCCCCACTTTCTCCTCTCCCATTCTTCTCGAAGCACGCCACGACGAACGATCAGGGACGCGATGGTACCCAGGCGATGACGAGAATAGGCGCGGGAGAAGATATACGATTCGCGTGTGCCTCTTAATGACCTTAGTGGCTCTTCGAATTGCTCGAGGATTTTTCGCGTCCTACTGCCGCCGGCCGCTTGAAATTACCGATTCGCACGAATCGAAGAAGCATCTCTCCTCTTCGTTCTTCTTCGTCGACGGCGAGACGAAGGTTCGTAGTAATGCCCACCACACTCCTTATCCTTTTCTTATTCCATTCGGCGTCTTCCTGCTCGCCACGAGTAGCGCCGGAATGGGCCCCGCCACGCGATGACCTCGTATGCAACGAATAAACGAGGCTTCGGCAAAACATGACGATCCGACCGATTAGACTCAATCATGGGCCGAGTGCGCGTCGTTACCGGGTCATTATGTTAATTCATCGCGGGCCAATTTCGTTCCTTTCTTTTCTCTGTCCGCCCGGGAGCTCATTAATGATCGTGCGAACGAGCGGATGCGAAGCAAAAAATCGTCCGAGTAAAATATGGATATCTGATAATTGGAGGAAGGCGGTTGAGAGCGCGCACGGGAGGGAGAGAGAGAGAGAGAATTAGAATTAGAATTAGAATTAGAATTTATTAACAGGCCTGGACCTAAGAGAGAGAGAGAGAGAGAGAGAGAGAGAGAGAGAGAGAGAGAAAGAAGGCAAGGTTATATAATTTTTATGCGACGAGGTGAAGGACGTGGAGCTCGACGACACTCGTGAAGTAAAATCGATTGTCGGTACTTACTTAGTCACTTAGTGGATCGGCTAGGTGTGGACGTGCGTACGTGGAGCACTCGCAGGAGGTCAACGACCCCTGTGCAGAATCCGTTGGCATACCCCGCGCGAGTACACGTTCGATGTCGTGCTACGTCATTAGAACCTGCTTGGAAGCAGCAGAAAAGCTCCTGGAAATAATAGCCGGGACAAATTATTAGGAATCCATCTACAAATGGTCTACCTTGTAGGATGTACTCGTGGGGTAACGAGAATCAGCGCCGCGGGACACATGCTACACCGCTCTAATTGTCGGCCAATGATCGAGAGTAGAACAATTATAAAAGAGGCACGCGACCAAGAACATGACGTGGAAATGATCGAGTCTGTTCGTGCATCTGGTCTACTGTTTATTATTGTATACGTGTACGACTTACTTGTACACACGTACCGGATCATGGAAGCAACAAGTACTAATTGCAAAATGATCTAGCCGCGGGATTTTTATGTTAACGCGGCGTGTCGGGGGAACGACAAATTAGAGTCCTTCCTCAACTACCAATAACCCTACTTCATTGGCCACCGAGGCTTTAAACGAGCTTCTACCTGTTGTTCTTTAAATGTAAACAATTTACTTCCAATTTCCGTGCTTCACCTCGTGTCTTGCGAATGTTAAGTTTTTCATTGCTCTTCTCTTCGATAACACTGCAAGCATGGGCTCGAGGAACGTTTTAAAATTTTAGATAATCTCGCCTGAATAATTTTTCATTATTCTTTAACCGTTCATCCAAATTTTCTCTTATTCGTGTTCTATTCAAGATGGTCTCGAAATTCTTGTGTAACGTCTATTTCGATGACTCGTCATCGAACGGAGTCTTCTCCGATCGCGATTGACCGATTGACGGCAGGGAATCTTTAACTATGTATAAACAAACAATCGTAAAAAAATAAACGCGAAGCTTTGACTGCGGCGAAGGATAATTCCAGTGCGCGAGATCGGGGCGCGTCTACGATCTGGAGGAAACGGAAGACCGTAGGAGGAAAGAAGGAAAAAGAATTGTGACGGTGAAGGCGGATGGAAGGAGAGGGACACGGGGAGGGAAGAAGTAAAGAACGAGGTGGGAAGCTGGCCCGAGGAGACACCTGCGGGAAGGGACGTGTAAAAAGCGGGAAGAAGAAGAAATCCAGGAAGCGGCGGACGCGCTACCGCCGCCGCTTCGTAAAACGCGAGCAAAACGTGCGGGACCTACGCTCGGGGGTAAGTCGAGCGACTACTCGCATCTTTCCAGCTAACGCGAGCGAATTACACAGGCCGTCGCTCGGCGCGGCGCACGGCAGCTTGGGAGGATCCCGTGGTGGTGGGACGAGAAGCTTTGCACAGTTTTACGAACGACTTTGCTTTACTACCTCGGGCAAGGTAGAACGCGCACGGATTCCCGTTCGAGAGGGCGAAGCCTTCCGGCGAACCGGATTGACGGATTAATTCACTGTCGTGAAATGAGACCAGCCAGCATTCTCGAGGAGAGCGCGTATTAGTCGTGAGATTACACTGGACGTGCTCCAAAAGGATGAGAACGCGTCGAGGTTGTTCGCACGTTTAATCCGTCAATTTTATCGCTCGAGGACGCGGACGAATCGCGGGTGCCGGCATCTCGATCGATCGTTTCGTTCGACGTCCGCGATAAAAGAGTGGGAACTTTGCTTGGTCTACCCCAGTGGATCGGAAGTCTCTTCTGTCGTTCCTCTTTCTCTCTCCGCTTCGCGTCTCATCCGAATTCGCTTTAATGCGGCACATCGTACGGCACCCTACCACGATGCGCGCAATTACCTCATATGCGTTTTACGTTGCGTACGCCGGTTATATTAATTAATGACAGTTATGCGTAGATACACGCTGTAATCACGGCGTACCTCGAGCGCCGAGCGTGCGCAATTAAATTAACGTGCATCCTCCGCAAAATACGTATGCGTGTGTGTGTGTGTGTCCGTGGATATGCGTGTGGAGGGAGAGTTACGTCATTGCTGAGAACTCGAGGACCTCGCAGGAGATTCGCCTCACGCCTGGGCCCTTATCGCTACGCGTGTGAGTGTACGCGCGCGCGTGCCTACAGTGTGCACTGTGACGCGTACGCGTGTACCATCCTTATGGCGGTTGTGAGTCTGCACGTTACGAACTTCACGGTGCCCCGGATGTGTGCACGCGTGCACGTGCATTCGATGCGAGTATATCTCTCTACCTCTGTCTCTCTCTCGTACCTTGGCTCATACGTGCCCAGTAAATCACTGTGCCTCCCACGTTTCGACTGACTCCTCGAACAGTATGGGAGACAATGGCAGGTCAGAGAGTGGTCGTTAGAGTGATCCTAATTAAGGCTCTAATCCGTGCCCCTTGCTCTCGTTACAGATGGGCTCGTTCGCAATCGGCGCGGCTTCAGCTGCGACTGCAAGTCTGATTCTCATGGCGATGGTGACCGTCGGTCACGCTGCACTGGGTAAGTGACCGGACTACAAATTTTATCTATCCCACGTAACGCGCGAAGTACACAGTTTATCTCAAAGTCAACTAGATAAACGATCAACGACCCCACGCTCTTTTCGGTTTCAGCGAGAACGGCATTCGAGAAGCTCACCGACTTCGACTACCGCGGCACGACCTACTACAGCGTGAGAAATCTTTCCCTCTACGAGTGTCAAGGATGGTGCCGAGAGGAGGCCGAGTGTCAGGCTGCCGCCTTCTCTTTCGTGGTGAATCCCCTGGCGCCTATGCAGGACACCCTCTGCCAGCTGCAAAACGAGACGGCTGCTTCGAACCCGGCCGCTCAGGCGCAAAGGGCGGTGAACATGTACTACATGACGAAGCTTCAAATCAGATCCGGTTAGTGTCCCTGCAATTAAATAATTAGTCAGATGCAATTAGATAATTAGGAACCTGAAACCGATCCCGGAAGCTAGCACCTATCTGGGACTCCGGCGTATCGAGCACGGAAAAATTTCTTATGCGGAAGAAATCCTCGTGGAACACAATCGCTCGTGCCTCGCGTAATGAAGCTCTATAAAATTGCTATGGGTAATTCCTGACGTGGAATTACGCTCATTAAATTATACACCCGTACGCGCGTGTAACGCAATCTGCTTTTCCCTCAAAAGCGAGACTACCAGGGGATAATAATGGAGCTACCAGCACGACTTTGTTAATGAGCGCTAATCCTCTCGCACCCTCCCCTCAAATCACGCGGAAGGAAAGGCTGGGCCTAGGATGCGCCAAGACAAATGAGCGGAGTCGGAGGGCGAGAGTGGGATCGAGAGGTGCGATAATCCAGGTCGAAACTGAAGTTGTCTGCGGTCAGGTAGACACCGGCGATAATACTGGCCATTCGATATGTCCGCTCGGGTTGGTAGAGGCGGCGCGCGTTTTCACCGGGGGCGGTGGGCCCACTCGAGTCGACAAACAAAGAAGAGCTTTGCTGGTACCTTCCTCACGGGTCCCTTAGGTCGGCGCGAAGGGCGCTTAAGCACGGTCGACGTTGTAAAGCCGAGCACCGTCGACCTCCATCCCTCCTTGCAATGTCGTCGAATCCGGAGATTCCCGTAATTAAATTCGCCCGCTTTCTCCTCGGAGTCGCTCTAATCGTCATAGGGCACGGATTAAATAAACGCCTCGGCTGTAGTCCAATTAACTAATTAGACGAAACCGAGCGAAGCCGTTCTACGTCAATAATCACCCCTGTATATGATAATTGGCAGCGGGCTCGCAAGATTCGTCCAACTTTGGCATCTCCCACTTTAATTACCACACTCGACGCGATTACTCGTTATTACAGAATTTTCCGCTCGATACGTCCGATCGAGTGCCTACTTTGTTACGACGGGTACTAGGTAGTTAGAGTTTACGCCTATGCGCACGAGCCACGTCTCTCTATTGCGAACTGGTGCGTTTTCTTCGGAGCGAGAGCGAGTGGTACACATCCCCCGGTGGACAAACAATGAGAGATCTGCTGGTACCTTCTGGCCGCTCGGTGCGAAGGCCGCTCTTCTTAAGCAGGGTCGGCGCTATAAACAGGTACCAGGCGCAGGCTCGCCCGAGGTGTCGAAAAGGCCCCAGGGGGGTCTAAGAAGCCCCTAATATTGGTTTAACGAGACTGCTGGTGCCGATCCTTCGGGTTACACTCGAGACGCTCGTAAAATCCAGCTTGCCGATCCCACCGGCCGGCCGGCCCCGGCGTCTTCCAGGACGGAGCATTCGTCCTAGAGAGATGTCGGGTCACGGTCGAAAGGACGACGAAGGACTTCGAGGAAGGATTCTGCTTCCGTGAAACGGTCTATTGCCTGCACACCGAGCTCTCACTCCATTCAGGACTCACGGCTTAATGATAGCCGCGGAGAGAGGAGACCGTTCGATGAACCCTTCCTTCCCCAGAAGAAAATTAATGACCTTGGATCGACGAGTATCCAACGGCCGAAGGAAAAGGATTTCCGAGGGATATCGCCACGCACGCGCGCGTCTCGACGTGCCGCGCGAGGAGTGCTCGAAAAAGAAATTTTATTCAATCTTCGCACCGATCTCTCCCCAATTACCTTACGCGGGATCGTGCCACGCGCTCCAACGCAGATAATGTTGCACGAGCTTTCGTGCAATTTACCCTCGTCGAGCGTGAATTATCGCGAGCATGTTGCTAATTGGTTCCTACTCCGCGATCCCTTCCGCGGAAGAAATTTTACAACGTACCCTCGACTTTTCCGCGGGACGGATCCGACGATCGCTGGATTACCCTCCTAGCCGCACGGCGAGTAGAGCTCGCGCCCGAGATCACCGGCGCTCGTTAAAGTCCCTTCCGAGATTCTCAGCGGAGCAGGACAATTGAAGAGTTCGCGGAAGGGCCCGCTAATTCTCCTCCAGCGGTTATCGACCGTCCGCCGTTCCCGCGTCCAAGTGGAAAAATTCAATCTCCTCCTATCGAACCCTTCCATCGCGTGGTTTCGTCGGACCCATCGACGTGACTTCTCTAACGACCCTCCTGCCCATTTCTTTAACGACTCCCACATTAGACGTTAACCAGGAACGATTTGCGAAACCGATATCCCAGCGGATCGCTCTCGTGTACCGAGCAAGCCCATCCCGTGGTCGTCTCGATTTCCTCATCGTCATCGAGGGTAAGCGATCGTCCGTCAGCCGAGCTGTCGAGAATTAGCGCGTCTCGGTGAATCATCCGTGAAGAAGTCACGCGTCAGTTCGTTGGCACCGCGCGACGCCGAGCGACGTCGTCGCCCGTAATGTCGACGACGACATTAGCGCCGGTTTTCGAGCATTCCCGCACCTCGGCCGCTAAGAGCGGAACGAGAGTAATTGGAACGGGCCGAGCTTTACTACACCCGCCGAAATACATTCTCGTGGCCCTGCCAAGAAGCGCGACCCATCTCGCGTGCGTCATCGCGCGCTACCACCGATGCCCATTGCCAAGTCACATGTCGTCGGCTCGTGATTTCGGAATCGCCACCGACGCCTCGCGTCCGACTCCTGCGGTTCTCAAAATCGCGTGACCGGAGCATCTCGAGTCCCGCGACGGCTTCTCGCGACTCATCCACCCCGGCAACCCCTCTACGATCGATCGAAAGATCCCGGAAATGGTTGCGACGGATAGATCCATAAGAGCCGAACAATCGGTATCCTCGGCTTCTCTCTGCCGCGGAGGTGGACGATCGAAGAAGTCGCGGCGCATCGAGGCGAATCGAGACGACCGATGCAGATCGAATGAATCCTCCCGCAGAAGTAATATCCTCGAGTCCCGCATGCCTACGCGCAGGTGCGTTAAACGTGAAATCTGCGGTCAGGCGTCATTACCTTCGCTGGTCGCGTCTACAATTGTAGACGGCGGATTTTATTCCACCGCACTGCTCGACCACTGTATGTGGATCCGGTTGTCAGGAGAGAAGCGGAAATTTGCACGTGATCTCTGACGCTTTGCAGACTCGCTCGTTACCGCGCGTTTTGTTTTGATTAAAGTTGTGATTTTTGGGAATAACGAAGTTTCTAATTCACAGAGAACGTCTGCCTGCGGCCATGGGCCTTCGAGCGGATTCCCAACAAGATGATACGCGGACTGGACAACGCTTTGATCTACACGTCCACGAAGGAAGCCTGCCTGGCGGCTTGCTTGAACGAGCACCGCTTCACCTGTCGATCGCTCGAATACAATTACGTGACCTTGCAGTGTCATCTCAGTGACTCCGACCGACGAACCACCGGGCAATACGTTCAATTTGTCGACGCTCAGGGGGTAGATTATTTCGAGAATCTCTGCTTGAAGGGTGAGTTAGGAGAGTCGGGCGAAGTGCGCGGTATCACGTGCGGACGGATCAAACGAATCGTCGGAATCAATGGGATTTCTTCGATTCCACAGGAAAGGAGGCCTGCAAGTCGCAAAGAATTTTCCAGATGCCCAGGATCGGGGTGGCCGACGACAAGATCGCTCAATACGCCGGCCTCCACTATTACAACGACAAGGAGCTTCAGGTGCAGAGCGAGGCGGCCTGTAAATTGGCCTGCGAGATCGAGAACGAGTTTCTCTGCCGGTCCTTCCTCTATCGTGGAGCACCGCAAGGGACGGCGTATAACTGTCAATTGTTCCATCTCGATCACTGGACTCTTCCCGACGGACCCTCGACTTATCTCAACGCCGAGAGACCGCTGATCGACAACGGGGAAAGAGTTGGCACTTACTACGAGAACTTTTGCGAGAGTAAGCCTCGTCCAATGCGAATCAAACGTATTTCTAGATTAGGCGAAATTGTTTTTCATTTTTGCGCGCGCTTCTTGTTATATGGCAAATATTCTTTTAATTTGCAGAAGGCACCGGCCCGCTCACAGACACTCTACCGATTGTTTTTGAAACGACCGAGGATCCTACCATCAACAATCTCACCAGGAATGACATAAATTGCGATAAGACGGGAACCTGCTACGACGGTAAGTTCTTCGGAGACGTTGACCCAGGACGATGAGCTCTAGTAAGTTTAATTCTTTGAATTTTTCACTTCGCGCCGACAGTGTCCGTCGATTGCAAGGACACCCGGATAGCCGTCCAAGTTCGCACCAACAAACCCTTCAACGGCCGTATCTATGCCCTGGGACGGTCTGAAACCTGCAACATCGATGTAATCAATAGCGATCTGTTCAGATTGGATCTGACGATGAGCGGTCAGGACTGTAACACGCAGAGCGTGGTAAGTATTATCTCAGAAACACATAAATACATGCAATGATATAGCACACTCTTCTCTTCGCATCAGCACGAATCTTTGCACAATAAAGATATTTCAGCGACGCATGTTCCTGTTCTCACGTGTTCTTGCATTCTCCTCAAACTCTCTGTTCGTTATGGCAGCGTGACGGTTTTCAGACTGGCATTTACTCGAACACGGTGGTGCTACAACATCATTCCGTGGTAATGACGAAAGCCGATAAAATCTACAAAGTAAAGTGTACGTACGACATGTCCTCGAAGAACATCACTTTTGGTATGATGCCTATAAGAGATCCGGAGATGATCAGCATCACGAGTGCTCCGGAAGCACCTCCGCCAAGGATTCGCATCCTCGACAGTCGTGCCCGGGAGGTCGAGACAGTCAGGATTGGTGACAAATTGACCTTCAGAATTGAAATTCCCGAGGACAGTAAGTGAATTATTTTGCCAGTCATTCTATGACTTGTACTAATATTCTTCTTCTACTTATAGCTCCATATGGAATCTTCGCTCGCAGTTGCGTGGCTATGGCCAAGGACTCGAAGAGCACGTTCCAGATCATCGACGACGAAGGGTCAGTCATGAAATTGAAGCAGAAAAATCGGTTACTCGTACAAAGCAAATTCACTACATTGTATCATCGAAAAATTTCAGATGCCCCGTCGATCCCACGATCTTCCCCAGTTTCACGGCCGACGGAAACGCATTGCAATCGGTCTACGAAGCTTTCCGATTCACCGAATCCTACGGCGTCATCTTCCAGTGTAACGTGAAATACTGTCTTGGACCGTGCGAAGCGGTAAGTATAGAGTTCGACGAATTTTCGAATATATATATATATATATCTCACATCAATTTCCTGTTAGGCCGTCTGCGAGTGGGGACGAGACTCTGTGGAATCGTTGGGTAAGAGGCGCAGAAGAAGCGTGGTGAATTCGACCGAAGAGAAGAGCGAGGACATGACATTGTCCCAGGAAATTCTCGTTCTGGACTTCGGCGATGAGAAGCAATCCGATTTCCTGAAGAGCGACGCCAGTATAGATTTCAACGAAGCAGGTAATTTTTCCGCACGTGAAAAACCGCGTTCTACCTGGGAAGAATTGAGAATTAAAGAAAATCCTGATTCCAGATAAAACAGTGACGATCGTTGAGCCATGCCCGACGAAGACATCCGTTCTCGCCCTAGGAGTTACGTGCGCCCTTCTCGTGCTCATATACATTTCCACGATTTTCTGCTATTACATGAAAAAGTGGTTGTCGCCCCGCAAGATGATGCCTTGAGAAAAATTGATCTCGCGATAGGAGGACGTATAACGTGGGGAGGGAAGAGGATAAAGATGGGAGGAATAGGGAGAAGACGTAAACGAGACAAACTTCATGCACACAGCTACACGAACACCTTCATATCATACATCATTTATATCGAACATCACAATGTCACCCACGTGACCACCGTGCCACGTGCGACACATTCACCCTGCGGAACGTCGATTTCGACAGGAAACGATCACTAATTTAAGAATTTAAGACTACAGGACACTAATTTAAGAATATCATAAGAGGAACTCTACACACGGCACACTCTCCGTAAGTATTCAAAATGGCGGATCTACTGCGCATCAGAGGAGGTCACACAGGAGTCACCTGTCCGAAGAAGAAGAATAACCTTTGTCGCTGTTACTTAAGTCCCCCTAATTTAAGAACAGGCTGCGCGTGGTTTCTCATACGACCTGTATAGGTGCGACATAGTTTTCAGGAGACAAACGTATTATTTGTCGGGATAGTCCGCGCACGCGCACGCCCTCACATACACCACATTCATACACGAGGACACCCACCACGAGGACACGATGCACGATACACGACACGGTGAAGAACATTCGATTTAGAAACTATCAACGAACCAGGATCAGCCTGAAGGACAATAAGTACACCTATTTAAGAACATCTTAGACACAGCTGTCTTCATTCCCTAGTAGCTACTTCTGATCGGGTTGCAAGGAGAGTGGGAATCGACTTATGCGGATCAACTGTTTCGCTCTCATCCAATGAGACGTCCATTTCAAGGAAGATCCCCTTCGTCCACTATGGATGCCCCTACGAGGCACCCTTCTGGACGAAGAGGAGGTTTCGATCCGCTCCGCGTTCCACGCCGCCCTGGACTCACTTTTTCTTTCCACGGGAATCAACTTGTAACCCGTATCAAGACTAGCGGTATTTAAAGGTTCACGCTTCACTAACGTCTCTAACGATACATGTAGGTTTAAAGTAGATATTAAGTGGAAACTGTAAGCGTAGGTGAAAAGAGAGAGAAAGGGCGAGAGAGAAAGAGAGAAAGTAATGCAGAGGAGAGAGAGAGAGAGAGATTTTTTAATCGCAGGACTTGTCACGTTCTCGAGGTGATATTTAGCTTTATTCCGATGACACGATCAGACCACCACTCCGGTGGAATTTGAAATGGTGGAATCGGAAACAAACAACGTGTGTTCGTCTTGTAAATTGTAAGTTAACTTTAGTGGCGCATTTAAGAAAATTTATAACGGCCTACGGGCAGGAAACTTAAAAATATTCTCCATGGCAAATATTAACGATCACTCGAACGAGAACGTCGACGATCCTGCTTTCTCGAAATTTGCAACTACGTGGAAGACACTCGAGATTCTCGAGTACCACGGTAAAGAGTGGACACTCGAACGATCGAATATCTACCCGGTAGTTTTTCTTCGATCGTGAAGGTACTCCTATACGAGTGTCCCTCCTTATAATGTTTTCCAACGTTGAACACTGTCAGTTTAAGAAAATATTCGAGATAGATGACGTGCTTCCGGTGGCACGCACACAAGGCCGCCGATTAACTCATTAAGCGTAATTCATATTCTTTCAGTTAACGAGCTCCACCCGATTCATCGTTCAGATTTTGTCTTGCATTGTCCTTCATTTTTCGTCATTCTTAAAACGAGCGCGTTTTAATCCCCTACATTGCCTGACTGTTCGCGATTACTCGAATTCGCACATTTGTCCGTAACTGACTTATACTTTAAAACATAAGATACCTAGCACGAGACAAAAACTTAGCAGACTTGGGTGGAGAAAATTACGACTTCCGGTTAAGGTGCTTGCTCTACGAGAGGCTTGCTTTGAATCAAGTCGTAATAAGCAATATCGATGACAAAAACTACCAACTCAAAACACTAATGCCTTTGCATAGTGCTTCGGAACTTTTTTCAAGTGTCATTGTTTTAGTTATTTCTATAGGCGGAGCAATTTCGTCATATCTGCTACCTTCCATTGGGTTTTATCAGTGTCATAAAACGAAAACGTCCAACGAGGAGAGCCGCCTCTCGAGAGCTGAAATGGAAAACGAAATGTATATACTACTTCGAATATATTGTAGGCATTCAGAAGGAGACACACATGCATTTGTAATCAATATCACATGTATTTGTACCCTATTTATATACGCGAATGTTTTAATAATTAAAAGAAGATCAATCTCAATAACCGTAGTCATTATTTATGTTAACCGTGTGAACTCCGTGTGATTACAATCACGAGGCAATGCGTCCTCTGCTACTCTGCTTACTCGTCCTTCCCGTTTAATCATCACTGTAATTGCTCGCCATACCCATGGCTAATTTAACCCGTCCATGATTTATGCGCACGCGAGCACTCCGGTTGAACTGTAAATTGAGAAGGAAAATTCACAAAGCGGACCGTGATTGTTGAAAAGCCGAACAATGCCGATATCACCGGGATGAATGGATGAGAGTAAATGAGAGATCGATCACCGGATGACATCAGAGATAAAAGTGATCGTCTTATCGCAAAAAGTAAACGATGACAGATTTGTCTGCAAGAAATCCGGTCGTTACGACTATTTTGGACACATCTTAAAAAAGCAATCTAGTTTGGAGGAACTCTTAAGCGAATGTTTTTTTTCGTTACCGGTCCAAAGATCAAGGATCGCGCGATGGTGAATTCAAGGCTTCGGGACGTGCCTAAGATACCCCGGATAAGCAACCGGAAATATTTAATTAGCATGCCGTGTGGATAAATAGATAAATCTCCTTGACTGGCGGCGAGCCAGAAATCGAGTTCGAGCTCGTGACTAATCGATTCGCGTACACGGGACTGGGTATTGTCGTAATACACGTGCGCGTATGATATTATTACGACGCGTAATAATGGCAAAACGTCACTTGACATGCCGGTGGATAGAAAAACATCACTTGACACGAATGAACAACAGAGAAGCATCACTGGATACTCTCGAGAGAGAGAACGTGAGGACGTCACTTGACATTCCCTTTCTCTTTCGAGATCTAAATACGTGCCACTGACACGTGCGGATTGATGTTTACGAAGAGGAGATTCGAAAAAGAAACGGGCCGCTCTATGCTATCTGCCCGTCGACACGATTTTTATTTCGATCCGCGTAAGAATAGCCACTTCTTCATTTCCACGAATCGCTCCGCTCTATTGATTTCGTTTCTCGGCGCCACACGACGTAAGCATACACGTGCGGGAACTTCTCACGATCTTCTCCACGGTATGCGATGAAATCCAACGGCGGAGTGTACGTGCGCCGTATAATCCGATACGAGATTCACTGAAAATGCAAATTGACCTCGAATACCGTTTTAACGACGTTTCAAAGTCTGAGATCGATCGATAATAAATTTAACGAGTGGAGCTTTGGACGACCCGCGGGCAGTTATCTTGCAGATACATATTCAGAAGACGAAAAAATGCCATTTTGCAATGCAAACTAGATACCTCATAATCACATTAATGACATTAACATTTCTCTTAACTCTTCGCCCCGCTCGACCCGGCGATTCTCGATCGATCGAACATTTTAAATGCGGACCAATCTTTACGCACTTCTCTTCCACCACTTGAAGTGATGCCAAACAAAAAATTGATGCATCAACATGTGATTTCATCAACGCGACGATGCTCCTCCTTAATCACCTTATACTCATTAATCATCGACGAAGCTTGATCTTGCGTGGCATACCTTGCATTTTACTCTTCAACTTGAGCGTCGTGTATCGTACCGTGTCTCGTCGTAAAAGCTCAAGGCTGAGCTATAAGTTGGAGAAGTTCCAATTTGCTCGAACGCATAGGATCTCCATGAATTTCCAATGAGATCGAATCACTTAAATCAAATAAGAACAGTGCCAATCGAGAAGTCCTAGCGAAATTTTAAATTTCGTCAACTCAACTTCCGGCCTTCCCCTTAAGCCCTTACGTCGATAACAGTTATTCCGCGGGTAAGGTAGTGTCTTTTTAAGCGCCCTCGCTGATCATTTTTTACGTCACCCAGTCGATAAAGCGAACCGCGCCACGCGGTGTTAGCCGTATAGGCGCCTCCGTCGACTCTACATGGCAGGGAAAAGGCGGCCTAACGTGCTTCGTCCGAGTCCGGCGCGTTGCGGAATTCTCCTTTCCCGCTTAACTAACGAGAGAGGATGAGAGTACGTCGACACGAGTCATCGCCGTCACGGTGGTCATCGTCTTCGGCTTCGTCTTCGACGTCGTCATCGCCCAGTGCCTCCGCGCAAACGGCAAACACATGGCAGTCAACCTCGATACGCCTTCACCAATGATAAGATAAAGGTTAGCATGTGTAACATGAGGACGCAGTGCGAGCGTGGTGTGCTCAATTGTGGGCGTAGCATTGTGCTAAGCCTGTGTACCCATCGCTCGCTCTCGTTCCCGATAAATCTTCCTTGTTGTTCTTTCGTATTATTCCCTCGCCGAGAGTTTAACCTCCGCCACCGTGTATCGAAATATACGATGAACGATGATACACTCCACTGTATACATTCGATATGAAAGATCCCGATTGAAATGTTTGGCGATTCACGAGAGCCGAGTCGCGCTATTATGCAGGAAAAAAGAGAGGTGGAGGAGAAAGAGAATTAGCGAGAGCTGAATTTGCGTCGACGGAGGTTAGTCCGGGATTCAGGTATGTATTGAGTAGGCGCCACGGTACGACCGCCCACAGAGAAGGTGTACATTTCTATATGTTCGTACGTGGGCAAACGAGCGGTGCGACCAAGTGTGACGCCTAACCTGTACGTACCACGACTAATCAGGGACGGACTAACTTTCGAAAGGATTAAATGGAGGAAGGGAGGGTGGGTCTGTGCGGTCTAACGTACACGTTTTGAACGTACTTCCAAGTTGTCCAAGGTTGAGACTCGACGATATGTTGCTTGATTTAGCCTGGAATGATACGAGCCCGAGCAGATAGAGGATGCGCAATTAATATGCGCATAGAATCGTTGGCATGCCATGTATATGCTTACAGTTAGATACAGGAAATGATGCATGGTAGGAAAAGAAAGGAGACGGGGAAAAATGTTTACGTATGTTAGCACATGGATCATTGATGGCTGTCACGCGAGAACGTACCTTTCGTTCGCATTAGAACACACGTAATGGTGCGTAAATAGTACATTCACATTTTCAGCTCATCCGTACCTGCTGAATCATACGATTAGGTCCGGTATCACGCACACGCGCGCATGTGATTGTGTGTAAGCACTTATACCAAGCGTTGTACTGTGTACCCGCTTGCCTGTTGCACGTGTGGCGCTCTCCCAGTTAGCACACACATAAATAAACTTAGGTTATAAACTCAACTCTGTAATTCTAGCGAGAGACTCTCGCTTTGCACCGAATAAATAATGATATACCGTAAACTTCCAATAATGACCGATTGCGCGTTCTCCCGATCTCGTCGTATCTATCAAGGCGCAACGATATCGGGCTTTGTTTCTCGCTCCTACATATTTAGGCCCACTGATTACAGCTGCCATGATTTATAATACGGTACAGTCGTATTAGTACTTTCTCGTTCGAGATGATGCGATCCTTAAACTATTCAGAAGTCTACACTCTCGAAACCTGCGGCACTATAGAATTCTTTGCCACGTAACATTTCACGAATTGTAAATAATCCTTCGGCGATATGTTTCGAAGCGTATATTCGACCGTCAAAACGTAGACATCAAAAGACTCTTAGATATCTCGAGTTACAATAGATCTATGACAAAGAGACATTGTACCACATTGCAAAATCCATCCTGCCCAAGTCATGCCAAAATAGCTGCTGATAATAAACATTACAGAAGCATTGCCTCGAAGGAAATCGAAGAGAAATCTGTACGACACTTAGGAATGCGCGAACAGAAGCCAAGTCTACGAAAACTTAAGGTACATCTGCCCGTGACAAGATTTAATTCGTCGCCCCCACGATGTGTCGACCGTAGGCGACTGCCTGTCTCGCGTTTGCCAAGAAAGCCGGGCCCTGATTGCACTCCCGTCCAAATCAGTACAGAAGGTTGCGCGAGGTCGCCTTTAATGCAGCTCTCATCGCAGTTTAAATCATGGAACCTTGCAATTTTATTTGCGCCAATCCATGCAACGACGCTAGAAATTGATAAGCACTGCGAGCATAAAATTGAAGGCATGCTATCGCAAGCTAGTAACATCTTCCTTGTTCCATAAAATCTTTTCTATCCCATGCGCTCGTACAGTGGCATGCGTGAAAGACAGCAAGGAAACCAAAGGCTACGCCATGAGCGAGC
Organism: Tiphia femorata; assembly: GCA_944319695.1. Lineage (NCBI taxonomy): Eukaryota > Metazoa > Arthropoda > Insecta > Hymenoptera > Tiphiidae > Tiphia > Tiphia femorata. Next base: position 5,339,776 of record OX090899.1, read on the forward strand.
GAGTAGCCGAAGAAGACGAGAGAAAGGGATAGGATGCTCGGCGTACATCATTTGGGCGCCGAGAAGTCTGGCGTGGCCAGGCCAGGCCAGAGGCGCGTCTCTGGTTACGCGACCATTTGGGGCGCCAAGCTTGCGAGTGAGGGGAAAAGGAGGAAGGGAAAAAAGAGAAGGCGAGGAATCCAGGAGGCACGGACTGTAGGTAGGAGTCCATGCATCGTGGATGAGAGCTGGAGAATCGCAGGGAGGAAAGAGAGTAGAGTCACGGAAAGAGAGATGGAAGGGGAAGAACTCGACGAAGGGGCCCCCGCAGGCCACATTCCAGCGGGACGCGAGTTTTCAACATGGCTACCCGCGTGAATGTAGGTCCACGACCGATCCTATAATACGCACACATGAGCAGCATTACGCTCGCGCACCATTCGCTCTATCTCACTTCATCTGCCTCCGTTTCGTGTCTCTTGCCTGCATCCTATCCTTGTCTGCAACGATTCCTCATCTACCCCCCGCTCCCCATAGCATGCCCTTTCCCCCTAGTACCTCTCGCCCACTATGCGCTCGCACACACATAGACAAAGTCGGTCCCCTCTCCCTTCACGATTCAAGCTCCCTGGTTCCTCCCCCCTTACTTCAACCCGGACGACCAGGCCGACCGAGCTGGCGACACCCTGTCTGGCAAGACCGGCCGACGGACAAAGGAGGGGGAGCTTGGGTTGCGCTGTGTTGCCACGTCCTCGGTCGGGCTGCGCCTACCTTCGGCCCCAAGGACAAATCCGACGAGCCGTGCCAGCCGTCGCGGCGCGCTAGGCGACTGCCGGTCTGCGGTTACTCGGTGCCTGCGATCCCCATTCGACGTGCCTTGCCGTCGATATTATTCTTAATGGATGCGCATTTGTTTAAAAGGGAGATAGTTGCTACGTTTCCCTTGCAAGGGCTCGTAAGGAAGGGAGATATAGAAATGCAAAGGTACAGGGGGTACAGTAGCATTCTCGCAAAGATTCTGCGTCCAAGAAACAAAAAAGGTGGAGAGAGTATTATAAGCTGGCCAGGTCTCATGGAGACTGGCCAAGGAAGTTCGAAGACGTCACTTGTGCGTCCCTCCGATGAGTGAAGACAGATAACGCTGGAATAACTGAACGATGAGTCGCACTTATGTAGTCATGCGAAGGCCAACTTATGCAGGAGGCAGGTGCCACTAGCCGCGGTACCGTGCACTGAACGTTTTCAAAAGAGACCTCGTGCGGTGCTGTGATCGACGCAGCGAAAATAGCAAGCTAGCTTCTTAGAAACCAAACGGGGTGGCTTCTTCGTAGAACGTTCGGAGGATCCCCGACCGATCTTTGGTTTCCGCTAGTGGCGCGAATCGTGGAAATTTACAACTATACGTATGTTTGTGCATTGTCATCTCCATCCCGCTCTCCCTTATTTGCTCTTTTTGTCTTTGTCTATGACACTATGTATCCTCGTATCTGACTCTCTCCTCCGCGAACCTTATATACGAACGTACGGCTTGCGTCATTGCCTCGCAGCACTTCTCGGCCGTATGCTTTGCGGCCTACGTGCGGCGGAGAGACGTGGCAACTCTGCGGGAAGCTAAACATATTAACTGTCGGCTCACGCCACAAAAACAACATGATCTCATTCCGCGGTGCATATGCGAGAAACTCTGTGGTCCTCGTACTCGCGCCTAACTCTCATTCAAAAGCTCCTGTTCGATTTAAAGAATGGACGATGCGAAGTTAAAAAAAAACTAGCGTATAACGCGCCAATTTGAGTGGCAACTTAAAAGATGAGTACACTAACGGTAAGTCAAAGAGGTCTGGTAATAACCAGTAAGGACAATACCGATCGCATTACCCCACTGAAGTTATAATAGGGACGACTTCGACCCTAATAAGACTACTATTATCGGTAAGCCGATACGGCCACGAACGTTTTTCGTGGAAAGCGAAATCCCCTTGCCGCCCTGCCCCGTTACGTGCCTCCTCACGTTCTCCTCCTCATGCCTGCAAAACTTCCTACCCTGCGGCCGTCACGCCGGCGCGGCGCTCACATACGACTGACTTTCGAGAAACCGTACCACATACGACGCCCGACACACGTTGCTTGTGACCTAACCTAGATAATAAGCCTAACCTCGGCGAATGCGAGAATCCCGTGACTCGTCACAGGAGACGACGATTCTACTCGGCGATGAAGTAGCGGTATCTCTAGAATCATTCTAGAGACATTGAAATCTTTGAGAAAGAGATTGTGTCTACCGCCACGAGAGAAAGAGCATTAGCGATAGCACGAGAACATGTATTTTGATATCTTTTAATGCCTCGTGCCACGAGAACGCGATTGAAGGTATGGCTGGCGCAAGGAGAAAGGCGCATAAAAATCAAGGCTCCATGCTGGCTGCCGCGGCGAGCTGCTAAGCGGCGAAGCAACCAAGCAGGCAGCCCGTCAGACAACCACGGCAGACAACATGGCGCCGAGAGCGTCGTCACGCCGGCGTGACGTTTCCCGCGCGCGTCATTAACGGAAGTGAGCCCACAAAATGGCGGAGTTTTACGGCGCTGAGGTGTGAAAGGACGGCAGAGGCCGGGAGGGATAAGAGGCGGCGGCGACGAAACGGGTAGGGGGCCGTGGGGCGCCTACGCCCGCGGACAGTCAGGCCGACTAGCAAGCAGGATGACGAGAGCCGTAGAGAGGAGTTAGTGGAGGTTAGGTCGGTGCCGCAAAGAATGACTGGTGGCCGACGGCGGTGGACTAGCGCCCATGCTGCTGTGCTCGAGTGGGATGACGGCGCGACGAGGGGATCCACATTGGACGAAGGGAGAGGGAGAGAGAAAGACAAAGAGAACGCTCTAAGCACCGAGCGAGACCAAATGACGACGTAGTGGGGAGCGACAGAAGAGAGGCGGGTAAGAGTGAGAGAGCGAGAGCGGTAGGGGTTAGCTTATGAGGGGAGAGAGAACGAGAACGAGAGCCGCCTCGCAGCGGGGTGGGGAAAGAACATTTCAGTGGGAAGCAGCCGCAGTCCCTCGACGTGGTGGGGATGAAAATTAGTTACGGCATCTACCAAGAGACCTAAAAGGAACTCCGTGCGCCGCGCGGCCAGGCCACTTCGTGCAATGTTACGTGTTAAGGTACCCCCGTGCGTCGTTGGCAGTGCCCGGTTTCGAAGCTCGCCGTCGCCGTCGTCGTCTTCGTCGCCGTCGTCGTGGTCGTGGTCGTCGTCGTCGTCGTCGCGGTCGTCGTCGTCGTCGTGCTGTTCGTGGTTGTCGTCGTCGCAGTTGTCGTCGTCGTTCTTACTCTCGCGGTCGACGTGACACAGCCATCATCATCACGGTGCGAGAGAGTTCAGTGCGTGAAAACATTATGGCCCATGGCATTAGCGAAGTACTCGGTGAGGAAAGCTCAGTGAAAATGGTGCATCAGAAGCAGCAACAGCAATCGGTACAGCAGCAACAAAACGTGCGAAAATCCGTGGGTGTGATGGGCAGCAGGCGTATTTTCGCACCGGCCTTCAAGCTCAAGGTTCTCGATTCCTACAGGAATGACATTGACTGTCGTGGAAATCAGCGCGCAACAGCGAGGAAATATGGGATACATCGTAGACAAATACAGAAATGGTTACAATGTGAGGACAACTTGAGGAACAGTTGTGCCGAGACAGGGAATTCTGGCGCCGTTTCGTCTACGGTGATCCCTTCCGCGGGTGTTTCCAAGCCGGATGGCACCGTGGCGGAAGCCACGGGCCCCGCCGTGACTCCAGCAGCGCCGGCCTTGAACCTCAGCCTCGCCAGACTGCACGGCGACGAGCTGACTACCCAGCAAGGGCCCCCACCTCTTCATTCTCATCTTCCTCCGCAACGGAGTTCACCCTCCTCACCCCAATATGGACCTCAAAGTACGAGTACCGATACAGTGCTACCCCTTCGTATCACAGCCGTCAGCTACACGGAATATTCGACGAATCATGAGCCGCAGCATCCCTTGCGTCGTGAGATCGAGGATAGAATACAGGTGCCCGAGATTCATGGATATCCCGAATTACGTGTGGATCAAGAACGCAGTTACTACGTGCTGAATTCGGATGGATTGAGAGAAACCGATGGCACATCCGCGTTCACTGGCGCCAGAAACGAGATGAAGGTGTATCAAACCTTAACGAGTTATCGTTCGTCACACGATCATCGATATGGTGGAAATGAGGTCGAAACGAGTATGCTACATCATTCACCGAACCATCGGCATCATCAACGCGAGCCGCAATACGGAGACGCCGATTCATCCGTAGACGGGAAAACGTACAGTCTACTGCTAGCGCCGTCGATGATAAAAACGGAGCGAGCAAGCCCAGACTCGGCGGCGACACCAGGGCCGTACGAAGCAGCCTGCTCCCCCGTTGCCCCGAGGGGCTCACTCTCGCCGGTCTCGCATCAGGCCACTAGCAACGGTGGCGGTGGTGGTGGCGGCGGTGGTGGTAGTAGTAGTAGTAGTAGTGGTGGCGGTGGTGGTAACGGCAGCGGCAGCAGCAGCACCTTGACGTCCGTTCACTTCGAGTCCCCACAAACGTCAGCGAGCCCGTGCTTGCACGTGCACGTGCATGAGCACGCACACGCGTGCTCGACGACGGATTCCGAGAAGCCGATCCCGTGCCTGCATCAGCAGGAGAGAGAGTCGAGGGATACGGGAAGGGTAGGGAAAGAGGAGAGAGAGGAGATTCCGAAGGAAGAGGTGGAGGACGTGGAGGACGAGCTTGGTAGGGCGGTGGTCAAGGAAGAGGTAGACCTGGGTGAGGAGACTACGATCAACGAGGAAGGAGAGGAGGATGTGGATGCATCTTCGAGCGTAGACTATCAACGGCAACCTGTTGATGTATTGCTGGATGCTTCGGGTCCGGTAAGCCCTATGCACGATCAAGAAGGCGTATACTCGACACCCTCGAGTCCTCGTGGTCCAGGAAGCTCCGGAAGATCTAGTAGTAGCTGCTCCGATAGCGAGATGGATCCCCTGGATTGCACTGCGGGTAATCAAAACGCGACTGACCTTACGCGACGCAGGTCTTTCTCCCTCCGCTTCAAGCTCGACGTCCTGGATGCTTTTCATCGCGATGTAGGGGTCGCGGGGAATCAGCGAGCTACCGCCAGAAAATTCGGTATAAATCGTCGTCAGGTACAGAAATGGCTCGGACAGGAAACGGAATTGAGGGGAGAGATTGCCCTTAGAGGGAACTCGCGGCAACGACTCGGTCCGATTCAGGATTCGTCCGCATCCGGTGAGTCACCGGTCGATCTAAGGACGACGAACTACGTGCCCGCTTTATCGCACGATCGGATCGAAGCTGAACAGGAACGATCGCCGCCGCCGCCGCAACCTCTTTACTGCTGCGACGTTGGCTCTTCGTCGTCGCATCAACAAGCGTACTATCGACAAACCGTATCCGTGGAACCCCCTTCTGAAATTGAACAAACGAGGATGTGCAATCTCTCTTGCTGCGTGGATAGCCCCACGACGACCTCGACGAGTTCCTGCTACCAGGAATCGTCTCTCCGCGGTGCTTGCTACGCGGAGGCCCAAGGCAGACTGTACTGTTATTCCCCCATGGATTATCCAGAGATCTCTGTGCCCGAAGGATCTGAATTAATGTCATCCCCGTTAAAGCGCCAACACTGTACGTTGTCGTGCTGCTACGAAGCTTTCTCGTCGCCTAAAAGACTTTGCTTGGATGCGGATGAGGGAATGAGATCGATTTCCTGCCAGGAATCACCTCCGCAGGAAACACCGCTTTGCCTGGTAAAGCCAAAGAGGATATGCGAGAACTCTCCCTCGCGATTGGAGCCGGTTACGAGTACCGTACCTACGCCACCGGCGTCCACTGCACCTCTGCCTCCGACACCAACATCGAAGAAGGACGCTATACTTTTCAAGCCTTATCTGGACAATCCCGTGAGTAAGCCCTCGAAGGAGCACCTCATTCAACGCGCACTCTCTCCAATTAGCAGTAAGAATATCATCAACAACAATAACAACAATTGTCAAAGTATCTGCAACCTGAACGAGGATCGAGGCCACGACTACGCGCTGGAGCTCAGTCTGCGAGTACCAGTCTCTTGGAGGACACATCCAAGCTCTTACACGGACTTTCCACAAGTGAGAAGCGCATTCGTCAGATACCCCGCTAGTCCTCACTACACTTAGCCCTTGAATTTTGCCGAATGTCCTGTCCTGAAAAGCTAAACGGAGTCGTGCAATTCACCGAGGGAATGGCTTCGGGGATAGAAGAGCAAAGCGTCGACTTTTCCTGATTTTCTCGAAAAGAAAAGAAGAAAGAAGACACCTTTAGCGATGAGTATCAGGAGCTCGTTGCCCACGAGCTATGTTAGCCGAGAATTCGAGGAAAGCAGAAGAATCCTAAAATGGGATAGTAGTAAAGAAGAATCGATTGGTACGTGATCTACGACACGTAGCGGGCCACGTAAGCGCTTATCAATTCTGCGGATCGACGGTAACGCGTTATACATCACGATAAACTCTTAATCTGCTATTGGTCGAGCCGAAACGTGGAAGGAGGGACACATGGTTGCGTCTTCGGCTCGCAGTCTTCTAACCCCTCGAACTTTTTTCCTGCGCCCCATTCCCCACCTTGGCTCTGCACGCGTTCTCTATTTCTTTATATATCCCCCCTCCATCCTCTTTCCCCCAAGTCCTGAATCTAGCCATATCCGTAGTATCCCAACTTTTTCATTGCTTTATCACCGAGATTAGAGCCCAGTGGCTATCGGCTAGGCCGTTTAGAGGTCGAGTGGTGCGTACGCTATAATTACGGAATTATGTCAGCCTTCGACTCCCGACATTGTGACGAATCGAAAAAATTGACTTTTCCTCGAAAGGAAAGGAGCATTCTTCTCGATCGCAAGAAGCGCGCCGATTTGTCGATCTCCCGGTTTACATAATTCGATGGTGTACCTCCGTTGGACGACCGACGCGACGGTGAACGGTAAGCGCTTCACGATGCAACGTTTCTGTTAAAAAGGAACGAAACAACGTCATTGGCATCGTGAGACGAGCTGCCGTTCACGGTGATTGTTTAATTGCTCAAAAGTAACATTGCTTCCATGCGCGCGCGTGTGTGGCACGCACATACGAGAGTAAAAGTATTATGTGACGCCGACGGTTCAAAGAAGTCTTTTCGCTCTCTTCCTTATTCTAATTCTCCTTCATTCTTCCCTTCGCCCTCTCTTTCTCTTTCTATCTGTCACACTAATTTATCTTTTTCCTTCTTCCTCTCTTTCCTTGTAGGCAAAAACCTTGTAAATATGTATATAATACCAGGAATCGACCGATCTGCAACAACGCGACACACAGGGTATACATCATGGCGTCGAATTAAAGAACGGAAAATTTAACTCCTTCTTTTCGGAGCTAGCCTGAAAGAATATATTTGTACGGGCGAGCTTCGAGAAAGAATCGAGAATATGCGAAAAAGGAAAGGGAGTTGGGAGGGATGTCTGAGAGGGTGAATGAAAAAGTAGGCTCAAACCGAAATCCGTCGTAACCACTTCCGTTCGAGACCACTCTTCGTGCCTTTTTTCGTGAAATGCAAAGGAAAGAGCATTTTTGTTGCATGATAAAACATATATATATAAATATGTACACATACGTATATATTATTCAGATATATATGAATATATTTTGTACAAGCCTGTAGGTTTAGGAGGAGAAAAATGTAGGCAATTCGTTAGTGCACGTTATGCGACGGGGAAAGGAAAAGATGTCGGACATCTAAGAGAATGTATGAAATACAGATGCGTACCGGGAAGAAGAGTGTTAATGTTAGAGAAGAAACTTGCGTGCCTTACATAATTGTACGTTGGCGTCGTGGACGAAAACATCGCAGTTGGCGAGATAACGCGTACACCAGGGACATAATAATAATAATAATTATAATAATAATAACAGTAATAATAATAATAGTAATCATAATATATCGTGTATAATTTTAGAATAAATCAACACTAGACTGCGCAGCGCCGAATACATCTGAAACGCTCCACGAGCGATCCATAATTTGGTAATGTCAAACATTTCGTGATTATTGATAAATGATTAGTATTTTTATTATATTTTTAGTTATCGTCCTCGTAGCTGGGCGAAAATCAATGGACGATAAATGAGAAGTTGCGTGGAATTTCTACTCTGGATTCGACGTTGCGCGGCAATTAGAAAGAATTATCGACGCGCAGACAATCACGGGCGTACTCCAACGACTCGTTAATTGCATTTGACGTCACGCTTAGTTGTAGATACTCGTGAAGCAAGAGAAATGAAAAAGTACCTTTCGAATACCCACTTATCGTTGGTATTCCTTGATACAAATGGAATCCGCGTATTCGTCGGAGGAAAGTTTGATGATTCAGAGTGATAAAGTGATAAAATTTTCTCTTTCCTCATTTCTTTCGGACGACCTTCCTCGCTGACGAACATAGATAATTATCAACTCGGAAAATCTGTAAATCCATCGATAAGATAAAAAAAGAAGGTATCAATAGTATAATCCACATACTAGCAATAGGTAAAAGTTTCGAGGCAAAACGTCGAACAATGTCCTCCCACTGTTCTTGGTTCTACCCAATTGACGAGATGATTGCAAAGAAGGGCAATTTTGTAAATCACCATCGCAGACGATGTAGTAGTTACGTTAATGTTTCAATATTCACACTTAATGAAACTTGCATTCTCTCAATGTGTATTATTGGCACAATGGCGCACACGTACCGTACACAGGAAATTTGTAACTTTGTACTTTGCAACGTAAAAATGTAGACCTCACTTTTTAGAACTCTTCTTTAATCACCAGGCAACATCGTATCAATTATCCCCTATAGAAAAAGAGCATCGGGTTCGTGAGCGAGGAACGGAATAATTATCATCTCATCGATTCTTTGTAAACAATCAAGATAAATTTTTAAATAAAGCCTTACCCCTCTGCTAGTGCGGGTCAAGGCGGCAATGTACAATAAACTCTAGCGTAATCATAAGCCATAATGAATTACATAATGCCATAACGTTCTACATAATAAAGGTAGTATCGTATGACTGACAAGACGCGAAAGTGCTTGAGAGAATAAGGAGAAGAAATGAAGTCGTGTTACCTTTGTATACGTGTGCGAGCATGTAAGATAGCGTATGCGTGTGCGCGTGTGTGTTTTTTTCGCGTGCACAGCCCACAAGAGTCTATTAATGAGGCGTAAGGCATATATAAACAATATTTTTTAAGTGTATTGAAAGGTTGAAAAGGAAGGGGGAGGGAGGGTAGGAGATGGAGCGCGAATCGTGGGCGGATCCCTACGTTTGTGGTCCAACAGGCAAGTAAGTATGTCCGTAGGCATAAATACTCGTACCGTAAGTGTACAGAGAATAATTCTGCATAAATAAGCCTGAATGAGAGACACGAAAGTTACGGGGAGCGAAAGTATGGTGTCATGTCGAAATTATTTTGTAATATAAATTAAACGAGGCAACTACGTTGCAAAACTCACTCGGGATCTGTGGATCGCACTTGTGCCTTATAGTTTCTGCACGAGAAGGACCAAAAGGACCAATGGTGTTTGTCGATGCGAGATCTGGGAACAAGATTGTACCATTCTCTTCGTGTGTGCTTTCCGATCAAATGGTATTCGAGAATTGCGTCGGTGACTGTGCACGAATTGATCTCAAACAGAAGTAGCGCGTATGTTAATTATCGATAAATTATTAAAATGCGATTCTGAAAACCGTTCAAAAAAATATGGTATCGAGAAATGGCGAACGTCGTGCACAGTTCCTTCGGCGTGTTAATTATATTTCTTAGTCTACGAAATGGTTGAAAATTGACAGCACGCATTTCCTTTTTTCTTTTTAATTTCATCTACCACCAGAAACTCGTTCTCAGATATTAAACGATCAAACAGGAAGAATATGGATCCTTCGTCCAAGAGGCAGCTCAAAGTGTGATATTGGAGAACCGCCGATTGCCTGGGGGCTTCTCTTCTCGCGATCTACAGTCTCGCGAGGGTTTAATGGAGCGGCGAACACCCAATGATAAATATTATTATTTGCCGTATTAGTTGGTCGTGCGAATGAAAAACCTAAAGTGTAACGACACGTTGTCTCGGAGAGGAAGGGAAACAAAGATGGCGAGGGAAGAGGGGAAAGAGATAAATTTAAAATACCCACAAACATATCTGTCATTGTGATTCACTCGGTGACGTAAGGAGCAATTGAGAGAGAAGGAAAGGAAGGTCAGCAGGTTAGTGGAAACGAGAGAATGAGAGTGAAAATTGCGAAATTATATTGTCGGAACAGTGTGGAAGGAAGGTATATCGGCGCTGTCATTTTTTCTACGCTCAGAGACGCAGGAGTTATTGTATTAAATATTGTATTATATATACACACACACACACCATGCATAGATTATATAAATAATAATAGAAACTTTACTGAATTTGAGAGAAATATAAGAGATTATTTTAAAATCTGTCTTCGCCTCACTATCGTCCCTTCTATCCCACCTGATCTCCGTGAGACCGGACTCAATATCACTTCAATATGAATGAACTCAAAGAAATGTAGAGATCGACGATATATTTATTATTGCGAAAATGCAAAGCAGTCCGTGAACTTTAAATGGAATCGTAAGTGACACGCCCACGGGGGGATGCGTTAGACAATATCGACCCTCTTAAGCAATTAAAAGAAAGAGTTTAAACAAGCGAGCGCATCGAAGAGTACAATCGCGGAAGACAGAATCACACTGGCGATAAGAAGAGAGGCGACAAGTCGTTAGAGCCTTGCGCCATAACCCACAACTTATTCTGGACGGACGTACAGGCCGATGCATCAGCGCATTGTTTCCATTATCGGGCCTACAGGCCGATGATTAAGTACCTCTATAGTGAGTGAGTTTCTAGAGGAATAACTCTTCACGATATTAAATTTTTCATCGAGTGTCAGTGATATATACCTCGTTGCCTCGGCTCTCATTGTCAGTTAATCCCAATGATACGAATCATTTTCAACAATATCGTTTAAACCGTTAGGAGAATGGAAGACAAATTCCTTACACTCGATAAATTTCTACTTTGATTTCTTAAGACCATTGCGATTTAATTTCTGCTCGCGACCACAAGAGGATTTAGCGTTGCACGCGAGAAAAGACCCCGAAGGGTTGAGATCGGAATGTACCACACCTGCATCCCTGGAAGCTTAATCGATTTCTCCGTAGACTGTTAATCTCATAGAATCGCGTACCGAGATAAATGAGAATTCAGATGCAATTTACCCACGAAAACGTATATATCCTCGTGCCCATGCATTGCACGCATTGTTCCCGTTATCCAAGCCGACGAACAATTCGTGAAAATGATAAGCTTCTACACATACTTGTTAAATTTCCTAGCATGTGCCACGCATTCGATTGCCTGCAATCTGAAAGGGGCTCACGTATATAGGTGTTTAACTACCTGCAACACTTGTTCGTAAAGGTAACGTACAAATCAAAGTGTGGACATGCGTGTCACGATGCAACGTAAGTGTTCTGCCTTGGATCAGCACTTGGACGCGCCGTGGCTTTATCGCTTGTGGAAAAGTGGATACCAACTTAAATTCAATTCCTATCTGCATTTGCCTGCTATATAAAAATCAATTAACTATGCACGTGGAGAAGCATGTTGCGATAGTGCAGCGCCAAGTCTTGCTCAGCAGATGTCTGCCTTATCGGTATCCGTGAAAGAAAAGAATTTCTTTATCGACTTTATAACTCGATAAAGAAATTGAAAGTATCAAATACGTCATTGACTATGTAGTTATTATAATACAAAACCATGCTTGTAAGTCGGAAAATTAAGATTCAACGAAGACGTCTAGTACATGCGAAAACATATTCGCGCATTGTATCATTGATTATGTAAGTTCCTCATAACAATGCTCTGATGATTTACAATTGGTAATTATATGATAAAATTTGCAATATTACTATGGCATGAGCTTAAGTTATTCCCGCGTACTAACAGTAGGAGACAATTACTAAAAGCAAGAATGGCGTATTGCAAGAATAACATTATTCTGTTTTTATTGAGGGCACCGCGTGCGCTCAAAGTGGACCTTGAATCGAAGCATGACTGATGCAATCCGTCAATCAGCGCCAATAAATGTCACCAGTTGGTGCAATGTAATTAAGAAGGGTGCAGTAGCATGAAGGAGAAAAGAGGATTAATCGCGGATCAAAAGGAATGCGACGCGTCACCGGAAACAATATCGTTACCAAAGTATAGATCAATTCCATTGCGAGGCATGTGTACGTATAAAACTACACAACCATAGTTTGATGTTTGAAAATATATGCAGTGGTTATAAGGCCAATCTACTGAAAAATACTGAAAACTAAGCCCAGCACTCCTGAAAATAAGTACGAGAAATCAAGGGAAATAAGAAACTCGTAACTAATTAAGCAGATAGTTTTTACACACCCCTACCGGAAATTCAAAAGGAATACCGAAAAGTTTCTGGCTATGTTCCAACGCTCGAGTAATGTGACTGACTGTTTGCGAAGCAGGGACCAGTGAACCGACAAAGACTCAACCTTCAACGATTATTCGTTTGGCGCACCTTGTCTTAGCTGCACTTCCTAGTAAATGACTACTAAAAATCTAATACAGTGATTTAATATTAGTGAAAATTCCGTGTTACCAAGAATTGTATGTGCGGGAACTGTTTGACGTCTATTTGAGAATTGGCAGACAGTACCAAGTGAACAGGAGAGACTTAAGAAGTATGTGAAGGCACTTATCGACTGTACAGTCCACAAAGGATAATATTAAACTTATAAAAAAAATCATTGATTTCATCGCATTTCTAGTGTCATAATTTAAATATAATTTTACTTGCAATTGATTTACGTGTACCGTAAAAATAAAGATACTAATGATATATCGCTTTACTAAAATGGGTGTGTTATACCGATCGAGTAAACGTCATCGCGAGAACAAATACAAATATATAATTTACGTGATACTATGAAAATACAGTCGTCTATAGATAGTGGTGCTGTTATAAGACTTTGGGCATCACAGTCGAAAGCGGCTCATTTTCGCGACGGTAGCCAATTATAAAGCGTACTTGCACTCCGAGAGGCATCACTTCTCATCCGGGAGGTATGTGTATGCTCTCGGAGCATGCACAGTAAAGACGGAAAGACGATAAAGATGAAAATTGCAATGCCTACTCGTCCATGACAAGAAAATCACCGTTTGCGCAGTGGCGAAAGGCTACCGGATGGATATTTTTATCCTAAAGTCTCGTCTCCTCATGGCTCTTCCTTTTTTCTATTGCCCCGACCTCCTTTTGTCACCATGTAATTCTCTTTTGACTACATGCTCCGAATGATAAAACACTCTGTTGGTTCGAACTTTACCAAGTCATTGTAAACACGAAGAATGTACAGAAATATACGAAAAATATGCACTGGTGCAATTTGACAAGTATATTAATATTAATAACTTGCATAGATAACAAAATTAATTCCTATTATAGGTGCAGAGTGGGTAAATAGTGAGTGCCGAGATCGAAGAATCAAGCACTGTAAATGACTGCCCGTTATGAATCACCAGAAGTTAAAATAGAACTGTCCAAAGAGGAAATACAAAAAAGATATCAAGATACATCCTTAATTATTTTTAAGGTAACCAACGTCGTTCTTTGTAGTTTTATACAACTGGCTAATGTCAAACCTTACTTGAAATTTAAAATATAAAATAATTTGGTATCACAAATAAACTTATATATACAAATATATTTTTTTTTAGGAACACACAAATAAAAAAGAAATTGTTAATTATTTAAGTATTGGCACCAGCCGTAGAACCATGGAATATAGCAGTTATGGAAATCAACCCGTTATTATACGCAGACCTGCTGGTACATTAGTTGCACATAGTACTGGAGATTTACCCTCACAAATATTTCAATTTTACCATAAACCACGAGAGAGTTGTACAATTAACTAACTTATTTTAAAGGCATTTTACAAGTATCAGTTGTAAAATATTATTCTAGTAAATTATTTCTACTATGTATATCCTATTTATTTACAAATAGCATTTATATTACTACTTGACGTTAAAGTAGTTAATATTACATGTAGTATATGTAGTGATAAAATTATTTCCCCACACATTTTAGCTTTTAAATAATATATTCATTATGATTTTTATACCGAATATAGTTTTAAATATCATATTTATCATATACATAATACATTATTGAATAAACTTACTGCTAAATTTATACAATGTATTTTATATGGATATATCTGCTTTAATTCGTTTACCATTCATTTGATTAATGGTGAAAATGGTCCAACCACAGGACCGGCCTAAAGCAAATAACCATAACATTAAAATTATAACAATAATATACACGTAACAAAAATTTCTTTGTCAAAGTAAAAATGCACCATTTTTACTTTTCATAAAATTGCAGTATTAACCTTTGAAAGAATAAATACGGAACATACGTGCCAAGCGAAAATATAGAAAAATAGAAAATCCATGATACAAGGATCTCTTATAGTGCGTGAAAATGATTGCTATAAAAAATAAATATGCAAGTGACAAACATCAACATTCGTAAATAAAGTAGTAGCATTTCAATCTGCGTTATGACATGGTCAGAACTAAATGCAAAAAGTTGTCTGGATAACTTAAGTGCTCTGACATCCACTGAAGAGGTGTTTCCAATGGCGGTATTATTCCGTGTGTATGTACCTCAACTATAATGGCACAAACAGGAATTAAAAATTTTTGCTTTTGTATCTACAACAGTGGTGGGCACGTAGAAGAACCTGACTGCCAATATTCTTTTGGAACTATAATAATGCATGTCGAAATCAATAAATTGTCAATTACACAAAATTAGGTGCAAAGAAATATCAAATCCCTATTTATCTCAAAAGGAAGTATACATCAAAATGCTTCATTGCCGGAAAAGCTAAATAGAACACTATTATGCCCACCTCTGATTCATTATAATTGCAATCTATTTTAAATCATTGAATTTTACATACCATTTTCTTGTTCCGGAAAAACTTCATTTAGCAAATGCTTCAATGTTTTTCTCTGCCCTTCTTCATTAACTGGCTTGACTAATTTCTGAACGTACTTGTCCTCACTTGTATAACACCTAAATGGTATATGCTTAAAACCTTCTTCACTATTACTTGCTTCCATGAGTCGTCGATTAACAGACCAAAACTGATCAAATTTATCGTTGACTAAGCCCAGCCATAGTTGAGTATGATCTTTTTTTTGCATACTAGATACAACTTGACCTCTATGCTTTAACACATCCGCTTCTTTTATACAAGAAAGAAAGTGCGCTTCCACGACCTCTCTGAAAAGTATGTTGTATCAACATTTTCTACAACCATATTATGTTCTCTGAATCAAACATAATCAACTCCCTTGCATACTTGTTCTGACAATGCATTAACACGTTTTCTGGAAATTTATCGAAATGCACTATAATATTCCAGGGCAATTGAATATCGTTGGAGTAAATGTCCAAAAGTACACCAATTGGATAGTGCCATTTTAGAGGAATTCCATTGTATTCTAACCACATCTCCCGTTCCTGCTTACCGTTACTTTGTATATGTCGTATAAAATGCTTACGCACCTAGTCATAACACATATAAATAGTCACAACTTGATAATTTATCATTGTTAAGATATCTTGAACTACTATTATTTTTAACAACACCAACCTTATCTGTGCAGAGAGGAAAATAACTTAATCTAGGAACCATGAGATAGAATGGATCAGGGCCTTGCAATTCACATGTTTCTTCGGAGTCAAGAGTAAAGCAAACAGGTATTTTACCATCCCAAATCTCTCTTAACACTTCTCTATCGTTCGCCATTCTAATTTGTGAACCACAACACTCTTCAATTTTATACTCGACGATAAGTTAACATTGGTAAATCGCAATATAGGTTATGTTCTTCATTCACTCCAATTCACTCCAAAATATCACAGGGGGCATAAACTCCTGTTGCGACTTTACCTCTCTACGTATTGTACGAATAGCAGCATAAAGATAGCAGCACCATACAGTTACATGAATCTTCCATGGGCGCGAAAAGTAATCATCTTTATATTATCGTTTTCAATTACTTGCAAACGTAAAAAACACCTATATTTAAATTCTCAATTTGATTAGTATTAATAGTGCAAGTTTTACAGTAACCCTTATCCTAAAGATTTTTAAAAATGTGCAAGATGATAACTTTACATCCTCCCTGACACTGTAAAAGGAGTGCCACCAAGTGCCACGAAGGACATTGTAGACAGAATTATCGAGTATAATTGGGGAGAGACCTAAGGCAATAAAGCATATGGGTTAATTCATTGGTTCGTTTATTCGTTTGGAAGTCAGAACTTATTATTGAGCTTACGATATATGTGGTTGGCTATGCGTCTGTCGATAAAATTTAATGACAATATCATTATCGCATCGTTGGATTTTAGGTGATTTTAATTGTACGCATAGCTTATTGTTAACGAACAACTCTGCAAAACGCATAAACATTTATCTAATGTAAAGGTTTTCCGTAAGCGGCGCTGACTCTGTTTACTCCAAAATCGGTGGCGCCAAATCAATGAGACATATACCAGGAATAAGCGCCAAATTTGCTTTCTGATAAAACTCGCCTTTATCGACGCCTCTTCCGCAGCATGTGGTTTTAGTGATTGCGAAGTATCGATACCAGTACACGCCTTGAACGGGACGTAGAAAGTGCTGCTACGAATGTCGAACAGGTGTCCCCACTTCGACACCCTAACCTCAGTGCCACTCGACGGTTCTGCAGGGTTGAGATTACACGTATGTACGACGCGAAAGATGTGCACCTGCGGCCTTGTTACTAGGTCATAAGAGGTGTGTATCAATGGAATTCGTAAAGATCCGTTCATGAACGAAGAAAGGAAGAGTCAGTTTCGGATTGTGACAGAACGCGTGCCATAAGAATGACGTGGAAGAACAGTGTAGTTACTAACTTTTACCCGAGCGTATACTCGGCACCAAGCGCCTCTCACAAACGGAACCTTTCCGCGTGTGCACTTTAACGTACAGCTTTCTTTTCGACCGTCGCGAAATCGCAAGTCGAACAGTGCAAAAGCCGTACGAGGTTCGGAGTATAACGATCGAATTTATTCGTTGGTAGTTGGTCGGTGTGACATCCCGAGAAGGCTACTTGTATGGTTTTTGCGTGGTTAACGACCCATTCGCACGGTGCCCTTTGTGATTCAATCTTGTCATCGGAATCCGGAGAACCGCTTTTCCAAACGCAGCTGTACTTCGCTCATCCGGTGCCCCTTGCTGCTCACGAGTTAAACTATCATCGACGAGCTTCTCGAGCCAGGGATTATACGGAAATAGGTAAAAGTTTTGTCTATTGATGTCTAACAGGCAATGTGACATGTAAGAGAACGGTTCTGTGAAACGGTTTTATTCTCTCGCAACGTTCTTGTCAACCAGGGTTCCATGCCAAGGAGGCAATCTGCTGACCTTTTACATACCCATAGAAATATATCTAAAATTCAGAGTATCATAACCAAAAACCAGTTGACCTATCTCACAGCATAATTTAAGTAAATATACTCAAATATTCGTTTTCCAAATGACGATTATTTTTACATGAATAATCGTACGAAGATTCGGCGAAATTGTGACGGTGATATTTACTATGCATAATGAAGAAATTGAGTAAGGTCTAGTCAGTTTACACAGCACGTGTACGATGCGGTCGATTCTCCGTGTTAAAATTTAATTGCCGCCCTTTTGCAACATTCACATTGCCATACCGCAATAGATATACTTTGCCTATCGTTATATTAACATTGTTCTTTGATTGGTACCCATCAATCTGTTAACCGTGTCCTTAGAAATTTAACGTCAATTACACGAGCTATAAGACATTTACTTCTCGTGCAATACAATCTATATAATTGACGTCTATTCACGATGCCCGTTTATAGTTGCTAGTAAAAGAGCCGTTATGTAGCAAATTTGAACATTTTTTTTTTTTTATCGCGAGTACGTCGTAAAGGATGTACAACTCAATTTAACAGTTGGCACAATACGATAGCAAAGACGATTATTTACATTCGGAAATTTATGCACATCTGTATCTCTCTTCGCAGTGTTGCATACGTAATGTATCGAGAAACGTGCTTTATCTCGATGATAAAAAAAATATGTAATCTTCCATATGCCAATTATTGTTAATGCCTCTTCGGCCCTTTTAAACGTAACGATCTTAAATAATGTGTTCATTTTTACTTGCACATGTTATCATATGGCGGTCGACTTACGTGGTTCAACCATACAATAATCCATTCCCCATTATCTGGATAACTTTATGCCGGCTTGTGACCCGCATAAAACGGAGCGTAATAACGGTATTCGTACGATACTGCGATCTTCGTTCTATTGCGTGTATTGTCGACAGTAAGTGGCATAATTTCGGTCTTCGCCACCAGTGGTGCGGCACACAAATGTTAGAAAATAGCACTGCATAGATAGGAAGTTAAAAGCAATAATCTTAATAAAGGATCACTGCTGCCTATCACTGCCTATTTAAAGTCCACTTGAAATAAATGCAGCACAGAAATGACAGAAAATAGCACTGCATAGACAGAAGGTTACGACCAAGAATCTTAACAAATGCGTAATGCTGCCTATTATTTAAGGCATACCTTTAATAAATTCTCACGTGCTTAACGGACGAATATAAGTGCTGGGCATAAAGGTCATGCATTTTTCTTTCCTCGAATGACTTTTACAATTGACCTATTTCGCTGTATTAATTTATCAAGTGGAGAATTTTCCTATGGAAAGTAGCGCATCTTGTTAGATATCTGCAAAATGATCTGCGACAAGCAATGCCTCAAGCGATTGTATTATCTTACATATATCTATAGAGTATCCACGTAACCCGTCGGCATTGAGAGAAAGGAAAATTCTAACATTTTATCGTTTAAACATGTACCGTAAATTACATTGATGGGGACTCTGTGCGTATTTCAAGTACAATGGCGCGGAACACGTAAATACACTTCGATTTCGATATTCTTTAATGGACTCAATACCATACACAATGATAATATTTCGCGCGCAAACAATAACTCATAGTAGCGCAAGTATAAACTTACAGATTCTTCATGGTAGTTTTATGTTACATTATGATACACGTGAGTTCGCACACGTATGTGGTTTATAGTCATGTTAGTCTTATTTTCCATTTGCAGCAATTATTTGCACAAGTGCGTGACATCAAATTAGATCCGCTTCACTAATGCATTATACCGCTACGGCTACGGGTACGAGTATATTTCATTTATAGCACGCAATTGCCACGTGTCATTCTATGTTACTACCGTTATAAAACAGATGGTCTGTCAAAATTATGTTCCCATATTCGAATGTCTATCGCGAGTTTCTTTAATCGTAAAATTTTATGCAGAAAAATACAAATAATTATTCTCCAATAAGTCAGTTCGTTTTTAAGGACCGAGGCATATGGACGTGTGCTTTGTTACTCATAACGTACTTCAGTACACGTGTCTTATTGTCGTTTAAATACGCGAAATTAAAAGCATTATACGAAATACAACTGGGACTTTATTAAAACAGAAATGTTCGCGCAACGTACTCTATAGCTGCTTTCATCATTCATTTTGGGGCATGCAATCACTAGGTGTTATTACCTTCGCCAAGGCAAGTCTATCATGATGAAAGTGAATGATTAGCAGTCGCTAATTAAGTCGCGTCGTCAAGGGGCCGACTGTGTCATCGCAATGTAATTTCCCATAGTCATTAGTGCGTGAGACATTTATTTCTACATGTGCTCGATATATTTCAATTATTATTTCATTATTTTTTTATTGTATTAAAAAATTTATATTCAATGAATTTTAGGAATGAGATAAATATCCGAAAAGAGGCAAAAATGCGACCGCAAATTGCATGCAAATTTAGACACACACGCACATTACTTCATAATTATATCATATTTTTCTGAATAAAAATAAATTAATAAATAATCGTTTTCTTTTGCAGCCAAATGTGCTTATGAGGCAAACATGTGATTCCATCAAAATTGGCCTCATAGAATTGGGTTGTTATAAAGGTTGTCTCCTCTTATTGAAAGCCTGACCAAGAAAATTAGGTGATGAACTCAGGACTTCGAGTGAAAAGGCCCATGAAAAAATGTTTCGCTTCAAGATTCGTATTCACACATGTCAAGTGATTCTCCTAACTTCTTTAGTATGGTTCTTAGTTGACGTAATGGTACTGATGCTCTACTCAGATTGTATGGGGGGATCTGGGTGGGGATGTTCTGAGAATAAACAGCAAATAGCGACAGAAGAGGGCCTACCACATCCTCAGCCTGTAAAAGGGGAACAAGCTGAACCGTATAATAAAAAGCGGTACAAACTGTCAGAATTACATTTATGGCGACCAGCTAAAGTAGTTAGAGAGAGTAAAGGCAACCCAGGTGAACTGGGAGCTGCTGTACATATTCCACCCCAACATGAGGCGAAACAGCAAGAACTATTCAAATTAAATCAATTCAATCTCATGGCCAGTGACATGATTTCGTTAAATCGATCCTTAAAGGATATTAGATTAGAAGGCTGTAAGACAAAAAAGCATAACAAGTATTTACCTGACACAAGTATTGTTATTGTATTTCATAATGAAGCATGGAGTACCCTGTTGAGAACCGTTTGGTCCGTAATAAACCGATCGCCTAAAACGCTATTGAAGGAAATTATACTTGTGGACGATGCCAGTGAACGTGGTAAATACCTCATTCGGTATTCATGGTACATTGTACGATATTCATCAATTCTATATCTAATATCATAACTTTTCGATATGCACAGATCATCTGAAGAAAGATTTAGAAGACTATGTGAAAACTTTGCCTGTTCCTACATATGTATATCGCACAGAAATAAGATCAGGTTTAATAAGAGCTAGACTGTTGGGAGCAAAACATGTAAAGGGCCAAGTTATTACATTTTTAGATGCACATTGTGAGTGCACCGAAGGTTGGCTGGAACCTCTTTTATCAAGGATTGCAGATGATAGAACTACCGTAGTTTGTCCGGTTATAGATGTAATCAGCGATGATACTTTTGAATATATTCCTGCCAGCGACATGACATGGGGTGGTTTTAATTGGAAATTAAATTTTAGATGGTAAGAAGTAATTTTATTTCTTTCTGTTTCTCTTACACGTGTAATTTTTGCATAGGCTTATTTATTTGTTTGTAATATAAAATGAACATCCATTGACTTAACAAGGTACAGAGTAGCACAAAGAGAAATGAATAGAAGAAGTGGAGATAGAACTGCGCCTTTACGCACCCCCACCATGGCAGGAGGATTGTTTTCTATTGACAAGGACTATTTTTATGAGCTTGGTGCATATGACGAGGGTATGGATATATGGGGTGGTGAAAATCTGGAAATGAGTTTTCGGGTAAGTCTATATAATCTATCGCACAACTGTATCTACAACTTTATATTTTTGAGTATCCAGCAAGCTTAATTTTATATACAACATGTTATTACCTTTATGACAATGCACTTGTTTTTTTATTGTGTATTATTTCTTAAGTTGGAGAAAGGTAATACTAAATACCTGTTGTTGTATTGTTATATGTATACAATTTAGCGTCATGACAGGAAAACGAATTGTGGCCTAGTGGAAGAAATAATATGGTCAAACAGATTTTTTCGTTTATTCGTGAAGTCATAAGTATCTTATAGGTATGGCAGTGCGGTGGAATATTAGAAATCAGTCCTTGCTCACATGTCGGGCATGTTTTCCGTGACAAGAGTCCGTATACGTTCCCTGGTGGTGTCAACAAGATAGTACTACACAATGCAGCCAGGGTGGCTGAAGTCTGGATGGATGAGTGGAGAGATTTTTACTATGCCATGAATCCAGGTTAGACAATCAAGTCTAAAACTCGACACATTTGCATTATCGCTATGCCGATTGTGCTAAATAATACCATTACATGTGCTAAAACAATATCCAGTTTTCATTATACAGTATTGTGGCGTTATCTGTGTTAATTATAGTGCATGACTGTTACATACTAATATGCATCGATCACAATTTTTCGAAATATCGTCTCATGCATAGTTTCGTTGTGTTACTTTCAATAATTTTACGAATGTTCGGTTTCATATAGCGTTGTTAGGGGGTACTTGAAAATCAATTTCTGATTCATAAATATCAATAAATCATTATAGAATATAAAAAAACTATATTTGACGGGTATCTGATATGAAGATTATATTTGGCGGGTATCTGAGGTATTTATATAAACCCTCTTTTCATGATCTTTTAATGATTATACAGCTGTTACATGTAAAAGACAGTAAGTATAAAAAACAATAATTTTTGCTTCTCTACTAATAGTTTTGTTTTATACAAAACATTGTTTAATAGTGCATACATTCCTTAATATGTCAGTACAAATAGTTTAGTTAAAATTGTACTGTCTTACTTTTTTTAATACTGAATAAATTTTCAAATAGTTTTGACATATGACAATACACACTGTTAATACAAAGAATGACTAATACCATGATCTAAGGAAGAGTAATCATTTAAATTATAACATTTGTATTGTAAACACGAATGTGGTATATCATATCCTAATATATAACCCAAGCTATTTCAAAAAAGATTACATTTAATTCTAGGATTAAGTGTGTGTGCGAGCATATTGACAAGTAGTTGCAAATAATCATACAACATACTTTTCAGGAATTTACCAATGTATCTCGCATTCTAATCTGTAACAGTATAGTCTTAACCACTCATCCATCCAGCTGACTAACAAAAACATTTGCTTATTTTTAACCAAATGCAATTTATTTACCAAATTATAGGTGTTACAGGAGCCAGTTTTTCTAGGTGATGCAGAATGCGATATATTTGTAATGTCCTTTCATTTATTTCATTATGTATTGCCATTGTTATTGCTAACACACTAACAGTACTGAGTTGGTTAGATATGGATGTGTGGTGGGACATTGGAAATTGCTACATGCTCACATGTTGGGCATGTATTCCGTAAGTCAACCCCGTATACGTTCCCTGGGGGTACAAGCAAGATAGTGAACCACAACAATGCGCGGCTAGCAGAGGTCTGGTTGGACCAGTGGAAATACTTCTATTACAACATTAATCCAGGTAGCACTAACACTGGCATGTATGAAAAAAGAAATTCTATTCACATCGAGATATCCTATAAGCTTTTTATGTATATATTAACAAAGTTGTATTGCATGCTTGCTTTCATTAATGACTACGGGCATGGTGTTCCTATTTACTATTGCTATTGGTATAGGGTTAGTGTTATCAGATACCCGTTAAGCACTGCTCAGAACATAAGTCTATCTTCAACGCTATATGGTGTTGCATATAACAAGACACATATGCCATATAGTAGATGGGGCACAATACACTGAAATATAAATCTATTCATTGATACTTACCAATAAGGTTTAATATGTAGATCCTTCACTTTCGTGGAACACACTATATTTAAAATAATCGCAACTATACATTCCAATCTTGTAGTTATAAATTTTCATACTCAAAGCACTTATGAGTCGATACACTTTATTACTGTGGACTCAATAGAAATATGCACAGAGATGAATAAAGTTTAATTGGATTTTCCGTTGACATTATTTTCGAATGGTGTTTTTCATGAGATTACATATTCGCAAATTTTTGTATATACTTTTATGACAGCACTAAATTTAGAGATGAATTATGATACACTATATTCTACAATTATTTTATTTTAGCACATATAACGTGTATAAATTATTTTATATGCACATTTAAGTACACTATATGTACATAAATGCACACTCCTACATGCATATATATATATATATATACATGAAATGTGTGAGCACACACACAATATTATAAAATATTCTTAACTTTAATGATATAGGTGCCAGAAACGTAGCAGTTGGTAACGTATCTGAAAGAATCCATCTACGGGAACGCCTGAAGTGTAAGACTTTTAGATGGTATTTGGAGAATATTTATCCTGAATCACCAATGCCATTAGAGTATTATTACCTTGGAGATGTGAAGAATGTTGAAACAGAAACTTGTTTGGACACAATGGGTAGAAGAACAGGAGAAATCGTTGGAATTAGTTATTGTCATGGATTAGGTGGCAATCAGGTTTGTGTGTCAATTGATAGCAACAACAATTTATCAAACATAATGCATGAATACTGCGTGTCGTAATGTTGAAGCTACTTATTTGACCTTGCATGATTTTGTATATTTCATATTAATTTTTATGCAAAACACTTACTATACAGGTATTTGCATATACCAAACGACAGCAAATAATGTCAGATGATATGTGCCTTGATGCGGCAAATCACCAGGGTCCTGTTAAAATTGTTCGTTGTCACGGAATGGGTGGAAACCAAGCATGGGTTTACAATGAAGAGGTAATTATTGTTGGATAATTTATGTTATATCAGTACATTTTTTTCATATTACCGAAATAGTGAATTTTCGATACAATCTGGATTTTCAAATTTTTTCTAGACAAAAATGATAAAACATACCAATACAGGTCATTGCTTGTCAAAGCCACAGAGTGGTGAAGCATCACAACCTGTCTTAATGCAATGTGATTCCCATAACATGGGTCAAAGATGGATAATGCGCAGTAAATTTAAATGGCAAGCCAGCTAATACAAACCAAATTTTACAGACCCTGTATGCAATATTTGTTAATATAATTAGTAATCTGTAATGGGCCAGACATAAAGAAATGTCTTGATTATGCAAACAAAAGGTGTAGAAGCATTATGGTCAACTATAATACAGTCCACTATCACTTCAGCAAATTCTGTGCACTTTGGTGAATTTAGCGACAAGAAGAGAACTAACTTTTATCTAAGTCGTTTATGACAATGACCAGAGTTAAGTTAATTTGTGTAGTTTTATAGGATTTATTTAGTGTTACTAGCAGTATCAGATATTTACTGCCATTTCTTATGGTATGCCTTTATTAAAGCACAAGAGTAATAAACATAAATATCTGACTATGTGCAGATAGATGAGTGATACTACTAAAGGACATGTGAAAGGATTCTTTTTTTAGTAAGCAGTAGAAGAGAAAGCATATCAGACCACTGTTATAAATAAATAATTGTTGACATAAAAGAAAAGAGACATATTTGATAATTTGGGGTGTGTGCAATGCTGTATGACTGATGGTGGTACAACGGTGATGTGGTACAACATGGTTGCGCTAAACGCGTAAATGTCACAACTATGACTGTATGAGTGTCAGAATGTAAGTGATGTTGAAGTAAAGCGATTAATTATAATATAGAATCTATATTGTACAATCCATTTCTAGTTAGGGAAGAGCACTGAATCTTTTATACTCATATTCTAACGGTTCCTTACTCCATCTTGTTTGTATGATTAAGTTGTTAATAATTCTTATTTTATTGAAAGCAACAGAAGTACTTATATTTACAGTCATTACATTAATATATTTATAAAATTCTAATCAATTTGTTGAGCCTATGACTGTTCCTTATTGCATTACAAATCTACTGTGCTTCAATTTGATAATGAATGTCTTCCGCATTTTATTAATAACAAGCATATATCCTTCTAGTAACAAACTTAATAATAATCTCCAGTTTGCTATCTTACCTCCATATTTTTAGTTGCATTATTGATGATTATTGTCCGTACTTAACAATGGTGTATAAGAGTAGACATACACTAAGCAAAAATTTCAGATTATTAAGATGAGATAAACTGAAAAGTTACAAGTATGATCACCCATGGTGATATATTCCAGATTCTGGCGCCCTTCCCTTCTATATGTTAAGATCTCATGTTAAAAGATTTTCGTTTGTTGTAGTTGGGACAATTACATACTTTTTGTGCCCATGTCAAATATTAGGGTTGGTGTTTGCATCTACTGCAGTAATAGCCAGTAACAGAATAGTTGACTCTGTTATTTTAATTGCATTTTTTATATCCAGAATATGTTGCATTTTATTCTGCAATTGTAAATGATGATTAATGTGAAACAGTGCAGCTGTTGATATTTGTGTAATTAGGGAAGAAATATCATGGTGGTGGTGTAAGAATTTAGCATTTATATTTAGGTTTATAAGGTGCGTCATATTTATTTTTGTATAGAAACTCACTTGGTTTATATGTTTGAGTGGAAACGCTAATGAGAACGTATATATGCAAATTTCTAAGTATATGATAAGAAATTTTTTAGCATAACAAAAAAGTTTATGGTCTGCCCAAATCAATACGTCATTCCTTACAAACGTAGTTTAGAATCAATCCTTGTCTATAAAATGGTATTGCTAATATGTCAATTACATGCTTCATTATTACATTATCTTCAATATAAATATTTATTTTTTGTACGAAGTATTTTACTTTTGTGAAGTTATACTCAAATGCATACTCGTTAATAATTATAGGATATCAAAGCAATTACTGTTAACTCAATGTAAGTACTGTATTATAGTTCCAACTAATACTTTAATTCACAAACAATAATTTGCTTTCATCAACTAAATGAAATTGTGTTCATTAATCATTTTAAAAATATGTATCTGCAAAAATTATCTGGTAAAAGAATAAATATATGTTAAAGATTTAAAATCATCTGAGAGAGAATAGCTTATGAAATATAGATCTGAAAACACCTATTACAATAATATTTGAGAAAAATTAATTTGCATATTATAATTATTGTATATTTATCATTTGTGCTACTACTAATCTATTGTAACCTTCATACATCTCAACTTACATGTATTCTTTCTGATTCTAGATTCGGTGTAATCGAATGTACACTTTTCTAAAAAATTTCAGTTAAAGCATATAAGTAGTGCAACCACCTCCTTGCTGTTTTCACAAGCAAGTCATGCACATTTGTAGTAAATTAAAACTCCATAAAATGCAATTTTGATGACAATAAAAAAATCTGTATGTTCCATTAAGTAAGTTTATGTAATTAATACCTTTAGTGTGTTACAATTATCAAGAAATTCACATAAGCTTAGATAGTCCTGTAACATGTGAAAATATAATATTACCGTCCATTATCAAATTTCAAGTAACTTTTTTCTCATAAGGAATTTATACTTTATTTACCACAATAAAGATTCGAATATGAAAAATATGGCTTGCTGTTGACCGAATCCATAATAGAAAGATATAGAATATTAAGAAAAGCAAATCTTTAGTCAGTGGTCCGTTGATACACCGACAACTAATCATGTGCATATAAATACTTAAAATTACATTTTTATATCAAAAAAATCCGAGTAAATTATTTGCATCTACATAAAATTCGAAGCCGAATGCATGTCTTATAGAAAAATCAATTTTAAACCCATATTTAAATACAATTAAATTTTACATTTATCTGTTTAATATTTTTTAGCTATACATAATAAAACATATTAACATATTTTCAATTTAATTTCTGTTGGAAAATCCAAAACCGCGTTGAAAGAATGAATTTAGGCAATTGTATGACAATATTTTTTTATTATATACATTTACTGTTCTTTAACTTCACGTAACCGGCGAACCGCTGATCTCACAGAAGCAGCAGCAGTTGTGGAATATACCCATGCTCCACCTGCGACTGTCCTTTTGCATCGTTTGCATGACCAAATGCCAACAACACTACGTTTCATAGCATCCTAAGAAACATTACAAACATTTTATTACTCGTTCTTCACTTACACTAAACATAATGTACTATTTTCCTTTATCCAATAGCATTAATCATTACATCATTTTGTCTTACCTTTCCGCAAAATGTGCAAGTGTATTTACTATGTTGAGTAATCTCCATTTTCTTAACCATTTTTCTCAGCGATGCACCATAACGCGTGCCATACTTTCCTGTGATTCCAACCTTCTTGGTACGCTTCGCCTATATTGAGTTAACAAATGTTATATGTGTACAAATTATTTTTCATTTTAATAATAGAATTCATAAAAGAGGTTGCATTCTGCAAAGTGACATTTGCTTCAACATTTGAATTATACAACAAGCAAAATTTTGTTTACTTTGACCCGTAAATATAGGTTATATACTAGTTGACATGACATAAACAAAAATCGTATAACTAAGCACCAGATCAGATCATCGTATACATGCCATACTATTATATTCCTTATATGATTTACTTTATGAAGATAGAAATATGTAGTTTTGGAGTTTCTATAAGTTTTAAAATTTTGAACAGACAGTAGAAAATATAACCTCACTGCACTATTAGCAAAACGATAAAACAGGACTATTATTACACGATATATGTATCAAAATTTACACGATATGTATTATGCCATATAGAAAATACATTTTCTTTATTCTATTGTTAGATCAAACGCATAATTTATGATTATGTGTTTTACCATTTTGTCTATTCAGAGATCACTTTCCAAAAGAACCGGAAAAGACATGTGAGCTTAAAGTGCTATTCTCATGAGAGGCGAATGCCCACCGGAAATAAGACACATATAAAGGGAGTATCGCTCACTGTATAATCACTATACGGATTCAAACAAGTTCATAGGGACAAATTCGCCCGAGCCTTATATCTTTCAACTAATATGCAAGCGTATAGATTTTTGTAAATGATCATTATATTTTTTTCTATGTAATATAGCTATTCTTATTGTATTCACCAACAATCAGTAGGTATTTGTAAGCAGACGAAATACAAACCAAAGCATTCGCGATTCAGCGTGAAAACTAGAAAGTCTTTGGAACCTTATTATGTTTCACAACCGTTTATACATAATTCTGAAATTATGATTATACTGATACATTTATTTGACAGCCTATCAGCGTAGCCGTTGCGTATTTTCAATATACAGTAGTATTGAGCAGTATGTTATGTGCTACGTCGCGAAAGTTCCGTCGTGCCGTCACGTATGAGAACACCCGACACCCGGCCTGAAATGACGTAGCCAGTGCAGCCCAGACTATAGGCTGGACTGTGCGTTAATTCAGTGTTACTCATCATAGTTAAAGTACCACCAATAGCTTATCGTGATTCCGAAATAATATATTATACGTACGAGAAGCTAATTAGAGTATTGTAAGAAAGTGTTGGAGTGTCAATTGATACGAAAGCACCGGCTAACGATGGTCGTCAAAATCTACATATCGGGTATCAGCGGCAACAAGGAAGTGAGTAGTCGAAGATGCGCAGTGATAGGAGAGTACAACAAAATTATAACTGACGATAGAGCGTAGACTGTGCACAATGCCAATATTACCGGCCAATGACTCTTATGACATTTCATGCTGTGCATTGTCCGGTATATCGGGTTACAGTGAAATAATGAAATTATTGCTATCAATCTTGTTAATGATCACTGTCACTCTATTGACTAATTGTTATTTGATATGATGTACACATGCATGCAATTGTTTCACGAGACAATCTACACCATCGTATTGTATTATTTGTGCTTTTAAAATTATTTTTGCCTTCCTTATTACACGCGGTCTATTCGTATGTTGCAACATATTTTTTATTTGGGACCAGGTATTAATATTTTCTTTTATTTTTTACTCTCGGCCAGATAAATGGTGCGTTAGCTGATGCATATGCAGAGCTTTCTATGACACAACTAGGGTAATTTGGATACACCTGCGTAGAATTTTGTGCATTAGTAATATTACCCATTAAGTCTTATTGCAGAAATTATCTTCTCACATATAATACAAATTAGTGAATGTACAGTCTATGCTTACAATTAATAAAATAAAAGAAGATGGTGCACAAGTATCCCATATTTCACGAATCGTATTTGAAATATTTGTAACATTGTATTTTATATATTTACCGATGCGTGATAAACATCCTTTTACTGCGTTAACAGAAGATCTATGTCTATTTATTGTTCACCGATTAGACTTAAATCATATGTTCAGAATACACATATAGCTTTGAATACGTGTTACAGGTAAAAAAAAGGCAACAGCGAATCTCGATGATATTAGATAGTAAGAATGTGGAATATGAAGTTATAGATATAACGGAGCCTGGAAAGGAATTGGAAAAAGAATTCATGCAGAGCCATAGTGTTGCGCGAGACAGTAAATACCCATTACCACCACAGATATTTAATGAAGATGATTATTGCGGGGTAATTCGCAGTAGTTTATAATCAGCGATATAATTTTAAACAATTAGTAATAATTCTACGTAAAAATTATTTATTGCATTTTAGAACCAACATTTAATTCAGCTTGAATTTGATATGAGTCATTAATTATATAGTTTTTGAGCCAAATACTAAAAAATTATGTGATTATAACGAAATACATATTGATAACAATGTTAATTTCAAAGGACTATGAAGATTTTGACCGAGCGAATGAAACTGATGCATTAGAGGAATTTCTCAAAGTGACACCACCTCCTAGTGCAGATATTAGTCTTGATTCAAAGTCTCAAAGTAAGGATATTCAAGAAAATGGGAATACTTCGAGCCGAGAGGTAATATGTTTTCCCTTTCTTTTTTTCATGTATACTAAACACTTTTTTTATACAAAGTTAGATGAAAAAATTGTCATAAAATTTATGAATAATTAAACTTCGTAAATTGATTATAAAGTGCATTTAACGTTACATATTGTCATCTGTTATTTGCTGTACTATATATAATTAGCCTTGAAACTAAATTTGTATCGTATATATAAATCACAAGCACTGTACATTTGTTGTAGCCCTCTACTGACAAAGATGCTCCTACAGTGCAATCAGATAGGTATGTCTTATAGTTATTATTGTTACGTAACATAGTAAGTAATCTTCGAACTTGTAAATATACTTTTCAGCGATAAAAATTAAAGTACTACTATAACTCCAAATAACTGTATTTGAAATTTAGTCTAGAAGAAAGGACAGCTTTACCAACTGAAAACGAGAACGTGGATGATCTTAAACCTGTTGAACTTGATAGTGCAACAAAAAATGCAATTGAAGATGACACTGAGCATATGGAAGACAGTGCTGATAAAAATGAAGAAAAATCTGATGATCAGGAAAAAGAAGAGTAAACGCAATTATCAATATGCTGAGGTATTCCACTGAACAAAACTATTATGTCATTCGTTTTCCATTGATACGCGTATTTTGCAGAAACTATGTTTATTAGATTGTTAAGGCTGACTGAAGGTACTGCCAAGTTAATATTTCTGCGTTGCAGATGATACATTGAATGAACAGTATGAGTCATGCATAGATAATACTTTTATAAATCTAGTTTGTATTTAAATTAAACATCTTATATCTCTTCACTTACCATCTTGGCAAATTCCTGCATAGGATATTTTATTTGACATTTTGAATTGAATATGTAAAAATATCTAAATTTGGTTTAATCAGCAGCATGTCACATACCACTGAAAGATGATTATATCTTAAAATGATTACATTCGAAAGTAAAAGATTGTCAATGTGTAACGTTTACGTGTAACATTGATTTTAAGTGACTGTTGTACCTCTACGATTCTTACATAAAAAAGTATACATATATATTTATGTCTTTCTTGAAGGTACAGTATTATACATGTGTTTCATCAATTCAACAATTTAGTGTTATTTTCATGTTTCAATTTGTTCGCTATCTGTTCAGTGTTATGTATTTTTCAAAGTGTAAAACTTCTACATCACATTATTGACATTCATTTGCTTGAAGAAAATATTATTGTACGATATAGTACTTCCACCAGAACATGATACACAAATTCTTAGAAATATAAGAGTTACAGATTTATGGTAAAAGGAATTATTATATTACTTTCTGTATATCATATAATGGAGAGAAACAAATGCTCACTTTTCTTTATACCCCATGTATACCATTTTTTAATTTACATAAAAACTAATTGAAAATTGCTTTTTACATAATACACCTTTGTTCTATCTAACATATACCTGAATTAATATCTCAAACACAGCACTTACTTTTGTATGAGTATATTGCACAAACTTTGAAAGCTTAGCATGGTACGGAACATATGAACAAAATTCTTGTAGTACACTTGCAATTAGCAGTTCTTGGTTTTCTATCATTTGCATATCATTAATCATGAAAGTTTTATTTACAAATATGTCCAGAGTTAATATCATCTGGATATTTTAAAATACCCATGTACTATATTTATTAGTAAATCATTTAGTAATTGCAATCTCTAGGTAATAAATATTATATTTAAAAATTATAAACATGTCTTCATGTTTTATTACAATGCAAAATTCATTTGTGCAAAGTGCAAATCAATATACAGAAGTTACAAGCTTTAGTAAAACAGTTAATAGAAAATTTTAAGGATTTATCATAACGAATATTGGCCTTGGTTATGAAAATAATATTACATGACATTAAATACAATATACTTTTAATAAACATATCAGTAACACATTCATGATATCATAGATATGTAAATTTTAAGGCCTACAAATCTTATTACAAATTTATTTGCAACTTCAATTAATATATTACCGTTAATTCTTACATACTTCCTTCACTGATTATCTTGAAACATTTAACTTCCAGAAGTTTTCCAATTGTTAACAAAGCTTTATAAACATGGGACATTACTATGATCTCTTATAACTTCCCAATGTAAATTGTATTTTAATGTTTTCTAATGTGAACAATTCATATAGATAATAAATATATTTGCAATTATAATTTGTTACTAAAATACAATTAAGACTGCAGATTGATAATTTTTAAATACTCTCCATGGCTTGTGAATATGAAATGTTTAACATTTTAATCAAATTTACAAAATATTGAAAAATATGTGGGTATTAGACAGATGTCTATCACACTGATATATGATGTATGAGCAATAGGTGTTGGACATTAGCATTGTATTAAGCAGATTTTAAAATAAACATTAGAAATATATAAGTATATATTTACAAGAATAATATTCATTACATATAATGTATATGAATCAACAAAATTATTGTTAAATAAATAAAAATTTACTAATAAATACAATGATACAGGTTTAAATGGCTGTGCGTCAACACTTAACTACCTAAATCTAGATTGGTTGTCATTTATTTCGAGACTTGAACAAAGTAGACATTTTAGGTTCGCAGGAATGTCCAAATATTTTACACTGGCAAAGTAAGGCTGTGATTGATATTTATAAGTAAGATGAATTTTAATTTGTAATCAAATTAAGTCAGTAAATGTCAAAAAGTGGTAAGTTAATCCTATTTCTTCTGTGTTATTTTCTTAATAATTAAAATGTTTCATATTTTATTGTTTTCAGTGTTGCATAATTGTTAATTTTAAACTTCTTCGAGCAGCAATGTACATTGTAAGTTCATTAAAAAATGTGTAAGGTAAGAGAGCATTAGATCGAATTCCAATATAGATAGAATTATACCATATATTTACATTTATTTTTGACATATCACAGCATACATTTATAGAAATTACATTTGTTTCACTATTTATATATATACATATGTATATGTATATAAAATATGTTAATATCATAAGTAAATAACAAATCAATTTTGATATTTATTCAAGGGCTACTATTATGAACAAATAAATACATTTCATCTTTTTTTCATATTTCTCCTTTGTAGTATTTAAATCAAATAGGAAGTTACTTATAATAATCTTTCACTACGCTATTTTTATGGATACTTTGTAAAATGTTTGCTTTGTTGTAAAATTAGAAGAACAGAACGTAATATGTTTTGAAAAAATCTTCAAATATCTTTGCACTGTACGCTTGAGGCTTCTCCTACGATGAAACGTGTACAGCCTGAAAACAGTAATTTTGAGAGTGTTTTTGATTGAATTAACTAATAAAATTTGTATGTAATTCAAGGTTTTAAGGGCTTATTAAGATAACTGATTTTCTAGATCAACGAAAGTAATGCCACTGTAAAAACAGTTCTTGCATGTGCTCTCTAATTAAATAATTAAAATGAAGGTGAAAATTTTAAATTGGTAGTAACATTCTTATCAAGGTAATTTTATACTAGTCCTGTACAGCAATTGCTTTAGAAAAAATATTATTTTTCTTAACAATAATAAACATCTATAATTTTAGTAGATTAATTATCTACTTTTTTAGATAATGCGGATTGTCTATTTGATAGCTTCTGATATTTTTTGGATACCTACAATTTATTTTGAAATGAAAGGTTTTACTATTGGTGTATTATGATGCCAAACTCTCAATTGTAGAGATAAGAAAAATGAAAATAATATAAATAACATGAATAATATTTATTTTGCACCCTCACACACACACACACACACATATATACATTTTCTAAATAAAAAAAAAAAAGTTTGTTTTTACAATCTTCTGTTTATTTTAAATTTATCATATGAAATAGTTGGTTTGCTTTATATATTTATTTATGTTTTTTTCTACTTACATGCTGTACAACATTATGTATATAGATATACATATATATATATATATTTCTTTTTATATCAGTGCAGACTTAATATAAGATAGTTTAAAGTAACAGGTATTGAACACTGATATTATTCTGATAGTACACAATTTCGTAATAACACGTGTACAAATTCACAGCTCATAATAACTGATCTACAAACACTTGATTGTTGTAATGTATAGAATTTTTTTGCATTTGCAGTTTCCACATTATAATGCAGCTTTTCAACAGGCACATTGTATAAGGCAAACTGTTTTTTTTTTCTTGCTGTCAAAAATTTGTAAGGTGATCCTGCAATTTTTGGTATTTTTTGCAAAACTCATAATAATATTATAACAAATACAAATGAAGCAACAACCTGATTTAAACGTTTTGCACAATCTAAAAAAAAAGAAACAACATTAAACAGTTTGTATTGGCAGTCACAATACTTTTGTATTAAATTATTGCTACACGTAAAAAGCTGCATAAGCTAATAATAGATACCAATTAGTAATTTCGCTTCTGATCAAGTGAAAGTAGATGCGTGTAAATTTTAAAGCTGATCCAGACATTTTTTATTCCTTTTAAATATACTTATCAAAGTTATACACATTGACTAAATTTTGTAAATTTAACTAGATACAATTTTTATCAGCATGGTAAGATTTTAACAAAAATTGTTGTTAATAAAGCACTTAATAGTGGTTGTTTTTAAGCAATATTAAAATGTATCTTAAACTTTTACTATAAAGAAAATGTTTTATGATACGCCAATATGTCAGTGCCCTTCAAACTGTATAAATATGATTAATTATTTATTTTTAGGCACAACCGTAAACGGAGTGACTTATTAAATTTTATGAGTTATATTATATTATGTACAGCATTCAGATGAAAAGAACAAAAAGTAGTATCTGCTAATATGCAATCTTCTTGAACAAATAAATGCAACTGAATATGTAAGGTTGAAGTATTAATGATAGAATTGCACTTAATGTTTTTCTTTTTTAAAGAGTGTTTGATTGTATAAAATATCGAATTAATGTTGTTTCCTAAAGAGTATTCATGAAAAGTAAATATCTCCCATTTTCTAAGGGCATTACATTTCAGTAGTAACTGACAAAGCATAGAAGTTCTTGTTATTAACATGTATATAGACTTAATATTATGGTATAGTGTTTAATATCCTCTTGTTACTACACCACCGATACACCCAGTTTTTTTTTAGTATTGCATAACATCAAAGACAGTCTAAATTAAGTGAAGATGGAATTCTGCATTACTAGAATTTATAATAAATGAATACATAATCATTATTCAGAAAAGATTATTAACACATAAGATCTACGACCCATCAGAGGAAATTCCTAAAAATACTTGCACCTGTAAAAGGAGTGCTGGACTATTATGCATGTTGTACCTTAAAAATTTTGTACAAGTTGTGCTGAAGTTCTTAATTAAGATTTTTCAGTCATGCATTGCGGTAAGACATTTATAAAAAGTGATGTGTTTCATTATCTAACTGCAGTATTTTATAATTTAGCAAGACGTAAGTTATAAATTACTGTAGGTAATTTAAGCTTAAACATTATTAGCAGCATTGTGGCTGTATTTGTGATATCATTAATAATATTTAGTGAAATTAGTTTGATGTAATTAAATTCACTGCAGCATGTATTAAATTAAACTGAATTGGTTGTGACGTTATGCATTTGATCATGCTTCATTGAAAATACTAAAAATGACACCACGTATTATAACTATATTATGCTAATAAATTATTTGAGATATCATGTCTTGGTTAAACAATCGTGTTTTTATACTAAAGCCATATTTTTGGTAGCTTTTGGATGTAATTCATTGGCTCTACAAATCTCAAAAATCGCACTTTTCTTTGTTAATTTTTGTAATAAATACATTATGCCTTGACATTATCAGCAAAATTAAAAAAAAGGTTCTAGTACTATTTTTGCATATCAGTTATAAATGTAGTAAATTGTTTACAAAAGTATGTAGAACCATTTAACGAAATTATTTCTTTTCAAATGTAATCAGGGCCTTAGTTACTACCCGTAATCACAAAAGGTACATACTTTCAACATCTGTCACAGAATTCTACATGTAACTTAATATATGTTATTTTGTGTAAATACTTATTCAGTAAAAAACTTACTTGTTACTGATAGCATATACTGCTGACAAAAGAAAACTAGATGTGTCATTGACCACAAAAACTTGTTTCAATAAAAGTTTAAATTAGTTTCATTATATAATAAGTACAAATAGAAGAAGATGCACTACTTGCAGTCTTACAATAATAGGAGAAAATAAAGCTAGAGAAGGTGTACACGAGCATGTAGTGTAGCATTTTGTACTATCATTATCTGTATACACCAAAAATATAAGTATGAATGTGGCTAAATTGCAAAAAATTCCTTGTCAATGTGTAGAAAGGATAAATGCATTCTACAAAACTATTCTAAGATATACCCATTCTACTATGCACTTAAATTGTATACATTCAGAAGTGATTTCGCATTAATCTGCCCAATAATATCAGCAATGTCAGAAGATAAACAAACATTTTCTTTTTAATTTAATTTAGTTTCACTTATGATTGCAACACATCAACACAAAGCAGACAAATTGTATTTGGTGCAATTTTTGAAACTTCATACTTTTTGTTCCTATGTATCATAAGAATGTGTAGGTAGGTATTTATTGTTATAAATTTAGTAAATTATCATTTAAAATAAGGCAAGAACAAAAAAAAAATATATATATATATGTTGTGTGTTATATCAAGTGATTTCATGTTACTAACCATTGATACAATGTATTTCTTGCCTAACATGTAACCTTCGTTAACTTATTTTCTCACAGATGCATATTATATACATTCTACGTCAGCATATATTAAAGAAAATTAATTAATCCGTACCAAAGTATTTTTGTCCGAAGTGGTTTGGTGCAATAGTATGTATCTCAGATGTCAAGATCTTCATCTGCAAAGAAAAATTCAATTTTATTCAACAGTAGAATAGAAATATCTTTGATGTTAAATGTAACATAAAAAAAATGTACAGCAGTTATTGTAGACGATATTCAGAAACAAATATTTGTATACTGATAATTATATACCTCGAGTTTGCTTAATAATATGAACAAGTATAATTAAAATATCATTTCGTACAGCATATTGTAAATTTATTACACTGTATTTCCAAGAAAATATGCAAATATGTGCTGAAATGTATGTTTCTCAAGTGGGAACATCAGTAACAGATCAATCAAACTATTTTGTTTGATCTTATATACCTTAGGAAAAGCAGTGACTAATGATTTGGCTGCTATTGGTGTACAAAATAAATTTGATAAAATTATATTTTCTTCTAATACACTGTGTTCTTTTAGCACAGCTATTGCTTTTATCACAGTGTTTCCTGTACCTGTAAATGTAGATGCAATGAAATACTACACATAAAATGAAGGAAAACAATTTTAAATCAAAGTTGTTAATATTCCTTACTCATTATTGGATACATTAGTAAAACTTTTCTCTCAGATATATCATCTGGGAATTTTGCATATACAACTCTAGCTTCGTGAGTATCAGCATCACTTTCAACTAATATTTTTCCAATTCTTATACTTCTACAACAATCACGTAAACCCTATAATCAGATATATACATTTTAAAAAATGTATTTGTCATACTTCATATCTTTTTAACCAATGTATATTATACTTTATACCTGTTCCATTGCTTCTCCACTTCTGACTATAGAAACACCACAGTTTCCCTTCTGATATTTCAAACCTTTGTACTTGGCTCCAGTGGGAGTAACAATGACACATTTTGAGAAGGGTAATTGATTTAGACTTTCTTCGATGACTAATCTGATCTAAAAATATGTGATAATTATTATTTTAATTATTTAAGGGTAAATATTGCCTAAAGTTGGCAATTTAAACTTTTTTGTTGTGTTTTCGCGTAAACAGAAAATAAATAATTTCATAATAACATTTCTTATTTTTTAAATGTTCACTTTTAAGTAGACAATGGGGATTTAATTGAATCCCGCAAATACATAAGGTTTATTTCATAGCTAAACATTACAAGCTTGCCATACTGAACGTGGTCATATTACATTATAATAATACGCAAGTCTTACCAAACGATCGGCATAAAATTTAAAATCGCTTCTTGTAGTGTTTCTGAAATTCAAGCATAACACTGCTATTAATCAAAATGATAATTCCATGCATAGACAGAGCACCTTCTACAAATCGTTGATGAAACGTTAGTACGTTTCAACCGATTATGGTTTATATAAAACGGTAAAACTTACTTGTCACGTAATATGGTTTGTAATTCTTTAACTTGATTATTACAGGGCAATATTTTCAAGTTCGATCCATATTCATCAGTGATATCATTATATTCGTTTAGGAGCTTCTTGACAATTGGTGCCGTATCGTTAGTACCCATATTAGATATTCCACGAGCACGTGCACCTTTCTCGTTACACGAAGTACTGATGCACTTGCCATGCCATGAAAAAACGCATCAAAGATCACTGTATGCAAGTTTCGTCTGTGCACTTTCTTTTTGCACTATTCCGCATTTATTAGGTTTCATTTTCAATGAATGTCGACCATTACAAACAGTCCCTACCCTGCTGTGCCAATGCGGACTTTTCGGTCTACGTCACAACAGCTATGTTTTTAGGATAGAGCGTATAGCACCGATCATAAACAAGTCTAGTTGTCAAGGAAATCGGTCTGATTGGTTTGCGTTGGATTTGTTAAAGCCAATGCTATGTTCTACCCCAAAAACATTCCTATGTAGACAGGGTTAGGTTTAGGACGAAGGGCCGTGACGTCAAACTAATGGTCCGCAATTTCCAATATTACTCCGCTGCTCATTACTGCTACTGATATTTTCAATGTTGCTCCCTTAGGTGCCGATAAACAGTCCAAAAAATTTAATCCAATTGCACGTCACGATCTTAGTGGCTCCATCTTACTGGCGAGGGTACGATTAGTCAACGTTCAACTCGCAGAGAGACAACAGAGATGTCCTCCTAATCGTCTTTCTAGAAAATTAACGGGCACTTCAATGGTGCGATTTTGCGGACTTCAAGTCGGTATGTACAATTAAATATTGACTCTTGATCCACGTAATTTGTTAATCTATTTTCCACGTGCAAGTCAAAATGCTGGGCCTCGTAGATGAAACCAAAAGACCTTTAACTATCCCAGCACGTTTCATTCCATACTTGGAGAAATATAGACTTTATGAACTTTTTCAAGTAATTAACTGTACATTGATAAGTCCGCGTGTTATACGTATACGGAATATTTTTTTTTTCAGGAATTAGCTAAACAGTTATTAATAGAGAAGCCGGAAGATCACATATACTTCATGCAACAACACCTTCGGCAAGCTGCGCGAAATCTTTATCTGCCGAAAATAATTCTTATAGCACCTCCAGCCTTTGGTAAAATAACGAAATTATAAAAGTTTTTACGATACCCTCGCATCTTCTTCGACATCCACGAAATTCTATGACGCATCGATTTTCAGACAGAATGGCGTTAGCCAAAGAAATGGAGCAGGAACTTCAAATCAGACTCATAACATTTCGAGATATTCGACATTTCATGAAAGACTGCGTAAGATGCTGGCAGCGTGCAACCATCTACATTACACACTAGCTGCATCTAACTAATTTCTCGTAATTTTAGGAAGGACAATTGTCTCCTGAAAATATTGCCTCAAATGCCAAGGATTTGCTGGATGTGAAACCGCCTCGGGAGTTTGGATGGATATTCGTCGGTACGTACGTGGAAGAAACATAATTAACAGATAAAACGATCGTATTCGAGAACGTTATGTTTACAAACTATTCTTAATACGTGGACACACTTCGCGTGCAAGCCGTCCTTTATGTGCAGATTTACCTAGGACAAAAGAGGAAGCGAAGGCGTTCCAACGTATCGGTATTATTCCTACGCACGTGTTTAATATCCGATCGTCTGGTAATTCTTTTTCAAAACCTAACTTCGTTCTGGAAGAGAAATCCATTATAATCAACATTATACTTTTATCGTAGACGAGTCGGTGTACAACGGGGTGGCCTCGTTCGCTCCCAGCATATGTTCCTCTAAATTGATCGATGAAGATATCGGTAATAGTTGCGAGTGCCTTTACAGTAACGTTCGAGATGTTCAACGCGTATACGCCGATTCTTTAATTGTAAATAAATTTTATTATATGGCGATGAGTCACGAGGCATGTTAACAAAAATTTTTCAAACGCTTCACTCGTAGGATATTGAGGTCGGCATTAGATCTCTGTCGGATTTAGCAAAAGATTGTGTGTTACTAACCAACGTGAGGAAGCATTCCGGTGCGCCGTCCATTTTTCGCATTTGTCTGATAGGTTCTCGTGGCGCGGGATGCCGTACGCTGGCTAAGTACATCTCGCAAAGATTCAGACTCGTACACGGTAAGTCACTGATTTTAAGTTCAATAAGTAAAATTGATTAACCGCCCTCGTTTCGTTTTACAGTCGACTTCGATTATATACTGGATCAAGTGCGCTTACAAGAAACCGATTTGGGAAAGATGATACGGTTGTTGGAGCATCGTTGGGGACACAAACCAAATTCGGAGACTAAAATAAAAGTAGTCGAGGTAAGTGTACTCTTTCCCGATTCACCTGGGAATTTGAGTAACAATCGTTAATAATCGCGAATCGTAATTCGTTTTTCAGAGATACGTGCTAAGTCCTGAATGTTTGGAAAAAGGATGGGTACTGACGGGTTATCCTATGTCATTAGAAGACTTCAAACTGTTGGATAGAATTGCAACGCCGCCGAACAAGTACCCGAACTTTTATATGTCTATATTCTAAACTATTACGGAAACCTGTACCGACGTGTACGTCGAACTGTAAACGAAGCAAATCTTTTTTCAGAGTATTCTTCGTGCGCGTCGACATTAATACGTGCCAAAGAAGGATTCTTAGCCGCAAGTACAACGTTTTAACTGCAAGTGAACACGACATCTCATCGAGCGATCCTGTTGAGCAAGGCATCGATTGTAAATTAGAAAGACATCCGAAGGATGCCAAAAGCGTCGTCGATTCGGATGTACAGACACAGTTCTTGCGAAATATTATTTTAATATTATCTTTCATAAACAATCGTATCCACGTGAAATTCTAATACGCCCACAGATACGAGAGTACCAGCGACACATTGAGGACATGCTGAGCTACGCGGGTCAAACGGCGTTTGTAGTCAATGGAAATATGGGGGAGAAAATTGTCAGAGAGAAAGTGGAATCCTGCTTGATGCGGCCAGCTGTCTACGTAAAGCCAAGATTGCACAAACTTCCTACAGTGAAAAAAGCAATGGATATAGAAATCGAGCCCGACGAGAATGCTGTTGATTTCTGGTAAGATGCGATAAGTTTCGCTCTTTTCTTTATCGGTGGTGAGGGT
The DNA here is from genome assembly GCA_944319695.1 of Tiphia femorata. Classification (NCBI taxonomy): domain Eukaryota; kingdom Metazoa; phylum Arthropoda; class Insecta; order Hymenoptera; family Tiphiidae; genus Tiphia; species Tiphia femorata. The sequence continues at coordinate 5,381,913 of OX090899.1, forward strand.
AATCGAATATTTTGTCCAAACCTCTGTTGATTGGGTAAATCAAGTATGTGTAGATACTATACACGATACAGATTGAGATGTATATAAATCTTACGTAATATAAGTCCAATTTACAAGTGCAAAGATTAATCATTTTTAATAGCACACAGTTTGAGTTTTGCAACGTATCGCGGTGGTTTGTTAAAATTATTCTTCCTTCCGAGTATTTGGGTGACGAAGTTACACGGCGATGCCGTAGTATACACGTAGGATTAAGGGGTGTAACGTTACGAGAATGGAAAGCCACCCCTCGGTAAATGCATCGATGGTGGGGTACAGCGGAAACTCCTGAAGGGTGCTGTTATCCTGGCAAACGAAGCATCCCGTTTTCGCAACGTCATGAGACGTAATATCATACATAGGCGACCTTCACATATGTATACGTAACGGAACATTGCGTAATTATATAGCGGTCGTGACGTGGTGCTGTGACGTTATGCGTTACGTCACTCGAATTGTGACAAATGGGGGCTTTCTTGGACGGTAGAAGAAAAAGTGAATTGTATCAGAAGTTTCTCGATGTAGATTGACGCATAACTTTCGTGCGTGAGAAATGTAACAGATTTCGAATAATTTGTTTATTTAAAAAGCTAGACACTTAAAGGTTTACTTTGTTTTATTATCGTTCGTCTTATTATTTTTAACTTCTCTAATTGTCATCTTTACGAAAACAAGACGAAAATTGGACGAATGATGAGTCCTTAAAGAGCGGAATTATACCCCCCTTTACCTCTGTTCCGAAATGGATCGGATCAAAGATGACGTAGGTGGTACGTCAGCTTTTCTGCGTGGAGTTTGCTCCACGGCTAACATCACCATGCGAGAGTCAAAATTCTGCTCCGAACGTACCATACGCACGTCCCAATCGTATATAGTAGAACGCGAGATGCGATTAATTCATCATTCGTCTCGTGGACATTGGAAAAGTGGAAATTGATGATCATCGATAGGCGGGGTAGGTTTTCCTTTTTTTCACCACGCGCGTGGAACGTTTTATTGTCGTTTGATGAAAAATCCTGTGTAAACAGTTGATTATATCGTCAAACGGTACACGTGTAACGATAACTGCGTCAATCAAAAGATCACCTCTTGAAACGTGTTAAAACATTTATTTGCCGATTATTTGGCTCGAATTTTTCGGACAGGACGAAAAATGGATTCACTCGCGGTATCTGTGTGCTATTCGGGTCACCCGGAGCAATAATGCCCACGCCACCTCCACGACACGCGGCAACTGGGGGACAAAGCTATGCGGTAATAAAAATTGACAGGAGCGTAACTACGTGAACGACTTCAAAAACATGAACGATGGAACCTCGTTAAAGTAAGGTCGCAGCGGCGCCTACGTTAATGCACCTAATTGCCTCAAACGCGAAGCATATTTCCGGATCAAGGCCGCATAGGGTTGGAAAGGTATGCCGCGCGCAACTCCAACCCCAAGCAGGACCTACTGCGAAGGATGAGATCCTGTCTGGCGCGCCCTCCAATCACCAGGACCCTCGACCGTGCGTCCAAAAGTTCGACCAGCGACATGTAGCGTCCTTCGTATTAGGAAACCATGAGAACTACGAAAATTATGTCAGCCGGAAATCCATTGTTGGTATCGCGTTGCTATCAGCAGAAATCATTTACGATAGACTATTGTACGCAATGAAGCAGAGCACACTGAGATGTTACGCGCCGGGAGAACAATACGAGTAAGTTAGGAATAGCTCGATGCAACGTGGCTCCAGTCACAATTAGAGTCTCGTTATTTCTACGGTAATTATTTATCGCTACGACTGTATTTGTTCGCTTCTCATTTTTCCTTTTCTCTTTGTCACTACTACTGTCGTACCGAGTAGGGAAATTTTCGTAACTGCGCGAATTAGAGAATCTCTGACGAGAATATCTTTCGACCAAAGCGACGATTCGAAGTTAAGCGCCCTTTCCTTCATTCGCGTGGTACGCGTCCCCTTTATTTCTCTTTTCCTGTGGTCTCCGTGGGGACTACCGCGTAGACACCGGAAGGAAGCAGGAAGTTCCGGTTTAGGCAAGTAGACTCGGGGTGGAGGTCGATGGGTAACGCGTGCAGCGAAATTGAGGCGAGTGCCCGCGGAATTTACCGAGCCAGTCCGGATATTCCACGAGAAGGAATAAGCGTCGTATGGTGTTCGTGATGGGCACGGGTCCGCGTTACCAACACGTGGAACGTCTTGACAGGGTGTCAGGGCATCAGGATCTTCGAGAAGGGGATGCTTCCTGTAAGGGTTGCTTCATGCTTACCTGGTGCACAGGAGTGGAATTCGGTTCGCGAGCGCATTCGACTGTTCCTTAAGACGGACAGCGCGGTAGATTTAATTCCGTAGAAACGTCATTAAGCCACGAGGTTTGCCGTCCGATAGAAGAGAAAACATTATGCACCGTGACAAATTTCACAGTTGAGATATTACGGAAGCCGTACGATTTTGTCGTCAGTTCCGTGACGATGATTATTCACATATCGCGTCTAATTCACTCGTGCAAGGGTCTCCGCGGTCGATTCGCGTCACTTTGCCACCACGAGACACCTGATTCCTACCATCCTCGGGGTAGTCCTTTATTTACCGTCGGAACCAACACCCCGATCGTTCGAAGGACTTCAAAAGACAACGCAAGCCCGCGTATCAGGATACGAGGACTCAGGGGGGTGAGCGGCCGGCATCCTTGATCCTCGACGCGCATCCTGCTGGATCGCCTGTGTCCCTATCCCCTAAGACAGCCGTGAGTATGCGTTCTAAGTCGAACGTATTCGCCCATCGCGCGCGGATGCCATACAGATGCAGAAAATTTTCTTTCCCGTGCGCGACGCCACTAGGCTCGCATAAAATTCCGGATCGACGTCCAAGCACCGCATCCTGAGGCGCTGGAGGATGATCACTCTGTCTAACGTTCGAACCCTCTCTCTTTCTCTCACAAATACTTCTCGCACTCTCCTAGAAAATAGAAGAAGCAAGGAGAGACGTGGAGCAGTGGTTGGATATTCGAACAGAAAGAATTTCTCACCACTCGTCGCGCATATATTCACAATGCCAGAAATATTCTTTCCACCAGGACACCATGAGGAAAGGGATTTTTTTACCCTGGTGAGGCCTGCTCGTTCCACCCCAGTCGTCCTAGAGAGACGTGCTTTCGAATGGCAAGCATTCCCCCTACCAGGACCCCATGCGTGAAGGTAAACTTTCGTGCAGGCACGCGTACCGGAGCGCGCTTTTGTCCACCCTCTCGCGCATCTACGGGGGTGCGCGGCAGCCTCGAGCCACGTCAGACGACCGCGACGCGTCCTTCGGCGCTCGTCAACGTCGCGTCATTCGTCAAGAGAGTGGCGCCAGAAGCATTCACGCAACCAGGACGCCATAACTCACCGAACGTTCTCTTACCCCCGAATTGGCGGGGTTGTCCTTCCAGTTCCTGGATGGGCGACGCCCGTCGTCACGGCGTCAGGATAACAGGATCGTACGGGGGCGTGTACGTCTCACTCGGCAGTAATCGCGCATTACGCCAAATAATTCGCTGGGAAATCACGAGCTAAGATCTTCCGGAGAGGGTTGATAAGATATTTCGTCCTCGCGCGCACCTCGTCGAGGCTATTAGATAGAATTTCGCGCGCAACGATCTCCGAGGACATCCCTGGAGGCACGAATGTTCTTAACTTTTTTCTGTTTTTTTCATCGTAAAATCCCAGTCGAGCGTCTCACCAGGACACGTAAGGAAGGATCCTCCGCTCGTGGGTACATTCCACGACGCTGTCCGTCTTCCGTGCATCTTAATTTCGGTTACGGATCACAGGCGATCATGAAGCAGGGAGTACATTCGCTTGAAAAAAAATTCCCGATATTTGTCCATATTTCCGATAACTGGTATAGCTTCGGCTTGTACACACGGCGCGAGCGCCCGCACCGTGTACAGCTCCGCGCAAAAGCATTTTTCTTTCGGCGCGCGTTCTCGCGCGCGACTCCGGGTATGTTCGTGAAAATTAATTTTCAACAACAATTATTGTAAAGAGAATGAAAATGTTACTCGATGGTTGTAAAAATAATGACGGTCCTTTTGTCGATTGACATCCTCGCGCATCGTCCTGCAGCTTCGAGGAGGAAGAGAAAGAGGAATCGAGCGGAAGTTTTGGCGAATCGCGAACTGAAAGGGATGCACCGCGAGCCGATATAAATTTTCACCCCGAATTACACTCGGACGTGCTAATGGCCAAACGGTAACAGGATTTATCTCAATTTGAGCTTCAAAGCGTGTACTCGTTCCTCGACCAGGATACCATGCGCCCGTGGAAAGCGTCAACCCACCCTCCATTATTTATCCTCTCGTGGTGGTCGCGCCCACCCACCAATAGGCAGGCCACTGTTCTCGTAATTGTTGGGTAGGCAAGGGACACTCCGACTGTCCTGATAGCGCGCACCGCGCTGGCGTCATAGAGCGTCATAGACGATAGAGTACGGCTTCAATCGTGCACCACTGGTATCGCCAATTCCAACGATACTCGAATTGACCAGTGGTAATTTTCCACGCGAGTTAATCCCCGCGGACTCTCGAGAATCGCTCGAAAACGATAGAAACGCTGGGAGGACAGGTTACCAGGAGAGGATCAACGAGACCACTCACGGTTCGGTGGAATCTACTTGCACTATCTCCACGAATTTTCGGTCCGATCGCAATTTTCAGATTAGCATTGTCACCAGAGTGACGATTATACGAAAAAATTGCCCACCCGCGAGTAAATCGATGGACGAAAATTGCGGCTTATTTGTTTAAGCGATCCAATTTTTATTTCACGCGTCCTTAAATTCACGACTGGAGTTATCGCGTTCGAGGAATCATCGCCAGACTGCAGGGCGCATCCTCTCCTCTTAAAGCCTCGGCAGCCTCTGGGCGTTTAAGTCCTCAAACCGTTCTAATTGAGGTTCCTCCTCGTTACCGCGAAAGAGTTACCGGAAACAATGGCTGTAACAATGAGAAGACAATTGCACGTAGCAAGCAACTCCGCTAACAAAAGGGCTGCCCGCCCACGGCTTCGATCCCTTTTCTCTCTCTCCATTTCTTCTCTCCTCTCTCCCTCTTTCTTTTCCTTTTGCCATTGTTTCATCGACATCGCGAAGGAAGTTCAGCTTACTAACGAGTAACGAAGCATTCGAGGATTTCGAGAATCGTGCGAAGACTCGAGACGAGAGGGTCAGTGATAAAAGGAGTCATTGAGTTTGAGCGAGGGTGAGCGACGAAAAAATATATTTTCGGCCAGCAACGAGCGGTGGAGTCGCTGGAAAATCAGCAGCGATGAGTTTACTCGGGGTAGGACACTATTCTCAGTGATGAGAGTCGACGCGCGGCCCGACGTCGCGTCCGTAGTCTCCCTCTAATTGTCAGTTAATTCGCTTGCGCGTGAATTTTCGCATTTGGTTCTCCATTATTCTAACGAGAACGAAAGATCCGGCGAAAAGGTGCCTACCTAATTTCGCGAGAGGAACCGAACGAAGGATGAGTCGTTTCTCGTTGCCACGGGGATACATTGCCGGCGGAAGAAGATAAAGGGTTGAAGAGAACGTGGAGAAAGAGAGAGAGAGAGAGAGAGAGGAAAAAAACAAACAGTCGAATGGCGGGCTCGCACTCGGGAGCGGGTGCACTCGCGTCTCATTTTGCTCGAGTGCCTCCATCCCCCACCCCACCCTTGCCCCATCCACCGGCAACGCGGAAACATTCTCAATTAATTACTGCATAATTAAAATATGAAAAAGTAGTCATTATCCCGCGTTTCCACGTCGGTTACCCGACAACTTCCTTCTCCCTTCTCCTTTTCCGCTCGCGATTTCTCGTGGCATCCAATCGAGAAAAGCATTTCTCCATCCACTCTCCTTCCACATCCGGCTTCTTCTCCTGCTGCTGCTCCTCCTCCTCCTCCTTCTTTTTTATTTCACTGACACAGATAACCGAAATGGAGTGGCGCACGCGCGTCTGTGCGCGCTCGTGAGTGTCGCAGCCCCCCACCCCCTTGTCGCACGGGCATTAATTATGTACGTGTCAGGTAATTCCGGAGTGCCTGGAAGCCGCGGTTGGTAAGCAGCACAGACACACCCCTAGCGGGCGGGCGCGCGCGCGTGCGGAGTGCTCGGATTCAGAAATAAACATTTTCGCCGACGCGCCGCGCCGTCACACGCTTGACCTGCTCGCGCACCGACGCCATTCGCCGAGACTTTCGAATTTGCTGCTGACGAGGGAACGTGGAAAGAGTGTCGGTGTTAAAAAAATTTGGAAAGGAAAGAAGCAAAGGGAGCAGCGTCGAAGGGACACGAGAATAGTGGGTGGAAGCGAGGACGGAGACGCGTAGTTGAAAATAATAATTGGGAATGATGAAACGGTTAGGCGCGGCATTAAACCACCCCTGAGTCTAATTAGACGCGTCTTGGTCGAAACGAGGCTTGGCTCGCCGCCGCCCCTCTCGCTTTCGAAGACGAAGCGTGCGGTAGAGGGGCGACCAGAGGGACGTGGGGGTTGGGAGGGTTGACGGACGGAAGACAGCGAGGCATCCCTTTCTCTCTTACCGCCCCCGCAGCGTGCCGCAGCGCTAACTTTTCAATCTCGGCCGAATAATCCGTCGGAAACCCCCCGCGGTTACCTCGGCAACGATCTGGCCTCTCATTGGCTCGTCCGCGTTTCCTGCGCTTCTCTCCCCTTCCGTTTCTCTTCTCACTCTCTCTCTCATTCTCTGACTCGCTTACTCTATCACTGTCTCTCTCCTCTCATCCTCGCTTCCTCTCCTCATTCTCCGAGCGTCACTCCCCGCGCACTTAGCCCCGTGGTTAACTTCAATGAGCGGATAACAAGTCACCCCTCGACTGTGCCCTGTAATATTCACTCGTATAAATGGACCGGCGGCTTTGTCAAATCAACTGTCGTTTGTAAACAAGCAATCCAAGCACAACTCGCGATGCCGGGCGCGCGAGCAAGGGTAGACGGTGTACGCGCTCGCGTGAATCCTCGTGCGTTCGCCCTCAAGGCGTGGGTGTTGGAGACGACCAAGCGCGCCGGCTCCGCCGTTTCCTTTTTTTCTTCTTTTCTCTTGCGTAGGTAAATCGCTCGTAAGCGTGTGAAGTAAAAATAGGAGAGAAGATGTCTGGTTGGAATTTTTGGATAGATAGATAGATGCATTTTGTAAGCACTCTGAGACACGAGTTCCCTAGAGCGCACTATTAAAATGCAGTAGGGAATGAAGCAAATATGTAATCGTAATTCCAGTGCATGTTAAAAAAAATCATATGTGTATGGATATAAAAATGACAATATCCACGTAACAAAGATCACAGACGCTTAACATTATTTTCTATTGTCAGATAGGAAAAAGTCGAATGTCTTAAACTTAAAGACTTCTAAGCGAATCTTTTAAGAGACTTTTAAGAGAATCTTTAAGAGCCGTGTTCCGTATAAAATTTCAAAATCGAAAAGGTGGTTTGTTTTGTGTAAGAGAAGATTTCACGCGAGAGAGATGACACGTGGGTTTCGCTTTATCTCACCATATCGATTTCCATGACGGGGAGAGATTGAGGGGTGGAACGCGGGAGATGAAGACTCCTCCATTTAATTCCGTAATAAGAATACCGTCGCTATCCCGACGTGGAATCTCGTTAGAGCGAACGCGCCGAGGCAAGGGTCCTCCCTCTCATCGAGGGTGTCCGCGCCATCGCACGATCTACCTACCGAACATTACTGTAACATAAACGAGCCAATCAGGGAGCTTTGTGACGGCAATCATCCCTTGATTACCCATCACTTAGATCCAACGTGGGGACGGAGATGTCCGGGGTAATCGTTCGGTTAGAGGATACACGGCGATGGATTTATTTCTCAGTAATGCAGAAAAATATTGGGGTGCGTGGAAGATCTTACGAGTCGCACTCGATCGGATCAATGAAACAAGAATATTTATCGTTCTCGTCAAGAGTCGAATAACACTCCGTCTCAACGTTGGAAGTTGGGATTAATGATTGCGAAATTTCTGAAATTGAATTTTTTTTCTACGCTCCGTAAATTCTACAACGACGATCCAGAGACCGCATTCCTCGCCATGGAAACACGCGTGTCGAAACTCGAAAGTGGCCATGGGGGTAAGAGCGCCCTGTACGAGGCCTTGAAGAGTTCGCAGTTACAGAAGGCGAACAAACAGGGCCGCCTTTCAATCGGTAATTGGAACCGCGGGAGCCTGACCAACGTCCGTGTTCAAGGACTCTTTTTCCCCATAACCATCATCCCTCTCGGAGTGTCTCCTCCTCTTCGCGAAAGGAGAGCGGGCACAATGGGCCACGTATCCGGTGCGTGAAAAGTGCCGAAATTCTGTTTATTCCTTTCTCGCTTCGTTCTCGTCGTCGTCGTAGTAAACAATTGTTCGACGTGCGTTAGATAAATTTCACTGGGAAATTATCGCGGCGCAAATAACGAGGGCGGATTCCGAGATCCTTCCCCGTGCCACGAAAGATTCCGCGCTCTTGGCAATAAATTGACGGCATCGCAATTATTTTTCTTTTCAAAGGACGCGAATAATGGCCGCCACGATGAGTTCACTTTGGCATCTTAAGAAACGCCGTGATGGTGTTGTGAATGAGGAAGGGTATCGGTGAGTAACGACCGAAAGAAGCGGAAAGAAGGGACTGAAAGGAATGGAGAAGTAAATTTTATCGCCTCCGTGGATGGATAAGTTCATTGTGTATGAAAATACTGCAATGAGTTTATTCATTTTCGACTTCTAAAAATTCCTTCCACCGAGAGACGGGGCGGCAGTGAAATCATTCGGGACTTTATTCGCTCTGGAACACGTAGGACGGTGCGCGTCCCTCTTCCATACGTATTCGCAGCAGCAGTTATATTCACATGCACGATCGCACGTCAATGGATTTGGCGTTTGCCGCGATTGTTAACGATTTCGAGGCTCACTCCCCTTGAGGTTGCTAACCTTACCCTCTCTCACTGTTTTAAATCGCTCCACCGTAAGCCTCTATATTTTTATCTGTACTTTACCAATTCGTAACGAGGATCGGCCACCGAGCTATTATCGGTGATAGTTGCCGTGGACTTTTCACGCTTTTTTGCTTTTCTCAATTTTTGCCCCTGTAATTATCGAAGAAGAAGAAAAAGAAGAAAATATTTATACGTCGAACTCTTTATCCGTCAAGTTCAATGTGCGGTTGTATTCAAATTTTTCTGGCTAATAATACACTTGTCGTTGGAATTGACGACAGTGAGAACGTTGAATATTGTTTAGTAAATAATAATAATAAATTACGAGAATTTAGAATGTTTAAGATCTAAATTAATCGAATGATCCTGAAAGCTGTAATTTGAGTACTAATAGGTGGGTGTATTTTTCAAACCATTAATTGAGCGACGCACCGCGAGATGGCACTAAAAGAGCAAGTTTCTCGCACGTGGTGTACAGACGAGCTGTTTGATTATATACGACGAATGTCGACAGAGTAAGTGTACTTGCTTCGGCAGTACATATACTAAAATTGGAACGATACAGAGAAGATTAGCATGGCCCCTGCGCAAGGATGACACGCAAAATCGTGAAGCGTTCCACATTTTTTGAAATAATTTTCAAGATATACGATCGATGCGGGATCAAGAGTCTGGTAAATCGTATTGTAATAAAGGCTCTCACAACCAACGCGCAAAATATTCACAGCCGTCGACGAATTCGCGGTACTCCCTCTTTCACCATTTTAACCTATGCAATATTTTTTACTCTCACTGATTAGTTAACGTAAAATTTAGTGGCCGCTACCACTGCGAATATTTCGCATTAGTCCGTGGGAGGAGCCTTAAGTCCCTTACCAATTTTATTTTTATAAAACTGTATCCCAACATTACTATCGTATAATTTGAATTCTTTACAATTATTATGTAAGACAAACTTCCTTATAATAATCTTCTAAACCAGTGGTTCTTAACCTTTTCAAAGTCACGGAACACTTTTAGAACACCAAAATTATTAAGAGAGTTAAGATCATATTTTTAGAATGTGGTTCAACCGGCGCGGTGCCGCTATACGATAAAGGTCCAAATTATGGTATTTTACGGCCACAATTATAGCTTAGTACTAACTAGGTATAATATACATTGACACTTTAATAATTCCGAGGAACATTTGCAACGAGTTCCGCGGAACACTGGTTAAGAACCATTGTTCTAAACCAATCTAAAATTAATCGGTTCCCCATTAAGTCAACAGATGGCGCTTAAGAACGCTTTCTCGCACGTGGTCGGCAGGTGGCCCGTTTGAGTATATAGAAACTCCGTTCAACGTATAAACGTACTTGCTTCGGCAGTACATATACTAAAATTGGAACGATACAGAGAAGATTAGCATGGCCCCTGCGCAAGGATGACACGCAAAATCGTGAAGCGTTCCACATTTTTTGCGAAAATTTACAAACTCGAGTAATAACTTTCTCTAACAAATGACTATATAATAATAAAATTTTTTTTACGAGCACTAGGGTAGCAACGGATTACGACATTTATTGTTCGTCCAAGAACGAGTACTACATTTCACGAGAGGCAAACGATCGCACGCTTCTGATAACTATCCGCACAGGAGGGTGAGCCCCTATTTAGATTACCTTAGACGCAATAAGAGCGTTGTATTTCTGACGTCTGTGTAAGTTCCCCTATATTTATCTTCGCGATACAATGTCTATAATTAATCGTCGCAGGAGAATTGACGAATTAGCGATTCGTCCTTACAAGTTTTTTTTCAACCGCGCCTTATCGTCAATTGAATAGTAAGTTTCACGACCCACCGATTATTCCCGCAAATTAACAGTGATATTCACTCGTGCATTCGCAGTCAGGGAAATGCATTCTATAGGGCAACTTAACATATACCGTCGCGTTATTTTCCCCGGTGAATCGAGGGAGGCGAGACCATTGTTTCTACGCTCCCTGGCGATCCTCGATTTATCTCATGCATTTATTCCTCTCTTTTGCGGAGTTCCCGGCGCCCTTTTTTGCGCCCGCGAAGAAGACGCCTGGCCGCTTTGCCGCCTCTTGAATTAATCCCCTGCATACGTTAATCCTAATGAATTCAGAAACGCGCCCCAGTCGTGTCCGACTCAGGCTGGATTTTTCGCCTTTATTTTTTTTTCTCTCTTTCTCTCTCTCCTTCTCTCCTCTCTCTGCGGGAACACAATGACGCGAACAAGCGTTGCGCGAGCCATTAAAGTGCCGCGCACGGATGCGAGACCCCTGTGCCCCCGTAGCGCGATTTTATGCGCCACCACGAGGCGTCGCCATGCCGAAAAATTTCGAGGAGGCCGAAAATCAACTTCTCGTCCGTCGCTCACCTACCCCAGCCATCCGACGAAGGCTTTCTCTCGCCGGTGGAATATACCATCGGAATAGTGAAACTTTAATTGGTGCTTCAATTAAAAATTCGGAAATAGGGTACTCGAGAGGGTAGGTTTAATTACACGTATGAATAATGTGAAGTAACGTGTAACGCGTTTAATGAAATCCACCTGTCTACACCTTATGCTAAGGAGAAGTTACCTTCGAAATGTTTCGGCGTGAACATTATCCGCGTTTCTCCGAATTTTTGAAATTTTTCAATATTCCTCGCTTCGACGCGATCGACCAGTTCTTCCAAATTATTCGTACTCCGATATACTCGTTAAAACGCGAGATATCTTCTATTTGTTACCACGTCGAGACTAGTACGTTGTGCTGCCCGGTACATTTTACATTTAGGGAATCTTATCTCACGGATTTCCTTCAGCTCGCGTATATTCACCCTGGTTTTTATACGTCGCTGAATCCGCCACAGGGATGATTTCCCGGAACGTCAGAGAGAATCTCACGTACGTAAATACACACTTGGCTGCAGCGCGTTCGCCTCTACAGGTGCTTACGAGCCACGAGTAGTGGTGCAGTGAATAGACTAACAGGGTGCCGTTGGTCTCCGAGGACGTGAGAGAGAAATGGTAGAGAGCGAGGAGAGGCTGGTCTCACGGTAGGGGTAAGAGGTTGGGCGGTTTGAGGATTGGTGGCTGTATGCATCATGCATATTTACGCTCACAAACCACCCCCGAGAAGCAGAGGAGTTGGGAGTGGTAAGAGAGTGAGAGAGAGAGAGAGAGAGAAAGTGAGAGGATAGGGTTGCGTACCGGGAGGGACCGTGTTTATGCAAATATCCGCACATTTTTCGCGCACACGTTGTACCGATGCGTAATTTTTCCCCACCGCGCATACCTTCGAATAACGCGATTCCAAGCAAAACCAGAAACACACAGCAGTTTCATTATTTTCCTTCATCCTGGAAAATCATTTCCATTAAAAGAAACACTTTCGCAGGTGTCCTCCTAAAAGCGAAGAAACTACAACGAAGTGGCTGCTTTGCGAGTCAAATCGACTCTGGATCCCCTGCAATTCATCCAACGTTACTTCGTTCTCTGCTGCGAAAGTAAGATCTTCAAAGACGAACTACCGGAATGGAAATGGGTTGGGCACGCGCGCGTGTTATCCCCATCGCCCTCGAGTCTCTCCCGAGAACGAAGGAAGACAATTCCACAGACGGCGCATCCAGCGCGACATTACAGCAAAACCGCAGAAACGTTTCACATCCAATTTGTTCCTCTCGTTTCGCGGTAATCGCTCACCAATGGGTTTCCACCCCCTCTACTTACCCCTCTACCCTCGCCACGCAATGCTCGCCGGTTCTTCTTGCCTTTTCAGGTCTCCTCGGACTCCCTTCCACCTTGGAATACCCCCGCCTCGGTGCACTCGACGGACCGTGCGAGCGGAGAGCGGATCGTGCCTTCTTGGGGGGTAGTAGAAACGGACGGAGGGTAGGAGCTGGCGAAGAACTTGCCGGCAGGACGTAACCAACCCCCTTTCGTGCAGGCCGCTTTCACCGGACCAATCACGAAGGAGGACGATCCTTTCGCGCCCTCCGCATGCGGTTTCTCTCAACCAATAGACGTGGTCGGCGGTCCACCGAGGTGGTGGGGTGAGCATGGCGCATCCACCCCCAAAATGGCTGCGAAATCGCGCGAACATTAGGCAGCCCGTTCAAAATAAACGGGCGGATTAATTCGAGGGGGTGAGGTGGGAGGAGAAGGAGGATGAGGAGAAAGGCACGCTGCGGATCTGCTCCGTGCACCCTTCTTCTTTCTCCTACTCGAGCAACGACTTCGCAACCCCCACCATTCCGCGATCACCACCCCCGCTCTCGAATCACGACTCGCACCCTCTTCGTCTCCAACCATCAGCTACCACCATTCGACCTCTCCACCTTTGTCCGCAACGTGAGCTACAACGATGACGATGACGAGAACGAGGCTGTAACGAGCACATCCGGTCACCCCTGTGAACGTCGTGGCGCGCAGAACGACGCCGAGCGTCCTCGCGCTAGCATGAGATTCTTCGAATCTCCTCGTTCCTGTGCGAAGGTGCGACGTGGAATTTCGATCGGTAGCAATACTCGCGCGATCGTTCGTGGATCGTTGTTATTGTCGTCGTCGTTGTTGGCTTCGTCGTGCGTCACGTTCACTCCTCGTTTCCGGTGAGATGATGCAGGAGCACAAGTCGTTCTTGATAAGGGATCTTCTGGGGGATGTTTTGGCGGAGCGCGTTCAAGGTGAGTTGCACAGATCTGTTCAAATTTATTAAGACTGTTTTTCAAGAGCATAGTCGCTGTGTCATATTTAGTTTTGTTTCAGTAGAAATTCAGACGTGACCGCGCATTTCGGAGGTAGAAAGAGTATCGTGATATGCGTCGCTGTTGAGAAAAATATTGTCGATGATCTCAGGATTTGCTTTGCCGCGTGAATAATTTCCTTTCTCTAGTAATTTCTGCATTGCACACGAGCGAAGAAGCACACGAACGTTCGTTGAAACGCAGAATTGACGGTCGCGTGACCGGCCGACAGGATCCTCGTTACGCGGTGCCCCCGTGGAGTCCTATTATTTTTATCCACTAGTCGGCTGAGTTTACCTAGGGGTGTCGGCACCCCTTGGGGGTGGCACTAGCCCCCATTAAGGGACGATCATACAGATGGTCCGAGGTGCGGAGAGATTCGTTAAGGCTCGTTAGACCACCGACGATTCTCCATCGACGATTGTCTCCACTTCTACGCGCCGCCTCGTCCTTTATTGGCCAATTTCGGATAGCCTACGGGTTCGCGGGCGTTCGAGAACGTTTACCACCGAGTCACAGCCAATTTCGAATCGACTCGCAATCGTTACTCTTTGTTCGACTAATCGACTTTGTCGTTGCTAGGAACTGTTCCAAACGGGATTATCCTCGTTGCTAGGATTACAGTCCCCTCCGTTGGTTTACCATTCACACGATCAAGCTCGATTTCCCATTCGCGTGATTGTATATTTCTCATTGTATCCTTGATCCTTGCGAATTTACGAGGTTGAAATTGAATTTTCTGTGTGCAGAGGACTCGGAGGACGATTCCGCCGTTCACTCGGACTCGGAGGACACCATCGACCCAGGAAGCAGTCCCTGCACCCGTCTAGGAAGTCCACCACCCGCGCTCTCGCCACCTCCGGGACCAGCGACCTCCGGCAAGGCTTGCGGAACCGTCGGTGGACCACCGAGCGGACGAAAGCCGAGAAGAAGACGCACCGCCTTCACCCACGCACAGCTGGCGTATCTCGAGCGGAAGTTTCGCTGTCAGAAGTACCTGAGCGTCGCGGATCGCAGCGACGTCGCCGACGCTCTCTCGCTCTCGGAGACCCAGGTCAAGACCTGGTACCAGAACAGAAGGTAAATCATTTGGGATCTTCGAGCTCGAGTGTACTTTCGAAATTCGTAGACGAACATTTTCCGTCGAATCTCACCATTGTGATACGATTTCACGCGGCCAGAACAAAGTGGAAGCGACAGAATCAGCTGAGACTGGAGCAACTGCGTCATCAGGCAACAGTCGAGAAGGAACTCTTGGTCCGTGGCGTGGGTCTTCATCACGGCACCATAGACGCTTACTGTCCACCTTACAATGCCCAGACGCAGACCACGAGTCATCCGCCACCTCCGCCGCCGCCGCCGGCTCCGACCACCGCCTCCACCGCCGCGTTCCTATCCACGGCCGCTGCTCTCTTTCGAAATGTCACATACGTCCACGGGTGTCCACTCTAACCCTCCCTTCCGTCGATCAGATCGGAGGACTCGCAATCCATTTGGGGATGCACATGCCTGGCTAATCGCTGAGGACGAGGATGAGAGGGGCGAGAGAAGAGGACGAGAGAAATTAGAAACTGTTCGGACGACGCGCGTGTTTCACGCTCATTGTGAGTTTTCCACTTTACGTTTCGCACTCGAGATACTCGGAACTGCACGAGGAGTGATGAAACGTGGAGCCCGCGCACGGGTTGGATGACGCGATCGTGGTGGTTCGTAGAATTTTTGTTAATTTCGTTCGTTGGTCCTCGAGCTTGAGAGAGCGCGAGTGAGAGAAGGCAGAGAGTTGAGCATGGTAGTTTAATTAATGTGGAGATTAGATCGGTGGGGATCTCCGTCGGCGTTTGCTTCGCTGAGAATCCAAATATGTCTGGCTTGTGTTTCGTCGGAAATGGAAAGCGGCCATTGATTCGGGTTTCACGAGTAAAATTTGAGTTTCGCAGAGAAGGGACTTGATTTCTGATCTCTGAAGAGTCCTGTTGTTACACGCGTGGTATTTGTATTCTCCGCGTGGTTCACTCGACAGAAGTATCATCGAGCGTGTCTCATTAAACGTTAGACTGTTTATCGAACGAGACGACTGGTGAAAGTGTACATATGTAATTATCGAGCGGACTAGTGTTCACGATTGTGTCGCTTACCCCGTGTCAGCGTGTCCGATATACGCCGACGGGGTAGAGATTCAAATTGCCCAAAACTGAATATTTTATTTGGCTGTCCAGAGGCAATCTCCAACACCAATTATCTGGAATTTCGAGGCAACGTCGTTACCATCGAAATTTTACCGCAACACACTTTACCACGATGCCAAAATTAATTTAGAAAAATTCATAGATATCCCTTAGATCAGGACCGAACAATTTCGACTGCGGCACGAGCGAACCTATAAGAGAATTATATTTCCACCAAGTCTCGAATTCTAACTTCAAAATGGGTATATGTGCGTAGTCGAGAGAACGTTCGATCTAATCCTAGACAATTCTAATTTTAAAGGCGAAAGATCGGAGCGATCTTTATCATAGGATTGTGCAATGCGACGGGCACGGCTTTAATTCAGCCGTCCAGCTGATTAACGCTTGGCGCCGATGGTTAATTATTTAACTATTCAATTCGATGATTTCGAGTAGCTGTATCTATCCTTCGCGAAGTCATAAGCTCTTGTAGATAAATAAATTAATATCGAACAATCCGATTCGAAGATCCGAGATCTTAACACGTCCCCACGATCGTCCTTCGCGTAGATTCGAAGAAGTGTTTGGATTCGCTTTCGCGTTGGATCAAATCGGGAAGTTTGAAAATGCATAGGAGGGAGTGGATAGATTAAACGCCACGTGACAATGGACACGTGGCCACGTAGGATGATGCAACCACTGCTATACAATGTAATTGGCCGAAACCGATACAAGTCGAGTGGCTGGGCCACTCGTGGCTGGAATTGGTTGGCGGGCGTAATTGAACGGAATCAACGAGTGAATATGGACTCGTACATACGTATACACGCTACGATAACAGTTGCGCCTCGTCGTTGCGAGTTCGATCGCGCTAATTGGAATGAGAGCGGCTAAAAGGAAAGAGAGAAAATCGGGAAGAGGGGGAGAAAGGGAGAACACGCGCCGCACACATGTGCGAGAATAACAAGGGACGAGAAAAAGGAGAGAAAAAAAGAAACGGTATCTTTACACGAATGATTAGTTTATTAGGCGATCCACGAGCGATCGCGGATAACGACGTCGTTAATGTCGATTTTTTAATTTCTCCTATCGCGAGGAAGAATGAGCGAGAACTCGAGAGGAAGTGCGTTGGTCCCGCGCGGAGAAACGATCCGGGTAGAGAAGGGGTAGCGGTGGTAACGGAAAAGTTTAATTCCAGACTGTGAGAGCCAGTTTCATAATTGCCGCGAAGACACTTGTAAAAGTGCCGAGACACGTACCATCGGCCCTTCTCCCTCACGTTTTCCTAAGCGCTCGAATTAAAGTTTCTCGTTATCAGATTGATTTCCAGCCAAGCGAGAGGGGATACTCGTTATTTAATCTGGGCGTCGTAGTCGTCTACGAGTCGTTCAATGGATTATCGAATACTCCAGTTATACCATGTGACGCGAGAAAGAGAAAGGACCGTTCGATCGTCGAGTGATTAATTACTAACGCCGATGAACGATGGAATCGGTGACCGTGAAATTTTTTATTTTACGCTCGAGAGCATTCGTTTCCTTCGTTCCGACTGACTTGCTCCGTTACCGGAAGGATCGACGTGTTCTCACCAATTTGTTATTTTTACAAGAATCATCGACCACCGTGGGTACTGCGAATTACGTCGTTAATAATATGCTCGCTTACTCGCGTTACGCATTATCTCAAACTGAAGCAGCCGAAGGACGAAATAATGGCAGACACTCTTTTCGGAGTTATTCGGGGGTGGAATAATTCTCTCGTCCCGCGTCTCTCCCCGAGTCCCACGAGTTCTCGAGAAGAGAGGCCGGGGTTTCTCCGAGCGTAAAATCATGTGAGAGAAGAAAAGATTCTCGACCTCATCCCTTCACCTTCCTCGCGATTCTCCACCACCCCTGTTTCACTGTTCGCGCTTAGTCTCGCGCGAACGTTAAAGTTCCTCGTTCCGCGAGTCCTTCCTTCTCCGATTACGCGATGCCTCGCGCGTAATTACTCCGACGTAATCATTCCTGCGACTATATTTTCACTCGAATCTCAGCCTTTAAAAGGCGTGCGTGACACGCAAACGAGTATGAATTCTTATTCGACAAGAGAGGCACGCGCGAATAAACATGTAAATCAATAATCGAGCGAACGATGCAATTGGAACACCTAGACGAAGAAGATTCCAAATTTTTTTAGTGCACCACGGAGTCTTCGAGGTAGGAGGACAAGGAGGATGAGAACGAGGTGGAAAGCTCGATCACGGAGGGGTAAAGCTCCGATGGCGATGCGTGAGACAAGTGGCGTTGCGTGTGCTCGGACACGTGCTCATTGTTCCAAAGCGAATAGCCGTACACACGTGTGCATACATGCGTAAGTCTTGTTGGCACTTGGGCACGCGCTTCTTGTCCCTCTTTACCGCGTGTCGTCCCTCCGCCTTTCGGCATCGTTAAATACTTAACGGGGGGTCCGGGGTGGGACGATTCTGAGGCGTACGTGTGCGGAATGAAAATTCGCGAAACTCGCCCCCTCGATCGTCACGAACACGTAGTCACCTTGCGTTCGCATAACTAGCGCAACGAAAAAGTCAAAAAAAAAGAAAAGCAAACTAAGAACTACGTAGACATCGACCGACAATCCATCCATGGTAACGAGAATACGAAACGCGCGCGAGCTTTTCTCTGCGTTTAAGTTCGAAAGGAGGGTCAACGTCTATGCACGCGACGAAAGGTGGAGTGTGTGAGGAAGGGCGAAGGTGAAGGGAGAATAAATGAAGGGAGATAAAGGTGGTGGGCGCGGTAGGAGAAGAAAGATGAGGATCGAGTGAGGGAGACAGTGAGGTAGACTGGGCGTTTCTAATCCCTTAGAAATGAAAAAGCGGCGGAGTAATTGCTGGAGAAAGTACGGGGAGCGAGCGTGCCCGCGGCTGGCTGGTTGGTGGTCCAGGATGGATGGTAGAGAAAGGGGGTTCTCGGGTGCGCATCAGCCACCGTTGGCGGAAGGCAAAAGCCCGAAGTAAAAAGGATCGTTGGCGAGAGGCGCGATGGTGGTGGTGGTGGTTGGTGGTGGTGAGGGGGTTGTGCGAAAGGGTCGAGTGCGACTAGGAGGAGGCGAAGGACGGGGGCGGCGTGCAGCACCGCGAGCGGAAACCGCGAGCGGAAGGTGGCGTGGGGTGGTGGCCGACGTAGGCAGTAGCAGCGACTGCAAGAGCGCGCGCGCGCGGGGGGCAGGGACGAGTGTAACGAAGCTCCGACTTTTTAATTGGAATATGTTCAGAAAGCGGAACGCCTTTTCATAGCGGGCTCGATGCACTGAATGCGGCCTGAATCAACGCGGAATCAACCGCCCTTGCAACGATCCGCGTACCTGCAAATCGGGCCGCGGCTGCATTTATACGTAACTGCACGTCAATGCACAAAACTACACCGGGATGCAGACGGTTCTTTTTTAAATCATTCTGCTCTACCGTCGCGCTACGTCGCGATTCCGCTTTCCTCTCTATTCCACCTCCTCGCTCTCTCCTATTTCCTTTTTGGACGCGCGACCGCCTCCTACCTGTCGACCGTTTCCGCGATTCTTTTCGTTTCGCGACAGAGGCATGTCCTCACCCTCGAATCGACCCCGGGCGATGTTTTATTACAGTGAACTCTTCTTCTTTCTCGGGTGTACGTTACGCATTAAGTATCGCGAGACGCGTGTATCGATTAGCGGTGCTTTCCGAGGATCCTCGAGTAACCGGCCGAATGAAAGGGTCTTCCGTAATTAACGGGCAACTCCCGAAGTGCGGATGGGGGATGGGCATGGCACTTGTTAATCGTCCGAATGGCCAGTGACAATGAGAGGCTCCGTAACGGCGACGATAATAGTAGCCAGCTTCTCCCTCCGAGAAAGTGCAGGGTACGGAGGCTTGAAGCTTAATGGGCTGTTTGCTTGCAAATTGCGGTATCGCTAAAGGGCAGCAAACAATTCACAACTCGTTTTAACTTCCACATTTCAATTCCGCGAGGCGACGAGTCCCCTATGGCAAGCGTTACATTTGCATAATTGTCTCTTGTCTCTCTCCTTATCCCCGCGGCGATGGTTTCTCCACTCCTTTTTGACCCGTCACGATTCTCCTCCACCGCGTTTTATTTCACTTGGCAAGCCTCAAGGTCCTAACAGCCGACTACCGTTTGTTCTACTGGTTGTCAGCGGTTCGTTAAAGCGTCTTCCAAGGTGCGATTTTAATATACCGATTTTCCAGTATTCGTTCCGTTATCACTTATTCGGTGGACAGAAACGAATAAAGTGATATTCGTGAACGAGGTAAACTAAGGCGAATCAAATCTTTCGAAGAATACGCACATATTTTCACGATTACTGTTCGTGCTTTACTTTTTCTTTTAAAGATCCCTTCTCTACGTGAAATTTTTAACAAGCGACATTTTATAGTTCTATTCATTATTGCTAAATAGTCGATATTTTTCTGTTTTCTCCCGTTATTCGTGGACTTCGATAAAAGTTTTTATGATCGTCGAAAATAAAAGAAATGCCCCGGGTGAGGATCGAACTCACGACCTTAAGATTATGAGACTTACGCGCTGCCTACTGCGCTACCGAGGCAGTGTAGGAGACGTGAAAATTGCAGTATACATGGCAGAAACTATCTACTGTTATTTCAAAAAAATACCGTAAGTATTGTTTAAAAAATATATCTAATTTTTATAATGCCGTAAACATAACTTCTTCCAATGATTTCTACTAAGCTAATTAGTGAGAATGAAACAGTTTATTGTTCTGAAACGTTCAAAATTTCTTTGTAAGATGGCACCACTGTACAGGAAAATGGACTCGTTTTTGATGTAATAATGTTGGTAGGTTTGCGGTCTGAGTAGGTTTCATTTAACCTTATTGCTTCTGAAGTTTATGCCGTGGGCTGCCGTGGGCGTTTATGCAATAGCAAGCTATGGCAAGAACTTCGTGAGCTGTCACGCGTTAAAACATATTATATATTTTAAGGGAACATAGCAGTGTCACTTTTTTTTTAAACACTATGACGGACATAGGTAGCCTCAAACAAGCAATTGCACAATATGAGCACCAGGTAAAGTATTTTTCATTTCCTGCAGAACAGTTTCTGCGGCATAACCCTGTAATTCTTTACTGCTCAGATTTCCCGTACACTTTTCGCCTAATATCTACTATCAGTTTGCATGATTAATAACTAATATCTATACATAGTTAGCTCAAGTTCAAGCAACATTGTCGGCAACGACTAATGGTTCGGACAGAGAGAATTTATTGAGTTTAAAGAGTGATATAGAGGAGCTGATTAGCTTAACAAAAGAAAGCTTAGAAAGTCTTGAACAAAATGATGGAACAAATAAATCCGAGGATTCCGATGATGATTCCGAAGATCCATTGGCTAAAGAATATGATTTGTTCAAGGTACTGCTTTCCTTAGTTTTAATCGGAATTTAAAATTTTTTCGAGTACATTATATAGCATTCTGTAAATAATAGGCACAATTGGAGGAGTGCGCAGATGATTGCCCAAATACTGAGCAGGATAATTCATCTGCTGGAACTTCGAACGACATAGAAGTCAGTATACAAGTATTTGATAGAGCATAGCAAAGGTACAATTATATGGTGCAAGTTGATCTTGTAGGACGAATTAAAGGAGCTCCAGGGAATGAAGTGCAAAGCACCCCATGGTAGCAGTTGGGGTGGTATTGGTTACCATAATGCAATGGTATGCTCTGTGTATAAGAGCGATGAAAATGAAATCAAGAGTATGCACGATATAAAGGCAGGTTATATAAATGTCTTCGATGATTTGCAAATGTCATTTGGAATATCACACGCGTTCCTGTAAGTGGTAGTGGGACTATTATTTATATTTCTGCTTAGGTTAGAGTATTCTTTCTTAATCCCACGCACAAGGAAATGCTGCCATGTCCTTATTTTCTTGATGGGGAGTGCAAATTTGACGATGAACAATGTCGCTTCTCACATGGTGAAGTAGTGCCATTTTCTTCTCTACAGGAATATAGGTATTTTCAGCATAATGGAGAGCAAACTAAAATTTTCGAAATATGCAGTATTTCTATGTTTCTAACGTGTAAACATATCTAGGGAACCTGATTTTCAAAATATAAAAATGGGTAGCAGGGTATTAGCTAAAGAGAAGACCAAATTATGGCACAGGTCAGTTGTTTTAAAAATACCTGACAATGACGAAGAATGTTTTCGTGTCAAATTTGAAGCTAGCGGTAATATTATAGAAGTGGCACTGCAAGATCTTTTACCACTTGGTAACTATTATAGACATATAAAGAGGATGTAGAAAACTAAAGTCTAATTTTCTTTTCATTAATTTGACAGATGATGCAAATTTGGAAATGTCAGATTCATCCGACGATAGTGACTCTGATAGTACAAACAATGATTGTAATGATGAACAATTAATCCACAAGTCTCTATTAACATTAGAACCTAGTGAAGCGTTAGGCAATTGGGAAAAGCATACACGTGGCATAGGAAGCAAATTAATGGTGCAAATGGGTTATATAATAGGCACAGGACTTGGTAAACGAGCAGATGGTAGAATAGAACCTGTAGAAGCAACAGTGTTGCCAGCAGGGAAATCCTTGGGTATGTAATTAAGTGTGTTGTGTGTGCAAATACATATATTTAATCAGTCATACACTAAATAAATTTTTTTATTGTGCAGATCACTGTATGGAATTACGTGAAAATGCAGGGGGAGATAAAAATTTGTTTACAGTTGGCCGTAGAATGCGTAAAGAACAGCGGAGATTAGAACAACAACGTGAAAAACAATACCAGAGAGAAAAACAAAGGGAGAAGCACAATGTATTCAGTTTTATAAACACGACATTAGGGGACAAACGTATGTTTGTATTAGATTATAGTATATTTGCATCTGTTTTATATATAATACTAATTTTCAAACTTTTGTTCACTATGGCTTTAGCTAAAGAAGAAACCAATGCTGATAGTTTAAAAATAAAGAATAAGTTAAAGACAGAGTCAAATTGGAATTTAAATGTGGCAAATTTCCAAATTGGAGAAAACATTGCAAGACTAGAAAAAGAGTGTTCAAAGTTAAAACATTCAATGTCAAGGTACACAAAGGGTAGTGCTTTGTACAATAATATATGTGTACAATATAATGAAAAACAAAAAGAGCTTTTTAATTTACGTGCCTCCGAAAAAAATATTGTTGCCGAACAAAATCAACGGAAGAACAAAGCTAAATTGTCGGTGTTTTGATATGCGTATGCAACATTCCATAAGTAATATGAATCGCATGTATTTTAAGCTATGTACGAATATGTATATAGGTACTCGAATAAAAAAATTTAGTGTAATGTGTAATCACGGAAGATATATAATGAAAAGTAAATATGACTTTAACATTTTCTATTTATTCATACTTTATGCCTTCCTACATACGGGGTGTCCCGCAATAGGTGTAATCCCTGCGAAGGCGTTGTAGCTGAAATAATTCTAAACAACATTTTCCTTTGTGAAAAGGTTGGATAAGGCTTCATTTTTGAATTACTAAGGAAAAACAAGCAAATGAACGCGCCTGTAAAGTCCACGCTCAGGGCCGTAATGCTCGCCACTCACTGCGGTTGTGGACGGGCGCATGGCGGTGGTACGGCACGAAGCGTCGGACGGAAATTATGCCGAATAACAAATAAAAATTTCAGAATAACTTCAGATATTAGTCCTGCACAATAAATAAATATTATTGAATGGTCGATTTGTTGTGGTTGATTTGTTTAATTCAATAATATTTATTGTGCATGACTAATATTTGAAGATATTCTGAAATTTTAATTTGTTTTTCGGCATAATTTCCGTCCAACATTTTTCGTGCCGTACCACCGCGGTGCGCCTGTCCACAACCACGGTGAGTAGCGTGCATCATGGCCCTGAGCACGGGCTCTACGAGCGCGCTCATTTGCCTATTTTTTTCCTTAATAATTATTTTCCTTAATAATTAAAAAATGAAGTCTCATCCAACCTTTTCGCAAAGGAAAATGTTGTTTAGAATTATTTCAGCTTCAACGCCTTCGCGGGGATTACACCTATTACGGGATACCCTGTAGATATGCAATTGCATGTCCTTGCGTGGACATGCGCACAAACGGTGAATTAGTCTGCGCACGATCGAATTCATCTATGAAACAGTTTGAAATCTGTCGTCGCTGTAAGAAGTGGTATTACAACTGGTAATTTAATCTGCGGTTTGTTTTTAATATATTTTACGTTTATTCGTGCATTAGTGATCATTCTGTAACAGATACAACTTAATGGCAAATTCATGCAATCCGTATTCCATACACAGTACGTGATCTCTTTTGATACATATCATATAATTTCTCAATGAAATTACATTTCTGAAAATTGTAGCATTGTTTTTCACAAGGATGACAAAAACCGCGGGACACAACAATAGATACTAAAATATCCAACTTGTGACTTAACGAAGAGGTATGAGAACAAACGTATAGGATTATTTATACTTAAGTAACGAAAGCAAGTAATTACATTGGTAGATAACAACCCAATCTTTTAGTCTTTAATATCCGTCTGTGACGTGAAGGTGGAGGAGGGATGCTTAACTACCTAGTAAATGTTACGATTAGCTAAATGCACCTAAACAATACCAGCTATCGTAATCCACGGTCGGGCTTTTCTCGAGTACAACTGCGGCGCGTAAATATTTTTTATTTCGCGTGAAATCATATTGTGATTAGAATGATATACAACAAGTGTCCGGAACTGATTATTTTAATTGGTTTGATCGACTTATTTTTGCTCCGAGGTACTGGAGCGCGCGAGACACACGATGGACCCATCGTTCGAACCAGCTACGGCTACATCAAGGGATATTATAAAACGTCGCATAATGGAAGAAGATTCCGTGCATTCGAAGGCATACCTTACGCGATGCCACCTGTAGGAAAACTGCGATTTGAGGTATGTAAAATTGTAAATTGAAAACTTGAATTTTCTTTTTCAAATGATTTTTCTTGTGCCCTTTTAAAAATACTTATTTATCCGTTTTCGTTTATTTACGAGTTTAGCCACCCATGGCGATGTTTCCTTGGGAAGGAGTTGCATACACAGCTTCTCACGGAGGTATGTGCATGCAGTACAGTCAATTCCCATCAAATCCAAATAATCCTGTGGAAGGATCCGAGGACTGTTTATATATAAACGTCTATGCACCTGAGCAAACGAACAGTAGTGAACTGCTGCCGATTTTATTTTTCATCCACGGCGGAGGATTTCAAATTTCTAGCGGAAATCACTACGGGCCATGCTATCTTCTCGATCGTGATGTCATTTTGGTCACTTTCAATTATCGGCTGGGCCCCCTAGGTCTGTTCACACATTTTGTTCGTGAAGCTTTGTACATCAATTGGCTGTGTAAAATAGTTTTTTCTCACGAATGATAATGATTCAGGCTTCCTGAGTACCGAAGACAGCATCGTTCCGGGAAACATGGGATTAAAGGACCAAGGATTGGCCTTGCGATGGACATCACAGAATGCTCATGAGTTTGGCGGAGATAGGTCGAGGATTACAATCGTCGGTCAGGGTGCAGGAGCCGCTAGCGTGCACTATCACTTTCAGTCTCATTGGAGCAAGGGATACTTTCAACGTAATCGAACGATTCGTCATTTTCAATTAGATCGTTGCAATTATAGGGGTCTTTATGATTATCCGATTTCTGATCAGGTGCTATCTCCGCGAGTGGTACCGCTCTCCACAATTGGGCGCTAACAGAGGAACCGTTGCAAAAAGTAATGAAGATTGCAAAAGCTATTGGTTGTTTGACCGGGAATACGCAAACTACGGTCGAGTGCATACAACATCGTCCAGCTAATCAGATAGTTCGTACCGTCGGGGATTTTCAAGTGAGTTCTATGTACTTGAGCTGGCGCTATCCATAGGACTCTATGTGTAAAAAAAAAGAAATCGTAAATTTTCAGCCCTTTCAATACAATCCTTTTGCCGTATTTGGTCCGGTTGTAGAAAAAGGTGGTAGATATCCATTTATCGAATATGATCCGATCATTGCATTTACTGAGGGTAAGGCATCAGATATCCCATGGCTAACTGGTGTTGTCAGTCACGAAGGTCTTTATCCTACTGCTGGTACCTATAGCACATTTATATTTTGATTATACTCTGTCACATCTATAATATTAAAAGATAGTATACAATTTGTTTACCTAACTCTTGTAGCATTTATCACCAATAAGACACTGTTAAAGGAAGTAAATGATAATTGGGACTACCTAGCTCCATTTCTATTGGACTTCCATCATACGGTTCCTTTAGAACAGCAACCAGTGATAGCAAGGAAAATCAAAGAGTTTTATGTCAAGGACAAGCCTTTTGACGCAACCAATATAAAGCAGATAATTGATATGGCAAATGATAGATTGTATTTTAGAGATGCAGATTATGCAGTTAAAGTTCATGCAAAATTCAATAGGGCACCAGTGTGGTTTTACTACTTCAGCTACAGGGGATCTCATAGTTTTAGTGAAATACTAAGTGCCACAGATCAGAACCTTGGTAACACTCAGACTAATCGAATAATTGCACGGATGCTCCAATAGCACAATTTTAATACTGAAATTGATTTTCTTTTTAGGGGTTTGTCATCTAGATGATGTATTGTATATATTTGATACACCATACAAGGACATGGGTATTACTTCGGAAGATTTTAGTATGAGACAAAAATTGATAGATATGTGGGTTTCATTCGCAACGAATGGGTGCGTATATTTCTCATACTTTTACTATTTTAGGTAACGCATGTAACATTTCCAATCACAGATTGGTAAAAAAGAGAATGCAGAATAGAAGAAAAATTGAAATGGTTCATGTTGCAGAATGCCAAGTATGGATGCAGCATGGGACCCATTAGATCGATTTAAAGAGAATTTACACTACTTACACATAGCTCATCCGGATATTATTCATATGGAGCATTATAGACATTTAGGAGAAACACTTTTTTGGGATGGTATAAACCTTTATAAAAATAGGATATATCCTTCACTATGAATTAAATACGTGCATATATTATATACTTAATTTTCATCATAAGAGTACATAATATATTAATAGCAAATAACATACAATAGAATTTCATAGTTATATACGTCTAATAAATATCTATCTAATCGTTGTATTTCTTCACACAATTTGGAATAGTGTAGGAGATTTTTTAATTTATCATGTACTATCCTGTATGTGTGTAGATGTGGCTTGTTGAAGAGATGAAAAGATATCCATGTCCTTACAATACTGGTAGATCATACGACACATTGAAAATTTTATATCAAAATATGCGTAATGGACACCTTATATGTCATTATTATAGTTTAAAGATATCAAATCTTTCAAATAAAATAATTCCCGCGATTTTCACTACTGATGAAGTACGGCAGTATCGGCAATATATTAAAAATATATTTCGCTATAAGAACCAATTATACCAACTTCAGCTAGTAAAATTCACAATACGCAGATATTTTTTCATTCATTTTCCAATGCATTGAAGAAGTAAATTATACAAATGCGTGAAGACAAATTTTACACACAAGAATTATTTTCTCTATATAATGAAAAATGAAAAATTATATCTTGTATCAAAGGATTGCTGACGTCGCAGCCTTTTAAAACCGATTTACCGACTAGGCATATTTGTGTAAGATCCCTTGAGTCGGAGTTCGTTGGTCACATAAAAATTTGGTTGAGATTGTACTTCAATATGGCGAACCGCGACAAAGGACGCAGAAAGTGGGGAGGATTTTCACAAGGTAATTTAGAAAAAATAAACTCGCTAAAGATTTATCCTATGATCATATTCTGATTCTGTGGCCTTAATTTATATGTAGTGCATTATAGAAACTGTAAAATTCTATTAAGTTTTTTAAACGCTGTGCAAAACTAACCTCTGCAAACAAGCTAACCTAGAACTTTATGAGCATTGTGATATCAACTTATTACATAGTTTCATCAGTACACGGAGTACATGCAGTATTTCGGAAAATGTTCACAGAATTATACCGTAAGATATGAAATTAATATCAGTGAGGATATATTATATAACAATTCCTTCTATTCCTATTACTGACTGTAGTTACTGTCAAGATTGTCAACAGGCAATGTTGTAAATGTCCATCTTCTACTAGATCGTCCGACAGTATTTATATTTTTATATTGTGTTTAAAGTGTAAAATCATTATATTAACATTAGATTGATTACAATGGCTTTCTGTTAGTATATGAAATACTATGCTTTATAAGATTTTCTTCTTGACTATTGCTTAAAGTGTCACATTGTGGGAAAATGAAAAATACCGCAATATAATTTTGGTACTAATGTGTAATTTTATTATGCTTATTCCGCAAAAGAGTATCCTCAGTGTGCAAGTAATGAAAATGTAACACTGTATTCTTATGGCGTATACGTTGTTAGGTTGTAATATTTCTTGCGCAAGTTTTATAGCATTTGCGTCATGATGTTAACAAAGGGCTTCCTCAGATTAGTTTGTTGCATTCTACAATTGCGATTATTTTTTGTACATATTACTTGCTTTATATACGATAAATGAATTTTATATAGATTGTTATTGTTATATTAAGGTGCTGTTAAAAATATATGTTAAATTTATTTTATTCGCAAATTTCAGATAACACAATAGGATCAAAATTAGATAGGGACAGATCATCAGGAATGCGTGGAGGAGGAAATAGGGCACCTCAACCTTTGTATAGACCAGGAAGTGGACCTCTTCGGAAGTCTGGTACATCTACAGATGACTTCGATAATGAAAATAACTCACAGGAAAAGTCAAAGTCGACTTCCGTCCAATATCGTTTAAAACAAACACAATCCAATAGGTCTTCTCAACAGCAGAATAGTCCACCGCCTTCTCAGACCGAAAATATAACAGACAAATTGAATGACATGAACATTAGCTACAGAAACAATAGCAACATTGATCATATGCAGGGTTCATCCAAGAACAATCATCTAGGAGATTCAAGAAGAAAATGCAAGAAACCAGAACAACAACTGTACGTACCTAAAAAAGTGAAGGAAGCATTGGCTGAACAGGATGTAGCAAATAGGTGAACTATGTTATTATGAGAGTACAATATTTATTTGACTTAATCAAATAAATTAAGTGCATTCAAAAGAAGGTGTAAAAAATTCATGTGATGTAGAATGTGTTAATAATTTTCTTTATAACACTGAGCGATATGTAAAACCAATATTATTACATACTGTATTGTCAAAGTATGACTAAGATAAAAGCTTCGTTTTATTTCACATTTATGATTTAAGTTCAAAGTTGCTATTGTATGTTTATTATTCATACTATTATTTGATATGTGTCTGAGTGTTTTGCTTATTCTAGATCTCCGGCCCATGCTGGATGGGATAGAGAACGTGACCGTGAATGTGAACGTGATCGTGATCGTGAACGCGAACGAGATCGCGATCGGGATTGGGGACGTGACCGTGATCGTGACCGTGATCGACATCGAGATCGAGAGCGAGAAAGGGAATATAGTAAAGATCGTGACTCTCATTCCAATCGTAGTAGTCATAAATGTGATAATCATCGAAATCGTCCAAGTGGACATAATGAACGAGATAGTGAAAGTGGTAGTCGAAACAGAGATGATCATGGTAAATGGTATACTGGCAGTCGGCGAAATCGTCATATGAATGAAAATGAAGAACATTGGCGATCTACATCACCTTTATCGACAAGAAGTTTTGGAAACCGGAAGGATAATCCACGTGAAGTTAGACAGGTATTTCAATTGTATATACTTATAAACTTACAACTTATTAAAAATGTCTCAATTCACAGTAAAGCATTATGTTATAATTAGGGTTCCGAACCACTGTTTGTGCCACCAAATAAATTAAATGAATTTAATCGAACTCGAGACACACGTAGTGTAGAACCTGTTGGACATCCAGACAAGTTTCAAGGGAAGCCACCTTCAGGGAGAAGGGGCAGTACAAAAGATAGTTTACCTAAAAATAGTAAATTGGAACAGTTACCACCACGTTTTCAAAAACAGTATCTTATTGACAATGGCTTAATACCTCCACCACCTACACATGGAGCAGGTTCAGAAGATACATGGAATGGCAGTACTGTGACATTTCAGGTACATATCGTTATTCGGGTCTTAAGTTTTACTTGAGTTACGGCGTTGTGTCTGGTAATAGGTGAGAAGCAATTTCTTAAAAAACGTTTTGCAACAGGGTTCATCAGCTTATCATTATCCATCTGCGATGCAACATTCACAAACAATGCAAAACCTACCTCCTTCTGGTCCATTACCTCCTCAACCAAGCTGGTCTAATACTGTACCAGTAAGAAGCAGAGGTAGAGGAAGACTCAGACCAGAGGAAATTGACACCCCTGCAACTATTTTCAGACCTGTAACACCGGATCAGTATTCAGCACCAAGTTCCAGATCTCATACACCCAGCCAAGAATATATTACTCGGTATAATTATCATTCTATGAATATATAATATATTATGTTCGTTTCTGTATATAAACATATCCAGTTCAGGTATGTTTTATGAATTAGTATTTATTGAAGTGATTTTTAAATCTGAATAAAAATAGGTCATACGATCGCCGTGGTAGCAATAGTACTATGTACACTAGTATGGAAAGCTTAAGTCGTGCTGATAGTTTAATGATGCCACCACCACCAGCAATGTCGCCAGCTGCTTCATCGGTGTCAAATTCAAATAGGTGTCCAGCATCAGCTGAACCTCCACGTAGAGGAGTGTCATCGCCACCAGCTTCATTGCAACATCGTACTTATCACATGTAAGAATATTTTGCTTTAATTATTTCATGTGCTTTTAATACTTTGAGTTTTACACATAATTGTATAATTTTTTTGAATTTTTTAAGGCAACGGGGAAACAATAGCACACAAGAATCTAATTCTAGTATAATAAGATCAGGTAGTCAACAAACTGTAAACGCGGTGAACTCGTCCAAAAGTGAGCCCTTTAGTCCAGTACCTGATGTAACAACTGAACAAGCTCTTGTAAATATTGGTTTTATAAATGTGGAATATGATCAACAAAATTAATAAGTAGATATAACATTTATGCGCTTTATACTAAATTCTGTATATTTTTAGGATTGGAGTGAAGAAGTAGAATTAAATGCAAAGCTTGAAGCCGAACATATAAGTCGTAGTTCATCTGTTGTAAGTTTGCGTGAATCGGTCAGTGTATCTGGAAATCAACAACCTAGAGAGCATTACAAACGAACTAAAAAGAAACGTGATAGGAAACGTCTTGCAGATCGGTAAGATTATTAATTGGTGTATTATGAATATCGTTATTACGTGGACTACGACAATTCTTAGCGATCAATATCTAACTATGCATTTTCCATTGTTTGGAAGGAGCAGTAGCAGGGACAAAACGCGTGTGAACAGTCGCGAGCGTCAAAACAATCAACAAAATAGAGAAAATGATAATTATAATAACAACCAGAAAAATAGCAATAACAATAAAAGATATGATCATAGAAGGGCACGCAATATTATTCAACGTAGTCGTGAATCCAGTAAAGAAAGAATTTATCGTCGTGGTTTTGATGATAGGCATAGGTATGTATAAAATTAATGATGTTATTAGTGTAAACATCACATGTTTGAAACTTGCTTTTTGAAGGATATCGGATCGACATTTAGATGAAAATTGGCGAACAGGAAGGAAATTGTCAGCTTGTGATTCTGAAGATGGTCGACAGACTCCGAAAGCACCTCCTCATTCTATCCCATTGACAAATGCAAATTCAAATTCCACAATACGTCAACCATCTCCTACAGGGCATAGCAATGCTCAACCACCAGGTGTTCTTGTTTTACCTGATACTAGCCAATCACCGCCTAGCCATGCAGTTCCTAAACAACAAGGAGTACAACAACAGAGAACACTTTTTGATCCAAACAACCCCAATAAACCTATCGTTGTTACTTCACCTGGTAGTAGAGTTGCACCGCAAAGGTAAAAATATTTGATTTGTTTATTTTATTTTCATTATTTTCAGACTGATATTTCTCCTTTTATATTGCAGGGAATCTGAAAAGTCACAAATTTCTACAATTCCAGTATTTCAACCTCACACAGGTATTATAACAGCACCTCACAGTTTGCAAGGGGCACAATTAGATAATATGCCACCGCCACCATGCATGACTGATCAGTTTGGATATGTTAGACCTTCATGGTATGATCCATTTTCAGAAAGGTAAGTGTACGCAATATATTGAATTTGAAATGACAAAGTTCAGAATTATAGTGTGTTACTTACTTACAGTTTCCGATCAGCTGAAAATCCTTATTTGCTTCTCAACATAGCACATGCCGATTTAGAATTACAATGGATACTTAGTTCTGGTGGTTTTACTACACATTGGGAACGAGTTTCATACATAAGACATATCCTCCAACAAAGTTTAAAGACTTTACTTGAGACTGATATCACATTTTGTCAGACTGAGAATGTCGAGCAACATTTTTGGAAAATATTGTTTTATAATATAATAGAAATGTTGAGAAAAGGTATGCCAAAGGAAAATTCAGAGGGACGTGAACATTACAAAAAAATAATGTTAACTATTATCGACGAGGGTACTACATATTTGGAGAGTTTGCTAGTTATACTGGAAACAACCTATGAGTTTAAATTGGATACATTTCTTGCATCTCCAACTCTGCCAAAAGGTTTGGGCATTTTGGGATTAGCTTTAGTGAGTGCTCAAAAAATATTTCTTTTTTTGGGCGACTTAGCTCGATATAAAGAACAAGCGAATGAAACAACTAATTATGGCAAATCTAGACAGTGAGTATTTTCAATTGAAGTGCATTTAAAATATGTATATATATCCTACTGTGCAATATTATTCAATTTGTTACGTAACTTTTGTAGATGGTACTCGAAAGCACAAGAGATAAATCCTAAAAATGGTAGACCTTACAATCAACTTGCCTTATTAGCTCACTATGCAGTACGTAGTTTTATTTAAAATATGTGCAAATAAAAATGTGGGAATACAGACTAACAATCTTTGTGTTTTATTTACAGAGACGGAAGTTGGATGCAGTATATTATTACATGCGGTCACTCATGTCATCTAACCCATTTCATTCTGCTAGAGAGAGTTTAATAGCACTCTTTGATGAGAATAGGAAAAAGGTATTGTATGCGTTACAATATTGTATTAAATCATTTGTATTTATACTAACTTTATTAATATTTTACTTTTGTGTTGCTGCCAGTATCTACATTATGTAAGTAAATTTCGATACTTGGTGTGAATCCCTTAGATATCATTCATTACCATGGTCAAGGCTTTATTAGTCTTCTTTACTCTATTGCTCGTTAAATTTTATGCCTTGTTTCATGTGCTTCAATTTCTTACATACTTCTTTCTGTGCACTCAAAGTTTATGTGTAGTACTTACTCAAAATATGTACAGGACTAATGATTTTACCAAAAGAATAGTGGTTTAGAGAAACAATGATACTAAGCTTCTACAAAGTTGTCAGCGTAACCCATGTTGTATCGACAGCAGATGGCAATATCTTGTATACATATCAAATGGAAGGAAGAGTAGTGTCAAAAGATCGATCACAATTCTCATGTATTTCTGTTCTCTCTTGATAAATCAATATGTTGTCTTTTTTAGTCGCTGCAGCAATTTCGCACATCGCATTGGCATGCATTCTTTTTATAGTTATGGAAAGCTGTATTATTAAAAAATACGAACACTGCAAAATGGAAGCTTCGTTGGCCGTTTCCGCTTTACGGTGCACAATCGTGCAGTGTTTGCATTTTTTAGAAACCCTATTTGAGAGATTTGGAAATTGGACTTATATATTAAGTACTGTACCTGCTATCAGAAACTCTCAGTTACACATTACACCGCATTAATTGTTAAGTTACGACTTGTACGATCATTGTATGTTTTCAACACATTTTTCTTTACATTAGTACGAATCTACCGAGCGGAAACGCAAGGAAGAGAGGGAATTGAAGGAGAGGGCAAGAATGAAGGAAAAGGAAGGAGCGAGCAATATCGGCGGTGGATTAAGAAGGGAGACTTGGATTCATCCTGGTGGAAGGCGCGTCCGACGTACAACTACTACAGCTACTGCCAATGAAGCCAAGATGGCTCACAGTGATTTAGAAGAATTAGCTCAACTTACGAGTGTTGAGGTAAATTCGCCCCACATAGTAAAAAAAAAAAAAAAAAAAAAATATTATTTATAGCAATAATATATATGCTGGAGGATGGAAGTACATATCGTTGTATCTTACAATTCTTCATTTTTTCAATTGTATCGATCTTCTTGGTTACAGGTTAACAAGCGCTTCATTACATCTTACCTTCATGTGCATGGAAAGCTGATCACCAAAATAGGGTGAGTTTGCGTCAAAACTTATTTCTTTTTACGTGATTTACCGCATAGCACATGATTAGTGCCTGACGCTCAATTACACATATACGTGGTGATTAAAATCGAGCACAGGCCCCAGACCATCCATGATGTAAAATGTCGCTTTACTCAGGGTACGTTTATCCTCCATTCATCTCTCCTAGCATATAATCGACGATATTTTCCACTATCGGGTAGCTCGCCACGATTTAAGCGCCGGATATTGCGTGCCCCATTGTTAATGTTTTCGCGGAAATCGCTAAAAGCTCCTTCTCCACCCCGTCGAGAAATAACAGTCTTACGGTCCCAGCATATTCGTCCTGTTGATAAACAGTTTGAAAGGGCGGACCGACAACAAGCTGCGGCGACAAAGAAGCGCGCGTGGACGAAACATTGCGTCCTCGGTGAGTAGTTAAAACCGCTGGACGTCCGGTTTTGTGCCCGCGAGTCGGCGCGTTTCGCGGTCCTTCCCTACGCGTTCCCTTTTCCCCGCGCGAAACGACCCTTTCACAATGCCACCACGTGCAGGCCAATGAGTTATTTTCAGCGATAAGCCTCGCTCGCTACGGGCCAAGCCATCATGACCATTCGCGTATGGGACCTCGGTGAAGTCCGCTCGCTGATTTTAGTGCCGTTCGCGGAATCCTCGGCTACGAATCCTTTGAGTCCCGCGAACTTCCCTCCGCACTTCAATAGGGTATTGTGAGGGTCGGGAAACTCGGTGGTGCGCGTGTGTGCCGCTTTGAATATCGTCGGTCGCGCTGTAAACACCGTTTAAACGTGAACGCGAGGGTGAGATGTCCTCGCGCGGGTTCCGCTCCTACGTCGAATACCTCAAAACTCCAATCCTAGGCCGAAGGAGATTCCAATGAAATTCAATTCTCGTCTCGCGATCCTCCGACGATTTTCGCTTCTTTAGCGCTCGTACCCGTCGCCCACGGCTCGGTTCCAAGACAATTCGAGTATCTAACGCTTCCTCGTTAGATAGTATCGCCGTGGCACAGGGACTGCCGCCGATGCCATTCGTTAGATCCGGCCAAGTTCGAACGGCTCCCCGTTGGGCTATAACGGGGAATTTGCATCTACGAAGGGTTAGCCGAGCAGAACTTCGGGAGATCCCCGCCCGCCACACGTGGGCGGCGGCTTCATCCTATTATTAATAGGCCCGTAGAGATCCCGATTGTATTCCGTATCGATAAATTACTAATTCCACCCCGAGGAGATTCCGCGCGTACGTAGCAACCACCCCACCAACGATCTTTCGCCTGCTTCTGGCCTATCTTCTCTACACGGTGAGAGACCCTCCGCCACCGTATCTCGTCATTATGCACGGCGTCGATCGGTAAAATGGTCGGCTTGGCGGGGCGCGAAATTGAAAATTGATTTGTTCTCGCGACCGCGGAAGTATCGATTCTATTCGACGTCGATAAATTCCTAATTCGACTCCGTGGTTCTACCTCGATTTCCGATCGCCCTCGACGTCCGCGACTAGCGGGACGAGGTCGAGACTAAAATTGATAATTCATTTGTCGCGACGAGTGAGAAGGGATACCACGGGCCCGGGGCGAAATATCCGGCGAACCGTTAATTTCCGGTTGTCCGTTAATTGCGAATGATCAATTGCGAGTAGGACAGCGAGGATTTAGCTCGGTTGACGCGCGACCGAGCGATCTCGGCTAACGGTGCGCGATAGTCGGAAGGAGGATACAATTGTCGGTGTTATTAATTGCGCAATTGTCGCGTTATTAATTGCGCAATTGGTAGGTTCCGCGACGGTGAATCGACGCGACGATGAAATCGAGCGAGCCGAGTGTTTGTTAATGGCAAACACCGGGATCGGTACCGTCGCCATCAAGAATTATCGAATCGTTTGATTTTCCGCTTTGCATTCGATTCGCATCACCGATATTGGTCGAGGCGGACACCTTTTGCCCGCTACATTTGCCTTCTTGCCTCCGATGGGTCGAGACGTCCGCGAGGAAAGGAACTTCCCCGAATCCGAACGGTGGAAGTGGAACGTTCCTTTTGTTCGTCGAACGTCGTGGAGCGCGCTCGAGAAGAGGAGAGAAGAGAGCTCGTGGCTCGAGTTCAACGCACCTCCTGGCGGGGCATTGTTGTCCTTCGCAATTCCAGGGAAATGTCGCACACCGAGCTCGTTCTCGCGACGAAAGGATATACTTATCGCAGGGAGGACGATGCCACGAGAAGAGATCCTCGAGGATAGTGGCCGTGCACCGCTCACTCGCGTTTGTTTACCGCGTAATTATACCGATGCGAGAGAAAGGGTAGAACGCGTAATTGACTGGTAAAATGCCGCGGCAAGAGAAAAGCGGACTGTCTGTGAAAAGACACTTTCCTCGTCGTCGAGACGCGTTTCTGAGGATGCGTTTAACGCGTCGTTAAAAGGATCTATGTCTTTGGGACGCGCGGGCGAATCAAATCTCGTTTAAAGGCGCGCGCTCGTAGAGGCGCCGAGGAGCAGAAGCGAGGAATTAAGCGTGGCCAACTCCTCGGTCGGCTCTAAAAGGTCCCGACGATTCGTCTCAAATTACTCCGGACCTTCTTCTGGCCGGGTCTTTTGAGCCGCGCTGAAACGGCATCCTGAGAAGCGGCGCGAAGGATGAATTTTCCATCCTCTCCTCGCCTTTAAAATCAATCGTCGACGAGGGTGAACGCGCACGTAACAGATCGTTACTTAAACTGTCCGTGAGACTCGGATAATATACCCCCAGGGTGTGCGTCCATACCCGAGGAGAGACCATTCGTGACCCCGCGCGGTAAGAGGGAGCGGAAAAGAGAAGCGGGGAGAGGAGAGCCCGAGCTGGCTCGTTCCTTTTTGCGGCAGTAAAGGTGAAAAGAACCGTTCAACGAGTCTAACGTTAACTATCGGCTTGTTGCCGCCACGCAAAATACATGCAAGAGAGTCGGCTAAGCCCGTCCCCGCCATCTCCACAATCCTCCTCATTCTCCTCTTCTTACTTCTCGAAGAGCGCACTCTCGTTCGCGGTAGTTAAGTTTAATTGAATAGTAATTGTAAAGCCCGTGGCGTGCCTCACATTCGTAGAATCGCATGTCAGAAACGGTAGGATCTCTTCTCTCTTCTTGACCCCCCTCCGTGCCTCGTCCTTTCGGTGTGCCGTGGCATGCGAAATAAACGAGCCCGCAACGGTTGAGGACGAGTAGTAATTGCGAGCTTGAAAAGCCCTTGCGCGCGAGCGCCGCCGGTTTTAACGCAACGCGCGCACGCACGGTACGGGAATAAAGTCAGTTTTACGCGCTCGAGTCCCGAAATTTTTCCCTGGAAAATCGCCACTCCCTTTGACCATTGTTTTTCGTTCTTGGGATCATTTTCGTGTTGCGCGTGAATCGGGCGATTTAGAGACCTCTGCCGCGGTGTATACTTTGCTCACAGGGTGCACAGATGAAAGTCTGTCTTCTCTAACTCGATACTTCGATTCGGTGGTAGCGCTGAAAATGTTCAGTACCGGGATTCTGTAACTCCGTAACGACATACGTCGCTATCGTTATCCATCGATATCGATGATTATCGCAAAACGTTATTCGCTGGTAGTCATCGACAACTCTCGATAATCTAAATCGTTACATTCCGAAAAGCGTCGAAGCCTGCAAATATTGGAGAATTCTGTACTGAGGGAACGATGTTTAGTGATATGATATAATTATATTCTAACCCTAA
Organism: Tiphia femorata; assembly: GCA_944319695.1. Taxonomy (NCBI): domain Eukaryota; kingdom Metazoa; phylum Arthropoda; class Insecta; order Hymenoptera; family Tiphiidae; genus Tiphia; species Tiphia femorata. The sequence continues at coordinate 5,420,056 of OX090899.1, forward strand.
CCTTTTGCGATAATCATCGATGTCGATGGATAACGATAGCGATATTTTTCGTTACGGAGTTACAGAATTCCGGTACTGTGCCGTTTTGTGATAGTCGCAATAGTTTCGAAATTAATTGTGGAAGATCAAAGGAAAGAGCGTCCACCAAAATAGCAGCGGGAGGAGTGCTGGAGCCACAGCGAGCTATAGGACGGTCCAGTGCCGGGATTCTGTAACTCCTTAACGACAAATATCGCTATCGTTATCCATCGATATCGATGATTATCGCAAAAGGGTTAGGATTAGGGTATAATTATATCATATAACTAAACATCGTTCCGTGTCAGTCAGGTCGCGTAGGATTTCTTAATGAGTCGATCACCTTATCGATACTACAATCGATATTGTCTCCTGTATCGAGAAAAGAATCCCTCGCATCGATCCCGTTCTTCTCGAGGCCGTCTGTTTTGCATCGTTCTCACGCGAGGTTAAACTCGCGATATTTACGTCCAGGTGCGGATCGGTAGCCTGGCAGGCTGTGTTCAAAGGCCATAACTTTTAGTCGCGGTTTAAAAGCCGTCCTCCACCTCCTGCTCGTCCACCTTCTTACATGCCCTTTCTACCCTTTTCTCTTTTTACCGTCTCTCCTCCCCGCTCTCGTGCTGCCGATTTATTCTTACCTCGTAAGCAAACGTCAATGGCTATCGCGCTCGCGAGAATTCTTTTCTTATTCGTCCGTGTTTTTCGACAAGTGTTCTTACCTTCTGACATAGTTGGCCGATGACACTAACGGCATGGAAGCGACTGTTTGTCCAAGTACCCGAGATTTGTGTCTAGAAGCGATCGTGCGCGCGTCCTTCCCCTACGAGTCTTTCTCGCGCGAGTCTTCGAGGTATATCGGGAAGCAGGATTGCCAGGGGCCAGATTCGCGTTCCGCGATGCGAGTGGAACGCGCGCTAACACGCTTCGCGACTAACGAGGCGCATTTAAGATTTACGAAGATAACACCTTTAATTTGTAAAGAATCCTTTTTTTTTTCGAATAAAGTAGCAAATACCCTAACGACGAGGGATGCTTTAAGGTGGCGAGAGGTAGAGGGAAGAGCATCCTCGGGAAAAGGTTAACGCACTCGCAGGCCTTCGCCGCGAAATTAAGTAGCTCTTCGTAACTCGTTTAGCGCGGTAAACGTGCGCGAGGAATATAAGGCGGCAATTTAACGAGTGTAAAAAATGCTCAGCTACCCCGTTACCGGAAACCGGAGCGCGCGCATCTCTTATCGTCTCTCGCGACTTCTCTAACCCCGGTATTCTTCTCTATCTCTCCCCGGTATCTCCTTATCTCCCCTATCTCGATAATTGTCCGACGATCTTCGCCGTTTAATCGCTTCGTTCGCGCTTCCGCCATCTCTCGTACGCTTACTCGGCGGCGCGCGCCGCTTGGAAAAAGGAGCGCGTAGGCGAGATCGCGCGCGATGCTCTTAATCGTTTCGAACACCCGTTAGAATCGAGTTATAATTGAGTTCGAATACCGGAGGATTGGAAACGCACAAAGTGGTAATCTCTCGGCGAGTAGGATCGAGGTAGGATCGTCTGGTTGATCGATTTTGCGCTCGCAACGCCTGCTACTGCGAAGCCGCCAATTCGTCGAGCTTCCTGCTACTCTTCGCGCGCAACGAAGAAATTTATTCTCAGGTGTGCGAGAAGAGATTCGAAGGAGAGATCGCATTATTTCTATTCGTGATTTCCACCTCTTCACTCGGACTACCTTGCACCCTGTCTCTGCCTCTCGAGGAACCCCGTGGGGCTCTCCTATCCTCCCTTTCTCATCGGGAGGGTTGCATCCGCGGCATGCTTCTCTCGACTGCGACGACGGTAAAAATCTTAATCGACAATTGCGTGGCGCCACCACCGCCACTGGCTGTCCCGTGCCACGCCACATCACGCCACGATCGTCTCGTTCCGCGCACCTTCTCGACTCGGTCGGTTGGCACAGGCCCTCGTACCAACTCTTCTCTCCTCTTCTCTCTTCTACATTCACCTACTCCTCTCCTCATCTTTCCATCTCGTTACCTTATCCAAGCGATGCTCCCTCGGTGTCCCTGCCGTAAACGGCCTTGCCGATTACCTTGGCCAAGACTTGACCCGTGCTCCGTGCTCCACGCTTTAATTGTGCGCACGACGATAATTTCACGTTTTTCCACGCACGCACGCACACGCGCGTGCCATAAAGAAGAGGACGCTCGTGATTATCGCGCCCGCGAGATATTCGCGAATTTATGTACCGGTTAATCTGCTGGTGGTAGGGAAGTGAGTCGGTGGTGGTACGGTTTAATTGAAGGGAATAGAGGGAGAAGGGTGTGGGGTGGTAGAGCTCGCGCAAAGGATTCTGCAAAGGTACGAACTTCGCCTGGTTCGAAGGAAAACTTCGTTAAGATCTTTACTTTCTTCTTTCCCCGGTAGCTTCTTCTTTTGTTATTGAGGAAGCGCTATTATTATCATTACTTCGTCTTTCTCTCTCTCTTGTTTAATTCCCGTTGTCTTTCTCTTTCTCTCACATTTACCTGCCTTCGCCCGTGTACTTTATTTTATACTTCGTCGGCTCTAATGAGGTCGTAGGGTCCCGAGACGCTCGATTACTTTAAGAATCAACCGGTATTCCTCCACGAGGACTCTACGAGAAGCATGGCGGACTGTCCGTCAAATGCGCGCTCTACCGTGTATTCATTAGGGAATTGAGCGTACCGTAATTATTGTCAACCGTGCCGACTCATCTTACCCTCTCGCGACCCACCCTCGAGCAGTCGCACGTTTCTCGTCTTTGTGTCTCACGCGGATAATAATCGATGCTCTTTACTAGTAGGTGCGCGAAATTCGAAGAATCAGCTTCAGTCTCCTTCTCCAATCGCGTTCTCCTTCTCGAGCTTGCGATCGAATCGTAACGAATCGAGGATTTCCAGTCCGCGATCGTTCTTCCCATCGTCGCTGTCGCCCTTGTCCCTTTAGTCGAAATTTACGATCGTCTTAACTCTCTCCTCTTAAGCGGTCCAACCGTGCGAGCACGAGGCTCGCTTACGAGGCATCGATAAAATTTCTCACTGACTACGCGCGCGCGAAGGAGGAGGATGGTAAGAAGGTTGTGGGAGAGGAGGAAAAGGACGAGAAGTCGAGCGGGTTGAGAGGACGAGGCGCGCGCGGGGGCATCGATAATTCCTCGGCTGGCCGTAAACGTTGCGCTTGCCACGAGATCTCGGGGTAAGGAAATGCCGTAATTTGTAATGCTCCTCGGGAGTTCCTTAATTGCGTAACTAGAGGAGGAGGAGGAAGAGCGCGAGGTGGAAGGTTCTGTGAGATTCGTCGAGAAGAGAGGTGAGACGAGCAAGAAAACACTCTCCTTCTGTTTGTCTCTCTGTGAGATCGGAAAATTCCGTCGCGGAGCGTTTTACAACCTGTCGCTTCCTTTCGAACGTCGTTCCACGGCCAACTTGCGCTCCTTTTTCTCGTTAGCCACGGTACCTTCCCTCCCTCTCGCGCGCGCGTACGCGCTAAGTTTAAGATCGTCCACCATGCTTCTCGAGGAGGAACAACATCGGTAACACAACATAGAGAGGAACTGCCCATCCGCTCCTCTACGCAGTTTTCAATTTACTCTCGAAGCGGTTATGAAGCGGTTCCACGCGCGCGCGCGCGCGCTACATAATTGGTTCTATGATCGGGGAGACGACGAGTGGGAAAGGGTGGAAAGAAGCGGACGCCAGTGAGGACCGTAAAAGGGATGCAAAGTAATAAGGAAGAGAGGAGAAAAAGGGAAAGGGAGGAAGAAGGGAACGAATGGGTAACGAAAGAGGATCACGCGGCCGTGGCGCGGTGGTGGGAGAAGACGCACGAGGCGGACATTCGCGCGCGCGTATACTTGCCCCTGCGGCTCCGCGGAATATACTTAGGATCTATAATTGGAATTAGTAGTGAACTGGTGCCATTGGTTAAGTGGTTGTTACCGTGGCGTACGTGCACCGCATAGATCCCTGTATGGATCCTTTACGGTCGCGCGAACGCGGGATAGAGGCAGAGGACGAGTCCGAGTGAAGAGAAATGGGAGGGTGAGGAGGAGAAGCGACTCGAAAGGAGGAAATTCTTAAAGTTGCGAGGAAAGACACACGCGGAGCACTCGATGCACGTCCCACGATATCTCCCCGCTTCTTATTAGTTTTACGGTGTTGCTGCGCGCACTCCGATTACTGGCGTTGCTCCCGGTGCCGTAATGGATTTGGCTCATTACCGGACCCCTAGCCATCCCGTCCGCCCTTACGAGTTACCCTACTTCAAGGACGTAACCTCTATCTCTTCCTCGGTTTCTTTTTACCATTCTCTCTCGCCTCGCTCTTTCTCTTCCCCTCTCTCTCTCTCAAGCAAAATCGCTTTTTCCCCCACTTGCAATTCTCGTTTCCGTCGTCCTATCGCTTCATCTACCTCCGAAGGTGATTTATGAATCCGTAACTTCCGGAAAAGAAAATCCACTTTTCTCTCTCTCTCTCACTCCTTCTTTCTCTTCGACTTCGGGAGCATTGTTCTCGCCCTTTTTCTCACCAGGATTTTCCAGAGAATTACGATTTTCCCCTATCTCCGAATACTCTTCCACCGACATCTCTTTTTTCAGTTTCGCGAGTATCCGCGCGGGGGCAAGCGTGTCCGTTTCACGCGGACGAGACGCAGAAGTGGGTTCCGCGTCGATTAGATTCCTCGCTTTATTTTGTAATTTCCGCGAGCGGTTCGCGGGCCTCGTGGGAGCGGGCGCGTCTGAGGAACTGGAACGAGAGGGTGTTATTACTATGATTAATGATGCCGGGGATATAGGAATTTCCCAAGTGGTTATTTCCGTATTTTAGACTTACAGCTCCTTTTGTTAATTCGTTTGGCTTTTCAATCTTCACCGGAGTGCCGTGGCACGGTTCGTACTGCTCTTCTCGCGCTCGTTAGGCACGCGTGTCTCGAGTATCGAGCTCGCCGAGCTTAATTATCGAAATTATAATTCGTCCATAAACATTGCTCCCGCCGTGGTCCCAAAATCATTCGAAGGTAAACGATGACGACCTTCGATCGCTCGTGCGGCGATTTATTCCTCCGCGCATATAGACTCCTCTCCTCTCTTCTCCTCTCCTTTCCATATTTCTCTCTCCTCCTCGCGGATCGTGTACCTACAACGCGCGCACGACCGGACGGTAATTAAACCGATAAATTGGCATACGGCGGGCTATCGCGTAGAGGCGGAGGAGGAGAGGGACGACGGCGGTAAAGAAAGGTGGAGGGATGGTGGAAGCACCATTTCATAACACTGGTAAGGGCAACGAGAGTACTTGTCTCGCTGCTCGCCGGATGAACGAGGTGAGCTCTTCTCTTATTCGCGTTGCTGCTTGCTTACTGGCGCGCGCGCGTGGACGGTGGGGCCGGAAGGACGGGAGATGGAAAGAAGCTTGAGATAGAAGCGGATAGAACGAGAGAGAGAGAGAGAGAGAGAGAGAGAGAGAGAGAGAGAGAGAGAGAGAGAGAGTGCAAAGAGTTCGAAGAGAGGCAGGGGAGGGTAGAAGCTTCTCGGGAGAAGAAATCCAAGGAGGAAGAGAGGCGGTCGGTGGAAGCGAGTGAAGAACGAGGCAGAAGGGCCTAACTCTTGGAGTAAAGGAGGCGGCGAGGAGAAAGAGAGAGAGGGAGAGAGAGATAACGATGGAAGGAGCAGGAGAGAGAAGGAAGGAGGAGGAAGGAGGCGTTACACATGCGCAGAGACAGGCGGAAAGGCCGAGGCTGGCGCTCAAGCTCGTCCGTTCGTCCGTCTCTCCCTTGCGCCGTAAGGTCCCGGCTGGTAACACACATGGGTTTCTGATGGTCGTTTACCCGCGGCCCTCGAGTGACGACCCCGCCCGTTTCAAGGACACCCTCGGACACCGCAGCCTCGGACCAGAACCCGACCATCTTCAACGACTGACTGCACGTATGCATCCTGCCACGACCACCTGGATTCCTCGTGTCCATCCATCGACTGCGAGACTCTCTCTCTCTCTCTCTCTCCTTTCTTCTCCCATTCTCTCTTTAGTAAGTAGGCACTCACCTATGGTCCCTCGATCGTATTCGATCTCTCGATCCCTCTGGATCCTCTCGGATATATCCCATCGTCGGACGAGAGGCAGGCGTGTGTCAAAACTCCCGCGTGCGCTCCTCACGGCGATGCTTCTCGCGAAAGAGAAAACACGTTGGAGTGGATGCGAGAGATAATGAGATTGCTGCTGATTGCCGCTACCGCGCGTAGGCCTTTTCTTATCTCGTGAATAATCGCTGCCCGCTGAAGACAGTTTCGAAGGAACCGTTGCTCGTAATTGATTTTATCATTGGGGAGTCATCGAGCGTGGCATCTGGATTGAGCGGTTATTCACGAGTTTACTGTTGCCGATTGCCTCACTTCGGTCGACTCTCCGGAGATGTCTGTGGGTGACCCCAGATGCGATAGCGACGATGAAGCGATATTCATAATCGAGCGACGAGATTGACGTACGAAACGAACGGGGCTTTGATATCGGATCGAATCGTTGCGACTAATGTGAAAAGAACCGTCTCGAGAGCGAAGAGGAGTTATCGTGTAGTGTGGTAAATTGGGCGTAGATCGGCGCGTAGGATCTAATTTGCGATTTAATCGAAGATGTAGATTCATCGGGATTCCCTGAACGCCGAAAAGAGGGGTGGAAGAGGGGCACAATTGATGAGAAAGAGATGCAAGAACAAAGAGCGAGAATTACTGGAGAAGAAGGTGATGCACGATGGTGCAGTCACTGATTTATGAACTGGTCGAGGAGAGTTACACGCGCGGGAGAGAAGCCTTGTAAATTCTTGGATCCTAATTCGCAGGGTCTACTCGGTCCAATCCTGGGATTAGGAAAAGGTAGGCAACCCGTGCACCGTACTCGCCTTCTTTTATTAAAGGACCACGACGGTGAATCGTTCTCCGTAATTCGCCGCTTTTCCTCCTTCTCTTTTCTCTTTTTTTCGTAATCTTCCTCACCTTCCTTTCCTCTCTTCTCAACCCTCGGCGTTTCGCTACCTCGAGATCTCCTTTCTCTCCTCGCATTTCTTCGGTTCTTTCTCTTTTCTCGCTCGAGTTCTCGCTCTCCGTCTCGTTCGCGAAATAGGATGCGCATTTTGATAGAGCGCCATTATCCCTCGTTCACGGGCAGCGCGCGCGCCGTTCCCGCCGCCAGCCGAATCCATAATGGATGTTGATGCTCCTTAGCCCCCCAGAGAGGAATATTTGTCTTCCCTTAATTGAAAAATCCCTCTCCCTTCCCGTAGACGGAATACTCCTCCCTCGCTCTCGAGTGTCCCGGGCTACTCCACGTGGCATCGTACACCGGAGTAGAGAGTATCATACCGTGCACAAAATCAGTCATTTATAGTCGTCAATCTTTTATTGCGAAAGCCCTTTGTCGATTTTTCATCCGCCTCTTCCAGGAGAGATCAGGACGATTGCTCTTATTGTTAGTCGGTGGATTAAAAAATTCTTCTGTCCACTTCGCATCAGTCTACGTCAATTCGACGAAGAGCGAGGAGAAGGGGAGAGATGGCGCGTCGGTGGAACAATTATTCCCACTTCTAATCCTAGCCTCGACTAGGCTGTCTCAGCCCGATGTCGCCGGTCGAGACACCTACCTAATGCACCGTTATCCTCTCAAGGCAGGGGGATATACTTAGGAGCAATAATCTAGCGTTCTCTTAACGCTGATTTATGACGGCCAATAAAGAGATCATCTATAATGCCGCTGGTGAGCTTATTAAGCCCGCTGACGCGCGCGCGCGAGCTCCCATCCTGGTTGTGTTTACGAACTCTGTTTGCTCGTGCATACGAGGGAACGTATGAGCGACCAAGCAACTCCCCGACCAGCTCGCCAGTCTCTCTCTTTATCCGTCCGTTCTTTCTTCTCTCTCGCTTTCTTTCCCTCCCTCCCATTCTCCCTTTCCGCTTCTCCTTTCCTCTTTCTACGTTTCGCCTCCTTTTCCCTTCTCCCTCTCTCGTCCATGTGCAGCGCCAGGCTGCGTATGACCGACCGGTCCATTACTTGACTATCCTCTACCCATTCGCCTCTCCAGTACCCTCTTTGTTCTCCCGTTAGTTACCTTCCTCACTTCCCCGATTTTTCCACGCTCCGTTTCGTGCAATTGCACCGCGTGAAAATGCCAATCCTGCTCTTTCGTGGGAGAGAGAGATTTATCGCGAAAGGAGAGAAGGATTGCATAGGAAAAGAGATGGAAATAGAAGAAGGGAGGAAGTTTGCGTGCGTGCGATCGCGCGTGAAGGCACAGGCAATGTCGCAATAAGATCGGTTTATCGACTTCTGATATCGAGTGTTCGTCGACTAATGGTTCATTATACGCTCTCTTATCGTCCACTTATGCACCCTTGCACGATGCGGCAAGGACGATTCCTCGCCGCTCGGTGTCGTCGATCAAGCGGACTTTACGCTTTGCTTCTCGAGGATCGTTACCGAGCGCGTCAAACTCGACTACAGTTGGTGTATTCGAAATTTAACGCACAAAAACACATCGTAATTCGTCGTGTAAACTGCACGATCCTCGAGATCAAGGAGATCGATTCCGATCGCATCCACCGTCCATAATCTCTCGCTCCGATCTTTTCGACGATCGCGCCAGCTCCCCGTGCTTCTTAATTAGAGCAATTTACGCGTTGGCAACGTCAAACGTGCACGCTCTGTCATTACGATAATTAATAATTTCGCGAAGAAAACCAGGCGATCCGCGTGCGATCGAAGGTGCCATTTAGCTGGACGCTCAAGTGAATTTTAAACCTCGTCTGCATATGGCGGCGTGCTGACTGCAGGACCGATTAATAACGATTGTAACATTAATAACAATAATAATGATGATAACCATGGAAACGGTCTTAATCGATTTTTCGTCGTGGCCGTAAGGAACGTTTAGATCTCGCAATCTAGATAAAAGGCTTCGATAGAATTACGTTTCTATTATGATCGGACGATCGATCGATCGATCGTTCGCGATAGGGACACGACGAGTTCTCGATCCCGCGCACGATCGATTAATCGCCATCGGAATATATTGGAGGGATCGAGGTGTGGGCAAATAGAGAAGCCCTCCTTCGACCCAGTCATCCTCCCATCGTCAGCTTTCATCGTTCCTCGACCAATCCCTCCTTGACAATGCTCCCTTCGTTACTCCTTCTTTCTCTCCACCCAGCTTGAATTTATCGGTCGGGCTAAAATCATTTACGCGATCATTATCACCACTTGGCTCATTATTCAAGCACCTCTCCCCCTGTAACCGGGACAAATTGATTTCGTGTCTGACGTTTTGTCGGACGACTTATAAATCTACTCTGCGATGGTTCGACCGGAGCGCAGTGGCTGGACCGGCTGGAGACCCTTCTCAAGGTCGTTTGGTCAGTCCGTTCGACAACGGTTTATTTTTTCATCCTATCCACCTCTCTCCTCCTCTCTTCCTTCGCCTAATCCCACCCAGCTCTCTACTCTCCGCCTATGTCCCTCCAAAAATGCACGCGTAATTGGCCGTCCCCATCTAAAGGTGAAGTTAGTATCCCTGCCCGTCCTTTTATCTCGTCCGCGCGCTCCCCTCCGAAATAAAGTTGCCACGACCGATCGAAATCGACGGGGAAATAACGAGCGCGAATTCTACCTGGTTATGTTAATCCGTTCGGCCCTCTATCTTTCTGCAAGGTTGGAATCTGTCGGGGCGCCGCCTATCTACAAAGTTTCGGCCGAAGTTACAACCTTGGTATCTCGCGCCAACGGGATTGGCCCTAAATTATTGCAGGCAAGAAGGATCCTAGTAGTGCCGCGTTCTTGGAGCTCCGTGACTTTAATTAGCCCAAGTGGAAGGCTTAATTTCGTGGCAGTCCGTATAATGGCACCAATCGTGGTCGATAGTCGATTTACCTACTTCTCGATTTCGGTCGAACGACGAACACCGTGGCGCGCAAGAGGATGCACCGGCGACGATGTCAATGAGGCGGTGAATATCTCGTTACTCTTGGCCGAGGCCTCTTCGTGTGGGGTACTGTGCGGTAGCGTTGGCATTCTGACCCGCCAGGCTCTTACCAACGCGACGACCTTAGCGTGCCGAGGTGATTTCCTGATGTCCCTCTTACCACCTCCACCCCTTCGCGTCCCTTGGCCACCTTCTTCTCCACTTCTCAGGCTAGCCGCTCTTATCGAGAGCTTTGCCGTGCGCTAGGAATAAAATGGGAAACGGCGCGGCTCGTCCGTGGATCGAGAAGTGGGAGAGAAGAGAAGGATAGGACCGAGGAGAGATGGAAGAGGGAATTTATTACGTTCTATCGCGGCGGTCAATCGCACGGGGAATGAACCTGTGCCCACTTGTCAGGCTCGAATCTCTAAGCGTGCACGCGCGGCCAGCCACGAAACCCGTTGGATTCCACGGCAGTGGAGCACGGACACTCTCGCTGTCGACGACGACGCGACGGTGGGAACTGACCAGGCAATTGGGCGAGAACCGTGTCCGATGGGTGACGAGTGTTTGTCGCGAAATGGAAGAATGAGGAGAGCGTGGGTAGGACAGAGAGTGAGAGAGAGAGATATTGAGAGAGGGAGAAAGAGAAGTGAAGAGGAGTTGAGAGAAGCGAAAACAGGGCGGAAGGTGAGGAAGGAAGAAGAGGGAGGAGGAGAGACGAAGAAGGTGGAAACTTAATGCTCGTGGTACCGAGAGCTGGAGGTGGAGGTACGAACGCGCCGAGGAAATGGTTATGGTGCCCGGCCCACGCAATCCGTGGGTCATGGACCATGATCTATGGAACACGGCGGAATGCCCCGTTATGCGCTAAAGTGCAAACTTGTTAGTCATAGACTTAGTCGGTGTCGATGGGACAACGGGCGCGCGGGGATCCCGGCAGTGAGCCTGCACCGTGGAGGTGGTCGAAGGTGGTGGAGGTGGGGGCGGTGCTCCACGCGGTTGAGACTATTGGGTCCATCCACAGCCTCCTCGTCGTTCCTTCTCCATCAGCTGACTCTCCATCTTGCTTTCACACGAGACAGCTCTCTCCTTCTTCTCAATGCTCGCCTGATCTCCTTTCTTTCTCTTCCTTTCACGATTCTCCTTCCTCTCGTCGCCCCTTTCTCTCTCGCCTATCTATGACTTGGGACGCGGCCGACTCTCATATATAGACACACAAACGCCGACCGCGCGCATCTCCGTGACACGAAGACCGTAGGTCGTGCGGATGCCGTTATGCCCTAAAGTGCAATTCTCATTCTCTGCTCGCCTCTACCATCTCTCTTTCTTCTCTCTCGCGCTCTCTTTCTCCACTTCCCTCGTGCCCGTCTTCATCTCCCTCCTTCACCCTTTTTGTCTCGATTCTCTCTCTCTCCCTTCGCCCCTCGTGCCCCTTTACATCGCGATCCCTGTCGATCGGTCGTGGCGACTTACGTAATTCAGCGGGCCAGCAGCAGCCGGTGGATTAGAATTTGACCCCGAGCGTCTTCCCGATATTGTCCGCGCGCGATGTCGGCGACCGGCGGGGTGTCGTTCGTTAGACCGGCCAGGAGGAATGGGATAAGAATTTAATTAGCGGAAGAATGCAGGCTTTACGCGCGCGCACCGGTATGCCTGCCATATATAGATTTTATTCCACATAATTGCGAAGCGGTAACGTACGCTCGTTTGCATTCCGCGGGACTTAAAGAACAGTTATCGATTGTGCGTGAGAGCCGCGGAATTCGATATTTCATGGGTGACGGGGTCGAATGGACGGGCACCTTGCTTCCACGTAAGGACAATTGGCTTTCCGACGATGTCTCCGCCGTCTTTGTGTCTTTGGTCGATGACTCTTTTGACGATGGCCATTCACCTGCACAGGATGACATCGTTTCCGCTCCGTTAATCCTTTCGATATCGTGGACCTAGATACGCGCTCGGCCATCTCACCCCTACGGCGTTACATCGTAAAGCAACCCTATCGTGTCCCTGTTTCATCGTAATCCAACGGAAGGGAAATTATCGTTAGGGTGGAGAGCGATGAAAGGAAGACGATTATAACCGGGAATTCCGTCGGTAGCGAAGGATCCTTCGTAACCGAATTCTTTTCGAAAATCATCTCTCGACCCTCTCCGACGATCCTTCGTGCGGCGTCATAGGATTCTCGAATGTACCGGGCACTTATCCGCTGGGATAGCGGTGCTCGACGATAGATCGCATTGGGTGGACGAGGAGAACGGTGGGCACGCTTATTAAGCACGCGGCGAGGGCGCCCTCCTCGATGCGGCACGATAATATCGTTTTTAGTGTCTATCAAACCGTCGTAAAGCTTTCGCGCTCATCGGACCGTCACGTTTCGGCCCGCGCGCCGTCGTAAGGCTCTTGTCGCGGGATCGTTGCCGGTGCGGTTACGACGCCGTTTACGCCGTTCCTTCCGACGTCCGACGTTGTCCAGCACGATATTGTCATTACGCTCATTTTTTCTCTTTACTCTTTTTCTTCGCCGCGGTGCGTTCGGCATCCCGCGTCTCTCGCGTTTTTCTTATACCACGGTACTTTGTACATTTTTGTATACGCAAGAAACTTCGGGGGTCACGGCCGGCTCACGAATACTTCGAATACAAGATATTACGAGCTTTTTACGCCCCCCCCCCCCCGGGTCTCTTTATTCGACGGTACGCTCGGTATTCCGTATACGGTCCCTTGTGCAAGAAAGAAGATTCTCAATAGTACTCGTGGAACGTCGCGAACCAGCTGGAGACTCGCGATTCGTAGAATGGATTCGATCTTTGGCAAGGATGTAAAAGAGCGGGGTATTACTCGAGAAGTACCGCGGGAGAGAAAAATCATGGTGGCTTGGAAGCTGGTATGCGACCTTGTACTACGAGACCCCGCGCATGGGGTTCTGACCCTTTTAATGGCGAGAACGGTCCAGCGGGTCGCCGTCGATAATAAACGCGGGGGATCATCCTGATCGATAATCTACAGGCTAATTCAACCTCATCGCTTATTCTATCCCGCCCATATTTCTACAGCGGAGCCATTAAGTCCCAAATAAATCTCCGCTCGCTACCTGCGAGAGACGGTAGAATTCCAGTTCGATGCACTAAGCCCTCTCTCTCTCTCTCTTTCTCTCTCTCTCCCTCATTCTCTCTCTACCTCGATAATTTCGCATGGTCGGAGGAGGCCACTCTCTCGACCGCTGCTCGTGCTCGCGAACCGATTTAACCCCGTACCCTCGTGCACCTACCGAACGGGAGAGGACTTACTCGCAAAGGTTCTCTGGCAAGGACTCGAGAAGAACCGCGCAGCGGTACAAAGTACGAAGCCCAGGACGATCGCGCTTGGCGTCGAATCCTCCGGCATCTAATGAAAAGGGATCGGCATTTGAACTTCATTGTACAATTGAGGCTCCGCGGATGGAGTGTAGCAGAGGGCCGCCGTACGCCGCCGGGGTGTTAATAACACGGCGCGCGTTCCAACCCGGTTGAGCCTCGTCGGAAGGTCGACGTGGAAGGTGGCACGCAATCATCCGCAGGGACCTTATTCCTCGTCGTTTCTCATCCTCTTCTCACTCGGCCAGCTAGAATGTGAGAACCATGGAAGCATCGCGCGAGAAGGAAAAGCTCGTCACGGGCTACCGTGGTACGCTCCCGGCGCGCCGTGTAATTCCTCGACGATGCATCCGAGCCAGCGCCGATTCATCGGTGCAACGTACCTGAGTTTACCGACGGTACCGACGCGCGGGTCTGGCGAAGTGGGCCCCACCGGGCGAACGCTCGCGGGTAAAGATCCCCCGTCCCGGAATCAGGGAGTAGCGCACGGTAGCGATGAAGAAGTAAACGCGGGGAGGTCGACGAATGCCGCAATTCGAAGTAAACGAGCCTTTGCCACTTTAATCGGCCCGCTGCCATCGAGGATTCCTCGCCGCTCGAAGTAGAAGATCTTCGCCGGAGAACGGCAATTTCGATTTTTATTTCTACCTTTTTCTACCCCCTTCTTTTCTATTTTATGAAGGCGGCGATCGCGAACAAGCGAGATCCTTCGAGGAGAGGGTGGATCCCGATGCGTTTGGTAAATTACCGGTGCGCCGTCGGCTTGCCATTCTTCGCCAATATCCACCCAGAGAGAGAGTGAGATAAAGTTATTATCGTAAGAACGTCTCCGAACGCGTAATCGCACGTGGTGTAGTATCAAGCGGGTGAGAGACGATAAACACGAGCAACGAGGAAGCTGGAAGATTCAGACTCCGCGACAACACGAATTGAGAGATTCGCTTGCGAGTATTCGCCGGAGGCGGCACGTTCTCCCTCGCGTTTATCCGCTTCGCAGGAGCGCGCGTCGGAAGAATCTCGGGCACAGGCTAATCGATGCTTTTCATTAATCTTTCTGTAAGCGGGACGGGGGTGATTAGCACGGTGACTACTTCGTCATTTCCTACGGGACAGCCCCGCGTGGATAACGGTGTACGATCGAGTGTGCCGACGTGCGTGGAGAAAGAAGAGGACGGTGGGGTGGGAGGGTGGTGGTGGATGGAAAGTAGGCAGCGACTAGGAATAGGCAGGCAGGCAGGTAGACAACCGTGCGAATGCATCGCGGATCCGCGCCTCTGGCCATGCCAAAGGTGCCTGATTTCAGTAGCCGCTGTTCTCCCGACGAAGCGTGCGCTCGTGTGTGTACCTGCCCGAGAATGAGAGAGACGGAGGAAGGGAGAGAGCAACGTTAACTGTCACCCCGAAGCGATTACGAGAGACTGTGAGGTGGTGGTTGGTGGTTGCCACTGGAGCTGCCACTGCAACTTACCGACGATGCCGGCGCGAGCATTCGAGAAGCGCCGCCGCTGTGCATTTCCGGGGTACGATAACGTTGCTAATGCGCGTTATTAAATCAGGTCCACCAACGGCGATTAGGACGTTTTATTGGCCGCAATATGGCGTCGACCCCCACGACGGGTACGCGCGAGTAGTTCGCCTCTCCTCTCTGGCCCTTTCTCGCCTTCTCTCCCTCTCGAGAACACGCGTGACTGCCTCCTGTTCTCTTTCCTCTTCTCTCTCTCTCTCTTTCTCTCTCCATACTTTTCTCTCCCCCGAGTTGTTATCGATTAGCGTTCTAGTGGCGGCGCACCCGCGGTACGCTCGTAATTCATCGAATTTTATCGGGCCTCCGCGGCCTGCGGTGGTAAGCCAGCCGGAAATCAACGGGACACGATTGGCAGAGCGCATTAACTCCGTTTCGCCGACTTGGGAAAGGCGAGAGAGCGCCGACGTGCCACCGCTAGATTTGACGTTGCCGAACGGGGAAGTGGAAAAGCCGTGTGAACTCCATTCGCGCGCGTTTGCCGTACCCCTGAAATTAATTCCGAGATTGCAAATCGCTCGCGACTTCGTTCCTGGATGCCGGGGGATGAAACGAAGGGGGTCGTCGAAGATTTCCTTTCACGGGTCTAATACTCCTCGTGGGACGATTTTGCGATTGTTACCGTCGATGCACGCGGGTCCGAAGGGTTTTACGAGCGTTCATCGATGATCCTGGGATGCAGGTCCTAATTGTATACGAAACGTTGCACGTCCATCGCACGCCACATTCGGTAGCGAGGTTCCTCGGGAGAGGAACGTGCGCGCGCGTGTTCGCTTCCGAGAAAACGGACGAGAGTTTTTCACGCGGCATCCCTTCCGATCGTCATGGAGGAGGAGGAGGGTGTTCGATTCTCTGCGAGTGTGTGGAGAGGGAGGAAAGGTCATTCCAGAAAAGACGAGCGAGAAGTTCCTAGGGTTAAGTGCGCTCGCACTGGCGTTTCGCTTCGCGGTATAGTACCGATCGAGAACCCGTAACGGTACGTCGACACGTCGCACGACCAATCGCCGAGAGGTCGAGGAAGCGGCCAGCCAGGGGCGGCATTAACTGCGGTAGGAAGACCAAGCGAGACGAGGTGTGCATGTGTGTGAGAGAGAGAGGGAGGTATGTACCTGCGAGAGAAGCCTTCTGGCGTCCGCGGAACGTACGAGCTCGCGGGATGAGAGCGCAACTACGCGTGGTTACAACTTTTCTGCGTGGAGTATCGGGCATGCCATTGTCGGGAGGACTCGTTGGTGAACCTAAGAAAGATGTCGTTGGCGGTGGAGAGAGGATAGGTCGAAATTTGAAGAAGGAGAATGGATAATTCGTAATACCGTTTTATTATTATAGCCTGCATTGTGATGTTTCTTACTATAGTTAATAGGCGGTCTATAGTCTTTTCAACTTAAGAATGTTTCCGGAAGTGGACGAGTTTTCGTCCGTTCTGCGCATATCCCTACACTAACAGATATTCTATTGGTTGTGTCCTCACGTGACCGCTCCCCGTGGCCAATCGGCTCATTTGAGATGCGCGAAATGGAAACATTCTTAAGTTGAAAGGACTATAGTATTTCTCGCGTGACTGGCTACGATTCAATACGGATAACGGACGAAATTGCGTGAAAATTTCTTTGCACGATATTTAGAACGTTGATAGTTATGAGAGCGACGTGACTGTCGATGATTCCTGTGACGACACGCGGCACGGATATCGAGTGGCAAGCAATTGTACAGGGCTAACTTCGTTTCAGATTTCAATATTTATCGTAGAAGCATCGTGACGTAACGCGTTTACTCTCAATAAATTTTGTCGTTGACACACGATAACCGGCAGTGTCTAACTATGGGTTTTAATTAACCGTCAATTTTACGTTCCATCGTGATCCGAAGAAGTCTGCCCGATCGAACGGGCTTCTAGATTTTATGGAGGATGTCGCCTGTTTTTCCTACTTTTACGAGCGAAAGGTACATGCTAATATACTTTACACGGTAACTGTAAATACTTTGAAAACCTATAAACCGTATCGGAAACAAAACGCCTCGTCATTGGTGTTTACTCGCGAATGATATTGGCGTAACGATTTTCTCGAGGAGTCTACGAACGACGAAATCTGTCTTTCTAAAAATGATGGCACTTACAACGTGTACTCTCGTTACCCAAAACTCTCGGACGAAAGGACGATCCCTGCAAATTCTCGCGACAGGACTCGCGCGAGGACTCTCGCGGGGCTAGTCGAGTGAGATGTTACGCACCGTAAATTTGCCACTGTGCGCGGCGATGGCTACGAGGCCGAAGAGGGGACGCGAAGAGGAGAATGAGAAGGTGAGGAAGGACGCGGAGGTGGTGGAGAATGAGGAGGAGGACGTCGGACACGAGAGCCGAACGAAGAGAGAAAGAGGCTGTGGGAAAGATAGCCGAGCGGGTGCGAGTGGCGGGTGCGAGCGAGCGAGCAAGCGCTCCTCGATCTCAGAGTCGTTTCTCTCCTGTGTTTACGAGGATAGAGATCCCTCCTTGCCGTGGATACCGGAATACCGGAGGTACCCTACGGGCCACCTTCTCTCTCTCTCTCTCTCCTCGTTCTCCTTTATCATTCCGAATGCGCTGAGGTAACATTAGGCGCCGACGCTCGCTATCGGGAGAACAAGAAGCGCCGCGTTCGTCGCACCCGCGCCTTCACCCAGGGCGATTCCTTCCTTCTACACGATATCTCGATACGTACGTTCGCGGTGTCTTGGAAAAGCGCGAGCAACAAACAGGAAAATTGCCGCTCGATATTCCCGATCCGCGTTCCCCGCGCGTCGAACGACGCAATTTTCGCGAGACATGAAATTAGATCGATAAGCATAGGAGGAGGAAGGGAGGGTGGGTGTTCTCTTTCTTCTCTTTCGTACGAGCACGCTCGGCGATCGAAGGTGGATAAATTTTTCGCTTAACTGCAATTGTCGTCGTCGATCGTTCCGACGTTATAGGAGGGCGATTCCATTTTAATCTAACAGTACCGCAAGAACTGACTCTCGTGGAGTTGCTCGTGCTGTGCCAGTGGAGCCGCATTGGATATCGTAATTCCCGGGCGAGACGTACATCCGCTCTTATACGCTCGTGTTCCCTGCTTCGTTCTCCTCTTTCTCTATCGTTCTCCCCTTCGATCTTTCTTCGGACGGTGGAGGCACTCGATTCGCTTTAAACCACGGGCGCGCGCGCGCGCGACGCCTTATCTCGAGTCACACCCACGTTAAAGAGCTTCCGTTACTAATCACTGCCCACGCTACTTGCACGCTACGCGCTCGTAAAATATATTGCGACGACGATACGGTGCTTAGCGGCTCGCGGTGCGCATTGCCCGCGCTTCGACGCGACCAAAGCGATCTACCACGAGACTATAGGAGCTCTTGTACAAGTATCGATAGTGGGCTTCATTGTTTTCGGTGTATGCGAGTTAATTGCATGCCTGAACATTTCCCACTCACGCTCGTCGATTTTAATTATCATCGCTTTTTTGAGTCGACTGGAGTTGTTCGGATTGGAAAGCGCGCGCGACGATGGGGGTCGAGGAAGAATTTACACGATGCGCATTCCTTATCGGTTCTTATCTAGAACACGGAGATACGCGAAGTGGAAAAAGGAATGTCGTTGATAGTTTCGGAAGCGGTTATGCTACATCTATCAACACCGTGGAGATCGTACGGTACCTCGAACCTGCAACGAGGCATGCCGCTGATATCGAGTGAATTGCGAGTGATACTTCAGTCCCGCTCGAGTTACGAATTGTTTCCGCGATCGCATTGTACCTGGCAGCGCGCACCTGCTTATCTTAACCCGCCTTGTAATTTAATTGCTACGCGCGTCGCTTGTTCATCCGCTTCCGTTTGCTGGGAGTAGAAGGAAGAGAGGGAGAGAGAAAGAAGGCGCGAAGAGCGATTATTTTCAATGATGGGCCACGACCAGAGTTGCCCGTCACACGTTACTTCGGATCTCGCTACCTTGCCTTGCCAACGGACTTCACGCTGTCCAGTTACATATATGCGTTTAACATTAACGAGATATCGCGCGTCCGAGAACTTTACCATTATCAATTTAAGACGCTACTTGATCGTCCAATACAATCTCGCGTGACAAATTACCCGGTAACGCAAATATGGATCTCCTTCCGGTAACGAAGAAAACTGTTCGAAGGATGGAGTTGGAATCGAGCTTCTTCACGCGCGAAACGAATTAACGGTAACAAAATTGGCCCCTTTGAATTTTTCCGTGGAACATCTCAATCACCGTAGATCACGCGAAACGCTATTTAGCGAGTAAAAACGGTACCGGGGATGTCGTTTGGTCGACTCTTTCCCTCTGAATTTGAATAATTACGAGATTACCTGTCGCGAGCACTTTAACCATTGAGCCTCGTGGCGGAGTTCCCGTGGCGCGTAGCAAAACGGTCCGCGACATGCTTACCAGTGGTTATCGATAATTCCTTATTTGTAAGCACATCGCGGGTTATCTCTTACGATCCAGTTCGCTTGTTTGCCTGCGAGCTGTGAGCTAATTTAATTGCGTCCGCGTTACGCTTCCTCTTACTCTTACGCGTTGGCCCTTGCGAGCAGCGCGCGCTGAAGCGTCCCGACTATAGTTGATCGACAAAAGTTGAATGTAGACTATCGTGAGAACCTTTCGTTCAATAGAGTCGGACAACTTTTTAGTCTGACCCACTTAAACTGTAATCGTTGGAGTAATGAAACATCCGCTTTTGTTTTCAAGTTAAAACGTGTGAACCTTGGTTGATCGTTAAATTCGCTTTCAACTCGTCACGTCACGCGTGCATATCTGTAGAACTTTGCGCACGACTGTTTCCGACGCTATTTTAAAATTGACACAGTTGATCGGTTGAACAGTGTCCATCGAAACGCGTGAACAAAGAGTCATTCAAATACTAATCAACTTTTGTCGATCGGCTATAATCGATCGACTAAAATTGACTCGTCGGAACGCGCGTTCGTCTTCTTCTTACTTTATTTGCTGGCGTTAGGTTTTCACTAATATCATGCTTAAAGAACGCGCTTTAATGGCGAAAAGTGACGAGTTCGTAACAGAAACATTCGTGCCCGGGATACATTAATTGGACCGTTTATTTGGAAAGTGTTGTAACTTCATTTTTTTTTAGAAAAATGAGATATCACATAATTTGTGATTAGTTCAGTGTAAACTTTTTATTTATAACTAGTTAATTTTTTTTTTTAAAATGGACTTGCACCACTTTCAAAATGAACCAATTTCAATTTATCTGATCTCGTGAGACAAAGAGATTCGCAAATGTGACATTATCGCGAAGCGTGCTTTACGCGAGTTAGGAGCAGAAAAGAGAAGAAGAATGGAACCTTCTTCACCATGGTCCTCCGTACCGTTTCATTTCGACTGGTTAACCGTTCGCTTCCGCCCCTATAAATAAATGTAACAGTTTTACGCCCGCGGAATACGCGGTGTGCCGTAGGCGCGTGTATCTTGACCAATAAATATCCTCCGGGGGCGTTTAGAAAAAGGAGCGCGTGAAGGTGCGCGCGCGCATCCGCTCGAGCGATGAGGGGCGCGAAGAGGGAGAAAGATGAAGCGCAGAAAGGAGAGATACGGTGGAATCCTCCGCGTGTAAACACGATTCTCAACCTCGTTTAGCCGAGGCCCGGTTAATCATCGAGTTACAGTAACTCTTCTGCGCGCTTCCCTGCCATTTCTCCTTCTCCACCTCCGCCACCTTCGAACGAACCTTCCCTTCCTCCCACCGTCGTTCTGCACGTGACAGAAGAGGGATCGCTCCTTTGAACTAGAAGCTGCGACCTGCGCTGATGCTCGGGGGCATCGGTGGCGGCGGTGAGGATAAGTCAGTGTCTTATAAGGACCTCATGATCCTTGACTCTCGGGTGCGAGCCGAGCTTTCCGTGCTTCCTGGTGGATAAACTCCGTGCCTCCGTTCTTTTCGTCTTTCTCGGCTTTCGCACATTTTTTCGATCTCTTTTACATCTTTTGGGAAGAGGAAGAACTAACGAAAGTTTCCACGAAAAAGAAAGAAGAGGTTTTAGAGCATCTTCCTCTACGGCGGTGGATCGGTATTAGATTTTCCTCGTGGTTTCGTCGTTATCTTCGTTCGTTCGGGTCAATGGTAAATATCTCGGCAATAGAAGGTGCTGCGCGGCTTTAATTAGTTCATCGGGTACTAAAATAGAATCGACTAATATAATGGCGAGCAGAACGTTAGCTGAGAACCGGACGAGAGAGATGAGAGAGAGAGAGAGAGAAAGAGATGAGGTGGGACGAAATGTCGCAGGACGACTTTGGGTCTGATTGGACGTTTTGGCGGCCTCGATCCTTGGGTAGGATTTACGATTGGATCGCAGATATGTCGACTGGAATGTCGGCTATCGGGGTCCGAGGTGGATAGAGCTCGACACCGGACGGATCGATCGACGGTATCAGATCCACGAGTGTCGACGTGTCCTCTTATCTGCTCGATTTTTATCTCTCCCTTCTGCACTACCTTTAATATCCGTCAGATCGAATGCTTAAATCGGATTGTAGCTCGTGCAACTGTTTGCGTTCTAAGGGCTTAGAATAAATAACGTAGATTAGCGTTCTTATTCTAGTTCTCCAGTCTTCTCTCGCAAGTGTCAGGTTAAATAAAGATTCCGTCGATAATAGCGAATAGATGCGACCGCTCCGTCAAAACGTCAGAATAGTATCTACTCCCAGTAGCCTGCCTCTATGCAACCCGTTAAATCGGAGTACAACTGGCGCGCGGCTTGCAGGGGCTAATCACTTCCGCGACCTTCTCGAGTATCGCAGAATCCAATCGTCTCTCAGATCGTGCCCCTTCTTCCTCGATCGCTGACGATTCGACGATGCACTCGTTCACTCCATCCTACTTCCTCGTGGAATCACGCTCGTGCGGCGTAAAACTCGTGATATTTTTGGTTTAAGTCCCCGGGGTCGACGTCCGTACTCCAGACCGGAATACCTGAAATATGCATATCCCGTGGAGCGACCGATTCGCGAGCATATTCTCTCTCCCCTCGTTCTCTCTCTTTTCTTCTCTCTCTCTCTCTCTCTCTGGTTTGGCATTTTCATTTATTCATGAGACCATCCCCAGCACCGCTCGATTTTACGTCCGTTAAGGCTGACGTCGTGACGCCACTTTCGAGATTACACGAGAAGGTGGCGGGTTATATTCGTGGCTCGCGGCTGAAGCGCGTCCGACAAATTTTATACCGGAAATCGATAGCACGCCGTCCTGCTAAAATTCGACCGGGCGCGGTCCTCGTGAAATATCCTCGCTATTTTACGATGCCCGCGCTTCGCCACGGCCGCAGGCTTTTCTCGTTTAACGACGTGTGCGTCGACAAACTATCGTTAGCACTTTATGGCTTTCCACGTTTAACGGCGAGGCGTTGTAAATTTGAAAACTTATTTCTCGTGGATATATCCTTTGACGGTTTCCCGTTAATTCGCTGCATTTTAAATTTGCCAGTGATGCGAGGTGTAAAGTGTTTCTTTTTATTTTTTTTTTTAATTGCCTTTTCCCTTCCTCAACATCGGTCTGTGTTCGAAGAATTACGCCCGCGAAAGTATCCGTTACCCCTAAATTTGATTTGTCAGTCCTCCATTCGCTCGTAGCTACCTTAATTGGTGTTTACGGAATACGAGCCAGACGTCATTGTATCCTCGAATAGCGAGGCCCTGTGATCCGGTGTCGAATTTTCTTGTTTGTGAGCATCGTCGAATATCGTTCGGTTTTTCATCGCGATGGAACATTCGTTAACTCGTATTTCTTTTTGTGTTTTAGAATGGAGACTTTCCAAGAGGCCGGCGTGCAAATGCTGAAGGAGTTCAGAGCCTTGTTGCAACATTCGCCGTTACCGTTGGGTGGCACGCGACTTCTTCAACTTCTGGCCTTGAACATGTTCGCCATCGAGACGACGCAGCTGAAGGGTGAGTTTTTACGCAATTCAAACAATCTCTAGAAAATTCTCATCATCGAGGGATTCATGGTTTGCGCGTGGTCCAACCACGTGCATTCGACGCATGTTCAATTGAACGTGTTTATCCTTATAAAAAAATGCGTCTTAACTCGTGGAATCTCTCTTACGTGCCAGGGCTCCTATATTGCGTAATAACCAAGCGATATCTACCGTCTTCAATTTACATGCTCGAGCGATGTTTTTCACGATTCCGGCGCGCATAAAGAGCTTGGAAAAAGGGATCGGCGGGGAATGTGGTTTGCCGAACGTTTTTCTTTCTCGAATGGGCCGTAACGTTTGCCCGCATGCGAAACTGCGTGGAGCGGGACGCGGCGTGGTGCCGAGAACGAACGAACGATGGATCGATAAAAGGAATCCTGAAGTTCTCTAAGCCCTCTCCCTCCTCGCGGACGAGAGACGCCGGCCTGTCGCGCGGGGTAGTAAGGAAGGACGGAGAAGAGTTGTTACGACAACGTTGTAACCGGCACTTTAGATCGAATCTCGTTTCACGGTCACGGCCGTTCCTCTTTCTCTTTCTCTCTTTCCATTTCTCGTCATTTAACGTTACCACTACGCGAAAGCTCGCGCTCTCTTTGGCCGTCGACGTCGTCGTCTCAGCTTTATTGTTTCGAGTC
The DNA here is from genome assembly GCA_944319695.1 of Tiphia femorata. NCBI lineage: Eukaryota > Metazoa > Arthropoda > Insecta > Hymenoptera > Tiphiidae > Tiphia > Tiphia femorata. The sequence goes on from OX090899.1 coordinate 5,443,517, forward strand.
ATTCCTGCCGGTGTTAGAGAGTGGGGCTCTTGCCGCGCCGGACCTATGCCGACGGTGAATCAAAGCAAACTACTCCCGGCCTTCCGCCAAAAGCCGTTTCGAATTCAATTCCCGGCTTGGCCCCACGTCCACGGGATCTTTCCACGTAGAGGTACGCCGTTGACGCGAAGGTTCGCCGGACCAAATACGGTCTCGCCCTACGTGAAATTGGCAGTAGGGTATGTTGGTCCCCGTGTACTCTCGTTTTCATCTCGCGTCGTCTTCCACGTGTACACTGCCAAAAAGCATTGGACACCCTCCATTACCCGATTTCCTTGGGTCGCAGGTGCAATGAAATTTGTCGATTGCGACGCTAGAGAAACTTGCTTTCTTTGTTTTGCGTGCGAGGAGGGTACCACGGAGTGGTAAAAGTCCCGCGATGTTATTGGATCCGTAAATCCGCCCGTTTGTCGGTCTCTCGCGAGAAAGAGCTCTGTCTCTTTTACGCGGCGCGGTAAGAAAATTTACGAGGGTCCTTCCGAGGAATTGCCATTGGCTTGTCAAAGGCATCCGCACGGGGGCGGTAAACGTGTAAAACTTCCGTCCCTCTTCTAATCCGCGACCACATTGTTTGCGTCTCTCGACCCTTTTTTCTGTCCCGTAAATTAGAGCGTAGATTTTACGACAGGGCGTCCGGTTAGCGAGGCGGCGAACGATTGGACGAGATATAAAGACTCGAGAATTGGCTCGCCTGGATCGCTCATAGAGTTAATAGTTGTAGGTTGTAAAGCTAATAGCAACCTGTCGAAAAATCTCCTTCCAACCATGCGCACTTTCGATGAATCCTCTTCCCTCAATTCGTCCTCTCCTCGCACGCGAAGGACAGGCCCGATTAATCCCGCCGTCCTGCATTTTGATGTTCGCTCATAAATCTTGCCTTTTTCTTTCATTACGCTTTCTATCGGTTTGACGCGGGGCCCTGATATATGCACGGTATCATCCTCGTCGTCGACACGCGAAACCGAGAGCATCGTCGGGAGTAATTACGCATTTAAGCCGGCCCACCCGGTTTACACTGTATGCCGTCGCGCGTCACGCGTTAAGGGTATTCCAGCAACGAGAATTTTTCGAATCATCGTCCTTTCGCTCGATACACCTCCATTATACGCGGTAATCACTCGCGGTAATTATCTACCTCGTCGTGCAGCAAAAGTGTCGCTCCACCTCGCCTCTCGTTCGCGCCGGATCGGTGTGACTTTTGTATTAACATGCTAATGTTTTCACCGCTTCTTCCCCACTCTTCCTCTTTCGATAGTGAGTTTTCTCTTTTTCTCCCCCTTTTCGTCCTTTCCCCCGAACTTCCTGCAATTTCTTCTCCCTTAACTGGACTGTCATCGGGGCGCGAGCTACCTGGCCGAGGCGTTCTACGAAGTGGATGCAGCGTGGTGAATCACCCCTGCTTCTTCTTCAAGACCGTGACTCATTCCGTGCGAATGGCTGCTTCTTTCGCGACGAGCGCACGACCGTTCTATGAGCCAAGGGGCGAGGAAGCGTTTCTAGTTTTTGCGTTCGCGTGCAGGTGGCCGGAGCCGTGGCACGAGGCAATTATGACTAATTCCTTTAAGAGAGCAGCACCCGGCGACTAAGAAGTGGGTGCGCGCGTTGGCGGTTGAAATTAAATCGAAAGTGATTCGTGTCGGAGGGTTGATTAACGTGCGAGTAACCTGCCTCTTCGGTGGGGGATGTATCTGTCTTGGAGTGGATAGGCGGTGAGTGATTTTCTTCGGGTTAAGTCGACCATCACGTGAAATTAATTTCCTTCGGATACAGTCTAGAACAAGGCGTCTACTTTAAAAGAGGATTTTCATTCAAATATCCCTCCGCAACGTCAGCTCGGTGATTCATTCTGGATTCACGAGGACACAGTGGGTCGCTCGTTTTGTCCTTGTTCCACGAGCAAGAGCACTGAAACCGCTCCGAAGAAGCGTTCTCGGTTTTTGCACCTGCGTGCAGGTGGCCAGCCCTATATAATTATCACTAATTCCTCTACGAGAGCGAAACTGTGGTCAAGGTCTTGCTCTTCTCAGGATGCCCGCCATGACTCATCGCGGACAGCGCGCCCGCTCTCGTACTGCTCTATTTCCGATGTAGAACTGATTCGTGGCGCGCGGATCCTTTGCACCTGCTCTCAGACGGTGTGTGCCCTCGCGTCGACTTGGATTTATTGGAAAAAAACTCGCGGGCTCGGTTACCGCGACAATGACAAATTTACGAACTCCATCGTCCGTGGGGTATGCTCCTGCGTAAGCGGAAGAGCTGCTTCGGAGTCCGGAGCGATAATGTCGCGCGGCCCGCGTCCTGGAGAATTTCAAATTGTTACGCTTTTTCACGGTCGCTCTCTCGAGAGAGCCAAGAGTGCCTTTATTTTTCGATAAATCTTCCGTCTTCCAGGATCGTCGGTGAAGCTCTACGGTCCCTTCTAATTCTAATTTAATCTAATTCCAATGTTAATTAAATATATTCTTCGTAAAAAAAAATTCTCCTCTCGAACATCTGCCACGAGAAGAGATTAAATTCCCTCGGCTACCGTCCCTTCTTCCATCGCGAGTTTTTCCCTTTCGCGAAATGCCCTCGGTGACCCTCGTAACATTCTCCGGCGGAAATCTTCGCGGTATTCAAATGCAACCGCACGCAACCTGCGCCATCACCCGTGGACGCACTCGAGCGGCTAATCTTCAGGCGAAGCGTGACACGCGGCCGAAGAAGAAGCAGCACTCGTCGAGGAAGTACAACGATGCGTTCGATGACAAATCGCTCCCGCGACGAGGCCGGTAGTTACGATAAACTAGCGCGCGTCCTCGGACGGTATCATTAATAGCTCCACTTTTCTCCCTCTTTCCTTCTGACTCTTTCCGTCGTTAGAGAAGGATTCCAAGCACTCACCGCGGTTGTCCGGCGTCTCGTAGATCGGCACGTGAGCATGCCCAGATCTACGCCCGCTAACGAACCAGTTCGACTCCAGGTTTGGTGGCGTCCGATAACCTTGGATACTCGGGATCTAATTATCCTCCTTACCTTCGGTGATCCTTGGCAGATCATTCCGCGGATCGATCGATCGATCGTTCATCCGTCCTACAGTTCGGTCGGTCCCCGTGGTGATCCTCTGGGAGATGAATGAGCGAAGGAGACGATGACCACAGGTGTGTTCTCGGCACTCCTCGAAGGGAATGACGATGACCTTGGCGAGGACCCCGCAGCCGATGGGCCAGCCTCAACCGAGCACTCGAGGCAGTTCATCGGGCGACGGCCAGTAATTGAAATCGTAAACACCGCCGGTAATGGCCCATTGAGTTTATGCACCCGTGTCGACACAGACCGCGCGGTCCATCCCGCGGAACGTCTCTGCGCCTTTTCTTCGTTGGCCTTAAACCACGGCGCGATGCGTCTCCCTGCGGTTTGCCCTCCTGCTCCATCCGCGTCGATGCCCTCCTCACCATCCAGTCGCTTCATTCGCGGTAAGAAGATCAGGTCGTGGAACGGGCATTTAGACGATAGAACGGGGGTGTGGGGACGCAGTAGTGTTTATGGGTGAGCCAGGTGGAGGATCGATCGTGGTAATCTCCTGAAACTTTCTTCCCCAGAAATTAATTCGTCGAATCATGTTCGGATCGCGAGGTAATCAGTCGTAATGGGCTGTTAATTATCTCGTATGACCATTCGCCAATTCTCGATACACGGCAATTATTAGCTTCGCATCTCTCGGCGATCCGTTGAAACGGTCGGATAAAATATGCCTTCCGCGAGGGCTTCCTAACGGATTGGAAAACGACCTTTGGCCCTAAGCGGGCCCTCCGGACCTCGCCTACAGTCGTAAACCGTGAAATGAAGTACGCATCCTTCGCAGGTGAGAGACAATGGACGGTGGTTAACTTCGCGAACAGCTGAAGACAATAGTTTTGTCTTCCTGTGCCGTAAACATGATTCGCGATTAATCCTCGGCGCTTATTGTTACTTCTCGAAGATGCACACGGCTTGCTACGGTCTTCGTACGTCGATTTTTTTCTCCGTTGAATAACTTCCGCAGGATTATTCGCAAACGCTTGACTATCGTCAGAAGCTACTTTGCGAACCCACGCATTCCTCGACATTCTGTTGCAACCTCGACGCAGAAGGTGGTGCCAGAGGCTTTCGCCAAAGGGCAGAGGGGGGGACCTTCGAGTCGATATCGAGTAGCAAGTGAAGCAAGATAATCCACGTCTACGGGGTATTTCACGATGAAGAGATTCAGTCACGGTAAAGGGGTAAACGACCTTCCCCAGCATATCCTTCTCGAGGCTCTCCTTCGGCAGCCATCCACTCGTTGCTCTCCCTTATCCTCTCGCAGACGAATCCTCTAGCGAGTAGAGAACCGTACGCTTGGCTCGTTACCGATCGGCTAGACCTCCGTGTGCCTCGGAGAGACTGTTCATCGGTGCGCTCGATTGTGGGACCTTCATCCGAGTAATCGTTGCCTTCGACGTTCCATTCACCTCGACGCGCTTGATCGTCCCTTTCCAAGCATCCGATTATGCAAAGGATTAGTCGAGCGACGGTTGACTTCACGCGCGTTGCTCCCTTCGTGTTAAACATTAAGTTCGAGTAAGCTTCGAGCGGATCGGATCCTCGTGAAGTACTCCTGCTTTACAAAAATCAGAGAAACCGTATATTTCGGTTAATGGGGTCTAAGGTATCGAATCTCTTGGAGAAGCGATGCTGGTGCGCGAGGCAACCGTTCAAGGTCAAGGCAATTCTCCCGCATTAAAACGTGACCGTGATTTAAATCGATCTTCTTTCTCCCCTCCTGAATGAGAGATCGCTATCGAGAGAGAGATCAGGGTGAGCGATAGGGTACCTAGGAGGGGTGGGCGGCGAAGAAGCGCGCAACTACTACTACTGCTGGTGGTAGTAGGAAGAGGAGGCGGAATCGAGCGTGGCCAACGGCGATCGGAACGGAAGGATAGGGGGGCCGACAGCCACGTCCAAGTTCCTCTAATTACGCCTAACTGTACCGGATATCAGGGAGGCACTATTTGCGATAATAAGATAGACAGAACCGGGTAATTCCCTCGTCATTTCGTAGGTAATTCTCCTCTGCCCACCCCTCGTTACTTCCTTGGCAAGGCCCTTCGTAGTCGAGGCTAACCTTCATCCTCAAACCTTCTTCACCATCGGTCCTCTCCCTCCTTTTCGTGCGCACTCGCGCGGAGGTTTCCTAAAGTACAGCTTGTTGCTTTCCAGGAACGATCGGGAATCGGAAATCCTCCGCAGTTGGGTTTTCATCTGTCTTCTAAATCCTCCCACGGTCCGTGCGCCGGGTGCTGGCACTGCTCGTGTCGGTGTTTGGCCAATCCGTGGGATATTCCGCGCTACGATGATGCCTTTTCGTCCGGGGTGGTTGACGGGTTGACGAGAGTCTCTCGACTGGAAGCTAGAATCATCGCGTTAGAATTAATCGGTAGAATGGTAAGAAGCGTCCGTGCTCGCGCTGTTCAACGTCGGTGGAGAATGTCGTTGGGACGCCATTAACGTCATCCTCTCACTGGGAATGTCACCGACGAGACGGCGGCACGATTCTTCACTCGGATTCTCGTAAAATTATTAACCTCTCTCGATTCTCTCTCGCCGACTCGTCGTTACCGAGAATAATGTCATTTTAATTCTCTTTTACCCCCCTGCGTCGCGTCACCCGCGCATCTGTCAAGCTTCCTCCGATAAAATCGTCTGGCTCACGTGCGCGACGATCGAGCCGATAATACATGTCGATCTTCGCGATAGAGAATCGTGATCATTTTGCTATGCGCTCGCTCGAGAGAAAGTAGGAAACATTGTGGCGATCGGGCGCATGTACCTATAAATAAACGCGTCGTCATTGCGTCATTAATATTAATAAGGGGACGCGCGAGAACTTCGCAGGCGGTGGGTGCGCGCGGCGCGTAGAAAAATCGTCGAATCACGTGAGAATCGAAGATTTTCAATTTTCATTCCGTGCAACCGGTTGCGCGCGTCCGGTCCATTCTGGAGTCGACGCGCCGCGCGGGTGAGAAGAATTCTTCTAAGCGACTGTATCGAGAGAGAACGCGCCTTCGCACGGGGATTAAGGATTTTTAATTGTTCGTTAGGTCGATTCGATGCCTCGTTCGATCGCGAGACGCGTCGAATCGCGAAAGGTCGAAGATCGAAGCGCGAAGGACGCGAGGACGATCTATAGATCCGTGGAGAAGATCGCGCTGCAATCCGACGGTCGATTATCGTCGAGTCTCCTCTCTCTCGCTCGCTCCATCGCTCCACGTACGCGAATCCGCAAATTACGCACTTCGAATCACTTAACTCGTCTGGTAAGGGTGGCTATCTGGCGTCACCGATCTCGCGGCGAAGATGGAAAATGCATTCGGTGGCGAGAGGCCTTTGCGCGTGCGTATACACGGTGGCACGAAGATCGCGGAGATAGGAACGAGCGGAAGTGATCTTTGATCGCGATAGGAGGACGAACGAGGGTGTAGAGGAGTCGATTATCGATAATTGATTCCTTGGTATTATTTTTCGGTGGGGGGTCTATTCACAGTTAAGATCGAAGGTCGACTGATTGGACTTCGGAAGTATTTCTCCCCGTGCGGTATTTTCTTTTTTCATTCCTTATAACGGATACATTTTTTCGTAGCGGGTCTAAGTAATTCTGGGATAACTCGTGAAGCATCTGTGACGAGAATCGTCAAGATTCTGATCGTGGTTTTCATCGTGCGCGCTTATCTCCTTACCACGGATTTATTCTTAAGAATTCGAATCGGTCGCGAACATTCTCCAACTAAATCACTCGGCACGCATCCTCATTACGCGCGCACCTGCCTGCCGGTGAATCCGCGTATCGCGAGCCTCACCACTCCCACGCTCCTGCGCGGGCGCGCGAATCTTCCTTATCTCGTCCCAAATCGACGCCGAGGGTACCCACCTTTCATCGTTACCGCAAGAATTCCGAGACACCCCGTGCATGCCCTTGTATATACTTAAAAGCGTACGTAAGCGGACGCGCGCACCTTTACCGCGCATGCGCCACCGCCACCACCACCGCCGCGAGTCGAGAGAGTCTCGCGTATCGCCGTGGGGGCAGTCGAGGAATCATATAACGCCGAGGCTAATGTCCCTAATGTCTATAATCTCGGATCATCTGCATCCAGTCTCTCTCTTTCTCTCTTTCTCCTCACTTCTCTCTTCTGTCTTCTGCTGATCCCTCAACCTTCCTTCTCGTCTCGAGACTCTTCGAGGTCGCCGATATACGATGCTCGACGCACACTCGCTACTCACCGAGAGGAACGAAGAAGCTTACCAGAGCCGCTGTGCTCCCTTTCGAAGCGCGAAAGAAAGTCTTGAGCGCCGCGAGGATCCGCAGGACGAGGTGGAACCGATGAGACCTCGCCAAGTTTGTTGCTGCCCGGCACGCATCGAAGTTATTAAATAGTTCGGTTCGTCTCGCGCGCTTATGGTGCTCTCGCCCCCGTGGGACCGCTACGGGGCCATCACGGGCCCTCGTGGGATCTGTAATCTCGAATGCGGAGCCTTCAAGGATTTTCTGCTTTTTAGAGAACCGCGTGTGTGTGCGTTCTTCTCGAGGGAGTATTCTTGGAATTCTTCTTTCCGTGTGGGGCGCGCAGCCACGAGCGGAGTGCAATATCTGCCCACCGCATGCGGTGCCCACCCTACTCATTGTTCTTTTTCTTTTCTTCTTTGGTTTTCGATGCATCATCAGGCAACTCTGTTGCTCGGTGCACGCATCCACCGTGCGGTAAATCGCGTTCGGGATCTGTAATCTCGGGAGTGCACAGAGTTGCGGAGAAGAGGAGGAGAGCCTGGTTCGACGGTAATTTTACGGTTTCTTCGAAATTTTCAGATGACAAAAGGGAGACGTGGCGCGGTTGATTATTCTTATTTTTAGCACGTATCTCGGCGCGTGAAAAAAGAAATCGCAAGGATATTCTCGATTGTGCGATCACGAACGTTCCACGTGTCAGGCTAAATCCGAGATGCGAGTGGCCCTTGGAAAATCCTGAAATTTCGTATCTTAACGGGCCTCTCCTTCGAAATTCGTATCGTAATCGTGGCATAAAGTCTTGGCCGAAAATGTCGCTGGTGGTGCCCTTCTAAGGTCGCTCGACGGCCTCGACGAAACTGGCGGAGCGTGCGGTCGTAGGATCTCGGCGAGGTGTGTTTGCCAGCGAGCTGTTGTGCGCGCGGATTATACGCGTATTGTGATTTCGGCTCGAAAAATGTCGCCCACCGCGAGGGGCCATTCACTGTTCGGAGAACCGAAGTTACAGCGACGAGGGTCCATACGGTTGACCACAAAGTTGACGGTGGACAGTGGGATGGGCAGAAGCGCGCGCTTCCAAGAAATCTCTTTTCGCGGAGTGAGGAAGAGCGAGAGAGGGAAGGAAGGCGGAATGCAGAGGAGGAAAAGGATAAGGCATGCCTCGTGGGCATAAATTATCGAAAAGTACAGCCCTCGAAATCTGCTCCCCCTCCTTCTCCCTTTTCTCTTCGCGCAGTTCCCCCTTTTTTTCTCTCTCTATCCATTTTGAATACTTGCACCAACTCCGCCAGCTTCATCTCCTTCTGTATCTCCTCACACTCGTATCCTCCCTCTCGCACGTTCGTACTCGCCTCGAAATTGGCCTCCCTAAAATACGAGAATTATTGCTCCCGGCGTCGTTACGCCTCCGAACGTGAGTGAACAGGTACTCATCGGCCCTCCCTATCGGACCTTCCCTTTCGCCCTTTTGCCATTCCTCTCTCGCGCATACGCTGCTTCACGCGAGGGACCACCGTGTGTACCTCGTGACCCTTCGATCAGCTCGCGGTTCACTGAACTTTGAACTTTACTCTTCTGACGAAGGTATCCCAAAGGGGCACTTCATCCGCGGGTAGAGTCGATCCGCATCGGACGGATTCGAAAGGAATGGTAATAAATAATGGAGTTTGCGTCCTTGGTATCCTCGTTTATCTTCATCGAGTGAATCGATTCGATGGTATCGACCTTGCGAGGGCAGAATTGGTTTGAATCCACGTAAGTTGAAATGTAGCGCGAAATCCGTGAAGCTAGGAGGCGAAGAGTCACCGACCTCATCCGCGGGAGGTTCTCGCAGTTCGTGGAAATTTTACACGCTAAATACGACCTGCCGTGGTCACTGTTCGTCTTCGTCCCTATCGGTTCTGGGAACGTGAGTGAGAAGCTGCTCTTCGATATTGGTCCTAACGATCCTTCGTTACTTTCGTTTAGCTTCGCTTAGTTCACATATTCCCTCTTGATTGAGAATATTCTGGTTTTCATTTCTCTCCTCAATTTTTAATTTTCTCGCGAAGCCGAAGAATCGCGACAATCAAGGTAGCTCGATTGATTCCATCGGGTCTGTGATCCTATTACATTTTGTTTAAATATGTATATTCGTCCCCTGACGTCGAATTAGTTTATCAATCCGGTGATTTTCCACGCACGGGTTGTCCGAAGTTACGCAAGGGGCTGCGTTCAATGGAACCTCGATTGAATCGAATCGAAACTAATTTGAATTTGATCCCTGTGTGGCTTGCCATGTGAATTTTTTTTCCACTGTCTATCTGCGTACGTATCGACTGCCCTCGATCGATTCCTACGGGCATTTCGACGTATCTCTCGAGCAAATAGGACGAAGCGCGTATCGATGGGAAACGAATTCAACCGTCCAACCAATTGCGTGTTTCTTCTACTCGAGATACATAATTCGTGATGTTTGACTAGAGTTCGCTTGGTCCCCGCACTTAACTGCCCCGCGTGCCGTATACTTACATTTCCTGGAATGCATGCTGATGAGGTTAGCAGCGCCAATTGTATGGTACTTCTTCCACCTTTAGAAACCGAATGTTTCCCCGCTTATTACTTCTTCTTCCCCTTTCATCGCTTGGAATATCTATCCGATCGTTACGCTCGTAGGGAGATCCTATTCCCTTGAAAATCGGCGAATGGATTACCCCACGATTCTCCTGCTTCGGGCCCCCAACATTTTTCGATCTCCCGTTTCGCAGATTCCGTGAAATTAAAGTCTCCATTTCCAAGGATTCAGGATTGTCGGACAACTCCCGTGGAGCTGTCCAATTTAACGGGACGCGCCGGAGGCGCACGGGTTTGCCAGTCATTAGTCGTTCGATGATCCTCATCTCGTGAGAGAATCGGGGTACCAGTGGCGCGTCCTTGAATGACATAAGCCTTCCCGTGGCCGTGGCACACAAGCGCCAGTCGCGTCTGTGTCTTTCGCAATTTTCGCTGCCTCCCACGCATAACGCGTTCAAGCACCTCTCTCGCCCGTCTTCTCTCGTACCCTTTCCACCGTAGAGGAAGCGCGCGGTCATTCCTCCTGCCGTTTTTTTTTTTTTCGACGTATAATCCCAAAAGACGATCCTCGGCGGGTTCGTCGATGGAAAAATTCCTAGGCGAACTTCTGCCTAAAAATAAAAATGTTCTTATAGCAAACGTCATTCTTGGTATCATGTCAGTTATCGATAGCCCTCGCATCTCGATTTCTCCTACACTCGCACACCCCGAGAGAACCGTGTAGTATCCGTACTCGAGAGCGCACCGAATAACGCGCAAGATTTATGTAGACCCGCCAACGTGTCTATAAAATTCTCTCTCCATTCGCGGCTCGGGTCTACGGATCTTCTGGGATCTGACCGCTCGAACGATCCGATCTGATCTTTCACCACCCTCTCTCCTCTCCCTCTCTCGCTTTCTCTCTCATTCTATCTCTCCTTGTCGCAAGAATGCATCTCGTCTTACGAGCGGCGCCGTGGACATCGACGGTAGCGCGTGGTCGCGCGAAAATTTGCAATGCCGCCTCACTTCCCGGGGATCGGTATCTCCTCACGCATCGGCGTGACTCTCTCAAAGGTCCTCCTCCACCGCCTACCTCTCCACGCTTGCCCTCCACCAGGCTGAGATTCTTATCTACGGGTTTTGCGCGGTGTCAGCAGGGTCACACACGTTGCTTTTTTACGAGTAACGAGAGGGAATTTCGTAGGAGCGCGAGACAGCCGGCACCCTACCACTTCTCCTCCTTCTTCTCCTTCAATTTCTGCTTTGGCATTGCCTCCTCCTCCGCCTGAAACACTTTGCGCACCGTGAACATCTCGCGGGTCATTAACACGTCGTGCGAGAGGATTTCTTGAATAAAATCTCGATTGAAGGCTCGTGCGAGAGAGCGACGAACAGAAAGACGAAAGCAAGAGAGAAAGATAAAATAAATCGGAGGAGAAGGATGCGCGGGTGTGAGCGCGAAAGTTTACCGCGCGCATAAGAAAGGATCAAGTTGGAGATAAGGAGAAATGGGTGGGATAGGCCTTTAAATTTTTGGTCTGAGGTTACAATTTTTAAACGCGCGAATCGCACGCAGATCATCGGAATAAGGAAACAGGGGTCTCCTGGAAAATATCGATCATTTCGTTCTACTCGTTCGACTTCGTCCGTTAGTCCTCTCTAAATGTAAGATCGCAAAATCTTCGGTCGGACGAGGGTGTATCGAGTTGTGGCGCGGCTAATGTGGTGACATTCGTCATTTTCCCACCTGGCGTTTCTTCGCGCGACGTGTATCTTCCCACAAGGTCCTCGCGCCTCCGCCGCCCACACCGGAGGCCCGTGATGCGAGCGAGAAGGTGGTGGAGGTGGCAGGGGCGATGGAAGGTTGCGCACCTATGCTCGTTCGCGCTAGCTCGTGTTCCTTGTACGGCACACGTCGCGAGAGATAGATGAGGGACTCTATCTTCCTCGTGGAACCAGTTACTCGCTCCTCTTGACGAGCTCCTCGTGTGTATCGCGTAATGCCCCGTGCGAGATCTTACCGTCCTATTAATAATAAGGATCGCGAGACGATTTCAGAACGGGGCGGGGAGGAAAATGGATTCGCTCGCGTTATTGTCTCGTTTGGTGCGCGCGCGCGAGGGAAGGACGCCGCGCGTCACGACGCGTTGACGAGACGACGACATGTGCGATGACAGACGAGGATCGTCACCTCGTGGGGAGACAATGTTGTCGCGGTGCATCGTGCATCGTCACGACGATAAAACTGAAATTTTCCTGTCCGCCTCGCGTCTCGCGGAGAATACGTTTCTGTCCGCTTAATTGCCGCCGGGAGCATCCTCGGACGGTGAATAATTCATGGAGGGCCGTAAGGCCGCGTGCGCGCGAGGCTTCACTTCGACAGGTGGCAGGACAACAACGCGGAACTTTAGGCTACTCGGTAAGCACGCGGACTGCGCGGTACCGTGCGTATTTGCGGACCGTCGCACAGTGGGCCGTTTGACGATTCTAGCTGGACAAAAATAGGAAAATCACTTTCTCACGGAAGCGAATGACAATTATTTATTTCGATAGTCAAGACCTCAAAGTATCCTGGTATATGCAATATTTCCTCTGAATAAGTCGTTAAATAAGTTATAATTAACATTGAAGTCAGAGTAAGACTAGCTAACCAAAGTAGTCGTTTCAAGTCACCTGCATTCAATCTTACACCACACACGTGTTTGTGGGACGATAAGTTTCGTTGATGGCTCGATATATAAGTACAGATCTCTAGTTTACAAAACCTCTTGGTTTTTTGCTGTAACTCAAATGGTTTTCGTGTAGCACCATTTTCAATTGTTATGTGCAACTTTTCGTAATTCTCATATATAATTAGACTTACAATTTGAGTGCTGCGGAGTTCCGCGATGGGCTTTGGTGCGTTTGAAAGCTTATTCCTTACCCTATCGAATGCCACAAAATTTGGGTGCGGTCGCCTGCGGCTCCGGTTGTTATTTCAATTGTTATAAGTAACCGCGCGGTACATCCCATAGTATATCTCCAGAATTAATAAAATTCTGAAGAAACGGCTCATTGGATTGGAATAAAATTTGGCAGATTAATCGAAGATGTACTATTGTGCTTATATTAAACTTTCCAGACCGCCATTTGTAGCAGTTTCAAAATGTCGGTTATTGATATTCATAGCAAAGTTGTATTCTCCTGAACTCTCGTCGGAACTAGACAAAAGTTGAAAGATACGTGCAAATTATGTCAAAAAGTATATTGTCAAATTTTTAAATTTTTGTCTGAACAAATCCAAAATGGCGGCCAGCTGTATATTTCATGTACATTTTCGGTAACTGTTATCACATCCCGCCGAAACTTTAAACATGGATGTGAATTAGAATAACATTTTCCAATACCGTCACTTTATGTATGTGAGATTTTCACCTTACTCGCTGTCCTCAGAATAATCTTCAGAATCACTCTCCTGTAAATAAGATTTATCTACAGAAAGTGACGGTATTGGAAAATGTTATTCTAATTCACATCCATGTTTAAAGTTTCGGCGGGATGTGATAACAGTTACCGAAAATGTACATGAAATATACAGTTGGCCGCCATTTTGGATTTGTTCAGACAAAAGTTTAAAAATTTGACAATATACTTTTTGACTTAATTTGCACGTATCTTTCAACTTTTGTCTAGTTCCGACGAGAGTTCAGGAGAATACAACTTTGCTATGAATATCAATAACCGACATTTTGAAACGGCTACAAATGGCGGTCTGGAAAGTTTAATATAAGCACAATAGTACATCTTCGATTAATCTGTCAAATTTTATTCCAATCCAATGAGCCGTTTCTTCAGAATTTTATTAATTCTGGAGATATACTATGGGATGTACCGCGCGGTTACTTATAACAATTGAAATAACAACCGGAGCCGCAGGCGACCGCACCCAAATTTTGTGGCATTCGATAGGGTAAGGAATAAGCTTTCAAACGCACCAAAGCCCATCGCGGAACTCCGCAGCACTCAAATTGTAAGTCTAATTATATATGAGAATTACGAAAAGTTGCACATAACAATTGAAAATGGTGCTACACGAAAACCATTTGAGTTACAGCAAAAAACCAAGAGGTTTTGTATACTAGAGATCTGTACTTATATATCGAGTCATCAACGAAACTTATCGTCCCACAAACACTTGTGTGGTGTAAGATTGAATGCAGGTGACTTGAAACGACTACTTTGGTTAGCTAGTCTTACTCTGACTTCAATGTTAATTATAATTTATTTAACGACTTATTCAGAGGAAATATTGCATATAACAGGATACTTTGAGGTCTTGATTATCGAAATAAATAATTGTCATTCGCTTCCGTGAGAAAGTGATTTTCCTATTTTTGTCCAGCTAGAATCGTCAAATGGCCCACTGTGCGTCGCGTCGAGAGATCTCGCGTGAATCTGGGGTTCGTATTTTTCTTTAATGGATTCGACGACGTAGAAGTGTGTTCTTTCGACAATGGGTGGACGCTTCATTAATCAAATATATGAGACCTGGTGTACGGCAAGTGTCTCTCGCGAGTGGAATCGAGTCGCATTCCTTCTCGCCGGCAGCGACAGGTTCGTGGCATTGTCTCGGGTGGCGGGATCGTTTCGTGCCACCTAACCTCCCGCTGATCTCTTAATTAATCACGTCGTGGGAGTAAGCGCTCGCCGGCACGCATTCAACGGGAGTAATAACTGTATTTAGGCCCGAAAGAAGACGCGAAAATTCCAGGCCTCTCTCCGCGGTCTCTATGCGCCCTCGTCTTTATCTCCTCTCCATTTCTTTCTCTCCTTCTCCCATCCGTCTGGCACGTCGACGTTACCCCACCACCGGCCTCGCGTTCACCTCCTCCATCGTTCAACGTAATGAACATTATGCAAACGAAGCTGGCTTAAGTTACAGGCTCAATGGTCCTGTTACCGACTGCGAAGCTTCTGTCGTGCGTGCAAAGCGGGCGTGAGAATGCGATTGGACGGAAAGTCGAGATTTAAAGAGGAACGACGGGCTCACGCTCGTTCGTTTAAGAAATTCAGCTTGCAAAATCGTTCTTATACGACGAAGCGGAGAAGGGTCTCAGGTGCGCGACGAGGGTCTACGGTAGGCGTCGACACTCCTCATTCGTCTTACTCCCGCAGGTGAAATCGTAAAAGTCGAGAACACTTACAATTACCGCTCGCGCGCACGCAAGAACCTTACCACCGAAAATTGTCAATTCCCAAGAGAGGGGCCGACGAAATTGTTTCGGACGATCCTTCTTTTTGGACTCTCTCACCGCCCTTCCGCTAGCGCCGCGAGTTTTTTCGTACCATCCGGAAAAGATTCGTCCTCCACCCTTGGCTGTTTTTTTTACCCCCCCACCACCTATTCCTCCTTCCGCCTTCCTTGGGACTTGCGAGGGCCACTCGACGAAGCGCCTCGGGGGACGAGCGAGGAAGAAGAAGGAACCGAGCGTGGCTCGGCTCGCTGCCGGTGTTTTTTACGCGTCGCCCCGACGCAAATTAACGCATACCTTTGTAAACGAGACGTAACAGAGCGGGCGCTCCTACGTCGTATGAGACGGTACCTACGTAACGCGGCTGATGGCCTAATGACGGTGGCTCGTCGAGAATGTTAAATAGAATTCGAGAGCGACGGGAAGGAATAAAAGGGGTATCATCAGCGGTCATTAGTATGACCCGCGAAACTCGCGTTCCACCTTGACTGGGGTGGGAGGAGAAGTAGAGGAGGAGAAGAAGAAGAGAGAGAGGATAGGGTTCGCGTGGAACGAGTATGCAGAAAACTTTAAAGAGAACTTCCTCTCGCTCCTTCTCTTTCTAGAGGTCTTGTCCTCCGTTTTTCTCCTCCTTTTCTACTCCTTTTCTACTCGAGATATTCAATTTTTATAGGTTACAGAAGCGAGTTTTAAGTCGACAAAGTTGCTCCGACCGGATCGGGCATTCGCGATCAAGTAGAAGAATTTTGTTTACGCGCGATAAGATCGATTCTATTCATAATGTATTTTATTATCGGGGACATTCCGACGTCGAATTCTCGTATGACAAAACAGGATTAAGGTGATTAGCGGGATTCGCGAAGCAAAGATGCACACCACTACTCGGCTGTTTTTTATCTCTCACTTTTTTCTCTCTCTGGATCTTCTTCTCTTACAAGGGGAGGCCCACAATGGGTTGTTTCCAATTTCGCTGAATTTGAAATATGTCATAGTTCAGCACCCCTAGATGCTCATGGTACCCGGTTTTATATGAAGATGGCCCGTAGTTTTCGAGAAAATTGCAGTTAAATATTGCGATTTTTCGGGCTAAATTGAGGATGTGGCAGCGCAGCGCCCGAGAACGAGAGACAGGAAAAAACAACAGAGAATCAAATGTCTTTGTCTCGTCGATACGCGTGTCTCGCTGCGCTGCCACATCCTCAATTTAGCCCGAAAAATCGCAATATTTAACTGTAATTTTCTCGAAAACTACGGGCCATCTTCATATAAAACCGGGTACCATGAGCATCTAGGGGTGCTGAACTATGACATATTTCAAATTCAGCGAAATTGGAAACAACCCATTGTGGGCCTCCCCTTGTTAGTCTTCGCGTTTTCGTCTCCCTTTCTCGTGCTCTCGAACATAACGGGGTCCACTATTATTATCAATTACGCACGAGTGTAGGAGATAATCGTTTCTTTTATCGTTACTCTCGTTCCCTTCGACGAAAAAAACGAGAAGGGCCTTGTTTAAACGCGAAATAAGAGTAGCGGAATTTCGGGGCGGGCAGAAGGCAGGGCTCCTAAATACACAACCCTTCGAGGTTTTTTCCTCCTTTTCTTCTCTTCTTCTCTTTTCCTTTCTTTTCTTTAAGCCACCACAAGGCGATCACCACTCCGTTCTTCGGAGTTCGCGGCACTCGTGCTCGTCCGGGGTTATCGACTCCTCGCCAACTAACGAGCGAGCGAGCGAGCGAGCGAATAATTGTCGGTAGATTTGTGGATTCGCCGACGAGCATGCGCGCACTTTGAACGTCCGAGTCGAATGATTTCCGTCCGGTTCGAGGCGTGTAATCCATGAGCGTATCTACTAATTTTATCAGTTTGTTTAATGGGAGGGGACCGGGCGAAGGAGCTTATCGCGAACGAGAAAGCGCGAGCCGCTGGCCGAGCAACTAATCCGCGCTCCAGCACGAGTGCGAGTAATAAACTATAGAACCGAGGAAGTCGGAGTTTTCTTACGGACGAAGTGATTTTTCCTTATTCTTTCTTTCCATTTACCTTCATTTATTCCTTCGTCGTTCGCCATAAATTTTTTTTCGTCACTTCCCAGAGGACAGCGGTGGACAATTGCTGCGCCATGTCATCCGAAAAAGAAAATATCTCCTCGTCTCGCCGGACTAACAAATTCCTCCTTCCACTCTCGTCGTATTTGGGTAATTTAATTAAACGCGATGGCAATTCTCGAAATTGCTCTCGGGTGATGGCGGCAATTTATTATTTTGCCTTCCCGTCGCGCGTCGTCTTACTCGGATTGCTCGTCGTGATTCCGGGAGAGAAGAAGGACTTCTCGTGGTGGAAATAAGAGGGTCCGATTACGGGAAGCGAATTCGCAGTCCGGAGAACGATCGGGGACCAGTGGCAAGAAGCGACCGGTAACAGGTCTCGGCGCGCAAGGTCCCTTGAAATCTGCGAAAAAGAAAGTTGGCGCTCGTCGTTTAATTAATTAGGCTGATAACGGAACCGCGTCGTATGGCGGGCACCCTAATTAAGCGTCGCGGTGTCCCCGGTCCCGTTACTTTTCTGTCAATTAAATATCGCTTGTCTCCGGCGAATCTCACGGCCAAGGGCAGAGACGGAAGTGAGCGCGAGATCTCGAGCATGGGAGGAATTCTCGTCATCTGCCCTGCCTCTCCTCTCCTCTCTACTCCTCGCGGACTCCTTCCGCCCATCTTAATTGTTATCTCTCCGTGTTCCGGAATGGCCTCCTCCTTCTCTCCATCGTGTTTACTCAGCGAAGGGATGCCGTCGCTTAAACATTCCCTTTTTTCTTTCACGATTCGTACATCCCTCGCGGATACGGACACACGAATTTCTCACAGTTGAACGGCGATTCGCGAATTATCATAGGAATGCATCGAAAACATCTTCTCGCGGCGATTCCCATCGTTTGAATCGATCTTCGTCGAAATTCTTCGATGCAGGAAGCGACGCTTAAATTCCCACCGATAAGTGCACACCAGGCTCCGATTCTCATCCTGCAAGGATTCGCGCCGAAGGAAGAGAGCCACTTTCTGCGTTCTCCCGGTCGATGGAATAACCGATTGCTCCTTCCCTCGTCGCTTTCACCCGCCACCCTAATTACTCGCATTTAAATTTTCCGGGAGATAGCGCTAAGTACGACGTAGGTACGTACCATCATCATCGTGTACGATCGGTACGTCGATCCGGCTTATCGATCGTAGGCTCTCGTCCATCGGGAGCACCGGTAAGAGTCATTAGGTGATAAACGCTCGGCTCCTGCAGCTCTTCGCCCGCCGGTTCGCACGCCGCGTACAAGGAAGGGGCGAACATTTACGAGTTGCTGGCCCATGATGATCGATGCTCTTCCGCCACGGGTACTGCCCCATCGTTCGATAGTCAATAGCGCGGAATTTTTTTCTTCTCCTTCCCGTGCCTCGTCGTTACTCCTTCAAAAATTCTCGCGATGACAAGAAACGATACCGGACTCTCGCTACTCTTTTTCTCTCTCTCGGATAAGAAGAAGCTTCCTTCTGTACTTTTGTATTTTTGCCCTCCTCTGTTCTCTTTTATACGAAAAACCAACTCGTCGCAGCTTTCAATTTCGTCACCGTGCTCGATTATTCCTCTTCCCTCTCACTTTCTCCCCTCGCTCCTCTTTCGGCCCCAGGGCCGTTCACGCACGCGAGTCGCGCGAACTCGGTAGCATCGCGTGGTCAAGCTTACCGCAGGAACGAGTGGGCACTGCTTATAGAGCGGACGTTAATGGCACCGAGTCGATACTCGATCTTATCCGAGAAGTGCCACTAAATAGTCGACGATAGTCATTGGGCTCGAGGCGGCCTGCCCGCCCTCTCACACTCGCTCCCGTCTCAGAATCCTCCTTGGAAAGGAAGTCTTGAAATAAGCTCTGCTCATACCGTCGACGGTTTATCGCGCCACGCTAATTCAACGTTGTCACAGAAACGAGGGCCCGTGGCGTGGAACGTTCGCGACCACGCGCGAGTATTCACCGTCTTATGTGCCACCCTTCATCGGTCTCGGCGTGTAACCGAGGTCGGTATCGCGAATCCTTTTTCACTTCTTTCCGAGCACGTTTTCTCTTCGAATCTCGAGGACGGTCACCGCAAAGTCATCGTAATTAATACTCGATGTAAATCTAATCACTTCTGTCGGCTAGTCCGCGGGCCGTTAATTCGTCGCGGGCTTAGCCCACCCCATCTCCGTATTAGCACAGTAATGTCTTCGGTAATAAGAGCTCGCGCGAGTATCCTGCACGATCGCGAGATACGCTCGCGTAATAATCTTGCGAGATGCGGCCATTCAGTATTTCTTTTCCTCTCTCCGCGAAGGCATGCAAGCCCACTCGAAGGCACTTCGCGCGTCACACTGGCGCGCTTCACTTCGCGTGATTCACTTCGCGTGCGTGTACGCGCGCGATAACGCGGGCAAGGAGAAGTTAGCATTTTTCCGCGGGCGCCAAGCAGGCGGAGGGGAAATCGTAAAAGCGTAATGACGTTCGGCTGTGTCGGTTCGTCACGGTACGACGTGTCGTTAACGACGATCCTCTTACCGATTAGCCGAGTCCCACGGTATCGGTGTCCACCATTAACCGTCGAAATAACGGATTTAGCCTTGCATAATGTTACAAGTCGAAACGTGCCTCTCTCATCGTGGCCCGGGGGACGACCGATTTATCTCGCTTAATCGATCCCGAGACCGACTATTACGTCAGTAACTCGCATCTCATAAACTTCCAAGATGGTAGCCGACGATCGTACGGCTCAGCTCCTTCCTCCTCGTCGTGCCACGTCTGTCCACCTAACGTCGAAAGAGCCCTAAGCGCGGCCAACACGCGCGTGACCTCCGCGCGTTTCCGAAAGCGTTTCTGAAAGCGCGCGCATCGCTCGTGACGCGACGAGAGGGAGGAGGGAATTATTGAGAGGGAGAAAGGAGACGGGGGAGACGAGCACGAGGGTTGTAACGCTCCTCGTACCTGCGTAACGGCCGTGCCCTGCTCGAGCGGATTAATACGATAGCAGAGCGCGCACTGTGAGGAGGAGAGGGGAGGAGAGAGAGGCAGAGAGGAAGGAAAGGGCGAGAGGGATAAGCAGAAATTGCATGTTACAGGTAATTGGCAATTTCTGTAACGCGATCCCGCTACCATCTGTCCGCGAGTGTTTCACCCCGCGGGCGTTAGTCTCGACGCTACACGGAGGACCCTTGTGCTCCACGCTGCGCGTCGCGACGCGACCTTGCGGCTTGATTCGGTCCGCTGGACTCGAACGAATCGCATTCGTCGGTCCTCTCAACGATCACTTAGCTTTCTTGCGTCCCGGTGATCTAGAAAGCAACAGGTGGAAGGATGTGAGCTCGTGCGCATGCGAACTGTTAATTTTAGATCTTACGAGAAAACGATCTTACGCTCTTCTCTCGTCTCGAATATCGCGTTTCCTCCTGCAGTACTGAAAGGCGGACGCGCGCACCTGCGCGAGAAGACACGTTTTTTGATCTTAAGCTCCGCGATCGCGTATCCGCAACTTTCCCTACTCGCGTATTTACTCCTTCGTCCAAATCCTTTTGCGATCCCACGCGGATCTTGTCCGATTGACGGCTCTAACGGTACTCCAGACCCTGGCAGGGCAATGATCGCCCATCGGTTCCCAAAGTTATCTCGTGGCAGGTCGTAAAATCTCGCGCCTGCGTTTCTTCACTTTCGTCGTTCGAGCTCGCGTACGCGGCCGATCGAAGCGCGTCTGACGAACGACGCTAACGGTACGTCCGTCTCCATTATTGATTTTACAGATCACGGGATCGGAACGTTCATAAATATTCTTCTTATTTTTCGCACGCGCGCTTTCTCTCTCTCTCTCTCTCTCTCTCTCTCTCTCTCTCTCCTTCTCTCCCTCCTCCCAATTCCTGCGACAAGCGCGCATCATAATGCTAACACCGTCCTAACGCGTGGAGTCGCCCGCACAAATTTATGTAGGCACGCCGAGTGCCTGTCGCGTATACTCGTGTAAAGGAGGCGTTAGATGTATATCCGCGAGTCCACCTTTCGCGTAGTCCGATGACCGTTCTCCAGCGGAGGAAGAATGTCCTCCCTGGAGAAGGAGAAGAAGGATGGGGAGGAGGTAAGGAGGAAAATCGCGAGTCCTCGTCGTCGTCGTCGTCGAGCGGGCGCCTCGTAAAATGAGCGTTGAGTAATCGTTGCCCTCGCCACTTTTTCCACCGCTCTACCTCTTTTCTTCTCATCTCCGCTTTACGCGCTCCTCGCGCCACCGCGACGGAGAACGCGAGGAGGAAGGGAGGAGGTGGAGGAAGAAGAAGAAGCCAGGAACGTTTCCTTAGCGTGCGTACCTGTGTAGTTCGTTCGATTTTGTTTATGGGTTAAGCTTGAGTTAGGAAACTGGTATCTCTAATGACGTAAACGTGTCCTCGTGTATTGGCAAATTTATGTAGGCATGCGCATGCGCGCGCGCTCGTCTCTTCCTCTCCTTCTTCTCTCTCTTCCTCGTCGCTTCATTCTGCCCCGTTCGCCTCCCTCCACGCGCTTTCGTCGTGTAACGACAAGCGGATACCACGCTAGAGGAGTGTCAGCCGCGGATAGGACCTCGCGAAGGGTGGAAAGGGTTAGGCGGAGATGTAGAAAAAAAAATCATCGCTGGATTCGTGAGATCGCGTTTATGACACTGTACTATTGGATTCTCGATGCACCGGAGGCTGTGAAATCTCGCTCGCGACTACAGAAATTTGCGGTGGGTTAGGTTTCGCGGAAAATCAGGCGATTAATTGGAGATCGAGTCGAATGAAAAGTGCATTTTCTTCCACGAGGGAGTGGCGTCCTTTTATTAGCGGTAATTAGTCAAGTCGCCGCCGTCTTCCGGGTGGCGAAGGATATACATATACCGCATATATACATGCGTTTAAGCGCACGTGTAACCAGAGCAATATATATGTTAACGACGCGGTAATGACATCGCGTTGGGGGTGAGCTCTGTTATTAACGCGGTTACATTACGGCTAAGGCCGAACGTTAACAGTCGTCGATATTAGCCGGGCAGACCTCGAGCAGATTCTCACGAGGGATGGTAACGATCGAGACAATTAGGACGGATCCTCCCGCTCCATTTCGACGCGCGCGGGTAGCTCCCGTAACGAGCGCGCGCGTAACCGCCGTAACGAGTCGCGGAATCGCATTCGTTCGTTCCACCACACGTTTTCCAATCGTTTCTCCGCGGCGTCGAGTGAGCCTGCACCCACTACCCCACGCACAGAGGGAGCAATCCCCTTCTTCCATCCTCCTCTCTTTTTTATTCGTTCAAAGAGAGATTCGCTTTCCGCGCGGCACATCGATCCCCTTCGATTTTCAAGCTGAGGAGAGGAGAGGAGCGATGAAACGGTCGGAGTTAACCGGGAGAGAGCGCATCGTGGATGCACGCACGCACCGGCCTCCCCTTTAATGCACCAATATAAATGCGCGCCCGGTATCTGGTTCTCTCCGCTCCGGATCCCCGGCTCGGTTCGCTTGCTACCCCGCGAGACGTCGCGTAATTTAACGTCCGTACGCGAGAGAGTCCGTCGATATCGCTTATCCCAGGAAACTCCCGTAGGTAGCTCCTCTACCTTACCGCACCGTCGAGAGAAGTAAGCAGAGAGAAGGCCCTTAATGAACGGCCTTTTGCCAACGTTTCCGGTTAAGGGCACGAGGAACGCCACCGCGCGCGCCGGCACCCGCGAAAAAAGTTTCAGCTCGGACGGACGTACGGGGCCGAACTCGACGCGAAGGAAAATAACTTTCCCCCTTTCCACTGCCGCCGCCGCCGACGACGACGACGATGACGACGATGCTCCCCGTGGCCTTCGACTTCCGACGTGGCTGTGAGGCCGAGGCGGATCGATTCGATTCCGCCGATCCGCCTCGAGGAAGAGTCGAGGAATCGCGTTCAGTAGTGGCCTGCTATTTCGCGTCCTTCCATCCTGATGCGTCGGGGCATCGAGCTGGGAAAGGAAGAACCGAAGGCTCGCGGAAGAGAAAAAAGAAATTGGAGCGGCGAAGATGAAAGAAATCGGGGGGGGGGGGGGAGTTTGAGGAGGATGAATTTCAAGGAACTTGGGACGACGGGAGATTCGGTCGGTGGGTCGTTGGTGGAGATGCCGAAGGAAACTACGACGCCTGTACCTCCTCTCGTCGGCGGGCAAAACGAAGGAAGAAGCCCCAGAGGGTGTCGGGAGTACTTGGCCGAGAGAGGGCTATTATTAAAATTGATGTTGCAATGGCAATAAGCGCGGAATTGCCGGGTATTAAATTAAATTATTTTAATGCGGGAGCGGGTGCGGACGGCGGAAGGTACGTGAAGCTCGAGGGGGTCGAGAAGGGAAATCGCGGGGGAGGCTGGGGGCGAGAAGGGCCGCGCCACGAGGAGAGGAGAACAAGAGGAGACGATGTCGAGAGGCGCGGCTCGTAATATCCATCGCGGATCGGCGAGATTGGACGTAGGATGAGCGCCGGCGCGCTCCACGGAAAGTGCAACAATTTTGTACACTTTGATATACGGTGACCCCGACGACCTACAACCGCGAAGGTTCATCCCCTCGTGGCGTCGTCGCAATTTTCGTCTCTTCTCGGCGCTTCGCATTCCTCCTCTTTTCTCTTCCTATACTAACCGTGCTTTCTCAGTAGATCGTCCCTTCGATTCGTAGACGTCCACGTCCCACGTGGCGACGCGCGTCCTCGCGAGAAAGTGGAAGAGGGTAAGATCGTGAAATTGTAACGATCGAGAGCGCGTACCTGTTTTCAAGTTGTAACTCGTGCCCCGCCGAGCATCGAAATATACGTTGCCGAGATCCCAGCGATCTCTTGCCTCCGTCGTGATCCTGTTCCAGCGTGGTGAGACGTCCGTGGAAAAATCGGTGAGGCTGGTTTCGTCCGAATAAATAGGGAGGGAGCTCGGTGGAATCTTAACGAGTGGACTTAGTCGCTGGGCGTGCAATGCCCGTCAGGCTGGTTCTATCTAATATAGTAACACGGTTACCCGCTATGCGCTTAGATACCCGCAGTCCTCTCATAATGTATTAAGAAGCTATTTTCGTAATTAAAATTCGCCCGGGTACGGGGGCGCATTAAAGCGAGAACACGTGCACGCATGCGCACCCGCCCAAGGGACTTCAAGGGCTCCTCCGCGAACGACTATTCCCCATGTAACTGCGCTACGTCTAATCTCAATTGTAATTATTATCGTTAGTGCCGGCAGTAACGTACCACCGTTGCGTGCATCGTCTCACCCCCTCGCCTTACCTCTCCTCCGGGCTCTACTCTCGTCCGATAATCGTCGGCCATCGCGCGGCGACTACTTGAGGTCTCTATTAACGGCGAATGTTAATTAGTCGCAGTATCGCGATTTTTCTCGTACTCGCAGAGAGAAGTGGAGAGTTTTCTCTCTCTCTCTCTCTCTGTTTCCTTCCATCTTTCTTCGTGTCCTCCTCTCCGTCTCTTCTTCGACTCCCTTCAATCCCCTTGCCAGTTCGAGCAACGCTCGAGCCGAAGAGGCCCCCGAAGACTTATCTTAATGCCTCTCTTACGGGCTCATTATCATTATCATTAGTCTCAGCGTGTAACCTTACGTGCTTACTTAATATAAAGTGGCCACTATGACTCACCCCTTTTAAGAGTGGCGTCTCTCAGTACCTCCCTCCGTCTTCGCCTCTCATCTTTCCCTCTCGCTCTCTTCCCTTCACCTCGATACCCTTTCACCCCCTTTCCTACGAGAAGGAACCGCGCCCGGTAATCTCGCTTACACCGATACACGGATTCGACGTAATCGAGCGAGCAAGGCTTTTCAACTACCGACCGATCGCCGGCACCCGAGCGCGACGTATGCAGAACAATTTCATTCTCTCCCTCGCTCCTCCTCGCGAGCGCGAGGAAAATGCTCGAGTGGGTGTCGGTACGCCTTGATCGGAACTTTTGCGGAATAACCAGTCCACGAGGGGCACTCGCGTCGAACGAGAATCTCCCTCGACGAAGAGGAGGGCGGACGCGTGGTCGGCACGGCGCAATAATCGAAGGTCCGGCAATAATCGTGGAAGACGAGCAATCATTTATCTCCTCTCCACCGCCGTTCCCTCTTCTCCTTCTCTGCTGGCTCATCGCGGGCGTAGCGCCGCGGCACTGTCAACTATTAATCCTCCCTTTTTCCACGGGGACCGGAGAGAGTCCGCTTCGTCCCCGATTTTTCCCTCCTCGACGGTTCGTGCGACCATTAATCGACGGAGAACAAACAACGGGCACGAACGCGGGGAGCGTGCCGAAAGAGGAGAGAGGAGATGGAGAGAGAAGGAGGAAAAGAAGTGGAGGATTATACCCGGCGAGAGCAGCTCCGCTCCGCCGCCCCTCCCGACGACGACGGTTGTTTGCGCCGTCTCTTTGCACACTCTCCGAAGGCGAAACGGATCGCCCTTGGGAGATATCTTTCACGGCCGTGAAGGAAGGGGCCGGGATGGCGAGAGATCTGCGAGAGAAGCGAGCGAGTGCACGCGCGCCAGTCGGACGACGCGCGCGAGCAACCCTCTTCTGTTTGCCATCGAGGCGCGAATTACGACTCCCCTGTGTCAATATGTCAGCTCATGGATATTTCGTCGTCCTCCTCCTTTTCTTCTTCGTCCTCTGCTTCTTCTTCACGGTGCTCCGCGCGAGAAGAAGAAGAGGCGCGCTCGCGCGCGTTCCTTTTGCTCGTCACCGTGAGAGCGCCGCCTTCCTTTTATTTCCTGCCCATTTTCGCACGTTACGACGTTTACGCATACGTTCGCGCTCTCGCCCCAAGAGAAAGGACATATCCTCACTTCGCATAAATTTTATTTGTCGACGTGCCTCGTCTCGCGCCGCGCTCGCGTCCCCTTTGTGCGCGTCTCTCCGCGGGCACTCGCGTCGCGCGGGAAAACTTACGCGGGCAGGTGGTTGTCTCGCGGTTTTTCAAAACAGGGTCGAAGAGGATCGGGATTTTTCTTCGACGTGGAGAGAGATGGTAGCCCATCGACGGCGGCGGGCCGTGAGATTTTTCGGTGCTTCTCCTCGTTCTTGCCCCTCCCTTCGACAAAGGTATACCAACGTGGGGTCGTCCTCTCGGAGGATGCACCTGTTGGTCGCGACATACGCGGAGCGAGCCGTGGAGAAGATGCAGGAGGAGGAGAGAGGAGGTGAAGCAGAAGCCAGAAGGCACGAACGTCACGTTCGGACACGTCGATGAATCATTGGCGAACGAGCATCGCGAACGTCCTCGAACCTGACGGTTGCACATAGCCGATGTTAGGTGTGGTTAGGGTAAAAGGGGACGGTAGGATAGGTACTTGTCAGCGTGCAACCACGCACGGTGGTCGATGTCATTCGATTCTACCTTTTTCCTTACCTTTCCCTCTCCCTCTCTCTATCTTCCACCCTTCTTACCTGCTTCCCTTCACTCCTCTCGACTTCTCTTCCTCTCTCTTTCCCTCGCACGTTTCCGCGTATCACTTCTTCATTCGTCTCCTGCCACCGGCCCCGTTCCTCGTCCTCCCAGTTTCCGCCCGTCCTCTTCTTCCCTCCTGCTTCCCCTCCGCCCCCGCGAGAAAACTCGATGGGCCTCCTGTTATCGGTACGTGAATCGATTTCCGATCGGCTGTACTACGTTGCTGCTACTCGCGACGGTACACCCTTCCCTCTCCTCTCCAGCCTTTTTCTCTTTTTCTCACCGATCTTTCTCTCTTTCTCTCTTCCCTCGGCTCCTCCACCGAGAACAGCAGCAGCAGTCTCCTCTTCTTTCGCGCACACGGACGCGCCCGGGACGCCTTCTCCTCTCCACGCTCTTTCTTTTCTCCGATAAACTATTCTCGCGTGCAAGATCGCGACGTCATGAATTATTCCAACGGCTCCTGGAGCCGGCCAGGACCGCTCGCTCTCAGGGACGATCTCGTTGTCCTGTTGGAGAAGGACCGAGTGGGACGAGGGTGGCGCAAGGGGTAAGAGAATCGCGTCTCTTTCCGTCTCTCTTTGACCGGTAGAGAAGAACCGAGGCACAAAAGGTGTATCGATCGGGTTCGGTCTTCGGAAGGGTGACGCGGGTCTCGTTGTCTCTCGTCTTTGGCCCTTCGGTGAGATTCTTAGCCCACTGACCCATAAGTTTGCGCGCTTCGGTCAACGATTGTCTCCTGGTATTTTCAGTTGGATTCAGTTTCGATCAGTGAATTAATCCGATAAGAAGTAATAAATTCTTTCAGTTTCCCTCGTATCTATACGACGTCGACTGAGTGCCACTTGACGCTCCACAATTTTCTAATGTCTCCGTTCTACTCGTCGCGCGAGCTCCCTCTCCTTTAAAAAATCTCAATTTTCTCTTCTTTCCTTCTCTTCCTCTCTCCTTTCTCTCTTACCTCCACGAAAGACAAGATCACGAACCTCGATCGATCGTTCCTGCCGTGGCGCGACATTCGAATTAACCTCGGCGCCGAATGCTACGCAAAGTGAGACATGCAAAACACCCCGCGGGGCCTATCCGTACGTCCGTCCGTTGGAAGGCTCTCTTCCTCGAAGGTTGTAACGAGGGACGCCTGGAGGAGGTTGCACACGCTTGGAGGTGCATGGGCGCGGTTGCAGCGCCAGCAGCAATAGCAGCAGCAGGCTAGCCCGGGAGGAGAGTCGTCGTGGTTGATGCTGCCGGGCAGCCTAAGGTAGAGGGGAATAAAAAGAGGAGGATCTCCCTCGGGCGGTCGTCCTTGCCCTCACCGGTCGGCCCACGTCAAGGCCACCTTGCTCCGGGCGCAATGCACCCGCTCCTCCATCTCTCTCATTCTCACTCCTTCGCTCTCTCGTCTCCTCTCGTACACTCTCGCGAACTGTCTTTCTTACCCTCTCCCTCGCGGTTTCTCGTTCCTTCCTTTCTACCCGAGCCGCCTAGTTCTACTCCCTCCCTGTCTCTCGCTAGCTTCTATCCTCCCCTCTCCACCTTCTCTCCTTCCTCACCCATTTAATATACCGCATCGCTCCACTTGAACCACCCTTTGCAGCACCACCACCATCAGCCAGGATATCCCGCGCGCATCCCATCGACATCAGCACGGTTAACCGCGCTCGAGCCATGCGCCATGGCGCGCAGGTTGAACACTGTTGTTACTCCTTCTCGCTTTTTCCCTTCTTCGATACTATTCGCTTACCATTCTATCTTCCACGGGTAGCTCGGCCGCGTTAGCTTCACAGCGGAACCGCATCGTGTTCGGGCTCTTCCTTCTTTCTTCTCTTTCTGTCTTTTTCTGAATATCTATTTCTCTGCATTCCCCTCGTCTCGCCACTTGCTATAAATATCTAACCACGCGTTATTTTTAATCCTACCGTCGGATAACGCGCGAGAATCGAGGGAACGATTAAGGCTGAAATTCAGGAAGTGCGAGCGGACAGCTCGTCCTGATTGGATTCGCCCTGGCAAGAGAATTCGTCCTTCTCAGGAGAGGACGCCAGGAATCTTTAGATGAATATTATCCAAAAGGAGACGTTATTCGTCTCTTATATCTTTTCGAGAATCATTCTCGACTCCACCCCTTTTCTTCCATCTGTGGAAATCATTCTCGGAAGGACAGAAACATTTCCAGGACGATCTCGACCACCGAGAAAAAGGATCCTCTCTGTTGGCCACGGTAGGATCGGCATAAGCCGAGCCGCCAGGTGCAAAGGCTCCTCTCGCTATTACGTTTGATTATCGGCGGGCGCGCGCGGCGGGGCAAAAGTGGCTCGCTCGCTCGCTCTCGAGCGCGGAGGCCGAGCGCTCGCGCGAGCGCGCGAGTTGGCGCCGGCGTGGTTCGCTATAAATACCCACAGCGATGTTATTTTTAACCGCGTGGCCGGCTAAGGCGGCGCGGCAGAGGCAGGGCAAGAGCGAACCAACGAACGATTCTCCTCAGCACGCATAAACGACACGCAGGAAGGAGTCAAAGGATCCTCTTCACCGTTGAACGAACGAGAAACGGGTTTGTCCGGACCACACGTAACCTCCCGCGTGTGCACCTTGTCGCCGTCGATCGCGCGTGCGTGCGTGCCCGTTTGCCTGCCTGCGCGCATCTCTCGTATCGAGCTCTCGCATTCACGCCGCCATCGAGCTCGCCGCGCGATTACATCGTCGATACGATTACGTCTCCTCCCCGGCTCCTCGTTTCGCGGAAATTAACCTTTTGAATTTTCCCGCGCGATTCACCTCGCGCCGCGCAACTAGCGCGAGATAAGATTAGGTGTACTCGTAGATTGGCCTCTTCTTACGACTGGGATCGGTGCTCCTAACAATTTGGGACGTGGAGGATAACGAAGAGGAAAATGTCATCGGGGGAGTGTGCTCATCGCGTTTGATAATTTTCCTCCGGCCCACGTCGATTTAGTCCCCAGCTTCGTTATCTCTCCTTTTCCTCGCGGCCCGGCCACTCCGCTAAATCTTCGAGTTCCATCGCCTTCTTTAGCTACCGTACCTTCTTCTCCCTTGGGAAATCTCTCGACTCCTTCTCTTTTACTTTCTTCACCGGCGGCGCCTCTTCAACTCACTCGTCTTTCTTCTCCTCCCGCTCCCCTCCGTAAAACTCTTCGTCCTTCCTTCTTTTTGCAGGTGCCTTCTTCTACGTGCGTTCTCTGGAGCATGACGCTTGGCTTTCATTAGACCCTCCTCTCCCTCTTCCGTTCCTTCTGCTAACCTCCACTACCCTCCTCCTCCTCCTCGTGTTCGCTCTTCTATCTCTCCTCTCTTCTATCTCTCTCGCCTCTCATCGCCTTCCGTTGCTGCTGCCATTGCCACTGCCGCCACCGTCGCCGCCTCCTCCTCTCACCCTTCCTCTCATCCTTCGCCTCCCTTCTTTTTATCCCGCTGCGCGTGACCTTGCGAAGGTCGGGTGAACGAACAGCAAAGCCCAGCAACACGGGCGCACCGAGCGCGCCGACGATGCCTCCATCCCTCCTCTCCGCTCTGCTATAAGTCGGATGCTGCTATCCTCCGAAGGATGAGATACGCGCGCTCGAAGCAGAACTTCAGATGTTTTCTGAAGTACGTATTATCGAGGAAAGCGGGGACGGTCGCTCGTCTCGCTCGAGACCCGATGAGTTTACCTTAATGAGATGCGCAAATTTTCTTCGAGGAATAAGGGTGGAACACTCGGCAAGTACGACGGACAAATAACTTCTAGGGATTTCTAGTCGCGTGCTTCGTCGAGAGAATTTACTCGAATAAAAGTCAGCTCCCGTTTAAATTCGAAATTGTGATTCGCATTGAGATCGTCCAGATTGGTTTCGCAAGGAGGCCCTAATTAACGAGATCGTCGTGATAACCCTCGTTACGGAGACGGAGAACTTTTTTTATCATTGTACTGAACTTTGCCTACCTTTATTTTCCCGGGCCCCCACGACGAAGTGCGCACGCAAGGCGCGGAGAGTTCGCTTCTACCTCCTCGTTAAGGGGCGTCGAGCGTGTAACGTATCCAGAAATGCATTCACCAGACACCTGAAAAGGTAAACGCATATCCGATCTCGCGGAACGCATATATCCCTCTCGTCGTTCGTAACACCGAAAACCATCCTCTTACCATCTTGAAATTCGACTCTCCACCGAATACTCTCATTTTCATTATATCATCGAAGTCGCCGGGGAGATCGCTGGGACGCGGACACGCTCGTAAAATTCGCGCGACTCCGTCCTTTCCACTTTTCATTCCTCCTCCACACTCTTTTCCATTCCCCTGAAACTGAATATCCGCGCTTTCGCGGTGGGTCTCGGTCTTTTTGCTCGGCCGAGGAGAGGAGAGTCCGTCGGACATAGCCTGCGCGCCTGACTAATGTTACCTCTCGCATTAGCATACAGATAAATCATTAATACCGCGAGTCTTTAGGAAGTAATCAGCGATGGGTGTCCAGGTGTGAGTAAAGGACCGTACTTCATCAGGGTATATAATACGCTTCGTCGAGCGTGCGCGCGTGCGAGAACACCGACGGTGCCTACGTCCTTGGAATTGAAGTTGCACGCGAAAGCAAACGACCCAGGGGGAATGCGCGTTCCTCACCCGAATGCCCGCATTCCTACAGTTTTCTCAAAGGGTATTACCCGAACGTATCGAAACGATGGCGCGCCGACGTCTCCTTGGCGCCCTCCTCTTCCACCCCTCTCCCTTTTCATTTCCGCCTTTTAATCACTTTGCGCGCTCCCTCGCATAGGAAACACTTGGGTGTAGCGCGAGCAAAGGCGAATGCCAAAGTGAGAGGAAGTGAGGTGACGTGGTTCCTCCTCGTGGGTCGCCACGATCCTAGCGGCAAGCCTTTGATCCTCGAGGGTGGTATCGCTCGATTAAAATAGGTTCGGTCCGGCGAAAAGAGGAAAGAAAAGAGACGAGAAGGATGCGTGAATTAAGTCGCCATCGTCGAGCGAGAAAAATCACAACTGGACGGGATAATTTTCGAGTTGCTTCTTTCCTTTGCGCGCGTAAAGCGCTCCTGCGACGGTCCTACTTCCCGTCCCTTCGTTCGCACGGAGACGAGGAAGCGCCTCGATGATTTACCTTCTCGCCCGAGGAGGGAAACTGGTGGTGGGGTCGATTAGTTGCGAAAATAACTAATTAGTTTCTTGCGGCGCCCTTCTCCTTGGAGGACCTCGGGATTAGATTCGTCTCGGATCGCTCTACCCCGCCCCAAGCAATCCTTGGGTTACGAAGAAAGAAAGGGCGGAGAGGAGAAGAGTTTCCTCTTCCTCCCAGGGCATCGCTCTCGCTCGAGAGGAACGAGGAGACGGTGAGGATTAATCAATTGACTCCTCGAGCGCGACGATATCCTTTCAGGACACTTTACGGCGCCGTCTTACGCTCTGTCCCGCGAATCGAATGACAATTTGCAAATTAATGGCGGCGCCATTAAGCGGTCACGCGGGCGTAAATCTTGAACGCGCCTCGGCCTTGCGATCGAACGGGCGCGCGGGCGGAAGACGGTGCCGCCTTACTCGTTCGTTTCATCATCTTCGGTCTTCGTTCGCTCCTCCGTTCCGCTCGTAGGCCACGCGCTCGGAATGAAGACACCATGACGATCAGCGACCAGCCGAGGTGGTATGAGCTCGCGAGAAAATTTCACTGGAGGCGTACTTTGTGGAACGAAGAATGCGAGCGGATGCGACGGTGGACCCTGATTGAATTCCGCGGTGAAGCTTTCCTGGACAGGGTGAAGGGTCTCTCCCTGCGCGGTCGCAGAGGCGATCGTGCGAACGTTTAGGGGAAATTGTGGGGCTTCACCGGTGCCGCGCGTCTTTGTTGAATAGCGCACGTTGCCAGACGCGCGGACTCGGAATAAGACGAGCGAGTAAAGAAATTAGAATGGAAATAGAATTCGTTGGGCAAGAATTTTCTAGTAAACCACTGAGAACGAATAAATTAGGGTAAGGTTGATTGTTAATTTTTTTTATTTATATTCGAGAACACGGGTTGGGAGCAGAGTAAATTGGAGTACAGGGGATCCTTTATTGAAGGGAAATGTATGTTACGCCTACAGAAGTATGTTATTTTGCGCCAATTAATGTCGTCAATTAATTGGCCAGGGTGCTCGGCGGGCAACCTCGTTTTTATACCTCCCACCGACTTCCATCGCCTTTATCAATAATATCGCCGGCCCCGATCGGCCGGATGTTACTCAGCTAAATGCATAACTATCTGCGCATTACGCATCCGGCGACCCAGACCAATTAAAACACATTTACACTCACGGCGGTTTACGCTTACGCGCCTTTTCACAATTATCTCATTAACCTCAACGAATTCCTCGCTTTTTATCCCTCCGCGTACTCCCACGTCGCGCGCATTGTCCCTTTCCAGGAATCGGGAATTCTTACGCCCGTGTGTGTACGCATCCTTTTTACGAGAACGATTAACAAAACGGCGGAACAATTTTTCAGCGGCTATTCGTTCGGCCGATTCTCCAAACGAGAGAGATGATTTCCTGAGTCAGCGGGCGTCTCCGGTGCCGGCCGCGCTCGCCTTCGAGCCCTTTTACCCCCTCCGGAGCAGGCAGCAATTAAGCGAAGACCGAGTGGAACAAAATTGAAATTCAAGCGCGCGCTGCTTCGGGCCAAGCGTTTAGCGGGACTGTGTTTTCCTAGCGGAGACCGATCGATTCTCGCGTCACGGGTCTTCTCTTTCCCCGCGCGACAGCCTTAGGCAATCTCCTCTATCTCGAAGGAGCATGCTCGCGAGCTTTTCTTCTCCTTTCTCCGGCTCGTTTCAGGGCGCGGATAGTGGACGAGCTTGGAGCAAACCACCGTCACGAGCAACTGTTATGACGTGCCCGTACCATCGGCCATTCGTTAACTCGCTCCTCATTAGAATCCAGGCACGCGTGTCATTACGCTTGTCGGACGCGGCGCGCACCACGCGCGTCTGTCTTTTGCCTCATGCTCCTCTTGTCGGTGCCGATGGTGGCGGTGGCGAAGACGACGCATAGGAGGCCTAAGCGACGGACGAATATAAATCGCAAGCTCACGGGGTTTTAACCACGAGGAATCGACTAATGACGGTGAGCGAGCGAGCGCGAGACGTATGCACGTACGTGCTCGCGCGCGCGCGTTCTGCCGTCGCCAGCTCCTTTTGCCTTCTCGTTCGGCAGGTAGACAGCTACCGTGCACGGTTACCGAGCAGTCGTCGCCGTTGCCGCTCGTCGTTACGAACTTTTTGCCGCGAAATTCTTCCTACGGGGTCCACGCGCATTGTACCGGCCCTAATGCGTGGATCGCGCATCTACCAGCCATGAGAGAGCTCCAGCAGTTTTCCCCTTCCATCTTCGATCGACGATCCTTCTCCAAGTGCTTCGAGGTTCACGCGTTAAGGTTCCTTCTATTATTACTTGGTGGTATTAGTTGTTCCACTTTACTGTCGTAAGGATCTCGCGAGTGGCCCCGTCGAGATTCCGGTTGATCCCGCGTGTCCGATCGTTCTCCACGTTCACAAAAATGATTTATACCGAGGAGTAGGTAGATAGCAGAACAGGGATTTCGTGTTCCTTGAAATTACGTTTTACGTCGAAAGGTCGATATTCACGTAGATCCATCATCTCCGCATCGTTAGAGTCATCGATTTACCAGATACCGTTTTTGACTCGTTACAATTCCATCATCCCCGTTCTGACCCGGAATCCGCTCTCAGGAATTTCACCGAGAAGGGCTATTTCGGGAGCAACGAGCGCTCACGCAAGTGCACGATGGTGACTCGGTAAACTCACCACCCCGTGACCTGCTGTCGACCATCAATGGTGGAGGCGTCGTGTCGCATCGGTGCACAGGACGGTGGTGCGTGCCAGCGTACACGAGTGTCACGCACATGCCGGCGAACGGCCTACATGTCGATTCGCACGCTCCGGGGCATTGTCACGCGATACGTTTCATCGCGTGTAGGTAGGTAGGTAGATGGGTGGGTAGGTAGGCTGCTAGGTAGGTTGGTAGGTTGATGGGTACATAGGTGGATACGCGAGCAGAGCGCGCCCTGCGTGTGCGACGAGGGTGTTGGCGCGAAGGTGGAGTACGAGGGGATGAGCGGAGGTGAGGCAAGGTTGAGAGGGAGGAGGGTGGCCTCGTGCAGGTAACATGTACCCCCGAGGGCGCCCGCGTGTAAAAGAGACGCTCACGCGCCGATTATCGAGGCGCGACGCGTCGGTACACCTTGTTTACAAGTCGGCGGCGGCTGTGCTTTAAGGATTTAGCGGCGTTCGACTCGCGAGGGAACGGGCAGGGAAGAGTGGAGGACGGATATCGTGGTACACCCTGTGGGACAACAAATGGTCGTGGCCTGCGAGCGTTGCTCGACGAGCGGCGACACGCGATTCTTCGAGGTAAGGGTGGAGAACGAAAGGGACGCGAGGATGAGAAAGAGAGAAAGAGGAGGCGCGACAAATTTACTCGAGTTACTGGAGAATGACCGGTGGGTTATCGCGCGGATGAGGAGAGGGGAGGGTCCAATCGGTCATTGTCGTAAGGCGATTGAGGCTCGCATGCCTCTTGAGAATTTTATCGATCGATCCGTCGGCGTAAGTAGGGACGAGAAGTTTATCAGACCTGGTGGTCAATGTAGTTCGAAGCAAATTGCCCGGACGAAGGTGGATCGTTCTTGTAGATTTTATTTCTCGAGAATCGCTCGGAATCGAATTCGTTATCGAGCGATGGAGCTTGAACATTCACGATCCGCCGTGGAGAGCCTCGCGCGCAACGCTTCTCGTGCGAAAATAAACGAAGGATATTAAAAGAGGGATCGTCCGACGGTTTCCCAGGAAGAACGGAAGTCTGACCGTCGCTCCTCGTAATACCCACTCTCGTCTTCTTTCATCTTCCGCTTACGACTTCTTTCATCTCTGGCTCTCACGGAGCGCACAAAAACGAGGAGGCGGGTAAGGATGAAGAAGCGGCCGCTTGTTTCTCGTCCTTCATCTCGCGCCAAACAAACGAGCCGGTCGCAGCTCGGAATAAGTCGTCGTAATTCATTTGCCGGGGAATAAACGGAGGGGAATGACATCGGCGAGAGTCGCGAGGGAACGAGGCAAGACCTCCGTGTCTCTATTCTTCTATTCGCCTATCGGCCTGCCCGCCGTCTCCGTGCCCTCACTTTCTCTCCACTTCACCTCCTCCTCTTTCTTCCTTCATCTTCTCCATTCTCTCCGCGAACGTCCATCGCCATCGGCATTCGTCTTCCGTTTACGAAGGAAAAGCACACGGGCGACATCCCGGTGAGGATGGGGTCGTCGTATCCGGTTGCATGGAAATCTCAGGGCTCCCTTCAAGAGGGAGAATTTTACTGCCTATGCCTCTCCTAGACGACAATGAGTACCGCGGAATGTCTTCATCCATTCGCGCGAGCGTCCTGTCGCGTGTTCCCTCGTCCCACGGATGAGAGTCGAGAGTGAGACGTCGAAGTCTTCTCTCGGGACGATGGACGATGGGGCAACGGGGTTTTGAGTTGGGGTTGCCTGGTCATCTTCGATCTGCAAGAAGATCGCGCGGTGAGCGGAACCAGACGAGAATTTCACTAGAGATAGATAGATAGAGAGAGAGAGAGAGTTGATGCAGCGAAACGTTCTTCGGATCGCGACACCAGGATGGAAATATTAACGATATGGTAAATGACACGGCGATCGAATATCCTTAAAGTACGATGAAATAGGGTTCTTGGCCGCGCGCAGGAAGGAAGGTTGCGCGCGCCAGGAGGAAAATCTCGGGGACGACTCTGCGAGAGGCGTATGTATGGACGCGCAATGTCGGGTAATATACAGTCGTGTTTCGCCAAGAAGACGACGCACACGTGGCGTAGAAATTCCTAGGAATGTCGTAAAGCCGAACAGGCGGATGTCTCTTTGATGCGCAGGACGTTAACGTTTAGACGATCGGGGGTCCATAAATCTGTAGGCAATGAGATATAAATAATACGCGGAAAGTGAAGTCAACGAGTGTGTACGCGCTAAAAGGACACTCAAGAGCTTTTTGTCCCGTCCAGTCATTATAATTTATCTCCCGTGTGTTCCACGCGACGACGACAACGAACGCGCGAATTTCGAGAATCTTTAATTGGACGCAACGGGACTCTCCCGATGATGTATCCGAAACGGTGATGGTTGTCGGACGTTATTGACACCTTTACTTGTGCGAGTAGGTATAGAAGGTAGAAGAAGGCAGGGATGGAAACGTCGCCACGCAAAATTGCCCCATAAATCCATCGGGTCGCGTAGGTAGGCATACGTCCCTTCGAACACGACATTTCCTCTTCCTCCTCTTACACTTTTCCATTTCCCTGTTCTCCTCTCGTCTGTTCTCTCTCCCTTCTTTTCTCTACGACCTCGTGCTCGTCCCACCGTGCTCTTGCTCCACGCGTAGCGACACTTCTTCATAAAAGCTGGCCACGAAGGAACGCGAAGAAGCGCGAGAAAGCCGAGGAGAACGACGCTTTTACCTTTGTATTTGCACGCGCGCCTATGCCCGCCATCGAGCAAACAGCCTGGGGTAAGTCTTCTCGCGAAGGAGACCAATGGAGAGAAGGAAGTGGCATTCCACGGGAATTCGTTAGCCGTTCGCTTCTAGCCTTCTTCGCGCAACATTATCGAGGAATCGCGGAACTGACTACCACACGTCGATTCGCGAAAATTATGATGGACGATGGACGATCGGTTCGTCCGCTTCGTTCTGGCCTCGCGCTCTAAGGAATCATCCCTGCGAAAAGATGGGCACACGTGGCAAGCTCAATCGAACCCTCGTCCTTTTCCATCGCGCTCGATGATGATCCATTGTGCGCGCAATCGCCGATACCGGAGAAGGAGGAGGAGGAGGAGGAGGAGGCGCGAGAGGTCGAGACCACGCGAAAGGAAAACGTCGAGGCTCCTTCACGGACCAGCAACCGAAGGGATCTTAGCCCTTTCGATTCGCCTACTCCTCGTAGCTGCGAAGGTTCTTCGTTCTGGGGTCCTGCCGATTGCTCGCATCCCTTTTCTCTCCCGAGAGAGAAGCTCGACGTCGCTCGACCTTCTCCGACAACGTGACGCCACCGCGAGTATATTCCAGTCTCGAGGACGTTCTCGCCGGATTATTAGGCATGCAGATTACCTGTCCGTTGCCACAGGGAGGTGGAGAGAGAGCAGCAACGCGGCAGCAACGGCAGCGCGATCGCGTGCCTGTCCCACGCCGTTTTGCGGCTTGTTCTCCACCTCTTGCTGTTCTTGATGCCACCACCCACCCCCTACCCCGTCACGGTTTATTCTCGAGCAAATACTGGCGACGACGAGGACGGCGACGACGACGTGGACAGGTGAGGTCTCCTAGGGGTGGGTAAAGCCGTGTCTGCGTCGGGCACCAACATCACGGCTTTTCGTCGTCACTGCCGGATTCGTCGACGGGTCCCCAGTGATAGGAGAGAGGGTACGCGCATGCTTCAAACGAAAGCGTCGAGGGAGAAGTACTCACCGAGACGAACGGATAATGTAAAAGGATCTTGCTCACAATGTTACCGAAGCTCTCGATCGCAGCAGGAGCTCGCAATCAGTCTTCTGTCGCACCTGCATTAGAATTTTTTTTTCGTTTTTCATTTTCCTCTACGCTACGATTCAGAAGCGCCATGAGAGTACCGAGCGCGAGTTCGAGATATCCTCGTAGAACTGAATCCACCTTGGGCCGATCATCGTGGATTCTCGTCCCTCTTCTTCTTCTTTCTCGTCCCGCTTGAATGTCCGTTGCCGATCTCCAGCATCTGCCGCGACGGAGGACGAATGGTAGATTTGCTCGCACAAGAGAGTCCTCGAACACCGAGGATTATCCGTGTGCACGCGTGACTGCAGGACGAGTACTATCGTGGGGAAGAGAGATGGGATGGAGACCCTCTTCTTTAATTCTCGCTTTCATTTCTACAGCTCACGTACCATAGTCAGAGCCACGTTCAAAAGCTTCTCAATCGATCGGGACGTCGCTCGTGCTGCGGATTCTCTTGCGTAATACCCTTCGCGTTCCTTTTCACGCGACTTCCTGCAACTTCGTTCGTGATTGCACGCGGTTTGGTCGCAACCCGGTAGTTGACGCGAGACGAGGTAGCACAACGACACCGAGGTCGCTACAATCGTATTAACCCTCCCATTCGTTTCTTTCATCGTGGGATCAAAGTTGGAGAGGAAAAAGATCGGGCCTTTAAATTCTCAGCCACCCTCTACCCTCCAATCCAGTATCCATTCTCGATCGACCGGATACACAAATCGAGGGCCGTCGAAGGTACGTCCACCTATCGTCGTCGTACGTCACAACGCTGGTGCGCGTGCGCGGGCGAGTACTCGCAGGAGGGTGGGACGTGCGTATGCGCGAGCGCGAGAGACGCCGTGTGGCCTAAGGGCCTCGGTGAAGCGTTTCGGATGAATATGCATGAGCCGACCGGCACTTCATAATATCATTCTGCCATACATCAGGCGGAGACCACCAATTTACTTTAGCCACGTACCACGGTGGTATGTGCCAGGTACTCTGGTATCGCTTCGCCAGCTCTCTTTCTCTTTCTCCTCTCTTCTTTCTCCTCCTCCCTCTCCGTCACCTCTGCCTCACTTCATCCCCTTCTCCCCTCTTCTCGCCCTCTCCTTCTCTCTCTCCCTTGCTCTCTTCCTCGGTATTTACATAAGGTTTATTTACGACGTGAGTATTTATCTTCCGCGCTATCGCTCGCATTCCCCTGGTAAGACCGCGTGCCACCCTCCCTCTCCTTTCTCCCCGCTACGCCCCGGCGTAAGTAGTTTACGACGATTTTTCATCCCTCGCGCTCGACCTGGCGTCTCGGTGCGAGCGAGCGAGGCAACGTTCGGCGCGCATACGCGCGAAAGAAAGGCGATTACGTGGTCCCGTACGTAGGCACGTATAGGCACGAACAACGATCCTCGGTTCTTGCCGGAGCCCGCCCGTCCTTCTTAACGACTGGCAACGTCGATGGGCGGAGGACGACTTTATTGCCCGTCGAACAGGACGTACGACCTTTAGCCTCGCTTCCGGCGTGGAACGATCGGGGAGTAGATATTCCTCCCGCTCCACCTCCCTCGAGGCGGTCAGGTGTAGCTTCGTTGCGCTTTACGGCCTGCTTGCGCGTGCGTGCACACGCGCACCCTGTCCTTTGTCTCCGCGGGCACCTGCGATTCCTTTCCTTCTCGAATTTGCAATCTCGCTCCGGGGTAGACTCGAGGTA
Organism: Tiphia femorata; assembly: GCA_944319695.1. Lineage (NCBI taxonomy): Eukaryota > Metazoa > Arthropoda > Insecta > Hymenoptera > Tiphiidae > Tiphia > Tiphia femorata. Next base: position 5,483,306 of record OX090899.1, read on the forward strand.
TTGCGCGCGGTTAGTGGATGCAACAAATCGTAGATTTCGCGTGCGTGAGATCGTTCGGAACAGGATCGCGTTCGCACAGGTAGCAAAGTCTCTCAAGGGTTGGAACCCTCATCACGGTCTCCGCTCGTGCAGAAATGTCGAGAATTGAATATCGCGACGAGAGTTCGCGAGGGAAGGAGAGGACGAAAGGAGGATGCCCGATGCGAAGAGACGATTCTCATTCTTCCTTCCGGCTCGGTGCCTCCTCGTTGGATGTCTGTCCGCTCGCTTGGACAGAATTCTTTCGCAAACTCGTATTGGGATTCCCACGGGAGGTTATAAAGTGTCTCTGGAAGAATAAGACTTTTTGTCTTTCCATTCTCGTTTTTCCTTCGTCCCTTATTTCTCAACAAGTCATCGAGAAATCGAGCTCGCGCGGTGGAACATCGCGTACTCACTTCGCGCGAGTCTTCGAGCCGTAAATTATCCGGAGCTCGCGCAGGTGTAGCGGAGCGTGGAACATAGTTGCGAAGCGTGGCAAGGGTCAACGGATCGAGTCTTAGTACCACCATGTTGCGTCGTCGTATCTCGTTCTGCTCTGACGCTACTTATCCCAGACCTAACCGATCCTCTCGGAGCTTCGCGACGAAGGTGGTTCCTCCGCTCGTTGCTGTCAGCCAGTCCCCCTTCTCTCCTCTTCTCTCGTCCTCTCGATTCACCTACCAGCGGGAGAGAAGAAGATCGAGAGCGCGGGGTCACGTGGCCGTGGAAAAAGGAGAATCCTCCGAAGGGCGCATCTCGTCACAGTCAAGTTTACGGCTCTCTTATGGTCGGGCATCACCCCGTAATCAGCTGGCGATATTTCACGGATTTCAAGCAGCGCGCCGCTGCTGTCCGATCCGCCGCGAGTCCGAGTGCTGCTCCTCTTCGTGGTCGATGGGTGAGAAGAGGACGGGTGAGATGGAACGAGGGGAAAGAATCGCCAGGGGACGGCCGACGAGCGGAACGAAGGATGAAGTCGCGCCGTTTCGTGAATCGTCGAGGCGTCGGTGAATCGCGTAATTCGTCTTGTCATTAATATTTGCCATCGTAGCAGGCCAAAGTCTTCTTTTGTGCGCGAGCGCACCTTGATTTGCGAAATCGAGCTTCGATAGAGATCGAACGTACTAGCTGGAAGCTAGAATAGAATCCGTGAGACGATGTTTCCTCACCGTGGCACTCCGTGTCGATGACCTTCGCGCGCCGCAGCAGCGACAGGCGCGAAAGCAAGAAAGCGAGAAAGGGAGGTGAGAGTGGTCGGAGGGAGGAGGGTGCTCGTTGGGCGTCCGGCGCTATTAGCGAAGCTGACGCGAGTAGACGCGAGATGGGAATCCGAGTGCGAAATAAGTTTCGCCGGTTTTTCCTACGGGAGTGGAGATAGGAGTCGCCGGAGAGACCGAAATAATTTTTAATCACCGGCCATTCGATCTTAAAATATCGACGTCGATCCTAATAGAGTCCCGCGTAGGCGAGGAGTCCAGACACGGGGTATCGGACGCGCATCAGCCCGGCTCATTACCAGGACACCGGTAATATCCATTATCATTATTATATAGTAGTATCATTCCTCGTGATGATTATGGGAAGCTCTCTCCCGTTCCCTCTTCGTTCGGCGTTCGCTCATTCGCTACCGGGCCTCCTCTCCTCTCTCTCTCTCTCTCTCTCTTTTTCTCTCTCTTTCTCTTCGAACAGAGGTGGAAGAAGAGCGCAGACGCGGGTAGAGAGATGACTAGGCTTGCGTGCCCCTGATGCCGGTGTCGTGATGTAAAACCGTCGGGACTCGCGGGCCCCCTCCTTTTTTGTTCATCCTCGTCGACGTTAAATTTATACCAGCTACGTAATTAAAGTCGAAATAGGATAATTCGTTACACGAAACTGCCGTGCCTCCCTGCTGCCCTCTCCCTCTCCTCAGGTTCCAACAAGTTCGCCTCGTTACCTTCGTCATCTTCGCCAAGAGACACCGATCCCTCGGCTCCTAGCCCAAGCGCATTACCTTGCCCGCGAAGTTTTACGCCACGTCCCGGCGCTTTGCCGAAGGGACCCGCTCGTCCGTGCCTCGAGGCGAAACGCGCGCGAGATAGCCGGAGAAATATTCCATTCTATCGGTGCTCGTGCGGACGCATATTCGATACGTTCCACGCGATTCGTGAGAACCACGTTGACCCGCAAAACTATAACGCCTCGAGGATGTTGCGCCAAAAGTAAGCCAACCTTCTCCTCTCTCCTTCACCTCGCCTCGCGTCTCTCCTTAGCTCTTCGTGTCGTCCCCCTAGGCTCGGCCGAGGTTGAGGCATTAACTCCACCGACGTAAACAGGATTTCACGGAGCTCGTTAGGAGCGGGCATACACCCGAGGGCCTCTTAGATCCGCGCAGATTACGTATTTGCGCGGTGACGGCTCGCGGGAGATTCTGCTGGCGCGGCTAGGTAGCCTAGCTCGAGGAGGTAGGTGGCACTCGCGAGCATCACCGTAGAGAAGAGAAGGAGGAGGGATGGAAAAAGGGAGAGAGGAAAGAATGGCGCGATAAAAATCTTTCGGAGGGTTGCACCGCGACGGTGGCTCTGGACGCGGTGGAGGATGAAGAGGAGGACGTGAAGAGGAAGGGCGAAGACGATGATAAGAGGTGGCACCTCTAACCCTCTTCGCTCCTTCCCTTTCCCTTCTCCCTTTGTATTTTTCCTCTCTCGTCTTCTCCCTCTTCGCTCGTCCCTCTCCGCTCTCCTCCTCTTCTTTCTCTCCCTCCTACTTGCACTCAGCCTCCGTCCTAATCCCACCGATCTACCGAGTCGGTGGACAGGACGGAATCATGTCGGCGACCTCGCAAGGCCTCGCCAAGGTCGTACGTTGAGCTCTCGCGAGCTCTCCTGCCAGCAGGAGGTGTTCGCCACCACCACCATCACTACCATCACTACCACCACCACCATCACCATCGCCTCTGCCACCTCTCTACCTCTACCACTAGAAACAACACCACCGCCGCCACCAGCATCACCATCGTCATCAGCATCATCATCGTTACTTCCACCGAGCGGGTGTATCCCGCTGGATCGACTTCGTGACTCATTTGCGGACGTATCGGCGCCCTCCGTTCCCGCGCCACCGTTCTCTCCATTTTTCCATCCCTACCTATACTCCTCCTCCCGAGAGAGCCAAGGATTAGGGACGTCCCGCGCGCGGTGCTTTAACGACGACCATCGATCCGAGCGTAGAGGACGAGAGTCGAGAGAGAAAACGAGAGAGAATGAAAATAGAGTGGAGGCCTTTAGAGAAGTATCCCTCGTAATTTCCGTTTCGCTCTCTCGGCCTCGTCTGGTGCTTCGTGGGTCGATGCTCCTCTTTCCACCCCAGTCGGTTTCTGTTTTCTCGAACCTATAACCTGGAGGTAAAGAGACGAGGAGAACGGAGAAGGAAATCCATTGATATTGGATCCTCCTAACGATTCTCCGCGCGGATTCACAGGTCGCCGTGGACGCGAAAGGGGGTATCGATGTTAAATATCGAACCAGATTCACCACCGGTAAACTGCTCGGTGTAAGCATCTTAGCTCCATTCAAGCGTACCATTAGAATAAAATTCGACGTCGCCGGAGAACGTGTCGCCGCTCTTATCGTCGATCTACACGATCTCGTCGATGATTCTCGGCAAGGTGTAGGACGATCTTGTCCTCGCGCGGCGATCGGGTCCTCGGATCGTTTGAGAATTTAGAGTCTGTTTATGTAACGGCGTCACTCGGGGGTGTCGGCCACCTCGTCCCGATCGATCGTAACCAGTGAAATTGAACGTTTCCTTTATCGCGCGACACTTTGCGATTTGCTCTCGAACGAGGCCGAGTCCAGCCGCAGGGATTTACGCGATTGGTTCGCGCGTATCGGAACGATATTCGAGCGAAGGGTGGCGAGAGGTGGAAGGGAGAAACGATCTCGATCCGATTCACGCGAAGGGGGACCACACGCGTACACCCTCGCGAGATCTCGAGACGTTCTCATCTCGACGTGGTCATCGGCCTGGACGGGGCACTTTTCTGTGGGATTTATCTCGGTGACGCCACTTCGCGGTCCTTCTTCCACGAAGGAGAGAAAGAGACGGAGGTCGCGTGGGAGGGTGAGAGAGGGATCGAGAGATCGTAGAGAAGCAGAAGGGCATCGTAAGCGGATACCGCGAGGACGAGTCGCGCGGCACTGCCTGGCGCCATTTTATTAAATCGTCCTCCTCGCGTCCCGATGTCCTCTTCCTCCTTCTCTCTTCCTTTTTTCGACTCTCTTGCCCTCCCGATTTCACCTTCCTCGTTCCTCGTGCCCTTTCGGCGCCCCTTCCACGGTAAGGCGCAACGAGCAACAAACCAGTTTACGATAACTTAACTCTCATACGTACCGCGGAGTGCCTTGCCCTCTTTTGCTCTCGGTATCTTCCACCACCACCCCGCCTCGTCTTTCTCTTCGTCCCTTCGTTCTCCATTTACTCTCTTTCTACCTTCTCTTTTTCGTTCCGCTTCCCGAGAGATCATCCGCTCGAGATCGTTTGGCCGCCGCCTTATCGCCGCGAAAGAAATTACCGCGAGCGCGTCGTATCTCTCCCGGAATACCTGCGAGCGTCGTGGCGTCTCGTCGTCGTTGTGGATGGAGCCTTATGGTCGGTTCGCGATGTAACGACGAGCACGACGGAGAAGAAGAAGAAGAAGAAGACGGCGACGCCGCCGCCGCCGCCGCCGTTCGCCACGCTTGGCGCCAGACGCCCTCGCGGGACGACGTTCCTCCTTCGTGCGCGACTTCAATTACCCACGCCCAGGAGAAAACGAGCTTCGTTAATCAGATTTAATCTGCCCCGATATACCCGGGCAGCGCGAACTTATCCCGGTAATTAATATCTCCCGATGGTAATTAATGCGATTTGTAAATACGCCGATCGGTAAAATTCACGGTTATGCGAGGAGAAACGTCGTTAGATCGTGGAGGGGGGGTTGAAAAGGGGGGTAGAGAAGGAACGTCGCGCGTTAATGACTCCCCTTTTTTCCTATCGTTTCCTACGGGCCGCTTTATTTATCCCGTCCTATCCCGAGCGCCTGGGAATATCCTCGCGAAGATGATGACGCGAATCTTCCTCCCCGAGGGTGGTACATCTTTACGATTCTCTTCGCAAGGGACACGCGAAGTGCGTTGTTCTTGTCTACGAAACTTTTGCCGTACGAGAGTCGCGCGGCTTATATTGTGCGCGTTAAAATTCACGTCGGTGATAAATCGCGCGAAGCGCGGTGTAAACGTCGAACGTGTCCGTGGGAGATCGCGATTAAATACGCTCGCGATTTTCTTAATTTCGAAATTCTTAACTTCGCGAACACGAACGTAGTCGGGAGTATAATCTCGTGGCCGAGCTGATTCTCGTGCTATTTCGTAGTTACGTTGTATACGAAACCAGGTGGATTTACGGGATGTCTTCGAGGTAGACCACGTCGATCGACAGTTTTATCTTCGCTCTCTATTACCCTCGTCGACCAATATATCCTATCGATTCGTCCAATTGTCCGCGTCGATCGTCCATTACGTGCCTCGTGCGTGCGAGCGACTTTACCATCGGGTACGTCATCCTCGCGAACAGCGGGATTAGGTTGTAGATTAGCCTCAGGTTACACCGAGACATTGTTACTCCCGCGAGATTTATCGTTGAGTACGTTCAATGCGCGCCATGTATCATACCTCCGTCCATTTCTTCCTCTTTCCGCTCTCCTTTATCTTTTCCTTACTCGGCCTCCTCCGGTCGTGCTCGCTTGTCATTGTCACCGAGAAGTCACCGGGTTCGTCCGCGGATGGCTGTGACGATCGAAGAGGTTCGTTGCGGGAAGGCTCGAGCGAACGAGCGAGTCGAGCTACTCGCTCGAGCATTCCACAGGGGTAGTCGGGTGAACCGAGGAGAACGAGGACGGTGGAGTTTCGCCGTAAGCATAAGAGCCGAGCGGTACGTTAATAATATGCTAATGCAACGTTATACAGTCGCGTTATTACCGCCAAAGTGAAAGTGAAAGCTGGCTCGAGTGAACTAACGAAGTAACCGTTACACCGAATATTAATGAGGCGGGCTCCTGATCATTATGAAAATCTTCTTCTAGGGGAGTGTATAGTAAGAAGGGGTAGTAGGAGGCACGTGAGACGGGATCCTTGTAAAACGTTGTAAACGAGTTCGTCGTTAGGAAGGCACCCTACCCCCGTTGACCCTCGTCTTGGAAGGGCGAGGAGGAGAAATGCAAAATCCCTGGAACGCTTTGCATTATAAACTCGTGCCTGCGCCTATTCGAGCGCTTATAAGCTCGCCCGCGAGAAATTCAGGGGTCCGGCTTATTATCCTTGCGAGATTGGGGCCGTATCTCATCGTCTTTACCCCAGGGGAGGACCAGCCGGGATTTTCAAATGTGATCTCAGCTGGTCGGTGGAAGAGCCGCGCTCAAACGAATCTTACAGTTGGCTAAATCCAACATAGTGGTGATTGTGTACGCCTCGGCTGAATGGCTCTGCGCATTGCCTCGACGTCTGACCACCGGCCGATTCTCTCCACGCCGTCCACCCCACCTCTCGTCCTCGCGCGCTTCGTTCACTCGTGTTCTTCACTTTCTCGTTCCATCTTTCTCGCCCCCAACCCCCAGCCTCCCTCGTTCTACCCTGCATGATAAAGGGAGTCTTTTGAGAGGCTCTTCCACCCGAGCCACACGGCATTCCTTCGCTCCGCGCGCCACGTAAATATACCGCGGAGACCGGTAGCGAGGATCCGAGGGAAAGAGAGGCCGGAGGAGGAGATGGCGAAGAGGAGACGAAGATAGGGAGGCGGTTTCGCGCCCGGCACTCTTGAGGGACGAGCGTTAAATCATAAATCCAGTAAATGACCGCCGCGCGGCGGCCAGAGGACGGTGTTCGCACCTACGTGGAACTCTCGCGTCCCTCCGAGCGGGCGGCGCCGGGCGACGTCTTAAATCAGTCATTTGTCAACGTTGCATCGAGCCGCGGAACGAGCCGCACCCTTCGTCCTTTTCGTCTCGTCGAACATTTTACCGAGACTTCTTTATTTCTTTTTATTTCCATCGCTTCGATCGAAGTTCTTCTTGCTCCCGCTTACCATCCTCAGCTTCCACTCGCGAGAGGACCGAGCGATTAAAACCGATTTCATTCTCACCCGTGATACGAAAGCTTAGCGCGCAGTCTCTATTTGGTGCGCGTCGGAGGACACCGTTAGCGGGGTATTATGGGTTACGACTAACGAGACGCGACGCCTGCACGCGCCGCGGCACGTTGGCCATTAAGGCGCGTGATTACGTTCGGACAATAGCTTTTTCATATACCCTCCTCCTACTTCTCTTCCTCACCGCGTAGTTGCGGTACAGTAGTAGTAGTCGTTACAACGCGCTTGCGTCCAGGTAATAACTGAATTAACGAGTTGGGCTACTCGTGTACCACCGGCGCGAGGAATTTACGAGGGTCTCCACTTGTGTTCACCCGGGCACTACGCGCTGGCCTTGCGCGAACGCGAGAAGGAGGTGAACGTTAGAGCGCCGTTGTAGGGTAGGGCGATAGTTACAGGTCGTGCGGATAGGCCACTCGGTACAAGTAACAAACCGGTGAACGACGAATTTGGGAAATCAGAGGGCGTCAACCGGCCGGGGTCGGGCCATGCGAGTGCCAGCCAGCCAAAATCGATACTAATCGAATTAACCGCGCAGCTGGCTAACTCGATTCTCGTCCGTTTTCGCGAGGTAATCACGTTAATATCGGCAACCTGACGGTCTGACCTCCGCCCTCTCCGACTTCATTAAGCCCGCGCCGCTACGCCTCTACGCGTTTAGTTTTACCGCACCGTTCTCCATCCAGCGCCGCGGATACTCCTCGTTCCCTTCCTCGTCCTCCCACGCTCGCCGAATTATCGTCCTCTCCTTCCTTAGTTCGTTAGACGAGGTCTCCTCGGCGGAGCGGTAGGACGGGAGGGTAAAGATGAAGGGCGAGCGAGCGCTCGTAAAGAGAAGCCCTTCCGCGCCTCTCTTAATGACCCGTATCAAGGAGCACTTCGTTTCGTAGGCGAGACGTTAATTTCCGAAAATTAAGCCGAGGCACAAGGGTGCTCCGTAGGATGCGCGTGGAATTTAAACGATTTCACCGGCTAGCTCGCAGACGTGGCTCAATATTTGTTCTCCCGTATATCGCAGCGAAGAATCTCGGATCGGTTCTCTTACGCTCGAGTGGAAGAGTGTCTCGAGTCGTTCTTCCGTCGCGTGGAACGATTTAAGCTGACGAGTTCGTGGACTCGCGAAACGTATTGATCGCGCGCGCGCGCGAAATATCGAGCGTTCTAAAAGCGAGCGAGGAACAGGCATCGCGGGCACGCGAACTGGCGCGCTTCGAGCGAGCGAGCGAGCGAGCACGAGCGCGTAATCCCCCGTGCCGCACTAATGATCGCATTGGCAATTAGTCGAGGCCTCCCCTATAAATCTCCTCTAACTAATTACCCTTTACACTCCCAACCCCCGAAGAGGACCACACGGGCGCGCGGGTCGACCTCGCGGTTAAACGCTAATTATTATCCTTGTCCGCGATAAATTAAACTGCCAGACGCCACGGCATCGTCGAGTGTACCTCTCCTCTTAGCTCGGCCTCGTACGCTCGCTCGCTCGCTCGCGCGCATGCGCACGCGCGCGTGCCCGTGTTCGTGGCGCGTCTCTCTCGTTGGGAGTAGTGCGTGCGTGCCCGCGTGCGCGCGCACGGGGGGTAGAGCCTTGTCCCGAGCGTTCGCGATGTATCGAGAAGAGGAACATTCGCCGCCCGTCGGTTTTTCGCTTATTCGGATTCGTGTTATACCCGCACGGCGCCCTTCGTGTAACAACGTTACCTCTGGGTCTACCCTCTTCCTCGGAGTCCACACCACCGTCGACTCCTCTCGCGGTTCCCCTCGTGTCATCCTGGATTTTCATTCGCGCACAAGCCACGATCCTCCTGTTACAGCGGCGGGCGTCGCGTCGCGCGGGACACGCGAGCCTTTTCAAATTTATTTATACCCCGTGAAATTTATGCTGCCGAGCGCACCAGGTACACCCGTCTCGCGCGACGTCCGCGCGAAGGGCGGACGGAGGCCCACTCCACTCGTCGAATTATATCGGTACGCTTGTACTTCTTCGGCGAAGAAATTATTCTCCACGGCGAGACGGGATAATGTTCCATTTTACGGATAGGCTCGATGCGCCGGCCGATTCGCGGTGGCAGGATTGGCACGACGGTCCAGAGAATTCTTGGACCAAGTCGAAGAATCCGCTCGCGATAGCCGCGCAATATTATCTAATTAGTCGCGGACGTTTCCTGCTAATAAAGTCGTACCGATATCCGTTCGGGCGAGGGGAGCGACGAACACGCGTTTACCTCCCTCTAAGGATATTTATAGTGAACTCTCGAGCGGCCGGAGGAACCGAAACGATTCCGGTATCCAGGATGAAAGACACCGCGCGACCTCGCACTCGTAAAGTAGCCGGGACAATCTTGTCGCTCTCCGTTCTCTCTTTTCTTCATCTGCTTCTCTCCTTCCTTCCGTTTCTCCTCTCGTATCTCCGGGTCCTGTCTCCCCGTAGATCACTTCGCCTACCTCCCTCTCGTCCCTCTTCCCACTCGCCTCCTTCTACCTGGCATTGCCGCGCTTCTGTGCGCTTCCTCCTCCCTTCGGTGTCCATCCTCTTCCTCTTCTTTTCTCCTCTTCCTTTACCCTTCGTCTTTCTCTCGCGTTCCTTCCACACGCGTTCCACCATCCCTGCTCACCTCCAGAGCGTCCACCCGACTTCGTTACTCATTCCTCCTCCTCTCATTTCCCTTAAGTTTTCTCCCTTCACCTCTCTCTCTCTCTCTCTATCTTCCTTCCTCCTCGCCCTCTCGACGCTCCTCCTTCTCTTACCGCCAACCCTGCGCGCGCTGGAAACGACGCTGAAATGTTGGCTATGCCGATTACCGGCGATGGATATACGAGATAATGAAAAGCCTCGTCCTTCTGGCGGTGCCTCTCCACTTCCGCATCTCTCTGGCTCTCTCTGTCTATCTCGCTTTCGCTGATGCACTCCTTCTCTCTCTATCTTTGCTCGCTCCTCGCGCATACCCACCGTTTTCTTGCCGCGTCCTTCTCTCTCTTTCCTCATCTCTCGTTCCCTCCCGTCTACCTCTCCTCTACATTCGCCACGGAAGGATTCTCCACGGGGAAACCTCGTGGATTTCCCGCGGTGCCACGCGCGCCGCAACAAGAGAGGGAGAGACCTTCTTCTTCTTCTTCGCGGAATGCTCCTCCTTCCGCCCTTCTCGCATCTCTTGGACCTTCCTTTCTCTCCATCTCGCGCGTCTTCCGATTCACCTCGAGCTCCTTTTACCGACATCAGGAATTTTCGACGGCTCGTTCGAATACGAATGAGCGCCCTCGTGGGTACCCACCTTGGGCAATTCGTTTTCTCGGCCTCGATCGCGGCGCGAAACGATCGTTTCCTCTTTCTCGAGGATCGATCCGATCGAATGAGAGAAATCGGAAAGGTGCTCGAGAACGGAAACGTCTCGAACAGGATGATCTTTTAGTTAAATTGCAGCTCCCGCGAAGCTCGTAAAATATGCTTCCAATTTATTTGGGAAATGGGTCGAGGGCGAGGTGATTTTCATTTTGTAGAGGATATCGATGACTCGAGTCTTCGAGCGTGAAGGTCCGGAAACTTCACGAGTGACGTGGTTGAGCGGTAGCCCGAAGGTCGCGCGAGGACCTTCGCAACCTCGCGGCGTTCACCAACTTCTCGTCGTCACGTAGCCCCTATACGACGCGTAATGACAGGCCCTAACAAAAGTGAGGAGAAGAGATGAGAGAGGCCCGATTGCCGGCGATTCGGTCTCCTCGTTTCTTCGCTCCTCTCTCTCTCTCTCACTCTTTTTATTCGCTCGTCTCTCTCTCTCTCGCGTCTCCATCGCTTTCTCGGTAGCGAATAGATTGCACGAGCGGAGCGAGTCGAAGGATCATCACCGAAACGTGACCGCTACCGGGCAATCGCTCTTTCGAGTTTTCTTCGTCGTCGTGAGATTTCCTTACGAACGTACTCGTTCTCATTCTCACTCCCGCGACAATCTCCACCTACCTTATTAACATTTCGTTTCTCGTCTGTTACAGACGCCCAAATGGAGCAGGGCTACAGATCGGAGGTGCAGGAGCGAGCGCTGGTGGTGTCCCTGCAAATGTTCAATCTGATCCTCGAACGTGGAGTATCCTTGCTGAAGGCACAGCTCGAGAGCCGGGCTGAAACGAGACTGATCGTAGACGAGGATATGCAAGTCCTTCTACCGGCCATTAAAGTGAGTAGCAATTTTCTTCGTCGATTGCCTTCGCCCGGAACTTCTCCGCCCTTCGCGGGAGAAATACAATCTTGCAAACTACAAATTTGCAATGGTATACGCCGATCATCATCCTACGATTTGCCACTGTACGACTCATTTCCGCTGTGATTCTCTCCGAAGAGAGCGAGCAACCCCCTCGCACGTACCTACCAAAGCAATAACTCCCTGTCCTCGGTATCACGAGAAGAGGATCAAGAAGCATTCTCCAACCGACCTGATCACTCGTCGTGGTGCCGTATCTTCTTCGGATCCAGCGTCGATATTCAAACGACCCGAGACCTCCCACCCATCCATCGAATACGACGCACCTCGCCTCTTCTCATTCTCCCTCGATCGACCCACCTCTCGAAGATCGAACACCATCCACGATTCCACCTCCGCCTCCTCTTACGCATCGGAGGTCAAGCCAAAGGTCCTCACGATTCTCGTTCAACTCTTCTCTCCCTTCGTTCCTTCCTTCCTTCCTTCCTTCCTTCGATCCCATTCTCCTCCTCCTCATCTTTCTCCTCGTCTTCGTTGTCCACCACCTCGGCCACCTCCTCCAGCCTTATACGAATACGCCAGCCTCTCCCAGAGCAACTCTTCTTCCCTCCGACGATTTATGAAGCGCGCGCACTCGCAAGGAGGTTCGCACCCACGCGGGGTCCGCCGGTGGCCGGTGTCAGGACCTGGACCTGGTTCGCTCCGTGTGTCCCGACTTATTATGCAATCCTGCCGAGTCCACCACCATCGGCCGGGCGATTAATGCACCTATCGCACGTAAGCTATGTAGGTGCGAGCGCGCATGCGCCTGTGCCTTGCGCGCGTTTCGTTTCCTCGAGCGTCGTTCGACGTCGATAAAGGTCAGAAGTCGACCCCGATGACGAGGCATCGCCATCGGTGGAATCATCGACGGATAAGTCCTCCTCGTTCCTTCTTCTTCTTCTTCACCTTTCCACCGCAGGATCTCCTGCCTCTCTTCCTGATTCCAAGGTACCCACGCGTCGAACAGTGGCGTAGCTAGAGGCGGACCTTACGCGAAGGTTTCAGCCTGATCTTTTTACGTCCAATCCGTTTTAATTCGTTTATTTTCGCGCGACGTTAAACCCTCGCGCTATAATCGGACGAAGAGAGTCGCGAATCCAGTCGCGAGGAACTTCGCCATCGGCATGAGGTAGGGGGGTGGAGCGAAAGATTAGAAGGTGAAGTACGCGCGCGAAGTACGACCCGATGCTTAGAAATAACGTCGTGGATCCCTAAGCCTAAGCACACCGTGCTTTACGCTAATCTCCGATCTACCGTGCGCTTATCTTCGCGCGCGAGCGGAATGGTACCCGTTCTGTGGGGCCCCGTGGGTCGTAGGACGAGATACGGGAGGGTTAGGGTCGACCGGGGGTGGAAGGTTAGGAGGGTAATAATCGTTCGACGTGGCTCGATAAGCGTGAATCAAATAGCTATTTTCCAATGCTCGTGCTCTTTGAGAAGGATCCGCGGGGTTAAGGAGGACCCAGTTTAACCCCTTTCGGGGTCATTGCGCGCGTGCGCGAGAGATCTTCCGACGTTTCTCCTCAGTGCCGAAAGTAATGCGCTCGCGACGGACGGAGGAAGAAGATATTTAGACGGTCGTTGATTTTAACGAGCCCTCGGAACTTAAGGGTATCGTTTGTCCGGGTGGAGTCACCGATGTCTCGATCCTTCGATGTTATTATCGAAGGTAGAGAAGCCTCGAGCTCGTGTCGTGCGATTTAAGATGCGGTCGTTCGATACGCGCCTTTCGCGTCTCGCTCGTGCGAGCGGGAAATTCGAGAAGCATCTCGCGGAAAAGCGAGGAATATGAGATGCGCGGCGTACGTAATAATAGCTGGAGTAGCGCTTGGCCTACGATCCACGCGGGACAAGGGTGGATCATTAATATTGCCGATAAAGTAGACGCGATAGCAGGGAGCAAGGAGTTGAAATGCGATTCGCTTCTTTCCCGAGGGTGAGATGGATGGACGCGCTGCGCTACTCCCTCCGGGAAAAGGGGGCAACGCGGTCGGAGAGCTGCGAAGCCTTAGACGAGGAGGGCTCGGCAAAGAGCACTATAAATAGGAATGCTTCTTTTCTCACACCATACTGACACCTATCTCTCATCTTTGCTCCATGTAGATCTGGTGCGATTGGATGCTCTGCCACAGCACCGTTTGGAATCCACCGCCCTCCTGCACGGATTACAGAGTCGGGTGAGTTATCTTTGGAATTCATGTAGATTCTAGTTCTTACCTCCGCGCTTTCGTAACTATTCCACGTATAAGAATAGCGAGCGTGTGTGGTATGGGCTAATGGAGCTCGTTACGCGAGAGCAAATGTGAGATAGAAAGATTGTTATTCTTTCGGGTCAAGGAAACTTCCAGCGTTATTTCAGCCTGCTGGTGGAAAATTGTGGCTAACGTTATCTCGAGGCGAGGAGGGTTGTAAATTCACGTGAAATTTAGCGAGTTCGATATTTAGTACGAATTTACCTTTGGTCATTACGATTTCCCATTAAACTCGCGTCCCTCGTTATCGTTACCGATAATACCTAATCCCTCCTATTTCCTCGAACTTCTCTACGTCCCTTACCTCGCGTCCCACATTGCCCTACTCCGCCCTCCGCGCTAATTAAAACTTTTCTTGTTTACGCGGAGCGAGTGGCAGCTCTGGGAAAATATTCGCCGATATCGCGCGGGCGGTTAAACTTTGCCACCGCGTCGGCGAAACGCGCGAGCGAGTCGTCGGTTCAGCACGGGGCCGCGTTTATTAGACCAGAAATCCTGGGCTTGGTAGGACCACTGGGGAATGAGGGAGAAATCGCAGAGTCCGAAGGAAGAATGTTCGATACCCCACCGAACTCTCCGCGAATCTGTGCGGTTTTATGGTTTGTGGTCTCCGCCACGGTCTTTCCTCTCGCCTACTATTGGCCTCGTATCTCACTCTTTCTCTCTTCTCGTCGTTCGAGAGACGAGAAGGAAGGAGAGAGTCGAAGAAGGAGAAAGCTCCGTCGGTAACCACGAGAATGCGTACTTTCGCCAGCAGATTACGCTAGGGCCGCGATTCACTAGCGGAAAGGATCGTCGAATTCTTCGAAGGATCTTCGGGTGGCAGGTGAAGCTTCGCTTGGAAAGGGAGAAAGGAGGGAAAAATGGTAGCTTTTGTGTTGGTAAACTTCCGATGTAATTAGAGGACTCTGAGTAAAGAGGAATTTGTAATAAGTAATTAATTCGAGATAACGATAACGGATTTTATTGACGTCGTACATGTATTCGTACCTTAGTGATCAACCACTACTGTATGAAAAAGAAACACACACGAATATTTCTCTTCTCCGTAACACTCCGTTCCTCGTAATATTCGCTGGTATCACATCCATGGTGTGCCAATTCGAAAGGGTCACAGTGAAAGCCAGCGAGTCTCTCAAACTTGGCATTTCGAAAATTCCCATCGCGCCGTTCTCCGTGGAGAGTTTATAAAATTGGTAAATCATCCTGCAGTTGGCAGGGTCCAGGTAAGGAGGCCTTGGCATAAATCGATCTCACCGTAGCGCACTCGCGCCTAATTGCCCTCGCTTAGGGACTCGCGAGGATATTCTCACGCGGAGTTCCCCGCGGGAGGCTTTCCTCCTCGCCGAGCCACGCGTTTCTTTCTTGCTACTTCTTTCCTTCTTTTTTTTTTTTTGCATCTTTCCTTCTTTCGTCGGAGATGTTCTTCGACCTCGACACTCGCGCCACTCTCGTCCCGATTTCGCGTGCAATTTTCACCGAATCCCTCCGATGCACGATCTCGTCTCGAAACGGAGAAAAGGATGACGCGGTTCTTTCGCCGCGTAAGAGACCGACCTTGAGGGAGAAGGAGGAGAATGGAAAGAGAGAAAGAGGAGAGAGAGGAGCAACGATGCGCGAAGAAGCACCGCAACCGGGGTCGTAACCTTTCCGGTTCTGTCCAATGGTGGTTGCGCCGCGCGCGCACTTCGGCCGCTCGGTAATTGCGAGAAAGAAATCTAAAATAATGAGAGAACGAGGTAGATATTAAAATGGTCTGGCGGACAATTGATTATTAATCCTGGCCGTTCGCCCGTGACGGTGGGAGTACTCTGACGACACTCTATCCTTCGTCTCACCTTTCTCTTCCTCCTAGATTTATTTCCCTTCTGGGTTCCACCTGCAACAGTAGCCGAGGCCGTCACCGCCGATAATTGCGTATATTTATCGGGCTACGGGTTTACCGTTATCCGCGTTTATCGGACGCACAGACCGTTATTTAGAAGGGAAAATACGTTATTGGAAGATGGACCGGCACAATGAGGTACGTTGCAAAGTGCACGGCGAAGGATCGACTTTCCTCGCGAGAGCCGATTCCTACGCTTGCGATTGCGTCGGTCTCCGGCGAAAAATATTCGCACAGGTACGAGAACTGTGAGATTCGAGTGATCCTCGTACCTCGTCGCGGGCGAGCGTTGCGCGATACGAGAAAATTTTATCCTTCGAAAGCCGATCGGGCTGTAAGCTTCCTATAAATTTCCAATAAAATTGGAAATCGAATAAATCGCGTCAACGTCTCGATAATCTCCTACGGTATAAATTACACCCCCGTTCGCGAGATTCCTTTCTTCTCACGTGTCTCTCTATTTTCTCTCTCTCTCTCTCTCTCTCTCTCTTTCTCGCAACCTCACCTCCCTTTCGCTATGTCCTCTGCCCTGGCTCGCTATTACCAGACAGATTAATCCGCGTGTCTCAGCGCGCGCGAGACCAGGACAGATTTGTAGGGTAGGTCGCGCGCCTCTATCTCTTTCTGGGCAACGATACTCGTGCGCGATCGCGCGCATCCACACGCTTATCCCCTCGCGCCGAGTGGCCGAGAGGAGAGGAGCAATCGGCCCGCAGCTGCGCGCGACTATTAATTCAGGTTGACAGTCAGCGTGTTTTGAATTATGGCTGTTGTGTTGGACTATTAATATTCTCGGGTACATCAATTTCTCAAGGGGGTGGGACGAGAGGTGGTGGAAGGGAGGGAGAAACTTCGAAGCGCAGGAGGACCGCGGTGAAGACGTCACCACTCGAAGCGTCGCAACGGCGGAGAAGGGACGTAATTTGAATCGAGAGATTCGTAAGAAGAGACCCCACGGCAATTTCATCTCGCCACGAAAGTAAAATATTCCCTCGCGCGGGACCGTTTTCCCTTCGAGGCTATCCCCGTCCGAACGTTTTATGGGTTATCCAAACCTACCGTCGATTACCCCCGGACCATTGGCGCGCGAGGCAACGATCGTTCGTCACGTAGCTTCAGAAGCGGGAAGGAAATTTCCCCGTTGAAACATTCGAGATGAAGTCACCTTTCAGAACCTGTTCCTCTCTTCTCCGCTTCTCTCGAAACTTGAGGAGTGTACGGATGCGCGCGCGCGCGCGTGACTCACCCCGATGCATTGCAAAAAGAAAAGAGAGGGAGAGAAGAAGAAGAAAAAAAGGAGAGAAATGAGAAGAAGGCAGGTGGAAGGTGCCTCCTGGCGAGAAGGAGGAGGATACCCCGAGAATATGGCGAACCTCGAAGGAGGATCGCGCGAACCGAGAGGGCCCGGGTGGTTCTCCCGCACGTAAGGGACGGAGGGTGCGAGAGACTCTCGTTCTTTTGCATTCCTACGTATGATTAACCAAAGACTGGACCGGTGAGGAACACGTCACTGTGCACGGTGACTCGCACGGTCCCTCTTGTAGTATCGTCGTGGCTTTGAAATCACGGGATAAGCTTCTCCATCGATTCCATTTCCGAGAATCACGGTCCTTACTTCCAATTGGTTCTCAGTCGTGGAAAATCGAGAAGGTTTCTCGTCGAAAACATTTCCTCCGATAAACCATTCACACTCGCGCGAAAACATTATCGCTTCGACGCTCGATTTTATTACCCGCCAGGAACATTATGGGATTTTACGGAGAGACAAGCGATACGCTGCGAATTACCGAGATAGCGCGGTGTAGAGTGTCCGGTTAAGCGCGCCAGGCGTACTTGACACAGTGTTAAAGGAAGGATGCAACGTTAGCGGCAGTAAGGTTAGTCGTAATTTGTGAGCAGGCCAAGTCCTCGGGGAGGGTTAGGCACGTGCACGCTCGTATCTCCTCGACAGGTCTCCTTTGTGCAACTATTTATGCCGTTCGTCGAATCTTAGGAAAGATTCACTATTAAACATTGGTACGACGCGGTTACCTCGTCCCCGATCTTCTATTTTCACGAATGTTCTCCAACCGCTCGAATCCAGGGCCACGCTTTCATTCGCCCGCCCAGTATCATCACGTTCATTGGTGCTTCGCGAAGTTCTCGAAGTCCGCGA
Source organism: Tiphia femorata (assembly GCA_944319695.1). Taxonomy (NCBI): domain Eukaryota; kingdom Metazoa; phylum Arthropoda; class Insecta; order Hymenoptera; family Tiphiidae; genus Tiphia; species Tiphia femorata. The sequence goes on from OX090899.1 coordinate 5,501,009, forward strand.
GGGTCTCCATTTTCGTGGAAACGAGATAGGACAGGGAAACGGGGACTCGCCGAATGGAGAGGAAATCGAATAGCCGGAGAAAGCGAGCGAGGAGAGGAATAATAAGAGGAACGATAAGGCGAACGAAGTCACGTTCGCCAGCCCGATGCAATCTGTCGTTCATTAAAGGAGCCTCAAGGTCTGGCTCCGCTTCTTTTCTCTCGCGCGCGCGCCCCTCTTCGCGCAACCGCCAGCTCTCCTATCCGGCTGGATAAGTTAATTATTGTTGCTCGTTAGCGATTAACAATTACGTGAGTCAAGCGTTTTCCTTGGCAAGGACGCCACGCAGCGAGACCGATCGGATCGACGAACGCGTCATTCTCTCTCGCCTTCTCCCTTTTCTCTCCACCTCGTTACTTCGCACGAGGATCCCGACGTACTTAGAAATGCTTTATAGCGCGAGGCTTACGCGCCCAGGGTAGGAACTACTCGGTTACTCGGCGCAATTAACCGATGACCTTTAAAATGACGCCGATCGATTAATCGCGCCGGAAACCCAGTACGTAGTTTTACGCGAGTTCTCTCTTTCCCTTTCTCTGTCACGCCTCCTCCCATATATCCACGATCACCCCGCGCATCGTCTTGCTCGCACAGCTCCGGCATTCCACCTACCCATACTCGTCGAGGGATCCCGCGTAACATTTTTCTTTCTCGCCCCGTCGTGAGACGCGCCTGCACACGCCACCAGCGGCCGGTATCGAATGATCGATCGGCTTGGAAAACGATCCTCCTCCACGATTTTCCCCTGCCGTATCGCGTCCCCCTCTTCCGTAGCGCGTCGATGCCATTCATCGCGACGGTGGAATTAATTAATCGCGCCGACGACGAGGGATTTACAGTAACACGGAAGTGACGTCGCCGAGGAAATGTATCGGGGTAGCTCGCTGCAAGGTATGGGTTAGGTCGTTAATATCGTAGAATTGGCGCTGACTAGAGAGCGAAACGCGAGATCAACCGTGCTCTCTTGTTTACTGGGCAAAGGTCTCCTTGCAAGATCGATTCGGTAATCCTTTCGGAAGGAACGGCGCCCTGCCCGAAGGATTTCTTTAATCAAAAGGATAATGATCGGGTGCCAGATGGAATTCGATTCAATTTTCTACGCTGGCTAAAAAGAGGTTTCTCGAGGAGGAACGAGTCTTTCCCGTGTAATGGTGTACGTCTATTTCAGGGCACTTAAATACCGAGTGCTCGAAGGCGACGCAAATCGTGCTCGGCTAGTACCATTAAGACGGTGAATGAGTCTCTCTCTCTCTCTTTCTCTCTTTCTCTCTGTTTGCGTGCTCGACAGAGGGAAAGGAAGAAGTAAAGGCGCTCATTGTCAGTCGTAACGTGGAAAACCATGTAGCCTATACCCACCTGCATGCGTCGCCGCGTTATGCCAGATATCTCATTTATTCATTCCCCTAAGGTCTTGTCCTCGGCGCAAATTGCCCCTGTTCTCTTTCTCTCTCCCTCTTTCTTTTCCTTATTTCTATCTCTCGTTCTTCTTATCTTCGAGTCACTGCATCGACACCGAGTATAACAGACGCTCCGCGAGATTTAATTGATTCGTAAATATGCGAGAGACGCTTTTGCTCGTAAAATGATTCACGGGAATATTAATTATCTCTGTGAATAAATAAGGAGGGTAGTTTTGCGGTGACTCAGACGCTTGCGTGGCCACTGAGAATGAAAATGAGCGAGAGGAACAGTGGTCTTCGTGCGCTTTTCGATTAGCCGAATTTTCACATATTCAACGCGAGAGAGGCTATATCGATTAAACGATATAAATGTATCTAATCAGGGGTGAATTTCCTTTTCTTACAGACCACCCGGTGACGCCTGGAGTAGACTGGCGACGATGGTGAATCTTTTAGACAAATTAAACTACTCGAAGACTCTACTGATCCAAGCAAAGGAGGCCGAGGGACGGGAGCACGGTAAGAGATCAAAGAAAACCTTATCTTGGACAAAAAAAAAAGTGGAAGGCTGAAGGTGTCCCACACCATCGAAACTCTCATCGTGGCGACCATCCCGCCGAATTCGGCATCTTCTTTCCCCATTCGCTCGTTTTCCACCGATCCCCTGTAAACCCCATCGCCTTAATCCAGTTATAAATCACTCTCGGCGCAGCCGATACCCTCCCTTAAATCGTCCGTGTGATTCTCTCCGGGGCTCGACGCATTCTCCATTATTGATTACGACGTAAAAAAAGGAGCACCACCACCTCCTTGATCAGGCACCGCCACCAGTAATTCCCATAATCGCGCGGCGCGCGTACCCCGACGGCTGATCATTTTTAACAGTGCTCAGTTCGCGCGCGCTAACTACAGACCACCGGACGAACACTTTTTCATTTCGCCTTTAATCGCTCGAGAGCCGCGCGCAAGCAGCTCGTTCGAATTCGTCTCGCGTCTCTCGCGGGACTCGCAATTAGCCGATTAGCGATCGCGGGGAATCGTAACGTTGCTCGAGCTTGTCTTGCACGAAAACGCACTCCGATCTCTCGCGGTCTCTCCTCCTTCTCTCATTTTTTAGCCCGCCTATCCTTCTCGTCTTCTTACCGAAGGCAGCGCGGCACCTCCGACAACGACCACGTGGTAATTGGGCGTCGCTCGATTAGTAATGACGGTAATCCGTACCTATCGATCGTTCTAAAATCACGGCAAGAAAGACGGGGAGAGAAGGAGAGGAGTCGCCCACCGTCACTGCCACCGCCGCGAGCCGCCCTGTCCTCGTATATAACCCCGCAGCACCGACGTCAGGTCGATCGCGGACAAGTGGACTGGATAATCACAGTAATCGTTCAGGATCGCTCGTCCCTTCCTTCGGCGGCTCCCCCTCGTCACAGCGGCAGCCGTCGATCCGCAGAAATCGAATCGCGCCAGCCAGCCGGATCGATCCTTCGAGAGACCGCGCGACCCTTCGGCCGCTCTCGAGAGAAAATCCATGGAATTTTCCAGGATTTTTGGAGACGAGTGATTCGTCGAGTGGATTTGGAGTACCAGTGACGTTTTCGAAGCTGTATTTCGGGGTATTGCTACCTGAAATTTTAGAAGGCTATTTTTCTTTCCAAAGTTCTTCTCGGTTTTGAAAAAAAAAAAAAAATAGACGAAGAGGCACGTAGAAGTTTCGCAATCGCTACGGAGCGTATTTGTTCGACGAGTTGGGAAAACTGTTGCGCAATGGGTTTCGGCGAAGACAACGCGCTGCCCGAGGGAAAGTGTAAGATGTATTTACCAAAGATCCGCGTGTCTATTTGTTCTTCCGGTTTTTGTCTCTTTGGTAAGCTCGCGCGCGACGTACGAGAAGTCAAATTTATTCAAGGGAAATTTCAGCTCGTACGCGGAAAAATCCCAGTTTCACACGAGGATCCATTTTATCCTCTCATCTTCGTCCCGTACCGTTGCCCTTCACCGAGTTGCGCGCGATTTCATCTCGCGTACCCTCACGATCGGGGCCCGCACGACGAAAACACGCGCCAGGCTTTTCACGATTATCCTTGGCCGGTCGATATCTCATCGATACCGTTGCCGGTCACCGATTTCCTCCAATTTTATCTGCGGCCGCGATCGGGTCACACGACCGCCATCCTCCGTCTCTTTACTTCTCCGTAGCTCACGAGCCTTTCCACGTGCTTGGCCATGAAAGCTTCTCTTCGGAGCGTACACATTATTTTATCGCGACGGCAGGCCCTACTCTATCGGCTTATCGCATCTCTCTTCATCGAATCTCACCGAACAGTTCCCTTTCGGGCTCCCCCGCCCCCGTGCGTCGTGCCGTGGCCCGCGTCTGCATACCGATTGTACGATTCATCGTGGACGTCGCGATCAGCTGACTTCCCACGGCGCGACGGGGGAGTGCGCGGCGCGACAGAAGCGGAATCGTCGGGCCCCGCCGCGCCACTCCGTCACACGATTCTCGCGGGCCGTGCGCGCCACACGAGAGAGACGCGTGCTGGTGGATCGGCTTAATCGAAAAACTTTAGTTTCACGAACGCTCGGACCTTTCCCGACGTTACCTTCCATTTCTTTCTCTCTCTCGTGCGTGGCCCCTTCTCTCTCCTTCTTCTCTCTCTTTCTCTCTCTTTCTCTTTTTCTCTGTTCGTTTCTCGTGCCCTCCTCCGCGCTCTCTTTGCCACTCTTTTCGCTTCTTCTCTCTTCTCTCTGTCTCTCTCTCTCCCTCTCCCTCTCCCTCTCCCACTCCCCATCAGTCTGTTGACCCGCGTAGAGGCAACGGCGGTTGCGTAACGGTGAATTCCGTTCGATGTGACCACTGCAGTGCCATACTCTTATACGGGCACCGTTTACAAGTAACACGCCACACAACCAATGCTCTTTGTCTCTTTCTCTCTCTCTCTCTCTCTTCTCGCTCTCCTTCGCTACCGATGCACTCTCCTCTCATCTCTCCTCTCCTCCACCCTCGCGCCTTTCCTCTCTTCGTTTCCGAGTACCTCTCACTCCCTCGCTTTTTCTCGGATACCACGAGGACGTCGACGTCGACGTCCTCCTCTTCTGCATGCTGCATCTTATGAATACTCAAATTACATTGCCCCCGGAGCCTCTCATTCACCGAGCTCTCGCGGCTGGTGGACCGACCGCGAGAAAGCGACGATTGAACCGGGACGATGCGCCAGACGACGATCGCGCTCCTCGTAGAAACAGATTTGGCTTTTCGAGAGCGTGCCCACGGTTTACTTTATTCGGGAGTTCGCATCCTTGAGATCGCGCCCGAGAATCTCTGAAATTGCGAAGTCAACGGTGCCCTCCTCACGATGGATTTTTACTCGCGCACGTATTTCCAACTCACTCGTTGCTCACGAATCTGCCATCGCACAGTGGCCTTGACATTCACTATTAAAAAATTGTTCATTTTTCGGAGTCCACGTGTGATGTCCCTTGACTCTTGCTTGCGAATCATCGACGATCTCGCCGTTTTTTCTTTCCGCTCGTCATTCCTCGAGACAGATTCTCTCGTTAAACTTCCTTCCGCGTGACGTTCACCTTGCGCGGAGTCTTTCTCTCTCTCGAGAAGACACCTGCTCTCCTCGTAGGAAAAGAGGATCGATGGCAGCATGATAAATGGACGTCGATAAATTCCCGCGCGCATCGTCCGTCCGTATACGATTAATTAATAATCGTTGCTCCGTTCCCGGTAGATCGATAGAGCGTTTATCGGTGTCGGCTGGTGATACATTAAGAAGCACGTAAATTCTTTTACGACCGCTGTGTTTTACAACTGCAGGTTGTGGTGATTTTTATCAGGTACCTCGGACATTAACCAGACAAACGCCTCGTTCGGTGTAACTTCGCAGGAGTTTTTGTTTTTCAATTAACATTTTCCATCGGTGATTATTGTTTCGTCCCGATGCATCGTGGAATCCACGAGAACCCACGGTTTCGTGAGAATCTTTTTAGACCACTTCGAAAAAATTTGCACCGTCGATTTTATCGATACTTTATCAATCTAGGAGTTATCTTGGACGCGCCGTTAATACTATTCCGATGCACGGCGCCGTAGGTAGCCGTCGGACGAGCGCATCCTGTTTGCGTTGCGTTAATGACCAATCGATCGTTTATTAATAGCGCGCGTCAATGATCGAGCGATCGGGGAGTGATCGATCGTGGTTACGCGATCGCACGCCGCTTGCCTCCTCCTCTCGCGTATACGGCGGTACCACCGGACCAATGACGGGCACCACCAACCTCGTGTGCCTGACCCCGGAATTTTCTTCGTTGTACTGTTATGCGGACGCTCGTCCGCTCGCTCGCTCGCGCGTACCGCGAGACGAATCGCCGCGGTGGATCCGGGTTATTTTCGGATTGACTGGGGATTTTTGGGATTCCAATGCCGAGGTGGTTTCTTCGCGCCGAGGTGAGTCCGAGCGATGAGCGCTAAGGTGAGATCGTCACGCGAACGGAGTATTTGCTACCGCCCGATGCGCTTGGCAAACTTAACGAGCGATGCTCCTTCGCTAGTGTCGTTATGAGAAAATGAGAATTTCCTTTTGGAAGTTGCGAGAGACCCGTGGAAAATTTTCTTGGATGAAATTTTCCGTTAGAGAGGTTGCTATTTTTCCTAGGTCATTTTATCCATTCGCACGGAACGTCCATTGAGAAATTTTTGGACGTCGAAGGATGAACCGAGACTTTTGGAGGGACGAAACGAAAGTGTTTAAGAATTCTCTTGTATTTCAATTATTTTCTATAAAAGTACGCATCAGCGGGACCATCGGCGGAATACTAAAACGTGTAACCCACCTAACGATTTTTAGAGCCAGGCGGACGTGATCGTTCGCTCCTCTTGGCGTGGAATGTGACGAATTTGAAATTCGTGAATCCGCCTGCGTCTCACCGACGAATAGAGATACCCGCTTAGTTGCCGTGCTCGTAGACTCGGTATAACTGGGTCTTACAACGGATCCCGACGGCTGGAAACGAGCGTTCCAGTTTCGTGGCGCGTCCTTGCTCGTGGTACACTTACCTCTAAGCCTCTCGGGTATAACGCTCCTTACGACTACGCGTAACTCATGGCGAATATCGTTGCGCGTGTGCCACGATTGCCCCACTGGTGGGACTGGCGTTGACCGTAATAGATCTTGTAGCTCCACCCGTTCTCGGTATCTGTCTTTTAATTGGCCACCGTCCTTATCTCTTCCACCTTGATTTTTGGGACATGTTTTAAAGCAGATTAAATTGGAATGTTCGTTTTGCGGTATATAACAACGCTCGTTACTTTCCCGTTGTTTAATGAACCTTAGCGACGACCGTTTTCGTTACATCCAATCGCGCCTATCCGCATTGTACCTAACCCAGGTTCGCTGCAATGCTATTGAAAATTATCGCTCTCCGAGCTTTTTTCTTCCTTCCAACCGCGATAAGAGCAATTACGCGCTCGCTCTTTACGTCGCCCTCGCGATTGTCGGCTCACGCGCCTTTCGTTCCCGGCTAATTCTCCGCGCGCGCGAGCGCGTCCGCTCACGCGCACGAGCAATTTGGGAAAAGAACTGAGACAGTAACGGTACAGGCGGCAATGTATGCCGTAATGCCAATTTGTTGGCTGTGTCTCGGGTTCTCGCTTTTGCTCCATACTCCTTGCACCTCTCTTCTTCCCTTTCTTCTTTCCTTGTCTTCCTCGCACTCGTTAAACTCGTTCTCCCTCTTCCGTTCCTTCTCGCTCGTACGAGCACTCGCACACTCGTAGGGCACATCGAGAGACGGTGCTGTCTCTACCCGCGCGTTACACCTCGGGCACAATGGATAAATTGGACAAAAGGTGTACGAGGAGAAACACGATGGTGGCTGCGCGCCGCGGCCGGGGCGGGCCACTGGCTGAGCCGGGACGTGCCGCGAGCAGAACCGAAGACGAGGAATGTTATTGTGAGAGAGGAGAGGATCCGGACACGGGGGTGCGGGAGAGGAGAAAACCTTCTCTGCTTTTTTCTCTCTCCTTCTTCTTCTCCTCTTCCTCCTCCTTCCGCTTTTTTCCTCTTCGCTTTTTTCGTCCCACCCGCTGTCTCTCTCTTTTGTCCCTTTTGTTCCTGTCTTTCTCTCTCTCTCCTCTCCGCTGCTTTCCGAACCTCACGGAGCAAGCTCCTCGAGATGATCGGTTCTCGCGCTCGCGGGTACGAAAGCCGGCGAGCGAGTTGCGCGCGCGTATTTTTCGACCACCTCGCGTCGTCGTGTCTCACCAAAGAGTCCCACGGGTTCTACATTATCGAGTTAACGGTCCGTGGGTAACAATAAATTTCTCAGCGTAATTGCGATTTTTAAGGAGGAGAGGAAAGAAGGCGGCGGCACGGAGAGATGTGTTGCGTACACTCGTGTAAGCTCCCTCTTTCGTTCGCCTCGAACTTCTCGCGCGGTCACCGCTTGCCTCGCGAAATTGGCCCCTTATCTTCTTCGTAAATTACTATTCCTCCTCCCCGTTACCCGCCCACGGTGTACTTTTGCCGAAGTTTTAATCTCGATTAACGAGATTACCTTTCTGTTGCGTTCGCAGCACTCGAGCTCGTCAAGCTGCCGGAAGACACGACGTTGGCAGGATTCACGCCGCTGATGTCGAATCCTCAGGAGCCGTGTTACGTGAAGAAAACGGACGACATGGTGAGGATTTTTGTCCGTTTTATTCTTTATTTTTTCAGCAAAATTGAAACAGAATCGACCGAGGATTATTCACATTGCCTCTCGCATTCATTTTTTTTTTCCAGGATGTAGCACTGGTATGCCTCAGGATAACGAAGGTGCTCTTCTTCGGGCAAGTGTTTCTCTGCGGCCTGGAAACGCCAGTACTGAAATTGCAAAAGAACGAGAACGGCGCGAGCGAGTACGTCTCCGTGGTGGAAGCCTCGAGTACGAGCACGCCGAGCTCGCCCCCGGAACAGGTACGAGAATCTTTTCATTCCACGATTGACAATTGACTTGCTTACGAAAAAACCAGTTGAAGATGCAATTAATTAATTGCAATGAAATTCGAATGCCTCCACCCTCAGGCTCGAAATTCCCTTCTGAACTTTCAGAGCGACTCGGAGCTCCTTGTGGAGAGTTTTAGCGAGGGCGAGGACGAGCCTGCCTCGGCCACGAAGAGGCTCTCGTCGGGTGACGCACGCGAGGATACCTGCGCTCCCGTGCCACAAGGCGAAATCAGATCGTTGATCGAGAGGAAAGAGGAGCTCGAGAGGAGGCAGAGAAAGCAGGACCGCCATCGGCAGCGCGTGCAGGTGAGTCTGTGAGCGAGCTCCATTTTTTTTTCAATCCAGAAAATCACTTCGTCCTTGACAAATTCATAGTAATTTGTGAGTAAGCGAAAGCGACGAAGCCCACTGGCAAATTAATCTAAAAACAAGAAAAGCAGGCTCGGACGAGGGTTAAGAAAATTCGATAAAAAATCGTCAAACTCCGGTGGTAATATTTTCACTTCTAGGACAACGCAATTGATATGTACGTGAGATAAGGTAAGCCAAGAAGTTCGTTGTGAGAACAATCCTTAACGAGATATGCGCATCCGTCGTGACAGGGGACCGCCTCACGCAGTCACGAATGATCCTTGAGGATTCGCAATAAGCGCGGTGCGTTGAAGCGCATCGACGAAGCGCTGGTTGGTTAACACGTGGCTACATTGAAACTTTCAATGGAAGTCGACCGTTAATCTTGGATCGAGATTCGCGTGGCATCACCGAGAGGCGAACCGGGCAACGCGTCGCGGCGACGATAATACCAACGAAATGAGAATCCGCGCGTAATCGGAAGGACGAGGGGAAGAGGACGAGAGATCGAAGCGTCGATATCGTAGTGACGGATCGCGAGAGAGTAGAGAGAGAGAGAGAGAGAGAGAGAGAGAAAATTCTCGTCTCGTACGAGCAGGTTAGCCCCGATGTTGCGTGTCGTGGCGTCCTGCTGATGCAGGAGAGAAGGGCCTGCTGTTGCTGCTACTACCCCGCTCTCTTATCGGAACTTCCTACCGATGCGTTCCGCTGTTCACGAGCCAATCGATTCATTATCGATCTCGTTGCCCGACCGACTCGACGGTGCGTTACGTCCGCACGCGAGCGCCGCGTAAGTTCACGAAGGTAAGTCTATACCCAGCGATGTGATTTCGAGGCTTCGATTGTTAGGGATGGGATTGAGTGTAACAAGTACCGAGGTGAATGTATCGTTTTTTATTTTTTAGAAAGAATCTTTGTGCTCGAGAACGTTCTTTCGAATTTCTATTTTGAAATCACTCTGTGACCACGCTTCGTTCCAGAGAACGAAGATGAGTTCTCGTTAATCTCGTGCCTACCATGGGACGTTGAGAATATATTCTGCAGCTTCACGACTCCCATGATCCTTCTCTTCTTCGGCGTTCCACCGTCTTCTTCTCTTTTGCGCCGTCCCTCTCGAAGGGACCGAAAAGCAAACGAAGATTGGGGTCCAACGAATAGCAGGGCGGAATCGACACCTCTAAATTTAGCCCGGTCCACGTTGGACCTTCTATAAATAGAGACGTCGTCCTGTATCGCCGCCCAATGATTTTCGCCCGCGATATCTCACCCCGACGTTCCCCAATCTTTTCTCCTCGCAGTTACTCTCTCGCCTCTTTTTCTTCGTTTCTTGCATGGTCCCATTCTTCGTTCCTCGAGTTCTTCTTTCGCGTCGACCCTTCGTGGACTCTGCCTCGACCCAAGAAGTTAGAGAAGAGGAGAGGAGACCGTTTTAAGGAAACGATAAAAGTCAGATGGGGAACAAGAAGGAAATAACAAGTCGTGGAAATAATTTCTAAGGCGAATTTTCTTCCGTGCTCGGCGAGACGTTGCGATTCCGTCCGAGTAAAGCGAGAATCTTCCAAGGGGTTGTTTTTCTTCATTCTCCGTCCTTCGCTTCTCTCCTTCTCCTTCTTCCTACACCACTCCTCCCACGATCACACGCGATATCCTCGCGCCTACGAAACAACGCGGAACTTGCACGAGCAAAGATACTCCTTTCTCGCGTTTCACCGAAACTTTCTTTCTCCTCCGGTCCCTTATCTGGCAAGTTTTCGGGACGCTGGGCAATGGACCCTACCTCCCTCTTGTTGCTCTTCGACCCCACGCTTCTTCACCGAGATATCCCTCCCCGCGATATGTTTCTTCCCCTTCACGGCGGTGTGCTTCGAAATAACTTAACGCGATCCTCGTTCTTTAAATTTCCCTCCTACGCCCTCCACGAGCGCCTTATCCTCCGAGAAAACGCATGATTTCGCGAGGGTTATAAACTTTTCGTCCAAATACGGCGAGGACCGTTGTCGCGGAGCCTCTCGACCAAATTAATGCGCTCGGTGGCGAGATGTTCCCGTAACCAGCTGGTTTTCGGAGCCCGTGATACTGGTTTATCATCGTGCCCTCGTATTTCCTCCTCTCAACGACACACACAGGATACGTCGGTCGTTGATTTTTATTTCTTTCTCTTTCTTCTTTTTAAGGACATATTGGGTTTAATCCTTTCGCGCGTTCGTCCTCGTATCTCTCGTACCCCGTTCTCATGCTTCTCCTTTTTTCCGTTCCCTTCGCACTCGCATTTTCTTCCTTTTCGTAAACTCCCCCTAGCTTCGTCGCGTTTGTTCCAGATACGCGCGACAAACCAGACTCGTATGAAAATGAAGGACCGCCACTGACCTCGAGTCCACATTTACGATTATTCGTGCATACGCCACGCTCAAAATTAAATGCTCAAAATTTAATTGTCCGGGTCGAGCTACTCGCGCGAAGTCGCACGTTTCCATTTCGGTAACTCGTCGCCGTGCGCACGTACGTGCGAATCCCGAAAACCGGATTTTTGCGGGCCAACGATAGCTCTTTTAATTCACACTCGAGAAGAGTGCCGGCAATCTCGACGAGGGCGGTCGATTCGAGATAGCAGTGCTCGGGTCAAATGGCACAAAAGCGAGCTCGTTTATCGAATTTTAACGGTGCCTGCTTCCGCGCTGACTTTTTGCCCCAGGTCGAAAATTAACGCCCGGTGCTACGCGCACGTTCTCACGTGCACTTTTTTGTCGCTTGTAACGATTTTCGTTCTTTTTTCTTCTCCTTCTCCGCGCCGTTTTTGCTCTTTTGTAGATCGACGAGTCCACGACGAATCGGGAGGGTGGATACAATTAAATTCGCATTTCGGCTAGGCCCCTTCGTCGTTTCTCTTTCCACCTTGCGGGAGAACGCGACAATTAAAAACATATTATTTTCCTCCCGTGGGGTGTCGCGGGTGTGATATTAGCCGAAGAGAAAAAAAGAATCAGGGGTTGCGGAAAACGAGGAAGGAACAACTCGTCTATACTTCAGATTCTCTCGATCACGGGTGTCGACGTTTCGATAAGCAGAGGACACTTTCTTCGCGCGCACGAACTATCTCCTTCTCGTGCTCGCTCGACAAAAAAGAACTCTGGACAGCATCTCCGTCGAGTTTACCGTTACGAAGAGAGCAGATTCCTTGACGGATTAACGTCCTTCGCACTCGAACGCGCCGATGACAGGAGGGTGGAGGTGGGAGGAGCAGGAGAAAAACGAGAAGAAAAGGACGAACGGGAGATACAGATAGGTTCCACCGAAAGAAGAGCTGTAGCAGTCTTCATCCTCCATTCCACGCGTCCGCCTTTAACGCGCTCGCGCATTGATCGACCTCTAGGCGCGGGAAAAAAAACTTATTGAATTTCTTGCTGTCCCGGGCGAGATCTCTCCTAACGGATCTCCGTACACGCGCTCGATTCTGTCCTCGTTGCGGGCGTGGACCGAGCCTAGCGGAAGGGCTGAGAGCAGAACGAGAAATGAGGATGCCGGAGGACGGAATTGCGCGCGAGAGTTAAACAAATGCCGGAGAAAATTGCTTCTTGTGGCGATGATGGGGACGCGGGTATGACCGATTCCTCCTATCTCGTCTCGAATGGACTGACGAGAGAGGAAGTGAAAAGAAGAAGGTGGGTGGGTGAGCGTGCAGGAGCCGATCGATCATCGAGCGATCGATAAATTACACGACGCGTGGCGTTGACTCGACGCGCGTACAGGTTCGTATTATTCCTTCTTCTTTTTTTTCATTCGACTACTATTTCACCAAGGAAGCATAATTTATTCCCGCGCCTCCTGCACTAATCGAGAAACGTAACGAACTCTCGAGCGGCGGACGTGCGCGCGCTCACCTTCTTCGCTTTCTATCCAACCTGTTGTGCCGCTCTTCTCTCTTCCTCTCGTCGCCACGATTCTCCACCCTACTCTCCCTCGCAAGCCTTACCGGTGAAGTATCGAACTGGTTGCCTCTCGTCGTCACGGTTGAACGACGAAGGTGACCGGGCGCGATCCGCTCGGCGCCGCTTGTGCCGGCCGGGCGGGGAAAAAGAAACGAAATGAATTCCGCGGCGCAATCGCAAGGGCCGAGTTAACGGTAACACACGCGCCGTCCGATACCACCGAAGGATGCCCCGCTACGCGATCAGATTTTCGTTTCTCCGTTTCCTCTTCCCTTTCGCGTCCAATCGAACTTTTATCCGCGTTCTCGACCTTGGGAGGCGATACGAAATGCAAGGAGCCAACCACCTTCATCCTCGCCCCACATCTGTGCTCACGCGTATCTTGCAATATGTTCGAGGTCGCTGGAACTTCCTGGGCCGGTGACAGCGGCGCGGTTACGAGCCCGAAGCACATCGTCTAGGCTGGCGCCGTCGTTTTCGAGCGAAACGCGGCCGCGCTTCGTAGTAGGAGAGAAGGAGAGAGAAAAGCAGAGAGCAAAGAGAGAGAGGAAGGGCAGGAAACTGCTCGGCCGACCTCTTAACACGCCATTCGCTGCTCCCAGCGAGGCTTCTACTTAAGGGTTTATTATGCCAATTAAACCCGCTTCATATACGGCGCCCAAGTTCAGGTGGTGCGCCTCCCCTAATCTCTCTCGCTCCTTCTCTCCTTCTTTTCCTATCTCTATCCGTCCCACTCACTCCATCGCATCTCTGCTCCTCTCCTCGCTCTTTCGCGATCCTCGTGTTTGCGTCGTCCTGGAATCTCGGCGGTACGCCACTTCTCTCGCAATAAACCGGCCCAGTTGCCGACGAGACGACCAGGACGACAAGCATATCTCGCGTGGTACTCCTTCGCGCGACGTCGTTAGCAAATTATCTCGCGCCTTTCTATATTCGCGAGTGTCGCCTTTCACGATGATTATGGAAGCATATGGCGTAGTAAGAGATCGTCGCGTGCATTAGGCTAGCTCCCGCGATCGGCTGAGACAGAGTCCCTTACTACGAGCTTACTGGCGAAGTGATTCTTTTGCGGTCTCCGTAATGCGAGACACTTTAGATCCCGTGGAATTGCGCGAGAAGTGCGCGAGGACGCCCAGAGCACGAGCGCTTAACTCCGATAACCAGCTTGGTGACGTAAATATCGTGTGAATCGATGCGAACGAATCGGGAAGAAGGATAACGATGTTTCTCGTTCTCGGCTTTTTCCGTGTCCAGAGAAATTCCATCGCGCGGAGCAGAATGCAAATTTGGTTGGACGACTTTGCACTCGTCCGCGATTAGTCGTGGGATTAGAAATGGAACGAGAATTTTTCGAAATAATTTATGTTTTCCATTCGACAGATCCTTAATGACAATTTAGAACACTTACTTGGAACATCGGTGGGGAGTGAGAATGTTTGTTAACATTATTCTAATTTAATATAATTCGAGATGACGATGCGTGGATTGCTTAAAATAATTTCTTTTGCTACTCGGGATCCCGTGGAGAAGAGTGGAAATATTCCACGGCAATCTCTGGATATTCCAAAATCTCGTCACTCTCTTCCAGTCGTTTCGTAAAACACCCGTGAGACCCTACTCGCGAATTCACTCGCTCTCGAAGTCTCGTCCGCGACATTTCTCGTCTCGCCTTCTCGTATCTTCTCGGTGGATTCTCCTCTCGGGCCACTTCGCCAATCTTCGCCCGACGTCATTCCGTGAGAAGCGGGGGAGGTTCGGTCGGCCAATTAGGTCGATCGAAATTTCTCGCTCTTCTCACCTCACCCTTCTCGTTCTCCGTGGCGCTCATCCCCCGAGGGCGGCTCCTTAATATTTCTTCCGCCGCTGAAGGCAGTAGATTGCGGCGTCTTGGGAGAGGGAGAAAGCTCTCTTGCCGTTTGCCGAGAAAGAAATCCTGAGGGACGCGACGCGCAGGGAGAAGAAGATAGTGGCCGACGAGCGCGACGAGAGGAAAGGGAAAGTCCCGGATGGAAAAAAGGAAAGCGAAGAGAGTGCGATTAAGGGAGGGCACGTGAGGGAGAGAGCGTGGGAGTGAAGAGGGACGAGCGTGAAATATACGAAGGTGAACGAAACGGCTTCGCGGTCGATCGTCGAATTTATCGTGCACGAGAGAGAGAAGGGGTAGTATTCTCCCTCGAGTGGAACTCGATTATCGAACTGTCGATTGCTACCGTACGCTGGAATTTTTACTCTGGGTAGTTCCACGGGCTTACCGTGAGAGATTCGCCACGATTGGCTTCACTCCACACAGGTACGATCCTATCGTCCGATTCTTTTCGACTAACGGATTTATTCGCTCGTCAAAGAGAATTGTCCTCGTCGGAAGGGCGAGAATTCACCGTTTCTCATTTCCCTTGCACGAAGTTTCGTCAAATCAATTTCCAAGCTCTCGCTAATCTTCGACCTCTCGTGTCGCGCGTCGAGGTCTCTCTCTCTCTCCCCTTGCCGCGTCGAATTCCGCGCGTTCCTAGCGTCACCGTGCGCGTACATTGCCATCTTCTAGCGATTCCGAGACGCGCGAGGTGAACGACCCTCGCGGCCGTCAATTGAATTGCAAATAATAGCTAAAATAACGAGGCGTCGCCTACGCGTCGCGCAATTACTGCCCATCACAATGTTTGCACGTTTGTTAGAGCCAACTGGTAGCTCGTATTTCCGCAGGTGCTTTTCCACGCTCGCGCGCCATTCGTCGATGGTGGAGTTCTATCGATATTATTTATCCTCCGAGCGTGGAGGAAACATTCGGCCGCGCGTGCAGCGACGAAGGAATGAATCGTGAAAATAAAGTTCTACCCGCGTGTGATTATCTTAGATGAAATTCGCCTCTCTTTCTCAGTCTTCTCTTTACGCTCTCGCGATTGACGAGCGAAGGACGACGAAAGCCAAGGCAGAAGTCGGTGGAAGAGAAGGATGAGGCAAGAGGCAGGGGTGGCAGCCCAGAGTGCAGAGAGCTCGCCTGGCTAATTACTCTAAACTAATTATCTTGCGTTAGCGCCGCTCTCGCGTCTTCTTAACCCCACCCTTCTCAGAGTTACGTTAGAAGATGTTAAGTCAATCGTGTCGTCCTCGTCCATGCCTCGGGAGTAACTCAATTTCGTCACTTGCAATTTCTCCACACCGGATTTCACCCGACGAGATTCCCAATGATCGTCGAATCAAATTCGTTTTTATTCTCCTCTCAAATTCACAAGGGGCCTCCACGTCCTACACCGCCCATAAATCTTTACACTCGTCCTGTTAATTACACGAGATGTTTTACGGCATCGTGGGGTAATGGGCGAGCAGCATAAAATCTGCCATTTCGTATCGTCCCGTTTTGCCATCCTGTTTATTGCCCTTTGCGTTATTGGCCCACAGGAGATACAATATGCTTTCGTCGCGTTCCCAGCGAGAAGCACCTGTTCGCCCCTCGCCGTATAACCACATGAATTTTCATGAGACCCCGTATACCTTGGGAATTGCGCGCGTTAAAATGTTCACCATTCTTATCTTTATTTAACGCGCCTGTTCAACGGGTTACAATTCGCCCCGTAAAATGTCCTTATTCTTACTCGATCGATTCCTTACAATAATAAATTCTTACTTAGCACCGTGAAATTCCGTTAACCATCGTTCGAAGAAAGAACTCGGCTGTAAAATTAAGAACGTAGAAAATCGCGACCTGAAAGAGGGAGAAAAGAGAAGTGGAGATGAGAACGTGTTATTAGAATATAATCGAGAGATAAATAAACTCGGGAGAGGACGGCCGAAAAAGGAGGCAGGTGCGGACGAGTGGAAATTGGTGGATGGGGAGGAGGAGTCGAGCGCGCAATCGATAGTCACCGGGCACGAGGAGGGTGGAAGCGAGAGAGAACGAGAGGCGAACGAAATCGTGGCGGCGCACTCTACCGCGGATAAATGGATAATTTATCGTGCATTCGGCTCGATTCCGCTCTCGATCGTTTAGGTAGACCCGGAGTCGTGCGGGCGGCATATATAAATGTTGGCTCGCGATTCCCATGTAAAATGCATGGAACGTCGGGGGTGGAGGACCGGGCGGGCCACTCGAATCGACGCACGGCGCCCCGCGTTGTTACGCTCCTGCCCTCTCGCCTCCACCCCTGTCGGCAGCGTTCTCCCTCGTGTTTCGTTCGCGGTCAAATGAGGTCGTTAATAAACGATACGCTTCATTGTGATTTACGGTTCTCCTCCTCCGTCGGACCTCGCCACCCTGGCCAACAACTTTCCCTTCCTTCTCACCCCTTCCTCCTCGTGCATCGTCCCCCGCTTGCATTTCGGTCCCCGCGGTCCTCCAGTCGACGCGGCGGGCCCTATAAATATATACGATGTGTATCGACGAAGTACAAAATGTCCCTGCCACGAGGGTGGAAAATAAGAAGAGAAGAAGAGACGCAGGCTGACGTAACGATTTCCAGAATAATCTTTTTACTTCTACCCTTCTGTTCGTGCTCTCTCGCCACGTGGAATGTAACAGATGCTGCTAAAGACATTGTCGCGCAATTTTAATATCACACTTCCGAGGAAGATGTGTTCTCTCCGAGAGTCGCGCCATAGCGGATGTGAATGGGATGGAAATAACTACGAGAAGAGCTGCTTGCATAGCTACTGGGGTAGACGTGCGTGGTCTTGCTCGCGCGGAATCATCGTTTGCCGCCCTTTACGCTCGCGCTGGGGACTACCGTCAGGCGTTTACTACTGGTGAGAGCCACTGTGCTCGCTGCTAGATTTGAATAGAATGGTCGTATAAATACCCAGCAAATATATACAATTAGGACCTGGGCCGCGTGTCGTGACCCATTCTCAGCCACCGTTAGAACAACCCTCCGTTACATTTCCTTCTCTCTTTCTCTCGTCAAGAGGAAGGCTTGCATCGTGAGCGGAAATGGAGAGAGAAAGAGAGAGAGAGAGAGAGAGAGGGTGACTTGTGCACCGGGGGTGGCAGTGGCTCGCCAACGGGGGCTATAGACGGTAACCATTCGAAACGCGGAAGAGCGCGAGGCGAGAAGGAAGGCAGCCCCCAGCGAAATTCAAATTATGCAAACCACCGACGCGTCGGGGACCAGGGATGGCGGTGGAGGCCGAACGGAATTGCTCGAGTTGCGCGGAGAACGAGAGTGCCAGACGGTGAGAGAGAGGAAGGAGAGGAGCACCTGCCTTCCTCCTCCTCCAGCCGATTCCAGCTTCCTTCTCGGCAAGAATCCAGTTAACTTTAATTGTCACACGGGGACATTCCTGAGATCCAGGAAATTAGGAGACCCGGGTATGTCGCAACGGAAGTCGAATTCCGGGAGCAATCTCGAGCTGTCTCTTATTTTTCTCAGCCTCTCTCTTCACGTGAGAACTCTCAAGACTAGTCGGTAGCTCGATTTAATTAATTTAATCTCAATTAATAAATTTCTCTCGCATTCTTAACTATTTTACCGGTCCCCTTGAGCATATTCTATTAGGACTTCTCCGTTTTCTTCACTTCTGATTCTCTCCTTTTACCGTAAGCGCGTAGCACGGCCACCTTTAGCAACGATCCCCTTATCAAGCAGGGTAATCATCCGAATTGCTCTGCCCATTTTCTCCCTCCCCTCTATTTCTCTCTATCTTCGCTTTTCACATCTCTTCTCTCGGATCCAGTTTATTTATGAAAACTATCACGAGCTAGCGAGCCGGCCGGTTTATCGTTACGGGAAACGACATCGGTCCGGCGACGGTCGAGATCGTAAAGGGGAATCGTTCGATCGCTCGAACGTTAGATCGCCGGACGTTGGACGGCTGGAAAGCTCGATCGTTCGATCTTGTAATCTTCGATAAGCAACGGTGTTGTGCAGTGCCCCACCCGCAGCTCCGAGAAGCATCGCGCGCACCGTCAAGTCTCTATGTAAATGCCATTTCAGATATTTATGGGGGATCTAATCGCTACCGAGTCTCTCTCTCTCCCTCTCTCTCTCTGTTTATTTCTCTCTTTCCAGTACGCTTCGGCGATTTATGCGCGCGCCCACGTTTCCTCGTGAATTCATTCCAGCGAAGTTTCTCCGCGCTGGTGGTTGGGATTATGCGAACGAGTGAATCGTTCTGTAAAGGGAAGTTTTATAGGCTTCGCGAAGAAGGGAACGACGCTTACCGAGAGTCGTTCTCACAAATATAACGGTATATCCCGCGAGGCGAGATCCCTTTATTACAATATCTCCCTTCTAAACGCCGTGGCATCGTTTCGTTTCGTTTCATTGTAAATCTTCAGTGGGACACCGTTTCGCCAATTTCGCGTGTCCGCGTACGTCCCCGTGCCCTATGCGGTCGTAAATAGTCGCGCTTGAAAATCTCGTCGACGGGGTGATCCCATAAAGGACACCGCCCATGAGGGATACGCGTGCTATTCCATGCTAAACTCTCCTGCTTCTGGCGACACTTCATTCTCTCCTTTCTTTTCTCTCTCTCTGACTCTCACGATTGCAGACAGCTTGTGCGAGGGGTGTCTTCGAAAAAAAAAGAGAAACAACAAAAAACTCGCTCTCTGTTATCTCGAGCGGATTTCTCCCTCGTCTCGTCTTCCTTCCTCTTCTCACCCTCGTTTCTCCTCGCTCGTTCCAAGCTTCCATTCGCCTTAGAAACCCACCCCCTTCGGCTCCTGTCCTTCACCGGATAGGTACCACGTAAAACGTCCCAACCACTAGGACTCGCGCGCTCCACTTACGGGAGATGGTACGTGACGCCCCAGCCTGGTGGAGACGCTAGCCGTCGTATTCAAACTTTTATGGTGGAAATATTACGATGCAAGCACCGCCACGCCATTACCACTACGACTTCTCGATCCCACGGGAGGGGCACGCGCGTTAGTTCGGGATTCACCCTCGCATCATCTGCAGGCACGAGATAAAGTTTCTCTCGTGTCACCCCCCCGTAGAGTCGGAGGGTACGAGGTGGTGGAGAAGTAAGGGCGCGAGCCAAGGGGTGGATCCCGACGAAAACGAGAAGTACATTGTCCTCATTGTTGGCGAACGGTGCCACCGGTAATGGGCGGGCGGGCTCTCCCGTCAGGAGAAATCTTTAATTTCCTCGATATTAAGTGGCACCCGTGGGCTCTCGTCCCGGGGGTGTCGTCGAACGCGTCGACGTAGCGGAGAGAGGCCATAGGTGGATTTTGCGAGTAGAACCGAGGGTGGTGAATCACGACCTGGGTCGGAGGGGGAGGGGACGAGTGAAGAAAGGTTGTGGAGAGGTCGACGTGCGATGACCTTTCGTTTCGAGAAGGTTACAGAAGAGAGATGGTCGTAGCGACGCGTGGATAACAGGGTACGTGATTTTTCGCAAGATTTAAGGATCGTTCGTAAAATTCCAACGAATTTTAGCATCCGAAAGGACGCTTCGAATAATTTCACGTGCAACGGCCCCTTCGTCCACTCGCGTTCCATCGCGCCGTCGAAACCTCCCCGAGTCAGTCGCGCGATTCCACTGACCCCAGCTTTTAACCTTTATTCAATTTGGAATCTGTCAGCGACCTCTCCATCACGCCTCTCCCTTTTATCTCGAGTCCCGGATGTGTCTTCTCGCGCCCCATAACGGAGGGTTCTCTGGATCTGACGTCTTCGAAGGCTCGTCTCCTCTTTCGCCGTTTCTCCTTTCATCCCTTCCCGTCCCTGTATCCTCGCACTGCTTTCATCCCACGTCACCCGTTCAACGTTTCTCACGAACGATGTGGAGAGAACGAAGGAGTCCTTCTCCACCTTTCCACTTTTCATCCGTCTCCCCCATCCAACTCGCGACCCTTCCCCGACGTGTACGCAGACGACGATTCACTTTTTCCTCGGGACTCGAGCCATCCGAGACACTTTTTTTTCTCCTTTCTCGTCCTTTCAGCGGACTTCTCCTGTGGGTCGTCCAGTCGCCAATCGGCTCCCACCTTTCTGTCGTCTCCGATATCCGGTGGGAAGTGTCTCTCTTCTCCGCGAATCGACCGAAAGGTCTCTCCATGTCCAATCCTCGCGTCTCTTTTCTCGCAGTAGACAGAAAGTGGGCTCGCTCGTCATCGATTCTCAGCACCGATGCGTACAACATCGTGCTCCTTGCACTTTGTCTCTCATATTTTCTTCGTTCCTCGGTGGATCTGCGACGTCCTTGTCGAGCCCCCATAACAGGTCCTTCTCGTAGAGGTGGCATCGGGCATCATCCGGTGCCTCCAGGTGTTCCGGCGGTTGTCGTCGCGGTACCGGCCGATCCTCACGTGGGAGGAGTAGTTTATGGCTTGAACGAAAAGCGGGAAGGAAGGAGGAGGAGGTGGTGGTTCGGAAGACGAAGAGACTGGACGGGTGGAGAGTGAGAAGGAGAGAACACGGTCGGTGAGAGAGTGAGTGGCGAGGGAGGATAGGCAGGAGGAGGGAGAGCGATCTGATTTGCGAGCGGCATTACACGCGGTCGGAACCGTTGTAGCCGCAACTGTTGCATTTATGAATGCGATTACCCTTAATATATCGCCCGTGTAACCCTGCTCGCTAATTCCGACGAGGTTGGAGAGCAGTCCGGCAATAAAATCAGGATGGAGTTACGAGCGCCTAGCCTCTCTCCTCCTCTCGACCCTCTTCTCTTCCTTCTCCCCCTTGCGCAATTTCTCCTCGTCCTTTTTTGCCTCCTCCTTCGCTCTCTTTCTCTCGCCGCGCCGGATCCGAGAGGGCACCACGCACTTTTTGCACTCTTCCACGCGTGTGCTCTTATTTGCTTTCGGTCGGCGTTCCTCTTTCGTGCGCGTTTCTTTTTATTTCGAGAATACGCATGGAAATTCCCCAGAGAGAAAGAGAGAGAGAGAGAGCTGAGGAAGAGCAGATATTTTTTTGCATAAGACGCGAGTAACCCGATGAATTTTTACGGATTACACGCGTGGTCCTCCGGATTCTCTTTCCGCGAAATTTTCTGCACTAACGCGAAATGGAGACAACCGAAATTCAAATATACTCGCGTATCGCGTAAGCTCTCTTCACGTCCATGCATTATTTACCGACTACCACCCGACACGCGGGAGAGCGGTGGAAGAAGGGAAGAAGCGAGAGGGATAGAATCGACCTCGCATCCGCGCACTCGTGATCGTCCGACCACGCTTTTATCGAGTCTCATTTATTCACGAAGCCTCGGTCGAAAATAGCGAAATCGGCTTATCGTAACCCACTTATCTCGAGGTGCGTCGTGCGGCGAAGAGGGCGGAGGGGTCGAGGTTTGGACTCGCGAGGAATCGATTCCACTCGGCTTCGAAATTTTCGGCCCTGGTCCGCGCAATGTGCAAGATCGATAGATTTTATTTCGGCCACTCTATTTAACCGCCGCGTGCTTAATAGACGCGTAATTTACCGCGCCCTTTTTCCAAGAAGCTTTCTGGCACCGAATAAACCTGGCGAACGGTGCTCTCTCGGGTACGCCTTAACGCGAGCAAGCGCATAACAATGCGTGGAAGCCGGTAGAATCGTTAATTCCCGTAATTGCGACCACGCGAAAACAATGCCCGTTTCAGTTTCACTTCCAACTCTCTGTCTAACGATTAAGTCTCATTCTTAGGAGGTGGCCCACGCGAGAGGAGCTACGATTATCGGCCGAGAAATGCCCCGTTCTCGCGTTCATCCGGCGAATTGAATTTTTACGACGATCGATCTCCGGCGCGTTCTAATTGCGTCGATTAAAAATTCGCGAATGTTTCCTCGACTTCCTCGATCAAATACTACCGGCATCCTCGAGTATCTTACACGGAGAGGAGTCCATGAGTCGTCGCCTCTCATCGGTTTTGTACTCGCGTCAAGTCAAGCCGCGTTTCTCTCGTTCTCTCTCTCTCTCTCTCTCTCTCTCTCTCTCTCTCTCTCTCCTCTCTCGACATCGTGCCTCCAGCCGTGAACCTGTCCCTAATGGTGCGAGTACGTTTCCGCGAGTGTTGCGCATTTACAATGTAGCCTGTGGGATCGGTGTTGGTGTCCCGTACGTGTGCGCTTAATATGCGCGAGCGTTGGAGTTCGCTCGTCGCGCGTGATTCAAGGCGAGTTCTCACGACGCGGCCACTCGACGTCGCCGCGCGTCGTGTGGGAGGGTGGTGGAATGAGATTCGTGCGGTGTGCTGCCCGGTGCCGATGGGGGCGGCAGCGGTGGACGGAGGGGTGAGAGAGGAAAAAAGGAAAGAGACGAAGACGGGAAGCGAGTCGAATGACGGAGAGAAAGAGAATGGGTGAAGAGAGAAAGGAAAAACGAGGGAGAGAGAGAGAATTCGCAACGGTACACGTTCGCTCGTCGTTTAGGAATTCGCGAATACTTTAAATGGGAGTAAACCGCGCCAAGAGTCGCGCGTGTTCGCCCGCGAGATGGAAACGTAACGCCTTCTCGCGTTCACCGAGTGGCGAAAAAGCTTGAGAACTTTTGCGAAAATTTCCAACGAAGTGGAATACAAGGGCGATTGAAATTTCGCGTGGTGAAAATCGTCAACCCCGTCCGAAACTTTCACCGGAAAATTATTTTCATTCTACGCGATGACTATCTCGAGCGCAGCTCTAACCTCACCTAGGTGTTTCCCTTTCGACGATTGCACGTGTCTCGCCCGGCCTGGGACGATTTTATTTCGTCGTCTCCACGCGTGTCTTCGGGCGACCGAAAGACCGTGTCGCGCGCTCATATGAATATAAGCGACGTGCCCACCTGATTATCGAAGCAGGTGTCCCCATTCATTCATGGAGACTCACTCGTACGCTCGCTCGATGTCTAGCCGAGGCGGAGAGTGCGCTCGTAGCGACGTATTCAAGTGGCCGCCGAGTGCGATCAAGCTTCATCCCAGCTACGTGATAGAGCGGAACTCATAAAGCGGGGAGCGAGAAGAAGAACGACGCGACACACTCGTCATTCGTCGAGATCGAGTGAACGTGCGATCGTTGAAATTAATTATTTACGTATGACGGTTTAACTGTACCCGTTCGAGTCCTTCACAATCATCGGTTCGTTGCCTGTCCGGATCATTCGTACTTAATCGCTCGTCCAAACGGAGAGCGCCACGAGCATACCCCAGTGAGTACTTGTAAAGTACCAAATTTTTAATGCCCTCCCGCGTTAATTTTTTTAACGAATTAATTCTTTTTTTTCCATCCTCGATATATGCGCTCTCCAATCGACACTCGTGCGACATCGTAAGTAGGAAGAAACACTCCGATCGACTAACCTGGCTGTCTTCAGCGCGAAAAGGGAGCGCTGCGCGTACTCCGTTTCGAAGAGAAAAATATTAAAGAAAAAATTGAGGAGTGCATAAAGAGGGAACGAGCTATCCCTCGTTGGTCGGTGGTACATCACGCCCGCCCGCACGCACGCACGCAGGCACGCACGCACGCCGGCGTAATAAATCGAGCGCGAGCCGAAAGGGAACAAGCTCGAAGCTTAGTCGTGCATCATCGTTAGCTTCGTTTACACGCTCCTTACGCTCGCCCGTTCGCTCGGCTCGCGCTCACGCGTATCTTCCCAATAAGCTCGCTTATCTCTATGCGAGCTCTATGCTACCTACCGATCGTCGACTACCGGTTCGTAGCGATCTCTCCTCCTCCTCTTCTTCCACCACCATCTCAACCCTCGTCCTCGTCCCTCTCGACGCCTGTATATCGATCATGGCAACATTAGGCGGCTCATTACCCCTCGTATCCTTCCTAGCAACAATGCCTACTTGGCATTCGCGTTACGCCGTGTTCCCGCGTCGCGACATTGTTCGTCCCTCTGGAAGAACCTAACGCGCATGCGCCGTTGCGCACTGTTGACTGTATCGCGCGCGTGGCGCTCCGCTCGAAGGATTTAATTATGAGGAAAGCTCGTCGAACGAAAAAATGCCCTCGTCCAGTCCAAAAATGTTCGGTTATTTTCCGAGTTTCGTTCGTGCTAATTGCATAAAGTAATCAACGAGTACGAGTACGGATATAAACGTTTGGCGATCGATGATTTGTCGCAGGCAATTCTACAAAAGTCTTCGGTGTCCGTGGAGATCGAGGTACGACCAAGGCAGCTGGTACCGGACACGAACTGCTACATCGACTACCTGCCTCAACTGCAAACCGTCACGAAGGCAACTTCCGGCGCGCAGCCTCTCTACACGCTCATGGTGCCTCTAGTGGGTGAGTAAGAGCGATTATAATTCACGCAGGTGTTGTTGTTTCCCGCGACGCGGGAGAGTTTCGTAACGAGTATTTTGTAAATACTCTCCGTCCTCTCTATCCCTTTTTTTATATAATAATAACGAGACGGAAAAAATGACTGTGTAATAGACGTCGTATTATGGGTGATGACCGGTCTCCAATCATCTTTCGTGTTTATCATCGATCCAAACATTCTCGTCCAAACGGCTCCCCATAATCGTAAGATTAAGACAACCGACATTTTCAATCGAACCACGGACGTCACAACTGCTAAAGTCCTCGAAGTCTCTCGTTGTAGCATGCGAGGACACCTTATTTTATCTCTCGCTACATTGTCCCGAGTCGTGATCGAAGCTGTCCCTATCGTCGTTAAATTTTCTTCGTCATTCCGACGACGAGCGTCTGCCGTGTAATCGATGTAACGCGTTGAATTCTCCAGGCGAATGTGCGCGCGTCACCTCGCAACAAGGTCGCAATTCGATGTTGTAAATTCCATGGGGAGCGAGTATTGCGAGGTATGTTAACGAAGGTGGTGCAATTACCACGATGATTTGTTAAGTGTTCGCAATTGCCGTGCCACCGGAGATAACGTTACATCGCGATGTAAATCGATGGTGTTAACGTTGCACTTCGGTTGCGATCTTCTCTCGTTTTTACGTCGAGCAAACATCGGGACGTCGTATACTTCTATTAAATAAGAAACTTACCCGGTGGCATCTTCGGCATGTTCCGCGCAAGAATCTTCGCATCGTATCATCCGAATTGTATCTTCCAAATTTCCCGAATTACAATTTCCTCTCGTCGAAGGAGAAACTTGCAAAAAACGCAAACTCTCTCGCGAGCTGAATTCTGGCTGGCGCGCACGCACCGAGTGGCGTACGTTCCTCGAAGGTTTCGTCAGTCCCCCAATCGGTACGCTGAATTATTAAAAGGAAGACGTAGCCTAGGGGCGATCGTGTCATTGGCTGAACGCCGTCGTGGAAGAGGTCGCGGCACGGGGTCAAACCGATCGTGGATGTGCAAACACCCCATTCGCCTTGTCACGCGAATGATCATCGCCCGAGCGGCGGCCTCATCCTCGTCATCGGCGTCATCGTCGTCATCGTCTTTTTCCTTTCGCCGAACAGTAGAGGAGAAGGTCGCGCGCAGGATCGTACGAATCGGATCGGACGGGAAGAAGTTACGAGGAGGGAGAGGAGAAGAGAGAAGGAGATTAAAGGAAGAAGTAGAAGGGGAAGAAGGCGACAGCCTCTTGAAGGAAGACGAGGCAGGATAAACACTGACGAAATAAAAAAAAAAGATACTTCTTGGGATTCCTCGTAGCGGCATCCCTTTGCAGTACTCGTGAAACAACGAGCTCGGGTATTTTAGCCTCTACTCCGAATTATGTTCGGCACGAGGAGAATGGAAAGAAGACGAGTAACCCCGATGGTTCATTGGGTCAGAATCATTACGCGCGACCTTCATTCTTCATTCTACCGAGTCAGCATCCTAATCTCGTGAGAACCAGTCGGTTCCGTTCACCGTAGCCCGCCATGACGGTACCTTGCAGTTTTCGTTACCGCGCATGCTAGGACCAATTGCTCGCGCCTGTTTTTCATCGCTCGTTCGTCGATGTGCGTCGGAGCGGGTTGCCGTTGCGCAAATTCGTGGCGCGCAACGAGGACGCGCGCGGATCTTTTTCCTCCTTCTTCTTTTTTTTTCCCTTCCTCCTCGTCTTTTCTTGAGCAACGGTTCGCGAGCGTGCGATGACTCGATCGCGGCGAGTAGAGCGCGCGCGAAGTTGAGAAATTGAGTGGAACGTAATGATGTGTTGATTTCGTGATTACCAGGCATTAAGCGTGTCGCGGTATTATCGGCGCTTGATTTATGTAAGCGTGAGTCACCCGTTTGGTGCCTTGGAATTTGGATACGCCGATTATAATTGTCGATGATGCTATCGTTCTGCGTCCTTTATCGAGCGAATTCGAGCGAATCGCGAAAACAACGCTTTTTTACCCGTCACTTTCATCCGGCTCGGATCTTTTTACCGTTGACGAGCACGAATTCCAAGTGTTCCAATACTTTGCTTCTCGGTTGAAAGTGTCCCTTACTCGAAGAAGCAACGAGACAAGGGGGAGAAACGCGCGGACACGCGTCGTGACGTCATGCCGATTAATAAGCGCGATTATCCTCGGAGGATCGCGCGCGCTTGTTGCCAGTCGTTACCACTCACGCGCGAACACGCGCATTTTCCACCTCACTTAAGAAACCGACGCTTTCCGCCGACCTACGGCAACGAATGGCCAATGCTCGGTCCTCCGGGAGCCTTGAAATCTTCGGAAAATTCGCTAGTCTTCGCGAAACTGCATCGTTCAGCGCAGGTCCCTCGACGAGAAAAATATTCCGACGATGCAATCCTCCTCATCTCCTCCTTTTTATCTTTCCTTCCTCATCCCACCCCATCATTCATTTCTCGTCTTCTGGAGTTGTCCTCTTCGACACCCCCTTTTGTTGTCCCCCGTCCCTTTCTCATCTCCTCTCTCCTCTCGACGTTTTACGAGCACTCACTCTCGAAAGGCAATCGACGATAAATTTCCTCTTCTACCCCGGAGGCGCCTATGACGTTATTCCCTCGATGGTTTACGACGTCGCGCAGGTGGATTTACAGATACGATCGGTAGTAGCGAGAGCAGCGCCAACGATGAATACGTTTTCTCCTACGATTCCCAAGGTGGCTACTGCCAAGCGCGCGGCCGCTCGGCGTTAGAAGCGTTCCGTTTGTCGCCGACGGAGAAGAAAGGGATCTTGTCGGTTGACTAATCGTTCTGCACCTCCATTGTCCTCGTACACGCACCTTATCTCCTCGTGATAATTCCGGTTTATGTATTCACTCGGCAAGAATAAAACGCTTTTATTCTCGGGATGAAAATTTGCCTTTCTCGCCGAGAGATCTTTGCGCTTCATATTTATCCCTACTCCTCATTTCGAACGAATCGATAATTTTTTTTGTCGGCTTAATTATTTGCATTACATGGACCTTCTACTGCGGTAATCCGCGTTAACGCGAACCACCGCGAGAAAATGTCCTTCTTGCCTGTCCATTCCCCTCGTCCTTCCACGCGATCCACCTGGTTAATCTCACGCGCGATCGCATACGGTCTTTTACGATCGTAGAGACGCGTAAGTAGCAAGGGCCACGGGACGACGAAGGCTCCATAAACATCACGAGGGGAACTAGTACTCCCCTCGTTCTTCACCTCTTAGTGGACTTACGACCGTGCGAATGACGTCACGTTAACAACGCGCGAGAACGTCGTCACTCTATTATGCGCCCGCCGATTGCTTTCGCTTTCCACCGGTAAATTACAGCTTCGATAGGGTCACGATCGGGACGGAGACGATTCCACTGCTACTTCGGCGATCGTTCGCGAAGATCGAGTCACGAGGAGTTAAGAGAATGAGCGGCCTCGTTCGTCGCTCTTGAGAGGAATAAAAAAGGAAAAAAAAAGAAAAGAATTGGGGAAGTCGAAAGAAGAGATCGCCTTGCGAAGAAGAGGCTGTGAGTTCGGGGGTTCAAGGACGAACGAAATCGAAGGACCCCCATCAATCACCTTGGCGAAGGTATCGATGACTCGGTGGAATCTCTTGGATTCGACTGGTGGACGATCAAGAGCGCGTCAAAATTTGGCATGTGAGAGAGACGATCTTCCGGAAGTTTGCGTCGGTACGGATGAGGCCATTAATTAAGCAATCGGGAGAACGATCGGGCCTCGATCGTAGTAGATCTCCGACGATCTCCGCGTGTGTTTACCTCGCCTAGGTCGCGGACAGTTACGACGGGACAAGGACGCGAGGCGGTAGGATCGACCGATCGACCCATCGACCGTGCGATCGACCACAACCACCGGCGATTTTGACGGTGAAAGTGAACGCGTGCCGATGACGCGATCTGCGAACGATCAATCGGGCCGAATACCCTTGCGGAACACGCGTACGCTTAAAATTTACGATTAATTTAAGTAGCGCACGTTCGCGGAAGCGTCGATCTATAAAATAAAGCGAGTCGAGGTTCTGAATTCGCAAGACGCCTCTGGTAAGTTTTTATTTACGAGCCCCGCAGTAGCCCCGTTGCGCAAAATTCTCGACAAAGAGGTCTCGCTCGCTCATAAATAATAGTGCCGCGCGTGGAGTCGTAATGTCGTCGGTACCTTTGAAAGGGAAGCGGGGGAGACGAAGACGCGGAGGAAGGGCGCAGTGGATATTCAAACTGTGTATACTAATGCATACCAAATGTTGTTGGAACTCCAATTGAACCTGCTTCCTTTGAATGGACCGCGCGAGACGTCGAAGGGGCGCCAACCTGGGGGCATTCGTGTACACGGGAATCGATTGTCGGATTTTGGGTAGGGGTGGAAGCGTGGGGTGAAGACGAAAGGACGAGAAGTAAGGAAGAATTCAGGCAGCGTTGGAGTGGGTCTCGACGGTGGCTCGATGGAAGAGCAAAAAGACGCGATTGGAGATAATTTTAAAATTCCACTCGAAAACTGGCGCAAGCTTCCCCGAAGTTTTGCGTGCTCTCGAAGGAAGAGGACGAGGTAGAGGGAGAGAGGATGATTATTGTCGGCGACTCCCTTAGCTCCTTTCGCTCGCGAGTGTAAGGAACTTTGGGGAACTTGCGTCGTCCCTCGTCCTCGCGCCGCTTTCACAGTACGCTCGCGGATCGTCTGGAAAGCGGATAACCACCCTGGCAGACGGTTAATTTATCGAGGAAGCTCGGAAGCGGCCTAACTTTCGGCGATCCCTCATTTGCATTTTCAGCGGCGGAAGAGAACGGAGTCTCCTAGCCTTCTGGTACCTCTTGTTCTCTCGCTCTATCTCTCTCGTTGCATATGCACAGCGAATGAAGCACAGCTCGCGGTTATTATCAGACCTCTACTAATTATCGCTGTTGTGCCGACAAATTGGGATCTAAGCTCTAAGGGTCGAGCTTAGG
The DNA here is from genome assembly GCA_944319695.1 of Tiphia femorata. Classification (NCBI taxonomy): domain Eukaryota; kingdom Metazoa; phylum Arthropoda; class Insecta; order Hymenoptera; family Tiphiidae; genus Tiphia; species Tiphia femorata. The sequence goes on from OX090899.1 coordinate 5,530,847, forward strand.
CGCTTCCGAGAAATCCGTCGAAATCTCGCATTAGAAGCCATAATTCACGTCGATGAATTTATCAGCAGGATTTTGGAAGCGGTTGGATCGTCCCGCGAACTTTCCCATTGTGCAGCTCACTAATCCGAATTATTTAGGGATCTGAAATTTGCAAATCGTCCCAATTGCATCCCTCGAATCTCCATCCACCGTCGACCAACAAACCGTTTCGGCCAGACACGGGAGATTTACAGCGTGGAAGCATTGACCGAGCCACTAAAACTTTTGCCTCCCCCCACCACCACCACTCCAAACACTTGCAATATCCAACTGCGCGACGGTGCCTCGTTCCGTTCCTTTGCAATTCTTTTTTTCCTCGTTCTTCCCTCTCCAACTCTTCGGCTCTTCCCTCGCCCTTTTATTGTGGGTTGTACGAGAGACTCGCGTACCTCTTCCTCTCTCCGACTTCCTCCGCCGCGGGGGGCACCGAAAAACGAAAGTGCGCGTTCATGCAAAATTCCCTGGTGGTGGGTGCCCTTTGACCTCGAGCGACGGGGGCGGTAGGGCGAGAGCGAGCGGGTGGGCAAGCACGCATGCAGGTAGAGGAGAGAAGAGGCGAAGGGACGACGGAGAAAGGGAAGGGAAAAGAGGCGGGCGTCGGCCACGGTCCGTCTGGCTTGGACAACGGGCCAAGCCGAGCGAATGTTCACAGTTAGGTTCTCACGGCTCATACATGAATGCATGTATGCGGCCAGAAACGCCAGCCGATTGGCTGCGTCCGCGTCTGCCCGCTGCCTGCCCGACGTCCCGTGACGGCCACGGCGACGAAGACGATTCTTCACGTGGGCGATACGACGCTGGTCGTCGACCAAGCTCTGACCAAAGAGAGGCCAATGTGTTTTTCGCGGGAGGACGAAGGAGCGAAACGCAGAGCCTGCCATCGGAGCCAGGTTGTCGGACATCATCCGCACCGGAGTGCGCCACCCCTGGACCAAAGCTCGGAACGAGCGCGCGACGTCCCGCGGCGCAAGAGCCTCGACTTCAGATTTCGATGCGGGCTTCATCCTTTTTTCCTCTTCCTCGTTCATCTCGTTCATCTCGCCCACAACGCCCCTCTCTCGTGCAAAACAGCCCTTCGACTCGATCGACGCACGGTGGAAAAGACGCGGCTGTTGGTGTGACGGACTAGCGTTCACCGGAAGCGAATTACAGGACGACGGCGAAGGGACGGCCAAGCGATGTAAACTGGCACTGGACGGAGACTCGATTGAACGCGCAAGCCGATTGGACCGTGGGTCCTTTGACCACCCTGTCATTACGATCGACGGGTCGATCGGGCGTTCCCCGCTTCCTCGTTATTCCACCGAGATGCTTTCACCCTACGGAATATACCCTCTCTGCGATCCCTTTATCCGGCGAATTTGTAGCTTGCGTCGTCGTGGGCTCCCTCGAGAGATTTGCGAAAGCGTGGATCGCGTGCGAAGGCCGGTGGAAAAGCGAAATCGAACAATTAAGATAATCGGAATTATCGTGGGCTTCGCGAATTATTCCGTACGTGACGATGATTGCATCGAAATTAACGGTAACTCGCTCGCTTTCGTCCGTTAATCTGCAGACGCGAGAGCACCGAATTCGCGCGAACACACGATTACGTCCCAAATGAGGGTGAGACGGTGGGAGATGGTGGAAAAAGTATCCGGGAAATCCTCTTACCCTCGCGGTGGAGCATTCGAACGTAATGGCGAGGCGGTAGTAGCGTAAGCAGGCGTGGACGAAGAAGTTTCTCGTTCGCGTCCCGGAATATAAGCGAAGGGAAGAAGGGGCATCCGCGGAATCCGTCCTAAGCCCATTAGCCGGTGCAGGGGTTCGTGGAAAACGAGCAGCTTCCGGCCTCGCGCTGTCGTCGCACCGCGTCGCGGAAACTTCGTCCGGCCTCTTCCCACATAGCGGTAAACATTCCGTGCCCGCCTCGGGAAAAGTTCGTTAACGCGACATTCTCTCTCCCTCCTTCCTTCTTTCCCTCCCCGCTGACAAGTGCGGAGGCCTCCCTCGTCCCACGCGAACTTTCGGCAAAGGACATTATGGCACAGAGGCGCGAGCCTTCATTTGAATCCAACTTCTAGATAGAGCAAGAGTGGGGTGGAGATCCCTCGAATGAAAAAAGTTTCGTGACCGTGCACACCCCGTCCCAGGAGGAAAGAGATTTTCTTTGCGCGCGCGGGAATTACCCGCGATACCTGCGCTCTCTATCCTCTTCGCTCCTCTTCTCCGTGCACCGCGGAAAGGCGACGTAAAGCGAAATTGCGGTGAACGAGACGAAGCTGGACGAGTCCACCGTCCCTCTGGCTCACTTCGAGATTCGCGGAGATTGGACTTATCGTAAGTAATTTTGTCGAATCCTTTCTGCCGTAGTTCTGAACGAGCTGGAAGGCTTGGCGCGAGGCGCGGACGCCAGGGATTGTCCACCAGTTTCCAGGGCGGCTTTGGACCCAGAACACATAGCCAGAGTCGCAGAGTGCGCTAAAGCTGCTCTAGCATTCGCAAAGAGTCGCAATCCCGCGATACGATGCCTCACCACCAGAGGAACCGTTCTCACTACCAGCACCTTCACCGTGGAGCAGGACGCCGAGAAGGTGAGCTGTCGCGTGGAAATTGTTTCGCGAGCTCGCGATGTCGAATGTTGCCGCGAGACGAGAGAAAAGCTTTCGCCTTCGTTGTTTCAGGACGGCTTGACGAGGAACGACGACAGAATCCTGGCAACGTGTCTGAGTCTATGCAAGGCAAGCAATAAAGATCAAATGGCAGGTAAGTCGCAGAATCCATATCTCGTTTCTTGGATCTCTTCGCTCCTTTTTTCACACACAGTGACTACTTCATTCTCACTATTTGTTCTCCGCTTTTTACAATTGCTCTTGGAAATCTTCATTTTCGTGTCGAATATCGTAAGATAAGAAGGCGCTAAAATCACTCGACATTGCTTACCGCGTTAAGTCGTGATGCTTCGATAAGCGATTAGACGATTGGAAATCGGTGCTCGAATGCAGTGTTCAGTCTATGATCCGATTCTAATCCGACAGAGGAGGGCCAGCCGCGACGCCTTAGGAGAGAGGTCGTGCTACTGACGGAGGACAGGAACCTGAGAGTGAAGGCCCTGGCCAGGGACGTGCCCGTAAGAGAGGTGCCCGACTTCATGGAATGGGCCGGCCTCGGCTGAGGCGGCGAGCTCTAAACAAAATAATTCCCCGCTAAATGCAAAATCTCCTGTACTCCCCCACATCCTGCCCGTGCCAGGACTCGACCAACAAAATCGGTAGATGACCAAAACCAGGAGGAACCGTCAGAGAGGAGGAGGAGGAGGAGGAGAAGAGAAGGAAGAAGAGGTAGAGGGAGGAAGAGAAGAAGGAAGGAGGAGGAGGATGAGGACGGCAGCGAATAAAATCCTTCTAGCATCTTCAGGCGTCACCTTCCTCGCCGTCGTCGGCGTCGTCTCATCTTCATCTTCGTCTTCATCTTCGTACTCGTCTTTGCCTTCGTCCTTGACGAGAAATAAATCCTTTTAGCTGTAAAATCCCCTCACGACCGGTCACAAGCGCGAGGAAAACCACGTAAGTCACTCTCCATTATATTCCTTGTTATCCCGTGCGCCCCACGAGGGACGCGAGGTGTCCTCGCGCTTCGCGTGAACTTTTTTATACGTAAGAGAGAATGAGGGCTACGAGAATTGAACAGAAATGGCGAAAGGGTGGTCGAGCATGAGATCGCATTCGCTTCATGGAGTTGGAGAGTGAGCCTTTCCTCGCCGAGAGGAATTTTGAAGTAAGAGTCGAGTGAGTGGTGTGAGGATTCCAAGGTGAGAGCCGTGTTGCGCCCGGGTAAAGGGATGGTCTACCGAAGGGAGAGCTTCGAGATTGGAGAGTCGCACGCGCCAGTCCCTCGTATTCCGTAGATAAATGAAATTAATTTCTTCTTCCGACCAGCTTGCCCAGCACCCCGCTACTCGAAGTACCCCTACCCCTTTTCGTGCCTTTCTCGGAGAGAGATTTTCCGTGAGAGAATCCTTCGCGTCGATTCGAACGTCCGATCCGGCGAGGCGAAAAGGTGAAGGGCGAATGGCGAAGCGTCGTTGGCGCGGAAGGAACGCGTAAGTGCGTCTCGGGATGCTGGACGGGCGCGCGAACTGAGCAGGAAAGAAGAAGAAAGGCAAATCGATAAGGAGTAGAAAAGTTACGAGGACGGATGCGGGACAAGCGAGGGAAAAGGGAAAGAGAGAGGGGCGCCAAGGTGTAGCGCGAGAAGAAGATGGAGAAGGAGAGGGAGAATTAGAGGGAAATGAGGAGAAAGTCCACGGTATTTTTACGTGTCATTATTTCTTTAGGCTACGTTTATTATTGATGAGGACCACCTATTGTGGCACCCATTTGTTGTGTATCCACTTCTTTAATCATGTTTGTTACAATACATATTTGTAAAGATTTTCGAGAGAACACGCTGTTGCATCGAGAGCGCGTCTACATCCTCGTCGATATTTGTAAACCAGAATTAGCGCGACGTTTTAGTATTCGTCTATTTTTTTTTTGTGTCCCTTTACTTTTTTTCTCCGTTGCGGATTTTATTGTATGTAATTCCATATGGGCGAAAAATTGTCGTGAACATTCGCGGCGCGTCCGATGTTACTCTTCTTTTATATGCTAATGATCCAGAAAAAAAAAAATGATCGTGCTAACGAGAGATCGGCGCAGATTTTTATCTAGAAAAAAGAGAAAGAGAGAGAAAATATGTTTGCCTGGTATTCACGCACCTTTTATCGCATGCGCTTTCTTTTTTTAACGAAGAAACATTTAAAAAAAAAAAAAAAAAAATTTCATAACAGTCGCCACGTTTCGGACTCTTTTTGGAATTTGATCTACTGAAATGAGATAATAAAACGAAATCATGCAATTTACAAATGGCAATTGGCTTGACAATAAGACGCGACGAGACACGTACAATTTTCCAACGTATCCTTTTCTCGTTATAATCGTCTGTCAGGTGAGAAGAGCTCGCGTGGTCCTCAACGGTTACGATTCATCCTCCCAGCGTCTGAATCGAATCAATTCGTTTTCGATTAATAATAATAAAGATTCTCGCCGTGTTGTTTGAATGGGCACGTCACCATGAGACAATCCAACGATAGCCTCCAGGTGAATGCTTTCGTAATGTTAGCTCGATTCTCGTGGGGCGATTACGCGCGACGACAAATAGCACGCGGCGCCAGTAAGGAGGATTAGAAACGGCTTTAATGACAGACGATCGTAACGTGGACCATACCAACCCGTGATTAGACGGTAGCGAGTACACGCGAAACACGCGTCGACGATCCTTCCACGCGGATTTTCCGCCCGAGGAAATTCTCAGCGATTTTCTCAGCCGATCGCCGATGGTCGCGCAGACTGCGCCCAGTATCGAGGAAAATCATCGACACGACTTTATTTCCACTAATCCGATCTAATTTTTCAACAGACGATGTAGTTACTTAAAGGAATACTTTAACGATTAACCATGTAGTATGTTGTGCGGATGCGTTAGGAGAGCAAAAGAGCGTAAAAGGGAGAACGAGAGGAATGCAATGAGCGAAGTGTGAAAGAGCGCGTGCATAGTGAAAGAAAGATAGCGAGAAAGAGAGAGAGAGAGAGAGAGAGAGAGAGAGAGAGAGAGAGAGAGTTGATAGGAATGCAGAGAATGAAAATGAGAACGAGAGCGGAGGTGACGTAAGTGAAAATGAGAAGCACACGCGATAGGACGAAAAATATGCGACGTGCTCTACATTCTTCTCTTGGTCCCGCCAGCTACTCCGGATCGTCCTTTTTTAGCTCAATTTTGTATCTATGCTCCGCGTCCCGGCTAGACACGTGCAGAATGAAAGGGAGAGAGAGGAGCGTGAGCGGACGTTGGATGGATGGTTTACGATGGTACGGAGAACGGCGGAGCCCTTCATTATAACGCCCACTACTACGGAAGCACCGAATAATGTACACACACTGTCTCTCATTGTTTTCACTAATTTCTAAGCATAACTTTTACGTAGCCTTTAAATATATCTTAAAATATTACATTACAAATATGTATGTATGTACGCATGCGTATATACGTATGTATATAACGAGTGTTCACGAATAAGTAAGAAAAAAAAGTAATAAAGAGGGATATAATCCTTGTGGTGCGAAAGCGCAATCGTCGCGGGACGTCTAACAAACGAAGTATTCGCGTCTCCTGAGAGTCTCCGAGAGGACGAAGAAGAAAATTTTGTGGCCGTGGGTGGAACCAATCGTGTGTCGGATGGCGAAGCGAAGGAGATAGAGAGACGAGCAAGGAACGAAGCGGAGAGAAACAGGAGAGAACAGAAGCGAGGAGAGCGAAGATCGCGAATTATTTCCACTGTGGCAATAATAGTAATCGATTTCAATCGTAACGCATTTGTAGAGTACTACCCCATAGTTGTAGAGCTTAGCGATCGAGAGTCAGCTATCCGCAATAGATCTAACAGTGCAATAGTAAACGCGCGATTCGTTCGATCGTCGAATTATTTCTCCAACCTCCTCCTGTTTTTGCGCGGCGAACGGTCCGCGACTGCATCTCCACGACCCTCTTTGTCGAACACCTTCGACGCGATTCCGGGCGACGAACCAATTTTCGTTCGCTTCGAACGGAGTGAACGAATTTTCTTTTCGCGTTGTCAGGATCGGAGCTCGGAGTCGCGACGATCTCGCCCGATTGGTTCTACGTAGGCACGCGACAAAAAAATATAAAATAAGTAAGAAAAATTAAGTAAATCGACGTGCGAAAGTACGAGAGAGTGAGAGCGAGGGAGAGAACGAGTGAGAGTGAGAGTGAGAGATTATTCGAACGCCTGCCGGTTTTAGATAGATAAATGAGACGTAGATAGGTGACGTCGACGTCATAAGTTTTTAGGGAGTGATAAAGAACACGTAGAAGGGGAGGTGAGGAAAATTGTTAGAGGGGGTGGGTTTTAGGGGGTTGAACGTGTAAAAGGGTCGGGGGGTCGGAACGATCGCGCGCGATTGGGACACAAGTAGCCGAACCTCCGCTTCTGGCGTAAATCTTACACCGTAAGTGTACCTATACATACGTTATAAATATACATATTATAAATAACACGCAGGAAGAGACACATATTACACATTACACACATTACACCCCCACCCCACTTCGTCACCGATTTTATTCAAGCGCTCGCATATTACGTGTACGAATATAATGCATGTTGTGCGACAAAGCATGAACAATTCGTTTGTATTTCGTCTCAGGAACAGAGAGTTTTACCGAATACGATTATTAATAATGACGTGGATGATACGCTGATTAACGATTATCAATAAACCGATGATCGCACGACGGTGAGGATGATGATGATGATGCTGATTAATTATATTGATGATTATAATGACGATATGACAAAAAAAGTTTTTAGAATAACCGTTTATTATACTTACGAGAAATGTCGCTACTATAGTGTTACCACTTTGATTATTCAATAAAAAGTGACGTTGACGAGAGATTCGCCCGATCGTTAAAACGTAAATTCAAACGCTGTCGAATTCTATTAATCCTTTCTCTCTCGTTCCAAGCCCACGTCCTCGCGTTAATTTTCTCGTGGAGATTAAATCATGGAAAGGAAACCGATCGCTAAATATTTCTTCTCTCGCTGGAGGATCCGCTTAGAGCTCTCTTCCACGGGATCGAATCCAACGGAATCTCCTCGCGCACGCTTGAACTCCCCATACCTAACCGTACCCTTTACCCAGTTCACGATATTTAGGCCCATAAAGCATCCACGGGCGACGTGGTCGCGTGGTAAGTCCGCCGACATGCTCGACCTCGTTACACCTTCGTCCATGGCATCGGCCCGCTGTAATAGTTTCTCTCAGGTACGTATACGAGCGAGCGAGCGACGACTAGTATTAGTATCGTTACTGGTATTGGTAGGAGCTCGTGTGGCCGCACGCGCGTGTTCGTGCGCGTGTTCATGATCGTTCGTGTCCCGTGGTGCCTTTCTTGCGCGAGGTGCAGGTATCCTTTTTTTCTTTGACAAAAGCATCGGGGCGAACCGTTACGGCGCCTTCCACGTGCTCGGCGAACACGCTTCTTGTCCCGAACGACAAATTCCAGTACTTATTATCGATATCGCGCTGGGATCTGAGGCACGGAACTCGCCAGCGGCCGAACGGCGTTGAATAAGAAGAGTTCTCGCGATACTCCTCTGTATCGAGCTAATGGCGACGCGCGCCTTGGGAATTATATCGTTTTAATGGTACCGTCCCGGCCGCCGGCAGCGTGTACCTTGAGAACTGATTATTATACGATTTCATCGACGATCGATTGCAATCCCGCGATACCTCCTCGCAAACCTTACCCGTCGATAATGCTCCGAGAATTACCAATCGGAAGGATATTGACTTTCATAGCTATTTTTTTCAGCTTCGTCGGATCCAGTCGATGCACCGAGCTAGGGATACCCTACGATGGATAGACCAAATTATAAAAATAAACGACTATTAAATATCAGTTACATCGGTGGTCGGCAGACTCATTGGTCAACGGAGCTAAATATCAACGGAACAACGATTGACATTTCTCTCCGGAGCTACTTCTTCAAAATAAGCTAAAAACCGTCCGGGCCAAAAACCGGGTTGTGCGCATGGGCCACGAAGTTTCTATCGCACTGTACGTGCCCACGTGCACGTAATATTTTGTAGAAGGACCATACTCAAGAGTTTAGCAACCAGTGGATTAGACCATACAATCGTTTCGCTCTAACGGATTATTTACGTCTTCTTTACGTCATTTTAATCATAGAAAAAAATCCTTGAGCTAGGTCACTCGTCCGATACGGCATCGTAGAATCTAAGAGAAGCGCAGACGAACGAAGTCCTGAAGCTAGTGCACCGTGTATTGCGAACGAGAGTGAGAAGAGCGGCTGTTTTCATCGGCGCGACTCTCCGGTGAGTGCCTGGTGACCGGTCCAGGCATGGACTGTACCCGCTGGCCGAAGACCCTCACTGTCCACCGTTCCGTCGCCTCGTCTGGCAATAGTTCTGACCGTTCTTGTAAAGGCGCTCGAGCTATTGAACGTGACGAGACTGGACCCACCCCTATGAGAAATCGACGAGAAAAGGGTGGACGAGTGGTCCTGCGAAAATTCTCTCTTCAGTTCTACTCGATTCCAAAAGGATCCGAGAAGTCGTTGGTCGGAAGGAACCATGGGACGCCGTTGACCGCTGGACAGTAGATTTCCGGTGGAATCCTCAGCGAAGGCAGAAGCGGCAGCGGCGGTTCTTCTCTCCTCCTTATCTCACCTTCCTTGCTCTCTCTTCCTCTTTCCTCTCGCCTCTTTCTCTCTCACTCTCTCTTCTCTCTCTCCTCCTCCCTCGACCGACGGCTTCGCCAAGCCGGCTATTTTTAACCAGCCAACCTTGAACTTGCTGCTGCTGCTGTCGTTGCTGGTGGCGGTGGTGGTGTTGATGGTGATGGCGATGGTGATGGTGACGATGGTGGTGGTGGTGGTGGTTCTGCTGCTGCTACTGTGATCCGATCACCAATAAAGGGACTTATCTAATTCTGAGAAAGGCGATCGGCTCTCTCGGGCAAAGGTAAGTATCTACGCCGTATTCCCACCGTACAGTTTGGCTCGAGAGTTACGTCGCGGCACTCGGTGCCTCGCACTCCTCGATACCCTCGTGCCGGAACACCAAGAGCCAGAGAGAAGAAGGGAACCATTTAACGTCATGTGGGCGTTAAATGGTCCTCCGTAATGAGAATTGTCTTCGAAGTTGTGAAGTCCCGAGTCTACGCGGGACTAAGTCCCCTGTCTCTAGCTCGGTGAGCCCACCTCTCGGAGGAGTTTAGCGCCAGTTATATTCCATCGTGGAGCGTGCGAAGTTCCGCGTGCGATTCGTCGTAAAACTTGCATCTCATTTCCACTTGGGAGGGAGAACGCGCTCGGAGGGTTACGGCATTATTGCTTTGACCTTTTTGCGAGGAACTACGAGCCGAGCAGTCGAGGTGAACTCTCTCTCTCTGTCGAGAGAACGACGCGCAGGGTCCAAATTTGGATACGGAAGATGGACCGACTAGATTTTATTCTCTTCCAAGGATACTTCGAACGTTGTATTATTCTTTGGAGCGTAAACGCGACTTATATCCCGCGCGACTCGTCTCACGTGACGGAGAAGGGACCAGGGCGAAACCCGGAGTGACCTTGAACTCGAATAGCCTGCCAAGTCCCGCAATACCGTCTCCCTCGAGCGTCCATCGGGATCCTCCCCCGCGTAAATTTGCATATTCGACGTAACACGGCGCGATGCATCGAGTCGTTTCCTCGTCCTGTCGCCCGCTTGGAAATCGTGTCTGTGCCAGGGTCACCGTAACGCCATTGACATCGTCGACTGGGGCCTTCGTAGAATGACGCTCGCACCCACCTTGGGTCCTCCTCCGGGCAAGTGCCACGGGAGAGTGCATTCGTACACGCGTCATGCACGGGCACGCTGACGTGGGAGAGAAGAGAGAGAGAAAGAAAAAGAAAGATCGTGCACGAGACCAAGCCCACTCACCTACGGAGTATCGTATCCCTTCGTATTTACCTCTCCCTCGAGAGAATCGTTCGTTCTTCTTCTCTCCGTCATCCTTTTTCTATTTCTCTCTCTCTTCCACCCCCACGAATGTACGCGGACGGGGCACAAGGCACTCGTGATAACTCTTACCGCGAGAGTTATGCGGTAGCCGGCACGAGATAACATAATATGTTATCGTGCGTTATCCGATCGTCATACGGGGTGTCTCGTGATTTGTGGACCGGTGAACGGGGTGACCTGCATACCGAGATAGCGCCGGCCAACAACTGGACGGAACATTTGCGCGAGGAACAAGGTAGAGGGTAATCGTCGGTGGTTGAAATTAATTTGCTCTCCCTTGCGAACGTTTCGTAACAGTGGAATTTCGGGGCATACAATTATTTCTGGTTATTAGAGAGCTTGTGTGCGATCTTCCTCGGTTACGTTCTTGGAGAGGTACACGATTGAAAAGCGAAAGAGGCGCGAGACTGATTATCCAACCATAGAGCGGCGCATAAGAACGAGTTCGTCCTCGCGAGTCCTAACGCGGGCCAGCCAGATAAATATCATTAGAGGGCTGGTGCCGGCTAACTTCTAAGCGGCGTTGCCTCGTTCAAGGAGAATTTAGAATGGTCGCTTTAATTTTGCAATGCACGCTCCCTCGTACATTTTCTCCTTAGCTCTCATTTCTTCGTCTCTTTTCTATTCTCCTTCCTATTCTCTCGTTCTCTCTCTCTTCCTCTCTCTCTTTCTCTCTCTCTCTGTTCACGAGTAATCCGCGGCGGCGGCATTATTATGTTTATAGAAGCACGTAATCGCATTCACAACAGCCTGCACTTGTCTGACAGGAGTATAAAACCCGTCTGGACAGAGAGGAAGCAGTCGGCTTTTGCGAAGCGGCATAAAGGATCGCTCCTAGAGAAGAGAAGCGGGCGCGCGCCCGCGTTGTACGGTGAATCTAAAATCTAGCTCGAGTAGCGCGCGGCTAGTTTCGAGGTTAGGAACGTCCGGTGGATGTGCGCATGCGCCATGGCGAGGGCGCACGCGCTCCTCGTACGAGAGGAGCACGCTCCTTCGCGGCAAGATCCTGACACGCATGAGGGAGCACATATGCGCCTGTCTGCCGCTGCTGCCCGTCGGCGGCGGTCGGCAAGAGATGGAAGAAAGAAAGAAAGGCAGAATGGAGGAGAAAGAAACGAAGGGCAGAGGACAGGAAGAAATGAGAGCGAGAGGAGAAAAGGGAGAAGGAGCGGCGTGCTCGCACAGAGCGTTTCCTGGCAGCAATTAAAATCCCGACGTCTTTCCCTCCTCCACCTTCTTCGTCCTTTCTTTTTTCATCTCTTCCATCCCCCGAAGCCCGTTCCCATTCTCTCGCCGTCGCGTTCTACTAATCCGTTAAGGATTACTCGTTCTCGTTCTCTTCTTATTTTTTTTCCTCTTCATTGCGTCTGGGACTTTCCGAGGCAGAGCGCCTGGACCACCGGCTCGACACTCCCATCCCTTTTCGCACCATTTAACAAACGCTTCGCCGAATAACCGCGGAGGGGTCGTAAGAGGTGACGGTGGATGAGGCGACGAGGGCCGAGGGGCGGAGGCGGCGCGGCGCCGTCGAACACCGGCAAGTTCAAGATCACGAGGTCGTTGCACGTGTGCGAGAGGAGCAGCGTGCGGGTGCGCTTACGTGTTTCTCCTTCTCCACCTTTCTCGTTCTCGGCGGTGTCTCCTTTCTTCTTCCTCTTCTTCTCCTTCTCTCTTTCTCTTTCTCTCCGCGCGCCATTTCGCTCGCGCCTCTACTCGCAGCCAGCAAAGTCAGCTGGCCAAGAGCCAGACGCTTTTTTTCAGAGAAGGGAAAGAGGAAAGGAGAAGAGGGTCCGTCGCGATTTTCGGCCATGGCGGCGGGTGGGCCAGCAGCGCGTCGGACGATCGAGATGGACGCCGTAGATTACATCTTTATTATTGGACGCGCCCACCGTCTTTGCCTCGGGGTCGAGTATCTTCCCTGGTACTGCCAACCCCGAATCTTCGTGGATCTCCGGCGTAATATTTCGCGAGAGAGAGAGAGAGAGAGCGTCCGGGTGATCTGGGTTCGAGTTCAACGAAGGACGACGGCAAGCAACGGAGTTGTACGATGATCCCTGAATTTACATCACGGCGAGGTAACTTCGAGATCAAAGTTCTCTCGTTCTCGCAAGATTTTCTCTGGATCGTGAATGAAGTTTAGCGAAGATGTGAGAGCTTCGACGTGGTCCCGAAGGTGCACTCTCATTGACGGTGGGTCGAGAGGGAGGAGGTCGTGGTGAACGTGACTGGCCGGGCGCATTGACCGACCAGTAGGAGGAGAGACGAGCGCCGTCATGACGCCGCCGCGCGCCGAGTTCACGGTCGAGATATTTTATGGCAATAAGCGTGCGCGAGCCCTCGAGAAGAAGAGGCTCGCCGCTGCCCGCCCGGTGGCGGCCACGATTCGACTCGATCCGTGACAAATGGAAGGTGCATCGTCACCTTACCTGTCTCCGCGTTTATGCACGCTCGCAACCACGCCGTCCCTGCGACTTTGCGTTTTTCTTCCCTCGTCTTCTCATCTCCTTTCATTCTTTCCTTCGTTCTCCCATTACGATTTTTATCTCTCACCTTTACTCCTTTCTCAATACTCTCACGAAGATACTTCGATCGACACCTTCGTATTTTCGTGCGCCTCATTCTTTGTAGAGTAAACGGGGCGTTGATTTCATCCAAGAGAAATAAAAGATAAGTATTTGATATTCACTCGTTCTCCCAACGGAGCGAGCGAGAATTGAGTTTCTCGACTTACGTTCTTCGGAGATTTCCGTTAATAATTTATTTCGTAAAATAATAAGGGCTAAACAAGTTGAATCCTCGAGGAACTCGACGTACGTGGTTTCGTTCCACGATCGATCCGCCATGTCGCTTCGTCGTCGGCGAATCCTCTCGCGACTTCCATCTTTTTCTTTTCTCGGTCCATGGGCCAGCAACAATCCACGTCCCATCTAACCCATCACGGATGAGCGTTTCATGCTCCGCTCGTCGGACTTAACTGCTTCGCGCGAGTGGGGGGTCAGAGTGGGACCACACAGCCGGGGTCGTAACCGAGACCTATCGTATTTCGTAGTTTGTTGTGCTCCCCTTGCGAGCATTAAGCGTGCACTCTTCCAATTCACCAAGCATCGGCGAACGGTAGAACGCGATCGACAGAAGTGGCAGCCGCTAAAACGTCGCTGATCGTGGATCGAGACGGTATCGATAACTCTCGATGGCTATCCGCCGGGGTGGCGAGTCCGCTTTCGACCTTGGTCTCCTTGCGCTCGAACAAAAGAGCGACCTTGGTCGATAAACATACCTTAAAACTGACGCAGGATGCGGCCGCGGTGGAAATAAAAAGCGTGGTAGGCGAGGAAGAAGGGAGAGACGGCGAAGGTGGAAGAAGAGAGAGAAAAACAGGGACGGAACTCGGACAATCGTTCTACCGGCCGACGACGACGGCGACGCGCCATGGGTACCGTGCGTAAGTCGCCGCCGACAGAAGGACGGAACGAGTGGACGAGAGAGGGAGAGCGAGATGAGAGGAGGGACGAGGAAAAGAGTACGCGTTTCCGAGCCGAGGGATGTGTAAATCGGTCGAACCGATCGAAGGGAGGCGGGAGGAGCCTGGAGAAAAAAGACGGATGCGCCGTGGCCACATTGTTCATTCAAGAGGCGAGCGCCGTGGCCATAAGTCATAGATTAGATTCAGATCGCTTTGAGCCATTGTATGCGTATCGTTCGGAGACAATGCCCCACTGAATCAAGCCTACGATCGCAAAAGACTGGGGAATCCCTCGTAGCTCTCTTTACCCTAGTCGTCGCCGTTGTAGTTGTCGTTGTGGTCGTCGTAGTCGTGGTGGTGCGGTGGCAAACTTTTCCCTCCACCTTCTCCTCCTCCTCCTTCTCTTCGTCCTCTTCCACCCCTCCGATACTCTTTCCCTTCGGATCTGCGCAAGTAAAACGCCCCACGGACGATCCAACCTATCGTATACGACATGTAGAATTTAAGTTGGTTCGACTGTTTGTACGATGATTGCAACGTTAAGGCACTCGTAGGAAGAGGTAGCAGTATCGGATGGCAGAACAGAGGTTCTATAAAATCTGTCGTCTTGTCGGTACGTCGCACGATAGGATGCAACGGGTGGAGATTGTAAGGATCGTTTGATAAGATTTTTGGACCGTTTTACATATACGTAGCTTTCATTTGCATACCTACAAATTCGACAGTTCTTAAAATCTGGGATTTACCACGAGAGCCTAATATACATGCAGGTTGAACACGATTATCGATTATACCCAATGGATGTTGAAGTCAAGATAAGATGAAGTTTCTGGGATACACAAGGTGCGTCATCCCGTCGAATTAACTAGCCCGCCGAATTTCTTCTCAATGATCGAAGAACGCACCTGGTTCGCGCGCGTGACGAGTTCGCCCCTTACGTCATGCAGCACGTTCGGCGCTCTGACGTTACAACCGGTCAACGGTTGAGTCACGCTCCGCGTCGTAACCCTTGTCGGAGTGTCCCTCGTTTAATGCTCGCCTCGTTAATCGTTCCTCTCCTATATCGTTCGTGCTCTCTTGGCCCCGGTCGTACCTCGCGTCTTCTCAGTTGTCTACGACGTAGGAACATCGTCATCGAAGAGGCATATCCTGATTCTCCATGACTCTCTCGCCCGAGGATTCTCGTGTCGAAGCGTGCGCGTTCTCACGAGGAAGTACCGATAAAAGCAGAGCCGATGACGCACGCTCGGCCAGGTCGATAGGCTCGCCAAACGGTCGATCGCGTCATCTCGATTTTGATTGGGCGTCATCCTCGCTGATAGAGTTCCAAATCCCAATGCCACCGTAGCGAGCTAATCTCGAGGTGAGCTACAGAATTCGAGGAATAGAATCAGCTCGTCGGAGCTAATCGTTCCGCGAAGCGGATGATCCTCTTGTTCGCTATGATTGGCCGCGCCTCTGAATAATCCATGGACGATTCCGAGAACGTGTCTAATATCCATTCGTACGTGCAGGGGCATAGAGGTGCTAATTAATCGTGTCTTCGCTCGCGTGCAACGACGTATGCTCCTCGTGTCAATAATTGTTTCGCTCTGGTTAGAAGTCAGCGAGGAATCACTGTCTTCTTCTTCGCGACGGAACGTCCGACGATCCTCGAAATGGTAAGAAAGGGCGCGGAAAAATCGAAAGGATCGCCTTATCCCGGAGTTACCCAACGGAGGCGTAATTCGAGCGTTAACTCTTCTTCGAAAACGCGGAAGGCGGCGCGCGCGGAGCCGCGAGCGAGACAAGCTCGAGCCGTGAGACTCTTAATGAGCGTGTGCTTACTTACGAAGAAAGTAACAGCACCCTCGCATTCCGCGCCTTCCGCGAACCTTCCACTCGAACCAATTACCCATGCGCGGGATCCACTCTCGCCTTGGCAGAGCCACGCCGCCCTCTTCCTCTCTGTCTCTTCTCATTCCATCTTCTTCTTTCTTCTCTCTCTCTCTCATTCCTCCTCGTCTCTCCCCAATCGTAACGGACACCTCGGATTCCACGATCGATTTCTCGGCTCCGGGACTCGATTCATTCGCCACCTCGGGACTTCTTATTCCTCGGCCGTGCCCGTCCGTGCCTACCCTCTTTTAAGTCGGCGTCTCCACCGTGACGCACCGCGACGCCGTCACTCCGATTCACTCCGGGCTGCTTACGAAAATAAAATCACCTTCCACCGTGCGGTCGGATCGCAATGCGTCAGGTCTGGGTCACCGATTCCCATGAGGAACCACTCCGTCCGATTACGAACGATTACGCGCGGCTCGCCCGACGAAGATTCGATCGATCGATCGATCACGTAAGATCGCGCGACGGGAGAGCCGCCGCCTACGTTCGACGACTACCAAGCCACGTTATTTATTTATATTGGCCAGGTGGCCAATTCGTTCACACGTGACGGAATTGCCTGGGCCCCGGTTCGCGCGCCAACGTAGACGAGCTGGTGAGGATCGTCGTGTCGGCGAATGGCGCGAATTCCACGCGTACGTGTTACACGCTACGTGCACGCACGCGTACAGTGGGTGAAGAAAAAAACGTCTACCCAATGGTTCTCTTAAAATAACTCGTCGCGGAAGAAAGGTGAATCCATCGTGATTACATACTTCATTCGATAACCGTGTCTACGGCGAGTCGACGAATTAACGGAGAACGGATTATACCGGAGAAGTTGCGCTCGAGAATACTTCTTTTTCTCACTGTACGCTCGGAATCGCCACGGTTTACGCGACGAGCATCGCCTCACCGTGAGAAGTGACGTGCTCGAGGCGAAGAAGAGGGTAAAGAGGAGAGGAGAAGGCTTCACCGGTTGCAGAAAACTCTTCCGCCCGTCTGGATCGGTAAAGCGGGGCGCGAGATCGTGCGAGTGGTGGCCCGTTTGCTGGGCTCGTTATCGATGCCTCGAATCGGCGCGGCGGCGACTCCGGTATCGGTGCCGATCGGCTTGCCACGCTCCACTCGCTCGAGTGAGCGCTCGCGCGGATTCGAGGCGTAATTGAAACGTCTTCCTCCCTACGTCAATTAGTAGCGTCCGCGCGCGCGTCTCTCCACCTCGTGCTCTTCCGCGCGATTCCGCGGAACGAAGCGCCGAAGGTTTCTCGCTCTAAATGGACCGGTAAACCGCGCGGTCTTCGAGCGGTCTCCGGTGCCTTGTTAGCTGGTAAGTCTAATGGACGTTGTCAGAAGCGGGAGAGGTGGAGAGGTGGCTATTTCCGTAGGTGAATCGAGAGGCGGAGGAAGCTTCCTGGTTTTTTTGCGAGTCGACGAAAAATTCTAATCGGACGGCGATACTCGTCGAACTCCATCCACGCCGTCCACCCACGTCTCCTCTTTCTCTCCCTCTTCCGCTTTCTTTCTCTCGGTCGCAACCGCGTCGTCGCCAGTTTCGCGGCGTGGCGCCAATAGAATCGAGAGAACGCACGAGCGCTGTTCTCACGAGGCATGCGTGAGCGCGCGAGTGCGTGCGCGAATGCGTGCACGTGGAACAGAAGAAGCTTCTCTTCGGCTCGTAGCCTCGGTCACGCCCGATGCCACGGAGGCCACGGGGCTCGCATGACAACGGGTGCGCGCGCCCGCTCGACGCGCGATCGTTAGATCGTTAGCGCGATTTATTGGTACGAATGATTTGCACCCCGTGACCTTGTGAAATTCTCTCGGCTCGCTCCCGTCGTTCGTATCCTCTCGATCGGGAAAATTCCCGCGGCTTGGAACCTATCCGATGCCTCGACCAATTTCTACCCACCCCTCCCACCCTCCCTGGAATTAATCTTCGACGCGTAACTGTAAAATGGAAAAGCGATGGCTATCGCGGTAAATACACGAGGCAGGCCTCCTCGCGTGACACCGGTAGCGAACATTAGCGTCAAACATTGAGGCTAGAGGATTCCGTTGCGGAGAAAGGAAAATGACTTCTACGCGATGTTTCTACGGACGCCGCGACGCTGCGCGAGGAACCCGAACGGCCTTCGGGTAATCCCACCTCCGATCCGTGACGCAATCCACTCTACAAGATGTAACGGTCACGAGTCGATCCATAGGCCGCCACGAAGACGATCGAGCCAGGCGGGAGTCCACGGGGCTATTCGAGCCAACATGACATCGGTTACGATCGCTTCCGCCGAACGATCTCCCTTGCTCGATCGTCCTCTCGAAGCGGTCACGGCTGCTGTTAGAGAGGAAAAAAGAAAATCATCGACATCGTCGTGTGGCTCCTTCCTCGCTCGTGACCTTCGCATGGATCCTTCGATCTCAAAAACCTTGCAACATTTCCGCCCGTGCCGGTTGATCTATGCGGCACTCGCGCTGCTACGACACCTCGGTGGATCATAGATCCCAAATTGATCCTCGCCATTTCATCCCGAATCGATCTACGGAACGTTCACAGCGGGCCGCCACGGTGGACCACCCACGGTGGACGTCGTTTCTCGTTATTGACGTCATTAAACTCCGAGGATTCGCTCTCCTTCTTTACCACCGCCCCCTCGTCCTTCCCAGAAACGAGCAGAAATGCGCGTAACGGTATCCTTGATGGAGACGCGAAGCGAGCAGGTTCGCTCGAATATGACGGCGTTTGAAAATTTCAGAACGGCTTGTCGGAAGTTTCCGGGTGAAGGTGGCATCGAGAGAGCACGCGAGATTTTCCTCGTTCATCCTTCCTGGCAAATCCTCGAGATTCGCTTCGAGACGAGGGATTCGTCCCGTTTACGTCGATCACGCGCGAACGGATTTCACTTCCGCCCTCCCACGGGTGCGGCGCGAGGTCCATTCGTCGCGCATCCGGGCGTATTAGGATCCAATTTGAGGTGGCGCAAGATGGAGGCCGGAAAAGTGAATCAATCTCGTGAAGGAGGGTCTCTCCCGGTCCCAGGATCTCTATATCTCTAATGGCAAGGGAATGAAATGGATATTTATTCCCTTCGACGTTTCGCACCGTAGGAGAGGGACGAAGGGAGCAGCGAAGTCTCCGACGAAAAGGGCAAGGAGGGTGGAACGGATCGATTCGACCTTCGCGAATCCAACGTCTCGCGACGAGCCGAAATGTCTTGAAGGGGGCCGAGGGTGGATGCTTCGGGTTACGTTCTCGATAATGTCGAGGAGGTGGAATCTTTCTCGAGTGTAGACTCTCTCTTCTTCTCTCTCCATTCGTCCTTCTTCACATTCCACCCTCGTTTTATCTCCATTTCCCTTTCTTCCTTCCCTCCACCCGTTGCGATCCTCCCTCGAAAGCGCCCGGAAGGGAGAGCGACCTTTTCCTATCGGTTTCTCTTCTGGATCCGCGAGCAAGGCAAATCTTTGCCGTTCGCATAATCGGATGGCCCCGAGGGTGGACCCGTTCGTCCAAGCGTCTTCTGGAGAGAGGAGAAAAAAAAAGAGGAGGAATTGCGAGCATTCTCGAATGCTTTCGCAGATGGAAAAAGGCGATACTTGGCTCCCGTTCGTGCAAGGGCAACGAGAAATAAAGGTGCCTCGTTGTTGAGGTAAGGAGACGCGGGCAAGTTGGGTGGCATGCATCGCCAGTATCGGACTACGAGATTCTCACGATAAGTTGAAACGAGCGTAGCAGGCCACCGCGGGAATTCACCTTCCAGGATGAAATTTGGAACGAACTGTTCTACTCTGACCTCATCCCAATTACCTTCTCCCCGGGCGCACGCTCGCATCGCGAGAATTAACTATTACATTTCCGCGCGGCATGCCACTCGCATCGTTTCGTTCCTTCGCGCATCGACCCGTCAAACGTTCTCGCCCCATCACCGCTTCGTGGAATGCTCAGCGGGCGCATCAATCGACTTTATTCTCTCTCTCTCTCTCTCGCATTCTCACCTTTCTATCCTCCTCTCTACCCGACAGCGTCCCACCGTTTTCCCACACCACACCCTTCGTCCACCATTCAGGCAACGAAA
The DNA here is from genome assembly GCA_944319695.1 of Tiphia femorata. Classification (NCBI taxonomy): domain Eukaryota; kingdom Metazoa; phylum Arthropoda; class Insecta; order Hymenoptera; family Tiphiidae; genus Tiphia; species Tiphia femorata. Next base: position 5,550,913 of record OX090899.1, read on the forward strand.
CAGCCATTAACATATTAATAACGATCCTCGCGCCTACTCGCTCGCCTCTCCTCGTTCCGGACGAGAAGAAGGGAAGGCACGAAAATCATGTAGGTTATCCCATTGGGTGGATTGACGGTTATCACGGTCCGGCGTGGGTCTACGCCCATCTCATGCAAATACTAAGGCGGAGGATGCGGGCCAGACTCTCTCCGGGGCTCGGGCACGCTGGAAAACCTCTGACCGTAGCTTCCCATGTACCACATAGGATAATGACGTATCATCCGCGGTATCGTAAACCAATAACCATCGTACGTAAGGCCTTGCCCTCTCCTCCAGTCTCTTTCTCTCTTTCTCTCTTTCTCTCCACCCCACCACTCTCCGATGCACCACGACTATTCCGCAGGTCCATTTTCAGGCCGCGACGATCATTCGGTGCTCCCTTCGCTCCTCTCGCCGCATGGGAGTCGCCGGCCCGTCGACCCTGTCGGGATGGATTTTCGAGGGAGAAAAATCAATGGGAATAACGGTGACACGCATGGGTCAGTGCGTTTGTAACCTTTGAGCCTTCTTCTTCGTCCCATCCTCCGCATCTTCCTTCTCTCTCCTCTTCCTGGCGAATCTCGGAGCGCGAGGGAGTGCACGCCACGGATCGTAAGAAGGGGAAAAGGACGCGCGACGTTCGGTGAGAGGAAAGAAGAGAGAGTGAGGGAGAGAGAGAATGAGAGAAAGAGGTACGCTCGTAGTCGAGCGCGAAACGGTAAACCCGCCTAGAGAGTAGGATATCCCTCTTGACGTAATTCCATTCGACATTCTCGCGCAAGCAGTTAAGGCGACTTACGTGGTGGCGTACGTTTGGACCTCTCGAGAGAAAGACCGCCAAGGGGTCAATGACACACGAGCTAATCTCTCTCGGTCGGGGAGAAAAGATGCCCCCGTTCTCCTCTCACCCTCGAATACTTTCGTGCTTCGATTGCGATCGATCGACGGACACCGTCGGTTGCTCCCGTCGGTTAAAGAGGAGAGGCAACGAGAAGTAGGAAGTCGCCGAGCGCCTGGCTTCTCGGTTCGCAGCGAAATTCTCAGAGGCTTGACCCTCGACCCATTAAGTCGAAGCTTTCCGTTGACGGGTCCGCGAGATCCCTTTTCTTCGAGATAAATCGATATTGGATTGAAAATGAACGATGGTAAGTAGGAACGACGGAAGAGAGAGCCTTTGGGAGAAGTGCGGCTTATCGCGGGCCAAAGGATCGCGAGGTTTTTACTTTAAAGGTTCTTCGAAATGAACCTCCTTTGCCGTTAGAGGTGAAAAGGTGCGAGAGACAAATGCGAGCTTTTCCTTTTTAACCACTGAAACTCTATTTCTACTGTTCCTTTGGGAACATCGGTGGAGCAAGAGTGACTTCGTCTCCATTGCTGCACGCCACTTTCGACTATTTTCAGAGACACACGAGTGCAAGACTCTCCGAGAGTCAACGAGATTCTCGGGGTGGCGTTCGGCTCTGCTCACCTCGTTTCCCGAATTCGTTCTCCGATCACGAACCGCGACACGTCTCCGTCGCGAATTATCGAAATACCACTCGACGATTGCCGAGAGAATGTCAATATCCTCTTGCGCATCTTTCGCGAAACGGCTCGGTACACGCGCGCGAGCCTCACGGGGATCCCGCTATTTTTTGGATCGCATCGTAGAGAATCTTGGCCTCGTGAAATTCCTAAAAGCACCCCGATAGATCGCGAGCCATCCACCGATCCCGCTACTTTCGCGCCGTCATCGGAATCCTCGTGCCCCCTTGTGAAACTTTGCGAAAAAGAAGAAGCTTCCCGATCGCTCGTCCCGAGTTCCAATCGCCTCGGAACATCGACTTGTGACGAGTCACTCGATCGTTCCAAGAGAGTCTTCGTCGTGCAACCCTGCAAATTACACAGTTGACTCCCGCGCCGTCGACAGTTCTAATCGATAATCTTCCACAACCTTCTCCCGCTCCGAGGAGGAGGAGGATGAAAATTCAAATGAAACTGCACGCGCTCGCTCCAAGTACATTTTTCTCGGCCACCGATCATTAGCCTGTCCGAGACGTCATCTCTCTCTTGCAGGCCTTCAAAGCAGCACACCAAAGCAGCAAACATTGTACGGGCACGTCAAACGTCTGCCGTCTACAAAATTACAAACTGTCTCGCGCTCCCACATTCCACGCTCGTCTCCCTGCCGATTAATTATTTCTCCTGGCGAGATCTCGCGAATGGGAGGGTGAGCCTTGGCAGAAGAATCGATCGCATCTCGAATGTCCAGTACCCCCCACTTGTCCCTCTTGTCCTGTCTGCAACATTAGTTTACATACGTTACAAGCTATGTTTAGTTTATCCATGAATATTTTATTATCGACTCTTGACGTATGTCGTTGAATTTGTTGCTCGTTTCGTTCATCATTATTAACTTTTTCTCTACTTTTTATTTTTACCTTGCACGAAGCATCGAGAGAGTTTAATGCGCCTTTTATTATTTCACGTCACTGTGTCGTTTGTTCGTGTCCCAAGAACCAAAATTAACCCATGACAAACGAAACGTATTCTATTTACCCATCGATCTATCCAGATCTTCGGAGAGCGCGAGGCTTTCGATTACTCCCGCGTCGTCTTACGAATATCGCGGAATTCCGACCGGTGTTTACAGATTTTTCCAGACTCTCTGCTGGAGCAAACACCCCGACGGAAGAACGAGAGAGGAGTGCTCCGGTTAATTCGAAATCTACGCCTCTTACCTCGGCCTCGCTACCCTCACCTGTCTCTCACCTCTTCTCGAAGAGGACGAAGAAGGAGGAGGAGGAGACGAAGAGGGGTCCGGGCCGACAACCAGTCGCAGAGGCCGCCCAGCTCGAAACTATAACTTCCTTATCCCCCCGGCGCTTTTTTACGCCCTAACGAGGTAATTCAATTTCACGCAATTTTGTTGCCGCTGTTGCCCGGGCCCAACGATCCCCGGTGCCCGTACCGTCCTACATCGTGCCACCATCACGAGGTAATCTCCCGATGGGCGGGCCCGGTTGACAGCCTGTTCGTTACGCGGGTAGTTTTGCAGGTTTCGTCGTAAGGCGACAAAATGACTGGCTCGGCTCCTGATTGCAGTACTCTCGTTGCCCTCTCTGCTCCTCTCCTCACGTCCTTTCTCTCTTTTTCTCGTAGATCGTCTCACCTCTCATCTCTGCCACTTTTTCGCACGACCTTGGATCACTGGTTCTCGTCGACGACGAAGATGGCCCACGGAGCTCGTACCTAGCTGCGAATTCTAAACGTCTACGATAGACTTCTCGCGTGGCGAATTCTGCCGTCGAGAGGAAGATTTACGCTCGTATGTGTCCCGATGACGATCGCGAGGTAAGCACCCTCGCGTATCCGCGATGGAAAGAAAAGCGAGCATAATCGTCGCCATAAGTGGAACGAATGTGGTTGTCGGCGCGCGTTTGCTCTCTCTCTCTCTCTCTCTCTCTCTCTCTCTCTGTCTCTCTCTTTCTCTCTCTCTCTCCTCATCTTTTCTTCCGTCGTCGTCACGGACAGCAGCGAGAAACGAGTAAAGGAAAGAGCGAGCGACTATCGTTGTTCCCTAGGCGGGTCTATATTTAGCCCCGATCGATGACCGTCCTCGGGGGCATCTCCTCGTGATCCGCGAGATAGAGAGGAAGAAGGGGAAAGATGGGAGATGAGAACGAGAGAAAGAAGCCACCTCCTTCTCTTGCTGCGCGCGTCCGCGATCGTTAAATTAAAAGTTGAAAATATGACAATGGCCGAGGCACTGGCCGCACGCGGGAGGGCATCGCGAGAAATCCAAGCGGGTCTTGTAGAAAATATTGCGTACCGAGGACTCGTTAAATTAAGGCTGGAGTGCTCCGCGGGGCCGTTACCACGGCGCATCCTCGGCAGAAGGAGAGAGAAGTGGAGAAGGAAGAAGAGAAAAGGAGATGAGTGGAGGAGGAAGGAGGAGTTCTGTTCGCGGGGAGGGCCTCGGAGCGACCCCGACGACGGCGTCGCGCACGCCACGTAGAGAGCGCGCGCAAACCGAACGACCTCGCGGCGGTAGTGAATTTACTTTCGACGTTACTCTCCTTGGTAAGGTAAGAGGGACGGACGAACGGACAGACGAATGAAAAGACGGTGGGAACCACGTGGACTTTTCCTTTCTCACCTCCACCCTCTTCCCTTCATCCTTCTCTCTGTATTTCTCTTTTCATCTCTCTCTTTCTCGCTCTTTTTCTCGTACCATTTCTTCCAGCTTACCATCTTTCCGGCCACCTCGGCTTCCGACCGGTAAACTACAAGACGGTCGTGTAGCCCGTCGTCCTTACCCGCTATTTATCGTACTGCCGGTCTGACCTCTTACGAGCGTTTTCACTGACGTTTCATCCCCGCACGGAGTCCGCCTTAATGGGCCACGAAGTCGCCCTACCGTGCGCCCATGACGATGGAAAGGGACGGTGGTGGCGTTGCGAAGGTGGAGGAGATGGCGAAGGTAGAGGAGAAAAGTCTTACCGAAGATTCCACGAGACTTCGTGTGCCTCTCTTCGGGATCTCTACCAGTCCCGTGCCTTTTCCTCCTTCGCGGCACTTTATTCGTGTCGAAGGTCACGCTCCTTGACCGCCCGAGAGTTTAGAGCTTTAGAGGCTGCGCCGAGAGCTTAGATCGCGATAATTAGACGAATGTTCCCCTCTTTCAACGGGCGCTCGTGCTTCGCGAATGCACGCTGAAGGTGCTCCCGCTCTACGCGAGCACATTCTTCCTCCTTTTTGTCCACCCTCTTCTTCTCTCGGGACCGCTCGGTAAATTTTCTCCCTCTGCCTCGAAGCGGAGAGGAGGTTTTTGCGAAGGTAAGGAGAAAACGAGACGCGAAATTTTCTACTTATTGTTAGAAAACTCACATCCTCAGCGGCCAGAGGCTCGCAGAAATCATTTGGCGGAAATTCTCAACATCCGCTGTACCTAGCTCGCACTTTATGACCCTCTCTTCATTTCTCCTTTTATTTCTCTCTCTCTCTCTCTCTTCCTGACACACACACGCGCGCAACATCCTCGTCCACTTTCCGGCTGCCCTACCGCTCGAGGGCAACTCCATGGCAACAACGGGCGATTCCCCATATTTCAGTCCGGCTACCGTCTAGACGCCAATAACAGCGCCGTTCGTCGACTTCCATTCGCGGGTAAAAACCACCTCGAGGAATAAAATCTGGTGAGTGCAGTTCGCCTCGTTCACGGATTCTTCGCGCTATACGAACTTACGCCCGACGTAAGCGAAGGTCCCGATCTTGGGCCACACGAATGGTCCACGAGTGAAAGAAGAGGAGGACGGAGAGGCGGAAGAAGACCCGTCGAGATTGGACGGCTTAAGTAGGAATGCTCGTAATCGAGAGGAGAGGCCTGCGAGCGTAGATACCCTTTATCCCGATTTAATTGCGTCGGTCAAAGTGGAGGTGAAAGGAGGGGATTAATTGAAAATTCGGAATGTCCCTTTTCCATTTAATTGCCAGACGCTTGCGTAGATGGAAGTCGAAATGGACGGACAAATTTTCGCGAAAAACTGTATTTCCGGAGATCGTGCGAAGGGACGAAACGTACTCTGACTCGAGCCTTCTCTTCTTCGCCAAACGGGAGTTGAAGAGTTCGTGCGACGAACGAAGCCGACACGGGCGTCGATCGTTCGATTGGTTCCACTTATGGGACACCATTATGCTCGGTTTTACCGAGCGCTCGGACGTTTATTGGGTCGTCTGGCGACGCGCCGGGCGGTCCGATTTTTTTCCCCTTTTTTCGCTCGCATTGGCTCGCGTCGAACGTCCGAGCGTGTAGTTCGTTCTTCGGTGCGAAAAGACAGGGAGAGCGGGGTGAGAGGGGACGAAGAAAAGAGAAGATAAAATTCGGTCTCCGCATTGGACGTTCGTTCACCCTGATTCGCCGTCGAGAGGGGTCGACCGTGAGACGATTATTCTCATTGCACGGCCAGACAAGAAATTCTTCGCTACTTCGTTAAATTATTTTTGCTCGCGAGGTGCGTCTCCAATTCTCTTGTCGAAAGTTTCCTTCGACACGTTCGCTGCCACCGATGCTCGATCTTCGAGTCTTTGTCGCGATTTTGCGTCAAGTTTCAACGAACGTGTCAAGAAGTACGTTCGGTCTCGCCAGACAATGAGCAACACCTTGCTCCAAATTTTTCCGCGAAGGGAACGGTGCTTGGGGAATTTTTACCGTTGGAAACTCCACGTACGCACGGCCGACTCGTAATTCTCTTTTCTCGCGAGAGAACGCACGCATTTCCGCCAGGAGCTCTTCCCTCCGCTCCTTCCAGCTTTCGTCATTCTTTCTGTGTAATTTAAATTCTTCTCGCCGAGGGAAGGACACGCTCCGACGAGCGGTTGATATTTGCGTTCCTCGCGTTCGATTGGCGTGCGTGCCATGCGTACGAATGAATTTTAAATATCTTCTGCCTATGACGCGTGGAATCTATCGAGGATACGACGTCTCGGAGACTTACCGAATTCCTGTGAAAACCTGCAGCACCGACCACGGGCGAGCTTAGGCGAAGCGTTTGGTAACGGAACTCTCCGTGATTCTTTCGCGCGAACGTAATACCCACCGCGTCGGTAGAACGATCTCATTCGCGAGACGGAAATTGTAACGCGGAGACATTTTCCAGTTGAAGAAAACGTTGGACGATTTCCACGAGAGAAAACCAGAATACCCGCTAATGGGCCGATTGACGTTTTTAATGGAAATCCATTGTTCGAGGGTGCCCAGCGTGTAACCGCGTCGATTTGTCGAACGATCTAGGAGACGCGCTTCCACCGACTAGCAAGGGTGATCGCGGAAACCGCGATATCGAATTCTCTCCGGCTCGAATCGATCTCGAGGAAAGACAAACACCATCTGGCCAGTTGCGCTCGCTCATCCTCGTGCTCCACGCTCACCACCGTATTTCCGTAAAACCGGGCAAAAAGATCGTCCCTCGATCTTGCGTAAGAGCGAGTTACGTGGTCACCGGTAAGTAAGAAAGAAAAACAAAAGGAGAAATATCGCGGATCGCGTTATTATGGAGTAACGCGGGGGATCGGCTCCGTTCTCGTCAATGGCCATAACATTCTTTTTCTTGCCTCGCGTCCATTCTCTCTCTTTCTCTCCCTTCGCTTCCTATTCGCCAAACCAATCCCGCAGTTCGCGGTTGCGTAAGGATCGCTCGCGCCTCGCGGAAGATCCTGCGGTCGAGGAAGGAGCCGGATGGTGGGGAGGGAAAAAAAATTTATAATAATGCCATTGACTCATCCTGACTGGCCACGGCACTCGCAATCGTAACGGCGCAACAATCGTAAACGGCAATTCCGTTTACCGCGAGCGCATGCGGAACACGAAAGGAGGAAAAAAAACGTGGCGCGTCATTCCGCATTTAAATCGCTTAGAAAGAGAAACTTCCGCTGTGGCGAGCGTGCGCCGCATCCTGGACGGAATCGATTTTCAAGGACGTGCCGCGGATTTCGCAGATCGTTTCCATTACTCGGATAAGGATCTATCGATCTCTCGAGGGAGTAGCTCGAGAACCACGAAAAACGATAAATCGGTGGTCGATTAATCGACGATTGCTCGTTAAGGAGTGTTAACGGATTGTAGCGTTGACCGTTGCTTCTAACGAATTATCGTGCAATTTTATAGAACTTCGAAACTCCGATGTTTCTCAATCGACAGTACCATTCGACGTGAAGATTCTTTATTGCCGCCTTGATCGATGAGACACGGACGAGCTATGCGTGCAGGGACATAATGCGACATAAGCGGCGCTCCGTAAAAATAACATATTGCCTGTTGACGTCTCTATTAAATCGTCGCCGCAAGAAACGAACCGATCGAGAATCGATTAGCGATCGAGGATAAGCGCATAGTCGGCCATGCGTCATCGTGCGTCGGCCGATCGCAATCGTCTCGTGCCGTTATTAGTGACGATCGTGTTGCGTTGTAATGACGATCGATCACGTCGAGCGGTACCAATGACGATGAGACCGAAGTCGCTCGACGATTCCGCGTTTCAAGGACGCTCGAGTTACGTAACCCTTGTACTTTTCTCGATCGAGATATCGGCCTTGTCCCGAACGAGGGTTAGCTGCGGCACTCGAGCGATCTAATACACGTAACGACTCGTCTCTTTCCGTGAAGTCAACCGATACGTTAACGAACCAGAGACAATTGTCCTCTTAATTCTCGGATCGAAATTTCGACGAATTCTCGAAGTTGGATCTTACTCACCGCCACGCCTTTCGGCACTTTCGAGCATATCCAAAGAATTCTCCAGTGAATGGAAAAGAATTTTTTCCCCATGATATGTCCCTCCGTCCGTGAGAGCTTCTCCATCTCTCTTTACCTAACGGTACATCCGTGGACAGATGAAGTCGCGCGACCCACGCGGCGAATCGAGGATCGATCCATCGATCCTACGTGAGATGAATTGAAATTCAAATCGCGAGCGGCGAACGCCAAATCCTATAAATCTTTCCGTGGTCATTCACACACACGCGTGGAGGAGAATCGGCGAGGACAAATCGACGCCGCGATCCTCCACGCTCCCGATTAAATTAGACATAAATTATTACGCGGGAGTATTCGTCGCGACGAATACTCTCTCGGTACCTCGCGGAAGAAATTCGTGAATTTCGGCGTTGCGACGCTCGCTCATCGAGCACCAGGCATTAACCTCTAAATGGGTTAACAGTAATTGGACAAAGCGCGTCTCGCGTTTTTGGAGGAGGTGGAGGAGGCCCCAGGGAGGTGCGCCCGGGAGGATGTCGACCCGAGAGCGGACAGCCTCCTCCTTCGCTTTCTCACAGGACGTTTCATTGTTCCTTCCTCCTCTCGTTTCTCCGGCGAGCTTGGTACCTTTCCGTCGATTCACTCGCGCCCAGCTAGAGTCGTCGCCTCGGCCAAATTTAATTACTTCGCTCCTCGGGGTTCTCCGGTGTTGCTCTTGTTAATCTTCTTTTTTTTCTCTCTTCCGCTCTCCATAACAGTCCTACGCTTTGTATTCTTACCCGGAGTTCGACAACCCGAAATGAACATCGAGCCGCAGTAGCGATGCCTCGATATCCCGTATTAATCTCGATACGTTCCTTTCTCCGAATCGAAGCGCGCCAGGGAAACGAAGAGACTCTCGAATAAGCCGAACGAATTTCTCCGGCTTTAACAAACTGCGGCTCGAGTATCTCGAAGCGCGAAGTGGGAATTCGTGAATTATTTTATAGACGCTCCGGTCCTCGCCGAGCGAAAGACGAAAGGCGCTAACGATCTTAATGAATCTGAAAGTTTAAGCGCATCTTCTACCTCTCCTATCGAGCCGATCCTCGAAATCGCGGTGCAGAATCGTACCATTTCCAAGTATCCCGTAATTAGCATCGTCGACGTCACTCGAGGACGAAAGACACGAGTGTGGTCCCACGATGGGATAAGGCGAAATGTTGTTGACCCGGGGTGTAGCGGAGGTTATCAACCTCGGATACACTTAGCGCCTGTAATTAACATATCCTGCAGGCAGGCCCACGGGTTTCGGAAATGTTGCGATAGGTCACCCGTCATCCTCCTCCGTACTTAACGATGCACGCAGTTTCGGCTGGAAGAATGGCGGGCGTTAATTGAGAGCATGAGAAGGAAGTATACAGGCGTGCGGAAGCGCGCCGGGGCCTTAGACCGGGAGACAGTGCGTCGTTAAAGTTGCGTTAATTTCGTTCGGGCGTTAATTCTCGAAATCGACTTCTCTTCCCACTATTTCCACGTGTTTAACGGTAAACGCGCCTCTTAAGCTCCTTAAGCGCGAAAGATCGACGATTGTCTCTCGCTTCCGCGTTCTATCACGGCATTTGCATAATATAATTAATGGCCCCAATTTTTACTATCCGTAAACTCTTCTATCCCCGAATTCCTTCCATCCTCTCACTTTATCTGTCTGTCTCTTTCTTTCTTTCTTTCTCTCTCTTCACCATACCTTCTTGCTTTCGCACGTTTACCTTCACTCTCAGTTCCCACCCCCCGTCATCCATAATCAACGCCTGGAAGCCTGGAGGAACATAATTCGGCACCTCGTTAGATCACGAAGGTACGAGTACAGGAATAGGGCCAGGAGGAGTGTCGCTCACCGAACTACCACTAATACGCGCGCATGCGCACCCCCGTGAGACTCGTCGAGGAAATTTAATTATCCAACACAGCCTTAGCGTCCCTCGCTTTCCTCCAAAATCCTCGTTTCCGATAAGCGTCGCTTCCTCGGACAACGCACGTGGGGGAGTCGAGCACGCACACGTGCGCGACACAGATGCTCGATCTACCCCTCCATTACTGAGGCTCAGCGGTACCGACGAACCCATTACACTTAACAACTTCCCATTAACCGCGCCACGGTGCGCTATGGCAACCGCGCGTGCATTCGTACGCTCGGGCCACCATAAGCGCTCACATTTATTATAATATCGGTCCGTGTCACGGGCCAACGGGTTACACTCTCCACCTTCCTCTTAATTTCTGCTTTTATCTTACTCCTCGTCCCTGCTCGTCTCGTCCTCTTAATCTTGGTTTTTTTTTTATTATTCGTCGTCTCGCGCACGTCTCTCCACCGTACTCGTTGCTCTTTGCCCCTTTTTTTCATTCGTTAAGTTTGCATCCCTTCTCTCGTCTCTCTCTCTCTCTCTCTCTCTCTCTCTCTCTCTTTCTTTCTTTTGTACGAAGGCGAATATATTAAAAGTTGAGAGACGTCGACGGCGCCTATCTCGTTTAGTCTCTCCTCACACTTCTCCACCCAAATATAGCGAAGCGAATGACGGTAGTAGACACACGGGGTTTCGGTGGAGAGCGACGCAAATTGACAAATAGGTAGACAGCCGAGCGAAATTATGGGCTATTAAGGTGTGCCCGGTTGGGTTTCGCGTGCTCGGATAATTAATCGCCCGCGAGAACGTCCGTGAAGCGATCGTCGGGACCTTCGTGTGAGTACCCGTTTTTACAGTCGAATCGCGCGGGTGTAAGTCCACCCCATTTGCGTACACTTTAAAGTTCTTCATTCGTCGCGCGTCCTCGCGTCTTATCCCACTCGTACGTGAATTTTCACGGAAAATTCATGAACACAATTTCCTTTCCTTCCGTTCTCACATTGTCAGGACGACAATGAAGGACTGGGTGAAGCGAGGAGACTAACCCTTAAAATACAACCCCGTGGAAATACAATATGGCGCATCCGTAGTCGGCCGGGAATTCGGATGTGTAGGAATTATGATGGTGGTTGATCGGTTAAGAAAAGGTTTATTGTAATTTGCTTAATATGAAATGTATGTAGTTAAGTAGACAATCCAGTAAGATTATCGCTACTCTTCACTATACTTTATATCGCCCTATTCTACTCTCACTACGCCACTCTCAGTACACTTTGCACTCATCGCTGTCCAACTCAACTCTGTCCTGGTTAGCTCCACCCTGCACCCACTTGCGACACTCCGTCCTTTCCTCCGTATATTCATCTGCCACGCACTCATCAGATCCTAAACAGACTTAGTCATAAACTTAAACCTTAACAAACCTATCAATAAACTTAATCCCAAACTATCGTGCGACTGGCAGTCGTCGAACGTGACGTCGCATGCCGTCACCACTCCACATTTACAACCCTACAGATAACATGTAAAAAAAAAGTGGGTTCTTATTCAATGCGGTTCGCCTCGCTTCAGCCCCAAGGAGCCTGGAACGGGTACGCATTGTGTTACCAACAATGTTGGCTCCTCGGTCATGACAATCCTTCCACGGTAGTTACGTGATCCACCTTCGAACGATTTATTTCGCTCGCTCTTCGGATACCACGAGCGTAGTCCGGGGCACCGGCACACAGTTTTCTCTCATATTCGAGCAATGCGGTGCCCGTTCGTGCGCGGTAGAAGCGGGAGCGGGAGGTTATTGCGGTGCCACGCAACATTGTATTACGCGCCACGGAAATTACGTGACGTACCTTCGGAAATCGTATTACCCCCAGGGACGTATATTTCTTCTCGGCGCATTCCTTTTTTTCTTCTTCATTTCGTCCATTCTACATTCTTCTTCTTCGCTTCGTTTTCGCGTCGGTGCTCCCTTCTCTCTCTTCTCTTCCCATTCTCTCGTTCTTTCTGTTCTTTCTCCTCTTTCTCCTAACGCCACGATCTACCTGTCGCGCACCGTTCGTTCTTCTGGCCCTGATTCGTTCGACGCGTCCCTCTCTCCTAAGCCGGCGTTCCCACTTTGCGGCAATGTATTCACGGGCCGGCGACGAAAATGAAACGCGTACATTGTAATTCCTCGCAACATTGTCTCGACCATTTCGGATACTCCCCACCTCTACTTGGATTACGTGATGTACCTTCAAAAAAAATTTATTTCGTTTGAGACGAATGCCTCGTTGCGAAGCAACGGGTGACATCGTAAAGAACTTTCGGTCGCAACTTCTTGTGGAAATGCGGAAACGTCGCCTCGCTGAGAAATATCGGGAGATACGAGTGCACCTGCAACTCTTTCTCGCGTAGAATTTTGGATCGCGGATCCGTTAAAAATTGAGGAGTATCTCCGTCTGCTTTTCTCGATCGATCGCCATGGCACGGGTTGATTTTCAGTACCTTGCGGAAACCTTTAAGCGTCCGTCCACGTAGAGGATGCGCTTCGGTTCTCCCTCGCTTCTTGAATCCTTCGCGAGAAGATTCATTTTAGGAAGAGGGCTCTTGCGCGTCAACTTGGGCGTGAAACATTTCCACCTTGTCGAACTGGAAAGTTCACTCGAATCTCCTCGTCCGCTAGCGCGCGATTCGTGTTCCTCGGGGGAGGGATCGTGAGGAAAATGCATCTCGTATTTACTCGTGGATTTACCGGCGCAGGTTTCCAGCGAACTTCCTAAAATACTCGATGTACCCTCGACCCTCTTTTCTCGGGGCCGTCTGTGACCTCGCGCGAACTTTTGGCGACCTCTCACCCCCTCCACTCTCGGAGCATATCGGAAACCGATATTTTCGATACTACGGAATATTTCGAGTACGTTGTATACCGAACTGTGCCGCTCACGATTTATACTCCTTGCCTAAAACGACCCCTTGCAAGTTTCTTACGGTTGGACAGGTGGACAAATGAACGACGATGTATTTTGCAAAACTCGCTCAATGGATCGTAGCGTCCAACGGACGTAAGAATCGCTTTAACAAATCAATTAACAGATTTATTTCGGAACTCGTAGTGCATCGAGACTCCGAAAGAAAGTGCGAAGTAAACCCGTAGCGTGCAAAACCTACGGTTCCCACGACGTCCAGCGACCGGTTCTTAAAATACTCGTACTTAAAATATGCGCCCCACCCGACCCTTTCTACCTTCTCGTCGATAAATACCGTGGAAAAGGTACTCGATTGGCTCTCGCGTGGGTGGATTCTGGCAGTACCCAGAATCGATATCCGCGACATCGTGCCAACTATTCGTGATGAATTTTTACACGAAAAAAACGTCGGTCAGACGAGAGATCCTTAAGAATTCGGGGAAAGTTCACCTTTCAATAGACTCCGTACCCCAATTCTCTTGAAGAATTCATCGCACACTCGTGACCTTCCCCTTGTCACCTATGGACCCGTGCCTTTATTGAATTTATCAAGACTTGACGTACGTGCGAGACCAACGTATAAACGGGTCGAGAGGTAATAATTTCTAAAGGCGAATCGATCACTCTTAATTCTCCATTCTCATCCTAAAATCGAGCCTGCCCTCGGGCTTGCCACGTACCAATCGAAGGTCTAAAAATTTCAACGATCGTGAGACTTGCCGGTGACTACAGGGATAATTCTTCGATGGTTCCCACAATAACTCGAGGATCTTCAGGTCCTAAAATATTCCTCTCTCGCGTACCTCTCCGTCCGTTCTCGGCGTTGAACCCGGCCGAACTTCTCGGTGACCTCTCGCGTGGGTGGGACCGGCCGGCGTGTATCGAAAGATCTTACTCGTGGGGCTCGTCGATTTTTGAGTGTCGAGTGGGCCGAGGGCGAGGGTGATAGGAACCGGAGATGGAAGCACGCGGGGGTATCGAACGAGAGAGATGAAACGTGCGAGTTAAAGGGAGAAGGAGTGGGACTAGCGTCGAACACCTCTCGGATCCCGCCCTTCGACGAAGGGCTCTCGGTTGGATCCGCACGCCCGCGAAATTACCGAAATTGCCGGTCGACCGAGTCGAGTACTTGACCTTATGTGGCCCGATGCGCCTCAAGGGCAGCTACGAAGGGTACTTAAGCACGGGCTCCAATCTCGAGTCCAGGGCCAGTTGAGTTTACCGAGTTACCGTGAGATAAACTTCGCTCTCTCTCGCTCCTACGCGCATTCCCTTCGTCCTACCTTTCTATCACTCGCAGTCGAATCTTATCGAGCGTCTTATTAGTAGCGAGTGAAAAAAAGGAGGAAAGGAGAACACGGAATTTCAGGAATAAAGTCATAATCACGCGAGCGCGCTACCTCGTCGACTCTCCGTCTCGTTCCCTTACGTTTCTTCAGGGCCAATCCGGGACTCGCGCGTAATTACACTTGTATTTCGCGAAACACGCGGCAGCACGGCGGCATGTAGGATCGTTTACATGGCCCCGTCTTTATTACACGGTTAGGGCGCGCACCGTGCTCGCCACACGTGCACGCGCCCGTGTCTTCATTTCGCGGCTTCGTACTCGTCCCGCTCTTCTCCGATATAACGACTTTATCGCTTCAACCCGCCCCTGGGCCCGTCGCCTTAAACGGGATGGATTTCGAGGTGAAGCCCCGATGCCGAGGAGAAAATTGAATCTCGAGGGAAAAATCTCTCCGGCTCGAAACGCGCACGGCTCGTTATAATGAGAATCGTTCGGTGTTCCGCGCGTCGAGATAAAAGTTAACGAAGAAACGCGTAGCGCTTAACGCGCCGCTTGCTAGGAGGAAGGACAGTCCGTGGCAGGCGAATCGACAATGCGCTTCCGCTCGATTCCGCCTTCTGAATCATCGGGCGAGATCCCGCTGTGATTATTGCAATTAACGAGCGCGTGATTAATCGAACGAGATCCAGCGAGGAGTAGCTTACACGCGGAGCGGAGAGAAGCGGATTGTGAGCGTAACCGCGAGCGCGCTCCAGAGACTATCGCGTGGGAACGCGTGCGAAGCGTGGCCTATCGGTGGAGCTTGCGCGCGAGCTACTACGGCAGAACCATAAATTCATGCTTTATACGCTGATCACTTAGCTTTAATCTCCGTCTAATGGCGTTTTTAAACGTATCCCCCATAAACGATTTAAACGATGCAAACGATTTAAACGATTCCGAGTCGACGAGACGCGACGCCTTCGTCTCAGGCCCACCCGTCTTTCTTCTCGGCTCCTCTTTCGCTTCCTTTCTTCCGAGGCTCCTCTCTTCGTCCCCGGATCGTGGGCGCCAACGCTACAGGTAATTATCATCGCATCTTTTGCACCACCTTTTCCCACCGTATTTACGATCCTCGTAAATGCGATAATACCGTTCTGTAAATCAGCGGCCACTTTTATTGAACCACCACACATCGCGAGGCGGCGAGAAACGTGCGCGATGGACCCCATGCGTGCCGACGTCATTGCGCTTTATAGCGCTTCCCCTCGGGCGCACGAACGCAGGAGGAACCCGATGGAGTTTGGAAAGAGAAAGAATGAAATATTTCGCGAGATGTCTCTGTTAATAGTAGAATGTTAAATTCACGAGACTCGTGGAGAAAAAGCTTTCGCCGAAGTTCGTGCAATGTCTGACCATAGACGAGGACTAACCACTTTGGATCTCGGCGAGCGAGGAAAATGCGATGGAAAGGAAAAGTTGCACCGTGCTGATTCCTCGCTGCGTGCCTGTGCGCGATCGTAGGTAGAGGAGAGGAGAGAGAGAGAGACGAGGAGGAGAAAAAATGAGGAGAGAAAAAGAGCGAGGAGGAAATAAATAAAGAGCTCGGAGGTGAGGTTTTCATCACGAGAGGGGAGAACGCGCGGGATTAGCATAATCCTCCGTGAACTTGACACGTCGTTTCGCTGCGGAAAAATGCAAATGCTCGTGGGATCGAAGAGACACGAGCCGGTCACCTTCCGGGTACGGCCGAATCGTCGGCTGACTGGGCTGTTGCTTGCCTGCTTGCCGGAGCTGGTTGCTTAGTGCCGGATGAAGCTGCCGTGGCAGCGTGCACCGTTAAATCATTTATTAAGCCGGTTAATTAAGGCAGATACTGGGGCCAGATAACTAAGACAGAACCCCGTCTCCTCTGCTCGAAGAGGAAATAAGCAAACGTTGGGAGGGAAGTCGTCCACCTACGTGAGCGACGAAATCTCAGCAACGGTGTCCTGGGTGAGAAGTGGAACTCCAGCAGTGGGAGAAGGTCGTGGTTAAAGAACGAACGTACGTTGGATGTGGTGGAAGGTGAAAAGAATGCGTGAGATTTCATATACTCGTGTGCTCGAACGAAACTGATACGCGAGTCTGATCGCAACTTGAACGATAAGAGGTTCGTTCCATATTTGAGAAAATACGAATTTCTATACTCGTGATTGCGTGGCACGCGCATACTTTCAAACGCCGATGACGTGGACCTCGATCACGCGCGCTTACTGGAGAAAAATTTCGCAACCACAGCGAACGCTCGAGGACGAACATTTTCTGATGACGGCGAAGCGCATCTAAACGTATCCGCGCAATTAGACTGTTTTCCATACCGAATCGCTAACTATCCATTGTTGCGCGCACATTGTGCTAGTAGGAGGAAGAGGCCGAAAGGAGCTTGGAACCGTGAAACGCTTAATTAACCTCGATCGTTCACACTCGCGTGCCACGTTACTTTTTTTCGCAGAAGGTGCTCGATGCTTCCGGAAATTCATTTCGAGTCCGATCATTATTTATCGACGGATCGAAATTTTATTTTAATACAATCGTTCTTCGCGCAATAGATATCGGACAATGATGCAGAAATGCATTTACCATTCCTTTTACCTTTAACCTCTTCTTAATGTCATCCGACAAACAATCGCGAATCGCGAATGTATGTCATCGCCGTTCATTCGCATCCTTTTAACACCTCCAACAGTTAATTCCCACATTACGACTACGCGGAATGCGAGTCTCAGAAGAGTAATGTAAGAACTGGCCGTCGCTATTTTCATTAATAAGTCTCCAGTCAGCCGTTAAATTTGTTTTCATTCATTGCGCCATAATTGACTTGGTAGCTTTACGAAATCGGCGAAGGGACACGAGGGAGAGAAGATGACTGGAGAAGGACGAATAACGAATGCTTAGCACGATGGAGGTAAGGAAGTGACAGGCCGCGTACTCCCGTAAGAAATGAATGAACAGCGGCGATAGAAATGCAAATGAGGTGAATAGGCATTAGGCAAATTGGCTGCCATTAAACTACGCCAAACGCAGCCGATTCGTAACGATGACTCGGTCCGTTCAATTATTCGGTGTACATTGGTACACGCGACGAGGTCCTGATCCCAGGATTTTCTCTCGGTCACGTGACCGATGCGAATTGCGCAAGATGCTAAAAATAATTTTTCCCTCCTGTTCTCCTTCCTCTCGGAAGGAGAAACGGGAGGGCGGCGAATTGCGCAAAATCGATTAGGGTGAACGAGAGAGGAGAAGGAGGTGAGGAAGGAGGCGGTACTGAGTCCGCAATACATTATCGATCGAGTGTCGATAGCGAAGGTGTTCGCCGCTTCTACGTACTGCCAGTAATTGGAGAGAATTTCCGACGAGGCACGCTCCTCGAGGATTTGTTAATCGATTGAATAATTAGTGGCGGCCGAGAGTGTAGGCAGGTGGATGGCGTCTACGAAGGAGCATGGACTTTACTACGAAGCGACGCGAAAATCGAGGTGCGAGACTTTCAAATAATCCGCAAGACGAACCGCTCTGTCGGCCAATGAATTTCGACTTATCTCGATAATACCACAGTGGTTCCGTTGAGTCAAGGTCGAGATGGTAGTCCGACAAAAATCTCCGAATGTCGGGCAAGCCGCTTAACGGCGCATCGGCGAATCCTCTCTCGTTCTCCTTCTATCTATCCTTCCCTCCGGCTTCGCATCGAACACTCCGTCCTCCATTAGAGCTCCGAATTACCGCGTCGCCCAATTTATTCGAGAATCGCACAGTCATCGAAATCGCATTAACTTCGAGTTCGGAGGAAGGTAACGGCCGCGTGTAATGAGTGTTTCTGCGGCCGAACTACTCCACTCGAGGAGAAGAATAACGTTGCGGCCATCCTCCGTTAGGTTCTCCACGCTTCGGGAGAAATCAGCGCTCGTCCACGCTCGAGGGGCTCGGAAAACGAGTGGACGAAAGTAGAATTCGCGGGAGGATTTGAAATTCAAATGTTCGAAAGGTGGCGCGACCGTCGGTGGTTCCACCGGTCCGATTGCGCGGACCGACCTTGGCTTGCACGACGATCCGTTAAACAAACGGACTTCGGCATCATCCCTCTTCGTTCTCTCGCGAGGACGAGAACAAATTCACCTCACTTTCGGCAAACAAGGATCCTCCTTGGTCACCGAGTGTTCGGCGCTTCGACAGAGCATACAATGGCGCGACGATCCCATTCGATTGGAACGCAGCATTCCGACGACGCGCCTCGACGAGTGGAATAATGCTCGGTCCCGAGTAGCACCCTTGGCAAAAATTCGTCACGGTGTCCGCGATCGTTTGGGTTCGCTTTGTTCCACGCGGTACATACGAATGTTTCGTAAATGAGAAATCGCGGGAGAGAATAAGAGAGGAGGAAGAGCGAGCTGAGGAGTCAGGCTGCGCAGGTGTCTCTTGGAGATTTCTATATATAGCGATTACCCTGCGTCGATCGTCGCGGCCGATACGCGAGGCAATAAATTCGATAAATCGATCTGTTCCTGCCGCGCGTCTACCACGGACGAGGTCGGCGCCTCTTGCCTAGAAAGCCGAGGAGGATTCCTCGAGGATGATCTAAGTGCTGCGAGATTAATTATTTCGTCGCGTCTAATTAGTGCCTTCGGGGGTAGGTGGACGGATTGAGGTTGGGGTGGCTAAGACGCAATTACCGCGTCTTCCTTGGTACGCGCCACTTTGGACCCGCGCGCACGAGGCTCATCCGCACCACCTTCTCCTTCTGCTCGGCCAATCGAATCGCGATCGATCATCGAGTCCACGAAGACGCATCGGCGATACTCGCGCCGCGGGTAACTCGGCGAGTGCCGTTCTCGTTGGAGAGCACGGCTTCCACCTGTGAAGAAGGATAGATAGACGAAGAGAGATAGAAGGACGAGAGGGATAGATTTTATCTACGCTATCTGCTTCCTACCACTTTCCACTTTAACGATCGCGAAGGATCGGCAGACGTGAAAATTACGACTGCGCACTCCTCGCTCTACTTAATATGCACGATCGATGAACATGGATATCTCCTTCCGGCGGCGCCATTGGCCGTGGTTCTAATTCCTTACTCGTGGAAGGTGTACAATTTTCAAATCCACAATTTCGATCGACCTGTGAAATGTGGCTCGAAAAATAGAAGGCTCTCCGTCACTCAGCAAATCTTTTCGGCGAACCGAAAGCCCGCAGGATGAGCTACGTGACTACCTTGTAGGCCCCGCGGCGCACGCTCGGCGTAGGACGGTGACTGGAGATTCTGCGGATTCTTACATGAGTCCGAGGAAGAGGCAACTCTGCCGTTGCCGATGGAACGGTGGGGAGACTTCGCGACGATCACGGCAGGCCGCTTCTCTCCGTGGCGAGAATTCACAATTAATGGATTTCACGGCTGTCGTGCCAACCGGAATTTGACGCTCGCGAAACGCGGAGAGGAGGAGGGTCGAAGAAGAGGAGGGCGAGGAAGGGTGGAAAAAACGCGACGCTCGGCGAGAACGAAGGGACGCGCGTCCTTCGACTCTGGTGGCCCTTCGTTCTTTCGCATTAAAAGAGAACTCGATTCTCGATCGATCGGATCTCTTCTCGCGAGTAGCCACGTTGGGGGAATTATCGTATACTCGTTTTCGCGTAAGAATACCACCGTTTTGCGCATCTCAAGTGACGCGATTGGGCACAGAAAGCAGGCACGTTGGAGACACAACCAATAGAACGTCTACTATGGTAGGGATATGCGCAGACTGAACGAAAGCTCGTCCACTTCCGGTGTACTCCTACGTGAAAACGAGTATAGAATTTTCTTTTTCCGAAATAATCTTCTAATACGATATTCCATCGTCCTTCCACCTCCTTACCGTGTCTTCTTATCCGGTGTATTCTTATGTGAAAACGAATATAGGATTTTCTTTCTCCGAAATAATCTTCTAATACGGCATTCCATCGTTCTTCCACCTCCTTACCGCGTTTTCTTATCCGGTGTATTCTTATGTGAAAACGAATATAGGATTTTCTTTCTCCGAAATAATCTTCTAATACGGTATTTCATCGTTACTTAAACACAATGCAAAAATAATTCTTGAAAAATAAAAAATAAATCTACAAAACTTCCACCTCCTTACCGTGTCTTCTTATCCGGTGTATTCCTACGTGAAAACGAGTATACAATTTTCTTTCTCCGAAATAATCTTCTAATACGATATTCCATCGTCCTTCCACCTCCTTATCGTGTCTTCTTATCCGGTGTATTCCTACGTGAAAACGAGTATAGAATTTTTTTTCTCCGAAATAATCTTCTAATACGATATTCCATCGTCCTTCCACCTCCTTACCGTGTCTTCTTATCCGGTGTATTCCTACGTGAAAACGAGTATAGAATTTTCTTTCTCCGAAATAATCTTCTAATACGGTATTCCATCGTCCTTCCACCTCCTTACCGTGTCTTCCGTAGTATTTTGCGACCGGGAGGCGTCGAGGCACGTGGGGTGAGATATTCTCGAAAAGCCGTGAGGAATGTCGTGCCATTGCAGGGGGTGGCGGGCACCCGAAGAGGGGAGGAAGAGGCCACGACGAAGATCCCTTGCGCGAGGCGCGTAAAGCACCCGCTCGCTGCCACGACGACGGTATATGTTAATTAACCATTAATTGTGGCCCGAGCCCCTGCGGGCGCACCGGCGACGATAATCAGCGATACCTACGTGCCGGAGAACGAGAGGAGCTTGGTGAAGGCGCGAGAGGAGAAGGAGGCAGGGACGAGGTCGCTTGAGGACGCGCGAGGACCGTGTCGAGAGTGCGAGCGGGCAGAGGAGGATATTCGCGCTATTAATAATTAGCTCCTAATTAGTCGGCTCGTAAATAATTTCTACGTCGTCCCGACGTCGCGCGCCGCGGCTTCATCGACGGCCGGCGTCGCGCTGCAAGTGGACGAGGAACGACGTAGGCCTGCTCCTCGCTTCTTCGTCCGCTCACCTTTGACCCATCGCGTCTATACCGTTAAGGGATTCCGATGCTCGCCAGTGGCCCGCTCAAGTGAGAAGCTAGAGGATAGAAAGAGAGGAATACCGCGGGTGGCACGTGAACTCGTCGCGAAAGTGCGAGACCTCGCGATAAAGGTGAGAATGGCTCGTGGAGGAGTTTTTAACGGCCGAAGAAATTCACCGGCCGCGTCGACGTTCCGTGTCTTTGGGTAAAACGGGATGACGATCGAGTCGGACGATGATCCTCTCCTCGCGAGATGATCGTCGATACTTGTGCCGTGGGGAAGGAGGATCTTACTCAAGGTCACTCGAGTCTAAAAGCGGTTGCAGCTCATCCGAGAATAGATGCCCAAGGATCGTGGGTTTTGCGCCCCCCCGGTGCATGCCGAGGCGAACCGTAGAGCGAGTATGCTCGGTGAACGTCACCGTTCGCTGTGTTCGCTTTTATTGGCCATTGTATCGGGACGTTCCACTGGGGTTCACCGTTTCGAATGATTCCTCGAACTACCGGTGATATCTCGTTGGAAGATCGATTTGAAGGGTGGATCGAACGGCGAGTGCGCAACGTCGGAGGATCATACGTTATTCTTTATACATTACGTACGATCGAATATTTCACCTCGCGTTCCGCGTCGAGAAAGAACCTCCGCGTGAAATTGTTCGGATCTTGGCAGAGTCTCATAAGTCACCGTCGAGATCCCACTTGCGGCAGTGGAGTCGGCCCGTTAACTTAACTAGTTGAAGCCTGTCAAATGAACACTCCCGCGGGATTCAGTAGAGAGATCGTGGGGGACTCGCATCGAGTTCGTCTCCTCTTCGCATTCTCTCTGTCTCTCTTTCTCTTCTGGCCGCTCGCCTCGCGAGAGCGCGCCGTGGAAAAAGAGCGGGACGGTGACAAATTGCGCGTCGATCGTGCGCGTCGATCTCGCGCGTGCACGAGCAGGGAGGAGATTCATTCGCTGGCTCATCCGCTTCTTCTCCTCTCGAGAGCCTCGCGGTCGCCCTTGCCCTTGGAACAATAACCCCGTCAACGTTGACGAGGCCGCTCGATAATTCATCCCCCTTCTCGGTACCCGTCGATCGTTTAAAAAATTCGTGCCTCGTCTACTCTCGAGTCGCGATCGTAAGGTTGCGAGTCCCTTCGACGAGGTGGGTGCCCACGAGAAGGAAGAGAAATGGTGGGCGAGAATGAGAAATAAAAGAGAGTCAATTATCTTCGTAAGAGATTTTACGACGCGTGCTAGAAATTCCACAGGACACCGTAACCTATCGTAACCCACGACTTTACGATAACGCGCGCGCAAATGGAATTATCCTGCGAAATGGCCGATAAATCTTGGAGGCGCCGTCCACTCCTCCGAACGGCTTGTGCGCGCCCACGATGCCATCGAGGGCACGATGGCTGGTGCGTAAACCGCACGTGTGCGCCCGGAGGACCCACGAAGCGCGTTCTTCTCGGTGGTTGCTAACGGTACATGGAGTACTACCGTGCGCCATGGACCCTGAACCAGCGTTGGTTCTTGCGTAGAAGCGTGCTGGCTGACACGACGCGAGCAATTAAGGGACAGGACGTTGAAGTTTCGGAAGGACGCGAAGATTCGCTTTGCCGTTAGACTGTGCAGCGGACGATCGACGGATCGAATAAAAGTGCGGTCCAAGGGGAGGAAAGGAAGAGGAGAAAGGATTCTTACGAACTCGGTCTAACCGAGAGTCCTCGAGGGGGTGAGTTTCCGAGAGAGTGAATGCTAAATTACTTTTACGAGATCGCAGCCTCCCCGTCGAAGGAGAAGATCAAACGGATGACGAAAGACGAATCGGGAAAGTGTTTCTCCGTAAGAAGAAGTCTCGAGGACGAGGCGCGAAAGAAACTCGCGCGAAGAAATTCTCGATCGACCCAATCGAATTAGCGGAAATCGACGTCTGGCGCGTCGCTATAAATAGAGGCTCGACACCACGAGACTTCGGCGGAGAACGAATGTAGCATGGTGTTTACACTTATGGAGGCGTGCGTAAGTAGCAGCTTCGAGTTAATCGACTTCTCTCCTTTCGATATAAGGCCTCTCGAATTCGACGTTCTCCCATCTTCGATTTCTTCCTCCACCCCGAAAAGGGAGCTTGGCCGTTTAGCTTTTGCCCTCTTCCTCGAAGCCGTCGTCGCGTCGGTCGTCGAGCCCTCGAGATCTCGCGGTAGAGCCGTACGTAGGAATTCAAACTGTTGCTGAGAAATTCAGCGACGCCTCATCCCCGTTCTTCCATTTCCAAACGTACAACGAAGACCGATCGAACGCGTTCCTCGAGCTCCGCGCGCAACATTCCTTCTTCATTCTCCGCGCGAGAAGAGGTGGAAGAAGAAGGCAAAGAAGCGGTGATCCTTGCCGCGGGATTTATTCGACGCTCCTCGCGACAACCTCGGGAGAAGAAGCGAGCGTCACGACGCGTTTCGAGTTTCGAGTAACTCCGGTAGGTCGGTGGGTGCCCTTAGGCGAGCTCCCCGAGAATGGATTCGCGAAGGAAGGTCAAGCTCGACGAAGTGCCGGAGGGGGTCGAAATGTGACCCCATCGATTCTCGGATCGACGGATCGAATGACTCGCGTAGCGAGCTAGCTACCTCGTAGCTGACAAGAGGAAACGCAAACGTGACGAGCGCAAACACGACCACGCACACCGGTAAGTTTGCTTTTTCGGTATTCACTCTTTTTTCTCTCTATCCGCCCAGGGTCCTAGACCGTGAGGTCGCCGAGACGAAGGTCGCGCGTGGACGGAAGAACAAATTACACTTCTGGGTTTCACTGAATTTCCCTGGGCTATGGTCCAGAGGTCGTCGAGGAAGGTCGCGCTCGAGCGTGGTGCCACGAGAGGTGGAAAACGATTGGAGGCATCGATCGATCGATCGATCGGCCACTCCGAGATGGTAGGTGTACGCTGCACGGCGACACCTCAAGGTCACGCGTCTTGGGCACACACAAGGAGCGGATGATCAGGAGAGTGACGTCACTACTCCCTCCCGCTTCGGGAGGATGCGGTGACCTCGACGATTCCACGATGGGTAGAGGTATAAGCACGCGCGAGGTGCCGCGTCGTAATTCCTCGTCCCAATAAAATGCCGTCAACGGCGACTGCGAGTCGCGAGCCATCTTCCTCGCTTTTTTCTCTTCCTTTCCACGCGTTTCCTTTTGCAGGTCGTCGCGAGAGACGCGAGGACGAGACCGGTGCACGAAGAGAGGACGGAACGATGGACAGACGGGATTAAAGAATCGCGAATTAACGGAGTAGCGGATCGACGAATTTTCGTGGAAAGTTCGATCTGGACTTTCGCGCGAGTTTGATCGTCAATCGATGGAGACGTTTGCTACGATGTCGCTCGGAATGGTGTCACGACGTCGAACGGTCCTGAGACGTCATCCCACTTAAGGATATTGCGGATTAACGCGATGAATAACACCGGCCATAAACGAATGCCAATAAACTATACCAGTAGTACTCGGTAGCGAACATCATTATCCATTCAAGCTGCTAACGAGACGGTGCGGACGCTCGAACAAGTGTGCAATAACCGCGAGGTAGAAACCCTTCTAACGCATCTAGTGAATTCCGATTAGTCGATGGAACGATACTCTCCTCGCGTCGCGCTGAGATGTCGTTAAATCACGAGACGCGGAAGGCACCGAGGACGAGAAGGAAAGAGACGGAGAGGAAAAATGCGAAAAAATTGCAACGAGAGATCATGGCGTTGATTTGCACGACTAGTCACGCTTAGATCGTGCTCGCTAATCAATCGTGATATCGAGCACGTGTTCTCCTTGCCACGCCGAGTATGGGAAGTCAAAGGTGGAATCGCAATAAATCCACGTCGACTCCTTGCCGAGGCTCTCGTTAAAGAGCTTTCGAGATCGAGAGAGAGAAAAGAAGTACGGAGAGTAGAGGAGAGGTACACGAAGTGTTCGATTAAGACGTTTGCCTGTCACGCGCGTCTTTAGCCGCAAACGGAAGTGGCTCCTTGCGAGACACGGTGGTCCACTTTGTTTCTCCGCTTTGGTCGATTCGGACGATGCAAATCTTCTGGTGCACTTGAATGCTTCCGCCACGGCGTGACATGTGGATGATGCTGCATCGGCTGAGCTTTGATTAAGCCGATCACGAGTCCTTGCGATTTTCGTTTCCTCGCAATCTCCCGAAAGAACCACGACAATTTCGCGCCCACGTTCGAAGGAGAGGTCCTTTTCAAGAGTCCACCACCTTCGATCCTTCCTTTCCGTCGAGCACCGCGACGTTTTGACGCGATTCGATAAATCAACGTTTCTCCTTCGCTGATTAATGACGGCGTGTGTCTTCGTTTCGTTGCCGGGACGCGTCATTGGATTTAATCGTGTTGAAGGGAAGGAAGCCGAGAACCAATGGAAGGAGAGAAGAAAAGGGTGCCTTGGGGAGGAAGTGAAGGACCGATCGAAGGATCTCGCGTTCTCGTTGTTGCTCGTGTCAGCTTCGTCGGCGTGTAAGCAGGTGTTCCTGACGCGCATTCAGAGACGACGGATTCAAATTTTCCACCGAATCGGGAGTGGTCAAGGTACTGCCGCATTGGATTCGACGATCGTTCTCGCGAAACCGTAACAAGTTCTCGTCGCTTACCTGACTGTTGAGATGCGAATTAAAGGTCTAATTTCAATGTGTCGACCGAAAACGCGCGATTAGAAACGTGAAAGCAATCGACTCTGCTTCGTACGTAATCATCTTCCCAATAACGTGGGCGCTGCTACGCGACTGAAAGCTCTATACGCGTCTACAGTCGTTTCGGTGGTCGCATTAAAATTAGCCCTTAAGACAGAAATAAAACGAGAGAAAAAGAAATTTCAATCGTTCTCATTATCGCGCTTTTTTCCAGTCGCCATCGCCTCGTTCCTTTCTCCGTCGTCCTCGTTGGTAATTCCATCACGTGCGGGAAAAAAAACGGGAAACGAGCAAAAAGCTCCTTGCCACATTGTACCGAAATACAATATACTTTAATTTCGCGCCGACAAAGTGAGCGCGGAATGAATCTTAATATCACGAAGAAAGGTTTCACAAATGTTCATTACGCTCTTAATACTATCCTCATCCTCGTCATTCGCCTCCTCCTTCTTCTCGTTGAACGTTGTTGACGTGAACGTTACCGAACGTTCCAACCCTCCCATTTGTGGTAGAACGCGCGAGCGTGCACACGCTCGGTAACGAGTGAGTGAGACACTGTGCGGACCCGCGGGCTGTACTGGTAACGAGCGAGCGAGGAGGGAGATGCGAAAGCTGGGCAAAAATTTATATCAATTAATTTTCTCACGGATGGGCGTGACTCTCGCCTTCTCGGCGTGCCTCGTTACGCCAAGGACGGGGCCTTCGGGGTCTCGCACCCGGCACTGCCTTAATTCTCCAACAACGTCGGCGTGGCTGCTGTGCTGTCGGCGCCGGCCGTGCGCGTGCACGCGAGCGTGTTTGCGCGCGCGTGTATTTCTCACCCTCCTTTCTTCCTCTCCACCGTCCCTCTCTGCATTTTCTCCTCTGCAGTGATTTTTTCACTCTCATTTCTTCTACACTTTTGAAGCTAACATGACCGGCGTACCTCTTTCTCTCGCGCTAAAGAGACATCCTCCATTCTCTCGGAAGATTTTAAATGGCTTTAGGGGAAGAAAAGGACCTTCGCTCACTTCGTAGAGACGCCAACCATGTCCCTTTCTGGTTGTCGGCAAAAAGCAGCTGATAAGCGAGGATGAGCAAGGGACGGTATAAATAAATCTTAAAGTAACTTCCGCCCCCGCTTAAAGCTCCTTTATGGGTGCGTATCTGCGTTGGGCACCCTCGAGGGAAGGTTCTCCTACGACTGTGTATCCTTCATTCTTTCCAGGTCATCGACCTTTTCTTCGACGCATTCACGATCGATCGTATCCATCACAAATTTAGGAGCTCGAAATATCACCCGAAAGCAACAAGAATCTTCTCCACACAGTTTCGCGATTTCTCGAACCTCCAAAAATTAGCCGGTTAAGATCGAGTGCTTAGAATCAATCTCATGCCTCTTCTCGTAAAAAGAGAAAGAGTCTGATCTCGCTGCAAAATGTCTCTTCCACAATGTCAACGGATTTTATCGTCGACACTTCTCACTCTTCGCGCACCCCGGATTGAACGGAAATGGAACATAAACTAAACAAGACTAACCTACGTAACACGGTTCCTCGATCTTTCAACCCAGCTACCTCACTCTTATCCTTCTTAAATCGCGCAAAGGGGTTGCTTCAGGGAGAAGGAGGAGGTAGAGTCCGAAAATGTCGGAACAATCGGAGCTTCGAGACCTCTCCCTTTCCTTCCACCTCTCAAGTCCTTCTGCTCTTATCCGTGGTGCGCCGAACTCTTCTCTTTAGCTTACCCTCCTCCGACGTCAACCTCCCTTGGCCTCTTTCGTCTCCTCCTTCTTCTCCACGGTGACGACTCAATCGTCCCCCTCGAAGCCGAGCGACGGAGAAAATGATGGAGACCCGTGATAAAATTCATGAGTCCGATCCTCGGTAAGAGGCGAAGAAGAGAGGAGCGGGGAGGAGTAGGACGAGCGAGGGAGCGAGTGCATGCGAGGCGACGCGAGCGAGCACGCGAGCGATTAGCATAAAGGAGTCTCATTAGCGGCGCGCCACTCGCCAAAATGTCAGACTACGCTCCTGGCGTAGACCCGGAACTGCGCGGGGCCACACGTACCTCCTCGTCGTTCTGCCTACGGGACCTGCTAACAGTGCAACCGCTTCTTTACCTTCTTAAGCGAGCGCACGTCCTTCTCGCTGAATTCACGAGTCTGGCCAAGGCACCGAGAGCGAATCGGTAGTAACGATCCTGCCAGAATTCGGCAGTTTAAGTTGCAATAAAAAATTCTTGATTACCCGTCAAAGGAGTCGCGGGAACCGTGGTGCAGTAACCTGCAATTTTTT
This sequence comes from Tiphia femorata, assembly GCA_944319695.1. Taxonomy (NCBI): domain Eukaryota; kingdom Metazoa; phylum Arthropoda; class Insecta; order Hymenoptera; family Tiphiidae; genus Tiphia; species Tiphia femorata. The sequence continues at coordinate 5,579,210 of OX090899.1, forward strand.
CGCTCTCCTCTCCCTTCCACCGTTCTTTCACGACGAAGAGCGTCCACCGACGTCGTAACTTTTTTTGTCGACACTGCTGGACCGTGGTGCAGAGAGGTTTAAATGCGACTCGGGGAGAGCACGACGACGGAAGAGATTCGATCGTTCAACCGAAGTGAGTAACGTCCCGCGCAGGCGATGAATCAAGCGAGAGAGCCTCGTCAGGATTACGCCGGAGGGTATTTAGTTGGCCGTCGCGACGTCGCCGTCGACTGCAAGTGGCCAATCTTTCCCATGACGACTCATTGTTACGGTACTCGTGCCACTTTCGTCCACCGAGAAAACCTTTAAGGGATATCTCGCGGATTGCTCGTCAAAGTTCGAAATCATTTGGAGCTGATCTTCGGACATCTGGATAATGATCGTCCTAAACGGTAATTATCCAACGCGCGTCGTTCACTTCCAAAGATTAATACTCTTAAAGATCGTAGGACTGTAACAGATTTAGTCTTTTTGAGCGGTTTGATTAACGGACTCATTTCTTGTCCGGACCTTCTCAGGCAAATTAACCTCTATGCGCCATTGAGGTCCACTCGGACGCCTGCGATTTTTATGCCTAATCTTTACCGCACTGGGTTAGGTAATGCCGACACTATTTCCAGAGTATGCAATATCGCCAATAATTGGGTGGTTGACACTGACTTTAATTTGTTCAACGTTAGCCGCTCGACCGTACGAGCTAAGACTTTATCTGATGCATGTTTAATGTTTGTCCGTACGCGGTAATTTCACCTTCCATATCTTCTTTTTCTTTTTTTGTGTACTTTACTTTTTCATGTATTATCTATCTTTGTTATACTACAGGGCTTGTCCCGTCAATAAATAAATAAATAAATAAATAATCGAGGGTCGTATAAAGCAATCGAAACGACTAACGGCTCGTTTTCATCGATCGCAACATCCTATCTTCGCGTAACCATCGACTACATCGAACTATCTCGTCGGCGTAACTCGGTTAGCCGCAAATAAAAAGCACGTACACGTAGCTGGATACCCCGTAGCCGAAGGACGTGGGGGCAATCGAGGCCTCCTTAACCCTTGGTCGATTTAGCGCGTTTATATCCACGCGCGATCCTTCACCTCCTCCCACCGCAAATACGAGGAGAGCGGGTCGCTAAATCGGTACACCGTCCTCTCGTCCTGCCATCGACGAAGCTCACCGGAGTCGAGGCGTTTCGGGTAATCGTTACAGCCGCCGTTGTAACGGCGCGCGTTAGTTCCTTCGTACGGTCCACCCCCTCGCCAACCCTTACTCTCACCCTTCGTTCCTCAACCTCCTCGAAGATTCTCTTCAGCGGCGTCGATTCAAGTTGCCAAGATTCTCCGCGTGCCTACGAGGCCACGGAGGCCCCTTCTGGCGGCCCCGGTAATGGCGCTAGATTTCCGATAATTTAACAATGTTCTCATTATTGCCCGCCGCGGCGAAGACGCAGACGCCGACGACGACGACGACGACGACGACGACGCCAGCGACGCCACCGCGCAGGCCCTTCGACGATTGGCTATCGAGGAAATACCTGGCTCGCGCCGCGGACAGCTAAGACGCGAGAAAGAGGAGGTACCTCGGTGAGAAAGGAAGAAAGAGAGAGAGAGAGAAAGAGAGAGCAAGAGGTAGCCGTTCAGAGTCGGAAGCAATAGCGTAACCAAGAGATAAATTTGAATGAGCGACGTTCGGTCTGAACGTTGCCAGGAGGGATGGGGGATGGGAGACACTTAGTGGGAGCTTAGATCGGATTAGGGATCTAAACGTAAGGAACGTGGTCCTGGAAGCGGTTAATGGGAAGTGGTTAGTGTCGTTGCTAGTACGTAACGGTTACCGCGGGAATACGGCAATTGATGCGAGCGTCGAGTGGCTCGCTTCGATTCACGGACTATCTCGGTGAAGAGAGCATTTCGGAGTGTTCGATCGATCGCGAGGGAGCTCGCCAATTGATTTAATATGGTAACGATCGATGATGTAACCGACGAGCTTCCGCGTACGTCAGTATCCAGAAAGAACGACAATGGATAATAATTCTCGTCGAATGAAGAAAAAAGAAGCTTCCCGACGCATCCTCGCGTGCGCGCGCGCGAGAGCATCGAAACGGCGGAGGATCGACGCGAGTATAATTTCATTAATTACAACCAACAAAAACCACTGTCACCAATCACGGGCCGCTGATTATCTGTCACGAAGACCATCGACCAATATGGTACCAGGTAGTCATTCCTTTACCACCACCGAGAGAACTTGCCATCCCGCGCGGTAGTTCTCGAGGAGTACGTAGCAATTGGAATGCGCTTTAGTGCGCCTGTATGCGGCGGAATGCGCGAGTACGGTACCTCGCGAGGTGGTACGCAGCGAGGAATTAGCAACGCCTGACGTAATGAGTCGTTCAAGTAAAATTTTTGCGAGATCATCGCGCATACTTTTCTTCCAACCAAGGTGGGGGCGCACCTTGCACAAATGGCCTGACCTTTCCTCCCACCTGGAGTCCAAGAGTATCTTGAGTCTCGTCTTAGATTTTCGCGTTCGTGGACGAAACGAAAGTTTCGCTCTCCCTCGATTCGGGTGAATTATTCGGCTCCTTTCTCGTCGAACAAATGGTGGAGTCGATCGGTAGCGAAGCCGAGGTGGAATGCAGTCTCAAGGCGAGTGCGTCCTTTTTGCGCGCGCGCGCCACTGGAGGGCGACGTGTAAGTCACCGATTTGTTTTGCGCTTATGGCGGCGCCAGCGGGCGCATCTCGAGGGATATCGTTAGGGGCTGAGAAATATCGTTGTCGGTGCGACCTTGACGGGTACCGAGACGCCGTGCGGCCAATCGTCCCGGGGTCAAGTGGAGGCGCAAATATCGCCAAGATCGAGACGATGCTTAGACGGTGGACACGAGGATGTCATTCACCTTGGAATTTTCGGTCCCACGATGTAATACCGGTGGAGAAGTTTTTAAAAGAAGTTCTGTAGTATATGTAGTAGTATACATATATATGTCACCCATTTATCGATAGTTCGCCGTATCGATGAGGTGACGTCACGCGCGGAGTAATCTGCGCTCTCGATGCAGCAGCCAAAGAAGAGGCGACGTTCGGTTGCTACACCAGCTAAAAGTCGCCTACGCGAAGAACAATGAACTAAGGTCCTAGCGAAGTCAGTCTGACGCTGAGCGGTGACTTGTACGGATCCAATAAACATTCTTTACAGCTCCCTTTAGTTCGTTCTTCCCCAACGATGGCCTTGAACTTCGCTCTTCTAACGAACGGAGGAAGATTCGAACGTGACATCGTAGAACCGAGTTCGTCACACAGAAGAAGATTCTCCCTCGCGAATTCTCGAATCTCGACAGAATTCACCAGTGGTGGAAGGTAAAAGCGCGAGTAATGATTTATTCCCGATCGCGGGAGATAATCGAAGAAAGGGTTAAGGTCGAGCCGCGGCAAAGATTGCGCGTCTCGTCGCGGAATGCCGCGCGACCGGTGAAATATTTACGCTGTTGTTATTACGTCATCGTTATATCGGAAAGCCTGTGATACGAGGATCGATATCTCGCGATGAACGCTCGATTCCTTTTGATTCGAAGTGAACGACGTTTCGTGGGATCGCGTAATATCGTAATACGTCGGATTCTTTTCTCGGCTTCTTCGAAGGTAAGTCACCCTCCTCGCCAGTTCCATCGTCCATGGAATTCCGGATGCGGTATTCGAAACTCATAACAATCGACTTTTGTTCCTCCCGGTTATTCGAAGGAGGAGGTAGAACGTCGGGAGAATTTGGAATATCTCGATAGTCCGTGGTATTCTTTGCAGACAGGGCCAAAGATTCCTTGGAGATTCTTCGGGAGACGAGGAAGACGGCTCATAAACGCGATCTACCGTTTCTTCCGAAGTTTACAGTTGCGCGGGTAGTTCGTCGTACATACCACTTTCAGCTTGTTTCGCAAAGTCTCTTAAACGATTCTCTTTATCCGGAAGAAAAAAAGAATGTACGTCGACGAACTTTATCGATAAACAATTCGTTTGAGCGCCGAGGAGCGCGGCCTCGCCTCTGCCGTCCTGTTAAACTGTACGTACGAAGAATTTCCTTGCCACTTGGTTAATAAACTCTCGTCGCTCCGTTTCGCGGCACTAAATTCCTATGCGTAAAAATTCGGTCGACAAGGTATCGGTATGGGCCCGCTCTCGAATTAAAACTTCGTCGGTCGCCCGCTGCTCTCCGCTGGTCCCTGTTGGTCCACGTTGGTCCCTGCTGATTCAACACGAGCAGGACTGGTGTTGATGCACCGATCCACGGGACGGGACCTCCAGGCGCGAAGAGATCTCCGCACGCGATCCTTCGCACGGATCCACCGTAACTTATCGTTTTCCCTCGTGCCTCTTCCTCACTCGTTCTCTTCGTCCGTCTGTCCGTCCCTCGCTCGTTTCGCGTTCCACGAAGGACAAACGCGAATGCGCGAGGTTTAACGAATCGACGACAAACGGCGACAGTCGAGAAGCGGAGAGTCGAGAAGGACTGTATAAGATGTTACTCTCGTCGCAGGATGAGAATGTTCGTCGCTACGACGTACTCTCGTGTACTTCAGATCTCTCTAGAACGATACCTGTCGCGAAATATATTCAAGAATACACCGAGCATATTCGTCATTGTTAATACAATACAAACAGTCTGAGGAAATTTTCGACCTTACAAATTCGGCACTTTTGAATTAACTTTTCGAGCTTCTTCTTCAAGATGTCAAAAATATCATTTTCGTCCTTGTTCTCGTTACTAGGAGTTTCTGACTCCGTAGCAGACAGTTCTCGTTCTTCTCATATCTGAGCTTCGTCGCGGCTTACTCACGCCCACGCGCCCGCTAGTATTCCAGGTGTTAAATAATGCCAGCTTGTTCTACGCTGGGAGCACTCGTTATTACGCGCCTGCGATATTCGGGATAAGGGAGTGAAAGGAGCTGGAGCGAGAGAGGAAGAGAGAAATAAGAGAGAGAGATCGTGCGGGTGGAAAAGATAAATCGTGAGAGAGACGGAGAAAAGGATTGGCAAGAGGAGGTGGAGAGACACTTCACCGATCGATCCCGCACCTTCAACCACTTCCTCCTTCTCCACCCTCCTCCTCCTTCTTCATCGACAAGGACCACTTTGCATCTGAAGTGCCCTCCGTCCGTTTACTCCGTGGCATCGGCGAGTGTCCCCGCCTTCCACTTCTCCCGTTACTCCCTTCGAAATACCAAATCGTGAGGCGGAATCGCGAACGGTACCGTGACTTTTCGAAAAGCGCCGTATGTTAACGTCAGTTTGTCGAGAATGCGTCTCTGCGACGCGGCTGAGGGCCTCTCGCGCGGGTATCCCGTTGAATTTGAATTTCCACTCGCACGCGCGTGATTCACGCGTTCGAGTTAAAGTCTCCTCGCGTGTGACGTCTTATCGGCGAAGGTGTCCGATCAGGGTCGAGATGAAGGAATTCCCGTGAAACGTGTTTAGGAACGTCGGTGTGTCGTAGGTTGAATAAGAGAATCTACGTTGGATGTAGGTGTAGGTGTTACAGGTGCCTGTCGATTTTATTTCGATCGTTTGTCCAACGTGTCACGCGAACGAGGTTGAGAAAATTTACCTCGTTCAGTTATCGAAGGCAGATTAGAACTTCGCCGGTGGAGAGGCCGAGGAAGGTGCGAGAAGATCAGAGAGGAATGCGAAGTTTACGGGCGTGTCTTCGCGATAAAGGATCTCAGCTTCGGATGTCCCGTTGTCTCGAGGGTGAACGGTGGGCCCTTCGGGACTTTGTATTATCGTCGAATCGCGACATCGATAAGACGATATCGAAACTGTTGCGTCGCCATAATATATTCCCGTTCGATCGACGAAGAGTTCACGATACCCCTACTACGCGAACCCAGGGATTGCAAGGAACATCTACGAAAGTTTTCGCGTGGCCTTATCGCTTCGAGGAAGGAAGAAGTAAAAGGAACTCGCGACCCGAAAACCTATCCGCACACCCTAATGCAACGAACGATCTCGAGATCTTGAGAGAAAGCACCGAAAATTTCCATTCGTCGAAACTCCCACGGTCTCGACGGAGTCCACGATCCTCGATCGTCGATCGAACGCGCGCGCGCACTTTTCGATGGAGATCCAATGCGTGCACGCGCACGCGTGTCACCGCGAAACGAATCGACGTTCGATCGTTCGCCTCCTTTGCCCCGCGACGTCGAAGGTACGTATGTAAGGCGGAATGGCATCAATAAAGGATGAACAGGAGCCGCTTGTAAATTCTCGGGTGAGTAGCGGCAAGCGACGCGTGGATCTCAAGGATTCCACGGCCAGCTTGTGCGTTCCTCTTTGGATCCTCCGAGAGGGCGGAAGGAGGGAACCAGAACGAGATGGAGATGGAGAGAGGGAGGAGAGACTAGATCGAAGATAGGGGCGATCTACAACCCACCCGAACAGTAAACACTCCACCGGAGTTGGATTCTCTCTGCCTCCCTCCTCCGATCCTCTTTAATCCTCTCTTCCTCCTTCCGTACGTCGTTCTCCACCTATCCGCCTTTCCTTCTCGATTCTCGCTTCTCGTCGGATCGATACCGAAGTCCGTGCATCGCCATGTCCGCATGCCGATCACTTCGATGACGAGAGACGAGGGTGGAGCAGAGCGAACGAAGGGGATCGATTCTCGAACAGGGAAGTAACGTGTTCGCCGATTCGCATTCGACTTTGTTCCGTTACGAACGTATCCTGTGACGCTTCTGTGAATTCTCCATGATCCTTTCGTGCGAGAATTCGATGACAAGATTTCGAAGCTTCCAGCGGCTTCGACGGACGAACAAAATATTTATTTATTTATTTATCTACTGGTTAAAGTAAACCTCTTGAAAGTAACATAATTATACAGGCATAGAAAGAACAATCGCAAGCGCGAATTTAATCTGTAACAGAAGACTCGTGGAAAGAGAGGTACGCGGTAATAAAATTAATCGCAAGAAGTCAACGTAATATACTCTTTGCTCTTTTCTTGCTTTCTTTTTGATTTAAGCACGAGGAAAACTGAAGGGGCGGACCGTATTTCCTCGCGATTACAGTCAGGCTTGGTGAAGTTGAGTAAAAGGAAGAAGAAGAAGAGAAGAAGATAAGGGGTCGAAGAATGTATAGGGTAGCCGAAGACTTCCTTGATTCAATCTATGCAAAATTCTAATGAATATGTATACTCGAAACAAAGTCGACAAAAATTTATCGTTCTTCCTGCGAACGCGGCGATCGGCGACTACTGCTCTTCGCTCTTCACCGAGAAGCCAATCAGGCACCGGATAAGAACGTAACCTTGGATCGTGAGAATTCGAAGAATGTCTCCATCCCCGAAGATCCGAGCTGTCCAATTACGAAGCGTTACGGTCACTCCCCGCTGTCCCTCGTCATTCAACTCGAACTACTGAATTCTCCGCTAATTGTCCCTACGATCGCAGGAATGTTCATTGTTCGTCTCGTACGGATGGCGAACAAGCTCGACTTCAGAAGTACACCGATCCTTCCTTCTTCTTCTCTTCCTCCACCTCACCTCCTCTTCCTCGTGTTTACAAAATAACCGAGATTTGCGCGTACACGCGCTAAGCATTCTCGGCTCACTTCACTTTCAGAATCTTCGAAGGAACTCGAAGTCCTTCGAGAGAGATCGGGAGAGGAATTTTACAAGATCGCACTGATTCGAATTTCGCGGAAACTGGAGCATCGCGCTGTGCCGATGAACGAAGAAGATTCGAAATCCTCGAACGAAAACTTCGTGGTTCTTTTCTGCCGCGCGGATTGCTTCCTTACCCGCTTCTTGTTCCATTCTTCCACGAGAATGCGCGTTGTCCTCCGAACAGGACATCCCATCTTGTTTTCGTTTCGTTTCTCATCCCGTTCCCTTTTCTTCGCGGTCTCGCGTCGCTGTCGCATTTTTCTCCCTGCGATCTTCCCCGTTTCACTTTTTACCCTTCTTCTTGGCTGGCCTCTTATCCACTCTCCCAAGAAGAGGTCACCTTGCCTCGTCTCATCCACTATCCTCCTTCCCTCTTCCTCGTTATTGTCCTCGTTCTACCTTGCTTCTTCCCTTCTCGTTCTTTTTCCCTTTCTTTCACGAGGGCTCGACGGCGCTCGACCATTCGCAGATTGCCGTGGCCGAGGCGGAGGTTGGCAAAGAAAGAAAGAGAGAAGACGAAGTGAACGAAGAAGAAGTTCGTTACTGGACACGTGCGTTTACCGTGGAAATGCATCAAGCACGATCGGGCTCGCGTTAAGTCAACGTGTGACTTCGTTGAAGGGGGCATCTATGAATACGGAAGAGTCGATTGTTTCCTCTTCGATCTCTCGCCTCGCCCCTCACGACCGTACTTCTTCCTCCTCGTCCTTCTTCCCCTCGTACTTCTATCGCAGGAAGATCCTCCGTGTACTTCACGAGGAAGAGAACGCGACATGAGACAGGCAGAGAGGTCTGAGCACCAGGCGAAGTCTCCTACTGCATTGTGCATCGCCAGGAACGACTTCGATTTCCATCTCCATTATCGAAGACAGCTTCCTCGTCTTTCTTCTCAGCTTCTTCCGCCTCCCCTTCCTTCTCGCGATGCTTTTGCCTTTCCAATTCGAGTTCCAGCGACCGAAGCCACTTGAATCTTCGCGATGGAAATGACATTGGCTCCGTGTGTCATTTCGCGTGGCTACGAAATTGGACCTCGATAATAATCGTGCCTGCAAAAGCAACAATAATATTAAGTAAAATCGATGGAGAATAAATTCTCGGCATGATACTCTTCGAATCTGCGACGACGTGGATGCGTGCATTTGGCAAGTGGACACCTACTTTTTCACAGTGTACATATGCGCCCTTCGCGGTTAAAGGATTAACAAACAGCCGGGCAAGGGGGCGACTGCGTGTGTTCCGATCACGTGCGGGGATCTCGCTTACAGGATCTCCTCTCTTCTCCGTGCGCACGCACGATCCTCTGCTTCGAGACCTCTCGTTGGCCACGCATGCCTAGAATTACATAGCGGAGAAACTGATATCGTTTTAGATTGTAGAAGGCGAAGTAGCGAAAGCCGTGAACGCAGCCCGAGAGCGAGCCGGATGTTTCGTTTCGCCCGGTAATCTTCGAGATACTTGGGCAAAGCCACCCCTGTTTCGCGCAACTCCGAGTGCCTCGCGACAAAAATCGACGACTCCCCGTCAAATTCTGAGACAGGATCAAAATTGCAATTATCGAAAGGTCAATCTCACGAGCGAACAACAGTTAGATCCGTCACCTTCTCGCATCCAAGGTGATCCCCTGTACTTCATCGAACTAACCGAATCTCCAACTTCGTCGTATCCCCGTCGTCGAGTCCGCTCGAGCGAGACGCCTCTACTTCGTTCCGCGCGCAACTTTTCACCCCGAAGAGCGAACGAGGGAAGACGGAGGGGGAGGAGAGGACGAGGACTGCCGACGATTATCCAAAGGTCATTCCGGTCGTTACAGCGCCGGCTCCCGCGCAAATCGTCGTAGGTCAGTGAATCGCGAATCGCCGTGCCGCCTTAAGGCTCGTGCGAATGTCGTTGACCCGCTTTAAAGGGCGGCCTCAGTAGACGCCGCGATCCTCCAAGGAAGAAGAAGAGGTGGAAGAGGCGGTGAAGAAGGAAGAAGAAGATGGAGTATCTCTCCTCTCCTCTCGATCCCAACGTTGGCAAGGACCTCGTGCCTCCTACCCCTCCCTTCCTACCTAGCCCGAGGCAATTCTCACGGTGCGGTGATTATCGGTAAAGTGCCGGTTTTGCGAACCCCGCGTCCCATTTTCATCTTATTTCCCTCATTGGCCGGCTGTCGACCTCGTGCGCGCCGTGGAACCGCGCGGCTGACAGGCGGCGCGCACGATCCAGCCGCATGATCGCGAGCCGATCTGTCATGAGAACCGTCGGCCGTTTTAGACGGATCCTTCGTCCTGCTGGAATATTCGCGCCTTAACAGAATATCCGGACGAGGCGGTGGCGTGACGACGAACGAGACGAGGGAGACGCTAAGAAAGAATCCTCGGAATTCACCGAACATTCCGCGCGTATTTCTTTTTCAGGAGTGACGGTAACTCTTGCCAGATGAAAATCTGAAATCCGTCGACTTTACACGCGCTCCGCTTACTTCGTCCTTACAGTAGGCGTCGTAGCAGGCAGCGAATGAGAAAGAGAGAAAGAGAGACTTCTTTACATCGTCGATCTAAACCCGCCATTCCTGTATTTCAAGTCCGAACTTTTCTTACGCGGGAGAAGTGCGTGGGGAGTGCGCCACCTTTTCTCTCCTCCCCTTTCGCCGCCATCTCGGGCGTTCTCCACCCGGGCACCAATTAATACCCGGCAATTAATTAGCCACATTCCATCGGATAATCCCCGGGCATTAGCATACCAGATGTAAATATCTGGAGGAGAAGGAGAATCGGCGGTAGAAAGAGAAGAAGGGCGAGGTATTCGGAACCAATCGTTCGAGCCCTTGGTAAGAAGGGTGCGTCGCACGGGACGACGCGTCGAGGACGCCCGAGGGAGTCGTCGATCTTCGCGCTCTCTCTCCTCGCTTCTCGATCTGGCATTATCGATCTCGATCTCCTTTCTCGCGGTGTACCATACGCGAGGACCCGCGTGCGTACCGATCACGGAGTACTTCTAAGCGGGTACCAAGAGAGAACGGAAGGAGAGAAGGGACGGGTGGGGTGATCGCGTGTACAACACGTCGCCGGTGCTCTCAGCACGTAAACCGTCTCTTTACGACCTGCCAAGAAGGGAGAGACCGAGCACAGCTCGCTCGCTCCCTTCATCGTCTTACCCCGATCGTCCGGTTACCGGTAATTACCGCGCGCTTGGTGCCGATCGTCCGGAACCAATTACCCGGATCATTTTTACGTGGTAATCCGATCGTCTCCTCTCTCCTCCGCCTTCTTCCTCTTTCTCTCGCCTACTGCCTCTCTACGAGCTTTTTCGAGGAGAAGGAGGAAAGGAACGAGGAGGATCGTAGTGGCCGGTGCATGGCCAATAACCAGCACGAGTTACATTAATGGCGGACGATCGCTCCATTTTCGCGCCCTCTGCCCTCTCCTCGTTCCACCCTCTCTCCCACGTTTTAACGCAGGCCTTTGTACGCCTCGTGGATAAGGCACGTACGATGCGTAGTCGGTGCTCGGAAAACGCCGGAGCGCTTGAGAGGAGGAGAGAGAGCCACTGTGGATATTTGAGGTAAATATCGGATGAGCCGAGGACCATGGCCCACATGGTGCGGTCAAATATTGTGGCATACGCTGCGCGGTAAAGCGGGAGAATCCAAAGAGAGAATACTCGGTTCTCTATTGGAGAAGTAGCTACGGTGAAGTTTGTTCTCGTTAGCGCCTGACGACAGGCAACGTTCGCTTTCTATTTTCCAAATACCTCTTCTAGGTATCCCGGGCTCGTGATCGCGCGCGTTAAAAGTGTAATATCGTCGTGGAAATGATCCTCCGTGCCAATTACCGGCGTAGGATCTGCGGACCGGGACGACAAGATTTCTTCCTTCCGCGACCTCACGCTCGCGACGAATTCTCCGAGCGGTAGCGAGCGGAAGGCGAATAAAGCCATTTGCACAATTAGTTCCTTCGCGAACGAGCAGCGAGGGTATGCCGAGGGGTCGCAATTGGGATCGCCATTAAGCCTCACCCCATCGTTCCCTCTCATTCCGCTCGGACCATCTTCTCGCCTCTGGCGTCGCCTCGAGAAGTCCGCGCGAAGTGAGAACGACGAAGGAAGGGAAGGAATGAACGAAAGGAAGCCGTGCGCGCGAGCTCGAGACTTTAACGAGCGGCTTCTTTTCCTTCCCCTTCGTCCTCGAGATGGAAGGAGCAACAATGGGCGCTCGTAATGGCGTGAAACCTTACTGGAAAAAACGTCTCGTACCAGGTTCAATTTCGCGAGATGAGATGATCGCACCTCGGCTCGTCGCGGAAAGGTAGAAGGTAGAGGAGAAGAAGGTGAAGTGGATGAAAGGAAATGCAGAGTGTAACGAGGAGGACGAAGACGAAGGTGAAGAGAAGCGAGGGGTTGGAGGACGTTGCTGAGGGATGTGCGAAGTTTTTCCACCTCCTCTCTGCTTCTTCTCACTTCGCCACCTTCGACGATCGGCGCCTTTTTCGCCGCCACCTCCCTTCCTCCTTCGCCTTACAAAGTACTTTACAAGATCGCCTCGTGTAATCGACAGGCAACGCGACGACCTCTTCTTGCCGCGTCAGGCGCGTTAAGGACGTTAAGGATCGATCGACGCGCGAGACGAATTTCGTTATGTGGCCACTTTCGCGGAATTGCCGAGCCAATGATGAGTTCATCTCAAGGACGCGGCCTTTAAGACGTACCAACCACCTACTTGGATCTTGAGAGAGAAGGGATGCGGGAGGATAGTTTTCAATCTCGCGATTTTTCGCGACGATCGACGGACACGAATTTTTCCGCTTTCTTCGAAAAGAACTTCGTGTCGGTTGTGGAGGATAGCACGAGTTTCACGATCCTCCGCGTGTCGTCTCGCGAAATGTGTGCGGAGCAAACAGAGGTCGTGCACGTGGAAGAGGAGAAGATGAAGGAGAAAAAGAAGTACCGGGACCATTTTCTAAAGTGACGAAACGGCACATTGGCGTCGACTTGCCAACGAGGAGCCACTCCTCCTGGAGAGTAGTTGAACGTCCACTGGAAAAACGCTCGAATGAGATACTGTGCATTAACTAATGAACTCTGGTCGGGAGGAGTCAACGGCACCGGCCTGAAAGCGTGGATTAGAGCGCGCGTTAAACATCATGTGGACGATCTCCGAGAATGAAGCCTCGCGATTCTCATCGAGAAGATCCTTACCGAAAGTTTGATTTCCAACGGGCAATGCGAAGCTTACGCAATACTTGTATCGAATCTACCTTGGGATTATAATTGGGAGCGCGCGAGAGCGGCGTAATCCCGCGATAAGATTGGTGAATGCAATCACGGGCCAGCGGAGACATGCATTCGCAATCAAGGCACCGAGTACTCGGCGCCGCGAACCTGATCGTAGAACACAAGAAACACGGAATGAGGAAGATAAGAAAGGCGCGGAAGGTGGAGAGTGAGAGGGAGATTGACTAGTTGGATAGAGATGAGAGGAGCGGTGGAGAATGAAAGCAGAGATCGAAAGAAAGAGAGGCGAAGAGAGAAAGCTCTGTTGGAGGGGAAAGAAGAGAAGCGGAAGGGATATCGTAGGAAAGAAGGAAAAGGGAGAAGCCTTTCTTCCTTCTGCTGCTTCTTCTTCTTCGTTCTATCCTCCTTCTATCCTCTACTCTCGTATCACTGGTGATTCTCGGTAGCCGGGATCGGTGGGCAATCAGATCCCGGGACAACGGGTTCGGAAGCATCGGTTGACAGTAAAATATCAGCAGGTACTCCACTCACTGTGGCTCACCGATTGGATCGAGCGAGCGCGGTGGGGTACACCGAGTGAGCCAAGGAGCCGGTACACATAGATTGCCTACCTGTCCCTTGCGCCACCCCTTCTATCCCTCTATTCCAACCCATCCTACATCATCCTATCCGACGCTTTCCTATCCCATCCTATCCCGACAACAGTTTCCGCGAGTACTGTTAGGTCGCCGATGAATGATAACCGTATCGCGATACTCCCGCCCCGTCCGATACAATGCCGTCCGAGCACAACGGCCAATATATTGGTCAGGAAGCGAGCGTTTGACTTTCTCGAATAGAATGCGTATTGGTACGCATAATTCACAACTCGCGATTCACCCCCCGCTCGGTGAGGTTGCGACACTCGTGATAGAGCACTTTCTGGTATTATCGTCGGTCGCTCTCTAATCGCGCGCTAGAATTCGTTATAGAAGGAATCCGGTTCCGACGGTATCTTTCCTTCCGCGAAACATATCTTGCTCGTGGCATTCGCGTTGCAGGCTCCTTTTTCGAAGCTTCGAATTCCCTTTTTTTTTATCTTATCGAGTGCATGATAAAACAAAGTCGATCATTCCTCGCCCGTCTACTTCATCGCACTTCACCTCCTCCGCGACACAACACGTCCTTCCTTTTCAGCTCTTTCCCACAAGAAGGAGAAGAAGAAGAAGAGAAAAAAAATCCAACGACTACCTTCGTCCACGGAGCGCGCCAACAAGCGTCCCATTCAAGAAATCCCCTTTCTCGCGTTATCTCGTTAATTTTCCCCACGTTTCTCGTGGTGGCCGGGCGAACTCGAAGGCAGGCAGCTTGGGACACAGACAGCATTTGACCCCGACGGAGAAAAATAGCTGCGCCGATTGTCTCCGACGCGCCTGTCACGATCGTTCCACGATCGGACGAGCGCGAGCCACGGTGAGACGGAAGGATGCGCGTGGAATCGAAGCCGCAAAGGGATAGACTTTGCGGAGTGAAGAAGGAGGAGAAGGAGAGGAGGTTGGCGAGAGGCGAGCAGTTCGTCTACGGGACGCGCATAATTACGAGATCACGTACCACCGTCGGAGACGTCTTCTTCGTTGCGGCTCGTCTGGACGCAGTAGCGTCCCCTAATGAACCTAAAGGGCTTTCGCAGGTTCATTGCCACGCGCGCGTTTCCTAGCGCCCGCCTTTGTTTACCGAGAATCGATTCGACGCGTCTCGTACCGTATACCACGACTCGATGGATGAGAAGTCCTCCTCTCGAATTTCCTTGTTGGACGAGCCTTTCGGTTAGACTCTTGAAGCGCAGACGAGCGACGATTGCTTTGATTTTTCGCCAAAGAAATCCACGGAGATCGTCGATCCTCCAAACTCCGACTCGACAGGAAGGGACAAGGATCTTTCTATTCGAGAAAAGTGAATGTTATCGCCATGGTGGTTCAAGGGGTTAACGAATCCTCCGTGGTCGCCAGTTCCGCGAATCATTTCGTTATCTTAGCGGTAACCGTGACCCGATGATCCTACTTCCTACACCCTTTCCTTCTCTTCCTTTCGGCGACCCCGAGTGACCTTTCGCGAACAGACTCGATGGGATTCGCACCGTGCGCCGTCATTAACGGTGAGTTTGTCATAAAGTTCCAATGGAAATTCTTCGCTTCTGCTGTCATTGTTGTTTGTCACCTACGATCCGCGACGGATGACGAGACCATCGGTGAGTGAAAGAGAAAGTTTAATCGTACTCTTTTAACTATTTTTGTTTGAATAATCTTGAAATTTACGAATACTTACTCCTCTCGGTGCAGTTTTCGTCACATGTTAACGTAATCTCGTCCGAGATATCGAGGTCAACGCTCAGCTATTCTAAAAGTGACAACCAGCCCAGGTTTGAATAATCCTTTCGCGGATTTCCCTCGCGCGAGGACTTTTACTCTTCTCGGTCGAGCGAGAATGCGTCTCGTGCGGGAGCGCGTCATTCGCTTCTAATCGCGGCGCGCGATCGCGAATATTCATTAGGCACGGAAAGAAAACCGGATCCGGAATCCGCGGGTGGATTGGACGCGTGCGCGTTACCACGACTCATCATCATCATCATCGGTTGGAAACACACGTGGCTCGTCATCGGCCGGCGACGTTTGACGCGGCAATCTTCTTCGCGGCGAGGATGCGCTTACTTTTACCGGTGCTCCTCGCGGGACGCAATCGATATAAATAATAGAGGTGATTAATAGCGCGAAGATGAGCACCGGCCGCAAGACGCGCACGTGTCCCGTGACTGATGATCGTTAATCACGGTTTCGATCTCTCGATAATACTGTAATGAGCCTTTAGCGCTGGTAACTTCGCCGGTGCTTCTCCGATTTCGACGAGACTGGCAAGCAGGAAGGAAGTGATAAAGAAAGGTACGGAGGACGTTGCTATTCGGTTTTTAACCGCCGCGATATTCTACCGTGACTTAGGATGGATTACATTTCACGGACGTTCGACGTTGGAATTTAATAGACGAGGTATTTTACATTCTCTCGAATCAACCGTCGATGCTTGATCGCACGAGGGATGACATCTTGCGGATGAAAATATCATTCTTCATGAATACAGATGGGTACTTTAATACGAGATGAAGCCTATGAGGGCCGTAGTGGAGAACCGTATTACGCACGCTGTCCCTACTGTAATCTGCATACCAGATAAGATTCGAGTAAACTTTGAAACCAAGGGTTGAGCACCGAGGGAACCCCTTACGCGAGACTCGAGCTCGCGCAACACTCCATTCGGATATTTGAAACCCAAACGTTTCTTCGTCGCAGATTTTCACGAATTTTCTCGTCTCACGCTAATTCTCAATTTTCCGAAATTTCAACCCCCTTGCAATGTCGTCGACGAGTAACCTCGTGTCTCGTTTCCACGGTCCTCTCATCGACCGCGAAACATCGTTACTGTCGGAGCGCCGCGACTGGCGTCCTCATAATTGCCGGTGCACCGAGAACGGTCTCGGTGTAATTACAACGACGAAACAACCAGGCACGTAATTTCATTACGAGGCGAGGATAAAGGTTGGCGCGCACGAGCCATTCGGGTGGCGTGTCCGTAAATAAACGAAGGAACTTTGGGAAAATTGTCGAGTGGAGAGAATCCTGTCGGTGTACTGTCCCGAAAGATCGTGCATCTGAGTTCACCGAGTGAATTCTCTCGGTGTTCGTCGTGAGGAACGGTTAAAGGAGAAGATACACGAGAGAGAAAGAACTCGACGATTAGCATACCTATGCCACCCCTGACGATGATGCGTGCGCTTGCGCGTAATTACACGTATTTACGCGCGCGTCCACTCGTGTAAAGGAACACACGGAATGAGCTGAACGGGGGAGTACGAGAACCCCGGTGGACGAAGCACCCCAATTTGTCAATCCTCGTTGACGACGGTCCAACGCCTCGCGCTTGGGCGCGCGTGTCCTCCGGGCGGCAGTCCATTGCGATACCAACGAGCGAGCGCTGCAATTGAGAGCAAGCAGGGCGCAATTACAACTGAGTGCGCGATGAAAACGCGAGCATTCGACGCCCGTGCGACAGGCCGAGAGAGTCGAGGCAAGAAATTGAAAAGCAAGCGGCAATCTCGAGTGAAAAGATCGGGAGGGGTGAAATTGCGCATCGACATGCTTCGTCCTCGTACGTGAATTCATTTTCAAATTTCACACGCCCCTGCCTATTATCAAACGAGTCGATCCTAAATTTTTGCGCGTCCACGTTTTTCCTACCACTCCTTCCACGCGAACCCTCTCTTGCCGAATGGTGTTCGACTACGATATCTCCAATTAAATCGCGAGCCCCGTAATCTTCCGCAATCAGCTTTACACGAATCTTCTCACTTTCCTCCGCATCGCAAACTCTCCCGTTCATCTCTCTCACTTTCCACCTCGTGCATCCGATCGCTACCTCTCTCTTTCTATTCTCTATCTAGTCTCTCTCTCCGTCTCTCGCTCGCTCCGCAGCTTCATCTCTCCCTCTCTACCCTCTCCAACGTCCTTGCCGCGTCCTCTCCTCCTCCTCTTCTCCCTGGATTCGAACCGAGAGCGAAGAAGGACGCTCGCGAGGTCGCGCACGTCGCTCGCGCCGTTTCTCCGAAACTTCTCCTCGCGCCTTCTTCCTCCCGCGGACAGGCGGAACGAACGCGAGAAGATGATGCGTCGGGATTGAACGCTTCTTTTGCCGCTCGTGCTGCTTAAGCCTTCTCGGAGCTCCTCGCAGCTTTCAGAGGAAGTCCGCGGGAGGTTGCGGAGTACGAGGAGGCGGAGGATGAAGGCGCGATCGATCGTGATCGAGGGAAGAAGAGAGAAAGAGTAGGACGAGAAGGTGGAGAAGGTCCACGTTGTCCGGCCTCCCGTGGCAGGCAAAGGCGTATCATGGCGTAATTGCGTTATCGTCCATTAATCATGTTACTTATGCCCCGCTGCAGTTCTATGTATAGCGTGTAATTGTATCGTCCGGCCCCCCATTCCCTGTCCATTACCAGTTCTCTTCTTTCCTATCTCGACCCCTCGAGGAGCCTCGCCTTCTTCCTCTTCTTCTGCCCATCGTTGCACTTTGCCTTTTCGCGACTTCCGCTTTCAGTCCCTTTGGCCATTCTCTCGAATTTCTATCCAGTTTTTCTCGTCTCATTGTCAGCGTCACACGACACATTCACCTTCGTTCGATCGCTCGCCGCTTTAACACTTTAACTGTCACGCTGATTTTCCATGAATTGCCCGTTTTTTTTTTGTTTCTTTTCTCGGTTAATATATGATCTTTCGTGTGCTGTAAATTAGTGTGATCATTTTTTCAATGACTTTTCTGAAGGTTACCCGGGGGATCACCGTGGCGCTGCAGGAAAAACAAGTTGCGGTCACGTTTGACAATTGTGGCAGTCGAAGTGTTAAGAACAAAGAGAAGAGGTGCCGTGTAAAATTGAAAGATCGCGAAGTTATGAATACTCGCGGATGCGACTTCGCTAGAAACGAATGTGTAAGGAGAATTACTCGGCTGCGAGGATGAGCGTAAAGTGATATCGCGTCGCGATTAGATCCGCGCCATCGACCGGCTATTATTATCAGGGAAATGTCTATTAATAATGGTCCGTCCAGGCGTCAGAATAAGTAATTGTCGTTCGCGAAGCGCATACCACGGCGAGCTACGCGCCGGTAAGAAGGGCTAGAGGAGAACGAGCAGCGAGAAGGAAGGAAGGTGGAGGGTGGTTGGAAAGGTGGTGGGAATGCGTAGCAGTATTATGTAGTACGAGATGACTATCCTACTCGGCAGACTCGCCGGAGAGAGCTTAGGTGCATGTAAGTCGATAATTCATGGGACGCGATAGCGATCGAGGGCGCGATCGGTATGAAATTTACATTAAACTGTACGAATATGTATAATAAACGCGACGTGGAATTGCTCGGGCGTAGTGAGAGAAAGAGGATCAAGATTAAACGAGAGTCGCGAGAGTATTAACGCGAAATAAAAATTAATCAGGATAAAATAAAACGTGTCGGGCTCGAGCACGGGGTACACCCACTTATCCGGTTAGTCCCCGTGATCTTCGATCTCTCGATTAAAGCCGAAGAATTTCCTCCACCCCTTCTTTCAACGCCGGTCGGCTCGTTCCTCGTTCCAAGGGAAAAGCTCATTATCCCGTGCGATCCTCCAGTTCCCGAATAAGCGCGCGCGCGCGACGAGAACGCGCCTGCAAAACGAAGCGGTCGACGCGTTAGAATTATCGGCGCTCGTGGCGCGACGCGGGAGGCTCAAGGTCAACGCTCAAGGACCCACAAGGTCCCTCCGCTAATTACAATCCTCCTCTCGACCTCCTCCCTGCACCGAGCGAGCGCGCGATAATTTTTGTCATCGGATACTGGCAATCCTCTCTCGTGGGGTACCCTTCTGACTTACTCGTTAGCGAACATGAAAAACACCGAGGATCGTCTTCTTTTTCTTCTCTTTATTATTATTTCCTTTTTGGCTCGTGTGTACCAGTCGTAATACTCGCGTCGGAACGCGCGAACCCCAGGCACCACCACCACCACCGCCGTCATTGGCCACGCGGATACCGCGAGACTGGGAATTAGAAATGGTCGGTGGAAGGGTTCGTCGAGGACGATAACCGTAGGACTCCTAACTTTATCCTGAATATCGGCCGCCGCTTATCTATATTACGAGCCCGCGTTGCGTAACTTTAGTATCACGGAAAGCTAGCTCTGGTTGGGATCCTATCTGCGCCCCGTGGATCCGAGCGCCGAAGAGGCGAGCGGGTGCGATCTCTAGGAGCCCTCGGGGTTCTGCTCGCTTTAAGAGCCGAGGCTCCTTAAAAAAAGCTTCTATCGGTATGCGGGGAGGAACACCCGGGGCACGACGACGAGTCGCGCGAATTGGATAATTATAGACTCGCGGAAGGAAAGGGTTGGATCGCGCTTGTAAAGGAATTCGCGGATCGGTCTCCCTCGTTACCGAAGAACCACGGCGCGCTCGCGTGGCCTCGCGGTTTCTTCTGAAGGGTGACGAAGAGGTTGATCGTTGGATACATATTTTTCTCGCGTCTCAGCTCTATCCCTGTCCGCGACTATATTCATAGACGTCGAGTGGATGTTAGACGCGTTCCAACGACGGATCTGCCCGGTGTCCAATTATCATTCCCAGGTGGACAGTCTTTCTCCTGCTTTCTCTACGTACCCCTTTACTCTCGATTCGCGGGCCGATTACGCGGCAGGGTGGCCGCTGGCATACCAGTCACGCTCCTGCAATTTGCCAACATCTCCTCTTCCACCCTTTTTCCTTTTTTACTTTTCTCTGACAGCGCGACGGCGACTCGCGCGCCGGGTCGCGCTGGTGGTGGCTAAACGATCGCGCGCAAACGCATCTTAATGGGAGTACTTCGCGTCCGCTGTTAGCGTCGGTGGATAAAGGAGCCGGAGGAAGCCGAAAGAACGAGAGGAAGGGAGTGAGACGAGGCGGCGAGGTGGGACGAAAGTCGTCCGGTCGTTAGGCAAGCGTGCGTGCGTGAAGTCGAAAAATAGGGAGACGCGTCCCTGGAATAGAGGAGGAGGGGGTTGAGAAAGGGTTTCGCGGGATGATGGTGAGAAGAGAGGAAGAGGTGAAGAGGGAGAAAGATTATCCTCCTTCCCGCAGGCCGCTTCTCTGCCACACCTGAAGCGATCTCCTTCTGGTACCGCGGGATATCGGGGATTGAAATTAAAATCAATTAGCTCCGGGTGAGTAATTATTAATGTGTCAGCGCTTCTTTCTGTCTCCTCGAGCGGAATTGCTTGGTATTTTATACCCCGCGGCGAGCGCGCTCGGTTAGCAAGAAAAGGAGAATCACGGTGCGAATCGAAGGCATTCGATAAGAGGTTCGCGAGGGATGGACGAGAGGGGATGAGAGAAAGAGAGAGAGAGAGAGGGTAAGGAGAGTGAGGAACCGCGACGCAAAGAGTGGCAAATTGTCTCGATTATACTTCGCTTGCAATATATATTTTTCGATCCCATCCCACGCTCTCCTTTTTTCCACGCCCGTAATATCCTCGTTAACTCGTCTGGGTAATAGAGAGTCATCGTGGGATGCTTTTACGTCGATTGAGTGAAAAACATTTTTTCTCCGCTCAACACCAACGTCGACCATACGTTACATTACCCGTTTGCGGCTCTTCTCGCTTCGACGCACGGGCTCTCTCGCTCTCTCTTCGTAATGCCGATCTCAATCGTACCATCGTCCTTCGAAGGTCTCCTGCGTAAGTGCCGACAGACGATTGGCAGCCGCCTCGAGTCCGCGTGATTGTTCGCGACGAGGAAAAGAGAACAAGCGGAAGATGAAGAAAATTCGGCAAGTCGCTAGTCATTCGGACGAATAGAGAAACTTCGGTTTTTCACTCGAACTGGAAGCAACCCTCGAAGATCTCTCTCGTATCTTCGCGAGCAGCTTCGCGGAGAGCCTCTTCCAGTGGCGACTCCTCCCTGGATTCTATCCCCCGTTAAAACGGGTCTTCACGGACTTATCGAGTCCGGTTTACGCGACGTCCGAATCGAAGCAGCGAGCTTCTCTCGCGATACGACGATAGGACGCGCGCGGCTCGTAATCGTTTCATCGTACCACGCCGGTTTAACCAGTCCCGATAAGATCTTTCCCAGGCTAAATATAGCAGCACGGAGGCTAAATCCGTATCACCGTAGGACGAATTAATCTCGCGCCTTGGCGCGATAAAAGGAGAAGGGGGTTGTGGATGAGAGAGAAAGAATCAATGCGCGAGGATGAACGGTGGCGAGACCGAGGGGATGAATTTGGGCGTTGACGCCCGATGTAAATCGAACGGAAATGTGTAACGATAAACGTCACGATTCGACCTTTCCACGTAAGGATAGGGTCGATTTTACGCAGGAGTATCGAACGTCCGGAAATAGGGTAAAATCTCAAATGAAATCTCCGAAGTGCGGGGCCTGAAGCTTTCGGAAAAAGCTCGGACCACGGATATCCACGACCTCGTGGACTTTCCCAGCACAGGAGCTGTGACCGCTCGCGAGACGTATCGACACCTTAAGCACACCCAACGCGCCTCTCTGCCAACCCTAGACCATTTCGAGTGATCGATACCATTCGCGTTAGCCGTTCGCGGTTCTCTCGACTCCTGGAAGTACCGGGGTGTGGGAGCGCGGTGCTCCTGGCTCATCGCCAGAGAATCGGGAGGCGCCTACTTTCCGCTCCGTCGCGATCCTTCGCCGTCGTCCGGCGGATCCGCGCGCCGAATGCGCAATTGCGCGCGAGGCGCTGCCACATTCGAGACGCGCGTCTTCTCCCGTTCCTCCTCGTTCTCTCGTCTCCTTCTCCACTCTCGAGGCGCACGAATAAGCGACGAAAGAGGAGGAAGAGAGAGAAACGAGAATTACACCAACGCGTCCCGCTTTCGTTCGGAGCGAGGCAGGCCGAAGCGCGTTCCTCGAGTCGCCGAACGAGGAAGCGGAAAATACGTCGCACGCGCGCACTCTTGATTGGCCGGCAGCGCGTAGGTGTGATACACGCAAAGATTCCATCCGGTTATGTTCGCCTCTCCACGCGCGTAAGTACGCTCGATAAAGTAGAGGGGCGAGGATCGTTCTCGCCTGATTCACCTTAACCAGTGTGCATCCCCGGAAATTGATTCTCTCCTCGACTTTTCTCTCTCTCTCTCTCTCTCTCTCTCTCTCTCTCTCTCTCTCTCTCTCTCTCTCTCTCTCTCTCTCTCTGGCCACTAGGACCAGGGGTGATGACCTCGTACTGCCGTACTGTAGGATTGAGGCGCCTCGGAGCTCCTTCCGTTTGGTGGCCGCGAAAATCTGGAACTCTCTTCCGCCTGATGTTAGGGCGGTCAACGTGTTCGGGATTTTTAGGTCTAAGTTGTTTGAGTTTTTGAGGCTGTGTGTGACTCTGTTGAGTGCGTTTTAGCTTTAACTTTAGCTTTGTGTAAAGTATTTGTTGTCTATTAGTAAACCTCGGTTAAATGTAATTACATATGGTTGTATTATGCTCTGTAGTTGAGAGAGCAGTTGCAAATGATTTATTTGCTGTATAGTTTTTGGTTGGGACCCTAGAGGCGCATGTGCCCACGGTTAAATAAATTTATTTTTATCTTTATCTTTCTTTCTTTCTTTCTTTCTCTCTCTCTCTCTCTCTCTCTTTCTCTCTCTTTCTCGACGATCAAACGGCCGATGATATCGCGCGATAGAACCTTCCACGAAAATGTCAAAGTGGCGATGACTCGCCGCGCATCTCGTCCGCGAGAACTGGTTCGCTGAGGTTTCGTCCGATCGTCCAATGACGATCGTCCTTTCCAGGTTCCTCTTCCTCCTTTTTCGCAGGTGGCAAGGACGAGGTTACGGGACGAGCAGGCGTGAAAAAAAAATTCTTTTACGAGCGTCGCAGGTGCGATACCCCTACGAATTACGTCGAATTTATCGACTCGGCGGGCAAGTCCTCCCTGTGATGCAAGCCCATGGTGGCGATGATACCGAACGAGTGGCAAGGCCGAGAGGAGGCACGTCCGTGCCGCGCCGCGTGCGTCAGGCCGGGGTGCCTGTCCTCGGCATAGGCGTCCGCGCAACTGGTTTGAATTTTTTGATGGGGCGTGTTCCCTCTTCTCTCTCCCTCGTTCATCGTTGAGAGCGACGAGAGGACGAGGAGAA
Source organism: Tiphia femorata (assembly GCA_944319695.1). Taxonomy (NCBI): domain Eukaryota; kingdom Metazoa; phylum Arthropoda; class Insecta; order Hymenoptera; family Tiphiidae; genus Tiphia; species Tiphia femorata. Next base: position 5,602,783 of record OX090899.1, read on the forward strand.
CGCGCGGCAGCGCGGAGGAGAATTTACGATGCGGCGCGTAAACGATATCGAGGCGAGTTATGGAGAATTTGTTGATTCTGGAAGACGCGATGATCGTCGGTTAGAAGTGCGTTCAGAGGCGTTGCTGATTTAAATGGATATGGTCGGTGCTTGGGTAGATAGCCCGATGGACGCGCACGGTGGTTGAGGATAGCGAGAGGTAAATGATTCTGATGTTACCGGAGGTATATCGGGCGCTCGCGTCGGCGACTACGCGGCTTAATGGCGTAATTGACTTCCGATTGGTACGTATGCCACGATAATATGGTAATTAGACTGCCCTTTATTATCCCCCAATTAATTGTAATTAATTCGGAAACGAGAGAGAGAAGAGACGAACGGCCGCGGTCGTCGTCCACGGGCTCGGTTAGATCGACGCTTAGCATTATCGATTTGTCACGCTGCGCCATAACGTTCTCACTTTTCTGCAGGCTCTTTTTCTCCGCGTGTAACAAGGCACCGAGGTGCCTCGAATTTTTCGGCCTTGCGTCTCACGCGCCTGGACCCGCTTCCGCCTCGATAATGGCCACCCGCGACGTAAAAATGGAATCTCGCTGTTTACGCTAGAGAAGACGAGCTCCGACGCGAGCGCGTAACATCCGCTTCGAGGTTACGTGACCTTCTGCTTTTACGGGGAAGAGAAGCTCGCACGGTTCGACGCTTCCGCGGATCCTCCGTTTGTGTATCTTTCGTTCTCCGCTTCGTGGAATCGTCGTTCCGGAAAAAGGAGACGAGAAATCATGGAGCATGAGACTACCCGAGTAGAAATGAATCTAGTACGTCCGATGTGAAACCTCGTAGGTAGATAGTATTGACTAGATTACATTTTCTTGCTAGCAGCTAGGTCAGTACTAGATAAGAATTTATAGACAGTTTTACTGACGTAGCGGTTGTGTAGTAATACATAGAAAATATGATACTAGATGGTGCTGTCTTTCCCAGAAAATATAATCCAATTACTAGTCGCCACTAGCACTTTTAAATTAGTCAGCGAATCTCTCACGAGCTTGACGACACCGGTGTGAACCTAACATCTCAACTGTCAGCATCTCATGAAAAAATTTCAAATTTACTTGCATCCAGCAAAGTTCAAGGAATTCTTACAAGTTTTAACAATAGTTCAAATGATTTACACCAAAAATCTCGTTTTAAAAAACGAGATGCGAACTTCGCGTATGGCTTGATTGCATCTCACCGAATTTCGATCTTTCAACGTACAGGAGTGATATTTCGAAGAGTTCAACGTCCTGGGCATGAAATGTTAAGAGTTCAGGCGAAAAAATTATAACAAAAATAGTTTATCATCGCAAAGTAAGATGCTGCGCAAAATTAGGGAGTTCATGTCGAAATAAAATGTTTTCTGGATAGCTGTAGACATACTACAACATATTCCAAAGAGTTCGAGGCACTAGCAATGTCGAATTGTTTTTAAATAAATAAATACTCTTCGAGTGCCGTACATTTATAAAGAAACTCCGTAGTTTTGTGCATCATCTCACTCTTTTCTCTCTCACACAACAATCCGAGTTGTGGTCTATGTGTAAGGGAACAGGCTCCGTGAGCTAGAGGTCTCAGGTTCGAATCTCCTCACCCAAGAAGGTATATAAAAGTGGATTTTTCAATTCAATAAAAATACAAGTAATCGTTAAGCAAATTGAACACCTACTTACCGGCGTTTCAGGAACAACGATACGTTGGCAAAAAATAAGAATTATCCAGAAGTTTATTTTATTTTGCTATTTCCTGTCCAGCCCGGGCTAGGTTACTACTACATTTACATATCTTAAATTTTCTATCTAAATAGTAGCCAGTTTTTTTGATGCAGCCACTGGTAGAAGTGACCGTTACATTTCAAGCCCACTACTACACACAAAAAATAGACAATTCCGATGTATATCTCGTTTTTTCTATATCTGAACTAGACAGCAACGATGTTCAAATTCTACTCGGGTAGTTGTAGGGCCAACGAACTTTACGATTTTGGTTGTGGTCACCGAAATTATCAGCGTCCGGACTCGTGGGTGATTTTTCAAAGGGCAACGAAGGCGCGTCGATACAATTTCATCTTCGTCGGAGACGCCTTGTCACGTAGAATTCTCAATACGAGGGTTGCAGGACGTTAATCCCAGCGGCTCCGCGCGCCACCCGCGCTACCACTGAATTCTGATAAAAACCCTCTCGCGTGCGCCCGTCCAAAACGAAATCCCGCGTACTTGTAATTCCCTGGACGGACTCGCGAATTCCCGTTCTCCGCGGAAACCTCCGTCGCACTTTACGAACGCGGAGAATCGCCGTTTAAACCACGGTTTGCATTCGTATACCACCGCCAGTTCTTTTTTCCGCAACGTGACGAATTAGTGGTACACCCTGCCCCAGCCCTTTCTCTCGCGGACTTCGAGGCTTCGTACGATACACGCTTGGAATAAAGCTGAAGATGGAAGAAGGAGCGTGGCATCGCTCGGTGGTATCGAGGAAACGCGCGCGCGCGAGAGAGAGAGTGAGCACGTCGTTTCCATGCGGAGCGAAAAATGGAAGTCTCGCGATCCTCGACGGAGAGGGCGATTTTTTTCGTCTCTCTGGAAATCGCGCAATTTGTAATCGACTGCCGGGTCCCGTCATCGAGGCACAAACGTGCGCCTCCTCCAGGATGCTCGTGCGAATTACGAGCGTGCGCGCTGTAACTTCCGAGTGGCTCGTCGTTGCGCAAGATTCTCGCAAGGATTCGCGAGATGACGAGGACAAAGTTTCGGGAGTCTCGTTGGCCAAGTGCAAATAAGGAAGCTTCTTTTTTGCACTGGTAATAAATCACGAGGATGGCCCGCGAATTCGCCGAAAAATGTGTGTGTCCTCGATTTTGCCACTCCGTATTTGCCCTGACCCACGGACGACGATCTTCCTTCGAATTAGACGGTGCTCACCCGATTTTTACACGCGCCCGGTCGGTCTTTCGGTGTTTGCACGACATCCACACGCTCACGCGCGCACACGTGACTGACTCGCGCCAGTCACGGGAACGTGCACCACGGGCGGAAGTTTCTCGCCGGGCGATTCTTCTTCTTCGTCGTGGATAAGCCCGACATCGTTTTCGTCTTCGTCTTCCTTCGACGTCACTCGTTCGTTCGCAGCGCGCGCGCGCGGTTGGTTTCTCGCGACTTCACCAGACCTTGACTTCGTGTGTCGCGCCGCTAGGAAAGTTTACGAGTCCCCGGCGCGTCTCGTCAAAGACCTAACCCGACGCCGATTACTGTTTCACGAGAGGGAGCTTTATGACGGGACCCCGTCGCGTCGAGACGTTAGGAACCACGTGTGTCCGATCCGCGAATTTCATTCTCCCGGTATTACCCGTGAACACGCATCCTGTTCTCTTCGTTTCTATTACACGAAGAGCCAGTCTCGTCCCGAAGAATTTACAATCGTTTTAACAAAATGAGAAATGTCGTTGATCGAAACGGTAAATCGAACAATTTCTTCGATCCTACTCCCGACGGCGCGTCGGGCTCGATACGATTAAAATTTACCAGGCGTGGTTCGTGCCACGGCGAAAAAGCACGTCGCATTTACGCGCGCGTTTATTGCGTCCCTCGGTATCTCGCTGGCGAATCGCGCGTCTCTCAGCACGAGACTTTTTCATCCGGGCTAACAGTAAATTCCATCCCAGACATCAACAAACCTTTCTTTCAACGACTAGCCCGATAAACGATCGCGAGCGATTGGCTTGCCGCGATGCCGACGTCATGGTCATTCTGGCGGGCCGAATGATCTTTTAAAGTCTTCCCTTTAGTCCGCGCGGTACCGGGAAAGGACCGAGGACGGTCACAGCTAAATTTACTTCGTATCTTGGATTAGATTGGTCTTACGTTCACCGACTGACTCGAATTCGACGTTAATCCCTTTTCCTAATGGTAGAATTTTCCATTAGAAGGGACGATTAAACCGTTCTAGCCACCGAGCTCGTCTGGAATCAATTGGATTCACCGAACGTCAAACCCAGATTATCGCAAGCGCATAATCTCACCATAATCATCTTCGTGCATTCGTCCCCAGGCCACCTTTCGATCGTGAGAACGAATGCAAAATTCAACTTCGCTGTTTCTCCTTCTGACTCCATTTGCGGGAGTCGGGGTCATCGCCCATTCGCCAACAGCGTAAGGGATAAGCCACGGCCGAAATAGATTTTTAATACCATCTTCGAGCAGCCCTCTTCCACCTCTCTCTCTCTCTCTCTCTCTCTCTCTCTCTCTTTTTCTCTTTCTGTCACGGACACACAATCACCCTCTCTCCCCCGCGTTCGATCGTGAGAGACGGCGGAAGGTGAGCCTCCGGTGGTCCCGGAGACGCGGGAAGCTTCGCTGTACTCTTCGACGATTTTCGGGTCATTAACCGCGGACGTTCGCTGTCCGCCATCCGCAGACGGTGGAAGCAGGGAGAGACCTAAGAAAGACCATATAATCCTTTGAAAAGGACTACCATTACGGTAATCACCATTCTTCGTGGCCGGGCACACGCGGAGCCTGGCCAGGCTGGAGGACCCGCGCGCGCTGCAGCCGAAGGAGGAAGAAGGTGGTTGACCTTCCTCCTTCAGTCGGTGCGCTTCTCCTCATCGCTCTCTTTCTCTCTCTCTCTCACTCTCTCTCTCTTACCTTCTCTTTCTCTAGAGAGCCAACTCTCGAGCGGGCGCGCGCGCTTTGCCCACTGACTTTCATTTTGCTTCTTTGCTCACGCGCGGCACGACGCGCGACGCGTCGCGCGGAAGACGACGACGACGACGAAGACGACGTCGAAGAATCGTCCTTTCGATTTCGATCGTCGGTACTGGTGGTTCCATCGAGGTGGACGGGAGAGCAGACGAACGTAGGAGGGTCTTCTATCTTCTCGAGGCCAGACTCTCGAATAGAGGAGAGTTTCGTTCTCGCTTATCTCGCTACCGGTAAACCAGATGGACAGGGTGTCCGTGCACTTCCTCGCGATCATCTGGAAACGCGAAGGAGAAGGTCGTTGAACCTGGACGATTGCCTAACGTTTTCACGAGCTGGCTCTAAATTCTCTGACGCAAGAAACGGTTCGGTATCTCTTTGAGGGCGAGCCGTCCTTAAGCCCGAAACGGGAAACGCTAGATTCCCGGAATCGATTCTAGCGGTGAAAGTGTATCGAAAGCGATCTCCTCGGTGTCAACAACCACGAGGCCTCTCGTCATCCTCGGTGATTGGAATTCTAGAGGTCGATCGAGCGCCGTGCACTTTTTCCTTCTTCCCGAGCACCTGGGTCAAGGACACTTTTCCCATCTCGTCGAAGATTCCTCGCTTTGTTTTCGGTATTCAGCCGCGAGGCGCCACCATTTTCTAGACTTCGTTCCCTTTTTCTTGCTCCCACGTGAGCCCCCGTGAAATCTCCGTGGATCGTAGGAGCGTGGAAGAACTACTTCGAGTAAACAGAGCGATGGCCCCGCGACTGAATCCGTCCCGCCCGCCTGGGATCCTCTAACCAGAGGTGACTAAACTTTACAGCGGAAGAAGGTGGAGAAGGCGCTGGCTACGCTAACAAACTTGTGTTTGACTTTGAAACCGTTCGCGCGATCCGCCGTCGCCCGCGGTCACGGACCCGGCCGATAGTTCGCAACTAAAATCGTCCAACTTCCTTCCGCCGTACGTTTCGGTCGAGGTAATGCGATTTCCGGAACGAATGAAGAAGAAGCCCGAAGGCCTGTAATCGGTAGTTCAATAGCGTCGAATCGAATATTCTCCTGCGTCGGACAAGTGCGCTCGACGATATGATTTCATGCAAGTGCAATTCCTCGAGCCAGCTTCCACCGACGAGGGGATCTCTTCCAGGATCGAAAGAGAGATCTTTTAAGAAAGCCGGCGTCCATATGCGTCCACGCGAACCAAGAGAAGAGAAGAGAAGGACGAAAAGAGTAGCCACTGTGGAACGTCGAGATACAAAAAGGAAGCTGTGAGGGATGAGGTAGGAGGGAAGCGGAGTCCTGCGCGGTCGTTAAAGTGGCAAGAATCGCTACCGGCACCGGTTGTTATTTTGCCGAAAAAGGAGAGACGCCAGTTGGCCCCGTCTGTTTCGCGTTATGATCCTTCCCTGAATATCGTCGGCATTCCTCTCCTTTTCGATCTGTCTCCTTCTCTCCCTCGTCGTCCACTCGTAATAATTTCTCCCTTTTCGAGATACCGGGCCAAGATAAGAATGGCGCGCGCGCGCGCGCGCGCGAGGGGGCAGAGAAGACGTCGGGGCCAGGATCCCATGGGGGCTTCGAGGCCAAGAGAAAAGATGCGTTTACGATGGCTAATCGTCGAGCACGGACCGCTCTCGTCCGACGAATAAAGAGAAGGTGATCGCCGATGAGACTATTAGGGTGGGCAAGGGAGTTTCTTTTATTGTGTCGGTATCTTGTAACGGGACGATGCGTTTTTTACGACTCCTTTGCGAAGCCGGCTAATTTCCATTAATTTTCCCAATCTCGCTTAATGATCTAGCTCGACGATTAGAGTCCGCAAACTACGGATTTCAAGACCACTTAAATCAAGTGATGGATCTAAAGGAGTCGAGTTTCAAATTCTCAGCTAAAAATGTTCGATTCATTACGCGGGACATCGATCTCTCGGTAGAAGAGCGTGCCGCGCTCTTATCACGCGGCAAAGTACAAGGCGCGATCACGAGCGCGGAGAATCAAAGGATAATCCGCTACTGGGATCCGCTAACGGAATTTCCATCGGAAACGGTACGCACCCAGCTCCATACTCGTAGAACAATTTATCAAATCACCGTGGTCGTGGACGCGCGTGCGTGTGCGCGGGCCAATGCGCGGCATTTCCGATTCAATCGACTGCGCAACGAACCGCAACGACGTCAAATGCGCCGGTGGCCGCCTAATCTCGTTAAGGATCTTTGCAAAAGAGCAGCCCGTTTAAAGACTCCGCTGGCGCGACAATGGCCGCGCGTTGGATTGGAACCGACTCTAGAATCGTTCCGTTAGTCGCGCGCTTTTACGTTTCACTCGCGGACGATACGTTGAAGAGGAACGGATGCTGAGAGGCGGCGCGATGATGGAGATCGAGAAAAGAAGCGAGAGAAAGAGAGAAACGGAGAAGGAAAGAAGAGTATATATGCTCGACCGTAAAAACATATCGTATTCCGAGACTCATTATCCTGCGGATAATACCATGGCGCACGCGGCAACCACAACCTCGCGCGCATGAAATCCACGACGATAATAACGTAGGATATTACCCCCCGCGCGAGCTAGTCTCCCCTCCTCAAGCTTCTAAACTCGCCAAAGACACCAATTAGCCGTCCCCCGCGCCACCTCGTCGAATCGTCGAATCCTCTTGCTATCTCTCCCCGCGTCGCGCGAGACCTCGCGCTCGCAGGAGTGAGCCGTGCTCTCTCGTTCGAGAGATCGTTCGAGAGATCGTTCGTGAGTATCGCTTGATGACGATGTCGACGACGAAGACGACGAAGACGACGACGCGAACGGCGACGTCCTTGCCCGAGGCTACCGCGAGTATTTATAGACGATGATACCCTAGAGTCGTTCTCATCTCTCCTACTGTTCCTCCGTCTCCTGCTCATCCTTTTCTCTCTTTCTCGTTTCCTCTCCATCCACCTGTCCCGTCTCCCTCCATCCTCTCCCCTTTCACGACTCGTCGCCGATGTCCTCCTCCTCCTCCTCCTCCTTCATCTTTTCTCCACGAGAACCTCCCTCCCTTTCTCTTTTCTCCACCGCTTCACTTCGCTCGTCCGTCCGCGTCCTCACGTCCATCCATGCCGCGGCGTAATCGTCATCGATCCCTCATCTTTTATTTTCCACCTGCCGACTACGCGCGCATGAATCATCCTCGAAGCGAGCGAAGAGGACGCCTCGCGTCGTTACGTATTCCTGCCTCTCGCTCGCTCGCTCGCTCCCTCGCCGATAATTCGAGAAGCGCCATTCTTCATCTCCTTCGATCGCGAGTACGGGCTGCGAGATGAATAACACGTTCGTTCCAAGTGACGCGCGCGTCCCGAGAGTCGGGAAAGTTTTCTGCAGAAGCGCATATTATAATTGACTTTCCATTGACTTTGTAATATCCGGAGACCGTGAATGTAAAGTACAAGTTTCGGAAGAGGACGCGTGCACGAGTTTAATGGAGGAAAGTTGGGAAATTGAAATTGTCGATGGTGGTAGCGGGTTATTGGCGAATTTTGGCGACTCTTCTTTTTCGAAAAAAAAAAGAAAAAAAAACAGACGTACGTACACGGAAACGAATTAAAGTCAATATTAATCTAACAGTGTCCGAGGATAGAAAGGTTCCGTGAGTGTAGAGCAAACCGAAGTCGTACTTCGGGGACGCTCGAAAAAATTGCATGAGACGAATCGTCGTCTGGCAAAGTCGAGAGAGACTTTAAATTTCAATGACAAACTTCTCTCCTTTTTTCACTCGTCGTAAGTGATCCTCTCTCTCTCTCCCTTTCTCTTTTCTTCGATCTCCTCTTCTTCCGCGTGTACCCAAAGCCGTCGATGACGACGACCCCGTGACGCTCGTCTCCGTACGAGGCTCCTCGTTACCTTGACCCCTCCCTACCCTCTATACCACCACTCATCCCCTCTCACCTTTCTCTCCTCCCCAACCCGTCCAGCATCCCTGCATCACGACACCTAGCACGATTCTTATCCGACCAGGGATTTCTCATTGCTTGAAAAAACAAACTTTGCCAATTAGTCGCCGCGGTGCCATTGAGAGATGATGCCCGGTGCGATTTACAAAACGAAGACGGTCCGCGGCGTCTTTCTGCGAGATAATCGCGGTTGAACGACGCAGGAAGAACGAGCGAGGGAGTGAACGTGCGACAGAGGAGACGTACCGAGAGCTGCAACGTGCGCGCCATCGAAACCGAAGGGCAAGCCAGCGAAGACGTTGCCCGTGTCAAAATGAAGACTGAAATTTATGAAGCAAGATGTATCCGGTTGGACCAATGATGATCGTGTTTGCGTGACGCAAGAAAGATTTGCAATATTTGAATGGGGTCAGTTTCTAAAGCCACTTGTGCGTCTCCTTAGAAGAACGTGACCTCGAAATAATTGTCCGTGGAGGCATTTGAAATCGTTGGAACATCTCGAGGAGCAGCGCGTCCCGTTAAGAGGCGAGGAAGAAAAAAAGAAAAAAGATTCTTTTGGCAGCGAGAGCACACAGTCGTTAATCCTCGAGGAGGATTCGCTTACTCATAATCGTTTCGACGTCATCGGGATCGAGGCATCGCGGCTAATGCAAATGCGGCCACGGTGAGGCACCTTTCAAGGTCATCCGTGCTTCCACTTAATAATCGAACTACTTGCCGATTTATCTCACCCCTATCTCTTCGTCGCCTCCGCGACACATGAAATATCACATTAGTCCTTACAATGTAAGTAATAACGAATGGCCTTGGGAGTTTATAAATAAATTAACGTAAAACCGGACCATCTCTCTTCTTCTCTTATCCCTTCGTCATCGTTCTACTCTCTTCGTCCTTCCTCCTCCGCCAGTAGTAAACATCTCTCTTCTACCTCTCCGTCCTAAAGGAACAAGCAGATGACGCTTGATCATCCGTAACAAATCGATTGAAATTACATCCTTCGTTCGATACCGTCTCAGGGTAAGATTTTCGCAACGAAAGGTGGTGGTGGATGGCGGAGCGTGGGGCACCGCCGACGATATTATCGGACGCCCGTAATTATCAGCCCGTTAACATAACCCGTTTCGAGAAAAACAACCTAACGTTCGAACGTTTGCCGCTTACGCGTATCTGTGCGTAGGTAGTCGGAGGAGGCAGCCGACCTAGCCGAGCAGGAGGACGAGAAGTAAAATGGTCCCGCGTCCTCTCCTACCCTCGGCTTCTCTCGGCCTTCTAAACACTGTTATTACACTTTCATCGTGTGACTCGAATGGACTGCGAATGCACTCTCTTCGCGGATTATTACGAGCGTACGCGGGGTAGGACGCGCCGAGGTGGCGCCCAAGCCATTTCTATTAGTAGCCCCGCGTGTTATTAAATAAACTTTTACATCCATCCAAAATTGCTTCCCTCCTGACTCTCTCTCTCTTTTTCACCTATCGATTTCGCAAAACTGTTATTACGATCTGATCGTACGACCTCGATCAGCTGCGAACCCGCTCTCGCAACAAAATAAATGCGAAAGCGCGCTGCACTGTTTCTATTAAACGGTGTTTCGTTCATTATACTTATTATATCGTTCCTAAAACGGTGTCTCTTCGTCACTCAGCTTGGGCTTCTAAACACTGTTATTACGCTCGCGTCGCGCCGCGCGCGTAAGCGTACAACGTTGCAAACGATCGCTTGAGAAGACACCGCGCTGATGCCCTCCTCGTTCTCGTCGATATTCTCACCTCGTTCGAGGTTATATTTTTTTCTGCAAAGTCACCTTTGTCGGTGGAGTACGACGAATTTTATTTTACTTTGTGCAGGTAGTTGGATTACTTTTGATTTTTTCTCTCTCTCTCTCTCTCTCTCTTTCCTTTCATTCTTATTTTGTTTTTCTTTTTTATTACCTATATTTTCTGTATCTTTATCTTTATTTTATTGGTATGTTGTTTGCTATAAAGTATTTCTTTTGTTGTCTGCTGTAATTTGTTGGGACCCTAGGGGCGTTATGCTCAGGGTTAATAAATTCATATCTATCTATCTATCTCTCTTTCTCCTCGGAATTCCGTCAATCTTTTGATCCTACGTCTATTTCTCGATGTCCATTCAACCCCTGCTTTCTTCTACGGTGCACCCTCGAACGCTTCACCTCGTCCCTTCCTTCGACTCCCCTTCAGTACGATCCTCCATTCCGCTTCCTTTCCTTCTCGCCCGCTGTGAATATTGATGAGAGATTTTAGTCGGGCCGCGTGAAATCCCGGAGATGAAAGGCACCGTGAAAAATGCAATAAAGTATAAGCTAATTTTCAGTATCAAAGGAGTTCGCAGAACGCTGAGGCCGTTGCCAGTCTCGACTGCGAGCCTCACCTACCTCGCCCCACTTCGAATTCGCACGTCAACGGTTAAACACCGTGAAAATGAAGCTCGTCTTTTTCCTCTATCTTCTCGCCCACGGTCGGTAGAACCGCCACTCTATTTCGTACATTAACGAGACGTCGCGATGCACGTTAACCTCGACGTTAACCCTCGTGTGGGTGCGTCAGTCTCGTCTGAAAAAGATATAATTTGAGAGATAATATTGATAATGATACGGGGCCAGCTATATTTTCATAGGTCGAGGTACAATCCTCGCGCGTTCGCGCAACGGTACCGAGAGGATTAGAATTTATCAGCCCCGTCTAATTTCGCGTCTCGTTCGTCGTGAAGCGAAACGACGAGTGGAACAGCAGCCCCTTTGCCCCATAATTTTCTACAATTATTTCGCGAACAACCTCGACAAAAAAGCGGCTAGTAGAGGAGAATTCGAATTTCCTCGCGGCCACGCGGTGCCTGGGAGCGGAGAATCAACGAGGGTGGAAAACGAAAATGCGGAAAAACGCGGAAAAGGGAGTCTCGCGCGAGCGAGCTTGGATAACACGATGATTAAACAATGGCACGGTGAAAAAGCCACGTCCTATACGGAATTTTTTTTCTTCCACTTTTCGCAAACTCGCCGTAACGAGACGTTACGAATTGCCGATTGTTCCTATATGAGAATACGAATTAATGTACGAACCGTTCTTCCTCGCTGCTCCGCCTCGACCTTTCGTCGTATTTATTCTGACCGCCCACGCGTGTGTAAAAAAAGTCACAAGGCAGAGCGGAGAGATGGAAAAAAACGGTACAGGATAACACCGTTGAACGAAACGACATCATCGAATTCCCAAGATCCCCTTAACGATAATCTCTTAATTGGGTTGTTAACGTGCTTGTAGGCGCTCAGGGGCATGCGTAGGGAGCTCGCGTGGCAGCGAGGCGAAAAATGAGGAGGAGAAACAATGCGCGTAGAGCGAAGGAACGCGAATATCCGAAGATCTTTGAATATCAAGGAGGCGAGCGGAAGAGGAGAAATTCGTCAAACTGCGGTTAGCTCTCGACTTCTATCGATCGTTTTCCGGGAACGCGGCCGCGTAGCGAGTGGGAAGGGCGGAAGATGCGCGCGAGTGAAACGGAAGTCGGACGATATATTCTCGGGATTTTAATATCGCGGAGAGTACTATCGCGCGATATCGCCGCGCTTGCGCTCGGAAGAATCGAGATAAAGAACGAACGGGAAAAGGGATATGGCGGAGCGGAAAAGAAGTTTCATAAATTTGTGAAAAGCCCCGTGGATCGCGCGAGTCTCGCGGAAGGGTGGATTTCGTTGAATTTATCTGCCGGTAAATCTGGGATATTATCGCCGCGGCCCGTCCAAGCTACGATGAAATATTTAAATCAAAATACAAGAGGAAATCGTTTTTCTCTCCACGCCGACGTAATTCTGAAAAAGCCATTTGGATTTCATTAAGCGGAAAGTCGGACGCGGGTACGTACCGTGGAATCGAACGTTTGTGCCGGCTCGCATCTTCGCGATCTCAAATATTACCACGAGCGGCCCAACGGATCCGACAACGGCTTCGAACGGCGCGCACGATAAATTTTTTTTCCCCATCCTCCTCGCGTCCCGTTTTATGCGAGCATTTCTGATTAGGAGTAGGCACGTCCCGTGGTCGCAGAACAGTACTCCAACTACGCCTAGGCTCTTCTCCTCCCTCTTATCCCAGCCATTCATAATCAACTTACCGTCCACGCGAATTAGGCCCCCAGTCCAAGCAAAAAGGAGGACGCTCGCGCGCGCGCGCGCGCTCGGCTCAGCTTCTAACCACGATGTAGAAGAGGATCGTCCAATTAACTCGTTCCACAGATCCGGCGGATACGCAAGAAATTTCATACACTCGGAGAAAAACGAGTTTGAGCACCGCGGGCGGTTCGCCGTATCTCTCTATCCATATCTTGCAACCGACCTGAGACACCGCAGGATCAAATCCCTGAACCACCACCGCCGCCACCACCGCCACCACCACCACCACCACCACCACCAGCAGCAGGCCACCGCGCCTCGCCTCGCTTCGCTTCTCCTCTAATTAGCCGGGACTAATTAAGCGGTCGTCCCGCAGCAGTAACAGTGAGACCCTTTCAAAATGCTTCCAGAAAGTGCACGTGCAGATCGGCGAATCGTGGCGCATGGGGCTTCGATGAGGATGCAGGGGGTTACTTTTCGTCGTGGACGATTAATCGAAACCGCGTGGTGCCCAAGCAGGAGGGCGGTATGCGAATAATAAGATCCTAGGGACTTGGAAGGAGCCCGGTTGGACTTACTTGGAACTCCTGATCGGCGACTACGGGGAAGATGCTGGGTGATGAGCTTCTTCGTGGATTAGAATCACGTGGAGCACAGTGGACGAGACTTCCTCGAAGCGAAAGCATACCTCGGAGCCGATGAGTTTGTACGAGCTGGCGATTCGCGCGCCATTGGACCATTCAAAAATTGCTTTAGCCGCACGGGACTTTCCGTGAATATGAGCGCGTGGATGCGGGCGAGCGACAGGGGATTAGACTCGCGGGAGATCACGGTCCCTCTTCGTGGAACGGGATTGGTCGCTTCGCGCCACCGAGCGCGCCGAGAACGCGCGACCCCACGCTCTATGCGATTACTGCCCTTATTAGTTCCCCTCGGAGCCGTGTCCTAGGCGCCAATCAGACCTGGATTGAATTCCACCCCTCGTCCGTTCCATTCCTCGTCCCGGAGAATGGAATTAATTAACGAACGGATCGAAGTACCCGAGATAATGGCAATAACAATGTCGTTGGCCCTCGACGAAGGTCAACGTCGATGCATGCGATCCGAAGAAGATGAGCCAGAGGGTTGAGAGAAGTGAAGAGTAGGGAGGACCAATCGAATTGTCCACCGTGGAATAGAATCGGATTCTCTCCCCGTTGGCTGCGCTCGACGGATTGGTGAAATTGGTAGGAGAGCACGCCTGTCGAAGCGTAATGACGTTCCTCGGAAAATTTCCGCGCGCCTGGATACCTCACGAACTATCGATCGCTTTGGATGCGGTCGTTCGTCCCACGAGTAAGGAGACGATGTCGGTAGGTTATCGTGAAAAGAATTAGGATCGTAAGTAAGTACGAATTTTCCTTGTCCTTGTCGTAGGTCGACCCGAGGAATCTCGAGGAGGCGTGTTTCGCACCTTCACAACTTCACCCGACGCTCCTGCCGCCTGATCGTTTCCTAAGACGATATTAGCTTCGCTGGATGGACGGGAGAGGTTAAAGGAGAATATCGCGCGAACGCGAACAAGAGAGAAGGAGAGATCCTCGAAACGAACTGACGGGAGTGTGGGAGAGGGTAACAATCTGCCGTGGAATCTGGCGAACGGTTCGTTCGAAAACGATGTACCAGTTAGATACGGGGCCACCGGTCTAGCGGTTCCTTTTTTTCCCTTCCTTTTTTCCTCGATGCATTATGGTGGCCTTAGGCTCTCGCGCGCGCGTGCACGCGCTTACTCGTGCCAGCGTCCCCGACGACGAAGACGATCACCACCACTACCGCGAACCCTACGATCCACCAGCACGCGATCTGGTCCCGCGACCTCGTGTGCGTGCCTCGTACGTTACCGGGACGACTACCTCGTCTACGTGTTGGTCGCCCCTAGTCATTCCTAGGAGACCTATGTGCTCGCGCGGGGTAACCGCGAGGAGGACAACACAGTGGTAGTTGGCCGAACGAGTTGCCGGTGCCGTTGTCGTCGAGCCGCGAGCGACCCATAAGCACGCGCGCGTTCTGACCACTACTGCCTAGTCGGCGACATTTTGCCAGAAACTAGGTAAATGGATCTGGATCATTGGAGCGACAAGGTGTCCCGACGAATCGCGCCATCGTCGCTCGGACTGGCGCGTACCGTACAACCACGGCCAATTCGTACGTGGCACTTTACGAAAGATCGTCAACCCTGATTCGCGTCGCGTAGCCCGCGCCGATTTTCCGCGAATATAAAACTGTCGAACGAACGACACTTGTAAAATCGAACCGATGGCGCGTGACTGCCTGCTAGAAAGCAGAGTACGTGTATCGAGTGGTCGTTGTTATCGCGGAAAATCCCATGCGTGGTAACTCTAGCCACCGCTCCGTAAGATCCCAGTAAATCGGATCAAGCGATTCGAGCGTATCCACCCTAACCCACGCGTCCGAGACTTTCACCACCGACGATATTTCACTCGATCATGCGTCATGCTCAACATGGAAGTTTTAATTGCAACACGAGAGGAATACCGTTGAACGATCCTCCTCGCGGTCGGTCATCGGGCAGGCACCACCGTCAACATCCCAAGGAGCTCGCGGCGCGGTTGCGCCGATAGATTCCGGATTAGTTTGCCGAGGAATATCTAAGGCATCGCCACGTAGCTACGCTCCTCTAACGGGGGTTTCCAATTACGGAATCTATTATCCGCCGGGCCCCCGTCTTCATCCGTCGGGCCACCTTTTCCTACGGCTGGCGCGCGCGTGCCGTCCGCCTCCTTCCGCGCGCGCGCGCCTCTCGACGTGTCTGTGTGTGAATAAAGGCACACGCGCACGTACTTTATGACTGCCATAGAGAGACAGCCCCCTTCGCGTACACGTGAGGATCTTCCGAGGGATGCCTCGAGAACGATCGTCGCGAGAGTCGGCGGGATAAAATCGAGGGCTCGGTAGGAGGAGACGAACGAAGAAGAGGAGACGAAGAAGGAGAAGAACTGCGGGGGCATCGGGGTTTTTCCCATCGAGCCTATCGACGATATTATCGCTGGATGACGGTGGCGGCGGCACTGGAGGCAGAAGTTCAGGCAACGTGCTCACCGCGGCCCCCGCGTGTTCGGCCGAGACAAAGAGACCTGATTAATCTCGGAGGCTGACCCACGCGCCGACCGGATACGCGGCGTAACTGGGATCCGAGTAACGGGTCCGTTGGGGGCCCGATGTAAATGAGGGAAAAGGGATATGAAAAGTCACGGAGAGCCGATCGGTCGTTGTACTTGGGGATGCGGGTGTACGAGTAGCAAAAAGGACCGAGTAAGTGCTGAGAATCTCCGATGCTGGAAAAACGACGGGCTTCTTTCTTTCTTTGTCCGCCGCGTCTTCCACCCGTGAAACGGTTAATCTCATCTGGAAAATTCTCACGACGTCCCGTGGCGATCGACCGATCGAGAAAATCGAATTTCCCACGTGGTTATTCTCGTTGGCACAGTTTCGAGTTGAATCGCAGGCGAATCGACGCAAAGTGCGAAGGTCACGGACATTAACGGGTGTAACTGACCGCGTTGAAACCTCTCTCCTTCTCTCTCTCTCTCTTTTTCTCAACCCAGCAGGTACCGTTACGTAAGGTAAATTTAATTCTCGTCCGAATGATTAATAGCGAACCGCTTTCTAGCCACTGTTAATTAACATCGAACGTAACCGCGCTACCTTAATTGGGCCTTAGTGACGTAGATCCTCGCGGAGTCCCTTAAAACACGTTTCACGGACGAAATCTGGCACAAGCTAGAATCTGGAGAGAAGATTCCTGAAATTTTTCATCCTCGTTCCGGTGACCTCATCGCGAATGCACTCGACGTACGACCCGAACGCAGGTCGGATGGGACCTCTGGTCTATCCCGACACCGAGAGTTCCTCGAATTGTGTCTAGAATCGGAGCTACTCGCGTATACGCTTCCCGAATAGCAATGACGCGAGGCGCCATCGGGAAGAACGGATCTCCTCGGTGCGGTTCGTGCGCGCGATAAAGAGTTTTCCCGCTCGAGGTTTCGCCATTTAAAATCCCGTTTCGCATGGCCGAGCCGAGAAGTTTAATCTATCGTTGCGCGCGTCGGGCTGCGATCGATACGATCGATCTCCAAAACACTTTTCAATGCGGATGACAATCCTACGCTCCGTTACAGAGACTGGTGTGGCGCCCAAGGATGTCGGCGGGATACGCTTCGAAGTCTCCGAAGAAGTCCCACGTTCTTCGTAACTTGGAGAATTCGCGGTGGAATTCTCCCATGGGGTGCCGGTTCGCGCGAGGACCCCAGGCGCGTGTTTCTTTCTTTCGCGTTACTCCTGGATGAGAAGAAGGTTGGTGCCTGGAAGAAGCAAGGGACGAGAAGGAAGAGAAGAAGAGGGTGAGTGGTCCTGGAGAAATGGAAGGGATCGTGGCTCGGCGAAGAGGTGGCGAAGAGGAGGAGGAGAAAAGCAGGGGACAAGACGCACGCGGCCCTCCGGCAATCCTGTCTAATTGTGAGGGTCGCCGGTCGCGCGACAGATGCCGTGAAGAGGCGCCTCGTCGGTTTTCTGGGAAGAGGATGATGAGGAGGTGGACGACGAGGAGGAGAACGACGGGGTCCCATCCGCTTCCCCTTGTCTCATCTGCCACCTTTTCTGCTCTCTCCACCTTTTGCCTCACCTCTCTCTCTCTCTCTCTTTCCTTCGTGTCGTCCTCGTCGGGGCTCAAACGCGACGGTGTATCGAGTCGCGGCACCAGAAGCGGCAGGAGCAGGAGCAGGAGCGACGAGTAATAGGAACTGCGATATTTATAGTGCCGTGGGCCGGGAGACCCACAAAAACAGCCCCGCGATTCGCAATCTTGAAATAACAGGTTACCCTGCGAGAGAGGATGGACAGAGAAGGAGTAGGGAAGAGGAGAAGATGGCGACCGAGCAAGAAGTCTACGGAGGACGCGAAGGGTGGGAGATGGAAGGAAGGAAGAAGAAGAAGAAGAAGAAGAGGATGAAGAAGAAGAAGTAGTCGGCTCCGCGAAGGTGAGGAACCGAAGGAGAAAGAAGAAGGAAAAGAAGTAGAAGGCTCGACGAAAGAGAGAAGAAGAGAAGCTCGAGAGTGGTCCAGTATGTAGAGGGAGCCGGTTTCTATTTATACCGCGTCACCGCGAATCAAAGACTCCCGCGCGACTACGAAGGGTCCCCTTCTTCTTCTTTTCTTTGTTCCTCGTTCGCCTTCTTCCTCTTCTCCTCGTGCGGATCCTCGCTTCCATCCTCTTGGCCCCACCGCGCATATTTTTTTCCACCCCTTCGCATCGCGCGTAAGAAATCGTCGAAATTCGCCAATTTGCTCCGCGAAAGATTCGTCGAGTGAGCCAGCACGCGTGAAACGTTTCAAGAGGCTGCAGCAAGAGTCTCCGGGGTCTTCTTCGTTCGCTTTCTCGGGGAGGAAATTTGTGCCGCGCTCACGGAGATTTCTACATTTATAGATTTTTCCCCCTCGACGTGAAGAGCCGCAGCTTCGTTACTTAAGTGAAACTCCTTGAAATCTTGTCCCTTCGCCGAAGTTACGAGGGAACTTTTATTTCTTCGGAGCATCCTACGCGCGGAGCGCTCTTATATTTTACGAAGATGCTGGGGGACCCGTTATACGCGACTTTTCCAAAGGGAAAGTACTCGTATCGAGAAAGTTTTCGTATCCTATTTCGTGCGGAGCAAATGCCTGTAAATTTATTTCTTTACGTCGCCGTACTTGGAAGTTCGATCGAACGAATAAAGAGATTGGCATTCTCTTTTCTTAAATCCCTTTCCAAAAGCTCGTTTTTTTTATAGCAACGAAATGAAAGTTTACTGTAAAAATCGCTTATTTACGAGGATCTTTCTGCATTCTCCTACCAAGGCGTGCTGTCGGTCAAAGTCGGGGTCGTCCACGCGACGACTACGCGTCGTTCCTTTCGTCCTTTCCTCTCACGACGATGAAAACCAGGAAGAAACAATGGGAAGCGTATGGAAGAGGAGAAGGAGGAGGCCTTCCGCCCTGTTACAGTTAGGCTATTGTTGCCTCCGCGACTCTCCATGCCGCTACGTTAACACCTTTAGCTCAAACCTTTCGCCTCCCCTCTCGTTGTTGGCGGCGTTTGAGCAGTGAACATCCACGCGAACGAGTTTACCCAGTCGACGCCGCTTTAAGACCATCGATTTTCCTAAAACCAAATTCACTACCACTTTAAAATTAGTTCGAACTTTTCATTGGCGCCGTCGACCTACCGCGCTGCCGAACTTTTATCCGCCAAATTGTTATTACACATTCGCATAATTGCACGTTGTCGAATTCGCGCACATTGATTAATCCTTTCTTCGAGCTTCTAATCTAATGGTGGAGCCTCCGCCGAAGGAAGATTGATCGATGAAGAATTTCTCAAGCTCATAATTATGGCTTCGATCGCACGAATCCGCCTAGGGTCGATGTACCTTCTCACGCGCGGCTTTAAATCGTAAGAAAAAAGGTCTCAATTAATGAATGTAATTTTCTTACACGCCCGTGTAAGATCGACTTTCGTTACCGGGAAGGTATCTACAGTTTTAATTAACGGAGCTTCCGTCGGGATGACTCTTTGTTACCGCGGTATCCGAGGTAGAGATAAAGTTTACGACAAAAGTGGCATAAAAGTCTGCAAGAACGCACGACGTCCCACACGCTTCCCATATTAATCGAGAGGAAGGAAAGGCACCCGACGAGCTCCTAAAGGACCCTACAAAAAGCGATGTCAAGACCGATAAGCCGCTATTACAGTAGGTTCGATCACCGAGATAGTCTTGCGTCGTGTACCCTCTGATCTGTGCTTCACGACATGGAGCCGCAAAAAAACTGTGCACCGTCGTTAAACGAAATATCGGGATTTAACCACCCGACGATCTATTCGCGAAAATATTCTTAGATCGCGAGGCGAACGTTGGAAAATATTTTTGGCCATCTGTGCAAATTGACGAACGAGCGAGAAGAGAAGTGGATCGAAGGAAAAGTGAAAGATGGAGAGCTGGAAAGGAGAGAAACGAAAGGAGAGAGACGCGGATGGAAGGGAACACGGCAGACTTCCAGTTCGTGTTCGACCACCTTCCTGGCTCGATTCACTTATACGAGTCCGTTGACCGAAACGACACATGCAAAGTACACAGCGGGTAAGCATGTCGGATGCGGTAGGTGGACCCCGAGAAGCCAGTAGTGGGCCCTGTGGGAACACGCGGGCCCCGAGGAGGAGCAAACTGCGATTTTATTATAATCGCGCGAGGCCTGTCCTTATATCTTCCTCTTCCCTCCGTGCCGAGGACTGCCACGAGGTCCTTGCCTGTTTAATGGCGACCCATTCGACTTTTCTCTCTCTCTCTCTCTCTCTCTCTCTCTCTCTTTCCCTCCGTCCTCCACCTTACCTTCGTCCTTTCCTTCTCTCACCACCAATCTTTCTCTTTCTCTCCTTCTCCTCTCTCCTCCCACGCCCGTGACCAAGTGTATTATGGCGTTACACGGGCGCATCAGAAAATGCGTTTCCTACGTCTTCCTCGTGCGCGCGTACCTACCCGCCTCGTAGCGAGTGTATCTCGCGTGGTTTAGCGCGTTGTCGTCCCATCCGCTCCCCTATTTTTCCACGCATACCCTCCAGGAATCTTTACCTCGGATAAGCCGTTTCAAATTATAATGCGAATTCCATCTTGCATTTTTCATAAGCACTCCACCGTCGCGGCGCGTACCTTTTCAGATTACGCAAAGATACGACCCTCGCGAATGCTAAGTAAATCATTTCGGCGTGCCTACCCAAGGGAATGAGATTTCCTCGGGAGCGTTCGGAACACTTCCGCGGAAAGATGGGATCCGCTGTGTCTATTCGACGAAGGGCGGAGATTCTCTCGTGGAAACGACGAGACGGATGTTTCTCCACGGGCGCACCGCGCCGAGCGAATAATCAAGCGAATGTGCTTTCACGAAATTGAAAGAATTCCCCGTTTCGTTCGTTTAGTTCTACTCGCTACTCCAAAAAAATTCTCTCTTCACAGTTATCGACCTCTATCGACGATTTCAGGATATCCATGTCCATCTGTTTTGCGAACGAAAGGATACCCTCGAGCATTACCGAAAAAAGAGCCCCGGGAGAGCGATCAAATTGAACGGCGCTGGCGAGGACACCTTTGGCAAACGCGCTCCACTGGAATCATGCTCGAGTCCAATTCTCCCTTGAATTTTCCGCTGCCTCGGCGCAACGTCGCGACGCCGGGTCGACGCACTCCTTCGCCATCGTCGTCCTCGTCGTAAAGCGACGGCGAAGTACCTACGAACGGAGATATTATCGAGAAACGTGGAAGGCATTTCGCGATCGCGGGGGCCCTTCGGCTCTCATATCGCCCACCCGGGTACTTCGTCGGAGTCTTCCTCCGTGCCACTCCGTTATCTCCATCTTTTCAAACTCCCCGAAGAGGCAGCCACGTGACGCACGGGAGGTGCGGTAGTCCCTTCTTCCGCAATATCACAAGGGAGGACCTTTCTCGACCCACGTCTAAAACAAGCGAAAGAGTAAAATGTGAAACAAAAGAAAGAAAGTAAAAGAAGAAAGGAAAGAGAGGAAGGTGAAGGAGGAAGAAGCCTTGATATCGCGAGGTCGCGTCCTCGCGGGGAATAATTCATGAGAACTGGTCCTAAAAATAAGCACCGCGGTAATTGACTCTCTATCTTCCCTGTCGTTATCCAGCGAGGAGGACGTAAAAGTTTTACTATCTTCCTGGTTCACGGGGTGGGCTCGCGTCCTGGATCCGAAGTGAAATGCTTCCTGTGCTTCGAGCGACGCGAACTTTTCATTGGAGAGTATCAATGGGGAGGGTAATATTTTATCCGTTAGTCCCTCGTCTTCTATAATCGTCCTCTAATCGTCAAGCACGACGACGTATTTTCGTCCAGCACCTGCTCTTGCAGGTGACGAACGGCGGGCTGCGAGTAAGGCAAAAACGGAATTAGGAGAAAGAGATTCACCGAGGAGCGTGACGGCTTCGTTCAGCCTTGACTAGGACGCGACCACCGAACGGGGAAGAACGGAAGACGAGGAAGAGAGGGAAAGCGAGAGAAGGAGGTCGAATCGCGAAGGAGTTCTCGCGTTCCGACGAATCGAAGCCCAGAAGGGATCTTGCCTTGCTTCGGAGCTAGGAGATTCGGTACGGTTCCTCTATTCCGACGACGCGTCGTGTACCGGTACTCTCGAGTGGTCCACAGTGCCTAGAAATTTACCAAGTCCCGTAATGCGGCGCGTCTCTGGGAGAAAGATGCGAAAAAGTGGAGATGAAAGTACGATGAGAGGAGAGGAGAGGACGAGGCCAAGATCATTACGCGCCTCTCTCGCGTTTCGACAAAAACTCGAGATCGAATTGCCCTGCGTGGCCCGCGCCCGAATTTCTGCCGCCTACCGCTTCGTCCTCTTCTTTTCTATCTTTCCTTCTCCCTCTCTCCTTAACTTTTTTGCTATCAAATTGGAATCTCTCCGGCATCGGGCCAGAAGCGTTAATCTCGACGCTCGCGCTTAAGAGGTGTAACCGGATTTTTGGTAATTTGTCGGGGCGGATGGTGGTGAGAGTGCGTCTATACATCAGGGATGTCCTACTTTTGAGCAGTCTCGGATTTTCTACCGGCGCAAAAATTTTACACCTCCCTTCGAACGGACCCGAACGAATTCCAGTGGAAAGAGAAAGAAGGAGAGACGATGATGTGATATTCCATTATATTCTGGGAGCTGAGATCCCTTGAGAGCATCGAAATAAGAATATTAAACAATTTACCATTTCGCCTCGGAAGTGCAAAAGTTCAAAGACGAAAGAAGAAGCAGAAACCCCATAAGCCAACCCCAAAGCCCAAGACAATAAAGAATAGTTAATTTGGACAAAGCATATGATCGAACAAACTGCAGCGAAATGCGAGACGAGAGAGTAAGAGAGAGAATAAAATATGTCTTCTTCCTTTGTTTCCTGCCATTCCTCCGTTTTCCCATTTTACTCCGGCACCTTAGTTTCCCTATTCTATTCGTCTACCACGGAGACTCGCCGCGTCGGCGTATTTCTACCGCTTGACACGCAGGATCCTCGTTAGGGGACGGAAAGACTCGGGAATAAATCACGCGGTTGTACATTAATGGCGACGGTAATTTCGTGGCACGAATTACCCCGAGAGGCGACGCGACGCCTCTTGGTCGCATGAGAGTGGCACGGTGGGAGAAGAAAGGGAGGAAAGAAGAGAGAAGGTACGACTCGGTAGGTAGGAAGCTACCGCCGCCACTCGCCCTTGAGAATCCTCTCGGAGGGATGACGATTTAAGGAGCATAAATCACAGCTCGCGGGGCATTTAGCGCCGAAAAGATCGTTTCCTTTCTCATCCTTTGCCAGTTTCACCTTCTTCCTGCGTTCTACCGCTCACCCCTACACTCTCCGTTCTCCATTCTTGTCTTCGACTTTCTTCCGTCCGAGTTCTGCGAACTCACCTCACAATTGAGCCGCTCACTTGACAAACCGATTAACTCCACTTTTTGCATTTTTCATAAATTTAAGCATCAAAGCACTCCTTTAAGTCCCTACTTTTTATATTTTTAACATGAGTTTTAACATAATTTATGGAGTTAATCGACGTGTCCTGTGACCAGCTCAATTAGCTCGCGCGTGTTGAACTTCGCATGACCCTTCGTACGATCACACGTACGAGCTCAAAGGTCGCGAGAAGTTTAAGATATACATGTGTATACTATCAATGAGAGTTTTTCAATCTTCTTACGCCCCTCGATTATTTCTAATTTTCTCTTACACGGCCCTCCGTCGATTCCAGTTGTACCTATGCTCGATCCTCGTATTTTACGCGACGGGAAGCGGCGATCGTGAGAAAGAAGTAAAGTTGGAACGGATCGGTGCGCTCCGCTTACGCAACGAGAACGACAGGTACGACCGACCCCGCGGAACACTCTTGGATGCACTCCCGCTGCGTTACAATCGCGACGAAGGAGCGGCGCCTCGTTTCTACGGGTAGGTGGGTACGCGATGTTCGAGGAATTCTAACATTATTGTCGCGAAACCTCAATGCGGGTTATCGAGTCGCGCTCCTTACGTGTCTCGAACATCGCTGGACCCCTAAAAAAATTCCCCCACGGAAATGAATAGGTGTTGTTTCATTTGGCCTACGTGACTTTTCGGTCTATTTATTCGAACAAAGAAAGCAGATATTTGAAACGAATAAAGCAAAATGCAAAGATTTTTTAAGTAATACCACTCACCGCAAAAGTGCTCGAGCGCACTTGGCCCCAAATACGCGATACTCCGATTATGATTCTCTTTACCACTGACTGTCACTCAAATTCACCTGACGATTTCAGTACCTGATTTTAAATAATCCGAACAGATATTATAAAAGTACAATTAACGATCTATACAGTTAACTAAACCTTCGCCAAAATTCAAGGTGACTTCCCCGTCTACGCGTTAACGAAAATTCAATGATAACCAACGATAGGTAGGAATGACGGAAAAATGCGAAAAGAAGGAGCGAGCCGAGAGATGACGATCTGGAGAATGCAGAACAGAATAGAAGTGTGTCCAAGGACAGAGACAAATGGCGACGCGGAAGGAGAGCGGCGAATCGGGTCGACTCGTGAGAGGAACGAGGAGCGAGAGAATGAGGCGAAACAAAGGAGAAGGAGAAAAGAGAGAAGGAGAATGATAGACGAGGCTGTCTCCCCCGCGACGCGACAGCTTAGATAGGGCGAGAGCTGGCGCTCGGTGGAAGGCGGTGGTTGAAGAAGGATCGTGGAGGGAGATTGGCGCCACGGTGGCCGCGGGATTGGCCGAGCGTGACGGAAATATGCGAGACGCAACTCGCGCGCTCGCCAACCGGTGCGTCTAATCCGATCTGGATTGCCGTGGTAATGTGCGTAAGGCCGTGCAAAGTGTTACGTGGCGCGCGCGCACACGGTCACTGCCGCGGCCACGATAGTCTCTCCCCTTCTCTCCTCACCGTCTTTCTCTGAGAGAGTGTGCTGGTCGCCACCGTGGGCCAAGTTCACGGCTTACGTCCTCCAACGCCGCCGACGTTGCTTCGCTCGAGCCGGTGTTGCTGGTGTAACTGCCTGTCGATGCTAGCGACAGCTGCTTCCGTTTGGACCGTCGAGCAGCGAATTTTGGTTTTCCTCGAGTCGATCGATAGTGGAGGTTGAAACGAAGGAAATTATTGTAGAAATGCGTCAAGAATGATTTTACTTGGTGTTTGATAAGAGGACTAGATCGAACGGGTCTTCGAGTGATTGTTGTAATTAAGCGAAGATAGCAAGCTTCGGAATGTGGAACGAATGCGATCCTTTAACCCGTTTGGAAGAAATGATTTATTTGACACGACGCGCGGTTCGGTAGTTCCGTGGCACCTGCACATCGGCAGGTAGGCCATGGGATCTATAAGCAGTAGCAGGGTGAGGGTTCGAGAAATCCGATGATGATGTGAAATGAATAATGTAGGAGAGTAAGCCTCGTCGGTGGCGGTCTTTACGATGGCCTCCTTGTGTAATTGGATAATCTTCCGGGCTAATGGGTTTCGGGTTGGAGGCCCTCGATGGATAGGATACGTCGAAGAGCACGGAACAGATTAGCGAAATGCGCTCGTACGATTTAATCGAAGCAGAGTGGATAACGTTTTTGCGCTTGCACCAAGCTCGCTTCGATAATAAGATTATTCTATGTGCGTTCTATTACAGTCAGTTTCTCCTTCTCTCCCCCTCTGTTTTTGTCTCCGCACGAAGCTCCTAATTGAAGAGTTCCTGTCACGCACGCTGCACCACCGCAGACAGCATCTGTCAGGGGGAGGTGTTCTTTACGCGCACCAAATCTCACGGAGTTCATTGTCGTGTGCCAAATGCGCGGAAGTACGCGTAGAAAAATTTGTCTCGACGTAAATGGCGACTCCTACGCTCGACGGATCGAACGAAGTGCTCGAGAATTCACGTATGAGACGCCGAGAAGACGAGGGACCGTAAAAATGTGAGAAGAATGCGGAGATTCTAGTGTAGCGTTGGCAATGCTCGTGAGACACGTCAATCGGTCACGTCACGGAAACGAGAAGGTCGGCGAGTCTCTCGAATCCTTGTTGCATTTCATCTGTCCTGGTCGACTCGATTCGAGGTTGTTGATCGATTCGACGAGACGAATTTCTCCGCGTTTGGAAAAATTGCAAGTCGTACCGAAACTTTGATACTTTGATCCCGGAATTTTGAAAAAAAAAAATAATTGACATATTCCCTTTTAAGCACGACTTAGAATTATCGTTAGAATTATCCCAGAGAACGGTAGAGGGGAGTAGAGAACGTTATGCGCCATGTCCATTATCGCACTTACGAACAATTCGTTAAGTACATCGACTCACTTTATCCGCTAATCGACTCTTCGTAATTTCCTTACCTCCCGACAAAATTCCACTTATCGCGAATGCACGGTGATAAGCACGCGACATTCTCCAACGCACCGATGAAAGATAACACCTTTTAATTCCGTTGGAGAATTTCGATTTCTCAGATCGTAAAGAGCCACCTCGAGGAATTAACCGAACGGGCCTATCACGTCGTTCGCATTCGACTGCAACTCTGTTCCGAAGCCCAGCACTCCTTTATCTGGCGAAGCGAGAGATATGCAAAACGAGCATCGGCTCACTTTTCCGTACGTTTATGCAACGGGCATACTCAAATTGCTCGAACCAAGGCTCGGAGTACCTGTAATAATGTGGCGCGCGTGACCGCGGAGAAGTCAAATTCCACGTTTTCTTCGTTTATCTCCTCTTGCCATTCCTCTTGCCCTGGAGCCCTCCGCGTCCCGTTACTACTTCCTTTTTTTTTCGACGGACCTTCATTAATCACGAACCTTTAATTACCTCGCGCGAGATATCATTATACGCGAGTGTCCCGCGTATAATTACGCTCCGTGCCGCAACGGAAAAGGGACAACCAAAAGCAAGGGAAAAAAGAAAAGACGGGGGAAAAAAAAAAAGAGACACGACCCAAGCGTCCAATTTCTCTTCGTCGATGTACAACGGAAGTTCGCCCCGCGAGGAAAGACGAGACGAAATAAAGATTTGGAAGCGTGCCGAGTCTGGGCTGACAAGGTCTGCCCTCGTCTGCGCGCCACCCCTAACGAATAACCTTCGGCGAGGTCCATTCCTGATTCAGTGGAAAGAGGGAGAGTGCCGTGCGTTTACATCCCTACGCGGCGGTGATCCCCTAAAATCAATACCTAGGCGCCCTCGTTGTCCTAGGTCCAGACAGACGGGAGAAGCCAATCGATAAATTACGACAGCGCCCTCGATCGTCTCGAGAGCTACCCTCGGGCGCTCAAAATCCACACCTGCAACGAGAAATATCGATTCGCGAACGTAACTCCACGATTGGCTTCTCGCCTCGCGAGCCAAGCGGCTTACCGGTGAGGAACGGTGCGTGAGAGAAAAAAAAATCAACCGGTGAGGCGCCAGGGAGGCGTCTCGCTTCGTCGTCGTCGTCGTCGTGCTTGAAAGAAAATATCTCAATTCCCCCTTACCACCTGTCTCTTCTTTACCCCGTGGTTGTGTTCTCGCGCCGACCGAGCTACGCGCGGCCAAAGGAAACGAGACGAAGATGCGATTACGAGGTATCCTTCCGGTACAACCGGAGTACATAAAGGAGTTGCGAGCTACGAGTTTAATTACGCTTCACCTTCGGCTTGGCTGCCCGTGCGGCCTCTCCTTCGGGGAGCGAATAAGGCAGTTCTGCCGTCCATATTTTCACGGCGTGGCGGCCGCGTCCTTCGTTCCGTTCGCTGTTCCAGGGTGCGTCTTGGACGATGAGAAATAAAGTAGACGAGAAGCGAGAGGAAAAGGGGATGAGAAAATGGGCGGAAGATGAAAGGCGAAAGGAACTCTACGTGGGGATCTGATGCGAGGAAACGTGAGAATTAAAGAATCTTAGGAGGTTGCTGGATGGGTAAAGGCACAAGCGTTATCGCTCGCGTTAAAGCACACTCGCGAGGAACACGTTCGACTGTGTGCAGATTATACGGTAATTGTTTACGGGGCTCATTATCGTATATCTATATTGCATATAATGTCTAACAAATGAGCAATGAATAGTAACACAGTGGAAACTGCACGCTCGCCCTTTAATGCCGATGTAAACTCGAGCACAAAACTCCTCTCCCCGAAAGCTAGAGAAGTTTCATTCGCACAAATTCGGTGCTCACTAGGCTAATTACCGGTTAAATTTGCCGGCGTTACGCGCCAATCTCGCGGTTGCTCTTGAGAGCTGGCAACGTTCCCACTGCACTTGACGCACGTCGGAAAATTCGAGTCAGCTAAAAATCTTTGGTACTACTCGACGATACTCGCTTCAGTCGTTGCCACGGTTAATGACAATTTACAAATGTTATTTAAAATCTAGTCCAACTAAAATTACCCACTTCTCTCTTAAATGAAGTTGCGACGCGAAAAGGGTAAGAAGAAGCGAAGATAAAGGGTGGAAGAAAAGGGCGTGGAAAAAATTAGCGGCGAATGATTTCCAACGGCACCCAATATGGCCCTCGAGGGTAATGTCTCTCGTTAATCGAACTCGTCTTCCACGAGGTATCACGATCCTCCTTTCCTGCCAATACCAATCTCCAAGGACGTTCTCGATCGATCGAGAGAACAAGAGCAAGAGAGACCGATACCGTCCAACTCCTTAAAACGAACGAGCCGTGTGATTGGATCTATAATCTATGGGGACCCCATGGGGTATCGAATATAATGGCTTAATTCATGTGACGTATATGGAGACGCGAACCTTACGGATCGTCGTGCCACGTATCACCTCGAGGATCTTCCGTATCACGATAATGGCGGGAACGGGGCGTCAAAGGACGTGCCAGTGGTGGTTCCTCGCTATTGGTGGGAGAACCGTTAGACACGGACTCGCAGCTACAATCGAAAACCCATTTTTTATGCCGAGAGATCGAAAGAATGAGGAGAACCTCGTGCGAACGAACTGTCCGAGTGAACCACTGCGAATCAAGAAGCAAAAGAATCTACGAAACCAAAAATCGACGTTGATCGAGAAAGATCGAGGATAATCTACTGAACCGGAGTCCTCGTCCGCTTCTCACGATCAATATCTACTTCTCTCACAACTGCACGCTTTAATTATAATCTCACTGAGAAAACCATTACGCCAAACTCGCCAAAAGAAGCACTGGCATCGCGAATCGAGCTGCCACCAATATTGTCGACGACTGTACCGCGTCCGTAAGATTCTCCTGATATTCTCGTCGGAGAGCGACTCAAATGTAACCGTCCGCGCGCACGAATTGCACAAGGACGAGACGCGTGTCGGTTCGCACGTGTTCGTGCCTCATGGCACATCCGTGAGGGTGCGCGTGCGCGCACGCGAGTCAACGCCCATGCGCGGTGAGGCGCACGCATACACAAGCGTATCTCGAACAGTAATCGGGGAAGCGCGTAGTAATGCGCGAGGGCGCCACGCGGTAAGAATATACAGGAATACGTAAGATCACGTAAGAGCCACGTAAGGAATCGCGTAAGAATACGTAAGGAGCGCGTATGCCGTAGGTAGGTAGGTGGGTGGGTAGTAGATGGGGTACCTAACGTGCGTGTCCTCCCCGTGCGCCCTCAATGGAACGAGCCACGGACACCTAAAGGCAAGCTTTCGTCCTCCCTTTCTCGTCACGCCCTTCTCCCTTCGTCTCTCGCAATCAGCGAACCTCAGAAGCCAAGTTCGCGGGATGAGGTGAAGGAGGAGGGCACGGAAGAGTAGAAGTAGCCAGCGGGTACGGGGAAGAAAAAGAAGAAGAAAAAAAAAATTCACGGTAATTTTCTCTCCTTGCCCGGGATCGCGTTTCTCGTAATGACGTTACTACCGGCCGCTTAGTTACTACCACTGCCGGTGGATGGCTAGTTGCTGTGCGCGAGCCTCGTGCAACTCGGTGCCCGAGGTTCCGTGGGACCCTAAGTGTGCCTCCTAAGAGTCAGGCCCCCGTTCGTGGAGTAGGCTCTTTCTTACGAATCGATAGAATGAGAAGGGGAAAGGAAGTTTGTGGGAAGAGAAGGAGGAAGTAAAGGTGGAAGGGATAGATGACGAAGACGTTCGACGTGAAGAGCGACGGTTCTTCTTCTTCTTTTTCCTCACTGATTACCTCACTTTTCCTCCTTCTCCTCGTCCTGCTTTATCCGTCTTTGGTGGACCATGATGGACGAAGCGGACGCGGGGAAGACAATGGGCAGAAGTGCGAAACTGGTCGAGTGTATTTGCCGAGAGGCGTAAGCGCCGCTTAACCTTCGCTCTCGTCCCGGTGGTCTCGCAGGGGAGTAGGAAGAGAAGGGTGAACGAGAGGGAAAAAAGTAATCCACGATGGGGAGTGAACGAAGAACTCTCCTCCGCGAGCCCAAAGCCTCCCTGGCGGCACGAGCGGACCCCGCCCTGTGCAAACAGACAGAAGATCGTGGAAAAAGTATTTGCCCAACTTAAATTAGTCATGCCGTTCGACGGTGGGGGGGGGGGGGGGAAGAAAGAGAAACAGTCTTTTATTATGCACAAGCGCGGAGTCCCTTCTTGAAAAATCGTTCGCCTACACTGCAGAATCGTTTATCCGTGGCCAGAAATAAAACGGACCCACTTTTGCGCATACTTCAAAAACGGATTAGCAGAAGTTTCTTAGAGTACTTTGTACCCGACCAACCGGTCAATGTTGCAAAAGCGGAGAATGTGGTCGTGAACGTGAGGCGAGAGCAGGAAAGAAAGCAAGATCATGAAAAAGAAACGAAAGGACGAAGTTGAGTGTCCACCGAAACTGACGGAGGAAGTCGAAGGGAAAAACCAAAGAGGGAAATCCAGGTTGAGTGGAACAATTACGCATCGACGCGACCGTCGCTAACGTGTAGCAGGAAAAATTCCTGCACCTTCTCTCTAGAAATCTGCCGCGATTCCATTGATCCCGTTCGTTGACGCACTTCCTCCCCATCGTCCTTCCAATATAATTCGTCACCTGCGTCTACGAATTCATTACCAGAACCGTAATCACTCTCGCCCGTGGGCCCTCCCACTTACCGCGATGCATCGTCACCCATCCACGAATCCACTCATCGCGCACGGTATACGCGCCAGGAATGGTGGTTTAACGGTTATTAACCTTGAAAATTGTGTTTATTCACGAGGCAGCGAAGTGCGGGAGCCGGCTGCAACAGTCGAGTGCCTCCACCGTGGTACTCTTATCGCTCGTGAATCACCGCGGAACCTCGGCGCGCGATACGCCGATTTTCACGGGGAAAACAAATCGAGCGCTTCGCTTCGTCCGAGCGCGCTCATTTTCCTCGCGTCGACCTTCGTTGAAAACGGGCCGCCTTTGTTGGTATTTCTAAAAAAAATTAATCAGCCGTATTTAGATCGCTTACGTTCCACGGGCGCCGTGACGGACGAACGCGCGCTGAGAAGTCTCGGTGACGAGAGAGCGGCGCACGGAAAGGAAACGTCGAGAGGTTGGTGAGCGCTCGGAGACGAGGCGGCTAATAAACGGTGGAAAAAAAAAACGTAATGATAACGGTAAATGGGTACACAATGGACACGCCAAAATGTTACACTCGATTCGAGAGAGGGCGCGTGAGTAGGCGTTACCCTCTCTCGCGGCACGAGAGCGAACCATGGATTCTCATGAAGGACGGTCTCTCTGGGAGAGGAGAGAGAGAAAAAAAAAGGTGGCACTTACCGTAAGAAGGAGGAACTAATTACCGCGAGATAATCACCTCCGCGGCGTCGAATACGTGACTAACGCGTAAATCTCACTAACGCCTTGAATGAATACACAACACCGAGTGATACCAGTCTACCGTGCAACGGTACTCGCCCGGGCACATCCGTCCGCCCGCCTTTTTTTTCGTCACATTCCTTCGAATAGCTCGACAGCCCAAATTGCTTTCTAACGAGTGTTGCACGGGAGTGTGTCTTACGAAACGGCCACGACCGTGACAACGTGAGAAAAAAAGGAGCAGTGGGGAGGTGGATCACGGCGATCGGGAAGATCAAAGGGATTTGAACATTGGCTTACGACAACGAAGAAGAGAGAAAAAAAGAAGAAGAGGAAGAAATGTAAGAAGTCGACAAACTGACAAGCGCGAGGAGAAGCAGGAAGAGGACGGTAAGAGGGATTCTCCGTGGCGTTGAATTCGAAAATAGAATGATCGACGATAAGAAATTTGAAGAACCTTAGAAGCACTTTTATCAGGTACTCCCTCGATCTTCTCTCTTTCGCCTTTTCACGATACCTCGCGCGGCTCTCGCGAAGCAGCTTCTCCGCGGGCGTACGGCCGATTGAAAAGCGAAGATTACCATTGAAAATCCTCGATCGAACGTCCCTCGCGCTCGGCGGTCCGCGGCGCGTCTCTAGCCGATCCTCCTCGCAGAAATCCACGGTGGAGGAGCTGGCGCGCGCGAAATGAGGAGGTTTTAAAATTAACCCGTGACTCTGCCCATAATGCACCGCGGCGACGAGGAATGGTGCACCGTAGTGGCTCGATTACTCACACGCGGCGGGAGATCGGCTTCTTCCGGGAATCGAAACCTCGGCTCGTAGTTGCGTGCCGATCGAGATATCGAATTTCCGGAATCAGAAGGAGAGGAGCTGAGAGGGTACCGTAGAAGAGTGTATGGTGGCTGTGGTGGTGAAGAAGGATAATGAGATACCGGGCCTGGAGCCTTCCTTTCCATCGCGTTGCGCGGAAAAGAAGGAGGCGAGAGATTAGCAGGCAGAATCCCAGGGTTGCTCTTACCTCACGAATGTATGCCACGTACGGGGTCGGTTACTCCCAGACGTTTAGCAAACATCCACGTCCGAGGATTCGTGGGCGAATGATTCGTGAGACGTGCCGATTGGCCAGCCCGCTCGAAGACCGATCCTCGATCGTCGATGCGCTCTCGCGCGCTGGCTCGATAAGGTGAATCACCGATTAGACCTAATGGTCGGCGAATTAATCGAGACGAAAGCTATAAGGGTTGCGTGGTCGACCAAGGCATTATTAATATTATTCTTTGTCCTAATGGCCGCGGCGTCATCGTAACGGCGCTATCGTTCAGGAAAATTATAACTCGAGATTAGACTCCCCACTCGTCCCTCGATGTGCGCTTTACTTACAATAGGAACAATGAAATTGTGACTCAACTCGGTGCACCCATTCGCGGCACCGTTATTGCATTCTTATCTTATTAAACATTCGTCGGAAACGTTTAACGGACGCGCGCGCGCTCGCGATTAGCCAACTCTCGTCTTAGCTCCGTCGATTAATGAGAAATTTAACGCGATACTACGGTGAAACGATAACCACAGGTGCCGTTTGCCTTCTGTTCTTCACGCTGAACCACGAGGCTGAAGCCGACATTCATCGAATAGGAATTTTAATTTGCAAGTACTAAAAATTACTTACGGGTAGAGATAATTTTTCTAGTGGCCTACACGAGCGCCTACGATGAACTAAATTCGACCGTAGTACCCCAAACTCTACCTGCCTCGAACATTTTCTCTTTTCACAGTGACCCTACCACCGGAAACATTCGGCGGAAACTCTCGCAGCCTCCCAAGGGACATCTCCGCTACAACGTCGACTACACCTTCGCGGAACGAGCTCTAACGACACGTTTCTCGCTTGCGAAACGTGCGCGGATAAACGTCCAGAGGCACGTCCGCTCGCGCAAAAGCATTCACGCGATTAGACAAACCGTTCTTGGTAAGAATGACGGTAACTCGCGATTGGTGGTGAATAGTACCTACGCTCAAACGTGTGTAGACGCGCGTCTGCATACCTCTCGCGCTGATAAATTCACGTCCTTTCTCGTTCGAGTTCTTCTCCACCCTCTCTGAACTCTCCTCGTGCCTCGCGTTATACCGTCGATTATCGAAACCGCGCTAACGGCGATACTCGGTCGAGAATACAAATGGCTCCTAATCGAGATGTAGGACAAGCACCGTTACGGTAGACTACATAATTCTAATGGTAGACCGGCGCAACCGGAGCATTATGGAAAACAATTTAACGGCTGCATGCGCGTCGATGCGTTTACCTGTTCTTCCACCTTCTTCTACTTTTCCTTTGCAGACTGCAAAGAAGGTAAAGAGAGATTAAAATTCAAGGGTTAATCAAGATATCAGAGGGTGGAAAGTTCCACGTGCTACTCCAAACGCATTCCTTCCCAGTTAATATTATCTCGTAAAAGATATAAATTGCAAGAAATCAGATTGAAAATAAGATCGAAGGCAAATGGATGTTCAATAGCAAGCTACGTCGACAACGAAGACGCCTTCTCCATGGACAAACCATTTTATAGCGAAGCTTCTCATTGTGTATCCAATCTACAACCCCTACCTCTCCACTCTTCGCTTTTCCTCCCTTTTCTCTCACTTTCCACCTCTCACCGGCTCTTTGCTCGGCAATCGGCCGCACTTTCATCGGGACGCAGTAATCAACCCTCGGCTCCGCCATCTCCATCGTCAGCCCCCTGTAAACAGAATCGCTCTCGGAGGGTCGATTGAATTTCTCCGGAGAACGAAGTGAGACGGGAAACATTCGGGGTCCACCCTTTGAAGCGAACGATTTCGGTTGGTCCGAGAGTCAGCCTCGAATTCTCCTCTCGCGATCGCCCCGTCGTCCTCATCCTCTTTTTCCTCTGGAGCACTCTACACTCGCACACTCGCGTTGAATCTCTGCGGAGGAGGGTCGGTCGTCTCGATTCTCTAGCGTTTCTCCCCCACGAGGAAAACTTCGACAATCACCGAGCAAGAGCTCATTTGAAATTAATAAAGATTCAAGGACGCTTTGTACCGCGTAGAATATTATTATCGACGTTTCTCGCGACCCACGCTGCGAAAATAAAGGCCGCTAGAGAAACACTTCGAAGCTTAGAATTCACCCAGACCCATCTCGCGTATTCTTCTGCTTCTCTCGGGCCAGAAGCACCCAACGTCGGTACGATAAATCAGAAGTCTCTTTCGTTCGGACTAGCCCCCTTCTCGAAGGTACCGATACACAGTGCTCGAGAGAGAACGAGAGAGACTCGTAAGCCGCGAGTCTTCTACGGCGGGACTGTAAAATGACGGGAGATCGTCGGGAGTCGAGCGTTACCGGGGCGTAATTCGATCGTAAACGTCCGAGTGAAATAGTTACGCGCGCGTCGCTGAGTTGCTTGGTCCCGAGCGCCTAAACTTCTTTCTGTCAATCGCGAGTATCTACGAGTGGCCGCTCGACGAGTGGCGCTGGTAAACACGCCTAATTTCGAAGCGCGGGTTTACCATTCGCGTGCGGAGGATCCTACCACGAGGATCGTTCGCGATAATTTACGAGCCGGGAGTTCAGGGACGTAGAAGGCGTCGAAAGCTAAAATAGCGACGATTTGTGTTTGCATGAGACAGGGGCGAGAGAGGAGAATGGGCTCGTGCGAAATAACAGGTATCGTGGCCGTAGAGAAGAGATGGAAAGGGAGGAGAGTACTGTTGTCGAACGCGAGAGATCTAGGTGGATGGGTCAAGTCGTGAGTGGCTGGACTCAATAATTTCACCGACTCCTCGCGCGGTGCTCGAGCGTGTAAAAGCGAGTTCGGCGTGTCGTGCTAGTCGTTAGACGGGTGAATGATTTTACGACGAAGCGGGTAGGGAGAAGGGCGACGCGAGAGGACGATGTTCCACGAGATTAACGAGACTCTGTGTCTCGCCAGTTTCACCACTTCCACTGTCTTACGTCCCGTTTGGCTGTTGCAATTAGATCGATTCACATTCGATTACGCATGCAGATTGCGTAGAGACAAGCACGCGTTCGCACGGGGCACCTTCTGAAAGGAAACGGGCGACACTCGACCGAGATTTGCAAACTCGCCTCCTCTCGGACGATTACCAGGTTCTGAATGCTATTGGTTCGTAGAATTAACGCGTCTCGGAGTACACGGTACTCCGCTGGTGGGCTGGATTCTGCGACGTTAGACCGAACGCTTCTTCCCCCCCGGGAAGGAAACAGTAAAGATCGAACGACGCTGGTGGGGCCAATCGATAAAATTAACGAGTCTCGTGGTGCCATTGATGCGCTGCAGGTCGTAAGTGCTCCCCTAAAAATTCCACGGTCACCGTCACGCCATACGGGAAGACAAAGAGAGAAAGAGAGAAGAAAGGCGAGTAGTCGAGGGTGGAACAAAAAAGTCGGGGTTGCGCCGGCTTGTGGGGACTTGAACGTGTCCATCCACGCGTCGGAAAAATTTCACGGGGGGTTAAAATTATAAATCGTTCTGCCGGTCGTTCACCCGCGTCGAATTGGCAAGGTGCGACTTTGTCTTCGTCGCTCTCATTGTGCCGCATCTTGCGCTCGATTCGTGCGAGAGCAAAATTCTTGCTGGGGTTAGGAGACCTGACGTCATCCATTTTCGTGGAACAGAATGGAAACCACCCCTATGGTACACCCACGCTCCTGCTCTCGCCCTTTCCTTCTGTGGCCCTTTTGCGAATTAATCGAAAGCCATCGGTCCGATGCGAACAGCTGCAAGGCAAAATGGGATGGTCCGTTGCACGGGACTAAAGATTGGATGGATTCGTTCTGATCGTGGAAATGTGGCAGAGCTTACCAAATCGCCCGATTATTTTTCCAAAAGAGCGTTTGACATTCTGTCGTCGTCGTTGATTTCAATTTTAATATTACCGCGTGCACGCCGGAAAATCAACCAAGTACCTTCGATACGACGGCATCTGCAATGCTTTCTCCCTGTCGCAAGGGATTTTCCTCGCGCGCATTCACTCCTTTTACGTTCACCCTAGCACATACGACGTACACGGATCGCCCCTAAATCCTCAGACCAAATCCAGATTAAAACCATTTCTCATTTGCGGGGTGGTGCAAGGACCGCGTTATTTCGACCGGTTGACACGTGAGAAATGAAAGCCACCGTGGTGAACAAAAGTGGAAAAATTTATCCCCTCGGATTTACAATTATTATTGATACGAGTGAAAGATTGCGTTTCCCCGTCGTAAAACGTCGTCGTTAATTTTGCCGTGGTAATTTTATACGTTGAAGTTGGAAATGTCCGAAGAAGCGTTTAGATTCTCTACGAAATTTAACCATGCGCCGTGAGTTAAAATTGAAATGATTGTCATTTGTAAATTGTCGAGACCGAGATTCGAAATCGGTAGTATTTCTCGTCGAACCAATAACGCCGTGATTTTGTCTGCGGCGAGAATAAAGCGAAGTCGTAAGTCGAGTTTTCACGCGGGACGCCAATAGCATCCCTCCGTGGGTTTCCACGCGCACGCACGAGTCTCTCCGGATGGTCGTGCTTTGAAAGCATCATCGTCCCATGCTCTCCGGAGCAGCCCTAGCAACGCTATTGATTTCCTTCGTCCCCCGACCCTCCCTGCGTGGCACAGCCCCTGCGAGAACTATCTCGGCGAATTAACCCTCTTTTGTGGAAAGCCGGCCGGCAAGTCTCGCGTAACTTCTTCTCTTTGTTCACTTCCATACCCGGCAACGGACTTTACTAGATCTCGACAGGTGGATTAAAAATCGCATTACAATCACGAGCAATCATTTTCACGATACACAGTAGCTAATTATTTTAGCTCGACCGAGGGATAATTCAACTTCACTACGAATCGTGCTCACTAATTTTCGCTCGTTTTTATTTACCTTTCTCCCTTGAACACTTCGTTATCTCGATATAACTCCGTCGATCAATTTTATTACACGACCCTCGGCATGCCTTTTCACCATCCTCGAATTTGCAAGCACGCGGATATCGATGAATCGGAAAATATACCGGCGCGTTGCGAGCGAGTTCGGCGCCTCGCCTTGATATTCCGCGAGGATGCGCGGCCGCGGATCGGTTACCATTCTCCCTCGCGATTCAAAGATATTCCGAGCAAAATCGGTAAATTGCGATCACGACTACCTTACCTCCCCTACCCGGAGGCTCGCTGTGAACCTTCGATTGTTTCTCCTGGCGATGCGCACACTCGCTTCGTGATATCATCGCGAGTGCGAGCCACTCGAAGCGACCCCGAGAGATGATGACGCGGAAAGGTAAGAGGACTCTTTCCTCGTTGGCGTGGATGGCGTAAGCGCGCGTGGTCCTCGGGCGAAACCCGTGGGCCTACCACGGCCCGCATTTTTTCGCGAGTCCCAAGAAACTGAAAGAAGGAAGTAAGACGAGAAGGAGATGGAGAAAAAATTTCGAGCTGGGGCTCGGAGGGTACGTAAACCGTTGTCTTTACGGTCCATCGTGGGGTGTGCTCGTGGCGTAGGCATCCTCCGTCCTCCTTCTTCTCTTCGTTCGTGGCCTTCCGCACGCTCTTAGAACCTAAGAGAAGAGGGAGAAAGAGAGAGAAGCGCGCGCGCGTGCACACACGAAGATTTCACCGGCATGCGAAAACGGTCGCATCGCTAACTCGCAGCTTAACTCATCCCTTCGATGGCGCGGGTCGAACCGCGGGGTTTGCACTTCCGCCTGCGCGCCAACACCTCCGCACGTTTCTCCGCAACACCTCCATCCACTCTCTCTCTCCCTCTCTTTCAACTAAGTCCACGAACCCTTCTTCCTCGGCCAAGCACCCGAGACCGAACGCGCATTTCGAAAACGCCTTCTGCTTCTCCACCCTAAACTGGTTCAGCCGACGACCCCTGGGCTCGCGGAAACTTTTTCCAAAGCGGACCCAGTAACGCGCAAGCCCGACAGGGAGGTCCGCATAATATCTCCATTCGCCTTGGCGACGACGACGACGATGCGCCCGCGGGGACCACGGTGGATACGGCACTGCGGGCCCCCGTATTTACGAGGTGGGCGTGTTACAGTTAAATCGCAGATAACGCGTCGGGCCGGTTACGTGGGCAGGCGACTTGGGTGCTCTCGTTCGGCGAGGAAGGCGTGGGACAAGGCCAGAGCGAAGGATCGGGAAGGACGCGGAGCTCCTCTCCTTCGACCTCCTCCTTCCTGCTGTCCTCCACGCCCCCGTTGTCCCTCGTTCGGGGGTGGTCGAAGAATTTTTGGTTTCGCGAGACTCGCTCACGGAGGGCTCAAGAAGATATCGATCGCTGGGTCGTTCACCTTACTCCAAGGTCATGGACATCGCGCGCGTCTCTTAAGCAACGAAATTCCGCGTCCACGGCGGAAACGATCGGTGGGGTGACGAAGAAAAGGGAGAGTTCACGGCGCTCGGAAGGAAAGAGAAAGAGGAGAGAGAGTGCGCGCGTAACCGATCCCCAGGAGCTCGAAATCGAAAGTAATTTCCTCGGTCCCCTCGGCTTTCTTTCTCCTCTCTCACCTTTCTCCTTTTCCACGAGAGGCCACGATGATTCTTTCTCCCTGCTCGGAGATTCAGGTCAAGTTCGCTGCCTACGGTTGGCGATCTCTCTCTCTTTCTCTCTATCCATCTCACTTTCTCCCTACCCTCTATCTCCCTGTCACTTTACTTTCTCTCTTCCCCGATCTCTTTTACCTCACCGACTCTGTCTTCCGCTCTTTCTCTCAGGCCCACCTCCCGAGTGTCTTCCAACCTCCGTTTCCTCCGTCTCACCTTTCTCTTTCTCTCTCGCTCCCCGTCGCTCTCAGACTCCCATTCTCTTACCCAGTCGCGCTCACCATCCCGCGTCTTTCACCGTGGCGCTTATGCAAGAGATATTACGCCATCGTGGCAATTTCACTCTTACGTAGCGACCTGTTACCGTCGAACGACGACCGCGAGTAC
Source organism: Tiphia femorata (assembly GCA_944319695.1). Lineage (NCBI taxonomy): Eukaryota > Metazoa > Arthropoda > Insecta > Hymenoptera > Tiphiidae > Tiphia > Tiphia femorata. The sequence continues at coordinate 5,642,306 of OX090899.1, forward strand.
GGCGACGAGGCGGCCGGAGCGCGTCTTGTCGGCGCGATATTGTGTCAGTGTCAATGGCACCGCTCTCCGCTCGCGGGATCCCTCGCGCGCTCGCGCGAGAGAGGAAGAGAAAGGTAGAGAAAGAGACAGAGAGAGAGAGAGAGAGAGGGAGGAGAGAGCGAGACGACGAGCGCCGAGAAAAGGGAAAACGAGACGACGAGACTGCCTACGACGACGACGAGCTGAGAGCAGAAGTTACGTAGTCCGCGGTTCGCTGAACCGAATTCCCCCTTCTGCCAGGTGAACCAAGGTGAACCCAGGTGGAAACGCCGTCTCGAGTATCTTTTGCGCTCAACCGCTTCTTTACGACTCTCCGCGGTGCTCTTCTTCTTCTCCACCCCGTGAAGCGACGAATTTCCCTTCTACCCGCGCGAATACAAGTGCATATTCCACGCGTGCCTGCCCACGAGGGGGTAGCCGATCGTTTCGTCGAGACGCACGATTCTTCGATTTCGAAGAGGATCCATCGAGAGAATGTTTAATTAGTTGAGAGAAAAGAAGAGAGTTTAGAATTTTTCACGGATATTCTTGTTCGGTGGCAGGACAAATTTGAACTCTCGTGTTCTCACCCCCTTGTAATTTTTTTTATCACCTTACTCGTCGGTCTCGCGTATTCGATTCTCCGGTTCTACTCGTTCTACACGCCGTACGTTCGTTTATCATCCCCCACCGAATCCCGCGACGTTGCGCGGCTCCGTGAATATTCGCCACTGCTTTCTTTTCAAGTGGCAATTGAATGGCGGACAGGCTCGGCCGCCTCTCCTCCAGCCGCGCGCGGCTCAGGAAGTCGAGGGGAAGGAGGATGGGGCAGAACGATATGAACAGTTAATCAAATAAGGGACCAGTCGACGGGCCGCCCCGGCCACGGTAATACGGCGAAGATTGAAACTCCGACGGACGTAACGTCCATTTTCATGCGCGCTCCCACCGCGTGGGCGGTATTTCCAGATATTTCAGAAACCGAGAGAATTTCTGCGAACAATACCGCAGAAACGGGGGAATAAAACGCGCGTGTCGCAAGGAGGGATTCATTTAAAACTGTGGTTAATTGAAAGCGCACATTTCGCAGGATCGACAATTTTACGGCCGTTTTCGCGCGAACGTGCGCGACGCGTGTTTTTTTTATTCTTTATCGGTAAATCAATGACGAATTGTTCCTGAGGTCGTTCGGCCATTCCACGAATGACGCTTATGAGGATCCGGTGAAATTTTTCAGTGAGGACGAAGCGAGCGACACGATAACGAGAATGGAACGACCGAGTAGCAATGGCGGATGGGTGAATTACCGAGATTCGATAATCCCTTATAACGAGGCGAAGCACTTTCAGCGTTTAGCATATCTAACGGACGCGCGAACGTCGACGGCGCGAAGGTGTGATCGATTGGACGCGCGAGCGAGTAACGTTATACTTCCGTAAAATTCTCAGATCATATCGCGGACGGGAATTAACTGTCGTCGCGAAACGAGTCTTTTGAAAAATGGAGAAAAAGAGCATAAGGAAAGAGAAAAAGTAGCACGTATCCTTCGAGAGAATGACGAGTCGCTCGGTAGTTCCCGTTTCTACTACGGAGCACGGTTAAGTAGAAGTAGTCCTCATCTCGATGGGGATGCGAGACGTTCCCAGAAAATATTTCTTTCGTGAAAATCTGTCCTAGCGGAATCCGTAATAATTAATCCGTTACCTTTGCCCAAACGTGAGCAGAAGTATGACCGAGTGGATAAAGAAGGATTAGCACTGCCACCTCGAGACCAGCGTCATAGGTGGGTCCAAAATTCGCGGAAGTCCCCGCCGTGATGAGATTTCCTTCGAACGAAGAGAACCGGGTGGCGAAGTCGGTTGATCGTCGCGAGATACGCGCCTCGTGAATTCCATCTTCTCCTCTCACTTTTTCTCACACCGCTCCATCTCTCGTTCGCCGACGTGCTGATCGATGTGAGTCAGCATTTCGAATTTCCAATGGCATTGACCAATCCTCGGTACCTAGCGCGCGCGTGCACATACATGCATACGGCACACGTCGTTGAATAGATCGCGGACGATCGAAAACCTATTCCCGGATAGACCTTAACATACATTATGTCAGCGTGCCGCCGAGCGTCAGGATCGAGGTTTCTTGACATTGGTTGTGTAGAAATCTTGTTTAGACAGTGATTCATGAATATTCCTACGGAGCCCAGCCACCGTAGGCGATTAATATCTAACGAGGCCTGGAACGATCCTCACCGAGAGCAAGATCGAATCGTTGCAAAGAGAGAGAAGGAAATGGCATTTTGGAGTAAGCGCGGATATCGTTATTGTCTATCGTCGCGAAGTAAATCGAGTTGCCGAGTATCGAGTCGCGATTCTCGTCACGACGTGTGGAAAATGAAAAGCAGTGGGGTACCGTGATATCCACGGTAAAGACCGAGGATATTATTATCTATCGACCGCGTACGACACGATCCAATGAAGTCATAATTGGAGCGTCGTAAACCGAAAGGTAAAACCTGTAGTAAAATAAAATGCAGAATGATAAAAAGTCACTGTAAAATTGGACGAACATTCGAGCGAGGGCTATCGACTTCTTCTTATCGGAGAAAATATGGCGTATTTCACGGATTAGAGTCGTCCGTGAACCTTCCGTCGGTCGACGAGAAAAGTAGAATGGAAGTAGGTCGATCGAAAAAAATCGCGAATCGATATCGGGACCGTCGATCGATACGTCCGAACGTTTCGACATTCTCACGGTCGCGAAACGCTCTCTCCGAGTCCGCCGTACCGCGCGTAATGAGGGCCCTACGAATTAAAGACACTTTATATTCCAAGGAGTCTTCGGAAACTAGCTACGCTCATAAATACCGTTTACCTAACTGGCTCGCTCTCCTCGACGTCTTCGAGAGTGTGTGTCCAACGCTTGAGACCGTTATACACGGCAAACGAAAGCGTCTCTACGGACCTCTTACACTCGGAAACGTCTCCCTAAAAAATTCTGCATACGATCATACCATCCTTCAACGTCGATTCATCTCGAACGATCTCGAGATATAATTCGCGCGAAGAATCGAACGTGCGTAGTCTCGTGAAAAAAAATCCTACGAGGAAAATCGTACACCCCATCGTTGAGAGGATGCGCTCGGGACGACGTGCCGAGCGCGAATGCGCTGCGCGGCACAGGCGCAGCTCGAAGCTCCTGCGCGTCTGCGCAGCACGCGCATGCGCCGAACGTACGGCTGCTCGTGAGCAGAGGAGACGCTTCTATCCTTCCCTCTCTTTCTCACCGACTCGCGCCTTCGTCTTTCCGTCTCTCTTCCTCTTCGCGCTTCCCCTCTCGTCCTCTCCCATTCTCATCTTCCACGAGAACGACCGTGGACCCAAGGAGCCACGAATCAACGACACGATGAATATCGTCTAACGTCCGTTCGAGGGCTCGCACTCTCGTGCTCGCGTCTCGCTAATAGAATCGTGGAAATCGCGAGTGGCAAAGCGAGGTAGATGGAAACTGAACGCGGGAAACGCGGAACGTAGTGGTCGAGTGGCCTGGACGTGAAGTCGATGCGCCAAAGGGAGAATAAAAATTGAGCTGGGTGAGAAGAGGAGAAGGGAGAAGTATGAAAGGGCGAAGAGAAAGAAAAAAATATATTCTCTCTCTCTCTCTCTTTCTTTCTCTCTCTTCCTCTTCTTTCAGCTTCGCCTAGCACGCGTGACGAATAAAGGACGAACTATCCCGTGGGTAGCACGGGTGCTCTCGTAGACTCCTCGCGTAGAACCCCACGAGTGGATTTGCGTGAACGACGTAGGAGGGGAGAATGAAAAGGGAGCGACAATGACAGTGACAATGACGCCGATGACGATGACGCCTTGGGACGCCGACGACGACGAGTGCAGGACGACGACTGCGATGACGAGAAGAAGGAAGAGGAGGAAGAGGATGATGGAAGAGGAGGAGGTACTGGTGGTGGTGGTGGTGGTGGTGGTGGTGGTGATGGTGGTGGTGGCGGTGGTGGTGGTGGCGGTGGTGGTAGCGTGCCGCTGGAGCTGCTGCTGCTGCGGCGGCGGCGATGATGGTGGTGGTGGCGGCGGTGGCGGCGGCAGGAACGAAGGTGGTGGTGGTGGTGGCGGTGGCGGCGGCGGCGGCGGCGCGGCTGCCAAGGTATTTAAGGTACCGTGAACCGGCGGCGCACGAGTAGTTCACTTCTGTTCGGTGCGGTGTCGCGGTGATTTTGAGGGGACAGAAGGAAGAGAGAGAGAGAGAGAGAGAGTGAGAGAGAGAGTGTGAGAGAGAACGAGAGAGAGAGAGAGAAAGGTGTACGAAAGAGACAGTCAGTGTGGGCCTTGCGGCTCTCGCACACGGCCGTGCTCGCTCGAGAGAGGGTGCGAGATACGAGGAGGAGAGCGCGCGCGACGGACTCGAACTCGCACGACAAGCCGAGAGAAAGAAACCCTCGGGGCACGTACCGTCGTCGAGGATCGTGCGCACGACACAACCCCCTTTTTCGTGCTCTCCACGAAAGTCCGCGGGGATTCTTCGTTCCCTTTTGGAGAGAGAAAAAGCGAGAGAAGAGAATAAGAAAGAGGGGCCGCGCGCGCGCTTCGAGAGAACAAGTGGAACTCAGGCTCTTTCATCCGCGCACGAGTTCCGCGCGAGTGCCGGCGAGAGAGGAACGAGAAACGACCTTGCCTTACCGAAGCCGGACCGAGGTAGAGAGAAGTGAGGTAGCGGCACGCGAGGCAAGAGGATTTTTTCTTCCTACCCCTTGACAGTGGTGCGCCGAGAAGCGGAGAAGACGAGGAAGACGTCGTCGGTTCCGGTGATCGTCATCAGGGTCGTCCGTTGTCGACGACCGTCCTGGATAGGTAAGTCGATAGGATCTACTTCGGTCGTATGGTGTGTTCACGCGAGAGAACGGTTAGTGTGCCTTCCCTTGAATCGAGCGAGGGGCCGAGAGTGAAAGAGGCCGCCCCGGCTCTCTCGGCCTGCTACTCGCCGTCGTATCCGCACATTCAGTGATAACACAGTGATCAAGATCAGTGATTCTCGGTTTTGTGACAAATCGATGAGCTACCGTGTAATTGGACAACACGTCGACCTTCTTCTCTTGGGACTCCACGTCGCCTACGTCGTCCTTCTCCTCCCACGCCGACGTCGTCGTCGTTCACCAAAAGTCGTGCGCCCGTGGACAGTGATAATGTGAATTGGCCGCAGATAGAGGGACGCTCGTTATCCGAGTGACGTTCGTGGAACGTGTTTCGAAGAACGAGATTACCAAGTGCAAATGAAATTCGTGGGACGAGCGCGTCCCGGTCCGTCCGCCCTCGAGAGATTTCTTTAGGAACTTCCGGCACTTCGGGAATACTCGGGTGTTCCAACGCGGTGCACGTTTCTTACGGAACGAAACTTCGAGCGTAGGGAATTTTTCATCTCGATCCACTCCAGTAAGAAAAAGTTTCACCTTGTTCCCGCGTCCGCGAGGCATGGAAGTCGCGGTATCGTTCTCACGTGCGATTCTCTCGTTCCGCGGAATCGCGCTCACGACCCCGTCCCGATCACGCGAGTGCATCCTTTTATCCGGGGTTGCGTAAGCTTCTTCCAAAGTTAACTTCGAGAGATCTAATCGGCACCGCAGCCGCTTGATTATCGATTCGAATTAAAGGATTCGTCAGCGCGCAATTAATTGAAACGTTGTATAACAGAGAATTACGCGTCGCTCGGGGACTCGTGACTCGCTCGACTGTTTGAAAGAAGTACGCGCTGATGCCGGGTACGAGGGTTTTCGCACGATCCAAGAGATTGCGGCCTCCTCTCGATATATCGTGGCGAGGATCCGACGATGCATGAGTGTCAAGGTGCGCGTATTCGCGCGCACTCGAAGCAGTGCAACGGCCCGTAACGCTTGCGTCGATCTTAACGCGCCACGAGCAGGACTGGAAAACACGTAAACAAAAGAATTAAAGATGAATAAAGGAGGAATCGACGCGTAAGCGCGATCGACCGAAGATAGCTCGATATTCCGTAAGAAAATTCCATTATCGAAGATCCGCGCACGAATCTAAACTCGTTCGAGGAATATTTTCCATATCGAACGCTCGCATCGATCTCTCGATAGTGGGGCATCCGACGGAGAAAGGTACTCGCGCCGCGAAATTCCAGTCGAGCGAGATGGGTTCCCTCGCCCGGCACGCTCTCTGACCTCCGTCGAACGGCGTCGTTTTACACGCGTGGCGGGCCCGTTTCGGAGGGAGAATTTAAAACAGGACGAGCGGGCCCCGCGCGGGTTGCACCGCGCTCCGGCATAATGAGTCACGAGAAATTCCGGGGATCGGAATAATGGATCGTTGCGGCGTGGAGAGGAGGCCAGCCGCGTTTTCGAGCCCTCCTCCCCTGGTAACAGAAACGAAAAATGTAAACTAGGAGAATCAATGGAGTCCTACGGACCCCTTTGTGTCCGCCGGGACACGACGGGCTCTCTCGACGACTCGGCTTCCTTTTCGTCGTCTTCGTCTTCGTCGTGCGATCCCGAGCGACACCGCGGTAACGACTACGGAGGTAGGAAGAAACGCACGAAACTCCACGCACGAAACGTGCCGAAGGCGTGCGCGCGCGCGCGTGAATAAACGTAGAATTCTTACGGTGGATCGAATTTCGTGTTCTTTGCCTGCGGCTTTGCCTCGGCCTTCGACGCCAAAGAGGAAGAGGAGGAAAAAGAGGAGGAGGACGACGACGACGACGTGGAAGAGCAAAACAGGAGAAAAGGGACGAACTGCGCCAAGAGAGCAAGAGGGTGAAAGATTCCGCTATTCTTCGCCGATTCTCTTCGGACGACCGGGAGGAAAAACGGAACGGGTGGTTCTTCGCGTTCGAAGAGGTCCACCTCGCGTCTCGTTAACTCTCCTTCCGCGATCTTTCCTCGCGAGTACGTCGAGAAGTTGGAGGGAAGCAAAAAACGGCGCGACGAAAGTGCACGTAAAGGAAGGGAATTGGTCACGCTGCCGTGACATAATGAGTATGCGTGGGTATCAGCGCCAATTAAACTGTTGAGGTCGCTTCGAGGAGCTAGCGCTAGAGCTTCCACCAGAAGAAACGAGACTGACGAGGCGGGCACTCGAGCATAAGCTATTTCTCGCGTGGCACGAAGTCGATGCTCCCTTGCTTTTTCTTTGTTGAACGGCAACGGCTGTGTGTATGCGCGCGAGGAAAAAAAGGTTTCGGAACGGACGATTTATCTCTATATTAGCAAGCTACTTGGCGCGAGAGAGAGGATTGTCCGAGGGCGAGAAGCGCGAAGCGAGCGCGCCTCGAGAACCGCAAATCCGGCGACGGCGCCAGTTCGCCTCTTCTCCTCGGGGGCCTTCCCGACCTTCCGCGATGAAATCATCCTCTCTCCCCTTTTCCTCTCGCGGCTCCTCATTTTTTTTTCCTCACCTTCCGTTGAAGTCATCTTCGCAGCGCCGGCGCTGGCGTACGCGTAATCGGCCGGCTTGGATGCAATTACGATAAACGTTGGGAAGGTCGTCCGCGAGTGTGTCGGAGAAACGGCGAACGTGTTCGCCATTCGCCCGTTCGCTCGCACCCTCGAACCCCAACGAACCGACGATTAATCCCGTTCGACTAATTATTACTCGCGCGCGGGGCGAGCGCCGCGACTTAATCGCGACATTCCTCCACCCGTGTCCGAACACGAGGGAGTTATGCGCGCGGCATACCAAACCTCTTCTTTTCTCTCGTTGTCCTCGTCGGAGCGCCTCGAGGCGAAGCGCGCCAAGCACGCGTTTCGTTCTTTTATCGTGATTTTCTTGTTCGAGCTCTCCTCTCGGAAATTTTTCACATTTCTCGCTCCTTCGGCAACGAAAGTTCCAAGATCGGCGCTGACTAGCACGAAACGAGAATAAACCGCGTGCGCTCAAGCTCGTTGACAAATTTACAACTTTCCTCGATACTCGTTTTTTTCTTACTACGGAAGTTTCTACGCGCTCCAGGAAAAATCGACGAGCGAGTAGCTGAATAAATCGATCCGACGCATGCTCCGAGACTGATATGGTCATCCATCGACGAAACTCTCGGTAATGGATCTTTGATATTCTTCACTCGTCACCTTCCGTCGAATCGCGCGAACTCCGAAGTATCGAAGATTCGCATTTTCTTTTTGCGTCAGTCGCTCTTTCTCGTGGCTCGCGGCTAATTACCGTTTAGCGGAGAGCGCATTAACGAGGCCGGCTTTCGTCGGAATTTCAAGCGGGGACGTTCGACGAGAGGTAACCACCTTCTACTGTCTTGCCCTTCGCGCTCATTAAACCCGGGGCGACGAAAATAAAATGGAGTAATGAAGCGTGCTGGGGCGAAAGGCGATCGTAGAGTCACGCGATCCGTCGTGTTGCGCGGAGTGGCACGAAGAAAAGGTGGAGAAGGACGGTGAAGAGGGAGAAGAAGAGAAGCCGGTGCAGGGAAGAACGAGCGAAGCGCAACAACCGTGGAGAATCGGTCGCGATCACTCGATCGATATCTCGAGATCGAACGTCCGGTGAAAGAAAGGGCGTATCGGCGACTCGCGAGTTAGAAGCTAATCTCGCGGAACGTCCGCGTGGTAGTCGACAGATCGTAGACTTCTATGAGCTTAATGAAATCTTCCGCTCGAGCAAATTGAATGTCGAAGTTATAGGATAATCGAATATCGAGAATATTCAATTGAGCTCGAAGTCTTCAAGGCTCGAGGATCCGTCGAGCTTCGTAGCAAGAGTCCGACGTAAGGGATGAATAATTTCGAATAATTCTAAGCGATTTCCGTTTCACCTCGCCTGCCGTCGTCACCGCGAAAGTGTCGGGAGCTCGCGTGCGAAGAGGCTACGCGCGGTTGGTAACCGCAGGTGGAATTTGTCCTTGAACAAAAGAAGAAGAAAGAAAGAAAAAAAAAAAAGAAACACCTTGACTCGGTCCACGCGTCCTTTGACTTCGTCTACCACATTTTTACGCGATAGCTCGACGACGTCGGCATCGATGTGCATCTCGCGAGGAATAATTTATTCTACGGAATAATATCTGCCCGGAGGAATCATCGTGATTCCATCTACGTGCAATTATCACCCATTATGTATGTGTGTCGTGAAATAAATTGAGGTTCGCGTTGAGAATAATCGAGTTTGACTCACGGCCGGAGGACGTAAAACGAATGCGGAGCCCAAAGAAAATTAAAAGGCGAGAAGTAGTCGAGAAAGTGTCGCGGTCACGGGATGGAACAAAAGACGGGCCACGACGCGCAGTAACCCCGAGTTTCGTCCTTCGTCGCGAAAATCCAAATCCTTCTTCCGATACGTTCCATCGATAAAGCGGAGTCACGAATATTTATCGAAGCGCTTAGCGAGCGAACCCGCTCGAGATCCTTCGCGAGCAGAAGCCATCGATTCTCTGCACCTCTCGCACCTCGCTCATCCTCTTCGAGACCTTCGGATCTCCTTCGATTTCTCTCTGCAGACCTCGAGAGAAGGTGGCGACGAGGGACCTCCGATTTTTCAAAACTCGCAATCTAAAATAGCAACAAACTCATCGGTCCACCTGTTACCTTATGCATGAATACTTTTTTCTCCTCGCTCTCGTGCAAAGACCTTCGCCTCCTCCTCCTCGTCTTGCTCCTCCTCCATCACCACCACCATACGCACCTTATACTCTTTATACTGTCGGCCTTCGATCGGAGGACCGCGCGCATACGCATCCTCCCAAGCGAATTCTTCGATTTATTTCTCGACGCGTGTCTCGCGCGCTCCTCTGCCAACTGCGTGGAGAAGAAGAAGGAGGGAAAGAAGTCCGCGACATTGACGTACTGCCTTGTCGTGGAGCTCTCGTCGGCGATACCTCGATCGATTTAAAGACGAGAGTCGGAGAGAAGAAGCGGAGCCGGTATCGATGAAAATTTATTCGCCAGTCTCGATCGGAATTCCGGTTGTCCCGTCGACTTTTCCTTCGTGCGCCAGAGAGAGAAGCCAGTCTCGAGTATCACTTGTGTTGCGCGGCCAGATATACGTATATAGAGCGAGATACCGAATTGAAATGAAGAAGAGAGACGTTAGAGTCGAGGCAAGTGAAAGGATCGAATTCAAAAGCACGCGCCACCGAAAGGATCCGTTGCGCGAGATTACGTCACGGAGATTTTGCGCGATGCGCCGCAAATCTCGTTTCTACGATCGGGTATTCACGCGCATAAAGATAAAAGAAAATCACCTGGACCTTGTAAACTCGTAATAGCACCGTGAACGAGTGAAAAATCTTTACGACTGAATTCTTTACACTTGCGTCAAAGTAGCGAGCGCGGCGCTGTGAGAGAAAAAAAGAAGGTGAAGGATCCCGACAGCTTCTTCCTCCCGGAAGTCGAGAGGCTCGCACGGTCGCGTGGCTCTCAAAGAATCCGTCTGCGCGGTTACGAGAGAAAAAGAAAGATGCGGCGCGAAGGAAGGAAGGGCGGAGGGTGAAAAGCTGGATAAAGAGAAGAGACGAAGGAGGAAAAGCTGAATGAAGATGAGAGACGAAGGAGGAAAAGCTACCTTAGGGTACGCTTGATCGGACAGTGAGCTTCACCGGGGGCATCGAAAAACGGGCATTAAAACTTATCGAGCACACGGGCTCGGTCCAGTAGCGCGTGAAACACCACATTCGTCGGCGTTCCGGAGGAGGAGGAGGAGGTCTATGCCCTTTCCTTCGTGCTAGAGACTCGATCGCCCCTCGAGGAATGGAATGGCATCGATCCTCGGAACTGTTTCTATTTTCAAGCGTTCGCATTTCTCGCGCGCGGTCTCTCCACTTGGCAGTGAAATTGCAAGAAGGATGTTGCGCCTAGTCGCGGCCTTGGACCACCACCACCGGCTGACCGCGTTTCGCCCCGATGAAGCTCTCGTGCCGAGCTGCCACCGATCTTCACTCGTAGGAGATCCTCGAAAATTTGAGAAGGTTCGATATTTTCTAAAACTGTTCGCAAATAATAGCCGCAGGAATTAGAATTCGATACAAAGCAGGGATCGATCGGTGCCAATCACCAAGTGAGAATACCCGGTTACGATCCACGAATTCCAAACTCATCGACTTCCTTCTCCTCGGTCACCGGCTTAAAACGATTGTCGCAAAAATTGGGTGGAAAGTCCCGCGACTGGAGAGACCGCGTCGGTGAATACGAATGAACCGTTGGACCGTGCGGGGCCAGGAGATTTATTTAAACGGCAGGCCAGTGACCCGCGACGGTTCGTCGCGTCGAACGAAGCCACGAGACGCGGGGGTGGAGAGGTCTCGACGGTGGGGGAGCCGAACCGAACGCCAAAGACAAGTAAAGAACCGATTTTTAACGGGTCGTCGCGGATCGACCGTTCGCTTCCATCCACCACCGTGCACCTCACCCTCCGCCGAATTATCGGATTTCTGTCGTCCGTCACGTTACGGCGCGTGAGTCGTTGCTGGCGCGACGCGCGGATATTTCAAACTCTGGACAATTCCATCGTGGCTATTAATCAAAACGCGATCACGGCGCGGATCGGAACGCGATCTCCGATGCGACCCGTTACCGCGAATTAACTTGAGAATCGAACAATCGAACGTAGGAGAGCGGGACGAACCGCGGCAGAAAGAATGGGTTAGGTCAGATGGAAATCTGGGAATTCCGCGGGTGGATCCTCGCGTGGCATTCCGCCTGCACGGACAAGTACCCTAGTCTAATAAATGGGACAATTAACGGTACACGCATGCGCTAAAGTTATGGTAATTTCGGTCAACGCCGGCAACCACCGTACTCTAGGCCAATTCTTTCTTCCCCATATCCCCCTACGGACACGGTTAATCCGGTTTCCGAGACTGTTCCAGGGCGGTCTGCATTCCTCGCGCGTGACGGGTCAGAACTAATTGTGCGTGCCGTTTCCATAATTCTCGCGACGCCGAGACCACGCCGCGGCGATCCCGTGGACGTCGAATCGAGGATGTTATCGAGATCGCTCGGTAAAACCTAAGTGGATCGGTCACGGGCCAGAGACACATATCTCGGAGCGCGCGCACAGGACCATTCCGAAGACGTTATTCGCGCGAATTGCTGAGAAATTGCGCTCACTCGGCTTCTAAGGAACTTCCGTTTCACCGCGATTCGCTTCCGCTTCCGCTCATGGTCCACTCCTGGAAGATCAAACATTTGCGGAACAGCAAACCCCTTCGATTGCGCAATTGAAAACGACGCTTTAAATAATGAAGAGAAATGAATTTATCGTTTTACTGATTTTTCTTCGGCGCTTCCTCCTTCCGTCTTTTATCCGTTTCTCGTGTGCCGTTTGAATTCGCGAACTGTTGCGTCACAGTCCTCCCACGTTCGAACCTTTCCTCTCGATTCTCTCCGGCCTCATCCTTCTTTTTTCACTTATCGTGTCCCGAACAGTCACCCAGGTATCGCCCGACGACAAGTACCTTCTCTTCTCGTCGATCCTTCATGCTCTCTCTTTCTCTCTTACGTCGATGGGAGGTACACGGCCGCGCGCGCGCTTCGCGTCCACCTTGTGGTACTTCGTATTCCTTACGTGTTTCGCCCCGTGCCTGCGATGTCGAATGCGGTTTATGAGCTCTGCCCGGTAACCGGTCGTGTACTCGATAAAAATCGGCTACTCGGGCTCTCCGCGGGATCGGAGGGAATTTCAATGCCCTCACGAATCGCCATTCTCTTCTCTCTCTCTCTCTCATTCGCTCTCGCTCTCATACTCCGTCTTCCTTATCCTTATCTCGCGGTCTCTCTCAATTTCTCCGTCTCTCGCCTTCCCCCTCGATACCTCGTTCTCACTTTGCGACTCGTCGCACGTATTGCACGAGAGCACGAACGGTTTCGGTACGTTAATCGACGAAGAGGCGCGGCTCGGCTCGATTCTGCCACGATTCCATTCGCATCCACTGGAATCTCCGTACCTAACTCTACGTGGCCCCATTTCGCGACTGTGTTCGTTTTACCGGTGATGGGTTTCATTCTTTTTCGTTCCTTCTTTCTTGTTTTTTTTTTTCGCGCGCGCGAGGCTCATTCCTGCACGAATGTTGCGCGGACGCTTATCGAACGATACTCGCGCGATTCGTCCTTTGGAAGTGACGCGGGTCAAAGGTCGAGAGAAGGTGCACGAGAAATCTTCCGTCTCGCGCCACTTTTACAAGCACCTGCTCGCATTATGTACGCTCGAGACGAGGGAACGAGCGAAAAGAAAGATCCGCGGGACAATAAACGCGAACTGTAAACCGTGACCAGACTCAAGCTCGAACCGAGTTCAACGTCGCGGTCTCTCTCTTTCCTTCACTCGTGACCCCTCCGAGAGACATCAACGATGTTCCGGGCTTTTACGCGATCGTAAAAAGCGCGAGCTGAAAACTTCCGATTCAACGCAATTCACAGAGGACGAAGGAAGCGACGTGACTCGCTGCGCGAATAAAACCGGAAAGTAAAGTCGGTTGAATTTCGTTTAATCGCGCGATTACAAGCTCGCCAACTCAGATATGCTCCACCGTGCAACAGGAGCAATTGGATTTATTGCCGACGCTTCTTCCTCCGCTCGCAAACCATTTCCGTCGAGAAATTTCAAATCAGATCTCTGGACTTCCTCGTCCCGGTGTATCGAGCAGTCGAGAGGAAGATGATCCCGTTCGTCGCAATTCTATCGCCTATTTTCACACGTGAAAATGTCCGGAGTTGAACGAGCCTTTGGCCTGGACTCGGACCGGTCAACCGATCGGGGACATCGCGTTTTTCGTATTCCTCGCGAGACGCGCGAGCTGCTCGGATGCCCCCCTCTAGTCTAGAAGCGACGGGAAAAGGTGACCTTGGGGCGCGCGACAGCCAGCGGGACACGAACGAACGGTCGAATGTTTTACGAGCGGTCGAATTCGGTTACTCGGTCGGTGGCATGAAACACTTTAGGGACCGGTGTAGGACCGGACCCGTTCGTTCCTCCCGCGAGAACGAAAATAAAGGCAGGCCTGCGGAGTCCAGGTTGACGGGGGCTCGGTTTGTTGCTCTCTCCTTCTCGCTTCCTCCCTCGGCACCATTGGCCCAGTTCTGGTAACAATGTCGTCGGTGTGTACCTGCGCCGCTCTTTCATTCGGTTTTGTGACTCGGTCGAGAATAATCGTCGAGAGCGGGTGGGCCGACCGGTCGGTGACCCTTCCGTCTCTTTCTCTCGCGCTCTCCTCTCCTCTTCCCTTCTCTCAACTCCGGTCCGATCGAGCGAAGCATAAACATTGCGACGCGTCCTAACGCAAGAATCGCAGGTGGTCCCACGCGTCGTCCACGCGCTCACGAGTTCATTTCCGCGTGGAATTCACGTCGACGATTTTTCGACTCGCGGGAACCTTCTCTACCCGTAGCGGATCTTCTCTCCCCGCGAAATAATCCGTAAGTTTTTAAATTGAAGCGCATTAGGCGCGTTTCTAGGCGGAGTAAGGGTTCTCAGAAGACGAAAAAAAGAAAATTGTCAGCTGACCGAGACTCTTCTTAAAATTGATCCTCCGCTGGAAGGTTCGTCCAGGTTGTCGAATTTTTTTAACGATAATCAGGAAATCGAGATTCCTCGATCGGTAGCAGGTTACACGCAGGGTCCAGGCGCTTTATCGAAGCGGTCCGTGCGCGCTTTATGGGCCTCACTGCGCGTTACGTATGGGCAACATTCCTTACCCGCGTGCCACGATACAACGGGTGTACCAATCGCAAGGATCCTTCGCGAAGCCTAGAAGAAGACTCCGGGGAGAATCGAAGATGGCGACGGAGATGAAAAAAAAAAAAAAATCGCTCGGTCCACTCATAGCGGTACCAGTTATTCAAACAGTTCGCAGGATGGGACTTGGGCACACCGTTTGTCCCTGTTAGCACGAGAGCGACACTTCGCGGTAAAGAGCACCCATTCCTTCCTCCTCCACCTCTACTCACGCTTCGTTCTTCGTGTCCTCCATTATTCCTCCCTCTCTCTCTCTCTCTCTTTCTCCCCCGATCACCCATTCGATCTCCAAACCAGTTCTCCCGCAACACATTTTGCGTAACGTTCCGCTAATCTAACGAGAATACAAACACCGATAACCGGTTAGCTTGATATCGTCGCCTAACGCGAGTAGAACCAGAGAAAAAGAGAGAGAGAGAGAGAGAGAGAGACGTAGTTTAAAAACGATCCCGTATTCTCGCGAGCAGGTTCATCGACCTGCAAAATCTTTCCGCTCCCACCCCCTCAAGACCATCGTGCGCGGGCACCGCGCTCTTCTCCCGCGTCTCTAACGCGTTTGATAAACGCGCGACACTTAAAACGAGCGCGCTTGCTGAGCTAACGGTGGATCCACCGCTGGAAACGAGGAGAACGAGGCGCGCGAGGATTTCAATCGAGAGCACCGGATGTTCCGGAAAAATCTCTCCCACGCGCTACAGATCAATAGATAGATCCATTTTTGTTAAATTAACTGGGAACAGGTACCAAATGGGAGATTTCTAAATTCGCGACGGCGTGCACTTAATTCTCAGGAATCTGTAAAGAGAAGCGATTTGGCTTAGATAAAATGTATTCCCATTCCCAACCTAGAACTTCGGTGCGCATTAGCGCGTCGATGTTTACTCTTACCGGAAATTGCGCAATCCCGACTTCAAAACACCGTAAGCGATTATCGAAATTAAATTGCCTTTTAAAGCGAGCCGAGCACTAGCCGTCCTCCTCGTCGACTCGGAAAGTTAGACGCACCCATGCTTACCGTTATTCATCCTAACGTATACGAGACGCCTCTCGTGCCCCTCGCGATATCTACATTTCTCAAAGTGTCGTGCCTAATCTCCTCGCGATCCGCCAATCTCGTGTGCCTCATCCACCTGAGAGAGTCCGAGAGTGGCTCGCGCGCACTCCGCGTGTACGTCGGGACGATGAATTATGCGTGGCGCGGGATAGATAGATGGGGAGATAGATAGATGGATAGATAAAGGAGGGATGAGGTGGCCAGAGAAACAGAGAGAGAGAGAGAGGCCTACAAGCACCAGAGAGAGAGAGAGAGAGAGAGAGAGAGATAGCTCGGTACCAACCTGCGATTCGTTAGAAACGTATAAAGCGTGTCCGTGTGCTTATCGCGAATCCGATATCGTCCAATCGTGGTCGCGGTTCGTCGATTATCCCACGTGCTCGTCCAATGGGTGACCCACGAATTCCGCCTCGGGAATACGTAGAGGTGCGTCCAGTTCGAGAATCGAGTCGGCAGGTCCCTCTAACGGTTAATCGCGTTTCGTGGGCGAGCGCGTTCTTACGCGTCCCGCTGCTCTAATCGAAGAATTCAAATGTCCTCGACGAATTGGTAATTCCCCGAACCTTAAAAAGTTCTTCCACTCATCGATCGTCCCCGACGTCGCCCACGTCGGAAGTACAACGCTCTCGTAATTTCCACTCTACCAAGTTCCAAGCGTGCCTAACCCTTCTTCTCGAAAGATGCCTCGTACTTCCTACTATTGTTGTCAGGATCTTCGCACAATTATTCTTTTCATTCGCGAAGAGAAGAGAGCCGAGGGATGGTATTCAGAACGAATCGGATAATTTCGCGAAACGATACATCGGATTCGCTCTTGGAGCTCTCTTCTCGGTCCGCACTTCCGGCAACTCGCTTCCTCGCGAATTTCAACCGTCCAATTACAGCGAAAAAGAAATTCTCCTTACGCGGAACGAAAGAACGAGGCTCGATAGAACGTCGAACTGGCATTCCTTCGGTCGGAAACGAATCGTGCGTAGTTCGCTAGGCGGAGGAGCGTCGATCATCGCGAGACACGACGCGGATGGGAAAATGCGCGTCCACACGCGCACAGCTACGTGGCCAGGAGGAATGGTTTGCGCGAGCACGTAGGTACCTAGCCGCGTTAATGGATTCCACCGAGAGCCGGAACCATTCGTCTTCGATGAAGGGGATGATATCGTTCGCCCTCTTCGAGCCCCCTTCACCGCTTCGCCTCTTCCTCCTTCTCCTTCTGGTGGTCGGCCCTGACCGCTTGCCGGTCCACCTAGCCGAAGAAAAACGAAACTGTCGCTTAACGAGCCCAACGCGGCGCGATCGTTAATCGTCCGCTCGCTCGTGGTGTGTGCCCCCTCGTATGCGGGCACCTACGTGAGCGCAACAGGCGCACGAACACGGGGAGGTGGACACGGGAGCAAAAGTCGCTCGACCATGAAGAATGAACTGCGCGAGTACGTCCCGGGGTTGGCGAGGCCTATCTGTCCGTCCGTCCGAAGGATCCGCAACGGGCGCGAGCGTGGAGAACGTCGACAGGAGGCTCCAAGAGCTTTGCACAACCTCGTCCTCGCGGCGGTTGGTGCGCGACGACGTTCGGTTTCGAGATTAATAACCTAGGGCACACCTCCCAGTCCCCGTCCTCATCCTTTTCGCGTCCTTCGCGCTGCGCGCGTTCTCCACGCATGTCCCCTTCTGCGAGTCAACCGTCCCAGGAGGGATCCTCGCTTATTCCACCCCGAGAAGAAGAGAGAGGAACGTCGAGAGGTAGGGTCGGTGTCCCACGGATTAATCCGCACCTCCCCGTCGTCGAAATTTCGAGCCTGCCACCCGCCGAATAAATTTCTCGCGGGAAAGGAGAAGGTCGTCGATTCTCATCTCCCGGCGAAACACGGCCACCCCGTCCGACTCGTCGTTAACCGCCTTTAGGTTCACCGCCGACGACTTCTCTCCTCTTCGAGTTTCGAGGCGAGACGCTGCTTGTAAATCTCCGCCAGCGATTCGATCTTCCCGCGTACGTGACCAATCGGTGGTCGCGACGTAACCCAATTCCGCGTGACCACGTAGTAGATGGGGCCTTTTATCGGTGCGTGCGGTCGGTAACCTCAAGGTCGACCGCGAGGAGCACAGACACCCAGAGTACCGATGGTTTCGTGAGTCGTCCGATAAGGGCCGGCGAACGGGAAAGTTACGCGGAATCTGGCGCGCGTGCGAATAAATTCACGAGGATGGAACGTCTCTCGCAGGCGCAATTGGTCGCGCGAATGTACCAAAGGACGATTACTCCGAGCCATAAATTACGCGATTCGAATTAAATCGCGGACCGGCGCGTAACGAGGACTGGGACGATGCTTAACCCAGTCCCACGACATCGGGGGACCCACCACGTGATCGTGGGTGTCCCCCGCACGAGCTCTCGATCGCGGTCGTCGTGTTGGTCTCTTCGGCTCTCTCGGTTCTCCTCCTTCTCCTCCTCGTCTCGGTCCTCATCCTCGTCGTCCTCTTAGTTCTGGTCGTTTCAAGGCTGACGTGTTAAACGCAGACAGGTTCTGTCGTCGTCGTCGTCGTTGTCGTCGGGCTCGCGGTGAAGTAGCAACGGAGGCGGCAGCAACGGCAACGGCAACGGCAGGAGCACGCGGGTGGGAAAGGATGGGCACCGAGAGCGAGAAGAAGGCGCGGCAGAAGTCTCTCCCGGCAGAGAGAGCACCGAGATCGTATCTCGCGTTCTACACGGGGTAAGACAGCTACTCTGGGTGGCTCTTCGTGGATCCCCGGGTGCAGCATCCGATGCAGCATCCGGTTCGCCATCGTCGCATTATTTCCCCTCTGCGCCTTCTTGTCCCGCGACGTGTCCCGCCTGAGAGCAGCTCCGCGCGCGCGCGCGCGCGCGCGATCTTCACCGCTCGCCTCTGCTGCCTTACTCGCCTGCCTTGCCTGCCTTACCTGCCCTGCCTGCCTGCCCAGGCTCGGGACTCGTGAAGACGTGCGCGCTCGCTGGTGCCTCTTTCTCCTTTCTCTTCGCTCGTCCTCATCCTCTTTCCTCTTCTTTTCTCACAGCCATCCCTCGTTCCTCTCCTTCCTTCTCGCACGTCGAGAGAGAAAGAGAGACAGAGAAAATCCACCTCCTCTTCTCCCTACGTGCTATTTATAGGGGGACACGAGGGTGGCCCCCGGACTCCGCACCTGGGCCACGGGGACAACGGTGTCCCGCTGTGTGGCTCGTGCACGATCCCCTGGTACCTTCTTTTCCTTTTCTTTATTCACCTCAGCCGACGTGACACCACCGCCGCCGCCACCACCACCACCACCACCACGATCGCCACCCTCGTCCTGCCGGCGGACGGCCTTCTCGATCTGGAACGGTGTAAATTATTCAGCGCTGATCAGAGTCCGTTGCGGCTAGCCCAATGCACCTCTTTCTTTCTCGAGAACGAGGGAGAAGAAACGAGATTAAGAAGTGCAAGTGCGGCGAGTACCTCAAAGCTAGGATTTCGCTACCTCCTTAATGAGCTCGTCCACGGAGACGGTTCCCTCGGGTGCTGGTTCCTCGTCCGCCGGGATCTCGGATCGAAGCAATCGATTCCTCGTCATTACATCGTAATTTCAAAATTCCACCTTACACGCGAGCTCGAGCCCATTCCGCGCGATACCGCAACGCGAGGCCGCTCCTGGCACTGAGAAAGTAACAGTCACGTTCGATTCTCGGGATCCTCGACACCGGCGCATCCGACGAGGACCAGTTTCCCCGGAGAGCTTCCCTTCCTCCATGCCGATCGACTCGAGCCGTTCCTCGTACCGATTTCCTGGTCGGGACAGGTCGAGAGACGATCTTAAGAGGCCGCGAAAGAAGAAGAAGAAGCGGAGGAGGAGGAGGACATCGGGGGCGAGTTGATCTCGGTATGGCGTTGAAATCCGCGCGTCACTTCGGTAAACGTCGATGTGCTCGGGCGCAGGTGCGGCCACTGCTTCCGGGGAGTCACCGTCGGCTTCTTACGCGATCCCATTCCACCTGCGGGTTCTTCCATCACGGATTCAAAGCCGTGGAGAAAGATCCGCGCGTCTCCTAGCATTCTCTCTCGAACGACAAGATCGTTTCGCCGTTTCGAGAGAGAGAAGAAGAAATGAAAAAATTCGAGACTTACCCCCCAAAATCCACGGATTCCTGCTTTCTCACGGAATCACCCGTGGTCCACCAGGCCATCCTGTTTGCCCTACGGGACTCCAGGGCTCGCTAAGTGGCGCGATATCTCTTCAACTTAAAGGACTCTCAGGATCCTTTCGAGGACGCGTCTCGCTAGACGGCTACGTTCCGCGCGGCCGGCGGAGCGGGCCGCGTCCGTCGAGGGCAGCCGCGCCCCAAAGTAAACTACGGTATTTCAGGGTTTCCGTGTAAACGCAGGGCAAACAGCGCGCGGGAGAACGGCATGAGCTTCGTGTCGAGGGGTTTTCACGATGTGTAAACAGGAGGAGGACCGTCCCGATGGTAGGGATGGACAATGGGGAAGGGTGGTGGAGAGGGTGAATGGAGAGTACGTTCGACGAGGAAAAGAGACTTATGCTCCCACGCGATGGGTACCTTCTCGTGGTCCGGTCCTCATAAAGATGTTACGACTGCCATTATTATTTTAATTACCGGAAGTCTATCTACACCGTGTATTTGCATTATATTTCGCAAGGGATCGTTCTCCTCCCTCGAGAAAATTCTACGAGAACTCGTCAACGATCCCAAGGAGTTTCGCGTGTATCGTGGTCTCAATGCAGGACGACGCGCAGCAAACCTTTCGCATTCACCTTCGATCTCGACCAATGAGAAGGCTACGTGCGAGCTACGGACCCTTACGATAGGTCTCTCTTCGAAGCTCTCGTGAAAAAATTAACGTAACAATGGCGTCTCAGAATCGTCGATCGTCTCTTCTCCACCCTTCTTCTCCTGCCACCAATTTCCTTCTCTCCGCGACGCAAATTACTCCTCGACTGCGGCCGAGGCATTCGCGGCCAACTTCTTCCCTGTCGAGCGGTCATTCAATCCGCGACGTACAACGGCGGATAATTATCGGATCGCCGGATAAAAAGTTTCACGTTACATTGGCCTCCCTCATTATGTAGGTGCGTCGTCCCCCTATCTGACGCATAAATCAAGGAAATACGAGGCGGACAATTTCCGCGTTTCGATCTCTCTAGCCCGTGGTGTAGGAGCGCGCGCACGGCGCATCGTCGGCAAATATTTGCAACACGTCGGTATTACTTACTTAGGCTCATCTGCCTCGTTTCTTCCCTCCTCCTTCTCCTCCACAACCTCTTTCCACTTCCCTCTCCCCATGCCCCACCATTCTCTTATTCACCACCCCTTCTCCCTCTCGCGCTTCCGCCTCGTCTCCACTCTTCATCGCTCTCTCGACTTCTTCTTCTTCTTCCTTTACCTCGCCTCTTGTGTCCATTTCTCCGCGCAAAGCCTCGTCCGCGAGGCGTTAAGAGACTCTTAAGAGCGAGCGTGCGCGTCCGCGCGCACGCACACGCGCGGAGAGCACGACAGCAATGGCAAGCAGGAATGAAAAACCAACATTCCGAATTCGATGGTCACTAGGCATTCCACGGGACCGTTGACAGGGGAATAGCAGTAATGGTATTCGCCTGGTTGCCGTGTATGTGTGAGAGAACGATGCGCGCAGATCTGTCGTCTTACCTGCAGGTTCGAACCTGCAGGTACGTACCGGCCGGGGTCCCACGGCAAGTGTAAATCAGTGTGTAAACGCAAGCCGGCAAACATTGCAAAATGGGGAATAATGTCGGGACGGTGAATCAGTGGTTGGGATCGAATCTGTGGGCTTCGGTTTCACGGAAAGATTGGAACGAATGAAAGAATCATCTCCTCGTCGGTCTACCACGTCTCCACTCGGGAACATTTTACGGCGGAAGATTTAATCACCGTGGATAATGCGAGGATTGTTCGGCCATCTCCGAGATGTAAACTACAACGAGCGTTAACGATCCCCCTCAGAATGCAAATCGTATCGCATTCGCGATTTCATTACACTTTACGACGCGAGCAGGCCTGTACGGACGGGGGCGGGCGCGCGGCATGGCAGCGCGTCGGTGGGACTTCGCGTGGCCCCTATCTGCCCGCAAATTGCAACGCAAATTGATAATTTCCTCGCGCGGCCCCAAATTGCTGTGCACAATTTAATTAGAAGCTACGACTGTGTTGAAAGGTGCCATTACATCGTACCTACCACGTGCCGCGTGTCTACCATTGAAAACGTACGCACGCGTCGTCGCGTACTTTTATCGCGTTCACGACGAGCTTTCCTCCACGAGGAAAATTGAAATAGCAACGGTACGAAGCCGAGATGCGCGTACCAAGACAAATCGAAGGGAAGCGCGAGCTTGAGATAAAATCCACTCGGATCTTGACCGACGATACGAATCTAGAGAGGGGAGGACGCGAGAGCCGGCTTCGTTCCCCAGTGGGGTTGCGCGACGGTCACGGCCAACGAAGCAACGAAGTCAGGCGGCCGCGCGAGTCTCCTAGGTCCGGGTCAGGTAGACGCTTGCGGATCGGAAGAAGAAGTCGCCCGCGTTTAAAGTTTAAGCGCGACGAGTCGCGCCTCGCGTTCCCGGTACCGCTACTTTGCATAATAATTAATCAGGCGTTGCACCTCATAACGGGCGATTTCCGCCGATGCCGCCGCCACATCTTCTTCTTCTTCTTCTTCTTCGTCGACCGCGAATGGTGCTGGAGAAGGAGAGAGGCAGAGAGAAAGGTCGAGGATAGAGAGAGAGAGAGAATCACGAAGCCCGAGAGGAGATAGGCTCCTTCGAAACCGGCTCCTCTTAAAAGGTGGATCGAGGAAGGAAGATATACCTCACGAGGAGAAGTACCAGGCGCAGAAATAATCGGCCATTACTCGATGTTTCCTCCCCGCGCGTTCGATTATACGCGTCCGATTAGAGTCCGAGACGAGAGTGGAGCCGCCACCGCCGCCGCCAGGAGGAAGTCGAAGAACCCGGCGGATGCCGCGAACGGGCGCGTTACGTAACTCGATCATCGAGGAGGCTCGCGCGGATTATCGTGCCGCGCGGCCCACCACCACCGACAGCTTTATGCCCGGACTCGTGAGGTGCCGCTGGTGAATTTAATCGTTCGAGGCCAGCTGTAAATCGCGGCGATGATAGCCGCGCCCCGAGTGAACGAGCAGGAGAAACGTGGCGCGCGGATTTTAGTAGAGCGAAAATTCTTTCGACGACCCGCTCGAGTAGGACTAGCTGTGGAGAATTGAATTTTGGAAAGTATCATGTGATCGGAGAAAGGGCGAGGATAGAGAGGAAGATGCACCAGGCGGAATATCCTTTTCTCCGGCAATTACGCTCATCTCACCTCGCCCCAGCCTGCGAGAACTTCCTGCGCAATCTACTCGGCCACCTCCGATCATCCTCATTAATGCAAGGACCCTAACCTATGCTCAAGGCAAATCATTAGTTCCCGTCTCCCTCGGCCACCCTTCCTAACCCCCTCATATTAGATCCACCTGCGAAGAAGCACGAAAAATCCAACGTACCCGCATCTACATCCAGTAATTCCGTGTCTCGCGGAGGCCACGATGGAATCATCGTAAAAACACGATCCTCCCTCCTGCCCCACCTTCCCCAGAAGCCCCGCACAAGCCATTCTAATCTCGTCCGAAACCCCTACTTCGCCATCTCCCCACGGATAATTTCTCTCTCATCATCGCGCGGCTTCCTTCCTTCGATCAATCCAGAAGGTAGAATCCTCTCCTACCTTCCACGTACCTCTTCTCCCGTTTCGCGATCCACGAAGACCCTCCAGCCCCATTTGGTCTACCTACCCAGACATTCCATCGTCTTTCGAGAAAGTAGTCTCGGCAAAAAGGAGGGACTCGACGAAATTCTCGGGGGTGGCTGCGTAAACGATCGAATCGAAGGACGAAGGAGATACGTAGAGAAGTTAGAAATAAAGAACGAGGAGATGGTGGTGGATGAAGATTGAGAGGAAGTGGTGCCGACCGGAGAAGCGAAGGCATTTTCGATCTTCGGCGCGAGCCTTAAATCATCGGCCCTTCCGAGAAGCTATCGATCCCTCATCGAGACCTTCTCCTCCTCCTCCACCTCCTCGTGGGTCGATTATCGCGCGCGCTGAATTATGCACCGAGCTGGTGGATTCGCCCGAAGAAACTTGGGCGACGGCGACCACGACGACGTTCAGGAGGAGGAGGAGGACGATGAGTACGATCCAAGAGAAAGAACGTGGAGGGAGCTGCTCTCCTCGTTGCGAACGGGACGAGGGCGCGGTAATTGATGGCCTCTAATGGGCCAAAGATTACAGTGTGCCGTGTTTTAATTACCGTGATCATCCCGCTCCCTTCCTGTTATTACCGCGGGGTGGAGACCGAGGGTGGGGATCGATATGCGAACGAGCGCGAATCGATGATGCGAGCCCTCCGAAGTTTTCGATTATCGGTGGGCTCCTCCCGTCGACGATTCTCTTGGCGGCGCGGTGGAGGAGGAGGTGGACGTCTACGATACTCTCGAGATCGCGAGACCGTCTATTATAACACTCGCGACGTGGCAATCTCCGGGTGGATGCGAGGTAGAAGCTCGCGCTGAAGCCGAGCGGGACGAGGTGGAGATCTTCGTGGTCGGGGTGGCTCGGAGCGCGCGGGCCGATAGTTTATTTCGCGATAAATATGAAAGATGTTAATTTTAGCGGAAGGGGCTGCCGATAAGAGTGATGCATCGACCACTGGAACGGGTGATAGCGGTAATGGCCTCTGAGAATAGACCACGGGGATTCGAGAGCAGGTTCTCTAGGCGTTCGTTATTAACTTCCTGATACAGGCTGCGCGTGATAAATTTGGGAGGGGTATCCTTCTTCTCTACTCGCGGGCACTGAGAGCGGGCGCGCGCGCGCGCTTTGACGTATCGTTTATCGCGTCTCAGCTATCTCGAGACGATCGCGCATAAGATACTCGTCGTGACGTACCTGATAAAGGACTCTACGCGTAATCCGCGATATCGAATTGCAACGTTACTTCGGGGCGCGTTTGACTCCCCGTTCGCGCCGAGGGCTACGCGCCAATGAGAACGGCCAAGAGGAAGTGTTCCAGTCCACCTGACGATACCGTATCGCAATCGTTTCGAGATTTCCGAGGCTAAAGAGATCGCTCGTAAACCCACGATGTTTGTCGATCCACGTGACACTAATTTTCTCACCTATCTCACCGATCCCGGGCTCCTTCTCGTTTACCACCCGTGGGACCAGAGACCTCGACTCGCTCACCAGCACGAATCGATTTACTCGATTACCGCGAAATTCCACGGACGCATCTTTCTCGAGATGGAAATGTCCGCGCGGCAGCGTCCGTCCGTCGTTTCGTGCCTGAAAATGCAAAAGCGTTTCCTCGGAGCAGAGGGAGCGGAGTGCTCGAGCCGACGCGCCGGACAGAAGGAGCCACTTATCGATTACTCGTGAAGAAGTCGTCGCATTCTCGGTGAGCGGCCTGCCCACGGCTCGCCTCTCCTCCTCTGCTGCGGTCTGTTTACACGAGTCGGGGCTACTCCTCGAAGCTGGAGAAACTACAAAGTGCACGCGGCACTGTGCGAGTTCGCCACGGCCAAGGGCGGCCGCCGGGTGAAAGTCGAGAGCCGTGAAGAGGCACGGAGAAGGTGGCGAAGGAACGTGGCGAGGCGCGAAGTAAAAGGCCATTTGAGCAGACGAAACGGATGCTGCGCCAGCTCGAAATTTTCTTCCACGAGATAGAAAAGGCACAGGAGGAATTTTTACCACGTCGAACATACGCACACCGGAGCACTCTCTGCGATCGACTATCGGTACCAACGACGTCCACAATTCTCCGATCGGCATTTCTACTGCGCTCAATTACACCGAGCGAATTGATTAAATTGAAATTCTACGAGGGAGCGACGAAAGCTGAGAATCGGCCAAAGTCACCGGACATAATGAATCTTTTTTTCCAACCGCGGAAGTGGTCGACTCGCGGTGGATGGAAGGAATGCAAGTGACTCGCGGTCAAGTTATGCGGACGGCAATAACATAGAGTTAATTGCGCTCGTGCACGCGCCGTGTGGTATTCCGCGTGACGACGACGACGCGCGGACGTACTCTCAGCGCGAAACTCCTTTAACCGTTAAAGATAAAACCACGAGCCTCGCGGTCTCGTCTCACGGGCAATCGTCCTGCACTACCCCAGATGCACATTTTACTAACAAGCGTACCCTCGAGTCTTCCTCGAGCGAGAGAACGAGAGGACGAGAGAATCGCGAGCTCTCGCAGTGTTCGAGGCACGCGAAATTATCGGGATAGTACTCTTGCGGTGAGAGGTCGCGAAAGAGAAAGAGAAAATATAATGCCGCGGATGGCTCGAATGGACAAACTGGGAGAGGGTGAGGTGGAGACGACCGCGATGATAGATTTTCTATAGGCGAACCGGGAGAAGCAAACGAGAAAGGGCGGTGTAGGAGAAGAGAAAGAAACGTAACGAGGGAGGTGAGAGAGAGAGAGAGAGAGAGAGGGGAGGAGAATCGTGGGAGAGGGTGAAGGAGGTAATGCAGACGAGAGAGAAGAAAGAGAGACAGGGAGAGAACAGAAGCGCGGAGAGAGAAGAATGGAGAAGATGATTATCTTGCGAAGCTGTGGGCACCCGACACGATGCGATCTCCCGGCGAGATATTACGATACAGAGCAAATCGCCGCATCTTGCGGTATTACGCGTTATTACGTGCTGCCGAGCGATCGAGCGGGGCACGATCGACACCAAGGGGACGTTTCAATCGCGACGGAAAGGATCCGGAGAAAATGAGAGGAGAAAAGCAGAAGAAGTGCCGAACGGAGCGCGCCAAGAAGCCTCCCGGCAGAATTACACACGCCTCTTCTTTCGTCGACTTTCCGAATTTCCTCTCGCTTAAACTCCTCCGGAGCATTTTTCGAATCTGCAAAAAAGAAAGCAGAAACAAGCAAGTAAAGTGAGTGGAAGCGCGAGTAGAAGGAAGATTCTCGCGTACCTACATTCCTCTCTCCGGAGGGAATCACGGCGAAAGCCGCGAGTTACTCAGCCTCGACCCTTAATCTCCCCCACGGTCATTTCCAAGCATTTCGATAATTCCGGGTGGCGAGATGGTGGTGGTGGTGCCGGTGAGTGGAGCGGTGCAGGCGAGGCGCGCGGTTTCGCCGAACGCGCGCGTATATAATGGAGCCCGTGCGCGCACGGAGAGGAGAGAGCTTCGTAGAGAGAAGGATGAGAAAAAAAGGCGAAGGAAAGGAGAAGAGGAGGGAGAGAATAGGAGAGAGCCCGCGTAGAGAGATGAATCCGTGGAAGCGCGCGAGGAGAGTCGTGAGGTTTATCCTCGAAGCCCACATAATTCCAGCTCAGGTAGGTCTATAAATAGAGAGACCCCGAGTGTACGTGTTGCCGACCTGTTGCTCTCGAGCACCCTCGTGTGAACGCCGAGGCCCTGACTAATCGAACCCCGTTGTTCCTCCTCGCGTTCCTCTCTCTCTATCTCTCCGTTTCTCCTTCCTTTCTCGCTCTCCCCTCCCGTTTCGTCGATCCGTACCTCACGCTCCTCCAACCCGTCGTTCGTGCCCAAAAGCACTCGCCGCGCACGGAGAGAGGTCATTAGGCGTAATGAATACCCGATAGCCCCTTAACCCTCAATATAATCACCTCCGCGAGTCGAGAGAGAAAGAGAGAGAGAGGGAAGAGGAGCCTCCTCCTTTCTCGGAGACGGAATTTCGATATTACACATTCTACCGAAACTCGAAATTGCCATTTCGATCCCCTCCTCGTGATCTTCGTTCGATGTTATTGGAGCAGGCGAATGTTCGAGGTAGGATATTATTAGGTCGGACTTACGTTGCAGATCGTACTTGAAATTATATTGCTGGTTCCTTCATTTTACAGAACTCCGTGGAGGAGAGTTGTGATTCGCGAGTAAAGTAAAACGCTCGCTTGTAGCGCCTAGCCCGGTCTGCTGTCCGATGATCGCGTCGATCCTCGGGGCCAAAGGGGGTCCAGGTTGGAATTGTTTGGTGCACTTGGCACGCGGAAGTCACCTTCGGGGGTGACGAAGGATTCTCCTCTCCCTCGAGGGTGAAACTTCGCCGGATGCGACTACGCGTCGACCGTTCCGCCTGCTCGACACGAGAAGGGAGGAGAGGAAGGGAGACGCGGCGCGCGAGGTGCAGAGGAGTGGGGAAGTGAGAGAAGGAGGAACGACGAGAGAAACGAAGGTAGAGGGGAAGACGAGCTCCCGCTAATTGTCATAATTAACCGTGGAAGAGTTCCCAGGGTCAGGCAAGGAGGTTAGAAACATCGGTGGCTGATCCTCTCCGCCACCGCTAATGGTAGCAGGGTCACGGAACTTTATCGCTCGCTCTGCAATTTGCATAACGTCATTTACCCTCCGCTCTTTCTCTCTTTCTCTTGCTTCTCCGCAATCCTCGTCCTCCTTCGATCGCCTTCTTCGTATTCTCAGAGTCCAAACCCAAAGCATCGATCTTCCGATCTCAACCCCCCCCCCCCCCCCTCGTTCTCATAATACGAAACACACGAATTAGTCTTCGGAAGGCGCCTCGTCCGCGTAAACTCACCGATCGACAATAGCACGTTCGCAAGAGGAAGGGTCGTAAATGAGGAAAAAAAGGAATTCTCGCAAGAAGACCCATAATTTAATCTTTTCCGCGAGCCTCCGGTGACGTCTGGCCACGCCCACTATTCGTGCAAGTTCCCTACATACTTCGAGATTTAGATTCCTACTGGATAGAGCCTGAGCTCTACTCTACGTCCAATATACCGGTGTTATCGCGGAACGGATTATTCCGTAGCGCCGCGCTGGAAAGGATAAAGAGTAATTAGGAGGGTGGGGAAGCTTCCGTTTGATATGGGCGTTGCGTGTACCGTGTACTCGCCTAGACATCATAATTCTGCGCACCGTGATCGCGAAATTACACGTAATGCCTTCTTAATTACACTTTAATCGTGAGCCCTATCGCGCATTCGTTCCTCCCGCGGTATAACATTGAATTAAGTTCTCGCTCTCGACGCGCTTGAAAGTTGGGAGAGTTTTGGTTTCTATTTCAAAAAGACGAGGGAAGAAGTCCGCGATTTAAAAGCACCAAGTTCTTCATCCTCAAGGACGTAGATTCTTTTACAAACAGCCGATCACCTTAAAAGCGTATCCATCCGTTCGACTTTCCGTTGGAGCACGGAGCACCACGCGGTCAGCAACGTCCCCTGCGCGATCTCTCGTGGCACCCAGAGGGCAGCAATCTCTTAACGGGAAAATTGCCCTTTAAGTTGGAAGCTCGCGTATCGCGAGAGGTAGAACGAGGAGTTGGAAACGTCCGTGCCCACGGGGTGAAGAAACATCGAACTCACCGCGAGTACACCCACCCTTAACATCTCGTTACATCCTCCTCTCCTCCCGTACTTCTGTAACATTCCTCGCGGAAGATCCTCAGCCGTAACACTCCCCCGTAACATCGGAGAACGTCCTGTTAACCGAGAGAGATGGTAGAGAGCGCTCGTCGAATGGAGAATGCGCACCCTCGAGAAGATCGTCCGAGAGCGCGGCGGCGCTGTCAATTATCGGCTTTTTAGTAGTTCGAAACGTGCTGCCCCCCTGTGCGCTTGGACTCTCCCCAGTTGGTGGAGAAGAAGCGCGCGAGAGAATTCAAAGATGAAACGTCAGGTCTCTCGAGCACTGTGGCAGACGCGCTCGAGCATCGTCGAATCTCCTCGCTTTTAAGAGGGACGGACGGACGTGGCGCGACGATTCTGTGTTAGCGGTGGTAGTGGTGGTGGCGGTGCACCCGTTAGTCATTCGTCGAGATCGCACGATCGCACTCGTCGGGACAGAAGCCGACGTGACACGGAAGTAACCGTTTCCCGTCGTGTCGCTCTCGCAACGACGAGCTTCTGGACCCTCTCTCCTACCGCTTCTCTACCCCTTCTTCCTTTTCTCCCTTTGCCCCTCGAGAATTTAATCCTCGCCGGTGTGTTCCTGCGATCCCCTCTTCTTCTCGGTTACGGCAGATTCTGTGTCGATCACCCCGCGATACTCTCGAAGGCGGTGATATCGACCAGACACGTTTTATTACGGATTGAAGTAATTCCGAGCGAGCGAACGAAATTGACGTTTAATTGGGGATTTCTTTTCTAAAGAGAGAAGGATCGTGAAATTAATGGAAAAAATGCCCTAGGACGCTTTTATCTTGGGGCTCGTGCGGAAAGCGAGGGATGAAGGAACGGTCGTAGCGATGAATTTGCAGACGCGTCGTTAGATGGGGAAAGGGAGAGGCGGATACGTGATACGGAAGTAATCGTTTTTCGTCCTGTCGCTTTCACGTCGGACACTGCGACGAGAGTCGCTTCTGACCCTCGAGAGAGTTTAATTCCCGTTCGGCGACCATCCTCCGTTATGGTGCCGATATTGTATAGCGGGGCCCTGTTCTCCTCCTCCTCCTCCTGTCCCTCGAGCTACTGGCAGCTTTGTGCACGGTCAACGTCGGTCAGAGGTCGAATGCATAACGGAGGATGCAGCCCGCGCGCGGATATAGCGGCCGACTAATTCGGAGCGCGCGCTACGGAGTTCATCGTTCGAGAGGGACTCGACGAAAAAAACAATATCAATTTCGAAAATAATCGTTCGTTCGATGCTCTCTCCAGCTTTCGTGAGATCTTCCTCGATCTACGATCGGATACAAAATAATAATAATCGATTAATTCACTCGATTCGTTTCGTCGCTTGCCCACGATCTGAAAATTCGCGAAGACCCTCTCGCTAATGAAAACATATATACAGCCATATGCAGGTCGTGCGAGGCGCAGCGTCATTAGGATCATCGAGCGGGCCGATCTGAAACCCTTTCAAACGTCGTCACCCGCCCTCCCAAGCTTTCCGTGGAACTCGTTCTCGATAGGATCGTCGTGTCTACCTGATTGGCCGTCTCCTCCTCCACCTCCACCTCGTGTGTTCTCGAACAACACCAGGGTGTTCTGGACCGGTTCCACTTTTGCCCTACGGAGGCTGCGAGCAGCGATTCGCAGAGTGGACGAATCGATTTGCATAAGGGGCACGCGGTCGTACGCAACGAGCTTACTCTCGTTCCCTCGATTCTCTTAACCGGGAGAGTCGCCAAAAATCTCGAGTATCCCGATTTATCGTGACTCTTCGGTAATCAAGTGGGGTTGATAAGCTGTAAGGTATGATGGAACGGTGAAAAATCGTGACGTAGGAAAGTCGGCCGAGCACGGCGTCTTTTCTACGTCAAGGTGGAGGCGAAGGTGGAGGAGGAGGTTGCAGGACATCGTAACGCGGGACCAAGCCCGACTCGCCCACGGTCTCCGATTTTTTTTCTCTCCACCTCTCTCTCTCTCTCTCTCTCTCTCTCTCTCTCTCTCGTCACTGAGATCCCGATGAACGGCGGGGAGTCCGTTCCCAGGTGAAGGTAATCATATTCCGCGTTCCACGGTAATGGTGAACGAACGTAGCTACGACATAGCCGGGGAACGAAGGAACGAACGTAGGAACGAACGAACCTACGAACGCGAACGAAGCAACGAACGAGCGACGGGGCCTCGGGGACGTAACGGAACCGCCTGGCATGGCATGGATGGGGCTCCCCTTTCTCCCTCTCCTCACTTTTCTATTCTCTCCTCGAAGCGGTGGGTGCTTGTCCTAAACACCTATGGTTCTTCTTCTGGCTCCTCTTCCTCCTCCACCTTCTTCTGGTCGCCGTCGTCGTACCCTTGCACCTTCTCGTCGAGGAGGTTCCTCGCAATTATCGCGCCCGCCACGACCACCGGTTATCGTCGAGCACGCCGCGCGCCGCTCGGTAAGATTCTCTCAGATCGTTATCGTTCCCGTCGTAGACGTGGCAGAGGGCTCGAGAAGCGAGAGATGAGGGAGAAAGAGGTGAAACGAGAGGGAAAGAGAAGGGAGAAGAATAGAGAGAGAGAGTCCCGTCCCTAATCGCAACTAACGTCGGCGCGTCGGTGCCTAGCCTTTGAACTCGATCTCCCCTGGCGAACGATCAAGGTAATGGCAATATAAGCGCGGTTAAGCGCTTCCATTTGTTCGCGCGAGATATCGGCGCCTCGTCACCATTTATCGCCCATAACTCAACGTCCGGGACGATGGGCACTATGGGTAGCATGGGCGGCTTAGTCAAGGTCCCGAGATCGTGAGGCGAGCCACACTCGGCCAAGAGGAATCTCCTCTTTTTCTCTCCCTCTTATTTATACTCTCGGAAAGCTCGCGAAACGGAACATTCCGCGGAATATCTCGAGGCGAGCTTTTGAGAGACGGTGGAGCGCTCGTCGAGAGCGCAAGTGAAATTAGTCGTGGTTCGGCGGGTTCGAGTACAGCCCGCCACCACCGCCACGGCCACGTAGGTTTCACGTAGAGCTCGCGCTCGAGCGAGATGGAAAGTAACTCGCGCGCGCGCACGGTGCAACGAATCGAGGCGCTTCGACGCGTGGAACGGCGCGTAGAGAGCCTCTATGGGGACGGAGACAATGGGAAAGAGTGAAACGCGACGAAAGTGGGAAAGGGTGGGCGTGCGAGTGGAAACGAGATGGAAAGGGCCTGGGATGTGTGGAGAGTAAGGGAGAGAGGAGAAGAGGAGACATTCTCATTCACGACACGCTTTACGCACGGGTGTGTCGTTTCTGGGTTGTCGGCCAGCGCTGGTGCTCTCCGTGGTACATGCGAAGAGGAATGAGATGATTCGAATAAGAGAACGAAAGTAATGGCATTATCATCGTCGAGTGACGCACGAGCTCGCCAACAATTTTCACTTTACTCGGTTCCATCGTGAAATCGAAGGTTCCGGAGATCTCGACGCGTGAAGGAACGACACGTAACACTCGAAATGGATCGCGAACACTTTCAATGCGGCCCTGCTACATCCACGACGGTTGTTGGCGGGCATGCGCGTCTGTCCGTGTGTGCGCGCGGGCGCACGTGTGAACGCGCGAGTATCCGCGCGTTCCGTACGTAGGTACGCGCGACGCGTGTGTGCCCGTGCCCATTCACCGAATTCCCCTGTTCAATGAGCCGTACCTTGAATACGAAATGACGTAAGGTCCCACGTGTCTCCCTTCTAGCAATTTTCCAACGCAAGGTATTCTCCTTATCCGAGCTCTCCTCGTGTACGACGCGACGTACGATAACGATTGTCTGAGCAGAACGGTCAGTTTCCACTTTTCGCACGCTTCTCAATAGGCTCGTGCGTCGCCCTGTACTCTCACCAAGAGACGCTCTAAGAAGACATGGAAAATACCGTGGACACCTCGAATTTCTCTTCTCTTCGTAAAAAACGTCCTAAAATCTACTTCAAATACTACTCGATCAACGTTAACAGTTCCAACCCTACATCTTGCTTAAATTAATACGAACTCTCGCCCTTTCGAGGCGCCTACCTAAAAAGAAGTCCGCGAGCGCAAGCGATTAAATCAAAGATAAATCCTTCCTCCAGGACACCCATCGACTCGGGAGGAAGACGCTCGACCTTCCCCCCGTCCGGAGCGGCTCTACGGTGCCATTTCTAACATTCTAATCGCAGGATCGCTCTCAAGAAGGTAGCCCGCATAGTCCAAGCACGCCTCGCGAAACGATCTACGTGCGAACGCGTCTCAAGGAGCGCATTCGCGCTTGCCAGAAGGAGAGGACTCATCGTGCGAATAGAGGGGCGCATTCCCACGCACCCACGCCACTCGTAAAGTCGCGTCACACACGTAGGCAGACGAATTGTACTTAACGCACCCCGTCTCCCTACCTGCCTGACTGACTGGCTGGCTGGCTGGCTGAGTTCTCTCGTCGTCGCGAGTCCCTCGAGCCACCACCACCTTCACCTCCTGTGGATCTTCATGTCTCAACTAATACCCACGCGAAACGAGCATACGCGCGTCACCGAGCCTCGGAGTGTGGAGCGCGTGCGAATTCGCCCTTGCTCTCCTCCTTCACCAGCTCCTGCTCCTTCCTGTCCTCGTGCTCACGTTTAAACGCGTACACCAGTTTGCGAGAACTGGCCGGTCAAAGTGCGAAGGCATGCGACGATTGGCTCGCTTCCAGGCGTCGCGCTACCGGTACGGCCAGCTGTCAGAACGGGTCGACAGTTACACGCCAGAATGCAACCACCACCGTCTAAGCACCACCACCACCGAGAGACGGGATGAATGCAATCCTACGTACGGCGTCGCCTTTTGTCGAGTTTCCTCGGCCGGCGCCGTGTTTGATTGCGAGCGACGTGCGAATGTAACACTTTACGTTGCACGCTCGCGCATTCAGATTCGCGGTCAGGGTAATCGACGAAGAACGGGGTGAATGATAATGAGGTGAAACGTTGATTGGAATTGTCTGCGTGGATGGAGTGCCCCGTACGTGGCACTCGGCGCGTCTCATCAATGCGATCTATAATTGCGGAATTTTATTGTATTATTGTGCGAGAGTTGGGTGCCTGTGAGGTATTGCTCGATTAAAGCGTGAGGCTCGAAATACTTGAGAATCACGAATATCTTTTTTGAAAAGAAAATGAGAGATCTAACGAGGTATTCTTTCCTATGTTACAGGAGACGGAAAAAGTCTGCCGACATGTCGGCGTTGAACTCCGGGCTCTGTAGACCCGGGATAATTCTCTGCTTAATATTCATCCTGGCCACGCAATCCACGCATTCTGGTAAGTCCGATGAGAAGAAATTCGCACGTAAACTCACCGGGCGCGAATACTTTTTTTCCTCGTGTGCATAGCTTCCGTCCATCGCGGTCCTACTTTTTATGAAGATGGAAAAAAAACAAGCGAAAAAGGTGAGCACGATTTATCTAGGGTCACGGCACAAAAGGATGATATTAATTTACAAAGAATCCACTATCCGACGTCTGAACTTGGCAACGGGGTCCGAACGAGGCAGACACGTTCCATCAGGACGTCGAACCTCTCCTTTTACCTCGCCTTTACTCGTTTCTCCCCCCCTCTTTCCATCCTTCTCGCTCACCCTCTCCCTCTCCCTCTTATTCTCTCGGCGAGACTCTTCTTCGCCAGACGCGAGAACGTCTTACCTCATAACGCTCACCTCTTGGCACCGTGAGGCGCGTTGAACGCCCGAAGGTGCTTTCCCATGGACCTCGCGCGCACCATATTCGTTCCTTCTCGACGCCGACGTCTCTCGGGGTCGCTCGTCGTCTCGGGTCGCTCGCCTTCCTCCGCTATCGCTCGGGCCTTCCACGCTCCTCTTCGCGGTACATCGTCCTCAGCCACTTCCGTTTTAGTCGGAGCCGGTCTCGTTGCTCGTGGGGTTCGAGGACCTCCGGCACACGAGCGGATGCGGGCTACCGCGAACTTCGAGAATCAGAATCAACGATGAGAACTGAGAGAAGGTCGTTCTATTTAACGCAAGGTTCGTCAAGGCCGCTCTCGCGCTCGATCGTTCGCAGAAACGACGCTGCGAAAAGAAAAATTATCCATCAGCCTCGATATATCGTCGGTGACCCGGCAACCTAGATCGCTATTAATCTCGCTACTCTCGCTCATCACTTTCCCATTCTAGTCACGCTAGACAATCTGGCACGAAGTGTGTGCCACACCTGCCGGCCATTTCCCTATGCAAGATCGCGAAAAAGACAATTCCACCGATCCTCCACCTTCTCCCAGGATTCCTCTGGAAACGCAACCGCGGACGGTCGAGGCACGCAATCCACAAGTCAGGTGCGATAAGGCATTTTGTACCTCCATTAGCGTCCCTGCAATCTACATTACGCTACCCACGATATAAATTATGCGACACGCTCGCTCACGTCCTTCCTATTCTCGTTCTTCTTCGTCCTCCACCTTCTCGTCTTCTTGCTCGAGGTGTATCGAGGCGCGAGAGGAGCTCACCAGTCCTGAGAACGAATCGGTCCTGTTTCGCGTGTAGGCGCGCAAGAACGGAGAGTAAGAACGAGAAAGAGAGAGGAAGAGGGAGCAAGAGAAACCGATCCGATCCGAGGCGAGGCGGAACGTTCTCGGAAGAGCGCGTTACCGCGAACACGGCGAACGTGCAAAAACGTTGCATCGCCAATGAGGCCTCATTGAAGATGCGCCGTTTTTGCGCGCGCGCACGCGCGCCCGAGCGCGCACCTCCTCCTCGCGTCCTCGTCAATTGCCCGTCGACGCTCTTCGACGAAGAGCAGGTGCGGATAAATGGGCGGGTACGAATTGAATTCCCCGACGCGCCGGACGTCGAACGAAGGGCGTGAGAAGGTTAGAGAGAAAGATCCACTTCCTGCGGATCCTCGATCCTCTTCTCCTTTTCGCAAGGATGCATCCTTCGCTTCTACGTCCTCGCATGCGCATCCTCTCGCGAGCAGTTCCGGCATAATGCCGAAAGGATTCACCGACGACCCCCATTTCCATTCGCTCCTGCTAACCGAGTCCTCGGAAAGTCACTCCGTATCGAAACCCTGCTGAATCCACCGGGCAGATCCAGCAAAGGCAACGCGGGAACCAAACGAAATACCGTGTCAACGTGGGGTAGGAATGCGCGCGCCTATTCCACACGCTTGTCTAGCGCGTTCCGAGAAGAGAGGAGCCGCGCTCACGCGCGAGTCAATCGCGATCCTTTCTCGGCGGATAATCGGCCCTCGATTCATCGGCGTGCCGCGCGCCGATTTCGGAGTCCCTCGCGGAAGTGACCCCGCGCGGCCGGGAAAGGCGCGTCGCGAGTGTCGCCCGTACTCAGCGTGAGGATGGAACGGGCGAAGGAGTCTGAGGCGAGGACGGGGAGACGGAGACGAGCGTGGGGAGGAAATAAAGAGTGGAGAGGAGAAAGAATGAGAGGAGGAGAATGAGGAGGATGAGAATACGATGGCACACAGCTGCGCGGCATAGCGGTTCCTACCACGCGACATTACCTTGCATCCAAGCGATGCCGTGAATTCTGGTCAAACCTGTAAGAGCCCCCCGAAGAGGAAAGTCGCACGCGTGCTGCTCCTCGGAGGAGCCCAAGAGATGTCACTGACCGGCGGTACCTCAACCGTTGCCCACTTACGGTCCATGTCGCGGAGGCGCACCTGACCCGAGCAGAGGCTATCCATATTTATGCCTAATGCCACGAGCAAGTGTCGTCATTGTGAGCGCGCGTACCTCAGGTGCGCGAGCTCACAGAGGAGACCAGAAGGACGACCAATCTCGCGCGGCGAGGCCTCGCTTCGCTGATTGATCGACGCGGACGCCGGCCGGCTGGAATATTGGAATTGCGTTTTTGAGAATCGCCGGGAATCCTGATCGAGGAATGATGAGCCTCGATGGGGGATTCGACACGGAATGACTCTGTAACGGTGGTTGAGCCCAGGGTGAAGCGTAGCCGACGAATTCCTACTTATTCCCTCTTTTCCCTTCCTCGCTCGTTCTTCTCCGGCGGTGGCAGTCCGCGGTGAGAGAGGCCGGTCGGTAATTTTTGTAACGAGGGCAAATACGTCGGATGATTAATCTCTAGGGTCCGATAAAGGCTACGGGAACACGCATGCGGGATTGGAAAAATTTCTCGCTCGGAAACGACGACGCGGCACGATCGCTTGAAAGACGGTACCGCGAAAGGAGAAACGAATGGGTCGACTGGTCGCCGCGCGCCGAGGAAACGAAGAAGAAAACCCTTGGCAACGCGCGGGAGAGTATAGAAAGGATCCGTTGTAACCGGTACGTCGTAAGAGGACTCTCCTCCACTCCCTTGTCCTCCTCTCTATTTGCTCTTCGCCGTCTCCTCTCGTCCTCGTCCTCCTCCTCCTTCTCCTCCCTCACCACCTCCTTTTCCATACTCGCGCTTCTCTCTCGTTCTCTCTGTCTCGTTCCCCAGATTTTTCTCTTCCTCCCTTGGATGCTTAGCGAGAGGTGGTGAGGTCAGCGGCGGTCATCCAACGATGGATATAACGGAACGTGTGGGTGCAACGTTAGCGTGACACGGATTGACTAATCGCGTTAATCGCGCTGATAAATCCCTTTAATTAATCCGACACCGAGCACGCTCCAAAAATGAGAGACGGATCGTACCTCCGTAACGAGCTTTCCAATCCGTGCGCACGTGACAGGAATTTTGACGAGATTCGCCATTCGACCGTACCCTTAGACATCGTCGATGCGTAAGTTCTTTCCCTGGATAATTTAGAACGCCGTTTAAGTCGCGCTATAACGCAAGTCGAACGTGTTCCTTGCCACGCGTGAGTCGTGAAAATGAAAAATCGTCACGCCTCGGGCGCGCGCTCCTCCAGGATCGATCGCGGGGTAGAATCCATGCGTCGCGGTAGCGAGAGCGCGCTAATTGATCCGACGTAACGTTAATTAAAACGTCGCACGGTAGAGCCACGGCAGGATATTCTCGCGTCATCGCGATCGCGATTAATCAACGTCACCCTTGTTCACCCTCCACGCCCCGTTTTATCGTTCGATCTCTCGACTCGAATGGGCACGCGTGACCAACGAACGCGTTAACCACACGGACAAATTCCCTTCATTAATAACTCTCGGGCTTGGTCGCGCCGATAAGATCGCGCGAAACGATCTGCGAGAGGAAAGTGGAAGGGAGGACGAGAAGAGGAGAAGATCGCGAAGGATCGTCATCGATCCGCGTCCATTCAAGTTCCGATCCCCCGCCGTTAACCAATTCGGGGTCACCGCTTGGAACCTGTTCGCCGCGGTAAAAGCGGCAAGTGGCAATGAACTCGGTCCACGATTGGTGGAAATAAGCGACGTTTGTCGCGGGCGTTACGCCATCGTCATTACGTCAGAACCGGTCCGCGGAACTGGGAGGTGCCCATCAGGGATATTTTCGACGACGACGACGACGCTGGTCATCGATCGATTCCAGAACGTCCCGGGATTCCATTGACTTCACGGGGCGTCGACTGGTTCGCACGAATCGTCAGATAATTTTGGTATAGCTCGATCACGTCATCGAAGACCGTCGAAAATTATGATTCACTCCTAATCCGGTCCCGTGAATTTCAGAAACACCGAGTGTTTTGATCTGAAAAAATGTTTCCTCGTCGATTTTTTCAATCCTCGGCGGAGCTGACATTTATTTGCAACGCGGAACGAGCGAAGTGACACCCGAAATCGATGTCCTTCCAACTTATCCGGACGAACGAAGCCAATCTTCGTTAAGTCGACCGTAAATCGTTCATCCTGTGCGCAATTCGACTCTTGCTCGCTCCGATAGAAGGAAAGAGATGCTTTAATGCCGACACTCCTCCGCCACGCTCGAATTCAATTTATCCCGCGGCGAGCGAACGTTCATTGACACCCCGCTTTCAGAGGGGACTGAGATTAATTATTGCTCTCTTGTTTCTCTCTCTCTCTCTCCCTCTCTCTCTCTGGCTCTCCGTAGCTCTTACCTCGTGCTAGCGCGCACGTATTCGTTGGTCGATCTACTTTTGCGGCAAGAGAACCGCGACCTTGGAAGCCGACGCAACCAGCCTCGATGGTAGACGAGAATTTCGTGCACGCGATGCGGCCAATCCTGCAACAGTCCAGGTGTTCATCGGAGCGTGTTGCTCTCGCGCGCGCTCGCTCTGTCGGTCGATGGTAATGAACTTTCGCGAAGGCAAGGCCGCCGAGAATGATTTCATAACGCCACGGCGCAATGGCTTTGCTCTTTCCCTCTCTCTCTCTCTCTCACTCGGCCTCTCTTGCCAGCGCTCTAATATAACAGCATTCGTGTACGTGCTCGAGTGCGCGAAGGAAAAGAGAGAGAGAAAGAGATTCAAAGATGAAGAGAGAATGTGTCAGTACGTACGCTTATGTAATGTCTCCGTCCACGAGAGATGAGGAATTAAACTCGAGCGTGATGAATGATAGAGGAGCATTATGTTGCTGTGGGATTACTTTTTCATTAGAGATATTCGCTTGCTCGTCGATGTTGTACGATCGTGAAGAATCACGCTTATCGATCGATCGAGCCGATTACCTACGGAAACGCGTGTTTTCGGTTCAACCATTCGCTCGAACGTGTGTGCGAAACTCATTAACGCCCTCGTAGAACGTGTAGGAAACGATTAGTGGGCGACCTCTTAGAATTTTTTTTTTTACCACACGGAACGTGCCGAAATCCCTAGGCTCACACATAATCGTCGCTCGCTTCTTTTTCCTGCCTCGACGTAAGTGTATTCTTAATGAGCTAATGTAACGGTGTTACGATAATGAACGGAGACCTTGCGTCGAAGTACTTCCCTTTTATGGCCAGCCACATTCGTCAAATAATTCTGTCGGTTTTTACCCGCTTTACGCAAACCGCCGCTAAACTTTGAACTAGGTACACGTGCGATGGTCCGTCGTATAATTTTTATAGGATAATTAGCACATCGTTAAATTAAAATTCTCTCTCTCTCTCTCTCTGTCTTTACCTCGAAGGGTATGTCACACCTTTACCGAAAGCTATTACCCTAATCACGCGATAATATTCTAAACAAACGCTTGGCAAACTTGTTGTCAGCCGAAAATTCCTCCTATCGTATCTTCCAATACGATCAGCTGGCGCCCTTAATGTTTCTTGTCCTCGATTTATCCCGCTCCCGGAAGTTAATTGGGCAACGATCAATCGCTTTCCACATTCCCGAATTCGGACACGACCCTATCCACTGGAAAAAAAAGGGAGACCTCCACGACATGTTCCGTTGATCGGCAGGAATAAATCGAATTCGAACGGAATATCGAAAAGTGTCATCGATCGCGATCGATCCCAACGCGATCCTCCGTTTACCGATACTCGCGAAATTGGCGAGATCCTTTTTATACTCGCGTCCTCCGCTCGCAGTGAATGCTCGTCCCGTTACTCGCTCGCCGGATTATTTATCGAACACCAATGGACCGAGAAGCGAGAAGAGTAAGAAGAGAGGGAGAGGATGGAGGGACGGGACCAACCTGTCGCGTAAAAACCGGCCGAACGGTTTTTAATGTCGCGTCGACGACGCGTCCAGTTTGCCGATCGATGCCCGAACAGGGAAAAGAAATAGTTGCTCGCTCGAGCGGTACCACTCCGGACGCGTAATAAATAAAAATCGAACGAAATCGACGGCAGACGTTTAAAAAACCCTCTCCTCCTCGACGGACCGTCGCTGCGGACCCTCCCTCGAATTCCTCGCCTGCGAATTCGTCAAGGGCTGCGAATCTCGCGGAACAGTCTACGGAATCACTCGACCCTCTCGAGTTCACGAATTCTCGTCGGAGTGAGATCGATGGCGAAAGAGACACGATAATTTGATCCTCGACGCGCAACGAGACTCTCGACGAGAATATCGGGACGTTCCGGAGGCTCGTTGATTCTCGACGATAACAACATCGACGATGTTCCGTCTCGTTCGCACGGAAAAGAGAGAGAGAAAGATTCGAAGCGGAGAAATGCGTGCGGGTGACGTTAACGCTAACCCATGCGATGGCCGCGTGGGACTCATGGGACATAAACGGGGAAGGTGCCTCCCGCTTCCATTGAACGATGCAGTTGCCGTTGCTCCTGCCGCTGTTGTTACTGCCCGGGCGCTGCTAGCCGTGCGGTTCCCAGTACAATTCAATTCGCTGGAAACCGCATGCACGCTGCTACTCGATGCCAGCCGGTCGGTCGGTCGGCCGACTAGCCCACCATCCACCACCATCACCACCAACACCACCAACGACACACCACCGCGGAATGTTGATTCTCGCATACACCTCGCCACGTATACAGTGCCTCCTCTAACTCGCACACCTCTCCTCTGTTCTCTTCTTCGACTCCTCTCCGTCTCTCTCTCACGTGTCTCGTGTCTCCGTGTTCCTCCAGCTCGTGTGCATCGGCTCGAGTGCGGCCGGAGAATGCAACGGGCCGTAGAAGACACGCAGGTAGACACGAGAGCCAGGCAGGAGCTCGTAGCTAGAGTACACGCGCCCTCGCCAAAGATCGCGGAAACGCGCGAGGCCGATCGTTTCATTGAGATTTGTTAGCTACCGTACCCTACCAAGCGACGAAGCTAATTCGTGGGTGGAGTTGGATGAAACGTGAAAGGGTCCAGCGTAAAATTGCTCGCTATTCTACTGCGCTCTCTCCGTCGAACGCTCGTGCCAACTCACGCCAGGCTTGTTGTTAGCATTCGACTAAACGCAATTATTCTCATTTGCTCGTAACTCGCCGATAGATAAGAGTGTAACGCGTATCCGGCCGAGGCGGGAATTATTAGACGCGCATTAAAACTTTGATTAATACAATGGCCACATTGTGCCTCTCTTTTTCTCTCCTTCTCTTCGGCATGGCGA
The DNA here is from genome assembly GCA_944319695.1 of Tiphia femorata. Lineage (NCBI taxonomy): Eukaryota > Metazoa > Arthropoda > Insecta > Hymenoptera > Tiphiidae > Tiphia > Tiphia femorata. Next base: position 5,684,331 of record OX090899.1, read on the forward strand.
GAGGGTGGAAAGGTTTTCGTGCGAAGCCCTCGGCCGGCGCGCGGTTTCTCTCTTCTACCGCGAGCAGATAAGGAAACCTACGGAAACAGTTTGCGAGAGGAGCTCGCGCTTAGGTAGATCGTACGATAGAGGAGCCGTACCGGCCGGTGAAATCTTACCGGTCGAAGGCGCTACGCCGAGAGGAGAAGAAGTCGGCGAACTATGAATTTTTCCCGCTCGAATGGCTCGCGGAAGGTTATTATAGATAAATCGACCAACCCCGTAAGGAAATGCCGATCGAGGATCGAGGCAGCGGGCGAAATAACGATGGAAATAATTTCCACGGCGCGGAATTTTTCCTTTTTTTTCTGCTCCTCTCATTCAGCCTGCTCTCTCGCTCACCGTTCGCACAGTCTCGTCCGTACTGTTTGTCCAACTATTGCACGGACGACTAGCGCGGAAAATCGTAGCGATGATGTTCGACGATAGGTACGCTCGTGTGTGGGTTAGGATACCAGAGGAGATTCGCGAATGAAAAGGAACGCTGATGCGAGCGACGGGCGAGTAGGCGAGAGTGTGAGAGTGAGAAAGAAAGAAAGCGGGTGAAGAGAGGGAGGTGCTCATTGTACGACTCGGAAGAATGCGTCGGACGATTGTTGTCGTTAGCCGAGGGATAGAGAGCTGCCTCGTCGCGTTTCAGGAACAATCGAAGTAGTAGTCCTGCGCGCGGCACTTCAATTCGAGAGAAATTGCGAAAGCGGCGCGCGTAAGGGAGGCGAGGTGAGTGGGAATAAAGAAAAGAAAGAGGAAGAGAGGGAGGATGAGAAAGGAGAGCGAAGGAGGCAAAAAAAGGGGTGGACGATGAAACGAGAGGGAAAGTGCGACTCCCAACGAGCTAGGGGAGGGGGTGGCGGGCTTAAAGGATGCTGTTAGAGAAGGAGAGGAAAAAAGGGACAAAGGGAGAAAGGGAATTCTGTATTCCATCCGCACTCGGCATACAATTCGCTCGAGCGAGCGAGGGTGTTAACGAGAATTCGCCCACGTACGCTCGCGCCATATGACGCTTTGACTCATTCCTGTTGTTGAGTCTGCTTCACCCTCCGGACAAACGCATCCCGCCGGTAATTACTATGATAAACTGCATGCGTACCGGAGGTACGGTCGTCTCTCCCCAAGAGAGATCATCGCGGAGAGACGCGCAGACGCCAATGGCCCAAAACTGTTTCCGGCCAGTTGATTTTTCGGGCCTAAACACGTCGTCCCAATGGCCGGGGCGCACGGTTCGCGGGTATGTACCGCGAGCAGTAAAATCATGTTACCATTGTTCGCCCATTATCGAGAATTATATGCAGAGAATTATGCCCATCGCTTCCTCCCGCATACGGGCGTAGAGGTCCATTGTCTGTTCTAGCGTATTATTGGCTACTATTGTTTGAGTGCCGAGACCTACCTTTGTCTGTTCCCATTGTGCGATTCTTCGTCGATTATATCAATTCGTACCCGACTCGGGGAAGATTCAGGACGCGTCGGTGTTTCCGCGGCGCGATGACGGGTAATCCGCGTCAATCCGTTTAACGGGAAAACGTGGCGTGCCACGAGCACTCGCCACGGAGCCGTCCGTAAAATTGAATTCACCGCACGGCGATCATGTCAATAAGATGCGTATTCCTTTTGTTTCAGCGCCAGTATACGATCAGGATACCACACAGGTCGCAGAGTACGATGGAGGTGCGTATGCCAAATCGGCCTATAAAGCGTCTTTAACCGCGAACGCGGAACGCGTCCCGTTCGACGATACTCGTCAACGGGAGTATACAGTATTTCACGATGATTCCGAAAGAAGCAGTAACAGCCGTTGCGATTCAATAAAGCGGTCAATCAAAAATGAAAAATAAACGTCAAACAAGACGATTGAGATTCTTGAATTTTTTTTTTTAAACGAATAATAGACCTATTTGAACAATTGCGGCGCGTGCCATTCAAATATTTGTGACACAATTGAATATTTTCATATACTTCTAATGGAGATATTTCTACGATAATAACGGAAACTGTAATTCTGTAAATTAGGCGCCACGGGTTGCTACTACAACTTCCAGCATTACCAAGAGGGCGACAGGATCATAACGAACGAGCCATGCTTGAACTGCACGTGCCACAATCGAATGCTTATGTGTTACCTGAGAGTCTGTCCGTTCACGAAGGCGATCGGCCAGGATTGTACGGTCGAGAAGAAGGCCGATCAATGTTGTCCCGTGATCACCTGCCCGGAAGTGCCGGTACAACTGTTAACGTCCACCACAATTGCTCCGGCGACTTCCGGCTCCACCGAGCTAGGCTTCCACGACAACTACGGATGCAGCGTCGAGAATCGATTCTACGCCGATGGAGCCCAATTGCCGATCGACTCGAGGAATCCTTGCGAGCTTTGCTACTGCATCAGGAACAAGACCACCTGCGTTATGCAGGAGTGCACGCTGCGGGTGGCGGGATGTAAACCAGTCTACCAGCCGGGTGTCTGTTGTCCTGTCAAGTACAATTGCGGTAAGTCCATTAACCATCGACGTCCAGTGAAACTTTTTCTATTGCATTTTTGTAAAATATCCATCTTTAATCATACATGATTTTTCGGCCCCACTTCAACACCTCTGATCTCTTCCGACAGAAATACGAAATGAAAAATTAATGCGAAAGAATTAAAAGAGCCAACGCGTGCTCTCACTAGCGCTTCGTGTTTATCGACACTTTACCAATTGTGTATTATACCGTGCAGAGTATGACGAGGACCTTACCACGACGCCTGGCACGACACCCGGTCTCATAATGACTACCACAGTCGCACCGGGTTTGAGCGCACCCCAATGCTATCACGAGGGCAAGATTTACGACGACGGCGAGCTAATCTATTCGACCCAACCGTGTCAACATTGTTATTGCTTCCGTGGCGACATTGCCTGCGCTGTTCAAGATTGTGGCGCACCGATGAAAACTGTAGGAAACAATTGTACCGCTCTACCGCCACCGGAAGGAGAATGTTGTCCGATTACGTACGAATGCGGTAAGAACTTCACACTGTGATTATAATAACTCGCTTATTCCGTGAGTCACTTTGAACGTGTTGTCGACAGTTTCGCGTGGCACGCGTGACCTGGAATTAATTAAATCCCAATAAACACACTGTGTCCTTTTGACTGTTTCCTCGACCCCTTTTTTACCAATGCCAAATACACTTAATCGAAATTCATAGATTCTTTACCGACTTTCTAATGCAGATGTCGACGGCCAAGGTGAACTAGTGACCGTCCCTAAGATCGAGGAACAAGCAACCGAGGAATACGAGACCCCAACTACTCCCAGCTTCGTTCCAAGCTCGACTGGGCCAAGCGAGGAGAAGCCGGAAGGTCCTAAGGAAGGAGAGGAGACCACCGCGGAAGGACCGATCCAAGAAACACTGCCAACTGAGAAGGCTCAAGAGGTCGAAACGACTATTCAACCGGAGGGCGTGAGTCCACCTGAGGAACACGACATTCTCGAATCGGTGACTACGGTCAAACAGGAAGAAGCAGGTATTCCAGAAGAACACACAACCCCGATCGCGTTGCCTGATATTACTAAGGAGGGCAAACCAACAGAAATGGTTCCTGAGGAAGAGGGGCAGAAAGCCGAATCCCCAGTTACGGAGTCTGCATCCACCGAAAAAACTCTTCAACAAGAAACGGTTTCGCCGGGTGTACAAGAACCAGTGGAGACTTCGTCCGAGGCCAGTCCCGCGCCGGAAGAGCAAGCAACGACGAGAAAACAGGAGCCTGAAGAAAAGGTAGAGGTGCCCGCTGATACACAAGCGACTGTAACTGCAGAGGAAGGAACCGAGACACCCATGGCCGAAGGTACACCTGCAGTTGAACAACAGACGGTACCTGCAGTCACCGAAGAGGAACTAAAGGTCACGGAGAGTCCACTGCCACCAATGGAGGAGGCAGTCACTGCGAGAGGAGAGCAAGAACTGACGCCAACCGAGATGACTGGATTAGAAGGACAAACAACTGAAGCCGAACAGAAGGTCACTGGCGCAGAAGTGTCCACGGAGACTCCTCAAGCTAAACCCGAGGAATTATCTACTGAAGTACCACACGCCACTCCAGAGGAAATACCAATGACTGAACCAGAGCGCAAACCAGAAGAAATATCGACCGAGGCACCGCACGTTACACCGGAAGAAGTAACAACGGAATTACCACCCGAACAACCAGAAAAAGTATCCACAGAATTACCCAGCGGACAACCGGAACAAGTGTCGACAGAATTGCCAAGCGGACAACCGGAAGAAGTGTCGACAGAATTACCACGCGGACAACCGGAAGAAGTGTCAACGGAATTACCACGCGAGCAACCAGAAGAAGTATCAACCGAAACTCCGCAAGCCGAAGCAGAAGTACCGACGGCAGCACCTGAAGTTAAACCGGAAGAAGTACCTGTAAGTTCCGAACCTCCAGTTGAGACGGAAATGTCCACTGCCAAGCCATCGGAAGGTGAAGCGGTCACTTCCGAAATTGGTGCTGAAGTAACATCTGAAGCTGCTCCAGAAGTAGAAAAAGAACCTAGTAGCACTGAACAACCTGCTGTTGGTAAGCCGCAAGAGACTTTACCGGCCGAGGAAGGTCAAGCTACCGCGACGCCAGTCACAGAAGAAGCTTCCAGTACGCTAAAGGTACCGACGGAAGAAGAGAGAGAACAACAGACAACCGAAGCTGTCTTTGAACAAGTAACGATCGGTAAAGTCACCGTTCCTCCTAAAGTTGAAGTTGTCCATGAAGAACCTGCTACGGAGGAGGCCGAGGGAGAAGTAACACAGGCACCTATCAGCGAGCATGAGGAACCAACGGAGAAAGCAACCGAGCGGCCCGTAACAGAAGTTCCAGCATCTTCCGAAGGTCCAATCGCCGGTGAGACTGTACCAAGCACGAAACTTCCGGAACATCCTGTCGAAGAAGAAATGCCAGAAATTCCGGAACAGGGACCAACAGGAATTCCAATTCCTGAACGCGTACCAGAGCACAAAGCTGAGGACGAGGCAGCAGTGACCGAAGAGATGCATGTGACCGAGGGCTACGTTGAAATGCGACCAGACATGCACATTCCTCAGAGTCTCGTTACTGAGAAACCTCCTCAGCAAGCTCCCACGACGTATCATCCTACTACTGTCGTTGAAGAAGAAACAAGGCCAAGTACCGAAGGTGAGAGGCCACAAGGTACCGAAGAGGCAGAAACGAAGGAGCCAAGTGGAGTTACTACTGAAATTCCTACAAGTCCTAAAGAAGTACCGTCGGGTGAAACTGTTCCTACCAGTCCTGCTACACAAGTGACTTACGTAGAGTCTTCCACGGCACCGCATGTCGAACCTACGGAAGAAGGAGAAATCGCGGAACCTGAGAAACCAGAATTACCTCAAGAACCAGCGACAGAAACGTCACGTCCTGAACTTCAATCGACAGAGTTGACTACCAGCGGGGAACAAGAATTGCCTGTTAAGGGATTGCCAATCGGAGATTCAGGAGAAACTTCTTCCGAGGAAGGCAGTACAGAAACGTCGAGCGAAGAGGAGCTTAGTCCCAAAAAGGATCAATCTGAAGAGGAAATGGAAAGCACCGAGGCGCCGACGAAAGTACCTGTTAGCGAAGAACCTTCCATTACACTGCCAGGTTCAATCGAGGAACATACTCCTGAAGCCGAAAGAACGACCACCGAAATTGTGCCTGAGAAGGAATTGACAGAAAAACCATCCGAAGTGGAACAGAAGCCAGTGGAAGCCACGCCAGTTCCTGAAGACAAGCATACGACCGAGGAGAAGGAAGTTGAGGAAGGTCAAGTCGAAGTTACACCTTCTACGGAAGAAATTACACCAACGGTAACAACCGCCGAGGTCGAGCAACCGCAGACTGAAGAGCCGAAAGAGGAACAAACGCCAAAGGCACCTGAAGTAACTAAAGGTGGTGAGGAAGCACCCGAGCAGCCTGTCAGTCCTGAAACGACAGAGGAAATCGAGAAACAAACTACGCCAAGCATTCCAGAAGGAGAAGTGACTACGAAACCCGAGGGATTGCCGATCACTGAAAGCTCAGTTCCTCAGGAAACCGGACAGACAACTATTGGTGAACACGAAGGTACCGAACCTCCATCAGGCGTGAAAGTAACACCTACAGAAGTATCGACGCCAGAGGAGAAGCCATCCGAACCCACGGAACAAATCCCAGAACACACGGAAGGTACTCCGGTCGAAGAGCACACTACTAAGGAAGCAGAGGAAGAGAAGCCAGAAGTACAGAAACCAGTTGAGCTACCCGTTGACCAAGAACTAATTACGGAACAACCCACGACGGCACAACAACCCGCTGAGGGCTCAACTGTTAGCGAAGAGCAACCTGTTGAAGAGGAACATACTCAAACAACGGCAATCGAACATCATATACCAACGGAACAATCAATAACCGAACGCAAAGAGGATCAAGGTCCAGAAGCGGAGGAACCATCTGTGACAGAAAAGGAAATTACGGAAACTCCGAAACCGTCTCCCGAAATAGAGAAATCAACCGAAGCTGCACCTGAAGAAGAAAGACCTGCAACCACTCAACCCATTGAAGAAGAAGCAACTCAAGGACCTACTTCTGAAGTAACACCAACTAAATCAGTTGAGGAAATTCCTTCTGTAACTGGAGAGACGCGCTCTACTGAGTTACCTAAACCAGAAGAAACCACTAGTGTACCGACTACCGAAGAACAGCCCAAGGAAGTAAGTGAGTCGAGTGAGAAAGGCACGCACCCTCCGTCCGAAGGACCTCCGGAAGAACACAAGGTGACGGAAACTACCTCATTACCAGAAGTATCTACTGAAGCTCCTGTTCCACACGAAGAGACGACTGTAACACCGATAAAGTCGGAAGAACCGGTTACCGAATCTCTTCCAGAAGAAACACCCGAAAAGGTGAGCGAACCGACTGAAAGTATAATGACCGAAGCTACCTCTAAAGCAACGCCTGAAGAACAAGTACCGTCAGAAGCATCAACAGAAGCTCCAAGGCCGGAAGAAGCAACGGAGTCGGCAACGGAAGGACCTACGCAGAAGCCTGAAGGAAAACCAGAAGTTCCTGCAACAGTCACACCGACTATTCATATCACCGAAGCCGTACAGACTGAATATTCCACAGAAGTGCCGGTATCGATGGAAACTCCAATTATGGAGAAGGAACAAGAACCGTCAATTACACTTAAAGTTCCTGTAGAAGAATTATCCACCGAGCAACCTGAAATTCCTGTCACTGAAGTGAAAACGCATGCGCCGGAAGTGACCTCGGCAGAAGAAAAGACAGTATCACCGTCTGCCGAAGAACATGGTATCACTGCCACACAAAGTGTAGAGGAAACCACTTCTGCAATTGAACATGCAACAAGTCCAAAAGTATCGACTGAACAAGAAACCATAACACCCGCAGAGGAATACACAATGGCACCAGAACAAGTGACTGTCCCAGAAGAGAAAGTACCAGAAGGTCCGAAACCGGAAGGTATCCCCGGGGAAGGAAACTGTCTCGTAGAAGGACAGTCCTACAACAACAACTCAGCGATTCCCCCTGCAAACCAATGTCAATTACGTTGTAAATGTGTCAGCAGTATTGTACACTGCGACCTCGTACAATGTGCACCACCTCCAATGAACTTGACGAATTGCATGCCGATATATCCCGAGAAAGATTCCTGTTGTCCAATGTATACCTGTGATTCCAAGCCAACCGGAGAATTAGAGTCAGACAGTCATGTGATAGAACATCCTACGCCTAGTTACGAAACTAAAGAAAAGGAAGCGGAAGGTGAGAAGACCGTTCCGCCTACGGTTTCTGAAATTCCTGTGGTAGTACCCACAACTGAATCGGTTGAATCAGTAAAGGGTCAGACAACTACTCCTTCTGCTACGAGTCCAGAAGCAGAACCTGAAACGCATACACCATCTCTCCTTTCATCTACCGAAAAAGAAATTGCCACCTCCGCGGGCGAACCAACTACAATTAAATCAGTTGAACCTCACGAAGAAGTTACGGCCACGGAAGTACCGTCGTCGGAGAAACCCGAAGGTCCAACAGAATTTGTAACTCCTCCATCGCAAGAAACCTCTAGTCCTCCTTCGGCCGGTGAGCCTGAAGTTACACAACCTGAAGCACCTAAGGAAGAAGGTGAGACAACTGAAAAACTTGGAACAGTACCACCAACAGCAGCAGTTCCCACAGAAGTTACTCAAGAACAAACAGCTGGACCAACTGTGGGCGAAGAAGGGCAAGTGACTGTTCCTACGAAGACAACAGGCGAAGAGGAAACTACTGAACAAGAGCCTACCGTTGCCCCACACGTACCCGAAGTACAAGCACCTGTTGAGGAGCCAGAGAAACACGAGGTACCTATTGAACAGCAAACGTCTAAACCCGTTGAGTCGGTACAAGAACCGGCTGAACACACTGTCACACCTCAAGAACCGGAAGAACACACGGTCACATCTGAAGAAACTGTAGCACCTACGGAACCACCCAAGATACATGCTGGTCCAGAGGAACCTGTAACGGCAACAGAAGGTGAAGAAATTTCAAGTTCACCAGCATTAGTAGAGGAAGCCGCGCCTACAACAGAAGCCCAGGAAAAAGAAGCTGAAACTCCCGCAGGTCAACTACCGGAAGTAATTCCTACATCAACGGTACCTGAACAACCATTAGAGCAGCAAACAACAATTAAGCCTGAAGAAGAGAAAGAACCGGAAGGAGGTGTATCGCCTACAGAACAGCAACCTGCCGAAACTGAAAGTCCTATTGTGAAGGCGGCAAGTACAGAACAGCCTGGTGAACCAATTACAGAAGGTCCCACGGAAGCAACCGTCGGAACCTCTACCGTACAAGAGCAACCCGTTCCGGAGGGACAAGGGGAAGGAGCAGAGCAACGTACGCCTCAGCCAACAGAATCCGAGTCTTCCACAATTGCAGGCCCTACAGAACCAAAAGTCGAGTCTTCCACTCAAGGACAGCCTGCTGTTCCTGAAGAGCAAACAACAGTTCCTGGTTTACTCGAGAAAGAAACGGTCATACCCAAACAAGAGGAACAACAGACAATCAGGCCTACCGAAGAAAGTGTGCAACCAACTGAACTTCCTACTCACACAGTTCCGCATGCTGAAGGTGAACCACAGACCGAAGGAACGTCAGCTGCTCCTACTACTTCGACAGAAGGTATAACAATCAAGGAGGGTACGGAAGTTCCTGTAGAACATACAGAACTACCGGAGCAGCAAGCGGAAACCAGTGCACAACCAGAACAACCACCTGTGCCTACTCAGGAACCTGAATTGACGTCCGCAGAACCCGAGAAGTCAGCGGAAGGCGTCGAAGCAGAAACACATGTGCCAAGTAAAGAGTCTTCCGAATCTCCTGTAACCGAAGAAACTGCAACTGCCCAGCCCCCGATTGAAGAGCATCCAGAAATTACGACGCCGGAAGGACAAACACCCGAACCAATTACACATCCTGAGGAGCATACTTCACCTGCCGAGGAGCCTACGAAACCAGGTGAACCACATGGAGAAGTAAGCGAACCAACTACTGTGCAAACGATAAAGGAAGTAACTGAGCCAGCCGAACAGAAGACAGTGCCGCCCAGTTTACCTGAAGAGGAAACCAGTGCCCCATCAACAGAAGAGGCGCCGGTGACATCACCAGCTGAAACAGAAGTTTCCAAACCAGCTGAACAGCCCGTTGAAGAGCAAACTGGAATACCTGTCATCCCTGTGGAGGTTGAACCTTCAGGAACCACTGCATCAGCTGAACTAGAGATTCCAGAAGCTGTGACAGAAAAGGTCACCGCTCCCGTCGAGGAAGGACCGGAGCAGCCAACTGTTCCAGTGCAGGAACAGACTACGGGACCCATTGTTGAAGATGGACACTTACCAGAAGAACAAGTAACCGAAGGTCCAGTTGAGACAGAAACTGAGAGTCCTGTGAGTCCTACCAAAGAACAACCTGTTGCCGAGCATGGTGAAGCTGAAACGACACCACCAGCCGAAGCAGAAACGGAGAAGCCTATTTCCCCTGTCACCGAAACTAGTCCCGCAGCAGAACCCGCAGCAACGACGCTTTCTGGAGAAGAACCGAAGCCTACGGAAGCCGCAGAAAAATTGCCGATAGAGCCTGTTCTTACAGAGGAAAGAACCGACACATCCATACTACCAGAAGAAGTGTCAGCTTCGCCGACGGAAGTACCAGCTTCGCCGACGGAAGTACCAGCTTCGCCAACCGAAGTACCAGCTTCGCCAACGGAAGCACCAGCTGCGCCAACTGAAGTACCAGCTTTGCCAACTGAAGAGCCAGCTGCGCCCACGGAAGTGCCAGTTTCGCCGACTGAAGTACCAGCTGCGCCAACCGAAGTACCAGCTTCGCCAACGGAAGCACCAGCTGCGCCAACTGAAGCAGCAGTTTCGCCGGCTGAAGAACCTGCTGCGCCAACGGAAGGACCGGTTTCGCCGACGGAAGTAGGAGTTTCACCAACTGAAGAGCCAGCTGCACCAACGGAAGTACCAGTTTCGCCGACTGAAGTACCGGTTTCGCCAACGGAAGTACCAGTTTCCCCAACGGAAGTTGCGCCAACTAAAGTGCCAGCTGCACCAACGGAAGTACCAGTTTCGCCGGCGGAAGAGCCAGCTGCGCCAACGGAAGTACCAATTTCGCCGACGGAAATACCAACTTCGCCAACGAAACTACCAGCTTTGCCAACTGAAGTGCCAGCTGCGCCCACGGAAGCACCAGCTTTGCCAACTGAAGTTGCGCCAACTGAAGTACCAGTTTCTCCGGCGGAAGAACCAGCTGCGCCCACGGAAGTGCCAATTTTGCCTACGGAAGTGCCAGTTTCGCCCACTGAACTGCCAGCTTCACCAACGGAAATACCAGTTTCGCCCACTGAACCGCCAGCTTTGCCAACGGAAGTACCAGTTTCGCCAACAGAAGTTCCACAACAGAAACCATCGGAGCCGGAAGAAAAGCTCGAAGAAGGTGAAATACAAACTACGGAAGGAATCGAAGTGTCCAAACCTGCGTATGAGCCTGAAATAACTACGGTGAAAGAAGAGATACCCGAGGCCTCCACAAAATCGGCCGTACCCGAAATATCACCGGAAGAACAAACTGCAGCTCCTGAAATTCCAGCAGAAGGGGCAACTGAATCCATTCAAACTGAATTACCCGAGAAAGTACCAACCAAAGAAGTTCCTGCAGAAGCTGAACCGCAAACAGTGCCGCCGGTCGTAGAAGAAGAAGTGACGGAAGAACCTGAGGTTGTTCAGCCTTCAATTACGGAAGTACCGGAAGTACCAGAAGTCAGTGAAGGTACGACTACCGGTCCAGTTGTAGTCGAAGAAGCATCGAAAGAACCGATTGAGACACCTGCTCCAACTACAGCTCCTGAAGTCGAAGGGGAACCTTCGGTCTCGGAGACTTTGCCTACAGAAAGGCCTATCGGGCAACAGACTGAGCTACCCGAAGAAATTCTGCCGAGCCAGCCACCTAAAGGGGAAGAGCAGACGGTGCCCTCGGTCGAGCAACGACCAGTAGAAGGTGCTCAAGAAATCCCCACTGTACAACCGGAAGAGAAGCAGCCGGAAGTCGAAGGAACATCTACAGAAAGCGCACTACCCGAAGAAACACCCGCTAAAGTTCCGGAACAACCTGAGGAAGTAGCCACGGTTAGTACGGCGATCCCAGAGGAACCGACAGTTCCCGAGGCAACCAGTAAGAAATCGGAGGAAGGTGAAACGACGATAACGGAAGCACCGATCGAGGAACACACCACGGCGAAGGCTCAACCGATCTTACCGACGGAACCTAGTCTGCTAGAATCTTCAGAATTACCTGGCGAAGTTGAGCAAGGGCAGATACCTCTGCAGCAGACCGAAATGCCTGTACACGAAGAACCACCGGTTAAATCGGACCACGAGGAGCTCCCTGAAGGTCAACTAATGATCGGACCCGAGGAACATCCGCAAATAGTAAATCACACCGCAATGGAGGAACCTGCGGATCGACCGATTTATTCTGAAAAACCAACCACTAGCACGATGCCTCCTCAGGCTGAGTATCCCGATCAATCAGTGTCCGACGAGGATAATCCTCACTTCCCCGTACACGGTGGTACCTACTTAAATCCTGACGAGGACTATCCCGAAGAGGACGATCAAGCGATCTACGGACCAGGCACCTGTCGATATGCCGGCAAGGTCTACGTCTCAGCGCAACAAATACCGCGCGACGATCCGTGCGACTTCTGCTTCTGCTTCAGAAGTGACATAATTTGTTTGCAACAAAGCTGCCCACCACCGATACCCGGCTGTCACGAGGAACCTATTAGCGGATTCTGTTGTCCGAGATACGAATGTCCCGTGTCCATGGCAACCTCCTTGAACCTGACGACAACGACGACGACGACTACGACCACTCTACCACCTCACTTCCCGGCGCACGCCTACAAGGGCGCCGCGAAACGCAGCGGCTGCCAAATACGCGGCCAGGCGTATCGCGTCGGTGACGTGATAAAGTCGGCCTCCGGCCCCTGCCTTCATTGCACGTAAGTTTTCCTTCGAGCTGAATCACTTGATTACTTTCTTTATCGGTAGAGAAGAATTCTGGAATCTATTTATTTATTTGCTTCGTTAATAAAATCGTGCTTCTTCGTAAACTCTAAAACGCGTCAAATCTCGCGGATGACGAAGAGATTGGCCTAAACCAGAGTCTATGAAATTTCAGGTGCGGAGGCGACGGTAACATGAAGTGTGATCCGCGAATCTGCAGCCCTGAACCGATGCTGAGGCAAATGATCGCCGCGGCGACCGCGAGGAGGAGGAGATGAGCCGCCGAGGAGGTGCGCGAGGAATTTTCACAATTCCCTATTCGAGGCAATCAAGCGGGTGTCCAGTGAGACGGTGCCGAAGGGGTGCGGTGTTGTATAAAAGTGAATTAAGAAATTATTCTAAAGCTACCTAAAGAGCTCTAAACGCGTCGCGAAACACAGACAATAGTGTGCTTCGGCGACCACGAAAACTGAGTGGCCAAAACGTAAACGTTTATATTAAAATATTAATATTAATGTTATATAAGAGAGAGCGAGAGAGAGAGAGAGAGAGAGAGAGAACGGGAGAGAAAGACAGAGCGAACGTAAAAAAGAGAGAGAAAGAAATAACCAGAGTAGAGTAGTATGATCGAATAATTACGCGGAAATGGCGCTGCTTATTCTCGGTGCCAAAACGTGACGGAGGAAGGGAACGAGAAGGAATACGTGAAAGCCGCGAAAATACGAGAAACACGCGAGAGGGAAACCCGAACGTCTTCCCAACCGCGATTCTCACGCGTTCCTTCTCGTACCGAAGAAGGAAAGAAAGAAAGTGAGAAAAAAAGGAAGCGAGGCAGAGGGAAAGAGTCCACGTCGCCATTTGCTCACGGGTAAAACGGAAATCCACCGTGCGCTAAGAAGTCGGAGGGTGGGATTCCGAAAGGACGAAGAAGCTGCTAAAACATACGAGACTTATGACTGTGCCTTCGTCGGTGTCGACTACAAGGGTGGCACTACTTTCGTTTTCACGAGACGCAAACGCAAGCTCAACGGTCAATTCTCTTCTCACGAGCCAATCGACTCTTCCCTACGACCCTAGGCGTGTAACTTGCGTCGTGGCAATCGTCGTGTCGTAGGTTGAAGGAATGTCTTTCGAAAGGAGGAAGCTCTCGTTGATTACGACCCGATCGGTGATGGGAAAAAAAAATCCCGGCGGAGGGGGCTCTCGCCGCAAGTGGATGCGGGCAAAAGCGGAAACGCGCTGAAACTAATTAATTAATTACTCACCCGTTGCAGTGGCATTGTAACGGCGATCGATGTCGTACGAGGGACGCCTGGAAGTTGACCGCACGCGGCGTGCCAATCGCTCGTGGATCCTCGCGTCCTCCGAAGCTCCCGGGTAGAGCTGGTAGAGATGATCGCGGGGTCTCGTTAAGTTCACGGCATTCCTCGTACGATGGCTGGTAAAGTTGCCCTTGTAATGTCACTGCGACATCGCTGGACCACGAGGATACCGACTGATCCTCCGTGTCGACTTGCTTGCTTTGCGATCGTTTCGATAGATCCAATATCGTCGTCTCTTGGCTGCCACGCGTAGTCGTGCCCCTCTTTAAGGATCGGTCCACTTTTTTGCTAAAAAGGAAAAAAAAAAACAATATGAAACGTTCGCCGATGTCTTGGCGCGCACCGAATCACGCTCCACCCAATTCCCACCCCGATCCTTCCTCTCTCCTTACCTCTTTTTTATTATTAACGCATAGTCACGAGTCTAACGAGAAGGGAGCTCTGTCCTAACTCTCCACCCCGGGCGCGCGTGATTTGGTACGCGCGAGCGAGCGCGCGCGCGTCGTATGTGTGTGCATGTGTGCGTGGTGGCACGTGGTGCATATATATATAAATATAAATATAAATATAGATGTCCTACGATTAAGCGGAAAGAAAGTGAGGGAGAGAAAGGAAGAGAGATAGAGAGAGAGAGAGAGAGAGAGAGAGGAAGAAAGAGTAAAGCGATGAGAGGCGGGGAAAGGCGAGCGAGCGAAACGGTTACGCGCAATCTCAAAGCTCAAAAACACAGGCGGCTCGCGCGGAGGACCGATCGATACTTAATATCGCTTCTCCGGCGAGCTGGCGTAATTATACATAAATATAAATATATATATATATAAATATAAATATATACATTTATACGATTCTTTATATACAGTGTGTACCCTCCTAATAATAATACTTAATCTGAATCCGACGCTCTATCTATACATTTGTACGAGAAGGTATATATATATAATATTGATTATTATTTGTCTTATGGCGGTGATCCGTAGTCCAACCCCGACTGTGTTCCCCAGTCTCAAAGTGTCGTCACGGTTACTAGATGATTTTATTTACATTTCATCTGCTCTTTGATAAAGAAAAATCTCAAGTGCTTTATCTTAAAATCTGCGTACCAGTCAGTTCTCCTCTGCTTCCTGTCCACAAACATTTTCCTGTAGGAAAATTTGTAAGGAACACAATTATTGTCAAATTCCCACGCTTTGAGACTCTGGAATCTCACGGGTGCCCTTAGGTGTAATAGAAACGAACCAATTAACCCTGTTAATTGTCATCGCACAAGATAACACTGCGAATACTGTAATTGTATTTCTAATAAGCGGGCTGGTAACGATGTCGAATGGGAGAAAAAAATGTCCTTGTCCCCCTTCCTGCCCTCGCCCTCCTTCCCGGGAGTCCTAGTACCGAACAACAGCTCGTAGAAAAATAATGGCATTTTGTAAGCAAAACTTGAACGTTGTACAAAATCAAGTTTTTCGAAATCTATTATCATCGATTTTAAACACCCTTCCGATTGCAAGTTTCTCGTCTACGCGATTCCTGGAATCAATCGCACTTTGTACATTTCGCGCACAAGCGCCCACAACGTCGATTGTGAGACGACGCGAATCGGTTTATAGAATACCATAATAACTTCTTCCATTCCTCTTTACTTCCCCCTTATGTCCGATAAATTCCATGCAGGACGTGCTTATCGATAATTACGCTACCGATAATCGATCCTCCTACAATTTAAATTCTTTTCGAGCCAATCTACGAGCGATTTAGTCGAGCCTAGTAATTATCTCGATAATTTCCCCGCATTCGTAGAGATAATGTTAT
Organism: Tiphia femorata; assembly: GCA_944319695.1. Classification (NCBI taxonomy): domain Eukaryota; kingdom Metazoa; phylum Arthropoda; class Insecta; order Hymenoptera; family Tiphiidae; genus Tiphia; species Tiphia femorata. The sequence goes on from OX090899.1 coordinate 5,700,081, forward strand.
TAAACGAACGTTACACGATAGGTACTATACAATATTATGCATATAAACTGTAAACGTAAAGTATAACAATTACGGTGAATACATAGAGTGCATGATGTAATTAACTAAAAGTTGTCGATGGAACGTGGTAACTGGAGAGGGTGAAAGTAAGCGATACATCATCCTCTTCCATTTAACATCGTCGTCGACACGATTATACATAAGTACCCATAGTACTTATGCGCGGGACGACCAATTCTTATCCATGAATAAAATTTTAATTTTATGTTCTTCGCTCATCTGTACATTGTATTTAAAATAGTATTTATAAATTTGTCTTCTAGACTGCTCAACGAGACTTCTTAGTTGGATTACGATAAAATTTGAAATAGATTTCGATGGATTAAAATTGGTCGCTCTGTGCGTATAAAGTAAATGTGGCGCTCAGTACGCAAATATACTCAATCCTCGTGATCGACTTCTTGGACATTTTTTATACACGGCGATCGCAATAACAACAATTATCCCTTTTTATCCAATATAACCTGTTAACGTTTTACCGCGTATTAATAATATGTGATAAATGATGAAACTAGTGGAGCCGGGGATATCATCCTAATGGCCCCGATTGTATGGAAATAGGATAGATTCGACAGTATGTGCTAGTATAAAGTGTCCTTTTTATATGAATAAACAATTTTGTATGCCAACCACTTCTTATACCTGACTTATACTTTCTCCACATCTCATTTAAACAACGCTACCAGTTAGCGCTGTTTCTATGGATTTAAAAATATAATAGTATTCTTCATAATTATTTTCCTGATAACGCATAGAAACTCTTAATGTTCATGAAAATCATATTCGAATAGACGTGCGTATAAATGTTAACACGTTACTCCAAGAATTTTTATGAAATTATTGGTCCCAGCTGTTATTGTCACTTTATTAAGCCTTATCGCAAGTCTAGGATCTGTGGGTCGCGAAAAGAACAAATTAGACAATAAATACATATATTTAGAAAAGATTACAAAAAAGACAAGCCTCACTCGTGTCATTTCTCGTCAAACAATCGTTTCGTTCTGTGCCGTTCGACTTCGTACGATTTCGGCTTTCCTCGATCACCTTCGGTTGCTCAAGGTAAATTACACCGTCGATTGCCCTCACGAACTCGGTCGTCCAATTCTTCCGCTCTACCGATCCTTCTCTACGCATTTGGTTCCTTCTCTCTCGCATACACTAACCTAACCTACGCAAGCAGCGACGCGATCACAGAAAGGCTTTTCAAAGTTTACGAATTTATGGTGCAGATGTTAAAAAACGTAATATGACTTACTTTCATTTTTGTTCCACGTTTCTTAGCCTACAATATCGTGGAACAGGCGTGGTACGTCGATCTGACCAAACGTAAACAACACGTGTAAAAGACATGGCACGTCTACTGTGTCAAACATGTTAATTACCAAGCCTTATTGTTGATTGTGGCCATCGTTGCGACATAAATCGTAAGGCAAGAGATTGATACGACCTTGGAACGGTTCTTGGAAGATCCGTATAGTATTATCAGCATCTAACATCGAAGTCTTGCCGCCGGTTTCTTCGTTTCTATCGCGAATGCGCGGCCAGGGCCACACCGCTCTTCTCTAATTGGCTCATGCGCAGTGACAGGCATGCGCAGTGGTGGCCAATAGACATACTCTATTAATTCTCCCCTTGGTCGCCGCTTGGTGCTGCATCACTACGGCAATAATTTGAACTACTAGACAAGTTAACGGATTCAAATGTGAACGGTAATTAATCTAATATTCGATATTTAGATGACACACAACATTAAATACACATACAGGGGGATAAATCAACGAATTTTATTTGACAAGATATTTCATAAATAATTACTACCAATTGATGATTGAACAAGAAAGATTTATTATCATGAAGTGAATAATCCTTTCCTTTCACCGCTGTAATCAAATGATATCACATCACTTCAGAAGTACACAAGAAATCGATTGGATTATCGAAAGTAGATGAGGATATGATTGAACGAATTGAACTGAACTAATCTGAAAATTCCTCTTAAATTGTAAAAGGATAGCAAATAAAATATTAATAACATTTTGATTGCAATTTCTAAGTAAACGCATTTTAAGTTATGAACATCTTACTAATATTTATAAAAAATGTAATAATCTTCAATGGTACGGTATCTTTCAGATAAATTGGAGCATGTAATGCAGTTTTCCATTTACACGTATTATTTACTTTTGCCCCATCGACGTACCCCGTCTCTCATACGTGTTGTTCATGTTTTAACATGGCGCTGCGCCGTCTAACGGTGCAGTGACGTTTCCGGTACAATCAAAGTGTAAACATTCAAAGCGTGAGTTCGGCGAAATGTTTGCGAATATGTCAGTGTTAATCTGTGACATCGACGTTGGTGGGTTCCACGAAATTAAGCGTGCGTTCTTCCAAAAATTAAAGATAAACATCAAATCGTGTACCAATTACAGCACAAGTATAGATATCCGTGCTATACGTGTTCGGCTTTCTTGCTTCTACATCATTTTTCACGATAAATTGAAAGCTTTGTGTCGATGTCCAAACGCGATATCTGTAAATCATTATATATCAGTGAGATAAGAGCAATGATATCTTAGATATTATTGCTACATAATAGCTACAGTGCCATTATACGGTTCATTATCGAAGAGGACAGCAGTCACCACGAAACACGATGTCGCCTTTCTTCACAACTCTAATGACCCTAGTGGTCCTCACGTATGCCGGTACGTAAAACCAACCCTCTTTTCTTCAACAATTCTAATCATGCCATTAACAATACTTCTACTAAAAATGAAGCAACAAAACTCACTGTGTCACTCGTCCCACGCCAAAGACATCTACACAAAATATACTAATATTTTGAAGATGCTTTTTACGTTACACCGTTCAAACTGAGTACTCTCCATTTATATATTAGTCAACATCGACCTATTTAATTTCATCGAAGCACCCAAATATTACCTATTTTTTGTTGTTCACCATTAATTCTCGTCATATTTAAAAACAAACAAGTAAAACAGCTTACTCCGAGAAAAAATTGCACACGAATTTACACGACATTTCGATATACGTTCGAATCTCTCGTCGACAGAACTACCAGGAAGGACCGTTGGAAGCTCCAAAGCGAATGCTGAGCCTTACTTCATCGGTAGTAACCCCGCAGATATTCAACATTATCGTTATCAAGCGAGTGTAATGATCTCTGGTGCTCATCGATGCTCTGGCGCTATCATCTCGCGAACGTGGGTAGTCACCACCTCCAGTTGCGTTCGGTACGTGGCCCCTAGGAATCTTAGCGTGCGAGTGGGAAGCGGAAATGTGCTCAGCGGAGGAAGGATTCATGCGGTAGGGCACATGATTGGCCATCCAAATTACGATGGCCGAAACTTCAACAACGATCTGGCTCTTCTTAACGTCACCGTACCTTTCGTCTTCACCGTGAACGTCACCAGCGTGCCAATGATTGGAAGTAATCAGAACGTCACTACCGGTCTGTACGGATGGGTCAGCGGGTGGGGTCCCACTTCCAAGGTCGGCCACGCGTATTCACCGACCCTTCGCGAGGTGTCGCTACCGGTGGTCAATCAAACGGCCTGCAACAATTTCTATCGTGGATTGTATACGAACAATATGCTGTGCGCGGGATATACGAACGACCAGAAAACGGTCAGTTCTCAAGGATGTCCTTTTGTAGTGAGTGGAAAGCTCATTGGCGTCTCTTCGTACGCTCAGCCGCGCAAGCCCCAGGTATTTACGCGTATAGCCGCGGTTAGGGCGTGGATCGCGTCAACCACAAAAGTTTAAAAGCAGGTTACTCCGGATTAATTCGGATAAGAGAAATGATGGAATTTAAGGGTAATGAAGTTTATTGAGTTAACAGGTACTAGATGGTTTTCTTAAATGATTTTTTTTATCTATTCAATCCTAATAATCCTTAGCCACTAAAAGCGTCGTTAAAAAATTTCAGAGATTCGGTCGTAAATTAAAGAAGCGCCGAAGTGAAAAGATTTCAAGTGCCAAAAGACACTTTTCGTAAGAGTTGTATTGACTACGGGCGATACTTAAAATTTTGTTTGCACACAACGAATACGTATAACATAGTCTCAATGCATAATCATTAAAATATGATATAGCACGAGAAAATAGTATAATAATACTATAATTTTAATTAAGTCTTTAGAAATTTGATTCTGAATTTTACAGAACAGGTTCTTCTTAATGATAGAAATAATACTACTGATCAGTAATTATGTTTGCACGCTGCAGTTAACGCGTCAATACTGGCTACGGTGACGAAGAAATTTTTCACTGTTGGATCCATCTTGGTGAACACCAATTTTTGCAAATTATTAGAGAGCACATAAACACTGTCTGTGGGATCGTCGACGACCAAATCATTAGGGAATACCATCGTATTATTGTCTTGCGCAACCAATTCTGGAAAAAAAAAACAAAAAGTCTCTTCAGACTAAAAAAAATTAAGTTTGCGGGGAAACATTATTACACCGAGTGTCCTAAGAGGAAAGATATCGCGGTGAAATAAATCTTCGAGCGACAAACTAAGGCGGATATCGATACAGGTTCTTAACATTGTCTGCGATACGATTGCCACAATCTGCATATTCAATGGACTTCTTCCCGAGAATCTTGAAATTTTTAATGCGATGCGCGACGAGTCGATAAAAGCCTGAATGTATCTAGCGAAATCAGCATTTCGTTTCCCCGTAGAAGTGTAATAATTTTAAGTGATAGATTTTTCATCGATAATGCGTAAAACAATCCTTCCTGTAATGGAGAAGCACCTACGCTAAAATGTTTTTTCTTTGAATTTTATCGGAAATGATATAATCTCCCGTCTTACGTAAGAAAAAGCTATTGCTTTTGGTTTTCGAAGTAGCTGTCGCAATATTATTATCTGTATTCGACTCACTGAATGTGCCTGGATTGAGCTCCACGCTAGTGTCCCAACAAGCCACTCCATTTCTATTAGGCTGCGTGAAATAATCGATACCGGTGACCTGGTCGATCACCGACGTGGGCCCCTGCGTATTCTGCCCTTTGGTGCCAACCACGTGGAACGCGTAGTAATTGTTTGAGAGCGCGAGGGTGTCGTCCTTGAGAACCTCGGTGGATACGGAAAATTCCGTGATGCCGGACATAGAATGGAAATAAAGTGTCCTGTGTCCGTCCATTTGAGGAGGAGACAAGGATACCCCGAACACGCCGTCGGTCCATTGGAACGTGATATTACCGATATTGTAATTGCCTGTTGAAAAAAATCTCACGATTAATTCTCTCGAATTTTCAAACTCCATTGATTTCGCTTGTTTTTTCCTACCGTTCAGAGGGTCAAAATAGAAATAATTGTGATTGATTCTCCAAGAATCGTTCATTGCCCAGCTGTATACTACCATTCCGTAGGTCGCAAAGTCTGTGAGGTACGCGTAAGCATTGTCGCAATCATCCGGATCCACATCAACCACAAAATCGGCAATAAAAGAATCTGGCTTGAGATTCGTGTCTTTCAGAGTATAGCTACGAATGAGCTGGAAAGAAAAGATAGCATTTTTACAAGAAAACCGTCAAATAATCCTTGTGATTAATAAGGACTTACCTCGTCGGTTTTCAAATCGAAGACGACGAGTTTCATCGGGTGCACGACCGTGGATGACCCCAAAATGTCGTCGATTCCAGTATCTACACCCCACATTCGATCGCAAGAATCAATTTTCACGCGGAAGATATCAGTGATCGCGTCCGGGTTGCGAATATCATTGCTCTCCCAATCGGGGTAGGGATTCAATACAGGCGAGGCTAAATTCGAAAAGTTAAAGTAAAAATTTAATTTGTCTCGAATCTTGAAATCCGACCTCTTCAAAATATCCCAATGAAGTTTGTACTCACCAGTGGAGTCATTCAGCCAAATGTAATTCAAATTCGACGCCACTCCGTTCTTCCATCTGGCCACAGTAATGAACATCTTGTCGCGCCAAACGTTGATGCCCATGGGAACATTGTTCTCCGGTACGTAATCACCGTCGGCTATGTAGGCGTCTCGAACCGATGCGTTTGGGAAGTTAAATTCCAGTTGGTTCCAAGCGTAAATTGTATCGAACATATGCCCGTGGGCAAGAGTCGTGGTAGCAAGGAGTAACAGAACAATCATCGTGGACGAGTCTGCGAAATGATAATGTGGGTAGTAAAGGCAAGCACAGATCTTAAATACATGCCTTTTACGTACGAAGGAAAGACCGTGTATATGACACCTTCGAAGAAGGCATTGAAAATAATAAATTACCATTTGAAGTATCTTGGAGATAAGCGCGAAGGTCGAAAATAATTCAACTTCAACATATGTTAATCATTCAGAAAATTAAGCGTTGAATATTTTGCAGGAAACAATTGGTTTACCGTTGGATATTTTTGTGAGAATTTCACGTATTTAAACGACACAAATCAATTTTACAGTCATAGTGTTAAAAAATTTTAGTCGCGAAATTATCTGTTAATGAAAAAATTATAAGCGTAAAAGAGTACGTTGAGTAGTACGTTCTGGTACTAAGCGGCACTATCGGTAGAGAAAATTATCGGTAATAAAAAGTGGTATACGATCTCAAATTGTACCTCCGTAACGGTTTTATTTTTCGACGTTACGGATCGTGGTTGTGATTGTTGAAAGGCACGCACCATAAACGAGTTTGTGAATAGAACGGGCGAATTCAATGGGCGAATTGAATTTCCAATGACCTACGCGACGAACTCGTAAAATGTCATATCGACTGCCGATCGACGGTTAAAACGGCTAATGCCAGAATTCTCACTGAGACTCCTTTCCATCGAACTTTACTTCAATCTTCGAAGGTACCTTCCTTTTACTTTCTCTAGGCGAAAAATTTTGTGCAGTTAGCGAGTATAATGATTCTCTAAATTTACATTTATTACTGTTTGTATATACACACATCGAACTGAACGACTACTGAAAAAGATAATGGTTTAAGCGAAAAAATCCGAAACAATCAGTTCTCGTCTAAATTACACGTTAAAGTGTTTTCGTTAATATTCTTCTTCGAATGGGCATGAAAATTACAACACAGTCCCTAGAATCCGCGCGACGATTCTTTCTTGCATAACAATTCCTCAATGACCTTTTCTTCCAACCTGTCCTCCAGTGCGTTCTATCGCCAAGTTATATTCTTTCAATTACCAGAGAAGGTATGAATTAATGATATACCTCGTCGATGATACATGTAATTTACGCGAGGATTCATTGACAGTGCAATTTATTCCGATTGGATGTGCATCGAGCATCGATACGTATTTGTTGAATATAGTTACTGAACCATTCTTTCTAACGTCGTGGCAATTTCTGACTTATCCTTCGCCAGGTGAAGATATCTATTAGCAAAAAGATTGTATCGCCAACCAGTAATTAACTCTAATCTATCAAAATCTCAAGTCCTCGATTCTTTCGAGCCAAGCAGCTAAAATCACAAAATGATCGATGAAGCCAAATAACCTCGAGTCTTATTCTAAGCAGAAAAAAAGTAAGTGGCAAAAAAATGTGCGGCCATATCATAACGCTTGAATGAGACTCGAAATACATTGGCAAGGTTACTCTAATCAATTCTGAGCTTCGACGTCCAGTGGACATCGAAATTAATTTACAACGCAGTTTCCGCGGTGTAAGGCCCGAGGCTGTAACCGTAACTTCCTCCCATACTCCCGGATCTTTCTGAAATGGAGCGTTTATCCGACCGAGCAAAACAACCGACCTCAGATCGATTAAAATAAGGGAAGAGTCTGTCTAAAATAAACACAGGATAATTGCCACATCGAGGAACTGGATGTGGCGGAGGATATAAATAATTTACATGAACGGAGAATTTTTCCAGACAGCGTGCGTCCTCGCTCGCGAGCTTAATTGGACGGGCAAAATCCGTACGAAGGTGCGCGTAAAATGCAAATTACTGCTCGACCACGGCCAGAGTGAAGCCGGATGTAAAATGAATTTTTCCTTACAGAGCCTCCATCTTTTTTACAACCAAATATTAACGTAACGTCAGAAAGATTTAATGATAGTTACCTCGAACAGTGACTTTGCAATTTTGAAAATAACTTTAGTTAGCGAACGTTCCACATTAATAGTCTCAGATACGATACCCCCTCATAATTATTTCAAAGTAATCAGCCAGTGATTGTAGAACTTTTTCTTACTTTTAACCATTAATTATACGCGTTGGTGTACTTTATACAGCACGCGCAGCAAACACGCGAATAAACCTTTAATAAAAACGCATTTGGTTCTTATTGTATTATTTCGATATGAGTGTTTGATAATGTTTTCTCTGAAAAATAAATCAGTACATAATTTAATTTAACGTTTCGTTCTAAATTACTTTATACGTTGACGTTTTAACAGTGGCGTATGAAATGCACCATGCGCGTGCTTGTGTTACATTTCAGGGCGCTTGTAGTTAAAGGTTAATAGAACCTACCGTCTAAACCGCGTGTTAAACTCACACACTCTGGCGCCACGTTGCACAAACCTCTTCAAACTCCGGAAAACAATTGCACTGCGATCTTTCCTGGCATTCTACCAAACCTCACTGATTCTTCGACATTATCCCTACTCGACCTTTCCCTACCTATTCACCCCGCTCGTGACTTACTCTACGCAAAAAAAATAGCAGACTATTCGCAGAACATTGTTCGTCCCTCTCGTTGTCTATCCACGTCCTACGAACGTACGACCGAAAGTTTTCGCGAAGGTATTTTCTCTTCGATTTAATCGCGTGTACGGAACAGAGCGCGCGATACTCACCGCTCATGCCGGGAGAATCGACGACCCTCTGGAGAACGGTACAAGCCGGAATGAGGTTCTATAGTTCACCAGGCAGTCCTTTATACGCGATCGTATGCGAGGAAGCTGTGTGTTGCGCGGGCGCGAGCGCGCGTTTCGCATGGAGGAAGGGGCCACAGAAAATCGTCATTCTCCGTGGATGGGTGCATTGCCCTGTTGTAAGTCCGACTGACACCCGGCACGAAAGATTTATGAAGAACCCTATTACGTGATTAGTTTCGGGGGAAATAGTCTGCCTAAAGGACCGCGTCGTATTTGTCAGCATGGAAATAACAGTAAACTTGTACAAAAAAAAACATTGAACATGCATACCAAATACTTGATACTGGGAAAAATGTAATTTGCTTTCCGGAAACTTTTTATAGTATTTGACGCATTTTATGCATCTGCATTTTTAATGCTTTTTTATCTTGTTTCTCCGTTGTATCGAAATTTCATCCAGTGAATATGGCTAAAACCTAGGCATCCGTTTGCAGTGACTAGCGATACATCTATGTGGTCGATTTCAACTCTCCAAGATGATCGTAGTGGCTAGAATCTGTACAGGGATCATGGATCTTTCTTCTCTAGAGCTAAAATTCTTCTTCACTCTTCTCTTCCACTGCCTTTCTCATTTCCCCAGCGAATAATAAGCAACGAGCAACAACTCCGATGACGCTTACAACTCTTACTTCATCTGCGACTTCGTATGATTTTCAGTATAGTGTATCTTACAGGGCTTCTTAACGGAGGAAGGATAAGTGACATCAATTGATACAGAGACGAAGAACAATTTTATAATTTCTTATTTTTCGACATTTTGTATCTCATAAACCGTTAGACTAAGTTTTTCAACTAGTCTTCATCTACTATTCAAGATGCTCCATTTTCCCCATAATATTCACGATTCATAAATCTCCTTGTTTGTATGGTTTTGAACTCCTAAGGCCTGTTTCGCGGAGATAAGAAACTGAGTCTCATGCTCGACTTTTTCTAAGTACTTAGCGTGACACACTACCAACTCTCTACCCTAGTAATGAGTCAGTTGATAGGCAAAGAAAGGAGGCGATCGATAACGAACATTAGTTTATTGGGGATAGTTGATGGGGGACAGGTACGCTTTATTGGAAAGGCAGATATGGCAAAGAGGGATAAGTAAGTAGTTTGGAAATAGGCTGGAAGGTCAGCGAGTATTGCCCAGTGTATGAATGAATTAGTTTCAAGCTCTCTTATAGAGCACTTTTTTTGATCTCTTCTTTTTTGTTATTTCCAGGCAGTGGACACCTTAGTACAAAAATTCGTGACGCATGTGTAGTAAAGGAATAATTTATTTTATATAGTTCTAATGATTATATCTAAAATGGGCGAAAAAAATAATTTTCTGGAGTTAGATACCACAGCAGTTTCGTAAGTAATACGTGAAAATCATGTGTATGCATACGTGCGTGTGTGGGTAAATTTGGAAGCAAATGTACCCGCCGCAGATGAAACATAGTAAATACGAGAGGTAGACATATTTATTCTTAGAACGTAGAAATTACATAGTCAAAATGTACTTGAATTACAGTCACAGATCCTCTCTCGACACTGCGCCTGTGAAATGAATGACTAGGAAAAGTTATAAATCCTGGTTATTACGTAAACTATGTAAGAGTACATTAAATGTGTGCGAAACTCTTAGTAATCGCGCATCCTGCAACTAATCATAAGAAACGTCTATTATTGTAAATGATTTCATTCGGACAACTTTAAATCATTTCATTCTTCCAATTTCCTTTCACGTACTCTTCGAAACATCTAAAAATGCATTCGAATCACTTTTCTCGTTTAACGACAAGGAAAAAAAAATAGTTCAGATTTTGTGGGATTGAAGAATAAGACGGCTAATTTACAAAACGAAATATCTATTTACATCGTGGCGATACAAATCGTACAATGAAAGTCTCCTATGAAATTATTACTCGGCAGTAATATAATTGGAAAATTTTCGCCTATACGCGAATAGAGTCATTATCAAAAATATACGATTTTAGCGTAGAGAACTTAAATCTCTGGCGCCTGTCATACTATAAATTTTGTCACTCCAGACACAAGCGAAAGCGCCCAATTATTCTCGTATGTGTGTGCGGATGAGTGTACGCCAGTATAATTAACGTAGTATTCGTACAAGCACCAAGGTCAGACATATACTCGCGAATCACGCGGATAGATACAATAGAATGTGTACTGTACAGCCGGTTTCGTTTCCGCTGAATTAGCAGGACTAACATAATAAATAAGGAAACGGAATGATCGCAGTATCTTTTTTACTTATGTACCTAATTCACACTATCAAAACGATATGAGTCATCGTAGTCCATATTAATATCCGCGATTGCATTTATTTTTTTGCTTTTGTTCATCGCTTCATATTGTTCAGCACGTAAATGGCCGTGCGTGTACTTCTCACAGAGTATCCTCTACCTCAGTGTTCTTTGAACTCTTTTGTTTCTTATATTTTCTGAAAAGAAAAGAAAAACACGTGAGTAGAATGTAAAAACAATTACGATTGATTGCAAAGAGAAAAGATATCACTTACTTGCCAAATTCTTCTCCGTCTTCGAGTGTTTCCGGCAGATTACAGCCAGCTGTTTCAGGCAAGAGAAAACAGAGGCCAGCACCGATCACTGGTAGGATACCAAAGATCGTTGGTGGTAACCACTTCTCGAAGTGGCTCTGAAAGATGATTGAATGATATAACGTGCAATCGTTGACATGTAATTTCGATAAAAAATGATTTCGAGGAGAACGATACTTCATCGAAAAGTTTGTTAAACCTACCAAGGACACGACGAAGGGTGCTATAATGGATCCTACCCTGGCACACATGCTACTGGTGCCCACTCCGATATTTCTCACCACAGTGGGGAACAATTCACCGGAGAAAAGATAAACTGTCGTAAAGGCCACAGACATGCCAACGATACCCATGCAGGCCAAAATCAATCTGATCCAGATCGCGTCTAGAGAAAATAATGAAAGATGTTAATTTTGTTTTCACTTTTTTTCACACGTCGCACCTGTTAATTCTCTTACCGTCAGGAACTACGATAAGCAGCAAGCTGCCGATTCCAGCTATTGAATTGCTACAAATAAGAGTGACCCTTCGTCCAAGTCTATTCATAGCCCACCACGCAACAAAATTACCAGGCACTTGAATAGCTCCAGAAACCGCAAAGTTAATGAATATGTCGCCTCCAACCTGACCGATGTACTGGGACAGTCCGAACAGACCCATCCCACAAACGAGCCAATTGAAGAAAATCGAAAGAGATTTTACCCTCATATTTGGCGTACGAAACAGGTCTACGAAGGAAGGTTTGTGATCCGAAGCTGTACGCCTGGAATTCTGAAAAGAAAATTACACAGTTAATTTGTGACTCGCAGTGTACCGCGCAATGTTCTTAATGAATCCTGTGTCACCTGATGTAGGCAATGCTGTTTTATCATCTCGGGAATATCTTTGTTCTTTATGTTATTGATATTAGCTGCCTTCTGCAAAATCTTGCAAGCTGCCCTTTGTCTGCCCATCGCGAGCAACCATCTAGGAGATTCGGGCACGATCCACCAGTACCCCAGGAGAATAATGGAGGGCAGAGTAATTGCGATTTGCAATTGTTGCCAGTGGCGGAACCAATACGCGAAGCCCGCCAAGGACATGTGGCCTAAGCTAAACGGAATTTGATAGAGGACCGTGATACCGGCCCGCCATTGTGTTCCGACGATTTCCATGCCTAAAACGAATATAATGATTTTAGAAAATCCATGGTCGATATAAGCAGAATCATCCAATGCCCAGAAAATTTTGCTCACGATCGCGTCTAACTTCCTTTCGTAACCGTTTCACGCACTTGATAAGTTCAGATACCTGCGAGAACACGAAGATACTTACAAATGACATAACTCGTCACCATTGTGCCACCGGTTGCCAGTGCGCTCAGCAACTTCATCACTAATAGTGCTGGAAACCACGGTACCACTGCGCATCCTATTCCAGAAACAAGTTGTAGTACCACTGAGAACATCAACGGCCTCTTTCTGCCGTACCTAAGGAAACAGAAATAATTTAATAGGTAAGAAAGTATATAAATTTTTCCAAAATCATGGTATAGACCACGTGAAAAGTTGAACTTACCTATCTGCTAGAATTCCGAAGATTACATTACCCAGCAATACACCGAACATCAAGATCGATTGCTGGATATTAGCGTAGTGTTTACGATCACATACCAAGCTCCACTGAAATGTAAAATCAATTCATGATTTGATATTAATTGTAGTTTTATGGCTGTAAAATTATCGTACTGAATTTTAAAAAGTCGTGCAATCGGTAGCCGAAAAAATCCGTGACCTCACCTGTGATATCACAGTCTCGGGGAATATGCTTCTGTCGAATTCCCACTCCGTGCACTCGATGCGAGTCCCGTTAACTTCTGCAGTGCATTGATCGGTCGATTCCGCGAACGCTGGCGAGGAGGTGCAATTGAAGTCCTGATGGGGCGCCATGAACACGATCGCGAGCTGATGCCAAGCGACCGGAAATTTGACCAGAGAAATGGCGAGGCACACGACGACCTGCCATTTTCCGAGAGTACCGATAGCCTCCTGTACCGCGTCGACACTCTGATAATCGACACCGGACTCTGCATCCTTGCCGCTTAATATTTGCTTACCGTTCACTTCAGCTGTAAATTCAAAATATTCCACATTAAATGTTTTTATCAATTTCCAGATATCCGAATATATTCGTAAATTCAAGCAGTAAAAATTCTCGTTCATTTTTATCTACTTCTTTGAATGCTCGACTCTCTTTGCCCAAAATGAAGTAACGCCTCGTATCATGGATAAGAGTAAGGTCACACGGAGCGCTACGCTTGTCATGTTCTCTATGCGTTTGAAAAATAGCCTTTCTAGTCACCAAAATAGTATGTGGCTAGACGGAACAACTGCGCTGTGCTCGCTGTGTATATTTAAAAAGTAGATAAGAATTAACCAAATCTTAGCTTTCAATGTGCCCACACGATTGGGCGACTATAAAGCATAGCGAATATGACATACGTGCGTAGGTCTTTGTGGTCTTAGCTTAACACATGGAAATCAACACGGACGTTATCACGGACGAAATAATTCTCCGCTAATGATAACACAGACGGGGGATGGATATAATGAGTAAAATGTATTCTACGTTGCATAATTGCAACATTCATACTTCAACGGTAATGGACCGACGTTCGCCAGTTTACGCGATCGTTGTTGCGTCTGTAATTACGAGTCCGTAAATAGAAAGGCGGAGTAATTAGGCAATAGACAACAGTAGAAAAGAGTACTATGATGATAACAGATTTTTGCATACGTAGGTGAATGAAGGCAGAAGTAAATCGTTCCGTAAAAGGAAAATAGCATCATTAGCCTACTTTTTATTCAGAAAAGTGTCAGAACCCTTGAAATTTGCAATTAAAATCTCTTTTCAACGTGGAACGCGCGTTGCTCGACGAACACTATTCGTCATGACTAATAACGTGCACGCATAAGCTCCTGGAAACCTAACCCTAACCGGAATAATTCATACACGCCGAGAATAAACTAAACTTTAACGTTCTAACTTGATAAACAAGTAAACTGCAAACGAAATTCCCATAAAAGTCATATTCACTCTACGTAGCTAACCAAATTCGACACGTTGACATTCAAGCGAGATTACACACGCACATAAACGCAATATTATTTATCTCTCTGTGCATCAATTATCTCTTTGGTTATCTTGCGTTAGGTAGACACGTGCGCGTGTATACGCGATTCTACACTCACCCTCCTAATGAAGCCTTTGCATGTCGTCGACACTCAATAATCGCACAGCAGTCGCGGATAGAGGTACGAATCAGTTAGGACAGTTAGAAAGTCAAGGAAAAACCAGAACGTGAGAAATCCTTCGCACATTTGCTTATCTTTATCGACGATCGACTCACAATACGTCGCGAGGAAAATGCAATAATAGAACCTTACTATTCGAGAGACGACAGGTGAACGAGTTTAGTATACTTTGTCCAGCAATCACGTTTTTGCTATTAGCACGGTTATCGCTACCTTGTACCGGCACAACTCGGAACTGCCTTTATTCTCCCATTTTTCCAATTGCGGGCCAGCACGGCAACGAAGGTTATCTCGACGCATAACGTTGAGTACTCCAAAAGGAGCAGTCCGTAGACCATGGAGCGGCCCGATTATCCTACTCAATTTCGTGGCCTTTGGACCGCCACGGAGGGATACGGTCCTGAGGCCGATACTGCGGAAAAGTACAAAACGGGGGGAGGGGAGGAGAGGGAGAACTACTGGTTCTCACTGGATACTTCAGATAGAGGGTGGCGGATTCCGTTGCTGGAAAATTTCTGGTATCAAATCGCTTGACTAATTGTGACGCTTGTGCGTCTGGGTAGCTCAGTGGTGCTTAACGACATTGCTGGGAGAGAAAGTGTGGAATGAGAACGTTGGCGGGTCGGAAGATAATCTCGTGGAAGTGCAGCGAAAAGAAAAGTCTAATCGACAGTGAAAATTTCAAGCTCACATAGTCCGCGGTTCTACCGGTGCGCTTAAAGGCTTCGCGGTTTACGAGGAGGAGCGCATTAATCACCTGTTATCATTGCATCGTGCAACGTGCACGCTGCTATTCCTTCTATTCGTACCCCAAACGAACTGTGGCTGATTAGAAGAATGACGACAATTGAAAGGCACGCCGTGAAACGTCGACCCTATCTAACAATTAAGAGCCTTGTACATTAACGAGCCTTGCTGCGCAGCATCTCCTAAGCCTGCATCTGCGTATCTTTTCATGTCCCTCTCCCTTCTCTCGTCCCTCGCCCGCATTTCTTAAACGTTTATCTACTCCGCAACGAGGCAATCAGTCTCGAAATGGAAACTCGTTGCATGCTTAATTGAACGCTCGTACGTTTGGTCGCGGGAAAGGTCGAGTCCGGGCCCCTTCACCGCGGCATTCTCCATGACGATAAAAATTCGTTACGAAGAAAGAGAGACGCGTAGAACGCACCAGATGACTCCGGATTACTCCGATAAAAAGATCAAGAGTGGACCACCGGTCCACTCTCGCGTCAATTTTCAACTTTTCAGTTACACGCACGTGACTTACGACTTCAGGGAGGGTACATAAGTGCGCGTAATTACGGCCGCTTGGTAGCCGTTCAAGTAGTCCCCCGACCAGATAAGATAACGAGGTGTAACGCGGCATTTCGAAAGATTGGAAATAATTTGATTTCAAGTCGCGTTTCGATAACTCCGATCATCCCCTTTCATTTCCACGAAGGAGTAATTTATTTTCCGCTCCTCTCGTCTCGTCGGAGAGTACGAGGTGATAAGGGGATGCAAATTGACTCTTGTCGAAGGAAAACAAACGGATCGTAAACATTATCGCTACACGACGACGGTGTCTGAGCCCCCTCATCGAGCCGCGCTATCCATTCAAGCGACCGACGTTTATCACCTTTTACCGAGACATGTGGGAGAAGAATGCACACTTATCGACTCACAAGTCCCGTTTCGCAACAATCTCAAAGGCTTCTCGCCCGCTTCCCTTATCACCTTGTCATTTTCGCAATACAGTGAATTCCCGCCTCAAATTCCCGGTAAAGCAACGATGCATCATCCCCTTATCGTAACCTCCGATATACACTTCTGCTGTCCGCGCTAATGCGTGTCCATGTTCAATTACGGCGCTGCAAATTAACGGATCAATGACCGATCGACGAATTTATGGATCGGACTAAAGGGCGATCGAAGATCGACCGTCGTCTGCGATACGATCGAATCAGACAAGGGCTCGCTCCTCGGGCTCGTGAGTCAACCGTTGGATAACTTTACCCTCGCGGTGACACTCGAATCTATGCATCGAAGTCCAAAGACGTCAATTACAAAGAGGGTGGATACAGTGAGTGGCGGACAAACGATGATCCTAACTGTGCGCGTCTCGTGGGAATTATGATTGGCCCCGTAAATCGATTTGTTTACGAATGCGTATCCGATCGTTTTTCGCGTTACATTGTAGAATTAAACACGATCGCGACCGCGGTATAAGCATTATGCGCTCTTTGTTTCGATATCGAAATCGGTGAATAATAATCAATGTGTTTAAAGAAGGAAGTAGGGAGAGGGCAAGAGAGACCGTAAGACGAGCAGTAGATCGGAGCACCCTGATATACGTCAGCGAAAATACGTCACGTGCCTACGCTACTTTCGTCTTCGCACTCCGCAACAAGTGGTGGGTGTGCGTCCTAATGCTGGCACGCGATTGGGCGCCAGTCTTATCCTTACAGCGCCGATGCACTTGCGTTGCTCTCGCCTTGAGACGCATCACCATCCGAAGACAAAGACACGAAGATAGAGAGCCCGACAGAATGGGAAGCGAATAATTAATATTCGTTAAAGATAACTAGATGTATTCTCATCCTTATCGTTATTTCCTTCAAACTGTTCTCACTTCACGATTCGATTTAGATTTATTCTCAATTACGAATACATAGAATCTACGAAGTCGCGAAGAGAAGAAAATAATACGTGTAATTGCTTAATATGCAGCGAGAAGAAGAGACAAAAAAAATGGACTAATGTCATAATAATTGTATTCCCGTTATGTTAGCTTTACGACCAATTTTAATTATAGCTCGGTCGTTGCAGTAAAGATGATAAATCTACGGCGAGATTGCCTGCGGAAGATTATTAGGAAAGCACAGGTGGTAATCACGGGCACTACAATTTAACTGTTTTTTACGCGCGTCACATGCGCATTCCAGCGTCGCGTACTGTCTTAGGAAACAGGCAAGAATACTGCGCAAAATCATTCTTTCAATAGCATCGACTTACGGAATGAACATAACCTGCATATAAAAACACTCCAATTTACAGATAATCGTAAAGATGCAGTTATTGAAAATACTCGAGTCGATAGAAATCGACGAATAAAACGATAAGAAACGTAATATATCAAATAGTATAAATTAGTAAAGATATGAAAAGAATATTTGCAATGCCATCCTAGAATCGAGTCAGGTGGAACGTTCTTGACACCGTGCAAAAGCGATACTACTAGATATCGTAACCGACGAGACTGTAGAATTGCATTAATCGCAACTGCGTCTAGGAAGTTGAACCGTCTGAACCCCTCGAGACCTGAACTTTACTCGATCAAAGTCTTGTCCCGATGTAGCGCGCGAAAAGTTCAACGATCGACATTGATCGATAAAAGTTCGACTCCCATACTGACCGCGCGAGAAGTCGAAGAATGGAATATTTAACGAATTCCTTTATTTACTCATCGATGTTACAAAGCGTCTCTTGATCGCGTGGTCATCGGTGATTAATAAGCGTTTCTTTCCTTGCAAACTAACCGCGTCATTCCAGTTCCATGTGCGCGAAACTCGTATTTACCACCTTCTGAAAAATAACAACTGCGCTAATGCAGTCGCTAGAAACGTTTGTCGACGACATCAGACGATTTGCGTCGATGTATTAATCGAACGGCGACAAACACCATCGATTCGTCCTTCTACTAACAATAAGTTAATTTTCGAATCGCAAATAAAGCGCGCCCAGCGTCAACTACGTTGCAATTGATTCTCAAGTGCGCGATGCAAACAATAAATTATAGTGCGGCGAATAACAGTGCTAAGGATATCATTGGGAGTACAAATTGCGTCAGAAAAGTAGATGTGTACGGATAATTCCGAAGAATTCAGGGAAATCCTGCATTAAAGGATCTCACGGCTATTGGTCAATCATTTTTCACTTCCCACCCCTGCCTTCTCCTCGTGACTCTCCTATGTCACGAGATATGCACCTCAGGTTTCGTAAATATTATTGCTCTTGCGGATCTCGCAAGGACGATTCAATTGACCGATTAATTC
This sequence comes from Tiphia femorata, assembly GCA_944319695.1. Classification (NCBI taxonomy): domain Eukaryota; kingdom Metazoa; phylum Arthropoda; class Insecta; order Hymenoptera; family Tiphiidae; genus Tiphia; species Tiphia femorata. Next base: position 5,718,909 of record OX090899.1, read on the forward strand.
CAAGAGGAGGCACGAACAGAAATTCGTCCATGAATATGCAATACGTTTATGGTTCTTCACAGTGGTCCCACGTGTCCGCGCACAGGAGGAGGGGCCCTAGTTCGGAGAAAAGGAGAATTAAAAGAAGTCGCGCCACGACGTTCGCGGAGAGATCAAATGATCCGTGCACGGGAGCTATAATTAAAAAATAAAAGACCTCAGGCACGGCCTAACGAGCGCATTTCGATCTTGGAACGCAACGTGGTGGCGCGAAATGATTAGCCAATGTCGTTTGGAAAGATGGAGGCCGTTGAGAATAATTTGCCTCGCGATTATCCGAATCGCGTACCTCGTCGATCTCTCGCGGAATTTGTTGGCGAATTATCCTCCCTCCTTTGTACCCTCGTCGAAGGGTAATTAAAGGAGAGATCGTGCGCGCCCCCTTTTTGCCCGCGTGCTCGCTTGCGTGCGGCGAACGACCGAAACCAGTTCGTCAAGACCGATGAAAAAAGGACGTGGAAACCACGGCGAGAAGCAACCTCGAGACTCTCGAAAGATAGCCTTCGATCGCTCGCGTGATCGACTCTCCGCCCTGCGATTTTCCATCTTGGGCGAATGAAAAGGTCGACCACGTAGGCGCGCGCAACTCGGCCCCACGTTCGCCATATTCGATCGCTGATCTTTCTCGGGTAGAGCACGATCGTTTCGCCGTTCGATAGTCGAAGGTGTGCCTTGATACTCCACGATTTTCTTCCTATGAATTTACCTCGATTATTCTCTCTGTGTACAGTGGCCGTAACGCAGAAGGGTCGCGAAGGCTTTCCTTTTACCTTTGTGGGGGAGAAAAAATAGAAATCGACTCGCGACCAATTGAAACGAAAAATGACGCGAGGTGAGCGAGAGCGGAGGTAGATAATGAGCTACGATTATATCGGCGAATCGTGCGATATCGATCAACATACCATATCCGTTGGTTTTCGTATTCTTCATATCACTGTCTGGTTGAGCAGGTAATTATCTTCGGGCGCGGAAAGATCACGGTCTACTTTCTCGATAATTCGCTATCTGCAACATACAAACAGCGAGACCACATTTTTCAATAGCCAGTAAACTTTCTTGGTGGACGAAGAGGAGGTGGAAGGTAGAGTGGAAGAAGCGAGAGGCGTGGCGCGAAATTTCAATCCTAGATCGCCGATGATCGCGATGCAACAATTCGCGCGTGTTCTGAATTTAATTGCACGCGTTGAACGATCAAGCGCATCGTAGAGTAACGATTGGATTGACGGAGTGGCGGTCTAGCACGCGATCCCGATCGTGCGGTCGCGATAACGAAGATCGCGGAAGGATCATTTGATTTCAGCGGCACGCGAGCCCTCGCGGATTTTCTCCAATGGATTCGTTCCGCGGAACAATCGAAAATCGTGCACTCGATAATTATCATAAGTCACGTTTTGTTCTGTAATTCGAACGATAGTCCAATCGCGATTAAAAAATCGGCGGAGATGCTCGTTACTCGCGGATACGCATAAAAGATCTTCCTCACAGTTCACGTTCTCACTTTTCCTCAACTCGCGCGTCCGTTCGGTCGTACAATTGTCGTTTCCGCGACAGCTCACTTATGTTCTTAATTGAGAGTTATTAGCACTTGCCCCGGTTATTAAATTTTCTCTTGTAATTTACGATAAAGATGCCATTTCCTAGCTCGACTCGACCTCCCATTGAATTCCAAAAATTCTCTACTCCGAATCTTGCACCGAGACGCGACAAATGTTCGCTCGTATTTGGAGTTTTCCTGCGCAATTCCCACCATCAATGGGGCACATCGTCGAATATGTCATATATTGCCATTAGAATGTATAAAGTCTCTTACCTAATGTGATTAATGACGCAATCACAACCCGTCGATTAATGTGTCAATGCCAGTGACAACTGTGTCAATTGCTACAGTTGAACTCAATCAGATCCGTACGCTACGCAGTTCGTAATTATCCGCGGTTAAATTAACAACGATCAATTACGCCGATATCAATGTTTAACCATTGAGGTCTCGATCGATTTTACGACCGATCGATCGATCCATTTTCCTCGTCCCGCGTTCTATGCTTTTGATCTCCGGGTATTTCCAGATCGATCCGTTCGAAGGAAAAGTCTCGCAGCAGCCCGATCTGAACCGCTCGTTCAGCTTTTTCTCGATGTCGCGATTGCACCGACTTTTCACTCGAACGATTTACAAGTCAACTCACGGCCGTCACCGATTTCGAAAGGCTGCACCGGTACCGACGCGGGCGGCGCGCGGCATGCAGGATATCCTCCGCGACACCTCCAAACAATTGCAAATATCGATGGAGATAAAACCCTCGTCTCACACACGAGCGTTTCGTAATCGATTAAAGAGCGAAGAGTATCGCGCGCTTATCTGCCTGCAGTGTTTGCCCTCGGCGACGAGAGTGGATGTCAAGAGCGATTAATCCTGCACGAGGAAAACTGGAACGTCCTTTACGACTTTCCCCGTATCGTCGAAGTTGTTTTCTGCACTCGACAAGTTCCCAAACCACCTGGCGAATAGAAGATACGGGGTGCGACTGCTGAATCGTTCTTCGCTCGGAAATTTAATACCGTGGTAAAAGCCATTCCTCGGAAGTGACTTACCTGTGAAAGGCAGTCGATGAACCAAGAGGCAGAAGAGAAAAATCTCGAAGGGATAGGGGTGCAGGTAACAACTCGAGTGGGCAGAAACGAAGAAAACCATAAATGTCAGATGCTTAATAATTCCCGGGAGGAAGGGGGTTAAGCACGAGTATCGTGTCCGTTATTACGGCACGATAATCACTGTTATCACGCGCGCGTAGTACACTAATTACGTGCTCCCAACTCGGTGAGGAGCGCGCGGAATCCGCGAGGGAGCGGGCTGTGCGAAGAAACGAGCGGCGTCGAAGGTGCAATCAAAGTCCGCAATTCCGATGGATTTTTGTAGACGATGTAATACCAAATTCGCCTGCCAATTACGAGTCTTCCGCTCTGAAAGGACGAAAAGACACTCGCCACTGTCGTGCGATACCACTTCGATTTTTTTCACAAACGCGGTCATACGATCGCTCTTCTTTCCATTTTTCTTAGAAAAAAATTATAAGAGCGCGCTTTGTCGTCGTCAAGATCGATGGAAGCATTGGTCCGCGGAGCCTGGCATGACGAATGGCTTTGACGAATGCGTCCGCCGTAATGATTCGATGAGACAATGTGGCTTTTATCGAAAACACCTCGTAAGTCCCGCAATTCCGTTACCCTTCGTCGACGTCGTCGCGCGTGTAAATCGAACCGCGTAACGGTGCACCGTTTACGAGACGGATGCACTCCCCTCTTAATTGACATCCTCGTTATGAGGCGCTCTCGATCGAGATGACTTTTCCCGGATCGATTGGCGTGCCTCGCAATTTAACGATCGACCGTTTAACGAACGGCACGTCTCGAGCAATTGGACGTCGCGTGGTCGAATTCGCCAAGGAAGACCGCCTCTTACGTTTCACTCGCGCGAACATGTGCGCACGATTACAAAGCGCATGTCTCACCTGTCGGAGTATCTCCGGACGCGCATGCGAGCTGCTACCTGTGCAAATTGAGAAGCACGTGCCGTTGACACTCGTAGACGCGCGGCGCGAGAGCGATTGCCGCATTCGCGAATTAGCATCGGAGCAAAACGCGCTTCGAATTCGAGAACAATAAGAACGGGGAGAAGAAAATCGACGGGCATTCCTTTCGTATGGAAAAATGTCTCGCCAATTATGCAAATCTATTTCCACGAAGCCTCGTCTTTCGATCCGTTGATTAAGATGCATCTCCATGAGCCGCGCGCGATTGCGTTACTCGGCCGCGAAGAGAGCTCATTGTCGGATGGAAATGAGAATGAAGAAGGCGATGATGGAGAAAAAGAGAAGAACACTCGGTAGCCAGATCGATCAAGATCAAACCGGAGATTCTCCGCGTCCTCAACGCGCGATTGTTATGTAAATACCACCCGGCTGAGCGTATAAGATCGTAGCTTTTCCGTGAATGGTGCCCGTCTCGTCTCCCCTGCTTCTACTTAGATAGCGCGTCGGATTATTTTTTCTGTTACGCAAGCGCCCTATGCCCGCGTAGTAGCCACGCATCGGCATCGCGCCCCGAGAGTATCCTTAGTTCGTGCTGAGTGTCGTCTTTCACCGGGTTATGTAAAATGCGCGCGTGCGCGTGTCTAATTGCCATCGGACGATCTTCGGCGATAATTGTTCGCACCGCATAAGTCAGTCAAGTGAGGAGAAACGCGCGCATGATCGTGCGCCACTCACGAGACTCAATACTCCATGCGCATAATGCGTTAACGAGGCGATAATAAATGCCCTCTCGAGTTACGCGCACGATTTACTTGATGTTTGCAGCACCCTTCGCCGCACGATCTCTCGTCTTTGCGTCGATTTACACGATTAGACTGAATTCTGCATTCATGCTTACTCGTTTCCCAGTCACATGAGCAACGAGAAGCTTCTCACCGGTGACGATGATGGTACGAGGCCTGACGTGATGCGTCGACCGTCGTGCATCGAGAATCTTCTTCCAAACGAGAGAAGAGACTTTCCTTCGACACTCGAAGCGCATCGACCGCGCGAACCTTCTGGACGAAGACCGTAAACCACAAGGGAACGAGGCCGCCTCGATGTTTTACGTACGTGACAAGAAAATTCCTTTCTCTTTACCTTCGTGCGCGAGCCGCGGGTTGCATTCTCGTGGCGAGCTTGGCGCCGAGTGTGTTTCGAAAAGAAGGAAAAAATAATTGCGACACGCGTGCAAAGGTGGTGGTACAGGAATGGTTACGCAATGGGATCACACGAGCCAGCTCCTCAATTAAAATGCACAGGAAGTCTTTCCGCGAAAACGGAAGATTCGGCAAAAAGGAAATTCGATTGGGGAAGACTTCGTGGCGCACCGGAAGATATCGAACGAGAATACTATCTGAGCTTATCGCGCGAAACGATAATAGGGCTCGAAGTCTCCGCATCTTCTTTTTCTTTCTTACTTCTCGATGAACGAGCGGATCTGTGGTGAGATTGTCCGTCACAGTGCGCGTGTACATTGCGGAAGAGAAATGTCGGAAACGGCGCGAGCTGAGGGAGTCTGCGGCCGACATTGAACTTCGTCCGCGACTGCATTTGGCCGTCACAGCGCGCGTGTCCTCGTTGGTACCACGCGGTTGCGTCAACTGTGCACATTTTTTGGCCACTCGAGCGAACCCACGTTCTCTCCCTTATTCATCCGTGACCATGCAGTTCGTCTTTTCGTTTCTCCAAACTCGACGAGATCAATTTTGCGCGGGCAGACGACCCCGTCGCGGAACTGCGGAAGACGTGCGCGCGCACCTACGGTGACGAGGCGCCAAGCGGTCGAGAGTATGATTAAGAAGCGTGCAAAAAGAATTGAATTTATAAGTGCATCATTACCGAGAGAAATTTGAATTCGAGAATTTCCCTTTATATCCGGGTATCGTCAGCTTTAACAGTGCGAAGAGTACGCGGAAACGAACACGTTGACGCACTTTACACGATTTTTAGACTCCAACTTTTGGAAGGCAGAATTTGGCAGCGCGCCGCTCCGTCTCGGCTCAAATAAGAACGCTGTAAATCTCGACGGTGAACGCGCAGGCGCTAAAAGAAGAAAATAATTATTTATCCGATTTGCGGCGCCCGTCGTTTCCAACTTTAACGGCGTCTCGTAGGAACACGAATGAAAATTTGGCAGATTCGGTGGTTCGTGAGATTCGCACGTGATACCCTCGGGAACCTCGTGCGCCTCAAGGTCTCTCCTCTCTTTCTCTCTCTCGCACTCTCTCGTTCCTTCTTTCATTTAATACACGTGGACACCAACTCGCTTTCCCTCCTTCTTCTCCTATGCGCTTCTCGCTCGAGCACGCCGGTGCATACTGGATGACGAATCACTCCCTCGACCACGTTCTTTGCACTCGGAAAATTATTCCGGAGACCCTGACCGGAATTCCCGCTCCCCACCGCTCACCCAATCATCGCGATTTTCTTTTTTCGTTCAATTAAGAGTCACGCGGAATCCCCTGCATCGTCGATTCAATGTTTACCCCGCTGCAGATTTTCCAAGAAAATCCGACAGACGCGCTGGTGACTGTTTGGCGTCACATTATTAAATGCAAGTTGCCAAATCGGCAAATTTTTCTTTCTCGATTTTTGGACATTACCAAATTTCCTCCCAAATCGAATTAAGAGGATCACGAGCACGTTGGTCGACGTTTACTAAGAATTTCGACCGGTCGCGAAAGGACAGAGGTTTGCGTAACCATTGACGTCACTAGTTTCACCCGGAAAACCATCTTCATTGTCTTCGTTAAAATATTTCGTGGTACCGAACTTAAGCAAAGTGCAATGGAATGACAGGGATTAAAGAACTCGACGCTCACCAATACGCGCGGAAAATAAAATTATGACGGAACATTTAATTTTCTCCTTTTCCGTGCATCGGCGCACGTCCATCCAATTAATTCACTCGTTGTTATCTATTGTCGCGTAGGCGTCTAATACCGAGCGATTAGAATGACGTCTCGTGTTCTTTGCTCTTTACGTCCTTCAGCCGTCTCTTCATCCACCTTGTCAATAGACGATGCACAAATTGATTTATTATCTTCTATTTCCGGGGGATCCTCCTACTCTATGTTGACTTACTGCGATCTATTTTTATTTTACGCGCACGGGCTCACAGCGGTGCAAAATTCTTTACGGCGTCCCGACGCCAGGCACCGAGTTCCGTATTTCGCTTGTCCAAATTCGCGCATTGTGTCGCATACTGAAATAGCATTTCTGAAGGAGGGAGGAAGGCGGAGTCCGCACGCGTCCGCTTACCCGAGCACGCTCGAAAGGGAACCGGACATATAGTTTCTGTAACCCGATAATCTCCGGGAGTCATCATTAATCGAAGTTACATTAAGAAGTGTGCAACGACGCGTGTCCGCGAGGAAAGAAGCGAGACAACATTATCGCGCCGGCTCCACGAGCGTTCGCGTGGAGCGCTTCTCTGTCGATTCGTCGAGTTGCGCGGGAAAATTCAAATGCACGCGGGCCTTTAAATTTTGTACGCGTGGAAATAATTCAATGCATCCTCCATCAGCCCGTCAAATCGTAAAAAGAACGCTCACTCGAGAGTTCATCTAATCTCACCTCGTGCTCCTTACACTCCAAGTAGAACTGCTTTCCTTGGCTCGATGCTCCGCTTTCTTCTCCCAGCTATTGTACGGGCCGGATCTCGACGGTGCCTCGGATGAGTGGTACGGTCGATCCAAGGGACGGTACAATTTATCCGACTAATATCAAATTTCCAATATTGGATATTAATGAAGTGAAACTTGACAGAATCTTAAGCCCCGCGGAGAGAATTGGTGAATTTCGCGGGATCGCTAGCACGGCAGAACCGTGTGCGTTATCGAGCGGGAAGTAAAAGAGGAGGAAAGAGCGATAGGTGGAAAAGGATGGAAAGAGACCGAAGAAGAGAGACAGAATGAAGGAGGAAGAGGAAAAAGAGAGATAGAAGTGTTCGCGCGCGGAATTTCCGAACACGTTATCGTACGTCGGAACCGAGCCGCGCTCGTTAGCGGAACTGTCAAACGAATCTCGCGTCTGATAATTGAAGTCGAGGAATGGAACAGAATTTTGGGTAGAATCGATAAAGGTATCGAGAGAGACCGAGTTTCGATTACGCCTTTACGGAAATAACGATCGAGCGAAGAGCGAGACGCTTCCTCGCGTAACGATCCTTTCTCGGTTAATCTTTTCTTTTTGAAATTCTCTCTCGTGGAAGGTAGCCCTGGAATCCTTTTCTCTTTTATTCGGCGAAATGCTCGCAGCAGGGGTGGACGCCCGCGCGTCGTATCGTGTGCACGAATTTTCTTTCACGCGGAAATGAGTGTACGGTGGACGAGTGTGAGTGAACGTTTGCTCGCGCGTACTGCTCGTGCTAAACTGACTGCGGACAACGCGCGTTTCAGCTTGGGTATTGAGTCTTAGCGCGGCAAGCACAACCACGACGTCTTCCTTCCAAAGCGTTCTCCAAGCTGTCGGGCATAAGCGAGCGACAGGAGGAGGACGTGGAGGAGAGGAGGTTATGACGAAGAAAAGAAGAAGGAGGAGGTGGTGGAGGAAGAGAAGCGGGTGGAGGGTGCAAGGAGGCGCAGTCATTTTCTGGAAGCAGTAGCAGGGGCGCCGCTCTACGGTGGCGCCGAGGGGCGTGGAAAAATTTTCTTTTCCTTCCGAAGGAAGACAATTGAGCACGAAGATTTTTGTGAGAATGCTGCTCGCGCGGTGTCCGACGTTTCTAATATTTAATTATTTCTACCCTCGAAAGAAAGAAGCGCACGGACTTCGACTTATCTCCAGGATATATGGTGGTACACGATTAAAATGGTCGAAGGGGGAGAAAGATGAAGAAAGAGAGAACGGACCGATAAAATGGTATGACAATACGATATGAATGGCCGTGAAGTGAAGCGATGCCAGGATCGGCGGCTGCACCGACGCATCGGCGCCTCGTTGCGACGCGTCCCTATGATCAAAGTAGAGAAGCAATTTACTGATAAGCGTAAATTGTGCTTCGCATATTAATTACGAAGAGGAAAGATCCGCAGGTCTAATTAACGGCGGACATTTTCTGAGAAAAGGAAGAAATAATATTTAACGGCTCCGGTACGTTGCAATTATATTACGAGTGTAACAATGTAAATTGCGGATGGAGATCCGGTCGAATTCATTTGGAGAACTCTTGCTAACAAGGATTCCTCGTAAAGGCCCGCGTAACAGAGGCGACGCGATTATCCACTATCTTGTTAAACATCTTGTTACCAGGAAAGTTTTAGAACCGTTTAGGTAGCACACTCTTACTTCGGTACTTTAAGGAGGATGCGACGCTAATAAAATAATGCCCGAATTCCCGTTGCTTAAGCACTGCCACGCCTTTCGCAATTTCCGGTAAACCGTTCGATGTGAGTGGACCTGTGACTTTGACCCTGCGAGCAATCAACGGCGAGATAAAATCACCTCGAGCGTACTGTCGTGAAATTGTCGCGCGCAATGCCACGAGCTTCCACCGTGGAGGAAAAGAATTTTTCACTGCGATTGCCTTTGGTACAATGACCTACACCTCACGGCCGCGGATCTGTAAAACGAATAACGATCCTTCGTCTGGCGAAATGCTGTCTTGAACCTCACGATCGAGCCAGTAGATTTTTTGTATACCCGACTTCTCTGTAGTCAACGTGAAACGAGTTTCATATTTGACGATGGTTGCAGGGCGTGCCAAGGTTGGATCCGCAAGCTGCAGTCCTACCAAAGTTAAACGGTAGTAACAACCTCTATGGACAGTACCTTGCAACTATCATATTGTAATTATGCAATTACGACGAGGCAACTTTCCTGACAATATGTAAATTAGTGATAAGAGGGAATATGCAAATGATTTCTCGAAGCTTTAACATATATGTTTCGGGAGAATTAATGTGTGCAACCCATGTATAAATAATAATGTTTAATACTCTACACACATGTCGTTACCTTGTGTCGTGACTATGTCGTTATCTTGCTCGTTTATAGAGGCAAAAGTTATTCTTACCACAATATTTTAGGGATGACCGAAAAGTTTTTCATTCATAATAATTACCTCTATCGAGCACTATAAAACACACATTTTTTTTAAAATAATAAATTATTCTCTTGGTGCTCTAAAAAACAATATTTTAAACGCCAAGCAAATTTAATCGATAACTGTTGCCCTGATATTTTTAAACAATTATAAAAATACTTATGATAGAATAATTCTCTACCGGCGCAATGTCTTGATTTATATCTGTCTTCTCTTTATTACCGACCGATCGACTTACGATAAATTGGTCGGAAAATTGAATACCATTACAATGTTGTGTTTCCACTCTTTACGATAAAACAAGCGTTATGGAAAAAAATAGTGTTGGCACGTAGCTTCAAGGACTCGCACTTTCTAACGTTACTCGACATGCTTGTGCATAATTTATGGACAGCTTTCATGTAGAAATGTTATTATTACACTATCAACCGCTGATTACCCATTATTCTCAGAGAGACGATAAATCAGAAATCTACAGGCAGACGGTTCCTTTATTACCATACGAGGCGCCAGATTTTTGGGAACAATAAATTTTGTTTCCTTTCCCTGTGTAATATATGAGTATACATATACGTATTTTCGTCTTTAGATCCGATACAATTGCGTAATTACCGTGAAACAGTAATACTGTTAATATTAATAATTTCAACGGTAATAACAACACGCTGATGTGCTTATAAAATTTATGTGAGGCACTTCGCATTTAAGGAAGTAAGCAAGTGCTCGTAAAGACACAGACTGTAAATTAAAAATGATTTGTAAAAATTTACCAACGTAGAAAATTTTAGATAAAAGCGCGGTGCATTATTCTTGTAGTACACGCAATTTGTATCAGAAAGTGAGAACACTAATCGCGTAACATGTATTTTTATCTGGCGCGTGCGCAATCTGCTGATGCTTAAACGCGCTCAAACAAACTCGCGTTTGCACAGTTTTTCGGCCGCAGAACGTGTAAGGGGGATTTATAAATTGATATGCATTGCGAAACGAAAGTTGCAGGGAGACTTTTCTTATGGCACAGTAACAGATGATCGGATTATAAAAATCATTCCAATATTCTAGTTTATTAACACTAAATTTACAGAAGCGAGTTAGTGTGACTTGTTTAAGTGGAAAATCGTGTTTATAAAAAATGTTTCGCAAGTCTAGTTTTAATCTCAGCACATAAAACCATTGTACACTTAACAAACGTCACTTGTTGCACATGCGCACGCGCAGAATTCGCTCACCGCTAAGCCCCTATGTTGGTAGGTAAAACTTTACGGTGCCATTCGTCGCCGATAAGAAAAAACGGGAGCCTTGAATCGTGCAAATACTGCGACTCCCCTTGACGTCACAACCAACAAACGAATGAAATCGGCGCACAGCCCCGATTACCAGACATTTTTACCTAACCACGTTTTCATCCCTGAATTGCATCTTCTGGTCCGATAATTTGTACATTATAAAAAAAATCCTTTTTTCATAACACAGGATTACAAGCCTCGCCATATACCTCTTGAACTTCCTCCAAGACCGTAGAAAGTGCGAACGAAGAATTATCGAAACTGAGAGAGGCTGTAGAACATTACGATTCCAGTAACCCACTTTTTCAATTTCGAATAGCTCATCCCCCAAAAGCTACCCAAATTCCACACTTATTTAATATATACATCGTCAAGTTCATCGAAACTCATTCTGATGGAGAAGCTTCGCGTTTTCACTTTCGATACCCATTCTGCGCCAGGGGCACGCCGCACGTTGACCGCTGCGTGCGAACAAAGTTTCTATTTAACCCGGAACAGGCTCAATTCGACCTAAACTGATCTCGTCGAGCCTCTCTTGTCGTAGGTCAGGATCATTCTCACTTTCGCCTCGGTCAACGTACCGAGCGAGGCAAGCAATTTCGAATGGCCTGTTTCGATTTCCAGCCCCAATTTCTCGTTTCCATTCGACGTGCCGTGGGGGGATATTAGAACGTGCAGTCGTGAAAAAGAAATAATCGATAACTTCGAATCATCTCGCCACTTATCGCCGAAAAACGTGCCGAATTCTTTTTAGGAACTTCCTCCTCCCGGCGCTTCACGTGCGCCGTCATAAGATTAGAAGAGTGCAACAGAATGATCATTAAAAAAATGGCTGTAAATTTTATTGATGAAGGATGGGTAGAAGTATGATAAGGAGCCGTCTATCTGAGGTCGGCTATATAAACGATTCTCAACTGATTTTCAAGGACAGTGCAACTGCGACATTTCGCTATCTCGCGCAATCTGTTCCGCCTACGAAATTAAAAATGAAAGGTAAGAAGTGCAGAAGCTCACGCTTTTTATTCGCAAGTTTTACACTGGATCGCGGGTGGACGAAATCGCAGAATAAAATTCTCCTCACTAACCGTGTTCTCTAAGATCATTCGATAAAACGAATAACCGCTGATCACCTTACTTCTATTACTTGTCGTTTCTCTATTATTATAAAGCTGGTTTGTGAGAATTCTCAATAGTTGTATTCCATTGTACGAAGTTGAAAATTTAAATTCACGCGAAACGTCCGTGCTTCAAAAGAATGAGGGAGAGAACACGATAATTTACGCGTTTCTTAGATTTAAATTACGTCACAGTTCTAGAAGGTTATTATTTATTTCACTGAAGTGAAAACTATCGTTAACGAATTTTCGTATCGTCTATCAAGCCGCATTTACATACGTCACAACTCGTACGCAAACCTCAGAAACCTTCGGACGACAATTTTGCATGTAATAACAATTTTACAACACTTCCCTTAGGTCTCGGCGTCGTAACATTTCTAGTGCTCTTCGCATATGCCCTGGCCGCGCCTCACTGGGCGCAATGGCACGAAAGGCCAGATTTCGTGAAGCGCCATATAGACAGTATATCCGAGAAACGAAAGCTGAAAATCGATGAAATAGTGCATAATATCAACGATAAATACGGACGATATCCATCTGCTGAAGGACCAAATCCCGGATACCCAAACTATGAACATTATGAGCAAGAAGACTGGTGGAGATCAGTGAATCAGGGTAATGAGCCAAACGATGGAAAAAAATCCGATGAACACTCCTTGGAATCCTCGGAAGATTCGAAGGAACATGCAGGTTACAAAAAATTTATAGAAAAATCTTGGCCACGAGCGGCGGGCAAAGAATCACATAAATTGTACTAATGACAAACGTGTTTCAGAAGTTTCACGTGAAAACAACAGCGGGGAGACTGACAATAGTGAGCCAAGTAAGGGAGGTAACTCTGTAGAAGGAAATTCTGAAAATAATTCAAAAGGCGATGCTTCGGAAGATGCCAATAGCAAAGAGAATGATTCGGAAAATCGACCTCACAGTTTAACCCAAAGACAAATAGCAGCGCTGACCGATTTCGCATCAATAATTGATCAGCTGTCTCTATTCGTGAACTCCCTTTCCACTGTGGACGCGGATTTGCAGTTGGACGCAAGTAACGGCGACGCAAAGCAACCAGTGAGCGGTCTCCAGGGAAGACAACTTTTGCAGTCACTGGGCCTATCAAACATCTTGTCGAATTTGCTGTCTACGCTAAATCTTTCGGGCGTATTGCAGAACGTTACTTCCGTCGTTCAGAATATATTGTCCTCGGTGATAAACAATAGGCCGCTAGGTATGAATAATAAAATGTGGAATCACGACGAACAATTCTTATTACTGTTTATTTATACATTGTTTCAGGTAACAACGTGCTAAATCTACCTGCGAACCTCGGTGGGCCAGTTTCCATCAGCAGTACGATACATTTGCATCCGATATTATACACGATACTTAATTGCCACGCATAGACGTTGAATTCTAAAAGTCGAAATGTGTAATTCCAGGTTTACAAGATGTGCTTAATCTACCGCAACTTCTTCTGACCCGATTGGGACCAATCCTTCAGCCTATATTGGGGGATCTTGGAACGACCGTCATTAATATAATCACGAACTTAATTAGTACACTCTCGGGAGTTGTAAATCCAACTACAACAACCGCGGCACCTCCACCAGGTCTGCTAGGCTTGAACTTCTTCAGGTCTATAGATGATAAGATCGTCGGCGTCCCAGTCAAAGACGTAGACTCCAACGAACCTACCGTATCCGCAGAAGGTAAGGAGCCTGAAATGATTATTGTCTCAAGAAAATGTTAATTTGGTATGCGAATGCAAATATGACATGCCTTCTCTGTTCCAGGCTCATCTAATTCAAATGTAGATAATGATTCTTCTAATGATCGTGATAATAATGATCATGGTTCTTCTAATGCGGATGGCTAACCTCGGAACGATTCAGACTCAGGTGGTAATTCCGCTGGACTTTCTGATTTACCCGAGGATGATAATGAGGTGCACTGATCTGTTGTTTTGTAAAACTAGAATTTACTGGTAGCAGCGCTAATGTAAATAGAGAATTGTAGAAATTTGTCGATTATATGAAAATTCACATATAATTGTATATAGCTGGTCGTAAGGCTATGACGTATGTTTTTAATTAATTGCAGTAGTCAATAGTAGGTGTATGTAGTCGTTTATAGTACAAGTAATTTTATTTTTCAAATATATACACAGTTTTGTAAAAACATGCAGCATCATTTTATGCACGATTTCCGATAACGAAGTCGCAACCGCACCTGTGAGCATTACTAAATCCCACATGTACCGGGTGTCCCGGACCAACAACCGCAGAATTCGTGGAGACAGAGCGGCTTGCGGTGAACATAAAACTCCTGTACCGTTTTGCGATAATCGATTTGCACAGTTCTCGAGTAATTAATTGTGGAAAATCAAAGCCTAACCTAAACAGCAACGAGAGGAGCGCTGGCTGAAGCTACTCGAGCCATTGGACGGCCCAGTTTACCAACAAACAAATCCGGAGCGCAGTAAGAGGAAGGATAATGCAAAAGAAGCCAGCCGTGTAGCGACGTCTTATCCTTCCCTTCACCGCGCCTCGCATTTGTTGACAGGCAAACTGAGCAGTCCTATAGTTCGCAGTGGCTCCAGCATTCCTCCCGCTGCTATTTAGATGGACGTCCTTTCTTTGATCTTCCACGATTAATTACTCGAAAACTATTGCGATTATCGCAAAACAGTACAGGACTTTTATGTTCAGCACAAGCCGCTCTATGTCTCCACGAATTCCGTGGTTGTTGGTCTGCAACACCCTGTATAACCGATACGTAACATAAACTAATCGAACGGATCGAATCACTTCGGAACGCACTTGCTCTGAAAGCTAGTAACATTGACTGAAATTAAACAAACGAGTGCGTGTCATAAAATCACGCGCATTGTCCAACCTGAACAATAAGAGATCAATGCCAATGACAATGTACTTGTGGAACCAACTTGCACTTATCTTACAAGGACACTCGATGTTAATAACCTAAACAGTAGGAGCTCAATACCACGGACAATGTACTTGTGTAACCAAATATCATTTGCATCACATATCTCAATGTATGCGGAATGTCGTTTTCTCTTTATTTACATATTCCTCAGTAACCAATATTGAATACCCAACAATACTCCCTCGTTTACTCAACTGCGTGGACGACTTCTCAGAAGTTGCAATAGCGCCGAATTATTCTCTCTAGAGAAGAGAACGCGATGCGACCTTTAGATTATCTTCGATAGAGAATCCGACTGACAAATCCTGTGATGACGGATACTCGAAGGTCACCAATTTTATCGCACATTCTCAGATTTACAAAGTTCGGGGAAGGCAACAGTCGCTGCACTTCTCGCGCTCGTATGCTCCGAGCGAGAGTCACGTAACGGTAATCCTAGCATGACGTTGGTTCTCCAAGCACTGACCGAGGGTGGCAAACTCCTCGGACCCTATACTACCAGCCGTCATGCCGCTAGTCCGTCTACTCGCGTACAGTTACCGTCACGCATCCTATAATTTGCGCCAGTATCGCTGGACGTTCTTATCTCATCGAAGACGGGCCAAGTAGAAGAAACAATCCAAAAGAGAGAGGGAAGCAGAGTGGCAGAAGAGGAGGCAAGACCCCTCGGCTGAACGTCAGTATAATAGTTTCAATCGGTCAGTCTCACATATCGCACGCGTGCGCGCGATTCCACGTGGTTAGAAGAGCGCGCATTTTAGACGCAGTGGTTCTTCGAAGTGGTCTGGATAACGAAGCGTAAAGGTATTCGATGAAGTTTCGAGACTAATGTTGAGTTGATTAAAATATTTAATTATTGGAGTAAATCACTCGACAAGACACTCTATGATCCAATTGCTTTGAGCTTGCACCGGCATATATTGGCATTAACCCGTTATGCGTTTAACGAGATTAATACTTGAATGGTGGGGGAAGAAAAAGGGGCAGGGCGTCTGCCGGAATGATTCAGTTGGCGTTCGTGTTTTATTAATATTGAATTAACACAAATTCGTCCGAATTCCCTATTTATTATCCACGCGTTCGACAGCGTCCCTTTTTGTAACGACTATACGGAGTGGTCATGCAAATGCAAATCTTGAATAACTTGCAAAGTATGCGTTACACGAAAAAATTGTCTGTTGTCATTCATATCACTCGTGTTAAGATCCGGATTAATAAGGATGAGTATTTACAGTATTGTCAATTCAACGTTCCTCGATATTTTGCCATAAAAACCTGTACCATTCCGCTTAAAGCAACGACGTTGACCTTGAAATCTCCAAAATGCCTTCATTTATAAGAGGAGCATATGCACTACGTAATGCGCCCGAAAATGTTCGATAAGCAACTTTTCCACACAACGCACACTTTAGAAGTTATTCGTGGTGTGCAAGGTGCGTGAACCAGCCTATAGGTTTACCCATCAATCTGACAGGTTGGAGTGAGGAAATGTGTTTATAAAAAAAAATCCGTAAACCTAGTTACAATAACCACGAGAAATCGTTAAAGAAACGCGTTCTAAAATCTTCAGAAGCAGGAATGATTCAGTGTTCACGTTCGTGAGTGTTTTGAGCCATTTGGCGAACCGTGCGATTCAATTTACTTATGACGACTGATGGCAAAACGCAAGTAGATTCAGGTGCGAGCATTGCAGCATCGTTACCCAATCGCGTGAGATTAAAACGAATTATCGTCATTTCCTGCGTGAGATAGGCGGTCGATGTCTACTCATTCATTCCTTCGATGTCAACCGATTAACTGATACAATTAATACTATTAATCCCGTGAATCGCATAGTAGCGCGCGAGTGACACACCTGGCAGGACGACGACCCAACCAAATTGGTGCATCAGAACTATTCCATTTTAAGTGTTCGTAGAGGAGAACTTTGAGGATCGTCTGCGATGCTGCTCCAGACAGTGCTCTTGACGGCCTTGGCCCTCACCCATGTCCTTGGAGAAACCATCAGGGTCGACAACAATGTACGTGCCTCTCGCGCGTAGTAAGACGCGGAGATTTATTTGTAACTCAATAAATATCAGTTTTCACGAATTCATAGACCATTCAAAGTTACCCATATGGAATATTTCAACGGTGGAATACTCGAATAGTAGAAGGTTTAATCAATGGCATCATAAATTAATCAAGATTTCATTACGCTACGTAATATAACACAATTATCAAAATTTGCTTAATCGAAGAGAAATAGTTTCAAGTTACTACCACATCCACCGTCAAGCTGTAAATATATTATTTGAGAAAACTTGCAGGTAGTTGGAGGAAACGTTTTAATCGATTCACTGTACCCTAAAGCCGATAATACACTAAAGAAGCATCAAATATGTAACATACAACATGCTACATGAGATAAACACCGCGGATAGACTAGCACTGCATAAAAGCAATATAAATATTGTCTGATACTTCTTTGATGTACAAGCATCCTACGACACACAGGAATCACACGACAATTCGATATATACAAATTTCGATCGCCCATCTCGCATTCTACGATCATTATCATAAATATCCACTTTTGAAACTGTTTTATTTCTTCGCACGATGCTCGCCTTTTCTTCATTTCTTTTGCGCCCTTCAGCGTTAACGATGTGCCCTTAACCCTAGCAAAATTGAGCCCGTCATCGAATAATTTTAAACCCATTATGCTTTCCATAAAGGAATTAATTTTTATATACGCCCTCGCAACGGTTACGTTAAACGGATTAACGAATATGTTTTGGCATCGTGTAAGAATGAAGACTCAGTTGCGAATCAACTTATGCAGGTAGCGGAACGTGTCGTACAGACTCTAAGTAACATTCGTTTTCTTGCCAAATTCTAATAAAGTGGCTTTCGTTTACAGGGCTTAGAACAGAGGTACAGCTTCGAGGTGGACTACACTCACGACCAGTTCTTGTTGGACGGAAGACCATTCAGATACGTTTCCGGTAGCTTTCATTACTTCCGGACTCCCAGACAATATTGGCGAGATCGGTTGAGGAAGATGAGAGCGGCCGGATTGAATGCTGTTTCTACGTAATTATTTAAATTCTTCTGCATTGGCGATAGTCACAAACTGATTTTTTTCTGCGAGAAATTATCTTTCGCTTGAAGGTATTAAGAATTAGAGAAAATCCGTCTGATTGTAATGGGTTTGTAGATACGTCGAATGGTCCCTGCACGAACCATCGCCGAACAAGTGGCACTGGTCCGGTGACGCGGACTTGCTTGAATTTCTGAATATCGCTCAAGAGGAAAATTTGCTCGTATTATTGAGGCCAGGGCCGTATATATGCGCGGAACGAGACCTGGTAAATGAAAATTAATGCTTTCGCTTAAAACGTTCACTCCATGGACGGCCGAGTAATTGCGCTTCTGTACTCACGCGTTTCCGCTTATTCATTTTCAGGGTGGCCTGCCCTATTGGCTCCTAACGCTCGTTCCTGACATAAGATTGCGTACGATAGATACGCGTAAGTTCTTCAAATTATTCGCAATTCCAATATTAACTGTCCGACCTACGGTAATTACTCAAATAACATAACAATTTACATGTCTAGTAATTATTCAAATTTTACGTAGGATACATGCAATACGTGGAGAGATATCTGAATGTATTGTTGAACAAAGTTGAGCCATATTTGAGGGGAAACGGAGGTCCCATAATAATGGTGCAGGTAAGGAAACGAAATGTGCGAAATACTTGTTTATGCTGCTAGTCTTAACAGCTAATGCAATACGTTATGCCGCTTCTTGGTTCCTTCAATAATCTCTCTACGCTGTCAGCCGCTATCTGTATCGCTCGCGTGAACTCCTTATCGTCGAAAATTTGCATAACGAATTACGCTGGACACTTAACACCCTCGCATGTTTCGATAACATATTTCAGGCGCCGCGAATATCGAAACAAGGAATATTTAGATTTTTCGAACAATCATTGCTTCCTTTATTGATTCCTTTCAGGTGGAAAACGAATACGGAAGTTACGCAGCCTGTGACAAGGAGTACATGAAGAAACTACGAGATGTAATTAAAGAAACAGTAGGTTCAAAAGCACTTCTGTATACGACCGATGGATACACGCACTCGATGCTTCGTTGCGGTACGGTATCTGGTGCATACGCGACCGTCGATTTTGGAGTGACAAACAATGTGACAAACATGTTCGCAGCCATGCGCAAGTACCAGCCCAAGGTAATGGAACTAAGTGAAATAATATTCCACTCTGGCATTATTCGCGAAAGAAAATGAACGAAACGGTCACGAAAAAATGAATTCAATAAATCAAGATTCAGCGTCGAAAATAAAGATATCTAAAAGAAAAGGTGGTATCAGATGAAACGAACCACTTGTTAGATAACATTTGTATTGATTGACTGATAAAGCTCTTGAAACGATACATATTACTTGCAATAACACTATAAGAACGTAATATCTCTTGTAAACAATTGCGTATACGTTATCTCATTTTAGGGACCTTTAGTGAATTCGGAGTTCTATCCAGGTTGGCTGACTCACTGGGGAGAGCCCTTTCAAAAAGTTGCAACCAGGGCCGTGGCAGACACCCTGGAAAGAATGTTAGAAATAGGCGCCTCTGTTAACATATATATGTTCTACGGTGGCACAAACTTTGGATTTACATCAGGTTGAGTGAACAAAGATGGATAATAATTACATTTTTATTTATTTCTTTGCCTCTGTGAAATTAACGTTTACTTTATTTGTAAAATCCTTTCTTCATGTTAGGAGCCAATGGTGGGGTGGATCAGTACAGTCCTCAATTGACATCATACGACTACGACGCGCCTTTAACAGAGGCTGGAGACCTCACCGAGAAATACTTCGCGATCAGAAACGTTATCGCCAAGGTGAGATAATCTTCGGACGAGATTTTTGTTTCATCTTCTTATCGATGTTTTCTGCCGAAAGATAAATGCTCAATAATGACATCCTGTACAAGAAAACAACAATCTATTTACAGTATCTACCCATGCCGAATATGTCCCTCCCGTTACCGTTACCGAAGGCTGACTATGGACCGATTCTGTTGGAACCAGTGGTCGGGCTATTAAATCCTCAAGCCAGGCGCGTCTTCGGCACGGAACCCGTTACATCGTTGAATCCCGTGACCTTCGAATATCTCAATATACCTCACGGATTTTTGTTGTACGAAACGACTATTCCACTTGTCAACCCAGAACCACCTGTACTAACTGCAAACGTCAGAGACAGAACACTGGTCTATGTCCGGGAGCAGCTTGTGGGCAAGTTGAGTCGCACCAAGAAAATTTACACGTTGACTCTGTCTACAGCGGTGCCCAACGATACATTAACTCTTTTGGTGGAGAATCAAGGACACTTAAACTACGGAAACGCCATTCACGATTTTAAGGTAAACAGAATCGTATCTAATGGTTAATTCTTAATTTGTTAATTATCAGCCAGTTCCTTGAGTAGATCACTATGATAGCGTCCGCTTAATTGTCATCGATCGTGGACACACGGCAGGCTATTATCTTTCGATGAGAATTTTAATCATCGATGCAAACTTTGGAATTGTTCTACCGTGTTCTGGTCTTTTTATAGGGTCTATCCGACGTGACTGCAAGCAATACCAAACTGACGAATTGGAGAATAACAGGATTCCCCCTTCACGCGATAAATGGGCTCGATAGTCTACACAATGCTGGCGAGACCATCCAAACTGGACAGCTTCGAAGGGGACCAGCCTTTTTCCGAGGATTATTCTCGATCGCTGAACAACCGTGCGATACCTACCTCGACACTACAGGGTGGGGTAAAGGGCTAGCTTTCATCAATGGCATCAATTTGGGCAGATACTGGCCTTTGGAAGGTCCGCAAATGACTCTCTATATCCCTGCGCCATATCTCAGAACTGGACAAAATGAGTTAGTCATACTGGAGCTGGAGTACGCCCCACACACTAGAAAAATGAAATTTCAAGATAAGCCCAATTTGAACGCTTAGCCAATTAGTTCGTATAATTTCGGAATTCGAAGGAGAATCGATAAATCTTAGGAACAAGATAAGAGAATTCGACGTATGCTGAATTTACTCTGCTGTTGTAGTCTCGCGAATTCCATTTGAAGTACTTACACGCAAGATTCTTAAACATATTTCTAAGCGCATTTGTATCATTAGGACTAAAATACATGCTTTTTATGAAATATTAAAAGAGAAGGTACGAATATAATTTAGGAGATATTTGACAAGACACGAAATTTTAGAAAATAACGTTTGTCGATAAGACATTCAATGATTTCACTCGTCCACTTCGTATCTTCGATGCAAGTAATCTCTATTGTACAATAGAAAATTGTCGTACAGTTCGCTTCGAAGAAAAATCCCAACTATTAAAGATACTCGATGTTGTTCCAAATCGATCCACGATGATAACGCCGTTTGACGTTAGCAACACAAGCCTCTCAGACATTATCGCTGGGTGGACGATGGAAGGAAGGAAGATTTGTAAAGATCCCCCGGAGACTTCAATGGCGTTAATATCCTCCCCCAAATGACAAACGAGGGGGCGAAGCCGCGGGACGTCCGGCGTCCCGATGCCACACCACGAAATTATCTCACCTCCGGTTTTGTGCATTCGTACATTGTGAAAAATCGACGAAGCGGTGACTATGCGTTACTCAAGAGACGGCACGTTTAGAGAACCCCTCTTACAGCAATTAAGCCTCTTCCTGCCCGACCTCTTGCATGGACAAACAGGATCCGACGGACAATTTTCTAAAACAGCGTACAACTCATTTCTAAAATCGCTACAGCAATCGTTTGCAAAATTACTAACAGTTACGACTCAAGACAAGAGAAAAATGAAACTTTAACTAGAGATTGACTTGCTGAAACAAGAAGCAAGAGCTGGATTAATTTTTAGAAAAGCTTTCAACGTTACAATTAATTAGAAAATACGTAAAGTACGAGTAACGCTTTCCATAAGATCTTTAAAAGTAAGCCCATCCTGCAAGCACGTTGGAAAACTGCCGATCACCGCCTTTCATTCTCCCTGCCACGAAGAAAAGCAGCTGAACTATTTATCAAACTCTACTCGATACTTCTCACGTGCGCGAGCGATTCTTACGCTCATTACAGGACGTTTGGGGGGATGTTTCGCACGGTCCCGACATTATCAAGGGGTATATCAAAACTCCGCCTTCTCCGACGGATAAACGCCGCCCCTGACATGCGCCGAGGTATCGTCGTCGCGATCCTCTTTCTCACCTGTAATCACGAGCATAATCTTCACGGGGGTAGTAAGACCTCGGGGGCGACAAGAGCGTGGGAACACTCTACGGTAGTTTAAATCAAGAGTATAACATAAGAGATAAATCAACAAAGTTCGAAAAAGTTTAATATGTCGGGTAAGAATAACCACGATTCAAATTAACTGCAGTAATATCGTACTACATTTCGGTGATCGGTTAAGCTTTCTGCTTTGTATTTTTTTTTTTTTTTCATCAGTGAAACATCATACACCATGGCGAATTGTGGCTAACACATGTCTGCCATCACCGGTGTGGGGTGCGACGCAAGATAAGCCCTTGGATTTGAGCTGCCAGACGAAAAGGAGAACACCGATGAATTCCCGAAAATTTCAACGACGATTACCATGTCCCACCTGTGGCAAGAATTTCGACCGACCGTCCCTTTTGAAGAGACATTTGCGCACTCACACTGGTGCGTACGAAGAATGAAAACAGAATAAAAAAAAAATAGCGCGAAGTGGAGAAGAGGATACACGATTTCATCGAGATAATGGCAATCGCGCAGAAAGATCGTGAATCCACGTGTGCGCGTCGATAGAAAGTGAACGTTGAAATTTTTCAGGGGAGAAACCGCACGGGTGCACGGTGTGCGGTAAAATGTTCAGCACCAGCAGCTCCTTGAACACACACGCTCGAATTCATACCGGGGAACGGCCACACGAGTGTCCTATATGCGGAAAACGATTCACGGCCTCGTCGAATCTCTACTATCATCGTATGACGCATTACAAGGTAATCAAGGTGCATCCCAAGTGAGTACACTAATTGTAAGAAAGATGGAACGATAAAGATCGCGCCAGCGCTCACCACCGAGATGCGCGCTGCTTGATGAAAATCTTTTGTTGTAGGAAAAACCGCACAAGTGCAAGGTCTGTGGGCGTTCTTTCCCGACCCCCGGTGATCTGCGAGCTCACGGCTACTCTCACACCGACGAATGGCCGATGCGATGTCCGATTTGCAATCGTGGATTCTGCAAGCCCGGCGCATTACATCATCATGTACAATTGCACAATGGTAATTATCTTCCTTGCTTTTGTCACGCCATTTGGAATTTCAAAGTCGAATTGGGACGAGACGTGGGAATGACAGTAAGAGATGAACTCCGAGCGTAGACTGGGGTGGCGAAACATAATTTTAATATACCGTCAGGTGGTCGTCCCTACCAGTGCAATTTGTGCGGTAAAAAATTTTCCGTGATGGCAAACTTACGAGCGCACGAGCGCACGCATGGCGTGCGATTGTCCATCGTGAGTACGAGCTCCTGCGCAAATAGCAACGATGCGGCGTCTACCGTGGATGTCGGTGAATTCGGGGAGTCCAGTCAGGACCCGTCGCCCTTGTCTAGCCACGTCTATCCGTGGAATCCCTGGTTATCGTTGGAAACTCGACGATGAAAGAGAGATTGGTGTCGTGCAAATAGATCCTTCGTCTTGTTAGAAGTCGATCGATGTTTCTGTCTATGTGAAGTTTATCAAGCGTGAAATTTTATATTGTATATACACGCATAGTCTTGATACTATATGTATATTCACATCGTATTCTGGTACCGATACTAAATATATAGATCCAAATTAGGAAGCGGGGAATTTATTCCATTTGAACGACAATTACAAAAAAAGAAAAACAAATTTATTCGTTTACATTTGTAACTTAAAGATCAATGAATTTTACAGTCATAGGAACATAAATTTTCGTCTTCGTTTTACGATGTTTTAAAAAAAAAAATTATCAAATATAAAGGGTCGTTTTTTATTGGCAACTTATTGTTGCTCAGCTTCAACAGCAACCTCCATGCTCACATCCTCCTGCTTTTCTGGTTCTTCGATTTTTTTGACATCGCATGTGTCGTTAGTTTCCATTTGCCCTTGGATATTGATATCCTCCGTCTGTTTCTCCTCGGCAAGTGCTTCTTGCGTGTCTTCACTATTCTCAGCTACATTCGTCTTCCCTTCTGCATCCTTTTCCACTTCATCCGTTTCTATTTCCGTATCCATCTTTTCGGCATTAATGTCAACTTTATTAATGTCATCTAAACATTTAGTTTCATTATCCACCGGCACCTTATCAAGGTCAGAACTCTCTTGTTGCGTATCTTCCGGATTCCGCGCAGCAAATTGGGCAGCTTGTGATTGCGGCGAAGTGTCGAACTTCAAGATCTCGCGTAGCGCCATAGTAGCATATGCACAAGATGGCAAGGACATTTCCACAATCAACGCCTTGTTTTTTCCATCTGAAAGTAAAAAAACAAGACAATAGGATGTATACGATTATTAACAAAACTTAGATAGGCATTTTAAATTCCTTCTAAGCATACCAGTATCATTTTTTGGTGTGGCAATGTTTCTCATCTGGTCAATGTCACTTCTAATCAGATCATCATTTTTTTCCTTGTAGTGCATTATACTCCAAGATAAGTCTAATGGAATTTGCAAGATTTTTCGATAAGCCCCACCTAAACTATACTTTCTAAAACAGAATAAAAATTAATTGTCATTTGTCCACATTACAATTACTTAAAATTTTTCATTAGAATCTGGCACGTGCTACGCAGAACTTACTTGTTGTTTCGTTTAAGATCTGCAGTTAATTCATCTTTGGCTAAAAATTCATCAAACCAGGGTTTACTGTAAGGTGGATATGTCACTTTCCAACCAGGTTGTGGCATTATTATATCTGCTAATGTATAATTAGGTAAATCTTCCTCTGTAAGAATTTTTACGTTAGGAAGTTTATTTGCTCCTGCTTGGTCATCTTTATCAATGCTCGTTTTGTTTACATCTGTGTCTGTTTTTAAACTCTGTTGCATGTCATCAGTAATATCACTAGTAGTCGCGCCTACAGCATCTTTTTCCTCAATACCAACTGGATTTTCTGCCACTTCTTGATCCTCTTTACTGTCTTCTGCTACTGTACCTACATTACTTGCTAAGTCACCAATCTCGTCAATTTGCGTATTGTTTTGCTTATCGCTTTCAGTAGAGCTAACTTTTGTTGTCACTTTATCATCAATGTCAATAGCATTGAAGTTATCAATTTCCAAATGTTCTTTGTCATTCGGATCCTCATACACCAAGTCACCCACTATAGGTTGTGCCCCAAATTCTTTTATCCTTCTTGATACCATATGATTCCACACAAAACTTTGATATGCATGTATATACATTAAACGAATATTTCTAGGTATGGAATCTAGTGCCCCTTGTGGATTTTTACTACCGCACAAACACAGCCCTTTTAATAATGTCGCTTCAATTTTATCAAGTCTTATAATTCTTTCATAAGCAGCATGAGCATCGTTGGTTTCTGCATATATTTTTCTTGCTTCTGCTAAATCTCTATCCTGCTCTCCCTCCCTTGGTTTCAGAATTAATTTTATTGCCTCGTCCCACTTACTTTGTAAGAGAGCTTTACCAATTTCATGTGTTGGTATCGCAGCCACTGTACCAAACCTTTGCAGACCGTAATAATTTATAAAACCTTCGTCGCGTAAAGAAGTCATGGCCTTTTCAACCTGTTCATCTGATCCATCGACATTTCTTAAAGCTATTCTAAATCGGTTTCCATTAAGCATACCCAATTTGAGAGGTTCCGTAGAATACTTAAAATTTCCCACGTATGCTCCACGCACTGCTCTCGCTGCTCTCAATATATCTTGCGGAATTACCTTCCTTAAACTTATCCATTGAGTGGTCCATGCCCGACGATCCTTAGTTCCAGCATAAAGAAAGCTATTAGGCTTTAGACGTAATTTTGCTGCTATCTGATTCAAGGCATCCATGGTGTCCATGTTCACTTTATGCAAAATAAAGTGACAGTACTCTCCACCTTGCTTATCCCAATTTATTCTGTTATCCCTTTGACATGTTGCTCTCCAATTGTTACCTTTGTAAATCAACATAATCTTCTTACCATCTCTATCATTCGTTTGACTGTCAACACCTTTTATTTCGTGAGCAATAGTGTGGATAGCTTGACGTTGTGTCTTATCCATATTAGTAACGTCAATTTCTATTGACTCGGCGGATGAGTCTTCCCTCAATATTTTCAATTGATCCAATATCTCTTGATGAACATGTTTCATTAAATCTTCTACGTTACGTTCGTCCTTCTTTTCAACTGGAATATCTTGATTAGTTAATTGTGCAACTTGACCATCTAAAGCTATTTCATTCACATGAAAATCACTGTATCTTTGCTTTACAATTCCAAAGAAACCGGCATGATCGCCGATAAACTCTGTAACACCGATATCGGGTTCTTTAAGCCGATCGCCAATTTCCCTAAGTTTCTTCGTTTGCCCGTCCTTTTGATAATGAGACCATGTGCGTTTGTAGGGCTTTCTATTGTAATTGTCATTGTATCGTGAAGCCCCATCGTTACGAGAAGTGTAATCTCCGCGAGACTTTGATCCACGATCCCTGTCTCTAAAATAATTACCTTTACCTCCTCTAGAGAACTTATCATTCTTATTACGATAACCTCTACGTTTGTTATAAGGGTATCTACCACCTGCGACGTGACTATTTCCTGACTCTGTACTTTTCTCTTCGTCTCCCATTATTTTAAGAATCAAGTGTCGCTTAATCGAGTATTAAAGCTAGTTAAGTATAATTATACTAGTTAAGTTAATTAACAATGTAGTATTCTTATTTTTCAACTTCTTTACTTTGTCCTGCATGCGGTAAGGTGCGGTACCCAAATGAAGGTTATGTTTTGAACTACGCCGGCACACAGTAGTGTCACAAATGAACGCTACGTTAAAAGCTTCGTACCCAATTCGTCGAAATTGGAGAACCAAGGCGATGAGTTGCCGGGGTTGCCGGGCAGTACAATGTAAATACGGCTGGAGATAAAGTTCACCATTTTGCGAACAAGAAGCGATAGAAATCGAAAAAAAACAGGTAGAGACCGAAGAAATTAAAAAAGGCATACCGGTGTGACAATACTAATGCAAGGAACACTTTTATTTTTCATTTTTTTGAAACAAAATTTTTACGAATGTAGTTGTGGCATCTTTCTAACCGAAATAACACCAAACACAGAATAATTTAGCTCGTATTCATTGACTTTATAAATGATAGCGACTTATTTACTTTATTCCACAAAACACGCAAATAAGTTTGAAATTACCTCGAGTTTGGTGCCATTTTAATTAGAAATACCTCCCAAATACGAAGTAAAAAGTTTGTTTAAAAAAAATAAACAATAAAAAAAGTTTTGTCGTTGCGTTTCTAGATATTACTATACCTCATCGATACTCGACCCCAGATTGCATTACATTCTTGATCATCGGGCTTTCTAGCAGGCTAATCGCAGTTTTGCATGGCTTTCTTTCTCTACCAAAAACGTCAACGGTGTCCATACCTCAGCCGCTCGGTAATGGTCAATGTCAAAAATTGTTACCCTGCCTTTGGAGTTATGGGATGTGATGTGCCGTTACTTGCGTAGTTCAATAATTCAATATACGAATAATAGTTTCATACACAATTTAATTTTTATTCGGGGTTGAGACACGAGAAGATGCAATATTTAACATAATTGGAGAAATTTCATTGCGGACACTTGTAACGTAATTTTTATTTCCCACGGGGAATGTCGCTAAAAGAACCGAAGAATAAAACATGCACGGCCATGCCGCATGAGTTTGCGACAGCGCAAATGTTATCGTTCACGAGAAAATGAAGAGTTTCCTTTTTGTTCGCCTCTTGGTCCCAACCGTGAGTGTCCAATAAGTCTTTTATAAAAAATATACAGAGCCACAACAGATCTTCGTAGTCTTCTCAATCACAGGAGGATGCACGCTTTCGACTGCAAAACGAAATAACCCAAACGGATAACGAAACTGTGCGGAACTAATTGGAATCAAATTGCAAATCATTAATACCTTAGACTTCGTATTAGGATTGCTATTCCTTTTCGTTCCATTCTCTATTTCTTGATGTCTCCTGTTCTTAAACAGCTTCGACATCTTGCCTGTAAAATACCCACAAGAATGAGAATCGCGAATCCCGTAGCATCGCATTATACAATATTCCAATATGAATCTAAAAAAGAAAACCTGTTCTAGGTGGTGGTGAGTGCACCACGTCCGCGTCGTCGAGCGCGTTTTGCGAATTAACTTTTTCCTCGAGAACGGTTTTACTTTCGTTTGCTAAATCAGTCGCGTGTTGCATGTCCGCCTCTATCGTCTCGTCCGTTCCAGCCTTAGACATCGCCGATTTTCGACTCGCGGCCGAGTGTCTAGCTGGAGTGGTCTTATCTTCCCTCGTCTCTTCGGAAGCCTTGACTCCGTTGGAGTCCGCAACAGTATTCTCCTCCGTCGTCTCAGTCTTCGACGGAGATACGATCTCTTCGGTTGACGAATTTCCGGCACTTCCAGGTTTTTGTCTAGGCGGTTTAGGAGGTGGAACAGAATCCAAAGGGGTCCGACTGCGTGCGCTACCAGGTGCCTCGTTCGTTGCTTCCTCCTTAGTATCTTCATGCTCGGATGGCTTCTCCTCCTCTTTCTCCTTTTCCTCCTTTTCCTCCTCCTTTTTCTCATCAGTGAGAGGCCTCGTATCCTCTGCCTCGTCCTCTTTAACTTCAGATTCCACATTGTTCTCGGCATCGACGTTTCCCACGTGTTCGTCGGTATTGTTATTTTCTACTTCTTCGTTACCGTTCTCTACGATCTTCTTTTCGGAATCTCCCGTCTCAGCAGACTCAGCGGTATTATCCGAGGACATGTACTCGGACAATGTTTTGGGGGCATCTAATTTCTCTACGCTAATCGATTGTTTTGTGCTTTCATCGTTCGTGACATTGTCTACGGTACTTTCAGTATTATTTTCTGGAACACTGTTCGTCGTCGCCTCTTCCGTATTACTGTTCTCTTTGTCCAAGTGACTTTTCTCAGTCTCAGTCGCATCCGCGTGAGCCTCGCTCTGCAGTCTATTTACAGGAAGCTTCAATGGGGGTAAAGGATTTTTCATTTGAATTTGATGATCCTGAAAATGAAGGTGGAATATTTAGTAGATTCGTCGACAAATTGTTTTCCTTTATGCGTCCCAGATAAAAGAGAACATTACGATTTGTTTCGAATCAGCGTCCTCGCGATTCTCGTTGTGGGCCTCAGCTCTTTGGCCGACGAGAATCGTGTGGCATCCTCCGCACGCGACCTGAAAAAATCAACCAGTCAAGTATCGTAATTTGAGAAAGTCGTCTCTACGATAATTCGATGCTTACATTCAAAATGAAGAGCTCCTGATATTTGGCAGCGTACGTCAACTCGTGAACATTATTTTCGTTCTCCTCTAGTCCCAACTTGCCGTGTCTACCGTCGCCACACGTGAACAGTTTTCCAGATTCTAAAGCGAATCACTTATTAGAAAACCAATTATAAATATACGTCTCGAAATAATCCCCTTACCGGTAACAACAGCAGTGTGACTTTCCCCACAGGTGACCTTGGCAACAGTCTCACCCTCTAAGGCACCCTTTGGAAGAAGTTTAGGCGTTTGAATCTCAGTGACACTCGGCCCCATTCCCAGTTGGCCACTGGCATTGCTTCCGGTGCAATACAAATCTCCATTCTCTGCAAGGTATAGATCAGACAAAGATGTAACGAGATCGAAGTCGCTTTAAAAGTCAAAATATAATGAGCCACTCTCGAGGCTGCACTTCCGATTACGCTACACGAAAAGAAACGCAATTCTAACCACAGGAGTTCCTCTTCCACGAATGGTAATTCAGGTCGCGCGTGGCGTCCCTCACTGTCACGATTAACAACGAACGTACTAAAAGAGAGAAAAAGAGAAGTATCTACCTGCTAAAATGAAGGTGTGATGACCTCCGCATGCAACATGAACAGCAGGGCTAGCCAGCTGCATTTGCTTGGGTGCCACCTGCGTGGAAAAGTTCACATCGATCCCGAGTTTACCACTCTCGGACTCGCCACAGACGTAGACCAAACCACTCTCTGAAAATAAAGGTCTCGAGTAGTTTCGGCCGTTGGTAGGGACACCTCGCCTCGCGACGATATAAGACTAGGCGTTAAACTTGGACGCTCGAATTCTCCGGACTTACACTTCGGAGGCGTGTGAAAGTGCAAGGACAAAGCTTATATTGGTCGAGGATGGCGGAATGGGGTCCGCGTAATTAACTCTACGCCCGTGTAACACGAGTAGCCATTGCCATTCCTTTCTAGGTGGATTATAAGATAACGATTCCGAGGAACCGAGAAATCGATTCGGGTGGGGTTGGTGGTCAGCGTGGCCAATTAATCGAACCGCGAAGGTCACGAGCGGGCGTAACAATATCATCGATTTAAGTTCGAGCTCTTCGACTACGTTAATGGACAGGACTTTCTCTCCCTGAACTTTTGGCGCCGCGCGTGAAACGATCTCTTGGACGAGAAATAAACGACTACCTGTGAGAAATGCCGAGTGATAGTATCCAGCGCTGATCTCTTTCACTGGTTCGGGAATGGGCACCTTGGTAGGCTTGTTGACTAGACCGGAAATTCCGGAGAGTCCCAATTGTCCTTCGAGATTGCTGCCCCAGGCGACGACGTCACCGTCGCTGGTCAGTGCCATCGAGTGATGAGAACCAGCTGCTATTTCCACTATCCTTGGACCACCGAGGCCGCAGTCGTAGACGAGAACTGGAGAGCTCGAGCTATCACCTATCGCGGAGCTACCACGTCCAAGCTGGCCCTCCTGATCACTCCCACAGGCGAAGATCTTTTGCGCACCTGTTCGTGAAAAATTGTTCACTCGCAATTCTATCGCGAACCAATTGAGACGAAACGCGCTTGCAACGTCACCCTTTTGCGCTCTCCTTTCGGAGCGCGTCAAGGTCACGGAGTATTCCTTCGACCTTGAAAATTTCTCTGCCATCGCGATTCGCCACACGATCACGGCCCAAATAAAGGGTACTAAAAACGTAAGCATACCCTTTACGCGCGCACAGGTCGCCAGAAAATTGATTATAAAACAGGTGGTATCAGGCGAATTACATCGGCGGGTGGAGTTTAATATGCAAGACTCGAGACGCGACGCGAACGCTTGCGTCAGCGGCCGCAGCCCGGCTTATCGTAATGTGGAAGACGATAATTACGTGTACGGTGAAAAACGAAAATAACTCCTCTCGCTGGGGGTGCCCTTCGAATTATGCTCACTTGTAATCGTTCCTTCGAATCACGATTCTAAAGAGTCGCGGAACACTCTGGTTGATTTTATGGAGTGTTGGTAGAGGTTGAACGACACGTCGATGGGGATTAGCATAAAGGTAATTAGTGCGAATGTGAGACGAAACGAGTCGCGTGCGAAAGTTACGCGTACTGAAGGAATTAGAGGGCAGAAGCCTCTAGGTCTGTGCTTTCGTCGAGGACTACCACAGTCGTGACGCGCATGCACGACTTTTCGCTAAAAGCGGAAGAGACGATCTGCACGCTTCATTTTAATTGTCGGTATTTTTGCAACGACCTAGGGAACGACGTTTATTCGAAGCGAAGGGAACACATGCACTCACCTGTGCATATCAACGTGTGGGCCCTCCCGCATGCGACATGAGTGACTTTCTCCGGCTTTAGTACTGAAATGAAGAGGGTAAAGTTTTAATAGTTTCCACCGTCAACTGGTCACTCTGACGACTGAAAGAAAATTAAACTCTACCAACGTTCAAGGAGTAACGGCTTACGTACTTTTTACGCAGGAGGGTTTGCTCACGTGATTCTTGTGACCCAAGCCCAGCTGGCCCCAATCGTTGCTGCCGAAGACAAAGAGCCTGCCGGTCTCTGAAAACAAATTGCAATATTGCTGT
This sequence comes from Tiphia femorata, assembly GCA_944319695.1. Lineage (NCBI taxonomy): Eukaryota > Metazoa > Arthropoda > Insecta > Hymenoptera > Tiphiidae > Tiphia > Tiphia femorata. The sequence continues at coordinate 5,751,042 of OX090899.1, forward strand.
ACTTGATACTGTATTAAAAAAAAAGCATTCTTAATACTACTACCATTTTCATAATCCCACAAGCTCAAGCTCTTCCAACCGAATTACCAATGGACTTAATGGCACCTGTCTCCGCGGTGATAATCGACCATTCGCTCGAAAGCGGAGCTTGTGCCGTGTGTAAGTCTCTTTACTTTGGTCGAGACTATTGCCACATTGTCGAGCAATCGGCTTCGGGTTTTTATCGATTAGGAAGCATAACGCACGATGCTTCGAGAAAAGTCTGCCTCTTTCGCTATATCCTGCTTCATCGAGAAGGGAAACTTCGTCGATGGGATTACTCCTCCGCGAATAAGTTCACCGAGAGGAATCGCCGAACACGCGATTGTACAATCAAATAGGAAACGACGCGATACAATTCGTCCGACGAATTATTAACCGAATCGAGAACACGAGGTAGCATCGCTGTTAGACCACGACATATTAAAGTTCACGTTTACCATCGCCAATCGTACAATCTCCCATATGCTATTTCGTGACACCCTGGACGAGCGTATGCACATTAGGCGCCAGTTTTCTCTTTCCATCGTAACACGGGATTCCCCTCTGCATCATCGTCGGTAGGCCGAGCTATCGAGGCGCAACATCGCGAAGCGCTGATATTAATAATAAAAAGGAACGCGAATGATTACTTTGTGCGGTCGGCGGTGGGCGGTGTAAGCAGGGCTACGCGCATCGATTCGTTGAAAAGTACAACGTCCCATGACGCGTCCGCGTTGGAAAGTGGCAAGCGCAGATCACTCGCGCCGCGAGAAGCGCCCCAATTATCGTTACCGGGCAAATTTATCGTGACACTATATTCAGTGCGATGGAAAAAAAACGAATTATTTTAAATCATTAATCGCGCTTGACGATTTTAAATTTTTGAAATTCCACGGCTCATCCGTGCCGCGAAGAATGGAGTTTATCTTCCAATTACATTTGTTAACACTTTTACCGATATGTGGTCGCTCAGCCAGCACACAAGGAATATTAATATTCCTGTAAGATTCTATGAATCTTCCTATGCGAATATTCGTAAGAGAATATTATAACGTTGTTATGGTAAAGAAAGGTAAGGAGGTTATATAAGGAGTATTCTACTTGAGTGCAGGAAATCCGCCGGCGTCGACTTTGGCTAAAGTATACGAACAACTATTACCGTGAATTCTTAATAAATATCGTTCATCGTTATCTATAAATATCGTTATAAATATCGCTATCTGAGAATAATCTGGACATTTGAAAGGATAAAAATATTCTCAGAATGTGAATCTTGTTTGACATGTGTTGGCTGGGCGGCCACGGTTTCTCCTGTGCCGCCACAGGGGTCACTGGTAACCTCCATCAAAAATCATTCAAAAAATGATTATACCAACTGCAATTTACAGCACTTTCAAAGATCATATACTGACGAAAGAAAAGCACAAAAAAATGCAAAGTGTAGCGCCACGGTTCATCCATGGAAAATCAGCGTGGCAGTCAGAGTGTCAATATCCTAAACCATAGTTTCTCAACCTTATTTTGCCCACCGCCCACTTTGAGAATATGTTTTTTTTTATAGCGCCCCCCTAAAGAAGAATGTTTCAATGGGAGCAATTAAAACGCGTGATTTTTTTGATCTTTTTTAGTCTATATTTTTTTAATCTGCCCACGCGAGGTCTTCTACTGTCCCCCTGAAAGTCTCAAAGCCCACAAGGGGGCGTTATCGCCCACGTTGAGAATCTATGTCCTAAACCATTACAGTTCAATCATCGATCTAAATTTTCTACCATCAATGTGAACAAAATTTTCTCGGTGGAGCGAGGGATATTAAGGACGCGTGTTCACACCCGAGCTCGCGTTACCGAGGCGCCGAGTGCGCGCGGTAGGTTCACGCGTGCTCTGCCGGCGCCGACGAGCGTCCCCATTTTACACGCCTCTTTATCTTCTCCCGCGATCGAGAATCGATCGGCTATATCGCCACTCTCGTGCTTCCCGCGGCGCGCCAACGACAATAGGAATGTTTTCGACTATGGTCGCGGACGGGCGAGAGCCGATGCGCACGATGCGAAGGGGCGGCACGTTGCGTGTCCATATCGATTTGCCCGCACGGACAGTGGCTATCCCCTGTGCAAGCACGGCTGACTAGCACTAGCCTCCACAGCAGGCCGCGTGCTGCAGAAGCTGTAAATCATGCGAGCGAGCTCTTCGATCCTCCTCTTCCCGCCATTTCGACGCGCGCACGCGCGCTCGCACCGGCGATAGCGCGCGAATCAACATTTGACCTCTTGAAATATTTAGGCGAGAAAGAGAGAGAGAGAGAAATTGGCGAAGGAGAGAGCATGGATACGAAGTTTGAGGTACGATGCGTGTTGAAAATTTCGAGGAGACCACGAAGAGCAAAAGTTTGCCACGATTGTTATTTAAAGTCGCAAGATGTCCAGTGAATTTTCAGTAGTATCGAACTTTTTGCGATGTAATTCTAGAATTCTCGAATAAATCAGTAGTTCACCGTTGACGCGTAGAATTCGATTCTAATTGTAAGGTGAGTCTAATTGAAATGAGCAATCTAGGTCTGATAACCCAGACGTGTCTAGAGTAGAGTAATCAAGGAGTATAGAACTCCTGAGAAGTGGAGAACTTTTGGAAATCTACCCACTCGGCATTCCCAGAAACTGCGAAACTCTACTCGAAAGTTCACGTCGCTCTCGTGGCTCGTTTCGCCGTAAAACTTTACTAGCGTCTGGGTGAATTATGTAGGGACCAATCCATCGACGGTGACCACTAAGTAGTCGTTACACCTTGCCCTCCCTCCCAGTATCGATCGCGTATCGGGCGCCAACTTTTAAGTTTCGCGAGGGCGCCAGCACGTCACCCCTATATTCCGTTCGAGCGCGCGCACGATAATTTTTACGGAATTTCGTCCTTCCAGGAGAAACCTTCGGGTACCGCGAATGGATTTCGAAGAAAAGGAGAGCTGTAAAAATGTTTACAGTCTCTACGAGCGCGTAACGCGACACACGGAAAATATTATTCGAAAAGCACCTGGCCGCAACGAAAAGCAATCGGTAGTTATCTGGCCGCAACCATGAGGCGGAGGACACCGAGAACGGCAAGTCATTCACTTATTGATTTCCGTTTAAATCAAGCCTCCCTAAAGTTCGAATCAATAGGCGTAGCGTAACCGAACTGTCCTCGCCATATTCAGACTTAACGCGGTGGAGTAAATTAATTGGCATGAGAGTTACGAGCATTGCAGACCGGAAGCTGATAAGGTGGAACAAGAAATTTGTGGACTGAAGCTTCTTTTTCTTCCTTTCCAAATTTACTTACGGCAAATCACAGCCGAGTGCTCGTCCCCGCAAGTTATGTTCACCACTGGATCCTTCCTGATGAAGAAGTGGGAGGCGATATTATCGGCGAATCTGCTGCGACCGATCGTGAATACTGCGCCGGAGTCTGCGAAGAAAAACAATCGTTAAGAAACTTTTCCTTCAATTCTATGCCTCCTTCGTGCTCATATTCACTTCGAGTTTATTCGATCCACCGAGGGGAGCGCTTACCGCGATTTTTGAAATGTTTAGGCGTAACGAGCTAACGACGCACTCGCTATCACGTGATCAATGAGACGTGGAAATAGTTGGAAAACGATGCCTACGATAAAGAATAGTACGTACAACGATCCCGGTGATAAGAATAATCGCGCAAAGCTAAGAATACGATCGCATGCGGAGAACCGGCCGCGATATGCTAACGAGATGTGCGAAAAAGGAAGTACGAGGGTCGCGAGAAAGCAAGAAATTTAGAATCTGAAAGTTTCATTTGCATTAAAACAAAATCCGCACCGTCCATACAGCCATCCTCGAGGATACCCTTATCTTATTTGTTATTATTTGCGGAAAACGCGCGCGTGGCAAATTCTCGCCGTTTCACGCGAGCGTCCTGCTAAATGGTCGCGTGTTCGCGCGGAGGATAAAGGAGAACGAATAACCGAATATAAGAAGCGAAACACAGGAAAATGGGATGTAAAAGGGAAAAAAAACGTGTCCTTATGGAGTCACCGCGCAAAAGAGCAGCCTGAAAGAATGACGAATATGGACGGAGAGAGGAAAATTTAATACGAAAGCGAACACCGACGACGCGTTAAGAAGTCTAAAATATTTGAAGACCGCTTTAGTTTTAAGAGGTGTAAAAATCCGAGCACCTCGCGTGCTTTTCTAAGCCACTATGGGTGCTTTTCGTTTCGTCCAAGGACTAACCCTTCGTGGTCGACAAAGAAGGGCCCTGAGGGAAGTGTCATCGCTTCCAGTCGGCTAACCATCGATCCAACAGAATAATTACATCGCCCGTGCGTTTGTATTCGCTGATAATTAATCGCTTTGGCGAAACGTAAAATATTATCAAAAATGAGCACACCGCATTATCCCGATTAAATTCTGCGAAACTTCTCTCTCTCTGTCTTCCACCATTCTCCTTATTTCACAGGCGGGTTCAAAGTTCAGGCTACTATTGACCTCTCGTTCCGCCACCCACGAGCGCCCATATCTAAGATCAACCGAAGGTTCCGCCCAGCGGTCGAGGGACGAAGGTGGGCGAAGGACCACCCCTACCTCTCAATATCGAGATTTCTTTTTCGGCGAGTACGACGATAAGGAGATTATCGTTAAGCTCGATCGGGGACCACTTTCTTTTACCTCCGCACGAAATGTCTCTCGCGTGAAAAGCACCCAGCCAGACGCGACGGCGAAGGAATCGAGATAAGAGTGAGTGGAAAAGAAGGTGACCCAGTACGAATCCAAGGGGAGAAAAGCGCGTCCACGTGAAGGGTGGAATGGAGGTGGTGTTGTTTTGTTGTTGGCGTTACCGCTGGCACCATGTGATTATCGATCCACCGAAAGTTCTTTCTCTTTTCTAAATTTCACAAACGACGTATGCATCAGCTCACGTATCCTACCCATCTCTACGCACAGGCTTCTCGAGTAAAGTCCAAGATAAATTTTTGCGATTTTGACTTTGAGCGGCTAAGATTTCATGTTCACATCTTTAACCCTTTTAGTGCCGGGCGAAACAGAGGTGCCTATGCGAAGATAACCGGACGAATTTCACGAATTTTTTTCGATTTGTTTGGGGAAAAGGATCATAAAAACCAAACTAAAAATGATATTTACATGATTCAAAAAGCAACGTATTAAACATCTTCTAATGAAATTAGGCAATTTATAACCTATTATAAATTGATTTTGAGATAGAGTTCTCCTGCAATGCGAATAGTAAAGCGCTACTAGATGCGCGCCGATATATCGGCGTCCAGCACTAAAAGGGTTAATATCACTCGTTAAGATTTATTTTATTTAAACACGTTAACGTCACGTGCATTGGTATATCGTGTGGCATGTGTTTATCTAGGCATGCCAGTCGTCTTGCTTTCCTTGTGAAATATTCAATAACGTTTATTCTTCCAGATCCACACGTGCGCCGATAAGCCAATCAGATTTCATACTCGAAGAAGTAAATCGCATAACGAAACACGCGCGCGACGATGTCGGGCACTCGAATGCAGAAAATCGATCGATGCTAATGTGACGGTAGGGCCGAGGACCTTCGGTGAATAAAACTATGGACGCGGTGGTACTACGCCTCGGAAGTGAACACCCTCGTGAAAGCGACGTAAGAGCGCGACCTCAGTCCATTCAATGGGAGAGAATATAAAGAACAGATAGCACGATAAGACGATGGAGTCATTCGTGAAACCCAAGTTCAATCGTACCCTCGAATATTGGAGTCTAATCGGATAACGCGATGTGAAAGCTCTCGAATGCATATTAAAAGTATTATGGATAACTTAAACGCCCAACTTGAGTTCGGTTTACGCGAAAAGCTTGGAAAAATGATATCCTCGTAAAAGTCAGTAACGTGGGAAAGAGCCAAGTGCATGCACCACGAAACGATAAATCATTCTCTATCGACGTACCTCGTGGTATGAATACAGAGCAGGCCATTCAACCTCAAATTGGTACTCCTAGATTAGCTAGCAAGCCTCCATGGTGCAAAAAGAGCTTGTTTATGGGAATAATGAAGCTGATACACAATAATTTTTCAGTAGTGAACTGCTCGACTTAATGATGCGCGAAACGATAATGATGAATCTTGACGTAACAGGAGAGCGAGTGCGTGCACGTTAACGATTGCGCTAAAGCGATCGAAGCGTAACGTAGGGTGAGATGGTAAGGCGTCTGAAACGTTCTCACGATATTTACATTACCTGTTCGCAATGTTACAAAAATCAAAGTAGGCGCTACGTAACCATTGAAGACCCAAGTGGATAAAGTTATTATGTCACAAATCTAAAGTTCTGAGTAAATCGCAATAAACGATTTTGATTTCGCATAGTGGTAAGCACATTACTACCTTTATCAACTCGTACCTTCTTTTAAATATTTAATTTTAGATATTTACACTTGTTAAAGTATCCAATTAGTACCCTGGAAACTTTAACGACCAATTGAATCACTTTCCAAAATAATGTGACATAACACCTTTATCCACTTAGGTCTTCGATCACATTTACTTATTTATTTAGGCCTCGTGAAATTATGCGTGGAAATATACATATAGTTCAAACTATTGAACAAGACTTACTTATCGAAAAAAATAGGAAAGAAACTCTTGCACCCCTAAATCTCCATTGTCATAGATATAGCAAAGAAGTGCCTCGTGTGCTTACATCACACATGGCAGGACAATGTCAACGCTACACCACCCTCTTGCCCTACAGAGCATCCACCCTCGCCAATCCGTTTTCACGTGGTACCACGTGGAACCACTTGTGGCGGCCCTTAATCTTCGACCCACTCGAGGACGTCTGATTGATATCTCAGCGATTTGATAGCCTTGATTAGAACCGATACAAATTAATCCTCGTCCTCGAGTGCTACCTCCACGAGGTAGTCACGCAGGAACTCTAGTTTCGAGAGAAGGGATTGTTCTCCAAAATTCAAGCTTTCCTCTCAGGCACACGTCTATCATCGTCGAAGGGTCGAGCAGTTTCATGAGTCACCAAGTAAGCTCGCAGTCACCTGTGGCAGGACACTTGACGCTAGCAAAGACACCTGCGGTCACTTAAAGGTCAATGATGGAGGGCCCCGATGCAAATCCTCAGCATCGCCGGATTTACGTTTCCGTTCGTCCGTTGCTTATCAAAAGTTCAAACGTTCGACCGTTTGCATAATTCATCGCACATTTGTCTTTTGAATTGAGAGTGCGTCCGTAAGGTGACAGGGGACGGATGGAAAGGTCGTGTTAATTACCCTGGAGTTCTCGACTCTCGCGGGGGTGTCGGTTGCCGACAAGTCTCTTACTCCTGCTTTAATTACTTCGTCATAGGAGGAGAGACGTGGGTGTAGATGGTTTTTAGAAGTGGACGCAAGTCGTGCTTTACTTATTTCCGCTCTTGCTCGCGAACTGCGGAGCGCGACGAAAGTTTTTCTCACCGGAATATTACGAAGTATGCGATAAACGCGGAATAATGCGTTTAGCATGTTAATTTCGGGATTATTTGGTAGCCGATTATGTCGGTGGCTAGAGTGTTTATACCAATGAATTTCTTCTTTTTTGTCTCCTTTCGTTTCTCGTCGCCTCCTTCTCGACCACCCGATGCTTTCTCTACGCGTTAATCCTGGCCTTTAAAATCTGAGGTCGCGAGAGACGAAGGATTTAATTGCGAGATTATTCAAAGGCCTTGGGAGTGGTGTCGCCGGGGGTCCTCGAGCTTTTTTGAATTTCGTCCTACCTCCACCTCGCGGAAGTCGCACTACTGATCGAATAATAACGAGATTGTCGTCGCTTTAATTACAAGAGTGCCCCCAAACGCTCGACTGTGATTCATTGCATCTGCGATAAGGAAAAATTTACGGTGATATTTTTTTCAACTTCCACGAGGTCGCCTTCTTGAGATCCTCCTTACGATTCCAATCCTATTTTCGATCTAAAAGGTTGGGGTCAAAGCGAAATGTAAATCCTTCTCTACTCGTTATCCAAAGATAATCTTGCTCACGCCGAATTATCCGTTTGTTACGCTACCAATCGCACGCGAAGTCCTTCGTGTCATTTCCATCCGAAATCCTGTTTCTCAAAATCATTAATCCTCGTATTACGAAAGTGTCGCTTCAACGGTGTGGCCCAAACTCACGATAATCGCTTTAGAATAATCTATCTCGATAATTGTGTCTAGACCCAGCTCTTCCATCGCAATCGTCGTGGATTCACGATTCTGGATTTATTATACCCTCGATATCATCGTACTCGGCCTATTGTCCTCCGAAACCAGCACATCGTGCATCGTGGTCTCCGCCCGCTTTCCAACGGGTCAATGAACTCCCTTTACCTCCAGTTCCTTTCCACACAACGACGAAGTGCTATCGTTTAGTTCGCAAAAAAATTAGCGGAGATATAGAGAAGTGTCTTGAGAAAATTTCGATCGCAGAAATGGGCCAGAAAGGACATCCTTAATTATCAATACTCGTCCCTGAGATCGGGTAAAATCGAGAGATTCCCACGAGCACTGCCCAACGGCCGATACGAGAACGCGGCAAAATTCCCCCACGATTTAGCCGCAATTAATAATTCAGAAGAATGAGAATCTTTCGCCGTGAGTGAGCGAGCAAACAGTACAGACGATGCCCGCACACGAGGTATAAGTTAATAATCGTCGGAGAATAGGGTGGAGCATGCACGAACGGAAGTGTTGGGATCCAGGGTAATCATTGAGAGAAGATGGTGATCAATTGGGAGCGTGCGAGACTTTAATGATAACGGAATTGCGATGCTACTTTATGGCGTGTAATTTTTTCTGAAATTTCTGTTACGTCTGTAATTATTTTATAAATGGAATGTTGTCGAGTGATAAAGTACGAAGCGTGCTAAATGATAAAAACAATCATTTAACCGAGTGAGTTATTGTAAGACGTATATTCTTAGCCCGCGAAGATTATCAAAATTTAATACAGAATACCGATAAATTACGCAATGATCGCGTTTAATTAGATTTTATTTTGCAAGATCGCATAAATTAATTTCAAGTGGCCCACTGCGCTATCTTCGTTCGAACGAAACTGCGCGATAAACGTCTTTATTTATAAGACAGAAGTGATAATTATTATTAAACGACTTAACTGCTTTGTTAACAATGAACAGAAGATATGTTTACGTGCAACAATGAGGAGGAAGTTGCAAAAATCGTGTACTCTTTGTAGAAGTGCATTTGTAAACGTTTAAGTGCATGCGAAACCTATTTGAATTTTTACCCGGTATGTTCTCTATGTCCGGTAGCCCCATGCTTATACTGCACGCCGCGTAACTTGCAGCCGACTGAGCCGTCGGTGAAACGTGGCTCACGATACTGGCAACTTAAACCCAACGTTGCTTGGCAACCTGGAAATCAATTTCTAACGGCAACTGAAACTTCGAACCAAAACGAAACCGAATCGAGCATCCATGTGTATTGCGATTACTATCGAAGAACATAGTAACAGATGGCAGCAGTGCCTCGTGGAGGAACAAACAGGGGTTTGTTCTTTATTCCTGAACTCCCTTGAAAACTGTAAAAGGTGTATGTTACGTGTATTAATATATGTAATACTACTATATTCCTAATGGGACTGAAGAGGCGACCCAAACACCACGGTGCAGACATATACATCAACCTCTCACTCTCACCATAGTTATGCTATGCTCTCACTTCGTACTTTGGCGCAACTGCGCATGCGTGCGTTCTACGGAGCTGCTAACGCATGTGCATATGTTTGAAAGTACGATGTTCTGTCTCACTTTCTCGGCGCCGCTCCCGCTTATAAGAAATATACGTGGCTAAGCAATATAGGAGTATTACATATACGCGTGTATGTATACATTGCACGTCGATATGTTTATTTTGTTACTTTCGATGTCCATATTATAACGAATATGTAATAAATTTTTCATCCATGGGTAATCGACGCATATTAGAATCGATTATTTTATTAGTTTTGATCGAATCGCTATGTCAGGTGGAGCAACTGATTTTACGTATCCTAAAGTCTGTTCTTTATTACAGCACCGAGATTCAGAGAGTGCGGAATACATGTTTACCGGGGAGTTCAGTCCCAGTGCACTGCAGTGCACCAATAAAGAACACATCTATCGTATCATATATTTTTACACTAAAAAGCCGTATTGTTGGGAGTGAAGTAAACACGAAAAGTATAGTATAATATAACATACTGTCATTATATGTGTAATTGATAATAAAACAGTAGGGCCTCGAAGAAAGCAATCCAACAAATTTAGTGAAGATATCTTATAGATGGTTACAACACCGATGTAGCAGTTAGTTTATTAGAGGTTAGCTTTTAAACATGCTTAGCTTTTCAACAAGCGTAACTCCAAATTAAACTGTTTCAGCAGCTAAGGGATAGATATTTAACACAATGACATTTATTTCTAACGTATTCAAGGGTTTCCAATTGCTGAACAAATGCATAAAAGAAAGGTATGTATATATCGTTTTCACAATTTATTAAGTAAAATATATTTAAAGGATTCTTTTAATTACGAGTTTGAAAACATCTCAGGTACTTTGCCGCTAATTCAATAAACTTATTTTCATAACCAAATTGCTATTAATCTTGTAATTCACATTGTATATATTCATATGATTGATTTTTAGAGTCGATTTGACTATAATACGTAACATAGGAAGGATGAAACATAATCCTAGGAAACGACATCCCACATGGCTTCCAAAAACAACTCGTGTAGTACGTAGAGTATACATTTGTCAATTAGAATTACTATTACCTCATTAACTTTTCACCTTGTTTATCGTAGCTTAACGATGAATCACTCACCAGCGATAATAAACAGTTTATACAAGAAATGATTCAGACAAAGTATGTTACAAATTCACCATTGAAAGTAGAACCGATTGATCCAACAACAGAGTGGAAAGCAGAATATCGGCGGACTGGACTAATTGCTAAAAAAATAGGCATTTATCCCATGTGGCTAAAGAATGGTAAACAAGTTACAAGTACATTACTACAGGTACAAAAAATGTTATGATTATTATAGGGTAAGGTGATCTCTGCGTGGATCCTTTTAATGTAGATCCTTTTACCCTTTTTTGTAGATTGTTGACAATCAAGTAATAAAGTACATACCACCAGAGGAATACAATCCTGTGGTGGGTCCAAAACGTATACAGGTCAAAAAAAAGTTAGGCTGTCTTATTGTGGGAAGTGACAGTATAGATCCACAACTGGTATGTAAGCATAGATTATAAAATTCCATTACTCTACATTATGAAAATTACACATTGAAATAATATTATTATTCATGAAATAGTATACAAAGGAATATTGCGGTCTGTTCAATGACACTGGAATAATTCCAAAGCGTATATTAATGAGATTTACAGTATCACCAGAGAGTGCAATGGAACCTGGTACTCCTTTATATGCAACCCATTTTAAACCTGGAGAATATCTAGATATACGTGGAAAGACGTAATTAATATATTTATTACATTAGTGTTAGACTTATATTGTACATATGTAAATAACTTACCGTGTTACAAAACTGCAATTTTAAAACAGCTCACATCTGTATGTATTATTAGGGTGGACAGAGGTTTTCAAGGTGTAATGAAAAGATGGGGATTTCATGGCATGCCTGCAACTCATGGACAAACTAAAACTCATAGACGCCCAGGGAATATTGGATCTGGAGGTAATAAGGCCCGTGTAATGCCTGGAACTAAAATGCCAGGACAGATGGGTAACAGATGGCGTATTTTGAGAGGTGTACGGGTAATGTCTCTAAATTTATAAATTATATTAAGTAGCATTCAAGTTACTTAACATATCTATTAATATTGAAATCCTTTGTTTGCAATGATCAACTATTTGTACTTTCACTTGCAGATTTTACGCATAAATACCAAATATAATGTAATCTGGGTATTAGGACAGAACATAGCCGGTGAAACGAACACATTTTGTTATCTATACGATTCACTTTTACCAACTCGTAAATTTAAAGAACCACCAAATTTTCCTACATACTTCCCTCACATGCACAATGAGGAGCTTCCAGAGAATCTTTATGCAGATGATGTTCATCCGTTTACAGATCCTTCTATTACGTATGAAGTCGAATCCTAATTGCTAGTGTAGAATAAAAAATAAAAGAAAATCACCAGAAGTATTAGGTGTTGTAAGTATTTAATATTTGTGTACAAATGAGAATCCCTGAACACATCTTACAAATTAATGCAAACAATATTTCTGCAATATTAAATTTTCACAAAATTATTCGGATACGTAGAATTTTCCGGATGCAGTTATTTACTTTTTATTAGTTGTCTGCTCCTTACAGAAATCTCCACAATGATTATACTAGTAAAGAATAGTCAATCGATTCATTTATTTAGTAATCAATATCTTTAGTAATCAATATCATTATAAATTTAACATGTCTAAAATATACACGAATTGTTTTATAAATGTAACATCGCTAACCAAGATTCATCCTGAGTTAGAGCAAAGAGCAGCATGTTCCAAGAGGAAAAAAATGATGGTTTTTATGTCTCGTTTCAGAGAGCAACTAATTCTTTCGCTAAAATAATTTAATGCACATCGTACCGCTAGTTGCGACTGACGTAGACTTATTTTTTCAATACGTTTACTATTTATAGTAAAAAGATAACGTACACAGATTGAAAAAATCGGAAGGAAAGAACAATAAAACTCAATCTACTCTCATCGCATAAAAGTTCTTTTACTCTAGGCTAAATCTTCCTCTGATCTGTCATTCTGGTTTTGTGTGCCTAGGAAACCTATAATATGTTGTGTCACATTGTCAGATAAGCAAGAAACATGATTCTTGGTTCAGCGGTGGCACAATTGTGCCATATGTTGTTGAGGAAAGGGTGTGATGTAGGAGTAGGAAAGGGTAAGCAGAATGGCTCCACATTGGAGTTTGTCAAGGGGACGGCACGATCGGCTAAAAAGTAATGGAGGCCCTCTCAGAACTTAAAACCTTCACTTGGAATACTTGCCGTCTGATCAAATTGAAAAGATCCTTCTCCAAGATGTGGTGCTAAATTTGCATCATCCGTCTGAAAATAAAAATTTTCACCATTCGTATACTTTTTTTCCAATACTAAATAGTATTCTTTAGCTTGAAAATCAATGAAACTTATCTATAAAAATAAAATCTTTTACCTCTTCTGAAAAATATTGCTCAATAATGTCATAAGCTAGCTTGTAAATGTCTACATTTTCATGGTTCTGTAACGATTCAATCTTGTCCAACCCTGAAAAATATAATTTCGTATATACGCACATATACAAAAATATCCTTTGTTAAATTAACATTATAACAAAAAGAGGATGCAGTTACCTGAACATTCTTCAATCATATTAGCAACCTGTTCAACTTGTGGTCCGGCTAGCTTGAGCATATTATGAATTCCATCAAGTACAACTTGCACAACTTGAGTATCCTTACATGAGAGAAGCTCGCAAAAGGGTGCTATGACACCTTGCTGTATAAGTTGTGTAACTTGATCTCTGGTACCACTTATTGTCAAATTACTAATTGCCCATGCAGCTTCTTTTTGCGTTTGGAATTCTCCCTGTAGAAATATACCAAAATATATGCTATTGTTGTATATCATACGAATGTCATTCATAATTTTAATTGCAATTAATATAATTTGCCTTACCTTGGCCATATTACGAATAATAAGTGGTAATAATCCAGCATCTATTACAGCCTGCACCTGTGCTTGATTACCTGCAGTAATATTAGAGAGGAACCACACTGCTTCTTTACAAATTTTCTCTTTTGGATGCGTAAGTAAATTGGGGAAATGTGAAAGGGCATCACAGTTTAAAACTATTTGTGTTTGTTCATCTGTACCAGTTACTATATTACCAACTGCTCTTAAAGCAGCAGTTTGCACTTTTACTTCTTTGTACGATAAGAGGGGTATAAGACGAGGCACAACACCACTGTCTATAACCATCTGAATTTGTTCATTACCACCATCGGTAAGATAGCTCAATGCCCAAACAGTATCAACAAGGATCTGTAAATGAAAATTGAAAAATTTAACAGTTCTTAAAAGTCCATTAATTATGCAGTAATATGCTTAGCTAATCCTCTAGTTACTTACATTAATATCTGTGTGGTGGATCAAGATATTGAGAGCTGGTAGAATCTCTTTTATCGTTTGAACAGGGGGTGGTGGATCTTTATTTCTACACAAGTTAACAATAACCCATGTTACATTACGCAAAAACGTAATCGGTATATCTGGTTTAATAAAAGTTAATAATGGCTGTACAACACCAAGTTTAATGACATAATCTCTTGGTGCTGGACCGTCTCCAATAATATTTCCTATATAAAAAAGGGAAAGCACATTACTTACATATAACATGGCGGAATTTGTTTTCATGTATGTTTATTAATCTTTAAAACCATACCTAAAGCCCACACTGCCTGCTCACACACATTTTGTTGACTCGAAAGAAGTAGTTGTAAAAAAAGTGGTACTGCACCAGCTGCAACAACTGCTTGTGTTTGTGCTGACGTTCCACTAGCAATATTGGTAAGCGCCCATGCTGCCTCAAATTGCAAAGATGGACTACAAAATTTAAATAAATATATTTACCACAAAAAGTTCTAATCTATGTAAAGTTAATTGTTTTTGAGATTACATTAACGAATTACATCAAATTTGATAAATAACCATAATGCTGTTACCTACCTATTGTGCTGTTCAAGACAATGAACTAAGATAGGTAAAATGCCGCTATCAATTAACGGATCGATTGGTGGATTACGGTCCGAAGACAATAACTTTCTTGCTGACTGTACAGCTTGCAATTGTTCTGCAGGATCCGCGCTACCAGCTTTCATAACTAGCTCGTTTAGGTTAATTTTTGATAAGTTCTTATCAATGTCATCTTCGTCTAGTAACACACATATTACAATTTTAGATTTATAAATAGAATACATAAAAGTGTTGAAATTACGAGAATCTAGTATTACAATTTGTTTGCAATAAGTTCAAAATAAACTATTATATGCATCTCTTCTTACTCATATATAATCGGGTGTCTAGTAAACTTTTTATTTTGGCTTATGATTAATACGAAACTTCTGTATCACTTTCTAAGAAATTGTATAACATTGATTACACCAATGAAAATATGTGTATGTTTGCGGAACTTCTTGATGGTAATTGAACTTTCTATAGAAACATACTTCTTATTCAGGTTAATAGAATTGCGAATTAGATTGTAATTATAAAATACTGATAGTTGGCAAACAAGTTAACAGAATTACCAGTAGAGTCTGTAATAGGCACATTTCGTCTCTTTTGTAAAGTCTCTTCTCGCTTATTTTTACGCAATTCAACTGTCACTTCGTTCCTTCGTCTTCTCATCTCCTGCAGCACAGATCACATAATATCATTCTCTTAGGCACACAATATAATATTCTGGATACGACTATAAATACGTAATATTTGTACGCATGTCTGTATAAATTACTATCAATTGTACTTGCGATCACAGACGGGCGTACGTGATCATCAACTATATGTGTACCGGTATAATCGATGATATAAAATCAGAAAATATTGTTACAGAGTTATGAATTAAATCTTTTTTTTCCAACAGCAATATTTCATACGCTATTTACACGTGCAGTATCGACATACTCCAAGAAGGAAATAAATACGTTTTATGCAAAAAGCAAAGTCTATAATCGAAAACAAATTAGCAATGCTAATGTTCCTGTACAAAGTATTTGTTAATTTACTTTATACAGATCACAATGACTCTGTCATTATTATTTAAACAGATTCATTGTAAGGATTGGGCATATCTCAAATTGATTCCTGTGATTACTGTTACAACTAGCATTAATTACTTTCGCGTAATATTTACTTATGCTTAAGAACTTTCGCGCATCTAGTCCGTTTCTTTAATAAATTGCAAAAGTGGAATGCAATTTGATGTTTCGTTTTACTTTCCACGAGATACTGAAGCATAATCGAAACAGCGATCTGGAAACAATTGTTCCAGGCGATCGACATGCAATACTCTTTGTGCTAAATGCCATTCAAGCGTAGAATGTTAAACGTAGATTACTCACTTCCTGATCCTTGCCTTTGTTCTTAAAAACCATCATTCGGTTCTTGTTTAGAATTTCGGCCGCCATTTTTCCAATAACCAATCTCCGTATTCCTGTGGATTGATGCGATGCCGGCAACCGGAGTACTCGTACCTTCCGTAAAAAACCTTATATCCGTGAAACCTTCGCCGACTTATCTCATAAGCTGCATTCCGTCGCACAATAACTTCAGTATACGTCAATATGCAGTATCATGCATAATACTGCTATTACGGATGCCACACGGTACTCTTGTTATACGGTCACGTTTCTCAATACGAACGCAGCAGCGTTTCAACCGTTCTGAAAAGACCGACGGGAATTTAGAAGATCCGGGCTGGTGTTCCGAAAGGCTGCCCTTTTATCGTCCGATTATTTCCGAGACGTGCATAGAGCTGGATGAAACAGTCCTGCCAACTATTGTTAAATCACCGTGTAATAAGGAAGCACCAAATAATCGTTACCTTATTTCAAGGGAATGTTTCACGAATATTACACGACAGCGATTTACAATGCACATGTAGGTGGAAACTCATTACGAATAATCATCCCGTTCGTGATAATCGCAATGAAACGATACTCAGAACCTTTATGCGTTTTAAATTTTTCATTAAAAGCGCGGCACGTCTCCCTTGCATTCGTGTATTCGATGACCAATTAAGATGCGGTATACTTTATTTTTAAACATGGCCGCATGCACAAAACGTCATCTGGAAGTCACACAGCAGCAGATCGAGTTAAGTAAATTAATAGCGTGAAATGCTGATTAGGAATATATTTTTAGCATCACACGTACCTCTAAGGTATAAGAATATTCTGTTCAATTTACTTTTTTTTGAACTCGGTCGGTAAAACAGTCTAAGAGCGCGTA
Organism: Tiphia femorata; assembly: GCA_944319695.1. NCBI lineage: Eukaryota > Metazoa > Arthropoda > Insecta > Hymenoptera > Tiphiidae > Tiphia > Tiphia femorata. The sequence continues at coordinate 5,768,137 of OX090899.1, forward strand.
GAGAAAAGTACGCGAAACGTGGTGTTTTATTCAAACATATGGAAATCGTTTAATTCGCTCTACCGTGCCTACAAATATTAGAAAATGTATTGCGTACCACACATTCTTCTATTATTTTTCATATCGCAAGTGTGCACGTGCTCATAGATCTGTATAAACATTAATCGACGCGAAAAGGAAAAGCATATTATTTAATATAAGCATATCTCAATGCAACTATACACACACACGTAAGTTATTCCTCGTAACCGCATTAATTAACGTAATCATAATAAATTGGTTTCACGTGAACTTTACGTGGAGATTTAACTTCTATTACGCGCACGGTAATGATATTGTGTTTCTTCTGCGACGTATGCAAAACAGCGCCGCAGTAGGCGCGAAGGCTGAAGTAGTAACCCAATTCAACGGTAGTCAGCAACGAGTAACCAAGAAATAGCCCAGCTATACCGCCGAAAGAAACTAGGAGATCCAAGTATCCGAATCGAATTTCTCTCCTAATTCTCAACCTGGGCCAAGTAGAAATCGCTATGGCGGATGATTCGTTGAGGAACGAGGCCTCGATTATTTTATCGGCACTATACGACGTGTAATTGCACGTGAGACTGCACGCACACGGTGTCGTGTCAATTTCACTTAAACAGGAGTAATCCGAAAGTGGGCACTCATTTTCTTCCGTGGACGACAAAAACCACGGTAGGCAATCGCATTGCTTTAACAACCCCTTAGTGAGGCAATCCAAATTGCAATCGTTATAGCTAAGGGCTTCGTCTTTGTAGTGGCATTGCCGTTGAAAGAATGATAAATATTTGAGATCCGGCGTGGTATAAGTTATGCACACGCTGATTTCAATGGTTGTAGGCACGTAAATCTCTTCTATCGCTCTCTCACGCAGAGGTGCCGTATCGAATTGTTCGAGTAGATACAATCTGCGAAGGAAATATAAGTTCTCGAAAATGAGGTCAGGCTCTTTAAATGCTTATTTGAAAGTAAGGATAGCTTCTTGATCACAATCGACATGCAATAGCAGAGAAGTGCATACACACCTGGATTGTGTGTTTTACTGTCAATTGCATACCTGAATGGAAAAGAGGTAGGCAAGAATGTAAAACTCCATGGAGAATCGGATATAGATAGTTGTCTCGAGGCATTAAACCTGCAACATATTCCGGCTGGGGTGATCATCGTGGTGAGAGCTTTGCCGCAGGGTAAACTTACTCCCCTGAAATAAAGCGTTAGTTTTTAGACACGACCGTAAAGGGAGTACTTATTGATAATATCGTTAGTCGGATGCAACGTTTGTTCCTTTAGAATTATCTTTATTACCCGAAACTACAATTATCGAACACAACTCCGCAGTTTGGTGCCAACTGTTCGAAAGTACTGCGAAAATTGTTCTTCCGTTGAAAGTCAATTTGCGAATCTTCAAGATCAATTGTTTCGGCCCACTTCCAATTGTACAATTGTTCGTAAATCCCTTTCTCGGGCTATGCGGTAAAGACAATTAAATATAAATGTTTATAAATGGTCATAGCTCTGTCGCGTGAAATAATAGATAACTGTAAGATCTTATTAAATTACAAACATCCGTAAGGATCGAGTGATCAAGATTTGACCAATCGTGGCAAAGGAACACTTGTGGAAATTCAATGAGGAGGCTGTCGGTCATGGGATCTATACCGCTCATAATAGGTGTCGTTTGAAATTTATCCCAAATCGTGACAATTATCCCAATTACCGCGCACACCGAAGCTATCGTCAAAAGCAACCATACTATCCTAAAAAGAGAATCATTTTACGAGGCATTCACTGTTTACATGTGGCATCAACTTTTGTATACTTATTCGAGAAAATTACCTTTCCCACTTTGGCCGCGAAGCATCCACGATATATGGAATTCCATGAAGCGAATTTTCTAGAAAGTATTCCTTAGCCCTACGCTTTAAACTTTTCCGCAGCTCCGACGCCGAAGGTTTGTAATCGTAAGTCATAACTTCTCTCTATCTCTTACAAAGAAACTTCCAGTTCACTAAACTCTCCAGGCTTACAAGTCATAATGTAACTTCACTCGGTACATTAACGTATCGCGTACGACTGAAAAGGACGAATCGATTAGGAAGCAAAAACTGCATGTCGCGAACGAATAACCGTAGGTATGCGTTGGCTGTTATATCATCTACGTATGAGCTGAGATTTATCAGTAGGAAGTAATCTAGCGCATGCAATTCCGATGTAAAGCCAACCATAGAAATTATTAATCGGTTTGCCGCGATAAATCGACTGGGCATGCCGCCTGGTGCGAACGCACAAGTAAACTCCCCCGAAATGAAAGAAAGGGTTGACCTAGTCACGTGCCCAAGATTTTCGTACCTAAAATAACCGAATGAACTATACTTTTTGGAAAAATCTCGTCTTCCTGATTACGACAATATACATAATTAGCAATGGTGGCGCATGGTTCCGTAGCAAATCGATCCAAAAGTTTTCTCCGACTTTGTGTGTTTGTCGAGTTCGTTTTGCATCAATTTGCTCCGGAACCAAGTGTAGTTAGCGCTAATGATGTATATTGCCGTAATCAGGAAGAGGAGGATCGTTCCAAAAAGTCAAGTTTCATTCAATTATTTTAGGTACGAAAATCTTTGACACATCTTGGCTTCAGCCTTTGCAAAACTCCCACATTCCTGGGAATCTTCTCCCCACGCTTACGTTTCATCTTTCGATCCCCGGCCGTTCGTCCAATGAGCCATCATACGTAGAAACACAAACGTCTCCCGTCGGCCGCTTTATTATTTTAGAACATCCCCTTACGACCACCATCTGCGTCCATACCGGTGTCCTCCGCGTTGTTTTCCACTCTGCCCCGTCTCCTTTCGATTCCATTCTGTTGGAGGCCCTCGCGTGCCTCCACCGGCAACATAAGTCCCGTGGTTCGCTTCCGGCGAATGCGAACACCCTGACGACTCTCCGATTAAATTTCAAATCTTCCCCTTCGATGACTATACCCCCGAGTGTTTTACTAGCGGCGAGCGCAAAGAACGAGAAACGTGAGACTACCACGGACGTGCGGTCTGCTTTTTTCCAAACTTCATCTCGTCCTTCCTCTCTTCTGCTTTCTTCTCCGCATCCTCGAAAGCAAACCATCGATGTCTCTCTTCGACGAAGACGTCGATCGTCATTCGGTCCAATCCTCCGTTCTCTCGCAGTTGCGAAATTTCTGAAAATCGAAAGGTAAACCGAGAATAATCCTGGCGCGATCTCTTTTGTCCGACGCCTGCCCCTGACGCACGGCCGTCGAAATGCTTCGGGGACTAAGAGGCGCTATTCTTATGTCCAGGTGTGAGGCTGTAACGCCAGTGTAAATATACAACACTTACGCCATTCCAACGCGGAGAGCCTCTTCGAAAACTATTAACGTATCCTCCCTGGTCCCGTTCTCTCCCCCACAATTTCGACCCATTTCCATTCGCCTACTTGTTCCTGTTTCGTTCTATCACCTCTACTAGAACAACAATGGCGACGAAAGAGATTCGGAAGCTTTAGAAGTTTCCACTCTATCGACACTGGTAGAGCGACAATGGCGATGAAAGTTTCGTAGAAGCTTTTTTCCTCACCTCGTAGCACCCTTACGCAGGTTGAGCTTGCACAAGTAAAGTATTTATTTTATAAGCATAACTATTGGGTCTATGCATTAGTCAGTAGCGAAATTCTGACAGAAATTTACTCAATTTTCGAAAATTGTGTAAATTCCTGTCGGAATTTCGCTACGGAAATATGCATAGACCCAATATTTAACACTTAGCCGACCGATCGGCGAGATCTGCCCACTATTAAAATAAGTTGGTGCCCGACCAATTGGGGAGATCTCCCCACTTTGACGTTAGCAACGCCTTTCTCGTTTTCTGTTATTAACTACCTTGATCCGGAGTTGTTCGCAATTACTGACGAACTGGCCTAAAAACGTCTATAATTGATCACATAAATAATTTTCGGACGTTCTTGATTTCAAACAGTGAATGTCAGTCCGTGTTACTTCTGAAAAAAGCGCGGTGCACAGAGCAGTTTGGCTGCCACGAGCGCGGTGGAAACCATACAGTTCGTTGCGGCGCGCGCAGTTGGCTAAGTGTTAATAGTATTTATTTGAATACAGTAATAATGGATTATTAAATATCCAGTTGCTTAAAAAAAATGATTCTTATTTTTTATCTCCATTCGTAAGTAGTCGCATACGTGTAGGCAACGTACGCCATTCGTAAAGGAGGGTGCGCGTGAACGCGCACGAGTGGACAAGAGCCTCTGTATTCGTCAGTTCGCTTGTTTATCGCGATCGGGAGCTGAAAAGTCAGCGCTGTTCGTGAAGAATTGGCCAGAACGGAGGCTGCGACTCTCTACAGTAATAAAGTATGAGAGCTGACATCGTCATGGCTGGGCTCTCGGACCTTCGGTGCGCACACTTTTTTACGCGAGCTTTCACATTTTCATACACTTTTTGAGGAACGCGCAAACAAATGAAATTTGTGCAAAATAAAAAACGAAGAAGTACCCGTCCATTCTGCATTAAATTTCGGTCTTTCAAAATATCGATACCAGAAAAAATGTATTTTCCAAAATCGAAGAGAGAAAAAAAGTGGAGAACACGGTTCATTAAGTTAATTTTCAAGATCGTCGGAAATCATAAGCATTACCTCGTAAGGAACAATAGAACCTACAGCGATGAATGTAGAGGATTTAAATCTGTATTGTCCTTAATCGCCGTGGCGCACCTACATATGGAAAGGACCGTGACGCCCCGTTCGGTTGCTAACCTTTGTCCCCCATAAAGGCAGCTTAAAGCTTATCTCATCTTCGAAATTTCGGCCTGTCCGTGAGTCAAACGAGTTTCTTCAGGATCAGCGCCTATATAAGGCGTTCGACTTTAACAACCCTTAGATGGAAGGACGAATATCGTAAATCAGTCAATGTTCGCGGAGATGATGAGTCAATCGACGAATGGTGAACAAAATCTACAAAAGGACGAACGATCGATGGCGAAGGAAGGGAGCGTGACGAATAAATGGTTCCTTTCAAAGGCAATTTCGAAAAAAATGAATTATGGACGCTACCAACTCTCCATCAGCCACCACGACAAAATCCACCCTCGTCTTTACCAAATTCGAGTCACCTGGACAGCTCGACCCTCGTTAACGAGTCAAAACAGGGGCTTAGACGGCCTACGAAGGGAGGCCTAAAAGAAGAAGAAACGGTGAGTGAGACAACATTATAATAACAACGACGTTTGTTCGTAGGTGGAGGGCTTGGCACGTGTCAGAGATTAAGAACGGGAGGGTCCACCCCCGTCCTCCGCCACTCATCTCGCCGGTGGAAAAAACTTCGAAAAGATTACGAGGAACGGCTTATTCGTTTCGATGTTTCTCCATCCGTCTGTCCTGTCTTCTTACCCGCCCCTGCCCTCGTCTCTCTCTTCTCTCCGCTTCTCGTATTTCTCTCTTTCTCTCTCACGATGCTTGCAAGTGTGCGTACGTGCGCACGTACGATAGCGTAGGTCGAAGGCAACCCGAGAGATGATGAAGCGTTCTCTCTCTCTTTCTCTCTCTCTCTTTCTCTCCCTCTCTCTCTCTCTCGTGTAAATCCTTTGCTCGCGTGTGTCAGCACGCCTCGCGACGGTGGAAGCGGACCAATGTGTGCGCGCACGGCGGGCACATGTAAATCGGTGCGCTTCCGCGTCTCTGTGATGGTGTGGAAGGACCGTCTCGAAGACGGTCTTTAGTCGGTCTTTAGTTTCGAGTAGGCATTCATTCAAGTCGTATCGCGCCGCCCCTCCTGCGCGGTACCACCGTCGCCTCTAGAGGGTTACCTGAAGGATTACGTCGCATTCGTCCTACCGATCACTCTTCCTGGTACGGTGGTCCACGCGTGTGCAACCTTGTGTCAAAATATTCCGGTGATATTTTTGTCCGACGAATCTCGAAGATCGTCCACCAATTTAAGGACTCGAGTGCGACCGTAACGCAGGAGGAGGGTGAGATGTGAATATATCCGAAGCGGTGGCATCCAAGAAGACGGAGAAACGAGAGTTCGATTTGAATGAGAGCTGTGGAGAACGTTGGTCCCTGAGAGATCGCGCGCGCGCCCATGGATCTTCTCGCGGCGCGTGACTACCGCGAGGGTGCAGGAGCCGATCGAAGGGTTTCGCCGATGAAGTGATGCCGCCGTTAGCGCGTCCGTGGTAATTGGAGACGACCGAGGAAGATATCGGTAGAGTGTAAAGTTCTGGCAGTAAGTGCGAACGAGGTACCCCGTTCTTTTTGCTTATGCGAAAGGGGTGATCTCTCTTTAGCTGCCTTGGAGAACGCGTCTGGAGAACGGTTCAGAATCCAGGCGGTATGGACCGACGTAGAAGACCTAGAAGGAGGGGCCTGTCCTCGGTGGAGAGTAGATCGGGTAAGAAGTTTTTCGCCAATCTAAATTCTCAAAAAGGTTCGTCCGACCCTATATTTATCCGACACTTTTCACAAACACGATCAAGTTGACTAGTTTTCGTAAATCTAGTGGTAAGAATAATAGTCGGTCGACTATCCTGCGTGCTGTGTCACCTTCCGCGCTCACACGTAGAGAGACGCAGAAATTTCGAAAAAGTAAGCAAGGAGCGACGAAAAGTGTGTACGCGATAAAATATACAACCGCGATAAATTATCGGCCTGATACACGTTACTCGAGATACCGAGGGCGGTTTCTCCGTAGTCGCATTATCTCTGAATTGCGAATATTCGACCGGTGCTCTTTCTTCGACAGTCATCCATAGACCGGAACGTCATCAGAGTATCGTGGCACGTACAAATCGAACATTCTTAAATCCATATCAGGCTGCTTCTACTTCGGATTCGTAGTTATCCGTGCTCTCGCGCGTAGCTTATCTCAATCGATGCGAAACGCGCGCAAGAGCGGATGGAAGCAGTTGTTTGCGCCTTATCCTTTTCAGGGTCTCTTTTATTAAATCGCAACAGCAGCCCGCTTGTTCCGCGCCTCGTTAGATTAATGGCCGCGAAGATTCGTGGAAGGACTTCGGACGAGTGCGAAACTTAGTTGCTCGTGAAATTCGAGTATTCTGGAAAATGGAAGCTGGTAATACGCCATGCTCTCTCACCCCTGCGAATTTGCAAAATCGTTGGCCGGCGGAATGAGCACGCGACGGCAATTGCATTACGACCGATAAACAAGCAAGCGGGCGCAAAGTACGTTCGGCCGACGCTCATTGCCGATAATAATTCTCTCTTTTTCCATCCGCTGCCGGCCATGCTGCCTTTCTTCGAAGCGTACGCGAAACGGCGCCTTCCTCCTAGAAAACGCGCGCATCTCCATCGGTAATTAATTAACGCGGTTATCGTAACTGGTGAAGTTATTTGCGTACGATGCCAAGCCCCTTATCTGCATCTCAACCCACCTACTCCCTTACTCCTGTCTTTTAGGCCCAATTAGCGATCCAACGGAATGCGAACGAACGTAAGACCAGGTGGAATGATCATTTCTCGTAAAGTCGCGAGTCTCTGTAGTCGATCAAATTTTCGACTGTCTCAAGTGAGATTCGCGCGAGAAACGCGTATTGCTCACCGACAAATCGTACAGAGATGACACAATGTTGATATAGTGAACCGAAGAGCAGTTCGTTGTTGCACGACTACGGTAATAAGCGATCTCACGCGGTAGCGAAAAAAAAACATAATTAATTGCTATTGACGCGGCTTCGACCCCGACGGGAATCTCCGTTCCGTCGACGCAAAGTGACGTACAGAACGTGCCAAACGATCTTCCGAGGTTCTACGCATCCTATCGTTCTGCGTAGTAGCTTGAATTTTACGAGCCGTCGAGCGTTCCGATTCTCACGAATACTCTGTTTACATTGTTTGCGGATCGTCGGAGCTGCGTACTACAGAATTACTTTGTAACCTCCGCGATCGTTCGCAACCCTTTAAATCGTTATCGATCTTTCTCCTTTCAGCGATAAAAGAGACGGGACATATTTCTGACATACGATCCACCACGGTTATCTTCAATATCGAAGTTGTCGACCTTCCGATAAGGGTGACCCGCGGCGATAACCACGTGTGGCACGTCAGCTACGCGAGGAAGGCGTAGATGCAACAAAGTGGATCCCACGTAGTGCACGATGTAAACAAGATTGACCGATATTTCTCCACGGCCATTTTTTAACGTTTAATTGTCCAGTGGGCCATCCCCAATAGTTACGCCATAAGGCATTATCGCAATTTCGACAAGTCGCATTATTCGTCTTCCCTTCATACTCGTGGGGTAGTCAAATAAATATCTTAAATAATAAATTATATATTTAAAATCTCAATATGTGAATTATCCTCGTGGTAATTATAACGTCGGATGTAAGATTCATTTTCAATTGCGCTATTGACCCTATACGAGCCTCGTGTGTAACTGAAGTATCTTCGCGCACCACGCAACGAGCCTTCGAAAATACACACTTTCGAAACGCGCAACTCGGTGCAACAAGGGTGGTCAGCCTCGAACGGGCAACGGAATAATCTCCGTCGATCTTTCTCGGCATTGCCTCGCCCGTTCAGTAGCGAACCCGTGCCGCTTTTCGGTCGGAGGAGCCACGGACACTCATAAGGCCCCTATTGTGTCCTCCGGGCTAAAGCTCGCTTTCGCAAATAAACTCGATTCTCGAAGCAGCCTCAGTCTGCAAGCTCTTGGCCCTTCCAGATTCGCACGATCGTCTCCAGTGTTCACAGCAAGAAATAGCGCAGGTCCTCTTAAAACAATTCTAACCACGTTGGAAGTCGTCTTTCGTTTTGACCACGAATGCTACGAGTAAACGGCGAAATATCAACGGAATCCACAAAAGAGAAGACCGTCTCCTTACGAATGTTACGAGTTTAGAATCGTAAGGGTACATCCTCCTCTCTGCCTCGCGCCAGATCAGCCCTCGCCGCTATCTGCGGGTCAGTCGATCGACCAATCGCGGCTCGCACGTTGCACGTACAATGGCAAAGAGCACAGGTCATCGATGATTTAGGTAATAACACGGTTTAAAGGCCAGCGGAACGACGCCGTCCATCTGTATAACGTATAAAAGTCCTTGGCTGTTTAGAATTCATCCGTGAAGCCGATTAATCGTTTGCGCGGAAATCGGTCGTGTGACAATTTCGCGCTCCTCGCCGGATCACTGCTTACATTAAAGTTTCTAATCGCACGTATGTACCCGCGTTCGTTTCTCTCGTAGAGATAAACTCTTTCGTCACACCCCGCTACCGACCGACTCTTCTTCTCGTAAACGGTATTTATTATAAGACAATTTTCCACGGGTCAAGGGGGAAGCTGAAAAATGAATACGAATCCCGATAAGTGTCCTCTTGAATCGATCGACATGTGGATTTCGTAATTTATCGATTTCGTAACTTGAATCGGTCGACATGTGGCACGTAATTTGGACGTTCGTTTTTACACTGTTTAGCTTTACATTCGCGGTCCATTTATGCTTTACAAACTGCTCGTTCGAAGTGTGCGCCAAAACGCGGAACTCGAGCGCCACGACACGCACGATTTGGAAACTAAGTCGGCGCGGGCTACGCAAGACGCTCAAACTCGTAAGGCAAGGAATACGGAGCGATAATAGGTACACATAGCAAGACTCGTTGTCGGAGAGCGCTGACCGCAGAGATAACGCTTTGACCCGTTACAAGCTCGAAGTACCAAATGAATGCCTTCACTGTCTCTATCGCGCTGGGCATAATCCAAATATGTGGCCCTTTTTCCTAGTCAACTGCCCTTCGGCGACTCCTTGCCCACCGTATGCCCCATTCGAGCGATTTGCGAATCTTCGAATTTAGTTAAACAAGCGTTTCATCTCGAAATACGTTTTACTTAAGAGAATTGCAGTGGATCGTTGTCGTTTGTGAATCTTAACATTATCGCTTATTTATTCTTGCACTTTTCTTAGTTCTTAGCGAAAAGGTATGTTCCTGTTTCAGAATCACCAGTGAGCACATCCGATCAACAATCGGTAGTTACCGAGAGGTTACTTGAAACAGGATGCAAGGATCGACCGCAAATATGCGGGAAGGAAGCGGCCTGTCGCAGCTTCGGTAATGATTCGTCGAAATGCGTTTGTCCCCACGATCTATCTCCACCGACGAGCGATCTCAGATGTCCGAATCGATTAATCGGTAAGATCTTTTCACCAATCACTTTCGAAAACTTTCACTCGAATTTTCTCGAAAATTCCAAGCTCGTGAATTGATTCACTTTACCGTTGCTTCGTTGGAACGATGGGTTTCACGCGTTTGAAGGTCTAAGCTGAGAATTTTGCGAGCTGTCCTTACCAGTTTCGAACTCAATGTATTCCTTCGACGGTTCATCTTTCGTGATGGTTAAACAATGCTGTATCTCGGTGCAGAAATAAATTTTAATACGAGTACACCGTGGCTCAAAATGGTACCCGTAAATCATTCTGCAAATTCAATTCTGTTTCAGTTCCCCCAACTCCCAGACCCATCCACAATATAATACCACCGAGTGGTAATAGTACGAATGCAACCGCCGTAGCTCCAGAAAATGGACAGGTAAGTTGACTCTGACTAATTCGAGAAGGCTCTTCAATTTTGACGAGCGACTCTTAGCGCTCTTCCGAAAACATAATCCGTAGTATTATCGTGTTGACCAACAGGTAGGGCGGAGCAAACCGAGAGTACCTGAAATAATTGAAATCACTATACCCCTTGTAATAGTACTGGCCATTCTCCTCGGCATAGTCTACTGCGTGAGAAGAAGAAGCTACGGTATGAAATCTCAAAGAAGTTCACTGGACGTACGTAGTTATCATTCTTACCATTATCGTTGAATTAACGAATGGTCACCATCTGACATTCTCGAAAAAAAAAATGTTTAGGGCACCCCGATGAATCTCAAGAAGAGCTTGCTGTTGGCGAACAAGTACACTCCGAATCCACAATACTTTACGTGCACGTCTCCCGAGGTGCCGATTCTCCAACGTGAATCGCTTGTCTTCTTAAACGACATCGGCGAGGGTTGCTTCGGCAAAGTTTACAAAGGTTTGTTCAAATTCTGATTCAGTAGATTTTAGATTTTAGTAAATTGTTTTAGTACATTTTAGTAAAACCTCCGAGTAAGATAAAGATTGTAAACAGTGCGCTTGGACCTTTACAGGAGAATTACACGCAAATAATTCTAAAGAGATCGTCGCGATAAAAGTGCTGAAGGACTCCGCTTCGCGCGAGGCAGAAGAGGACTTCATGCGCGAGGTGGACATCATGTCGACGTTCGGGCACAGAAATATTCTATCGTTGAAGGGAGTCGTGATACGCGATGCCACCAATAGTCCTTGGATGGTCTTCGAGTACATGCCGTATGGCGATTTGGCAGAGGTTCTAAGGTCCAATTCTCGACAACTGGGGTCGCCTAAGCCAGGACTTCAACCTCTAACGAAGGTCAGACAACCTGGTAGATCCTGGTCAAATCATTATTCGTGAACGAAGTAGGATCTACTCGAGATTTTTGAGAATTTATTCTCTTCCTGCTAGCAATCGATCTTATAGTAATATCTATTGTGCATAAACTGTTTCGATTCTCTACGTTTAATTAGAATGTTCAAGCATCGGCAGTTTTGTGGGCTGAAAGTGAAGAAAATGGTTTAATTAATTTCTGTTTTTCTACAGGAATCCTTACACTGGATAACAATGCAAATAGCAGCTGGTATGACGTATCTCTCGGCTCAGAGATTCGTTCATCGAGATCTCGCTTGTCGCAATTGTCTCGTTGGATCTGGACTCGTCGTGAAAATCGCGGATTTCGGAATGTCTCGTGATATTTACACCTGCGACTATTACAAGGTTGGTACGGTTCGCCTAATTTGTTCAATGTAATGTTTAAAGTGTTGCCAGGGGATTTTATTGCCTGTGGGTTTACCATGCGCGCGGTAAAAGTTAATATAAATGAAAATTGGATAAAAGGACAATATGAATATTTCAGATCGGAGGTTCTCGGCTTTTACCCGTACGATGGATGTCGCCGGAAAGCGTGGTGTATGGACGGTTCACCCTCGAAAGTGACGTCTGGAGTTTCGGCGTCGTTCTCTGGGAGGTCTACTCGTTCGGAAAGCAACCTTATTACGGGCACAATAATGAGCAGGTAAGAACACCTCGTCGTAAAAGTCGTCACAATATTCGCGAACTTATCCAATTCGTGATCTTCGACGCGTATCAAACGTTGATTCACTATTGGTTTTACAGGTGGTGAAGTTAATACTCCAAGGAATTATGTTAATTCCTCCCGACGAATGTCCGTCATTCGTGTGTCAAATAATGCGCGAGTGTTGGAAGACGGAGCCCAAGGATCGTATCAAGTTCTCCGACATTTTGGAGAAATTGGAAAAGGCTCACGTGAGCTCAGTTCAGCAAGGAACCTTACCAAGACCACCTCAAGGGCCAGTTACGATACGGACCCCAGACGTTTTAGATCCAGACGGATATCTATTACCTGCACCCACTACCGTTCGAGAATATTTGCAGACGTTAACGTCTATCTCAGATTTGTCATAGTTCTCGACGGGCCTTCTTAAAAATGAAAAGATTCGTTGGATCTGCACAAGGAGGAGAAAGAAGGGAATTTAACTCATTTATACCGTCCGGTATCGAGACACGTCTTCTCTACGATTTCGACAGCCAGTGTGTGAAACAGCCTGAGACAATATCGCGAAGCGTTCACGCTAAAGTTTGGCGCGAAGTATTTTCTAGGACTAGAACTAAGTAAAATAGGAGAGCGTAAAGCTTTAATTGTTAGATCAGATCGCATCTGCAGCACTTCGTCATCACCCAAGTATGAAGGTACTGTTGACTAGTGTGTACATCAGTAATGGCAAAGCATAATGCGTATTTATACATCGACGTTATATGCGTAAGGGAAGGCACAAGGAAATTGAATGAGATTTTTTTTTTACGCTCACTAAATAGTATTAATGTATTCCCCTTAGAATAAATTTTTTTAATTTTACCGCGTCCTTAGTGGCTGTAACATAATATCAATAACTTATTGAACCGTTGTGTTAATATGAAAGACTGGTACATTTATACTATTTTTTTCGTATTGCCGGAATCTTTGTTCCTAAGAATGCTTTGCTTAAACTGCCCGCCTTGGTACTTTGTTACATTTATGGTGTATTTGTCGAACAATAAGAAAATGCTCTGTTGAATTCGTACGCGTATCTTTAAACACGACCTGATAGGGAGTGTCTTGTGCAGTCTCTATCCCGAAAACCGTGTGCACAGATACGCATCTACGTCCATGCTTACGTTAAATACCGGAAAACTGGTCGTACGGATCAGGAAAAATTCAGTGTATATACATATATACGTATAAACATGTAAAAGAAGTCCTGACCGACCATTAACGTCCATATCAAACAAACCTCAGAACGTATAGACTCGAAATTTGATACGGTAGCTGTTTTCAAGGAGTCAACTTCCACTTAGAGATTTTTTTAAATTGGTCCTTTAAGGGGTTGAAACCACCTGTATATTTTTCGGAACTTTTATCGCGAAAACCATACATTTCTCGGAAACCTGACAAAAATCGACATATAGATGTACATGTGTACACACGCGAAAATAAAACACAGTTCACAATTTTTTATTTAGCAGAATGAGAACGAGGATGATGGTGGTCAATTGAATAATGATGAAAAACGCATAGAGCGAGCGCGAGCTGCGGTAGTGTTCATTGTAGAAAAGCTTCACGAAACTTTTGTGGTACCCAGTAAAGTGAACGCGAGCACCCTGCAATCTGGAGGGCATTGGAATTTGAACGTAGCGAAAGCGCAGAAGGCACTGCATTTTATTGAGGGAATTGCTAATTTACAATAGTCCACGTCCAACAGACGCGAAACGTTCCAATGACGATTAAACATTAGTAAGAATTGCATAAGTTTCATTTGAGAACAAAGAAAAGAAATATCAACATTCCGTTCTCTCGCGTGCTTTATTTACGTTCTACGACTTCATAAAACTGATCAACGTTCTCGAGCACGGCGAGTATCTAAAGGAAATTATTGTTGCCGTGATACGATAGTCCTTTGTTCAACATTTTTTTCGTTCGAGAAAACGATGAACCAGCGAATTCGTTTCCCACGTAGTCCTGACGATTTTAGTGATTTAAGAGAGATGCACGACGATCGCTTAGTCGTATCAATGAGATTTCCTCAAAAGCTTTGGCGAATCGTGAACGAGTGTAAAACGGGCGCGATACAATGGAATGTAAATGGGACTACAATTTTATTGGATTACAAAAAATTCCAAGAGGAGTATCTGGCGTCAGGTAATTCGATCTTCAAGACTAAGAATATAACAAGCTTCATCAGACAACTAAATCTCTATGGATTTCGAAAAGTAACGTCACATAGTCGTGATCCGATTTGCAATTCACACAATCCGAATGTACATGAATTCTCGCACGACAGCTTTCGCGTGGGCCGAAATGACTTATTATCCATGATCTGCCGGAAAGCCGGTGGAAAGAATAAATTTAATTACAGCTCAAAGAAAGAAAATGTTTCGACGCGCAATTTTTTAGAAAAGCAACTGAAACAACCAAAAGTATCCCGGTTACGCATGTGCCAGGTAAGTTGATTATTAGTATCTGTTGTGCATGATATGTCATACGCTCTCATTTTTGTTCTCTCGTATGCAGCTTGCCCTCACTAAAACGTTGCAACAAATCACACGGGAGTATCGCGAAAAGTATCGAGAAGACAGTTCCGATAACGATAATTATTCAAATATAGCAATTTCTTCGCATGAATCAGGTACATTGTTTCCGTATTTTTACGTGTGAATGTATTAATGATTATAATAGTATGTACTGTTTGCAATTATATTATTAAGAATTAGCTGTTAAAACGCACATAATTCTAGAAAATATTTTTATTAAAGTATATATGTTTTAGTACCACTACTATTTGGAGTAGGTATCTATTCGGCTCCAACCGACCCATCTAACATGGACTGGATTATAGTTAACACAGTTCCTAGGTCGATGTCGCAAAATCCAATAGGTAATCACTGTACTACTTGTGCCGCTACCGTACTGCACGAGCACAATCCTTAGGAACAATTGCAAAGCATCGGGCATCGCAAATTTACGAAATGGCGAAATAGATTAAGTACACCATTATAAAATTAACATTTATCTTTCTCAGTAATAAAATTAGATGTTGTACATATACAAATATTTCCACATTCTGTAGACGCAATGTAACCCGATGTTGCATAATAAGCTCGTATAAACGAATATATATTGTGTAAGCAAACATTTCCAACAAATATTAGTTTCTGGCTTGCTTTTCATGCTTTGTAAACTGTAGGCTGGAGTATACAAATGTACCCTATCTACGAATCTTTACTAGTACCAGGTTGGCAAAGTGGTGCTGATCCACGTTTATCTTGTTCCCTTTTATGTCTATCTAAAAAATTTTTAAATGACTCTTGCTCTTTCTGTTCATCGTCCACAGGATCATGTGTATTTTCTACACCTTCTTCATCTTCACTTGACTCATTTCCCGCGTGTTTAAGGTATATGTCTGAAATCTCATGTCCCCTACTAAGAGTGGCTACAAAAGGTACACAATCTCCTTCAGTATTTTTTCTTGCATTGTCTAGTTTCTCCTGCTCTGCTTTTTGTCGTTGTATATTTCGTTTAGCTCTTATACGTTCCCAGTCTTGCATATATTCCCTTGGAAATAAAGAAAAATATTATTCTTTTCTTATTTTATTACAATTATTTGTGCCAGGTAAGTACTACTGCAGTTGCAATACTACTACGGAATTAATCTACTCTTAATAATGCAAAATAATATGAGCTTACTGTGATGTGGAACCTATTTGTATTATACATTTGTCTGTTATACATACCTTTCATATTCTACAATTGCTTTTTCAACTAGATCAAAAAATTGAGGAATGCCTGCACCTGTAGCGGCTGATACTCCACAGCTGTGCAGATGATTATAAAATTCATCGAGTGTAAGTGCCATACTACGTGTTAAATTTCCAATGTAAGTAGTTTCTGAGTCAAGAGCTCCTTGGAATGCTTCAAAATCTTGCATCCACTCGATCGCATAGCTGTGGTCCACAATGTCAATCTGCTTGGGCCATAAAAATAACAAAATATAACACTACGTGAAAATAATTTGAATTTAGTTACTCTTACCTTATTCATCGCTACGATAAAAGGTAGTTTGCTCTTGTAAAGTATCGAACATGCGTACAACATGTTAGACATGAATGTTACAGGATTTGTGCTTCTAACAGAATCCAGGACATAAACGATAATAGTTGGAAATTGAGACGCTAAGGCTTCTAGTATGATAGTTCCACTTGCCGACCAAGTGAACACTTCTATCTGTCCTGGGGTATCGAAAATGACGTAGTCGTGGTCGTTACCAGCTTTTCCAATTAGTTCTATAACTTGATCAAACTTAGTGGAAAAAAGATTTAGTGTTGTTACAATACCCCCATTTGGACCAAGACTATATTGTTTCATGACTTCTTTATAATTAACAGTATCCCGTATATCTATGAAAGTATGAAAATAATGTACTGTATTACAAAGCACAAATAGTAATAATTAATTATTAGAAATCATAATAATAATAACATTCAGTTGTGATAATTCATTCCATGCTATATAATTTTCGTTACCTATATTCGTGGGATAAGGGACTTCTTTACAAGCTGGGTCTAAATTAATGGTGTATGGCTTCTTTGTACTGTATAAGGTTGAAACAATTCTTTGTACAAAAGTTGTTTTTCCAGAACCAGCCATTCCTAATACAATAATGCATGCCGGTTTTTTTCTTTTGGTAGGATCATGTTCTAAACATTGCTCCACGTTACTAATGTTATCTGTAGTATCTGACATTTTTTTGCTGGATTTTATACTAATGTATTAGCCCATAAATGCCTTAACATTTAATATAGAATGTTCAAGGTTATGTTTACAAGTTCCGATACATATATGTTATATATACCATATAAGTATAAACATATGCATTTTAACGAAAATGTGTGCAATGCAATATGACGTTATGTGCACTTTATATTTTCGGAAACATGCATTTTGAAAAAAAACACCAGCCTTTGTCAACACCTGAAATACTGTACGGTACTGACAATCCTTTAGTACATATATATACTCTTCAGATCGTATGTTTATTTCCGACACGTGGTATAGGTTATGAGATTTTTCTACAGCTTTTTTTTCAAAACATTCATAAGTCCACTGACAACAATCCTAGACAATTACGTAAGTCCAGGTGGTTTATCAATTCTATAATATTTGTAAATGTGTAGTAATATGTTACACGACGACGACCAACGACGACAGAAGTGGACAGAAGTGTAATTTCTGTATAGCAAAAGCTAGCGCACAAACTATATATTGAACTATGCGCAAACTCAACATTCCTATACATTTACTTACAATTAGCCATATCGTCATTTATATCATAGCTTTCAAAACATGCTATTTCATATTGAATATAGTTTAATATAACCAGATATAACATTACGTCCTATACCATAGAAAAATTACTAAATAATATGAAACAAAACATGTAGTCAATGTAGTAAAAAAAAAAACAATAACTTGCCAGAACCGTATTTGCTTAGTAAACAACATAGCTTGTAGAATGTATGTACTTTTTCCCACAATGTTAAATTCATCAATGCAGATTAACTTTTACAATGCCAAAAATTTATCTTAATAAATTTAAGTCAATTTGTGTACTCTGTGAAAAAAGAGAATAATACATTTAATTACAGATTAGATTAGTAAATTTGCTGAAATAATTTGTAAATTGCGGGACACATCAGATTTTACCAGCATAAATAACTACTACAGCAGATACATAAACAATGAAAAATACTGAATAAGTAACGCACTTATCATTGGACTACATGGCACAGAAAGCATGTAATATTTGAAAATAATTCCTAGTAATATGATGATATTTACATCATGCAATATTATAATTATACTATGGAATAACTCATTCAAAATGTAATTCATTTGACACAAAAGTTTGCTCTTATTTCATATGTACATTTGCATAAATTATGAGCACATTTGTTGTATCATCCACAAACTTATATCTTTTAGTGCCAGAAAATTTCATACAAGTTATAACATATGACTAGCTGTTAAATGTGTACATCCTGTTCAAAATAATAAATTATGCTCAAATTGATAATATCGACATTAAATGGTAAAATAATTCTCTTTATAAATATTACTAGGGAATAAAAAGTTTTCATTACACGTCAAGGACAAGGATTTTTAGGAAAAAAGGCTATTGTTCATGACAGATGATACTCCCACTAACATTTGTCTGACATCGTACAAATTTCATTTTTCTTAAAAGATGCTTTATCTATCAAAGAGATTGTACCGTTTGGCAGTATAATTTAAATAGAAATTGACATCTATTTTCATAGATAAAACTTTTAGAAAATTAAAACTTTTCAAAGAACAATAGCTTCTTGAAAAACAAAAGCAGACTGACACAATTAGATGTCTAACAAATTGTTCATTAATTAATATCTATAATTCATTAGGACTAAAAATTATGTACACAATAGTGAGTCATGTTCTGAAATTGTTAAATCGATGGATGGATATTTTTGTACAAGAAATTTTGTACACTTTCAGCTTTTTAAATCACCTAAAAGTTTTAATGTTAATTGTGATCGAGACTTGAGGCATCTGCAACTTTGTCCGAGACTTTCTTGCCCATGTTTCATAATTACAGAGTCAATCTTATCTCCGCTGTCCAATCCAGTGTACAATTGACATTTTTCAAATTCAGATAACACAGTATCTAAATTTCGAACTCTTTCTGCAAGTAATGCAGCCAACTCTCCCCAAGTCTATAAAAAAAAGGAAAATAATCAAAATTTCACATATCACTTCTAGAAATTATTGATGGCTAAGTTTTTTATATGTGACTCATTATTGCACATGACAGTACAGTTATTGTTGTGTAACCGTATAATTTTGCAATACTATGTATTTGCATACTAAAAATATGTGCATGCAATGCACTACTGTATACAAAAAATTTACCTGATTATTCTCATCTGACAGAATGGCCTCAACGTTCTTACTATATTTTTTTTTATTTTTTCCATGTGTAGCTCGTGATTGTTGTTGCGATGCACATGCAACACATATGGCACTAATTATTGCAAGAGATTCACTACAAGTAGATGCTCTCAGCAAAAAGGTTTTGTATGACACAGGAGTATCCTGTTCGGGAACTGATACTGGTTGGAGACATGGAGATGTTCTTAACATCTGTATACAATCCTGGTCAGGGTACGGGACAGGCGAGTGCGACAAGAATTCTGCTAAACATGCCACAGTTTTCAATTGTTCAGAATAGTGAGCCTCGCGTAATCTTTCAACTGCATCTAGTGGAACGAGGATGTTGCAAGATTTATTTATTTTTTCTTCTGCATCAAATTTCCGAAGAATGAGTGGTATATGGTCGTTATCCACTTCTTTCAATTCTGTTGACAATTGTGATAGAACAGTGGACGAATCAGGTTCAGCTGCTGTTGCTAAGATACGTAAGATTAAGTTTCGTGCAGCTAGCAACCTTAACATACATTCTCGAGTTTCTTTATGCATTCTTGGATCCTTCACACTCTTTTGAATGGGTTCCCATCCACATACTACCTACAATTTAAAAGAACATTTTTACAATTGATTTTATATTAACAAATTACCAAACATACATGTTTAAATATATACCTCTAAATCACGATTATCTCGTAAACAGTCCCATCTGATTGAATGTTCATGCAGATGACTCTGCCAAACAGCCAAAATAGAGCGTAAAGATGCAGAACTATCAGACGAACTTAATTCCAATAACATTTTATCTACAGATGTCATCGCAGAATGAAGAGAGTTTTTCAAGCGTTCTCTTAAGTCTACAAATTCTTGGATTTTTATAAAACTTCCGTATTTGTAAGCAAATGTTAAGTGATCGGCACTCTAAAATTAGATCATCAAAATTATGTTCAAAATGTTACTTTCTGTGTTAAAACTGATTTTATCTACAAATAGAAAAATACATACATCACTGTAATTGGCTACAAAGAATTTTTCAGATTGATCAAGAGTTTCTGAGGCCAATGATAAATGTCCAAGTGGCGCAACTAATGGAGCGTGTAAATAACCCAGTGAATCTAACTGTATGTGTTTCACATCAAGTAATGAAAATATATGATGGGCTACACCTATGAGTCCTGCTTCCAAATATATACGTACTAAAAGAATCTTTGTATGAAAATTTGCAGGACTGGTTAATAAACTGCGTTCCAACAATGCCATGGCCCTGCACATAGAACATATTAAGAACTTGGTGCATAGGTAGACACATATGTAGATGAAAAATTATGTTCAGTAATATAGAGTATTTTCATGTAGAATACCTGTACAAGTATGAAGCCTCATTTGTTTCAACCCATAGCTGATGCAATAAATGAGTTGCTAACAAGATATATGAATCAGCAGGGCAAAAATCAGTAGGCAGTCTGTCATCAACTGGGCACAATTCGTTGCCCTTTTTATAAAGTTGACATAATTGTTTTATCAGATGTTCTTGTTCGTCTAGATCCATCACTGGTGGATGATGAAAACCACAAAGACGACGCAACTGCTCCAAATGTATATGTTTTTTCATTTGACACACAGTGCTTGGAAAATTTTCTGAATCCACATCAAAATCACCCGTTATCTATCAAACAAATAATGTTCATATCTTGCATAATTAGATACAACTAAGCAGATGTAAATGTAGTGATATGCGGATCATTAATTAAAGACCTGTGCATTACATTCCAAACATGAACTATTTTAATTGTGAAATATATTTTTCAGAAAAATTCTTGTTGCAAGAAAGAGAAGGATTATGGGCTCGTGATACATTAAACCAAACTTATTATGTTACTTACCATTTGCAGTAATTGGTATTTTTCTAATGGTCTTAATAGGTCAAGGTATAATCGTAAATCTGCAACCACACAACTTTTTTCTCCAAAAATTGAAAAGTATCGATACATGAGATCTACTGGACTCATTGTACTTTGCACATCTTCTCCTAGAGAAGTACGCTTTATCAACTCAAACCGTGCCAAATATGGTGCTCTAACCTTGCGTTGTAAAGTACTAATGATGTCGTTAAAGAAATCCAAGCACACCGCAGGCTTTTGAAACTTAAGTGCAGCAGAAAGATAATCTTGGTAGTATGCCCAGTTATCAACACTAATACATGTAACATATATAAGTAAATTTATATATCCTAATTTGTTTGACATAAATAATATACTGTAACAAATTTTAATTTAAGTCTCGCAGAAACTAGGCGTGATTGACAGAATACAGTAGAGTCAAATTTATGGCAACCAAAAAATTATAGATCAACACAAGTATTTACCGTAACTTACTTTTCAATAATAAGATCCTTGTAGGCATTGGCAGCTTCTGGATAACATTCTAATTTTAATAAAAGTGCTGCTTTATGTTGTGGCACAGATGTGAGATGAGAAGCTAATGGCCCTAACAGTACTTCCAGCATTTTTTCATTTTTCCCTTGAAGTTCTAAAATCATCAGATAAAGCTGCACCTCTTGCTCCGCTTCCATCCTGTCATCCTTAACAAATTTGAGTACCTGTTTTCAGTAAAGCCTGTGTTTACTTGCTACGATCATAACATTAATTTTTGTTTCACTTAAAAACATTTTATGTAACATGTATGCTATAAATCAACGAACCATTCTTTCGGCAAGAGGCAAGGTAACTCCTTTAGCTAACTTCTCATCAGAATGCATAGCCTGCATAACTATACTCATTACAGCCCAAAAGTAATAAGGATTTCTAGGTTTTAATTTATATAAGGCATATGCAGTCTGTTGCTGCTTTTTATAATCTCCAAGGCGCACATACGACATGAAGAGGTGTGTTAGAAGGTCTTCATTATTTGGATCAGCTTTTAGAGCAGCCTCGTATATTTCACTAATTTTGTCTTCTACAAGTAAACGTAATAAACGATTATTGCTTCAAACCACAATAACATAAGATAGACAACTGAATTTTATATTATTTATATATACACGCATAAGCACACCAATAAAACTGTATATGACGTGTTAGTATAAGCTCGTAACAAAATTACGAGATTCTTTGGAAGGTATCCAACTTAACCAACTTTCTTTGAAGGAGATCACATCTTAGAAGATTTATAGGAACTTACGCTGTTGTATTTCTTTATAACAGATAGTCATAACCTGTAGTGTGGAGTCTTCGCAAGGTATTTCAGATCGTACCTTGTCCATGATAACTTGACATTCATTCTCTTTGCCAAGACGTAGTAGAGCCAAAGCCTTAAGTACTCTGGCACATTGATTACCAGGCTGTTTCCGGAGCACTTTATCTGCTTCCTGAAGAGCCTTTTTATTATTTCCATTGTCCAAGGAATCTGAAATTGAAAAGAAATGTAGTCCACGGTTACATAACCTCACCACCGGCGGAAGAGTATGGTGTTGGACTTTAAAATTGTAATACAGGAAAACTGTCGATAATAAATGAAAATTATAAAAATCTACTTGCCATAAATCGGCCGTAATCGACGTTCGTTAACTTTGTTATCCACCTGGGTCTTAGACGCCATAATACTTTCTATAGTAATATTAAATCAACAAACTGTAAACCGAGAAAGTAATAAACATGCCTTTGCACGAGTGACGATGAAAGTTTAAGGCGAATTCACGCAATCAAATTTTCCTTGAAGATTGAAGCGTACAAAAATTGATGTTTTCATTCAAAAAAACTGATATACGTCCATCATTGAATACCGAGCACATGATAGTTTTTCTTAGCAGCTTTTTCACGTGTTCAATAGATCAATTTTGAATGGTAATTAATTGCTTCACATAATTACATTTTTGATCCTAACTTATGGTACAAGTATGGAGGTAGCCTTTGAAAATTTACAGAAAATGATATCAAACAGTAGCTTTCTTCGGTCAAGTAGTATTCAAATACGTGTCTTCCTCACTCTCTGTAGTGAAGCATATTTGTAACAAAAAGCATAGTAAGTGAAAGTGTTATGCACGGATCCAGTATTCAATATGAGTATACCTATGTATGTTCAATGGGCAGAAGGGGAGATGTTTAATCTCTGGCAAAGCCAGTGATACTATAAAAATATGTTGATAAAGTTTATGTACAATAAGCAGTGATAATTTAAAGTTGTTATGGATGAAACTTTTTTAATTTATTATCTCTCGTTACTAAATAAGCCCAAACATTCGAGATAAATATAATTTCGAACATGGTTTAAATAGTATCAAATATTTAAATTTCACAATTGAAAAAATGTTGAGTAAAACAAATTTTTAAATAGAAAAACAAAAGTATGGATGTTGTACGCATAATATTACAAATAGGTAAAAATTTATTATTCATAACAGTTGTTATATAGCTATATTAAACCAAAATCTTATTCTGTATCTAAATGTGTACCATATACAATATCAATTAGTGTCTTGTGTAGGAGTATATTCGATTTACTGTTTACAATGCTTTCAATATTTGATAATGTACAGCACTACTAAATACAAGAATACCACGCATTGCTCAATGATAAAACTCCTATATGGAATATAGCTAACATTGTAATCGATGAATTGAAGTTTTATTTTTCAGAAACGTCCACTTCTCCTTCTCCCTGTGTACTTTGAATCTTCTCGAACCTGCTTGCCTTGCCTTCGTCTTCTTTCTTTTTTCTCTGTTATCCAATCTCTACTCTTTTTTAAAGGCTTGCCTCTGGCTTTCTTGATTTGATCTCTGTACATAAAATATATTTAAGTACTAAAATATTGTAACGTATAAGCTATACTTATTACACAATCATTAAAATTTCAAATTGCACAAGTTACATAAAGAAGACATTAACCTTCTAGAAGTGTACGATATACTGTTCTGATCTTCGGATACACCCAAAGCTTGAGGAAGGGCGGCTGGTCCACCTGTCATTAAAACTAAAAAAAATTTCTTTGCCTTTGTACTGTTTGGATAATCGACAACCAGCCCACCAAAAAAACCCGCTTTCATAGCCTGTGTAGTCACTAATTCTATCTGACTACTATTTTCTGGATAGAATTGAAATATCGCTCTTGCAGACCTTGAGAGACAAGAATACAATGTAGAAAAAAATCGATACAGTCGTTTAATAGGGTTATGGGTAATTTTGTCTGCATTGCACAGCCATTGCAAAGCTGAAATACTGACTGCGCCATCAAACATGCCAGCTTTAAAAGGCATTCCTTGACCCATATCGCCTAAAATCAAGTCACCATCCACTTCTCTTTCTAAGGCCACGTCTGAAATATTAAGAATATTAACCTAAAACTTTGGAAATTTGAAACGTTACTTTATAAGTGTTACTTTACAAAATGCATACCAAGCATCGCAGAAGATATATCGATTCCAATCCACGTATGTCCTTCACTTTCTAATACCTCCCCGCTAAGGCCAGAACCGCATCCAATATCCAAGAGTAAAGAAGGTTTGTCTTCCGGTAACAGCATAAGTTCTAAAGCACGCTCGCACATTTGAACTTGAATGTCCATCATACGAGAACTGTAAAAAAGTATAATATAGTGAGAATGAAAACACGTAGTTGTCGTAATAAAGATAAGAAATTTTTTCGCACCTTTGCGTATACTTTCGAGCTTCTTCTTCATTATAAAACTGTTAAAAATGAAAAGAAAATTATTTAGAGATACATAGTAAGATAATTGTTTTTAACTACTTACCACATCAGGAGGTGCCAAGTGTTCTGGCCGTTTCGACATGTTTTCAAATTAGGATAACTTTTGCAAAATTATTTTTCTGTTTATCTCGTCTCAGCAGACAACACGCACGTGTTTCCAAACATTTCCAAACGTGTTTATGCGCATAGTTCTACGCGCAGAAAACTCGAGTATTCTGCGCAGATAACTAAACGAGGTTTTCTGCTGCATAAAACTTCTTTCACGCACAAAACCTTATATCATTAAATCGTGCTAACATTTAATCAGTTGACTTAATATTTAGATTGTAATTAAAGTCTCATTTGAAATACATGAGTTGACTTACATTAGTTGTATTGCTCTTAGTGATTTTCCGTTTTTTAGCCTTATTACTTGCTTGTTTATTATTACAAACCATCCCGAAAGTTAAAATATTTCATATATTTTTTTGGTTTGAAACCCTAACTAGACATAAGCGATGATTCAAACAGTTTTAAAATGCAAAGGTACAATAAAAATATAATATAATTATACATGATATATTGTATAAACCTATATGTTGCATGTCAGGTCTCTCCTATATCATCTGTGGCCAAGTACTACTGTGACAATGCATTTGTTTCATTTACCGATCGAGCTTGTCGCTCAGGTGCAATATTCGAATCGACCGTATCGTCACGTGATCTTCATTTACGAGCTCGCTTTGATTTCGCAAATTGCTTTTATACTTTACTCGTTTTGTGGTTATTTCCTAGAGGAAATAGTAAGGCTAATTAACGCCGTGTACATCTGCTACGCAGTATCATAATATATATAGTCATGTCCCAAACTAGAGAGAGTATTTGCAAAAATGCAGTTCGAAATAGAGAGGCTACCGGTACTTTTTCTGATTTATAAGACATGCCATATACGCCATTATACATTCTGATAGAAAATGCTTTCAGATGGATTAGTTCAGCATAATGTTCTGGTCAACTTGATGATCATCGACTTATGGGTTTTCTTAAAGGTTAAGGGAATGATAAAATCTATCTTAAAGTTCGCAAACCCAATTCTCGAGATTTTATTATTAATGACCTTAGGGGCCGGTAAGACGTACAATAGATTATCATATAAGTTCGTATTATAAAGGAAAGAGCGTTTTTTAGTCACGTGTGTATATGTTTCTATAACCAGGTCTAGTGTTGATCTGTATGCTTTCCATCGCACAAACGAATAATTCGATTTTTATGTCGAGACGTTTGAGGAACTACAATAAACAGAGCAACGATCTTGCGCCTACCTTTGTGGATCATTCATTGTCGGATACGACTGTATTTAAAAATGAGCTGGACAGATTGAAGATCAAGATCTTCGCCCTCGATAGCACGCTACGAAAAATGGTTAATCGAGGAGGTTCATTTATTTTTCCGAGAATGTACAAAATACCGTATCTTTCTATAAATTCTGATTATTTTGCAGAAACAACAATGTCGACATACTCACGTGGGGAAGCAGATAGCGCGTAAGATATCAATACATACGTACATGCCAGATAATCCATATGAAATTACAAATTTTAATGGGTTTTTTTTTTTTTTATTTTTTTAAGACGAAGAGTTGCCGGATTTTGCATCCGAGGCGGCTGGAGGATCTGTAATTTCGACACCAGATACGGAAACGTTCGACGATTCAACCCAAAGCTATTACACTTTTTTTGGTCTGCCCATTTGGAAGGCCAACTATTTTACTCCACGGAAAGTGATACAGGTTCGGAGAGAAGCTATATTTTATTCGATTAGCAAATTCGAACTTGTAAATGCTGTAATGTCACGATGTTACAGCCTTGGACGCAAGCTGGAGAATGTTGGGCTTTTCGTGGTTCTTGGGGAAAAATTCAAATAGAATTGGCTTATGCGGCTACCATTACCCATGTTACAATGGAGCATATACCGAAATCAGCCTCACTCACGGGTATAATTGATGCAGCACCAAAAATATTTTCAGTGTTTGTAAGTTACGATTTGTAAAGGAGATAATTCCCGCATATTACTTTCATACATAATTCTACTATATGTATATGTACCCAGGGTGAATTTAGAGACAAGTATATACCTGTGAATACTTTCGAATATAACATGAATGGGCCAGCATCGCAAATTTTTTCAATAAGAGTAAGCAAAAACAAGAAAGAATACCATAATACAGTACATCTTATACGCATACTCTTGCTTCTTGATCATAGGAAGACATACAAGGTATCCCTTTCAAAAGAGTTATGCTGGAAGTGGTTTCCAATTGGGGGAATCCACAGTATACTTGCATTTATCGATTCAAAGTACATGGAAAATTATATCCAGTCTTTGCAAAAATGCCACGAACGTTGTACCAACACGATGAGCTATGATATTATGGAGTAGAGCGAGCACAGAGTAGATTTTTATAGAACATAAATATAGTAAATACAAAGTTACTTGGTATAAGTGTATAAATAAAAAATTGTATATTTTCGTCACTTTATTACAATCACTGTACAAAGTGAAGCATTATTGTGTGAGCTTTGAAGAGGATACAGTTACCATTTCTCGCTTGTAGCACCTCCCCAGCTTTGAGCAGCGGGAGCTGGTGTAGTAGTTGCAGTCCACTCTTCGGATGGCTGTACGATACAAGTATATTGTTAGAAAAGGCTTCTGCTCGAATAATCATTTGCATTGTATATTTCGGTAGCTTAATGAGTAACTATTGCGAAGAAAACGTTCGATTACCTGAGCAGCCCAGTCACCAGTTGCTTGGAATGGTGGTGCGGTACCAGTAGGTGCTGGAATAGCTGCTGCAGGCGGAGCCACATCGTCGGCCCAATTTTCTGTAGCAACTGGTCCTGTGTCAACTTCGGTAACCCATCCTGGCTCTGCAGCAGGTGCAGTTTCAACGGGTCCTGTAAACTCCTTGACTGGTACAATTTCTTTAGCAGCTTGTTCTTCCTTTTCAACCTATACAATACCATAATTAGTAGTCAAATGTATTACCAATGTATCGTACAATAATGATCGGATATAGCTTTTTACCTCATCGGGATCTCTGTAAAAGAAGAGATCTACGACGACGTCCCATTTAGTTTCTCTTGGAATAGAACCCCTCAATCGCAGAACCTCTCTGGCAAGAAGCCACCACATGAGCCCGATACTGTGAGAACTCTTGTTATTACATGGGATAGCAATGTCAACGAATCGAAGGGGGGAGTCGGTATTACAAAATGCAATGACAGGAATGTTGACATAACTAGCTTCCGTAATAGGCTGATGGTCGGTAGCAGGATCAGTAACGATGAGCAAACGCGGCTCCCGGAAAGCAGACTGAAACAATACCATGTAGTAAATGCTGGTGCATCAAAGTCAGCTTTGTCAGGCACTAAGTGTATAAGAAACATAAAATCAGAAAAGATTAAGCCAAATAAAACCAACAAGTATTGATTCTGGATAAAAAGTGATCATCATCTATTCGTGCATTATACAACATCAGAGGAAATTCCTTGACAATAATCACCTGAATTTGATTTGTAAATGCACCAGGAGTAAAGCGCCCGGCTATAGGTGTAGCACCGGTGTGGGCGGCGAATTTCAATACAGCTCTCTGACCAAACGGACGACAACTGATAACGAACACTTCGGTAGGATGTTCAATGGCCACAATAGCTCTTGCCGCCAGTAAAAGCTTCTCCCATGTATGACGAAGATTTATGACGTTCATTCCACCACCTACAATATATCGAGGTAGCAACAAATGTGGGTCAAAAGATAATTCTTAAATGTACTTACCGTCAACTCTTTTTTTGTACACATATTGTTCCATCTGAAAATTTACATTTTCAGCGCCAAAGTGGGTGCACGCAGCTAACATCTTGGTCACGTCATCCTCTTTGAGGCTCAACACGTCTAGACCTCCTGACATCTTAACGTTGTACTTGAGTTACGACCAACCTATGAAAGAAAAAAACGACTTCCTCATTCTCTCAAATTCGATTAGAGAAATAATATGCGTATATCATTAAACATTTCAGAAATCATTTTCTGCGGAGGTCTATTCAAACCTTACAGAGGCACAAGTAGGTTTACATAACCTTAAAACAGCACCTCGCCCATTATAGTTTCTATTAATTCCAATACTACAATCTGTATATTTCAGTTACAGAGAACTTGTATATAAAATGCAAAATGAGTAACTATATATTAAAGTAGCGATAGGAAAGTAAAGTACTCCACAGCGTTCTCCAAATGAGTACCACGTGTGTTGCGAGTAATCTGTTTTATATTATTTCGCTGTACATATGGCAGAATGAAAAGATTTTTGACAATCCATGCTTTAATATGCCCTTATTCTTTACAGAGTATTAACTTTCTTCGAATATATGCTGAGAAAACAATAAAAAACAGAAAAAATTCAAGACGATCTTACGTTGTACAATGCCACTAGGAGACTTCCAATCGGAAAGGAAGTCCGACATATTAAATACACATTGCATTGACCTTAAAGTTTTCCTGTGTAAACGTAATCTAATTGCAGATGAAAAGTAAATTAAATTACCGAAGTTTTATGTAAATTATGACAATTAATTTTATTCTGATAATTTTTTTCACGTGCAATACAATTATTATAGCTGTAAATATGCATACATATGATTGCAAATTGTCGGAAATCAGTAATCAAGAGCGAAATTCAAATTATTCCAAATTTTCTGTCCACTTTGAATGCAATTCATTTATTATTTAATATTAAAATAGGAAAACCTGCTTTCATATTGTTAGTACGATTATTTTGATATAATTCTGAAATTATTAATATCGACAATATGTGTAATAATAGAATCTATAAAATTCCAGAACTATATGTAACAAAGATTGAGATTTTTAATACTTAGCTTTACGTTATTAATACATTGTTCATAATTTTTTTACCGCACTCACTCATTACTTATAATTAACGTGTATAATTACTTACACATTTTTTTTATCTCCAGATTGATACGAAGCATTATATTTGCAAGTTGCGGATGTTGAAATGAAGTTGAAACATCTTGATGTACTGACGCTTCAGTATTTTTACCTATAATAACATGGATATATGAATATAAGAGAATGTTATATTTCATGTAGCGCGTTATCTGTAGATAATCAATGTAACCGTATTTAAATAAGCCAAAAAATATTTATGTTGAATGCAATTAACCTACAAGGATGACACATAACCTACATACATTCACAGAAAACTATATATAAGACAATGTGTTGTGTTTACAATTTTTATTCACTCAAGTGTAAAATGATATAATAGAATGCATCCGGCAAATCATAAAACTATTTTTGTTTTGGATCATACGCCTTATTTTGGCATATCGACGGAAACACCATTGGAGTTTGATTTTCTCAAGAGCCGAGGTCAAAATCTAATCCCATTGGCACCAGTTTGTAAATCATTGTGGACCACTAGCGTGGAAGCGTCACTGGAGTATTGTCGTATTGTATGGGATCTCTTTCCTACTGGAAAATTGGTATGCTTATGGACAATCGATTTAATTAGATGAAGTATCGTATAAATCATTTGTGATGTTGTTACTGCATTTGTTCTAGATCCGATTTGTAATTGCTGACCGTGCTGCGTATGTATTAAACTCATGGAGTCCGCTTCAACAAAATTTAAACCATGTAAGTTTACAAGAAAATACTTATAAGAAGTATCTTTTTAAAAGTCATTATAATTCCAGATTATGAATGGCACCGCTATTTTGGGCGTGCCTACAAAAACTCCCGAACCCGGCGAAGATTACTCAGTGATACATGGCCTGAGGGTGGCAATTGAAACGCTTAACGAATGCTCCGACATTCAACATGAAAAGAGAACTTCATTAACGGAGAATACCAGTAAATTAACTAATAGAGGAAGAGTAATCTGTATTACTAGTGCTAGGGATAATGGTAATATGAAAAGTTTAGAGAATATATTTTTAAATGAGTTAAGTCAGGAAAATAAAACTGCTCTCGCCTCGGATCGGTACGTATGTGTTACGCAATTCGAATAAATTCCACAAATTTCAATATATCTATATACACAAGTACCTCTTTTATTTTTTGCAGTTTAATACCAATAGATTATTGTCATCTTGTGATTCTTAACATATTTCCTAATAATATTGAGTCTCAGGTGACTAGTCAGGGCCCAAGAGAAGTATGTATTGGTTTGTTAAAACAGTATTTTTGTTTAATATTCCAGAAAAATTAATAATGTTGATTGTTCCAATGTAGGTCTCTCCATTGTTGACAGTAGAAATCCATTCGATAAAAGCACCTGCACTGCATTCGAAGCTATCGCATTTAATTCTGTCCCATTACGATTTAGCCAGTACAACTGTCACAGGAATACCCATGAAAGAAGAGCAAAATGCAAGTTCTTCGGCAAATTATGACGTAGAAATATTCCATTCGTCTGCGGCACATTCTGCAATTTTGAAAGGTATATTTTCACTAGTCAAAACCGAAGTATTGTTGAACTATTCACTTATGTGCAACGTGTGGAGACTTAATACTCTTATATTTTACAGGCAATCCGCAAGATTCTGCATTAATAAAAACGTTTAGACGATTCGAGGAGGGTTCGGAGTATGAGACTGTAACATTAAAATGGTGCACACCACGAGGTTGCAGTGCCTCTGAAATGCAAAATTGTACAGCAATGCATAGAATAACACCTGTAGATGTAAATAGTAGACCATCCTCGTGTCTTATTAATTTTTTGCTGAATGGTAGATCCGTTATGTTAGAAATGGCCAGAAAAAGTGGAGGGAAGACCATATCACATTTGTTGGCTGCACATGGAGGTGAAATCTTTATACACACATTGTCAACGGCTAGAAGCGTTCTGGAGGATCCCCCATCTATTAGCGAAGGCTGCGGTGGTCGAGTTACAGATTACAGAATAACTGTGAGCATTATTTAAGAATAACATCGATCAGTTCTTTTTCTCATACTCCAATTTCTGCATATCTACATAATCCAATAGGATTTTGGCAGCCTCATGAGGAACAATATATTGGTGCCTTTGAAACGTAGTACAAATAATGGAGAAGGACCCGCCGAAAAAATGCGAGCCAGATTAGAACGTCACACGAAATATTGGCCGATCACTATATCCAACACTTTAATGTTTAATTTGAAACAGGTACAGCACAAGCTATTAAGCACAAATTAAGAGAAAAATGTTACAGCGAGTTTCTGTCTTTTAGTTAATAGATCCTTTGCCGGAAGTCATGATAAAGGAAGAAATCACCTCGGAGGAATTAATGCAATGTAAACAGATTATATTGAGTTTGGTTCAATTAGAATCGAAGCACGAAGCATTACCATTACCGAGCATAGGCGGTGGCCGTGGTGGAAAGGGAGGTGTACGTCGAGAGGAACATTATCGTCTTTTGTGGGGAGAGCTGGAAACGTTTCTCAAGTACCACGGAAATAATTCCGCATCGCACGGCGAAGTTCTAAACTACTTGCTCGAAGTTCGAAGTAAAGACGACAAGGATAAAGTAGAATTGGATCAAGCGTTGCGAGAATTGGACGGGTACGTCGTCGGAAGATTTAGATAACATCATTTATTTAATAAATACAGTCAGACCTGCTTTTGTGCGGTGGATAGGGACCGCATAAAAGAAATTGCATAAAAAAAATCCCGTGTGACTTCATATGTTTTTCAAGACATTTAAAAAAGACTTTTTTTATGCGGTAAATGAAAAAATCGCACATAAAAAATTACATAAAAATAGGTTTGACTGTACGTAATACCCTCATGTAGACTGGAGACAATTGAGCATACGCAAATCGTATATAAATGATTACAGATTCGGAAAGGAGGACGGTACGGCCAGAGCCAGTGTGATTCGTGCAACCACAGACTCCCCAATGTCACCGCCACCCAGCACATCTTTGTCACTTGGAAAGCAGCTACACAAGGGCGGACTTTACGCCCCAAAAAGTTTGCTCGACATATGGCTACAGCGAAGCGCGCCTAAGGAAAGGAAGCCAGAATTTCACGGGAGGCTGAACAGTGACGGGCCCAAAGCAAAACTGTATCCCAATTTGAAAGAAATCGGTCGAGAGCCCCGTGAAACTATCCTGGAAGGATAATAACACAGCCGTGTAATAGTACCCTTCCGAATTATTGCGGATGAATTGTAAATTTCAGGTAAACCTAATTAATCTAATCCCTCGTCCTAGAAGCGCAAGCTTGACGAGGCCTCCTAACAATCCTTCACACCCTACTAGGTGAGGAGTATCTACAATTATTATAATTTTTTAACGCAATCTTTCTGCATACATCATTTACATCCACGCTGCTTTAGCCGTACCAACTCTGAACAACTCCTCAAGAACCCTTCACTAACCCTTTTAGTACCGAACAAAAAATGCTGCAGAGCAAAAAATTGGTAAAAAAAGTAATATACAGAATGGTATATGTTGCAAATGTTGCTAACGACATATCCTTGCACGGCCCTAAAAAGGTTCACACTAGAACTACCAAGCCCGTCAAAATGAGTGGTCGACAAAAGAAGTTTCCATACGAAAAAAAAACAAAAACAAATTGGTAGTTCTAATGTCGAAGAGAAATTCTTCAGAAAAAATTGCCGCATCCCTTCGCGTCGACCTTTCGATACTGGCATTAATAATCGACCAAAAATTCCGACGTTGAGTGCAGGAGGGAACTTCTCCGCAAGATTCACTCGAGGAAGAAGCACGAACAGTTCTCCGCATTCCACGATTGAAAACAATAAGGGTCGAGGGAGGCCGAGGTAACGAGGAGAGTCAGAAACGAGAGCAGGAGTGCACCTGCGCTCGTGAGATGCGAGTGAGGAAAGTGTATCAGTGGTGCGTCGAAAGCTGGCGCCTCTTCCTCCTCCTCGGTCACCACACCACCTCTTCTTCCTCTTCCTCATCCTCTTGCTCTCCCTCCATACGGCGTCCTTCATCCCACGCTGTTTTACAGCCAACGTGTCTGCCGAGTGTCTGAGCCACCGCGATACGTTGACCTCCATCGAAACTATAGCTCGGCCGCAGTCTCTCCACGGCTGCGACAGAGCCTACACCCGTCTCACCTCCCCACCTTGATCCAGCCAACCCCAGCCGCCCTGCCTCCGGGGGCCCACCTCTCACGCGGATGGAATTCCGCCGCTAATCGATGGAAGGAAGGAGGAAGGTACACTGCACATAATATAATGCGAGCACGAGACGGGTAAAAGAGGAGAGACGTGGAGAAGAGAGGAGAGGAGGAGGTGGAGGAGAGTGGAGACGAAAGGGGAGAGAAACGCTCAGAGGGAGGCGGAGGACCGAGCGAGGGGGAGACCAGGGAGGTACAAGTGCGTGACGTAACTGTTCATTCATCCCGAGACAGACGATATCCCGGTCAATGGTATACATATACGCACGTGTATGCATCCACACGGAGATCGGTCACGGAGGTGTCCGCTTCTCCGTGTGCATATTCAGCATTGCACGCTCGTGCACAACCTATTGCGATATGTGTGCTGCCGGGTGTACACTTTCTCTTTCTCTCTTTCTCTGTACTTCTTTCTCTCTTTCTTTCTCCGAGTCGAGTGTGTGTGTGTGAATGCGTGTGCACATCCGAGCACACGGTGAAACAGCCTCGGTGATGCACACACACGCACTTTACGGGGGAGAACGATAACCGTTCGTCTCGCTTTGGTTTGTTTGTCCTTCCCTCGTGCCACTTCGCTTCCACCACACGCTCTCTCTTTCTCTCCTTGGTGCACGTGCGTGCCGCTCGAGATAAGTCATTTACGAGTCTTGGCTCGCTTCTGCGGAAGTAGAATGCACGCAGAGGCCTCCTCCGACGGGCCAGTTGTGAATGGACCCTCGTTGACTCGGCTCGATGTCGGTACAGAGTTTGATGGACGAGATTGAGGTCCTTGTTGGGATGGAAATCGTGGGTCGTGGTCGTGAGGTGAATAGATCGTGCGTGGACCTGTGGAGTGTGTACCGATCTCTTCTGGACGTTTACTTTTTCATTTTTGTTCGTATTTGTCGAATTTGCTCGTTGAGAAACTTGTGGGTAGACACCCTACTAGGAGAGGAGTATCTACGATTATTATAAGTTTTTAATGCAATCTTTGGTAGAGTGCCGGATTGTCTTGGACGTGTACTTTTGATTTTTGTTTATGTACTATATTATCGTATACGAAATCGAGACAATCCGAGATTACTTTCATAAGAGCTTTCTGTTATTGAATTGAAAAGCACCAATGACTCGATGATGTCTGTTGTCGTGTACGCGATTCTCTCGTGACCATGCATTCTACTTGTTGAAGAAGGTTAACATTATATAAAACTTTCGATTAAAATTTCCTATGTACAACGTAATTGCATCGTCTTTAAATCTCACGACTTTTTCTAAGATAATAGATTTTTTATTTTAGGAAAAGTCGTGAAATTTAAAGTCGATGTAATTACGTTGTGTATATGGAATTCTAATCGAAATTTTAAAAACGGTCATTTGACCGGTCGTGGTGGGTATAGTGTTAACGTTTCGCGAGTATCCATTAGCACTGTGGAGAAGCACGAACATTCTAATACCGTGACTCACGGTAACGGTGCCGGACGCGTCGCGCGGTATTTACAATGATCGATCGTACCGGTCGGTCGAGAGGCGTGCATCAATCACGAAATCGTAAACCGCGAAGAGCGGATGGAACCAATGGATAAATCGGTCGCGCTTTTACGGAGGATCTTTGGTCGACTAACGTGCCGGAGAACTAATTGAAAACTACAATCACGTGGTAGAGTTCGAGCGGAAGGATCCTCGGAATTTTCTTCACGATAGAAACAAAATAATTTGCAGTGTTGTCGAGTTTTACAAGGAGTTCATAAATCACGAAGATTATTTTAACACTAGAACTATCAGAGCTGTCAAAATGAGTGGTCAACAAAAGAAGTATCCACATGACACAAAATTGTTAGTTCTAGTGATAAAATAAACGCTCTTTCTGTCAAAATAAGTAGTCAACAAAGAAAGTTTTCGTATGAAAAAAAAATGGGTAGTTCTAGTGATAAAATAAACACTCTCTGCGTCAAAATAAGTGGGCAGCAAAAGAAGTTTTCATGTGGAAAAAAATTGGTAGTTCTATTGTTAAAGAGAAATTCTTGTAAGAAATTGCAACCGGTCACTTTAACCTTTCGTTACTCCTAGTCCGATTCTGATCGTTGGTTTCTCTCATTCGCAGCTTCGTCGTTCGTTAAGCAAATTAGCACGGTGGAACGG
Organism: Tiphia femorata; assembly: GCA_944319695.1. Taxonomy (NCBI): domain Eukaryota; kingdom Metazoa; phylum Arthropoda; class Insecta; order Hymenoptera; family Tiphiidae; genus Tiphia; species Tiphia femorata. The sequence goes on from OX090899.1 coordinate 5,804,324, forward strand.
ATCGCTCCTCGTCACTAGACGAGAACGTGAGAAGCTGGCAGCGAATTGACATTATTTATAGCGGAAGGCGGTGGACGCGCACGCAGGAGTCGGCGCATCGAAAACAAATTACCCGGAGCGGAATTATTGATCGAGGCCTATAGGCCCTGGTGTAGAGGAGAGGCGACAGTATAGACAAAAGTGCTCCCTTCATAATTTACGCCCGCTTATCTTCCCTGAATATCGATCGTTCGGTGAAGGGTCACTGAACGTGAGAGAGACAGCAAGAAACAGAGAGACAGAGATAGAAAGAGAGAGAGAGAGATAGAGAGAGAAGAAGAAGCGAATGGGAATAGAACAAGAAGAGAAACGAAATATAAGCTTCCACGAACCGGACAGTAATTACCAGAGGGTAATTCAGCCTCGTTAACGACTTAAGCTGCACTTGACCCTCTCCCAAAGTTAATTGCATCTCGCGAGCAGCCTCATCGAAATCCCTTATCCGATCCTAATCGAAATTCTCGAAGCGTCGTCGTCGTCCCACGAAGTACAGTCGTCTCCTCTGAATAATTTCCAAGGAGATTTTAAAGACGAGAGGTTCTCTCGCGCCGTACCGCACTGCAGTGGAAGGAAAAAAAGAAACTGTTAGAAGCTTCATACTTCGAGAAACAATTTTTCCATAAGCCTCGCGAGAAAGGTTCTTATACTACTTGGTACGTTCTTCTCCGTGTCTGGTTTCCATTTGGTTGCCGGGGTTTCCAAGACGCGTCGTATCCACGGTCTTGTATATAGATCTAAAAACTCACAAATTTCAGTAGTGATCCTCTTATCGATGATTTTTTTAATTCCTAACTGGAGGTATTGTAGTCGGATATTACTGATATGCTTGAAAACTCCGTCATAGCTCCTCGTGTATTATTAATCACCGGTTTGAAGACGAGATTTTGTACGATTTGTTTGGAAGCGTTCTAAACTTTGGATATTGGAATAATGTTAATTATTACTAGAATTCTGTATATACAACGTAATTGCATTGGCTTTAAAAAATGTATTATACGTATATTTTAGGAAAAGCAAAATTTAAACGTGATGCAATTACCTTGTACATAGGAAATTCTATTCGAAATTTTAATAAGTCACTCCTTTTATGGTCGTGCCTAAAAACGGTCATTTGGCCGGTCGGTAGGAATGGTGTTAAGTACTAAAAGCCTAAAATAAGGTATCTATCAGGAGTGTCCAATCACAATGTCTCTAGTGGCTGCTATAGAAATCAAAAAAATGATAATTATGGGCATCACTTTCGACTCGGGAGTTTCAGACCTGTATACAAGACCGTGGTCGTACCATTCGCCAAATAGACGAAGGGCACGGACGCGGAATCTACCGGAAGACGACGCATCGATAATGTATGCTGCGCCAGAATCGATCCTCTCTGGTACACATCGGTGGAGGCCCGCCGAGCCGGATATCGATCGGACCAAGAGGAAGCGTCAGCTCCCAGTCTGCTGGGCCCTCTATAATTCATCGTCGTTCTTCTTCCTGGTCTTTGTATACCTCCGGACGGGGCCGTAGAATTTCTCCGACCCCACTCCTCTCTCTTACCACTACCCTGAGCGGCTCGCTTCGTCTCTTCCTTCCTCCGTCCTACCTACCCCCTGCTCCAAACGTTCCTCGTGCCTTCGTGGCGGGCGCACTATGGATCGGTGTGCCTACGGAACACTCTGACGTGGTGGATTATATTTCGTTCGGTTATTTATTTCAGGAGGCTGCTGGCTTGCCGCGTCAATTTAACCCTTTTTGCACTCGAGACCTTTTTCCGAAATTCCCTTCGATTTCAAAATGTACTCGCGAGGGAAAAATATTTGATTATACCGTTTTGGAAAGTTGTCGAGATAAGCTACAAGAATATGGTGTAAATAATACGGAGTTTTGTTTGACAAATTGATGTTCAAATCACTCTCTAAGGTGAAATCATTGGCCACCACCTGATTTATAGCTTCTTTCAAGACATGCAACTTTTGTTTGAAACATTTCTTTAGTTAATACTTTGACTCCATGGAAAATCAGTGTGGCAGTCAAAGTGTTAACGCGTCGTTTAAGCAACAATTGAATGTATTATTCTAAATGAGACATCCCGTATATAAAATACAGAAAATATATAATTTTATACTTCGGAAGGATTACATATATTGTACAACGCTTCTAGCTTCAAAAGAAATCAAACGCATTCGATCAATCACCGTTCGAGTTACCGCAACAGAGTTAAGTAGTGACCGAGAGGCACCTCTCCAGTGAAAAACTATTAATTGACACCTGGACTGAAAATCGATTGTACACTCCGTAGGTGGACGATCTCTTGGAAAATTCCAAGAGGCTAGAGTATGCTACCAAGTTTTGGTGAAAATACGGGAATGTCGCGCGGGAAAACTTCGAGAGATCGACCGATGGGAGGAGGACGCGACGGTTGGGCGCCACAGTTGTCGAAGAAGCTCCCCTCTACCACGAACCCTGGCGCGGGAGACATTCCTTCGTTAGAGCGTGGAGTTTAATCGTCGCGTAACACGAGCGCAACGTTCCTTTAACCCCAATGCGATGTGCCACGTTGCTTCCGCGTTCCACCGGAACAAAGGGTCGATTATTCTCCTCGTACCTTCTTCTGTCGTGGAAAGAGCAATTCCTTTGCGTTTTTCGAATGCGCTTTCCGATCCCCCAAGGGAAGAGGATCCAATTCGGAAAGATTCCAGCTGGGAATAGGGCAAAAGGACGTCCGATATCTTTTGGCCAAGAACATGTTGGGAATTTCAAATTCATTGAATAATATTTTCTTTCATATGTAGTGAAGGAAATTGGACTTTGTGTTTCATTTTTAGTACCTATTTCATAGACTCTCCTGTAAGGCGGACGGTAAGGTAACAGGGCACTGATGCAATGATAAAGTACGATTTTAAGGTGGTTTTGTGTTTCGATGTTACAATGTTGCATCAATGCAAGTCTCCATCGAACTGCCCTTTCTTCCTAATACCAGGAGTTATGATGCAATTCTCCTTGGCCCCTTATCGCATCGGCCCATATGTGCATGAATGGACGAGTGAATGGGAGTTGCTTGGATTTTGGCCCAAGGGTTGTACGACGTGATTTCGTAAATCTGATTTCCTTCTTGTGGCGTCAGTTGTTCTTGTTACCATTTCTTTTCCTGCTTACGAGGTCCTTATATCTTTGATTCTATCTCCGTGCTCGTTTTCTTCTTTCTTGTTTTCCTTTTCTTGTGCTACAATTGAATGTTTATTCCTTTGATTTTTGATTTATTTCGTTTTTGTTGGTGGTTGGTGTTTCTAGTTACGATAAGATCCTGATCTACACAAAGATTCTCTTTTAATTGTATCTATTTTATTTTTAGTGGTATATTAACAACAGCCAATATTTGATATTAACAAAAATTAGCTTGTCTATATACTACTTACCTCCCCTAATTGTCTATAATTTTAGAACGTGGTTTACAACCCATACCCCCAGTTAAAGGGTTGAGGACGAATATACGTAAATGGTATCCCTATGCTTTACACTCCGTACCATCGGTGACCCTATCCTCCACAGTGCAAACATTAATATTGATGTCGCAAGATGGCGCGCGGGTGGAAAGTTTTTCGTGCTTTTGCCGAGGAGAGTTGAGTCGAGGTCCTTGGAGAAGGTTTCTCCGGTTTATTCCACGATGCTCGGGACGAACCGTGGAACGAGTGGGGAATGGAGCAGAGAAGGGAAAAGTCTCGGCAAGGCAGAAGAGAAATGCTGGGACGAGGAGAGACCGTGGAGGTAGAACGGAGGGAAAAATAATCTCCCAGCGGGATTTTCGACCCTCGGCTCTGCACGGCGGGCTTGCCTGCCGTCAGGGGGTAGGACGAGAGCCTGTGATCGTTAGCGTTGGGGAGACTTTGAAAAACGTCGCGTCGGTTAGAAGAGTGAAGAGGGTGAAAGAGAAAGGAAGATGAACAACGAAAAATGAACGAGGAAAGAAACGAAAACCTCACGCAGGAAGAGCATAGCAAATTCTAAAGAATCCAAAGAAAAAGCAAAATCGAGGGAAGAAGAATCGAGAGGGAGAGAAAGTGCCAGAAACTCGGTGTAAACGTGAGAATTCCACTCTCCGTGAAAAAATCCAGTAACAATTATTTGTAAGAATCTTAAAAGCACAAGAAAGGTGGAAAGTAACTGCGATTATCGAGTAGTTGGAAAAATATTGATCGACTGGCATGAAAGATTATTTCGAGAATAAATATTTAAGGGAGAGAAACTGTGGGATGCGACGGAGCGAGTGCACATTGATGGAGTGGAAGGGCAAGTGGTAACGGTGGGCGAGAGAGAAGAGAAACGAACGGCTTACACGGTGAAGAAGAAGTGGAGGAGGAACGAAGCGGCAGCTGGCGCCTTTTGCGCTCCGCCGGACCCGCTCGTCCGCTCGGCGCGTTCGCCCGCTCGAAAGGTACGCGCCGCCTCGTGAAACGACGGGGGACGACAAAAGGAGGGACGCCTCTGACCCTCGAGAAGGGGCACACCCGGAAAACGAGTTCTGGCCCGGGCTTTCCAACCTCCTCAATGGAATTCGTTAGGGTAGAGCGCGTTGAAAAATTCAGGAAGCTCCCCCAGTTACTCTCCTCATCGTGAAATCTCCTACGAATAGAACGGAGGGAGAGGATGGAAAGAGAAGATGGAAAGCGTGGAAGCTTTCGACGGTGCACACTGCTACACTGTTTTTGCGGGAAAAATTGCCGGATAAGATATTTTAGAACTGATTTTTATGATTTGTTTTTTGATTTTTGTTAGGAATTGATCTACAAACGTATCGTGCCGCTTTTTTAGAGCTACAATTCAAATTTAAAATTTTACAATTTTTACAGTAACAATTTAAAGTTACAATTTTTATTTTAAATATGTCATCAGAGATCCCTGCAATTTACAGAACATCCGTATACACTTAGTATGATGTAAAAATATTCACTTCTTACAATTTCTAGTCCACCATTTTGAATTGTAGCTCTAAAAAAGCACGATACGTTTGTAGTGCAATTCATGAAGAACAAATTAAAAAAAAAATTATTAAAAAACACTGTCCAGGATTTTTGTCCAAAAACAGTGCTGTTTGTATCATTGTGCACCGGCCACGAATCGAGACTCGAGGATTTACGGTCCTTCTCTCTTATTCTTTGCAATTCTCCTTCTCTTCCACGAAATTTTCCAATGCCCTCGTTTACCCGTCCCATCCTCATGCCCGATCCGCCTACCGCATTCCTTTAATTTCTTCCTGCGAGACGCGTCGTCGGTGATTCTTCGGTATTCGCGCCGTTCACATCGTCACTCGTCACTCGTCACGCGTCGCGAAGTTTGTTGGAAGGTTTCCAACCTCCCACCTATCTCACTATACTCGTCTATTCTTCTTTATCCTTATTTCTATTCCAGAGAGGCTCTTGAGAAATTTGGAGGAGTGAGAAAGGTGCAAGTTTTGGTAGCATAGTCCAGCGTGGAAATAATAATTGATTTCTTCTTGAGTGAAGCTTTCCAGGATTTTCGGATACCTTGGAAGTGAATGATTCTCTAGATTTTAAGGGCGATGCTAAAATGATATTCTCTATTGGCTCTTCTGCTTTGGTTTGAAGTATCCATTTTATATTACGTTGGACGTGAAAAGGTTGGAAGCATTCGAGTGGAGCATGCTCCAAGCAAATTTAGAGAACATCGTTTAACACTTTGACTGGCACGCTCATTTTTCATGGATTGCCCATGGCGCCACACTTTGCACTTTTTTTTGTTAATGTATGATCTTTCAACTGCTGTAAATTATGGATAGCATAATCATTTTTTCAATGATTTTCCATAGTACCACGGGAAAAGCAAGTCGTGGTCACATATGACCATCATGGCAGTCAAAGTGTTAACGTCTTATTCGTCGATTCAGCAATTTAATTGTGGGCGTTTCCAGAGCTAATTTTCTCTTTAATTTCCCGTCGCGTCGAATTCGATTCTCCGTCGTCGCTGCCATATCGATTCCACTTACAATTAGTCGTTGAATTAATAGAAGGATGACGAATCGGTGAAAAAAGTGGATTCTGTCGTATCCCGCTTGCTTCCTAATTGCGCGTATAACACGTGTCGCAGTGCCGTTAACACTCCGTCGGGACGCAGGCGCCTAGCCTCCTTTAGTATTCACGAGGTTATTACCGGACGGACAGTCCCCATGGCGCCACGATTCGCGAGGAAGGAAGCCTCGAAGGAACATCGGTGAAGTTTATCGTTCAAGGAAGGAGAGAGAGACAGAAGCAGAGAGAGAGAAAGGAAAAAAAAAGAGAAAGAGGAGATAATATTTTCACAACCAAAAAAAGAAAAATCCTCCTGCGCTCCAAAATGAATTCTCATTAATAAAGCGCGCGCGAGAAAATTATCTAACCGAGCTCGTATATCCCTCGAGCCATTAAGGCCATCCTTAATGGCCTGATACTTTTACCAATATCGATTTTAAATAAATAAATTGGGACGTTCCTCTTACAATTGGAGGTTACCAGGCCGCGAATATTACCGTACCTGGGTAGTCTAGAAATATGAAATGGTATTTTTGTACGGTGCACAAAATTCTACTTGGCTTCCAAGAGTCGTCGTCGTCGTCGTTCACTTGTAATTTCGATGACCGATAACAGGGAAAATTTGGAGAGTCGAGAATTGAATTAGGAGAGAGTCGAAGAGCGTCAGGGTCACGAGAATCCCACGAGGCTTCTCAGCTCCGGTGAACGTATTCCGCCTCCTTGATAATAATCTATTCGCATTCGTTATCGCGCTCTCGGTGTCCTCTGGTTTTTGTATCGCTTTATCGGCTCGAGGCAGCCTTGCGCGCGTTTACGAGCGTGCATCGTTATCGGCTTACTATCGGCTCGAGCCCGATTGTTTACCTGCACGCGCCATACTAGCGCGCCCATCTCTAGAACATTTTTCCTCTTGCCTGGTAGTCGCAACTCCTTTCATCTTTGCGATTATAAACGCTTCGAACGCATCAACACTATTCCTGCCACGACCGGTCAAACGACTGTTTTTAAAATTTCCGATTAGAATTTCCTATATATGATAAGGTTAGGCAAGTCATACCATTTAAATATTACGCGAAATATCACGCCTCTTCCAGCAAAACGAGTTACTCCCTAATTAACCATATTGTTTCACACCGTGTTCATTTCTCGTGGATACCATGGAAAGACAATCTCTCAACGATAGAAAAAGATCGTACGATTTATACTTATTTTTTTTTTTAGGGGGTACTACAATCTTACTCTACAACGTGAATTTCGATTAGACTTTCCTATATACAGCGTAACTAAATCGCTTTTAAATTTCACGACTTTTCCTAAAATACTGAGAAATGTATTATACGTAAATTTCAAGAAAAGTCGCGAAATTTAAAGGCGATGCAATTACATTCTATATATAGAAAATTCTATTCGGAATTTTACAAATGGTCATTTGACCGATCGGTAGGAATAGTGTTAACGGAAAAAGCTGCAGGCCTATTTGTCCGGTTCAACGAAGTAGGAAGGCGTCAGCTGATCGACGACTTGACGAGACGAACACCGTGCAGGATATTCCCGTTATTTCGCGGACGCTCTCGCGAATCAACGCCCTACCTTCGTTATCTATTCCCATAGTAGCTAGACCGGTTCAGGAAGTCTACGCCGAGGCGTTCTTCATTACGAAAGGAGAGCGGAAGTGACGCGTTCTTTATCGCAGGACAGGTGTACCGATCGTAGCAGGTTTCCTGCACCGAGTGGCACAGGCTCACGAGCAAATACAAGTGGAACGAAAATACTCCCTGTAACCGACAAAATTCACAGAGACGATAACTCCTAGTATAACTGTATCTTATCTCGTTCTTCATCCTACTCCACCTAATGCCATTTATACACCACTAGAACTCAATTCTTATTTAACACTTTGACTGTCATAATGGTCGTATGTACCTGGCTACGGTGGTCACTTTCAGAAAAATCATTATAAAAATGATTATACTAACCACAATTTACAACACTTTAAAATGTCATATAGTTAACAAAGAAAAAGCACAGAAAAAATGCAAACTGTGGCGCCACAAGCAATCCACGAAGAATCAACGTGGCAGTCAAAGCATTAACCCTTTGCGGAAGATAGGCGACTCTCAGTCGCCACGGCTTTTCGTGCGGCAGGACGAGTGGCGAGTGAGAGTCGACAGTCGGTGTATAACGTTTTTAAAAGGTAATTTATATGTAAGATCATTTTATTGCATCATGTAAGTCACTCAACGCATCTGCGAAAATCGCTTCGTCCTGCTACCTTAGCCGGCCGAAAAAGTCGTCGTCCGCAAAGGGTTAATCCTGAGACAGGAAGAAAAGCAAGACAATTTGCTAATTACTTGTTAAACCACCACCAAGTCTGTCATCAATCGTCATCCTCATGAAAGAGGACTACTGCCTGTTAGTGAGAAGCCACGAAAGATTCGTCAAGATATTCCACTCGGACAAAGTTCGAAGAGGCACAAAGTCGAAGGTAAAAAAACTTGGGTAAGAGAGGGATAGGGAAAGGACGCTGACAGTAGGGTCAACGTCTGGCGCGAGAGTGATCCTCGCGAGTGGAAAGCGAGAAAAGAGAGAAAGAGAGAGAGAGAGACGAGGAGTGGCCGGCCGCGAAAGCGTGGCGTTGGTGGAGGTGGCGAAGGGAGGCGGGATGGATAAAAAGGGAGTCGAGTGGAGGACGAGGGATGGTTCCGGAGGCGGGGGTGAGGGTGGAGGGGTCCCTCGAACGCCCCCGCCATGGTAACGTCGTAGAGCACGTGCTTGCCAGCGCTACGTCACCGCGTGTTTACAGAGAGATACCTATAGCCGCACTCGTGACCTTGTGTTTTGTATATATCATCCTCTCCTCTTCCTCTTTCTCCTCCTCCACCTCCACTTCCACCTTCTTCACCCGTCCCGCCTAGCCGAACGGCGCTGATTCTCCAGCTCTTTCTCTTCCACCACCTCCTCCTCCTCCTCCTACCTCCTCTTCCTCCTCCTACCTCCTCTTCCTCCTCCTCCACCCTCACCGTGGAATTTCTCCCTCCGCCCCCCGTACCCGGGAATACCCCCATCGTCCACCACCACCACCACCACCTCCTCCTCTTTCCATTTTCTCCCTTCCGGTACCCCCATCTCTTTCCCTCCTTCCCAACATCCTCCTCTTCCTCCACCTCCCCCACAAGGCAACCAGTTGTTCCGTCTGTGACGTGACGGGGTATCACACGACCTGTCGGCGCTTTGTTGTATCCTGCCCTACCCTTTCCCTTTCGCTCTTTCGCTCCACCTGTTCCTCCCTTCCGCCCTCCTACCCCTCGCCAGAGCACTCTCACTCTCCGCAATCTCTCCCTCCGTCACGCCACCGTCTCTTTCCATCGGTAAAGAGCATCTCTCCGTTCAACCTCTTCCTCCTCCTCCTCCTCCTCCTCGTTTTACCACCAGTTTTCTCTCACTCTCTCTCGTTTCCTCTTCTCCGTCTCCGTCCCACCCTCTCGATCGTTCTCCGCAATACGTTCTCGTTTCTCTTTCTCTTTCTCCTCCACCTCCTCCTCATCCTCCTCTTCCAACACTCGCCTCGTTTCGTAGCCACTGTGGGGATCTCCCTGCAGCCTCCTCCTTCCACCACCCCTTGCTGCCCTTTCCGCGCTTCCCTTTCTCCTCCTTCTCCACCTCCTCCTCCTACACCCTCGCGTTCTCGCCTCCCTCCTCCCACCTCCTCGCCTCCTCCTTCACCTCGTCGCTCAGCAGCAACTCTGTCCGTCCGTTACGTACATACGTACGTGGGTACGAGCCGTGCATACGTACCCTCTTACCCACCCACACCCTCGCGCTCCACTTTCTCTCCCTCTTTCCCTCAACGCTGTTCTCCCTTTCGCCAGGCAAAGCTCCCTTTCTCTCTCGATCTCTGCTCCGTGATACACCCCGACGGACTAGAATGTTTTATGTCTCTATGTGTGTAAGTACGTGACGTGGTGAGGATGCTCTCGTGTTGGTTGGTCGTGATGCGGTAAAGAGAACGAGGGAACGAAAGGAGAGAAAGAGAGAGAGAGAGAGAGAGTTGGGAGACAATGGAGAAGGATAGATGGAGAATCGGTGAGAGAGGGGGAGGAGGGAGAGAGAGGAGGCTTAAACGGGTGAACACATCGCCTCGAAGGTCGTGCCAGACGTTACTGGGTCACTGGAACGACCGTGATGCACACCTCCTGTCCCTTTCATTCAGAATATCTGGAAGTTCTTACTCCTACACGCTCCTGCGACCGCTTCATTGTGACTTCAGTGGAAACTGAGAGACTGGATGTGGTGCGTGGAAAAAATGGGATTATTAGATGACGATTGTTGGTGTGCTGGGGCATAGACGAGAAAGGAATTCGCTTATTTATTCCTTCCACAGGGATCAGGCACTCCTTGGGATAGATAAAGGACGCACTTCGATGCCGGTCACGCCTAAGGTTGTTGCGCCTGGGTACGATAGTATTCTTCTCGTCCTCTTTCGCGTCTTGTGGGTTTTTTCATTTGGAAGGAATCGAGAATCGATGAATTTTTGGAGGTCAAGGTCCTTTAATTGCGCGAGACCTTAATAATTGGACGTTGGTTATTGTTATGCGCATCTCTCGCCACAGTTGGTAAGTGTTGGTAGAAACGGAAGACAACGTTGTTTCACATTGGATCGGGGTCTTCTAGAAGCGTTGGAGAAATTTGAAAGGAAAGTGTGCAAGAACATTGTTGCCAGAATATCAACTACGTTGGATTGATGTCTTCGAAAATCCTTGCAAAAATTTAGAACGGAAGTGTGCGAGAACATTGTTCCTAAATATTAGCCATCTTGGATTGGGGATTTCTAGAAGTCTGGGAGAAATTTGAAACACAAGTGTGCAAGAACATTGTTTCGACCACCTTGGATTGGTGTCTTCTAAAAGCCTTGAAACCTGAAAGCCTGAAAGCCTTGATTTAAAACAAAAAACAGTGCGAGAACATTATTACCAAAATTTCAACCACCTTGGATCGGTGTCTTCTAAAATCCATGCAAAAATTTCAAACGAAACTGCGTGAGAACGTCGTTTCAAAAATTTCAACCATCTTGTAATTGATATCTTCTAAAAATCCTTGCAGAAATTTAAAACGAAAAGCTGTTCTAGAACATTGCTTTAAAAATTTCAGCTACCTTGGCTTGGGATCTTCTAGAATTCCAGGCGCTCCAATTTCAGCCGCTCGATTCGCGCGTCACGGAAATCTCTACGGTCGCCGCGAGGGATCGTCCTGGGCGAGATCTCGTCGAGGGGTCGCATCCTATCGCAAGCGAGGGCGCATCATCCTCGTCGGCCTTATCGATCGCCGCTTTGCTCGCAGCCTCGTTGCCGGCGCTCGGGCCGGGCCGACGAGCGCGAGCGTACACGAGCAAACGCGCGACTACTGGGTCACTGGGGCGACCGTAGATATTTTCATTTTTATCTGTCGCCTCTACGCGACTACGTCACGTACGCCAACCCGACGACACTTTGCCTCGCGAGAATCACCGCCCGTGCAACTTCCGCGAAACGTGCTTTTATCGTTCGCAGTGGGAGAATGTGGAGAATCGAGCATGCATTACGCAAGAGACCACCACCTCGTAGATTTTTATGGAACGACCGAGAGAAACAAAGAGCTGTGTCTTTCTTGTTTCACGGATGTGTCGTGACCGCGGTCTTGTATACAGGTCTGAAAAGTCTTAAAAATTTCAGTAGTGATCTTCTTATTGAGGTTTTTTTTAATTTCTAACTAGAGGCGTTCTGATCGGATGTTGCTGATATACATAATCTGAAAATCCCTCGTCATAGTTTCTCGTGTATTATTAATAACTGGTTTCAAGACGAGATTTTGTAAGATTTGTTTGGAAGCGTTCTAAAATTTCGATTAGGATGTTCTGTATACAATGTTAATTGCATGGGCTTTAAATTTCAAGCCTTTTCCTAAAATATTAAAACATGTAGTATACGTATATTTTAGGAAAAGTTGTGAAATTTAAAGGCGATGCAATTGAGTTGAATATAGGAAACTCTAATCGAAATTTGAATAAGTCACTCCCTTTACGGTCGTGCCTAGAAACGGTCATCTGGCCGGTCAGTAGGACTAGTGTTAAGTACTAAAATAAAGTTGTATATATCAGGATCCTCCGATCGCAACGCCTCTAGTGGCTGCTATAGAAATGAAAGAAGGATCGTTATGGGCATCATTTTTCACCCAGGAGTTGTTAGACCTGTATACAACACCGTGGTTTTTACTTCGGATGGAAAATGCATCCCCTACGTCCGACGCGCACCACCGCATGGTATACTCGGTAACGATTTTATTATGCAATAGACGGGCCGAACAGTCTGGAGTTACGTGGCGTATCCAATTTGCGGAACGCTCGATTATATTACAGGGTGCACGGACCCACTCCATGCTCGAAACCGGCACGCAGGAGGCATCCGATGCAAGGATCCGATTTCGTGGAAGGCGTCGGGCCACGCACGTAGGCTCAGACGCGCCAACGATCGCCCCCGAGGATAAGCACCAGTCCTCGTGAGTCCCACGCGCAGAACGAATTTCTTTCTTTTTCGTTTGGAGAATATTCGACGGTTGCGACGCCCTTCGCAACAATGATTTTTATACTTCAGGATACACTTTGCAAAATCGTGGATTTGGAAATTATTCATTTTCACGAGATGGGAACTATCAAGACTTTTTCATGTGGGTTGAAATTATAAAACGGTCCTGGAAAAAGTGTACCATGTGTATTTAGAGAAAGGAAAGAAAATTATTATTCGTTTATATTTAATGATTAAACAGTTGGTAAACAGAAGAGAATCTTTGGTTTGTAATCCTAATATAACGTAAATTAATTCTTCCAGAGGTACAAGCCAAAAGGTGCGTTCGACGTTAACTTTACACTTTCGAAAAAATCCTCAAGCCAATTCGGCAAACCGCAGGACCATTCTGGAGCTGTATTCTGCCTTTATTCCTTGCCCCCGTTATTTCCTCTTCTTCGAGGAAAAGATCGGTTAAAACGGTTGGGCTATTGATAAATTGAAATCGATGGTCCACGGAATGAGAGGAGGAGGCGAGTGACGCCTTCGTTGTTCATTTATTATTCATCCATTAGAATGCTCTCCTTCCATCCTGTGACGTTCACGCGAAAGGGTGGGTAAGGAGGAAGGGAGAATCGAGCAAGGTTGCAGAATCGGGTTCCTTAATTTTAGAAACGTCGAGGATTGAAATAAAAACGACCCGCAGCTGAGTCGCGCTCCTTCGGCCCCTGCATGTGTGCATCTCAGTGTCCGGACGAAAATAATGCTCCCGCATTCTCGATGCAGGACAATTTTAATAGCTTGCAAGGACATGGAGGATGCGAGAGTTTTATTTTCGCTTGCTCTCTCGCCACCTATGTCCTTTCATTCTCCTTGCTCCCACGGAGTTCGAGCTTATTGCTTTCTGGGGCGCTGTTTTATATGTATACAGGTAACCCTCCTATAACACGGTATCTCATAACACGGTTTCGCTCTAACGTTTTTTCGGACGTAACTCCCCTTTTTGTGCTGGTTCTGGGTCTCATGTAACACGGTTTCACACGGCATCTTTTAGGAACCTATCTACCGTGTTATAGGAGGGTTACCTGTATTTTTAGAAGCTTCTTCTTTTGATGTTGCGCGCGCGAAGAAGAGGTCACCGGTACACATAGAGCACTGATGCTCTTCGTGCAAAGGACCCATTCACTGCTGGGTCAGAAGGAAATGCAAAATTGGAATTGGAGATGCGGGATTCTGGCGGATCAGATTCGTTTCCGCGATTCAACGCGGATTACATTGGGGTCAAAGATAAATTTCGTGGTGGAGAATCGTGGTAGAGGGTGTCGGAGTGAAAGTTGCAAGGATCAACACGTGTGCTTCACTTTCACTGCGCTCCGTTTCTAGGTCGCGATCGTCTTAAATTCTGAAAAGGTTTACCGCCCACGTGATGCTTCTTGTCCCATGTTGTTTCGTCGGAGAGCTTCGCTTAAGCTCAGAGGCACGGGATTTTAAAAAATAAAATAGACTCACGTTGCATAGAAATTTATATAATACGATTTTTCACATAAAACCAGGAAAGAAGGTTTGTAATAATTTATGGACCTATACCAACATGTTGAAACGTACCAACACAAGAGAACACATTTATAACATTTGTTGATTGTATTACCAACCTAAAAACCTATGTGCGCGTAGGTATTGCAATATTTCGAGGTAGGTCAAAAAATATCCTACCATGCATATCTGTGCATGAAAGAGATGGGACACTTTCAGCACTAAGCTTAGGGGACTTTTTTTATGAACACAATTTCTTATTTAAACCTGTAAAATTGACGATTTTCCATAAACTTAGTGTTAATACCACCGTACCCCAAAGATATAAAAAGTAAAATTTAAAGGAATACTCGAAGATGTGCACTTGATATTCGAGAAAACAAATAATTGTCGTTCGAAACACACATCTCGATAAAATGACGTTTGAAAGTCAAACGATAGAAATAAGCGATAATAAACCATTAGCAGGAGGTACGAGGAGGGAAAGGGGAGAATGAAACGAAGAAGACACGTGAACTTTGTGTATTTTTATTTATTTCTTAAATAATCATCCACTACAGCAATATTCGCTCCGATAATAACGACCGTCCGTTCGAGGGTCCGGGTTACGATAATATCGGGACGATCATGTAATACGCCGTCGCTCATAATCCAATAAGTAAGTTCGTCGTCTCAACGTCATCCACGACATGCTTTCTCCACAACGTCATTGTCATTCGTGTGTAGTCGTGCATTCATCTTTCTTTTATCTCATCGTCCTCTCGCCTGCCTTTAATATCGCTACCACGCGCAATAATAATAATAACGACGGTAACAACAATAATAATAATAATTCCAGGATACGTCGTCGTGTAACTGGCATGTAACTAAGAATCAAGCACGCACGAAGAAACGAGAGAAGGAAAGACAATAAATACTCGAAGATCCCAAGAGAAATGTAACGAAGAATAGAAAACTGGTGGCCCTGGTGGAAGATTCTTGGAGGCTACGATACTCGTTCTCTTTCCTTCACTTTGCATTCTTCCACCTTCCACTTCCTCGTCTTTTCGAAGCACCACCAACGGTCATTAATTGTCTCATTACGGAGGAGGCTCGCCTTTAGAATCCCCAGTCTTATTTGATTTTTCTACTTTTTTCCTTCATCTTTTTTCTTTTATCAAGAAGTACGGAAAAGTAGACCGGGGAAAAAAGCGAGCCGAAGAACACCGTCCGGTAAGAGGAGTGCCTGAAACCTTCAGAATCGCCAGTCTTAACCCATTACCCGTCGCAATTGAAAACTACCAAAAAAACATTTCTTCTCGTTATCTCAACGACTGTATTTTATTTAGAAGCTGCAGTTGGGTAAACGAATCTGAAAATGTGTCCCAGAAATGGCACACTGGCGGATAATGGGTTAATAACGGAACTCGAACTTAAAGCTCGAACGACGCCCTTCTTCTCACCTCTCTTCCACCTCCTATTTTCTTTCGCCTTACAATTCTTCTTTAGCCTGCCAATCGCCCTACTCTTCGCGATACCACTCCCCACCCGTGGCTCATCTCCCCCTCCTCTGTCCCTCGCGCTTGATTAAGGCCATAAGTGAAGTTCCGTAGGGTATCTTAGTTACACTTGTCACGTGGAGCGCGCTACATTAAGATTAAGTATGGTGAGTCTCTTTATTACTTCACACCATTGAAATATAAACTCGTGTCCCGGCGTGTTTCCAACGGCGTCGAGGTATATACCTAATAAGTGTACGAGGAATTCCTTTTGGCTGTTCCTCCGCTCTTCTTACCTCTTCTTATTTCTTTTTTTTGTAATTTTTCTTTCTTTCTTTCCGTTTTTTTTCTCTCGATTCTCCTCTCATCGATCATCGTTCACTGGCAGTGCACCGGCGGTACGACCACTAAATCACGACTAATTCACGTTATAGATATATCGGGGAAGGATTCGCAGGACACTGCGACTAAATTGTTCGCTGTGAGCGCTGGGACGGTGACGGCGAAATATCTTTGAACATCACGAGACCCCGCGCTCACGTCACTAACGCTTGTAAACGTCGGATAAAATATAAAAAATAGCGATGTGTGGATGTCGTGTGTGTGTGTGTATGTTTGTGTCCGATAAGACCGTAAGCACTAATGCGAGCGTAAACGTTACGCTTCGGAGCAATTTCGTTGTCCCCGTGGCGTTTCGTTCACGCACGTCACTATGTTTCCGTTAAAATCATTATTTCTCTTTTCAAACGCTCGCTTAAGACCTCAACCGCTCTTCCATCTCCAGTCTGACACGCTCTCCCCTCGCAATTATTATTATTATTATTATTATTATCGTTAGTATGTTTAATTGGCGCAATTTTAATATTACGTTCCTCGACGCTCCACGCCTCGCGTTATACGCATGTAGGTCATCGTTAAGCTATGTTCCACTGTGGCACCAACGAGGAAGATTTTTTAGAATCTTGAGGGACTCTCTTTGGATTTGGTCGTCGAACAATTTGTGACGAACACTAAGTCATATTAATCCATTAATGGATAATTTGTTTGGAAGATTCTCCCTAGAAACATACTTTTTTCAAAGATTGTTTCTTACTGCAGTAGTATATTTTTCTAGCAAAACTCCCGATTACTCTAACCGTAATTTCTTTATTATAATTTTTTTTCTTCTCAGAAAAATTGTCTACTATAACCGCAATTTGCCTGTATATCGCCAACAATTTGACGACTACAGTTAATGAGTTAAAATTACCAAAAATTTTCTCTACACCAAAGTAACAAGAGGCAACGAATTTTAGAAGAAACATGCAACATCTAGAAAAAAGTTTCTCGTTGATGCCTCGGTGTAGACCTAGTTTTAAAACTCTAAGCACGTGCACCCGAAGTGCACGTGTACAGCCGTGATCAACGACGAAACAAGCGCGTTCCGTGCGCTTTATTACACGAAATCTTTCTACTTCGTTGCCACCAACTCTCGGTGTTTCTAAAGTTGCACATGTTGGTGGGGGAGGAAGGTGTGGCCAGAAGCTCGAAAGTGCAGAACCACGGTAAAAGAGAAGTCAAAGGTGGTGGGGAATGTACCTAATAGACAACGAGGAAACGCGTCACGCGCTCGCACCATCCTTGACCACAACTGTACCCAACGTTCTCCTCACTTCTTGTTCCTCGAGGCAACGATCATCGATCACCATCCTCACCATCACCATCGTCGGATCGTCCTCCATTAATTCTCCAAGTACAACGATGAAACTTGGAAGGTAATCCGAGTAACATAGTCTCAGCACGTTTACTTTACTCGAAGGACGTCGGGTATCGTCACCAGTCAAATTTCTCGTTACATCCTTTGGTACAACGAACCTTGGACAGTTTCGACGGGACCACAGTCTCATCGATCGACGTTTATTTTCCGTACTCGACGAAGTTTTTAGAAAGGAAGAAGGGAGACTAACGAGAGTGATCTCCGATTAATTTCATTCTCCTTCCATCCTACAACAAGGACAACGACGACGAGAACCTGCCACGGGAAACGGAAGTACTTAGCGCGATGTGGAATCGATCCTTCGTGCGCTCCGCTTTGTTCACCTTTTGAAAAGAGCGCCGGTAGGTGTCAACGAGGCGTGAAACTGCCCGAGGGCACAGGATCTGCTCACTGAGAACACCCATCGTTTTTTCTTGTTTCTTTCCTAACTCTCTGCAGCTGCAATCTTGATCTATTCTCGTTAACACTAGAACTATCAAAGTTATCAAAATGTATGCTCAACAAAACAAGTTTCCATATGAAATAAACAAATTGGTAGTTCTACTGATAAAATAAGACGCTCTTTCTGTCAAAATGAATGACCAACAAAACAAGTTTCCATATGAATAAAAAGATTAGTAGTTCTAGTGTTAAAGGAAAATTCTCGTGAAAAATTGATGATCATTTTCATGAGTCGGTACTTCTAGTGTTAATGTCACGCTTCAGGACAGGTACTCAAGAATCAGAAAACATTACTGTGAGGTTACAAACGATTTGAAAAAAAATTAATTTCACTTCTCCATCCGTGAGTTCTCCGAGGATAAATCAAGGCGTTTCCTTAATCGCAGAAACAATCCTGTAAGAGGAAGTTCTGGACCGCCTGGGGTGTCTAGCGCGTGCGCAGTAATTTTTGTTTCCTCCCCACGACGCGTCGGAAAATTCTCAGGCGTAAGGGGAGACTGTAACGACGGGACACCGAGTGATTTATACCCTCACTTTTCCGCCTCTCGATGATCCCGTTTGGTAAAAAAGGAGAGTGCAACGAGGCCACAAGTGTCCACCGCTTTACGAACTGATCGATCCACGATGCACCTCTAGTCTTCTTTCTCTGTGTCTGTGTGCGTATATATTACTCTCGGTACGATTCTCTACACAACGATTAAGTGGCAGTAATAATCTCCAGAATCGCGAAAACCTCGTGGAGATGGTAGAGTGAATGTGACGTTAATCCTAGAGAGTAAGGTTAACGAGGATAATAATGATGATAATAACGTGGATATAAATCTTATCGTCCTTCTCTCGTCGATCGAAGATCCACGATATCGTTTGGGGATCGTATTCCAGGAGATCCACGAACACTTTTCAGTGGAGAAAGTACAAGATAGTACGACACGCCGGGGTGAATACCAATGAGTGTCTTCTGGTGGGTGGAAGAGAGGGTGAGAAGGTTGAACGGTACTCTTGGAGAAACGATGACGATGCTATTGGCAGAAAAAGATGGAAGGTGTACGGGATAGGGAGAGACGAAGAAGACGCATTTTCGAGCTGGCAAGTGCAGGGGATAAAATTTTCAGAGCTGCTGCAATAAAGTGGAACGCGCGATCTTTCTCGGGCGGGCCTCTAAAGTTCTCTCGAATTTAAAAATAGAACGTGCTCGTCGTCACGTTCGCAGTATCTCATTCTACGTCCCTCCTCTCTTCAGGTGAGAAATCTTGGTGGATGGAAGTTGGAGAACGAGAATCCGCGCGGTGAGCCAGAGGGTAATAGATAGTGGTGATATAGCCGGAAAGAGAAAGTTCAACGAAAAAGGGAAGAGAGTGACAAAACGAAGAAGCGAAATGTTCGAACCACGCGCGCACACCAGACGAGGAGAAAGTGGCTGAATGGGTGAATCCCGCGGCAGTCACTTCCTGCGCCCTTCCAATATGCTCCACGCGGATCCTTTGCTCACAGCTGCGTGTGCTTTCCTTTCGCATTCTTCTTCTATTGTGCCGGAGGGCGAGGAACGCGCGTGGAGAAGGGGACGAGAAAGTTGGGGTGAGGCGAGATGGAATGGAATAGAAGAAAGAGAAAGAAAAATAGAGAGAAAAAAAGACACCAAAGAAAACGGAAGGCCGAGAAGTCTGTGGAATGTTTTGTAATTAATGTGCAAGATTAGTGGTAACGATTTGGCGTGCGAAAAATAATCAAGTGATATATATCGATACGCCATTGGGCACGGTGAAAAAGAGAGAACAAAGAAAGAAGGAAAGAAAAGAAGTAACAGCTCCGTACGATCCGTGCGACAATGGAAAATTATACTTTCTCGTATTCGCCATTCGCAATGCTGCTAATGATAATAATAATAATTCTAATAATAATCGTCATCGTAATAGTAAAAATAATTATCGTCGATAGAGGTACGTTCTTCCTATCGAGTATCGTCAACGTGATTGGTGTTTAAGTTCGGCACGCGTACGCACGATCTTTCGAATATATCGCGTTAAAAAGTTCGTACGAGTAGATAAGGTCGGTATGATTAATCTCTAATATTCAACTATGATCGAGAGCCTCCGTTTACGATCGTTTCCAAGCGGAGGTGGAGGAAGAACATCGGTCCCGAGATAGTCAACCGTTTCTTCGTTGGAAGAAAAATTCTCACCCCTTTTTCTCGATACTCCATTCACCGTTCTCGTAGAAGGGGATAGCGCCCCAACCATTTGGCAACGAAAGACGATCGTATTGGGGAATAAATTAGGCGCTAAATAAATATAAGTGTTGCCTACGCGCGTTTTACAAGTGGTCCAGTTTCACTTCTACACTTCTCTCTCTTTTCTCTTTCTACGTACACAAGTACTACACACACGTAATTTATCATCCCGTGTAAACGGTTTAATCGCGCACGCCGTTTCTCTCTCCTTCCCTTAATTTCCACACGATCAAGCGCGAACTCTCGTCTCTCTCTCATTTATCCTTCTTTCTCTCGCTCTCACTCTCTCTTCGACAACGGTGATGCTCCATTTTTCGTCCTACATTTGTGGACTGGGTCGTGTGCCCGTAAACGAACGCGCTTCCTCGCGTGCGCACGCGTTATCGTCCGCGACGAATTCGCGTGGTTCCGGTGTGTCGCGTTTATTATATTATCGGGTCAGCGACAAGCAGCCTGGGTATCGGGTTCTAAATTACAAATACACGTGTGTACACGTATATACGTGTACGAATATAAGTATTGTTTATAAAATTCGAACGAGCTAACAACATCCGTATTAATTCTGCACGCTCGTTGGCCATTTGTCCGTTTCCTTCCTGTCCTATTTTTTAAAAATTTCCTCGTACCGGGCCCTCACCCTCGCTAAATATTCTTCCACGTACCCGCAATCAGGTCCTCCGTGTTACTACGTTTCCTCACGGATCTCGTCGTCGATTCGTCCGATCCACATTCTCGGCGCGTCGAATTGGTTAATGCAAAAATACTAGTTAAATCCCTGTACAGATGAACCGTAGACGTAGTAGGTGTCGGTGTGTAGTAGTAGGTCTGTCGTGCTCTTTCCTCTTTTCTCCTTTCCGTTCACACGGCCCTGCGCCATCGTTCGACTTGGGTGGACTGAAAGCGTTACTTTTATTTGTTTCTAAAGTTTTACTTACAAGGTATTTGGTTTGCTCCATGCGTCACTCTCGACATGCAGTTTCGTTTAGGTATATAAATTATGGTAATGATTCAGTATTATAATTATAATAATAATTATTATTATTATTAATATTAATATTATCATTATATTCAGTGTGTACCGCCTTCGTTTTATAACCTGGTCACGGATTTCATTTGCTCGGATATTCTCTCCTCTCTCTCTCTCTCGCTCTCTCTCTCTCTCTCTCTCTCTCTCTCTCTCTCTCTCTGTGTCACATGCACGCGTACTCTCCCTCTCTTCTCTTTCATTCTTCCTCCTCTCCTTCTTCTCTTCTTCTTTTTTTCTCCCTTTTGCGCACAACGGCCGCTCGCCTCTCTCCCTCTAACGTTTGGTGCCTGTGTCGATCTCTGCTGTATGTGTATGTGTGTGCTCGGGTGTGTGTTACCTCGTGTCCGCTTTTATTTTGTTCGTTTCTCTCGATGTGCGACCGTTTTGCGCGCGGGGGGGTCGGCACGCGGCGAACGCAGCCGTAGAAATAGATTTTCAACGGGCAGAGGAGCCACACGGTCGTGATCCGGTGAGGGTAAGGTGGTAGGTGGTGGATGAGATAAGATGATTTTTGGATTGGGTGGACGAGTCTGCCTCGTCACACTCCACCGAAGAAAGCTCACGCGTCACCTCCTTTTGCGCGTGCCTTCGTGCGTGCGATGCACAAATGACAAGAGAGAGAAGGATCACGAAACGGATTTAGAGACTCTGGTTACCGATTAATCTGTATACGTAAAGATGACCCAGTAACCGTGAACAAGGAGAAGCCTTCGACGAGTGGACTCATCTCGGATACCCTAGCAAACTAAATTCAAGTGGAAAGAGAGTAACGGAGACGTGGTACTTTCCATTCGATAAAAAAAATCCTCTATTAAACAGTACTCGGAACGACACGACGACTCGATGTTGAACGAGAGAAGAGAACTCGTCGAATTTATCCTAGCTCCGTTCTCTTTCTCTCTAGGCATTTTCTATCTTCACCCGTGACCACGGTAGACATCAGGCTCCGAGCTCTGATGGATAAACAAGAACAACTGACGAGGTTCCTACCCGTGAGACATTTTCGGTCACATCCGTGCGATCTTCGTGAAGGTGCACGAGGGTAAGAAAAAAGAACGGCGTGTAGGAAGATACTAAACTGAAGAATAAGAAAATAAAAACAAGAACCTATACGAACTCGACCTATCAAGGTGCCGAACACGAGGAAGTAGGATCGAGGAATAAGGAAAAAAGAGGAGAACACTAGGTGGTTCCTTTTCATACGTCTTTCGGGCTCTTTCGTGCGTTTACTTTCTCGGTTGTGTGTGTTTGTGTAACCGTCGTTTCTCACACAACGTGTCTACGCAAGTGTGATGGGAGAAAGGATCAAGAAGGATCGTCCTGTCGACCGTGTGACAATTGTGATGACGATGATAGTAATGAACGATGGTGTGGTGGTGGTAGTGGTGCGTGATGGTAAGAGGGCTGCTTTCCGCGACCCCGGATTTCGACGATGACCCTGGCGGTTAGTTTTTTTGTTTTCCTTTAGAAGCGCCTCGCCGCGATCAACGTTAGATTCGCGGGCGACACGAGGGTGCTGACGTTGTTGCTTGTCGTCGTAGATCGTTGCCTGGTGGCGCTGGTGGGTCACTTCTTGCTCTTCTTGGTTGGCGGCTCCTGGGCGTCCTGCGAGTCCTCCTCGGTGTCCTCGCTGTCGGTCGGCCGTGGAGTGTTGTTGCTGTCCTCGTTGTCGTTCGTGGCGAGGCTGTCGTTCGTGTCCTCGCTCGGTACCGCGACGGTGATTGGAGTTGCCGGCTTGTCCATCGAGTCCTCGGTGAACGAGGTGGTAGTGCTGTTCTCGTCGATCGCCGCTGGATCCATGCTACCAGCTTCCTTACCGTTCGCCACCACCACCACCGCGACCTCCTGGTTACTGTCGTCCGAAGGCTCCGTCGCCTCACCGTTGCTCGGATGAGAGTTACCGTTCTCCGTAGATCCTGGAATGCCGTCGAGCAGTTCTGGCTTCAGCTCGGACGCCACGTAGTGGGTCCAGAGGGCTAGCTCCACCCTGTGCGGGCTCCAGGTCTTGCCGTTTGACGCTGCGGACAGGCAGAGGTAGAGTTTTTCTTTTTTTTTTCTTTTTTTTTGTGGGTGTGCTTAGCTCCTTCTTGTTGGGAGGGTTCGTGAGTTTTGTTAGTTTTGTGTTTGCGAATTGGGTATTTTGGAAGATCGGAAGAAAGGGTAAGTGTTGGGTAGAAGGTAGATAGAGGAGGGTGAATTTTAACCCCTTAGCCTACAATATGAGAGATGTGGTACACGTTTATCGGAGAAAACGTGGCGTTAATAGGTCTTATGGTGGACTGTGCATTGACATTGACATAAATTGTAAGGCAAAGGGTTGTTAATATATTTTGGGAAAACATGATTATGGAGATGAATCTATACGAATTGCTCGACCTGCGAGCGACCTTCCAGTCACTTATAACCAACTCATTTAAATTAAACCGTAGGGCAAGGGGTTAAAGGCTGGAGGGATCGTAAAAGTTACCTTCGGCACAGTTTAATTCGATTGAGAAGTAAATGTTCTATGCTGTTGTTGAGGCTACTGCGCGCCTTGGAATGGATTAGCGAGGAGGAGGAAGCACGAGTTGAGAGGCAATGGTGGTATTGGGTATTCGTCGAAGGCACTTACTCTGTTTGTTCAGCCTCTCCACGGTGTTTTGAATATGCTGAACGAAGTTGAGGTACTCCTTGGTGGTATAGTCTATACCCTCGATCTCTGGGATTGCCATGAGGCACTCGTCCGCCATGAAAGGCGCGTTCTCTGGCGAGGCAGCGGCCAACACCGCAGACGCCATCGTTGTGCCGACGCCTTTCAGATTTGAGAGGGCAGTGATCGCCTGCTCGAGATTCGGAAGCTTCTTGAACGCCTTCTTCGTCTCGGCCATTACGGCGCGCGGTGTGTTCACTTTTACCAAGTAGTTAAGTTGCGGATAGAACTTGCCGCGCTGAAAGCACAAAAGGGATCGTCGCACGTGGCGATCAACGTCGTAGACAAAAAGCGTCGTGGCCGAGAGTTGATATTTTATAATTCGTCGAGGCAAGAATTTGATGGAAAATGTTAGGTGAAGGTAAAGTCGACTCGATGGAATTTTGTTAAAGTGCTTGGAACCGTGGATCTTTAACCCATTATGGTCTTTAACTTATTTATGTACTTCGGCATAAGTTTCATAGACTGCAGCACGTTGTTAAAAATCAATTTCATAATCCGAGAAGTCATAAATGAGTGGAAATAGGGACATTGGCCTTATCCGTAATTTGTTTATCGTGACTTTTTTTTCTAGTTAGAAAAACTGTCTGGTATAGCCACAATTTGCATATATATCGGTAACAACTTAATGGCTATAGTTACTGAAAGCGTGAATTGGTCAATATTCTTTATTCCGTTCTACTTACTATTTGCTTCCACTTCATCGTTTGCACCAGCTCCTCGTGATTGAGATGCGCGTCTTTGCCGCGCGACTTGATCTTCTTCGGAAGCTCATTCTGATACCTACGAACAAAGAAGAGGGAATAACGAAATGAAAATGGATCTTCTAACGGCGTAAGTCGTTGCTTAAATTTCATTCTCAGTTTCTTTTTACTTTCGAGCTAGTTCTATCGTACTTAACACTAGATTTACGACACTTTTTTATAAACACAATTTTCCATTCGAGCAGAAACACAATAATATTAGGTGTAGAAATTAATAGATTTTTCCGCTCTTTTGCGGCTTTATAATGTTGACATGTAGCTATTAAAAATGATAATTGGTATGCTGGAAAGCCTAATATAACTTTGAAGAATATTCAGTTTAATAGCGCCAGAAATGGTAACAAATAAGGAACATATCCAACCCTGTATTCTCTACGAATTTCAACAAGGAAAATCATAGGAAAAGCACGCAAGCCGATTTGTTAATTTCTCAGAGAAGATATTGTATCGCACGATGTATATACATTTCGGTCCAAGCGGTTGCAAAGCCATGATTTCTATCTGAACGACAAACAACGAAAGTGCGAGAACGATGATTTGGAGAAGCTGTTCGATGAAAATTCTCCACAAACCCAAAGAGACCTTCCAAAGCAGTTTAGGAATAACTAAAACTATTTTGAAATTTAAGTAATTAACGGCCCTCTCAAAAAACAAAAATAAAATTTGCGAAAAATCGGATTACTCGTCCCTACACCTGATAGTTCCTTCCTCGACGAGTGCTCT
The DNA here is from genome assembly GCA_944319695.1 of Tiphia femorata. Lineage (NCBI taxonomy): Eukaryota > Metazoa > Arthropoda > Insecta > Hymenoptera > Tiphiidae > Tiphia > Tiphia femorata. The sequence goes on from OX090899.1 coordinate 5,829,545, forward strand.
TTCGTCCAACCGTGAGTTTCCGTCGCTCCGCCCTAGGCACACGATGTGCATGAATTCGCGAGGCGCTCGGTGAACCCGATCGAATTTCTAATAGAAAATTCATAAGTAGGTAGGTGGAAGAATCGAACACGTGAGTACGACGGAGCTGTGGCAAGGCAGACGCGCGCGTCTCGCATACGACATCGGCGTGGAGGGTCTCCGAAGCAAGATCACGGCTACACGGAAACACACGCTCGATGACGCAATCGTTGGCGCGCAGAATGCGAGAATCGCTGATTAAAAATACCGGCGCTCGCGTAAGAGTCCGACGAGAAGCAATTTCCTTCTCCTACTTCTGGCCACCTTCGTGAAAGAGGGTGGGGAGGACGACGCGACGACGCACCACCACTACCATACCCGTGCCAAGAGATCCGAGAAGAACGAGTGATTGCTTCTAGTCGCGAAGTGACGCACCACTTGGCCGGTCGGGCAAGAATCGTCGCGCGTTTTTGCGAAATTATTCGAAATGCGAACCACGACGACGTTCGCACGCGATTCTCGGAGGCGAAGCTTTCGTCGTTTTCCGACTAACGAATGTCGAACGGCTTTTTAAGGATGTCTTTCTTTTTTTTTTTAACGAATGTCGATTTTTCAAGTAGTCCTGTAAATTTATTTTTTTCTGGCGAAGGAATTGGTAGACTTTTATTGGTATCCTTGTAGATTTTTTCCAATGCTCGTATAAAGTTTTAACGATTTTTCTTCCACGCGAATACTTATGTTTTCTTATATTTCTTTCTCGTTTTCAGAGATCAATGTTGGTCACTGGGTCCGAATTCTCCACGATGGACAATAGTTTTAGAATATGGTTCTTTACTTTCAACGAAACCAAAGTGGATTACGATAATTCTCAGGTAAAGAATTGATGAAGAAACTTCTGTGTGGAGTAAACATTTCTTGAAACTTACTTTACACTTACTTTACTTACAAGAACAAGAACAGAAAAATTGAAATATACTATATCGCTCTTCAAATATTTATATTGCAACCGTCAAGATTCTCCTTGTCTACCGTGGAAAGTGTTTCTTCTTTCCTTTAGTCGGTTGGTCAGAGGAGTGGGTATCAATGTGCAGATCGCCAGAGAGGAAAGTAGGTGCGCGATGTACTCGTGGTGGTCGTCGTTATTGGAGGCGGCGAGGACGGTAGTGGTGGGAGGCGTCGGCATCGTTTTATTGTGCCTTTCGGAGGTCACGGAAGATCAGCTGTTTGACTAAAGAGCTAAACTTAGTTGCGAGTAGTTACCGCCCCGCCGCGCACGGTTTGTATTTCATTCATAGCCGTCGTCGTGTGCCTCTCTGTGTGTCACGTGCGTTTCCCTGGCGATCGACGCTCTCTCTCTCTCTCTCGCGCGCCGCCTTACAGACAGGCGTGGAAAGTGAAAACGGCGCCGCATGGAAAAAGCCAATTGATTCTCTCCGTCCGCTCTCCAGCCGATTTTCCTTTCCATTCCTCGTCGCAATCGTTTTCTCCTCTCACTACGACGCGCGCGCTTTTCTCACGAGGGAAGGGAGTAAATAATGAGAGAAGTAATGATAAATGTCAGACGATGCTGGATGTGTCGATGGTTGACTGTGAATTTTGCAGGTATGGTCGAACTATCTTTGCAGAAATTCATGTTTTATAAGTTACGGGATCAGAATTAGCGGAATCAATTCCGATTCATTTATCTGATGCTCGTTTGTTGATCAGAAATTGCTAACGGAGAAAAATTCATTGAATTTATAAGTATAGTCGAAGTATTTTTGCAGAAATTTATATGTTTTATAAGTTAGTGGAGCAGAATTAGCGGAAGCAATTCTAATTAATTTATTTGTTGATCAAAAGTCGTTAAAGAGAAACATTTCTTGCTCCATTAGTTTTTTTTAACTTAGATGTTTCTGATCGTATGAGTGTGTGTATTATGTGGAAGATGTCGCGACGCCTCCGAGAACGCGTTAGAAAAGATGATATAAGCTCGTAGTGTCCTACGTGAAACGAAAGATTGATTGCAAATTTTGTTTTTATAATTAATTTAATTATTGAATGAACATATAAGTGGTGTGATTGAATCTTTTTTGTGAAAACGATTCTAAATGCTCTATAAGAATAATTCCATTTTGTTGAAGTATTGAATTATTTGAATTATCATTCGAGAGACAAGAGAGTGGGTAAAGAAGAATCAAACGGAATCTCGAATAAAGAGTTGTGAATCGCTTTTGTGAATCGTCTTCGCGAAAGAAATGCTTCAGCTTTAAGATTTATCAATGTCCACACCTGTGCATCGGAACTTTAACTGACCCCCTCTCCCCCCCAATTTCTTGGAATTTCTCGCTCGCGGCCGAGCTTCCGATCGCGTTGTCGATAAATAAAAGGGATCATATTACTGAAACCCGAGGAGCAGTTTTATTTCTCATTTTACTTCATTCAATTCGCGAAGGGAATGTTTACGATTTAAGATGAATCGACATCCACAAATGTACTTCAGAAATTATTCGTAGGAAAAAAAGAGAACTGTTCTAAATTCTTGTTTGAAAAGCTGTTACTTTGGACAACTATAATATACAGTAGGCTCTCGTGTAACGTGGTTAAAGTATCACAAGTTATATGAGAATTATTCCCTGTACGAGAATTTTTCTCGCCTAACACGTGTAATCTACAATAATATACTCGAATGATTATTATTTTACCAACGTTTGTTCTCTGCGCTTTATCAAATAGGACACTATATGAAACACAAGTGGCATACATACACTATTGGTCAAGAAAAAGCGTATTCTCATTTTACACCTTACACGTCTACTGTATTTACATCCCTTTACTAAAATCTTTTACAAACTCAGTAGACACCTTCACTTTCCCTCCGAACGAATACAATTATTTTCTTACAGTTTCCCCCGATTTATTATCAACGAAGCAATAATATCTGGTCGCTTCTGTATTTGCTGGAAATTACAGGTAATATACGACGATGAATTCACGCTTGAACTCATCGTTTCAGGATATTTTCTAAGACTATGAGAAAAGTAGAAGAAGGCCAAGAAGACCGAGAAGAAAAAACGGGAGACAAAAGAGAAAAAGCAGAACGAGCAACTGCTGCTGCTGCTGTTGCTGTTGCTTTACAGTCTCCATTTTGAGCGTGGTGCTCGTTTCGCTCGGTTCGCTGCTGACTCGCCTCGTTCGTTTCTTCGCTGGCCAACTCGCCCGTTCGTTCTGGCCGCAGCAGCACCGTATACTCTTCTCTCGAGAGAGTAAGCGAGCAAACTCCTTGCCGGAGAACAACCTTGACACAATCGAGACTCCGCTCGCTGCTGCCTGCTTGCCTGCCTGCCTGCTGCGTGCCTCGAAACGAGGATTATGTCTCACGCTACTCGCTCACTCGCGCGCGAGTAACCGTGCTGGATGGAAAGGAGGAGAGCGAGCGATTCCCGCGCCCAGAGAAGCTCGGGCCTGAGCCCGAGCTTCTCCTCTTCTTCTTTTTCTCTTGCGCCGTTCCAGAGAGTGCTCCTCCTCCATGCTTCGCCCACAATTTTAGCCCGTGCCTCTCGAGGGCCAGAGGAGAAATGGGAAGGTGAAATTGGCGAAGGATAGGAATATGAGGAATGGGAGAAATTGGACGGGAGAAAGATGAGAAAGGATATTGGGTTTGAGGAAAAATTCGGGTGCTTTTTTTTGGTTTGAGAAGAAATTCTAAGGGAAAGTTTAGATGTTAATTTGTAGGTGGAGTTTAGACACGCGTGAATTTTGTCGTGAAAATACGGAAGGATTGAGATTTTATTAAGAGCGTGAAACTTTTGTTTTTATGATAAATGTTTGATTTGGATCCGTTTTTGTAGTAGCTCACGCATAAGTTTTGTTATTTTCCGGAGTATCTTTGGTTTCATTAGTTTTAGGCACGACCGCAACAGTGACTTATTCACAGTAATCGAAAGAGTCGAAGTCTAAATGGTAAAGTGTTCTCTAGCACTTGGAAATATACACGGTCACGACTGATCTCAAGGCAGGGGCACATTTGGAATTTAATCTCCTGGAGAATTCAGCTAAACGAATAATTTTCCTTCAAGTGTTATTTCTTAAAGTATTTTTAAGGCAAATTCAATGCAATTCATCGAATAACTTTAAGGATAACTTTTTGCTTTGGAGACCCATGCAAAAACGAATTTCAATACATTTAAACGAAGATCAGCGAGATGGACATTTGATTGTTTCACTGGAGAAAACAATTTATTGGGAAGCCACATTGCAGAACGGTAGATGGCTCAATACGTAGCAGGTAAAAACAAATTGAAAAGCAAGATCATCGGTGGTGCTTCACCCCCCTTTCTATCCATTTCAAATGAAAACTTCGCACGTGGCCTGTAGAACGGACGCGAGCGAGCGAATCCAATAGTGGGCACCAAGAGTGGCTTGTGCGGTAGTGTTGACATCGGCCGAGTGAAAAACTACTCTGGACTCGATTATCGAGAAAATCGATATGTGTAACCCGGATCACCGAAACACGCGCGCTTTAGCTATAAATATGAGTGATAAAAAAGTATTTCTCACGAAAGTCATACCTTCTGTCCAACGTGACCACACGCATGTAAAAAGAAACTTGCATTCTACCTTCAAATTTCAAGCAAAAATAATCTCAGTAATTTATCCATTATTAAGATCACTGCAATCTAAAGTACCCGAATATATTCTCAATTCTAGAAACTACCTGCACCCAAAATTCCCTGAAAAAAATTATAGAAAGAACATTATCTGTAACTATAAATTGCAGGAAGGTGAAACGAGTGTAATACACAATACATCTAAATCTCTAAATAACAATACATACGTAGTTTTCATATTCTGATCGAAAAATCCTTTGTTAAAATAGAATTAGAATACATCGTCGACAGACCTCTGGCACAACAGTAGCCGGTAAAGTATGCGATCCGACGGTCGCTACAATTTCAAGAAGCAAATAGGATGTTTACATCGCAAGCGTGGTAGAACACAACACACATCGGTATGCGACCTTTTCCCCCAATACAATCATCAACAGTGGCGCTCTCAAGTCCGTCCTGTGGCAAGCATCGAAATTCTCGATCCCACCAGACCAGCTCGCCGAACGACGCAATTATTTTCGCCTTTTTGCACGTGGAAAAAGCCTTTAGACGAGTAGCAGAAGGCAACGAGGAACGAGGAATGAGTGGCAACGGTGGTCACAAACTCCGATGGAATAGTCGATTAATGGAGATCGCGCAACGAGACAGAAGCGAGTGAGAAAGATACGGGGTAGTGAGGCAGAGGGAAAAACATTGGAAGAGAGGACGAGAGAAATTGACGGATGATCGAAGGAGAAACGTCGATATTCGATTACGGGCCATTTGACCCAAATATTTTTATCGGTTTAACGAACTCGTGAATCAGCAAGATGTTTCCATTTCTCTCTCCTCCGCCATCCCACACTCTGCGTTTTTTTTTTCATCTTCTTGTCTTTCCTTTCGTCCCATTGTCGTCTCCAGCCGCGTGTTTCTCGCGCGGATAAAAAGCACGCGATAATTTTTACACTCCTCGTTAACACGTGCGTCGAATAGTGGCGTGCTTGAAACGTTTAAAGCCACGAACGGAGGAGTCTCTCTTGCGATAATCGAGGATCGATGGAGTCAATGACATTGAATCCGCAGTCTCGTGGGCTGATATGCCGGGAAATCGATAGTATTTAATGCCACGCGAGTCGTCGGAATTATCTGCTCGAGTGGCAAGACGTTGCCGCGAGGGGTTCGACGGACAATTGTGAACGAGGTATAAAGCGAATCGTGTTTCCAAAAATCGCTCGACTTGGCTGATATCAATTACAAAGAACGGCGAATTGTCTGCTAAATAGAATCCACGTGGTAAAACGAGAACTAGAGATACTATGTAATTTTGGTTTAAGGATTTTTTGTCAGGTCTGGGTTAAACGACGATAAATCTTTCATTTGATTTTTAGGCACGACCGTAAAGAGAGTGATTTATTTAGAAATAGAAAGTTTGTTTACTTCTGAATTTTGCAGTGGAATTGTTAAGTTGTTCGTAAAGAACACGTTGCCTGGCATAGATGGAAATAGTAGGAAGCAGAGGGATTCAAGGATCGTTTTTGCATTCTCTCTTCAGCAACGAGAACATCTGCTAGGGCCCAAGCGATACTCGATACGCGAGTAGGGAGTATAGTATAGAAAGGTGGAGCCGGTAAGTGGCTAGGGTCGATGTAAACAAGGCGGGACGAACGAGAAAACCGGCACACCGGCCAACTTCCCTTTCGGAAGAGCGAGAGGAACGATTGCTACACGCGTATCGATCGATAGACTCGCGCATCGATCACTACCGGTTGGGATAACGTGAAGAATAATAAAGACGTCCGTAACGATCTCTCTGTCTCGTCATCTGGACAAAGGAAATAATCTCATGATTCGTTATTGCCAAGCAAGTTTTTTATATCCTTCCTCGAGACTTGAAAAAGTCAATTTTGGGATAGAGAAAAGTTAAACGTATTTCATTAACGATATTCACGATTTAACACGTCGACTGCCTCGTCACCTTGGATTTTGGTGACTGTTAATTAATTGCCCGAAGCGTTAATTAAACTTTCAGATACTTATTATGATCATTTATAATTGGACACGACAGACAACGTGTGAAAAATTCTTCTGCCGTCTCTTCCCTGGTCTCTTCTAGTCACCATGCTTCAATACACTGTCCTCACCCTGTATATACATCAAGCGAAATAGACTTGAGTCGAGAATCGCGCAGCAGATATGCGAGTGCAAAGGGTCACAAGCAAACTTATCTATTATACGATGATTTAAATTCGATGCACCGACGGAAAGAGCCAAGAAGCTCGTCATAATCGATCCAACATCTTAAGATCTAAAGAAAAAGGATTACTTTCCTTATTGCATTCACCGAGAAACTTATAATAATAATAGAGCATGGCACCGTCGGACGGCGTCCTCGGAGCAATTTTTATCATCCTAAGAAAATGAGATTTCATTGTCATTATCGTGGCCTGGCATTAATGTTAACGTTATTGTGTCAAGTCTCGATCGTCCATCGATCGTGGACCAATAGGCGAACGTTACCAAGAATTAACGAGGCTTTAACCTGCCTTTAATTAATTAAGGCGGACGCGCGTAGACGCCAGGAGAATTGAAGCGACGCTCGTCGAGCGTGGCGTCGAAGCGACGCCGTTGTCGTCACGAGACGCCACCGTGCCGTCGGCAAACGAGGACACAATCCAAATCCGCGCATTCAGTGGAGTTTCCGGAATTTCGACTTTGCCACTTCCTCGTGCCACGTCGCAAAAAGTAGGATGAATTGAAGCGGTCGTTGAAAGTGGCCAAAGTGCGCAAGGAATATTCGAGAGATGAGAGTTCGTTGATTCTTGCCGAGGAGTCTCGCGTCCGACGGCAATTAGTTTCGCGTTGATTTACAAGCGAGCCCCGCAGGCTAGCCTCGAAGAGTTTCTATCGAGGAACTTGTGTAAAGTGAAGTGGCGTGGTTGACTTTAAAACGAACGGAAACGAGGCTTACTTACAGCCAAAAGGAAAATTATGTTTCTTAAGAGATACAGGAAGCGTCCGACGTGAGACGTCGCGTGGCGCGAACTAATAGAAATAATTTCTTTGCTAATTCGAGGAGCCTTGCCTCGTGCATAATCTGGATTGCATCGTCGATTTTTAGGCACGACCGTAAAGGGAGTGTCTTATTAGGAGGTGGAATTAAAAGTTGCTCGAGGTGGCGTCGCGAAAGACGCACATCGAAAATTGGATTTACAAGCTTCCTTTTTATCATAGCCATCGACTAATCCAACTATGGTACGGTGCCCGAGGAAATTCAAGTTTTAATTGTATCATTAAAAGTCAACACGGGGCACCTCGGGCGGCTCGTAAGAAAATACCAGAGCAGAGGGAACAGAGGATAAAAAAATAGTAGGAAACAATGGAAATTAGGAGCTTCCTCGCTGTCGTCACCTACACGCGTTTTAACATTATTCCTAAAGGGATCGGTCAACTGATCGTTTTTAAAATTTCGATTAGAATTTTCTACGTACAACGTAATTGCATCGCCTTTAAATTTCACGACCTTTCCTAAAATATACATACAATACATTTTTCAACATTTTGGGAAAAATCGCAAAATTTAAAACCAATGCAATTACGTTCCACATCGAAAATTCTAATAAAAATTTTGCAAACGATCATTTCACCTATCGTGGCAAGAATAGTGTCAACGAGTGCACATTCTTGTTTGTTTCCTTCACTCAACTCTCCTGCACAGTGTCACGTCACTGACTTCGATCTGCCTCGATCCGACACATTATTCTGTACTCTAATTCGCGAAGAACAAGCACAAGAGAAAGCGTGTACCGTGCAATTATCGAAACAAAGGCAGAAACACGAAGCTCGGGGGCGAAAAAAGGAATCGCGCGAAAATGAGAATGGGGGGAAAGGTTCGTTAATCGTGTTTGTGCGAGAGCCCGACGCAGTTGGGTGACGCCGTGAAAGCGACGCCGGCGGGTCGCCTCTTTCACCGACAGAGAGTTGCCAGGTGCGACGGCAGCAGGAGAAGCTAGCATGAAAAAATCGTTGCCCAAAAGCAACGGACAAATTTCATTGTTCTCTAAAAAAAATAGCAGAAAATCTGTACGACGAAAATATTACAAAGAAGAATTCGAAAAGTGAACTCCGCAAGCAGAAAGAAACAAATAGAGAAGCGAACGACAACGTTGGAGGAACGAGGTCCGCGCGCCGCGGCGTCGACGTCGCGACACGTAATACGTCGATGAGCTGGCACGAAAATTCCCGACGGAAAGGATCGCGCTTCGTGCGGCTGGATCCGATTCTGGGCGCGCGTTTCGCGTGGTAGAGGGTGATAGGAGGGAGCGGCTAGGAGGGCGAATAGAAAAGCACGTGTAAAAAGGGGTGGGGGATGGGGAAGCCCCGGTTCGGTGACAATAAATATTCGCTAGGAGCCAGCCACGTGACGCACGCGTCCTCTTTCTCTCTTTCTCTCTCCCTTTCCGTCTCTCTCTCTCTCACTTACTCCGAAAAAAAAGCGCGAGGAGGGGGGAGTTGGACGAGAAGGGCTGCTCGAAAAGCGAGGCAGACGGTTTTCGAAGGCAACCCACCCTCTCTCCACTTCCCTTTCACCCGGATCGCGGGGACTACGAGCGAGTAAATACACTATCTGTAATCGACGACGGTGCGTGGCCTCGCGAGAGGGCCATACGGGCAGGGACGACAGTGCGGCGGTACGTGGTGGCAACTAGCGCGCCACGGGTTCATTGTCCCGTGCGTTGGCCGTGGTGGAGGAGAGAGCCCCTTGTCGAAAAGGAGAGGGTCCCAGTCGGGTCGGGCGTAATGCCGACTCTGGCCTCTGCTCTAGGCTCCTCTCCACCAGAGAGCCAAGAGTGCTAGGCCAGGGGACTCACCCTACGTGTACCAAAACTCCCCACGGTCCACTTACCAATTGTCCAACTTGATCAGCTCCTCGGGCTTTTTCGTCTTCCGGTCGGCCTTGAGTCTGAGCGCCTGCGGATAGAGCTTCAGGACGTGCTCGAACTGATTCGCGGTGCCCTCCGCGAAGAAAGTCGCTGTGTCTTTCACGGAAGCCATTGTGATAACTAAGCTTCGTGGTAGGGCCGTCGGAGCGCAGCACCAGCGACTCGGTGCACCACACACCGCTCTCCGTCACTCCTCCTCTTCCACGGGCTCTTGGTCTCGCTCCCTCGCGTCGTCGATTCCTACTCCCGCTCCTCCTCCCGCTTCCTCGTCCGTACCTCTCCCTCTTTCACACCGTAGATCGTCGTCCTCGCTCTCTCTCTCCCTACTCCCCTTTCCGCGCGTGCCTCGGGAGAGGACCACGCGAGAAATCCTATTTTACCCTCTGCCTCGTTCGAATTCTCTTGGTTTCACCGGCGGCGGTGATACGCGACGGACGCGTGGGACGACGCGTTTCTCCAACGACGGTGCACCACCACCACCACCCACCACTCTCTCTATCGACGGGAACCAGCGTTGACGACACCACGCGCGTCAGCCGACGACTAAACCCGCTATAGCCTCTTTTTTCTTTCTTTCTCTCTCTCTCTCTCTTTTTCTCTCTCCCGCTCTCGTTTCTTGCACTCTCTATCTCCTTCTCTCGATCCCTCGAGATAAACGCCCGACCCAAGGTGTTCCTCCTCTTCGTTCGTCCCACGAAATTGAAACGATCCTCCGGAGGTTTGGTGGTGGTTCGTTCCTCAGTGCTTCCAGAAGAGAAGTTGGCTCGCGGTAACACGCCTGAACGAGGAGGTGCTCGGCTCTCACGAGACTGGACGTCGTGCTCGGGCAGCGCTGCGAAGACTCATACGTACACTCTTGTAAGGGAAAATCACCGTGGTTACACACCGAGAGCTCGCCTTCGGACCTCGTTCGACTGTCCCGGGTGGGGAGTGCGACTCGACGTCGCCAATAGGGAGCAGCACCGCTCGGCGTGTTTCTGCCTTCTCTCTCTCTCTCTCTCTCTCTCTCTCTCTCTCCTCTCCCCTCGTCAGTAAAACTCCACGTCTCTCTCTTCCTTCTCTCCCTTCTCGCGGGGACTCTTGTCGCCTTTCCCTCTCTCGTCACGTCCTACCACCGTTTCTCTCTCTCCTCCACTCCCTCTCGTCTCCTCGGGCCACCCTTATTATTTCTGCCGAAAATTTTGGCCGTTGCGCGCGCGCGCGCTCGAGCGCGTGCTGGTAAAATATCGAGAGAGAGGAGAGCGCGGTTAGAATCGAACGACGCGCGGGGTACGAGGGCAGGAAGCGGCGCGGGGTGCACACCGGGCTATTGGAACGGGACCTGGGGTCTAGCGCGGACGGAGAAGAGAACCTCCTTTCTCCTGGCTTGGTCGGTAGTCGGACGAGAGCGGCTCACCAAACGTGCTGTAGTATTTTCCCCTGGCGAAACACCCGGCACACTCGTCCTTCCTTCTCTCTCTCACACTCTCTCTCTTTTTCTACCCCTCTTTCTCTCTCTCTCTCTCTCTTCACCGTCCCTCGCTCTTTGCAAGAGCTTTGTGCGAACGCGTGTTGCGGATCCCCCGCCGGATGTCCGCGATATAGCGCGTCGTCCCCCACCTCACGACCACGCGAAAGCGCACACGCATATACTCGCGTGGTATCGTCGCCTCTGACACACAGAGGCAGGCGCGCGCGCGACGTCGACCCGCGCGCGTACTTCGATCGTCCGCCGCCCGCGAGACTATGCCCGCGCGCTCTTCTCTACCGCGCGGCGGCTACCGCGCGCGGCCTCACCACACTACTCAGGGGTACGTACACCACACCAACCCCCTTCGCTCTATTTACTCACGATCTATCCCTTTCTCTCCCTCTCTCTCTTTCTCTCTCTCTCCCGTTAGCCCGTCACGGACGTTCTCCACTCTCGAAGTCAGTTCTCCTCTACGCGAAAGCGAGAGAGACGAATTCACGGGATAACACAATCCGCCTGCTCGTCCTCCTCCGTAATTGTCGCGCGCGCTCGAGGAAGGAAGAAGGGTCGTTGCTAATACTCTCGGTCGTTGTGCCCGCGCGCGGTCCCATCGACGGTCTTCTCTCTACCCGCGCGGAGTTTCTCGAGTCAACAAGGACGACGGTCGGCGGCGATGTGTTTGCGCGCTCGTCGTCGACTCTTTTTCCCTCGCGAGAAACGGCCTCGACTACGCTCTCACGTACCGCGCCGCCGTCCCGTCGAAGGGAAGTGGTAGTAGTGGGTATCGCGTATGGGCCCGCCTCCGCGCGCGCGCCCAGCCAGTAGTCGTCGCCACTACCACCACCACCACGGTTGTATCTGGTGTCGGCGAATGTGGGGAGGCTTCGATATTCTCCGTTCTTGTCTGGTGTGGTAACGCGCCGTCGTCTATCGCGCTCTCTCTTCTCTATACGTGCGAAGCGAATTCGCGCCCGCGCGCGGCTTGACGAAAGAGGGAAAGAGCGCGGGCGGAACACGAAGCCACCGAAGTCGTCTCTCGTTTTTCTCTCTCTCTCTTTCTCTCTCCGTCGGTGTCTCTCTTTCTCGGCTCACTTTGAAAAACGGGAACACGGAGTGCGCCACGACGGGGAGAACCACGCTGAGCCAATCGCGCTCGCCAGCTCAGGGTCTATCTCTCTTTATCCATCTGTTTCTGTCTTGCTCTCTATCTATCCCTCCCTCTCTCTCTCTCTCTCTCTCTCTCTCTCTTTATCTATCTTTCTATCCATCTCTCTTCCTCTCGGTGCACGTTAGTAAAGCGGACGACCGGGTGAGGCGCTGCCTTCTCCTCGTCCCCTTCACCCTTCTACCCTCGAGCACCATCCCGACAACCTCCTCACTCCTCGTTTCCCCTCAAGCGCTCGATTCTCCCCTCTCTCTCTCATACACATATTCTCTCATTCTCTCTTCTCATTCCTCTCTCTCCCTCCTACACTCCTAGTCTCCTCGGTGCAATCTCGTTCCCTTATTCCTCTCTTCAATCCCCTAGCCCATCGTGGGACTATCTTCCCCCACCGTGGGCGCCCAAGCAAAAGGAGACAGAAGGACGAGGACTGCGAATTGCGGAGCTTCGTCCGCCGTATATTTCGCGCCGAAATATTCCCTCCCGTCCGATCCCCACGGTTTTCTCTCTACCTCCGATCTGCCGCGCTCTACCCACGCTACCCTTCTTCTTGGTAGCCGAGAGAGCGCCCCGTGTAGTCGCTCGATATCCTCCTCGTGGAGGTTGCGTAGCGTTCGCTCGATCGCGCTGGGTCGTCCGACTGGAAATCGATGCTAAAGCCAGGGTAGAGGCGCGCAGTGGTGCCGTACCCGCGCCACGGCTGGCACACACCGCCCTGTATCCGACCACTGTCGGCCACCTTTGTGTGTGAGTTCCTCCTGCCCACACATTCAGCCTCGCCTCGGCCTCCTCTTCTTCGTGTGCGAGCCTCTGCCAACACACTCACGTGCAATTCGCCTCGATGCTGCATGCGTCACGGTCGGTGGTTGCGTGTCGCGCCTGTGCTTTGCTCGCTTACACAGACACACGGACTGACACACGGAGGTTGTACTCCGCACGACGGATTACGACGAGCCTCACAACCCTCCTCGTATCACGCGTGTTTTGAAAAGTTGTCATTGTTTCAAAACTCCCGCTCACCCGACCGATAGAGTCACCGTGCGCCAGGGCGGGAGTTTCGCCTTTTCGAGAATGCCGAGGAAGATTCTTCATCGCGAACCGGATGTGTTCGCGCTCTTGCGAAATGGAGCGATTTCGGAACATTTTTGTTTTTTTGGTAAACATGCTGCTCGCGTGCGAGGGACGAGTTCGATATGATGCGGATCGGTGGTTACCGATTTACGGTAAATTGAGAGAGAGAGAGAGAGAGAGAGAGAGAGTGAGTGAAAGAAAAATTATATTTATTGCATCTTGAGGCACGCCCGTGGAGCGGTCGAGCAAAAATGACAAAAGATATACAATTCGCGTCATGATGAGGAAGCCTTATAACATAAATTAAAATATACACAATGACAAATGTAAACGGTACAATAAATAAAACACTAACAATCAAGACCATCCGAAATAGAAAAATCGACAGCAAGAAGACAGTCATGAAGAAAGAGGAATAGGCCGCTAAAAATTCTTGTGCTCTTGCTATATGTACAAGATTTTTAAAAAACGCAGACCTTTTTTTGAAATACTCTTCGAATCACGCCATTCGCTTGCGAATTCGAGACGAAGTGTTTCAGATCCGGCGTAAAATCCACGCGTCCTTGAAACAATTTCCAGTTTCATTTCTTCCCATTATTCCCTCGTCGAAATCACGAGGCTTTTTCATTCGAATTCGCACCTCGGTTGGTCCCTGTGCCCGATGCATCCGCGCACGTGCGAGGGCCTAGACGTATACTCCCTGCATGCGAACAGACAGTGGAGATGAATACGTCTATACCAGCCGTACAGAGATACCAGTGATATAGTAACGCTGGTGTATAATCAGTCGCTCGATTGTGTGAGAGTGTAGGTTGTGCGTGGTGGTAGAGTGTAACGTGTATCGTGAGATCTCGGTTCGCTGCCACCACCACCAACTACCACCACCACCGTGGCTGCCTATCACTACTACAGCGATGGATTCACTACCAATGCTAGTATCGTCGCCACCACCACTGCCTGGTACAACCGCTAGCTGCTAGGCTCGTCTGGTGCGCTGCTCGTGGAAAGTGCCGAGTGAGCGCTTGCGCCTCGGTAACTTTCCATTGTCATTGCTCTTACCTAGCGCAGACCGAAGAAATTTCCCGCCCAAATCTCCAAATCCTGAGATCCTTAAGGACCATGGGAATGATTTCCTCACAAGCGAGTATCCTTTGAATTTACAAATATTTTTCTTTTTCACCGTACAGTTTCGCATTCGTCAGCAGCACTAGCGCGGCGGAAACTCTTGGCTTAGAGCAAACTGAAGAAATTTCCCGCTCAAATCTCCAGATCCTGAGATCCTTAAGGACCATGGAAATAATTTCCTCACAAGCGAGTATCCTTTTTGAATTTACAAATATTTTTCTTTTTCACCGTACAGTTTCACATTCGTCACCAGCACTGGGGCGACAGAAAAGTCTTGCTCTAGCGCAAACCGAAGAAATTTCCCGCCCAAATCACCAAATCCCGAGATCCTCAAGGACCGAGCGAATAATTTCCTCACTCACGAGTCTTCTTCGAAATTACAAATATTTTTCTTTTCCACTGTACAATTTCGCACTCGTCGCCGACGCTGGCGCAACAGGAAAGACCCGCGCGCACGAGCACGCTCCCAACAATGGGCCAGGTAAACGAATGCCCGGTGGTAACGGGAATTACATCTAACTTTGGTAATAACGCTTGGACACCGACCTTCGGAAGTTTCACCGAGTTTCACCAAAGAGACGACACACTCGGTATGGACACATCCAACCTATAAAATAAATAAATCCAGTAACATTCGATTCCATTCAAACACGAAGTTAAAACACCCTTGCAACCCACGCAATAAATAATTCCAGTAACATTCGATTCCATTCAAACCAAAGTTGAACCAAAGTTGAAACAACTTTAAAATATCAACCAGACTCCACGAGTCGCTTTGGTATCCGAAGAATCGAAAATATCAATAAATCCGAGGATTCGTCGAACTTACAAAAATCACACGGAAGGACTGTTACAATCGTAATGGCAGGGAGCGTTAAACATTGAGAAACGACCGGTTGCCGTGATCGTCCAACCCCGTGGGCCCGCGCTAAGTTACGGCTAAAGTTACGGAGAGTGGACGAGAGGAGGTGAGAGGCGAGAGGGCCGGTTTTCCTCTCTCTACTCTACTCGACGGCTTTAGCAGGCAACCAAACCGGGCAGGCGGCCATAAGCCCCGCAATATGGCCGTCGACTCACCGTTATGTGCTGAGGCATCGGCGGAGCCCTCGTGCCCCCTATACAAAAGAGAGAGGCCTGACCCCCTCGCTGTCCCTCGGGCGCTTGAAATTCAACCCCGGCACTGTGCTGGCCGCGTGCTCTCCAGGGTTGCCAGATCGGCGTTGCCAGGACGCGCGCGCGGTTGCACGTAGCCGTTATCGATGCGCGCCGTACACCCGGACAATAACCTAACCTCAAATTTAACTGCAGGGACGATGAGAGAGCGCAGCCGGCGCTATCAGCGACCGCGAACCGCAGAATAGCCTCCTATCCTCCCAAATTGCCTAGAACTTTTGGGTCGGCTTCTTTTTAATCGGTCATCGGGATTATTACCACCCCCACAGCTGAATATCGATTCTAAATCGCACTCTGCACGAGTTTCTAGACTTCCTTGGAATATTTCCCTTGTCTTTCTCCAGGTGGCTATAATACCGAAACGATTTTAAGGGTAGAGGGTGATTTTGTTTTGCGAAAGTCTCCAAACGACCAGCACTACCTAGACTCGTGTTTCTCCGATGGAGGTTCATTGTATGCTTCCGCAAGTGATACGGTAAATGGTATGTCGTGTGTATTGTGGAAGGAGTATAGGTAGATTTCCACCCTTGTATTCCGAAGAGTGACCCACGGTCCGTTAATTATTCGTCGCCAGCAACAGGTCCACCCTTCTACGGGAAAGATCGGAGAAACCGTGCCCCTGCGGTAGATTTCCATTTTCTCTCGTTCCCTCACCGTGCTCAGTGGAACACGGTAACGACACTTAGGGAAATAGGCTCGTGGCGAAACGTATTTCCCAAAATTCGTTCTCTCTTCGGGAGTGTCGTGTCCCGCGTATTCCTTCCACGAAGTAAGTATCTTCGAGCGGGGCATTACACAAAGGCGCATCCCATAACGTTATACCACGAGGCCGATTACAATGAGAGTGCCTCGAACTCCTTTGAATATTTCGCAATTCAATACGCGGCACTTCGAATCGATAACATTCACCTTTCCCATTTAAACGAAGGTCGCCTTTTGCGCTCTCCTCGGGGAAGGAGGAGGAAGAACAAAAGGTGACGGGGAGAGTAAGAATGGAATGACTTCGCCAAATATACGGCGTATATATTCGCGAAGAGCCGCGCGCCGGTTTACTTCGTCGGTATCTGAATTTCTTGAGGGTACATAATTCTCGACGGGAGGAGTACGGAGACGTCGGGACAAATTTATGTCCGTTCCACTCGAGAAGTATCGCGTAACTGCTTCCTCGGTAACTTGCATGCCAGCGAGCATTGCTGCCTTCGATAGGAGCACGTGTTCTCGATGCCCAAGCGGGCCTGCTATACGACATTGTCGCGAGGTGACATGTGGGCCATGACACGCCGTGGCAGAATGTGCGCGGGGTGGGACGAGAGAGGCGTGTGAGGCTGTGGGTTCGAGGTGGGGAAGGAAACAAGCAGCGAGGGAAGGAGAGAGAGTGAGTGAGCGAAGGAAGCGGACAGTAGTAGAGAGTGAGAGAGAGAGAGAAAGAGAGAGAAGGACCGAAGGTACGCGTAGAAAGGAGAGAGAGAGAGATAGAGAGGGAGGGACAGACAGATAGAGAGACAGAGAGAAAGAGAGAGAAGGACCGAAGGTACGCGTAGAAAGGAGAGAGAAAGAGAGACAGATAGAAAGAGGGAGAAGGACCAAAGGTACGCGTAGATATGAGCGAGGGAGAGAAACGCGAGAGATCGGTGAGCTCCGCTTTATCGTAAGCCAATCCGAGCTCTGTGACCTTGAGCAGCTCTACAGAGAGAGAGATATATTTAGCTGTGAGCCGAGCGTGGCCGTTCCTGCTGCTACCTAGCTCTCCTTTGCGCTCTCTAGGGTCCCTCTCTAGAGTACGACGCGCGCGCGCGCGCGTGGTAGATAATAACGAGGGACCTCTTCTCACCGTGGTGAGACGAGAGAACCTCCGTGAACGAGTGGCCGAGCGGGAGAGAAAAAGGGGAGGGCACGACAAAACCCTTCGTTGACGCGTTTGATGCGGTGCAAAAGAATTTTTACTTTTTTGCACGTTCTACCGTCTCTCTTTCTCTCCCTCTCTCCCTCTCTCTTTCTCTCCACGGATGTGAGGCTTCTGAAAGAGCGCCTCGTATCAACACGGAGCAAATCTATTGTAGATTCTCGGGACCCGGATAACGTGGAATTTCCAAGGGGACTCCGTCGCGGCCTGTCGAGCGGAGAGTGAAAACTCTTTTGAAAATTTGCTCCGCGATTAGAAACGCGTTGCGCTCGATGGAGCGAGATAAACGAACGGGCGCGTAATTTCGCGTGAAATTCTACTTAATCTCGGACGGTTCCGTGGGATTATAAATTGCGTTATCGTTCGTCGCGCGTGTCACTCCACCGCTTACTTTTCCAGAGGCTCGATTATGTAGCTTGTAATCTTTGCCTTTCGTCAATATGAGAGTGGACGTGTTGGATCATGCTTAAAGGTGAATTTAATTCGACTGTACAACTGCACGTGGAAATGTAATATCGAAACGAGTCAATGGCAGTGAGGAAACGATCGGAGGGACTGGACGTGGGACTTTGCTCTCGAATTTGGAATTACTCCAAGGCTCTTCGCTCTTTTTTGCTCCCCACTGTTCGTTTCGACGTTCTTATCGAGGCCGTTTCTCGCATCCGATTATAATTCCGAATTTTCTTTCTCCGTGCTTATCTCCTTTTCGCCGAATGCGAGCCGCCACGGGGTACGATGACGAGTTCGAAACCAGTTCTCCTTGGAGGACGAGAAGCAGGAGGAGGTGGTGGCGGGCGCGGTTCACGCGGGGTACTCAGGGTTACTCGCCCCAATTTCCGTGAAGCTCCGAAGCGTTACGAGGCAATTGGATATTCCCAAATTATAGTCGCTACTTCCGCCACCTATCCAGTCCTCGTCCTCGTCGTCGTTGTCGAGCCGAAGGACTCACCCTAACGTCACGGAACGTAGCTACGTTCGTCTCACCGAAATTTCATTTCGACCTTACTCGGTCGAGCACCGTGCTCCTCTCGTCGTTCAATTTCACTCGATTTCATGTAATTACGGGTAGTTTTGTTTGAGCTTACAGATCTGAGGTTAAGCGTTCGTCCATCCTCTCTCTTTTTCTTTCTCGGGGCATCTCTAATTGTACTTTGATATTAATTTGTAGGTATGGAAGTTTAGTGATTGTTTTATATTTATTTCGATTTTACTTTTTATCTTTTTTTGGAGGGGGATTTTTATGCTTTATTTTTGCTTTGCATTTGAGCTGTATGCTGCGGTGTAGGGAGAGTTTGAAAGTTTCGTTTTGTTTTGACTTTATTGTATTTTTAGGTTGGGACCCTACGGCCGAGGGTCAGTAGATTAACCCTGTCTATCTATCTATCTATCTATCTATCTATCTGTTTGTATCTCTCACTTCTCTCGAAGAATTCGAAAAGTTTGGAACTTTGCAAGCCACGCAAGCGCGAGCGGGCGCTCGAGCGCGAGGGGGCCCAACCCCGAGGGAAAAGCAATTCCACCTGCGAAAGGAAAAACGCGGAGAGCGGGTACGATAGAGAACGTACAAGCGGCGCGCAGGACGGTTTTTATCGGCGAAACGGCTACGGCCCTGACGTAGCGCGGCGAAGGGGACCTCGAAGAGATCGATATCTCGACTTTCCATCGCGCGAGCGCCGCGCGGCTCGCCGCCTCGAGCCTCGTAAAATTTCGAAATTTAAGTTCCACGATCTTTGCACGCGCGCGCTCGTGGGATTCCCCGAGAGCGCGCTTTTAACACTAGAGCTACCAAAGTTGGCAAAATGATTGGTCAACAAAAGAAGTTTCCAGATGAAAAAAAATATTCGTAGTTCTAGTGGTAAAACAAGCGCTTTCTCTGTCAAAATGAGTGGTGACCAAAGCAAATTTCCACATGAAAAAAACAATTTGGTAGTTCTAGCGTCAAAGAGAAATTCTTGTGAGAAATTGATGCAACCGATTATTTTGATCGGTCGGTACTTTTAGTATTACGTTGAGTGTCACGTCACCTTGAATTTTGGTGCCGTTTAGTGAATTATCTAAAGCGTTAATTTAAATTCCAAATACCTATTTTGATCATTTATAATCAGACACTGAAACCGTCACCCACATACGAGTTACGCGGTAGTCAATGTGTTAAAGGCGCTCTTAGCGCGTACCTTAGGCCTTCGATTACCTCAACGAAACACCATGCACTCTCGGTCCCTCCCCTTATATCTGAATCCTGCTCGAATTTCAATAGTGCGCCTGATAGTACCTCGAGATGATCTTTTCAAAGCAACGTTAAAATAATCGATCCTGCTAGACGAGATCATTTAGGAGAATTACAAGCGCGTCGTGGACGAGACCAGTTGTCTCTCGAGTTCACCGAGTTCTTCTTTCTTACGAACCTGGAGACAGGTGAGAGTGATTTCAGCGAGGGTCACGAGAATTCGTCGCTCGTGGTACCGGAAGAAGAATGCACATCCACCACCAGCAGATAGCCGAGAAGAGGAATGTGGTGGGGCGAATTTCCGCGGGATCTATTTACACGGGGCCAATAGTTTGATGCAACAGGCGAGCAAGAGATTTCACTCTCTTACAGACGGTGGGAGAGAGCGGAGGGATGGGATGGAGAAGGGTGCGAGGAGGACAGAAGTGCAGAAGGGACGAGAGAGAAGAGTATGCACGAGAGAGAATAAGATATACATAGGTTTACACGTACAACTCCTACCTACACACGCGTGCACGTGGCCGTACGAGGAGAAGAGAGAGAGAGGAGCGGATGGTATACACAACATAGATACACGTCGGAGGAACGAAAGCGTAAGATGTCGTGAGAGAGGGAGGAAGACGAAGCGAGGAAGATAGACCGAAAGACGGAGAGAGATAGATGGCCACCAGCCGGTGCGGTATTCCTTTCAGTGTGATTGTCATTCATGCATTGTGAATCAGGAACTTTATTTTTAGAAGCGTCTGAATGAAAGTGGAGTACCGGCGTGGTGGTGGTATAATGTCGGTGATGGGAGGAGGGAGGACGACGGAAGAGGATGAGGAGGAACGGAGCGTGAGCAGGAGAGGAGGTGCGGAACGAGGAAGAGAAGCTTGAGAGGAAAGGGGAGACGGTGAACGAGAGAGAGAGAGAGAGAGAGACAGGCAGAGTGAGAGACACGCAGAAAGGGTACGAGGGGAGGGCAGGCCGCGAGAGAATGAGGAAGACGTTCCACCGATCTGTGAGTAAATCGTAGTACGTCCTCACACGTGCCCTCCTCCCTTCTCCTCCTCTTCTCGACGTCCGGTGCGACCACCACCCTCTTCACCCCAGACTCTCCTGCCACCCCCCACGAGCGAGCCATTCGACGTTCCTCGTGTCGACGACGTGAACCCGACGCAATGTGCGATGGGCGGACACGCGACGCAGGCACACGCACGTGCGCACTCGTCGTTTACCTATACCCCTACGAGCTCCGACGGAGAATTGAGATAGAGAGATGGATAGAGAGAGTGAGTTTGGAGGGGGTGGTGATAGCAGTCGTGAGGGGGGAAACAGGGAGGTTTGCGTGGTGGCACGTGCGCGACAGAGAGAGAGAGAGAGAGAGAGAGAGAGAGAGAGAGATGAAAATTGAAGGAGGAGGGTGGATGAGAAGGTGGAGAGAATCCGTGGAAGAAAGAGGACGATAGAGGGTGGGAGTGAGAAAGTTCGATCGTCGGTCGGCCCGAAGTACGGGGAAGGAGACGGTGCGTGGTGCGCCGAGACAGATAGAAGAGGAAGGAGATAGAGAAACGCATGCAGTCGTATGCGTAAGCGCTACACGACGATCCAATAAGTAGTAGGATCATTGACACCGGGCCCGCGCGCGCGTCGGTGGGTTCAACGCCGTCCGCGTTGTACTACGATGTTTACAGTTTAATTCGAGATACTCGAAATGTCACGTGTGCGCACGTTAGCCGTACTACTACGGTGTGATAAACGTGGCTGTTAGAAGCGGATGGTGCCGGCGGGGGCGTGGGGCCGGAATCGTTGCGCGCGCGCGGGACGAGGAGGAGAGAGGTGAGAGGTAGTCGGGAAGCGGAGAGCAAGGGAAGAGAGGTGAACGAGAAGGAAAGAGAATGAGGACGGGATGAGAGGGGGTGGGAGGAGGAAGAGAGAGTGTGAGAGAGAGAGAGAGAGAGATGAATAACACACACAGACGGTTTGACGAACTGCCTCGCGAAATGAGTCACTGCACTTGGGTGTTTACGCTCCTCCTCCACCTCGTCTCTCGGTCTTCTCCAAGGTCCATGCGTTGTAACTGTGTGTACCGTTATCTGAATTGGATTATCAAAGCGTACGCCCTTGACCCAGGACGAACAGAGCGATAAGCTCCGACGTGTAAACAAACACGATGCATCCACCGACACGCCATTTACCACCGCCTTCGTCCACCTCCCTTGAATCGTGGTGCGAGGACAGAGACGCGTCGTTGGTGCGTTTGCGTGTATTCTTGTGATGTGCGTACCCATGGATGAGTTCACCCTTCTTTATAATTTCTAGTATTTCTGGTACCTCGTGACTCGTCCGCGTTCTCAAGTGCGTTTGATGTAGAAGAGGAGGAGGAGGTGAGTCTCTCGAGAGGTTTCGGTAAGGTCGTAACTTCTTTCGATATAGTCGTGTGTGCTTATGATGGAGAAGGCGAAAAAGATAGTGGGAGGTTGGTGGACGAGGTGAGCAGCGGTAAGGGGTGGACACGTAGCAATGACTTCTCGTGAAGTAAGATCAATGGCCATTGCCGTGTGTTACGACGCCCTCGGCCGGGGGAAATAGTCTTGGGCCGCGTGCATTCGGTGCGCCGGTTTGGCCTTGTCAGTGACCTCATCGGTGACGGGCGCAACGAACGCGCGGCGTGTGGCATCAACCGTGCATACCTACCCCTTGCTATCCTCGTCGTAAACGCGTCGAGATCTTTTCTTTCGCGAAATGATCTCTCGCGCTCTTTGGTGCTGGTGGTCGCGCGTAAAATTGCGTAGTCGGAGTAGAAACGCACGTGTCCATCGATTGGCGTATATCGATAGAATAACACTACAGCCTAGTGTTGTCGAAATGGGTGGTCAAGAAGAGAAGTTTCTATGTGAAAAAACATATTGGTAGTTGTAGTGATAAAATACGCGTTCTCTCTGTCAAGATGAGTGGTCAACGGAAGAAGTTTCCATACGAAAGACGAAATTCGTTTAGCGTTAAAGAGAAATTTCTGTGATAAATCGACGCATCCGGTGATTTTGACCGGTCGGTACTTCTGGTGTTAATGCGAGCTCAACTCCAAATTGATAGGAACGAATTTATGGAGTTGTTCCGAATCGCGAAGGAATGGCGATCGTAATTTCTCCGCTATCGAACGGTCGAGTCCGTAAACGATAACGGTTCCGACCACTGCGCGCGCGCATGCGTTTCCCCGGCGGAACTCGTAAATCGGCTGGTATAAAAATCGAACGATTCCACAGGCTGGGCGGAAAAATGTTCGAATATATGCGGATACGGTTGTCCGCCATGGTAGCGTGCCCTCGTGGACGTCGAGGAAAAAAAATCGTCGGCTCGATATGGTTTCGAGTAACCGCGGCTCGATTAGCGTCGAATTGTCGAGTATCGGAGTCGCGGCTGGGCGTGAAAATTTCAAAGCACCCCACACTCCATCCCCACTAATTTGTCGACCAGTTCCAAGCGTTTGGAGCCGCCTCCCGACTACGCCCCTACTCACTAATTAATGTTACGCGAAAGAAACGAATTGGCGCGCTAATAGGACGCATATTTGTCTTGCCCGCGTGTGCAATTATAGATCGAATCGACGTCACCCATGGACGAGCACGGCGAGATCGATTTTACAACTAAATTCTCGCTTATGCCGCGACGACCCATTAACACTTTGATTGCCACGCTGGTTTCTCATGGATTGCTCGTCGCGCCACACTTTGCATTTTTTACTGTTTTATTTTTTGTTGACGTATGATCTTTTAAAATGCTGCAAATTGGGATTAGTGTAATAATTTTTTTCATTATTTCTCTGGAGGTAATCGGTGATGACCGTGGCGCCATAGGAGAAACCGTGCTTTGTCGCATATTGCCATCATGGCAGTCAAAGTGTTAATCGTCCCCTTAACGCGTTTACCCTTTAAAGCACGATTTTCAAAATATTAAACCTATCAATCGAATGCAAGTAAAATAAATTTCTTTGTCAGATATGCTAGTCTATACTGTACAGGAGTGAGAGACTAATATTATAGAAATATCTCATTAAATGACTCAAGACGCATAATTCCCAATGTTGTATTTCTGCAACAGTACATATAAAGGCTTAACGTCACGTTTCTGTAACACGCGTGTCGTTCGAGAATCGTTCCCCTCGTCATTTTCAATTGGATTTTCCACCTGGACTTTCCTCATTCAACTTTCAAATCATTTCCACGTACCCCACGATAGCGTGGCAAGCATTTTCCATACGGAGCCCAGAACATTGTCCATCGCTTCGGGGATTTCTGGAGGGCCAGTGAGTTTCGCGCCGACGCGCGAACCAATTCGCTGGCATGAACGTAACAAGCGGGACAATTGTCGTTTAAAAGAGACCCGACTCTGTATTTAAACGTTGACACGCGCGCACCGGCGGAAGGAGGAGCAGGCCATGTGAGAAGCGGCCGACAGGAAAGGCTGCACTCTACCGGCCTATCGGGCCTCGTCGGCCGACGGTAGAATGTAATCGATATGCTATAAATGAAAATTCTCCCTGCTACCGTGCGCGGATGTTATACTTCCCTATAAATTTACCCCGGGCTGGGTATCCGTGCGCGATCGGCGCGCGCCGCGATGTTATTGAATTTTTAAAATTCTCCCTCCTCCTGCTCTCCACCGCTCCGCCTCCACCACTCGGCCCCACCTTTTCGTATGACTAATTAGATTAAAAGAGATAAATCTCTCCACTGTGCGGGCGATAATCAATTTTTACCTCAAAGTAGATTCACTTTCCTAATATACGGAACCAACGAGTTTTTAAATATACACGTTTAACACTAAAATACACCGAAGATTCTTTCCATATGGAGATTTCGTTTGGTAATGGGTCATTTGACCTGCTTTTGTTAGTTTTAGCGTTAACAAGAGTATGCGTAGGTATATATGTATACACTTGGACGGATTTACGCAAGCCGATGTAAGGTCTGCATAATCCTAGTCCCGCGCGTCACGAGATATTATCGGCTTTTCTTTAAATGTCAAACTTTTTCTTTTTTTATTGGACAGTTTGAGGTTAAGCGCAGGTGAAAGAGCGCTCGATCCAGTTTATCCGTGTCTTGCGCATTTTACGCGAGACGAATGCGAAATAATTATAAATAGTACGATGTGTATCGAGGGGTACTGAAATCGAGACATACGGCCAGATCGTGTTGCCCGTGGTCTCATATTCCGGATTCTGGTTTCCTACGCAGGGCCCAGGCATCCTGGGAGATCTCAAATGGAGTCTCATAGGCCACCACCGGGCGAAACGTTATCTCGCGCGTGTACGGGCACGCGCGTTTCAGGATTGAGAACTTGGGTCGCTTTGCTCGACGATGATAAGATAAGAGCTTTCGGGGATTGGCCGTTGCTTGTTGCCACACAACGAGCCCGATTCGACGAAACGTCACGCGGTGGAAGTGCGCGACGAATCGCGCGCGTCCTATTAACACTGTTCTTACCACGAGCGGTCTAATGAACGTTTTTCAAATTTTAATTAGAATTTCCTGTATACAACGCAATTGCATTGGCTTTAAATTTCACGACTTTTCCTGAAATATCGAATAATATATTATACGTATATTTGATTAAAGACGATGATATGTTGTATATAGAAAATTCTAATTGAAATATTCAGAACGGTCATTTGTCCGGTTGTGGTAAGAATAGAGTTAAGTTTGAGAGATTGCGAGATTGCGGATAAACGGCGATGTTCATTGTGCAAGCAAAATCCCGCCAAAATGAGCGTGTAGAAAATACATCGACGTGAGCCTCTCTCGTCTCGATTCTCCGACGATGTCGAGCATCGACCAATAGCGTTCCAGTCTTTCCCCACCGTGGTTGCTGCTTTGTCGACGCGAGGCGTAGTTTTGCAACGTAATGTTCGCGCAGAAATTGCTGACGCTCGCGACACGAAGCGCGATCGACGACGCAGGCACGCGGTGGACATCCGCTCTTTCACCTATTCTGTTATTGCTTTTACAAAACGACAATGATACTTTTCGCAGAACCCCGTATTAGGACAATAATTACTTTATCTCCTTCGCATTAATCATTATCAACGACTAGAACAAATTGCATCGGTACCTCGACGGAGAATGAATTCCGCTTATCGGTGTTTGCGTATCAATCGAAAGAAGAGTTTCTTGTGAAATTGCTTTCCCTTGTATTTTCGCAAGTGGCAGCGTATCGCGTTCGGTGAAAAATCGAGGATATTTACACGGCATATTAGGGTCGTCGTTTATCATTTTCGTGTACCTTTATCGAGGAAACTATATCAAGGTTAAATGTGAAGTTTGCACGAGGAGGCTACGTAAAATAATGATAATGATAATTTGTGATGTCGTTGGTTGTACGAGGATTTGCATCGTATCGGAGTAAAAAAAAATTCTCCGTGAATCTTACGGTGGATTTCACGTTAAATTTAATTACGTTTAAGCGTTGACTGTAATATGTCGCAGCAATTCTAACCTATCGACGCGGTCGCTGTCTGGCGTGTTGCCGAACGAACGAGACCGACTGTTTGTCTTCCCTGCAAATTGCAAACTTTATCGCGTCGGGCGCATCCACGGCCGTAGATCAATCGTACACTCTCTCCCTCGAATACTGCAAACTCAGTCGGTAATTACGCGCGGGTCAATTTTGCAGCTTCACTCTTCTTATCTGCGCGACCTTTCCAAGTAAAGTCAGTCTTATTATCTCTCCCCGTTACTTCGCGCGCCTCTGTAAATCCGAAAGCCAAGAAAGTATCTTGTTTGGTACTTCGCCACGATAACCCGCGAAAGATTTTTCTGCTCAAAAAAAAAAAAAATCTCACGCATTTCGTCCTTTGAGAAATACTCGAGCGAGTGTAAAAGTGGCTAACGAAATACGCGATATCAGTTATCGTTTTGTATCATAAGATATAGATACGTGGATCGTTCGTTTTGAAAGTGATGAGTCGATTTTTAAAAAAAAAATTGAATAACACATACTTCGTGATTAATTCAGAGTAAATTTTTTAGTTAATTCTTGTTTAAAAAATGGCCTTGTGCCATTTTTAAATTAAACGGTCCATGTGTATATTCTTTTTATAAGCCCAGCAACGTCCAAAAGAATTTTCCGAAAAGATTTCGCATGGTACGTCGCGCGTGTGAAACAATTTCGAGTACAGCTCGAAAACACTGTCTTTCAAGTACGAGAGCGCGCGCTTGATATCAAATCTCGTGAATTCACGTCACAGTCGAATGGTTCAGAAGTTCGAGACTCGTGAGCGATCAGACTTTGGATTGTAACCTCGCGTTCTCGTCGAGGATGCTATGCTCCGTGGTCTGCGCTAATGAACCAGTAGGCCTTTATGGTGGTTTTATTCTCTTACGTCATCAAATCCATTACTGTGGCCTCGGCCTATGCGTAATGCCTGACCTCTGACGGCTTGCACGGGAAACAGGCCAAGCCGGGCTGTTCAGCTAGCTGACGTGTTTTCCCAGTGATAAAGATTGACGCAAAACTTACCCAGAAAACAGTTGGAACTTTATTGTCGGCCTGTTGTACGGATAAAACTGTACGCACAGGGGTTGAAAATGCAGAAGATGGGCGTTTTGTGCGCGTGGGTGAATTTCACGCGTCTAATTAATTTTCTAATTTAATTAAATGAGCGCGTAACGAGCGTTCGATGTTACGAAAGAGAGACTATATTAATAGTATTTTTCTTTTATTTACCGCACAGTAACGGCATTGTGCGATTAAAGGGTACGTAAAAACAGGTACAACGAAAGGCACTATTACTGCTTGGCTCGAGTGATTTTCGTTGCTTACGACGTTCAATGTCAAAGTCCAATACGGTCGGAGTAATTCTAAGGTGAAGAGGATTTAACGGAATACTCCGGTAGAATTCTCGGCACTGCTATATTGCACCTGCCGCATCGGCTTTGCCTGTGCAGGTGCTTAGGGAACTGAAAGACGTGATCGCTTATACTCTTACACTCACCGGACGACGAAGGTTGAAGCTTTATCTTAGAAGCCTCTATAAAACCATATACCTGGCATTTGTCCTAGGTACCTCGTGGTAATCTATATTGCCTGGGTCTTCGAAAAGCCGAAAGTGTAAATTGAACGGCCCCTTGGATGCACGGCATTACCTGGAATATTAATAATAACATGAAGTTTTCCTTGGAATTAGTATTCTCGTAATAGGCGTTTTCTTTTAAGTGGCAGTATTTTAAGATCCTGGGTGCAATTGGTTTTCGTATACGTATACAGGAGAGTAATGTAGAAAATGTTTAGTCAAATAAAATTTGCACTATTGAAAATATTCAGTGAAATATCAATAATGTAAAATTTAATTTTATTAGGTACAACCGTTCACTTGCCAAATCGATTAACTCCACTTTCTGCTTTTCTCATAAATTGAAACAGCAACGCTCTTGATTGAGTCTCTATTTTTTTAGATTTGTAACATAATTTATGGAGTTAATCGATTTGCCAAGTAACCACCTCATACACAACATTACATTGAAATTTTCTTTTATCGTAAATGTAAAGTCTTCGTCTCTGTACGGCTTTTAAAATTGCGCTTTTGGTTTTTTAAAAAGTAACAGCTGCATTTTAACGATAACATTAAGTGCGCAGCGACTGTTTCGAGATTCTAAGCTATTCTGCGCGATAATCTACCACGTATTTAGTGGCCACTTGACCAAATTTTCTTCTGAAAAAATATGAATCTGGAATACGAGGTATTTTGTTAATATCAAGTATGCCCTTTATTTTTCCTGGAAGGTGAACGATTGCATAAACAGTCTTACAGATTTCTGCTTTATCTACTACTTTGCAAAATGATCACGGAGCGGCAGCACTTACTGACGATGCAATACTACACTTACAATAAAGATATATGCATCTTCCTTATCAGGGCACACTCGTATTTACAAATACCCCTCGCAACATCTGTCCGATTAAAGTCGTATTTTTCTCCTCGTGCATTCTTACACGTTTCGCGAGTGTAACTCTTATTTTTACAGTCTCATTCTTCTTAAAAATCTACGTCCTAAAAAACGAAAGAAAATGGACTATCATTAAAATTTTTATTCTCTAAGTCGATATCTAAAAGCAGAGAATAGATCAGTAAACAATTGACAATAGTAGTTGTTTTGCAAGCTCGTTTAAATTATATAATCTCCTTTAGTAATTCCTGTCTATGAAATTTGTTAATAATTGACCATACTCCTACAATTAAAGAACATCTGCTACAATGGAAATTTAGCATTCCGTAGTTAGCACAACAGAATGCAAGCTGCAGATATTCTTTGGATAATACAACCTGTACAGGCTTTACGTCAGAGAATGACGTCAGCCTCATGAACCTCTTGGCGTGTATCTTTGTTAACATTTTCACCGCGCGAATTTAAATGTGTGCTCGCGTGACGCACTCGAAAATGATTGACCCGATGGTCACCAATTAAACAATTTCAGAGTATTACATTCCCTTGAATTTCCACGAATGTCGATTTTATTAAACAGATTTGAAATTCTGTTGCGAATTTAAAATTTTAATTGCCATAAAACCGCGACGAGTACAATCGATAAAATTATTTTTCAAAATCTGATTGCAAATTCACAGGATCCTGTTATCCGTGAGCTGGTCGTGTAACAAGAATGTCTTTTTATCCCTTGAATTTGCTTCGTGCATTTGCAATGCCAGAAGGAGTGGCGTGTGGTGGCACCAAGCCAGCAGACATTGACGAGTATAGTTCTTATCAAGGAGCGCGTAAAGGGTGGAATAGTTAAGTGCAATTGACATTGGCCGATTCTATCTCGAATCTTCCGATTGTCGTGCCACCTGTGATCGAGGTAAAATCTCTTTCACGTTTACAGTCCACGCATATTCGCGCCGTGATCCTTGAAACCCAAGTCGACCATTCGTTCGTCGCGCTCTTCTCTACCATCGAGACGTATGGACGGAGTCGACGCGGACGGATTAAGATTTAATCTCATTAGCGGAATAATGAAGCGTCCCGAGTGAGATGAATGGGCTAGATTTTTGTTACATCACCCTGCATCTCGCGCCACCGAGGCTTCGACGGGACGCAAAACAATTTCCTAAAATTATTTATCCTGCAGAACTGTTTCTTGGAGCCGTGGAGAAATTTTGAAAAACATGTTCTTCGAAGCACGAATTAATAAAAATAGAAATCGTTCAACAACACGTTAACGCTTTAACTGCCACGCTGATTTTCCGAGAATGGCCCGTGGAGCCACACTTTGCACTTTGTTTCTGCTTTTTATTTTGTTAACATATGATCTTTTCAAATTCTGCAAATTGGAATTAGTGTAATCATTTCTTTAATGATTTTTCTGGAGGTCTGGCCATGACCATGGCAGTCAAAGTGTTAATCATTATCACTCCTCGATCTCAGTTAATCTCGTTCTTTTTTAACGCGTTAAGTGCCTACGGACAGGCACTAGAGTTTTTGTTTGCGCCCAGCAGGTCCTCTAGAACCGGTCACAGACTTCAAATTGTAAGACTAAATATTTCGTTGTTAACCTTTTTATGAAATATTATATCCTTTTTCTTAAAGCATTGATTCGATAAAACGAGATAGTCTCACAATCTGAAGTCTACAGCCGGTTCCAGTGGCACTTAACGTGTTAAATGTCCGCATTAATTACGCGCAGTAACGTTTTCCTTTCTTTTCTATGAATTGCAAAATAAAACAATCCATTCCACAAAATTTCAGAAGCGTCCAAACCGTCCATCTAGCGGCCTAACAATAAATGCCTAACATCTCGAAAACTCCCCAGTGTCGACGATGGGACTACTCGAGGCCGGTATCTCGAGTTTTCACACCCACGTAGGTGACTCGAAGCACGGAGGCGAGGCACGTGCATCGTTCCTCGTAATCCTCCTCTCACTCTGGTGGCAATCGACCAAGAGACTCGCAGTGACTCATGGCCGATATGCTCGCGCACCTACTAGGAGAGGAATCGGCTGTGAGAATCAATTGGCAAACGGTCGTCCCGGTTTTTCGTCACGCCAGGGCCGAGCGTTTGTCGCGTGACTCCCTGCGCCTGGTGCGTTCACCTCGCCCGCATCTCGAAAAACATTTAAAAATAAAGCGTACACTCTACTGGTGCCGGTTACGAGAGTGGCCGGCGAAATGAGAAAACAGCGGGCGGTATTAATAAATCCGCTAGATATTCTCTGGCTCCCGAGTGTGTTGTTCGCATCGGACGGTGAGATCGTGGAAACACCAGGCGAACTACCCGAGTAGAAATGAATCTAGTACGTCCGATGTGAAACCTAGTAGGTAGATAGTATTGACTAGATTACATTTTCTTGCTAGCAGCTAGGTCAGTACTAGATAAGAATTTATAGACAGTTTTACTGACGTAGCGGTTGTGTAGTAATACATAGAAAATATGATACTAGATGGTGCTGTCTTTCCCAGAAAATATAATCCAATTACTAGATCGCCACTAGCATTTTTAAATTAGTCAGCGAATCTCTCACGAGCTTGACGACACCGGTGTGAACCTAACATCTCAACTGTCAGCATCTCATGAAAAAATGTCAAATTTACTTGCATCCAGCAAAGTTCAAGGAATTCTTACAAGTTTTAACAATAGTTCAAATGATTTACACCAAAAATCTCGTTTTAAAAAACGAGATGCGAACTTCGCGTATGGCTTGATTGCATCTCACCGAATTTCGATCTTTCAACGTACAGGAGTGATATTTCGAAGAGTTCAACGTCCTGGGCATGAAATGTTAAGAGTTCAGGCGAAAAAACTATAACAAAAATAGTTTATCATCGCAAAGTAAGATGCTGCGCAAAATTAGGGAGTTCATGTCGAAATAAAATGTTTTCTGGATAGCTGTAGACATACTACAACATATTCCAAAGAGTTCGAGGCACTAGCAATGTCGAATTATTTTTAAATAAATAAATACTCTTCGAGTGCCGTACACTTATAAAGAAACTCCTTACTTTTGTGGATCATCTCACTCTTTTCTCTCTCACACAACAATCCGAGTTGTGGTCTATGTGTAAGGGAACAGGCTCCGTGAGCTAGAGGTCTCAGGTTCGAATCTCCTCACCCAAGAAGGTATATAAAAGTGGATTTTTCAATTCAATAAAAATACAAGTAATCGTTAAGCAAATTGAACACCTACTTACCGGCGTTTCAGGAACAACGATACGTTGGCAAAAAATAAGAATTATCCAGAAGTTTATTTTATTTTGCTACTTCCTGTCCAGCCCAGGCTAGGTTACTACTACATTTACATATCTTAAATTTTCTATCTAAGTAGTAGCCAGTTTTTTTGATGCAGCCACTGGTAGAAGTGACCGTTACATTTCAAGCCCACTACTACACACAAAAAATAGACAATTCCGATGTATATATCGTTTTTTCTATATCTGAACTAGACAGCAACGATGTTCAAATTCTACTCGGGTAGCTGCAGAAATTCCGTGCAGAATGGTGGAGCCGTTGCTGTAACCCACTGATTCTTATCCTTTCCAAAGTCACGGAACATTTTTTGATTAGAAGGATAATTTGCGGAACACCAAAATTATTAAGACGATTAACATTAGATGTATCGATCGGCCAACGTGGATCAATTTCTCACGATTTCTCTTGAATCTTGCAACTACCAATTTTTTTTTTTAATATGGAAACTTCTTTTTTTAGACTACTCATTTTGATAAAGAGAGCGTTTGTTTTACCAGTGAAACTACGAATTTCTTTTTTCATATGAAAACTTCTTTAGTAGACCACTCATTTTTACAGATTTGATAATTCTAGTGTTAAGATCATATTTTGAGATGATAGTTCAACCGCCGAGGCGCCGCTATACGACAAAACTCCAAATTATGGCATTTTTGTACGTACTACATATTTACTACCTAGGTATAATATACATTAATATATCTTCAATATAGTACCACTGCTGTAACCAAATTGTTTGTTCACTTATCCCGGTGCTTTGTCGATTACGATTTGTCTGTTGGCTCTATTCGCCTCACGTTTCGGCAAATCAATTTACAAAATGGTAGAATATATACGGCGAATGGTGGTACGCAATGACGAGAACTATGGTCATCGGGGACGTGGGACGGAAGGAGTGAAAATCTTGCGGAGCTCAACGCCATTGTCTGGCGGGGCCTTTGCCTCGTCCCTTTGATAGTCACGAGAGCCTTTCATCTCGGAGAACACGTCGGAGAAGAAAAGGCCTCCTCTCCGCACCCACGAGAGGCCACGTCTTGGAGAAGTGCCCTGAAGACGAGACACCCCGGTGACACCGTCTTCAGACGACGGGGACCGAAATTGCATTTTCGTCGAGGGTTGCCCGCAGACACTCCGCGCGCACACACACACACACACACATTCTCTCTCTTCTCGAACTTGAACGCTCACCTCTTCGTTCCTTCTTTCTTCACCTGATCCGAGCCCTTTTCTCCTTCCACTCGAACGTGGTGATTTAATTTTTTTCCAATTAGCAATTTCCTCCCGTGTACATTATTACTACGTGCTTTTTAGTTCAACGTGCCAATGACAGATTTAAATAGTGCTCAACTAGCGACAGATTATATAAATTTTCTATTTTCATTTAAATCGCCCGAATTTTAACTCCATCCGTTAAACACTTTGACTGCCACGATGGTCATATGTGGCTGGTCACGGGTTTTCCTGTGGCGTCACGGTGATTATTGGTGACCTTCAGAAAAGCGATTTAAAGAATTATTATACTAATTGCAATTTACAGCACTTTAAAAGATCATATGTTACCAAAAAGAAGCACAAAAAAATGAAAAATGTGGTGCTATGGGTAACCCATGGAAAATCAATGTGGCAGTCAAAATGTTAAATACTTAACGGAGTTTATAATTTGCACACTCCGGAAGTGCGCTACGGGATGAGAACGAAGCTGAACTTGTACCGGGAGAAATTACATAGATTTCGTTACCTAAACTGGAAAAAGTGTTTCTAAGAAAGTTTCACGGGATACCGAATGACACGCAATGGCGCAGATCGTGCCTCTGGGCTCATATTTAGATTTGTCATGGAGGACACCTACGTATCTTACTCCCACTCTTGGTTGCTTTAAAGGTAATTTAATTGTTCTCTCACTGAGCACCTTTATCGTCGTACGAGATTACTTCCAATATAATGTCATAATTCGGTGACATAATTCCTACGATAACAGAAGCGATAATAATATAGTCGCATATTCGTAGATACTCTCCTTCTTCATCTTTGGATTCACATTCTCGATTGTTCTACGCGTGGCTTGGATAGCCATCAACTGTAGAAACGAACACACGTGAACCTATTACGTCGCTCGTAGATCGTTGTAAGTGTCTGCAGTTCGATTCTCGTGCGAATCGAAAAACCTTCACGATGGAAACCTTGAGGTAAACCTTCACGCTCGACGATTGACCACGAGATGTTTCTACGCGGGAAGAAACGGCCAACGGATTAATTGCAGGAAGAGAAAAATGCTTCGGGCGATTTCCGCGAGGCACAGTCGATGGTACGTCGACTAACGAAAACACGCGATCCCGAAAGGATGTCGACCGAGAAGTAGAATTTATCTGGACTTTCAGTCGTATGTGTTGAGCGAGTATCATCGAGACACTCGAATTATGAAGCCATTGGAGCGCTTGATAAGGAATGTACACTTTTAGTGTGCCACTTCCTTTGCGGACAATGCGGCAAGTTTATCAGACGCGATATACTTGCCATCGCGTGCAAGTGTGCCTACATAAACTGAAAACGCGTTGTGCGTAAGTTACGTGCGAATTGAGGAAGGACTGAGGCCCGGTTGCACAAGCAGAACTTAAAAATTAAGTTGTACTCGAAGTCGAAATTTCGTTGTACGTGTCATTTCGTATAACTGAAATTCGACTTTAACACTAGAACTACCAAGCCTATCAAAATGAGAAAAGAAGTTTCTGCGTAAAAGAAAGAAATAATTGCTCTAGTGATAAAATCAACGCTCTCTTTGTCAAAATAAGTGGTTAACAAAAGAAATTTCCATATGAAAGAAAAAATAGTTGCTGTAATGATAAAATAAACGCTCGCTCTGTCAAAATGAGTGGTCAACGAAAGAACTTTCCATATGAAAAAAAATATTGGTAGTTCGAATGTTAAAGAGAAATTCTCGTGAAAAGTTTATGCATCCGGTCATTTTGACCGGTTGGTACTTCCAGTGTTAAGTATGATTCAATTTTGAAGTTCACTCGTGCAATCGGGTCTAAGGGCATTCGTTAGATGAAGCGCGCGCGCACGGACGAGGGCTCTCATTAAATAGAGACAAACGATAATTATCTTTATTGAAAGGCGGGCAAATATTGCGAGCAGTTTTTATTGGACGTGGGCGGAAGCGCGGGCCGGCACAATGCCCGTAAATCTTCTAGCAGGAAACGGACATGCGCGTATTCATGAATTCGCCAACCGAGTGAATGAAAATTCCGGTCACGCTACCCGTCCACGCCACCGCGTTCGAAGCGCGAAAGAACTTCGAAACTATCCGCGGAAAGGATTCTAAAATAAACTCGAAGTTGGATTGACCCGCGGGCATGGCAAGAGGTTTGGGTGCACGAGCAACCAAAAGCTGAGCGCGCACGGCTCGACCATTCGCCGCGTCAAGAGCACGATCTTGTATACAGGTCTGGAAACTCCTACAAATTTCGATGATGGATGGTAATCCTCTTATCGACGATTTTTTTGATTTCTAACTGAAGACCTTGTGACCGGATATTGCTAATACATATATAACCCGAAAAACACAAATCTGTACAAATGGTTTGTAACCGTTCTAAACTTTGGATATTGTAAGAATCATCCCCTTATTACATCCCCTTAATTGACGATTTTTTTAATTTTCTAACTAGAGACGTTGTAATCGGATATTACTAATATATACATAACGTGAAAAAAACACAATTCTCTACCATTAGTTTCTTACCATTCTAAACATTGAATATTGCAATAATGTTAAGTATTAAAAGGCCGATAATAAGGTTGCATCTGTCAAGAGCATTCGATCGCAGCGCCTCTAGTGGCTGCAATAGAAATGAAAAAAGGGTCATAATGGGCATCACTTTTCACCCAGGAGTTACCAGACCTGTATACAAGACCGTGGTCACGAGTGCACGCGAACAATATATGTATATACAGTTCGCCGACGTAGCGCCCTGAAACCTACTCGATTCTCCTTGCGAAGTTTACGCAAGTCACCGATCCACTGTCTCGGTTCGTTGCCGGCAACATCCTCCGCGCGAGCAAATTGCCCTCCGCAGATGCATTTAATTGGAAGTTGATTTGTGAAGTAGCTAGTAGTACGTATATGCGCGCCACGGCTTTCATCGGGTAGCGGGCTCTCGTGGCACAAAGGTGATTCAATTTCCGCGCTAATATCGCGAGCCCGTGTATCACTGCGCGCCATTCTGCTGGATCGTGGTCTACCATTCTGAAAACATCGATCCCTGCCAATGGCGGAGACAATAACCCAAATAAACAATGCACTTTAATGTCGCGCGCTCATTACATAAGTTGCAATGTCGTCACGAGGCCCGTGTAATGCTCGTGCTAACGGGGTTTCCCTCGTACCGTCAAGTCATCCCTGTCGTTTCCAAGTTTAATGCCTCGGTCCGATTGGGCAACGCGGCCCAATGGAGAATTTTTCGTTACGAGTCACGCGAGTGACGTCGCCCAATCTCGTGGAATTAATTACGCCGAGGAGATCGTTTCTCGCGAAATTACAGGTGCGCCGCGGGAAACGCTCGTCGTCGCGAAGCCTTATTCGTAACGAGATCTCATCGCGGCTGATGTATCGTCGCGGTTTATCGTCACTCGACGATTTCTTTTCGTCTTTTTTTTTTTCCCCTTATCGACGGTATCGAATATTATTGATAAATCGATCGCGCGCGTTCGTTTCGACGATCATACTCTGGAATAACAGAGAGTATATTCACCACCTTGGAATGCGTCTGCATGCATATGCAACGGGTCACGTATCGGGGACATTTTCAACAAATCTTTTTACGCTAATTGGTTTGCGATACGACGCAACAGGCGATAGATTCGTATCGACGATCTCTCCGTCGATCGGTACTTCTATATCGGACTATGGATTCGCGCTTTATCGGATAAAGTAGAGATAATACCGTTATTCCGAAAAATCGGTTAACTCACATTTATTAGGGCTAACGTTGAGTCCGGATAATAAATGATTGTCGATGTTGATTGGTAAATAAAAATGATCTTAATAAGATGCAAAATATACGTACTTCATTTTAACTTTAGTTTCTACTTTCACATGCGATCTTCGCGAGGAGCATTTTACACGATGTAATCCACATGCAGTAACCCAGGACTAAGCGTGGTGAGAAATAAGATTGTGGGTAGAGAAATAACGATATACGTGAAAGAGATGCGTACGCGGGATCCCGCGCGACGTAAGCTTACGCCGAAAATACTAATTGTCCGAAGCACGGGCCGTTTCGACGAATCTACGAGAACATACGAGAAGGAGAGGCACGCTAAATCGTGACAAGATTACACACCGTGTGGCAAGATCGTAAAAATACAAGATGGCGGCCAAGCAGTCGACACGGAGGATAACATGCGCGCGGCGCACGCAAATTTCCATGCGCCACGACGAAATAGGACGTAAGGAGTGAAGCTTCTCCGGTCACTCACGGAACATCCTACCTCCTAGAAAAACCTTCGAATCCCACGTTCCTTCAATTCTCCACTTAGATATACGCGCTTCCGTTGCGATCGACTCAACGACCGGAGGAAACAAGAGCCCCGTCGTTTGTTGCCATCGCAGAAATAAATATGCACGTCCCTGTGCGCGAAAGTGACTGCGCATTGGCGATCCGAGACACGGACCGTACAGAGAACACGGTGGGAGAGAGAGCCGAGAGTGTAATGCCTGATAAGACGAGCGATGGACAGCCGTGAGAGTGCGTGATCGTACCGTTCCAGGTTTTTGACAGTTCCAAGGATCCGATAAAGTAGCGGAAAGAGGTATTCTGACGGAGGACGCGCTCCTTACATTAACCTCCGTGCCGTGCGGTCGAGTAAATATGCGTTTGGCCGCGAGTCAGTGAAGTCGGTGGGGAACTTCGGTGGGCCCGGAGTTTGTCGCGATCGGTGAAAATCGCAAGGGAACGGAGAAGGCAAAAGTGGTCGAGGCGCACCACGGTGTGGCGTGCGCGTATCGGGTGCTCCAAAAGACCCACCTACGTGTCGCGTATAAGCGCTTTCCAAGTCCTCCTTGTGGAAGATCGGAGCGAGGTGGTGTCCTGTGCCTGTGGTCCTCTCGGCGCGCGCTAGCTCCCCTTTTTTTTTCACCACCACCACGGACAAAGGTGGCTGGCTTTGGTGCCGCCTCCGAGGACTGCTGCCCGCTGTGATATAGCGCCCGCTCTGCTGCTGCTGCTGCTTCTTCTTCTCTCTGTCCCTTTCTCCGCCGTGCCTCCTCGCACCCCAGAGAAGAGGAAGAATGGAGGCGATAGCGAAGCACGACTTCACAGCTACGGCCGAGGACGAGCTCAGCTTTCGTAGGAGTCAGGTTCTCAAGGTTCGTATTCCCTGGGAATATTTTGGCCAATGTGGGCAAACGCGCGACCGCCTCTCACGATCCTCCTTTATGAGTTCGTCGATCCCGTATCTTCGAAAATGCCTTCGCAGGAACGACTGTCGTCCCACGTTCGAAGATATTCGCGATTAACGTTTCTCTCCTCGATAATCCTACGACTCCACCGAGTCGCGAGGTATCTATCTTTTTTTTTTTTCCTCGACGCGTACTCGTTCGGAGGCGCACATGCGAACGGAGTTACCGATTACGTCCTACTCATATTTTTCCTCGATCTTCGTCTATCTTGGTACTTTCCCTCGCATTGTTTATTTTTCTCGTTAGAGATACCCGTTGCGTCGTAAATGCGGGAATATTTAAGGTAGTGTATTGGTCGGTTTCCTTTTAAATTGTGCGAAGTACTCGAACACTGACATTTGGTGTTCGTTGAATTATATTAGGTGTCTTGTAGACTCTTGCGCGAGACAAGTTTTTGCATGCGTTGGTTGTAAGCGAAGGGAGTATTTGGAGTAGGACGAAAGGTTCTCTCTTCTAGAGAAAAAAGACAGTGGACTATAATGTACACAAATACTTTCAAGTATTACCACTGCTATTTTCTACCTAGGCAAAGTTCTATTTATAAACCATTCTAAAATAATATCTCCTGCCTATCGTCTCTATGTGTAAACTGTTGCGTATAGTAATGATTACAAACCGTACCTATTCTTTCTTTCGACCGATACAGTATTAATGTTCCAGGATCACTGTGTTTTGAGATATGTTTTCTACTGTGTTATTACTTTTGCGATCTTTGATTGTTTTTAAATTGTAAATATAGCCATGTATGTTTTACACACGTATATACGATGTGTTACGAGTTATATACATTTCATTTTCTGTTTTAATATTCCGTTTTCAATTAGTATTTCCTGCATATTTGTAGATTCTTAATATGGAGGATGATATGAATTGGTATAGAGCTGAATTAGACTCCAGAGAAGGTCTTATTCCAAGCAATTATATTGAAATGAAGAACCACGAGTAAGTTTCACAGGGTTAACTATTATCGTAAGATTATGGAATATGTATTAAAGAGTAATTTGTTTCATTTTGTAGTTGGTACTATGGTAGGATAACCAGAGCGGATGCCGAAAGGTTATTAATGAACAAACATGAAGGTGCCTTTTTGATCCGAATCAGCGAAAGCTCTCCAGGTGACTTTTCCTTGTCTGTAAAGTAAGTAACAGGTGTAACGAAAAGTACATTATATTTTAGGTTTTTGCGTCGACAGAAAATTAATTACATTATGTGAAATTCTTCATTCGTTTAGATGTTCAGATGGTGTACAACACTTTAAGGTATTGAGAGATGCTCAGGGAAAATTCTTCTTATGGGTTGTTAAGTTCAACAGTCTTAATGAATTAGTAGAATATCATCGTACGGCATCTGTCTCTCGTTCCCAGGATGTTAAACTGCGCGATATGGTACCCGAAGAGGTAAATAAGAACTTACAATTGTTTGTAATAATCAAGCAGAACGATAAGTTATTTTCAAATTGTCAGTCTTGTAAAGTGTATATTGTATAACGTTGCCATAATTTTCACAGTGTCTAGTTCAGGCTCTGTATGATTTTGCACCTCAAGAACCTGGTGAACTTGAGTTTAGACGAGGTGATGTAATCACCGTCACAGATCGTACAGATCAGCACTGGTGGCATGGAGAAATTGGTAATAGGCGAGGATTGTTCCCATCCACCTATGTTACTCCATATCATTCTTAGGTGAGGCAAACACTTATATCGTTAAAATGAATATACTTTTGAGTAAGTGCATTATTGATTGTAACCGAGGGTGAATATATAGATGACGATTATGTTATATTGTTGTAGGCTTTACATGATGCATACAAAGGCCAGAGTTATCGGCCATCTTATCCCACCACCATAACGTACAGAATCAGAATCATTGCAGAATTGATTAACGGTGTTTTACAAATTTCATCACTTAAATGGGCTACCAAGATATACCGGTGGTCTGAAGAAAGTCTTTTGACTTACATTAGATGTACCGCATACTATCAGCTCTTTAGTCCCATTGAGAAAATTTCTCTTACATTTTGAATCTCTTATGCGCGCGAGTACAGAATTTTTTGATGTAACACAAAACAGGGTAGGGTTCTATTCCTGTGTATTACGCCGCTGAAGGAACAAGCTGAATTTCTCTATGGGACTGAAAATGCTGCAACCATTTGAAATCAACATTTACAGGTGTTGTATGTGAACGATAAACATTTGAAGATATAACTTTGAATGGCTATCTCTTAAAACTCTAACTTTAACTTTTTGCTGCGTACAGTTTCACTAGACTCAGTGCAACAGTTATAAATATAATTGTAGAATTGTGCATCGACATGTGATAAATGCAAGTTTGAACGCTATATAGTATTTCTGGTAGTCCATTAAGGGCGTGTACATCACAGATTGATGTTAATCATGTGGAAGCATGTTCATTAGCCATATTAAAGCGGTAATTCATATTGTCTCTGACAAGTCCTTGACATGTTAGTAATTGAAGTCGCATAAACTTTGTATTTTTCAATACAGATTCGCTATTTGAGAAATGGGACCTTGGTGATAAAAGGGCCTAGTACGCCACTTGTGTAAGAAATACAAGAATTTTATATAGATATAGCGTTAAAGCGCGTCGCCTTTTGGCATTCAATGCATACCACTATACTTCTATGTTGTGAACATATTTGCAATTGTCAGCCAAGCATACTTCGGATACGTGGGTTTTCTATGCATATGTAACACGTATTTACTCCTGAAATAGACTTCTCTACAGCTTCAGCAAATTTGAAAGAAAGTCCTATAATTAAGTTGTGTCGGGAATTCAATGTGGATATATTGAACTGAACTGCGCTTAGATTTTCTATAGCCATTATGGCGTAGAAAGTCTTGTTTACCGTTTATTATTTTTTAATATAACATTTAACTTTTGGAAAATTGTTTGTCTTTTCTAGAGATTTATTGTCAAGATGTGAACAAAGATAGTAACTGTATGAATGTCATATAAATGTAATGTATTCTTATTGAGATTCACACACAACGATTGACTGATTCATTTCTGTTAATGTACTTGAAACAGAAATGAAATATAAGAATGAGTAATGAAAATAGTAGACCTTAACAAATTGGTATTTTTCTTTAACTATTGCGATTATGATTTGGATTCCTTTTGTATGTTCAATCATTTATACAATGCATTTCTTCTAGAAAAATGCCAAAAAGCGATACGGTAATAAAAGAGCCATGTGTATTAGATTTTATTTTGAAAGATCAACTACATACAACTATTTTCTCTGCAGGACTTGTAATTCTAGAATAGGTTGTTTATGTATATTTTTTTAAAAATTATTTGGATTTAGCAAGTCTTGCTTTTTATTCCTGTGTAAACAATGAAAGTTCGTAGCATTACTGTGTAATTATTATTATTAATTATTATTATTGCGTTATGTTACATTTTATTAATAACAATATATTTCATTAATTGTACCTGCATGCTTTTTTCACTTATGCCCAAAAACCATGACTCCTTTATCGTTATGATATATAATGATAACAATTTTGTAATAACAATGCTTTTTGGAAAATTATATACTTGCTAAATGCTTTTATATTTGTGTACAATAGTTAATACAGATGGGATATCAAAAAACTTGTTCTTTGTCATAACTATAAAATTATCAGTAATTATATGCTTATGTATTCACAGCAGTCATTACCTAATTTATGAAAAATATCATAGTAATATGTCTATTTACATGCATAATGAAAATGCAAAAACATCATTATTTAATTGCTGAAGAAGCCCCTTATAAAATTTTTGCTTGCTTAATCTTACAATTAGTATAAACTTTAGCATACATTTTGTTTCTATATGACAAAGTTTATAAACCATAACATCGCAGATAACATTAAACACTCATTTTCTCTACTTATTGTTATGCAGACTAATGTAGTACCAGTTTATATACAAAATTGATAGCCTTAGCCGTAAGCTCTAAGAAGGCGGTCACTTACCTTGTAGTTTGAATGGAGTACGAATATTTTGCATCGCGATATGTTCAATGCCTTTCGAGCTGTATATTTCTAAATGCAATTACTTAGCAGCACGCGTAGTAAATGTCTGCATCCTACTCGCCCTGTGGTTCCAATTCCTTTCGTTTCAAGTAGATCATGCTCCAAAAAAGAAGCATTTATACAGTAAGGAAAGGACAAGCAATATATACATGCGCTTATTTAACTTAAGCAGCGTACTTGAAAATACATTTGTACAAGCTGCTTAATTGAATCTGGAATTGAGTTGTCATATGGCAACTGTATACCATGATACTTCTGGACCAAGAAATACATTATAATGGTATATATTAAAATAGTCATTTATGTGAAGGCCCCGTTTAGTATACAATACAAAATCACCTTGGTTACTATCGGTTATAAAGCTGTATAAAGTTCCATTCTTTTGATCTGGTG
The DNA here is from genome assembly GCA_944319695.1 of Tiphia femorata. Classification (NCBI taxonomy): domain Eukaryota; kingdom Metazoa; phylum Arthropoda; class Insecta; order Hymenoptera; family Tiphiidae; genus Tiphia; species Tiphia femorata. The sequence goes on from OX090899.1 coordinate 5,872,290, forward strand.
AAATGCGCAGTTATGTAGAAAAAAGAATGCATTAAACCATTATACACTAGAATAACGAATGTTAAACAGTATTTACTGCCTCGTGTTTAGGTATCATCTAGTATTGAACATTTATGTAACTATTCATTACAACTGTAGTATAATAAAGCTATTTCGAAATATAATTTTTATTTGTATTTCACCTCTATGTATTGTAGTCTACTTTTAAACTTACACGTATGTATACATATTCACTTCGTAAAAGAGATAATTTTACAGCGAGTATAACTTCCTTATTTTAGGCTTAAAAAAAGGTGCTTATTATACAACAATCATCCAAATATTACAGAATTATACTTTTTCCCTGCAGTGTACAGGTACAGTCCATCGTTTAGCACAAATCATACCATAGAATATTGTTTATTCAACACACTAATCTGTAGGAGATATATCTACCAGCAGTTTCCGATGGTCTGATAATTTTAACAACCTGTCCTCTCTTCAAACCAAAGTACCGGGCAACTGGATCACCTGCTTGAATACGCATAAGCTGATTCTCTTTAAGTTTGTACCGTGTAAGTAGCTCTTCCTTTTCATCAGGTGTTAATACCATGTGTTCTGGTACTAGCTCATGTTCGGTAATATTAATCAATAACTCGGACTCCAGGAATTGCTCTAATATATATTTAGGTGCCATGTCCACTAACGATTGTTTCGCCGATGGGGTCATCCCTTGTTGCACGACAATGATAGCCCTAACATAGGTACGATAATTCATTACTATACTCACGCGTACTTTCAAAACACATTGTAGATACTGTGGCGATCAGATTTTGCATACCTATGAATTTTTTCTTCCTGCATGCGCTCGCAATAAGTTTTAATTGTTTTAATACCAATCTTCGGCTCGTCAGGGAAGAATACAAAAAGTTGGTCGGTGGGATCATCATTGTGGGCCACTAAAACAATAAGATCGCTACGGGCCGGTCTCTTTTCACTTGGCTTATCTCCAAATTGTTCCTTAAATTGCTCCAATGTCTGATCCAACTCGTCCTGCGTGACGAGATAACCTCTATCGTGGCACAATTGCATTACCGTTTTCCTGATTCTCCATAATTTGTACGTTTCTGCTTCGTCGTCCATTTTTTAAGAATGGTCAAGAGAGATTACCCTAATAGATTATAAATAGATGTTTCACAATCGAATATCTTTCTTTTCTCTTTCTACAGTTTACAAACCTATCGTGCCCCATTCATTCAAACACGTTTGAGCGTTTACGGCAGGCTTTACATGAGATGCAGGTTCTGTCGCCAGGTGGCAATAGTATTTGAATCGTCGTAAAACTTGGTGGATAATAGGGTCTCCGTAAAGAATATTTATCCTCTGATATTTTTGTGGTAACTACAGTGACGCGCGCGTATATTGCTTGTTGTGAATTTTGCAAATGCAGTGCGCTCTGTTTTACCTATTTGTCGTTGCATTACCTTTATCGACCCGTTTGACAAATGCCGGGTGAATACAAGAATGCGAGGTACAAAGTACAGTACTGTAACAAGCGGGAAAAGGTGTTCTTTTTAAATTAAATTATATTGCCGATCGAAGGCTTTATTCCGAATTTAATCTCTTAGGTTCATTCCGTAGATTCGAATTTCGTCTAAGGCAAACATTCGATGATTGACGTACTTGCTGTTATCTCAGACATAGCTGCTTCCCTCTGTTTGCTTTCTAATCACCATAAGGTGGTAACAGTGTATATTAACCTTTACTCGATTTGACATAGCCGGATGACCACGGCACGAGTGAGGCGAGTGACAAATGAGAGTCAGTGACAGTTGGTGACAGTCAGTGAGATACGAAGACGGAAGTTGGATAGAAGAATCGTCAACGAATTTTAAATATTGTGTAAGTTTCTTAATGCACTTATAAGATTTATAGTTGGGATGTTATTAATATGGAAAAGTGAATGCATATTCTCATTAGACGTAAAATCGGCTAAAAAGTATAAATAATAGTTATTTATCATCTATTGAGTATGTTCATTGCTACTGAGCTGTGAATGCTGTATTTGCTGAACTTAAATTTATATCGATGTAACATAGTTGCACAGGAATTTTATAACTCGAAGACTAGCTCAAATTCCATTTATTGTGCTAACTAGTGGAAATAAGAAACAAATGTAGGTGTAACGAAAAAGGATTATGTCTGCCTTAATAAGCTTTTTAGAACTTACGAAGACCTAGAAGCGAGTATAATACCATTAACTAGCAGTAGTTGTAAAGATTCTTAAATAATAGTAGTAGTCTAAAAGATATTTCTTTGTCGCTTTCTTAGTAATATGAAAGACGGAAGTAAATTACTATACCTCCTTTTGCAAGTGTCGGAAAAAGCAGCCAATATCGCCAGGACCTGCCGACAAAATCATGTCTTGTTTGAAAGGCTGGTACAAGAGAAATCGGAGAAGGAAAAGAATCCAAGATTTTTTCAGGACTTCAAAACACTGGCAGATGTGCTTATACAAGAGACAATTAGACATGAAATAGCTTTAGAGGTGAGACATAATTTCCCCGAGTATTGTGTAAAAATATGCAGCGATCGTTTATTAAGTTTTAGTAGAGAACGTTATTTCATCGAATTATATAGAATATAAGGCAGAGAGTGTTAGTTTCCAGAATTAGCCGCAAAGGTGCAAGGCGAGGAAAATAATGAATTCAGTAACACTTTGGGCGAATCTGTAATTGTCGAAGTTTGCAACAGTTGCGAAGAAACCACAGAATTGCTGGCAAAAGTTATGGATAATGACGTCGCAGCAGCTAAACTGCTCGCTACTGAGGTTCACAGAGATGTACAATTTTCTGATGTGCCAACTGTATTGAATATTCCAGATGATTTTGACATATCCATTAATGATCTTGGTATTTGGATAGATCCAATTGGTATGCTTAGCAATGCAAATTTTCATATGTATTACATTTTACTAATTTAGTGATAATTAGTAAAATACGAATTTTGCGTAATTAGGAACTTCTCTGTTTTATGTGTTTATTTTGTAGTTTATGAAATATGCCTATGGAGCAATACATCGAACTTTTGTAGATTCAACGGCAGATTATATACATGGGGGAGAAATGGTGGATGACGCGACAGGTGTACATTTAAAGGGATTGAGGTGCGTCGTTGTATTAATTGGAGTTTATTTTAAAACAACCGGACTACCTGTTATAGGTGTAATGAATCAACCGTTTTATACAGAGACCGAGTCGAAGTAAGTAAGAATGATAATCTAGATCATAATATCTGGTCACTCGTGATTGGTGCCATTTTATTATCATCGGGATGAAACTCACTCTAATTAATTCCGTTCTTTTAGGTGGAATGGTAACTGTTACTGGGGATTTCTAGATAATGATATTGGCAGGTGCTCGATTGACATTACCACAAATTCTAGTAATGTAATTCTACTTAGTCGTACCGAAGATGTGTCAATCAAATCTAAGCTCGCCGAGCATGGCTTTACTGTGATGGAGGTAGCAGGTGCTGGTTATAAAATATGTTGCGTTGCAATGGGTTATGCAGCTGCATATATTTTATCGAAAGGTTCAACGTACAAATGGGACACCTGTGCCCCACATGCACTTTTACGGGCTTTAGGGGGAGGCATCATAGAGTTTAAAAGCTTCATTGCCAACTCTGATTCCAAAGATTTAAGTCTCGCGTACTTAGCTAGTCCCGATAACGCTTCAAATTCTAACGGATTGATTGCTTATAGAAATTCGGACATACTACAGACTTTTAAAGATATTTTTCGCGAATAAATAGTTGAATATAATCAATAATTCCGTGTAAATTCAATGAAGTCAGTATTTTTGTCAACTTAATTAAAAATTCAATTAAACCTGCATTTTTGTCGATTTCCATGAAACGTATCACAGGTTGCAGTAATTATACATGGTATAATATTATATTATATTATTCTTCTCGCCATTTATGTCGTTATGACATATATTGTTAATGAATACGCGCTGGTCGCTGAATACTTTCCTAAATGTTGAGATCTAGTTGTTTTATTAAATGTTGTAAAACGTTTACACATTAGCCTGGAACTAAGGTACTTAATAAATATTATTTACCAAAATCATAATGTACTGAACACAAATCTCTATCATATTATATAATTTTGTAATCTCACAGACAAGAATGTTCTCGTATGTGTAACATTTGAATTGCACAGTACCGATACTTTTGCACGTGTACAAGTAAATAAAAAAGATATTCTTGACATCATTATCTTTTGAGTTACATTTATACATTCACCGTACATTGTTTTGTGTACTCTAATTGTAGATCTGAAATCCGCAAATATACGAAAACGAGATGTAACAAATATTTCTTTATTGCCCTTTACATAAGCATACATCCATTAGTATGTACGCACATATACGATTACAATCAGAGGGGATACGAAAGAAGACACGAACACATATAAAACACTACGGTACTATCATATACCGGTGTTTCGGATATACACATACATACATATATACAGTCTTATCAATAAATTACGCATTATACACGTTACATATACATATATAGTACATTGTCCATAACTTTAATATAAAGCATAAACGATAATCCCTTAACTAGGATTTTTATTGGGTTTCTACCCTTTAACAGAGGAATACAAGTGCAAGGCTACACGTAAAAAAAAAAGTCTTAAGGATTGCATTCACTCTGTAAATACCATGTGAGCCGCCAGCGAAAAAATTATAATACACAACCGTCTAGAAATTCTGACGAATAAATACGATGATTTGCTGATCCAAGATGCAGGAATTTCGTTAACCGTACTTAGACACTTCTTTCGTGCTAGGTCATGTAATATGTCTATTTAAAGTGTGCGATATACCGCATTATCTGCTCACCGAGCAGATCTCATTTACGTCGGTCTACCCTTTATAATTCACAGTTTATAAATACTCTGATCAACCATTATCTGAATAATCAGGTGACAATGTGAACAAGTGGTGTACGTGAAATTGAGAATCTATTTACCAATTGAAATAAATAAAACTGTAAATTGTCGTAAGACGGTGATCATGAATGACCATAATCACGAGAACTTAAGAATTGTTCAAAAGGGCTGGGTGACTGTCCTCTTATCGCAGAATTTCCGGTCTTGCGCGCACCGGAAGTGCGGCTCAGGACCATCCGACCGTCATTTCGTTGAACCTTTGAAAACTGCATTATCGGTGAGTCGCTGGAATGATTTTTCCGTGAGAGAAAGAGATATTTTTCACGAGTGGTTTTTAATCTGTGGTCCAAAAGGATATGCCTTTATTGGAATGGTGGAAATTAATTCTACTATTTCAGCAATTGTTATTTCATTTTTTTTTTTTACTGAATAAAATGACACACTTTGCAATACCTATTTTCTTTTTCTTTTATTTTATCACCGTGCCACTTCTGGGGCTAAGAATCATGGCACTTGTAATTTGAGAAGATAAAAATCAGATTTATCGCATCACTAAAGTATCTCGTAGGCTCGTGGCACGAATTTTCAAGTCTTTTTACCTTGTACCATCGATTGTCTCGTTCTAGTTGGCGAGTGATACATCTCGTGTGCCTTTACAAGTTTCCAAGAAAACTCAGGCATTATCGTGCCGAGGCGAATAATAGCCGAGTAAACGCGCGCATCGATTACCGTCTGCCCTTTTTTCTCACTTATATTTATACATTCGTGCGCATTACGGTAGAACGTTGTTATCACACTCTTCTCGGTTTATAATGAATCGTCGCGTGTCGTCGGGCACATTCTATCTGCTTAGGATCTTAACACATTGCGGACCGGACATTTTTCGATAAACCTTTTTAACACTTTGACTGCCCTCTCATTTTCCATAGATAGCCCGTGGCGTCACATTTTGCATTTTTTTGTTGTGTGTGCGTGTGTTTGTTAATATAGGATCTTTCAAGTGCTGTAAATTGTGGTTAGTATAATCATTTGTTTAATTACTTTTCTGGAGGTCACCGTGACGACACAGGAAACACAAGTTGCGGTTAGATATAACCATAATGGCAGCCAAAGTGTTAACATGTGATCTTTTAAAGTGCTGTAAATTACGATTAGTATAATAATTTTTTTCATGATTTTTCTAGTGATCATCGGTGACCACCGTGACGTCACAAGAAAAACAAGTTGCGGTCACATATAATCATCATTCCAGTCAAAGTGTTCACGAGGCTACGTGAAATCCAAGAAACTCTCGTGATCCGTCCGCAATGTGTTAAATTCGTGTATTTCTCTTTTGATCGTTTATTTACCCCACAATTTTCCAACATTTTTCTGTTATACACAGAACGGTCGTGATCTTAATACCATTATGTAAACACAATCAGCCAATACGAAGAGATCGCATTAATCGATCGACTAATTAAATCGCCTCGTAAGCTTCCTGTTCTTCCTCTTGGGTTTCAATGCTCACGATAATTCGCATTGATAATTCGACATCGTCCAAATCCTCGTATTCACTTCCGTTATAAATGCAATTGATCTATACGCAAAGATATTAATTGATCGATTAATTGGCTCGTAAGCCGATCAGGTGAATGAGCTCTCCTCTCCTAAATTGAATAGTCTCCTCGCAGGTATCTAAAGCTGTTCTTCGGAATGGGATTCGAGACGCACGAACTGTCGTTGTGGCTGCTGCTGGCTCGTGGTTGATCTCATTGACGCGTTATTCCGGAAGCTCGCGCTTCTGGCCGGTGTGGCGTGACTTCCGTTCGCCTTGCGCCTCACACTGACATAAGTCGTGCACGTGTTCATCCGCCGCAGAACAGAATGTCCCGAGCCTTCCAATCCTGGAATTAAAATTTTTTTCTCGCATAAGAAATTTAAGTCGGCCATGCGTGCGTCTTCTTTGCACCAGTGTGATGAGCATGGAAATGAGCAAAGGACAGGCGAAAATATTTACGACGAAGCAAGGAGCGTCTTCGTACCAATTAACGAATTGGTTTTAAAGGCGCGAACCTGTAATTAGTGGTCTTGACTCGCGTTATGATGTACCGATGTGTCATGCCCTACCTACTCTGCTACAATAAAAGGGGAACAATGTTTAAATAATGGAGCTCTTCTTCCGATGAATTATTTTAAAAGAAGAAAGAAAGGAATGGACATTGTAGAGTGTATTGTGAAAATTTAATGGAATGACACGATTAGTAAAGATTTGCGTAGGTCAATTCGAGGATTCTGCGTGAAATTTTTGTTAAGGAAAAATTGGAATCTTTCCTTTCTCGACAGTGCCTGTTTATAAATGATCAAATTAGGTATTTGGAAGCATAATCCACGCTTTAGATAGTTAATTAAACAGTCATCAAAATTCAAGGTGACTGGGCGACGAACGTGTTAAACCTATTTGCCTTTGAAATCATCGAACAGAGATGGACTAAAAGAAAAATCAAAAAAGAAAAATAGCACAAAAATATGCAGACTGCGAAATTCGAAGTACACATCTAAACAAGCTACATGCTTCTTCCGCAATCTACTCCAATAGAACAACGTAAAGAAATGATTGATCGAGGCATGAGAAAGTATCCTCATCACCCCAAAAAATCAAAATTGCAAAACGAACTTTCGCGGTTGTGAAATAAAAAAGCGATAAGAATAAGAATAAGAAAATAGAGATAAGAATGAGAATAAAAATAAGAAAATAGAGATAAGAATAAGAATAAGAATAAAAATTGACGAATCTCAGGAAGACCGGCAATTTTTTTCTCTTCGTTTCCTTCCGCCGTTCCTTCTCTTCGAGCGTTACGAGAAGCACGTGGATGAGAAAAATAAATACGCGCAAGCTCAACGAAAAAGCACTGGCATCGTCGATGGCGATTTACCGGTGAGAGGTATGCCTGCCATGCTGGTATTGTAATTGTGTTGTACTTGATTGGGGATCATTCGTCGTAATCCTGGCAGCCGTGCAAGGGCCGCTATGAACCCCGTGCGAAATCTCGCGTTCATCCAGCAGTAGATCACAGGGTTGTAGCACGAGTGTGACATCGAGAGCCAATGGAGGGCCGTCCAGAGGAACGAGAGCCCAGGCCAATCCGCCAGAGTCTCGTCGTTGTCCAGCACTAACTGACGGACAAAACAATTCGAATTGGCTAGGATCGTTAATCAAAGGACATCAAACCAGAGTGCTTCTTTAAATTCTTCTTGACCCTTTGCACTCGAGGCTTCTTTGGAAATTCCTTTCGATTTCAAAATGTACTCGCGAGGGAAAAATATTTTATCATAGTGGATCCTTTATTTTGAAAGTGGTATAAGTCCATTTCTTAAAAAAATGAGATATCACATAATTTGTGATTAATTTAGTGTAAATTTTGTTATTTATAATTTTGTTTTTTGTTTTTTTAAAATGGAGTTACTACACTTTCAAAATAAATGGTACATATCATTGTATAGCTCGGATGGTTATGTATATTGTACAATGCTTCTAGTTTCAAAAGAAATCAAACGCAGATAAATATTACGTATTGTGTCAACCCAACTGGTAACCGGAGAGGCACCTCTTGAGTTTAAAGGGTTTTAATCATAGATTAATAAGAACAATGTGGTTCGACGATTACGAAGCTCTTCGCGATGAAAATTGTGCTTTATCCTGTAAATTTAAGCTCGAAGAAGAGTCTAAGGATATTCGTAAGTTTGAGACAATTTGCGATTATACCTTTCTCAGATTTTTTTTCTTTCTCTCTCCCTCTCTCTTTCTCCACATATTTTACTTTGTCTCCTTACCTTCTTCCTTCTCAAGGAAAATTCTATATGCTCGCGCAAACCTCGCACTCGCCCCAGAAGCGCGATAAGATTCGACGAGGGTTCGTTTAATCGAGGCTAATAAATAATTCAGCATTTCGGCATGGCGCGTACCTCCACGTCGTTCCGGTGCCCGTTACCTTTTATCGTAAATTTCCTCGGTGCCGTCTGCCCGACACGCGAAGCGCTGCCTGGCAAAGAAACGTGTTACGGAAAAATTACGAGAGCGTTTTTCCAGTTCGAGGGGACGAGGTCCTCCGCCTTCTCCTCCTCGTGGGCGGAACAATCGGCCAAACGAAAATGGAAATTGAGGCCGTTCCTATTCCCAAGGGTAACTCGAAGGATGGATATTAAAATTCGATGCGTCCAAGTGGATGTGTCAATTAAGAAAATCTACGGACAAATTCGTTTTGCTAATCCAAGGAGAGCAGGCACGGCATTTAATGGAATTGTGCTTTTTACCATCGGCCACCGGAGAATAAAAAGCGCGAATGAACTTGTTAATCCATTAACGCACACTATTTTTTTGAAGATCACCCCCAGAAACACACTGCTTTCAAAACTTGTTTGTTACTGCAATAGGGTATTTATCGTAACTTGTTTCTCTACCTCAGAAGAACTGTCTGCTATATCCGCAATTTGCCTATCCGAGCAACTCACTTGCAAAATCGTTAAACTCCACTTTTTGCATTTTTCATAAATTTAAGCATCCGAGCACTTGATCGAGTCCCTACTTTTTTATATTCGTAACAGAATGTCTACCATTATTTATGGAGTAAATCGATGTGACCAGTGACCAGCTCATATCAACAACAACTTCACGACTGTACCCCCTGTAAGTACCAATGGATTAACGAACCAAGTGACCAAAAACGAAAGAGATAAAAGTCGATCTTACGAATCGAGTAGTTCTTACTAATGTCGTTTTATTGTCCTCCGTAAATTTTATCGTTCAATTACTAGGCGCAACGAGGAAACTGCGATCGATAAATTACCTCGACGCTTTTTTCGGCGCAGATGCCTCTCCATAAACCTAGCCTAGGTTATCGAAAGTCGAACTGGACCGTAACGTCGTCTCGACCACGCGGACGTTCGACCGTGACGCGAAGGGTCGACGAGGATTAAAAAAAAAGACCACCAGGGCTCGACAATGTCGTGGACGAGAAGTTATCGATAGCCATTGGGAATGCTCGATTCCCGTAGGGTATTGTTCATCGTCCATGGTCCATGGTCCATGGTCCATAGTCCATGGATCATCGTCTACCAGATGAAAAGAGCTCGTTGGTCAATGGCGCGCAAAAGGATTGACTTTACTTCTCGCAATCAAGACTCGCGGGTGGACGAACAGACATGTTCTCGGCATCGATGTGGGTTCTCGAGTGACCACCACCAGAAATGGGATTGAAAAACTTCAATCGAGAATCGAAGTAAATGCCGAGCTTGGGTACTCGAGTATCGTCAATTGGTCAGCTTGACACGATCGAAAGCTTCTTAGGTCATTGAAGCTTTTCCACGATACCCTGAACAACTCTCTCCATCGTGACAATGTGCTTATAAGATCATCATCCACTTCTATGCTGTGGAGAGTTTCGGTATGGTTTTCAAGATTAAAGTCGTGTCGAAGAGGACCACGCGCTCTTACCTCACTGTATAATTATTATTAGAGCTCGAGAATGTAAAAGAATGATGGTAGCACTCCTGAAATTTTTATGCAAAGAAACGATCGAGCGTATTAAAATTGATAATTTCTTTAAGCTTCTTCATTTAATCCAGGGAAACTGTTCGCAGACTTTCTCTGCAATGGAACATTTCGTACTAGTAAAAATTTATTTGACGTTATAAACATCAGTAGAGATCGATCATCACTCGTCTTTCGATATGAAGTTGAAGATTTTGAAATACGTTGTAGGGTATGACACCTTTACAAATTGTCGTGGAACACCTATACAGGTTTCAGTTGGATTTCTATCACCTAGTACGAACCTTAAATTTACCGGGCTCCTATTTTAGCAATTAAGTAAAAAAACCTGTGATACTTTGTCACTGTTTCAAATAGATTCGAAATCAAATCTTTTTGTTTAAATTAAAATTTTACTCTGCGCGTCTTTTGCAACAAAAACTCTCTAACACATTTGTCAACGTTAATTTTACCACTTTCTGTCGTTACCTCCCTGTCCTCCTTCAACTATGCCATTGATAGTTTCGGAAATCCTGATCCAATCCATCGACTCGCCTGCTGTCCATTTCGATATTCCCTTCGTCATTAATTTCGCGCGAAATCACTCTCGAAATGACCGTCGGGGGTGGGAGGGCTGCGCTCGGAGCAGCTCGTCCCGAAATTTGCATTCTTTACGCAAGGCTTCGCGTACCTACGGTACTGGAGCATCGAAGCGTGCCGAAACTAGGTTCAAATCGGATCTTCTCTCTGTCTCTCGCATCTGGACGCGCGCGTTGTCGGGACGGCATCACCCTCGATATATCTCGATGCATCGTGCGAGCTGGCAGGCTGGTCCGGCAAGCCAACTGGAAATTTGGTATCTCCAATTCGTCTTTCTCTCTCTCTCTCTTTCTCTCTCTCTCTCTCTCTCTCTCTTGTTCTCCGCGACTACATCGTCGACATTATCAGGTTTCTATCAGACTCAATTTCGACCCACACGAGGCGTCACAGAGAAAAAGGAATATCCATCGATCTGACGCGTTCGACTATGAACCTACGAAAAACTATCCACCAACGTTCCATCGATAATTCTTCTCGCACGTACGTAAACGAAGTTCCAGAAGTCAATTGAATTCCACTCGGAAAAAGGAAACCGCCGCGATCCCGTTTATTACGGAGCACGAACGAGGAAACTATTTCAAGCTGACATTTCTGAGATGAGCGAGTGACACACTCCATGGAGAAAGAGTTATTCGAAAAAAAATGGCATTTCGTAGTGGGGTCGCCGAATTTTCACCTCTCTTTTTTCTTTCTTTTTTTTTTAACACGCACCGAATCGAGTTCTCTCTCGGAGAGTGCAAAAAAATAAAGGAGAGTACTACACGAACGCGACAACGTCGTTCTAAATATGTAAAATTCGTGGATTCGCTTTTCGGGGTGGGTGAAGGAAATTTACGAGCTCATAGTTGTTGCGCGAATAACGAGAGGCGTGCTGGGGCTCGCTGAAAAATAAAGAGGAAGTTTCTCTAATTAGAGGAGCCAGTCGAAAAGTGGAAAAGGGGAGTACAAACGCATTCTCTCGTGAAAAACACTCAGCCACACCGTACGCTCTTCTTCTTTCTCTCTCTCTTTTTTTTATCGGCAATGCTGAAATTGAGAATTTTGCTTTTGGAAGCGGCGCGAGTATCGAACTCAATGCTATCTCGATGCTGATGAAATTGGCGAGGAATCAATGTTCGACGGTTGCGAATAAATAGAGAGAGGGAGAGAGAAAGAGAGAGAAGCGTGTAGGACAGAATGTCGCGGTTGGGTTTTCGTGAAATTATTGTTGCACCACGATAAAGGTGTCACGCGTCTCCTATCGGAAGCGACGCGCTCGATAATGGAGCTTGGAGAAACGTGCGACGAGTACGGTACGAAGCATGGGAAATAGACATCGCATTCTACCTATCGATACGATCTGAAATTCACCGATGCGTTTATGAATTGCGATTCGTCGCAAGTAATAACGCGATCGAGTCTCAGGCACGCGCCGAGACTTCGAAGGAAATCATGAGAATGGAGAGACTTTTAGAGCGCGAGGGAAAGTAAAAATTTGTTGGCAATGATAAGAATTTTTCCTTTGCACGTCTCAGGATCTCAATTATTAGTTATGGGTCTGGAGAGATTTAATAGACAGTTATTGCTGACGGAATAATTATGTGTAATAATTATGTGAAATTTTGTGTGCAAGTCAAGATTGATGGTATCGATGGAATGTAGAAGTTGTTAATATTGACGAGAGTTTAAGCTGAGCGGAATTAAATTTGGAAAAAAAACACTTACGATGAGAACGTTGTAGGGGAGCCAACACATCGTGAAGACCAGCACCACCGTCATCATCATCTTCACCATCTGCAATAAAAAAGAAAACCCACCAAAAACAATCGTTTAAGTAGATTTGTTAATGAGATAAAATTGTGCGAGGTAAAATTAAATCGTCGTGAATGAATCCTTGGTAGGCTTGTCGCGTTATTCTTAAGTACGTTTGTCCTGCGTCGAAGTCTCCACGAATTTGTGAATTTGCGAATTTCTGAAAGCGGTGAAAGTCGATTTTTGAAAGAAAGAATTAACTAGTTATAAATAAAAAGTTTACACTAAATTACGGATATCACATTTTTTTAAAAAATCGACTTACACCACTTTCAAAGTAAACGGTGTATATAATAATCGGTTGTTAACGCAATTGACCACAATTGCGCGAACCGGAAGTGGTCCAGTACTCGTGACGCGTTTAATTGCAGAGTGGACCGGGGGCGCTTTTCACCTTTATGCCTGGCAAAATCGAGGGCATCGAAATTATTCGCTTTCACGGTTAAACATACACCCGCCAATTTTCATTCACGGGCAATTTTTTCCATTCGGCATCGGTCCTATGACGCATTGCTTCGATTAAAGCGGATGAAACGAAGGGTGAGAAGAGAGCGAGAGAAAGAAAGAAGGATCAGATGGGAATGGATTGAATTCAATCGTGAGTTGAAGATTCCGTTTACTTTTTCACCTAGTATCGTATCGAATTCAATCGAGAGTTGAAGATTTCTTTTACTTTTTCACCTAGTACCGTGTCGAAGTCAATCGTGAGTTCAAGATTTTCTTGACTTCTACACCTCGTATCTTTTAGAGGCGGATTGAGATAAAGAATGCCACGGAATGAGGGATAAATGAATATACGTCTTCCACAAGGGATGAATTTTCTTTTGCCGACGGCGCAATCCAAGTAGAAGCATAATTATGACCTCCTTCGGGATGCCCTTGTGTAAATTACAATTGTGGAAATTTAACTTGCGCGCATGAAGGGGCACAGAATGTGATGCCAATGAACGTATCCAGAGGAAATCGTTTGGAAATTACTTGCTCTTTTCTTCGTTTCTCTCTCTCTCTCTCTCCTGTTTCTTCACAATCGATCCACCACAGACAATGCAACTCGTGGCACATAAAATCTCGCGTTATTACAACGAGGGCGATGAATCGTGGAAGGAGTCCAGATAGTTTCTCGAGCGAGATAACGAATTTTATAAATACTATACTTTACGCTGACTTCCACATTGAAGCGCAAATGCTTCTCTTATTGGCGATTAAAAAAGAAGGGAACAAAAGCCGGTTAAGTATCCGCGTGAATAGAGTTGCAGATTATCTACCGGCAGAGACAGAAGGTCTTCATTGTGCGAGAATTCAAGAATGACTAATTCATCGGAACGAAGGCTCTTAATCTGCGTCCTGTTTAATTCAATCGTCGCTTCCCATGGACCGTTGAAATGCATCATGGAACGACTCTACGTTGGTATAATAATGTGATTCGGAAAATGATAATGGTATACGCTCGAGCGATGTAATTTAAGGATCATTAGGTGAGACTATTGTCCGTTTTTATCGTAGCACCCTAAGGATGTCACAATATAAATATTGTGGAACACGGTCCTTTGCAGATGCAGAGAATTTCTACTTCGACGTTGAATATCGATGATGCCTTTCGAAAACAAAAGAACCGAGAAAGGAAAGTCTCGCTGATTACTCCGAAAGTCTGACATGAGTTGTAGGTAAGATTCCAAGGAAAGTTCAAAATATCGGAGCTCGAAACACTGAAGAGGTGGATTGAGCTGGAAGAAGAAAAGGAGCAACGAATGATCCACGCGAAATCCCCATCGACGTCAGACCAGGCGCCACAATGGGTGAGAAATTGTTGGAGGGTTAGGCCGAGGGATTTTCCTTTTGTTCTGCGTGTAAGACAGTGACGAGAGATTCTATCGACAAAAAGAACAGCAGGATTTTTCGATTCGTCCAACGAATAATTTCTCTCACTTTTCTTTTATAGAATTCAAAATTTTCCATTCGCATTTCATACGCGAAACTCCACAGTAGGGATGCTCGATTAATATATTAGCATTGCGAGCGGTCAACAAGATTTCACCGGTTCTTATTGTCGTTGTCGTTCGAAACGGGAGGATTTAACGGTAAACGCATCATTATCGCGTAATTAGCCGTACCAAATATACGGACCACTCGAATAGCCAGCCGCTGCTGGGTACAATTAACGATGCAACGACCACCCTGGAACGCATTAATCTTCTAGAACAGCGTGTACCTTCACGGTGGGTCTCGTATTGAAAATTAACGGATTTGCGAAATTACAATCTCGTTTTCACGTTGTCACGAAAAATATCCAAGAAGGACTATTTCATTTTTATTTATTTTTTTTAACGAACAGTTCGTCGGGATAAATGTAAAGTGGGACGTGCCAGGATAATGTACCTGGATTTGTAATGGAGAATAAAGTCAGAGAAAGCGACGAGAATTTCGTGTTTCACTTGGGGCTCTAAAATATTTCGGTGCTTTCCACCCTTCTACCTTCGCTTCTCGACTTCTCTGTACCCGAATATCTCGCGTGAACGAGGGAAGTGAATGCGTTAATGCTAACAATAAGCGAATCCAAGGCGCATGAATTTCGATGCGAATGGCATGATGGGTATATACGACAGTAGATACGTACATTAGTATTCAGATTGGGGCCGTCGGTTTAAGTAAAAGGATCGCTCCTGTTCCATTTCCAGCAACGCATAATCCAGCATTCCATGTTTCTGGGGCAGTGGTTCTTATGCTTTTCAAAGACACTTCACACTTTTGATTGGAAGGATCATTTGCGGAACACCAAAATTATTAAGACGATTAACACTAAACGTACCGAAGGTTTTTTCCATATGGAGATTTCTCTTGTTAATCGGTCATTTGATCTGCGTTTGGTAGCTTTAGTGTTAAGATCATATATTTAGATGGTGATTGAACCGACACGGTGTCGCTATACGACGAAAGTCCGAATTATGACATTTTTGTGCACTCTGCAAATTTTCCAACTAGGTATAATATATTAGGCGTATAGAATTGAATAATTCCAATTTTTTTAAGCAGTTTAGAAATCGATTTTAAAATCAATTGATTTTCCAGCTCTTTTGTGATTGTGTAATGTTGACATGTAGCTATTAAAAATGATAGTTGGTATGCCGGAAAGGCTGGCATAATCTTGAAGAAGCTGCTCGATGAAAATTCGCAAAAAGACCTTCCAAAGCAGTTTAAGAATGACACAAATGATATTGAAATTTAAGTAATTAACGGCTTCTTCGAAGAATAAAAATTAAATTCGCAAAAAATTCTATCATTCATTGCTACACCTGATACACTGACACTTTAATAATTTCGTGCAACATTTGTAACAAGTCCGTGGAACACCGGTTAAGAACCACTGTTCTAGGGTGACGAGCTCTCCAGAGATGAGGAACTGCGTGTGCGTTCGTGTGACACGCCCGTGTGTGCGTCAGACGCCGGAGGATGTGATTCTGAACTTACGCGCGCATGCAGATGACATCTGAATAAATAGTACAGGTGAAAGGTGAAGAAGGCTTTACGTGGACCATGGTAAATAAGAGCATCGAGAATCTGAGCAATAAGATTGCAAGTTGGACGCGAGAGCACGATTCGAATTTACTCGGAAAACTGCGTCAGCTGTTTATATCCTGGAAGATCCTTCACGTTCATCTGGCGTTCCAGTTTCTCATTTTGTGGACGGGCCGGAGGAAGGTATTCACGGCATGCTACGGCGTATTGCGCCGATGAACGAGCAATATCTCGTATTGCACGTATGCGGATCGGTTTGTCGACCGTTCCACAACGAGACTCCGAGATTCAGCCGGGTGATCCTCGAATCGACGCGATCAAGCAATGCAAATCAACCGCGATGCAAACACTGTTTCGATCCGGTGTATATATCGACTGCGGTTCATTTGCAAATTGGATCTGTGACGAACCTTGCACGATCATCGAGTCCTCTTCTCGAATTGGAATTTCTTTTTTATATCCATACCATCTGATTATTTGAAATTGTTGATGTTATATTATGATTATCTCAAAATTATAGAACTATAGACAGCCAAACCTGTTTTTATGTGGGACCGCATAAAGAAAATAGCAAGAAAAAAGTATCGTGTACTTCATAAGTTTTTCATTTGCAACGCATTTAAAGAAAACTTTTTTTATGTGATAAATGGAAAAATCGCCCAAAAAAGGACCGCGTAAAAATAGCTTTGACTGTACGTGCACGGTGCTAAACGAAGTAAGTATCTCAAATTTTGTCACTCGCGACTGACGAATTCTGTTTTTTAATCGACCCTTCTTTCGTTTTTGTTTAAAGTGACGGCGCGTAGAAAATTCTCCTAGGAAAAATATCAGCTTGGATATTATCTGAGCTGTTTCGAGTTTCTCTCTTGCCAGTAGTGGGGTTGAAAGAATGTGGGAGATAAAATTGCGGGTGGCGCTCTCGAATATTTTATCTCTCGTGGCCAGGCTGGAAGAAGAATGGGCAGGAAGGTAAGAGAGGGTGGAAGAGGGAGAAATGAAAAGGAGAGAGAGAGAGCAGATGTGCGTGAGGCCACGACCTGCATCATCGCAGAAACGAAGGAGAAGGTTACGAAATAGGGGCCAAGGACTTTGCAAATCATTTTTGCCGAGGTACGAAAGGCGCGGTTCTGGTGGTACGAGCGAATGTATAATTTTTCACGACCACGGTAATTATTTCGACCACAATTTTCACGCTCTTCTCTCTCTCTCTCTCTCTCTCTCTCTCTTGCTCTCATGGAAATTGCTGGCGGAAGAAAAAAAACATCTAAAGACGTGCTTTCCGAAGAATTGTGCGAACCTTTAAATGGGTAGCTGTGTGTGAGGGTGTGACTTGTATCATTAGAGAAACGAAGGAAAAGGTTGCGAGATACACCCGAAAAGTTTCGCAAATCACTTTTGCGAAGGTACGAGGCCGCACGATCCTCGTGGCAGGAGCGAGTGAATAATTTTTCACGAGCACCTTAATTATTTCGGCCACAATTTTCACACTCATCTGTTTCTCTATCTCTCTCTCTTGGAACTTGCTGGAGGAAGAAACAAACGTCTAAAGACTTGTTTTCCGCAGAATCGTGAGAACCTTTAAATGGGAAGCTGTGCGTGAGGGCATGACTTGTATCATTGGAGAAACGAAGGAGAATGTTGCGGGATACATCCGAAAAGTTTCGCAAATCACTTTTGCGAAGGTACGAGGCCGCACGATCCGCGTGACAGAGGCGAATGAATAATTTTTCACGAGCACCCTAATTTCGACCACGGTTTTTACTGTGTCAATTCTTTCTTTACTTCTCGGATATTATCGGAGGAAAGGGGAAGGAAAGTATCTGGAAATTTGTTTCTCGCAGGATCATGCGAATCTGTAATTGCAACGACAAAGATTGGCCCGAATCTCGAAGATCGCTTGAGAAAAAACTTGGCGAAACAGCACAAAGAGCTCTCCAAGAGAACTCTATTTCGTCGAGTGCTCGAGTGAGAACAATCCGTAAATTCAACATGTGAGAACATACGATCGTGTGAATCTGTGTCACAGTTTTTTCGAGGATGGTTAACACGTTGATTGCCACGTCATCTTGAATTTTGGTGACTGTTATCTATCTAAGGCGCTAATTATATTTCCAAATAACATGTTAAACAATATTCTATTATTGACATAGTTCATGGATGATTCTCCTTCGAGATATTTTCTTTTCAAACTCGATAACGCGGGATTGGACATACGCAATTACGTAATCTCACGATAGAGGCATTCACTTCGACCACGTAACTTCCGCAAGGAAATATCTCCGACGTTTCGTTCGTTGCTTGTTATCGCTCGACCTCCTTGACGTCACTCAGCATCCATTGGAATCACCTTGCGATATCACGATAACAGGTAGCACTTATTATGCAACAATGATGATTACATCACGAGGAATAAAGTCAGAAGTAAGATTTACCGAGTGGAGAGGCAAAAGTCTAAAATAGAATAGTTATAATTATAATTTGACGAGAATTCACGTGCAACTATATGAGCCGATCACAGGCCAAATCGATTAACTCTATAAATTATGTTGGAAATAATGTTGCAAATTTAAAAAGTAGGGACTTAATCAAGCTTCGATGCCTAAATTTATGAAAACTGGAAAAAGTCCAGTTAATCGATTTCGCAAGTAGGCGGTTCATATAAAATGAGTGGAGATTGATTGTGTTGTAAGGAACAATGGAAATTAATGGAAAATTGGAATTTCGGGGGAGTAGAATATAGAATTTCGAGTGGCCGACGACTGGAGGATTAATATATTGATTTTTTGCCAACTTCTCCATGCAAGTCATTACGTTGCATAGGTAAATAATGGACAAAGTAGTTTATGCACCACTTTACCTGTGTTGATTGCCTCCACTGGGAAATACGAGTGGTCGAACGAAAGTTGTTTTCAAATGGTCTGACAGGCGTTTCTGCGAAACACGATGGAATTTCTTGCCCCCGGATAATCGATTTTTACGAACGTTTGAAAATGGCCAATCCAAATTGAAATCGAAAAATTAGGCAACGAGAAACTTTTCAGTCGCATTTGTCACTTCGTTGGGTTCTTATTTTTTAATCTTGCATTCTGGAAAAGCTCGGTGCACTTTTAACAATATTCAAAGGTTTGCTCAGACGCTTGCGTAAAGTGTTGAGGCATTGGAATATCGATTTAAGAGCTAATGCTTTGGTGAGGAAATCTGCTTGCAAGACCTCAAAGGAAAATTCTAAGAAATTCTAAGAAACTGCAAGTGATCTGCGCCAATGGAATCGTGTAACAAACGAATACACCTGAACCCTACTTTACTTTGTACCTTAACCCGAATACGGAAGAGCTCCTTTTAGCGCTACATCTTGGAATTATTCGTGACACGTGCACGAGACACGCACGCTCCTGGAATTTCGTGAGAACTTTTTTCTTTTCACGAAAACGACTCACGCCCGGAAGACATATTTGTCTGGTTGGTCATCGTACCCTAAGGCACCTTAGATTCTAAGCAATTCGTGACGAGCTTCGAATCACTATCATGGTACGATCGTTAAAAGCGTTAACAAGTCAATTAGAAAGCTTTCGTACATTTTTCTGGTAGATTAAAATCACTCTCGAATCTTTTGATTTGACAAATGTATCACACGCCGGAAAATTTCTCGAAACTTTCTCTTCCTTCACGGAAGATACTAACAACGATCGATACTTATTTTGTGTATGAAGGAATTCGATTAAAAGAGCGCTCGTTAAATTTCTATTAGAGTGGTATTTATTAGGATTGCAGTAATAAGCAAGTTGTGAAATGCACCTCGTGTATCTGTCGTTTCACTCGTGAAGATCGTTAAAAGCGTTAACAAGTAAATTAGGACGTTTTCACGCATCCTTATCGCAGTTTCGCGGCAGGGTCTCCGCGATAGGATATCGCAGACTGCTACTTAATTAGAATTCACCATGGTCTGGTAATACACTTATTGTTAGTCGAGTTGAAATATTGTAATGGCAATTAAGGAGCAATATATGTCACCGTTATGTAAAGCGACGAAAGTGTGTCGTTACATTGAAGGAATACCGAAGAGAATTAATCGCAAGTATAACGCGCGGGCCCAACAATATCATTTTTACTCATTAATTGCAAAATTGTGTGTATCAATTAAAACTTTTATCAAAGATATTCTTAAAATTTTATTGAACCATTATTAAAAACTTTTATTAATTAAAAATATTCTTAACACTAGAACTACCAAACCTGTAAAAATCAGTGGTCAACAAACGAAGTTTCCATACGAAAAAAAATTGATAGTTCTAGTGTTAAAGAGAAATTCTTGTGAAAAATTAACGGTCAGTCCTTTTACTGTTAAGAAACTAGTAAAAAAGTACATTCTTTTTACTAAATTCCTCCTTACCACGTACAAAGTAGCCCGTCCTACGTAGAACCTACAAGAATAAATCTCGTAACACGATCAGGGGCTAACTCGGAAAAAGAAATCCATCGAAACACTACTTACGTGTGTCATTAAGAAAACGAGGAAAGCAAAGTCGACGACGAGACGGTCACGAAACGACGAATCTCGTGTTCTCGTGAAATTAGGACGTAGCTGGCTAAAATCGAAAATTGGCTTGGCTCGCGATCTAATGAAACAAAACGGCCTGTGCGCTTGTGACGAGCCTTTACGATCCCACCAGTAATGTTTCAAACGAATGACATTAACGAGCACTTGCTTTTTTAGCGACGACCAAGCCAGATAATTCCACCACGAACGAGCAATTACTTCGAATCGATCTACGTATCGATCGTGAATACAGGGTGTGCCACTCTCGCGTTTCTTTAGGTCTTAAGGGCGAACACGGTTTCAGAAATCCGTGAACGAGAATCGCGTGGCTTGTTGTCAGACACTTGTATACTCGTGCTCGGCTGCTGGTGAACGGAAACTCAGAAATGGAGTTCGTAGATCCATATAAGCCCTGGACGAGGAATCGTAAAGCCACGCGGAAACGGCAGAGTCGAAGGAGAAGAGAAAATTCGCGCCACTTCGGTCGTGCACCGCTCCTTCGAAATAATCCAAGAAGTTTCCGTTTTCCAGCTACTGGAAGGTAGTGCGTTGAATTTTCAAATGTCGAGCACCTGGCCACAGTCGGTAAATAAGTTTGCAACTCTTAGAGTTTACTTACTCTCCTTGGAATTTCGAGTTTCTTCAGGTGGAAACGAATGATTTAACGTCCTCGCAATTTTGCGCCGATTGCATCGATTTGGGTAGTTTGGAAAACTCGAAATGCTGAACACTTTTGGATGTTAAATCGGAATGAGGTAATTTTATCCGTGACATTTGCATGGCCAAATTATCGTAGGGTCCAACCTCGCGAAGTGGAGCCCTCGTAAAGAGTTAACCAGTGCGGGGTGTCCCATTAACAGATTTTCGCAGGGCACGATAATTTTCCGAGTGAAATTACCTCTCGTTATTTGGGCGCACGTAAAATACGATCGTACGTAATAATTAGCGAATTTACGTTACCACTCGGTGACCGAGTGCGGTACTGGCTTTACCTCTCGATTAATTCATTCTCACGCGTACGTCCAATGTCCACCTGTAATCTACGAATCCATGTGTTTGTCACTTTGGGTTTTACATTAAACATTAATTTCACTCTTCGCTCTTCAGTAGTTATCAGCTACACGCGCCAATATCCATGCCTTCGTTACAAATCCGATTGTGCTTTGGAGGAGACGCGGGAAATTAGCAGGAAGAAAAAAAGAGCAAATAAACGACAGAGAGCGAAAGAGAGAGAGAGAGAAATCGTAGAATCTAAGAGACAACGGGGTACTCAACGCAAGCTAGCTCGG
The DNA here is from genome assembly GCA_944319695.1 of Tiphia femorata. Lineage (NCBI taxonomy): Eukaryota > Metazoa > Arthropoda > Insecta > Hymenoptera > Tiphiidae > Tiphia > Tiphia femorata. The sequence goes on from OX090899.1 coordinate 5,894,477, forward strand.
CAATTAATAAGAATCGCGGAAATTGACAGAAATTTTGAGCCTTATTTGGGATCATGCTTTTCATGATATTTCCGGTGGTCATCGGTGACTACCGTAGCGCCACAGGAAAAACAAATTGTCGTCACATATGACCATCATGGCAGTCAAAAAGTGCAGTTTTAAAGTGCTCTAAATTGTGATTAGTATAATAATTTTTTTTATAATTTTTCTGGTAGTCATCGGTGACCACCGTGGCGTCACAGAAAAAAACAAATTGTCATCACATATGACCATCATGGCAGTCAAAAAGTGCAGTTTTAAAGTGCTCTAAATTGTGATTAGTATAATCATTTTTTTTATGATTTTTCTGGTTGCTATCGGTGGTCATCGTGGCGCGCCACAGAAAAAAACAAATTGTCATCACATATGACCATCATGCCAGTCAAAGTGTTAATAGCTATATTTTGGTCCAATAGTTTTACACGGGCTCTCTCCCTCTTTCTCTCTCTTACTTGGGTCTAATAAAAATTTACCAGTCACACCAGATTTTACGCTTCTTTGGAAGACTCGTTTGGGTACCCTCGAGGAAATTCGAAGGGAGGGAGAACTGGGCAAGGGCGATAATTTCGGTCGATCTACCTTCACTCTCTCCCTCTCCATCTACGCCTCCGCCACTGTTCGCGTAGATACACATAATTACTATAAACGCCGATAGCCCGACATTGCCATAAATCTGGGAGACGGCGTATAAATTAGCGACGAAGTGCCGGTGGCCGCGATTACGTGGGCGCCCGCTGATAGAATTATGGGACGACCACGTGGTGTCAGGAGACGAAGTACAATATTTCGGCTGGCAGATCGAATTCTCGCGCAGCCTGACCCCTCTCCGTCAATCGTTTGGCCGTCGCATGCGCGCTACTTCTCGTTATCGTTTCACAGCTGCTCGTTTTCGCTGATCACGGAGGATCTCGTGCCGCACGAGCTCTTCCATCGCAATGCCCGGTCAGGTAGTAATGGCTCGAATGACCGTGGAAAGGAAGTGGCAGAGGGAGAGGGAGAATAAAAGTGAGAGGGTGGAGAATGACGAGAAAACTAGACGACGAGAAGAATGGACGATTAATCGACGATTAAATCCTTCTAATCAGGCTCTGACGATTCTTCTTGTCTATCCAACTTTTGCATTTGTACACCTCGAGAAACTTCTTAACCCTTTATTTACTGACGGGACATAACACTAGAAGTACTGACCGGATGCGTCCATTTTTCACGAGAATTTCTCTTTAATATTAGAATTACCCTTTTTTTTCGTGTGGAAACTTCTTTTGTTGACCGTTTATTATGATAGGCTTGGTAGTTCTAGTGTTAAAAGTTCCATCAGTTTTCTCATGGTACTGTATTAATCTCATGCTTTGAGATCACCCATTGGGATTTTGAAGTACACTTCTATGAAGTTCGTTCTTAAATTGTTGCTTGGTAGTACAAGCTGATTTCTCTTTGGGAGCTTGCTAAAGACAAGTATTTAAGGTCAGGCCAATATAGATGCCTAGAAGATTGAAAATCATCCATGTGCTTGTAAATACAAAATACTTTTTGTTTTGCATTTTGGTAAATTATAATTTTTAATTATGCTTATTCTTTCAAATTACGATTAAAATTGCAAATATGTATTATCAAATAATATATTATAATATTATTATTACGAAAATAGTGACTTATAATGAAAATTCTGCTATAGGGTGCTTACTTGCACCTACATTAAGCATTTAAAAAAGAATGAGTACTTATTCGTTAAGAATTTCCAGATTACATCTCGGGCATTCTATTGCAATGCCTGGTCAAGTAGAATAGCTAGAGTGACGCTGGAAAGGTGGCAGAGGGAGGGAGAACAAAAGCACGGGGGGTGGAAGAAAACGACAGACAACGAAGACAAAGAGAAAATCAGGTACGAGAAGAATGGAGATTAATCTCGATAATTAAATCCTACTGCGAGACCCCGATGATTCTTTGTCTGCCTATCTTTTGCATTTACACCCTGAAACGCGTTGAGCCGCACAGCCATAAGAAACTTCAACCTATTATTTACTCAATAAAAAAATCTGTAGGGTGGAATCGCAATTGCGTAGAAAATGATTTATAAACACGTAAGAACAAACCTAAGAAATAGTCTTTAAAAACGACAAAATCGATGTCAAGGATTAACGTCGATTTGAAAACTATTCGCCCGTATTGTGAGCTCCAATTTAACATAAGTGAAACCGCATGAATTCGGCACCTCTAGAAAAAAAGCAAACAAACTAGGCGTCTCTTTCTACTCGAAGTTATCTACAATGGTACACGAGAGAGGGAGCGAAAAGAAAAGAGAGAATTAGAAGGAGAAAAGAAAAAGCTACCACGTGCACGGACACGTGTTGTTAAGCTTCAAGGTGATCGCTCAGGACTAATTATAAGGAGTCACGCTCTTCGCTTGCTACATGTGTTGATTCCGGTGAATGACGAAGCGTTTATCGGTAGATAAGGGTTGTCAACGGTTTGGAGAAATCGGAGTGGGAGAGTGGTAGGAGGAAAATTACAAGAACGAACGAGAGAGTAGGGAGAATAGAACGAGAGAGAAGAATAAGAGAGAACGAGAGAGACGATCGAAGAAGGACCAAAGGAAATTGTTTGGCAGGCACGTACTGGCAGATAGTTTAGTGGAGTCCGTGATTGTCTCGGGACTGAGCTCGTGGGAAGAACCGCGTGCGAGTTATGTCGTGTCGACAAGTAGCCACGGTGGAGTATTTTCTTTGATCGAGGAAGAGAAGATTGGCTGTTGGACTCGAGTCGATCGAAAGCAATTGTCGACACCGTTGTTGGATTATCGAGTTCTTGCTCGTTTCCTTTCCTCGTGCTTCCGTCTGCAAAAATCGCACGCTCGTATCACGAACCTTGCTTTTTCCCTTGCCGCATCGACGATCATCAGGGAAATTAGCCGATAATTGCCCGAGGTTAGTGGATATACTGTTTCTTACGATCTTCGCCACGGTACAATTTTTACACAATATTCCGTGTAACATTTCCCGACGCAAAATCCTTTAATCCAACGAACGATAATGGAAGAATCGATTCACCAAAGCTTACCGACTCTCTACGCCTATCGTAAAGGCACCTGAACCTGCACGATTCAAAGTTAGGTCTAACCTTGACCTAATCTCATATCTCTAACTTACATTAGACGGTGAAACTGCTTATGCAATGCCTCTATGGTTGTTTGTGGAATAAAAAATCAGGTTACAGGAGTGGAAGAGGCCGATCGACTATACCACGTGTTTGTGGATCGATCGATTCAATATCGACAGGAAGATACCTTGGACATTTCTACTTTGTGAGCCGAATCAGGCTCGAATTAAATCGCCGGAGAAATTATCGTGGGGAGAGTATCGAGTCCAGTTTACTTGCACGCCGATATTCTGCCTGCAATCGGCATGGAAGGGAGATAGCACGACAATTCCCATAAATTCAAGCACGCATAAATTTAGCCACCCGAACGATTATATATGGCAGCCGGAAAGAATTGCAACGTAGTGCACTAGTTGGTGCAGAATCGAGGAGCTTTGCGTTTGTTCACCAGCTCGTTCAATCATGAAGGATCATCCCACGTGCCGATACCTCGTCCACCTAGCTACGATGCATCTCCTGCTGACGGGTGAGTTATCGAGCTTCAAAAGGACCATAGATGGTGGAGAAAGGCTCGACAATGGCAGACCAGAAATTGTCACCCTGGGTCTCGTTTGTCGTTGGTCGATAGGGAATTTTTTTTTTCGCTTGCCTCGCGTATCCCACGGTTTTTTTGTGTCTTTTTTTTCTCTCTCTCTCTCTCTCTCGGAAAACTCGCGATTGTAAAAAAAAGGGTTGTCCACCCAAAATGAGGCCCGTGACAGGTTTTAGAACGATGTCGACTATCGTGAATGAAAAAGAGATCGTGAGTATTGGAGTTCTCTTTTTTTTGCGATGGTCATTTTTGTTTGTTGGAAAGCACGTGTCGGGGAAAGAAAAATTGTCGGGTTAAAATAAATCACAGAAGTGACCGTTAGAATGATAATGGACGTTGCGAATGAAAGAGGGGTTCGGGATATTACAACTTTTTTGCGTTAGGTTTGGGAACGTTCTGTTCGACTTCCTTTTTTTGCCTTTGTAAAATTCCTGAAAGTCTAGAAAAAATGCGTGTCGCCCAAGAGTAGTCGCGTACCTTTGAAATTTAAGAGCTGGCTGTTACGTTTATGGTGATAACGCAAAGTGCATCGGGCTATTTGAAAACTTTCGTAGGATATCGATCTTCCGCGGTCACGTATCGTCTCCTGATGCATCGAGATGTAGAGACGTGCCCGATAATTTCATCGTGTCCGAGTCAAACATCGGTAGGTACGTGATTCGCACGATCAATTAAAGTAACCGAGCGTCACAATATCGAAATATCGTCGTCAACTTGTACGTAAATGCAAGTATCGACGAGATATCTCCGTAATAACAACGATAAATAAAAGTGTCGATAATTACGAAAGTGGAGTGAGGGGGAAAATGTTTCTTCCCGATTTTCTTGTCACGTCGCGCAAGAGTCGAGAGTGAAAAAACTCAATCTCAATCAGCATTTTGCTCACGAGCAAAGAAAAATGAATTGTGAACTTGCGGATTGATACTCACATTATTTTGATTTCTGCTTCAGTGGTAGGAGCGAGGGTAAGCAACGACCAGCTGAAGACCATTTTTCTGCGACTCTACGTCGGGTAATTAACTAATTGGCAAAAGAGACTGTGCGATGTGGCGCGCGTTACCCGAAGGGTACTCCACCGGGACGCGTGCACAAAGCGACGTCGAGTTTTACCGAAGCCCTTCCCGTTCCACATTTCTTCTTTTCTCTTCCTTTTTCCAGAAGCACCGTGGAAGAGTACGTGGACCAGCCGTTGGATACCGCGGAGCAGATGGTAGCGAAAATGGAAAATAATAAACCGACGGTGTTTTACATACACGGGTTTACGGAAAGCCTCAACAGCCAGAGCGTAAACACGGTGATGACAGGCAAGGCGAGAATTAACATTTCAAAAAGGGCAACGGCGCCTGTGAATCTTTCGTAAAACGTTGGAATTTCGCTTTTTTTCTCTCTCTTTACGAATCTCTCTCGTACGAATATTCTTCGCGGTTGTTCATCTCTGCAATATCATTCTTCAATATTTTGAAAATATTCTCTACATTTACTGAGTAACGCGACGTCTCGAGGGTATTTGGAAAATTTTCTTCAAGCGGTCTAAAGAGCACTCTTCTTCGTCGTCGAATATGTTTATATGATGCTTCGTACCCGAATCTCGTAGATAATAAAAATGTAAATGTTCGATCGACGGGCGTTTCAGTTCTGAAATTTTCGTGGATTGTTTCCAACGCGACTGATCAACGTCCGTACTTCGCTTAAGATACTCCAAGTGAAGCTTTTAGGAAAGTTTTATCGTGACCGATGCTTAACTGGACGCAAAAGTAAGTGCACGGAGGATCGGCGATAAAGTAAAGAGTAAATGGGAACAAGAGAAGAAAAGGAAAACCGCATTTAATCTTCTTGGCAAAGTGGAAAAGAGAAACAGTAGAATTTGGTGGTGAAAGTCGAGGCACTTCTCTCGAAGGAAATTTCCTAAGAAGGTCTCCCGTGTTTTCAGTTTCTTCTGTGTTTGCATTTCAAAAAGTTTCGCACCCGTCCGGATTTTAATTCCAGGGAACATTCTTCTGGATATTATTTTTCTTTGTTGACCTCGTTCGTGCGCGCTTAATCAAAAATGAACTCCAGGGTTTCCGTAATTCTAGCAATGTCCAGTGATCCGCTTGCTTTTCAGCTTATCTTAAACGCAAGGACCACAACGTCGTGGCTGTCGACTACAGCGTGATTAGCAACGAGCGTTACACGACGTTAGCTGCGAGTGCCGTGGACGTAGGCACGGTATTGGCCATGGGTCTGAACGAAATGGTCCAAGCAGGGCTAGACCCACAGAAGATCCATGTGATTGGACACTCGATGGGCGCACAAGTAGCTGGTCACGCAGGACGAAGGACCAGTTTCGAGATTCCTCGAATAACAGGTCCGTACGAAGCTGAATTTTCTTTCTCAGTAAGAGCATGATTTCTGATAAATTCGAGGTTGACTATATCTTTGATACACGAAGAATAACGCAGCTTTTTGGCCATTCAAATTATTCGATAAAACAAGACCAATTTTTTTATCGAAGAAATTAAAAAATAACTTCAACTTAATATAATATATCGTTACTTGAAATAATTATAAAGATTTTTAATAATCAGAGAGGTGGTGTTCTCTCTCTTGCGGCAAGATCTTCGATTGGATTTTCTCTCGTTCCTTTTCCAGAGTTCAATTACTTTCTTTGCCCACTTTCCTTACGAAGAGGAACTCATTAAGAATTAATTATGTTGGAGATTTATCTGCACGCCAATTACTTCGTCGATCTATCGCGAAATCTCGATTGATGCGCGAAACTCGCATTTAAATGGGACGCTTAAATTGACGTTCAATCGGGACTTTTCTTCGTTCCACTCGTGCTGCGCCCATTCTTCTTCATCGATCTGGAACCCGTCTTTCGAAAAGTTGCTGGCTGGGGACATTGAGTATTTAGTTTGCCTGAGAACGCAACGGCACGTGGCAATTTAATACGGGAGAAGGAAAACGACGAAAATTTCCTTTGTCGATTGGCGCTGATGTGGCAAGAAATTTTCTCTCGTCTGTGCGTAACGAACGCAAATTGTGCGTTCGGCAAATATTACCTTTCAGATGTAAATACGATAATGCGATTATTGTAAAGTATGTTTTGCAATCGGGAGAATTCGATTTGCGTGGGGCGCAAAAGGTTGCTCACGTGTAATCGAGGAACGTAAATCCTACGATAAAATTTTCAAATATCACAGTTTCGCAATAAAATGCACTTAAACAATATTCCAATGGCATATTCGAGTCGTTATCCTGCTCGAAAGCAAAATGATAAATGGAAAATCGGTAAATTGTAAAGAAATCTTTCCTCTTTTTTATTTTATACTGTAGTTTACGGAGTAGGTACTTCGGGACAAATGTCACATTACTGTGCGTTCAAACGTGATATTGTCCACGGACAATGTATAATATTGTTTGTCACGATAAACTGCCAGACTCTATTCAAACGAGAATATAGAAATTCAACGAATAATCCTATTGATCTCATCTCTTCGTGAGTTTATTCCTCTTCCATCAGCTTTCTTCGCCGATTCTCTGTCCAAACCTATCGCATTTCCACGTGAATGAAGCCAGAGGCGTGGATGTTCTTCGAACGGGAGCTTATCAATATTAATCGCCACTTCGACAGGCTTGGACCCCGCTGGGCCCTTCTTCAATTTTCTCGAGGCCTACCTTTCTACAGGGGACGCCCGCTTCGTCGACATTATACACACGGATTATGGGATCTACGGGATCGCCAGAACCACCGGCACCCTTGACTTCTTTCCCAACGGAGGCAGGCGCTTGCAGCCTGGCTGTCCGCAGAACGCAACCTTCTTCAGCTTGGAAGGTCAGACATCTGATTCCTTTTTTTCGCGAGCAGTATTACGAGCTGTCTACAGCTCTGTCGACTGATTATCCGATTTCTTTTATTTTTTATGAAATTTATATTTATGCGAGAATATCCATGAAATTTTTCGCATAATATGGACCGTTTATTTTGAAAATGGACTTGCACCGTTTTCAAACGAAACGGTCGATATGTTTATGTACGCGATAGTTGATCTTACGAATTGCAAGGGAGTATTTTTATCGTATAAGGAAAATTGTAAATTTTTAAGGATAGCAATGTAAAAGTTGCAGAGTGTTCTTAATTATCGTTGAATAATTACAATTCTTGGTTAGAGAAATTCTTTGAAATTTCGGCTCTCAACAAGAGCAAGCTGCAACAGTTTTTTACAATGTCTCTTCTTCCAGACTTTTGCAGCCACAAACGCTCGTGGGCTTTCTACGCGGAGTCGGTGATAGCTGAAACAGCTTTCCTCGCGCAAAAATGTTCCTCCTACAAGCAATTTCTTCGCGACGAATGCAAGGGCAACGAGAAGGCTCTCATGGGCTTCGGAGTGCCGAAAACTGCGTTAGTACAAGTTGACATCATACGAGATCACTCTCCGTATTTAAAAATTTTCATTCTGAAAATTAAAATTGCGACTTTCTCACTTTTTTGACGACCTAAAATATCGAAGAAAAAATCCTGTAAAAAGTCGACGTACACATAAACGTGCATATACAGTCGAACGTAAAAGGCCAATTTTCCCTAGCTAATTTGAAAACAAAATTACCCCTTGCGTTACCCTCTCATCTTTCATCACTGCTCACTTCTTCACTCTTCTTTCTTCTCTATCTCTCTCCCCTCTCTCTTTTCTTTCTTCTCTTCCTTCAAAGCCAAAAGTAACTCGAACAAGAGAAAGAAAAAGAAGAGAAAAGAAAAAGAAATCAAACGCGCGCTCGCAACGTCGATCGTGTCGCCTTTAAAGCTGCTTCGAAGGAAGTCAATTACATCGGTCGAACGTTTTCCTTTTTTTGCAGGAAGGGAAGCTTCTACCTAATTACGAGGTCCGAGAGCCCCTACGGGCTGAAGGAGCAAGGAGTGAGATACAGGCTATCGTCCGTCTCGTCGGCTACCTCGGCATCAACAACAGGAATCTCCCCGGCAGCAACGTCCACGACGAGCATCAAAGACGCCTAAACGAAGGAAGGGATGAAAAGACGAGGCGAGAAGCTAGAGAGGGAAGTGTCCTTGACAGATCGTCCCTTAATAACGTCATGCTCTCGATTCGACTCGCCTCGTCATCGAGTAATAGTGTCTCTAGCTAGAGTTTCTCTTTCACGCGACTACTTTGCTGAGAGGGGTGTCAGAAGAGAGAAATAAAGAGGAAGGAAAATAAGAGGACGATGAATTTCTTACGATAATGCGGGGAGGGCTCGAACGGTGAATTTCCATCGCGTGAAAATTACTCTTTCTTAAGAGGATTCCATCGTGAGAGAGTGAGAATGGAGAAAGGCTTTGATCGTGTTGGATTAATTTGTCGGTAGGACGACAGTCGCTTAAATAAATTCCTCTCTCGTTATTCTTCTTACGTTCTCTTGTCTTTTCGCATTGATTCAGTATTCTTTCCTTCGTGTGCTCAATATACAGGAATAAAGGATCCTTTTCTTTTCTTCTGTGTAGCATGGAAAAGTGTTTACTTTTATTTTTTTGTCCTTTAGTGAAAATCCACGATTGATGCATTCCTTCCATGCTTAAATTATATTCGATTTATTTGACGTTACCAGGGATACGAGCAGAAGTATTGTTTATGGCACCACGAGGCGCCGCGACGCCGACGACGACAGGGCGTGACGTCGACGTCGACTAATCAATGTCCAGGCGACGTGATCTTGATTAAAATTTGCACAGGCTCACGGTTAGAGGTTATCTTCTACGCGAGGCGCGTAGAGCGCGTGACTAATGTGGCGTAAAGTCGAAATTCGCGGTGAAGCTTCGACTACACTTCGGATGGGCTTTCGGTACGGTGAAGTTTCCGTGAAATTTTCTGCTTCGTGCTCCTTCACCGCGAGACCAGCTACATCGAAGTGCACTTTGTCGGTATTTCTAGAATAAGAATCTTACTTCTTTTCGCGAAGTCAATGGGACGAGAAAACGTCTATTCGCGTGGACAAGAGGACGTTCTTCTTCGCAAATTAAATGTCTCTGATATAGATGTGTGAATTAAAGTTTTCCAATTCGAATCGAATTTGCAAAAAAAATTCGAATCGACCGGAATCGAATCGAATCGAATTTACGAAAAGGATGAAGAAGTAGATTTTCGACAAATATCGCCACCTCTAAGAATACTCATCTATTCTGGCCAATATCTATTTCTTCGTGGTCCTCGAAATCCACGTAAGTCTCCAGTAATTTCACAAATTATTTTACAACGCTCTTTCCATAGATTGTTAACGGTATCGAAATTAAGAAAAGGAACGAAAGAAATAACCATCCGAGAGAAAGAGACAGACGGAGAAAGACAGAGTAAAAAATGCGACCTTTTTCAACGTCCAAATTAAAATGGCCTTTGAAGAATCGCGAGGCAACAGGAGAAACGAGAAAGCCAAGTGCTTGTCTTTGAGTGGCCAAGTATCCTGGTAGTAGCTTGGAAAAAGACATGCTGTAAGAAGGTATGCAGGGATGACGATCTAAAGCAAGTAAAGTGGTGCATCATCTTGTAGAGAGCTTGAATAAGAGACGAGTTGACGCAAGGGTCCAGGAGATCGAGGGAGAAATTTCACGAATTTCACAGAGGGAAATCCTCTCTGAGTTCGAGCAGACTCTCGTTTCCGTGGACGGTCAGCTTATCCGCGCACAAACTTACGGCCAAGTTTTATCGACAGGCGAGAGACAGTTAAAAGCTCCACGTGACCGCGTAGGATCAACCAAGACTCTCCAGCACGAATTTTCCTTTGCCAATCTCAAACTGGCATTCGTCAAATTACACAGTTAATTTTAATTTTTATATGTCCTTCTTACGTACACTTCTTCGAGACGTGGCGAATGGTGGGGTAAATTCTACGATGTCATTCGACTAATAACAACCTGTCGCTCGTGGTGAAAATCGTGAAGTTTGCCAGATTTAACCCGAAGGTTCGTTAACGATCCATTGAGAGCTTCTCTTTGAGCGAGTGTATAGATGTTTCCTTTAGACCATTCAGTGAGATTTATTGATTCGGTGGTGGCCGTGCGTTTGGTTAAAAGGGTTGAATCTTTAATTATTATTTATCCTTCTCGATTCGTGGATATTTCAATCCTGCAAATCCTCATTCGATTCTACCTCAGTCACCAACATTTATTTTTAATGCCGCAGTTCTATTATGTAACTCCACTTTCGAGTTTCGAAACAATCGTCCAACAGACAGATACATTTACTGTGATACAACCAGCTGACGAGCTTTCTTAAATGGAAAGGCCTGATAACTACGGCAAGAAGTTTCGCTTGTTTAATCGATGTCGGTTGGCGAGGATGGCCACATTAGCGCGGAACATCACGAACTGAAAGAATCGAATCTCTCGGCGGTGCTAAATGACTGGAAATTAAATTTCACCGTTCCATTTTTCGATGTCTGACGATATCACAAGGTCTCTACGATCTGTAATCGTGAATAATGTATCTTCCTTTTTACAGTAATTACTCGACATTCTTTACACCTTTACGTCTCGTACGAGAATGTTAAGGGAACAAGGTCGTCGTTAAATACGCGTCCACTTTGTAAGAGAAAATGATGAACGAATGTAAACAAAAATCCTAGATGCGCCATGTGTATCAACATTATGAGCAGCAATTTGTGTCGTTGTTGCACGAACAATACAAAATACTTGGTACAAACGTGAAATTGTTAGGAAGTATTTGGTTATTAACACGTTGACTGCCGCGCGATTTTTACATGTATTGCCCGTGGCGCCGCGCCATTCATTTATTTTTTTCTTTTTTACTTAAAATAGTATCTACCACAGGTAAATTGAGGCGCACAACCATTTTTTAATGATTTTACTGGGGGCCACCGGTGACCCCCACGGCGCTGTCGCCAAATTAAGTGTCGGTTATCGATGACCCCCACGGCACTCAATTTGTTCAAATTTTATCGTTGTTTCAATCTTCTTTGAATCTCTCGCATCACCCGACGACGATTTACCGAATTGACCTGATTTTTAGCGAACTTCGGCGAGCACGAGCGCAGTGGTGTAAACTAATTGTAAGCTTTAACGCGATACGTCGTACAGACGCTCAACAGACTCAACGAAGGGTACCGGTTTAATTGGTGCGGCGGGTACGATGATAATGGAAGGAAATGAGAGTGGAAACCTCGAACCATTTGTTTCGCTAACCTAACCCTTTTTGCTTTAACACTAAACGTACCGAAGATTTTTTCCATATAGGGATTTCCTTTGTAAATCCGGTCATTTGACCTGTTTTCGGTAGTTTTAGTGTTAAAGCCTCGAGGAGGAAGGGACCGAATTTCTCAAGCTGGCACCGCTTCGCGTACATTATTCGTGTGTTTCAAATATTGGTTACGAAGAAGAAATTGCAAGTTGAGGTAGGAATACATCAAATAGAAAAACAAAAAAACGAACTCTTACAAGAATATAAATAGTTTGTTATAGAATTACTTTGTGGTTAGAGTCTTCGAGAATTAATGTTTCGATTGTCGCCCTACTGCGGGCCGTCACCTTCGTATTTTTCATCCGACGAATGATTTCCTTCGTCGCAGCTCGCATGTACGTCAGACTAATAAGGGTCATCATTAACCGTTTCGTGGATCGTGGAAAGTGGTGAAATGCTTTATAAATGTTTTTGTAAATGTTTTGTATAAAAAAAAACTGTTTTACCAACCATGCCATCTTGTTATTATACGGAAAACTTGACATTCGCATATTTCATTTCTTACTGCTGTCCTGTCACTGTGCATTCGTATTTCCCATTTATTTCTATTTTTCAACTTTTTATGCACGACCGTAAAGGGAGTGACTTATTTTACGTTATAAGAACCACTTATTTTACTCAAGTAAGTAATATATTTGATTCGTAAAATATTTGTTAACGAATCCCTTGTTAGTTTACTACTTTGTATATCTTGAACACCGATGATAAATACAATTATTCAAAAAATTTGTCCGCGAAAGGATTAAGCGTACGTTTAATCGCGTTAGACGCTTTTACGTCAAGAGATAGAGATGCCAATTGCTTAATTGGGGCGTCGTTTGCTCGTTGCGGATAGTTACATTCGATGCGTACCACGTTTGTAGTACACGAGAAACATGGACGGAGAAATCTGTGTTAAGCCCTAAAACTGCTTGTTTCTCTAAATGTACGCCCACCATGCGCCAGTGGTGTAACGAAGCTGCGCGCACGGTTTAGGAACGAAATCGTTTCCGCTGCGAAGAGCGAACTTACGATCGAAAAGACAATATTTTAGGTGATAGAGTTAGAGGTAGAGCTCGAACTAATGAATTTGAAGTTGAAATTTTGTGGCTTGACCTTACACGTTCTAACGGCAAAACTCTCGGGGACCTTCGAATTTCCCATCGAGGACCTTCGAATTTCTCATCCCCGCTGTTGATCGTGAGTGAATCCGTGGAAAGAAACTTTTGCGATAAGGATTCACCACGGTCTCTGTATAAACGAAACGATTAATTACCTTTCGCTTGGAGCGCGCCATCCTCTGATCCCTCTGATTCTCCGCCTCACCCGGTGGCCTCTTTCCCCACACCATGATGGCGATGCTGGTGTAGGTAAACATCAGCACCATTAGAGGCACTAAGTACTGGGTCACTAGGAGCGCGATAGAGTAGTAATACCTGAAACGAGAAGAAAACGAAGAGGAAGGGGGTGACAAAGATTTCGACGAGCTTCTCCAATGCATATTACATTCCACTTAAGGAAATCCTTTCTCAATCCTCTCCTTCCTTTTGTTCTCACTCCCCCGCGTCTAATTCTATTTGCAGAATCTCATGTACATATTTGCCGAAGAGGATCAACGTGGAGTCGTGGCGAGTGTTTCTTTCTACTGTACCAGGCGCGAATTTCCGGAAGAATGAATTAGAAAGAAACAGAAGAAGAGAGAGTGTGTAGAGCAATGGTTTTTCACATTTTCAAAGTCACGAAACACTTTTGATTAGAAGGATAATTTGTGGAACACCAAAATTATTAAGATCATATTTTTCGATGGTGGTTCAACCGTCACGGGGCAACTATACGACAAAAGTTCACATTATAGCATTTTTGTGCGCACTGTATATGTAGTAACTAAGTATAATATACATTGACACTTTCATAATTAGTAACAATTTTGCGGACCATTTGTACCAAGTTGTAACACCGTTAAGAACCACTGGTCTAGAGGATTGAGTAAAGTAAAGGTATAATTTAAATCAAAAATTTCGAGTCGAGAATGTGTAAGAGAAGTGAAAGATTTTCTAGAAAATGCATGCCATTCTACAAAATTAATGTCATCGTACTCGTAGGAATGTCTGCGATGTAACTAACCTGTGCTGTTTGGAGGGCCAGGTCTCCTGGCACACGTACCGATTACACCTCTTGTAAAGGTGGGTAGGCTGTGACAACTTGGAGACCAGAGGGATTGGAAAGGCCAATATTAAGGCCAGCGTCCATACGGCAAGGATCAGGAGCTTAGCCTGCCTTTTGCTCATTCGAGGCTTCAAAGGCCACATTATGGCGATGTAACGATCTATGCTAATCGCCACTAACGTGTAAGCGCTTACCAGCACGGAGACCGCCTGAGAACAGAAAATCGCAAGATATAGAATGAAAATGAGTTTTTTTTTTATGTGCACGTGTGCTACGAAAATTCGAAGATCTCGAATTTATTCTTGCCTGGAACAATTACTCAAGGTATCTGCAACATCTAATTTACATAATTGAATCGAGCATAAGAGCAGTCCCAATTTAAATTGACGAACAAAAAAAACGAGGAAAAGAAATGGAGATCTCGATAGAAGGGAGGAAGAAAGACTATTTTTCATCTATCGTCCCATCGATGTTTCTTTTCTTCCGCGCGTTGTACCGAAAGGACAACTCCTTTCCACTCTTTTCCAAGGTGCTGCTACTAAGGGAGTGGTTTGACGATGTCGATAAATTTCGGCAACCTTTCTCGCGGTACGCATTGTTCCCAGGCGAGCCCCTAAGCAGCCAGGCAATGGCTCGGCACGATATCATTGTCACGGGAATGATATTGTTATTTCGAGAAAGCAATACTTGATTATTTGTTGGTTCGTCCTTTTCTTTTTCTTCTCCTAATCTACGTCACACTCGCACGTATAAACGATTATGATGATTTACAGATAGAAACGCGCTGACATCTGTCGAATATTTGAACCAAAGCAAATGAAAGTAAAAAAGAAGACACATAAATTAAACATAGGATGCTCTTTATGTTCGAATTATCATCGAAGATGTGTTTCCTACGCTCGCTTTAAATCCTGCGAGAGGACACAGAATGCAGAAAAGGGAGACTTGGTTTTTTCCATTATGCAAATCTTGGCTAATGGCTCTGCTACTCTGTCGTCGAGTGGGGCTGAAGATCTGAAAAAAATCGAGAATATATGGCTCGCTTCGTTCGACTAATCTATGTAGGGATCTACGAGGAGGAGAAATTTGGGGATCCAGTTAACTGGAACGGCTTCTGGGCACCAAGCTGCAGCAGCACTGTACAGCAATTTTCTGCTCACCAGGCGACGACGGGCTCCTCTATCCGCTAACTTACGCGCAAGCTTATCCCTCAATCTTCTCTCGTAGCTGCATCTAGCCTATGTATAAAATACTCAACATCACGCTTCTCGTGCATTTCTTCAAGTGTCACAAACACCAAGAACTACAAATGGATATAGTCGAGCAGCTACACTCGAGGTGAGAATGCACTTTCTTCTTATCGCTTTTCGTGTGAATTAATCCTTTCGGTCACAAGGTCCTCGTACAAGGACATCTGAATGCATGCTTAGTGTATCTACTAAATTCATAAAAAAGTCGTGATCGAAAGGGTTAAATCATGCAGTTCATGGTACACGTTCTTCTAAGAAAACGCACGCTTTTCCAAGCCACATAAATTAACGTGATTTTTCCAAGTGAAGCATTTTCAAAGGTGACAAAAAGTTTTGCAAAAACATTCCATCTGGTCACTAGGATTCTTACCTAGTGTGAACTTTACACCCTTCTTTGACTTTCAACTCGTGCTCACCTGCAGGTAATTCACGCTGGGACAGAGCTCGGGACCGAAGGGCCAGTACTGAAGTATCAACGTGCTGATGAAACTCGTTGGCACGCAAAATAGCGCCATTAGGATGTCGCTGACCGCCAGATTGACGATGAAGAAATTCGTGACGGTCTTCATCCTTGGAATACTGTAGACCACGTAGCAGACCAGACCGTTTCCGATCAGGGCCACCACGAAGATCGCACTGTACAGGAAGTAGATTGTAGCTTGGAACCAGGGCAACGAGAGAACGGCGTCTTGCTCGAGAAAGTTGTCGCAGACGTTCTTTAGGCCCGTCGTCGAGTTTCGAAGTGTCCAGAGATCGGGCAACTCTTTGTTGTCCACCGCGTAATCCTCGAAGCTCGCGTTCCAGTTCATCGTGTCGTCGGCTTCTGTCCTTGCGCCATACCCACCTGGAGAACGAGAAAAGCTCTGGAGAGGATCTGTGCAAGGTAGTTGTTAGTAGGTGTTGGTGGAAAGTGGAGGACGAAAGATTGGAAGAAGGAACGAGGAGAATTAAAGTGGAAGGTTCCAATTGATGTTTACGCTTTTCGAAGTAAATCGTGAGGAAGAGGGTAAGGTAGGGAAACGGACGACCAAGTGGCTCGTTGGCTACAGTGAAATCGATGTCCGCGGCTTTCTTACAATTACTGCGGCTTCTCCGATTTCACTTGGCCAAGCTCAATGGCGAGAAGCTTCGCGTAGATAGAGAAGGAAGAACGTTCTTTTACATCTTCATCCTTATACTTTAAATCACAGTTATATCAAGTACCAATAAAGAATCGTGGGAAGATTTGAGAATATTGATAGAGAAGAATTCTATTTTACATTTGAATATAATTACGGAGACCAAGTAGCGATACTTTAACTATCCTCGAGGATCAATGTGTTTTGAAACGTGGAATCCTCGGGTTAAGGGTTCTTGCCGTACTTCAGAGGAAGGAATGTTATGAGGTAGTTGGCATTTTTCGAGGTATATATGTATATCGTACACGTTGAGGAAGACGAGAGGCCATCGTCTATTACGATGCAACGTCAGGATCGTCTCTCTTGTGCCGAGGTAATTGGATGGCTCCTCCAAGGGACCATCCGTTTCTCCCTTTATTCGCCTGACGAGAGCGCTCGCAGAACGGAAACCAAGTAACGTACACGAGAGAAAAGTTTTCTGGCGCGCGCCACCTCGAGTAACTTTAGAGTTGTAAGCGAGTGGAAGTCGCGCAAGGAATATGTTAAGGACGGTGAGAAGCTACGTAATCCATCTTGGGGCTGGAAGAAATTAATTCTTTTTTCTTTCGCAACTTTGCCCTTATTCTCTACGTGATAAGGCGCGACGCGCGTTTTTATCGTGCCTTTCAGACAACGGTGCCAGTTGCGCAAAAACAAAAAACACCGCAGGCTGGACGCGCAGGAAGATAACGAGGAATCGATTTTATTCGTACATGTTTCTTTAGATGGGCGTGTAAGGTTCGTTAACCCTGTCACGCTGATTTTCCGTGGATTGCCCGTGGCGGCGCACTTAGCTTTCCTTTTTATTAATATATGATGTTTCAAAGTGTTGTAGATTGCGGTTAGTATAATCATCTTTTTAATGATTTTGCTGGAGGTTACCGGTGACCACCGTGGCGCCACACGAAAAACCGTGGCCGGTCGCATATGACCATCGTGGCAGTCGAAGTATTAACATATGATCTTTTAAAGTGCTGTAAATTGCGATTAGCATAATCATCTTTTTAATGATTTTCCTGGTGGTCACCGGTGACCATTGTGGCGCCACAGGAAAAACGGTTTACGGCCACATATGACCATCATGGCAGTCAAAATAGAATTTCATGGCCGAAGAAAATATAACTGGATGTTCATCGACTCTTCGAGTAGGCACCCATCAAATTTCTCTACTTCTCGGTCTAACGAATAAATAATTACTTTCTCGTTTACTACTCTTTTTTTTCCTTTTCGAGACCTTTCTTCGTACACGTCTCCATAATTTGATTCTCATTCCAACGAGCGGTTGCGTCACGAGAGTTATCGCGGCAATTTTTCCCACAATTCCACGGCACGCTCTTTGAAGCCTCAAAGCGGAATCCAGCGGCACCGTGCTCGCTCGGCGCCGCAATTCTTCTTCTTTCTCGTCGTCGCGCTAGAAGGTGGCATACAAATAACTACCCATTTCGCGCGCCCGTCGTCGCCGCAAAGTCCTTCCACTCGAGATACATTTATTTCTCAGTGCTAGGTGGAGGATGAGGAATTTTAAAGAGAGTGGCTTGTAACTGTGAGTCAGGTCTTAAGCACCAACCGCATTCTGGCCAGCTGAAAGGCATATTTAAAAAGGAAGAAACCGATGCAAATGAGCTCCGTGCAGCACGGTAAAGTGAAATTTGCATGCTCGATCGACGGTGCGTCTTTGTGCCGTGATGCTGCCGGAAATGCGTCTCTTGACTGACTAGAAAAGGAGAAGAATGCGAGAGATTAGTGCAAGTAATCGGGAGGAAGGAGAAGAAGCGATTAGGGTGCGGCTAGCTCTTGCAAGCTTGGTGGTACAAGTGAAGTACCATATTTCTTGTATCTTATTCTTATTGGTGGTATTGAAATTGTACCATCAAAAATATGTCGTCTCTTCGATATTACATGAGTGCTTAAAAAACATCTTTCGTATACTTTTTCTTAAAACAATAAAATAAGAAACATTTCTCAAGTTGCGTTTCGCATGCAGGTTGGGTAAAAAAATAAGTGAATTTTCTGTGCTTGTAAGAGTGAATGCGTACTATTGTGCTGTATTGGGTATCTAACCTAACCTAGCATTCAATAAAATAAAAGAAAAGAAGTCAAGAGCTCCTAGACAAAACTACTTACTCTCCTACGATATGTACTGTCTTACTCATTCGGTAGATTCCAATGGAAGAAAAAATCGATAGGTATCGAAAATCCAATTGAGATTGCGCATCGAATTCGGCGGTTACGTTCGATGCCTGAATCCAGTGCTCGTACGGTCAGGTAGGTGTTCGTGTAACGTACTAGGCACAGACCCCGTGCACCAAACATCGCCCACGTACTCTCTCTAATTTGATCTTCGCACACAATTCGATTGTTCGCGCTCGGCTACGCGGTGCACGTACACAGCGTGTACACACAGGCGTACTTGCATTCCGACGATCTCTCGTAGCCAGGTCGCGCAATTTTCAAATTTCCCGCGCTGTTCCGTCAAACGCTTCTGTTCTTCACGGCCACTCGGTTCAGCCATCGCATCTCGTGACGGTCATTGGATTGTTTAACTCATCCTTTTTCATCGTATCACGGGCGCCAGAGCCGAGAAAATCAAATGGACGTTGGTGTTCAATGTTATTACGCGCTGGCTGAACGGAAGTGGACGCTTTTAACGGTGTGACGTCGGCAAATGGAAGGTAATTAAATTGGTCGAAGCTCGTGGAAATTAACGCGCCATACCGTGTTCGAGATTTCATTTGAATTCTTTTTCCACGTCTCGAACGTGCGAATCGAGGTTTCGTATCGCGGGGCTTTTGGGATACCAAGAATCAGGGTATGTATTGGAGGGTTGAATCAAAATCGAGTTCGATGTGTTGGAAGATGTGTTACTTGCGCGAGAAAAATCGTTTTGGGTTATCTACACCCGGAAAGCCGAGGAAGGAGGTCGAGAATCGGAAGGCGCGAGAGATGGGATTTAATAGTATCGATTTATGGAATAGCGCCACCTCGGCGCCGTTGGTTCAGGGGGAAAGATGTCTCGCGGCTTGCTGGAAACTTTAAGGGTACCACAATACATTGATAATAAATACTTCCACGACTGAAAGGTATATTTCACCCGTTGGGTTCTCTGAGAGAGTTAACCAGGACGAAACAATGTCGATGATTTATTCGTTCCGTTCGATTAATCGTAGTTGTGAAATCGATTAAGTTCACCGGTACCCTTTAACGGTAACCTTAAAGAAAAACAATGTTAATCCAGAGAAAACGATTAGCTCATTTTCGAGAAGATAGAAATATCGACGATCTTTTACCTCGACTTTTGCATAAATTAATGAGCTGTGAACCGAATGTTTCCATTTTATCTTACAGGATCACCGTTAAAATTGATCCTCCTCCTTTTATCGTCTCTCACTTCGCATTTCTCAGCTTTACGAAGTAAGAAAACTACTATTGCAAGTTTGCAAAGTTATTCTCGAGTCTCGAATGAAAATACTTGATTTATCGCGGACACGTTTAATCACCGATTTGGACGAGAACCACCGAGTAGAAACTTTTCTTGAGATTTTATTTGTCCACCTTCGTCTTGGGAGCAGGCTCTCTAGGGTGCTTTGTAAACTTTACGTTAACCCGGCGGTAATAACAGTAAGAATAACGCCGGCTGGGCGGTCAAATGAAAGCAGCATTGGTTTCTCTGGTGAGTCCCTTGGAGCTTGTCCTGAAACTGTGCGTCATTCTCCCTTTATTCGCATGCGTTACTTCGTCGCTGAATTATATCGATTGTAAACATATTATCACGAGATTGCATATTGTATTGGCAAGCGAATAATTTTCAGGAAAGCACTTCGATTGTCCTGGTATTTTAATTAACGAAAATCGATGCACCATCGGTTTCCACTATCCATCCATCACTACTCAGCTTCTATAATAATAACTATTTTTCCGACGACTCTCTTACTTCGTTTTTTTTGTTGTTGTTTATGTATGTAAACTATTCGACAGAGGGAGCTCGAGGTGGTATAGAAATCAAATATCCCTGAACTGGTTCACAATGTTAAAGCTAGTGCATGTAAGCGCCATAACTGTGATAAGCGACTTGTTGCAAAGTGCGTCGGTGCGCGTTCATCGCGTCTTTGGCAAAGGAAACTGCGAGGGTTGCCAAACGAGCCACCTCTGGACCCGACCGAAGCCAAGTGTAATTAAAGTTACCATAATTGCGTAAGCTGTGAGCCTCCTGCGACCGCGTACTTGCGTAACGAAGCAATTATTATTACTCGGTATTCGCGCCTAATACGAAAGTTCAACTAATAAATCGACACGCAGTTATCGGGACCGTGGAGTGCTCGAGATATTGTACCGATGGAAATTGCAAAAGTTCCTTCAAGTTTATCCTCCATCTCGAGATTCAATTGAAAATGCAAATTTTCTTGAAGTATCGCGAGGTAACTTCGTTGGAAATCGAATCGAGTGGTGGATGCGAGATGCGGCCCTTCGATTTCAAACTTCCGGAGAGAATTACGTTGCTCAGGTGCTCCTGGTAATATAGAAATATTAACATTGCCTTGATATTTATGGATGAAATCATTTTCTTTTTTCTTGAGATATCTGCGTAACCGGTGATACGTTCACGTTGGAACTTCACCGGAGACAGACTCGGGTATGGAACAGTGAAAAGTTTGAGAATCTCGAGGTGAACATTTTTCAATGTCGCGAAATGCTGTCTCACTTAATTTTCCACCGAGTCATCCTCGCGTGTCACTCCCCTGGGACGGTCGGGGAGAATTTTCTGCGAGATTCTTTAGTGGAACGAGCAAAAACGGATCTTATTACGTGGCACCGTGCTTGCGGGGACGGAAAATGCCGCGGTCTCCTTTAGAAAGCAGACTTCGAGACAGCCAAGAGTCTTCGTTTCTTTGTTTCCACTATCTCCGTGTTACTTCACCGGCATGGATGGCGAATGAAACGCATCGTCGATGGACAAATTTGTTTCGACCCGATGCCTCTCGAAGAGGCGGAGCGCAAGACGTTTTCTCATCTCTGTGTAAATGTGGCGCATCAGATTCGCTCGACCTCGTGATCTCGTCGTTCTTCCGTCCGAAGAATGGCAAACCGTTCTGTACGCTTGAACCGGATTTTCTCAATCTCAGGAGTCGCGATCGTAAAGAGTGCCATTTGGTCGTCTCGAAATTTTAACGGGTTACAAAACCTTAACCTATTTTCATAAAGTTCTAAATGGAGTTATCAATTGTCGTAGTATCCTTGATGGCATTAATATCTATACCCCTATAAAGAGAAACAGGCATCCGCCAATATTTGCGTCCTCCTTGTTCACGCCTAGATTTGGACATGATAATAGAATTACAAGGATATCTCAGTTAGTTAACAAATTATCAAAGTGTGTTATTTTCTTTGGTGGCTCAACTCTATCTTTTAAGACGGCTTTATTGGAAGCCCAATTAGATGGCTTATGAACGTTCATTTTTTTTTTTCTTTTATCTTTCTCTTTGAAAATTTATTTCATTAAGTAGATGCGCTAAATTGTCATACTTTCATGCGTCTCCTTTACTTTGTTTAGATTCTTTGTAATTTAAAAGGGGCCACCAGTCTAAATAAATAAATAAATAAAGAAAACGTTGAGCAAAGATAGACGAAGCATGGGTGTCAGGGGAGTTAATAATTAAATGTCCAAAACTAATGCATCAACCATTTCAAGAGACTCTTCGCAAGATGAATTTTTTTTTACGATATCATCGAATAGAATAGTAACATTGCACGTCTCATTTTCAATTTTTTCCTTATTACTTGGCGCCAGTAATTTCCTTATTTATTTATTTATTTCTCTCTCTCTCTCTCTCTCTCTCTCTCTCTCTCTTCGCATTGTCCGCTTTATCAAGGAATAAGACGAGTATAAGAAATTCTCCAAGAAAATGCAAAGTATCTTAGTTGCCACATCTTAGCTGGCAACTTTTGCGAAAACTTTTTCCCCTCGAAGGTCTTTTATCCTAGTCGATCCGATTTCTCGCTTTCCGTCTTCTCACGGTAATATTTTTAACGACCACCTTAACAAGGCAAATTATACGCAGCAATGAAGCGTAGGGCACTTCTGTTCCACGCTTTGGTCGCCTTGGGACATGTCAACATGCGAATGCGATTACAAGCGTAATATATTACCCTCGATGACTAATCACCTTTTTATTACATTATTCTGTCCGCGATGGAAAAGATTATTGTTAAATTAATGGTCCCGGAATAAATTATTAGCCCTATCGAAATTCAAAATTCTCACGTTACCGAATTAATCTCGCATACTCTAGTGCCAAGATCTCTTAATTTTTGCAACTACAAGAGAAGTTGTTCGCGTTGTTTCGAGAGAATGGCAGAAATCGAAAAAGTATCACAGTTGAAAAGATTGAAAAAGAACGGTACTAGTCGTTGAACTCGCGTCAATAGTAACAGAGTAAAGAAATTCGATCGATTCGAGGTAACTGTCTATTATCTCCTCGTGGCGATGACGCGTTTAAATTCCATCCTCTGTTGAATTTCTTCACGCGTACCTACCAAGATTTATCGAGATTCACGAAAAGGTCGCGTTACGAATTATCGCAGTTTAAATTGGTGATCACTGGTGGGAATTGTGTCGGTGGAGATAATTTCGGCGATAACATTCCTACATCGTTCCCCAACAATGTGATTCAAAGCGTATCGAAGGTCGCGCGTGGTCGAGTTAACTTTTCAATTAGGCGAAATCCTCGTGGGCGCGATTAGATCCGATTGCCAATCGCTAATAGACCTCCTGCGTCTACGCTTCTAAATTCACACTCATAACGATTGGAACGGGCTCTTTGCGATCCGAATGAATTCACATCAGGCCAAACTGATTTAGTAGGTGGTTTGACGTAGCAATGAATTAAGGTACTAACGACTACGGTTGATTGACGAGAAGACGAGTGAGAATCGTCGGGTCGACTTCTATCACAGAACGGTAATGCGTAAGTAAATATACGCGCGAGTGATAAAGGTGAGCTACAAAAATTTCCATCGAAAACTTTCTTCCTTGAATAAACCCACGGGAGATTTTCGACTTAGATCGAGGAAACGGCATGGCACCGTGCGCTCACTTTCCAGATTGCTCGATCTCGAGGAAAAGGAGTTTCTTTCGAAAATCCTGGAAGGGATGAAAGATTCACGAGTGACCGGAAAAATGTTTGCCCGTCGGAAATTGGTACCGGCACTCTTCTCTATTAACTTGGTCACCTTCGATCCCGGCACCGCGAACTTGTAATTCGGCGTCTCTCGAAAGGAAAAGTTCTTTCAATTTTGTGGAATGATACGCGCGGAAGGCAGTAGGCACCGATGAGTCACGGTGGAAGCTCGGTTCCAATTATTCGGAAATTCTCTCTCTTCGACGAGTCCTTCCTCGTAGCTTCGAATTCCGTCGACGAGTACTAAGAGCATTTCGCAGTTAATCGTCTATCAAAGAAGCCGATTGGCAAACGCGTCTCTCTCGAGTCGATTTCCATCGAGGCCTAGTTCCTTTCGATTACCGGCCGTGGAATTTCACCTCAACGAGCGAAGAAGGACACGCGACTTCTCGTTTCACTTTACTATCTGTCGCATCCTCTCGCTAATGTCCGCAAGCTCGTTCTAGTTTCTCTTGAGCTTTCCCTTTGCGATTCTCTTCTTTCATGACCACGCTCTTCTCCTTTTTTCGCCCCAAGCACTGGCTCAGTCGTCCCAGTATTCTCTCCCTTTCACGTGGTATTCGTGCTCGTGTATTTCCTACTATCGTGGCAGGACGGGGTCGACCTTTTCCATAAAATTGCATCGACGACCAGACGATTGAAGAAATATTTTCCAGGACCTCGAATCGTTTCTTAACTTCGTATTTTCCAACGTATTGCGGTTTGTCGAATACGTGGAAATTCGGCTTATTCTATTTTTGGGTTCGAATCGATGTCAAGTGGTCATAAGTGGTTGCACGTAAACGTGAACGAGAGTAAAATTTCAGATATGTGGGATTCAGTGATGAAGGAGAATGAGAGAATGAGTGAGAGATTAGATCGTAACAAAAGTTCGAAGCTGATCGAATTGCGTCAGAATGTTCATCGTATAGACCAATGATGGCAAATCTACGACCCATGGATCAGACGCTGACCCGTGCAAGCTTTTGAAAGGACCCAAGCGTTAATTTTTATAAACTTATTTTTTATATCGTAAAAGTATCCATTCCACCATACGTCAAATATCCTTTCCTACAGATATTTCCATTGTGTGAGAACATTTTCCAATCGGTCACCCTTCTCACCCTCGTAACCGCTTACTACACAAATCCGATGTGTTCATCGCGTTGCCAGGTCCGCGTGGTGGAGAACGAAGCAGGGGCTCGTAATAGAAAAATAATGGAATCGAATTGGATTATCGAATACTTCGAACGATTGAAATTCTTTTCATCCACCTTTCTCTCTCCCTTTTCCGGAGCATACGGTACAAGTGGCATACCACGCACCACTCCTTCCACGTCTGCTAAGGCTTAGATCGCTCTGGAGTTCAACGACGTCTGGCACAAGTCGTCGGCACACGAGCGAGCACGACACGGGGTCGAATGATCGGGCGATCCGTCAAAAAACATTCAGATCAAATTTCTCGGCTGACGTGCCTACTCACGTGCGTGGCCAAGGTGTCCCCTACTCGTAGGGGCTGGGACGTGCCTTATTAAATTCGAAGGGAAATTGTCTCTCCGTCTTTCTTCTTGTCCTTGATCCGTTCCTTTGTTAATTATCGAAGCGAGGGGTGGTAAATTAATCGATCGATCACCCAAAGGCAGAAGAAGAAGAACAAGAAGGTGGAACGAGTGCTCGTTCTTTTCGAATTCGATCTGAAAGACGGAGAAAAACGAGCAGAAGACCTTTGGCTCGTGCCTCTTTTTCCTTTTTTTCTTATACCATTCGTCTTTTTTTTTTTCGTCGACAGGAAAAAACGGAATTGCTAATTGAGAATGTTGAGAACCACGTTGAATCTACCCTCGTGGAACGTCATGTGCGAGGATGAAAGATCCGCTTTCGAATTCGAAAGACCATGGGCGGGTATGTTTCGTTCGTGACACATGCTTTTTGAGCACGCATTGTGCCGGACGTCCTTCTCTCGTAGGGTTCTGTATTGAAAAAGGGATAGAGACAAAGAGAGTGCGAGGGTAGGGGTGTGAGTGAGCGAGAGAGAGATTTTCCGCGTGGGTGGCTTAACGTTTCGGCCTTTGTGGATTTTTATCGAGGCCGATAAAGCGAGGGAAACGAGCCGTGAAATGTAATCGATATCATCGACCCTAATCTTTTCGTTAATTGTATTTCTCTATGCGACTATGGCATTCGCTAATTATCCGCGTTGGATTACGCTTGATTAAAAGATCAGCCCAATTAAGGATTCTTGCTGGTAATAATGTTGTCACGTTTACTGTACTTTGGAAGTTTCTGCGATTGTGGTGTGTACCGAGCACTATGAATATTTATGGAAAAGCTCGATAAAAGCGTACCTCGCAAATTCTCTCTACGAGGAATTATATAACCACGGTAATCGTTCCACTGGAGTGATGCAATTTACACGAATTCATTTCAACGTGGAGAACTTTTCGAAAAATTCTCGTTTCGCTCGTTTTTCACGGATCTTATTTACCTAGCTATTTTACCGCGAAATTCAGTTACCGGCAAAGCCAATTGTCACGTCGCAATGTCCACGTAAATAAGCTACCGGTAAATCAACGTCGTAAATTCAATTATATACGGAATAAATAATCAAATCCGCAGAGCACGAAATGCGAAGCTTCTTTGGAACTGCAAGTACTAGAATTCGGAAAAGTTTCAAAGTGAGATTTCCTCTTCCTTCGCGGTCTTTCTTCTTGCGTTTGAAAAGAGGGGGGAAGCGAGAAACGTGCTCTTTGACATTCCATCGAATCATACGACTACTCCTTTCCTACCCCTCGTTGTCTTCTCTGGTGCCACGCGTCTGCAAATTATTAGCAAATCAATTTTTAATCCAGTGACGCGAGTGTACGACGCGGAAAAAGGAATATTCGATCGAGTAAATATTAAACGGCGCCGAAAATATTCGTTAGCTTTGGGGTTCTCGGGAAAGCTTTGGCGTCTGGCGGTCCACCCCACTTTTTTGTTGAAGGATTACACGGAGTGCGCGTCGCGCGCAAAACGGCACGTGGGAAACTTTATTTCCATCGTGGCGCTACCGCGTCGAAAATAAAGTTTCACTTCCGCCGTTTTATCTGACGAACTTTTCCGGACAAAAGTGATACTCCAAAACTTTCACTCCCGCTTCCACGCGACTCTTCTTCTCCTCGAACTGGAATTTTCCAACGGTCTTACGCGGCAGTGGCTTGTAAGCTCTTTAAAGTTCGACGATACTTTTAATCGCGAGGAAATTTTGCGAAATGGTCAACGAGAAGAATGACACGTCCAGATGTGGCTTATTAGAAATACTGAGTAAAATGTGGAAGACTCATGAGACGAGACGTCTCTCTCGTGGAGATACGAGTTGGCGCTATTCCGGATTTTTCTCGACTCCCTCTGCCCGGAGAGAATCCTTTGAAATCAGTCCTGTGGAAAAAAAAACTGCGCCGAGGGGCACGAGATTTAATTCTCGGCACAGGTTTTCGAGGTGTGGAAGAATTTAAAGAAATAAGCGCTCATAATCGCGCAGATCTTATTGAATTAAGAAATTGTCGCGGTCTTTGAAATTGTCTTTGTGTAAATAGGCCTCCGGGTTTCACGATCATAAGAGAAGAAGAGCAGAAGAAGAGAGGCAAGCTTTACGTAACTGAAGGCTAAACCTGTCTCGTTGGACACTCGACGGCGGAGAAAATTGAAATTCGTTTTGTTCACGCTTTGAAGAGCTTCGTGGAATAGAGAAAGAGAAGGAAAGTGAAGGATGCTTCACTTAAAACGGAAACTAATAATAGTCGATCGGATATTGGACAGCGAATGGATCGAGCGGTTATTAAAAATTCTGATGGAAGAGAGGAAATCGAATCTGTAGGGTCTTGAATAGAATGTTTTTCTTCGTTAGTACTGGACGACCAAGAAACGAGAGTGAAGCATCGATAATGAATCATCTAAAAGAGATTGTAGTTTCGTTCGTTCTTATATATTCTTCCTTCATCACGGTGGACTTTTCAATGAGCATTAAGCTTTACTCTTCCACCGAAGAATGAGCGTAAAACTATTTTTTAAAAATAAGTTGCTCCAACTGACATTCTGCAGCTCTGCTTCTGACACATCGTCACCTTCACGAGGTGTCCCGTGCCTTTATGATTCAAATCGCCGTAAAAACAATCTTCCCTGGAAAAACAATTTAGCCCAGGCCTTGTGTCCCAGAACTTTGAAAATAAATCTCCGTCACACCTACACTTCCTTCCATCCGCACCACCACCGTCGTCGAGACGTAAATCTCGTGGTAGCCGTGACGTCGCGCAGGACAATAAAAATTTTTTCTTCTTAAGTACTTGGACGTGAGCGGCTACCGCTAGATTAAAGTCACCGATTAATTTCCCTCCTCGAAGACCGCACCCAACCGCTCTTCCTCCCGTAAAGAGAGCTTCCGAGGGTTTCTTTCTCCCTTCCGGCAAGCTCCTCGAGACAAAATTTTCCATTTTAGGCGCTTCCTCCCCTAAAACACATCAATTTCGGCGAGCCTTAAATCTCACCCTCACCCCATCTCTCCTCTAGGCTGGAAATAATTGCCCTCTCGTTCTCACATATTCGCAAATTAATTCATTAGGCCGATCTCGCGTCGACGATTCGATAAGCATTCGAGTACGAGAGCGATCGCATTGCCATTTATGCTCCCGTAGGGGACTGCTAAACGATATCGAATGCCTGCGGCGCGCCACCGTGTAATAGATTAATCGAATTAACGGGCCGTTACGCGTCACCGTTCATTTTCGTTCTCTCCTTCCTTCTCTTTCTCAATCCCTCCCTCTTTATGTCCCTCTTTCTTGATAATGCCGTTAATGTAAACGCGATATTATCGATGCTAAGAGTTCTTGTCTCAAGCAATCTTTTTCGTCGCGCTAGTTTCAGCTCTTCTATATTGTTCACGCGAAATAGCAAATTGTATTTTGATTTGGATTTTCAAGTAGAGTCATCGCTACGTCATCGTGACAAAGACCTGTTGTTTTTTCTCTTTCGTTTAATTTTGTGTCGAGTAATGATAAATTCCTACGCCAGGATGGAATCGGGAGAGACAATCAGATTCGATATTTCGCGAGGGAGGCGCTCTTTGGTTAGAGTAATAGAGTGGAGGGGAAAATTGAAAGATAGATAGATAGATAGAGACGTGTATTAAGTTCTAAAAGAATTTAAAAGTTGTATTAAATTCTAAAAGAGTTTAAAAGAATTAAAACATAAATTATAAAGATTAAATTAAATAGCAGATGGAACATCGACGCGTTAATGCATAAAATGAAGCTCGGCCTGGAAGTGCAGGGTGTAAAACGTTGAGTGGATGTTTGAACAGATTATTTTAAAAATATATATTGAATTATTAACCCGTAAAAGAAGCTCGATAGGATATTAATTCGTTTTTTGGAATTAAGTTTATCCGAATTTTTGAAACGTCCATTTGCCGGTAATGCAATCGACTTGAGAGCATTCGATAAAATCAGAAGAGAATAGGGTCCAAGCTTTTACTCCGACACCAATGTAATTGTGTTTACACTCTCAAATTTAAATCCTTCTTTTTTAAATAATAATTAGTTCCTCCTTTCAAAGATAAATCTACCTGTAATTAACAAGTGCAGCCGAGGCTCGGTAAGTAAACATTGAATAAAAAAGAATTGCAAACTTTAATGCAGACGATTAAATTGTAATATAAATTACAAAGCATCCGAGATCCTGTGAAATTTCACCATGCCGGCTGACCGTCTCGCTTCGCTCGCTCTCTCGCTATATTAAATTGTCCCATTCATTCCCATTGAATGGCGCCACGCGTGAAAGTAAAAAAATGTTATTTCGACTGACGGAATTCCAGTGAATCGGTGATGCGCGTCAACGAATCATTTCTCTCTTTTCCACGCTCCTTTCATCCTTTTCCTTGCAACTTCGCCTCATAATCCGCACCAGCCGCGCCGAATAGATTCTCGGAGAGTTCTTCAAAGCGATGGTAATCGCTTCCAAACTCGCGATTCAATATGAACGAAGGCGTCGCAGACAGCGGCTGAGATTCGGGGAATAGTCCAGTGAGTTCGTAAGATTCACCGAGACCTACGGTTCGAATTCGCGTACGCGAAGATTCAGAGGATGATTTCGCACGTTTGAGCGCAGTTCCTTCTCTCCGAGCGACACAATAAGCGGAGATTGGCTCGCCCCTATCTCACATTTTATTCTTCGCCACTGGCTTCCTAGTTTTTTCACGACCCGCAAGGCAAATGGATTTAGTCAGGTATACGTATATTCCGTGTCGTCTCTCGTCTCCGACGTTTAATTTCTTCTTTCTCAAAGCAATTTCGCTTTCGATTGCGCGATGTTCTCGAGAAGCCAAAAGAATGCAAAGTAAATTGAGGGCTGATTCGGAAACTGCAGTACCCTGAAGGAAAACAAAGATCAGAGGGAGAAAAAGATCGGGAGAAAAAGGGCAGGAGGGAAAAACGTGATTCTCACTAGCGCGGAGAATGCTTTCCCGATAGACTCGCCAATCTTTCGTAATCTAAATCAAACAGATAAAACGTGTCAGGGTGCTCGATAAAGGATGTGAAGTTTCAAGGGCCCATCGCTTTCACTCGATCCACCCGCTTCTGCACTTTACCTCACCGATAATCCTTTTTTTTTCTCTTCTTTCTCTCCCTTCGTTGCCTCTTCTCGCGCGCGCACGTCACCCTCGGCCTCTCCAGTTGCACGCGCAAGACTACGCGCTGCACGCTTCCGATATTTTCGTCCATTTTTCTCTCACCTCACCGGGCAACGAGATAAATTTGAAAAGTAAACGATGCCTGTACGTGCGACTTTACGATTGTTGATTCCTGTTTCGTGATTTTTTGCCCTTGCACCATTCCATATCTTGTTTATCAGAATTATTTCACAACGGAAATATTCAATTTTAGATCTTGCCAATTATTGGTAGGATATACGAAATATGAATTGGACGCATACGTTAACACTGGAAGTATCGACTGGTCAAAATGACCGGTTGCATCAATTTTTCACAAGAATGTCTCTTTAACATTAGAACTATCAATTTTTTTCGTATGGAAACTTCTTTTGTTGACTACTCGTTTGAACAGAGAGAGCGCTTATTTTATCATTACACTATCAATTTTTGTTTTTACATACAATCTTCTTTTGTTAACCACTCATTGTTACAGGTTTGGTAGTTCTAGTGTTAACGTGGTATTGCATATAATTTTGCATATAAAAAGTATCAGTCTCGGAGGTTTAGCAGCTTCTGATTTTCTGCAAGGTTGGTTTTAAGTTGAATTAAAACTGACCGCACGTCATAAAAATGCTTTTCATCACTCTCTTACCCCATCGTCCCCCCAACTGTTTTAAATCCACCAAAACCTCGAGGGCTTTTTCTCGCCACTGCTTTTCCGCTGATCCTCGTCGCTCTTATCCCACTATCTTCTCGTTCCACGTCCGTATCCTCTCGTTTCTTCTCTCGACCGGACTCCGTCTAAGCGCCCCGCTTTCTTTATTTACCCTTACGCCGAGGCGCCCACAATGGCCACTTTCTCAAAAGAGTGGTGGGCCTCTTTGGCAAATCTTCCTTCGTTAAGAGAATTTTGTACTTGGGGATAAAAAGCGGATCGGAGAATGAAGAGAGGAGGGGAAATGCGAGCTCATCTCGAGCCTTCTTAAGCAACGGAGCTTTAATCTACTCGAGTGCTCCGAAGAAATCGTTTTTCTCCTCTAAAGGTAAACCAGACGACGTTCTCTTTATTCCTCTTGCCCACCGCCGAGTAATTCGCAATGGTCAGAAAAATAGAGTCGACCCGATCGAAAAGTGTTATCGACCTATGTTGCACATTATGTTCTAATCGCGAGATATTAAGGAGTATGACCAGTGTGTAACCAGTCGCAAAAATAAAAATCATTTGAGCGTGAACTGCCCTAGAATTAAAGAAGCTACAAGCTTGCTGTTTGACATTTTGTTTTACAATTAGAGTGTCGCGAGGAATCGAAAGACGCATAAGAATAGAACAGATAATAATGGAATTATTATTTATTAAACATAGTGCAGTACTATCTAGTTGGCAGTTCACCCTGGAAAAACTGGTTGCACCGGTCATACCTCTTTAGGACGTTTGGCAGCAAGTGAAACGATAATGAACAAAATTCGACGATTGATCCCACAATTCCGTCTTGTAATTTCAACGACCGTCTCCGTATGTTTCTCTTCGGTCACAACGCTCACCAAAGGTCACGCTTCGTGGGACGATGCTTGCGCGACAGGAGCATTATTGCGTGCTTCGAAATTGGCCCGGAGGGCATCGTGAGTCGATAACCTTCATCGATTTTCTCGCTGCAGAACGCGAAAATGGAAGGTCAACGGAAACTAGCCCCTAACGAGGATCTTCAAATTTTCGGGCATTCCCTTCGTGGTACAGTGCAATTCCTCGTCATGAGCAATTAAGGCTAGCTAAATTAATTTCACCTGTAAGAAAGATTTTTCAAAGCTTCGTATTTTGTTATTTACCTCTCCTGTGCATTCGTTCCTTCGCCTCAATCAGGAGAGGGATTTTTTTTTTTTACCTCGCCGGGAGAGTAAGCAGGAAGCCCGAAGCGAAAAGAATTTTATAAACTTCTCGTCAAACGAAGCAGCACGCGCGCAAGTTAATTCGCTTCTGCGTGGCCGGATCGTTAAACAGGACGGTCGGTTCATTGGCGAATGTAATTTTTTTTAATTATAATGGAAATAGATTCACCGTTCCTTGAATCTGACGTCACGTCAACAGTCAAGCTTAACTTCAGGCTTTGAAGCACTAAATGCGTGAATACTGGCGATTTTAAAATCGAGAGGGAGATTGAAATTTGTAATTTCGAGATTAACGTGCTATTTTTGGTATGTACGTAGGTAAATAGAGGTGAGGTACTTGGGTGGAACGAGAATTGAAAACACCAGCTAATTATCGCTCTCGATTGACATCCACTGAATTTTCGTTTTTCTCTAGATTGGCATTTACAATTCGTTCGGTCGTTTCTCTCGAATAAAATGTTCCATGTAATTGGGCGTTCCTGCTAAACCCGAATTTGCCTTATTCAACGTTCTCGAGGAATTTTTAATTATTGCTGCCCTTTAAATTTATTATTCTATTGTCCTTTTGCAATCAGACATATTTTCAGAGTTACTCGAGGTCATAATAATTACCGTTCTACGCTATATAATAAATGGGTCAAATTCGCGAATGGCCGTTTTACATTTGTGTATCAATACGATTGATCGTTTGACGCTTGCCTTCGACGAGGTGAGTTTACTCGAATCAATCGCCCATATTTTTCCACGATCTTAGTAAACGAGACCTCGTAGAAATTGGAAACGCGAGATCGAGTTTATCCTGTTCACTGATTTTCATCTCGCATCGGACGATATTTTCCTTCCATCTATTTCATCCTGCTTTCATTTGTCGGCGACGTCTACAATCTTTTTTATATTTCACAACGACGGATCGTTTGTCAGAGAAACCTCGAAAAAAATCATAACAACTCATCTTCCTCGTCAGGAAAATATCTCAGCTCTCCTGCTTTCGTCTTTTCTAAAAAAAAAAAAAAAACACCGAGGTCCCTCTCAATATCAGTTTCATCCTCGAGAACGTGCAAAACAAGATCTTTCTTATATTTATTTTCAGATTTTTTTCTGAAAGCACGCGGCGGTTCCACACGTTAAAAAATTACGACTAAATGGGAAAGGAGTCGTTGGAGCGTCGTCTAATTGAATTTCGGTAAAAGCCTTACGAAACTCGTCCTAGTAAATAATATCGTAAAATTGCGATCTCTTTCAAATTCAAATTGGCCCTTCTTGTTGCATTTTCCCCTGGGAACTGAAGGCATAGGGTGTGTTACGTCACCGGAAGTGGATCGTGAAAGGGTGAACGCGCAATTTGCAGTGAAGCGCGATAAGAAAATCGTTGGGGTAGAGTAAATGGGTCCTCTCTCTAGGACGAGCCAGAGTATTGTTGCGGCTTTATCCCCTCGTCCGCACGATTCTCTCACGAAACGGTACAGTTCATTTTCTCAGAGATTTTTCCCTCTTACGCCAGCAGTCGGTGCGTGAGTTTTTCACAGCTCGAATTTTTGCGTTTTCCACACTGGACCACTCGGCGTACACTTGCGCAATTTGAATCCTAGTGTCGGAATATGTCGGAGCAACAGGATGCTCAATTATGGACGAGTATTCGCATTTAAATGCAAGTACCTCAATGCGGATTCATAATGCCTTATTCTAGAGCGTTGTGGAGTAGGTAGACGGCTTTCCACTCGGCAAGAGTTTTAATTATATTTTCCAGAAACGCGTTATCGGGGGCAAACCGTTAGCCAGGCAACGAGAATTATTTCGCGAGTAATTAGGACGGCTCGAGTGAAGCCGTGTCGCCAGGGAAATTGATAAACAGGCTCGTGAACCATATCGGTCCTCTCGTCGCATCGGGAAGCGGGAAATTGAAAACCAGCGCACTTCTGCTTCCCGTGTACACCTATTTTTGTTTACGCTACGCGGTATGCAGAATTTGCTTTATCCGTTCTGCTTGTCCGTGCACCTCCTCCTCACCCCCTTTTTTTTACCTTTCTCCTCGCTTCTGATTTTTCTCGCGCATTTTTTGTGAAACCCGACAATCCAACCTACGTCCTGTTTCTTTTTTACGATACGTAGTAACGATAATTATCCAGTGTGCGATATTCTGTATTTTTGATCAGTAACGAGCCAATTGTACCTGTACGAGGATTTTATTGCTGTATTGGAGAAAAACAAAATTAAAGCGGATGAACATTTTGTTGAATTTTTATGTGGAGATTCGAAGAAGTATCAAGGAATGGATTAGGAGTAATTAAATTTCGGGAATGTAGAATAAGAATTGTAGAAGGTGGAAAATCGTCGATAGAGTTTGGATAGTTCCAGTAGTAGAAAATGTAGCTTAATAGAACGAGCGTGAGTATAAACTGTTTAAGACAGGATGTCTTAATGATCCAAGAATCGAATCTATCCAATTCCGGTGACTTTGCGCCACGACGAAAAACTCTTTTGATTTCCTTCTCCGATTTTTAAAGGTCCATTGAACAGAAGGTTCACCTTCGAGCTTCCTTTCTCGCGGATATCGAGGTGGGAGGGTTATTAATTCCAGAAGCGAGCCATAATTTTATCCGTGTCCTTTTAATCTTCGATCCTTCGGCTCTGAGCAAGCTCGTAACTCTCGCATTAAATTGGACTACTACCAACAGGGGAATCGTTGAAACGGAGACCATTCGACTCTTGGGCTTTCCAACGATATACATCTCGCAGTAGCTCAAGACTCGAATAACCGCATCGTCGATTTTGCTTTGCAAATTTAACAAATGACCACGCACACAAACAATGGAAATGTGAGCACCGGTCAAATGTCTCCAAACTTTGGGATTTTTTAGCTTATGACACCCCGATGTAAAATCCTTACGAGCCCGAACCTCCAGGAAGCCATGGAACAGAGTTATGGGGTATGGAAGTCGACGGATTATAATTAGTCGAGTATACATGGTTTTAGGCACGACCGTAAAGGGAGTGACTTATCACCCTTGAAATGTCTCGAATTCGAGGGGATCTATTAAGAGATAACTGATGGGACAAAACTTCTCGAACTTTGAAAGGACTATCTGATAGTCTGGCCCAATCTTGGCTATAAAGTCTAACTAGGGTCCAGTAGGGTCCAGTAAGGGCCGTGCTGGGTTTTTATGATGGAAACCTAGATTCATCGCAGAATTAGATTCTGTGACTAGGAATATATTCAGATGTGACACTAACATTTAGATCCCCTCGAAATTTGTCCAGACTTTTTTCCAACTAGAAGTACGTTCTCCATTTCCATCAATGGTTGAGCGAAACTGTTCTCGAAAATGTTCACCCAACGAGTTCCATGACACTAAAAATATTCCACCTGTTCGAACTTCAGACTGGAGTTTTCTGCATAGGTTTCGACCAACTTGTTCACGGAATGACGTGTGGTCTGTAGAATTTTATGATAATGGCAAGAATTCCGCGAATACTTGCTCGGCCATTTGTAAAGTGGACCGCATTCTAATTGCGTGGACTGCTCCTCTAGAGATGACCCAAGCAGTTATTTTACGAGCTCGTTAACTCTTTCTCTACTTTCATTTTTTTTATTCCATCCTCTTTTGCCCCCTTCGTTCCAGGAAGAATCCTAAGCTCTCTATGCTACGAGCTTTAATATGACTTTTACGTACTTTCCCTCGAAGGGGCGTAGCACGCTTGCGTGGACGTAAAAGAATCTCGCCAGTTTTCTCACCCACTTTCCACGGTACTCGCACCGTGTTAAATGCAACGAGCTCTTTTTCTGCCATGCTGTAGGTTAGTCGATAGATCGACGACACCGTGGACAAAGCAATTGTGCAAAAAGTGTCATTAATCCGTGGCTACTTACTTTTTCTTTCGTCTAATTCGTCAACGAAGATGTATCTGATTCTAATCGAAATTCGTTTCGAGGGTTCTCCGTATAAAAGAATCGAAAGTCTTTGAGCCTAAAATGCTAAAGACCATTGAAAAAAATCCAAGAGAGAGCATGAGCAAAGTGGATGAATATGCAAGGACAGAAATAAAATGGATTGTTGTGCAATTGCAAAATTACAAAATTATCCGCTCACGATACCTCGACAAGGCAAGCGTCCAACAAGTTTACTAGTTACAACGATAGAGGGGAATTTGACTTTCTCCGAAAGTGTCGCTTACGATACTTTGGTGAGAAGGCATCATCGATTTAATCCTGACCCACAACGGAGTCTTGTCACGCTCCTACCTAAATGCGAGCTTAATTCTCTCACGCTTCGAAAGGGGTTGCCTTCCAGAACTACAAGACGTGCGTGTGCGCGCGCGAACAAGCCCGCTGGCATGCACCGGATAGAAATTCTCCTGCCATTAATCAAAGGGCTCGCACGCTTCCGTGGAATCGTGCGTTTGCGACTTGCGTCGCGTGCCACGACCTACGGGTTCGTCCGCAGGAAATTTCCATTTTGACGATGCCAAGGACAGTAGTGGATCTCGCCTGGAATCATTCGCCACTCGAAATGACGACTATTGTGCGGGCGAATTCGAGGGTGAGAGAAATCGTGCGGACGGGTAGGTGGTCGAGGTGAAATTGAGAAGATTGGGTGAAGCAAAGGGTAGCTCGGTTTACGGAAAATTTAGAGAACTTTGAGGAGAGATACGTGTTGAAATTGTTGCTACGATTTTTTAAGCTATTGTTAGAGGAAGTACCGAGATGATAAATCTTCGTTTGGACTCGTCGACGAAGTCTTTCGAACGAATCTCTTAGTTGAATCAAGTTTCTATTTTTTAATCCGAATAAAATCTGTCCATTATCGTGAACTCGTGGATTTTTTTGATGCGCGTTATTATCCCGTTGACTAAAAAACTTGGAAAATGCGAAGTCCTCGGTCTAGATTTGCTAATCTTTTCGTTATAATTCCAAGATAGTGTTCTGTTAAACGTCTTCTTTTTCACCTGGCCGGGTGACGATGACCACACCGGAATCCTCTCAGGATTTGCAGATTAGCAACCGAGCTTTCGCGCACCTCGTTGAACGCATCTCTGATGCCCGATTCACCGAAATCCCTACTTACGCGTGGAATAATTCGAGCCGAGGGAAAATTCGATGGACGGCCTAGAACGAGCGTGGATTGTCAGTAGCAGCGCGGGTAAAAGTCCCGAGCTTCGATGCTTCGTTCGTGGAAAATTCAATTTGCTGGCTCGCGCAAACAACCGGATTCATGCAAATAGGACCTTGCTACGTTCCAAAGTCCGTCCAATTGGGAGCCGCAAGAGGAAAAGTGTACGTGCTGAGGTATTGTTATGAGGTTGCGGCCGGCTCGGTGTGCTTGCAAGCTCGAGTAAAAGTTGTGACGAGTTCAGGAGGCACTTCAAGGAAAGTACACCTTCACGAAAGATATGCCTCGATATAAGTGTTAGATCTTTGCGGAATTAAAATTTAAATTAGTGAGTATCTTTAAAGGAATAGGTACACGGTGCTTGAACTTTAAACGGTCGTCTCGAAAACGAATGGATGTGTAAGTTACAGGTTCCATTGATATTATGTGTAGCGAGTTTTCACCTCTTAAAATGTTCTCCGCGCAGAAAGCAAATCTTGAAACAGAAGGGTAATACCGCGTAGAAGAATGGTATCGAAAAAGGATACGAATCTTCTTTCGAAGTATCACGAAGGGTAGGAAGTGGCAGTGGGTTCCACTTCGGATGATCGACCCCTATATTGCCAACGTTCTCGAGAGCGTTCCTTTAATTCACCCTTCGATACTCTCACTTCTCATCCACTCGAGAACTTCTTCCGAATTACCGCGTGGGTATCGCTTCGACAACCTTAATGGATCCGTTTCGACATAAGGTTCGAACGTTAATGGCGATCGTCGTTGACCTAAAGACCTTTTGAGGATTCCTCCACCGACACTGTAATCGGCGCGCGTTTATCCGCTCGAAAATTGTCAAACCCATCGGTATCGGTGAGGACGCGCATGTAAAGGAAGCTCTTTGGTCAAAGACAGTTTCAGTAATTTCTAGGTACCGTCACGAGAACAAAAGACGAAACACGTACGCCTGGTGCGAAGCGACAGTCTTCTCGAATCGATTTCCGATGTAGAGGATGATCGTTTCTGGAAAGTTTCGTGGGACGTTAATAAAGTAGAGAGGTGAGAGCGAAAATACGAGTCTGTGATAGAAAATATTTTACCGTCGAGGTGTAGGAGGTGAGAATTATTTATCATTCGAAAAGGTTGAAAGTAACGAGCGAAAATAATCTGGGCTATTTAATCCGCGCGAGATCGACTCTATTGATATTGAAAGGGCGGTTTAATATAGAACATCTCGCACTGCGTTGGAGAAATGAGAAATATTTACAAACTCACGTCAGTTGACCTAGAAATGCTAATCGTTATCTGCCTGCTCCGATTAATTATAAATCCTCCGAAACAAAGGACTCTCGTTATTCATTCGATTAGCACTTCGATTCTACTTCGAATAAAAGATACGCGCGTTGAAGCATCGATGTCTCTAACAATTGTCCCAAATTGCTTCGAATTACAGCTATAATCGATAATCAATTTTGCACCTCTAGCCTGGAAAAAGAGGAAAGTATGTGTCAATGGACTTATACTCTTTCAACCCACAAAATAATTCCAGGTTGTTTGTTGTTTAACACTAAATGTACAGAATATTTTTTCCATATGAGGATATCCCTTATTAACTGTTAGAGATTTTGACGTACCCCGAAAAAAGAGCAAATCTTTTCGCATCTAATGAAAGAAAAGACGAGAAATGTAAAGGAAAACACCGAAAGTTTCTTCATCGTAAAAAATCAACTAAATTTCAAATCAAACAATTTCGAACTAAATCCTAACTATTTTACTTTTGCTTGTTGTAAAGACGCGAGTGGCTTCGTGGATTTATTTGCGGGCGTAAATGAGCGAGAGTGAGTAATCCTCTCTCTCTCGTCACTCCAAGTTTAAAGTACACGGAAGCACTTTGGAGAAAAAGGGCTCGGATAAAGGGCTCGGATGAAGGGCTCACCCTTTACCTGCGTGTCTTCCCTATCGACTTGAGTTCCCTGGAGACCGACGATCCGAGTAAACAAGGCAGCATCGCAGCGCATCGGGTGGCTTCGAGGAGATCATCGGGACCGCTTGCTTCGCGTTTCACTTGCTCAACGTTCTTCTACTCGCACGGAGAGAAGAGGCGTAAACGAGGGACAAGAGGGGCGGTTGGATAAATAGATAAATCGATTCCAAGCTCTTCCTATCACGCGCACAATGTTGACGATCGATGGATCGATTTGCGAGTCTTACTTCGAAATTTTTTTTCTCCCTTCTCTTTTTAGATACGACCGAAAAGGGAGTGACTCATTTGTAACGTTCTCACTGCACTTGCTTCTGTCTGAATTCTTATTTTCTTTTGTTACGCCCTACTCGCGAAACGAGAGGTCCAAGTGACAATTTCCTCTTTTCTTTCTCACGGACCAATTTGCACTCACTCATCACTCGTTTACCGTTCGTTTTCTGTTCATTACATCAAGATCGATTTATTTTTTATTTTGGCCATTGTTAATTGAATAAATTCGCTTTTACAATCATTTTTCGTATCGAGGAGATTTTTAATATGAAGAACCCTTAATTATCTTTGTCTTTACGTTTATGCTTATTGCGAGATAAAATTTCGTCCTTGTCTCTAACGAGTCACTAAATCGACTGGCACGGCCGGCTTGCTTGTATCCGTTGATTCTGTTTCTGTATTATCATTGTTTATTATCCGAAACACCGTTTACCGACAATTCCACAGAAAGAGGTAGGAAATTTCCAAAATGGATTTCTTGCTTTTTCGTGCGCGTGAACGGTGACACTGAGCGCTTTTCAGCTTTCGTTCGAAGCTTCGCGGGCCGTTGCAACGGATAAGACTGGGCGAGGGCGCGAGCTTGCGTGGTGCGCGGCCGGTGGGTGACTGAGTGGAAGCTTTCGGGCACGGAGAAACTCCGCAAGCGCGAGCGCGCATCAGGCAGCTCGCGATGCTTCGCAAGCCGTGTCGCACAGACGCACTGGAAATTTCTCGCGTCCTATCAACGAGCTTCGCGAGTACTCTCGAGAAAAAAAAATGTTCTCTTCACTAGTCCTCTGAACACACAGTTGATGATAAAAGTGGAAGGAGTCACGCCTGAGAAAGTGTACTTACGGAACGTAGGATGCAAGAAGCTCGTAAAGTAATTTGAAGACAGTGAAGTAATAACAGGAAAATGGTGAGACGATGTTCGGTGTGCCCTTTGTTCTTATCGAAGCTTCTACTTTCCTTGCGGCCACGTTTCTGAACAATCGTCCTCCTTTTGTAATGCGAAGATTCTCGATCCATTCCCCTCATTCCACACGGGGTTAGGTCGAATGATGAATATATAGAAGAGCGAGGAAAAGCTCAGATTTGGATTCTCCGTTCTTATTCTTCTGAGAAAATTCCAAGCGTGGAAATTCCTTTGGCGATTCGGACCAGTCTCGAACCATTTTCTGGAAAGGAACGCGCTCTTTGCCGAGATACTCGGGATCTACAAGGTGTGCTCTGCCTTATTCTTCCTCTCTTCGCTTTCTTTCGTTTTCTTCATCGAGAAGAATCTTCCTACCACCTCATAATAATAAGGGTACCTCTTTGCCCTACAATTCAAGACACTGACAAATCGGGGACGGAAAAAGGAGAAAGAAAGTGAGTGGAGCACGTGTTGTAAGTACAAAGAAATGATGTAATTTGATTAGAAGGCACCACGTAGCAAATCGATGCGGAGTGGAAGCTTGAAAATTTACGAGATTCCATGCAAAAAGTAGAGTGGGCGTATTTGTTTTCTCTGGCTCGAACTTTCGAGAAGGATTAAGAACTTAAAGCTTACTTTTTTGACAGACGTGAGTGAAAGAAAAATAAAAGGACGTTTGCGAGGAACCGTGATTACGAGGTCGTAGAGAAATTATGGATTGTTTCTTGTACCAAGCTTCGTTCACTGGAAGGGTAAAAAACAATGTAATTTCATAGAGCGGCCTCGAACTGAGCAACGCAGTTGACGCGATCAGATAAACAAACTAGAATTTACGCGTGTCGGTAAGTATTTATTTGGAAGGCATGGTAAGAAGAGAAATCGTGGAAGCGTGGAACTAGATCATTAGAATTATGGAATTTTTTTCCCCCCTTCGTTGACCAGTTATTTTGACAGGTAAGTACCAGTCCTTTTGCACTAAGAATAAGTAAAAAAAAGAGGACAATCTCTAGAGCGATGATTTTTTCATCATTTACATTGCCAAAAAATCGTTCATTTCTGCATTCGATAACTGCCTATGTAGGATATTGCTTTTATTTCGATTTATTACTAGGTCCATTTCAGAAAGAATTGGAAGAGGGCATGCAATTTCAATTCGTTCAACCTTCTAACCACTGATCGGAGAAAAGAAGCGTAAAATGTGCACGGTAAGACAGGAGGAAAGAGATTTGCACGTTAGAGCGCTGAAAGTCCCGCGAACATTTGTCGCTTATACGTGAAAAGATCTGTTGTAGGATTGTTTAATTTTGATTTACTGTATGACGCCTACCATTTTACTCTGTCCCACGGCCACCCACGTAGTGCGATCCTTCCCTCTTCTTTCAGTCGTATTTTTCTCGCGAAACTCGGAGCGACGGATATCCCCTACGAGAAAGAAAACAAGAAAATGTACCGCAACGCAGGTTCGCCAGATAGGATTCCGTCTACGTGAGAAGAAATGAATGGACGGGGTCTGCGGTAGGCCTAAATGGAATAAATTCTCGCGAAACATTCTCGGACTGTAACTGGAAAAGCGGTGAAATTCCTACGATGTAAACGAAGAAGCGCCTGAGACGATGAAATTGGTTAGACCTGGATGAGACAAGTAAACGAAGGTTTATTTTAGGATTCTTCTTCATTTTCGTTAAGATCACTTTCAAACGGTCCTGAGAACGACTTCGGAAGGTCAACAATGACGCGTATCGATAAATTCCAATTTCTAAAT
Source organism: Tiphia femorata (assembly GCA_944319695.1). Classification (NCBI taxonomy): domain Eukaryota; kingdom Metazoa; phylum Arthropoda; class Insecta; order Hymenoptera; family Tiphiidae; genus Tiphia; species Tiphia femorata. Next base: position 5,936,696 of record OX090899.1, read on the forward strand.
TCACGTTAAATTTGATATAAATCCCAAAGAGGTGACCATTTCCAACCCACGAGTGTTCTCGCTCGAATACCTCACCACAATCTTCCTTTATGAGACGTCTTGGAGCGCTTTAACAGTCCTGTTGGTCGACGAGTTTCCTCGTTCGAGGGCCACGTCACGCCTTGCCATTCTCAATTTTACCAATTCAAATCTCACCTCGTGGCGGCGACGTCACAATACTAAAAACGAAAAAAGAATAAAGGACCATATGAAGAAATACGTCGATATGTATGCATGTAAGCGACAACTCCTTCCGAAGGTGGCCCCTCGCCGAACGTTAATAATTCAAAAGTCCCGCCAATATTTCTCGTTTTCTTTTTTCGTAAAAAAAGGGCTGGCTTTTCTCGGAGAATTTCTTTACGTAAATGTCTACGAGAAGTGGAGAGGGATACGTCGAGGTTCCAGACATTTTTATACGGTAAGTTCTGAGTGGAAGGACGAGCCTAAATGCCTAATAATTTCAGTATTTATTGAATCTCTTTGCACGTGTCCTCTAATATAATATAATATTACCGAGCAAATCTGCCGCTTAATTAAACGACATTGGCGAACCATTAATTTAATTCTCGTAATACGAATCACCGTCAATTCGCCCGCTAAATAATTTCGTGACAGAGCGCGCGTCCGTCACAGGACACCACTTTCGCGAATCCGGTAGAATTAGCAAATGCGTAATTTCCATAGTAATCCATCCCCGTGAAAATATGCCGGAATAATCGAACCGCCCGATAAACTCGCTCGTGAAGTTTCCCACCACGAATTTGCATTTCGGTGTATTCGTGTACAGGCAAACCCTCGAGCGCGATTTGCTAGTTCGCGCACGTTGAATGATAAGCGAAGCATTTTGCTATTCCCTCTCGCGAGCTTGATCTATCATATTCTAAAACCATTCCTCGACCACTTGCTGCTAAAATAATCGTAATCAATAAACTGATATTTACCTCTCTATCATATTATAAATTCATTTCTCGAACACTGCCACTAAAATAATCGTTATTAATAAACTGATATTTACCTCTCCATCATGTTATAAATTAATTTCTCGAACATTTGCCACTAAAATAATCATTATTAATAAATCGATGCTAGGTTGACCATTCGGGCCAAAAAAAAGCTCCAATCAGTCGCGTAAATCATGAAGATGGTGAACGCTTTATTAAAAAAAAGAAATAAAACAGAAATGTTTTTTCACGAACGAGTACACGCGTAACGTTTCGTGAAAGTCTCTTGTGAATCTCCACACCCATTAGGTAAAGTATGTTACGACGATCGACGGAAGGTAACGTTATCGGTGGGTGATGTAAGGAGGACCACCTTGTTTATCAATCGCGCTCGAGCGATCAATTATACGGTGACACGATAATTACACGATTAATTGTCCTGACGTAAGCGCTCGGTTAGGTAAGTGGACGCGAGATCGAACAATGACGGAAGAGACGACGATCACTAGATAGAATACAATCGACAGAACTGTAATTGACACTGTCGATTATTTATTAAATATCTCGACAGCGGTTCTCTCTACAAACACGTCTTCTCATTGATCCATTCGTGTTCCAAAGCTTTTCCGGGATTTGTAGCAGCGCCAGAAAGGTTTTCGACTTTTTTCCATGAGATTAATCGAAACGATAAGGGTCTTCTGTGGAAGCTCATCAGACGTCACGCCAACTCATAGAAAACTCGAGAAATGTCAACAGCATCAAGGACGTTCGAGCAGGACGAAGAGTTCGACAAGAAGATCCGTCCACAGTCGATTTTTCTCATTTGCTTTCTTTTTTAGGGCGCGCTTACGTTCTTCGACCTTTTACTCTTTTTCTCTTCTCTTACTGCACTCATCTCTTTTCTTCCAGTTTTTCCGATCTTCGTTCTCCTTTTCTCTCTTCTTTTTGCCCTGCTGCTCATCCTTCGATATTTCTTACGTCTCCGGCCTCGTGCTCTCTTATATATCCTTCCTTGTATTATTCAATGAAACGTAAGTAACTTCCACAGGAACAGCGACCTGTTCGGCGCGCAAATCCTCCGAAATATTCTCGTCACGCGAATAATATTTGCATCAACAGCCGTTCTCCACGTGCTCGTCGCGGTGATGGAAAATGAAAGAGAAAGATAGGGAGAAGAGTCTTTGAAAATCGAATACGCTCTCGTAGCTTTTTCCTTTTTTCCGCGCGCTGTTCTCTATACACACACACACGCATGCGCATTCGTTGGAAACCGATCACCCCTAAATTGATATTTTCTCGAGCACATTAATATGGTAATTCGATCGTCGTGGAACTGGCTTCGACGATGGCGTTTCAATTTTTCCGAAGTGGTCGGTGCCGTCGTTTCACGCTTCGCTCGTTGCGGATAAATTAAAAGCGTGATTCGTTTCTCGATTGAATTCCGGAATCGATTTGCCTCGAAGGGAAGCGAACGATAGTTACCACGAGAAAAGACCGAAAAAAGGTGCGAAAGTTATTATTTAATAATTAATTTGCAATTATGTGGAAAAATCTTAGCGCTTCTTAAATCGAACCTTATAGAAACGTATGCTCGTTCAAGAAAGTACGAATTCTCGAAAAATTGAAAGCAGATTGAAGGTGAGATAGTGTCTGTCGCATCACCAGTATTTTTAATATCTCCGAGTAGGATAAGTTGAGCCTGAAATAAAGTAAGGGAAGAGAGACGGCGCGTTGGCGGACCGGTGAATAAAGTGGAAACGCCTTTGTGTAGTCAGCCGAGCTGCTACAAGAAGTAAGTAGTACGACACCAGGCGCTCTACGAGGACAATAAAGAATGAGTCGTAGAGTACAAGGAAGACTTCCTTTCTCGCCTTGCCTCATTTATAGATTTGTCGTGCACAATGTTAATGACGATTTAATGTACAAGATGTTTATTTCGAAACTGAGAAAAGTTAATTTCCTAGAAAAAAACGAAACTCTTTCGTCCATGCTGCGCGAGGTACAAGCATTATTTGTTAGTCGGTGACGCGTTGTACGTAGAACGGAACATTTTTTTACTATATTATTTCGCGTTACGAGGATTAAACACGATATGTCCTCGCGTTATCGTTTGCCAAGCGCGGAACGAGGCGAGATGAAAAAAGAAAACGAAGAGGAAAAAAACGTAAGCCGATGTAGCATAAATCCTACAGTATCAGGGGTATCGGATAGTCTTTCTAAAAAAAACCAACCGATTTTTGCGTTACGTTTCTCTAGCTTTGCTCAATGCGGAAAATGATACGGATACTTTCGTAGTGTAATCCGTATGCAACGACTGGAATTCTGTTGAAAAATACATTTCCATCGTTGGTTGAACACGAATAATGGTGGTACGTCAGTCGAAAGCCATCATCGACGACCACCGTGCGACCAATACAGTGGAGGGAATTGGATGCGACCGCGAGAGTAGGTATGCATTGGTATTACGTAACGATTAAGTCTTGTAATCTCAAGTGTATTGCGTTATCGTGGAATTCCATTAGAGTTTACACGAAAGTATATCTTCATTATATCGAAGTATCACACAATAAAATGTATACCTTGTTAAAAGCTTACATAATATTGCATCTTTGTAAATACACGTTAATCGTTCAAAAGTCGACAATATGTCGATTTTCCATCTAATCTATCAACGTGTTTAGTTGTCTCGAATAACTTTCTTTTAAAAAACTACGATTTCTAATAAACAAATTTTCTGTTATAATTGTTTTATACGCATCGCGGCATAACAAAAAATATGTTTTTTTTACATTTCGAATCTCTATTTCCCAGAATAAACTGTCAGGCAAGTGTGCGTCACACTTTTAATGACGCAAATAGATTTACCGGTAATTGCCGGTTAAACTTGAACAGACATACCAGAGATCTTCGTTCTTATTAAAGGAAGCGGATAGCTAATTAAAGAAATCGTTTTTAGAAAAAGGTGACGAGAGAGACGAGCGAACAAATGGCACGTGTGCGAGCACTCACACGTGGGCGGCGAAATGTGTGATGGTTCGAAGTCAACAGTAGGTTGCGACAATGATGTCGTTGACGCGAGATATGGCCAGCCTGAGACGTCGTCAAGGGGACGGGACTAATAAGTGGCAGAAGAGCGTCCTCGATTCTTCTCCCTACCTACTCTATTCCTTCCTCACATCCATTCTTCCTAAATTGTCATCAATGAGATATAGAGAAAAGGGGAGAGGAGATCAAGAAGGTCCCAGCCATTTTAATCAATTGGAATAAATAAATATATTGTACGAACTTACCTCTCCTCTCTCGCTCTCGTAACAAAATCCTTTTTCGTAACTTTTAACTAGATTCGTCAATTTTAGGTATCCTAAAAACCGGGTTTGTTTTAACTCTAATAGAAAAGTGGAGCTTCTTGGTGAAACAAATAACTAACAAACTCTTGCGAAGTGACTAAAAATTTCTCGGTCCTGCTCCTTCGAGCGTTAAAGAATTTATAAATTCGTTCGAGAAAAATCTCGGGGCATCCCGTATCGTTTCATGTGTCCCGCTCGACAAGAATGCGAATCAGTATTTGAGGAGTTAATATGTTGATCGAGCATTTTATTTCGCGAGATTACTCGTAATTGGCATATTTGGAACGCGGTGCTGTGAGAAACACGCGACTCTTGTCCTAAATGTGTAAAATGTTTCCTTTTGTAGATCACATGTTTCGGCAAATAGAAAAAGGACAGGTGTCCTTTTAACCTAACCTAGCCGTCGGGACATCTGTTCAAACAAAATAAGCAATTCTGAGTGTGTGCTAACAATAATAATTGTCTTACGATCGCTCCTTTGGCATTCTGCTCACGGGAAAATGGATATCACGACGAACTGTTTAGTTTAAAAAATAATCTGATTATATAAATAACGGCAAGAAATAGTGAGTAGCTAAGCAAACGCGCAAGGATAACGCCAGTGATCGTAACACATTTCATTTTCTTTCTTGAAAATATAAAAGTGAAAGCAAATTCCCTTCTTCTCACCAACAAAGCCTCTCACGCATAAGAGTACGCGAACCAAGAAAAATTTTGAAAGGCATCAAAGGAGAATACGAATATGATTAACAATTAATAATCCCTTCCTACCGATTTACGAACGAATTATCCGATGAAACTCGGTTCATTTGCATAATCGTCAAAGGATGCAAATCCTGGTAAGCATCCAGGGCTGAAGGAAGGGCGCGATCTTACGCGTGCTCTTGCCTGCCAGTCGTGGCAGGTTAGCCACGCGCGTAAAATAGATCAACATTCAATTAAACCCGGTTGTTTGCACTAATACGCAGCTGCGTATAAAAGCTTGAATTATGATCACGCGATCGTCTTACTAGCGGCAAATATTTAATCGCCGCACACTCGGTGCTCACTATAAAAGTAACGCGGCACGGTTCTTTACGCGTTACTAAGGATCCTCCCATGTGCTCGTGCCGTTGGTTTTTTCGGAATTTCGCGTGTGAAATTGTGCGAACAAATTCGAACCGGTCGCAAGCACGGAAATTACGAGAATGGCGCGCGAGAACAACGCTGGTATCTCGCGACAAGGCGAACTACAGTTTGCCAGCTGGTGTGTATTAATGCATTTCCATCCGGGAAGAGAAATTCACTGGGCGCTTTTACGTGACGATTTCGCGCACGGTGTAGCACCACGCGATTTACGATCTCAATGGAGATAATATAATTTCAGGAGGATCTTCTTCTCTTTCTACGTGTTGACGATCCTCTCGTCGACGTCACGAGCTGCGACCATCCCCGATGCATTAAACCAAAAGGCCCAAGAGTGCACCGCGAAAGCCTGCTTCGAATTTGGTATGGAGATGAAATTTCCTTGCTATTATCGCGCGCGTCGATGTACCCTTTTTATTCAAATATTTATTCTCGCCTAAGAATATATCCGTGTTGTTGTTTTGTTTGGGGTGAGATAAATTATAGGAGAATACAATATTAGTAGTAATAGACTCACGAGCGCTAAAGCTACTTGTAAATTAAGTTCGAAAGTATAATGTTGATGGAATTGTTGAGTTTGTTAATATAAAGTAGGCGAGATGAGTCAGTGCGGTTTATTTTATTTGCAGATATTATAGAAATTCATAGGAGGGTGTATTTTTTTCAGCGCGTCTGATCAGAGAAAATTTGGACGATTCACTAGACGCCTGTACGGATTTCCACGACTATGCCTGTGGAAAAAAGAGCTCTACGAAGGATATACCGAGACCAGATCTTGTGCTCAAAGAGATAAACAGTGGGTGTTAATTTGAAAAGGGACCGATTAATCTTATCGTTGTACTATCGTGTATTAATTGATGTATTTTATTCTGCACCCTTCTTAGCGCTTTTGACCGAGACGATCGCTGCTACGGATAATAAGGTGGAACAATGGACTAAGAGGCAATACAAGAGTTGCGTGGGTCAATGTGAGTACTTGTGTCTGTGTGTCGTACGTAAATAAGGATCAATTAACGCTTGTATTAACTGTTAAAAAAACTGCATAAAAAAAATTGGTAAATGTGTAAATGTGAGGAGTGCTCTGAAAATAAAAATAGAAAATTCCTAATTACGTTCGAGATTGGATAAAGTGATGAAATCGCGAGAAAAGAATTTTCCTTGATAATTAATATGCAATATTTTATTTTTATTCTCTGCATCCATCTCGCACACTACGTCTAATTCCTTTATCTATTTACAGCCCAAACGAACGACACACATATTCCATATGTTCTCTCGGTCATGAGTGGAAGTGGGTACGCGTGGCCAATGATAACGACCAAGCAGGGAACTGAATATTACGACGATTGGTTACCACTACACGATTATTATCATCGCATTTCAGGGAAAGGAGCTTTGTTTACTGTCAATGTGCGTTATGCCAATTTATACGCTGAGAAGCCTCAGATACACGTAAGTGAGAAATTTAAGGAATTAAAAATCACGAACGTTTAATCAGATTGGCTGACAATTTAATGGCCGACAGCAATTAATGTGTATTCCAATCAACTGAAATCACATGGAATCAAATCTTACTTCTTTATTCGATTGGTATTCAACAGTTGTCCGCGCCAACTACCATACTGCCTCTTAAATTTTCAAAAGGGGGCATTTTAAGTGCAGAATATTATGCGGAAATCATAGGAAGGATCGCTGGGCAATTTGCAAAAGCGAACAATTCTGATATTTCATACGACACTTTCATCGAGGATGCTAAAGATGTTTTTCGTTTTCGCAAGAATCTCAACGAGGTAGGCCCTACAAACTCTTCTCCATCTTCTTTCCCTGTTATTCCCTTAATGTACAAGACACTAAAGATCAGAAAATGATCTTTAACCGTTTTCATTCTTCTATTTTAAATTCTACAAATACAGTAATAACCTTTCCTTGAATTTTAACTGTAGATAGCATTGTTCCTCCGTAGCGAAATTCTTATATCGAATACATTATTGAAATATTTCAGTTATACGTGTTACTGGACGACAGTGTGCTTGAGGTGCCAAGAAGATCGTTCTATAAAATAAGCATCGAGAGCTGGAACAAGTATGAAAAAAATAGAACGGACTTTACCGCTTCGGTGAGTTGCCATGGACATTTATGGCTGGATTGGCTGAAATGGAAGTTTACGCTTAGGTCGTTAAATGTACGAATGGCCGAGAGAGAATCGGAGAGATAGTAAGAGGAAGATGGTCAAGATTCACGATCCTTCCTTTACCTTTTTGCTCGTAAACATCAAATATGCGTAAAGCTAGAGGCAGTGAGAAAGAAGCGTGGGGCATTGAAAAGAGAAATAAAAAATCTTCGACGCTCGAACGACCGATCCTTTCCGATCTATTCGGCATTCGCACATTTTCAGACCGATCATCTCTTTGAAATGTTTATTAAAATCAGTATTATGACTTTTCAGCTTAGCTGGCTGCGTATCTTGCAAAAGACTTTCGAAGGCGTAGATACAGTAACTTTGACCGATCAGGAGAAAATACGCGTGCGCGATCCAGAGTACATTCTTCAATTGGCAGAATTACTCGATCATACTCCCACTCGTACGAAATGTGAGTTTGTTTTTTCTGAAAATTACAATTTTCATATGGATCGATTCATTCATCGTCGATAATTCATTTAATTGGTTCAATCGAGCAGTAAACCACATTCATCTTTACTTCCTGGAGCATTATATGGAGTATATTCCAACGTTGAAAGAAAGTTTGATAGACCAAACCCAAGATGATACAGTTATCAACCGGTACGTATTAACACGGTCCTCCGACAAAGGTATAAAATGATAAATTGTTAAATCAATGTTTTCTTATGAGCCTGAATTTTTCGCAGGCATGAGATGTGCGCCTTCCTGCCAACTTTGACATTGATTGTGAACAGCATGTACATAAAGAGATACTTTCCGGAATATCAAGAAAAGTCTGTAAGGAAACATAATGTTATTAAAAACTTTTAATTTTATCAAGAACTTGCTATGATTATGGAAACCGTCGTGTCCGTGATTATGGATATACGTTTCGTGGTATGTGTGCATAATTTTTTATTAACGTTTAACTTTTCGACATGAAATTTGAAACGCGTTATAAATAAGTGACGATGCTATCCGTTTTGAAGTACAAGGAACGTAACTTTGGATTGCACTGGTTGTCGATTAGGATTCCTGTATTAGTTCGCCAAGTAATTGACTCCTTAGAGCATCAGAGTCCAAAATGTTCTCACTGGATAACATTAATCAGCTTCTCAATTATACGCCGGTGAATTACTCTCAAACTGTTAGCAATTTGTTTCTTCAAAATGACTAATAAATTAAGATCGTGACGGCGGATTTAATTTTTTTTTTAATTTCTTTCCATCAGGCGATAGAAGTGGTCAATCGTACGAAAGGCAGTCTAAGGAATTTAATATTGCGCACGACTTGGGTAAACGACATGGAAAAGGACGAAGCGGCAGAAAAGATGACAAATATCGTGCAAGTCATTGGCGCTAGCGAATCATACAGAAACGAGAGCAAAATAATAAACAGTTACGTTCAGGTAACTATTTCAAGTGTAACATTCGTTGAAGTGTTTATTTCATTCTCTTCTTTCTCCAATGCAGTATAATTACACCGAGAATTATATCGAGAACTTGTTCATCCGCGATTCGACCCACTACAAGGACCAATTAGGATCACTTAGAAAATTCACGGATCTTATACAAATGTGAGTAGTGATGCCGCGAATGATTTTATCTCACGAAAGATTCAATGATTCCACATTACCTTTCATTTACCAATTTCAGTGACCGAAAACAGCCAATAGACACGAACATCGATTTCTCAGTGGTCAAGAACAAATTAGGTAAGAGTTGGTAAAAAGTTTAATGCCATTCGTCAATGAAAACTCAAGAGGTATCTAAAAGTGGAGCGATGAAAATTCTCACACACACGTCTACTAAATGTATGAAATCGTTTGAGAATCGTATTCTTCATTTTGCAGAAATTCCTGCCGCACGTTTGCGCTTGCCATATTTCGATGCTCATTTGCCAAGGTAAAGGTTTGAATAATATTTTAATGAATTATCCACCTTAGTCCCTTGCATTCCAAAGTTGCTCAATAACGATAATAATTCCTTGTAGCATTGTGAATTACGCTGTTCTGGGAGCAGACGTTGGACGCGAGTTAAGTCGTGCGGTGAATTCGTTCGGTAATATAATTTGACTTTAATATTTTGTAAAGTCAAATACTGCGATCTGCGAATTACATATTATAATTAATTGCAGGGATGCTCGTGGGTCGTAACGCGGAAAGAAAACGCTGGCTAGGGACGAACTCGACAAGCACATATATACTGCGCCAGGAATGCTTTCGTAAACAAATGAATGAAAACGACGATGTGAGTAAAGAAGTATGACTTCATTATCAATCTATCGGCTCCTTCGATGTGGTCACTTAAGATATCCAAATATAGATATGCTCACCTGTAAAGTTAATCGTTTACAGTTATAATGATGATTTAAACGAAATTGAGATTTCACGCGTTATCATTTTGTCGTTTGAAAAGCTTTTAAAACAAGCACTTTAGGTGCTTTCCGTAATAAAAGTTAATAATTCCTTCGGAACAGTTGTGGAACGTGAAATCGATCCTAACCGATTTCGTGAGCATCCACGATAGCACGGCACTTTCTACGGTTTACGAAATTTACACTCAACTGGAAAACGAAGTGCAACTGGATAAAATAAAGAGACTGCCGAGTTTTTCGAAATTCACCATCCCACAAATGTTCTTCCTCGCCTATGCAACCGTAAGTGAAATCTATTACTTTCAAAAGTTAAACGTATTCTCGTTTCGCATGAAATAATTTTAGAAATATGAAAAGTCGATTGCGACGATTGGTGAGAAAATCTACGATTAATGAGATCAATGTGCTTTCAATTTAAATGTGCTTGCAAATTAAAATAATATTTCTCTCGGTTGTTAAAGAATTTTTCAAATTTCTCTTTCGCCCAATTGATCGAAGGGTATGGTCCTAATACCCTCGTTTGTTTCTCCTTATAGACATGGTGCGACGGACGCAGAGAAGAGTCCAAACGGAGGCTAAACAGTGCTGTGTCGAATCTTCCACAATTTGGCCTCGCCTTTAACTGCCCCTTGCGCACACCCATGAATCCCGACAAAAAGTGCAGAATCTGGGGATAACGAGGAAGATTCGCCAACAAAGTTTTACCATTTTGTTTTTACCATCTGATTGGGAACAAATCCCTTAAAATAAGGCTTTATCCTATGGTTCTTTGAATGTAAATATTTTCCTCTTAACTTTCGCATTTCACCTTACGTTTCGATTTTCGTAGCGTTCCCTTTCTTCACCCTTTTCACTTTTTCCACAACACCGTTGGCAGGTGCTTTCAATCATGGCTAGTCCAAGAACGAGCTTCTTATACTTCTTGCTCTCTTAAATGATTTCTTTCTCTCATCTTTCTTCATTCTCGTTAATTTATGAATGTACAGTGTTAGCGGAGAAGGAGTTCGTGACTTCTAGAGTAAATGGTAGATCATCGAATGATGAGAAAAACTGTTTCGATAAACGTGAATCGACTAATTAATGTTTTTAATTGTAAATGATTTTTTACTCTAGATTATAGATGGAGAACACGTGAATTCTGAGAATATTCAGTTTTCCAGGAACTTTCGTTACGACTCCATTTTGGTCCTTTGACCATTGATAATATTTACTCTAGAAACACGAAATCCCTCTTCTATCATTTCGTCTATATATCAAAGAACTCATTTGTATAGAAACTCTCACCTTCATAAACCTCATCTTGTATATAAATTGTATCGATATAATATTTCTAAGTAAAACTAGTCCATCTTCTTTACACTTATCGCGTCACCTACTTCGTTCTCCTACTTCTTCCTCCCGTAAAAAGAATCCTCGTGCACGGCCGAATAATGGGAATATGTTATCGCAATCCATTGAAAAACAAACGTGCCTGTATTAGAAATTGACAAAGCAGACTGCAAATAACGAAAACAAGCGCCAAATTAGAGAGAATAGTGTATGGTCTGTGTACCTTGGTGGAACAGAAGTGACTCTACAGATACATATTTCCACTCGTAGCCTCGTGCGTCAGTCATTATTCGTAGGCACACGTTGAGTTTCGCTAAGAAATTCAAATTAGTCATTTGCACAGTTGATGTTGAGTTAAGGTCCGTGGTAGGTGAGTCGAATGCATCAATTGCCTTGTTAATCGTTTCTCGAGGCGATAGCTATGTAACGCGCAAACGCGTCATCGTCCGCCTAATTGTAAGCACGAGGCGTCGGGACGCCTGGGCGCCGTTCCTGCTCCTCATTCGGCTGTTCGGACTAGAGCACCAACCATAATCGTATGGCGTTACGATACGTCCAATTTAAAGTTTTAATTGCTCGCAGAACGGTCAGGGACGAATCCGATCCCTCGAAACCTCAGGCCTAGACGCAGCTGGACGACTCGCAAAGTTTTCCAGTTAACTTAATTGTGGATGATTTGCTCGTCGAACGAGCTTATCAACGACGACAGCCGCTAAATCTTTCTCCGCTTCTGCCCACGCGCGCCTGCTGCTCGCAAGGGTCCAACGTGGAATAGAATGTCTGGAAGGGTTGGGCTTGAAAGGAACTCAATGATCGTGTCCGAATTCAACGTGGGTCTTGGACGATGAGAGATTAAAGGAATTATATGATCGAGTGAGGACATCCAGAGAGGACATCGAGAATATTACAGAATGTGCTCGATGATGCCACTTGCGAGTGGTAATTAAAGAAGGACTAATTAACTGTAAGTGTAGTAAATGTTTAATTTGAGAGAACTCGCTTTGTGGTTAAAGGAGAATAATCAGCTGTCACGGTAATTCGAGTTTTTAAATGATCTAATTTTGTAATTTTTATAATAATCGTTTGGTGCTCGTAAGTGAAGGCTCTTCGGTGTTTCAGATGAAGTACAATATTTTGAATTTGTTAGATTCTCGATAGGAAGTTTGGTAAGAGAAATTTTAAAGGTCTTTTAAATCAAGTTCGTAATTCGCTCATTTTATGAATTAGGTAAATTGAATTGTTGAATGAACGGTGATAAGTTCGTTGGACGTATTGAAGTTTGAAGTAAGAAAGAGTATCATGTTGCTTCTGGTTCTTGTCTTTCTTTTAAGAAAAGAATAACGAAATTACTCGAACCTGTTGCGCCCTGGCTAAAAAGAAACGAAACTCGAGAGTGAAGCGAAGATGTTGGAATTGTCCTCGTAACAGAGTGCCGAGAAACTGTTGCGTTTCCTTTTTCCATTGAATTTTTGCCATGCTCGATCGATCTTCTTACTTTCGCGAGTACCGATTCCTTCGATGCTACCTTTAAGTCCTTCTCTTCGTTGAAACGCATCTGGCGATGAAAGATTCGCAAATGCTACGAGAGGAAGAAGGTATGCGTTAAAGGAATGCGCGGACGTTAAATATGATTTCAAAGTACGAGGCGTAGCGCGTAAAATTGATTTACATTCGCCAGTGGAAATTTCAAAGTGAAAATCGACACGCTCGCCAGATCCCACATTTTCGAATGCTCTCCACATTCCCGCGTTTTGATTTATCGCTGGGTTGCTTGTCGATGGCAAAGGAACTTCTGACCTTGACTTTTTTTTGCCACCGATAGAAAGGTGTTCCGATCTCAAACTGCAAAAGCGATAAATTTCAATTTCCCAGATCCATGGTCGAGAAGAATCTCTAAAATTGAAATATTCAACCGACTGCACTATCTAGACGGCAATGCAAAACGTAAAATAAGCAAAAGCGACTGGACTTTACATTGCAACTATTTACAGGTAGTTTCTTTCTTTAAAAAAAAGGCATTTCTTTGTCAACGATACTAGGAAAATTTGTTAATAAAGATTTAAATCACGAACGGCTGGAATTAACACGTTGAGTGCTACGTTAGTCCCCAGGGACTGACAGTGAACTTTCCGTTCAGGCGGCGTCGGTCCCTAAGGACTGACAATCGATTTTTCGTTTGGACGACGTGGATTCTGGGGACTGACAACAAACTTCTCGTTTGGTCCACGTCGGTGCATGAGACCGGCATTGTAAAGGGTTAAATTATTAATGACAATTAAAAAATGTACATTGCTTGTACCATTTCGACAGTCCAAACGAAATGGATACAGAGTAACAAAGTTATCGTTTGTGTATACTCTTTAGTCGAGCGTTCGGTATCAAGTGCTCACGCGCTGCCGCCTGAGCGACAAGTATAGCGAAATCGGCGTAGCACTCAACGTGTTAAACGAGGTTACGTCGGATTTACTTATTATGAAAATCTCGAAAGAGCAACTCTCTTCCTTTGTTCTTTCTACTTGGAAAGCACAGTTTCATAGTTCACTCGGTAATTGGGCGTGCACAGGTTGAAACAGGTTTTGCAATAACGCTTTCCCGTTTTTTTCTTTTCTTATTCTCCCTTTTACTATCCACTTGTCCCAAACTTTCTTTTACGACGAGGAAAAAAATTCTAACCCTGAAATCTTGCGGATTCGCAAGACTCGTTCCAAAGTGAACGAGGGCGTGAATAAAATCACAATGACGAGGTAAAAACGATTTTCCGTGCTACAAGAGTTCGAATGATAGCCGAGGATTGGTGGAATAGGAACGCGGTTCGAATGTACGAAGATTAATGGGCCCGCAGGCGGGAATCGATTTTTTCCACGCCGCTGTCGCGCGCAACACGTCTCTACGCTCTATCGTTGCTACTCACGTTTCTTTTTCCCTTTTTCATTTTTTTTCCAACGTTCTCTAGACGACACTTGTCGCGCAAAGTTGAGCTGCGAGCGAAATCGAAGCGAGGAGCTTAAAATAAAATCAATTCGTTAAACGATTATTCACTGCACACATGTGAAATTCTTATTGGTCAGATTAGGAGAACAGAATAAGATTCGGTGACCTTGCAGACGTCGGCTGTCCCATTAAGAATGGATTTGTTTCTTTCCATAACAGTAAAAGTTTGTCCATCTCTCAGCTCCACCTTTAGTATGCGTCGGGTGTCTCGTACACGTGGATTTGTACGAATTGGTCATCCTTAAATGGGAGTGGAAAATTGGCTCGCTTGGTTTTCACGAAGAACTCTGGGGTAGAAGAGAATCCGCTTCGTGGTAACGAGCAAAAAAAGGACGATCCATTGCAGACGACGAAAGGACGCAAGAGATTTTCCGTGAGGAACCCCAGGAATACCATTCACGTCAAATAGGAGCAGCGTGGACAGGGTAGGGAGTGAGCAGGATCGAAGGTATTTTTCTGCACTTGCACTCTTTCAGCTCCGTCGGATTTATTTCATTGTACGATCAACGTTGGCCGATAAATCGTTTCGAAGATACATCGATCATCGAGCATACCTTCCTACCGATGTTCGATAAATCTCTCAGAAGCTTCGTTCCTTCCCTTCGCGATAGAAATGGACGTGCGAGACGCAAAGCACGCTGTAAATCTAACGAATCACAAGATCAATGAAATCAATCGCACATCTAACAGAATGTACTGTAATTGGTATTCTTGGTGGATAAGAAAGTCATTTGCAACCTCGTTAAAATATTGTCTCCAAAGAGCGGTGACTCAATCGAGTTGAAGTACACGGCACTATGTCGGGAGAAATATTTGGAAAGCTTATTCACAAGGCAACTGGCCCCTCTCGTCACAATACTCCAAAACTGTTCCCAACAATTTTTCACTTTTCTTCGCTCTCTTCATCATCGTGTTTTCTTCCTGTTTCATTTCTACCGACTTGGTCCACTTACTCCATATTACGATCGTCCCACAAAACCGTGCCAAGAATATTTCACTCCACTCTCTACACGTCGCGCCAGATGTCTGGCTTTCGCTCTCTTTAAATTTCGTCCAATATCGACTGAAAGATTCGACAGAAGGAGTGCTTCGCGAATCGCATATTTTTCACGTCCTTTTCTATCCTCTCCCTCTCGTTCCTTAGCAATCGTACCGCACACACGACTATCCAACAAAAATGTCGCGACGATCTGCTCTTCCCTCTTCTCTCACTCTCGTTCACCAAGTTCACGAAATTCCGGACAATAACGACGACGACAACAGACTGTCACCGAATCTTCCGCCCATGCTCACCACCAGCCAGCATCTAGGTATTAGCCCGCGAACTTCACGTGGCAGCAACAGCTTGTTGGAAATTTAAACCTCTCGGGCTGAACGTTCCCGTCCGCCGTGACTGCCGCCAGCTGACGATAAATATATTTCTGCTTGCAGGTAGAAACGTAACCCTCGGCGAAGCCCTCGATCATCTTACAGGTCGTGCCCTCTTCCCTGAGGAAAAACGCCAAGGACGTTAACGAAAGATTCACGCCCCTTCGAATTTTCGAAGCTCCCTTGTTCGCAAACCCTTCCAAGAATTCTTCTTTACGCGTAGGTATATCATCTTTTGAGGTGAATCAGAATTCAAAATATGTGCGATCAAAGGAAGCGACTTTTCTTCTTAATTTCGTTCAGTTTTATCGTGGCTCGTATTTAACCATCCACGATTCACTCGACTCTTGATTTACTCGAGGAAGAATCACAAGGAAAGCTCGACTTGCAAGCTATCCCGAATTTTTTTTTCAAACGAGCGACGAACAGTCGTTCAATGAGCATGCAAACATGAAGAATTTTCTTCGACGTTAAAAAGAAAACTTTACTTTTCGCATGCGTCGCATCGGGGAGCTATCTGATAAAAATCGAATCAAATTAAAATAATATAACTGCACTCTGGAAGATAACATTCTTCCACCTTGTAAGTCGTGATTATCTGTTTACCGTGGACAAAAAGAACAAGTCGAAATCCATCGACAGGACTACACAGTCGACCCAATATTATTCAATAATATCGATACTCACATGCAAGTTTCAACCCTTATACCCTGTTGTAATTCAGGCTCGTTCACCACGTACATCCATTCGCCGTATATATTCTGAGCGGACTTCGGATAAACGACTTTTTCCTATAACGAGCAAACGAAGAAGAATTTTCGTTACGATAAATTAAAGAATGTCTCTTAAAGTGTATCACGAGTAACACTTACCTCAGCTAGACACAATGGAGACTCGTCCACGCCGCCTAGTCTTTGCACGATGTCCGACACCTGTTAATCCCCAGGAGGAGAAAAGAAGCAAAAAGTTATTATTCAAGGGATGAAACGCGCGAGAAGGATTCAACTGGAAAATCAAACGATAAATCGCAAGAGACTGGTGAACGGTTTTGCTTCTATCGACCAACCACGGGAACTTGGGTTTGCTAGACGAGTGCATAGAAATGGAAAGATTATGAGAGTTAAATGTGAGCAAACGAGTGGCGTGGAAGGAGAAGTGGAGATGAAGGGGAGAAGATCGGACAAGCGTCGTCTGCGTATAATTTATCGTCGACGTGGGCCGCGGAATGATATCTTGAGATTACGGGCGAGGTTACGAATAAATTTCAACTATCGAGAAATAGGAGGAAGGAGCGTTCGATCGTGGTCCGGAATTGGGATCACGAGTGACGAAGGACCAGAAGTGGATATGAGTAAAGTTACGTACGTTCTATTGGCATCTTCTCTCGAGGTAGACGGTGTTGTAAGGAAAATAAAGGGTGTAAGAACCGTGCATCAATGACGTAGGAAATGTGCCAAATTGAAACATGACTGTCACTCTTTACACGGCGCGTAACAAGTTTTTACGAAGGAAAGTGCGAGAATGAAAGCTAAGCGCGTACCACGGGCGTGTATAAAGAAATCAGTTTACAGAAGAATGCTACGACTCTTCGTTGACTACAATTCTTCATTGTTTTTTTCAGAAGTCGCCTGTGGACGATCCGCAGAAGGATCGGTTACTGATTAATTCATCGATTCTTAATTCGATTCTCCAAGGAGATAATTTTGAAAATTCGTGCGCCTGCGTGCAGCAATCAACCGAAGAGCGAGACGCACCATATCCACGGAGGCGTATGACTTCAGTTTCTGGTTTTCTTTAATCGCCTGTTGCACAAGGCGTTCAGGATAATTCGGCAAATCTTCACAAAAGGTTTTGCCCTTGCAGCTAGGTACGTTGGAGTCCCAGTATGTCGTCGTATTCCATATCCGCACATCCGATTGCAGTTCGTCCGGAAAGTGTATCTTCTCGCTATCCTTCTCCACGCTTGCCTTCGCTGCTGAAGCTGCGAACGCGAGTTGTTTCGACGAATTAATCGACTTAAGTCCAAGAACAACCGCACCGAATTATGGCCTCGAATGGCGTATTGATATCGATCAGATTGCAAAGAAAACGACGAGTGAAATTTTTTAAGGACATACGTCTCGCGTAAGATAAGTTCGAAAGCAATCAGACTTCGTATAACAAGCAGAACGAGAAGAGACAACCATGATGAGGTTGACTTTAAAAAATCGAAAACCAGACACTGGCGTATCCAAGAGATTACGGCTTCGCGATGTGCATCTAACCGTACCTTCCAGTTCACTCGAATGTTTCCGTACACCATCGTAGGTCGTAAGCATATCTTGGGTGTACCTCCTCTCGCCTCGGTTCCCTAGTCTTGCCTGATAGAAGTTTCGTGGATAACCGTGAGCGTCCTGCGTAACCTAAAACGAAAGAGAAAAAAGAAGGTAAAGAAGATGAGCGAGTCAGGAGCATGGTAGGAGGAGAATAAGAGAGACGAGGATAAGAAAATAGCAATCGCTTCTCTCTTTTTCAGGACTCTGGGAGGCAAGCCTGCTAGACAAGTAACTCCAATGGCTCGTAACTTTAAGAGAGTACGCAGGCCAGATTCTCTTTGCCCTTTTACCTTCACGATCTTTTCACTGGTTCCTTCTCCGTCACTAAAGTCCTTTTCGGGCTCAGAATCAATAAGATCTATTTCCACATTGGCGAATATCGAACGAGACAACGAAGAATTATCGTGTCTTTATCGACACGTAAATTAAAATATCCAATACGCAAACTTTCTGACGACGAATCGATTTGCGAAGCCGATAAAACGGAACTCTCAATTTTTGTGGAACTTTCTTGCTCCTAACCTTCGCCTAAGCATCTGATCGAGCTCCTTCTATTCTTGAGAAAAATCAGAAGGCAGATTTTTACAGAACGGAAACTCTGCTCACGACCTTTTCCTCGCTCTACGTGTCCCGGGGCCGTGACAAACGATTGGCACGAGCATTCCCAAGCGTTCGACAGGAGGACACGTCGAGGAATGTTGTTATCCTATCGAATGGAAACAAATTTCCTTTTATTCGACGTTCAAAGTCCTTGCAATGCACCCCTTGTCCTTCTGTGAGGCGTCGACGCGAAGCAAAGGAAACTGCTTCGAGACCTCTGGCCACCGGAAATACGTGAACTTCTGTGTCTCTACGTTATTTCGACATTCGATTATTCGTCATTGTGTCTCCTCGAGACCGTCTAGCACGTAGAATATAAACTAGGGGGCAGAGATACTTGATTCTCGTGCAAAAATTGGTCCTGATCAGTTTGACAGTGTTTTCGAAATGGAGACTAAACACGGACACACACACACGCGCAAAGATTTTTGGAGATTGCAATAGCATAAATCCACTCCCTCTTCGATCGTGCTTAACCCATTTGCATCATGACTCTACTTAAGATACCGTGTTCAGGCATCAGCTACGTTCAACTGACGACTGGCCCGTATCACCGCGCGATAGGAAACAGTCGCACGATCGCGGAATATTCCGCGCTTGGTGATAGAAGACAGTCACAGCTCGCGGAATATTCCGCGCTTGGGTGCAAATGGGTTAAAACGGAAACCGTAAGAAGAAAGGTTATTAAAACGGGAAATGGATGTCGACAATAAAAAGAGAGAGAAAACGAGAGGAAGAATCTTCTTAATTATCAATTCTGTCAGTTTTCCAGTCTCGGCTGCTTATTGCGAATTAACCTATATCCGATGGCGTGCGACATTCTAGAACCGAACGTCGCGTAATAAATAAGAGACTCCTTTTGCGGTCGTGGGTAAAAATGAGCTGGTCCCGGAGGGACCGAAGAGCGAGAAAAAGAGATCGGTGTAATGAGAAATGACGAGTGGAAGGGGGAAGAAGCGAATGACGGAACGAGAAAATGAGAAGGTAGAAGAGAATTGTGGTGATCCTTGATGCAAAACTCCCGTGGGACGTTCGTTTCATACTTTCTCTCGTTTGTTCGGCTCTCTTAAATTTCGGACGGATGGAACGTGACGATCCCCGGAGATTGGGTCGACGATGAACTGACGCTGTCGGTCACGAATGTGTGGATAAATGATTGAGGAGGGTTTGTGCTAGAGCTTGAAAAGTCTGTCTCTCTCTCTCCCTTTCTGGGTGACTGTGAGTGCCTGCGTGCGCGAGACGAAGAGAAAGAGAGGGTGTAGGCAGGTGGGAAAGGGGGAGGTGGAGAATTTCGGAGGCACAAACAGAGAAGGGTAAATAAAAGGGAGAGAAAGAAACAGGAAAATGGAAAACGAGAAAATGTGGGTGAGAGACGAAATGAAAGAGAGAGAGAGAATATAGGAAGTATGTACACTCGTCTCAAAAGTGAAAGAATTTCATTCTACATGCTCGTATTATTCGGAAAATGCATATTGTAACACTATTTCTGGGATGTTGAAAGGGTCGACCTACTCTTTACATTGTTGGTAAAAAAAGAATGGAAATTCGACGAGCGAAATTCAATTATACTGATAAGTGTCCAATGTCCTGTAAGGATCCTTTAGATAATTTGATAGATTTTGATCATCGGTGCTTTTGGCAGCGACGAGTGCCGGTAAGCCTTTGGCATAAACGACGCGGTTATTTGAAAGTCGAGTACCGGTTCTCTCCGCAAAGGGAAACTTCGAGTTCGAGAAGTTATACCGCAACAGGGACCTAAGTGTCTCTTCCTGGATATCCGCGCGGAATAGCATCAGATGCAAATTAATTCTCATATCGAAGATAGCCGAGAACGTGCATATTGAGAGAACTTAAAGGAGAAAACATGAAATCGATAATTACGATAAAGCTGATAGATATTTAAAATTAAAAAAAAGAAAAAGCACGAAATCATATTGTTTTGAATATCGTAGAATATTTTCAGTGAGATTTTATCGGTGAGCATTGTTTAAGATAAAATACAATTGACTTTGGTAAGTTTCACGGAGCAAGACGCAATTTCGTCGCGCTTTGCGGTGACCTTGAGATTAAGCTCGACACGAAGGTCCTTTTAACGTTTTCTGTCGTCATACGACATAATTCACGGTGGATCTCGTTAATTCCGGGCGTCAACTTGCGCGGGCAAATCCCAACCGAAATGACTATCCTTCCAACGGTATCCTTCGGACGTTTATTTTGCCAAGCCAGCTTGCAACGTGTAATCCAGAGAAAGCACCTGCGACTACGTGAGGCGACAACCTCGTGGTTCCGGTGAGATATGAATTATAATTACTATTCATTTGTCATTAGTGCATTTACTATAGAAATATTATAGAAAATAATTCTCTCACTACTATTACATTTCCTAGGTAATATTAGACGTATCAAAATATTTTTCAGTCGCATTAAATTGCTGATTGGCACATCGGGACACGTTGATATACTTTCGAACTACTTCAGATAGCGCTGATGGACAGCTCGGTAAACTACTGGTGATGCTATTTACGTCACATTTACCCGCATCACTAGATTAGTCTTACTAAAATTGTAATTTTAGCTTAGAGAATTTCGCTATCGCTTCTCCTAGAGTGTATCACCAAAAAATCGTGAGATATCGTTTTCGATGCATCAGTGTTTGGAATGTGTGGAATAATCTTACAAACTCTTCACCTGTCGTGATTTAATTCCTCATAATCGTACGATTGATAAGGTCGATAAGACCGATCGAGATGATTTCGGATAATTCGCAAGTGGAATTGGCTAATTTTTCTGGAGTTTTTAGGAATCTTTAAATTTTAATCGAGTTACTTCTAATACCGAACAATAATATCTCGTTCTGCCATGTGCGTGTGAATAGTGCTAATGATGAAGTGATATTAGAGTGAGCGGACGATTGAAACGATAATTCGAAAATAGGTGGATGCGTGTAGTTTCGAATTGCGTAATTATCATCCGAATTTAAATTTTCGTAATTTTATCCTCGAAAATCTTATTGGACTACACTAGTCTGCAATGAAATCGATGCTTCTTACATTTTGCATTAGCAAACTATTTTTTTCTGGAGCCACTTATCGGATGGGAAAAACAAAATACAAATTGCAAAGATTATTCTTTTATCTTTGAAACAAGACTGAAATTCTCGAGTCTCTATTTTTCAATTCGATTTACTTGGATCTGCTTGGATCCCGATAAAAATGACGTCACAAACAAATGAGAAACACTGTCAGATCCTACGTTGTTTGCAGGTTCGTCGAAATTAGACCGATCGTTCGAATTAATCGATCGACCTCTTCAAGGTCGTAGGTATTCAATCGTCGTGACCTGTAATTTACGTATCTTTCAATCTCGCCGACTAATCAATCCCTTTTGTGATTCAAGGTTACCGATCATTTAGCAATTGGAAGGCAAACTGTTTCGAGGTATTAATAATCGCGTGTAGCAAGAACTACTTTCAATGGCCAATTCTTACGTATTATGCGATCACTCGTTTGACTGTTCAATTGCAGAAATATAATATATAATTTCAATTGTCGCTCATTTCTATCTGACGATATAACCTCCATTATTGATAATCGAGTAGGTGTTTATTGCGAATATTTCCATTTCCAAGTGCGCGATCGTATTACATTTGGTAAAGTGCACAGGTATACCCAATAAACGGCATATGCAATCGCATGGAATAGCAGTGCTATTGTGTTTTGAATGAACGCAGAGAGGCAAAGAGGTATTGTTTCACGGAACACGACCGATATCGACCGTCGATGGATCGACGGTGGTTCCACTTCGTCAGGCCCATTTTATCAACACGCTATCGACAAACTTGTCAATGGCGATGTCACAAGCCCCTCGTGATTTGCGACTATCCATCTCGATCGGATGTTTCATTTCATCGAATCGATCTGATGGTTTTAAATTCGCCGCCTGGAGATTTATATTAAGCGGAATTTGTGGCTCGTGGAAAGTGCGACACAGAAGTTTTTCCGCTTGTCGTCAAGATTAGCCACTTCGAGAAGAGGATCTCTGTGGGCAGAGGCGAAACGTGCCAGTGGTACAGATTTTTATCTGTGCCGCAGCTCGAGTACCTCCTGGAATTTACAAGACGATAAAAGATTCCGTAAAATGTGCCGTATACGGGATCCGGAGGTGTTATGCTTATTCAAAATGCAGGATGGGAAAAGTTCTCGCAGGAGACATGATCGGGATATTTTTATAAAGGGAATGGACCAAAAGTCACCGTACGTGCATTTATATTTTGATATATAAACACGGTATTGGCCGTATTTTATTGGATATTCCTAGAAATATTTTATACGAATACAGTAGAGCGTTCGTTTTACCCGAGATGTGATTAAACAAGTTCAGTGACAGATAGTTCGTGTAATTATGAAACGCACATATAATTACGCATATACCGCGCACATTTTTCCACGTTAAATAAAAGTTCTTCGACTTGAAAAAATCTAAAGAAATGACGCGAATTTTTACCGCCTCTTTCAAAAGCTTTTTTTGCCACACCGTCGAGGAGCCACGAAACTACAAGATTTCTCGATAAATTCGTCAGGAGGATATTTATGACGTGAAACGTTGAATCCATTTGGAGGGAAAATTTCAAAGCCAAGTCAACTGGAATATTTTATCGTGCAGCTTTTCTACGTGGGAAGAAAGTTCAGCTCAAATCAGCTTCCAACGAATACTTCACATCTCATTGCAAAGAATGTATGTATATGTATTAGTCCTGTCGGCACTCGGGTCGATCGATGTGTCGTTCGCGAATTAGCAAATTCGAGATATCAATATCTAACCAATACGGAACTCTCGAGAGCGTCTGCCAAGATTCACAGCACGCGGTGCCTCTTATCAGCCGAGAGATTATGATAAGGACAACACGAACGTATCGTCTCGAGCTTTGAGATTAGACCCGTTGAGAGCAGTACGTATGCAGATCGATCATTTTCATAACGAGCGCGCACGCCTGTCTCGTAAACGAAAAAGATAATCGATGGCTTTGGGTGACAACGTTGGGGAGATATCGATCGGTCGATGAATCGATAGATCGATCGAGACGTAATCGAGTTGCGAGATGTGAACGGGAAGGGGTGCCAACAAGAAATCGTAAATGTACCCACCCCAAAAATGTAAAAGAATGTAAATTTTTTATTTTACACCCTAGCTCTATCAAGTTTGTTTTAAAATCTCTCTCAACTTTTTGAATCTTTCGAAAAATTTAAAAAGGCTTATCGAAAATCTTTCAAAACCTTCTTTCTGATAAAAATTTGCCTAAGGAACTTTGGTAACGGGTATTCTAAGGTGACCCTTAACGATTTTATTCATCTCTCGGATGCAAGTCTTCAAAATTCGCAAAATTCGTAAACGCATAAATTCGATATTGCGGGAGAACGATCGCTCTTACGAGAAATTCATTGGTGTCTCCTTCAGAGAAGATTCTCCGCTCGACGTCGATAGACACGTGAATCGACGCGCGCCAGGCGCAGGAACGCGAGAGAAGATTTTCACGATAAAGCTCCAAGTTAAAGAAGGATTACAGTGAGGCGTCGACGAAAAAGCCGAAAGCTGCTTCCTTGTGCTGCTTTGAAACTAGAATCCAAACGATCTCAGGAAGCTTGAAAATCGACAGTTATTTCTCGAGCAAGGGTAGCTTTGGTTACAAGACAAAAATTGTCGTGTCGCGTAACAATTTACAAATTTAATGAGGTTCAAGCGAACGTCTATTTACTTTTCGCTAGATTCTCTGCTAGTTTTAATGAAAAAGCACCGCAATAAAAAAATTGAAAGAAGTGTGATTATTCGAGGCGATCGTGCGGTGGCGCTTTTGCAGTGGAGAAGACAATTTCCATAAATCTTCGCTCTTCACATTCCGGATTAGCTACGTAAATGTAATCTCCAGATGGATTTACCCCCCCTCTCCATCCATTCCTCGTGTCTACACCGAACGTGCGCTTCTCATCGTGTCCTGCGCGAATATCGCTGCAGTCTCACGATTTCTCCTGAGCCCACACACGACGAATACTTTTCAGGAAACAAAAGTTCGATCAAAATATCCTATTGTCCCATATTAATTAGAAACCTCGCACACTTCTCAACCATTCGCTTCATGAAACTCAATGTCCATTCCAATTTTGGAAAAGGAAAGAAGCAAAGAAGTTTTTTCTGGAGTTTCGGAATTTTACAGAAAAATCGTGGAATATATTTCCAAGGAAAATTGATAATTCGAAAGCAAAAACTCACCAGAAAAATTAGGACAACCCCGAGAAGGAGAGGGGAGGACGGCCTCCATCCTTCTTTCGCCATCTCTTCGATATCTTTGAAAAAGGCTTTCGTCTTCTCGCTTCGATGCCCTCGAGTGCGCGTCCTTTTTGCCTCGTGGTGCAAAAAATGCAATCTTCTTTCGATCAATCGCGCTTCGAGCTACGGCGCGTAAGAAAAAAATTTTCGTACGGCAAGATCTTCGTCCTTGATTCAAATATGCACGGACGGTGTGCTCGATGCGCGATTGGTCGTAAGGCAGGAGGGTTCGGGCCACAGCAGAGGTTCCTTCGACGGCTTTTCGACGACTGATCCTCTCGCCCTCCGGCGTTTACATGAACCTCAGCGCGCACTACACGCGATGACCACGGTCGTTACACTATCGTAACTGACCACTATCGTCGGCCCCTCGGGATCTTGAATCTTACGCGCGATCGTCGGTTTCTTCGAGAAAGAGGGAGACAGCGGGTTTCTGATGTTGCTGAGAGAGAAAGAGAGTTGAAGATGAGGAGCGCTGCCAAATTCAAAATTCACGCCTTCGCGAAATCAAAGGTTTCACGAGGCTCGTTTGAATCTTCTCAAACTTTGATTCGAAGACGCACTCTTCTGCAGCACTGACAATGAGCTCCAAATGTGTGATTCGCTAAACATCTCAAGTCACTTCATGGTGTTTATAATCTGATATGACTTCGCGCGAAATTCGTGTCTCCTAACGATCATTTATTTCCGATTTATTTCTCACCACTTTCTTCGTGTTTGCTTCGGTAGATTTTCGATCGGCTTCATCACTCGCAAAATTAATTTCCAGTATACATGGAGCTTCTTTAACTCCTGACTGGGGTGCTTCGTGCTTTTGATTTGAATCGAGCGCGATCGTTAACGGGACAGCAAGAGTGTCGTATCCACGACCGTGGAGCGTTTCGTTTATTATTTACGACAGGCGTTCATAAAGTTCTCGCACGAAGGACCACTCCTTACTCACTCCTCCTTCAGCGTGGAAATCACATTTTCAGATTTTACGCCGCGTTCTCGGTGAACGAAGCGACAACGAGGAGCCTTCATCCTTACGTGCCCCGAGCGTGTCGCAAAAATTTCAATGCGCCAGCATTCCAGGTTTACACTTCCCACTCGTACACTATCGTCACGGTTGGATCTCCTTCAATTGCCATTACTTCCTTTACGATGATCAATCAGTTTTGTCGCGGTTAGATCTCTTACCCTACCACTTCTTCCTTCACTTCGAACAATAGCTATTGTTCAACGCTCGTGGGATGAGTCAAAGGAATTTTTATAAATCGAGAAGAATTCTACGAAATTTGTTCACGGATATTTTCACAATTCAAAGCTATCGACCGAACGTTTGCTTTGGATCTTGTAAAGCCACGAGTGACGTTACAACTGTTGCAGAAAAGAAACGGAACCACGAAGCGAGAGAAAAACGAAGTGCCCCCGACGAGCACTGCTGTTACTCGCGCAATATCACCGTTTGTTGATGTTGCCCTGTACACTTTCGTTACAGATAGCTGGTAGAATGAACGTCGTTCACGGATATTCTCACAATTCAAAGCTGTCGACCGAACGTTTGCTTTGGATCTTGTAAAGGCACGAGTGATGTTAAAACTGTTGCAGAAGAGAAATGGAACCACGAAGCGAGAGAAAAACGAAGTGCTTCCGACCAGTACCGCTGCCACTCGCGGAATATCACCGTTTATTGATGTTGTCCTGTTGTATGCCTTCGTTACAGGTAGCTGGTAGAATGAACGTCGTTCACATACCAGCAAGTACACAAACGAAGGCTGTCTTTATCCTTCCGCTTGTTGACTCGATTTCCAGAGCTCCCCTGTGTTTGGACCCAAAAGCGAATTCATTCCAGGGCGAATAGCACGGCACGAGCGGCGTGTCTCTCTAATCGGCACTCTGCAAAATTTGCGTAAGGTACACGTACTACCAAACTATTCAAGGAGAGTTCCTTGAAGACGCTGTAATGGTCCAAGGCGATGATCTCTAATCGTAGCAAAATTTCTATCCATTTCTGTTTCCTCGACGTAGGTTCTTGTATTATTCGAAAGGAGGTTTAAAACAATATTATTTATTAATACGACAAGGACAAGGAGGTAGAAGAAATAGCACGCTTCACCTTTAAGGTCCAAACTTCCCGAAAAATGCATATCGACTATTGAAATTTGCCTTCTCAATTACCAGTGATTAAATTCAACCAATTGAACGATTGTCCGAGGTAATCTCCCGTGAATTATCGATAATTATTTACTTCCACGTCACGGTTTTTACACCTCTTACCTCGTAATCTCGAACGATCCGAAAATGGGTTCGGTGCAAGAAGGTTAATTGTTTACTCGCGAAACTGATTTATATCTCTCCTCGCTCATCGATGCCTTTGTCGTGGACTCTTCGAAACGATCGCTTCGGGAGGCAGACTACCGCTTCCGCACGATGAAAGCCCATCCTCACCGGAAAGTTGCTAAGGCCTAAATTATAGAGCAAAACTGGTGCAGGTAATTAGCGTGAAAGTTTGCTTGTCAGTCTCGTGCTTTAGGACAGCTTCGAGCAACTTTGATAAATCGATGGATCGATATTATCCATATCCTACGGGCCTTTTGATCTTCTTCCTTCGATTATACAATACTTCGTATCGATTCTCCTGTGGAAAACAGAAGCTGCAAAGAGTTCTCTCTGCAAACTTTCCTTCAAAAACTTCATCCTCGTTGCAAAGCGCATAACCTCAACCTCGATCTTTCTCGAACTGCCGGACGCTCGTTCGTGCGGCCATTTCACGCCGCGCGGGAATTACTGGCGTAATTGCAGCAGTCCATCGCGCGCGCCAACGCCTCCATTCCTATCTTTCCGTCCCATCGTATTGTTGCACGACCGATTGTCCTGCATTATCGTTCTCCTGGTCCCGTGACACGCAAAACTGGGGACGATTCCGTACTTTCGAAGCACGATTCGACAGAATCGAAACACAGTGCATGGAGATCCAACATCGAGATCATTTTATCGTTTCTCGAACCTGACGCGTTCTTTCGTTCTACTTTTATCAAACGTTAGCATCGTCGAAGTCTCATCTTGTTCTACAACAGAAATCTCCATGTCTCAATTTCTTTCGAATGTTCATTCGGACGTTTATTTCTGTATTTCGAGAGCTCCAATTCAATACATGCGCAAATCGAAATTCTCCATCGTAGCCTGTCACCTTATTTTACTGCACTTCCACGAGACGTCGTGCACGCATGACTGTATTCGCGCATGCCCCTCCAATCAATTCGTACGGTCGTATAAAAATCTCGTCATTCGTTCGCTTCGACGTAGGCGGCGCGCGTCGATTTGGAGATATTGAAAAAGTTATTCCCTCGGGAGCGTCGATATTGATCGTAGATATTTGCATGTGCCGCTTTGAGAAGAGAGCGTTCTTTCGAAAGGAAGCTACGGAGCTTAATATGCCGCCCGGATTATTCCATCGGGATGAGAGAAACGGGCGAGAGAAAGCATTTTAGCGTGAGAGGAAATTTAGAGGAAACAATGACGCGTGTTCCGCAGGAAGAGCCTGCGGGCTCACTTTATTTAGATGCACAGATTGCGGCCAGTTGGCAACGTCACCGCTGCCGTCCTCGCGTAACCGTACAATGGATCATTGTGGTCGAGCACTGAAAAGGATAAAATCTCACTGTTTAAGACCGCCTGTACTACAGCCATGCCAGACTCGCTCCTCCTCGGAAGCATCCAGTTCTCTCACTCGACTCTAATTTTATCACGCTCAAATATTTCACTTTATTTTTATCTCTCTTATCATTCGGTAAATTAATTCGTCGAAAATTTCAACGCTCCAGGTTTTCGGCGCGTATCAATTTGGATAGTGTGATTAATTTCTCCTTTAATGGGAACACAAATTGTCCGCTGGATTCTTAACACGGCCAATTAATCAAATCGTTTTGCAAATATTACGAATGGGTAGATTTGTATGATCTATCTTTTTTTACAATGTGTGATCATCCTTTATCGTGAGATCGACCACGGTACCACCTTACTCATGTGTAAATTGACATCACCGCGTGCGTCATTACGGACTCAATTTCGCAATTTAATTATGTCGTGAACCCTGTGGGAAGAGCACTCGGAAGTTTAATTAAAACGTATTAGAAAACCACTCACCGAGCGGAATTAGAACAAACTCGTAATTTTCTCTCACGCGTCACGACTTGCTTTCTTCGCGGACACCGAGCTGTTCTTTGTGAAGGGGGCCACGGGAAAATATTTATATTGATATTGCTTTAGCTGGCTTCATCGATAAGCTCTTATTAACGCGCTTCTGACAGGATGTTGCTTATTAATAATGTATCAAGGGGCGAGATAATCCCCTATAAAAAATTTAATGATTATGGGCGACAGTGATATGCAAATAAGAGCTGTAAAAAATGAATTAGATCTGAATACAGTTTCTTTGTAATTTTGCTGTATCACTTGATCTCATTCGATTTTGTAAATCTAATTCGCGTTTGTAAATCTAATTTACCACGTGTCTCGTAATTACCGTATCAATTATTTCGGAATGGAAAGTAACAATTTTCAGGAACTCGATAAATATAAACACGTTACTCATTTATCCAAGGGTACTTCGAATTCGTTACATCGTCATCTGTGCTAATTTAAAAGTGAAGCTACTTAATGAGAAGCGAAGAATCTCTTATCGGGAGGAAACTCGTTCCTATCACTTTGGATTTCCTCTCTGGCTTGCCGCTTTTGGATTGACTTGCGGTTCAACGAGGGTGACCTAATCGTCGGATTCTAAATCCGGGCGTGACCGCGAAAAAGAATTCGTCGAGAAGAATGAAGGAAAGGGGAGGAGAAATGAGGATCCCAGAAAATGGTGAACGCACTCTCGATTCTGCTCTCACCGTCAGGACGATGAAACATTCGAGAGCGTCATTTAATTATTCGTGAACGTGTTTCGATATTCACGAATTATTTCCACCTGGTTTTCATCAAGGTGGCTGGGTGAAAAGTTGCATAAAGGTTGCATCGTCTGAAAATTCGAATGAAAAATACCAAAATTTGCGGTAGTGTTTCGTGCGCGTTCAACAGAATGTTCACGGATTTGTTCTTGGTACACAATTTCTGCAGGGACGTGCGAGCAAAGGGAATGCATATGTAACCTTGAAAGTACGAGATAAAGTCAATACGAATTTATTTAACGCAAACGAGAAGCAGGCAGCTAAGAACTCTGATGTCGCCCACCCCCGAGCATTCTTTCTCTTATCAATTTCTCGCAGGATGCAAATCCAGCGCTTCCTCGCATTATTTAACAATTTCTCGTGCTGCTTTCGTTCGTTCTGCGTGCACGTAAAATTGTTAGCCTATTATTTTATCTTATCACGTTTCACTGGAGTACACGCACCTTTTCACTCGACATCTTTGAATCTCTTTTTAAGTAAGTTTCTGTCACGTTCGCACGGTGACATTTGGGACTAGGGTAAAATGTTCCTCTCGGAATCGTAATAAGCTTCGTTCGAAATATTTTTTTCACCATAAGAAATAGTTTGGAAGACGAACGCATGTGTTAGTTCAAATTGATCTTACGTATGCGAATATTTTAACGAAGGTCGTGGAAAACGAAGAGGGAATAAAGCGTTCCTTCGGATCCCGATTTTTGTAATACGACGTTAAAGAGAGCTCCTCTTGAAAATATTTTCACGCGAATATTAACGTAAACTAAAACATTTTTTCTCCATCATCATTTTCTCTCTTCGCCGGTAGCACACCTCGGAAAAATATATCGCCGCCCTTTTTTCCACAAGGGGAAAAAAGGTCGCTTCGTGATACGAGTTTATGAAAATTTTATGAAACATTCATCGGAGTTTCCCTTGGTTCACCTGTAGGGTGTGCTTCATCGACCGGTTCGCGCCTGGCGACGCGCTGGGACGACATTTCGTCTCACGAAGATGCACATTACCAGAGGTATTAATTAATATCGTAGGCGGAGAAGATAAAATAGGAGGGTGGTCGAGATTCTCGCTCTCGAAATTAATTGACAAGCTTGGAATTATAATTTGATGAGGAACAGGGCAGTTACGGAAGACGATGGGTTGCGAAATTGATAGAAGGACGAACTATCAGTGGACGATAATTGAATGTCGTCACATCGTGAGAATCGTATCAGGTGCCATGTAATCATACCACTAACGTGTTCCTCGCGTGTATCAATAATTTGAGTAACTTCAACCCTTTGCGGTGATTCTATGATTCTTTCACGCTCTATCAATCGCCAACTGAGTCGCGATTCTTTTCACTAACTACCCGGAGTTCTTATGATGGATTGAATAATTCTATCCGCCTGATATCAAAAGAATTTAACGATTTCCACTACCTTACTTTATCGATACAGATTTTATACGATGAAATTAAATTCTTCTCCACCTTAAGTCCCTTCCGCGTGACTTTTGACCACATCCGTTACGTGATAAACTCGCGAAAATATGATTAACTCATTGTTAGCCAACAAGGAGAATCGGTGAGTGTTTCTGTTGTGCCATGCGACTGATTTGATCAATCGGAAAACTTTCAAGATTCTCAATACTCAGAACGCCTCACACGTGACGGATACGTACCTATCATCTAATTCTCTGCTTATTAGAAGTGGGTTCTTTAATACCGCCCCTCTTTTTCGTTGATTTTTTGGAACGTGCGCACCGCGCCTCGTGTGCTTCCCTCGTCTCGATTGCGATCGTTCGAGGATCCACCGGGTACTCGAAAATCGACAAGAACAGATGGAGAAGACGATACATGCTCTCTTTCTCGTCTTCACTCTCCCCTTTTATCTGTCTCTTTATTCTTTCCGGCTCGTTTGGATTATTCCAATCTAATCGAAGATATAAACGATCCTACATACATTTCCTTACTCTTACAAGACTTCTTTCGACTACGAGGGTAGATATTAAATTGAACGATCTCGATGTAGATTTCACAAGAATAATATAAATACTACATAAATAATTTAATAATAAAATAGGACACCGTTAAATTATTATTTGTCGATAACGAATTTTTGTGCTCGTAGATCGTAATCGTGGAGCTTCAACATCGGAAGGCTACTCTTTGCTAATTTCTCTCTGTGATAACGAACATTCGCGTTTGCCGCTCGTTCGTGCACCGTGGACGTAAGCTAGAGTAAAATTGTGCGCATAAAGCTAAGTTTAAATAGTGTTGTCATAACAGTCTTGAAAGTCAAGTGGCCCGCTCCCTTACGAAACTTCACTATTGAATTGCTCAATCCTAGCGAATCTCTCCTCCCTCCCGCCGCATGAATGCGATTAGCTATCTCATCGCAGCATCTAAGCTAAACACAACATCGCACGTAGTTGATTCAAATATTTCGTTATTTATGATAATATCGCGAGGTCCAAGAGATGATGCTAAATCTGTAAGATTTCACTGCGATAGGAACACGTCTGGGCTTGATCCAACGTCAATAAAATATCGAGGAAGATGGAGTGGCATCGCGAGACGCGTTTCCAACCGGTTTATCAGGACTTTTTTTAATTACTTCTCACATTTGTATAAATTAATTTCACCGTATGATGGCCTTGAAACATCCTGCCAACGACAGGATCTCGTGCAATTTCTAATTAAGTTCTGAGATAGACGCAAAATATTTTTCTAATTTCTTAATTTGACTTTCAGCAAAATATTGTTCTTTAGAAATATGTACATTATTTTGTGTCCTGTAATGTTTGGCTTGGCG
This sequence comes from Tiphia femorata, assembly GCA_944319695.1. Taxonomy (NCBI): domain Eukaryota; kingdom Metazoa; phylum Arthropoda; class Insecta; order Hymenoptera; family Tiphiidae; genus Tiphia; species Tiphia femorata. Next base: position 5,969,323 of record OX090899.1, read on the forward strand.
AAGATTCGAATGTAATTTCATCTTTCCATGATTCTCATCTTACCTCGTAGAGTTTACGTTGCTATTTAGCTTCCGTTAGGTCAAGATCAACGAATCGATTGGGATACGAGAAGCAATGGCCAAACGTGTCTCGCATGTAACTGTTACCGACGCGACCAGGATCAATGATTCACGCGATCACGTGGCGCTCTCTACACGTGGAACATTTCACATGCAGTGAATCCTGATCCAACGCACCTCTTGACTCTCGCGGGACCGATCCAGGCTGAGTGAGCAATTGGAAGCGAGCTCATAATTGCACATCCAATTGCCTGTAAATATCCGGATAGACGATTAATCGAGAACGTAAAATTTCGATCAACGATACACAGGATCTATTAAAAACTCCATGTTAAATGCATTGTATTTGGTAAATGTAAATGTGTCACTCCGATGCTTTTCTCTTCTGCGATTCTTTCTCGAATCTCTCCAATTTAATGATATCCAACTGTCTCGTCGAGAATCGATTAATCACAGGAATCTCTTCCTTCTACTGCGAATCCGGGAAGAACGATAGAAGGGGAGGTAAGTAAGGGTGTATAATTGCGACTGAAGCAATTTCATTTTATTACGTTGGCTCTCGATTCTAGCTTAACAGCTACGTACGAGCTCGACCGTGCGCCAATGGTATTGAGGTATTTCGTTCCCTCGGGAGAATTACCCATTCTCTCGGATTGTAAAACACTTTGGAGAATACTATCGCCATTCGACGATTCGACACCCAAGCAACGGTGAAGGGAGCTCGACTGTTGGTCGCCGATTAGCGCAGGAATGTGACACGAGTGCTTGAAACTACATGAAAGCCGGTGGTGCTCTGTGTTATAATTGAGTGTCCGGCAGGGACAATTCAAAGTTAAAGTAGAAATTCGACGTGTGGAGTTAATAAGTGAAACCTACCTAAAACAGAATGCGATCCTTTCGGGAAATTTTCCTTCTCCATTTCAGTCAATATTTTCCATGTACTTACAAAGAAAAGATTCCAGGTTTTAGTCAGGGTTCATCGTACGCGACATTAAATTGTCTTCCTATTCCTTACATCCTTCTTTCTATTTTACTTCCAATCGGTAATAACGCGCTTTCGATTAAAAAGGGAATGCGGAGCATTTTTGTGCAACGAGTACTCGCACTGGAGCGTAGTTTTAATCGAAAGCGATCGACATGGTAACATTTCTATAAATTGCTACATTGTCGACAGGTTCCTGGTTTTCTATGCTTCTTCTTCAGTGGACAAGCTTCGGTAGATACGCAACATTTTCACAAAAGACGCGCACGAGCTTTCACTGTTTAAAAACTATTCGATGCTGTCCCATCGTTCAATTATTACCAAACATCTGGAATTTTTCCAACCAAATATACACCGATCCATTTGTCATCGCTCCTTACTCGTTACGCGGTCGACAATTGTACTCCTGAAAATTGGACAGTTCTCTCCCTGTGACATTTTCTTCATCCAATTTCTCTGTCTAGCTTCTATGTCCTATTCAGAATTTATTACGACTATCTGCATAACGTATAGTGACATTATGAAGTTACGTAAAAAGGAGTCCATTGAGAAAACAGAGGACGCGGTCCTCCACCGAATAAGTGAAGTAAGTAAGTACGTGGGCGCACGTGCAATCGATTGATTTGTCGAATTCCATAACACGACTGTCGTAACTGGCAGGAAGTCGCGAGGTAGGACGATAGGACGAAATTATTTCTTTTCAACGGCACGTTACAATCGTGCGGCTCCTCTGACCTGGGCTTGGTCACTCGCAATTATCCCGTTACCACGGCGTACGAGCATGGGCTCGTGGAATACGCCCATCATTCGTGCATCGCGTCCGTGCGCACGAGTGAAGGAAAGAGTACCAAGCGCGGACCCGCCAATATAACCTGGAATCGACTAACGACGCCTACTTTCTATTCCCCGTCGACGAAACGACAATGACGCGCATCAAAACAGTCGTCGCCATTAAGAAAGCTAGGGAGAGGGAGGCACGAGAAGGATGAGACGGTGGGAGCATGAGGGAGAAGAAGAAGGAAATACATCTAATGGCGAACAAGAGAGAGAGAGAGAGAGAGAGAGAGACAGAGAGAAAAATAGAGAAAGATAGGATGACAGAACGAATGGAAAATTTGAGCGAACGTATCTCAACTGTAATGCGTATGCGCAAACGATCACCGGACAATGCCGTATGCGTAATACGTCAAAATGATCGTCGTTGAAAGTGTAGTACCGCGCGCAGGAAATGAACGTTGTAACAGTGTGGTTGATGCGACGTTGAAAGCGAAGGCGGAGTTAGACGATGATGACGGGGGTGGACGAAAATTGGAGAATGATAATTGTCAATTACGATTGACTTTCTTTGTTTGCGATGCCTGACTAAATGTAACGAGGTGGACTCTATGTGAAATTGGAGAATAGAGGCCTCACTTGATTTTCTAAGATTTCTCCAGATTCTAAACAAATTCATTTCGTCGTTAATCATTGTAAAAGATTGCGTCACGATCGCTTCAATGACGCCCTACTAAACACCCATTTGGTAACACTATTAACGAGCACTTTAAAAGGAACAATCGATCGTGCTCGTTATAGTATCGAATTAAGAAAACCAAAGCAGGTGCGCGCGGATCGTCAGCGCGAGGAGATATTGTGCAATCAAGCGGGCAATTTGCAATGCAAATCTTTCAGCTTGGTCGCGCCGCATCTGATTACGAGATCGAGCTAAATCGATCGATAGAAAACGCATTAATGCGGCGCGCTTCTTCGTCGGGCGCGCTCGTTTGAAATTCCGCGCGCAAAGAACGCGGTTACGTCATTCGACATTCGGCTTTGTTAACTATGTCGAACGCGTAAGGAGGCGCAGAGGCGTGGTGTGGAAAATGTCGAAACGTTCGGGAGCATTTCGATGAGAAATTGGGAAGAAGCATCCATTATTCAGACGAGATCATTGCCGCGCATTTCACCGCTTTCATTAGCGCGCGAGCTCGCGAATTTTAATAAACCGGGAAGACAAGTGGACGAGCGAGTGCACTTCCTGCATTGAGTTTATGAGGCACGGTGCATACGCAGGCCACGAATGAAGCACCCGAGGTGCATAGATACGAGAGAGATACGAAAGGAATTCGAATTTCCCGCCCGATACGAATTCACTCATGCGAATTATCGAGGCGAACGGAATATTGGAAGCCGCGGCATTATCGTTCCCGATTTCGTGGATGTTTAATTGTGACCTAGGTGAGAGCAGTGACAAGGGTATTGTTTAATGCGAGTGCAGATAAATGCATTTAAATACGCTTTTGTCCGTCGAGCTCCTCGCAACGATTTTATGATAAAATATAAATCTATTTGAATAATATTGGACGTACAATATAATTCACATAGCTGAGAGTCATATTAGAAAGTTTTTTAGGTTTTGATGAATTTGTCTTTTTGACAGAATGTTTTTATCGGATGTTCTCTATTGTTTTGGTGAAGCGAAAATCAATAATAGTGGCATTTTTTGATGCAGAATTATCTGTTTCAAGTACTTATATGTGGAGGAAAATTAGTACCTGTACGAATGGAAAAAAAAAAACTACGGCTACTTCGTAATGGGCAACAAAAAGGCAACACTTTTGGTATCCTTTGAAAATTCGGTATAAGAATGGTAAGACGAGAATACAGAGTAGGCGTATATCATTTTCAAGTGTTACTGCATCTGGACATCCATGCCGTTCGGCTTATTGCTCGAAAACCTCATCCCTCCTGTTTATCGTGCGCAGTATTATCGTATGGAATACGGAGCACGTTGTTTCAGACCGAGTGCAGGCAGGGATAACAGTAGTGTACTGCCTCTCCATGCCACTCTCGCGGTTACAGTCAACGAGGGTCGTTTCTGTTTATGCTTCTCGATGCCATTATTGACTAGATATTCCCTCTAGGCTGCAGTCGATCGAAAAATGCGCGGGCATCTCGTTTCGGATTATAAAGACTCGCGTGTTAATTTAATTTAAAATTTACTATTAATAAAAGACTCCGAAAGTTCGATCTGTTGAGGTCTCGAAAAGTTATGAAATATTTTTTGTAAATTATGTACGTTTTTAAGCAATTTCTTTTTTTCCAAATTAAAAATGGCAATGTAAAGTACATATTTCGTTATTTCCTCTTACTTCGAGTTAACGTGACGCATGCAAATGCAGTAGGAAGGTGCGCCGTGAAACGCGACGAACATTATCGCGCGAAATTTCGCCGGTCAAACGTGCCGGCGGGCCAGTTAACGCGACGGACACCGAAGAAAGTAAATTAACGATGCAAGGTGGCCACGTGCCAAACTGCATTTCGATCTGCGACGATATTCGATTAGGCTCCTTTCTATCGCGGCACGATTTACTTCGCATCGCTTAACACCCAGTTGAGCTCGTAAAGCGATGCAAAATGAATTTCAAGACTGCTCGATGAATAATGACCGTTGAAGGTTTGATTAGACAAAATCGAATGATATAATCGAATTAATATAATCGAATGAGGAACATACTGGATAAGAATGTTTAACAACTGAGATTACTCGATGATAAATAAAAACAATCTTCCTTTGGGTGTGTCAATTTTCATGCGAAAAATAGAAATAGTAGCATTTTTGGATGCGGACAAAGCTTATTTTTAAATTTAAATGCTAAATATTTTGAACAAGCGCCTTTAAAAAGGTTCGCTACCACTGGTATACGCCATTCACCGCGAAGACTATGATCGATAGGGGCTCTCCCTCTTACGTTTATCTCACAATTACGTCGTTCCACAACCGACCGCGCTGACAAGAAGTTACAAACTCTTACTGAAGTTTTTAATTAAACTATAAACTACTTTCACCTTTTTCTGATAACCGCTTGTGCGGTGAACCGCATCGAGATTCTTACGTTCCTCAAAAGATATCGACAAATTTGAAAGGTGTATGTCACTTCCTAGGAAGTCTGCCTCGCCTACTCGCAAAAAGTTCCACCTAAGTTCAATCTGATAAAGTTGACAAAACATAAGCGGTCTTTCGAAATCGCCTGCATCCTCGTACGATACCTTTCACCAATCGGTTGCCCTCACTCGTGCCACATTTTACAGATTTAAATATACCTGCCAATCTTGTGAGCTTAACGAGGCTGATCTCTCTTGTTATTCAATTTAATGATTTCTCGATCAAAATCATATGTGCGACTGTAATACCCCTTTAGAAAGGTAGAGGCAAGCCTGTTCGGTGTAATAAGTGTAAAGTGTAGGTTCATAAGTAAATTTTTATTACCCAACACATTCGCTTCTCTCCCTTTTCTAATATACCCTCAAATGCCAAGGAAATTCCCTCCAGAAGACGTTCTCATTCTACCGTGTCGCACCATTAATCTTTGCCAACGTAAAACAATTCCCTCTAGAAAGGTAGAGATACCCTTGCTCGGAGTAATACGTTAAGTGAAAATTAATTTCATAAATTAATTTTTAACCAACACATTCACTACTGGCCCTTCTCTGACATCACCTCAAATACCAAGGAAATTCTCGAAATCTCATTTCGCACCTATAAAAGCCACTCCTCCTGCTGCTGAAACTATAACGAAGAACTTATATCGTCAAAAAGCTTCGGGTAAGCAGTTGAAACTTCTGACCACGTCTCAAGCTCTTCACCCTTCAACTTTAACTCCGCCAATGGAAGTTCGCGATTCAAGTACACTTTACTTTCTCCACCCACTCTCGATTGGGCGAAACATGTCGCGTACGGTCGATGCACAATCTTTCGCAAGCGACAACGAAATTCCAGGAAGGCTGGAAAAGTATCGTCGGCGAATTGCGCGGGGGGCCGTGGCCGCTTCTGAAGCATCCTCTCCCAGGAAGAACGAAGCCGTTTACTTCTCTTTAACGGGAGCGTGGCTAGGTGGGAGTCGGTATAAAGAGAGGAAGTAAGCGATGGCGCCGGTCAGTGAGTTCAGTGAGAGTGCCGTGATCCTTTTGCCGACCTACCACGTGAAAGTCGACCATGAAGGTACGCCGACGCGCGCCACGAAAGTGCAAACGAGAGTCCAACGTCGTGAACGTTACGCTTCACGTAGTGTGCAGTGTCAAGTAAAAGAGGAACGACGAGGAGGAGATGCTACCGAGGGTCTTTAAACGAGCCTCTAAGAACTCGCTCGATTTGGACCCTTAGAAATTTTCGTGCGGCGCGTTCTCTAAGAGATTTCGCGAGCATCGTAAAACTGGGAAATATTGAATTATCCATAAAGATCGATGGAATAATGGAGGTTTGCCAAAGAATGGAGAGAATCGAATATTTCCGATGGATCACTGATATTTGATTATTAAGGAATTTACTAAACGACGGTGGAGCGAATTTACAATATTTATCTACGAGCTCCACCGAAAACGAGATCGATTGGTTAGGTCACACAGTTTGTTTATGATATAATTGTGAATTTTAAAGAGTTAGCGCATAGATCGATTGAAAACGATTCTTCAACGTTTTTTATCTAACGCGAGATGTTCCAGAAGATTTTTCCTCGGCTGTAAAAAATCCCGGAAACGAGATTTGGGAGACCTCTTTCTCGCGTGTCGGATGCACCGGTGAATTTCACGTTGGGATCTCCAACGAGAGTAAACGCGCACGCGTCTCGCTTGGCACCCACCGTGAAAGTTAAGCGCGCCTTGGTCGTAACCTTACGAGAGTGCCGAGACTGTTTCTCGTCTCTTAAGTTTCACACGCGACAATGGAGAAAATTGCTCCTCGTTCTCGCTTTGGCCGGTGTCGCGTGAAGGCAAGCGTTAAAAGTGTGAGCGCATCCTCCCTCTTGGCCACTCGAACGCGGTTTCTCTGTGAAATTTTCCAAGGTGCTCATCTCTCCCGGAAGGATCCTCGTTCCTCCAATTTCCTTCTACCTTTGTCAACATTTCCATTCGCTTATTCTCGTTACCGCTCTCGTTTATTACTTACTTTTCTCAAGGATACCCCAAGTGGATTCTTAATTCTGGTTTTGAACTTTCCGAATATCCGTAGGATCGACCACGATCCTACCAACCCATGTCACTAACATTTTTACATACAAAGGCTTTATTGAAATTCTAATCATTAGCAATGAATGCACGAGAGAGTGTTAGAAGAGAAAGTCTTCCTATTATTCTACGCTATCTTGACGAGGTTTAAATTGTTTAAACACGCCCACTTCTATGAGTGAGACTTTGATTAAGAGGATCCGCAAATACAGTACCAAGTACACGAGTATCGTAATTATAGGAAGAAGGAGGAGCTGGGTGAATTTTCTCGATTGAATATCAGATTTTTTTTAAAGTGTATTGACTAGTGTTATCTAATAGTTTAAGAACGCTCTTTACCGAATTTTGAAAATTCGAAAAAACCTATTCCACCCGAATAAATTTCTCAGAAATAATTTCTCAGAATATTCAAATTACGTATAAACAATTTTTGTCGTCACGACTATTCGACAAGATACTTCCCTGACCAGCGTGAGTGAACTGGACATCAGTAGCAAATATTGTCAACGTGAATATTACAAAACTCGACTTATCGAATCGATAATAATTTCCGCTGCACATCCAAGTAAGAGTGTCCTTTAATGAGTCTAATTCTAAAGAGCAGTTTCCTCCTTCCATCTCCCCTCTCAACAGAGCCACGTCCTTCCAACTTTCACACGACCGTGCTTAACCTCCAGTCATCATGAGCCCTTCCTATAATATTCGTATAGGAAGCATACACTTACGAAAAGTCAATCCGAAACCCCTTCACCGGAAGTCAAACTCCTCGCCTTCGATTTTTCCAATTCGCCTATTATAAATATACGACCACTCTCGTATCTCATCCGCTTCGAAAGGTTTCCAATCGTTGCTTCTTTCCTTTTCTTCTTCTTGATTTTAGTCGGCAGCCTCCCGATTCTCTTGCATCGTGAATGCGGCCTCTCCTAACGTTAGATATCTTTTTTAGAAATCTAGCGTGGATCTCGTGTTGCTCGCGTTACTCGCACGTGACGAATAAGGAGACGAGAAAGAAAGAGAGAAAGAGGGGGGTGGCAGAGAAAGAGAGAGGAGTACTCGATATGTGGGTCGTGCGCTCGAGCATTTCTTCGGTTCGCCTCGCGCAGCAGCGAAGCGTTGAGGTCCAAGATCAAGGACACTGGCGCGCAGACTTCACTTTCGCCTCTCAGGTCCAGCAGGGTCATTAACGCCTTTCCGGTATTACTGTTTAGTCACGAGTGAAGTCAGATATTGATCGAAAAAAAAGGGCGAGAAGGTACGAGGAACAGTTTCATTTTTCATACGTTTTTAATTCATTCGTAGAATATAATTGAAAAAGTCTCCACGTCGAGCGGTCTGCGCCGAATAAAATTTCTCACTGGATCTGGATAACAAAATGAGTGATTTACAACGGATACATAGGTTTAGACATTAGTGTCGGTGCTTATTATTTACAGAATGGATGGGTTATTCGAAAAAATTCTGCAAAGTTCTTCTACGGCGGTTTCGAAAGATTTCACTTCGTTCCTTTGGGTGCCTGAGTCTCCTTTGCATTTAACCACCTCGAATCCATTAATCAAATAAAAATCCGAAAAGAATCCTTACGTGTCGCCTAGGGTGTTACGCGCATAATTCAGCAGGTATTTTTCATTTTGAAAAGCGGATGCCCACGTAACGCGGGAAAGTTTCCGTTCGCTTGAAACTTCGGTGTCCTGGTCTCAACTAGCCGAGTCTCTCGTAATACTTGTTGTTTATTTGGACATTATATTACGCGCCTCTACGAGCCTTGCGAAGAATAACCTGCATATTACGTATTCCTCGTGACCAGCCAGTTACACAACCTTCAACTTCCGAGGCACCGACTTGATACATATGGATGAGTCGGTGCCGAAGAGAGTACCCCACAATCCCGAAATTTTGAAATATCAGAAAGCCTCTTCGTCACTATTCAAAGCAACAATGGAGAGAATCCGAGAAGCTCGTCGTGTGAGTTACGAACATCTGTCGCTATGCTGATTTATCAAATTTCCAACAGATTTTCAGAGTCTGGTCGGATATCCCATCGGTATTATTAATCACGCGAAAGAATGAATTCTCATAACATTCGACCGTTGTATTCGCCGAATTTTCTCGGAGATAAATAAGCCCAACCGTATATCTCAATTTACTTGAATTCGCTTTAATGTGGAAAAAGTAAAAATACCATTTTTCAAAATGCGCAGTTAAATTATTTTAAGCAGCTTTATTTCCATCACTGCGTCATTTTCCACGGTACACTTATTAGCGCGCCTGTTTCAGCAAAATTAGTCGCGCGAAAGGAGTTATCAAATTTGGAAGAATTATTCGCTTTACCTCACTTTTCGAATTCAATGAAATGTTGCAGATTTATTATTTTCACCAACGAAGCATTTTTATTCTTGAGTGGATGCGAATCGACAGATGCGCTTGAATATATTCTTGCAACGATACAAAAAAAAACTCATCCCTCTTTTTCATTACTACCTCGTCGGAAGACAATCAATCGATCGTCCACGAAGGAGCATACCTCCTCAATTCAAATTTCAACATCAGTTATGGAAAACCTCTTCGCTCCCTCACCGCCAATTTATTTCACGTCTCTGTACCCGCAACATCAATCCTACACTCGTATTTTTCTTCCATCCTTAAGCTCATAAATTCTCAAGAAAATATCGTGGCCGTTCTTCCGTCGATCTTTTTCGTTCGATCGATCGTCCCACATAAATGCATTTACCTTCGTTTCTCTTCTATTTTCCGATTCTCCTCCAAAACCTAGTTTTCATCCTGCTCCTATTTCTCTTGTTCGTCGATACACTCCTGTCATTATCATTTTCCTTTTCCTCCTTCTCCTCCTCTCATCCTTTTCTCTCTCCTTATAATCGTCTTTTGCCTCCATCCTCTGATTAATATTCACTTTCTTCCTCAGCACCTCCTCCTCAAAACCCTTTATCCACATTCTAGAGAATTCGTAAGACTAACCATCATCGAAAATTTTCCTCTTCCCAGTTGTACAATCCTTCTCCACCATGATATTGCAACATTTTCACGAGAACGCAACCTCACAGCCCACATTCCAAGGATCCGCTTTATCAAGGATAAATGAAGTATATTAATTCACTCGTTCATCTCGCACCTCGTTCTTCCGTCTCACGCTTCTCTTAACAGTCCTTAATTAAACGAAGGGTCTCACCAGCAGGTTCGACCCTCCCGTTTCTTTTCACCGGTACGCGCGCTCCTCCTACATGTGAAATCAGCATAACCGTATGAGACGAGGGCGATATTTGTCGCGGGGCGAAAGAGACACGCGTGGGCGTCTCGTCGCGGAGTAAATTCCATTGAGCACATCCTCCAGTCTTAACTTTCACCGAGAGTCGCTCCACTTGCTGCAGTCGCGTTAAACATAGCCGGTCTCGCACGAGTGGCTCATACGAGACGGCGGAAATGTCGCATCGTTTTCCTCGTCGTCGACGCGGATGGATTTTTCGCGGACGATTAAGCGTGTTACTAAACTCTACGAGATCCGAGAGATTACGATAAAAAAGGGTGTTAAGCGATGTACAAATGAGTTGTCGACACGCTTCTAGAGGCACAGCGTCAAGAACAACATCATTAGTAGAATCGCTAAAATTACTCGCATTCTCATCGTGTATCTCCTTCTCTGGTACATCACCACCGCGCGAGCTACTTCCAAAATCTTAATTCCAGTTGACAACGGAACTTCTTGTAATCACGTGCTACACCCTAATCGTCGTCCACCCATCCTCATCGGCAGAGACAGGATCCAACGAGCAGATTCTACTTTTGGAGCGAGCGTCGGCCCAGCTCGAAAGATTGGCACCCTACAGACGTACACTTGAACAAATTGTCACGGATCCAAGTGTCGAACAAACGAGGCCCGACAAGGAGAAGATTTCGGAACCCGCGGAAAATTACGGCGAGCAGCGATTGGCACTTGAAATCTTTCAATTAACCCCGGATGATCTGACGGGTGAATTGGACGAGAGTAAAAAGCAGGAGATCAATCGAGTGCTGGTTGATATTCTCTCGGATCCGAAGTATGTCGCCATGATGCAGGAGAGGATTAAAAGAGGCTCAGAGGGCGGAGGTTATGGGTATGGAGGTGGACACGGTGGAGGTGGTGACAGTGGATCCGCCACTGGTTCCGCCAGCATCATTTCCGGTATCGCTAGTGGGATTCTCGGTGGACTCACCAGCGCCTCCAAAGGATCATCCGCGCCTAAACAACACACCAGTTACACCGCATACGGCGCTCCTCACCCGGTACGAATTTTTTTAATTCATCTTCTCAATCTTTTTGCAAGATTCTTCGTTCGTTCCTTTTGATTCGCTTATAATTAAACCGTTTATTTTGAAAATGATGTAAGTGCATTTATTAAAAACAATTAAGTAATTATAAATGAAAAGTTTACAGTAAGTTAATCACAGATTATGTGATATCTCGTTTTTTTTTGAAAAAAATGGACTACATTTTCAAAATAAAGGCTTCAGTTAGATCTCTTCATTTCACTATGACTGCTCTCGATCCCTGATCCCTTCTTACTCGCTCCGTTTCTTAGATCCATGCTCCATGCTTCCATTTTCCATTCTGCTTCCTGATCTTCCATTTCCTTCCTGTCATTCTTTCGATCCTCCTCCTCGGTCTTCTCGCTCTCGAGGATTCACAAGGATATTGGAAGAACGATCGTCCAGAGGTATCCGAGCCACCGAAGCCCGGTATGCCGATCGCGATCGAGTACGACGGACGCAGGAACGCGAACTAGGCCGTCGCGGTTCGCGATTAAGGAGGGAAAAGCGGGACCGGTCCTTTTTCTCGGCGAGTAGACATCCAACGTAAGCTTGCACGCCTTTGGACTCCTATCGTCGACGGATTCGTTTTTCTTTTTCTACTATTCTTCCTTTTTTTTCTTTCACGAGAGAAAAAACAATGAAATTTCTGAAATTTCGAAATGGAACTAGCACCCGGAAGTCGCAAGAATATGAATTTCATTTTAACGATTGTCGAAATATAACGCAAGCAAAAGTTTCTCTGTTAAAAAGTGAAGTTCGCGTAAATCGGCCTAAATGGAAGAATGGTTTTTTTTTTAATTTTTCCGATTAGGCCACTTTCGTACCAATGATATATGACACCGTGTGATAAATGTCGAGCGGATAAAAACGAGACGAATATGTGTTGCGGCCCAATAATTTCGATGTTCCTTTGGAAGGCACTGGTAGGGGCTACGCGTGATACATGCGAACGAGCAGGGAGGTGGTAGAGGAATTCGCGTACGGACGAAAGAAAAGAATTTTTCTCGCGCGTGCGCGCACGCCCTGTTAAGTGCCCCTCTATAAAATGATCTCATAAAAAGCGCGCGGCAAAAAGTTCCACGCGAGAGAGAAAAGCATTTTTCTAGGATTTTCGCATCCGATTGGCCCACCGTCCATCTCGACACGTTCCTTCGTTTCGCGAAATGCCACGTCCGATGGATATCGATAACGCGGAGATTTAATCTAGGGAAATCATTGTTGTACGTGTTCCGTAAAAAATAGAGAATATTAGGTTTGTCGTAAATTCCGCATTTTCTCAGACAAAAACAAGTGGATAAATACCGTTGCATAATTAACTATTTGAAAATATTATAGATAAAAGTGGTGAAAAAAATAGTTGAAAAATGAAGTGAAAATCATTTGTATCGACTAAACGAGACGCTCGCGGTGGTCAGAAGGAGAATTTTGAAAGATTTATTGAATCGATTGAAACGTGAAATTCGGTGATTAAATAAATTACATGTTATCTCACTTTCATACATGGTTTCGAGAAAATAATAATATAATAAAATAACATAATAATATAATAAATAATAATAAAATAATTCTTCTCATAAATCAATGTACTTATTATCGCTTACGTAGCGCCTTCGATTACGCGATACGAATGCTGCAACCATATGATGTCAACTAAATGTGTCTTGTCGTATCGATTATTTTTTTTCTCCAACCATGAATATTTTCAAATAGAAACTGTTATCAATGAAATTGCTATGAGACCCGGGGTGTTGCCTTCGACACGCGGAAACGATGTAGCGGAGGGTGTTACGTAGCAGGAAGCCTAGAAAATAGATTTCGCAAGATCGAAAAAAAAGAAAAGGCGCAAAAATTTCCTCGTCTAAACTGGAATTCTAATTGAGTGGACAGTCAACGTAATACAGTATCGAGTAGTCGCGCGACTTATTTATGTCGTAAGAAAAATATGAAACATACGCGGGAGAAAATTACGAGCACCGGAGATCGCATAAACATTTATGTAATTCGGTTACTTTAGAATTCTCTGTTCCCGTTCAAGTCGCCCTGGTAAAGAGAAAAGAGAAAAAAGTGGTCGAACGAAGCAGACCTTATTCGTCTCGTGGAACCGGAGACGCTTACGGAATGTGAAATAAATGTGCACTTGTCGGAAATTTATCCGTGTTACCACCATATTGCTTAGCTTTCATTAGAAAAAAAAACATTACTTCCAATTATACGTAAGGAAAAATGTATGAAATACTAATATCACTAAGGACGCGTGCCCTTTGTTAAAAAATAAAGCTAGTACCCGCGCTTTCGCAAGGTTCACTTTTAACCTTGCCGATCCTCACGATTATGCAAGCGCATTATGTCAAATAAATTAGTTTCGTCGATCCATTAGCCTTCTTTTTTCTACCAGGATCGGGGACCGTGACATCTCGAACGGACGTGTGCTCCACTTTTACGTGAAAAAAGGCATGCGTTTCACGCATGGAGATGCCACTCGCACTCGTCGACATTTTCAGTGGCTCGAATGTCACATTTACCGCTGGGGCTCGTCGTAACACGGATTATTCGCTCACGACACTCCCATTTAGGAGCGACTTTTACTTTTCACCGTGCATACATGCCGTCGATCGGCAGATTATTCGTTCGTGACATTCCGCTTTGAAATTTTTTTTTCTACCGGCCCGCATATGCTCAATACAGGCTTTCCATACATTAAATGATCCGCTAGCGAAGCAGTTTGTAAAGTCGTCCAATTTCTCCGCTCGTCAATACTCCGTTCTCATGGAAATCACGACATAAAATGTTTCACATTTCTACTTATTACCGAACCACTGAAAATAAGGTAGCAAGGAAAAGGTTAAGTAATTTGTACTTGGTCCTCTTTGTTTTAGTGAATTGTCGCGATTTAGAAACTGTAGTTAATTCGAGTGGAATACACGAGATCCACTCCGTAAATGTGTTTTTAACCGGCAGTAGTTTTAACACTAGAACTGTTTTAACATTAGAACTAGCAAACCTATCAAAATGAGTGGTCAACAAAATAAGTTTTCACATGAAATAAAAAAATGGATAGTTCTTCTGTTAAACAGCGATATAAAAAAAAACGATGGAATTCTGAAAAACGATTATCCATGATCCGTAAAAAAATCAAAGGAATCTTCCCATCTCTTACGAAAGAGGAAATTAATCTCGTTATGGTTTCCGATCAGAACTATCTGTATCCACTTAAGCTTTATCTTACATTCTCACATGATAATTCATCGATCGTTCATCTCCGCAGTACGACGACAAGAAGTTCGACGTATGGGACTTCAAGAAGGCAATCTTCAATACGCTCTTCCAAGCGATCAAGGCTATAAGCGGTGGCGTGATCGCCTTGAAAGGTCACCTGATAAAAGGCAGCGGTTTTCTGGTGTCCGCCAAGGGACGAGTGATCAGCAGCTCGGGTGAAGCGATCACCTCGTTGGGACGTCACATAGCGTCCAGTGCTGTCCTAACTCCTCCCAAAACTTACTACGCCCACGCGGGATACTCTTACGATCCACCGCATTCCGCGAACGTAGGTGAGTGTCGACCTTTCATTAAATTACAACTTTCGCTTAATTTGATCGTCGAACTCGAGCGAAAGCTCTCATCCCCTTCCCACTAAAATTACGCGTCACCTGGCTTGGTAATAATCAAATTTGGAAACGATTTCTTTTCCGAACAATTTTTCTCTTTCTACGCCTTTCAGAGGTGCTACACCACAAGCTGAATATTCCAAGGCGTTCGTTTCACCTGCAAACTCACTCCCAGCTGAATTCCAGTTCTATATGTAATATTTATACTCTCGACCTAGTCCCAACGCAAGTCCCACATCTAACGTTAACCGCATCGTGCGTTAACCAGCAACTCAGGAGAATCATTCCCGGTAACTGTATCTCCTGCGTGTAACCGACGAACAGGACGAACAGCTCGAGGAACACGACGAATTAACATTTCAATTTTGTCATTTCTCTCTTTCGTTGCTCTTTCGTTTTCGTGGCGATCATCTCGGGTGAGAAAATAACAGTGAAAGGCATTCTACCGGATGCACGAAAACAATTCTCTCTTCTCTGATAATTAAATCGAAGTGAGAACCTTGCGATTTTAATTATCGAGCCGAATGAACGTAAGCGTAATTGTAAGAGGAACGGTGGAATTATTACTCCGCAGGTGTAATTGATATGAAAAAGATAAAACAAGAGGAGAACTGAGCGTGAGACGAAAACACGTTTGCTTTCTATCCGAACACGTCCACCCCTGTCACGCCTCCAAGTGAATCACCTGTAGTATTCGATAGCAAAATTTGCAATCTCAGCTAAGATCCGGTAATGGAAAGCGAATGCGGGTTCAATTTCTCGTGGCATGCTTTTCAATTCTACGTGTTGTCGTCGTGCCAGCAAGGAAAATCATAGTATATAATTATCGAAACTCCCTTTTTACTATTCTTCTTTCCATTCTTCACTCGTTTCTCGTTTTTCTTTTCAGGATACGACACAGCCTACGATGGCCCACCACCCAGCGCGGACACTTTCGATGGACATTACGCAGTGCCATCAGACGGTAGGTATTATTACCTGGCTCGAGTCCTTTGTCTAGATCCTACAGCGCGCACTCCATCAGCTGTCCCTTTCCACAAAAGCCAATCCTCGTCTAATCTCACGCGGTCGATCCCTTTCGAATTAGCAGGAGGTCCAATCACTTGCTCTCGCCATCTGCGAAACGACGAGGCGCACGATGCTATATCTGAATTTCATCGCGGGGTACACACGAGTCATCGAGTGGATCGAAGGAGAAATTCTCCGGAGTTTCAGTAATTACGCGGCTCGCGGTAAAAACAGGCCCGGAAAGAGGAGAGGCGCGTCTCACTTAATGTTTAATAAATTTGTACATGCGTTTCTCCGATTCGACTCGCAGAATATTTCCTGGTGGGAGAGTTCCTCTTCTCTTAATAATGTGCGTAATGCACACTCGTCTTTTAAGATATTTTTGGCAAGCATCGTTAATGAGGGATCTCAAAGTAGGACAATGATAGCGCTTGACTTTCCTCGATGCACAACTGTTATTCGGGGTTATCATCTGATAAGAGAATTATTCGTTCCACATTCTTCATTGCATTTACCGTTTCTGGCGTTGCGTAAAAGCTATTTGAATATCAAAGACACTCGGCGAGCTGGAAATATCTCCATGCCACGTGTCTTGTCGGGTATACAAGGTACACGGTCTTGTTTTACATTAATGCGGAGTATCCGAAAAGTGACGTTGTCCGGAACGATGACGAGCTGTTCAGAGAGTCTTTCTCCAGGAGGACGCGCCGATGTTTATCTCGTGCTTCCACTGAAACTTTCTATCGAATTGCCTGGGCGTCTAGCGAGTCGTTCTCTTCTTTCTCTTACCTCTTCGCTCTCTCGGTGTACGAAGGCTTCGATAGTCGTCAGCCAGCAGCTATTTACGTCTCATGTAAAATTTCCAGTTGTGTCCGTATCGTTGTTGAAAAGTCTCGTTCTACGTTTCATCAACTTTACATCAACTCGCTCGAGAGTGCAAACAAGTGTGTTTTATTTCATTTTTCTCTCTCTTTCTCTTCTCTTCGCTTTCACCTCGTCTCGATCTTTCCACAATCCTTCTCCTCCACGTGTCTCGGCACAGTCGCTCAGAGAATCGACTCTTTAATATTCAGGATCCTTCTTCGACCGGATCTCTCGCTCTCATCTGACCTCCCGTCTCCGTATTTGAGTCGATTCTTACGACACAGCTTTCTACTATCGGAAGTCGCTTCCGACTCGGACGACCTCGTCCACGGAATCCTTCTCCTTTTCCGTTTGCAGGAGGCAGCTGATACCACGCGTATGGCGTATTTTCGCTCGTACTCCGCGCTTTTCGATTCGTAGAGGAAAAATGCACGATAGCACCCCTCCTATTCCAAAAGCCTTTTCATATATTTTATCATCCATGCTTTTTTATTCGGTAGGATGAATGAAAATAATATTCGAATTAATATCGACGTGCTTACATTAATTACAAATATTCATTTTACCACTAATTTGTCCCATGGTTCCGTCCAACGGGCGCATATCATCAGCCATAATTACCAGGTCTAATTTCAATATAAGAATTAATAAGCACTTTTGACTGGGATCTGACCCTGCTTCTACTTAACTAGATCAACGAGGAAAGGGAACGTAGAGCCAACCGACAAAAAAGTAATTCCATCTTACTCCAAGCATCATCATTCCACCTTTGAAATTACCTTTATTAAACCAGCACCCCTATAATCGCCAAAAAAATTCGAAAGTACTAGAATTAGGTACTAATTCAGTGCTTTAGTAACCCGTTTGGACATTACTAAGAAAAAACAAAATCATTCCATTACTCTAAGCACCGCCGTGTCACTTTCCAAATGATCGCAGAATTAATATCATCCGCGTGACAACAGCCCTTCGCAGTATCCCCATTAAAACGGATCAGCAGGAAATACTTCCAACTAAATGGAAAACGTAAGACCAACAAAATAACCCGTAGTCCATCACTTCAGACCCTACCACCCCACCGAGTACGATAATGCTTTCTCGAAACTCAAAAGACACTCTCGAATCGACCGCTAACGCATAAATTAGTAACGGACGATGGGGGCTTAACGCCACTAACAGCACCCACACACACACACAAAATCCATATACTTGTAACAAGAAAACCTAACGAAATCAGAGACGCGACTGACAGACGTCGCGTTTACAGACGATGATCGCGCGGGCCTACTGATCATCAAACCGACGAAACCCGAACACGAGCATCACGAGCAGCATCACGAGGATCACGATCATCAACCGCCCGCGGACGTGGGAGCCCAGGATCATCAGCACGTGGGAAGTCTGGAGGAGAGTTTCGGTGGGCCTCAGAACGGTTACCACGTGGAAGGTGTTCTGAGCAGCGTGCCAGCCAACGAGGACGATCATCGAGGTCACCAAGAGAATCATTTAGACTCTCATACCAACCTGGACGTGAAACCACCGCAGAATTACGAGACTCCATCGGCTCATTACGACTTTGGACTGAACCAAGGGATCAAAGATCATCAGCTAAGCGATCAGGCTTATCCATCGACTCACCTGGAGGACGCCTACCACCTGGACTCTATAAAACCACACATTCCATCTCTTGGCAACTTCAACATTCAACAGAGCGTGGAGTATCCGTCAATTCAACTAGAGCAAATTCAATACACCTCGCCCGCGAAGAACCCGACTTATATCGCGGCTCTTCCACCCTTTACGAAGTTGCCAGCGTCTCCGTCTAGTATCAAGGACGTGCCACTTTACACGAGCCCGCAGCTAGTTCCTCATGTGGAGCCTCTGAAGCTATCCACGCACCTGGACACTCATTCACAAGCTAATTTGCTTGGATCAAAGTATCAGCAACAGCAGATTCCAAACTTTCACGGTTTGTCCGCTCACTCTGGTATTGGTCATCCTGTTGGCGTGTCCTCGAGTTCTCAGGAGCCCTTAAGGATACCGATACTGAATTCAATCCCGGCTGATTACTGGCGAGCCGTTGGTGGAATGAGGTACGGTAGCTACGGAATGCATCCGAGCTTCATCAGTAGCAGAAGCAACACGGTGACGCAACCGCGCCATCATAGAAGGTGGACCAGCAAAGATGTGGCGACGAGGCACGCAACCTTGGGTCTCAGAGACACGAAACTTCATCGAGTATAGATAGGAAGGGAAAGAGAGAAAGAGAGACAAAGAGAGAGAAAGAGAAAGAATGAGATGGACTAGTTTTGGATTCAGGTAAATTGCGGACAGCAGAAAGTCTAGTGTGTTCGAAAGGCTCGTAAAGAGGCTGGAAGTGAGAGAGATTATAGAGAGAATTTACGTTTTGTTCTTCTGGGCTCTTCTGGTACGCGAGAATGAGCTGTCGGAAGATGAGGCCTTTCTCTAAACGTATAGAGAGCAGAATGCGGAAAAACGTGGCGACGAGAGTGGCGAACGTATCACGGAATTAATGTTAGTTTTGGTTAAATTAATTGGGGTCTATTGAGACTTTTCACGTGACGGATCCTGTGTCAGGTTGAATTGAATAGTTCGGATTTATGGGGCACTTTCGATTCTGACCTTTATTCGTTATTGTATGCGAGGCTATTGATCCTGTTTCAAAAGTGGCGGCAAAAGAAAGTGTCGATTTTATAGTCTTGCGATAATTTATTGATATTTTTATCTTTTCTTTTTTTTAGTACGTTCGATAAGAACAATTTAAATAAATATGATAAATAATTCGATATTTCGAAAAGAAGAAAAAGCACCGAGATGCCGTTCGAAAGGGAGAATACTATAAAATTGGCCTCGATGATGTCCGACATTCTGGCGTGACAAGATTACTCTCATTCTCTTTTCTTTTTATAACGGGGAAAGGAGTGCCGCCCGACTCGAACGTACCCGAGGAATCGAAAGTACGCAATGGCCTTAAGAAACTACCTGGGAGCTAAGAAAGTCTTTCTCGCGAGAGTCAGAAATTTATCCGTGTAATAAATTTGGCCTGCTCGATGAAGCGGCTTACTGCGAGCGAAAATCCCGTATTCTTATCAATTAACAGAGAAAATTATTCACCGATAAAAATATTTCACGCGACGAACGAATTTATCGTACTAGATTTAACATTTTCACGTAGAGTTAATTCGTTAATTATTCACAAGATTGTAAAGCGTGAAATCAATTCCTCAATAATCTAATAATTCACTTGACTCCACCAGGTTACATATCGTTTGCACTTGGATATTGGAGTGTATAAAATAATTAACAGCAGGGACACTATTACGGTAAAGGAGTCGTTATTGTATCCATTATGGTAATTAACTAGAATTTCGAGAGCGCGCGTTAATAGTCGGATGATTCAACGTTGATAATCCGTACGGTAAGCCACGTGGATGGTAGTGCACTAATTGAGTCTACGCATGATTGATCCCGCGTGAAAATCCTGCTGCATAAATTTATTGTTTCCCAGTTATTGACAAATAGTGATACTATACCGAGTGCAAATATTCTAGTCAGTTGTTATGTACATTATCCCCTGTGATTTCAAAAAGATCGTCTGTTGTCAGTTAAATTACACAATCGGCACTTACAAATTATTAGTAAGTCAGATCAATGCGGATAAACAATTTTCGTATTCGATTATGCAGGAGTTCTTTATAATTCGTAAGCAGCTTTCCGTGGTCCCTAAGGCATTAAAGCTCTGCTAATTGAAATTTAGTAAGATATATGACTTCAACCTGTATATTTGTTAAGTATGCTCCAAAACGCTTCCACATTATCTCGTGAAAATATGCAAATCATTCTATTCATTGCGTTCCACACCACACAACCATGACATACATGCAAAAATGAAGAAAGCGAAATTACTTTATCACACTCACCAAGACAATACTGCAAATTGCACAATCAAGTCAGGGATCGGAATAGTTTGGGACGTCCTACAATATAAATATACTTTCAGTTAGAATAAACAAGACAATTCTTTCTAGAGACGACTAAAACATTTACCCTAGGGCTCACGCGTGTCTAGTTACGTCACTGACTGACAAAACTACATAAAAAAAACTTCATATCTATGTGTAATTGCAAAAAAGGTAAAATCTCCCTTGCATTCGAATACATAACCTTTCTCATCGAAGCTACAACGCACTCACATCTCTTTTGCGTCTCACGCCACTTCCATTTTCTCAACATTTGTTCCAGTGATTTACTCGTACGCCTATTATCCGTACGCTACCAGATTCAGCCGGCACGGAAACGCGCACCACACTTACGGCCGCTAAAGGGTCCCCCGATTTCGTCGATTCCTTCGTCGAGCAACGCCGAGAAAACGAGAGACCACGAAGCCTGCAACTGATGAGAGAGTATTAATAAGGGCCAACTCAAAAGGAGCCATTCGTTTTTTATTCGCGCGTCGACTCCCCGAGTCTTCGAGCGATCGAGAGAAAAAACGAGAACGCGTGCTGTGCTTGCGATTGTGAAGAATTTCCTTTCGGAAATTACGCGGCAGTGTTCTCAAAAACGTACCGCTCCTTCTCGATCGTGCACGAAAGATGGGACTGGAGTTTTGGGCGAATAATATTTCGCCAATTCGCTGTATCGATCGATGCGATCGCCGATCTACAGCTCTTAGACTCTTTCGTGAAAAATATTTCGCAATAGAGTTCAATCGTGTACAGTTGAAATATGTATTTTGTAATTGACTTACTTGTTGTGATAAAGAGTATTTTACGTAAATCCGTTTAGTTATGATTGTCTAATACCCTTCTGTTCTTTCTTTATAAGGAAATTTCATCGACGAATCTCCGTTATGTGTATAACCTGATCTGACTGGATTTGAAAAAACTTGATTTTCCACGAAAAAGCATTCGTAATTCTAATCCCGTAGAAGCATGCTCTAAAATAACAACTAGACTGAATTTTGGCTGCTCAAATGTACAATAAGTTAAAAACGACATTTACGCGTCTCCGCGCATTACTATTTAATTAGTTAGTACTGAATACTTACAAAATTGCGTTGAAGAAATTCACCGAAATATCGGCAATGGTATGCGCATAGGAAATCAATAACTACGCAAAACACTGAAATATTTTGATAGTTTTGCTAGTTGTTCACTCGGCAACCGAAAACGTGATATGACGTGATACTAACGATTAAAAAACTCTTTGCAAGATATTCAAATCAACTGTGGTACGTCGAATAAATTGCATAGGTTCGCCATCTGTCGTCGCCAAAAACAACATTTCAGCAAACATTAGATGGCGTCACATTCACTTCGAGTATTGTTCTGTTTCCAGTTTTGAAATGTTCCAAGATAATTTTAATAAAATTTTCATTCGTCTGTAACGAGTAAAATTTTACGATTGCAAAATGAAATTTAAACATAATTAATGATATGTTTCCCGCCAGTGTAGATATTTTGCGGAAACCTTCATTGCAAATATGGCAAATATGGCCGGGGTTTGACTGACTGTTTCATAGTTCTAATATAGTACACAAATTATCTTCATGCCTTGCACGTATGCTTCAAATATTAATGTTTAGAAAATTAATGAACAGTAGTTTTATTTACGTTGATGTTATACTGTATGCATCAAAGTATGCTTTGAAAAATTTATGCACAGACATTGCGTGCTCCATGTGTTCCACTTGTTCTTAACCTACAGTACCGTGACAAAAACCTACTTTATGCTGTATCACTTTAGACAAACATATGATTCAGCTTTTCTCACAAGAAATGTAATTATACTGCAGTAAGTTGCGATGGAAGGAGAAGAATATTAATTACAGGTACCTTGAGACTTATTTTCTTTAAACCTCATTCCTCGTGTTGTTTGCATCGCATGTTCTTTTGTTTAACTTGACCCACCAAAACGATTTTTGTAAAATCTTTATTTATTGTCTTTAAGCGAGGATTGCAATATTAAGACAATTATTAGTTCTAACTTGTTTACAGCGTATTGCCAAATACGTCATCTTATAAATTAGCTGAGATTTTTACATCGACATACTGGAAATATACAAAATATGTAAGTACACTTTGTAAAATTGATATACGAAAATATACTTAGATCGTAGATGATTATTTACATGCAAAAACTTGAAGTTTTTATCGTAACAGTAGAATTATTTATGGGTATACTTTGCTTTCAGAGCAATAAAGTATGTCTCAAGCCCAAAGTGATATAGACGTTAATAGAGCATTTGAAGATTTATTATTTGCGGAAGATATAGCACAAAAGTCAGCTTATGCCGAAGGATACCTGACAGGAAAAACTCAGTTAACTGATGGGTATCACCTGGGATATCATCGCGCTAGTTTGCTAGCTGCACAATTGGGATATTACAGTGGTGTAATAGAACAATATTTACAAATTAATCCAACAGTGCCAATAAAGATCAAATCTTTAGCCGAAGAAATCTTACAAGATATATATAATATTCCTAGGCACAATGATGAGACTGTTGATATTTCAAAATCAGTTGAAACTATTAAACTAAAGTATGCCAAGTTTTGTTCACAAGCGAAACTAAATCCACTATATCCAGAAGCAGACAGACTCAATTTCTGATTAAATGATATAAAAGGGAATGTATTAGAGAATTTAATTAAACTGTTTATATACAATTATTCGAAACGTATGTTATTTTGCACCACGCATTATTCTCATAATTCAGACAAGAGGTGTTAGACAGTATGGAGTACGAAAAGCACTTTCAGAACATTTTAAATTTTCTTGAATTACACCAACAATTAATAGATTGTCACTTAGTGGACTTTATTACAGAACAATTATGGGAAAAATGTTTATCGGAACAATTACGAATAGAACTTGAACAAATTAATATGAATATCAACTTACGTAACAGTTCTAATGTAGAATTGAACAATTTTATCGAGGCTACGAAAAATCTTTCATTGGAAACATGTCCTGCTATTATTGACATAAATGAAGCACTCAACTTGAAAGAATCTGATAAAAAAGTTAAAAATATGTTTTCAATCTCAACGACACTTTTCATAAATGAGAAAAAAAGTTATGAAGTAGAAGTTTTGGGCAGGGTTGTTGCTGAAATAGCAAAATCAAGTCATAGTTTAGTAATAGATGCTGGTGCTGGAAAGGCATATTTATCTACATATTTATCAGAAAACTATAATATTCCGGTCCTTGCTATTGATTCTTCAATATCACGTCATAAAAGTGCAACTAATCGGCAGGAAAAGTTAAAAAAGAGGAATAAAATGTCATGTGTTCAGGTATACTAAACTAATAAGAAAAATAATTTTTCATTTCTTACCATTGCGTACATGTCCTTTTTTCATTTTAGGTACAATATGTAGTTGAAGAAATAAATGATGCAACTGATTATACCAAACTGGTGAAGGTAAATTTTCCCGACTGGAATTTGAATCAAAATCTCTTATTAACTGGGTTGCATACTTGCGGTTCTCTTAGTCACTCAGCTATTAAAGTATTTTTGCGAACCAAAGATATTCAATGTCTTTGTATAGTACCATGTTGCTATCACTTAGTTACCGAATCGCTCACTAAAAAATGCTATTTGTCCAAGAATGCTAGAATGCTGGCTCAACAATGTATCGAAAGAACATCCGGAAATAACTCTTTTTGTCCCTCTCTGTTTTATAGAGCCGTATTACAAACAATTTTACACTCATTAGGTAAATGTGTAATTCAAGTTTTGAAATGGAAAATTTTTTTACACATTTGGACTATCTTTGTTTTTATGTAATTCATTTTGCAGGATTATACAATGCTAAAGTAGGTCGAGGTGGTCCATTACAAACCTTCCCAGCTTATGCTCATTGGGCATTGTCAAAAATTGGCATGGAGCCACATAAGGTATACCTGATACTTCTATGGATCATCCCAGTTTAAAATAAAATTTGGTGTTCCATATTAAAGTAGAATTTCTATAATTTGCTGTAGAATGACAGAACTTTAGTATCTGTTAATCTTATTGTTAGCATAGAAAATCAAATTGATTTAATTTCACAGATACCATCATTTGATAGTCTAGAAGAAATTTTTCGGAAACACATAAATTGGAAAAAAAAACTAGATGTATTCCAGAAGCTACGTATACACTTAAGTCGAGTGATCGAAGCAGCAATCATGTTGGATAGAATAATATTTTTACTAAATAGTAAACTATGCTCACACGTGGGTGTGTTGCGTCTTTTCGATCCTGTTTTATCACCGAGGTGTTATGCACTTATTGCAATGAAATAATGTTGTTACACTTTTAGATAATTTTTTCATATCGATAATACAATAGATATAAGCTACGTAAGAATTATACTTTACTACCTGAGAAAAATAATGTTGTTAGATCAGAATTGTTGGTTTAGGTATACTAATAGAAATTAGGGGAAGAAAATATTTCATGTTATACATATGCACATATAGTTTATAAGTAGACACAGGGTATATTTCTAAAGAATTTTCTGCATAGGATATTTACAATTTATCAACATGTTTTAATAATGTTAAAACTATATATATTTTTTCATATAGCGTCTATAATAAAACATGTTACATAATACTGAATATTTCTACATTTTGAGTTTTAATAGTTATATATTTAAAATAAATTACGTATGGTCATTCAGTTACTTGCAAGTAATCCATTACCGAATCATATCCCTCTTCTTGAGCAACAGGTGCTAAAATGCCAGTGGGCGCAAGACCACTTCTAGTTCTACATATGCTACAATTGCATAAACCTCGACACGGGGGACAGGCCCAATCCTGAAAAATAAATCGATAGTAAATACAAATTAGACATAAAACCTATTAAGTAGAAAGCATTGTTTTATGTGGTTAATGCATATTGACAATATTCAGTATCCAAAGACGTGAAAGACACTCGAAACAATATATGTTACATAGAAACATACCGGATCTTTTAGAGCTTCATGTGCACTTTCGCCATATCTACCACGTAAACAAGGTCCACAAAATTGGCCTCTGACTCCAACACACTCTCCAGATCTACACACAGTCTTTGTATCTAAAGTTTTCTGACGACACTGATGACAACTAGTACCATTCATTTTGCAGTAATCTTTTCCCGAACTCTTTTCTGCTATATTATTCAACATTTCATCGGTTATTTCATCAACCGAGGGAATGCTTTCCGGATCGTATGGTGTTTTGGATACATTCAACACTCTTCTTTTACTTGTGTACGTTTCTATACTATCACTGTCATGACATTCCTCTTCTTCTTCATCTACATCGCACACACCCATTCTCATTAAGTCGAGTGTACGTTCAAATGGTTTTGCCCAAGGGAATAAAACTCTTAGCTTAGGCTTGTTCCCCGTCGGTTCAGAAATACTTTCGTCTTCATCTTCCGAATTATTACTACCATTACTCATAGAACGACGTGCTCTACTTCTAGTATTGTACTTTTTACGAAACTCAATGCGTATATTGCTACCTCGGAAAGACTCAGTATTACCGGCACTTCGTCTACGTCTCTTTTTAGGCGGCTCATTTTCTGAGTCTTGCTCCAAAGAAGTCCTTCTACGGTCTTTCACCACCAAATCGTTCAATTCCTCTTTTTTCTGCTTAACATCTTGAAAAAAGCCTGCAAACTATGAGAAGTAAGTCCTCTGTCTAAATGAAAAATCAAGAATGCGCTTACATCTTAAATACATAATAAAGTAACTGCTATACGAGTACTTTAAATGTTAACAGGTTGTTACGATGCACGCTAATGATCATACCTCCAAAAAGCGTACAGTGTTATTATGTATGAAAATACTTACTATTGCGTTCCTTTCAGCTATATTCTTCTGCCGGAGAACTTCATACTCGTTCTCACTCATTTTTAACGTTAATCAGCAGCGATGGGCTCTATTTACAAATTTTCAAACCAAACAACGCTCACGCGCAGACCGGAGCAAGCTTCTTTCGAATGCTTTCGAATACGGCATTATGAACACACGCTCGGTTAAGATTGGCGGGAAAGCAAGTGTGGTGACGTTATTCGTAGTTCGACCAGTAAGGAATGAAGTTGTCAGTTTACGAATACCGGTTTACTCTACTCTACTATTTCGCTAGTATCGACGCCGTTTAAACCTTTCATTACGAAAATACAACACCTATTGTTTTATTTGCAACTTACCAGTTTCGAGATTTTTATCATTTGTCCGTTAAACTGCGTTAAACTAACGGGTACAAGTCTGATGCGTGAGCGTCGGCACTGTTACCGAGATCTACTACTGAAATGTAAAACATAATGCCCTGATGGAAAACAAAATCCTGCCTGACCCTTTTAACATTAAAATTCCAATTTTAAATCGAACTCGAACATTTCGCCACTGACGAGAACACATGAATGATTTTTAAATTCATACGTATTACATACTAAATTTTCTTATTTGATTTCAGCATCAAATTTGAACATGCATCAGCATCCCAAACATCAACGTAGTACCTACACAGTCCATTCGGATTTCGAATGAGCAAAAATTCCACATCCTTTTCAAATTCGAGAAACGCCGATCAGATTTGAAAATTTACCGTACGAGTGTGGAAATACCTTCGTTACATTGCGTCAAATAATGCGCTTGATCAGGTAGAAAAAACTTCCAGCTGACAAGTACTCAGCCAGCATATAAAAGGAACACGTGACGCGGTTTAATCCAGTGTAAGCGTATCAAAGAAGAGCCGACCAGGCAAAGTCCGGCAGCCGAAACTATTCGTTGATAATGATGAAGAGGACAAATGCGTGCGACAAGATATATCCGTAGGCGGGACACATCCACTCGAATCAGTTGGACGCGATCGTCCGCGGTGGATTGATCGGTGTCGTCCTCTGGAATAGGTCGTGCGAATTACTGGGTACGTATAGTGCGCTGTGAAGGCTGTGAATTTGCAACGAGCCCGGTGCAAAGAACTTTTCATTTATCGATACGGAATACTACTCGACACACGTCTCTATCTCGCGTAGCGAAAAGTTCGAAGGACGATAAGGGACTTGAACATTGGTATACAGGGGACACGTTTCGCCGTGTGTGGCTTCTATTTGCAGAACGATAACAGGTAGACGATAGAAAGGCGATTCGATTATAATTTCCCATACGTTCCGACGAACTTTAACGACGCGTTAAATATAACACATTTAATACACCGATGTGTTCCTCCTGGTAGGGTAGTAGTCGGGTGGTCACTATTTTCGGAACGTAGAGGGAGTATCCTGCGTACTTTCACTTGAATCGTAAGAACGCGGAAATAGCGTGAGACCTGATACGATAAGCGAACTGCATGAACCGTGCGTTAGCGGGCATATGACGCGCGGCTCGAATCGGTTTGCGAAATTGTTTCGAACAACAAGCCTCGCGACGAAGATAATAAATCCCGTCGACGAATTCATTTATTCGGAGACCGAGTGTCGACACGATAGTTATACCGATCTCTATCTTCTTTCTCGACAGGATAGGAAATCTTTTACTGGTAAATGCTCTGAGCGAAACACATGGAGCCCGTAACCCGTGCAGCCTTGCGAGGCATCAACGTCTCAGGCAAATTCAAACAGCTTGTCACCCACTTGCAGGTATTTCACGTTATCGTCACCCACACGCGGAGTCAATATTTATACGGCGCGTACTCGTGGAAAGCTTATTTTCGAGAAATCACGCTCTCGATAAGAATAACATCGTGGTTTCACCTTACAGCGTAATCATCACTGCCAGTCGGAGGCGCTCACCTCTCAAACGGTCTTCGAGCGTGAATCCAAGTACGGCGCGCACAATTATCATCCCCTTCCAGTGGCGCTTCACAAAGGTGAGGGTGTCTTCGTCTGGGACGTCGAAGGCAAGCGTTACTTCGACTTTCTCAGCGCCTACTCCGCGGTTAATCAAGGTCACTGTCATCCGAGGATCTACAATGTCCTAGTGGAGCAAGCCAAGCTCCTCACTCTAACGTCCAGGGCCTTCTACTCGGACGTTCTAGGAGAGTTCGAGGAATACGTGACGAAACTTTTTGGGTAACCAGTCGAGTGTTCATTACGATTTTTCTTTTCTTTTTTTCTCTAAGATCCTACGCGCCCTAATAGCCTAGTAATTGTGTCAGAAAATTCAAAAATAAATTTTCCGGAAGTCAGGATCTTTTTCATAGAGCAGGATTTCCAAAACTTTTTTTGCAATGGAATGCTTCAGAAACCGAAAAATTTTAACGGAACACTTAACTTATTTTTTAAGTTGGGTAATTCCGACTGGTAAACATTTTTAAAAAATGTTAAAACACGTTATTTATTTAGTATAATTAGAGCAACCATTCCTAATTATTGCGAAACACTTATTCAGATTCAGCGGAACATAGTTTGGGAAACCCTGGCATAGAGAAAGAGTCTACTTAACATGCTAAGTAATTCCATTGCCTTTTTTAGAATCGAACAAATACCATTCTATACCAACTACCGGCATAATTAGCTTAATGTTTTGGCACATACGATCTAGATTTATATCCGTGCACTTGTAGTTTCTAAAAGTTGAACAAAAGGATACATTGGCATAGAATATCCAATGAATAATTGATATCCTGTACTCAATAACATTTGGCATCTCTTTGGTGATCGTCAGGTACGACAAATGGCTGCCAATGAATACTGGAGTAGAGGGTGGAGAGACGGCCTGCAAATTGGCGCGCCGATGGGGCTACTCCGTGAAGGGTATACCCCAGTATCAAGCAAAGATCGTGTTCGCCGAAGGAAACTTTTGGGGAAGGACCATGAGCGCGCTCTCGTCCAGCACGGATCCTCAGAGTTACAGTGGTTTCGGCCCATTCATGCCCGGCTTCGAAATTATCCCGTACGATGATCTTGCCGCGTTGCAACGAGCTTTAGCCGATCCAAACGTGTGCGCTTTCATGGTCGAGCCCATTCAAGGCGAAGCCGGTGTTGTAGTTCCCAAGGTAAATAGCAAAAGGAACAACTTCACTGAACAAAAGAGTGGCACGACTGATGCGCGTCAGTCAGACAGCCACAAAGACACCAACCTTCATCCTCACCATCACGGTCTTGTATACAGGTTTGACAACGCCTGTGTGGAAAGTAATGCTTATAATAACCCTTTTTTTATTTCTATAGGATCCACTAGACAGTTTGCGATCGAATACTCTTCATAGATATCACTTTATTTTAGGTCTTTGGTACTTGACATTATTACAATATCCAAAGTTTAGAACGGTTCCAAACCAATGGTACAGAATAGTGTTTTCATAAAGTGTTAATAATACACGAAGGGATTTTCAAGTTGTGTATATCCGTAACATTTGATCACAATGCCTCCAGTTTGAAATGAAAAAAAATCGTGAATAAGGGGATCAGCCTCAATACTGGAATTTGTAGGAGATGCCAGACCTGTATATAAGACCGTACCTCACCATCGAATCTCATGCTTTTTTTTTGTCGTCATCATATAGGAAGGTTACCTGAGAGGAATTCGTGAACTTTGCACGAAACACAACGTGCTGTGGATCGCGGATGAAGTGCAAACCGGTCTGGCCAGGACCGGCAGAAGGCTGGCAGTGGATCACGAAGGGGTGAAACCGGACATTTTAATACTTGGAAAGGCTCTGTCTGGTGGGTTCTATCCAGTCTCTGGTGTCATGTCCAACGATTCCGTGATGCTCACCATCAAACCAGGTGAGCATGGCTCGACCTACGGAGGCAATCCTTTGGGATGCAAAGTAGCCATGGAAGCTTTGCGAGTCCTCGAAGAGGAGAAGTTGGCCGAGAATGCGGACAAGCTTGGACAACTGTTGAGAAAAGAGCTGAGGAAGCTTCCCGAGGATATTGTCACTGTGGTGAGGGGCAAGGGGCTTTTGAATGCCATCGTTATCAACAAGAAATTCGACGCCATGGACGTGTGCCTGAAGCTGAAGGAAAACGGACTCCTGGCGAAGCCGACGCATGGAGATATCATTAGATTCGCCCCGCCTTTGGTTATAACCGAGGCGCAGATCCACGAATGCGTCGACATTATTTCCAGGACGATCCTGAATTATAAAGTATGATGGCGCGAAATTTCGCATCGAGCTGTGCTCCAAACATCCTCGTGACATTTTGCGCTCCTGTATATTTCTTAAATAAATTCGTACAATTGTGAGGTCCGATAAATGGAATGACTTTGGAATATCGATCCGTTGAAAGATACTTTCGTGTGTCTTATACGTATTTGTCAGACTCAATGACTATGTTCTTCACAGAAGGGCCATTATCTGTGTAAATATTGTAGTAAGATTTGTTAAAGTCCATAGGAAAAATCCGTCGGTCGCTGTAGTTGTATCTTTATATAATTATTTACCGTGAGCTCCGAAAATGTGTGTAAGCAATGAAATCATTCCAAGACTGATACGATCGGGAGTAAAATAATGACATAGTCCAATCGTAGGTGACTAAACAGGATATTAATACATTCGTTGAGAAAAAGTAGTGACATTCGACACTTAAAAAAATATCTGATCTTAAAAGGATAGTGAGCTCTATTACCTTAAGTCACTAAACGTTAAATATTAATGTCATTAGCGATAATGAAGATCGGATTATCGAGCCATTGAGATTTAAGCTCGGCACGGTCGGCCACTCCAGTAGATTATCCGCGAATGGTCGTCGAACAAAAGATTCGTTCCCTTTCAGTTCTTCCATCGATTAATTTACATAATTTCTATGTATCTATAAATAAACGTCCTGTCATCGCGCCGACTCATTAATCTTTCTTTGTACTCCTTGTATTCTCCTTCTCTCGTAAGATATAAATGGAACGTTCTACGAGCGTAATCCGGGCACTATCTTAACAAAAACAACCATGAACATGCGAGTCGAATGGAAGTTTGACGTTTGTCGTGCAGTTATTAATAGCTGCGTGAGATAAAGTTCTACCCTTCATTCCCTAGGCCAATTTACGTTATGTCTCTCTATAGTTGCATCAGTGACAAGAACACACTGAGATCCAACGAGGGTATTACGAAAGATGCGGCGTCGTCTGGCGTATTGGAAGCTCCACAACAATAGGAGTGCGTGTGAGAGAGTCATTGAGCTCGTGTAAGACGTTGTAATCAATTAAGGTATCACGGGTACCGTGACACACAATCCTCTATATTAGCATACACGCGCACGCTTCGGTGCCGCTTCATGAGCTTGTCGATGAGTTTTATTTCGTGAACAATTATCTTCATCCGACGAACCCTTCCCACAGTTATTTTTAATCCTCTCAATTTTTAACCGCTTTACAATTCGCAGACCGATAATTTAAGAATAATTTTTTTTACAATATAGCAAGAATCAGGTTGAAAATTACATCCTGTATATTTTCGATAATATACTTTTTTAGACATTTTAAGAAATAATCTTCGATCGAACGCAACTGTTCCAATTACCGAATCTCCTTATCTGGGACAATTAAGCGCGAAGCGTTCAAATATGAGAGGCATGCGTCACGCGAAGATTAAGCGAGTACGAAAATTATCGAAATGCAAGGAATCGTGCTCGAATAATTTATCCACGGTAATGACTATGTGCATGAAAGTCAACGAGCTCGTGTAATTCATTGTAACGAATACCATTTACGAATACCGAATAAATGCACCAGACGTACTCGTGGTACTGGTCCCTAAAACGTCTCTTTATCAACGATCTTTATCCAAAAAACAATTTCCAAAGATGTTTTTCAAATATAAGAAGTATGCATCATCTGTTTACTATGAGAGATTATCATCGATCCGTCTCCGAATTAATTCTTTATCCATTTCCTTTCTCCACCGGATAAGATCTTCGACTGCAATCTCTTCTCACGCGTCCTCGTATCTGCGAGGCACATTCACCTTCCAAATTATTACAACGAGTTTTACTCGACTCGTAAACCATCCATACGATACGCTCGATTCGCGTTAAACGTTCCGTAGCACGAGGTATCGACAACTCCCAAGAAGATGCAGAGAATGTGGATTACGGTGTTTGTGAAGGCTCCGTTTGCTTTGACGCGCGGTTGGCGCCTCCGCAGACGTTGGCGCCTAACGTTGTTTATTATCTGATGCGATTTCGTGCCCGTGTCGCCATTTATTCTAAATCCCCTTGTCGCATCGGCTGTGTACAAACATGTTTCGAGTAAACAACAACGGGAGATCAACCCACACCCCCACCAGAACTGCCTTCGCGAACGATATAAGGAGAAAGATCGCCGGTGAAATTTTGCAGAGCGCGACTACGGCAAGCCGCACCTTTTCTGGATTCTTTGAATTTACCATTCGTACCATTCACGGTCCCTATCTTCCTTTCTTCGGTTTTATCGTGGATCAGATTTAGGAAGGTTTACTAGCAGCTTGAGAGACGAGAAGACAACAATTTGGAACCTGTATTGTTAAAATAAAATCAGACATAGGACAATAGGATAGCAGTGGAAGCAGAGATATAAAATAAGGAGGAAACTTACGAGCTATCAACGATGCAGTCCATCAGGCGAAGGGTATTCGTCAATTTGAAGGAAGCCATCAAGGAGACTGAATCGAGAAGACTGATTAGTACACAAGAGATCATCGAACGGGACGAGAAGTACGGTGGAAACCACTTCAGAACACTTCCGGTCGTTTTGGATCGAGGTCAGGGTGTCTTCTTATGGGACATCAATGGGAAACGTTACATAGATTTCTTGGCTGGCTTTGCAACCGTGAATCAGGGCCACTGTCATCCAAGGTTGGTCAAAGCAATGAGGGATCAGGCTGGTAAGCTCACTCACACGTCGCGGGCCTATTACTCGGAACCTCATGGCCAACTGGGAGAGTATCTCACCAAGCTTCTAGGATGGGACAGATTTCTGCCAATGAACACGG
This sequence comes from Tiphia femorata, assembly GCA_944319695.1. Taxonomy (NCBI): domain Eukaryota; kingdom Metazoa; phylum Arthropoda; class Insecta; order Hymenoptera; family Tiphiidae; genus Tiphia; species Tiphia femorata. The sequence goes on from OX090899.1 coordinate 6,003,046, forward strand.
GTAATTAGTGTTTGGATAAAGAAGATCATATTCATGCTCACTTCTGAATGCTTTTGAACTAAGTAGATGTCATCTGATAGAAAAATTAAAAGGAAATTTAGAGATGTTATAGAGTAGACGCAAGAGACCACTGTGTTCTTCGTTCTTGCATTTTCCAAGTTCTCCTCTTTCGTTGTTTTCCATTCTTTATTCTGTCCATTTAACGCAATCTGCAAATTAAATATGTAGAAAACTCGTGTCCGTAGGGGTGGAAGGTGGCGACACTGCCATAAAACTAGCAAGACGTTGGGGATACCGAGTAAAGAAGATACCGAGTGGACAAGCTACCGTGATCTTCGCGAAGAACAACTTTTGGGGACGCTCGTTGGCCGCTCTCTCAGCTTCTACGGATCCAAATTGTTACACGGACTTTGGTCCTTACATGCCACTCTTCGAAAAAATCCCTTATAACGATCCTGTGGCTCTGGAGCAGAAGTTTAAGGAGAATCCGAATATTTGCGCCTACATGATGGAGCCTATTCAAGGAGAGGCTGGTGTTGTCATACCCGACGTAAGAATCTTTGCTTTAAATAGGTATCAGCTAATTAAGCTGGCTCCAGTCGTTCTAATGGCCAAAGATGAATAAGTAGAGAGTTCTCTTGGTTACTCGATACATAAATCGTAGTTAAGCTCGCGGATGTTTCAATAATGGTATCAATTTGGAGGTTTTAAGCTTATCGAAAATTAATCGATACAATTGTATGCTTAGGCTGGATATTTGAAGAAGGTCAGAGAACTCTGCACGAAGTACAATGTTCTCTGGATTGCCGACGAGGTGCAGACTGGTCTAGGAAGAACTGGAAAAAGATTAGCAATCGATCACGAAGGCGAGAGGCCAGATATTCTCATTCTCGGAAAAGCATTGTCCGGTGGGATGTATCCGGTTTCAGGTGTCTTAGCAGACGATCAGGTGATTTAAAAGTGTCCTTTACATAATCTTCTTGTTCTCGACTTTTCAAGAGATCTTATCTAGACGCGTTGTTCTCGATGATTTTATTTCAAAGTACTAGAGTTCAATTTGTGGAAGGGTTCAAATCTTCAAAGTGATTCACTTTTGCCAAAATTGAATTCATTTGTAGGCGATACATTTTCCATTGGAGTAGAATGAAATTGTAAAATGTCGGATGCTTCGTGTTTGTTCGGTTTGATAAGAACAATTAATAATGGTCGGGTACGACCTTTCCAGATAATGTTCGGATTGGAGACTGGCTCTCACGGAAGCACCTTTGGAGGAAGTCCTCTAGCCTGCAGAGTAGCCCTAGAGGGTGTAAAGATATTGGAGGAGGAGAATTTGGCGGAGAATGCGAAAAAACTCGGGATTATAATGAAAGAGGAATTGGAGAAATTGCCGAAGGACATTGCGACTGAATTCAGAGGCCGTGGTCTATTGGCAGGCCTCATAATCAATAAAGGTATTTATCGCAAATATCTTGCAAGATCCAATTGATAAACTGTTCTGAGGATCGCACGGTATCGGTATTTTATCTCCTAACAGGAGATAAAATATTCCGGCAGACGGAATCGGTGCGAACTTTTGCGGAGCCGATTTTCCATTTTAAAAAAACCAAATTTCAAATCCGCCGATTCGCGGTCAATTTTTATTCTTCTTCGAATTCTAATTTGAATTTTTTTTTATATACCGATGTTTTTACAATTCTTTACAATTAATTCTCATCACTCTTCGCAGATTACGCAGACGGCTGGGACGTTTGCGCGAGATTGATAGAGGCTGGCTTACTCTCGAGACCGGCCCACGGACAGATCATAAGGATATCACCACCTTTGACAATTACGGAAACACAATTCAGAGAGGGTTTGGATATATTGGTCAACACCCTGAAGAAATTTTAAGGAGAAACTTTCAGAACTTCCCAGTACGGAAATGACGCAATTAAATAGTTTATTTACATGATCTACACGCAGTGAAAGCTGATTCCGGCTTATTGATGATACTCAAGTGTCTCCTTGATCCATATTTCATTGACAATAGATTTACTCATTATCCAAGAATACACCGTTCGATAAACATAAGCAGCGTGAACGTACTACGCACAACTTACGCGTTATGAATATATATATATGTACACAAAGAGAAGATTAACACCCGTGCGACTTGTTATTCGTTGTATTGCTGCTTAGTACAATCAAGGTTTCTCTTCTCCTATTGTATTTCTTTTACTTGCAATGAATTGCATTAGAAATTAAATGTATGCGTAATGATGGATGATAGATGATGTAAAATTGTATTTACAGAGTGTAAAGACTTTTTTATACAAGTGCAATTTGTTTTATACAAAAAATGTATATACTTATTCATTGTGCCTCTTCAAGTGCCTCGTCAAACTGAAGGCTTGAGAGAACATTTGATTACATTGATGGCACTTATATGCCTTTGTACCAGTATGTAGGTTCAGATGTCTCTTCAAATGATTCGCCAGTTTAAATCGTTTTCCGCACAATCGACACTGATGTAGACGATCCGGCGCATGTGACGCTTCGTGGCTTTTTAGATGACTCGATTGAGAAAATCGCTTGTTGCATAATTTGCATTGAAACGGTTTCATTTTTGTGTGAATTCTTACGTGTTCTATAAGTGTACCCTTTTGCGTGAAAGATTTATCACAATATTCGCATTTATACATTTTGAGTCCTTTATGCGTTTGTAAATGCATCTTTAAATTATAACTTTGAGTAAATTTTTTATCGCATATTTCGCACCGAAGTAAGTCCTTACCAGTGTGAAGTCGTTCGTGCGCTTTTAAATTTTTTCCTAGTCTAAATCGTTTACCACAGGTTAAACATTCAAAATTTTTACGCGAAATGGAATTTATGGAATTATCGTTCTGCTTGTTATGAGTTTTCATGTGTTCATCTAAATACGATGGATACGCAAATATTTTATCGCATATTTTACACTGATGTATATTAGTTTTAGTGTGCAGCCTCATATGTGCGTTTAGCTTGCTTTTGGATGAATATGCCTTTTCACATGTGTGACACTTGAAAGGCTGCTGAGTAACATGACATAACTGATGAGCGAGTAATTTAGACTTTTGGGTAAACCATTTGGCACATACCGGGCAATTAAATTTTTTGGAAGTGATACTTTCATTTTTCATATCAAGCTCTTCTTTGTAAAGCGAATCGGATGGGCAAGTTTGATACTCGTGTAGAATTTGTCTACTAATATCTTGGTGCAAACCCTTTGTAAATCTTAAAGTTTCGGTAAGAGGCATGTCATTTTTAGAATGTATGCCCATATTTTGCTCATCTTCTACACTTTCTTGGACATCGAGTTCCATGGTGTCTGGAAAGCTTAGATTTTGAATTTCATCGGTGTCATCCACAGTTGATCGCTGATACGACAAGTTTTGTATAGGATTGTCAACCGATTGCATTGATCTTTCATAACTTAAATTCCGCGGTATTTGGCTTGAATTATCACAAATTTCTATGTTCTCATTGTCGCACGATAAATCTAAATTATCCGTGCTGTGGGTCATATTATGACTAATCAGTTGTGTTCTATTTTTAAATGTATGATTGCAAATCGAACAATGCAGTGCACATGCCGCTCGTGTAGATGCCTCTTCATTAAAAGGTGTCATGTGCATCATGTTTGATCGTACGAATGGAGACAATTCCGTGTTTTGTACATTGTCATTTGTAAAACTAGTTGTTAAGTGTCCAAAGTTCAGGTATGCACTCTGAGACTCGACGAGATGCATATGTTGCACAGGGATATTATCTTGCGCAAATGGTAAATGTAACCTGCTGTGGGCATAGAGCTCTTGATAGCTCATAAATACTGCATTGCATTCTATACATTTGAGCGTCTTGTGGGGATTTTGGACAGGCATGAAACCTTGGTTTTGTTGATACAGCTTATATCCGGACACCGCCGTATAGGATGCTAAACCAGAGACCTGTGCAATAAAATCAATTTATATATAAAGTAATTGTTTGAATGATATATTCATAACTGTATAACAAAATGTACCTTTAGAGCAGCTTGCCGTAGTGCTCTGTCAGCTGCACGACACTGCTCTCTATACAAAAGAGCTGACTCCGCTCTAGTAACACAACGATCGCACATTTTTTCTGGAAGACCATCACCTTGCCATACCTACCAAAAGCATCGTAGATGAAACTTTTAAAAATGAGAGATGTTCTGCCACATTCTTTACTTACCTCCAAGCACGAAAGGGAACGTAGTTTTGCAGCGAGCGATGATCCAGCGGGCCCGACAAACAAACAAACCATTTTGTCACCGTCTTCTCGTAAACACGTACGGCACAATTTACTTATATTCTCACTGTCGATTTCCTTAGTAACAATAAACATTTTAGCATTGTTCGGGCTTATAAGGGTGTAATAAAGATCTTCCACATTTTAGGCTATGTTATTGTTTTGTATTCACGGATACAATCAAATGACTGGTTCGTTGCTTAAGTGTGCGCAATGTACGTACATACATTCGTTGGATGTAGCTTGACTAGGAGGCGCGGAGACTGGAAATGGTGGAATGGAATAGTCAGTTTTGCGCAAATCAACACCCAGATGGCGCAATTGCTTTTTGTAAAAGGTTATGTGAGGTTATCCTCAAATTTAGTTTCTTTTTGCCTGTAACCACTTGTAATTGTTCAAATTGACAGCTCCTCTGAATGCCTTGAATGCACATTGTAATAAAATGTATAAGTATTATTGTTGCATGTAAAAATCGTATTACGTACGAAGCATACGTGTAGCCATGTTCGTTATTAATATTTAAAATTAATATTTATTTTTTCGTACAACAAAACGTATTTCATTTTATATAATATATGCGCCATTCGTTCGACCCGATATACATTTGAGAAACTTTGTTGCTCCATTTTTACATACGTGCTATCGCAGTCGTGCAGATTTTTAAGCTAAAGACAAATAAGGTGCCTCAGATGATGTAAAAAATAAATACAGGAGAGAAATGAGGCCAACCGAGACAGTCTTTAATTTTGTTATCTAAAAAATGTCATATCATGCTAATGTAGTAAATTGATAACGTCCCCTCACTGTAAAGATATAATACGTTTGTTGCAGAAGATTATGATACACGTACAACAATAATAAATTTTAGAACATGGCGCAAAGCAGTTATCTTTTAGCACGTATTGTCGCATCTTCTGTATCCGCTTCTGTGCAAGCAGGAAAAATAATCAGAGATGTTATGACTCAAGGTGGCTTGAATATTGTGGACAAGGGCAAAAACGACTTACAAACAGAAGCAGATCGTTGTGCGCAAAAGTGCATTATTGGATCGTTAAGCCGCCTTTTTCCAAATGTTACAATAATTGGAGAAGAAGAATCAACCAATAATGATATACCGTCAGAATGGATAGTTACTGATGTAGATAGAGATGTGCTGAAATTAAACTTACCATCACACCTTCAGAATGTAGACCCCAAAGACGTTTGCATTTGGGTAGATCCTTTGGATGGTATATAGTTGTTTTATTATGTATTCATTTGACTAATAGGTTCCATTTTCTGTATGCTTTACCATACATAAATTACGTGGAATATCTAATATATGGAAATTACACTGTTACAGGTACATCGGAATATACACAAGGTTTTTTAGAACACGTTACAGTGTTGGTTGGTGTAGCGATTGGACAAAGAGCTGTTGGGGGGGTAATTCATCAACCGTATTTTAAAAATGCAGAAACTGGTTTACTTGGTCGTACTCTTTGGGCCATAGATGGTGCAGGTATTGGTGGCTTCTCACCAATACCTCCTCCTGAAGGAAAGAAGATTATTACGACAACACGGTGAGATTTACTTTCAACGTCGTGTGCACACATAATCAATAAGAACGCAACATGTTATATATACTTTTACATTTGTAGATCACATTCGGATGCTAATGTACAAGCTGCTATAAATGCATTAAAACCCGATGAAGTGATACGAGTTGGTGGTGCAGGACATAAGGTATTTTTGTTACTTCAGTTTGTAAGCAGTTCATGGATGTAACCAGTTATTATACTCTATATTAAATATTTCTTATGGACTTGTTCATATATTGACTTAGAATCGTTCCAATAGGTGATACTACTTTTGGAAGGAAAAGCACATGCTTATGTATTTGCAAGTAGCGGTTGCAAGAGGTGGGATACTTGCGCACCTGAGGCAGTACTATACGCTATAGGTGGAACTTTGACCGATTTCTCTGGCCATAGATATTCATATCATGCAGATACAATGCATCCCAATACAAAAGGCGTTCTGGCTACTGCACCTGGTCAGTCCCACGAATGGTACTTAAATCATATACCAAATGACATAAAGCAAAGATTGCAGTAGTAAAAGGAGCAGCTAAAGATGATGGCCATACTACTGCGCATTATTTGCAAATACTTATTATGTTAATGAAAAATGTAAGTTATAGTTTTATTTTTAAGCGCGCATTTCCATTTAAGAATTTTATGTATTTTATCAGTATTAGCAATTTATTGGGACCATATCCATAAACAGAAAATTGTTATTAATATACTTTTATTAGTTCAAGTGGACAAATCGTTATAAAACAAGTAAATGAATATTTTAAATACTATATCTACACATGAAATGTGTTGATGTGGAATAGTCATAAGTTTGATATCCTATGAAATGTTTGTAGCAATGAATACATATGAAAATGACTTAATCACTAATTTATGAATTTTATTGATTTATTTGCTACATAATTATAAGAAATTAGTATATTAATATATACATAGGACAATACCTACTGTAGAAATCACATAACAAAAAAATATTGTAGATCTGTATTTTTTAATTAATCACTTGTCTCAAACATATACAAATATTATAGTATACATATATTAACTATTACCATTTATACATATATGGCACCCATGTAATAATCAAATGCTAGAACATTAACTTATCGAAAAGCATGTAGAAATATGGGAACTAGATTATCACTAATAGATTTTGGTATTGGGGTATAACTAGAAAATGTGATTTGGCGATAAATATTTTCGCATTAAACACACTTTCAAAAATGCAACATAGTTGTATGAATTCGTATATTATCACATCTTTTAAAAATTATCGAGCTTTTTAGTTGCTCAGTTGTACGTAAAGGGATGAAGAACATCTTCAGATCACATGTACTTACAAATATTCCAGTATTAATAATACGTGCTATCATTTAAATAAATAGCTTAACTAAACTCAGGTATTAGAAGAAAGAACTTGTCGATTTTATAATTTCGACTTAACTACATCACGTAACATTCGGCGTAATATTTTACCAGATGGAGTCTTTGGAATGGTTTCTATGAATCTTATACCCCCTCTGAGTCGTTTATAAGTGGATACACGTTCTGTAACATTTTATACATGTGTAGATTCTTTGCTAAAGCATCACAACTTACCAAGCATTACTTATTACATGAGTATGTTAAGAAATTACCATTGACATATTTCATAATTTCATCTTTGGTTACAGAATGTCCATCTTGTTTTACAACAAAAGCCATTGGTAATTCTCCTGCTTCTTCATTAGGTACTCCAATAACAGCGGCATCCTTTATACCTGGGTAACTTAACAAAATTCCTTCAAGCTCTGCTGGTGGAACTTGATAACCTTTATATTTTATAAGCTCTTTTAATCTATCTACAATATAGAAATAGCCCTCCTCATCATAATATCCAACATCTCCAGTGTGTAGCCAACTATCCTTGTCAATTGTAGCAGCAGTGGAGTCTTTATCATCACAGTATCCTTTCATTATTAAGTTTCCTTTAAAGCATAATTCACCAATGCAACCAGGACCCAATGGTTCATCACTTGCAGTTTCATCAATGGAAATAACTTTGGCTAAATATAGTAACACATACAATATCATTTAATATTTATCCACAAAATTAATGATGTATACAATCTATTGAAGGTCTGGTACCTGAGATACCTGGTGCTAACACTCCTACACTACCAGGTTTTTTGTTGTCATTTGGTGTTCGTAATACTGCTAAAGTTGATTCTGTTAATCCATAGCCTTGTTTTATATACGTTACATTCAGTCTTTTTATTACAGATTTTTGGATTTCTTCAGATAATGAGGCTGCACCGCACCTATGTTTTAGTGTTAATATGATTTTTAAAATGAAATGCAACCTATACTCAGTAATATCTACTTACCATATTGTCTTTACACTAGACAAATCATATCTTTCTACAAGAGGATGTTTAGCTAAGAACACCATTAGTGGTGGTACCACCGTTAGATGCTCAATTTTATATTTTTCTATTGTGTGCAAAAATACTTTCTCATCAAAACGTGAGAGCACTACACTTTTAGAACCCATTATAAGTCTAAAAATTAATACGGCGTAGGAGTAAGCATGGAAATACGGAAGTAATCCTAAGGTAGTTGTATCTTGGTTTAAAAATTCCACTGATGAGTCAATAAGTTGCTTAATAACTGTCAAAAAATTTTTGTCTGTTAACATAACACCTTTTGGAAGCCCTGTGGTTCCACTAGAGCATAAAATTGCAGCTACATGATTGTTTATATCCACTTTTGTAGGTTTAAATTTACATATTTCATTAGTTTCAACGTTTGATGTCAAAGCTTCTATGCTTGGGACGTTAATAGCAGTAGAATCATTCAACATTATGAGTTGTGGTAACCAGAATAATTCTTTCAGTAGATTTTGCAGCCTTTTTGCTGCCATAGATGATACAAAAATGTACTTTGGTTTTGATATGTTTAAAGCATGTTTTAATTCTCTCTCTGAATAAAGTGGACTTAAAGGGCAAACAGTTAGTCCTAAATAAAGAGCAGCGCACACAGGTATACAAAATTCAACATTATTTTCACTACAGATTGCAATACGGTCATCTATTGTTGCTCCCGTTTTATTGAGATAAATTGATAACTTTCTACTAGCATTTAGAATTTCTTCAAATGTCTGTTCATATCCGGTGTATGCATTCACCTATTAAAAATAAAAAGTATATATAAACTAAAATGATATACAGTAAAATGATTATGAGAAAGGTATAGCAAGTCAGTCTATAATTTGATAATATTCGCTATTAGAGCATATATTAATTATGACATTCAAATATGATAATTACATTGTTATAAAAAGGATTACTGTTAAGTAATGGTACAATCTACTTAATAATTTATTACCTGAGCAACGCGTTGTCCATGTACAATTAATTGATTAAAAAGCAATTCTCCTAAGGATAGACTTTTAAAATCTTCGACAGATTCGTCCGGTCCTTTCAGGATATTTTTATGTTCTTGCATCCTTATATATTGTTGTGTCACAGGATATATTATTCTAATTGATTACCTGTTATCCTTGCTACTTTACAAGTTCTGTCACATTGACAGAAACTTTGAATATTTGATCTACACCGTTCTTGACAGCTACAATTGTTAGGAGTAATCTTGTGGAATATACTATTTTAAGATTTAGAAGGTATCGTACATATTAACTTATTATTAAAAAAAGGATTTACACATAAAAACTGTATGGACTTGTGTTAAATTTCAAAGTTGGGCGGGTTATGTAACTGTATTTTGCGCTACGATCACCACCGTGGGAAGACCATTGACTGACTGATCTTAGTGATTACTTTCCGCATTGATAAAGCATCACGCGCACATGTTTTTTTATGGATGGCATGCGTGCCGATAGCGTCGGGCGATGAACCAAATAAAAACGGATGCTAAAGCGGCGTTCAGATAACCAGTGAGGCGTGACGTTGCTCGTGGTGCGTTGCATTGCAGGGAGCTTGGCACCATTGAATCAAATGAGAGCGTTCACATTCGACTTAGCGCTGGTGCAGTGGTCGTTGCTAGTAACCAAAAGCTTGGAAAGTCTAAGCTTCTACGCTGCAATGCAACACACGAAAGCAACACGCTAATCAGACGCGAGCAATCGCAGATGCAACGACCAATGAGGAGAGACTGTAATCAAAATACAAGTTCGAAAATCTCGTAAACAAGGACCGTTGCCAGTCACTGCCAGTCACAAGTCACAACGAATACAAAGACGTATCAAGGCACATAAGGAAGCGATTAAAATAATATAATATAATAAAAGAAGCATAAAGAGATGAAATCGACAACACTGCACGCTATGTGAACGCTCTAGCAACGCGTTACACCGCACGTTGCAATACGCCACGAGCAACGTCACGCCTCACTGGTTATCTGAACACCGCTTAATTCTATAGGGTGTATCGGAATATTGAATTCCAATTAAATTCGAAGTAATATTAATAATAAGTTCAATTTAATGAGTTTCATTTAATTCAAATAATCTACTACAGTTTTCAGAATTTATTGAGCTTTCTTTGGATTCAAATAATTCAAAATAATTTACGTCAAGTTGAAATACTTACTAATTATAATTGTAGAGAATGCTTTATAGAAATCTTCCGGAGCGTATTGGAAGCGACTCAATAATGGACATGCTATAATGTGAGCTTGACCTTTATTTTCTGTTTATCATGAGAATTCGCTAGTATGTTTGCTGCCTTGTTGTTGTCGTCAGTTGCAGCCAGTTGCAGCCATGAAACCCGTAATAGGTTAGAAAAAGGTGTTACATACGCCAAGGAGTTCGTATCGAATAAATTTATTTAAAATTTTTGACATATCATAAGATTTCAATATCATAACGAAACGAAAGCCAATACTCTGATAGAGCGATGGGTGTGCCAGCATTTTTTCGGTGGTTAAGCAGAAAATATCCTTCTGTAATAGTGGAATGCATAGAACAAAAGGTAGGTTAGAATGGTTGAGGCAAGAAATATTTTTCATTGCGTCCAATATATTAATTACCTGACATTAAAAGGTAGTCAATATTGCAAGCTGTCTTAATACATTTGTCCGCCTAACTTGAAGTTTTCGCTTATACATTCTAACTGTACTATAGGTTATGTTAATTATTTACTCCACCACCTATGTGACCTAATGATTTTGTAGAAATCTTATTTAGTATAATTTTTCGATTTCATTTCTATGTATGTGTTGTCGACTTTAATACATTATATTAAGTGTACATAAAATATTGTAGAATTCATATGTTTTATATTCGTAGGCCGTAACTGTCGATGGTGTACGTGTCCCCTTAAATTCGTCAGAACCCAATCCAAATGGAATTGAGTTTGACAATTTATATCTTGATATGAATGGCATAATACATCCATGTACACATCCTGAAGATAGGTAAATATGGAGTTCGAATATTCTAAAGAAAGTTTATGTTTGGTGCGTACAAGGTATATAATGTTTTATGGATAATTTACAGACCAGCGCCCAAAAATGAAGATGAAATGATGGAAGCTATTTTTGAATGCATCGATCGGTTGTTTCTTATTGTTCGACCAAGAAAAGTGCTTTACATGGCAATTGATGGTGTTGTAAGTATATATAATATTTTTGGATATCTGTAAGACTACAATTCTAAATACTTTCATATGTAGGCACCCAGAGCAAAAATGAATCAACAAAGGTCAAGACGTTTCCGAGCATCAAAAGAAACTCATGAAAAAATTAACGAAATTGAACGCGTGCGTTCTGAACTAGCACTCAAAGGAGCTGTATTACCTCCAACAAAAGCAAAGGAAGAACATTTTGATAGTAACTGTATTACACCTGTGAGTAATAACAAGACATCACTTTTGTATGTCTGCTATAATTAAAATCTTTATACATATATTTTATTGTACAGGGCACGCCATTTATGGCAAGGCTGTCAACTTGCTTGCATTATTATATCCATGAACGTTTGAACAATGACCCTGGCTGGAGAAACATAAAAGTTATATTAAGCGATGCTAATGTACCTGGTGAAGGAGAACACAAAATAATGGATTTTATACGCCGACAAAGGGGTATATACATTAAAAAATCAAAGATTTCTTTTGACTTAAGGGCTTTAAAAGATGTCTTTTCTAATTTCATAATTTTCAATGTTGTAGCTCATCCAGATCATGACCCTAACACGCAACACGTTCTTTGTGGTGCAGATGCTGATTTAATTATGTTAGGACTTGCGACACATGAGCCACATTTTACCATAATCCGTGAAGAATTTAAACCAAATAAACCAAAGCCATGTGATATATGTGGTCAATTAGGACATGACATACAAGAATGTACAGGTGCAGAACCTAATCAGAAAGAAGAGGATATTACAGTGGGATCTGAATGCCAGTACATATTTGTGCGATTAAATGTTCTCAGAGAATATTTAGAGAGAGAATTGCAAATGCCAAATCTACCATTCAAATATGATTTTGAACGAGCTCTCGATGATTGGGTGTTCATGTGTTTCTTCGTAGGAAATGATTTTCTACCTCATCTACCATCATTGGAGATTCGAGAAGGAGCCATAGATAGACTTGTGAACCTCTATAAAAAAGTTGTGCACAAAACTGGAGTATGTATCCGTATTCAATCTTTTGATTCAAAGGTGGCATAAGTCAGTTAATTTGCACTGTGAAGTTTTTATTACTTAATTATTGAATGTTGCCAAACTTATAATGTGTATAGATATGTACAATTTTGGGTTATCTCAATTTTTAACATAAGATAAAGAAATGTATTATAATAATTATTCTATTACTTGTAGGGTTTTCTAACTGATAGTGGTGATATAAATCTTGACAGAGTGCAAATGATAGTCTCTGATCTTGGAGATGTAGAAGATGAAATCTTTAAAAAACGGCAGCAAAATGAACTTGCTTTTAAACAGCGGGAAAAAGACAAGAAAAGAAGACTAGAAGTTATAAGCAACTATAAACCAAAATGGATTCCTACAGGGCAATTTGCTCCTACGGTAAATTATTGAAAATAGTACATGGGGTCTTAACTTAAAAAGGATATGTAATATTAATTACTATATTACAAATATATGAATATGAAAACTTTATAAATATATTGTACTAAAATATTTTGTTCATTTTGATAGCCATTATGCGTGGGTCAAGCACCTGCAGCAATATCCAATGCACGTCAGGAAGCTTATAAAATGCGTGTCGGTGGCATGAATTATAACACAAGTGCAACAGACCTGAATTTAAAGACTAACAATCCTACAGATGCTCTACAGAGTATGTTGCGTCCTGAGGTAAATTTAATGGACAATTATATTTAATTATCATGTATTCATGTTCTTTACACTTTGCAAACATTTAGTTATTAAATATTGTGGATTTATAGAATTCAAGCAAAGCTGGTGAAAAGCGAAAAATTGATGAAGTCAATGATCCAGACGATGATCAAGCACATGACGAAGTTAGACTTTGGGAAGATGGATTTAAAGATCGCTATTATGAATCGAAATTTGACGTGTCACCTGACAACTTGGTTTTTCGGTAATACAAATATGAATTGAAGATTTGTACTACTTAATAGAAATATTCACTATTTAAGACACGACTACTAACATCTTTTTATAAATAGGAACAATGTGGCATTACAATATGTTCGTGGTTTATGTTGGGTGCTACGATATTATTACCAAGGTTGTGCCTCGTGGAGATGGTATTTCCCCTATCATTATGCACCCTTTGCGAGTGATTTTATTAATATTGGTGGTTTATCCACTGAATTTGAACGGGATACTAGACCAGTAAGTCTTACTGACAGTTTTCTATATATAAATTGTTTTATACTGTGCAACTGATATGAATTTGTTACTGTTAATAAGTGAGACCTTACATAAAAACTTTGTATTTTAGTTCCAGCCCTTGGAACAATTGATGGGAGTTTTCCCAGCTGCTAGTAGTAAACATGTTCCAGATCCATGGGCAAAATTGATGAGTGATCCTGTGAGTAGATTAACTGCATTGAATATGATAAATTTATACTATGCATCAAGAGTATGTAATATAAATTACTGTTTTTGAACTTTTATTATTTATTACTCATTTCATCATGGTATAATATGCATATACAATAAAACAATTTTCTAAGGTAGCTTCCGCATATCTTTTCAGAAATCTCCGATTATTGATTTTTATCCAGAAGACTTCAAAATTGATCTGAACGGAAAGAAATTTGCTTGGCAAGGAGTCGCTTTGCTTCCTTTTGTGGATGAAAAACGATTATTCAAAGCTCTGAAGCCATATTATGAATTTTTAACCGAAGCAGAAAGTAAGTAGCCTTAATTTCAAATGAAATAAAACTATCTTTAAAGTAATCGAATTAAGCATTAGTTTAAATGTCTTATTTATTAGAGAAACGCAATGTGCGTAGTGATGATAGGTTATACGCGGGCGTTGGTAACAGCGGTTACAAGTTCATAAAAAATCTGTATATGAATAATATTGGTGCCGACACTGAAACTGAAATTTCAATCGATGGCATGCGAGGAACCGTGTTGCTATCCGACGCTTGTATTGGAGAAGGTGCAACATTGCCATCGCCTATTAATGGATTGCCTGTGAGGAACAATAATGTTTACTGGTGCGTACATAGCAGGATAATTATATGAATATATACACGAACAATATAGCATAGATTGTTTTTAATTATGACAGAAACCAATTTGTATATTGACACCGTCTAATTTACAGTGTCAGGTTTAGAGACCCCAACTATGGAAGCAGCTTTATCTTTCCGGCGAAAGTATTGAAAGGCGTTCAGCATCCACCGCGTGTATTAAAGCCTCAAGATTTCGACCAGGTTAACCGTAACAATGGTAATTCTTGGAGGCCACAAATCGGCTTTGTACCAGCTACCCAACGCGCTTCTCTAGGCAATGCTGGACACAGAATGCTCGGGTATGTAACTTGGGTCGGATAACTACCTCATAATAAAAAACAATGATTACGTTTAATCGCCGTAACTCAATGTTCACATTGTGATTTCAGACATCATACGAACCATAATCGACCATCATCGAACTATCCATTCACCCCACCTCCACCTCAAAATCAATATCAAGTTCAGCGGTTTCGCGGTGAGTAAAAATTTATTCAACCTCGCATAATTCGTATATGTGTATGTTAGCGAATCGTACGATATGCTCTACAATTATTTCCAATAATTCTGAAAGCGAGAAAAGTCACTTCCATGATATCCATCAATTTTAGAAATACATTTAAACGAGACTCGAATTTTAGGCGATCAATTCGCCAGCTTCGAAGTTTCTTTTTACGACGAGGATGTTTTACCCTTCTTTGCTCTCTCTCTACATCTTTCTTCATTCGTTCTTTACACCGTTGAGATTACGAGAGGCGAATTGAAGGGAACGTGATTTTTGAGGATAATCACCGTCGCTTTCATAAACGTAAAGAAAAGGAGGAGGGAGACGAACTCCCATTGTACTTCTCTCCCTCACCCAGGTCGGGAAATCACTCGAGATCCACGGGACCAGAGACCGTGCTCGTTTCGCGTCTCATTCCTACCAGAAGATGATCCTCTCTCCTCCGTCCTCGTTCCAATGCTTTGGTCCATTTTACTCGAGAACTTTGCCCTTCACGTTCAATCGGTGAACCACAAATTGACAAAGCGGCGAACGATATTCATGAGCGAGGTGAAATGAATCCAGCGATACTACGAACATACTAAAACCGAATTTAGGAAAACGCGTTTAACCCATTGATGCACTTTTTTTAAAGATCCGCCTCAGAAACACAATTTTTCTTTTTGATTTGTTTCTCACTGCAATAGGAAATTGAGCGTCAGTAATATGTTTGAAAGTCGAAATTATCAAATCTTACCACAGTTTTTGCGGGACAACTCGCGGTGGTGTACTTTAATTAATAAAAAAAGAAACATTATTAGTACGGACTGTGCTAATACATTTATTTGTTCATTCTTCAGTAATATTCAACAAAAAATACAAGAACAGTCTAGATAACATGTAAGTTGGTTTTCTGTAGAATTTTTCATGACTTGAACAAGTCTCATTGCCGGACACTTTGGACGACTATAATTTGCCTACATATCGCCACCAATTTGACGGCTATAGTCATAATAAGCGTCAATGGGTTCATTTTTACAGGCACACCAAATCCTCTTATTTTTTTACCCAACCTGCGCACGAAATGAAATTCGGAAAACGCAATCAGTTATATTCTAAATCAAATGATACATTTTTAAAGCACTCATGCAGCATCGGTGAGATATGTTTCCGGTGGTGCAATATGAATACCACCGTACCGAATAAGACACAACAAAGATCATACCTCACTTGTACCACCAAGCTCATAAGATTCAACCCAAGCCGTACAAAGAACAATCATTCCCAATTGTTGCAAATTTAGAGCCGAGAGCATAGAAGCAAAATGGAGAATTCTCTTCGAATCCTTTTCCATCGTCCTTCTTCATCATCAAACACGTCGTTACACCTGTCCTCACGATTCCATTACAATTTACCGAAACCTCGAAATGTGGTGTGGCATCGCGATCGGGTGTTTAGCGGTTGTCTGAGGAGAAGGAGGAGAGGAGTTGGAGGTGCCTTCGTGCTCGATCGTGGTGGTGCGGTGGTGGTCGAGTAGAGCAGGAGTCTTCCGTGGGGTCAGGGGCGCGCTGGATCGGAAGGACGAGTGCCGCACGAGTCAGTCAGGGGCTGTAAAGCCGAGGGGTTCTCGTCCCGGATTAGCTCAAAGGGTAGTTCGTCACGTAGAGCGTGACTCCGGCCGTTTCGTTGTTTGGCACGTCGTCGGCTGAGGAACCGATGTTACCCACGCTCACTCTCCACCCCCCACCCCCTTCGCGCTCTCGCCCAATTATAAAACAAACGCGGTGCACTCCGTAATTATCCAATTAGCGGATGTGCGCGCGGACCCGCACACACGCCACCGTTCCTGTCTTTGTGTCTCTCCCTCGTATTGTCTATCGGAAGAGGTCTGTGGAAGAGAGGAGGACGGGTGAGCCGGCGGATCGATCGGCTTGATTCGCGCGCAACGAGCTTTGATTTTTAACTTCCGCGCGCCACCCCTCGCGCGTAGAAGCGCGCAGATGGGGGATGCGGAGAACGTTCGTGCGCGGATGGAGAAGCGTGCCGAGCTCGCTTGTTGTTTTCTTCTTTTCTTCTTTTTGGCCTGATCGTTATGATGAAGCTAGGCGGTCTCGAGGTAACCGCGAATTTTCCGAGGAGGAGAATATGGAGGGATTTTTTTTTCTCCTCGTTTGTTTGGCTTTTTTTTTTAGTTCGACGTTACGCTTCCAGCTTGTTATCTGGTAATACTTTGACTGGCATGATGACTGTATGTGATCGGCCACGGTGGTCACCGGAGATCTCCAGAAAGATTATTGAAAAAATTATTATGCCAATCGCAATTTACAGCACTTTAATAGATCGTATGTTAATACGTTGGCTGCCGTGGGGGTCACCGGTGGCCTCCAGTAAAATCATTAAAAAATGGTTGCACGCCTCAATTTACCTGTAGTAGATACTATTTTAAGTTAAAAAAAAAAGAAATAAAAATTAATGGCGCGCCGCCACGGGCAATACATGTAAAATTTGCGCGGCAGCCAACGTGTTAATAGAAAAAAGCAGAAAAACAGCTGCAAAGTGTGGCGCCACGGGTCATCTATGGAAAATCATCGTGGCAGTTAAAATGTTAATGGGGTAATGTCGTGGCCATTATGCTTCGAGGAATTATATTTGGCGGTACGATTGCAATGATATATTCTACTCGATTTTCCGAGTATTCTTTCGGCGGGCTACACGTTGAAGGGTTGTAAATTTGATCTGTGTCCGCGGTGGGCTTCGTTTTAACTAACACTTTTCATTCGGGTCTCACGTCGCTCTTGACAATCTGACGAGATTACGTGCGTTCGTTACTTTTTTTTTCGCCGAATCTAAAGTGCACGCGTGTTTGTCTATTTTTCGAGATTTTTCCATCCTCCTATTGGCGAGCGTTCTCGAAGCACGCTTAGATGTTTCCAAACGCGAGCTGTGGGGGGATGTGCGAAACAGTTTCGTTTCTGAACGAGTCTTCCCAACCGGTAGATGAATTACGACTACGGGCCGGCCCCTGACACTCGGACGCTTCGAAGTAGGCGTGACTCTTTCCATTTGCGAATATCTTCGCGCACGCTCGTGAACACGTTCGTGCCCTCGAATGTCGCGAGAGACTCATTGTCCACCATCTCTGCCATCTCTTTCGCATCCTCCGCCATCCTTGCGCGTCTTCCGCTTCCTCTGCTGTCTCTTTGCTTCGTCTGGCTCAGTCTGCTGTCTCTTGCTTCGTCTGGCTTAGTCTGCCATCTCTTGCCTCCTTTGGTTTATTCTGCCGTCTCTTGCTTCCACTAGCTTGCTGTGCCATCTCTTTGCTTCCTCTGGTTTAGTCTGCTGTCTCTTGCTTCGTCTGTCTTAGTCTGCCATCTCTTGCCTCCTTTGGTTTATTCTGCCGTCTCTTCCTTTCACTAGCTTGCTCTGCCATCTCTTTGCTTCCTCTGGCTTAGTCTGCCACTCGTCCTTCTCATCCTCCACCATCCACCGACTCCACTTTGAGCGTTCCTGCCCCGCTCGTTCTCCCCAACGTAAAAACAAAACGGCTAGGGTCAACTAGGTGGTGCGGCTCGTATGATTGATTTACCGAGGGGAGTAAATGCCAGGAGCAGGCGGGAGTCGGTCAGCGGATCCTCGAGGGAGAGGAGCAGAGCCACCGTTCGCGCAAGTGTCCTTCTTCCGTGTTGCAAGAAACTTCTCCCCGACCTCCCATCTCGCTTCCAGTCCCTTTCTATTTCACGATTTTACGAGAACCATTCGGAAAATCGGTTCTCGTGACATTACAACGAGATCCTGTTTCACGGGTACTGCAAATTTTGTCTGTCGTCGCGATAAATTTCTATTACCTCGGGTCTTCCTACGCACATTTCTTAGTTTCTCTCAAAGTCATTTCCACGGAAGTGGTGAACGACGAAAATTAAAACAAAAGGCTAGGAGATGGTTGCATTCTACAATAGGGCAGGATATCATCTTTGATTTTGTTCTAAATTATCGCACAACCGGTTTATGCGCACATTCGGTATCTCATATAAAAGTCGATACTCTCACGAGCTTTTATCATCGTCCATCTTCATCTTCTCGAACGCGAGAGGATAACGAAGCGAAGGAAGCGGAGAAAGAAGGATGAATTCGTACGGACATGCGTAAACAAATGGAGCAAGAACGAGCGCGGGGGTCTGTTACAAAGGGATGAAACGTTATTCGTGGGTGGTTGTTCCTCTTGGAGGAAGAAGCTTGGGTGTTCACGAGAATGAGAATAAGAGATGGGAGAAGGAAGTACGAGAAAAGGTTGAAGAAGGCGAGGAGAGTGGGAAAGAGGAGCCAGGACGAGAAGAACGAGGGAGCGAAGAAGAAGAGGCTTGGACTTCGTCCATCCATTCGTTCGTCTGTCTGTCTGTCTGTTCGGTCAGATGACAGGTGCAGGGACCCCTCGTTAGACAAATTAAGCTACGCTCCTGTCGGCTGCCTGGCTCCCGCCTCGTTGGTGGCACCACCGCATTCTCTCCTCTCCTCTCTCGTTCTCTCTCTCTCTCTCTCTCTCTGTGTCTCTGTCTGTCTCACACACTTCCTTCTCTTTTCTTTCACCCCCGTTCCTCATCCTTCTTTTTCTCTTTCTCTCTCTCTTTTTCTTTCTTTCTCAATCCACCGTTCCCTCGTCGTCCCGCACAAGCACGCTCGTTCGGGACTGGTTTGAAGTGGACGGCAAACACTCGCGGAGCGGCGGCAGCAGCAGCGGCAGCAGCCTCGGCAGCACCACCACCTCCACCATACCAGCAACGTAGAAACTGCTGCTGGTAACGGTAGAAAGACAGGAACGGAAGCTCGAATAGCTCGGTAAGCGGGCGCAGGGAGAACGTTCGAGCTCGACAGGAGCTACCAAGGAGTTACCGGTGACGTTGGAGGATCGTGTGCCGGTGAACACGACTCGTTCTGCCTTTCTCTTCCTCCTCCTTTGCCCTTTCTTCTTCTTTTTTCCGTTTCTTCGTGATTTTCCAAGGTGCACCCCTTTCTATTTTTTTTCGCTCTCTTCTCGTTCCGATCCGAAGCTCGAGTAATGTGGAGAAGAGGGATTCGAAGATGTGCCAAGAAAATACGTAGGATCGAAGGTGATTCCATGCAGATTTTTTTATTTATCTTGTACACTGTAATTAGGTATACTCGTGCACTCGAAGAAGGGCTAATTGATTTCTTCGTCGTTACCTTCTGTATGGAAGAATTTAGGTTTACGTGTAATCGGCACTTTGCTTCATTGTGCAGTTGCAAAATTTTTCCTCGTCAATCTTCTCCTCGAGTTTCGCGTCTCGCGCGGAAGAATCCGAGAACGCGCGTCTTTCAACTCGAGACTCCTCGTTCTATCACCGAAATTACCATTCTCGCCACTCTTTGTCTCCCTACCAATTTCGTTCCCGTTTTTTTTCTGCCGCTTTTCTCTCTCTCTCTCTTTTCAGACTCCGCGGTAAAATCATCGTCCATTGCATTTGTTTACGGTAAATGCCTCTTCCAATGTTGCGCACCCTGCAAGACTATCCTCTCCCTCTCTTGTTCCTCTCTCTTAACGGCGAGTAGCGCCGGTATTACCCAGTAACATCCGTGGTGTCCATTACGCGTCATTATCTATCCATTAGTCAGTTCCACGCGGATCTGCTGGGCGATTCAAAAGGACGCTTATACGAGGCTCCTCGAGTCTACCGCGGGGTACTGGGCACCCGCTCGATGCTAGAAGTAAGAGAAGCAGGAGGATGGTGAGCTCCTTTTGTACGTGCCTCTCTCGTCATTCTTCTCTCCTCTCGTCGTTCACACCCACCTCTCGTTTCTCGTTCTCACCGATCTTCCACGTCCTACGGCCATTCGTCCTCCTACGATTCCTTTACGCACGCGCGCACCCTCCGCGTCGAGCACACGGGTGAATAAGAGAAATTTATATTTTTGTATTATCCATCGAGGAAGTTGAAGCAGGCTATGCACAGGTGACCAAAGACAGTTGCTTAGATTTTTTTTATTCACATATGAATTTGTCCAATATTCGAGTGGTCATTTAAGCGCGACTTTTGGGGCGAATTTAACACTAGAACTACCAAAGTTGTGAAAATGAGTGATCAACAAAAGAAGCTTTCATATGAAAATAAATTGATAGTTCCAGTGATAGAATAAGCGCTTTCTCTGCCAAAACGAGAGATCAACAAACGAGGTTTTCATATTATGACAAAATTGGTGATTCCGGTGATAAAGAGAAATTCTTGTCAAAAATTGATGCAACCGGTCGGTACTTCTAGTGTTAAAGTCGTTCGTTCGTTCGTTTGTTGGTTCCTTTCCGCGAATTGGCGTGGAGCTGACGGGCGTCACGGGCAGAGCCGAGTCGTGCGCGTCGTCGCGGCTAATTTTCTTGGCATCGAGTCGCATTGTACTGCAAATCGGAGCCTTCTCGCATTCTCTTCGCGCGTGTGTGTGTGCGAGACGCAGGCGACAATGAGAGACCCACGCACCCTTGCTGTTCGCGCGGTATTGTTGCAGGATATTCGAACAATCTCCGCGGGCTATCCTTGCCAACCCCTTTTCGCTGGAGTGTGCAAAAGGAAAATCAAATGTAATTGATACAGCGATTGGAGTACCGTTGGTTGTTCATGATGCAGTCACACGGTGTTTCGACCTCGCACGTTTAATCTTCTTTAGGCTTGGTGTAACTATAATGTATACAGTTTCATACGCGACGCTTTTTTAGACGTAAAGAGTCAGGCAGAAAGCACGAACGATTATATGAAGTTTGATACGTTTCTTACAAAATAACGCTTACGTTCACGCAACATATTATCACAAGGAAAGATTCGGTAAATAAGAGCAGACTGTTGGAGATACATGGAACATCCTCCATTGCTTACGATACTATACACAAATTCTCACAATTAACAGTCTTAAATTGTACGAGACAGCCTCGTCCACCTACCAAAATTATATCAACATGTTGTAATCCTTCTTGAAGTCTCCAATGATAACGTATCGCGTGGTATCTCGAGGCCGCGCCGTGGTGGGGTTTAAAAATGACGAATTAATTAAATTTCTTTCTGCCTCTCTACTCTTGGCATCATCTCGCGCGAACGTATCCGAAGCTCGCGCGAAAATCCGACTTGGCTCTCTTCGCTCGCGTCGCCACGGTCCCTCCACTCGAGCGCGTAGCTACCGGTAAGAAATGGTGAAACGGGGTTGAAGATGCGTGGGGTATGAAGACCGAGGGAGAGAGCGACTCGACGTCGAGTGGTGGACGGGGGTGGAAAAGGGGTGGAAGAGGGTGGAGAGAAGCCGGCCTCTCGTCAAGGGTCCAACCCGGTAGACAGTCTCACTAATTACGCCGCGCCTCATTAGCGTGGAAGCCTGGCTGTCGCTTAAGGACACGTACGACGACGGCGACGACGACTCTACACTTCGGCTTCGTCAAAGATAGGGACTTCTGACTCCCTCTTCTTTTTTCCTCCTCCTACATCGTGCACCTTGCGTCTGCAAAGATTCTCGCGACTCAGGATTTTTTTCCCGTCCCAGGCGAGCTTCGCGATCGTCGAATGCGTTAAATGTTGCGCGATATCGAGAAGACAGGGGTAAGAAGATTTTCGGCGTTAACTGGAATTATACGAAGCTTATGGAGAGCGATTTTTAAATTTTGGCCCCGTCCGAAGTTTGTTCAACAGAATTATTCATCTCTCGTTTGTAATATTATTTAGTTCGTTGTAATTATTTTTTAGTTTTTGCTGATATTCCGCGAGGGACGACTCGAAGATTGTTTTTTGTCATGAGAATTCTTTCGAGCGAAATTTGGATGATTTATTAATCGAAGGAAAAAAGGAAAGAATCGGGGTAGTTTGGTTGGCCTGTTATTATGGAACTTCGATTGCGGGTGACTTTACTATTCTCGCGAACGATAATTGAATTTCGATCGGCGATCGACCCTCTTGACCGAGGGACTTTGCCTTCGAGGGATTGCTGTTGCTTTGATTATCAATTCCTCGCTCGAACGGATCGTTTCTCGACGGTGATGGTGGGCGGTCGGTCCGGCAGAACGCGTCCGACGAAACTAAATCCGGTCAATCTTCCGGCCGAATCATTCAACTCTACTACAACGTTTGAACTACCGACACTCCCTCGTCGTCCTTTGCGGGGATTCCGTCGAGCGGAAGACCGAGACGCTTCTTCTTTGCAGTCTGAGGTTAAATTGAGATTAAACGAGCGTACGTGAGCGTTTCGAAGTTTCATTATTTTCTCTTACATCTTCGATTAAGACTGACGATTGAGGTATAGCAAGAATGGTGCAGGTGAATATATGCCAATTCTGTTTTTTTTTTTCATCTCTATCTTGTAGCACGTGAAATTTGAATAAATCGGACTCAACTGCTCGCATACGCGGGTCGTTACCATAGACTTATACTCATAGACCGAGCATTCTGCGAAAGGCGCTGAAGACTACATTAAAACGAGAGAGCAATAGTGAGAGTGAGTGTGTCTCTCGTTTTAATGTAGTCTTTAGCGCCTTTCACAGAACGCTCGGTTTATGAGTATAAGTCTATGGTCGTTACAAACTATGTAATTTGACAAAATTCAGGATGTCGTGGAAAAAAGTTTTCCCACTCGCGCGTGCTTTTCAAATTTTTTTCACGTCGCGTATTCGTCTGTTTAAAATTCGGTAAAACAAAATCCCTGGGACGTGCGTTCCGCGCTTAATTTCCGTGACCACTACTGAATGTCGCGAACTTTTACTACCCACAATTTCCAAACGAAAATTTTTGGTCTTCTCGTTCACTGGCAGACTTGGTGGATAGTTTTCTTTATTCGCCAATAAAAAATCGTCCTTTTTAACGGTACTCGGCAAAATTCCACTACTATCCGAATTACGTTGAGTTTCGAATCTTTTCTCAATTTACGAAAATCCTTCGCTCACTTTACCGAACGGCCGACCCACGAGCATCAAAGATATAAACGACGAAGCCTCGGCTAAACGATTTCTTTGGCCCCGGTGCCCTTCGTCTTCTCCCTTCTCTCGTCGAGCCTGAATGGCTGCTCTCTCCCACGCGTTCTCTCGCGCGTAATACCGCGTAATGGTAAATGGCGCGCATATCCGAGATACGCGACGAGAGAGGGCTGAGGAGAGAGGAACTTAGAAGAGAATACCGACACAGAAGGACAACGAGGATGAGGTACGGAAGGTAGAAGGTTTCTGTTCAGTCGGTGCATCGACCTGGCCTACACCTGTTCTCGAACCTTCAATTTTCCTCCCTTTTGTGCGTGCCCGAAAGCTCCCTTTCTCTCACAGGGCTACCTCGCCGGCCACGCGGATTAATTCGAGGGATCGTTCTTGGATACCAAGCTGGCCACGATCCTCGATGTTTTCTCTCGCTTGTGACGCGGCATTGTCATTGACGTTAGACCCTTCCCTACTCTTCTTTATTTCGATTTCACGTGTCCAAAGGTCCGAAGAAGGCCGCATCGACGAACGTTAGACGCGCAACCAAGCGAGTCGCATTGTCGCAGCGAGTAATTCACGTCGAGAGAGCAATTCGCGACAATCTTTGTCGGCTCACGAAAATTACAGTGCACTCCTGGAGCCCAATACTTATCGAGGGATAAGCTGAAACGGGCGTGTCTACGATTTAGTTTTTCTCGCAACTGTTTCCATAAGATTTTCACGGAGGATGCAGATCTCATTCGACTAGAATTTAACGCGAGTACCAATTTTTAGCTTAGTTCTCGGAGGTTAAATAGCTTCGGAGCTCGAAGTTTCTCCATGGAAAGTGAACACACTTTAGATCTTCACGGAGGATCGAGATCTCATTCGCTTAGAATTTGTCGCGAGTACCAATTTTTAGCTTGTTAGTTCTCGAGGATTAAATTCGTCGTTGGAAATTGCGTCATTCGAAGGTTCTTTACAGAAAATGAACGCACTTTAGATCGTCACGGATGATCGAGATCGCATTCGACTAGAATTTAACGCGAGTACCAATTTTTTTTAGCTTCGTTCTCGGGCGTTAAATAGCTTCGGAGCTCGAAGTTTCTCCACGAGAAGTGAACGTCTTAGCTCTCCTTTCTTTTTAAATCCCGCGTTCTTCTCAGTTGTACGAAAGATACGAGGCATCCGGATACTCGCGATGCCGAGAAACTTGTAGAGCGCTTCGGCACCGTGAGACGCTTACGCGATCTTTAACAACGCGCTCTCGCGTGTCATCGTCGCGCGAGGAAAGTCGCGGGGATTTTCTCACACCGCGCTACTTTTCGCTTTCCTTTGCGCTCCGCCCTTTTATCTACCTCTTAGGGGTGTGTGCTTCCTAGCCTCCTTCCGTCTTCTTCTCTCACTCGTCTTACTTTACCTCTCTCGTCCTGAGCGCGGGCTCCTTTCCCTTTCTTCACTTTTATTCCAATTAACCTTGAAGCAACCAAGCGGCCAGAAGCCTCGCCGCAGGATGCGAGGGAGACTCGCCGCATAAAGGGGGCAGTCGAATGAGATTAATTCAGAGATGACGACGAGTTCCACTCCTCCTCATTCTCGTCGCTCTGTACCACCCGTGTTACGCACACTCGCGCACAACCGAGCGCACGGGAGCAAGAGGCGCCCTGGAATCGGAGCCCGAGGTGCGTGTACAAAGGTGAGCGCGTTTCCGAAGAGACGAGGGAGACGAGATGCGAATTCTATTAGTTCTTTACTCTTCTATTCATTTCGTTCGTGGATCGAATATAGGTAAAATAATCGATGATCGACAAGAGTGAGTCGCCAGAAGAAAATTTGTTTTCCTTTGCGCCTCGAGGCACGAGTGCGAATTGTCTTTCCTTTTTATTTTTTTATTTGTTTTGCTCGTAAATCGAATATAGGTAGAGGGATCGATGATTGACGAGAGCGAGTCGCGAAAAGAAATTTTCTTTTCCCTTGCGCTTCGCTGTACGAGTGGATCTCGAGTTCAACGATCGTTATCAATCGACTTGAAACGTTTACCAGATTCCACTGTGATGCAACCATTTTCTTCTACTTTTGCAACGGAATCACGTCTTACCGGAGAAGGACTTCCTCTTCGTTTCTCCTTGCATCCTACACGGTCTCTTCATCGAGCCCATTGAACGGCGCCCACGCGATTTCCTTTCGCTCGATCGCACCCACCCCCATAAGGGTGGCGCTCGTAATATCGAGGAGAGGAGAGAAAGGAAAAAGTGAAAGGGAAAAAAGGGGAGAGAGGCTCGCGAGTGCATAGTCGAAAATCCCAAGTTGGAAGGAGCATCCTCTCTCTCTCTCTCTCTCTCTCTTTCTCGTCCTTCATCTCGTGTCTTCTTCTTTCCTCTCTCACCCCTCGGCGTAAGAATGAGCGAAGAAAAGGTGTGTTTAGCCACGAGGATGCGGTTTTCCGCCTCATTTCAGAGCGAAGTGCCGCGGAGAGGCCGAAAGACGATTGTGGACGAAAGATTCATCCTTCTTCGGTCCTCTACGCGCGCGCGCTCAATCCCGCCGCCTCCCTTTTCTCAATCTCCTCCTCCATTGTGCGATACCGCGGAGAGAGAAGCCGAGGGATCATCCGCCGAATCGGATTTTACGAGACGCCTTCACTTTGCGCATTCCTACCTCTCCTCTGCCCTCTTTCTCGCGCTTTATTCTTGCTCGCGCCTCGATTCTTACGCGGTCTCAAATCGAAAAATGACGGAGGATTCGGAATTTTTTCTTTTTTTCATTCTTCTCACCACCCTTGGTTACCTATGCAAGCAGAAGTAAAGGAATGGAAAGGTAGGAAGGTCGAATATAAATAATCGGTGAAGCGAGGATTCTTGAATGTTTCACTGGAACCTAGAGCTTCGATTTTTTTATTCATCCGTGCTCCTAGATCCGCATTGATACCGAGAAGAAGATTCTTGTACTTTTTCTTTACGCGAAAGTTACGTTTAAGAATGATTGGAGGAACCGTGATTACTCGTTCATCTTTACGACACTCTACCTTCCATCTTATTGTCCTTGTCTCTAGAGATCGCCGATCTCGGAAGTGACGCGGTTGGACACGAAGTGTGTTATGATAGGAACACGAGACCTCGTCGTTCTCCTTTCTCCGTGCTCACTCATCCCTCTGGCCTTCCTTCCCTCTCATTTCTCCAAAGAGGAAGAAGAGAGACGGCCGGAAGGACGATCGAAAATGCGAGCGAGCACTTCTCGTCCGGGATCCATGACACCTACACGATTTTCTCGGGTTGTACCTATCCGGTTACGAGTCCGTCTCGCACAGGGGGTAGTTCCTTTGTGCCTCGTCGCTTTCCGCGTCCCGCTGTCAACACCGACGATCTCTGCAAGCCGAGGATCCGTTCTCGTACCTTCCGCACCGTCACTCGCCTTCGACTTGTTGACCCATCCTTACGATCCCAACCCCCGAAGGATCGTGTTTCATTGGTCCCAAGGAAGAGAGCTGCGAGAGGTGGCGAACCAAAGTCCGATCGTTTCCTTTACCCTCCGTAAATAGTCCTCGCGGCACCGCGGTCCTCTTCCTCTTC
This sequence comes from Tiphia femorata, assembly GCA_944319695.1. Lineage (NCBI taxonomy): Eukaryota > Metazoa > Arthropoda > Insecta > Hymenoptera > Tiphiidae > Tiphia > Tiphia femorata. Next base: position 6,030,565 of record OX090899.1, read on the forward strand.
TCGGTGGGTCGTGTGCCGGCCCCTAGCACCGAATGCCTGCGGCCAAATCGCGGTGGATCGTATTTCGCGGCAAATGTGGAATTTCGATTGCCGAGAACGTGGCGCACGGTCAGCTTGACGTGGGTACGACCGCGTCCACGGTTCGTTTTCTCGTGGGTCGGGCTCGGTTACCGCGTGGAAATGCGATTCGGTAAATAATGAAAAAATGGGACACCATGATCCACTCGTGGAGAAAGATAAGGCAACTTTAGGTGCCTGCTGGGTCTGGTTTGTCTATGGTGTTTAAAGTCGAATAGAGTGGAGTAACCATTGACATGGATAAGGAGGAGAAGGGAGTGGAGAACTGTGATAATTTTCTTTTCGCGGAAGAGAAACGCAATGTGGTTGTAGGGCGCATATTTGCAGCGCGGAAGAAGACGAGCAGCTTTCGCGGGGTGGCGAAGACTGATAGGGAGTGGCGCGTGAGGTGGAAGATGGGAGAGGAAGGGAGGTCTGGAGAGGAAGGGGGTGGCGGAAGGGCCACGAGGACGAGGACGAGGACGATGGAAGTGAAGCATCCTCGACAGTTCTAGGATACTCCTTGCCGGTATCCTGGGGTCCTCGGTGCACAAGGACCATCCTCTGCCTCTTCCTCTTCTTCATGGTGTACTCGTTTCTCCATTCGACCTTCCCTTTCTTCCTTCTCTCTCTCTCTCTCTCTCTCTCTTTCTCTGTCTCTCGTTTTCCCTTTCTCGTTCTTCCTCCAGCCACCTCGTTCCCTCACTTCGAACACGAATGTAGCCCTCTTCTTTTCCTCACTTCATCTCCTTCCTCTCCGTCCCTCGTTCACTTTCTCCTCGTCCATCTCGTCTGCTTCCTCTTCTTTCATTCTTTCATTCTTTTCTTAACTCTCTCTTGTACGCAAGATAGGAGTGGTGGTGTACACTCGTGTCAGACTCCGTCCGAGGCCTTTACATGGTCTTCGTATCCTTCGACTTTCCTCCGGAGCTTTCGTACCTTCGCGCACCAGCCCACCGACGTTTCCTCCTCAAGTAGGTACCACGAGTAGGTTCGACGTCGCGTGGAAGATCGAATGTCACCTAATCACCGCTCTTCACGCGATAAGACGTCCTCTCGCGCGGAGTTGCGAGGGGTGCGCTAGGAGTAGAAGGGTGATGACAATGGGGACACTAAAGGATTTCGGCTGGTGAGAATCGAGGGTTTGGGAATTGGAAGAATTCTTGCGCTAATGGACGACGCGAATAAGAGGTGATTTACTAGAAACGGGGTGAAGAGAAGGGTGGAAGCGAGAGGAAGGGCTCCAAAATATGTTTCACTCTGTAATTTACAAATATCGTAGGAAACCAGACGGAAGGTGAAGCTGAAGAAACTCAGAGGAGAGACGCAGACTCCTAGAGTCTTAAATGTCGCAACTAATAACTAATTACACAAGTATAAAGTGAAATCAAGACATTTAGTAAGTCGACGATTTGAGAGACACGCGCGCTTGGAAAGAAGCGAGACGAGTAATATCGAGAATCAAAAACGTAGAAATGTTTACGAATAAAAATGTTAACCGGGTGGACGTGAGAAGAAAACGAGAGAGAAAGAGGTATGTCCACGTGGATGAGTGAGAGAGCGTCGCGACGCCGGTGAAGGTAGTGGCGGTATGCGAGCGTAGGCGTAAGCGTAGGCATAGACGTGAGCACCGGAGGTAATGTGGGTGAGGCAAGGGTCCTTGCTTTGACTCCAAACTCCGCAGTATAACTGAATGCCTCTCTATAGCCGTCTAGTACGTGCTTCTAAGTGCATCCTGATTTTTCGAAGCTCCTTGATTATTCCCACTTCTTCCCTCCTCCGTTCGCCCTACCCTCTCAACCTTGGCCGAGGGTACTATTCGTATAGGTAAAGGGCACGTGGGTGTCTACCGTTCGTGCATCGATATTTTTCCTTCCTACACTCCACGACGAATGTCCACTGTGGACGCGTTGCGTCAATTTATTTATGTTAATTCAATTTGCGCACGCTTCGTGGAACCCAACGATGGATAAAACATAATGAACGTCTTTCGGAAGCTTCCACGAGGAGAAGTATCACCGAGATAAATCTCATTTGTGATCTTCCTTTGGGATCTTTTAGTTTTTCCAAGTGCTCATCGATGAGTAGCACGATTAGGAGGAGGAGGAGGATTTGGGAAAATCGCTCTTGTCGAGGTGTTCCACTGGGAAGGAAGGTGGTGGAGAGGGTGCGGCTGGCTGGTGGTAGAGGGAAAAGTGTGATTCGAGTTGGCGAGTGCTGCTCGACGGTCGTGCTACCGAGACCCATGCTTCGTCCGACTCATTCTACGTTTGATTTGAGAGAGCGGTCGAGAGCAAAAAAAGGGAGGGAGGGAAAGGCACGCGAAAGAGGGAAAGAGTAGTGCGCTCAGCGTTGTAGGACTCTTTGGTTGAGAGCACTCTCTTCCTCTGTCTGCTGCCTTTCTCTCTCTTTCTTTTTTTCTTTCTCTTCCTCTTTCTCTGACACTAGCTCGCCTATTTTCCCTCTCGTCCTCTCACGGTCTCTCGTTCCCTCTCACTCCGTCGCTTAAAGCCCTATCCACTATTCATTTATCAAATAAATCAACACGGCTACTTGCGCATCCGTGAAAAATGCATCGTCCGCTCGAGCTCCGTCCCAAGATCTCGTCCCGCTCTCTACGCAAATTGATTCGTCGCTGAGAAACAGCCGAGGGATGAACCTAGAGAGAGAAGATTTTCTCGTACGAATTCTACGATAGATAATTCGTCTCTGGAGACATCTGGGCGCCTATGTGTAAGATGAACATCGTGATCTTTCACGTATTTTTTATAAGCATCTTTCCTCAAGCTTCAAGAAAATACTAGTGTCGATTCTTCACCTTGAAAATCATAATTATTCGAAGCTCGTAGACGAGAGCCACGAACTTTTCTCCACGTTGATAAAGAAAAGTGTCGATATTTCCAACGAATGCGAATTTAGACTGGAAACTCGGTGCCACGGTGAGCAAAGTAGGAGAGCAGAACGGAGAAAACGAACAAATGGATTCTAGATGAAACCCACATATTACTGCAAGCTTTACCAACGATACTCCATTTATTTATTTTCCCTCGTTCTGCTCTCTGCTTGGATCACTGCATCGAACTCTCGTTACTCGATATCATTCCCGTCGTCTCTTTCATTCGACTACCGTGGAAGGACCAACATCCTAGAACCAACCCTCTCTTCTCACCCCCTCGATCAGTCATCTCAGCACGTTAAAGATCGAGCGTGCATCAACAGAGAGCTACGAGTCAATGTACTACGTCTACTATACCGAAAGTACGTAGGATGAATTCCGCTTCTCTTTTCTTTCCCTCCGTCGCGAGCCGTTTATCCGGCCATCAACGATAGTCCCTGAATTTCTCCGATATTCGTCTACTTCGCTTAGGACAGCGAAAATATTGACTCTTCCGGGGTCGGTGAGCGGTAGGTAGGTAGTAGGAGGCGGCTACGCTCTTGGCGCTCGGCGTCAGCGAGTGGAGAAGAAGCGCGTGGAGCGCGTGGAGGGCGAACACGACGAGAAAGGGAGAGGAGAAAAAGGGGACGATGATCCGGGCACGGAGAGAAAGAGCGGAGAGGTCGGTACAAATTAGGGACGGATGTCGTATTGTTTCGGAACAATGTCTGAGGGATTAGCCGGCGCGCTTGGCTACGTGTACGTACGAAAACGCTTCTGCCTCGCTCCCTGACGATGTTACGGGGCATGCGCACGCGCGTAGTCCGTCCGAGCTTATCCGAGTCAGAACCGGAGACATAAGGATCCCGGATTTGTTTTCCACGATTGGTCTACGTACTTCGTAGCTTCTGCTCGCGCTTTTTCACGATTCTTCCTCGAGAAGTTTTGCACGCGGAGCGTGGCAGGGAAGGGAGAATGACGGAGGCGATTAGTAATTTCGCCGTCGTCATCGATGAATAATTAATGTCGGTAATGAATTAAAGATGGAGAGTTCGCAGGGTCGCGCGCAACATTGGGATTTTACGCGCTTGCAATTTTTTACTCGGTAATCGAGCGAGCAGGAACTTTACGCGTGGGTCGATCTTTTTTTTTCTTTTCTCGAGGATCTCGTTCTGAATTTCTTTAAATTCTATTCACTTAAACGCGTAGGGCCGAGATCGATTGGACGTAAAATTTCGTAATCGAATGTAAAGTTGACCGTCGGTGACGTGCGGCGAGAGAAGAAGTAAGGAAGTTGATATCTCTGTGAGATATTAAGCATCGTCGGGAGGATGATACGCCGTGGACGACTTTTTCTCTCTTTATCCGTGCGGATGGTGAACTTGCGGGTGACTGCTTTCATTTTGCGTTACCTGTAAAATGGTCGACGAGTCGGTAAAAGGTGGCACGGGTTTGCCATGCCGAGTTTGGGAAGTCGAGCGCACCCGAACGCTCGGCTGTGTCAAAGCGCGCCGGTAAAGGTGCGAGATAAGGCGCCATCGTTGATTGGATCACCGCGAGAAATCGATACCCCTTTCCACCCTTCTCGTTCTTCTCCTCACTCTCGTCTTTTCTCTCTCTCCTTCTGTCCTTCTTTCCCTCCCTATTCGTCCCTCTTCCACCCACGCTTCCTCTTTTCTTTCACTTCACTCGTCCCTCTCACCTTCTCCCTCTTTCGGCTCTTTCCTCCCTCATTCGCTCTCTCCGTTTCTCCACCCGTTCTCCCGTCCCCCTCCTACCACCACGAGGTCCCTCTTCTTGTTCCTCCTCCTGGGCACCACTGTCGTGGCTGCCTCCAATTTCCCCGTGACGGACTCCTAGAGGATTCTCGAGTGCCCTCTCATCGCCCTCCGGACCATCCAACCGAGCTCTGTCCGGCAGTCTCCATGCCAACACCCGCTCGATAAATTTATTGGTCGCCGCCAACACGAGCTCCTCTCTCGCTCTCTCTCTCTCTCTTTTCCACGAGTGTTCTCTCTCCCTCCGCAACTCTCCCTCCACCCATTTTCCTCTTCTTCTCAATCTCTCTCATTCTCTCATTCCTCCATCTCTCACTGGTCTTCGTGCAAGAAACATGCCTCCCAAAGGATTTACGCGACACGCGCGACGGCCTTGCACTTCGTTTCGCCCGAACAGCTTTGGAGATTCTCTCGTCTATGGAACAGAATTCGCTGGTCCTTGGCGAGTCGTTGAAAGCGCGAGACTCTACGAGCGTTAAAATTCATGCTTCGATAATTTATCTTGGAATTCGATGCTTCGGTGGGATATTACACGTCGCGGATACGAAGCGGAAAGGGAAGAAGCGAGAGGCTACGGTGAATATTCGAACGTCGGTTGGATCGTACGACGAAAGTCGACCCATGTGGAAAGAACTCGAGAACGACGTGGCTTCCTGTTCTCTCCAGCGACGTTAATTCGTCTACTTCTACCTATGTGTATGCACGATCCGGCCGCGTGCCGTTGGTAATGGGAGAAGGAAAAATCTCGGCGAAGGAAAGGAGCACTGTGAAGAGAAAGACGAGGAGAGAAATGGAGAAGGAGAAGAGGAGGCAAAAGAGGGAGCTAACTTGGGCGTATTAGATCCCGAGCGCACGACGCGTGGGCCTCGAATCAATCCGACTCTCCCTCTCTGCGAAATTGTAAATAAATTAGGAGCTGCGCGATCGCGAGAGTCAACACGTAACTCGCGCGCGAGCGAAGGGTCTGCCCTCTCGACGCTTTTCCCTCCCTTTTTCCTACCTTCCTATTCTCTCTTTCTGTCTCTCCCTCCGACAACCTCTACCGCACGGAGTGCGAGACGTAGGCCACCCCCTTGCACCCTCACGGGGCGGCGCGGTGAGGAAGAAAAAAAGGAAGGTTCGCTCGCGGGGGTTCGTGTGCGTGAATTTTCAGGAGATTCCGCGCGTGCGTCGTGTTCGCCCGAGGGAGGGTTGAGAGAGGGTGGTGGACGTGCGCGCGACGAAAGAGGACGAGGAATGGAGGAGAAACGAGGCGAAGAGAGGGAAACGGGACGAGTGGGAACGAGAGTGAAGGGACGATGGTGAGGAGAAAATGAGGGAGTGGAAAAGAGAGAGAGGTAGGTGGTGGTGAATGAGGGGGTGGAAGAGAAAATTGGGGGTGGAAGTGGAATGGAGAAGAAGGGGTAGGTAGACTGGGTACCAACACACTCTCGATGCGTTTATTAACGCACGTTGCACGCCACCGTGGGGATTGGGAGCCAAGAGGGGGTGAAGGGGTGCGGAGAAACGAAGGGAGGTTTGCTGGCACAGCAGCAGCAGCAGCAGCAGCAGCAGCATCGGGCTGTGTGGCAGGCAGGGTCAAGTACTTCTCTTCCTCCTCCTTCTTCCCTCCTTTGCTCTTTCCACCATCACTCTCTGCCTCCCTCATTCTCTCTCTTTTTTTTTCCTTTCCCTCTTCTTCTCCTTCTCCGGTACTCGTTCCTCCTTCGCACTCGTATAATCTATCCGCGTCCCCCTCAACTTTGCAATGGCACCAGCCAAGAGGAGGGTCAGCGTATCCGCCGAACTAAATGTTAATGTTACGCCGGTTATGCTACGTATCACCAGCGTTTCGTATTTGTCTAATTTAAGAGACTCGGGCGTGTAGGGGGAGAAATAACGGAGGAGCATTTGAGAATGGAAGAGAGTCGAAGCTCTCGTTGCGGCTTGTAAAATCCGTCCTTCCAACGAAGCGCATCTGGCGGATTGAATTCTCGGTGTATTCCACTTCTATTTTATAAAATCCCAAGGTTCTATCTTATTTCGAGCAGTACTCTTCGTCGAGGGATCCCCGACCTCGAGATCAATTGACCCGTTCGTGGCACTTGTTACGTGTAAAAATATGACGACCCTCGAGCAGAAGTTTCGTGTGCTCGCGTGACCCGATTGGGAAGCTCGTAGGACATCTTACAATTAGATGTTCTCGGGTTAAGAAGAAGCATCGGAGGATGGTGAGCTTCTTCCAGTGCGTGGAAATCGACGGCGTGTGCTGGTATCGCGAGAGGACGAGAACGAAGAGGAGGAGAGAGGAGAGAAGGAGAAGGAGCGTCCTCTCGTGCACGCTGGCTTGCGTTTTACTCTCGAGCGAATCATTGCGGAAGGTGGGGAGAGGGACGTGGAGTGCCGCAGAGTGAGAAAGCAGGAGGAGAAAGGAGAAAGAGAAGGTTGGAGAGGGTGGTGCGAACGGTACGAGGACGAGGAAGTGGACGAGAGGCAGGGTGGTGGAAACGTAGGAAGAGAAACGAGAGTGGAGCCGAGACAGGGAAGAAAGTGGGAGTGTAAGAGTCGCGAGGAATAAACGTCTCTCGTCTCCCGTTTCGTTTCGTTTCCTTTCCTTTCGTTTCGTTTCGCCCGGGCGGCTCGTCGAGGCGCCAGAAGGGCCGCGGCGTTTGAGGGCCTCCATTACCGGTGACTTTAAGAGAGGGAGGAGAGAAGGACGAGAACGAGAAGAAGAAGGTGGAGGAGGAGGTGGTGGTGGCTAAAAGTAGGAGAGAAGGAAGGCTCGACGCTCACTCGGCTCGTTTCTTCTTAATCCACGGGGGCGCGCGGTGCACCGGGCAAAGAGGAGAGAGAGTGAATGCTACCTCTGGATCCACGTCTTCGTCTCTCTTCGAAGCAACGGGGGTCGGACAAGGTGAAAGACGCGAGAAGAGGCCACGGTGCGACGCGAAGGTGAAAGAAGCGGAAGAAGATGCGGAGTGATTCGAGAAGAGAGGGAAACCTCGAGGGGGTAGTAGGGATAGAGGGAAGGAAGGAATGGAGGAAAGGTGTAAGAGTGATGTGGAAGAAGGAGAACGGAATAAATGGAAAGAGAGAGAGAGAGAAGACGAATCGAGAAGAAATTACCGGAGGCCGTGCCCGCTAACTGGCTTCATAAAGGGTAAACCACCCCCGGCTTCCTTTCCTCTTTATTCCTCGCGTGTGTTCCTCCTCGCGGCTTCCTCAACCGTCTCAAAAACGCGGCTTAACTCTCGAGTTCCATCGAATGTGCTCTTCTCTTTCTCTCTCTCTCTCTGTTCTTTCCTTGCCGCGAGGGGCCGAGCAGAGCGAACAAAGGCGGCGGAAATCGCACGAGTGGCACTTGGAGCACCGCTGACTTCGGCCATCTTGTCGTCTTTGCCGTCCCTCGCGGTCCCCACGACGTCGCCTCGCGACGTCGTGGCAGGCAAACGCACGCGTGCACGCGCATTATTTCTTCATGCCACGTTAGAAAAGTGAAGGAGCGCGTTTGATTCCGAGAACCGTCCAGTCTCTGGATCTCGAATGCATATTAAACGCCTCTCCTTCTTTTTCCTCGTGTCGTTCTCGACGGCGAGTGGGACGAAAAAATGGGACGACGAAGAAATAGAGAGAGAGAGAGAGAGAGAAGACGTTTGCCTCGGTACCTTACGTTTCTTATAGAAATTGCTATCCGTTCGGCTTACGCAAACATTATTCCTCTCGAGCGAGCCGTCTCGCGTCCCTCCGGCCTTATATACTTAGGTGGGTGTAGGTAAACATTGTACAGCACGTGTAAGTAAAAAGTAAGCTAAATAAGCGTCCTTGTCTCCACTCTCCTCTCCTTTCTTTCCTCACTCCTATTCGCGCTCGGTCCTCCTCGCTCTCGAGCACACGTCACAGTGGAAGAGTCCGCGAGCGCGCGCGGAGTGTCTCTTAGCGCGGAAACGTTGCTGCCCTTTCATTCGAGTTAGTCGCCCGGTCTTGGCACGGCTCCTTCCCTTTTCGAGGGGGCTTCTCTCCGCTCGCAAAAGTCGCAACGTACGGAGGACACGCTTGGAATACCGCGCGAGGAGATTTGCAGGGCACTTTGCTTTAGCGACGCGCGCGCACGCGCGATGCTTCCTTAGCCCGAGAAGCTTCATCGAATACTTCATCGACGTGCTCCTCGCACCTCATTAGAGTTCGACGTAACGCGAACCCTTTGGCGATCGAGCACCGACCATAAGAAGACGCGTCCACGGAAAGAAATTCAATTTCCAACGAGAGTAATTTCTGTCGAGTTAAACTTTTGTTATCCACGATCTTCTCTTAAAGCTCGCTCGCATTAACTCTGACCTTTAACGATTCACCGGATAGATGCATCTGCGAGGAAAATCAAGAGAGAAGAAGGAGATCGAGGGATTTGGCACGGGCGTTTGGGAAGGTGAAAAATAGAATCGCGCGGGATATTTGCCGTGCGCCATGGGGTGTGGGTAGGGGTGAGGTGGGGTCGAGGGTGCGCATGGTCGAAGCTGAAGGGGTGGGTGAAGGAGGGATGCGCGGGTCGGGGTTCGAACGGGATATACGAAAGTGTAATTTCAGTTTGAAACAGGAACGGGAGAGAGCCCCGACCCACATCGGAGCCCTCCGAGGAGTGTTTGTATTGCTGACGCGGCGATCCAATCCAATCCAATACCTGCGCCATGGCGGATAGGCCACCACCTACACTGTCCGCGTCCACAGACGCAAGCACCCTTCGAACACTCACGCACGGCACACGCGCGCCTCCACGTACGAGCGAGCGGACCGAAACGCTCGCGTTTCTCATCGTCCTCTTCTAACCCTCTATCTTCTCGCTACCTTTCTCTCTGGTTTCCAATACAATTTGCGGCGCCCCTACCATCCTCGACGACCTATACGAGAGACGATAGGTGGACGGACAGAGGGTGGAAGCGAGAAGAGTAGGTTCGTCCATTTCGTAGTCCGCCGCCGCATCGTCGCCAATAAATCCTTTCGCATTCCAAGCGCGGCTTTATTAAACGGTTCGCTCTTTGAGTCCACCTTTTACCTCCTCCACTCGCGCGTCGTCTGGTCGCGTCGTCGCGACGCGCTTGCACCAGCCTCGCGAAGTAGCGATCGAATTGCGCGAGAACTCAGCGACGACGATTGGTAGAGGAGGATAGGATGGAAAGTTCGTGGTTGGGTTGTCGAGGGGGGTGTATGGTGGTTTGATTATTGAGCGCGGTTAGAGAAATTGGTATTGAAATTATTTGGGGGTACTTATCTCTGCGTGGGTGGAGGCGAGTCTCATTTATGGAATTTTTAGATGTAACGTTAGAAGGTGAATTTTAGGATTTTTTAGGTAAATTTTTAGGGTCGTCGAAGAAGAATTTCAGAGTTATCAGCCACTATTTTCTTGTAGTTATTTTCTGTTGTTTAAGTGTCCGAATTTTGCGTAGTATCTATACGCGTTCGTGTTCGAGATCACCACCACGAACCATCGTCATTCGCATCACCACCAACGGCGGACTATTATCATAAATGCAACAATAACGAGGGATGATCCGACGTGTAAACTGTGAAACCCTCCTTCTACCCTGTCAGCTTCCCTCATCCTCTTCTCTCTCTCTCTCTCGCTCTCTCGTTTGCTTGTCTGTTACCTACGCTCTCGGTACAGAGGCTGACGAGGATTACCGTGGGGAACCACCACCCTCCGCGCTTACGTTCATGGGTACGTCCGTCCGTCCATCCGTCGGTGGGTCCGCGCTTCTACCAATCCATGGGGGTTGTTATTGTTGCCCTTGAAGTGCTTGAGGAGAGAGCGAGAGAAGGAGAAAAAGAGAGAAGTTTGGGGGTGACTCGATAAGAGAAGAGAAGATGAGCGCGAGGAATGGATAGGTCGAATATGAAGTATTAACGTGATATGAATTTTATAAATTATTGACAGCCCGACGTGCAGTGTGTCTAAGCTGAAACATTATTTTTCTTAAGGACAAGATAGTTTATATATGAAAGAACGAAGAGACTGGAAATAAAAATTACACAGATCCTTAGAAGAATGTTTTATCATCTTCTGTTAAACAGATCAGTTCTTTTTGTGGATTAAGCAGAAAAATCGATTATTTATCGAATCCATTGAAATTACGCGCCATCAAGGACGCACGATGATTAAATATACCTACAATTTGCTCCATGCTGGTAATTGAAATAGAAACATCCACGATTTTAAGTAAAACTTGTTAACGTGAAATGCTAATGCTTATGATTTTTCTTGTTCATCTCTGGCCTGTGCAACTCTCTTATATTGTATGGACTTATACGTGTCCACGCCACTACCACCATCGTCTTCACCCTACATCGCCACTAGTCCGTCCACCCCTTTTGCAACGTCCCTCGATAATATTGACGGTGTTTGCCGCCTCCCATTACGAGCTCGATCGAGCCAAACTATACGATTATCATGCGTCAGTGATAGTCACCCTTACGTCTGCGCACGGTGGCTGGTAAGTTCTCGGGCGCGGATCAAGGGGCACCCCCGGTAGTAATAGTTTCCTAGCTACGTGGGTTGCGGATAGGTTGATCGGTAGGGTGGTAGTAAGTAGATGGGGATGGGATATTTCGAGGATATTTACGTTTTAACCTGCGTCAATGATTTTCGTGCCGAAGGGGGAGTCCGAGCTAGAGAGACTTTGGAGATTATTCGCTACTCGATTCATCCGTCCGGAAATAAAAAATCCCCGAAATGTTATTTTCAATATTTCATTAACACTAGATTTACCGAAACCAGTCAATTTGACTGGTTCAAATGGGAAATCGTGTTTATAAAAAATGTTTGGTAAATCTAGTGTTAACATCCTTTCTTCTCCAGACGAATTTCTTCGCATATACACTATCATATACACTTCACCGACTTTAATTTTAAATTAATCGTAGAGAATCTCGTTGAAAGCACGTCTATTATTTTCTTCGAATTTGAATCCTTCCTCTTGGTCACTATTATCACTTTTGCGGAGACATTGTCAATGTTGTTTTCCCTATCACGCTCGGTCATCTCTAGCTTCTCGATCCTCTCGTTCCTTTCGACGTTCCTGCGATCTCAGCAAGGCGTCTTACCTCACAATCGACTCACAATTGAAACCGATCTCGTTCTACGATGTTTCGCTCCCACCTCGCTTGCAATCGGCCCAATTAAGATCGATCTCGTGGCTGGCGACACATCAAACGAAACCCTTCGATTCTTCTCCTCCGTCCACCCCGCCCACGCGGCATCCCGCTCGTACCGGGCGACATTTCGCCGAGCATTTCCCTTATTTCGAATTCCCCTTGACTCCCATTAAGCGCGATCCTCGCAATTTCGAATCGGCCGCGGCGCGTTATAAATATTCAACGTGGGACCGTTGAGAAAGAGTCAAAGACCGAGAGCGAGGGATGGAAATTTTAACGGGGGGGCTGGGCCATAGGGCGGTAGGCGTCTTGTTCTTTTGTCAGCGCGATCATTACATCCTCCATCGAATATCTCCTTTCTTTTTTCACCTTTTCTCTCTCTTTCTCTCATAACATTCTGTTACGCGAAGAATATTCGAGTTCGCGATGTAGGTAATAATGGATCCAGAAGACTGGTTTTGAGAAAAGCAAGAGTTGTGTTGTATCAGTGCTACGATGATTCTGATCTTTGTGCCCTTGGTGGACCTCTATTTAAGGATTCTGCTACTCCTCGGAAGGAGAGCATCTTGAGGTTTCAATGTTGTCTGCAACCATAAAAAAAGAAAGGAAAGCGGTTTTTGACCGTTTTCCGGTCGGAATGGTGCGGGTGGAAGACACTTGTCGATTCTATGTACAAAGCTGTTTTTAAATCTAGAAACTAAAACTAACAGTGGCATAACAAATCGTTCATGCCACGGTACCACCGATTCCTATTTGACGTACTACCTATTCGCGAGGGTTCTAGGGGGTTTCGTTGGAACATAGGGACAGCGTGTCGTACCCCACCGTGAGTGCGTGCGTGCGTGGCATCCAACGACGTCGAGTACCCGCGTCATCCTCGTCGCGCGTGGACTTCTCCACACGCGCGTCGCACGGCCGACGAGCGTGGGCCCCTTTCGAAAATCCGTTATGACCGTCGCTCGTGGGGCGAAGGCGCTTCGCGTACCGTATCCCGCCATTATGACGTTTCGTTGATGCCCGACAAATACCAAGTGGACGCGGCTGAACTTGCCACCCCCGTGTGCCGCGTATGTATACAGCAAGAGAGGCGAGCGCTCGCATATTATTCCGAGAGGGAAGGCGAGACACGCGCCGGCACGCTCCCGTTCATTTGGCCCGGCTTCCTCGTTCGTGCCTTCTCCCGGCTTGTGTTCGCAGTTGTTCTCTCGGGACACCTAGTCACCGGCCTTCGGCCAAGGCAATCGTTAACCTGTTAGTCGTGGAGGAGAACGAGTTAACCGATCGTTTGGCGAGAATACTCCGGGGACACGGGGTTAGCACGCTTGATTCCTAGTATTGTTTTGAGTTCGTTTTAATTGTTCTCGGGTTGGTTGTTTGAATGTATTGCCGGTTGCTAGTGGATCGGTGATACTGGTCGAGAGGGTAGATACGTAAGAGAGAAGAGGAATGAGGGAGAAAAGGAATATTTTGATAGTGAATGTTAACGTATGCGTGTACGTTGTTCGTTTCTTTCGCGTCGTTGTTCCCTCGTTTTGATTTTAAATTTAGGGTGGACTTTCACTTGAGACGGAAGAGTGGAATAGTAGCAGGTAGTTTTTATGTTTTGGTTTTTAGGCACGAGCGTAAAGGAAGTGACTTATGCGCTCGCCATCGCGAAAACCGTTCGTGTGTGTTGTATATGTGTGTCCGTGATTGATCACGATCAATTTTTGCACAAAACAATCAATTGTAGCACTGTGAGTTGGCATTAACATTTGTGAGTCGCCATCTTGAACCGGTACAAAATGGCGGGAAATTGAAGTATCGAAAAATTCGTATCTTGGGTACTACTTATTGGAACCGGGTAAAATTTGAAATATGTATGTATACATATACAGTGAGAAATACTGGGCTTGGAACCCCTTATGCGAGCACGAATTCTGAACTTCACTTGCACCTATCACAGAAATGCTGTACTTCGTGGGCGAGCGCAAAGCGCGAGGGGGATCTGCTCCCTACTTTTTTTTTAAATCTACGATGTTCCTTTTGGTTTTAGGATTCAACACGGGGTATCAGTCTAGCTCAGGCGGTGGTTACAACACAGGCTCGTCGTCCAGTGGTCCTTCACCATCTCCAGGACCGTGGGCTTCTGGTTATCGGGCGAGTCAGTCTTATCAGCGCGGAGACGACTACAATTCGCAAAGGAATACACAGCAATACGGTCAGCAACAATCATATCATCAGCCGCGTCAGCACCACCAACACCGACAGAACCACCAACACCAGCAGCAGCGCCATCAAACTCAGCCCGATAACAATTACCAGAGTTCTCAGCACGGGAGTGGGCAGTACAACAAGCACTATCAGCAGTGGGTGAGTATCGAATGCTAGATTCAAATTTTGCTTCTTAATTTTCTCGATTGATCCGATCGTTAGATTTTGCCTCCAGCAGATGTAATCTCGTTATCGTTGCCAGGTAGGGGTGCCTTTTTCGAAATTTTGCTTTCACTTTGTCGAGTGCGTCGAACGAAAGGCGACAATTGGATACTCAACGCCCTCCAGGCACCTCGATTGAAATCCTGATTATCAAAAATCTAAAGAGACCAGAGTCCAATGGACATCGGTTGTTGTTGTCTGTGGTTTTAGATTTCGGGTGCGACACGATTGCTCGATCTTGTTTCAGGATTATCAGTCCAATCGACACGGTAGAGGTAGTGGTAATTCCGGTGGTGGAGGGGGTGGTGGGGCCGGAGGAACAGCGAGGACAGGATGGAGACGATAGACGGAGATAAGGCCCTTCGTGAGAGATCCACTTCATATTTGACTAGGATTACTGACTATCGATTAATTAGTGCCGTTCGAGCGTAAAGCATAATCGCATCGTTCGATAGATTTATTTCCTAGTGTAACGAGCGAAGGAGGATTTCTGATTTTAATATCACGGCGAGCCGCCTCCTGGACCTGTGGGTTGTGAAGGACCAGTAATGGTGGAGGGAGATCTCGACGGAAGAGCCTTTTTTATTTAACAATAATATCTATGTAAATGCGATGTAGTCTTGTGATTTACACTGTGCGTAAACTCGATCAACGTCGTGTTGGTAATAACAAGCATCTCGACATTACTTTATTTTTATCATTCGCGAATTAATCGTGAGCGCAATAGATTATAAGTGTATTAGTGGAGTTAGCGAATAGCATTTCCTTCGCGATGCAGTACCACACATCATGGCTACCCTCTCGAATTGATAATCGTTACTTTTCATACCGAATGTATTTCACTTAGCTCTAAGTGATCATTGCATAATACATATTTTGAGTTATTTGGCGCGATCGATGAGTACAAGTGCATGTGATAGGGGGTTTTCTCATCACTGTCTGAACAAACGTCGAGAGAGGAGAGAATTTAGCTGTGCCTCGCGCGCCAATCGATGCCACTGGCAAGAGGTTGTTACCGGCTTCTTTTTCTCTTTGCCTTCTCTTCATTCCTCTTGGTTGCAGTATAAACTCCTTATGAGAATCGATTGGACGGTACCATCGATCGGATCGTAATGAATCTTTTATACATACAAGACTTATATACATCTCTGATTTGCACTTTTGGCAAATCGATTTCGCGCGCGATGCGAGGCAACGTTGCGCGTGAAAGTAGATTGGCAATATAATTAGTGTGTGAATTTAATTTTTATATGGAACGAACAAATGGGCGTTTAAGACCCCGGTTGAGGACTACGATGCGCATCGGTGATGAGTTTAATCGATTTTTTGGATCGACAAATTATGTACGTGCAATTAATAGGTGTATTGGGTTTAAGTTATAGCATTGAAATCGTATGAACATGTCCCTTAATTTCAATAGAACAGATGTATTACTGTCGGCAGGAAACGGCACACTCCTGAATTACGTACGTTCGTTTAGCACCCACACTATGCAATTTTTAACGTGAGAGAACAATTAATGTCTAATACTGCTCCTTACTCAGTGGGGGAAAAAAAATGCATTTCACACGGATGTGTTAAATTATACTACGAATAAGACTATAAATAAGTTAATTCAAAATTTATTCATTTTGATATGTGGAGAATACGCGTGTTCTCTAGAAGAAGATACACTTTAGTTTATTACAAGCGGTTCGCGAAATTTAAGTAATTAAAGATTTAAAGGTCACTGAAATATTAGGATGACACGGAAGAATGTAGAAAATGCGAAAAAGTGCCGCTAGGACGCGTGTAAACATAAGTTTACACAATGCCACGTAACACATTTGACGAAAATTTAAATACGACTTGCAAGAAGAATTTTGGAAGACATTGACAATCCGAGTAAGCGGCAGAAAAATAGAATTTTAGATGTTCGATTATTCCCTTCAACACGTGTCACCCTCGAAAATAACTTTTCCAAAATTACAACTGTAGACGTGTGTATAAGGTATTAGAAGTTGACTAGGCTGAACGGAAAAATTACACCGATTATATATAACGATCCATTTCAGTGCCCGCATTACAACAGTGAAAACTGTGTTATAATTTCCACGAGACCGTCCTGCCTCGCAAAATTAAATTGATCTGTTGAAAATTGTTATGAAAAGATGCATCCAATCGACTAGAAAGTACGTTTAGCTGTTGATAGAGAGAGAAAAATGGAAATCGAAGAATATTTAATCGCGAAACTGTCCGGTTTCGTTTTCAAGGATAAAAGTTAATTGTATTTAAAAAAAAAAAATGTTTCGTACGTAAGGCAGCACAGGTTGAAACGTGGGTGAGAACGAAGAAATCTGTAAGTTGTAAAATAAATTAATTCGCGGTACTTCGCTAGGACAAGTAATTGTATTCTCACTTATGAATCGTGTATAATTTAGAGTAATGTAGGTAGAATTTAATACTTGCGACTTTAAATCACATGCGAAATATATTTTCGATTTAAAACGCACTGTGGCGTTATCCCCCTTCAATATCTTTTATTTTCGATTAACAATCCCCGATGGGATCCTTACGTATTATAATCTCTGGCGAGCGAATAACTTTGCAGGTCGTATCTCTGCGATTAACGTTGCACCTTTGCACAAAGCTTTTTTCGCACTGCACGGTGAAAGGCACGAATTGGCAATTAAGCAAAAGACTCAATCATATATTATCTCGCTGTTCGACGAATGCGAACAAGAGTTTACCGAGCGTGGCTGTTTCTTCATGTGGAAAGTACGAAATCATTGCCATGTCGTCAGGGTGGGGCCAATTGCAACGAGATCCATCGTCTCGGGCCACAACATTCATATTGGTCTTATGTTCGACCTGAAAAAATCCTTTCGAAGGACGAGGGCGAACGGAAAGGAAAGAGAAAGGAGCGAACAGTAGAAATAAAAGAGTCGCGCGATGCGGTATATGGAATCGCGATTGAGACCAGGCGGCCGTGGCCACATCTGGTAACGGACCAGAGAGGAAAAGTAAGAGAGAAAGGGAAGAGACAGGGACAGAGAGAAAGAGAGAGAGAGACAGAGAGTGAGAGAGCGTGCATTGAACCAGCGAGTACCACTCGAGAAAACAATAGCGAGCGGCACTCCTGGTCCCCTGGTTCTGCTCTGTGCGGTGCTCTCTTCGTCTTCTCTCTCTCTCTCTCTCACTCACTCTTCTCTTTTCCCTCTCTTTTTCGTCACTCCGAAATTTAGATCCCATACCACCGAGAAACGTTACCGCTGAGAAACGGGAGCTCACCGCGACGAGATTTCGCTCGAGGCTTTTTCCACAGTGAGAGAGAGAGACAGGGACCAAGGAATTTATTCATCGTCGATGATTCTTTTTCCCAGCGAGAGAAAGTTCGGGTCTGAGATGACGAAGGGTTTTCTCTGGCTCGATCGTAAAGTTCTCGTGGCCATTCGTCGTGGACGACACCGACCTTCGCGGGTGACCGTGCTCGATGCAGAAAAGGAGAGAAGGAGCCTATGGATTCTCGACGAGCCTAACGTTAATTCGTAATAAACGTGCGATCTTTTGGTATTGAATTTATTCGGTGAATTTTTGGGTTTGCTTTTGTCTCGCACAGTCGTTCTGAGAAACGACAAAGTGCACGTACCGTCTAACATGGGTTGGTTATTATAATTAATTAATTACTATAATTACTAATTAGAGAAGAGATAGTCTAGAATGTACGAAAATAAAGTTTTGTTGCTTACGGATATTGTTGGTTGTGGTCGTATGTGAATTACAGTAGGCTCCCGCGTAACGCGGTACAAGCGCACGCATTATGTGTATATGAATTTTGTTTTCTACTTTTTTTAACTGTTTTATTCTACGGCGGGTGTTGTAGAAATTCGCGTTGTGCAAGAGTCCACTGTAGTTGTCATTCGTGCAATGAATTCTCATTAATTCTTATTTCACAGGAGGCAGGGGATAATCAGGGCCAATCGACGAGTGAATTTCGTGCGTACGCCACGCTTACTACCCGCATGTAACGTTTGCCGTTCATTTTCTCACAGCTGAGCATCATTCGATCGCAGATACTTCCGATAGCCCGCATGCCGCGGCGGGATGTGCGCCATTTAGGTACTCCTTCCTTTTTTCGCGTTCAACCAAGCTTCCTTTGGAAGTGAGACCTAGAGCAGCTCTGTCGAGCGTAATCTGCAAGAGGTATCAGGACCGACGAGAATATTGTCTATTAATAGCAGGGTGGTAAGAAGTACAATCGAGTAAGAAACGCATCCATAATCTACTTTTATTGCAGATCTTAAATGGTTTTATTTATTGTTTTTTATTAACACTATTCCTGTCACGACCGGTGAAATTACCGTTTTTAAAATATTGATTAGAATTTCCTACGTACAACGTAATTGCATCGACTTTAAATTTCACGTCTTTTCCTAAAATATTGAAAAATGCATTATACGTATATTTTTTTATTAAAGGCGATGAAATTACGTCGTGTATAGGAGATTCTAATCGAAATTTTGAAAACAGTCAGTAGAGCGGTCGTGGTAGGAACAGTGTTAGGCGCAACTCGTTTTTCTTGTTTCGTCGAATTTGCAATGGACTTGTATTAACGCAAAATCAGATCAGATTGGGTAATTTGGAATAATTCTCGATCTTCGCGCGTGCTTTGTAATATATTTAAAAAATGCGCGCATCACCTTAATCCTTACAACGTCGTCCGGATCGCGACAAAAGCCGTTTCCGCGTCTTTGAAATTCATTCCTCCCTCGCCCCGTCCTCTTGCGATCTCCGAGTACGGGGGTACATTTTAGACATTCCGCTCCCTGTTCTCGCGCCCACTTCGCGGAGAAGCATGCGGCCTTATCTCGGCAACCTCGCCTTGTCCCTTTGATGAAATAAAGCCGCTCTATCCGCGCCGGGATCTACCCTCTAGGCATAGTCGTGGTCGGTAGTTTGCGGTCCGCTCCCGCGCGCACCCTCTCGTCGTCCTTTCCACCCTCTTCGTCTCGTTCCTCTCTCTCTTTCCACTTCTGTCTCTCTCTCTCTCTCTCTCTCTCATTCACTCTCTCGCGCGAGTTCTCACTCGATGGGACACAATGCCGACCGGCCCCTTACGTCTTCATCGAGTACGAGTCGTCGCTTACGCGTAATGCGGTTTGGTAAGGGCACCGAGCGGAGACGAGAGGATTTTCACGAAGCGCGCGCGTTTGAGCCTTTTTTATAGGACGCGAGAACGCGCGTAGATCTTCCGGACCTTTTCTACCACTCTTTTACGAAAAGGTGTTCAACGAAGAAAATAAAGGTAAACCATGGAAACTCGTAAGCCGAGGACAGCTATTCCTTATGCGACACAATAATAATCGCGTCATTCCACCAAGCACGCGAAGACTATAATAAAGTCGAGATAAAAGGTAATGTGTAATCTTTTTAGAAAGAGAGGGAGAGAGAGAAGAAGCGGAAGAAACCGTGCGCGGAGAAGAGAGGTGGAAGAAGGAAAGGAGTAAAAGGAAACGGGAGCGGAGAATTGACGAGGAGGAAAGGAGAGGAAGGGGTGGATAAAGGAGAGACCAAAGAAGGAACTTTGGTGCTGCGCGTGTAACTGGAGGCAGAGTCCGTTGGGTGGTTGAATCGTGGAGTGGAGAGCAGTGAGAGCCCTTGTGCTCCCATGGAGAAGAAGGTCCAGGTGCGCCCTCACCTCGCACGCCCGTGCGCGCGCTCCACGACACAAGCAACTTTTCTCCTCTCGTCCCTCGTCCTCTTACCCTCGTTCTCCCTTCGTTTTCACATCGCGAAGGTACGCCGCGTGCGTGACCTACACGCGTGCAATCGAGTATCGGATGTGCGTGCGCACGAACTTTGCGCGAGTACCACGCGCGGATACGCTCGAAGAAGGGTATGCACGACGATGAGAGGATGAGAGGGAGGACGACGGGGATGTATGTAACCCCGGTGGGTACATGGGCGCGCAGCCACCTAAAGGTAAAGAATAGGGATTCAAGTACCGCGTCGGCTAAAATGGATGGCGGATGTAAATGCCAAGTAGCCAAGTGCGCGCGCGCGCGCGCGCACGCACGCCTCTCCTTCCTTCCTCCCGTTCCACTACACTCGATCTGTCCATTCCGTCTCCCCTTCTTTTTTTTCTTCTTCCTCCTCTTAATTCTCCCTTCCTCCAATCTCCAGCACGCTTTTCTCTCGATTTCGTTCCTACAATCCGCCGCCTTCTCTCGTCGCTTACTTCTTTAGACGATACCGAACAAGGCCATTTCGATAAGTGGGCACATTGCAAGAGAGAAAGAAAGAAAGAGAGAGAGAGAGAGAGAGAGAGAGAGAGAGAGAAGCTTCGAAAGATCAAGAAGCAGCTGTCACGAGTGGAGTTGCATGAGAAAAGAGTAGAGTAGGCTCGACGAGCTGTATTATGAAGCTGCAAGCTTTCGATTATGAATTTATCGCATGTCGACAGTTCCGTTCGAATTTTCATCTATCTGAGTTGGTTTTATGAAAATAATTCTGTTATTGAGAATGAACTCGAGTTATCGACTTATCGTTGTGTGCTATTCTATCCTAATTAGTTAATGTGTCCGCGTCTTCGGAAAAGGGTGGGCCCGCACGACGCGTCACAATTGACGAGAGAATGCGGTGGGTGGTCCGCTTCACGACGAGTCTCGTTGGGACCAAGGAAAGCCTCCTTCGGAAGGGTGGTGGGACCTCCCCGACGATGCGCACCACCTCGTCGTTACCGCGTCTTTGGAGATGGGCTCAGACACCGGAGATGACGCAGCACCAGCTCCTGGTTACCTCTCCATTGTTCTCCCCGCATGTCTTCTCAGCTCGTGCTCAAGTGCCCGATCCCTACCCTCCCTTGGAAGATCCGCGGGCCTGCACTTTTAAACCTTAGGGCATACACGCGCCTCGAGCTCGCGGAGAAGCTCGGGACGAGAAGAAGAGGAAGAGAGAGAGAAAGGATGCAACGAGGCTTCGATCACCTTTCTGAATTTCTTCGCGAAAGCGCCCAGGTAGCCAGCACGGACTCGGTCTCGATTCGATTCGCAGATGAGAATGTTCGGTGGAGTGGAATCTGCTTCGAGTGATTTCGATAAGGTGTAAAGTGGTAGAGAACTGGTTTAGGTCAGACAGATCCTGGAGTTTTCACTTACAGTAGGATCGAGTGGCATCGATAATCCTTTTGGATTTCATTCCCATAATTGCAATTGTCACGAAAGTAAATTCTTAAAAATCTTTGGAGTTCCTCGCTCACGGTCGAAGTAGCATCAAATGTGTATTTATCAGTAACCTAGTGAAGCTGCATCAGTAGGTTACTAAGAACGAATTATATCGGTAGCTTTGAAAAAGATGATTTTCTCATACTTGGGTTCGTGATGTTAACAGGAACGAAGGAGCTCGTCGGAGAAATCGAATGAGCTCAGTCATACGATTCTTCGCCATTCTTTTAAGTACCCATTTTCCCATAGTGAAGATTCGCGCCTGCTTCACGATCGACAATGCCACCTCGACGATTTCTCGTCCGAGATGACGCTACCCTCCGCGTGGTTTCTCGTGCGATAATCCTTTTGGATTTCATTTCCATAATTGCAATTGTCACTAAAGTAAATTCTTAAAAATCTTTGGAGTTCCTCACTCACGATCGAAGCAGTATCAAATGAGTATTTATCAGTAACCTAGTGAAGCTGCATCAGTAGGTTACTAAGAACGAATTATATCGGTAGCTTTAAAAAAGATGATTTTCTCATACTTGGGTTCGTGATGTTAACAGGAACGAAGGAGCTCATCGGAGAAATCGAATGAGCTCAGTCATACGATTCTTCGGCATTCTTTTAAGTACCCATTTTCCCATAGTGAAGATTCGCGCCTGCTTCACGATCGACAATGCCACCTCGACGATTTCTCGTCCGAGATGACGCTACCCCCCGCGTGGTTTCTCGCGCGGGTCACCCGCCCGTCGATAATTCTCCCTCGCGACTTCGCGACTCGAGTCCTTCAGCTCACCTGGGCCCTACCGCGCGCGCAAGAGTCACCGACCCCCCGTGCGAAAGGGACCCCTGCTCACCCGGACCTCAGCGGTCCACTCTCGCGGAAATAACGACGGAAGTCTGAAGCCCGATTGCCTTCTGAGTTTTGTGCAAGAGCACCCTGGATTCGAATGTGACGTGCGATGATCGGTCTCGCGCCCTTGGTGGGCCCCGTGTGTGGGAAATCGTAGGAATAAGTCCGATTCTTCTTGGCGAGGTGAACCTCTCGAGTACACCCTCGTGAGCTCGAAATCATTCGACGGGTGCGTTTCTCGAGACTGACGGCCGACGTTGGGATCGAAAGTATTTCGTCTGACTTCGGTGAGCACCCTGGTCCGAGTGCACCGTTGGTGGGCCCTGGGTGTGGGAAATCGTGGATGAAGAACGAGAGCGAAGTTCTTTGCATATATTGTCAGAGGAGTCTAAAGTAGGGAAGATTGGTATAGGCCCATGTGGAAACAATTGTCGAAGCTAATTCAGAATACGTCCTACCTTACAATTAGCGAAATTAGTGCTACATTTCTACAGGCACTCTGGGTCTGACCAATGCCAAGACGATCGTTCGCTGGTGGGAAATCATCGAAGTTGTTCACCTTGGCGAACGGTAACCTCTCCGAGTGAATTGGACGAGAATCGGTTGCGTGCGTTTCGCTCTGGGGCGTGATATCGTGGGGGTAGGTTGGAATATTAGAGTTTCGACAAAGGTCGGAGGGGCTACGGGTCTGGACGGTTCCCTAACGACGCTCACCGCGTGCCTCTCTTACTCGATAAACAATATCCCATCGTGTTCGCGCCAACGGATCGTCGAGTGGCCCGCACAATGGCGTCTTACTGCATTTTTTCGGCTCAACCGTCGCGCCAGCTCTGGTTTATAGAAAGCTCGCCGGGTTGCGCGTATCGGGCTTTTGTCTCGCGGTAACTGTTTCTCGAGAGAACGAGTGAAAAGGAAAGAGAGAAAGAAAGAGAGAGAGCACTCGCGCAATTCGGAGAGAGCATACGGCTTCCGTTCGTTTCCAGCATGACGACGATGGGTTCCATCCCTGGTACACCGTGCTGCGCTTCATGTGGAGCGGACGCGGTGCCGTTGTCGTTACGCGAGTTCACGCGTCGTGACTATCAAAGAATTCTTTGGCAAGAGCCTCGACCACATTGATAAATGGCTCTTTCCATATTTTGTACGTGGCAGGTGGTCGACGAGATGGAAGAAGATGAAATCACGAGAATTCTCCGTCGATTTAAAAGCCGGTTAAGAAGTAACTCGGAAAAATATTTCTAACGAGTATTGGCATTCCCTTCCACCACAATTTCACGCATTCTCGTACATTCCCCTTTCAATCTGCCTCCCGGCGAACCGCGAGCCAACGAGTCTCGTATCACCGCTGGAAAATAATATCTACGCCGAATCAGCTCCCCTGAAACTAAGGACGAATCCGTGCTATCTCAATATCGATTAATAGCGCGCGGCACGAAAGGAGGTTTAACACTTTCAGCTCCACCCACGTCCTCCGCACCTGCGTCTCCGCCTCCCTCCTCACGCCCCTCCCTCCGCAAGCTCCGCGTAGAACCAAAAACGAGAATAAAACGAGCTCGAGCGAGCACGTAACGAATTAACCCTCGATCGGCTTGTAAATCTCGTCGCACGGGGTGAAGGATGTTCCTTGGCGGGATGTGGAGCGTAAAATTTACGAATACGCGGGTCTCGCGGTCAGTAGGGAAGAGAAGCTTTCCACGTACGTACACGAGACGTTGCCTTTGCTTTTTTTTTTCCCATCGTCTTCGAACGATTTGATTCAGCCGGGTTTGGTGCTCGCCCACGCTCGCCTCTCCTTCTACCTGAGAAACGAGAGAAGGAAGAGACGAGAGAAGGTGAGGGGTGGGCGGACACGGTGGGCGTGGTCGAACTTTCTGGGCGGTCTCTCAGAGGCGGTGCCTATTCCAACCCCCACCAAGCTTGCTCCGCGCAATTTTTGCACCCCCCGAGAGAGAGACGCACACGCGTGCTACGCGCGCTTACGTGCGCTTACGTTGTCGTCGTACCTCGCGTCCTTTTTCTCTCTCTCGTGTGCGTGCAACCGCTCGGGACGATTACGACGATCGAGATACGCGGTGGTGTGGCCTACGCGGGCAGGCACAACGTCGAAAGATAGTATAAACCTTAGTCGTCATTTCGTTTAAATCATTCGCGGCCACCTGGAATACCCCGATATGATATTCGGCGAACGAACCACGATGGAAAACCGCAGGAAGGATACGAAGGCTACGAATCGTTCTTCGCGCGTTCCTCCGTTTCGTTCGCGACGTAAAGTTCCTTCGCGGCCTCTTCTCGTTTCGATTTTCGCCTCAGTCGTGCTCGCTTTACAAAGTTGCCGTGTCGCCTTCTCCCTGTGCCGACTTCCCGGGCTCGTTTGGATTTTGCAGGTGGAGAAATTTTATTCGTCGAGAACGCTGCTCACTTTGCCGATTATCAATCGTGGAACTTGGAATTTAGCGATCGGGAAAAGCTTTCGATGGTTTCGATTCATAATACACTGTCGTTGAATCGTCGTGAATGGTTGGGCTTGGCGTAGCCAATGAATTTTACGTGATTGTTAAGGTGAATCTCGACAAGGAGACAAGGTTGTTTTAATTCAGGAAGAATCTCGAAGTTCTTCGGTTCGAGTTAAATTCGTTTCTTGCCGTGAACTCACCAAGATGACCTTTTGATTTGAAGTTTTATTATTCGTCGAATCGGCGTGACGAATTTGTTCGTTGTATCGAGTCGATTGGACGTGACTGCCTGAGGATCGAGGGCAACGAGTGGCTCCGTTTTTCCGTCCCTCCACCGTTTCCGGTGACTCTCGAATTTTCGCGCTTTCGTCCGCTCGTCGGGCAAACATTTATCGCAAACGGCTTACCGTCTATCGCCGAATCGTCGAGATGCGAATAATACGTGCGATTTATCGGAACCCGAGTATATCGGAATGCGACGGGATCGTTAATTGCGCCACTGCTGCCGATTGGATTGAACTTTCGAGTATTTTTTCAATCTTTGTTCTGTGGATACCACGCTTTCATCATTCATCTTCTCATCACACAATTCAATTTCTCGTGCCATAGTATAATGATTTTAATATAGTCTGGATATAGCGGAGGTTACTTCGTATTCCGTGCGAAGATTATTTTCCATTAACATTCTGACTGCTTACGTAATGGTTTCCGCGCAGAAGCACGCGAGAATGAGCGATTATGGAGTAAAAAGTGTGCAGTAGAATTGATCGTGCAAATGTATTCATCGACGGATCGGTCGTGACTTTTAGCAGGCGGCTTAAAGTCACTCGAATTTTTAAGTTCGTTTGGCGATGAACGTGTCGGACGAAGGATAAAGAATTCATGCGATATCGAGTTTGAAAAATACGGTGTGTCGTCGTAGCATTACGAGATTTTGTGGATTTGTTTATTTTACACAGGGTTGCTTGATCGTCGCACCAAAGTCCGAAGAGATATGCGACGGAAGGTTAGTTCTGTTAGGATATTCCACAGAACATCCTCCAACGGAAGCTGTAAATTCCACCGCTGTAAATTTTGTCAAATTAACAAAGAAACTTCAGACGAGCTACTCTCGGCGTGTGCCAAGAACAACGGAAGATTTTTATCTTGTGACGTGGTTAATTCGTGAGACGTCGTCGTCGTGAAATCTTTCGCTAATCCGTTGATTAGCAATTAAAATGAAGGGAACCGTAGTTGGGTGGTTTAGCGAGAAAGAATTGCCGTTTCGGAGTTTCCAGATTCTCGAGAGAAGCAAATCGGCGTGTGTGCTCGAGATATTCCACGAATCACACATTTCAATTGTAAGGAAACAGATCGTGAAATCTCCTTCGATAAGCGATTTGATCGACGAATGTTTCTTTTGCTCAATGCGAACGAAGAAGAATAGCCGTTTCGGAGTTTCCAGATTCTCGAGAGAAGCAAATCGGCGAGTGTGCCATTATCCACGAACTTTCAACTCTAAGGAAACAGATCGTGAACTCTTTTTCAATAAGCGGTTTGACCGACGGATCTTTTTTTCTTTTGCTCGATGCGGACAGAGAAGAATAGCCGCTTTCAGAGTTTTCAGATTCTCGAGAGAAGCAAATCGGCGAGTGTGCTCGCGCACGAGATAGGACCGAAACACGGCAACGGAGTCGTTGGCGGAGGACGGGCTTCGCGGGATGACTAATGCCCATTAGAAGCATCGCCGTGATGCGAATGCCGTGTTGTCAGAGCTCTCGACTTCTTCATTGCACGTACGTATGCGCATACGTTGTACGGCGTATATTCCCGTCGGATCCGCGCCGAACGAATTCTCATCGCGTCGTTCACTCCGATCGCAGATTCTCGTTACTTCTCGCGTGAGAATCTTCCTGGAGATTTTCATATAGCGAAAAGGATTCACTTCCTATTCACATGTAGGAAATCCACGCCAGGACGAAATTTATTTATTTAATTATTAACGGGACAAGCCCTGTAGTATGACACATATCAATAAAATACTTACCACGAAAAAAGAAGCGCAAAAATTACACGGGAATTATCTAATACGATCATAAAAATTAAGTTCTCAGATTATTAAAATTCTTTATCTCGCATCCGTCTTTTATTCATCTGAAATTATAAAATTGTTCAGGATACGGATGTGCTGCGGAGAGTTTTACGAAACTGTGCTTTATATCCGAAACGCATAATATATCCTGGAAAAAATCTAGAGAAGGATTTTTGGAGTACTATCGGAGCGCGTCGCGCGTTTGTTTACTCCGCTGTTACAACCATCGTGAAAATTCCATTTATCGACGAGGCAAGTCTCGCAATCGGTTCCTCTCTCGGCGGATTTCTTCTTCGCGGAAACGATACACCTTCTCGTTGGTGCGCGTGTGTACACACCTGTGCGTCACAGGGAAGAACGCGGAGTAGCAGGAGGATGAGAAGCGAGAGGACGAGAACATCGCGAATTCTCTCGTCCTGCACAGGAGGAAGGCATCCTAGCGTAGCAATTACCTACGGGGACAAGGGAGTCGAGTAGCAATATCCGGACCCCGTTATTCAGTTCGGTTATCCCGACTGGAATGCTTTGTGTCGCGTGCGCGCGCGGGCGCACACGACGGCCGATCTGCATATCCGTTCGATCGAATCGCGAGTAAGAGAGAATAAGAGAGAGAAAGAGAGAGAGAGAGAGAGAGAAAGATGCCTGAACGCGTGCGATTCTTACGTTCAACAAGCGCACGTCATCCACGCGAATATCCAATTGCCTTTTAACGAGAATTCACGGAACACGGAAAATTCAATATCGAGAGAGCGAGCGGTCCCGTGTTCTCTTCGCGCAAATGTATGGTTTTCAGTGGAGGAAGAGCGCCCGATTCGATTTATTAATTAATCGAGAAGCGAGTACGCGCTCCATTGAAATGTCTAATTGGATTGGGTTTAATCGAAAGTATTGTCATTACAATTTCCCCTCGGACCATCGATTTTAATGTTGGACGGGGGCGCGAAGCTGCACGTGGGGTACTCTTCGCGCATTTATTTCACAATGTGTGTCGATCGTTTCCTCTTTTACGTATGTGGAGATCGCGTTTGGATCGTCTCCGGATACCGACGAGAGAGCATAACGCGATCTCGAGTCTCGAATTCTACTGGGCGCATTCAGTTTAAGGAAGGGTGAGGCGTGGAGGTGGGGTAAGAAGGGTTGCCGCGGATAATTCATGGCGAGGGCCTCATGAATGACGAGCACACGCCCTTCCGCGACTTGTCATCGTCCTACGCAAACAAGACAACCCTTTGTAATGCATTAGGACGCCGGGAGCGTCGAAGGCGTCGCGACGCATTAGCATCTCCGTCTATTCCTCCCTCTCGCACTTAAAGGCGTCTTAGATCGAGACAACCCCCGTCTGATTTCCTCGTCCTCCGTATTCATGGCCTCGAAACGAAAGGGAGACTGGTCTTCGTCGTAGGGCAAGGCGCGAGTAAGAATCTGCTCCCTTTCTTCTTCTTTTTTTTTTTGGTTGATTCGCGAAACCACGTAAATTGCGAGAGCGCACGAAACGTTGAATTCCATGTAGATATTAGTATTATTAGGGCGTGAACGATCAAAAAGAAACGATTTTTGTATACGAGAATTTAGGATATCCCATTCGACGGGACGTTATTCTAAGAACATGGAATAATGCGTTTTTATAATAGTTTTTTGATATTTCATCGTCTATTTATTCGATATTAATGCGAATCTCGTAATTTCCACAACTACCGCGATAATCTCGCGTGGAACATTTTTCGTACGGTTCACTCTTCACTTTGTGGAGCGGACATTGGAAAGTGTTTGTTCATACGAGTGACACGTACAAGAATGACAGAAGCATCGAGGAAGGAAAGTTTACTGTGTTTTGAGACAAAGTAGGCGAACGTTACGCTTACCGGAGCAAACGTGAAAGTCTAGATTTAAATTTTTTAATAAGAGGGAGACTCTTTTGGTAGCTCTTGGCCAACGTTCTTCCGTTTACCGAGATTCTTTCAAATCTTTCGTAACTACGCTAGAATACAAATCAGCGCACCTAATTCAAATTCTCAGATACAATAACAATTTCATCCCTTCGATACAAAATCCAACATACCCTCATCTCGTTTCTTCCACAATCACCCCCGATGTCTCCACATCCTCGAATCCCCGATTAAAAATCCACTACGATCTAATTCAAAACCTTCTGTGAAAAAAAAATCAGCTCGCTTATCATCCACTTTCACCATCCCACTCGCTCTCCACCAAAGAGAGAAAGATCCGCGCAAGCACAATCTGTGCATCTTCGCAAGAGCGAACGTGGGGGGTGCGAGAAGATCCGTTCCACGCTCAAACTTGAGGACAACACCCGGTGGCAGGAGTGGAACGAGAGAGCGGGTGAACGCGACGCGAGTAAAGCGAGATGGAGAACGAAAGCGGAACGGAAGCGGCTAGAGCGTTTGGGGTGTCGGTGTGTAGACCTCGCCGACGGCCGCCGCCACGTGCTGCTGTCACCGCCACAGATTATATTATATAGGAATGGCAACGAATAGGTGTAGATATAAACAGCGGAGCGGCAGTTAATAAATATGATAATGGCGCGCTCCGACTCGTTCGTCCGAGAGAGAAGGATCGACTCTTCTCTTCCGCATGTTTCTCCCTTCGTATGCTTTCTCCGTCGTTCTCTCGCTTCAACCATCGGCAAAGGGATGCGTTTGGTGGGGTGGTGGCGCGATAATGCGCACGGAAGGGAGCTGGATGGCCTCGGCCTGGCGTACCAAACGTTGGGCACCCACGAGTATAAGAGTGACCAGCAGCGGTGGAGAGCCGAGCGGAGGCCTGTCATCCTCAGGACCTCTCGTATGTCACGCGGACACGCGCGCGCGCTCCGAACGCAGTGGCGTTTCGAGATCGTCCGTGCTCCACCACCCTACCAACCGACACCGACGCCGACGCCTGCCTCGCTCACGCTCTCGTCTAAAGCTTCGGCCCTGAAAAACTTTCCTCCCGCGGTGGACACCCGAGAAAAGGTCGCGATGAATTTTCGTATCGATCCTCACGAGGATGTTACTCGTAAGGAAAGAGTATTTTTCGCGCGGAAAATTTACCAGGGGTTGATACGAAGTTCTAGCACTTCACCCCTGAGTTAGGACTGTTTTTTAAGTAAATAGGAATTCTACCGCTTCTGCAGTTTTCTTCTTTTTTAAGCTTCGCCATTCGGCTCTATTCTTGAATCGATTCATGTTTCGTTGGTTTTTTTTCTTCGAATGTACAACTTCGTTATTATCCGTTTTATTCTTATTGTGTTCTATCTTGCTGTATGATACTAATTTTTCAGTCTTCTATGTGATCCCCTGTCCTTTTTCTTTTGTATCTAACATTTTCTCGATACGCTCGCTTGCAGCTCGTTCACTCGTCCCTCTACGGAATGCCGAAAGTTAGCAAGAGTGAAAAGGAGAGGGGATGAGAGATAGAGCGGGAGTAAAAATAATATTCCTGGCCATGCTACCCTCGCTGACCCCGTAATTTGCGCATTAAAATCCCGTATCGTGTGCGCGCGCGCACGGGGGTCGTATACCTGGAACGCCCTCGCGTCGCGAAGCAATTAGTCAGGGTGCGCTTAATAAATCCGTGGAATCTCACCCTCCTAGGCTGAACCGGGCTCAGCCCCTGTTTCACTCCTGCTCTCGGCTTTCTCTCCACCCCTTCTCCGCCTCCACCGCTCCCTTCTTCGGTGCCACGCTTCTCCCTCACCACCACCGCCTCCACCACTGCCTCAACTGCCTCCACCGCCTCCACCACCCCCGTCTCGGCCTCCTGCTCCGCTTTCTCCCTTCTCTCTCTCTCTCTCTTCTTTCCACTCCTCTCCTCTCTCCTTCGCATCGTCGAGAAAATATCCAATAACAACCGACTGACTCGATCCACTGCAAGGGAGAGGGTGGATGCCGAGCAGTACCTGCACGCACCAACATTAACCTTCACCTATCGGCAGGAGATCGGCTTACCTTAATAATCGTAGGTACACCAGTCGCCCTTTAAGGGGGTTATGACGTTACGAGGCCACCGGTCGTCTCCAACCCCTCCGCACGAAGAGCACCACCCCTCAAACCCTCCACGTTCTCTCCTCGCGCTCGTCCCAACTCGCTCTCTTCGTTCGTCTCTCTGCTTTTCTCGTTTCTGGCAGCAAGGGTGTTTCCATGGCGTTCCTTCGTCGAATACCTGTCCGTCGAGCGCTTCTGGGGATGGAGAATCGAAACGATCCGCACGACGAGATGTAATGAAACATTCTTAGTTCCACTCGGAGATCGAGCTTCCTTTTCGATAATGCGGATGAAGTACGGGAGGAAGGGTGGAGGATTTATTTTTCGGGACGGACGGCGCGCTATTGGGGCGTTCGAACGATCTTGGGTGAAGAGGATGGTGAAAAGGGCTTGCTCTGATTATTTGTGGAAAAATCAGTAGGTGTATCGGTGCTCTATATCGGGAATAAATGGAAGACGACGAAGGACTGACGAGAGTAAGAACAACGAGGTTTGAAAGAGAATCGAGATCCCTTTCTGTGTTTACATAATTATCATTTTATTAATATCCTCTGTTCGTTTATTTACAAAACTTTATAATAATCTCTAGTCTCTCTCTCCGTTCTCGCTCCGGCACCCACGCTACTCGCTATCGTCGATCATATACCTTTTTTTTTTGTTCCTTCGTAATGATTATATTAATGTCAATAATGCTTGTACCTTAACCCGTTACTTGCGCGTCGTGCGCGACCGCGCACTTCCCGTCGCGTATGGCGCGGCATGCGTTTGCCGAGGGTCTCCTCGGGTTGAAGAAAAGGATTTTTTTAACCGACTCGCGAACGCGCGAATTATTCGCTCGCTCGAGCCACGCTCAAACGCACGCGCGCGCGCGAGATTTCGACGGCTTCACCTTTTCTTTTCCGGCACGCGCGAATGAGTATTCGTGTACTTAAACCTACGTATTTACATTCCTTAGATTTAAACTCTCCCCGCCCGTCCCTTTAACGCGTTAACCTTTCACCTGTGACCTCGTTATCACAGCAGAGCAAACGCTCCTACACTCACGCTCGACTCCGCTCGCCTCGTGTCTCCGTGAAACGAAGCGTCGTTGCTCCAAGAGTCTTTCCTCCTTTTCATCGTTCGTTTTATTCTTCCGTTTCCTCTATCGTTCTCTCTCTCTTTCTCTTTCTCTCTCTCTCTCTCTCTCTCTCTCTCTCTCTCTCTCTCTCTCTTCCTCCCACCATTTAGCACGACAAAAAACTTTACTTTTCCATCGGATTCTTCCACGTTCGCGACGCGAGAAGAGGAGACGGGTGCAGCCGCCCGTTTGTACTTGCGAAATGGGGGTGGTGGTCGGGATGCAAAGACAACGAGGAAGAGAGAGAGAGCGAGGTGTCAGTGAGACGGACTGCAGCTCCAATCAGACGCGTGATGCAAGAGGCACACGCACGCGTTGTATAGTAGATGAAAGCGACGCTGAGAAATTCTTCGAGGGTGTTAATGCCGGTCCTGTCCTGGCAAAATTTCTGCTCTCAATTTCCAAGGCTTCATCGTCGAATTTACTATCGAAACGCGACAGTTTAAGTAAATAAGTATTCGCGAATGTCTTATTAGCAATGTCTATTGAACATTTTAATAACGCTTTACGTTGTAGCTTCCACGAGTGAGAAATTTAATCGTTTGACTCTGGATAAAAGTGGTCGAAAATGATGGATGCGAACCAACATTAAACCCGAAAGAATTCAAATAATTCAATTTTTTGTCGAAACCTTCTTTCTCTACTTTCTCTCTTCTCTCTCTCTCTCTTCTCTCTCTCTCTCTTCTCTCTCTCTCTCTCTCTCTCTCTCTCCAAGCGCACGCACAGGTGCCGCGCGAACGTTCCCGAACATCGAATCAATTTATCCAAACGATTCTCGCGACGCGTGCCACGGCCAACATAAACTGCCTCATTGTTGCGAGATCGGCATGCGGAACGCGACACGCGCCCTCGTACACGCGCGTTCATTTGTAGCGCGACGATTGTGCGCACGAAGGAACAAAGCGAAACCGCGATGATAGGTGGGACACGACGAGAGGCTTCGATCCGTTGGAGAGGAAGAGGAACGCAGGAACAGGGTCGCACGAGTGCGTCTCAAATTTCGTGTTTGACGAAATGGAGCTGCCGTGCGCGGCCAGTGCGTACCTGCGTGCGTGCGTGCGTGGGTAGATGTGCGCGCGCGCGGTGTAAAGTTTCAACGGAATTTGAATCGTCGAGCTTTCGAGCGGGAGGTTGAGAGGACGAGGAGAAGGTGAGCGACGGTCCGTCCGCAAACACGCCACAAGCGGATTCGTTCGTTCGACATTTTTCTCCACTGGGATTTACCATGCTTCCTTCTTTCTCCTCCTCGTCGTCCTCTACCCTCCTCTTCCTAACTCTCGTCATCCTCCTCCTCTCTCGTTCGAGTCGGCCTTAGAACGACGGCAAATTGCTTCATCGCGATCGATCGTTAAGTACCTACCCTCGTTCGATCGAAAGTCTCGCGTTTCCGTTACTTCGTTTCTTCCATGTCCATTTGGCTTGAGGCACTACGACTTGGCTCCAACCACGTCCCGAGGTGGCCTCGTCATTCGTGGCGCGATCGGGGTCAAGTCGAATACCTCGTCACTTTAGTCGTGGGATCGACACTTCTTCAGTTTCACGAATCCCCACCCAAAGAATTCGGAGTCAAACATTCTCCCTTTCCGTTTGGCTTCCAACCCGAAGAGAGAGAGAGAGATAGAGAGATCCTCTACGAGGGTCCATCGTGGTTCTTCGACTCTCTAAGAGCCACCCCACCTGAAATATCTCAGGCCCGTCTTCTCTCGATGCCGAACGATCTCGGACTCGGCCATCGAGATACTTCCAAGGAGAAGTCACTGCCTTTTCTTAGGGTGCTAGCCCAAATTAAGGCTCACGTCCATGGTCGTCAGAGACTTAAGCACGTACGACAACATCGACCATCCCGCGGGCACCGTCACCTCGCGTTCGCAAGTTTTACCCCGCACGAGGAACGATGTCCCTTCCCTCACGCGATGGTCTCTCCGTTTTCCTTCATCCTTAAAGGTAGCACAGCCTAGGGACTGTCGTCCTGTATGGCGTACCAGGTGGCCGGATCCGCGGCGAGGGCCCATGGGCCTGCGACGGAGGGATTGGCATAGGCCGCCGCCCCCGCCGCGGATGGCGCGCACTACCAGGCCCTACCCTGCAATGGCAGGTAGGCACCGCACTGCGGTTGCTGTTGCTGCTGCATTCCCTGCTGCGCGCCCGCCCTCGTGTACGAGCAGTGTTGCAGGCTCTGGCTGGACGTCATCACGTGGCTCACGCCCACCACCGAGTGATGGGACACCGAGGACGAGGCGGCATGATGAGATCCGTGCGGACTCGAAGCCGCGGTCATGTGAGGCGCCGGACTCGCCAGAGCCGCGCTCGGTCCGCCACGACTTCCCTCGTTTCCGCCGCCTCCACCGCCACCACCGCCTCCGCCACTCCCGCAAGGCTTGCCATCCTTCACCAGGACCGGTACTGCCACCCGGCGCGGAGAACTCGCGCTCTGAAACATAAGATTAAGGATAGATCAGAGCCGATGGTAGCAATTGGAGCCTCATTTCTAGGGTTGAGATTTAGAGGCGATCGGTTGGTGCTTCGAACTGTTAACGGATTTGTTGTTACGAGTTGGAACGAAGGATTTTTGTAGGATTTGATGCGATGTTTATGGTTGGTTTGTTTTAAAAGGGAGACGTCGTGGTTTGTGGATCTTGTGGGTCCTTGGACCTGACGGATTTTTTGACCGAGGCTTTTGTTAAATTAATCTATTCAAATTCAATTCAAAACCAGTTGGGTTCTTTACAGGAAGCGTGGCTGCTCGAAATCGTGTAGAATGTTCCATTGGAGTATCATAGAATAGGATGAGTCTTCGGTGGAAGATTAGCAAAACTTTGACGTCCACTTGTAACGAGCTCCGACTGTCTTCTAATATATTCTTAGATTGAATTTGAGAAGTCCCCGGGACGCGCTTGGATGTTCTTTCAAGGACCTTCGACGTTTTTCGCACACGCTCGCGGTCGAATGGCGACGATCATCTTGGAGGATCATTAGTCGAGAGAGAGAAGAAGAGAGACAGAGAGAGAGGGAGAGAGTAATCTCGTGAAATCGTGAAACGGCTCGGTGTGTACCCGGTTGAGGTCCGTCGGTGGCCGCCGAGGGCTCCTGTATTCCGAGCAAACAGGCCGACCGTGCCGCTTGTGGGCACAGGTACTTAACCCGTGCGATACCCAACGTTCTCTTCTCCGTGATTGGCATTCGTCTAGGCTCTACGGCGCAGAACCGGGTCCTCTCTTTAAGAATAAACATCACTGGCTACCGTGGACCTCGCTACGATGACGTACATCGTGGGTCTCGTTGTTACGCGTGCAGAGCATTCTCCTGGTCTCTTCTTTCCTTCTTTCTCTTCCGCGTTTCTCCTCCTCTTGGCCCACCAGCTACCAACGATGATTCGAGACGTGGGCCACGCACGTGTCACGTCTCGGATACTTTTCTCATTTTTCAAAGTAAAACATTGAAAATTGGGTAGAGTGGGCTCGGTGAAGTGTAAGTGGCTCGAATCTTTCCTTTTCTTTCGAGTTTCACGTTGCTTAGTGCTCAACGCGTCTTTACACCGCTTCAAATTCTCATTGCTTTTCGGACCGTCATTCTCTACGTTCCTGGCTGCTCTCGCTTACTCTTCTACACGCACGCGCCTCTTCTTCTGCTTGCCCTTGTGCCTGCAATGCGTAATGTGTGCGTGTCCGTCTCCGGTGGGATTCACCCTACTCCCAGAAGCCTCTCCCACCCTTCTGAGCGCCCCACGGCAGGCCAAACAGAAGCCGAAGCAAGCCGACCGGGTGTACCTGCCGGGACGGACCACTCAGCTGTATCAACATTCGGTACACGACATTCCTCTTCGATCTCTAGCGCGCTGCGGAGTTGGCGATTCAGTAATTATAATCGTCGCTGAAAAATAACGTCACGGAGACCCTCGTGCAAGTACTGCACAAGCGAGCAGAAGAGAGAGAGAGAGAGAGAGAGAGAGAGAGAGAGAGAGAGAGAGAGAGAGAGAGAGAGAGAGAGAGAGGATGTCTCGAGAAATTGCAAAAAGGGAATACGGGGCGACAAGGACTCGCAGCAAACTAAGAAGAGTAAGAACGATCCTTTAAGAAGATGGACACCTAAGGAACATAGGTAACTTTTCGTTTCGAAGACTGTCGTGACTTTTTTTGCATAATCTGCGATGGACCAAGAAATCGCTTAATTAAAATAATTCACAGGTGTCCTCTCTACGTCCAGCTGAGGATCAAGAAACATTTTAACATCTTCGAATCGACTCTGCACGTAATCGCATCTAACGGACAGCTCGCTTTGAACAGACCCTTATAAATATATATAAAACGACTCCGGAAGACATTGCCAGCAACATATTTCAAGATAAATTCAATCGGAGGGGTGGCCCCCTTTATACATAATTACCCACTTTTATACTCGAGAAGGACCGTCGTTCGATCTCAAAGTGGGTAATCGATCCTCGCTCGAAGTAAGACCGACTTTTTACCACCTCGATCGCACCTGGTCCTTCGATCGCGTAGCTCATTAACGTCAACGGTAGCGAGCCAACTGCCAATTTTTGCTCCTCCTCTCGTTTCGCGAATCGTGACGCTCGAGTGTGATCTCTCCTCGTGCTTATCATTGGCTCGTACGGGCCGGTCCCATCGGCTGATCGATCACGACGGCACGGGGTACCACGGCGGGCACCACTCGGGGACGAAGGCGCAGAGCCGCGCAATCGGCTCGGGCCACGCAGAAGAGGAGCCGGGCAAGAGAAAGAGAGCGCAACGATGATGCCCCCGGTGCACTTGAGCGCTGACAAAGTGACGATTACGCTTAAAGCGTGTATGACGGTCCGCGCGCGCGTCACGCGTCACGCCACTTTAGCCACTCGAACGCGTGCGCGCGCGCGCGCGTTAAACGATTTCCGGCGAAAATGGCCGCGCTCGGAAAGGAGCCACCGCGGCAGCTCCGATATTTACGAGGCCCTTGGGCGCTCGAGACTCGATGCCGATAATGAGACTCGTGATACCGGAAGGATGGTCAGAATGTATGGTAGGTATTATCAGACGAAAATCAAAGAGTTTTCTGAAGCGATCTGACTTGTGTTCGAAAATGAACTCGCGTAGCTTCTAGTACTAAGAAACTAAGTTCCGATATTATTGGATTAAATGGTTGACAATGATTATAAAGTAAAAAGAAAGGTTTAGTGAAACTTGTGTTCAAAAATCAACTCGAGTGACTTCGTTCGAAGCGCTAGTACCAACAAAGTGAGTCCTGGTTAATACCAGGACTAAATTAGAATTAAATGATTGACAATTATTATAAAGTAAAAGGAAATATTCATTGAAGGAAAGCTGAACGACGATGGACTGTGACAGCTCGCATAAACGATTCGCCACGCACTGCCTTTTGTATACACCCGCGCCGCATTTCTCCCGCTCGTACGCGGTAGGGAGCATCTCACACGGAACGCATAATCGTGCCTATATGTATTCATAGATAAGAAAGATCGATAACGGCAACAACCTGCACTATTGTGATCGAGGTATAATCAGACAATTTACGATATCGTTCTTTTTATTTCGTAAGATCGAGGATGCTAGGCGAGAGAAGAATCGATACCGCGCATTAAAAAGATCACCTTGCCCGCGAAACGGTTTTTCTAATGCTCTCCAGGGAGGTGGAGCGAGCCTAGCGTTGGGTTAATTTCTCAAAAAAAATCGGAGTGTTTGCGACCGCGAGTGGGCTGCCTGCCGAACGGAAGACGGGGGCGCATCCTCGAAGGGAAAACACTCGTGGTTGGAAATTGATGTAATTAACTAAAAGCCCGCCACCGGAGGCGGGCGGGCTCGCGCGTGCGCGCGCTTACCCTTCCACTTCCGGGAGGGGCTCCTCCTTTATGGGCGCCTCGCGAGCGAACAAAGAAAGACGGCAGGAGATATTAAAAGATTTCTACCGGGACCTCTCGTTTCCGCGACGAATGGAATTCAATGGCTTCCGTAAGCGGAGAAGTGGTCTCCCTCATCTCTCTCTCTCTCTTTCTCTTTCTCTCTCTCTCCTCTTTCCTTTCTCTCCTTTACCTTCTCGTTTTTAGGTCCGATAATCGGTGTTTCCCGGCACGTGTAATTACATTAGGTCGCGCTTCCCGGCCCCTCGTCCTTCCAAATTGTATAAGCCCTTCGTCCACGGGAAAGAGAAGAATATTCTCGCGAATATTTACACCGTCCCTTCGAGTAGGTACTAAGGAAGGGTTAAGAACCCTTCTGAAAAAGAATTCAAATCGCGCGCGTGTCCTCGATACCACCTCCTCTCGCGTTTAATCTCATCTTGGATCTTTGACTTGAAGATTGATCTTCCGGAGCAATGGGATTATTGAAGAATAAGGACGTCTCCATTTAACCGGGCGAGTTCAGTAGGTGAAGTCGACCAAGGGTTCGGCCCGATTTCGGACCAGTTTCGGCGGAGGACGAAAACACTCGAAGATCACTCGGGTCCTTGCTCGCGGAAGAATTCAATCGATAGGAATGGCAGAGAGTGTCGGGGTACTGGAAGGAGCCTGTGCTCGCATCCCAGGTGTTGTACGTGACTGTACCCACGGCAAGATGGCGACCGGCCCTCGAAAGCCCGTTTCCGCGTGCCCCTGCGGAATCTCTCCCTTCTTCTCCCTACCTCTCTATCTTTCTCTCTTCCGCTTCCCCTACTCTTACTTCTCTCTTGCTCTTTCTCTCTCCTCCTCGTCCCCTCCCGTCTCGACAGCCTCGCTCGTTGGCTCGCTCGCGCACCGGCGCGCGGCGGCACTTGAAATTTTTTTTACCGCCACGCGAGGGGTAGGAAATGGAATAAAACGAAAAGAGGAGAAAAAGGAAAATCTGTGCGCGGCCTAGCAGCCCGTGTCGGCCTCCTCCTGCCTCTTTCTCTTCGTCGTCGTCGTCTTGGTCTTCGTCGTCATGGCGCAGTTTCTTTTTCCCTTCCCGCGTAAAAAGTTGAGAGAGAAACAGAGCAAGAGAGAAGAGGAAAAGTGATGAGGAGAGAGTATACGTGGATATTAAATGTATCAGAAATCCCATTGACCTTCCGCAGACGCCAAGATTAAAGCAACTTTGCGTCCCAGTGTTGGGAATATCTTTCGAGAATTTTTGAAGAGTTCTTTATGGGTTTATTTTTCACTTGGCCGAGGAGATTTGCATCGTAAGTGGATTTAAGTTACTTTTAAATTCTTCGTGATGGACTCCAAAGGGTGTTTTGTTTTTTGAAATTTGTGGTAGGAGAAGTCACGAGTGTTAATGAATATTGATCCGTTACATAAAATATTCCTTTTGTCGTGGGTGTTTGTTGCAGTTACATTTGACGGAGCACGCGTGGAAGATATTTACGGACTTATTAAACATTTGCTCCTTGTTTGCTTAAGCTCCGAATACGTTTCCATCTCCCACCGCGCTCCCGTTCGGCCAATCGACTCAGCTCAGGTAATACCCTACTCTAAATATCTCCGTAATTGGGAGTTACTTGCAACTTCGCTCCCGAGCGGAAAGTTAGTCGTAATTACGTTTAGACTCGCATTGCGTCCGATCGTACATTCCGTAATTATTATTCTCCCCTTATCGGAGTGATATCTCCCAATTGTACATCATCCCATTTCCATATTTGGTCCGAGGAGGAACAAACCAGTGCCTCTCCAGTGAAATCAGAGACAAGAGGAAATTGGAGAATAAGGAGAATTTTCGACGTAAGTTTCTTGATTTTTCCTTTCAGTGGGACTAAAGCGAAATATTAAACGTCGTTTATTACCGTAAGTGAATTGAAATTCACTTTGTCATACGCGAACCGTGAACAATCTACTAGTCCTGGGTTTGCTGGTAGGAAAGTTTTTTGAAATTCACGTTCACGTCGTAGTTGGAAACGTCACAAAGGCCTTGAACGTGTCCCTAACGAGAAAATTATAGGGCGGCTACCCGATGTCCCGTGCCATCGTGGAGAGGGTGAAAGAACGAAGATCGGACCATAGGATTAGTTCAATGACGTCACATTTGTGTCTCTTGCATTTGTGTCTCTGCGCGAACCGACCAACCGTGCTCCGTCTCTTAAATGTCCCCGCTTCTAAACAGTCTATTGTCGGAGTGTATCGAGCGAGCGAGGAACCAAGATCGGAGGTACGATAAGAGAATCAAAAAATAGTCCTCGGAACTGAAGTGTCTCGAACGATCGAGGACGGCACTTCTCGTTTAGGGAGGATAGATTTTTTGGCGCGTAGCACGCGACTGAAACTCCATGGATGGATTATACTCTAAGAATGCCGAATGAATGCGAAACCTAGGATATTTTTTCTTTTTTTTAAGCACAAAGCCCTCTAATTTTTGTGTTAGAATTCTTCTTCACTCCATTAATTGGCTAATAATGGTTAAATCGTCCGTTTATACTAGAATTGTTCCGAGGATAGTTTAAGGTAAATTTTGACAATTTTATCGAGATCCGTAGGACTCGTGGTCTTTGAATTTTTACGCCTTACAATCATTTGATATCTCGACGAATCTGTTGGAACGTTTCTCGATTCCTCTGGTGTATATGCGGACTCTGTTAGGCGTGTATGTGCCGTTCATAAGTCATTTCGAGAACAGCTGTAAACGCTCGTCGAACAGGCACTTATGGTACACCTCAATCGGATGTTCCAATGTTGGCAGATCGAATTAGCGATTCGGAACGCTTTCGTTCACGCGAGTAATACATTGGCAATGACATTTTAAAAGATACGTAAACGTGTGCGGAAAAATTCTAAAAAATAATGTTAGCATTCCGAATATTTGAACTTCGAAATGGCGTGTGTGTGCTTTCAAATTCGTTAGCACGAAAACCCTCGTCCAAGCTATTCTTAAAAATAAATTGTAACACTTCCTTATATCCGTCTCCGAAGATATGATTTCCGTGAAATTAGTTTAATTATTTAATTATACAAAGTAAGTTTCTTCGTGAAAATGTGAATTCGATATAAAAATATTCGATATTTCCGAATGGCAGATCCCATTGTTATAGCAGTTTGAAAATTATTTGACTCGAAAGGGTTTGGAAAAAGCTTCCAAATCGTAGCCATCGGATCCCGATAGTTGTAGGATCGCCCGTGCGCTGTTTCACGTACTCGACAGGGCACAAAACTGAAGATCCGCTTATAACAACGTATCGCGCGCGCCGAGAAGTGACCGTTAATCCTCGTAGGTTTCATTCGAAACTAGAGATTTTTGCGAAACTGGTAACGAGGTAGGAAAGGATTTCGAAGGAATACCGATAACATCCGGTTCCATGTACCCTTCACCGTTCCAATTTTGCAAATTTAATTTCGGATCATCTATCCTTCCATCTCTATCCACGAGTGCTCAATAATAATAATAACTAACAAAAAAGCCTGCCACTGATATACAATTTAAATCAAATCCAGCCGTGCAGAAAACCTCGTTAGAGAAATATGCGAATGGAATTAAAAGTACTCGTCCCAAAAAAAAAAAAATTTGTTGAGCGCGTCTCGCACGTTCATCGCATTTTTTCGATAAATCGCAATTTAATGCAATTCCATCGAGGTGCCTGCCTCTTCCCTTGCTCCCTCCTCGCAAGCATCCCCGTGCGCGCGTCACATTCGTTCCTCGAATCGAATGGAAGCGATTTAGCCCTAATGTATGCCGGTGCCGACGTGATCTCGCATACGAGAATGGTACGTAATGTAAATTCGGAGGAACCCGAGAGTGTATCTGCTCGACTATCGCGCCCGGTTCTTACATTTCTACTTCCGGCGACGAGGGTGTGACGAGGGAGAGCCAAGCGACAGTCAGCAATGGTGCGTGCCGTGAGATCACGAGACACGGCACGTTCTCGCATCGCAATTATCGACGTTATCGTGAGCGATGTCTCGCCGATATATCGAACGTGACCCCCTCTATCAACGATGCCACCGAGCGGAGATCGTCGGAAGGATAGAAAGGAGAAAGGAGAGCCCTCGTTGAGCACGAGAGCGTTATTCATTCGACGTCGCGAAAAGCCACGGTCAAACGATTCTCCTCAAAGGCGTGATTCCATGCGAATTCTAAAATGTAGGAGAATAAGAGTAGAGCCATTACACGTGTTGGAGATTAAGAATAGAGTGATTATACGTGTAGGAAAATAAGAGTAGAGCGATTGCATGTGTAGAATAAAAAGAATAAACAGTAATTGCATTCGTGTGCATGCGCGGTCGCTAGGTACATGCTCGTGGCCGTTTCTCGATTACAGGCAGTCGCCTATCTTTCGAGAGGCCCCTTCGCCCTATTCGCTCAAAGCCCAGCAGTTCACGACGCGACTCGATCGCCAAAAATATGCTATGACCGAATCTATGAACAATTATTCAGTAAACGCCTCTTTACCGTTCCTCTGGCCACACACCCTGTTAGTCTAAGCAGAAAAAAGATATATTCACGAAATTTCTACGAGCAAGTAAAAACCTCAGTCGACAGAATAATCGTAGAGTGGGAGAGAAGTGAAAAGAGCGCGTTTAACGGACATTCCGATGGACGAGCCGCGAGATACAAAATTTCTCGATATTATCGATAATCGAACGCCGCAACGGATTGGGATGGGTGGGCGCGTCTGAAACGTCATAGACGCATTTAACCGCGCGTACATGCTCTGCTACACACTCACGCACGTATACAACCTCCCTCGCACTTCGGCGAGGAATTCTGCGCGGCTTTTATTCCGAGCGGGATGCGAGCGCGCTCGCCGCGGAAATTTTCGAGCGGCATAACGAAATGAATCGAGAATCGCTCCCGAGCCCCGGACGAGTGGACCCACCCTCGAAGCGAAATACGATGCGGCCATGACGATTTGTGCAAACTCTACCCGAGTATTTTTCATTTAAAGCTATTTCGTCGAACAGCGCGCGAGCACGCTGCTGATTTTAACCCTGTCCTCGCGCGCATCCCTCTCTCCGCTCCGATTCGTCGGTCGGTACCGACGCCTCTCAACCTCTCCTCGTGTATTTGTTGCCTCTGCTACTCTCGCGTCCACCTTCGACGTTTTCGCCCGCTTCGTAGCCGACACCGAGCACGAAATACTCAATTTGATTCCATTCCATTCTATTTCGTTCTCCGGTTCCACACGCTCTCGTTGTGTTATCAGAGGAAACTAGAGATGCTTCATAAGGATGTTTCATGATCTTCGTGGTATTAGACTTTTTAAGGGTTTTCTTTTTTCCGTTTCTCTTTTAAGGGATGTTTGGTGCGATTTTTAATGTGATCCTCGTAGACCGGTACTTGGTTTTAGATCGCAGTCGTTACCCACGCACCGTCGTTGATATTAATCTCAGGGTGTAGATTCTATTTTACTTTAGAAGGTTACCTGATTCTGAGCATTTTGTTCCGCCATCGCTTTCTCCTTGGCTTGCCTCTTGCACTTGTACCGGTGATTTTGAAACCAAATCTTCACCTGGAAGAATGGAAAAAGTGAGATTAAATAAATTGGTAATCGCTGCTATCTAACGTGGGTTCGAAATATTCTAGTTTTACTTTTTCTTTTCTTCTTCATATTTTCGTTTTTCCGCGAACCACGTACAAACGTGCAAACTTCATCGTCAGACTAAAAACTCTGTGTGTCCAGAAAGATCGGGTCAGGTAAGGATCGAAAATTTTTCTAGGAGCACGTTGGAGGAAGGATGGATGGAAGGGAAGAGCACCGTGTTGGAACAAGCTGGGCTTGTGGTCCCCCTAAGCCTATAATCCACGCTTATAAGTCTGTTATTTCTTCGAGAGGGATTTAACGCCTGGTTCGGTTTACGTTGATATACCGTGGCGGCGCACACATCAAAGTGTCCAGGTGTGCGTGTCACTGTCACGTTCGTCATGTTGATTGTGACGAGTTCATCGAAAATTGAACTGTTCTTACAAAGAGAAAAACTTGTGAACGTGAAAAAAATTCAAACTCGAAGAACTCGACCGTATAATTATGAAAAACAATCTTGTACTGGCGATTGGTATCCGTTAAAAAATTGGACATATTATTTATGAGAAGGATTCCTCGTTTAATTATCATCCTTACTTGTAGCACGTGACACGGCAATTGAACAGTTTTCACCTGACGATGTAATTCCGTAAACGAATACACTTTAAATTGCAACGTGAAATGCGATGGCATGCGAGCCTCGTCCCTAAACGAATCAGTAAAATATTCAAGAAGCGAGGCTGGCCGGGTACCGCGGATTTGAAACGGAAAAACTTTACAGAATTTCCTGGCGCGGCTTTGGCGCGTATCGGCGACGGCGGACGAGCGAGCGTCGCGTCTCTCTGACGTTCGTTCGCGCGCGCAAAAGAGACTTTCGCCGGCTCGAGTGCGCGTGTCGCGCTGCACCGCGACCAAAATTGTTTACCTCGCTCCTTTGAAAAGAAAGGGGAGAGAGTGAGGGAGAGGGTAGAATGAGAACGCCCGAGAGAACGCGAAGGGATGCGAACGTTTCGAGGGTACTCCAAAGTGTCCAAGTCGAATCCTCGTCTCCATGCCAACACGGGTGCAATTCGCAAAAGGGTAAAATTTTATTTAAAGGGACTGCAAGAAAGATTCGCTCGCTCCTCAATATTCGCCTCCCTTCGGAGCTCTTCGTTCGCATCGGTGACCGACATTCGGTCGCAGAAAAAAAATTCAATCTTTAGTTCACCGATCGCTATTGATCGACCCGATAAGAAAGTCTTATTTTCTGCTCGGGGTATATCTTCATTTCAAAGCTCAGGCAGCAAGTACGAGACGAGGTGAGCGAACAAGAATTTTTTCCAAACGA
This sequence comes from Tiphia femorata, assembly GCA_944319695.1. Classification (NCBI taxonomy): domain Eukaryota; kingdom Metazoa; phylum Arthropoda; class Insecta; order Hymenoptera; family Tiphiidae; genus Tiphia; species Tiphia femorata. Next base: position 6,075,224 of record OX090899.1, read on the forward strand.
ACCTGCAGAGTATAAAATAATATTTCGTTTTTAAATGTGGAAATCTACATTCCACCAGAATTTTTCAAAGCTTCTTTTATAAAGTTGGATATACCTGGTTGGAATATTATGGTTTTTGAAAACCGTGGCGTGAAATGTACGAAAATTCGTGCGACGTTTCGTTCCGGTGCAGTTCAGCTTCTCGATGCAACCGACGCATCCGAAAATGCTCTTCACGGCAATTAAACGCCATTGTGGAAAAGATCGTGGACGCGCGCCTCCGTGAACTTAATCGGATCTGATCGGCATCTGCTTATGACAGGAGCGCGGTGTTATAATCCCGGGGATTATGCATTATGCTCGATTCACCACCGTACCACCGGCAGGGGACGCCTGCCCCCCGTTGTATCGGTAAACGAAAACGATAGCTCAGCCTGCGAATCACTTTACACGGATTCTCGGGAGATTGGTAAAAGCAGGACGAGAGTTCGTCGTGACGTGAAAATTTTTTGGTGAAGGCAAGAAACATTAATGATTTAATTTAGTCCGCGTTTTCTGTCCACGATGCATACGTAAGCTTGCCAAAATGTACGCTCTAGTGCAAAGTCGATATCACCCTGAGGTGCTTGAATCGGCCTTCCACCGTTCTAACCAGGGAGCATTTCGATATTGTAATGAGAAATTTTGCAATCTGGTTATCAGGAATTATCATGTTGATATATTTTATTTTGAATAAATGGAGTCGTAAGAAGAAATATTGGACGATGAATCGCAAAAATAGATGGCTCGTGGGTACTGGCTTGCCATTGGCTGCCTACAGGGGACATCGACTTTGCACTTCATTGTACGAGTGTAAGCTTCGGTAGAAGTAACAAAGTGGATAGTTTGTACAAAACATTTCATCGGAATAGAATATTCCTCAATGAAACGCGACACAGTAATACTTTTTTTTTATCCAACGATCCTCGTTCGATCATCATCGCGCGCGTCCCCTCGTCGTGCGATCTTCAACCGCGCCATACGTTACGCGGTCCCAAGAACCTCCCACTCGAAGGTCCTTTTAACGGACCTAACGGGGCTACAGGGTCATCGTAAACCCCACGTAAGTAAGTAAGTGTCCCATTGTTACGGGGTTACGCTTGGCCCCCGTAGAACGCAACGAAAGCAGTTAAAGGAAACTGTTCAGCGGAGCGTGCCTCGAGAGGGCCACCACAGTCTGTCTAATTCTTTGAATATTAGCGAGATCGACTGGTCTCCCCTTTTTCGTTGCCGCGGCCACCCTCGTAGCACCCGCGACACATCCGGAATGCAAGATCGGAACGAGGATAGGGAGCTCGAGATTCGTTCAAGTGCGATGCAGCATTTCTTCTATCTCCCCTATTTTATCGTAACTTCGTTTCCTTTTTCTTCTTCTTCATCGACATTTCGATGATAATTTCCATCGATAATTTCCGATTACTACGGGTTTTACCGAGTCTCTTAACTCTCCTCGAACTTTGCCAATCGTCATTCTTCGAGCCGTAGAATTTTCGCCTTCAGAAAAAGTTTGCTAAGGACATGAATTCGCGTTTCTATAAAAATTCCGTAGTAATTCGAGGTAATCTCTTCTTCGCACTAAACCATTTGCCAATTCTTGTAACGCTTGCAGATGGATTACGCGACAAGGTATCAACATTTTTTTCCAAGGGAGTACCACCATTGAATGGAATCGTCTCGCGACCTCCATTGAATCTCGAAACACAGAAATGTAATATTTCCGAGCCTCGATTCTCGGTGTGCTTAGGAAGGGTTGATAACTCTCCTGGTCTCGACGATGGAAGACGTACCGGAAAGCGGCACGGTGGTGACACACCGTTACGGAATAAAAAAGAAATGTACTCATGATACCCCTTCAATTCCACGGCCCTTGCCACCGGAGGTCGACGAAAGTTTCACGCGTGCACTCGATAACAGGAACGTTCCATCCTTCTCGTGTACGACAGGTGCGTGTAAGATGGAAAGGGACCTTATCTGAAAAGGCGCGAAGAGGTGCTAGACGATGCAAGTGCTTCTCTCTCGTTCTCTCCCACTCTCAGCTCGTTTCTCCTTGTCGTTCCACCCTCCTCCTGTACTCTTTGTCTCCATCCCTCGTCCATTCTCCCGGGCACGCGTGTCCTTCGACCGTTCTCATTTGCAGTTTCCTTTTAACGGTAATCCACAAACTCGAAAGGGCCTCCACATCCTCGCGTTTGGCTTCTTAAAATTCGATGAGATTCTTAGAGTCACGCGATCTCTTCACCATTTCTTCACTACTATCCCTTCGAACCTTTTCACGAGTGATTCCACTTTTCGTGAAATTGAAGAGGATCAACATTCGAGACTGTACATCTAGCGATCGATACCCGTGGCGACTACGCGAGGTTGTAGAAATTTTACGTCTGGTGTAAATCAGATCAAAGAAGAGTAGTGTATTATTAGAGCAGTGTATTCTATCTTCGGCGAGAAAATTCCAGGCTACTGGATTTTTTTCTCAATCGTTCGCGGTCTGTGGACCGAGAAGCTGGCGGATTCGAAACGGACGAACGAGCAAGGCCCGTTCGACGACGAGGAAGCCGATGGGGACGCGACGCACGGAGGTAGGAGGAGAAATTGTTATTTCAAGGGAACGGTCCGTCAGTTCGTTTGTCCGTGGCTCTCCGGAGACGGGAGATGCCGCGTGTAAACAGAGAAAGCTAAACGAGATAGGGATATAACTGGTGTGTACGTAGGGCCGGGAGAAGGACAGAAGGAAATGTTCGCTTCGCGAGAGGCTCCCGTTCGTTGTGAGAACGAAAGAGAGGAAGAGACGAGCGAAAGGAGGGAGATGAACGAAAACTAGGATTCGAAGAGCCGAAATACTATTGATTCGTCGTCGAGGGAAAGTAGGTCCGATTGATAAATCTATTTGGCGAGCTGGACAGACACGTGGAGCTGACTCTACAATTAAAAAAAGAGAGAGCAAGACACCGATCAAATCTTTCTCTCACTGTATACGTCGCTTTGACAATTTATTTCTCTGTTCCTCGAGGTACTCGTGCTTTTCCTTTTTCACATTTTCAAAATCATTTAAGAGAGTATCACGAAACAAAATTGGATCCTAAAAAATTGCAGCTCGAGAAGAACAAGAGAAATGATGATACCTATGATAATGATGTGTCGAGGATTATATGGAACGAGTGATTCGTGATCGTGGACGAGTTGGTGAGTGACGGGCAAGGTGAACGGTAGTAAGGACGAAGAACTAAAACGAGGAAGGGACTGCGGATTCAGAAGGTGAAGAGGTGCGCGAGAGAGCCAGAAGTCTTGGAGAGGACGCGTCCCAATGCGCACGGATCGGTGTTTACTTTCGGTAGGCCGGCGGCCGTGGCAAGGTAGACGAACGAACGGACAGTCTGAGCGTGCGAGGCGCGTAAGGCACGCCGGGACCGTCGACCCCTTGGACAAGGCAAGGGCTTCAAGGCCAGCGGGGGTTCCATCGAGAGTTTGCTCAATGCGCGAGGGTAAGGGCGAAAGGAGAGAAATGGCAAGGGCCGGTGTCGGTATTAAATTCCGATTATTTTCTGATTAACTCGCGCTGTCAGGTACGCGAATGAAAGTCACCTCGAATTCCAGGGTGTCTGACACGACGCCAATCCTTCAAACGAGTCTTTACCTCCCCCAACAAAATTTCTACTACCACTCATTCGCCAAAAACGAAAAAGCACAAACCAGACGATTATCAGACGGTAATACTTCCTTAAATTCCATTACGTCTAATCCTCCACCACGATGCAGCTCCAAAACCCTCTTGATTAAGACGATTAAGCGGTCGAACGAACGGTTGTCGCAGGTTAATGCAAACGAAAGAGCATGCCAGCGTGCCTTCGAGTACTTTTCCTTCTTCTTATTTTTTTAGCAAATAAAAAGCTGGTGGGTAGCGAGTAGTAGTCTTGTTAGCCTGCGTGTTCACTCGTAACGAGGTCACGCCGGGGTGTGAAAGGAGAGAAGGAAAGGAAAGCTCGAATAGGGTCAAGCTCGGGGGTGGGTTAGGACGAAGGAAGGGTGGCAGAGACGCTCTGCCAGTGGTGGTGGTGGTGGTTGACGGTGGGCCGGTGTTAAAGCGAACGATTTGATCGAGTTAGAGTAACGTCATTACCGCGGGCCTACATTGGGGGTTGACGCGGCCACCACCGGAAGGCGCGGCACCCCTTCGCGGGAGGCACAACAGGCCTCTCGGGCAATTTCATCCGACACCAACTCCTCACGGATTATCCGGGAGAAGCCCCGGCAAGCGGTTCCTACCGTGCCTCGGGCCACCACCGCCACCAGTCGCGCGCTTCGTCCCAGCCGCATTCGAGCTTTCCCATGCGTATGGGTAATCGTTTGTCTCCTCGCTCCTGTGTACTCGTTATTGTGCCACCAGCCCTATTGAGGATGTAATTATTGCGCTCGAGGTGCCAAGAGATAGTTAGGTCGTGTGAGTGGAAAAAATTGTAAGAAGTTCAAGAGTTCACCCACATCTCCGAGACTTTTATAGGAAGATGGGACAAGGAGAGAATTAATCTTGAGTAATTGAAGTTACTGGGTGGTAATTGAGTAATAGCCTTTCGCTTGGGTTTTGTAAGAAGATACAGTAGAATGGAATGGGATTAGAGTAGGAAGTTTTGCTTTCGGTTTCTTGGGTCAAACGCATTTCCGAGATTTAGATGTGCGATGTGAAAGTTCATTGGGCGATATAACAGGAGGTTTCTTCTGGCAATTGATGCATAAAGGAAAAAGTAAGTGTGTGCGAGTAACTCTACCAGAACGAAAGCAGGGACGAAGGGGTCTGTAGGGTGCATGCTTAATCTGGTAGCTTTAACGAGAAGACTCATCGGGGTCGAAATGTGCCTTCGTCTCTCTACCTTCGCTCATACGAAATCGAGAAAGACTGGGAAGAACGAGTAAAGAATGCGAACGGAAACGAGCACGGGACGACGATGAAGTTGCGAATACTACCGGGATCAACCCGACGTCAAATTATGATTAGGGGCTGTTAATTGTCCCGTGTTGACCCTGCTGAGTGGTGCTGCCTCGAGGGCAAACACGATGCCCGTCTCCCTTTTGTTGTTTTAACTCAATACCATTGGGCGAGATGGGGATGACTTACCGATTACCCGCCGGGATGTCTGGAAGCCGAAGGGCGTTCCGCATCGCAAATAGGAATGACTTTCTGGTTACATTAAGGCCGTCTCGTATATCCCAAGGAAGAAAGAGAGATGCTGGGCAATCTTTTTCACAGGGTGCAGATGATTCTCCTAACCACGACACTTCTTCCCATCTCGAATCTCCTTCGATTCGATAACACGTTTAAAACAGCGAATTTCGACATCGATCCACCTGGCACTCTTTACTTCGGAATCACGTCTATCTAAAATCCAGGATCAGCTTCGAATCAGTTTCTAATGCACCGATTTCGCGTCCACGCATGATAATACAGAACGTAAGACGTTCTTTACGCGGTATAGGAGGATCGTCTAACGAAAATGTACGACGCACAGTGGACACCGTATTTCTTCCGAAAATGAAGTCGCGTAAAATTGAAGTGGAATAAACCCGGCAGGTACCGAGCAACGAGACATACCAAGATCTCCTTTGCCCGATCCTCGCGCATTGATGGCGCTTTAATCGTGGAACCTTTTGCGAGCCTTTTGCGTCTCTAATTTTAGATGAGCCTCGAGTGCCGAGGGTGGATACGCCCAATGGAGAAGGGGTAGGAGGAGAGGGCAGGTGGTGCCGCTCTGTTTGCCGTTGCAATGTATGCACCCTCGCCTCGTTTGCAACGAGAGAGTGCAACCGGGTTGCACTCGAGTCGACGGCACTCTCCTTCTCATCCACCCGTCCCACTTCCGTGACGTGGCCGAGAGTAAAAAAGAGTGATTTGAATGACCCGCGAGGAGGAGCAACACCTTCGGGCAAAATATAATAACCGAGTAATGGCGGAGCGTGGTACACCACTCTTCCGTGAAATGTATCTGGCGTTTCGGGTAATTAGAAATTCTGCGTTGCTCTTGATTTTAAAAGTTTATAAATCGCCGAAGAGATTAAACCTTGGATTATCTCGATGGGAGGTCTGAACCACGAGACAAAGAAAAAACAGTGAGAACGAAGGTATGAAGGGGGATGCTTGAGCCAAGGGTGCAAGAGAAATGCAATTACGTCAGCCGCATGCTGCCGTCGCACCAACGATGACGGTAGCAACGAAGTTGCCGTCGCAGGGAGCGAACATCGGATCACCTTGCTAAAATGTGGCTGTCCACCTCGTTCTGGGTGGACACTTCTATCCACCCAGCAGACACAGCTCCACTGCAAAACTGCACCCTGGTGCATTCATGCTCGCGTTATTATCCGGTGAGAGTACTCAAGACGGTGACACTCAGGAGGTGAAGAGGAGCGCGAGAGAGATAAGCAACGAAGTAAAACGTAGAAAAAATTAAAAGAACAACGTGTAACGACGTCAGGTAGATAAAATCGTGCGAATCGGAAAAGTTTCGTGGCTTCGTCTAGCTTGCGCGTGGTGCATATTGTACGGCGTTTGCTTTTAGAAGAAGTTTCCCAGAGCCTGACCGCACGGTCTCATTTATGGTGAAAATTTCGAACGCAAAGGCGTTCGGTTCGATAATGCCAACCTCGTTGTACCACCCAGACCGTCCGCGAGATCGGGTTTTAATTTAGCCACGCGGGAATCGAGGAAAAAGGATTGCCTGCGTGTCACGCGCCATTACCCTCGTCCCGCCTTCGCCACCGTGAATAATACGGTTACGACGCGATACTTTTAAATTACTATTATCAACGTTCGCTACGGTTATGCACGCCCTTTGCACTCCCGTGCGCGCGCGCGCGCGCGCACGGTTTCATTTATTTAAATTTCGCGGGCCGCGGCCTTCGCGACTTACATCGGCGATTCAACGTTTGACGTCGCTCGCCGCGCGAGCTTTTACTTTTTAATTAATGTCCCCTCTCACCGGCTCTCCTCTCGCTTCTCTCTCGGCGCTCTCTCGTTTCTCTCTTGCTTCACTCGCTTCTCTCGCTCCTCTCGCTACTTTTTCCACCCTCCCACCCCCACCCGACGTCTCTCTCCACTCGAGCGCCCATCACCGCGAACGCGATTTTTTCCTTCGCCTCCTTTCCTCCTTTTTCGTTACTCTTTCTCCTTCCACCACCGCCCGCCTCCCTCCCCCTCCTCATCCTCCTCTTTCACTTCATTCTAATTAATTTCTCCATCCCGCGGCTGGCCTGGCCAGGCCGTCGCGCTTTTAACGAGCTTTAAAATCGTCCCTGACTACGTCAGTGACGAAATTTATAAGCCGGTGAGACGAGCTCTTTATTCTCCACCATTCATTCCCTTCGTTTTTCCTTTTTTCCCTTGCCTCTCGTTTCCACCCTCGCTCGACCGACCCGCGTCAGCGGACGCACGCCTCGCGTCCATGAAAAGCTCGATTAAATCTTAAAGATGAGGAAGTTGGGCGAAACACGAGGTACCACCGAAACGTTCGTGAGAACTGTGCGAATGGAACCGGCAACGGTCAATTCGATGAGGTCGCCACGGCTCGACGAGAGTTTTCGAATAAAATATGGAGGATGTTTATTCAACTTGGTAAAAGAATCGAGTGGAGGAACAAATCGTCGTTGGAATCGGATGGAAGACGCGAGATGTTTAGAAAGTTTTGCAAGTTGTAGAACAAAAATGGTGTGTAGAACGAAACTGACGCAGAGAGAGAGAGAGAGAGAGAGAGAGAGAGAGAGAGAGAGAGAGAGAGAGAGAGAGAGTATTGTAAGAGTGTCGCGAGAGAAAAGATGGAAGGACGAATGATGAAGGACAAGGGAAGGGGGTGCAAGTGAGGCGGTACCAAAATCGGAAGGGATTGTAATTCGCCTCTAATGCGGCACTCGACGGCTAGTAGTAGCAGCAGCTGGCTGGCTCGTTCGACGTGGGGCCCTCCGCTTTTTCATTCGCCACTCGCTCGCTGGCAACAGTAGCAGCAATAATAATAACAATGCCGCTAACAATACCAGGAGTGGCCAGGCACCGTAACAATGGAAGGGCTGCACTTGGGTGTAACAATGCGAGCGCAAAATGGAGGGAAGGAGGGCGCATCTGTGTGTCCCTTTCGTAAAGAGACATCGAGTAGAGAGCGGACGAAAGAGAAAAAGAGCGAGAGAGAAAGAGAGAGAGAGAGAGAGAGAGAGAGAGAGTCGCGAACGCATAGGGTTGCGAAGAGACCACGCGAAGTTCGCGTACACACGAGAGAAGTGGAAGGCTCGTGCTCCCTAGCATTGCTCCAATCTGTAACTGCTAGTGTGCAACATTCTCCTTGCACTCGAGTTTCTACTCTCGTAATCGTGATTTTTAACTCGTCGATGGCACGGATATTTCTCACGAATTGCGCCGAAGATCGTACTTGACGAACGTCTAGGCGATAATTGATTCGACGGTGCCTATCCATCGATGCGCCATTATTTCCTAAATCATCGATACGCACTTTGCCGCGAGCTCCACTATTACACGTCTAGGGCTCGCAATTAACAGCGAGTAAAAGTGTCATCGATCTCGAGCGTCTATCGCGCTTCGTCGACGATTCACGATGGTGCTCACAGATCGAATGCTAGGCGTATCACGATGTACAGATTGGACGTGCGCGTGCCTACCGATGGGTGTAACACGCATATGCATACTTTACACTTCACGGCATGAAGGACCTCGTTTGGCTTCTATTTGTCCCTAGATGTCCAAGAGCTTCCGATACTTGCGTGCCCGCTGAGTAACCTCCGTGTGCATGAGGAGAGAGTGAGAGGAATGAAAGAAAATGAGTGAACGCAAGGGAAAAGTGAAAAATAAAATAGAGAGAAAGAGAGAATTTCATATCGAGAATGGTTCTCAAGGTAGCCAAGGAACATTGATATTTCGAAAGCCCTTTACGATTTTTTAAAGAATCTTCCTCTTTTGATTTCCTCTCGACAAATAATTCGTGTTTCTCCAACCTCTTTTCATAACCTATTGAGTAAATGATTTACAACGCAAAAATATTTCTATTATTTATTAATGAAATATACGATCACTTCTTTTATTTCGAGGTTCTCCATACGGACGACCATCTTTGAAAAATATCAATGCATCAAATTCGACGTATAGTACATGGGTGTTTGTTGATTTTAAGAGTTGACGTTAAAATTATTCTGACCGACGCGACGTGGCCACATCTTTAACCGATCCTCTCTGACAACGAGTACGCTCATCCTTCTCTCTTCCTCTTCAAGTTTTTCTCCTCCTCTTTCCTTCCTGCTCCCCTCATCCTCTCTCATCATCCTCTCACTTCTTCTCACTTTCTCCCTTCTCCTTTTCTATCTCTCTTACTCCTTCTCTCCCTCCCTTACGGTCCTCATGACCGCCATTCATGGGCCAAGCGAGATCCGAGTACCATCGAGCACGAAACTCGTTATCGAAACTTATGCACCGTTTCTATGTTTACGCCCTACCGGTCCCGCGTATCCGTGTGAAAACCACCGACTGATTGCAATCAGGGGCCCTTTGCCCACTTCTATGTGCATGGAGAGTCAGTGAGCGAGTGAGAGAATGAGAGAGAGAATGAGAGAGAGAGAAACCGACTCCTGACGGTAGTCAAGATTCCAGGCTTCACGTGCATATGGATCGTTATGCCGACTGTGACAGTAAATGAAACGATGGCGAGCACAGTTGCTGTTTCACGGCGAAAGCTTCCGTATTTTCACGTTGTCCGTTTATCGACACACGCGTGAATGTTATTACAAAATAAATTATTGCTCTTAAATAGCAAAAAGGGATCGAAATTCGAGGTACACGAGCCACGCTTATCGTTGGCTCGAGCCTTCAACGTCTTAAGTCTCTTTTTCGTAAAACAGGTCCTTCTTAAGAAGATACTTAACGAAATTATTTTTACTGTCCATCGTTCTACTAATGTTTGATTCGAAAATAACGTTATTAACATTAACCGTAGAGAGGAACGAAGAAAAAGGAGTTCTGTCTCGATAAACGTTTATCTTGCATTCGCCATTACGAATTTGACTTGGACTCCATGAGAGAGAGAGAAAGAGAGAGAGAGGAGTAAGGTCGACTGACGATTGGATCGGTAGATGGCTAGAGAGATCAGACAGATTAGACCGATCGAACGGAGGAGACGGGCCGCAGACAGTACGGCAGACTGGAATTGAGGGGAGACCAGCCGGGCTGGGCATGTGCGCGTACGCAGGATGCGCCCAATGAGGCGCGCAACAATTATTTATTGTTGCCAGACCGCTGCGTCCAGCCAGCCAGAGACCTGTTTGACCAATAAAGATCGCTCGTTAAAACGCGATCCCCGCCGGATCTCAGACCCGCCGTCTGTCGGACAATTCGATTCGTAAAAATCCGATGCGCTCGACCGAGTCTATAACGTTCTTCACTACTGTTTAATTTTCCACACACTGATTCGATAATTTATCAGTGGGGAGAGTAAGTTAGAGAAACCTTAAATTTTAAGGAAACGTGCCGGAAGCACTAGATCGTCACCAAGTAAGATACCGTGGTACCTCGCAAGAGCAAGAAAATCATTGGCTCTCGTGATCGAATGTATTGTCAGGCAAGGATATTTTTGTAATTTGTTTATCTTCCATTTTCTAGGTAGAGGTTCGCGATCTTTTTGATAGTTTCTAAATTTGTAAGCTCGTGTAATCCTACACGGATCATGATGATAGTACAATATGGATGAATTGGGAAAATCTTGGATACGAAGCAAGTCCATTTTGTTGGGAAATTCGTGTTGCTGGTGAGTGACGAGTAGACGATGAATGACAATTATGTGGAATGAACGGTCCTAAAGCACAATGGAATGTGACCAGGTTGCATCGATGGCCCTCGATAAGGTTCCAGTGGAGAGTGGTTCCAGGCAAAGGAAGGAAGCGTAAACATTGGCCCGGATACCCGAAATCTCCTTTCTCGCCTGTGCACACATATTCTCGTTGACTTACGTTGACTCGCGTCAACCCACGCTGACGCGCGTTGTCTCTACCCCACCCCTTTCCACCCAAGAACCAAGATTCCTTCTGTCTTTATTATACTTCAGCGTGGACAATTTGTTCGGCTCACGGTGGGGTGCGGAACGACGCACAGTGGGCCGTTTGACGATTCTAGCTGGACAAAAATAGGAAAATCACTTTCTCACGGAAGCGAATGACAATTATTTATTTCGATAGTCAAGACCTCAAAGTATCCTGGCATATGCAATATTTCCTCTGAATAAGTCGTTAAATAAATTATAATTAACATTGAAGTCAGAGTAAGACTAGCTAACCAAAGTAGTCGTTTCAAGTCACCTGCATTCAATCTTACACCACACAAGTGTTTGTGGGACGATAAGTTTCGTTGATGGCTCGATATACAGGGTGTCCCGCAATAGGTGTAATCCCCGCGAAAGGGTTGTAGCTGAAATAATTCTAAACAACATTTTCCTTTGCGAAAAAGTTGGACGAGGCTTAATTTTTGAATTACTAAGGAAAAACATAAGCGAATGAGCGCGCCCGTAAAGCCCGCGCTCAGGGCCGTCATGCTCGCCACTCACCGCGGTTGTAGACGGGCGCATCGCAGTGGTAAGCCACGAAGCGTTGGACAGAAATTATGTCGAATAACAAATTAAAATTCCAGAATAACTTCAGATGGCGAACCCCAGAAGGCGACGGGATGCCTAATGCATTTCCCGATGCAAAAAAATTAGGATTAGGATTAGGTTAGATTAGGTTAGATTAGGTAGATTAGGTTAGATTAGGTAGATTAGGTAGATTAGGTTAGGTTAGATTAGGTTAGATTAGGTAGATTAGGAACCCTAATCCTAACCTAATCAACCTAATCCTAACCCTAACCTAATCCTAACCTAATCTAACCTAATCTAACCTAACCCTGACCTAATCCTAATCCTAATCCTAATTTTTTTGCATCGGGAAATGCATTAGGCATCCCCTCGCCTTCTGGGGTTCGCCATCTAAAGTTATTCTGGAATTTTAATTTGTTATTCGACATAATTTCTGTCCAACGCTTCGTGCCGTTCCACTGCGATGTGCCCGTCCACAACCGCGGTGAGTGGCGAACATGACGGCCCTGAGCGCGGGCTTTACGGGCGCGCTCATTCGCCTATGTTTTTCCTTAATAATTCAAAAATTAAGCCTCGTTCAACTTTTTCGCAAAGGAAAATGTTGTTTAGAATTATTTCAGCTACAACCCTTTCGCGGGGATTACACCTATTGCGGGACACCCTGTATAAGTACAGATCTCTAGTTTACAAAACCTGTTGGTTTTTTGCTGTAACTCCAATGGTTTTCGTGTAGCACCATTTTCAATTGTTATGTGCAACTTTTCGTAATTCTCATATATAATTAGACTTACAATTTGAGTGCTGCAGAGTTCCGCGATGGGCTTTGGTGCGTCTGAAAGCTTATTCCTTATCCTATGGAATGTCAAAAAATTTGTGTGCGGTCGCCTGCGGCTCCGGTTGTTATTTCAATTGTTATAAGTAACCGCGCGGTACATCCCATAGTATATCTCCAGAATTAATAAAATTCTGAAGAAACGGCTCATTGGATTGGAATAAAATTTGACAAATTAATCGAAGATGTACTATTGTGCTTATATTAAACTTTCCAGCCCGCCATTTGTAGCCGTTTCAAAATGTCGGTTATTGATATTCATAGCAAAGTTGTATTCTCTTGAACTCTCGTCGGAACTAGACAAAAGTTGAAAGATACGTGCAAATTATGTCAAAAAGTATATTGTCAAATTTTTAAACTTTTGTCTGAACAAATCCAAAATGGCGGCCAACTGTATATTTCATGTACATTTTCGGTAACTGTTATCCCATCCCGCCGAAACTTTAAACATGGATGTGAATTAGAATAACATTTTCCAATACCGTCACTTTATGTATGTGAGATTTTCACCTTACTCGCTGTCCTCAGAATAATCTTCAGAATCACTCTGCTGTAAATAAGATTTATCTACAGAAAGTACATCTTCGATTAATCTGTCAAATTTTATTCCAATCCAATGAGCCGTTTCTTCAGAATTTTATTAATTCTGGAGATATACTATGGGATGTACCGCGCGGTTACTTATAACAATTGAAATAACAACCGGAGCCGCAGGTGACCGCACCCAAATTTTGTGGCATTCCATAGGGTAAGGAATAAGCTTTCAAACGCACCAAAGCCCATCGCGGAACTCCGCAGCACTCAAATTGTAAGTCTAATTATATATGAGAATTACGAAAAGTTGCACATAACAATTGAAAATGGTGCTACACGAAAACCATTGGAGTTACAGCAAAAAACCAACAGGTTTTGTAAACTAGAGATCTGTACTTATATATCGAGCCATCAACGAAACATATCGTCCCACAAACACTTGTGTGGTGTAAGATTGAATGCAGGTGACTTGAAACGACTACTTTGGTTAGCTAGTCTTACTCTGACTTCAATGTTAATTATAATTTATTTAACGACTTATTCAGAGGAAATATTGCATATACCAGGATACTTTGAGGTCTTGACTATCGAAATAAATAATTGTCATTCGCTTCCGTGAGAAAGTGATTTTCCTATTTTTGTCCAGCTAGAATCGTCAAACGGCCCACTGTGCGACGACGAGAGTGGCCTACGAGTACCGTTTTGTATTCGAACACGAAGAATTAGCAATTCCAAGCTCGGAGCAGTAAAAATTCGCCTCGTTAAAAATGTTCGTTCGCGAGTACAATGAATACGAACTGTACGGACTTCGACGTAAGAGAGAAGCTGTGAATTATAAAAGTGAGCATTTTTTGTGTTTTTGAAAACCCGAAATGGAACCTGGTACACTTTAGAACCTACGCGTCCGCGACGTTTCTAATATTCTCGTGGGTCTCGTACTTGTTTTCAACTCCTGCATTCAAAATAATTTACCCTGCGTGCACGTAGGTGGCCTGTGACGATCGATCGGACAAGTCGAGGAGGTTAGATGGTACGTGCTCGTCCCGAAGATTGGTCTTAGACGAGGTCTCGGACGACCAAGACCCTTGGAGGTCCGAGTCGATCGATTGGATTGGGCTAGAGAGGACCGTGGATACATGCCGTGCAGGTTGAAGCAGCCGGTATCGGTGCCATTACTATTACTACCCCCCGACATCCCAGTAATTAATCTGGTCCAGGCAATTAATTCTCAACCTACGCACCCTGCCTACCCGTAGAGGTATCCGAACACGCATGAATCTGTACCGCGTCCTTGAGTATCGTGTTACGTGCTGCTCCGATACCAGTTGGCCCACCCCGTGAACCCGGGCCGAATTCCACCGAGACTATTACGGATCATCGATAATTGATTCAATTCGAGCATTGATGATAGTGCCTGACGATCGAAGCGCTCCGAGGAAACCGATTGTGGGAATCGATTTCGATAATTCATCGAGAATTCAGACCAATATTCGCGTCTTATAATGATATCCACCCTTTGCCTTGAGAAATCTCCACGAAACAGGCAGTGATTTGACTTTCAGTGCTTGTTTAAGAATCAGAGATGATGCACGGTGTACTGGCAGGCAAATATTTTAATTGCAAGTAAAAATCCTTGCTCTCTTTCGTCACTTCAACGAGTACGGGTGATTTCATTTCGTCCTATTCGAAGATATGCGAGTGGCATAAGTTCGAACAAGGTACGTTCATTTTGCATTCACTATGTAAATCACGTCGTCGAGAGTTACAAATTAAAATTTCAATCTGAAATTTCTTCTTCTCAAATTTCAATATCACCTACCTGCGTGGGCGTCAAGTGTATGAGGGAGGCCAGATGCTCGCGTTCCGGTGCACTGAGATACTTTTGCTGCTTGAATCGCCTCTCGAGCTCGTAAACTTGGGCCTGAGTGAAGAGGACGCGTCTCTTCCGTCTCTGAGCCAGTGGGAACTGCATCGCTCCGACGCCCATTCCGACGCCGACGCCAACACCGACGCCAACCCCCATGCCCGACGACTTGGTAACGTCGCCCATCGACTGGCCTACCGAGCAGCCGGCCATATTGGTCCCGGCGCCCGCCGCCCCCATCAGCCGCGAAACTGCAAAACATATTGGAGAAATCGGAAGTGATACCTGCTCCGGAGAAAAGTGTCACGAATAAGTTCTCAAAAATCGCAAAGGTGTGTCTCTTATTTTTCTCGTTATACACTTTCATTACATCGTTTCTCGATCCAGGAACGAAACGGTGAAGCTTACTAACACGTTGATTGCCACGTTATCTCAATTTTGGCGACTGTTTAATTATCTATCGGTTAATAACTGTCACGGTGGTCATCGGTGACCTCCAGAAAAATCATTAAAAAAATGATTACAATTTACAGCAGTTGAAAGATCATATATTAGTCAAAAAAACACACAAAAACATGGGAAATCGCAGTCAAATTGTAGACCACCACGTCACCAGAATTTTAACGACTGATTCATTATCTATGGGTTAATCATCCTTCAAAATATCTATTTACTTCATTCGTGATCAGGCACAGAAAACGTCACCCGAATTCGACTGTGACGTGACGATCAAAGTGTTAAAGGAATCGGAGTACATGCCAATTCGGACGAACCTATCGTTGTCTAGTAAAGAGTGTTTTTCCTTTGCGGCTCGAGTAAATCCTTCGTCGAGCACACGTAAATGAGCCTTCGTGCGTATAAAAAAAGATATCCATTTCTCCTTTATCCAATGGTTATAGCGATCCACGATGCTCTCGCGTAGTAAGTCATCCGTCGAAGGTGCGGAACGAAAAGTGCTTCTGAAATTCTCGAGGTTCCATCGCGAATGGACCGTGCGGCGTCAATTACCATCCATTTCGTAACCGGTCAAGAGTCGCGAGGAATGTATCCTTTGGAATTCGAACCGACCGGATTGAGGACTCGAAGGAGCGGACGACGACGGCTAGATAGAGAGCACGAGTAGAAGTAAAAGACAGCGAGAGTAAGGTGAGAGAGAAGAAAACGCTCCAACCCCCGCGTCAGTTGGCGAGGAGCCGTCAGGAACCGAACGAAGACGACGAGGCCGGACAAAGGAGACGATTTAGAGGCGGCCGAAAGCGCTACGTCATCGTAGCACGGGAGGTCCCGAGTGGAGGAGCCTCGAATTATTATCTCTGTGAGAACCTCATTCTCGTCCTGTCAGAGGGGGATGAAGACTTCGATGATGGCGCGGAAGGAATACAGCTTCCCTTCTTTCCATTCCCTTCACCTACGATCTCCGAGCGAGGAACAAACAGTCACGAATTTGTTTGCCTTTTGCGGGGATGCATCCTCTCTCAAGAGAGCGCAGACCTCCGGGAGATTACGCGCGCGTTTATTGCTCTTGGATTTTTGGGTTACCGTCGGAGAAACACTCGTCTTATCCGTTCCTCGATCGTGTCAAAGCCCATCCCGAATTTCTATTTACAGCCTACTTAGGAAATTCGCGAATCATCATCGTAAATTGTTACCCGATCGTCGTTAGATGCAGGTGGGCATTGCCCCGTGTTTATACTAGCTTTCGCATTCGCAATAAGGGCTTGAATATTTTAGATTCTTAAACGAGCGTCTTTCGTTCTCGAGCTTAACGCACATAAAGGGTAGGTATTCATTGCGGAAATATTTGCATTCGAGGATTGCCGGTGAATACTCGAGGAAGCAATCAGCGAGACAGATAAAGGAACGTGGTTGGAAGGTACCCGTAGTCGCGGAGCTCGATATTAAATTTTATTTCTCTAAATTTTCAGCGCCGTCTTCATTCTCTCGTTCGCGTTACTTTAACGGGTATCTGGGTACATTAAGTTTACATTTTTCGAATTTTCGTCGGTAAACGAATCTTTGCTCGTGCATTAATGCGTCATCAGAATAGGAAGAACCAAACCCTACCCAATCCTCGTCTCGCTTCGGTTCACAATTTCTCCACGGTGGACCTCGTCGCCTGACCCGTGCTCAAAAATAAATTCTCCCTTTCTAGCTCCATTTTCTCCTTCCCTCTCCGTCATCCTCCGCACACTTTCGATTATCGGACGCCTTACACCAAACGTCCTTGTCCCCTTTTCTCATTCCTCCTCGAAGCATCGAATCCCAAAGAGATGTGCTCGACGCACGGTATCCTCGACTTAGAACTCCCCCTTTGGTAAAGTCCATCGCAATCGCGGGCCTCCTTATTTGTTTAACTAAAATCTTCCGCACTGCCCGTCGGCCACGCACGTTCTACCAATCGATACAAACCTCCTCGAGGAAGTTCTAGCGCGTGAAGGAAACTCGAGAAGAAAACAGAGAACGTGTCCAATTTACGACGAAGCTCTCGTATATCATCCACCGACCGAAGAAACCTCTCTGCTCCGAATAATCCCAAACTCAAGCCAAAGCTAAATTCCCTAAAGAGCACACACCTCGCGTGAACAGAGGCTAAAGCAATCAAACCAAGGTACTCACTGGCAAACCGTGGATCGTTGGTGGTCGGTGGAGCTGGCGCGTACCATGGATGATGATGAGACGAGACCGCGTGAGATCTCATGGGATCGGTGGCGGTAGCTCCACCGCCCACACCAGGTCCGGCATGATGATAAGGCGACAGCTCGGCGGCGCAGTATTGATACTGGGACGTGAGCTGCATGGTGGCGTAAGGATTGCCCATTGCGCTCATGCCGCCACCGGGTCCGGCACCGCCGCCGCCGGCACCAGCCCCACCGCCGCCGCCACCGGCTCCGTTCGCGCCCGTAACCGGTCCCGGGGTGCTACCGCCCGGCGTGGAGCCACCGTGTAGCGGTGGACTTCCGCTGCTCGCGCTCGAACTGCCGGTGTTTCCGCCTACGCGGGCGCCGCAGGCGTTCCCGTAAGGCGAGCCCTGTGGATGCGTAACGACGCCGACGCCGACGGCGGCGGCGGCCGCGGCCAACTCCAACTTCCTGTAGGACTCCTCGATCGGCGATAGGATGTCCGTGACGCTGAAGGGGGTAGTGTGAGCGCCACCGGCGGCCTGCACGTGAGACGAGTGTTGCTTAGGCGAGAGGCTCATGGCGAGGTCGATCCCGTTCAGGTCCGGCAAGAGGCTAGCCTGCTCCAGCTGCGTTTGCTGTTGTTGCTGCTGTTGCTGCTGGTGCTGGTGATACCCGGTAGCATTACCGTTTCCCTGATTAGCACCGTTCCCGCCTCCGCCTCCACCGCCTCCGCCGTTGCCACCGCTCATCTCGGCGAAGCCACCGGCGCCGTCGAAGTACTTGAAGCTCACGCCTCGCGGAATCGTGGAGCCGGCGTTAGCCGCGATAACGGCGTGACATTCTCATGGTTGCTTCTATTATCACTCTTTCTTTCTCTCTAGCTCGATTTATCACTACGGTTTCAGCTCGTTGAGCCTCGGGCGGAGAATTCCGCGAGAGGTGACGGAGAACGCGCGCGCGCGCTCCGCTCGACGCGGCTCGCGCGCTCACGGGAGCCGTGCCGAGAGGATCACCGTTGAAGAGCACTGATCAAGGATCACTGGGTATGGGGAAAAAGTTTATTCGTGATTGCTCCCCGGGGTGCTCGTGCACAGAACACAAAACCTTTTTTCTCTAGCACGGATTAATAGTAACTTCGCGCGCGTCTTGGTAACCTGGACGGCGGAACCTTTGAGGAACACCGGGGGTATGATTTTATCACTGGGCCGACACTCGCGTAATTATTTCACGATGGCGGTTGTGGCAATGATTCACCGGATCTTGTGGCTCGCGGCTGTCGCACTTTCTCGATGATCGTTCTCTGACGTCGATGACATCGTCGTCATTATCGATGACATTCTCGTAGTGATTATCCTCGGTGCATCGAGCACGATGTTCACCGCTTTCACCGTGTACGACGTCACCATGGTAGGGCCACTAGCGCGAACACGAGGAGCACTCGTGGAACGAGGACCGAAAGGTACGCGACGTGCACGGAGAGGAATCATCGGCGCGGCGAACTTTATTGCGAGAGTAACGTTGCTGTTGGGTGTCACTGGGATTTTCACTGGGACGAGCAACGTGCGAATTGGGCTCGCGGTGCCCGCTTTTTCTTCGCCACTCTGGTAGGTCCATCGCGAAGAACGAAAGTCGTGGTTGAGCGAGTGGTGGAAGGACGCACGTGAGCACGCGACAAGCGAAGGAGGAGGTTGGACGAGGCACACATGACTTGGTAGCACTTGGTAGACTCGGAGAAGCTCGTGGCCGGCCAGAGCCGGCCGGTGGCGGCCGACTGAATTGGGCTCGATCCCTTGCTGCGCTTTTACTCGAGTCGCTCGATGGGTTGCAGAACGTGTGCCGCTCCGCGCTTATTCTTCCTTCCTTCCAATGGATCGACCAACGAGAGAGGCAGTCGAAGGATCACGGCTGCTTTTCAGGGTCCTCTTCCTGTCCAGCGATGCCAGTGGATCGATCGGATGGATGCTCCAACGACAGACCCTGCTCTACCTCCCTGACTTACGACGATCAACGTGATCAGTTAATTCCTCGAATATTCGCGGCACGCACCGATTCGCACACCTCTCCTCTCCACTGATATCCACCCTAGGTCGAACGATCGATTGGCCAGCCAGATTTTTGTTGCTCGGGTGTTTGGTCCCGGGACGCGATTAGTGGCGCGCGTGGATCGATGGACGACTGGATCCGTGAGAGGACGACGAAAGGATGGTGCGAATGGATGAAGATGGAAGGTTGATGGTTGGATGGATGGAATGAATGGATCCCTGGATATCGGAGTGGATAGCCTAGCTTGGGTTGATGGATAATCCGGTGGGTGTATTCGCGAAATGGATGGATGGGTGGATGGATGAATGGATGGATGGATGGATGGATGGATAGATGGATAGATGGATGGATGAATGAATGAATGAATGAATGGAGGACTGTCGGGTACTCCTGGAGAGGTCCTCACGGCCGCTTAGACCCACTCGACCAACGTTCGCCCGCTCGCGCTCGCTCGCTCGCTTGCTCGGGCACGGGCCCCACAGCCTCTCGCGGAGAACCCGTACGACGACACGATGAGTGGAGTGCCCACTACGGAGAAGTGCCTGCTACCAAGAGTCGTGATGAGATGTCCCCTTTTGCGTGTGAGAGAAGGGCCTCCACTCGCCGCGCCCGGACGAGAAGGGGTGCGAGACGTGTGAGGGGGTAGCTAGCTGGAGAAGTGGTTGTTCGCGGGGCGAGAGCGACGCCATTGGACGACCGCCGCCAATAGGCACGGTAGTCGACGACGATTGGACGAGACTTGCCAACGGCATAAATCCGAGGGGGGTAGCGAGGGTGCGCGTACCGTTACACCGTTGGCCGCAACCTCTGAGCGTAGTCGAACCTAGTGGCCTATCAGATTCCTCGTATCCGAGCGCGCGGCTCTGCCTTGGCCTATGTGGCATGGCCACCCGGCGGAGCCTACCCCGCTCGGCCCACAACCAACGCGCTCCGGAGTGGGAACAACGAGATCGCTTGCTTGTTCGTTTAAAATTTTTTCGCGCGCCACCCGCGCTCCCCCCCGCGGAATTTTGGGCTGACGCACGCACGAAAAGCCTCGATCTATGTCATTATCACGTGCCGCCAGCCTTTATGCGCTCCGCTTTTGGATACACAGTCGGTTATACTCTTCTTCTACACCGATACTCATTCTCTGTTTCCTTCGGACGAGGCGTCTCGCTAATAATCAGACTCGATTTGCATGTTGGTATTTTTGTTTTCTTTTTTTTGGGGTTTTTTTTTTGGGAATCCTTCGCTTCGTAGCAAAGTGCATCGGTATAGGTATCGCTCTCGTTTGTTGATTTTTTTTTTTTTTTCATGTGTGTTGCAGATCGTAGAATGACTAGAAATTAAATTTTAGTACAGTGGGTGGAAGCAATGTGGATGGTTGTTTGAATTCTTTTACACGTTTTTCGTGTTGATTTTTTGAGAATCATGCTAGTAAATTTGGAAAAAATTTGGGTATTTACAGTTTTTTTTTTGCTATATAGGGTATATATGCACGATATAATAATTTTAATAATAGTGACCAGAGGTAAATTCCTACTGCGCGGTTGTTGAGCTGTTCTGTGTTGCAACAGTGAGTATTTGAAATAATAATCGGTGGATAAATTCTAAAGCGCATCGATTTTCAATACACTTTTTTTCACATTCATATTACTTGAAGTAAATTCATTATTTTCGGTATGTTAAGAATGTTTATTCAAATTACGTGTGAATTTAATTTGCGCGCCAAGTTAAATTAATATTTTATAAATTAGTTTCCCGTTTTGTAATGTGGAAAGGAAAGGAGATTTGCAAAAATTGAAAGCATCGAGTAAATAATCGATCTTCGAAAAAGTAATCTTTGATTATCGATTCCTCAGTGGTGGCACTTTTGTGCGACATCTGGTGCCATCTGTGCAAGAAACTTGACGTAATTACGAGCTCAGAAATTACCGATCGTATATTTCTACTTACAATCCGTATACACGCTCTGAGACAGGCAACAAGAGGGAGATTCTCTGTAATAAAGATAAAAGCATCTGGTTAATGCATCATTTTTTCCACAAATGCAGCATAAGTATTATGAAACACTTTTTTGTCGGATGTGCACATGTATGCAGTCGTCGACGTTTAAATGATTATACACGCTAACGTATAAAAATAATAAGATTTTGAATTTATTTTCACCGAGACAGAGAGTTAAATTCTGGGTAACAAGGGTTTCGATGATAACCTTCGTCACGGACGAGATATAGGATAACCCTTCGTATCGCGTCCAACGTTACCGATATAATGCAGAAATTACCTCCAGCGCCACTAATGGCAAAAATTCGCAGCATATTTGTCTTTAGTTTGTTTTCATGGCGGGCGAACGATAATGGAAGTGTTTTGTAAAAAATAATTCATTTTTGAGTGTTACTGGTGTATTTCTGTGCTCTGGTACCCTCCAGTACCCTCGTGCTTTGCGATGTAATCGGTGCTACGTGGCAAGAGAAAATGATATTTATGCCATCTGTAGGGCACTGCCGTTATTTGCACGTGCTACTTGGCCACTACTGAGAATTTCGGTCAAGTCGTGTCCGTGTGCAACGAATGAGTTGTAAGTTGATGTAGTGTGCTGTATATGCTGTTTGTAGCGATACATTCCAAAACTGTCAATAGTACAATCAGTGACATAGAGACATGTTAGGAAAAATTAAAACAAAACAAGAGAAAGGAGGCGGTAAGTGTATTAAATTAGTTCTTCTAAACGTCTATTCTGTACGCAGAATGATTTCTATCTCAGGCTGACCATCCATGGTAACATCGTTCGAGGTTATGTTGTCACAATAATAGTTATCTTCGTAAACTTTCCAATGCACGTGAATCTTCTGTTCATTTAATTGGATATGATTATTAAATAGTTTTGGTTTCGAAGGGAATTAAAACTATTTAATATGACTTGTGATTATCTTAATTCATTGAATCCTGTACATTAGCAAACGTTATTAGGTTATGTATTTCTGCATTGTCAACTTGTGCGGAAGTAAACATAATATTTTGTTTTTTTTAGAAATCATTGCTTACAGCGAAGCAGCAGTTGTAAATAATGCAGCTGTCGTTGAATACTGTAGGATATCAATGGCAGCACTTTCAGGCGGCACTGCAGGATTATTAGGATTAACTGGTTTATATGGTTTTGGTTTTTACATATTTGCTGTTTTTGGATTATGGGTAAGCTAATTATGATTAAATGTTTTTTGCGATGGTTTTCAGCTAATATATTACATATATGTATGCAGGCAATGTTACTCTTAAAAGCTGGTGGTCAATGGAAAAAATATTTTATCAGCAGAAGAAATCTTCTAACAAGTGGATTTTTCGGTGGTCTCTTTGTATCCTTTCATAGGAAGTAAGCCCTTACAAATATATAATATAGTTATTTTCAGCTATTATTTTCCTTAATGGAATGGTTTACTCGTTTTGGATGCTACAGACCTATGTATTATTTTGGACGTATCCTTTTACTACTACAAATACAATTTGACGTTAATAAAGAATTCAGTGTCTGTTGCCAATAATACGTGACATTGTAGATCTATTGCTTCCTTAATGCACAGACAGATTCTTATACGGTATGGTGCATGTGTATTGAGGAGGGATATGGAAGTAATTGAGCATCAATACTTTTTCAATCACTGAAAGCGGACGTCAACTCGTTATTATCTGTACCATTCAATATTTAAGATACTATTTTATTGTACATGTATATTCGTATGTATATAGAATACACTTTTAGTAATGTAGTATTTATAAATTTTCACTTATTCAACCATCTTCGTATATTGTATGATTTAAATAACATAATCATGAAAAAGGAAGAATAAATATGAAAAGGTTTATATTTATTAATAATATGGCTTTACTAATGCACGAAGTATTATAAATAAGGTACTATGTAATACCGCATTCAAGTTAAGGAGTGAAAATCTAATATGCACGCATATTACTTAAAGAGATTGGTTTTACACAATGTCAACTTCACTACGCAATATCTAATCTATTTTTAAGTTTACATTCCTTAAAAGTATGAATAACACAATTTTTTTCCAAATAGAATTTATAGATGTAGATTAACGTTTTTTATGCGAGTAGATTCATTTTATACACGCGTGGATTGAATTTATGAATTAGCCTAGTATAATGAGAAATTTAAAAGAAAACTCCAAATGCTTGGATTTTTTTTTCAGATTTGCGTTTCCGAAACCGCTTCGATATCCGATGTACATGCATCCCCTTTGCATGTTTCAGAGACAACCTGTGGAGGCTTTGCCGTTTCGGAGACATTCTGTGAAGGCTTTCCAGTTTCGATACCTTCCAGTTTTCGTTCCCGATCCATTTGTTCCAAGTCGTCTTTACTTAAGTGATAAACGATTCCAGCTCCGTATCCGTCGCCCAAAACATTGATCGAGGTTCTGAGTCGATCCCTTTAAACATCACAGAAATAAAATCAAATGACTTAATTCCAGATTCGTTTGCACGAAGCTTTGGCCACTATGGACTTTGTGTTGAGCAACCACATTGCGACTTACAAGATCCAATCCACCGTGAGGAGCAGAGAAATGTCGTTCGTGGGCAGACCTAAGGCAGTGAGAACCAGCAGCATCGTGATGATTGCGGAACTAGGGATACTGGCGGCCCCTACGCTCGCCAAAGTAGCCGTTAGACTGTGAAACATAAGATAATAGCTCTGTTAAAGTCCATTATTGTGAGGATAAGAGTGAAAATTTACCTGGCGGTAACGACCTCGCCGAAGCCCAATGGTATGCCGTTCATTTGAGCGATGAAAATAGCTGCCACAGCCTCGTAAAGAGCGGTACCGTCCATGTTCACCGTAGCACCAACCGCCACCACAAATCGTGTAACTCGCGGATCGATTTTATTGTTCTCTTCCAGACAACGAAATGTTATTGGCAAAGTTGCAGCACTGGGAACCACCAGATATCATGATATGAAAATGATTGAAACAGAAGGTACATTGTGAAAACGATTTTTGTAAGATAATTCAATCGGTGATGCTTAAGATACAAGCAATAAAAAGGATTCTGGACTTGAATAATAAATATCAATTTTATACAAGCCAAGATGCAAAGAACGGTAGTACCTCGAGGCTGTTCCAAAAGCGGTCATCCACGCTTGCATCATACCCTGGAAGAAAACAGCAGGATTCTTGCGAGTCAGTAGCCAGAAGATCGTGGGCAATGTGATTATGGCATGAATGAGGAGTCCCATTACGACAGTCATCATGTAGAGACCCAGCATTTGAGCGGTTGCTCCTAGATCGTGTATGGACATGATCTTACCCGCAATTAGGCACATGATGCCGAACGGCGAATACCTAGGTCGTGTAATAGAACGATCAAATTTTACGATCGGATTTGAGAATCGTTCGCATCCATGCTCACCACAACACGACGAAGTTAACGAGCTTCATGACAATGTCGTTGAGCACCACGAAGAAATCAACCATCAACTTTCCTCGTGGACCAATTTGGCCAGTGAGAAGTCCAAAAGTAATGGAGAATACAATCATGCCCATGACGTTTGTGCCATCCTTGTAAATCAACATAGGCTCCGAAATGTAATCGCTCCCATTTGAGCTACCGATTACCACCACCTTCTTTCTCGTATAGGACGTTTGAACTTGTTGAAAACACGCTTGTACCAAGTTCTCCGGTATCATGTTCCTGGGACCGGTATTTCTTTATTACGCATGCTACCTTGAAAATAAAACTGTATTGATAACTTCGTGCTCTACTACCTTATGATATCGAGGATGGCATCCAGGGTAGAGATTTTGGCTTCGTCGGGCCTTGGGGCACTGACTCGAATTTTGATCTTGGGATCGCCTGGATGGATCATCAGCACCATAACGATCCCTACGATCACCGCTAATATGGTAGTGACGGTGTAATACGTCAATGCCCGGTATCCTATTTTTCCTGAACTTCTGGCATCTAGTTGCGCCATTCCTGGGTAAAAAGAAGAGCAGTATAAACGAAAATGCCAAAGGCATGGACACCTAATGTTTACCAGAGATGAGAGATGAAACGATCAGAGGTAGGACCAACATCTTCAACAGTCGCATGAGAATCTCTCCGGGAAAATTGATGAGCATAATCGATTCCGGTGAGAAGTCGGCCAGTCGACCGAGAAATCCGAGAATCATTCCCAAGAATACCGCGACAATTGTCATTGCCAGAAGCAGATTAACGCTCAGCCAGTTGAAGACCTACAGGATACCAAAAAACTTCTTACGAGAACTCGAAGATGCAATGCATAAAGAAGTTGACAGTGTCATTTCGTATGTATTGTTGTCTCATGTTATGTCTTTTACTTAAATTTCCAGCAATTCCAAGTACCACTATTATCAATTATTTATTTCTTTTCAGCATTACCGCCTGCAACCTATCCAACGGGGAGACCCTAGGGCGTGCAACCTTTTCCACCTCATCTTCCGTCGTCACCTTCTCAATCTCGCCGGAATCGGATCTGAAAATTGCCAAGGTAGACACGATACCTTCATCGAAGACATAACGAAGCAATTCGTATTACGTGGGAGCCTCCTTGACACTCGTCGAAGTCCCCCTGAGGACCGCGATGGCCCCAGATATTCGTTGGCCCAACGACATCCTTGTGGTTAAGTCACTGACCTCAAGTGTCCTTCTCGGCGTGGCCTCCTAACGCGAGGAGAATCAAGGTGGTTGTTTCGCATATCATTTTGCTACCCGATGTGCACCCTTACGACCTCCACTTCAAAGGTAACGTCATTTTAGATAGCAAGGTAGAAAGATTCCTCTTCACCTGGGAGAAGACACCTAGAAGACGTTGAAAACTATCAGCCACACTTACATCTACCACAGTCGTTCTCAACAACAGATCTTGTATCCAGCACTTGTCCCAATATACGGAAGGTATCTACTACACACGACGTCGATTCTTCAAACGATTAATTATCTCTTTGCACAATACACGAATTCTTGAAATACGTCCTGTTTACTGTGCACGTGGAGGTCAAGCACACCTGATATGATCCCAGAATAGAATGAGATGGGTGATAATTAAAAACGGATCTATCCCCTTGAAGGGACGACACCCTCGCAGGATCGGTGGACCACGTAGGCACGAGGATCTTGACCACTCTTTACATGCACTGGACGGACTGTCGAGCGCGAACCCGAGGGCACCTAGTTTACGATCGTGTCGCCTGAATAGGTCGGCCTGGGTATCGCCACGTTCGGATCCACAATCAGGCAGATAATGTTCCCCATCGAGCAGCCTGATTAAGTGGAAGGTAGAGAGAGAGACCGAATTAGGTGGCAGGGAAGAGATGGGGAGAAAAATTAAGGAAGGCATGTGGCTCGTGTCAAGCCAAAAGGGACGAATCGTGTCACCGAATAGAGGAGGTAAGAGAGCTCGCAGTTGAGCGAGCGAGACGGAGGGAGTGGCGCACAGGAAGTAGGCACTCATCGTGACGGGTCGCACGGCACGGAATCGGGGGCGAGGGAGAGAACGTTGTTCTGCTTCTCGAGCTTTTCTAACGCTCCGTGCAAAGAGGTTTCGGACTAACGAAAGTGTTCGCCAGATGTAGTGGATATTGGATGCTTTTGGCCAAGCCATTCTTCTAAACTACCCTGTTTATCCATCGCAAGAGTAACAATCAAGGACTTTGTGCCATCGCTGCTACCGTTGGTTGCGATTCTGTCCCTCGAACACTTGCTCGTGAAAGACCGTTTGATGGTTCTTTAAAAATTAGGGGTACTATTGTCACGCGCTGTGTCATTGAATCGCAGCGGAGAGTAGAATGTACTCGATTAAGTTTACAGTTGGTGGCGCGTGCACTGCTGAAGGTTGAAGGTCACATTGGTGGTGTAATAAAAACATAGCAATTCGTGGTCCATTAGAATCGTGAAGGTTGCTTTACGACGATCAGCGTTTGACCATGCGTTTGGCGCTTAGATGTCGCGCGTGTAGATCGCTTTTGCAGAGCTTGGGTTTCTTGGAAAATCACGTGCTTTTTACATCGTTGTCATTTTCAAGGTTTAATTAAGTTGTAACTCGTAATACTATTTATTATAAATCTGGTTGTACTCGATTGGAATGGAATTAGAGTTGCTTGACCAATGCCAACAAATACGTTTTGATAGTACTTAATGACCCCACATTAGGAAAGATACATCGTGTTCGCTGTTTTGCAATATCATCACAGCATGGATAATAATCTGGGCCCATATGAAGGATGATGAACTTAGCGATCCTTTTTTCTGATAAACAGATATGAGGGTAACAGATACCATCCCGGTTGTGGGGATAGTTGAGGGTTTCTGAAACGTATTCCTCTAAAGACCGACATGGAATAAATCATTTCGTTCGCATCTTCCGGATGGTACAAATACTTCGGATAGAGAAACTTGTGATTTCTTACGTGCTGGCGAGTTTTAGTTGTGAAGTGGTTTGCGGTAAATCACTCTATTAAGATTCCGTCGTGTTCATTCGATTTTATTATTCACCCTTTGGCTTCTACATCCGACTACTCTGGTTGCTCGTCATTTTCATTATGCAATTGTCGATAATCCTCCTGCTTCCCAGTTTAGTACTGGCAAATCGTAGAATACCTTGGCGAAATTTAGACCCCAGTCAGAGACAAGGGTAAGCACAATTTGTTCGTTACGTTCTTGTCAATTGGTCCATTTACGAGTCATATTGTTTCTATAGACCAAATGTTTGCGCCGTGGAAGTAGACGACACAGTGGGCTACATTTACCACACGGAACGCAAGTACTGGAATCCACGAAATATATGTGGCAAGCAAACGTAAGTAATTTCACGATATCGATTTTTTTTATCTTTCAAATAAATAAATAATAATTTCAGATTGATCAAGTATGAATGCTGTACGGGTTTCTACAAAGTTCGAGGAATAACTGGCTGCGTTGGTGGTATGATAAATTTAAATGATCTACACGTTAGGATTACAGTAAAGAAGGTCAATTAAATGGATAACTCTATTTTTTTTAATATTTCGGATTTTAGTGAAGCCTATGCTGGATATCGTAGGCACCGTACACAAAGCTGGTGCGACCAAATTCGCTAAACTACTGGAGGTATCTGGTTTTGCGACAAATTTGATGCACGACTCAATAGCGGTAACCGTGTTCGCACCCACAGATCAGTCTTTCGACGTACGTGTACGAGAATACTTTTCTCATATTCACATTGTCCTATCTAAATTATGATTAGTATTTTCACTATATAGTAGACTGTATTTTCCTCTTAATTTTAGGATTATTTGGCGAGAAAGGGTATTCGAATGGAATGGATGTTTGCGCCTCAGAATTACATAAACCTCATCGCTAATCATATAGTGAACAGGCGGCTACCTTCGGATAGATGGGAAGCGGATTCTCTTGTCCAGACAAAACTACAAGGACACTTGCTCAGGATCAATAAATATTCCAACAACGTACGTACTCCATCGTATTACCAATTGACAAAAGGTTCGTAGTGCTGGATATTTTTCAAGAATATCCTTTTGTTATATTGCTTTCAGATTGAGACGGTTAACTGTAGACACATAATTCGTAAAGATCAACTGGCAACTAACGGGATGGTGCATGTTATCGATGGCGTATTGGACTCGGCCTTGTACGAGAATTCCGATATTGTTGATCTTGCTGGAAGAGATGGAAGATTCACTATATTCGGAAGAATGCTCGAAGCCAGTAGCATAGCACGAAGAATCAAGTGGCACTGTAGCCCACATACAATTTTTGCTCCCACGGATGAAGCCTTCAGGAAAATGCCACAAGAAACTTTGAGTGCCATCCTGGGAGATCCGAAAGCAGCGGATGGTAATGTACAAAAATATATTATAACTATCAGTGAGAAATCGTGTATATTACACGTCTCGTCCATATTTCTTAATTTTCTTGCAGCTCTTTTGGCACGTCACATTATACCGCAACCTGTGTGCGCTTCGAGTATAACATCTGCGTACGAAATAAACGCACTGCAACACGAGAAACTCCAGCTGGAATGCGCGTTCCGCACACCCACTGTGGAGAATGTAAAAATCAGCAAAAACTCTCTTCACGCAAAGAATGGACTCCTGTATGCAGTGAATGAAGTGTTGATCCCTGATCAAGGTAAAATCTGCGTGTTCAATTTTGTATGGGCAAGGTTGCACATTTGACATTGACCTAGTCGCTATATCGTTCTTATCAAAGCCTATTGCCAATTGGTGTTAATATATACCCTGTAATTTTAATATACACGTTTGGTTTATTAAAGCAAAGAACGTGCTGGAGTTAGCAAGAGCAGAAGGTCTGTTCATGTTTCTACAATTAATCAGAACTGCCATGCTCGAAGAAACATTATCGGAATTGAGGGATTATACAATGTTCGCCCCAGTTGACACAGCGATGCAGGGTATGTAAGGATCGCACTTTATGCAATAGCGTATGAATTTTGTAGTGATCTTCGAAATTTATATAAATTACAGCTATACCATATGGACAGCAAGTTGAATTGCGAAGAAACCAAGATTCGGCAAAGAGATTCGTGTTTAACCATATTGCTGCCGGGAGATATGTAACCAGAGATATTATTAATAATCAGGTAAAATTTTCATTGCGAGATCTCTAAACACGTGGTAACGTACGGAAATTTATAATCCATACGAAATCCAGGTAATTGCATCGTTTGACCAAAGGAAACCATTGCGGTTACAAGTGTATAGGGGTACTTTTGGCATTGAAAATGCTTTGATAAGAAAAGCGGACAGAGAAGGTAGAAACGGCGTGCTACATGTAGTTGGCCATGTACTGAATCCAACCGAACAGTCTTTGAATGAAATCTTAAGAGAGGATGGAAATTTCAGGTAACATACTCTTCTATGTCTTTGCCATTTTGTGCTTATGGAAATAATCGTCGACGTTTTAGCATTTTTCTGCAAGCTATGGACATTTTAAAGGATAATGAATGGCCGAGCTACGAACAATTTACTTGTGCAAATTCTTCCTGTACTTATTTCGTACCAACAGACGAAGCATTTGGAAAATTAGGGAACACCGAATTATATAATCTGATGGAGAATCATGATTATCTGTCAAAGGTAACCTAATGTAATGTGTGAGATGAGATCACTATAAGAGTAATATTTTTACGTGCTTTGTTTTTGCAGACTTTAAAAAACCACATGACAGACAACATGATGATTTCTGATAGTATAAAGTCAGATCTTCAGTACGCTGTAAAAACAAAGCAAAACATTGTGAATGTTTTGCGAAAAGATGATGAAATATTGGTAAGACATATTCGTATGAATCTTACTATTATTAAAAGTAATATTTTGTCATATTTTTAGGTGAATGACGCCATCGCTACAAAATGCGACATGCTAAATAAGAATGGAGTAGCACATGAAATAAGTACAGTGTTGCTGCCTAATCAATGCCCGCGTAATTTTCGAAGCGGAAGCAATTTTGGGATCGCGAACAATATGTGTCAAGAGGAAACAGCAATGTACTAATTGCAGTGAATTAAGTGTATGATACTTACAATGAAGATATTGAATATTTCGTCGACTAGGAGGTATAACTACTTTAGTACAATATAGGTAATAAGCACATTTTTATTGCCGTGTAAAATATATAAAACGTACATAAAAAAAAAGTTATGTTTATTATAGTCTATCATGATTATCCTAAGCTTGATTCACATACGTCGCAATAATATGATGCAAGTTTTATCCCCTTAGAAAAAGTAAAAAAAAGTATTATTAATATGAAATTCTTCACAAGTAAATCTTGGACTACACACCCCCATCGTAAGAAAATTTTTCTTGTACTGTACGTGTTTGAAAGTACTGCTTTTATGTTTATCAGTCTTTAGACAATTTTATAGTATTCAAGAGTGTGCATTAATTGTGCCAAAGATTTACCATGTTTGATGCGATACTTACATTTAACGTGTTTACTTTAGAAAGCAATCATTAATTTATTGCGCTTGTTCAGTGTTCATAATTAGCTCTTTCAACCAATGTAAAAAATTCTTTACCGCATCAATTCTACTTTTAGACCTTTCATCGATGTTTTCCTGATATCTATATGGTCCATTATTTTTTTGAAGCTTTTCAATAGTTCGCATTCGTTCTAAAATAGGATTGTACGATTGGTATCCGTACATAAGATCTAAATCACGCATTACCTCGTTATTTTCGCCGTCAGTGATTGAGTCCAAGTCATTGAAATTGATATTTAGATTGTCAGACCCTGTTAAAATATCTGCCGATGATATGTCTTCGTATCCTTCTGTTATATATTCGTAATTACTGTCACGTTTTTCTCTGGAACTTACATCAAGCTTTTTGTCAAAATCCTCTATCTGAGATTTAATGTAGCTAGTTCGTTTATTGGTCGAGATAGATTTCCTCGATGAATTCTCATCGTCCAAGTTTAGAGATAAATTATATTTTTTCGCAAATGCGACAACTGGCATTTTAATAATTTTTACGTTATTCTTAATCGCGGAACGCGTTTCGTCACGTTTTGCACGAGAACGATTCCGCTTAACGATCTTTGCCTTAGCATCTGTATCTAATTTTCTCGAATTGTCTGTCTGATGCGTACGATCTTTTATGGTGTGAACTATTTTTCCATCTACTGGCACGCAGCACGGGCATTTGCGTTTTATGATACTCTGACAGATTTTTTTGGATATAGATAATGCGAATGAGCCATCCTTTAATTTTCGTATCTCTAGGGGCAGTCTTACGCCATCGCCAATATAATATAGATCTGATCCTTCCAATCCCGCAAGATCTTCTGCTACCGTTTCTTTCGGATTCAAAGAAATTTTACCAAAGTAACTCAAATCTTCTTCTAAATCATCAATTGGTCTTTCATCACCCTGTTCGGTCTGTTCGGACATTTGTACGACTTCATTCGGAGTTGTATTTTCCTCGATTGTGCTGGAAATATCATTCTCGGAGGATGTTTGCGTTTCGTAATCCGTAGATGTTTCGTTATCAGTGTAAATTGTAGAAGTAGTACTTTCATAATTTTCAGTTGTTGTTCGATCGTAGTTATTCTCCTGCCCAAATACTTCAGTCGTAACGTTGTCTATTCCATTCCAATTCGTCGATCCTTCTTGAAAATTGTTTCCAACAATATCGTTATTGGTGCTTTCTGTGTTCGACAATGCGCCACTTTCAGAACCTTGAGGTCTTCCAACATCGAGTACACTTATAGCTGTACCTCCACTCTTTGCTTTACCATGTACATTCAACTTTGCCTCTGCTGGCTTCTTATGTTCTCCTTTCTTTATTATCCACCCTGCCGTGTTCGAATTTACTTCCTCAGCTTGTTCATCCTTTACGATATTTACTTCCGTTCCAACATGTGCCTCATTAGCGGTTTCCTCATTCTCTTGATGATTTTTCCAATAAGCCAATACTCGATCATTAGGAGAATAGTATTTTATCGGTGTATTTTCTGATGCTACCGTGGTACTGTCAGTGTCGACGTATCTACCTGCCTCTTCTAATTTAAGATTTTCGTCACGGATAATACTCTGCAAAACATATCGTATCGTCGATTCGTCGACATTCCTCGAATCTTCGTCCTTCTCCTCCTCCATTTCTTTCTTCACAGATTGCACAATCATGTTCCGAACAATCGGTTGATGAGCAGCTTGTAATCCCACACTAGGTTTACTAACAAGGTTCTTAACGCGTTGCTGCAAGTCGTCCCACCAGCTGCGCCTACCGAGATTTGAATCGTGCTGCGCGGAAGGAGGTGCCAATGTTACCAAATTCGTTACCCATTTTCCGCGTTTATACTGATGCTCCTCGACCGTCATCTCTGGTAATTTGTGGTCATCGGTTGATGTGTCGTCGAAAATCTCGGACACTGTGTTTCTCAACACGTCCGTGTTCCAATTACCTAAGAATCGTTCTTTGGAAACACCTGTGCTCTCTGCCAACAGATTCCTCACACGGTCCAAAATGGTGTCCTGTATTTCTGGCAAAGATACGATCTCCTTCAGGTTGGGATAAGCCTTCACTTCTGGTAGCAATTCATCACCTTGCGATTGGCCGAGGGTAGAGTCACTCGCAAATTCGTTGATTACTTTTCTTATCGCGCTTTTCAGCAGTACAGTGTCGCATAATCCGTCGTTCCTTGAATCTATATTAGTGGTCGATTCTGTATTGGTAGAAGATTCGTCGATAAGAGTAGACTCCACCGTGACAGGCTCACGCGAATCGTGATATATTTGGCTGCCAATAAGATCCTGAGTGGTTCCTGTGTCTACTGTGGAGAACGTGTAATAATTTTGTGTAGGTTCTACCGTGACTGACATTGGCCCAGTGTTTCCTACAAGTTTCACGGCCGTTGGGGTACTGAAAGAATGCGTAATCGTCGATGTGTCGTCTTCGTTAATATCTGTATTCATATTCTCTCCTTGTTTAGTTTCTGCTCTATTGCCAGAGTCTGTCGAATCTGGATAGGTTGATGGTTCGGTAGACTCGCTATTTGGAGATTCTGAAAAATCAGTTGTCGTTCCAACCGTTTCTTCCGTTGCATCCACGTTTGACGGGTTAGAAACTGTAGAAAATTCAAAATCATTCGTGTACTTCATGCCAATTAGCTCATCTCCTTTGGAATGATCTTGAGTTCGTTTAGAGTGATCAGTTTTAGGATTATCTTTCCATCGCGGATAGGTTGTAGTTTGTTTAAGATTCTGTCCTAAACTATCCGTTGATTGGATTAATGATTCTTCTTGCTTATTTGCTTTCGTCGTACTTACATTCTCATTTATAGGTTCTTCTCGGTTCGGCATACTTTCTAAAATGTTCTTAGCTTTTCCTTTGCCAGTACGTCTAAATCCAGTTGCAACGGGGTTAGCAGATTGAGTTTGTTTTACAGGTGCTTTTATTCTTACGGAATTAATATCGGCGGTGTTTAAATGATTGTCCGTCGCCCTATCTTTGGTATATAAATTTTCTGATTCAGTTATTCCATTATTTTCTGAGATTTTGGAGATTCCCACGGATTCGTCATCGTTTCTGATATTATTGAATCGTCCAGATCCTTTGCTTACAGGACGTCCCTGACCCAATGAATTTGGTAATGCCAACTTAGCATTTCCTGAATATTTAATGGTGGTCACCGGAGAATCCGATTGTCCGACCGCTCCACTTTGGTATTCTGCTTGCGAGGCGCTTCCGAGGCTTGCTTTTGATTTCACCGTGTCATGTACGTCATCGGAGTCTACATCTGATAAATAATTTTCTTGAGTCGCCATAGATTCGTCGCCAAAACCTGCCTCGTAATAATTAGAATTTTGATTATAATAGTTAGTTGTTTCGTCACAGTTTTCCTGAGTGGAAGCATATTCATAGGGATCGTACGTGGAAGTGGAATCATAATAACCTTGATTTGTTACTCCATAATTATACGTTGAACCCTGAAATCCTTCAGTGAAATATTCAGTACCTGCTTCATTTTCTTGCCCATATGAATTATTCGGAGTTCTGTAATCGGCATCGTCTTGCTGATAAAAATCATTCTCAGCATTATTCACTTGTTGGGCTCCAATTACTTCGTCCACTAAGGATTCTTTGTAAGGATCGTAAATTTCCGATACATCCGTGACGTGAGATTCGGTGTTTGGCAAATGCTGTTCGTAAATTTCTTGCCCAGGTAAATGATCCCATCTCGCGTTCGCATTTTTCGCAGCCAGAACGCAAACATTTCGACCGTGCAATTTCATGCACTCTTCGAAATTAATGAAGGGAGCGGGCGATGGTCTCTGAGCTGGCAAGTGTGAGGGTCTTCTCGTAGCATCTATTGGCAATGGAAAATTTTCTTCCGTGGTCCCTACGTCCTCGTCAATCGGGTGGCTTATAAAATTGCCCGGCTTCGCTACGACTTCGTGGTACCCATGGTCATTGTTTCGATGCGCTTGACCAAGCAGACGATGGTTATGATGATGATTCTCGCGACGAAGGTTGTCGTCATACTCCTGCGAATGTTTTCTAGAAGAATACGTGTGCTGCGAATCAGGTTGCACGTCGTAGTTCACGGGCACACCGTGATTCAGGAAATGGCCTGCTAAATAAGGATTTACCGCGTGGGGCACCTGTCCGAGAATTGGCAATAAGTGCAAATTACTTATGTGCTCGTAATTTGGATAATGCGTGTGGTTGCTTGGAATCATGACACTGGGTCCATAGTGCCCTATGGGAGGATGTTGCAATTGTAACATCGGTAGATGTTGATGAATCGCATGATTCTCCAAGGGATCGTGATATAATGGTTTCCGACGTTTTTCTTCGGGTACTTTCTTATAAGTCTTCTTCTCCGGTTTTGCTTTTCTAAATGGCAATGATGGCTTCGCGTAAGGCTGTCGAAGTAAACCCTTCTTCGCCAGTTTCTCTCGGCATTCTTCCTCTTGACAATAGCACACGTATTTCCTCTCGTCGCAAGACTTTGCTTTCACATTCGAATTTCTCTCGGCCACTGTGACGTCGTAATTCTCAGATGGTAACTTTTTTCCAAGAGCGTGCAACAGAGGTACGTTTCTGTCGTCGTTTGCATCGGCACTCTCCTTCAACGCGCTCGACGTTAAATATATCTCTGGAATTTGCGAATTTTTAGCGTGATCTTTTGCTGCTCGTAGCTTACCGTCCTCGGAATATTTCCTAGCGAGACTCTCGCCTATCGTACGAGGTCTAAATGTTGGGTGGCTCTCGTGATCGGAGGCATTTTCCGTTTCAGAGTGTCTCTCCTTGCGCCGGAATACGTTGAGTGGTTTCAATTCGTCGAAGCCTTGTTGTTCTTCTATCGTCTCTCCGCTATCTCTTACTGGCATTAAATATACTAACGTTCGCTTTGGTCGTTCAGCAGTAACTTCTTCATCGATGTGCAGGGATGTTTCCGGAAATGGTGAGCTGTAAACCAAAGCAGAAATTCATGCGTAATGTTATTCCACTTGTTTTCACGTCTCATTTCTCTTTCGCGATTATTTATTTATTCGGTTTTCTTGCGCCCGGAATTATGACGCTTGTTGAGGGAAGTAAGTGCTTTCCGGATTTTGTAATTTGGAGGCCAGCGGCGCAACGCCGACGTAATCAATTCCTCAAGTTTCGCATTCGCATACCTCGAATATTTTTGAATTTGCAATCAATTTCGGGGGAAACTTTTACGAAATATCCTCGGTTAAGATGCGGAAGAACGATTTGGAGACATAACTTTTAAATATTCATTTCCGTGTTAAGAATTCTTCATTTCTTAAAACGTTCGATGAGGTGTATATTAAACGGGGTTCACCATACTTTGATAAAAATAATAGGGAATGTACAGGCCACACAGACAAGTGTTTTGAGCATAGAAACCGATGTTCGAATCAAAATTAACAAAAAATAACGAAGTTGTTATTTATGATCACTTTTCTCAAGCTTCCAAACACTGGCGAAAGTACGGTCGTTTTTGACTTTGGCCTTTTGTGCTTGGTGGCCACGCAATAGTTTATTGACCAATATTTTATTACATTCTTACGTTTTGAATGTAAAAATTTTAATTTATGTCACCTGTGTTTCCTTCACATGCGACAGACCTGATAAATGCAAGTTTCAAGTACGATAGGTTGCCTACTCACCAGGTGCAAAGCACTAAAGTTAAAAACGGCCTAAATTTTCAGGTATGGGTTTCTATACTTAAAATGCTTGCTCCTGGGGTCTCTGCCTATCCTATGATTTTTGCCAAAGTTATCATGAACATCCTTTATATTACAAACTTACGTGAAGTCCGTGGCTTTTGGATTGATGTCCAACGTTCCTGCGGCATGCTCCACGGAGAATGTTGCAATAACTAGTAGACACGTAATAGCTGTCGTACACATTTTCGCTCTTTCCATTAATCTGGCCTCACAACATTTCTATTCAAACAGTTGGAATTAATCTTCACTGATTGCGCTAATTAACGTAGCTCGTCGCGTTAAGTACAATGTGATATTTGTCGCCTCGTTGCACTCTCTTGGAAGTAAACTAATTAAAAAATACTGCACCCTGTTCTCGT
This sequence comes from Tiphia femorata, assembly GCA_944319695.1. Classification (NCBI taxonomy): domain Eukaryota; kingdom Metazoa; phylum Arthropoda; class Insecta; order Hymenoptera; family Tiphiidae; genus Tiphia; species Tiphia femorata. The sequence goes on from OX090899.1 coordinate 6,112,816, forward strand.
TACGTTTTACTTTCTTTCAGACTGAGAACACCGCGCAATTCGGCGATCGATGTAATACTGGCTTGGGGAGCTCGCAGCACTGAGAATATATTTGATGGTATTGTTGCGAAATATTTATGGAAAGAGTAAATGTATTGTGTCGACATTGTATGATATATCGATTTTCATTGTTTTCCTGCCAATAAGATGAGCATCGTTGTTATCCTAGAGTATGCAACTGCATCAAGTTTGAGATTCATTTTCTCGGAAGTATACGTTAGCTGACATACAAGTTTACGATTACGTCAATCTTCCTTGATGCCATCAAGGCTGATTACTTCAGCAATTATTTAACAAGTTACCACACTCTGTGCTCGGGTAGTAGGTATAATAAATTGATGCCAGAATTTCCGCCTTACAGTACGTAGACTGAAGAGTTATTGAAATTTATTTTTATAGGAAACAAGTATAATCTTAAAAATATTTTATTTCGATATATACAAATAACGTACATTATACGTATAGATAGAGTGTGCAGTAATGAAAAATAAATTAAGTTTTTAATCTAAATGTCTCCTTGATAAATTAAATGTATTTATGAGATAGAGGCAAATAATCATGTTAGATGTACCTGTAGCTTTAAACTATACGTGAATTATACGTGTGATTCCTGCGAGAAAACTAAACATTTTTTTTATATTCAATAGCGCGGATTGAAAGAAGTTGTGAGTATAAGTGGTTTTAATATTTTTGTCGGAATGTCTTGGTCGTTCGGTCGTTAGGGTGTTATTAAATTTTTCGTCAAAGCTCTCTACAAATTCTTCTAAAGATTCCGATAGATTCTGAACTTTTTCAAATCCGTTAACAACGGTTGCTTGTAATTTTGGAATAGCGTCCCCAATTATGGACTGTGCAGTAGTAGTACTAGTATTATCAGCATGCTTATCCTTTTTACTTATTAAATTCTCCTCAAAACTGTCACTGTCTAAAATATCATCGATACTGTTTCTATTATAATATGTTGATTTCTGATTATTACATGGTCGAAGCCATGGGATGCCATTGTAAAAGCCACTCTTTCTCCCAAAATGTTCCCTTTCTAATGAATCTGTATCCGCAAGTTTAGCAGCGATTGAATGTTCGTCGTGGCCACCTCGATGTTTGATTTTGACGATGTTCTCGTTGTTTATTAAATCATTTTCGTCTATTGCAGATAAATGGTCATCGTCCAACATGAATGAGAATAACGTGGATGGTAGGACCTAATGGAGAGAATAAAAAAATTAGTACTATCTGTTCAACTATGGTTAGCAAGATTATTGAAAAATAATGTACCTTAAGTGAATCTTTATTTACGGAGTTGGTAATTGACTTTTTAAACTGCCTTCGTGGTCTGCTATATTCTTCTTCATTATAAGCAGGTAACGTCACTATTCCTCGTTTGTTAACTATACGTTTATTATTAAAATCTCTTGCATAATTTATGTCTCTTCGTTCTCGCGCGTGAGTTCGTTTTGTTTTTCTTCGTATGTTTACAACTGGGCTTTTCTTTTTATCTTGATTGTTTGATTCCAGGATGTCTCTGCTCACAAGTACTTTCTCACGTTTATTTTTTGCATCCGATAATTGTATGTCCTCGTCTGCTACCTTCGTCGTGTCAAATTGTAGATTGTTTGCATTATTATTCGGCATGGCAGTCGTAATTATGTTATTAAATTTTCTTTCTAAAATTACATCCAGCGAACTACTTTCACTTGAATCGTCAGCATGGTTCGTAACTTCTGTGTGAGTGACAGATTGTTCGTGATCGCTTGCAAGTTTTTCTGAATTTTCAGCAGTTACAGTTTCTTCCTCCGCGGTGGTCACCAAATTATCAGTCTCTTCTCGTTTTGCAGTTCCTTTTGCTATCGTGCTGTGTTCAGTCTGATGTTCCACAGGACTCACTGTATTGCTATCGTTATTATCACATGAAGGTTCTACTTTTGTTGGCCCAGCAGGCTGATTTTGAATATTCCTTTGAGCCAGAGCACTTATCAAAGAGCTTAAGGAACCACCGTGTAAGTAATTGCTTAATAAATCGTACTGTTTCGTAGCGTCGAGAAAGTACAAAAATTCGGGATTCTTGTTGTTTATCTGAGGATGCGAATGTGCTCTTGGTTCACTGACAATCGGGTCTTCTTGTAACTGCTCATTGTCAGTATCTTCACATTTGTCATTTCCATCAGAGTTAGTCAGCTGATCTGACGTCACTATTTTATCTATTTTAGGCTCCCAAATCACTCGATAAAGATTTCCTTGAGACCCGTGTGATTTAATCGGCAGGTCTATGTCGTCCTCGTGCACTTCTAAAATTGGATCACCGCCTTTATAAGTCGAAGGATCTATCGCGTAAATTCTACGCCTCGAGGATTGACGCGTAACTGGATCCGAAACTTGACGATTACTTAGGTGATCCAAATGATGAATAACTTGGTAGGTTCCTTCGTTTTCATGGTCGCAGTCATCCTCCTGATTGTCGTAAGGATGTTCGTGTCTTCTCGGAACAGTATATTTCTACAAAAGAAAGTGGAATTACAGGTACATCACAGTATATAATTCCTGTAAGAATGTTACTAGTCAACGAACTAAAATTTACCTTCAAATCATGCGTGCGTTCTGGCTCAGAAACATCTTCATAATGATGCTGCTGTAAGTGATGTGGCCTCTTATGATATTCAATCAGCCAAGGCTCGTCCACCTCGTCTACAATGGTGTAATACGACTTTCCAGACCCTCTTATATCATCGCTGTACCTTCGTCTGCTTGAAACATATTCATCCTCGTGTAGATTCTTCGAATGAATCGCAGGTCTCAGAATTTTTCCACAATTTGTGCATTTCAACAGTCCCGGATCGTAAAAGCTTCTGGGATGAATTCTCGATGATACTGTTCTTTGTCGTACTCGATGAATCGGTCTCTCCATTTCTAGGACAGGTACAAACTTTTTGTTCGCTCCGTCAGCTTCTTCGTTCTCTTCGCTCTCCGGAGCCGCTACATCGTAATCATCAGGATTGTACATTAATACGTAGGCGAGTTTTTTGGGATCGACCACATCTCGAAGATCAGCGTCCGCGCTGATTTTCTCCAGAATTTCTCGCCTCTTCACATTCTTCTTGTCTTCGTCGTGAGTGTTTACCAGTTCCTCCAATTCCTTTCTATACTGAAGGAAAAGCTTATCTCGCTTCGCTATCAATTTTTCCTTTATCTTTTCCAGTTGTTCCGCGCGTTTCTTCTGGTACTCCTGAAAATCGGACGACAGTTTCTTCACTCGTTTGTTTTCGTTTACCTTTCTGAGAGAAAGGAGTGCTTCCGTTTTTGCTGCTAATCGAGCTTCGCGAGCTTTAAGCGCATCGTCGGCCTTGTAGAAAGACTTCAGTTTTGACTTCGAAGATTCTTTTTCATCCTTGTTCTTAAGGACGCGTGAGAGGGTAGGCTTCGGATGGTTGCAGTCGATCGGTGATTTTTCTGCGTTCTCCGATTGATCACTTTCTGGTTTCTTGCGTAAAATATGTTCGGGTAGTTCGCCTTTCTCGATATCGTCGTTTCGCTCGATAAGAGTCTTTTCAGTTTCTGCCTCGGTTTCGTTTTCAGGTAATGCCAATCCGGCAGTGGGCTCATAAGTTTCGGTCGCAATTTCTGACAGTGGCGGATCATCTTTAACCTCTTCTTTCAACGTAGAATTGGAAGGCTCCGTGACAATGGATGTGGATGGAATGTTTTCTTCTGTTGATGTGATGTTTTCGTCCAAGGAACTCTTTACATTCTCCGAAGAAGGATCTTCTACCGGCTCTTTTGCGGATTCTTCCGTTTCCAAACCGTGGTCGTCGATTGATTTCTCAGTCCCTTTGACATCCTCTGACAAATCACTCTCTTCTTCGGCTTCTTTCTCTTCTACTATCGGACAATCCCTCTCAATTGTTTCCGTTATTTCTTCCAAATGTGTTTCCACTTTTTCAGGCTCTTCTTCGGGTTGTCCCTCGAGCTTCACGGTCGGCGGTTGTTCATCTTTTGCAGAATCGTCGTAGTTAACAACCTCTTTGTCAAGTAAATGATCTCTATCATCTCCATCCATATCTCCAGACGATAAATCGATTTTCTGATTTTCTTCCTCGCTGTCTAACGTTTCGTGTCCTTCCAAAGATTCATCAATGGAACGAGTATCTTCATCTTGAGCATCCTGCTCGTGTTCGGATTCTTGATGTTCATTTTCGAGATCCACATTGGAGGCTTCCTCTAATCTTTCGATTTCATCTTCAGCACCTCCCGACGGAACCTCTACCGATGGGATCGTATGGTCTGTATCCTCGTGTCTCTTGGATGGTGTCGCGTTCCTATTTTTCTTCACCTTACTTCTCTGGACTCTACGATTATAAGAATTCGAAGCCTGATCGAAGCCCCGAATAACTCTACAGTTACAATCCTTCGAATTTCCATTATCCTGCTGGACCATTTCGAGATTGAAAATTTTCTCCAAATCTTCGGCGTCTCTTTTCGATCTGCCTCTCGTTCGACTTCCATCGTAGAAAGACGCGTCGATCAACGAACGATCGTAAGATTTGCGAAAACGCCCGATGCCTTCATCGGCCAAATCGTCGTCCACATCGATCGTCTCAATTTTCGATTTTCTCCTCTTACTCCCGGTTTCTTGACTTGAGCTCAGAATGCTCTCAAAATAATCCTCCTTTGGATATTGATTTCTCCTCTTGCTGGCAAACTTTCCGTGCCTCTCCATTCTCGATTCATCATCCGTCGCATCGTCTTCACTTCTATAGTAATTATGCAACGTCTCAACTGTCCTTTCCTTGGCTCGTCTCTCCTCCATCTCGTCTGGCTGCCGTTCACGAACGATCTTAACCTTTCCCTCTTCTTCATCGGAATCCTCACTTTCGTCAACGATCTTCTCCATCGACTCGGCCTCCGACAACTCGCTGAATCCTTTCGAGGATCCATACGCCCCTCTAGCCACGGCCATCTGAACGCTCTCGAAGAATTCATTTGGCACGTAGCTTCTGTAATCTGTACCCACCTCCAGCCAGACATCGTCGGATTCCGAGTTATCGATGCTCGGCGCCTCGCTCTTCATTTTACCACCCTTTCCACGTCGTTTCTGCTGCGCTTCGCTCGTTACCTCCTCGTCGTCGTTCACGTAGTCGTAATCCTTGTCGATATCCTCCACGGAGTCACCAGTCTCCATGTAGATGTCACCCTTGGGAAAATTCTCGACTGGATTTAGCTTGACGAAGCCGTAAAAAGTGTTTTCACCGCTGTTGGTTACGGGCGAGGGCACCACGGTCGGTTGATGATAAAGCTCCTTTTTCGATTCGTCCTTCCTCTTGATCTTCCGGTCCACTCTACGCTCCCTTTCCTCCTCGACCCTCGAGCGTCTCTTGAGGACGGCGTCTCGTCTGCCAATAAACGAGTCCGAAGGAAGCTTCTTGTCCGGATCTCTTTTCAGTCTCAACGCTTCCAACGAAATGTTTTCCTCATCTTTCGCGGGCTTGCCGGTGGATGACAATTCGCGCCTACTCCTCGATCGTCTCGACTTTCCACGAGACCCTTGATTCTTCACCGGCTGCATTTCAGCTACGAATTTCTTCAGTTCTCGCTCTTCTTCGGTCGGATTGGCGATTGTTTCGTGGGGTTCGTAGTACACGGAGTTCACTTCGTTCACGACGGATTTTCTCATTTGGAATTTTTGTACACTCGATGTTTCATAGCGACCCATGCAGGCTTTAACCTGCGAAATTGAATGCTCGGTTATAGCTGGTTTTCGTATTCATAGAAAAATTTAAGAGAAATGTGCGCCTGCTTGCAGCGTACCTTTATATCAGGAAGAACCCAAAAACCGATTCGATTAGAGCCTAGGTTAATTTGCAGACCTTCCGCGTTGATTAGTATCCTTGGATCGATCGCAGGAAAATCGGAATCGTTCGGAAGAATCGGAAGCCTTAGCGGATCGTCGTTCAAACGCAGAGTGCTACGAATAGATCCGCGTGGATGACATTTTCCCGTTTGAAATTTGGCGCTTGTGAAAAGTTTCTTACTTGGAAAATAGTTTTGTGGCAGGGTTGAAATCTGGCTGGAGGATATACTCATGGAGCGTTTCGATTTTAATTCCTTCCAGGTTCACCGCCACTGCTTCGCCCGTGTTTACGCCAAAAATCGTCACCGATCCTCTGCCGTATCTGGCGGACGGCCTGCTGCAGTGGCAGTAAAAGAAGGTGCGACTATCGTTGCCAGCCTGAATTCTTGTCTCCAGAACTTGCCGACCAACTAGACTTTTATGGAGGAACGACACCCAGTAGTCCTGCGGGAGGCAAGAACCAAGTGGAAAATAAGAACGATCATAACATTTTATCACTCCCACGTGAGCCTTCCTTTTTATCTCTCTCTCTCTCTCTCTCTCTCTCTCTCTCTCTCTCTAGTTCTCTCTTATCTCGCTTATTTTATTCGCTCTTTCTATCTTCTCTCCCGCAATCTACTCACCGGTGTTGCTTGAAATAAGTCGGTCGCTTGTCTCATCAAAACTTGGGCTCCCAGTTTGGCTGCATCTCCCAGTGCCCTCGTCCACGCGAAGCCGCCTGAATGCGACGGCAGGTGCACTTTCCAGCTTGATTCAGCTGTAAGATGAAAAATTGTCAAAGTGGACTTGTTATTTTTGCTATTAATCGAATTTCTGTTTAAGGTTTGCCTACCGATCCAAAGAGGCCTCGTTTTCAGGAAGCTCGGTAGAAGATCCAATAGATTCTGTTTTGCAGCAACCAGATGCTCGTACTGCGAGGAATCGAGGACAGTGTTTGTTCGGTCGAAAAGATCTCTGCGAGGGTTTATCCGTTATCGTGTTAATTAAACGTTTAATGAATAATTTTTATAGGCTAGAGATCGTTAAGCAACTTACGGTTGCCAGGTAATTGCGGATAGCGCGGTACCAGCCGCGTGAAAATATTTTCCGAGGTACTCCCGTTGTTCTTCGGTATCGCAACGAGTAATGTCGGGTCCCAGGACGATGCTATTCGAGTATCTCGTAAAATTGCCGAGAGTGTTCCGCAATCGTTTCACGCGGTTGCCCAAGTCGCTTGCCGATACGTTGCATCTTGTTTGACATACTGAAAAAAATTGCAGAATAAACGTCGGATTCGACGGCTCTTTTACCCCTTGAATAATTAAGTTCGCGAGTAATGAATGACAATAAAATAAAAAATAAAAATTAAGTGGGTGGATCTAAATTAAGCGATCTTACCGTAACCAAGTTGCCAGCTGGCTTCGTAGCCCATGCGCTCGCTAAAAGCTATAAAATCCAGGGCGTTCTGAAAATTCCGAGAATTCTGAGTTTCATCTTCATCTCCCAGAGCCTCGAGGTCGATGGAAGCTACTACGTCGAGACGTGCCTTTTTCGTCCACTGATTAAGAAGGGTCCACTGCGTCCCTGCAATTCGTAAATAAAATTGACATTTACTAATTTATCCACCCCATACACGAATATTTTTGCTATCCTCCTAAATTCACTTTCTGGCATATCCTCGACAATTTTCCTCTCGAGAGCGCGCGATTTAAACGGAGAGAAGCGCACGGATTTTTAAAGCTGAAATAAACTCTACGAGGAGATGAAAATCAGACGGTGGTCTGCCTCACTCTGCGAGCACTTGCCCGCGCCAGCCATTACAGTCGCGGGGAGAAATTTCTTGGGAGCTGAGAAAAATGATCGTGCCCGTTTTTCACGGCTGGCGACCGCGCGTTGTCGTGGAAAATGTCTTGCGTACCACCTCTCCTTGTCGTTAATTCGCCAACTACGCGGGAAGAACTGCACATTGCTGCTCGAACGGGGTTAATGGCGAGGTTGCACCCCGCGTATAATGCAAATATTTAACCGTTGATGTCGACGTGGTGGCGCATCGGGGACGGCTTCGTTAGTTTAGTTCGCAAACTGGGAGGAGAGATCTTGAAATGTAAATAGCGGTAATATTCGCGGTAATTAAAGGGCGTCGAGAACGAGCGCGACACGAAGGAAATTCTTGCCCCTCGTCTCTTTTACTCCTCGATTTCTTTTTCTTCTCCGCGGAATTGCAGGCGAGCGCACCTTCTCACTTAATTTCGAGACTTTCCGGGCCCGTAGAAAGGGTCCGTATACGCAATTCACATAACTCGGAGTGGAATGAAATTCTGCTTACCTGTGAGTGTCGAATTCTTCTTATTCTCGTTGGTGTTTCGCGCCCGAGACTCGATCGACCGTTCGAATGTGTAAGAGGTGCCGCGTAGTCCAGCAAAACGGACATAGGCAGGCGCCAAGGCTCTTGCTAGTCTCGCACTGTTCTCCAATTGGTCGCTGAAACGCATACGTCAATTGTGCGTGTGAAGGGTGGCGTGGAGATCGGAGGTGCATTTGTAAAAAAAATCAAGCGATAGGCGATGTTTTTGTAGTATCGTTTACACTTCGGCCCTCGTCCCTTTTCTCCAAATCTCTTTATCTCTTTGCGAAAAAGTGCCGTGGAAGAGAAAAAAAAAAAGAGGGAGAGGGGTGTTTCAGCTCGCCGTGAGCGAGGATTTAAATTAAAACACGCGCGCGCTGGCCTTTATTGGTACGACAGATTGGATTGCATTTCGTTCAGAGTTGCGCGCATACATCGTCTCGTGCATTGCACATTCCAGCTTTCTCTTTGTCGCTCTTCTTTTCTTCATTCTCATTCATGCTCACTTTCTCTCTCTCTCTCTCTTTCTCTCTCTCGGTCCGAACCGATATTGCGTTTTGCCGACACAACCCCGTTACCCAGCCCCACGCGATAGATAGATAGATCGATCGATCGATGGACAATTATTAGCTCGATGCGAGCCAGAACGTGAACTATTCCTGACCGTTCGATTTAATGGCTCGGCGATATTACCGTCCGCGTGGTATCGCGCGAACTCGTTCGCATTGTAAAGATGCGTTCCGCCGCTCGCGTTATACGAGCCGTATAAATTAATCGTCGACATTATGCGCGTCTGTGCTTTTGTTCACGTTGGTTTAGCGGTCCGATGCCAGCGTATGCCAGCCCGATTGCGCTCTACTTCCACGCTGCAAAATTAACGAGCCGATATTAGCGACTCGCGTGCTAAACGGAAGCTAAGAATTTATCGTTTATCTCGGTTGAGCAACGACTGCACCTCGATTCGTAGGATCGCTTTTCTGTTTTTGTAGGATCGTTACACTTCGTTATTTCTCTTCACGACGATTATTTGTGTTTCACGACACGGAGCAAGATAATTTCGTTGTCGGCGTAAAAGAACGCTCGTACCGCCGAATTGTTTATTAATCGGTATACCAGTGTTAATAGAAAAGAGTACTTACGTGGGTTCGTATGCGTGATGGTCCAGAAAGTCGAAAGGATCGATGGTCATGCTGAGAAACTTTTCGCCGATCACCGCGATTGGTTTCTTCGTGGTGAGCTTGAGAAGAATCGGGTCGGACGCCGTCGACCATTTCGTCGGTAAAACTAAAGTGGCCACGAAGGCGTGCCACAAAATCTGACACCACATTTCTCGAAGATATTTAAATTTGCTTTCGTTCACCGTTAGTTGGCTCCTCCATTAGACGATTGGACGACGAGGAGAATCTTTGCGGAGGGTTTACGCGAGAATTTAATGAATAATTTTACGGGCAAGAGAAGATCTATGCAAAGTTGCCTTTCTTAAGGAAAGAAAGCAAAAATTATGGGAACCACGCGCACTCTTCAGATTTCTTGAAAATTAATTGAATGGGCCCGGATCGATTCAAATCAAAACTCGCGTCGTAAGTGCCTTTCCGGTCGGATAAGAACTGAATCTTTTCACTCGGTCTTTGGAAATTGAAATTCTGTCTGACGCGTTGCGTACAGAAAAGAGGTAGGTCGGCGTGCAAGTGGTTTTTCGCACGCGCAGCGAAATGAAATTTTCGACATTCCCATGTACGTTGCAGAAACCGCGAAATATTCGTAATTGTTACTACAACGGGGGTCGTATGCATTCTTATGCGTAAAAATGTGAGTCACTACTTTCGTTTGCACATTCCAGTAGCCACTTTTCTTTTCTTCTCGACACATTTTCACCTTCGCGCGGGGGATGTCGCAACGCTAATCGCAGATAGCTTGTCGTAAGAATATTGTCGATTAAATTTCATCGGGACGAGGGGGTTTCCAAGAGAAGAAAGAAGCACGTCGTCGATCGATTTTGGTAACGCAATTGATTTTTATTACATTTTCCTTTTCTCCCATTGTGGTTTAGAACTAAATAACATAAATGCATATTCCTGTTTAACTCACTTCTGTTTATTTATTACTCGTAATATTACTATCGTATTAAGAGCTATAATGGTGGATCGCGCCCCCTGTAGAAAGCCCATTCATTCTCTTCTCACACTCCACTCCCTTTTCTCTTCCTTTCATTTCTCGCTCTTCCGGTCCATCGGTTCTCTCCTCGTTTCTCCTTCGACTTTTCGACGCCTTCGAGTCCAAATTTCCTATCGTCTCTGCATTCTCTTCTCCCTCGTAATATTTGCAGATCGCAAGAGGAGAAACGAGTGGAAATCCGTGGAGAAGAAGCGCACCGAAGGGGTGGGCTCGTTAAAAGGGACAGCGCGTTCCTACTACGCACGGGCACAGCTACAAAATTGCGCGCCGTGTCGCGTGTGCTGTTTGCTGCATTTTTTTTTATTCTTTTACCTTTAGGTCTGTATACACCGTGTGTCTGTGTACAAGTGTAAATGTCCCCCATCGTGTTCGCGTTTCGTGTTAATGTTTCTGTAGTGGGTGTCCGACGCGTGTCTCTGGGTGTGTTTACGTGCACGTGTCGATGGGTGGTCTCTTAATTTCTAGATTATTTCATCTTTATATCAATATATATATAATATATATATTAATATATATAATATATATATCTAACAACAATATAATATTATCATTATCGTCATTCCCTTCGTCACCATTGTGTGTTCTTCTTATTTTTCTTTTTTTTTGTAATCATTTAAATGTTAGATAATATATAATTATGTTCAACAACAAACTCGTCGCGTTCTCCTCTTGCCAATACTTTTTTTTTTTTAGCCACTACGCGCGCTACTTTATACAAGGGATTCTTATTATCCGCATCTCTCGCTCTCGTACACTTTTTTGCCCTTTCATTCCATTTATCGACCTCTCTACACTATTGCATCGTTCGCGTTCTCTTTCTCTCTCTTCCACCGTCTTTCTCCTTGCTCCAGCGTCCCAACCAACTTTTACCCTCACTCGCATTACAATTCGAGATTTTCCTTTCCTATTATTCGCAATCGCTTACAATTTTCTTTCTTCACGTTTCTTTGGATTCTTCGACTAACCTCCCGAGCAAGCTTCTTCGTGCGATTTTTGGACACGCCAGAGATCAGCACGCGTCACAGAACTTTCCATTGGACACCTCAAAATCCGATCGTTCTTCTCGCTTCTCGAATTATCAAAATCTCGACGCACCCTTCTCAAAAAGGACATTCGGTCGGGACGACGACGGACGCGCGTCCGTTCCAATCGCGTTTGCGATTAATTAAGAGATGATAATCGTCGCGCGTAATTTAACAACGAGATATAGAAATTGGTCATTGGCTCCTTTCGTCATTCTTCTGCGAGAAAATCAAAGGGGCCCGGCGAGTGTGACGAGGGATTCCTATCGAATGCATTATTCTCGTCGACGTGTCGAAATCGGCGAATCTCGATTGTCACCCACGCGATTCGTTATTACGAATAATTTGCGAGGAGATCGGGATAGCGGTTCCTTCGAGATTATTCGAGATCATTCGTCTGATCGATCCGTTCCAATTTTACTCAGCTTTCTCTTACTCACTCACAACCCTCCTCTCCACCCCTGAGGCACACCCCATGTCACGCTCCTCGTCCTTATCGTCTGTACAAGGCTCTCGTATAATAAATAGTAATTATAGGCATCGACAGTATTGCTTCTCGGTCCGGCGACAATCGGCCCAGTAGCTGCGCGCGCGTCCATTTTGGTTCGCGGGCCGCTACGCGCCGCGGCTGGATCGACTCGCTCTATTTAATACATTTAAAAGGAAAATTAAACCAAGTGGCCGTTGACGTGCGAACGGGACGCCCGTTCCAAACGAATCGTTTTCTCTTTTCTTTCTTTTTTTCCAAGGACACACGAGAAACTTCGATCTTCTTCCTCTCAGCGATCGAACGGCGCGCCTCGTTCGGCTCGTCGAGGCGGCCCAAACTCGATGGAACTTAATACACACGGGGAGGTCGTTTTTCTAAAAATCGTATCCTTACTCGATTTATCCATTAACAATAGATCTTCCGGTCGCGCTATGCTCACAACGTCGTATTTATTATCATTGTCATTCCAAAGAATCGCACAAGTCCGCTCGTAGATGTTAACGCAGATGGGTTCGCTTTTGCATTGCAAATGATGGCAGTCGAAAAAACGGTGAGTTCCTCAAGGTTGCTTCTCGTTTCAGCTTTTCCACGGATTTTCTTGCTTTCTCGTCAAGTCGCTAGAGCTCTTTCTCTCTCTTTCTCTCTCTACCTTTCTCTCATACTCTTTTTCACTCTTTACACTCTTTCTCACTCTCTCTCTCTCTCTTATTCTCTTTTTCTCTCTCTCGCTCGCTCACTCTCTAATAGTTCTCAACATTCTTGTATAAAGCTATAGCCTACTTACTTTTAATCTCTTGTGTTCTCCCTTTGTCTCGAGGATTAATCTCACTTAACGGCTAATTCTTCTTTTTTGTTTTTCCCTTTGTTTTATTCTCCGTTATCACGCTAATGCTCGCGTATATATAGTAACGATAATAATAATAATTGTACATGTAACAATATTAATACGCACAATAACCATAGGAATAATAATAATAATAATAATAATAGGGATGATCGGTAATCAATGTTAATCGAAATAATAATCATCATCCATGGTCAACGTCAATCATAATTTAATCCTCGTATAATAATTAGTACGTCGATTGGCGTTAACTTCTCTCTTGTTTCCTCCGCGTTTCCTTTACATTTGTTTAGTATATCATTATTACTTTATAATGCGTTGTGTCGTTGTCTCTGAATAGTAATAGTCGATTTGTTACGAGTGTTACAACGGTAAATATTCTTTCGACGCCCGAGAAAGTATTTTCCCCGTGGGTTTTTCGTGCGTTCCGCCGAACGACTTTGTTCTTCCACGTATGATAATTTCGCGGTTACGTTAATTGTATGTCTGTAAGAAGAATCGCTCACGAGGGAAATCGAAGAGTCTCGTCGTCCTCGTTTCTTGTTCCTTCGAAGGAAAAGTCTCTCGAGCGTCGGGAACACAGATTGTAGTTATTTTTTTTTTCCCCCTTCATTTTTCCATAGTGCTCTCGTCCTCTCGCGTAAAATCTTCACGACACTTACGAACTGGAAGGATCGCGCAAACAAATGGCCAACTACGTCCGCGGATCGATGCGCCCTACGCAATGTTTTTCGTTTCGTTTTGTTTGTCTCAAGGGGGCCTATGTACACGGAGAAAAAGAACGATGAGTACTTGCTGTTTAATTGTTAACTTTTCGGCGCATTTGGGGGATCGCGACGCTCGTCTGTCGTCTTTTCCTCTTCTCGTTATTCTTAAAATCATTCCTTTCTCTCCTTTTAACCTAAATTTATTTATTCCTCGAACGTATCTGTCGAAACAAGCAAACACCTAGGTGTAAGGGCCACGCGTTAATCGCTTATCTCGTTAATTACGAATCGCGTTCTCTCTCTGTTGTCCCGCCGACTCGTCGACGAACCCTTCGACACGTCGTCATCGGTCGAGGGTGTAGCTTTCCTTCGAACGAGGTACGATCCGTCGCGAGCTAAGCGGGATCGAGTACTCTCGCGTAATAACACTTATCACTTGATTCTCTCTCCCTTTTTTTTTTTTTTGGTTTTCTAATACGTAATTTTCCGCTTTTTTCTCTCTTGTTTTTGTTTCTTCTCAATCGAAGTCTACGAAATACGAATCGAGTAGGCTTAAGTTTCCTTCTTAATATCACGTGCCACGTGCCGTGAAGAGGCTTAGGGTGGCTTATGTAAAGAAGAAGAAGAAGAAGAAGAATGAGAAGAAGAAGGAGAGGATTGTGAAGGGACCGAGGGGGGGAACGAGACGAAGTGGAGGGTATTGAAGTATCGTCTTACGGGATTGGCGCCCTTAGAGATGGCGCCGTGGAGAAATCAAGAGGCAACGAAGGTTAGATGACAGCCCATTAACAGCAGTGGCGGTGCGAGGAGCGTATTCGCGTCACGAGAGAAACGTCTCGAATTAGACTATTAATGGATATCTGTGCTTGGGTTCGGTTCCAGCAACGGTGCCGTGGAAACGTTCTCCGAGCGACAATAGGGTGCACGATCGAGGATCTAATAAATCGAGACGTAGAACTGCACGAGAGTTGTTGAAATTAATCTTGTCGAAGCATCGAGAGTAGAATTTGCGGGCGATCGATCGAGATCGATAAAGATATGCGTGACGGAAGCGAAAGAGAACATCGCCACGTTCCTGTACCCTGTCGAATAGAAATTCTCGTTCGGTCGCGGTTTAAGCACAAGCCAAACGAATCCTTAAGAGACCTTGTCCGCATTCTTGCGCTCTCAAAAATCCTTTCGTTCGATGCACAATTATCTCCGATCCGTTCTTTTCCAGAGATCTGCGATCCGGCACCACGTTTACTTCTCGCGGAGATAGACACGCGCAGTCGATTTTTCAAAGCGACGCGAATCCAATTTTAAATCGACCGAGGTTGTCCTGCTTTCGGCTGCCAATGAAAGATCGAAGTAACGAGAAATATTTCGAGGACGATTTTACAGGTGTGACATTGTACCGTGGGGTTTTTTTTTTCTTCGAAAGGAGTCGCTCGAACGCGCGGCTCAAAATTTCACTTATTCATAATCAATTTTAATATCGCCGTTACATGCATATCGGACGTGCGACGAGGCGCGAGGTGTCATTCGCAAAAATTCAGCGCGGCGGCTCCGGCGAAATTTGAAATTCGACGAGACGACGAGAGGAGAAGCGCCTTAATTGAATATTAAAGACTGGCTTCGCGAGGGGGCTGACGCGTCCCCGTTTCGGTCCATATCGAAAGGATCCAGAGTTCTCAGGGTGCGCGTGCGTCACGCCACGCAGAGACCCACGTTTTCCACATATAGATACACGTACATGCATCTCGAATTCAGAAAGTTAAAGAAATTCGCGAATACTCGAATAATCGAGCGCGACTCGAGTTTGAATTCAACGTCATTCCTCGTTACTCGAGTCGAGTCGTGGTACTCGAATCGTTCGACTCCTCTGAAACCAAGGGATGAAAAAAAAGATTCTCACGTTCCTTCGTCGATTATCATCGTTCTCTCTACGATCCGGACGAATGGAGCGATTCGAATACCCAATTCGCCGCGAGCAAGGGAATCGAGCCCGGCCTTTCTCGAAATTTTCGACTACTCGCGCATCTCGTGGAGCAAAATAGCACGAAATCCGAATTCTGCGCCGGCTTCCTCGACGGTAATCGGATAAATCCCACGGAATTTCACCGCCGTCGATCTTACGATTTCGAAATTTCAAGCGCGCGCGCAACATTTTCTCGGCAAGCTCGCGCGCGTGCCGGAGCGAGATAAAGTGCCGACGGAGGGAAGAGATAGTTTTCGGATTAACCGTGCGCCACCGCGCACACTCGTGTTCGACCGGGAGTTTACGTAGTATCCGCCCGTGAGAATTGGACGATTCGCCAGCGCGAATCGCCGAGTTACGCGAAGTCCTCGGTTGTTAGTTCGCTCGGTAAAGCTCGTAAACTTCACTCACGAGAGCGTTTCGTAAACTACGCCCTAATGACCTCGCATGATCCAGGGAATTCCGCTTCTCAGTGGGCACGTGGATTGAAATATCTCGCGATACTTTTTCTTTCCCCGTTCCTCGTGCCACGAACGAAGCCAACATTTCGCGTTTCGGCGAAGCTTCTCATTTTCGGTCGAAGGTGCACGAGGAAAGTTTCATACTTCCTGAAATTCGTGCACCACCTCGCGCGGGGAGTGGGGTACACCGCCACGCGAGAAAATTTCTCGAGCGATTTTTGCCGTAATCGAGAGTTCGCGACAGACGTCACGTAGTATGCTTAGCATGCGCCATTATCGAGAAGGAATATAACAACGACACAGGACATTAATCAGCGGTAAAGAGATAGCAGCGACATCGAATTACTATTCCGTTTTTTTTCTCTCACACCTTCGTCCCCTTCTCATTGTCTTTCTTCGATTCTCTATCGTCTTCTTGCTTTTGCTCGTTTCCCTTTCTTTTCTTTTTATTCATTCGCGCGTAAGGAGCGAGTGTTAAAGATACGCGAGAGGGCGCACAACGATTTCACAACATCGATTACTTGAAAAGAGATTCGAAGGGAAGTAAGAGAGAGTATGCGTCGTAAAATTTTCCGAAGAATGGCGAAGAAGATCGAAGAAGATCGCGCTTCTCGACGGGTCGTTCGACTCGATTCGCTTCCTCGAACGATGACCCCAGGCGTGGTTGGAGCTTCCATTTGATCGATTCCTTTCTCAATTCATTTCCGTAGTTCCACTCGTGATCTTTGTAATGTACAATAACATCTAACGAAGCTCGAAGAAGAAGAAAGGAGTGGGTGGAAAAGAGAATGGTAACACAAAAGAAATTCAGAGATACGGCGCGTCGAAATTGTGAGCCGTCCGGCGAAATAAAAACAGACAGGTGGAATGAATCATTTGCTCGCGGGAAATCCGATCTCTCTCGCGGATAGTTCGAAAAGCGAAACGCCAGGCATGGCAGCGATGAAGCGAGGTAGGCATAAAAATCGAAAAATTCCCTAAAATTCGGCGTCGACTTTTTGTATAACTTTTTTTTTTTTGCCTCCCCTTTTTTCACGCCGCCGGAAGCAAAAACGTTCGAACCGTTCGATCGCGGGCTCGCGGTCCACCTGGCAAAAGGAAAATTTTGTTGGGCGTGTGGAACCAGTGAAAAGTTGAATTAAGCGAATTACGGGATCGATAGATTTACGGATACGCGCAGATTGGAATCTCTCGATTCTTTTTTCCTGGGGTCGTTGCTTGCTCGTTCGAGGAGAAGCTTCGAAGCATCGCGAGACGACAACGACCTACGTCGAGATCAAAGAGAGCGCATGCGTGAGTCGAAGATTTCGTCGCTTAGTTAAAGACGAGGCAAGAGAGGGGCGGCGCTGTTACGAGACAAAAGGGGGTGAGAAGATATGCGATAAAAGCGAGGTGAGAGAGAAAGAGAGAGAGAGAGAGAGAGAGCAATTAAGGGAAAGCGAAATCTTCGATTAACATGTAGAACCTATCGTTTATTACCCTCCCGTAAAATTAAGTGGCCCGGAAGCGGAAGTCGGACGGGAAACTTTCCACGCCCTTCTATTCGTCTCCGTCTTCTTTCTTTGCTTCTTCGATCTTTTCTCTTCCTCGCCTCTTCTCGATCGAGACTGATCTCCATCGAGAACTTTCGTTTCTCGCGACTGGAATCTTTCGCGAGTCCGTGGCGCGTGCTCACTTCGTCGGTCGATCCTCACGAGGAGAAATCTAAAAATAACGATCGGAAAGAGACGATCGATCGACAAAATCAGCGCGCGCTCACGTCCGCTTTCAGACCACCCACTTTCAGCCGCCCTTCTCTTCGCGTTACTTTCTTATCGTGAGCGGCGCGATCTATTAAGCGCGCGTGCGCACGCACGTAATAGACATACAGTTACGTAAGTGTTCCTTTTAGAAGTTACATTTACAATACACATACATATAGATATATTTATATATATTTATATATATATAGATATATTGAAAAAATTCACGAGGAAAGTAGTGTTTATGCATCTCCGATAGTATCTACGTAAAATGTACACCGTTCTCGGTCCTCCCTTCACTTGTTTCTCTTTTGGATTAATTGAGTAATTGACTTGAAGTGTATTGATAAATCGTATATTTGGATATAATCTGAGAGAGATAATTTTGCTGGGTGGGTGCTTCGTTTATTTCACTTTCGAACGTCGGGATCGCTCGTTGGTTTGACTTCCCTTTCTTTTTTTTTTTTGAAACTTTTTACTTTTCTTTCTGTTTTTTAGGCAGGGTGGTCGCGAACCGGAGGAAGAGTATCGTACTGGGATGATTAGGCGGATAGACGATCGATCGACTTCAACGGTACCATCGATCCCTTCTACACACGTTTAAAGCGTTTCCATCTATAGACACATCTTATATCATAGAAAATTGATCATATAGAGAGAAGAAAAGTTCTTAAACTGCACACTGATGCGCGACCACGATTATCGAGAGTTATGAGGAGTTACTTTGCTTTCGTTAACGCGCGATCCTTCGCCGATTGCCGTGGGTGCATTCAAAAATATCTCGTACATTTGTACATTTATAGACATATGTATATATATATATATATATTTATAATCTTTACATATTGACTCTATTGCTCGCTGAGTAGTTTAAGCGCCGCGAGAAAGTCGCGAGTTTAAGTGGCGCGCAGGCGGATTACGCGATGATTTGAGAGTGGAGCTTGAAGGTTCCTTGGTTTCCTGTAATTGATCGATCGATATCGGGTGCGATTGAACGTCTCTCGAACGATTCCTGCGGCCAAGAGAGGTTGTCGGATAACTCTCGATACTCGCGTGCCAGCGAAATACGATAAGAAGAAGCCGCGCAACGAAGAAGTTCAGGCAACAACATCGACATCGACAGACAAGATAAGCGGCAGAGACATGCACATCGAGACACGAAAGTGATTTGTTTTTGCTTTTTCCTTCCTTTTTTTATGTGTTTTTTTTTTACCCCTTTCCTTTGCTTCCTTTACGTCGAGCAGATAGAGTATTCTTAGGACGCGCGGACACACACGTAATTCTGTGTCGTCGTCGTCGTGATTATCTAGAACGGTCTAGATGAGATATTCGGTGATTATCGCTTGATCTCTTCAATGATGGATCTCTACGCCTCGGTAACGAGAGAAGATCCCTCGTTTCCGTTTCTCCTCCTCTTTGCAAAATTTCCGCTTGTCTGTGTTGTTTTTTTCTTTTTTTTTATTCCTCTCACCTGACAATCGTTGGAGCGCCACTACACGCGCGAAATTCCTTTCGCACCGCCGAGTACTCTCCACGAGAGTTAGAAAATTGCGGATTGGACTTGTTTTACGGAATTTTTGTTCCCTATAAAAATATTATCGAATGGCAGCTTTTCTCTTTTCCTCTCTTCTTCCCTCCTGAAGGACAATTTCTTTTCCAGAGTGCGAAAGTTCGAGCGAAGATGTCCCGCATCTTGCTTACCCGTACCACGATTTTCGAGGGTGAAATCGAATTCACGGGCGAGGCCATTCCGGTAGATTTGAAAATGAGCCTTAAGCTACCGGGGAAACTTTTCTACCCGCAGCCTTTCTCTTCTCCGCCCACTTTTCTCCTTCTTCCTCTTACCACCTCGCGTGAGAAAGTTTTGCGGATAGTAGGTATAAAGTCGAGGGCCCAGGTAAAAGTTTCGAGTTTGTTTTTCGCGAACAAACAGCTGCCAAGTCGCCTCGGACGTCGGTAGAGGGGTGGTGTTGGAGAACGTAAAGGAGAGTGAGAGAGTGCAGGGGCTCGGATGAGAAACACGAAGGTAGGGCAAGGAGAGGAGAGGAAATCGAGAAGAGACGACGGCCAAAGATGGATAGAGAGAGCCGATGATGGAGGAGAAAGGAGAGGGTGCTGGAAAGAGAAATGAAGAGTGAGAGAAAGCGAAAGAGAGAAAGAGAGAGCCCGGACTTTTCCTTAAACTTCCATTTCGTCCAAAGAGAAAGTAGCTTGAACTTGCAAGGCACCGCTCACGATTTTCCACCGCTTCTTTCTCCACCAAGCTTTGCCAATTCTCTTTCTCGTTCCACCCTTCTCTCCACCGTGCTTCATTCTCTCGCCGACTTTTGCACGAACGCACCCACTTGGCTACCTAAACCAGTCCACGGAAAGTTCGTTCATCTTCGAAGGTAGAGATCGAAAGCGCGGAATAAACGCGTCTGCGTATCGGCAAGCGAACCGAGAGTGGCAGCTCCAACGATTCTAATCGCCGAGGGTCTTCCTTCTCCAAAAATTCGCGCGATGGACGCGCTTTCAGCTTCTTTCCTTTTTCTTTTCTCCCTCTCGTCCTGGCTCCCTGCCGCGTTGAAATACGACGGGGAGAGAACCGTTAGAAAAAAAAACTTACCGGGTGGACAAAATCGATCTATCGTAACCGGTGACGCTTGGCTCTCGTCTATTCTTCGCCGAGCAACGCAAGCGTGGCGCGAAATTCGAATGGGTCGCGAACGCTCGAAGCGCGCGCACTCTGCAGAAGAAGAAGATGAAGAAGAAGAAGAAGATCGACCTTTGGCACTTGGATGTGAACGACGAAACGGTGCGAGTGGCTCGGCAAAGTTTTGCGCTATCTGTGAAGCGTGGATCGTCCGCGCGAGGACGCGTTCGTCGAACGGTCTCGACGAAACGGATCCGGAAACGAGACGTGACTCTGTCGTGAATCGAGTGGATACGCGAAGATCACCACCGTGGAGGCGCGCGAGCCTCGAAGGAGGATCGCGAATGTTGCTCGCGAGCGAAGGTCCTCTCGATTGCCGGGAGGACGAACGAAAGGAGAGGAGAGAGTAAGTCGATTGTTACCTCGAGATCAGTGTTCCGTGACGAGTTTACGAGTTTAGAGGAATTTTTTTTTTCTTTCTTGGGAGGAAGGGGGGTGGGGATTGAGGGGTTTCTCTGATTTCTTCTTCGCCCGTCTAACGCACGTAGACGGCGAGGATAGATCAGCACGCGTCGCGACTCTTACGCGGGAGAGCCTTTTAATATTTCGACTGTGACGAACGAACGACGTCGAAAATAAAAAAATACGTATTCTGTATATCCGTCGACCGTAGAAAAACGGCATTACATTATCTAAGTCCCTGCTGCCTGTCCATCTTGTTTCCCTCGTTCTTTATTCTCACCATCCACTATATCCGTCCGTCCGGATTGGTTGGTTTCACACGTTTCCAGGGAACGAGGTACGGTGCTCTCGCGCTATTTCGGTATCCCTCGAATTATCCCGCTTTCGTTTCTTTTCTCGGCTGTAGTTCTTCCGTCGACCGCGAATCTCCCCACGCTGAGATTATTCTCGTTTCTCGGGCCGGAAGGAAGGGTACTCTTTCGGTAGTTCGCGCAATTTGTGGCGTGATATTAAATTTGCAAAATTCTTTTGAAATCGAGTTGCCTTTTTCGAGCCGGAAGGAAGGATCCTTGGCATTTACTGTTCAATCTAGTTTACAATTTTGTTTCGAACAAACAAACGCATAAACGAGCAATGAATTTCCGCATCGAGCTTACTCTCAACGATTCCTTTCCGCGAGTGTAGCAATTTATGCCGTCGTCGCGCGTTTCTGGATATCAGTTTCGCGTGAAAGCTAGAATCGTAATGCCACGTTAAACTTCACCTTCCCGAGACAGCTCGGTCCTCCTTCCAGCCTTCCTTTCTCGTTTTCCTTCGTGGAAGGAACCGCGTCAAAGGGTGGCTTGCGACTCCGGCTTAACAGCCAGCAGAACGAATTTTCCACGGATTCCTTTGACGTCGGTTCCGTTCGATCTATCGCCACCGAATCTCGTTCCTTCCAGCACCCTTTCTCTCTACGCTTTCGTTTCTCCTTCCTTTCGTTTTCCTTCCTTCCGCGTTTCCTTCGTCGAATCTCGTTTCTCTCGTTCCGCTTATTTTCGTTTCGCGCAACAACTGCATCCGTTTAACGTTTATCATTCTTCTATTCCTTCGATCGGTACCACGGTCGACGCCATGCTCTCGCCTATCTCGCACCCTTCACTGTCAATTTTACGCACAGTAACGACCCCGAGGATTCTCGAAGGATTCTCGAACTCGATCGTCTCGCGGCAGACACATACGCGGATAAATTTAATTATTGCTCGACTCCCTCCAAGTGCACGGGAATCTTACGAGTGACGACGATAGAAGGTGCGTCCTGAAAGCGCTGAAAATTCTTGGGTCCACAATTTCGACGTTGGCGAACGTCGCACTTAAGCTCCTAACTTTGAGCATCGTAAATTCGAACGAGTCGCGAAGCTTCGAGGAGTCCGCGCGAGCGGGGACGAGTACTCGTACGTTTCATGGGTAATTCGAAGCCGGACGAGGGTCGAGCGAGAAATGGTCGACAGTGGAATTTCTCGAGGATCGTGATTTTATTTCGAGGTCTACCGTCGCAGCCTAGCACCGTTCCTCATTCGTGGATTCTCGTTTCGGCAACATTGGCCCTCGTTCGTGGATAATCTCGCCCCAATTTTCCCTCCAATGTCGTTTATTTAGTCCTCGTGTTCTCCGCTTCTACCTTTCCCTCCCATTTCGCCATCCACTCCCCTAAATACAAATGTTTAATAATACGCAATCGCCTTCGCCGCTAATTCTCACGTTATTATTATTATTTATTATTGAAACAGCCGTCGCCGCGAGCTTCGTGTCTAACAAACTACATAACGCCGCTACCGGTTTTTTTTTTGTTTCTAGTGTTGTGTTTCACCTTTTTATTTTGCTTTTCTGACCTCTTTTCTCTCGTATTGTTTCTTCGCTTCTCCATTCCTTCCTTCCTTCTCTCCCTGTCTGTCTGTCTTAATCCACTATCTCGAAAATATGCTAAAAACTTAGGTACTAGGTGTGTTTAAGTCTCCTTTTTTTCTTCCTTGCCTACGTCTGTCTCCTTCTCTTTTTTTGTTTATCTTTGGTTTATCTGCCTTTGCTCTTCCTCCGCTTGCTTGTCGCGTTCTCCTCTTCGCCGACGTCGGCAACTCGTCTGCGCGCGCGCGCGCGCGACGATGATAAGTACGCGCGAGTGATAGAGATAGAGAGAGGGTTGGAGGGCAGAGGAAAATAGGGAGGAGGGTGAAGGAATGAGAAGGGCCGAGTGGGCTTAAGGTCCACAGAGGCGAAAGGTCGGCGGAGGCAGAATTCATTTTTCGTCTACTCCGATTGGCTTTCGATCTCGCGAGTGACTCGGGTATGCCTAATTGTTTCTCCATCACCCCCTATGAATTTTTCTCTCGCTTCGATAACTTCCGAGTGCCTCCACCGCCTCTGTCGATGATCCTTCCGGCGCGTCGTCGTCCGTAAAACATTCATTTGGCAGGAGCTTCGAAGTGAAATTGGTGAATGCACGAATGACGGGCGCACATTCGCAAATACTTCATTTATTTTTTTTATCTCCTTCCTACCACCGATCGTGGCTTCACGAGTCTTGATTTTTCCCACTCCTTTCTCTCTCGTTATCCTTCGTACCTTCCTTTCTTTTAGCACGCGCGGGGTGGGCCTGCTCTTTGATCGGAACACTTTCGTCCTTTTCCTCCCCTTTCAAAAGTACGTAAGGTGTACATCCTCGCGGTTCTCAGACCATTTACACTTTCCTCCGTTCAGTAAACTGTCATCCACTTCCATCGTCAAATTTCTCCGAATCGCCGCCGCGCCACGCGACCCAGCCCTTCGCCTCCTTCTTTCCATCCAAGGCGGTGCCATTGGTTCGCATAAATTTTCATCTCGCCTCTGCGCCGCCACCGATTCCCCAAAAGTGGAATTAAAGGGAGCATCCCTCAAAAGTGGGACGTCGGAAGGTTTCAAATAAGGTTGTAGACGTGAATCCCTCGATCCGCGAACGACGGTTCTTTTCTTGTACACGCGTCCCGAAATCTCCTCTCGTCCATTCCTCGGACTTATTCTCGGCCCGAGTTCTCCTGCCTTTGGTCTCTCTCTCTCTCTCTCCCTATGATATCCTCGTCCACGAGATCGAGACTTCCGGTCTCTCTCTCTCTCTCTACCGTCGACTCGTCGCGCGCGATCGTGACACGACGCCGACGCGAGGCTCTCTTCCGCTTTTGTTATTTCGAGGTCGACGTTGAACACTCTTGTCGCCGTGGCTGTCTTTAAGGGCACCCCTTTTCTTTTATGCGGCGGCGGCACCGACCAGCCTCGCGACTTCTTCGCTCCTCTCCACCGGCTTCTCATCCGCCACGTCCTCCACCTCACCCTTCTTCAACGCGCCTTTATTCACCGTTCGCTCCTCTTCTCCCACCTCCTCCATCACCTCGTCTTCTATCGTTCGTCCCTTTCCCCGTATCCTCTTACCCACCGGGCACAATTCCTCCTCCTTTCGGTCTGGTCGTAGGGGACGAGAGGCGGACGCGATCCTGATGACGAACGGCGCCGTCATGCTCGCCGACCGCATCCTGGGATAGGCTCATTGGAGGCGACATTTACTTTCGATTTGCGACCTGATCTCGTTCACCTGCGTCTCGATGGTGTTCTTGATTCCTGTAAGCACAGAACAGGTGGAATTAGATTAGAAATGAGAGAGAGGAGCTTCTCCGTGAGAAGGGGTGGGTGGATTAATGTTGGAATGCACGAATTTCTATTTGAAAATAAAAGAGAACCATATGGAGCAAAAATGATGTAAATTGGGGTTTTTTGAACATTTTTTCGCCACGTTGACTGCGTAGTCTTTTCGATTTTTCAGGTTGGTTACACCACGTTAATTTCAGTATTGGACGGTAGATGAGCTCGCGTTCACAGGGACGTCCTATGAGATACTCGAGTGGAGGCGACAGTTGCTCTTTGTCGCTCTCACTCGACTCACTTCTTGCCACGCTTTACAAAATAAATACAAAAAAAAAATATGGTGCTGGAACAAACAGAAGGATAGGTCGTTTGTAATGGTCTTTAACACTTTGACTGCTATGCTGATTTTCCATGGATTGCCCATGGCGCTACACTTAGCATTTTGTGTGGGTGTGTTTTTTTGGGAATATCTAATCTTTGAAGTGCTGTAAATTTGCGGTTAGTATAATCATATTTTTCAATGATTTTTCTGGAGATTACCGGCGAACACCGTGGTGCCGCGGAAAAAACAAGTTGCGATCACATATGACCATCATGGCAGTCAAAGGGTTGAGGGTTAAAGAGGATGTTTTCGAGAGTTTCTTGGACGAAAGGAAAATTCTCGAGAACCTTTCGTCCGTGCGATTATTTCTCTTGGTATCGAGATCGTTATTGTTGAAATTTGTCGAGGAAGGGGAGAGAAGAAGTGGTCGCGATTGAGATCGTTGAAATTCTTAAGCGGTACTGCCGTCTGTGCTCCTTGAGCTCGTCACAAGGGAAGCAAGCGGTCACGGTCTGCAACTAACACTCGTTGAATTTGCTCAGGAGCCGAATGGAGGGTCGGTACTGTTTGATTTAAACCCACGGCTCGTTAACCCCT
The DNA here is from genome assembly GCA_944319695.1 of Tiphia femorata. Lineage (NCBI taxonomy): Eukaryota > Metazoa > Arthropoda > Insecta > Hymenoptera > Tiphiidae > Tiphia > Tiphia femorata. The sequence goes on from OX090899.1 coordinate 6,138,088, forward strand.
CATCGATCACACTCCCTTCTCCGACGCGCGGCGCGCTCCCTTCTCGAGCGCTGCGAGCGCCGCATTAATTCGTCTGCTAGCAGCAACCCCATTCACCCTTCGCCCCGTTAATGCGCGGGGATGGAACGGAATCGCAAACACGGCAAACCGAAATGATTTTTTTCGAGTGTACCACGCGTGCGGAACGATGGAAAAAGGTTGACGGTGGCGTGGGACGTGGACCGAATGGAAATGAGGGAGCGACGATAAAGCGGAATTTACAAAACCGGGCCCTTTGATCGGCCCAGGTCCGAAGTGTAATTATAATCGGAATAAATTTGAGCAACGCGACGCGGCCGACTCGCAGAGGCGAGACTCTGTTGAAAATTGAATACGCGAGTCAGGCTCGAGAGGCTTCCTCCCACTCGTTGATTTGTTTTTTTTTTTTTTCCATTCGAGCTCACCGCGGTCCAAGAATTACATTTTAATTTAAATTAAATAAACTTTACAGAAATAGCCCGATCCCGATCCAATTTCCGTCCACGTTCGATATCCGCGCTTCTCCGCCGAGTTTATTTTATCGGGATGAATTTTTCCAAATGTAAACTCGCCGCGGGTAAATGTAACATCCTCCGCGCCGGGATAACATATTTTCCTTTCAATTGATACAGTTTCACCGTGGACGTTCTCCCTTGCTAATTAACGTAACGCCACAATCGACTCTTTGTTCCTCGTGCGCGCTTAAATCCCGGGACGCGAGTTAATTAATCCGCTCTCGTGATCGTTCGTGCGCGCACGTTCTGCCGCGCGTTAAAACGTTTTTAACGATAACGAGAGAAGAAGGGTGAGAAAAGCGAAATTAGGACATCGATACTCTGAAATCGTACTTGAGAAGTCGTCCTCCTCTTCCGCCTCGGCCTCCGCTGCCAACTCCTCGGGCGTCTTCTTTTTACGCATCAAAGGGTTTGGCTCCTCTTGTGGCATTTCCTGGACCTCCTCCCGCTTCTTTATGTTATACTGAAAAATTCCAAGCAGAAGGCATCGATCAAATCGCATCGGTCGGGGATCCAGCCTCGCGCCTTCGTCTCGAATTATCAATATCGAAGAATCGCTTGTCCTCGAAAGTGATAATAATTGTCGTAGAGGGGTAAATGTTTCGCGCGTCGCGTGCCGTCTCGGGTGTTCGTCTCGCGCGTGCGCGTCGAGCAGCACGAAGCGTTAATGGAGGCTCATTTAATATTCATCAATCAAGCATTTCGATTGCGGGGCTTAATATCAATAATGGAACGGCTCGTTGCCCAAAGCCGGTATATTACGTCTACAGTGCAGAAGACCGCATCGCTATTGACTCGTGAAGTTCGATAATGCGATGCGCGCGGCTCCGTGAGCTCCCATGCTGAGACTCCGTCCGTTCGTTCGAACCTACAAATCGTCGTTGCGCTCGGCCCGCCGACGTTATTTCGATCGTCACGTACGCCAAACCGCACGCATTACGGATAGTTTCAAAACTGCCTAACCGTCGCTTACCGGCTACGTGTCAGAAGTTAGGCTTTCACCCGATCCCGTCGCCCCTTGCTTTCAAGCGGTAGAGAACAAGCGTTAAGCTCTCGCCATATAAATTTCGCCGAGTTTTCGAATACCTTCAGTAAACTGGTCCACGATCTCGTGAATTTTTATACGCTACGTTGGCACTCCTACGGAAAGCTAAGGTCTACGAGATTAAATATGAACTTTGAAGAAGAAAGCTGGAGTATACGTATAATTAAAAGAAAATTAAGCTATCCCCGAAAAATGAAAATATCCAACCTCGTAACGGACGATGGTAAAGTACACGTAGATAAGATTAATTGGCGATTGCAGAAGGGACGACCGATGTATCGCGCATTTTCAGCGTTTAACAAGTAATCTGTAAAGCCTGCCTTTGGAAATATTCACGTTATTTATTCGCGGAGTGGGCGCGGAACGAGAAAAGGAGAATTCGCACGACAAAAACGTGAAGCATATTGCAGCGCATACTTGCGTGCGAGCACCGAGCGCCCCAGCTTCGTCTTCCATCCGCGTCAGCGAATATTTTCCGACGCGCGTTCTGACGCGCGTTCTGACGCGCGTCAGCGGATTTCTCGAAATCTTCGAAAAGTGGACGCACCGATATCGCAAACGGATCGATATATCGAGGACTGTTGATTGCCGCGCGACAGATCCTTCGACCATCATCGTAGCGCAACGTCATTTCATAGACATTCGAGCCCGTATTAAACCGTGGCTGATGGGCCTCGAGCGCTTGACGGCCGCAAACATGGAGACGCAAGGGTTTAATCGAAAGCGACCGATTTCGCGCGCTCAGAGTACACCCTCGCTTCTGATTTACGATTATTTCGTCTCGCCATTCCGCGGTGTAACGAGCGTACCCTCGCGTCCACCACCTGCAGCGCTCATCGCTTTACGATCGTCGATTTATAAAATGGGCGGCGCGCTGTTTCCGCGACCAGACTGGCCGGTTCCGATCGATTCTTTCGATTGTTTCTCAGTCACAAGGAAAAATCTATTATCACGAAGCGAGGCGAGGTAATGGGATAAAACGCGAACCTATTCGTTAACTTATTGCCATTCTCTTTTTGACCCTTTGCAGACCGGTAAAAATTCAACATTCCATAAGTTTTTCACTGGCCACTCGGGCACCGACTCTGTTTCGGCTGACTGTCGCCTGGGACATTTTTTTTATCCATGGTGTATTATCTATTAACCCTTTGACTTCGAACAGCACCTATAAGCGCTCAGCCAGAGTTGCTATTACCAGTTCGTCAGTTATTGAGAACAGGGCCTATTTTCGTAATCGAACTTAATCAAATAAATGTCTTCGTTTGATTAAAGCGAATCGATCGCTCACTCTCGTGGTTGTTGCAGGTAAAGCACGGCACGATTGGCACGTTTCATTTCTAAACACTCCGCAGTCCAAGGATTAAATTTTTCAAAATGGTATAAAAATATAAGAGCTTACAGAACATACCAACTAGTACCTCAATACCAAATAATAAATGCTCGGTTGCCATTGCAACCGATTACTGAGCTACCGTAAGCATTGGAAACGTAAGCAAAGTCGATTAATCGACCATCGGTCGGTGAGCGTTGAGGACAAAACATCGAATAATCCATGATCGGTCGATAAACTGCTAAAGTCTCGAAAAAAAAAAAATCCGAAACGTAGAGAACATCGAACGATCGTCAATTACGATTAAGTTTCTGCTCGTACCGCTTTAGTTCAACGACCCTTCGATCGACTCCTGTAAATATTCCAATCTTGTATACGTAATTCATTAGCGAAACTAGGGTGTGGTGACTGGCGAACGACTCGTCGCGAATCGCCTCCCCGAAATGTCAACGGCCAGTATATTCTGCATTCATGCGGGTCTCCCTATGTCGGTTAGTTTCCAGTTTCCAACGGCCGCAATGACGGTGGCTCGCACATACGCTGCCCTCGTCCACGTGTCCGCACACGCGTGCGGCTTGCCGTGCGTGGGTGCACGACGAGGAGGAGAACTAAGCGTGCGCACGCGCACGCAATGGAGGCAGACCGCATCGCGCGAGTAGCCGATATGCCGGGCGAGTACCACCCGCCACCACTACTATCCGCCCATGATTTGTACTCCCGAGTACTCTCGTGGCAGACAATGAGCTCGATTGCGGTACGAAAACCAGATGTGCCTACCGTCGCCGACGTCGTGGGCTCACGCGCGCACGCGGTCAGTAATTCGAATGCTTCGGGCGCAACCAGCCTGGAATTGTTGTCGCACGCGCGTAAGACACGCCAATTATCACCTCCTAATTGTCTACTTTCGATGAAAGCGCGAGAAACTCCCCCAACTTTGTGAGTTTAAGAATTCTCCTTAGGCTCGGCTCCACTTGTCGAAAGTGGACTGGAGAGCACGAAGAGTTCGAGAAATTTTGGAAATCGTGATTCGGGTACATGGAACTTAGAAACTTCGGAGAACTCTGATATTTTTTAGTTGTCGAGTCGAGCTTTCGCAGGGGCTGACTCTCCTGAAGTATTTTTTCTCGAATGGATTTTTTGTTATCACGCCAATAAGCTTGCGCGAAGGGTGAAAATGATTTGTCCCGAGAGGACTAGCGTGACGGAAATGTACGATTGCGATTGAGATTGATACTCTTACAATGTTTTGCCGGTTCCGCAGCACGATACTCTCGCAGGTGCTGTTCAGTTCACGCGAGTCAGTGAAATATATCCGAGCTCGGTAAAGCTTGCCGATATCTACGGCATCGTCACTTCGTTAGTGTTGATCCGCGATTGTCTCTCTTTCTCTCGTTCCTTCGGTTTTTCTCTTCTCTCCTTTCTGCACGAACAGCACGGCGCCTTCGACAATCAGGCTGATTGTCGGGCGAATCGTGCGCGGGCGCGATCGTCCGCGGTTACGTCGCACAATGAAGTTATTTGTAAATTGTTCGTTACCGGCGGCGCGTCCGTAAAAGGCTGCGTTTGAATTTGTATTCCGATGGGCTCTCTCGAGCGGCGCGCCCGGCTTGGAGCGAGGCGAAGCCAGCAGGATTTGTACGACGAAGCGTAAAAATCATTCCGCTTTGCCCTCGCACCGAGTTCGTCATGCAAATTTCTCACTAACTCACAGTAGCTAGGTAGAGATAGGAGCGAGGACGCGGTGGGAGATTAAACGAGTAGACGAGAATTTATGGGATGTTTAGCGATGCGCGTGCCTTTTATCGCGAAAGCATTTCCGTAGCGCGCGGAGGAAACATTCCAGTTAAAATCGCGAGGCGGTCGTTTGGCCGCGAAACCCCGTGGAATTTTTGTTCTGCGGTCTCTTCGTTCTCTCTCTCTCTCTCTCTCTCTTTCTCTCTCTCTTTCTTTTTACTTACGTAGAGTAAAGAGAGGTGGCTTTCACGAAGGAAGTCGTTTTCCACCGCGAATGGTAAGTTCCGATTTGGCTCGTCGAAAGAATAGCAGCGGAGTAAGAGTAAACTCGATCGTAGCTTCGCGATGGAGTAGGGACCCGGGGTAAACGTTATTTCCGTTACAAAAGATAAATCGTCCCCACTCTAACGATTCGTCTTTCTACCATTCCTACTGTCGGTTCTACGTGACTCGTTTCTCGATTTAGTTGAGAAGCTAGTCCCCGCGCGCGATCGACATTTACCTTCTCGCGAATCACGCACGACTTCCTCCTCCCATGGGTGCTGTGCTGGCAAAGGAGCTGTCGTGGTGAAATTGAAGATCGAATTCCGTTCTAAGATTCTTCTTTTTTTTTATTCGTGCCTAACGGTGCCGTGGAAAGTTCGACGGTAGTCGAGATCTTTTGCTTAAAATAACTTTTCATTAAATTTCTTCTTGGCAAACGATAGATCAATCGAGAATTAATCAAGTAGCACGCGATGTCACCTTGACTCACAAATCCCATCGAAAGTTCTTTCGCGAGCGCACGGTCAGCGATTAATTTGCCCCGTTCGATAAATTACGTTTAGTCGACCTCTTTTTCTTTTATAATCACACAAGCAGAACTCGCGTCGGTGGAGTGTGCGACGTTACACGCGTTGCGAAAACTTCGAGTCGCGTCAGCCAACGCGGTTCACGTTACTTCAGTTACGCCTTTAAGAGTATGGACGAGTTTTGGAACACTTAAAAATATATGTAACAATTTCTTCTGCGCAGCTTCTCCATCCTGCGGGTAACATCGATCGCTATAATACAATAGTACAGAGATCTAATATTATAAAGAGAACGATATTCGAGGTAAGAGCTGTCGTCGGCCCCGCTTCGACTCCTCGAGCTACTAAATTTTATTAATTTAACCGACCACTTTGGAAAGGAAAGTGCCCTGGGAATGGTAATGAGCGGAGATGGGGCGCGCGCTCACACTCGTACTTATAAGTAATTTCACGATGGTCCGGTGAACGTCTTAAAAGGAGTCAGCCTGACTCTATTAGGAAGTCGCCATATTGAATGCAGGGACTCCCTACTAGAGTCAATTTGACCCCAGTTAAGTTCAATCTTCTCTCTTCTCTTTTCCTTTCTGTTCTCGTTCGGCCGGTGTGCTGGTACTGCTCTGCTGCGTCGATTTTCCTTTATCCTTCTCGACTCGTGGTAGCTTCGAGACGGCGTCACCCCTGCGAGCATCGCCCGCTTCCTTTCGGCATCTAGATAATTCGGAAAACGCGAAACATTTCGTCGTCAATTTGAGTGGTTTTAATGGCGAGGCAAATGCACGAGACGAGATGATTATTGTAAGTCGATTTTTATGAATGTCGATGTGTTGCATAGAGAAAAATATAAACGAACCTAAACGGATGTGAAATCTTGCTCGTTTCGAGAATTTTTAGTACCGATATTTTCATCCTTGTGTAACATGTGTTGCGTCACTTTTCAATATTGTCTTGTTTGACAATTCTACGCCTTCTCGTGCCCTTCTTTGACACGTGTTGTAACGCTGCAGAAACGCGAGAGGGAGGGAGAGAAAGAGAGAGAGAGAGAGAGAGAGAGAGAAAGGGAGAGAGACGCAAACTGTTAAGCGATGCGTTGTATCGGGCACGAAATTCCATCGAGCTGAATCGCGTGCGTGCGGTGAATTCCGCGAGAAATCAATCGAGAACGCGCTCGAGAAATCCCTTACACTGGGGCATGTGCGTGCAAGAACGCGCCTGCGTGGCTGCTGACAATAAGAAGAGCTGCATTTACATAGAAATTCTGACCTGGCACGATACAGCAAAAAAACTCAGTCCACAAAGTTTCGTTACTTTCCTTTCTCTTTTATCATAGAGATTATGCCGCTACGAGAATAAATTGCTTATTGAATTTGTAGACAATACTGGGGATCGTTTGACCGAGATGCTTTATACTTCGTTTTCACGTTTATCAAAAATGTCTCGCTCGTAGCGTATCCTTATCTTTCCTCGTAATTTATTCTTTCTAATTATACGCTAATTTCCAAGTGCTCGATAAACTGTAGAACAGACCGAAGTAAAAAAAATACGAAACGAGTGGGCGAAACGAAGAGATGCGTATTTTTTGTAATTTATATTTTGTTAACGGGAGAACTTCGTTGAAAGCAACGAGGGTGTTCGGATAATTTAAAATCCCGCTATTCTCCACGGACAACCCTCACCCCTCCAGACTTTTGTACACGCGAAGCTAACGCCCTCTCTTCATCCCTCTCCAATTGTACGTTTATTCTTGCACCCCCAACCCGCAGCTACCATCGTCCCTCTCGTTGTTCTATTGACACCAGTCAGCCTTTCTCCGCGCGTGAGACACAGAGAACTTTCTACGGGGACATGAATATGTGAAATTGGAAAGCTGTCCGTCCGTTTACCTTTTCTCGACTTACCCTCCTCCCTTTAACATACCTCCCTTCTTCTTCCACTTCCTTCGTTTTCTCGTCGCATCGTCTCGCACGCACCGACCCTCTACCTACCACCGTACCACCCTCAACGTCTCTACGCTTTCGTTCGATTGTTTCCAAGAAAGGGACCGAGCTTTTGAATATCGCGAACGTCGACAGTTTCTACCGAGTCGATACACCCTTTCCCTTCCGCAACAAAATACTCGGTACGATCTTGCATTACTCGCGTTTCACGGACGGGTACTGGAAACACGGTGTCCGATACTCCACGATCGCTTATCATGGCTCGACCGTTCGTAAAGAATAAACGAAAAAGAATACAAATCTCACCCTCGATTCGCGCTCCCTTCTCCACAGTTATAAAACACGAAGGACCCGTGCGATTATTTTCTTCGGTCACGACTCGGTGCCTTGCGTTGGGATATTCTTTGCTTTTTCCTTCTCCCTTTTAAACGGCTCCCAAAGTAAAGCGGCACGCCCGAGTAGCGGAATAGATACGTCAGGATTTTCTATTGCTCGTTCGCGAAACATTAGGAGGACAGTGAGAAAGCTTCACCTACGGGCCATAAGGTTCGCTCGACTGGAGAAGTCTGGCTTGCACGAGGGAGTCTCAGAGCGGAGAACACGCAAGTCGACGAGCTTGCGCGCGAGCGAAAGCAAGCTCGCGGTATATCCCCTCCCTCTTCGTTCTCTCTAGCCTGACAGCGAGGAGGAAATGCGCTCGTTCCATGCCAGTAAACACCGCGGCGGTAAATTCGTGGAAATAAAAGCTCTCGCAGCACCACCCCTTCTATCCTCTTCTCTTCCAACCCCACTCATCCGTTCTCTTCCTCTTTATCGGGTAGGTACTCGTCGTCGTCGTCTTGCTGTCGCGGTGCGGACGAGGGAGAAAAAAAAAAATTTGTTGTATATTTTACGCCGCACTTACCGTCCTCGTGCCTCGACCCACCCTTTCCACTTCGTCCCTAGCGTCAGCTCCGTCGTCGCTTACCGCGAACGAGGAATAAAATTTCCAATTTATCATTTCTCTTCTCTCGCCTCATCTTACGCGCCCTTCTCTATCCCGTGTCTGCGATTGCAGGTGACATTCCAGCGCACGCGTCTCATCATTTCTCTCGCGTGCACCAAAGTGTTTCCCACTTCTTCGACGACTTGTCGACGCGTAGATGAGAATTTCCGATTAATTGTTCCATTCTCCCTCGCTTTTCGTCGATAATGACTCTTACGTTGCGTCGAGGCTCGAGAGCATGCACGAATAACGGGAAATGCATTTGCGTTCTCGTGAAAGTATTGCCAGTCGTAGCGACAGCTTCATCGAGAAAGTTTTATTTCACGATTTAATTCTTTTTCCGTCCCTCCGAAGGCGATCAAGAGCGCACCCGCTTTTAATTCTCGATCGTCCAGCGACGGCGATACCACCGACGAGGCGGTTGCGTGTCCCACCGTAATAAAGCGTCCCGCCCGTTTTTCCAATTACTCGCGTATCAAGACGCAAAGGAACTCGTGTAGCGAGCGGCGCGTATCAAAAGCTCGGATTCCCGATACCGCATAAGTAACGCGCGTTTAACTTCTTTAGCCTCTATCCTCGGGCGCCCGCTCGCAAATCTGTTTCGTAATTATTCGCGTCTAATTTCGACCCGACGACGATCGCGATAATAATTAATCTCGACGCGTTTACTTTTATCGAGAGAGGAAAAAGTTCGCGGTAAGGGTAAGAGGAAAGCTTCGAAACAACGTTGGAAACGGGAGTACGTAGGAGCGATAGGTACAATGGGTCACGACCTATCGAGTGGAAAAATCGAGACCACCGGCACCCTCCTAGTTTCTCGTTTCGCAACGAATATCGTTCTGCGTTCTGGTATCTGTCTCTCACTCTCTCTCTCCCTCTCTCTCTCTCTCTCTCTCGGTTACCGGGGAGTTTAATTTTAACTTCGTCGTTAGTGGCGGTGGACCATCCCTGAAAGCACGAGTCCCGAAAATTGGAGGTCGCATCGAAAACTGGCGCGGGTCACGCGACGCTCCGTGTACCGATGGCGAGCTGGTGCCATCCCACGCTCCGGCTCGCTCTCGAATTTCCCAGCTGCGGAGTGGGGACGGTGAAAAATTTTTCAGCAAGTGGCCCGTACCCTATCCCCCGTACTCGAGTTCGATAGGTAGCTACGAGATACACTCGCAATATCGGTGGAAAACGTGTTAAGCTATCGGCTGGAATGCTCCGTGGGAAGGAGTAGGAAGTGAAGGTGGACGCACGGTCCTCCTTCGCTCGACCGCGCACCAGGGTCTCGTCCTCTGGTTAGACAAGGCGAGAGAGAGAGAAAGAGAGAAGAGAAGGAGAGACAGAGAGAGAGACGAGGAAGGTGAGCACGGTACGAGATTCGATAAAGTACATAATAAAATACAGCGCGCAGCGCCGGTACAACGACGATGGCGACGTCGATGGGGATTGGTCACGACAACCCGCGCAATAATGTCGTTCCACCGGCAATTTCTCCGGGAGAACAAGGCACGATGCGGGGTGGTAGAAGGAGGGACAAAGTGCCGGAGATGGCACCGTTCGTCGCCATTCTCCTTCTCTCTCCTTCTCTCTCACAATTTCTCTCCCTTCTCGTCCTCTCCTCTTCGCTCCCCGAGAAATCGAAAAGGCGAACGATATTAGGATTCGTCGAGGGGTCTCCTTAGCGAGGAATTGGCCGAGCACGATTAATCGCCTTCGAGTGACGTCGATATTTCGTACCTCTCGAAGATGGTCCCGACGATTTTTCAGATCGTTAAGAGTAGACGGTGGAGGAGGAAGGTGGCAACGGAATCAGAGTCAAAATTGGTGTATTTGTGTATCGAAGGAACGACGCGCGCTGACTTTTCTCGTTTATTATTATCGAGGACCACGCAAGCCCACGAACACGCGACAGGAGTAAACGAAAGATGTGGATTTCGCTTGGAGTCGCAATTTTTCCGGCGTATCGGTATCGGCGGAGTGACTTTTTGGAAGTATGCCCAACGCTGCAGTTTCCCGGAGGCGTATTCCGTCGATGTGCATTTGTATTTTATTACGGTATATCCGTCACTCGTAACGAGTCGATACCCTCTCCTTCCTCGTTTTTTTTCACCCCCTCCGTCGAGGCACGTGTCGAAGATCGTAACGTAGTAGGACCGAGTATCCAGCGGCGACGATAAATCGTCGGTCGGCCGTATACCTACGTCGTAGTAGAATTTCCCTCGATATCACGTCGCCATTCCTATTTCATATCTGTCCAGTTTTGCAGGCCCAAATTTATGGCGCGCCCGGTTAAAGCGGCACCGACTTCGACTACGGTGGATGTTCACCATTCTGGAAACTTCTATCTAGGGATGTGGATCCTGCCAGAATTCCTATTTCTCCCAACCGATCTTCTTGGACTCGACCCGCACACTGCGCGTTTCATTAAACATTTCACGATTGGCCGCGCACGGACAAAGAGGACGTAGAGGTGCACTCTACGTTTCCAAAGAAGCGGTCATTTCCATCGACCCGGGACCATTGGACGCGGAGACTAAAAATAAGGCCGAGAGAAGAATGCCAAACGAATATGCGTCCTTACTACGAGGCACGTCGAGTTCCATTCGTAGTTTACGATTTATTTTTTTTTGTTTGCCTGAAAAGAAATTACTCTCTAGCTCCGTTTTCCCAGTATCATTAGAATCGGTGGAACAGCAGCGATTTGAATAGCGAAATTTTTTGTTTCTCGTTCGAGAACGGAGAGCGGGCCAAACGAGAATATCACCGTAGACGTCCACATTGGTCGTGCATTTATTTATCCCGTGGTGGAGACACCGCGTGCCGCACACGGAACGTGTGAGTACACACACATGGATGGAAGATTGCACTCCCACTCCATTGTTCGCGGAACAATACCGGGACTGATGAATATCTGCGGTAGGTAGGTAGCTAGGGACGTAAGGACAGAAGTGTAACGGCAAACAAATTACACAACTTTGATTATGTAAGCGCGCAATGAAAAGGGACGAGTAAAGCGGGGCGCAAACATTCTCGCCGGTAATTGTAAAGAGACACGGAGGCAATTTGCGCTTTTCCAAATGTATTACACGCGACGACGTATCGTTCCTACCTTCCTATTAATTACAACGTGACTCGAATCAGGATAGGCTTCCCCGACCGTTCCTTTCCACTCATCGTTCCTGCCGCTTGCAAAACGAGACTCGCGGTGCTGTTCAACGTGTCCCGCGTTATCCGAATAATTAGCCGTGACTTATCTGGAATTGCGATAAAAATGAGCCGAGATAATCCGTAAGAACGTATTACTACGATCACTACCTCGGTACGATCGCGTCACCTGTGCCTCACCTGCTGCTTTACAGTTTATAGGGCTTTTTCTACCGTGACTATGTCGAATGATCGAAAGAATGCAGAAGGAGCCTGTAAAACCTGACGAAAAGGAGAGCGCGAATTGCGAGAGAGCAAGAGCGAGGAGAACGTGTGCGGAATCGAAAGAGGGAAATGCGCTGAGAAGAAGACGTCGTAAAATCGAGTCCGGATAATTTACGATCGAATTTATCGTCCGCCATAAAAATTTAACGTTAGTGATGTTCCACGTTAGTGAAGTCCCGTAAAAGGGTTCACGTGACATTCGTCACGGGAAGTACCCTTCGTCTCTCGCGTTTTCCTTTCTGCTTCGTCGGTTACCAACGTACTTTCTTCGGGAATGTCTCGAACACTCCATGCTCTACCGATCCTACGAGGACGTTTAAACTTCGCGCCGTGCCGATGAATAATTTATGAATAATTTCCAAGCGCGTGTTCTACTCCATTGTAATTATGTTGATTCCGCGGTGTGCGCCGGCACGACGAGGTGCCTCGATCCTTAATTAACGAAAGAATCAATACGTCGAATGTCATACGTAGGTATATAGATCGCTGCTGTACGGATTCTCGCCTCGGTATGTCTTCATTGTTTCGTCCAAACATCCGTACGACATTGACGACAGACTCCCGATTCGCCGGGGGTTTCGAAAGGGATGGCGGATGCCAAAAGGATTTTCAATTAATTGCCGGAATTAATTAAAGACCGAGCGCGCCGCGAGGCGAAAGACGAGCTCTCGCGCGAAGGGCGCGATAATTATTTCGTCACGAATTCTCCGCGAGCACTCGAATCTCCGATTCTGGGTAACGAGACGAGGCCGGAGCCGATGCGAATGGAATTCGTTATGAAATAAAATTGCGAGCCGTGTGCGTCGTTACCACTGGGTCTCCTTGACGAATGAAATCGGGAGCGCTTGTCGCGACCCAATTTTGACAGTCGGAAATTATTTCGACTCGATGGAATGTATCTGGATCGCGCTGGAAGACGATTTGCGGAATCGTTTTCCCGCTCGGTGACTTTAATTCCTGCTCTATCTAATTATCGCGAATTGATTTACCCTCGTGCGTGGCTCAACGCTCGCGATCGCATTCGCGTGGCAATGCTTCTCATCGCGTGTAACCGATTCGCGCGAATCCCCGCCAATCCACGCGAGAGTTCGCGAGGATCGTGGCCCGCGTAATCGACGAGCGGCACCGGCCACCGCCACGGGAGGCTTTGTGATTCAAATCATTCGGTCATTTTCAACCCGGCCCGTGCGGCGAGCCTCGAACGATCGAGGGACGATAAACGCCGTTGAGCTCTGCAATTCGTTAAACCTTCTCCCGCGTGCGAGAAAAGATCCTCGCGCTCTGTCATTTGTCGTTCGTGGACTATCGTCCAATCGGAATGGAGAAAGGCCTCGACGGTGCGAGGAAACAATTCTCTCGTTGACTAAAAGTTTCGGTACTCGGATTGTGCGAATTATAAATACGAACGGTGAATTACGAGCGTGTAATAACGAACTAAAGTTGGATGCTATTTTCTCCACTTTGCAACAAGCCACGTCCGTTTGTAAAGCTCGAGCGAAGATGAAAATTGGACGAACTACACTTTCCATTGACATTTTCGTTCTCCGACCACAGGCTTTGGGCGATGGGCCGTCGATCGTTGTGCCACTAGACACGAACGGCCACGCGTTAACACCGAAATCCGAATTGGCTAATTGTAGCGACGCAATCGAGGCACCAGCCCAGGCATTTCCGCACAAAGTTACGACCGCAATTCGACTCGCCTTCCCCGAGGACTTCCTGGATGACTTGCGGTCGACCGAACGAATGAACGAGCCCAGTCACAGGCCCCGCGCCGCCGCGGTGCTACGTCGCGAAAATAGGGAAAATCGAAACCATCTCCACTTGCTCTTTTCCCTCGTGAAACGTTACACTCCCGTTTCCATCCTGTTATTTACTCCGTCCCTTTTTTTCCGACGCTTCGCTGGAAACCTCAACGATTCGTCGCGTCAAAGATTCCTTTTCTCCATACGGATTATTTAACACGGACGTGTGACTGCAAAAATGTTTGAATTATAAAATCAGTATGGACATGGACACACGGTCGCAGAAGTTTCTTATCTTTACGATCCGCCATTTCGATTAATGCACATTTAATTCTACGAACCTCTCGTCGACTAATTTTACTTTACAACGTCCCTTCGCGCACTTAATTCCGAAAGGATCCGATTTTCTCGCGTAATGGACGCGGTCACTGTCGTCCTTCTTCTTCGACATCCTCCTGTTCTCAGTCTTTCTTCAATTCCTCTGATCCGCGCGAGTAGATTTCGTCCGCCGGTTAATCGCGGCCAGCCACGCGCGCTCGACTATCACGATGACCCGTGGAATCGCGTCGGGATGGACAAGAGAGGACTCTACTTGCGCGTCGTTTACGTCGGAATGGAGCGTCAAATTCACGATCCTCTCGCGGACGTTCCGCGGACCGCCTGCCATCGGCACGTGTTTTTGCCGCACTCTCTATAAGAGTACTCGATCCTATCTGGGTCATGTCAGGCGGCGTTGATTCGGTCCTGACAGAACAATACGCGCCGATTGACAATGGGGCGCGGTGGCGGGTACACGGGGTGCTTTTTTTTTCGCGCGCCTGATATTCGCGCGTCCCTCCTTCCCTTTCTTTTCCGCTTGTTTGCTTTCTTTTTTTAATTCTCTCTCTCTCTCTCTCTCTCTCGTTGTTTCGTTCTCCTTCACCGCGACGACGCCTTTCATTGACGCCGCATCCACCGCCCTCGAACGCGGGTATCCGTGTGCACGCCCGTTCGTTCCACGACGAAATCGAGCGAGGCTCGAAGCTTTTTTTCGGAAGGGGCTCGAGCTCGTTGGACGGGCACCGTGTCGCGTCGGTGCGCGAGTTCTCGAACAATCTGCCACTCCTTCGACGCGCCCTCTTTCTCCTCCCTACCATCTCCAACCTCGCCTCGTTGATTTTATCCTCAATCGGAGGCCGCCGCGAATACCTTTGAAAGCAATATTTATTCCCTCGGCGCTGGCGAGTGACGTGTACAGATATATGGAGCTCGTGAAACGCGCGGACTGGGGTAGTTCCTAGCTCGGGATAATCTCACGGTATACTCGAAAGTCTGTATATCGCACGCGCTTGTCACGCTTCCAGGTGGACGATCGATTAATTTTCTCGGAGCGCGACAGAACACGAGGGTGGCAGATGAGACCCGGAGAAGACGGCTCAATCCCCGATTTCGACGGTCGCAAGCGTGTCCACGTGGGCGGAGGCTCTTCTCTTCCTCGTCTTCCCGCGTTTAATTGTCGCTCACGTCGCTCTCGTTCGTTCGAGCCAATCAGAGGGGATGGCGCGAGTCGATTTCATTAATTGCACGGTGGACTCGGACGTGGGCGGATTGTCGTGCGTCGTAGTGAAAGCACTACGTGGAACGAGAAGAAAAAATTGAGAATGGTAGGTGCGCGTTGTGTAAGATATAATTCTCATTATTAAGAGGAATTTTCGATTCGGTGAGAAGAAGAAAGGGCACGAGGTAACGAACAAGTGGCCGAAAGTGAGGCTAATTGTAAGAGTTACGTGTTTGTACTCTACTCTTGCGCTTCTCTTCCTCTGTTACTTTCGTACCGAAAGCGAGACGATAAGCGCAATTCCGTTTCACCGGCCCGAGGCACGTTAAATGTTTCATCGTGTTTGTCACAGTCGCCGGCACCATCCTTTGGGCTCCCAAAAGTCGTGAGAAGTCTACGCGTTGCGGCGCGTGATGCGCGACGGAAGGCAGGTCGCGAAGGACAGGTGACTTGTCCGGTGGAATAAAGCTTCTTTTTCAGAAGCGCTACCCCAGAGCTCGGAGTGTCGCCTCGGGAATTTTACTTCGCGCCTTTGCTTTTATAATTAAATTTGCATAATAGACCGCGCGCTCCACTTCTTAGCCGCGAGCAGGTCGGCTAAGAAGCGTAATGCGATAGCTCGTAGGAGAAGAAAGAGGAACGAGAGAGACTAGAGGTGGAGTTTATTGATTGGCGTGATATATTTATATATATATCTTCTGCTTGTTTTATTTTATCGAACGAGAAAAACGAGGCAGTTCCACGGTGCCTGGACCGACCGTTTCTACTCGTGGCGAGGCGCAGTAGTAAAGTAAAGGAATGATCAGCCACGTGGCGGCGACGTTTTATCGTGCCGTACAAATAGCGACCTATTCGTCTTACGTGCTCCGAACTGACCGTTCCAGATTCTTTTACTTTATTTACTCCTTCCTCCAGGCGAACGTTTTCCACTGCAACGACATCGGCTCGCGCCCACCCCCGGTCTCAATTTACGATAAATCGTTGCGCTTGACGGGCGCAAATAAATTTCGCGGGGGATCTTGTCCATTATTTTATGACCACCGGAGGTCCTCGAGTGCACGGTAAAGCCCGCGACAATATTTGACGTCGCCGTTCCGCGCCGTTTGCTCGGCGGTCTTATAATCGAATTTACATTTTAAACTGGCCGCGCTCGTTAACGAGTCAAGGTGCACGTGTCGGCTAAGTAAACGTAAGCGAGCCCGTCGTGCTCCCGAGGTACCACAGACTTTTAAGGCTTTTCCATCAAGAAAACCGAGAACAATTTTCCCTTTGCTGTCTTTGGTTCGATAGAAGAGCCGCGTTTCGGAAAACACACGCGCGAGCTTACACCGCTCGGAAGTAATCGAAAGCGGCAAATAATAAAATCGGATCGCCACCGAGAACGTAGCATTACCGTTCTGGGAAATATACAAAGGGAAGGTCGAGGACGCCGAGGCGATATCGTCGGTACGTGTGCCGCGTTGCCGGCGAACACGATAATCTCGGGGTGCATATTCTTACTACGGCGTAGCAGTAAAGATAGAGTAGGAGCAGCTTATGAAGTGGCTCGGGAATAATCCGCGGCGGATCCAATAAAGGAAGAACAATGTTGCCAAGCGATAACTCCATCGCATCTAAATCCTGCAAAACCGTTGTCCTTTGAGCGCAAACTCACTTCAAAAAAGGGACTTCTCGACGAATATGCAATTTTTCACTCCAACGCAATGGACTACTCGTCCGAGCGATTGAAAAATTCGGAACCACTCGTTCTCGAGCGTAAAATTTCATCTGGGTGTTTGAGCGCCGTTATTCCGCCACGGATTCACTGTCGAACGTGGTGACGTCACTCTATCGAGCCATCGTGGCGCGATAAACGATGCGCGCGATTATATCCGATCGCGGAAAATACCTCACCCTAGCGTGCCGTGGACGCCCCGCTCGCGTAGAGCCTGGCATTGTTTGTCGCTGTCAGAAGCAGAATCGGGAGTGGCAACCGCGGGGACCGAAGCGCCGATTGTTCGGCACCGATGACTCTCGTCGATCAAGTCGACATCGCGAACGAGCCGATCGTTAATAGTAATTAGTTCGTTTCACCACCAACGAAACATCCCTTCTCCGCGCCCACCTCCGCTCGTATTTATCTACCGTAGCCGAAAAAGGTCGGACGCCCTTTCACCGCCAGCCACGCGCCGAGGTCGAGAAGAAAAAAAAGCAAACGGAATTTAACGATCCGGTGCGCGATACCTTCCTTCTCGAATATTCATGGTGGCTCGCGCGTGTCTTGCCACCGTTGCACGCGTCGGAACGCAATCAACGTACTTTCAACGCATTCGTCGAGTTTTTCAGACGCGCCAATTAACCCCGTCCGCGAAACGCCCGCTGAAACGTCGCGACTCTAGGACGCTTATACTATTTTTCGCCTGGTATCGTTTATGCCGGGGAATTAGCATAAGCCTCTCGTGTGACCCGACTTTGACGGAAAGATCGGACACGCCATCTTAGGACTGAGAGGGCGCGCGCGTGCTAATGTGCATAATGTCTATACCCGTTTGTTGGATACCAGGAGAGTGGATAATTATCCTTGCAGGAAAAACTACGTGTACGTATGTTCAGGCACAGGTATGAAACGAGTCTCTGCCATCTTACCATCGACAGTATATAATATCCACCTATCGAAACGAGCGTGCACGACTGAAATCCTTCGTATTTACATTTACACGCGCGAACGCATTAACACCCGCGTGAAAAAGGTCCACGATAACGGAACCTTCCACGCTTTCGCTGTGTGCCAGTCCTTTCGCAGAATTACTACGGAAGAACCAAGATCCAATGCGAGCTGTGAATACTCGATGAAAACGATTCCACGATGGGCCCCCTCGGGCGGGCGAGATTCTCACCCAGAATGGATTTTCCCACCCTTCGCGTTCCACCTACTCTCGGAAGGAACGGGCACTTCTTCTGGTAATAGCTTGAATGGATGTAGTAGAAGGTACGGCATCGTCGTCTTCATGGGCCGCAAGAATGGGGACGTGAGAAAGGTGGTTGGGTGGGATTTTCTCATCGCGTAATCGCGCGGAACCCTCGAGGGTGGTAGGGACGTGAGCGCGAGCGAAGGGGTTGGAGGGTGGAACAAAAATTCGTTGTGACAGGTGAAAAGGTTCCGGGTGGGGCGCGGTGGCGTAACGATAACGAGCGATAATACGGCGCGGTTGGATGTGCGAGGTGAGGTGGACGAGGGAAGAATGGAAGGTGAGGTGGGTGAAGAGGATCGAAGCGGAGGATCGGCTGCACCGGTGTAGAGAATAACTATCGGCAGTCACATCCAGACGTTCCGGTTCCGCGAGCTCGCCGAGATACCGAAAGGAATCCGGGATAATGGAAGTCGTACGTCTTCGCGATTTATTGGAATATCAATATGGCGGTGGCTAGCAAAGACGGAAATGCGGGCGTGGCGAACCGGAAGGACCGCAGGAGGGGTTGGTAGGTATCTCGCGTAAGCGGGATTTAGGGGACGATTACGGCGAGTGACGCGCTCGCGCTAAATTCCTCGCTGAGTTTCTCCACTTCGGGGGATACCGTCGTGATAACGATCGGTGCTGATAATCGCGAGAATTCGATGGAGATTAAATGCGAGTACACTTGGACTAGATCGAGGGTTCGAAGAACAAGAGTCCGATTTTATTGGTGGATCGAACGAAGGAGGATAATAGAGAATAAAGAGAATTTTCTTTTTCGCGGAATCTCTTCGTTTCTGAGAGCGACTCTAGAGTATATTTTTCAGTATCGCGGTGAAAAGCTAATCGAGCCAAGCTCGACGAAGCGGAAGTGGTCTCATTGCCATTCACGAGACTACCAGCCACGACACGAATCCAATTTTACCGCGGGTCTCTCGGCTCGGTCATCTCTCTCTTTCTCTGTTCTCGAGGTCTTAGAGTCAAGCGTAAAGCGCGCGCGCGCGAGGACCTCACCGCTGGTTACCCGTTTGGGCGGTACCTAACGAGGCGACGTGAAACACGCTTTCATTTGCGCGCTATCCGAGGACTTTTGGAGAAACGGAGAAAGGTGAGAGCACGAGTTGGAGAGAGAACGAGAGAGAGAGGGAGAGAAAGAGAGAGATTATCTGGTGGGTAACGCGTGTCGTTTGACACCGTGGCGAGGGTGCCGCGAAACGAGCCACCATAACCATTGAAACGTAACCAGCACGGGTAATACGTGGCCTAGGTACAGGGGTGGCAAGGAGTGGTGGGGTGGCTCGCACATTTCTACGCTTGTTTAAGCGGGCCACGTGATAAGCCTGAACGGCGAGGGGGTTGCCGAAGAGAGAACCTTGCTGGATGAAAGGGACGATAACGAGGGACGATCGTAGCGAAGATAGTGCACGTACCTACAGGCTTAAGGTGAACGTAGAATATTTCTCGTGACTAGGTTGTGCATCGTCACCGTGCCCAAACATCTCGCGTTCCTCTTTTTTCAAAGTCACAGGAACGTGGAATCAGCGGTGTTGGCGGTCTACCTCGTTAAAATTCACATGGAAGAATTCCATCGAATACGGTCCGCAAAATTTTCGAGCTTTGCCGGATGACCTTTGCACGGCTCTTCGATTCGCAGTAGGGAAATATGCTCCGTATGATAATTCATGCGCGATTATTCCCACCGCCGAACTCGCTCTCGGAGGTTGGAACGTGAGATGGACGTTGAGGGATCGTGGGCGAATTCGCGACGCTTGAATTGTAAAGCTCGTTGTAATGCGGCTTGTAGATCGGTGCCCACATAATTCGTGGGCTCGCTCGGCCGCGCGATAAGGCGTTGAAGTCGGAGAAAGGTGCTGCTCGCAGTTCTACTCCTGTGTCGAGGGACGATGAGGGTGCCCGATCGGGAAGAAGATTGCGCACGTAGGTAAAAGGACGAATTTGTCGAACACTTCGGTAAGCTAATTTCTCCTCGCCTATCTCTCACGGTTCGACGAGAATACTTTCCATTTTTTTCGGACCTGTCGATTGATCTTTAAGCGCGACGGTACTGAGAAGATCACCTCGAGAGATTACTTCTCGCGAAGAGAGACTTCGAGAATGCCAGAGTTGCTACGTAGTTTTTTTATATTCCTTTCCTTCTCTATCGAAACTCCTTACCTATTCACGACGCAGGAAAAACGTCACTTCCGGTCCATGAGTTCGCGAGCAACCGCGGCGCGCCCTTTCTTAATCGCATCGAATTTGCATTTTAATGGGGCGCGCCTCGGCATTTTTATGAGTTGTGAGAACTTCGCAAGTGAGAGAGGGAGAGAGAGAGAGAGAGCCAGAAAAGGAGAGAGGTTTCTCGAGATTCCGAGATCGTTGATCTTAAAGTGCGGTTTAAAAAAAAAGTCTCGTAACGTTTTGTGGAAAGGTTAAGGAGAATGTACCCTTTCGATGCTCCGGCCGAGTTCTCTTAAGAGACTTCGCGATTATTCTTCTCGGCCGTAAAAGGAAAGTATTCGGATCTTTGGTGAAAACGGCGCTTTAATGCGTTTCGTTTGCCGAAACGAATGGGGAGCTTTGCAATGTTCGCGATGCAAATGGTAGTGGGAGGGAAGGGAGTAACGCAGAACTCGAGACTGCGTTCTCCCGGCTTTCCTTTCAGTGGCGGCTGAATTTGCAAATGCGCCAACTGATGCAACGACGAGACGGGGAGAGCCGTGGAGAAACATTCGCGCCCGCGAGCACGCGATCATCGATCGATAGGTTCTGCTCATCGTCGTCCTCGTGTTCTCCCGTATTTCGGATATTCTCCTTTGTGGCCGCGAAATTTTCGGGATACCGGCCGCGCCGTTTGAAGTACCCGGGCGCATTCGTCGATTCTCTTGGTAAGAGAAGCGAGCTTTGTGCTCGTCCTGAGAATTTTTCCACAGTAAGTATTTCCTACGGCATATCCATCGCGATAACGTAATAAACAAAAGAGGAGGTCCGTCTCCAGTTCACGGTGAGCTTTATCTAACCTTGTCTCTGATCTCCTGTCGCATCTTCTCCCGTTCTTCTTCCATTTTACGATGCTTCTCCTTCCTTCTCTCCTCAGCCTCCCTGATCGCCTCTTGCCTTTCTCTCTCGGCCTCCTCCTCCTTCTCCTTGTCATCTTCGTCTCCTCCCTCGCCGCCGACCGCTCCTGCACAGAAAGAAAATCACATTTGGTCAGTCGATTAGAATTAACGGTATCGTGCCAAAAAATCGGCAGACGCGAGGTTAAGAACTTTTCGGGATCTTCTCGCATGTGGGATTAAATCGGGGTAGCTACTCTCCGATTAGAAATTGATTTGTCAGAAATTTAATTTGCTTTCTCGGATGCTAATAGTACCTTCGACTACCCTGTGTAAATGTCAATATTCTCCTCGAAGGAAAGTCATTTCGGACATTAATGTGTTAATTGCTGAGATCAACACCCTTTGCGACTTCCGACAAAACGAATAAACCACTTGAATCTTGGTGAAAGATCCTTCAACCGAGTAATTCAACCCATATACAAATAAACTCTAACCTATCGAACAGTACGCGTATACGTCGTTTAGTCAGCTTTTCCATCTTTGCATTACTACGCTATACACTTGGCTCTCGGCATCCGGTATGGTTAACTTATGCGAGACAGAAACGTCGCGACGGATGGGTTGGGGCTCGCCTTAGGGATCTAGCCCGGTAAATGATCTTGCTTAACGTCAACACCGGTTCCGCATACCGCACAGATGTCGTTTGTCCAACGACGTCGTCGAAATTAACAAGCTGCCGCCTTTAGTTCTCCCGTGAGCATTGAGACGATCACGAGACTGCACGCGTGAATTTCCACCTCTTCCTCTCCAGCCCTCCTCGCCTCCAATTCAGATGCACCGCCTCCTTCCGCTTCTACAGGGACTTCACAAGAGTGGGTAGAAGTCGCGAGAGGCACGAGCGATTAGATTGTCTCCGTCAGACCTCACGTGTGAGAGAGGAAGGAAGAGGTTGGAAGGAGTACCAGGGGGATTTTCTTGTCCCACCTCGCCGCTTTCCCGAATTTCCACGCGAATTAAGCATGCAAATGGCTCTAAACGGGTGAGATCCTATTCGACGCTCGCATGCCCTCTAAACGTTATCCGTAGGATTCGTGCGGAGAAAATTTCTAATCGTTCGTAATGGAGCACGGTCGTTTTCAATGGTGGCAACGAGGACCGTGCCACGATGGAGAAGTATTTCCGCGTGCGATCTTGACATCATAATTTGGAGGAAGATGGAAGACGATGGATTCGAGCTCAGGCGGATGAATGGAAAGAGAACGCGAGGGAGAAGGAGAAGAGAAGAGATGACCAGCAACATTCGTTTTATCGCTTTCTCGCTCGTGCTCGCTCCGAGAATGGAAATGGTGGGGCAGGGCTTTGGCCGGGCTTAACGAAGTTTTATTAGTTTGCTGAAAGATTAAGTGGATTCGCGCCGGAGAGCGCCGTCTATTACTCGCACAACGGTGGAAATCTCCCGTGCGTTTTCTCAAGGAAAAATTCTGTTTACGGTGAAAGAGCGCCGTTAGCGAATTCGCGCAGTTCTCCGCAGCAGTCAACCTCTCTCTCTCTCTCTCTCTCTCTCTCTCTCTCTCTCTCTGGCGCAGCGAAACTTTGGAACTCCCTTCCGCCTGATGTCAGGCAAGGGGAACGTTTTGCAGGTTTCAGAAAAAAGCTATTTTTGTCGTTAAAATCGCGGACCTCTTTGCGTATATTATAATGTAGAGTAGTGGTATGGATTGTATGCCTGCTTGCTTATGGTAGTTAAGAGAGCTTGAGGCGTCTGTTTTTGCTTGTTTCAGTTTTGTATATGTTGGTTGGGACCCCAGGGGTGCTATCATCCAGGGTCAATAAATCTTATTCATTCATTCATTCATTCATTCATTCATTCATTCTCTCTCTCTCTCTCTCTCTCTCTCTCTCTCTCTCTATCGTATTCAGCCTCGTCCGCCACATTTGACATTTCGAATTTCTGCAAATCTCACCGAATATTCCCGTCTCGTCGTTTTTCCACGCGCCAATCGTTCTCGCTGGGCGAAGCGGAAGCAGGAGACTCGTAGTAGGGCAATGAGAAGTGTGGGGAATGGAAGAGGGATGGGTTGGTAATATCGAGAGAGTAAGGAACTCGTAACGTTTGGAAAAAAGCGAAAAAGATTGTAAAGGGGTTGTCTTTCGCGTGGTCTGACGTGGGAGCGATGTACAGCCGCTCCTCCGGGCTCGAGGAAATTAATACTGCTTCTGTCTCGGCAATGCGTACTATCCTCTTTCTTCACTCTTTCAACTTCTCCGCCTTTCTCTCCTTCCCTCTCCATCGACCATCTTCCCGTCCCTCCGGCAATGCCCTACTAGTTTTCGCTTTTTCTGTTTGCTCGCGTTCGCCAAGCTTGGCTTCGCAGAATGGTACTTTGAAGTAGGAGCCAGACTCAACATCCATTCTCTCTGCTTTCCCTCTAACAGTCCCTCTCTCGGTGCACCGATGATTTTCACTCTTTGTCTTACGACCGAGACGTTTGAGAGCCCGGCTCGCTGCACGTTTGATTCGCGATTTCTCGCTCGACTCTCTCTTCTAGCCACGTTCTCCGTCCTTATTCCGCAGCGTTCGTGTTGGAACCTACCGAAGCTTGTATCGTGACCGAATACACCACACTCGAGGTTGACTTTCAGATGCATTTGCATGCGTGATATATAGGGAGCTCGCGAGGAACAGATCGTTTCAGTCGAGAATGCGGTGGTTTTATCGCTCGATTAATAAAAGTAAAAATAAAATTCTAAAGTACTCACAAGCCCGTTCCTTCACAATTTTTAGAAACGTTTAAGAACACTCGTGCTTCTTCAACTGTCGAATTTTTAATCTTTTTCTCCTTCGTGACACTCCGATCTTCCGCGCGTCTCGACGTCGCGAGCGTCGGTGGCCAACTGAGAGCGCGAGGTGCGAGTAAAAATTTTCGAAATGCTTTGTCGCCTTGAGCTTCTTTGTTGTAGCAGACGCGCTTTCAGTGGTTCCGCTCGCTGTCATCGATGCGAGTATTGTCTATTACGCGGCGAAGATATATCCTTGGGGAATGGAATGCCTACGTGGGTGGAAAATTGACGCGTGCTTCCTTGACGGACGTTGACGGTAAACAAGGAGAGGTAAAAGAAAAAGTGGACGGATTCTATTAACTTTCGAGTCTCGAGCAGGGAGACTGTAGAAAAAAGAAATATAATAAGCTAGAGGTGAACTTACGAGCGGGAGTAGATAAGAAATATTCCATTGTTTCGACGAAGTGATCACGCGTAAGAGGAAAAGCGTAGAAATAAATGAGCCGACGGAATCTCTTTACCCGAATCGAACGTATTCGAAACGTGCGCATTCTCGTTTCACCATTCGCTTACATAATTACTTCGATGGAAATTCTCATTGGCGCATGCCCGATGCGCATTACAAGCGGCTTCCCTAAATTCGAAGAAGAGCCAGTTCGCAAATTGCGAGAGTAAACGCGTACCTTTATTAACGGTGCCAGCGGCGCCCTCGTAAAACGAAATTTTGTAAAGCTCGGAACTGGGGCGCCCTCGACGCACCGCACGGGCTCGGTCCCCTATGTGTGCTCGCGATCCTTCCTCGTATGCATCTCACACGCATGCCGCGTGCGCGTAAAAAGGTATTAATTCCAGGAATGGATGTAAAAAAAGAGAGGTAGTCGCCTGTCGTTCCGCGAATCTTCTCGGTGGTGTACCGCGCACGAATCTCCGGCAGTAATAATTTTTCCGCATCCTCGAACCGCTTAAAATTCGCAACGTCCTTGGGCGTTACAACCACTCGGCTACATACCCCTGGATATTATTAATTTACGTGCTGTATTACCAGCCTTCGTTATTCGGATCAGCCGCGCGCCTATGCTCACGCGGCCGGCGCACGTTAACGAGAATGCAGTCCCGGTGCGTCGAAAGAGTACCGAACGACATCTACTTTTTTCCTCTTTTTTTTTCATCCGCTTTTCTCCCTCGCCCTAGCTCTACCCGCCACCCCTTTCGTTTCTCGCTTAAAGCTCGAAAATGGGCCAAGTATCGCGCGCGCTCGCGTCTCGTGACGTACCGACATCATTACTCGAAACGATTGTGTCGTGAAACGCGAGAAACGAATACGCCTCTCGTATTCCTTCCGTTTTCTTCTACTTCCGTCCTCTTTTCTGCGCCCATTTTCTTCCCTCTCACCTCGTTTCTACAATCACGCGCGTCACTCGCCGTAATCTTAATAATTACGCGTACGTCTTCCCCTCTGTCTTTTACTCGACACCTTCTCTCACCTCCTTCGCCTCTTTATTTCATCTCTGTTCCGAGCCGCGAGGTTAATAATTAAAATATTCCGCGCCGTGGACTACGGCCGCGTGGTTGCGACCAGACGCTTTGACCTGAAATAATCCGCGAGGACGAAAAGTTTCGCGGACGTGAGCGAGGGATGCACATTCGTCACCGATTCGTAAACGCGCCTTCGTGTGGCTCTCACGAGATTTTACTCGGCTTATCTTAATCCGCGACGCGGTGGTCTCTAGAATTCTCCTTAACTCGATCGTCGAATGAAAATGCTTTCGTAGGCCACTCTCCGATCGTTTCGGTGAAAGATCTTTTCGCCGCGGTGGCTCTGTTATTTTTATATCTTCTGTTTTTCCATTTGCAATTAGAGATCCGGGCTCGAGATGAGATACTCGGACCCCGATGAATAAGCGGCGTACGCGGGTGGTTGTGCTCGGTGGTCTCCACTCGCGAGTGTCGCCCTCGATAATGAAAGTCGCGGAGGAGTAGGGTGTGTTGCTTTTAGTCGTGAGAGAAAACAAAGAGGGGCTACCGGAGGAGGTGAGAGGAGAAAAGAGTAACGAGTGTTTTCTGGAACGGGACGAGGAACGAGGAAGGCCATATCGAAAGAGGGGTGCCGAGAGGTGAGGTGAGGCGAGAGGGTGGAAAGGTGGCGCATAAAGCGCGTTACGCAAAGGAAACAACCGCGACGCGTCGATAGTCACCAGTAATCACCGGGCATGCTTCGAACAATGAAACGAAGGGAAAGCAATCGCGAGCAAATGTCGGTTTTCCATCCTCTCGCCACCTCCCTCTCCGACTTTCTGTCGTTCGTCCACGCATCTGGGCCAACACCGTTCCTTCCACCTCTCGTCGCCTCTTCCAAAGATTATTAACCGGGAGAGTAATCGAGTTTGCGTGTCACGTGGCAGGACGGGGTGAGAGAAGCACGGGGTTGTAGGAGGAATTGAGACAACTTGCGATCGATCGAATCGAAGAGAAAAGCAAAAGGAGAAGGAAAGCTTCGAGACGAAGTAAGCGCTATAGATTTTAAACGATGTTCTTTGTTTTCCCATCTGTTCCGCTCTCCATTCGAGGACAACTATCCCCGGTCTTACGCGTAATGCTGAAATTATGGCCTCGTAAAACTGCATCGCAACTTTTACCACTTGGTCGTGTAAACAGCAACGCGGTGAAACGCTTCATTCGCCTCGGCACTTTGGAAATCCGAAAAAACGAGAGCCTCGAGTTCTCTACTTGGACTCTACCACCACGGCAATGGCATTAGAGTCGGGGGTGGTTTCGGAGGTGGGTCGGTCGAGAAGTGGCAGGGGTTGAGAGACGGAAAAGCCAGGGGTAGTAACAGTTGGTCGGCTTTACACGCAGTGCTGCAACGGTGCGCGGCGGCCCTTGCTCGCTCCGCGTTTACACAACAGGCGAGGACTTCAATGGTAGCACTTCCTCCTTTTTTTTTCTCTCTCTCTCTTCCCTGGACCGAGCGAAAAGTTTCTTACCGCTTCGCCCTTCCGCAGGTGAAACAAAGAAACTCACGTTGGCCGAAGCAGCAACGATTAGAGAGGACTAACGATTGTTCTTCTCTTCCTCCCTTGATCGCGAACTTTCACGATGGAAACTTCCCTACGAGTGGCCTACCAATTGGTTCGAAACTTTTCCTCTCGATCGATGGACCTTCAGCTTCGTTCTCGTCGAATTTTTAAAGTTTCCGCTTTGTAAATTTCGCCGGGCATTTTCCATGCCTCTCGCGAGAACGAACTTCTTCAAGTAATCGGCCGAGAACGGACGTTCGCTGTTTTCTTTCGCGTTTAACCCTTTTGTCTCGAGTACCGGTGCAATTTTGGAATTCGAATTCCTCGAGAGAGCGAGAGAGCAGCGTACGATTCTTGGAATCGCACGAGCGCTGTGTGATGGATTTCGATTTGGCAAGGGAAGGGCCCTTCGGGGGCGAATGGACATACGAAATTCCCAAAGAATTCGAACTTCCGCAATACCCAGGGAGTCTATCGTAAGAAGCGTTGAAATGGTCTCACGACTGCGCGGTGCCCGACAACTGGCTCGTACCACCGGAGAATTATTTCTCTGGAGATTTTTTGCGCGCCATTTTTTTCATCATCGTCTTTGTCCGCTTTCGGTAAATTGGATCCGTTGGAAGCATCCAGTGGAACCAAGATGGCAACAGCCTCGGGGTTGACCGGAGGAGGAGGGACACGCGCTAACCGACAAACTTTTATTTGACAAAATGAAATTCCGCGGCGATTCTCGCGAGGTGCTGCTCGCTACAAAAGGCTTCCGTCGCGTGCTAGGAAGCAAGGTTCGCAGGGAGGGACGAGGGAGATGCTGGCACGCGTAGGCACGTCGGCTACCTTTGAGAAGCGAGCTAAATGGGTCTCCACCGTGGAGGATCAAGAATGCAGCGCGTTTAAGGATCCACTTAAAACGTCGCATAACAAAATAACTTCCTTCGCGCGAATCGCGACCGACATTCGGATCTAGCGATTCTCCAAGTTTCTCTTCTTCTCCCTCTATTATTAACTCGAGCCTTCTCCATTCTCCTTCTATTCCTCTTGCTTCCTTTCCGACATCTCTACCCTTCACCCACCCCCTGCCTCATCCACTCGTCTTCGGCGAGCAGAGGTACAAAGATTTATCCCTTGGAAATTGGACCACCGATCTCCACTCGTCCCACCCTCGCCTCGGATGCCTTACACGAGACGAATCGATTCCCATCGAACGCAATTGTCTTCTCCTTGGCGCGAGTCGAGAACTTCCAGAGAGACGGAAGTCGGAGAATCGACGGAGATCCAAATTGTTGTTCGATTCTATTTCCTCCTCTACTCGTATTCTGTCATCTTTGAGACTGTGGAGTCTCGTGTTCCAGGACGCGTTGGAATCTAAATAGCGAGATTCGTGACGTGAATTTTAGAGAATCGTGCGGAAGCTACGCGAATGGCGTTGTCCCTTGCGTGGAAATTATTTAAGTATCGCAAAATCACACGGTTTATCAAAGTAATAGAGAAACTCGTAGATAGACGCGCGTAACACAGTTTGTCGACGAAATCGTGGCGAGTTTTGAAAAACTCCAAAAGCTTAGAGAAAATTCGACGACAAACAAATTCCTTGGAATTTTCGTCTCATACATTTCCATCGATTATATCCTCCCTGGCTTTCAGCTCATTTCCTAAGGTGCCTACCTACGCCATCTAATCCGAGGTAGCAGATATATCAAGGCCTTCCCGCGCGAGTAATCCAATACGTGGATATACCGTCGGATATTCCACGGCAGCGTTCGCATTGGCACGAGGGTGTATAGATATACCTAGGTACGTGGATAGAGGAATAGAGATGGAGATGGAGACTCGCGTAGTTTCTGGTAGCCGAGTGGAAGGGAATCGGGCAAAGATAGTAGTGGGATACGACTACTGCGACGATGGCAAGAAGGATACTGCGAGAGAGGGTGTACGAGAAAACAAGAGAGAGAGAGAGAAACAGAGCGAAAAGGAGAGAGCAAATTACCGAGAGACCGAACGAACAATCCATTGTTGCCAGTCACGAAACTTGAAGAAGCGGAAAACGGAGAAGGCCTCTCTCGGCGCTCTCTCGACAAGAAGAAGGGGAAATGGCGGAAGGATCGAAGATACCTTCAAAGAGGAGAAGGAGAGCAAGGAGAACGAGTGACGAGAAAGGATCGAACTATAGGGCAGAGTCAACTTCGAGCGGAAGCGGAGTCAGCTACCAATTACTTCGGCAAATACACGTAGAATGGATGCTAATGAGAACGCGAATGACAAGTAGCCTCTGGATTCGAATTCTCGCGCCACGTCGCGCGTCGTGTCTCACCAGCGCGCGGAATTCTCTCTCGCTTTCACGCGCATCATCTCTCGCGTCTTCGTCGCGATCGAACGCGCTCGGCCGATAAATTTCCGGCTGTGAGGTCTCGCGGCACGTATGCGCGATTAACTCGACGCTCGGTAAGCTTCGACGAGGAAGACGCGCGCGGCTCCGACGTTAACGACGTAATCGAGCGCGCGCGTACCGTTGACGAACGATTCCTCCTAGGGTGGCTCGGCTCACGAGGCATTCGATTAAAATTTAACGACGCTATTAATAGCCCTTGCGAAGACGACGAGAATCGATGGGATGAGCACCAGCGACGATAGCAGAGAGGTCTTCCTGCCGTCTACGTCCGTCTGTGGGAATCGACAAATGGAGAATCGTTCCGTACTTCCGCGTCGGGTTTCGCGTCGCTTTCCAAGAGACACGTGGGCGCAAAACGCCGTCGTTGACTTCGTGTCTAACTAAAGACCGCGAGAGGAGTAGACGAGAAAGCGTATTTCCATCCGTTTCTCGGATTTACGCGAAAGTCTTCGTTACGTGGTTATCGCCATTTGATCTTCGAGCTCTGGTGTTTTCGCGCGCATCGAGGTCTATATTTTCCCCGATGAGACTACAATTCGAAGCGAGGGACGGGATCGTCGAATTATTAAAAGTCTCTTTCGAATTACTCGATGGTTCCTCGGGAGGGATCGCGCGGACGAGTCCTCGTCCCAAACCTCGTTGGAAATCACGAAGTACGAGATGTTATTAATCTTAATGGAGGATGAAAGGGTGAAAAAAAATAGCGGAAACGAGACGAGGCTGTCAGACGAACGGCGGGATCGATAGCGCTTCGTCCCGGACGGCGAAAGTTCATTCAACCGGGATCCGCATTATGCAATTCGTCGTATCCGTCTGTGATCCTCCCCGCGGGCATCAATCGTCCGTTGGATCTACGACTTGCGTACGCGGGTCGGTAAGGGTAGGAGGAGCTGAAGGAGAATAATGGGTGGGTAGGACGATGGCAGTCGTGGATAGAATTACAGAGGAGGTGAATCTATTCAGCGGTGAAAGAATATAATGCGCTGTTCGAGGTGGAGAACGATTCTCGATCGATCGTTCCCGAGAGAAGGATCTACACTGCCACTCGATTCTCGTATGATCTGGGATCTATGCCGCGATAAAATGGAATGGGATTTTCAAA
The DNA here is from genome assembly GCA_944319695.1 of Tiphia femorata. NCBI lineage: Eukaryota > Metazoa > Arthropoda > Insecta > Hymenoptera > Tiphiidae > Tiphia > Tiphia femorata. The sequence goes on from OX090899.1 coordinate 6,168,417, forward strand.
AGGACCTCACGCGTAGAATCGGATCTAGCCGTTACGGGATTTGGGACGATGAGTTGCCGTGGCGAGTTGATGCTCCAAGTAAATCGACGAGATCTCGCGAGCATTATGTTTGTCGTGCATCCTGCCCCGTCCTGTGTGCGGTCCCCGCGAATACTCCGCCTCGGAACCGTAAACGTCCCGGGGCGGAATATCCGTCGGATTTGCAACTGGGATGAGCTTGTAATTATTCGGAGTCCCTTCTGTCGCGGGTGCCGGACGAGAGGGGAGGAGAAAGGTGAAGCGAGGGCGAGTGATGAGACTGGAGTGAGCAAGTATGTTTGTGTGTGTATGCACGAGCGAGTGAGCGAAAGAGAGAGAGAGAGAGAGAGGGAGAGAAGCGCACAACCAGCTGGTCGATTTTCGAGGATACATGCCTCGTACGTATCAATCTATCGCATCATCTAATTTTCCTTCACCTCTACCTTCGTCCTTCTCACCGTCAACCCGCACGCACAAAATTCACTCGCATACAAATAATCGTTTTCACGCAAGTATAGCCACCTTTCCGGGTGCTGTCGAACGACGGTCAAGCCAATGCCGAGCGCGAACGTGCGAAGGCGAGTAAGCGCCGTATCCATCCCCACGTTTTTCTCCTCCCTCTTCTCTTTCTACTCGCCCCGACCCTCATCCTCCACCCACCTCAATCTCTCCATTTACCCGCATATCCCGTCTCGTATACCGCGTTTCGTCTTTCGTCCCTTTCACGCTTCTCTCCTCACCTGCGCGTTCCAAATCGGCGTAAACTCGTTTCGCGAGAACTGCTGGGCGCCGGTGCAACAGCATCTGCGCACCGCGGTGATTGGATGGCGGATTGTGTTCGTCCGTAGGGGAGCCCTGGCGTCGATTCGCATTAGTTCTTTCAATCTCTTTTGGTCTTTCGTCTCGCTAGAGGCGATACGACGACGTTAGGAAGAGAAGGAGGGGTGTGGGATGAGAAGGATGAGCAGGACGAGGACGAAGGTGACGGGGCGCCAGTGGTAAAAGCCGGTTAAAATGCAGATCCGATCGGCGTCCCGCGCGCGCCAGAACGGACCGCTTCCGATAACGACCCCCGATAACGAAGCTGCAGGTGTGATACGAGGTGATACGAGCTGGCGATTGAGTTAGTAGAAGAGAGAGGAGAGATTGGAGAGGCGCGAGATACGTTCGATGAAGTTCGTTCTGACCGACGAGATGCGTTCCACGCTGTCCTGCACGAGGAAGATTTCACCTCGCGCGCAGCTGGCGCTCGTTTCAGAGAATTATCGATGAAGATTGTCTCTATCTCCCGTGGCGAGTAGACGACGCATTTACGGGATGCGCGTTCGACCGAGCCACCCAGGCATTCTCACCGTGAAAATTGAAACGCGAGACCTCGGTGTTTTTCACATACTTGCATTCGATCGGGTGCAGAACGTTTACGTGATAGCTCTCGCGTACCTCGTTTTTTTCGCGCACGCGTGCGTCTGGAGCTTTTCGCCGATACTTTTTTTCCTTCTCTTTTCTTTTGCTCTTTCTCTTTCTCGCTCCCTCTTTCTCGTTGCGTCCAAACGCATCCGCATTCTCGTCCAATTCCGAATCCACGTAGGACCTTTTAATGGATTTATAATGTATGCGCGACGCGACGAGACGGGGTAATCACTTAGCGGTATCGGGAATTTTAATTCGTGCGCCAAGGGTTAGCGGGGTAGGTGGAGGGAGGAGGACGGTAGGGGTCCAGCTGGCGCGTGTAGTAAAATTCGGGTGAAATGCAAATTCAATTAGCCTCCGATGACGATGCCTCGCCGATGCCGTAGTTGCAGTTTCGAGGGAGCGATGTTCGCCATTGGCCCGAAACAGGATGGAGGCGCGCAGATGTTTCCAACGACCCGTTTCCATGTTCCAGGAACGCAGTATTTAGTGCTGCAGATTGGCTCGCGAATTTACTCGCTCGTGAACAGATTACAGCGAAGGACGAAGCTATCGCGACATTTTAACATCGTGTGCTTTGTATTACTTTCCTTCACCGTGATTTTTCTCCTTCCCTTTCCACAAGAAAAAAAGAGAGCGCGAGAAAGAACGAGGAGAAAATAAAGAAGCTAAATGAAAGTACCTCGCGATTTATCCGCCACGAAATAATTCGAGCGAAAGGTACTCGAGGAAAGCTCTTCGATCCTTTCGGATTTTACATCTGCACCGTTATGAATTCACCTCGGAAAAAAAGAACGGCATTAAAATACGTCTCCTTAGAAGTAGATATTCCAGGCCGTATTTCATACTTCGTTATGTCCATTGAAAAGTTAGTTCTCAGGATTACGTCGAGAGCACGCGTTTCGAAACGGATTATAGCGCGCGGCCCGTGCGTTTTCTTCTCGCAGATACTCTCTCTCTCTCTCTCTCTCTCTCTCTCTCTCTCTCTCTCTTTCCTTCCTCTCGTTCGCTCTTCCAACTATTTCGCGCGAGCTCGCTCACGGATCGTTAGCCATTTGGAGAACTTCAACGACCGCGTCCCACTAAATTTTGCGTTACGGTAGACAGAACGTCCTTTTCTCTCTCACGTCGAACACAGTCGATTAGAATTCTCGCGCGACGGACGCGCGTATTTTAACGAATGGATTAAAGGCGCGCGAGTGCAAATTTATTTCGTCGCGTTGAGCGAGCCTGTTTGCTTCGCTCGCCCGTTCCAACCCCTTGGCACGCTCCCTTCGCGGTGTATTTTCAGTCACGTCTCCTTTTTTTTCCGTTTTCGATGGCGATAAATCTCCCTCGTTACATCCGAAGCCGGGCACACGTCGATGGGAGAGCCGGCAAAACCATGATGATGCTCGGATGAATTGTCGTCCACGGTTTTGCGAGCGTTGACTGTAATATCGGGTCTAGATTGGAAAATAAACCGTCGCTCTAACGCGCGCACGGGCCCGCGCGTCGCGACGGATTAGCCTTTGCAATTTCGTTCGTAGTTGTTTTCCTTTTTTTTCTCTTTTTCATTTTTTTCATTGCGCGCGTGCACGCGCGCAAAACTAATAATTCCAACGCACTCCCGGCCTCTTTTGTTGTTGTTGGCTTTTTTTTCCCCTCCCCTCCTTCTTTTTTCTTTTTTCCAGCCAATTCTGTCACCGCGATGCTGAACATCGCGGAATCGTCAAACGCGAGCGTACTACTCGCGTTCGAAGCGGAAAAAAAATTTGCTTTATTTCGCCCTAGGGGTGGAAAATTTTTTTATCTGCCCTCCTCTTGCATGCGATTGCATATCCGCTGGTGCAGGTGCACAGGGGGCACGGACGAATTCCTCCCGGTTGTTCTCCAATCCTTTCACAAGCATGCATCGGATGAAAGTATTCCGTCACACGGTAGACATTTCATTCATGTCCGGTTTTGCCAAGTGAGAAATGAGGGCCGCTTCGTACACGTTTCCTCGCGGAATAAAATTTCAGGCGTCCGTGTGTAGGCTGATCTTCCTGAAATAGCTGTGCGATTCTTTTTCGAATTCGTCTCTTTGTACGATTACTCTCTTGTGTTAATTTTCTACTAAAAATCTTGCGTTATGAGATTGAAGTCTTTGTACAAGGAGAATGGAAATCCATTCTCTGGTTTAAACAAATCGCCAAGAGATAGAAGCTCGATGCATTCGAGAGTGAAGATTGAAAAGAAGAAGAAAGAACAGGAACGTGCAGGTAAATGTTCGAGGAGAGAAAGGCTGCTATTCCGCGAGGAAACAAAGTACGCATCGTTACGCCCACTTCCTTTATCAGCGACGATATACCCATGAGATCGTAGAAGAACAAGAAAAAAAAACAATGATCCATGCGCGCCCTGCATGCACGTGTGTACACTTCCTTCGGTTAAGTACAGAGTGTTCCGAAGTGATACGCGGCAGTTGAACGGGTTGCCTATCCATAAATCTGCAGGCGCTCGCTCTGCTGACCGGTAAGAAACCGTGCAGGGTGACAAGCTGCCGGTTTACTGGCGGTAGGTGGCACTGGACGGGGTGGGGGGTTGATGCTCACGTCTTGTGGCTCGTCCTTATATGAACTGCACTTCAATGATATTAAATGCACTTTACCGACCGATAGCCTATTAAGCGGTTTTTTCCAATGCGACCTAGCGCTAGCAGACCGGCAGCCTGTCACCCTCCACGGTCTCTTGCCGGTCAGCAGAGCGAGCGTCTGCAGATCTATGAATAGGCAACCCGTTCAACTGCCGCATATCACTTCGGAACACTCTGTACATTTGCACCCCTAGCTTACAGGGGATGGACGAGTCGTGGAAGGGGCGAGGGTGTACTAACTCCTCTGATTATCTTGGTTCATGCGAGCTCGCGTTTGGGAGTCTGCCCACGACTGGAGAGAGAGCGAGAGAGAGAACGAAGAGGGTATTTCTTATTGTTAGAGGGAGAAGGAGAGAAGGGTGAAGGTAAAGCGGAGGAGGTTTAGGTCGATCGCGGCCGTGCAGGCCACGATATCGTCCCGTTTATATGCGCTTTCGGCTCAAGGATGTTTTGCCTAGCGTGCGAGTAATTTACGTGCAGCTGCAGCTGCAGTTTCGAAACGGCTCGCTCCGCCTCGTCGTGGACACGCGGGCCCGAGCGAACATACACACATTCAGTACCAAGAACGGTAGTCGTGAATGTGCAATTACACGCGCACATTTGGCACACGTAAGAGCCAGGTAAGAAGGGTTGGCGAGTTGGTTTCTGCGATTTCAAAACCTATGGAACATCGTCGCAAGTGGGCTCTCGTAATAAAAAAGTAACTTACATTGGCGAAGAGACACGTGCAGAATGGAAAAAAGATCCGGAGAGACTTGTATTATTATAATAATGTGCGATTGATTCGACTGAGTGTGAGTAAAATTTGCGAAACGTAATATATAGAAGGAATGTCACATGCGCGCAAAGTGGGTCGGCTCTTAATAGTGCCCGGTATTTGACGCACTTGATACGGAGCGGTGGCTACGTCCTTGAGAGAACGAGGAAGAGGAAAAGAGGCGAAAGGAGGGAAACGTGTTCTTTGACCGACGCGCCAGAACCCAAGTTGCGCGCGCGCGTGCGCCCAACTCACGTATAATTTTACGCCCGCTAACGACATCGCAGTAATTATGAAACCTTAATTACGACTCCGTTCGCTGGGTTTTACGCAGTAGGTGCGCTCTACATTTCGCTCACCCCTTTCGATCTTCGCGACCTTCCGCGAAAGTCTCACTTAATTATTCTTCCGGACTCCTTTCCGGTCAGGTTCTCCCCAACCGGCGCCAATGGCGGGAGGATTCTTTAAATCGTCCGACTCAGCGCAGTCATTTTCTTAATCAATAATCGACGATCGACGATCACTCTTCTCTGGATAGAGGATAATTACGGGTTATACGATACGAGAAGCGAAGTGGAAGAATGCGACGGTGAGAGGAATGCGAGAATGCGACCTGGAATTCTGACAATTTCTCGCGATAGCTCCTTCCCCTGGGTGATGACGCGAGGGTAATTACGACGTCGTTATGAGAAGAATGAAAGCTGCCTTGGAAACGAGAGCCCGGAGAATTGGAAATCTCTCGAAAACTGTGTCGCCCTCCTCGTGACGAGGTCTTCGCGAGAATCGTTTCACGAAGGCGCATAAAACGACAATATCCTTCGCGCTTTCCAAAATACGTCTTTGCTGAACGAGAAAGAATTCGAAGGGGGGAGGACGTCATTCGCAAGAAAGAAAAAAAGAAAGGAATTCGGCGCCGGAAGGAGAGAAAGGAGAAAAGATTTGCATGTAAATCGGTTTTCTCCTCGGTCCCTCACCGAAGAAGGACTAAATCTGAAATCGGATCCACAGCGGTATAACACGGTGGCAGTGCCGGCGGTACTTACGGATTTTTCGCGAATTATCTTGTCGCCCGATACCTCGGCCCGTACCAACCGTAAATTTCCTTTTTTTCTCTTCTCTCCTCGTACACCAGGCATGGATCCTCGCGATACTCGAATCAACTTCCAGGCCTCGGTCCAATCTCGACGAGAGGCGAACCGAAGGTGGCACGAAGAAGAGGGTGGTGGAGAGGGTGCGCGTGGCTTGGGACAAACCGGAAGAAATCGACGAGCGGAGTGGATGGTAGTAGTGGTAAAAGTGAGAGCGAAGAAGGTGAGGAGAGAAGAGAAAGGAAGAGAAAAGAACGGACAAAAGGAACGCGCGCCTAGACGGGCCCTCGGGGCAGAGAACAAATTGTCTGAACGTTTTTGTCCTCATGCATAAACCATGCCTTCGTTGTCGGACGTTAATGCAAACAGACATCGAACTTGTGCCGGTTGGTAGCGCGACGACCGTGGTGGATATCTCCTCCTCCACCGCTCCCGATCCCTCCATTGGCTCAGGCCTTTCGTCCCCCTTTCGAGACCTCTCCTAGAGAGCATCAATCTTATTAACTAGACCAGGGTCGCGCGCGCGGGGTATTCCTTTCGGCACTAGCAGCGATAAATTTTAGGTCGCCGCGTAGCGAGCCCTGGCGACACCCTGTCACCTACACGCGCTTCTCGTTTCATCCCCTCGCGGCCTCCTCCATTTGGATTTCAAATTCGCCGCTGCTTTTTATCCACCTTGCTCTCCATCGGCAAATCAGAATCAGGCGCTAACGACGACCCACGACGAGCATCGCTCACCCGCCCAGCACCTCGCAGATTATAACAGTGGTTTCGTTTGAAATTGTTCGGACGTGCTTGGGGTGGAAGGCATTCGACGGATCTTCTCTTTAATAAATTGCCGCGAAACTTCGGCGCTAAGTTTCACGGGGCTCCGCTTGCTGTTTCCATTGAGAACACAGCCCCGGGAAAGGATCGGCTGCCCTTTCTCGCGCGGAGGTGCACGTTACGACGGGGATTAAAGCTTCAATGCGATTAGGAACGATAAGACCGCCCGGCGGCGCCGCTCGTGCACTAAATTTCTTCTTCGTGCTGGGCTTTCATCGAGGTAGGTCATGAACATATCGTTACACGGCGAGCTTCCAGCAAATTGTTACGTTGCATGTAAGTGGAACGAGAGTCGACGTATACGAGATAACCCATATGTTAAGTAGTAGGAGCAGGGGTATTAGTACTGTCGGTGGACCTTTACCCGATCGATTTGTTCGAAGGTTGAAACGATTAGGGTGTATACGAGCGCGAATCTGTTGGAAAGAGTAAACCGAAGAAGATTGCTTACGAGCTGCGATATTTTGATAGGTAGGCTCTTGTAAGATTAGAAAAATTTACGTACCGGATATGGTCAGACGAGTCTAACCTCGCGACGAGCATTTTGTCACAAATTTATTTAAATTCCAGATTAATATGGGATCGATTTTGAAGGACACGGATAAAGAGAGGCGGAGAAGGAAAAGGATACGGAGAGAGAGAAGGTAGAGGGTAAGTAGGGCGAGGACATAACTAGTCGGACGAGCCGCTTTTCCGCCTATTATCGAGGATGGCTCGTAACGATACAATTGGACATTAATTTAAATGGCTCTCGATGAAACGGATATACCGAGGGTAGGCGCGCGTCCCGACTAAACTGCGTTACGCTGGGGCAATCATTCATTATTCGTCATTGTTGCGCAACACTTCGGAGAGAATCGCGTCGGCCGATCGAGCGGCCCGCTTAAAACAATCGCCATCGCGCAATCCGATCAATGAGCCTATAATTTCGTGCGTCGCGTTTACGCGCTATCGCGGGCGTAGGGTAACTATCGGCCGCACGCTCATCCACGCACCCTAGTGCAACTCGAGTACTCCTAATTAAGCCACTTCGACATAATTAACGGCATCTCCAGAATTTGCTCTCGCGCATCGATCGTCCGGGGCGCGCAATCGGGCCACGATTGTGAATACTCGACGGCCGATCAATCGCGCGCGATCGATCGACGTAACTGGATTTACGTCTTTGTTTATGACGCCGCTGTGGACTCTAGCCGAGAAGCATTGGAATTCAGCTGGACGCGAACGGTGTCGCGATACCTCCTCGACGCTCGTCCCCGTGGCTCAACGAGAACTCGAGATTGGCCATTCGCCGACGACGAATACGCGAACGTGAAATTTCGAGAGCGACGGATCCCTTTTTAAAATTCGATTCTACGATTGAGGCCACGAACTCGCTCGAGTACTATCTCCAAATCGTTTCAGCGGATACGAAGAAGGAGCCAAGAAGCAATATTCCACAAAGAGGTTTCCGCTTTATCGTAATAGCTTTTACGGCGCATCCAAAGTCGCGTGCGTGTGTGTATTAAACCTCGGAGGTTCCTTGGTCATCGCCGTGGGCGGTTCGCCCCGGTTATTCATTTCCGTACGAGCACCCTGGCCAAGAGAAGCTCCTTCTCGATGGGCCTTCTTCCGGAAGTGAGATACCAAAGAAGAAATGGAGTGTCCGTTGGTGCTACGCTGGTCAGCGTAGACACGGAGCCAGACCCACAAAGGTTCCTTAATCTCGTTGGAAAATTGCAAAGAAAAAAGACTCGTCTTAGCAAATCTTTTTCACTCCTAGAAACCTTCTGCCGAATTCACCGCGCGTACATCAGAGCTCACCTCCTTTCTAAGCGAGTAATTTCAGGTAAGCTCGCGCAAGACCGATCTCGTTTAGACTCCACAGTCGTTCTTGTTCCTTTCCACAATCTTAGACCGTGAAAAACGATCGTGAGATCGAACTCGGCGCTCGTGCCGCGAGAGACCAATTAATTTAAATCCTCTGATATTCCCACTACCACGTACCAAGGAGTCTTGCGGCGGCTCGTGAAAAACGATTGAGAGATCGAACCTCGCGCTCCGGTCTCGCCCACCGCGATAATTAAGAGGCAGATAAAGATGTCCCCCAATCCCGTTTGCTTTCCACCTCCCTCGCTATCTTCTTTCTCGGTACTCTCTCTCCTGGGTCTTCCATAAGCGGTGCTTTTCGGGGCCACGCACGACAGCTACTAAAGCTCGATATTTCAGCACCCACGGGGTGTGCTCGCTCGCGTGTGAGTGTTCTCGGCAAAGAAAGGGGATTTCTTTGTCGGCGAGGCGAGATCGAGGTGGATAGGCGCTGCCGTGGAGAAATGGTTTTTGGGCGGGCCCGCTTGTTCTTTGTAGGTACGTAAATCTTCCGGAGTCTTCCTCTTCTTCTCGAGTCTCGAATGGGAGGCGTCGTTCGCGCGGTTGGATTTTCTTCCAGCGTGCGCGCACTCGTTCCCGTGGGCACCGACCGCGTACACTCTTCGTTTCCTTCGTACTCTTCGAACATCGTCGATTTCGGGATAAGCTTCGAGGTCGTCCACGAGCGACTGCGAGGTACGAGGGCCTGAGGCGAACAGGACACGCGAGATCCTCTCTACTCTTCCTCCCCTCAGCTCACCACTTCATTCTCTCTCCTTACGCGTTGACCTCCACCGCTAGATACAAAATGACACAAGACCGATCGCTTTCGTTCGTGCGCGCTTCGTGCGGAATCCTCGCGTGTGCTACTCGGATTGAAATATTTCACGCGGAATCGTTATTTATGGAGGTTCCAACCCGGTGTAGCCCAAAACGAAGGCTGGATAAGATAAAGTTTCAACTTACGAGGCTCGAATTGTCGTGGTTCGCGTTCTCGAGTGGGTGAGAGGAATAGCGCGGGTCGAAGAACGTTCACGCGCTCTAATCGTGTCTTTCGTTTGATTTCTCTTTACTTCCTTGAAGAGAGAGGCGTAGAGAATAAAAATATATTCTCATTTTGAAATATAAATCTCTATGTCCAAGCACTGCTGTGCTTTCTGCGCAGAAGACTCCGATCTTTCGCGAAGGAGATCCAAGAAACGGAAGCTCCAGATTTTCCTTTTATTCGTTCGCCTCTTTTAAAACCTGGCGTTAGAGGTTTATTCTATCGACTTTTGGTCGGGCCACTCGTCAGTCTACTCTCGCGCGTTTGCGAGACGCGGAAAGACGCCCGCCTAATCTCACTAAAGTCGTCGTCTTCCCGCGTCGCCTGTAATCAGGCTGACGACGCGACGGCAGGAAGGCGAGAAGGCAGGCAGGCGCCGTCGAGTAGTCGAATTAAAAAGATCCTCGTCGTCTCCTCGGAGCGCTCCGAGAAGTTAGACGAGCGGGTGGGCGAGCGAGTTGTATTCAGAATACTTCGCGGAATTAGTCCTATTGATTCCTAGTGCTACTCTCCAACCCTCACGCCGGCACGATAACTTCGTTCAAACGGCAGCAACGCGCCGAGATCATCCCCGTCTTTGCAACCCGAGGTCCCGACTTAGTCCAGAGCCACAGAATAGGGAGGTAATTTCTCTTCCTCAACCTCCTCCTTCCACCTACGTTCCTCTCTCTCTCATCCTTCTCTTCTCTTCGTCCCACAGCCACCGTTCGGCAAGCGACCCACCCCAACCGTTTCTCCCGTTCTCATCCCACCGCGATAGATCTCGCCTTGCACTCGGTGCGAGAACTTTCCAGTTTCTCTCCCTTGGACTTCCTGAAATTGGCAAGACGTACGACGGTCGCGTCTCTCTCACACACACTACTTCTCGCTTTCTCTCGTACGCGCGAGAGACAATCTCCCGGTACACGAGGAGAAAGTTGGCGGGTGGATGATAGAAGAGTGGCTTCGGGTCCGTCTTCGGGCTCATTACGCGATAACTAATTTAAAGCGACTAGTTGTGCCGAGGACGGGCGTACGCCGTCGGCGAACTGGATTAGAAATAGTAAAAGCCGCGTTTATATGAGAATCGCGTGGAGAAGTGGGACGAGGATAGGAGCGCGGACGGTGGTGAAGGACTTAGGGGTGGGTGGAACGACGAAATACGTCCCGATCGTAAAAATTATAGTGGGTCAGGGAGGTGGGGGAGTAGTCGGTAGGTGGGCGGGAGTTTTTGAATTAATGAAGGAAATCAGTGCAACGCGGAGAACGACGGGGGTGCGGGACGGATTGACATAAAAATGCCATCAGGGGTACGAGGCCGAAATTCATGAACTTCTTTTTTTTTCTCTCTCTCCAAGATACGAGCAAGAATATTCAGGGAGGGAGATTGAAAGAGACGAGGACGAGAGGTGGGTGAAGGGTATATAGGTGGAAGGAGAAATAAGAAAATATAGGGAGGAGACGTGGCGGAAAAGTGTGGAGCTTTCGTCGGGGCTAAAGCATGGCACTTTTTTTTTTACGACCTTGTCACCGATCTCGAGGGCACTAGCCCGCCACGCCGCGCGCGTCGTCCGAGTAGGTCAAGCATCTGGCTGACCGGTGATGAAAAGCTCGCGCATAAGGTAAAAAAGAGAGCTGGGATAGGACATTGAGGTGGAGCGTTACGGAGAGAGAGAGAGAGAGAGAGAGAGAGAGAGAGAGAGAAAAAGAGAAGAGGAGGGAAGAGGAAAAAGTACGCGACGAATAAATTCGCATTCACCCGAGGACGCGTTCGCGCACACGGCTCCAAGCGTCACATTCGCAAACATTTCCGCGAGTCCTCGAAGCGTGGCGTGCCACGCGCCCCCCCCCCCCCCCCTGTAAATTTCAATAACGACAACAATAACCTTCGATCCGTACTTCGAGAGGATCGTGGTGCTGGCTGGGAAGACAATAAAGATTTGAAATCGTATTCCGTGCGGAAATAGAACCCGCTGCCTACGAGTCCCCCCGGAGGATTCGAGGGTGAAGAATTTTTCGTGTCAAGGGGGCGAGGAGAGTAGAGTGAAGAGGACGGCGCCGCTTTAAGTCTCCGTTACAGTCTTTAGACATCGGTCTCCACTCTACATTTAAATTGCGAATTTACCGAGGACTTACAACCTCCGCGGTATCCGAGAGTCGAGCGCCTCCCAGTGAGATCCTCGGAAGAGGATGGCCGCCGCCCCTCGGAATTAACGTCGTTTGATTTCTCATCGACCAGCCCGAGAATCACGGTCCACTCTCTCCTACAAAAGGACGAATTATCGGGCTCGAGCAATTATCTCTTACCCCGTGGCATTCGAATCCGCGGTGCGGGCGTGGCCGAGAGAAAGCGGGAGAAGAAAAGAGGAACGAACGAAAAGAAAAAAATCTCATAATTTCGTAACGAGCCTCTCCGCCCCGGCGACTGACCCACATTCTCCCGAATCGGAAGAAAGAATTCCTTTCGCGCTCTCCAATTGTGCCGAAGCGAGGCCGAACGTCAAAAATCATCATCCCCTCTTATTAATTTCGCGCCCATTCCCGCGCCTCATTCCCTCGTTCGCGATAAACGGGCCAATCGGACGCCTCGACGTTAACCCATTAGAACTGAGGATGGAAGCGGAAAAACAAAAAAGGAAAAAATAATCTGAATGCACGATGCCGCACTAACGTCGCACTCGCTGACCTAGAAATGCGCGACAAGCGAGAGAATGAAAATTCTTCTCTCTCTCTCTCTCTTTCTCTCTTTTTCTGTTTCTCTCTTTTTCTCTTCCGTACCGCACGACGAGATCGTGGCGTATCCGGAACCCACTCGGCATTTATCGGCACCTCCTCCCACTTCTCACCTATCGTCGTCTCGACGATGGAAGCTTATTTTTGCGGCGGTCGTTAAGGAATACGGGTCATACGTCGTCCTCGTGAAGTCGAGCTCTTTTGCCAGTGACGCCGGATGCTTAAGGCTCTAGCCATCGGCGGCGTGGGGGGTGGTAAGGGGGTCACGGTACAAGGGGGTTGCGTCGTCGTGGAGGAGGGGTGAGAACGGTGAAGAGGGAAGGGGGAACTAGGCCACGTTTCGCACGTAAAGGCTCTATTTTTTGTGACGCATAAGCGACCCTCGACTGGGGTGGGTGGCGTGGCGAGAGTAGGAGAGACGAGTGGAGGAGAGCGGGTGAAACCTCAGCAGTTCATCCACGTCTGACACGTGACGCGGGGGTGGCTTGCATGTCGGTCAATCGATCCTCGGGTCCTTGAATTCGAATGCTATCTTCGACGCTTTTCCACTTCAAGCGGTGAATCTGGCGCGGAGGAGATTCCCTCATTGGAGTGTCTTGTCCAGATTAACCACGCCTCGTTTCGCACCTGTTTTTCCATCCACCGGTGTACGAACGGCACGAGCACGCGCGTCCAAGATCTCCAGAAGCACTAGGCACGGAGGAAGTGTCGTGCATGGTGAGTTCGCGCGGAGAGTTTTCTGCCTCTCGCGCGCGCGCTTCCAAGATCTCCAGAAGCACTAGGCACGGAGGAAGTGTCGTGCATGGTGAGTTCGCGCGGAGAGTGTTCCGCCTCTCGCGCGCGCGCGTCCAAGATCTCCAGAAGCACTAGGCACGGAGGAAGTGTCGTGCATGGTGAGTTCGCGCGGAGAGTGTTCCGCCTCGCGCGCGCGCGGGTCCAAGATCTCCAGAAACACTAGGCACGGAGGAAGTGTCGTTCATGGTGAGTTCGCGCGGAGAGTGTTCCGCCTCTCGCGCGCGCGGGTCCAAGATCTCCAGAAACACTAGGCACGGAGGAAGTGTCGTTCATGGTGAGTTCGCGCGGAGAGTGTTCCGCCTCTCGCGCGCGCGGGTCCAAGATCTCCAGAAACACTAGGCACGGAGGAAGTGTCGTGCATGGTAAGTTCGCGCGGAGAGTTTTCCGCCTCTCGCGCGCGCGCGTCCAAGATCTCCAGAAACACTAGGCACGAAGGAAGTGTCGTACATGGTGAGTTCGCGCGGAGAGTGTTCCGCCCCTCGCGCGCGCTTTAATTCAATAGTACGAGAGGTCCGCCGAAAGACGATGATTAGTGCCCGAGTCTACCACGTTTCGGGGAAGTAAATTCAATAACTGCGGGAATCGCGACTGTCCGGCTCCACCTGCGGGGGTTCCGACAACCCTGTCTCGTGAAATTATCGTGCCTCGCGCCATAATTTTGTCCTGCGATCTATCAGATAATTTTAATCGCGACGAACCCCACCGGCGAGCGTCCAAAGGCGAATTGAACGTGGCGGGAGCGTCGAGGAGGAGGATACAACGGGTAAGAATTATTTCCACGCCGCTCGTGCCACGAGGATAATCGGAGGTGAGATTAATTCTATTGTGTTGAGCTGACTCGCGTGAACGTTATCGGCCCGCTGCTATCTCCCGATTAGACGATTCTAATTACACGCGCGCGTACTCTCCGGGGGCGGTTGTTTTCATCGGGAGATTTTTAGAACGCGGATCGAACAAAAAAGTAGAATTTCAGTGAGAATCTATAAAGAAAATTAACTCTCGTAATTTTGTATTTTTCCACGATTTCTCAGGGGTCGAAGGAACCGCGACTTGAGGAATATCCATCCGCCCCGTGAATTTACTCGAAATCGATTCACAAACCAAATCGAGGCGGCCTACCATCGATGCGGGGACCTCACCGTGAATTTCCACCCTGGCGCAAACACACGTGAAAATTATGCAAACGCGCGCGCGCCAGGGAATGGCAATTGTTTCAAGATTGAATTACGTTGTCCGCGCGTTACAATTACAGGCATACGAACGTATAGCCGGGGTATCGGCAATTTTAACCGGTCGTAATAGCGCGTAGTTTGCAATGCATCCACCGATCGCTAGAAATTCACGAGGGTCCGATAAGCGCCACCGCGAACGATTAATAATCGCGGAAACGTAAACGAGAGTTAGCCAAGATCGTGCGTTAAAACAGCTCTGCGGATAATGAAGAATTATCATTAACGCTACGAGAGTGTTGCCGCGCTTGGAAAAGCGACCGGATAAAATCGACCTACCGATACAGAAGTATCGTCATCGATTCTCGTCCTTCTCTAATTTCAACGACGAGCAGTCGCGAGGTTGTGGAGAGTGCGGCTGAAAATTTAATTAATGCATTTTAACGGTCCAGTCATCGTAGGGTCGTTACTCGCGAGATCACTCGGCGTCGATGAAAATTGAGCCTCGCCGCGTCTGGATGTGACGATGACTTTGGAAAAGTGGCAGCAGATCGTTCTCGTTCACGCACGCGGAGACACACACGGGCGCAAAACAGCCCGCGCATAAAGGACCCCACCGATTCATTATGCGTCGATCGCGCCTGCTCCACGATCATCGTCGACGATCGTCGGTAATTTGCCTTTGTCACCGGATAGAAATCTAATTAATTCCGATTTGGCCGGCACAGTGGGGGAGGCACAATCGCCGTCGTCGTTCGGAATGCGCGCGGGCACGACGGCGTGTAGACGGCCGCAGCGCCCGTTGCCTTTTTGTGCGTCAGCCGTCCTCTCATCCCCTCGGCACCAACACCCATTTTCCAGCCCGCTCCCCATTCCTGCCTCTCCCTCGTCGCTCGGCCATTAATTAGTTCGAAATGCATCGGCCGCGGGAGCGAAAATGCCGACTGGAAACTGCTAATTAGCGCGGAGGGTATCATTCGGTAATTATTGCTCCAAGGGCCTCGATAGACAGTTCCCGTGCGGGAGGCGATTTTCTATCGCGATCTCCAGGGACCGAGGGTGCCGGTGAGATCGTGGCTGCTAAACGACGAGGAACAAGAGAGAGCGGGAGAGAAAGAGCGCTTGGAAGGACTGGCGGAGAGGATAAAAAAAAAGAAGAAAATATCCGAGATTGCGTCCCAGCGCGTTCGCCAAAGAGAAAATAAATTTCGCGCGGCCAATTGCCTTCTTCCGCTCGCGATTATTCACCGGGGCTCGCTCTCGGCCTCGCTCTTTCCCTCTCGTGCCGGCGGAATCTGCCGCGCGTTATTTACCACTGATTTAATCTTTTGTCCGAGGCGAAAGCTCGCGCTGGCTTTTAAACGCACGAATTATGCGCCCCTGTCACAGAGGTGCTGCCACGCGGGGCTAATGGGAAATAATTTTTTTTTAAACGAAGCTTTAAGCGCTTATTGGAGGAAAGTCGAAATTGATTTCGCGATGTTTTTCTCCCGGGAAGATCTACGTTCTCGCTTTTTTTTGGCATATCTAAAAGAAGCGGTGACCGGCGGGCCGTAAAAAATATCGTAAACGAAGAAATTCGGCGAATATCTCGAAACTCGTAACGCGAGGAGGGTGCGCTCGTTCGACGGTGCTCGTTCACTTTCTCGTAACGACGTTACACTCCGGTTACCGGTGGAACGCGTACGCGTGAAAACGCTCGACTTCGAGATATCATAACGCTTCAGCTACCCAAGTTCGCGCCCATTTACGAGCACGCTGGGTGCGGCCTTTTATTGAATCCCACGATCCCTCAAACGCGATTTCCGACGATCCAGCGCATCACGCGCTCACGAACCTTGGGCTACGGAAATCCTCTTTCGAGGTTATAAATCTTGAGCTCGACGTAAACCCTGCTGGACCATTGCTCCTTATTTCCACGGTAAACTTCACGAGACAACCTTCATTTTACTTATCGTCAGGAGCGAAAAGATATCCGCAGTTTTGGTCCGATCTTTGTCGAATAACTCGTTCTCTTAACGAAGTACCAATCCCAGCTCAAACTATGCGAATATTCACCCTGTCCGAAGGATTCGAATAATTCGAGACCGCGGAGCAAAGTAAGGTACGCCATCGTTGGTACCTACGGGGGATGTAGACGTGGGTCGTTCAACGATTCACGATGCTTCACCCTACTCTCTCTCCCCACGATTCTCACTTTGCACGTGCAACGCAACAACGCCAGCCACGCGAATAAATAAGGGCGGTGTCGAAGCTGTGGAAGGGTGGAACGAGAACGGCGCCGGGTGGAGAACATTAGATTGTTCGACCCCGGGATCGACTACCCTGGATATTGAATGCCCGGAATGCTTGAGTGGAAATACTTCAGAGTCCATCGGCGCTAAGATCGACGCATCTGCATAATAGTTCGCTCGGCACTTATGTGTGTCTCGAGGACACCGGGCGCGCGTGTCTCGTCGCGGTATGCGGAGATTAATCGGAATACGAGCGCGCCACTCGGACCTCGCATTTCTATCGGCACCACTCCCATCCTCGCGATTTCAATGCGCGAAGTGCAATCTCTTTTCTCTAACCCACGATACCCAATACCCTTTGAAATTTTCTCGCGTCGCGACGGTTGCGCGGATAAATTTTTCGGTGAGAGCAGACGTTGACCTTTTAATGAAACGCAAGTGGTCCTCGGAGACCAGGCAAGTATCTCTTCCGGAAACCTTTCGCTCGTGCCCCGCGCGTTAAACAATTTTCGTCTCCTTCACATCCAGCTTTTCCACTCTCATATTACCTTCGCCTTCCTTTGCCACTTGGCTTCTCCAGCCTGCGTCCTTCCACCCGCGCGTTTTGCAACTCACGTAGGTCCCGCGCGCTCCTTTAACGCTCTTCTTGCGCCGACGACGGTGTATCAAATTGCATTCGGTAACTTCAAAGACGCGAGAGTGAAACGCGCGCGGGTCTCACCGCGCGGACTAATGCGTTTAACGATATCAAATGTTGCACCAGGGGCGTACGTTCTATGGCAGGACAGAGTGAGAGAGGGAGAGAGAGCGAGTAAGGTGATATGCAGAGGGTGGCGCAAAGAGCCACGTGGGTGTGAGCGAGAGAATAAACTCGAATGCCCGCGATAGAGAAGAACGGAGAGAGGAAAATGCTGTGAAACTGGCGATAGTCAGAAAGCAGATGGGAGGTCGGGATGGAGGTTTGCAGGTGAGAGATAAAGAGAAAATGCGGACCGGAGAGCGGGAGAAGGAAAGAGAGAGAATGAGAAGACAAAGGCCAAAGCGTGCTCCGTTAATCATGTAATGCGGTAAAACTCAACGCGTTCGAAATTACCAGCGCTCTACTGGTCGTATAGGTGCAGCGTCGATCGCCAAAGCGCAAAGGGTGGCTTGCAGAACGCGGAGGGGTGGTACCGGAGGTGGTAGTGGCGGCCAACAGCCGTGGTGGGCCGGCTCGGTCCTCTTTATTATACACGGCCGCACCGCGCGGTCACCCCAAATGTGAAAAACAGCTGGTAGCACGGGATGCCGTCGCGTCACGGCTGTTTATCTCACGCTGTGCTCGTGGCGAAAAAATGAAGTGGAGAGAAAAAAGAAGAAGTAAAACACGACCGTGAAACTGTCGTTACACGGCGTCGCAACGTTACGCGTTCAGCATTTCCAGGAGTGGCTTCGCCGTCTCTTTATCTCCATCTCCTCGCGGGACATGCTCTCGCCACACGCGTGCACGGTAGCCGGGGTCGTAAAAAGTTTGGTACCGGGCGACACTTCCGGTCTTTCGTGGAGGAGGGTGAGAAAGAGAGAAGGCTCCAAATTTCCTGACGTTAATAACAAAGTCATTATCGCGCGGCGAGCTCTCCCAGCGTGGAACGAAGCCACCTCTTCCTTCGTCATCGCGATTCACGCGGGCCCACCTCGCGTTAACGATGCTTTAAGAACCCGCCATATTGCCGTTCGCCCTCGTTAACCGCGAATTCACGATGATGGACGAGCCCTTTCGCGTGGCTGTAGGACGAATCGTCTTGGTCTTCCATTTGCTTTACTCGTCCAATTTAATCCGACGAACTGTCGACGAGCGTTAACACGCTCGCCACAACCCACCCTCAATTACAAGGGGTCGCGAATGAATTTAACGGCGCCGTGCTCGATCGAGCGCGTTGAAAATATTTAAAGGGGGGACAGGAAACGGCCGGACTGTCGCTTATTAATGCGATTGACGTGGAAAAAGCTCGAAACGACTGCAACAATTCCAACCCAACCCTACCACTCTCTTTCGCGCGCGCTTCGCTCGAAAATTTTCGTCACGCCGAACGAGGCCGCGAGTGTGCCCCTCCCGCTTCTACCCCGAAAATTCCATATTGATGACCATGCGTGCCCACATAATCGCTGTTTCTACCCCCTCTCTACCTCACCTGCACCCACTTTTCTCCACCCCTTCCCCTTGCTCCCCGAGTGACCGAACTCGAACAAGCAATTTTGGGAACTGGACGCCCGAAAACGTTAACGGTGCGCATGCAATGTTTAATAATAGCGCGATGGGCGCTCGCGTCTCCTCGTAAATATACACATAATGCAGCCGTACGGCAAACATTCGAAGGGGGGGGATGAAATAAAATTGCGCGTGAATGCGCGACATGGCAATCGAGATGCATACGCAATGACACGCGCGCGCTCTCCTTCTTTCTCCATCCCCGAATCGATGGCACGACGCCAGCTCGACGATATTTCGGCGATATAATAACCATAACCGTGCAAAATTACGTCACGCTGCGTCGCACCGCCGCCCTTCTCGCACATTTTTTTTTCTTTCTCTTCCCGTTATGATAATCGTCGTTCGCGCCTCTCGCGATTATTCGAGAATAATATTGCGAGAGGCGACGGAACGTTTATTCGGGAATTTTTACGAAGGCCCGTTAAATCGAACACATTTCGATTTCGCTTCCGGGGGGTAATCGCGAAACTGGGACGAAACGGACGATCGCGGATGATTACGTGGGAATTTCTCGTTACCTCGTTCTCTCTCTCTCGCGCGCGCGCGTGCCCTTTGTTTCGAGTGTTTCCTTTTTTTTTTGTTTCCGTCGTGGAATTTGCATTTTTCAAACGTGCGCGTACTTCAAAACGCGCCAGAACTCTAACCGCGCGAGATTCTATGGAAACGAAGCCAACGCAAAGGGGTTGGAAGATAGTGGATGAGAATGTTTAACGAGCAGCGCGTCCTAAACGGGGTAAATTTCGCCGGATAATTTTCATCGAAGTACTTTACAAGTTTCACTTACGCGAAAGTTTCATTTCCTTATTCTTTTTCTTTACACCCGTCCTCATCACGTTCCCAACGAGTTGCCCGTACCTCAAAATTATTCGCGCTGCGGATTCTCTTACTCGCGAGTCGATAAAATCCTGGTTATGGCCCTGTTTGCATTCGAGAGTGGAGCACGCGTTGCCCGATCATCGCCACTTGGGTGGTTCAGCGGTTCTCTTCCAGCGAAAATTATTGAGTGTAAAGTTTGCGTTAACGGCTAATACGTGCGATAAAAGCAGATTTCGCAACACTTGCGTCAAGAGAATGGCGTGCCGTGTGGGGGATGTAAAAAGAGAGGGAGAGAGAATGAGGAGAATGCGCGTGTGTACACAGAGAATGGGATGAAACGAGGCGCTTGCCTAAGTCGAAAATTTTCGCATCGTCCTCCACGCCCCCTTCTCTCGTTCTCCCTGTAACCGAGATCGGATCTAAAGGTTAGGGACGCGTTAAATCAAAGGACAAAGGGCGTTTGCGCACCGTGCAAACTCCCTGCCCACATACGAGAATATCTCGGCATTAACGGACCAAACGATTACGAGGCGATAACCGGCTCGCCGAAGGGTCGACCTAATCGTTTCGACTAATCCCTGCCCGAGAGAATAAACGATTTCGAGAACTCCTCTTTCCGAATATCTTCGCTCCGGGCGATCTTCCTCCCGCGAGACCAGCCTTCGTCGCTCCTGGGACCGTAATTGTGTAATTGCGTGCCGCTAAAGAGGATCGCCTGTACGTTACACGCGCGCGCACGACTATTCGCCATGGCCATTGGGCTAAGGTAATTGCGACGAGTCAGGAGGCTGCGCGTCGCTTCGATGATTTCGTCCGATATTCCACGAGGACGCGTATGCGAGAAGTCTATTATCGAAAATGGCGATCCACCCCGTTTCTCGCATTTGCGTTTCCACTTCTCGACGATTTCTACGCCGGCGAGCGGGCGGTCCGATGAAAATTAACACTTGGCGCGATCCACGAGAGCTTGTTTACGACGTCGATTCCGTCAGCTTATACGCGGCCGAGAATAGTCTCTCCAGCGTCGTATGTAGATATTTGCAGTGCTCGTTTCGCGTGGGCGTGCGGGTGCGAACGAGAGAAAAGCAGAGTGAACGATGGAATAGGAGAGTGTGAGAGAGATAGAGAACGATGGAAAAAGAGAGAGAAAGAGAGACGGGGAGGCGATTCCGAGAGCTTGCCGACTACGTGACCAGCTTTGTCGGATAAGCGAAAAGAAAGAAAACGCTGTCACGGGCTCAGCACTTTTACGTGCACCATAGCTGCGGAAGTGTTTCGCTTGTTTTTCGCACGCTCCACCCTCGTCCTCGTTCTCTTTGCCTATTTATGCGGTTCATCGTCCGTCACTTCCGCCGCTTTCGACGATTTAATAGACCGTTACCATTTTACGAACCAATCCTCTTCCGTCGACGAGTGAAAACACTCGTGTCCCCGCGAATACGTTCCTTTATCGACCCGACGGACAGATTTCTCGCAATTTACCGACGAGCCCGGTGAACCTCGAAACCCTCGACGGACGCGATCTTCGCGCCTCTCTATCGTTTATTCGAAACCCATAGACTCTTGTACCAGACGCCACTCGTTGACTTTCCAAGCCAGCATTCGTGCCACGACTTAAACGACACTAGTCAAGGTTCTCGAGATTATTTCAACCTTTATCGAAGTACGTGACGGGCGCCGCGGAGCGTTGAGAAATAACTGGAGCACGAATCGAGGGAGAGAAAATGTTTTTCTCCTCTCGAAAAACGAGGCAGCACTCTCTCTCTCTACTACGAGAGAGATCGGGAAGGGTGGTTACGCGGCAAGAAATTTACGAGGAACCATTCGAAGCGTTCGCGAATCAGCGATGCCGCCGTTTTCCACCTCCCTTTCCATCCCAAATACCCTCGAGGAGAATTTATATTCGCCAGTATTTTCGTATTCCATTACTGGGCGTCGAATAAAATGTGTCTCGGTCCCATACGTAAACACGCGAAATCAGGATCCCAATTTGTATGCGCCGTTCAAGACGAGCACAATAGCGTGACGCGAGAGTAGGGAGCCTTCTCCGCCTCCTCTCGACGTGAATCCAGGAGCGTAATAATTTACGGCGCTAGAGAGAGCGGGGTGTGCGAGTACACACGCGGGCGTGAACGCACGGCCGTGTTCCCGGATTCGACATGGGTTGGAAGGAAGGGTAGATATTGGGCCGCCTTGTCAACGCCGTTATTTATGGCGCGTTGTAATATATTGATTTGCGCTTGCACCGGCCCGCACTCGAGCGCGCGCGCGCGCGCACGAGCGTGTAGGGGCAGGGTACAGGTGACATAGTAGGCGCATGCACGAGGTGCGAGCCGAGCGAGTAAAGCTGACACAGGCGCACGATGTGCGAGTCGAGAGAGTAAGCTGGCTCACGCGCGCGCACGAGGCACGTACGAGATATGTATGTACTCGTGCACGCGAGGAAATGGAGTTCTATTTATTGAGCACAAAGGTCGCATTTAACCGGGCAGTATATAATTGTTCGTGATTTAGCCTTAGGAATTTACGGCTCGTGGATGAGAGAAGAAAATCGAGGAGAGAGAGAGAGAAATTGGTAGAGGCGGTAAGAAGAGAGAGAAAAATCTGTGAACTGGGAGAGAAGAAGAAGGTGGACGAAAAGAGTTGTCCGAGGGAGCGAGAGGCAAGAAAAAATTGACTTTTACCTCGAGATATCGGGAGAACCTGGCTACGTGGGCACTGGAAATATTCAACCCCCGAGGGCGGAGAAATGCCTGAGAGACCGGAGGCGATGTCGCGCGAGAAGCGTCGCGCCGCGACGCCAGGCGTCCGATTGCAAACGTAAACACAAAAATCCAACAGCCCCGGAGGCGCCGGCGCTGACGCGCCGCTTCTCCCGTTCTCTCTTTATCTTCCGCAAAAATGACAAACGAACCGTAAATTTCTGCAACGCGGAAGGACGAGCGGTGCGCTTCGACGTCGTGAGAAAATTTTCTTACGAAGCCATCGGAAAAATCCTTCCACGGAATTCCTTCGAAAGGAAGGAGAACGAAGTGGGAAAACGAAAAATGTTATTTCTTCGAGCGAAGTCTGAGGAGAAAAGTTGTCGGGGCGTCAACCGGGAATGAGAACAGGTTTGCTGCCGTGCTGTTTCTGCTGTTATTTCGAAACTTTCTTTACCCACCGGAGAAAGCCAACGGCGGCGCCCGTAACGACGGCCCACGTGTAAGGTGAGCGTCTGATAATTTCTTCGAAGCGGTGGATGAAGAATGGCGAGGTGTATGCCTCCGACTACCAGCATCTCTGGCCACAAGGGTGGTTAGCGGCCATCGCTCTTCCACCCGACATCGAACAACCTCCCGATGTACACTATTTTGTACGTAACCTGTGTTACTCTCGGTTCATCGAATATTGCTCGTATCGCGTGGTCGGGGCGCGTATTTAAGAAATATCCAAAATAATCCAACAAATGTAAATTATCCTGAAGAAAAAAAATTCGATTGAATTTTCAAATCACCGCAGTTAAATCGTTATTTAACGATTCGCGATAAAGACTGCGCTCCTGGGTTTTTATTCTTCGTCCCCGAAACGGTCAAACATGCGCGCGAGACGACTAAGAGCCCGCTTGCTCGTGAGGAAATAAGAAGAGAATAAGTGGGTCAAGGGTCGTCGCATGGATACAATGACGAAAAGGAGCCTGCCGTGCTGCCAACTAGGGCTGCTCATTAGGTAGAAAACGTCGAGGAGGATGGTGGGGGTGAGAACGTTCGCGCAAGAAGGGTGCGTCGAGTCCGAGGCGTTAAATTCGATTGTCAGGTTCGCGCACTCGCTTCGACAACATCGCTCGTTTATAGAGTTAGCATTCGTCGCGATTCAATCCGGACGGAGATTTTCATGGAAAATTGAATTTCTCCTTTGCCAGCTCGAGCCGCTCACCCCCCGCTCATCGCTTGTTTGGATCGTTATCGAGAGTCTCCCATTACGTGCCCCACCTTCTCTCGCATCGCACAATAATTACACGAATTTCGGGATATTCGCCACGATGCACCACCTCCCAGTTTCTCGATGATCCCATCTCGAGCGGACTAACGAGTCGCTAATAATTAATTCTCCATTACGTCGAGTCGAACAAAGGCGATAACGGAGATAATGGACGTCGGGGTGGGTAGGAGTTGGGTATTATTTATATTCGCCGACGATAAATAAATTGTACGTTCGATGTGTGCGCCTTCCAGAGGGAGAGAGAAAGAGAGAGAGAGAGAGAAATAGAGAGATCATCGTAAGAGGAACATTCACGAATGTAAAATTCAACCGCACCCTACGCCATCCGTCGAGGCTATCGCATCTCCCGCTTTTGTTCGACAGAACGAGAAATTCGAGCGTTAATTATCTCTTTGGTCTGCCCGCTGAATTGCGTTTCGAGATTCTGTATTGAATGGACGATGCAGCGCAATTAAATCCTGTGTTTTGATTTCCAAGTGTCCATTGTGCGCCCAATTGGAACTTTACGCGGATTCAGTGAAAATCATAGTAAATTATGCGTCGCGCTAATCACGGCGAATTTAAAATACCGAGTAAAATCGCGCCTTTCGAGCGAGAGCAATCGAAGGAAGGGCACGCGCGCTCCGCATTTTTCCACTTCTTGGCTTCGCCCTTCCTCGTAAAAGTCTCGTCCTAATTGTTCCGATCGTTAATTACTCCGAGCCCTCGAGGATCTCCACCGAGAACGTTCAATCGGGTTGTCGATAAAAGCGCCCGCACAGTTCCGACGAAACTTTTCAACCACATCCAGCGTACACGTAAAGACACACACGGAGCGGCGCGACTCGCGAACAATCGCGCGTCTCGTGCTTGACGATCGTGCATCGAGACTCGCGAGACCACTACGGACACAATCGACAGACACGGAGATCGGACGGTGAGAAGAATTCGCGAAAGAAGAGAGAAACGTCGAGATGACGGAACAGACAGAGTCGAGTGACAAATAAGCTTTATCAACAATACCTTAGTCAGTCACTCCTTTTCTTAGCAGTCAGAGAATACCGTGGTGCGCTCTCACGATTTATCGATGGAGCGGTCGCCGACCTTGGAGCCAGTCCCCGCTGACACCTGCGAGCGCAAGAATACATACTACTTTCCTTTACGTCGTCGACACACGCTTCGTACGGTATAAGGAGAAGATTAAATTGCGTTCCTTAAACGGCGATGGACACCCCGCGGACGTGAGCACGAGGGACCGGCTCCAGCGTTCCCGCGGATCGACAATTCCGTATTGATATAGGCGGTGAGCCGGGGTACGACGAATGCGACAACACCACGAGTACGACACCAAAGTGTCGCGCGGCGACTAATGGCCAATAGAGGCGCGGATCGATTCGCGTGCGTATCGATCGATCGGCTTTACGGCGATCGATACGAGTGATACCCCGTTTAAGGTTAAGTAGTACATGCTTGGCTTGATCGGACATACCCAGTATGTCCATGGCGTCTTGTGCCTGCGCTCGTGATGGTGCCGACAGTAATACTGCCGCCGTAACGGTCAGACTTGTCTGCCAGTACCGAGACTCTACCTCCACCACCACCACCACCACCACCACCACCACCACCACCACCACCACCACCACCACCACCACCACCACCACCACCACCACTACCTCCACCACCACGACCACCCACCACCAACGACGCTGTCGCCACCACCTACGCTTCCACCACCACAACCACTCGCGCCACTGTGCCAACGGTACACCAGCCACCACCACCACCCTCGTTGCCCTACTACTACCACCAGGAGCATGCACCAGCAGCCACCCCTACGCTACCCGTATCAAACAGCGCTGCCACCCCCACCACCAGCAACTTCTCGGTGGGCGTGCTTCCAGACGATGGAAGGGGGTGGACGGTCCAAAGAGAGGGGTAGAAAAATGTTGAGCTCCCCGCTGGCACTCCTGACGGACCCTCCCGTCCCTTCTTCTCCCGCGCAATATTTTCACCACCCCTATGACCGACGAGCGATCGCTCTCCTACGCTTCGCAAGAGCTGACGACGGTGCACGCACCCACTTCCTCCACCGCATCGTTCCACCAGGAACCATCCACGGATATGAACCGGATGTTACGCGCTGGGTGGCGAACCATGCGGACCACCGCGAGGGTAGAGTCGAATGAGTCGAGAAGGGGTGGCTTCCTAAATCCGGGTTAAACCGAGGACAGTGGGTCGCCGGGATCCTATTCTCGAGAATTTTCTTTTTCCAATCGATCCTCTCAACGCTTGCGCCAACGAGAAAATTTCTGTCCTGTACTTCTCTACGATCGTGCTCTAAGAAAGCTCTCCCTTGCGGTGGACGGAAAAAATCCTCGAAGCAGATTCATTCCTGCCGTTCTTTTAATACGTATTGGAGAAACGCAACCGTGAATCGGTGTTCCTCCCTTTTATTCTAGCGCCTGCCGCGTTAAGGTCACCGGTAAGACGCATCGTCGACTTTCTTCCACTCAAGCGAAATTGCAATTACTCGGCTCGGCGCGGAGCGTCGCGCCGCGTCGCGTTCCGTAGAAGCACGCATTCCCGCGTACAAGCCGGCGGCAGGAGGAGCCATTAAGGAATATTCGAGCGTGCGAGCCGCTCACTTAATGAGCGATATAATTTATTGGGTCTACTCGGAGCTGCCGGTCTACTTGCGGTTCGCAGTTAATAGGGACTGCGACCTCCGACCCATTAACGGAAGAAGGTCGATCGCGAGAGGTGCCAGAACAGCCTTGGGGCTCGCTCGCGGCAAGAGGAAAGACCTCTTGGCGGTACCCAGCCTTGCTCTCTTCCTCACTCTAATTTTCTCTCATCTTCGCGAGCCTCTTCGCTCCTTCCTCTACCTCGACCGAAGAGATCGTCGGCGCTTCTACGGTTCAATCGAACGCGCCCTTTATGACTAGTTGCCGCGTCTACCATCCCTCTCGCCTTTCATTCGCCCAACTCATTGTCTACCCTTCTCTCCAAGCTCCTGCACCGAGCTGACTACTCGCTTTCCTCATACCTCCTCCCACTTTTCATCGCGTCGCTCTTCTCGTTCCTCCCTACTCCACCCCGGCCCTTTTCACTTACACACACGCGTGCGAGAATCCACCCTCTCGCCGTAGAACCGATGGATGGTGGAGTTCGAGCTGATTTATCAAGCCTTTCCACGCATCAATCACCAGTTTACATCCCCGGCCTTATCCTTTCTGCCCTTGCCCGCTTGCGAGATACCCCGCAACTTAACCTCCGCTGTCGTTAAATATTTATTGCCACGCGGCGCGACCCCATAACCTCGCGAGAAAAATTAATAATCTTTACGGTGTCGATCGTTGAATGTGTCCGGTCTGTTTAATAGGAGTGAAGAAGGAGTCGTTGCGTGAGACGTTGAAAAAAATGATGGGACGATGCCGCGCGTAGGAGATTCCGGTTGCGGTTTTCGACGAAGAGCAGCTCGCAAGGAGTACCGACGAATCCACCGCCATCCCTCAAATATCTCTCTCGTGATCGTCTCTCACCCCTAGCGTATGTACCTGCGCGCGTGGGATTATGCATGTACCGCGTTAATACGGGAAACGACGTTCAGACGATGGACGAGGGACAAGGACTGGCGCTCGAGGGTTCCTTCGGGGGTGGACCATCGACTTGATAAATACAAGCGGCCGTTGAATAATGCAGCGACCGTTCCGGGCACACTCCGAAGTAAACAAGTAACCCAACACGGTGCAGGTTACAGACGCGTAGATACCGATTCGTCCTAAATCCACCGTTCCGCCGTACCCTCCGACCACTTTCGACCTCTCTCCATCCGAGTCCCTCTCGTCCACCTCCTCCGGAACTTTCGAAACTTACGCCTCTCCGCGGGATGGATGATGTCGCGAAGCTTTGCATAACACGAGGAGGGCGCAGACAAACGGCGCGCCATCGGCACCCTCCCCTGTGTTTATTCGCTCGTTCGACAAGACGCGAATGGTCGAGCGTGAAATCGCAGATTGGTCGCGCCTCGCTACCGTGAAACCGGAACCCCTGTTCTTATCCTTGGTACGAGTGTTCCTCGATACTGCGCGGTACCTCGGAACGTTGAAAGTATTCAAAAGAGTTTCAAGAGTCGATCAATGTAATTGCACCCTTCGTAAGGCGTATTAATTATTATTCGTGCGTCAACGAGGTCGAACGATACGGCGTCCCACCTAAACGGCGAGAAGGTAAAGTTTGATTAATAACGAGCGGTCAACGTTTATCGTTTCATCGACGACGTCATGGCGCGCCTTTCTCGGCGCGAGAGAGCGTGCTGTCTCGTGAACGAAGGAAATTCATGATTTCCCGCTTGGATTTATTTTTACGGGCCGGCTCTGGAGATAAGCGAGAACCGCTTGGCTTCTAGGAGAAAGCAAGCCGAGCGAGCGGCAGGCGCACGTTAAACACATGGATCAGCACGATTGAACTACTTTAGGAAGTTGCTCCGTTGTTTAGCACGGCGCCCGCGCCGCGTTATATTTAACGAAGCGACCGCGCTTTCCTACTATACCGCACGTCTATGCAAGCCTTGTTTATGACGCTAAATGTGCATATCCTTTCGAATCGGCTGTTACAACATCTCGTAATTAACATACACATCCTTGAGTTTGCTGTCAGATCACTAATCTGGCTTCGTGTACAAGGAAAACAAGCTCCAATCGCGCAGAGCCCTTCGGCCAGAGTCAAGGGTATGTAACGAGCCCCCGTTCTGTCTAGAATTGATCTACTAGGAGGATTAGACTTGACATTTTGGGCATTTGGAATTCGATTGATTCGCGGAGAAGCGCGGAAACTCGGATGCTTCGACAGGAATGCAGGTGTCCGTGGGATTTTTTTTAGTTTGCGATATTTGGGTCGTGTGTCCTGATTTATTACGGGGTTTTTTTTTTTTTCAAAAATAACACTCACTGTCAACCTGAGCATTCCTATCGCGATCGGAGCCTTTCATACTCCATTACACGGGCTGCAAATCCCTCGCTATCGGGCAACACGCGATAGAGGGACACGAGATGAGCGGATATTACGGAGCGCCCGTTACATGGATTTAAACGGCATCCATTGGTTACAGTGGACGCATCAAACGATCCCTTGGCCGCGTTTGCGTTCCCGAAACGTAGACCAATCACACGAGGGCCTGCTCGTTATCCAGGGAGGAAACATAACTGCTAGGTTGATCCTGCTATTGCCAGGGCCAACGACTCTCGAGCATTGACCAGTCCTTGAAGAGGAATGGCCTTTGACGTCGTCAGAATTTATCGGTGCAGATGATCGGGCGTGTATTATGCACCGGTCAAGACACTTGCACGGAGTATCGATCCCGATGCTCTCCCGACGGAATGGATAATATTAAACGTGGTTAAACATTTTTCTTTATCTGGTGGATACTTCGCTTTCCGTATCTTTAAACAACCTGCCGATTCTTTGTCGTTCAATTTAGAATTGAGTACTTCGAATACCATGCAAGTCGAATCAGTCGTTGGATAGGCGACGAAATTAAACATTCCGAAAGCCTTCATTTTGATATTACTTCGGCGTTTCATCGTTGATCGTCAAGATAGAGAGTTTTTACTCTTCTTGGTCTCACCGAGATCATAAGCTCTAGCACGCTTGCGTAATTCTTCCTATACTCGTACGTGGGACGCGAGAGGTCTGCTGCGAGAGGCAGGAGTTAAACGATGTCGATCGCGTGCAACGATGCAGCGTCGATGGCGCATTAATCGCCCTGCTCGAGGATGATAGGCGTAAATTCAATAATCCGAGGATTTCGGTCCTCTCGCGGATAAAGCGTCGAGGACACTTGGTAATACCTACGCGAAATGCACGGGAATGCATAAGCCCGGCCCACTGCTGCGCCGAGATCCATAAGGTAGGCCGCGCTGGACGCATCTGCGAAATCTTGTGGCGAACGAGATTATCGATCGATCGATCACTATCTGGACTGGTGCACTGTCGGGTACCTTTGCAAAAGAGTACAGCAATTTTGATTATCACAGTTGCCTTATTTGCCTAATTTACGTTCACGTAACGTGGCTTCAATTTTCATTGAGGCGCAACGATTAAAGAGTACAATTCTGGACTTATTGTTAGCGATGTTAGAGTATTTCTATCAGTTTTGTCATTTTCGTGCAAGCGCTCGTTGTAATCCATGCCCTAAGGATTTTCTTCTACCCAGAACGAATAAAGTACATTGAGTCGTTCGAGCTTCCTTCGATTTTTCTTCGAAACGTGAAAATTCATCCATGCAGGGTACCCAGCGTTACAGCGGTGGCAACTAGCGGCACTTATTTACTAATAAAATCGAGGATCGGCATTTGGCACGCTTAAGCGAATAATTTCGGGTTTATTCACTGCGGGCGCGCAGGAAGCGAAATTGGAAATTGCCTCGTTGTCGTAATTGCGAGCGCTAATAATCCTACTTGTTGATGATGGTATGTCCTCGACGAGATGAGGCATCGGGAATGGTCCTGATGCTGGCCGATTTGGATCATTAGATTTTCTTTTCGACTAAGCAGAGCCAATCACGAGCTTTCGCATCGTGCTTTCGTTTGTGCGCGTAACTTCAATCGAGATTAGCACGTTAGGCCCTATCTAACTCTCCTTTGCGAATTTCTTCATCGCAGTTATCACCCTCGCCCATGGAAATATGTTAAAACGCGAAAATCAAATACACGTCGACATTTCAATCCAACTCGCGCGAACCTCACTCGAGCGAAGTTCGCCGAAGTTGAAATTTCAGCTTTGAGCCCTTAGCTTCCTCGAACTTCATTCCAAGGACTTCGTTTGGGGCGTGGTGGAGTATTTGCATGCCTGCACGAAATTTCCCTCTTTCTCCCTCCTTCTCTCTCTCTCTCTGTCTCTCTCTCTTCCTTTTGGCGTCGTTCCTCGCATCAGACGCCAACGACGGCACGCGTATCTGCTTGCAAGTGAGTGAGAAATCAGGAGAGGATCGACCAGAACTCCACAATCCCTCGTATGCTAATAATGGAAATTGCTGCCGAAGCGGTGACGAAACGTCGACGAGAAGAGGTCAGGCGTGGGGCGTCAGATCGCACTGTGAACCGCGAAGCGGATCTGGCCGCGCGGGATTCACGCCGCAAGGAGGGAACCGCCAGTGCGGAAAGGCGGATTTACGCTTGATCCTTGGTAACCGAGGGTAAACATCCGAGGGAATCGCGGAGGTGAACTGCGAACGCTTACGTGGAGGAATTACGAGCGCGTACCGTTTCTGTACTGACCCACCACGATGATTATCCACTGACGAAGAAAAACTTTCCAGGGCGCCAAATGTCGCTGGAAGCGACATTCCTAACGAAAGCACTGAAAACTGAATTAGAACAAAAAGCAAACCCTCCTTAGAGATATTTTTTTAAAAGCTATTTGCCGATTGCAAAGTGAACTTTTCAGTAATACACTTCCAAAAATATTCAGCTTCCTGTATTATGTACACCTAAAGAAGCAGGATGCTCTTCTGTAGTAAGAAGAATCCTACCTTTAATCTGGTAAAAAGAAAGTTCATAGAGTATGGAAGATTCAAAAATTACGGTATTGCTTCCTCTATTGTATGAAAATGCCGTTGGTTATCCATCTATTCTCCATTCACGACAATTCTTACTCGACTATCCGCGCGCGCGCGCGCGAGCTCACTGGAAGTTGGCACGAGTAGGTACGACAGGGCCTGTCTATAAATCATAGGGGCTCGTGGTTCTCGGACGGATCATACGTAATACCGTGCCAATTATTATGTTCGTGGTATGCCGTATCGTCGAGGCCGGGTCGAGCACGAACAAGTAGAGGAGGATGGCGAAGGAGAGCGACCGGATGGTCGATGCAGGGATATGAGCACACTAGATAGGAGAGACGAGAAGGAACGACTGGCTCTTCCGAGAATTAGAGGCCGGGGGTGACAAAGGGCGAGGACTATATTGGCATACCGAGGGTCGACGATATGGGAATACTTTAACAGCAACTTTACGCGGACGGCTTCTTGCCAGGATCGACTGAATTGAGATCATCGGCTTACTCCGTCGGCCCTATCTCGTCTGGCCCCTCCCTACCATCCTCCGGTACCGCGTACCTTCATCTCTCATCTCTCGCGAACTTTCTTTTGTCTCGTCGTTCTTCGTTACCCAACTTTCTTTTTTTCTCTCTCCTCGTAAAATTCGGCCCGTCTCTCCGGAGTTGCTCCAGTTTTTGTCCCCGCTTCCGTTACCGTCACCCTATGGCGTTTAATTACTCTTTTTTTCGTACGTATAGTAATTATCTTCTCTCCGTCCTCGATGGTCTTTTTCTTCTTCTTTTTTTTTCACGCGATTTCAGTAGTCGAATTAAGAAAGGCCAATACGCAATGTCACGGAAATTCCAGGGGTAAATATTCGTTATGAAATCCAAACATTTCTCCATCGAAATATCAACCTGGGGTTGCGGAAAATCTTGGGAAAGATCGCACGAGTCCAAATTCTCTTCTAGGTACGAATTTCGCGTATCCAGGATCTTTATATTCCCCGTCGTCGAATGAAAATTCGCTTGGCAAGGGAACGGGCGAAAGCAGATTTTAAAACCCGATAGCTTCTCGTTATTGCGAGACACGGTCCTTCTACCCTCCTTCTTCGATTCACGCAACACGAGAACCTTCCGTTTGCATCCCGTGTCGTGCCAGTAAACTCACATTGTTAAGGCCATTAATATAGGCAAATTAACGTCCAACGACGATCTACGAGACGTTCTTGCTTTTATCCATAGAGCGAGCGCAGCCGCTTAAATTGAACGTATGGAGGCAGATAAGGCTCGTCGCGTCGTCTGGCCTCTCGCTATTGGACAGTGACGTCTTCTAGAACGTAGATCGAGGACCGAAGCAGGGTGGATCGGTGGGTCTTAAATTTGCCATTATTTTA
Source organism: Tiphia femorata (assembly GCA_944319695.1). Lineage (NCBI taxonomy): Eukaryota > Metazoa > Arthropoda > Insecta > Hymenoptera > Tiphiidae > Tiphia > Tiphia femorata. The sequence continues at coordinate 6,200,895 of OX090899.1, forward strand.
AACGTCTTCTCCTACGGAGGTGTCTGGCAAATTGATCGCGTCGAGCGACGAGGCACGAGACGGAGCGAGATTTCGAAGATAATTTATTTTCCCTTTCCTGGCCTAACGGAGTAGGACGCTGGCTGTCCTATTGTCCTTCTCGAGAGCACGAGGAGAGACTCTGTTATTTCGGTTTCCATCGTACCACCGCACCTCTCTTTCTCCTGGCGCCAACTTATTTACTCCCATCGGCCGTTTAAATGGCCGAGCTCATTTAATTTCACGTCCGACCAAGGATCGAACGCCATGGCCTTTCGATTCTCGTCTACCGCGTGCTCGGATGATCCCCTTAAGGACCCCGCCTCGATCGTTCCTCTAATTGCCGTTGCCTCTCTTTTTCTCGCTACCCTGCTTCCACCCCCTTTCAGCATTTTCCCTCGCTAGTCGCCATTCTCCACCACTTCGCGCCTCACCTTCCCCTTCCGATCTCTCGCCTCGATTGATTTACCAGTGGCGCGACCAATCTCGAGCCTCGATCGAGCGTGGAAAAATGCTCGACCGTTTCCGTCCTCGGTCCTCCTGGCTTTTGTACGAGAGAAGGGAGAATGTACCGCGGTGTAGTAGTAAGAATGAACGAGAGACGAAGGAGATGATAAGGAGGAAGAGAGATGGCGAGGCCCAAGGGTAAACGAGGTGGGTAGGGAAGGCGAAGAATTAAAGAACGAGGAAGCCGGATGGAGTGGTGGAGGAGAGAGCAGAAGCCGGGAGGAAACAGCGTGGGTCAGAGCTAACAGTGGCTTAGCACTCGAGAGTGGAACAGTGGAAGTCCACTCACGTGCACGTGAACCATGGCGCCAAGCATTTCGCTGTAAATCAGCCTTAAACCAGAGCGGGCAGCTTACAATCAAACGTACTTAGCGAGCCTTCCACGCGTTGCACGAGCAACCGAGGGCGCGCTCGCGTTCCTCTACACCTCTCTCCCTCGTTCTCTCGAGAACGGCAGGGCGTATAAAGTGGCGAAAGACGAAAATGGAATATATCCAGCGATCATAAAGCGCGCACGTATCCACCTACTTTAGCTCGGTGCTCTAGCGCGCTCCACCATCCTTCCGTCCCACGAGTCTCTCTCTCTCTCTCTTCACCTTTCGTCCACCCCTTCTTTTTTTCTCTCGCTCCACCCTCTCACGGTGAACCACCGACGTACGCAATATGTCGACGCTAAGAAGTTCGGGCGAGAAGTCGCCTGAAAGCGGCTTTAAATGCCCCCTCGTACTTCACGCTCCGCCGAGGCTACCTCCTTTGACGATTCACGATCCTCGAGGTTTATCGAGGGAAACGCCACCTTGGCCTCGCTCCTTCTCAACCTTCTACGCTACTCCACCTCCCTTACTCTTTCCACTTCTCTTGACTGCGCGACGAGACAGAGAGTGAGAGAGGGATGGAGAAGAGGGACGCGTTAACGCGGAAATTCTCTTTGCACGATTTAATGCCCGGATATCTCGTCTAACGTGTTAGAATGGAAAGGTGGTGAGAGAGCGCGGCTCGAAGAGGCAGAAATGAAGAGGATCGATTTTGCCGATCGTGGGACTCGAGTTTTATAAGGACGACGATTAATTGTAATTGGGACGTGCCTCGCGTTTCTACGATCTCGTTGCTGTGTCGTAGCTTCGATCGACGCGCAGAGAGACGAGGTGATGGAAAAGGAAAACGAGAGGAATGGAGATTCGGGGAGTGGGTATAGGTACTCTCTTTCATTTGTACGTTCGCCATAGTAAGAAACACCACGGTTTGCTATCGCTTCGCACTTTTCTTCCTTCCTAGTGCTACTAGAATGCTAGATTTCAGTCACCCTCTCAGGAATATATCCACCCTCGTCCCTTCTTCCCGACGCATTTTTCTCCCCTTCTGTTCCATCCCGCGTCTGCCCACCTATCCGGCCACGAGATAAACGTCGCGGATAAGAACAAAGAAGAAATACGTCGACCGTGTGAAGGGAGAATTTGGAAAATTGCGCTCGGCGATTTATTGCGAGATGCATTGGCCGAGAGTGAGGTGGACGTAGCGTCGAAGACGAGAGAATCGGGAGTGAAAAATCTTCCTTATTCTCGCGGAAGCGACTCGAGAGATTCTCGTCGGACGTAAAGGAGAAAATTTCGAGGATCTCTACCTGTTGTTCTCTCGCGGTTGCCAGAATCGTGAATAAATTGTCGGACATGGTATAAAAAAAAAAGAAACTCGAGGCTAATCTTACTGGGATAACGGAAATCTCCCATCGTTATCAATCTTAATATCGAAAAGATATTGTTAATATCGAAATTTTCAGGCCGAGAAGAAGTTCGGCGAACTTCGCGCGGCGTAATATGAATTATGATTTTCGTTACGTCGTGAGAGATCCTTCGGGGCGGTAGGAAGGTCAAGCGAATTTCTCGCGAGCAGGTTTAAGGTCAACGATGATTTGCGGCCGTGCATAATTTCCATATAATTTTCCCGTATGAAAGTGAGGATAAGATCGCCGTCTCCGGTATAATTTCGATATAATTTCATCGGCGGAGAGAGGATTCGCTGGACTAACACGATAACGGGGATTAGAAAGGTCTGTTTTGAGCCCGCCCGCGCGGGAATTCCCTCGCGGAAGCACGCCGATCGAGATTAGAAAGGTCTAATTGGTATCCAGCGACCTACGGGTTCACGAAGTCGGCCGCCATTCGGCCGATCGACCCGAATTAGGGATACGGATGGGCGGTGGACGATGGCTCGAAGCAAACGTCGAAGAAAGGATCGTCCGAGGAAAAATTGAAAATTGCGATTTCGGAATGCACCGCAAATCTAGTGACCAGGAGGAATGTCTGGCATCGTTGGAACACGACGAGACGTATTGGAGAAATTAACACGACGATGGATAATCAATAAAATGATCACTCACGCGCGTAAGACCCATGAAATGTCTTCGACGACGCACCTTACAGCTTCTACCAAACCCACTGTTGCTTTATCGAGCCTAAAACTTACTGTATTCTTTACTCTCGGACCCCACTAGTTGCGAAAGACGAGTCGAGAATGTTTATGCGCTCTTGGCTCGTCGAAGCGCACGGTCAAAACGCGAATGTAAACAGAGCATGGGTACGGGATCGTTCGAGCGATATCCCACGCATACTTTGTTTATCTTGTCTGTCAAGTAGGCCACAATATTATACCAGACCCAATAACAATAATGCTAATTTATGCCTTGGAGCCAATGATCGATCGTATCTAAGGATACACGGCGGAAGGATCAATTCGTCTAGGAAATCCTGCGACCTCAACCCGCTCTCGGAAGACGGGAGCAAAAGAATGGTCAGAACGGAAAACCGCGAGTGGGAATCCTCTCGGTGTACAGGCGTGGAGAAAGAGAAGGAAGAAAGGAAAAAAATGACAGAAAAAGAGTCACGGTCGGGCGATCGAGCGTACCGATAGGAGGCCCGTTGGAAAGAGGGATCGTCTAACGCTCGAGCATGGACATACGGAGAGACAATGAACGAGTGCAGATGACCCCGAAAGATATGGAAATGGCTCGACGTGGAAGAAAAGCGGGCGGGAAAACTCGGAGAAAGAAGTCGTTAGAAGGCGGAGGAGCCGATAACGGCGACAAACCCCGAGGGAGGTTTATGAGCGCTTGGCCGCGAGAACGACGAGGAACGGAGAAACACTTATCGGTGCGCAAGCACGGTCGGTATAAATAACTTAATTTCTTCCTGGCGCGTAACACGAAAGACACTCCGTCTGCGGTCTGCCGAAAGACGAAAGACGAAGACTTCTGGTCTTACCTTATTTAGGAAACGTCGAGAATAAAGCGTTTCAGCGAATGCAAGAGCCCTACCTCGGGCTGCTTTTATCATTGCACTTTACAGCTCGCACTTCAATCGGTGCTTACTCGAACGACCACGTTTATCCGCGGATCGAGCAAAATTACTCGAATTATCGGATCGCGCGGTAACGTCGTTAAGGATAACGAGAGAATTTTCCAAGTAAGACTACCCGCCAGACTCTTCGGCATGGCGAGTCGAGAATTATTCGAGTGCGGGTAGAGGAGGCACCTCCTTCGTGGGTGGTATCCATCCCGGAGCGCGACATTCCGCAGCGGAATTTTCTCAGTGGCGAGGCATTCGCGGCACTCGCGCGGAATACTTGTCTGCTGAGGAGCGCCAAGTTGCCGCGACGCTTCGCGCAAAACTCATCCCCTTGCGCGCGTGATTAAGATACACCGACATTTTTCTCGCTACGCCTTCCTCGGGACGGCGTAATTCCGCACTCGAAGCTCTCCGTAGTCCTCTCTCGCTCCTTTCCTTCCGCTTATTACCTCGTTATCATGCAAATCGGTCTTTCCACGCGGTACAGTATTATTTCGCGCCAAGAGTCTCCGGCCGTCCTCGGTCGACGTTCTCTCGCGGCCGAAGGTAAGTAGCAAAATTCCTTATACTTATAGTACGTCCTCGTATCGAGATAAAACACGAGCAATTACATTCGTCGGCCAACGTATGCGCGATCGTATCGAGGTGTTATCGTTTATCGTGGAAGGCGAATCAAGCTCTCCATTCCTCATCTTACCCTCGAGCCTTCCTTCTATTCTCTCGTCCATCTACCACTCACCTCGTCCTCGGTAAGCAACGTAATTTCTCTTCTCATGACGACAACGACGACGACTGACGAGAAGCCTCGGACGTATTCGAGGAAGCAGATATCGCGGCTGGAAGGACGCGCGCGACGTGAACCAATCGAAATCCAGAGATAACTGGCGATCGCAAGGGTGCGGGACGTTATCGAGGAAAAGGGTGGCGAGAAGGTGCCACGGTGGTTCACCGAGGTGAGGGAAGATGGATAGTTTTCATCGTCCCGCTTCATAAATCCTCGCGCGAAATCCTCCTCGCGATAAAGAGGAAGATGGAGTGAGAGAGGTGTCAGTGGATGGTCGTGGAAAGGTGCGAAGGTTCGGAAGAAAATCAGGAGAAGGTGGAAGGGTAGGGTCCTGCGACTGTGCCACTAGGGACACGAACCTTCTTTGTACCTTGGGTGTTGATTCCAGTTGCCTAGAGGGAGAATCTGTGCTCGGAAGAGAAGCAAGGGCAACGTGACACCCATGTGAAGCGCTTAAGGTTCCTCTGTTATTAACGAGAGCCTCACCCTCGTTAAAAGCGTTCGTAATATGCGCCGTTACGGTGGTCGTTTACGCGTCCTCCGAGGAGCCGACCGGCCAAATAGGGACCGGTCCTCGGGGGATGATCCTGGCCGCTTTCAGCCTTCGGATGCTACCACGTTCAGTAGTTCAAATGGAAATATGTCAGACCGGGAGAGATCTCGGCTTTCGGCCGCACCGTGCCTCTGATTAATCGCGTAGGTACCACTGCGTAGTTTACGCAGTGCACGATGCTTCGTATCTCCGTTGCAATGCTCGTCGATTGGTTCAGTTAGATTTTAGGTTCGTGTTTTCATTTGTGAATGGATCCTTACTCGATAATCTTTTTCTTTAGATATAATCGCGGAGCAACAGCCAATCGGAAATCGCGTACACGAGAAAAATCATTGTCATTTTTTGGAATTCCGAGGAGAGTATTATTTAGCACCTTTGCCATCGTACGAAGAGAGTGGATAAATCGCGCGACTGAAGTCGCAATCACTTTCAGGTTCTCCATTCGTCCCAAAAATAACCGGGGGATTTAATCCCGCGCGAAGCCAGCCCGACGAGACACGTCGCAGACGAGGACACCTAAATTCCATCGGATACGGTCATCTCGGGATGGCATAACTTCAAATCCTAAACGGGATCTCCGCCGCGCCCAGGAGCGTATCGACATAAATCCTGACCCAGTAGAGAATGGTACCCTGCGACTACGTCGGACGCAGGAGAAAGAGAAACGAAGGGACGGCAGAGCGCGCGAGAGAGGTGGCCAACGATAAAGACGAGCCAGTGGAAACCCGGGTAACCCGGGGTGCTACGTAGAGAGAGGGGAGGGCTTGAAATTGGGGTACGGGTTAGTGCATGTGCAGGATTTTGGCCGCACGCCAGGAACGGCACTGCGGATACGTCGATGGTGACACGGTGGCCGATAGTGGCTGGGCAGAAAGAGAAAGAGAGAGAGAGAGAGAGAGAGAGGAGGCTGTCGTTGGGTGGTTCGACGAGCGTACCAGCCCACCTACGAAGTTTCCACAAACCCATGGAGATTTTCTCAGTTCCGTATCCGGTGTTACAGCCCCACGATGCCCACTGACCCGGTCGAACGAACGCACCGACAGAATTCTTTCAAGGGACGGAACCCAGCGAATGAGAGAAGCCGAGCACGTCGACCTGGACGATCGTTAATCGCCAATCCGCCGGAGCTCTGGCACCCCTGAGAAATTCGCTAATTCCGCGTGCATTCGGGACGACGACGACGAGGTTGGTCCGCGCTCGCACGCGCCCCACCTCCACGACTTTGCCTTCGTTACACGCTTCGTTTGCCGCTTCGTCCCTCTTGCTCTGCTTCCTCGCCTGACCTACTGAACTTTTCACCCTATCGCTCCGAAGCAGTAGCACCACCAGTGGCGATGGCTTCGAGACGGTGCGAAGATAAGCGCGCGTGTCGAAATCCCTCGGATCATTTCAACGATTTCTCTTTACCGCCTTAGCGGACGTAACAGCACGTGGATCCTGATCGAGGATGTGTTCTTGATCCGACTAATCGTCTACAAAGCTCTTCTTCTCGAAAATGATTTCTACCGATGCGACAACGACCATTTGCAACCTTGTAGATAGAATCGTGCTACGTTTATAGGTACGTGCGTCGTTTAATTGACCCAGAAGCAACGGCAAACGTTAGATCTCGCCACGAGAAATCTCTAGTAAACGGAGACCGTGAGTTGGCTTTGCGGTGAATAGCTACACTTTATTAAATTGCGAACCCGTTAATGTTTGTCGAGGTATCGCACGCGGGAGTCTCGCGATATTAAATTGAATTCAGGTGGCCAGACTACGAGTAACACATCGCTACGTTCGTCGTTCATTTCGATGTGGAACCAAACCGGCATCCGGTGGCTCTACCCTCCTCTCGTCCAACCTCCTCGTCTCTCGTCAACAGGGGTGTAGAGTTTGGCGCACCGCTTGTCTTTCCTTTTCGAGGGACCGTACCACGGTCCACCACGTGGCAATGTTGGTCGGTGGCGGTGGTTGCCTTCCCCCCACATCCGTGTATTTCTCATTAGCGAGAAACAAGCGGCCGTGTTTGTTCGTCCCGTTCGACTCGGGTGGAAAATAAAAAACAACGAACAAATTAAAAAAGAAGTAAAGGAGAAATGAGAAGAATCTTTCAACGGTATAGAAACTTCCCTTAAACGGTAAAACGATACGTGCGGTTAAATATCGGTGCACCAGTCACCTTCCTGCGTCGCGAAGGATTTTTGAATTTAGATACAAAATTACGCGGGGATTTTTCTCGCACCCGCCGGGCGCCGCCGCCACGGCGTCGCGGCGTCGTCGTCGTCGCGGTGAATATTCATGAAAGTCGCCACAGGAAAAGGGTACAACACGAAGCTGACTCTTTTGCATATGCATTTGGACGTCACCCGCGCCGGTCAATTTCCTCCACAATAATAACCGGGACGCGGTGCGTATCGTCCGCGGTATTAATGTCAATAATTGGGATGGCATACTGTGTAGAATTGCTCCGCTCTTTTCTTCTCTTTTCAATCTTACTAAACGTACGGGATAATTGCGTGGACGTTGTTAAAGTTTCCGTCGTGTAGTATTTATTTGCGAGTGGATTAGATGGTTGGACGGATGGTTTTAGAGGATTATCCGACGTTGGAACGAGAAATGGAATCTTCGAAAAAGAATGTTCGTCGAGTCGTAAATTTTCTTTGCTTTCGATACTCATCCCGTTGCTCATTGCGAAAAGTGCACCGAGTCGCATTTATCTCGAATCTCTGGCCTTTTCGCATTCCTAATGGATGGAGTCACCCCTCTGGCCCTTTCTTCTTTTTCTTTCGTCGAAGCAAAGGAAGAAGATCCTCCTTCTCTCGGAATAACCTTATTCCTCCCGCCACCTCGGCTACTGTTCCTCCTTAATTACTCGAGTATCGCGCGCCTTAATGAACAGTCTTTAGTACGGACGGTAATCCCTTTAACCATTCGAACGTAAGTGCACGGTAAGATACGTTTAATTCCGCGAGATCGGCCGAACGTGAGACAGGAGAAGGGAGAGGGTTGAGAGAGAATGTTCCGGGGGTTTGCATAGAGAGGGTACGGGCTAGACGCGACGTGCAGTCGGCGGAGGAGTGGAAGGTTCTAGGCTCTTCGTATAATTAACATTTAAAGGCGAGATATACTTTCTCCAACTGTTTCTCTCTCCACTTCTCGCACTCGTTCCTTCTTCGCATTCTTCGAGACAGTATCTCGCGGACAAATTGCGAGCCAATAAAATTCAGGGTCCACTTCCCCTAGTTAGCTCGGACATTTAACTTGCAAAGGTAGCTACCAATTTTCCTTCGTCCCCTTTTTTTTCTCTTTCTTTCATTATTCTCTCTCTCTCCTTCTCTCCATACATCTCGATATCTACGGCAAGAACTCTCTCCGTCGAAACTTTGGCCACAAGAAGATGAAAATTGTTCGTGGCCTTAAGCCGCATTTTCATTGGTCATAGTCGTGCGGCGAAAGTATTGTCGCGGGATAAACAGAGACCGGATGGAAGAGTAGAAGCGGCCCTTTCGCGATAACCATTTATCTGCTGCCGACTCTCTCTTCGTTTCTCCTACTGTCTCCTTCCTTCGGTCTCTTCACTCCGCGGATACGTTTCGGTCTACCACCACCCTTCCACTGTTAGTCCACTGCTCGTCGACTTTCTCTGTCTCTCTATCTCCCTCTCTCAATTTTCTCACCCCCATCCTACTGTCGCTGCTTCTTCTGTCAGGACGAAGCCACCCCGCATCAGCCCGAACGATTCTTTTCGAATTCCCGATGAAAAATGTACGAGCGTATCCAGGGCTCTTGAAAGGAAGAGCTACCTAGGAGGTGGAGTAGAGAGAAGAAGGAGCGGAGTGCCGGAAGGAAGAGTGAGAGAAATTAAGGAGCGGAGAAGCTCGAGGCTGAGCGTAGCTGAGAGAAAAAAATTAGCTGCTGGTGGCCCGTTTTTTACCGATCCTCCGAGCTCGTGGGATAAAAATCGCTTCCGCAGCACTCGCGATCATTCAGCCGATGAATTTTGCGCAAGAACCAACGACTGTGCGCGCGCGCAACGGTGTACGTGGGTGGGTGAAAATTTTCCAACGTGTCCCCTACGCGCCCCGCTCCCACCGAAATGAGCAAAGTATTCCGCAGTGCGGCACGCGGGGACCATCTGGTAGTGCGATATTTGTTTTCGGTGGGTATGAATCTCTCTAGTCCCGCAATACGAATTCCTAGAGTCCCTCGTTTCCATAACTCCTCGTCCACTGCCCCTAGTTCGCCATTAGAGAGAGATACCGAGGCTTGTCCACGCGTGTCTCTTTCCAAGTCTCTCGAGATGAAGCCCGAAATAGCTGGAGACCCATCGAAATCGAAAATTCGAGGGCTTGCTAAAATTAGCCGAACAAATTGGTTTTATCTTCCGAAGTAGAAAGGAAGAAACCTCACGGGCTAGGACCCTCTCCGATACGAGACGATGACGACAGGGCCAACTTCTGCGGTACACCAAACGCCACGTATAAATCTCGTTCTCTCGACTGCCTCGCGAGCGTCCGTTCGTGCGTTAAAGGAGAAAGGCGGTAATAAAAATGGCGATGCTTCTCTAAGGGTGCAGTCAGCCGTCCACGAGCTCGCGCGCACCCGGCCGACGCTCGGCGCCTTATCTGCCCGCTGCCAGACATCGTGCCCGACACAATGGCGAAATCTTTCACACTCGAGCCGATACAATCCTATCGTGCGTTTAACGCACGAAACGTCGCGCGTGGCACCGCGATAGTCGCTACATTTACTTTTCGAGGGAGGTTAACGCGTTACGGGTGCGCACGCGGATGCGCGCGTTAAGAGGAGGACCAGATCCACGTCCTCCTACTCCTCCACGTTCTCTTATACTTCCGTTCCGTCGGCATCCCTCTTTCTTCGAAGCGGACGCGCACGAGGAACGTCTCGAGGCTCGAAAGCGAGTGATGTTTCGTTACGGCGCTACGGCATTAAGGCGGTTCTGTTCATCGCTGCGGAAACGCGATAGGCTACGCGTGAGACCTGTGCGGGGCCCGCGGCAGACATCGGCGCCGGCACTTATGCGCGTCTACACGCCTGGCTAGACATCGAGCGTAAATTGTATTTTCTGCCGTCGACGGGCATTTCTGATTGAACCCGACGTCGCCTGCGGTGCTCCGGCCTGCTACCCCGCCCCGTCCTCCTATCGAGGATCTCGTGCCTCCTTTTTCCGCTTCTTCGTCCTCGTCCTCTTATTTCCTCGCGCACGGAAGAAGGACGAGTCGAGAAGACGAGAGGGGAGTGAGGTCGATGAGACGATCCTGTGGAACGACGATTACGCGTACTTTCTTTTTCGCCTTGCTAGCTGCCTGCGTCCACGTTCGATGATTCGTTGGAAGATGATTTGTTTTCTGTGGGTGGGTCGTGCGAGATAATGAGAGAGAGTGTGACATAGAGAGACGGAGAAAGAACAAGAGAGAATGAGAGAGAGAATGTGAAGGAAAGAGCGAGATAGCCAAATTTTCCACCGATCCCAAGGATGCTCTAAACTAACCCAATCTCCTCGCTATTTATTTACCGTTGTGCAATCGATGCGATTAATTGACCGAAATGGACACTTCGCACGCATGGGCAACTCCGATTACAATTTCGCGCAATGCTGTCGCATCGTACTGCGGCCATCGCGTTTGCCCCAGCATTTAGACTCCAATAATTACCGCGATGAATCGTCACAGTTGTCAATGTCTTTTAGTGTAATTATTTTAGCGCGTAATTCCATTATCTCGTTACACTTGTCCAAAAGTACGATCCACGTGTCCTTCTCTTTTAATCAATAGCATGGACGATTCCATGGACTTCCGTTCGGCGCATCCTCGAGCGCGATTTTTATTTTTTTTCACGCACTTCTCTCTGCGAGGTCGTCTCGATCAGACGAGAATCGACGAAGCGCTACTACTATGTCGACGGTGAAGAAGGTGTAAGACGAAAATGTCAACGAGAGTCGATTCGTCCTCGGACGAGGTAAAGTACCGGCGCCGATTAAGAGGCACTCCGAAGGAATTGCCGTTGACTATGCGCTGCTCCCGTGCATGTTTCGCGTTCCAGGCCTCTCAACTACTACCTTCTTCCGCGACTTGCAACGCTTATTTGAGGTTCTCTCGGGTGAAAAATCGAAAATCGCGGAGTGCTCTTAAGCTTCCCGCGCCAGACGAAGGGAGAGAAAGAGAAGGGGCTACGAGTTGTGGACCGTGACGTCGTCGTCGACGGAGGGCGACAACGGCAACGACAACAACCGACGACTACGAGGATTCGAGAACGAGGAGGTGAACGAGGAGGTGAACGAGGAGGTGAACGAGGAGGTGAACGAGGAGAAGAAACGACGGGAACGATCTCGACCGCTACGACGATCACGAGCGTTACCGCGCGAGAAAGAGCGCCGTGGTGGCGTCGTCGTCGCGCAAGCCAACCCACTACCACCGTCTAAGTAGCTTCAATCGTTTTCGCCCTCGAGCAGACATTTCGCGTCGTTGCTCCTCTCCTCGCCGTATTTTTTCTCCTTCCACCCTCGACCCTTCTTACCACGAGCATCTTCTCGAGCATATCTCCTATCTCGGCACATATCTCTTCCAAAATTTCTCCTCGCGTCCACGAAAAACTGTCTAACAAGATTCTCACCCTCGAGAAGCAAATAGCCTCGTTCCAGTTATCCGAGCGCGTAGAAAATTCAATCTAACCTGGAAGCAGTCCCGGTGTTGCGGTACCAATTGTTTCAACGTTCCTTCATCGTCTTTCTCCTTTTCTCATGGTCCTCGTTCTACCCTTCCGCGAGGAGGTACGACCAGCACATGCTGATCTCGTCCGGATTGTTTTGATCCGTGATACGACAGAAGGTGTAGCCAGATATCCCTAGGCGGTGCCCTGCCAGCTACCGCGACCTCCGAGGTTTAGGACCGGATGCTTTATGCCACTCCCAATTGCGGCGCCGGGCCGGATGTAATCCCGGCGGGTGAATTTCGCGCGGCGCTACGAGCCCCGTATTTTTACGGCCGGATTCGAAAAACTCCGTCGTCGACATCGTGCCGTACTCCACAGGCCGTCGTGAATACTCGAACAGCCTGAGGGAGACCGAAGACTAGCGTGGATGATTTGATTGACCGATTTAAATTCAATTCGCGGACCATAGTTATTATCCAGGCGTTACCCCACGACGATGGAAATCTCACGGACGTCGTTAACTGAATTTTAAATGCTTCGCAAGCTTACCAGCAGTTTTTATAATTTCCGTGACGTTTTTGCGCTTTTTAGATTTTCCATTCTTTCTTTTTTATTACGAGGATGTGCACGGGTTAGGGAGAAATTCACGTTGCACGTGAAGAGGGCATCGTGCGATCGAAAGAAACACGAGGAAAGAGACGTAGGGGAAAAGCCGCAGTGACTTTCTCTTCTTTTTTTCACTATCCACCCTTTCTCAGACATACCCACGTATAGGCCCTCACAGTGCCTCGTAACATCGTCACCTCCCTCCGCATTCCAATTGTTAACCATGCCAGGTCGAATCGAGCGGCGAAATTCAGTTATGCTAACCCGACCTGTCGTTAGAGTCACGCAATGCGCCACTGATTTGAATCCTTCGGTAGTTCGCTCTAGCGTACGCGCTCGCACAAGCTTTACATTGTAAATTCACGGATCGCGTGGCGCGCTACCATCTTTCCAGGCTGTCCTTCCGTTCCTCCCATGCGCGTCACGATTCCGGAGACGCGAGCCCGCAATTGACTCAGGGAGTTAAAGGATTTTGCTTTCTTTAAATTCACTCCACTCTCCATTATCCTTCGTCGTGCTCCGACATAATGTTAGAGCTCTAGGGCTCGCACAACGAAGCCTCAAAAATTGACATCAACCGAAAAGAAATATTCGTCGATAAATGTGACAAGTTTCGCAGACACATCTCTGTCAAGTCTTCGTACTTCTGTTAAGTAAAGTACACCTACGAGCTTCATTAGTGTATCACATTCATCCAGCAAGCGAAGGACGTAGGTGCTCCACTATTCAGTGAGAATCGAATGAGCTGTTAGACCTTACTCCTCTGATTATTCCAAGCTCGTCGCTCATTAGGAATCCGTCTCCTCTTTCTACCGCACGCTAGACAGGAGCGATCTTGGCACCCTTCCTACTAGCGAAGGAGACGTCTGAACTGCATCCACCACTCCCCGGAAACTTTCAAAAGTCAAATCTCACGTAGTGGGCAGGAGGCGCGAGGTTCGGTGCCTTCCTCGCATCCAACAATAAGGACTTTGGCTTAACTCGAGTCGGCTTCAGTTCGGAATTGAATTCGTAAGCTGAATCGTTACGGAGCACGATGCGAGAGGTGGAGAGGCGAGAACGTGAATAGGGACGAGGAGACAACGGGATTAAAGCTGATAATAAAAAGTTAAGAGCGAAAGACGACGTGGGGATAAGAGTAATCATTTTATCCGCTGTAATTTCTATTTCGTTTTCGTCGCCGATGCGACCGTAGTCGCGTTAGGTACACATCACGCGGTTTTATAGCGCGAGAAGCGAATTGATCAGATTCGCACGCGGAAATACGGGTCCCCTGTGTCGCGCGATCTCACGCGCCATAATTCACGCGTTCTCGTTCGGACGCGTCGCGCACCCGGTGTGTTCGATATTTAAACACACGCGCGTGGGTGTGTCGCGGCTTCCTAGATAAGGAATGATATACGCGTGAGCTAGGTCGCGCCTTACATAGGCGTAAGATGCACGTTGCTTACCCACGTATCCCATTTATCGGATCGTTATTATCGTGGCTAGTCTTAGGTACATTGTGCGAATATTGGCTCGACGAGCGACACCCTCGTGAGAATTAATTCACCACAGATTTTCCTAGCGGATAATTCGCAACGGTAAATGGAAGCGGTTCCCACTTGGCCCATTCCTGGAATCGATCTCATTGTTCGCTCGTTAGACAACGCGAGGGTGGATATCGAGGACGTTTAATCGACGAATCGAATTATCGAGGATCGTGGATAGCCTCGACGATAAATCGAAGACGGCTTTGCGAATGAACTACACGCCGCACTGTACCACGAAGCTACCGTGGATCGTAAATGTTTATGCACATTTCGCAGTTTAATAACGTCTCTCTCGTTCTCTGTGCTCAAATACTCCGTGCGAGAACTTTCGTCTCTCTTTGTATCGGCAACCAACGTCCTCATCCTCGTTATCTGTCCCCGCAACAATTGGTAAGGGAAACAAACGTGGCGAACGAGCGTGCTCCGGATACATATCGCCAATATCAATAAAGGGCTGGGCTAGAGTTTGTCTTCGGATGAATCGGCAACCCAGTAACCTTTCGGTCAACTTGCCATTCCTGTTACGAAGTTCGCTCGCTCCGCGATCCCTTCGTCGTCCTTCTCGTTCTATATCTCACTTCCTCGCGCGCTCCTTTCTCTCTTTCCATCTCGAGCTCCTCCCACTAACCAGCGCGAGGCCCAAATTGCATCCGTGGATTAGAGAAGTTTCAGTTGCCGTGTGAATGTCGCAGTTAAAGGGGGCCGTGGTGGTGTTGGCGGTGGCGGTCGCCACGGCAGTGGTAGGAGAGGAGGCCGAAGAAGGGGTGAAGAGCACAGAGCTCGTCCCAGCCCGCTACACCCTTATTCGGCATGGACAGGATCGCGAAAGTTCGACACGAGTCTCCGGAGAAGTGCGGTTACCGGAAGTTGGAACTTACGAAAAGGTGGAGAAGGAGGTGGTGGGAGAATCGTGAAGAAACGAAGCTTGCGTAGGTAGCACGAAGATTTCTTAATCGGCCTTCTAAGCTCGTACGATTATTATCGGAGAGAATAATTTTCCGAGAAGATCCTCGAGAAGTTGTCTTTACGCGAGGAGGAAGTCCTGTCGGATTTTTGACGGAGGATCGAGGAGTCAAGACCAACGAATCGTTGCGAAGAATTTTGTCCACGATTTTTCATCCATTTTATCCGCGTATTATCGCTTCGTAGGCTGTAATGAAAGATCGTGGTGCTTGTAGACGATTCGTTGGCAATGATAAATCATTCGTTCTCGTCTCTATTGCCTGTTTTATGACGCTTCCGCGTGGCAACTTCTGACGCCTATTGCTTGCCTACCGTACAGTTTTATCGGTACGATGCGGATAGGGCGTTGACCCGCGCGCATGCTCTCTTTAAGGAAGATTAAGGTCTAGGTCGGCGCCAGTCTACGGTGCTTAAGAGATCATCTGGACTGGATAAAATCGACCCGCGATCCGTAATCCAAATTAATGATGTGTATGTTTACTTTAGGGACGGATAGATGGTGGCGTAGAATTTCTTTGACGAGACGTCGGAAAATAAAGGTAACAAATTAGACGTCTTTTGGAGCATCGAATACGCCCAAATATCAGGACACTTCGATCGACCCCTTTAAACACGATTAACATCGAGAATTCCTCATCGAACGATACACGAAAATGAATGGTAATTTACCCTGGCGATCTATTAATCGTTATTTCGTCCAATTTCATTAATACACGTTATGCGGCACGGTCTGTAGATTTTTACTTCGCGAATCATTTGCGTCTGCGGTTTCCATTTGCCAATTCGAAAATTCAGCATCACCCAGCTTCGAATGCGGTGGCGTACGCGTGTTAGCGCACCCAATGCAGAGGATTCTACGTCGAGGGCATAAATTCGAACATCGTTCGGCGCGATTTCCCCGGGACGAACAATTTTTGGACGGCAGCCAAGCGCTCTGGCTCGCTTCCATCGTTTTACTTCCAACCTACCCTACCTCCCACCCCATCCACCATCCGTACCCCCACGTCATCTTCTCTCGCGTCTCCTCGCTCGTCTCCTTTCAGATTCTTATCAATTCTTTTCTATAAGCTTTCTCCCCTCCTCCTCCTTCCGCAACCCTCATAAGCGAAATTATTGAATCTCCATCAATTTCGAATCGTCTCTTTCATATCGTTCCGAATCGTCCATTTACCCTCTCGTAGAGAGAAAGGGATAAAAGGGTCCGACGTTTTACGAGGACCCGCTCTGACGCCACTCTTCGTCCACCTTTGGAAATTTCACGCGAATCGAATCGCCGGAATCAACGACGCCTCGATCTCGCGATGCTTTTATCGGATTCTTCAAAAATTTGCCCAGTTGTGGCAAGAGATGGAGACGAGCGCGTGGATCGGAATGGGAACGAATCCCGTCGCGTGGAACGTAGACGCGAAACGTCGGCTATTTCGGACGATCGGCGATACTCGTGAGCCGAGAGCAAGCCCCATCGCTTATCCCCATCCATCTTTCGTCTATCCCCCGTCAATCCCCTATCTATCAGTTTCCTCGTACGCTTATACCTACCGCGCGTATGCGCGACGCACGGACGACACGAGAGGCGGGACGCGAATTGGAACAAGCGTGCTTTCCGACGATTTTCACCGGGCGAACAAGTTTTGGATGCGGGCCAGACGTCCCGGCGTCGATTTCCTCCTGGCCCTCGCTCACCCTCGGAATTCCGTTCGTTTTCGTTCTATCATTTTCTCTCTTCTTTCCAGTAGCCTTTTTCTCTCTACCTCTCTCTCTCTCTCTCTCTGCTGCTGCTGCTTCTCTCGTCACTATGTCTCCTCGTCGAATTCCTTTCGCGTCTCTCCTCCACCCCCCTTTTCATCATTCTCTCTTTTCTTCTCTCTCTCTCTCTCTCTCTCTCTCTCTCGACACAGCCATTGTTTTCGCATCGCGGGAAAAGCCTCACCCTCCCTTCCCTCCCTCCTACCCACCCTCGCGCACACGAGAAAACGGATACGAAAAGTTTTCACCGCGGTTCCGGGGTTGGCCCAGTTTTCTACCGGTAGAGAGAAATGAGAGATGAAGAGAGGTAGGGGTAGGATGGAAAACTTACGGGGGATGAGTCCCACGCCGGTGCTAGGATGTGGAGGCATGCCAGCGGGTGCGGTAGGTGCCAGTGGCGGCCGAGCGAAAATTTATTCTTCCGAAGATCCCGACCGCGTGGAAAATTTTTCTCTTAACGCCGCGACGCCGGTGGCCCCGACGATTTTGGCCGCGTCTTCAATTCCTTTCTCTCCCTACCGCGGAACTTCTTCTTTTCCACGTATTATAATTTTATCCAAGAGCGTGCTCGCGCGTCTTTGCATTCCCATGCTCGATTTCACCGGGATCCGCTCGACCAAGTTTCTCGGCCCTTCCTTCATCGCGCATCGAAGTTCGACGCTTGCGTCTCTACCTAAGCGCTCTACGTCGCCGCTTCATCGGCCCTTTGATGCGCGAGATTTCACTTTGGAAGCGGCTTCCACCTTAGTGGCCGACGAGGAGATTGCAAATTTGAAGGGGCCGCGATCGATTTAATTAGAGGAGAGAAAGCCGTCGGTGCCGACGAAAGGAAACGGGGACGAGGTTGCACGGTCGCTTTGGAACCTGTGAGAGACAGTTGTCGAAAGAATTTCTTGGTGATTCTTGACGTCAGTTGGAGCACTCGGTTTCCTCGTTCTCGTTAATGTATCCTACCCATTTTTCCACTTGGCTCGGTTGACCATCGGTCAACGAACACCGTCGTAGTGTAACGCTCGAGATAAATCATCTGTAATGCCGCGCGAACATTTATGGCCTTTCGCGGGACGGGCGCCCAGCATTAATTGCGTCCTGGAACCACTAATGTTCCGATGTATCTCGGACGATTTATCTTTACTCGCGTAAACCTCCCACTCCTTCTCCCGGTCACGCAGCCGTTACGGATTACGCTTTAAGTCAACGTTACTGCAGCACGCGGTGTTTCCTCAAATTTCGAGAGCGTCAAGAGAAAGAGGGAAAAAGAAGAAATGATCTCTGCCGAGTAACTTCTCGACGCTCTTTCTTTTTAATGGTGGCGCCGACAATCGATTTCGGCGAAACGCCCATTTTTCGGCCACTGTGTGGTGAACTCGCGAAGAACGCGTACATCTTATCGATATAAGCGTTCGATAAAATTATTATTATTGTTATTCTATATTATTATTATTATTATTAATGTGGACAGTGTGTCGCGAATTGGTAGAGACAGAATGGCAAATTTGGAGAGATAGTGTCGAGTCGAACACCAAAGGGTGCAGAGAATAGAGAAGATATACTGAAGAGTTGCGACTGTCTTACTGGATAGTCTACTTAACTACGCATCTTTCATATCAAGCAAATTACAATAAACCTTTTCTTAACAAGTTAATCATCGTCATAATTCCTGCATTATCTCGTTATTTTCGTTTAGTCAAAGCACACGCTGTAAATTTATTCGAGGCTCTCGTGTTATATACAAACGTCCGGATACTTCGTTCGACCCGACAGACGAGGAACTCCAAGTCGGCGCCTTTAGTTTTGAATTTCTCTGGAAAATACACGGCAGCCGAAGAATCGCGGGAGAAACAAAGTAAAAGGAGGGACGGGGTAGTGGAAGTAAATTTTAAATAGGAAATACTGTAGTTCGCGGAAGCTTTCGGAGAAATGAATTTTCCCCGAGCTAGCTGGACTTCTATGCTGGGCGAGAGAAAGGGGTGGTGGGTGGTACGGAGAAACTGGCGTCAAAGGGAATAATTAAGTTCCCGAAGTGAATCGACCGGCCTCAATATCGAGCGGCAGCGTGGCGCAACGCGTGCACGCCATTAAAAGGGCCGAGCTGCATCGCGCCCCGTCCACTACGAAAATTTTAATATAACGATCCGCCCTTCCATCACCACCTGCTTCTCCCTTTCCTCTCACTCTGTTTCTCCTTAGGCCCTCGGAAGCCTTTCTCGCGTTCTCCACCCACCTCCATCCAAAAACAACTCGCGAAGCGAGAAAGCGCGCCGGAATCGTAAGCGGCCCCACTGCGGAAGGGTTATTATACGACGGAAGGAATAAAGCTGGCTGGTGCGGGTGGAAGAGGGTGCGAACGTAACGAGAGGTCTCGAAAAGTTTTACGATCCGAAAATACGTCGCTGGGCAGGAGTCCGACATCCGCGCGAAAGTCCTTAGTAATTTTTTTCTTGCGAATCCACCACGACTACAGCGCGTTTCTGCGTAGAACCGCGGGGAATAAAAGAAGCGAATAAAAGGGCTTTCAGCCGCCGCGGTGCCTGCCGCCCGCATAACCGGCCCACCCATTCGAAAGTTAAGAAAATGCATTTTTACGTTTCACGCCTCTGCTCCGCACCTCTCGACCTCTTTACTTCTTCTCGCTCGCGCGTTCCTTCTTTTCATCGCGCGGAATGCACGCGAGAGCCTCGATCTCGAATGCTGGAAACGAAACGAGCCACCTTCCACGAATGCCACGAGGAGGTGCACACCCATGCGACTATTCTGTGTTCTTCGCAATCCCCTCCCCTCTTACTTCTGACTATTGGGGGGGGGGGGGGGGTACGTCGCAGGAAAGAGCATTTTGTGCGCGCACGCACCACGCCTCCTCTCGTTTCTCTACCTATTACTTGCCTTTAAGTTCCGCCCTGCTCGGTACCCTGCGAGATCGCTCGTTTCGTCCCAGCTGCGGATTACGAGCGCTGCGATAGCGCATTCGCATCCGCAACTGCCCGCCAGGACGAGAGCGGAGACGACGACGACGACGACAACAGCATCCCACCTCGGAACTGCACGCGCGTTTACCGGTGATAATTGCTTTCACGTTATACCCATAAACGCGCAACCGGGACCTTCTCCATAAGTCATCGTTAATTACGCTGTTATTGTCAGAGTGATTTATTGCTCCTAAGCTCCTGGAGAGGATGGAGGAGGACGCGCGCGCGCCCACCTTGGAATTACGATTACCGGGACGGAGTACGGCACGTCTCCTTCGCAATGCTGTCTCGTGTACTAAGAGAGGTGTGTTTAAGAAGATCGCGTTAAAGGAACGATTTAAGGGGCACGGGATTTTAGAAAATAAAATAGACCCATCTTTCCTTTTTAAATTAAACAAAATTGGGTTATTTTTATTAATAGGTATGTAGCTATTGCAATGTTTCGGGGTGGGTCAAAAAATGTCTCACCATGCATATGCCAGTATCAAAAAGGTGGGACATTTTTAATACCACCGTGCCCCAAAGAGTTAAGGCGCCTCAGTTTGAAGAAAGGTGGCTCGTCCTCCGGTCCATATTCTTCGCAAGATTTTTTTTTTGAGTGAAATTCTAAAGTTCCCGGAGAAGAAAAAAATCCTGCATCTATGCTTGCAGAGAGAGAGAGAGAGAGAGAGGGAGAGAAAGAGAGAGAAAAAGAAAGAGAGAGAGAGAGTGAGAAAACGCAGAGAGAGAGCACGAAATATTTTTTTTTTCCCCTTTTACATCCTTTTTACGAACGAGTAAGACGGCGACGAAGGGAAGAGGTCGTGTGTAAGTACACGTTGCTAGCTTTATCGCGGTCGTGATTTATCGTCTGGCGTACCGTAGAGTACACGCAGCCGTATTATGTGCCTCCGTTCTCGCCGTATTACGCGCCCTCTTAACGCTCGCTCGCTCGCTCAGGGAAGGGGAAAAATTTTAATTTCGGTGTAAATTAATTCGTTATGCCCGTGATTTACGGAGGTCGGCTTGTAGGAGGAGCGGCGACGACGGTCGGGGTGGTTGGCGAGATTAATTTTAATCCGTGTAAGACACGTCCTCGCTAAGGGCAAAATGATCGTGTAAATTTGTAAGTTAGGGTGGCTCTAGGGTGGTAAGTCCACGCAAGAGACATTTCGATGCACAATTTCGAATGGTGAGTCGACGACGAAGATTTTTATTTACCGAGACAAATAATCAGACCACGAAAAGTCGATCGACAGAAGGACCTGCAAATTTTGCGTGTCCTTCGAGAGATTGCATTGGCAGATTTGCCTTGATCTGCATTCGCGAGGATGGTACCATGGATCCTCTTAACCCATCCAACCAGGCTCGACCAAACACACGAGCGGCGCGACCGAAGGATTAACACAGACATTATTCCGGAAGGCCACAAAGGACCTCTTTTCCACTGGGCATGATTCGTAATACCCTAACCTTAAGCTGCGTTTCTTCTACATGGAAGATTTACGCGGAATATCGTCTGTAGGATTATTCGTTCCTTTGCAACTTACTATTTTAGGATGCGATGACCTTATCACGGAGCCGTGCAGCGTGGACGAGGTTATAACTCACCTGAAACAGAGAAGAATCAAGTCGTTAGATTAACTTCGTTTCGTTCCGCGATTCTTGGAAATATTTCTAAATAAAGGACAACGCTGATGAGAGTGCAACTGTATAATGCCCAGATTCCATCCGCAGTGGCATGGCGTCTCTGGGCACTCTCGTTCTCTCGAATTACTTAATCCCTAATGACTTAATCGTGCGCGCGCTAGCATGGCTAGCATGGCTCCCTTAGAAGAAAACGACAGTGCTTGGGTAATTTTGAACGTTGAAGCGGAAATCCGGTGCATCCACCGAGCTAATAGCCCAGGCTCTCTAATGCTAACGAGAGACGCGCTGGGCGTTGTCGATTGGTCGAGGCCGTAAAGTGGCCTCCGGTGGCGGCCAGATTCGACGTCGAATGTGTCCCGATGGTGTCACCCCACCTCCTCTCCCTCCTTACCCTCTCTTTCACGAGAGATAACGGTGCTTTAAATATCGTATAACGCTCGGAGAGTCCACCGCTCCTGTCGCCCCCGGAAGATCGCTGATACTTTCATTAACGTCCCGAATGCCTTAATTGCCCGTCCGAGAGAACGAGAGGGAGGAGATGGTGAAACGGGAGAAGGTAATTTTACGCGAGGAAAGTGGAAATTCACGCGACCCAAGTGGTTCCTTTTCTCTGCGCTTCGTCTTTATTTCGCGAATGCCAGTGACTGTCGTTGATTTTCGCCGGATTGGGAGAGAATGAAGGAAAGAAAGAAGGAAGAAAGCCCACGAAGAAGAACGAAATTGGCATGTCGATGCGTCCCTTTATTTCTCTCCGGGGCACCGTGTAAATGCTCTCTTGCATGTTCTCTCGGCGAGTCGACCGGCCGAGCTTTCGCGGTGACCCAAGAAATTCTCGTTGTCCGTGCTTCTCCTCTTTCGAGGTCATCACTGCTTCGTGGCTTCATACGAGGTTAATTTGATTTTTATCTCGCGTAATGTCCAGCCTAATCTCGTCCCCTCCCACGTTTCTCTCGTAAAACTATCCCATCCTCCTTTGTCCCCGAGTTTTTCCCTCCAGCGCGAGAGTTTCACCCCCGCGCGATCGTCAAACTTTAAATGTCGAGCGTGATTGCGCGCTCTCAGAGCTCGCGAGGATACGTTATGTCGGACGGGCGAAAAAAAAAACAAGAAGAATTTCATTTCATTCTGCAATCCACGAACGAGTAAGAAAATCCGTCGTCGAAATATCGTTGCGATTTTTCGCGTGCCGATAAATACGCGCACGGCACTGCAATTGGATATTTTGCAACGGTGTAATGAACGATATTTCCAGGCAGCATTGGCGAGCTTTATCGGCATTCTCCCCAATTTTTATGACGTCGAGCATTCGGAGCGATGTAAACAGCCTGCAGGCGAAAGTTCGTGTAACAAACGCCATGCGATCGACTAACTTCATTTCAGCGCGGTCCGGGCTCGCTATTTTATAACCGCGGGAGTTAATGGGGCGGCCTCGAAACAAAATTTCGCGAGGCTACATGAGAGACTTCGTGAAACGAGCTATCGAACGAGGTTGCTTCGAATTCGGTCACCTTGGCGATGGCGGTTATTCGATAATATTAAAAGTGTCGATTTTCGCTGACGCGGATCCTGGCCGTCCCGGTTTCTCGGAACGTGCCTGCCCTCGGGAAGACACTTGACCCAACTTGGGACGAAGGGATGCGGCTCAACGATTCACACCTAATCTCAGCAACGCACCACACACACGTCATCCCGTTCGCACGAGCCCACCTTGGGGCCGGAGCGGTAGAATGGTGACGACCAACAATTCGCATTCCGCTCTGCCGCAACGTGTGCGCGCCCATTGTACGTGCCGTTATTGTCCTGATTGCCCGTATACACCTCTCGATTGTACAACTCGAACACGTCATGCACCACTACGGCCGGTGAAGGGTGCCCTTTGGATTTTACGCGCGAACCACGAGACAGAATAACAGATACTACTCGTGAGCCGTGATAATGACCGGAGAAAGAGTTTCACTCGTGAATTTCGTCGCAGCAAAAATTACGGACCGTCCCAGATTCGGTTGTCAAGGTGAAAACGAATGGAACGTCATTTTTGCGAGAAATTTTGGACGGTCGAGGGGGCCGGAGGAAGGTCTTAAAAATTGAGGATTTCTTTCGGTGGATTCATTTGATCCCTCCTCTCGCCCGCACACTTTAGGCGTTTTAATATTATACCCGATTTACGGCTTTCATATCTCACCCTCATATCGGCTAACGTCTTCCACCCGAGAGAAGTTCATAAGAGACGGACTACCGGTAGGAAAGGAAGAAAGAGAAAGAGAGAGAAAAAATTCAAAGTTCTCGCGAGGTTTAATCTTATTTCGAGTTGCGCGATCTTTGAAGATTCGGCAAACGGTGGAATTTGTGAAATGCATGCAGTGAGGTAGGAAGAAAATCAGGCTGCGAATCTTTATAAAAATCTTAAATTTAAATTTCGCAGCTAAGTCACTTCACCCGCGTTCCGTCCGACCTGCGGAGTTAATTAGACATATTTCGTCCTAATCAGGGCACGTGGATGGAATTTCTTTATTAAAACTGGCGCAGCTTCATTTGCTTTTAGGTACTTCCAAAAAATAAGAGTCACCCTTGGCCGTGTTTTTTTTTCGTTCTATAAAACGTGTAGTCTAACGAGAGTTTCCAATTAGCGCGAATCGAGTAGGATCGTGGTAAACGGGCACGGGTGAAGCCGGAGAAAATAACTGCGGGGTTAATCAATTGTAAAAGGGTAATGGTGCAAGAAGACATTTATACGACTTCATAAATTTGCGGGGTTCAATTGGGGTGAAATAAATTATTGTACCGGCGACGAGCCGGTCGCTTCGGAGGCGCGAGTAAGAAATTAATTTCACGCAATTCTCTGCTTTACCGCGAATGCGATTTTTCTTCGTTCTCGTACCGTCGTTCCTCCTTCGGTAATTCGCCATGTTGCGTTCAAGTGACCCGTGGGAGATTGACGGACACGCGATAGAAATTAGCATAAATTAAACGTACTTCGTTACAACATTACCATCCATTTCTCTCTGTGATAACGCACGCTGATTTATTTGCATAACGCGTAACGTAATAACCTGCATCACGGAGCTCGTGAGTCCGCAGTGGTCTTTTCGAATCCAAGTGGCAAGCGGTACAGTATCCTTTTCACCCACCCTTAACTCCCAGTGTATTAATTAGCGAAAAAAACTTCCCTATCAGATATATCACGAGGAACGCGACAAACTTTTCCTTCGTTCGAGCAACTCTTTCGAATGGCTCGTCATTGTTTTTCTTACCCGTTCAGCAATAAGGGGCAAGAAGAAAAAGAATACCGAGACCGTTTACCGCCCTCTCGCCAACCTGCGTGCAGAAGAAAAACGTCGGCGGTCCTGCACCCCTTCCTGAACCTATTCAATTAATGCCAGTCAACGACAGGGAGAGAAACGAGGCTCCATCGATCGGCCAAGAAAAACACGTCGATTTCCACCCATCCCCTGCACACTCCCGACAATCTGACTCTTTAAAGTAACTTTCCGGAGTTGGCTGTTGGATGGGCGAAATGTGTGGGTCGGCGGACATGCAAATCATTCATCGCGAGGGCCCGAAGTTTCCCTCCTCGAAGGAAACGACAAGGCGGAAAAAGATGAGGAACGAAGAGAGAAGAAACGGGGAGCAAGCTGGATGAGGTAGTACGTGCCTCGAAAAAGAGAGAAAGAACTAGAGGTAAGGGACAAGAGGGAGAAGTATGACGAGGAGGGACGAAGGTGGAAGGGCCAGTGAGTTTGCGGTTTGACTCGCGATGCGCGTGCGGATCGAAAAGCTCGGGGCGTCGAGCACGAGGAGTGGGCGGCCATTAATCTTAGTCGCACGCAAACATCGATCCTACTTTCTGCGGGAATACATAAGCGGGAGGGGTGGCGAGGACGGTGGCTGGACGATGAGAGTGGCAGAGAAGGAGCATCTGCGTGAAAGAGAGAGAGAGAGAGAGAGAGAGAGAGAGAGAGCAAGATACAGAGAAACCGAGTGACGAGGAGAGGGTGGAAAGCGGTTAGCTTTGTTACTTCAGGTCGTTGAGTGGCTTCGCTCATCGAAACTTCCCGCCGAAAGCTCCGCAAGCTCGTCGTGCAACGTCGACTTGCGGACTCCCGATTCCCTGCCCCTTTCTTCGTTCCCCATGAGGGCAGCACCGGAGTATCGGAGAACTGGTGGCAACGCGCCACGAGGGCCACCGGCAAAGCGCGAGAAAGCCTGAGTCGATTGTCGCTCGGGTGTAGCCAAGTCCCGAGGGTGGTCGCGCCGTCGTCGGAACTTCCACCGTCGAGGTTTCTTCGACGGTGTAATAATGACATCGGAGTCGCGGGGAATGAGAAATTATCGGTGAGTTCGATGAGCAACGCGAGGGAGATTGAATCGCGCGGATGCCCTCGTTGGAGAATAAACTTACGTCAGGAGTGAGCCCTGGTTCTGATCGACGCCGAAGTTAATAGACGGTCTCGATTATCTGCGTTCGAGTTGGCGAACTGTTAATTGCCCCGAGGGTGCGTGCAACCCGGGAAGATCGATACCTCGATTGTTACCGGGGCTTACCTTTAACCGGTCGCCGATACTCGTTCAGAACCTGTCCTCACGTCTCTTCGATCGCAGGCACGATTTTTAGCTACCCTCGTAGGAGGTCGAGAGTCTTTTTCGAAGTTGAATCCCGTGCGTTCTCTTACTAGGTCTCGTCTGTCTTCCCTTTTTTTTGTCCGCGTTGGCATTATGTCGCGCGAAGCGTCCACGCGAATAATGATATTAAGTCCCGCGGGGGTAGCGTGCTCTCTCCATTAGCGGTCAGTGGTATTTTTCCACCCTGCGAGACAACTACGTAATTCGTGGCGCGCGCGAGCGCGCGCGAATGTGTACGTACGAAGCCCCGCGTAATGCTCTTAGCATGTAACTACGCTGTAATCTCCGCTGAGGAAGACCCACCGCGGCCACCTGTCTTCTTTGAAGTCGCCAAGATCTTTCTTGGCGGGCGCAAAAAGGGAAGAGGAAAAGGATGGAAGTAACGGAGGGTGTAACGTCCCACCGAGTGGCCCTAATTGTTCCCCGGGATTGGTTTTCGAAAGTTCGATACCCAAGGCGTAAAGAAGGAGCTCGTGAAGGGAATCTAAGGCGTTCTTAAAGGGAGCAATCTCGAGAGATTTTCCACCGTGAAATATTGCCTCGGTGACCCCTTCGTTAGATGTAATTATTTTTAAAAATTCTACCCCTTTGACGATAACTTTTTGCGTCACCGTCCGCGTCGGATCTCTGATTAATCCATCGATAGTCATCGTCGTGTACACGTAAACTACGTAGTTTAAATAGGAAGGGTGGAAATTCTTTCGACATGTTACAAGGAGCACCCATGATATTTTTCCATTCTTGAAAAGGTGTACTTCGTCGAAGACGGAATAAACAGGAACAAAAATCTCACGTTTCTACTATTCTTTTGACTTACACCGGAAGTCACAAGATCACCGATGCGACAGTGGAGGCGTATCTGCTTCGATTCTTCTTACGTCGGAGGAAAATGTTTCGACGTAGAAGTAATGGTGCCTCCTTCGCGCCGCCTTCGCGGCCGTTCTAGGCACATGGCGTCGTACAAATATGTCCGCGGGTGGTGCGGGGCCACGGAAATATATTCGTAATATATCCGGTTGCCAGTTACCCGCAGCCACGAGGGTATCGATCTCTCGAGCCGGGAGCTCGTTTCGCGGGCAATTTGTATCTCTGAATTACTTCGAGGTCGTGCCCGTGGCAGAACCGAGGAACGAGTGAGAGAGGGTGGAGGGAGGCGTGGCGCGTTTCCGTCGGAGCATTTCTGAAAAACTCTCGAATTCTCCCACGTCTAGATCGAAATCGATTCCGCGCACTGATCTATTTCCACAGCGGGCACCGATTTCGCGCGTATACGAGACGCGGTGGAGCCTCGCTCACTCGCACGTTTTGTCGTAGAAATTCTCCGACCACCGTGCCGGCGTGGGCCATTTGTTATACGTTTTGTATAACCGGGGCGTGCCGCGCGCGCGCGCTTCACGCGATTGGAAACGTTTCTCGCGGTGGGAAACTTCGAGAAGATGGATTATCGAAATGGAAGGATATCGTTGAAGCGATCGACGCACGGTCGTTTCCATTTGCAAAAACCTAAAGTGCGTTTGCCGCGCGAGCGAATTTCCGCCGCGAGACTTACCGATGAAATATCCTCGCGTCCGAAATTACAAGCAGGTGGTAAATTGCAGTTGAATGCGAGCAGCAAACGCGGCCGCCAATGTCTTCGCGGGCGGCCTTTGCGCCACTGTCTTTCGTAGGTTTCTCACTGCGATGGAGAAATACGCAGAACTCTCGCTTAGTCGGCTTACCGCAGACGCGGTACCGAGGCTGGATTATACGCGAGTGCAATAAAACGTGAGGGAAAACAGCGAGAGAGAGAGAGAGAGAGAAAGAGAGAAAGAGAGAGGGAGAGACCACGAAAAACAAAAAAAGAAAGAGAGAGAGCATCGCGATGCGTCGACGAGGTTTTACGCCATTCGGGCGCATCCACCCCAATGCTTCCACCCTCTCACTTTCTCGTCCTATCCCACTCACCCTCGTATACCGCGCGACATCCGGCCGACCGCGGAATTAATTTTCACTTTTTCCGGGGCTTCGACGTGCGTCCGCCCGTGATTTTTATTTACGTTGAAATCCGTCTCGACGCCACTCGGTGTCGGCTTATGTCCTGCCGCAACCCACCCACGTCCTCCTCCCGCCTCCTCTTCCGGTCACTCTCGCGGGTAATATTCCCGAGACTGCATTAAAAGTCGCGTCGGTTTGTGGCCGGTCCCGCGACCGCGGCATAAATTCAATTCGGTGTTCATTCGTATCCGACATAATTTGGCAGAGCTTTCAATCGCTCCAGCTCCTTTCCACCCGCGCATCTTAACCTTGCCGAATTTCACGGAGACGGATAGAAATTTTTGAACGATTCCTCTCACTCGTTGGTACATTAAGTGCATTTGTGCGTCGCATTAACGCAAGCAGGTAAACCGTTTGATTGCGCGTCAGCATGCAGCCAATTACGCGCACGCTCGCGACGAGGGTTCCCCGATCAAATTATACATTTTGTCGAGTTTCACGAATTTTCTCGTTACTCGACTACACGTCCATGGATCGGTGAGGGAAGTGAAGGAGGAGAGGAATTCGCGCACTCAATTACCGACAATGTCAGGGCGCGAGGGAGAGGCTGATTCGTTCCACGCAGAAATTGTATGCCGTCTGGGACGATGACGATGGCGCGACGACAAAAGTTAAAAGAGATTCAATTAGCGAATAACCAAGCCAAGCGCGAAGCTCTAATTCAATTCCCCGAATTAGCGTTTCCTTTTGGTACTCGAATCCCTTTGGGACCTATGCTTCTCCTGTTTACGTCTTCGAGCAGACGAGCTTTGCCACTCTGTGTTCTAATTCGCGGAGTCGCAGTCGGGGCAAATTTTGCGGAGGCACTTTCACAAACTTTTGCGACCAAAGGATAAGCGGATCGTAACCTCCGATGCTTTTATCGATCGGCCATCACTATTGGAATCAAGTTGATATAAAATGAAAATTGTTATTCTCCTCTAAATGGTGTCTAGCTCGAAACTAACGGAAAATAGACACATGAAAATCTGTAAGAACTATCTAAAAACTGTGCGTCTTTTACAAACTGCACTGTGGCAATCTGTGCCTTCGACCTTCTCGTTACGTCCATTGGAGTCACCATTTAAAACCATCGACAATGTCAATACGTCGAAACACAGCGAGGACGACGACGATTTTTCGTAGGAGACAGGTCACGGCTTTCGGCGTGAAGCGGAGAAAATCCCGGGCGCAATTTTCCTGGAATTAGTGCGACGTATAATTTCGTCGTGCCGTGAGGAGGGTACGGCCGTTCATCTTGCCGGCAATAACTTGCCGTGGAACGCTTTGATCTCTTGGGATCGACGTCGGCGAACGTGGCCCAATGTCTCAAAAAGCGTCTCACGACCCTCTATACACTCGGTGAAGGAAACGTTCGGACGAGGCGAGAGTATCGGACGATAACGTGCCCCTCTACCTACGCCCGCGCGCCACACACCCAGACCCTGACCGCCGCACTGTGCGATACGTGCCGCGCCCCGTCGAAGAACCGCTCCGTCGACGAGGCACTAAACTCGCGTTATGCCAAGAATTTATATGTGGAACGAAACGCCTCACGGCTTTATTAAAAATGGTTTCCTTTCTCGGCAGAATCCTCCGACCCCCTCCTCGAGATTGCCCAAGGCGTACTACCCCCTCTTCCTCTCCCCAGATTTCCTCTCGCGGAGATTTCTGAGCTAGAAAGTGCTCCGCGCGTTATTCGGCAAACTTTCCACCCGCACTTTCCGTCCACTATTTAAATCATCCGAGCTTTTATTAAGAATTCTCCGCCACCCCCTCTCTCTCACTCTCTTCCTCTATATCTCGCGAACTTTACGAGAGGCGGCCGTGAATGAAAATGGAACTACGTATTTTCGGTTACTTAGTCGAGGATACTTTTTCGAGACTTCTTCAACCCCTCTTTTTTCTCCTCGCAAGAATAAAGGAGGGGAACGATATCGGCTAGTCGACGAACCCGCTTTCGTCGTAGTCACCGGAAACGGGTTTAAAGAAAAAGTGGAGGAGGGATCCGGAGCACGAGAGGGTCCTGGAAATACGAGGGGGTGAGTATTCAGAGACGACGTGAGAGTGAGGGTGCAAGAGAGAGAGAGAGAGAGAGAGAGAGAGAGAGAGAAAGAGAAAGGGAGCGCCAACTTCATCGGCAAATGAGGCAGAAGGGCCCTGCGATCCTGTCGAGCTCTGTTCTACGTTCTCTCTCGCCGATTGGGCAGTGGCCTGATTTTCACGCTCGAGTGCCCACAGGACAGATTAAGTATAACCCTCGCAACACGCCCACGCGCGCTTACGCGCGCGCATGCGCACGAGGAAGGGTGAGAGACTCCGACAAGACGAACCCAACGTTTCCCAAGCTTCGTGTAACTTCACGTGCATAAACTGCTCCGCGAGTGGCCGACAGATTCTACGCCGCGAATTTCACGCATACGTGAATACGGATCGGCCACCGACCTTCGTCGTCTAGGATTCACGGCATTTACGATCGCGTGCTCGGTGGAGCTCGCGAGAATTGACCTCCGATCGATCACTAAGAACGCGTCCTCCCGATTTCACGTTTCTCGCACGTCCAATCGATATCCAACGCGAAAGGACGAATGGGCCAGAATGCTTCCCAATTCTCCTCTCGAATTACTTTCGCGCGATGCCTAGTACTACCTCTCGATAAACAGACTATCCGATAGCGCCACGTAAGGAATAAATTTCTAGGACTCCCTACCTCGGAAACGTAGTATCGGGAACAAACCTACCACTGACCCACGCGAGTAACTACCTCGTTACCGAGGATTTACAACCGGAAGTCCTTTAACTACCAGTGTGTCCGCAAAACTTCTCAGCGTTTACGATTGATCCCACGCGCGATCCTCGCGGAAGTTTAGTATCCTGCCTCTTCGTTTCTTTTCCCGTTTATTTCTTGCGTCGAGATCTCTTTATCGGTCCTTCCGTGGACACACCGGGACGACGTGTGAAGCAAAATTCTCGATTGCTCACCACCGGAGTGACCCTTCGCCACACACGTAAACGCACCTGTTCGTCACCGCGGTTAAGCAACGCGTGAGCGACGATGACGTAATGCGCGACGCCGCGCGCCTCGACGCCTCGATGCGCAACTAAAACATCAGAGTGTGCCGCACACGTTGCGCCATTGCGATAATATACGGCACTTCAACTTCTGAAACGTATTCACGCGAAACGCTCGCCGACCATTTCCGACCGCGTGTACCGGAAGTTTCGCACGTTTGAAACGTAGTTATCGCGGACTGGGCATCGCCAGGACTGCGCAGGGATGCGCGTATTTCCCGGCGGATCGCTTAGAATTTTATCTCCGCGCGGGGACGGCTCTCTCTGCTGACGGAGAAAGAGAGTGAGAGAAAAACTGGCCGATTGGCGAAGGGATCGATCACGAAAGGAGTACGAGAATTCGAATGAAAAATTTTCAACGATGCGCGCGCCGAAGAATCACCGTTTTAAAATCGCGAAAATCTGGTGGAGGCACGCGGAGCCAATCGGAGAAAAGAGGGGTGAAGTAAATGGAAACCGAAGCGCGATCTGCTCACTCCTCCCTCCTCTAAACCACGACGGACTGGGTCAGAGGGTGTGGACGAGGAGGATCGGAGGGGAAGTGGAAGAAGAATTACGCGGCGAAATTTCGACGCGGCGGTGGCTCTCTTCGTTATCGCGGCCAGCCCGCTGGTAATTTCGCCCCCTGGTAATTTGTCATCGAGGTTGCGCGACGTATAAAATGCGCCGTCGTCCTCGCTCCCTCCTTTTCGAGCCGCGACGGCAAAACCGCGTAACGTTCCGCACCTCTTCCGCCGCGTCTCGTTCCCCACGATTCCATCCCCCTCTTCCGTCGTTTCGCCCACGCGCGAAGGTAGAAATAAAAGGAGGGCTGAGAAAAAAGGGCGGGAAAAAGCGACGGGAAGCAAAAGGGTGAGAAGGGTTGGCCGTCCTCAACGTTTCACGCGGCGATGATTAATCCCTTTTCGTGGTCCTAATAACGCGTCCGGCGCACGACTGCGACAAGCGTACGAACCACCTCTCCTCCTCGTGGTGCAAAGTCAATAACGACGGCGAGCGGAACGATAAGCGTACGCTGAATGCGACTCAAATTGACACGCTCGAGACACCGTGCACGACGAGAAAAAGCACAGTCGCGTTTCTATCGTTTGCTCGTTACCGATTAAGTTCGATATCAATCGCACTGCACGCAAAGAAGATATATACGAGGATTGAAGAGAATCGTTCTTCCTTTCTCGATTCGTCGACTTCTCAAGACCCTACTATCCTCTTTCATCGTAATCCCAGATCGATTCTCGAATCTTCATGGCTTCACCGCGGTGCAACTCGATAATATACCGCGCTCTCTTCGTTTTATCGAGCGCTCCGAGGAACGAGGAGTATTCTCCGCCAGCGATTGGTATGCTCGTACTAAAATTGGTCGGGATGGTGGAGTAGGAAGTGGCGAGGACTGGATGGTTCGGCAAAGTCATTGAAAAGCTCCTCTCTTCCTCCCGCATCTCGCAAGCCCGTCGTAATTACGTTTGATGGTTGCCAAGACGAAGAGGGAGGGTAGGGCGGTGAAAAGAGGAGATATCCGGAATTATTACGGAGCTCCGAGGAAGTAGGTGGATAACGAACTCGATCGTTATTGCCCTCTGGTAATAATTTCGTCTCCTGCGAGACGATATATGGGTCGTTAATGCTTTGACGGGAAGGCGACGGGCAATGGACGACGACAACGACGCCAACGTAGCCGTAGACGACGACGACGAGGATGAGAAGGACGCGACGAGCACGACGACGGAGCTCGAACGAGGAAACTCGATCTAGAGTTTAAACAAGCTATAGTTCCGCATTTAATGGAGTTCCATCCTCTCCCTTCTCTGTAATCGCATGACTGGATAGCTGCTGCGAGTTGTTTCGTGATTTAATCACGATCCTCATTTCCCGCCGTCCGACGCCGCCGCGCCCCTCCCGTTTTTGGTTACGTCCCTACTCGCGTATTATCTATCCTCCAGCACGATAACTCCGACGGGGTAGTATGAAGTTTCGCGGGAGGAGAGTCGGGATTGAGATGGGGGTAAGATTGTAAAAATACTTTGGTGGGTGGACGAGTAGGTGGGTAATAACACGGTGATCGTCTCATTTGGTTATGCTCGGTGACTCGACGATGTTATTTACGAGTCACGATTTACGAAAGCTCGTTTTTATTATCGTCGAACGATACGGAAGGAAGTGAGAATCGGCTGGTCGAAATATCTCGAGACTCACTCTCTCTCTCACACATACACACTCAGAGAGGCATCCATTACCGATTAATCGTGCCTTCCACTTTCCGTGTTTCCCTTTTCCGCGCTTCCGATTCAAAGGCCTCCACCACTCCTCCCTTTACGCGAGGAATTCGGCGAATGGGCTTTGCCATTCCCCGAAAGCGCATCCTTTGCACGCGTCGACCGCCCCTTACCTCCTTTTCCCGAGGCAGCCGATTGCGCGGCAGTGGAAACGAGAGCGCGCGCGCGCGCACGAGCTGGAATCCGTGAGGCGAGCGGAAACTAGCGGAACGGAAGCAGCTATTGCCGACTTTTAGGAGAGTACGCGGCTGGATCAGCGAAACGAGCCAAAGAGAAATCGAAGTCGGTGCGGAATGAGGGTGGAAAAAGGAAGGGCGTAGGAGGGTGAGGAGGAGGATGCGCGCGAGAGCCGAAGACTTTCAGTGCCCACGAGCGATCTCGTAACGATGCGCTGTCTTAGGAGAAAGCCTTTCACTACCGGATATTGCCATGGGAAAGACGAAAGTGGTTGGAGGAGACGGGAGGATCGAAAGAGAGATTTACTTGAGTAGGTGCACGAAATCGAGCGCCGGCCGTACCGCAAATCGAGAGAGTATCGATTGGACTCGAATCGGGCGATAACTCGGCAGCACTCTCGTTTACGCGGTAAACGAGTGGATTAGAGGTGTTGCGCGCGTTAATCGCAAAATACGTCCGATCGTCGGCACGAGCGAACACTCCGAAGGCAAATATAAATAAATCGATGCAAATGTGCGTAGGGAGGAGGGGTGGACGTTCGATCTACGAGCGTCGAGGTGGAAAATCGCATAAATCAGGCGCGTACCTTTGCGATGGACCTATAGTTTCCGTTTTATCCTCCCTCGCGTAACGACTCGCTCCGTTTCTCTCTCTCTTGTACAGGATAGTGGCGGAATTAGAGTCGAGTAATTCGCGACTGTTCGCATTCAAGCTGCGACAGAACAGCAATTAATTATACAATTGTGGGATTTGTTACTAATGCTGATTACACGATAATGAAATTTAATCGTGGCGAATAAATCATATCGGATGCGTTCGCTTCTTCGTTCTAAGCCGAATTTACCACGTTTCACTTTGAACTCGCTCTCCCACGAGTCGACACTCGGATCCGGATTTCCGTGATCTACTTTTATCCGTGGACAGTTTGGCACGCGAGCACGAATAAAAATATCCAATCTCCCGCTTCTTCCATATCGATTATGCAGACCGGTCCAACGACCGTTGCGGTTTTCGAAAACAGCCACGCGTACCCATTGCCGGGCGAAGATATTCCGAGGTAACCGCGCAGAAGCGCAATGCGGCCGGAAACTACGTGCAGATGAGCTAAACAGATTGCCGCTTGTTTCGCTTCCCGCTGGGGAGCAGGTGGGTCCCCGTAGGATAAGCACGTTCCCTCGGTTATCTCAGTGGCGCGCCACCATAAATTCCACTGGAAAAAAAGGACGCACCGGGAGCGGAGAAGGGACGGGGAGAGACGAAAGAGGAACGCGCAGCGCTCATCCTACAATTGTATTATGCTCTGACAAACTCCGTTCCAAAGCACTCGCGCGAGTTCCGCGAACTCGTCGCTCACCAACTGGGCACGCGCCCGCTCTCGGATTTCCATCCTCACGTGCAACACCATTTACGTGAGTTTAAACCGAAAGCAGCCCATTGTCCTTCCGGAAAGGTGCATCACGTGCGAATCGTTCGTTTTCACTCGCGAGATTTCGGCTGTGCAAGTTCGTCTCTTTTCTCACGATCGAATCGATATCGTTGCGCAATCATCCGAAGTGTCTACCACGAGATCGGCTTTGATCCTCGAGAGTGAGCGACTGTTTCCACGGAAATGGGCTGGTCGACGCACCTCGCGCGGAGAACGATCCACGGGCGCACTCGTGGCTCGCCAGAATTCCACGCGAGAGGCCTAGATAAAAGGAAAACGCGATTCGCAAAACGGTCTTCCGGGCAGTGATTTTGCGCGCCATTTCGGGGACCATGAATATTTAAATCCGCCGAAATGCGTTAACGTTGTAAGGGAGACGACTCGAGCTTTCGCGCGATCATTCGACGAATCGCATGAAATATTTACCAACGCCGTATTACCTCGAAAATTGTTTCATCGAGAGAACGACCACACGGCCGAGCTCATGCGGACTCGTTCGACGTTGAATTCGCTATGGAGAAATTTTGCGAACTCGAGCACATCTTTGGAGCTCGAGAGAAAAGGAGGATAGATGCCGAGGCAATCCAGGCCATTAGAATTCTGTAACGACATCGTCGCCGATCCGTGAGAGACAGGAAGAATGGGGAGGTGGGTTGAAATTTTCGTCCTTCTTTTTAAAGCCAAACAGAAGTAACCACGTGTTTCGCAGACGAAACGAGCTTTGGCCAGGGCGCGCTTGGGGTGGCATGCGAGAGGGTTGGCCGAAGGCGCACGGACGCCAGTAGGTTCAGTAGTACGAACCAATATAAATGCAAAGGCGATCCAGTTGGAGAGGGGGTAAGGGTGGGATGAGAGAGAACGGTGAGAGAGGAGAGGGCACGTTTTCGCTCGCCGTAGCATGGTACAGAGGTTGAGGATGGTTCAAGAGAGGAGTGAAAGAGAGGGACGAGAGTAAAGAGGAGAGCGAGAGAGGAGAAAGACGAGGGCAGACCTTATCGATATTCCGTTCAGGATATCCGAAAACCACGGATCCCGACGATCGTGTCCTTGGATTAGAATGAGAGATCTCTTATCGGTGGCCCTTAGATGGCGGGCCCTTGATAAGAATTCAAATTGCGTTAATCGATCGGAAGTCGATTACCCCTCGGAAGCGTTACGATCGAAAGTACCGATTCGAAGGCCTTCCTCTCGCATAATGCGAGACGAGAGAGAGAATGTGAATTAAATATACGTGAGCCATGGCGATTCGATAGGAATTTCGTTCTCCCTCTCTCATTATCAATTCGCAGGATCCGACGAAACTTGATTGTCGTAAGCCGATCACCCAATGTTCGTCAATACGTCGATTTTTCCAACGGTAATAAGAAGGTTTAATAGGACAGCGGAGATTATTCGAAGCACGTTCTCTAACGCTAGGACGTACAAAGGATTCCGCATTGCGGTAATTTGATTTCGATGGGACACGCGAGATGCCACGGAGGAATACACTGCACAGCGGAGCGTGTTGTCACGTAGGATCGTGCGAAAAAAAAAAGAACAAAAATTATTCAGGTCGGAAAGAGGACGTGGGGGCTCTAGCCTAGTCGAGATCTGACAACGAGTGATCCTGCGGAACGTCGCGCCGCGGCTGGTCGATTTGTTTCCTATGGAGATCCTTTGGTCTCTCAGGATATTCCGTGGTATTATCAGGACCCGAAGGAATGAGAGAGGCGAAGAGAATAAAGAATTCCGGGGGACGATGGATGACGCGGCAAGAAGGAAAGATAAAGTGCGGAGAGGCTCGACGGCGTGACGGTGAATCAGAATGAGGGATTCTATTCCTTCGGCGCCGACGGCGTCGCGCGGCGCATCGAAAGTTAGAAAGAAGTGGCCCCTTATGGCGGATTAACCGGATGAATATTAATAACGCGCGGCGCTGTGCCGCGAGTTCGAACGATAAAGTTCGTATGGCCCGCAAGCGCACCCTCGTGGATTTAAACCGAAGAGAATATCGTTTGGACGTTCGTTAAGTGGGATATGAAAAATGCTTACCGCGCCGTGGGACGTTGTCCTCGTAATTCGATAACCGAAATTTCCCCGGCGCAGGGATAGAAATTAGTCGGAAGAAGGAAATTGCGACGGTCGAGAAGGGGATATAATTACGAGCGAAATAACGGAATAATTGGCTTAAGCGATTTACCGGCTGCCTGATAAGAATTCCCGGATAGATTTATCAATGCTACTCTCATTGAATGGAATTTAAATTTTGCAAATTTACTCGCGTCGTCGTCCGGTCTCGGACCGTCGGATTATCGATCGTCATCGTAGATTTCACGTTTGGGGAATAGGACGATATTCGGCGATGTCGTTACCGAACACCACTCACGAGGTGATCTTAAATCCAGGCCCACCCACGCATCCGATAATAAACTGATTCAGAAATCTCGCGTGAACACATCGACTAGAAATACCCCCTAGGTAGATACGTGCGAGCGGCACGTGCAATTCGTGCGAGTGTAATCCGCGACACATTGAAACATTTTTTACACGAGCGAGCGAGCATTATTCCGCGCACGTATGTCGCTCGCTTGTAAATTTCGAAATGGGCCGTGTACCATTCCTACGGCGCGTACCATTTTCTTCCTTCATCTTTTCGCTTACGTTTGGATAAAAAAAAAGAAAGCGCGTTCGAATCGGTACAGAACCGGCCAGTTCTCTTCCTGCCGTCGTGCCCTGTTACTTTTTCCTTTATTTCTTCGCTGGTTTAAGGCGCTTACAAAACGCGCCCAAGTATGCTCTTTAACTTGGAACGTTTGCTTCGTCCATTTCCACATTGTCCAAATGTTTCGAGAGAATCGACGTAAATGGCGCGACTCGATGCGGAGTGTCGATTGCACGAATTTCAGAGGGGGTGGTGGTGGAAGGGTGAACGAGAGCTTTGTGATCGCGTGGCGCGTAGAATCGCGTCGAAATACGGCGAACGGGACATGTGAGAGCGCGAAAAGGGTGGGCCGAAGGGTCGGTAGAGAGATCGATTGAGGTAAAAGCGTTCGCTTACATTATCGTGCGTGAAACTGCAATTTCTACGTGATTTGCGATATTGTCGTTGGCGCGCGAACGACGTTGATGCGGGTAAACGACGTCGCGTGCCGTAATCCCGTGACGATTGTAAAAACAAACGGTCCGCGAAGTGTGTCCGGATATCCACCCCGGACATTTTTTTTTCGACCACGTGAAAGCGCACTGGGCAATGACTCGAGAGGCTTCCTCGAGAACCGAGAGACACCTCGGTGAAACACCTCGCGATAAAATTCAACGAAAACCCACGAAATAAATACATTCGGTCGAATCCACTCACCTGAATCGAGTGCAATTTTTATATCGAATAAACTTCGCTACGTATACACCTACCGGGAATCGACGTTGTTATCGGAGCTTGCAATTCTAATTGCGGCCCATGCAAATTCCTCCTCTCTATCCGAGCGTAGCAACGTCAAATTTATATCGCACCATTGGATTGACCGGGAATTAAAATTTATTCCAGCCTTTTCCATTCGCGTGGACACCAGCACGACCTTCTGCACGCTCAGGCACACGATTTTATTTCCGTACGTCCCATCCGGCGTGCCCTCGCGCGCACGAGTTTTCCGAGAGCAAGTTAGAATTTAGAGCAAGTTAGAGCGCGACGGTATCGTGAATGTTCGTTTTCGGGTTCAATCGAATATCTCTATAAATGTGTATGTGTCTCTAGAAAACGAGTGGCAATTGCATAAATTTCGTCTCATGGCCAATGGCCAACTGGATCTCGATATTGGACGAATCGGTGACGAGTGCTAGACGAATGAGAGGGGCGCAGAGGGGTGGAGAAAGCTACGACACGTATGGAACTGGAACGATCGAGCACGCAGACCCGTAAAACGTGCATTTGCAAACGGGCACCGGCCATTACGCGAATTTCAAATCGTTTGCTGATAGACGAGAATCTCTAATTGTTCTCGAACGATTAATAAGCGGCTCGGAGGATGGAGAGGGTAAATCAAGTTTTGAGGGAGTGAGCGAGAAGATAAATACACATTTACGAACAACGTTGCGCAAGCTCGAACGCGCGCTTTGGAACCCTCTAACCAACCGTTCTCTCTCGTCCAACGGCGCTCGCGATTAATCTCACTGCATTACTGTCTTATCAAGGATTACACGGACGAAACGAGCGAGGAATAAATTTCACGGTCGACCGTGCGCGAAGATTTTAATTCGTCTCTGGTCGCAGGACATCGAGGACGAGGTGAGGTCGTGGGGTTCTAATAATTATCGTGCGCGAGAGTTGCGGTGGGCGAAAGGTTGCGAGCTAAAAGCATACCTGGGTGTGTACGCGCGTCTGTACCTATGTAAAAGCGACGCTTTCCGCTTTCGGTGCGCGAATGCACGGGTACGCGAGGGTACATGGAATAATTTGACGCTACGCGTATCATAGATCACGATAATGTGAAATTATGGCGCGAACTTACCGCCAACTGTGGACTTTCGGTCTCGCGAGACGCGTCCTCGCTCTGGTTGAAAGAGCAAGAGAGAAGGAGACAATCGCGATCCGACGATAAGTTACGAAACGTGGAGTGGGGGTCGTAGTGATAAAGCGAAAGGATCTCTCGTTCGACCACCAGCCAGTCGTTATCCCATCGAGGATTCGCGGAGTAATGGAGGACCGTCCATGAAACGATCTCGTAAACCTTCGATATGCTTCGCCTCTCTTCTTCCGCTTTCTCTCGCTGGTTCGCTCGCTCACACATCCTTCCCACCTGCGATCCTTTTAACGTTACCGATTGAGTTCTCTCGGTATCGTCGACGCACTGCAATACAATACGCTTGAGCCATCGAGCTTAGGCGGATTAGCTTGGGTAACAGGAACGTTTACGTTCCGACACGCCGATTGCCACTCGCGCCTTTAAACAGAAGCACGCGGCTCTTATTACCGGAGAATTAACTTTCGCCTGCTTCGCTTAACGGGAGGAAGTAAAAGTTGAGAGATATTTATCGTGCCTCACTTCGAGAGACGATCGATCGGAATTAATTTAGCCCAGGTTGAAAGGTAAGCTGGAAATGTGTCGAGTTTATTCTCTTTAGAAAATTATGAAAAGATCTGCTAATTAATCAATTTCCGGTAGTTTCCAACAACGCGCTTATTCATTGTTCACGTTTCTTCTTTTTATCAGTCGTATTCTGCTTCGAGTGCGCGAACGTGCAGTTTAATTTATCCGAGATTCGAATCGAACACCCTGGAGAACGATCGACCGAAGAGATCATCTGTCCCTGGCAAATAGCGTCGAGTTAAAGTTCCACTCACCACTCGTGAGGATCTTACGATACTTTTCGCGCTTGCAAGCGCGAGATGGCGTGTAGATGGCGTGAAGCGTCGCGTGCCACCGATCGATTAATCTAACCCGCTAATCCCGCAGGCGTCTGACCAAGAGCTTCGATTACGGCGGATTAGGAACGCGATTAAACAACGGCCACGTGACAAGCCGGGCGAACTTAACCGGAGTGTAAATAATGTCGGCCACCGCTCCTCGCGACAAGAAACGACAGGAGGTCGGACGCCCTGTCCGACCAAGGGGATCTCCTGCGCACACACCGACCCCCACGCGCTTACCCGTGGACCTATTTATTTACCTCCGAAATGGGTTAATTGCCGGCCAGTCCGTTCCACCGGTAGAAATTTCAAGATGGTAGAGCAAGTTCCCATTAACGGTGCCGGACGCGGAACAAATATTACGAAATTATTTGACCGTCTCTGCTTAAAGAAACGTAACGAGACTACCCCGAAGGCATTTGTACACCTTAATTCTCGAAACATTGGACGGTACGTTGGTGGAAAAGATTCCAAGATACTACAGACAAATTCTATCTCATACCGTTTAAAAGTAGCACGAATTTCACGGAATTATTCCCACTCCTTTTTTGTCGTTCCGAGGTTATCCTAAAAGACAATTCGTAGGCACTTCGTATCAATCCGACCGAGTGATCTTGCAAGTGATACGATTATTGTCACGCGCATCACTTTCATTCACTTTTCGACTTCAGTGGATTTCCAATAAAAAGCGTACAGCCCGGATTTTCGCGCGCCTTGTCGGAAGGCGCGGACCCACGCGGCAGAGACTTTTATCAGGCAATCTCGGAAGCACGTGGAGTTTATCGCGGCTCCGAGTCCCTGCGAGGAGAGTCTACCGAAGATCGTAAGCGTGCGAACGGCTTGTAACTCGAAGCGTAGCTCTATTCGCGAGAGAACGCGCGCCACCTTCGTCCCGTCCGTGAAGAATATAAAAAAGCGGGAAAGGGGTGAAAGAGTAGGGTGCCGACA
This sequence comes from Tiphia femorata, assembly GCA_944319695.1. Classification (NCBI taxonomy): domain Eukaryota; kingdom Metazoa; phylum Arthropoda; class Insecta; order Hymenoptera; family Tiphiidae; genus Tiphia; species Tiphia femorata. Next base: position 6,242,106 of record OX090899.1, read on the forward strand.
TTACAATTTCAAATGCAATTCCTTGCCACGCGCGGGCGCGCGCGCGCATCCACGCCCACGATTCTCAGCGCGCTCGTGCTACGGTGACGCCGTAAAATCGTCGAACGGTACCGAGAGACTAGCGAAGCGTATCTCTTATAGGATGGGACGGTAGAGATCGGTGGACACGAGAAGGAAGCTCGAGGAAGGCCAAGCTTGGGAAGAAAAGAGCGAGCTGATGGTACGCGTACACGCCGATATCTCTCGTTGCCGTGCTGTTTCGCATTACCGGGATTAAACGGCCCGGAAAACGGTGCCGATACAGACGGGCCAAGTGGAAGAGGGCGAGCATCGCCTCGCGTTCCGGACTCTTCGATAAGTCGTCGGGACGGCTAACGTCCCAGTGGCGACGACGACGACGACGTTCGAGCGAGCGAATGCGCGCGACGACGGACGAGCGGGGAGACTCTTAAAGTAATGAAACCTTTCGGCCTCCGTCTGCCTCTCTAATTGGATGGACCTTCAAATGACCCATGCTTCCTCCCGTCTTTCTTTTTAGGGCATCGCGTGGCAGACAGGACGAGGAAACGAATGGCGAGATGTGGAAGGGAGAAGAGACGGAATAAGAAGAGAGAATGGTTTAGTCGAAGAACTCGCGACCCGGAAGGACTTCGAGGGGAGTCGCGAGGAGACAGCCTCTCTCAGATTACTCGGAGTATTTGCATGCACGATAGAGGAAATAGCGAGAAGTTTACCGGCCCGGTTGGGGTTGTTTCTCGGAAAATGATTCAGTAGGTGGAACGCGTTGAGAGTCGAGTGCCGCGAAATGCCGCTCTCATTACCTCCTCTCGCTTCTCGAATGCGCCCTTGTAACGATTTATTCTCCGGTTCTTCATCTCTTTTTCTCTCTCTCTTTCTCCCTCTCTCACCTGACCCAAAGGGAGGATCGTTCGACAACGACGTATCGATACGTGGAATACGCTCCCTTCGGCGGTCCGAGATTAATCGGCGTGGAAAACTGCCCGCTACCCCCGAAAGAGCCATCGGATGCTGATGGATTGTTCTCGCCCTTCTCTCCCAGGCCATGAAAGCGGGTAACGCGGAATGACGCGCGGGATGACGAAAGAGTCCGACCGGTGACCCACAAAACAGCCCCTCTCAAGATAATGAAACCGTGCGTTCTCTAATTTCTCTAATTCCTTTTAATTCGATTAGGACAATTAACGGGACGCTTCGAATTCCATCTCGTAATTAGAAGCATTCCTCTACCCACTCGCCCGTCCATTGGACTTTCAAATTATTTTTTCTTTTTTTGTCTCAACCGGATCGGTTCTGACCAGCGTTTTTGTAAATTGCTTTTTCGGGGCCAATGCTTCGCTCCCGCGTTTCGTTATCGGGGATTCAGTTTTATGTAATGAATATTGCAAGCAAATTTTTTTTTGTGCTATTACCTTGGCAGAATATCGAGAGGACTCGAGCTGTTACCGGAAGTAGAGCCGACGCGTTGGAGTACTTATTCCAAGTACCTTCCCGCGTTATGACCACCAGCGCGGTTTCAGAAACGAACAGTTTTATTCCCTGCTACGACGATCGACTCGTCGCTTACTCCTCCCAGTTATTTCGTGCTCTTTGACGGCCAGGAAATCTTTCCGTGACGAACGCGCGACGTCAAACGATTGAAAGGCCGTCCCTGCGTGGCGGTGCTAAAATTTTTTTTATAAAGCTCTCCATGCGCGTCACGCGCCCGCATACACTTTTCACAGTCCGATTCGCGTGCTAGTTTTTTCATTCGTCAAACGACACGTGCAATCCGCCTGGTCGTAAGTACCTGTGGAATAAAAAAAATTTCCACGAATCTCGTGGAAGTTTAACGTTCACATTGACATCTAACCGGTGACACGAATTTGGTTAAAGAGTGCATCCATGGTGGAATAAAACCGAGTAGAAACGACATTCGAAAAACGCCTGAGTTCGTCGACGATAAGAGAGAGAGAGAGAAACGCGGTGAATTCATTTTTTCAAGGTACAGGTTCTAAATTGTCGTCGAACGGAGTGTTGTATCGTGGCGGGCTGATCCTCCGGAGGCACGAACGATGAAAAACACGATACGCCTAGTTACGGTTGAGAAAATGAGCGAGGAAACAATCGGGAGGGCCGCCACGAAGGAGGTCTAAATTTGCATCTCGGCTTCCCGGAGGGAGAGAAAAGATTGCAGGGACGCTGCTGCTGGTACTTGGCTAGGACGCAAAGCCGTGCGCGTTCCTTATGGCTGCGACGATGTAAATACACACACTAAGCCCCGCACGCTTCCTCTCTCGCACGACCAAAGGGGCACGTAATGCCGCGTTAAGACGATGTTTTTACTTACGCCGTGGATGGTGGTAGCCGAGTTAAGAGCGCGAGTAAAATGCCGTCGGGCGGACGGGCTCGGGGAAAAAGCTTGTAAACAAGAACGAATTATTAATTCGCTTCGGATGTAAAGCTCCGCAATCTCGGAGAACAACGGCTGATCCCGTAGGCTAATAAGGACGTTTGATTTATCCGGCTCGCGGTGGCGCAGCGTCTGCTCCGGCGCGTGCAAAGGACGCGTCTCCGTCGCGCCCTCCCACCTTTTTCACCAAGCCGTACGCGGAGGACCGGGAGGGTGAAAAACGGCGAAGCTTCCTTTCGCGCGTCGAATTCATTAGCACACCCCTCGAGAGTCTCCCGATCTTTTACACTTCTTACTTCGAAATTTTAAACGCGATAATTAATACGAGTCATCGTGATTTATTCCACGATGCTCCTCCTGATTCCCAAATTTATGAATTCCGCATTCTACGTAAGAACCGACGCGTGGAAAAACGGAGAGAGAGAAAGAAATTCGTCGACCACTTCGCGTCGCGCGTTCGAGAGCTTCCCATATTGCGAGCTCTAAAAACAAACTTTACCCGTGGCACGCCACTCCAAGCCGGAAATTCTCTCTTCCGCGAGAAGGGCATTAAGTGGAGGGCGAAAGAAATTACCGAAGTACCGGTGGCGTGACGTTTTACGAAAGAACGAAGTTGCGAGAGCGCGCGGCTTTAAGTCGAGCGCGCTCGTCCGTCCCTTCCCCTCCACCCTTCTCTCGGGTTCGCGCGAAATGTATAGGATATAGCGAACGAATTTATGGATGCTAGCCAACCGAATGCGCAAAACATGGACGTTGTAGCTTAGATTTATCGTAGCGTAGCGTACCCGTTCCGTTCCAATGTTCCTACCTCGTTGTTGTTCCCTCCCTCGTTCGGCCTCGCCCTCACCCGCGACTCGAGAGGGTGCGAGGGAGTGCTTCCGTATACTCCATGCATTCTCGCCCTATCGTCGTCTCCCTATCCCTATTCCTATCCCCGATTCGGTCTCGCTAGACTACTTCTCTCTCCCGTTCCTTCAGTTCCCTATCCTTCTTCTCGCGCTCGCGCACCCTCTTCCTTCCACACGAGCGAGTATCCACCCACCCTTAGCCAGCACGTAGGAAGCAGCTACTTAATAGCGCCCACCCCTATAGTTCTCAGCTCTCCCGATATATTCGAGGCTATTCATTCCGACGTGAGCCTGAATATTTGCGAGTGGGTGCGAGAAGAGCCTGCTAGAAACAATAGAAAGAAGTAGGAGAAGACAGAGAGGAAAGAGAGAGAGAAAAGAAGAACGAGAGAGATTAGTTTTCCGTCCACGACACTTTTCTCGACGTTTAGATTGCGCCGTTGAATTGTGGAAGGTAAGGTGAACATTTCAGCGGATCCTGATTTCTATCTTCGCGTATACTCGAGTTTTGTCAAACACCTTTCGTGATTCGTTGCATCGAGAATCTTGGTGGTAGTTTAATTCGTAAACGATTCACCAAGTTCATACCACCGGTAAATGTGCGAAGAGCGTATTGAGGGACCGTACTTTCACGCGTACTTCGAAAGTTTTTAAAAATCCTTCCGGAACTTCCACGAAGCTCTGCTTCTACCAGAAGCCTGTAAGGAGCGGAAAGAGGATTAAGCAGGACACTTCGCGTCTTCGTAGCTTCTCCTTCGAGGCCGGTAACGATGATTCCTAAAGACGTAAGCTCCGGGACGAGTGGAGGAGAAAGCAGCGCGTAAAAGGTCGACGCAATCTTGTGCCTGGTCGGTCTAAGGGATCGGGTGGTAAGGGAGCGACGAGCCAGCGTGGGTGTAAGGGGTGGCAAGGCCGTAAGACGGGCTGTTTTACTGCGAGGTAACTGATATGTAAATGAGACCCCCGCGGTGGAGTCCGAGGGAGTAGTATCTACGCGAGGAACGATGTTCCCCTTGGCCTACCCTCTTTGTTCGCATGCTGCCAGACATCCGTTTCTACTCCCGGCGCGTGTTTTACCAGTGCATGCACGCGTGCTTTACGACGGAGCGAGGAAGGGGGCGAGGCGAAGGGAAGGTCTGAGAAACGACGGAGAAAGGTATCCGCGCCGCCTCGCGTTGGAAATGAAGGCGAGAAACGGCAAGGTATGGGATTGGAGAAGGAAAGCGGGCTGCCTCGAGCGAGAGTTAGACGGACGAGGAGGGGTGAAACGGGGGTAGTAGTTTCGTTCTCGACGTATATATGTCGACGTGGCGGTGCCACGAGCTCGCGTAACCAAGCGCGAACCGTTGAGAAGAGGAGGAGGACGAGTATGTCGCACGTGGAAGTTTTCCTCCCCGGATATGCACGCTTGTTCGCGGACTAAGGCGAGGTGGTGGAGGACGTGGAGAAGGAGAGAAATAATGCGCGACATTACGTAGGTGAAAATTATGTCGAACTTTGGCGCACCGGAGCGCGAGATTTCGCGGCTGGATTAATTCTGTGGATATATTCTTAGGCGGAATAATTAATTAATTGCTCGAGCTGCGCCTACAGGTGGCGCTAATGGCTCGACTCACCTTTTGATTCGAGGGAAAATTTCGTTAATCTCTCTCTTTCTCTCTCTCTCTCTCTCTCTCTCTACTTCTGCTCTCTCCGCGAGTGACGAGTGAAACGGGAAGCAGGGCGTTGGTGAAACACCAGGATTTAGCCGCGTTCGTAATCGATGATTGACGCGCTAGACGCAGCATAGGTTGCTAGTGCGTTGGATTTCGTGGGACGTGTCACGCGCACGGCCCTTTTACCTCGATTACTCCAGCTGCTAACAAGGAAGCGAGTGTTCGCAGCGTTTCGCAACGAACCTCGGCTGATTTGTCAATCGAATGAAAGTATCAGGTATTTCAGGCATTTTTTTTTACGAGGAAAGAGTCTTCCGTAAACTTTGGCGAATCGTCTCACTTCCGCAGAGTGACTTTGCGTCACTATAGAAAGAAATATCTACGAAATTCGTCTAGTCAGCGAATCTACCAACTTTCATCGCGGATAGACTCTCGAGATTCGAATATAGTTTCTCGTAAGTGCATCGAATTTATACCCTATCCCGCACAGACTCGCTGTGCGAGATGGCGAGGGTCAAGGGGCAACGCAGCTGGATCGGAGGATGCGAAGTAGGTGGAGAAGGAAAGGGAGTAGAAAATGTAATACCTCTGCTTATCGTTGCTCTAGATCTCGCGCCGACCCACCCTCTCGATTCTGGGTTAATCTTTTGGCCAAGCTCCATCGTCGCGACGCCGACGTGTCGATAGAGCTCGTAATGTTTAGTGGCCCTTGAACGTCGTCGTATGTCACTTGGACAGTGGCCGCGTGAGATCCTGCGGGAATCGATAATCGAGGAGGGCATGCACCAAAGGCTCCGTGGTGGAGCAGCCGCGAGTTTTCATCGTGACTCTGTTATCTCTCTCTTTCTCGATACGGTTAGATTAGGTGGTATCGAACACGCGAGATTTTTATTACGCAACGCGTGCATTTATAAAATATCCTCCTATGCTTTTAGCTCGCTATGAATTTTGTAATGCAATGCGACACGGGAGTAATCGTCGGGGCGTGGTAGAGATTACGTCGAAAGAGGGAACAAATGAATACCGTTCGATGTGAACAACGTAGCGCCAACCGTATAATTGGTGTAACGGGTAGAGTGGAGGCCAGGGTACTTTGCGATTCAGGTCGACCGCGTCGATCGAGCGTTTCGAATTTTCCTCCCCCTACGAGGGCTGGTTTCCAGCTTTTCCGTACTTCCATTCGGTGGAAAACAATTCTTCGGGTCCCGTTGTTTCCCCGGTTACATCCCTCGGTGACTCGGCCGTTTGTGCGTTGTTGAATTCTAGGTAGCTGAGCGCGCTCGTTCGACAACGGATACACCCGCGTCGGATCGTCTGCGCGGAAATATCATTTATTCCGTGGGGAATTTCGCGGCATCGAAATAGCTTATCGCAATCTGCGCATTGTGGGCTGCTCGTTCCGCTCCGTTGACAACGCTGAAACTTTAATCCGCCGGACGTTACGGCGTTCCCCGGGCTTATGCAACCTGAATTATAGATCTCTCTCTCTCTTTCTCTCTCCCTTCTCTCTTCCTCTTTCCAACGGAATGGCGCTCGTCCTTTTTCCCAAGCTTTTTTTTTTGCACTTCTTTCCATTCATTTGTTTTCCAATTCGTTCCGTCTCCCATGACGGCACGGGCCGAGTCAGGGGACCCGTTGAAATCCTCCGGCGAGTCGAGCAGACGAGATTGTCTCTCGTTAGGAAAGAGAATCTTTGCGAATGTCGAGTGGACGCGTCCGTCGGAAATATCGCGACTCGGACGAGTAGAAGCAGATTATATCGTCGTGACCAGAAAGGTGACGAACTTCGCGCGAATTCGTGCAAAAAAAATTCTACCGGGTTCTACTCCGCATTGCGGTCTAGAGCGACAAGAGGAGAAGCTTCTGGAAGGTCCGTTTGCCTCGTCATTTCTTTCGATGATGGTTCGACGGTCGAGGAGATATATTCGTGGGATATATCTAACGCGTACGTGTGCACGTGTATACGTGAATTCGACTTTTCGATGCCGTGGCAGAAGCGCTATTGGGGAGAAGGACGAGGAGAGTGGAAGAGGATGAGGGGCGGTGGTAGAAAAACCCTTTAGAACTATTGATTCCGTCGGAATCGCCTCGACCTCGGATGAAACGTTGACAGTCTGGCAGAACTGGGACGGTGAACCATCCTCACCGACGTTATTCTTCCTCCGGTCATTTTGCGCCAGGTCGTTCCTCACCCCCGCCAACTATTCTCATCTCCCTCGCGTCTCCATCCTTCACGGCTTTTGCATTCTCTCTTCTGCACCCTTTCCTCCTTCTTCTCCTCGCTTCCCTTCACCTCCTTACTCTCTCGTCTTAGTGTTCTCATCTCTCGAGCGGCATCGCTAACCACCGAAACCCTCGTCGTTCCCCTTCTTTCCCGGTAAGGAGGAGCACCAGTCACCGTGGGTACGAACCTTATGCAGTTGGCTCCTCGCCAACTGGCGTCCAACATGGCGGACGGTTTAATGTTCCTACGGATCGAAGCACCATCGACGTCGTCGACGTCGTCGTCATTGTCGCAAGCACCGACGTTGGCCTCGAGTGGTTCGACTAAACCTTCACGGAGAGCCTCGCGAAATCTCCGCGCAAGCCAATTGCACGCCACAGAGGAGACGCTCGCCGATTGTCCTCGTCCGCCTTTTCGTCTTCTACCTCGCAGCACCGCCAGTTATTCGTTCCTCTTTTGTCTATCCGGCTCGCAGACTGTGAAATTCTTTCCCCGTCGAATCGAACGTGCGGAGAAACGCGATTGGAACGAAACGAAATCCACCTGATGTCTCGGCCACTTCTCCTCGCCTCCGTTCCCCATGCCAATTCTCGTTCCGGTCGTACGATGAATTTTACGTTTCTCGCGTATCGTCGAAGTCAACGAGCGCCATTCGGCGGTGATGCCGCGCGCGAGATAGTCCGTGACGTTTATCCGAGATTTGGATGCGTTTCCACGCGGTAAAGAGGCTTCGAAGCAGGGACCGTTGGATAGTGCGAGGCTTCTCGGATATGCAATCCCGGTGGATGGTTCTTCTCTCTTCTCTCTTCTCTCTTACTCCGCCTCTCTCTCTTTCTCTCTCAATTTCCGACTTTCCCCTTTTTCTTCGTCCCATTTTATGGGCCGCGGGCGCGTCTCCAGCTTTCCTCGCGTCCTCTCTCTTTTATTTTGTCCTCGCATCCGCTCCCACCCCAATCTCCAGTGATATGCAAAAACAAACGGGCACGCTCCGCTGGAGTTCCCGCAGGCCTTCCACGGGTGGCGAACGGGCTGCGACATTGACACGCTTGCGGGCTCGAATCCTCGTGGCCCAGTTTACCTCGAGAAAAGTGGTCGGCTTGCTAGTCAGCTAGATATCCTTCCGCGTTTCTCATCCCGTGACAAATTCTGCTTTCGAGTAGAGCCGGTATCTTCGTCGTTTATTCAGTAAGAACGCTTCTCGCGCGAGACGCGTCCATCTTTCACGAGGAATTTAAGATAAGTTTTTCGTCGTACACCTGCATTGTCAAATACCGTAATCTACTTATCGAAGGATACTAGCCACTGATTCTAAAACAAGTTTCTGCTTTAAATCTACTCCTCGCAACGCACAAAGATACTCGTGCAAGTATTATAATACATAACGAGGTTCACGAGAAAAGGCGGAAATACTTCTAAGAAAGTTCTCAAAGAAAAACGGAGCAGCGCGTCTCTCGAGATAGCCCGAGGGTGGATAATGAAATTTTCGGAGCGAGTAAAAAAAAGAAAGCAGCCAAATTAAGTTGAACGGGTGGATGCACGATGGAGGTGAGCTAATCGGTAGAGGTGAAGGTGGTAGCCTCGGCACCGAAACACGTGCAAGAGATTCTCTCCCTCTCTGGTCCTTGTCTTCGTCTGCTCGTCACAAAACTTATGAAATTAACACACCGGCGCGACGGGGCACCCCAGCGTCGTTGTCGTCGTCGGCACGCGTTAATATATTCAATTTTCATCTTTCTCCGACGGACGGCGTTCGCGGGAAGGATAAGTACATCGGAAAACAGGAACTTGCAAGAAATTCCATTTAAAGCAGCAGGAGAGTCACTTTTCACATTTAACGCCGAGTTACATCGCGGTCGCGGAATTTCCAACACGTCGCCGGGAAAGTTTCAAGAGGCGCGGTAAGACAGCGAGGAGGGAGGGGACGGCTTCACGAAATTTATCGCTTCACGGTGCGCAAGCAGGATCCTTCTTTTCGTCCGTCCTGCGCGTTCCGCGTTATCCATCTATCCTGGATGTCGTCGATTTTCCACGCGTCCCCAGAAAATTTTAAGATTTACGAGAATCCACGATAAACCCACCTCCGAATTTCTTCTTCCTCTTCCCGAGATGCTTTGCAAGAAGTCGAAGGAAGGTCGCGAAATTAGGACATGAGATCCTATATACCTATGGACGATGTAGCATCGTATTTCACAGTGAGATAGAATAGGCGTGGTAGCTTGCAAAACGTTACAAACGGTAACTGGTATCTGTTAGTTGGTACCGTATCGATTTATTCCCAATGTTATTCTACGAGGCAAATTTGGGGGTGGTGAGTTTTGTTTCCGGTGTATTTATCCGTTGAAAATCTCGGATAGGTCAGTCGTTGGAAATCCGCTGCCGCCCGTTCGCACACGCGCCTCTTCATCTCTCGTCCGGCAAGCTCGGAAAAGCCAAAGTTCACGTGAAACGAAATGGGGATGAGGATGGGTGGTTGAAAAGGAGAAAGGGAAAGGAGGTGCGATATGTCTCCGGTTATTATTCAAGGCGCAACCTCGCATTTCTCGTTTCGAGATATTCAGAAGCCAAAGCGTTCAAAATTCATTAGGCATCCCGAGCCTTTCGAAGGTAATGAAACCGGCGCGCCGTGACTCACCACCGGTTCCAAGCTTTATTACCACGGCCAACTTTCCCAACCTCTGGCTCGCTCGTTCGCACGTTCACTCGCGTACTATCCCTTCCTCTATCGACATTTAATTTCGGCGACTACTCTACCCTCGCGAGCCGTATTGAAATATCTTAGCCATCACGTCGGATGAATATTCATCGCGAGATAAATTCTTATCCCGTGGAAAAATGCTCGCGCGTATAGAAACTAGGGGGCAAGCCCCCTGCGCTTTCGCTTCGCTCAAGCGCCAACCCCCTCAAGATCGCCTTTGCTCGCGCTTCGCGCTCGCCTTAACGGGTGCAGAAAAGCTTCGCTTTTCTGCAATAGGCACGACCGCGGCACTCGCGCTTCGCGCTCGCCCACGAATTTCAAAAGGTTTCAAAATTGTGGAAAATTCAAGTATTGAGATATTAAACTATGCTACAGAGTCCTCTGCGCTTTCGCTTCGCTCAAGCGCCATACCCCCCCAAGTCGTCGGGTGCTCGCGCTTCGCGCTCGCCCACGAAATGCAGCATTTCTGCAATAGGCCCAAGTGATCAAAACCGGACAATTAAATGCATCCGAACCAAAATTTGACATGTACATAGAGTATATACACCTTTGCTGCGGTGAAACTTTATGCATGGTTATCTTCAACTATTCAGAAATTGCGACAAATTGAAATCTTTAATCCAGTATTCCGGCGAAACGCTTGCGCGGATTCAAAAAAAATTGCAATGTAGTTTAAAAAAAATATACCCATTTGGTGCCACGAAACTTTATGGTAATTTTCAACCGTCTCGAAATTATGGGATTTTCAAACTATAATTATAAAATAGTGAATTAAAGATTTGAAACTGGCACCATTTCGAAATGGTTGAAGATGCCCATACACAATGTTTCGTGGCACCAAATGGGTATATACTTGATGTACATGCCAAATTTTGTCCGAATCCGTTCAGCCGTTTCAAGATGACCATGCATATTGCCGCCATTTTGTAACGGTTCGAGATGGCGATACACAAAGTTTCGTGGCACCAAATAGGTATATACTCGATGTACATGCCAAATTTTGTCCGAATCCGTTCAGTCATTTCGCCGGAATAATGGACTAAAGATTTGAATTAGTCGCCATTTTTGATTCGGCCAATCAAAAAATTTGAAAATTTCCAGTAATTGTCATTGCGTACGTGTACATGAACGTGTAAAATTTTATCGGGATCCATTGAATAGTACCAAAGATACGAATTTTTCAATATTTGAACTTCCCGCCATTTTGTACCGGTTCAAGATGGCGGCTCACAAACCTTATTGTCAACTCACAGTAGTGTACTTGATTTTTGTGCCAAATTTCATCCCGATCGGTTCAGCCGTTTTCCCGAAATCGAGGATATACACGGACACACACACACACACACACACACACACACACACACACACACACACACACACACACACACACATACACACACATACATACACACATACATACGAACGGTTTTCAGGATGGCGATTGCATAAGTCACTCCCTTTACGGTCGTGCCTAAAAATATGTACACTGGGGTGCAGGTTCGTTGCCGCGGGACCGGGCGCAATCTCGGCTCGTATGTTTCAAAGAAAACGGTGTGCACCGGAAAGAGTAATTATTTGCTCGTGAATCGGACGTTCGTTGCACGCGGCAGGACGATTTTTAAATAGGTCGGGCTAGTAGTCCAGGGTAGTCCGAGTTCGTACCGCGATTAAACGTAGTGCAGTTAATTATACGCTCGTAAGAAGTAGCATCGCAATTAATATCGGCGCACCGGGCTGCTGCGGGCTCTCGCGATAAATAACGTTCCCGTCGGTTATTACGTTTCTCCTCTCTTTCTCTCTCTCTCTTACCTCTCATCGTCCTCCAACTCTTCTCTCACATTCTCCGATCGCGTTGAATGCGCCGTCACCGTCCATTCCTCTCTTAATCCCTGGGACCCCTTCAGGAACGGAGCTTTTTTTCGTCTCCTCGCGTGGCTCTCGTTAAGGCCAGCCATCCACCTTTCTTCTCCCCGGAATTTCCGCGAGGCAGGGTTATATCGAGCGAAAAGAGAGACGAGGTACCGGCACGCGGTACGCGGATGAAAGAGACGGCACATATGGGATGCGCGCGATAGCGGTGAAACCGTGCGACTAGGCGGAAGCGGCGGCGGGCTTGTCTCGCGAAAGAAAAACAAACGATCGTTCGCTTCACCCCCAATCCCGCCCACACTTCGCGGAGGGATTGCGCATTTATGGTTTGTTTTGCCTACACGTTGACCTTTCGACAATTCGATACTCGTTAATCTCGCGACGCGGATCCCGCGAACAGAAATAGAATTTCCATTGGTATCCGGCCCGTGAACGGATTGGGGATTGTTTACCTCGAGCGATGATTCGTCAAGGGAGCGCGTATTATTCGCTCGCGCGTGGGTAATGACGAGATCGAAACGAAGCCAGGCTCGATTAAGAGTGATTCTTAAAATCGAAAAAAGGGAGTGATGTCCGACGAAGTCCACGACGAAGGTTGCATTTACCGTTTCATCCGCTTTTCGAACTTCGTTCGAGGTTACGAGAATCCCGGGGTGACGAAATTCGAGGACAGAGTGGGGCGCGTACGGGTTCCCTGCTCTTTTTCATCCAACAGGGTTATATTTATGACGTGAAACTGTTTTTTATCGGCACGTGCCCCGTGTGGTATCGCTTCAGGACCCGCGCACATAAACGCGCGCCAATTTTTCAGATTACACCGCGCGCGCGCGCGCGCGGCATCCGCGTCGGCCTTCCTCGGTACGTCGGAACGGGGATTCTCTCGTTCGCTTCTAACGGCCTTTTACTGCGTCCCGCTTCCGCGGCTCTTCCCTAGCTACCCGTCGTTCGCCAAAGCGACGCGCAATTTTTATTAATCTTCCGTACGCTCTCGTAGTTTATCGCCCCCGGAGCGTGAGTATTAAAAAATTTCGCGCCATACGTCAGACGACGACATCTTTATCGATCCCATTCTCGCGCTCTGAGCTCGCCGACCTACCCGCGAACCCATCGGACCCTCACCTCAGGCTTGCGCCACGAAATTTAATTTCGTAACTCGGTTTGGCTTTCACGGTTTACTTTGACGTCGATTAATTGTACGCGCGAGGGTGATCAACGAACCGGAGCCCTTTCCACCGCGGAAGTGAAAAGGACGAAAGGGATTGGGAACGGTGTCGCGCGAAGTGCGCCCAGGGATCGAAGGAAAATTGGGCACCTGCTCTCTCACACCCTTCGAGGTGGCACGCGCATTTATCCTTTTTCGTCCTTTAATGCGAGAATTTATCGTCGGTGGCCCTCTTCTTTGGTCGCTCGAAACGCCCAGGAATCGATCTCCTAACACCACCGCTATATCCCCGGTGGTCCCATAAAATTGGCGATGACGAGCGATCAGCTTTGGGTTTACCGCGCTCGAGAGTACGTTAATGAATCTAGGCCAAACTAAGTTAATGGCCCTCGTGGCGGCGAGATGCGCACGAGTGGATTACGATGCAATCGCGGGTGGATTCGCGGAGGACGGACATTACGAGGGGTCGAACGTTTACGACTATGGCTCGATGCTAACGCAATGGGAAAGTGTCCGCGCGGGCGGACACGAGTTCGCAGTCTTCGCGAATTAGTGGTCGGATGGGTGATCTGGCGGTACTTCGATGAAAAGTCCTGGGAACTCGTGGGAGAAGCGATCGAATATTTCCTATATTTTTGTTTTTTCAACAATAGTTTTCTCTCCCATCCGTTCGCTCTCTTTCTCTTGTCACTCCACGCTCGCTCTCCTTTCTATCTCGCATCCTCTCAATCTCTCTCTCTCTCTCCGTCTCTCCTGCCCCAACGAGTGAAACAATGCGACGTCCCGAGAGTCGGCACGAGAGTTAACCATTCATTTTGTGAAATCTGTCATATACCCGTGCCGCCCCCTCGGAGCCCCACCCTTTCTCCGTCGAGCATGGCCCCGATCTCCTACAGCTGGATTTCGACTCGTGTGGCCCGCATGCTCGCGCGCGCACGCGCTTATCGAGCACCATATCGAGTACCTATATCGCGTGCTGTCACATTCGAACGATCGCTTCGATCTCCTCGAGCTCTCGGGGACCCCGAAGTGGGCCAAGATAATCGCTCGGATAACACGCGCCGCTCGTGACGCGCATTGACTGCACGCACCCGCAATCGGAGAAGCTCGTCACTGGGAAAAAGGAGAGAAAGAAGGGAGAGAAGCAAAAGTGACCCTTATTTCTGGATTCGGTCTTAATACCACAAGCGCAGTGCCGACAGTGCATCCTTTTTCCGTTTGAAGAACTACTTCTTCTCATCTTCCTCAACATCTTTCTCGCGTTCTAATTTTCCTCAGCCTCGTGACCTTTCCAGTTTCCACGATTACATAAAGAATCTCTTCGCTTTGTCGTTCATTCCCTTTGTTCGTCGTCCTTTTCGTTTCTCCCGCAGTCGCAAAGCAGGCGGAGCGCATTTTCCAAGGGCTTTTGAGGGCTGTACGCTAGGGTCGCCAACATTTCTGGAAATTTACCGTTTCGGGTGATTCGAGTGGGACGGATGCTCAGAAGTTTTGCAAAGGAACGAACACGTGCCCGTGTACTGGCGCACGTAGACGCAGTATCTGCTAGCGACACGGGATTTCGTCTTTCCGCCCACCGTTCGTCGCATTGCGCGTCTATCGTGCGCCACGTAACGCGACGACCTTTTTACACACGGCCATCCTCCACTCAGGCACTTCATTCGTCCTCGTCGCGTCGATGGCCCCACCATGGCGAACGTTAATTTCGCTAATGACTCCTCCAAGTTAAGAGTCGCGTAAATGTCGAGCCACGTGTGGAACGTCGAGGCTCGCGCACAGACTCGGAGACACAGACACGCACACTCCGGCCCGAGCCACTCCGCTGTGCATCGGCAACGGCCTCGCGAATTCGGATTTGTCCTGGGAAGTCCCACGGGGGAAAAAACAGTGGTAGGAACGCGCGCTCGCACGTCGCACAGAAAAAGCCGGAAGTTAGTGGGAGGAGTATCGAGGCTCGTTTTTATAGTCGCTCCAGTTAAATTTACTTCTTGCTCGTTTGGCCTCGACGCGACCTTCCACATCCAACCGTGGCATCAACCGCGTCCCCGCTCCACTCGCCCGTCTGCGCATTTAATTCGTCCAGGCGTGAACCGCGCTCCGCGGTTTTAATTGCCGTCGCCCGAAAAATTTTTCGGATCGCTCTCTACTCTCCAACTCAATGTGGACGACTCGTTTCAGTACCAGGGGTAATTTTACGCAATCGATCAACACATCCCCTACCTCGTCTCTCTTGTGGCTTGAAATCGGTAGCTCCCGGCGAATAACACGAGAACGACGAGGTGACCACGGTATTCTAATGCTACGCGGTACGTGAGGTGATTTTCGATGCTAGGAAGGGTGATACGGGTGGGTAAGGGACGAAATTATTTATGAAAACGTTCGCGAGGCATTCGTCCGGCGAAAATCGAATTATCCTTTCCATTACTTGAACGTTTCGAGCGTCCGC
Organism: Tiphia femorata; assembly: GCA_944319695.1. Lineage (NCBI taxonomy): Eukaryota > Metazoa > Arthropoda > Insecta > Hymenoptera > Tiphiidae > Tiphia > Tiphia femorata. Next base: position 6,257,415 of record OX090899.1, read on the forward strand.
TCGTCCTCGACATCTCCAGCTGAATAACAGGCGGAAGCGGAAGTGGGGCAAATCGGTAATGGCCTCGCCCGTGGAATTGCCAAATCCAGCGAATCCATTCGGCGGGAGCAATAAAGCGCGATAATTCGACACTACGACACTCGGGGCACGCAAGCCTTTATTTTACGATCCGCGCCCTTAAGTCGTCCACCCCAATCCTCATCCGCCACGTCCATTGCTTCCTTCCGCTTCCGTGTTGTACGCTAAAGCGAAACAATGGTGAGGATTCGAGGGTGGAAACCGACGAGGACCCCGGTCCTCGCAAAGCATCCGAACGCATCTGCTTCGTTTACGATTTATCACGAGGTAAAGCCCTTCCTTCGTTTTCGTTTTTCATCGTTGGTCCCAGACACACGGAGATCTCCCAAAACCCACGGGTTTTTGGATTTTCACCCACGGTGCAGCGATAACTCGCAAGAGGGACGAAAAATGGATGCTACTCGTGGCTCGATGGAGTTCGATTGTGTACGATCGACTGCGTTCTTCCTCGACTCCGTGTTCTGCCTCGCGAACTCGCTCACGCGATTCTTTTCGCGATAATGCCATTATCGTGGTATTACCTTCCAGTCGGTAAAGTGAAACTTCTCGTTCTCATTTCGGATAAATCCCCGTTTTACAGATACAAGAAACAAGCTCTTATTGCGTGCTCACCGGAAAGCGTATATCTTCGGCGGTAACAAACAGAAGTCGTGTACTGCCACGGAAGCTTAACGTAGAGCTTGCAACCGTATTTGTCCCTTGGAAGGGCAATTACGGTCGTATTGTAAATTCCACGGATTCTCGTAATGCGCATACAGAGAGATTCGCCTGGTGAACCCTCGAAGCAATCGGGAGCAGTGGAATGAAGAGCACGGCAAACACGATCGTCACGAAGGGTCGTGATCGGTAGATCGAAATTACGAGGGGAAAAAGATAGAGTTGAATCTTCGTACGTGAAAACGTACGAGGGAGAAAGCAGAGAGAGAGAGAGAGAAAGAGAGAGAGAAAATAGGAGAAAGAGAAAAAGCGAGGACAGAAGACGCGAGTGCACGGCGCAGGAGAACAAGCCAAATGGGATAGAAGATGGTGCCTGAGAGGTAGAAGGGTCCGGTCTACCTGGTCAACGACGCGAGGTCCGAGAGCTTTCATCGGTTTTCTCTTACCGATGGAAAATTGGAAGCTTTATCGGCGTTTGATTGGAAATGTTTTGTATCCCTCTCGAGCCGATCGGCTCGATACAAACGAACCTCGTCCTCTCGTTCGCTTCTTCGACGTTTTCTCCGGGTCCTCGTCGTCGTCTCGAAACCTTTCGACTCCTCCCTCGAGCCTCTCCTTCCGCTAACTAATTTCCGAAGAAACGGGAAGGTGTCCCGGTCTCTCGACACCTTCGACCCTGGACGCCGCGCACAAAACGGAGACTCTCGTCCCGAGTCCTCTCTCGATCGTCGAGAAAACTCAAGACGGAGAGAGGACGGTCGTGTCCACGGTTAGATCCTCGCGAGGCAAGGGAATTTCTCCACGGGAGCGAGAAATCCTCGTCGCGGCTCGTAGTAGACGGAGCCAATTCGAAAATAAGGTTTCGCTTTCTCCGGCCCGTCCTCCGCGCGAGGTTCCGCACGAGTCGTAAACTTTGCCAGTTTATAGGCGGAAGTTTCCAAAATCTCGAGTAAGTTTACATTCGTGGAAGGGGTTACAACCGAGGTTCGCAACATTACTCGGCCATGACGGTTGCAGGGCGGTACAACTATTCGCTCTCCGCGGCCTCCGTTGTTCCACCAAGATACTTCGAAAGGTATCTTCATAAAGGTACTTGGGAATCAGTCTCGCGAACCTACCGCTAGTTTGCTCGGAGAACTTTCCCTTTGAGCCGGATACCACCCGCAACGCCCTTCGTTAATGTTTAGAGGATGTTCGAGGAACGAGGGAAAATTTTCCGACGGAAGGAAACTGGAGAAAATCTTTCTTTCCGATCTCAACCCTCGATCCGTTATAGACAACGTATACTATCCTTCGAAGGTTACACCTCCTCTCTTTCTCACGTAATATCCTCCGATAGCAGAGGAAGCGTGAAAAAAAATCTAAGAATTTTTTCCTTCCGCCTCGATCTCGACCTCGATTCGTTCTGCTCCTCGCAAATTTCACGTCACCGAGCCCCTCGTCCCACGACCCATCATTTTATCTTTGAAAGTATCTCGCCACGCTTTTCTCGAGCGAAAACACCCGACAAAGCAACATCAAACGATCCAGCCTCTTCCTGTTTCCCGTGCCCGATGTCTAACGAGACGACGACGTAACTGCCAGGATCTTGAAAAGACACACCGAAAGAAACTCATTTGCTTTCTCTCGCCCGGCTGTTCCTCCTTCGATCCTCGGTTCATCCTTTGCTCCTACCCACCGACAATATTTAGTTAGTCTCGCGACAACCAAGGTGGACGATCTCGCTAGTGCCTTGTGTGGCTCTCGCTTGAAGGGGAATTCTGTAGTCGCTTTTCAACTCCAGCTTCCCACTATAGTTCGTAATAGCTCGTGTTCTTAGTACGCGGTCTTCGACGTCACCGACGATGCGTGCGGTCTGAAGGCGCGATTGTGCGGAACTCCCGCGACAGGCTCTTCATCGTCGACGAGACCCTTTGCATCGACGAGACATGCGCGAGATCCTTCAGAAATATCAGCCACGCTCGTACCGGCACAATGAGGTAATTCCCACGACGTGCGCGCGCGAGAAGATCGCGAGCGTCTGGTGACGTGTACGCCGATTAATTAGCAAGTAGCTGCCACGAGAGTGTAGGTGGATGGATGCATGCGAGCTCGATTCTCGCTCGAGAGAAGGAATCGATTATGCATTGGAGGTTCGAGAACTAGGAGAGCTTCACCGAACGAGGGGACAAAAACGAAACCGCGCGCTATCTCGCAGGGCTCGCTGGAACGCAAAATTCGACGTATAAACGTCGAAGCACGGGAGAGCGGTTTAGCCCGGATGAATTCTGTAAAAAATTGACAACTCGGCGAGCGGGAGTCGGAGTGCTTCGCGGTCCGAGAGAGAAATAATAAAAATGTGAGAAGAGACGCGGAGACTCGTCGGAGGGCGATTAATATTCTTTCTCCGAAAATGGAATAACGAAGAAGGGCGCGCGCGAGACGTGTGGATCGAGATACGTTTTAGGACCTCGATCTCGTCGTTTCCCGTAGCCGCGTGTAAATTTAAATGATAACAATCGTCAAACGCGCTCGTCTAGTCTCTCGATTATTATTGCGGCGAATCGTGTAAATCCGACGAACCGAATCGCATCTCTACAATCCGGAATATAATTTCACGTGTAAAAGTGACGCATAACCGACGCGAGTACCAGTCGCGGCCGACGTACGATAATTCCCCTCGTTTACAGCAAGTGCGCCCTTGTATTTTACCGCCGACATTAATTCATTAATGCCACACGAATTATTAACAGGCTGGTAACAGCGAGTGATCGAAACGTTAAATTTACCTACGCTTCGTCGTGGCGCGCTCGTTTTGCCCGGGCTGTCGGTCCACTCTTGGCACTGTTGTCGTTAAATCCGAGCTGGTCGTTTGTCTTTTGCAAGTGATTTGCAGATTTGCACGGAGGCGAAGCTCTCGAGGTTGCCTCGAGGTGCCTTCCTTCTCTAAGATTCGAAGAGAAAAGTTTCTCGTGCGATAAAACTACGGTCTCCGATATAAATACGTACCCGACTTCCTCCCGTCGTCGTTCTCGTCGTTCCCTAGGAGAACTTCTAAGAGCCCCCCAGGTCCAAATTCTCGAAATGTAAATCGGCTCGTCGAATTCGCGCGCAGACACTCCCCAAGAATTTTTCGCACACGGTAAACTTCGTGCACGATCGAAGCGCATCGTCGATACGTAGAAGGGACCCACGTTCCGAGCATGGCCCTGCCGATAGTTTCCCTGCAAATGCGCGGCGCGTACGAGCTGCATTTTTCGTCGCTCCCTTCGATCCTCCTTTCCCGTTCACTTTAAGGTCGCAGGGATTTCCATGCAAGTCGTTTGGCTTCCACGTCGTGAAACTTTTTACGATTTTTACCTCCCTTCCCAGCTCCACCGGTGAAGACCGTCGACGAGGATTTTTCCTATCAGTTTCCAACGTTCTCCCATCCTTCCTTTCTTCGTCCTATTGGACGATCACGTCCTTATCGGTAACCGAAATAACGGCGAGACAGTAAAACGAAATTCGCGAATTCGATCCGCAAATCTTATCCCGTCACTCGTCCCTTTGCCAAATTATTTGCACGTTGATTCACGACGATAGTGTGGGATTGTATATATCAGCCGCGAAGAACATTCAGTGTCACGTTTCGACGACTGTTTAGGACTAAGTTTATTACTAGGACGGTTTAGGTTTAAGTTTATGACTACGTCTGTTTAGGCTCAAGCGAGAAAGCGCACGGCCCAAGGGCCCATTGAGTGCGCAAAGAGTGGAGGCCCACGTGCGTTGCACGTGAGGTGGACTGTGGGTGGACAGAGTGGTGCGAGTGGGTGCAGCGCAGAGAGTTGCTTAGACCACCGAAGGGTGCACAGCGGAGAGTTGTGTTGACCACCGAAGGGTGCAGATCGTAGCGTGGAGTTGGAGATCGGGAAGGATAGATCTTAGCGTAGCGTTGAGTTGAGAGTAGCGTTGAGTTGAGAGTAGCGTTGAGCTGGGAGTAGCGTTGAGTTGAGAGTAGCGTTGAGTTTAGAGTAGCATTTAGTTGAACATACGTTGTGTGATATAGAGTATAGCGAAGACTAGGGTGAAATCTTACTGTATATTGTCTTCTCAACCACACATTTTCCATATTACGCAAATTACAATAGACCAATTCTTGATCCTGCTAACCACCATCTTTTAATTAAGGCCTACAATAGATTCAACTTGATTTACATCGTCGGTGCACGTGTGACACGTGAATCGCGATTCCACCCTTGGTATTTTATTCGTATAGAAAATTCTCGAGGAGATACGAGCGCTTGGTACCTGCCGGCGAACTCCTCGAGACACTTTCCTCTAAGTATCCGACGAGCGGACAAGCACTTTCGGATACAATTTGCGAGCAAAGTCGAGAAATTCCAGGAGGATCCTCTCTCGGGTAACGGGACTCGAGTACTCGCCCTTCGACTGGCCTCCGGCTACGCGGCCTCTTCGTCCCGTGCGCGCGTCAAACTTTCGCACCTTCGACGCTGCACTCGAAAGCCTCGGGCTTCTTTTCCTCCTTGGGCGCAGGGAGTCTGAAACCTGGGACGGAGAATAGTCGCGAAAAGTTACAGGAACCACGACCGGCGGCCTCTCCCCCGAGGAAACGAAGACGCAGATTAAAAGTCGAATGCGCGATTGACGGAAGTTTAACGCGCTTTCTCGGTCCACGCTCCGCCACGCAACGATGAAAAGTTCATAGATGGCGGAAGGAGAGTGAACAGAGGTCTGGAGGAGGATGAGGAGGTGGTGGAAAGCGTCGAGTTCCTCGCATTCCTAAAACTTCTCGATACTCTCACCTCGAGCCTAGTTCTCCACGACCCGACTGCGAAACTTTCGGGTGACAAGCATCGTGGAAAGATCGACAACGGTGTCACTAATGCGGAACCGATGTATTCTCGGCTGTGTTATGAGATTCGAATTACCTAATCGATTGCGTTCTCTCCTGTTGTTCCTCGACGTGGCAAGCCTTCTCCGGATATTTCAGGCAAATACGCGTATCTGTTTCTACGTAATCATTACTATTATTTGTTCCTACTTTGCGTAATAATTCACTCGCGCGTCGATTCGTAAATTGGAAACTCGCTTCCTCAGCATGCTCCCCCTTGCGATTCCACACCCTCGTGAATTACGATAAGCATTTCGATTGAGCTCTCCCTCTTTCTTTCCACGTTCGCGCCTCTTACGCCATCCAATCTCGACACAGGTCCGACAACGATTCTTCGCGAGTTCGTACGAGTGTATCGTATCTACGAACGCAGAAAAGAGACGGGGCCCATCGAAGATTCTCCGAAGCGTTAATTTTTCAAGACGCGGTCTCCCTCCTTCACGAGGATCCATCTATTTCGACGCGAAAGCCTCTTTCGGAGGGGTGCAGGCCGTTTCGAAGATTTCACGGTATCGCGGTTCATAGGAGCTCTTCGTCACGGATCGGCTTATGTTCTTTCACTGGGCCTGCACCGCCATTACCACCACCACCGCTTTACACCGACAACGTCGAAGCCACGAAGGAGCCGATATCACGCGTTTTCGACGTAAAGCGGATCGGCTGGGCTCCACTAAGAGACGAGTGCACAAACTCGTCCGGATCTACTCGCGTTCAACCGATTCGCTTCGAACGATTTTATCTCGCTCGTTTCCTAAAACGCACGAGAAATTGACTGCCACGCGCGAGATAATCTTACCTCGCTCATCCTCCAGAAGCAACTAAATTCTGCTATTACGAGGATAGAAGATCTACAACCTCCTACAGAAATCCTCACGTTTCCATTACCTCGGGGACTATCGCGCCTGCCGATGCATTGGGCCAATTTAGAATTAAGAAATGCCAAGTTTCACACTCGCGCTGTCTATACCCGCCTTCGTCGCCTGGGTTAAATTAGGAGGAGGGTGAAAGAGGGTGAAGATAGAGAAACGCGAGGGTGTTGGTCCGACGCAAATATATTCTTCACTGTCTTTCTCTCTTCTTCTCGTACGAATGATGTCGTACACCGTACCTGCCTACCTTCATGAGGGGTCGCAACGATTCTCGAGGGAGATAATCGGCCAACGAAATTACACGCGAAACGGGGTGAAACTGTGGTACAAGGAGGGTAGGAGACGGAGAAGGGGCAGGCGAAAGAAGTGGAAGGAGAAACTGAGACGAACGGTACATTTTATCGTGGGTTAGTAAGACTCGCGAGTGTACTATCCTTGATAAGTGTTATCGCGGCACCGTTTTATTATGGCTTCTCTTAGCTAATTTCGGGGGTACCACTCCCCGTCATCGTCTCACTCGCCTGGTGCCTCGTTGTCCTAGAATCGGCAATACGCGAGCAACAATTTTATGAGAACGTTTCGCAAGACGTCTTCATTCATCGTAAATTGCTTTCGAAGATTGTTTATTCCTCTCTGCCGACGTAATTCCAGAGCAAATTGAATGTTTTTCTGTCGCGTTATTACTTTCATGAATAGGCTGTGGCTGGCACTCACTGACACGCAAGGATTACCAAGGAAATAATTATTTAAAAAATGCTCGGTCAATGAGAATTATGCCGTTTGCGGAAATTGCGAAAAGTATTCGTTAAATGTGAGTTTATTAATTGTAAGCATCCGTACGCGTACGTAAGAAGGTTCGATATGTTCTCGCGCGATTAAACAACGGATGATGGAATTGGTAGCTTGTCAGCCTTACCTCGGAATTGAATATTTCCTTCGACAAATTTCTCGTTCCTCCTTCTGCGGTTACGAGTGCGCTTTATGCGATTTCGCGCTACGCCGCCTTCGATTTCCCGACTTCTCACCGGAGACACATTAAAACCATTGGTGGAAATATCGCGAGGCGACGGGATCCACGATGTCGAGTATCGAGTCCACTACCTGTCTACTTTTATCCACGGTGGAACCGACTACTTTTCGCTCGCGGCAGTCGAAAGTGTTTGCCGAGCGACTTCTTCCGTTTGCCTCGAGAGACTCTTTCCTCTTGGAGTTTCTCACAGTCTTGTGCCTCCATTGGTCCCTCGAAATCTCGTGGAAGAAGAATTCTCGCGTTATTATTACTCGAGGACGCTATGCGACGAGCAGATTGCTTCTTACAACGATAAACAGTTTACCCAAGTTGAGGCGGTGCTACGTCAAAGGCGTCTCCTCGCGATTGCTCCGATGCTTCTCTACCGTTACTGGAGGCCAACTCAGGAAGTCTCTTTATTTATCGACATAATGAATGGAAGGAGACGGGTAAAGAGAAACGAGGCAAGTAATAAAGCTGTAGGAATTTTAGTCTTTCCTTCGCCCAGCTTCGAAGGATATCGCGTAGCCCGGTTTAAAATCATCTGTCGAAGTACCGAGGAAATTAACAGCCGATAAAACGATACTTGCAAGTCAGCGGAAAGGAAAAATAAAATTTAGGAACTCCGTTGTTACTCTGTCTTCGAGTATCGTCAAATTGGACGAACGAAATCACCCAAATTAAAAAACGCAACACGAGTATCGGATACGTGCCCGGATGCTTTAAAAGCAGTGCGTTAAACGAACGAGACACTTCCGACAAAGATCCTTCGTCACCTTCGAGTTTTCCTTTCTCTCATTCCCATTCGAGCGTACTCGACACACCCGTTCCTCGCGAGAGTTTCGTTTGCTTCGAGTGCGAGATCTCGACCGTTCGCAAATATCCTCCTGATATTGGTTTCGTTATCCCGATCGTCGCCCTCCGATCACGACGGTGCAAGCGTGTCGAGAGGAGGAGGAGAGACGAGAAAAGGAAAACGGGAGAAAGTGGAGGGAGGGAGAAATCGTGCGGAAGCAGAAATGCAAATGCAGTGGCGACTTACTGGAAAACGAAAATGTCCGTGAGCAGGGTGAGACTGAGCGAGGGGATGCCGAGGGATTCGCAAATGAGGAAAAGTGGCGTGCAAGAGGCAACGTCACGAAATCGTCGAGGAGCATTTCTCACGCGCGTTGTTTCCGCAACGGAGAAGGTCACGGAATACGCGAGTGAATCAGAGAGGAAAAGACGACGAGAGAGGGAGAAGGCACCGGGTCTCGAAGATTTCTCGCAGTCTCCGTCATTCGCCCTTCTCTTTATTCAAATGCTCTCTCCTACGTTGGTCGTCTCAGCGATTTCTCGACTCGCGGGCTGACGCGTGCGTCGTTAAAATCCTCAAACGGATCGGGGAGGAACAAATTGGTAGAAATAAAGTTTTAACGATCTCCGCGAGCACCCGCCCTTTACCTTTCCACCCTACACCGCGGCGCATCCCTTTCCACTTCTCGTCTGGAGTGCAATAATTCTCGCGCGCGAATCCTCGTTACATGGATCGGCGAGTTTATCCAAGTTCCTTCCAATGTCGTGGTTTAATCGAGTCATCGAAGAAGAAAGTACGAGAAAACAGAGAGAGAAAGAAAGAGAGAGAGAGATAAAGAGAGAAAGAGAGAGAGGTTCTTGGCTACGACGATCTGTGACACGATTACGGGAATTAAACCAATCGTAAATAAACAAGTTTCACTGCTACCTCATTTTCGAAAGAGAAAATTAAGCTCGACGTATCTACTCGATAATACACTTGGTAGATCTTGGTGGATTCGTAGCCGAGGCCGAGAGCGAGGCAGGATGAGCGACAGTGGACGGAAGAAGGACGCAGAAGCCCATATACATTTGCGTTCAGACTGTTTATTACACGAGTATTTTATCGAATTTCTGTCGCGCGCAGATACGTGTAGATACTACGACCACCCCGCGATAAATCTCTCGTCTGCGTGGGATGAGAGAGCGTCGGAGAACGAGAGGATCCGGAGTAACGAGAATTGATAGAATTCAGGAGTAGGATAGTTGAGAGAGGGAGAGGAAGTCTCTAAGGACTAAAAAGATTTTTCCACTTCCGTGACACAGTGATCGCGGACGAGCCTCCGGATACGCGACTGATTAGTTTACAATCGAGCTGATTGGCTCGCCCCTTATTCGCATCGGTTCACGGGCGTCCTGACGCCTACGCGACGTCTTCCACCGTCTATCTCTAGAAATTGCATCTCATTGGCCGCGAGATTGTAAGCCATCGAATCGAATAATTCGCTAGATATCGAATCTTCCAGATCGAAACGAACGTAAAAAGCACAAAAGGCGGCTACAAAAAGCGCACGATCCTTTTTTATTGCAAGGAGATACTTTTAACTGCAGATCGTGGAGTTTAGAAAAATAGAGTAAGTGAGATGTCGAACGTCTCTTATTGGAAACACCGAAGAAAGCTTAGACAATGAAATTTTAAGGAGCCTCGAATTGCAAGTGCATTCGTCGTCACCGATCGATAAGGACGCCTTCTCAAAATTGCACGACGCGACGGTCGCGACTCCGGTCTGCACGAGAGCGCGGGAGAAAATTGTCGATAAAATACGCGCGCACGCCATCGCCAGATCCGCTTGTCGGGCGTCGACGTCCCCGGAGACATGTCGCATTAATACCGTGGAATTTAACGCGTCGAATTTAACACTCGTCACTGATAAATCCGTTGTCGATCAGACGGCCGGATATAATGTAACGTTCAGAATTCTCATAGTCTCCATACATCAACGCCGCGCATGAAAATTATTCTCCACAATTCCAGGCGCCACTCGCGCGCGCGCGCGCGGTGCAAATACAGCTCGTTTCGCGGTGTTCCACATCGTCGTGAAAAAAAAAAGAAATCGTGCCTCATCGTGGATTCGCAGTGGCTCGAAAAAAAAGAACAAACAAACCGACGAAGCTTGCGCCCGGAGCAACCAAAAAAATTCTCATCGCCCCGACCGCGAATCCTCGATCCGATTATTCTTTCCACCTGCCAATCGCGCGGGCGCAGAAAACGCACTTACGTCGTCGACTCGACAGTCGGAATCGTTACCGGTCCTCGTTTACCAACGAGCCGCAATTCGATTCACGAGCGGTTTTCGACCCTGTCGCGTCCGTCGTATCGTTCGCGTGCGGTTCGCCCGGATCACCGAGATCACCCGGTATAAATGTCGCTTCGTTAACGCGGACACAGGTAGCCTGCTTCGGTAGCAGACTCGGACGCACCGACACAACCTCGTGCGTATACGTACACACGCGGAGAAAGAGGAAGCGAGGGATACGTGCACGCCGCGTGCTACGTAGGTACGTGTAGCAGTTAATAGGATGTACGTATGTACGTCAGGGAAACTGGAGCCCGCGTGCTGCGCGTGGTCATCCTCTATTTATCCGAACCGGCCAAATTGCCCGTGTCTCGTCCGGATCGGAGCACGCAAATGCAACTGCGATTTCTCGTTCTTGCATCTCCGGCCTCGTTGCGTTCCATCGTTCGTTTCTCTCTCTACTCGATCCACCGCGTTTCTCCTCTCCATTTCGTGCTCCGCTTTTTTCGAAAAGTCCGTACGCGCAGCCTCGTCCCCACCGTTCTCGTCACCACCCTCTCCTCGTTTTTTCTCCTTTTATCGTTCCACTCCTCCTCTCCGCGGCACTTTCCATCCACCATTTCGCTCTTTTTTCCCCGTTGACGTTCGTTCGCGCGTTCGGTTCTCCTTCACTTAAACGTTCATTTCTCGCGCGCACGGCCCATTCGGGCCCTCTCACCGTTGTCCCCTCAAATCTCTATTTATTCGCATTCTCGAAAATTCGCATTTTTCGGGTTAATTGCACGTCCACGTGCGCGCGCGCGCCCGTCACCGTGCGACGAGCGCGCTCCCGTTATTCTCTTTAAACGCTCGCGAGCGAAAAAAAAGTCCTCGTTTCCGCTCCCGCCGGGAGTAAATGAAACTCATACGTCTTTTCGCTTTTAGTCGGTGCTCACTTCTTTTTCGGCCGTGTCACGCATTACCCGCGTAATGCACCACGTAGAGTAATGAGGCGCGATGTGGATCGCGTCTCCTGATGTCACGGGGTCACGAAGATTGGTGAACTTAAATCAGCGGTATCCAGCAAGAGTTCCTGTTCGCACAGAGAGCCATGATGCCATCGTATCAAAATGGAATTACGAATCTAAATATAAAGGGATCACACAGAATTTATTTCGTGCCTGTCGAAAGCTCAAGAATAAAAATCCAAGCGATCTCTATCTTCTCTATCCTCGCTTAACACAACTACTCGTTCTTTATCACGTTCTTTCTAAAACTTGACACGACTCGCGTCCGACCTAATTTACGTCGATTCCCTTCTACTATCTCTTTGACCCACCCAAGGAGGAACCCTATACATATATCGTTCACGCGAACGATCGTTATCATACGGAAATTTGTCTATCACTCGCCTTGAAAATCCCACAATACCTATTTTCTCCTCGCCGTTCGACATGCAATATTTAACAAAAAGACATATTGAGGTCACTCGTATCGCGGGTCTTTCTACAAGGCCACGATCGAAGGACACCTCTTTCCAACGAGGTCCACGATCGATTCTTCGCGATCCGCCATAATTCCAGGTTGGCCGCGAAATAAAACGGTACCCTTGCCTCGCGCCATTTCACGTGGCCATAATTCGCTGTAATTCTCCGGGGTATCGCGAGCTCGTATCTACGAGGCATTAAGCGTGACGCGGTTTGTGGACGGTGACAGGCAGGAGGAAGAGGAGAAGGACGGTGTCGAGCGTTTGCAAACGATCAGCTTCGCGAAACCTTTTCGTCGATCGTCACCAATGGAAGCGTTCGGGGCAAATCGCGCTCGAGCGTGATCGGGGCGAGTTTATGGGCTTCGAAATTGGCACGTGCACGTAAGCTCGAGGTCCCGGAAAAACGTGAGCGCCACCGTTGGTAGGAGCGATACGTCACGTATGCGGATGCACGTTGTGCACGCGCTCGTGTCCGTGTAAATGTACGAGCGGGGATGGTTCCTTGAGTGTAGAAGCCACGGAGAAACGGAACTCGGTTCGCGGGACGATCGATCACTGTCGGTTACTGGGCCACGACATTGAGTACTTAACGTTTACCGAATGCGAAGCTCCTGTGACTTAAGCGCGCGCCACGTTTCGCCCGTAGACATACCGTTGCATTAAGTCGGGAAGCATCGGAGAGAGGAAGAATCCGAGGCTTCGAAGATCGATCGATCGCGGGTCACGGAGGAGCGCGGAATAATCTTTTTACCTGGATGGCATCGCCAACTTTCGTCGAGAGTCTTCCCTCGCGTGACGAAGATTGCCGGTGGACGAGACGGTGCAACTAACTATAAGACAGCTCGTACGGAATAATAAAGCCTGTAGACGCGTCGTTGTTATTTCGGCGAATGGAGTTGAGATATCAAAGAAGCTTTCTCCGATAATGCGACGTTGCAAATTGGCGGAATGGGATGGTCTCGTTCTTCGACTTCGTGGGATGGTCGGAAGCGAAACACGAAGAACCAATTACTTGGATATTTAACAGCCTTATCGAGGTAATTCTCTTCTTTATGAGCACTTATCTCGGCTCTCGTTAAAATCAGCCTTCTACCGGAATCAGGTGGACCACGGGGATGAAAAAGGGGGCCCTGTTGCGAGGAGAATGAAGCGGCAAATTTCCATTCGAATCGAAGATCTCGAAGGACTCTTTTATTCGGCCCTTTTACTATTTCTTAGATGGAGTATCGCAGACCGGGAATTCATGATCGTGGGAGAGCGGAATTGGATATAACGATCTGACCAATCGAGAGCGGGCGGGATGCCGGCCACTGACAGTACCATCCTACAGCGGGCAGCATTATTCGGCAATTGATATGCCCGACTCTAATAATTCAGGTCAGGTTGATCAATCATCCGCCGTGCTCCTACCAGTGGTCGTTACCCTTGAGAGAAATCGTATATCCACCGGAAGGAAACGGCTTCTCGGCGATCGATCATCAACGTTTCCGCGATGTAAAATGTATTAGGACGATAATTCATTTGCAATCGAGAACTCCGGGCTCCCTTGGCCCACCTGCTTCGCAAGACGTCAGTCGAAACACTCATTTCCAAGGACTTGCGATTACTCTGCGCGCGATTAGAGCCTTCGAGAGCGTACCCATCCACTTTGGGAACCCGAGCCTTCCAATTCGCGAACCCACTCGTGCTCCACAATCGTTCCCCTTTGCGGACGCGTTTCTCACCCTGCCTGCTCGTCTCGCAATTGGCAACGACAGATTCGGCGGAGAAATCAATGAATCCGTCGACTACCGATAATGAAGATAACAAGTTGGAAGATAGAATACAATTCTGCTAAAATTTTCCTCTCGATGAAGTATTAAAGATATCTACTTCCTTCATTTGTTTCGTCCGGCTAGTGCCCAGAACCAGGCAGGTGTACGATCGTGCGATGTAAGCATGGAGGAGATAGCTCGGGAGTTTATTCGCGGGAGTGGTTCGCGAAAATCATCCGTAGGAATTCAAGAGTGACGAGGGGACACGTGATCCTTCCGGCGGATATTTATCGACCACTCGAAAACCCGCGCGCGGAGACCTACCGCACGAAGGAACGTGGAAAGGTTCTCGTGTCTCTCCGGCGTCTCTGCGGGAAGGTCGGAAGGTCGCCTTCGGGTTTATGCGCGCGTACACGTAAGCCCACCTCCTACTACGTATATCATGGGCCCCGTGTGTATTCGCGCGGAGGTGGATGCGCCGATGTTTGTTCTCGGTTTTCGTTTACACCGGTTCGCGGTGACGCGGGGGCTTTGTTTGAATACCACCTTGTTGATTTGTTGCACGTCAGTCAGCGCGGCCAAGGCAGCACGAGAATTCGTTACGCCGACGTGGTGGTGCCCGTGCTCTGAGTGGAATTCCGCATTCGACGAGGGTGCACGGTGGCGCGGGTAGGCGGGGTCCCCTCCTGCCTGTCGGCAGATTTCAGAGATTCGATTTCGCGATCCACCACCGGTGAAGGATCGCCCGACGTTCGTGAAAACAGTCGCTCCGCTTGCGTACGATTCAATCTACCAACTCGCGAACTTACCGACGCGCGCGCGCGCGCGCGAGCAAATTCACGCTGTTTCTACAGAGCGACTGCGTTGAATGTGATTCTTCTTCGAATCTTAATTAAACGCGTTTTCTTTTGCGATTAGGGGGGAGAGTCTCAGCTTCGACGCCTCCTCACGTGTAAATCTACATGTGAGTATTTTTAAATAAAATTGCGCGTCCAGGCGTAATTTACTCAAAATTCGAACAATCCCGGATACCCACAATTAGTCGATCCAATGATATTTAACTTCTGCTCCCGCAACTTTAGAACCTGCTGAAGAAGCGCTTCACCTTCGGTGTTTTCGAAAGTTACCGAAGCGGTCGTTTCCGCAGAGACTTTGTCGCGGAGAAGGAGGGATGAGGAAAGAAAGAATTGGAGAAGCTTGCGGAAGAAGCTGAGGAAGGATCGAGGAGTAAGAGAGAACGAGGAGCAAAGAAGGGAGCGAGAAGGTTAGGGGTGCGCCACCGCACGGGGCACGCCAATCGCGAGGGACGAAAACTTTCGCTGACGGAGTTTTGCGCGAGGCAATTACAGGCGTCCTTTGGTCTCGATGAAAAGTTTTCCAGGAAAAAGTACGAGAAGACGTGCGTCACGAGCGATTTCGGATGAGCGCGTAGTCGCGAGTTTCTCTAACGTGTGAAAAAAAATTAGCAATTTAAAGGGATAAAAAAAAAGAAGAAAGCTTTCAACGTGCCAGACATACATCCTCTATATCCGCGCTACTTTTTCGCGAGCATCGAAAAAAATATTTACTCTCGAGTGTTTACCATTGAGTCGAATGTTTTTATAAACCAGATTTGGGGAGTGCCAGCTGAGTGCGGCGCAGCAGCGCGGTCGAGTCATTCGGGAATTTAGAAATTCGTTCGACTACGTTCAACGAAGCGTCGAATTCACCGGATCGATGCAGATCACGGTTAACGGTAGACTAGATTTCGCCAATGTTTTCGTCCTCCGCGAGAGCCCCACGGATTTGCTTCCCTATCCAGCTTCGATGAATCTCCTCCCTTCTCGACGAGCAACAAAATTCCTCGACATCAAGGGATTCGCTCTCGACTGGAATCACCTGCACCGTTCACTTTTATCCAGTCCTATTTTTCATCTACCCTGCTCCATCTTTTTTTCTCCACTCCAAAAGCACAATTGTATATTGCTGTCCTTAAAGCTCGAGACTTTAACTACGTTCCATTCCATTCTACTTTCTCGCGAAACCGTGTAGCTTTACACGAGCACCATATCTGTTCTACAAACCTCCCAAAAACACGTCTCCTCTCTCACCTTCTCTCACTCTCACGTCTTCGTATCCGATTTGCTCGACTGTCGCCAAGCTCCTTACACCGAGCAAATGGGAAGGAGAAAGGAGAGTGCGGATGCGCGAATCAGATGCGACGACGATGGCAAGCTCAGGGGCGCGAATCGAGGCCAATTACGATGGTTTCGGAGTCATTGTCGAGAGATCGAAATAGAGAGACAGAGAGAGAGAGTGAGAGAGAGAGAGAGAAAGCACGAGAAAGCATCGGTTGCTCACTCAGTTGAACAGCATGTTCTCGCGGAACAGGCGAGGGAGGATGTGAGGCAGCTAAAGGCAGTTTCGGGGGAAGGTCGCGCGAGAGCGGTGCTGTACGTGGCACTGGAATACTACGGCTAACCGATGGAGCTGATGGAGGAACGAAGGGGTGTAGGCGCGCAAGGGGTGGCGTAGGCGGGAGAGAAGGGAACGACGCAAGCTATAATCTTCTCAACAAAAGCCACCCAGCACCGACCGCAATCCGAAATCAATAGCTCGTGGTCTGTTAGGTATCCATTATAGTACGTACGCGAGAGGAACATACGCGGAGAATCACGTACACTCGAGTGCCACACGTCTGCGCATTCGCGGCACCGTTGTCTTATAAATAAATTTACGAGAAATCATTTAACGCGAGCACATGCGGTCCGTTTCGACGGAGAAGTTCTGCTTGTTTATCCGGGTTCTGGTGCACTCGAAGATAAGTCGATGGCGGGGGGTCTGCGCCAATAAGAGCGGACTTGCCTTTAGCAGTCGGCCAATCATCGGCTCCGTTCGTCGCCTAAGACGACGGAAGTATCCTTGAGAATATTACGGCTCTGGGGTCTAGGGCTCTCCGAGGCGTCGAGTAGTTCAACCTGGGGTAAATGAAACCCTGTGGAGCAGCTGGCGCAGTTACCAAGGCCCTCCCGCCCGTATATAACGGTGTCCACGTCTCTCGAATTACTGCTCGCGTAACGGAATATCCAAACGATCGGACGCTCTCCCGGCGAGCTCGTGCTCGCGTTACAACGTCAAGTCGAACGTTGATTTATAAGGGGGTGCATCGCGACGCCATTACGAGGCTCCGGTGGGCGCTGCGCTGAGGAAAGCGATTGCGCCGAGGTGGATACATTACGAGGGCACGTTATCGAGGGAAGGGAATTTTTCTTCACTCTTTTTAGGTCGATGTTACATGGGCTCCGAATCGGTGGACACAATTCAACATCGACGATCAGTTAACGAAGATGAGAGAAGATCGGATGAGAATTCTTTCCACTCAGCCGATCACCATTTCGAGAATATCCCACGATCTCTGATTATTCCCTAGTTCAACGGGCATTGTCCAATAATTCTAATCCAAATGGTGCTCGAACAGCAGTGCAGCGTACGATTACGGGCTACGATAATAGTATCGTCTTACGGTTCCACGAAACGCCCGCACTTCTGACAGCTGCAACAAAGCCCCTGTATCCGAAGCTGGAACAATATAACCGAATTTCGATACGCCTCTAACTCCCAAGTTTCAACTCGACTGGAATCTGCACAATTTGCGGCCATCGTGGCCCAAGTAGATTTGAAGCTTCCCTGAAAATCCCCGCCGTTTCTATGCGATTTTCGGTATTACCGCGAGGAATCCGTCCAGAAATTCAATCGAACGAATTGGCCAACCGTGCGCGTAGTATTTGAATATGAATTTTCATTTTAATTTTCCCCCGTTAAAAGCGCGATCACTTCCGTCGAAGCGCGAAAAATATTGTTTTCAATCCCGTCCGCGATTATTCTCGAACCGTCGTTCGACCGAATCCAGTCGTCATTAATGACAGCACATCGGGACTATCTCGCCTACCGGACGTTTCGTCACAGACGATCCGCCAGACTCGTCCATACCATCTCGAACTATTCGGCATTATCCGAGGGTGCGCTACTCGCAATGCCGTTCTTCCCAGCCGCATCGGCGTCGGGACTATAAATCGCTTGCTGCATGTCCGTCGCCCCTATCGTCTCTCTCCGCCACGGTTCCACACTCGCGAATCGGCATTCCGTATTACCACCGGAAACCCCCTGCGGACCGGCCCTCTCCAGTTTCCGCCCTCGTAATGGTAGATCACCCTCGACTGCGGCCCATTACAGGCGCCTGCACGCCGATCCTCGGACTCCTCTCGTTATCGGCTGAGTATTCCGCGCGGGCTTGGTTTGCGCCAACGCTCGTGCCCATCGACGACATCGATTACCACCCCGCGATACCGAGAGGACCAGAAATTCCACTATTATGAAATTATCGCCCACGGATCCCCCTACCACTCTCTTGACAGCACCGAGTATCGTTGGTCGCGCGGTGTCATAGAAATTCCCTCCCCAAGAGTATTCGCGAGAATGAGCAATAATGAAGCGAAGCAAGCGCTCGTTTATTTTCATCTACGCCCTCTCTCCCTTTATTTTTCCCACATTTATGACGTCGTGGTAATACGGCGTGTGTGGGTGTGCGCGCGCATTGCGCGCGAGTGCGAGTTCAACGGCGTGATTTTCGTTCGTGGCCCGACACGAGCGCCCGCTCCGCGATATTTTCGTGATATATTCATTTTCCGTTGGAGAAAATGTGCCTGGGCCCGGTATCATTTACAGCAACGGATACCATTAAATTGGCCCTCGCCCGGAGCGACGAATACGTTACAATTACGTCCGACCTGCGGCGCATTGTGACGAGCAAGCGGGCTCATAACGTGTCAGCGGACGACGCCGAGCGTATTTATAGGAGTTATGAATTATCACGCTGCTAGGTATCCCCGGAATTTCATTTTCGTTCGGTAATCAGTACGATGGTTACACCTCGAAGAATCTATACGAACTCCTGACGCGAAGCTTGTCACGGTGAAGCTGAATCAGCGTGGAGTAATCGTGCGTTTAGTTTATCGGATACGTGTAAAGATCGCGCGAGAATAAGGAAATTCTTTTCTCTCCGGAAAGATAGATGCAGGTGAATTCGATACGTCGAAAGAAAGGATGCCGACTACATCAGGTGGACGATCTTTCTCGTCCCATTGGACCGCAACCAGCGGCAGTCGGTACCTTGGCACGACCAAGCCGTCGTGAGAGTTTCCACCAGCCGCGAACTTTCATCCCGGAGCTTATGTTTCTCGCGAGGCTCTCCTCACGGACACTTTCAAAGCTCACCGCATATAAATTCCCTTCATCTCGAATAAAGCGACGCCGACATCGCCGATTTTCTCCGTCCAAGTTTTACATACACCGCGCCGCATTCGAGTCTGCCGCGCGAACGTTTTTCCGCGTGAGATTCGTCGCTCCGCGAATTCTTCTCTTCTCTTCTCCTCTTCCGCCTTTTTTTGTATTTTACAATGGAAAAAAGAGAAATGTAATTTCTAGAAGACAAAGTTGTCGAACGCGCACGACACTTGGCGAGACGAGATCGATCCACCTTAACATTCCTCTCTCTTGGGACCGAGCGCTTCTCGAGCTGGCCGCATACGAATCTTCCTTGCAAGTCTCGAGACTTTGACGTGATGTGATACAGGTGCTCGCTTCTCCGCAGCGCGTTTTATGCACTCAACGAGGACCCTCGCTCGTGCATTCTGGACGCATTCTCGCTGTGTCTTCCCCGGTGAGCTACAACGGCATTCTAAATTTTCAGCCCACCCGCGACAGTCTTCCCTCACCGGAGAGGAGTCCCTCGTGCGGAAACGGAGGAAATTATTTCGACCGAGAAGCACGAGTCGAACTCGAAGCGACAGTACCGAATGGAGTCTCGCATTTTTCGCTTAATTGTGCCACAGTGCTTGGAATTTCGTCGAAAGCTCGCTCAAGTTGCGCACACTGGGAAGACTAGGACGAGGAGGGAAGAGGAGCAGATTCGGAGAGAAAGGAGAAGGACGGAATTCGCATTCCAGGCACCCCTATATTTCGCGCTTTCTGATTTCATCTCTCCTGTTGCCTCGAGTCATCCTCGACGCGAGAAACGAGCCTGCAGCGAATAGTGCAGCTCCGAGAGTCGACGGTGGTGATGACAGTGGCAGTCGGAGAAGCTCGAACGCTTGGGTCCGCTCGCGCGGAGGACGAGCTCGTCTCGCCAATCTCGAGACTCGTAAATGTAGCAATTATTTAGATTAGGTACGTGAGCGCACCCTCTCCGCGCCATCCCTCTCCTCTTTTCTCCAATCCCACACACACACACACACACCGCGCGTCCTTCTTCCTCTCTCCTTTCACCCATCGCTCATTCTCGTCCTCCCTTTCTCTCATTTATCCTTTGCTCTCCGACGAGCCGGAAACGCAAAGCCGATTTCCGCCCGGGCGAATCGGAGAACCCGAGAGCCACGAGAGCAAGCCTTCGGTAGCTCGTCCGCTTCTGCTTCTCTCACCTCCCAGGAGAACACACCCGTCCCATCGGAAATATATACGTCACGTCTGACGTCTCGTTGTGGCTTGGCCGTAGCGCATGGCCGTCTTTGTAGTCGTGACTTCCGACGTCACGCGTCGCGACGACGTCTGCGTCGCAACGGACTTTGTAATTAATAGGAACACCCGGGGTCCACGCGCCCTGCGCCCCACCCTCGTCCTCGTACGAGTCCCAGGAGTGACGTCAACTAATTTCAGACGCGCGGTGCGTCCTGCGGATCTACGTCCTCGTGATTACGAGACTGCGTCGTCGTCATTACGACGACGTCGTACTGGTGAGAAAGGGGTGCTTCGCGTAGTGACCGTCGCGCGTCCGTGTAAACCGTGAGATTCGGTGGTAGCAGACAGCCGGGAAAGGTATCGCGAGCAATTTTTAATGCCAGATGGGACGAGATTATTCGCCGAGCGGGCAAGGACACCCACAGGAGTAACGAGCCGGTTAGCGAGCCGACGACGCGCGACGCTCGGGCGAAATCAACGTAATGAGCTTTCTCTCTTCGTCTCTTCGTCTCTCTATCTTTCTCTCTCTCTCTCTCTCTTTCTTCACTGTCCTCTATTCTCTCGCACCAACCAGCGCAGCGTTGCGAAACTATTCGGTTTTATCGCGCCACCCGAACCCGACGTTTTATTAACTCGACGTGCAGGAGGAAAAATAGAAGAAGGGAGAGAGAAGGCGTGGGAAAGCGGAGAGAAAGGAAGTCGAAATGAAAGGAAGGCGAGGAACATTGGATAGGCTGAGTGGCTAGGAGGTCGAAGGTGAGAGGGTCGCAGGGGTGAGAACGGAGGGCGAAACTGCAACGATCCGCGAGCGGCGCGGCGCCCACCGAAACTTCCAAGAGCTCGCCGCTCGCAATTCATAATACAGGATAATAGAGGCATCGTGCTCGCCCATTGTTTCTGCGGAAAGTTTTTCGAAACGTTGAAACATTCAGGCACTGAGAAGTATTCCCGGTGGTAAGAGTGAGAGAGACGTGGAGCGCTGGAGGATAGGGAAGACGAGAGGAAGGAACGAAGTGGAGAGATGAAGGAAAAGAGTGCGAGAGATGGAGAGGAAGAGAAACGCTAGAGGGAACTCGATTCTCGGCATTAATAATGCAACAATGGAGGCCAGAGGTCAGGCCTCCGTGGAAGAAATAATTCCGTCGGCGTTGCAGTAAACTGGACGAAGTGGGCGAAATAATGAGTCTTATTACTGTTGATGCCGATGCTAAGCCAAGATTCTCGAGATGAATATCCCTCCTTCCATTCTCTCTCTTTCTTTCTCTTTCGTCAGATCATCCTCCTATTCGCGTTCTCCAGCAGATAAGCGGTTGATAGTCGAATGGGTTTGTGCGAAAGTCGTATAAAATCGTCCGACAAATTGTACGATTGAAATTAAGAAAGGAACGAGAATTCTTTACAGTACCTTCCCTTCGGGCTATAATTTTTCCGTGGCACGTTCGATGCAATGGCATGGAGCATAGTAGGGGGACGCGAGCACGGGGCGAACACTAATGGCACCACCCACGCGGTCGGTCGTTAAAATCTCGTTAAGTATCACAGGATTTCGTGCTGTCTTATGCTAATATCCTTTCGACAGAAAAAGAAGAAGGAAAGAAAGGGAAACCAATACCGGCATCCTCGTATCGTAGATACCGATGTCGTTGGTATTACGTAACCCTTATCTATCTCTCGCATCAGGTATTATACAAACCGACGCATATTACAATTTTAAATAAAATTGTCATAAAAAATATACTTACATCTCTCGGATATTTCAATTTTTGTTATATCGCTCGACAACGCGAAATGGCAGATGAGAGTGGCATACGCATATATCGAAAGTGGAGTACTCCTAGAGAGAATCGTTTTCCAGAGCGCAGCATATTCCCTTTCTAGTTGTCTTTGGACTCTATGGCTTTGCCCATTCTCCGAAATCTCTTGACTTAGAGGGCTCACCTGAGAGGATAGGCGAAATTCGATTGGATTCGATTCTCGCGATAGCGCGTTTCACCTTTCCCCTTCGAAATGGTACCAATTTCCCTGCTACGACACGAGGCGCGATAAGTTTACGCTGATCACTACGAAGAGGAAATTCGGCGGTTCTTACACGCCACACGGTAGAGGGGAATGAGGTTTGAAGTGCGAGAAGGATTCTCATAAATTATATCGCGAAGCCGTATAAATTCATAAATAACCGGCGGAGCTCCATTAATTTGCACTTCGCCCCAGGATGGGCTGGGAACACGTTTAAACGGCCGATCGTCAAATTTGAATTTAATGGCCGGGAGAGGATGGCAGGAGAGTATCGCTCGCAAAATTAAACGTCAACCTTTCCGAAAATAGAGGGTAGAACGAATATCCGAAAACCCCAAAAGAGTGGATTCGCGTTCGCGGTAAGAGGGTCCCGTAGACGAGGGTGGAAGCGGAAAACTGGGGGTGTCGAGCGACGATTGTAGATTACCCTGCGATCTTACCCACGGAAAATCCTCCCCCCGAGAGGATAAAACTCGGGTGGTAGTTCAATGAGGAAGCTCGTGGTATCACCATTTTTCTAATTTATGAGTGGAACCGTTATTTTCGATTGTTATTTCTCGCCCACAGCCGGGACCGCGTGAAATATGCGCGACGAGGAGCAATTGAGACAAAGAAAGAGAGAGAGAGAGAGAGAAAGAGAGATTTAGAGAAGGAGGGAGAGAAAAAAGAGAAATACGAAACGTAATGCGGCGGAATAGAGATTTATCGTGCTCTCGAATTTAATCCCCGCTTGAGAAGGGTGGGCGGACGAGCTCGCGGATTATAAAGAATCTGGAGAAAGGGCAGATAAAAGGAATATAATCGAACGATAGGTGCGCGGCCGACGGGAATTAAGAGGCGAGAGGCGAGCCGAGATGAATAAAGGAGAAGATGTGAATTATTCGGTAGAGCGACGCCAAGTGTCCCAACGTTATCGCAGGTATCTTAACGGTATCGCTTCCGCGAAGCGACGCATTGTCGTCGAGTAATTAGCGCGGTATTCATCGCGAACAATGCGGTGTTGCGAAATTAGTCGTCGGCGGTCGAACGGAGGGACAAAGGAGGGCTCGTCACTCCACTCGAGGAACAAAGAAAAAAAAAAAGAGAGAGAGAAGTAAAAGGAATAAGGAGAGAAAGCGGAGAAGACCGTCGCGGCGCTTGAAGAAAGGCTCTTTAAAATAAGAACGATAGCTGCTAGGAGGTAGGAGGTGGAAGAAGAAAAGCAGTGGGATGGGTAAACGATAGTCTATTAGCGCGGCGGGTCGTGGCCGGAAAAAGAGATCCGCCCGAAAGAATTATCACGTTGACGAACGGATTTCCATTTTTTCTCCAAATTTTCTCTTACGCGCGATCGTCCAACCAGCTTTACCGTGCCGGATGCTCTATATCGCGAGCTGCACACATCACAACAGCGCGTACAAAACGATTATACGTTAGCTCGCATCAAGTGAGCCCACCGCCGCTCGTGGACGAAAAATAATGCCCCGCCCCACTCGCTTTTTTCCACGGTGACGATTTTTCACCCGAGCATGAGAGAATTATCGATGTGCCACCCCCCAGCGCCGCCCTTCCTCGCCGTTTTCGAAATTCCCTTTTGAAGGCGTAAGCTAGCCCCTCGCTAATTGACTTTCACATTGCTTTTTAAGTGCTTTCGTACGAACGAAAGGGGGCGCTGCCGGCGACCCCGAAAACTTCTATTTGGGTCACTAGAAACGGATACGGGCGGCTATTGGCGGAGGCAGAACGCGGCTGACCCCGATGCAATTTCGTCGATGCAAGGACAAAGGATACGGTTAGTCCTGCCTCGGAAATTCCTCTCGTAAAGTGTGAAAAAAAAGAAGAAATGCACGTCCGTCCGCGTTCGGCTTCGTGCGCGTGATCTTTCGAGAAGAAGAAGAGAGAAAAAGAAGAACGAGAGAATAATTTGCAGGAGCTTCGCGTCACCGTCTAAATTGCGTGTCCCTCGGGAGGCAACCTCTTGTGCTTGGTTTCGCGATGTCGCGCGTATCCAGACCGCCACCTCTCCAGTTTAATTCGTTCGACGACAAGGAGACGAGGAAGATGGGAGACAGAGGAGTCAAAGAAGGATCGCGAAAGGAGGGTGGACGAGGTGAGCGACGAGACGACGACGGCGGCGTCTCGGAAATTCTATTGCGCGGTCCAATTCAAACTTAATAAAGCGTCATGCACACCGACCAGCCGCGACCCACCCTCTAGCTCGAACGGGCATTTTTCCAGGACTGCGAAGAAGGAGGAGGAGGAGGAGGATGGCGAGGGAAGAATTGAATGCGCTGAATGCTCATTTACCGGTACCACCGCCCCCGTCGGTGCGTTTCGAGCGGTTAGAGCTGTTGCGTGGACGGAGAAAATGGAAGATGAGGGGAGGGACAAGAAGACGGTGGAGGGAGGTGAGAGTAGGAGGAGTGGAGAGACCGTTGAGACTGTGAAGACCGTTGGGGATGGGTGGTGGAGAAGAGAGGGTGGCAGAGGCCCATCGTCATCTACTAGCAGCAGCAGCAGCAGCAGCAGCATCCGCCCGCAACCGCCATCCTCGTGGAATCCTTAATATAGTCCGTAGACCGAGGAGATTGTCGAGGGGCGAAAGGGTGAGAATGGCACGCGAAAGGGGATTCTCACCGTGGCTAAAATTACGTCCCTCGCTATGCTATACCGGGATAAATAGGCCGCAGGACTCGAGTCCTGTCGAGGGCGACGAGGGTCGAGTTCCACGAAACCTCCTCCACCTACCACCTCCGTCGTCTCCATCCTCCGTCCTCTCGGTCACCCGAGCGACTCGCACTTTACTCGGCCAGATGATAAAGTGGAATTTTCGACTTCCAAGGATGCCTCCGTCGTCGATTCCGTTCCGCGATCGAAGGAGAAAGAAAGATAGAGGGGGTGGAAAAAGTGAAGGGAGAACTAACCTGGTACCTTCGAACTCGTATTCGTCAAAAGGATTTAGTACGGGGCGGAGCGAGCGATAAATGACTTTGAAGATTTTCCTCGGAAAGTATCGTACTCGCGTGCGCTTCCACTCTTCTTCCGAAGAGAACAAGGAAAAAACAAGATATTCCTCGTTGCCACCGGTATGGAGAGTGGAACGTGAGAAACGAAGATCTCCTGACGTTGGAATTTTTCAAATTACCTCCGTCAAGCGGATCCGGCTTCCAAGCTTGAAAATTCTCCGACTGTCCTCTTCTCGTTCTCTTGCTATTCCCATACGGAGGAAGCAGACAACGGGCGGACGACGGGAAGACAAAGGATTCGTTAATCGCGCCATTAGGGCGGTATTTGAGCTGGAAATTCGTATTATGCATACACGCGGCCCTTGATCCGTTCGCTGACCCGCTAAACGAGAAAGGAATTTCCGCTCTACCTGCCGAATAAACTCGCAACGAGACCAGGCTTTTGCGATCTGATTTCTCTTCGCGACTATCTCCCTGCTCGAGACATTGTAACGCTCGGAAAATGACGGTGGCTGACGCTCGTGGAATCGAGAGCGTTTTCGTTTGTGCCACTCGAATAATTCGCATCTCAGTCATCGTCACGGAGCCTCATCCTGTCTTCCGCGCATCGATCGAATGCCCTGAATATTTTGCGGAAATAATGACGCACCGAGTGCCCTCGTAATTTCGCGGTGCATCATTGTCATCGTCGACCGCGTCGCATCCTCCTGGCACGGCCCACGGTAAGAAGCTTTTCGTTATTAAAAGCTTGCTCCGAGGAACTTCGAGAACCCGAGAGTCGCGTGAGAGGCGCCACGCGGCGTCACGTGTCGCTTGCCAGAAGCACGCGAGGAAAAGAGGTGAAAAAAAGCAGCACCCTTGCTCGTTTCGTCGCCCTAGTCGTGACACGTCGATCGTGTCGATAATTACGCTAATGCGAGCGGTGACGGTGCGCTTTCGAGTGGCCATGATTTTCGTGGCACGACATAAAGTATAAGGGCACGCCAAGTAATATAAGGGCCAGCGATAAATGTCTCCGAACTGAAGGAGAATATCAAAAGAAACTTTCGTGTGTTCTCTCTCCACGATCATTTCGTAGCTCGGGGTGCGTAATTATTTCTCTCGAAAGTATTCGCGTTCTACCTAACTTTATGATGCGATAAAAATCTCTGTCTCTCTCTCACACACACACACGCACTTAACGACTTGGAGAAACTCGAGCTGCCGATAACAAATCGGCATCGAATCGGGAACGGCAATTTGCACGGATATCTTCGATTATTGGGCGAACTGAACGAGGAAAGCACGCCATTGCTGCCGTTCCCTAGTTATCTCCGCAGAGAATGCGGTTTCCGACGTCGAAATCCGAGAGAGCCCACGGAACGGCATAGCGTGATCCCGCCACGGTAGTCCCATTTGCACGTGGAGTCGTAAACGCAACGAGGTCGGGCGTAAATATTGCTTTGTAACAGCAGAATGTAGACGCGTCGGTTACGGGAGTTCCGGGGAATTTCGTATTTTATTTTAGGGTGTTTCGCGAACTCGAGAAAGGAACGAAGAATAGATACGATGGAATAAGTCCCTTCTTGAGAACTGTTCGGATGCACACGGTAATTTAATCGCGTGACGAATAATTCAACAATAAACAGGACGTGCAAACGTTCAAACTTATCGTTTAACTAATACCGGTTAACTTGCTAAATCGAATAAGCTCGCATAGAGTTTACTATTACTGACCACTCGCTTATTAGCGGACGCGTTGGAACGAGCTTTCACTCTTCTTCGTTCGCGTCTGCCAACTGAGAATCGATACAAAAAAAAAAAAAAATTAAACAAATCAATCGTTGACTTCCTTCGATCAACCGTCAATCGCCTTAAAGAACAAAGTCACCCTCGCTGGCCGTTTCACCTGGCAACTCTGTGTTCGCACCCAGCCACGGCAGAGCGCGTCGTCGACAATTCGATTGGCACGGTCGCGAGGACAGGTAAATAAATAAATGTATGGACAGATACGTCGATACGTAGATCGCAGCCCGATAGATGGGGATATAGGATAGGGCCGTTGAATAGATACACATAGGGTAAAACGAGGAGTAACGAGGAAGAGGAGTGGAGAGAGACACGAGGGTAGATGCGATGGTGCATCGGTGGTCGCAATTATATCGTCATGTAAATGATCCGGCCGAATTAGCAGGCGGCCGATTAATTAATGCCGTGCCGCCGTCGTCGGTCCCCGTCGACGGTGTTACCGTTCCCGTGTTACTCTCCATTGCCACTGCCGACGTTGTTGGTAACGGCACCGAGCCTCGGTGCTTCCCTATCGATCGTCCAACGCTGTCACGGCGAGTGATTGCAGTTGCGGCAATTAGCATAATCGCGATGCACCACCCTGCCCGAGGCTCTCCTCCAACCCCACGCTCCTAGTGTCTCTCCTCCTCCCGTTACTGGTTCCACGGCAATATTTTCATTCCACCGTCAGCTCATTCTCGCGGGGAGGAGCAAGCCGCCGAGGAAATTTCCCTGTCCTGCGAGAGATCGCGACGATTTGCCAGGGTGTAGAATCGAAACACGGACGGAGTAAGGAGGAGGATCGTGTTGGATCGTTTATCTCACTTCCTTCGTCGCGTCAACGCGATGGGGAAGGGAGGACGCGGTTGCACCCCCTCCGCGCCGGAAAATGGATTAAACAATCAACGCGCGCCGCTTCGTCGCGCTTAACGATGTTGTTAATCGAATCGCGCTTACGAATCGCTCGGTCTCGTCCCGATTACGCGGTAATGTAATAGGTGAGAACGAAATCGTTTGCTTTGCGCTTTTCCGCGCAGATTGCGAAATCAAACGACTGCTTTTATCTAACGTTCAACGAAGGGTTTCGTCGTAGTCATGGTTGTAGTCACGGTGGTGAGTGGTGGTGGCTTCGATGCCTAGACGTTCGCTTTAAAAGGGATAATCCGGGGGATCCAGGTGAAAGTTTAATGCCGCGTTACTTTTGTATCGATCTCCAGAGTGTCGCGGTGACGGTAGCAATGGGCTCGCGAGGTAGCTCGCGCTGGAAAAAATCAACTATTCGAACCACGGAAATTTCGTTTCCCGTGGGGCCCACATATCGCAAAATTGCTCGATGCTTTCCTGGAGAAGCCCCGTCGTCCACGTCCTGCTCCGACTTGAGTCTAAACTTTGGTACAAAGAGTGTACACTGTCCGCGCAGGAAAATGGATTAAACAATCAACGATGTTCTTAATCGAATTGCACTTATTAATCGCTCGATCTCGTCCCGATTACGCGGTAATGTAGTCAGTGAAAACGAAATCGTTTGCTTTGCGCTTTTCCGCGCGGATAGCGAAATCAAACGACTGCTTTTATCTAACGTTCAACGAAGGGTTTCGTCGTAGTCATGGTTGTAGTCACGGTAGTGAGTGGTGGTGGCTTCGATGCCTAGACGTTCGCTTTAAAAGGGATAATCCGGGGGATCCAGGTGAAAGTTTAATGCCGCGTTACTTTTGTATCGATCTCCAGAGTGTCGCGGTGACGGCAGCAATGGGCTCGCGAGGTAGCTCGCGCTGGAAAAAATCAACTATTCGAACCACGGAAATCTCGTTTCCCGTGGGGTCCACATATCGCCAAGTTGCTCGATGCTTTCCAGGCGAAGCTCTCGTTCTCGGCTTTGCCCCGTCGTCCACGTCCTCCTCCGGTTTGAGTCTA
This sequence comes from Tiphia femorata, assembly GCA_944319695.1. NCBI lineage: Eukaryota > Metazoa > Arthropoda > Insecta > Hymenoptera > Tiphiidae > Tiphia > Tiphia femorata. Next base: position 6,286,328 of record OX090899.1, read on the forward strand.
AACTTTGGTACAAAGAGTGCACCCCCAGCTGGGCCGCGAGAGGGTCGAGCCTAAAAATCGATACTGGTATCCAGACGCGAACCGAGAGTCCCCGAATAATTTCCAAGCTGTGTGTCGCTCGTCCTTATTCGAGAAGAATGCTTCGAGATGCGAGTAACTTTTACTCGGCCCGTGTCAGCGCGCGAATTCGAAAAACGTCGAGAATCGAGCAAACTTCCGGTTTGACTGACGGATCGCGAAACTGGAATGTCGTTTCTCGTGGCACGCCGTCCTCGTGGGTGGACAAGCGTAGGGAAGAAGCGAAGGAAGCTTTACGTAACGCGTCCGTCGATACGGACATATTCACTTTCGAGTAGCATTGGCATCGACGTATTTACCGTCGTAAACGAATCGAGATGCGAGCAACTTTTACTCTGCCTCCGATGCAACACGTCACGGGTAAGGAATATATTTCGAAGGAATTCTGGAAATTCCGGGACCACGAGAGAATTCGAAGTGGCCGTGGTGGAAGCTCCAACTACGAGGAAAGTATTTACCATTACAATCGAATTCGCCAAGGCTCTCGAGATAAATTCGAGACGGAGAAAGAGAGAGAGAGTCGGTGGGATATTCCTAGGAGTCACGAATCCGCCTTAATATCTCGGGCTCGCCCTCTGGCTGGCTGGGATCGCTGGAGCCACTATAGATTCTCGATATATCGACGACGATGAAAATGGCACCAGCCAGCGTCGCGTCGCCCTTACCGTAGGCCGTTCCCAGTAGGGTGGAGTGTCGAAGCGTCTCTTTCACGTGCCACCGCGATCGAGGGATGAATCGGTAGATCGAGGGGCTCGTATCGGTACCGGGGCTACGACTTCCACGCTCCCGCATTCCACGATATATTAAATACCTGAGCACCACCTGAATTTCCGCTTACGGCCCGCCGCAGTTACCGCAGAGACGTCGGAGAGCCTCGTTTATGCGTACCTATCGCGCGTCAAAGTGTTGGTGCGTCGTTGGGAGGGAGACGCAGACGCCAGAGCCCCCGCAGTATCGGGAGTTTCCAGAACGAGTAGACGCGATGTTTCGATCCGATGAAGGAGAGAATTCTCTCTCGAGGGAAGGTGTATTGTAAATAAACAGCTAGGGACGAGCTCGCGATCGATCCTATCAAATCGTATTTAAATTTCAAAGTGGTACCTGGACGGAAGATGGAAAAAATTGTTCGGTTTACGAGAAGTCGATGCGATGGTTATCGTTGCGAGAGAGAAAGAGAGAGAGAGAAAAAGAGAGATATGAGGAAACTGAGATAAGCAAAAATGGAACATCCCAGCTCCCCTTATAAAATGGCTGATTCCACGAGATGCGTGCCAGTGTTCGGCGGAAATCTCTACTTCCCGACTTTAACTGCCGCAATACGTCTCGGTTACGGCCTACTTTTATCACAAGACGCTCACTCTTCCGCGGGACCGCGTCCAAGAATTTATAACGCGCGTATGTATGAATCTCGGTGCCATTTTGTCCTAGTTTCCTCAACGGATAAACCTTCTGCTTCGATTCTTCTTTCAATTTTTAGTCTCTCGGATGGTCCTCGATAAAACTCAAACGTCTTGGAGATCTCGTGGTTCCATTTCGGAGGAATGTAATTCGTGCTCCGAAAAAAATCATTGGAGAGGTTCAGTTTCCAGTTTTATTTTACGATGCAAAGGAGCGAGTCTGGCCACAATTTGCCATTAAAGGGTGACCGGCGACCCCGCCCGACCGCGCAGTTCGTTACAGCGAACGGCGCACACCCGGTGAACAAAAGTCGCTCGCGGTTTCCGGAAGGAGAAGGGAGGAAAAAAAAGTCTGGACACCCGGATACGTGGGAGGTACCGTTCGTGAGCGGCGAAATGGTCCACGACCTTTAAACCGAGCTGAATGGATTCGGCGAGCGACGCTATAGTTGTCTGAGACCGGAAGTCGGAGGCTTTGCGAACACAATGGCGGCACGAGGAGACTGGGTTGGGTTAGAGCGCGTAGAACGAGCATGGTGAGTTCGCGAAGCGTGGAAACGGAAGAAAACAGCGAAGGAGAGAAGCCTCGAGAGTTCCGGCGAAGAAACGAAGAACGCTTTGGCCGGGGTGGACAACGCCCGGGAAAATGCTTCAGCCCATCTCCGTTGATTTTTAGAATTCAGCAGTCCAGCGCCTTTGTCTCGATTTGAAAGAAAACTCGACGGTGTTTTTAAGCGAGAGCTTAACTTTTCGTTTAAATTTTACTGGAAGATTTATTTTTTTTTTAAGAGAATAGCACTCAGCTTAGAGTAACATACTTTCCTTACGATTGGGGAAGCGTGGAATCGCGGAGCACGTGAGCTCGGATTGCCTCCTACTACGTAAGCAGAGAGATATTAATTAACGACTGTGCGCCAGTATATTCGGCCGACTATGCAGGTGAGATTCTAAAGAGAGATCGTGGGATCGAACGAGGAAGTGGGCCAAGGCCTTCGTAGAATGAAGCCCTAGCTATTCGAAAGCTCGAGCGCCTGTTGTAAGGATCGATCGTATCGCGAAATCGTTTTCCAGGAGGCGGAAGAGAGAGAAATTTAAAGGGGGAGAGCCGAATAGAAGGGGAGATTCTCGTGGTGTCAACCCTCCAGGGCGCACAATGACGGTTACTGAATGCCCTTACAGGGTTTGGTCGCGCGATCGAGCGTGGCTGGAAAACTCGCGGAAAGTCGACTTTCCCGGCGCACACTTTGTGCGAGAGGAAAATGGGAGAATCTTCGAACTTCGGCGCGTCTTCCATCGAAGTGGAGATGGAATTTTTCGTCGGAAACAGTTATCTGGGTAATGCTTAATGGGAAACATCGATGATAATATTCAACATTAAATTGTTGACGGTCCATTCCTCATCGTCGTTCGACCCCAAGTTGTGCCTGGACTGCGTCCACTGCGTTACTTCCTCATTCTCTCTCTCTCTGTTCTCTTCCTGTCTCTCGCTCTCTCGTGTCACTCTCCCCATGCGCAGCATCCTCGATACTTCGAATATTGGCCTCGTAGCAATGCCGGGAACGGCCACGTGGATTGTTCGTATGCCACGAAATGTCCGATGGCTGGGGTAAACGCGGTTGCAAACTGTTTCGGAACTATCGACAGAAGTTTCCGCCGACGAGCACGGATTTAATTAAATATCGCGAAGCCTCGCCCCCGCGCTACGTGTAATGCAACGTACGAGGCTCGCGCACACCTTCGTGCTTCGTCTATGAGAGCAAACGAGCAAGGGTGGTGAGCGATGGGGGAAGGTTTACAAAGAATTCGATCGATACGATTCTCTTCGAGAGCCTGTGCACAAATGAAAGATATATGTACAGGGTGTTGCGAAGACATACACGGCAGTATGTCGGGTTGCCTATCCAAAAATCTGCAGGCGCTCGCTCTGCTGACCGACAAGAGAGCGTGGAGGGGAGCAGCCTGCTGATCTACTAATGCTAGGTGGCACTGGACGAGGCTGAGAGGTTGACGCTCTCGATTCGTGCCTCGTCCTTATATTAACCGCACTTCAATTATATTGAATGCACTTTACCGACCGGTAAACTTTTTGAACTGCTTTTTTGTTAAGCAAATTAATAAACCGGTCGGTAAGCGTTGGGGACAAAAAGCCGATTAATAGTTTACCGGTCGGTAAAGTGCATTCAATATAATTGAAGTGCGGTTAATATAAGGACGAGGCACGAATCGAGAGCGTCAACCTCTCAGCCTCGTCCAGTGCCACCTAGCATTAGTAGATCGGCAGGCTGCTCCCCTCCACGCTCTCTTGTCGGTCAGCAGAGCGAGCGCCTGCAGATTTTTGGATAGGCAACCCGACATACTGCCGTGTATGTCTTCGCAACACCCTGTATATATTTAATGCGAGTTATTTGCGTAAAACGATTATCCGATTGTTTGCGACGAAGAGTGCGCCGTAAAGTGAGCAACGAGGTCGCTAAAAGCACGTTGAGAAAATCCTTCGAAGAATCGGTATGTACCCATTGGTACGAGGAAATCGATTTGTAAGGAAAAATGCCCGCTGGAACGTGCCCGAACGCGCACCTGCCTTCGAAGCGCCTTGCACACGGCTGATGAAACTCGAATCGGGGAGTATTGCAAAAAAAGTCCAATGCACGTACGAAAACTGCAACGGATAGACTCTGGAATCGATGAAAAGCATTTGCCTCGCGCTTCGACGGAGGTATTATGCGGCGTGCAACCTTCTGTGCATTTTTCCACGCGTCGCCCATTCAATTTTGCACGGAGAATTCGCGTTTCAAGTGGCACACGAGTGTACGTAACGCGTGCGCACCGTGAGCGCACAATTGAACGGAATGAGATAATCGGGCGGCAAAAGTGTCACAAGGGATTTATCAAAATCGTAAGAAAAAGGAAGTCCTTCGGACGAACGATCCGTTCTCGCTTATTTCGATTCGACTCTCGCGCGCGTCCCGTTTGCGACGCTCACCATTGGTTAATTGAAACAGCCGTGAAAAGGGCTCCTCGCTCGGTTCTCAAGTTTTCATATTTCATCGTAAGTACCGCCTTCATTTCCTGGAGACGTGCGTCCTTCTTCCCGTTCGCAACGTTTGTCCGGTCCCTTCGAAATCCAATAATTCGCAGAAGCAAATAAATAGAAGATCGAACTCGACGTGCGCCTTTGCCGGAAGCGCTTGTCGTTTCGATCCATCGTCGAATCTTCGTTTTTGCTCGCAAAGAGAATCTCGATCATAACTCGGTACAGGATGCCGGAGAGCATTTAATTTTAGCGAACGACACGCGCAGCTATGCGCCTCGCGTCAACGGTGCGCGCGCTCTTTAATGGGAGGGAATGATTCGATTCCGGCGAATGGGGTTCGACCTCGTTACTCGAGCGAGCAAGAGAAAAAGTCACTTCTCTCTCTCTTTCTCTCTCTCTCTCTCTCTTTCTCTCTCTCTCTCTCTCTCTCTTTCTCTCACATGCGCATTTTATGGATCCATTCGAATTTCCCATGGTGGACGGAAACAAAAAAAAAAGGGGGAGAGAGAAACGAAAAGGGAGGATGTAATACCAGTATGAATTTTGGAAGATTCGCGAAAAACGAAGGGACACGGGCACGAAACGTAGAAGTGCGGTCGTCCATTATTTAAAGACCTGTAAAAGAGGGAAGCAGAATGTATAGAGAAGGGGGAACGACGACATCGGATGAAAGGAGAGGGAGGTGGACGAGGCCAGCCTCTCTCGGAAGTTCATAACGAGCCTGCACAGTTTCTCCGACGGCGTCGCTAACCGGCCGATCGATATACTACAAGCGCGGGGCGTCCGATCGCAAAAACGCGGCTTCGAAATATCGGGCCGGCTTTTTAGGCCGCACTCAACAGCACCCCTAGTACTTTCCCTTCGTTCATCTCGCCCACCTCTTCTTCCGCCACCACTGACAAATCGTCCATCCACACGTTCGCTTTCCACCAATCGCGCGTTCTATCGCGAAGAACTCGCAAAAAATCCCTTGGCTCCGATTCGCAGCGCGTAAGACGAAAAAAGAAAGATAGTGGAGAATATTGAAATGCCTGGGATAAATTTTTCGACATACGAAAAGCGCAGCTGAGATTATTGCGTCACGCTGCTCGAAGCGATTCTCTAGGAGAACGAGTCAATTATTGATCGGACAAGTCTCGATGGAAGCGTGTACACCTAATTGGAAACTACGTGTGCGTCGTTTAAAATTTTGTGGTAATAATAAATCTACGTGACAAGCAAAGTGAAGTATGTAGAATATCGCCGAATAAAAGTGATTTTAAATATAAATGATTCGTTCGCCCATGATCGTAATGAATGCGTGTTTTAAGAAGATGAAGCTAAGTTAATTGAAGATTGAGATTGAAATATGAAAACGGATCGCAAATGGCACATTGTCGAGGTCATTGAATTAAAAGCCGAATACATCCACTCCGCAATTCGAGTCTCTCACCTTTAAGGGAAGCCTCGGAAATGGTGGAAGGGCAAGAAGGAGACACCTATGTGATTAATTCAGAAATCCCGCCTCGAATTTCTTGGTAATGGCGGATAACGGGAACGACGTACAAGAGCGAAACTCTCCCGTTCTTATGCAGCTTAGGAAGCTCCAGAACGAAGATCGTAATTGTAAAATACGACGTTGTAAAATAGCTCCACTTGCTCCTGCAAACGTCTCCGCGACGAGCTTCTTCTACTCCGTGGGTTTCTCTTTTTCCACCTCTCTTCCCAGGATTATGCGGCGAAATGAAACCCACTATTACAATTCCACGCGTACTATTCGACTTATCCCGGTGATTCATTAGAAAGGAAATAATATATGAATATGACCACTGTCGCACAGAATGCTTTAGTTTAAAAATTCACGGCCTCTTCAATAATCTGATCACCACTACCGCACGCCTCGTCGATAATGTGCGAGTCCATTCGGCTCAATGAATAAATAAATAACACACGCGGCAATGACTAAATGCGCAATCAATATTTCTACAATTCACGGACTTTTTTTTCAACCGCGATTCCGTCCATAATTTTAACAGGAGGAAATGTGATATTTTTCAATATGCGAGTGACATCCTCGTTCGCAAAATCCTTCTCTCTCTCTTTCTCTCTTCGCGCCACACACACATTTAAGCTCCTACGATCGATATCGTTCACTCGCAATCTCGTCAGATCCTCGTGTCACTCACGACCGGTTCATCGCGAAGATAATTATCAAAGGGTGACGTTGGATAGACGACACGAATTCTGCAAGCCCGTGACTAATGTCGATTAATCGTCAGCCTTAACGACTTAAGTGAGGACGAACTGCATTTGTCGATGACATTTCGATAGCAAGAACGAATATTAAATCAAATAATTCTTTCTTACCATTATAGCTATTTCAATTAACATTTTTTTTAGAATATTCCTAGTCACTTATCAAAATATCAAGAATGAATAATAAATAAACAACGTTGTTGTTCGAACGTCCGATAATCGTGGGTACATTCGCGGACTATCAAACGAACGAAAAGATATTTAACCCAGACTACAAACGTTAAAGCCACCGAGAAAAATATATGACGTATAAATAAAGCAGGAAGTTCAATGCACGCATCGTTACGAAGAGAACGACGTAATGGCTTAATACGATGCTACGTTTTGGCAGCCGTGCGCGTTATTAATCCCGCGCATGAAATTCGCGCCATTGTGCGCAAAATTGAATCTATTATTTTGCATGTCGAACACAAATTAAACGACAACAATTAGGAATTGTATTCGCGTGTCGCGTATTCGCCAGTACCTCCTCCTCGTCCTCCATAAAATACGAACGTGCTTCTACAATACCAATTTCCGCGAACGAGTCGTAATCGTGCGATCAATTTTCTACAAAAATTGTTCAAGCGCGCTCCCCGCAAGATCCCATCTTTACGAAATTCTCGAGGAACGTCAAGAGAGAGCTTCAAGAGAAACCGACTTCATCCCCAGAGACTTTCGAGGTATTCCGTGCTCTTAAACTTTGCATATCGGATTAACCGGTGATGTTCCTGTGGATCCTTTGTGAATGCGAAGGTGAGTGGATTACGTTTAGAAAATAGCGTTACATCGCCTAGGCACGTCTAAGTATCTAACGAAGAACTTACAAGGTGAGCCCGGATAATGAAATTCTCTTTCTTTGAGAGAAGATAGGCTAGAGATTTCCGAATCTTGCATGAAACCAAATTCCAAAGAGATCCGAGGATTCGTTCGAGATTTCATTCCGAACCGAGGGTTGATCTAAAATAGAATCGCAAATTGTCTAGAGTTTAGGAAAAGGTAAATTAAGGGTAGTAAAGAGAGAGTGAAAGCTTTATTGTCTTCTAAAGGGACTCAAGGGAATATCTTAGGTTAATACGTAACCACTTCATTAATGAGCGCAGGGCGCAGAGTCTTTTAAATTTAGCTCTGTGCCCATAATTTTGGCACCCACTGTATATTGCCTTCTCGCAAGCATCGCCATTAAGGCATCAGCACACACCGGGTATTCGCGTCACGATCTGCCATCCCGCACTTTAGATCGATGATGGTTCTAATTTGATTAGTGTTTACCCGCACGTGTGAACACGCATGCGCACGCAATCGGCAAGCCTACTGTTTCCGGTGCACGTGTATATACGCGAGGGTACGAGTCAGAGGTGACGATCTGACTAATGACAGTTGAAGGAATGTGCGGGTCGCAGAGCACTATATCACACTCCTGATTTCGTCGAAGATAGAGTAGGTTTCGCGATTCTTCGGACAAATTGAATCACGACACGAATAAGCATCATCCGGTGCAATCCGTCTGTAAACTTGGCTAGGACAAAAGGTCATTCGAATGGACTCGTGATTATATTTTCCAGTTAACGACTAGGCTAAGATACGAGTCAGCTTTATCTACGTGCAAAAGGTCTAACTTTTTTCCACTACCCGAGTGTATTCGGTAAGGAGCAGAGGGGGTGTAGTAGGTGCGATTAAAACTTTAAATGAATCCGGAAAAGTCGAGCTGAAAACACGAGATCTAACGGATTTGGCCACTCGAGAGGGCAAAGTAGGACTCCGACTACTTAAGCAGTCCTCTCGCGAACGCACCCGACCCCTAGTAGGAAGATCGATGCTTCGAACCGTCTGAAATGGCGTACCCCTGCCCGGATACCTACGGACATAATGACTCACGTGTGACAAGGTGTGCGAGAGAATTGAGAAAGTGGATGGCAGAGAGAGAAAGAGAGAGAGAGAGAAACAGCTCCACCACATAGAGCACTCGCCACAAAGTCGCTAATAGGGATTAGAGGACCTGCGATGTGGTAGGTCGAGGCGTCCATCGTCGTCGTGTAATGGCGCCTCTCGAACGTCATTATAATCCGTGGTCTCTATCTAGTTCGAGCAAAGTGACTCAAAATTCGCACCACGAAGTGACAGCTGCGTCAGAGACTATATTAATTCTTCCTCGCACCTCGTCCAATTCCTCCTGTATTCGCCCTACCTCATTAATACTATAATCTTCCGCTACGTCCTAGATACATTTACTACGAGCTACTTCCACTCACGTCATCAATCACAGACCCACTGCGAGAGCCACGAATGGGCGTGCCCGTAGTGTCTCGCACGGCTAAGACACGTGCAGTCTACATCGAGACAGTCACTCGTCTAAGATCCTAGCTACAAGCAAGCCAAATGAGAATTGGGTTGACGGCGAGCAAACGTACCAGCAACGGAGTGGACCATCGATCCGCGAAATTTTCGGATTCTCCTTTGCCCTGCGCCTGCGCAGCGCGTTTACGCGCCAATGAAATGTTACGAGAATCCTCGCGTGGAGAATTATTCACTCCGCGTATTGTTTTATTATTATTAGAGGTCCCGAAGCCCGAAAGCATCGAGGCACCGTATCATGCACGATGTTTGCCGTGTGCTCGACCGAGGATAGGTACGTTCCGTTCCAGTCCACGCCAACTTGACCGCCAACTGGGTAATTGAGCTTAAAGGACGTGAAGTTAAGGCGTTTACTGCATCACGGCTTGACGTCATTATATCCATCACTGTTATCCAGCCCGACATCACGACCTGCCACCCTTTTCCCCGTAGGTGCCCAAACTATCGTACCGAATGAAATTCGGCAAGCCGTGAAGTTACACTTAGCTATTTCATTCGCAGTCCTACTCAACCCGAACAGAGTTGTCTAAACTGCGCGACCCGAGGGTACTCCGAAATGAGAGTTAATTTTGACCATGATTTCTTTCAGTCGAACGAAACTTCGACAGAATTTGAGAGAAGTGTCAAGAGCCTCCAAGGATTCTCCAATAAAATTCCGAAATCCGGTGAAACTCTCGAGTGGTTCGGATAAGCATGATAATTCTGGTATGTCTTCGGGTTCCACTTATCTCTTATCGCGATAGCATATCCGGTGACCCATTCCGCGGTATCACTCAATTCGAGCCTTACCCACAGATCGGTCTCCTATCACCGAGTCCTGGCACACATCCGGTTGTATCGCGTATCCTATATTGCTTTCGAGGGTGCTATCCTGTCAGCGACAGGTAGACAGCGGCCCTGTCAGGACTCATCGGAATGCTTCGGTCGGCACTCGAATAAATCACGAGGCGCATAATTAATTCGGACGATTGTTTGTCACGCGGCAATATCGATGAAGCAGGTTATCGGCTGCATGCTAAACACGAGTTCCCTCTCGCTTCCGCTTTCGTTGCCCTTCTCGATCGAGAGGCTTTAACGGCCTCGTCCGCGTACCTTAAACGATTGGGGGGCGGGCGGTCATTAAATTGTAGCGGTGGTTATGCGCGCGCGTTCACTCGTCGAAATAATTGCCCGACGAAACACTGTGGCACGGTCAAATATCGCAGAGAATGTACCGACGAAGGCGTTCGAAGGCGCACCCTTGACGACCGGCGTCGAGAGTCCTTTGAAAGCAAACGGAAAAAAAGAAAGGAAGAGAGAATTAAACAGACCGTTCTCGAACCGACGATATCCATTTCCTTTTGCCAATGAATACTAGCGGTCCGACAACGAACGCGATAAAATTCTCTCTCTCTCTCTCTCTCTCCCTCTCTCTCACGTAAATTGGCGTACACGGGGGCTTCGTTAAAACCGCAAACGGTAGTCAGGCGTTTCTATGGGACGCGAGTGGAAAATAATTCGGTGGGATGCCCACTCTCGGTTGGTGGCCCGTCCGCAATCGGTCCTCGTATTTTTCCGCAATTCGGTGGGCGACAGGCGACGCGTCAGGAATGAAAATAATTCCAACTGATTTTCGACGTACGCGCGTCGCATCGAAGATGCATATCCCGCTCGTTAAAGTATTTAGACCCGGCAATTGCGCCCACTCGCAATTCCACTACCCGTTCTACTCTCTCGATGGTCGTCGGGCGACGAGCGGAGGGTGGCGTCTGGGACGCTCCTGCACGCCTGTCCCTTTTCAAAATTTCGCCCGGTGTGAAGTTATTAAATTAACCGGGGGGCTACTAGCGATGCGCGTATAAAACCAGGCGAAATAATTAAACGACCAGTCGCGGACTACCGCCGACGGTACATTAGCGGTTAAATATGAAATAAACGAACGTGCGCGGCGAACCTCGTCGATCGGCCGGTCCAGGTTTCCCCGTGTGCCGAATCAAGGACGCTTAAGCGATTAATCGGCTACATCGGTGGTTGGGATTTTTCGTTGTTAATTCGTGCCTCGGCTTTTACCAATGATTATCCTCCCTCCCTTCTCTACCCCGCGTCCCTTCTCTTTCTCGTAGCGCAAAAGCGGATTACTCGACAAATTTAATATTTTACTCGAATGACACGGGCGCTCGGCGCGGACGCGAGTGCCAGTAAATTAAAAGGATATACGGTTATCGAGTCCATCGGACAAATTTAACGTTGCATCTTTCATAGGCCCCTCTTTCTTTACTAATCCGACAATTTCCACGTGGATTTATTGTACTTTTAACGTCCCCGTTCGACGAGCGAACGAACGGGTGCGCTCGTGCGGACGGTACGCGACGATCGAACGGGAGAATCACGACAACGTCGGTCGTTACAAAACCACGTTGACGACTCGACGACCACCGGCAACCGAGCGAGAGGCCGGATAGGTCGCGGCCGATCGATGCGGAGGATTTCAATTAAGCGGGGGGAGGAGGGAGGGTGAGAGAAAGAGGAAGAGAGAGAGAGAGAGAGAATGAGAGAGCACGAGAGCGAGAGACAGAGAGACGGATAACGAAAAAGCTACCTCCGCGTGGTCCCTGCATTCTCGAGTACGCGAAAGGCGGTGGGAGGGTGGAGAAGGAAAAGGAGCGAGCGGAAGGACGCGAGAGAGAACGGCGAGGCGAAGGGCGTGGTGCAACTCCAAGTTCTAAATGCGACCTCGGGTTTGCAAAACCTCCGTGCGCTTTCATTGAGCGGTTGCTGGTTTCAATTGAGGTCCGGGGACTTCCCTCGCAGCCTCGTCCACGGCGAATTCTCTCACTCCTCTTTCTTCTCCCTCAGCCTCACCCTCTCTCTTTTACCACCCTCCGCACATATTCGAGGATGCACGCGCGCGCGCAGACACACACCCCTTAGTAACTTCTGGCTGGCACACGCGCGCCCTTCTTCTTCCACCAGCCGCCTACACCACACACGTATTCCTTCCCTCGTTTGTTACGTCGTCGTTCACGTAACACGCGTACACACACACGCGCGCACGTGAGAGGGGCACAAGCGCACAGAAACACGTGCGCCCGCATGACCGCGCGCCGCATGCACGGTGGTTATCGAGTAATTGGTATCCGATTCGTCCGCCCTCACGAGGCCTCACGAAAGTTAGCCACCGCATTTCCCATCAAAGCCGTCCTGCACCCGGAACAAACCACCGATTTCCGGTATTTGCGACTTCGTTCCTTCGGCGGGCCTGGGTTACTCCCACCAACGAACGTTCTCGCCCTCGTCTCGGCCCCTTCTCCGTCGTCTATCATCGACGCCGAATACGCAAACCGATAATTGATTTGACCGAGTCGGTTCACTGGGCGGTGGCGGCGACGAGCACGCGAGATCGCGGAATCTCAAAATTACACGAAGGTCGAGAAATCGATATATCCTGGGACGGGAGGAGGCTCGACATAAAATTGGAAAACGCGACACGATGTGCACCGTCAACGACGAATGACGCGACCTCGAGGACAAATACGCGGAGAGACGGGGTGACTGGTGGGACTAGGGTACAGGAGGGCACAGAAGGGTCCTCGAGCAAATTATTCTCACTCGCGTAATTCCCGGGCAAACGTGAATAATTGAAGTGACGCGCGGGCGCGACCGATCGATACAATTAATTCGATGTAATATCGCTCGTCCCAGGGTAATTAGTAAAATTATAATTGTTACAATTGCGGCTGGGATTCGTATCGAATGAATGCGGGCTGCGCGCGAGACCCATCTGCGAAAATTACTCTCTTCCAAATCTCCCCCTACGGCTAAAGCCGCCTTTCGTGCGATGAATCATAAGATCGGGTTACCTTTATTGCATATATAAATCCGTTAGGGGAACGTGTTATGGGTGAGCCGATGCCGCGATATTGCGGCGGTTGACCCACATAATTCGTTAGACCGTGACTTACATACCACGAGGATCAGCAGGGGGGTGGGCGATCGGGTCAGGACCAAGGACGATTCCGTGCGCTGGACATAAAGGGCGACATTGGGAAAATGAACGAGCGGAAGAAGATAGGTGGAAGGACAGAAACAGAGAGGTAGAGAGAGAGAGAGAGAGAGGACATTGGGCAAAAGGATGGATCGATTGTGTCCAAGTGAGTTAAGGTCTGTTCCTCCTTCTGCACATCTCGCTCCATCTTCCCTCCACTCTTCCTTATATACTTTTCCGTTTCCATCTTCGTCGCTCGAGTGCTGCTTCCTCAGTCTTTCTCACTTAGACGACAATTTTTTTCTCTCTTTCTCTCTCTCCGTCTCTCAGATCCGCTCCACTTTCATCCGACTGCCAGTCCGTTTTCGTTTCGCTCGTTCCTCGCTCCTGCGATATTTCTTCCCCGTCTCTTTAAGAGTGCTCACTCGCTCACTCCCCTTCTCTATCTTTCTCTCTCTCTCTTTCTCTTTCTCAACCAGAGCAATGCCTAAGATCTCAGGCAGAAGTCGTGTAGCTCGGTTTGACGAAGGTTCCCATTTACCGCTTTTCCCATGACGAATTTCCCGCGATACGCTTCCGAGCACCGCGCCGACTCACAAAAGTTAAAACTTTTGGTTAATGAGGGAAGTTTTATTGTCGGGCATCGTTCACCCTGCCAAACCTGGGTAGTGGAGGTTATGCGGTGACGCGAGGGGCGCCGAATGTTTGCGATGGCTGCACTGGAGATTCGAAGGCGGATGGAATTACAGCCATTAATCCGTGAGGGTGAGTGACGTGAAAGGGAGAACGCGGTGGCTCGGCAATGTAACGATGTAACACTTAAACCTGGTCCTACGTAGAAAACAAATACAAACGATGAAGTTTTGATTCCCTCGAATTTATTCAATCACTGCTCGAGAACTATTTCTCATTCTCCGAATATTTTTCATCGTGGAATTTTTAAACCGTCACAGGGTTCGTACGGAAAATATCCTGCCTATTTTAAGAAAATCTTCGCGTAGAAGCTACCGATTATTTCGCGCGAGGAAAATGTCCACGGATCATGGAAGCAAACACGCTTCTTGGGATAGCACCAGAAGCGATAACTAATTATGCGCGCTTAGGTGTTACGGCTCGACGCGGTAACAGTCCGCCGTCCTGGTATCCATAAGGGCACGGAAGACGGAAGGGGGCATTTCCTCGCAACCCCGCTGTTATCCTTCCAGTCGTGGTCCCGGGGAACGTAATTATCATAAAACCGGATAGATCAGCGCGAAGCCATGAACCCGCAGAGACGCCGAGATATTACGGCTGCAAGTGCCCGCAGTAAAGTTTCTCGTATGCATGTGCGCACGCTAGCCCGCGTCGGGAGTATCATCTCGTGTACGTGGATGATGGAGAGGAAAAGTAGTTACGAGGAAAAAAAAACTCCTCGTTGAAATAATACAGAGAAACATTAATTTCTCGCGATAGAGATGATGTAGAGCGAAAGATAAACACGGGCATAGAATAAAATACGTGCGATATAAAAATTCTACTTGGAGTTACTCGATGTTCTCCAGTTTCTACGAAAGAATTTGACGGAGAAGAAAAGTCGAGCGACAGGTTCTAAACGCGAGGTTGGAATTGTTCTTCTTTAATATCTTCTATTTAGATATCGAATCGTTTGAGAGAAGAGACAAAAGAGGAGTCACTTCTGCACCTTTCCACGAGACGATCCACCTACTCGTCATCGATCCCTCGCCGTTGCGCCGATGCATAATGCAGATCGCATTTTGAAGGATGAGGCCGGGAGAGAGAAACTTATTACGGCTCGTCTGCACTTAAGCTGGTTTGTTAATTATGAATCGAGCACTTCGGCGCGAGGCGGCGAGCCGACGCGAATCATTTATTTCAGCCCTATTAACGCTCGGCCCGCCCTTCCGTAGGATCAATTATTCCTCGACTCTTATATCGCGACTCCTACTTCCGATTTTTACCGTCTCTAATTACTCGGACTCCAAAGGCTACTGCAAAGGAGGCTAATAATAAATGTAAGAAAGATCGGGGGTGGAAGAGACGACTCCGATAACTCCCTTTCCTCGCTCAAGACTCTCCTTCTCCTCTCAATTATATTTAGCCAGAGACTCTCCTTTGTCTCCGGGATTACTTCTTTTCCTACCCTAATAAGGTCAATAATAGGAATCGCGAGTACTCGAACGTGCCTCGAAACCTTGAGCGAGATGCCTAAATGGGTAACGCAACGTTCCTCGTTGAAAAGGGAATCAAATCATAATTACTACGATGACAGATCTCGCTTTACCGCGCGCTCACCTCCTCGTTATTTTGTATATCCTGATTTCCACTTTTTTTCTCCCCTCTTTTTTTCAGCGGTGTGTCTGGTTACAGAAAAATTCAATTGGAGGATGTTTCGCTATGCGTGTTCTACAACGTAGCCAATTAGCTAATGGACGTTGTCTCTGTTGCCAGATACGAGCACTCTAATTTTTGGGACTATAAAAAAAAAGCTTTCTTTACAATCGCAAACATATAAATGCTTGGTTCTCATTAAAACTCCATTTTGCATTAATGCGCGTGTGCTCCTTACCTGGAAAAACAATTTTAGTAAATTGAATACAGCACAATGAGCTTCGTTTCAACATCACTGGCGATTCCAGGTATTTATTAATCCAATCTACTCTCTTTAAATACTTTGGAAAAAAATGCGTACTTCGAGCGCCATGCTGAAACTTCACAGTTCTAGTGCCGATTACTCGCAAAAGTCTAACTCGTAATTTCCACGCGATAACAGCAATTGTCCAGAAAGTTTCGTATCACGCTTGCTCGTAGTCCCGAAATGGCGCGCCGTGCTATTCCATTTCAAATTTCGTGGATCCTCTTCGCGTCTTATTCGCCCGACGAAATGACAACCTGGCTGAAATCGAGTCAGCGAAACGCGTCTGGGGGGGTTTAAATAATTCACGCGCGTATTCCTTCCGTCCTAGTACTAAACTCGGATGCTTCGATCGCCGAGGGAAACGAATTAACGAACTGCTCTGCCACTACTGGTGCACGTCGAAGCCAATTGGCCGATTGAAGGTATTCCATCGAAGATCCGCGGCCGGATGGGATAAGGGGATGGATGCGGGAGAAGGGCACGAAACAAATTTGCCGCGGGTCACGTTCCAACGAAACTCACTTCCGCGTCGAACGAACGCGGACGTCCGAAGGAAATTCCATGGCGATTCTT
Organism: Tiphia femorata; assembly: GCA_944319695.1. Classification (NCBI taxonomy): domain Eukaryota; kingdom Metazoa; phylum Arthropoda; class Insecta; order Hymenoptera; family Tiphiidae; genus Tiphia; species Tiphia femorata. Next base: position 6,302,638 of record OX090899.1, read on the forward strand.
TTATTGTTCCCGCCTTTTCCGTTTTACGGCCGCGCGCAACGATTCGATCTCATCGCGAAAGGTTATTGCGATACGCTGAAGGGACGTGAAAGCGAGTCGAAAAATGTTCACTTGGAAATGCTCGGTGTTTTTATCGAACTAAATGTACATACCTAATCAAACGTGTACATCCTCGTATAAAACCTATCACGAATAAGAACGGAATCCAAGGATTAGGTAAAGTATTTACCAGAGTGAACATGTAAATTTATATTAAGGGCACTCACAAACAACGTTGGGTTTCGTGCGAATAACTGTAGATTTGTGTGTACGTTCCTTACAAAAGCCACCCCTGTCTTCAACAGATTCTGAATTATTAACGTTTTCGTGAAAAGTAATTTTTTTCTCAGCGAGGAAGAACTTTTTATCGCGAGGAGCAGAATTTTTTAAAGCATGCATAGAAACTTTTGGAGCCCAGATGGTGGAAGGCCACGGAAAACGATGCCGACTACTTCATCGATTAAATGTCTCTTTTAACAGACGTACAAGCACATTTAAATATTAAAAGAAAGAGAAGACTGGTTATGGGACGTCGAACAAGATTCCGCGGCATCCGCGTAAAATAATTTTCCTTCAAAATTTCACATTCACCGAATAGCGTCGTGCACCACCTCGGGCTGTCACGATCGACGCGAAGATTTCCTCGCTTGCGGCGCTGTCTCCGAGAAATTCCTGAGCTTCGAAGCGTCAAGACCGCGAACCAGCGCGCAATTATGCCAACAATTTTCAGGAACTCCGTGGAAACCTCGTAAGCTCGCGAAGAGCGCGAGGAGTCACGCGCACGGAAGTGTCTCGTGAACGAGGAAGGACCACAGCTTCGTACGTGTATTCTCGTCAGACTTCCGGGGTCATGAAGTAGCAAGAATCTTCAATCTAGCGTCACCGTAGCACTGCCCGTATGCGGGACCAATTGCGGCATCGCGACGCTCGCCACCGGTGTTAACGCAGGACTCCAGTCGCTCTTGTAATTCGAAATTTACGCTCCCACATAACGCCGGACAACGGACGAATAAGTTAAAACCGTTTTTGCTCGCGTTCCAGTAGTAATACGATAAACTGAAACGAGCGCAGGAAAACGACCGAGAGATACAGAGTAACGTAATCGCTATTGGATAATTTTTCGAGGAACTAATCGTGGTTAAGGAAGCCAAAATGAGAATTAATTATTCCGAAGCATCGTTCTAGTTTAAGAAAACTTAATACACTATCTCGTACAAGTAGGTACGTTATTTTCGAGAATATTGTCGGATCATGCTTCGTGGAGATTGAAAGACAATTTATCTACTCCCCTCGATGAAATGGAATTAGGTGTGCGGACGTGTATACCGCTTGGCAGAAGACGTAGTGCATTCTGAATTGGAGAGCGTATCTTTTAGAGAGGATTCGATCTCTTTTCGCAATACAATCGTACCCCGATACTGTCCACTGTGCGGTGGCGTTTAATCGAGAGTAAAGTTTTACAAGCAGGCACTTACCTTTAACCGCATTGAGCTTGTTCCCGACCATCTGCTTCGCCACGAACGCCGCCATCTTGGTAGCCTCTGGTTACTCCGCCGCGATCGAACTCCAGGAAACCTGCACACAACCATCGGAACCTGGTTTTAGTACATTTGCCCCCGCGCGAAAAGAGAGAAAGAGTCGAACTGTTCGTGAAACGATAAGAGGTATTACGTTAATTGAATACCTCGCGATAGTCTTTTCAAAAAAATTAAATTGCAGGATACGATAAGAAAATTACACAGAAATCACCCACTAAGACATTATCTTTTAAGACAGTATTACAATTAAAATGTTTAAGAAAATATTTTACCAATTATCCTCTGTTCTTTCGTACATAGTCGCGTGTGTTTCGGATAATTTTGAGTATACACAAGTGAAAGCTAACAATAAGTCTTCTCGTCACTGTTCCCAGAATGTAGTCTCGCAAGGTAAATTAACGGCTTGGTATAACTCTGTCTTTAACCTGTCCTAACCGCGAACTTCGCACAACTGTCGGATCACTCGTTAGGCGCGCTAACTGCCAGTCACCTTTGCCCACTCTACACCGCAGTCGGACGTGTAAACAAGCAGAGACACGATACGCGTCCTACCATCGTCTCGCGGCCTATCAACAAAGAGACTAACGACTCCAAGCCATTGGAGACCGGGGCGCGTCGGTTGCTCACGAGGATAAAAAGCATACTGAAGGTTGGCGAGAAATTTGCAGAAATTTTTTCGCATCCCCGAATCAAGCGGCTGGGGAATAGCACGCGTCACACTCGCGAAGGCAAACAGGGAGCGGAACACGAAGGAAAGAAAAAGTTTTTCTATCCTTTTGTCGCGCTTCTCTCTTCTCTTCTCTCTTTCTCCCTTTCTTCCTTCTCACTTTTGCGTACGTTTCTCCACGGAGCCCGTCTCACCTCGTCCCGCCGCGCCGTGCGCTTTTCCTTCCTCAGAATGAAAATGAAATACGTCTCCCAAGGGATGACGTCGTCCTTGATCCACCGACGATGAAAAGTATTTTAATCTCGCCTCGTGTTCGCGCGTCATGGGTGTCAGAATGCGCGAAGGAGGAAGCCGGGCAGCTACGGGAGAGAGCGCGTCGTCATTTCCAGTCGACTTGGGAGTAGTCGTGCTCGCGCACGAGTAAGGTAGAGAGATACCCGCGAGTATGCGCGAATATAGGAGCATCGTGTTACAAGTGCACCGGAGAAAACCACATCGGGCGAAAAGGATGGAAATAGCGCGAGGAGGTAGCAGAGAGAAATTCGGAGTGACTCGTATATCATTTTTGCAAAACCAGTTTACAATCCTGGTGTTGAGACTGCTCGGCTTACAACGAGCTCGCGTAAGCGAGAACCGCTGGTGAATTCGCCATTCGACGGTAGGTACTCCGTACGCGTTACTCGTCTCTAAACATTAACGAGCCACAAAAAATCCCAAGTGGCTACAGTATCGTTACAACGACGCTCAACAATGGGAATCACGGAAATCGCGTGGCGCACAATTAACTCACTAGACGCGTGAGAAAAAGTGCGAGAGAAAAGGAGGATGACAGCGAGAGGAGAGCTATTACGAGGTGGCCGAGCACAAGGGTAGACGAAATTTTCTTTCAACCGTGCAAACGGGTAATAATTATCGCTGTGGACTCACGGTGAAATTTAATTAAGTTATTCATTACCTAAGGCAGACTCCGCGGAAACAGCATTATACCGTAATACGTGGCGTGCCCATTGTAACTTTGTCGAGCGCGGAGCGAGCAGTTTCATTACCCTCCACCCCACCTAACCCGTCCTCGAATACCTTTTTTCGGCCATTGTAACTGGGCGAACTTGCAACGGAAATTTATGAAAACGCAACGCGCGCATTACCGCCCAACCCGGGCGAGAACTCGCGCGCGCGCGCGAGAAAATGAGAATTTCGGTATGAGTTACGGGTAGTTCGAATATTATTATGTAAATCGTTGTTGCCCGGCCTTATCGCGTGTACGAGGATAGGTATCGTCGATAGCACATTATTATAACATACTCGCATTACGTTGTCATTGTTTGTCGCCAGTGCGAGAATCGACGTTACAGTTTGCGCTCAAATAACCGCGCGCATATTCCGCGTTAATTAACGTCGTCACTTCTCCAAGCGCCGGAGGCGCGTGCCGCGCACCGTCCCGGGGAAGCGGAATTTTTCTTGTGAACGCGAAAAAAGTCTCGTTATTTATGTTTTATTCGGTGCGGAGTGGAAGAGGCGCTTATCTCGCATAATCGCACGGGAGAGACTTGCAAAAGGAGACAATCGTGTGGCTGCTCGAGGGCACGGGGGTAGAAGTGATCAATAGAGAAATACGAGAGTCCGAGAGAGAGAGTGGTAACGCGATGAGCATGAGAAGGAGATGCCACGTGGCAACAAAAGCGCTTGAATGGGGATGGAGAGGAACGTGGAACGTGAGGGAGATGGAGAGGAACGAGGGAAGCTGCGAGAGGGTGAGAAGAGCGAGAGCGAAAGGGACAGGAGAAATGGACGAGAGAGAAGCGGAGAGGAGGTGGAGGCTGCGAAGACGACGCCGGTAAAGCGGCGGTAAACCGGGCGTCGAGACGTCTCGGCGCCTCTCCTACCCCAACCGACGCTCGGCGTCCCCGTGATTTTCCAACAACACGCGACAACTTTATCCCCCTACAATGGATAAGATGGGGTTGCGCGCGTCCTGGATACGATGTTTTTTCTTTCCCGAAACCACAACACGCTCGTTCTCCCAGAAGGGAGAGTGGCGCAGCAGCCCCTACGCTTTACTTCTCCCGAACTCTCGTAGCCCTAACTTTCCTCCTGAAGCTTTTTCAATCGGTGATGCGCGGGCCTCGCGTAGCTTAACGGAGGCTCTCCCTTATCCATATGGATGTCCCAGCCTCCGCCTTCCGACGTAGTCTCTTGTTTTTGTTTGTTAAGCTCCCGATTAAGCGTCGACTAACGCGCTCGCCTCATCCTGAGTAACTAACTAGTGTGCCAGTGGCTCGCACGCAGATCCACGGAATCAACGAGCCGGAGAAGATTTTCCTAGGTCCCTCGCAAAGGGTAAACATCAAACTGAAATCTACTTCGATCGACAGGCGAGTCCTCTTCGTTCGATCGAGTGGTCGATTAAGTGTGGTGAATATTGAATTAGTTTAAAGCCGCGAAGGAGACGCGAGGATTAGAGGACGGTACTTAAAACGTTAAACAGTTTTGTTTTCGTCGATTTGTTTGATTGCACGAGAATCCAATGTGTTCCCTGCAAGGACGTATATCGAATTTCAAGCTGATATCCTCTCTCGCGACGTCGTCTTAGCAAGAGGTTCTTTTTCCACGTAGAAATTCTATCCGAAGTGGATTGGTTTTACAAGGTGACGATAAGAGGGTGCGAGGCGAGATGGACAATGAGAAAGTTGAAGCCTCATGAAACAACGTGTTACGTTAAGAACGAATTGCGAGAGTCGGTGGAAAAATGAGGGTAAAACACTTCGAGGACGATCTTCGAATACACATGCAGAGTCGACTTCAATATCCTGTTCCAAGCGGATGAAGTTTCCGCTTGTCGGAGCTTTCACGCGAGCAAACACGTCGAGGAAGAAAGAGAAAGAGGGAGGTTCTCGAATCGTCGTAAATTTTTCAAATAAAATCTAGCGCGAGTGAAAAAGCAGTGAGGAAAGGAAATGACGAGAGACGATAAAAGTGGTTGCGTAGATAAACGCGTTTGAGATTATTGGAAAAATATTCGACGAAAAGGAGCAAGGAAAGAATGAGAGAGAAGAATCGACAGACAATCAGCTTTTCTTTGAAATCCGCGCGTGGCGAATATCTCGCGGAAGATTCCAAATGTAATTGCGGAATTGCGAAACCGTGACGCAACCGCACAAAGGATCGATACCTACAACAAACGGAGAACGGTTCTACGGAGAGGGGCCATCTTTGAGAATGCAACGAGATTATCCAGCGTGGGAGATCTAACCCAATTCAATTTGGACACTATCGAAACGGCGTTGAAAGGGAACGAGATGAGAAAGAAATGATTTGCATTGATACGCGCGAAAGATAATTCGTTAAGATAGTCATTCCTTCGGCGGATAAGGCTGTGACAATGGATTTCAGGGAGGCTCGGAAATAGTGGAACAGGATTGACGAAGGGATAAGGCCTGCGGAAGCTCGGGAGAGAAAGAAGATCTCGTCTTTAGGAGTCGAAGCGCTCCTGCGCACGCTGTAGACATTCGGCCTCGGTTTCCCAGTTTTCTCTCCTCTCCTTCGATTCTCTCCTTTCCTCTTCTCTTTCTCCCTCGGTCTCTCTCGAGAGACTCTCGACTCGCGAAGAAGAGCGTGCCTCGTTAGAGGAACGTCGACCTGGGCATCCTTCCGCGAGTCCTCGATCCTTCGTTCTAATTAAATAGAGTAAAGGGTCGGATGTGAAGTTCGGCTGCAGCTAAAGTCTCGCTATGAGGTGAAATGTGTCTGGCAACGTGGGCGAAAAGCATCGATGAAAAGGTTCGAGGGTCCTCGCTGATGGCATCCAAGTACCGACAGGGGAGCAATCGTCAGGACCCTCATTTGCCGAGGTTAATTATTACATTGTCCTTCTCCTCCGCCTTCTTCCTTTTCTCTACCTTCTCGCTCTCTCGCCTCGATTTCTTCCTCCTTCCACTGCAAAAATCGTCCAAAGGGATTCGTAGACGTAGCGCTGCATATATCTCTATTTATATCCTGCGAATTCGTTCGAAGAGAAGAATGTAGGATTGTCAAACGATCCGTCGGCCAGCGTTGTTGAAATAAAACACTGTTGAAAAGCACGTGATGAAAATGAAATGACAAAATTGTCCATCAGCACCTTCGACCATAGATCCGGTATTCTTCGAAGGCACCCTGCTGTCGTTTCCGAGCAACTAAGCACGTGATCACGAGTTCCTAAAAATCGAGGTCGAACGTGACGGCGTCCGCGAAAGGAAAATCCTTGGGAAAATTAAGAGTGACGGAAGTGCGCGCTGGGGATTTCGGGAAGGCGGGATGGTAAGCTGGAAAACACTGGGTGAGAAAAAGAGAGAAAGCAAGAAAAGAGAGGTGTACGGTACCAAGAAAGCGGAAGGGTAAAGCGGGGCAGTTTAGAGGGATGGAAAATGCGGTGAAGTAACACCGACACGGGCCGCCATCGAAGAATCCCCTTTATCGCAAACAAAAATCCCTACCGAAGTGGTTCTACGTGTACTCGAAGATTTCGGCCCTGCCACCCTCGCTTAATGTGCAGTGGGCGACCCTCCCGTAGCTCACGGCCTCCGCGCGACACTCAGGCGCCATTTCAAACTTGACCTACTAAGTCAGCCCGACGACAAGTACTCGTCGTCGTGGCCGTCGTCGGTGGTGACGACGCCAGCGTATCGACGCTTCCTGTTCTCCTCCACCAAGTTTAACACACGAAGGGAGACAAGTAATTTTCTCGACTGACAGTGGTACGTCGCAGCCCACCCTCCATTCTCGTGATTTACAACGAAGATTCTCTTGAATCTCTTTTTCCTCTTTTTTTTTCCGTGTCATTGTCACGTGCCTATCTGGCTTCGATCGACGCGATTCCCATTATAGCGATATTTACGCGTCGAAAATAGCCGAAAAATAGGGTAAGGTCTCTCTACGCGAGGAGTACCTACGGATGCGTGCTGAAAATAACCCGTGACCGGGTTAAAAGTTCGCTCGAACGTTATTAGTTCACTGCTGTTTGATGTTGAAAAGCGTTAATTAATTCGGCTATAATTGGTCCAGCTCTTTCCGAATGTGTACAAGGTTTGCTGCGTTGCATGGAGAGTACGGTAATATTGGAGCTTTCTAAATTTAATTCTGTAGTACCGTTGGAAGGCTCGTGAAAGTGGAAAGAAAATGTGATGGAATCAGAATATGAGTAGGACGTGTGAGATAATAAGGGCGGAGAATGATTAAGCGGGATTAAATATGAATTCAAATCTCGATTCTGCTCGCAAGAAAGTGGTGTTTCTGGTTGCTCGGTGGCGGCCGAGAGAGTACGTGCGCTTTAAAGAGAAAAAAAAATAGCTAACGAAGAGGGCATACGAGAGAATATGCATGTACATACGTTTAAGCGTAAGGAGTTAGAAAGGGCGAGAAATTGAGTCCGTCGGTGTGGAGAGGTCGCGGGTGAGCGAGGGTGTTGGGGCGCGAGTAGGCAAGTAGGGAAGTGAGGTTGCGAGGCGGAGTGGAGCCTGGAGAGGAAGAGAATGAAGAAGAGAGACAGAGAGAAAGGGAGAGAGAAAGAACGAGAATGTGGCCCCATAAAACTGTCTCGATCCTTGTCCCTTTAATTAATTTCGTGCTACCGGATTCCCTGGTGGAAAATTACGCGGGAATTTGTCGTTCCATGAAGAATAATGCTTGCGGGGAAAAGATGCTCAAGTGCCACTTTACGTATGTCGTTTAAACTGAAATGTCCTCGCGGTGCATAAATAAAGTTCGTACTCCCTCGATCTTCGTCCAAACCGTTATTCTCTAGTTCCAAACGATAAATTTTATATCCTACGCTTGCGTGGCCGCATGGTAATTTACTCAGTTCTCGTTCCAAAAGATGATTTTCATTTGTATTATATAATAATAGACATTTGTATCTCCTTACTCGGATTCAGTTTTCCCAACGTTACATCCAAGCTACGGTGGAATTGACTTTCCGAAATGTCAGAAGCAGACTACGGGTCTGGGACGCATAGGAAGATCAACTGAGTACTCAATTGAGATATTCACTAGTCTCGCGTAGTTCACTAATGGGACTTCCGGTTTATGTAATCCGTCGGCTGGGCACTATTATTTCAAGTACCCGCCATTCCCGTAACTGCGGTAGAAAACCACAATTTGCGACCGGGAGATTTCAATTATTCATACTTTTGCGCGCTATCTCCATCGAAGCAATACCGCCCGACGATCTTCGAGCGCGCGTTCTTTCCTATGCAGTTCGCAAAGACACAAAAATATCATCGAGGAAATTTCAATACGACTACCACGGCGGAATTTGTTTTTACGCGAAATGTAAATCGACCCGGTCGACGATTCGTGCTATCGGAAATTTCCATCATCTAGCATCGAGCACATCAACGCTCCATACGAGCGCCATAACGAGAGCATAAAAAGAGAAGGAAGAGTACTGGCATGCGTCCGACCATTGGTTCACGGCAAATGAAATATACCCAGGGTTGTGCCATTTATACATTTCGCCGATCGCCGAGCGACGATCCGCGCAACGAGAACGCGCCGCATAAAAATGTATCCGTCGCTCGGAATTTTATGCCGCGTTTGACCGTTCAAGTTGAAAGTTAAATTCGCGAGCCAGCAAAGTGGATAAAGTACTGCCAATGCGTACTCACCCATTTGAATTAAAGCCCAAGCGAGTAAAGCTCGCCAGGATAGGCGAGAGAAAGGCGGGGACGAAAGAGGGAGAGAGTAACGACGAGAGGAAGAAACAGAGAGAGAGAGAGAGAGAGAGAGAGAGCAAAGTGTATAGGCGGAACATACGAGGGATATATCGACAGGCGCCCACTCACCTTAAAAGGAGAGTTAATGCGATATAAAAGCAGCGAAGAAAGCGAGTCAAGGTGGCGAATGCGTTCTCGAGGGTGCGCAAAACTGTCGTATATCTTCCAAGGAAACGGAGAAAAGTGGAGGAGCTCGACGACTAGTCGGACGCACCGATTCGAGCGACATAGCGCGCGAAATATTCTATTTAGGTGCGCGAGCGAACAAGCGCGTGCCTATGATAACTAAATTGAGATTGCGTAATAAAATGGAATCGAAGGTGGCCCCTTGAAATTGGCAATCATCCGATGGCATCGACGCACCACGCCGTCGGATCATCTCGCGCGCACCATCTTCAATCCTCGCGGCTTCTCTACCTTCGATCCCTGCCAGGTCACCTTCTCTCTTACCTTTTCTTCTCTCGACAGGTCGCGGGATGGCGCATCACTCGTCCCACCGACAGCCTCTCAACCTGATTGGAGATATCGCATCGGTATTGGAACTGATTACAGAGAAATGATATCTCCGAGAATCCCCAGGGTTCACCGGCGGCTCCTCTTCTCTTTACTTCCCTCTGTCCTCCCACTCCACGAAGATGCTTATCTTTTTCCCACGACTTTCTCCGCAACTTACCGATCTCGCCCTCTTTCTTTCAGCCCGTTTTCCGTTTCTCTCCTCCATCCTCCCTCGTTCCTCTTTCACTCCACCCAGGCATTCTCCATTTTGCTTCCGCCTATCTCGCCATTCGTTTCTCAAGACCGTCCGTCGTGTCCCCCATACCACATCACCTTTCAGCCGCATCATCTATTTCACCTTGGAAGAAAATTCCAGGAGAATCGGAGAGCCAAGAGCTCTGAGTGCCTCTCGGCGCAAACGAGCGGGAATTCCAGGACAATCGCGGCATGTCGATTGCACCGTGATAGCGCATAAGTACGCGACGGAATGTTCTCTTGGTGGCTCTCCTCCTCTCGGCCTGCTCCTCACTTCGCCATCTCCCTTCGGACCTTCTTTTATTCTCCCTTGGAAGCACCTTCTCGTTTTATTCCCTACCCGCTGGAATTCGCGAAATGAATCTTCTCTTCACGAGGCGCCAACCACTTCGGCCGTAGGTAAGTGAAAATTTCTTTGCCGTACAGTTTTACGGTACTGAACGTGCCCTCGTCCTCTCTCGGTCTTCGTGGTACATTCGATTTTACTGTTAACACGTTGGACGGAGCGGAAGGGATTTTTTCTTTCTACTTTTTCAATTTTTTTTACTAAATTTTAACCCAACAAGAACGAATGGCGTAAATTTTTCATCGACGATCAAGCAGGGAGAAAATCTAATCGGAGTGAACGCTTTGATTTTTAAAAATATCGTCCTTCGGTAATAATCTCCGTGTAACGAGGTGCGACTTGAAAATGAAAATGAAATATAAATATTACCACAGCACGATATTTCGCGTCGTGCGCTAGTTGGTTCGACTAATATTCAGAAATCACCAAAGGACGCTTTACGGACTTGTGGAAAGGAGCCAAGAGCAGCTAAATAAATCTGACCAAAGTGTCACGCTTCGTTCCGCGGTAGGAAAGATCCTGTTGCGCGATGCTTGAGATTTGGCCAAAGAGCAAACCACGGAAATGCGCATCTCGTGTCGTCAGTTTTTACTTTTTCTTTCTTCACTCCTGCTACAATTGGGCGACCGACAACGGTTCCACCGATAATTAACACGAGCCTACGCAAGTGTTGGAACGGTAACGGTGAATCCCCAAGTGGAGGATGTAACGTTGCGAAGTGACTAATTAACGCATAGCTAACCAGCCGCTCGTCGAGTTAACCACCGTACTGGCAGCCAGGCCGCCGCATGGCAGTGATCGATCTGAAAAGACACCCTCGTGACGAGAGAGGCGCCCTTAATTTATCGCAGAATCATCCCCTCGTTTCGGCACGGCTCTCTTCTCTTGGATTTTCCAAAACCTCCTCTCTGGTCTGTCACCCCGCGCGGCCTTTTGGACCCTCAACCGCGTTAGATTTACATCGTCATCGAGAGACAGAGAGAGATAAAGAGAGAGAGAGAGAGAGAGAAAGAGAGAGAGAAAGAGAGAGACGAAAGGAAGAGAGGGCGGATTCACAAAGGGTGCGCGTCCGCCATTGCCGGTGCGGTGCCACTGCGCTCGACCGATTTTTTTCCTCTTTCCTCGAACTCAGCCCCGGGGATCAAAGCGTCTCTATTTTCGTGCCCCGAACCTTTGAAATCGCCCGTCCGTTCGTGTACACACGGCTCCGGAGGACGAACCCCCGGTTGGTTTATTGCACATCTCCTTTCGCAAGAGACCCGCATATACCTCGAAACGAGAGCGAGAGATAGACCGGGTTTACATGGCCTATGAAGACTATCTACGAACAGGTTGAGAAAAAAATAATTTCGAGTACACTCGCCGACGGACGCGAAGAAATTCTTCTCCGCTCTTCCTTCTACTTTTCCTTTTTCTCCACCATCTCTCTCTATTTCTCTTTCCAAACGAAATCACGTCCAAACGAAATCGCATCCGAGCGTCCGCGCGCTCAAAGTTGACGCATGATCGAAAATCTTTTTCAAAGCGAAGGACGAGCGATTCGTCGTTATTGCAGTCGGCCGTACCCCGAGGGGATTGTCTCGCTTAATGCGCGCCGCGATGTCGTAGAAAAGTGCCGGGAGGTATCTTAGGAGAGTTATGAAGCAGCAACTAAGGGCGATAAACGGCGCTACATCGTCGATCGTAAGTAACGATTGAAGTGCCGCCTTCTTTATCTCTCTCTCCTTCTCCTCTACCTTTTCTTCTATCCTACACTTTCCTCTTCGCACTATTTTCGCTGGCTAGCAACAGGAGCTACCGGTATACAGCTGTATCCTTCGTGCCTCCCGCGGGATTTGAGTTATTACATTCTCCGCGACTAAGGTGAGCTGGGAACAAAGGGATCCGCGTTTGGAGAACGAGGGAAGGAGAGACGGGAGCAAACGCAGACGGACGAATAACAGTGGAAGGAGAGATCGCGAGACGAAAAAAGAGAAGAGAGAGAGAGACGAAGAGAAGAGGAGAGGGTAGAGAAGAAGGGAAAAGTAGAGGCGCAATACGGCCATTGTCTCGAGCGAGTTCGCCTCGAGGAGGGAATGGGAAGGATATTTGGCGAAGGACGGAGAAGAAAGACGGTGGAGAATGACGAATGCGAGGTAGAGGAAGCGAGATGCAGGAGGGTAGTAGGTGGAGAAACGTTTCAGGGCGAAACGGAGAAATATTAAGGGTTGCACTCCCGATATTAGAGATCCTGCGGGAGATCGGCATCGATTTGTTCCAATGAAACGTTCCGACAAACGTCTCTCGTACGCCCTCTGTCCCCTCCGCCTCATCCTTTCCTACCTTCCTATTTCCGCGTAACGACCGACTCATTTCTCATGTCGTATAGAATTCTCGATCTTCCGTATCTCCGATGGCGAATCACGGAGACCCCGTGGAAATTTATTCGCCACGGGACGCTCCTTCGTGGAAATCGAAGGATTTTTCTCGCGTTCGAGCGGGACTCGAGAAAGTCGATGGACGAAGTCATCCCGTAAAAGATATCGTTCGCATTCTCGTAACTTCTATCGCGTGCGCGATACAGGATCGCGTTTTCCCCGTCTCTCTTCGTTTTTCCACCTTCGGCCAGATAGAGAGAAAAGATTTACAGCTTGTACGCTTAGAATCGCACCTCCCTGCTTTAAGAACGCGGTATATCGTAATATCCGAGCGACGTGAAAATTAAGTAGGGGCGGGAGTCCGGACCGGAGAAGGATTGAAACGGAAAATAACGAAGCGAAAGTAAGTCTCTGCTACGCTGGGCTACCCGTGTTTCTTATTAACGTCGTACATTTCCCCTGACGAGAACGAATTTCTCCCCACTACCGTGCCCCGGGAACATACATTTTCCGCAAGACGCGCAAAGGAAAATCACGGACTGCCTCTCGCAGTCGCTTGCTCTGATTCGCGACTGCAAACTCGGTTAAACATCTGTAGGATATGGGAGTAACGTAGCTGGAGTTTCTCCCTTTGCTCTCCGCTAACGTAACCATAATTTAGTTGCATATCATTCGGACCCCATTTCCATAATGGCGCGTGTCATGCTGAAAAACATGTAATTCCCGGGACGCACCTCTGCCAACGGAATGTTAACTCCGCGCCAATACTCGCCGATTCGTCGACCGAGAGAATTTAGAAGAATCTCGCGTCTCGGTAAAAATTCTTCTAACGTTCGACAGCCTCGCGATGGACCTCCACGTAACTTCCACGTAATTGCGTCCAAGTAACTTCCACCTATGTACAAATCTACCGCTACTTTGCCAAACGTATGAGATTCGAGCACTCGACGAGGAATATTTTCCCAAAGTGATTTTTTTCGAAATAACGCGCGAACGTAACAATCGCAGGGTATAATTCTAAACAATTGCCGGATCTTTTCCACTGGCCCATTGGCATTACAACAGCGCCCTGGGTGACGCTCTACTCGCATGTCCTCGTCTCGTTAACGTAACGCGAGACCCCGCTTTTTTTTCCAGACAAAAAAAGCGGAGGCCGGACAACCGTGCGCGCCCGAGTCCTTTGTGGAGGGCAGGAAGGACGATGCGTTAAATTCCGACGTATATGTATGCTTCCATAACGCTGGGATGTACAAAGGGGTTGCTTGCGTTGCACAGGGCTGGCGCGGGACGCGGGTCAGAGGGCGAGGTTTACAACGACGCAGGGAGAAGTGGGTTCGAGAAGTATGAGAAGGAGGAAGGGCAAGAGGAATAGGAGAATGAGAGGATAGGATCGCGTGACGATGCTGTAACAAGTGGTGCACGTAAACGCGCCAGCAGAGAGTTCAGCGGAGAGTGTTGCGTGCGAGGATTCACGTTTTCTCGGAGAAAATACGCCCTCGGCGTCGCTGGCCCGCGACTAAAAGCAAGCGGACACGTAGTCCGCGCGCTTAGTAACGCGCTCGTGGAGTCCTCGAATTTGCTCGTCCCTACCCAAGCGTCCCAAGAGAATAAAAAAAAAAAAGAAGAAAGAAGCGACTGCGTTTCGACCCGTTCTCCGAACGAACCCTCGTCACGTAATTCGCGCGACGATACAAAATAGGGCGCATGCTTCGACGAACCCCCTTCCATCCTTCTCCGAGCTTTATGTAAAATCTGCCGAGTAAAACACGATCCGCATCGGACGAGCGTAAAATTTCTCATGCTGGCCCGCGACTCTTACCAGATTTTTAGAGCCTGCCCCGTCGCGCGTGCATCCGCAACTCGCTACGAGCGCGCACTTTTTTCTATCGCCTACACGCCATCAATTTCGCTCCCTTGCACTATCCCCGAAGCGCGCGTTTCATGAATAATTTATTAAATTTATACTCCATGTTTATGGAGGCGGGTTACGCGTTACCCGGATGCATTTTGTCCGTGGCGATAATCGGCTAAGTATACAAGCGGAGGATACCCCATCCACGGATAATCTCCAATGTTATCATCAATGTAGTCGAGTTATCGATTTACCTTAGACCTTACCACCGCGAAGCGTTAGCGTGTACTCGGAAGAAGCGAAGAGGAGTTAGCGGTAGGAACTTGGGACGGGAGAATGGCGTTTGAGGTCACGCGCGATATACACGTGAGTATCGCACGACTGAACCGAGACGGTGCACCGGTTCGGTGGTGGCGATGCCACTGAAGCTGAAATCGACGACAAGAACACGTGCGATTTCGCCGATATTGCTTTCGGCTCCTCTCGACGATGCTCGTTCATCTTTCTTCTTTGCTTGGTTCTCGCTGTAAAACCGTGCTCGCGGTTTCCACGGAAGGGATGAGAATCGTCCGACGAACCGCGGATCGCTGGTTCACACTGGAAATATATCGTTACGGTGCGACCACTTCGGTGGGATTAAAAAGCTGACTCTAATGATGGTCGTCGCTGCGAGAAGCACGAAGGAAATATTTAATCTTACTTCGAATGGCTTGCGAACGAAATCGTGCCACGTGGCTACTGTCGAGAAATCGCGCAATGAGCCCGACGAGATGGAAACGATCTGAAGAATAGAAATTCTCGTGGTTCCTTCTTATCGAGAGGAGTCGCGCACAATGCCGAATAACGAAGACCGCGAAGAGCAGCCGCCTTTCCGACAATTCTAATAGGGGTCGACGAGGGACTAATAATAGCGAAGATCGATACGTAGTAGTAGTCCAACCTACGACCATGCCGTACATCTCTTCTCTCGTTCGCTTCTCTCTCTCTCTCTCTCTCACACACACACACACACACACACACCCAACCTTCATGCTCCTCGTCCCTCACCCCTCCTCCATTTCCTTTACCGCATCCCTTAAGCCCCCTTCGACGCTATTCGACTGGCACGATCGCCGTGCTGTATGCTTCCGCCAAGTACCTCGAGAGGAACCCTCGACAGGCTCGCATCGAATAAGTGAAACGCGACGTTAAGATATTTAATCTTCCTCTCTTTCTCTCACCGACTTATCATTATTCCGCCACTCGTTCATTCTCCGCGTCACCTTCGTTATAAATTCGAAATTTTACTTAACGATTCGTCACTTCGTCGTTCCGATTCAACGTAATCCACTCGAATATATGCAGAATTGCTGAATACGTTCGTGTATACTCTATGAAGAATTAAATCACTACGCGATTCAATGATCCCCCGTTAATTTTTCATCCTCGCGGAATATCATCCCCAAAAGCCCATAGCTCGGCATCGAAAATTCTCTTAATCCAGCGGCAGGGAGCGCGGCGCACCGAGGGTCGTTTATTTTCATGCATGCGTAAGTAATGCGGCAAGTAATGCCCTGTAAATTCATAACCGTCCTCCCTCCCGAATATTCGAGAACCCACCCAAGCCACCCTTCTTCTTCCCGCCTGTATCGAATAATTCGATAATGCAACCGAGTAATGTCGAAGGTCGAAGGCGCCTATAAATACGAAGCGGCCGGATGGAATTGGTGGAATATAACCGTCTGCGGTAGAGTAACGAGGGTGAGATCCAGTTGCTCCCAGCCGTGGACACGTATTGTGACAAAATATGCGTGTGCCGCGCGCTCGCCTGTCGCGGCAGAATTCGAACGCGCGGAACACCCTTTGTCCGATAAATCGTCCAGTTTGCTAAATTACCTTGGACCTTGTCCCAAATTTGGCCGGTAAGCACCGACGCGACTCACGGTGGCCAATACGAGCGTCGGCTCGTTCCAGTTACAGTGCTCGTCGCCGCCTTCCTCCTTCTCATCCTTGGAATTTCTCGACAGGCCTGCGCGAAACTTCGAGGACGGTCGTACGCTTTCGGCGGCGAGTCCTCGCAGTGGCAATTGTAATGGCAAAAATGTATTCCACCGAGATCTCATTATGCGACGTCGGTGACATCAACTGAGCGCTCGTCATTTGTCATCCGGGACGAGGACGCCGCCACCGAGGAGTAGGATGTTCGAGGAGAATGAGGGAGAGCGAGTGAGAGAAAGAGAGAGAGAGAGACCCCTCGAGTAAACGTCCCGGGATAAATGAGGGCGGTAAACAAGCGTCGCTTCTGCCCGGGCCAACGTCGGAGTAATATGAGAGATTAATCCCGAGGAGGGATAGAAAAAAGGCAAATTCCTCCGGCGGCACGGACCCCTCCCTACCTCCGACGTTGTAATTTAAAACATCCTGTACGAGGAGGACTTTTATGACGATACGCCCGTATGAGCTCGACCATTAAAAGTAGGAGAAAAGGAAAGGGACGGAACGAGATGCGAGGGTGCGAGGAGAAGGAGAAAGCGAGCAGACGGAAGGGAAATGGAGAATGGAGCGACTTTAATACACGTCGCTCCGAATGACGTTATACGATGAAGATACGTCGGGTGGAGGAGAGAGAAAAAAAGGATTACGCGGACGCCTCCTGTGTGGAGGATACGAAGGGCAACGCGTGTTCCCAGGGATTCTTCTCACTTTAAGTGTAATAAATCCTGGGAACCGTTTGAGTAATGATTCACCTAATGATTCTCCACTTTGAGCCTTCTGGTTTCTCGTCGATATCGGTCGACCTCTACTCTAGAAGATCAAAGGGGACGAGAGCGCGAGGAGAAATCGAAGGTACCTCCTCCTCCTCCTTCCGAGTGAAACAAACGCGTTAAATATTCATTCGGGGTGTATTACGAAATTCGAAGAGGATCGTGGTAGGGAGACGAACGCCCATTCCGCCGCGCCGTCTTCGAACTTTGGGAACTTCTGCTTTAGCAAGCGGCACCTTCTCCACCCCTAGCAAGCCCTGCTGCTCCCTTTCGTCCTCGTTTCCCGACGACTCGCACGATTGTAATAGACGGGCGCGGTGGTCCCGTTTTCCAGATAAGTACGCAACTACGGAGTCCAAGTTCCGCGAATACCTTCCGCATTCGCGTGGGCGACTTAAAAGGCGCTTGGTCCTTGAACTTTTCACTCGACGGGCTCCGCGAGTGCCACCAAAGGGACTTCGGAGCAGCAGGGGCGCGCCTCTTAGGCTTCTAAAAGCAGTTTTACTCGCTCGGTCACGCATTCCAGTTTATGGGGTCGTATCTCCGACTAATTCCGTCAAGAGTGCCGTCGTCGTCTACGTCCTCGGCTACCTTCGCGCCGACAGCACCGTTCGAGCGTAGCTACCAAAGTGGAGGGAGTAAAAAAAATTTAATCTCCGGAGGACGAAGTGGCCCGACGCAGGCTCGAAGTGTCCTTGGTGATCCTTGTCCCGAAGGAAGTCGAGGGACGTTGAACGAGGGAGTCTCGAATTCGTCGGCCATATGCGCGACTATTAACGTCGATGCCGCTCAGAAATAAGCATTCGCGAGTAAGATAAGAATGCCTTTACGGGGCTTCGTAACTTCGACCGAATGGTTCCAATTATCCAACGACAAAATTTCGTAGTCCAAAATTCAACCACGACGAACTAAAAAGAACGAATCGACTAAAAGGATCTGTAAACGATAGACGAATCCGACACACCTCGAGAATAAATTCGTCAGCGCGTCGTATTTCACCGGGATGCCGTCATTCCGGAGGACGCGAAGATCGAAAGCTCGCAGTGAACGACACTCGTCAAGAGAAACCGGAAACCTGTCGATGCGCCTGCGGCTAGGGTTCACAATCATCGGTGCGGCTAAACGTTTCGCGAGCCCGCACTCGAGGAAGAATGCCGAGTGGATTGGAGCGGTGGAAGGGAGGAGGAGTGGAACGAGTAGCGTCGAAAAATTTCCGTGTCTGCTCGCGCGGTGAATATCGAAAGGTTGGTCTGCCACGTCGCGTTTGCCCTATGCATTCTGCACATTGGCGCCTGCGAAATTGCAATTGGCGCGTATAGATGCGCGACACGTATGCGGCGCCGGCGCAGCTCCGCGACGAAACGGTGAGAAGAAAGGGACGCGAAGAGAGGGTTGAGGCTGGCTGCAGGCAGAAATTAATGACGGGGCCCCGGCCTTTTATTCTTTTCCGCAGACAGTGCTGCCTGCTTCATAATTTCCTCGAGGTACGACGAAAGAATCCGAAATCGAATGGAAATTGCTTCTCCGGGAGGTTCGCGAATCCCCCTCCAACTCTCTTTCTCTCTCTTCTTTGTTCTTCCATCCTCTGTTCATCCCCTTCTTCCTTCTCTCGTTTTCCGTCCTTCTTTCGCGTTCTCCTCTCCTTTCACCGACTCTTCTCCTCTGCCCTCCTTCCGCGCACCCTTCTCTCCAAAACTCTCGTAAACAAGCCACCACGGCGCGACTCCGAGATGGAGCTTCGTTAATGACGAATATACCATTGCGTAATAAGTAGCGACCACCACCCGTTTCATCTTTCCACTTTATTTCGTGGTACCTTTGGCCCGTCCGCTCCTCGATCAACAGCTCCACCCATCGAATGTGAATCGGACCGATGACAAGGACGCGGATAATAATAGATATTGATCTGTCCGCTCTTCGTCGCCGAAAGGATGGACGGAGACTGTGCAGAGAGAAGGAAAGAACGAGAGAGTAAAGTATAGAGGAAGAGAGAGAAAACGAGGAGACCGATATAGTACCCACTGCTGAGTTTAATCGCGAGCTTTCTCCCTCCGACGTCTCGCATCCCACCCCCGTTGACCTCGAGGCTTCCGCACTCGGCGAGGTAATCGATTCGTGTGATCGATTCGTGTGATCGATTCGTGTCACAGCTCGCGAAACTCGAGGGCGTCAAGCGTCTTAAACGCTCGGGAGCTAATTCTTCTCCGCGCGGGCAAAGTTTCCTCGCCAAGTTCGATGCACCGCGTTGCAGTAACGGTGAAATGTCGAGAGGTTTACAGTCCCGGCAGATGGCGCCACCCGCTAAGCTCTCCGGTAGTTATATCGTCGCAATAAATTCGATCGACCTTAAAAGTCGTAAAGCTTTGGTGGGCCCACGCCTCCACCATTCGCCGTTACCGTATGCATGGCGTAAAGTTTGCCGATTTCGGTCCTACCACAGTCTGAGCTCCGACGTTACGGTTCCGGACGCTCTTAAGTGAGAGCCAGTCGGTTGATTAGCTGGCGATTCGTTAATTACAGACGCCACCGGTGGATCAACGTGCACTCTCGACCCACGAACATAAAAGCTCAACCCCGAATTACCGAATTTGAAGGGAAATTTGTCGGTGCATTCGTCCTTGATGAAATGTTAAACCACGCAATCCCAGAGAATGTTTGTAAAAATGTAATAGGTAATTTGTCAAGTTGTCGAAGACTACAGAAAATTTAAGGGCAAATTTGATGGAATTCTGGAGAATAGACTTATTCGATTTCATTTTAAATAAAGCTTTATAACTTTGGTGGCGAAAGAAAATCTGAAACCTCGCGAGGTTTACCTACCAACATCGCGCCCGAACAATCCCATATATTATCGTCTCCTTGCTACTTCCCTTCCTCTGGTGGATAAGAGGAAGAACTTTTTACATACAATTCACGCATGACAAATTGGCGGTCTCATCGGCTAAAGTGTGGTGAGTATGCAGATGTGGATTCGAGTCGAAGCATTACGCGAATGGATTCTCCTTCCTGGAAAAATGGATGAGAAAGGGCAGAGGGAGTGGTGGAGTTGGATAGAACGAGATAAGAGAAAAGTTCGCGAGGAGCGATTTCGAAAAGGACTTCCGCTTTAGTGGGCCGCGGAAGAGGCCGAGCGCCTCTAGATGGAAGGACGAGGGGGAGAAGGCTCATTGTGAATATCCTTCGAGAAACTTGAACGAGACAGAAGCGAAGGACCACCGGACTATCTCGCATTTACGACGAAACGAACTTATTGTTGCATTAATAAACGTAGCTGGATGGGTGGGCACTATGGCGGGTGAAAGCGCACAATTATCCGTAGTCTTCGTCGCTTCACGGCATCCCAAAGTTTAACGCACCCAAGATCGACACTCGTCGTAGAAAAAATTGTAAATTATAAACGTACTTCGCTTTGCGTTAATCTACAACGAACTACAGGAGATAGAATAAATAAATAAATCAATTTCGCAACCGTAATGCCTCACCAAACACTACAAGACGATCCAGGAACAAGATCCATTTATCAACTGGCATTATAGAATGAACAAAGACGGATCCTACACGTGTCAGTCCTCGCTTAAAACGACTTAATTAACATCTATCATTATATTCGATTAAATTCGCGAACATACCTCGTCTTTTCTGAAGGAACCGCGACCGGAGAATGAAGAATCTTCTTGGCCCCAGGATGTAAAAATTTTCCAACCCCCGTATTCACCCGAGATTAATGAAAAAAGTCGGAAACTCGTAGAAGCTCGAACGCACCGCAGCCATAACACGTCGACGGTGTAAAGGGCAGTGAGGCCAGGAAACGTGAGGATTCGCGGTGGAAGAAAGTCGAAGGATCTTAATCTTCATTAGAAGAGGGGATTGCGATGGTGGTGGGGAGTGTTAAGGGGGTGGGAGTGAGGGGAACCGAAGACGGCAGCGGCATCGTTAGTCACTAGGGAGAAGGCTAAGGAGTTACGTACACGTCGGTTGCAACGTGCTGCAGAGGAGGATTAAATCTTCCACGCTTAATGGGGGGTAAGTAGCGAAGTAACGATAAATTATTTTAGCGTGCCGACTCTCCTTTCGCGAATTAGCTACCCCCCACCACCACCCCCTCGGGGCTAATTAACCGATGACTTAATGACTCGCGAAAGAAGATAAGAACATCGTTCCAACCCGTTCCCCTTCACCGGCGACCGAGAGCATTCCTATCGAGATTGGAAGCCCCCGAGTAATCTTCTTCGAGGGCAGTAGTCGGTTGAATAAAAATGTAACCCCCTCGCGAGCTCGTCCATCTCCTCGATCGAGCTTCCTTATCGAGGTAAGCTCGTTTCCCGAGTCGGTCCATAAATCTCGCCTATATGGAAATTAAGAAAATCAGATCAATGGACTCTCGAAACTCCTCCTCCCTGGCACGATATATCGTCTACTTTTCCCGTCCCTCTTGCCGCTTTGTCCTTTGACTTCTCGCGATCGCGCGGGATCCGCTAACGAGGTGTTTCTCCTTTGAAGGTGAATCCGGAAAGGGGTGTTCGCGTTATCGAGGGAAACTTTTTCCAAAGAGACAAGGATATCTTCGCTCGCTCGAGGTATGGGAGCTCAACCGCGTGCGGCCGCCCTCCTTTAAAACCAAAAGACGAGAGTGAGATGGTGGGGAGGTAAGTAAGAAGGAGTTCTTCCGCCTTCCGCGAAAGAATCTTTTCCCTTGTTAAAGTTGAAGCTCGTTCCCCGGGAGGAAAGATACTTATGCCCGCTAGCAGTAACGAGCTGACGTGGAATCTTCAAGCGAAACGGAATCCTTCGTGTAAGCGAAGATTTTCAACGAATCCGCTGGAGGATTAATCGTTTCCCACGGCGAGAGGGCTCGCGGGAGATGAGGAGAGAAAGGAAGGTGGACCAAGGAGGAAAAAGAATGCAGACGTGGATGAAAAGGACTTTGGGGAATTAAACTTCAGCGGCCAGGGGATCGCGCGGTCTCCATTTCTCCAATGGTGACGATTAAAAGTGAACAGAGGCATAAATGATCCCCCGTGGAGCCGGACTACGTTTCTTCCTTTCCTTTTTCTCCTCCTTCGCCTTCTCTCCTTCCATTTTCCTCGCGGACACCGACAACCAGCCTGTAATTCTCCACCGGACAAGCGAACGAATACCCGTGACTAATGATAATGAGCTGGTTTTCTCTTAAGGGTTCGTCAATTCACCGGTCCTTCGCCAATGAACAAGCCGAAGGTCACTAAAATAATCCCTAGGAACGGAGGATGGAAGAACATCGCGCTATAATTTCCACGCGCTTCAAATTCTCGGATGTAACGACGAGAGTTCAGAAAAGAAATTATATGTCGCAAAAAAAAAATCTAAAGAATCTCCATACTCTGGAATTGTTGTCCTGCCCTAGCGAACCTCTCGTCCCCGTCAACCAGGTCGAACGAATGCTCTTCGTCGCGTGTAATCGATAATTATTCTTACAGTTCAATTTCCGCGCACGCAGATCGAAACTTCCGGCACAGGACCGCACAAGCAGTCGCCACGGAGAGCTTCGTCCTCTTATACGCAATTGCTATATTTCCAACCCCCCCATTGAATTTCCTGTCGCGTTGAAACAGCAGGTCTCGTTAAGGTGGCCGTTATCATCAGCCACGATTACGGCTTAAAGTTTAGCCGACGGGCCGCTCGGGTGGGGACACGCGCGGAGGGGGTTAATATCGGCCGAAGCTACCCTTTCAATTAAGCCGGGCGCAGTTTAATTTTGCCCTGGGCACGAATTGACCCAAATCGTAAGGCGAGATTGCGGCCTTCTCGTTAGGAAGTCATTAGGGATTTAGCGGAAGCTGGGAGGGCGGATGTCACTCCATAATACAGGGAGATAAAAAGTTTCCGCCCTTCGGGGTTCCGTCGAAGGAGGACCAATTGATTCGCGGCGTCGGCGCCGCGGTGGGAGCCTCACCGTCGCGACGAAGATCCGAGGGAGAACGGGACGCTCTCAGAGTGGAGTGAGTTTACCTTTGGATCGTAGCATAAATTTCCGGTGACCTTCGAAAGACGCGGCACCTTCGGGTCGCCCTTGAGATTCCCTCGCCGTGAACATCGGCGTGCACCGCGGTATGGGCGCACTAAATCATCTCGAGCACTAAAGTTCGATGAAAGTATATACTCGGAGTACACTCAACGAATATCGATAACCGTCTGACATACTTTCGGAAATGGATCGTGGATGGTTGAGGTGTCTCGCGGGGTCCCGGAAGTGAGTTTTACACGAGAAACGTAAGGGTGTAGCACGCGTACGATCGTGTCCTCTACTTTTCACGATCATTCTCCTCCCTCTCCTCTCAGTGTTTCCTTCCTTCGTTCGCTATCTCAATATCAACATTTTATGTTACCCGCGTGAAGACCGAAGGAGCACGTTTCTGCTTCTGGGGAAATTCTACGTGCCGAAAACCTGGAAGATGGCGTCTTAACCGTCCTCTAATGACAAGCATCGGAGCACTCGTCCGGACGACTGTCGTCCTCCTATCGTCGAAACGAGAAGAAAAATCTTAGATGATCCACCTTCCGCTTCTCCTCGTTCTCCGCTTCTTTCGTTATCGTCGATGTATCACCGTAAACTCGCCGCGGAAGGGGCCTCTCGCCGTCGCGAGATCTATTCTACTTTTATACGCCAAATTAGCATAACACGCTTTCTGATAAAGCGAGTCGTATTTCTCTCTGTCCCGCGAAACGGGAGGAGCTCGCTCGTGATTTCGCGGAAAAAAGGTAAGACTCGAGACTGGCAATTGGATCGCCGACAGCGAGAAGATCGATGAAACGCGATATTACGAGAAATGGGACAGAGGGAAATGAACGATTATTATTTCGAAGCTGTGACTAGCCGATAGAAGCTTACCAATAAAATCGGGGAAACGTGAATTTAGAATATCGGTTACGCGACCAGTCTCCATTTACTTCCCGCGTCTGACCAATATCCGGAATATAAAAGTTAAAGAGTGAGCAAGGGCAGCATGAAAGTGAACAACGTAGCGAGGCAAAGCTTGAATTTCTTCTGAAAGTCAATAGGACTGGAAAAATAAATAAGACGCTCCCCAAGAGCGAGCGGTCCCTTTATCTTTGACCTATTTTTATGGCAAGCAGCTTGCGCCTTACCTGAAAATACGCGAGCAATGGGCCCCCGATTGTAAATATTTGCCGCGTTGTTGCTAGGGAAGGGAATACTGGAAGCTGCGGAAATATCCAGCGAGCCCACGCTCCCCAACCATAAAGTTTTCCGATGTAACGAAATATCTCGAATATTATTTCTCGCCCTTGCGATATTTAACGAAAAATCTACCGGCTCGTCGGCATTCGTGCGTTTTCATTCGCGACGAGGGTATCAATTTTTAGCATCCGCGAGAGAAAGAAACGAGCGGTGATTAGAAGAAAGGAGGGTGTTCCTCGTGGCCGTTTGAATCGACGCCATTACAGTGGGGAGCCGAGATTCGCCACCGTACTTGGCAAGCCATTCGCTCCGGCCGCATGGCGCTTAATAATTGAAATAGTTTCGCGGCGACGGCGGTCCTCGGTGGCTGCATTCGGACCGGAGAAAACCGAAATAAACGCTTTGTTTCACTTTAATATCTTCTGGCGTAATTTCCTCGGGACACCAGCGGATCCCGTCAATGACCGATAAAAACCAATAACTTGGCAGTGAAGGTAATCCAAACGAGTCGTTTGTTTTTCTCGCACCCAATTCCTCCTGCCAGATTTCTCATCTGGCGCTCACCATTTGACTTTAACACGCCGATTCTAGTTTCTCTTTTACTCTCGTGAAATACGAGATGCTCGCTCTCCTTTCTACAATCGTCGAGTGAATTTTCACCGACAAATTATCATCCTCCTTGAAATCTAACGAAGTGGGTGCTCGAGTGGCCGTAGATTACACTTCGCAATAACGTCCTCTTTATTTTAATTATAGGTGATTGAGTGCACGAGTGGTAATCGTGGGTCGTTACCATCCCTTTCTCTCATCTCATATTCCATATATTTTGCATCGATATCCCTCTTTCTGCTCCTTCGCGCTAATGCTCCCTAATAAAACGAGAACCGTCGTAAATGCGTGCAGCAGAGGGCACGAATTCAGAGCGCGTAATGTTTTATTCAAGCGGGACGATATAAAACCAAAGTAACCTAGTCTCGGTTGTGCGCGAAAGTCTGTAATCTGCGTGAGCAAACGACGGCGAATAACTGAATGACCATGCTCGTTGTGGGTGCAGCCTATTAATATACCCGATTCGCACTCGCCGAGTCAGTTGCAAATAGACGGCGAACGATCGAAGGTGCGACGGTGGGAGATAAAAGAGGACGGCAAACGGAAGGAGAAAGAGAGCGGTGAGGAGAGTTGGCGCGAGACAGGAGAATTTTCTGCTTAAACCGTGGCATTTCCCGCGGAACTAAGTGGGTGGCTCGTTGCATTGTTGTCGCAAGTTTAAATAGAATTTGCTGGTAACGGTGTTCGTGTCAGGCAACTGCTGCATTATACTAGGATGGCTGTGCATTCGCAAATATTTCAAAGCTTTCTTCTTCTCCGCTTGTCTCTCGCCAGATACGAAAA
The DNA here is from genome assembly GCA_944319695.1 of Tiphia femorata. NCBI lineage: Eukaryota > Metazoa > Arthropoda > Insecta > Hymenoptera > Tiphiidae > Tiphia > Tiphia femorata. The sequence continues at coordinate 6,328,249 of OX090899.1, forward strand.
GTAGAAGAGTCGAAATTACGCATTGATATTACAATCGCGCGGTAGACAGTGAGGTTTAGGCTCGTTTCTTCTTTCTCGATATTTTAACATCTTGTAAGACGTTCATATGCATCAATCGAACGTAAGCAGACTGTGAAGATCGGTCTCGGTTTCGGTGGCAGAAAATAGCGCATTTTCAAGCCCTACGTTCCCGCATTTGCGAATAAGCCTCATCTAGCTCGAGGAATCGTAAAAAGAGGCTAAAAGGAAAAGTAAAGAAGGAAGCGGAGACGCCGAAGTTGGGTGAAAAGTGCAACGATGTTAGGCGTCAATTTTTGCGGGACGAGAGGCCGCGAAGGATGCAGGTAGGAAGGAAGCCGTGAAGGAATGATCTTTTTTTAACAATGTCATCACCGCGTCGTCGCCAGGGCCCACGCAACGAGAACTTCTGAAATTCCTTGGCTCGCCGTAGGGCGGAATAAGCAATTTGTTGTGATATTATGTCTGGGATAACGAATTCCTCGAGAGTGGGACGGAATACAAATTACGAAATTTCAGGAAAGTTCGCGTGCTAACCTCTACGCTCTTTTTTTTCTCTCCTACGTATACGCGCCGGCAAGCCTCACCATTGCTTCCGCCATGGTCGGTCGGCGCCAACCCTCATTTTCCTTATTACTTATTTCCTAGCTCGCATTTGTATGTAATGCGTGTCTCTCCTTCTTTCTCCCTTTCTCCACTTTTTCGGCGAAGTTGCGATATCTTATTTACTTCCGGCCCTCACCGCCTTGCAACGAGCCCCAATGGAGCTTGTATTTCATCGTACGCATTCGAATATCGCGACTCCACTAACCACCAAGCTTTGAAACACGGCCACTCGAGTTTCGCGGGTAATTGTGTTGGTCGATGAAGATTAAGGAATGAGGAATTGTGCGGCGACGGCGCCGGCCTAACTGCCACCGTTATGCTCCCGACGTCTGTAAATACCGGCCTGCTCTAAGAAACTCAGCTCGCTTCATAAGAAACGTAATGTCGCGGACGTCAAGCACCCTGGAATGGAAACGAATCGCTCGATAAAACGAGCTGCCGACCCTTGGATATGTCATCTAATATTTTTTCCTAGCCCGGAATTGCTACCTCTGTTCGTGTATCAAGGATTTGTAATTTGTCGACGAAAAGTTGGAGGAAAAGGGCTTCCGAAGATAAGGAAAGCATTAAGAGATATTACCGGAGACCTTTCTAAAATAGAGAAAGTAATCGTAATTGTTTGCTTTTTCAGTTGAGAGAGAGAGAGAGAAGAGAGAGAGCCCCATACTTCGAAATTATTCTCCATTTAAAAGGAATTTGGACAAAGTGAGAAAAGAGAAACGACGAAAGTTAACGGATTAGACAGGTTAATCTGGAAGGAGGAGTACGAATAACCGATAGGATGCTCGGAAAAACGGAAAACCCCAAAATCATCCGTGAACCATGTTCAGTGTCATTAGCAGTATTATACAACCGATAGTCGATCCACGTTCTCCATTCACGCTGACCGATGTGGTACACGCCGTCGAAGCGGTAATTTTAAACGGCACGAGATTCGACGAGGGACCACATGGTAATAAAAAAGGATCACTCGTGTCCAAGTGAACGATCGATAGATAAAAAATTTGTCTGGCCAACGTTTCATCTGGTCTTCTAATCGAACCGAGTGCAATCGAAGGTAAAAGATCAACGACAAGCTCAGAAGAGTTTTACGAGTGTAAGGATTATCCACCTTTCGAAGAATTTACCGTCCTGCCTCAAGTAGGAAAATGATCCTCGAAACTCTTCGTGGCCACTCGTCCAAGCATTTACTCTTCATGACGGACCAACCCGAGGTGGACAATGTTGGACAACGAAGATTTGTCTTTGTCCGAGGGCACTCGCCCCTGTCCATAAGGGAAGAATCCACTGGGCGGGCGAAATAACAGAAATCTGATTGCGACTATTTATCTTCGACGTCTGAGCGGGAGAGAATGATGAGCCGACAATTTCTATGACGTACGACTCTCTCCATTGACGTCAATGCGTTTTCCATTGCATAGGGTGACATTCGACGTTGCGGTTCGAACGCGTTAATTCACAGCCTAGTTCGTGTACATAACCACTAGGTATATTTTCGCGAAAAATGGAACCACACCATTCTCGTAATTAATCAAATGGCACCGATACAACGGCAAAGGAAATTTCACAACGATGCAAATTAATCGGGAAATGGACGCACGATTCGTATAGAAATTTACTCTTCGGGGTGGTGGCGCACAGGAGAGGAGATACGAGGTTATATTAGGAACGTAGTCCACACAAGGTGCAAGCCGGTCGCGTCGCATCTACATAAAATAGACGGTGTCTCGGTACACCCTGACCCCATCCAGCAACCCCTTTAGAGGTCGAGCAGCCTGTCTCGCGAGCAACCACCTACAAGCGACCTACTACGTACCGAATGTTTGTTCGACCGTGCGCCGCGTACACTCGCATTCAGGGAACTTTGTTACGTGAGAAGGGCAGGAACGACGTAAGTTTCCGAGTTGAAAGGGGACGCGCGAAGGACGGCGGTCAGAGCTTCTCCAAATTCCACCGAATGCAATATGCAGTAACGTTCGAGGCTCCTTTAAATTCGAATCCCGACGGAAAGAACTTCTAATGAACTTTCGTGTTTGTATTCTCCTGCCTTTTTGTCCATTAGACCGAGACTCCGCAGAACGAAAGAACAGGGACGAGACAAAAAAGAAACCTGGGAACGAGTTTCTCGAATCTGAGATCGAACCTCGTTCGGCGATCGTGCGCATTTACAACGAAGTTCTACGGATCTCCATAAGAATGGGAAAAGTTCATCGATTGCGCGAGTAGGTTAGCGCACACGGTAGATACTACCGAAATTGCATATGTATTGTGTGTTGGAGCGCAGGCGCGGACCATCTGGCGACCCAGCTAGCGTCTTAGAAACGAGATTTGTGTCAGTGGCAGCCGTCGACGTGAATGCACAGGTAGATTTGACAACAGTCTGCCAAGTGGCCCGAACAGTGACACGCGAACAGTTAACGCAGACGTCCATTGGCCTCGTCAACGTTCATATCCATAATCTCTGTTCCGCTATCCCGAGGTCGCACGTGGTCGCGAATACACGAACGCAAAGCACACACAGACTAATTCTAATCTAGAGCACAATAGAACCAATAGCTCTAGTCCCGACGCATTTGGAAAACGATATTCCGTTGTCTTCGAGCGTGTTACCAAAGTACAAACAGACTTACGAATATTTGTATGTGACTTTTTGTTCAACATTTTTGCAAACATCTTATTTTGCATTTTCGAACGATTTATCGATGGTAGTACCAAGTGTCTACATCGTGCGATCCACTTTAATTCGCGAACGCGCTTCATTCGCGATTAACGATCGCGGCACGACTGTATCGAAGATGCCGAAAACGATATGGAGAGTGGTTAATGACGTGCCACCGTTGATGGCATCGAGAACAAATAAAGGAAACATCTGTCGGGGAGACTAAAGTAATGGTCGTGGTGGAAGCATTAGGGCGACGATGTAATACCATTACTGTCGTGTGTAACGCCCAAGTGACCTTATTACCGGTTTAAATTCTGCGAAAGAATATTCTCGCGGTTGGTGCTCGCAAAAATAAGATGGATCGTTTCGTCGAGCGTATTCGCGGGAGTGGGACTATCGGTTTAAGGCTTATCGTCGCGCGAAAAACGATTTAAAGGCTGGAAGGCGAGAAGGCTTTTCGCCGGAGTGGGCGAAGCGGCGAATCCATTCGTTCGTCGAAATAAAACGCAAGAGATGGGAAATAAGGAAAGCGGCGAGTTTACGTCTAAACTGCTGAAGGAGAAATGCATTTCCACGGAAATGCAGATGCGCGCGATGATGAAAGGGACGAGCACGCGTTGCCCGCCTCGACGATATATAGGCACGCGCATCTGTTATAATTCTCGAAATATTCGCAACGGAGAAGTGTATCCAGGTGGTGGTGGGGTTGGCCGCATTCTCCAGGTACCGGTGGGAGTAGAAATTTCGAAATATACGGGAAACGCTCCCTCGCACCGAAACGAGTGTTGAAATTTTATTACATATATTTGCGCATAGTATTACGGTGCATTTCTCCGTTATCGCGAGCTCCTCTCTTTCTCTCGAAGCCAGATGAATTCAAATTATTTTACGCGAATGGCACGGGAATTAGGACTTCATCTTGCGCACCACCGTCCACATTTACATATTCCCCGGCGCGATCGAAGCTTTTGATCATCCTAATGGATCGACGCTTTGATCGCGCTAATCAAGAGATTATTAAATGATCGGTAATCTCATTCGGTTATTAACTCTGCGAACCTATTCCTGGCGCTATACCTCCCGCGCCATCCGTCTAGCCTTAAATAAATGTCACGAAGAACTCTCGAGCATGGAGCGCGAATAATCACCGACAATTCTAAATACATCATCGACCAGCCGAAGTTAATCGGAGACGCGTGAAGAGTCACTGAACGAGATAGACCGAAAAATATCCACGCAAGCGACTTCAAGAAATCTTAAAAAAGAAAATATTAAGGAAGAAATTTGTAGAACGGGTGACGGCAGAGGTGGCAGTAAAGTGAGTAAAGTGAACGGCTAACCTTGGTGAAGTACAGTTCGACGAACGTAGGAGAGAGATACCAAGAGGAGAGAAAGAAAACGACAGGGTGGGTGGAGGGGTTGCTGGGCAATGATGAAAGGAGGGAGGGTAGGTAAATTTTGTATAATTTCCCTTTATGGCCGGAGAGCCGGAGTACTTGATATAATTACCGGAGCCACGCTGCCAGCGAATGCAAGTAACAAAATCTAGAGCAGAGCGTGGCGCCGTTACTCACGCGCGCGCGCACGCGCGCTCGGCGTAGGGGTGGTTTTTGTATGGTGGAGGGAAGGTCGAAGCTGCAGCTTCCGCCAGAGACTCGGTTGCAACTGCGGAGGAGGATAGAGGACGTACGGGCCATGGGACAAAAGCTCGCCGACGCGCAGCGGTAAAAGCTCGAAACACTAAAAGCCTCGAGATCCACCGTTACGCCTCTCTTCTGCCACCCCCTCAGGCCTCACCACCGCTTCGCTCTCTCTTCTCAGCTTCAGTCTCGCGTCCTCTGACCGGTCCACCCCTTCTCGTCCCACTACCATTCTCATTTTACACCCTTCCGCGTAGAGAGCTAGGCGGGAGGCTGGTGTCGCGCGCAAGCGTCGACCTCATTTAATTAAGCGAAATATGAAGAGCTTTTATTACGAATTACCTGTACGTGGACGCGCCATCGGAGAGCGCCGCGGTCAGCCGTTTATGGCTCGGCGGTTTGTCCTCTCTAAATGCAAATTGCGCTGTTCTATGGGCGCGAGAACTACGGTGATCTATTTAGTCCGGCCATCTGTCACGATAGCGGCCCTCTGATAACCGAATTGCCTTGTTAGGTCGAGCACCGCGCCATCCTCGCCCTTGCTTCTTGAATGTCTTCATTAAAGGAGAGTGCTAAGCGTCTCGTAAACGACTCCAGAATCGTATCTATTCTCTTGCTTATCTTCACCGGACACCTTCGAGGTACATCCGCGAAGATACTTTATCCTGGACACGGTGGAGTCTTCGTTTTAAAGGAGCGCGGGGTATGCGAGTTCCCCGGTAGACAATAAATGCGATTTAATTTCCGTCCGTGCTTCGGCGTTACTGACTCGCATCCCCGCGCAATCTTCGATTCTCTCGTGGCGGGACGGCGCGAGCGGTAACGCGGGAAAAATTTATTGCCTCCCATGTGCACAGACTCCGAGGCACTTTATCGAGCGAACGACGCGGTCATCTGTTTATGACACCACGGGCTGTCCTCTCTAAATGCAAATTGGCGGTGCCTAGCTTGCGTAGGACGGGGACTTTGTTGCTCTGTTTAGTTCATCCGTCACGCTCGCGTTAACGACATTTGGCCAATTAAGTAATCAAATACGTTCTCACCGATTAATTCAACCGATAATTATTTACGATGCGCGATCTGTTAATAATCGAAGTAATCGATTGGAGTATTTCATGCCACTGATATCTACGAAAATTATGAGTGTAATAAGCTCCGTGGATACCATCGTCCATTGTAAAAATACATATACGGATAAAGTTTCACGTACGCCCGTATTTGCATAAGCCTTCGAGTTTTCCGTCTCTCGCACGCGGCTCGCCGTATTAAACGATCCCAGATTTATTTACTGCCAGCTCCCCGATGAGTCCGTTGGTAATCCGCCCTTACGCCGTATCACGAGGGAATGGATAGGATGGAGGACCAGCTGGTCTACCAACTTTGCGGACAGCTTTGCTCTCCTTCTCCCTCCTACCCTCGTCCCAGATAAGACCACCCTCGCGAAATTCGGTGACACGATGTACCGCAACACCCGCCGGCCTGCTTTTTCTCTCGAAATACGTTCTCGAGTTAACTCCGCTATATACGCGCGATCCACTGACCATTAAAGAGACGTATCAAGGATAAACAAAACAAATAAAAATAGTGAACATTGAAAATTCACTGTCACGAGATCGTTGCTTCGTTACGAACGAATGCGTACCGCTTCATTAAAAACAGTACACGCTACTTGGAAACCACGAGGAATCGATTTTACTAATTACAGCTTCGAATCCCACCCCAGCATCGCGCTTCTACTCGTTGCGCCGCGAAGATTCGAGGGGGCGATACAACGATCCACGGATAATAAAGTCAGCAGGTAACGAAGGAGAGTGTAATTAGTAGTCCGGAGATACAGACGTTGAAGGAGAAGGAAAGGAAAACTCTCCTTCTCTCTCTCACTTTCTCCCTTCTTCCTCATCACCCTCACCCTCTTTCACCCTCTATCTCACTCGACGAACGATACGGGATACCCGGTAAGATGCTTTTGAGATACTCCATTAGGAGGCGAAGGCGCCACCAAGTGGAAGGGCCAGGAGAGAAGGAATTAACGGAACTCCGTTTTCCACCGTGCTTCTCCATTCCAACGTTGCCCGATCAGTGACAATGAGCAAGGGCGTTCGAAGGGAAACGCGATTTAGAATCCGAGATTGTGAGGTACCGCGCGAGGAAGAGAGGGCTCTCGTTATTTAGCGTTTCTCGATAGAGAGAGAGATAGATATATAAAAAGAAGGAGAGGAAAGAGAAGTGGAGAGAGCACCTTTACCCACCATTGTCACGCCAGTTGGTCACGAGGAGGTTCACAATCAGCCGACCGGCAAGAAAAGGAATCGAGTTCGTTCGCGTGGAGAAGATGTTGATGTTCGTGGAAGAAACGAATTAGACCCGTTCGTGCGGAACGCGGATGATTTTAGGTCGTGATTGTGCTCCCTATCCTATCGATTTTTTCCATCCTCTCTGCCTTTCTCTCTCCTTCGAAGGATTAATCTTTTTCATATTAAACAGGAGGAGGGACTTTAGAATCGTGTAAACGTTTGCCTTCCCTGGATAACGATTTGCCTAGGACAATGGGATATTCTCGGTGGATGCGTTCTGTAACGACCATGCCATTTTGCCAAGGACAATGAGAGCAGCGGGCGCGGTGCCGCGCGTTGCCAATGGAAAATACTTCAACGAAATGCTCATGGATAGTCTGAATGTACCTTAGAGCTGGATAAACCAGGAGAAATCTTCTGGCTCGAAATTTTCGAGGAAAACTAAAACCTACAATTTTTGGAGAAAAGAACTCGAGGACAATCTTCGCGAAAGGATTTCGGTGAAAGGATGTTATAACATCGGGTGGACCTTGCAGCTTGCTCTCGATCGAGAGCCGAACGTATTGGGGTGGAATGCTGCTGATTCTACATCTGTTCGAAGACGTGTTTTCTTCCATCGGTGCGGCAGAGAAGCTGACACGAGGGGTGGAGAAGGAGGAACACGAAGGAGGAAAACGAGAGACGAAGGTAGAACGAAGGGGAGATGCAACGAGTGAGATACATGGATAGATAGCTGGAGAGAGTTCTACCAGAAAAGAGAGGAATGGTCCACGAGCTAGGAGGGTTGGATATGTTGCGGGAATGTAATAGGTGCATTAGCAGATACGGCCTCGATAATGGAGGCGACAGGGCCCTGACAAGGATATATTCGTCGAACTAGCAGGATATTGAAGGATCAGCACGACGCGCGGGGTGTATCCTTGGCTATCAGGATATTGAGATAGCTTTGATATTTCCAAGCGAGCGGCTCTCGTCGAATCTTGCGGTAGCACCCGCGTCTGGCCCTACCCTCGATCGATAATGCGTCTCACCCCAACGAAATTTCGAATTGCCAAAATTGCCCGTAAGATCTGAAATTGCCCAACAACTCTAGGTGGACTCGCGTCAAGCTGCAACACGTTACAGCGCAGTAACTCGCCAACAACGTCCTGTCGCATTAAAGTCGTACTTCCAAGAATAACAATTAAACATTCTCGAAACGCAGAATCTCTACAATTACGCAACTCTTGTCTTGCGGCCCCGACGCGATGCCACGCAGTGCCAAACGAAAGTTCTACTTGCTCCCTTGGCGACCCTAAAACGTAGGGCAACACTCGAGGTTGCATCTACTCCTGCGAGTTCGAAACGTCATCCTTTAATAAAACGTCCTCCCAGAAGCAGGAGTTTGACACACTCGGGCTCGTAGGTGAAACGCGTCGACTGTGCGTGGAGTTGAAGCATGCTAAACGTGGATATCGAAGCTGTGCGTGGGGACAATTGGGAGGGGGCGAGCGGATACAAGAGTGGAAAAGTTTCCGTAGTCGTGGGCGGCCCCCTTTAATTAGCGCCCGAAAGTCCTCGGCAAGTGGCTTCGGTCGAAATAGCTCGAAGCCGCCAAAAGAGTGAGCGTAGAGATGAGATGCGCCGGAGGAGGGAAGAACCGTTGACGAGGAGAGTACGTGGGCGCACGTACGAAGGTGAGAGAAGAAGAGAGTCGGTGAGACAGGATGAGAAGAAGGAGAAGGTTCAGCGGAGTCTGCAGGGGCTTTAGAAAATGCGAGCTCGCGCGGATATTCGACCCACTTTTTCGAGCGTTCGGGAGGCCGGAGAAAATGCAGGGACGGCACCGCTCCCGGCACGACCCCGTTCCTTCCTCATCGCCACGTCCCGCTTCTCTTCCGCGCGAGGCTTCTATTATAAAAAATACTGAACCCACCGACGTAGACGCTCGGTCGCGAGGGGTGGTAGCAGATACGCATAGTGCACGTCATTTCTCTCTTTCGCTCCTTCCTCTTTCCGCTTCGTTTCTCGCCTTTTTACCCTCCTTGCCTCCTCTACCCGCTTCCATTCCCTCTGTATCCTCGAGTTCTCGGGCGCACAGACACACACACACACACACACACACACACACACATACACATACACACATAGAGTTTCCTCTGTCTTCTCTCTGTTCCGGCTCGTGCTTCGCGCAGCTTTCTTCTCGTCGCGCAGCTCCAGAGGACACGGACAAGAGGCGAGCGCGAAACAGGAAGAAGAGGAGGTCCGTTCGCGCGCTCTTCTCTCCTCTCACCACGATGCACCACCGACAGGAGGTGAAAGGTACCCAGGAAAGAATACCACGAGCGCTACCGGAAAAGCTCTCGTGATTATTTTGCGAGAGCGTCGCGCCGTCGTCGGGTGTGCACGCGTAGATGTGCTTATGCGTACGTAAATGTGAAAGTTCGTGGCTTTTGCGCCAGACCGTATGGTTAATACCGTTGAAAACAATGCAATTCACCAGAGACGAGGTGCCGGTTCTGAGAGGGAGGATATCGATCCAAGGATCCTTAGTAACGTGCGTGAACCCTGATAATGACGAAGGTGTCCCGTTAGTTCTGAATTCGCACTAATGAGACGCCCGCCTTAATTACTACCGAACAACAGAGAATTCTAAGAGGAACGCGTTTCGCGCGAGGGTAACGGCAGTAACGTTGCTTTTGTCGACTTATTTTCGTCGCGGTTATCGTCCGACACGAAGAACATACCACCGGGGTTTATTCGAGTAGAAGGACGTTTTGTGCTTGGAGTTTGGAGAAGCTTTGCCAAGTTCTCCACGAGTTCGCGAGAACAACTCTACCGCCTACGTAAATTCCCAGGAGCAGACGATGAAAATCAGACGATCGTGGTAGTCGTGGCTGGCGGAGGAAATTCAAAAATCCGATAAACTTGGCGTTTCCCGTCTCGACGGCTCTCCTCCGCGCGATCTCGTAGGATCGAAGTGGAGGCGACAAACCGCGCATTTTTATTCCGTTACAGCGAAGGGCGCGCCGTCCCGAAAAATTTCAACGAACGTTTATCTTGCCTCGATGGGGTGAGAATATTCGTGCAGATGCGCGGTTCGGGTAAGAAGAATTTTCTCTCCATTTTCCATTCGTTTCGTGTTTCTTCGAAACAATGCTTTCGCTTCATTCCGTTTTCAACCATCGTCTTTTCTAGACAGATTCCAAGGACTCGCGGCAATTCCCACGGCACTAATAAATAATTACAACCTCCTCCAAACACTGGAAAATTACAATCCCAGGAACATCTGCAAGCCATTCCAAGCTATACCCGCGTCAATTGGAGAATTCGCTGACTTCTGCCGCGCAAGCCGACGGGGAGGCACAATTCCGTTTATGCAGATGTTGCCGATTATGTGCTGTCTAGCTATTTGACGCCAGTTCTCGCGCACTCGCTACATCCACTCTCCGCTTCGGCCCTCTTTCTCCTCTCGTATCTTCGTCCTCTACCTACCACAAGGACTCGAACCTCCATTCGTCTCTTTCTCGACCGGAGCCCTGACGTACCACCAGCTTCCTCTCGCTCACGCCGCACGAGAGCGCCTGAACACGCGGGACTGTATCGAGCTACCTTGTCGCACCAAGATTAGTTATTAGATTACAAGAGGTGGTTCAGACTTCCCCGGTAATGGAATAGGTATGGAAATGGGAATGAAGATGGGCCATGGCGGCGTCAGATGGTTAGTGGTGGTGCGCGTCGTTGAGAGCCTCGTTGCACCGTCGCTGTACTTCTCTCCGGCAGGCGGTCCCGCCTTGGCCGGGCTCGCGGAGCCAAAGGAAACTCAAACAATGAGATTCGCACGAGTACAGAGCGATATTGTCCTGTAGATGTGTAACAGGCAGATCGAAGGGAGGAGAAGACCCAGGGCTGGTAGAAGGAGACCGAACGAGGCAAGATTACGGTAGCTAGGAGAGTCTACGTGGGGAGAACGAAATTTCTTGCGGATTAATCTTGTTTCCTCGAGTGTCGAATGTTACCGTGGACTTTAACGTGGATTTACGTTCGCGTAATCGCTACGACCCAGTGAGAGAATTGCTTCTAATTGCGACGAAGTTAAGAAAATTCGTGGACATACCTAGGGTAGACCGTACTCGCGGAAAGGGAAGTGTCTCGGAGGTTATGTACGTGCGCTCTGGGGAAAAGAGAGAGAGAGAGATAAGGTTAAGAGAGCGAGTTAGAGAACGGTGGAAGATTAGACAGTTAACATTGAAAGTTCAGACAATGCTTGAAGTTTCTTACGCTTTGGACCACCATTGCAGCCGTAATTTTCATCTGTATAATCGTCTAGGAGCCTAATACCCTCTCGCGGCGTCCCACGAGATAATAGCTAGAATCTAAAGTTATAATGAGTATTATGCTGCAAATGAAGGACTATGATGTCGAAGGCGCCGGGACTCTTGTTCCCTCGTTACGAAGCCGAGGGTGGTATAAAGGAAGTCAAACGCTTCATGGAGAAAGAGGAGGATATGATCGGGGAAGTTGAGGAGTAACGTGAGGACTAAAGTCAAAGGGCTTCTGTGCATGCGCGAATAATTGACTGGCAGTGATATCGAAAATGTTTCAATTTAACTGACACGACGCATACGAGAGTGCAATCGTGTGTTTCGAGTAATAAATCAATTCGAGATCCGAACTAAATAATAAATGCCTTTTCCTTAGGCTCGTGATTGCCAGCAATATTACGAGGTGCAGTTCCTCACCTGCCAACATACGTTTGAACGTGGAGCCTCCAAGGGTTTATTGATTCCGTCGGAAAGCCCTGCGACGGGGGAATGCGCAATTTAAAGGGCTCACCCGACCCTTTCGGAGACTATGACGTTTAAGTAAGTCATTAATTGCATTAAGTAGAGTGCCGTCGTGTCTTCTCGAATAGAGAGAGAGGAGGAAGAGACAAAGCTAAGCGCGTTCGAGGATATGACGTAAAATGGGGAGGCCATACGAAAGCGAGTCAAAGAAAGGCGCAGAAAGGGATAGAGACGCAACGTGAGCTACAAAGACATTAACCTCCCTTGAACAGTCAGGTCGATTTCACGGTTTGAATCAAAGTCTTTGTTTCGCCAGATGTAATCTCGTGTTGGCCATCGTCAAGGCTCACGTATGCAAAACAACATTTTGTTTCTGCAGATCGGTGTGATTATTAAGGATAAATATCCTTTCGCAAAGCCCTCGAACATCGTCCACGGTGAATCACGAACAATGAAAATTCTCGCTTCCAATATTATCAACCGAAAAATCGTACGAATTCGAGGATACCCCAGAATTTCCAACGCATGAACACGATGTTTAAAAAGTGAACTAACATTCGAGTTTTATCGCGCGCCACTCGGAGGCTCGAAATGAAATCGAAAAGATAACATTCAGGTGCGAGATGGCACGGCGAGGAGAGAATCGTTAGTCGTAACGAAATCGTTCGTCCCATATCGACTCCGTCCGAGCGAGCCGAGAAGGGATAGGATCTCGATTTTCTCGAACGATTCCTCTCGAAGGGTAATGGCGAACACGGGGGCGCGATGCTCTGCCCGTAGGAAAATGGGGATCGATCCCGAACGTCGATGTGGAAGCGTGGAATATCCGGTATTCGTTAATCGAATATCCCACCGCGACCCCGATCGGAAATGACGGCGGAAGCAGGAAATCTTAGATCAAGACGCGGCTCACCGCTCGCCAACCACCGTCCTCGTGTCAGAGAGAGAGAGAGAGAGAGAGAGAGAGAGAGAGAGAGAGAGACGAAGTTAAAAGAGAGAGAGAGAGAGAGTAATCGTGCGACGAGAATCCTCTGGCCCTGAGAAGAAGAAGAACCACGGTTTTCGTCTCCCTCTCGGTGACTCCTGCCCGCACAACCCTCTGCGCGACATGGAGATGTTGCGGTGGGACGTAAAGCTCCCGCTATCGAAGCCGGCGTACCTCTCGAAGGCGTGAGCGACGAAAATTCAATTTCCCGCTATCTGAACCGCCGCCACCGCGCCGGTTACACGCCGGCGACTCTCTCGAATTCCATTCTTCCGGTCTCACTCGAGCGCGGGATACGCGTTGGAAAGAGTCGCGCGGGCGTGGCGTGAAGCGAGAAGGAATCCGAAGTAAAGAGAGGAGAAGGAAAGAGGACGAAAGTGAGGTGGAAGGAGTGAAAAAAGTGGCGAGCAGAGGAAAGAGAGAAGAAGAAGGGGAGCGAATGGGAGGATGGGAAGACTGAAGAGGCCACCGTGAGTCCAATCGGGCGCAGGATACTTTGCATGATCCCGGTTCCAGAATCCTTCGGATCCTCTCCTCGTGAATTGCATTCGCGAGGTCCTTCGCTCGCAATCCCACCCGCAAACATTCCTGTCCGGCGTAAGGAAGATCGCATCCGTGAAAATAAAGTACGTTCACGATCTCGCGGGACTCGCGCGAGTGGATAGGAATTTTTCGAGAAGACGGAGCAAAGAGAAAAGAAAGGATAATTATGTTTTCGAAGGAAAACATGCGCTTCGAAAAGCTCTGAATCGAATCCAACGGGAGAATGAAGCGCGGTGAGTACATTTTCGGACAAATGACATCCTCTACTTGCAGATTCGGATTATATTTGTGGACTTGCTCGTGACACGGTTACAACGGGGAACGATAATAATCTTCTGTCTGAGTTTGTCAGGCACACCACCGGGGAAGCGGATTGGCGCATAGTGCCACGACGGTGCCGACGTCAACGAGGACGACAACGACGAGGACCATAGTCCTCTTTTGCGACTGTCAGACACACGGTGCAACAGATTGTTCGTAGTTTCCAACTAGCCCTTACGGAACGAGTAGGGTCTAGGTAACGTATTAAGCCTGGGACCAAAGTACGATATTAAAACGCGAAGTACGAGGTCGGACGAGGTGCATTAATAAAAATAGAAATTTATGCTCGGGCATTTTCCACCAACGAGGTGCTGGCGCAATCACGAGAGAAAGTTAATTGATTTCTCTTATTATTATTTTATTTTACACCGGCGTTAAATCTTGCAATATGCGCGATAAAAATTTCACGTTTAATACGAGATCGTTGCAATTTCCGTATGTACTCGGCACACGTGCGTGAACGAGATTGCGTACACACGTGCCCGAGCTCGCGTCGCTCAGCACGTATCGTTAAAATTATTGATTTATCGATGTAATATGCGGACTAATTAGAATCGGTCGCGTGTAACGGCAATTGCTTGAGCGCACGCGCCCCCGTCGAATTCCGTCACCAAAATTGCTGAGCGGATGGTCGGTCGTGGCATCGGACGGAGAGTGTCGCGCGTGATGTAACGCGAGCCAATCATTTTCCGCGGTCGCGACGCACTGGCGATTTAATCCTTTGAAAACTCATCCGCGACCCGCGACACAGACCAGTCGACGACTGACAATGAACACATCCGGCTTGCGTAAGGTCAATACTCGCGTGTACCGCGCGTTTGAATTTGAATGACGCTCGTTTCGCGCCGCTTCCCGTTACGCTATCGGGCCAATTTTTTCAACGTAGATTTAATTAAAGATAGCACAATAGAACGAGCGAGAGAAAGGAATTTATACCGCGTGAGAGCGCATCGGTTTTCAACGAATATATTCAGGCTTCGAGGCTCTTTTGAGCCGGGTACAGACTTGAGCACGAACACGCATAAGGCAAGCTGAGGCGACACCGAATGCCTCATGCGCGTTCGTGCTCGAGTCTGTACCCGGCTTAGTTAAGGCAACGAGCAAACATTAAGAAACACCCTGCTGGAGTACGTGGTCGCATCACGAGTTTAATATCTCGAAGCAAAAGGATAATACATCGCGTTACATCAGCCGTAAGAAGCTCGAACGAGTTTCGTTATCACCTCTGCCGATCGACATTCGAAAGACGAGACGCGTGGTGCGCGGGATGCACGCGCCGTCGAGAGCGATAAAATTATACGATTTATATGCCATTATGCAGTTTCACGACGGCCACGGTAAACATAATCTCTCCCGCGCACCCGCGGCTTCCGTAGAAATCTCAGAAAGGCAGAGAAGGATTCACGCCCGCGCGAGTGTTGTTCCATTCTTCGAGTCCGCGCGCCCGCGTATGGACGCGGCACGACGCGCTGTTTTCCTTTCAGGTATTTTAGCCTGAATGTCGACGAGGCACATTCTACGAGTACGATATTCTCCTACCCCTTTTATGAATAGCTTCGCTGGACAACAATGCGATATGTTTGCTAAAACAGAACGGTCTGTCCCTGCCTGCCTCGTCCTCTCGATGAACGCGCGCTCGCACGAGCGTCGTGCACGTGTGGGTGCGTATAAATTCGCGCGTCTGCCACCCCTACCCCGTTCCTCCACCTCTTTTCTCTTTCTCGTCGCCGCTCTCTGTGACACCTAGTCGTCGCGAAGCACCCTTTTCCCAACTTGTTTCGTCCTTCCGTATGGATGGCTCGTCGCTTTATCGTTGCGCCATACGACTGGCGGCGCCACCGGGGTCGAAGGGTTGGGAAACGACACGGGAGAAGGGTGACGACGTGGACGAGGGGACGCGGGTGAAACGAAAGGAGAGAATTGTCTGGCTATTTCGAGATAGGAGGGTCTGAGCGATGTGAAAAATGCCGTTGTGAGGAAGCGCTCGAGCAATTACGCGCGTCGAAAGGTAGGAGAGAAGCTTTGGGCGAGTGGGACGATCTGCTTGGCGCGGATCCTCGATACTCCGAGGAACTAGACGCGGTTTAGGGTAGCGCCGATTCGAAACGCAGCGGGTATGACTTGCAAATGCGATGTTACGGATAGCGGGAGCGTGGGTAATCCGTCGACGATAAGCAGAAGCCCTTCGCTACTAATTAGCCGTCATGGTCCCTCAATTAGAGACGCCGAGAGCTAGAAGGGAAATTAGAGATGGCGGCGACGAAGGAA
Source organism: Tiphia femorata (assembly GCA_944319695.1). Taxonomy (NCBI): domain Eukaryota; kingdom Metazoa; phylum Arthropoda; class Insecta; order Hymenoptera; family Tiphiidae; genus Tiphia; species Tiphia femorata. Next base: position 6,344,352 of record OX090899.1, read on the forward strand.
GGAAGCGTGTTTGCCAAATATTTGCTGACCAATGATCATTAGCTAAATCCAATTGGCGGGTCCTATCCTAGCTGATTGTCCAGCTTGTGCAATGTGCAGGCTGACTGCAATATAGTCGGGCGATGAGAATGCCTGTCTCGGCGAGCGATGCCATTTAATGGGATAGAAGGTAAGGATATTTCTCGGGAATAGAATCTTCCGGTCCAATGGACATCAACATTCGTAATATCCCGTAAGTCGTAAAAGAAAAAGGTCTCGAGCGGGAAAGCAGAGAGCGCCGGCTGAATTGAAAACTGAAAGCGGACGATAAAAACCCCGACGTAGGACTCCATTACGGTGGAAGGCGTGGGTGTACGTGAGTACGGCGATGTAATTATTTCGAAAGGTCGAGCTTTGAGAAAAGTTAGCCGAACGTAAACGAACGGGACTAACGACACATTCTGTACCGCTGTTGTGCCCGTTTTTCTTACCTGGCGAATCCAAGAACTGTGGAAGGGAAACGTTGAGCCGGTTACGAAATACGGTGGAGTCTCTTGGTATTTTTACGGTATTCGGACTAGGCGGACGGCGCGGCTACCCGAGAGCTTCTCTAACGACGAGCAGAGGAGCCGGAGAAGTCGAGAGCTTGGGAGAGGAAGAACGAGGGACGAGAATCGAGACACGTAAGTAAAGGGAGAACGATGGAGGACGGAAGGAGTAGCTAGGGAAGCCGAGTAAAGGGAGAATTCTTTCAATTAGTTCGCGAAGTGGAGATTCCAGTTAACCGAGTTTCCGTCCGGACGTCCTGCAAAGTAATGATTACTCCGTTGTGCCGCCCGACTGAGCGGAATGGCTGGCTCCTCCATTATGCAGCAAGTTAAACACATCCATATTGATAAGCCATACTCTTGACTCTTGCGCGGCATAGCCATTTCGAAAACGCTTAATAAATCCTCCTTCCTTCCCCCTACCCCTCCGCGAACTTTTATCGGTTATTACCCAACTGATAATTCTACGTCGATAGCCCACCCTTCTCCGGATCCCTTGATCGATATAACCAAGGGACGATGGTAGGAATTTCTGGTGAGCCTCCTCTAGGAATGGAGAAGTTCAGGGGGTTACTTACCGGTAGAATATAATTTTCCGGAAGACCCATGAACTACGAGGTCCTGAAACTTTTCGACGGCCCCGGTGTTTCGAAGCACTCGAAAAATTAATTTTCGTGCGGCAGCTTCGTAGACATTCGTATGTATGGGAAGCCGCGGATACGTAGTTTTGAAAGTTTGATCATTTACGGAACTTCCATGGTCCCAGCCTCGAAAACGTATGCGCTCCGCGGTGCAGCTCGAAAATTTAATTCGTGGCCCGTTATCGCGACGAGGTGAAAGACCGAACGATGGGAGAATATGGGGTAAAGTTCGATGAAAAGAACGAGCGAGAAAGCGGGAGGAATGAGCGGTGTATTAACATCGTTGAAATTTCGCTTAGGTGATACGCTCCCTCGTAATTACGCGCAGAATAAATTCAAAGCCTGCCGGTTATATGAGTGTTCGCTGTACTTCGCCGTATATCGTAAAGCTGGGATAATCTCTATCTGGAATTTTCTTTTCTCTCCGGAATTTAAATTGAGGTGTAAGTTAAAAAAGGGAGAGCCCTGGGAGAAATTTATGCGGAAGAGCTAAAGAGCGTAACGGTGCGTGTATCTCAGCGGAGCAAAGAAACAGCGGGTAGTAGGAAAAATGTTCGCGAGAAAAATGAGAGCATAAAATTGACTGTAACTCTACTGTAAGGGGAGAGCGCGTTTTTCAAATACCCTAATCAAGCTGAGAACGAGATTGCTCCGCGAACGATCGAATGGTATGCGACGCGAAAGAGAAAATGAAGAAACTTAAACACGGAAGAGCAGCGGATAGGTCCGCGTGTGTATTAACGAAATTCGAATTTATCCTCTTGTAGTAGTGTTTCGGAGCCTTTGCGGCAGTCGGTACAACTCCACTCGAAACTCGAAGTAATTAAAGGAACGCTTCGGTCCTCGAAAAGTTTTCGTGGCCTCTTGGCACCCGAGCTCACCCGAGTAACGAGTTTCGGACCATTAGCGAAAGTGGAAGTCGGGATGACTGGGAACGAACGGAATTCTAGCGAGCCGAACGGGCGTTAATATCTCAGGTGAGAAGCGAAAAATCGAAAGATTTCTTCCGCTCGGTGGGCTAACTCGATCTGCCTCTCATTCCACCTACATTCCTGCGAGTGTGCTTTGACGCTCCGCATCCATCGGTCTTCTTGTCTCCGGACTGATTGAAGCGCTTCTCGGCTCGAATAAATTAAACTCGAAGAATCTACGAGGGGGAGAAAGAGAAAAAGGAACAAGTAGACGCGGAGAACGATTTAAGTCGGAACAACCGTCTACGGCAAAGCGGGAAGGAATTTGCTTGGACAAATGGCGGTGACGTTAAGACGGCCGAGGAGAAACTCGTGAAATCCGAGATTACTTTTTAATCGCTAGATATCCCGTACTCACGGCGAATTAATAAGAAAAACTGTTTCCGTCGAGTAAAACTTGCCGGTCGTACCTTCCCGATACCTTGGCCGTCGAGGAAGTTTCTCGTGGAGGGAGGATCGACGAGGATGACGGGAATACCGAGTTAAAAAGTTAAGCGTAACTCCAAAGGCGAAAGTCCATCGAAACCGATTGGACTGTCAGATCGAAAAGTCCACGATGAATACCAACGTAGCGGATCATAGCGTGGCCCTTAAGCCACAATTGCACGGAACTATCGCGAGAATGAAATCGAAAAAGCGCGGTTAAATTATTTTAGGCGGTAGATAGGTTGACTTCCGCTTTAGCGGCTCGGACAGCGTCCGCACTCTTATATTCCAATATTTTCCCACACGCTTCAAGAAATGGTATGAAGAGGAGAATGTTTTCCAAAGCCCCTCCGGTTGTCAATTGAAGCCGATGACTCTCGAAAATGTAAAGTTTGTTTTCTCCCAATTTGGATTACCGTATTAGCTCGGAATATCGAACCGCGTCGTCAATTAGGGAGTAATAATAGGGAGTTTGGAAGAATAAACGACAAGGGCCATTAAAACTTTCTCCTCTGTAATTTCCTCCCTTAGAAGAGAAAAAGAAAAAAATTGTAAGTCAACGAGAATTCCATTATAAGGTCGTTTGAAAATTTAAGCATCTTATGGGGGAAATGTAAAAACCATTTGTTTACACCTTACTCGTTACACCACTCTTCGTTCGCAGGTGGCTTATTACTTTGCCTAGAATGGATAATGTGCTCCGCGGCGGTTTACATTTCATTTCATTATAAGAGCAAGAGATTTACGTTAGTTGCTCTCGTAGAACCTGTGCCACGCTACGTAACTGTCCACCTTTATCGTGCATATTTCATGGAACAAAAAAGCCGTCTCCGTTAATGAAACGACGCTGTCGATACGCCTGACTAATATCTCGTGTAATGCGAATTTACGTAGCGCAAGCTCGTTACAAAGCGGGTTTATCTACGGACGTACGTCCGCTTCGCGGAGCACAATGTATATTGAAATATTTTTAAAGGAGCTTTTATTACAGGAATATCCGGAGGCGTACTTTACAATTTTTTTTATTCCCTTGGCCTTTCATACTCTTTTTTCCCCCCACTCGGCAATGAAATTCAGTATTTCACGAACTATTTTAAAGCTACCGATACCGTAACCGCAATTTAAGTTTATCTACTTTATTCGAGAGCCATATTGCTCCGATCTGTCAATTCTGGAAACATTTAGGAAGAGACTTTATTAAATATAACGAAGTATTCGTAATTAACGAAGATTCGTAGAAGCGTCAAGGTGTTTAGAGATGCCTTTTATCGAAAGCTTCCCCATTGTCTTTCGAAAGGAAAATGTAAAATCTGTTTCACTCGTCGACGAACAGTGCACAACTATCTGCGATCGAACAGCCTTTATCAACACGAAACAATACACATTTACGTTCCGGTTAATTATCCTCGGGCTTTTCAAGATACACGTACTAGACGGGGCTGATGCAGTTCCCTACTAATTTATCGTGCAATAATTACCTCATTATCGATTACAATTCAATTACGCGAGGTGCGTCATTTCCCATGAAGCAATGCATAAATAATACCAAAGGCCAAAATTATACGTTACCAAAAGTTCCCCAAATCTATACTCGAAGCTCACGTACCTGAAACAGACGTAACGAGTATGATCAGTTGATTTAATATACCGACGAAGCGTCGTTAATTATGGGTTGTAACGTCTAGAGCGATAGATCAAGGGACAGCGCTTGGAAATTCATCGCTCGCCCGTATGCCATTGTAAATTCTCTTTGGCCGAAAGACGTCGGTATCGCTTAACTGCGAAGCATTAGCATCTTGGGGAATTCAATATCCCTCGGGTACTTTCCGATACCAATTTTACGAAGCAGTTAGTGCCGCTAACTGCTCGCAGCTCCGACCGAACACCTCGAAGCCCATCCTCTTCTTAACATTCGTCCCTCACCCTCCGTGCCCACCGCGTCTTCGACCCTCTTCTACGCCATCCATCCACCCTGTGTCTCCCACAACCCCAGAACTTATCAGATTGAGATTGAAGGAAGATACCGAAGTGCCCCGAACTCTCCTCCGACCGGTGCAGACACCAGGGCCGATATAAACTCACCCCCCCGGTTTTGATCGGCTTACCGAAACTTGGCTGGCGGCTATTTCGGTTCAACGATGTGGACGTGGCGCGTATATATATGCATATATACACACAATTTATCTACATAATATGTATATAGTTCGCGAGTGTGCTTATTTATAGTCCAATTTTTGCCTCGCAGTTCCCCGGAGGCACGGATATCGCGCGTAAAAGGACAGTGAAAAAAAACTCGCGGCGGTAAGATAGCCGCCGCACGGAACAATCTTTGCACGCGATTATATCGAAAATTCAAATTACTCCCGTACGTATGACTAATGGCGTATGAAAGGGAATCGCGGCGCGATAGCGCGTACTTATGCGACACTCAATCTCGCGTTATTGCGGAGTATTTTCAGAGGCGCAATCGTAGTCGTTAGTCTTCTACGTCTAGCTCGAATTCGCCTTCTTTCCAATCTCGGCAAGTAAGAATACCTATATCCCTCGTCCTTTTTGCACCTTTCAGATATTGGGTTAAACGGATTACGCGGGGAGAGTAGCGGGTAAAATGCAAAGGCGCTCTCTCTCTCTCTCTCTATCTCTCTCTCATACCTGCCGTAGCATAATTCGCGACACATTCATACATGTATTCATGATCGTAGAAAGCGTGCTGCGCGATAAATTACGTCTTACCACGGCGAACGTTCCCGTACCGTGTATACCCCTCGCAAATACCAACACCCACACCGGTGGAATCAAAACGCACGGGCGACTCACAGCTCGGTACAATACACCGAATGGTTCGAAGCGGAAATCTAGCGGTGAATCTCGGCCAAGCATCGTGTCTCGGGCCGAGAAACTTCATTAAACGTATATCACCCTAATGCATCGCTTCTGTACCGAGTGTCGACGCGCGAAGCAGTTTGGACGATTTTTAAACTAGCGATTCGCGCGAGTGCCTGAGGAACGCGTCTCCTTCGGAGACAATCCTATTCCTCTTACAGCCACCGCACGGCGCGAGTACGTAGAAGCTTTCAGGACACCTGAAACGTGCCTCTTAGTAAGAGCACCTTTCCTCTCGCCTTCCTCCCTTCCGCCCACTTCCACCCGCCAGTCTCTCCATTACACCGGAAATCGTATTTCATTTTAATGGCTGACACCTCGCCGTGGAAGACTCTAGTCGTGTGAGTGCCAGTCCGTGCGAAAATCCACGCGCGCGCGCGCGCTCGATAGGACGCGTTGCACGTGTGCGCGCGTAAAGGCAGGTGTTACTCATCTTCGGGAATGGGGTTCTCGGTCGATTCTTAAAACCCTCTCGTAGTAGGCGACCCCCTCGGGCCAAGTTTCCCGGAATCACCGTGAGTTTTATCATTCCACGCTGCCCCGGGGGCTACACCCACTCCCGCTCTAGTCGCGCACATTTCATTTTAATGGTCCTCGGACCACGAGATTTTCTGGGTGGCGGTGGTTCGCTTAGCAACGAGCGTAAACTCGTTTCCAGCGTGGGGGGTAAGAAGTGGAATTCAGGGTAGTTTTCGAAACGTGTCGATGCGATTGCTTCTCGGCGAATGGAAAAATATATCGTTTCGCGGCACTCGAGAATTATTCCCAGTTCGCGCGCGATGCGGTGGAAAATTTAAAAATTCCCGTAACCATCGCGAATATTTCTGTCGGTATTCATTTTTGCATTCTATTCGACCTGGACAAAGGGGGGTGAGAAAGGGCACGCGGGAAACAAATCCCAGAGTGGAATTTTTCTCACCGTGGGTCGCGCAGTATTTTTGCTCCACCATCCGAATACATTCTAGGAGCGAAGCGGAAAATTCCACGAGTAGGATAGTTTAATCTTTATTATAAACAGCTGTAGTGGCGGTACGTCGGAAATTCCTTTCCCGTTCGCCGGCCACCTTCCGGCTGCGCATCGGGTAATCTCGTTTACAGAATGTTACAGCTCTGTATTCGCCGGCACTGCGGTGACTTTACAACATTCTGTGAATCAAAATGTACTTAGGGCCGTCCTCGAGGTACCGCGCCAGTAGGAAATTTAGCGAAGACTCCGTTGCACGAGCAAGCACGGAGGTTAGTCGGGTTAACGTCTACTATAAGTTAAATCTAGGGTGAATTACAGCAACTGGAAAGGTAAGCCTCGTCGTGGCAAGCCGCTAACTACGACACTGTTCGTCGAGGTACGGTGGCGGGTGACGTCTCTCAACACGGCAGCGCCAAGGAGATAGTTACAGCTTTCGCATTGAGATTTGTTAATGCCAAGTCGCAGCGCTAAAATCTCGTATGCATGCATGACGTAGACGTTAGAGGACACGGGTGCACGGGAGCTTATAATAAACAACCGATATTAAACCGCGAAGATTCCAAGCTCGAGCGTGGAGGACTCACTCGAGATCTCATTTTTGCCACACGCGAACTAGATAAGGAGAAGCCCTAACTCAAACAGGCGCGCACACTCGCGTATAAATGGTTAACGCGTTCTCGCCGCATCGGATTAAGCCATAGATTGTACACCTAATCCCCGGATTAGAGCCCGGCTTATATCCAAGATGTTGCAGGAACAAACATAACAGCAAGTTTTAACGGTTCCCCTCGTGACAACAATCGTTTCAGAAACGACGAGACCCGCCGCGGGATACGAATTATACACGGTGCGAGCGCGCAAGTAACAGGGCTTGTTTATGTTGACTCCAAGGTTGAATACCTCGAATACGGTGGTTACAAGGCTCCACATTTACCTGCGCGCTTACGATTAAGAGAAAACAAATTAGCCTTTCCGTTTGTCAGGGCACGAGGAAGCTTTTCGACGTTTTCCGCTCACCTCGTAAATGCAAGTACTTTGGTAAAGGGGAAAATGTTCGAGCTTTGTCGAGAACTCGATTGGGGTTAGCGTTCATTAAACTCGCGTTCATTAAGGACGCGCGCGCGCGCACCCAGCGGCGCTCCGAGCCAATTCTCGATACGTACGCTTTCGAAACTTTTCAACCTTTTGTTGCACATCGAGCTTTGCTTTTGTATCGACTCGGGCGTTAACGTTGCCTCACTTTTATCTCGTATCGGCGCGTGCTCATCGCGTACCGCGCCATTCTGACGTAAATACGCGGGAACAATAAAAGTGCCCTCGTGGCAGAGCGTACCATTCTGGAACGAGCCTCCGCACGAAGCTACTCGGTGGCTCGACGAGTCACGCGAAAGAGAAAATTTAATTCAGCTGTTTACCGAAATCCTGAAATACCTTGTAATAGCGGACCGCGTACGTTTCGCGGATACTTTATTACAAGACTGGTGGGTAGGGACGATCGCCCGAGGGCGAAAAATGGCAACGGGATGGTATGTAGCTGCGGAGAAAGGAGAGGCATCAAGGGAGACGGAAGGGAAAAAAAACGATACGAGTAGACCGAAAGAGGGAAAAAACACACACGAGAAGGACGAATGCAACGAGAGCTTGCCCCAGAGGCAGCCGATCGTCCCACCTCGAATATAACGTCGGCAGTATCACGGAAATACGTTTACGCACTTCCTCCATATCGAGTTAAAAAAAACGTTAAATTACCTATTGCCTCACCCCACGCTCCGTACCACTCCTCTCTTCGCCTCGGGAAAAAAGCGACGAGGGAGAGGCATCCCTGAAATAATGTCCGCGCCCTTTTTAGCCGGGAAGAAAATAATATTCAAGAATAAACGACACGACGGTATAAAGTTCGCCGGCACCGCCACCCCGTCTCGAGGAGACGAGCATATACCGAGAGTTAACATTTTTCATCGATTACGAGAAGCGGCGCGAGGGAAAGGTTCGCGTAATAAATTCTTCCGTTCCACGGGCACGCCGAAGGTTTGTCCAGGCTCAGCATCGGAGGCCGCTTACGTTCCGCGTTGATCCTGGACATATTTCATTCGGGACAGCCCGTAGGATCCGCGTCACCGTAATTAAACGAGAATTCAGGGAATGGGTTTATATTAAACCTTCGCGGCCATTTAGATAACGACGGGATCCATCAGTGCTGGAGGACGCCGCTGGCGGAGAAAGGAGAAGAGAAAGTCTTTCGCGAAACTTTTCTAGGGTGCATTTGTCTACCGAGGGCGGTCGTCCTTACCGCCCTTCTTCTCCTCTCCTTCGTGCTTCCTTTCTTTTTTCATTCACCTGGCCAACCCACTCTACTACCTTGTCTCGAACGCGCCTCCTTCTCTCTCTCGTTCTTCCGTGCTCGCTCGACTCGAATTCTTACATTCTTTTTCAGCTTTCCTTCCGCCGTCCTGTTCTCTCCGTACGTATACCTCGCTCCCTCCATCGGTTCCGCCGGAGCTTCCACCCTCTCTTATTTTCCAGGGACGCGACGCGACGCTTCCTCTGGAACCACTTTTTTCCTACTCACAGCTACTTTCCGCCCCTTCGTCAGTGCATTTATCCGCCAAAGCGAATTTCCCGAAGAAAAGCCCTTTTCTCGATAACGGATCTTCCGCCGGCTGGCCGTTCCGGAGGGTCTCTCCGCGACTTCCGTTCTCTCTCTCTCTCTCTTTCTCTCTCACTCTCACTCTCACTCACACACACATTCTTTCTCCTCGCGGCGCTTCCTTTTAGCGCCTTTCGATTTTCTCTCTCGCCCGCGGCGAGAGAACGGTCGCATCTTCGAGACAAACCGAATCGAAAATTGAACGCTCGAGGAGCCAAACGGCGCCGAAGCTTTGAGGATGATGGAGTGGGAAGGGAAACGCAGAAAATTCAATTGCGAATCTGGTTGCGTAGACGTCGAGCGTCGCAGAAAGAAAATTCCTGAATTCTCCCGGGGAATCGATTGTTCGTACGTCGTTGTACATAAACCAGTGTCTCCAAAGAAACGAGAGGTATTTTTGGATGTAGGCCGTATAAGGGAGCGACTTAATTGAATTGTCGCGAGTACGAAGGGCGTCCCGTTACCGAATGGAAACGGCAGACGCGGTCGGACCGAGAGGTGGACCGATCGGAGTCTCGAAAGACTCTCCATTATCTCGAGGCAAATATTGATGGATGACGGAACGTCTGGCTCAGAGCTCGCATTTTATGACTTCGCTTAATGGCGTATTCCAGCGGTGTCGTGACACTCCATTATCCGCTCGTAGATCCCACCGCGGAAGTTCGTCGAGAATGGAGCAGAGGACGGGCTCTCTCTTCCTTTATCAGTGCTTTTCAATTACGGTAACGTTCCGCGAAGGAGCTGTCGATTTATCGTGCGAGAGGATCGGTCTCTCGTGCTGGCCGCGTCATGCAGAGTTGGAATCGAGCTCTCGTGCCACAGGAGGAAGATGAAAAATAGAGAGAACCCTCGGGTCTCGACCCTTTGAGAGGCGAAACTCCACGAGGACGGATTCGCCATCGGTATCCTCGTAAGACGGAATCGTAGAATTTAGATCGCTGCTTACCGCGTCTGCGTTCTCATTCGCGCAGTTCTAAAGGCGCTCGGGCGTTCGTTACCAGCGATTCGAGCTACAAGTTTCGTAAGCGGAGGGTGACGTGGATGGGGCAAAGTCTTCTTACCCGAGTCCTCGGGTTTCTCATCCCTGAGCGGAAAGGATTGCCGAGTAGTGGAAACCTCTTACGAAAGGCGCGCTTCTCTCGCGATGCCGCGAGACCGATCGGAGAAGTGTTACCTCCGTCCGGGCTCCACAGCAGTTTCTGTCTCTCTGCTCCCCGTGATACCTCTGAGAGAACTTGGTCAACAGTTTCTGATCGAATTACCGTGCTCGAGGGGTATCATGGTAATTGTGAGAAGTTACACCAGCCGCACCCGCCACGCCTCCTCCTTCTCCTCCTCCCCGGGGGGTGCACACGGCGCGATTCGGCGACGGTGTCGGGCTGCGACCTCGGAGAGCGGCCCTCCGGGCCGCTCGCTTCGAAATTAGACTTAATTGTCGGTTACGCGGGAAGATGTACAACGTCGAGAAACGCGCACTCGCCGACCCTACTCGCGAGAAGGGCCGGAGCGTGTAGACGGGTCAATGCGAGAATCCGAAATTATGGTGTGAGGAGAATAGGGCGAGATTAGATGGAAAGAAGAATTACGCTCGAACCTCGCCGGGATCGTGACGCGCCGATAAGATGGAAATGGACGTAGGGTTAGACGTAACGATCCGAGTCGAAGCGAACGGCAAGGGTCCATTATGCGGCGGAAAGTTCATTTATTATTTTCGCGAGGAACCCCTGCTGGAGGTGCTAGCAAGAGTAGTATCGAGAAGGTTATCTCGTTTTCTTTCGATAGCTACGTGAACCGGTGGGAAGGAGGGAGACGGAGAGCTCGATGAAACGATAAACTCGATTCGATGCGAGCGCGCTCTCTCGCGACGGGTGCTGCGCGAAAACTGAATAGGGGAATTGGTGATTTTAATTAAGTCGCCTCGGCGGACGTCTCGGGTTCAGATACGTTCGGAGCGTCCATGGGTAGAGAGAGAGAGAGAGAGAGAGAGAGAGAGAGTGAGAGCGGTGATGCACCACCTCTCGAAAACTACTTTTTCATTTAAATGCAAAGTCAGAGAGTAATGAGAATTCGCCTACGGGCGGACAGGCGCCAGCACGCGCCCCGAGAACGTCTTTCTTCTTGCGCGGATAAACGAAGTAGGCGAGAGAACAGACGAGGCTTTTGACGAAGTTCGCCGGGACGTGGATGAATAAATAAGGAAGAAATTTCGCTACGATAAATACAGTGGGGCGAGGGAGGTGGGAAGTTGAAGCACTGGATATTCCGCGCGAACGCTCCCTCGTCGTTGGAATGCGAAAGGAAGGCCCGCGTGTATGGTGACGATGTACACCGAGAATTTCGAGTAGGTAATACCGCCACGTGCGGCAGATACGTCCAACGATAGGCCCTCGTTAGAGATTACAGGTTGAATTACTAGGCGCCACGGAATTTCTGGCGCCGATAATGGGGTCGCACGAACCGCGGCCTCGAGAAAATACGCGACAGACTAGAGGAAGAGATAAGACGTGAAAATAAGAATTCCCTGACGCGGCCGCTTGCTTATTCGCGGAAGATTATGTGCTCAGGATATTTCTATGAAATTGCTTACCACGGAAACAGAAAAACGAGACGTCATTAAGTTCGTATTAAAGGCCTGGCCATATTTTTCGTATTTCTCGCGTCCGCCCTCGCGTTCGCGGCAGAAGATATTTTTGGGTGAGTGGATGACGGATGGCGCGAGATTTTTTTTTTTTTTCCACCCTTTATTACGTGTCCGTAAAAAGGAACGTATAGGGAAAATATTGCCACCATCCATCGGGGAAGCGCGCCCTCATCGGCTAAAGAATGAAAGTGCATATGTGGAGCTCCTAGGAAAGCACTCCAAATGACCTATATTCTCGCTAGTTTATGGGACAGGTTGTAAAACAGTCTGCCGGTAGTTCTAAGCTTGACAAGAACTTAAGTCAGCGGAGCATCGAACCACCCTTACACGAGTCCCTCTTCGTAAACTCAATGTGCTTTTGGGCGTGGAAGCGGATAAGAGGGCAAATTTTTATCAAATTTTGAAAAATGCACCCTCCACTCGAAATTTCTTTACGACGAAGTAACGTTAACTCTCGTTTCTCCACGATTGATCCCAGGTCCGTGAAGTTTCGTTCATCCTAGAATGTTCGTCGTTCGGCTTTAAGATAACGGTAGTCCGCGAAAGAAATAAATGTCCTCGAGCTTTCGACGGTATTTTCGGAAGCTACGACATTTGCAGGTTCGCACGAATACTAGAGCTTCACCTTGGATGCAGGTAGGGTCCTTCGAGCCAGTCGCCGATAAAACGTGGCCTACGTATAAGAGCGGGCTAAGCAAGGTTAAGCATTTGTCGACGCGCGAAGCCGGAACGGAGGTCCCGGCTGAAAAAGTTTGTGAAATATTGAGAGCTTCCTGAAAGACTTCCAGTGTTCGATGTGGATCTCTCCTGGCTCCGGCGATCTGTCCTCTCTTTCTTATTCCTTTTCTGTGTCTTACTGCCACCATCGCTCTCCCCACTCTCTGGCACACGCGGAAAGTAGTAACAGGGGAGGGTCCCACCCTCGGTGTTTCCGAACCCTCGGCAATCCTCCTCCCCACTCCTCCTTCCTTTTCTGCTTTATCACGTCGTGTTTTTCGCGAGTTTTCCACCGTTCATTTTCTCTCTCTTGACCTTTCGCTCGGACGATAGCGGGGTACACGTGACAAACGGGATATATATAAAGCACGTAGCAGGGTGGGCTCGTCTGCAGTTCGTGAAAGTGACATGAAAAACATCGCCATTCCCCGCGTTGATAGGAGGAAGGTGAGGAGGGTTGGCATAATCGGGCGCCATAAACTGCCACATCGATCCTGGATTATTAAATCTATTCGAGTCGATGGAACAACTCGACCCTTCCAACTGGCAAGGGCGCTAGGGCGTCGCCGCGCGATCGCACAAAAGCCGACGAGAATTTGCTTCGGTAAGCGCATTACACTGGAAAGGATCTCAATGGTCCCTAACTCCGCGAGGATTTTTGTTCTCCATTATTTCCATTATGAGCGCTTATCTGTTCGACTCACTGGCAAGGGTGGATATGAAAATTCAACGGGCCCACTGAATTGTGTAAAATTGCGGCTGGTGGATTATTAAGGACGATTTACAGTGAACTGCGAAATATCTACGAAACGAATATTACCGATTCTATCGTCCCCACGATCTACGGGATTCACAAATCTTTTTTTCGTGTTCCGAATCTCTGTAAAATTCCAGTTGACATCCTAACGTGGTGATCTCGTCGACGGAAACTTTATATTATAGAAGAGGCACTGGAACCGTATAAAATTCCATGCTCGAGAATCCTCGTCGCACAGAAATTGCACCAGGATTATCCGACCTCGTATAAAAATCGTTTGAAGATTATTTAAAAAAAGGGAAAAAATATCTCTAAAGCTATACAGAGGTGAAGTATCTTTCTGCAACGTTCATTTCAATTTTCCAGCGATCGTGCTTGAATGTCCTCTTGTGCAACGGAGAGTGCCACTGACGATTTTTCCACTGCATATTATCTCTGTAATTGCCCGCTCCTAACCCTCACAAAATAGCTTTTGCAATGGGCATTAAATCTCATCTTCCTCCGACCACCGTGCCCTGCCTTTTCATCGCGGTTCCCTGATCGATCGCTCATCGAGAATAAAAAAGCATTCGGTTCAACTGGCGCACCATCGTCGTTTCCAATTCTAAGAAAGGGAGCAGAAAAATGGCGATGTAGCGTGTCAATTCCATACATTCGCCAACCTTGACCCAGAGATTCGTCGCTATTCACAATGCCACCTTTTTCGAATGAGCAGAAAAATTTGGTCAAGCCGAAAGCATAAGAATCTCATGCTCGAACTACTTTCTCTACCAATGCTGCATAAAGTTTTAAAGAATTACCAAACAACTGGAAAAAGATTGCTTACTGTTCCACGTTAATTGTACACTCGTCTAGATCAAACTACAACCTTCGCAATCGTCGCTGTCGACTTACCTCGAACGATCTATAGGATTATACACGAAACAACTCGACTTCGACGAGCAAGATTGCAAAGCCCGTAGAGCAGATTTTTCGATACTAGGAAAAAGAGACGGAGATGGATCAGCTTTCTTAAATCCTCGCCATTAGTCTTTACCGCGTTACCTCATTACGCAAAGGGGGCAAACAGGGATGGACCGACGGCGTTCTCGATCCGGCAAAGAAATCCACTCTTACCCCGAGAGTCGGACGGCTCGAACCCAATCTCTTTGCTTTCGGACATAATTTCAGGGGAAAGACGTGATCCGCTTGTGGAATTGGATAGACGTCTTTACCACGCGCTTCGAGGACATCGATGGCAACGAGAAGGAGGAAACGAAGTGGTAAAAGATAAAATGAGAGGGGTAGAAAAAAGAAGAGAGAGAGAAGGAAGAAGAAGAGGAAGAAGACGAACAAATAGAGATAACAGGCTTATCGGAAAGAGCAACTTTCGCAGGGTACCGTCATTTGACTGTTTCGCACGGTCGTCAGATGAAACGATTCGAATGGCTTGTCGACGATTCCCTTTAAAAATGACCCGCACGTGACGCGATACGCTGATATCCCGCATCGTCGCGAAAATAGGGCGTAGCGAGATTAAAGATGGGGCTGCTCTCGTCGTCGCCGCGAATCGTCGACGAGGAATATTCAAATCACCGGCCAACATAATGATACTTTATCGCTCACGTACCGCCTTCTTTTCAGAAGCTACTGTCGTCGTCGAGGGGAAACGCACCGTGGAATTTCGCGTGAACCACTATGTGTCCTTAGAATGCTTGGATTTACATCCGCTCTTAGGAAACTGATTTTAACGGAATAAAAGAAAAAAAATGAGCAAAAAAAAAGCCGAGCGAACCTCGAAACAACAGACACGGAATTCAGACACTGTAGAAATAAATAAAAACAAGAAATGCGCTTAGAGTCGCTACGCCATGCAACGTGGAAAAAATGTGACAACGCCAGGTAATCCGATTTAGTTTTGCTAAGAGCGAAAGCTCGCTTAGCAAAGATAAAATATCTTCGCTTTATTCCCTGAACAAAACTCGGTATTATCCCGTTCAGACGGTTGCGACGTTAAACCAAGATACCGCCGCAACATACGTGACAAATCCTTTTATCCAGAATAAGAGAAAAGAGATGCAAGAGAGGAGACAAGCTGACTGTAGAAATACGCGAGTCCACACTGTGAGACGAAGGATTCCGAGAGGTGCTCGGATAGGAGCTGGGTGGAAGGAAATTTTGCGATAAAACAGGAGAGGCAAAATGAGGAAGACTAATGCAGAAGCGAAATGGTGGGCCAATATCTATGGTCTGGGAAACTGTTGGAATTGTTTACAAGTTAAATAACTTGCCGACTCGTATCGCTCTCAGCAGCCATCTGTTCCACGGTCGAGACATCCACGCGCGCGGAATAAATTATGAAATAGGAAATTGCAGTTTTAAAATGCGATACGCATCAACGGACGATTTCTCCCGCGCGCGTCCTTCGCCGCATTTTCTCGCAAGAGGCGTACCAGACTGGCGCGAGCGAAATACAAGACAGAGGATTCCGCGGAGGCGTCTAATTCGGTTAATGAGTGGGAGAGTCCTTTCGTTGTCTCTCAGAGAGCGCAGTCGACGCCGTACCTTCTCGTCTCACCCTCACCTTACAAAAGCTGCAGAGAGAAAGTAACAGAGCGATGTTCGTGGCTTTGAAGATGCGGAGACTAAAAAATATGAGATCCCCAGGATTATCGTGTTTCAGTGGCTTCCACGGACGAAATCCGGTGTAAACGTAACGCGCGCGTGGCCGGTGGTAGGGTAACGTGCAAAACGAAGAAACGACGAAGCAAAATGGAAGAGGCGACGAGCACTCGTCCGCTCGCGTCTGCAGCTTCGAAACACGATGCTCGAATACTCCGTGGAATTATTAACGAAACGATCTACCGGAGAGCCTTGCCTGCTCGGAAAATAAATGGCCGGTCTCTATACGAACTGCGAAACACGCGGTATGCTTGGAGCAACCAATCGAGATCCGTGGAATATTTTCTCTTGGAATATTCTGCTCTTTTCGTCGTGCGTTGTTAACGATACGCTCTACCAGGCGACATCTACTTCCTCTGTCCTCATACTAACCGGCTGAGATCGATGTCACGTCTACGAATGTCCACGTGTCGTCCGTCCACCACCGAGAATTTCACGAAAGCGTGAGAAATGAAACGTGAGTGGCGAGTAGAGAGGACCGAAACGAGTGGCACGGGAAAGGAATCGTAAAGATAAATCTTTCATACAGGCTCCGTCCGAATGACCCTTCGCTGTAACGAGATAGGAAAACAGAGAAAATTATACGACTTAGATAACCACCGGGAATTATTTGCCAGCGTAACAAGGCACGGAACATTCCTCCTGCGTGGTATCCAGATTCGAATTTCACTTGATGGACGAACAAAGAGAGGGATAGAATTCACGTGACCTAGAACTAATCTGCAAAGCAGAGTAAATATCGATCTTTAGCCATAACTGTGAAAAAACCTCCCTTGAAAAAATGAAATAATCGCAACCCCAAATAAAGCCTTAAACTTGGTATTCTCCAATGATCTCTGGAGAAGTAGTTGAAATTAGTTGCATTAGAGATGCAAGTAAATTTTCAGGTCAGATAGAAACACGAGAATAAATATTGACGAACGGTAGATCGCCGCGTATATAAGTATAAATAAACTGACAGGGGGTTGAAAAAATTCTGTACGTATATCGAATGTAAAACGTATTCAGAAATGTGATCGGAAGGCGGAAAGAGCGTACGTGTCGTAGAGGGAGATTTACAGATCGGTGAGGTAGAAAAAAAAATAACGTGAGAAAGGAATACAAATAACGCGAGATGAAGAAAGCACGTAGAGAACGAGAAACACGAAGGGAGCACGCACGAATCGGCCGTTTTCGTGTTTGCGCCTCATATTTAACGCGGACGATCGGTGTACGTCGGTACAAGGTACATTTCAACCCCCTCGTGTCTGCTTTTCTCCGAATGGATTCTGTCCCTCTCGTTCCCACTGTACAACCTCCCATCTCGTAAAGGGAGGAACACACTCGAAAGAGCGTATCGTTGCCACGATATTCCGCGACGAAAGGGAAAAAGGGAAGCGCGAGTGGTCGAGGGGTGTGAAATTGAGGAAACTCGGCGAAGGGTGAGAACAAGTGACGCAGCATAAACGACTATTGAGCTAGCACCCCCACCGTAGCTAAGAAAAATTTCGAAAGCACTGGAATTAGATGATAATTCAGTGCCGCATTGGGAATTTTTGTGGTGAAACGATTTGGCAGAAAAAACGATTTTCCAGTGGGGATCCAACTTAAAATTAACCTTAACGAACATGCAGGATAATACATTTTACGATCTTAAATAAATAAGCCTCGCGAATGTAGAATGTATAAAACCAAACGTAAACAGTTACTCCGCGCGAGTGTGCTCACAAAGTTGCACGTTGGACGGAATGGCGAAGAAGTAATCATCGCGGAACACGCGAATGCATTTTCCAAAGCATTCGAAATTATTTATCCATCTCCAGTAACCACCCGCAGGGTACGACGCGACACGGAAGCTCGAATTTCAGTTACAATGTGAAAATGAATGCGATGTTCTTCAAAGAGCGAGTCGAGAGGGAGGAAGAAGAACGGTGGAGCGAAGGGCGAAAGGAAACGGTGGAACGAAGAGAAAGTCTACACAGAGACGAAAACGACGGTGTAGGAGGTGGTATAGAGGAACGCGCGAATACGAGGTAAAGACAGAAACGGCAGTGGGAAGAGACGCGTATGCGTGTACCATTTTCCTGTTTGCCCTTCATATTTAATTTAACGCGAGCCGTCGGCGAACGTCAACGACTGAATTCGCCACCCACACTACTATCCTTTGCCCCTCCGGATTCTCTCGTGTGTTCCGCTTTACGGAAACGGCAGCCAGCAGCGGTTGGATGGGATGGTCGCGTGGAGATGCGCGAGCCGTCGCAAGTCTCTGACAAAGGTACGCGACCAGATACCCTACGTATCCCCTTTAACCGTTTCTATCCTCTCTCTCCTCCCTTCTCCTATCGTTCCTACCTACGCATTGTGAGATACGACGTATACGTAGCCCGGTGTGCTACACCGACTCTGATAATGGGTGTGCTTTGCATGCTGGCCGCTTTGCCAATGGCACACGATACGATTCACGAATCGATGTAATTAAAGCTTGATTGTACGTAGAGAAAGGGGACCAGAGAGCTTTTGCCGTCCATACGGTCCGTTCCTCGATGGCACGCGCGCACTCCATTCCACCCTTTCTCTCTGCTATCCGCACTCTCACGACCCTCCTCCGGCTATAGGCGCTGGAGAACGCGAACCGAAAGCTCCCATCGCAGAAGCACTAATTAGTTTTGGGAAATCTTTTAAACGCATCGGGCACTTGCTTGCTTTAATCAGCCTTGTAACACTGGAGTAAGATTTTTATAGTTGCGAAATTGTTAGCTACGCGTGTCTCTATCCTGCAGTGAACAGAAACGTACATATTTTACTAGAAAATATTGATACGTGTAAAGAATCAATTGCAAACTATAGAATTTCAGTTGCGCGTGTCGGGATATTCCAACCCGGAGTACCAGCACTCTCCGTGGGACTAATTGCAAAACTGTCGATAACGCGTATATACCCAGGAGTCATCGAAACATTTTCACGATAAAGCAAATTAATGATTTTCGCTCGAACGACCCGCGTGGCGCGTCGATCGTCGCGTCGTCTGTTTGCAGAGCCGCGACTTGTCTCCTCGATCGCACGATGCTCGCGAGTAATTGAATTTACAGTCTCGAGCACGCGGAATTTCCACGTTACGAGGTCTGGCGGCTGTGCGCATCTTGACGGCACGCGGGAATAGCGGCACCTGGAAATCGTTCTCGTGAACCGGTACCGCTCGTGGATCGATCACCGTCGAAGCTCGTGATTTGTATTCCTGCGTGGTGTCCTTGCAATCGACTCGACGAGTCGCGACGCCCGTGGCGGATACTCGGGGGCAGCAGAAGGGTAGCGGGGCCACCGAAACTTGGGACCGGTGACGGAGCATCGGCACGGCGCGAAGTATTTCCAATAAGGAGGAACTCGTCGCGGAAGCGTGCCTTAGGCATCTAGAGCGAATGGCAGAAGAGGGACGAGGTAAGTCCGGAGACGAGCCGCGCGCACTTCGCGAGTGAAGAACGACGGGGCCGAGAGTTCTGCCATTATCGGCGTTTCTATCGTTAATGCGCCAGTTCGGCCCCGATGTTTTCGCCGTAAAGTTAACGCCTCCTCGACCCACCTGTGAAAACTTAGCCGCGCAAAGTTTCCCACCGTGGATGTGGTCGATGCGCGGCATCCACGCGGAACGCGAGATTCTCCCATCCTCACCGATGATTACGAGGATGTACGAACGAGCGAACTCCTTCGTACGCTTATGCCGCGACCTCACCGTAAAATCATAGTGGCGGGTGAAAATTAGCATTTAAGATTCGAGACGTGCTCCCACCCCTTGCTCGTCGTCGTTTAACGAAAGGACGCGCCACGGTCGTATAACGGCGATCGAAAAAGATCCGACCGCTGTTGATCGAGAAGGAGCGCGATCCGGGTGAAGAGGTGAATTTTAATTAAAGCGAAATTAATGCGTCCCTTTAAGCGACGCCGAGATTCGACGACGATCGGTGGAGGACGTCCAAGTCCTTCTTGCCATGCAAATGTCGGTAAGGAAGGGTAAGGACGAGAGAGGACCCTTCCGATGTCATAAAAATTAATTAAACCCGACTGCCTCGTAAAGCGAGGGGAACCACCAAGGGATAAGGAATTGATGCAACGCGTCGGCTCGTAACAAGGTTGCCTCAGGTTGAAGGGTGAGTGACGACAATGGCGAGGAGCGTCTCGAGAGGTTCGACAAGTATTTTACGAGTACCCCTCGTAAGAGATGTCCTTTAGAGGCGCATAGAAAAATGTCCTGGGCCTCTGTGAATTATTGGAATATCGATCGTTCCGCGAGGGGCACGGAAAGTGGAGGTGGAAAAGGTCGGACACAGAGGAAGATCGAAAAAGAAAGAGAGAAAGCACAGCTGGAGCGAGAGTGCGAGCGATTGTAAAAGACAGGGTAATTGTTTCTCTCTTTTTCATCGATCGAACTGATGGAAGAATGTTAACGGTGATGTGTTCATAATTCGCGGTAATAATCGAAAAATAGTCGCGAAAGCAAATGAAACGACGACGCTACTTGGTATTCACCGTTAATTCGACCACTCTGCTTTTCTTCTTTAGATAATACATTCTGCTCTCGAACTTTTTGGACAAGAATGTGGGACCACCTAACGTAAACGGAGATGGATTTATTTTAATGGTCCATTAATTGCTCGATGTACAGTAAAATTCGGAAGTTACGAGGTAAACAATTATTAGAAACCCGCAGACACGCGTAAAATACCACGCACTTAAGGATTTTTCCAAAAACGTCGTCGATACCTGCTTAGCCAACGGTAGAAGCTTAACCGGAGGAGGATTTTATCCGTTGGGATATGGAGTCGGTGGAGGAACACGCCAGAATGAATAGTGAGACCGAGCCGTGTGCAAACAGTAATATGGCCAGACGGTTTTCCGCCATCCACGAAAAAGGGTGGAACTCCGTGGAAAACCCCGCCTAAATCGACAAAATCCATAAAAATTGTCTTCGCTGTTTGTACGTAGGTACCGGCTATGCTCGGGCACAGAGTACGGTACATCGCTTCTCCACGTATGACTTCTTTTTCGTGCACCGCAAAAAGGTACTCCGGTATTCGAACAGGCACGAAGAGAGTTGAGATATATTGACAAAATCGCAAAGCATCCTGTGAAACATCGGATTCGAATTACCCGCGTTAAAGTGACGTAAATCGGGTAAAATCCAAGATCCACCGACTGGAATTTTAAGAGATGTAGGAAAAAGATTCAAAAAAGAGGGAGAAAGGGTATGGAAAATCCTTACGCGAATTAGCAGGAAATAACTCCGCCTCGCCGGAAGTAATCCGATTACGTAAGTTGGCTCTATTTGACGCGAGATGAGCTACCATCGCGACTTCTTTTAATTTCCACGAGTAATGTGATTTGCTCTTGGAAACCGCGCGGTACACCGCTCCTCCACGTTGAATTTTCCGCTTGGACGATATCGTCGGTAGTAATATCGCGGTAAATATAAATTCGCGAGGGCAATAAATATCGCCTCATGCTAATCGAAGTACAAATTGAATATTGGCCGCGATACGAATATTCATTCGCCCCGTGGAAAATGGTAATTGCGCCCTCGGATATCCTACGTCGTATTTTAGCGCTCGCAAACATTCCGCGCGCGCCGAGTTACAAAACGCGTGGAAAAATTCCACCGTGGAAAATTACGCTCCAAGCGAAACTTTAAATCGAACGTAGCTTTTCAAAGCGGCGCGTTTCATTTGATCTGTTTTTCCGGTGGATCGTGTCAGATGAGCGAATCGATCCAGTTCGATTAAAAGCGGCGCTCTCTCCCATTGGCGCGCCAAGCCTTCGTGGGAGAGCATGCCTTTGTTTCACAGTCGCGTCTGATTCATCGCTCCCGTCAAAACTCCGAGCCAACATTAGCGACCGATTTAATTGGCAACGAGAGTCGCAAATATGGTGAGATCAGCTTAAAGCCCGAGGGAAAGGAGGATTTCCGGCTAATCCCCTGAAAAAGAAAAACCTCCCTTCACGTGCGCCGCCTGCGCGCACGTTCGAATGAAAAACTTCGCCATTCTCCGATGAAACACTCGTCTCTCATTATCTTCTTCTCCCTTTCTCCATTTGAAAAGAACGCGAGGGTCGTATCGGTAACGAGTGACGATCATAAAGGAGAGGAGATGACAAAAAACCCAGGGACGCTGAGGTTTTTGCGGACTGGCTCTCTGTTCGGTCGGTTCTCTTTTTTCACGCGAGATGCAAATCGCGTAGTGACGAGTCGCTTGGCAAAGCCGGTGGTGCCCGGCTTCCATTTGCGTGAGAAAAACTTTGGCCGTGGTACGCGGAAAAAGAGCCGACTCGAAATGCACGCGGGCGAAAGGTTTCGTCTAAATCGGAGGTACGAGTGGCGGCTGGTGGTGGCACGTGTCGAGAAGTGGAATCATTTTTGGATGCTGGCCCTTCGAAGGACAAAAGAGAGATTTCTCTACACTCTGTTCTCGCGATAAGGAAAATTCGGTCGGATTCACGTCGTCCATTTTTTCCTCCACAACCGCAGAGTCTCTCGCGACACTTTTAATATTTGCTCGACCCTCGATCTCTAAACGGAGACGTTTAACTTCGCCCAGACATCGTGAATGCTCCTCGCTATCGAGGAACGCACAACGAGCAAACAGTAATCCCCTAACGGCCCTGGCGTTAGTCGCGATCGAACTGCGATAGAGTAGGCGCGCGCCATTAAGGGCACGAAACTGATGACGATTTTATGGAGGAAGTTGGAAGGGCCTTGAGAAGTCCCGAGTAATCGAGCACCCTTACTCGTAACAACCGACCGTTTCTTTTCCAATTCACATTTCGTCCTCTTCTTCTCCTAGCCCAATACCTCCCTTCGCTGCGCCGAATGAATTACAAATGTAAAGGTTAACGCAGAGTCTCGCGGGCGATTCGCTTGCGCGAACGAGCACAGGGCTTTACGAGCACGGAGGAGAAGGGCCATTACTACCCCGTAGCGTTCGAGGCACCCCAGAATCTGTTCTTCCTACCGTCACTCCCTCTTGCCTACCCCTCTACCAAGGAAGCATCGGGAAGTCACTAAATTTGTATCTCGAGCGCGTACACGAAGGAGTCCCCGAGAGGAATGGCCTGGGCTCACGGGACGAAGTCAAACGGACGGGTCGAGGCTTGCGAAATGTCTTTCGAGCCCTCCTACCTGTTACATAAATTCAAGGAACGCCAACCCTCCGCGGATACATATTTCAAACGATTGCTCGTCCACCTTAAAGTCCTCTCTCGCCCACTCGGAAACGAGCGAAAGCGCGCGACACCCTTGAAGAACACTTAAACGATACTTAAAGGGTGCGAGGCGAGTTTTCGCGCGAAGCGCAAAAATGCTAATACCACGTGATAAGTGAACGATTCTCGTGGTGTCCAAGGAACCCGCGATGTTCTCGCGAGAGTGAGAACGCGCGAGGTGTGGATGAAGAAGAGAAGCGGAGTAGCAGAGGACGAGGAGGTTGCGAGTTGGACGGGCGTCGGCGCGGGTGGGGAAACAATAACGACATTGTTCGCTTTTGGTCCCCGTGGACCCGCCGCGTACAATCTCCAGGCCCGGTATTGTCTCGTTAATTAAACGGATAAGCCGTCGAGACGACGGCGACGACGACGACGACGGCGGCGACTACGACGTCGACGACGCCGGGCGTCGATGACGAGAAAGAGAGAGAGAGAGAGAGAGAGAGAGAGAGAGAGAGAGGAAGAGAGCGACGGTGTCAGACCCACGAGCACGAGCGAGACCACCCGACGTGGCGCACAAAACGGCGGAAACGTTTGACGGGGTTGACGGACGGACCCCGAGATAACGAAGTTACCTTGCCGAAGAGGGACGGATGGAGTGTTGGGGAGGAAGAGGGCGGACGGTGAGGGAAGGACGAAGAAGACTGCGAGGACTAGGAGGTACGATAGAGGAGAATGAACGGATGGAAGGAGACGGAGGGAAACGAGAAAGTGAGGCGGCCTCGAGTGGAATCCGAACGAAAATATATGGAAGCTCGGCGAAAAGAGAATGGAGGCGGGTGGTAGAGGATACAGTATGGAGAATGGAAGAGGAATAAAGGTACGTAGAATGCGGGAGAAAGGGAGAGAGAGGATGACCGAACGAAATGGATAAAGACTGAGTGGAGAGCGCGAATGGAAATGTTGCATTCTCGCGCGAACCTGTCTCGAGAGCATATTCCGTAGATTTTCTTTTCACTCCTCGTTGGGGTGTCTCGCTGGACCCACGCGCTTTCCACGGCCAGACAATATTCACATTAATAAAGCGCGCCGTCGTCAAGCCGAAAGAAAGACGCCAGGTGCGGCTTCGTGCAATCGCAACGAGGAGAACGACTTTAATCGGACGAGCAGGCTGAATATTCCTGGATCTGTATTAAGTGTCGGAAATCCGAGGACGCGAACAAAACCGAAGCTAAGGAACGAACCATCGCGGCTCTCGTTCGAGAATCTCCTTCCTTTCTCTTCGTCGAAACCCGAGCACGACCGCAACTAGAGGAGTCGGCTGACGCGGTGGGAGAGACCGATAAGGAATTCTGTACGGCGGAAAATTGAGAAGTATCGACAGTAGCCGAGCAGCGGCAAGGGCCACCGCGCGCAAGGAGGCAAAACTAAATTCCGCAGTTGAGCGACGCGCGCTCCCGACATTCCGTCGGAGGAAGCCGTACGATCGTGAAATGACGGTGAAGAGAGGAAGAAGAACGCGAGGAGATTCTCGCTCGAAGGAGCTTTTCATCTCCTGGCGAAGCTCCATTTTTATCGGGAGAAAACATGTTGCTCGAGTTAAGCGCGAGCCTTTGTCGCTGTCAAAGGAACAACGAAGGTTGTAACGGTGGATCGTTGACGAAAGAATCCTCTTAATCCGATGTGAAGGGATATTATAATCTCGCTGAAGGCGAGGAACGATGACTTCTTGTTCGAGAGCGAGTGAGGAACGAGGGGTGGCACACCACCGGAGGCAACGAGTCTCCGCGCGATGAAGAACGGTGGAAGTTTTACGAGACTCGATACAATGTCCTCGACGCGAGTAGCGCCATGACGCTCCTGCATCGAGTCCGAGGAGTCCAAGGAGTCCTTTGCAGACGGTGTGTCTCGCGCGACGTGTAGCAGTGCCCTCTGTTAATTAAAACTTTTCAGATCTGAGCACGTGCATCGACCCAAAGGACCCGTCCGTAAGAGGAAGGTTAAAAGAGGTGGGGAGACCAGGACAGCGCGCGGAAAATGGGATTAGCCGAGAGGGCCAGAAAGGCTACGAGAGATGCCAAAGAATTGCGAGGAAAACTGAGAAGGGAAATAGAGAAAAGAGCGCACGGTGGAGACAAGAGAAGAAAGGGTGAGAGGAAGATGTAGAGAAGTGTCGGAGAATAGCTACGACCTAGAACAGTAGAGAGTAGGGTCTGCGCGCGATACACGATGCAAAGTTCGCTGTTGCAAAAGTTTTATCAAGGTTTGCATGTGACCTACTCGCACTTCATTTCACTGCACTTCTCCATTTGTATAATCGTCCTCTACTGACAAATGACTCCTCGCAACTGCGAAATTTTCTAAGCTCAAATTACTTCACCTGCTAAAATTCCTCGTACCGAATTTGAATCTTCGATTACTGCACCGAGCCCTTCGTTGTGTTCTTCGCGATTAAACATTCGTGGCATTACCGAATTTGCGAAAGGAGATAAAGCATTCTGTGAGCGCGTGACTGTACTTTGCAGATCGACCTGCCATCTTTGACTTGCTATCGGAGTTACTTTGCCAACGCATGCGCACAACTTCTTCCGTATGAAGAAAGCCGCGCGTAACCACCCCATGGAGCTAAATATTTACGGTCTACGTGTACTTACGCGCTAATAACAAAATTATTACTGTGCCGGGTTATGGGTAGGACCTGCATATGGCGCTTTATGTACATATATGCACGGTCGAATTTCCAATATTATGATCCCGATATATTTGTATGTTCTGCGGTGTGGAAATTGACGAATCACATATTAATTATGATAATAACGATGTATTTACGCTTGAGGTTTCACACTTTGCGAGGAAACGAAACTGTGACCAAATAAACAACTAGGGAGCTAAGTCTTCTGCGCTTTCACAAACATACATACGTATATTCTTACAGGCACTTTTCATAATGGTGGCTGCATAAGTCGGTCGTGCCTAAAAATTAGTTTATTTCAATTCTCCTCCAAGAAGGGTAAAAATAAATACTAGTCGATTTTCCAAAACCATCGTCCTAATGAAAATTAATTCTTTGCGTTGCGTCGTCCTTCTGTTTTCATCCGTTCGATTCGGTTCTCCTGTACAATTAAATCCCGATGCACCACTGACGAAAGAGCATTGCTCGAAATTGGTCAATGACGCACCGGAAATGATTGTTTACTGATACTATAGTATTACTCGCACGTACTGTTTGCATACTGAGTAGCAGAGAGCAGTTATCGACACTGTAGAACGCAGCAGCGTAATAATACATTAAACTGTTTGTTACACTATGTTCATCGGCCAACACCATCATCGTAATTGAAGAGCTGTTCCAAATGCACCACTGCATTACAGAAAAACAAAATATTCAAGAAATGATAAATACTAGATATT
Organism: Tiphia femorata; assembly: GCA_944319695.1. Classification (NCBI taxonomy): domain Eukaryota; kingdom Metazoa; phylum Arthropoda; class Insecta; order Hymenoptera; family Tiphiidae; genus Tiphia; species Tiphia femorata. Next base: position 6,370,768 of record OX090899.1, read on the forward strand.
GAAGTAGAAGGCAAACGGAGAATCGGAAAACGAAATGTTGCTTTTACGTGTCCAATATGCTTTTCCCTTTAACATCGTCCCAAGCTCTCTGCTGTCTCACATGTTTTACCCCGTATACTCGGAAGGAGGGAATGGCGAAAGAGGAAGAACTGCGAGTCCCTTGGGAGGTTGGCCAACACTGCCAAACCTTCGATCAATTTTTCACTTACGGAATTCGTATGCTACACAATTTTCCGATGTTCTATTTGCCGTGTCGAAGAGATCGCAAGGAAAGAGCAGACAGCTCCAAAAGCTCCTTCGTAATATTCTTATTCTGTTTATTATTTTGCGCACGTAGTTCGATTATCCGATACGGTCCCGCATCGAAGAAGCAGAACCTGGTTTCCATTAATTTTGGCTTGAATCAGACATTAAATTTCCGTCGTCTCGGAATTAAACACAGCGAGTGTTCTCGTCGCATTGGCCTGTAACTGTCGATAATTTTAATCAACCATACATTTTCTAGTTACCTTCCGTTGATTACTTTTTTGCGAACATGCAACATATGGACGCAGAGGCGCATGCACCCAACAGAATAATTGTCAATAATTGTTTGCGAATGAATAACCAATAGCACGTTTTTCCGATGCATCGATAGAAATGCCTCGGTATAAGAGCGACCACTGCATTTGTCCGGAACAATCGAAAGGTCAAGCGTTAATTTGCATGCTATTTTTTGTTGCACCGTGTCGATGCAATAACGGAGTGCCCGCGCTTTGCTCTCCATCGAATACAATAACCAGCATGATTTTCCAGGAGCGAAGAAAATCTACCTCGCTTTATTTCCCCACGGTAAATTGCGAAGTTTGAAACATCGGGGCGCCTCTTTAACGATATTTCCGACGCGATATAACGTCCCTTAAAGCACTCCACGCGTCTCTAACGCAATTTCTTCCGCGTCTACGCTCTCGTGCCTTTTAACAAAGGTCGCTGCCCTTTTTCCCTCAAGAGAGCGAACGGGGCGCAAAGTATTGGCCGTCGTCGCGCAACCCGGAAGCGGACGCGACTAATAGAGACTAAATGCACTTATCAATAGTTACGCGATCCCCAGCGCCTTCGGAGAAGCTGACTCGCGCCAGAAGAGAATTTTAATTAACCTACCGAGATTCCATTTAAATCGCATCGCGCTATTTAAAGGATACTCACTTATCGTTAATAGACTAGTTAACGACGTGCATGCTACAAGGGCAATGAAGTCGGGCAAACGTGAATTTTGCACGGAAGGAGCCTCGATCGATGCTGCGATTAATCGCGAACTATCGCAAAATTATCAGGCCCGTTACCTTCGGCTGACATTAGCTACCCTCGAACGCGCATTTCCCGAATTTTAACATTTCCGACCGACGTGGTGGAAAAGTTCAACGAATCGTTGTCGGTCCAATTCCGTTGGTAAACCGGTGCATATACACTGGGAACGAGATGAAATCCCCCGGAGGATACTCGTCCTGCAAATGGCAAACCGACGTGCCTCGGTGGCATCTCGCCCTCGTTTCAATTTGGGTATATTTGGGTAACTCGGTATACGAGACAGCGTAGCCAAAAAAAAAAAAACAGAGGAAGGGCGGATGGAAGAGGTACACACAGGCGAGGAAGAAAACGGCAAAGGGATGACAGATCACGCAAGAAAGGAGAGGAGAAACGAATGGAAAAGTGATGAATCTAGCCTAAAATCTTTTTCGGGCTATCTCACGAGTATTATCTTTGATCGTAAATAATAATTTTTTCCGATGGGACCGAGTAAGAATAAAACGAAGTCCTATTAATTCCCGGGATATCGAAGCAGAAGCTTCTTAAGGAATAAATTAGAATCGTCTTCGATGCAAATGAACACGGTGGATAAGCTTTCTCGAGGCAAGTGTCTGCACCACAAATAGCGTCCTTGACAAAGAGAATTTAATCGGAACTAGATCTTCCGTTGGCCTAAAACTGCTCTCTGTCGTTACTCGCCTCGCCGTTAGTCGTCTATCTCTATCCACCTCCGTCACCAACAGCCGATCGCAGATAAAACATCTTCACGTAGAATGAGCTCTTACTTGTTTTTCCATGGCCACGTGGCGCGAAGCACCGGAACAAATCCACCACCCTCCGCATCCTCGAAAATAACAACCCCAGGCTAGATATCTAATTATACTCGAGTATCCATCGAACGTCGCGACCTTCCGAGGGGCTGATTGATTACGAGATTACAACTGCGGCCGCAAAAACCACCGATGACTGTAATAAATCACAGGCGTCTGAATGAACGATTGGAACGATAATCTCGCTCCCTCTTACCTACCCGTTCACCCACGCCCCGCTTTGCCCGAAAAAAAAAACAAGCGGAAACAGAGAAGGAACAGGGAGGGTGTGTTCGGGTGGGGTAACGCGCTCTCGTTCCAGGCTATTCCTGCGAAAATTTTCGTCCTTCCGTTGAGAAACCCCTCTGAAAGGATCTCCGGGGATAAGGCATCGTACTTTGAATCTCACCCTCTCTGCTCCTCCTTCGCAACCTTCCGACAAAATTCGCCAAATAACGCGGTCCTTCGTGCTTGCCCGTTCCATGGTAATGTTTTTACGAATTCTACCGATCGTGCTCGGTGGCACCTCGACGAAGGAGTATCCAATCACAGTAGCATTTTCTCCTCTTCGCGAGCTCATTACCAGCGGGGTTTATTAGTTGGAAGGAAATAAGAGCAATATAGACTTGATCTCTTCGTCCCTCCTTTCCGGGCAAAGTCCCGTGGGGAATATCGCAATCCGAGCAGAAAGGGATGGAAAAGAGACGAGGTAGGAGGGAGGCCCCTGCTCACTCGGTTACTTGATGCGACATAATTGACCGACTTTACCGCTTTCGAGAGAAAGAAACAAGAGGGACCATCTCGAGCGAGATAAATGCAATCTGAATTTTTTTGTCTCCGAGGGAATGTACACAGCTATTTCGAGAAACTCGTTTACTCGTGTATACTCTGGCACTTATCGCTGTTTGAGTTGAGAAAAATCTATCGCGAAAGCAAATGGCACGACGACGAATTTTAACGTGACATTAAATGAATCGGAAATACGCGAGCTTATCAATATGCGCTCAATCGTGCTTATCAATCGTGCCTCGCTTATTTCACAATCTTCGCCCATTTCTCGATCGTCCCGAAAACCTCAGAAGCAGGTGGAGTATTTGGTAAACGAACCGCACGATTCCAGGAGAATCGATACGTCATACCGCGACACGAAGGCGGAACGTTTCGCGGCCAAGCGACAAAAGGCGCTGGCCGCCATCTGGCGATAAGGGATTTTCGAGAGGTCGGAAAGCTCGGATCGTATATGCAGCCAAACCGGAAAATTTAATCCTCAAACTACGTTTCTATGGAGCTTCGCATATTTTTTATCCTCTCATCCGGGTAGATAGAGGCGGTGGTGGCGTGCGGTAGGCAAGGGAAGGACGGATCGTTGGGTACAATATTTTGATACGAGGAGGCGACACGTTACGGCATTGCCGGTCTCGACGCATCTAGATAGAGTTAAGCGAAGAAAGGAAAGTCTAAGAGAGGAAAATAGAGAGAAAGAGAGAAAAAGTGTGAAAGAGCGAAGAGAACGAGCGAAGAGAAAGACGAGGACGGAAGGAGCGGAAGTCGGGAGAGATAAGGATGCACGGTGGAAAAGGGTGCAATCTAATAGCTCGAGTGGAGAGAGAAAGAAGGGACGATGCAGGGTAAAGAGGCAGAGTCTGAATGAGACGTAGAAAGCGAGTACAGCGTGCTTTACGCTCGAAAGCTTCCCAAAGGCTGCCCGCAAGTTCGGGTACATTATGCAGTGACAACCTCTACCCCATACCCTCGTAGGTCTACTACCATGTATTTCGCGTAGATGGAAACGACGGCGTAAGGTGCACCCGGCACTGCTTTACCACGAACGAAGCCTGACGCTAGATTTACTCATTCCCGCATGCTGTGCCACAATGCAATATTACTGCCTGCTTCTCGCGGCCCCTCTGCCCTACGATTTACTATCGCTTGACTCCATTTTAGCCTAATTAGTTTAACGCGCAGAAGGATGCCTGTGAAAATTTAACGGAGCCATATGCACTCCCGTGGACACGACGATTCCACAGAAATAATATGCGCATTTTTTTTTACTTTTTCATTAATACACCGAGAAGGTTTTCACGGTCCACTGTGAGTGAATAGGAGTCACCACAAATACGACGTCTGCCGCGCTTTTCCCTCTGCGCGCTGCAAGAACTGTGAAATTTTGAAATACACGAGAAGGGACGGTCCTCGTGTCCGCACGGTACATTGTGCTCGACGCTGCGATCCTGCCTGACAATGGCTGCTGCCAATTCGCGAACCCTGGCGTGTATTAGGAATACGTGACAACGGGGGATATGTATTAGGCGAACCCAGCTAGTAATTCACCGTACCACGAATGAATCGCGACTACGAGATTTACTTCGGTGCACATGTTACTGTCGCATCTGCATCCCGATCTCCAGGATATGCATTTTACACAACAGGCGTAAGTTTCGTTTGTCCACTGCGGGCATACCCCTATCCTCGGATAGAACAAAAGCGTACAGTTCTATTTATGATTTTCAAAAAAAAGAACTTCTCACACGCAGGCCGAACGATTTTATTCCCGAAAAAATTGGCACTCGCGACAAACCGCGGTGTTTTTCAATCGAATTCGGTGACGAGTTTTCCCCTTTGTTTTCTTTTTCGTTTCGAAACATTCGAATATTAATTTACCGTCGAATGACAGGAGTTTAATTGTCGATATCAAAATGAAAATTAACTCCAGTCGATAACAGGTCGAGAGGAGCGTGGAGAACTTGAAAAAAAAAGTTATGAAATATATGGTCGCCTGCAACCTCAAAAATATCCTGGACCACCCGACTTCGCCTACATCACGCACCGTTTCTCGTACAACTTACGAGGCGATGATTTATTTGGGTCGAGAGCAAGGTAGGAAACTTTTAAAGTGGCTTAGTACCCGAGAAATATATCTCTGGCCTGCCTGCTTTGGGAGGGTAAAAAGGACTTTTTACCAGCGTTACAGGCACCATTTCCCGCGGTGGAGATATGCCGTAGGTGCTGTAATCTGTTTGTTTACAACCACAAACGAATCCCGAATATTTCCTCCCCTCGAATTGAATTTCTTATCATACAGACACTCTCTACGCGGTTACGATTAGAACTTCCATCGTAAATTACCAATTCGAATACCTCCGGGATTGAGAGCGCGAACGAGCACTGAGAAAATTTATTAGACCCGAATAAATTTCGTCGAACAATTTGCTCCCGTAGAAAATTCGAAACATTCATTACAAACGATCCGTAGGAATTTGGAAAATGTTATACGCCACCGTAGCCATTCGTGCGGAACGTCATTATTAAAGCGCGTCTACAAATTTCCCTCACTGTCGACGATAGAAAATCTGTACGAGGTGAAATTCCCACGACAGGAGAGACGAACATTTTTTTCCCTCTCCCGTGTATTCCACCGCTCGAGCGTAAATTTGGCGTAATAGGATTTCGAATCACGAACCGAGATAGCCAAATGCGCAGCTTATAATGTAGGTCAGGCATCAAAGATTTACTGCGCGACTGCTGATTATTATCTACCCGAAATCAACCTTTATCTTCCCCAACTGTTAAAGCCGCGGTCATTAGACGTAATTTTAGTACCGTTCCTCGCGAACGTCCGACTATCGCCTTCGAATTTCGTTACGCATCACTCGGGCACGAATAATGGGCCAAGCCTGTTATCAAACGCAGACAACTCCTGAAATTCCTACGTTTGACGGCTCGCTCCTACGGTGTCCAGTTATAAGCGGCCGAGCAGTTGTACGGAAACCGCGGAGAATCCGGCATAACGTACGAATCGGGCCAAATCAGAGGGTAATTCGCATTCGCGGCGTAACGTCGGACAACCGCAATGAGCCAATATCCATAAGGTATCACGATTGCTAACCGAATCTGGGCCCACTGGTCCGCAGTTCGTATTAATAAAGCAATAATGATTGTGTCCGATCGATAATTCTCTCGTTCGTAGTACTTACGAGGGTACTCTAATATTTGCAATTGGGTTACTCCCTTATTCAAACGTTCGATCATTTTCACGAATAATTTCGAACTTTCTCCGTTATGATTTTCGAGAAGAATTTTCGACGAATCGATAGTAACGACCGGGTGGGAACGTGGCGAAGAATCGCGGTGTGCCGTGAACTTTCGAACGTTGCGCAAAAAGGTCACGTTTTCCCTTTAACAAATGGCGGCCTTGAGGCGGGCCGGCGTCGCTCTGCCGCCAAGTCAGGGACGTCTTTCTCGATATCCCGTGGCGTATTACGCTCTCCTCTCCTCCTCCGTCCGGCAGTCCTAGCCCAAGATAGCCATCTCCGTTGTTTAGAAGAAGATACGCGAAAATAGGCGAGCTTCGTGCACGCTCGTGGTACGTTTGGAATCCCGACCGAACTTCCCGATTCCTTTCCCACCGGGGATTCCCTCGGACCTTATAGGATTCTCCACGGCGGAACTTTATTTTCTTTTCGAGCTATCCGACCGACTAACCATCGCAGGCCTTCTTCCGATCAATAATCGAACGACCATGGAAGAGAATGCCGAATTCCATTTCCATCAGCATTCACGTCGAGGTGTACTCAGGTGGACTCACTGTCGACGATAGAAATCACGATGAAATTTGAAAAGCGACGTTTAAAATCGAAGAGGGATATTTTCCAAACGGCACAACCGCGAACGTTAATTCTCGAGTAATTATACGACATGCAACGACACCCACAATTTTTCCACTGACAAGGGGAGGCCCACAATGGGTTGTTTCCAATTTCGCTGAATTTGAAATATGTCATAGTTCAGCACCCCTAGATGCTCATGGTACCCGGTTTTATATGAAGATGGCCCGTAGTTTTCGAGAAAATTGCAGTTAAATATTGCGATTTTTCGGCCTAAATTGAGGATGTGGCAGCGCAGCGAGACACGCGTATCGACGAGACAAAGACATTTGATTCTTTGTTGTTTTTTCCTGTCTCTTGTTCTCGGGCGCTGCGCTGCCACATCCTCAATTTAGGCCGAAAAATCGCAATATTTAACTGCAATTTTCTCGAAAACTACGGGCCATCTTCATATAAAACCGGGTACCATGAGCATCTAGGGGTGCTGAACTATGACATATTTCAAATTCAGCGAAATTGGAAACAACCCATTGTGGGCCTCCCCTTGTGAGTCTCGCCGTTGAACAAATATTCCCTCTTAAGCGGTGCGCCCACCGCAAGTTATTTATATATGCGCGTCTGACCGTTAAACATCGGGTATCTATATCGCATACGCGAGCGAAAATATGGTCAATGACCGCTCATCCGCGCATTGCGTAATGCCCACGATGCGTCGATCGGCGAATGTTCGTTCTCTCGCGGCCCCAAGTGTGCAACGGAATGTTGGACCGCAGTTGAAAAATAAATAAAATCACCAGCCACGTTAACTGTTCTACTGCGCCCGCCGTCCATCCGATCTTTTCCATTGGTATTACGACAATACCGTCCAAGGTGAAATTAATTTACTTTCGATTTGGATTACATCCCGGGTCCGTCTGTATACAAGACCGACCTCTACACCCCGCTTCTCCCCTCGCCCCAGGTAATATCGGATAACGAGGATGGCCCAATTTCAAAAGATTAATCGGTTCCGCGAATCACGACCTTCGATGCTCAACGAGATTAAAAGCAAACAACTGAATGTGGCGGGCGCGCGTCGTCTAGCATCGATCGAAATCCTTCGATTTTTCATGCGGTCACGGAGCGCGTGTGGGACTCCTCTTCTTATCGAAACGTTGATTCGGTGCAGCACCCGCGCACCGCCTCGAGAGAAAGCAGCGCGAAACCTGGAGCGCGATAATGGCCGAACCAACGGATGGTGGGGCTATTTCGGAGTGATAACTCGAGATAAGCCACGCCGCGGTCGATAAGCAAAGGGCTTGGCACCGAAACGTCTCGCAGAGGCCACGCCGTCGGGACGCGGGGTGCTCTCGAGGCTTGCTCCGAAAAAGAAAAACAAAAAGAAGGTGGAAGGAGAAACGAAAGAGGCCCGCGCCTTCGAGGGTGAAATTAAATTTCCGCCTTACACGGATGAGACTGCGAAAATCAAAATGCGCGAGCTGCTCTTCTTCGGGACTGCTTAGCATTTTAAAGGGTACGCGAGGTAGGAGGTAAAGATAAAAGAGAGATAGCAGTGGGTGCGCGGAGAATTGTGGGTGGAAGGGGAACGGGGAAGGGAGGAGGAAGGGGGGTGAAAAAAGGAGGCTGGATTCGACGGGAGAGTACAGTGAAAGAGAGAGAGAGAGAGAGAGAAAGAGAGAGAGAGAACGGTAAAGGGTGAACACAATGGTTCGGGATTCGAATCGCGAGAGGTAAAACGTTCGCGATATGCGCGCTTCTGCGCTTGACGGAAATGATACGTGCTCCAGTTTCGGTTACAGCGTTCGTAAATGAAATTTCACTTTTTTTGCCTCCTCGTCTTTCTCTCTCGCTCTCTCTCTCTCCGTTCCTCTCCGCGTTCGCTTCCCGTGAAACTTTTTTCAGGACGGGTATCGATGTGGCAACAGCTCCCACTCGTAGGTCCAGTAAAAGCGCCCCTCCGTTTTACGAACTACTTAAAATGTCCTCGAGCTGAAATAGTTATGAAATATTAACACTGATCCCCTAAGCACCCCTTGACGCGAATTAATTATGTACGGGTACGTCGTTCGACTTAAGAGAAAGTTTCCACTAAATTATGGAAACTTATATGTTTATTTTGAGAAACTTTCGTAATTTCACCTGTCACTATTAACGCGAAAGTTCTCACATTGGGATTCTCGATGTACTCGTAAAATTGGCAAACGATGTTCATCCTCCCCTCCCCAAAGGGAAATTCCCGTGGTACACGTGCGCCTTGCAGATTGTTCGGGCACGGGTATCGAATTATGAAAGAAACACGAAACTCTCATCCTCAAACTCTTTCATCCACCACGCGTCGGCTCTTTCGTTCCGATCACGTAAGAGTTTCCGCCTTCCTTCCAGCGAACCCCTGCTTTTTCTTTCTCCCTTCTCCCTTCTCACAATTCTCCGATAAGCCGTTTCAGTTTTCGGATTTCCTGATCCCATCGTCCTATCATTCTCAATACCCGACAATACCGTTAAGTTCCCCCGACAATGGCCATTCGCGAGTATCGCTTAATCGTCAGAATTGCCGTTGCAGCCTACGTGGCGTTTATTATACAAATGTCAAACGTCTTGTCGATCCTTCCTTCGTCTAGTCGCGCGATAGTCGCAGTGACGGGGAACAAAGGGAAGGAAATCAGTGACGGGACGATCAATGAAAAGAAACATAATTAAACGGAAGCTGAAGCTGACAAGAGGCTCGGACATTCCATTAAATGCGTAGGTTCGTGCGCGCATGAGAATCATACGAAACAGAAATCCCTTAAAATATATTTCGCACTTTGTTCTCGTGCCACTTCTCTTCCTGATTCACGTTGACTGCCGTTCTCCTCCTCCTTCTTCTACTCGCGCTTTTCCTCCTTCTCATTTCGCCCATCCACCTTCCGCGTCCTTCAGGACTAACCCTCATTTCACGTCCGACGCCGGTCAAATTATCGTCGAGCCTCTCGAGCTCTCAAAGCCTTTCCAAAATTACTTACGAACTCACGGATCCGTAAGTCCCGACGGCTTGGAATTAGTTTCCGCGCGAGCCTTCTCCCATCAAGTATGCACGCTTCCGAATTCGTTACGGGTGAAAACTGTTCGTTTTGGCGCCCCTCTTTCCAGCTCTGCCTTTACGCCCCCTCGACGATCCGCCGACCTCCATCCCTTCAACCGCACTTTTCACCCACGGGGTCTTACCGAGAGATATCACTTGAGAAATCGCGAGGCGGCAAATGAGGCGAGCGGTTTATCCTCGGTAGAAGTTAATGGAAAATTCCGACCGATTGCGCGAGCACGCTTTATTATTAATGTTAGATATATACTCGATCGTCGATGGAACGTTATCATGTCCTCGCCTAGAATTGTTCTTGGTCTCTCGTCGGATGAACAATTTATCTCGCGATAGACTTCTGCAGACTTCCATCCCTTATTCTTCCGTCGACACCTATCGATCTCGTTAATCAGTGCCTAATCGCGTTCCACGAACGAGAGCACGGTCGCTTCGAAGTAGGAGCGGACGGCTGCCGTCCGCACAGATAGGCTTCCTTGACTCTTGTCGCGAAAGTTTGAACAGTGGAGTAACTTCGTCACTGGTCAGACTGACCGGGTTAAAAGGTCGCCACTTACAAGAACACCCGCCGTAGATCGAGGCTGCTCGATTTAACGGCATTACGGAAAAGTGACCGTGGCCTCATCGAGTGCTCACTATTTTAGGACACGCGGCCAAACGTGTGAGACGCGCCGAACGATGGTGTCAAGAATATCGGGTCACCGTTGTTGACATTGAGAGGGAATTACGGTCAGGCCGGACGCAAGGTGAGACGCGGGCCTAAAAGTAAACGGGGGCCGAAAGAGAAAAGGCTGAGATGAGATGCGTGGCGATAGAGCGAACTTTACGACGCTCGATGCGCGATAACCGTGGGGAAATTAAAAATACTCGCGGCTTCGTTCTTAACGACTTAAATCCGTGGTTCTCTTTAAAGTGAGAATTAGAATTAGAATTAGAATTTATTAACAGGCCTGGACCCAAGATCCTTCAGGCCCCGAACAATCAAAACAAAAAATAAATTTTATAGAAAATAATAATAATAATGACAAAGGTAATAGCGGACGCAACAGAAACTATTCACACTTATCCTTAAGATATACCTATGAGAGAGAGAGTGGAGAATGCGAATGGAGATAGAGGAAGAATGCCGTCAAATTTTCGACCCAGTCCTCGATCTTGGAGTTACATGACCGTCGTCGTGGATAAACAAAGTGACGAGTCCCCTTCGTTTCGGCCTTTGTGGTCATTCTCAAAATTATGAACCATAATGGTGTATTTAACGGGGCGCGACGAAGGAAGGGAAAGGTCAAAAGGTCGCGGACTAGACGATCCCCGCTGGTAAATCGAGCGGCTCGATTTAACGATGCCTCGGGGCCGAAGAACGATGGGCGAGAGAGCGCGACCTATCGACGATCCGATTGCCGAAAAATGGTAATGCCGGCAACATAAACGGCATTCCACTCTCTCGATGTACGCCACACGCCGACGTGTCTCCATTGCGATTCTGCGCCAAAGCCCACCGTAAGAACGTAAAGGCGCGAGAAACGAGACTAACAATAAGACCTTAGAGCACGTGAGTGGAACTCGTGCTTTTTACAGTTCCTCCGGACACTAAAAATCTTTGGAGCTTGACGAACGAATCGACAGTTTTCTTATTTTCTAGACATCAAATTTCAATCGAATGTGGTAAATCACGATCGGAAAATTCGTCCGTGCGATTATATTTACGGTGGTGGTTTCGCGCGTAATTCCGAAAGTACCTTACCGCAGGCGGGTAGGATTAAAGAAGCTTTTCGGTCTGCGCGTAATCGATCGAAAGTTGGATAGCCGCAAATCCACTGGTCACGTAAAAGGTTTATGCGAAATTAGTTCCCGCGTAAAATAACGAAGCGTGGCCGCGTAGGTGAGAGGGAGGGAGATGAAGCGGTGAATGAAGGGAGTGGTGGACTGGACGCGATCATCTCCAATGGTTTTGGCCGTCGACGTGCAATATGCATAACGCGGTAGAGCACTCTCCATGATTTTAGGGGAGGCGATTCGTTTACACGCTTCCTCCCAACACCACAGACAAAAGTTTATTCAATGTTTTGCAATGATTCGTCACCGTGGATGAAACACCGTACCGAGCGCGACTTTTCAAGAATTTTATGGACGATACGTAATTTCAAGGTATCACGATGAAACTGTAAAATGAACGATTATCGATTAGAATTTCCGGGACGAAAGTCGATCTTTGAATCTCTGACTGACGTCGAATCGCCTGAAATCGTTAACACGGTGACTTTAGGAATGCAAGATTATCGACGTTTCAAAGTACACTCCGCATAGGATCGCGAGAGGAACGACGAATATCCGTGATTCATGACGACCAGGGCTTTGCCCATTCGCATAATCAGACGGCGACGTATCACCTCCGCCATTAATTACGCAGCGGTGCGGCTCGCATTTATCAACGCGTGCGGCTCGAGAGGCACGAAGATCGAATAGGCCGTTCCTGGGCTTAACAAATGCGCGCCTCAATGTCAGGTCGAATGACCGTGGCAGAGGGAAATATTTCGAGCGGGCGCTCGTGTCTTTGGCCGCGTTCGCGATAAACTCGAAAATTGCACGGGCGAAGGTAAACGACGAGACATTTAAATTTTATCTATCCGCGCACGGTGGATGCACCGTCCGGACAATTATTCTTGCACGAATGGCGAGGTGAAACGAAAGCGCGGACACCCTGCACGTCGATGTAGCTCGATATATTTAACGATAAAGGTGCACTCGTAGAAAAGAGCTCGGCTATTTAATATGCCGTCCATCGCAAACCTTCATCTCGCATCAATATGCAGGAGTCTTATTTAATTTTGAACGAGACCAGAGATTCGAAGAGGTCCCCACGAAGGCAGAGAGACGGGTATCGGTGACAGAGAAAAAATATCGGAGTTATCGGAGGCAGCGTATTCGCAACGTTGCCAACGTTACTCCGTGCTTTTGCTTTAAATATGAGGCATGGTCGAATGCAGCTACAATCGAGAAACCCAATGCCAGGAGCGCTCCCCTACGAAAACACGAAAAACTCGGAAAAGTTGAGCAGGGAAGCTCGTGAAACTCCCTTTTGAGGGGTGAGGGCGCCCGGCTGCAACGCGACGATCTTTTGTTTCGACGCGCAGTGTCACTATAAATCGACATAGTCGACGCGCCAAAGATGCTCCCTTTAATGGCCCGCCGACTCAAGAATCTCAACGGGGGAAATTGATTGCACGGTGAAACTAATTTCTGAAGGACCCGATTTAATCTAAGTTCCCGGCAGCTATCGCTGAAGGTAAAGTTTTATTTTAAGCGTGCACTGAAACTTGCCGATACTCTTGACGATCGGGGAACCGGCACGCGTGAGAGATTAAATCCCGCCTTGAGTGCTCGCGAAACTTTCCGTAGAATATCAATCGCAAGGGTGGTATGTTTTTTTCTTCTCCCCCCCCCCTTCCTTTTTTCCTTTTCATTGCGATGTGAATTCAAACGATAGGCGACGACCGCGCGTAATGCGCGATAATGCGATCAAAGGCGAAACTCCCGTCGAGCCCATAATCTCTTCGCGGAAAGAAATTGGCTCTCGTCGGCGAAGATTACGCCCGAGATAAATCGGGGAAAATTGTTTATCGACCAGATGCGCGGATATTACGGGGTAAAAGGAAAGCGCTATATTGCACGCGGCCGCCAGGAAATACGAAGGGCGACGGTTCGAGTTCGGTAACCTTCGTCCGTCTCGCTTCCACCACCTTAACCTCTAAAACAAACCTCCCTCGGTCGAGGAGACAAACCCCTCGCGCACGCACTCGCGTATATATAGGAAACCCCCGTCTCAGACGAATCCGCACGGGCTGGCACGACTCTTGCCTCTCCCCCAACTACAGGAGACGCGTCTACAACTTTGAAACCGTTCGCGAACTGCGCTCCAATCAAAAGTACTCCTGCTCGACTCGTCGTCGAGAAGTGTATGCGTACGAGGAAGTATCCGGTGCATTTCGGCTGTGCATACAAATCCACCGTCGCATTCTCACGAGACTCTCTATAATCTTCCACTTCTCGAGTTTCCAACCATACGTCATTGTCTCTCGGTACAGAAATGCAATCGTGTAAATTTTTCCAATTACGGATTCGATCGTAAGATCGTGGTGGGGATGCGGTTGGCAATATTGTTTGAAAATTTTCGAAGCCTCTACCTGCCGGTTCTCCTTGAAACCAAACCCTTGTCTCTGTCTGAGAAAGGGCAAGGGGTAGGTAATTTAACACTAAACATTACCGAAGGTTTTTTACATATGTTGATTCCCCTTATTAATCGGTAATTTTACCTGCTTTTGGTAGCTTAAGCAAAAATGATAGCATTCAGCTTAAAGAATCAGGAAACCGTTCGTCAAATTGGTTCTAATTTGCTTCCCGTTCAACTCGGTCTCCGTTAAAAATAAAAAGTCTCGACAATAAAATCCGTTCGCATTAAGGAACGAACTTCTCTGTACAGCGTCAAATATTTTATCCGCGCAACGATTAAAATCCATTGACGAAACGTTGATCGCGAATAACGATTCATCGTTGATTCTCAAACGATCGCGCGCATCTGCTTAAAGCTCGTTGGAGCTTCACCCACCTACGAGATGGGCCCCGGTGCAAAAAGATCGGAGGGGTGCATAGGTGCATCGACGCGTGGCTTAAAACCGGCGTAGACGAGAAGCGGGAACGAGGAGGCCTACCGGCGGTATGTTCGAGATCGATCAGAGGGACCCCGCCGCGGCCAAACCCCTCGCGTTTTATCGAGCCAAAGCACACGTAGCAGTAGACCGCGACAAGGAAGCACGAAGAAGAGCGAGCCGGAAAATACGAGGCTCGCGGTGCGTGTAACGAGGGCGCAGCGCGTGACGTAGCCGCGCGCGTCGTACACGTCGCGTACACCGACGACGAGGAGGACGTCGCGTAAAGCATCGTGGGTGGAAGCGACGCGTCGTATATTCTTCCTGGGACGCGTATTTTCCGCCACGCGTCAGCCCTCCTCGTGTCGCACGCACGCACGCACGCACGTCTCATTTGCAGTGTCCGCAGCTCGTCGGACAATTGCCAAAAACATTTCTCCGGTACATATTAACTAATTATAAATCACCGAGAAGATTTGACATCGTGCAACGATAAAGAATCAAAGCAAACGTCCGAGTTTCCTCGAAGCCTTACGCAAGATCTTAAGAACGTGGAGCGCGACGCAGCGATATCGGAAAACGGAATGACAGAAGGCAGGAAGTAACGAGACGGGGAAGGTAACTACCGGTGAAACGTGGACCGCATCGCTTTACCGCAACGTGAAGTTTCTCTGCTCACCTTTGCTCGCCGCAGGTGTACCTCTGCAGCCGCCGCCGCCGCCGCCTCCTCCTCCGCCGCCGCCGACGCCGACGCCGCCGCCGCTGCCGGGTCGAATAGGACGAAGAGGCCGACTCGCAGAGGACGAATAACAGTAGAAGAGGTCGACGACGAGTTTACGCTCGCTAGGACGTGGAACGGAGACGTTCGACGTGCAACGACGACGGTCTCTCACGGTAAACTACGTGCGTGCGATCCCTCCCTTTATTGGTGTGGCTACCTCTCTCCGTGTTCTTCGCAAGCGAGAGAAAGAGGAGAGGAGAGAGAGAAAGAGAGAGAGAGTGAGATCGAAGTCTCGTGGCAAACGGTCGTGGACTGAGTGAACCCGAGTTCAGACTGAGCCGCGAAGTTGCCGTGGCGGCGACGCTGGCGTCGCGCAACGGAGGGCGAGCGAGGCGCCATCGATCCATCGAAGGTGGTATGGGGTGGACGCCGCGACGTAGGTGCTCGAGGGGGTTGAGAGGTCGAGGGAGGTGGACGCGCGATGCCTCCACGGCCGCCTCCACGCCGCGCCAAGGGGGTGCCGAGGGGCCAGAAAGGGGTTGAGGAGCGACGTACAGTCGGGAAGAGGGCGGGGCGTGCGCGCGTACTCTTCTCATTCTCTCTCTCTCTCTCTTGCTTTCTCTCCTTCTCTCTTCTTGTCTCTCTCTCTCTCTCTCTCTCTCTCTTCATCTTTCGATCCCTCTCTCACCCACCCCCGCCACCTTTTCTCTTTTTATCCCAGCCCTTCTCCGCGCGCGTCTCAATCTCTCTCTTCCTATCGCTGCTTCGGCCTTCTTCTGTCTATCCGCTCTCTACCATCCCCTTCCTCCAGCTTCTTCACCGCGTGTCACCCCTTCGCGACATTTCATCTTCCTCGTTCCTCTACTCCGTTCTCATCGTTCGTGCCGCGGGATTTTTCATTCGTTCTCCACCCACCCATTCGTATGCACGTTCGTGCGTGGCTTTTTTTCCCCGAAATTTTAATCTCTTTCGGGGCAAATTACACTCGTCCTCGTTACTTCGGCGTACGCGCGTGGGTTTGTACGTAGTAGGGTGCGGAAGATTTCCATTTGGTAACTCGATGACATTCGAGTGGCTGGTAAGTGTATCGGTTGGTGGAGGCTCGGCGGGCCACGTTCGCGGAAGCGAGCTTTTTTTCACCAGGTTCTGAGAAAAAAAAACGATGTAGGTCAGGGTGTTAATGCGAATTTAATGGGTGTATCTGCCTCTTCTGGTGGATGGCCCGTTTAACCGCGTTTCGGGTGGTCGAAGTAAAGGACGCGCGCGCCTGTCCGCGAAAGGTCGTCGGAGAAGTTGTTTCATCCGTGTTACTCGGTATACTCTGTCACGGCGAATCGACGATCAACTGTAAGTTCCATTTTGTTTGCTCTCTCAGGGCCCAAGATTACTGACAATAATCCGAATGTACAGAAAAGTTTTCCTTTCGGCATCTGCGCACGAACGGAAAAGACGAGGAAGAAAAGTCGGAACGAGAATAAAGGAAAGGAAATAAAATTTGTCTAACTAGAATTTCCGCCCCAGAAATTACCACTTCTTCCGAAAGTACGCTGAAAGGTCCCCGACGACTGTGAAATTTTAACACTCTACTTAAAGCTTTAAAATTGAAAGCGAGAACCCAAGGCAGTTGTGTATTTCGAGGATGAAAGCAGCCATTAAGGAGCTCTTACCCCTAACAGGTTAAGATTGAATAAGAAACGAATGTAATGTAGGATTCATGAACCCCTTCGGCGGTGAGGCTTGCTCAAGATTCTTTTTTTCTCTCCTTTCGCGAGAAACGGGAGACAAAAAAAAAACGCCACGGGCAAAAATTGGGAATATTCGTCACGCCTCCGCGCAAAGTGCACGTATATCCTTGTAAGGGGAATTATTCTCACCCCATCTCCCGTGTGTGACCCCTCGAGGAGCCACGTGTTTACCAAGATGGCGAATTGCTCGAAGAACGGAGCGCGGAGAAAAAAGGCATAATTCTTTCTCGGGACCTTTCTGTCCTCGCCCAAACACATAATGGAGGAAGTCCGAGTCGCGTGGCGGGAATTCAATTTATTTTACGTCGTGCATGTGGTGCCACGACGAAACTTGGACCGTCCTCCTCAACGAAGGAGACCCAATGGGTCCAATGGAAATCAGATTTGTGTCAGCTGGTACCGGGGCCACGGCTTTCTCGAGCCAGTAATTCAGGAAGTGGGATACCTATGCGATCGAACCCCGAGGGCACTCTCCATTTGCCTGCCGCTTGCTGATTTAGAAAATTCAATGTCCCCGCATGTCTATTCTCCGAAAGGAGCTACGAGACTTCGCGAAGGACGTAATGTTAAGTCCTGCCGAAGTCCATTCCCTGATTAAACATCGATTTCGAGAATTATAGAGCTGAGATGGCTAGCTGATTAATAAAAGAGAAAGAAAGAATGAAAAAAATACACCTGGCAACGCGTAAAAACGCGAAACGTCGCGTACACGGGGCGCACGATCTTGAAGAATAGCGACACGAGAAGGCGAACCGTTCCATTCATTTTATTGCCGCGAGCCAATGATTCGCCGTTGACCATTCCCCCCGCGGCCATAACGTTCAGATATTACCATCAAAATTTTACGATCGCGAAGAGTCGTGGCAACGAGCGGAAGCCATTTGATACGTCAGCTTAATGACGCGCGATACGTTCGACAATCGTTCTCCATTGTTGTACGTGACGAAATGATCGAACCGTACGATCCGGTAAGGAGCACGCGTCACATTTGATCAGGACGAGTGACAACGAGAGTTTCTCGGAGAGTGAAGAACAAAAAAACCTAATTCATTTACGCCGTGCAACGTCAGGTAGAACTCGAATGTCCTCTACGTACCTATGCATGCGTATTCCAATCGCTTTGCTCTCGTGAAATATATTATTAAATAATTCCTTGGTGGATCGTGTTCGGTCGAATGGACGATGGTGGCTGTCAGAATAGAATGGTATACGATAAAGCAGGAGACACGCGAGAACATGGGCGCCAGTCTTTCCCTACCAGCGCGCGTTAAATGTAGGAAGGCGCGTCGTACACGCGGGAGGGATGTTGGAGAATTGGTTGGGAAGGTCGTCAACCAAAACGGCGAGACACCTCCGCGCGCTGGATCTAGCAATGTTCATTCCTGGATAGCCTGTACAGAGTGTCAGACGCACGATGGCAACCGCATAACTCTTTACGCAAAACCATCAGACGTCGGGTGGATCTCTCCACCCTCGCGGACCACCCTTCCTCTCGTTCTCCGCCCCTCCTGCGTCGGAAAAGCGGAAATTACGTAATTTCCTCACATTCGCCGGCACTTGGCCGCTTTGTACGGAGTTCGTCCTCGCGGCGCCAGGCGAATATCGAATTCCTAATCGAATCAATAATTACGCGATTCCTCGTGCCGCGAGCCGGACAATCGTCCCTTTTTCCTTAGACTCTCCGGTTCCTCTGCTCTCACGGGCCCGCGAGCGACGTCCTTTGAAAAATGCCTTGGGACAGCGCGCGCGCGCGCGCGCGCGAGACTCACTTCGTCAACACGAGAGGCTGAGAACCTTCTATCCTCCTATATGCACGGCGAGCCTCTGACGGGCGTGAAATGTAAAAAGGAATCGCGGAGGACGCGACGTGGATTTCTCGCACGGATTCCAGGCGAATCTTCGAGCTCACCCTTACGAATCACTTTCGCGGAGACTGGAGACGCCGTGGCGCGAGGAGAGAAAAATAATTCTGAAATTTCCAGCAGCTTGGAAAGACTTCCAACCGTCCGCGAAGACACTTGGAAATTATTTTAATTCCATCCGTGGAATATGTCGCGCCGATATCGACAGATCTCTCGATGAGTAATCGGATAACGGTGTGCGCGCGACGATGTTTGACGAATAGTCGTTGGAAATAATGCATCGTCGCGAAGGACCGCAATTTAAGGAAAGCGCCCATGAATATATGCGAGAGACATGATCCTTTGAAAATCTTCCATCCCGGGAAGCTTCTGTGTGCGGGGACGACAGCGCCGGCGAATCCACGGCCCGTCCCTTCTACTTCGCCCCGCGGTGGAAAATGGGGAAGGAATCGCACGTAGTAAGAGTGCGCGCACACGGCTGTCGCTTCTAAATGCACGTATACGTTCTAGTCGACCACATTGGAGGCAGCCCGGCTTGAGGGAGTGTTCGTAGAATCACGTTCCCCGGACGGCGAAGTGGAGATCCGTGTTAGCGGCGTACTACTGCACTATCACGCGTCGAATTATGTGGATCGTGATAAGCATACCAAAAGAGACGGTGGGCCGAGTCGATTGCATCGTTGCGGATTATAGCCCAACGATGAAGGAGGGAGAATCGGGAGAAGAAATGGTAGAAGGGGAAACGCCACGCGGTGCATTGTCATTTCTCCTGGTCCTCCTTCGCCACTGACTTTTTTAATTATTCTTATCGAGCAACGTCCATCCATCCGTCCGTCCGCCTCGGTCCTCGTAACTTTTCAGGTAGAGAGATAAAATCTCGCTTTTAAGGGACGACGTTTCATCTCGAAGCGACCATTCCAAAAATATGTGAAATTGGGCCGAGAGACGACAAGTGGATGGCGCATTCCTAGGGGAGCCAGTAAAGCGAGCCGAGTAGACGGAATATTTTATCCCCGGACTGAGATTGGCGCTCTTATATATAAATGTGGAAGAAGGCGTCGTATTTACGGACGCGAAGTAACGGGGAAAAAGTTTCGTAAGTGCGTGCGAGAATGGATAACGTTCGACGAGAGAGCGCCGGTGGGAGTGAACTTCTCTCCAACTCGTTCGAATTATCCCGCGGATTCTTAATTGCATTGTAAAGGAATTTTTCTTCTCTTCTCGCGAGCTGACCTACGGTTTAACGAGTTACGAGCTGTTCTGAAAGTGCGCGTCTGCTCTCACCGGAATCACCCGAGTGTGTCGTTAAATGCAAAGACATCGGTGCTCTCTTAAGAGTAGAGAAACACGCGCGCACATACACATCGTCGGCGTGTCGACACATTAAACAGTTGCGCTCGTCCCTGGGAGCTCCACCGGCGTGTAAGCTTCTGTAAGTAAACTGTAAACATCCTTTGACTATTGAGCGTAAAGAGCGAAATGCAGTTACGACCAATCTCCTCGTGGTACGTTACCGGGACCAGATGTGTGTCCATCTGCGACGATGCGCGCGACATAATAATTGTTTGTAATCGAATGTCTTCGAAAGAAGGGGTGAAATTTAGGGAAGTCACCTGCAGTGGTCCCTGTTCGAGGTCCCGATCGATAAATTGCACGCGTGTCAAATTTTATTACGCTCACAAGGTCGCTAGGACGGTCGTTCGCCATCTCTAGTTCTAAGAGAAATATGAAAATTAGGGAATCGCGTGATAGAAGGATAGTATGTCCATGCGAACTTGGATAGCGCGTAGCACGAGCGCGCATTGGTTATCACTCGTGACATTAGCACCGTGTTACTGTAATGCGAGAGGGCCCGATTGGCTTAATTAAACTTTAATTACTTCGATGCATCTGCGATCGCATTTCTCAACTTCGAACTGGGGCGCAACTCTAGAAATGAACTTGTTGATCACGGTAAGGCAAGCCGCGACCAAAACTTCCGGCCCCGTGGCGTTATCCGTAAAATTCCTCATTAGAGCCACGAGGACTTAATCTCAATAAAAGTGAGACTTTATTCGGGACTAGAACGACGACGAGTCGTCAATTCGTCCGTGCACTCTCGATGGGACCTCGTTGTTCCATCGAGCTTCGACCGCGTCCTATTCCGATAATGTCGTCGTTGACAAATCTCCGAGCACAGCCGACAAAGAATTCCTCATCGATTCGTCCGCGCGGTACCCGCGCGTGTGATCGCCTCGTTCGAAGTGTCGAGTGCACTCAGACTCTTCGGTTTAGTCGATGTAGGAGGCAAAAAAAATGGAAATCCGATTATATCGGAAATGCAATCGGGGAATGACGTTCTTCCTCCAGAGGCGGAAACCGAGAGAATAGAGAGAAAAACGGAGTGATTTTTTCCTGCCAAACCGTTGGAGCGCTAAAATCGCCAATGGAGCACTAAATTAGCACCTGATTCTAGAACTTTTGAAATTTTGTTTGGTGATGGTGATGGTGAAGAAGATGCGCGCGTGTTTGCGTGCAAAAGAGAGAGAGAAAAAGAGAAAGAGAGAAAGCAAGAGGGAGAGAGAGAAAGAGAGGGCAAAATGAAAGAAGACAAAACATTTTTCGTTATTGGACAATATTGCGACTTAGCGAGCCACCCTCGAATCGGCAACGGGAACGGAGAAGGCTGCCCCTCAGCGGTACAGAGACGATCGATAAACGTAAGTTTGATGTTACAGATAAAATTCTTATTTCTTTGCGAAAGATAGGCCCGCGAGCGAGCGGCCAGATAACGCGCATATGACCATAAACCTTTTGCGGCCGTATCGTTTTACACGATAACTTTACGAATAAAAGGAGGTGCCAGGGTGGGTTTTACGCTGGGTAATTTATTATCGGTATGAAAATGTATTAAGACTTTATAGTAATATAGGGGACGAGTACGAACACCCTGTCAATCCAACCGGAGAGAAGTGATTATAGCGACCTCCGTCAGTCGATTTGATAACTGTGGGAGAATGAAGTTGATAACTGGGAGATCTACGAGCGTCGATAATGTCTCGATGCTGTCCCTATGTTCATTTGCGTCCAGCCCACTTCCGAAGGTTCTCGTAAAAGGAGAAAAAAAAGCGACACCAGGCTAGTTCGATCGTTCGTATCCCCGAGATCCATAAACGAACCTTTCGCTGACAAGATCAACGAGCAGGGACCTGTCCCGCGCGTAATTGGCCTACTTCCTCAAAAGCGAATACACATTCCACGCGATGCAAAATTTACAATCGTCGATAGCCTGGTTAATTTGACTACTAGTAATTCCGCGCTAGGACAAGTTTTTAATTCGCGAGCTAATTTCACCACAAGGTATTTAATCACTTATTTATATGACACGAAGAAACCTCGCGCGTTTTGATTGCGTTTAATTTTCGCAGTAGACAAGAATCCTTGGAATATTTAAACGCGACAACAAGCACGGTGGCACAGCCAGAAACCTACTTCAAAATTTCATCTCCTTTGAATTCCGGCGAATTCGAGGAAGAGGGAAGAGGAACAGTCGAAAGCGTGAATTATACATGCATAAAAAAAAATCCGTGAGTTGGATTAGCATATTTTAATTGTACACTCGGAACGTCAAAATTTTTCGCCATACTCCTACGTCGCGAATGTCGCAAGAACGTGACGAAATTGAACGATGACCGACAAACAGCAGTTCATCGACCTAAATAATTTCACGTGTAACTTATAATTCGGATCGACATAGTAGTAGAAGACTGGTTCGAAACGTGCAGCAGAGAAAGTAAGAAGAGAGAAAGGATAATCGATTCAAGAAATAATGTCTTGACAACTCCCACGAGCACAGCGAGGATTGCGCTACGGAGGAAGGCACATGTATCTCTTATCGCGATATTTCTACAAGTAGACAGGATGAAAAACGAGAATACAGAAAAAAGCAATTTCACAAAATATACATGTGGCTCCAGTGTGTCAGTAAACCGTCGAATTTTTTTCATCGGGTCCAACCGCAGCTGAATTTTTGCACGGAGACAAGAGGAGAAACTGTAACGATCCTATAATAATGACGGACTATTTTTTCGCCTGAAAATATTCTCTCCGCGTGTAACAGAAATTCCGTCGTTGGACGTCCCGCTATGCATAAACATTTTTCAATCCCTAGTGGCTATAACCGTGCGACGTTAATAAACGTGATCTATCGCGAATAGAGTCGTAAACTGTCGAACGAGAGCAAGCGAGCGCGAGGTACCGCGCAGGGTTGGAAAAAAGAAACGATTACTGCCTATAGTGTCCGTCTGTCGTTACCGCGTCCCGCTTTCAGAAGAATGGCGCGCTTTGTGGTTACATTGAACGGATGACGTCGCCATTACTTTCCGATCATCCGCGTACTATCGGCTTCCGATTTTTACTTCATCGTATCGCATACGAGGAGAAAGTCCCAGGAAAGGATTCTCGTAATCGAAGGTAAGCCCGACGAATGAAATCTCTCCCACGGATCAGCAGCTCTGTTCGCCGTTGACTACCTATAACCCGGTGGTAGATTGATATCGAATGGGATAGCTAACGAATTTTTCACGAGGGAACGCGAGCAAAATTTGTTCACGTTTACCGAGCCAAGGACGAAGGACGTGTCCGAATCGAATCGGCCTAATTCCGGCCCTCCAACGAGAATTCGAAATTCGCGCACCCGTGTACAATATACCCACGTTCCTTCGTTTTACCCACTATCCCGAACGACCTTTCACGATCGCATCTCGCACCTAAAAGCGAATTCGAGCGGAACGGATCGTGTCACGGTCAGGCAACACCAGAGTGGCACGGATTGACGAGCGCGCGGCAAGGTCAAAGCGATTTTTCAGTCTCCCTAGTTTCCGCGGTTCGAGAGAAAGGAACGAACGCGTGCACGCATGCGTATTGCGTTATTTGCCAGCGAGAAGATCCGTGCATTCGTTCGAACACGCGCAATTCTAGTCTTAGTATTACTTCCTCGACGCGTTTCACGACATTCTAATGGATACCGAGTGAGAGGCGACTCATCAGGGTCATCGCTGATCCTCTGGGAAAGCCACGCGCGCCGATCCATCATTTTGCTCGATTTTCAAATCCACGTAACTATTTTCGTACTTACTTCACATACTTAACCTCGTACTCGACATTTCTACGACAAATCTTGCTATTCCACCTCACGTCGCTCTGACTCACGCCTTTAGGCCCAGTCAAAACAAGCTACAGGGTGATTGCAAACAAGGCGCCTTCGTGGCTCGTCAGAGCTTCCAGCTCGTCGTCACAGCTCCTAGGCGCTTTACGCGCGCGTTCTGTATTCTTTCTGCCATTTCCGTACGTCAGCAAGGACAACAATGTACGGACGCGTGGAGACGTCTGCTTCCGCCCGTTAACGCGACACACAATTTGCCATACCCACGCGCTTCTCCCGTCCTCTCGAGTGAATTCGAATGAAGATTTCCTTTGAGCGTGCCTTCTCGATGCCGTGCATTCAGGGAAGAAGTGAGGTGCCACGGCTCCTCCGTGTAGCATCCTCGAGGTTTTTCCTTCTCATACGGAGTATTTTGCGCGTAATCGTCGACGACGCCTCTCACACGTGCGCCACAATGTATCATTGTGTCTCGCGTGCGAGAATCTCACATAGCTCCCCACGAATTACGACACGTTATCTTTCAGCTTCGCCACCCAGTGCGCGCACCCTTCTCCGATGGATATCACGAGGGACGACGACATCTAATAATAGATTTTTTTTACCACGGGGGAATAGTCGATCTCACGGTGGAGGCGACTGTGTCGACCGCAAAGTCTCCGCGTGCGCCTGGTAATATTAATCCACGGTAAAGAGAAGAGGTACGAACCGGAGTTTTATACATTTTACGAAGCTCGAGATGGCATCGTGCATTTTTTCTTCCCTTTGATTATTGAAAGAAATATTTTTTCTGAACCGCGGATCACGAGTCCGACGTTCGTTCTAAATTTAACGTCACTCCATCCGAGCTATGAAATTACTCGTAGAAGTTGGTCGAAGTTGATTTTATCTTGCAAAGCGCTCGAACGCAGAACGTATCTACATTGGGATTCGACGATCGTACACCAGTCCCCCGAGAGAGTAGAATATAACCGGGACCGTAGAGAAAGGCAATCCGTCTCGATCATCTCGACTTTTCTCCTGTTGCCGATTTGCAGTACTACGCCACATTCGTACGCGTGACTTTCACTGTCACACGGTGCCAACTGGGCCTCGATCGTTGGCTGGCCCGGGTACGGTATGCGTGCCGAGTCGATTCACGCCAGTTGCCTTATGACGAAAGAACTGGATTGTTTGTGATTGGCATGCTATCCGCGAATCGAAATCGAAATTCCGTGAGCGCGAGGTGCCACTCGAAATTGGACGTTACGGTTCGCGGATCGGTGAAGAATTACGTTTGCATTCGTTCGACCCAATCGAATGGAAATCCTTCGACCTATACATTTTACCTCGCCCACGGTGGAAGGATCGTTAAGAGTAGAATTTACAAAACGACTGTATCTCGGCGATCGTGGAATGGCTGATAAAAAAAGAAAAAAGTACTCTCCAGCCGGCGTATAAAGCACGTACTTCGTTACGCTTCCTCCCATTCATTCGTCTCGTTCGAGTAGCGCAGTTAAAGTAGCATTCGAAGTTCCTGCGAACGTCGATGCGCGCAATTGAAAAAGTTTATGTAAATTCGCGAGTGCGGCCTTGGCCAACGAAGTATTTACAAAAGTAAACACCTTACGTAACGAGTGCGCGAGTACATATGGTTCTTTTCTTTAGATCCGTCCTTCTCAATGCGAGGAAAGGATTCTTCGAGTCGTCGAGTATCTCCCGACAGATCGATCCTCCCCGTTTAACGATCGCGCTTGCATTTCCGCGTCGATTCACGGCGCATCGGCGCGCCGTGCGTATAATTTCCTACCCTCTGCGACTTGTAACTTTCGAGGTCGTACGCATTAATACAGCGGACCTTTTCTAAATTGCCCCGTCGACGACATCGTGTCACACGCTAAATTGCACGAGGCAAATTTCCACCGTCCGTGGACGTCCTCGACGTCGCGGTTTAAAAGGGCGAGGCGTAATCGCGTGCGACGTCTGCAGGACACGAGTGTCCTCCCTCGTCGTTCCTGCCACTCGAAATATCGTTCTACGATTCGCACAACGACGCGCAAAAATTGAAAAGAGAAGAAACGGTGAATAAGAATTCATTAGAGTCATGAAACAATTTGAAAGTTAATCTTAATCGGTGAATTATAAATTTGTCGTACCTTGATTCGGTGAACCTCCACGCTTGATCTGTTGCCCATCTCCCTTCGTATCCTGAGGGCGCGTTCTTCGTTCAAGTTCGTTTTTGAGGTACCTAAGTATATGCTCCAGGGTCCCAGCTCCAGTTCGCGTACAGATTACGTAAACATGGAAAAAGTTCGCGATCCGACCTACGCACTTAGGGTCCGTAACGAGTTTCTGGCTTTGGCTCGACGATGCTCCCCCGGAGCGGCCAGTATCGAATTAGCATCCGAAATTTCCAACTTTTTTCCTCATCTTTATCGCGCGCTCATCGTCGAATTATTCTCCGTCTCGAATCGATCGATGACGTCAGGGGGAGGAGAGGCGAACGGTGGTCGAAAGAATTTCGATAAAAATACGAGCTTTTAACGGGAGAACGATGTACAAATTTTTCACGCGTCATTAAAAACTTATTCTGCTCCGCGTACGGATGGAGGGGATCAAAGGAACGGTGCCGGCGCAATTAAAATAACGCCTGGTATGCCGCGTAGTCGACGATACTCGAGAAGAAAATTCTCCGTGCGTTCTCCATTCCTCCCGCCACTAACTCGCGTTATTGTCGCCATAACGATTCTCGCGCGAACTTAATCAATTCAGTCTCCGCGACCGAGAAAGGACGCTCTATCGTCTGTGTTCACCGGGACGCATCGTCCCTCGCAATGAATACGGCGCTCAATGGTAGCGCATTGTCTCGCTAATGTTAGTACAGAGGTGGCAATCAGTGCATAGAAAGTAAGAACTGAGAATTATTAAATGTCAGCAAAGGACTCTTCTCTACGCGACGCTGGCGTCACGCCGTCTCCGGATAAATGTAAGAATGTGTCTCGTTACGCAATTTCCACAATTTTGATTAACACGAACGAGAATGTTACGAGAACGTGGCTGACATTTGTCGATAAATATCGAAGGCCCGGTCCTTCCATAGATGCGAACGCGCGACGGTATAAATCATCACGGCGATCGACATTTTTGTACCTGGCAGCTCGCAGTAACTGGGTTAAGAAGCGGCGTACTTCGTCGTTAACTGTGTCGACGCAATTACGAGAATTACCGCTGAATTACTTTTCTCATTTCAGCTTGGCCACGATTAAAGGGGATATTGTGAATATCGGCGATGCCGTTGATTACTGGATGCTGCTCCTGATTTATATTCTTGACGGACCAATCGTAGTTTATCTTTAAGCGACGAATTCTACAGTTGAGATTTCTGAAACCGCGAATCACAGCGCACTCTATAAGAAGAACGAAACAATACCGATGTGGAAAAAGAATATAATCAAAGGAATATGAAACGATGAAGAAAGGAACCCGTGATATTGGACGTTGGCTAAAATCCAACCAAATATTAGGAAAAGAAAGGAGAAAAATAATGAAATCGCGAAGTCGTGGGCGCGCGTCATTTTCCAGGAATACGTTTTTCTCCAATTCTGCTCATCGTCTCGATTAAGTCTTCCGCGATATTTCGTATGGATCGCCGATACGCTATTCCCTTCTATTAGTCCACGCATCGCGTATTCACGGCACCGATTCACCGTTGTAATGCTAATTTTACGACCACTCAGGGCAGCCGCCCGCCAAGTTTGTTTTCGCGAGAGTCATCAATACCGTGGTTTATTCTCGTGCTAATGCCCGCCAAAGAAGCCACTTCGAAACCTGTTTTCCACTACGACGAATCAATTCTGGATTCATACGAGAGCACGAAGAGCGAAGATGCTGCGCATTTACTGCTCGCTCGCGAAATATGCATTTCTAAGCCTCAGCTCGGAAAATATCGTACGATTTACGTCCGACGTAGGAACGACAACATTTTTCGGCATTTTCTACGAATACGCGAGTTCCAAACAAAAGGTTCGCGTTCACGGTACTTTGCATCGACTGTAATTAACAGGAAGGAGTAGAACGAGGAGAACGAGCGTGCCAGTGAGATTCCGCGAATTTAGTAGAGCACGATAGCCCCGACTCGTGTAAATTCATCGCGCACCGCCTTTTGTGGGTAGGCCCGCGATCCTGGTACGATCGACGCGTGCGGAATATACGCGGAATATTCACGGAGAGGAGGACGAGCGATCGAAGGCGAGCGAGTCGGTGCGGTACCGCCGTAGGTAATAACGAATGGCCACTCGAGGAAGCCAAGGTTATACCTTCGACGTCCCTAGAATACATTCTACGATGGTCGGTGAAGCATCGATCTCGATAGAGATGCTTAGATTTATTTATCAAGCGGAACAAGTACGCGCAGCTTCCTTCTACGTCAGATTCGTGGCAGACTAGCATATAAAATGTTACACAAACATTCTTCGTTACCTGAAATATCCTCGTGATTGGAGAAACATTCGACCGGCAGCCATATTGCCATCGTTCATGGTTTTCTTGGAAGGGGACGTTTGGAGAAAATAGTATGCGTAAATATCTTGCTGGTAAATCACTTATTTTGCGAGCGAACTTTCAACCCGGTGTGGAAACCGAAGCTATGTAACGTACAAGATGCTACTACCCGCGATTCTCTGCGGAGAATATTCAGAGATTGGTGAAACGATCTGAGCAATTGAAATCGTAACGTACCATCGGGAATATTCGACCCTGATTCGGATAATCTCGCGATATAAAAACCACCGCACTAACAATAAGTGGATTAGACGATAGAAATTACGTCTGGCGTGAATGCGAGCGCGAATGCGAAGAGTGAGAAAAAGCGCGCGAAGTATCGTCATACGTCAAGGGATCCTATTGGCACTGGCCTGGCAGCCAATAGAAATCACGGAAATGACAGAATTCCCCTCCGACACTTCGCACTTCATTTTATATTATTTCTTAACCACAAGGGTATATATTGAACGCTTGAAGTTTATTTTGTAACCCTGGCACTCTTACATCGAGGGTAAAATAACGTTAAATGAGTACTCGCAGTGACAAGGACTATGTCTCTGTAGTTGTCAAGAACAATCCGATATGGCCGCTCCAATCTCTCGAATGATTCATTGAACATTATTTTATTCCTTATCGTTAGGAAATAATATAAAATGAAAACAAGAAGTGTCGGAGAGGAATTCTCTCATTTCCGTGATTTCTATTGGCTGCTGGGCTACTTTTCGAGGAGAGGGCCACTAGAATCCCTTAACTCTCTCCTGCCATCTCAAGCAGATTTTTGTCCGAACCTCTTCGTTAAAAAACATTTTAATTTCAGAGTACATAACCGAAGGTAAATATTCGCGTTTGGATATGGTAATTTGCGGCTACCTGTGGTAACCCGCGGACTACGCGTAAAACGTTGCCCGCGGATCATCTTCGGGCACCCTACTTTCCGCTGCGAAGAGAATATTACGAATACTTAAAATATTCTCGATTTATATTACATTCTTTCCAGGAGATTATAATTCGCACTGGAGGGAGAGCGTTGAAACTTACCACACCATTCTCGAAACAAGTTCCAGCATACCTTCGCGTTCTACGAGTTTTCGATACTTCACTAGAAAAAAAAAAGACAAAAAAAAACTAGATGGACTATCATCGCCTATCGAGAGAAGAAAGATGGCTTCTCGATTCGTCAGCTGGTGTAAAATCCGCTAACAGAAAGGAATTCAATCGCGGAGAGTTCCACAAACCACGGTGCACGCTCCTCTCTTCTCTTGTCCTTCCATCTGGATTTTTCTCGGCGGGCAGCAAGCCCTTGTAACCGCAGATAACGCGCGCGGAAAGTTGCGATACTCGTGGTAAGAGAAAAGCGAAAAGTAAACGGGATCTCTTCGGAAAAAGGAAAATGGAAAAGTCTACGAATAGAGTCGAAGCGACGAGAAGCGCGATCGACGGTATTCGAGGCACATCGGTTACAATTCCTCTTTTACAAGCGGCCACGAAAATACCCCTGCGCGTTCCTCGTTCCTCGTCCACTATTGGCCTCCGCGTAGTCCATGACTCGAGTCCCCACCTCGAAGTACCCGCGCTCGCTCCACGACGACCTTGATTTATTAATATCTAGATAGCTATGTAGATCCGCCGAGACGATAGAGCGCGTCTCGCATTTGACAAATTAAGCGTATCATTAATGAGCGACGCGCGATTTAAAGATTCATGGGAATTGCGATAGAGCGGTGGTGTGCGAGGACGAGGAGCATGGAAGAATGGATGGCGAAGCGTCTAATAGAAGCGAGGAAATGTTACGTAATTTCCTCGGATACGAGGTTTCAATGGTCGGTGGGACGAGTGGCATTCGCGTCGTGGTAGAAGTGGAATAACGTGGCATTCGGAGGACGAAGAGGAAGGAATAGGAGATCGTGCCGCGCGGACGGTCCTTGTCCCGGACGGACGATCGTTTCTCGAGAAATAATTTAATATCCTTGTAATCGTATAGTTACGGGTAAGGACCTCGACCTAATCCAGAACCAGGTCCGGCATCGACGCGACGTGCCTCTCAAAAATAGAATCGATCGATTTTTTTCCACCTACGCGAGAAGGCTTGCAGTCGTGGCGTTAGATGAAAACGTAAGCACGAAGGAGTCTTAACGATACAACTTTGACTAATGCTCATTAGTCATAAGTAGGAGGAATGGAACGAATCGTCGTGCTGCTCGTACGAAGCTCGGATATCACGTGGGCAATTACGCACGCGTTTCCTGTGCGTAACTCGTGCAAAAGAGTGCTCAACGCTCGTGGCAATCTGCATCGTAGTCAACGGGACGCGGAGCGAGTCCACCGTACGATTGTGCACGGGTCAAGGAGTTCAAGTGAAAGTATTAGATATCAACGAACGCCGGTGAATAGATTCAACGTGGTGGCGCGCGCCGTTTGTTCGCGCGTTAAATGCACCATTATGCGGAGATAGGATGCTGTTGCGCGTCTGGCGCGTTTAATATGTTCGCACGGTGCTGCGCAAAATACACGGAGAATAGGAGAATGTTAGGATGCATCGTGAGTGTGAGAAGGATGCTGCTCACATTACCGAGACTTCGATTAGCCCCTGTGCCGTAATCCTTTCCACGTTGAGGTTTTTAATCGTCGATCGTGATTGAATTCTTTTTTAACACAATCACGCGTAGGTACTCGCTTAATTACTAAAATCACGTTACTCGAGTACGTTCTCCGATTTTTAATTTTCACATCTTGGATGGCACTGCAATGTTTTTTAGAAACTACCTTAAGGGAGGGTCTTATTATTTCAACTTCCAGTCGATCGTGAGTCCAAAGAACTTAAACAAGCACCTCCGTGCAAGTCAATCGTCTCGTATATCTCCCTTTTTAGATGTCTCGTTGAATCTTAAATAATTTCAACTGTCAGAACCGCACGCGGAGGGGCCGCGTTCTCACGTCCGCTTCTTTCTCGCCGTTGCTGCAAGAGAAGAGCGACTCCTCGGTTACGTAAGAGCGCGTCGTTTTTGCAATGTTGCGCTAACCGAGCACCCGTCCCGCTGTCAACATTTTCCAGTCCGCGTTGTCCGATGCGTGTGGCAGGCGAGCGCAAGTGCAGCTGCAGAAGTTCATCGTGGACGCGACATCGATTCGCTTCCGGTTCGTTTCCGACTCCCTTTCGTTTCTCAGGGGTGGACGAGATTCTTTTTCATTCGATCCTCTTATTCGTCAGCGTGCGGCACGCGTTACTTAATTCATGAATATTCATTCGTCTCGACTCGCAGCCACTGTTCTATTATCCGTCTGGTGGACGAGTCTATGCATACGCAATGCACTTTTATGCAACGCCGGTTGGCGTATGACTAACGGTAAGTCACACGAAGCGAGATAATGGCACGGTTGAACGGCCGTTAGACGCATACGTGCCTCCTTCTCACCTCAGACAAAATCTTTCATGCTCGCGCCTCGACGACGACGACACTCGCAACGAAGGAAAGCAACTTCCTCCTCCACCTGCGCAATCTCGACATTTGCATCGAATCAATTATGCCGAGTACATTGCGAATTAATTAATTTCTCTCGTTGGAAAAAGGACAACGTAAGCACGCGGTCTAAATTAGCGGTCACATGCGCCAAGTTCCTTGCGAGTGAACGATCCACGAGGAAAAACGTGGGCGCGCGTCACCTGCAATTTACATATGGCCGGTGCCGTGCAAACTTCTCTACCGATACTCGAGGCGAGGAAGGGTGCCCTGAAAATGCCCCGGAACTGTATTACGAACTTTCACCTCCGGTCTATATCATTCAAGAAATTTCGCGCTTCATTGTCCACGAGGTCCATACCTTCCAGGCTGCCTCGTGCCCTCCCCCTTACCTGTCTATTGGTAAAGGAGCCACAAAGTAACTTAATTAACGCTTCGACCTGACATCTAAAACTAACATAAGCGGAACTTCCGGTGAAGCTGAGGAACACACGGCGGCCCCGTCGAGAATGATTAACGCTACGATCCAAGAAGCATCAGCGTCTCTCGTGCTCGAGGTGCCAATCGATGATCACGAGGTTTCCTTCAGTTGACCATAGTCTCAACGATATTAGTGATAAGTAGGATCGTGAAAAGGAACCAATTTAGACGTATCTGTATCTAACAGAGAGAAACCTATACAGGTTTTGGTAGAAGATTCTGTCTCTTATCAAGATACAGAAAATTTAGTCATCCGCAAACGGATGTATATTTTTCCGTTAAAGTTTACGTCAAAGAACCGTATGAACTGCCGGATCGGAGGAATCGTCGAAAGTTCATCTTTCTCCAATATCCGTGACTTCCACCTTGTCGCTGGTAGGCGCGACGGTGGTGGTGGCGTCGTCGGCTCAGTGGCAGCGTCGCGACGTCAGCGTCGGCAACCAGGTGGCAGTTAGTCGTCGTCTACCTACTTTCGAGCAGTTTCGCTTTATGTGTCACGAAACTCATGAATACACAATCCGCACAGGCGTAATAACATTAGCGCGCCGTGACTAACGACGGTCTCGTATTACGCGCACAACCGCGATGGCGCTTACGCAATGGGTGGAGAGAGGGTAGTAGCGTCGCTAGACGAGGGAAGAGCCTCTTACGCGTCAACGGCATTCGACGCGTTTAACTTCTTCTGAGCTCACGCGGAATCTATTCCGCGGGACTACAGGACGGACCTGTTTGCTTCGTCCTCAGCACAATTTCAGGCGCACAAGCATGAATAGAGACATGTGTATTCTGCTAATCGACGAAGCCATTCGTCGTCGGCGTGGCACTTTGATCTCGCATGAAATTATTACGTCCATTACCGGTGAGACATTGATGCGATACATGAAGAAATAATTTAATCGAAGCTCGTGGATGCTGGAATGGAAGGACGATAAAGAGCTCCCAGGTGAAAAGAGAAGATTTCGAAACAGGATTGCCACCGGTGAAGGCGAAGTCTCAATATCTGCCGCGCGCACCACCTGGGGCGAAGTTTCGCCGAAAAAATTGCTTTTACAACGATAATGGCTTTCAGGCGTGCGCGGTGAGTAAAATGGGACAAATTTCCTTTGGCTTTTAGTCTAAAGGTGAGCATCTTTTCCACCATAGGCGAAGTGAATAAACTTCGACGATCGTAAACTTAATAGATGCCCGGGACGAGGGAAGTGGAACGAAAAGCAATAACAGCGCAAACTTCTCCCCCTTTTTTTTCTTCTCTTCAGGCGCCGTGCAATTATTAAGTTTCGCTCCAAATTCCTTCGGTCGATCTACAGGAAACTATTCCTCGCTTCGTTGTCCAACGGAGCCGATGTAATTGGTAGATGCTACCGTGAAGATCACAGGGAACTGCAGGTGGGTAAATATTCTGTGCTTCGGTCCGTGAGGGATGAAAGCTTCAACGATTCCTCTCAGCATTACACGCGGAAACATGAAAACTGTTTCTCCGATGAATTTTCTCTCGTTAATGTAACGTCCGAAGCCATTAACTTCTCGCCTAGGCGGCACGAGTAAGCGCAAGTGAAACGCATACAGGAGAGCTAATTGCCTCGGGCGTAATTATTCGGCCGCTGATCACGGACAGCTTCAAACGCACTCGTACATAGTCAAATAGAGAAACGTGACCATATGGGCAGTCACTAAATTATAATAATTGAGTTAGAGAATAACGAGGCTGTTTTCATCTCCACGTAGTTATGGCACATTTAGTAAACGCACCTTCGGCAAATATGGAGCCGCTGCGGAACGATAGAGCGAAACTTGGAAAGACCAATCGAAATGAACGGATCCCTCGCAGAATTCCTCTTCACTAGGCCTGTCATATGAGAATTCAACTAAAACGCGAAAGTACTGCGAATTGCCAAACCGAGCCGAGGATGGGCGTAAACGAAACAAACTAACTAACGGGGTTGCGCATCGAGGGCATCAATCAGCATTAGCTCGTTGATCTGTCAAAGAGTTTCGTGTTTCGGTCAACGCCTCCATTATTCCTCGCCGTGAAATAATTGCTCTTTAATCACGGCTTAATTAAATCCCGCTTACATGTGTTCTTCTTTACGATGAATAGCAAATAACTACTTCGACAAATCCCTCCGCGAGGACATAGGAAAAAAATAGTTTATATCAGGCCTGGACAAGTGCTCTCGGTGCTCTCTAAGGCCATCGCTGGCCACCGCCGAACTTAGGAGAAATGTCCCCCTCCATCTACTGATCGCGCCGTCCGCCGATCGTCGCTTCCTTACGTCGTAGGAAAATCGGTTATCGTACATTTCTCCTCCGTTCGGCAGTGGCCTTGGAGAGCACTGAGAGCACGAATTTGTCCAGGCCTAATTTACACAAGGTGTCCCAGAATTCCCTAATAAACCCCCATGATGGACGTTTGGCGGCTTAAAAGAAACAAAAAAGTCCTGTGGCGTTATTGGAAATTCGCAATAATTATCGAGAAGTTAATTGTGGAAGATCAAAGGAAAGAGCGTCCATCAAAATAGGAACGAAAGGAGCGCTGGAGCCACTGCTATCCTTAGGACGGCCCAGTTTACCAACAAATAAATGCGGACGCGGTAAGCGGAAGAGTAAGGCTAAGCGCACACGCTACGATTTTTATCGTACGGCAAAATATCGTGCGATCAAATTCTTTCAGTGGAACAAAGAAAAGCATAGGAGCGTGCTGTGCTCTTCTTTGTTCCACTAAAAGAATTTGATCGCACGATATTTTGCCGTACGATAAAAATCGTAGCGTGTGCGCTAGGCCTAACGCAAAAGAAGCCGGCCGTGCAGCGGCGTCTTATCCTTCTGCTTACCGCGCTCCGCACTTGTTTGTTGATAAACTGGACCGTCCTACAGCTCGCATTGGCTCCAGCGCTCCTCTCGCTGCTATTTTGACGAACGCCCTTTCCTTTGATCTTCCACAATTAATTTCTCGATAAATATTGCGAATATTGAATAATGGTCCAGGACTTTTTTTTTTGTTTTAAGCCGCCCAACATCCCCCACGGAAGTTTATTAGGGAATTCTGGAACACTCTGTATAACGCGGCGCAATAACTAGCACGCGCGGGCCACTACTACAATGTATAGTAGGCTTCCATTCAAGTTGTCGTTCCTCTTCACCCGTCCGTAATTGTAGTAAAGAGGATATCCGTTGTCGCCAACGCTTATCTAGTTATCCACTCTTCCCCTAATATTTCTCCTAACTTTCACTTTCATTTTACCACGAGTCTTCCTTCTCTCTTCCTCACCAACGTTCACTCTTCTTCTCTTTCTCGGCGATTAAATGCGGATCGTAAGACGTCGGGAGAACCGATCGCCTTTAATTTATGCATAGGAAATGTATGCGGACCTCTTGACGACGCTGACGAGAAAGGTGGAACGTAACGTCTGTTTACGTGTAATAAGCTCTTTAATAGATTCGCATACCACCGCCGCTCACGAACCCACGGTATGGTTGAGAATAACCCTACAGCGACGAGAACAAGAGACAGAAACGAGCGGCAAGTCGCAATCCGCATGAGAGGCGGAAAATTATCGCCTACCGCGCGTCCTTGCACTTGTACGCGACTATTTTGCCCGCCTGGTGAAACCAATACTCGAGAAGGAAGCGCAGGAAGAGTACCAAGAGGCTGGTATTATTCACGACCGATAATCGTTTACGATTACTATCGTTCTCCGTCGCTCATCCATTCTTCGTTTCTCTCTTCCCTCTTTTTACTTTTTCCGTTCTTTTCGTCACCCGATATTTCTCTCCTCGTTTCTCTACGTCGCACCTCTGTCTTTACCCTCTTCTTGCAAAGCGAAAAAGGCGGTTTCTAGGTTGGACCTCTTGATTTCCGTCGAGATCGGTACACAACCGGCCCGCATACCAGTCCAGGCATGACAGAATAGAGAGCAAAGCGGTACCAGACAAGATACGCTAACTTCGACTAAAGAGAGCGCAAGAGAGCCAAAGAGGATTTTCGGAAAAAATGCGTAATGGCATTGTTGCGAAAGAATCGTCGGAAAGGTGGAAGCTTAAAGCGGACAGTCCTGATAGAATTCTTTAAACTGGATGATCGGAAGAATCCACGCGTGATAATTCAATTGTGATAACCAACGATAGTCAGGCGTGAAGCGAAGGCGTCTGCTTCGGTCGATTATCATGATAATGAGACAGGAAATTGCGAAATATTTATGAGATAAACGACGGATGAACGAGAAACTTAATCGGTGTGGAACGAGTCGAGCGGTGGATACAACAGCGAGAGTATCTCGTGAACCAAACGAGAGAACGATTACCGGCCGTGGAAACAAACGTCTCCAGTCATTGCTCAAGCGAGCAACGAAAGACATTGGACCGAGTATACTCTCTTCTCCTTTCCTCCTCTCTTGGTCCACGCTCGCCTCTCCAGAAACACGTCCGGCCCCAGAATCTCGTCTCATAATCGTCCCGGTAATCTCGTAATAACGCCGTTTCGTTGTTACTCCTCGTCGATCTTACCCCGGGTCTTCGTGTTCCGTTCTCATAATTATTCTGCAATTCCGTAATTATTACTCGTAATGTAGGTGAGATTGAGTTTAATCATAGACCGGGAGTACTTACAGCGAGTTGGAGGGGTACAGTGAGCGCATTCTCCGTCATCCTTCTTCATCCGCGGTATCCTCGGCTCCCTTCCTGCCCTTTCTCTTTTCGTCTCTCGAGGCCTCGCAGCCTCCCTCTAGCCTGGCACGAGCGATGCAACCTGCTCGGGACGGACCGACCGGCACGTGCAACGCATTATCTTCTCGCGGAGTGCCTCGGCGGTACTCGAGGAGAACCATGACAAGTGCAACTAGCCATTGTTACGAAAGACAATGAACAAGTGACGCGTGTAATCATCTACGTGCATCATCCCTCGACTATCCTACGGCCGTCACGACTACGACCGTCGATAACGTCGAGGAAAGCAGGAAGAGAGGATGGAAAAAAGCGGAGAAAGAAGGAAAAGCGGGAGAACGATGCGCACGAAGCATTGCCTTTATTCGCACCTCGACCGCGAGAACAAAAGTGAACGCGAGCGTGGGCCGAGTGGCAGGGCAAACTCGAACTACTTCATTCTCACCGGACCTCCCCACGGAGGTGAATCCAGTCTGAGAATTGCGTGGCTCTCCTCCGGCGGAGAGGAGAATTAAGGTCACGCCAAAGCCACTCGCATTAACCAAAATTAGCGACGCGCCTTCCAGTGATGAAAGTCGCGACGATCCGCGACATCGTAAAGAGGCTAATCACAGTATTCTGTTAGATATCGAATGGTTTCGGCCTCTTTCGTTCTTGCGCCTGAATCTCCGGACTTTCGTTTATAAATGCATAACGTCGAGCAACGATTGCTTTACTCGACAACATACGGAGAACACGCTAACGATGAAAGTGAAAAGCGCAGATGCATTCGGAAACGACGATAATTGACATCTCAAACATAAGAGTTCACTTTCTTCATTCTTGTCCCCGCTGTTGCCGCTTCGTCGATCATAAGTTTCTTGGAGAAACCGTGTAGAACGAAGAAGTAACAACGGGTGAAGGATAATCGTCTCGGAGGAAAATTCGGGAATTTTCACAAATTGCGTCGGTATCGTTGACACTCAATTTTCACAGTAAGACCCGAGCAAGATGAACGAATGCCAGCATCTTTATTCACACTGATGCAGCGAGCATCAGGAGTCTTAAAGAAGAGCGAGCACCCGTTGCAGGGAACCTTCTCATCTACGTAGAATGCATCTCTCCTCTCGGTATTACGCCACATCCACGATCCACGAGTCGGGGTTGAGGGACGGGGAGGAAAACGGAATGGATCGTCCATGTCATTGGTGTCTCTGCCAGTCACCTTAACCAACCGCCCGGCAGCCTGGATCGGAGCTGGTGGCGGTCGCGTGATGCAAACTGGAAAACGTCGGTCCCGCGTTTCGTGTCTCCTACGACGAGGACGACAACGACAACGTCTCGTCTCGTCCCTCTCTCTCTCTCTCTCGCTCTCTCTCTTTCTTCATCTTCGCGAAAAGAGAGCCCGTCTCCTTTTCCATCTCGTCGCGGAGCCCGTCAAGATCCACCGAGAGAATGAAGTAAAGTACGACGACGGCGCGACTCCTTCGAAAGAAAGAGTATCGAAATGCTGTTCGTCGAATAGGGTTGGCGCGGGGTAAGAGGGTGAGGTGAAGAAGGAGGAGGAGAGAGAGGAGGGAGGCAACGAGAAATAGAGAGGGAGGGAATGGAGCGGGAGGATGACGAGGAGGGGCTGGTGGTGAAAGAGAAAGAGACAGGAGTGAAGAGGGAGAAGGAGGGAGGGAGAGAAAGA
This sequence comes from Tiphia femorata, assembly GCA_944319695.1. NCBI lineage: Eukaryota > Metazoa > Arthropoda > Insecta > Hymenoptera > Tiphiidae > Tiphia > Tiphia femorata. Next base: position 6,409,448 of record OX090899.1, read on the forward strand.
GTCCGATTAGAGAGACACGAGCGATGGAAAGGGACGGATTAAGGTGAGGCAAGGCGAGCCGGTAGATCGTAGTGGGATCGACAAAGCTACATGGATCCTCGACGGGCACTTTCGACGGCAGTAACCACGAAGACGCCATGACGACACGATCACCCATATCGTCCACCGCGAGTCGGTGCTCTGCTCACGGTCTAGTCACCGCGCTGTTCCTCATCTTGGCAACACGTGAGTCTCATTGCCTGCTCTCTCTGAATTTCTCCTCTCTAACCCCGTACGTACGTGCCCTATCGGCTGGGCCGATCGACGATCCGAACCACTCCGCTCTTACGTCACGACGACGGGCTTTCGTCCGATCCACATCACGGAAAATTAGGAACTTCCCTCCTGGCGCCTGAACCGTAGAAATAGGCACGCGCGAACGATCGCGAGTTTGTGTTGTGACAATTTCGGTAAGCCGTAATTCGTTGGATACCTGGTGTACGTGGATCATAACGATTTGGAGGATTGGAGGATTATGGCACGTCCAATGCCGAAATTTTTACTCGAAATCGATTTACGTATCGCCTTACTGGAAATTCGTCACGGTAAAAATGATCTCGGATCGTTCCTCGGCCCGATCATCCGAAGAGGTCCTTAAGGCAATCGATGCAACGGGTCTAAAGGCAAAGCGCTAATTCATTGCGTGCTTTCCTATCGAACTTGCCATCTGAACGAAACGGCGAATTAAGTACAACAACGCCACCGTAAAGATAAGATCTCGCCAATCGTGTTCACCGTGTACCGCTTGACGACTTCAAGGACGCCACGGCGCTGCGCGTACGTCTCCTTGCTCGTCCCAGTTTAACAGGAGCGAGGCCCGCGCTTTGAAGCCGGTTTGACGGTACTCAATAGTCAGCCTCCAACTGTATACGACTTGTACGCCATTCACGAGGCACGCGAATGGATAGGATTCGCATTCACGGTATCCGAAAGGATCGTCTCGGTTCGTGTTCGTCTAGATCGATATTGATCTTGCCCCTTCGGCATTCACCGATCTTCTCAATCGCGTAAGTCGGAGTAGATCGTTCGACGTGCACTCAATAGTCATGCTTACTCAATGTAAACTCCGCACCCCGTTCACCACGCGTGCGAATGTATCGTCCGCATTCGTGGTATTCGAAGGGAACCTGCATTCGCCAAAATCGATTTCGATCTTCCCTTTCCGCGGTTATTCCGCATCCGGCGACGAAAGAAATTGCGACGCGGAGAGGGTTGGTTATTTGCGATCGAGTCTGACCGCCAGACGGCAGGGGCGCTACCAACACCTCGATGCACGGAAAGACGTATACGTACGCGAGCGCCCATGCGCGCTCGCACACACGAGCACGGAGAGGACTCCGAATCGGAACAATTACGGGGTGATTCCAAGCGCGCTAATTATTCGGACTAATTACCAGAGGCGCACGATTCTCCAGGTTCCCTCTGTGTGTCGACACGTTGTTGCCGCTCTGTTTCTCTCCCCCCAGAGCGACTTTCACGCTCTATGCCTCTTCTCTCGGGCTCGTAATCGGGTGCCTCGAGTGCCATCAGAGCACGGTCCGATCGGATTGCCGACGCCGTACTCGATCGATGGGGTGCTGAGAACGATCGCGAAGTAAAAAAAAAAGAGGATAAGTGGAAACGATTAACTTGGAGAAGCCGATACGCCGTATGGGATGCGCGAACTAAGCATCCAAGATGAAAGAACACTTGTTCCACGTGTAATATACATATATTTTTACGGATCCAGCCACTCGTCAACAAGATTCATGTTTCTTGAAAGCGACCTGTAACAATGTTCTCTGGTAGCTGTGCCTCGAGTGTTATTCGCAGAAGCATGATTCGTACGAAGTTCTTCCACACGAGTACTCTGACCTTGCTCGACTTTCACAAGTAGATAAAATTTATCGGGACACGACAGTGTCCGGTTCGTGCATTCCAACTGCGGCACGGTTAAACTTATAAATTGCGAGTGTTCTGCTATAATGTATTGGGACATTGATCATTGCATAGAAAAATTATCGAGTATGTACACTAAGCTTTAACTGCTCGCTTTGGGTATTTCGCACAAGAACGGAATGGGATTTTTGTAATAACTTCCTTCTGTCGATCGTTCTCGCGCGAGTAGTTAAGGCTTCGGTCTTTGGAAAGACCAATCGAGTTCGTTCGAGATAATTCAGTAACGAGTCTATATTCGTCGGTGACAAAAATACAGCTCCGAGACGGTTCGTGTATTGGCTCGACGGGGTGCGATCGAGCGCGATCGGGCTTGAGCGAATTTAATCCACGCTTAAGTATCCTCGTATCCAGCCCTCTCTCTAATTCGTTGGTGTCGTTGCTCCATTTTTCTTCGAGTGTACCGGCGAAGCAGGAATGATCTCTGGCGCGGTGCTGTCAGCGCGAATCGAGACGCGATCGTTTTATTTCGTCGGCGTTAATTGGGTCCCCGAGTAAATAGGAAGACGTGACGAGCGTTGCTCGTCCCGGTGGCTATCAGGGAACGGCAAAAAGGCACCAGTCCGCTACACCCACCGCCCGGACGGTGGCGTGCTGTCGCTTCGAAAATAAATTCCACTCACACGTGCGCACCGTCGGCGTCGCCTCGTCCACGTGGACTCCTTCTCTGCCTGCGATCCACCCCACGAGCGCCGAGGGATGAAATGTTTTTCGATTATGGGCAGAAATTGATTTAGCACTCGCTTAGTTACCACTCGGTCGAGTCTCGTGATAATCATGGCTCGCTACGTGGATATATAAACTTATTATTTTACCACGTAACGACACATCATACGTAGCTGTACGTATGGAGTAATAGTTTATTTAGGATCTTTCTCGTCAACTCGGTGAAAAGAAAACCCAAGAAACGATCTTACGTCGGTCCTTGTTACGTTGTGCGAAACTCAAGAAGCAATTATTGTTCTTTCGTTGGGTAACACGCATTCCGACACTGCCCACTTTACGAAGTCTTACGAATTTGTCGGTGAATTAAGGAGGTCCAATCGAAGTACTCGAATTACGAAAGCCACGAGGTCGGAGTACGCGTGGAAGACGCACACGTGCCGTCACGATGCAGTGATGTAAAAGCGGCATGTCCCTTCTCGCAGCCGACCAGTTTTCGGTTCATTGTCTCTTTACGTAATTCTACGTAGTGGACGTGCCGCCACGAGTTTCCCGTGGCCAATGACGCGCGGGCTCTCTTGAAATTCGCGATCATCCGGTCGGATTCGGGCATACGTTTCGTGAGCCCACGGTAACGAGAGGACGAGGATCGGTTGCGACACAAGGCGCATATTATACCAGCCGACGATTACGCCTGTCCGCCTTCTGCTTTCTCCTTCGTCTGTAAATGTCAAAGGTCCATCGCGTCCGTGTACCCGTGCGCCGTTCATCTCTCTCTCCATCTTTCCTCCCTTTCGCTCGCTCACCTTTCTTCCTTCCAAGCTCGATTCACCTCGGTTCCACTTTCCGGTGTCTTTGAACCTTCCAATTAATATCCGTCGGTTGCGCAATCGTGGCCGCGAACGGGAATTTTAATCGCCCCTACGGCGATATCTCACCTCGAACACTTCTGTAGGCAAACATCCGGCGAGAGTAAAAGCGGTGGAGATCCGTGGCGGCGAAAATAAGCGAGTGGATGTCACGGTGGGACACTGTCGAGGCTCGAAAGTGAGTTTCGTGAAACGAATCGGCGCGATCGTTACTTCCCGTTCCGACGGCACATTCCCATCCGCCTCCGTGTAGCCTACCGTCGATCGATCTCGCGACGATGCCTCGTGAATAAACATAGTAATTCCGTGGACGAGTCACGACATTTTCGTGAAAGTGGCCAATCGACGCCTGGGAAACAGGTATGCGCGAGAAGCCGAATTAACGAACGATCCTCTCTCGATCGAAAGTAGTAAAAGCTCTGGTGAACAGTCTTGCGTAGTCGTAACGACTAGCTCTCCAATACGAAGCACTCGAACTCGTCCGTTTTCGAGCTTTCATGCTCAAGCGCTCTCGAAGCTACGTTCGATTTTCCATGGGCGAACGCGCGAGGGGCACGGACGATCGATTCCACGGACATTAACCAGGTATTTATGGACAGCCCAGCCGATACTGCAAACGCATTCTCCCCTGCGAGGGTGAGCCCGAGCCGAAGGGAGAGCCGTGAGCTCGTCGTTAACTACGCAGGATCTAGCCTCCCAAGATCATCCTGCCTCCCAAGATCTGTGCGGGTCACGATCCATTTCGAGGACACACGTGCCACGGAATGTGACTCCTGCATATGCAGAAACACGTGTACCCACGGTATACATATGTGCATGGTGCATACGGGGTCATGTGTATCCGCATTTACGCTCGAGTACATGTGTGTAGATTTGTCCTGGTGCGTGTGCGCCCGCATGAAAGGTCGGAATCGATGCTCGCCCATTACGCGGATATAACGCCCTGGCATTTCCGCCGAGTTTACCGCTATTTTCGATGCGTCGAATTTCCGCGAGGTATGCGCGTTACCCGTAAACCGTTTCGATTTTCTCTCCAAGCGCGACCGAGGGAATTAAAAATTTCGTCGATCTTCCACTACACTCCATCCTCGAGATGTAGAATATTCCGAACGTTAAATTGAACATTTGCGCCATAATTAAATTCGTTCGAGGGAGATTATCGGTGCTCGTGCATACCCTGTAACGAGGTTGCGTTACTCGGATAAACGCGTGTGAACGGTAAAATGTTTTTCCGTAGATGTGTCGGTACACCTACCCAAGCATCGTCGGTCTTCGTTCGTGAAACGGGCACTTCATAAAGCACTTTCACGAATTTTTTTCTCGTTACTCGGCTGGGAACGGAAATCGATCGATCCGCGTCTAACGCCTTAATTAGAGGGGTGACTCGAAATATCTGTCGCCTGACACTGCCCGAACGGGAACGTGTCGTACTTGTACGCACATTCCGCTGTCAGACCTCGCGCGCGCATGTAATATCTCTATCACACGGACGTAATAGCTACCTCCCTATCACACGTTCAATCCCGCTCGTAGATGAAAAGTGAAAGCACAAATATAAAGTTACAAAGACCCGAAACGGGACACCATTAACCCTATTATCGGTCGAGCGACATAGTTGCGAGAAGGAAGTTTTCGAAGTCGCAACTGGAACGATAATCGGAGCATGACGTATCACGGATAAATTTAATTTAGAAGCTTTCGTCGTCGCGCTCGAAAAGTTACTTTAACTTTGTGCCACGGTAGGACGTTATGTACGAGTCTCACTGGATGCAAATTTAACGAACGCTGACGTATATTTAATAGTAGGTGATTTTATTTTTCGCCGTAATTACGCGTTGTATCGTGGAAATTCAGCAGAAACGACTTCCAATGACGGTCCTACGAGAACAGATTGCCGAAGAAAGTGCGGAAGCGTGCGGTGAATCGCATGCGTGGCCAATGAGGACCAATTTCCCACAACTCGGCTCTTCCTCGATTATTGTAATCGTGCGTGCAGATTCGATATCGTTTTCACATTTTCACATTTCTCGTGTAAGGCGAGTCGATCTCTCGAGACACGAGAGACTCCTTCATACGTATTATATCAAGATTACTTCTAAAGTCTCGTGAACCGTAGATCGAGGCGAATCATGTTGGATGAAACGAAAAATAAAAGCGAACGCTCGAGAGACACGCGAAGGATACCACGTTTTATTTCTCTCGATCGAAGGCCCTATGATGTTTCGTCGAAGGACACGCGATGACGTTCGCGGAAAAAAAAAAAATGCCCGAAAACGCGAAAAACACGAGAGGAAAAAATAGGTCTGGTCGCGCGCAAAACACCGCGAGACATCGTGCGTGAATTCTGTTCCATTTAAACGAAAGGCCCGCTTACGATTCCAGAGTGGCGAACAGCGTCAGCCCGCTTTTGCGAAACAAACGCAGCTTTTTCGTTGGCGCCCTCGTGTCGGTGGTCGTTACAACGAGAATCCGTTTCGAAAGTCGTCAGCCGCAATCTACGAGCGCGCATGTTTGTCCGGGCGTAAAAACGCGCGCTTTTTTATCCAATTATCAAATTCCGCGATTGGAATCGGAGCGCCCGCCTTGGTCTCATCTCTCACGTTACATCATTGATTACAAGTGACAGTTAACGGCACAGGACGGTCAAAAGGAGAGCGCGGTGCCTAGGCACCGCGCGTAAACCTCCGTGGCAGCCAATTTTCCGCAGATCCGCATAACATCTGGCATCCCTGGCCTTTTCTCTCTTTCTTTTTTATTCTCTCCGCGCTGAGATCCATTCCCGTCTGACTGAGAGCGACGTGCGCGATCGTAAACGCGCGCTCGGTAAATTTATGCGTTGACGAGTCGCGCTCGTGCGTCTCTCCGGACATATCCAACTCCATCCGTGCGCACGTAAGAGAGCGAGAGAGAGAGAGAGAGAGAGAGAAGCGTAGACCGAGAGAGAGAGGTGAAGAGAGGTACCTAACGGTACACAGACGTTTCCAATCAAAGGGCGGTAGAACGTGGATCGTCTCGTTCCTAGATTTGCCGATGTACAAACGAGAATCTACCCATGTCGGACATGTCGGAATGGAGAGTTTCGGTTCCCTCGATTTACAACGCTTCCTCGACCCACCTCGGTGAATCTCGGAATATCTAATCCCCTGCCTCGTTATTCCAGATCGAGCGGTGTATAACGGTTCAAAAATACCGTCCCTCGACAATTATCGTATCTCGCCGATAACTTCTCCACCGGATCGCGATTTATCGCGACACGTGAGACGCGCGAGCGTATTTACCGGTGGCGCAAGTCTGCGACCGCGCAAGGCGTATTACAGGCGTACCTCGTGACGTCGAGACGCCGTTGCCGTCGTGGCGTCTTCCAGTGGCTTTAGCATTCGGCAAGAGCTAAGTGGAGGAGACGGGTGGAGGTTGGAGTAAGATTGGAGAGGTGGATGGAGGGTAAGGAGAGAGAGATAACCGGGATTCCGCGATTCCACGCGACAGGATCTATTCTACGTGCCGGCTCACCAGAACGGTCCAGGAGGGAGGAGGAAGCATTCGTGGAACCCAGTTTTGCATGCCGCGACGATTCGTAATGATCTGTCTCTCCTCGTATACTCCGTTCGGTCGAAGGAGGAGGTCGAGAGATTGATCCCAAGCTGCTTGGACACCGTAGTTATCCATTACTACCGTTAAGCGCCAATGGTGCACGCGACTTACGCACGCATCCGACATGCTTTATTATCGAGGCTGACAGAAACGCGCGGAAATTTATCATTCCAACTAGCACTGGATCTACCTTTGACTGACATTGATTCGATTCGTTATGCATACACGACCGGTTCTCTAGTAGCGCGCGCACGACTATGCGGATCGGGAGTTAGCGAAAAGCATGGAGCACCCTGGAGGAGATCCTCGTTATTTAGAAGAGGATCGTGTTCCTGGAAGGCTCGCTCGATCGGCGAACAAATGTTTCTCAAATTGTCGGTATCCGGTTCGCTCGAAGGTGGCCACGAGTAGGTTTAGAAGAGCGCGAATAATCGTGGGCTACTTCGTTTCCCATTTTATCTGCAATCTTTATCGTAGTCACTGTTCCTTAAAAAATATTCCACCCTACTACCGCCTGCTATTATCGACGATCGTGATGTCGTCGTCTCGTTGTGATTAACTATCGCGAATAATTAATTCTGTCCACAGAGGTGTGCAGCGGAGCTTATTACGGGAAGCTGATTAGCAAGCTGTCCGAATTTCACCATGGCGTGAGCGGTGAAGTTTACGCCGTAGACGGGAGGACCCTCTTCATCAAGGACTTTACCTACGACGGCGAAGGGCCAAGTTAGTATCATCGATCCTTGCGCCTCGTGGCAGGCCCTCTTGACGACCAAGGCGACGACAGCGACGCACAGCGACGACGCTCAAGGGTCGCGGTGACGTGCAATGTCGATTGTCTCAAAGGACGATCCGCGTGGAAGTCCAAGGATAGCTCGAGTCCAGGTCGCGAAGCATTCGGATGCCGGCTGGTGCGCTCGCGAATCATTTTATTGTAGGACCGTGCAACCGCGGTAACTTGTTGTCGGTTTATCTCGGACTCACCGCAGGATCGACCAACGGTTAGCAACGTTTCAGTAAAATCGGAAACTGCATTCCTCGCTTGATCGAGCGTGAAAATGGATTTGCCGGATACATCCGAATGTGGTACACGCCGCTCTCCCCATCTGGGCTCGCCCGCGAGTAAGCGGACCGCGAGCGATTAGCTTTGCGGAAAAGAAGGAAGGGAAAGAAGAGGCGGACCGAGGAACACTCGACTTTCCCCAACCCGCGTGGTATCATCGCGCACGTCGATTTTCTCGCCGGGAAACTTTCGCGAAACTCCGCGGTTGTGCTTATTCGCGCGCAGACGACCAGGTAGCCCAGATGCTCGCCGTTACAATTAATAGAACGATATCCGTCCGACAAAACCAGCTACGCGCGCAATGCTTATTAGAGCTTCTCGAACACGTTCGCGCGTCGATAGCGCATCTGCGATGCTCGCGTATGACCATGCTTGAAGCTGTGACGGCAAAGTTTCTCACGGGAGCGTGCCAAAAAATTACAATTTTTGAACGTGTCAAATCGCCGATGCGTCTCGATGGTTTTTCACGGGATACAAATTTCATCCTCGACGAGTCTGCAGTAGGGGAAAGTGGGGCACATTGGGACTGTTAAGGATTTTGAGCCTGTATTTTCCACAATTTTCATCCAATTTAAAATTTGTAAGAAACATAAGATATGTTGAGGTTTTTGTTAAAGGACGATACCGGCTAATAGGCAAAAAAAAACCGCGTGTATTGTTAATGAAGTAATTTGTTAATAAGTGCAAAATGTCCGAATCTGCCCCACGGTGGGGTAGTTTGGGACTGCGGTGGGGTAGTTTGGGACTGCGATGGAATTCCTTAGAAATTACAGTTAGAAAACACACGAATCTATTTATTGGAAAAAACTACCGTCCACAATTTAATCCTTTGCATTCAGTTATCCCCTCTGAGGGGACAATATGAAAGGCGCCGGGAAAATGCCGAGTGCGAATTGTTAATAAACAAATAATCTACCTTTTACAGATTAGGAATGTTAAAAATGTTACTGTACGTTATAATAATACTTCTGAATTTCTTCTAATTCAAAATTACTTTCGATGTCTGAATCCATTGCTTCATCCTTTTGCATTTTTTAAATAATTTCCTCTGTCTCAGTATCCTCATTTGTTGAATCTAACTCTGCTCTTTTTCTATGACGTTTTTTTATTTGTATTTTCACGGGTGCTATTTTCTTCGAACTTTTGTATTAGATCTGTGTGATCATCGGGATTGAGAGGACAAGCCCAATCTGCCCCACTTAGGTTGTCCCAATCTACCCCACAGGTACTTCGAGTGAAAAGCGCATCTATTCGACTATTCCTTCTGTGCATTTCATAAACATAACTTGACTGTATAAAGTCAATACAAGATGGAATATGTTGAACATCAAACAAAAGCTTCATTATTTATTTTACTCAAATTATAACCTTAAGAACAGACACAAGAAATGCTTATGTGGATACCCGAAAACACTAAAACTTTAATATCTTCAACAGTTTTTTATCTGTGATTGTGAAAGTGACTGACATTGAAGGAATTAGTGTCTAACTGATTCTGACAAGACAGCCAACTGCTAAATCACAATAATTGCCGCAAAAATCGAAATGTCCCAATGTGCCCCATGTCCCAAACTACCCCACTCTCCCCTACTCGAAGCAAAGTAACGGATGATTTTTAACGAGAGAAGAAAAAATTCACAGAGAGCTGTAATTGTGGAAGAATTTTAATGGAGAATCTAAAGAGCAATAGCATTCGCGGTGTTTCGCGCGCAAGCAAAAGTTTCACGCGTCCCATCTTTACTATACGTACCCGTAGGCTTGGCATCCTCCTAGAGCCTCGCCTCGGCGCACACGTTGGGGCACCCGTGGAAAAGGAACGCGCGGAAAGTTGCCTCCTCGAGCGTTGAAAACGCGACTCTTGACATTTCACGATTCCGCCGCCTCGATGCGGGAACGCACCTTGCCGCGGGAAAATTCCTTCGCTTTAGTCCACGGCGCGTGTGTCTGGTAGGTGCGCGAGAAACCCCGTAAACGCGCTTACACCGTACCAAGCGATAATTCCTCTTTTAATGACCGTCGTCCACCGCGCGGAGAAGGCACAGGCGTCGCGGTGCCGGTCGTCGTCATCGGCTTCGAGAAAATAATAAACCTTCTAGGAGGTCCTCGAGCCCACACCACGAGCCTCAGCTTTTTTTCCGCACGCTCTCATCTCGCACCCTTCGTTTCGTCACTCAGCCCTCCCATCAGCCTCTCTTTCTTCGGCGATTACGAGCGTCCCGCCCGCCGTAATCCCCGTCGCGCCTTTTGGCTCGTTAATAATTTTATCCCCCGTTCGAGGCGTCCCCACGTTAACGATATGGAAATATGTAAATCGCGTAACGTTCCACGCCGACGAGCCACCCGCTTCTCCTTCTTGGAGATCATCCCTCCTGATATCGATCGTCCTCCCGCTTTTCATTTTTTTTTTTCCTTTTTTTTTGAAAGAAGGAGGTTCGACATGCCGGGCATAGCATCTGGAGATTCTTTTCTCGCCAATCTTCTCTCTGTCTCTTACTTTTTGCTCACCTCTCTCTCTCTCTCTCTTCACCTCTTTTTCTTTCCCGCTCCCCATTATTCCTCGATTCTTCCGCAATCGAGAACGGACTTGAATTTTCACCTCCCAGTCTCTCTCCTCTCCGGCGATCCCGTCTTCTCCATACAGCCCGTTACCACAACGGCGCGGCTGCGTTCTTCTTTGTCTCTGCCTTTCCCCGTAATTACTGCGGCGAGGTCATACCATCGGTAGCTTTTAATACCCTTGGATCCGCACTGTCATTGGGGAGACCTCCGGCTGGCAAATCGGTCCCGTTCTTTCGTTCCATTCGAGCTCCTCTAATTTCTGTAATTTCTTTTACGTTCTGTGAGATGTCCAGCGACACGCCGGTGAGCATTATTGCCGACGCGTCACGCTAGAGATCGCTTGAAGGGAACTCTTTTTTTCTTTTCTCGTTGTGGAGCGAGGAAACACACGGAGGATTTAACGTCTGAACCACGTTTTTAAACGATGCGCCTCTCGTTCGTCATTTACGTTTCGCATATGCGACTTGCTCAGCCGCTTTCCGAAGCTCTCACTTTCATTCAGTCCCACCTGTCGGTACGGTTGAATCATGCGAGCTCATTTAAAGACACTCGCGAAAGCCTTGCGCGAGTAAACGAGCGCGCGCGGCCTTGTACGCGCGAGAGTTTACAAATGTTCATTTTAGGGACGATGACACGACAGGTTTTTATCTGGTGCAATCTGGCCTGCGAGGTAATCTGTTTTCCACGATAAAAAATTGAGCAGAATTTATTACTGGCCGAAATATTTTTGTGGGATCTCGAACTGATCTTAATTAACTGGCCTGCACGAGAACGCAAGAAGACATACAATTAATAGATTTACTTTATTACGTTTACAATAGTTTCTTTTTTTCAATCTGTTGTTAACACACATGAAAATTTTTCAATTTCCAGCTGCCTACTTCTACGTGGGGACATCGAAGAGTCCCAATGGAAACGGAATCCGAGTTCGAGATGAGAATGGATCGTGAGTATATTGAAATGCTCTGTTCATTTATAATGTGGTCATAGGCAGTCGATCAACGTGTTTCATCAATTCCATCGTTAATTTAGAGCCAACGTCCTCAAGAGGTACCGCAAGAAAGGCATCACGTTGACTCTGCCGGAAGGAAAAACTTTGGCAAACATCAAATGGTTCTCCGTATGGTGTGATGATTTTGCGGTGAGTTAGATTCTCGTCAACATCGACAAAATGCGTGCCACAAGAGTTAGTGAGAGTTCGTAATGGCATGGTAAAAAATATGCGGGTCCTCGGACAAGCATTCGTTATCTTTACGAGAGACCTACCTCTGAGGTAAAACACTGAACTGTTTCCAATCTATTAGAATTCCATTGCACCGTAGAACAATGAGACGACGAATGGTCTTTAATTGGAACACCGCGAACTCGTTAAAAGCGATGTGCAAAAATACGAACATACAAGATACTATCTGTGAGACTACGCTTAAATGAACTGTATCGTAAATATTGCAGTTGATTTTATAAGGTATGAGGTCCTGCAAATTCTCCATAAAATCGAAACTGTATCGTAACACGTCGTAAATGTTAAGATCACTCGCGTAAGCTCGGCATCGGATCCGTTACAACGAAGCAAGCTCCTTCTAACCGATTCAGCCTCCCTGCGAATTTGCCTCTCAAATAAGTTACACCGCCACGTCGTGTAACAGCCCGATTCCCGTACTAAACGAGCTCACGAAGAAGATCGGCTCTGTGAGCGCCCTCATAAGAGCAGCGTGCTCGTGACCTTCGGTACAGACGGGTACACACGTCATCGAACCGGTATAGTTGCTCCGCTATGGCACGATACTACTTTCACGCTCGTACTTACCTACCGTACGCGAGCACCGCTTACGTGCACGGGATGGTAGCAGGCCGCACAACGGGTGAACGAAAAGGAACGACTCTCACCTGTCTGGACTGGTGCCACAGGCTTCTCTCTTTCCCCGCTGTCTGATATTCAACCACGAGACGGTAAAAGCGACGTCGTAGTGGTAGTCGGTCGTCCTCGCGTGACACTTTCTAAGATACGCGAGATGAAAATCGAAAGAGGTACTTAGGTAAGTAAAGAGGAACGTTAAGCGTCGCGACGGCAGCGGACTAATGGTCGTACCGAAGGGATGCCGGTGAATATTTTTGGATCGATCGTGAGACACGTAACGAGAGCTCGTGTAGGACGTCGTTCCATGAGGGATCTTGATGCCGAGAAGAGAAAAAAAAATCAATGCCGTACAGTAGTCTTTGAGGGTGAAAGGAATGGAGAGAGGGAGAGAAAAGCGAGAGAAAAGAAAGAGATGGGGAGGAGGAGAGTGAGAAAAAGAGAAAGAGACATCCAGACGACCTTTATTATTCAGCGAGGACATATTTTCACGCGAGCAATAGGATCGATCGTTCGCCGGAGTCGCAAAGTCGAGGATTTTATCTTTTAATATCACCAGGTGAATTTATGTGCCCTAAGCGGCGACCACGTGTAAGCGCCAGTCGCGTTATTACTTAGTCGATATATCGATCTCATGCCAGCAGGGCCGTTCATCTCACGTTGCATTTTAAGTGACGTAAATAGCCGCATCATAACGTCCACGCGTCTCCTCCTTCCTCGCAGTTACCCTTGATTTCGAAAAAACTGATGAAGCCGAAAGATTCGTAATCCGCAAATCGACATTTTCTAAGAACAAGCGACGTTCGTTGCCTTCTGATCAATTCGCCGAGGAAATTAATTAACGAGGACTGGACCGTACTTGTAAATTCGATGGAAGAAACATGGCACAATCTCTTCGAGAGAGATCATTAAATGGCGTGCTACGCGAGCCAAGAAGTCGATCGGTCGGTTGGTTCGATCGATCGATCCGACCACTGGCCGCCGCGGCGGACATTTCTATCGGAGCGAGCGCGTTGCATAATAATTAAGAGGCCATGAACCGTCGTGGAAGTGAAAGAGAATGTTATTACGTATCGTGACTTACGCTTTTGCCTCGGCTCGGGTACGCGCATTCGCCGTTGCTCTACCTTCGTTTCTACTACCGCCTCTGCTTCGCGGAAGAGAGGAAAGAGAATTGCAGGGAGAGTACTGTTCTCGATGAACGCGCCGACATAAGTGGCGCCTGAAAGAAAAGCTGGTGAACAGTAATGTAAACGGTATTGCTTGCATTATAATTTTTATTTCCATCGACGCGTTACGCTCGAGGGACAGCCGCACGGATACTCGTGTCACGGTACACTTTAATCGCGTTAAATGAACCGCTTCGATTTCCTATCCCGTAGACAGAAACGCTTTCTTTCCAGGATATTCGTCCTTCCATTAATTTCTCCACTCTCGACGTTCCTCTCTGCAGAAACTTCCTTCGTTCGAAGTAAATCGACATTCTCTCGTTTCGCGTACAACACAGGTGAATATAGTGGCAGGCCGATAGATTTGTGGAATTCCAATGAAACGAGCTCATCGATCCACTGAATTATTCAGGATGGTCTATCGTTTTTCAGGTGAACTTCGGGGACGTCAGGATACCACGTGGATTCGACTATCCGAAGCCGCAAAAACTGGGATCCCTCAGTGGCATCCACGGTGTCAGCTCCGAGCCCGTAGTGGTCGTAGACGCCCAGACCCTCCTTATAACCGGCTTCAGCTATGACGGCGAAGCGCCCGGTAAGCTACTCTCTCCATCTTCCTCCCATACACACGCGCCGAACTCTCGTCGTATACTCTCGTGCCCATCAATAATGGTCGGGCACTGATCGCAGTTACACCCAAGGCGTATCTCTCCTATGGTAACGAAGTGATTCGATTTGGTAGGAAGTTCGTAAGGCGCGAGAACTTTCGGCAAGTGAACCGGTTGAATGAAGCTTCCCTGGACCGTCGTCGTCTGGTCGTATCGGAAATCGAGACGTCGAGATCCAATTAGAAGCACTAGAACGTAACGATATCTTCGTATTTTCGGATGGTTCGCGTGAAATAGAAGTCATTTCTTGGCTTGTAGAATGGCGTTATAATTTCACTAATTGCTAATAACGGAGGGTTGGTTTATCTCTCTATTGGTACGGTCGAATTAAAACAAGATTATAAGGGTACCTGGAGTTTTCAGTATAAAGGAAAATTTTTACCGGTATTCATGATCATGTATATGCTGCCGTGTTTGTTTTCTTTAATGGAATTTTTTGTTTACTAAAAAATCACTTAAATGCCAGTTCTATCATTTAAATATCGTTTATTTCTCAAATAGCTTCTATAGTTCACTAATGCAGCATTTACTTCTCCCATCATTCCGTGGTTATAGATCGTTAATAGATATCTTATGATTTTCATTCGAAAAGAGGATTCGAATAGAACGGTGGCAATGGCCCAATGGCCTTTTTCTCATTCGCGTGCCGCTAGAGAAAGGCCTTCTTACGCAAAGCGGTTGTAAGTCGGGCTCGGTGCTCCCGTTATTACTGCGAAGCATTTTAATAAGATAATCGCGATCCTCCACCGTTCTCACGCGAGACGCGCTTACTTCGTGGAAATGAAACGATTACACCGAATTACGTAGAAAGTGTCCGTGATGGTTACGGTTTCTACGTTTATGGCACAGGCGTGCCCGAAGTCGTAGCGAGGAGGATTCTGTGCTCGACTCTCGCAGACGCGGAACCGCCGACTTCGATTCGTGTGAAATCGATTAAGATACCGGAACGTTACGGTTCCATCGAATCTACAGAATTCAATCCGCACTACTTTCCCTCACACACAAGTATGAAGTTGCGTTGCAATAATGGACACTAAAGTTACGTTCATCTTTTCGCTGTCTCAAAACTATGTCTTATCCAACCTCGTTACCGTAGTTCATCAACCGCAACTGCTTCGTCCTTTTCTTTCCTACGTCCACGCTTTATTTAAATACGACGAGTTTAACGTTCAATTGAAATATTTGTCCTGCAATTTCGAGGACCAGCTGAATTCTATTCACTTAATGAATTTCCTCGACAGACGCCAAGTTCTGGGTGGGCACTGGACCGACGCCCACTTCCCAGGGAATTCGCATCCCGGACGAGAACGGAAAGGTGGTACCCCTGCGCCGATACGATCGAAAGACCATCGTTCTCACCTTACCCGGTGACCTTACGGTCCACGAGCTCGGCCACTTCGGCGTTTGGTGCGAGGCCTTCGCCGTCGACTTCGGGCACGTACAAATTCCTCAAGGTCTCAACGTGCCACCCTCCCTGAAGATGCTCGGCGTTTCGCCGCAGGTAAGCCGTAAACCGACCGCGCGCGATGGCGCCGTTTAGACGCCAGGCACAACGACAAGGCGATTCTCCTCTCTTGGGAGAAGAATGCATCGAGACCACGGTTCATAGAGCTTGCAACGATTCACGGTCAAAGCTTTCTTCTACGATCGCGACACTTTCGCGCAAGGCACTCTCCGAATCTTCCACGGAAGATTCTTCCACTAGCATTTCGTAAGATGCATTTAACGAATATCATTCGTCTTGCATCGACTGCTACGAAAGACAGAAACGATAATAATGGAACTTGAAAGACATTTTCGGTGACTCCAGCATCGCCTGTATCATGCTTGCATCGTGCATTATTACATCGTCATTTGCGTGCATTATTCGTCACCTGTCAGCTCTCAGCGGATTTGACTTTCCACGAAATAATTTCTTCGCGTATTATCCTTCGTCGTCCACGAACGTTTCCGGTAGTGCTCGATAAAGCAGGATCATACTCCAGAGCTGGTAGCTCCAGTCCCAGCACGATCGTAGCTGTTCACAATTTCACGGTGGCGGGCGTCGGTCAGCACGTCCGTATCGACGCCAGAGCGTGCGGAAGGGCCGACGTGCACGCGCAACATCCGGGAGAGAAGAGAAGACCGAGAGACCAAGAGACTTTCCAGTTGCCGTTGATGTTGTATACGCGTGTATATGCGTGGATGCATACGGGCGCGCGCACACGGCGGAACGTTTTTCACGAGAAACAGTCAATAGGGCTTCCTGGGCGTATTGTTCCACCGCGAATTTGTCTCTGTCAATATTTGAGAGGATATCTGGCCGCTACTGCGTAGCCCAGGCCAAACAACAGCGTGGATTACAATGCGTCTCGGCTTTTCAGAATTTTTCCCACGAGGCTCGAACTACGAGTATCGAGTTGCCTCGAGTAAAAAATCCCAAAGATTTTTGTTAGCCCCGCGCTACGTTGACTTCATCTTACTACTTCTGACCGGTATTATTTTAATCCGAACGAAACGTAAGAATAACCCGAGTAGAAATGAATCTAGTACGTCCGATGTGAAACCTCGTAGGTAGATAGTATTGACTAGATTACATTTTCTTGCTAGCAGCTAGGTCAGTACTAGATAAGAATTTATAGACAGTTTTACTGACGTAGCGGTTGTGTAGTAATACATAGAAAATATGATACTAGATGGTGCTGTCTTTCCCAGAAAATATAATCCAATTACTAGTCGCCACTAGCACTTTTAAATTAGTCAGCGAATCTCTCACGAGCTTGACGACACCGGTGTGAACCTAACATCTCAACTGTCAGCATCTCATGAAAAAATTTCAAATTTACTTGCATCCAGCAAAGTTCAAGGAATTCTTACAAGTTTTAACAATAGTTCAAATGATTTACACCAAAAATCTCGTTTTAAAAAACGAGATGCGAACTTCGCGTATGGCTTGATTGCATCTCACCGAATTTCGATCTTTCAACGTACAGGAGTGATATTTCGAAGAGTTCAACGTCCTGGGCATGAAATGTTAAGAGTTCAGGCGAAAAAACTATAACAAAAATAGTTTATCATCGCAAAGTAAGATGCTGCGCAAAATTAGGGAGTTCATGTCGAAATAAAATGTTTTCTGGATAGCTGTAGACATACTACAACATATTCCAAAGAGTTCGAGGCACTAGCAATGTCGAATTGTTTTTAAATAAATAAATACTCTTCGAGTGCCGTACATTTATAAAGAAACTCCGTAGTTTTGTGCATCATCTCACTCTTTTCTCTCTCACACAACAATCCGAGTTGTGGTCTATGTGTAAGGGAACAGGCTCCGTGAGCTAGAGGTCTCAGGTTCGAATCTCCTCACCCAAGAAGGTATATAAAAGTGGATTTTTCAATTCAATAAAAATACAAGTAATCGTTAAGCAAATTGAACACCTACTTACCGGCGTTTCAGGAACAACGATACGTTGGCAAAAAATAAGAATTATCCAGAAGTTTATTTTATTTTGCTATTTCCTGTCCAGCCCGGGCTAGGTTACTACTACATTTACATATCTTAAATTTTCTATCTAAATAGTAGCCAGTTTTTTTGATGCAGCCACTGGTAGAAGTGACCGTTACATTTCAAGCCCACTACTACACACAAAAAATAGACAATTCCGATGTATATCTCGTTTTTTCTATATCTGAACTAGACAGCAACGATGTTCAAATTCTACTCGGGAACCTTCTCCTTCACCACAGAAGCACGCACGATCTTGCCCATCGCAAGCATGCACTCGTCGTACCTTCGTCGGTAACCACGACATATCATTCCTCTCTTACGAGCTCGCGCATACCCCAAAGATAGCAACGAACAGCCTCCGTCACCCAAGGCACTAGCTTCGACTTTTACTCTTTACTGCGTCTCATAAAGCCACCGCAACGGTGAACTTCATTTCGTCCCAGTTTCGAAACTTCACGTTCATCGGCACAGACACTTCACGCTCGACGCCCATACGTCTACGCACCGCGCTCGTAACGCACTTTACATCGTTCACCGTTCAGCTTTTACTCACCGCATAAAACAGCGGGCACCTTCCGCAACGTCGGCGAATACGAACCTTACCGAGGAGAGGGAGGTTAAGGCGCGGACGATCTCACCATTATTATCTCTGTGTTTAAAAGAAGGAGGGCGGCGAGCGCCCTCAGAATACGCCAATGGCTAACACCCTGTCTCTGTCCTTGTGTTGCAGAACGTGCACCGCGGAGGGCAGGGACAGTCGGCAGCGCTCGGTGTTCTTCACGAGCTTACCTCGGCGTCCTCGCCTTCGCCTTCGTCCTCGGTGGCGGCATCATCCGCTTCCTCTCTCTCGACGCCCTCGTTGCTGGCCCAGCAGCATCATCGACCTACCACCTACAGGCCTGCCCTTCGTCGCGACGATCAGGTTCAGGTAGTCCAAGCGGTGGACTACCGAGTGCCAAAGAGCCTGCAGGTCCAAGACCAGCCACTGGTCCAACAACTTCATCGAACTCAGACTCCGTCCTACCCCGCTCATCATCAGCGATCCCAGTACGCGGACGAACCCTCCAGTTTAGGCAGGCTGCATCAGCTGGCCACCGTGCACACGTCGGGATTCCGCGGCGACGGCGAGGCGTCGGGACGCTTGGGACGCCAGCGTAGCCAATTGGCGGCCGAGCCTCAGGCCAGTTCCTACGCGAGAGTTCACCGGTTCCAGGGTGACCGAAGGGTCGACTCGTTCGTTCGTTATTGATGAGATGTCCAGCGTGTTGGTGTAGCCGATCCGTTCGAGCGAACGTCCACCCGCGTCCCACGATGTCGAAGCGCGGATCTTCTCGACGGGCTCGTAGATCTGTACGAGAAGAAAGTTTGGAGTAAAGAGTTCGTTAGGTGATCGGTGTTCACCGCGAACCGACGCCATGGGAGTCTCGATATAATCTGCGACAGTTAAGCATGGAGATAATAAGTCCGGAGGTGGGGTAAAATCGTTTCGTTTAGTTCAGACGGAGACTGCGTGGAAGACTTTAAGTTCGGATAAGTTATTTACGATCCAAGTAGCACATTTTCAAAATTACGACCCCCACCGGAGATGTTCTCGGTCCCTAGGAGCTCGCGAAATTACGTGGTCCGAATTTCTTCGATCCTCGTGGGAATTCCGTTACCGAGCGCGCGCGTTGGTACCCATTAATAGGCCCAGTTTCGCGTACGAGTACGTTGGTAGATATTACTCGTGTGTAAACCAATTATCCGAGAGGCGAATTAATTTTTCTTCTGGTCTCACAACGTACACGCCTTGGAATTTTTACAATTCTCTTTCTCCACTTTTCATTCACACTTCGTCCTCTTCCTTCTCGCCTACACTTTCTCCATACGAATATCTCTCCATTCAACCCTCCGTTCTTCACTACCCACCATTTATTCCCTCCTCTCAACGTTCTCCTCCGAACCTCCCCAACGAGGCCGTTCGTTCAACGGACGAAGAGACTACAGCACAATTCCTCTCCGAATTCCATTCGTCCTCGATAATCTTCCACTGGCGGGTTGTACCGTGGTGTACTCGCGATTTCAAAGTACCCACGCAGGCGCACACGAGTAATACGTAAGTAGAGAACACAAGACCGGTCTATCTCCCAGGCGTAACGATAAACTCGCAGGAGCGAACGCAGCTGGTCGGATATCACGGGGGCCTCGTTTTCCCGAAGTTCTCTCAGGCTCTACCGGTACTTTGGAAAGTTCCACCTTGAGCGCGGGACGCCGAGCGCCGCGTCGTCGAGACACCCGCGACGAGTCGGCTTTCCTTTTATTTATTTAACGCCACGGCGAGCAGGCTATTTATTACTCGGAGAATCTCTAAGCGCGGTCCGCGGATGAACGGTGTGCGCGCGAGCACCAACCCCTCCTACGTGGCACACGCGTAAAGAATATTTCCATTGCACGAGATGCATGTACTTACCTAACACGCGACGAGTATGTACGTACGAAGGAGCGCGTGTGCGCGTGTCTACGTACGCATCCTCGACAAACGTACACTCGTGGAATACGTGCACGAGCGCGCGACGTGTACGCTCATAATCTATCTGCAGCTCCAACCCTCCACGACGGCAGAAACACCGCCGGCTACTGGCACACCGCTACCACCCTAGAATTCTATTAAGGGGACGTACGTCGACCGAGAGACAATCTCACCGCTAGGAACTGGATGCACGACGCGCGCTCGCATTGCACCTACCCCACCCCTTCGCGAACAATGCGAACCGCCATAATTCACGGCGTAAAGTGTTACTGAATCCGTATGAAATATGTCGATACTCCCGTGGCTGGCAGGGATCGCTTTGATATCGTTGGGGCTCGTTCTACTCGACTACTCGTTCGTGCGCGTCATGCGAATGCGAGATGAGGTGGAGGATGAGGAGAAAAAGGAAGAGGGAAGGAGAAGGAGGAGAATGGTGGCGTCGCGAATTCGCCTGCGGAGCGCACGGAGGAGACACCGCGGTGGTTCCGGACCGGAAAGGACGCTCGAGAAATTTCTCTCTCGAGCCCCTCGCCTCCCTTTACCCGTTGTTTTATATATATATATATTTTTTTTTGTTTGTTTGTTTTTCCTTCTTCGTATCCGGAACCTCCGCCGATTTCCGTGACGGTGAACGAAAGGGAGAGACGTTCGGCGAGATCGTGCGACGCGAATTATGTTTGTTTTTCTTCTTCGTTTTCTTTTCTTTTTTTTTCTTTTTTTTTCTTCTTCCTTTTGTAAACTGTATATGCGTAGAGTTATTATGGTAGGGGCCGGTAGTAGCCGCTGCTTTTTAGAGCTTACAAATCGCGACACGGAAAGATTAGAGAATCCTATGAATGTTTCGTTTTGTGTACGATGCGGAAACGATGGCGCGCATTGCCGAATCAGGAATAAGGAGAGCGTGAGGAGGTGGAGGTTAATGCACGTGATGACAATGACGATGATGATAATGACGATGCTGATAATGATGTTCTTGACTGTGATACGAGGTTAACTGTTTTCTTTTTCGTGCGACCTCGCGCGCGCGCGCGATGTGAACGAGAGACGGAGGGATATTCGCACTCGCGTGGCGAGATCCTCTTTCCAGCCTAGGTCAGTTTCCCTCTTGAAAAGTTCGAAACGACACGGAAATGCCAAGTACGTAACGTCATACGCAACACTTATTCTGTAGAGTTTTATTGTACGCGCACAAGCCACGTTGCTTATTGATTTTACTATTGTTAGTAGTATCTCCTTAGTGTTTTTCTTTTTTTTTTTTTACACATTTTGTACTCTAGTGTAGGAGCAATAAATATACTTTCTTTGCGAACCCGTGGTTCGTGCACGAACATCCAGCCTATCCTTCAAAGTTCGACGAAGCGGAGCGCAGCCGGATGCCAGTGGGCCACTTGAGAGTTCACGATGGAAAGAAAAATTTCCAGGAAGCCCATCGGATGGAGTCACGCTCCGAAGTTATTCTTACGAAAAGACGTAGAAAGAGATTCTATCGGAGTCACCGAAATATTTCGTTCTCCTTCACCGTGTTCGTCTTTCTTTTCTTTCTTTTTATTACTCCCCTTTGCGATCGTTTTAGTCTTTCCGTGCGTTCGAAAATGGACTCGGGAGAACGTCAGAGAGAATTTATTGCCATGCACTCCGGTGAGCTTTTAATCATATGGTTCCAGTCGAAACTAAATTGCGAGGTTCTCGAGGACAACGCGGCTTTCGAGGTGCGCTGGGCTGTGGCCGGGGACAGTATAGTGGTCCAACTTGTTGCAAAACTTGGTGAGTAAACACTTTCAAGCTGGCGACGCCCTCATCGGTTTTACAAAAGACGAAGACAATGACACTCCACTCTTCGACAATTAAATTCACTGGGTGTCGTTCACTGATACGATATTCCGGTGTATTTAGCAGTTGACGGTTGATCCAATTTTGAAATTTCATTGTTTGAAAAGCAGCTGAAAAGAAAGGAAGTAGGACAGCTTTCGATTATTACCGGTAATTTGGTACGGTACTGCTTCACGGTTCATCGGTCGTAAGAAATACTCCGACGAAAATCTTCAATGCTTCAAGGCGACACGAACGGCGGCATGCGCTCCTAGCATGTACGCTTATTGGAAATTCATAAGCAAATATAACCACCGGATTGCGAAAAAAAGGTCCCGACGATGCGGGCGGAGATAACATTTTTTACCGTGGCGTGCGCTTCGGCATCGATCACTCTACCCGTCTCACTTCACTCCATTTCTTTTTCCCCTCTCTCTCTCTCTCTCTTTCTCTCTCTCTCTCTCTCACTTCTTTGCTCACTCTCTCCCATACCTTTTCCGCGGAAACTAATCGTCGCCTCTGAAAACGATGACGCGGATGAAAAACAAAAAAAAGCACAGAGAAAAAAGATCGCTACCCCTGAATGACGAGCGGTTTTAATTACAGTGTGTACCGTGCATCAAACGATACGCGCGGTAAATTAAGAATCATTTCGGCGCGTCCACATTCGATCTGCCACCGTGACAGAAATTAAAATTAATACGTATGCTTGGCATAAAAAAATAAAAAAAATCGGACTCGATGCTGGATACCGGGTCCGTTAAAAATCTCCATAATTCCACAAAGTCGAAATACAAGCCGTGCACGCGCCAACGAAGAACGAGGCCGGGCACTTCGACCATGTCGCGGCAATTTAAAACTTTTGCGTCAGTAGTTGTCGAAACTCAGCACGATACCCTCATTCAAGCGAGTTTATCCTATACAGTGGAAAGAGGAAAATTACTCTGCTCTTTTTTTGAGGCAGGGGAGGGACGAGCGATCGACAAATATCGTTTAACGCTACCAGCAGTAGGCGGACAGCGTAAGCAGCCAGCGGGAGTCAGTGGGCTGGAAATTCCCGACTGGTTTTTCGTGGCGCGTCGTTGAACGCGGTGAATTCCGATCGAATGCGAAAAGGAGGGAGAGAAAAAAAGGAAATTTGAGGCGTGTATGCGAACGTGCTCACAGGGTCGTCGGAATTTACGATCGCCCGTTAGCACGTGGCACACGACGAGTTTACGATTGTTCGCGCACTTTAATCGCACTCATTCGAGACTCCATTCCCTCCGTTACTTCTAATTTTCGATCCAGGATTATTTTCGCGATCCCTTTTACGCACTGCCATTCGCCGTCCCCGGCTTTCGATTCTGAAAAATTCATTCGATTCGAATTTATACGTTTCTTTTCTTTGCGCAGAGGATCGCGAATACATGTCGTTCGGAGTCTCGCGGGATCTCGACAGAAGCGTCATGGTCGGCGGTGACGTTGCAGTGGCCTGGGTGCACAAACAGACACTTCAAGGACGTGCCGATGATTATTTCCTGGACGCGAAGTCTCAGTGCTCGGGGAAACGAGGAAGTTGCCCGGACGTTCGTATACAGGTGTGCTTGCGATAACCATCCATTGTTCTAAACAAGACCACTTCGGATTGAAGCTCACCCGGGTCTTACATTGATCGTTGCTTTCGCAGGAGAGCACGAATTCCGTCCGACTCCTAAATGCCGCTTTGGTGAACGGGTACAGTATCATAACGTATCAGAGGCCATTGAAAGCTAGTGACGAATTGGATCTTCCAATTCTAACGAATCGCTCCCAAGCGATAATCTGGGCGATAGGTCCTCTCAACGACAGAGACGAGGTCAGCTTTCACACCAGCTATCTAAAGACCGATCGTTTATTTGAGTTCGGCAGACCTCCGGCCTGGAATTGTCCCATGCCCGATCAAGAGGAGCTTCGTCCGTCTGTCGACAGCGAGTACACGAGTTCCGCTAGTCAGGTCAGCCGAAACTCTTTATGCCGAGTTGGCTTCAAAATGTTTACATTCTAGCCAGCGGATGACTTTAACGTCACCTCGAGAATGGGCACTTTCTCTTATTTCAAAAAATGCCTCTTTGAGAAAAATGTGTATCGAGAACAATAGGATTTATACCTTGCTTGAAGACAGAAACACGTTGATTTGCGATAATTCTTACGTAATTGTTAATAGGCTCTGAGCGCAAGCACGGGGAGACCACAGCGTGTACCAGTCACTCCGGCACCTGCATCCAAAAAAGACGCCTGGCACATTCCACCCATAGAGTGTGACGAAGTTGACGATGGTGTATTATACGCTCAAATGGGACCTACGGGTGGCAAGCACGGATATCCCGCCATTACCGGTACGCGAAAAGCACTTCTAAGAGCGTTTAAAAAAAAAATGTTCGATCACCCTGGGCTCGATAGGTCGGATTAAAAAAAAAAAAAAACGTGCCTTCGGAAAGATCGCTTTACTCGCCTCTCAATGAATAATCGATGTTTCGCAACGAGGCTCGCTAATTGTCAGGCACGTCGATCTTCGAATCGCGTAATGGATTATCAGTCATCTCCCGATCGAATCGGCACAACAGTTGCGCAGGTGGGTCCAGGCCGAGTGAAAGTCCAATACGATAAGGGCACACGCGTCCGGAGAAATCGATCTGTGGATCGGCCTTCCTCGTCACTCGCGGCAATAATGAAAACCGGTACGCTGCGCTTTCTCCAGGTCACGTTGGCTGGGGCATATCTTGGTACATAAACGGACTGCTAATTCCGGAGATCCACGTGCTGCGCGGCAAGAAGTACAGTTTCGTGGTGGAGGGAGGCCAGAATCCGGACATGCCGGCGCGTTATCATCCTTTCTACATCACGAATGATTCTGTCGGAGGATATCAGCATAAGACCCCCGAGGAGAGAGCGGTACGTGAACAAACTCTACCGAAAACTCATTACAGATCGATCTATGAATAATCGACAATTATTACGACCGTTGCTCGTTTCGTTTATCCGCGATATGTGTAACTGGAACACGAATTCAACCCCCTTTTAATTATCTTCAGCAAGTGAAAATATACGCGGGGGTGCGTCGTCAACGAGGCACCGTCGTACCCACCGGAGTCGGCCGATTATGTAACTGGTTGCACGATGAGAACCAACCGGAGGCCGATGAGTTCTCATCCTTCGGAGCCTATCAACGCACCTTATCGCTGGTGTGCGACAATATCGGCGAGCCCGGTATCGTCGAATGGACTCCGGACGAGAACACGCCGGATACCGTCTATTACCAGGTGAGTGAATAGGCGAGTGCGGAGGCGTCGAAAATGACGAAGACGCGCGAACTCACTTGTCTCTATACCATGATCGATTGTAGTGCTTCAGTCACCGTTACATGGGCTGGAAGATCCACGTGCACGATAGCTGCGAGACGGCGGCGCCCGCGGCCAGCGAGAATCTCGAGGTATACGCCGAACTGAGGGGTCAAAATCGTACGGAGGACTTAGAGGGCAGTCACAGTATTCGCGTGTCGAGCAAGGTAACACCCACGGCGGAGTTCCTTCAGCAGCATCTTCATCATTCTCATCGGGATTACGGTCCACGTTATCCCCATCATCGCACGACGACTAACCTCGGCAAGCTAAGCACATCGCACACGCAGCTACTACTAACGAACGCTAATAATAATAATCATCATCATCATAACAACAATTACGACCGCTTGCAATCATCGACGGCTTACGAGGACTCGTACGGACCGAGGTACCCGTACGGCGGGCCCGCGCGCGTCATCGGTGCGCCTCATCGTCACGAGGTACGCGTGAAGGATACCACTCGTCACGCATACCTCGACGGAGAGGAATCGCTGGCCAAGCTACAACCGAAGCATCAGCACCAGCAACCATCCTCCTCCGCCGAGCAAGCACAGCAACAGCAACAGCAGCCGCAACAACAGACTTTTCGTGAACAGTCCGGAGGAGGTGGGATCAAGACCTCCTCCCTCGGTCTCTCCTCGTATCCTAGTCGTCCGCAGGTCACGGACGTCGATGAGGACATCCGGCAATCCTCTAACCAGCAATTGTCTAACCTCGTTCCAGATAATCCAAGACCAGTGAGCTACGGGGTGAGATACGTTTATCCTCCGGCCGGCGCTACCCAGCTACTATACTCGAGAGCGCCGCATCATTACGCTAGCGGTCATCATCACATCCATCAACTCCTGCATCATCTTCATCTCCACCACCATCAGCCGGAGCAACAGAGGACTCAGCTGATGATCGTGAGGCGCCCGGTGCTGATGCGTCGCCCGATGTTGCAGACCACCCAGAAGGGAGGCGTCGCTGGGGCATCGGCACCATCTTCGTCGTCGTCGTCGTCGTCGTCCGTCCCGTCCTCCTCGTTGTCCTCGCGGCCCGTCTTCATGGAGAGAAAGAAAGCGGTGTATAGGGTGCCTCAGCATCCTCCCACTCGATTCACCCAAGAAAAGATCTCCTACATTGGGAACGGTGCTGGCACTCCGTTGGCCAAGGTGATGAAGCTGGATGGTGGGAAGCAACGTACAAAGCTCGAGGCTAAAATTTCAGAGGCCCTTCCAATCGACATTGCCGAAGGCTTGAGGGCTCCCTTGAAACCGGCCAGGAACACCGGCTTCGATCCCGACTCGATCGTGATCGAGGGCGGTTTCAAGCCGATCATTAGAAGCGTCGAGCCTCCGCAGGACGTGGCGCAGAGAAAGGTAGGACAACAGGGCACTTTGGGCCAGCGGGACGAGGGCTTAGGTAAGGAGAGGTCGGGCTATCGACCTGTCGATAACTTCGGGCCGGTCTTCGTACCTTCGCCACCCGTCGCTGCGCCCGACCGCACGAAAAAGCAGAAGAAGAAGATCGGCATGACGAACTTGCCGCGCGGAGGTAAACCGGCGCGTAACGAAGATCAGGACGACATGGAGATGGCAGCGGACAGATCGCAGGCTTATTATCTGCCACCGCCAACTTCTGGATCTAGAGCGGAGGAACGACTGTCGACGCAGGGTCTCCTGATCGCGTACGACGGTAAGACCGTAAAGGACTCCAATCTGGCGAGATCGCTTTCCAGGATAGAGGATAGAGCCAAGGGTAGATTGACTTCGGACGCGCTCAGCAGGACCCCACAATTCGGTAAATTCAAGGGTGACCTGCCGCCTCCGATCCCCGGAAACGTTCGTCCTGACGAGGTTCCGCAATTCGAAACTCGCAGACCGTCCGTAGACCTCTCGTTGCCCGATGTTTTTCCCCGGGCACAGAAGAACACGAGGTTGACGTTGGTAGGGAGGTCCAAGAGGTCTCCGCGTGGGCACAGAAGAGAAATGCCTAGCACGGATTTCTTGGCAGGAAATTTGACGAGTCACCACGATCATCGCGATCATCACAATCACCAGCCCCATGAACATCATGATGAGCATCGTGACGATGCTCACGACGATCGTCACGATCGTCACGATCACCACGAGCATCCTGACCATCGTGATGCGTACGGTAGGAAATTAGTGAGTGCCGGGGAGGCGATTCTCGCGAATGTGGGCTACATCGTCTTGACTGGGATCTTTTATTTTATAATTTGAAATTTGACGCGGCCACGCGGTGCGCTCAGCGACGATCTTAATTGGAACGAGAAACGTTCGGATACGATCTCTTGCACTCGTCGCGATCTCGTCCTCGATTGGAAGTCGCGCAACGAGAAGAGAGGCCCACCCGTGCGACGGGACAGTGTAACGTAAATCTAATAAGCAAGATCTAACACGGGAGTTGGAACACGACTAACCAGGTAACATCGGTACTTACAGATGGAGGCGTTCTAGGAAGATTCTGTGCCCGATGTTGCGTCTCGCGGCGCGTACAATCATCACTTTCGTTATACTCGTTCTTATCCGAGCTCTTCTTAATTAATAGTTAAGTGACGTTTACTATCCTCTTAGTAATAACATTAATTATCGCGTAAAACGCGCCGTGCGTAGCTCCGATTTATCGGCATGCGTCGAGCAAACGTTCGAATATTCGGGCTCTTTTTAGTGAAAATTCGTCTCTACTCTCGTGCGAAAATTGAGAGGCAGGAGCTTATCGAGTACTCACGGACGTACTTGTAAATAGGTTAATTTAGTTGATACACGTTATGTTAAACATAATGTTAATAAACGCTAATGGTAAGTGAGTGAAGAAGTCGCGCCATTCATTTCGACGCTCCTTTTTACGAGAATCTCCTTATTCTAAGGAAAACGTGAACTTTCGAAAAGCTTGCTCGTAGTTTCTGTATCTTTCACTTTACCGTAGTTTCGCGCAACTGTTTTTATCTTCTTTGTCGCAGTCGCGAGGAATTGCTCCATTTAGGGAAATCCTATTATGCGCGAACTTGAATAATTTCGAACGATGCTAGGACGGTGATATTTTTTTTAAAGTGCATTTCTCAGTTACGCTGCGAAGGTAAGGATGCTTCTCGCAAATAAAACCTCCTCTCTCCCCTATTCTTTCCACGAAAGTTCGATTTTATTCGGCAAGAAGATAAACGAAAGTACGTACGCGTACGAAATTTCCAAGTTTCCAACGAGTTAACTGTTTTGAGTTTCGCGTACATTTGAGAGGGCACGTAATATGTTTGCCGTATATCTCTCTTTATGCCGCATCTCCGCTTGACGACGCATTCTCTTTAAATTGCGAAGCTTTTCTCCAAGCGACACATTCTAGGAATACCAATTTTGTGATTCTTCACGTCACGGAGCATCAAACGTCGAGATTAATTTCCGCTTTAATCTTGCCTTCGCTGTCGATTACTTGACATTGCAAAGCCCGTCTTCTAAGTAATCTGTCCACTCTTTGACCCTCCACAGCATGTCGCGCAGGAGGTCCTTTACGCGCGCTTATAATTATACATTACAGCTTCTTGACTCCTCGATGTCTTCAAACTTTCAGGTACCGAGAAAATCCCCTTGCGTCGACGCGGAAAGAGCGAAGTTTCTGCGTTAAAGAAAATCCATTTTCCGGGTGTTCATTGCTACCCGGAAATCCACACTTCCCGCTACTTGGAGCGTTAATCATTTTTTTTTTCGCCAAGAAAGAAATTAACTCGTTGTAAGTGCAATTACAGGCGAGCATAGATGTTTTGCCCATATACGTAAGGCCCTTTTTTAGCGACCCCATACTCCTGATGGGCAAGGAATTCGCGTGGATCGATGATTCCCTCCAACTGACGCACGATGTGAGAACACTCGGGATTGATCGAAAACAAAAGCGGACTTCAATTATTCGTTTTGTCGCGAGACTATACAACGGCATGCGAGTTTATTAAAAGGTGAACGACACCGAATTACTCTTTGGCGATCTTAGCGGTGAACGTGGTGTTCGTTATCGAGTGACCACGCGTAAGTACGCGGACCCTCCTTCACTGGCGATCAACGGTGAAGGACAAAAAGTGCTCTCTAATTCAACATGGATCTGCATTCTTGGAAAGAATAAAACGCGCACGATTCTGGCAGCTATCGCAACTGCAGCTGTAATAACTGGAACGACTGACGCAGGCGCGGGCGGAGCGCAAATTCCATTGGTCCGCGCATTGGCTCGTGACAAACCAGTTTGCGTGAATCGAGATTTGTAATTCAAGAGATCTCGTACGCGCCGAACCGCGCGAGGTGGAAGTGGGATTGGTAAATTGAAAAGGTCAAATCGTAAACGGAAGGAAATGCCGCGTTGACGTTAAGCAACATTTTATTCTATAGAAAAGAAAAACAAACAAATCTTACAAAACAATCGGCACACTAACTACTGTACATAGTCTTAATATTTAGCCGTCGCTGATCCGCACACCACTAATTCCTTTGAAAATAAATTGCATCACTCGCGCGCCATCTAAGGATGCGCGCCTATTTAAAATCGGATACCCATTATGAGCTTACACAGTACAATTCTGTCCGATGCAGTTGGATAGTCTAGTGACACGGGCATCTTTTAAGCATCTACAGAACGCGCATAACAGGACGAAATCCGTTCGCGTATCGTGTTCCGGTGGAGCATTAACAATTGATACGCCTCCTTAAAATTCATTGTGAATGCCCGTGAGCGTGACTCACTCGGTATTGTTGAAAATCGTATGGATTGCTCCTTGGGTTTAAACGCCGATTTCGAAAGTGGAAGTCGCGATGGTGTATGCGCGCTTATTAGTCGACAGCTCATTAACATATTCTTACACAATTTCTGCCTCACCTCTATTGCCTGTACGATTACGTTGAGCCGATACTGCTGCTCCGACAATTAAGAGCTATATATTCCCCGCAAAATACTAAATTCAAATCTTCGTATATATAGAAATTATGTCGATCATATTCCTTGCGGAAAATTCATCGAAGAACAATCGCGCTTCGTTGGTGCGTAACAGTAAATCACCATGTTGTGTATATTTGACATTTAGCATACTTCTTACCCCCTACGGTGCCGTAATAATTCTTTTACATGTCTAGAAGTGTAGTACTTACGGACACGTTAAATGTATTTCTTGTCGCATAAGCTAAAATTTTATTACAGAATATATTTCATCGCATGCGATTCGCGCTCGCTTCCACGAGCACGGCACACTTCTATCGCTTCAAAAACACATTGGGATAATACGAGAGGTTCTACGTTTTCATCTCATATTCACTTTACTCGTAAAAGGTAGATATCCTATCTAAATTGAAGTCCTTTTACTAAAATGCTCCTAAATATTGTGAATGTGGAGAAATCACATGATAATTGATTTGAGGCGTTGAATAGTAAATCATTAAAATGGCAAACTTCCTTCGATATATTTATTTCATAATAGTGACGGAACTGTCCGCCTCCGTGAACGAGAATAGGTATATAGACAGTTTCCTAAGCGGAATGTTTCCAAAATACAAATAAATCTAATGGCCGCGCATAATTTTCTCGCGGCAATAAGGTTAGAAAGAAGGATGGGGGAAAACGTTGTGAAACATCTCGCGCCAGAAAATACCAGTGTTCTTACTGAAAACGATAATTACAGCGATTAAGTTTATACACGGAAACTTCCACTGCGCCTTATAAAAGGATCTCCCTCTCAGTTATATTATATTAAACAACAATGATTCTACAAATAGTGCTCTCAAATATATTTTTCTAGAAAGTTCTTAGATGGTTCAACTTGATTCGCTCTGCCTTAATTAGTTTTAATATCTCATGTACATAAACTTTCGTTAATGTTTATCGCTAAACTTTACAAAACCTCCGATCTTTGTACAAATCATACCCCCGGTAAGATGTACTAAAATGTAGCCGAGGAAGAATGTTTCTCTATCGGGTATTTACGGATACATTCATCGGCCTCGAGGAAAGCAACGACATCCCGAAAATAATGTAACGAACTGAAAATCGTTTTTCAGAGCAGCTAATTGATCTTGTAAAAGAATGAAGGTTTGGTTAAACCACTGGCTGGTGCCAAACGATCTTTCCACTGAGGCAGCCCGAGACGAGCAGACAATGCTTCGGTGAGAACTTCGTGCTAACGACGATATCTGAATGACTTACATTTGTTGCTACTTCATGAAGTTGTACATATTCATTGGCAGGAGGAACACAATTAGATAACTCTGCGCAGTCACCGGAGAACGCCAACAGGCGAACCCCGTAACCGAACGGTGAGCATATCAGCCTTCCGTCCGCGGAAAAACATAATTCTTTTATATATCCAGAGCCCACGTTTGGCTCTTCGATGTAGTGCGTCAACCTAGGTGTGTTCTGATGAATTTTATGATTCCTCGGTATAGCGTACATGGCTTGATGACCTCGCCTATAATGACTTTGCACTCTAGCCCTATCCCCAATTATCACAACATTGTGAGAGGATTGAGGGAAATGTACCATTACACCATTGTTCGATCTGGAAAGCCAGTATCTTCTCTCGGCAGAGGGAAGATAAAATTCCCTTTCGCGCTCCCTTCTTAATCTAGCTTCCCTAATTGCTACAAGGGCTTCCCAAACATCGCTAGTACTCACATGTAGCTCCACATTGGCAGTTGAAAAATTGTCCATCACATTGGGTCGTCTTAAATCATTAATTAGAGAATTTGACATCGGGCCATCTTGCTCCCCTTCTCTGTCCCGATCATCGGAAGATTCCTCATGCATACTTTCGTTATTTTCCTCTCTATCTACAGGCCTATCCTCTTGTCTGTCCTCGTCGGCGTTTGCGTTTACACTCGAATAAGAGATTCCTGTGCCTGAACTAATTTCAACTACAGGAATATTTGTTCGAGCCCCATTCCTATCCGCACGGGGACTCCTTGATTGAGATCGAGAGTTTCTGCGCGAAGTTTCTTGCCAACTGTTTGTTCTTGATGGTCGAACCGGCGGTGTAGAATCGATCGGTACAAAGCTATGGGATCTTACATCCGAGTCACTACGAACAAGTCTAGCGAGATTCTCTATCACAAACGACGAATTTATCCCAGACCGAGAAGGTTGTGGCTGTTGGGAATCTTCAAATTCGTTAAATGGTGCAGTAGTAGTATCTTCTTCTTTTACTTGATCCAATACATCCGACATATCACGTTCTTGTATATCGTGAATACAAGTCCACTGTAATTAAGAATACGTAACAAGTGCTATTATTAAGTCGAGTGCTCGGATACATTTGTGTACCATGGGAAGTTGCAATTCTGTCGCTAACCTCGGATTTTTCTCCATTGCTAACATTTCTCGAAAGGGCACACCACCCCTGAGGATGTACCTGTAGACTTGAAATTACTTCTGCATCATCCCCAACAGGAAAGTCAGTCAGAAACTCTACTCTATTATGAGTACGAGAATGTGAAAAGAGATGTGTAAACTTGGCGGCAACTGGTATGGTAGTCTGAGATAGTTGCATCAATCGATACATATTTGGCTAAAAGTATCAGAAATAATTTTGTCAATACGAATAGATTCTAATGATGTTTTTAAAATATATACACAGAAAGCATAAAAAAATGAACGTAAAGGAGATTAGTATACCTTAAATCCTAACAGATCACGTGTTAACGTGCTTAATTTAAGATTATGTATAATAAGGAGGTATCCAGAAGTAGTACACATTAACATTTTGGTAGCATCGGGGCTAAGTCTCGTTCGCATCAGTCCATTTGTATGAAACACACGAGTGTACAGAAAGCTATTCTCTGTATAACTGAAACACAAGAGTCACCGGTTACCGTATTTAACTTTGGACAAAATCAATGGCTTAAATGCAAGTACCTATTAATATCCCAGGTGAATATGCTGCCGTCGAATCCACTAGTCAGTAGTAAACCATCTTTTGGACTATACTCTATATTCTTTACCCAATTCGAATGTCCATCTAAAGTTCTTATCCTTTGTTTCAAGTTTCTAGCATCCCAAAGTACTACAGTGCTATCGTCCGAACACGTGGCAAACATGCGCTGATCCAGAAACCTGCAGTAGCATATAATTTACTAAACCGTGCACTTTAATGTCTCTACAATGCAAAGTTTATGTACATATAATATCTACGAACCTTACACAATTGACACAATCACTATGAGCATTATCTATTGCACGTATTAACCTCCTACACAATGGATCGAACATTAATACACTTTTCTTTTCACATGCTGCCAATAAGAGTGACCTAAAGGAGAATAGAAAGAAACAATGCATAAAAGTATCACATGAAGATCCCAAAATTATCACTTGAATATATATCGTACCCGTCCGGCGAATATTCCAAGTTAAACACACCACCGTGTCTGGCAGCGGAAAGATTATCTCCATGATCCCATGAAGTTATAGGCTGAATAGAGGAATAAAGTGTTTTGTGAAAATTATCACCATGCCCTAAAGGGAATCTTAAACCCAGCTCACGTTGTCGCAACCATAGATTATTAAATGTCGGTCTGGATCTTATTTTAGGCATTTCACCCGCCTGGAGACTTTACCCGCATCCAACCAAGCGTATCTATTTACTTGAAGACTGTTCACAACTCAGTCTCATAGACTGCGAATGATATTTATCATTTAAATATACACATAAGAACACGCACAGATAAGTTGCATTTTTAGAATAATAATCTGAAATCTATTACCTTCAGTTTGATTAGATTAAATTCGCATCCGATTACGACCGAATTCCTGACAAGGATGCTAATTCAACAGAGCCTGGTGAGTTTAAATACGATGGTTCAAGGTTCAGCCGCGTTTAGGTTAAGTATAAAATGCCACTTGCACACAAAGTTGCACGTGACTTTCCCTACGCCGTCTATCGTCCTTGTGACCAATTGTCGTCGACACGAGTTCACCGATTTTAAGTGAGATTTGAAAAAGCTTTAAGCACAATATGTCACACCTTGAGAGATTTCAAATCAATTTTAAAAACCTGACACAACACAAATCCACGCCATCTTTGCTTTGACATTCAGGGTCGATACCTCGTGAAATTGTCGATTTTCGATCACTGACAACCCCGTCCGCTCAATTACCAAGCCTGTGCAACAATATCGCCTGCATCACTTCCACTTTGCGTCTACAATGAAATTCTTCGTTGTTCGCATTCAAAGACGGTAATTAAAATTCTCTCCCCCCTCCGTAGTTACATTAATCTCGATCAGAATTCGCAGTTTCTTTTGTGTGCGCGAAATGCGCGACTAGTGTCTCTGCACAGATCAGTAGTTCAATGAAATATGTCATCCTTTTTTTTTTAATCGCCTTTCCCCGCTATGTAAATTGCACATTAATAAAAACTGGTCGATGACGCGAGATACGAAGCCAAAAATGAAAATGAACACAGTATACGAGTGAATGAGTTACCGTTTATTTACAATATCTAATCGATGGCTTTTACATTCCTCTTATATACAACATGCATGGATGCTTACAATGGTAAGTACAAGTAAATGTAACCGCACGAGAGGTCATAGTTTTTTTGTTTATAAAGTGTTTATAGGATAGGTATGGGATGTCAGATTAATCGTCAATGCGCTCATCATCCGTGTGAGGGCATACGGTGTTACTCCTCGTCGCATGCGATATTATTCGTGTCGAAGGAGAGACCAGTACCACGTAAATGTTTCTCGGTCCATTCGTCGAACCGACGAGACAGTTCGTCGGACATGTAATTTCTCCAATCGCCGACCTTTCCTTTCCTGATGAACTTCTCGTCGGGATCGTCGATGCAGACGTTATTCTTCTCGGTCAACAAATGTTCCAAGTTCACGGCGGGATTTGCGGCCATCTTTGAAAATTTCAAATGCTCACTGAGCTCGGTGATTTGCTCGTCGGTGATAGTCTTATTGAGGAATTTGGCGGTTTTCTTTATCGCGCCGACTTGATCCTGCAGGAGGAGAAATCGATTTCAATTCTATCCTCCCATAATACATATTCATTAATCTCCATTTACCTTCTTCATTTCCTCGTAAGTGAGAAAGAGAATGTTGTCTTGATGTCTGTTCTCCCAGAAACGAAGAACGTGGCTCCAAAATGGACCCATGGGTTCTAGAATCGGAAAGGACGTATTGGAATTATTCATGATCTTTTCTTATCTAACAGGGAGGAAGTAATGTGGAAACGGATGTTTACCGCTATCCCCTAAGAGAAGTTCCGCGAAATCCTCGAAGGTTCCCGTGATGTTATGGAATACTCTGCAGTAGTGATAGAAGCTTACGCATGTGTCCTTCGGATTTCTGGTAATGTAGATAACCTGAAAGAATGGGGAAAAATCTATAGAGAGAAAAGTCGATTGCCCGTGCCGTTTGTCGTCCTCGCCTCCGTGGAACACCTGAAAGCAGTTTAGAAAGCGGTTTCCCCGTTGGAAGGGGCTCGTCCAGTACTTACCTTTGGCTTCTTCTGATGAATCTCCGTGGGCAAGAGATCCCACGGTAGATGGGACTTTATGTATCTTGGCCTAGGGGCGTTGATCACGTTCTCCACGGAGTCCCCGAATTTTGCAAAGTAGTCCACGTAGTCCCCGGTCACGATGATCGACGAAGCTCTAGAGAAACGAGGGAATGAACCTCCTTGAATATCTGACAATTTCGCAATTTTTCTTTTTTTTTGCAAAACGAAAACCTTTGGATTAAGCGCGATACGTATCCACGATGAGACTCACTCGAGTAAAGGACTGCGCACTACCAAAAGAGTTCGAGCGTTTTCGTAATCGAAATCGTTTCCGATGCACCAAACCATCTCTTGTGCCCAGTGACTGCCTGTCGATGCGAATCCAATTAATATTGCAGAATGATTCTTCGTGTAAGAATTAGTGAGAGTTACCTGTGCGCGGATACGAGACCATCCAAATGTCATCCTCGTAAATCTCCATGTCTCGAATTTTTCTGGCGTAGAATACATACTGGGGTGGTAGCAAGCAGTGACCGGGTTGCACTCGAAGGAAGCTCGACTTCACTCCAAACACCTCGTCGAGTTTATCCCCTATGTCGCCCTCGATGGTCGAGAACGTGATGGTCTTTCTATCCACTGGAAATTTTTAATAAGACACCGATTGTGCGATGTATTCCGTGAAATAGGGATTCGTGTAAAGGGATGGGTACTCACTTTATTTCTGACTTGTTTGCGAGAAAGGTGGATGGACAGGGTGCAAACGATGCGCGCGTGCCGATTCCTGATCAGAGACGCTGATTCCACTGCAGTTCGCGATGCAATGCGAGCTCCCCGGATCTCAGCGTCTGGGCTGCATTCGGGGACGAGTCTTTCTGTCCTTATTTCAGCCCACTTCCGTACTTTCATATCTACAGCTTAAACAGAAACATTCAAAATGGTATGTGTCTCCGCGCATTCTGCCTTTTGTACGAATTTGCAGGTATGCGAGTAATCGGCCGATGTATATATCCCAAATAATTACGCACTTTGCAAAGATTTCATTCGTGAGCGACGAGTATAGAAAACGATGTGAGACCTCGGCCCGTAGATAAAACTCGAAGTACATATTCTCAGACAGTTTTCAAGTTTTGCCGACTACGATATGTTTACTGTGTCAGATCGGCGAACTTTTATTAGCACCTCGATGCATCCGCGCGAGCCTGGATACGGGGTAAAATTATATAACGAGTATCGGATGCACGGGAAGAAAAATTATTGCGATGATATTAACTTTCTCGTTGTGAGAGATTTCACTTTCGGAGAAAGTAGTGTGCTGCGCCCATACCGAAAGTTAATTCATCCAGAATACGATGAAGGTGCGCCGTGGGACTATTCATAAATGCAGACGAATGTTTGCGAATGACCATGATCGTAACTAAGGCGAGTTAATTCGCTCGATCGATGTAGGATTAGAATTGTCAGTTTAACTTTCAGAGTCGGATACTTGCTTCGTGAAAGCGTAAACACTTTGGTTTACACGAAATCACGAATATTTTATTTTTTTCAAAATCACAAATATGCCACTACACCATATGTGAATGGGGTATCCGTATCTGCCCTGATGAAATTGGGCCGTTGATCTTGGGTAGTTCATTATTAGTGGTCAAAGTAGTCACGCGGAAAGTCGAAGCCTTCGGTTTGTGTCAGTTGTCCGAATTTGGATGATAAGCAAAGTTCAACACCCTTTGCGCACGTGTGAAATTGTAAAATTGCAACAAAGCACAGAACAAGAAATACCCGCTTAATTAATCACGAGATACTTGTAAATCGACCTAGAGCGCGCTACGGATAGTCACAAGATATATTGACACAAGATATAGACTGATAAATGAACGAATTCTCTATAATCATCGGCGAATTATGATAATTACATTTTCCAACAGCTTTTTACACGTGGCTTTTATCATCGCCACGAAATTGTCGTAATTTTTTTACCATTATCTTTTCTAGTGGACAAGTGAAAATATAGGGCAAACTGAGAAATTCCTTTGAGAGCGTAACACCCAGTTGGCGCACGAGCAGAAATGGGTTTTTTGAAGGAAGATATCGCTTGGAGGCAAGAGAAGGTAGATTACATTTCTTTTGCCATTTTTTGGGTGACGGGGATAAATGAAAATTAAAGATAAGTAAAATCTTAAGGTCGGCAAGCTATGCCATGTCGGGAGATGCATTTTTTCTCCTGTATCGTTGATCAATTTTTTATCGATGCGTAATGTATAATCGAATCAGGATAAATGCAGGAGATAAACACATGTTCATTGATAACCACACCATTGTGTATCAACGACACATTGTGTATTCACATTGTGTATTCACCTGCGGTTACGTGGAAGCGCGAGAGCGTGCAAACCTTGGTGTTTTTTTAATTAACACACATGTTGGCTCGATATGGATGAATAATTGAATAATGAAGACAACGTAGAAAATTAAGAGGCGTTATGTCGTGTCGCGTGATACGATGTCGCGTGAATAAGCCTGGGCAAGTTCGTACGCATAGCGGGTGATCACGTGTGGTAGGATAAGCTTTGCGCATGCGCGCCCACGTCACGTGGCGCTGAAGTTTAATCACGTGACTTATTGACTAGTCCCCTGCCATTTTCAATGCTCGGAAAATTCGTAATATATATTTCTCTTGTTTTTATTGGGTCTAGTGATCGATAGCATTGCATGTAAGTCAAGATCTCTTTGTTGGAAGTTTAGATCGCTGTGTCTTGTATAGGGTTTGATCTCCGCAGAGCAATCGAAAACTGCTCTATATGCGGAAGCTCTTTGAAGGTTATACTTGGTTATACTTTGTGCATCGTAGTCAGATAAATTAATAAGCAAAGCTTACGATATGAATGAATACACGTAACGAGACTTTTTCTGGTATCTCATAAATGGTGTTTTAACCTGTGCGCTTTATATGAATTGTGTCATGTTACGAAGAATACAGAGAATCTAAGGATAATGTAAACACCATTTTGACATATAAAGGTTTGATGCTAATTATGTCTTTGTGTTTTGTTACTGTCGTGACAACGTGAAAGTCTTATTCCGACGCGGGAATCTCACTTGGCAGAGTATCGTTATATTTGTATTGTGCGTTGAGAAGGTGACGTTTGCGGTCTGTTCTATTTAAAGATGAGAATTCTTCGCATTCTTCCGATATTTTAAATTTTAACATATTTACTTCTGTGATACAGTAAAGCCGGGAATAACAATCGGAATTTTATTTTTATGAATGCAACATTGTAAACCGTAACATTATTTTAATTGTAAGTAACAAACAAAGTGTTATTATATTTTTCTAGCTGTCACAAATGCTCTGATAAGTTCAAGTTTGTGTATACTGATTAAAAAAATGTAATATTTACCTTATAGCTTCTTAAGACGCAGAAGCGCGTGACAGTTCAATGTCTTTATTCAAAAAGAAATGTGGATGAACAACCGGCAGGAAAACTATCCGATGGATGAACTATTTAATGACCTTATCCAGGAATGTAAATATGTAGCACCGGGAGCGCATTTAACGCATACTCTAAGAAATCGGATAGAAAACTATAACAATGATGAACGAAAAGAAATTGTATCACGTACTGTCGACGGTTGTGCCCCTTTGTTTGTAGCATGTGAAAGGGGTCACGTAGCAATTGTAGAATACCTTATAACTGTCTGCCACGCAGATATTGAACAAAGGGGGCGGTATGAGGTATCCGATGACAGATCAGTTCACTATGCTACACCACTGTGGTGTGCTGCAGTATGTGGGAAACTTGCAGTTGTGAAATGTTTAATTGCTCGTGGAGCAAATGTTAATGCAGTTTCTGATACTGGATCTACTCCAATAAGATCAGCATGCTTTATGACACATATAGGTAATTAATCCTTTTAACAGTTTTAGTAGTTAAAGTTTGATATTGGCATCATTTTCAATTAGGACATTGACATGTTTCGCAATAGAACTAAAATGGTTCTAATAAGCAAATGCTAGTGTATCAAAAATATAACTGTAGGTAGGTCTAGGTCAATGTTCAACATGCCAAGATCCAATTTTAATAGCTAACGTTTTTCAAGATGTAGATGGATAAATCAAAATAAATCGATATTCTAATATCCCTTGTATATTACATTTATGTATATAAATATATTGTATTTTGATTTTTGCAGAAATAGTCTCATATTTGTTAGATAAGGGTGCTGATGCGACGCTAGCCAATTATGCTGGAGGAACATGTTTAATAAATGCTGTGCAGAGTGTAAAATTATGTACTCTTTTGATAGAACACGGTGCTGATGTGAATGCTACAGATAGTAAAGATAAGACTGCTTTACATTATGCCATCCAAGACTATAAACTCGATACTATTAAGCTCCTTCTTAAACATAATGCAGACCCATACCTTAGATCTAGACATGACGATGACGCACTGCAAGAAGCATGTCTAAAAGGAGCCAGAGAAATATTTGAATATTTAGGTAAAAATAATTTATTTTGCTTAGGTGCGCCAAAAATCATGTCTGATATTCAAATCTGTTAGAACTAATATTTGAACTATTGCACTCTATGCAGTTAAAAAAGTACCATACTCTCCGGAAAGATTAGCAGATGCCAATGAATTAATGGGATCCACTTTCTTTGAAGACCACAACAAAACACAAATTGCTCTGAAATATTGGCGGGCAGGATTGGCTATAAGACATGCCAATATGATAAATGGTGTGCCTTTACCAAAAAGACCCGTTCTGCCCAAACGTGAAACTTACAGAAATGCAACGGAGTTTACAACTTATGAGGAATTAAACATTATTTCTCTGGATTTGGATGCTATACGAATACAAAGCTTGTTAATATGTGAGAGAGTATTAGGGCCACATCATAAAGATACACAATTTCGATTAATGTTCCGGGGTGCCTCATATGCAGATAGTTTAAGGTGAATGGGCTATCCAAAATATTTGAAATTTAGTTATCCTCCGTTAACGTTGAACTTGTTACATATCTGTATTTTTTCTAGATATCAACCCTGCATAGATTTTTGGCGTCGAGCATTAGAAGTTAAAGTGGAAAAAGATTCAGTACGTATCTGCATTAATAGGATTACGAATGTGAAAAATGTAAGATATTTAAACATTGTATATTTCTGCAAATGGGTTTTAGATTCTCTACACAGATACTTGTATCACTGCCCAAGCAGTAGTAAGGCTTATGGTTAACTTGAACAAAAAAATGATGGAAGTAATTGATCGCAATCGCGACAAAGAGGAACCTAGATTCTGTGATGTTGTAGCAATATTTAAATTACTTTCCAGTCAATTGACAGGAGCCAGAGAATTGTTGGAGGTAATTTTTTGAATAGTCTAATAATGTATGTCTCGCATTACTAGTTATGTTGTTTAAATCAACCTCTCACATTTCAGAAATATCCTGTGCATAAGAAGCAGCAAGAAAGTTATGAGCGCATATTAAAATGTGTTACACATATGATATATTTATTAGTAGAAACAGCACAAACCAATGATGAGAAAACAATAACAAGGCAATTAGTACATGATTTAGTTAAGCAAAATCCTCGATCCACCTGTACAGACGATACTCTGTTACATCTGTGTGTTTCAAGTTCAAATACGATCAGCTCTAGCTACTTTTCTGTAGCCGAAGAGTTGCAGGTAATTTCTTTATAGCATGCTGCCCACTATTTATGAAATAATTATGTGTACATTAACGAGAAGCAAGAATTAAAGGATTTGACATATTATTTTAGACAATATTCCCGCACCTCGAAGTTGTAAAGGTGTTATTAGAATGTGGAGCAAATGTTAATGCTAGAAATGAATCACGCTCTACTCCTTTACACATAGCTAGTAATGTATATAATTTTCAAAATCCTGTAAGCATTTCATGTTTTTATATTTTCTAAAGTATATTATAAAAAAACAATATTAATTTACAAATCCTTTTGGTCTAATAGCTGATAAAGTTGCTGTTGGAATATGGCGCACATCTGGATATACCAAATAAGGCTGGAGATACACCAGCCCGATTAGTATCTACTAATCCAGAAAATAATGTAAATCTTGTAAATTATATGAGTCTTCAATGCCACGCAGCGCGTGCCATTTGCGAATATGGCATTTATTGCATCGAGCTGCCTGTTACATTACATCACTTTTTAGAATCACATCGAGAATAGAAATGTATTATTTTCATTCAAAAATTAATCTATATGTGAGTATATATGTTACAGATATAAATTATATAAAGATAATAGGTTGTCTCATAGCATATCATATAACATTGTATATTATAAGAATGACTGAACAATTAAATATGTGTGACTATTCAGAGGACACTATTTTCTGAACAGTTGAAAAGCATAGTATATCTTTAATTTGTTTGGGGAATGTTAAGTAAGTAGTAAATTTGAAAAGACCGGTATGGAAGAAATACCTTGTATAAATGCTGTCTGTGGAATATTCTATAATAAGCAAATGTGTAAATATTAAAAGAAAATGCTTATATATTAATCCATGCGTTGTAATACTTTACACTGAATTGGAGCCTGGAAACTGAAAGAACAGTATATGTTTTTGCAATAACTTTTTAATCATCGAGTATAACATACAGCAAAGCAATAGTGTGTGATCTGCAAAGTGATACTAAATAAATATGACTATAAGTTTTAGCAACAAAGATGTTTTACTTTCCATGATAGTGATATAAAAATGCTTAAAATTATCTGAGAAAGTAAAAAAGAAGGTAAACAGTGAATAATATAGCTTGACATATGTAAGACATCAAAATGATAATTCTATACAATTTGTCGCGTGTTATTATAATGTAAACAGTAATATACGAAACAGAATAATGAGAGTAGTATAATCTCATTGGTAGATTTTTCTAAATCATATACTATGTAACATTACGGACAGGAGTAATTTTCAATTTCATTGTAATGTTTTACAGATTTAGAATTGAGCAAATTTATTTTTTATGGTATGTATGATAACATTACCTCATCTGACAATATTATATTTTCTATTGTATATAATATAATTATTACTATTTAATGACTATCGTTGTTTAAGATTAATAATAGTGCGCATGATATACAATGACAATGTATGACACGTCAGTGTAATACTTATAAATGCATGTTACTCTGGTTGCAGGACTATAAGGAATTTACTTTAAAGCAAAGAATTGACACCTTTATTAAAAATGTTTCTACTTTACTCGTTCAATTAAATACTTCAGTCAATGAGTTCTTGTATAACGAGCAGGAATGATTAATCTCTTCACTTTATGTCTAATCCTATAAAAGACGAAAAAACACAGCCGCTGTTCCGACGAGCAACGAAAGTTTCTGAACAATTGCTACGTTTCGCGAATAAGCATCGACCACGTGTATCTTCCAACCCATATTCGCATGAGTAAACGAATTATAGTATACAATATCAGGCCAGGAAGAATTCGGTGTTACTTCCAATATTCCACCATCCCCTAAGAATGCAAAGGAAAATATCATTACCGACATAATCTTTGAAATATTTCAATACTATGTAAGCCGTCTTAGAAGTCTTTACAAACCGGGTTCACAGACTTGTATTAGCGTCCTGTTAAAGTTTTTAAAGGACGAGAAGTCATCGTCCAGTCTTCTGTCTCGATTATTGTGTTTACTTAAACAAAGTGGACCAACTGAAAATAGATTTTTAGTGTCATCGGTAGGAAACAATATTTTTTTATATCATCCAAAATCAAAGAATCGGAAATAGATTGTGTCACCTGCAGTAGGTCTTGGTCGGCCCCTTCTCGTAAATTCTACACCAGCCAAAACTCTAATTTTATTCTGAGCCATATCGCTCAATCGGTCGTATCCGCCGTGTGGATCATCGGTTATAATTAAAGGATGATACAAATTTGCACTATGAGGATTATTTCCACCATGAACGCGGAAACTGTACGTTAGTCCTCGACGAAGATACAACTCGGGAATTAGATGGCCTTCTATATACCACGCTAGGCCCATCGATGTCTGACCTGCAGATATTTTCCGTATACCACGTCTGTCGATAAACTTATCACGAATTATTGAATTACTTACCTGTGAATCCTTGATAGCCCTTTTTGCCACCGGACGGTCCAATCGTAGCTTTGA
This sequence comes from Tiphia femorata, assembly GCA_944319695.1. Taxonomy (NCBI): domain Eukaryota; kingdom Metazoa; phylum Arthropoda; class Insecta; order Hymenoptera; family Tiphiidae; genus Tiphia; species Tiphia femorata. Next base: position 6,453,670 of record OX090899.1, read on the forward strand.
AAGATCTGATACTTCTGTCAAATATCTTTGCATTTTCCCACGGCTCTCTAAATGTACAATTATCATTCGACGTTAGGAGAATTCGATTGCACGAGGCAGTATAAAGAGAGCCAAATTTTTCAAATATCTACCTCAACTTGTTATTGTTCTCCGTGAAATCCATGCAACTATTCTCAGGCTCCTGCCGACTCAGTTCCAATTTCAGATCCCCTTTCGGATACTGATCGTGAAAATTGGGTTCTTTATTCTCATCCAATCTTCCTAAAGCCCATACAACGTACACCGGTCTGTCGGTTGGATATTCCTTGTCTCCTGTATCCGCTGCAAAAGAGAACTTGTTCTCATTACGTTCCAACGTAATTCAAGCTTTTCACTCTTGTTTATCACACTTACACGAATTTAAAGTGCGTCTGTATGTGACAGTAGTTATTCCATCCTCCCTGACGGCAGTGTACAGTTGAAAGCTATCCAGTCCGCCGACGAGTTCGTCCTTGCACACGCCTTTGTATTGGCCAAGGACCCTTCGGCACTACCGTCGAAACAACGAAGACGTGAGTACCTTCAAAAATTGCACCTATATCAATATAAATAGTAGTATCTACCGGTGCATTGGCTGTGATATTGTAATCGGTTGCATATCCACGTGCTCCGTCCATGTAAGCAACAGCTACGTCAGCACCTTCCATTTGACTGGAATTCTCCGAGCCGGAAAGCCCAAAGGCCATGTACTCGTCTTCGGCTACAATAGATACAACGTCCGACAATCACGAAAGGTTTGTTAAACGATTTAATAAGATAGAATATAAACATAGAAATTAATTACCTATTTGACCTGCCAATTGTATAGTGATCTGAGGACCAAAGATCTCCCAACCGACCTGATACTTTTTGTGGAGCTGAACGCAATTAGGCAAAGACTGCGAATGCTTAACTACCTGTACAATGTTTGAACGTTAATTAATACATTTTGTATTTTTCCTTTGTAGACAGTCAAGCGACTAATCGACGGTTACCTTCACTAACGAGGGAGGAACGTTCAAACCGTCGGGAATGATTACGGAACCGTAATTGGTCTTACTCGTCACGTCGAAAACGCTTAACCAATCGATGTTAAAAACAGTCATGTCACCTGGTAGTTGAATTATTATGTCTTCACCTTTGTACGCTCGCAGTTGGTCCAAGCTTCAAATTATTATTAGACAAGGTATTTAAGACGTTAATCAATAACCGTTTTACTGTCTTCTGGCTGTTATTTTTATAGATAGATATTTAAATCTTGCCATGTATCTCATTACACTCACTAGCCATATTCGTCGGGAACTCTGGTACCCTTGCTGGAAGGTTGTGGTCCCAGACCAACCCAGAAGTATGTGTCCGCACCTTTTCCGTCATACTCGAACTGAGGTATACTGATAGTTTTCGAATCCATAATAACAATTGACTCGGAGGAAACCCCGTGAGATCTCTTGGTCAATTGTGATATTTTTTGTGGTGCAGGTGGATCGAACTCTTCGGGGATGTAAACGTCTCCGAATGCATTCTGAATTAATTAAGAATAGCAGTCACTCGGTAAGCCAGCCAGTAATCGAGGATAACTTTGTACACTAGGCTCGTGATAAAAATTACCTGACTGGCCAGATCGTATATAGCGAACCATTTTATGTCCGTAATCTTTTTATCCGGGAGAGTTAAGGTGAAATCCTTGTTGAAGTATCGATCGAGGATATTCGTTCTGAAAGGGTGGATAAAATCGATGTTCATCGAGTACGAATAATCGACTAGAGATACTAGAACCGTTAAACCAACAGATTCTCAGCGAATATTTCTGCGTGCTTTAATCGCCATGCGAAGAAACTTATCGAAAGAGCACAGAAGTACGTGTTCCTTCTGCGTTACGTATAGCATCATAAATCAATCCTTGTGTTCTCGGTAAAAAAAAAAAAAAAGAAAAGAAAAGAAAGAAAACAAAAAAACGGAAAATAATTTCCGCTAGTTGCAGCGTTAGAGACACTCGCTACCGTAACGGGGCTTCCCGTTTTCTCTCACGAAAGAATATCGTCACGCGATGAATATCGGCCTCTTACTTGCCCCACTCGTCGGGCACGATGAAACCTTGTGGTCCCGGCCGATTCGATGCGCCAGCCCAGAAAAATGTATCGGCCCCGTTACCATCATAGCTGAAGGAAGTTAGCAACAACGTGTACTCGTCCACCGCGTAAACGTCGCCCGACACCTGATGATGGTAGGCGTTCAATTTTCCCAGATACTTTCCCCTGTACTCCTCCCCATCCTGTTCAGCAAGACCTACCGAAACAGTCGACACACAGAAATTAATTTTATTAAACGCGAGAAATGCACGGGGTGCTCGAAAGATCAATTTAAAAGAAACGTCGAACGAACGGTGCGCGACTTTCTACCAATTCTCTTGGAGATTTCAACGCCTGTGGTAGACCTCGACGGGTCCGCCGAATTGTCCTCCTCGCTCGTATCTCGTTCTCACGCAAGGTGGTTCGATTTTACACGAGGAAAAATACTTCGGATCGTGTCTTTCTCACGCGTTTACGTACCCCAATGAGAGAAGAGCAAGAGGCATGCTGCTGTCGCGAGAACACTGCTATCCGTCCTCCGCGTTCTCATGTTATCGACCATCGCTTCATCTTTCTCGGATCCTTGAAGGCTCTTTCGAGCACGTGGCGAACCACTGCAGATCCACGAATATCCGGATCACGGGTACGATTAATTTAAAGTGACTTTTCCAAGAGCGAACGAGAAGATCGTTTAACGGGAACGACTTTCCGGGAGCACTGTCTCGTGTTAGAAAGTAGACGCCGGACTGTTCGAACGGTTAGTACGCAGGTAAGACACCTTGGCGCGAGTTTCCGTATCGTGGCCAAGAGAAAGTGTGCGTGCGAGAGATACTTGACACGGGCCGTCCCGCACACGATCCCGATTCTCATTTCGATTCCGATCGCGCATTCATGACGTCACGATTGTGGAGAGGGCGTCGGAGTAGGATTCGCACTCACTTCCGATATTCTCGGAGCGGTGATTAAAGCACCCGGATCGCGACACGATCCTGGAATGTCGAGAAATTGACAAACTTCCGGATTATTCTCACCCTCTGTTCCTTTCCACGAGTCAGATCACGACCGGAGAAGGAAGACAAAGATCATGAGTCATCCGCAAGATTCTTATTTCTCATTCCCAATGGAATTTCGGTTTTTCTCACTTCCTCGATGGCGAGTACCTGTCGGGTCGAAGTACAGTTCTGCGTGGAGAGCGATGTCTGTTCCTACGTTGTATGGATACGATACTCCCCATCGTGGCCCCGTTTTTCCAACTTTCGATAATAATTAAGAGATGACAGAGTTTTAAACCTATGCGCGCTTCGAAACTCTTGGAATTTCACGCGAGAGCCGAACAGAATGTTTGATCAATTCCAGGACGGATGATAGGTCGAATGCGCAGAATCATCGAGAGTATATGAGAATTATTGCATTTGTTAACATATTTCGAGGATTTTTTCAGATTTTTGAAGTTAAATATGCCTAATTCTGATCGTGAAGCAAGCATACGTAACATAGCTGCCGAATATAGGGAACGATTAAGTAAATTTAGCGAGAGATTGAACATAAAGAATTTACGTTTTCACGTGCTCCAATTTCAGTAACTTTATGAGTAAAGCAATTAATGTGAAATTTTTTACTTCCAGGACGGCCGATCGTTGATCTTCCCGATGAGGAACAATTGATATGCCTCTTGAGAGGCGCAGACCCCAAAAGAATTCGTGATTTTGTCGTGAAAAAGTAAGTGTCGAAAGATCAACCCACCTCTTACCTCATAAATTGCACTCCTTGTGTTACAGTGCCCCTTTAAACCTGCATCATCCAACGATAAAATTAAACACACCTCTGCTAACTGCTGTCGATCGTGGAGAGCCTCAAATTTTGTCATACCTATTGGAAAAAGTTCCTACCAACTTGAATGACACCACGACGCAACCATGCGGAAGAACAGCTCTCATGTATGCCTCTTTTAATTCAAGAAATCCCGAAATACTTCAGATTCTCTTAAAGAAAGGTGCAGATCCTGAGGAAACCGATATGTACGACAGAAGAGTTGCATTACGACATTGTGGATAAGTATCCATCCCTCTTTCTTTCGAGTATCTCGAAATAAAAATATTCACGTTGCAGTAGAGGATGGTCCTGCCTTCAGTATGCCATAGTAGGGGAAAGATTAAATAATTTGTCATTGCTTTTGGATCGAGGCCTTTCCATAAGTACACGGGATTCGGACGAGCGAACATTGCTGATGACTGCAGGTATAGAGCAAGGACCGTTTCCTTTTCGCGGCAGGTATGAATAGAAATTAATTGATTCCGTTATTAACAGCGATGCTATCGAATTTGGAAATTGTCTGTTTGTTAATCGACCGTGGAGCTGATATTCATGCGCGCGATAAGTATGGATTCAGTGTGCTCGAATTAGCGATTTTGGGAAGGAAAAGGGATGCGGCTATCGCTTTTATCGAAAGAGGATGTGGCGTCACGCAGGATACGGCGTTATCTAAAGTCTCCGTATGCGAACTTGCAGAAACGATCATGCCGAAAGTGCTACGATGTCTTCCAAAACGGAGAAAATCAATTGAAAAATACGATTCGATCGATGCAATGACTTTTGTCGATTATCAAGATTGGGACGAGTAGTTATTTTCTTGCGGTTTTTTCTATATTGTTGTCAGAAAACGAAAGTTGATACTTTTATACTAAACGCATTTTTCTACCTCGAACGTACATTCGGTTTTTAAAGAAGCTGTTTTATTGTCCAATGCTACACTCACGTGGGAATGTAAGCATTGTAATTAAAATATAATATATGGTCAGAATAATTCGATAAAAATGTTTTTATTTTCTTCTTTTCCGCGAATAAATGAGTATAATAAACGTCATATAAGAAGAGAGAATTTTCTATCGGTGTAAACGGGCAACTTATAATAATACCTAAGAAATATAAATAATGTATTGTGTACTGTCATTCAGGTACTAACAACTACTGTTTTTAATTTAAAGCGATACGGTACTCTACGATTGGTGGTACCATGTTACACACATCGCCCAGTTGAAAATTATCTTTCTTCCTAGAAAGTGAATATAAACTTTATCTGCCGTCAAAGCTTCATATCGCATTTTTGCGAAGTGAAATCGCTCTTACTGTAATAGATTCTTTGATTTAGATAATTAACAGGCTCTCACTTGCCCTTAAATATATGTAAGGTCTAAAAATATCTTGGCAAGATTAAGGCTCAAGTTTATGTAAATATTATACATATCAAAGTAAATATTGATATATATAGTCGCACTCGCATTAAATCTATAGATAAAAGCTAATGCTTTTGTTTCTATATTCTATAACACAAACATTTGTGTGTTAAGTAATGTACGCTATAAAAGTGATCTTGCCAATTGCTACTCTTTGCATATCTTTGATGCATAAATTATTGACGATAGTAAAAATATATTACGAACAAAATTATATTTATGTAATTCTTTAACGAATTCAAGACTTTTCTTATTTTTCTATTATCTTTTAACATTATAAGTTTGATATAACACTAACACTTTGTGAAAGATCTACTTGGCCCCTTAAAACTTTTTGCTGCAGTTTTTTGCAAAAGATTTTGGCCATGAGTATATTACGGCGTGTTTCTTCTTGTTTCTCTTGCTGGCGTCGTTTGTAGCGTACTTCATTTAATCTAAGGTAACGTTTCCGCAATCGCTCCTTCATCTCCTCGTCAGAAAGTTTCTTCTGTATGCAAACTGTATTAACATATTAAGTTTTGTTAGCAATATTAAACATATAAACATAATCTATTTAGGGTTTATACGCATATGCTTGCTTCTTCATACTTTATTTGCATTTTCATAAAAGATAACATATTTGGTCAAAAGAGTATAGATAATACAAAGGAATAAGAAGATTAATGATATATAAAATACTATTAAATACACGAAATAAGTAGAAGAGACAATTATGAGCTGTGGTTAGATAACAACTATACGGTACAAATTACATTTCATATCACACTCACCTGTAGCTTTTAATGAACTCTGTGATTTAAGAATATTTGAGCTACTGGCCATTACTAGTAACTGCATTCGCTTCTCCTTTCGTAACTGTCTAAGATGTGATATTTCACACATGTACTGTCTACGAGTTTCGGCATTACCCATGAATTCAGGTTTATTTTTTGATAAATAATCCTATAATTGCACAGAATAGTATCTTTATCATGCCTGGTATTAATAAAGCGTATAATACTGTGAAATTAAAAAAATTTCTATTAATTTACCTGAAGAGTAATTTTTCTTTGAGAATGATTATTACATTTGCCATCTTTTATTATTTCAGAAGTACAATTACTCGACTTCACGGTGTTAAGCATAAAGTTTGACGATGGTACTTTTAGCAAGATGTTGCTACTAAGAATTTCTTTTTTTTTGTTCTCTGCTTTTGTAAATGATAACTCGTATGCCACAGGTTTTGGATATTGTAACTTGCAACTACATACTTTTGTACTTTGATAAGATGCGCCACAACTACGACAGTATTTAGAAGCTGAACTATAGTGATCAATACTGGACTTGCTTGTGTAATTTCCTATTGAATTATGTTTTCCATCCCAAACTAGGTCATTAATATCCTTTACTTTACTTGTACTAGGACAATTTTTATTACAATTACACTTTGAATTATTTTGTATTCTTTGCAGCCCCGAGGCTACGTTCCCGAGGCTACTCGTTACACAGTAATGCTTGGGTAAAGTTGGTTGCTTTCCAGCTTTTGACTGAGTTTCAATCTCGGATATCTTATTAAATTGTGATTTCATTCTTGCACAATATTCACAAATTGCATGAAAACTATGAGGCTCTTCTTTTTTTTCACACGTACAATTATTTTTACCCTGGCATAGCTGTGCAGATGTTTCTTGGCTGTTGCATGATGAAACATGTTCATTGGTATCCTGAAAATATAAATTTTGTTGCTGCGTAAGAGTTGTTCTTGGATCTTTGTTGATTTGTCCACTTTCACATTCACAGATAGTTGAACACCCACACTGCTCAACATTTGCATTTGCTGGTACACATATACAAATACTTTTGCGCGTCAATAAGTGCCCCCTCTGGGACTGTTCATGTCCACAAGTAATACAGTTAATTTCTGATGAAACTATCTGTTTAGAACACATATGGCATAAATTGGTTGCGGATGCTTTATGTTCTGATTGTTTTGCACATATATTATCTGCTCTATATCGATAATCACTGCCACATTTTTGACAGGTATTGTGGTACAAATCTGGTACAACATTACGATCACATGTACACTTTGATTTTTCCGTGTTTATTAAATTTTTTGTGTCTTTTTGTTTAAACTGAGTGGACGCATTTTTTGAACAAGGATTAGAATCCACGGATTCTCCACCATTACTGTTTACAAATTCTGATGTTAGTATTTGTTTATCATTTTTGCAATAATAATCTGCACTTGTTTGAGTTTCTTGACAGTCCTGAACTGCAATTTCACAAGTCTGTTTTGGTAAACAATGTACACATGCACTGCGTGTAACTTGATTTGAACATTTTTGGCATTCAACAGACGGATCATTATATTTAGTTGATGAACGTCTAAAAGATTTGTGAGTACACTTTGCTACGTCTGTATGCATTGTGGAAGGTAAAGCAAATGTGCCTGGCATTGCTGTTTGCACACCTATGCTAGATGATTTGACAGTTCGATCGTATGTTGGTGATGCAGAGAGAATTTCTCCACCAATTTTTGATTGTGCACCTGCATTAGCAGTTGCTGTTTGCGCACAGCTAGTTCGCTTGCGCACACAGTGATTACTACTATTGTCTTGTAAAATAGGTTCGCAAGTGGCTAAATTGCAATGAGAAGACCATTGCTGATTCATGGGAATTCTGTGTATATCATCAGATGTATTTCTGAAAAAAAATAACTTATGAAGTATGCATTACAGTAAATAAAAATTCCTTGCTAATAATAACAGAAAACTAAAGAGAAGTACTTAACAATTACGCCCTCTTTACATTTTATAATAAAATACATGTATATGACAAAATAATGTTATAGAACCTTACCTACTAATATAAGCAATATCATTACCATATGTCAGTCCATTTAGTGGCTTATGCTTAAAATTCTTATCAGATTTTCTTGGAGATGATTTAGGCCTCTCTAGTTTTCGTGGCTGCTCTAACAATCTAAACCCAGACAATATTACAGTTTCTAATATGTGTCTAAACAAGAAATTAATAATGAATAATATATAAATGAAGCATACTTTTTTAAATTGCATAGATGAGTAATTTCATTTGTTATCCAAATAAGTTGATTTCTTTTCTCCATTTCTGCATAACTAACTAATTTTGAATCCCCTGAATCACTGTTACTACATTTTCTTAATTCATACTGTCGTTCTGATAATGTAGTAGGCATTCTCCAATTCACATTACGTTCAGAGTTATCAGTTGAATTTATAGAAGTTTGTCTATTGTGCACAACAGCATCTAAAAGCATTCGATTTCGATCAGGGGGTATACTATTTGTTGTTGTAGATTCCCCATATGGCAATTTACACTTGTCTTTTACGCAAAATATATTTTTGGCTTTAGTACTCTTTTGAGTTCGCTGTGGAAAAAAACATTCTGAGCTCTTTTCTGCATCCGTAGTAGTGTTGCTGCTCTGTTGACAATCATCAGTTCTTAAACCCATCCTTGCCTTTCTTCCATCCATTTCTGTTCTATCAGTGTTCCTATCAAATTTATCACTATTGCTACTTCCTAATGTAACTCCTTTTATTACACTTCTGTTGTTATCAACCACTTTTTGAGAACAGTCATTTTTCTTTTGAGGTTTCCAATCGTCGGATGAATCAGTTGTACTATGCTTCTTTGTTAACGCTTGAAGTATTTCAGCTCTATAAACTTTCCGTCTCGCATCGTCTGGATTCCAAGGTACATTATCCTCCAAATTGTGCTCTATCTTGTCATCGGTATATTTAGCAGTAACAAGTCTTTTTACTACGTGATGTATCAATCTTTTTTTAACTTGTTTGTCACACTTATTAGCATCCACCAGAGTTCGAAGAATGTTAACGCTCCTTTCTAAATCTTTTACTAAACTATCTGAATCCCCCCAAAGTTTTTCATTAATACTAGAGCTAGTGTTAGGAAGAGTGGAAGTGGAACAACCAGTGTCTACTGATGATACGTGGCTATCACTTCCATTTGGAACATTCTCATAAATATGTCCAGGAAAATATTCAAAACTGTTAGCTCTGCCAGTTACATTTTCATTTTCTTCTGGTTGGGGTGTTACTGACGTAGATCCATCTCTTGAGACTTCTGAACTACTGCGCTGTACTTTGTTTCGATGTATTTCTTTAATTTCTTTATTTTGTGATGTAGATTCATCACATTGTTTACTAAGTTTTTTTACATTTTGCACTTTATAGGTTCCTTTTGGGTTTTTTAAGATAGAGTGTAATGATTTTTGTAAACTAGCTCCTCTTTTTGGTAAAGGTGGTTTATCTCCTTGTAGGTCTGATACTTGAATACCAACAGATTCTTGGGTACAGGCGTCAAGACTGGTCTGTATTAATTTGTCACAAGTAGTAGGTTTATTTACCACAGTAGATATTGAAGATGTGGAATTAAAAATTAATGGTAAGATAATTTTATTTTTGTCTTTAGCATGTAGGTTCAATTCACTCTGACTTCTTTTTAAAATTAACTTTGTTGGTGACGATGTTAATACATTCATAGATGTACTTTTTTTTAAAAGTGAAGGAGGTGGACATACACTGTCTTTATGCACACCTTGTTTGCTGATCACTTTTCTCCCTTCTGTTAAACACTTTGTGGAAGGTATTTTAAATGTGAAGATTGATTTGGATGTATCGTAACATTGTTCTTTCTTCATTGAACTTTGGATAATAGCCTCTTGTTTACCGTCTTTCACTCTGTGTTTTTCACCCGAGTTCACATCACTGTTCGTAAGAATTCCTGGTACATGATTTTTAACAATGGGTGTTATTTCGAGTTCACTTTCTGACCCCGAAATATTGCCAAGCAAGGGAGTTGAGTTAGCATTAGGTACCATAGTAGTTCCTTTAAATTGAATGATTTTAAAACTTTGAATCGTTGCAGTTTTTCCTGATACACCAGATTCTGTTGTGCCTTCAGGATCTAATCTTAAAGCAGCGGAACACCCTCCTGCCAATGCCATCCGTTCAATTGTACTTAGCTTTTTGCTGTTTTTCTTATTACTTGGTAATGTATTAAAGTAACCTACATCTGCACCACTATCCCATTCAAGGGGTTTATGCGATGTTATACTAGAAGTAGGCGATATAACTTTTCTTTCAATACTTTCTGGTAGAGTTTCGTGACTTTCGTCTTTTTCCTCTTGTATTATCTCCGTTGGAATACACTTAAGATCGGGGGATGGAGATTGAGGGTCTGTTAAAGGCTGCACGTACCTAGACGATGTCTCTGTGCTTGACGATTGACCTATTAAGGGTGGCCTTACCCACCGACGCCGTTCTCTTGGAACATATGATTTCAAAGTATATTCTTGTCCGATACAATCTTGTCTATTTAAACCAGTTTCAGGATGCAGTTCAGATATGTTGTAATAACATTTTACAGTTTCCAATGCCGAAGATGGAGGCGGCAACGAGAAATATTGGTCCAAGTGTGAATTTTGAGAATATTTCTGACAATATTTGAGTACCTGCGTAGAAAGACTCCTGTTTGGTACATCTGCCCTTAAATTTGGCTGCATAGCTGTACCATGTGATGATTGCCATGGTGATGAATTAGAGGAACAGAAGCTGTGATCAGTTTTTTGTGTTTGCTTTAAACATGGATGTTCATTCGAAGATTCTAAATCTCGGAAACGACCTTCGCAGCTTGATTCTGAATCGTATTCCATACTCACGATATTTGCACTCTTACATCTTCATTCACAGGTTTTACGTAATGTCACGTTTAGACGAGATGAACGTTGTTTTGTCAAAATGCATTGATAAAATTAACACTGTTTCATTTGCTTACAACAGAATAAAGCTTCTAACAGCGGTTGTGCGAAATTATAAGGAGAAGGTTAAGACGCTATTACATTAAAGCATAAGTTAAACAAGATTACAGTGGATAATAATATGTTTCTACACATAGAAGAAAACCTTTGTTTTCTTAATTTCAATTTCAGTCTTGTATGTGCTATGTTGAATGTTATTTGTTGATATTTTAGCAAACACTGAATCGTTGCGACGAAAAATCAAATTATTGTTTACATCCGTTCAATATTTCCGGAAGAACTCACAAGATGGCGGTGAAATGTCATGTTGCGTGATACTCCCGCGTAACGTGTAATTCCATGTTCAGTCCAGTTCAGTCACGTAAATCACGGTTGGATCCAGTTGGATCGTTGGATGTGACTTTGCATCACTTTCAATCACTTTACAAACAAGTGTAAAACTGATGTCATTCACAAGTTAATTCACCATTTATATATGTAAAGTCTTCTAATTTCACATATTGATCACAATAACAGAATCTGTATTACTTCTCTCGAGTATCTGATCTAAACCGGCTCAAATGATTTGAATGCCCGAGTACCCATAGTTAAAGGGTTAGAGGTTATATTACAGTTTATTCAGTTGACAAATTTTCATTTATCAGCAAATAATTTATCGAAACACACTTTAGTATGCAATCAATGCGGCGAATTTTACATATGGGAATAAGCTCCAGAGTGCCACAGAAGTTAAAACTGTTGAATGACGTATCAACCACAAAAAACCAAACACTTTTGAATCGTAATATTCCTGTATGTAAATTCAATCATACAGAGACTAATTGTCAAAATGAAGAAAACAAAAAACTACTAGGAAAAATTTCAGGAAGGTTGAAATTAATATTTACATGTAAAAAATGTAGTACGCGGAACAATAAAACCATATCAAAATTGGCTTATGAAAAGGGAATAGTCATTGTAAGGTGCGATGGGTGTCTGAATAATCACCTTATCGCAGATAATCTTAGTTGGTTTACGAATGACAAAGAAAGAGTTAATATTGAATCAATTATGAGAAAAAAAGGAGAATCTGTGCGTAGGGTATTAAATTGTGTGGATGGATATTACGAAGCTGTTCCTCCCGAAGATCAAGAATTAAATGATGATACCAAGAGTGGTGAAATTAATGCTGAAAATGATAAAGATTACAAGAACGAGAATACTTTTAATACTACTCCAGGGACAAGAGAAAGATAGTCTAAAAAGGTGATGGAACTGTAATGTGAAATTACAATTTATTTGTTATAAATTTTTTGTACAGTGTACTCGCTGTAATGATAAATCGTATAAAGATAAATGTAATGTTGAACATATCCCTAAATTACGGGATGTCACTCAAGGTAAAATTTAAACACTCATCTCATATATTTGATACTTTTATGCAGTAAAGGAATATAAAAAATGATTTGCAAAAATTCTGTGGTATCGAACTTTCTTAATAAGAATATATATTGAAATGTATACAGTTTATATTTATATGTATTACAATATTGTTAGCTATACTAACTTAATAATACACTATAATCATAGTGAAATAAATAATGGTATTAAAATTATAAAAGTGTGGTATAGTTCTATTTATTTTGTTAAAATAACTGGAAAATATTGCAAAGGTTCTTGCTTTCAGCGAAATGTCTCTTGACACATAATATATATATATGCGTGTTTTAATAATACTAAGACTACTAATATAAGGACTAAGTAACGATGATTAAACAAATATCTCGTCTTATAAAATAAAGTGTCATATACATGTGGATATGTTTTGCAGAATAATTTCCAATGGAATAAATAAGCAATACAAGTGAAAAGAATAGTATTGCGCATTGAATTGTCATTGAAAGGAATACATCAACTTGTCCTTTAGGGGAAGATTCTGTACGAGCATAAGAAACACACAGGAATTCTTCTCTATGAAGTAATTAAAGATTGCTAAGTACTCCAGAATATATATCAGGGAATTTACGAAATTTGTTATAAAAATTCAGTCGAGTTTAAGGCAATAAGAAATTTAGACTTAGAATACTACTTAAGGCACTTATACATTTCATAAGGCACTGTAATCTTATGGTCATAGACTTAAATTAATGGTGTAAATAAAATATCCATATTTTTTGGATACACAGTGTAACTCATACTTGATAGTTAGGTCCTTCATTCCTAGATCATTTTGGCGCGTAGAAAAGTTATATTTGAGCTTTGTATATATATATAAAATATATACATATACACACACATATATATAGTGGAATTTCATTTTTCTTCATAAGCTTCGGTCTAGAATTGTCTTTTCACGTTAGGAGTTTTAATTACAAATGCATGACTGTTATCAGTATGTTCACACACAGCTACTACTCAATGTAAACAGTATATACTTTTATTCTTTCGTCGTAAAGAATGATTATTCTGGTCACAATATAGACTAGCATATTTTTCATTTTATCCCCAGGATCCTGCATCATTTAACAGCATTGATTCTTAACAATTTATCGAACAGGATGTAGAGTAGTCTTTATACTCGTTTTGGTTTTGATACAATGGCATATTCACTATCATTGAAAACCTTTTGCTTTGGCACTACAGCAGTATTGTTTGATGTTGTTTCGGAAACATTTGGTTTCTTTCTAATAATACCATATCCAAGGTGACTATCGTCGGCTAATCTAACAGCAGACATATCTTCGACTATGTCATAATTACCCCACGTAGTATTTGAATCGGTTAAAGGAAGATTAGAGCATGCACCATGGGAAGAATTGGAATGCATATCTTTGGAAGTATTGGAGAGATTGGTGATCTTGAAACCGGATTTATGGTTAATCCTGGCAGAGCCAAAATTTTGCAATACGTCATAATCCGAGTCATCAGAGGCTTTGCAAGATATGGTATGTATAGAAGGTGATGTAAAAATTCCAGATTCGTTTGCTATACTAGGATTTTGTGATGTCACTACAGGCATCATAGTTTCATATTGACTATCGTCATTATGATTCGATAGAGATTCATTTGGTTGTTTTTCGCAAGATAAAGTTAATCTCTCCGTGTGATGGATATTATCTATACCATGCGTTTTCCATGCATCATTTCTGATTTCTACTAAATCATAAGGATGCTTTTCATCCAATTCTTGGAGAGAACTGGCAATACTCTTTTGTGTTGCTTCTGGCGAGTTACAGTGATCTAATTGTCTATAATCACCACATGTTGGAGCATCTAGAAATTCTGTGTCAATATTTTTCTTTTCCATTATGGGGGTAAAAACATATTTTCTTGGTGGTTTTGCAGGTTTTGGTTTAATAATGGGTGGTATAGACTTAATAAATGGATTACTGTCAGAACTCGATGTTGAATTTAATTGCTTCTGAGAATTTTGCGATATCGTTGAAAAGTCAACATCAATTAAATTTGAAGTGGCTTTGGGAGATGGAGGTAATGGCGATCTTGACCCAGCTTCCATTGATAATGCAGCATGGTACTGAGCATCATTGCATTCTATATTTGGACTGTTTTCTCCATTAAGCATTTTTTTCATAGACTTCATTTTAGTAGAAATGGATCTAAAAATTTCTTTCTGGCTAGTATGTTCTAAACAAAACGATCCTTCGCCAGAGTCACATTTTCTTCCTGCTTCGAAAATAAATTTTCCATCCTTATATCCGTATCTTCTAATGTATCTGTACGGCCATGTAAACAATGCTATATCGCCATCTAATAATTTAATGTCAACAGCAGCAACTACCAGTGTATAATATCTAGCTTCTAATCCACACCGCTTAGATGCATCAGTTTCTACAACTTTAACTGAAAAGACACCTTCGCCATTTGTGCAATATAAATCACTGTTCTCTTCTAATATTTGAGATGCTAGTTTTTCTTTAAATGCAACAGATTGGAATGCCGTAATCCAGTTTCTCATATCAGATTCGGCATAACAGCCAAAATAGTGGATGCCTGTTTTAGTTACCACCTGTCGTGTAAAGAGTGAATATGAGATTCTATTACAAGATATGATTATCAATTATCGACCGTTAAGTTAATAGCAACGAATAACTAGAAAAGTATTTAGTAATTACACCACGTAAAATCTCCTAATGTCATTGTTAGATACTTGCAGTAAACACATGAGACTGATTGCTCGGTGTAATTTTTACGCATGCTTCCAGCGTGATGATTCGTGGTGAATGTAATTGTAACACAGCTTCTTCACGGTTATCGTAGATCTCAACACGTTCAAGTCCATAGTTACTAGCTTTAAATAACTGACAAAATCTTTTATGCCAAGTTTTCTACAAAGAAATAGGATTTTATGCGTTAAGTACGAAACCACAATCTTAAAGGTAATTACTAATCGTAAGAAAGAAGTGAGAAAGTTCTATACGGATAAGCTTATAAGGACAAAAGAAGTGACAGCATCATGGGACAACTGCATTCTAGGTTATTATGCATCATCGTTCGCTGATAACAATTCAGGATGTCACGAGATGTTATTGTCATCTCGTTGCATGATAGACGAACGATAGGGTGCTCCGTTATGAGTATACCATGCTACAACAACAAAATACAAATGCATGACAAATCTTCGAATAAACGAACCTTGAGTTGGCCAAGCATTCCTTGCGGTGGCAATAGTAAAATCCCTTGTATTAAAGGTTTCTCGGGCTCCATTGCAGGCTACTAAACATCAATCATCGGACATGTGTGTTTCGTGTACCCTGGATTCGTACCTTTATGCACCTTTATCGATGATTCAAAGGAAAAAGGAATTTTTCCACTTTCACTCGGACTCTTTTCGCCTTTTCTTTCCCTTTCACTGATACTCGTCTGGGCTCGATTCTACCGCTCTCCTCCACATGAAATCTGACAGTTTTACCGCAAATATTCAACCCATCATGGTGACTGGGCTTTGACATCTCACGATACGTTTTAACGAATGTCACTTATGCTGGATTACGCGAAAAAGGAGTACCCTCGCTAGTGCTCGCTAGTAGCACCAGTGACTATGACTATATACAATAAGACTCCCCATCCCCGTGTATTTGGCCCACTGGCCTACACCCCGATCTGGGGTATGCATACCCCATTACCGGCCAATGCAGTGCGCTGTTTTATCCATTTTCTGTCACAGCATTACCTTTAGCGACCCATTAAGCAGACTCCGTCCAGGGCAGTCGGTCAAAATGTGTTTCGCCAAATTACCGACTATGTACCTTTTTGCTCTCTTAGTTCCACGGCGAGGAGCCAGCCATTGCAGATGGCGCGTTTTCCCGTGCGAGACAGGAGGCTGAATTAATCCCATGTGGATGGCGAGTCTTATTGTATATAGTCACTGCTCGCACTGATGAAACTAAAAATCTATATGTAAACATGTGTTTAACACTTCTTGAATACGTATACTTGCATTCGAGCGTAGAGTCGTTACACGGAAAAGATATGAAGAAAATGTAGCCGTATGAGCGGCCATATTGGATTGATATTGACAGTGAAGTAACCGCCGTTTCTTTCCACTGTATTTACTCGTTTATCGTTTGATCCGTTCGTACGAGCATTTTTCGCTATACAAGAAGGTTCAAGCTTTCGATATGCATTGGACTCGTTGAGAAATAATGCACTGTAAGAGGGTGTGCAGGGCTCAAAATTTGTGTAATTTCCGCGATTCCTATTGGTTGACGAGTTATATAGCTTCACTTGAGTCCTGCTGTCCCTTAGCCGCCCTTAGTTCAGGCGGTTACTATATACATTACTGTTCCATGTTTGTGCATCGAGATCCCGCAACGAGATGTAAGTTGGAAAACGTAATATTTGCGAACTGCAACGTTACTCTTGAAGTTTCGTACAAACGATCGGCGTTTCAAAAAAGTACAGCTGATTCTAAAAAAAAAAAGAAAACTGCAAACGTAAGAATTTCGAGCAAAGTTTGCGAGATATCAATACGGTAGTGTCACGTATACCTACCTATCTTTCACAGAGTGTGAATTGTGTGAATATCTGGCGCATGCACAGCTTTTGTTCTCGATAGTTTTCTACTAATTCTGCGCATTGAAAAAATATCAAACCGTCAACGAATCATTTATCCGTGTCGTGTTTAACGGTTCATTTGAAAACTAAATATATGTATATACGAGATCGTCCACAGAAAACTGCATCTCATTTACAGTGGTATATCGTGCTTCTCCCATTATCATGAAACCGGTAGGCGCTACGAAAGTTTCTGCCGCCAAAACCACGGCTACGGAGGTTAGTATCAAATTAATTTACTTGGTTTAATTTAGTTGACATAGGCCAGTAACGTATATACAGAAACTTTATCGTAGACGCTTATAATTAACATGAATTGTGATATTGAGTCTGTAAAATGAGCTCTATCTCTGTGTACACAAGTGAAAATACGTATATTGTCAGCACATATATAGTTATGACCGGATACTTGCGTGAAAAAAATGAGTAAACAATTTAAACGTAATGTAACAGTTATTCCATAGAATTTCTTAAGAATCAATATTATTTGGACATTACATGAAAAGAAAATTAGGTTCATTCGAAATGTTTTGCAAAATAGAATAGGAGCAGGGCACATCGTAATTTTTTTCTTCTTATCAAAACAGGATAAGGTCAGAAAGTCTTTGCACAATTTGCAGCCAGCAGCTACCGACAAGGAAAATTTAGTTGGCGCAGGAAGAATGGTTAGATCATCTACATTGCCTGCAAAAGATATTCTTAAAACGTTAGTACTATTTTCAGCTTTACTATTAATTGTATGTTGTTCCGTTGGTACGGCAAAATTTAGTTAAAATGTGTTTACTTTTCAGAGAGGTAACTGAAAAGAATAATAAAAATGACGTTACGAAACGGAAGAAAAAGGATAAGGCCGTGCAAACGGCTAGAGGAGAAAAGATTAAAATTAATGTAGAGGACTTAACATCGGAAGGTAAGTTTATAACGATCCTTGGAATACAACGATGGTTACAGTATCACGCGGTGTAGAAGCCACTCATTTACTAGGTATAGGTTATATTAATTCAGTTTGTATATTATAATTTACAGCGGGTCCAAGTGAAAATTATTGGGAAGTCCTCGCTGAAAGACGACGAATAGCATTAGAAGATGCATTAGAAGAAAATAAAGAGTTGACAGAACGTGTCGCTAAATTGGAAGATGAAAATCGTATATGTAAAGAAATGCTGGATGAAACAAGAACGCTCGTCGAAGTCTTACAGGTATGAACATACCTATGTGAAACATGTGCATTGTTTATATATTAAAACAACATTTGTGTTCTTATTAAATGTGTAATAATGTGATTTATATGTTGTAGGAAATGATTGGAGAAGACAGGAATGACATAAATAATTCTTTGGAAGATAGTACTCTTTAATTTAGATTTAAAATTGTGGTTAATGCCATGAACATGCCTTATGATGTTGCACAAGATACCATCATCCCTTCATATTGGAGGCTATACACTACCTCATGATGAATATGTACCAATGTACAACACATCGAAACAAGGCCTTAACTAAAGCCATTAGTAAAAATAACAAAAAATTGTTTCACGTTGCACATACTATTTAACTATTACACTTAATATATTACTTTTCATTATCGTATAAACGTTAAGCAAAGGTTTGACTCAGTAGATTTTAAGATAATTCTGCAACTGTGTTAATAATGACGAGCTTTTCATACATTTAAGAAAATAAATCATTGTCTTTTCCTAAAGTAGATTTTTTCTGTAATCATCGATCTAATCTTAAATACTAACATGCGTTTTCATACATTATTCATAAATTATTTATAAAATATAATTCTAATTCAACGTACAAGTACCAATTCAGCAACCGTATAAAAAAGGCTCAAGTTTTTTATTACCAATGGATTTATTCACATCTGTAAGTTCATTTTATAAATCATTGTTGCAGATTTTAACATCTTCAATATGGAAGAAACAAATGAAATTCATAGCTTCTCACATAAGTGAGTCTGTTTCCGCCTAAGTCGGCCCTACCACTGTGTGTCATCTCATCATCAGACGCTCAGAGCTCATCGCGCGGACACTCCCTGGTGTGTAACGATTGTTTCTACTGTATTTGCGCGCTAATTACATATTCTCAAAGTTGAAAGAGTTCGTGGAGATTTATCGTTGACAAAACATAAAAGCGCAAGCATTGAAACGACTACTTGAAAAACTAGCGATACTTAAAATACACAGTAAGAAGCAGCACTGTTTATTTTCAGTGTCGTAGGTAGTTTCGTTGTATCCTCTGCACCATCGAGATGCAAATCATAATTACATCCCTCGCAAATAATCTACCGCTTATAAACTAAGTAGTAACGAAGTGTTCCACTTCAAATAGTTTACAAAATAGTGAAACGTAGAATTGACTTTGCCCTCGCTAGTCCTCGTCTTTGAAACGACGATATATGGACTGCACGTAAGTGAAGACGCATTTCCAATCAGGTCGACGCATCGACACCATATCCTCAACGTCCAGCAAAGGTGCAATACCAGCAACTTCGCTAGGAAAAGAATTCCTACATTAGTCAGAGGCGGCTTATCCACGAGTTCCACGTCTTCGCGGACATTGCCAATAAAGTAAGGACCATCATCATAAGCGCTAGGAAACTTACTCGGCTTTTGCAAATGCCAATGTGAAATTGTGCCTGCGGTTCTCCGGTCTCAAGGAATCGTAATCAAACGCATCTGGTCTGAAGTGATGAAGCAGGGCACAGAATGCCAAGCCATTGTTCCAGCTCGTAGAGAAATTGTCCAATTGTACGTTCTGAAAAAGACACGCGCGCATGCTTATACGACGGAGCTTAACCGCTTGCGTATCAGAGGGTTTTCACAGAACACGGTCGAAAAATGCCAAGGAGCGGGATCGCGCTCCGTCGATTGTGTGTCAAACAACGCCTATTAATTTAAAATAGCTGACAACGAAGTACGAAGGGCCGTACTCTCGTCTGTATTTTAGCAACGCTCGAACGTAAATAGTAATGATGCGGCGTACATGCGTCTGAAAGGTTCAGCGCATTTTGGCAATCTGTGACCACGCCGTCAGTTGTCTGTGTCGACGAAATGCGCTGAGCGTTTTCGACACGAAATCTGAAGAGGACGAAAGCGGTCCGTGGTACGCAAACGGTGAACACGTTCCGTGCCAAACCGTTTTTTAAAGATTTGCAGGTCAGGCCGCGTGGGGCGTATACGCCTCATGCTTTATAATCGCATTATTCCGATTGTTCACTTCTGGCATATGGCTTGCAATGATCAAAATAGTGCAAAAATCATAATTATCAAGAAGTGGCTGTACAGTTCAAGATGCACAAGACAACGAAGCAGTAAATTAGTTTTTCTAGGAATTAGTTTGACAAATGTCTGGCTGAACATTACTCTCCCAAGCGAGTCCTTGCCTCGAGCGGAAAGTTGAGCGTGGGGCGCACACGCCTCACGCTTTACGATTGCATTATTCCCATTGTTCGTTTCTGGCTCGCAATGATCAAAATAGTGCAAAAATCATAATTACCAAGAAAAGGCTGTACAGTTCAAGATGCACAAGACAACGAAGCAGTAAATTAATTTTTCTAGGTATTAGTTTGACAAATGTCTGGCTGAACATTACTCTCCCAAGCGAGTCCTTGGCTTGAGCCGGAAAGTTCAGCGCGGGGCGCATACACTCTACGTGGCACGGAACGTGTTAATACTAGAGGATCCCGAAATTCGTCTCGACGAATGCGTACCGTGTATTCCTTGGTCTTCGAGCGGCACCATGCCAGTAAACGCTCTTTTATCTGCGCCGCATTATCCCTCACGGTCGGCTCGGTGAATTTGAAGCGAAAATCCGCGCCCGGTGACTTCAGAGAACTAAAAATGGAAAAGGGCATATGACCAGGGATACGAGGATAGTCGCATCGAGGAGAGAACTCGTGCAATGACCGGTGTTTACGAAACAAAGCTTTTTCGCAACAAAGACACCGCCAATGACACTCGTATTTTCTCGTACGGAAGCTGGCGCTTGTCGCGATCGGAAGAAATAGCACGAATAAATAATAATAGCAAAGGAGAATTCGTATAGTTTATACGTTACGCGTGTACATGAATCTTCTAGTTGGAAGTGAGTCATGCGAGACAACTGGCAGCGTGCAACAACGGTACAGCCAAAATAAGACGAAACGAAGGCAAATGCGTTCTATTTATCACAGAATTGTGTGCTACACACAGGATTGGAAAATTAACCTTTTTCCACGAAATTCGTGCCCTTACCTCGGTAACGAAGAAGCGCTATGTTGCCGATCGAGCTGACGAAACTTGGCGAACGGTGATAATGGTTTCTTGCGAGCTGCAAAAGAAAGAGCGAAACACCAATTAGGAACAGACTCGGACGACAGGCTGGAAATGTTATTTACACGTGATGGTAATAAAAAGTCGGGTTCCAAAAAAGAAATTAGTCTCGCGATCGTAGAAACGTGAGACTTATTAATGGGATCTGCGAATTAAATGTTTCTATGCGCCTCGACCTCGTCGGGTGAAGATTAAAATTGTGAAGATTTTGTGGAGATTAGTTGTGCTGACGAGATCAAGGCACCATTGCCATTCTCTAATCAAAAAGTCTAAGCTAAAAATGCTTCTAGGTGTAGGCGTCTGACCACCCATCGATAATATTGACACAACCGCTTGGAATGCCACTCGGTGGGCCACTCGTGCGTATTTCCACACGCATTAGCAAGCGCACGTGCATTTAGGCCGCGAGGGCACCAGCGGGAGTGACGAAGGGGTAAAAAAGAAAAAAAACAAACTAAAACCGGTAAATCGCCAATTCACCGAAACAAGCATCCGCGAGTAGATCTCGCTGTTAGAGAGTAATTAGGAACGTCGATATTTCCGTGCTGAGTCGCGAGGACAACGTTTGGCCGACGATCGATCAGTTTCATGCATCTAGATTGGATTAATCGTGTCTATAGGCTGCTAATTTCAAGGCGAATCTTGCGATGAGTCTTGGAGACAGTTTGCTGGTGAGATGTGGGGGGCCAGTGGGATAGTATGGTTTGTAGTAGGCGCAAACAATCAAAACGCAAAGGACTAGGGGTCGTCAATGAGTTTTCTCACGTGGGATTGAAGTACGCTAAAGGGACCAAAACCGTGGGCACACACGCACAGCGGTGCAAAACTCTCTATACGCTACCAGCGCAACAAAAAGAGGATGAGAAAAGAAGGGCTGTGACTCACTGCTTTATTCGGGGATTGGCACGACCTTCTAGCGACTCTCAACGTCCGTCCGCAAAACTTTGTCGTGCCTCCGCGCGGACGAGGCCTTCTCCCTTTGCGCGCGGGAAAAAAAGGGAGGAGGCACGCGCGTTCTCTCTCTCTCTCTCTCTCTCCCTCTCTCTTTCTCGTCTACGAAACTGTACGAGACACACGATTCTCGTAGCTCTTTTTTTTTTGTGTTCGACGAGGCGGAGACAGCTGCTCGCTCTGTACACAGGAAAAACTTCACTTCGTAGTAAACGCGAAGGAGCGACGCGCGAGGCCTGGATTTTCCATTTGCCGGGTTGCTCTTCTTCGTGGGTCGATGATCGAAGGTCGATTCGGTTCGAAGGTCGAGGCGTCGATCCCCACTCTCGCGGGAGTGGTCGAGCGAATTCGATGAGAAGTAAGAAAATTCGACGGGTAGGTGTGAGTGCTGGGAAGGGGAAGTGGGCTAGTTAATTCGGGAGGAGAGGCTGGAATGATCTGGTCCAGTCGTGCGCGGATAATCCACCGTGCGAAAAAAGCAAACGTTCTCTGCGCGGCCTCCGCCAGCTCTCACGCGCGCACGCGATGCCAACGATAAAACTTCGATTCGCATTTCGCGCGAAACCGCTACCAGGAGATAGCGCACGATCTTACCAAGGCTATTTTTAACCAAGCGGTAACGAAACGATTAAACGGAGGGAGGTGCACCGATCAAGCGTTCTCCTTGCGACTGATAGATACCAGGATGAAGCTCGTGCCACGGACGACTTTGTCGATTGTTCTTCGTTCTTTCTTCTTTACTTTTCTTCCTTTTCTTTGTTTATCTACCGGTGGCTTTAGTCACGCGCGCACGCGCCCCGATTCCACTCCACTCGTCGCGCTTCCGCCGATTCTCGTCGAGGCTAAGCGCGGAGGAGAGGAATGAAAGAAGGATTTTTAACGAGAGAAGAAGGTTTTTGAGCCGATCAATAGAGGAGACGTTGCTCGGACTTGGTCGCTTCCTCGAACAGATCGTCGAAGACCTTGTCGACCTCGGCGCTGTTCAGGCTGCTCAGATTTGATATCGGCACTTGGCACGCTGGTTGCGGAATCGTCAAGCGCAACGACGAGTTCTCGCTGATTCCAGGCATGGTCTGACTACGGGACAACCCGAGCATGCCCTTGGTCGGATGCTGGGTTGAAGATCGTCTGCCCCTCGTCACCTCCTTTGACGTTTCGAAGGTGCTGCTACTGGTGAACGAGTTGCCGAAGTATCTGCGTATCTTGTCCTCCATTTTCTTCACACTGTCCGACGAGGAAGACGCCTCGTACTGCTTAGACCGTAACTTCAAGGAGGACGGTGATCTTGGTTTAGGAGGTTTCGGGAGGCCGGAACTGCGTGGTGATGCTGGCAATTGACTCCCGGAGTTCTCCACGATGTGGTCTCCGATACGACTCGCGTGACCTTGACGATGAGGAGGAACAGTCGTACCGGTTGATGAGAGGGCCAGTTGGTGCCAGGATTCCGATTTTGATAGGACTATCGATCGAGACGGCTTATTCGCACAGGACACCAGGTACTCGTCGCTGGAATCGATTGGATTCGCACCATTTGCTACTGGAGAACGCTCCTTTCGTATGGGTTTGCTCGGTGCACTATTCGGTTGCTCGTATGCTTCTCTCAAGGTTGTTACACGGTTGGAGATTGAGTTGGAGGATACGCCGAGGCCGATGGGTGACGTGGATCGTTCGGTTCGTCTTGAGACGTCTGGCGGGGCAAGGAATTTCGCAGATTGATGGACGTCCTTAATCACGGGTGATCGGTAATCAGCCTGGTGCTGGTCCTTTACACGTGGTTGGTACTCCGGTTGACGGATGTCCTTGGAAGGTGGTCGGTATTCTGGTTGACGGACGTCCTTGGTAGGTGGTCGGTACTCTGGTTGACGGATGTCCTTGACGGGTGGTCGGTACTCCGGTTGACGGGTGTCCTTGACAGGTGGTCGATACTCTGGTTGGTAAATGTCCTCGACAGGTGGTCGATACTCTTGCTGGTGAATGTCCTGGAGAGGTGGTCGATATTCTGGTTGTTGGACGTCCTTGACAACAGGTGGTACGTACTCTGGGTGGTGGTCGAGCATGGCACCACTCGTGTTCTGCAGACGACGCATCAGGCTCTGCTGTAGAATGTTGTGTCGACGGATTTCGTCCTCTTCTGGAGTAAGTACCCGATTTTCCGAGGTTGGTCGTGGGCGAGACCACGAGGAGGAGGATCTCGAGGGCGAGGGCGTGGAAGATCCTCGGGAGGTCTCTATTCCCTCTTCCGATCTAGCCTCCGGACTACCCACTGATGCTACAGTAGCAATGGCGCAAGTGTATCTCGTGACTACTCCGACTTCAGGGCTGATGTCTTGGTTCTGAATGTTTTCCTCGTTGAGGAAGTTATTGTTCACTCGGTCAGGATTGTTCCAAGTAGAAGAATCGCGTTCTGCATAGTACGACGGATTCTGGTCCCGGTCCGCGAAGCAAGGAAGCGCATCCGTGCTCGGACATGTAGAATCTTCAAATTCCTCTATTCTGTTCTCCATCGTGGACCTTGAGGTGGGGGTCTCTTGGTAGCGCGAGTCTTTTTGAAGACGCTCATAGTCTGAACGTGGATAATCGCACGGGACGATGTTCGAAAAATTGTTGTTTGTGGAACAAGATAAATTCACTCGTCGAAGCTCGTCGTCGTGACCTTCTACGGTTTCTTGACGATCTAGGGGTTGCACAGGCTCGTCGTACCTCGAGTTCTCGTTCCGAGGTGTTTGTACCGAGGCATTGTTGCAAATTAAAGCTGGATTCTTTGATAGTTTTGGTCCCACCCTGAAGGACCGTACGTCGCAAGGAGCTTCTTCTTCGTGACCCGTTTGCACGGCAACGGACGCGCTTCCACGGAGAGTCGCGCGCGAGTAATCCTCCTCGCCGACCTCGGGCACGTGAGATGACCTTGGAAACGAGGACGGCCCCGTCGTCATCGGACAAGCAGGCGCGCGAATGTTCCTTGGCTCCACTTCGACTCTTCTTGTGTTTTCCTCGCGTGGTCCATTTGCTTCCCGTTTCTCCGAAACAGTCTCAAATGAGATCTTCCCCTCCACCACCCCGGAATTCTTTCCGCGAATCGATTCTCGAATTTCCTCTTGCCTTCCGTACGTTCCCGGTCCATGCGGCTTCTTCTTCGAATCCGACAACGAAGAGCTGCCACCTTTTCCCACAAAAGGTGCAAACTGTTTGCAAAAATTCCGATAATCTATTCGCCCGTGTTTTGGAACTGGACCGTTTGGTCTTGCGTCAGAAGTCTCCTGGTCGATCCAAGGCGGTCGAACAAAAGCTGGCCTATCCGTGTTCACGTGAACCCCGACTGGCTCGTTCACGCGATTGGGCAAAATGTTTGGATGATTGTTCTCGTTTTCTCTGTCGAATAAGTTTTTTGCCTTTTCGAGAAGACCGTTTCCAGGTTGAGAATTCTTCCTTGGCCAGTGGTACGTGGGAGGAGCTTGCTTAGATGTGCCATAAACTGGGGCGGATTTTTCGATCTTCCGGAAGGGAGAGGAGAGCGCGTGTCGGAAACCGTGACTTTCCAAATTTCCTTCCTTGTAATTCATCGTCGACGGACCGTTGCGGAAACCAGGTTCCGGAGACGGTTTCTCACCAAAGGGGTTTGCAGAGGTGTTGGTAGGGGTAGTTGGTCCAAATCGATGGGCCACGCGTGGTACCACCCCAGGTGCTCGCTTAGGCATGGCCTTCGATTCGTTCCAAGGTGCTTTCGATTCGTTCCAAGGTGCCTTCGATTCGCTCCAAGGACCCTTAGAGTCGTTCCAAGGATTAATTCTTGGACTGACCTTGTTCTCGGCCTCGACCTTGGAACTGGGCTTATCAAACGCGGTCTTAATATTCGAGAACCGATTGTTCCAATTCTCGTTGGTTAACGCGGACAGGTCCGTGGTCTTTGGGTGCCCGAAGCTCTTGAAGACCGGTCCCACGTTCAAGCTAGGCCCCTCCACGTTCTTATTTATCAAAGCCAAGAACTTCCTGTCGTTATCCGTTTTCGGCTGGAAGGATGGCACGCCCACGATGTTCACGGGATTGCAAGTATTCCGATCGCTCACGTTAATCGGACGTCTCAAGGACACGCACCCTGAACCGTCCTGAGCCAGAGACTCGGCTTGCAACTTCAAGTAGCTAGGTATGTCTATGGTATTGGCGCGCTTGATCTTCAACTTCTTAGCGTTGAACTTATTGCTGCTAC
Source organism: Tiphia femorata (assembly GCA_944319695.1). Lineage (NCBI taxonomy): Eukaryota > Metazoa > Arthropoda > Insecta > Hymenoptera > Tiphiidae > Tiphia > Tiphia femorata. The sequence continues at coordinate 6,480,320 of OX090899.1, forward strand.
CAATTGCACACTTTCCCGCATTCAAGGACGAATCTCCTCCCCGCTGACGAAGAGCAGCCACCAATTTACCAACTCGCCCGGGGTCTTCGGCAATCCCGTTTGCCACGACCTCGTCCTCGTTCGACCTAGTTCCACGCTGAACACTCGACGAAGAATTCGAACCTCGTCGCGCACGATTCGCGTCCGTTTGATGTACCACCGCTGGTTCCGGATGCTGCGCGATAACGGAAGCGTTCTCGGCGTACACCGACGGAACTACCTCTCCACGAATATTGTTACTCTCCCGGCGCGGTTCCTTCCACTTGTCGCGCAACGACTGACGCTGATTAATAACGTCCTTCGTGTACTTGTCGCGCACTTCCTCCTGCCTTCTCTCAAGCCCGTTGTTTACCGTGGTCTCATTGGGTGCCAACGAAACGACGGTAGATACGATGGTCTCGTTGCTCGTGGGGGGTGGTTGCGCCTGCGCAAAGTAATAGGTACTTCTCTCCTCCTCCAACCACTTCCTAGCCTTTGCCAACTCCTCCGCGGAAACTCCTATGGTGTGCCTGGTAGCGCGTCTTTTGCGAACGGGAACAATCGGTGTCGAAGGGTCCACGTTGGACGGAGCTGTCGTTTTCACCTCCGGAACGAAGTTAGAGCGATCCTCGACCGTTTCGGTAGTGGTGGGCACTTGCAGTCTGGAGATGAGACTGGACACCAAGCGAAGGAGGTGTAACTTGCTCGAGGGATCGGAAGCAGTTCCGTGTTTGGCCAATGCCGTGACGTCTATTCTCTCTAGAGTCTCTCTGAGACGTGAGAGAGCCGTGCGAATGTCGGAGACCAAGAGGTCCTCCAGGAACTTGAGGTCTTTCTTGAGCTCGGGATCCTTGCAGCCGAGGACTGCCTGTTCCATGGAATTGCGAATCCTTTGGTCCTCCTCGGAGTCGATCCCGGAGTCTTCGGTGAGGGCTGCGGTGCCGGTGCCGACACCGTCGTCTCGACGGCTTCCAGCTGCCAATGAGAGCTCCAGCGCAGCTCTAAGACGCTCTACCAGTACCGGCAATGAATTCCACTCACCCGAGTTCTCGCTGTCGCGTCGTTCGACTCTCGATTGTTCCGTGCTACCGGTCTCGATCGAACGGTTCCTCCCTTCGTCCTTCCCTTTCGTTTCGATAGGGGTTGCCGTTGCTGGTGGTGGTAGCGAGGTGGTCGGCGGTGATGGCGTCACTGGAGGTGACGGCAGCTGCGGTGGCGTCTGCCAGGGCGACGCTGGCGTCGTTATCTTCGCTGTGCCGGTGTCGATGTCGCTTCCGGTGGGCGCTTCGTCGAATGCTGAAAGCAAAGCGATACGGAGACGAGGGTTGAACGTAGTCGAGCAGACGCCGAGCGAACGGATCGCGGAGTCGCTTCGAGGACGCTTCTTTTTTTGGAGTAGAGTCCGATAGATGCGCGCGCGGCAGTTTTTATTCCGTGATGTTGGGGGGGTTGGGCGGGTGAGACACGTGACTGAAAGAGTCCAGAGTAGCTATTGCGGTGCTAGAGCGAGTGGCGAAGAAAAACTGGTGAAGAGAAGTGAGTTAGAGACAAAGAGAAGCGAGATTCGGGGAACGGAGAAGTGGGACGGGACGAGGGTGGAACGTCGACGAAGAGAACGTACGGAGGAAGAACGAGACGAGGTGGTGGAGGAGAAACGGAGTGGTAGAGTCAGAGGCAACCGGATAATCACCACCACCGGTATCGACTGTCGCGCGGTGTTCGGCCTTTATTTAAAACGCACGGGATTCTCCGCGGGATTTATTTTCGGTGGCTCGTTCAACGCCTCCTAGCTGGCACGATAGCTCCGACGTAGATCGTAGTGGCGCATCGTACGCACGCACACCGTGATTGCGCACACGGACGATCTCACGGCGGTGTATCGTGACGAAAGCAAAGTAGGAGCCGGATGCGTGCCGATCGTTCCCGAAATTGTGCCGAGCATCACGAACCTGATTTCAGAGCCTCTTCCTTCTCCCACTCCGATCTCTTCTTTTCCTCACACCGTTCCGCCTCCTGTCTCTCCCTCACGTCCTCCTCCTTCTCCGGGGACTCCTCCTTGGAGAACTTTTCCTTACGATACACCGGCGCGACCCGTGGCTCGTCCAAGGAGTAGGATCTCTCGGGATGCACCTTAGCTTGGATCACTCGTGGGTTCTCCACCTGTTGGGCCACTTCACCGTAATCTGCAAAAATTTCCTTTAAGCGTAATCTCGTCGTGGCGACACTCCGCAAATTCCGTTAAGAACGTCGATACGCGTTACGCTCTTCCGCTTCCTTGGAACGATTCCTCTCGTAACGATCGGGTGCTCACCTTCGACCTCCGACATTTCGGCCCCGGGGTGACTCCGGCCTCTCGCACCTAGAAGCACAAACGACGAAGAAACGAGCACCCTCGTGTATCTGATCTCTGTGTAATCTCCTCGATCTCGTTCGAGGTGGCGAACGTGAGGACACCCGCGTGAATTCCGCGACGCGAATTAGACGAGGTAAGGTGTGGACTTTGCTCGCGCGTACCGCGGAAGCTTCGCCGCGGTTTTGGCGCTTCGACTAGCGCGGAGGCTCGCGCAAAAATAGCTGTGACCCGTTTTCGTATATACGGAAATTAGGAACTATCGCTAACGGCCTCTCTCTCGTAACGCCAATCACGTCGGCGCAAGCGGCGTTACCAATATTGGAGGTATCGCGAAATTCCACCTTCCGCGAGGAACCACCAGGATTGGTCAGTCAGGATTGGTCGGTCGAAAAGGGCGCTTGGCTCCACTCCATCCCCGTCGAACGGCTCGAGCGTCGAACGTGTAAACTGTTCGTCAACGTCACTCCCACCGTCGATGCTTTAAGAGAGATCACGCGAAGTTTCTCAGGTTCTCGTGAATGATTTTTCTCACAAGATCGTAAATAGCTACGGGAGTGAAATACGCGTAGGTGGAGACCACCCCGGATCCTAATCGCGGATAATCCCACGATTTATTACGCGAACGATGCCAACAGGTGCTGGAGGTCGTTCCCGATTCTCTGAACGGATCGACCAGGATTCTCCATTAAAACAAAGCTCCGTGATCGACGGAAGGAAGTCAATCGGCGTACGCGGGGCGCGGAGAGACGATCGCGTAGATAGAGGCGAACGAGTGCGCGTGGTGCCATGAGGACGCGCTTTATAAATAGGCCGGACGAGAGAGAATCTTCGCGGCTGTACCTTGCGCGATAATCTACCTCGCGATGCCAGGCAACGATTTCGAGGATGCTCGAATATTTCCACCTACGCTCGAATCTCCTGAAATTTTCAGACTGACCGGCTGCTTCTCCTGGTGGCCGATCGCCCGGACGCGCCCCGATTAACAAACATCTCGATCAACGTAACGCGCTCTCGTGGGAGATCTTCTGTTCGGAGGCACTCATCGAATTCCCCGTTGCTCCGTTTAGACCCGCGTTCGGCCGTACGACGAATCAGGGTGGAACCGAGACATTTAATTGCCACTGTGTTCACGGCGCACATTCACCATTCTCGAAGAGGAGGATCACACCCATCGCCACGATGCTTTTACTCTTTACCTTCGAAGGAGGGTCGCGGGAGAGATACGATGGGGGGCAGAATTGAGGAGTGGGTATCGAGGATCTATGCGCCGAGTAGACTGCGCGCGAGCGACGGTCGCGTCGCGACGCCACCGGACTCTCTCTGGTTCCGGTGGTTTTTGGCCGCTCCTCACTGGCGGTGGCGGTAGCGGATCATCCTCGGCTACACCAGCGCGCTACCGTTAAAAGCATAGCGTCACCCAGACCAAATTAAACGTCCCGAAATAGGCGAGAGTTATTGCCGTTGGTGTGTACCGTCCGCGCGGCCTGGATGCATACCGCTCGGCGCGTCTCGCACCCTCCACGAACGCCGTCTCACCCCGTCAGGCTCGCTTCCGCTACCGGTCCGACCTTCTTTCCACCACGACCGAGTTTTTCGCAAGGCTCGAGCGGAAGTCGCGCGAAAAGAGCGCCGGTCGTCGAATCCGCGGATATCTCGCTCTTCTGCGCTCCCGTTGAGAATTCAGGGACACGGAGCTCCCTAGGAGAGGGACACTGACGTCGGACACTCTTGGATATAAATATCTCGCGAGATTTTCAACGTAAAAACAGACGAGTTCTCTCCGTCTGTGAGCGTCCCTCTCTCTCTTTCTCTCCGCATGAAATTATTGCTCGTAATTTTGCAAGGAGAACCGACGACGTGCGTAGTCACTTCGTTGCAGGCTTCGAGTTTATTGATGCTCCTCCTGCTCCGAGATTTTAATCTCCTCCAGTACCCGGAGCTGTATAAATTACTGACGTAAAAACTGTATTACTGAGAATCATGTAAAAAAGTAGTTCACTCGGCATTCTTGTCCTAGTGGAATTGAAAGTTCTCTGCAGAGTTTTCTGGATCTAATTTGGAACAGTAAAGGTTCCGGGGATTATCGTGCTGCCGTTAATGATAAATCTCGTCCGTACTGCATGGCGGATAGTCTAATTGTAAGCCGAGTGGTTAAGATTCGAGCGGTTGCGGTCGTCGATGTCACCCACGTGCCACTCCGAATACCTTGCGATCCATGACCGCGTACCGAGCGTCCCGACGACGTGTCGTCATCCACGACGACACGATCGTCGGTGGTACCGGTCGGAACATACTCGTATAAGCTACGTCACTCGAATGCGCGCGCGGCTCGCATTGTGATTTTCGAAGAAGGCGAATCGTCGTTCGCTCAGCTGATCCTCTTCCATCTCTGTCTCTCTCTTTCTGTTCTTCTCAATCCTTACCAACAAGTCCCAACCACCCCTTCCCCCCTCCTCCTTGCGACCCCACTTTTTCCCTTTCTCTTTCTCCATCGCGCGAATGTCTTCAGTACCGGCCCCACCTGTCCAACCTTCCACCTCCTCCTCTCCCTTCGAGTTGTCGTCGATGGGTCTACGGTGGTGGAAAGCACTTTCGAAGCGAAAGGAGGGAGACCCCGTTAACCCGTACCCGAACTCTCAGTACACGTCCCGTGCTCGTCCTGCCGATACGCGAGGAAGGTCCGCCTATCGTCGAAAGTCCTCTCCTCGCCCTCTGTCATCGTTCGCGGATTTCGCAACGTTCGTTGCTCGTGGCCTTGAATGCGATTGCGGGAAAAAATCGCGTCAATTGTGAGAGAGCGTAGAGAGTCAGCAGTGGCGTGTTGTGCGTGCATCGTGCTCGAGGTGAAGACGCGCAATAGGTGGTGCTTAACGAGAGGTTCGCTTAACGAGGTGACTTTCTAATTTTTCGTCGTCCCTTTCGATGCCCGATCCTATCACCGTTTCCTCCTGCGTTAGCCGGAGCGATTTTCTGGGAAGATGAAGGGATGGTTCGACGCATTTCGCAGTGACGGTGGCCCGACGCTCTACAGCTACAGCAATCGGACACCAGTGACCGGAGACGTGCCACTGGTAATCGTGTTCGTCATATTCGGCACGATATTCACGGCATTTCTCGTCATTTTTCCTGGAATCAGAAAAGAGGTGAGTCTAATGTGACCATTTGAAAAATCACCGAGCGCTTTCCTTGGAAGCTGCAAAGGACCGTGGAATTGTTTACGTTGTTTGTCTTACAGCGCTTGACCACCTTCCTCACCGTAACTCTGAGCCTGTTCGTTGGCGCTACGATACAGGGTAAGAATTTTAAGTAAACGATCGGAAAAACGTTCCAAAGAATCCTGTCGAGATCGAGTTTTTATGACTTTTCAGTCGCTCAGTATGGCTCCTCGTGGCACACCAGTTCTGCCACGATCGTCAGCTCCTACAGCGCCTTCTCCAAGCACAGAACCAACGCGGAAATTGGTGGCTACATCGGTTTGATGCACATAAATATTACCTACAGACGTGAGTAATTCTGAAACGATAGTGGTTCTCGTTCCCTCGATTGAGCGCGCACGGTGCCCTTGGGCCTAGTCACGACCTTGGTTAATCCGAGATTAGATGGGTGATCTATTTTCTCGTTCGACCGCGATCTCTCTAATGCTTTACCTTCCGCAACGTCCAATTTCGCGGTTACGTTCTTGCGATAACCGATACGGCTAATAGTCGGAGACACAGAAACGTTTTTACAGTGCTACCCAATGCCGAGCATCCGCACGACGATGTCGAATACAACGAGAGATTCTGGTGGAGAAATTCAGGAGAGATGAGCGACTCCTTCAAGCAGGCACTTTATCAAGGAGCTCCGTTTCCCATTGTGTCCTTGGCCGAGTACTTCAGTCTTCATCAAGAAGGATTCTCTTGGGGCAGTAGATACCGGGAGGCAGGATATTACGCGTCGATCACACTTTGGTGAGGAAGCGAAGGTCATTTGGATCTTTCGTGCGGGATTAGGTGCTTGTTACGTTCGCTAAAAGTCCGAAGTTTTTTCACTCTTATCACGAGTGAAGACCATTTCTCGCAAACAGGACTTCCTTCGCATCTTGGATAATGATGAACTTACTGCTAATGGTGGTGCCACGATACGGAGCATACAGTATGATCCTCACCGGTCTCTGCATGCTAATTACCAATTTAATATACTGGGCCCTACTCCCGTGCGAGCCCCTAATCGCTCACATCGACGGATCGATTCTCGCGTTTGATTTAGGCTGGAATTACTGGATAGTTTTACTAGCAGGTGAGGTTCTGTTTCTTTTATCGTGTCTCCGTTAACAATACCACGTCGAGTCTAGAATGGAGAATGGAATCGTGTTGTGTCGTAGGTGTCGGATGCCTTCTAGCGGGTATCGTGATAACAGCGATCGATCTGATATTTCCTCATCAGTTTTCAACGATACTGGAAGTGGACTACGACACGCCTTACGATCGTCACGTTATAATCGAGGAGAGCTTCGACACGCGAAACGTTAGAAGAAAATTACCGAAGATCGAGGACTCTCTGGGCGATCGGTTAATGAGGTATTCCAGATGGTCCAACCAGGCTGTCTGAATGTTTAGGAAGAGGACCAGAGAAATCGGAGCAAGCACCAAACGCAATAACGTCAATTGTCTTTTTCAGTCAACTTTCTTCTAAGCTTCAGAATCGCAGTATGGGCACAGAGGAGACGCAGGGGGTGATAAATCGCGCGTACACGTCGCACGAGTCTTCGGAATTTCAGCACGAGACGAACGATGGATCCAGCAAGAGCAATTGGTCGTATCCCTTTCCCTTGACGCCGCGTAGAGCGGTCACTTGATCTCCCGAATTTGAACGATTCTTAATAAAATTTACAATTATTTATACAATGTCGCCTTCTCGTTCGAAGTTTTATAAAAAAAAAGGTGGTGGTTTGGGAAGAAGTGGACCGACGATCGACACGCTCCTTCGGTTCATAAATAAGAAATGTAATACTCTTCATAAATAGAGCGCGCACGGTGACGCACCATTATGTACAGTTCGTGATCCTTGGAGGAATCGCAGCAGGAAATTGCGTAATTCCCTCGAGAATATAGTTTCTAGAGCGATCCTCGCGGATCCGTCGAACGGACTAGCCAAAGTTCTCGAAGTGATGAATAAAGTACGGTAGACGTCGGCCCTTGTTCACCTCGTCGCACGCCGACATGACGCTCTTGGTCAAAGGCCGAGGCCCACAGCTGAACACTCCTATTTTGCTGACCTGAAAATATTTTCTTTGTCAATCGCAAGCGAGACGAGAACTAGTACACGGTGGCTGGATCAACGAGTACTCACGTAACTGTGCTTCTTCTGAACAAACTTTAAAAATGAGGTCATATCCGGGCGGCCAAAGTGGTTTATGGCCTTCAGGCCGGTGAATATACTCTTCTTGGACAGCCTTTGAAAATGGTTCTCGCATATATACTGAAAACATTAGACGAATCACTTTTATCCTCCTTCGTATGTGGTTAATCACGAATAGTCATTATTTTGACGTACGAGCATAGTGGTCCTTAGATCGAACTTATGAAAGAATTGCGTGATAAATATGTGTATCTCGAGAACGTCCGTGACATCCTTCCTCTCGACGTCCCTAAGGACATCGATGAACCACTCGAAGTGCTTGTGGGAGGGACATATCCATAGGAAGTAGACCTTGCGAGGAAATTAGAATTTAGTATCGTAGGAATTGTCGATTACCTCAACCGACTTACCTTCTTACACGCCACTCCTGAATACCTATTGGTGGAGGTGCCAAAGACGAGATCGTTGAGCATCGAGGCGTAAGGAGTGACACCTATGCCACCGCCTACCATCACAGCCACCTCAAATTTGTACCAGTCCTGATTGCCACCACCGAAAGGGCCCTCTATGCGTATCTTGGGGTGCTCGTCCTCGGGATTGTAATTGCAGGGGTCAAAGTAGTTTCTTAATTTCCACGTCCACGGTCCCTGGGCCTTAATGTGGCACGAGAGAAAGTTCTCGTGCGGCGCCGAAGTGAGCGTGAAAGAGTGGAATTCGTTGGACCTGAAAGCTGTGCAGGAAAGTCTGACCCATTGTCCGGACAGATACTTCAAGTTAGGCGGTCGGTAGAACTTGATCTTTATCACGTCCGAGGGTAGGAGTTCAGTTTCGATGATGTCCAATGCCATGTACTTGGTACGAAGACTGACCACCTGAAGACAACGCATCCATTAAAACGTGCGATCCAAATTCTCCATTGTACACGATCGAAAACTCACTTTGTCCAATGCGTAGACAATCGCTGGCCCTATGAAGAAGATCCAAAATCTGGGTGCACCCGTTAATCGTGCGAGACCGTGGATGAGCGACAAAGCGTAGAGTACCACGTATAGGCTGTGCGTCGACCAAAAGAACTTGTACGCTTTCTGTCGTACGGTGGGATGCGCGAAAACGAAAATAATCGTCATCACGATGAATAATAAGATTCCGGTCAAACCTACGTCGTGTTGTTAGGAAAATAAAAAAATATATATTGAATGGTAAAGAAGAGACAGTGTTCCTAATCGAGAGATTGAAATAACGTTGGTGGTAGGTCCAACTCGTTGGACTAAAATGTGCATACCTACCAGTTACCGTCCTGAAGAGCCAAAAAGAAATGGTGGGCCGCGCATCGCTCGGAAAACTTATTTCACTGGTCAGGCAGCGCAGATGTGCTATGGGTTGAGTGGATACGTGATAGAAATTTACTATGTGGCCAACAGTGTGAAGAACGGAGAAGAAGAGTGCCGTGCACGCGGCGATCTTATGAAATTGAATGTGCGAGTCCAGAGGGATGTACTGTTGAATTGAAAATTCTTTCAGCTTCGTGAGAAGATTCCTGGACATGGTTAATAGCAGGAGACTGTAACAGAAGGACAGAGCAGCGGCTGATCCTCTTGTAATAGCAATGCCCACTCCCATTATGTGTCTCAGATCCGTGTGTTCGGCCATGAAGGAATAATCTAGAAAGGAAAATGATTTATTCCGTCAGTCTCCAAATTGGAACAAATAGGATGTGCTTGCTTTCGCGCTTACGTATAAATCTCTCGACGAAGAGTGCTATGGTGACGACATAGAATACGAAGAGGTAAAAAATATTTTGACGATTCTCCTCGAGAAACGTCGACATCGCGTCCCACTGTTTTCGGCCCCAACTCTTCGAATCCTCCGGCGGAAGTTGATCGATGTGGAAACTCGTCATCCTTGCGACATTGGTCGACGTGTCGAGGAAATTTTGTTTAGCTCCTTTGCAGTCTAAGCCGATAGCCACGAAGTCCCCTTTGTACTCTTTCATCATTAACTTGAAATCGTTATAGGTGAGGTACTCCTTCCGCTCCAATCCTGCGTCCTAGACAAATCAAAAAATACTTAGAATATTTCACAATGAAGAACGGAGCAAGATCAGAAGCGGCATACTTGAAACATTCCATCGATTAATTCCGTGACGTGATCGTCCGAGAGGCTTGTCGTTCGCGCGATCTCCACCAAAGATCTCAACATTTCCGACAATTCCTCTTTGTCTATTACCCCATTGCTGTCTTTGTCGCACATGTCGAAAATAATGCGCAACTTGTCCTCGGTTTTCCCTCTCGAGAAGAGCAGAACGGTGTCCAAAAATTCCTGAAGAACGGATTACGTACGAATTAATGATGGCCTCGAACGAAAAGCCCAAGAGCCATTAGGCTCAGAAATGCAGTTCTGAGGTATGTAGGTACCTGAAACGAAATCCGTCCGTCTCCGTCTTTGTCGACGATGTTGAACATTTTTTTGACGAAGACGGCGTCCGCGCGCATACCGAGAGCACTGGCGAACTCGCTTTTCGACAGAGACGTACGCATCACGGTTACGACTTCGCCGGTGTCACTGTCCTCGGATCGTCTTCTCCTTTCACCAGGTCGCAGGCCAAAGGTAAGCGCGTAGGCCTCCCGAAAGAACTGTCGCGAGAATAATGAGAGTTACGAAAGTCTCTGGACTCTTTGAAGCCCTAATTGCACGATCGATTAACTTGGAGGGTATGATCGTGCAGGTTGAAGCACGCTAACCTGTTCGAGCTTCTTTTGGCGGCGCTCCTTCGTCTCGGCCTTGGCCAGCATGATATCGCCGCTTATCTGCAGAAGCGCGAAGTGCTTCTTGTGGGCCGTCAGGAACGCCTCCAATTTCGTAATGAACTTTCTACGCGATGCCAAGGAATCGAGTTCAAGGACGAGGTCGTAATCCCGCGGTATTCGCAACAGTACAAGCGCCTTGCGATGTCCCGTCTCGCTCTCCTGAAGTGAGTGGAGGAATTTTCGTTACGCTTTTAATCGTGAGAGAACTCGCTTTCAGAATGCGGACAACCTGTGACTCCTCTATGCTGATGCTGTTCACGCCACTGAAGTCGAAGGTGCGCAGCTTCTCGCCCTTCCGGTCCACGATGTGGAGGGCAGCTTCCGGACCGAATTTCACTTTTACCAATCGACGATGATTCGCGTGCAGCCACTCACGCACGATCATCTTGTCCACGCAGATCCTCGTGTCGCCTCTTCTCTGAATTGCCTCTTGCAGGATCTTCAGTCTTCTTCTTCGTCTGTTCTGCAGCTTCACGAGACCGTAACCGGCGCCGGCGCAGAGAATCGGCACGAAGCCGAGAAATACGCAGGCGTAAATGTACACCAATTCGCTGCCCTGGTGAGGATGATCGGAAGGGTGTAAGAATGTGTTCTTCGGTCGAAAATATTCCGAGACACGAAACATCGTGATAGAACGTTGAAGATATTACCTCGAAGTAATCGTATCGTTGCAAGGGCACGCAGGGCTCCAGAATGGAGGAATTTAATTGAAAGGGTTGTGGACAAGGGTCTCCCTCCATCCACGCGAAAACTTGCTTTTGTAAAGCATCTCCTGGTATTCCTGTAGCATTAGTGATCACGTCCCATAAAGTGATACGACGCATCTCCTCTATCTCCCTTTTAGCGAAGATCCTGTAAAACAGCAACTGGTCTCACAAAGAAATCCTTCGATCAGGCGCGCGTTTTAATCTAGAATGAAAATTTCAAGTGAACAGTTACCCGGCCTCCACGTTCTCGAACCAAAATCTATCCGAATCTCTCAATCGAAGAAACTGTTCCTTGATCACAGTGTTGAACAACTCTCCCGGTCCCGCACTGGATTCCAACATACCACCTACGTATACGTCGATATTGTTCAGATTATTCGCGTGAATTTCCACGAGGGTGCGCAACAAGGTAGGATTCTTGTTGAACAATTCCGGATTGATCTCGTTCCATGTCTTGCGACGCGGTAGCTTGAAGCGGGCACGAGCAGTGTTGTAATCGGGCAATCCGTTGTCTCGGCCGCGCATGATGTTGAGAGCGCCCAAATCCCTGCGCGAGAATTCCATGGGACCGAAGAGATTGTTGCGTATGTCGGTACCAAGGAGATTGTCCTCTTTCTCGGCGAGCTGAGAGCTCATTCCCATGATCAGTTCTTCTATCGTGCTGTTGGCCAATATTTCCTAAGGGGTGCCAGATAACACTCTCAATGATACCATCGTGCTTCGGATAGTTATAATTAAGTACCGTGATTTTACACGGGCTACGCGTTCCCCACGTTCTTGCTTTCGTCTTCTCTTACGCAACGAAGAAAAAGCTAGTTTCAGAATTAAAGACGACGGATACTAACGTTGGAGTCCCACCACGTGGAACACAAGCGGATCGCCGGTTGGCCAGTGTTGGTCTTCCGATAATCACAGTTCTCGTTCCGCCGATAAATGCCAGGTGGTATAAGGGTATGCCCGAAACGAAAGGCGGCACTTTGAAATATGTGACTGATCCCAGGATGAAGATCGGGTTTGTAGCCCGTGTATGGTGGAACTTCCTCGTTTAGAAGCGCGGGGAGATACTCGTACAAGATTATGTTCTGCTCGAAGAAATGCCGGAGGAATTATTTCTGATCACGGTTCGTTCTTTACAGGCACGAACTATTCCGCGTGGCTCACCTGAAGAGTCGCTATCACGATTCGACGCGCCTTTTGAAAAATTTCTTCGTCCGACATTGCGGGATGCTGTCGTTGCACTCTGCCGGCCACCACATTGTGCCATCTATAGAACAATATTCCCAAGGCGAGTAGGGGCGGGTGTTGGTTCGTCCTCGGATCGCCCAGTACTGCGCAATCCAGCGTCGATTATCGAGTGCCCACATTGTTGCGAGGCATCGTTCGAGCGTGAGAGTTATTACGCGAGCGCAAAACGAACGGGAGATGCGTGAGGGTGGTGGGTCGCGGTGGAAGAAGGCTAACGACGCGAGTACACGAGGAATAATCACGTGGAGTTTAACTCTTACAAGCTTCGTGATGCAAGTGAAGTACCGCGTTTGTTGTATCTTATTGGGCACGGTGGTATTGAAATTGTAAGCATCAAAAACATATCTCTCTGATGTTGCATGAGTATTTAAATAAAAAACGTGTTGTCTATAGTTTTTCTTAAACTGATGAAAAAATATGAAAATTGTTCAAGTTTCATTTCGTGTCCAGATTTGCTAAAAAAATAAGTGAACTTGCTGTGCCTGTGAGAGTTGTCATGCTGACTATCCATGGATAGCCCGTAGCGCCACACTTTGCATTTTGTTGGCCCTTTTTTTGCGAACGTATGATCGTTTAACTCTTACAAGCTTGGTGGTACAAGTGAGGTACCGCATTTGTTGTATCTTATTGGGCACGGTGGTATTGAAATTATAGCATCAAAAGCATCTCTCCGATGCCGCATGAGTGCTTAATAAACGTGTTTTCTATAGTTCTTAAACCGATAAAAGAATATGAAGATTTAACAAGTTTCATTTCGCGCGCAGGTTGGCTCAAAAAGTAAGTGAATTTCCCGTGCCTGTAAGAGTTAACGGGAGAGGGAGAACGTGGTGCGTCGCAACCGTCCTGGCCAATGAGTCAACGACCAGGAGCCGCGAAGATAAACGGATAGGCGGTTAATTGGGCGCGCACGAAAGTTCGAAATTTACGCGTGCGTGCGCGCGCGCGCAGATTAGAAGTGCGCCGCGATTGCGTAAGCAAGAGAAGAGAGGAATTATTATCTTCTAAGCCGGAAACTGCATCGGACGCACGAGTGAATTCGGATTTTGCAAGAGGGATGCAACTCGCGGTAAAAATTAATTGCAAGTGTTGGTGAGTGAAGATGATGAACAGGGCGCTCAAGGTACTCACGATAAAGACGTTCGGGGCTCAGCATCTGCATGACGTGTGGCACCGCGTGATTGAAGAGAGGCGCGCGCATTGTGTTGCGAACTGGAAATTTTCTGGTCGGTTCCATCAGCAACGTGCCGTTTGCGAAGGATCGCATCGTGTTGGCCCATGCCTCGCTGCTCGAGTACACGAAGCTACCGTCTATCCAGCTGGTCACTTTGTTTATCTGCAACCTCACGTGGTTTCCAAGCTATTTTTCACCCCAGCAGTTCTCTCCTCTCATTACTCTCGCCTCGCGAAAACTCCACCCCCGTCGATCGAGCTTTCGGACGAATTGTTTCGAAAGATAAATAGAAGACAGGAGATCAGGGAATTACCTGTTCGCGAGGGCTGTTGGGGTTGCGTCCGGTTTGACGGTCGTAATCCGCTCGTAGGAAAGGAATGTACTTGTTACCTTGGCACTCCTTGTCGAAAACCGGATCGCATTTGTCCACGTTGATTCGATGAAACTCTATGGGGCAACCACTTTCGCTGGCCATGATTATTTCCGACGTGACCAGCTGTCCTGAAACGAACGATTCCACCGGACATAGAGCGCTGGTCCTCGCGAAATTCGTGAAACGCGCATCGCGAAATACCCGAGGTGAATTGATTGGAAACGAGGGATCGTGACTTTCGTGACTTTCGCGCGAGGTTCCAGAAAGGTGAGAGAGCTTTTCTTCTTTCCGGTAAATCGACTTTGCACGCTCTCCTCGAGAGAATCAGTTGACTCGACAAAGACCGTTAATTAGCCCGAACGTCGATTCCTTTCAACGAAATGCTAATGGAACAGGTTTCGTCGCGAGCCCTCTCGTAGTCTGTTCTCTGGTTATGGAACTGGCCCGGAAACCGGAATACCGTGCCTACGTCGATCCAGTTAATTCTCGCTCTACGAAGCAATTCCGATGCAACGAGAATCTCGTGTACGTGTCGCGTGTGCTCGTAATCTCTTACCGAAGAAGGCGAACAAAGCAGTGCGATTCTTGACGGACGGCAGGCCGTCGTCACCCTGCATGAAGAGGTCGCTGAGCTTCCTCGGTGAGGGCCGGTCCTGTCCGGCGAGCGCGTAAACTCCATCGGAATAGGCCGCTGGAACTTTCCTTATCAGCCTGCTGTCTACGGGGGTATCGAATTAATTTGAATTTTTATTTCCTTCCCAAGTTCGAATAGCGGTACACGAAGAATCTGGCTAAGCGGGTAAAAGTAAGTTGACCCGGTCCCTCGCCAAAGCGATCGACTCCTCGAGGAAACAAGGTGAAAAAAAAACTGCTTAAACGTGAGAAAATCACGAACGATCGAGTTTCTTGATGGTGAAATTATGCAAAAAGCGGAGTTAGTCACTTTGGCTCGTGAGCGTCCTACTTCGATGAATTCTGGATTAAATTCCCATCCCCTCTCTAATCCTGCACCCTTAAATTTGTCTACTTGCCGCTCGAGCCCCAATCCGGATGCGCAAGATTGTTGTACCATCCATCGTATCTCTGCTTGTCCGAGTAACCCTGAAGCGCTCCTGAAACAGATCGATGGAAAGATCTTCCTCAGGTCTAACGGAAGATTTCCGAGGTTGCGACAACTCGTACAGAAAAACGAAAAGTATTCTTCACGGGTCGTCCGGTGAGCGCACTTACGAGTTACCGTGCGCGCGCGCGCGCGCTCGTCTCGTAATTAGAAAGGCAAAACAATGAGAGATCCCGACGATTCTCTCGTACGATAAAGCGATACGTTTCGTGCATAAATCTCTCGCGTCACAAGCTATGACTCTACGAAACAGGAGGTTCGCGATTCGATCCCGGATCTCCTTCTCCTCCTCCCTCATATTTTTGTGTCCAATCTTTCTCTCCGTGAAACGGCATTTCAAAGCTAAGTAGAATCGACCGCGACGAAAAATTGCTGACACGCGCGCCGTGCACGTGCAGTGAAAACCTGACGGCACGATGGAGAAGTCCGAATCGTCCAAGACTACGAAACAATGCGAGTTGGATATCCGAGGGCGTAGGATTTCTCACGTGCGTGTTTAGAAAGCAAGAGACTTGGTTCCTAAGTCCCGATAGAAAAGGAAAACCTTTGAAAGGTGAATTCAACGACCTGTCTCCGAAGAAGAGGATTCTTCGGAAGATCTTAGGATGGTGGTTGGACCAGGTCGAAGAGCACCGGAAAGAATAGAAAAATGATTAAGAAGAAAATATCTTCGCGCGTTCAGGCCAACTAGCCCCTTGCAAAAAGAGATCACGCGATTAATATCGCGAATACGTCTCGCTCACGCGTTGTCACTTTCTAAGGAGGTATCGAGTTTTCAGGAAAGTCGTTCCTAGGCACGTTCTCCAGGGTGAATCGCCTGGCGGTAGGTTGACCTACCGGTTGCGGCGGGTAACACGATCCAGCAGCAACAGTAGCACCAGCAGAGGAGAGCCCAGAGCGATGGGCAATGGCGAGCCGGTGGTCGTTTTCGTGTCATCGTCACTCCGTCACTATCTTGGTCCACGCCCGTGCATCGTTCCTGGCTGGTAACCTCCTCCTCGTGGTCCTCCTCTGGTCCACTCAATGCGCCTTGCAATCTTAAATCACTCCTCGTCTACAAGTGCGCGCACCAGGGGCATGGCGATCCTCTGACCTCTTCGACCTCACCGGACACCAAGGAACAAGCTTTCTTCGCCTAACAAAAGCGAGAATCACGAAATAAAGAACGAACAGTCCTTATCCAGGATGAACGACGCACGTAGAAGAAGAGTGGTTCAGGTTCCTCAGGAAAATAATGCTCGAGTGGACGGGTGCACGCGCGAGAGGACACGTATGCGCACCGCCATGAAAATGATTCTCCGTGAGGGCTCCTCCGCTCGGTAGGTAGCGAAATTCGGCACGCGTGTGCCTCGTGACTCGAGTTAATCGAAGAGGATCCGGAAATCCCTCCGTTAGTTTGCGGTTCTAACGGCAATACCGAGGGAGCGACGATGGTAACTCGAGGAGGAACTGCCTATGGTACTACTGGTCGCTGACTCGAGGAATTTCGAAGCGGTGGTGCCGGAGGAATCGTGTTTCGTCGGCGCATACTCGCTCGGTCCGTGCCGCACTGCCACCACCGTCGCCACCATAAGCCGCTCTTGGTCGAGCGGTGAAAGTCGCCGGCCTATTTGTTTCGTTACCGCGAACGCGCCGTCGTCGTTGCCTCTCCTCTCTCGATCACCTCTCTCCTTCCATCGTGCTCCGTTCTCCAGTGCCTCTCGTACGGCCCCCGGGTGGCCTGCCACCTCCTCCACCCCTCTCCCAGTCCTCTCGGCCTCCGTGCCTACCGTTTGCCCTCCTACGAGAAGTCTCCTCGCACCCAGAGTACTTCTCTCACTCTCTCATTCTCTTCTCAAGAGTTTTTCCCTCTCTCTCTCTCTCTCTCTCTCTCTCTTTCTTTCTTCCCTTTCGTCGTCCCGAACAAACGTCCTTCCTCCTCCTCCACCTCCTACTGTCGTCCTCCTGCCAGAGAGGTCCCCTTGCAACCTCACCCACCTTCACGCTCCTTCTCTCTTCCTCCATTCGAACGTCCTTCTTCCTCTACCTTCTCATAACTCTTCTCCACCTCCTCCTCGCGCGCTCGGAGACGCGACGGCCTCATCGCGAGCGAGCCCGCCGACGTCACCGCAGGCGCAGGCCTAGTTTGCGAGTCCACGGCACCGATTATCCAAGGCGAAACCTCTCCCGACTCTCTGCCCCAGCTTTGTTTCAAGGTCGACCGTGAGACGAGTCGCCTCCGGCGCGGATGGATCCCAAGGAGCCGCTCCTAGAGCCTCGTCCTTCCTCCGACCCACCCTCTTTCTCGTCACAAGTCTCGCGAGACGAGAGTCGAAAAATTCTTATCATTCCTGCTCTCCTAACTCGGCCGGTCGAAAGCGATCCTCGTCGCGCGAGCTCACCTGGACATTTTACTTTCGATATTACGCTTCAAGGGGTTACAACGCTTGTGTCAGGATCCTGCTTCGCCTTATTGGCCGTCGACGGTCTCTAGGAATGCCGCGATGTGTAATAGCGGACGTGGAGGAGCGAGGCGGGTGAAGAAGGAGACAAAGTTTGGATGCCGTGCTCCGCGCTGGGTGAGACGGAGATGAGAGGCGCGCGAGTAGTGAGTCAGTACGATGAGCGGTGGATTGGGAGGTGGGAGGGAAAGATCGTTGCTCGATCTTTGTCGCCCTTGGCACCGATCGACCTGGGTACCACCTTTGTGCATTTGGAGCTGGGGTACGATCCAATTCGCCGCACTCCGTACGTCGTAACTTGGGCCAGTGTGCGATCCTCGCCACTTTTCAAAAGATTTCTCAACGACCCAGGCCACTTGTGGCAGCCAAGCTGTATAGAGTCGTACGAAGACTCAAGCAGAGGAATTCTCCGCGAAGCGAAAGATGCTACTTGTTTTTGCTCCGTTTGAGTTTTTTTTTCCTCCCCGTCGAAGAATGAAACGCGCGAGACATTCAGTCGCTAATGATCGGCTTCAGTCGAAGCGTTTAGCGGTAACAATGCCCGAGACGACGTTGATGGACGAGAACGAGCGAGGCGGAATCCGTATCCCCTTACCGCGCGCTAAAAGCGCAACTTGGATTGATCGGTTAATCGATCGTCGTTGCGGAAGATTGTTTGTCGAGAATAGTACAAACCAGTGATGGAGAACCTACGAACCACGGGTTAGACACTGGCCCACGCAGGCTTTTTAAATAACCTACTCGTTGATTTTTGTGAACTCATTTTTTACTTATAAATAATTTCACTTGTAAAAGTAGTTTTTAACCGTCCTTCCTTTCCCTCTTTCCAATTGACGTCACTGACTTAGTGACCCACGAGCTAGTACTACAAAAAGTAATTAACAAGATTTTACCTACTTCTGAAAAAGGTTCGCCATCACTGGTACAAGCAATAGAACAGTGATATCGTGTACGCATTTTTTATTACTGGTCCAGACGTACCAGAGGACGCCCGGACAGCGACGAATTCGTAAGAGATTTGTTCGATCGAGTATAAAGATTAACAATAATAATTTCGCGTTCGACACGAACGCGCATTCTCGCACATACGTCGACATTCGCTCACTCTCGCCTTTACGGCGACTCGTAGTAACGGACGGTGAATCCGTGATAATGAAGGATCATTTCGACGTGGTCCCGGGGTAATAGTAAACGACAGCTGGAGCCGGAAGCTGCCAGTGGGCTGCGTGAAGCTCGATCAGCTGTAAAAGAGTCTTCCGGACCGGTGGAAGCGTCGTGTCCTCGGCGAGGAAGGCGTCCCGCAAGCTTCCCAATAATTGCTGCAACTGCGCCGGCAATTCCGTGTCCAGGTCCTTGCCGATGCAGGTGAGAATGAAGAAGAGGCAGTCGGTCTTTAGAGATGAAAAGAAAGGAGAAGAGGCATTGAACTCGTCGGTGGAGAATACCGGTAAGACGGTGTAAATATGTAAATCAATTGGTATTTCATTCTCTCACCTCGGCGAGAGAATTCACGACCGGTGGCTGCAAACAATCCTGGCAACACTTCCAGAGTAACGTGAGAAGCACGCGTCCGGGAGGAACGCCCTCCTGTTGAGTCTTCAGTTGGAGCTGACGTCGCTTCAACTACACAAGGAGAATATTATGAATACATATGAGCGTGTACAGTAGCGGCCAACGATGCCCACAGCTGACCCTTGGAAGCGCTGCCCCTTCCACGTGGACAATTCCCGTGGATGAGAAGGGGCATGCAAGGATCAGGTTGCACGAGCGTCGTTGTCCACCGGCAGTAAAGTCCAGACGCCAAGTAGTCATTGCCACATGAGTCACAATCCACCGGCAGGAATTTCCGCGAGTCCCTTTACACCCTTCACCCGGCATCGCGTTTTTAATTCATGCGTAACTTTTTGTCATTCGAGCTCCCAAGCGCTCTCTCGTTAATCCGAGACCTTCGTTAACGGTTAGAGGAAATTGCGTTCGCTTGCAGCCTCGTTGCGCATTTACCCACCTGACAGTACATCTCATTGAGAAACGACATGAAGGCCGAGTAACGATGGGAATTGGATCCGTCGTGAAACATCTTAGCACGATCTTGATACCATTGTTGGCACGTGTTCAGCAGGGACTCCAGAAAGGTTTCTTTGATCTCTTTCTAGGAATTGGGATTAGCGATTTTTTAAATGGCAATTCGAAGAATCGTCAACGGACAACGTGAATACCGTTACCTCGATTATCGTGATACAGACTCTCGCAGCTGGCTCCGCGTATCGGCGATTCTCAACGATCCTCTCCAAAATGTGTCGCACCAATTCCATCAAGGCGCGTGCATTCAAAAGATTCGGATCTTCGGCAGAGTTATAGGAAAATTATTTTCATCGATCCCACTCGAGCGCCGAGCATCGACATTGGAACTCTAGACTTCGTAAGGTTCGGCGGTTAAAAGAGGTTATAGAAAAAAATTCGTGATCAAAAGAAAACCTACAGACACTGGGCTAGGATAGAAAGAGGTTATAAAGTGAAATTCGCAATTAAAGGAAAGCTACCTTCTATCGCCCTTAGGAGCGACTCTTGTACCGGTTGGGGAAATTTCCCGAGTTCCGTGGCATCCGAAATGGTCATTGCCTTGACGGCCAACACATCGGCCGAATTCAAACTCTTGGAGCGTTTCAAACCGTAAGTGGATACAAAGGAAAGCGATTTCGTGAGCCTTCCGGGTTTCGGCCCGCTGGATTTAACATCGTTCTGATCCATGTTGAAGTGGACCCTCCCGGTACTCTACCGTGCATCGAAAGAGAACATTTTTCAAGGAAGTCTCGCGAGAAATCGAGCACTTTTCCTACCTTCCAACAACCTTCCTTTTTTCGAATGTCACTTACGTGTAAGATGTTTCCACTTGTCACGGGCGCATCGAGTTGGTGAGCTTGACGCAAGGTGGAGCCAGTGGTCGGATGGTGAGTCCCCTGCGAGTGACGAGAGAATTGTTGCTGCTGCTGTTGTTGCTGCTGATGATGATGGTGCAAGGGATGTTGCTGTTGCTGTTGTCCGTAGAGATACCGATGGACGTTGCCACTGGATTTACTGTGCTGCAGATAATAAGGCGCCCGCTCCGTGGCATTTGTCCGCGACCTGCTTCGAGACGCGGCCTTTTTAAATTCAAACCTTCGATCCAGCATGTTTACGCTATCGTAAATCGGACAATTGACCGATTGCTCTGCGCTAAATCCATCACTCACTTGGAAGAGTGCGAGTCGTTCTGCTTCATGGTGAACTCCTTAGCGTGGACGTTCAGTCGAGGATTCACGAAACTCGCCGTATTGCCTTCCGCTCTTCCACCTGCAACGTTCGTGCGAATCACGTGACATTTGTAAGTGACACGTCGAGAGAGCCTATTCGCACGATTAATTTCGAGCTAGGTGAGGCTAACCTGGAGGACGATAAATTTCTATGGACGGTTTGGACTTGGGGGTAGCTACGTTGTTGCCTCCTTTCTGTGGAACGGCATCCCTCATCTAAAAATCAAAACCCACGCTAAAGAAGATTCGCTTCGGACATTAGGTGCTTTCCTTTTAGCGCTTTGATCAGATCAGATCGGATCAGATCACGTCAGTTCAGAAACTAGCATGCTCCTTTAGCTAAACTGAAGTGATCAGATCAGTTGCCCCCTTACCGCTGCTGACCTACCGACGGATTAAGATCACGATGACGGTGATATTTTCGTATCACTTGCGGTTAATCGCTTCCTATTGGTTCGTACTAGGAAATTATTTTGAAAACTATGAGATGATTATTTTCGTGTTGCATTTGTGCAATTTGAGCGCAATTAATGAACACAAACTTATCAATCACACCAACTAATGTACTTATATTTTGGTATGAACTGGTGTGAACCTAAACCCACGAAACAATTACGAGGAGAAGAGAAATATGAATGCCAGATCTGATCGATCTGATACATACTTGTACCATTCATTTACCGAAGTGATGTGAATATTTCAGATCACAAAATATTGGATCACTTGTAAAAGGAAAGCACCTATTACCGTGAATTTTCACCGCCGCACTGTGGGCACAAAGTTGTTTTTTAGTGCCAAAAGTCGTTCGACGGCTGAATTCTGAATCGATTGCGATGAAATTGGTCTTAAAATAAGCGTTATTTATTGTACTATAGCGGATACCTGCACTTCTTTTGATATTACAATTTGTTAACCCCTTCAGCTGAAAAGATCTGTTATACACGTCGCTTGTTATCCGCTTCTAAAGTGTCAACGACGTACTACGCCATTTTAAATTTTGAGATTTCTGTCACGGTTTCGTAATGAGCGAAGCCGAAAACCCTTGTATATCAAGATCGAAGGAATTATAGACACCTTAACCAAAAAATGATTGCCAAAAGTTTCGAACAATTTCGATTTTGTATTAATTAACAAATTGCAATATCAAAAAAGGTGCAGGTCTCCGCTATAGAACAATGAATAATCCGTATTTTAAGACTAATTTCATCGCAATCGGTTCAGAATTCAGCCGTCGAACGACTTTTCGCACTAAAAAACGACTTTATGCCCATAGTGCGCTTAACCACCCGGCTTTTCGAATTACGCGCCACCCAATCCGCGCATGCTCTTACGATCTGCGCACGGGGGCGGACTCGATCGATGGATCGATGAGCACACTCGCGATTAGACTCTTGCGCGATCTCTTACCTACGTTACTACGTACTCCGCTATTAGAGCCACCGATAGAAGGGAAGGCGCGGTCGCCGAATGAGACTTACGGTGAATCGCTCGACAGAATCATTCTTTCGTACAAAGTTCCTCGGAACTTTCGCCTAGTATATCTTGTAGTCCCTTTGAGAAATTCTTCCTCCGAGATCACTCGTCCGGCTCTCTCACCACCGTCGCACTCACGCGCTACGATTCTCGCGCTATTAGTTTTTACCTTCTCCGGAAGGAAGGAGACGAACGGTTGGGTGGTCGTCGCGTGGGGAGAGGAGAAATAATTCGCACGCGGGTTTCTCGCGTTTCGAAAGGCGCGTGGCTCTCGTTTGCCGTAGGTTGCACTGTTGCACGCACACCACCACCTCTCCTCGGGCCCACGGTCTTTTCTTTTTCGTGCTCGTGTTCGTTTGTTCTCGGATTCGCGGGCGCGCTTCTCGTCGCGTCGCCTTCCTCCTCGGCGCACGTAGAGGAAGCCGCGCGCTCCGAGCACGGCTGCGATGACTGAGGACTAATAATAGACCGTGGACGGCTATGGTTAAAGCGTGCGAGCGATCAAACCCAACGTCTATATACCTATGCTACACCGCGACGCGCTTCGCAAGCGCCTCCACAAAACTTCAGACTGAAATATCCGACGAGACTCATCGCCGAGGGATCTCGGAGTTTTGCGTTTCTCGAGGGAGAAACGCTTTTGGCAGGAAGGAGCGTGGGTGGGTGGATTCTGCGATAAAAGGGCGCCAAGCTTCTCGAGAGGCTTGAATCTGAAGTAAGAAAAAGGTGTCTCTCTCTCGAGAGAGAGAGAGAGGGAGAGAGAGAGAGAGAGGTTATAGACGAGAGGTTATAGACGACGAGGTAACGGAGAGAAATGGGAACGAGGAGACTCGTAATAATAAAAATTAGAGTCTTCGGAGAGTGACCTATGCGCCTACTTCAATCCTACTTCTCATCGCGAGCGCGATGTCAACGGTGGGATTGGTGTCGCGACAGTCGAGTACCAAAGAAGGCAATCGTTGGTCGCGACGAAGCCAATCGCAACCCCGTAGAGACTCTTCCTCGAGCTGCAATAGACGAAAATAACCGACGAGAGAGAGGAGAGAGAGAGAGAACGAGAGTCATCGTCGGAAATTTTCTAATACGAGGAAAGTCAATGTGGTTTGTCAAATGTCGGGATTTGGTCGAGAAGAGAATTTAATTCACAGTCGCATGAAACTGCAATGTGCTGTGTGACACGACGGTTGAATGGGAAATTCAAAGTTGCGATTCGTCGATTACGCGATTGGCTTGCAACGCGTCCGACGAATGGCCACCGCCCGTCTGTTTTACAATCGCTTCCGTGTTACGAAACGCGCGCGATGCGCACGCTTGCCAGGAGCCAACCGACTCTTCTCTCGTACGTGTGTCTACAGACTATCGACGATCGGTATGCCGTTGAGACACCGACGTCGAACGAATACGCGATCGGAAATCGCAAACACCCTGTCCGCTCTCTCATCCGCCACTCACTTCCGTTTCGGTTCCAAAAATATCCGCGCGTCACTCTATATAGCAACAGAGGGAGAAAATTCTTCCAAGAGGGCTGCTCGAAACTCATAGAGCAAAAAGATCGGAGATACCACTATTCTCACCATGATGATTTTTCTTAAGCACTCAGCTTCGAAGACTACCCTCCGATTGAAGCCGATCGAGAGTGGTTGAAACACTGATTATGAATGTAAGGAGACTTGGATTTCCTGTGGAATTGGTATCCAAGAGGAGGATACGAAAAATGCGTCACGATCGCCAATACGTGCGTTCGGTAACTGGGATGCTACGCAATCCCGCGACACTTTAATGTCATCGATTTGCATGGCGAGAGTGCGGGACGGGTGTGCACCTACGCGGTCAGGTACACGGTAAGAAGCATCGGTGAGCGATGAAAGGAAGTGCGAGCGGATGCGGAGGACTTTGAGAGGATCGTTCGTCGAGCTCGTTAAACGCTCGGAAGGAATCGTCGAAGCGTGACGTGTGGCTCGTAGAAAAACGCGTGGAGCGTGTATCGCAAATCACTATATTTATTTGTAAACACCATTTAAAGGATTACAAATCATGATGGCGCTAAGTCAATCGAAAATTCTACCTTCTTCTCTTATTTGGAAGCATGAATTATTTTATCACTTTTATCTTCTGGCCAGTGGCTAGTGGCTAGTTTCCTTGTTTGCAGTTCGTTCGGTGATACCTCTCTTCTCACGATCTTCTTTGAAATAAACGTCTCGTACGCTTACGCGCGTTCCCCTCGACATTGGGGAGGAAAAAAAAAAAGAAAAATTGGGAATAATGCGCGATACATGTCAAGTGCTCCTTTACACCTCTCCTACCTTCGCGCAAAGGAGCGTATTCACACTCGGCTTTCGCCATACTTTTTTAGACGGAGCTTGTCACTCGCTTGGTTCTCACAACGAAGAGATATAAATTACGGGTCTCGTATTCCACGTAACGCAGTATGCACGCAGTAAACTCGTACGAGTTACGAATAGTATAAACGAATTGATATCAATATTTAAACTAACCTTAAGAATATGTGTCTTTATAAATATATACACTGTCGTGGTAAAATCGTGGCCAATCCAATTACGTAATACATTGAGAATCGCTAATAGTAAATCGTATGTGTTTAGGAAATAGAACTTTCGCGATAATTGTGGATCGTTCCCTTAGATCCGGGGCCGTATAATTGCGGAATCAAAGTAGCGAGTACCATTGATGTGGTAAGAGCACGTTAATCCGAGGTACGAGAGTGTAGCTACAAAATTGCTCGCGCGACCTTTTAAGAGATCGTACACTCTTTTTTAATAAATGCAGCGTGCCTCAAGTTCGTACGCGAAACAATAACTATTGCACGGAAATGACAAATAATCGACGGTACTTGTAACGAGTAATTGTTGCTTCGAAACGATTTCTCGTGCGTTTCACGCGTTCAAAACTATCGTCTAAACTGATCACGATATACTCGCCTATACTTTTTGTATACATATAAACATAGAAAAGGTTTTCAACGTCGCACAGTATTAAAAGTGTATCCCTCCCCTCCCGATTACAGTACCGTCGTGTGACCATTGCAATTGACACTACTGCTGATGCACTGTACACCTTGAGTGGCGCCCAGCAATTTTGTAAGTACGTTCCCCATTTACAACGTTTACAAAGTACATATCTTTCGAGGTAAAGACGTGGCTTATAAATTATCGTACTCTCTGAATATATTATAATACAATAGAATTGTGATTAGTATAATCGTATATGCACACCATACGCACTTATTTTCCGCGCACGGTCGAAATGTAATAGCAACGGAAATGTTCGTGTGACTTTTGTGTAAAATTGTGGAACACATGGAGAAGAATGCGTCTGTTAGGTTCTGTCGATAATACACTTCGACCGATGCAACCTCGATGAGAAGTAAAAGATAATGCACGCCAACTATTCGTGGCTTGTGAACACTTGGGTAGTTTGGAGTTTTGGTGATCATTGTTCTTGCTTACATCGTTACGGTATATCGGTATTATTTCGCTATAATTTTTTTTTATGTCAGCACAGTCGATAATAACATTACCTTAGAGAGGAAATAACAGCAGCAGATAGAGGTAACTCAGTTTCGTTAAAAGTGCATAATATAGGCACAAATATGAAATACTTGGCTCTGTTAGGTAGTCGGAGTCATGCAGAGTAGTAACATTGTTGCCATGGTAACTCATTACTAGTAGCTCGTAACACCTCGTTTCTGTGACTATCCTCGTTACCTATTACCAAAGCGATCTTACATGCCTATATGTTAGTAGAAAAATGAAATAATTCTCTAAATAATAATAATCTGCATTATATGCCTTAATTGTAAAGAAAGTATATTGTAATCAACATCTTTTAACTTTAGGAACTTTGAATTGTACAAATGCAATTCCGTTGCAGCTTTGTATAAACATATCGAGCAATAAGTGTCACTTAGGCGCCATATTATTTCATATTCTTCCCATGGAAACAGTTATTACTGCTGAACATAACTTTCAAACGGATACGGGACAAAATTTGAGCGACGGAGCGGTTGCGGCAGAATGGTACACTTTCGTTCTCTTATGTCTGTCTCTGTCCCTTTCGTTGTACCCACATTAAAAAACAGTGAAAAATATTTATATCAGACCTTATACAGTACGCAGTATGTATCGTTACTAAATATATACGTATTGCAGACTGATTGCAGCAGCGATAGATCGATGACTCTTAAAATCTGAGCATCAACTTTTACTTTATCGCATTTTAATATAAACATTGCAAACACGTATGAACAAATTTCTAAGAGTTTTGGAAACTGGCTACGAAAATTAAATATTCGCAAAGCTATAAAAAGTTCACGCCATTATATATCTATAAATATAATAGATACAGTACATGCAAGTCATGATAGCGTGCCACAATTTATGCCTGACAATCGAATTGTTTGTGACTACTTTAGATCAAATATCTTAACCAAGTGCCATATGCATAGATCTTTAACCTACCATTTAACTGCTGCGTCGCCGTTATTAAAGCATAATCTTAACGAATATATTTATAAATGTTATATTTGATTAAAAAAGAAAAAAAATTAGCTAAACGTAACTGCTGGATATCCAAAAAAAATGTATGTCAGACCCATCCGTTTGCTATTCTCTCTAAACGTTTATAAAATCCCTCCCTGAGACGCCAGGATTGGCCGTGGATGTCCAGCAGTTAGGCCAAAATGCTAAGCATTGTCCACTATTGAGAGAGTGGCAGTTAGCCTATTTCAATCATTTCTGTATCTTCCACATTACTATGACCCACGCCATTGTGCCTATAAAATTACCAGTATTGTTTAACTTATGTCACAACAGAAATGAAAAAAGAGATATAAACGTACCTATGATTCTGAAGATGGGAATTGTGCAGGTGAAAATGTGTCCCCCTTGGCGAAAAACCACGCATATTACCCCTACGAGGACTTCTGGCATTTATAACCCTTGGCTGTGAATACATGTCCTCCAGTATACTAGGTGCCACATAAGTAAATCCCTGAAATAAACATCCGCCATATTATACACAATGTAGCTTTATACAATATTCTTAAACACTGCGTTCTTACTCACTTGAAACACTCTATTCGCCGATTCACTGAGTGTATATTCTGCTGGTGAATCTATTGGCGCTGATGTCGTAAACTTCTTATCAAATTGAGAAACATCGTCTTCGCTAGTTAATGTTGGTCTAAATGGAGGTTCCAGTTTTCTTGATATAACATCATTCCAATTGATATGCTTGAAAAATTGATGATTCTTGACTTGTTCAGCATCCGATGACGCAGATCCCAGTCGATGAGCAACTTGCCGCTACATAAAATGCATTGTTTTGTTAACATCGAGTTATACTATAAGGCTCTCAAGAACAATAGTATAAGAGTTCGTTTGTTTCCTTCTTACCTTCAATAGCCTTCGTATTAAATCTCGTGCGTCATGTGTCAAATATGGGGGAAGGGTCAGCTTTCCTCGTAATATTTTTTCTATAGTTTTTTTTCTGTTGTCAGATGTGAATGGAGGCTGAAATGTTTGCAACTGGTAAGTGTGGAATGTCTGATTTTAAATGTCAAGCATGTTTCTTAGAGATACATACGGAACCTGTAAGCATATCATACATTAAGGTGCCCAAACTCCACCAATCTACTGCTTTCCCATGGCCACTCCTCGTTAATATTTCAGGAGCCCTTCGATAGGTACAACATATACAATTATATATAAATATCCACTCTAATATGCAGAAATTGACATTAAATGGTAAGTTATTTGTGTTTACATGTATTCAATGGTACCACAGAAAGTATGAGTGACTGTGCCATCTTGTATGTGTTCCTTGCATAAACCAAAATCAGTTAACTTTATATGACCCTCTGCATCTAATAAAATATTTTCTGGTTTTAAATCCCTGGAAAACAACGAAGACTTATATAACTCCATTTGACTAAAAATATTCATATTTTGAATAATATTCGTTTGATCTTTCGTCATTAGACTATACCTATAAATAATTCCTTGTAAGTGAAGGTGTTGAAGTGCCAAAATTATTTCTGACAAATAAAAACTGAAAAAGGAAAAACGCACGCATTATGAAGGGAATTTTAAATAACAATACTACATCGTTTGCATCAATAATGTTATGCATACCAGGCTGTATCCTCTAAAAAAATTCCTTCGTCGTTTAAGTGACGGAACAGTTCACCACCACACATGTATTCCAAAATTAAGTACAACTTGCCACCAGTTTGAAAAGCATATATGAGGTCAACGATAAATGGATGCTGCCAAAAATATATGTATGTATTAAACCTATGATGGAACAAGTAATAGTACGTACATGCAGGCATTCGTATTAAATACTTGGCTGGAAATCTCTATTATACATTTATATATTACTTCTTACGAATCTTACTGCCATTATTTAATTGGCATTCGTTTCTATTTTTTCTCCGACATATAAATGTCGATACTATTTAAAATTACGTGTGAAATTTTTTTTAGAAAAGCACATGACGTTACCTTTACAGCCTCCAGAATATTCCTTTCTGCTTTAGTATGAGCCGTATCTTTTTGGTTTCTTATGATGGATGCCTTACGTAAGACCTAATCGGCAAATACCCAGCAAAGATTAATTTTCGCACGCACGAATATTGCAAGTAGTGGTTCTAAAATGTCTCGGATCGCATTTTTAACTGCTAGAGATCGCGAAAGAACTTATACATTAAACGTATTTAAACGTAGTAATCACGTGGCTTGGCTCTTGACACGTACGATTACAGCTCCTTATTCTTTTGTTTGAAATTAAAGTCACGGTGATTATTTCATAACGAAACGTGGAGAACGTATGTAAGAGCGCAACTTTAATCGAATATTGCTTCGTACGATGAATTAATGGAAATCGTACAACTGAAAATTATTTGTTGACTTACTTTCATGGCAAAAATTGTTCCACTGTCGTTCCCTGTTATTTTACGAACTTGGAAAACTTTACCATATCCACCCTTCCCTATAACTTTACAAAGCTCGAAATCCTGTGGTCCAGCCCTTTCTCGTCCGCGATTAACATTCTGTTCGGATATAGGTACAGCCTCCACGCCTTCCGATCTACCAACGTAAAACTCTTATTACGCTGCTCAATTTCAAGCTGATTGGACACATTGTCAAGATCTACTCACTCGATGATTTCATTGACATTAGGATTGGCGTCGTATTCCTCCTGTAAATAAAGCGAGATGAGGCTCAAACAGTGAAACACACCTACAGAAACAATAAGGAAAGTGATATACAGCTGGAGAATTTACCTCGCCGATCTCGATAACATCATCGTCCGACTCGTCCCTGCTGACCGTATCAGTATCGTGCAGTTCGATATCAAACACTGCCGCCATTCTACATGCAAACGCTTTAGATCGAGGCAGCTCCCACAAATCTCAAAAAGGGAATTGCGTCTGTTGTGTCAGACAGTAATTCTACAAGTATTCTCGCACCGTAAAAACCTTGAGTAACTGCGAACAAGCTGCCCTGTCGCAGGGCATACCAAACACCCTCATCTACTGAATTCCCTGATTGGTCGAGAAACCTCGTCATCGGTTTGGTAGAAAAGTGGGAGAACCCAAATTCTCAGCCAATCAAGCCCCGCGAATGGAATTCTGCCGCAAATCGGCAACTGTGAGATTTTCACGCCACTGCCGCCGAATTTCCTTGTAACTTCCTACCGGCGGTAAATTCAAGTCGTGCGTCGTACATAAGTGGACTGGGGGCTGTATTGCGTGGAAAAAGATTCTCGTTACAAGTCGCGAGCGATTCTCGAATCGTCTCGACTACTGTGAGGAGTTCAGATTTATCGTAAGTACGTAGGACAGATTGGGACAGATATGCATCAATGTTTGACTTGTATACTTCTATCGCGCATTAACCTTCATTAAGTACATTCGTTATCGGTGATCTCGTTGAAAGAATTTGGTGGTTTCGTATTATTTGTCTTGATAAATCTTTCGTGATAACAGTTAATTGTAAATGATAACGGTCGTTATAAAATGAACGGCAGTGGGCGTTAATCCTTCACTACAGTTTCCCCGGTCTGAAACGCACAAGTTTGATACCACTGCTCGTCCGTATTTCGCTGTAAAAGTAATCGATTAAAAAATGGTTTCTCGTCATTATGTAGCTGGATACGAAAACTTTTTGAAGTTCGTAGAGGAGATTAAGGCTGAGGGTCCAATTTTTGTACTATATACGGGCGCGAAACTTCCAAACGGAAAAAGTTGGTGTCCAGACTGCGTTGAAGGTACGAATTACTCTACTAATAATTAATAACTGTGCCCATAACCTCAAATCCACAGAAACGAGTTTTATTCGATATTCGTTATAAAAATTGCTTTGATATTATTCATTGTGATATTAGAAATTAGAGTTTATAAATTCGTTGCAAATTGTACGTAACATGGGCTAATTTGTTTTATGTAGCTGAGCCTTACATAGAAAAAGGATTGGCTGGAGTACCAGATAACTCGCATATAGTGGTTGTAGAAGTTGGAGATCGTGCATTGTAAGTACAATAAATTTCAATCTACGAAGAATGCATAATTTATTTTGTATATATTTTACAAGGTATAAAGTAATTACATTCAATTTTTACTGAAATAATCTACGAGGAAGTATTGCGACGTCTAATTTTGCAACTCACGAAAGAAGAATTTTATTTCAATCGTACCTTTGTAGATCCATTTTTGTTTTGGCCGCTTTAATTCACCGGTCCTTGCTTGAAGTAATACATGACCTTAGCAGCATAATTTAAGTAATAAGGACAAATGTGCCTCGTATATTCAACAAACTGGAATTTCTTACAATAAGCTTATTTTTTGTTTTAGCTGGAAGGACGCTAAGTGTCCATTTAGGACAAATCCCAAAATTAAAATTAGTTCTCTACCAACATTATCTCGCTGGGGCACACAGAAACGCTTAGAAGGGGATCAATGCAAGCAATATGATCTTATTGATATATTACTTACGTCTGAAGACGATTAAATAACCTTTCATTGTACATCCTATATTGAATCTGAAGAGGTGCTTTTCTGTAAGTTTTCTTAACCAAGATTCTATTATCTTACTTGCCAAAATTATTGCGCAGTATTTTGAAAATTTGCGAAGCATGTTAACGGTAGAATTTGGCCCTTTTCTTTATTTATTCGTTTTCCTTTGTTCTCCATATTTTTCACCATTAACCAATATAAATCACATTCAACAATTCTGCAATTAATCATAAGCCTATTTTGTCGGCTGTATTTTTAGAAAGTTAGAAACTTCGTACATCGGAAGATACTGCAAGATTCAGTAATACTGCCTAGATAATTATTTTTTCCTCCATACTAATATTTAATAGTTCCTGTTTTATGCTTTTCGTGCCTCCAAAGAGATTGATAATGGAATACTTAGAATAGTTCTTATCGTTCACAAATTGTGAACAGCGTGAAGAGCATATGTACCCGTGTATAATTTTTTTTATTCCATATGTAACGTATGGCTTAATGTACACTCCATGGCATTTAGTTTCCACAATGTTTTTCTTCGAGTCTCGTCGTACTTATTCGCACGTGTATCCGCTAAAATGAGACCGATATATACACAGCATGCCATGGCTCTGTAAGTCATAAATTCCGCTCTTAATTTGCATCTTTTAAAACACACTCCGTCAGTTTTATCGTTGTTTTACAATGTACTCGGCGTTAATTCGATTTCTTCGGCTGGCGGTAAGATACGCACGGAATAGTGAATCTTTTTATTTCTCAAGAGGCTGTAGGTATTATCGAAGACGATAGAATCTGAAATAGATAATCGAAACGTGATATCTCCCATCTTACAATCTCCACTCACCACTATTAAAGATCAAAGTCTTACACGTGGCTGGTTCCTCACAAGTGACTATACCAACTTCTTCCAATTGATGAGCGGCTACTCGTCGGACCGGTACAACTTCCGTTTCACCACCATTAGTATTCTTTTTCAATATCCCGAATTTTATATCATGATTTTCGGAACGAAATTCCCAGCTACGAAAAAGCAAGGTCAATATGTCTGGATATCACTCGGTTATTTCTTAAAGCATACCTCAGTAACGAGCCCACTACGGACGCAGCAACATCGAATTCTAACTTTCCACCTTTGCGAATGGTAACTGTAGTGTACTCTATGTCCTTCTCGACTTTTTGATCAGTATAAAGGTCCTTTGGAATTATTCCACCTTGACAAATCTTCATAAACAATTAATCGAACGAGAGAAATTAGATTGTGTTTACATTTAGAAAAAAAAAAAAATTGACATCCGCTCGTAATGTCCTCACTGACCGTCACATCTGACTTAATTTGATTTTTCTTATACATTGTGTTCTTTGTACTCGTAGAACGCACGATGCGGAGGAACGATACAATTACCTTACTGGTGAGCCTAGGATTACCATCCTCGTCCGTCAAATTACCGCCAAAATGAACGGGCAACTGATCCGGTGGAATAACTTTTAACACTGCTGATTGCCATCTCGCTGGGGCAGCCTTGTAAATTTGTATCTTTGATAAAGTATATTCGTTCATAAATTTCTTTGCAATGGAAAATGCAAGCGTAAAGATTTTCGGCGCTGGAAAATATGTGAGGGTAATTTTTTACCTACGAGCAACTATCTCCGACAATTACAATTTAGAATAATATTACGCATTAGATCTTACTGACAATATTAGCGCTGATCCTACGCACTTAGAAATTAGTAACGACACGTTATCGTAACACGTAAGAAGCCACGTGTAACGTGTTTATACAATATTCGTAGCTTACCATTAACGATAAAGCAAACTTTTAGAATTTCCGGGTAATTCGCCTCGTACATCTGTATCAGGGCGATAACGACTTCTCCGGCTGAAATGTGTTTGTTAGTCAGTGACGAAGTAGAATAATTAATAAGCAAACATTAAAGGGATCCGCGTCTCACGAAATTTGATTGATTTGTCGTCTCACCGGGTCTCCACATGTATTGCTTAAGGTTGAAGTCTTCCATGTCAAAGATTACAGTTACTTGTCCGGCAACAGGGCCGTGCTTCTTCGCTTGTTCCTGACATATACGTAAATACTGTTCCAGGCATTTTATCGTATTTCTTATCATGTCCCTTCGTGACACCACGTGTAAAATTCCATACATATCCAATCCGGCGAACGGTGCGATCACCACTGTCAAATGATCATTCGTCGGTTCATGAATATCCATTACCTCGAATTATTTTCACGAAATTCGGCAAATTCATTTGAAAGTTAAAGTTTACCTGGTGCTCCGTCCTTGTCGTAACCACACAAACCGTGTGGTAAGTAGTCCTTCAATATCTGAGGTGGATCCCAATCATCCAACTTGTCAACCTCCCACTGCTTTCGCCATTTGAGGGACTGTTGCAAAATGTTTAGTTTCACATTAGTTCTCTTCTAACGATAATATTGCAATCGTATTGCTTTTGAGCACCGCCGGGAGAAAGTTTTTACGGTACTCTTGAGAATACGAATGAGAAATAAGGATTTTAGAAAATCGACGGTAAGAGGGATCATCGGGAATAGGAACGAGAATAGAATTGAAGTGGCAGGATTAGCTCAGAAGGAGATCGCACTAATTGACATAGCACCGATTTTCATGCGTTACGGTGCAATCGATAGGTCTTGACCAGTAACAAAATATCTTAACGGGTTTTGTCTGGTTTCGGAGATATGGAATATATGTAGAACGCATCAGGATAGGCGTAGGCCATTATAATCCGTTCACTGAAGTATCTCAGATTCCATAAGTTTTAAATATAAAGTTCTAGATAAAAGTTATATTGTTTCGAGGAAGCCATAAGATTGCCGCCATTGGTTGTACCATTGATTGTACCATTGGTGTGATCTTGAAGAGTCATTTGACGAGATATTTTAGTGAATAGACTACAATGATCTACCCTGTATATATTTCATATCTCCGAAACGAGATATCTCCCAAACAAAACCCGTTAAAGCATTCTCTTACTATCCAAGATCTATCCATTGCGCCACATCGCATTAAAATCAGCTCTAAGTCAGTTCGTGCGGTTCCCTCGTCAGATTAAAAATTTTCAGTCAATCTCTGCGACATGAAAAGAAAATCACCTCTGAAACGTGTACTCACCTCTCTGAGCATCTTTTCGGCCGCAGCAGGATCCCATTTCCTCGCTAAAAAGAGACAAAGGAAAAAATAGAGCCTCGTAATACAGAAATAGGGTACGGGAAAAAATTGATGCGAGTAGTTTATCGGAAACATTAAACAGTAATCATTTCGACCAGGAAATTGAACGAGCACGTTCCGTACGTGGACACGTACCAATCGTTCTTGGATTACAGTGTCGCGCACGTCTCCCATCGCGTCCGCAACTGCAATTCATAACATAGTGAGGTATGTTTACGCAAAACAAATAAACGTTTTCCCTCCTCCCTGGTGCAAGATTGTGACACGGCACGCGGCCGACGCATAATCTACGCAGAATGTAAACTTGGGAAGTGAAGACCGGTTGCGCATTCCCTTCGATTACGTAAACAGGCAGTACTTTTCGTGATTGTGGCGTAATTTCTCACCGAGAGACTCGAGCCGCGGGATATTATTCGATGTTGACGACATGCAACCAGTTTGGCTCGATAAATCTGCTTTTCTCTCGAGCATCGCTAAATGCAACAGACTTTCCCCGTTAACGTTGCATGCGTCGAAGAGGCGTGGTAATTACGAAGCCGATAAATTAACAGTAGTTATCTTGGCTTCGAAAGAGGGCTGGAAAGATCGAAAGGGGGAAAATTTGCAAAAAAACGTTCCGATAATCGACCGTTTTAATTATTCATCGTATTTTCTTCACGATAATAGACGCCAAGGGTTATTACATTTTTACCTCTTAACCATCGGAGAAGAAACTGGTCGTCGTGATGCGGTTCCAAGACACTTTGCACGGACCGTCTGAGCTGAAACACAACGAGATGTTTTAATCATCGACGATGATTTCACGCAGAAAAAGAGAATCTTTTTGTGGTGTCGGAATTCAAGTCTCTATGCATACGCAGCGCCTTCAACTCGGCAGCGTGCAAACAAAACGTTGCTGTGTACTCGACGAGCTACGGAGGCAGAAAAAGATGTTGAGAAGAAGTGTGACAGATGTGCACTCCACCTTCTTGTATCAATGTTGTTCTCCTTGAGTCACGACAGGGTAAATCAATATTTCACGAATATTTAACTATCAAGGTAATTCGAGGGCCGAGCATCGAGGAGATCAGCATCGCGTTAGGATACCATGGGGGCATGTTATTTGCCGATAAATATTTTCATATTATGTCGACTCGAAAAGGGGAACAAGGTTGGAGGATCGAGAGAATCGTAAAATCCTTTGCCGAAAATTTATGCAAGGGGACGCATGTGTGTCGTGGACTTGTATCTCATACAGTTTCCCTACCCGCGCTTTTTCATGCACGCGTGCGGTGAGACGAGACTCAATCGTGATGCAATGTAAAGACGTTGTCGTTGTCCTCGGAATCTCGACCTTTTATACCGCAATACTGGCTCTCGTCGTTTCGTCGAAAGAAACGGATGGTAAGGACCAAAGGGTAAGCTGCAGCAACCAGGACGACGAATCATTTTCGTAATTATAAACCTGCTTCTATCCCTTGAGAATTTTTCGCGAGAACAATTCGAGGTGGTATTCGATTATTAGCAAGCTGTTTCTGAGCAAATGCGAACGAGCGATTGTTCTCAATTGCTTTTTTGTACGTCGAAACTTTATTTATGTTTTGTTGTTCACAAGGTTTCGCAGTGCAACGAACAGTTACAAATGTGCAAAACAATAATTCTAAATTCTAAATCGTCGTTTTATGTATTTCTACATATTGTGATCGAGACTTTGCAGTCACAGATACTAGGGATAAAGCGAATTCAAGATAAAAATTCACTGTTGGTAATAATGAAATGAATATACCTATCCATTTGATTATTACGCCATTGGTGAATATTGGTGCGTTAACAATAAGATACATGAAAAGTAATTGGACATACTTGATACTGCATTATTGTCTGTGGTAGATCGTTCAAAAAGCACGCAAAGGTAACGCCACGCGTCCAGAATCAGATAATATCTAGGAAACATCGCGTTTTTAGTTATATTTAACGCACAGATTTGCATTTACAATAAAATCCGGCATTTTTTTTTATGTTTTAACAAAATATACATTTTTTCACATAGGAGTGGTGGTTGATGTTCTCTTAGTTGAACGAAAAATATTTAAATAATTCTTTTCTCAGCGTGGTAGAGCATAAAACCCCATTCAACTTTCGTCTGAACAATTTTTCTTACATACGATAGTTTCCAAGATATTCTGTAAAATGGGCAATCGTACTCTAATCTTTGAGGGATGCTTTCATCCCGAAGAAGCAAAAATTAGCACGAACAGAAAATTGTACGATGCTTACATCGAGGTCCTCTGCAAATCTGCAATAGTTGAAAAAAATCGTCGGTGGGCGGGTTATCAAACTTCCCTTGTGAGCCACACGTTACGTATCTTCACGTTGTTGCTCCAATTCGATCCTACCGCGCGTCGAGATAAACTTCACGTTGATTAGATTTTAGTTTCGATCGCGTAGGTGCGTCCGATTTTGAATCTTCGTGCGAATGGGGAGAATTTTTCTTGCGAGCAACCTTGCTCCCCAAGGCAGAACGGGGTCGGAGTGCTTAGAAGCTACTTGTTATTCGGAATGGTCAATTAGGCCGAATACTGCTCGTAGAATCGTGGTGAGGAAGTGTAAACGTAGAACGTAAGAAACGAGTCACCATTAAAAGTGTGTCTCGATAACGGAGGACCCCTTCTATCTGTCTATCGTGCCACTTCATCTTGCATTCGTGAATCTTTATCACGAAATATATCTTTGGGGAGGTGGAAAGTAAATAATCTCGAAGTAGACGGTAGAAGGAGCTGATACGAGAGCGACGAAGAAAGGAGCGCGCATGATTCGAGGGTACTACACCGCTTTCGTTCGTTCGAAGGCGAAGTGTGTCACGTCGTGGATATTTATCCAATTTCTAGACGGCGCGGCTCAAACCGCGAGATCTTCGACGCGGACCGTGAAGAAAGTCCCGTTTCCATATTCGCGAGCCGAGAGCGTTTCCTCTCGTTCAACAAAGAAATTAACGGCGCGGGGAAGGGTGAAGGGAGGCAGAGGTGCCTCCATGATTGCCTACTAGCACCGAGTACCCAAGTTGAACGATCTTTGAAACTGTAAAAGGTAAAAGCTGTCGGCACCGAGTGAAATCTCTCTCCTGCATTACGGATAATGATATTCTCCACAAGAGAGCTCGCTCGTATCGAAGGACGGCCTTTCTCGTTCCTTCCTTCTCTCTTTTTTTCTTTCTCCTTTCCGCGCACACGGTAGGAGGACTCTCGAGAGCACTTGTGGTCCCGTACGAGGCACGTGCGAGTCCAATCGCATCTAACCTGTCCCACACAAACGGAGTACTTGCGAATCTCGAAGTAAGCGAGTTTCCGTACGTTTTTAAAGCAACCCATTCCATCTCGCGTGTTTTCGATCCGTTCCGGAGAACGTTCGTCCTCGTTATCTATCATTTGACGCCCCGCTCGTCGGCGGTGACTTGTGAGAAATGGAGCCGGAGTCGAAAGTCTTTTCACCGGTAAAAACAGTACCTGCTCTCGAGTATCAAGCGAAAAAGTCCAATTACAAGTGCGCACTTTCTATCCACTACGATTAACCGCGGCCACTCCGAGAAGGAGGTTGCGAAAAAGAAGGAGCTTCGAAGAAAGAGTAGAGAGGCAATCGCTGGCACGCGAGGCGGTATATGCTAATCGAAGATCGAGTACCGCGCGCAAAAACGCTCCATCTTTACGATAGGCGGGAGGAAAAAAACGCTTGGACGTCCACGCGATAATTGACATCTTTGTAATCGATTTGTCTTTACAGTCGACTCTGCGTAAGCTTTTCCAAGGTGCTCGAGCACGGTGTAACCTTGACCGATTATCGTCGTGTCGCAGAAACACGCGTAGATCTAACGTGGCTTACCTTCATCAGGGCGAACCGCTCGTCGTCCGCTAATTTCATGGTCGCCGACATCCTCGTCTTCGTTTCAATCCAGTTTCTACCCCTAAGCGAGAGCACACCGGTCGGGCATCCGATCGTTCCTCCAGCGGTGCGGAGAAATCGGCTGGTCGTCTCCTTCCTCGTTCGGTCCCGATCCGCTTCTGCTTTTTCTTTCTACCGTGTGCGACGCGCTTTTTTCTCCTCCCGTGTGTAATAACGATCCACGATGCGATCGTCCTTGCGTATTTAACGAGCGTCGTTGGTCGGACGCAAAAAGGAGCGCGCGTCTCTCGCTGAAAAACAATAATTCGCCGACTTAGGGGTACCGGTGCGATCGAGATCGTCAATAACAATTGTGGAAAAAAAAGATCGTGACGCGAATGTGTCCTGGTCTCGAGGACGAGTGGCTCGTAGCGCGGAAAGATTTATGGATTTCGCACCTCGACCCTCGACAAAGTTCGCCTTCGCTCGAAGGTTGATCGAATTTGTGATTCGCGGGCGAGTAGGTGCTCCAATTTAAGAACGATTTTAACTGGTAAACTGTTGTCTTAATGGTGTTAAGATCACTACTGTTTCTCATCCTATTAACCGTGGAGTTAACATTCGCTCGACCCGTTTCACGATGATTTTCTTGTAATCGTCGTGCCTTTTGGGATTGTCATCCTGGGCAGGACGAAAGGAAATATTTCGTTAGCAGATTAAAGCTGGATTTATAAATTTTCGCCACTGTTCCATTACTGTCGAAGTTCACAAGTAACGTAGGTACCGTTGTTGAATCTCATAGGTATGTGCCTGTGATTGTGAAAGTGGTCTTCAGAAAAATTTCGTTCACAAATCATTCCGTATGTTAATCGTACAGGTGACAATAACGCTACGTAAATAGAAAAATTAATTTTTCGAAATTATTTACTTAGACCACTTTCACAATGACCGGCACATATATGTATACAGTTACTATAAAAATCAACAACGGTTACTACGTTAGCTGCGAACAGTAACGGTGACGGAGAACGGTGACGAAAGTTTATAAATTCAGCTTAACCCATTTGCATCATGAGCTCATATATGCGCGGATTTTTCCTGGCCATTATCACCGAAGCGCATAATGCGTGGTATTTGCCTGACCATTATTACCGATGCACGAATGTTTGGTGATACGGACCAGTTTTCTACTTTTCCGAATGATGCAAATGGGTTAAATCAATCCAGTACCGGGATTCTGTAACTCGGTAACGACAAATGTCGCTATCATTATCCATCGATATCGATGATTATCGCAAAAGGTTATTGGCTAACTAGTAGTCAACGAGAATTCTCGATAATCTAAATCGTTACATTCCAAAAAGCGTCGAAGACAGCAGATTTGGAACAATTCATTTAGTTACATGATATAATTATACTCTAACCCTAATCTTTTGCGATACTCATCGATATCGATGGATAACGATAGCGATATTCGTCGTTACGGAGTTACAGAATCCCGGTACAGATTCTCGACTCTCGGATCTTCCACGATTTCTTTCGATGAACCTCGTTTCACACGCGTACCGACCCCGCGCCAAACGACTCGCGATATCTCAAACTTTTTTCTCTTACATGTGTCGCTCGTCTCCGTTAAAACTAGCACCCACTTTTAACGCGCCGGTTCTCGTGGAAACTGCTCGAACGTGCAACAGGTGCGTGGCCGCGCGACGCGATCACACACTCCTTCCGATGTGAGTCGCGATCCTCGACTGAACTAAAAGCGAATGCTCCGCCGCTGACCAGCACCGAAAGAATGGACTCTCCACGTTGGTTTCTCAGTGGTAGCGCGGTGCTACGATTCATCGCACGAGCCCCACCAATCTCTGTCTAACGATCGCGTCGATCGTCTTCTAATTACGTGCGTCCATAAAACTTTCTCGCAAGTCCGTTGCCAAAACGCAGATCATATCGATCGCGAGTCCGTGCGATTTCGACGACAAAAGAATTTAATTACAATGTATAAATAGATCCTCCGCCACTCCCCGAGTCTCGAACTAATTGTAACCGAGACGAGATTTAATCAGTCGAGCGACCGATTAAAATCGTTCTATCTGATTCGTCTACTTGGAAGCTACAGCAGTTGTCGATTATGCGATTCGAGTTGCAAGCTATACCCCGCCCGAAAAATCTGCCAACGGTGTGGATTTTTAAGTACATTTTTCTCTCTTTTCTGAGTAATTCGAGATCTTTTCATGCGCAATCGGAGCCTCGCACGATAGTTCGTCCACTCGGCATGAATGGAATTACAGATCCTTAACACGCGACGATGTTACTTGGATGATGTAACTTTTGTGTCACCAAATGTGATACGCAAGAATTACACGAAGGATTCCCAAATATATCTTATTTTAATTGTCAGACGCACGACATCTGTGATTACATGAAACGATCTGTTCTGACAAAGGAACATTAATTATTGAATTTCTTCCTTAGCGTGCGACACACAGTTAGACGTATCGAAGATTCATTTTGACGGGAAATCGGAGGGAAAAAAGTTGTTTGATTCTGTAGATCGTGTGATCTGGATGTTCTCTGTGCAACAACCATGTGGAAAATATATTGAGACGAGAGAATTTTCAACGCGAGCCGCTTTCGTAACAATTAGCTCGTGTATCGCGCGCTTTCGACCAGGTGCTACCATCTGTGGAGCGTAGTGTGCGAAACATCTCGAAGTCTGTCTTTCACTTTTTCCCTCTCTCTCTTTCTCTCTCTCTCTCTCTCTCTCTCTCTCTCGATTCTCCTGGTCATTGTCAACCTCTCGATAATTTTGCGTTGCGAAAAAAATGGACGAGTTCGAAATAACGGTACGCGAGAATCGTTTCAACGCATCGCACAACCCGCTCCGTTTTCGTCGGGTGCACCGAACGCGTTTACTCCTCGTTTACACGAGTGCAATGACACCAATTGCAAAGTTACCGTTCGCTACGGCTCCCCCGCGCAACGCACGATGGATTTTAAAAGA
The DNA here is from genome assembly GCA_944319695.1 of Tiphia femorata. Lineage (NCBI taxonomy): Eukaryota > Metazoa > Arthropoda > Insecta > Hymenoptera > Tiphiidae > Tiphia > Tiphia femorata. The sequence goes on from OX090899.1 coordinate 6,521,749, forward strand.
GCTGCGAAAAACTCGGTCGAAAAGGCGGCAGGATGCGAGAATACGACAAACAAGTCACCCCGTACTTACTTTAACGAGTAAACGTCGTTGAAAGTACCTCGATCCAGCTAGCAAGCGCGCGAAAAGAGCGCACGTTCTATAGTAACCCGAGCTCGTGTTCGCGGGAGCATAAGAAAAGGCGCGCTCGTATTTACTCGTACAGGAAATGACATTGGAAAAAGGAAATCGAAGCCACTCGGCAACGCGTGTCCCAAAGAAAACAGTCTCTTCCGCGAGAAGCGCGTTGAATAAACCAGTTCGTTCGCTCGGTCGGAATAAAAAAAAAAAAAGAGTCATCGAGAACTTTGATTTCGACACACGTCCGGGATCGAAAAATCTCGAACGACCGGGAGGATCGACCAAAAATCTCGTTTAAGATTAGAGACACGCGTGAAAAGGATGAATATACGACGGTCAGGTACCGGTCCTAAAAGTCACCTTTCTCTCGACGACCTTGCTCCGTTGTAGGAATGCGCCTTCGATCGTATCTCCTCCAAGGGGAAAATTCTCCTGGCTGGTGTGATTACGTCGTACCAACTGCTTATGCGAGCTCGAGCTAAAACCACCAAGTATCTGCGATCGAACGAACCTTCGTGCTTGCAAAGGACGCGTGTCTGGGAGAGTAACACTCACGAGCCTGTTGCGACTTCGACCCCGTGGAGCCAATAAGTGCACTCATTGGAACAATTGTCGATGGTGCGTCGGGTCCGACGTCGGTTCCCGCTTTTCCTCGCCCGCTTCGGTTTCTCACGACCGACCACTCGCGTCTCTCACGGAGAAAAGAGTCTCTCGTACCCTGGGAGTCGTCTGGATCGCGTACGCACGGGACACCACGCTCCTCGCTCTGCATCCTAGATTCTAGAAGGCGAAACGGTCGTTGACGTGAGGCCTCGAGGGAGTACCGTTACGCGTCCGGTATACCGGTGTTGTTCCGCTCGTTGAAAGTGACATTTTCTTTTTCGGTGAGTGAGAACATCTCGGGCCATAGAAAAGAGGGCCACGAGAATTCACGATAGTTTAATGGAAAAATCGACGGCGTTCTACGATTTCGCATGCACGGCTTCGGATGCTTCTCCGACGTGTCGATAGAGTAAGAAGCTTCTTTCTGTCCGTTGAGTTAGCTCGAACGTTAGAGGATTCGACGTCGGCGGAATTAACGTTGCATTCTGGTGCATCCTATCGAAGAAGATGGATACGCGCCGACGGGTCGACGCCTGTTCCCGTAAGTGAAAGTTCCATCGGGCTTAAATTATGCTCGGTGAGGGATGCGCTCGCAGTGGTGTTAATTGATTCAGACGGATGAGACGGGTTGAATGTCTAAGCCACGGGATCGGTTGTAAACTCTTTCTTTTTTTCTCAGACGAAATGTCGTCTCGAACGAACGTAATATACATACCTAAAAGGAATCATCGTCGAGGTCGAGGCGTCGCGGATACAACACTTTTCGCGTAAGCGTTACATCATCTTTTCCCACTGATCTTGAAAGTGGACGAGCTGGACGCACGAAGGAACGATTATTTTTAAACTTCGCGTGGAGATCCATTGTTGCGCACTTGTTAAAAGTCCGAGCGCGAATTTATTTTCCGCCCAGCCGGGGGATTTACTTCGAACGATCTCCACGGTCGAGAGATTCTTCTTGCGATCGTAAAAATAACAGGATCCTGCGAATAACACGTTGCGGATGATGAGCGGTGAAATGCATTTTTATCGGTTAATCTGCGACTTGCTAATGTCCGTTTCCTCCAACGTGGTACGATTCAGAGTTCCTGCGAACTGAGTTCAATTTTGAACGCAGTTTAATCTTCGGTCAACTTGTTTCGCTTTCCATCAACTTTACTTTCGTTCCGATCAATTGAACGTACACCTTATTCCTGTTAATTCATATTCAAGTGATGTGATTGGTGCATAGCTAATATAACAAGCGTATTGCTGCCGAACGAACCGTTACCTAACTTAATAGTATTTATATACATATATGAGAACAATACAGGCATACCTTTTACCTTAAATTTGATTTTTTCCGGAGTTTGTTCTATTAATAAGCAAAATCTCATTTTAAATTCCTTTTCGTCCAAGTCGTCAAGATAATTCATCCGCAATGTAACCCTATAACCCTCTAGGTCTTCCGTTAACGTATCAGATGATGACAAAATATTCTATGCCATGCCGAAATTCAATTTTCGCGTGCGGAGGAAACAGTCCAAAATATATTAGCCGATCATTTAAATTTTTGAGATTTTGTTATACGTGTTGCATATATATCTTCAAATACCAGTGTTTCGCATTGTCTTCTGTTTAAACGCCGTTCAAACTCGGCCAAAAATTAGCGTTTAAGATAAACGTCGTTCGATTGCATTGAACTTTCGTTCAAAAATTGGTGGAACGGAAAATAGCGTTGATCGGAGTTTAAACTCGGTTCAAATTTCGAACCAGGTTGGTGGAAACGGCCATAAAAGTGCGTCTCCGTGGATTTTGAGGATTCTCAAATTTTTCTCTCGGTCGATCTACGGTCGGCAACTTTCTTCTCACCCTCTGTAAAAATTCACGTGGCTAGATCTAGCTTGGAACGTGCGAGAGGCATCTACATGCACCCGTTTAAATATCGGACACCGTGCTAAGGGGTAATTTTGCATCAGGTCCGTATATGGATCTCGGTAGCAAGGTGTTACTAGGTTTTAAATAGATCAGGCTACACCACTCGTATGTAGGCTAGGGGTGCCCTGACCATGACTGTCGCAGCGCCCGTATCTCCTCTCGCTAGAAGTGGTCTGATCCTGGACGCTTGCCACTAGGAAAAGGCCTAAATAAAACCGTCTGCCTGCGTGTCGTAGCACTGACAACTTCGCGACTCGTTTTCCGGCCGGGTTCGAGGCGCCTCCGAGCAGTTATCGGCACGATACTCATGCCAAACTCATTATGCGAAAATGCTAAGTGCTCCTATCGTATTTACAAATAAGCTCTCTCGCCAATCGGCAGACTCGAGATTTGCATAAACGCGAACTGTTCGACTCCACTTTTTTTTTTCTTCATTTCACAGTAATTTTTCCGCGTGCGTCGACCAGTTCCAGCGCGAAGGGAGCGCGAAGAAAATACTACGGAGTACGAAACAGTTCCACGATTCAACCTGCTCCCAAAACGCACTATTCACGCATTGCTTTCGCGGAATCGATTAATCGCAGAAACGGAGAGATTACCGTGTAAGTGGCATACGATTCCTACTTCGAATCGCGGAACGATCGTCGTGCCGCTTAGATCATCGATCGAGGAATTCGCGGTAGTGGAAAGTTTTCAGGTTAAATGAAGGAAGGCACGGTGATTTGTTTTTCTCCTCTCGTTTTTAGGCACGACCGTAAAGGGAGTGACTTATGCAATCGCCATCGCGAAAACCGTTCGTATGTATGTGTGTATGTATGTGTGTGTGTGTGTGTGTATGTATGTATGTATGTATGTATGTATGTATGTATGTGTGTGTGTGTGTCCGTGTAGATCCTCGATTTCGGAAAAACGGCTGAACCGATCGGGACGAAATTTGGCACAAAAATCAAGTACACTACTGTGAGTTGACAATAAGGTTTGTGAGCCGCCATCTTGAACCGGTACAAGATGGCGGGAGATTCAAAATTTGAAAAAAATGTAATTTAAATTTAATATTGCTGCCATTTCTAAACGGCTGAAGATAGCGATACATAAAGTTTGCTGGCACCAAATGGATATATACTCAAAGTACATGCCAAATTTCGTTGCGATCCGTTCAGCCGTTTGGCCGGAATACTGGACTAATGGAAATAGTGAAAAATTCATTAATCCATTAGTCCAGTTTTCCGGCCAAACGGCTGAACGGATCCGAACAAAATTTGGCATGTACATCGAGTATATATCCATTTGGTGCCATGAAACTTTATGTATGGCCATCTTCAACCGTTTCGAAATGGCGGCAAATTCAAATTTTTTATCCACTATTCCAGGAAAACTATTGATTAGTCCACTATTCCGGCAAAACGGCTGAGCGGATTCGCACAAAATTTGGCATGCACATCAAGTATATACCCATTTGGTGCCAGGAAACTTTATGTATAGCCATCTTCAACCGTTTCGAAATAGCGACAAATTCAAATTTTTAATCCACTATTCCAGCAAAACGATTGATTAGTCCACTATTCCGACGAAACGGCTGAACGGATTCGGACAAAATTTGGCATGCATATCAAGTATATACCCATTTGGTGCCACGAAACATTGTGTATGGGCATCTTCAACCATTTCGAAATGGTGCCAGTTTCAAATATTTAATTCACTATTTTATTATAATTATAGTTTGAAAATCCCGTAATTTCGAAACGGTTGAAGATGACCATAAAGTTTCGTGGCACCAAATGGGTATATTTTTAAACTACATTGCAAATTTTTTTTGAATCCGCGCAAGCGTTTCACCGGAATACTGGATTAAAGATTTCAATTTGTCGCAATTTCAGAATGGTTGAAGTTAACCATGCATAAAGTTTCACCGCAGCAAAGGGGTATATACTTGATGTACATGTAAAAGTTTGGTTCGGATGCATTTAATTGTCCGGTTTCGATCACTTGCGCGCATTGCAGAAATGCTGAGAAGCGCGAGCACCCGACGTTCCAAGGGGGTATGGCGCTTGAGCGAAGCGAAAGCGCAGAGGACTCTCTAGCATAGTTTAATATCTCAATACTTGAATTTTCAACAATTTCGAAACGGTTTGACATTCGTGGGCGAGCGCGAAGCGCGAGTGCCGCGGTCGTGCCTATTGCAGAAAAGCGAAGCTTTTCTGCACCCGGTAAAGCGAGCGCGAAGCGCGAGCAAAGGCGATCTGGGGGGTTGGCGCTTGAGCGAAGCGAAAGCGCAGGGGGTTTACCCCCTAGTTTTTCTTGTTTCTCTTCATTATTATACTCAACTTCTTCGACTTCGCGATCGTGATTTAAGTCGTCGCGCATAGACGACGATTAACGCGTTAACGTGAGTAACGCTGGCAAGTGTTTACAAAGAAAAGGGAAGAAAAAAAAGAGTATAAAAAGGATGAAACAAAAAACCGTAGAACTAATTAGCCAGCGGGTGTTACTTCACCGATGCATGGTCACTTGGTCAGACACGACTCGATTCACTTAAGCGACGACCGAGAATGCCGGGTCGGAGATCCTCGGTTGTGCTCGGAGGAGCTCGGGATCGACGCGAGGTGCTGCTAACCGCGCCGATCTTTCAGTATGTCCGCGCCCGTCGCGTACCTCGCGTGTCATACGAGATCACACTCGTTGGTTCCTCCATCGCATTGTCAATTTGCAAGAGGAACGCGTAACACGAAAGTTCGCGGTTAGGAAGCCTGGCGCTGTCGGTAGCATCGACCGTGACGCACCACGCGCCACGATCACGAGAACAAACCTTCCTTTCTCTCGTTCGAGCTCCGTTCCTCGGACGGAAGAGGAACCGAGGAGGAAGTGGAGAAGGAGGACTTTTGTAAAAGCGACAAATTCCCAATTATGAAATCGCACGTCCGACCGCATGTTCCCGTGCGCGTCCCGCGAACGGTAAAGTTTCTGCATACACGTAGAAAGAGGTAGAGAGATAGATAGAGAGAGAGAGAGAGAGAGAGAGAGAGAGAGTGAGAGAGAGAGAAAGCTCCTTCACATGGAATAAACATTTTCCGTTTTTCTCTCTCTTCTTTTTCAATCACGGAAATAACATCGTCCGCAATCGATGAGATATCGGTCCTCGGGGTCACACGCTCGTTTAGTTATCGGAGTGGAAAGTTAGCGCGAGGTTAAACAGGTCGTTGCATCGTGGACACGATGCACGGAGGAGCTAAGCGGATACGAACGTTGAGTTCTTCCCCTCGCGTATTCCCTACCTCTCGCTCTTTCTCATTCCACTTGTCTCTGTCTCTCACTCTCTCTGACATTCGTCCTCCGTCACTCTCGACATATTCCATCTCTCACACGCGATATCTCCTTAATCGCGATTTAATTTCGTACGCGAGCCGCGCGATGAGAGGCAAAACGCGCGATCCGCTAGAGAACCAGGGGTGTTCCTATATTTTTAGTGGTATTGGCAGAGGCGCGTCGTGCGGAATATCGGCTCCACAGTGCTACACCGCGAAATCTAGATCGTGGAGGGGAGGGGGCCCTTATCCGGTGAGAATGGGAGATATAAGCGACGAGCGCGAAGCGCGGAAGTAAGAAGGACCGGCATTTTCGATGACGTGACCCCCGCGGTGGTCGGGAGGTGGTGTGGCGGTGGCGGGCTCGTTTTGGCTCTAACCTCGTCCCAGACCAATCGGAATTACGTGTCACATTTTCTTACGAGTCAACGAGACCGAGCGATCAGGGACGGATAATAGCGCATGCGAGAACGAAGTGGAGAGCCGTGCGGCTCCGATGAGTCCCGTCGTGGGAGGCCAGACGTTCGACCAACAGTTTTCCCAGCTTATCGCGAGCCACGCGATTCACTAGCGAAATTGCACGCGCGACAATCTAAAATCGTCCGCGCGTCGCGAGTTATGTCGAGCGAGGAGAATCGAGGCCCGTTGGGACCACAGCCGCCGCCACTGCCACCGCCTGCGAGGATCCGATCCAAACGTTCGTATTAATATCAAGCGACAGACGTCTGGCTTGCTCGGGCAGCGGCTCGTCATAACAAAACGGCTTCAACGAGTTAGCGACGCGCTCAATCCGCTCGAGCAATCGTTGCGGATTTAATCTCGAGACCGAGTTGGACCAGATTCGTACGGAGTTTCTACTCGAGAGGGAAAGTGTGGTTGGGTAAAGTCCGTGGCAAGAGGGTGGAAGAGCGCGCGGGGATGTCAACGATGGACCGACGTCCTTGAACCGCGGTCGAGGGAAAGACGAGAGTGTCCCGTGGATAGGTCTAAAGTGCGAGTGAATTGGAGGAAACGTTATGCGAGCATCGGCCGCATTACGTGCTTCGGCGTATGTCGTGTCGGAGCACGCTCGTCGTTGCGAGCGCACGTGTTGGTGTTATTAAGGATGGATATTTTGTAGTCCCGTGGCGAGTAGACGGACATGATTCTTTTCTCTTTTTCTCTTTCTTGTTTTGGAGCTTTTTCTTTTGTAAGAGAGGCGAGATGCCGTAGGCATACTCGTAAGTCATCGAAGACAGAGACAGAGATGGAGTGAAAAAGAGAGAGAGAGAAGCGGATGAAACGCGAAACGTCGGAGAAGAAGTTATCCGTCGATTCGCGCCACGTTGAACTCGTAGTCGTCGCGCATGCGCATTAAGGAGAATTCTCAGTGAAGAGAAGCGATTGGGTTTCTTAGCGCGATTCGTCTCAATGAGATCGCTTCGTTTGTTACAGCATTGGCCAGGGTCACGCAAGAATCGAGCCTAATGTCCGTATGGTCGACCAGCACTGGGCGGAATTCAGTGTTTGGAGTGGAGAGCGGAGCAGTACTCCCCTCCTCGCATTTGCCAGTACACGTACACGTGGCGCACACGCATCTAAGAACCGCTGACGGACCTTGCTTCCACAAACGATTCCACGATTGTCAGGTTTGTCGATTCTCATGGTTTCTCCCTCCCCCACCTACGTTCCTTCTTCATTTCTCTCTCTCCACCTCGCGAAATCGTGCCACTTGATTTTTGTTTGCCCTCTCTCAGCCGCTCCTTTATAGATTTTGTCGATAACCACTGGCGAACGATACTTTACATTGCGGAGAATAGACGATTGCTTTTGCTGGTGAAACGCGGATGTGCTTGTTTTTACCTTGAACACCTCATGACTTCGATTAATATTCCTTGACACGCGTACCTTGTTCGTACGTTATATACGGCCTTTAATCCATCCAGATATTTCCTCGAAATGTCTAGCCAACGGGAATCGATTGTTCGATGTCTGGTAGAACATACGCGCGAAGTCCTATTAGAATGCAAATGTAAAGTAACGTCTGCGAAACATTTGTGCCGAAAGGTTAAGGCTGGAAGTTCGTCTCGACCCTCGTTAATTGTCCTCGAGTAACAATTACATTTTAATTGTCTAACGCTCCTTACGTTTCGCATCGTGATCACCGACGGGTGCTGGCCCAAAGACTGTCTACGAAAGCGGTAGTCGGACGTTTCACCGTTTACGGTGAAATAACACTCCGTTGAGTAATAGTGTAACGACGTTGTGTGCGAGTTAACATTGAAGAGAATTCCCTGCTACGCTTTCTTGGAACGTGGCTAGTGTTGAAGGTTCGAGGGTAGATAAGAGATGGAGTAAATCGCAGCCAAGAGCGGTAGGAAGAAATTGGCATTGGGCGAACTCTCTCATGCATATGTATTAAGTTGGGTACACGCGCGACCGTTCACTGACTCATTTCGGTAAATTACGCATACCGGTAGAAACGACTCCGTTGCGCGAGCTTTTCGTTTTCGATGTTGTTCCGCGTGTCGACGATCCTATCGCACGAAAAATTGTGACCGTCCGTACTTGGCGAAGGCCGGGACGAGCACGCGTTATCTAACCGATGGATAGAAAATTACTTTAATTATTCGTGCCTGTTGTTTCGCTTCGAATTCTTCTGTGCGACGCTTCCTAAAAGAGATCCGCAAGAAGATATCGCGCGCTCGCGCGCGCGGGCTGATAAATGTACGAACGGCGGAAAATGAACATTTTAATGAGATCCGGTTGATAATCGTGGAAGGACTTCACGGAGAAATCAGTTCTCATCCTCCTGTCGCTTGATCGTGTTTAACGTTGAAACCGCTCTTAACGCATCTGTCTTCTTCTTTTTTTTTGGTTTCACGCTTGCCAGATTTCCCGCTGTTGTTACGCACCAATCGACACTCATGAGAGGGATCTCTCTCTCTCTCTCTCTCTCTCTCTTCGTTCACGCAACTCTTTGTTTCGCTCCTTACAAATTTTTTATTAATTTCCCTCTTCTGTTTCTTTCTTTCGTTCAGCACAGATTGGTTACTCGTTCTACGCGAGACTTTTGGCAAGTTCTACCGCTGGCACAGACGTTGCCACCCACACTCGGTACGTGTCTAATCATTTTTACGTGCTTTCTTACGATTTTACACGAGAGGAACGCGCTTCCTCCTTTCGCATTTGCAATTTAAGATACACGCGCGCGCTTCACTCCCCTCAGTGACAGTGGAAATGATCGACGGCTCGCTCTTTCTCTCTTGCTTCGAGAAGAGAATCGTCTTTTGGAATCGTCGAATTCACCTTTACCGCATTTTACTTTGTTGATCAGTCGAAGATGTCGCAGTCGGGGGATGGTCTTCACACGCCCGGATATCTCTCCTGGCGGAAGCTCCAGCTGAGCAGAGCGAAACTCAAGGCTTCCAGCAAGACGTCCGCCCTGCTTTCCGGATTCGCCATGGTGAGTCTCACTTTCACGCTGAAAAAATTGTATTCTTAAAATACAAACTTAATAATTCATCTTAATAGATATTCTTAATAGATAAGAATATTTTCTTATCGATATGACGGCTTTTCGAATATATTCTTAACAATCCATCTGAATGTCGCGACACAATGCGTATCGGTATTCGGTTAAGTTAGGTTACACATCGCGTGCGGCACATGTCGATGTCTGTATCTTGTTCCTCTTGCAATTCTGTGTAATTTTGAGTACTATGTTATTTTGTGCGCTGTGTCGTGCAAAAAGTATGGATAAGGAAATGACGAAGTGGCTAGAAGAAGAGGATTTGGGCGATTTAACGGAGATATTTAGATAGATATGAATTGTAACCTTCTCTCGTGACTACATTTCTCAACCAATCCCGATGTCAAGATATGGATAATGTAATTTTCGACAATATAAAGAGTGAAGCATTTTATTAAGAGTTTTGTTTCCAATAATTATATACGAAATATATCCATACAAATTTTTTACCAGGCTATGTTAAGAATATCTGATAAGAATGTCTGTTAAAAATATTTCATTAGAGGAATCTATTTAGAACATTCTACTCTTAAATTAAGAGAATCCTCTTGTTGCTTATTTTAGTAAGAAACATTCGAAAATTAAGTGGTAAATTCTTAAGATAAGAATACAATTTCTTTAGTGCACTTTCATTCTGCCAATTTGAATAACGAAATAAGGTGAGTTGGGGCAAGTGCATACACGGAAATTCGAAGTTTGTGTTTACTCTCCTTCCACGAGCTTCAGCATTTTTCCGCAAAATAGAAACTTTGGCAACGTGACATTTCAACTGTACTTTATAGATGCATAAGGTCATTTAAAAAATAAATGAAAACTAGATAATAGAAAAAAAACACACTTTAGAAAATTTCCTCTCGACGGCGCACTTATCCCAACTCACCTTAACACTTGAAGTACCGTCCAGTCAAAATGACCGGGTGCGTCAATTTTCCACAAGAATTTCTCTTTAACATTAGAACTATCAATTTTGGTTTTCGTATGGAAGCTTCTTTTGTCGACCACTCATTTTAACAGAGAGAGCGTTTATTTTATCACTGCCATTTACTTTTGTTTTCATATGGAAACTTCTATTGTTGACCAGTCATTTTAACCGGATTGGTAATTCTAGTGTTAACTGAATTGGCTTCGCTGTGCTCGGAATTAATTCCGAGAGAACACGCGAACTGCCACGAGGAACTTCTCCAAATTCCATAGACCTGAAATTGAGATTTCACCACTTTTCAGGTCGCCATGGTTGAAGTACAGCTCAACTCGGACACGAAGGTGCCTCCCGAGATGCTGATCGCATTCGCCGTCTGCACGACCCTCTTGGTAGCAGTGCACATGCTCGCTCTGATGATATCTACCTGCATTCTGCCGAATATAGAAGCTGTTTGCAACCTGCACAGCATAAGTCTGGTACACGAGTCACCGCACGAGCGCCTGCACTGGTACATCGAAGTCGCGTGGGCCTTCTCGACCCTCCTCGGACTGCTCTTGTTCCTTCTAGAGATCGCGATACTCTGCTGGGTGAAGTTCTATGATTTCTCGGAGGTGGCCGCGTGGTCGGCCTGCATCGTCCTAATACCGGTACTCATAATATTCCTCGCGTTCGCGATACACTTCTATCGGAGCTTGGTCGCCCACAAGTACGAGGTTACGGTGTCCGGGATAAGAGAACTGGAGTTACTTAAAGAACAGATCGAGTCGACCGACGTTGAGGGAAGAAACGGCGTGAACCTCCTTCAAACCGGAGGTGTCACGCACGTCGTCTGAAACTCACCGAGGATTCTCATAACGATATTGGAGAACTGTCTCAAGGTATGAATGAGAGTAGCGTCGGGTGTCTCTCTCGTATGACGCGAGGAACGATATGGGCTTCCTCGTAGTGCGCTGGAATGTTTGTACGATACGCGAGAATGGTATTTTACCAGCGACTAACCGGAGATACCGTGTGTTCCTTTCGCGAGGATTCACGAGAAGTTTAACTCGCGTGAATTTTACGAAACATCGCCCCACCTTTCTCATCCGTCGAAACGAGCCTTGGCGACCAGGAGAGGATGTACGATCATGAAGAAGTTTGTTTTTCTTTGAATAACTTCCGCCTCTTGATAGATCGTAACCGCGGATCGTTTCTCGCGATATATGATAGCGCGCGTGCGCGCGAGAAACGAAAGGTCCGATGGAAGAAGCGAACGCGCTCGGGCGAAAACATTCCTTCCCCTGCACAGTGACTTAATTCTAAAGGCGTCCTCACGTGGACGTTCTATCCGCAGCTCAAAGAAGATGTAGTTACGAAGCAAGACTTATCGCGAAGCGACCGGCACGGAGTGTGTGCGTGAGTGTGCGTATGTATGAAGTACTTATCCGTCGTGGACCACGATCGGTAGTTCGTTGGACGGGCAACTTTTACCTTTTTTTTCTCCTCTTCTCTTTTTTCTTTCGATAGTAAAGACAAAGTAGCTTCCTTTTCTACGTCGCGCGTATAGGATGTGTACATAATTGTATTTTGCCGCGCACGATCCCGTGTCTGCGTGGAAATTGTCGGTTATCCGTGTGTACCCCGCCTTGTTACAAATTGATTCGCGATGCATTGGAAGGACCTTGTGAGGAACATGCGCGTCTTACGGCGTAACGTGTTTCCGGTATCAACTTAACGATCCGTATTGTTAGACAGGAGTGATGTAACGAGCGGAAGCACGGATTCCGTGGACGTTTATACATAATTTTCCATCGAGGAGAACTGATAAAGGCCACGCAAAAGCGACGACGATGACGAGCGGATCGAGGAACACGAACAGCTTGTCTTCCGAAGAAGCACGTCTTTGGATATATATATATATATATTCGATGAAAGAGTCTACTTTCGACTGCTATTATTAAAATTCGTTTAAGTACCGGGAAGACTGATCATTTTTTAAATATTGTCTAGAATTGTAACGCGAGGCGACGCGGAAATGTAGTTTCTCTTCGATCGATGTCTTGGTTTTTATCCGTGGAATAAGGGGCGCCCTCGAAATTTGTGAGAGCGTCACGCGCATTGGTCTGTTACACCGCACTGCGTTATCAACCCAATCTGCCAAATACAACGAGATCGGAATGGTAACCACAGAATTTAATTCACACTCTCTTGTTCTTTTCTGATATACCTTTGGAATGGGATACTGGGTGGACTTTGGCGCGGACTGTCTCCAAGATATATCCTGCATGGTACTACTTATGCAAGCGCCATTATTCCAGATACCACGCTGCAGTTGTCCCGTGTTCATGTGATAAAACGAGCCGGCACCTGTCTTCTTTCCATCTTCAAATTGGCCCTCGTATACGTTGCCATTTACTGTTACACGAGCACAATGTATAGGTAACTTAATACTCTTCCTACTACGACCGGTCAAATGACCGTTTTTAAAATTTCATTTAGAATCTATACTTCTATACTCTATACCGTAGTTTCTCAACCTTATTTTGCGCACCGCCCACTTTGAGAATATGTTTTTTTCTAGCGACTCCCTAAAGAAGAATCTTTCAATGGAAGCAATTAAAACGCGTGATTTTTTTTGTCTTTTTTAGACTATATTTTTTTTAATTTGCCCACGCGAGGTCTACTGCCCCCCTGAAAGTCTCAAACGCCCAAAGAATCTATGCTCTATACTAATATAATAAAGCTGAAGAGTTTGTTTGCTTTTTTGTTTGAACGCGCTAATAATCTCTGGAACTATCAATCGGATTTGAAAAATTCTTTTTGCATTTGATAGCCCAATTCTTGAGGAAGGTTATACGCTGTTAACATCACGTTACGATCCTTAGGAGCCAAGCAAAAAGAAAACTAGGGGGCATAGCTATCATCTATATAAATAATGTTTTTCTCTTTTCATTGTTTTTCATCTCGTTTCTTTAATTTTTTTCTTTTCCGTTTAACCAGACTGAGGCACAGCAACGCGTGGCCGGGTACAGCCAGTTTCCTACGTACAACGTGATTGCATCACTTTTAAATTTCACGACTTTTCCTAAAATCTTGAAAAATGTATTATACGTATATTTTAGAAAAGGTCGTGAAATTTAAAGGCGATGCAATTACGTTGTATACAGGAAATTCTAATCGAAATGTTAACCAGTTAACCGCGTTTGATGTGTACACACGACAATCCAAATTTTCTATATATTTGATCATGAACAATAGAAACAACTTACCATTCGATATAAAGACTACAAATTAAAAGTCACAAAGAAAAATTCCACAGTTAAGTGGTTAAAAATGGTCATTTGACCGGTCGGTAGGAATAGTGTTGAGATCGAGATTAGTGGAATTAATCGGTCGAATTATTTTGCGGATGCTCGCTTTTGCGAACCTTGAGTGAGCACACCCTCGCCGTGATAACGATCGTTCTCCCAACTACCTTGATAATAGCTACCATCGCAGTACCATATGCGCCCATATCCATGACGCTTGTTTTCCGCGAACATGCCCGTGTAGTAACTGCCGTCCTCGTAACTCCTCGATCCTGATCCGTGCTTCTTTCCATTCTTCCAACTTCCGCGATACATCTGTCGCAAACTACCGTCCTTCGATAATTTTCTTAAGACTCCGTATCCGTGCTTCTCGCCACAAAGCCAATCGCCGTCGTACATGCATCCGTATCTGAGTTTAACACAATTTTTCTATTCTCATCAAAAATTATTCCGAATGTAATTATGGAAGGAAACGATCAACGAATAATACCTGCTCAATTCCTTTCCCTCTCCGTCTCGCATATCATTGTGCCACTCGCCTTTATAATAGCCCTTGAAAACCACTTTGGGTTTTGGAGCGAATATGGAACAACGCAGACCATTTCTCTCCCACTCGACTTCCTTGTTTCTTCTCGTATCTCGCTTTCCTTTCGACGTTGCCATTTTTCGTTTTTAATTCCCATCCAGGGGCTGCTGCTCAATCCAGAGGAATTAATGAAGGTTTGTTTTTTATTTCTGCACTGAGACTGAACACTTTCCAAAAGTCTGTGTATGTAAGTACACGTGTATGTACGATATAAACATTTATTCTGCACTTTCTAGGAAGTTCAATCCCAGTGCAGGAATAAAAATAGACATTTCAAGTTAACCGTAAAACGGAATGCAGGGTAGGCCATATTCAAATTTAAAATTGCGCGGTTATCCGTAACCGAAGTATGTACATATATACATCAGATAAAAGGGAGATAATGATAAATCGAGTTACGATAGATTAAAGAAAATAAAGTATATTTTTTACGTACCTTATCTCGCGGTATTATATAAAAGAATTTGTAATGCGCAGCATTGGTAGGTCTAACGCGGTTAATTCAAATATTCACGCCACAGTTGCCTGCTTCAAGAGATACGGAATCCAACTTAACGTGTTGTTGAAACCCCATTAAAGGTATAACCTCAATTTACATAAATGCCGTATAATAATGATTACATAGTAAGGTATGTGATACTTATCAATACTTATACTCCATTAACTTTGTCCCTGATAACTCGTAGCAATTCGATTGTAGCCGCACTGAAGACAGCCAAATGTTCGGACGGCACGCAGCGCCTCTACTGGCCTCCACATCGAATAGTTCGTGAGGAAAATCAGCAAAATAGAATAACAGAACTTTGGAAGAAGGTATCTTGCGTTTGAAATAGAGAAGTGTGAAACAAAAGTGATTCTTTAATACTCCAATTGTTATACACAGTGCGATCTATGTATCCAAGACTAAGTGGGATCGTATTTCCATGAATTCTATGATAACGGTTCTGGACACTGACGAAGAAGAGGTGAATGATGTCGACGTCAGTCAGGACGCCATCCGTGATGCATCTTGTAGCGGGAAAGGCAATAATGCCGCTTATAACAAGGAGAGTCAAGCCTCCGAGGAAGCATCGTACACGCAAGATAGTGGATTTACCAATGAGACACCCATTACGCAAAATTCTCAGGCAGAACAGTGCGAGTGCGACGACCCGAAGCAACCACTCTTTAAGGTTATGTTCAGGGACGAAAACACTTTACGGTAATGAATCGTTTTATGAAATACAATCACTGGCGGAATTATCCACTAATCTGTTTACTGTATAATGCTGTTTCAGGCAGTATCGAGAACGGATAAAACATTTCTTCCAAAACTTAGGTTCATTTAAATCGAAGTGCGCAGACAATGCGGACTCCAGTTTGATATTGGAAATTTGGGCCGATGAAAAGTCTTCTGAAAGTAAGCACAAGGATGATATCCCTGAGAGCGAAGATAGTCAGGATAAACATATGGATATTAATGTACCAAGTGAAGATAGTCAGGACATGCTTTGCGATATGTTTACAATCGACACCAAACCAAAATTAACGGATTCTCTTGATATTCCCACGTATGGAAAGGTACGTCGTGCGTTTGAAATGCGTCTCATGCTGAATTTTTAAAGAAATTCATTAAATTTTATATTGCGTTCGTCACTTTCCAGAAATATAGCGAAGTGTATGAAAAATCAAATACAAAAACAGAGACAAAGCCGGACAGATCGGTAGCAGCCCCAAGGATGTCTTGCTTCAATTGTATGGGTAATCACAATTTACGAGATTGTCCAAAACCCAAGAATCAAGCAAATATAAATAAGAACCGCAAAGAATTTACCCCAAAGGGCAATGCCAAAGCAGTACGATATCATTTGGACGATGATCAGCGATTTGGTCATATGCTTCCTGGTCAGTTGAGTAAAAATTTACGACGAGCACTGGGCCTTAAAGAGAACCAATTGCCCCAACATATATACAGGTAGTCGTACCAGCAATATCTTGTGTATTCAAAAACCACTACCGCATACCTTCGTAAATTCAAAACCTTAATAATAGTAACAAAATTGCATACACATTGGCATAATCCTAACGCGACACAACACACGGCGTTACTGGACATTCTTATTTTGTCATCTTGAAACACTCCTCAGGATGAGAATGCTTGGCTACCCACCGGGTTGGTTGGAAGAGGCACGCTTACAGCATTCTGGTATATCGCTATTTAATTCCGACGGACAAACAGAGCCTGACGATAATGAGGAACCAGGGGAAATTGTTGTAGAGGGAGATAAAGATCAGTATGACATAAAAAAGATATTTGATTTCCCTGGCTTTAATGTGCCTGCAGTTCCAGGTGCCCATGATGTAAGTTTTTACGTCAAATTTGTGTAGAGTACCAACATGTGCGTTGGTCGGAGTAATCAAGCGACGTGTGCAATGCATAAATATACTAATTGTCATAATTTTCATCGACATTTATTGTTATTACTTTGTCTTTGTAAAAAGGATTATAAACCATATTGGGCTCCGGACCAGCAATATATACAAAGCAAAGAAATTATGCTATTGAATTTAAGCAGCAAAAAAGCAGATGATGGCTACAAGAGAAAGAAGCTCAAATTATTCAGTAGTACGATATCAACAAATGCATCAACAGCACCTAGTGAAATGGAAGTAGAGGATGTAGATGGTATACCGTTTATTTCTTAACATGCACACATTTACATACATGAACACACAAATGCGCTATTTCCCTGAAATAGTCTGTATATATATTATTGTCTTTATTTGATACAGAATGTGTCACGGAAAGTGTATCGGTGAATGGATATTTTGTGCCCCCATTACCAAAGGAGTTGCCTAACAGGCCGCCAGATCCACCACCTATTGCAAAACTAAGATCCGATGATGCTAATATACATTCACAAGAATCACATTTTGCAGACTCAACGGTATGTTAATTGAGTAACTAATAATCGATATCTAATATATTTCATTACCTACTCATTTCAGGATGACAGACTATCACCTACATCGCGTACAGATTCCCCATCTCTGTATGAACTGGAGAGTATGAAAAATCAATTACTCGTTGAACTCGAAGATTCGAGTTCCCAATCCAATCTGGAAACTCCAGTAAAGAGTAGTGTAAAAAATTCGAAAACAGAAATGCAGCCACCAGGTAGTACCGGCAATACACCACAAACGGATACTAATAATAGTGTACAAACTACACCAAATTCAAGTCGTGGAACTGTAAAATCAATGGACCTTGGTACCCCGATATTGCAAAGTACTTCACCGTACAATAAATTACCATCATCCGAGAAGTTTTCCAAAAATATCTGCGATGTCATTAATTTCGAAAATTTGCCAGATTCCACAGGTAAGTATGAACAAATGACAGAGGTTCTACAAAAAGTTCGGAGCACATTAGCACAAATTCATAAAGAATAAGTATTAAAGAAAAAGTTTAACACAGAAAAAAGGGATATAAGATGAGTACACAATCTCTTGAGCTAAGCAATAACAAAAAAAAGTTATCATTACCCATAAAAATTCTTAATTTCTTTGAGCTTCAGTTTTCACATATTCAAGATTACAGAATTATTTTTATTCTTTATGTAGAATGCATAATATTCAATTGCAAATTGTTACGGTTTCTGAAAATACCGGCAGGATAATAATCGTTTTGAACACGATGTCAAAATTGTTGAAATACTTTCGTAAACTGCGCATTTGTTGAATAACTAAAGATATATCGAGATGAATTTTTAAGTAAGCCAATCATCTCTATGCAAAAGTACAAAAGTACACTAATTTATATCTCTGCCAGTTGCAATGCTTTCATAAATAATTAAAAATATACATGAATTACATTGTATGCAATCATGTAGTTCCAAAAACTTACTGAATTATGTTTACTTCACTTACTGTTCATATAACGCTAAGATAAATGGGAATGCTATATACAGATCATATTTAATGATAGATTGTATTTTTTTCCCAAATTTTACATGTTGCAAGACATGAGAGTGTAGTCTGTATTTTTGTAAGAAAGTGTGCATTATTATATACAATGAGTTTTACTAGTAGTATTATGTGATTTCTATGAATGAATATGCAAATGAAGTTGTGTGAATGCGCAGGTGAACGTATAAGATGTAACGTATAAGACCCTATTCTTTTAGAACAATACAACATGTTGTAACAATTTTTCACAATAGAATTATGTAGATACAGACAGTGTACCTAACAGTGTAAAAATTCGTAACATGGAAACGTCCCCTTATGATATAAAATATGTGAAAAATGATACTGCATATAAAAAATAACAATTTTATTGTTTATACTCGAATTAAACATATTTTTTAAGGGAAATAAAAATAATTCGTGATGGAACCTTAAGTTTTAATCAGAATATATTTACTTATTTGTATACACCAAGAAGGTAGACGAATACAAATATTAATCTGATCACTGAAATACAAGTATATAAGAAAGTAATGTATTGCAACGCGATATCAGATTCCACTGTTATAATAGACAACTGATTTTCTTACCGAATGTATACGGGAATGTATAGTGTTGAAAAATATTAATTCACGCGCCATGTGCTAGAACTTTAATGTAAAGTAATTTTTATATATAATTGGTTTCAGCCTTCGAGAGTGTTATCAATAATAATGCTTTTCCATTTCTAATATAATAACGATCTGAAACTGCAGAAAAATTTCTATAGAAAATGTAAACTTTCTCTCTGCGTACTACAGGCCACCTCTAATACTGATATTTATAATCCTCCATTCTTCTTTGGGAAGAGGGCTAGTATTTTCGCATACCGTCCGATATATTAAAGTACGTACCCTTTTAATCCGAATATGTAATTGAAGACAATACTTCCACGAAAGACATTTATGCTACAGCTTTATCACAATTACAGTAATTAACGATAACCGTCCACTATTTCTCGTTAATATAATTTACAGGAGCCATAGTTTCCCCATATTTCATTTTTTTTACTCTATCTAGTTAATTATGCGAATAATCGGTAAGTTTTGTCTCGATAAAAAAAAAACTTACAGCCGTTTATATAAGGCACTGCTAAAGTGTCCGCTGGTAGAAGACAAGTACATTCCACACGGTTTAACCAGGCTGATGGAATATTCAGGTGAAGAAGTTTATCTCGACACGCGCAAATTCTCGATATTCTCGAAATACAAATCTTATCGAATTATGATACAATTACGGTGCAATGTCCAGTATCCATTACCTTACACCTTACAATTAATTAATGCATCGATAGCAGTTCGTTGCTCCAAACAGTTTCTGCGATAGAGTTCGTGAGAAATGAGATAAACATAAGAGAATGAACATATGTATATATTAATACATCTTTCTATCCGAAAAATTATGTAGGTATACTTTATTGTTGACCACGGGCAGCAAGATTACTGAAACAACTGCTATCGTTACGGACTTGGCTATTAAATTGAATTTTTCGTGAACTCCGTAGATCCTATTGCCGGCACCCGTACAAAAATAAATTGCATTTGCGCGCTGCACATTTAACTGGCTGTAGGTGGGGGAGTCGGTGGATCACCGGTTGAGTCCTGGAAAAAAACCAGAAGAAGGAAAAACGCACGTTAAAACAATAAATCCAGGTCGTTCGAGTACGTGTACGGACGTGCTGTGATATCCGAGCTTATCACCAGGAAGCAATAAACTCAGAATTGCGCACTATTACAAATCTGTATCACTTACGGGACCATCGCTGCTGGTTTTGGCCTCGCTACTTCCGCCTCGCAGAGAATTTGGTCTGTACGCGTACATGAGTAGAGCGAATCCAAGAACGAGAAAAGTAGTGAAAAGATCAAATCCAGATGGCACGCTTGGGCTCGGTACTGGAATAAAAATGATTCAATGAGAAACTAGCAACGAACAATTAGGACCGTATAATCAACCGCGAGCGTAAATACTTATTGTATTCGATAGAGCTTCGATATTACGTACGTGTCGGTATGTTGAAGCACTCGTTGTCGGTACAGTAGTTCTGCGTTTGTCGCAACTGAAACAATAGAATATCGCGTGGCACGCTTACGTGAATGAAACGGTCGAGTAAACAAATTCAATGCAACATTCCTATTCCGTACGGTGGATTACGTACGAACACACGGAATACTGAATCGGCTCCGCGAAACAACAAAGTATGCTCGACGCGTGTATCCTCACCCTGCGCATAATTAATCGAACTTCGCAATACGTATCGAAGAAGTCTATAAGTAGGAGCCTTACTGTGCTTCCGTATCTCGCTTACATCATACTCGGCCTCCGACGGTAATCAGATAATTGCATGCAACAGAAACGAAGCTCGTGGATATTGTCGTTGCGACGAAAGGAAGGAACGAAAAAAAAAAAAAATAAAACAATTTTGAGTACGTTAAAATGCCTTGCTGACTACGGACGAGAGGACAATCGGGAGTGAGCGTATGACGCGTTTCAATTTCGTAATGTTCGCCACGCGTAACTGCGGGAGGGAATAAAAGAAAATGCCACCGTAAACGAAAAGTCGACGGTATTGCGTCACTGATTCGAAATTCGTAACCATATGGCATTGAGACGTACACTTATGCGCGCCTTAGCATGAGACCCCGACACGGAGCACCTGCGATAATAACTTGCGAGCTCCTTCGGTTTTTCGACCAAACAATTACCGTCGAATTTAACTTACGATCGAGATCAAGCGCTCCATGGCGATTCTGTTCCACGCGCATTCGCACGGATCGAAATCTTCGTCGTTCATCGTGCCTCTGGGGTGTCGTCGAGCGTCCAAGGGTGATCAGCGGCTGAAATTGTACGCGGAAATGATAAAAACCGTTCTAAACTCCGTTCGAGTCTTCGCGAAGATACAACAAACTCGAGGCTCGCGCGGGAATTTTACTTTAAGCGATCGTAAATTATCGCGATTTCGTGCTTCGTGGCGCGACTAACGCGGGCCTTTAACGATACATTCGTAAAGATCTCGAACGCGTACTTCCGCGAGTAAACGAGCGCCGAGGAGAGTCAGAGATAACGCGCGATTCTTTAAGCACTAATTTCGCCTCGGCCTTTACACGTGTACTCGCTTAATGCGAGAATCGAAAAGACGATTTGTCGGGACGCGTGTAAACGATCGAATAAAATCAAGAGCTAAAAATCGCGGAAGAGCGCGCGCTCGGATAGGCAATTGTAGTTTTTATCGTTATCGCTTGTTCTAATACCTCGGTAATTTTTTTTATATTTCCTCCGGAGGAAGTAGCAGGGTGAGGAGAGGTTCGAGGGGAAAGCAAATATGCGCGTGACCCTTGACGCGCAAAAAGCCAGCTGTGGAAATCGCGTTAGAGACCCCCTCCGATTTTTATGTAGATTTTCGTTGGATCGTGAATTTTTGTAAACGTGGAGGAAAACGAAAGTCTACGTAAGTCGGAGGCACGAGAGAAAAGGAAAAGAAAGAAGAAATGGAAAATCTTTCAGGGAATGCGCAGATGCATCGACGCGTATGTCGCATCGGACGGCCACGAGCTCGTGTAAACACAGAAGGGCGCGAGACGTGGGCACAGATGATCGTGGGCGCAAAAAAAGATCGCAGGTGGGAGGAAGATCGTCGTGCTCCATTACGTAACTACGAATCTATCGTAGAGGAGAAGGAACCGAGATAAGGCCGACCGGAAAGGATCACAGTAGATGCAAGGCTGGTACGATGCATATGTTGCATCCGTGCAGCTGAGAATTCGATCGCACGTAGAAGAGAGACAGTAGTAGGACAATTGGTAAAGAACGACGGATCTCGGATGACGTGTGATAAGAAATGAATTACTCGTAACTCGATTCGATTCTCACATCGACAGAGAGAAATATCTCGTTCCGTCGAACGAAACAGGGTCATCGAGAACGAGGAAGCTGCCGTTCTCGTTTGCAGGTGGCGAATCGAGAGGGCGACGTTCGCTTAGATTCTCTAATGACAGTCGAACACGTAGGATGGATCGGAACTCGGGTGAGGAGAAACTTGGGATTGAACGGATGACACGACGTCCGATGCATCGCTCGAATCCACGAGGGATACCAAAAATCCCGTGCAATTGCCCTCGAGGACGGACAATAGTCGTGGACCAATTAATAATGGCAGGCGAGGTCTGACATGACGGAGAGCGACGGCTGCCACGCGAGGAGAGAAATGAAAACGTTAGAGTGAACGAGAATGGGATGATAACTTGGACGAGGCTCCGAGGATTTTTACTCACTCGATCGTGATAGAGCCGCACCTTCCGAATCTTGAGAGGGCCGTGTTATTTCCTGGCGTACCACCGATTACTCCTCACTGCACTAATTGTCGGACGCAGCACCGTATTTGCATTAGACTCGTGGCAGCCATTACCAGCGCGACCACTCGCATCTCGAAAGTAAGAGTCAAATGCGCGTCGATCATTGGCTCGTTCACGACCAATCGCAACTCGCCGCATCCTTGCGCGCCGCGGCGCCAAGGATTTCGAATTTTAACTTGGCACCGTAGCTGCGCCGCGCTTCCCAAGATGCGTCGATTTCTTTCGCGGAAGATTCGAAGGCGCGCGTCGGTTTTTGTTTATTTAACGGAAGACTTTGTTTAAGAGGAGGCGTTTTATTGCAAATTTAGCGATTTTTTATTGTGAACGACACTTGTAGACACTCAACCGGAGTCGCACCTCTCGGGCAGAATACCAACTTTAACAGTAGATTTACCGAATATTTTTTATAAACATGATTTCTTATTTGAACCAGTGAAATTTACTGGTTTCGGTAAATCTAGTGTTAACTCTTTCAGGCACGAGAAATTCGCTTATTCCTTGAGCCAACCTGCGCCCGTTGATTTTCGTTTATTTAAGAGGAGGCGTTTTTTTTCAAATTTAGCAATTTTTGGTTGTGTACGACGCCCGTAGGCACTCAACCGGAGTCGCACCTTTCGAACAGCAACTTTAACACTAGATTTACCGAACATTTTTTGTAAATACGATTTCTCATTTGAACCAGTGAAATTGACTGGTTTCAGTAAATCTAGGGTTAACTCTTTCAGGCACGGGAAATTCGCTTATTCCTTGAGCCAACCTGCACGTGAAATGAAAGTTGGAAAACTTTATATTTTTTTGTTGGTTTAAGAAAAATGGTAGAGAACACGTTTCTTAAGCTCTTGTGCGGCATTGGAGGGATGTGTTTTTGATGGTACGATTTAAATACCACCGTGTTGAATAAGATACGACAAAGGTGGTACTTTAAGTGTACCACGAAGTGTGTAAGAGTTAAGCGGCTGTTGCTAGATCGCGACAGTTATTGAGGACAAGGCTTATTTTTGTAGTTGAAGTTAATCTAATTTGGGTGTCTTTCTCATAATTAAAGTGAACATCGTACCTTCCAGGCGGTCAACAAGTGTTGCAGCTAAAGCACACTGCACGATTGGCACGTTTCATTTCTGATCGAAGGGTTAAAAGAAGCATTGGGATCCAGTGGACAAGCAAATCGTGATCTCTTCGATACGCGCGACATTATAGAGACGTAAATTATTCGAATTTGAATCTCATCGACGTAGTTCGAATTCAAAAGATTCGATAAGGTCCAATCACTGCAATTGGAATTCGAGTTAAAGAATCGCGTAAGAAAACTTAAAACCTGTTGAATTCTATCGTGCATTCAGCGCGAACCTCGGAGAGAGGCTGCGAAGTATTCGAAATTCGTCTGATTCGATCTTGGCGATATTTTTGTCGATTCGATCCGAATTTCCTTTTACAAATTCCATTCGATCCGATTTGAAATTAGAAAACCTCGATTCGCATATCTCTACGACATACCGCGCCCTAGATTTTCCACACGATGCTCCTCACGTAGACCTTCCTAAGATCGTGAGATCCACGAGTGACAATCGACACCGATGCACACCGATTTTTCGTGCAAAAAAAAGAAGAAGCTGGAAATTGTGGAAAACCATGCGAGCCCACAGAGATTCCATACCGTCCAGCATCCATGGACCGCGCCCCTATTGGTCGCTCTTGCCAACCCCACGTGACCACAGGACGTATATACACACGGTCACCGCTAAAACTCCTCACTTACTCTTTCGGGTCTTCGCGGCGAAGTTCTCCACCTCGCTCGGTTCCTCCTCCTCACCTCGGAGACGAGGCACCGATTTTCCGAGTGGATCTCGCGCGCGCGCGCGCGCTCCTAGAAATTTCGAGGAACCTCGTCCGGATCCGTCACCCGCGCCGTGCAGTTCGCGAATCGAATCCAACGTGGGACGGACGGGATTGGCGCCCCCGGCGCGCAAAGAGACACGAGCGAGTGGTAAACGCGCCTCGATGAAGAGGAGGGTGGAACGAAGGCGCATCTCGCGATAAGCAGATAAGTCGCGCACGAGCCAATCGTTCCTGCATCGTCGATATCTCGAGAGGAGCGCGGCCCTAGGAGCTAGAAGATAGAAAGCCTGGACGTGGAAAGTTCGGAGAAGCGGTCGGCGGACAGTCCGCCGAGCTTCCAAGCGGATTCACCCAGGATTTTCGTAGCCTCGAAGGGAGAAGAGGATAGGAGGGAAGGACAGAGATCGAGTAGAGGAGCACCGATCACTGGCATGGGTCTTACCGACACGAGCTTCGAGATACTTTTGACGCTGTGGCGAGTCCTCGTCGTGGGAGTCTCGCGGGCCGAAGGGCTCCGCGCTCAGTGCCGCGGTGTCGAGCCGTGCCGCTACATCGACGGTGTCCTCCATTAGTCCTGCTGCGGTGATCGGTGAGTACCAAAGAGAGAGAAATAAAAACCAAGAAAATAAAGATGAAACAGTGACTTGGGAAAACGAGAAGCGCTCGAAATCGACGCGAAAAAGCGCGCGGTCCGCGAAAAGGGAGGGAAATCGGCACGGTGGCCTTTCTCCTTGATACGACCGGTAACGATCTCATTCGCGCGATTCCATTCTCCTAGTCTCAAGGTAATTCGCGCCTGTCGCGCACGCCGGATCTCCCTACGATCGCGAAATTATCCTCCGTTTGCTCCGCGCGGATAAGGTCGATCGAGAGAATTCGAACGTGTGTCTGTAGGAAAATCGTCGCGGTGTGGTCACTCGAGAATGCGCGAGTAAAGGGTGAGAGGCGCGCGAGAAGAGGATGATCGAACGATCTCGATGGTGAGAACGTGGCACCCGGTGGAAAAATCCCTCGCAAGCTAGAACGCTTCGAACGCTCGAGCGGTGCGCGTGAAACTGAAGCGTGCAAGATCTCTCTCGGTCGGATCATTGGAACCTAACGAGATCCTCGTTGATACACGAGGCTCGCGTACGTTATCCTTGAGAGCGAAAACCGCGGTAGTTCCCCCGCCAGATACGCCTCCTCCTCGAGGAGGTTTCCACGAAAGAGTGTGCGTTAGGAGGTACTCGACAATCGTGTCCAGGTCCCCTCCCGCACGTCTCACCAACTTATTCTTCTTCTCTATGTCATCTTGGACACCGCAAGACCCCTCTCTATCACACTTTCCACCTCTCCCGAACCTCGTCTAACCGCGTCAACGTCGTCGTCGTCGTGCTCGCTCTTCTTTATTAAGCTCTCACGGGTGTCCACCATTCGAATTACCGCGGTCGGACGCGCCAGCGGAGTACCTCTACTTTTTCGTTCCTTCACGATTCGGATCGCGGTAAGAAGAAAAAGAAGAAGAAGAAGACAAGCACGCGTTCGCTCGCTCGTGCACAAAAGGGGGGTGCCCCACCGTCATTGTTCACCAGCTTTGCACCAGTGATACCGAGGTAGGTGAAGAAGGGTGGTGTTGGTGAAAGAAATAAAAAAATAAGAAAGAGAGAGAGGAGTAGAATTCTCACCAGGAAAAGAAGAAAGTTTCTTCTTCTTTTTCCTTTTTTTTTTTAATGTTTCTCGGTCGTTCGGAGAAGAGGAAGAAAGATATCGAGAAAAGTGGAGGATGTCTTTCGTTCGGGGGTGTGAAGCGCGGAGAAGAGTGTTCGTTCTAGCTCGCTTCGATCCGTCCCGCGCATTTATGGGCACCTATAACCGCCGAATATCAATTAACCGTGGTGGTCTATGGACAAGCGCGGATCAGTGCGCGTGACAGAAAACCCCTCGTCGAGAGTCCCCTCGAGGCCGGTCCACGATCGCCTTTGAAATATACCGCTGTTTGACCGGTGCACGTCACGGGGCACAATGAGCTCGTTCGTGGTTGAGCCTGTTGTCGCCTCGAGTGCTATCGATAACTTGTCGTCGCCAAATTACACGCGGCCGCGCCCCGCGCGCGCGCTCACGCTTGCTACGCTTTAGCATTGGCTCGTCTATGGATATTTAATAATATAATCACATCCGTCGAGATAGATTCTCGGGATACCTTTGTCCTCGAGTTATCCCTTCCTTTAGGGAGCAGGGAGAAAGAGAGATGGTTAGAACGAAGCTAGACACGAAATAAAAAAGCACTTGCTTCTCTCGGCATCTCGATGATGTTACATTAGGGAATTTTTCTCTAGATTTTGTCTCTGTTCATTTACTCGTCAGTCTGGAAGATCGTGCAAAGTATTTGTTTAAGGTGTACGTAATGAATATAAATCGAATTGTCGTTTTGGACGATTTTCCGGACTGAGGAGGGAAGAAATAAAGAAAAGATCTAGAGGAAGATTTCTTAACATAACATCGCAGTGGTATCTTAATCTTGTTATTAGTAATGCCGATGCTATTACTGGAATGTGAAATTTAGGTAATTACTTAATTAATTTGTTCGAGGACGCGGATGCGTGTTTAATTTCATGTCCGTACCCGGTAATTTCTGTATAATTTTTGTGTATTCTTCTTTTCACTACTATTATTGTCATTTGTCATACTACAGAGCTTGTCCCGTTAATAAATAAATAAATAAAAAAAGATTAATAATCTTAGCCTCGATCGATCTTTGTGTCGAAAAGAAGCTTAAGAGAATCTCGAGGGTGGATCCCAAGAGAGATCTTCGCGTTCTCGCGAATATTTGATTTATATTCGAGAAGAAGGGTGGTTGGGTAGTCGATGGAATATTCTTTGCTTTCTTTCAGATCCTCGAGACATGTCGTCGAGGGTGGTGAAGAGCATCGAGAAGAACATCGATAAGAACATCGATGGCAGCGGCGAGCGCAGGGAGACCTGGTCGGGCAAAGTCGATTTCCTGCTCTCGGTCATCGGCTTCGCCGTCGACCTTGCCAACGTCTGGAGATTCCCTTACCTCTGTTACAAAAACGGCGGGGGTGAGTTAAGGCACCGATTCTACGCATGTTAAAGTACCGAGCAGGATACCGAAGCTGCGTCCGAGTTTCACTTAGTTGTCGAGTTCGTCGTTAGAACCTTGCCAGGCTCGTTCGTCCTTGGTCTCTACGTCACGCGACCTTCTCGAGAATTCTTCTGCTTCCCCTCGCTCCCTCCAGAATCACGCGGTAGCTCGTTACGCGGTGTAATTAGCGCCGTAACGAATTCCAATCGAATCACTCCAATGGCTCACGTCCACTTCCTTCGACTTTTTCCAAGAGATCGCTCGAAAATCCACAGGACCTTCGTCCTCATCTTCGTAAGCTTCTCGAGGACCCTAGTGGTTTTTCTCTCGCGAGGATCTTCCTTCTTGAATATTCACCTCGAACCTTTCTCGTCGGTTCCAGTCCATCGTCTTAATCTTTAATCGAGAGACACCGATCCCCTAGTTGACACCTCGTAACGTAGCAGTCGACGAGTGTTATTTCGCAGCTTCGGGCCCCGAGGGAGGGGCCGTAGATAGTGGCGCGCTGAGTAATGCACTCTAGCGAGCTCGTAATACCGCGTTAACCGGCCGACTAATTGGCATTTACCTCCGTGGAAAATGACCTCGAGATTTAGATCTCGTGCCCTAGCAAAAAGGTTCTCTTATAACGAACGGGCGCGCGCAAGGCGTTTCCTGCAAGCCTTCCAAATTGCTCGTAATTAAAACACCGGGAGTAATTTCGCGAGGACGCGAAACGTTGGACGCGGGACTCAGTGGCGAAAGACGAAGAGAAAGGAGGAGGTGGTTGCGAAGGAGAGATGAGGTTAAGGTCGATGCATCGCGGAAACGATAAAAAATAAATGCGATCGACTAGCGCGGAACGTTAATTAGCCAGTGAACAGGTGCTCCTATTGGCTCGTCATTAAAGTGTCCAGACACGACGATAAGTTCACCTCCAACCGAGAACACGCTGATCCTCATCGATAATCGTTATTCGCGATCTAACACTCCCACACCTCTCGGTAGAATCATGCGCTTTACGTATTTACATAACGAGCTCAGTAAAGGAAACTCGGAATTGTCAATTAATATTCATAGATGTATATTTATGTCTTACCGCGTGGCGCGATACTGCACTCGGACTCCAATGAAAAAACGCGGAGCTCTACACTCTGACGAATCTCCATAGATTCTTCTTTTTTTTCCTTCATCTTCAATTTTTGTCCACACGATCGAAGACTCGTGCACGCGCAGTATAATCATAATCCAATCCTGTTCTACAACACTGTATTCTATTCCGTCGAATTCCTCTTTTTCCTCGCCGGATTCCTTTCGCTCTCCTCGAAGGGCCAAGGATCGAAAAACAACTCACTATCAATTTTATCGTAACCCGCCTAACGACATTCCAGAAAATTTTGTATTCCATTGGGAAAATCTGTTGTGCCTTGGAACGATGCGTGCTCACCCGTTTTGTCCAACCCTATCGTCCTCGAAGGGTCAAGGATCGAAAAACAACTCACTATCAATTTCATCGAAACCCGCCTAACGACATTCCACAAAATTTTCCTTTCCATCGAGAAAATCTGTCGTGCCTTGGAACGATGCGTACTCACCCGTTTTGTCCAACCCTATCGTCCTCGAAGGGCCAAGGATCGAAAAACAACTCACTATCAATTTCATCGAAACCCGCCTAACGACATTCCACAAAATTTTCCTTTCCATCGAGAAAATCTGTCGTGCCTTGGAACGATGCGTACTCACCCGTTTTGTCCAACCCTATCGTCCTCGAAGGGCCAAGGATCGAAAAACAACTCACTACCAATTTCATCGAAATCCGCCTAACGACATTCCACAAAATTTTCCTTTCCATCGAGAAAATCTGTTGTGCCTTGGAACGATGCGTACTCACCCGTTTTGTCCAACCTTATCGTCCTCGAAGCGGGAGATCATTTCGAGACTCTTGGACGAACAAACCCGAGTCTATTCTCTTTCGCGAGTCTCGAAGACTTGGTCGTCTACGTCGTCGACAACGCCATTAGCCCCGACTCTATCGGGTCCCCCTCTAGGAATGCGATTAGGGCCGGCTGTCAGCGATACAGAGGCTCCTCAAAAGCGGCTGGTAACGCAATTAAGAGGAGAGTAGGGCGCGCGGCTCCGCGCCATTAGGATGGGCAAGATCGGTCGCTAATTTCCAATTACCTTAATTAATTATAATTTCCCATTCGGGAGCGGGGGTCCTTTGATCATGGACTGTTGGGCGCCGCGACGACGACTCCCTGACTACACCGGAGGGTACCTAGCTTCTAGGGTATCGCGTCGTTATCACACCGAAAGCCCACGAGCAACGGTGCGAATTTGCAAACCTGCGGTTTCAGAAGATTCTCCCATTTACCTTCGAGGAACCGCGATCCCTCGGCATTGTCCGTACGGAGAATCGTTCTCGGTGAAATTCCCTGAAATTCCGTCGACATTAGAATCCTCTTCGAATGATTTATCCAGCTTCCTCTTAGGCGCATCGTTGCATCGCGTCGATTGTCTTACCGAGAAGCGTGTCGGCAGGTGACGCTCGAACGCCAGATTCGATTATGGCTTAACGACCATTACGAGAGAGAGACAGTGACGAGGTGAAACGAGAGATGGAGGATGACGCGTGTCGCGTGCCAAACAGACTGGCGGAAATCGATCTCCTTCGTGGATCTCCGTCGACTCGCAGAAATCGAGCTTACTCATGTGTCTCCTACATAAACACTGCTTCTTGTGGCTTGTTGCTTTTTTTTTCTTTTCGAAGCGGATTTTCCGCGACGATTGTCTCACCCGCTCGAGACTTGCTCGAGCGAGCGTCTGTAGCCGAATGAGATCTCCGATGATTTGTGAGTCATTAAATGATTGCATTGGGGGAACGAGGTCGAGTGATTCGCGCGTGTGTTGTTAAGTGGGGCACGTACGTTTGGAGCTCCGAAAAAAAGGCATTTTTCATGAATTTTTTTCGGTACCAAGAGACGGACTATAATAATGGGACTTTTTGCATAATAAAGTACACCTTTTATACTTCTTATTCAAATTTTATTGGATAGATATAGTTGCAACATGCCTCCTCTTTACCGTCGTGAAGTCAACCCCGTACGATATGCGTGATTCCGCGGTAACAATGATTTCTCCTTACTCGTTCGTCCGAAGCGCAAACATCAAACATCATCTTAAAGAAGAGTGTTTTTTATTGTCGTTGACGGATCCGATTTTTTAAATTCGAATTTTAAACAAAATGGCGGATCTTCAAAGTTGAGAGTTGATTTGCGCTCGAAATTTCATTTTTCTTTGTTTAAAAAAGCAAATAGAAAGAATTGGAATTTTAAAAATCAGATCCGTCAACGATAATTTGAATAAGAAGTATAAAAGGTGTACTTTATTATGCAAAAAGTCCCATTGTTATAGTTTGTCTCTTGGCTTCGAAAAAAATTCATGAAAAATGCCTTTTTTGGGAGTTCCAAACGTATGTGCCCCCTTAAATGGGGCGGAATGCGAGAGGTGGACCAGGACACCGCGGTCACGCGTTTTTCTTTGAGTCCTCGCGCGCAAAGGGCTCGTTCTCAAAGGGAGAAAATTGAGCGGAAACTGGTCGTCGGAAGTTGAAAGCTCGACGTGCACGGCCGGAAGCCGAAGGAGCGGATGAGCTAAAGCGCCCTTAGGGTTGTGCGAAATCTAACTCGTCTCATTTTGGAGTGTCGGTAGTTAATTTAATAGTTTACCAGGTAGTAGTCGATTAATCGACTCTTTGACGTCGATGCTCATTGTTTACTAATCGTTTGCCATGGGAACCAATACTTTGTTATTCATTAGAGAGATGGAATTGTTAGATTGTAGTGTAAGGTAGAGATATGCGAATTATTCGAACTCGGATCGAATCGAATGGAATCTGACAATATTCGCATCGAATCGAATCGAATCTGACAATATTCGAATCGAATTAAATCGAATCTGACAATATTCGATTAGATTGGAATCCGAATCGACGTAATTCGCATTCGAAAGATTCGATAATATCCAATCACTGCAATTCAAATTCGAATCAGAGAATCGCGCGAGAAGACTTAAAACCCGTTGAATTCTATCGTGCGTCCAGCACGGGCAGCGTAGACATATGCGAATTATGAGTGATTCGAAATGTGGGTGATTCGATTTGGCGATATTTTTGTCAATTCGATCCGATTCGATTCGATTCCCATTTTTTTTGCAAATTCGATTCGATTAGAAAACCTGGATACGCACATCTCTACTGTAAGCTCCCACATTGATGTGTAATGTTGAAAACTGTACGTGGTCAACGAATGAATCAATAATTCTCGAACTTTTCTGTATCTGTGGTCGAGCAGCCTATGAGAAACGCATAGAATGATCGAATCCGTCGGTAAAGTATTAAGGTGACTGGGTTCAAGTTAAAGCAGTCAAAAATTATTAGATTCCATTTTTGAGTAAAATCTGGGTGGAATCTCTCGTTCCACCAAATCCAAGCGCACGAGAAGCGCCAGATTACGCGTCTTACGAGAGGAGAGGAATTAATCAAGGTCGCCGAAAGACAATATTCTCCTTAATGCGATTACCTCTCCGTTGCTGCGAGTAGAATTTAAGAGAGGGGTTGCGGTGCTCGGAATCCTCTCCCTTCTCCTTCGTTCCGTGCTTCTTTCTTCACATTGTGAAACTCACCGAATTTTATCTATCCGTCGAAGCTCGTCGAACCAAATTTCCAATGTAACGATTACTCGCTCAACGGATTAACGGAGAACTGAAAAAAAAATCAAATCTTCTCAAAAGAGGAACGAAGTTCCAGCTAATTGACACAAATTTTTCTCCATCCGTCGAATTCTCGGGTATCCATGGATCCTGCTTGTTCTACAAAAAGGCACAATCTTGCGAGCACATTCTTGAGAATACTGAATCGCGTGGTTATTTCGCGATCTCACCGTGCGAAAGCTGTCCAGTAGAAAAAAAGGGCAGCCTCCGTGCGTCCTACGCGAGCTCCCGTGTCGCTTCCATAACTGCATTGCGGGAAATTTAGAGCACAGGTACCGAGTGCTTTTAGGGGCCGTAATTTAATAGTGAACTTTCGGAAATGCAACGGGCTGGTGGCATTAAAATGGCGACACGCGATCGAGCGGCTTGCTCTCGACGCGCCCGAGATTATCGCTTTCCAATGACGCGCTTCGAGCCCCGGAATTGTCGCGCGTGAGCAGAGAATACGAGAGAACTCGTCGAGAGAAGAGTTACAAAAGCTTCGGTACACAATTTTCCATCGTCGATCCTGATCCTTCTCCAGGATCGATACGAGCTCGTCCCTTAACCCTTTCAGGAGCGCATTAAATCTAGTGAACGAATTTCAATAAAATTTGACATAAAGGGGTTTTTGGGGATGTCGATTACGATTTTGCAGTCAAAATTTTGATTTCAGGACTGCCAACTGTAAAATTCCCTCTCCTGACGCCCTCCTCAGAGTAAATAACAGAGAATTAGCGTATACAGGCATGTTTGTTATACCAGCTCGCTGGTAAACGTTACTAAAAGATCATTTCATGAAAAGCTTCAATACTTTCGACGCGGAGAAGAAAAAGGATTCTTTTAGAGACAAACTTGACGAATTTATATTGGGCATCACGTCATATTTTTCTGTCAACTATCCCCTCAGGAGTAGATGGAATTTTATTTTACACATCAATATCGTGGTGAGCGATATGAAAACCCCCCGAATGTAGATTTTTTTTAGCTAAATTATACAAATTTACGCATGACCATTTTATCCCATATTTTTCTCTCTATTTTTCGAGAAACTGAATTTGAAAAAAAAATACTGTAAAAATTATGTGTTATCAAAGAATACCTAAAGAACGAAAAAAAAATTTATTTGTAGACGAATACCTTTTTTTTGTGATCGTGGCCCAATTGTTTTCGCAAGAACAGTTGCTTTTCGGGCTTTACTTGTTTGCGACATTTGCAAAATGATTTCCTTCTGCTTAAAAACTATTAACACATATTCATCAACTAGTTTGAAGGCTTGGAAGTCAAAAAGTTCAATTCCAGAAGCCTTATTGACCGAAATATATCGGAAAAGGTGAAGAGAGCGCACTGTATCATATACGATACAGTGCCCCTGAAAGGGTTAAGTAATGATCATACGTTATAGGAACTGAAGCAGGAATCGGGAGAAGACGAGGCCTTTGGCGAACTTTGCCTCGAGGAAGTCGAAGACGTTACTTCCGCTTTCTCGGTCGAACTACCTCAACCTCTTCCATTTTCATCCTCGGCTCCCGCAATTACCACCCTCCTCGCGTCGAACAATAGTCCCTCTCGCTCCTTTTCTCTTCCCCCGACGCGTCGACGAGAATGATCCATGACGATAAAGCAGTCTCTCCCGTGACGACACGGAATCCTAGAGTAGAGGATTTAACCGTCGAGCTGAAAGAATTCTCCGTTCACAGGAGCATTTCTGGTGCCGTACTGCATAATGCTGGTAGTCGGTGGGATTCCTCTGTTCTACATGGAGCTTGCGCTGGGTCAGTTCAACAGGAAGGGTGCGATCACGTGCTGGGGCAGATTGGTACCTCTTCTCAAGGGTGAGTAACGAAGAGGCCGCACAAGTAGTCGATACACACCAAAAAAATTGTATTCTTAAAATGTAAACTTAATAATTTATCTTAATAGATATTCTTAATAGATAAGAATACTTGCTTATGAATACGACGGCTTTTGGAATATGTTCTTAAATTAGGAATATATTCTTAATAATCCATCTGCGTGTCGGTATTCGGTTAGGTTATACATCGCGTGCGGCACATGTCGATGCCTGTATCTTGTTCCTCTTGCAATTCTGCGTAATTCTGTGTGCTGTGTTGTGCAAAAAGTATGGATAAAGAAGTGACGAAGTGACTAGAAGAAGAGGATTTGGCCGATTTAGTGGAGATATTTACAAGTAATAGAAGTACATATGAATTGTAACTTTCTCTCGTGACTACATTTCTCAACCAATTTCGATTTCAAGATATGGATCGTGTAATTTTCGACAATATATAGAGTGAAGCATTTAATTAAGAATTTTGTTTCCAATAATTATATACGAAATATATCCATACAAATTTTTTACCAGGCTATTTAAGAAAATCTGATAAGAATATCGGTTAAGAATATTTGATTAGAGGAATCTCTTTAGAGCATTCTACTCTTAAATTAAGAAGATCCTCTTGTTGCTTATTTTAGTAAGGAATATTCTGAAATTAAGTGGTAAATTCTTAAGATGAGAATACAATTTTTTCAGTGTAAACCTAACGATAAAACGAATTCTTCGATTCTCCTTCGAGGATTTAAATATTTCTCCCGCCAGTGACGATCGCTCGACGGATTCCTGCATGCGGCCGGACAGAATTACGTACTCGTATAGAAATTCTTGCTTCGGTCCCTTGGGAGAATTATTGGCCCGAATCTCGCGCGAGTCCATCTCCTCGGAGAAGAATCTTTTTTGCTCTCGGAGACGTAAGCCGCAGGATTCATCCGGAAAAGTCACCCCACCCAAAGTCCTCGAGAAGCGAAACGGCTCTCTTTCCTCTCATTATATTTCTCGGCCAGCTCTACCGCGTCTCTCTCGCCTTCGGCTAACTCACGCGTGCTCCTTTTTCCAGTTCTCGAAAGACATTTGTATTCAGAGGGAAGCTCGCGCACGTTACTTCTCGGTTTTACGCTCCTCTTCTACGCTTCCGCGATTTCGTCTCTCGAATTCTCCTTTACACGAGGCGCGAGAGAGACTACCCGTATATCGCGTTACTATTTACTGATTTTATTCTTTCGAATTGTCCTTTCCTCTTTGTAGCAACTCATCGCGAAAAAAAATGTCGAATTCTAGGCGAGATTCAAGCTACGTGTTCTTCTCCCGGGAGAATTTTCGCGAACCTTTCGGGAGAAGCGAATGGAAAATTGCCCTCTTACGTCTGTATACTTCTTCTGTCTCCGCGCGCGCTTCGTATAACGGCACGTATAAATCCCTGGTCCTTCAGGAGGCTAAGAGGGAGAAGAGTGTGACGATGGCTCGCAAAGAGCCTCCATTTCCGCCGATTTCAAGCTTCATTTCCACATTCTCGCGGAGTGACTCTTCTTCGTCGTCCCCCGTGGCGTTTTCACGCGCGGGCCATCGATCGACGGCATCTTTCCCACAATTTTCCTCTTTTCCGACTGACCCTGGTACACCCGTGTGAAATCCGCCAAAGCTTCGAAAGCTCGCGAATAAAATTCCACCGATGGACCTGCCGTCGGACGCGCGATAATAATCTGCCACCGGTATTCCATGCGAGTAACAATTTAACCCTTTGAGCACTACGGACGCATATATGCGTCTGACGAAAGCCATCGGTATGGCCTGAAGACGCATATATGCGTTTGTCGATTTTTTCGGTCACCTACACAGAAGTATTACAGTTACTTTTACATGAGATGAATTCAAGTGCACTCCTTTCAATTTTAGTTTTCTAGTTTATTGGCCCAATTCTAGTTTATTGTAAGTTCTGTGGGACGCGCTCGAATCGAATAAAAAACAACCGAGTGCGAGTCTTTTCCTCGTTCGAGGACAGTGCGAAGCAAGGTTTATAATAAATATAATTAATACTGAAAAAGAACGCTCTTTAATTATTTAATCTCGTGCAAAAGGATTACTATAACTTTTTTCGTCTTGAATAGTTAATCGACAGAGTTCAGTCTAGCGAAAAAGTATTCCGTCCATAGCGATCGATCGTCACCGTCCGTACGGACCGCATAGGCCGCTAGTATTTAGCAGTCAAAGGGTTAATCGGCGAATAATATCAGCTTGGAGAAAGGAAAGAAAAATTTGGATTTCGTTCGTTGCAGGGATTGGTTACGCGGTAGCCCTGATCGCCTTCTACGTCGATTTCTACTACAACGTGATAATCGCGTGGGCCCTCCGCTACTTCTTCGCCTCATTCTCGAGTATGCTACCGTGGACGACCTGCGACAATCCTTGGAACACGCCGATGTGTCGAGAATTCGACGTGAACGTTTCGTATTCGTTCACCGGGGTGGCCAGCACCGACGTTCAAGCCGATCTCACTGACAATCTCACGCGAATCCTCGAGGATCGTCCGGAGGACCTGGACAACGGCACCAAGTACAGCAGCGCGGCACAGGAATACTTCAAGTAATATTAACCTTCTACGAGGAGTGCTCTTGAAGAAGGAAAATCAATTTCTCGGTTCTGTTTCTTTTTCTTAAGCCGAGCGATACTCGAACTGCATAAGAGCGAGGGTCTCCACGATCTCGGCTCCATAAAGTGGGACATCGCGCTTTGCTTGCTAGTGGTCTACGTAATTTGCTATTTTTCTCTATGGAAGGGCATCTCCACTTCCGGCAAGGTGAGCGAATCGACGAATCGTCCGTAGATAACCGGAGAGAAACTAATCAAACAATTTCGATCGTTGCTTCCAGGTGGTCTGGTTCACCGCGCTCTTCCCTTACGCGGTCCTTCTGATTTTACTCGCGCGAGGTGTCACCTTGCCCGGTAGCACCGAGGGCATTCGTTACTATCTCAGTCCAAATTTCTCGGCGATCACGAAGGCGGAGGTAAGAGATCCTTCTTCTTCTTCCTACCGCGACAATGAAGAAAGAAAGAGGAAGCTGTGAGTTCCGTTTCGTGGTTCACGCACGAATAAAATTCTCTCCCTGCTTCTCGGGTGGGAAGAAAGAATGCTCGAGGTCGGGTTGCGTTAATGCGTTCGCGGATCTGAAAAGAGAGAAGAGGGGTGGAGAATAAAAAAGGAAGGAGAGAGAGAGAGAGAGAGAGAGAGAGAGAGGACGAGAAGGGTGACGAGACCAGGAGAGAAGTTGGGACGGTGGAAAGGGGTGGAAAGGGACGAGGTAGAGAAACGTGCAGGGTTAACCGACGACGGTGAAAATGGAAACTCTGTGTACCTGTCATAATGACCATTAGAGGTCGGTCGAGCACGCGCGCGCTTGCCACCAAGTCGGTCCACGCGTGCGATGCATTTTTCTGTCGGCGCGCCTTGGACTCCTCATTCTCCTCTTCCTTTCTCGCTCGCCTAATACCCTCGAATGGGCTTTGCGCCTCTTCGAGGGCGAAAGCTCTCATCTCGAGATTTACGAGTGGTGGACGCCGATCGCGCGAGTGAGTCGGAGAACTTTGACGAGAGCACGGGATCTCTCGAAATCTCAAGTAAACATTTTCCCAGGTCTGGGTCGACGCCGCGACACAGGTCTTCTTCTCCTTGGGTCCTGGCTTCGGGGTTTTGCTGGCCTACGCTAGTTACAACAAGTATCACAATAACGTTTACAAGTGAGTAAACCAATTTTAAGATTTATCCGACCACGCGCGCTCGCGCGCGCAGCGAACTGTACGATTTCCACCACGCTCGAGCAAGCCAAACTACGCTGTCCGCCACGCATGTTTCGCAAGTGACGCGGATATTCGGTACTTGAAATCGAAGAAGTTTGTAAATGATTTAAGTGGTCAATTATATCTTGCGGTAACAATTTCTTTTAACGATTTCACATATTGCTTATACAAAACATGAAATTAAAAGTATGTAACGATTATTTTTTTGTAAAATTTTGTTAATATTTATAATTTGACACCATTAAATTGATGGATTTTATTATAGAAATAGTCAGTAGTGAACAACTAGAGATCAAGCGACTAGTATGTAGATAAATAAAAAGAAAAGGAAACGCGTTGCTAATGTCAACGTTGAAGATCTACCCGATCGGTCGGCTAAGTGTTAAGATTTATCCGTGAAAGACTTCGATTCTACGTGCGACTCGTGAATTCCAGAGACGCCCTGCTCACGAGCTTCATCAACAGTGCCACTTCCTTCATAGCGGGCTTCGTGATATTCTCCGTTCTGGGATACATGGCACACGCCAGTGGAAAGTCCATTCAGGAAGTGGCCACCGAAGGTCCAGGCTTAGTCTTCATTGTTTATCCTGCCGCGATCGCAACCATGCCTGGATCCATGTTCTGGGCACTCATATTCTTCATGATGCTGCTCACCCTGGGATTGGACAGTTCGGTAAGATGGAATCTCGTTGGACTATGAGACGAAGCTTGCTCTCTTTTCTCGCGAGGTATCAATGAATTCGGAAAATTGTTTCAGTTCGGTGGATCGGAGGCGATTATCACGGCGCTGAGCGACGAATTTCCATTGATTGGAAATCATCGAGAGATCTTCGTAGCTTGCCTCTTCACGCTCTATTTCCTAGTAGGACTCGCGTCTTGCTCGCAGGTGAGGTTGATCGTCGGTTACTCATTAGGCGACACGCCCCAGTGGCGTACTCGTTAACGAACAGCGCACGTGTTGGTGTAATACGTCGATTGTTTCGTCGCTATTACGCGAGGGAGGTAGACACGCGGATCTCGATGTTTCCGGAAAACAAAATCAAGGCGGTTGAGTTTTTGTCGCGAGAGGTATCCGACAATCGATTTGCTGTTATTACAATTGCATTCGTTACCGAGTCTGTGCACATACCATGCTTCAGAGATCGCTCGAGTCATACCTATTATCGATTCGTTACAACGATCATTTTTCTTTTCGATATCAAAAATTGATTTAACCTATTTTCGCTGTTAGGACGAGTCTGACTTATGTGAGAAACTTGAATACAACGGGTCTGGCTCGTCGTACAATTTTTTCTAGGAACAACGAGTTTAATTTGTGAGACATATTACGAGGCCGTCTATCCCACCGTGCTCGTTAGGCGCTGATAAGCTTCAACTTGAATCGTGAGCGATCACGTTGTTCGTTTGAGCCCAAGCGTTGCACTACTCTTGCGTAGTGGAAGGGGTTAATGCGCGTCACAAGAAGGGTTGGTTTTACTTCTCCCGAGATCTCCGATGAGATCGAATCCTTTTCATCATAGCCTCTTTCTAATGATAATTTTTTTCAGTACTGATCTTCTTTACGGAGCCGACCGTTTATTATCCATTCGTTACAAGGATCATTTTTTTCGTTATCCAAAATTTATTCAATGTGAATAACACGAGGGTAGTTTATACTTCTTCCAAGATTTCTATTAAGATCAACTCGTTCTCAGTATCGACTCGTTCTAACGATAATTTTTTTCCGTGCCTATCTTCCATATCAAACAATTGATTTAATGCTGCGCACCAGGGTGGCTTCTACTTCTTCCATCTTCTGGACCGATACGCTGCTGGATATTCAATGCTGTTCGCCGTCCTCGCTGAAGCGATCGCGGTCAGCTGGATTTACGGAGCCGATCGTTTCTGCGCCGATATCAAGGACATGATCGGTTTCTCACCCGGAATCTACTGGAGAGTTTGTTGGAAATTCATGGCGCCGATATTCATAATGGTAAGTAGTCTCTGCACACGAGACAATTTGTTGAACATTGTTCGATAACACGATACCACGCAGTTCATCATCGTCTACGGCCTAATGGGGTACGAGCCACTCACCTACGAGGACTATGTCTATCCACTTTGGGCAAACGTGATGGGCTGGATAATCGCCAGCTCGTCTGTCGCCATGATTCCCGGTGTTGCGATTTACAAGATCATCGTTACACCTGGCACCTTCCTTCAGGTAGAAAAAATGAAT
The DNA here is from genome assembly GCA_944319695.1 of Tiphia femorata. Classification (NCBI taxonomy): domain Eukaryota; kingdom Metazoa; phylum Arthropoda; class Insecta; order Hymenoptera; family Tiphiidae; genus Tiphia; species Tiphia femorata. The sequence continues at coordinate 6,561,820 of OX090899.1, forward strand.
TGTGCCGCTGATTGTGAAAGTCCTTTAAGTCATTAATTTCGAAAAATTAATTTTTCTACTTACGTAGAATTATCACCTATACCAGGGCATCCCAATTAGTTTTGTTGGCGGGCGAAATTTGATTTTTAAGAAAAGCTCGCGGGCCGCAGTTAAGTTTGCACCTGTGTTTAAATGTTATTTGCCTACTTAGCATTACCCAGGGGCCACCACGTGGAGGTGAGACAAATTTTGGCTCCCTTTTTGGTTTTTTATTTAAAAAAAAAAAATTTTTTTTATATTTTTAAATTTCTTTTTTGCATTACAATTTTTTTAAATGACTGAATCGCGACATACTAACATCTAATGAGAAAAGTGTGCTTTATAAAAAAATACAAAAATAGTTTAATTAGCATAAAGTACAGCTATGTGATGTGGTGCCATCTCTTAAGTCAACTGCAAAGTTTTGCAAAATTATGGAAAATTGTGATTATTTCTTAAAAAGGAATTATTTACGTATTTTCCAAAATCATCAGCGGGCCGCACAAAATGACCTCGCGGGCCGCCATTTGGGAAGGGCTGACCTATACGATTGAAATACGGAATGATTTGTGAACGAAACTTTTCCAGCTTACACCACTTTCACAATCACCGGCACAATTATCCATGCGACCTAAGAAATAAGAAAGCAGAATCTTGAAAGAATATCGAGCACGGATGAAAGATAATTTTGTGAAAGTAACATTGATAGGACAGTCACGATTCTTCGACCCAACTTATTTAAAATGTCTCCTGCGCAGAGGTTGAAGATCCTCACGACACCCTGGAGGGACACTCAGAGGAACACCGATCTCTCCTCCGTGGCGAATGGCGCCGTGCGACGAAGTTTCGTGGCCGAGGCCGATTTCGACGCTACCAAGGAGCAGCAAGAGTTGACGAAGGAGCAAACCGAGGTGATGATACAGCCCAGGGAGGGTGTAAACGGGGACCCACCACCTGAGCCGGTCTAGGACAGCGCGGTTGTGATATTGCACGGTGCCCGGTTCCAAGTATATCTCTGCTAGCTCCACGATCCTCCGATCGTGGCAGGAGGAGCACGCGTCTCTCACGACATAGTCTCAAATTTCACGTGGAAATCAAAACCACGTAACCCTTCGTCCGAAAACGAGGCGAAGCTTCGTGTCTCGCTTCTTCTCGTTCTCGGGCGCGCGCTGGACCGAGAAGACGGACGTTCTCCTAATAAACAAACCAGAAGAAACTCAACGTCCGTCTTAGTCGCGATAATAAACGAAAATTATCATCCTTCCTTCACGATCCGCCGATAATCCCACGAGCGAATCGAAATCCTCGTGAACTCAAGAGGATCTTTTCTCTTCTTGCGGTCGTGATCGGTAAAGCTCGTTTGGCCCATGTCTATCCTCTTGTATATATACTCAACGATCATCGAGCAATAAATAAGATTCGTGGACGGACGAGTAGGGGACTGGTCTCCGTCCAACCAAAGACGCGAATTACCGTGGCTCACGAAGAAGGAAGGATGACAGACAGGAGACAAATAGTTTGTTTTTATTCGAGCTGTTCCGTAAACGTTACTTACACTTGGCCCCGGTCAGACCTTTTTCGACCAGGTGCCACGCGTTGCTGTGCGGACTATACGCGTAACGCGAATCGACGACGAAGCGAAGTTGAAGAAAAAAAGCTTCGTGGATGGGATGCTTCCCTTGGTCCTCGACGATCGAACGATAATACAATAATTTTCGGAGATTTTACAAATTCGAGATTTCCGTGATCTTTAAGAATTTCCAAGCCCTGGGGGACCCATGTCGAAGCATCCGATCGAGTGGATTAAGCGTTCGTCCTAGTTACCCTCGCGGAATTACGAATATTCTATGCGAATATATGTATATGTATGATATAGTTTATAGCGTGTTGCTCGTTGGATAATTGAATAATAATTGTACTACTAAACGCATTGTCGTAGGTACTGCGATCCCGCGAGCCTTTCACGCGGCAAAGTGTACCGATCGAGTCTCGGTGAAATTCTTGCAAGAGTAATCGAAGAGATAATTGGAGGGTAGTTACTTTGCCTGGTGAAACGGCTCGCGTAGAAGTAGACATAAGTTATAGACACACATATATATATATAACGTGTATATTTTGTACATCGCATCCGAGCTGCGACCGCAGCCATAGGTAGCAGCTCGGGCCTTGTTGACGCGACGTAAAGTCGAGAAGATCGTCCCTCGAGATTAAAGTCGATCTCTCGTAGGGGATGCACGAGACTAATGGAGATCATTGACCCCAGTGAAATCGGGCAGTAAAAATTTTACGGAGTCCCGTGCGCGTTCAAGAGCCATATTGAACGCGTGCACACTCCAGCTTGGCAATATTTTACGGTCCCCTTTTACGTCCCTTTATCCGACCGGCTCACTCCCACCCTCGCTCTTATTAAGTTTCACAATTTCAATATACCAGGACCAAGACTGCTGTGTCACAGCCCGCATTCGCATTTCTAATTCTCGTTTACGATAATATTCATCGCAACAGTATTACACATGTAGACGCTGATTTTATCGAATAAAATTTGTTTCTTTGATAAAGAGGTTCCTTGGAACTGGCTCGTCGTGATCTGTGGTTCTTCGTAGGATGGTGACTCGTTCCGGGCATAGATCCTCTGTGTTACGTGCCCTCGTAGATTTTTCCTAGTTAAGCGCGTTAACGCTTACGCGCCTATTTTCATTGATCCACCGACGCCCACGCACGGTCACGGAAATTCTCCACGCCTAGAATTATTATTAAGACGGCTCAATCTTGTGAGTCAACCTCAAGTGTGATTATCTTTGGAAGGCTGATAGATACTCCGTTTCATTTTCTCGTACCTCGATGGTTATCTCGATCGTTGGTACATTATGTATTTTCCTTTTTCTCTTTTTTTTCTTCTTCTTTTGTAACGTCGGTGCACGTTAATAGTCCTAATTACAGTTTAAACGTCGAATTACCTTCCGCATTTTAATTAGGAATGCGTGGGATAATAATACATCCGGTTGAAAAAATGGTGTGTGGTAAGTCTAGTCAATGCTCACTGAGAAAACGGAAACTTCGGTGAAGAGAGTCAATGTCAGCAGGTTCGCAAGAAGGTGTATGGTAAAATCACTCAATGGTGGAAGAAGTATTATGTTTGTAGATGTCTACGATGAATTTTGTCAATGACCATTTTGACACGTTGAATTCAAGTGGCGCCATTCTATGGTCATTCACTGCTTTTATCAAAGAAACATGCCTACTTCTATAACCATTGATTCTTTTCACCGAAGAAACCTTGTTTACGATCATAGCACCGAGGCGCTGCAAATGGTTCAGAGCATTGAATGAATTTATCGCAGATGACAAATTCACCAGTGCATTGACTCGTGCAGCGAGTAGCTTCAGAAAAGAGCGATAGGTTATGAATAATAATCATGAGTTTTGCCATTTAACATCTGCTTACGGCCAATTGGATTAACACTTTCGATCGCGTAGGTTATATTTAACGAGGTAGTTAACATCGTGAGGTTGTCGTAATTGAAAAAAACGAATTTTAATGTTCTAGACGATTCCATAAATTTCGATTACTTTGGCATCGGTATAGCAACATGGCGCCTGCCACGGAAGTAGTTTCAGATTTGCAGAAGGAAATTTTCGCAAAAATAAGTAACAATGAGGTATCCGAGCTTAAGACTTTACTGGCAGCTAACAAAGTTAAAATGGACTTTGTGGATGAGAACGGAATGAGTCCGCTTCAGCACGCCTGTTACAAGGGGAACAAGGAAGTTGTTCAGATGCTTCTCGATCAGGTAGGTTAAACGAATTCTGATAACGTTTGTCACGCAGCTTTTTAATCGTTTTTTTGAACAATTGAATATTCCGTATCGTTCTTCTCTCGTTTTTCTACGTAAAATTCTCAAATTCATCCACACAAGCTATACTATTACATATAGTTAACCTGCGCATCATTTTGTATTCCCTATAAGTAGTCTTGAGAGAGAAGCAGCAAAAATGACAAGCATTCTTAGGTAGATCGTACAACATTTATTTACATATTTGTAAAGGCCAATTTATCCTCACACATTTATTTTTGTTGTAGGGCGCAGATGTAAACGCGTGTCAACACGAACACGCCTACACAGCTCTTCACTTTGCGGCTTTAAGTGGAAATGCCGAACTATGCCATCTATTAATGTCCTACGGCGCTCGCTTAACGGCAACAAACAGCGTAGGACGAACACCTGCTCAAATGGCGGCGTTCGTTGGCAATCACAATTGCGTGGTGACCATAAACAATTTTATTCCAAAGGCGGACATAGATTATTACATAAAACCGCAGGGTCTTCAAACGGAGCCAATGCTACCCCCACACTTAGCGGAGTCGTTTCACGAATTTATAATGCAAGTTAACGTGCATCCCATAAGAGTGGCTATGAATTTACAAAAGTGTCCAGGTCTCACGGAAAATGCCTCTAAGGTAAAGTATCGTTGTTCCCACATGAGTATGTACCGATCTTATCCTAAACTCTAAAATCTGCGTGCAGATACAAAAGGTACTGGAATCCATGCGGCACAGAGAAATGACCAGGGGAGCGGAAACCAACGAAGTGATGGCATTCAAATACCATTATTTAAGCTGCATAGTGGCCGAGATCATAAAGTGTCAGAAGCGTCAGGAGGCCATAAAGGGAGAAAAGAACGACAAGGAGAAGCTGAACGAGGACGGCGAGGAGAAAAGATCGGATGCCGTGGAATTTTTAATAAGAAAGTTTCTAAAGTGCAGCAAGAGCGACGGTAATCCCGAGTATCAGGAAGCTTTCTTGAGAGAGTCCGTAAGAGAATTTCCATTTCGAGAGAGCACCATATTCCGACAAATGGTCGCCACTCTGGCCGGAAGTGATCCACCGTCCGCCGTTTCCGTGGTATCCGCCGCTATCAACGGACAACGAGGATTCTCCGACAATGCTCAGATATGCGTCACGTGTGGCGAGGAGAAAGCATGTAAAAAGTGCAGCAAATGTAAAGCAGTGCAATATTGCGATAGGGAGTGCCAAAGGTTACACTGGTTCATGCACAAGAAAGCCTGCACCAGACTGGGACAGGCTTCGTCCACTCACACGAGCAAAATGAGCGAGGTAGACAAAGAGCAAATAGGTAACGCAGTTGGCACGCGATTACAGAATCTCAGTGTCAATTGAGGGAAAGCACGGATTGTACAAAGAGGATAAAATTGACAGTCACACCGCGCATCATTCTCTTCGACGATCGTTTATTACCGAGACTAAGCCTATTTATTCCTGTACATAATCCTTTGTACGCGGATTTATGCATTTCCTAATTTTACTGCGTTCAGCTTACCTCCAAGAGTGATTCCTACAGGCAACGCATGCGACGGCGAATAGTGTTGTTTTGTCTTTTTTTATCAGTCTTTTTCTTTAGTCCTTTCCACGAAACTCACCTTAGATCGATAGATAAGTGAGAAGGGAGGACAAGGCTACTTCTTATAAGCATTTTTCCTCGCATAATCAATTTTATTACACGCCCTGTCCGTCGGCACGTTTGTTTTTTTTCAAAATGTGCTCTTGACACGATTCATTAAGTCTTGCGACCTTCTTCGAACAAGTCCATCCATCATCACTTACGACACTATTGTTTTAATTTTCGAGCTCGCATGATTCTCATACGCACATCCCACTCCACATTGCGTGCACTCGATGGAAATTCTCATTACCATACTATTAGATTACGTACTCGTTTAAGCATAGATGTGACCGTCATCGTAGCAATAAAATATATATGTACATAAAAGTGGAGCATTTCTTTTCGTAGATTGTGGTAAGCGTTATTTCCACTCGACGTTCACCGTCTTTTCCCAAAATTTTACTTTTACTACGACTTCATCTCGGACTGTTTTTTCTGCGTGCAGAATTTCAATACTTTTTTTCTTTCACTGTTCACGATTAATTCCTTTCGTAGAGACTGTGACCCATCCTCAATAGTGGCCGAGCTAAATCGGAAGTGGTTTCCTGTCGGCCCCCATTTTCCTAAAGAGCGACGGACCGAGAGAACAACTGGAAAGTCACTCGGCGAAACCCTCTTATTCCCAATTTGCATGGCACTCGATGCGCTCGTCGAAAGGCAAAAGCCCGGCGCCGTGTTTACTGGCGCCAGCTCCGGGATCCTTCCGAACCGTGGCCGACTCGACTCACCAAACCTTTGGTACGCCTTCCCCGTCTTCCATTCCTCCGCAAACAAGAAAACCTTTCTCTCGTGTTTTTTTTATTTATCCAGATAATAAGGTCCCTCTAAAGATGTGCGAATCAAGATTGACTAATTCGAATCGAATCAAATTTGCAAGAAAAAAAAATTCGAATCGCATTTGCAAAAAGAGATTCGAATCGAATTGAATCGAATTTGCAAAAAAAAAAAATTCGAATCGAATTTGCAAAAAGAAATTCAAATCAACAAAAAATCGTCAAATCGACTCATCCGCATTTCGAATACTTCGCACATCTCTGCACAATCCGCAGTTAGATGCACGACAGAATTCATCGGATCTTAAAGGCAGGCGTCCACATTTTCGCATCGTAAGTATCGGACGCATCGCATCAAACGGATCGTAGTATTCTTTGTATAGAAAACAATACAAGTGCGTATGCGTGTGCGTAATACGGGTAGATTCGTGCGATCCGTACGATGCGGATCAGAGGACGCACTTGTATTGTTTTCTATACAAAGAATACTACGATCCGTTTGATGCGATGCGTCCGATACTTACGATGCGAAAATGTGGACGCCTGCCTTAAGCCTTCGCGCGCGATTCTCTGATTCGAATTCGAATTGCAGTGATTTAACCTTGTCGAATCTTTCGAATTCGAACTACGTAGATACGAATTCGAATTCGAATAATTCGCGCATTTCCAGAAGTAGATATATGTATACACTTCGCAAATTCCCTTCTCGTGCCGCTTTTCATTAATCCCCTCGCGACGAGTGGTTCACACGTGGGCGTGATTTTCTACAACGACGAGGAGGAGATGGAATAGACTCCGCGCGCGTTATTTGTCATTATCGTCGCTTCAGCGTCGAAAGGAGAGAGATTGACGGTAATGAGGAAATGCCTTTTGCTGGAGAATGGGAAACAAGGCGCTAGTCTGGAACGAGAGGGGTGGAGGGACGAGAATATGACAACGTGCCGCGACCGCCTTGTGCCATAAATCAGGCGACGCGTGGACAATTAGGGAACGTCGGAGGCGGTAAGGGACTGGCGTCAAAGATCACTAAACGGTCACTGGTGGGGAAGTAAGAAGAGGAACGAAGAGTAGCACCAGTCGTCCCACATCGTTCCTCCTCGCGTTTAAACGCGGACCGGAAGTAACGCATTCTCACGTTCGTGAGAGGGGAGTTCAAAGTCCGTGACAATTTTTTTTTCTTTCTCCTCGGTCCCACCGACCAATTGAATAACTAACGATAAATTAGACGTAGATCCGAGAACGACGAGGAAAGTCCATCTCGAGGATGATCCGATTGGCCACGCTTTTCGGTGCATTTCGAATTTCAGGAACTTTCGCAACTACTCGCGAGAGCATCGCGAACGTGCGTACTCTAGGACCACGGGACTTTCACTTTAAAATAACAAACAGGAGCGTAGTTGTTACATAAGTTCGTACTACTGGGAAAGATCTTGGAAGATAAGGTCGTAGAGGCGCCGTGAAATTTCTTCCTTTTTTTGTTGTGCTCATCTCTCGCAGTTTCGACACTGTTCCCTTTCGAGGAATTACGCGACGCGCTTCGGAGTGTGGTAATAGGGCAATAATTTTGTCAGGGGCGAGAATGGACCGCGTGTGTTCGATTCCGTGAATCGTCCGAGCGCCGTAGGAATTGATCAAGTTTCGTTATGAGCGCGTGTATGCGCGGCATTTGCCTGGCCACTATTACCGATGCGCGAATGTCTGCTGATACGGGCCAGTTTTCCACTTTTCCGAATGATGCAAGTAGGTTAATCGATTGCCAAGAAGAACGTAGCGTCAGGATTTGATGATACGAGCCAGTTTTCCACTTTTCCGAATGTTGCAAATCGGATAATCGACCACCACGAAGAACGGTACGTTCGAATTGCAGTGATTTACCCTCATCGAATCTTTCGAATTCGAATAATTCGCGCATCTCCAGAAGTAGACACGTACACTTGGCCAGAATTTGACAATACGGACCAGTTTTCCACTTTTCCGAATGATGCAAATGGGTTAATCGATCGCCAAGGAGAACATAGTGCCAGGAATTGAGGATTCAGGTCAGTTTTCCACTTTTCCGAACGATGCAAATGGGTTAATCGATTGCCACGGAGAACATAATGCCAGAATTTGACGATACGGGCCAGTTTTTCACTTTTCCGAATGATGTAAATGGGTCAATCGACCACCGCGAAGAACGTAATGCCAGGAATCGCGATTTCAATTCGCTCGTCTCGGCCCGAGCCCGCGTTTTCCACATCCAGTACGACATACACTCGCTTCATACATATTTCAGTAAAGGCTGTTTGTCCAATCCATTTGAATATTTCTCGGACTTCGACGTCAATCGCTAGTACCCTTTCTCCGCTCTCACCTCGTTTCCGCTTTCTCTCGAGCAAAGGCAACGGAAAGAGATTCCGCGAGGCTACGATCTCCGAATCGTCTCTGGAACGCGGAAAGTAAAGAAAGAAAGGAAAAAGAATGCTTTCGAATTTGAAAAGACCTCAAGGAGAAAAGAAAAGGTGAGTGGAGAAAAATGAGAGGAGTACACGCGCGTGTCACCACCGGTACACCCCCCTCGAAGTGTCTTCGATTTTCGTCCTTCCGCGCACGCTTCGCCGCAAGAGTGGCCGCAAAAGTGGGGAACTTTTTAAGATAGACAGAGAGGGAGAGTATGATGAAAGACACGCGCGTACGATCGAAGGGGGCGTAAAAGCCGATGGACGATCGCTCTTAAGATCGTTCAAAGCGCTCACCTAGTAGTCGTCATGTCTCTCACGTGGACGCGGACGCTCCTCGCGCTTCTAATCTTCGGTATCGCGCGAGTCGAACCGACCACACGATTGCGCGCCGTCCGTGGACCGATTCAGGATGCGATTCAGAGCGGAGCCGCGGCCGAGTACAACAAGGACGATTGCGTGTGGAGACGCGGGAACGACAAGGATTCCTGTCCGGATCCGGACGTGCGCGTCTACCTCTACACTCCTGGAAATCCGCGCCGTGAATTGGAGACTAGCAAGGTGTCCGATTGGTTGAGACAAGATTACGAGCCCACTCGAGAGAACGTGATCCTGATCCACGGTTACGCAGGTGCTGTCGCGATCTACCTTATTTCTTCAGGGACTGGAGAATTCGATATTAACACGTTCGCGGACAGTAAAAGTTTCAGCGAGCTGCAAAAATTGACGGTCATTTTATTTTTAAAATGGTTGTGATATCTGAAATTTGACAAATTTGTAAATGCACAGAGAAAAGATAAGATAATACGAAAATACCTAAAGAATCAGTTAGTCATTACCTTGACGGGTATAATAATTACAAAAACTTAAGGTTATACAAAAGTAAATTCAAAATAATTGGCTTTAAAATTTGAATGCTACAGCATTCGTGTCATTCTACGTCACAATGAAAAGTAATGCTATAGCATTCACGTCCGCGAACGTGTTAAGGGACAGGAGAACTCGATATTAACTTGTTCAAATCTGCCGGTGATTGTGAAAGTGGCCCAAGTCGATAATTCCGAAAAATTAATTTTTCTATTTACGTAGCGTTATTGTCACCTATACGATTGAAATACGGAATGATTTGTGAACCAAACTTTTCTGACTTAGACCACTTTCACACTCACAGGCACAAATGACGATTATTTAAGGGAAAATGCAACCTAAGGAATTCGTCGCCACAGTTGATTATTTCTCGCTGTGAAATGAACTGTGAAGTCCTACCACGACCGATTAAAGGCGCGTTTTTAAAATTTCGTTTAGAATTTCCTATACAGGACGTAATTGGATTTTTCTAAGATATGCGTAACATTTTTCAATATTTTAGGAAAAGCCGTGGAAATTTAAAGGCGATACAATTACGTTGTGTACAGGAAATTCTAATCGAAATTTTAAAAACAGTCATTTAACCGGCAGGAATAGTGTTAAACATTAAACAACTACACGTGTATTTTTTTCACGAACACTTCAAAAATTATGAGAAAATTTTTTTTCTAAGAAATATAAAAAAAGTGTCGTAGAGATACAAGAAGTATCTATATATGCAAATGCATACAATTTGCCACAAGATGTAAGATGCTGTGATAAAAATGTCTTATATTTACCCGCGTACACGTGTGTCTACGGATATCCGTGTTAGATATAACGTTTAGCACGACAACACGTGTCACGTGTACCCGAGAATTTTAAAACACGGTACTGACCGGGAGCTCTAGTTGAACCGCTACCGGTCGGAAAAGTGCTAAGAAAAAAAAAAGGAGAAAACTATCTCAAAAAAATGCAACATGTTTCGCCACGGTCCGTCCATGAAAAATCAATGTAGCATTCAAAGGTTTAACTTTCAAGCTCGAGAACCAAAATCCAAAATTTTACCATTCTCCACAGGTGGTGACGACACTCTGCCCATCGTGGTTCTACGGGACACCTATCTCAAAAACGGAAGCTACAACGTGTTCTTGGTAGACTGGGGTGCTCTGTGCGCCGCACCCTGCTACCCCGCTGCCGTCTCGAATCTTCGACCGATTGCTCGATGTCTCGCAGGCACTCTCACAACCCTTAGAAATCTCGGCCTGCCCATCCTTAGGACCACGTGCGTCGGCCACTCCCTCGGCGCCCATCTGTGCGGCATAATGGCGAATTATTTGCTCTTCCGCATGCGCAGAATAGTTGGCCTGGACCCTGCCAGGCCTCTTCTTCGACCTGGGCTCGTGAATCGTCTGGACAGCGGTGACGCCGATTTCGTCGAAGTGATTCACACGAACGCCGGATACTACGGTGAATCTGGTCGCATGGGCCACGCGGATTTCTGCGTAAACGGTGGAAAGATTCAGCCCTTCTGCGAGAACAGGAACAATCGTCAATTGTGCAGTCACGTGTGGGTCGTGTGCTACATGGCGCAGAGTATCGACAACGGTGGATTGGAATCGATGGCCGAAGCCTGCTCGAGGAGGTGTCCATCGGGTCCCAGAATTGGTCAGAGAGCGGGTCTCTACGTGCCAATGGGCCAGCACACGCCTTACGGTATCCGTGGATCTTTCTGTTTCACCAGCACCGATCCACCTTACTGTCCGAAGTATCTCAATGGCAGGGGTGACGTGAGATGTTGCCTACCGGAGGAACCTGAGGAGGCTGTCGGGGAGTTTAAGAAAATTGCGCGAGTACAGGCTTAGAGGGGACCTTCCGCGAGAAGGATTTTGAAAGTTAGAAAAGAGTCGGACGTTTCTTTGGCGAATAATTCCGGATCTGCTCGAAGCGTGTAGGACGCAGAAGGGTTTGTGCGAATTGTTGTACGAGGAAACGATTTGCCACGGAGTCAAGGGTGGATCGTGAATACGTGGGTTGTGAAGACTTTCACCGTGAAATACGCGAGATCGTTGCGAATCGACGAAGAAACCGTTTGGAACGATAACTATCGCCTACTTGAGACGAAGAAAGCGCCAAGGAGAACTCCGTACGGTACCCCGCAACGTGAGTTCCGAACGTGGGCTCCGCTTATTCGTATTCAGGCTCGGTAGGCGCGCGTTCCGGAAAAATCTGATGTTCCTACCGTTACGATAGCGAACCGATCGTCCCGTTAATCGTTCCACTCTTGGTCACTTACCAATTCGTCCCAGGTGATCGACCAATTCTGGGTTGTTCGATTAAAAAGGTCGGACTACCGCGAATGAGAAAAGGGTTAGGGTTGGAAGATGAGTAAACGAGAGTCTAAGGGTAGTCCGAATATTTTCTTGGAGCCAGATGTTCTCTCGAGTGCTTCACCGACTCTGACTATCCAAGTGCCTCGAGAGACGTAATCCGTATCAGGAGACGATGTCAGACCGCTTCACGAATGGCGCCGCGGGACGCTCGCGTAAGGGATGGAATTTTCGAGGGATCTTCCTTCCAAGTGAGAAGCGGAAATTATCTTAATGAAGATTTATTTATTCTATCGTAAACAGCACCGTCGTGGATCACCAAATTACATTGTACATACTAATTAATAAAGTGACAAACGCGAGGTTCGCGTGTAACGCCATATACCCTAGAATAACGACAATCACGAGGATTAATAATAATAATAATCGAGTAAGGTTCAGCCGCGTGGGTGACAATAAAATTTGAGGAAATAAAGAAAACATCGAGTCGAGGAACTCCAACATCGCCAGATCTTTACTAGCCTTCCCTTTCTCGTGATCAGGATGAGATGCGTAGTTTTATAAGAAAAAGTCCAAGTGAATAATTCACCGACTCGTAATCTCGTCTTTCTTGCTCCTTTGGTAGCTTGAGAAGTATCAGCGATAGAATCGTAAGCTTGAGAAATTGGGTTGGACGAGGAAAAGGTGATGGAAGGATTGATAGTGGTGAGGTAAGAGTGGCAAGTTGTGCACGTAGTTGACAACTGACGAGGAAGATGATGACGAAGATGATGAAGGCGAGTCCACCCATGGTCTGTGCAATCGAGGACGTTCCTCCTTCTCTTCGTTACTCTTGGAATTCTCCTCGGTTGGTAGGGCCGGAAGTGGTGGAGTGACGTCACCGCAACTGCTGATTCCACTGTCGTCGTAGCATCCTCCTCCGTTTCTTCTCGCCACCTTCTCGAGGTGACCGGAAACGAGACGGTGAGATTCCGAGTCGGACGAGGACGCATTCCCTTCTTCCTCTTCGTCAACGGTTCCTTGAAACTTCCTCTTGCACCGCGACTGTCCGGTCTCTCGGAACCCTTTGGCAAAGGGGTTGTTGTTGATCTTCAGTCTCGTGATTTTCTCGTTCTAAAAAACATGTAAGAAGAATTCAATTGAAAGAGTCTGGGTCTGTGTATCCAGAAGGATTTTATTAACCCTCCGACGGGCGCGCCTCGGAAACTCTCGAGATCAGACGAGGGTTAGGCCCGATCATAGACTAACACTGTTCCTACCACGACCGGTCAAATGACCGTTTTTAAAATTTAATTTAGAATTTCCTATATACAATGTGATTGCATCATTTTTAAATTTCACGACTTTTCCTAAAATATTGAAAAATGTATTATACGCATATTTTAGAAAAAGCCGTGAAATTGAAAGGCGATGCAATTACGTTGTATATAGGAAATTCTAATCGAAATTTTAAAAATGGTCATTCGACCACTCGGTAGGAATAGTGCTAATATACCTATAGACTGCGCGTTCTCTCAAATTTTAGGAGTGGGGGGTAGAACTCACGTAGAAAAGGATGTACTCTGTTTTTGTGTCTGTGCGTTCTCTCTCGCTCTCACGCGAAGGGGAAACGTTTAGATTAGCAACTGTTTCCCCGTATTCTCCTTTGCGCAAGAGCAAGACAGAACGCACAGACGCATAAACGCAGTGCATCCTTTTCTACGTCAGCTTTACTCCTATTTCGTCAACGCGCAGTCTAGATATATTATGTCTATGGGCCCGATACACACTATCGGTCCGCTCACGGTCCACTCTCGGTCCAATATAAAACATTCGTCCATTGTTTATATTGTACGTATGCACACTATGGAGCGAGACCGGACCGAAACCGTACTGTTACCCATAGTATGTATACGTACTTTATAAACAATGAAAGAATATTTTATCGGACCGTGAGTGGACCGATAGTGCGTATCGGGCCTTAATCGTGATTCACTTCTTACCTGATAGGCGGTCACTGCGATGAACTCCGTCTCGTCGAAGACGAAGGACGAGGCGGGCGAACGAATCCCGTTGACGATTGCTCCAGGATCGTCGCAACGCACGATCCAAATTCTCGGAACGTATTTGTGCATGGACGTGAGGACCACCTGGAAAATGACGAAAAGTCTCGAATTATCCACCTTGGACAATTGGAATGCGTCCGGACGATTATTCGTTCTGAAAATTCGTGCGCGAGACTCGTTAGAAGGCGCCAAGGGGACACAAGGCGACCCTTCGTGGAACGTGAAATTAAATTGGCGATCGCCTCGGCGGAAGTGGGTAAAAGGGCGCCGCTCCTTACAGAAGGAGACAGCTCGTGGGAAGCGGCGACGGGATTCTCGAAATCCAGACTGGCCCTAAAATCCTAAATTAACTTCGGTCCCGCGAGCTCCTCGTCGACATTTTCGAATATTTCCTTTCGCGCGCAAATTCGTAGTCTCGATGTCCTCTTGGACAGTTCGACTGCCAGTTCGACGATTTCCCATGGATTACTCGTGGCGCCACACTTTGCATTTTTTTCTGCTTTTCTTTTGTTAACCCTTTGTACTCGAGGAGTGCCTCTCGGTCGTTGTAGACTGTATATAACCTTCCGTAATATAAAATGATATATTTCATATTTTATACACAGGATGTTCCATTTTAAACAATGCACTGAAGCATCGTCGAAACAGTGCGTTAAATAAACAAAATGTTTCAAACAAAAGTTGTATGGCTTGAAAGGATCTATCGGCTGGTGATAATAATTTAACCTTGGAGAGTCATTTGAAGGACACGCGAAGGTCACTGTCACTTTCTTAAATAGAACACCCCATTTTTTCTAGCATATTTTTGTAGCTTATCTCAAGAGCTTTCCAAAACACTTGAACTTTCATAAAATATTTTTCTCTCGCAAGTGCATTTTGAAATCGAAAGGAATTTCCGAAAAGGGCCTCGAGTGCAAAGGATTAACATACGAGCCGTTCATTTTAAAAGTGGCCTAAGTCCATTTTTTTAAAAAATGAGATATCACATGACATTAAATTATTGCACTAAATGATTCACGAATTACGTGATATTTTATTTTTTTTACAAAAATGGACTTGGGCCACTTTCAAGATAAACGGTTCACATGATCCTTTAAAGTGCTGTAAATTGCGATTAGTGTAATGATTCTTTTTAATGATTTTTCTGGAGGTCATCGGTGACCATCACGACGGTCAAAGTGTTAACAAATTACACGTTGATTCGTTGAAGGGTGAACGGACACGTACGAGAAGACTCTCGTCCGCGGCAAAGAAGAGGAAGCTACAACGAGAAGCGCAGAGCCGCGGAAACGATTTTCTTGGGTGAAAGGGACGAAAGGACTGCGAAGCGGTACCGCTGGTAAACCACGGGCAAAGGCAGCTGTCCCGGAGAAGTAAACGAGGAAGGGACGTAAACGAATCCAGTGGCCGAGAAGGAAGGGCCGAGGTGTATCGGTTACAGGGTGTCGTGGACCGTGTTAATCTTCCTTCTTCACGGACCGTCCGCTCGTTTCGAGTACCTCGAAGCTTTCGAATTTCTCGTTACGGGACGAGAGCAGATCCCACACCTTCTTTCCGCGCGAATTTTTAATCCCTTCCAATGTTACGCCCTGCTCGGTCCCACTCTGAAAGTGTCCAGTAGACGGAGTACAAACAAATTCGATTTTTCACCAGCTTGTTAACTTTCTGGGACACGAGATTCTACAGAATAAAATAGACTCACGTGGCACAGAAAACCTATGCGTACGTAGCTATTGCATACCGAAAAAAATTGTATTCTTCAAATACAAACTTAATAAATAACTAAACAATTATGTGGTTGGAGACTCAACCATGATCATATCGTTACTAATAAGGAGATGCCCGCTTCGCTGCCCGGGCAAAGTCGACGACCGTCTATTTTCACGATGAAATCTCACGTTTCTGCCTACAAATCCTTTTATTCGCAATGAAATATATGAAAATTATCACAAGATTGCAAAATATTATATTACAGCGCGCAAACGCGCCCTGCTCGGAACGATGGAAGGTTGGCTCAAGTGCCACAGAAGGACACCGACTTTGCACTTGGGTGTACTCACGTACCTCGTGGGCACAGGTAGCAAGGAGGATTTGGTCTTCGTTGTTTTTATAAAAACAGAATATAATGAAACAAGAAGGTCAGTTGAAAATGAATCTACTCTCGTGAGTAGAATCACGCGGGTGGCGACCTCCCACAAACGGCAGGAGGACCTCCGCACGCGAGGACACGGTAACACGAGACAACGCGGGAAGTTTCCGAAAGAGAGGTCCACGAAGGGGATGCCAGAACCGAAGATGAATAATACGCGGGCGCGCCCGCTTGTCCAAACACGGCGGCGGCCTTTTTCCAACGTGCGGCTCTTCCCAAAATTGTAAAGTCTAGACGGGCACTTTTCTCGCGGGACCGTGTCCTTTTTCTCATCTTCTCCTCGTTCACTGTCCTCTCGACGGGAACGTAAATTTAAGAAATCCAACGCATCGATAATAATAACAATAATAATAATAATTATTATAATAATAATAATTATTATTATTAATAGCCTTTGCGCTCGAGAGGTGATCGCTCACCACTTGATTTGATGCGAAAACTCGATGCGCGGCAATGGCTATTTATGTTTAGTTTCTTCAAAGCGAGTTCCTAAGTTCTTTGTGTATAATCTTATAAACCCAATCTTACACCCCTTCAAATGGATACAAGATTTCCTTATCTGAGATTATTTCGCGATCGCGAACCGGACTGCATTTTCGGTATTAATTCGAACCTGACAGTCGTGGCAGAACACGAAATATTTCGTCTAGAATGTCAAAATATTGGTGCTAGGAAGCGAGATATCTCGTCAAAAGCGTTAATCGGCCAATATCGGGTCGCGAGATATCTCGTCAAAAGCGTTAATCGGTCAATATCGGGTCGCGAGATAAATCGTCCAGGATAACGAAGGGGTTAAGAATACAATTTTTTCAGTGTAATCATGAATCGTGTGCATCGTCAGAGAATAAACAACATTGTAACTCACGTTGTTCCGATGGTCCATAGCATTGTTGGTGAGCTTGAGCTTGCCGAAGCTGATGGGTCGCTCCATCCAATGGGCGCCGATCGCAGGACCATCTGGATGGAAGTAGACTCGTCGGGATATCGCTGGCTGATGTTCCGCGGGGCCGGCGGTGGTCCACCCTCTCGACTTTCTGCTACCGTCGTCGCAGCCCACCTCGTCGCCAGCCACACTTCCTCCGACGTACTTGTGACGACGACGCGGCGACGCCAGTTCCACTTCCAAGAGGATGCAGTAAGTGGCCCCTCGTTCCAATCCCGTGGCGGTCAATTGGATCGAAGGAAACATGCGTCTAAGATCGGGCAAACACGACTTTTCTTCGGTGAACGCATAAGGGAAGAGAACACAGGTCGCTGGGTGGGCAATTGTTTTCACTCTCGCCTCTCTTTCTCCTCTCTTGGGTTTATTCTCTTGAAAGTTGTTGTGTGTTAAGTTTTATTTAGTTTGATCATTATCTAATGCTTTTTTTTCTGGTGTACATTTTCTGTCAGGTTCGTATGGGACATTAGGTGCATTCTTTTTACATCTCAGCTTGAGATTAACTGAGCCGCACTGAGCTGAGATTTGGTGAGATTATGTGATCTAAGAACTTGTCTAAAAGAACGGTCAATAGCGAGTAGGTATTACTCGGCGTTTACTTCAGATTATTGCAGCGCATCCCCACCGAATTACACTTATGCTACACAACCATAGAAAGAGCTGAGATCTCATTTTGAGACAATTTGAGGGGTAAGGCAGTTGCGGTAAGAGAGAAGGATAAAATCTCACATAGTTTCACTTCAGTTATGAAGTGAGTCAATCAAAAAGAACGATTGCCAACTGAAATGAGCTGATTATCGGAGATCTCGTGTAAAAAGAACGCAGCTATTGTCTCTGAATATCTAATAAATTTATCTATCTATCTATCTATCTATCTATCTATCCTTTTTTCTTTCTTTCTTTCTATTTCACCCTCTCAGATTTCAATCTTTCGCAAGCCTAATCGCGGACTTTCCACTTTACAAATTCTTCTCCCCCAATTCTTCAACCCCTTCTTGACTTTTCTCCGGAAGCGGAGTGACTCCGCCGTACATACTACATCGAGACTTCGGCGACGTACCTGACTCCGAAAAGTCAGGGGCTTAAGTGGGTAAACTTCGGAAGTAGCTTCGAGCGTAATTAGCGGGGTGGGGAAAAACCCGTGACGATCTCGTCGCGATCGTTTTGCTCCGTTTGGTATTTCCGAAGCCTATCGGGCGGAGAGACTTTAAGTGTCCACTCGACTTTGGCGGAGATCGCGATGAAGGAACGATTTTCTTCGAGGGTAAAGGAGGAGAAGCCGGAAGAAATGGGAGGGACGCGCGGCGCCGGCGCCGCCCGGCACAGTCACGTGTCTGGCGCGATTTCGACCCACTCTCTCTCTCTCAAGATTACACGTCGACGAGACAAAGCCCCGTCCCTGCGCGACTCACCCCCGTTCGAGTCTAATTTGGGATAATTTCGGGGCTAATGGATTTTTAAGTCCACGAGGGTTACGAGCTGCGGGCCACAGTCCGTTCCACCCAGTGAGAAATGAAGCTTCGAATCGATATCGAATCGATATCATTAGCATCAAAATACATCGATGCACCTCTATGCACGAATAAATTTTAAAATTTCAATCTCTTTTGATGTAGCGCTGCACATCATGCGGAGATTAATTAAATCAAACAGTGCTGAAATTTGTTGGCGTAAAGTAAATGACGACGTGACCAGTAGTGATCAGGAAAAGTAATTGCGTGGCGATTTTATATCCAGCAGTATGGAAGACGAAGAGAGACCTATAAGTATGTGATTTATATTGCTTTGGAATATATAAGTCGGTATTTTATTAATCACCAAAACGCAGTTGAAGTTTTTAAATTTATCGATGCATAAAGGTGCATCGATGTATTTTGATGCTATTGATATCGATTCGAAGTTTCATTTATCACTGGGCATCGTGAGGCTTAAAAAAAGAATTACGCGGGTGATCCTAATTACCTCGATGAAAATCGTTACGTTAGAAATTCTAGGATTGCAGGAGAGACGCCAGTGCCGGGATTCTATAACTCCGTAACGACAAATATCGCTATCGTTATCCATCGATATCGATGATTATCGCAAAAGGTTATTCGCTAACTAGTAGTCATCGACAACTCTCGATAATCTAAATCGTTACATTCCAAAAAGCGTCGAAGCCAGCAAATTTTGAACAATTCTGTATTGAGGGAACGATGTTCAATTACGTGATATAATTATACTCTAATCCTAATCTTTTGCAATAATCATCGATATCGATGGATAACGATAGCGATATTTGTCGTTACGGAGTTACAGAATCCGTGGTCTTTTCGCGTCTTGCAAAAACGTCCACCGGAAGTAAGCGATTCGTGGGGGGTCGAGGACAGGAGGTTGAGAAGAGGAAGAGAAAGGGCCCGCCCTTTCTTACGGGCTGCTCCTCGAACGTGTCGTGGAATACCGATTGCTAGTTGGCGCAATGTTCTCGTGACACACGTGCTCGACACGTGGCCTGGTCCCGAGGAAAGGAAGCAAATGTTGCAGAAGACGGGAGAAGAGGTTCGCAGATTTCGGACGAGGCAAGGCGGAAGCGAGGGTAGCCAATGGGCTATCTAATCGTCGCGAAAAAGGAAGACGTGCACCGCTGATTTTCGTAATCGGTTATCGTGCGACGATTAGATCGATGTTGCTGTTTCGACTTCCGGCACGGTATCGTGCCACCATCCATTCTTTTTTCCACTTCCGTTCCACGCTCGCGATAAAACAACCCTCTCCTGGACATCACTCGAGCTTATCGTGGAACGAGCGAAGATTCCACGTAATTTTGCTTTATCTCGATTCGAGGATATTTCGACCCTCATCGGTCACCTTCTCTTAATCACCGGAACCGGATATCAGACGCGACTCCTCAATTTCCGCTTTTTCGTCCTCGCCAATCTCACCTTCGTCCTGCGATCCGAAGGATGTCGAAGTTGTCGGTTGTTTCTTTTACGACCTCCACTACCTTTCACGCGACGAGGCTAATAGTCTCGTCCTCGGACGCGTAGGTATTACTCACCTCGCGCGTAATCGTCGCGACGAGTTCGACGTCCCGAAGCTCTCCAGGTAAACGTTATCGTCGACCAAGATCGCCGTTACTTCTAACGATCCTTTGGTCGGGCTAAGAACTCACCTTCCGGACTTCGTGATGATCATTTCCGTGTCGTGGGCGTGAAATTGCCGCCAAAGGTCCCGATTTTGTAACTTCAGTCGAACGTCCTTAGGTAAGCGCGGTCCGTTACCGAGGCCGTGTAAAGGCCATCGCTCGTCAGTTGTGGGGCCGTCTGTAATTTTAACGTGATCGATGTACGATTTTGTTTCTCACGTGGTAAGGAGAAAGGCGAAGGGATTTTTTTTTCAGTGATCGTTAATCACGTTCATCGCTTAGTTACCTTGAATTTTGGTAACTGTTTGGTTAATTGTCTAAAGGGTTAATTGTACTTTCAAATACTTATTTTGATCACTTATAATCAGCCACTGAAATTGTCATCCAAATATTGGGTTGTCCGGAAAGTTCGTGCCGATTTTGAAGGTTATTGAAACGCAGCACATTACAATTTCGGTGCACACTTAGTAAATGAGATAGGTGTCATTCTGTTCCACGACCTTTCTCCAGCTCTTCGGTACCTCGAAAATTCCGTCCTTCCAGAACGACTCAGGTTTTCCGGCGAAAGACTTTTTGAAATTATTTCAAAAAGTTGGCACGAACTTTCCGGACGACCCAATATGTTGAGTATAATGTCACACGAACGTGTTAAGGGGGTTGCAAAGGCAGAGAATGGCAAGGTGGACAAGCTTGGAACCGACTCGCACTGTCCACGAAGTAATTATTAAGCTGACATGAAGATCGAAATTGGAACGAAATCTTTTTGCTGCTGCGTGGAATATAAAAATGCGTCGAAAATACTCTTTTTGCGTCTGTAGCTCGAAACGAACGGAATGTTTCTTCTTTTTTAAATCTTCCTGTTTTAGTATTTATTTATTTATTTAAATAGACGGCACCTTTATATTACACAGAATCCAAACATAATAGAGGAGACGCGTAAGAGTACATATGAGCCGTTTATTTTGAAAGTGGCCTAAGTGCATTTTTTTAAAAAAATAGAGATATCACATAATATTAAATTATTGGACTAAATTATTCACGAATTATGTGATGTCTTATTTTTTCAAAAAAATGGACTTAGGCTACTTTCAAAATAAACGGCTCAGTAGCGTATTTAACTAATCTAGCCAATATGAATGAATATATAAGTGTAAAAAAAGGAAAAAAAAAGCAGAGTAAGCAGGAAGAATAAATTCTCAAAAAAGACAGATAAAAGAAAAAGTCAATTTTCATAAGCTAATAAAGCCGACTTAAAAGATAATGTTGAGTCGCCTAAGAAGTATTGAAATACGATTGACCAACCTGCTGGATGACGATGCCGCAGAGCTAGTCGATGCTGTCTGAAGAGCATATTTTGATGTTGATACAATTGCATATCCAGGTCCATCGGTCCAGGTACCATTGAATTCATTTGGAACACTCTTGCACAAGCACAAGCTCTCGATAATAATGTACCGATGTCGAGCGTTAACAATCCACGATTCTCAACTCTATCGACCAGGGGTTCGATCTTAATCTCGATCAACGGGTTCTAAAGATCGTCGAACTTCGAAACGTCGATTTGACCGGACACTCTGGTAAGAATAGATCAATTTCGATCACGAGTAACTGACTGAAAGGACCCTCGCGCGAACGAAACACGAAGGGTTGAACTTGGCCGAAGGAGTCGAGAGAGACTACTGCGAGGGCTCGGAGCTCGCGTTTGGAGAACAACACCGAGGCTCTCGTGGATCCGGCGCGTGCATCCGTGACCAGGCGAGATCTCGGCTCTTTTCATTGGTCCGTTTGGCCACCCTCGCTTTGGTCACTGCCGCGCCCACCGTTCGTCGCCATTGGTGGATGCCGAATGCCACATTTTCCGCGCGCGGCAACAAGTTGCCACTGACAGGTATTTTAACGATTACCGACCACAATTAACCGATCAATTTATTCGCTCACATTTCAGATACACCTGTAACGATCCTTCCTATTGTTTCCAGAAGCAAATTGTCCATACGGATAGAAAGGATGCCGTGATTATGGCAGACGCTTTGGAGTTTAGTGGTGCTCGATTAAATTCAGGCGAGGATTATCGATCGATGAAAGAATCGAGAGACGTCTGGTTTCGATCACGAGACACACTAATTGTAAGAATAAAAAAAAAAGATTGAGAGGGGGTCCCTACGCGCGCAACAACTAGTGGCCTCTGTTAAGTATTTAAGAGATTCCCAGCCACAATTAACTGATCGATTTATTCGTCCGCATTTCAGATACACCTCTAACGATCCTTCTTAGTTTCTTGTCTCTTCGATCTACGTGTTCGCGGTCCATATGAGGTTGTCCACGTGGGTTAAAAGGCTGCCGTGATTATGGCGGATGCTTTGGAATTCAGTGGACTTCGATTAAATTTACGTGAGGATCATCGATCGATGAAAGAATCGAAAGACGAAAGACGTTTGGTTTTGGATCACGAGCCACAGTAACAATAAAAAAAAAAGATCGAGGGGGGCCCCTGCGCGTGCGATAATTAGTGGCCTCTATCAGGTACTTGAGCGATTTCTAGCCACAATTAATTCATCGATTTATTCACCCGCATTTCAGATACATCTCAAACGATCCTTCCTAGCTGTTTGTCTCTTTGATCTACGAGTTCGAGGGCCAGATGGGGTTGTCCACGTGGGTTAAAAGGTTGCCGTAATTATGGTGGACACTTCAGAGTTCGGTGGACCTCGATTAAATTCCGGTGAGGATCATCGGTGGATAAAACAATCGGAAGACGTCTGGTTCCGATCACGTGCGACAGAAAAAAAAAAAAAAAAAAAAAAAGATTGAGAGGGTGTCCCTGCACGCGCGCGCGTGCCCCAGTCTCTGTAAATGGGAGAATCCATGGGGCACGAGAGGAGGAAGGACGCTCCTTAATAACAGTTTATTCTCGGTTCGAGACCAGACGCGAAGATAAGATCGTAGAGTACCCAGGAGCGCGTCTCGAGTACTCCGAGAGTAGAAAAGTTCGAGGAAACTAAGCAGTCTTCTTTCCCTCCTTTCCTCTCCTCCCGACAGTCGCAGGCGCCTCTTCCCTTTTTCCCTTCTTTCCTCCTCCATTCCAAAATTTTTGCCGTCCGAGACGCGGACGACGTGCCGGTCGCACCCCCATTGTGGCAGATCGCGGATTAACTGTAAGCGATACCCATGACAAAAGGCGGCACTCCTCTTACCTGACAAGAGGAGCCTCCTACCTGTATGTCGCTTCCGTGGACACGAGAGTGGACCCACTGCGGCCCATTCGCAAAAGGCTTTTGGCGATGCGCATCGTTTGGCGTTCGGTACTTAGTGGTCGCGGCAGGAGACAGTCGTGGTTAGAAGGGAGCGCGCGACTTAATCTGGGAGTATAAGTTAGGGAAGTGTAAACTTGAAAAATGTGTCGGAGGAAGTGAGGATGTAGCGGCAAGGTGTCTAATATTGAATTAGGTTTTAATAAAGGTTCGCGTAAAAATAATAAGTAACGTAAGGACATTCGTTTGACTCTTTGGCGCACGGTGGTATTAAAAGTGGTCCAACCATTTCTGATGCGCGTGGTGGAACATTTTTGGACCCACCTCGAAATATTACAAAAGCTACGCGCGCATTCATAATAAACCAACTTCGTTTAATTTCAAAAGTACTATGCAACATCGGTCTATTTTATTCTGTAGAATTCCGTGCCCCAAGGAGTTAATTGCGTCGATCAGTCGATTCTTCGCGTGTCAATTCGATGGAGGAGATATTGTCGTGCTACGGATTTCTTACTTCACGAAATGGTAGAGTAGTTGAGAAGGAAAATCGAGGAACAGAGGAGAGGGACGAGCTCACGCCTCGAAGAGGAAAATTCTACGTACACTTCTCTCCTTCTTTATCCCTACCGATCGGTCGGGCACGGCGCGCCGTCGCCACCCCTTCACCCTCTTAATCCTAAGCATTCCTAATTAGGCGGCGAACTTAAGTAAGCGCCGGCAAAGCAAAATGGATGGTCACGCGCGAATGCGGTCGCTCTCGGTTAGGCGCGGAACTTGCGACTTTCAATCGCACGATTATCTTGTCGGATAAACAGAACATACTTTTCAATGAGAGTTGACGAATTGAAAAGTTCGAATGGAACTTTTGGACTGGAACACAATGCGCATAATGTCGTTTTTTAGTGCCAAAAAGTCGTTCGACAGCTGAATTCTGAATCGATTGCGATGAAACTAGTCTTGAAATACGCGTTATTTATTGTACTATAGAGGAGACTTGCCTTTTTTTGATACTGCAATTTGTTAACCTCTTCAGCTGAAAAGATGTGCTATGCACGTTGCTTGTTATCCGCTTCTAAAGTGGCAAAGACGTGCTACAACATTTTGAATTTTGAAATTTGTGTCACGGTTTCGTAATCAGCGAACCCGAAACCCCTTGTATATTAAGATTGAAGGAATTACAAACACCCTAACCAAAAAATGAT
Source organism: Tiphia femorata (assembly GCA_944319695.1). Taxonomy (NCBI): domain Eukaryota; kingdom Metazoa; phylum Arthropoda; class Insecta; order Hymenoptera; family Tiphiidae; genus Tiphia; species Tiphia femorata. The sequence goes on from OX090899.1 coordinate 6,586,399, forward strand.
TGCCATATGTTTAGAACAATTTCGATTTTGTATTAATCAACAAATTGCAATATCAAAAAAAGTGCAGAACTCTATAGTATAATAAACAACGCGTATTTTAAGACTAATTTCATCGCAATCAGTTCAGAACAGTGTTGAGCATTATTGGAATAAAATACAAATAAGATGAATAATGAATAGAATGAATAATGAATAACAGAATATCACGAATGTCGGATAAGGAAATCGACGGATACCACGAATAACGAATAAACGAATACAAATAAGATTTTATTTTAAAATGTATTTGGGTAATATATATAATATATGTATATATGTATACATATAATCGTTTATTCCTTATTCGTGGTATCCGTCGATTTCCTTATCCGTCATTCGTGATATTCTGTTATTCATTATTCATTCTATTCATTATTCATCTTATTTGTTATTCGTAATTCTAATTGAATAATTTCTTATTTTTTGCTAAACTAACATGCAAATGAATTAGAACAACTTATGACTACTTTTAGCATTTCAAGTTAGTAAATATGAAACCTAATAATTTTGTAAGGTCACGTGTTTTTTTTGTAGTCCAATAACATAAAGAAAATTCATTTTTATAATAAAAAATATTATATATATTATAACGAATCAGTATAAAGAAACTATATTTCTGTGATAAGCAATGTTATACATTTTTCCAATAGAAATATTATAAATTAAATAATAATATTTTAATAGATGAAAGAACAGAATAGATTGAAATGAAACAACATATTTAAATAGTTTAATTATTATGACTTATTCAAACAATTGCTTTTCAGAACGCCTTTCGTTTCAAATAATAAATCGGAATAATATATCTCAGCCGTCGAACGACTTTTGGTACTAAAAAACGACTTTATGCTCATAGTGTCACGGTGGGATAGATGGGCGACGAATTGAAGAGACAACGGAGAAATGCTCGGTGTTCTTGAAGAAATAAATAAAAAAGCGAATGACGCGAGGCGGTTGGTCGCGACAAGAATCAACGGCGTCGGCGACGGTCGTTGAGAGTGTCACGGTAGTCCCAAGGAGTAAGAGCAGGCTCGAAACGTAAACAGGCACGAAGAAGGATCCTTCCTTCTTGTAACGTGAAAGGACCAAAAGATTTGTCCTCAAGTGGTCCACTTTGTCGCGTTTGTTTTTACATTCGAACGGAAGTCTGTCTCTCGATCGTCCAGCTTCTCCGCGTAAGGACGAGCCAGATCGTAATGGTTCATTGTCGAGGGTGTCCACGTATCAGAACAATTGTTATCCACGTTGGGAATGTTTAGGATACAGTGACGAGATAAGGCATATGCGATGCAAACCGAAGCATGTGGCCGGCACCCGGCTCGTGCCGAATCTTAGATCGCAACTTCTTAAATAAACCACCGGATGAGTTACGGCTCCGCAGCCGAGGACTTCGAAGCGAGTTGTTGTTTCAGGACGACCAGAGATAAGAACCTGAGAATTTCATAGGTCCTCGAGTCGTCGAGAAGCTTCTGCGTTTCGGAAAACATTCGATCCTTTGATCGATTAATCGAGAAAGGCCGTCTCGATAAAAGGACCGTTTTCTGCGGGAGAAGATTTATCGAAGTTAACTCTTTGCGGCACAGGAATTCAAGTCGTAAAATAGACCCATGTTGCATAGAAATTTTTACATAAAACCAGGAGAAAAAGATTGTCGCGGTAAAAAGTTCCACTCGATGAACCTGTACTGGTATGTTGAAACTTGCCAACACGAGTGAACATATTTCTAACATTTATTGATGGTATTACCAAGTGCTTTTTGTAAGTAAGACTAAATGTAAACCTATACGCGCGTAACTATTGCAATATTTCGAGGTGGGACAAAAATGTCCCACCATGCATCGTCGTGCATGAAAAAGGTGGGACACTTTTAATACCAGCGTGCCCCAAAGCGTTAATAGACGAGGCCTTTTACTTAGCCGTGTGCCCCATTTCAAAGAAACGTGTAACTCGTGAAGATACGTGCATGGGGTTTCGCGAATGGCTCACTACAAATTACCCCGTGGGGCACGCACCATTGGACCATTAGAATTTTCAAGTAAGTAGACAGTAAGCGCAAAATATGATTTTCTCGACACTTTTTTTAAAAATCTGTGGTAGCCTAGTGAAATGTATAATTGGACAAACCTAACGAGACAATCGATAGATCGACATTGAGTGAGGACGACGACGAACGTAAGAAAGGAATTAATCAACAAAAAGAATTATCGGATTAGTTTAACACATTGTTGACCGGCAATTTTACAACACAAGTGCTTTACGTAAATAAGACTAAATATAAACCATGCATAGTCGTGCATCAAAAAGGTGGCACACTTTTAATACCACCGTGCCCCAAAGAGTCCAAAGAAACGCAGGAGGAATTGTGGACGGTTTTTCTTTCTCCACTCCGCAGAACCCTCGTCGAAGTAGAGAAGAAGACGGTTTAATTTCTCAATGATCATGCCGGCGACGTAAAAGGCCACTTCCGGATGCAGTAAAATGTGTTCGAGCGCGTGGGCAGCTAGTTGCACTTCGGAGCTGCAAAGAGAAGCGGCGGAACTCGTTTCGCGCATCGTTCGCATTGTTTACCGGCGCGTTTCCTCCTGCCGTCTATGAGTGCACGATCGAGGAATCTTTTTGATAGGAGGATCCTTTCAATGGTCCTTCATTTCAGTCGCTTCGTTATTTTTCCGTGGCGCGTGCGGCTCGGATTTTTTTTTTTTAAGGTCCTTGCAAATTTGGTGCTTTTGGTAAAGTCCTTCAGAGGAGGGATGATCCTTTATTCACGCTTCGATATTTCTCCGTGACACGTGCGGCTCGGATGTTTTTTTTTTTTAATGTCCTTGCAACTTTGCTGCTTTTGGTAAAGTCCTTCAGAGGAGGGATGGCCCTTCATTCGTGCTTCAATTTCTCTCCATAACGCAACGAAAATATATATATTTTTTTTTAAGATCCTCACAACTTCGCTGCTTTTGGTAAAGTCCTTTAAAGGAGGGATGACGCCTATGCCATTGTTCGCCGGCCGTCATCGTCGTTGTCGTTCGGTTCCTCCCCTTCGTCGGTTGGAACACGACGAAAACCATAGTCTTACCCACCCTCACTTACAATGCCATTGTGCGAACTGTTAAGCCGGGATATCCATTTCGTAAATAACTCTCCTTAGGCTAATCCCTTTAAACGCGCGGCATCTCGGACGCGGTGAGGATTTAAACGCTTCATCTAAGCTCGCGGTTTGAAGAAGGAGGGGTCTCACACCGTCGGTGCACGACGATGATTCATTACCATTGCCTTGGGCAAATTGTGCAAATCACGCGTTAATCGTGCCCAGTGAAATTCACATTGGAGAGGATAAAGAATTTTCAAAGGCGAGATATTTTTTAAATTCGAATATTATACACGTATATGTATACATATATCGGTACACTTATATATATACACATAAGTATATCTAACTTGTAAGGTGGACTTGATAACAACAACAGATACACGTACATCCGTAAACATTAAAAGTATTAGGCCTGATAAAATTGATAATATCATACTTGATGCGCTTCGACGCACACGTTCGCTCTCCTTCTCTCTCTCTCTCTCTCTCTCTCTCTCTCTCTCTTTCTCTCTTCGTTCCTGAAGCGCATTCACGAAAATCTCGGTTCTCACGCTCGCTCGATTAATATCCCCGGTAAAGCGTAGAATCCCAAATTCCATTCAGACTCGTTCTCTCACCGTCGAATCGAATAATTTCCAATCTCGATCTTCTTCGTCGTTCCGCGAAATTTGGATTCCGAATTTTACAGGTAACAGGGATTTTGCAACATTCACGTTCATTTTCACAGAAACGCGCATCGATAAATCGTGCCGAGTGATCGGCCACGAATCCGCAACGATCGATCAACGAGCGAGGAATTTACTCGAGCGTGGCGCTCACAATTTCATACGTAAGAAAAAGCTAGAGTTTCTGACATTATATGGTATGTTACGAGTGTACGAGAAAAAGGAGCCCGAGTGAAATTTTACCTCGGGACATTTCTAGACGAGAGAATGTTATTTTTTTCTTCTTTTTTTTTTTGATAAGTTTCGAGAGGCACGAAGAGGGAAGGGCACTTCTTTGATGGTATAACTACTCCATCCAGTGGAATTTCGATAGATCTTTCGTAAATGTAAATCGTTTATTAGAGATCGTCGTTTCTCTCCATCGGACAAGGAACAGTGGTGCTTCGATTAGACGTACGAGTTGAAGCATTTGTTTCCTTTCCAAGGTGCTAATAAATATTGCGTAGGAGTAATAATTTAAGGCGGAGAACGCGATACCATGGGCGACGCCAGAACTATTTATGCGGATGGGCCACAGGTGGGCCAGTGTTTTTATGGATGGACCATATTTACCTCGACGGTCGAACTTGTACTTCTTTTTTTTGTTTTCTCTTTTAATATTAATTTTAATATCTTTTTTTCGTTTAATATTAACCCTTTGACTGCTAAAGACGTATATATACGCCTTCGCAAGTCCATCAATATATACGAAAGGCGTAAATATACGCCCTCTGTATTTTTTACTATAACATCTATAAAAATAAAAGTACAAGTATAACACCTTTATATTCAATTACCGATTATTATTGAAGGAATGCACAAATTAAGTTAACCCTTTGGATACATTTGACGAGTGAGATTCGTCATCTGAATTTAAGAAGCAGGCGTTGAGTTTTGCATATAGCATCAAGTTAAGTCTGTTCTTTAGGCATTAAAATCTTCAAATAATTCAGTACTCAAGGGGTTAAGTAAATTAAAATAGCTTAAAAAGTTACTTTAGATAAATGAAAAAAATGGATATTTTTAATTTATTTCCCAGTATTATTTTCTAAACCTTATGAATGGTATCAAATTTCCAGGTACTGTTTTGGTCACTAGTCAGTGGACAACCGGTCGCAGCGACTGACATGCGAAAAACTCCATATTGATGGATTCGTTCCAGAGCGCGTCGCAATAAAAAGGTTAATTGTAGAATTTTAATTATAACAATAACCTCGTATAAAAAAAGCTGAAAACTTCGACAGAATAAGACAAGCATAATTATGCTAAAATTTTTGCAAATTTTAAGGTCGACCAAAGGATGGGCCAGCGTATTTTTAGGTGGTCCAGGGCCCATCTAGGCCCAGTTTTGGCGCCGCCTCTGCGCGATACCAAAGTGAAATTAATTGCTCTGTGCCGGGATTCTGTAACTCCGTAACGACAAATATCACTATAGTTATCCATCGATATCGATAATTCTCGCAAAGGGTTACTCGCTAACTATTTATTAGTTATCGTCAACTCTCGATAATCTAAATCGTTACATTCCGAAAAACGTCGAAGCCAGCAAATTTTGGACAATTCTGTACCGAGGGAACGATGTTCAGTTACGCGATATAAATAAAAGATACGCAATTAGATTTCGCAATTAACATGGTTCATCGTTGTGTTGCTTTTGATATAATGTCGATAGAAAATCGTGTTCAACATCTTGAACGAAGAGCACAAAGACAATTATCGCGAGCCGTAGAAGATTCTTTCGATCTGACAAACCAAGAATACATACATATAGATCTAGGCGATAAAGTTCAGTAAATTCTTGGTTTGTCAGATCGAAAGGATCTACGGATTTACAGAATCCCGGCGCTGGATTCAAATCGATTGGAAACAACCGAAGAGCCTTCTTTCTCTTTCTTTCAGCTCCCTCCCCCCGTGTACCTCGAATTCGCGAAATCCTACTTCGTAAAACACACATATCCCTCCAACAGCTAGAAATCCAGTCGTGTCGTTTCCACAATCGAGTTAACACCCCTCCTGTCGTTACGCAGGGTCTCGTTGAATATATTTAAGGACATCTAAGATTCCGACTACGTAGGAGACATTGAAATTTCGTAGATCCATCGTGTTCGGGTATGAATTACAGAAATCATGGAGAGAGACTCGATTAATCCAGGACGCGTTATTTATTAATGTTACTTTAAATAATCGTACGTGCCATACAGGAAGTCTTCGAGGACTCGATCTCGATTACGCTCGCGCTGGGGAGATCCTATTCATTGTTTTATAGACAATATTGCTTTGAGTATTTAACGGTACTGCTTTACAGAATACAATCTTACATCTTATTACACATTCTGAGTGGCTGATATGTTAAGAGTGTAGGGGGAGACTTACGCATATAGAGTTGTGTATATTGTATACGTATATCTATTTCGAGGTGAAAACACACTGTACATTATTGTTTCGTCGCGGAAACAACGGATTCCCTCTTCTTCACTCTTACTTTAGCGATCGGAGAGGGGACGGGGGTGGGAAGCAAGATACAAATATAATTTGCATGTTCGATGTTCGTTGGTATCACGCAAGCCTGATATATTTCCTCGCGTTTACAAAGCGCGCAATACTATTTAACATTAGAAATTTACAAGGTGGCGAGTCGCGTGTCTCGATATTAATTTGTGATTATTATTCGCGCCCCGGTCGCAACGAGAGTCGCGACACGTAGCTTTGTACATTGAACGTGTTCTCTTTTTCCTTTCCGTTTTATCACTAATGTAGTACGGATAAATCGCAATTGATTCTACTCCGGCCAAAATTCTTCTCAATGGCGGGACGAATCGTCGAAGAAATTCTGCTTCGAATACCATTGACACGATACGTTGCACGTTTGCTCGTCGAGCCTCGATAAACTCCCTGTACAAGTGGCCAAAAGAAATCTCTTATTCACATTTGATTGGCGACCGTAATGGAGAGCAAGCGGAACAGTAAATAAACTTATAGCTCCTCGAACATTAGTTCCACGAACGTTTTGCTTTAATTACAAAGATCGAAGATTACACTCTGTATAAGCACATGATTGATGTAAGGCGAGAAGATTTGATTCGCATTACGGAGATTATATCCTTTACGTCTCCCGTAAATAACAAATAGGAGGCGTAACGATTAACGTGGTAATCCGCAAATATATATATAAATAACTTTATAACGAGCATTCGTAATTACTAGAAACGTATTGACGTATACAGCCACCGATAAGTCGCGGACCTGGAATAACACGTATAACACATACGATCGACATAATACCAAGATCAATTTTTATTAGACTCGTTGAAGAACATTAGGGATTAATATTAAAAGGAGTGAATATCTCACATCTCCGACGAACTTCTCGTTTTCTTAGTTCCCTCGCTCTTACTCTTCCCCCACGGTATTGACAATCTTCAACCACACACTCTCCATTTGGTAATACTTATTGTGAATATATAATACAAAACGTGAAGACTTTGATCTTTGAATAATTATTGATAACAATCAAGTGCCGTCCCCGTAACCGCAATAAATCGCAGATCGTTGAAAACAACTAAGCGAATGTCACTAGTTTCGGAGAACCTCGCTACACTTTATTATTTTAACACCTAAGAACCTTACGAAGCAAAGTACAAAGCATTACGTTCGCGAATCGGCAATTGATTTATTGCGTTCACTAAAATTTGCCGTATCGTCTTGTTTCATCGTGACACGTATTACTTCATTGTCTTGTGCATGGAAGCATTTTTCTACAGTGATCCAGGATTGGGTGAATGTAAAGTACCGAAGAGTACAATGAAAACTTATCCCCACTCTCTACAGCTGCCTGTTCCAGGTAAATTCCTTTACAATCTGTAGTCGTAATTAAAAGACGCAATCAGATTTACAATTATATGATAAACCATTGTTATATTTATGAGGTACCAAGTCGTCGATGTTCATGAAAGAAATGTTTTCGTTACTGCTGCAAGTAATAATTTGTCTACGTATATCTAAAGCATAGTTATGAACAATGGGAGGATTCAACTGTTATGCGTGTATACATATGTGTATAAGCGTAAATGCACATATGCATGTACACGCACCGACATTGTATCTTGGCAGTATGGATACAACGGTTGCACTCCATGAAACAAGACGCTAGCACGTATATCGAATGCATTGAATGGTACGTTATAAAAAATTATATACGGAGTACCACATAAGATTTGTTATCCGCACGAAATATTAGAATGATAGATAAGCCAATATTTTGTATCAAGTGGCGTTCGCCGTTGAGTAATGATACCGAATCGTTCTAGGTGACATAAAATGTTTTATCACATTTTGTGAACATAAAATTTCCAATTAATATTTTGTTATTAATACTGCTTAAGATACATCGATGACAAGAACGAACAAGCATAAATCCATATTCTCCATACACACTCATTATTGGCCACAATATTGCGCACACTTAAGTGACCTCATATCACTTGCTCGGTAATTAAATCACAGACAATGTATGACGGTGATTAACAATAAATCGTCAATTAACATAACCTATAATCCAGGATAAATAAAAGATATTGTACAAGTTAATGTTATGCATTCGGTATAACAGAAAACACTGTATTCTTTTTTACTGGTAAAGACATGCGAATGTACAAGTGTTGTGTGTGCGGGCACTGTGTGTACTTCACTCACCGTACCCTTGTTTAATTATTCATTAATTGCTGGATCAACCTCTAGTCAGCCTGCTTGCTCTTTTTCTTCCTTAGCAGACAAATACGAGAAGTACACTTCCTTTAACTTTGCGCAATGTTATCGCGCTTATTGTCACTATGCTGATCTGTAAAATAATGTATATGTTATCGTATGCCATTTATTTTAGACAAGTGATGTCAAAGTATGTTACCAATAGACTACATAGCATTTTCTTGCCGATTTTTCTGGAACAGGATAGTTTCTTCAAATATGAACTGTTTTAGGATTTCTTTTGGAAGGTCATCCAACTCCATATCCAATTTGAAAGGCTCTTCTGCAATTGGCTAAGAGCAGAAATAGCAAAGTGTACACAGTTTGAAAACACAATTAAAACACAAATCTGAATTTTTTTGCAAAGAAAAACAATGGGATACCTCATCAGCCGGATCATAGTATTGTTCCAAGTATGGGTGGGCAAGTGCGTTTTCAACAACAATACGCTTGTTTGGATTAAACGTCAACATCTTGTCTAAGAGATCCAATGCTCTTGGATCGGCATTAGGGAAGAGGCATGTCCAAGGGACCTTTGGTTTGTAGGGCAATGATTGCAAATAATTGCGGGCCTTCTCATTTATGATACATTCCAGATCTTCGGGTGATGGCGATCCAAGAACACCGAGGATGTGATTCAATTGATCTAAATAATGCTTTCCAGGAAATATTGCTCTTCTCGATAACATCTCTGCGAGAATGCACCCTACCGACCAAATGTCTATAGATTTTGTGTAGCCCTATAAAAATAATTAATAATATTAAACAGTGAATATACATTTATAAAACTAAATGATATATCGGTGCTTTATATTTACCTTGGAATTCAGCATTATCTCTGGTGCTCGGTACCATCTTGTGGCCACATATTCAGTTAAGAATCCTGCATGGTTGTGTTCAGGATCCGCAACTCTCGCCAAACCAAAATCACAAATTTTAAGGTCACACGTGGTATTGAGAAGCAAATTACTTGGTTTCAAGTCTCGATGCAATACATTTGCCGAGTGGATGTACTTTAAGCCGCGGAGTATTTGATACAGAAAGTAGCATATATGATCATTGCTGATTGCCTGAAGTAGAACAATATATGTATGCAGTCAATGTGGTATAATAGAAATCAAACCTACATTAACAACAATATATTATAGAGAAACTAAATATAATATTCTCAATGTATTCTTTCTTCTTTATATTGCATATACCTGCGTTTTCAAAAGTTTGTAAAGATCAGTTTCCATCAAACATTGAACTATGTAGACATCTTTCATTTGGTCTATTGTGGGTGCCCTTAATATATCCCTTATGTCTATTATCTGAAAAAATCACAAAAAAATCATAACTCTATAAAATTAGGTAATAATCGAAAAAACAAAAGAAGACGTACATTTTCATGCTTGAACCTGGTCAGAATTTTAATTTCTCTGAGAGTCCTTTGACTGTAAGTTTGATGTTCGAAAGGGGAAATTTTCTTGATTGCTACCTTCGTTTTTGTTACATTATCGTATGCCGATCTGGAAAAACATTAGAATCTTAAATGTATAATTCAAGATTTTATGCATCGCATATCTATTTTCCCATTGCAAATGCCGCAATACTTAAGTTTAAGAATTCAAGAGTTTCGACAAAAACTATACATATAAATAGTGCAATAGAAGTTTTCGTTCTACATGGGGTCTTTAAGGTATTAAGCACCATATAAATTGACAAACTATCGAAGGACAATGTACAAGAATAAGAGAAGTCAAGAAGAACAAATGAGCTCCGACTTGCTTACGTATGCTCAAATAGAAGCATTAGTGCGCACAAACGAAAAATATCCGTAGAAGCGTTATTATCATGAGCAAGACGGTAAGTAAGTCTTGCACTACTTTTCGTAGTAATTAACGCTAAGTACGAGCATAACAAACAATACGGAAATATGCGGTTATGTCAAGTAGGTTTCTTAGAAACCACAACTTCTCGTAATTCTGTAAATCACGATTTCTTCCGGTCCACACTGATAACAGAGATAAGCGATAGATAAGGGATTAAATTTAGAGCAACATAATTCCACCTCTCGCGACAACTATTCTCACGAGAGTAAGAAAGGGGTGTGACGTATATTTAAACCTACCGCCAAAAAGGAACAATGCATATCGGCTAGATATATGTAATTCGCATCATTAAGCGGAACATGCTCACCGCATGATTTGGAAAATCTGCTCAACACCGAACTCCTTTCCGCGAGATCGAATATTCATTGTATAAAAGCGTGTTCAATTGTTTATCTTGTCGTCTGTCATACCAATTGGAACACTGATTCTGGCAAGTGAAAATAACCGCGAGAGATGACTTGAAAGTACTTACACAACCATCCCATAAGCTCCTTCTCCCATGTATGACAAACTAGTGTATCTCGGTCCAACTTCAAACATTTGTCCGCGAACAACTTCGCAATTCGAGTTCACACTTGCTGAACCTTCACCCGCCATTTTGACAACTAATGTGCGGCTCAGCAAAGTATGGAAAGAGCCCGACACTCACCACACACCACACCACACCATGAATACAACGAACACAGACTCGAGTGCCGCCTGTCACTGCATTTTCACGACTGACGTCATGAATGTAATGCTGCATTTTCGGTGAGCGATGTCATATTGTCGATTATCTGGCAAACACTAAATATCGCTCGACAAATACTAATTTTGCATTACGAAAGGGGGTGTGATGAAAACGCTCGAACGGTTTGCTTTTTTTTTTTTTTAAGAATTCTCGTTCACTGCTCTTTTTCCGCGTGGCGAACCAATGAGGAGTCCCGTAGTAATTCGCGCCATTCTATCTTTCCGAAGTATGTACCAGTGGAAAGTGCAGCAGGTTGCATCAACGTTATGCGTTACGCGTGCATTAGAAATATTCTATAATAAATGATTTTGAAGTGGATGAACAGTAGTCGCGCGAAATCTTCGCAGAATTATGACTGTTAGGTGAATATTTATGTTTTTCCGATGTATCTTACCAGGGCCTTAGGAGTTAATTTGGAGTCAGTGTTGCCAATCTGTGAGAAAATTGTCAACATGGACTGATTTTAGAAAAACATATGCGCCTTTTGTACATACGAGGACTCGATGTGGATTTGACAATGTCATAAAAATCTCCATACCGGCATTTACCCTATCTCACCGACTCATTTACTCATCGCGCACATAACATATTTTAAATTCCATACTCGCCAATTTTCATCCATAAATGGGCGTCGAGTATTGTCCTATATATATATGTATATAGAAAGCCTCGTCATCACTGCAGCAATATGTCGTAAAAGGAGGGGTATTTGGTGGTATTCCATTTAAAAAGAACATATCGATCCCGACGCTATTATGTGAGGATTTGAAATTTTTGGCCGAGAAAAAGTGGGGATGCTCATGACAGTCGAAGCGAAATCTCAATGTGCAATATTGGCAGTAGTGATTTTGACGCATATAATCCAACAAGGAAACAGATCAAGGGAAAAATGCCATCGGAGCTCAGGTCAATTAAAAAGAGCGAATGGATAACAGTTGGTGTACTATGTTTCGTAAATCTTATCAATTATATGGATCGTTTCACGGTCGCCGGTAAATTGTAGTTTACGTTGTTGATAATGATGCGCATTAATCGAATACGGTTTTAGTGCATTATACGTATCCTTCTCTTTCTCTCTTACTCTCTTTCTCTATGTTTCCTTCACCAGGGGTGTTACCTGATATAAGAAGGGATTTCGGTATTGGAGATGACTATTCGGGATTACTTCAAACTGCGTTTATAGTATCCTACATGATATTCGCTCCATTATTTGGATATTTGGGGGACCGTTATAACAGGAAGCTTTTGATGAGCGCAGGTGTTTTTCTATGGTGTTTAACAACGCTTATTGGTTCCTATATGAAGGTAAATTAATTTAAAAGTTAGCATACCGTATGAGCGTATTATATAGTATTGAGAGGGAGTTACACGTTAGTAAATATTGTATTGCATAATATGGCGTCACTATAGAAACTTATAATGTTTCAGACTTACGGATGGTTTCTACTATTTAGGGCACTTGTTGGAATAGGAGAAGCCAGTTACTCCACAATTGCACCGACGTTAATTAGTGATTTATTTGTTAAAGATGTGCGTTCAAAAATGTTGGCTATGTTTTACTTTGCGATACCTGTTGGAAGGTAATATTTAAACTTTTGTAATCCATGATCGCACGTAACACTCTATTTTGTTCCACTATTTAATTTACTTTATACTTCTTTTACATTTAGTGGCCTAGGTTATATAGTAGGAGGTGAAACAGCACGATTGACTGGCCAATGGCAGTGGGGATTGAGAGTTACTCCGGCGTTAGGTTTAATAGCAATTATTTTGCTGCTTGTAGTAATAAGAGATCCTATTAGAGGTGAAAAAGAAGGTGCTACACATTTGGCTAATACGACATGGTCAAATGATATCAAAGCTTTATTCAGAAAGTAAGTATTTTCAGCATTATTTATGCGACGAGTAAATATCCTATAAAATTTTTAAATGGTTTTCAGTCGAAGCTTTATGCTCTCTACCTTAGGGTTCACCTGTGTCGCATTCGTAGCTGGTTCTTTATCCTGGTGGGCTCCAACATATTTACAGTTAGGGTTTAAATTATATTCTAATGAACGTGATATCACTCAGGACGAGTAAGTGTCAGTTATGTTCAAATAATTATACAATCTAATGTACTTGTAATCTTTAGTATTCTGCACTCTATTTCAGTGTGGCGTATAAGTTTGGCATAATAGGCATGACGTCGGGCTTAATAGGTGTTCCTTTAGGTTCTATGTTGGCACAAAAGTTAAGAGTTCGTTGGCCGCAAGCTGATCCTATTATATGTGCCCTAGGCCTTCTGATAAGTTCGCCACTACTATTCTTTGCAGCTGTCACTGCCAGTACAAATGCAACTCTATGTTACATGCTCATATTCTTTGGACAAACGGCATTAAATTTAAATTGGTCTATTGTAGCTGATGTGTTATTGGTAAGCTTCTTAAAAGTTTAGGTATCTGCTCGTAAATTCAATTACCAGGTATTAAAAACTTACTTTCTATTCTATTGTGCCAAAGTATGTAGTAATACCCACAAGACGATCTTCGGCAGAAGCATTTCAAATATTATTTGCTCATATGTTCGGTGATGCGGGTAGTCCGTATCTTGTAGGATTAGTGAGTATAAATCTGTTACTTCAAATGTTTTTATTCCGTTTTATCATTGGTAGTACATGATTATCATTTCCATCGATTTAGGTGTCGGAAGGATTTAAAAAGATACTTAGGCCTGAGTCAGCCACAAGTGCTACACAAATAGCCGATCCAGTTGTTGAGTTTCGTAGTTTACAATATGCCCTGTTTATGACAATTTTTGTGGAGGTGATAGGAGCTTTGTTCTTCTTCTTAACAGCGCTGCATATAGAAAAAGACAAAGCACTGGTTGATCTCACAATTGCTGGTACGTACTACTCCACATTTTTATATTTTTATAAATACTAATAGTTTGACCAAGTTTGACATTATATTTGCATGTTTATGAGTAGAAGTCTACTAACATAGCTTGATGTTAAATACACATGGAAACACAAAAATTAACTTTCACATTTTTATACAATTTTTTTTGAGTATTATAGCTACAGCAATGTTTAATGTACATATTTTTTAAAACTTTTATGTGTATATGTATATTCGAATTAAACAAGAAGTGAAAGTAGCATAGTGAGAGTTTAACAACCTATCTACAGCTTTAATTTGTTTGGGCTGAAATGTGTATCTGTACATCATTAATAGTAAAATGAACGTATTTTGCAAGTCACAACCTTCATATAGTAAAATGTGTATGACTGTCATATAATTTCACGTAAGTTGTTTTGGTTTATAATTTTTTTTGGCATTTATATTATAGTAAGGTTGTCGTTTACAAAGGTATTGCTTAGTATGATTTGGAGCTGAAAACAAGTTGGAATATGAAATAAAAGTATTTTGTAACTTTACTAAAATGTAACTATTTTTGCACAGTGCATGCGATGCCTGCATCTTCGGAAGTAGAACCACAAGCTTCGGCTCAGAAGTAAGCTAATTAGCTAGTTTATAGTACGGTTTAACACGTTAAGCGCCGAAGAAGTCTAGGTATTTTTGGTATTGTCTGCAGCATTTCTTTTAATGAATGAACCAAATTACGTGGGAATGTGGGTATTTGTGCCAAACATATATCATGAAATAAATACACATATACCTACATACATAGTACAGTATAAGGCACACTATGCACATATAATGTATATTACATTTTATATGATATTGTATTATGTATTATGTAACAATATATCACATGTGCATACAACTATATTCATATATTTTATATATTAAAAATATGTTAAAAGGCAAGTAAAAATAGTAGACATTTAAGAAAGTATTGTGGCATTGACAAGTAAAGTATGTTGAGTATGTTCAGGGGTGATTTGGCAAAGTTGCCCCTTTCATATTTATTTTACTTCTTTTCATGATATGGTGGCGCTTAACTTGTTAAAATGGACAACAGTAGACACAAATGGGTAGTCTCTTATTATGTAAATATTTATTTTATGTTCCAGCATGTCATAAGTAAATTACATACCATCTTTGTGACAGTAAACTTTTTACATTAAAAGCGCAGCCTATTTAAAAGTGGCAGCTTTGTTGACTGTTATCAAAGCGATTTATTTGTTTATAAATTTATACTATTCGTCTTTTTAAAAAACACTGATAGAATGGTGCTTAGCGTGTTAAGAAACAAAATTGCATTTTTAAATACCAATATTTTAAAAATAGGATGTTTTGAAATACAGTGATTGCACAGCACTCCATATTAATCGACAAGGAATTGTGTTAAGTCCAAGCAAAGCTTTATTGAAATACAGTCTTTTATTTTAATGGTCTTAGACCTTAATTATACTTTGTTAAAACCATATGGCATAATTACTATACTGCTGTTCGGGGACCAGTATTACAATTTGATTTTTTTTATGGTCGCACTGATATTTTCAAATTATTCATAATCAAAGGCTATACGAAGAAGTAACAAAATAATTACAGGTGTGAGAATATTAAGGTGTGTTTCTATATATATATACATATGCATTTTTTATTTTATGGGTATAGGCAGTTTAATATTCTACAGCAGCCCTTCCCAAATGGCGGCCCGCTGATGATTTTGGAAAATACGTAAATAATTCCTTTTTAAGAAATAATCACAATTTTCCATAATTTTGCAAAACTTTGCAGTTGACTTAACAGAAGTCACCACATCACATAGCTGTACTTTATGCTAATTAAACTATTTTTGTATTTTTTTATAAAGCACACTTTTTTCATTATATGTTAGCATGTCGCGATTCAGTCATTTTAAAAAATTGTAATGCAAAAAAGAAATTAAAAAATATCAAAATAATAAACATAAAAACGAAAAATGTTTTAAATAAAAACCAAAAAGGGAGCCAAAATTTGTCTCACCTCCACGTGGTGGCCCCTGGGTAATGCTAAGTAGGCAAATAACATCTAAACACAGGTGCAAACTTAACTGCGGCCCGCGAGCTTTTCTTAAAAATCAAATTTGGCCCGCCAACAAAACTAATTGGGAAGCCCTGTTCTACAGTATTACTTTTTGCCTTCTATTCTTTGAATATTATTTTTAGCATGCTTGTGAGCCTCATTATACAGATTAATGAAAGGCATATATTAAATTTAGTCTATGTGACACGGTTTAAGTTCAACCAAGCATGATATAATTTTTGTGTAACACACAACATCTTTCTTGCAGACAAATATCTAGATACTAAGAATAATGGGCAAGCTGAATCAACGCATTTATAGATCATCAATGGGCATCGCCTGATAGTGTGCTGTATATCTGGTACATAACTTACTTTCATGTTTTCATATTTTGTTTTCATTTAGTGCAATGATCAATTTAATTACACAGTTCTTTGTTGAAGTACAATACAGTTTTTAGTGTGTTAAATTCTTAACCAACATGCATCAATCAACCAGTTGTTTCATTCACTAAAATATATGAATTAGAATATCATTTCAAATAGAGTCTCTCTTTTTGTATATATGCAAACATTAAGTAATATTTTAATCGTTTCAATGTAGGCAGTCTGATTGCGTACACTAAAAGTTTATTAATCAGTATTTACTCTAAATGGTTACCATTTATTGCTCTGCAATCTTTATTTAAGTAAAACATATTTATATGTAATTAAATTGGTTATTATACGTATAATTTATTTACGTTTTTTTTTCAAATTTGTTCCTCATTTTTTTTATACACGACCTTATATGTATATAATTCTTCTTTTCATGTTTTCATTTAATTTACGTTACGTCATTCTATTATGTATATCATACCTGACAGCGCGTATATTCTTGTTCGTATCTTTTTATACCCCATTAAAGTTGCATGGGGAGCTACTGTGGTACTAACACTGTATAAGGAAAACTTGTTTCCTACCTCAGTAAATGCGCAATATGTTTGACCAAACTATAAGGATGTGCTTTGATAAAGTATCACATGTTGCTTTTGCATTAACAGTTATATTTCACAGAAGGGACTGATGAAGCTTGCCTACAACAATAATTTTATCTAGATATTCATATACATGGTAAATTATGTAATAATAAATGCATTTTAGCATGTGATGTATATGGCACAATATGTGTATGTATCTGTAGTATGACAACAGAATATTTGTTTAATGCTGTCTGTAATGCATGCACACGAATGTTTTTTTGCTTGGACATGAATGGAATGTTCATAACTGTGTAGAGCCAATTTTCTATTTGAAATATGTGCAATGTGTATTTCATTAGTGTCCTTTAAAACGTTGTTCCAAACACGACTGAATATATGAAGTAACACGTTAAGATGTCAAAAGAGGAAGAAAGCAGTTGTTTAATCAAGTTAACTTATGTAATATGAAACAGGAAGAGTTGTTAATTATGATATTCCTATGAGCAGTACTGTGTTTTAGGTGGAAGTATTTCGGACTCAGTATGCATATGTACTGATGAACTTGAAAGTGAATCACTGGAAGATGCTAATAAACCGTAATTATTGCTCACTTTTTCCACTCTGTTGTAAATCTAACGCAACAATGATAGAGCAAACTATATATCTAATATCTGTTGGCTGCGCAGCTAATCTAACGCAATTACAGTGATCAGAAAGGTCACAACTATGAAGTATTCTCTGTGTACAGAGAATGTGTATCTGGGGGATCCATTAACGGAAATTTATAGGTTTTAGCTTTAAAATTTGGGCTTAAGGGCAGGTAAAGATAATACTGTTGATAGTGTACAAAAATCGAATGTAGGTGGTGTTTTGTGTACATAGTGACACAATAATCATTTGTACAATATTATCAAATATATTTTTCTAATAGCCCAAACAATGTTTAAAGAAAGACTTTATTGTTCAAGAATATATGCAGACGAATAGATGTTTCTTTTTCATTACAATAGTGTAGTTCCAGAAAAATCAAAAGTGCTGCATAATTTAAACTTGTCTATGACGCAATTGCTCGATTGCTTAAAACTGTGTTCCATGTATATGTATAGAACATAGTTTCTAACATAACATTTGGCACTACTGAAATTTAAAATTATTCAGATACTTATATAATATTAACAGCAGTTTTGGATGTGTAATTTTTCGATCGCTTATCTATGCATAATGAAAATGTAAGAGAAAAATAGACAGATCTGTAAGCATAAAGTGTATAAAACTGATTATTGAGATTTTTATATAAAAAAAAAAATAAACGAAAATCGCAAATATATAAATCTGTAACCCATAAATCTAAACCCATAAATAAAGTTAACTGTGCTCTTAGATGGGAAAAGAGTTGTTCCCTATGACAATGATGAATTGTAAATTATAATGTACAAAGCAACATTGACTCTATATAAATGAGATTGTTTTTTTTAATCATGGCCATTGTATGAATTAAAAGTAACCTAATTACTCGTCTGGAAATATCGGATAATTCACTGTGAAAACTGCGAAGCAAGTTAAAGTGAATAAAAGAATGTTAATTGTTGATATATCAAATGCTGATAAAATGACCGTGTCCTCCCAGGAAGGTGCTGCCACCTAAGCTGTGCGACGGAAATTGTTCAAAACTGGTAGCTGTTTATTCAAAACGTAGCGTTCATTGTGATTAAATCAAGAACACATTTAGCGCGGACTGGACGATTTTGAAAGGAAATGCAGTAGATTTTCATAATATTAAATGCGTCGCTGTTTAAACTCTCTTTGCTTTCTTTCGTAGCGGAAAGTAATTAACTACAGCGACGAATTCAGAAAGAAGAAAATCTACTGCACTTCCTTTACAAAGTCGGACAATTCGCATCAAACCTGTCCTGCCCCGTTGCTCTTTAATTCGTAGGTACATTTAACATTTAATTTTCGCGAAATTTATTTATTTTTATATTTAAGATCGGAAGTGCTGGATTGATCCGGTGTATGCCACATATCTGTGCACAGTGGCAAGTTATCTTCCTTCCCTGAACTAGCAATCCATCTTGGTTCCCTAAGCAGGTAATTTTTTTTATCCCGTCCTTTTGCACAAATCCTTTTAACAGGTTTAAATTAATTACGACAGCATCGAGAATTCGCGCAGACGAAGTTATAAAATCTTTATGTTCGTGATAAAACTGAAACAAATCCGCTTTTAACGTAATACTGTGGAATAACTCATTGTGCATTCTTGTCCTGCTTTTCGCATAAGCTGATGAGACAACCAAGAGTCGGGAATTGTCTGGGACACCATATTTGGACCATATCCTCTTTCATCGCTTCTCGTGACCCCAGCCAGTGATTACAGCTTGAGATAAAAAGCTTTCTTAAAAAATACGTGTGTCGATTAATTCTTCAGTTGTTTTTTGTATCCTCGTCGAGACAACTGAATTCATTTAACGGGGAAAAAATTGCATTCTTTTCTCACAGCCTTCGTTTAACGATGACAAGATCAGACTTCGGCAAATTTCTCTTATCGTTCACGCGTAATTATCTCGAGCGCGCAAGTTTTTGCTCGACTACTTTGTCGCGCGTAGTAAAAAGACGGTCGACTGGTTTTTATCTTCTTCGCGTGTGGATCGGCTTCTACCCGATGTCTCCTCGGACGCCTTTATTCCTTTATTCCCTCATGCAGTGACGCAGTCGCGGGTAGCCAGTTTTCTGGGTCGGCGAACCTCAAGGGTCCTTCCACGCGCAATATCTGCTAGTACCTTTTACTTCACCCCACTCGTTGTACTTCACGGACTCTTGGATAAGTCAAAACACGGTGTCCCATCGTGAGGGGTGCTTCATCGTAGATATTCATCGATAAAGTGAAAAAAATGTTCGAACGATCCACGATGTTCGTCCAGTAATCGACTGGAGGTATCGCGGAAAATTACAGGGTTGTGACGTTACACTTTGGTGCTTTTATTACGGTCGAGGAAAAATATCCTGTACCGTGATTTATTTGAACAAATATCATTTTCTTGTATTTTATTCTTTTGCAGAGTCTTTAACACTCTCGATCCGAAATTTCCATTATTAGGACATGCGGGACGGGGACAATGTTTGCTTCGAATTTTTCTCCAACGATATTTTCCTCTCGCACGACATTAATTTCCAGTGAGAACGAGATTGCAAATCTTCCGCGAGACTCACTTATGCGTTTGTATCGAGCATCCATCATCACTACTGCAGATTATCGTGGCATGAATTTGTCCGGGGAGATACCCGAGGTCCCTTTGTACAACGAAGAATAGGTTGCAGGTTTGGAGACGAGGGCGGTTTGATCGATGCTGACGAATCGTTCGTTCCCTTCTCATCCTGATCCTTAAGGGTGCGCGCACGTGTCATTCACGTTCTGAAAACGATTCGAGAAATTGGCGCGTCAGGCGGCAGAAAATACTCCGTAGGTTTTTGAAACTTCGTGAACACGAGATGAGAACTGCACGGTACGTGTATCCATCTTGGGATACGCCTCTTGAATTCTCCCACCGACATTTCCATCTCCACGATAAATTATTCCCTTCGAATAATATTTATCGTAATATCAATGTTCTTCAAGGTAACATCAACCTTGCGCCACTTCCGACGGGTACTTCGAAGCGTGCGTCTCAACGTTTTCTTATCTCCTCGGTGCCTCTTCCAGGCGCCTTCATTCTCGCCATATCGTGTACTAGTAAAAGTACTTTCCTTCACCATAAATTCCATTTACGATTCTCTTGCTCCCGATCGTCTCGCAAGCTCCCACAGGATGTGAGCTGCACTTTTGTAGGTGCGTCGATACGCGCGCTCGAATTAAAGCTTGCACTAACAAGAGGAACACCAGAAACTCCTTCCTCGGAATTTGACCTGCAAGAAATATGTTGCAGTTTGGTATCTCAAGAAACCCTTGGTAAAATAGTTCAACGCAATAGTCAGGAGTCTCTGAGAAAATTAAAATAAAAGTGGTAGAAATATGTTGCGTCCCGCTTATACAGTTTGCGTAACATGCATTCTGGAAAATGACGTACGGTCAAGTCGGTAATGCTGCTGCGCTACGATTCTGTACACGTGTGGTTGGAATCCTCGTTTTGATTTTTTTCTTCAAAGTAGAATATGTATATGAAAGTAGAATATGTTTTACGATAAAGGTATTAATATTTCATTATTATATCGTGTCTACGGAAGGGTAAAAATATGCAGGAAATGCAAAGTTTGCGCAACACGCGCGTGTTAATAATATTATATTTCTATTAGAATGCGGGAAACTTTTTTTTTGTTTGAAAAACTGTGCATACAATTAGCATTAATCATCACGCGTCAAGTGACATATGCACTGAATTCCTGAAGCACGTACACTTCTTAATTCTTCCGGACTGATTTTTACACATGCTGCAATAATTCGTTGCTTCATATTTTCTAACGAGGTCGGTATTTCATGGTACACAATGTTTTTTAGTGTTCCCCATAAAAAATAGTCGAGCGGTGTTATGTCAGGCTTCAGGAATTCAAAGATTGCAGCGTTGCATCGATGTAAACGGACATCACTTCGAACATCTCTTGTGAGGTAATAATCATTATTTTACTCCTTTATTTAATGCCGAATGACCTTTTATTATAGGTCGTTGATATCGTCTCAACATACGCTATTGCAGTAAAGATAAAAAAGTATAGCATGCTATTTAAAAAAGTAGAGGTGACCTTGAAATCTCTGAAGCGCCTCCACTTTTGGAAAAAATATTAGTGACATGTTATGGCTCCCTTGATATAGTAAAACTTTTGCAATTATAATTTTTTCATATCTCTAAAAATAGTGGAGATATTCGAGGTGGACAGAGTTACTGACTCACCCTGTATATTAGATAAAGCCGAAAGTATAATGTCAGTTATTTTCGGTACTTAATACGAAAACGACATTTCTTTTCGCTTTACCTAATATAGTCTGTTTTGTGCTGTTATAACAGCATCACAAAGTATTAGGGTTTGTATGCTACATTTATAGTACCTCTACTTGGGAAAATGTAATAAGTAAAAAAAGAGTGTACACCCAAGTGCAAAGTCGGTGTCCCTCTGGGGGAATGTGAACCGGCCTTCCACCGTCCTGAGCAGGGCGTTGTAATACAATAGATTTTTGCCATTTTCTGATCAGAAACGATCATTCGATGTATTTTATTGCGAATAAAAGGATTTTTAGGCAGAAATACGAGACTCCATCGCGAAAATAGACAAACCGCGGTCTCCGGTGATTACTCTGCCTGCTATTGGCTGTTGAGAGGGGACACCGACGTACTTTGCTCTTGGGTGTACAAGAGTAAATAAAAATTAGGTTACATCATATAATTTAATATATATTTACATACTTAGTATCAGTTTTTTTTTCTAAATTAACATTTAATAGAAACATGATATTAAAAACACATTAAAAATAATCACAAAAACATAAATATTTATGTACCTTTATTGCTATATTGTCGAATGCTATAGATTAATATAAACGATATCGGTGTGAAGTTCATAGAGACTTTATATATTATTGTATGTTAGGACTATTTTTCCTTCGCCTGTATTGACAACTCCGCTCAACTCCTAGCTTTTGCTCCACTCTTGCTTCAACTCCACTTTTGTGGAGTTACTAAAAGCCGACTTGAGTTACCAACACACTGCGACACAAATTAAATGGAAAGCAGAATTGGCATTATAAGTCCACTTCCGTCGACTTCTGTCACTAAATGGAAAGCACCCATAATAGCTTTGTCTATATTGCTCTAATTTTACTTACGAAAACATTCACCACACTTGAAACCACACTTTCATAGTAAATGAAATATCAGAAACTCTTTTTCGTTTATTAGATGTAGACAACCGACCTTTTCGCGCGAGAGCGAGAGAGAACGCACAGACACCAAAACAGAGTGCATCCTTTTCTACGTGAGCTCTACCCCCACTCCGTCAACGCGCAGTCTAGGTATGTTATGTCTATGGTCTGCACCGTAGATGTGGCATGCTCCCCTCTTACGGCACGGGCCGGCTATTATATATGACTATGGTATACATTGGTATACATTCATTCGATATCGATATATCGATTCTCTCAATTATTTATATTGAAAAAATAATATTTACGATGACAAAAATGTGTCAACGATTAAAATAAAAAGATAAATTAAATGTATTGCGCAAAATCGGTGTTTACTCCATAATATTAATATCATAAGACAGGTCTTCTGTTTCAAACGATGCATTCACATGTACATATATCAAAATGTACATTAGTAATTCTTTGAAAAATATTATTAATTAATTCCTCACTTTTAGATTTCAAATCAAATACGCTTTTAAAACAAAAACATTTTTCGTTTACCTCAATATACGTATTCGAATACTTGCACATATTTGTTGTATCGATATATGAATCGTTCATTTGATCACGCAGTTGACGCAGTAGCCATATTCTGCAGAAGAATTCGATCTGTTGTCAAGGGCGTTTGTAAGTATGAAAAAATTTAACCGTTTGCGTACAATGAGCCACTCGTATACATATATATATATATAATAGTATTTCATAAATAACGAAGTCTCATTGTCAGCTTTTTTCGATACAATCAAAGGAGCGCAATCGTGCTCCTCGGCTGTTTTTTTGACACATAATCGCGATTGCGCTCCTTACAAGGGGAGATTCACAACGTGTTGCTTCCAATTTCGGTGCATTTGAAATACATCATAGCACCCCTAGATGCTCATGGTACCTGGTTATACGTGAAGATGACCCGTAGTTTTCGAGAAAATTGCAGTTGAATATTATAATTTTTCGGCCTAAATTGAAGATGTGGCTCGCCAGTGCTCGAGAACGAGACGCAGAAAAAAATACATCAGAGAATCGAATGTTTTTTTGTCTTGTCGATACGCGTGTCTCTGTCCTGTTGGATAAATGCGTTTTCTTCTCCCCAATATATGACACTAGGTCGAAAAATTGCAATATTCAACTGCAATTTTCTCGAAAACTACGGGCCATCTTCAGGTACAACCAGGTACCATGAGCATCTATGGGTGCTATGATATATTTCAAATGCACCGAAATTGGAAACAACATGTTGTGGAGTTCCCCTTGTTAGCGTTTTTCGACCGTGTTTTTTGAAAACTCTCTGTACGCAAACGGTTAATTCATCAATTGCATCATTGTTGTTAATTAGTATTTATTACTTATTGAAATTATTACATTGCAGTGAAGAAGAAAAGAAAACAAAAGAAAATAGATATATAAAAAATATATATATAATATAAATTATATATAAAATATTAAAATGGCAGGTACGTTACAAAATCATTTTTTTTTCTTATAATTATCAGGTTTATGATGTACAGTGTAACACAGTGTTTATTTAATAGATCAAAATGGTGAAAACAATGATCATGGTAATAACATCGAAACTGACCAAAGACGTAGTTTGAGTTTAGAAACGCTGCAACAACAGCAAGTCGTGTTGCAGCAGCAGTTGCTGCACATGCAGCAACTTATGTTGCAGGCTCTACAAAATATAAGTTAGTATTTTTTATTTTTTTTGGACTAGCGTTAATGATTAGACTCGATAATATAGAATTATAAATAATAATTGATTATTATTTTCAAATGATAGGCTCACAATCCGCGCAAGGAGCGGAAGTAACAGAAAGGGTAAGAGCGCCCACTACGCCGCCTTCTACTGTGGCAAGAGGGAGGGGAAGAGGGCGAGGCGCCAGCCGGAGACGGTGGTACGCCCGGCGCCGTAATGAGGGCGAGAAAAATAGAAATATATATTTTTAAATAATTATTATTATTACCATTATTATTATTATTATTATTATTATTATTTTATTATTACTACTACTACTACTACTACTACTACTACTACTATTAATATTATTAATATTATTATTATCATCATCATCATCATCATCGTCATTATCACCATCCTTATTTTTTGACTAAAATTGCATATTTCTTTCTTTTTATTATAGTATTATTATTTTTATTATCATCACCACTATCATCACCATCGTCATCATCATCATCATCATTATTTTTTAAATTAAAATTGTATATTTATTTTTTTTTATTATTATTTTTATCATCATCATCACTATCATCACCATCATTATCATTATTATTAGTATCACTGTTTTTTTATTAAAATAAATTATACATGTTTTTTATAAAATGATTGTTGTATTATTATTATTTATTATTATTAACGTTTTGCACTCCAGGGCTCCGCTTCGGATACAATACAAATAATTTATCCCTTTGCACTTGAAGCTTTTAATAAACTCGATTAACAATAAATTATTTGTATTGTATCCAAAGCGGAGCCCTTGAGTTTAAACGGAAATTTTAAATGGCTCCGCTCCGGAGCCCTCGAGTGCAAAGGGTTAATAGATTAATATGGATTAGATTAATACAAGGTCATCTTAAAACATGGAAACCGCTTAATATTAAAAAAAAAAAAAAAATAAGTCACTCCCTTTATGGTTAATCCAGTATTCCGGCAAAACGGCTGAACGGATTCGGACGAAATTTGGCATGTACATGGAGTATACATATACCGATTTGGTGCCACGAAACATTGTGTATGGTCATCTTCAACATTTCGAAATGGTGCCAATTTCAAGTCTTTAATCCACTATTTTATTTTATAATTATAGTTTGAAAATCCCGTAATTTCGAAACGGTTGAAGATGACCATGCGTAAGTTTCGCGGTACCAAATGGGTATATTTTTGAACTACTTGCCAAATTTTGTCTGAATCCGTGCAGGCGTTTCGCCGGAATACTGGATTAAAGATTTCAATTTCCGCAATTTCTGAATGATTGAAGATAACCATGCATAAAGTTTTACTGCTGCAAAGGGGTATATACTTGATGTACATGTCAAATTTTTGGTTCGGTTGTATTTAATTGTCCGGTTTCGATCACTTGCGCGCATTGCAGAAATGCTGCATTTCGCGGGCGAGCGCGAAGCGCGAGCACCCGACGTTCTCAGGGGGTATGGCGCTTGAGTGAAGCGAAAGCGAAGAGGACTCTGTAGCATAGTTTAATATATCAATACTTCAATTTTCCACAATTTCGAAACGTTTTGAAATTCGTGGGCGAGCGCGAAGCGCGAGTGCCACGGTCGTGCCTATTGCAGAAAAGCGAAGCGCGAGCAAAGGCGATCTGAGGGGGTTGGCGCTTGAGCGAAGCGAAAGCGCAGGGAGTCTGCCCCCTAGTTATTTTCTAATACAAAAAATAGTGACCAAGAGGGGTAGCTCTCGCAGTCAAAACCTCGTCCCTCATATTTTTTCAATTCTTTTTCAGTCACTGCAGCAGTCTGTTTTTGCTATGTCGACGGTTCCGCTCTGGGCCGTGTTGTTCCATGTCGGACGGATAAAGCAAAAATAAAACTCTGGATTACTCTGGTCTACGAGGGAATTTGCTTTTGTAGATGAAAAATATTTTCATCCGCTCGAGCGAGTAGGCAATTGCAGATTGACGATTTCCGAATAAATCCTTTAGGCTTCGTCAAGATCCATCGGCAAATTGCAACCTATCGCGAACAACGACGATTAGCAAGTACTTTCTAAGCTCTCGATCTTGCAGGAGCGAAGCGTGTGATTCAGATGCACGCTTCTCTCAAAAGCAAACACGCGTGTAGACACGGCACCCACGGTAATCGAACTAATCACGCGTCCGGTTTCCCCAAAGCCTGATGACTTGGGTTCTGATTAAACGCAGGGCTCGCATTCATCAGTGGATGTCGCAGTCTCTGGGAGAGACTAGTGGGCGTGGATCCCTCGATCAATCGCTTTAATTGCTTAATTGATTAATCGCCCGTGAGAGAAGTCATTCGACGTTTCTCCGTTAATTTTTATCTCGCTCTCTCGATCGTACTCGAGATAACTATTTACCTCGTAATTAAAGGAACTCCCTCGAGTCCTGATTAAACCCCACGACTACGACGATGCAGAAGAATAATTTCAATTTTTCGCATCTTCGCGTCTCGCCAATTTAATTTATCAGGGTGCTGATTAGCCGTGCGTTTCGTCGCCTCTTTCCAAGCGCACGGTTAATAAGACTCCCTTATCCGCGCGAATTAAAAATCTCGTCTTGCTCGAGAAGCTCCCTTCTTCTCTCTCTTTTTTCCTCAGTTTCTATGTAGAAGCTCGTTACGATGAGAAGCCCGTGTAGAAATTTATTAAAGTCGTGAAATATGAGCGCGAGCCGGGCCACAAAGGGTGGAAACGGCCCTTTGGTCTCGGCGACCCTCGACGCGGTGAATTAAAATCGATCTCGCGTTAAATCTCGCAATCAAGGTTCGACAACGAGCTGGCATTCGAGTGGCCTCGCCCGAGAAATATCCTCGTGCAAGGTCCCGTCGACCAATTTAATCGATGAAGCCCTTAGGACGTAGATGAAATATTCATTAACAGTATTCCTACTATGACCGGTCATATGACCGTTTGCATCGTAACTGCATCGCCTTTGAATTTGACGACTTTACCTGAAATATTGTAAAATGCATTATACGTATATTTCAGGACAAGTCGTGAAATTTAAAGGCGTGTTATACAGGTAATTCTAATCGAAATTTCAGAAACGGTCACTCGATCAATTGTAGTAGGGATAGTGTTAAATATCCTATAACCGTCACTAACGCGAATCGAAGGATCGAAATTACGAGGCACGTTGGGTCGTTTGATAGAAACGATTTTTCATTTTTTTCGATTTTGAGTTCATTAAGACTATTCCTACCACGAGTGCTCAAGTAACCGTTTTTAAAATTTCAATTAGACTTTTCTACATATAACATAATTACATCGCCTTCAAATTTCACCACTTTTCCTAATCCAACCTAACACAATCGAAACTGTTAAAAAAATAAAGTGTATGTATTTAGAGGATTTCAAAAGTGAGAACCAAAAAAACGTAGTTCTTAACCATCTTCTCTTCCCCGTTTGCACGAGCTAGTACTAAAAAAAATAACGAATAAAATTTGATCCACTCCTCAAAAAGGTTTGCCATCGTTGTCCTAGAGCCATCCAACTGACTGATGCGTTTGCTCCTTTTCTTCCTTTTTCCTATATACGACGTAATTGCATCGCCTTTAAATTTCATGGCTTTTCCTGATATATTGAAAAATGCATTACATGTACATTTTAGAAAAAGTAAAATTAAAAAAAACGTGGTATATAGAAAATTCTAATCGAAATTTTAGAAACGGCCATTTGATCGGTCGTACTAGGAATAGTGTTAAGGCGCGAGTTATCGACTGCTCAATGTAAAGACGTCCAACGTCGCAAGAGATCGACTGAGGAAAAACAGAGGAAAACAGAAAGTTGGTGTCGAGAAAAGAGAGTGGACAATGTAAAAGGAGTCGCCAGTTCGAGCAGAAGGTTCTCGGGAGGAGTGTCCGTCGAAGTATATTCTATTCGCGTACGAGAATTTTGTAGAACTTTATTTCCACTAGTGCGATCGAGCGGAGTTCCCTGAAGAGAAGAAAAAGGGGTAGTTCGATGAAACGAGAGTAAAACCCTCTACCTCCGATGCTTCTCCTCTTTTTTGCTCACCACGCCGAATTCATATTCCCCGGGGGTGCTCGGCACCTCTTCGACGCGTGAAAAGGAATAAAATAAAGTGGTCGGACACGCTAGATGGATACGATAAAGCGCTTATGCCGGTCGACGGAACGAGCCTTTTTAATCGATGCTACCGGTAGAGAGAGAACGGAGGGTTAATCGGTAACCGGATCGATGGATGAGAACGAGAATTCTCTCGACTATCGGAAACGCGTCGGTACCCACGATGGAGGACACGTGGGTGTAATGTTAATCGACGAGAGACAGAAAGAAGCTATGACGAGGCTCTGGGATCTATTCCTGTCGCGACATCCTCCAGTCTCGCAGCAGTGGAACGCGGCGTAGAATGCGTTCCTATTGTTTGGCAAAGGTAACGAGTCCTTGGCGACGCCCTACGATCGCACGAGGATCCTTGAGGGTTGGAAATGGAACGGCAAATAGAGGTGACGCGATGGGTACGCAGGTTTGTGCACCATTCACAACTGTAGCTCGCGAAAAGAGTAAGAGAGAGGAAAGTTTTAACGGACCCTGTTGTTCACAGGGAGATGTAAGAAGGATTCGGTCACCGGTTTTTTCTCTTCTAAGGCCAATGTCCCCATTTCTACTTGTTTAAGACAAATTATACTAAAAACGGTAGTTTAAATTATTATCTTAAGTAAGAATTAGTGAACAAAGTGGTCGCTTATCACGTCAGGAATCGTACTACATATGTATAAAATTAAAGAAATATTATTTTAAAGACTTTTATTATGAATAATTGTTAATTAAATGCGATGCAAGAAACGAACGTATTTCTAATCGGCAAAAATCGCGGTGTCCGTATATCTACTCACAGCGTGTCCCTTTTTCTGCGCATACAAGTGTAACAGATTCAGTTTCGGTTTATCGATATCAATAAGGTCGGTGTCCTTATTTCAACTCATTTAACACTACAACGACTGCTCGGATTATGAAATTTATTTTTAACAACGAGCTGTTACTTAGCGAGCAACGAGCCTATGCAACTTATGCCGGAGTATCTAAATAATTAATAAGTAATCTTTCTGTAACTTATTTTATCAACCGAATATTAATGTTAAGAAGAATAGTTCATAGTGAGTAGAAATCAGGACTTGAGTAGAAACTGGGACATTGACCTTATCTTCTATTTTTTTTTAATAACGTTTCACAAAAGAATTCTACCAAGGATCGTGTTTCCCCTGAAGCGATACAGGGAATTTTCTCCTGTCGAGGAAATCGCGGCCAAACAAATGTTTATTAAGCGCGGCTTGTAGGATACGTTCGACCGCTGGGCAATAAATTTATTATCGAGTTTCGAGACAGAGGAAAGAAGGAGAGCGAAGAGAGTTTCCGGAAAAGAGCCGAGGATGAAGAAACCAATTCGATCGCGGATGTTTGCTGAACGTGGGTGTTTGTGCGAGAACCTTGCCTACACGAGTTCCTTTATCGTCACGAATACTATCTTCTGCCGAGATAAAGTCACGATGAAGTATCCGCCACCGATATTCTCGTGCCCGTGAGAACAGCCGATGTGCACGCTCTCGCAAATTTTCGAGGAAATTTGAGAAAAGTGTGCTCTCCAAAACGCTAAACTCTCCAGAAAATCAACGGATGCCGAATATCTCGTCACGTCATTAAAATGACCATTTTTAACATTTCGATTAGAATTTCCTACGTACAACGTAATTGCATCGCCTTTAAATTTCACGAGTTTCTCTCAAATATACGTATAATACATTTGTCAATATTTTAGGAAAAGTCGTGAAATTTAGAAGTGATGCAATCACGTTGTATATGTATAGGAAATTCTAAACGAAATTTTAAAAACGGTCATTCGACCGGTTGCGGTAGGAATAGTGTTAACTCCTTACTGTCTCCTTCGAAGTTCTCCGCTGTAAAAATCTTCGTTCACCCTCGGTTCCGCTACTTCTTCCATTTTGATCCTTTAAAACGGCAATTGGTCCGCGATATCGATACGCATCGGAAACATGGAACCCGAGAATTCCATGTCTCTTTATCAATCCTCAAAGAAACCGCATCACTTTTACCCCTGGATATTGGTTCCACGTAAAAAGGCTCGCGAATACGGCTCCATCAGTAGGAACTCGATCGGATAAAGCATCTGGTACTGCTCTTCCTCGATTCAACTCGTGAAAAGAAGCTGAAGAAATTGCGAGGTAAGACGATCTGACCAGGATCCTTTGTTCCAAGTATCTTAACATTTCCATCGACGTCCTCCGTGCGATTTTTACCTCAGATTTTTGGCTTCCCACGACGATCGAAGGAATCTCGTTGACGAGGTTAATCAAAGCAGAATTCTACGAGGTCCTCCTGTCGTTCTAAACTGTAAAGTTACTCCTTCCTTCATTAATCGTGCAAGAAACAATTACCTCCTACCTACCAAACTTTGTAATGAACAATCTGGTGCACGTTCATCTTCTCCTACATGCAGGTTAAAACGTCTAGGTGTCTTTAAGAGCCACTTACGCCTTCTTTCCCTCCCTCTTCCATAAACTCATCGAGAAACTTATCCGTCCTACTTTCGCCTAGCCTCGTTATCCCTTGTAATCTCCTGCTTCTGGCGCAAATATAACGAACGCAGCAATTAACATCTCGTAATCCGCTCCTCTTACAGGCGTGGAAATTGGCGAGAGGAAGGAGGAGGATGCTGTGCGAAGGGATCGAAGGAGGAAAGGATGCGTATACTATACAGTTAGTACTCCTCCTCTCCTCAGCCTCGGTGCCTCGCGTTAATTTAACTTTGCCGATACTCTCGTCCACTTCGGATATTTTTCCAAACATTTTTCCTTTCTCAGGAACGATTGGATTTCATCGGAGTACATACTCGGACGTAAGAAACTTTCGAAGAGGAGGATTCGAGTGTTGCGAGGAATATCGACTTGCTGGGCGTATACGTATATGTATGCTGGAAAGTGTCGAGAAAGTGGATGCTCGTAAGGTACTTACTCTTCCACCCATTTACGAGCTGCCAACTGGATGTCCCGTAAGTTTATCGTTTGTGCATGCATACACTCTTTGTTATGCTTTATTTCATGGGAATACTGCTTACCTGTTACTCCCTACTCTCATGGAAATATCCGACGTGAAACAATATTTCACCGGTGTCGAATTAATCAATTAAGTGCCGCGCATTCGATAGAGAATTAGTTTTAGAGATGTGCGAATTATTCGAATTCGAATCGAAGAACCGCCTTAGAAGACTTAAAATCTGTTGAATCCTATTGTGCATCAAGTACGGGCCGCGCTGGAAGCGCCTTTGCGATCAGAAAGTTCCTCTAAAGAATCAGTGGGCTCGTGAAATACCACGCATTGATTCGATTCGAATTCGGCGATATTTTTGTCAATTCCATTCGATTCGATTCAATTCAAATATTTTTGTTGCAAATTCAATTCGATTCGATTCAATTCAAATATGTTTCTTGCCAATTCAATTCGATTCGAATTAGAAAACCCCGATTCGCACATCTCTGATTAGCTTTTCCTCTTTCTCCTTTGAAGTAGCGAGAACCGATTGTTACGTGCCGTTTCTCGAGACCTTGGGTCTTATCGTGGCGCGAAAGACATTTTCTACTCGACACTCGACAGACGTGGAGGCGCGTATTAGACTTCGGGATGCTATTTCACGCCAACACGGGCTCGTGCGCGCGCGCACGTGCTTGGCTGGCTGCCTGCGTGACTTTCCTCCCGGGGGGCATCTTCACGCTCAGCTTTCAAACGTTCTCGCTAATAACCTCGATCATCGGAGGCACGTAATACCTCGATTAAAGTGGTTGAACGCTTTGAAGTCGCCAGAGCGGGCACCCTCCTAGCAATATCGTGCGTGCGCCGTCGAGTTACGCGCGAGCGATTCATCCTCAAAACGCCTTCGGGAATCGTTAGAGCTTACGATCGTCGGAGAATTTTCAAAGATCGTTTAAGATCGGCCCGTTGGATTCTCAGGAATTTTTTAGACATCGTGAGACCGTGAATTCTTTTTTATTCTCGGATTTTTAAATTCGTCAATTTAAAAACTAACTCGGTAAGACTTGCGTATCCGACCCTTGTCCGATCTTAATAAAATTTTGCTGGTACGTAGCACTTACTAAATGCAGTCGAAAGCCGTAAGTGCGAATTTAAGGAAATGCCTGGTTTCCGTAATATTAGACATTAAAATTGCATGATTAAATCAAGAATTTTCGACATTTTTACGTAAGAGTAACACTGAAATTCCACTAAATGTCAGGTTAGGCAGGTGCAATGGTTAGGCACGGCGTAATAAAAAAATAATTTAAACTTGAGAGCGTGGTAGGCCTTTCTGGTTAAATCAATCTCCATTTATCACATTTAAATGATAAATGGCGAGCGGGGCTTAAAACCTTCACAACATTACTCAGAGTGATGACCTTGATAACATATGTGAAGGACATTGAAATCCGAGGTGGCTGCCCATAAGTGAATAATTACCAAAAAAACATAAAATTGTTTTCTATATTTCTCGTTTTTATTCTCGTTTTTAATATGTATTCTAATGATATTTTGATAAATTAGTATTTATAATCTTGTAAGATATTAATAAAACAAAGCATTTCAGCAAAACATTTTTGAGTTTTAGTCTTTTTTTACGTAAAAATCTAAAAAATTAAACGTAATTAAAAATTCAATATCTCGGAAACCAGGTGTTTCCTTAAATTCTCACTTATGACGTTCAACTAGGTTTAGTAAATGCTACTTACCTGCAAAATTTTATTAAGATCGGATGAAGGTCGGATACGGAAGTTCAGCCAATAAATCTTTTGTCACGTACTGTTATCATACGGTGACTATCGAAAATGCGTGTAGAATCGAAACGAATATTTTTACACGTTCTCTGTAAAACGCCATTCGACCCTCGTCGCTCGTTTGCTCCTACCCTCGCTTCTGTTGTGCCATTCCCGTTTCAATTGGCGCCTTCGTTAGCGCAGCTACCAATTAATTCTTGTGTCCGGTGTCCTGCGTCCAGGTTCTCTGAATCGGAATCCGTCGACCACCGTGGGAGCATTTCCGTCTTGCGGTGAAAGGGCAAATACGACGACAAAGGACGAGGTAGAAACAGGTGACGAGAGGAGAAACGGGGGTACGATGGTGGCGCATCGTCGTGTAAAATCAATCGTAGATACGTAGGGAGATACGCTCGGCCCCAGCGGCAACTCGTGGGCATTGTTTACGAGGAGAAGTGAGAGCCGTAGATATGCCATGTGGAACGTTTCTAACTAACGGAGACGTAAATAGAATGGGTGGTCGTACTGCGGAGAACGAGATAGGCTTCGGAGAGGGCGAGAGCAGATAAAGTCAGTCGTTAAAGGGTATCTCGTGTCATTTGAAATTCGACAGGTTGGCTTGACACTTTTGCGCCTGAACACGAAGATGAAACGAAGAACTGCTTAGATAACGAGATTGTACGAAAGAGTCGATACTTCGAATATAACCAAAGGATTTAGAGGTTGAAATAACCAAACGAATTAACACGTTAGCTGTCACGCGCGTTTAAGAGGAAATCCCGGTCAGGCCACGCGCGCTACTCCAGTCTCACTACTGCGGTACTGTGGTATAACAATATCAAGCTCATTTGTAAGATTGAAACTTACTCGATGTAGATATGTAAATATATTAGGGCCATTGTATCTTATCGTAGTAAAAGATTACGCTAACAGTAAATCTGTTTTGTGTTGCTTATTGTTTGGCACGCAAGATGATATTTAATTGTAAAATCTCTACAGTACGAAGGTATTGCAAACAATGTTATGCAGACAATGCAACACGATTCGGTAGAGAAATGGCCAGAATAATGACAAAGCAAGTTGTCACATTTTGCAATACCTGGGAAGGATGACCGTCTTTTTATTCAAACTGTTCTAACAGTATCCATTGGAGTTTTTTGATAAGCAATATTTAAGTACATTAATGATACGATGCTGAAATAACTTAAAATTTATGAAAACAATGTAATTTTTTTTTAGTTTCATATTGCATTTTATACTGTCGGTCACCGATGACTGACTAAACGGAAAGTTCAGTGTCAGTGACTGACGTCGCAGCTAACGTGTTAATAGAATTCATTAAGAAAGTGTCCGCTTTCGAGCTACCTAGAAATATTAATAACGCAATGACTGAGCACCGTTCGACGATCTTCACCTACATGATTCCCCAAGTTTCCAGGGATCTTCCCCTAGATAAATACAGCTTCCGAGTGGAATCACATTCGAGAAGATGTTCGACGTCCTCGAAATCAATGGGTCGACGAACGACGACCCACGTCTCGAGATAGTGGGGTGTTGGCTGCGTGAGTCCACTGTCATCGTCCACCGCTATATCACGATCACTTCAACCGGTACTACCCTCATCCCTACCCACTATCACACCCACGGCTTCTATCTCCAACCGCCACGAGTGTCATTTCGCGAGTAGGAAGTGGACTCTACGGAAGAGGATACGTGGAAGACGAGAAACTCGTGCTCCTTGTCTGACTGCTGTTCTGCGAACGAAGAAAAACTCGTGGTGGTTAGTGGTCGGCATGATCGCCGGGTGCTCGCGCTTTGCGCTCGCCTTACCGGATGCAGAAAAGCTTCGCTTTCTGCAATAGGCACGACCGCGTAACTCACGTTTCCATACTTCAATTTCCCACAATTTCGAAATGGTTGAAGATGGCGGTACATAAAGTTCCGTGGCACCAAATGGGTATATACTCGATGTGCATGCCAAATTTTGTCTGAATCCGTTCAGCCGTTTGGCCGGAATACTGGACTAATGGATTAATGAAATTTCACTATTTTCCCATTAGTCCAGTATTCCGGCCAAACGGCTGAACGGATCGCAACGAAATTTGCCATGTACTTTGAGTATATATCCATTTGGTGCCAGGAAACTTTATGTATCCTTATATCCAGCCGTTTAGAAATGGCGGCAAAATTAAATTTTATTCGAAATTTGAATTTGCCGCCATTTTGTACCGCTTCAAGATGGCGGCTCACAAACCTTATTCTGAACTCACAGTAGTGTACTTGATTTTTGTGCCAAATTTCGTCTCGATCGGTTCAGCCGTTTTTCCGAAATCGAGGATATACACGGACACACACACACACACACATACGAATGGTTTTCAGGATGGCGATTGTATAAGTCACTCCCTTTACGGTCGTGCCTAAAAAAGAAATAGCTCGCCCTTCGACGACGTCAAGATCGGACACCTCGAAGATGGAAAAGTGGACCCTGGACGGATGTTCTCGACGCACGAGAGCACTTGATGCGACGCGTTGATCCAACTTGATCGAATCTCATCGATGCTTTTCTTCTCCTGCGCCCGGTGGATGCTCCATTCGCTCTCCGCTCCTCCACGCAGGTTTCGTCAGGATCTATGCGCCGGAGGTCGCGCGGAGGTTGCCCTCCTCCACGGAGCACGTGCCACCGCCAGTCGCGTGTCGTCGCTCCTAGCCGGCGCTCCAACCGGGGCGCTCGGAGTAGACGAGAGTTCTTTTTTTAAATCGTGCCAGAGGGGAAAGAAGAGATCGAGCGGTACCACGGGGGATAGAACACGTCGGTGGTCTACCGCAAGGAAAATACACACTCGGTTGGAAACGGTAGTAAAGGAGGAAGCTACGAAATTGGCGGGCGATCGTTGAGAAGATCGTCGACTCCCGAGAGGAAGGATTCTCCCGGATTATACGGAGGTGGGAAGGGAACGGAAAATTTATTCGAGGCGTGTGTGGCGGGCGAGAAATGGTAATAACTGTGAGAAGAAATTGGAAAGCGATCGTGGCTGGCTGTTAAGTCTTACGAGAATCGAGGATTGCACCTTCGATATTCGAGGAGTCGATCGGTGGTGAAGAGTAAGTTCCAAGAGCAAGAGGAGCGAAATCGAGCGACGGTATAAAGCGAGGAACGCTCGAGGAGGATCTCGGTGGAGGAGAAAGGTGGAAGGAAAATCTCCTTGAGAAAATAGAAAACGCTCTCTTCCTATTCTCCATGGTAAAAAATTGTTTTGAACCGTGATCGCGTAGTGGTGAGATCCCGTGTATCTTCTCTTACTCCCGCTGTTGTTATATCAGAGAGGTTATACGGGAGTTGTTGGCGGGCGATAGAGAAGAAATAAAGACAAGGACGTACGAAGCTGCGCGTTATCTGCTCAGTCTTTGTTTGTCCGTGGAGCGGCGAAGAGGTGCCGGACGATCTTCCGACGTCTCGAGCGAGTCGAGCTCTCACGGATGCTAGTGCCAGCTTGATACCTCTCAAATTTCCGAACGATCCTTCTGATCGTTGGAACGAGGAACGGAAAGCTGGTGAAGCCTGTGCCGTGACCATCCCTTGATCCTCTAATCCACCCATGAGATCCTTTAACGACGAGCAGCCGTCCGCTCGGGGATTTCCGCGCTAATCGTCGTTCGCAAGGGATCGAAGACGTTACGAGATGATTCCACGCACGAAAGGAGACAAGCTGACGGCGCACATGCCGACGGATACTCGCCGATATTCAGCCCTCCTCCATCGATAATCGGTTCGAGTGGCTCAAGTGGCCCGAGTCCGATAGTTTCCAAGTGGCCGGCATCTTCGCGGGTCAAGTGGAAGGTTGCGACCGTTCCAGTGGTGAGAGGGAGGAAGAAGAGGACGAGGGAGGTGCCCCTCGATCGGCGGACACTCGCGATTAGCCTCGAACAGCGGAAACGTTTGTGAATTAAGCCTGATCGGTGTGGAGTGTCGTTGTGTCGAGAGTAGTCCACGAAAGAGGAGGAGAATAATCTAGAGGCAGTTGTTGTCGTGGAGAGAGACTTCGAATGAAATTTCTTCCGTGATCCCAGTTAATCTCGATAGAGGAATCTTCGAAATTCTATCGTTCCTGTGACAGTCGTCGGTGGAATTGCGAACGATACTTCGAACGAAGCTTCTCTCTCTTTGTTTAATCGGAAGGAAAAGAGGAGGAGTCCTTCGAAGAGATAATCCGTGGAAATGCGAGTGTAACCATTTTACTCGTTCAGCCTGATTTCGCGGCTGACTCGACGAGCAGCTTGTTAACCGGAAGATCATCGGAGAGTTTGTCGAGCGGGAAATAGGGCGTTTATCGGTAAGGATCAAAAGGATCCTCGGAGGGTATCCGGCGAAGTGAGGAATTATACAGTCGGCATGAATGCTCTCGATTAAGATCCTTTCCACCGTCTCTCTTTCTCCCCCACGCTCTCTACCAATCTCTCGCTCTCGTTCTCTCGTCGAATCTACGGCACGTTCCGCGAAACGCCGGGAGGGTCTCCATTTCGAAGGATTACGAGGACCCTCCATTAAGCACCGTTTGAGAACATCGGTGGAACGCTCGCGCTCCATTCGTCCATATCCGCGCAATAGCGTCCAAATTGTTGGCACCGTGGCCAACTCCCCGAGGGAGAAAAAGCAAATAGTCAGCGCCACTGTCCATTCATCGGCAATTGATTCCAATTGATCGTCGTATCGGGTTTCTGTGTACGCGTCAAGATGCTAGAGCCGGATGAAGACGCTCTCGAGAAAAAGATAAAAGGGTCGGTGCTCTTGGACGATTGCACCCACTTCTTCGACCTCGAGGAATCGTCGTAACGTCCCACGCGAAGGAAGAGAGGAAGGGTTGATGCCTTCTCGCGACACGAGGGACAGAAAACTTCCGCTCTACTCCAACGAGACTCGAGGTTCGCTTACGCGTCTCCAATGACCTGTTAACGCGTACCTGTCTCGTTCCCTTGTTTCTTCGAAAGATTAAGGAAGGAGAGGGATAAACACAGGGTAAAAGAGAAACGAGTATTACGAGACTAGTGCTCGGCCTGCAAAGGGGTAGATCATGGCTTGGCTACCTACGAACGGCACCAAGCCCCTGGACGGCAATTACGTGCTAAGCGTTTTGAACTATATCAACGAGCTGAACGAGTCCCTGATCGCGGAGGAGTTGAAGTGCATGGAGCGTAGGCATCAGGAGCAACAGCTCCGTCAGCAGCAGCGCGTGCATCATCAGCCACACCAACGGCAACAGGATCCTTCGTTGGCCGAGAAGTATCTGGACGAGGAGCAGAACGGAGCCTGCGAAGTTAGCTGGGACTCTCTTCTCTGTTGGCCTCACACCCCGGCCGGTACCCTAGCGACCCTTCCCTGCTTCGAGGAACTCAACGGCATCCCTTACGACAGCACGCGTGAGTAGATCGCACACCCTTCCTTTTTTTATTTGGGTCGGCCAGTTTCCATTCCCTCGACACGATTTTTTTCCAAGTGTTGGTAACTGATGCTGTACGGGTGATCCTTTTCCAAAGGGTTTGGAAAGATGTAAACCATCGGTGGGATTGTTTCTTGGAGGAAGTTTAAAGAAGGAATTTTCCGTGGAATACTTCTTAATCCGTTTTGGGGCGTGTTAGAAGTATTGCACTCGAGACAGTTAACTCGAAACGATCCCTTCCTCGGTTCCTCTTTATTTATTCACTACGTTTTATTAGCCTTTCTTTCGAGGCACGGGGCTAGCATAACAATCAGGACTCGGAACGTAAATTCAATTTGGCCCCGTCTTATGAGACGACTGCATTACTCGGCTAAATGAAATTTAAACTTTAAACGTCTACCGCGGTGGGAGAGAGTGAGAGAATGAGAGAAATAGAAGACACGGGGAGAAACTGTGAGCGCTTGCCCTTCGGCGACTCGAGACCGTTCGGTAACGGACGAACGGACGGATTGCAGACTGGGAAA
Organism: Tiphia femorata; assembly: GCA_944319695.1. NCBI lineage: Eukaryota > Metazoa > Arthropoda > Insecta > Hymenoptera > Tiphiidae > Tiphia > Tiphia femorata. The sequence goes on from OX090899.1 coordinate 6,625,824, forward strand.
CTTTGCTCTGCGATAATAACAGAAACTTCTCGAATAAATAAAAGGAAAGGGGTAGAAGAATCTACGATCGATTGGTGCAACGTAGATACTCTTTAATTAAAATGCTAAGCAGCTTCTTCGCTCGTTTATATTTCGTCTGAGCATGCTCTGCGGGTGCCTACACCTTCGTCCCGAAAAAACACCAAGTTATACAGTAACGTCGAATGATAGGACTCCAGGTGCGAAAAAAGAAAGCTCCTCTCATTTTCTCTTTTTCTCTGGAAAAGTCCGCTTTGTAATTCGAAGCTACGAGAAAGAACCTTTTGCTTGTTCCGGAAAAATACGAGTGCAGTCCGAAAGTGTCCACTTGTTTCACCGATAAAAATAAATTCCCCTTCCTAAACAAACTTCTCGCCCAATAGCAAAACTTCGCGAACTTTCCCTGCACTTATTCGTGGAATTGGAACAAATTTACACGAGCGACGACAGAACGCTTCTTATAATTGCCTTTCTTCATCATCTTTCTTTATCATCGCGCCCTCTCTTCGTCCACCTCCTCTTACTTGCACCGCAAGGAGCAAAGGATCGCTCACGAGAGCTTCCCTCATTAATGTTATGCAAAGACCAACCGTACTGGGCGAAGGCATCGCGCAAAGAAACCGCCCGATCATTGTGCGCCGCTTTCCACCCTCGAGTTTCACGCTCGGCGCGGCTCTTCCGAACGAGGTATTTCGCGAGAGGCATATTCGTGAAGCGAAAAAGGAGGAAGGATGGGTGAAGGGAGCTAAGGTAAAAAGGGAGCGAGTCGTTTCTTGACAAGAGAGAACGAAGGAACGCCGGAGATCGCTTTTCTTTTATAATACATGCCGGAGGAATGCGTCGTCGTCTTCGTGCTCGTAAATGTGGACGGCATCGCGAACCAAGAGGGACCGAGTCGAGTAAGGCCCGATACACACTATAGGTCTGCTCACGGTCCACTCTCAGTCCGATAAAATATTCTTCCATTGTTTATAACGTACGTATACACACTATCGATAACAGTACACTGAAAAAATTGTATTCTTATCTTAAGAATTTACCACTTAAGTTTCGAATGTTTCCCACTAAAATAAGCAACAAGAGGATCTTCTTAATTTAAGAGTAGAATGTTCTAAACAGATTTCTCTAATGAAATATTCTTAACAGATATTCTTATCAGACATTCTTAACATAGCCTGGTGAAAAATTTGTATGGATATATTTCATATATAATTATTGGAAAGAAAACTCTTAATGAAACTCTTGCTTCACTCTTTATATTGTCGAAAATTACATTATCCATATCTTGAAATCAGAATTGGTTGAGAAATGTAGTCACGAGAGAAAGTTACAATTCATATGTATTATCTATTACTTGTGAATATATCCGTTAAATCGCCCAAATCCTCTTCTTCTAGCCACTTCGTCATTTCCTTATCCATACTTCTTGCACGACACTGCACACAAAATAATATAGTACTCAAAATTACGCAGAATTGCCAGAGGAACAAGATACCAAAGGAACAGTTTCGATCCGTACCGGGATTCTGTAACTCCATAACAACAAATATCGGTATCGTTATCCATCGATATCGATGATTATCGCAAAAGGTTAGAGTTAGGGTATAATTATATCTTGTAACTAAACATCCTTCCCTCAGTACAGAATTGTTCAAAATTTGCTGGCTTTGACTCTTTTACGTTAAATCGACGAAGGTAACGATTTAGATTATCTAGAGTTGTCGATGACTACTAGTTAGCGTATGACCTTTTGCGATAATAATCGATATCGATGGATAACGATAGCGACATTTGTCGTTACGGAGTTACAGAATTCCGGTACCGCTCTCGCTTACATACATTATAACGAACGGAAGAATATTTGCCATCACAGTGTGAATCGAGCCTAAGTTTGACCGAGAGAGGGTGGCCCAGTGATTTTCGGCGACTCCCACCTTCGTAAAATCGAACGACTTCAGACCCGCTTGAAGATTCTTCCACCGGTCACGATCGTAGTAACGCCGTGCGTCGATTTCACTTATCGGTCCTGTACTTCGCAAAATCAAGAGCCCTCCGGACCATCGAGGGATAAATCTCCCCCCCTCGTTAGTCGTAAACTTTATTCCGTCGCGTAAGGATATTAAACGACGATCCTATCGTTCTTTTATCACACCGCCATACGGAGCCGAGCTCCGCTCGACTTTTTTCTCACGGACAAAGCCTTCCACCACCACAATACCCTTTATTAGCGCGCAAACCCAGGTTGACCATTCTCGATGGTCCAGCCGCGCAATCTTTCACCATCCTCCGTGCGCTCAAACAATCGTCGCGCTCTCGTCGTGCTGCGCGTCGAAACGACTTTACGAGGCCGAGCGCTAATGGGGGACGGGAGCAATTTTCAGAAGGCTAAATCTGGATGGACGTATCATCTGGTCGCGCAGCAGGCACGGAGATGAAGGGAAACGATGATGGGAGGACAAGGAGACAGAAGGGGACGGGAGGATGAGAATGCGCGAGGCGTCATTACGTCCGTCTACGAGTCGTGGCACGCGTAAATGACGTCGTGACGTCAGTTACATCTCGGAAGGCCCGTCAGGGACGAGGCTTGGGTAGACGGAGGATGACGTGAAGAGAGACAAATGCCAATACGTGTCGGGCGCTCGCTAAAATTTCTTGCCTGTAATCGATATCGAGCCAGCCAACACCGTCGTCCTCGTACTACTGGCGTCGCGACGCGCGCCTCGAAACTGTGTAAACGCGAGGCGCGTACGGTATCGCCTCTTGGCACCGATCAGGGCTTCGATGCCTTTGGTGAACGAGAGAGCAAGGCAGAGAGTCGAAGAGAGGAACGAGGAGAATGGCCAAAGGGATGTTCTCCAGTGCTATCTACGTGTAACAACGCTACATCCAGGAAATTATTTTCCACGACTTTCCACCCTTCCACACCCCCTCTCGTTCTCGAAACGATCGATAACGGAAATGCACCCTTCCGCCTGGAGTAGAGGTAGGGAGAACATTTTTTCGACGTCCGTTCGTACGTCGACCCAGTTCGGAAATGGAACGCCGGTTCAGTTCCGCTACCCTGTCGTAACCCTATCGAATGTCGGTGGGCGCAACTCGACGTTCTCCAACGTTCGCTGCGTACTCTGCCACGCTGTCGATCAGCATCCTCCCTTTTCGGCGGTCTTGCCTTCTCCACCGACGAGACGATCTCTGGACCATCCGTAAGAAGACACGTTCGATGGACTTCTCTAAATATACCTAAGCGCGCTTAGATCCAGGCGGACGCGCGTGGCCCACATTCGTAGCTAGGGTTAACAGCCAAGCCAATTCACCGACTAGTCCGAGGAACTCTCCTTCTCGTGTGTTCTCCCGGTGGAAACGTCACGCGCACAACCCAGGCCTCGTCTTACGTCGCGCGGGTGTTGCGGAAGCTGAAAGTTACGGGCTACTAAAGTTTCCTCGCTCGAAATGGCTCGACAGTAATGTCGAATGGGTGCTCCGCGAAGGGTCGAAACAAGAAGGAGAGATGAAACGCGTAGGAAAGACACACGCTGATGCGGATAGAAAGGAGCGTGGATCGATCACTGGCCACATAGCAATACGTAGATCTCTATAATATCGCCGAGATATCTTGTCGGGAAATCAGAATGTTATTGAGATATCCAAACTAGGCCGTAGATATGTGTATGATATTTATGGTATACCTACTCTAATGTCCGGCTTTACGAAACCATAGAGATATTACTAGTATATCGTTGGATATTTGTTGGATATTATGAGTATATCTTTAACGGATATAGTAGTCAATCTCAATAATATTCTGACTTCCCGACAAGATATCCTCACGACAGTATAGATATACATATATCGTTTGATATTCTCACGATGTCGTATGAATTTTCTTTTTCAATTTCTCATATATCTCTTTATGAAGATGTTCTCGTAATATTCTGTACAAAAACGTTTCGGTATAACATATTACGATGTACGGATAATATTTTCAAGATATTACGATATATTTGGGATTTACGAGATAAATTTAGTATATCCTGCAGATTTCCTCTGCTATGTGGGTGAGGTCGGCTCCTAGTCAATCGACATATGAGCCGTTTATTTTGAAAGTGGCCTAAGTGCATTTTTTAAAAAAGATAAGATATCGCATAATTCGTGAATAATTTATTTCAATAATTGAATATTACGTGATATCTCGTTTCTTTTAAAAAATGGACTTAGGCCACTGTCCAAATAAACGGCTCGTATTATAAGTACACGAACGTTGAGAGAGAAAGGAAGAATGGAACGGTTGATGTAACGAGGGAGGGAAGAGGGAATAATAATTAGCTCGTTGCGTAATGGTGAGGAGGAGTTGAGAGTTGCGTAAACATTCACACGCTGGAAAGATCAGAGCGTCACTGCGGCGCATCGAATGTGTCGCATAAATCGATTATTATTACAGTTCTTAATCCTCCTTGACGCAACCTTCGTCGGGATAAATGTCCATGGATGCCGCTCCCTCGTGGAAATCGTGATGCTTGGATTCGTGTTTTATAACCTGGAATACGATTTCACCGTATTAAATGGAAATCTTGAATGTTAATTCGTCGAACTAGCAGCGAAGCTTCTTTTGCTCGCGGAGGATAAGACATAGATAAGTCCGGAGAAAGCGATGGACCGTTAAAATTCTCCGACGAGGAAATATTCCGAAACTCTGACGGTCCTCCACAGTTAAATTGCACGTTACATCCTGTTCCTTGCTTCGTTTCTTACCCTGGCAATCCGGGTTGGCGTTTACGACGATATTACGCGCTTCACGTGAAGGACGTTAAAAAGTCGTCCGAGGTTCCTCGCACCGCGTTACGAAATGTCGCGCAGCGGTACAGCCCGGGAGAACTTTTACCGAGCAATATCTCATGAATGTCAATCGCAGGACGCACGAAAATGCCCGAGGAAACTGCGCGAAGAAAGGACGCGCGTAGAGGATCTTCGCGCGAAGCGTGAAGAAGGGTGAGGCGAGGGAGAAACGATTGAAAAATTCTCAGAGAAATTTCGTAAACGTCAGAACGAGAGGACTGACAATCGAGCACGGAAATTCCGAAAGTCGAGGTGTCGAATAAATATCGGAGACTTTCGTTGTCTCTTCCACAGCTACGTGCTTCTCTCAGATTTGATGTACTCCTTTGGCAACCTTCTCTGGTGGAACCTCGTTGAATATTCGCCTCCAGAATTGGTTCTCGAGGATATCCAAAAAAAAAGAATGAGAAGGACGTATCTCGAAAATCAGTAAAACTTTTAGGAGGAGCATCGATTTTCCGGAAGAACAAAATTTAAGGACTCGAGGACTCCGAAGGGATTCGCGAAACTCGGTCCTCCGGAGCAACGAGATAAACGTGCCAATTAGCTCCTAATTAACTCGTCGCGATTAATTCTCCACTAGAATCGTACCACTTCCCTTGGTCCCTTCCTCCACGAACCTGTTTTATCTCCCGAGGTTATCAATTTCCACGGGGGGGGGGGGGGTGTACCACGAAGAGGATCGCTTTGTGAAGATTTTGCGAAGCTTTTTGAAATTGGATAAGGTAATCCGCGGGTACGAGAAGGAAGGGGCCGACGAGGAAGAATGATATAAGAGGCTCTGCTCCGCGGTGCCTCTTTCCATAATGCAAGGAGGATAGAATCGAATCTGCCAAATGAAGGACAAAATTGCACGAGAATTCTCGAGGAGCGACTCTCGTTCGTACGGATTCGACGCCGTCGAAATGTGCGCCAAGAAAATTAGTTCTGGACATTCGTGCAACGGTACGACGTGCTCGTCGAGAAGGAAGAATAAAAAAGTATCGGGCTGGTGAAGATACGGTGGATGTTGGAGTAAAGAACGAGATAAAAGAAGAAGCGGAAAAACAGACGATTCGACGGTGAGAGGAGTAGGAGAGGAACATGAGAAGGAACTATCTTGTGAAAAGCTGCAGGTGGTTGCACAGACCCTTCCGGAAAATTTTGAAATCTGTTCCGTGTAGTACCCATCCCGTGAAGGGCCAATTGCGTCGAAGGGAATCCTCTCTCGTATACTTGAGTGGAAACAGTCCTGATAGTAGAAGCAGATCGTGACCTCGGCCCTTCTCATCGTTTCATCTTAGAGGTCTTAAGTTCGGAGAAATTCTCGGATCGAGGTAAAAATAAAATTCGCCACGAGAATGACGATTCTCGTGGTAGTTTGGTGAATTCGGATGCGTCGAAGAAAATAATGTCGATAAATGTCCGAAAGACAAGATGATAATACGAGAATCGAATTGTGTACAATGTGTATGCGAAAAATTCGTTTGACGCAACGCTGTACGACGCACGTGAGCTTTTTTTTTTAAAAAAAATACAGTATTCAACGTAGTACAGAATCTCATTCGGGATTCTGTGGACAGTGCATTCGTCGAACACAAAAACGGACGCGATGTTTTCTGTTTACTCGTATTTTCGTGAATTCGTAAAAATGCCAAATTTTCCCGAGCACTCCGTGCTCCACGCTTAAATCGTGTAAGTGGCCTAAGGATAAAACACAGATACCTAAATGTCAGTGGGAGACGGTGGTGAATAATTGCTAAGCGTGGTATCCCACTCTTGAATAATGCATCGCCAAAGGATCTCCCTGGAAGGACGTTAGAAATATTGGAAAAGCTCGTTAGAAAGGATGTTCGAGCAGACTGGGGGCGCGGTTGTGAATGAATTGAGGCTTCTACGGTGTAGTTCCTTCGAGAGGCTTCAAAGGAAGTCTCTACTCGATGCGCGTCACGTACTCGTGCCAACGAGAAACAAGAGGGAAGAAAAGGAAAATTAGGTAACGGAAGAGGTACAAGGACGAGGTTGGAGGAAGTGAGCGCCGGCGATAAATTCCTCACGATTTTATTAAGAAAAATCTTAACAGGTGCTTCCGTGAGTCGATTAGCTTTCGGAGCACATTTATCGTGAGACTCTGGACAAAGCAAGCAACGACGAGTTCAGCGTGGGCGAAACATTTTTATGTACCTCGTAAAACAGAGAGAGATTTTCACTCTCCGACGGGGACAATTAAATTTTCACGGAGCAAAGTTCGCTCGCCCCTTGAATTCTCGCTGCCACCTTTTTTTTATTTCTATAATGTTCCATCGAGCGATTAATCACGTGGATAAAATTCATCAGTCGACTCGATTCGACACCGACGCGTGGAATAACTTTGCGAATATTATGCCAATCGCGAGTAAAATTCAACTCTCGTCTGCAACTTTCTTTTTCTCCACTTCCACGTCACTTTACCGGCAAACTTCTCCAATAAAGGGCGCGCGCTTCGTCCCACATGTTAAACTTCAAACATCACGGACAAGTTACGGGCGATGAAAAGCGTGATGGTAAGCGGTGGAGATTAGCCCGGACGATTATGACAATGGCGGTGAAATTCCCTTTATCAGAATTCATGGGATGACGTGACTACAACGTGGCTATTTGCTGGCAGATGCAGCGCGAATCACGCCGCGCATTCGAGTGGAACGAGTCGATAATGGCCAGACGCGTGTCGACAGGGGCCAGGAGAACGCGGAAAGGGCTCGAAATGTAACGTTCTGGCGTGCCGTGCTTCGTCGTCGAGACGTATCGGTGCGCATTATTGCCATTATTCGGACAATAATGGCCTGGGCCGCGTTACAAACGCGATGCGTCTTCGGAACGGCAGAGCGTGATTTGTGTGGATCGATTGCCGCGAGCGACTGCGCGTCCCGTTGGGGAACGTCGAAATTATTCAACGATTTCTGTCTCGATCCGCTTGGAATCGTACGCATGGAGCAACATTTTCGGATACATTCTTTGGCTGAATTTATCCGACTCCTGTCTGATCTTAATAAAATTTTACAGGTAAGCAGCATTTACTAAATCTAGTCGAACGCCGTAAGTGCGAATTTAAGGAAACGTCTGCTTTCCGAGATATTGAATTTTTAATTACGTTTAATTTTTTAGATTTTATGCGTAAAAAGAAGAGTAAAATTCAAAGATGTTTCGCTGAAATGTTTCATTTTATTAATATCTTGCAAGATTATAAATAGTCATTTATCAAAGTATCATTAGAATACGTATTAAAAAATAAGAAATATAGAAAAGAATTTTATGTTTTTTTGGTCATTATTCACTTATGGGGAGCCACCTCGGATTTCAATCTCCTTCACATATGTTATCAAGGTCATCACCCTGAGTAATGTTGTGAAGGTTTTAAGCTTCGCTCGTCATTTATTAAAAAGTCATTAACAGGAAAAATTCTTTCAGAAATAACTTTTTCCTCTGACAAAATTGGCGGTCTCCACTCCATAAAAAGATATTCAATGTTAAAGTTGAAATATAAATGTGATAAATGGAGATTGATCTAACCAGAAAGGCCTACCACGCTCTCAAGTTTAAATTATTTATTTATTACGCCGTGTCTAACCATTGCACCTTCCTAATCTGACATTTTCTGGAATTTCAGTCTTCCTCTTTTAAAGTTTAAATTTTTTTTTATTAAGCGGGCGCGTAAACTAAATTGTTGATTTAATCGTGTAATCTTAAAATTTAATATCTCGGAAAGCAGGCGTTTCCTTAAATTCGCACTTATGGCGTTCGACTGCATTTAGTAAATGCTACCAGTAAAATTTGATTAAGATCGGACGAGGGTCGGAATTCTTTCCGAAGGACGGAGAATTCTCGCGGATAAATAAATTATCCGATAATCCATCCCCTTCGTGCAGAAGAAAAAAAATTGAATCCCAGTTCTGGTGGCCCTGGCACGTCTAGATACAGAGTTGCTGGGAAACGTGGAGAATCTCACAGGTCGTCGATCATAATTGGATTTACGTCTTATCGCGGACGGTGAATCGAGAATCGATACGTTTCGATGTCGACCACCGAGTCAGGAGAAACGACGGGACCAGCAGTCGTGCCGCAAGGGGCGGATCGATGAAAATTTCGAGGATTCGTGCGTTGATCCTGAGTGACGGTTGCCGTAGCATAGAAAGTTTCGCTATTAGCTCGCATCGGAGAACTTGGAATTGCATTCTCGGATTAAATTCTTCGACAGATATCTAGCCGAAGAAAGAGAGGAAAGAGGAGCGATGCGAATTCTGTGCAGCAGCGGCACAGTGAAAGCGCTCGCTTCCGTTTTATCCCTTTATAGATATTTCGTAATTTCCTTTACGTCCTAAGCTTTCCTGAATTGAGTTATTTAAATGCGAAGCGGTTCTTTCTACGCGAACGCCAAGCTTAATTCTCGTCTTCGTGAAATATGAATTTTGTTGCAATCCTCCTGGCTCCGATGTTATCCCCGCGAGCACCGGAAGCATTAAGCGAAAAGGGTCCGCGTAATGGAATTGTTTAAACACTGGACGAAGCAATTCCAGGATGTATCCGTGGGGAGTGCGAGATAGTTTGACCATGGACAACAAAATTTAGCGACGCGCCAAAGGGAGGAAGAGCACTCCGTTGCCTTGCAAGGACGAATTGAAGGATGCAAATGACGATGACACGTTGGTCGACGTAGTTAACAAATTTATTACCGTTTTATTTTTTCTCCTATTTTTTGAATATCAGCAGTATCGAATAAGAACACCGCAATAAAGTGAGCACAAGTGTTCGAAACTTCCAAAATGTGTTTCATACGATCACCTCGAGTCCTTCTTAAAGTCCTCGAGCGGGCCACCTTCGCGAGCCATCGGTCAAGAAAATTGCACCATCAGCGTCGGAGGGTCTCTCTGAAATCGTGCAGAAAGAAGAAAAGCCGGGGATCTGGACGGACGATTTGATAGCGCCTGTTTGAAATTGTTCGGCCAAGAGTTGCCGGGAGAATTTCTCTTGAGGTAGCGAAGGGTCATAATTGGATTTACGTGCGGGGATCGAGAAGGCTCTCTCTCTCTCTCTCTCTCTCGAAGGAGGCGATAACGTTTCATAGGAGACTATGAACGATACCGCGAGAGGTATGGAGGGAGGAAGATTGAGAAGGACCAATGAAGGACTGATGGCGCCTTTAAGGGGGCCTCTTCGTCGAAGACGGTGTCGAGCACCAAATGGTTCCTCCTCGATTTCAATTAATTAAGGGACTCTAGCATCGGCGCTCAACGAAATCATCTATTCTTGTTTCACGCGAGTTCTTCACTTCGACAAATTTACCGATTGCTCGTTTCCACGGGTCGTTTCAAATTGTTCAGGAGAGCAAGAATAAATTTAATATTCACTTTTGTCGAGACGCGTTGGAGAAGCTTGCACTCGTCACTTTGTGAGACCCGCGTGACCCGATCCTTCCGGAGCCGTAGGCGAATAGCGAATTACCTCGCGCCAAATTCAATTTTGTCAACCCCGACGAGTTTGGCTGGCTAGGACGTGTGGAGGGGTCGATCCGAGAGGTCGCGCGATTTTTCGCTTATTTTTCATCCCCACCCCTCACGTTGAAGTGAACCAAAAACTGTCCACGAATGGTCGACGAGCGTACAATCCTTTGTCGTGCTCCACATTCGCGTTTATCTTTCTCATCCTCCCGTGCCCTGAATCGCATACGCGCACGGCAATGAAATATTTTATCGTCTTGCCAATCGCAGGATAATTGCGTCCTTTCCCCGCACGTCGGGTGAACGCATCGCCCGTAACCAGGCCATTAGATTCTCGCCTCTGCTAAAATTCGAAACGCATTTTACCGTTTCCTCTTCATTATTCGCCGATCGTCAAAATTCGCCTCGTTAATATGTTCCTGCGGTACTACAGAGGTTGGTTATTCCCAGGAGTTTAAATACCCTGCGCACCGATCACTTTACATCATACACTGAAAAAATTGTATTCTTAAAGTGCAAACTTAATAATTCATCTTAATAGATATTCTTAATAGAATATATTCTTAATAATCCATCTGAATGTCGCCACGCAATGCGTGTCAGTATTCGGTTAAGTTAGGTTACACACCGCGTGCGGCACATGTCGATGTCTGTATCTTGTTCCTCTTGCAATTTTACTCGCATCGAAAGGCAAACTTTTACCAGCGAGATCGTCCTGTGTAAGGCACACGGGGATATCGCGACGAAGCTACTTCTCGTACGAGCATAATTTTCCTGGCCAACTAATCCCGTTTCGCGATTATTGTTCCCGTATATCCGGCTTACTCACGGGCCCATCTCGCGGGAGAAGAAAAATCGTGGAAGCAGCAGCTTTCCAACATTAATCTCCCTTCACGCTTTCGTCTGCTCGTTCCTTGGCACAAATTTTCCTCGCGACTTCGAGTCTCCTCTTGCCTTCTTTTCCAGTTCAATTTATTAAGCTATCTCTCTCCATCTCTCTGCTTCGCTGGCCCGCTTTCTCCAGCATTTCTCGAGGAATGAGGACGGAAATGCTATTGGCACGCCCTTTGCGGAACGTTCTTTTCTTCGGGCGAGAAGGCAAGCGGGCGCCACTTCAGGTGCAACATGACGTCTTCATTTTCTCCGCAAGAATACATTATCGGGTCGCTTTGAATAACCAACCGCTCCGCCCACGGTTCGCTTTCACGCTCGCGAATTCCCCATTCTATTTGGTACGACGATCTTCACGGTCGTGTTCTCTCCTTTGCGCTTCGTGACCCCTACGATTACGTGTAGACCGCCATTACGAGCGGACAGAAAATAAAAAGGATCTTTGTACTTATTTCGCAGAGATTCGGAGAATTTTACAACGTGTAAATTCTACACTGAAAAAATTGTATTCTTATCTTAAGAATTTACTACTTGATTTTAGAATCTTTCTTACTAAAATAAGCAACAAGAGAATCTTCTTAATTTAAGAGTGGAATGCTCTAAACAAATTCCTCTAATCAAATATCCTTAACAGGATATTCTTAACCTTTAACTACACGCGCCCTAAAATATAACACAAGTACACGCACTGTGCATTCAATATGCTACAATTCAAAATCAACGTTTCAAGTAATTTAGAGTAAAACGCTAAATTAAATTATTTACTGATTTTTTTTTGAGAGCAAACATTGTCAGATTCTCGTATTGAAATAATACAAAAAGGAACAAGTGTGTTTTAATACACAGTTTATTCGCGTGTTGCTGCGCGTGGTGTATAAAATACACCAACGCGTGTAGTTAAAGGTTAACATAGCCTGGTATAAAATTTGTATGGATGTATTTCGTATACAATTATTTAAAACAAAACTCTCAATGAAATGCTTCACTCTTTATATTGTTAAAAATTACACGATCCATATCTTGAAATCGGAATTGGTTGAGAAATGTAGTCACGAGAGAAAGTTACAATTCATGTGTATTTCTATTACTTGTAAACATCTCCGTTGAATCGCCCAAATTCTCTTTTTCCAGCCACTTCGTCATTTCCTTATCCATACTTTTTGCACAACACAGCACACAAAATAATATAGTACTCACAAATTACGCAGAATTGCAAGAGGAACAAGATACAGGTATCGACATGTGCCGCACGCGATGTGTAACTTAACCTAACCGTCTACCGACACGCATTATTAAGGTTATTAAGATTATATTATTAATTTAAGAATATATTCCAAAAACCGTCATATCGATAAGAAAATTAAGTTTGTATTTTAAGAACACAATTTTTTGAGTGTAGATAATACGGCCTATCGTTCGACGGTTTGTCATTTCTGTCTTTTAAAGTATTATTTTTTGAAAATGAAGGGTCGGTGATCAAGCGTCTCGAATTCTTGACTAATTGTAAGCCTAACTACATCTGTTCCTCGTTACGAATTGGAGACACCGCAATTAGCGCGCCGATCTTCCGTGTAATTAGCAATTGGCGCCGCCGGCAAATTTATGTCATTCCTTCCTTCCTTCGCGTGAACAGGAACTTATCGATTCTGGCCTAACGACATGCCTCGTTGCCGCAGTCGAGATGTCGCGAATCTACGTCGTATCCTTTAGCAAGGCTTACGAAACAAATAAAATCTCTTTTCGGTGCCACGTCTCGTGCTCCCCTTAAGATTCCACGAGACGAGCATCGCGAACTTGCAAATTGGAAAATGTTGAACGTGCCAGCAGGCGAGTCTGAAGCATCTCGACGTTAAAGGAGCTCATACTAAAGACGTGTTTACCGAAAGATTTACGATTATCACGCGGAAGATGCCGAACTTTGTGAGAGGGGAGCTGAGAGGGTCCGCGATCTCGATGAGAAATTTACGATTGTTTACCAATTGGCAGTCTCAACGATGGACTCGTTCCGGGGTGCGCTCGTCGGTCAATCGCGGACCTACACATTCCGCGGCACGCGCCAATCGTTTACGTCTGGCAGGTAACAGAGGAGAGTAGATTGTTTAATCTTTCTAAAAGCTTTCAAGGACGCACCAATGAAATTCCGCATCGTCGAAATGCGAGCGCGAATAGAATAGTAGAAGCGCGTGTTCGAAACTCTTTGGCAGGTTCACCCTTCCCTCTCACCAGTTCCTTGCGTATCGATGTTTAGAGAATCGCCACGTTTTACACCACCAATCTTGATATTTTACTGTCCCGGTGGGGAGGCAAATGGAGCGTTCCACGGTGAGAACAAATTGGACGGGAAATCGGAGACGGTCTTAGCTCCTTTATCTTTTATAAAACCGTAAATCGTTCCTTCTCGGGGACTCAGGCTTACCCTCGTCGGGCATCGAAGGGGCGTAATGAATAATCGACCGGGGAGTTAGCACGGAGGAGCATTAAAGTTGGAAAAAGGCGGTAGTGGCGGAATCGTTTAGCGAGATAAACAGCTCTTCTCTTACTCGTCCGCTTGAGCCGGAATTAATGTTTCGCTAGGGCGAGATCCATTTTTTATTCGGTGGATTGGAGAAGTCGGAAACAAGATGGGCTGTAAATTATTCCGGAATGCGGTGGCCGAAATTAACCGGGTCGCGGAATGCGCACCGGCTCGATAATTACTCGATGGCCCCTTAATCGGCGAAACGCGGGGGGGATACAATCGGGCGGAAAGTGCGCATTTCCGCCGGCGGAAGAGAACATTCGTCCAGGTACGTCCTGTCGCGAGAGAAAGCATTAGAACGCATTAGCTCGAGCGATTCTCTACACGCTGGAATGATTCGCGGATACGTAGGCGCACCCTCGTAATTACGGCTCGAGTCTTTTTTAATCCGCATCTCTTCGTTTCTCCGTTTGATCGGCGCACAGTCCATTAACACCGACCCACTGTCCTTAACACGTTCGCTATAGCATTGATTTTTATTGTGATCATATTTTAAAGGGAATTATTTTGAATTTAATTTTGTATCACCTTAAGTTTTTGTAATTATCATACCTGTCAATGTAATGACTAACCGATTCTTTAGGTATTTTCGTATTATCTTATCTTTTCTCTGTGTGTTTACAAATTTGTCAAATTTCAGATATCACAACCATTTTAAAAATAAAATCACTGTCAATTTTTGCACCTCGCTGAAACTTTTACTGTCCGCGAACGTGTTAAATTCGCTTTTTTCCTTCGTCACTTGTTTCTCTGGTAATCGACGACATGTATACCTAGGGTGGAATTCATAGTTGATTCTCAAGGCTTCACTTGAGGTCGAGTCGAATAAGAGTGTCTCAATACACATCAAACGTTGCCTTTAGATCACCTTATTTACCATTATGAATTTAAAGAGCGACTTCAGGATTGCAGGAGAATAGTTAAGACGAACTTAAGAATAAGGAACGACTATGAATGCCACCCCTAGACCAAGCGTTCTCTCTAAAAAGTGAAGCCAGAAGTTGGCAGTTTGAGACGGAGTCAGAAAGCTGCTTTGCATCTACTGCTTTGCTCGCTCTAGCTTAGAACGACTGTCAAGAATCGCCATACTTGTACTACGAAAAGGTTAGGTCAATATGGTGTATACACGCTTGTGCTGTCATATTCGTGACTATAGTTGTCAAATTAAGTGTATGCTTCTAGAAAAATACATAAAAGAAAAATGTAAAATTTATGAAAGAAATGTAGAAGATATGTAAAAATAAAGATGAAAAGTTTTATTAATTCTAGCTCGTCGTTATTCGCATATTTTCTTTCACCGTTAACAGCGAGAATACTAGGTAGGTCAAGAGTGAGAAAGCAGTAGACGCAAATCAACTTTCTCCCTCAGTCGTAAACTGCCAACTTTCGGCTTCAATCGCCGCTATGATAAAAGTATACGAATGCTCGGTCTAGGTATATATGTCGTCGCCGGTAATCCATTAAGTTCCAGCATTCGTCGAACTTTACCACGGGCGTTTTCGCTTACCTGCGAACCTGTAGGGCAATTGTAGAAAATCAGGAGCGACAAGTACACGGAGTAATCCCAGAAGCGGCGAGCGCAATATGGTGCCGTCGTCGTCTCTCGTCGATTATCTTGTTTGTCATTGGGAGCGGGGAATCCTATTTGCTTCTTGGCAGCGCGCTTAGAAGGACATGAGCGGGGGCGGACTTCACGTGCCACCGGATCGTTTGTATGAGCGACCCGATTAGATAATGGAGAACGGAGTGTCTCGCGAGCGTTACACCGTGCGCTCCTTGTCTCCGCTAATCGTCAGGGTTTCGTCGGCTGCTAGAAATCGTCACGGATTCAACCTTGTATCGCTCACCTTTCAACGATTACTCGGCCAAGACAGTTGTGGAGCCCTAAAGATCGGTTAACTTTGCGGGACCGGAATTCAGGTCATGAAATAGACCAATGTTGCACAGAAAATTTCACATAAAACCAGGAGAAAAAGATTGTCGCGATAAAAAGTTCCACTCGATGAACCTGTACTGGTACGTTGAAACTTGCCAATGCAAGTGAATACATCTGTAACATTTATTAATGGTATTACCAAGTGCTATACATAAGTAAGACTAAATGTAAACCTATGCGCACGTAACTATTGCAATATTTCGAGGTGGGACAAAAATGTTTCGCGAATTTCAGCAAAAGTCTCTGCACCTTCTCGAGTAGGGTGTTATTTTTCGCATCCGGAAAATTATGCGGGCCACAAAATCTCGTTCCACTCTGCTTCACGGCGCGTAACTCTGGGGTTTTTAATAATATGCCTGCGGTGAGGAGAATTTCGCGGTGTTTTTAGATCGTCTCCTGAAAAATTCACCTATCGCAGTTGCTGCCCTGCTTCGTCTCGATTTCATCGAATTTTAATTAACCCGCGCCTGCATTCGAGATTTACTGGGAAACCGCGACACGAGACTCTAAACCGCGCTTCCCTCGTAATAAAGCCGGTGGTATTTGATTCGTTATCGCATGAATATCAGACCGTCCAAACGAGTCGCGTCAGCAGCCTTCAATTATTTTAACGGAGATCCGAGGCTGAAGCTACCTCGCGAGCTTTCAACTAAGCCACCGAACCGTGTACTCTACGTCGAGCAGCCGCTAAAAGATGACGCCAGGTCTCTACGAGGGATCACACTTTGCATAGGGCCTCCGTGCGTTGTAATCTGGGCTTTGTAATTTCTGAATAATGTCGCTGTTAAAGGATAACCGTGGATAAAGAGAGAATGTGGATTACCTGTGAGTACCAAGGACTATCAAGTGGCCGCGCCGCGGTTCATTCGCTTCCTTGCCTCGTATAAGCTGCGCGAAACCGCACGATACAATTGAACAATTAAATTTCGGAGTTTGCTCGTCAACTCAACCGAAAGCTTTAAGTCAACTCCGACCCAGCGTTCCACTAGACAGCATTTCGAATAATCGCTTTTACCTCCTGCATAATCCCTCGACAGTGTGCGCTGCGACATTAAACTTTTAATTACCCCCTTTCGCATAAGCGACATTAATCATCCTTCGTGAATAACTCCACGTTTCCGCGTTCTTCCATGGACAAGTGTTCCTTTCTCTTCGCGCTTCCGCCCTTTTTAGGGTCGGCTCCGTTCATCGTTTCTTCTCTCCTCGGTAATACCGAGTCCAGTGCATCAAGGCGTATTCAGTTCACACGCGGAGTCTAAAATCCATTTATACATGCACTTTGAACTTTCCTCGGAAAGGGATGAGCTGTCGTCGGGACCTTTCCTCGCGCGTGCTCTCGTGCTCTGTTCACGTACTCCACTCGGTCCGACGACACAATCGTTAAATGCGGGTCCTTTCGATTCAGAGGACTACCAAGATTTGTAAATGCTGAACTTGGGTGGAGGATTGAAAAGGAACGCGGTTTTAAAAGTTGTTTTAAAAGGTAATGTGAAGTTCAACGATGTAAAAGGAGCCCCGTGGAAGAAGTGGCAAAGCTCGCGTCTCATCCTCGTGAGATTAATTCATTTTGTTCTTTCCGTTTATAGCGCTTGCCAAGGACCAACTAATTTCTTCGTATAAATTTCACCGACGGTGAGACCTCGAGGGTCGAATACAATTTTTTCCAGTACATCCCTTAGCTCGAATTTATCTTGGAATATACACGCGCCATTTCAGAAACCGTAAAGTACTCCCTGACAAACTTTACCAACGATTTAACGGAGAAGAAAAATTGTATGGCTTTCTCGAGCCTTGTTCGGTCGATCCCTCGGGAGATGCACTTTCGAGGATGAGAAGGAGGAACAGAAATCTGTCGTCTTTGGGTTCACGATCGCACTCTCCATTGTGATTGGCCCTTTACTCGAGCGGGCTCCTGAGAGATCGACTTCGGACGGCAGAGAAGCTTTTTCGAATAGACGACGACTTTGAGAGCATGTCGAGTGATTACAATGAAAGGAGAAGGAAGGAGAGAAGAAGAGAAAGTCATTTGAGTTTTCTCGATTCACCGTAAACGGGATGGAACCGAAGGAGAAAAATTGCTGGGTTAAGAAAGAGAAGGTAGGACAAGAATGCGAGAAAGGAATTTCCACAGCTTCTGTCCGTGGCGTCACTTTTTCGTTCCAGGGAAGATAACACGATTCTCAGATGTCCCTCGGAAGCCGTATGGTACGTTTGGGATTATACTCGGAGATCGTCTCACAACATTTTCAAACCCTCGAGAAATCGTCGGACCCTGCGAGAGAACCCCTTGGTTTCTTATCCCACGAAATCCTTTGGATCTATCGAAGAAGAATCTCAGGATATTAAAATTCTTTATAACGTAATACGGGAGAGGAGGCGGATCTTCCACCGGATAATTTTTCCAAGCGCAAATATTTAATTGGGAAGTCGCAGCTGACGTTCTCTTCCCTCCTTCCTAACTCCTCCGTCGACTTCGTAATTAGATCGAATCCTGAAAGCCCAAGGGACGATCTTAAATTCTCTCAGGACTATCGGCGATGAGATTCAATTTGGCTTGATTCTTCGTTCACGCTTTCATTATCGATCGTCCCAGTTTCGCGATTCTAATGTTATCCGCGACACGTCGCGATGACCTTTTCACCGAACTTTTTAACCACGCGGCTCGTAAGTGTCCTTCTACTTTATAAAAGGATTCTTCCGTTAACCACCGTGTCGCAAAGCCCGGCCTCTTCGAAGGAGGTTTTTTTTCTCTCGCGGAGGAAAAGCTTCATCCGGACTTGAATTTTTCGCGCGGCGTGGAACGAGATTTCCATTTTTCTAACCACCTCACCGAGCATAGGGGGTGGAAGAGCGAGGTTTCATGCATACCCCGATCCAGGGATTTCCTCCGCTCGCTCGCTCGCTTCCAAATCAAGCACGGAAATTAAACGGATTTCGCGGCGCGTTCGTCCTCTCCTATCCATCTTCTAAATTTGTTTTATGTTTACCATCCTCTCTGCCTACTGCGTCCTGCCACGTTGTCCCGGATTCCACGTTGCACGCACTCCACGATATAGCCTTCGCCGATATTATTAAACACGAATTCCACGGTACTCGATAATTGTAGGATCCACGATGGCTGAACTTCCGTATCCGACCCTTGTCCGATATTAATACAATTTCACAGGTAAGTAGCATTTACTAAATCTAATCGAACACCGTAGGTGTGAATTTAAAGAAACGCCTGCTTTCCGAGATATTGAATTTTTAACTACGTTTAATTTTTTAGATTTTTACGTAAAAAAAAGTCTAAAATTCAGAAATGTTTTAAACATATTAAAAACAAGAAATATAGAAAACAATTTTATGTTTTTTTCGTAATTATTCACTTGTGGGGAGCCACCTCGGATTTCAATGTCCTTCACATATGTTATCAAGGTCATCACCCTGAGTTATGTTGAGAAGGTTAGGCCTACCACGCACTCAAGTTTAAATTATTTTTTTATTACGCGTGCCGTGCCTAACACCTATTCTATTACACCTGCCTAACCTGACATTTTGTAGAATATCAGTCTTCCTCTTACGTAAAAATTTCAAAAATTCTTGATTCAATCATGTAATTTTCAAATTGAATATCTCGGAAACCAGGCGTTTCCTTAAATTCACACTTATGGCGTTCGAGTGCATTTAATAAGTGCTACGTACCAGTAAAATTTTATTAAGATCGGACGAGGGTCGGATATGGAAGTCTTACCTCCACGATGAGTATCGATTTCTCGACAACAAGAATCCCTCACCTTCATGCTCATCTTTTAAACGAATAGTCAGATACAATTCAATTGAAATTTCATCCGCGCGGCAAAATTTCCTCGTGCCTGCCGAAACGAAAATGTTCACTTCTCTTCAAAGCTTTTCGCGCGCAAGCCTCCAAAATTCTCTTGGCTTCTACCTTCTCTCTCAACCTCGTCGATTCGCAGTCACATGCATTAAGCTTGGGAATTTTACACCGGAGCCGGGCGAACGAAGTCACGGAAAAGTTAATTGGGACCTGTGTGTGCGCGTGAGAGAGTTTTGCTTTCTTCCCTCTCATCCTCAACCCCTCAAACCCCTACTATCGCACATTCGGAGAGTGCAGGCCGAGGCAAGTTCCACACGGGGCAATTTATAACAGGATGAATCGCATCCGGTTGTACACGGTGGAGCACGACGACTGACATTTATCCGAGAATCGAAATTACGAGAGAGAGTTTCCAAAGCCCTGTCCCTTCCCTCGGCTAGCAGACTTCTAACTAACCCAGTAGACGGACATTTCGCATCTAGAACGATACATGCTACTGAATAGCCAGGGATGTTGGGGATGTCCGAGAGAAATCAGCACCCGGAACAGTTAGTAAAGGACGTGAGGTAGAATTTGCGCGAGCGAGAGTGGACCCTACTGGCAAAGGGATCGAAGTGAGCGGTTGGAAATTTCAGTTCCACGTGGAAAGCGGAAATTTAATTCTTCAGATCGGAATTAGTGTCGAGAGAATTAGAATAATACAAATTTGGAAAATTTGTATTTCTCTGCGAAGGGTTTCAATACGGTCTCCATAAAGTTCCAAGAGAAAACGGAAATTTCGCCGCGGTTGGAGTAAGTGTCGAGGAAAGTAACGCGGAATAGCTCGGATGCACAGGCACGAGTCTCTCCGGAAGAAAAGAAGAGTCCTCGTAAACCTTCGAGAATTTTTTCAGTTACCCCGGTGGGAATTAGTGGCACCGGGATCAGCACTTAGAGCGTTCAGTAATTAAGGTCCCTACCTGCCAACTTTACTAGTCCCGAATGAGAGAAGCAGGAAAGCTGGAGAATGAGAAGGGATAAAGCGAGGGTGAAGGACGAGCGCGGGTTAATAGGCGGGTCCGCTTTAAAGTGGAAAAAGTGAGAGAAAAGTTTTACGACCGGCCGGAAAAGTGTGTCTACTCGATAATTGCGTGATCGATGATGTCGGATCCGAGCACGTACCTTTGAGCAACCCTAACCACCCCCGAGTAACTCAAGTTCCCGGAGTCACTTCAGCTTCGATAACGAGAACGTGCATTATCGATCGATTATCCATTTTGAAACTTTCTCCACTCCGGAGGAAGAATCGTCGCGCGGTCTCCTCGACGATTCGCCTCGGAGGCCTTCGCTTATCTTCAAGGTCAAATTACGAACAACGATAGCGCGTAATTGCGAGCGACCAATCGGCACCGGCGGCATCGGCACGCAAGAGAGCACCCAGCCACCCAGATAATGTACGCAAACGCGATATTTGTGAAAATTTATTGCCGCTGGTAGCGGAGTACACGGCCGTTCTAAATATACGACGAAGATTGTCGGTGGTGGGAGATTGGATAACGAGAGAGGTGGAGAGGGTCGGGGGAGGGCCCACTTAAACCACGTTTCGCACGATGTAATAGGCGTAAAGTTATACGCCAATAAAATTACACCTTGGGATGGTAAAGAGGCCACGCGAGGTATCCCGAGACGTGGGCCACGTCGCGCGAGTTTAGACATTTTGGTAGTTACCTTCCCACGAGCGAATTTATGCTCTCTTGTTGGCACGGGTCCGCAAGGTAACGATCAGGTGAAATTATCGTGACGTTCCTTTAATACGCGCGCCCTACAACGTAGCAAACGAATCTGCCGTCCAACCATACCAACGAGGAGAAACGTGATCGTGAACTTTGCCGACGCGCCACCAGAAGCGAAGAGAAATTGCAGCGGCGTAACTAGAAAGTCGAAATATTATTGCTCGTATTTCTTTGTCGTTCACAGTGACAACTGGATTCTTGCGAGTCTCTCGAAAGGAATTTCCGTGCCAGACGATGTTTCTTTTGCGAAGGCCTGGTGAAATGGAAATGTGTGTCGCGCGTGCGTTCACGCTAGTTGAAGAACTCCCTTCGACTGGATGCCCCGAGGAAATGCAAGCGGGGTTGAGAAACGTTTCGGTGTTTTTTCTTGCGACACGCCGCCGCGCTCTCGGTCCGTTCATCGTTGTTTACGCAAACCGTTAATGCCGCTATCCGAGAATTTATTAGCAGCGGTAGTGCGCGCGCGGGACTTCCCTCTCCCGTGTATATAAACGCTGACGGGGTAGCTCTTTACGTTCGCCGTGTTGTAAAAAAAGAACGGAATGCCTGAAGCGGGCGAATAAAGTGCAACGCGCAGAATTCCCTTACGTCTTAAAAACGTCTTGGTAAAGTACGTCGAGAATCACGAATTCTCGCATCCTCGAATCAATCCCTAAGAAGATAAAAACATGAAAAATTAGCAAAGAAATCGAGCTGGAAAAACAGTCGGATCAATCCGTAAGAAGATAAAAAACAGAATAATTAGCAAAGAAATCGACTCGGAAAAGCAGTCGAATCAATCCCTAAAAAGATAAAAAAAAAGAATAATTAACGAAGAAATCGAGTCGGAAAAGCAGTCGAATCAATCCCTAACAAGACAAAGAAAAAGGAAACTTATCCAAGAAATCGAGTCGGAAAAGCAGTCGAATCAATCCCCAAGAAGACAAAAACAAGAAAACTTATCGAACAAGTCGAATCGGAAAAGCAGTAAAATTCTTCTACAAATATAAGCACCCATCGCGCCCCGCGCGAGTATATTAAACGAATAAGACGCCTCGCTCGGCCTAGTCCCGAATAAATATCCCAGCAGTTCGTGCGAGTAAACGCCGCGTCGGCAAATTTGCTCGCACGCTTCGCTCGCGAAGCGGAGCGGAGAACACGTCAGAAATGTCATCCGACGGTGATACGCTCTCGCGATAATGAAGGAAGTTTCACAAAGGCCTCGCTCTCTTACCTGGAACATTAATAACACTCGTATTTCAGTATGGTATTGCGAGATTTGCCTACTGAGAATCGTTTAACCCATTGCCGCAAACGACGGCTATTGCCGTCCATTTTTTTGGCGATATGTAGGCAAACCACGGCTATAAAAAGTTGTGGCTACGAAAAGTGTGCGGCAATGGGTTAACCCTGCTGGTCTGTTCGCAATTGCTATACAGTTGTATCGTTCGGGTAACGGTACATGAGTAACAATTGGAAATATAATTAAAAAAATATATAATATGTAAAAATTAAATATGAAGTAACAATACCCCAATATTGAGAAATAAAGTCACCAATGCCTGATAAAGCAAAATTCGAAACAAAAGCACAATTCCGATTTAAATTTTCTGTCGGGTCAAATAGACCCGAACAGACCACTAGGGTTAATAAGTTGCATCGGAAAACCGGCGGGAAATTCAAACGTGACGAAACGCGATGATATCGAAAGAGAAGGCACCGAACGTTTTCCAGAGGACTTGCCGAGGTATCGGTAGCGCGCATGAGAACTGTCTTGCCGGAAGATCGATGGTGATGGATGTCACGTGCGAGCGTAAGGTCATTGTTTACCTCACGAGGAAGGGTCACGTGTTCTACGAGCATGGAGGACGCCTGGTGGTCCCTTGACGACCGGGGGCTCGTGTCTCCGGTGGTGGTCCAATTCCTGGGTAAACCCATCGTCGCTTCGTTGCTCTTCCTCTCCCGCGGTCTACCCCCCCGGCCTGTCCGTTTCGCTTCGGAAATACGGTGTAATATTTGCGTCAGGCCACGAGCGGTGACACGCGTGCGTAATCAGCGGGACGTGTGAGTGACGGCGTCGCTCATTGGCCCAGAAGGACGTTTGAGAGAATGAAAAATTATCTTGACCCTGCGTGCGAGTGATTTACTGGTCGAACGACTTTCCGAACTGACGTCTCCCCGACCTGCAGGAGAGATTGACTCGTCGATCGGCTTATTACCACTAGAACTATCAAGCCGATCGAAATGACTGGT
The DNA here is from genome assembly GCA_944319695.1 of Tiphia femorata. NCBI lineage: Eukaryota > Metazoa > Arthropoda > Insecta > Hymenoptera > Tiphiidae > Tiphia > Tiphia femorata. The sequence continues at coordinate 6,649,294 of OX090899.1, forward strand.
CAACGAAAGAAGTTTCCATATGAAAAGAAAAGTAAATGGCAGCCCGGTGATAAAACAAACGCTCTCTCTGTTAAAATGAGTGGTGGATGAAAGAAGTTTCCATACGAAAAGCAAAATTGGTAGTTCTAATGTTAAAGAGAAATTCTTGTGAAAAATTGACGCACCCGGTAATTTTGACCGGTCGGTAGTTCTAGTGTTAAGTACTAATAGCTGTATCCGGCCACGCGTTGCTGTGGTTCAGTCTGGTTAAATGGAAAAGAAAGAAATGAAAGAAACGAAATGAAAAACAATGGAAAAAGAAAACAAATTATTTATATAGACGATGGCTGTGTCCCGCGGTTTCACCCACCGTTTAATTTAAAATAGATCGGATTATTTATAAATAATTTAGAGTACTTCGGCATAGACAATATTTTTAGTCATATTTTCATGTGGTATTAGTATATACGTGAAACGGGGGCTGGGCTCAAGAATTGGGCTATGAAATGTAAAAAGAATTTTTCAAATCAGACTGATAGTTCCACAGATTAGCGCGTTCAAACAAACAAACTCTTCAGCTTTATTATATTAGTATATAAAGTATAGATTTCTCTTCGCCCGAGAGAGTTTGGTAGTCGTTAATCGACGATAGCCGGGTAGTCGATCATTTTTCCTCCACATCTCTCCCCTAACCCCCGAGAGAATTAATTTCGCGAAGGGAAGCAGGGAGTAAGCTGTGGGTTTATAATGCGACGAACGAAACGGGGAGAGAGAAAAGTGTCACCGATCGAACGTTAGAATTTCGCTGAGGACGTAGTCTCTCGCGTTACTTGGACCACCGTCGGTGAAAAGCACCCGCGTATTTCGTCGAATCGTCAAATCTCCATTACGAGGGAGCGTTTTAACGGCGATTGCGATAATTAAATTTAATACTACGAGCAAGCGTATCGGATATTGTAAATGGAACTTCGATGTTCACGTCCACCCACTCTCTCTCTTTCGTAGGGAACGAGGCCGCGTCGTAAAAATCAAATTCTCGATTCTCCATCCCTCGGACAACGATCCTTCGACGTATTCCAAAATTTCTCCCTATCCACCCATCATCCGGGACGTTTACCATGGCATCCTGTCGTGCATTCGCGTAGCGCATCTCTCTTCGGCGGATAGTCTATCAAAATAATCTCACGTTGCGATAACTCCTTTTTTTCCATCTCATTCGCGCCTCTTCACTCCCTCTCCGTTTCACAACAATATTGGAAATTCCACGATCGACGCGCGATGGAAACGAGCAGCGATCGGTTTGGACATTTTTCAAAATTCCACTCGAGCACCTCCACCGCGCCGTGTTCCGTCGTTTCTCTCGTCCCATCTGGCTTTGTCATCTCCTGTTCATCTTCGCAACCGAAACCACGAGGTCTCTCGTGGCGCTGGAATGTGCGTTATCACTACGTGTAGCGGTACGTGCAATCTTATCGGGTGTCGCACAGGCGACCTCACGTGTCGGGCATAGTGATAGCGCGTCACGTTGTACCCCGTGAGCGCAAAAGGGGTGGAAGAGTCGGAAAAGGGACAAGGGGTTGACAAAGTGGCGAATCGAAGGCGAGTCTTCTCTCTCGATTTCCGACCCCGCGACTTTCGCGGTGGAGAGAAGCCACTGGTGCACGCCCCATTTCTCTTTGTCCGCTTTGCCGTGACACGACGGATTCGCAGCTTGATTCGATTATCGAGCTACCTAGAAGCAACTGCAGCTTGCAATCGCATCGACGCTTTCACGGTATTCTCGCGTTACGTTTGCTCCTCGGTGGAAAGCTTCCATAGGTTTTCTCGAAGGTTCGTCTTTTTTTGAAGAATAAACACTTTCCACTGGAGGCTTTTCTCGGAAATCCCTTTCGATTTGAAAATGTACTTTGAAATTGTACTCTGCGCTTCTCGTTGTAGCTTCCTCTTCTTTGTCGTGGACGAGACTCTTTGCGAACGCGTCCGCTCACCCTTCAATGAATCAACGTATAATCTGTTAACACTTTGACCGTCATGATGGTCATCGGTGAGCACCAGAAAAATCATTTAAAAAATCATTATGCTAATCGCAATTTACAGCACTTTAAAGGATCATACGAGCCGTTTATTTTGAAATTGGCCTAAGTCTATTTTTTAAAAAAAAAACACGATATCACATAATTCAATAATTTAGTGCAATAATTTAATGTTAGGGTTTTTTGCCTAAATGACCTTCATTATACCTTCAAAGACCTTAATGTTGTACATCATTGGATTCGTCCTGATAGCCTCTATCAGAAAATAAATACCAAAACATAGCACTCTATTTAAAAACACAAACTTGACCTTCAAATCTCTGAAGCGACTCCACTTAGCGACAAAACACTAATGTCAAATAACAGCCCTCTTTGTCCCATGCAACTATTGTATCAAAAAGTTTTCGACTACTATCATACTGTTGGAGTTATTCTAGGTGGCAATTATTCGGGCCTGACCCTGTATATTGTACAACGTTTCCAGTTTCAAAAGAAGTCAAACGCAGATAACTATCGTCGCCCCTCAACGTGTCCCGTCAATCCAAATGGTGACCGGTGTCACCGTTCGAGTTGCCGCAACAAAATCAGCGGTGACCGAGAGGGACCTCTCGAGTGCAAAGAGTTAATAATTGGTAATACGAATTTCGCGTTAAAACGAAAAGAATGAATTTATCGGTGTCGAAATTAATCCTCGAAGCCACGGTGAAATTTCACGTGGATTCCACGCTTAAAAGAATTCCTCGAAGAATTCTGCAGCAGCCAGGAGGCATGAATGCCCGAATGACCGTGCCTGTGATTCACCGTATCGCTCTATAATTTCCGCCCCCTTCTTTCTCCCCGGATGTAGCGGCGTCGTGTGTTTCGCGTCCGAGGAAGGAAAGCAGAGGGTGCCCGGTGTTACCTAGAAATTGAACGAGCCGGAGAAGATGGGGTAGTAACGGGGTGGTGGGTCGACTAGTAAATTCCAGAAATAAATGGAACGCCAAGGCCGTCGGAGCGTGGATAATTTGAGGGAAAGGACCGGAGACACTTAAAAAAGTAGAAGTAAGGAAGGAAGCAGAGAGAGAGAGAGAGAGAGAGAGAGAGAGAGGGAGAGAGAGAGAGGGCAAGAGAGAGAGAGAGAGAGAGAGATCAATTTTATTAGCGTTCAGGGACAATGTCCCATATGAACCTAACAGAAAGTGCACACAAGAATAGGAACATAACATAATAAAAACAAAAAAAACCAAGCTAAACTTAACTTAATCTAATAACGACTGAGCACAGAATAAATCTAAAATTCAAAAAGTACGCGCATTATATTAAACTAACAAAAGTAAGGCCAACTTAAACATAAACTTTCCTAAGAACTAACAGTAGTATCCGCCGAGTAAAGAAGGCGTGCTTGCAACTTATTTCTAAAACTAGTTAAAGATATGGCAGTACGTACATTTTCTGGCAAATCATTCCAGAGACTGCATGATAAAGAAAAGAAGGATTTCTGAAAAATAACCGTACGGCAAGCTGGAGTAGCGAGATCATGCGCTAAGGCTCGCGTGATCCTGCCAGTCACTTCACCTCTGCGCACATAATTCTGCGCAAGTTGACTAGGCTCACCAGTACTTAAAATACAATAGGTAAACGACGCAACAAAATAATTTCGAGAGAGAGAGAGAGAAAGAGAGAGAACGACGCGACGCACTATGGGCATAAAGTCGTTGTTTAGTGCCAAAGGTCGTTCGATTGCTGAATTTCGAACCGATTGCGATGAAATTAGTCTTAACATACGCGTTATTTATTGTACTATAGCAGAGACCTGCACTTTTTTTGACATCGCAATTTGTTAATTAATACAAAATCAAAATTGTTCGAAACTTTTGGCAATCATTTTTTGGTCAGGGTGTTCATAATTCCATCGATCTTGATATACAAGGATTTTCGGGTTCGCTGATTACGAAACCGTGACACAAATTTCAAAATTCAAAATGGCATAGCACATCCTTGCCACTTTAGAAACGGATAACAAGCGACGCGCATAGCACATCTTTCCAGCTGACGAGGTTAACAAATTGTAATATCAAGAAAAGTGCAGGTTTCCGCTATAGTACAATAAATAACGTGTATTTTAAGACTAATTTCATCGCACTCGGTTCAGAATTCAGCCGTCGAACGACTTTTGGCACTAAAAAACGACTTTATAGTGCGACGGTGACGAGCAAGTTGTGCACACAGAAAACGGAACGGAAAGTGACGGATGAAAGTGACCGAAAGCAATCGAAGTACTCGATCGGGTGGCAAACGGAGGTACCTTCGCGCATCGAGCCAACGTGCATTTGGGATCGTTAAACGACGTTTTTTTCAAGCTTGCACCCCACAGTCCCTCGAGACTCTAAGCTAAAACCACCTCGCTCCGCTAATCGTCTCTTTAGCGCGATCAATTTCCCCGGAAATAGAGCTCGAACCCTCGTCCTCTTTTTACTACACACTCTCACCTTTCGTGCCCACTCGCGAAGGGGTACGAAGCTTTTCCCGCGCAGTCACTGAAATCCAATTATCAGAGATTCGAGAACTGCTCCTCGTCGAGCGAGCGGAAAACACGAATTTGAAAGGATTCGGAGAAACTCGCGCGATCGGAGCGTTAATTTTACCCCGCGACAAATAATGAAGCACGAGTTATAATTAATCGATGCAATTGTCTCAGCCCTTCCGGCTGTAATAATACTCGATTTATAAGTAAACTCCGGCTATCCGGGCTCGAATTAATTAACGATTTTCAGCCTGTTGCCTCGAGATTGTTCCTCGATGAATTACGCCCCGTCTGGAAATTATGTTACGTCGCTGATACGACGAAAGTGATGTGATCGGGAGGATGGTGGTGCCTGACGTTTCACGCGTCGATGGAATGAATAACGTAGGACGGACGCATGATCTTCGTGTTACTCTCCCCGTTGTCCTCGTCCCGCGTATATCGGGGTGATGCGCCAGGATTAGCTGCAGAAATAATCCCCTTGTAGCGTGGAGGCGATGAACAGTGGCGCGTTGTCACGCGCTTCGAGGTTATGGGGGATTTAAACAGGTGTTAAGCGTGGTTTAACCGCACGCTCAATCGCCAACGCGCTTGCGAAACGCGAGTGGGAACACTAACGAAATAAATGACGCGCCGCGCCCCGTGTACCGTGGGATAAATTCGATTTCCGTAAAGTCTCTTTGAAATACGCCGCGCTTTGCCGCGGCGCTCGTGAAATTCGCTGAATTTTTCAACATCGCTAATTAGCTCGGTGGGTGCAGTGCCTTTGAGAGGAACCGAGGGCTTTTGTGTTTTAATATCTCATACGAGAGGGAAATTTTTTATCACCGCGACCTTTCGTTTTTCCGAGGGCTACAAATCGGCGTCGCGTTGAACATAGGCGGCGCCAGAAGTGTTCATGCGGATAGACCACAGGTGGGCCAGCGTTTTTATGCGTGGGCCATATTTACCTCTACGGTCGAACTTGTACCTCTTTTTTTTGTTTGCCCTTTTAATATTAATCTTAATATCTTTTTTTCGTTTAATACAGAGGTCGGCACGAAATTGCACTTCTCGGCCGATTTTCGGAAGACTCCGCCTTGTGTCCTCCTCTTTCCCTTGGTGCACCGCGCGCCGTCAACAAAAGCCGATCGAGCCTCAAGAGCGTATTGTAGTCTCCGCAGAGTGGAGTCATGGAAAGACGAAAGAGAGGTGAAAACTTTTTTGATTGTAAACTATCGATTGTTTTCGATAGTACTATCGTTAGTTCTCCACCACTACCACCCAGGCCTACTCTTGGCGCCGCCTCTGGCGTTGAATAATTTTGAAACTCTTTATCGCGGAGGCGAATAAAAGTGCCTCGAGGAAGAATCAAGTACGATGGAATATCCACGGAGTACCTTGGAGCATTTCGATTCACCGGAAACCGTGCCCCAATGGTATTTCGCCAGGTAGTAATTCTTTCCACTTCCTTCAGCCAAACTTTCGTGTCGCGCTCTGGGAAAGGAGTTTGTACAACTCGAGGACAATTTTATTTCACCCACTCCTCGCCTTTCCTTTCGCCGTCATCTCTGCTCAGATTACCGTGCTTCCGGCTTCCGTCGAGAATTTTCACACGTGGCAGCTCGAAAGAATTTCTTCGCTCGTCCGCGGTAGAGGCCCCGAAAGTGGATGGTAAAAAGAAATGATACTTCAGCAGGTCGGACGAACTAATCTAAACTTCTCACGCTCTCCTCTCTGACTCTCAGTTTTCTGATTTCTCTTTGCACTTGGCGACGACGCTTCACGGGGGTCGCCAATTACTTCGATTCCAATTGCATTTGTTCCACTGGAAAAGCTTGCTGCCTCGACGTTAAATTTATTAGCGCCTTCTCGAGTGCACGGAAATGGGGAAGAAAAGATTGGCGAGACACGATTCGAACGCGACCAGTCCTCCTCGTCCTATATTTCTTTCAGGAGCAGAGGGTGAGTACGGAATTATTTCGTGGCAAGTGGCACATAATTGACCGAGTAGCCTCCCATACGTAAACGTTTGCGGAACGATCCACTCCCGTCATGCGTGCTTGGCTGCGAGCGTGCAGCTGCAAATTATCGGACGTGGCCCAAGGGCATTGGGAACGCGAACGAAAAGCGCGCGAGAGAAAAATATTTTCTCGTCGGAAATGTTTGCCTTTGAGAAAAATCGAAGCCCGTCCCCGCTCGAGGGGAGGAAAGTGCACGTGCGACTTTTAATGACGCGGAAAAGGGGAGCCTGGTATTGCGACTTGCTAATGACTCGTTAATAGACTCCCTTCGTTGGAAGGGTGACCGAGAGAACGAGAGAAAGAAGGAACAGGCTTTAGATGTCCTCACTCGATCAGACCCTTGCACTGAAAAAATTGTATTCTTAAAATACAAACTTAATAATTCATCTTAATAGATATTCTTAATATTATTTTCTTATCGACATTTATTCCCATAAATCTTATCTCAGTTAGACAAGAGTTAATGCTAATTTCGCTGGTACATATTCCGATAGTCACCTGCTACTTAAACATTGAAATATTAGCGAAAAATCAAAAAAGACAATAACCGAATTGTGAAGACATCACTTCGTATCGTGGTAATTATTTTTTACTTAGTGAATCATTCCATATCGCCTCATCCCACAATTTAAATTTAAATTTCAGTTATTTTCTTGTTTTATCACTAGAATGAAATATTCGAATAAGAAGATGTTTAACTTTGTTTTTACGTAGTGAAATTCAGTTTCTTGATTATTGAAATATGTTTTCACAAAAATGCATCCCTACCCAAAAGTTCGCCGTTCCGAGTGCACATCTTAACTCAATTCCTGTCGTATGGTATGGCCGGTACGTATCAAAGTCTGCCGTAGTCAAGAGGGTTAAGAAAATTCGCATCATTCGATGTGAACTTTTTCTCTCCTCGACTCTGAAATAATTATCTTCATCCTGCCACGCTTACCGGTAACGCTCATAAATTACTCCTATCTTTCCTTCCGCGAAGATGAGTTCGCCCAGATCCTCGTCAGCAGGCGCGCTAGGCTTCTATTTCGCATACCTAAGCTTCCCCAAAATCCGATATCCCCTCGTGCACGAATCGTTCTTATGTCTCCTCTGAAATGGTCTGCCTATTGAGATCCCCCGATCTTCACACGAGAGATAACAGAGACGGATTCTCGTGCGAGGATTAACGACAGTGATAACGACACAACTGGTAAATTAATCGTCAGTGGAATTTCGCGAGGCTCTGCAAAACCGGAGTAACTGTCCGAATGACTTGGGCCAAGCCTGGAGCAACATTTAACCACCGACTTCGTATACAATTGAGACTACGAGGGCGTCGTGACGGCTCGAATTATTACGGTAACTCCCGAGGTTCACGAAACTGGTCACGTCATTTTGTCGGTGCTGATACGTGAAGGTGTTGATGCTAATGGTATACAGCAGAGGCTCGTCCTTATTTAGCATCTGTTTACACACCAGTGAACCAGTTTGTCGTTAGTGTGGGACAGAGGATGCGCGCATGCACACACCCACACGATGCGCTAAGCCATTATAAACGGTAAACCATACATGCAATTACACGCACCGAGGAGAACACATTATCAGGTACAACTAGCTAGCTACCTGCTAACACACAGCCTCGTACACGCGTCGAAAGGCAAAGAGCAGGATGCAGGGACTGTGGAACCTCGGCTCAACGTCTTCAACGCGGACCGTGGAGCAGCGCGAGAAATACGAGGATTTAATGGTCGAGCATTCTCTAGGTAGAATATGAAGATTGTTGGTAAGGTAATTCATGAATATTTGTAGCGCACCGCGTAGAGAATATTTTGTGAGCGAGCCGGTGAGTAAGAACGTAGAAAGTAGTTTATCCATGCGCGTGGTCAGACCCAGTGGTCGGTATTTACCATAGACCAGGGATGCTCAACTAGTTTCTTCCAGAGGCCTAATTTCAAATTTTGACCATTAGCCGCAGAGCAAATTTGTATCAAGTTATTATCTCTTCATTGTCCTGAACACTCATAACAAATTTTCATATTTTGCAATACGCTCGCGGACCGGACATTGAACATCCCTGCCGTAAACTTATACTCATAGACCGCGCGTTCTGTGAGAGACGCTGAAAACTACATTAAAACGAGAGAGCAATCGTCAAAGTGAGTGTGCTCTGTGTAACAGAAGCGTTGGTGAGGGAATAAGGAGAAAAGGAGAAGAGCGTTTACGGTGCCGTTTCCGTTATCCTTCCCCTTCTTGTTTTCATCCTCTCTTATCACGGAGCGTGAGAAAAGGCCTCACTTTTGCTTTGTCTTTGTCCTTCGATGTAATCTTCAACGCGCCCATAAGGAGGCGCAGTCTATGAGTATAAGTCTGTGGTATTTACTAGTGCCCCCTATTACACGTGTATTTAATTCTTTTTTTTTTAAACACGTGTATCGGGTACCCGCGTGTAATACACGAATACACGTACTACACGTGTATTTAATTCACGAACACTTCAAAAATCATGAGAAAATTTTCGTTCTAAGAAATATAAAAAAAGTGTCGTAGAGATACAAGAAATATCTATATATGCAAATACATACAATCTGGCACAAGATGTAAGATGCTGTGATAAAAAATTCTTTTAGTTACCCGTGTACACGTGTATCTGCGGATATCCGTGTTAGATATAACGTGTCACGTGTACCGGTGTATTTTAAAACACGGTTCTGACCGGGAGCTCAAGTATTTACTCGAGGGGTCAGTGGTTATAGTCAACGCAGAGTCAGACGCAATTTCTATAGAACGTTTCCTACCGCCAATTTTCTTTCGCGCGTGTATTCAACGCGTTCGTCATGCGTGCAGCAATCGACTCACTTTCTCCATCACTGTGTCCTGTCGCAAGTTCGTCCCTTGTTTACGAAAAATCGTTATGCACTTAACTCCAATTTAACTCCAAAACTGAAGAGAAACTCGTTTAGACGAACTATGGGCGAACGCGTTCGACGTCGATTCCACCGATGTCCTCACCAAAATTATCAAAGCTGTTTACCACCCTCTCCTGCTCCTCTTCCTGCGATCGTGGCCAGCAGTTGCAGCTGTCGTTCGCGGACCTGCGCGATGTTCCACCTCCGAGCAACTCTCCTACCGGACTCGAGCCAACTTCCTCGAAAGCGCGAGAGCACGGCATGACCGCAAAAGGAGGAGTCGACGCGGTGAAAGTTTTCCAGGCTGGATAACTCGGTTTGCGAACTGTTCTAACGATAGATAACTCTTTTATCGTGATGCATATGTATATGTATACACGCTCGGTCATTGCAAAATCCGGTGTTTCCCCGTTACCGGACTATTTTCCCTCGAGGCACGAAGATTCCGTCTTACGAGAACAAATGTCTGGAGCCTCCTGCGGGAGAAGCATCGCGAACGAAATCTTGGTGAACGCGAATCGTGACCCTGTGAGAGAGAAATTGGAATTTTACACGACTCGGTATTATCGCAGGCTGTCGTTCGTACCCACTGGTTGGAGAACGCGAGTACGTGTTAGCTTGTCGCGCGAAATCGTCATTGGCTGCGTTCAGCAGAAAAAGCAGCTTTGCAACTGTTGTAAGATTTTTGGCTGAACGCCACCTAGCGCTTTATGCTTTTCCAACATGTTTGCTAAGCGGTCGGCATTTTTTCCAGCATAGTAAAATCTTGCATGACTTAACCATTTGGTCACAGACTTTTTCCACTCACTGCACTGAGTGCACATGTAGTTCGGAAAAGTGCGTTCAGCAGAAATCGTATGCTGCTACCAGCACAGCGGAAAGCGCTTACTAAGCTGCTTTTTCTGCTGAACGCAGCCATTATCTCGAAACAATGTTTGTGCTTTCATTTTAACCCGGAAGTAATCTTCTCTTTCATCGAACACTACGAGTGTTAGAAACGTTTGGTGGTCTGGCACGATATCACCGCGTAAACTCTCGAGTAAGAGTGCATACTACGACGCGCTCAAAGATGTTCACCTCGCGATTCGCCCGACACGACAAAAGGGGTTGGAGCTGGGAACGATGTAGGCGAGCCTGCCGTTCGATACTTTACGATGTAATTCGTTTATCATGGGGCTGTTCGTCAAAGCGAGAACCGTTGTCGCTTTATTGTCACGAAGGACCTCGGCAAGAACATACCTACTTTCGCGAAATATGAGAATAAATATCGTGCCCTTTAGGGCCATGCGCGTGGCGATCGTAGAGGACGCTATGACCCTGAGTCATCTCCTCGCGTAAAACCTACGTGGAAATTCCGTTTTCTGAAGGATAGAGGAAGTCCTTCGGTTTTAGCTCAAATTCATCACATCCGCTTCGCCGATTTCTAAAAGATCTCCGACACGCTTGGGCCATGATAAAATAAAGAGGTGCAGGAGGGATGGTGCGAAATGGGGAAACCAGGGCGAGCAAAGTTCGTTAATCATAATACATTCCCATGGTCCGGCTCGTCGGGAATGGTCGGTAATCTCGTTGGCTCGCATTATAGGCGAATTTAATCACGATAAAGAGACTGCAGAGGGACGAGGGTCCGCCCTGGAGCCGTGGAAAATAAGCGTCGGTAGGGACAAAGGCCCGTAATTTCCTGCGGCGTAAGGAGAATCGACGAGTCCTCGCACCTGAAAGTGGAAATATGAAGAAGTTTCTCCGTCGTCGGGAAAATATTATCCGTCTAAGAATTTCGGGTGGACTCCTGCAACTCCGATTCGGGACTTTCCTCGTGACATAACTCGTTTATCTCGACGCGAACGATAAGCGCGTGCTCGTCGCGTTATCAACGAAATTTTACAATCGCCCGAATGGTGCCTTCGGCAGACACTTGTAAAGCAAATATCGTAAAGCGCCCGAAAGACTCCTCTTACGCAGTGCCGTTGGGCATAATAGTCCGAGTGAGCGCGTGACGGACACGCGATATCGCTTCTGGGTCTCATAATTTTTTGGTGGATGAGAAAGAGGCGATAGAAAAACGATAAAAGCGCGTCGCTCGGGCGAAGGAATTTAAATCGAGTGCGAATAAAAGAGAACGTTCGAACGAGATGGCGATCTTCGAAAATGATCTCGAGAAAAATTGAGCCTCCTTGGGCCGCGAGGCGCAAGAAGGGAAAGATAAACGCGAGAAAGAAAGGCAGGATAACCCGTTTACGATGAGAGTTAACAGCGCGAGATAACTCGTTTATTCGATATACCGTGGAGCCCAGCGATAAGTGATCGCGTTATCGACCAATTTCCCGATAACGAATAAAATGGACCGGCTGGCTCCCGTCCCGCCGGAATTCGCGCATCTCGTTTTCTTTAGGGCCGTTTACCATCGAACGGGACGATTGTCGAGCATGCCGGTAGCCTGGGTCGATTCAAATGGAAAATTGCTTAAACGGGGAAGCGTTTCGCATTTTATCTCTAGCGTTCGCTTAACGCTATTCCTACCAACCGGTCAAATGACCGTTTTTAAAATTTCCATTAGAATTTCCTATATACTCGTACATACAACGTAATTGCATCGCCTTTAAACTTCACGGCTTTTATAAAATACATATACGTATAATACATTTTTCAATACTTTAGGAGAAGTCGTGAAATTTAACGACGATGCAATTACGTTGTACTCAAGAAATTCTAATAGAAATTTTAAAACCGGTCATTTCACCGGCCGTGGTAGGAATAGTGTTAAGACTGCGTACGGCAATATCATTCGCAAAAAATTGATCACACGTGTGATTCACTCATGATTCGAGCAGAGATTGAAAAAGTAGAAAGAAACCGTTCGCGAATTTTCACCTACGTTCATTTTTTCGAAGGAAATTAAAGCAACTGCAACGATCACTCGTCTTACGTTCGCTAATAAAAAAAATGATGGCCAACGTATCAACCTCATTGTATCGGGTTCCATCGTCCATAATATTTCCCGATAGATTTTACCTTCGATACTGCCTTCATATAGGAGGTTACAGCGCGCGACAGCGCGCCCCGAACAAATTTGTTCTTCATTCTTATGTCCGTGAATTAATGGCCTGTCTATCCCTTTCTCCTCCTCCTCCAGCCTGCTCTCCACGTTTAACGTCCTCCTCTAAACGACCAATGCAATTACTTGTAAGCGCGACGAAGGAGGATATTAATCGGCGGCGTAACTAAGACTGCAGGCAGATTCTTCTCCTTCATTTCGGGCTCCTCTCGTTAAACTTTAGCGCAGGCTGGTTGCTTGTTCGCCAAACAGAGCGCGCAAGATCGTTTCGCTGTTAGTCGTAATAAGGGTATCGTGTGTACCGAGACGAGTTTTATTACAGAAAAGGCTCCGCCTCGTGGTAGGCAGTTCCGCGCGCTCCACCACAATGGAACATATCATTTGGTCAACGCGTTCAAACGAGCATCCCCCTCGGGAAATTTGAAATTTTAATTGGGAAAAACGATTCCGCCTCGTGTCTCTCCATTACGGTGGAACGAGCTCGCATTCTCGTCCTTTCAATTATTCTGGCAGTATCTCTTGCTTTTTTTTTATATCTCTCCCTTCTTTCTTTTTCGTTCCTCATATCTTCGAAATAATCCTCGGCTATGTGGTATAAGATCAATGTCCCAGTTTCCACTCAACTCCTGTTTTGTATTCACTATTGAACTATTCTTATTAACCCTTTCGCTCCGAAGGCCATATATATACGCCCTCGAAGAATGAACATTCATCTCGAAAAGTGGGCGCTGTGGTACGAAGAGCGTACATCTACGTTCATACCGTATATGTATACATTTGTTTCATATTTTACATATGAAATACTTTCATTTATCGAGTACCTGCCGTATCGCATGCCTTATTTTAAAAAATAGAATGATATTACTAAATATAATAAATTTCATTGTAAAATTTACAGAACAAGAAACGACTTGTAATTACTTCGTAGCATTCCGTACCTCATTGTCGATTAGACAGTGTCAGTAATGCTCTCCGTTCATAGTGATCATATTTTGTCACAAGTGCGCCGTAACGAAAAGGTTAATATTAATATTCGATTGATAAAATAAATTACAGAAAAATTAACTATTCATTATTTATATGCTCCGGCATAAGTTGCATAGGCTTGCTGCTCTCTAGGTAGCAGCGCTTTGTTAAAAATAAGTTTCATTATCCCAGTAGTCGTTGTAGTTTTAACCCTTTGACTACTGTTAGCGCTAATAGGCGCTTACTAAAGTTGCTCTTGTATTACTGTCGGCGCCTATTGACGTTTGAAACAAGTACCTTCGTGGTACTGTAGGCGCCAATGGGCGCTTGACTTACTTTGGTCCGCTGGTACGATAGGCGTCAATAGGCGTCCAGGTCAAATTTCGCCTGTTTCGCGACTGATTACCGTTTTATAATTTTATAATTGCTCTTATGGCAATGTAGGGGCCTATAGTGTTAATGTAGGCCTATTTCGTTGAACCTATTTTGATTCACTGTCACGAGCGTCATTACATTATTAAATGAGATTATTAAATATTGTGAAAAAAGCTTAAAATTAACGTTCACTTTTGAGTATGTGCCCTAACAATTCAAAGCAGAACATTAATAAATAAATAATATCGGTTTAATGTAATGGAATTCGGTATTTTGATTATTTCAAAATATACTTCGTTGTTCTCGGTGTACGTCGCGACTGAATTCCTATCGTATGATACGGCCGGTGTGTGTTCATGGTCTGCCGTAGTCAAAGGGTTAAATGAGTGGAAATAAAGTCATTGACTTTATCGCATTTTTGTCGGACTGCAAGATAATCCGATGCATCGCAGTATTTTCTCTGGTGGGCCCTGCAGGCAACGTTCTTCCGGTTGCGTTAACGAAAACAAATGTATGTTTAATGAGAGGACGGCTCACCGGAATACTCTCCTTTCGCGGTAAGCCCGATGTTGTTTTAATTAGCGTTAGCCACCGCCAACGCGTAGTCCGGGCAACAGACTGCGGCCACTGTTGGCCCGTATCTGCAGATAGATACCGCATAATGAACAGGAGCGTAAAGGCCCCTCCTTAATTACCTAGTAACATCCGTGCTTGAAGTTGGTTGTTTTGAAAATAGAGGGCTCTCTGTCTCTCTATCTCTCGAGGAGCAGAGCGTGGCCATTGGCGAAGCCTAGGGCCCGTGAATTTCGCGAACTTACCTTATCGAGCTGCTCGAGCCCGAAGGCCCGATAAAAGGCAAAGTTTCGCAGATATAATTATCGAAGAAAGAAAGAATTGTCGCTTCTTTAACGACGGTCAAAAGGGTATAGGGTGAAGCATAAAAAAAATGAAGAAAAAACACCTGGAGCAATTAATATAATTGGGAGGGCGCACGTCGAAGCGAGAAATGTTTGGAATTTTTCGCCTCCGTAAAAGCTGTGCGCGAGATACGATGGGACGCGAAAAGTTTGGAACACCGCTTAATGGATATATCGGTTGGGCATTGTTGCTGTGTCGGAGCCTCTATTTTTGCGATCCAAAAATGTAAGCACATGTCGAAAGCATTTTCGAAACTTCGACAATCCACGTAGGACGAATGCTTAGGTCAAAGTGTCGAACCCTTCGAGACCAGCTATCCTGGACGAAGCAGGAAAGTTCGCGCTCCTTGTTCGCACACGTGTACGAAACCTTTACACGCGAGCGTGGAAGTATCGGAAAACGGGAGAATGCCGGTCCTTCGCAGGACGACACTTCGTCCCAAGAGTTAACAAGTTTTGCAGCGTGATGACATTCGTGAAAAAGTAACTCTGAGAATGTTTGAAAAATAAAATTTCCTCCAAAGTGCATCTTACGATGTCGGATGAATTCATCGAATCGTATTCTTTAACACTTAACGGACCGGCCATGTAAATTTACGTTTTTCCATTGTGACTTCATAGGACGGGCCACGTAGATTTACGTGTTTTGCTTGAATGTTTGTTTAATTCTCTTAAATATGCCCGGAAACTGGGAAAGACAGGGTAGATTCGACCCGTCCGTTAAGGGTCCTTTCTACTTTGTAATCTGGAAAGAAAAGCATTTTTTCTGACTTTTTTTCTGGCAAAGTAAAAAAGATACATAATCCATTCTTATCCTATAATATCTCTGCAATATACGGCAATAAATATTAAAATTTCAACTGCGTTTTGGGAATTAATAAAATACCGACTTATATGTTTCAAAGCAATATAAATCGTCTTCCATACTGCTGAATAGAAAATCGCCAACACAATTACTTTCCCTGTCATTGCTGGCCACGTGGTCATTTACTTCACGCCAACAAATTTCAGCACTGACTGATTTTATTAATCTCCGCATGATGTGCAGCGGTACATCAAAAGAGATCGAAATTTTAAAATTTATTGGTGCATCGATGTATTTTGATGGTATTGATATCGATTCGAAGTTTCATTTCTCACTGGGTTAAGCGTTAATCTCTCGTATCTCCGCGTCTGGCTAACCGTTACCTATCCTCGAGATCGCCGCGCGATATTCAATTCCGCGTGGATGAAAGCCGTAAAAGAAACACGAAGGCACGGAACGATAAAAACGTTGTCGCTAAACGGAATAAAGAGGGTAGAGCGCGGAGAGCGCAATTATCGGTTGCTCCGCGGGCGCGTGCCTATTTAGACGTAGAGGGGTATTTACGTGCCAATTACATTTTCCGTTACGGCTGTTTCCATAGGAAAATTTCAGCTGGGCTCGATGTACGGTGCACGAATGCAAACATAATCCCTTCTGAATGCAACCACCACCGCCCACCGAGTTTGCATGTGCAATTCGCTGATTTCCCCGCGACCACCGCACCGCAACGCGTGCCCAGAGAATCGCCCATTAAATAATTCGCAAATAGAACGCAACGAGAAATAACACCGACATCGTTAGGTATCTCTTCCATTTATAAGAACATCTCTTCCGTCAATGCTTCGATTGAAATTCATATTCCGATACAATCTCAACGCGAAACTTCCAACGTTTCTCCAACTCGACTAATCGAACTTAATCGATTATCGAATGAAAGATCGCTCACGTCACTCGTGCAAGCATCTCTTGAAAGGAAATGCGGCAGCATGCACAGGATCGCGTAATTAATTTGGAAACTCGCGCGTGAACGCGTAAGCGCCACGAGAATATCTTCGAGAGCAGAGTCTCTTGCTAAATTGTAAACGAAGCTAAGAGAAGGTTCGGTGAAGAAGGATGTGGCAGTCGATACGTAACTTCGCTAACTCGAAAGATTAAGTGCGAAGTTTCGAAGTAATCCCTTTCGATACTCGAACGGCACACGGTCGAGGGTGCGGGTATTGTACGAGCTTTACCAATAAGGAACCTCATTACCCAACTTTCTAGAGAATTCACGAGCTATGAATAATTGACGACCTCCACCCTCCACCCACTCTATAATGCGCGAGGTTATATACGAGACCTCGCACCCCCGCTGTAGCATCCGATTAGAAACGAAAGAGAACTTCCGGCTGGATGTCGGATTATTATTATTATTATCGTTATTGTTAATAATAATGAGGTGTAACGATTGCGCGTGGGATCAGCGAAGCGCATCGTGTCAGCAGTGTTTATCACGAGTCTCGTAACAAACGCGCTCGTTATTGCGACCAATGCCGAGCCAATTCTGCTCGAGAATGAAATCATACATGCGATAATAGAGCGAGAGAATTCCGTGGCGTGTGATAGACGAAGAATTTACGGCGGAACTTCCGTATCCGACTCTTGTCCGATTTTAATAAAATTTTACAGGTAAGTAGCATTTACTAAATCTAGTCGAACGCCATAAATGCGAATTTAAGGAAACGTCTGCTTTCCGAGATATTGAATTTTTAATTACGTTTCATTTTTTAGACTTTTACGTAAAAAGAGAACTAAAATTCAAAAATGTTTTCTTGAAATGTTTTATTTTATATATCATAATGTTTTTTTTAAATATCTTGCGAGATTATAAATAGTAATTTATAAAAATATCATTGAAATACACACTGAAAAGAAGAAACAGAAAAGAAGTTTTTTTTTTTTTTGGTAATTATTCACTTATGGGGAGCCACCTTGGATTTCAATGTCCTTCACATATGTTATCAAGGTCATCACCCTGAGTAATGTCATGAAGGTTTTAAACTCCGCTCGTCATTTATTATTTAAATGTGATAAATGGAGATTGATCTAACCAGAAAGGCCTACCACGCTCTCAAGTTTAAATAATTATTATATTACGCGTGCCGTGCCTAACCTGACATTTTGCGGAATTTCAGTTGTCCTGTTACGTAAAAATTTCAAAAATTGTTGATTGAATCGTGTAATTTTCAAATTTAATATCTCGGAAACCAGGCGTTTTCTTAGATTCGCACTTATCCAGCACTTATAAAATTGTATTAAGATCGGACGAGGGTCGGATATGGAAATCATACCGAATTTACTTCTGTTGACACGAGATTAAATTCAAACGGCACAAAAGGGTGAATTTGAGGAAAAAAGACCTCAAGGAGGAGGAGTAGGAAGATGAGAGTTTGGAAGGGTGCTTTGTAAGAGAAACGTCTCCATTTCGATAATTCGGTACGTCGAACGTCGGACGAGCTTTTCACGTGGTCGCATGCAAATGAAGGAGGAAATTTATATTTACCCTCGGATGCCAACTGCTTTCGATTTATATTCGAGCGTCCGATCGGCCGTCCCATATCGATTCGATGTCTACCCACTCTTCCGTCAAACTTTTTTTTCTCCGCCACCTCTCGGCGGCTTCTGAATAATGCAACGCTCGACATTCTCACCACCTTCTTCTTCTCTTCTTTCTTCGCTTCACTTTTTCTCCATTCGCATGTGCGCTCGCCGCTGTTGTCGCTGCTCCCACGAAGACTGCTCGGAATTGTCGTTGTCGGCGTTATGCGTTATCGGTGACGACAACCACGGCATTTATATTTAAATGTTTTCCGTCTACGTCATCGTAAGGGTCACCTTCTCGAAGCAATTCTCCGCTTTGAAAGGGAGCGAAACGACCGCGGAAGAAAGCGCGTCAAAAGCTTTACCTTTCCATTCTCGCATGGAAGCTTTTTAATCGGCGAGCGGACGAGAATTGGGGGGGGGGGGGATGGAATCGATCGAACGTCGGATAATTCACGAATGGTGGTGTGTATCGGCGAATCGAATGATACAACACTGTGAAGCGACTGGGCGAGGTCTAAATTCGTTGCGATTAAAAGTTGAAGAATTAATGGCGCGTCATCCTTGACACAGTTTCGCCGTGGGCCAATCGATCACCGTCATCGACGGTTTCGGTTGCGTTTCGGCTTCATGGTTTTCTGTCTCGTGCAGACACTCGTGAACGAGACGCGCTTCGATGAAAGTTGAAATTCTTTTCACAATTTCTTTTTTCATCTCTTTTTTTTCGTTTAAAGCCAATGTCCCAATTTCTACTCACTATGAACTATTCTTCTTAACATTAATTCGGTTGATAAAATAAGTTACAGGAAGATTAATTATTAATTATTTAGATACTCCGGCATAAGTTGCATAGGCTCGTTGCTCGCTAGGTAAGAGCTCGTTGTTAAAAATAAATTTCGTAATTCGTGCAGTCGTTGTAGTCTTAAATGAATTGAAATAAGGACATCGACCTTATTGATATCGATAAACCGAAACTGAATCTGTTACACTCGTATGCACAGAAATAGGGACACGTTGTGAGCAGATATACGGACACCGTGATTTTTGCCGAGTGGAAATACGTACCTACATCTCTTGCATTGCAGTTAATTACCAATTATTCATAATAAAAAAGTCTTTAAAATGATATTTTTTTAAATTTTACACGTAGTACGACTCCTGACGCGATAAGCGACCAATTTATTCGTTAATTGTAACTTAAAATAATAATTTAAACTACCGTTTTTAGTATCATTTGTCTTAAATGAGTAGAAATAGGGACATTGACCTTGTGCCATTGTCGCACGAGGAAAATTCGACGAGTGCGATAGTAGGTAGGGTGGAAGAGCAAGCGAAAGGAAAAGTTAAAATTATGCATACAGAAATTAGAAGACAATACGTAGACTGATTAGTGGAAGCCTGGATCACGAAGATAAATTAAATTGGCGTGAGGGCACGTCCTCGTCAACTTTTCGATACGTCGATCGGATAACTTCCGAGGGCTCCCCTTCTTCTTGCGAATGGCGCGCGAAGCTTTCCCCCTTTCTTTTCATTTCGCGCGTCGGCGCGAATAAAGTCACTTCTCTTTCCTTCGCCATCAAAGCTGGTAAGGACCGCGGCGATGTAACACCTGAAATTTCCCGAGAGACACCATCGAGGGGTGGCAAGGGTTTCCCAGCATTCTTACGGAACCGAAGTTCTTCGTGCCTCGCGAAATCGAACAGTAACTGATAAACTGTCATTGTCGTGGCCTACTTTTCCCGAGCATTCGTTCTTCTCCCGGATCATTTGAGATTCCAGGTTGTATTCCTTTCCTTCTTCTCACCCGTGCTCGTTGACACGAGACATTTCTCAGATCCGTGAGACGAATGAAAGCTCTCGAGATTTATTCTCGAGAAAAGTGGTTTCCGAGGATATTCGACGATTACACAGGCCTACAGAAAAAAAAAGTTGTTTTGGTGCCAGGAGTCTTTGAGCTGATTATTACTATATTTGTGGTACTGAATTCAAATATGAAATCCGTTTTTTTGTATCAGCTCTCCTTTTATAGATATGGCACATCCTGTAATTAGTTATTTTAATATTTGTTATATTGAGGAATAGATTACTCAAAGTAAAATAAATTCACAAAGAAACTACTTCTAACTAATCTTGTTGTTTCTTTGTATTATGCCTTATATATACAACAAACTATCAATAAATGTCACGTATATTACTACTTTGTAAGCAAATACCACACCATAAGACAGTTTAAAACTTTTAAAATGAGGTATTTCATACTGGTAATCCCATTCAGCCTCCTTGTCTAGGAAAACCGGAAAAAATAACGTAATCTCATATGATGGCAGATTACTGCTGGAGTTTAAAACGAGACTGTTTGAAAGTTCATTCAAGAAAATCTCACAAAAGAAGCTTCCGTTGCGTTGAGTGAAGTTTTGTAATTTTGATATTAAATGAGTTTTGTTTTCTCAAAAAATGTTGCATACATTAACTGTACTATAAGGTTTTATTATGGTTTGATGTCGTTAAATGGCTGTGTAAATATACGTCTTTATTATTTCTCTGATTTTTTATTTTATTACAATATATCCATACCAGCATATTATTGCTTTATCGCGCAAGTACCAACATATCACTTACGTCATCTTGAAAACTAGAGCTGACAGGGGGAAACTAATACCATATTTGGATTCAGCGCCCCCTATATACTTAAAATCAGCTCTAAAAACTTAGGCACCAAAACCACTGTTGGCCTGTGTTATCCGTAACAGAAAAAATTGTAACATCATTATCGGGTCCCGTCGATGGTAGCAACGATTTCCTCGATGTTAATTGATCCGAATAGAATTCTCATTCGTTGTTCCATAACTGCGTTTAATTGCATCTCAATGTTGCTCTCGCGCGCGCGCGCGCGCGCCGAGCGAGCTTTAATTTACCTGGCAAATGGATTTTCGATCGGCTCGCTAAAGTATTTCGCCATTGGTCAATTGCAGAGAATGCGAGCCGTTGGTGCCTGCCAAACGGAACATGGGACAATTATTCCAACTACTCGTTGTGCCACGACGTTCGGCAATCGACGCTCGAGCAGGGAGTGGAAATAACGACGATGCTCTACTTCGCGGGATACATATTGTCCCTCTTCGCCCTCGTGGTGGCCGTCAGCATATTCGTATATTACAAGTGAGTATTTAATATCCTTCTGTCAAAGGATTTCCTAAAAGCGCGTCTAAGCGTATAAAATATGTGTTACGTCGCACCGAGAAATTTCTGCGATCGGTTTATACGCGAGATAGAAAAATGTTTAGAAAAGCGCGCACGATACACTGGAAAATCTCTCACACTCTCTCGACCCTATTGCCATCTCCGATCCGAAGCGCATCGATTTCCACGAAACGCGAAGCGTGTCATTTCTCCGTGAAATATCCTCTCCCTCTTCCACCCTTCCTTCCTCTCACCTGTATTATCGGGGAGGACACTTTTGGAGAATTCAATATGCGCCACTAGCTCGCGCGTGCTCGGAGGTATATCATGCGGGATACGAATGCATTTAGGAGAGAGAGAGAGAGAGAGGGCAATATTCATAACTGGATTCGAATTGCCATAAAGCGGCATCGGGAGAATTCCTCGGTGTAATAAACTCACCAACGTATCACCGTTAAATGTTTGAAAGCGTATTTTGCGGTGGGGTTCGGGTAAATTGGACGAGGAAGAAAAATGTAGTGGAGAGAAACACGAGAGTCCCGTGCGAAGTAAATCGAGTTCCGGGCACCCTTCCGGCCTGGCAACCCTTATGGTTTATGAAACTGACGCAAGCGTCGCTTAAAAATGCATCGCCCTACGAGGAAATGGCCGGTTTAAGTGGTGAGTTAAATTATTGATCATCAGTGGCGCGCGTGGGATCAAAGTACGGATTCTGCCGCGCGTACGTTGCAACGCGAGAGAGAGAAGACGGAGGAGAAGAGGAAGAGACGCTTGAAATCTGGCAATGGGAATGAAACTTTAATTCGGAACTCCGAGTCGAATAATCCACGAGCATGCGATATCGCGAATTGTTAGTTGCATTATGCATGCCCATAAAGTGCTCTTGCAACGTGAATCGTAGAAACGGTCGTAAGGGATGATTTTACAAAAAGGAAAGCAACGAGACGCGGCGTAACTCGAGAGATTGTAATTGAACCCACGGAAGGAACAATGAAAGACGAGAATTCGTATGAAACGGAACTGAATCATTCGTCGCGCATTCATTTCTCCTGACATTCTACGATCCGATGAGATTCACCAGTGCTCGAGAATAAAGGAATGCGGAAGCTGCTGCGAAATCACTTCTCGGATTAATTCCAGGCGCGAAAATTCGTCTTGACTTTCATTCGTTCTCGAGTAACGAAGAGGTACCGCGACCGGCGCGGTCTTATCCTTTCACCACTAGGGCGCGATCGTAAAGCGTACTTCTCCTACCGTCTAATATCGTAAATATCGGTGAAGCGGGAAAATTGCACTTGTTTCACCAGTTTCATTTCCCACAATCGCGTCACGCACACCTACGCGGAATATTCCATCGGTGATTTCCCTCCTACGAGATGCGACGAGGCTCGTTCTCGCGAGCATCGTGCAGTTTCATGGCTTCGAAGATTTTCCCTTCGTGCTTTCATTGAGAAGAATTTTCGTATCGGACGATTATCGTTCTCACCAACAAAAATAATAACATAAACAAACAAGTCTCTCCCCAAACAACCTAATGAAAACTCAAAGTCTAATCTCCTCGAAGACAATTCTCATCCCATTGTTGTCCGTTACACTTATAGATACAATGAGAGAAAAGTATATGATATATCTAACTATAATGGCATAGTAACAAAATTATAGTTGGAAATATCATATTTATGGTAAATGTTGGTAGTTACTACGATAGAAGCATATTATACGCAACTATATTATGTTATTACCTAAAATTGTGGTTGTTTCAACTAAAAATATAGTACGGTTGAAAGTATATAATGGTAAGAAAAGTACCTATTTTATATAGTTAATACTACCAGAATATTTCATACACAGTGATAGAGCCAACTATATTCATATAGCACATTTTACTATACATATGGTAACAAGACAAAGGTAATAGTTCTACTATATGTTGTATGGTCAAATGAACTATAAAAATATGTTTGACGCTAAATCTAACTATAAAATATAGTGAGATTATAGTAAACCCAACCATTATTTTCTCTCAATGTAAACCTTGCAAGACCCTTGGGGCGTTACCGAAACACAAGATTTCACCCCAACACTCTTTTAATAGTGTTTAAATGGGGGAAAATGTAAAGAAGTCAAAAACGATTTTCCGTTTGTCGGTGGATGTTCTCTTTTGCGACTCCCTTTTTTCACTTTTTTATATTTCCGCCTGTCCCTTCTCCCACGCTAAAAACAAGCCGGGAGCCCCTCGATTGATATTTTGTCTCGCATTGATTGCAATCGCTCCCGCGGGATGAATGTTTCACTGTGGCGTTAGCCGTAGGTAGCTCGCGCGTACACGGGTATTGTTCTACTGCGTGGCAGACATTAAAGTGGAGAGTGCCATTCGGTACCACTGGGAAAGACGCCGCAGAATTTCCGCAATCAGAAAAGCAATCTCTCGTTGACACGAGCTCCTTTGACAATATGTTTCATCGAGAATCGGGGAACGATGATGTATTTCTCTTGATCTCATTGACCAAGACGCAAGAATGTTTTCAGTTCTCCAATCGAGGGATTCAATTGCACGAACAATTTCTTTTCACACATCCTGCTGTTCCAACATTCGAAATAATTAACGCGTGGTAGTCGCGAGGCGGTCTGAAGGTTGTTGTAAAGTTTGCAAGAAGGACAAATCAACGATGTTATTAACAGGATCTTGGAAGCCCCTCGCTGAGATGAGATGCGGTGTTTCGAAATACATGCATACGTAAATATGCAACGGGCACATAATTAGAGAAGTTTCTCGCGAAGCTCCTCCCGTCGGCTGGCCACCGCGTAAGTTTCCGTCGGAACAGCGGAATGGACTTTAAGAGTGGCGCGTAAACGAGGGAATTATTAAAACGCAGAGAAGTATTAAAATTCAAAAGCGAAGTATAACGAACGTCCAAAGGTAAAAGTTTCAGTGCTTAACCGCAATTGCCGGTTGAAGGGGCGAATGGCAGAATCTGTGGGATGAAATGCGAAAGTATTTTTGCGGAACATCGTCTGAGATTGTAAGTGGGAGGATGCTAACGAAATTCTCGAGACTTAATTAACCCCCTTTTTGTTGGCCGAGGAAAGTTCGGTCGGTTCGTTGGGGCTTTCTGCACGAAATATCTTCCACTTGTTTCGACCCGAGTCAAAACCGTCCTGCTTACAGAGAGATTATAAGTTTGGGTTACGGTGTCGTTCGACCTAGAACAATTTCGAATGACCCTACGAGATCCTCGGCGATCCTCGGAGCATACGAACTTTCTGGCGCCATTAATATCTCCGACTATCGAGAGAATAGTATCTCCGAATTAATCGAAAAAAAATAGAACGCGTAAAAGTAGAAAATTCCCCAAATACACCTAGAACAATTTCGGATGATCCTACGAGATCCTCGGCGATCCTCGGAGCATACGAACTTCCTGGCGCCATTAATATCTCCGACTATCGAGAGAATAGTATCTCTGAATTAATCGAAAAAAAATAGAACGCGTAAAAGTAGAAAATTCCCCAAATGGACCTAGAACAATTTCGGATGATCCTACGAGATCCTCGGCGATCCTCGGAGCGTACGAACTTTCTGGTACCATTAATATCTCTGACTATCGAGAGAATAGTATCTCCGAATTAATTGAAAAAAAATAGAACGAGTAAAAGTAGAGAATTCCCCAAATAGACCTAGAACAATTTCGGATGACCCTACGAGATTCTCAGCGATCCTCAGAGCATAGAAACTTCCTGGCACCATTAATATCTCTGACTATCGAGAGAATAGTGATCTCTAAATTAATTGAAAAAAAATAGAAGGAGTAAAAGTAGAGAATTCCCCAAATAGACGTTTCATGGCCAATGGCCAAGACGTTGGAGTAAAATTAAATTAAGCCTGGTGGATCTTTGACGGTAATTCGGAGTCACTTTCGTCTCCTCGGAAATGAACGCATTGGGACGCCCGGAGTGAATTTAGCTCGGTCTCCTTCGAACCGCGACGAGCAATCCCTTCTTCTCCTTTTTCCCTGTCTCGGTGGTCGATCTAATTTAAGATCGAAGCAATTAAAAGCCCCGTGGAGAAGTTCTCTTCCGAAATCACCCTGCTACTTAATGTCACCCAACTATTTCCCACAATTTTCCCTCCTAGGAATGTTCACGGCTCGCTCGAACGATAAAACGGAGTCGAGAAGTAAGCAAACCCTTATCCGATTGCCGGCATTATGGTACACCTTCTACGCGTCCGTAACGAACGGGTCCGTTTGGCGGAATATTTTCCGCTTAACTCCGTTTGGGGTGAATTGGGACGAGTCAAGGTTCCTCTTGGCCCAACTTGATTTTCTTTGACCGTTCATTCTCCTTTGTATTTTCGTCGAGGGACTCGGACGTGAGGCGGGCTGGGAGAAAAATTGATCTCCGCTGGGACGAGACGCGTACATTTTTAACACTCACGTTCGTACTACCGGCGTTTCCTACCAGGTGAGTTTTGCAGGTCGAAGATATTTGCCACGGTGGAAATAATTTTCTCTTTCTTTCTACGCCTACGAAATCGAGATACGAGAAAAGCAAAAATGCACAGTTAAAACTTTGACCGTCACGTTCATTTTCTGTGTTGTCTTTTGTTTTTGTGAACACACGATGATCTTTTAATCGGTTAGTATAATAAACTTTTTTAATCACTCTTCTGGATGTCACCGGTGACCATCGTGGACTCTAAGAATATTAATTCGGCTTGAACTGAGGACCCCGAGCCAAATAATTAAAGATGATCAAATCTATGAAATTATATATTTCAAGATTATTAGTATATAAATAATTTATACTCTACATACTACCTAAATTAAGTTTGTAATAACTGTTGCTCCGCAAAATGATATTTGTCCTCGAGGTAAAATGTGTGGCGCCATAGAAAAAACAAGTTACGGTCACACGTGACCACCGTGGCAGTCACAGTGTTAAAGGAAAGAGAACGCGGTAAAAGCTGAGGTAAAAAGGAGATTCGAATTTTTAAGTGTTCCAGGCAATAGGAATGAATGAGACGAATCGTGGAATGATACTTATCGTAAAGTTTTTCTTCTCTCTTTAACATCCCTCAAGGTCCAAATTCCTTGGTCGAGGGGACCAGAAACAATCAGCATGCATGGAGTGCAAAGGGGGACACGTAATCCCTCGAATCCTGACTTTATCGCGCTCTTACCCGGTTGACTACCATGCACGTATTATCTCGAGACACTGATACCGTGTATACGAAGTTAGAGACGAATCGTCTCGCGATACCACGATATCGTTCGACCCTACAGGAGAGACATTTTTCTTGCTTCGTTGTTACATTGAGAATTTCAATTAAGAAGTGTCAATTCCGAAATCGTCCTAAGAAAAGAAACACTACGGCATCATGAAGACTGTATCGACTTCGAAATAATATGTTCGTGGCAGACAATCGATTAATCGACCCTAACCCTTTCACAATTAAATTAAATTCGCCTAAAATTCGGTTAAATTAAGTTAACTCTCCGAATATTTTTAATCCCTTGCATCCAAGCTGAACGCGTTCGTTTCACTCCGGTGTGAGAATTTCCATCGAGTGCGGACAGTTTCGCATTTCCGCTTTTCCCAGCTCGTTGTCCGGAGGAAGGGAGGCAAGTGGAAATACCGTTCCGGAAGTCTGGTATCCTCGTACCGTTTCTGGCAAAAAGCGAGTGGCACGCGTGCTATCGACACTTCTAATTTGACGAGGTAAAACTTCGATCTCTTTCGCGAATCGGTGATAAGGTCGCGGTGGATGGATATAGAAAAATTCAGGTGGAGAAGGAAATAGTGTCGATATCAGATTCTCGCAGAACTGGCACATTTAATTAAATCGTTTCTTCGGACTGAGAGTGAATATGCTTTTAGGCCGGTACACCACGAAAGATCTTTGGATTAAATATTGCCGAGTATAAATGCCTTGGCTTCTATACAATTTTGCGAATTCTTTCAATCGTTCGTCACGTTAAGGAGACAATTGCGTGCCGTTCAGTGCACAAATCGATTAACTCCATAAATTATGTTCAAAATTATGTTACAAATATAAAAAGTAGGGACTTAATCACGTCTCTCGATGCTTAAATTTATGAAAAATGCAAAAAGTGGAGTTAATCGATTTGTCAAGTGAGCGGCACAATTGTCACCCATGCTCGAGGTTCGACTATCAAGAGACGAGATTGAAAATAATTGGCAAAATTTCCTGACGCTTCGAATTAATATTCGATAAATAAAAAATTTACCTGCATAATGAAACTCCTGTTTCCTTTGTCTTTCAGAGAATTGCGATGCCTTCGAAACAGCATCCACACGAATCTCATGTTCACCTACATCCTGGCTGACCTCACGTGGATACTGACTACTGTGATGCAGGTAAAATCCTTCCCTTCTGCAAGAAAAGCAAACTTCGATGAATCATCGGTTCGGCATTATACAGCGTTTCACGATTAGCGCGAGAATTTGCATGAATTTGTTGCTGAAACTCGAAGTGATGAGAAAATGACGAAGCGTTCGTACACGACGAGCTTTTGGTAATTATAGAAACGATGCGGTATCGAACCACTAATCGATACCACGCAACACGTAATATAACGAGCATTGTGACCTGTAATTGGAAATAAAACGGTAGATGTTGAATCGCATGGTACGCAGCGTGTTGCTTAATTTAGTCACGCTCCTGTTAAAATCTAATGCATCCAATTCACGACAAAAGTAGAAGAAAATGAATTCCATTCTACGGGCGGCGCGTACCGACCGAATTCAATTTTTTTAGTAATCGATCGAATTCCCTTCTGTTAAAGCGCATTACTAATTACATCGTGATGTAATTACCGGGACGTTCAATTATTCCGATGGCAAGTGACACGAGGACGAGTGCTGCCTGACAATTGGCTCGATTCGAAGTTCTTTTAACTCGATTAAAGCCACTCGTCCTCCTCGTTCGGCTCGGCGCACGTTCAAGGGGTTCCTCGAGATGTGTAATTTGCGGAAAATCGATCGTTGAACTTTCAGGGCATACGCTGTCCTGTAATTGAAATTTTTGAAATGGTTAGAGCAATCATGAAAATGGTTACACTTTAACGAAAAGTTTGATTATACATTTTCACGAGATAACGAATTTTCTTCTTTCATAGGTGTCTCTGCAAACCAACATACCCACCTGCGTGACGTTCTTCTCATTGCTGCATTACTTCCACCTGACGAATTTCTTCTGGATGTTCGTAGAGGGTGAGTAAATGTCGAAATCGCTTGAAAGGATCGTACCTACAACTTTGTCCACTTGAACTTTCTCCTTGCAGGACTTTACTTGTACTTGTTGGTCGTGAAGACATTCACCGGGGATAACATCAAATTGAAGCTTTGCCTGGTGATCGGTTGGGGTGAGTTGAGAAGAATGCGACATATTCCTGATTAAAAAAACGGAAAATTTGGATTTTCAACGAATGGAATCTTTATCGATATTTCTTTCAGGTCTACCGCTTTTGGTCATTACAATTTGGGGCATTGCCAAGGCCCTCGATCAAAAGACGAGTCAGAGCGGTCAGGTAAGAATGCACTCGACGAACAGTTGTGCTTACGTCCGCGATGAATTCTCGGTTGGTCAGACATCAAATTTCCGCGCAACTTTGCCGAAAACTTTCACTCACGAGTGATCGGAAATTGCAAACTGTTGGTTTCAGGAAGCGGTCCTACTGAAGCACTGTCCCTGGATGATACCGCACCCTTACGATTGGTTCTACCAAGCGCCCGCCATTCTCGTTCTCGGAATAAACGTGATCTTCTTGTTCATGATCATGTGGGTGAGTGCGGTCGAGTCGATGCCGACCTCTTCTACGAAACTTCTTTTATCGTAAAATCTTAATTGGCCGTTAGTGCGGGCCAAGTTTCGAGGACAATTTCCAAAGAACTCTTTCGTATCGAGAGCACGAAGTTGTCGTCGCGGATACTCCAGAAATGTCCGTTGCAAACCTTGAATTAACGACGGTGAAATTTCGTCGCTCTATTCGCCTATCTCAGCCAACTTTTTTAATCAGGTACTGATTACGAAACTGTGGTCGGCCAACAACGTGGAAACGCAGCAGTATAGAAAAGCCAGCAAAGCACTTCTCGTGCTGATTCCCCTCCTCGGAGTGACTTACATTCTGGTGCTGGCAGGGCCCACGGAGGGTCAAGTTGCTAATGCGTTTTCTTACGCTCGAGCTGTGTTGCTCTCCACTCAGGTAAGACAACGAGAATAACCGCGAGTCATTCTCTCTCCTTTCGAAGAGTATCGCGAACGAGGAGCTTTTAGTCGGTGACCGCCACTTACTCGTGCGAGATGCGAGAAAGACTCGTAAAAGGCGCGTAGGTTCTGAAATAAAACATGAGCAGAGGCGGCGCCAAGGGTGGCCCACCTAAAAATACACTGGCCCATCCTTCTGGTCCATCCTACAATTTTAGAAAATTTTAGCATAATTATGCCGTCCTATTCTGACAAACAAGTAACCCTACACTGAAAAAATTGTATTCTTAAAATACACACTTAATAATTCATCTTACTAGATATTCTTAATAGATAAAACTGACGTAATTTACACAATATGGTTCTTTAATCGTGCTTATGGATATAAGGTTTTTATCCTTAATAAGTTGCACCATTGTCGATATAAAAAAATACGTGTCTATTATTTTTGGCTAATCTATAAATATACCGAGTTTCATTCATAATCGCCGAGTCGGACGAAGGTAGGGGGGTTACTTGTAAGTTTTCAGCTTTTTTTTATACGAAGTTATTGTTATAATTAAAATTCTACAATTGACATTAAACGAAAAAGAAATATTAAGATTAATATTAAAAGAAGAAACAAAAGAAAGAGGTATAAGTTCGACCGTAGAGGTAAATATGGCCCACCTGTGGCCCATCCGCAGGAATAGTTCTGGCGCCGCCTATGAACATGAGATTGTATCTTGTGAAATCCAGGACGACGGACAACCGTTGGCTTCGGCGTGTTTTACGAGAACAGGCGCATTACCGATCCGATTTATCGTAGCTTTCACTTGTATCTCCTTTTAGGGTATGTTCGTCGCCCTGTTTTATTGTTTCCTCAACACCGAGGTGCAGAACACGGTGAGGCATCATTTCGCCCGGTGGAACACGACTCGCGATCTCGCGACAGGCCGAAGGTATTACAATAATTGGTCACCGAGATCGAGAACGGAGAGCATAAGGTACATCGGGCGCTTTAACGATCCGGTTAAGGGGTCAGTCTCGTGCCTCTAGGTAAATGTAACGAGAGCGTTGACACGCCGAAGAGAATGAGATAAAGTGATTCGTGAGACTGACCCCTTAAGATAAACAGTCAAGCTGAATGTCTATCGCGGAGCATAGAGATCGGCGTCGTCGTGAAATTGTGTGAAAAACTGTGCGAATATGCTCCTCGACGTTTTACGCCCCACGCTAATTTTAACAAAGTCACGAGTTCTGTATAACTTGCAGGCTGTACTGTCAGCCATCGAATCCGTATCGAAAAAGGGAGTCGACAGTTAGCGAGACCACCACCACCACGGTAATAGGGCCAAATTCAACGTTTTTAGATAAGTCTAAGAAGGCCATAACGGAGGACCTCAATGAATGAATGCTGTCCGAGAAGAGAATCTCAATGTTTTAGCAGGTAATATCAATAATGGCATATCGAGAAGCTTGATGTGCGCTTGTTTGTAGAAAGTGTGGTGGAGAGTGCGGATATTTGTAATTTGCAGGGTGAAAACGAAGGCTAGTTAAAATGCGACGTACTCTCAAAAGTATCACTAAGTTTGCACATATACTTGTATATTTGTCGCTGAGGAAATAATTTGTAAAAAATGTGTCGTTAATGTATCCGTCGACGCGTCTATAAACGTTTGTCCTTAAAAAATAAACACATCCGTACGTATTTGTAATAAGAAATTCTTTTCTACATTCTTCGAGGAGATGCAAAAACGCAAAGGCCAAGCTTATCTAAGGAAGCTAAAATTTCAACAAAAGCTTTTCGATCTTTCTACCTCAATTTTCTGCTGTATTGTAAAACACTCTAATACATTATTTAAAATAAATTATTTATACGAAGAAGCCTCGTAGTATTAATATTAGGTTTAAACAACAGGTTTGCTTGCGGTCCTACCGACTTCATGATTTTACATAACTTGATTCGCGAATGTTATATCCACAAAATAAAAGGCCAATGTTTTTAGTAATTTTTGATCGTTAAATAAAAATATTGACAAAAGTTCTTTTATCGCAAGAACATAAAATAAAGTACAATTTCGCAAGTTGATAAGAATGCTTGTTTCTTTGTGTTTAGTTAATTCCTTGAACTACGCATATGTATATAAATGCTTATATTTTATTATGATACAAATTTCAAATATATCAAATACATGCCAAACGAATGAAATACTATAGAAAGCGATGTATATGAAAATATGTAACTTTGAACAAATGACATTCGCACAGTATTTACAAAAATTTGTTTCCACGCTGAAGCTTATAAAATATTATGCTGGAGTAACATAAAACAGAAATTAAAACATTGTACCTGATCTCTTAAAGCTTTATTTTTATGATTATATACGATTAGATAAATATATATTTTTGCCTATAGCGACTAAACTATCAATTCTTGGTATTGATTTTTTAGATACACGAATAATGTATATAATATCATAAACAAATAACTGCATTTAAATGTAAAAAGTAATGCTTATTCTAATTGCATATAATACTTTCAAAAAGGATTATTATACTAGTTCTCAGGTAATATGTGCAAGAAATAACATGCATTTACTGTGTTCAGTTTTGAATATTGCCCTATAAATTATCTTGAGTTTGTTTCGAAGTTGAGTCATTATACGTTAAAAGCAGTTTATTCCATCCTAAAACCCATTTATATGCATTCCCGTGTGCATGTAAAAGAGAAATATATGTCTCTTGGTTCAGAAATATAATATTAAGACATTGTGAATGTAACAATCGTTTTCCACAACAAGAATAAGGTAAATATTACAATTCAAATTGTATATACATAATACTTTGACTCTTCTAACATTCATTAATGCTTATTATCAAATATCTTTGAATTTCTGTAATAAGAATTTATATGTTTGTACTATTGTCCTATAGTTATGCAAAGCAGGTATTAAAAAATATATTTTAAGACTGCAAGATGATTTCATTTATGTACACAAATATCTAAATCTTTACCGACCATTTAGTCGTAATTGTAGGAAGAATTGCTTACCTTAAGAAAAACTGGGATTGTACAATATAAGCATGGAATAATTATCAAAAAACGGTACTATAAATTTATGAAATGAAGTTGATTATATTAAGGATCTTATACGCATATGTATATATTTATCATAATAAATATATATATATATGTATATAATATGGATTTTTTTTACATTTAGTAATAATTTAATATTACATTAACAACTGCGTACGGTTCATATTGTTATTGTGTCCACATTTATGTAAGACCTAACAATACTTTGTACAAGTTTTATGATACAAATATATTAAGATAATTCAGTTTATATGTCATACAACATTACACTTTATAGTTTACATCTGTGTAGAATAACTGTCCCCATTTGCTTGTAATACAAGTTTTGGACTGCAGTGTGTATTCTCACAGTGCCATCAGAAAAAAAATTATTTGCCGCAAAATTTCGACGTTTTTCCACATGGTACTCGGAAAATTCAAATCTACACACTTATGCACTCGCATCAGCAAGCATCCTGCTATTCATTTTGACGAAAGTAACCGTGAGGTATCATCGTGATTTTGGTATTTTGGTTTACCATGTGTAAAAGGCAGATATCGATACTTTACCATATGCTGTGAATAATATGTATATTAATAATAATATGTACTATATATGTTGAAAATACGCAAAAATAAACCATCACTCCAACATGTACGAGTAGCGAACGCTACAATATTTTGACTAACGCTTAAATGCTTTGATAGCATTTTAAACCTTACCTTTATTTGACGCTTCATCGTAATGCAGAATAGAGTTATGAAGTACATAACGAGAATTGGCCAAAATACTGGTATATTAAAGCAATCGAATAACGTGCATATCAGTGCAAAAACTGTAGACTTCATTACGGAGTACCAGAATTTAAACTCGGGTAATCTTCTTATAAACGGCCTAAATTCTTCATTTGATCTTGTAGGTAACTCTGGACCATCGCCATCTATAAGTATACATCTGTGATAAGGACTTTGAACTTAACACAGGATCTTACAAAACCTTTAGAAGTAAATACTTGCCATCTAGATCCATAGCAGGATCAATTTTTGGAGTAAGGAATGCTATGAACAAGTTTAAGTGGTAAATTCCTAAAGCATATGTGACAATATACCACCCCTAAAATTAATAATAATGCATTTAATTTATCTAGATATCTCTGCAATATGGCGATAAGTAGGCTAAGTACTTTTTGCCCAAACTGTCCTTACCTGTGCTAGAAAAACACGGAGCATGAATATAACTATTAAAAATGTAGCAAACGCCCATCTTGATACTACATGAGGAGTCCACAAGTCTAGGTATCTTTGATATATCTGCAACATGGAACAGTTGTCATACATTACATAACATTCATGATAAAAGACCTTGAAGATGTAAATTGGCTCCAGAAATTATTTTCACAATCGGAGTAAAATTTGTAGCGATGCTCGGATTATTTTCGAAGTATACATACAGACCTTACAGATTGATTTTATTCTGGATTAAATAGGAAAGATTTTTATGGATAATACATTCCTCACTCACTTGTGATATTCTTGTCACCGCTTGACTGAAAACATTGCGTCTACCTTGACCGCCGAGATCCTCATCTTGCATCATTTTATTTACCTAAAACATAGTTTACAATGTACATTGAAGTACTTCATATTGTAATATTTAATATTGCATAATGACGGTGCCCTATCTATGTTACGTCTTATAGTACATTTATTTGACGAGAAAGCAAAATAATGCCATCGTCGAGTAAGTAAAAGAATACGTAATAAACTCTTTTCAACAACTATTTGCGCATTACGGTGAATCTAGAAATATGTACGAGTACATTATGTGTTTTAAATAACTTACAGATTCTACGTATTATTAGTACAGCTGAAAAAATCTGCATTCAGAATGCCGAGAAACTGTCATTGTTTTAAATCGTGTGTGCGACCCTCGTCCATCAGCGGGTCACAGAAATGATTTAATTGTAAAGCAGATGCATTGAGACTTAAATAACAATTTACAGAAATTGATTGAGCAAAGGGTAGAGCTACAACTCGTCGTTTTCGCAAAATGGAACAAGTGGGCAAATATGCTCATAACCTCGCCATCTTATCTGATTCGACCATTCGGGTTTAACCTTACACGTAACGAGTATAGCTTCGATTTACCTATGATATTCGTCGTTTTCTGCTAACCTGTACAAACACGGTACCGAATATTTACTTAAAAAAATATAACACGTCACAACATTAATGGCATACTATGAATAAGCGTTCCATAGAATTTATAAGGTATTCAACTTCGGCTAGGGACATAGCGTGATCTCGAGATAGTGGCATAAAATCTCGTTCCTATGAGACTGCGACGTATCATTGGTCGATCTTCCGCCCTCTAGATAACAACCATGAAACTTACCACCGTACCGCTCCACGCAATCGAAACAGCAACTTTAGACATCGCGTATTTTTCAACGCTCTCGTCGTCCCGTTCCGAAACAGTACGCACCTAAGACGCCAAACGGACAAGAACGAAGATCGCATTAAAATTCCCCTAGTTTCGAATAACGCGGACCAATACCCGTACTCGGCCTAAGACGCAATTTTACGCGTTTCGCCTAAACCCGATTGCGAAATGAAACGTCAAATTTTCAAGGCTAGATGCGATCCTCTTAAAATAGCCGGAGCGTAAAAATAATTAGCCGTCCCACGTGGCTTCTTTTAGACGGAAGCCCGAAAACGTTACATTCGCAGGCGCTTATTTTCAAAGTCGCGATAGCCTTAAGGAGCGCGACCAATTGGGTGTCTCGTTGGATATCGTCAATCGGTACCAATCAGTAGTGAGAGTGTACGTCTGTGTGGGTGCGTATTGGCGGTCGTCGCGAAATATAGTAGCAGCCATCTTATATTTTGTGTCGGAGAAAAACAATTTGCCCGTACAAATGTTTCGCGATTGTCCGTGAAGCCGCACGACAACGGGAGGCGTGCGCTCGATGAGGCGTGACGTATTTCGACCTTAGCCCGGACCACTACATTAGCAAAGGTTCGTACTGCGATGCTTTTTGGCCCGGGGGACCAATGCACCAAGGGATCCCCAGTTGCGCGGGGTACGTCCACGAGAAATCCGCTTTTCTCGATAAAACGTCTCCGCGCTCGTAAGAGGCGGCCCTTTAAAAATAGAGCGCCGCGCTTTACTGGCCGTCGACGGCACCATTTAACCACGACGGACTCTCGCCGTGTACGAGCGCTTCGCGCAAAAGTTATGCAATCAGCTGATCGTCCAGTTACCTTCTGTCACTTGTCAAAAATAAATGTCAAACTATCGCTCTAACCTGACGCGCGTCACGGCG
This sequence comes from Tiphia femorata, assembly GCA_944319695.1. NCBI lineage: Eukaryota > Metazoa > Arthropoda > Insecta > Hymenoptera > Tiphiidae > Tiphia > Tiphia femorata. Next base: position 6,685,198 of record OX090899.1, read on the forward strand.
TGTCGGGGTTTGGGATGCTGGTGGCACAGGAGGGCTCGTACGTCGCGACATTGGTGGTACAATTTAGAGGTAGTCATCATTAGTGAGAGACCAATTACAACGGATTACTTACAATGCAGGTGGATTGGTACGCGGGATATGAGCAGTTTGTCAAGCGCAACCTGACTCTGCTCCCCCATCAGCAAGCAGCGCAGCAAGAGGAGCCGCAGTCCCAGCAGCTGGCTCAGCCGCAACAGGCAGACATAATGACTTCTATGTTCGAGCAACAAATCAAGAGCGAGCCGATGGGGTTCTATTCGGTGGCGTCCAGTCGGTCGGACGGTTCCAACTCTATGGTGAATCTGTCGGACGATCGCGAAGACCTGTCACAGCAGGAGAGTCACCTGCAGGCTCAGCAGCAGACTACGCTACAGATGAGCCAACAGCAGACTCAGCAGCAGCAGCAGGCGCAGCAACAGAGTCAACAGCAGGCACAGCAGGGTCAACAGCAGCAACAGAGTCAGAGCGTGCAACAGGAGGCACCCAGTCGTCAGTCGACGGGTCAGCAGACAGTGAAGGAAGGCTCACGGTCGAAGCCACAGCCCTGTAAGGTCTGTGGGAAGGTACTGTCCTCCGCTTCCTCTTACTACGTACACATGAAGCTTCATTCGGGCAACAAGCCGTACCACTGTACGGTGTGCGAAGCGAGCTTCTGCCGTAAGCCATACCTGGAAGTACACATGAGGACCCACACGGGTGAGAGACCCTTCCAATGCGAACTCTGCTTGAAGAGGTTCACGCAGAAGAGCAGCCTTAATACTCACAAGCGGGTACACACCGGTGAACGACCCTACGCGTGCGACATTTGTCAGAAGCGTTTCGCGGTTAAGAGCTACGTGACGGCCCACCGTTGGAGCCACGTGGCGGAGAAGCCACTGGTCTGCGACAGATGTTCCCTCACCTTCACGTCCAAGAGCCAATTCGCCATCCACATCCGTACCCATACCGCAAGCACCACCTACGAGTGCAACATCTGCGGGCGCACCTTCGTGCGGGACAGCTATTTAATACGGCATCAGAACCGGGTGCATCGGGACATGAATCAGAGCAACGCGAATCACAATCCAGCCACGCCCCAGAGCACCGGTGCTGGGACACCTGGCACAGGCTTCGAGAGTCCTGTCTGCGACCTACGTTACAGCGAGGGACCCTCGTCCTTGGACGGTCTGGCGGGTGGAAAGGGTGGAATAGCAGCGGAGATCGCCAGTTTAGCCAAGCAAAACAATCTACAGCTTCCCCTACCGCTCCTGCATCCGCAGACCACCAACTAGTGTTTAGACGGCAGCGCATCGCAGGCTCTGCCACAGCAGCAGCAACAGCAACAGCAACAACAACAACAACACCAATCACCGCAGCAAGTAGTATGTCCCACCACGGCGACCACGCCGTTCACACTTAATTCACCTGTGTCTCACGAGCACACGACAACACCGCAGAGTGTCTACCAAACTACGGGCTCATCCGGCTCCTTGGACAGCCCCGAGTCCCAACAACTATATCCGCCCTTGTCGTCCCCCGTAGACCCCGCACAGGAGTCTCATCACTCGCAGCAACAACTGCACCGCGGCATTCCACCGCCAGGGCTTCACCCTGCACTCTACCTGTACGCTCAGTACACCAATACCGCGAGCTCCCCGATCTCGTATCCCGAATACGATCAGCGCAACGATTGAACGAGAACCGATCTATGCCAACGTTGTCCCAATTGTCCTGCGAGCGGCTCGATCGACATCTTGCTTTTAGTTCGCGCGTATTCGCGCGTCCACGATTCTACGTTGCCGCTCGAATCGCGCCACCTAGTCCAAGTGCCTACCGAGCATCCCTTTCCGGTTTTCTCACGGATGCTTAACCCTAATCCTATCTAGACCTTTCTCAGAAATAGGGAGGAACCGCTTGGTTGTTCTTTATCCGCGCAGGCGCGTTTCGTAAACACGCCGACACGATCAATTGTAAATTGATTGACGATATTCGTAATCGCGTCCGTCTCTTGGTGTGACGGTAGCTCTCGTTCATACAATGAACCGGGCTACATCGGTGTTTATTACGCCACGTGGTGTCAAATATCGCGGAGCCCCGCGCTCGTCCGGTCGGGACGATCGCAGGATATCGTTTTCCTCGTCGACGAACGATCCTAGACGCGCGACGAGTGCCCGGACCGGTAACGTTGGCATAAATCGACGTAGTGTGACGTAATCTACGAATTTCCACCGTGTCAGTGCACTTTTTTTATTTCGCCTCTTTTTCCTCGACTCACGTCTTGCGACTGGATATACACACACATGTATCTATGACGTTTATACGTATATGTGTATGTATATGTAATGTGCTAATCATTACCCACCACGCATACACACACACATATTTATATTATATTTTTAAAGGAGTTTTAGTCACTTGGATCTGTGATATAGATAGTAATTATTGTCTACGACGTTTAAACCATTGGGTTCAACCATTTTTGACGATATCGAAACTCGAGGATCTAAAAGAAAAAAAAACAAACGACGAAGGGAAAAGGAAAGGAAAGTAACGCGATTGGATAGCGCGATTGAGAGAGAGAGCAGTGTCACGGAAGCGAGATGGTAGCCGTCGGAATTTTGAGAGAACGCGTTGGTCTCTACCGAAGGTTGTTTGGTAGACACCCTACTATTGTTACTTTTACAAGAGGATACTACCATTACTAATGCTACTACAAGCACTACTACTACCACCACTACTACTCTTACTCTTACTAATACTATACCACTACCATTTGCCATCACCACCGACCCACCACCGACCCTAATACCCAACTATAGATTACTATCGCTATTAGGAGTACTATTACTACTACTATTACTACTACTATTATTATTACCATGAATTATCGTTAGGCACGCGAAGGATCGACTTTCACACGAGATTCGTTGCAGCGCGACGATTAGGGGCCCTAAAAAGTTCAAGTAGTCATGGTTTCTTCTCCGGCTTCAAAAGCGCTACCAGGACTCTCTAAAAAAAAAAAAAAATGAAAGATCCCTCTCTTCGCGGATCCGCATCCCTCCTCGTCGTAATTGGGGTGGGAGGAGCTTCTTGTTTCTTTAACGAAAGATACGTTCCAGACGAGTGCTTTCTAGAACGGGGTACTGTGTACTTACTTTTCACATATCAAAGTGTACACAGGCGTGCATTGTATATGTATATATAAATACACATACCGTACATATATGTATATGTATATATATATACACACGTGCATACTGGCGAACGATGTATTATAAGCGAAGGGAATCGAGGAAGACGTTCAGAACCGAACAGAGTTCGAGGTTCTATACGTTAGGAGGGTAAAAGTAGGGCTGTTGATTTTTGAATACTATTAGCATAGGTAGTTCTACGTTCGATTAACACCTTATCGCCATTATTATCGTTATAACCTATTATTATCCGCCGTGGCTGTTTTTACTAACGCGTACGAGCTTTCGACACCATCGGGGGAACCATGACAGTTCGCAAGAGTACATTACTCACGATTATTATTCTTTTCTTCCTTAAGGTCGCACGCTTTACGCGCGCTTATAACGTAGGGGTGACGATTTAAGGGATTATATACACCTGTCGGCTTCAAAAACTCGACTTTTAAATTTTCACATGATCCGAAAGTGCAACGTCCCGTGATTGTTTTCCTTAAATATTAAATTCATCCGAGGAAAGTTGAGAAACTTGTGCGAATTTAAAGAGAACTTCTTTAAATTAGGAATTATTATAACTACAATCTATAAACGTGTTTTTCTTAGGACGTTTTCCGCGCGGTGACCACGATTTCTCGAGATCCGTTGAAGCAAATTCATTCGCACTTTACACACAGCCTCTTACACACAGAAATACTACTAATGACTGAAAAAGTGAAGTAAAAAATCGACCTTTGGGTTTGAATGGTTGCCACTTCTTTCGGAATCAGTTTTTCTTTCTATCTTGAACGATCACGAACCGCTGTGTATAATGAAGAAAACAAAACAAAAATTCCGGATGATTTTAGATAAACGGGATACAACTGGCAATGGTCCATAAATCGAGTTAGCCTTCTTTCTTTTGTAATACAAAAATTCATACAGATTGCTGAAAGTATTCATTAAAAGTAACATACACGTCCGTGTCGAAAAGTCTTCGAACATAACGAGAGAAAAAAATCACAAAGTTATCCATAATGTGAGGTCCTGCGGGTGTATATGATCTCATAAGATTGGGGATCTGTGAGTCCACGAGGGTAAAGGCTCGTCATCCTGATTTTATCGGTAATGTCGGGGTTGCTCGGTGCGCTACGTACGCTACGTGTAAAAAAACAAACAAAAGAAAACAGTTGCTTTTATTTGCAATGTACGTGAGCCACCCGGAACACCTACGCTGTATTTACTATGCTCCTCGTCTATTATTTTGGTAACACGTGGCGAACACAGCGTGTACAACGTACGTAGCACTCCACGTGGCCTCAGTTGAAGCAAATTGCCCGTGATCGTCGCGTCCGCGTGATATATCTCCCTTCCAATTACGAAAGAAACGAAAGAAGGCTCGGTTGTCTCGGTGATTTGGTTGTTCATGCTGCACGAATGAATTAATCTGCGCGCGTATGCCTGCGAGGCTTTCGATTAATTTACGAGGATAATGGGGAAAGGTGTAAGGGGGGTGGCAGAGTCATCGGGCAAGACTGATTTTACTTCTAAACGTATTACGAAATTATTGTGAAATTCTCTTTTCTCCTCTTTGCTCTTTCCAATCGTGGAAAGTGAACGTGTGGCGCGGGTCCGCGCGTGGAAACGAGGCGCGCGACGCCTCTTTAATTTTATTCGGCTTCTCTTTTTGCTCTTGTTGATCTTTTTTTTTTTTTTATGTATACTTTTAATGGTAAGGAGGAACGACAAGGGCGCGTGACTCGTCGTCGAGGGGCCTTACCTACTGTTGCTTTAATTTTTCGACTCTCTTATTCTTCGACGCGGGATAACGCGACTCTAACCAAGGTGCAATGTTGAGAGAGAGCAATGATCTTTTTTAATCGTCAGCTAGTCATTGTGCTGCTCCACGAGATATTATTTTCTACTACGAAACTGTGATTAAAAGCCTCCGTGCATATGTTCGCGCAGCTCCTAATTATACTAGTGATAAAGATATTTTATAGATTACGACTGTGAGGTAACGTAGGTAACACTCTCCCGCCCTTCCCACCCTCACCGACTACGAGGAGAGTACTACGACAGAAAGGACGAAAGAGGAAAGAGCAGAAACGCGAGGAGTATGGAATTTATGCAGTTCCGATCGTAAGATCGGTTCGAGAGATCCGCTCGATCGGAAGTTATTTCTCTTTTTTTTTTCTCTCTCGTTTTCCTTTCCTTCGTCTCGCTGTCGGCGAGGAAATTTGATTTCGCAGTGTTGGGCAAACGTGGTGAGAGATGGTTGGAGAAAGAAGAAGAGAGAGAGAGAGAGAAAGGAATGTACAGTGAGATGAAATTATGTGTAGATTCGTACATATATACGTATGCAAACATATGTATGTGTGTATGCTCGATATATATATATATATACAAATATATATTAGATATATATTATTACACACTCGGTAAAAACGATGAGTACATAGAGATTATATATTAAGTTTTATTATCGCGAGCGATCTTTGCGTTAATACGGATCGGACATATGTATATTTACCTTATCGCGAGATTCTCTTTTTATCTTTTCTTTCTTTTTCGTTTTAGTCGTGTCATTTTCCTACTCCATTGCCGCTGTCCGCGAACTTTCTCCGTCCGATTAACTCGCTCCACGGGCGGACTCCAAGAGCCCAGAAACGAGATGTTGGTCCTGATATCGTTGAATTTCAAAATTCGAGCGACCACTCGAGTCGCAAATCTTCGAAACGCCGCGTTTGCTTCTCCACGTGGCGTTAATCGCGCGCGAATTTCGAGGAGACCCCTCGATTAAAACTCGACGCAAGGTTTAACACTGGAACTACCAAACGTGTCAAGAGGAGTGGTCGACAAAAGAAATTTCCATGTGAAACAAAAAAGTGGTAGTTTTAGTGATAAGATAAACGCTCTCTCTTTCTCTCTCTGTCAAAATGAATGGACAACAAAAGAAGTTCCCACGTGACAAAGAAGATTGGTAGTTCCAGTGTTAAAGAGAAATTCTTGTGAAAAATTGTTACGACCGATCGGTACTCCTAGTGTTAAACACGTTGCCCAGCACTGAATCCTTTTAGACTGGAAGTTAACAAAAATTTCGCGGCGATCTTCGTTGGCGCGGCACTCGAGTTCTCGACTTTTTAACACTATTTCTACCAAAGGCGTTAAAAGACACCTTCCCAAACAGTATTTTAAATTTATTTTCCAACTTGAATCATCTTTCCTCAATCGCTTCTTTCACTATTCGTATAATATTAGTCGTTAAATTAATTTAGAGGTATCATTTTCCTGCAGCTCGTCCTGGACACAAGAAGACGTCTCTTGGTCGAAATAGGTATATACAAAATCCCGGTAGAAATAGTGTTAAAAGAAAAGAGACAGGAAAACCAACGAAAGAGGAAGAAACGGGGGAACGAAATTATTCGCGGGCCTTTCGTGCTTTTGCGGCGAGAGCAAAGAGAGGAGTAAGAATAATCGAGATCATCGAATCGACTTTATTCACTCGCTGCTGCATCGTGCTATATTTTCTTTTCTTCTTAAGTATTACGTAGCGTAAATTCTTTCACGATACGGCAAGGTATCGTGCCATTTTTGTGATAATAATCGATTAAGTAGATTACACGCGCAATAAGCATGCACTTACGAAACACTCACTCGATCACACCTCCCGATCGATTTATTACCAGCGACGAGGAAGAAGGCGCGAGCTCGACCGCGTGAAAATTCGCTCACCCAAATTCGCGTTGTCCGTTTTAGTTTCCTTGTTTCTTCTTTATTTCTTCTTCGTTTTCTCTCTCCTTTCTTTCCGGTAAGAGAGGGACTGCGCTTCTCGAAGTGGCCAAAAATCGACGGAGGAGAGGGGTGGGGCGGGGATTTTTTGTAAATAAATAAAAGCGCTTTTGGGAATCAAAAGAGAGAGATAGAGAGACGCGAAAGAGGTGGCGAGGATTGACGAGATAATTAGCCCTCCACGTGTACACAAGATAAATAATAGTTTAAGGCACTAAAAAATTGCGAGACGGCGCGCAAAGAGCGCGTACGAGAGAGGAGACGCGCAACAGGTAATATATAAACGCGTGAACACACACACATATGCACACGTGTGTACTCGGAGAAATACGAGCTACCAAAATCGAGCCTCGGATTCGCCGTGAGGATGATCGAGAGAGGACGCGCGAACGATCGTCGATCGCACGTGTGTCGTCCACGTCCACGACTCCGACAATTTCCAGACGAGAGCAGGTGTTAATCGATCTGTGATCATTGTATAGAATTATCCGTAACTCACTTCGTTTCTTTTTCCATTGTAAATAACAACGCTCGAGGCTCTAAGAGTATACAGGATATTCGCGCTTACAGGAACTAAAAGGGAGAAGAACGGAGAGGCGCGAATCAGTTGGCTCGACACGCCCGACACGACTCGATTTTTCGTACCCGCGACACGTCGACGGAACAACGCGGTTTCTTTCGATTGTATCTCTCTTGTAATTTCCACGCGTGCACTCTCGGTCTCACCGACTCGCCCAAGCGAATCGCGCCCCTCTTGGTCCATCCGCGAAGGCGAGAATATTTTTCGATTGTTCGGAACACAATTACGAAGACGCGCTCACTACTACGTCACGACATTCATCCGACGTAGAGAGCACGTACGTTTATATACGAGGATGAGAATGAGACTACGTGCGAATTGTTTAACCCATTTGCATCATAAGCTCATATATGCGCGGATTTTTCCTGGTCATTATCACCGAAGCGCATATATGCGCGGTATTTGCCTGGCCTCTATTACCGATGCGCGAATGTTATACGGACCAGTTTTCCACTTTTCCAAATGATGCAAATGGGTTAAATAGTAACGATAGGGACACTTATACGATAAGAATTAACCCTTTGACTGCGGCGCGCTCTCGGACGAGAATCCATCAATATGGACGGCGCGCGTTTTTCGCATGTCAGTCGCTGCGACTGGTTGTCCACTGATTAGTGACCAAAACAGTACTCGGAAATTTGATACCATTCTTAAGGTTTAAAAAATAATAATGGCAAATGAATTAAAAATATCCATTTTTTGTATTTATCTTAAAATAACTTTTTAAGCTATTTCAATTCACTCAACTTAATTTCTGCATACCTTCAATAATAATCCGTAATTAAATATAAAGGGAAAAGTCGAAAATTTATAATGTAACACGGGGTTTGACAACTTTAACAGGATATTTTGATAATTTTAACATAATAATAATAAAAATAATAAAGCGATAATGAACGAATGAAGATAATAAAATTATAATAGAAAAGTTTAATAATCAATTTGTATATGGTATACTCGAAAGCATGGATCAACGTGGTTAGGGTAGGTAAAGAAATACAGAGGGCGTATATTTACGCCTGTCGTATATATTGATGGATTTGTGAGGGCGTACATATACGCCTTTCGTATATATCGATGGACTCGTGAAGGCGTATATATACGCTTTTAGCAGTCAAAGGGTTAACGAGCATAGCGATTCGGGATAAGTCGGATAATTTTCTTCCTTTCTCTCTTTCTTCTTTTTGTTTTTTGCTCCGTCATCCCTCCATTTTCCCTTACCTTACCCGCTTTTCGTCTCGTCGATCGGATAAAGAGCGACGAGCGAGTGATTTATCGTTCACGAAGGTGCGGGCGCGCAAGGTCCCAAGGAGAGATTGTTTTTTTTTTTCTTAGAGAAAATTAAGAGAGGATGCGTTCAGTCACGCGCGATCTTATCTCTTAATTCGCAATCGTCGTATGGTCCAAAGGACGTTAATCTACTTAATAATTGTCACTTCGATTACCGAAGTGACATCGGCGGGATGTGTAATTTAGCAGAAGTATCGGCGATTCGATATATCGATATTATTTTATATACGCGCGCGCGAGAGACGAAGGTCCGGAAGCTTTTAAGATATAAGAACGTCGGTGAACAAAGTGAACACGACGCGAGACTCCCTTCTCGAGCTTTTCGAACCCCCTTCTTACAGGACTAATCTAGGCCGTAATTGATCCGTGCAATGTGATCCTTTCTCTCTCCTATTGTTTCTCCTTCGACTTTTTATTAGGCACGTACGATCGCGACATTTGTACAGGCCTCTTGCTTTTTACAATGGCGTTTAACCGTAGAACTTTCGAAATCGTGTGGTACGCGAAGGAGGAAGAAAAAAAGTTAATTGAGAAAACAAACAAAAAAGAAGAAAAAAAGATAGAGCAAAAACTGTGGCTGGTACCTACACACGTCAGTATTAAATTTCGCGGAATTTCTCCTATACACCCCGTTCACACGCGAATACTTTGTCGAACGTCGAACTGGTTGTGATCGAATTGGCTTTTTTTTTTTAAGATGCGGTCGATGTTATTGTACGATTATTATTGTATAGTAATAAATAGAGAATCGTTTGGTTCTTCCATTTTATTCCATTTTATTTATTCGTTTGACCATTACCACGCCATCGTTACTACTGTCACATCGTTCTCCCTAATTTCATCGTCGTACGTTTCGTTATTTACCCGAATGCTATATAATCACCGTGAAAGATTGCCTCTTCCACTCGCGGCACCATTGACCCTGTCGACAGTTTAAAAAAAAAAAAGAGAGCAAAAAAAGAAAAGAAATACGCCACAGTGGAAGTGTAGTGGGTACGATACCAGTAATCGCGTATCCACAGTCGAAGCGTGGAAAGGGACCCGCGTGGCGCATTAAGCCGAGCCAATTAACCTCGGCGAACGATTCCTTATCGTTTCTCAGCGTTGCTCCGTGTTAGTAAGAAAATTCAGTATGCGCGACTTAATTCTCGTTACCGCGGTTGTTATCGAGGAGAAAAGAAATTCTCGAGCGAGACTCTTCGTCGGGCCACGTCTGATCGACGGTAGAGGTAAGAGTGTCGTCCAAGACTGCGGACTAATTTGCTCGGATAGGTACAACGAAAATGCAAAGTCGGTGTCCCCTGCTGACAGACAATAGCAGGCCGAGTAACTACAAGCAACCACGGCCAATTTATTTTCAAGAAGAACTCTTATATCTTCTTTGTCCACGATTCCTTATATTCCCAACAAAATACATCAAGACGATCATTTCTATAGTCTTAATCTACTTCTATAGTCTTAAGTTCTATAGTCAACTTAAGAATGTTTCCATTTCGCGCATGTCAAATGAGCCGACTGGTCACGCGAGGACACAACCAATAGAATATCAACTAGTGTAGGGATATGCGCAGAACAGACGAAAACTCGTCCACTTCCGGAAACATTCTTAAGTTGAAAGGACTATAATAACAAGATTGTAAGATATCTTATATAGATACGTCTAAATGCTCCCTGCTCAGAGCCACGTTCAAGCACCACAGAAGGGCATCGACTTTGCACTTGGGCGTGCACATACTATTCGTTTTATTCGCAATAAAACACGTCAAAATGATCACTTTTGATCACAAAATTGAAAAAATCTATCGTATTAGAACGGCCTGCTCGGAACGGTGGAAGGCCAATTCAAGTACCTCAGAGAGACACCGACTTTGCACTTGGGTGTGCACATATTATTCGTTTTATTCGCAATAAAACACATCAAAATGATCACTTTTGATCACAAAATTGTAAAAATCTATCGTATTAGAACGGCTTGCTCGGAACGGTGGAAGTCCAATTCAAGTACCTCAGAGAGACACCGACTTTGCACTTGGGTGTACCTTGCCAATCAACGTGAATACAAACGTGAGGCCTAGCGCACGCGCATCGCTTCCGATCGTACGGAAAAATATCGTACGATCAAATTCTTGCAATGTTCTTCTTTGTTCCACCGAAAGGATTTGATCCTACGATATTTTTCCGTCCGATTGAAATCGACGCGTATGCGCTAGGTCTTAGGCAGAAAGCAAATCGTACCCTAAATGGAGCTGAAAGGTCGAAGCTCGCGGTATCGAACGGTCGAGAATCGATCGTGGAAACATGAACGATGGTCAGAGAGCGAATCGTACCCTGAATGGAGCCGAAGCGATGGAACTCTCGTGGTACCGGACGGACGAGACCGCGCGCGACTAGCGTTAATTCTGGCTAATTAAGCAGGTTTAATTAAGTTAACGTAAGCTTACTGGATCTTAGGACGCCATAGTTTGGGAAGTGGACGAGACGAGGGGGGTCGGGCGAGCGTTCGAATATTTTTCCTGTGCGATGCTTCTAACAATAAGTGCGAGAGTGAGTCCTTGGAGATCGAGAAGAGAGCTTAAGAAGGGAAGGAAATAGGAGAATGCTCGCGTGGCTCGACATTGCTGCGCCTGTACCATTTTGCTTCTTTAGCAGAGTACAATGCCATTTATTTTTGTAATACGTTTACGTAGGATAGCTCTTATTTTTATAGAGGTTTACCGTGCTACCGCGTAAGTCTTATAGAGGCCTGCGTACATGAAGGATTTATAGGGTCGTAGGGAGTTTTCGTAGGTGTCGCGCGGAGATTGCGATTATTAACGGTGGTAGGATCTGCGTATGTGGGTGTTTTAGGGTGTACAATGGTGATTAATCGAAGTCGCAAAAGCAAGGAGGAAAACAAGCGGAACGAGTAATGGTGGCGTACGTTTAGTACTGACTTTAATTTCGAGGGTCGTCCCTCGAAAGTCGAAAGGAGATGGAGAGACCGAGAGAGAGAAAAATTTGGAAGGAGAACAAGGGAGAAGGGGAGAAGAGAAGAAGGCGACGTGTGCTCCGGTACTTTTGTTCTCCTCTTTCTTTTTTTTCTCTCTTCGCCATCCAGTCGTTGCAATTCGTCGTAGTTATCGCGACCCGTGAAGAACATTAGCCGAGTACGCTTACGAGGAACAGCAATAAAATATTTCTCTCTGCGTCTGATCGTGATCGATCATAGTTAATTACTTACCGCGCCCGACGACGATCAACCCCCTTTCCAATTTTTATTATCCGTGGATCACGATCGGCGGGACGGTGTAGGGCCATAGACCTTAAACGGAATCGTATTTGCACGTTGCCTTTCCCCGAGAAGCGAACCACCTTCCTCGTCACTCGGGGTTTATTGACCCTGGAGAACGAGGTATCGCAAGGAGTTAACGAGCTCGAGAGGAATTCATTTTTACGATCTGACGTTAGAGTTAACGTTGAAAATTCGACATTCAGATGAATCCCTCGCGCGAATGAGAGAGGAACAAACCTATTGAAGTCCCAGAGGGACGGCACTTTTTTCGGCACTATTAGAGATAATCGTTACACGTTCGTTTCTCGTCTTCGCTCCGTAGTAAGATTGTTGGTAAGACTTCCGTATCCGACCCTCGTCCGATCTTAATAAAATTTTACTGTTACGTAGCACTTACTAAATCCAGTCGAACTCCACAAGTGCGAATTTAAAGAAACGCGAGATACTAAAGTTTAAAGTTACACGATTGAGTCTAGAATTTTTGAAATTGTTACGTAAGAGGAAGGTTGAAATTCTACTAAATGTCAGGTTAGGCAGGTGCGATGGTTAGGCACGGCACGCGTAATAGAAACATAATTTAAACTTGAAAGCGTGGTAGGCCTTTCTGGTTAGATCAATCTCCATTTATCACATTTATATTTCAACTTTAACATTGAATATCTTTTTTTGAAGAGGAGACCGCCTGTTTTGTCAGAGGAAAAAGTTATTTCTGGAAAAACTTTTTCTGTTAATAACTTTTTAATAAATGACGAGCGGAGTTTAAAACCTTCGCAACATTACTCACGGTGATGACCTTGATAACATATGTTAAGGACATTGAAATCCGAGGTAGCTCCCATAAGTGAATAATTACCGAAGAAACATAAAATTCTTTTCTATATTTCTTGTTTTTAATATGTATTCCAATGATATTTTGATAAATTAGTATTTATAATCTTGCACGATCAACACTAGTTCTACCAAAGGTGTCAAAAGAAACCTTCTCAAATTGTATTTGAAATTTATTTTCCAAATTGAATCATCTTTCCCCAATCGCTTCTTTCACTATTCGTATATTAGTTGTTAAATGAATTTAGAGGTATCATTCTCCTGCAGCTCATCCTGGACACGAAAAGACACCGCTTGGTCGAAATAGGCATATACAAAATCTCGGTAGAAATAGTGTTAATAAGATAAAACATTTCAGCAAAACATTGTTGAATTTTAGTCTTCTTTTTACGTAAAAATCTAAAAAATAAAAGACAATTAAAAATTCAATATCTCGGAATAACTCAGGCGTTTCCTTAAATTCGCACTTATGGCGTGTTCGACTAGATTTACTAAATGCCTACTTATCTGTAAAATTTTATTAAGATCGGACAAGGGTCGGATATGGAAGTTCAGCCAGATCGTTTCCAAACCTCGTCCTTGAATTAGAAATTCGCGATTACCTCGAAGGTTATCGCTCTTCCGATGGATCGATAAATCGGCAGGATCGATCTACGAACTCCTCGTAAATTCTCCAGCAGGTACCCAAGCCATCGTGCGCATCCACGTCGGATCGTCTTCCGCTTCAAAGGGTCACTCCTTTTTTCACACACACACACAGAAAACAAACAGACACCCAGGGAGACACAGCCCGCGCGTATCGGTCCAGCATGAAAATTTTCGGTTCTCCAGTCCCTCCCGCTCCTCCACGAGGTCGGTTTCGATTCGGGGGGCCTCGCCATCCGGGGTGCTAAAATGAAATCGGCTGGTTTTTAATAGACCATAAGTACAAGCATAAGGTTATTTATCGCTAATATTTTTCTTAGGACAAGAATCGTTGATCAGGTGCCTAAAATCGTTTGATTAAGGAGCGAACATAAGCGAGTCCTGAATTGCGTGTCGGTGAGCCTCAGCGAATCACAATGAGGGAGAAAGAGAGAGAAAGATTAATTGAGAAGAATGTTAGAATGAGAGAGCGTGCGTGTGTGTAAGAAAGAAAAGAAGAAAGAGCGAGTGATTTGCCACTGACCGTGGCAGCGTGTGCGTGTAAAAAGTAAAATCTTCGAACGATACAGTGGTTAACGACAAAGTGAACAAGTGGGAATAATCACCGGAGGAACAAAATTTACAATACGATACGGCGATAGTATACATATATACATATATAAATATACATATAAATATATTACCTATACGAATGTCGTCGAACTTGTAGAAAGTACCGTATGTCATCTCCGTGCGTATGTAACGTCGACAAGAAGAAATTCCGTGCAATAATTGAGAATTGGTCCCGCTTGAGGGACATCGGGCGAATCGCGATGCGAGAAAGAGAAAAAGAAGAAAAATGAAAAAATCGTAGAAAGGCCGAGAAAAAGATTAGATAGGACTAATGCCGACGCACATACGTATTGTACCTACTGTAACGTAAGAGAGCGAGTTGCACTTTTGTAATAGTGGTTTTGTGAATTACGCCGGGCGTAGAGCGCGAAATTAAAATGATAGAGAGAGAGAGAGAGAGAGAGAGATGTGAGGAGCGAGGGAAGGAATAAGATTACACGTTGACGCTTGACTATTACACCTATATAGAGTCCACCCCTTTCGACATATCCGATCGAGTGCATCCTCTTTACGTGGCGCATATTTTACGAGGAAACTGTCACCACCACCCGCCTTTGACTCTCATGAATCTTCGATGCGCCACGAAGCGCTTGACCGATTTTTTCTCCATACGGGTCCGTTCCACGAGTCTGAAACCGAAGAGCATTCTCAGATTCGTATTTATTCTACATTTAAATTCAAGATCCACCAATTATACGCGCGAGAAAAAGAACACGAATCTCTTCGGTCGCGAATTTCAAAGAAAAACTCTTTTCACGGGAAAGTATAAAGAGAATTTGTAAAAAGCGAAAACTGTTCGGATAGTTTCCTGGTGAAATGTGAAAGTGCGTCACACGTTGTACACAGTGTAAGGTATTTTGTTAGCAAGCGGATTAATCGTTACAGCGAGCATCATTATTATTATCGGATCATTAGACTGTCATTGTCATCGTCAGCGCCATTATTATTAGGATCATTCGTCGTTTCACGCTCATACCTATTGTTTACACGCGAGAAGTAATACGTTCACGTTGGAAAACGATGGTACAACTAATAAAGGCGAGTATGTATTGTATATAGTTGTCACTTACCCTCTGCCCAGCCAAGCAGGCCATATACATATATAAATATAAACATATAAACATGTACGTGTGTATATTTGTCTATACACATATATATATATGTGTATATTGCGGAGATACATACAGCCGTCATATCGCGAGACATTAAGCGCCGTTGTATGGATCATTATTATTATTACGAATTGTAATTACATTATTATTGTCTGGCATCATCCGTCGTTACTATTGTTTCTATCATTATCCGCCTAGGTCACCGTGCATTCTGAGAGATTATTCGTTTCGATTAATTTAGGCTTATCGTTAATGGAAAGAGGCCCTCACTATTAGCACGTTCGGAACTAAATTCTCACCTATACTCTTACTGATTAGATGCTACCTCAATATTGTAAAATGTATGCCCAAGTGTCTTCTGCACTTCTTATCCCTTCCATGTCTGTCGAACAGAAATTTTTAATCAAATGTAAGATTTAATAATACGTTAGCGTATCGGTGATCTACAGGGACCTCACCTGTGATAGTTAAAAGGAACAATATTTTTAATTAAGGCTATACCCTATCACGCGAAAGCTATATCGATGACATTTGCATATATAATTTTTTGAAAACGGTGCAGCTCTAACGAGATTCACGAATGCAATGTTGTGAGATCTTTACACGGCTCTTGCATTCTCTCCCGCTTATTGCAATATTAGGATTATGAATGGGGTCTGGAAAATGAAGTGCGCTATTGTAAAAAGACGATGGTTTTGCGCGGACATTTGTCCGTGAAATCAACGACAATAATATTCGTATTTTATATCACGAGGGTAACAAAACTTTTACGTTCATTTCGGATCGGAAGTCACATTGTGTCGGTGATAATATTGCAATAAGCATAAGAATGTTTCAACGAACACCGAAACACGCGAATAATGCGTAAGAAAACTGTTAAATATTACACGAATACCATCTGTCCCTTGAAATGTTAAAAAGATGGTAAACGGAAATGTACGAAATTTGTATCTAATCGTCACGATTAGTTTATGATCTGAGAGTTTTATGTTTGTCTATATTGTGGATATTACTGTATATTTTATTAGGCTTTAAGGATAGATATTCTGTTATTTTCTACACGATATATTTCTTTTGTAAGAGTTATATACAAACAGATACGATCCTTCGCGTAAGTAGGAACGATAATTAACACTAGACCTACCGCAGTTTTATTCCGCATGAAGACTTTTCTTCTTCATAGGTCGGTTTGACTCGCTTTTGGTAGCTTTAGTGTTAAGAGCCGACGTTAAATGTGAGAGAGAATAAACATTTACAAAGTCAGACGTTGATTCTTTTTGCGAAGTGCGTTCCTACATTTACAAGTGACGATTGTGAAATTATTTATCTGTAGACATTAATTTGCCCTGCGGGCATAATGATATTTTCAGTATACTGTATTGTGATGTTAGCTTAAGCTCACAGCTTATTTTGTTAGCTGGATCCATGTAGAATTGTTCCGAGGTCACTGTAGTCAATTTTATCGCTAAGGTGAGGGATCACTTTCATAATTTTTTAGTCCATCCGAAATACGCCCATAAAATGGATATTAATTATCCTAATGATGTGTAGCCACATGATTGTCTTTGAATGACAAAATGCGATGTTTGAGAACTGTATATTGTGATCAGTAAGCAGACTACAATGTAGTTTGTTCGTAATGACATGAGCAAACAGAACACTGGTGTAATAAAGTAGATATCCATAAACAAACATTTTCTTTGTATACTCCTTATTATATCTGATTTGACTTATTGTTTTTACGATCTGGAAGAATTGTGTCAAATTCCAGAGTAGAACGTTAATTTCGAGTGATTTTGGAAACTAATGTTTTTTCAGCTAATAATGTAGCCATTACACGTGAGTTTCATGTAACATCTGAAATAATTGTTATGTTCGAAACATTAGCTGTGTAAATAGAGGTATAATACATGTGTTTAATAAACTTGATTTTATATTTCCTGACGGGTTTTTTTTATAAGTGTAAATTTTATTATAGTAGTAGCTGTGTGTGTTAGACGATACTCGGGCTCTAAGTGGGTGCACATTCGTAAAGTAGTTCACTCGGAAGAAGATTAAGGGCAAATAAAAAATGGAATAAAAAATCCGGGAGTTTTTATATTTTTGTGCACACTACATGGCAACGGTCTTCATTTAAAAAAAATGCATCAAAATTGGTTTGGTAAAAGCTCATAAGTAAGGCCGAAAAAGAAGAGCTTAGCTTGTTGTTGTATATTAGATTAGAGAGATGTATTTTAAATGGTTTAATGTTATGGGAAATTGACGCTAGAATTGCCTTTACAATACTTATTACTTAATTCACTTTAGAAATATTTATTTCGCAATATGAATATTATAAATTTATAATATTTTTATTCAATTTCAACGTCTACTACAGCGTCTTCGACAATTACTTGCTCTGAACTTACAGGTACTTGAATCATTGGAAGGGGATCTGGTGATTTAATGTAAGAATTGCTCGTTAAGTGTTCTTTTAAAAATTCACCACCCTTCTCTTCGTATTCCTTTCGAGTGACAAGAAATTCGGGAAGGTTACCATTTAAACCAAAGTCTCTTGCGCCATACCATGCATCTAAACTTGTGTTTTTTGCAATGTTCACTGAAAAATTAGATCCAAATGGCCTCATTTCTTGAAGTTCACGTTTTAGGCGCTCTAATAAACCTGGAAAAGCTGTTGGTCCACCCGTGAGAAAAACATTGCTTACAAGTCGCATTTGCTGTTGGTGGGGATACAACTTTAATACAAAGTCTATTGTTTCAGCAATGCCAGCTTCAACAGATCCGACCATGGAAGGTTGAAATAATAACTCAGGTGCCCGTAAACGTTCTACTCCTATGTGCAATTGATGGGTTTCTCCAGGAACAACAGGAACATTAGAACCAGCACCATCAAATTCCGGATCGTGATGCCGTAGTACATCTTCAAGTTCGAGTAATTTTTCTTGTTCCAGTTCAGAATCCGAATCACCACCTTCCTGCAATTCACATGTATCTTCGTTTCCCATTTCTACATATCAACTATTTTAAATTACTTCCGTTCAAAGTATTCATAATTACCCTATTTATAACTTTATATACATCCCAGTCTTCGTCTCTCATGCCAAAGTCATCATCTCGCTTTTCTTTTCTAGCTAACTGACTTATCAGACGCATTCTTTCTTGTGCAGCAGCTGTTCTACGTTTGGCCATATCCTGTCGACGTTGTCTCTTTGCCATTCGCTTGTCTAATATTTCCTGTCTGTAAAATGAAAGTGGTAATAGCTTGACAATAAAACAAAGAATAAAAAAAAGAAATGATAAGTTACCTCTTTTTCCTGACACCTGCAATCCATTCGTCAAAGTCTTGTTGATCCTTCGGTTGCAAACTAGATTTTATTTTTGGTTTTTGCTCTTCCATTACGATATTTTCCTCCTGAGAATTTGCCGCGACAATTTTTTGCCGTGTTCTTTCTACCTTCGCTTGCAGATTATTAATCATTTTAATTAAATCAGCCTCATTTGCCAGAGAGTAAGTTTTTAATGCCTGATCAAATTCATCTGTTTCACCTTCCTCCAACAGATCTTGAACAGCCAATAATTGATTGAGTTGTTCTTCATCCTCTGCAAGCTATAGAAGCAAATTAGATATATTCATATTTAATTTCAATTACATTATAAGCAACATTTACCCTCTCTTCTCTTTTTCTTGCATTTATTTCCATTAACCTTCTTGCCAACTCTCGTTTTCTTTCCTTTTGTTGTTCTACGGTCAAGCCGGGTGCATTTGCAGGTGCAACATACGGTAGCTGAACTCGCAGGACACTCATGTCATAATAATCTGGATCAGCCCATTTTGAAACTTCTTCCTGATACCGTGAGGCTATCGTTGAATGTTCGTGTATTAATTCCTGTAAAAAAGAATTATTTCAGGGGGCCACTGTACGAGAAAAAAAATAAACACATATTTATTTACATCATACTTCTGCTCGACTCGGAGTTATCGCATTGACATGTACTGGGTACTTCAGTTGAAGCAGTCTATGCATATACGATGTAATATGATATCCACCCACGTTGATTCTTCGTGCATTTATTGGATCTGCTTTGCCATCTAGTATCGGAATAATGTGCGTCGTATGATATCCAATACTAACGATTAGTCCATCGGAAGGACAATTGTTGTGCTGATACGAGAATAAACAATCTACTCCATACGCTATCGTCGGCACATTGTAACATTCAAATAATAATTCTGCCATCACTGAAACATATACTTTTATCGTGTCCGCTCTTCTTATCGGAAAAAAGAATTTTAATATGCAATGTGATTATCGTCTTACAGTTTCTTGAATAGTTGGGATTAAGAAAAGCTTCGGTCATAATAATTGGATGATTTATCGAGCCATCGGTATCAATCCCCATATGAGCAAACGTGTAATCAAAAATCTGCTCCTGCGCTTCGAAATGCGTTACCACATTTCTGTCAAATTGTGTTTTCAATTGAAAGCGCACAGCTTCAATATTCGCTATGTCGTTTCCCACTTGTGGTTCTCCATCCTTTTTACCACGTTCCTTCCGAGGCTTTGCAATAAGATTTTTAAATATTAGCTGTGGCTCTTTCTCGACTGCCCATCCAACTCTACAGTTATAAGATCCTGAAGTAGCGATAATCGTTAAATTAAATGACTTCCTGGTTGTAAATAGAGCGTTTCTTACTTAAGGTTAGAAACAGCAGTAACGTGATAAAATCATAAAGTTTAACCGTTGTCTATGACGAGGGGAATGTACTCGGCCTTCACTTTCTCGGGATACGTATGAATTATATCTGGCACCGCTTTAATATCCTTTAATTCTAGAATTTCCATCTCTGAAATAGAGTTGTCCTTGCTTTTCAAACTGTATATTTACGACTGGTAAATAGGATTTCTTGATTTTTGTATTTAAAAGTGTATTGCAGGTGTACACTGGTGTACACGACGCAGTTTAAATTTTCACCGATAGATGGCGGAACGAGTACCAAAGTGTTTTGTCACCTTTCACAATAGTACGCATTTTCTACCGCCAGATAATATCATGTGCATTAAACAGTGATTCCATCGGGAATAGTACGAAAGATGTCAAGTCGCGATAAACAAGATCCAACCTTTGCCCTGAAATGGTAAACAATGTCCAAATTAAACACTCGTGACTGTGGAAAGCAACGAATTATTTATTGATGACAGTACATCTTAAACTGCGCGCCTAGTAAATATTAAAGATGATCAATAGGATCAGATGCATTTAATTTCATTTTATTGAAAGATATTTTACTCGAGTAAATTAAGGTTTTCTTAAGGTTCTATAAAAAGTCGGAGCATCCAAACGATCCAATTAACCTTTCGAGACCGGTATTAATCGAATTCCAGAAATGAATACGTACTAGCTTATACTTCATCGTCAATAAACAAACAAACGGAGTCAACGATTTTAACTATAAAATATCCGACACGTCCAACACAAAAACGTAATGTTTTCCGATACGTCCTTATAACGACCTTGAACTCTTCTCGTCCAACAGCTGATTGCCACCTGCCACTTTATTTCTCACTTAGACCTCTTAACCTCCGTAGAATTTCTCGTGAAACATTATTTTTATTCTTCTTTCGTTCGTTTACTCTCTGATATTAACCTATTAAGTACCAAATGTTCCCATTTGGGACTACTCAAATTTTATCGATTTTTGATGTGTTTATTATTGCGTATATTTTGTAAAAAATATATTTAACCCTATAGAAAAAAGTTGGTGCTTAATGGGTTAAAATTGCCCGAGATTCGAACATTAATTAATATACGCGACAAAGGAAATGCCTCGGTGTACGTTACGTGGTACGTATGATAATTCGAACTTTAATCAAAATAATAGAGCAAACGGTAGACGTGCTACGGCGAGCGAAATTCTCCGCTATTATCCCAACCGGCGAAAGGAATTGTCAGCGCTCAATGGACGGTTTCGTATACGTCACGTTGACGTATGAGAATTCGAAGCGCACGCGGTACATCAAATTTCCCGTAGCGCGGCGCACGCTCAATGGAATGTTCGCTTTATTCTCGTCTCATTCTCCGCTCGAGTGGCTCTCGATTGACCGTCGACCCTTCTCGTCGCTCGACGCCGCTCACTTTTGACATTCTACCCTTTGACACGTTGCCTCGCATTTTTCGCACCCCGTTCGGCATTAATTTTGCGTTCATTTGTACGCGTCCCAGGTAAATCCGAGCGAAACGTTAGAGCGGTCCAATAACACGGAAACGCGAGAAAACTGTTTCGAGCACATTGGAACATTTTGTATATTGGAGCATTGTGTAGAATAAAAATAAGAAGGAATTGGAATTTTTAGCGAATTATACGTCTGATATACGGGAGGTACTTTTAAATTATCCTACTTCGCACTTTCTCGAATCTAAAAATCCAAGCGAAACTTTCGAGCGGTCTAATAACACGGAAACGCGAGAAAAATGTTTGGAGCATATTGGAACATTTTGTATATTGGAGCATCGTGTAGAATAAAAATAACAAGGGATCCGAATATTTTGCGAATTATACGACCGATATACGGAAGGTACTTTTAAATTATCCTACTTCGCACTTTCTCGAATCTAAAACCGGCGACACCCAACAACGCTCCAAAATTCTTGTAACAATCATCACGCACAGATTCTTCAAATTATTCCACCGATTTCAACACTCACGCACTGTTCTCATCACCCAAAAGGCCGCGCCACATATTGCTTCCCTCACTCCAAACCACTTCATCAAAATCTCTCCAAGTTACTCCAAAAGAAAAGGGAATCTTCTTTGAGGTTCGAAACTCCCCACGAAGTCACTAAACACACACAAACACCCCCTATACTTTCACACAATATGACCACTCGCACCGAAAACACAAAAAAACACTCCCGGTCCTTGCACAAAATCCCAAAAACTCAAACTAAATCTTCCACCACGAGAATCTTCTCTCGTACAAATATCAAAATCGATTCACCTTGTAAGTAAACAATAACGCGCGTGCACACTCGGTTACGGAATACTCGAAGTATTAGAGCGCATCGAAGGTAGGCGTACCTAGCACGAGGAGCGTCTAGAGCGCCGAATGCCGAATGCCGAAGGTTGAGACGTCGAGAGACCGCGTACCGTTGAAAGAGCGAACGGTACAGCGTAAGCTTTGGAGCGGTGGGGGGTGAGTAGGTTTATGGTAGGGAGAAAGGAAGGAGTGGGAGGAGAGGATTGGAAAGAGAGAGAGAGAGAGAGAGAAAAAGAGAAAGAGAGACAGTGAGAATAAGCGGGGGTTAGGAGGCGCTGGGTAGGAGCGCCACCGCGCGGCCCGCTCGATCGTCCTCGGCCCCGATCAGCAGCTCGGCGCTCAGTTCGAGTCGGATCTCCGTCGTGGACGGGTTGAGATTGTTCTCTCGCGTCCCATTATCGTGTGTGTGCCCCATCGTCATCGTTCTTGTCGTCCGCCACCGCCGCCGCCGCCGCCGCCGTCGTCGTCGCCGTCGTCGTCGCCGTCGTCGTCGTCGTCGTCGCAGTCTCTGTCTCCGTCTCCGTCTCCCCTCACCTACAACTAAATTGTGAATACCAAGTGCGCGCAACCGCCCAGTGGAGAAGAAAACGGAGTTCTCGCCCGATTGGAGTGGCCCCGACCCCGTGAGTGATCGCGATCCTCATACGATTAGAGTTCGATTAGCGAACGAGGGAAGAGGTAAACAGAGAAGAGAGTCGGTGTGGAGGGAGCGAAGGGGAGAAGAAGGAGAAGGAAAGAGTAACCTGTGGGGTGTGTGCAAACAAGCAGCGGTGGCCGTCCGGAGAAAGAAGTAGAGTAACATCCGGTCTCTTCTTCAACGTGTCCTTGGTGCACCGGCCCTCTCGATCTTTCTTTTTCTTCCTTCGTATTTGGCTCCATCTCTCGTTCGTTTTCCTTCTTTCTCTTTCTCTCGCACAGACTCCGTCTCTCTCTCTCTCTCTCTCTCTCTCTCTCTGTCTTTCCTCTGTTTCCGATCGTACCTCACCTCCTGCGCTCTCTCCCTCGCTTATCCGCTCGTTCGCGCGATCGGTCTCTCCCGTGGCTGCTGCCCGCGCGAATACACTCGCGCGCGCCTCGACGTGATACACACCCTTCCCCCTCCATCGGACCTAACCCGAGAGAACCTCTTCGCGGCTCACTTCGGAAGTTTGCAATGTGCGACGCGCACGGCAAAAGTGCAAGAACGTCGGCTTAATGCGGGAGAACGAACGAGAAGGGAGGCACGGACGGTGTGTTCAACCGACGCGCACTTCTTTTACGTAACGAGAGCGCGTTACAGGGCGCGCGTGCGCTCTCGTAATTCTCTCTTTCTCGTTCTCACTTCTCCTCTCTTTCTCGTCTCGACTCTTTCGAGCCTACGCATCCTCCAGTCGCGCGCGAGTACCTCGAAATGAGTAGTGGTGGGAGTCTCCCTTCGATCGTCAACATTGAACGTTTTCGTCGAACCTCGTGTTTCCTCGGATCGACCCCGCCTCCGCGCTACGTTCCACCTCACTATTGTCCGAAGGATTTCGCCACCCTCTAACGCTTCTCTCGATTCTCCACGTCCACGCGCAATTCGTAATTTACCATCTCACCTCCCTCGTTCTCTCCTCGATTACTTACAATTCCCGTTAGCTCGCCTCGTTCTTCTCCGTCTGACGTCACCTCTCGGATGAAGCGCGGCGTCTCGTGAAAATAAATGAAGAGTCTCGACGGGAGATAACGAGCGCGAGCGAGTGAGTTTTTTTCGATGTTTGCAGGTCCTCCCCCAGTTTATTGGTCGACGATCGGTGGATATGGTACGCGATGCTCGCGACATTTGCGAGTGCTAGTGCGCGATTCTTCGATATTACCAGTGGAGTGCCGATCGTGGGAGACGCGTCGTTCGAACGTGCAGTGATGGTGCGACGTGGTGGGAGGAAGAGTGCATAAGGTGAGAGAGGAAAAGAGCCGGTGTGATTACGCGGGAATACGCATAGTTTTTGATAGAAGAGGGCCTTGTTCTCTCTGACCCGTTTCCAAAGTGTGAAAGTTCGACGAAGTCAGTGCTGAAAGCTTTAAGCTCTCTCTTCTCTTGTGGATTATTTTTGGATATACTGGGCCACCCGCGCATTCCCAGCTGCTCCGGAGGATCGGAACATCGCGGATCTTTATTTACGTGAGTACGCGCCAGTGGAGTGTTTTGTTGCTTTGGAAATTGTTTCGCGTTTCTTGCTCCGTTCGAGAAGGCTTCGAGAGGCTAGGTTTATCGACAGATATGATCGGCTGCCATATTGGCAAACCCCTCCCCACCCAACGAGGTTGTGTACGCTCGCTCGCATCGATCCACGGGATCCGTATCGATTTCCACGCGACCGATAATCGCGCCCTCCTTCCGGTTAACCGTGAATGCGACCGCGAGAGCCTTTGGACGAGTCCATTTTCACGGGATCGCGGCCGTTTTCTTTCGCGCTCCGTCTCGCCTCCTTTTCGCGCGCGTCCTTCGTAAGACGAGAGCAACGGAAAGTGGATTATCGGGACGCGTTAACACATTGCGTATGGCACTCCGCTTACTCAGAGCGCTTTCACGGCCCGTACATTTTTCGGCGCTACAGAAACACTTTATACCGCACTATTATTATGGTGCATCCGATAAATCGTCAAACGATAATTCATCTCAAGATGAATTGTATTTCTATGTTACATTCTGCTACTTTCTCACAATTAGGGCGTATTTCGTAAAATCACTTTTATTACGAATTATCGTTAAAAGATCGAAGATATAAATGATTTTTAAAAAGCTGCTTTCTTACTGATTAAAACGCCAACTTTAAAATAGCAAAATATTGTACCGCGATAAAATGCTTTATAGGGTAGGATACACGATCGACCCAGATCTACGGATGTAATGGATATACCTGACCGACTATTTTTTACTCTTTCGGAATGTCGGCATTCGTTTATTTCGCTTATAATTTGTCATGAGAACATGCAAGGCTTCGTTGCTCTGGTAACGTAACAAGAAAATTCATTTTTAATTCCATAAGTCGTCGACTGAATCGAAAAAACACGAAAACGAGAAAACTCCTCATCCGTCGGTGTCGTATGACGTTCGGCTTGCTATAGACGAGTTTCCTCGTCTCTCGTACGCAATGTGTTAAAAGCGGCAGGTTCTCGTGCCACCAATTTCTCGCAATGGAATATTATCCGTAGTGGACTTCGCGGAACCGTTACTAGATTGACACGTTGAATGCCACGGAGGTGACCGGTGTCCTGCACTCAATTTGTTGACAGTGGCGTTAGGCCCAGTAAAATCATTAAATAAGTCACTCCCTTTACGGTCGTGGGTAAAAATGATCGTACGCCTCAATTTACACCTGTGTGAACCTGGCACACCCGACATTAACACTATCTCTACCCCAATTTTGTATATACCTATTTCGACCAAAAGGTGTCTTCTTGGATCCAGCATGAACTGCAAGAAAACTATATTGCTAAATGAACGTAACAATTAATATACGAATAGTGAAAGAAGTAATTGAGGAACAGTGATTCAACTTGGAAAATTGTTTTAAAATACAATTTGAGAATGTGTTTTTTGACACCTCTGGTAGAAATAGTCTTAGGATACCGAAATTCCCTTTTTCAATTTACCTCTGGTGGATACTATTTTGAGTTCAAAATAAAAAGAAGAAAGAAACTAACCGTGTGGCGCCACGGGTAGCGCGTGTAAAATTAGCGTGGCATTCAAAGCGTTAACCTAGGGATTTGAAAAAGTGCGTGAAGGCCGCGCCGATTGGCAGAGACTCTTCCATCCTCGTTGTAACGATATTTCTTATTGGACCGAGAGGGAGAGGGTAACCAATCGATATATTTTCCACGCTTTTCGAGGGAAATACTCGAAACGGAGTATCCTCCTAACGAAATATACTTTCTCTCTTTCTCTTCCACGAGTGTTATTCGCGATTTTTCTCATTCTCCTTTCTTTTCGTCGCTTACGTCAACACGGTGCTGTTCTTTCGTTGAGGAACGCGCTTCTGTCGAGACTTTATCGACGCTACGAGATTCCGAGGGATGAAACCCGCGGCTGAGGAATCGCTTTATCGATACCTGCTTTACATAAAGTTAGCGCTCGGTTTGCGCTGCAACGGAATAAACGGCGGAAGCGAATCCGCGCGCTAATTCCACCGGGGCCCTTTAAATTTTCACCGTGGACTCCCAATGACTTTTGTTCTTTTTTTTTTCTTTCACACCTGGTCTTTCATCCTTATTGTCCGAAGAACCTCAATTTTCTTAGAGACAGTGAGAGCGACGTGGAGCCGGTGAAAGTATTCTATTTTTTTTGTCTTGAAAAATTGAAGGAACGAATAATAATAATATCGTGATTTGGTCGAGGGCCTGGAAAATATTCTCGGCGAATATTGTTCCTCGCTCGCGGAAAATTCGAGTTGCTCGTGAGGGTCTACGGAGCGGATGAAAAGCGGGAGATTGAATTCATCGAATCGGCCGACGTTTTTGCCGACGTGCCGCCAATATTCGGAGCGATAAAAACGCGCTCGGCTACTCGACTCTCTCTCTTTCTGTCTCTCCCTCTCTCCGTCCCTCTATTCGTTGCCGGGGGTGGAGTAGAACGGCGGAGTACGTCGCGGGCCACTCGACTCAGTTTCCACCCGCTTACGAGTAGTCGCGCCTCCCTGCCTCCGAAGTGCGCGAGCTTTCAAGGTCCCCGACTTACCTTCCTTCTAACGACAATCTCCATTAATCTTCTCGATACCCGCGAATGGATTATTCAGTGGCTCCGAAACGATTAGCCCGAGCCAATAGTAGTAATGGCCGGAGCGTATGAAAGCGAGACGAGGAGAGATGATTTCCTTTTAATCGAAAATAATCGTGGATCTTTTTTTTTGTTATTATGCTAAATTCAGAGACGACGGGACACCAGCGTATCTTTTTTTTATTGTTATTGGACTGTGCCGGAGCACTATAGAGGCATGAGAGAACGACGAATGTTATAGAGAGCGGCGAAGTTGGGTCATCGGGGATTAAATACCCTTTTCGAGGGTGGAATCGATATCTTCGCGTTCGTTCGATTAGCCTTTCTCCCCGGGCCAACGCCGAGAGAGGAGGCGTAGGGGAAAGCGACGGGGAACCCAAAAAAACTACCCTCCGTGCTACTAGAGAAAAGAGTCCGCGAGGGAAAAAAATGAAATGCCACGGCCACAATATCGACACTCCATTGTATGAGGATCGATGCCGTCGGAGCAACTGGAGACCCGCCCTTTCACGATAAACATCTCGGTAAAACGGAGACGATGGCTCGAGTCACCCCCAACCTGCCTACCCAATTTCCATTTTAACCTCGTAATCATGTTTGATATTATTTCCTTCGAGTTGCGATTTAAGGAAAACTCTCTTAATGGAAGAGTGCTTACCTACGATTGTTGCCTACGAAAGGAAAAAAAAACTATAAATGCGCGAAGAGTAGCACTGAAAATGTAACAAACATAGTTTATATCTGTATTTCAATCGAATTATGGTTTCCTCTCGGAGCACGGATTCGACCCATCGGGTCCAATTTGATCGAACAATCGTGAAAAAAGCAAATCAGTCTAGGATCGTGTGTTCTTTGGAGTGCTCTCTTTTGTTCAGGAGGAGCACTCGCACGCGAATCCTTGCTCGTGGGACGGAGCCGCGCGCACACGCTCGAACTAATATTTTTAGCTGTGCGCCGTTTCGCGTGAAAGTGGCTTCGTTCGCTCGGAGCGCGCGCCAGCGATTTCTCCCCAGCTGGCGCGCGGTGCACACGCACATTCTTTCACGATTCATCGATCAGCTCTCGACTTCTCGCCGCAAATCTACGCTTCTATTTCTCGTCTTTTCCGTCCGTCGGTGCTCGCGTTTTGGTTATCTTGAAATTTTGCGAAATCGTCGAATCTTTCGATATCGTTATAGGAGCGAAAGGGATCGTGGGAGAGAATCGGCCGAGGACGAATTAACACTTTGACTATTACGATGGTTATCATCTGTGGCGCCATCCACAAAAATCATTAAAAAAATGTTTATATTAATCGCAATTGACAGTACTTTAAAGGATCGTATATTAACAAAGAAAAAAACAGCACAAAAAAATGCAACCGGTGGCGCTACAGGCCGTCCATGGAAAATCAGCGTGGCAGTCCAAGTGTACGGAAGCTACGAGAGTATAGGCTAAACGCGTAGAGCTCTAAGCTAGAACATATATCCGGACGAGAAGAGGCGCGAGAAGGAATTTATTATGCTAATGGGCGACGATAATTTGCGCAAACGTGAGAACGGCGCGTAACGGGATCCTCGCGGCAGCATGCGAAGAAGCGAATCGCCACCAGCTGTTCGCGCGAACTTCCTAGTCGCCCTAAAAATTGCAAGAACACGAACGAACTTGCCGTCTCGAGGATTCGCGGCCTTACTTTCCACGTTGTCCTCGACGAGGAGAAGGTCGGACGCGCGCGCGTGATTTCCAAGTGTCGAGAATCATAACTAATTCCATTACGTTGGATCCTAACGACTTTAGGCGTTCGCGTAACAAGCGGATAAACGTATACAGCGCTGGTCTAAGGACGTAAAAAGCTACGGGGGCGTCTCGGTGGATCTAGGGGTGCCGATTCTCGGTGAGCCGTTTATGTTTACTTACGCGAGACGATTCGCGTGTTCACCGTGAGCGGAGAAGAAGACGCGACAAGGGATGTGGGAGAGACACGTGAAGGAAGAGCAAGCAAGAGCAAGGAAGATAAGAGTGAGAGAGACAATGGCAAAGTTACGACGGAACTGTCGCGCTTGTGGCCCGCTACCGTTTCGATGAGGAAAAACAAGAAGCTCGAACTTGCCGCGCCTTCCTTTCCCTCTTGCAGTCGGGTAGGAGCCGTTGGTGGCTCGGTCGGACGCCTCGCGGGTGTTGGAAAGGGAAGCGGAAAGCGAGAAAGGAAGTTGCAAAGGGTGGGAAGGACGAGCATGCGAGTTACAGGATGGTAGAGTAAAAACGAGCCGCGCGAAGGAGTTTGGCGGAATGGAGCTCGTACCACGGGATATATTAAACTCTACGAGAACGTCGGGGGGAGAACGCAAATGTTCTTTGCCCTTCTTTCACCGAGGAAAGTCTCGAGGAGAGGTACCTGTCGCTCGCAGCACAAGCCTCACGATGACGCAACTGTATTTTCAAGCTGAAGTCTTACGTAAACGCGACTTATCGCTAAGCCACGCGAGCCAGCGGAACGGAGAGGGTCGCGGAGATAATGCCGTATACGATGTTACAAACGATCGACGGGGATTGCCTTAGCCTCCGGATTCGCGGGTTACGCCTTCCGATTTATTTTTCACTCTCCGCGATTGTCTCGGTTACCGCGCCTCGCGCTGGATCCTCGTGAAATATCGGAGCTCGGTGCCTCGTCTTACGTACGATCCAAACCTGTTCTCGAGCTTCGTGAAATCGACGTCGAATTTCGGAGCGAGAGCTCGTTAGGTCGAACTCCCGAAGGAAATCGGGTCACCGCGAGCGATAAAAAGGAAGAAATCGGCGTGAGGTACGTTGGAGGTAGCCCCGGGACGAAAGTGCGGCAAAGGAGGGAGAGAAGTCGGTGGTGGTAAACAGCATCGACGATCTGCGAAGCGGTAAAGGCGGACAGCTTCGGGTTGGGATGGCTGGTGGTGGTGCCGGTGCTGCAGTTGCCGTTGGTGGTAATGTTGCTCTTTAGGGTCAACGCATTGCCAAGGTGGCGGCCATGTGATACGCTCGAGCATTCTGTTGAGCGCGCCTGCGCCGCTCCGTGCGCTCTCAGTCGGTCGAGAGGAAGGATGGAGCGAGAGGACCGAGGCTGTGAAAGGAGAGGGAGAGTGAGAGAGGGTGAGCGGATAGTCGTGTTCCGTATCCCTTGTACGCGAGTCTCTCCCTACCCAATGCACCCACCCTATTCTCTCGATTGTGGGATGCATCGTCTCGCGGGGTCTAACGGAACAATAGCCGATTCCGCAGAAATCTTTTACCGAGAATCTCTCTTCGACCCTTTTTCTTCATCTCACGGATTCGTAACGCGGTCGGTCCCTTTGCCATTCTCCTTCTCAGCCTCGTGTCGTCGGGTATTGTCCGAGATGACGTTATCGCGCTTGTACCGACGAATTGTACGACGATGCTCATTGTAACGAAACGATTCGTCCATTTTGGATTTAAATCTAGCGCGATTCGAGTTTCTCGGTCTATTTTCAGGGCTACTGAAGCGTTTCTTCGAGGATCAAAAGCGCGGGTGGTTATCCTCGATTGTATCCGCGCGTGTTTACAATCGCGTCGACTTACCGAGAACAAAATACACGGATTAGCGCGCGCCTTGCGCTTTCTCACGTTTCTCGCGTCATCGCGTGTCCTCTTCCCTCTTCTCTTTTCGCTCTACTCGTGGTTCCGGCCTCCGAGTGACCCACGCGCCTTATTTTTTTCACCCTCGCTCGTTTCCCTCTCGGCGTGCCCCCAGCCTCCTCCCCTCGCGCTTCTTCTCTCGTTGCATTTTTCACATCCTATTTCTACCTCTCTCGCGCAGGTGTGGAATCGATCCTCTTGCACCTCGGACCCGGAGAGTCGGAACGAGGATGTTCCTTAGGTGGAACGTGGTACATCGTGTACCTTCTCCGCCCAGGGTCGTGTCCCCTTAACAGTTTGACTGCCACGCTGATTTTCTATGGATGGCTCGTGGCGCCGGACTTTGCATTTTTCTTGTGCTCTTTTTCTCTGTTAACATATGAGCTTGCAAAAAGCTAAATTGCGATTGGTTTAACACGTTCACGCCGGCGTGACCCACCGGTTGGTCACACTTGACTGTTCCGTGGGGCGGCGTGCATCACAGGTGGGTCACACTTGACTATTCCCGGCGTGAACATGTTAATCATTTGAGCTTTCTCCGCTTCGACTTCGTTCGTTCACGAGGAGGATGCTTTCCTCCGTGGCTCTGTTTCCATTTTCTTTATCTCATTTCTTGTGTAAGAGCCGGTAAACGTTTGGACAGTCTACGTGGAATTTTCTTGCAAACTCGCGGAAAAGGAATTCCTCCCGAACACGCGCACGAGGAAACAGTTTCACGATTCAACGGTTGATAGGCGTCATCCCGTTAACTATCGGCGAAATAAGACCGTAAGTTTTACGTTCTTCCGCAATCGATATCGTATACAAGCGACGCGCGTTGCGCGAACAACCCTCCGGCGACATACACGCGGCTTCTAACCTGCCTTGAATTTACGACTCCACTTGGCCGTCCCTCGCGCTTCACCTCGTGGCTGCACAAATGCGCGCGAGCATTCGCTACTCCCAATTAAAACGTCGTATACCAAAGGAGATGTCACCGGGAGTAGGTGGTTGGGTGAAACACGCGCGACAAGATTACCGAGAGTTACGTCGAGGCGGTACACAAATTTCGAGGCGAATGTCCACGCGCGGATTTGAAATTTCGCGTCGTGGTCGATCGATCGGGGGCTCTTCGTGAGATTGGCCGAAGGGAGAAGAAAAAAAAAAAAACATTGCTTTCAACGAAATCAGCTTGGCCGCGCGAGATTCGGTGGACCGTTGTAACCCAGTCCCGTCGAGAGTGCACCGACGGGGGTGCTTTAAAATATCCGTGCAAATCCTTTGGACGAAATATTTTCCCGTTTACTCGATACGAGCCCCGAGGCGGCAGCGGCCCGACGGAGCCGCCGTCGCGGCATACCGAGACTGTTATAGGGCACATTATTTTCGGGTCAAGTCGAAGCAGCTTCTGGCCCCGCTTTCGCCCCGGGATATATACCTCCTTATGAATCGGTCCGTGACTAAATTCTATTAGACCGATAGCTCGATTATCGCGAGCTACGCGTGACACTTTCTCGGAGAAGCTATTCACCGTTACCACACTGAGAGAAAAATATATGATATATCTAAACTGATCTAACTATAATGGTATAGTAAAATTATAGTAAATGTTAGCATAATGTCGGTAATAATTATGATAGAGGTATTGTATAAGCAACTGTATTATTTTTTTACCCAAAATTATGGTTGTTTCAACTAAAAATATAGTACGGTTGAAAATATATAATGGTAAGAAAAGTAACTATTTTATATAGTTAATATTACCAAACTATTTCATATGTAGTGATGGAACTAACTATATTCACATATATTCTATTATATTTTGTATGGTTAAGTGAACTATAAAAATATGTTTGACGCCAAATCTAACTATAAAATATAGCGAGATTATAGTAAGCCCAACCATCTTTTTCTCTAAGTGCATCTCTTTTTCTAAATCGTTATTAATGGACGATCGAACGACGGTATACCGTTGTTAACTCGAGAATAAAAAGCAGTACATCGATAACAGATCGGGCACACGCCGATCGTGGAGTTGCGAAATTCAAGGAATCGCTGACTTTGCAATTTTATCGTGGACTCGCGATTTGCGCGATCGATCGAATTGCAGCACGGATCTCCATGCCCTCCCATCGCATTCCCTTTCTTCAATCGGTTTCTTCCTTGCGACGAATGGGTTGACCCCTTGGGAAAGCAGCGCGTGGCTGTCGACTGCGTTCCGAACAATGGATAAATATAGACGGACGGCCTTACGTACGGGACGGGTAGACTCGTCCGCATACCGTAATTATACGACGATTAGAAAGCAAGGACGTACTTCGCGCCATTAAGACAACGCGTCGGACTACTACGGCGAGTGGATTGACGAAGAAAGAGAAGAAACCGAGAAGGGTCTATTGAAGTGGGCGCAATTAGTCGCGTTCGCGTGAATGTCGACTGGGAAAGGAATGCGCCGATATCCGATAACCTGAATAACAACAATCGGATTTTCGTAACTCCACATTCGACGTGGACCTGCGGGGTAATAATCAACTCGCGTAAACACGACGGGGAAGTGTAAACGACTTTTTCTCTTTCAGCACGGATTAAACAAACGAAATAGCCACGGAGCGAGATTTAAACAGGTTTAATTCTCGATGCTCTCTACGATGCACGGAGTAATTGGAAGAGGTGAAACTCTTTATGGCACGCGTGCGATTTTTATTCGCAGACTCGCGCGCGTCGCCTCGCGAGCTTCAACTTCGGAGTCGGCACGGGTAAAAATAAAGCCGAGGGAATTTTTATTTCACCGTGTCATCGTCTCGCGAATTAGGACCACCGCGGGCGAGTCGTCGTGTGCGCGTCACGAATTTTTCACCCATCGAAAACTCTCACCCCAAATATTGACGTTGGAGCGTAGGTGGCCGAAAATAACGGCGATAAGGAAACGGTTCGGCTATTCGCTCCGAAATTGATCCGCACGCGTCCTCTCTCTCTCTCTCTCGCGCGCTCTTTCCCTCTCCGATTCTCTCCGCGCGTCGCGACGCCGTGTTTCGGTTTGAACGTTCCGCCGGCGAGTACCGTCGTCCCGTCGCCTTTGCGCTGTTGCCGGATATCGGTATTATCTGGGCGGAGGACAGTGTTGCCGCTAACTTGTCGGCGTGAGCTTAGCACGGTGCAAGAGCGGGATGGCAGCTCGGCACCGATCGTCGTCCTCGCCTCTCGCAGTATCGAACCGCACCGCGTCCTTACAGCTTCCTCCTCGATTCCTCCGATTTCTCGTAAACAGATATTGGTAAGACTTCCGTATCCGACCGTCGTCCGATCTTAATAAAATTTTACAGGTAAGTAGCATTTACTAAATCTAGTCCAATGCCATAAGTGCGAATTTAAGAAAACGCCTGCTTTCCGAGATATTAAATTTTAAAATTACACGATTGAATCAAGAATTT
The DNA here is from genome assembly GCA_944319695.1 of Tiphia femorata. Classification (NCBI taxonomy): domain Eukaryota; kingdom Metazoa; phylum Arthropoda; class Insecta; order Hymenoptera; family Tiphiidae; genus Tiphia; species Tiphia femorata. Next base: position 6,719,298 of record OX090899.1, read on the forward strand.
TTGGAATTTTTTACTTAAGAGGATGACTGAAATTGCAGAAAATGTTAGGTTAGGCAGGTGCAATGGTTAGGCACGGGTAATAAAAAAATTATTTAAACTTGAGAGCGTGGTAGGCCTTTCTGGTTTGATCGATCTCCATTTATCACATTTATGTTTCAACTTTAACATTGAATATCTCTTTTTGGAGAGGAGATCGCCAATTTTGCCAGAGGAAAAACTTTGTCTGTTAATAACTTTTTGATAAATGACGAGCAGAGCTTAAAACCTTCACAGCATTACTCAGGATGATGACCTTGATAACATATGTAAAGGACATTGAAATCAGAGGTGGCTCCCCATAAGTGAATAATTACCAAAACAACATACAATTGTTTTCTATATTTTCCGTTTTTAATATGTATTCTAATGATATTTTGATAAATTAGTATTTATAATCTTGCAAGATATTAACACTAGAAGTACCGACCAGTCAAAATGACCGGGTGCGTCAATTTTTCACAAGAATCTCTCTTTAACATTAGAACTACCAATTTTGGTTTTCGTATGGAAACTTCTTTTGTGGACCACTCATTTTAACAGAGAGAGCGTTTATTTTATCACTGAGCTGCCATTTACTTTTCCTTTCATATGGAAACTTCTTTTGTTGACCAATCATTTTGACCGGCTTGGTAGTGTTAATTAAATAAAACATTTCAGCGAAACATTTTTGAATTTTACTCTGTTTCTTCCGTAAAAATCTTAAAAATTAAACGTAATTAAAAATTCAATATCACGGAAAGCAGGCGTTTCCTTAAATTCGCACTTATGGCGTTTGTCTAGATTCAGTAAATGCTACTTACCTGTAAAATTTTATTAAGATCGGACGAGGGTCGGATACGGAAGTTCAGCCCAGATATTTCCTTCCCGCTTCATTCGGAAATACCAAAACCTACGACGAATTTTCACAGGACCCACGTGGCCAGTCTCGTCCATCCGCATTTTTTATAAACTTTTAATTCGAATTCGATCGTACTTGTACGATTTAAAGGATCGAATTTCTCCGGAGCTTCGATCGACTGCACGGGGGACACGTTCTTATCGGAATCCTATCGGAACGCTATCTCGATAATCAAGCGGTACACATGTGTTCCTACGTGTACGTGTGCGCGGTGTAGATGCTACGCGTATAAGGGTATATTAACGTCGACCGCTCAAAATACCACTCCGCTTGCATTATGAAACCAGTGGCACGCTCTCGTAGCCGACGTGCTCCTTCGTAATCGCGTGTAATCTTATGCACGCACGTGTGTGTCACCAGGCCTGTTGACGACTTTCGCGATTAGAGGGGCTTTGTTTTGCTTCGCCGTGTCATTGCGCACTCTCCGCGTCCAGTTTCCAGAGACCGCGTGGTACGCTTGTAAAGCGATTATCGGATGGAATGTCAAATATGAGCGACGGTGATTTCGGAGGATGGACGAAGCGAGGAGTCTCCTTGAAAAATGATTTCATACTTTTATCGCGTAGATACGGTATCGTCCTCGACGTGTACGGGGGAGAGAAGGATCGTCTTAGCTTGGAAATTCAGTCGATGGAGAATTTTGTTCCTCGCGCGACTCGACTTTGCCGATGTTCCTTTGAAAAGTGAGACTTTCAACGAGGCGGAACAGAAGACGCGTGGGTATCGCGGGAAACCTTGAAAGCGTGCAGGGTGGTTGCGTCATTTAACGGTGACCCAGCCTTGGAGGAGGTGGTGGGAGTTGGCAGAACGATATTCGTAGGGAGCCCTTAAAGAAATATCTTAGAATGCGCCGGTTGCAGTAGCAAACGCACGGCGAATACGAAGTATGTAACTGCATCGGTTAAGCTATACAACACGTCATACCGTATGACTGAGTATACGACGGGGGATTCCTTTGCTTTATATTGGCCGCTCTCGAGCATTCGTGTGTTCTTTATCTTGGTCGTTTCACTCGAGACCTTTCGCGGCAACGTTCCCAACCCTCTCTTTATGCCCTACATCCTCTCTCTCTCTCTCTCTCTCTCTCTTTCTCCGGAGATTTCCTAGAATATTCCACGATCCTCCCTACATTCCACGTTCCTTGAATAATTCGTAAATTGGAGGTTCGATAAATATTAATGATCGGCGAATGTTAACCGGGTGGAGAGGGATAATCGAATACTTGGAATATTAGAAAGTATTCGAGATCTCGTTGGATATCGTTGGAAATTCGAAGTACTAGATTCCTCGTGGGTAACGACGGAAATTCTTATTTCCATCGCGCGCCTCTTCGTTCACTATTCGTCCGATAATTAATAAACAGCTCGAGCAAACGATTGGAAATGCGAAATTACCCGTCACCGATAGACACGTGAAACCACCGAGCTTTCCCGCCTTCCTCCTTACGTTATCTAGAAAAAAAAACACTTCTCGCCAGTCAACCTGCAAGATGACAAACGAAAATGCAAGAGAATTTACTCGGGCACTCGCGGTAATGCTAAACGTACGGTTACACCGTTCGAATATTCATCGGCGTAGTCGAGCGTCATATTTATTCCCGCTCGGAGCGTAGAACGGGAAAGATTAGAGTTAAAGAGCGCATACATAAAATATCGAGCGGAGCGATATTCATTAACAAGCCAAATTGTATAATGCCGGATAGAGTTCTTTCTCTCTCTCTCTCTCTCTCTCTCTCTCTCTCCCTTTCTCTGGCTATGCGCGCGCGTTACGTTGGTCGAACTCCGCGGATTAAAGCACGACCGTATGATTTTGAACAGCCCCTGCTCACTTCGGTCGTCAACCCCGCCGGGAGGTTCCCCCACCCCCACTCGATTCCACGCCCCCCCCCCCGCCCCTGAGAGCTCCCAACTCGGTCGTTCGCTCGACAGGCTCGCGGCTCGTTTCAAATATTAAATCTTCATTTCCGAGGATAAGAATGCGCCGCTCGCGCGCCCCGTAAGCGTACCTAATTACCGAATAAACCGTCGAACGTGACACCGTTGAAATAGAAATAACGCACGAGAGGAGGAGCATCATCGGCTATAATGGACCGAGAAGTGGCAGGAGCCGCGATTCCTTTTTATTTTTAGACGTGAGCAATCTCCCGCGCGGACGACCGAACGACAGAAGTTCTTCGGCGCGTAAGTCAATGGCAGAGAGTGTGAATTCTTTTTTTTTTCTTTGTTTTTCTTTTTTTTTTCGTGGCTTGTCGCTCGAGCTAGCTGCGAAAAGATTTATGGAGCACGCATCGAGAATAATTCAATTACACGGTGTTTATCGGGGTGTTTTTAAACCTTTGAGTGCTGAATACGAGTATTCTATGCGGTCCATGCGGACGGTGACGATCGCTGTGGACGGAATAGTTTTTCGCTAGACTGAACTCTGTTGATTAACTATTCAAGGTGTAAATAGTAATAAGGTATAGTGATTCTTTTGCACGCGATTAACCCTTTGCGGACGGGACACTTCGAGGCTAAGCGGAACGCTATGGTCGCGATAGTCGTTTGAAAATGGCAGTGCGCATTTCTGCTTACACGCAATTGTCGTTCTTAGCAGACCAACTTGTATCTTTCGGTTCTATCGGTTGTGTTCGCCGAATATGTATGTACAAGTTTCCGACTTTATTATGTTATTATTTATTTATGTTCCACATTGATGGTTTACGAAGAACGCATATATGCGTCTTTCGGCTCTAGCAGTTGTTTTGGCCAAACGCATATACGAGTTCGTCGGCCACATTGATGGTTTACGCAGAATGAATATATGCGGCGGTTCGTCCGAAAAGGGTTAAATAATTAAAGAGCGTTATTTCCATGTTGTTACTAAGGAATGCACCTGTATTCATCTCACGCAAAAGTATCTGTAATACATACTTCTATGTAGGTGACCGAAAAAATCGACAAATGCATATATGCATCTTCAGGCCATACTGGTAACTTATTGTTAGAGTAAACGCATATATGCGTCCTTAGTACACACCCTGGTACACACCGATGGCTTTCACCAGACCCATATATGCGTCCATAGGGCTCAAAGGGTTAAGGCTCTCCGGTGGAGACCTCGTATTTCCAAAGACTGCTTTGCGAGCGAGCGAAGCACGAGAGCGTAATAACGAAAAAATGCGGCGGAATGCTCGAGGGCGACTGTGACAACCGTTTGTTTGACCATATAGAAAAGACCCTCCTAACGACGCGTATTCTTTCCGCTTTACCGAAGGCCGGCCGATCGATTACTCGTACGAGCAAAGTGTAAGCGGAAAGATTTTCAACGTGTGCCTTTAATTTATTATACGCGGGGCGGTACGTAAGGCCGGTAAAAAGAGTTGCATTCTGAGCGTCGGCTCTACCGGTCTTTCAGATTTCTCGGGCGTAAAGTGTAAATCAATTTGAATATGTTTGTCGGCACCTTTCTCGTCGTGATTCTTCACGGTGTTTGGCGAGCGACTCGACGGAAATCATACGATGTGTTCTAAAAATAGATAGGTACGACATTAAGAAGCCGTTTACCAGTTGTCGCTAGCCTTGTCCTTGAGTGCCGCGACTCGCAATCGGAACAATCCCGTTGCCCTCGAAGTATAATCGACGAAACTGGCCAAGATATATCCTATTTAAATCCGATCGAGTCGCAGTTTCACGATCTTGCGGAATCTCACCGGCATTTTCGCAGCATTCTCGCGTTCTATCGAGTAGATACGCGCTCCCGCCTCATTTACCTCCGCGTAGGATCCGCCATGGGATTCTACGATCGTGATACTTCGGCCTAAGCGCGCACGCATCGATTTCGATCGTACGGAAGAATATCGTACGATCAAATTCTTTCAGTGGAACAAAGAAGAGCATAGGAGCGTGCTTGTTCCACTGAAAGAATTTTATCCTACGATATTTTTCCGTACAATCGAAATCGATGCGTGTGCGTTAGGGCTTACTTCCACGGTAGTTATCGTAGGGCACAAAATTCCTTCAATGACCGGGCCAACAAATTTCGTAAATGAAAATTCTTCGAGATACGCCGATTCATACGTCAAACTGCAACTGCCTCGACTCCGTTTGTGCCCCACGAGGATCGACATTGCGCAACACGAGATAGCAATCGTCTTATTTGCCCCGGTCCGTTATTATCTACGTGTTAAAGAAAATATTTATCCATCGAGCGTGTTTCGCAAGGCTCGCGTTCCTCGCATCACTCTTTCCCTTTCTTCAATCTTACACGCGGAACACACCTTCCTCTTGCGATTCGATTAAGATTCGAGACACCGGCGTCACAAGCGATTTACGCACAGGTGCATACACCGGCGCTACTAGCAGTGACCCCGATGCAAATCTCGTTGCATAATTCTCTCCGCGCGAAACTCGTTGCGATTTATTCCTCCGTACGGTGCACGCATTCCTCCACGACGACCTTCCCGCGTTATCGAGACACGTGGCTCGTCGATTTTGCTCGGAGAAATTCGCTGCTACGACTCCAAGAAGAAGCGCCTTTGGTGCAACTAAAACACGAGAAGCCTACGGGGAGAGAGAGTCGGCGTCACACCGGCAAAACATTTGCCTAGCGCAGCCTAATGGCTTCGGCCTTAAGGTGTGTTTACGTCGAGGCAACGATAACAGCAGCACCCTGTGACGAACGAAATTCAAAGGATACGCGCGCCTATCCTCTCATTCGCTGTTTACGTCTAAGAGACGCGCGTGCAACGAAAAGGAGTCCCGTGATTCACCCCGGTCGTTGATGCGCTCCACGTTCTTAGTTCATGCCTCGTTGAGTGCAAAGGATAGACCAGCTGGAAGATTCGATTTTGGAGTAATTAAAGGATCCCAACGAGTTTTTAATAATAATTGTATACGTCCAGGTCGTTTCGTACCTGCTGTGAAACGAAGCTCGTGAATATCGAGGTACCTACCTTGTATTAGGTAATTAAAAAAATTGTGTTTCTAATTAGAGGTTGAATTTTTGCATTTTATTTCCCGTACGTAGAGCGCTCTGCACCGCGATTGTAATTGAAAATGCGAATATTTTCGGTGTTACATTTAACTCGAATTGTTTAATTATTGTTAAGGAATAGGTAACACTTTGACTGCCACGCTGATTTTCCAGAGATGTGGCTCGTGGCGCCACACTTTGCATTTTTTTTTGTGCTGTTTTTTTCTTTGTTAACACCAGGGTTAACACTTTATCTACCGGTAGTGGTTGATGTTGCCACTCAGTAAGTACCGGTTTAGTTGCGCGCGCATTTGTTTCAAGCCGATCAATAGGCTATCGGTCGATAAGCATTAGCAATCGAAAAGCCGATTAATAGGCCACCGATCGATAAAGTGTTAACCCTGGTGTTAACATATAATCTTTTTTAAGTGCTGCAAATTGCAATTGGTATAATAATTTTTTTGGACATCACCGGTGATCATCGTGGCGCTATAGAAGAACTCGTGGCCGGTCACACATGATCATGATGGCGGTGAAAATGTTAAGGAATACTCGTGTTCGAAGAATTACACGGTGTGCGGGTGTACGAAAAATGACGGACGTAAAGATAACAACGATGATCATAATCACGGAAGAGGGCTAAATTGTAGTCGGTGAGTGGAGCGAATTACAAGCAGAACGCGAGCTTAAACCCGATGACTGGCCGGGCTTCCTGAAATCTCCTTTTAGCAAGACCGTGTAGAATCACGTGTGCGCGAGCTCTCCTATTCGCACAGGGGAAAACGCAGAAGGCGCGTGACGGTCGGGGTTGGCGCTTGAAAACTACTTCCGTGCTGCTTGGTCATTTCACGATTCCTTGCTCCTTTCACCGAAGCGGAAAGCGACAAATCCTTACACGAGTACCCTAAAATAAACACGGAATCGTCACGATCTCCTTCCGACCGAGAAACCCACAACGGTTTAATTACCCTGAAAAAGGTTCAAGGCCGTGGGCGTCATTGGCAAGCAATTTCCTCCTCGTTCTCGGAGCATCATCCGTCCTGAGATGTGGCGCGTGACCAGGGCGTCGACATTCATTCAAGCAAACGATTTCCCAGGGAATCTTATCCCGAAGGACCGAGGTTGGTATCGTCGGATGAAAAAGGAAAGAAACGGTAGAAGGCGCGTTTGGCGGTGGAACAACCACCATCGTCGAGCGGGAGTGGAAAATTGCGCACGTGCTCGCGATGGGAAAAACGCGCGCGCTCGTAAGCAAGCGGAGTGTAACGGGAGAGGAGAACGGAGGAGGAGGGTAGTCGCGAATGCAAGAGAATAAGAGCGAGGGAGAGAGAGAAATTTATCGCCAGAACGTGATAACGTCTAGCATGGCCGTGACAGGGACGATCGATAAGTAATTCTCTGTGTGGGGGTGCGTGTGTGTGCGAGGGACACGCACACGGCGGAGAGCTCGTGTCGCGCGAGTTAAAACGGAACGAAGCTAGTGCATGCGCGCTCTCGCGCGGCAACCCCTTCTCTCATGGCCACCTATCCGTCCACACGTTTAACCGCGCCTTGTGTTTACATCCACAACACCCCGCTCCGCGTGTTCTGTATTCCTATAGGTGTCCATCGTGATCCCTTTTATTGCGCTCCGGAACTCTCTTCCGATCGTTCTTCCGTCATCTTCGTCGTCTACTTCGTCGTTCCCGTAATTCCTCTTCCTCTTAAAGTCCGTCATTAGCCGTGATGGATTAGGTACCTACCGTGACAACTTTGTCGCGACATTTTCGAGTATCGTAATTTGCATTTTTGAATTTTTCAACGATACGCGAATTTTCGAGGAGGTCTCGTAAATTCTTTTTCGTTTTCGCTACGGTGCACCCGACGGTCTACAAGGCTAACGGAAATTATTATCAACGGCGATTCCGGTAATGGACATTGACGAAAAAATTGTCCGTATCGAAGTTTATGGATAATAGCGACGTGGTGATAAATCCACTTGTATTTCCGAGGCTCGCTCGTGCGAAACGAATCGCCATTGAGAATTTATTTCATCCGGGCGAGAAAAGATCGTTACGGGATCGGGAGGAGGAGAGGATCGTGTCGCGTTTCGGATCAGCTTGAGGTTTCTCGACATTTCCATTTCTTTTTCAAGCTGCCACTAGGAACTGGTACTCGCGGGCGATGAATAGGTGCTCCCAGCGAGCGACGCGTCCCCGTCTCTTCTCCTTCCTCTCTCCTTCTCTCTCTCTCTCTCTTCTTGTCCTCTTTCTACTCTCTCCATCCGGCGCGGCGCCCGTAATGGATAAGCGCGTCTCGAATCGCTTCACGCTCGTGGGAGAGAAAAATCAGTTCGCGTGCGTTTCGACGCCTCTAAATTCTGCGACCGGGAACATAACCCGTATCCGTATTCATTTGTCGTCCGTATACGTATAAACGTTTACGGACCTCTCTAATTTGAAACTCAGGATATAATATTTTGTAGATGGGCAGGATTTAAATCGCGAGCGTGCTAAAGTTCGTGTTTCATATATTTGTATATTTTAATGTTTGTACTTATAATTGTCATATATAAATCTGTATATTATCGTTTAATCGTTTGAGTGTCACGAGTCTTTGTTGTTCACTAATTAAAAATTGCCAAGCGGTGCAACAGTACCTGTCTGATTCCGTGTCGGAATACTAGATAGAATACCGTGTCTTTAACACTATTTCTACCAAAGATGTCAAAGGACACCTTCTCAAATTGTATTTTAAATTTATTTTCCAAATTGAATCATCTTTTCTCAATCACTTCTTTCACTATTCGTATATTAGTTGTTAAATTAATTTAGGTCGAACTTCTTGGTCGAAATAGGTATATACAAAATCCCGGTAGAAATAGTGTTAACACTAGACTTACCGAAACCAGTCTATTTAACTGGTTCAAATGGGAAATCGTGTTTATAAAAAATGTTCGGTAAATCTAGTGTTAAATTAACATACATTCGGTAAATCTTACTCCTTTCGATTCAGTACTATTCCGATATCTCATTCAGCGCTGGTAGGGACATTAGGAGGTTGTTAATCATTGATTCCGATTATTGGATTTATTAATCCCATCGTAATGTTAATGCCCATAATACACTGGCACTTTTCGACACAGACGGAAAGAAGCACGATCGTACATATAATGAAAATACAGGGTAGGATATGAGAGAATTCTTGGCGAAACGATCTCGAATCGAGACGCTGATAATCACAATTATCGATGCCGAGCCGGTCGCATTGAAGCATTTAATTCGTGCTTCGAAGCTTCATACCTATCTAAATGCAATCACGGAGAAAGATACTTCAAAGCGGGGGGGACCAGCATTCATTAGGTGCGAGAACGTGTACGTAGTACGAAGCTTGTGAGCTTCCGTAGGTGCGCGTGCGTGCGTGTCGTGTGTGCACAGATTGCGCACACAGAGGAGACCCCTCCGACCAGTTTGCGTTTCAAACTTTTACGCACACCTCACGCGTAGTTTTCCAAGCCCGTTTTCCGAGCGCATTCTCGTACTTTCGTCCGACTCGTTTTTTTCTCGCTCCCCTGTGATCTTTCTTTCTCATTTTCTCTCGTTCAGTCCTTATGCGAGTAGAAGCGCGGAGTGAATCGTGCGCGCTCCCTGAAAGCGCTTCAAGAGTCGCGTGGCGGTGGAGAAAACTTGGCACGGGTCCTCTTGTTTCCTGCGAATCGCGCACTTTTTCCACTTTAAAGCATCCGAACCTATCGACTCGCGGAGTCTCTCGTTCCACCCAATGCGACACATTGGCCCGAGTACGGTGATCGTGTAATCTGTTTGATTTTACGGATTGTTTCCACGTAACTCTACCAGCTTAACTCCTCGCAATCTTGGCGGTAGGAATTTACCTCGCGCATTTTGCCACGTTACTCCAAGTAGCTCTGCTTCATCGACGTGTTTAACTCTTTAGGTACGGATTTGTTTGAGATTTTTCTGCGCTTGGAACAGTTTCAATTTGCTCGAATTAAACTTGTGATTCGTACTCAGGCAAAACAAGTGCATGATGTTCCTATTAAGACTACACTAAAACGAGAGAGCAATCGTCAAAGTGAGCGTGTCTCTGTCTAACAGGAGCGTCGGTGGAGGAATAAGAACAAAAGGAGAAGAGCGTTTACGGTGCCGTTTCCGTTATCCTTCCCCTTCTTGTTTTCCTCCTCTCTTACCACGAAGCGAGAGAGAAGGCCACACTTTTGACCTGCGTGAACCTGGCACGCGATTTTAGGATATCTAAATTTCTTTTTTTGCATTCCAAAGAGCATCGTTTGTACCCGTGCGTCCTTCCCTTGTTTTCGTTTGTACCTCAAAGGGTTCGGAGATAAAGGTTCTTCAAAAATTTACAAGTGGAAATTGATCTATCTAAAAAGCCTCAATACGCCTTCGAGTTTCGATGATTGGTTTATTTGGTTTACGAAGCAAATAATCTACATGTGAGGATGTAGTGAGGCTTTCAAGATGGATCAATCTCCATAGACAGACTGAGCCTCTTTTCAAATTTTGGAGTATCTCTATCTCCGAACCCTTTAAGATACGAACGAAAGGAAAAGGGGTTCAAACGGGTACAAACGACGCTCTTTCGAATGACGTTGACCGATTTGAGATATCTCAAAAAACAAAAAGGTTACCTCTTGTAAATTGAAGTAGAAACGAAAGCAAGAGAGGTACAAACGGGTACAAACGATGCTCTTTCGATTGCAAAAAAAAATGCCGATATCGTAAAGTCGAGTGCCAAGTTCACACAGGTTCACTTTTGCTAAATTTCAATGTAGTCTTCAACACACCCATAAGTAGGCGCAGTCTATGAGTATAAATCTATGGTTCCTATACGACAAATATACCCAAAGGGTTAATATTCGTCACTGGACCCTGCAACTACCACGAAGCTCGTCTCACCTCGGCGCTTACACACTCATCTTCAATTCTCATACTCTACGACCGGCACGCGGAGGGACGCGCGAGTTATTGTCCCGCGATTCGATCAAGGAAAAAGCTCTCTCTATCCTTGGACTCGACGCGCAGGATCGAAGCGAGAAGAACCGAAGGAACCACCAGCCGTACGGACGAAAGACCGAGATAAATTGATGGAGGTGCTCGTGCCCGCGAACGGAGCCAGATGGCGAAACACCTGCGCGGTCGTCGAGGATGGATTAACATTGGCGCGTTATTTCGTCGCGATACTCGCGCGATATAAATAAATTGTCCCGTTAGAATCGAGCCTAGCTGTCTTCGCTGCTCTTCCCCGCGGTGTCGTTGTCCACCGTCCTCCATTCTTCCCTTTCTCCTTTCCTTTCCTTTCCTTTCTTTCCTCTCCACCTACCCCTTCGATGCAGTTCTCTCCATAGTCCACTTCTTGCTTTCCATCGCGTCTTCTCTTATCCGGCGGACGATCATTCCCGCTGAAACGGTTTCGTGCTCGTGGGAGAGAGAAAAGTCGGGGGCCGTCGTTCGTGCCCCGACACCGTTTCTCCACCATGGAACTGGGACGACGCTTTACGGGCGGTTATTTACGATCGAGGTTACGGGAAAGGCGAGTGAGCAGTAGCAGCAGCAGCAGCAGCAGCACAAGCAGCACCCACCACCACCGCCGTCGTCGTCTGAGTTCTACGGGTGTCTCGTCTCCTCGAAATCTGGGGAAGGAAACGCTGCGAATGGAAAACTCCTGGGGCGATCTTTACCCTCCCCTCGTCGCTCTTCGTCTCGTCTTCTGGTCGCTTGGTCCCCCACGTCGACGTCGACGGTGGTGTGTGGAGGTGGTAGTGACGGTAGAGGAGAGCATTCGATAAAATTTCCTGCTTCCTCGGGAATACGTCCGGGGTAATAGGATGTGCGGAGAGTGCCGCCAGTTGTTTTCACCGCGGGCTTGCACATGAATACGGAAGAGGAAGCGTATGAGAAATGCACGGGGACGATGTTAAGTGAAATATGAAGGTGAAGGATTCGACGATGGATTCGCGCGTGTGTGCCCTCGGTGAAACGAAAGTTTGGATAGACACGATTACAGAATTACACTGCAATACCTGGGAGGATTTTACCGTCCTCTCGTACGATCGTTTCAACGGTTTACAAGCCACTCTATTTTACTCGACGTCATCAAATTAGCAAGCACTCGTTATCTCGGAACGAGCAAACACCCTTCCCTTACTCAATTAGGATAAACGACCTTCTCTTTAGTATACGTTTGCAGTTCTATTTCTCTTTATTCCTGCGATCTTTAATCCGTTTGGATCACGGACGAATAGGATCGAATATAAATGTTATCGTGGAATGCAGATTCGATTGAATGGGTCAATTGTTTCGTGGATATAATGACGTAATATCTGTTATCAATGCCATAGAGACAGGGCGTGTGTATATACGATTATTGCTAATTATTGTTACGACGTGTCGTAACGTTTAGCCGAGGATCGGAAGAATTTTCTCAAAGTGCTTTCGTAAAAAAGTACCTTTGAAGGGGAGAACTTTCTCATCGAGGCGGCAAAATGTAGTATTCTATTCATAGCGTGTGGGTAATAAAAAAGGTAATAGATAGCGAGTCTGTCTGATAAGAGCTGTACGCAAGTAGCTTAACCCGCGATATCGTATCGTTTGGTGACCCCTTCCCTCTCGACTTTCACCCTTGATCGTTTATAAATGATTTTAAAGACTAAAGCCATTCAACTTTTTCCGAAGGTTCCCCGGGGTTGTACGGATTTTCTCCGGCAATTCGTGGAGCGGAATAAACGCGACGGTGACAAAGTAAAAGCTTGCGATTTTACAAATAGATCATACAATAATTTAACGATTACCCTGTGGTAATAAGACAAGCGTCGCGTTTCATTTGCGAAGCAATATGGCGGATGAAATTAACACGAGCACTTTTAGCTCGTAAATTCAATGCTGCAAAGCGGGAAGGAAAACTAATTAGATATGGAAATGCAAAAAGTTGCCTTACCTTCCGCCCTACCGTCGTTTTCATTAAACGCAAGAGAGCGATCCTATGCCGTTTACTTGAACATCGAACGTAATATTCGTATCGTTTCGAAATCCTTGAAACGATACTTTTTTCCGCTTCGAGATTAAACGGCACAAAGGAAGCCGTTTAACATTGTTCTCCTTCGAATCTCACCTGATCAGCTCGAACATCGTAAATCTTGTCACTCGTGGTAACATCTGCCGGGTGAAAAGCGTGACGAACAATTTCTGCTTACCTATCTGCTTTCGTTTCTTCCCATCGACACGCAATATTGTAATACCGTGGACGGCGTGGAGCAAAGAAGATCCCTCGTTACTTTCGCTCGTTAGAATCCCTTCGATCGGGCCAGTTCCACATGACACTCGTATCACTTTCCCAAGCCCGTGCGCAATCGGAGTTTCTCACGAACCGGCTGACGTAGCAAATTCCCTTTTACTCGCGCGTCACATTTGCGTCACCGTGCTGGCGCGCGCACGTTCCTCTAATCGCGACGATCCTTCGCAACGGAATCGCATGCACGCAATTGCGAATTATTTTCATTACCGCGATCCGGCCATTACCCGGCCGATTTGAGCGTTTTAACGGGGGCGCACGCCCGAGGTACGCGCGCAATCATCGTGTTTATGAATACGGTGAAATCCCGAAGGTAGTGGCGCGACAATGGGGCGGCACCGAGTTCGAAATTTCCAGCTCGCAGCACCCGCGGGACGACGCCTACGTTTTTACGAGCGCGAAGGGGGGAAAATGGGCCAGTCGACGCTCGCTGCTCGCACTCCACGAAGCGCGTAATGGATCTACACTCCGACGGCAGTCGATCGCACGGCCAATACCACTGACACCCGCCGACAGGGTCAGGGGGTCACTGTGATAACCAGTAATCGTAATGCAAATAAGAAAACCAGTCCTCTATCCCGTACGAGATGAGACCAAGCGCTAAGAGATCTGCTTACGTGGAATTTACGACGCTTCGAAGTATTTGGAACAGTAGCTGGAAATTGTTATTAACATCGGATCGTTGCTTTTTCTTTTTACGGACCCCAGGTGCCATCTCCCTTCGTAGTCATTAACGTGCACGCAGAGCTCCAGATTTTTTGGGGGTTTTTGAATGCATAGGGATTGGCGTTTCGACTCTGTTATGAGTCTTCTCCAAGGATGGTGGATGGAGAAAAAAGCGAGCGCTCGCGAACACCGAGAACAATGGTACAGGGGAATTGTTCTCTCGTGGGTGTATCGAATGGGTTGTAGGAAGCCCGTGAAAATGAATCCATCGAATAAAACCCACCCAGCGCGGCAGAGTTTCCCGTGAAATTCGGAAATTCGAAAGTCGGGCAAATTGTGTATCCTCCAGTGGATCGAATTCGATCTAATTCGCATCTGACTACCGCGCAACTAATTACCGGTCGTTGGCTCCTACGCTCGCGATATATAATCGAGTATATTCATGTTGATGCCCAATACGTTCCTTCTCAACCCTGTTCTCAACTGCGTTATCAAAGTCCGTATTTCTTTGAAAATAATCCAAACGAGTTAAAGTCACTTTCGGCTTCGGTCCAACGCCCGTTCCTCCAAAGGTTTCGATATAAAAAAAAAAAGAGGAAACAAGATCGAGATAACGCGAATGTAAAGGACATACTCGAAGTAAAGCCCATATACATACGTATGGTTACATTGGGAAAACATTGTGTGCGTAACGTCGCGTTTGACAAGGTTCATTTCTCTTCGTCCGGAGATTTCCTTGGCATGGACCACCGATGTGTCGCCGGTGGTGCATTCACAGCTCGGCCACCAACATCGTCCATCTTCTCTTGCTCTTCCGTGGAACGCTTACATTCTGCATGGAACCTGTTATACCATGCTTGATATTCCTCCCCGAGTGGACGTTCCGTTGAAGTCTCCTCTCTCTCTCTCTCTCTCTCTCTCTCTCTCTCTCTCTCTCTCTTGTTATTCGTGTGTTTAGTGTGCGCCAAAGATCCGGACGGGGCTATCCGGACCTGCTCAGATTAGAGCGCGCAGCTGAACGCTCGTTGTTGCTATCGCGCGGGACCACCTTTTACGGCGACTGCATAGTAAAGACTCCTAGATGCACCATGAGGAGACCCCATAGTGGGACGCGTCCCTAAAGCTGGCGAAGCTCGCAATAACGACGAATCCGGTGGAGTGCTCTCGCTTCTCCCGTAACCTCTTCTCTCTATTAAAAACGTATCCGTTTACTTGTTGCGCGCGGAAACGCGGGTTCCACTCGGAAAACAATCTCCGAGAAGTTTGACACAAGTGAACGAAGGAACTTGTCGATTAGGGCAAGCATGCCTAAACGACCTGCGTGAACTTGACACCAAATTTTAAGATATCGACATTTCTTTTTTGTCTCGGTCGAAAGAGCTTTGTTTGTACCGGTGTATCCGTGTCATACCGGTTTCTCTCTTGTTTTCGTTTGTTTTCAAAGGGCTCGATGATAGAGATACTTCAAAATTTTACACGAGGCTCAGTCCGTCTAGGAGATTGATTTATCTGGAAAGCTTCATTACGGCCGCAAGTTTAGATTATTGGTTTGTTTGCTTTATTTGCTTCATAAACCAAATAATCAAATAATCTCAACTCGAAGGCGTAGTAGGGCTTTCTGGATAGATCAACTTCCATCAACTTCCAGCGCAAACGTCTTCCAATAAACCAAATTAATCAAATTAATCCCTTGAGGTACAAACGAAAAGAAAAGAGATACGCACGGGTACAAAACGACGCTCCTTCAAGTAGCATTTCCAGAATTAACATATCTCAAAAAACCAAAAAGTTACCACTTGTAAAATTTGGTAATTTTCCATCTCCGAACCCTTTGAGGTGCAAACGAAAACAAGGAAGAAACAAACTGGTACGAGCGAAGATCTTTCGATCGAGACAAGAAGGAATCCATTTACTTAAAGTTGGATGCCAGCTTCACACAGGTTCTAAGCGTCCACTAGAAAATGTAGAGGAAGATACGTGCCGGTGATTGTGAAAGTGGTCTAAAAGTCAGAAAACTTTTGTTCACAAATCATTCCGTATTTCAATCGTATAGGTGAAAATAACGCTATGTAAACAGAAAAATGAATTCGGAATAATTCACTTAGACCACTTTCACAATCATCGTCACATATTCGATCTTATTAATTCGCGTATGTCTGCTTAAAAGTAAGCAACGATCAACGCGCATCTCCTAATCCATAGTCGATAAGGAAAGAAGAAGAGTGATAAGAAGAGTCGTCGTCGCGTGGGTAGAGTTAGGCGGGTAGGTGAATCAGGTGTGTAGGTAGGAAAGATAGGTGGGCACTGGTAGGAGAGACAGGACTCGATTGCAAAACTCTGTTGCAGCCACCGGCGACGAATCCGTTGCGGCGCGCGGCGTGCCGTGAAGTTACCATATGATATACCGACCGGTTGGGATGTCAAGGCCGCATACATTTCCATAGAAATACACGACGTCGAGCGGATTGAGCGAAGCGCGCTCGCACCCTCGACGCGCGTGCACTCCTCGTCGTCCTCTCAGTCCGGACGAATATTTCATGTACAGGTGCGAATCTTCCGATCGGACGCGGATAGGAGAGGAGCGAGGACACCGATGCGTTCCAGGAGGACGAGGGAAGGTGAAAGAATGGTGGAAAATGAGAGCGTGGAGTTTTTGGAATGTGGGCCCAGCGATGGAACCAGAGTGGCCAACATATTGGAATGCTCGTTGAAATTACACCTTTGGCAAGCTGCGCGACGAAAGCCCTACGCGAGAGTATAAAGAGAGTCCTCTTCCCTCTTGGAAGAACGAGCGTGACGAAAGAGAGCAGTCGTTTAAACGTCGATTCACGAGTTACGCGCCAAGCCCGACGTTCTTATCCGCGTTCGCGCGCGCGCTCTTAGAGCGGGATAATGAAGCAGGTGCGGGAGCTTAACCTATCCGGGCGTTAAATTTACTTATGCTAGAGAGGAGTACGAGGTAACGAGTCACTCTGGTATCCTATGGAAGGCGAATTTTGAGGGCGGGTATTTCGAACGCGTCACTGTTAAAATGTTTTCGTACTGTTCGGGGATCGTGTTCGCTCCGTTTTGGATACGTCTTAACCCTTTGACTGCTGAATACTCTCGGCCGAAGCATTCCGTCTGAACGGTGATCTTAGCGATTGTAAATCGTAGGAAATAAAATACCTTTCCGCTAATCTGAATTCCGTTGATCAAGTATGCAACACGTAATTTAGATATAATTGTGTTTTTTCGCGCTAAATTGAACGATCCAATAAAGTCTTTCTTTACCGTTGATATTATTTTATTAGATTGGCAAACGCACGCATGCTGGTAACGTTTACCGGACGCATATGTGTGCTCATAGCAGTCAAAGGGTTAAAAGATACGCGGAAGAATAATTCGTCGCGAATTCACTTTCCTCCGTTATTGTCAAAGATAGGCCGGGATTGAATCCATTGAGAAGATACATCGATGATCCTGATCCACCCAAAGACGAAAAACACGGAGATAACGCGAATCGATAGGTCGAGCGATCGACGGGACGAGATTGAAGCGGCTTCTGATTTACATGCGCATGCGTTGAAAGTCTAATTCTAGGCGCGCGTATTTGTGTCCTCTCGAGCGCGTTTTTCCCTCGGGTGGCGCGCCTAACGTTCGAAATAAACGTTCGCTATAAATCGTATGTGCTAAGCGCTCGCGTATCTCTCTCTCTCTCTCTCTCTCTCAGGCTCGTAAATATTTATATTTAGAAGGGTGGAGGGAGGAGGTACGTAAAGTATTTTCCAGGAGAGAGAGAAAGCGCGAGTAGAGCGGAGTGTTGGAGTCTCGTGAGCGCGACGGGGTAGTCGCTCGAGGTCGCGCGCCGCTTTTAAACGAGAAACGTGAGCGCATGTGAAGCAGCGTAAACGTCGCGCCGATAATTTTCACGGCCATTGTTATCGTCCTGATCGCACGGCCACGAGCGAAGCTACGCCGATCGGCCGATCGTAGCTTTTCTAGCTATTAATTTCGCGCGTACGTGTCACGACGACACGAGCCGCGGCCCCAAGCTCAACGAGAATTACTCGCTGTAAGGTCAGCCTGATATTCATTCCGTTCTCGCCTCCTCTTCTGCCATCGCCACCGCCGCCAGTCAGTGTGTCAAGGCCGTCCGAGCGCGCGCGCAGGATGCACGAAATTGTGTCGGAATTACAATCGTCGCGCGCGTGTATGCCCGTGCATCTCACGCTTTGACGAATTCAATGGAAGCGTCCGAGTGGAACCGCCAGTGAAATCTCATTCGAATATTATACGTGGGATTGGGCGGGGCTCGCGTTGTACTTCATCGAATAACGCTCCCTTGAGACGAACTTTCGCGGAAACGAAAGAAAACGATATTTATTTACCTCGGGAATTCAAACGTAGATAGGTTTGGATTTTTGTTTAGTTTGACCACGGGTTTGGCTTCTTCGAAATAAGTGTTTCGATGGCTGGATGTTGATTCTAGTGTAAGGGTCCGGTAAAGTAACACGGCACCGATGGAATAATAAACTACGATTTTAACTTGGTTTTGTATTTCAATAGTATAATGCTGATTCAATGCAATTTTCTACCGAATTGCTCATTCGCCCCAATACTCTGGGCTACGATGCAATTCTCCTCTGTCCTTTTATCGTATGGGTCCATAGATCCTGATTGATCGGTCCGTCATTACGCTCCCAACCATACGCCGAATATATGTAAATTTTCCCTGTTATGCCTTAATGGGGGACTAACTTCACAAAGGTTTTAACCTAGTCACGAGGAACTTGGCTCCGCGGAATATCAATAAACCGAAAGTCTAAGAAAGCGCGAGGGTTCCCGAAGACGATGGTCCAGTGCTGGCATCGCGTGCTCGATTCCTCGCTTAAAAATACTGATTTACCGTAATCCTACGCTCGCATAGTTGCCTCTCGTGACGACGCCACACGTCACGCTTCCTGGGTAGAACTGCAGTGGCCGGAGAGCATCGACAACGGAGTGTTGTTTCCGAGCGTGGCTCGGCCATTGCCTTGCTGCGCGAGGAAAATCGAGCAAGAAGCGAGAGAAAGCACAGGTGCGTTTTACAGTTGCCAATCGGTGGAAAGGGCCTGTAGAATTTCCCCGTGGAAAAGGTCTCTTCCACCTCCGGTTATATTCCGTCTCGGAATTAATATCCAATTTCAAAGGAGGGTCGTCATTTAATGACCTATGGCGTGTTCGGGTCTCACGGGTCCACGGTTCATCCTTGAGACGAGCGCGCGCAGACGTCAGCAGACTTGCGTCGGCTAAAAATAAGTCTGCAAATTTCACCCGCACACTTTGGGCGGAAAATAAAAATTCCCCGCTACTCTGCTACGTGTGGCTTGTTTTTGTTTTTTTCTTTCATTCTTTTTTTTTCAACACGTCCGGTGTACAACGGTGCGAAACACCGAAACGTGAGTTAATGAGAAATGTCGATCGTCGAGGTTCGATTCGGGATCGAGGTGTAACGGTTTCGAATGTTTTCGCTTCTAAATTATTCTCGTCTGATAGAATCATGGACTTAATATATCTAGACTGCGCGTTGGCGGAGTTGGGGCTGAGCTCACGTAAAAAAGGATGCACTGTGTATTTGTGTCTGTGCGTTCTCTCTCGCTCTCGCGCGAAGGGGAAACTGATTAGCAACTGTTCTCCCGTATTCAGCTTCGCGCGAGAGCGAGAGAGTGTACGCACAGACAAAAAAACAGAGTGCATCCTTTTCTACGCGAGCTCTACCCCCCACTCCTGAAATTTGGGAAAACGTGCAGTCTGGGTATGTTATGTCCGAGGTTATGTCTATGGATAGAATCTTCTGTATGCGATGTTCGACGAATACTACGCTCGATTGTGTTTCGAGCGGGCGGGTCACGACGTGTAATTCGATTTATCGAAAACAAGCCGACAGCGAGACGATGAGCGCGTAATTATGGAAAGTAGGTGCTCGGAGTGTAAAAACAGTTCAAGGTCGGGGCACTCTCGCGCCAGTGAGTTCTCTCTCTCCTTCTATTTCCCACTCTCCGGCGGCTCGTTAAAACGAGGGCGGCACGGGCATCGCTCCTGGAACGACACTTGGGTGTTAACGAACGACATTCGTCATTTTCGTCGACGTTTACCGTCGCGCTTATCGCGATTTCTTTTTTATCGCGACGCAGTCGGCCGCGCCACGAGAGTTGGGATGTACGAATTGTACGGTCTCGAAGGTTGAGAGCAGAGTGCAACCGCATTTTTCGTTAATATTGAAAATAGATACGAGGCATCCCGGACGATTGTTTTTTCGTCTACCGACGACTCCTGAGATGCTTTATCGTCGAAAATTCGTACGGTTTCGAATAAAATCGAACGAGGATAGAAATAATCGCTGACATCGAATATTCGAAATGAGTTTTCGGTACTCGTTTAGTTTACGAAGTTTCCGTTACGTCTAAGATTAAGGAGTATTTTCATACCTCGTTCGTGGACGGATGGTGGAAGGGAGAAAGATAGAGCGAGGGAGAGAGTGCCGATAAAAGCAGCCTTGGCAAGATATCCCGCTCGGAACTTTTTCCGTCGCGGGATGAGATGGAACGATTTCTCAGATAAGATACGTCATCGTTATCTGCGAGCTGCGACGGCGAATAATTTAGCAGCGTGCACGGAATACAAAGGCGACGATCGTTGGAGCAGTCGCATGGTGACCAATGGCAAATAGGACGGGCAAGAGCCAAGTATCGGTGGTAACCGAGAGAGTTGACTCCCGTTATTTATTCATCTTCCTAAAGCACGGTGCGCAGATTCCACTCGTGCGATTAACACTATTCCTACCGCGACCGGTCAAATGAACGTTTTTAAAATTTCGTTTAGAATTTCCTGTATACAACGTGATTGCATCACTTTTAAATTTCACGACTTTTCCTAAAATATTGAAAAATGTATTATACCTGGTATTATACGTAGATTTGAGAAAAAGTCGTGAAATTTAAAGGCGATGCAATTACGTTGTATATAGGAAATTCAAATCGAAATGTTAAAAATGGTCATTGACCGGTCGGTAGGAATAGTGTTAACCAGTTAACTGCGTTCGACGTGTATACACGTCAATCCAAATTTCTTACATTTTTGATCACGCACAATAAAAAACACTTATCGTTCGATATAAAAACTAAAGATTAAAACTCAAAAAAAAGAATCCGCAGTTAAGTGGTTAAAAGTGTTTTGCGAGTGAGCGACTAAATGCACGGTAAGAGCGTAGCAAGCGGGGAGCACCTTATCGAAATCAAGTAAAATGCGAATGGAGCCGAGAAGACGAGTACGGAGTCAGTCGAGCAATAGGTCACGGCCTCCACGGGGAACACGGCTTTCTTAAGCATTTTCTCGTACAATAAGATAGTCCTTGTTCAAGACGAGATGCGATATTGCGTCGTGCGGAGCTGAGCGACAGGCGCCACTTCTCACCTTACTCGCTTCGCTCTCGCAGTCGCAAAGGTTACGGGCACCTTGATCCGATTCGGCAATCGTACCTTTCCGAGCTGCCTGTATTAAATCTTTGCGATCTCACGTCAAGATAGACTCAGACGTCGTATTTGGTTTCAATCGATTCAGCTCGAACTCTCTATGGCCGGCTCGTTGCGAATTTTGCAACGGCCCGAAGGCCAACTTGCGCTAGATTAAGCCCCGAAGGAACGCTCTTTCGCGCGTCGTTTGGATTCTTCTTGGAAAACACCGAATTTTTAATACAATTATCCGAGTTGGTAGCAGGCCGGAGGCGTGTGACGAGGCACCGGATCGGAAACTAAGTCGACGATTAAAAATTCACCAATGTTATTATACGTCCGGAAGATTCACGCGCTCCACGAAAGTGATTCGACGCAGGAATTTCGTATGAATTCTCAGCTCGTGCGATCCCAAAAGCGAAATTCCGCAAAGGATGAGCGATTGTATACGGAATAGCGAAGTGGAGAGGAACCAGCGAGCGACACCGGAAGGATGGCTGAAAGCGCCTCGCCTAGTTATAGTCTACCCCTTGGTATACCCGAGCTCTAAGTCCTTGGCCGTTGGAACACTGCCAGAACCAACGAGCCAGCTCAAATCAGACTCTCCGATTTAAGTCACTGCATTCCGTTCCATTTCGCCCCGTTCCTCCGGTTCGAGTGAGAATTCGAACGGAGGAATATCTGAAACTGATGCCACTCCGTAGGATCGTCTGTTCCCAATGGCGATGGGGGCCGTATGGATGATCGTCCAGTAATTTAAAACGCACTTCGGGAAAAATCTTGGGTATCGGATTGCGATACCGTAAAAGATTCTCCCCTGTATTTCACCGAGACACGTAAAATGTATCAGAGATAACGAGATGTATAAATCCGCGCGTCCAGACGAAAGAGAGGAAATCTGTGGGATATCGAGAGTGCGAAATTCATTGTTTACAATTGACCTTCGCGATTTCCACGTGGGGTTAACGAAGTGACCTATCGCTAAGAAGAGAATACTCCTGTAACGATATCGTAGCCAACCACCCCGGGGGATTGAGATATTCCCAACGATCCTTAGGGCCCCGAGGTGAAGTGCCTCTATATTACGGAGTTTAAGAAGTGTAAATAGAGGAGCGTAATTCTTCACGGGTCACGAATTCGCCGCGCCACTCCGACTTCAATCGAGCGCAACTCGAGTGGTTGGCGAAGTGCTAATAAGAGTGTAGCGACCATTGATGAATAGCGTGGCGTGCGATTAACCGGCGAGCGTGTGGCACACACCCACACGAGGCCGCGCTTCCGCGAATACACGCGAAGACTCAATTATTTAACCCCTCGTCGGTTCGCCGTTGAAACGTATTAAATGTCCCATTTCATCTCAGCAGCTGCGACCCGGCGAAGCTTACTCGACATATTTCGGTATTCTCATTTTACGATTGCTCGCACATTTTCCAAGGTTCCTTCACCTTCCTTCCGAGTCGCTTTTTTCTCGCTCAACGACACCGAAGCTTCGGGCAAGATTAACCCGACTTACAAATACTCTCTTAAGCGTATTGTTACAGAAATTAATAAATAGGACTGAGGAGTATAAAAAGGAATGGGTTTATTGAAGGTTTGGGGGTAGCGAGAACGTGTGTAGCAGTCAACGGTAGTCGGGAAAGTATCAGCAATGGAGGTTGTTTATGGAGCTAGTCTCTGTTATGTTTGTATCTTGTTAACGCGTTGCTATCCAATGTACTGATAGCTGTCGCGACTCGTAACAGTATTATCTCAATATTAGCCAATGTCAGTTAATTTACATACTAACCAGAAGCATTTTTCTGTTACAGGTAAGCATCCATGATGTATATTCTCCGGACATTGCCACGATCACCCCGCGAAGAAGTAATTGGTAAAATTTTCAATTAACACTTTGCTCGTTCACCGTGGAAATTTGCCGTAATATGTTAAAATCAAATTTCACCGAACAAAGAGAACCTCGTTCACGAACTTCAAATGGATTCCCACGGCGAGATGAAGGGAGCGCGATACGAGGTGACAATCGATTACCCGCGGACAATAAAAACTTTGGGAACAATTTTTCACGCTTGTCACTCGTTACGACGAGGACGCGTGTTACAAACGTGGCGCGTTTCACCTGCGGGCTCATTTTTCGCAGTTGATCACACTTGGCGGATGCTTGCGAAGGTTTCGGCTTTTTCCGTTCCGCCTTCCGCGTCTGACCCTCCTCGACTTCTACCGGCTCGTGATCCTTCTCTCCTTCGCGCTCCGCTGCTTTTCCTCGTTGTGCAACGCGTTACGTTTCAATTTGCATCTCTCGCCTCCTCTCCTATCCATTGTATTCCCTCCGATCGTTCTCAGTTTTATTTTCTTGTCCTGCCTCCTATCCTACTACCGCCACGGCCCCCCGTATCTTCTCTCGGTGTCCGCCGGCGGAGGTAACGCTTGCTCCCTCTCTCACTCGTTCTCTCTCTCTCTCTCTCTCACGTATCGATTATCGATTATCTCCGTATCTCGAAATATCTCGTGCTCGCGATGGATACGTGCTTCGCACGAGTTATGACCCCGACGACGACGACGGCGCGCGAACGAACGAAATAGCGAAGCTGGCGTTTCTCTCGTTCCAACGATGTAAGTGAATCGTAGCTATTCCGGAGTAGAAATAGAGAATTTAAGAGGGTCGAGTGGAAGGAGGCGAAAAGGGGCCGTGTATCGGAAAAATGGGAATTACCGTTGAAACTTGATAAAGGGGTTTACCGAACCTCTTATCGCGCGCAATTGGCGCGGCATCCATTCAGCCCCATCTCTCCCTCTTTTTTTATGCATTCAAATTGAATTAAAACTCCGATTAAAGGAAGTCGTTTCGAGTCAGCCGCATTCACCGAGGCACTTTTATTTTCCTCGATCGTTAATTAATATCGCGGATATAAGGCTTCGCATGGCTAATTTCTCTTTTTGATATTGCCGCATTGAAATTAAATCGCTCGTGCCTTTTATCGTGAAGATGCCCTCTCTCTCTCTCTCACTCTCTCTCTCTCTCTCTCTCGCTGCCTCATTTAGAATACTATTTTGAGTTGTTTACTGATGCGACCATGGAGGTGGATAAAATATTAGAGGTATCTATTAACAAATGTATCCGTTATATCTTTGGGGTTAATCGCTTCCAGCATATGACTCCATGTAGATCCAAATTAGGCTGGTTAAATATCTTGGATAGACGCAACTACTGTATTGCTGTACGGTCATTTTTAATTTTGTTTACCAAAACTCCGTCACATTTATCCGAAAAATTGATTTGTAAGCGTACACGTTATGATCATGTCACGCGTCAACAGGGAGACGAACTTGTCGCTCCTCTTTGCAGGACACATACCTTTTACTGCCTTTTTATTACTACTGCTTGTCGTGTTTGGAACTCGTTGCCGCCAACTGCACGCAAGGCTTCCATCATTGGTGGGTTTAAAAGTGCCGCCTTTTCTTTCTTGTTGAGAAACAATTGAATTATTTGTCTTTTTCCTTTTGTTTCTATTGTTCTCTCACACTTTTGTTATTTGTTTTCTGTAATTTTCCGAAGCTTATATGGAATCTAAGGTCCTGTAGCTTAATAAAATATTAATTCATTCATTCATTCATTCTCTCTCTCTTTCTCTCTCTCTCTCTCTCTCTCTCTCTCTCTCTTTCTCTTCAAGAGTAAATTACGCGAATTATTCTTGGATGAGAGGCTGGTCCCTTTGGGGCGTTTATAACAGTGCCTTCTTATTTTCTTTTCTTTTTTCCTTATCTATTATACATTTATTTTATTTTTCTTCTATTCTTTTGATTGTATTAATTTTCCTTTCCTTATGCATGTGCGTAACTAAAGAGAATATGTTTCTTTTACCTTTCTCTCTCTCTTTTGATATTGTATCTTTTGTTGGGACCCTAGGAGCATACTGCCCAGGGTCAATAAATTTATATATATATCTTTCTCTCTCTTTCTCAAGAGAGAGCAACGACTATTTGAGATCGCATAAATAGCCGAGAAAGGAATGCGCTTTGGGCGCCGGGAGCGTGTAATTACAGTGACGAAGAGCGCTCGTATTGGATCAGGAGTCGCGAGATCCATTCTGCGGTGAACGCGTGCTTCTACGGCGCGCACGTGTTGGACGAGTGCATCCGCGCGGGTCGGACGAGGGCAGACGCGCTTGGAAAATCGCACACACGCGAGGAGAGCAGCCGCGCGGGTAATGGAACCGCAGGAGTTACGCTGCGCGCCGATGCCCGCCGACTTGCGCACGCCTCGCGCATTTCAATTTGCTCCTTCCGCTGGCACAGGACGCGCTCGATATCGATTCTACGCCGGAAACAACCCCGGGCCGTTTTTTTTTATACTCTCGCCCGTGTCTGCTTCGATTATTTACGAGGAGCACGCGCCTGTGCCATCGGATGGGTCGTCGCGCGCTAGAGAAGGGGCAATGAGATAAAGATTTCTTATCATAGCGAAACCGATAACGATACGAGAGGAGGCCACGCTCTCGCGCGTCCTCGACGTACTTAAGCCTGCGTTTCTTTCTCCTCGGATCGTCGAAGCAAGAAAGAAACGGTTCCACGTTCTTCTTACTTTCTTTCCTCGAGAGGATCGAAGGAAAGAAATAATTCCGGAGCTTGTCAATCGACGAAGTAAGCTCCTTGAGCCGAACTAATACGACGCGAGAACGAAGGTGAGAGGAACGACGAGAGCGAGTCTCCTTTTTTTCATCGAAATTCCAAATTCCGCTCGATTACACGCAAACGATCGTCCGCGTCCACTGACCGCGAGCGTGAAGGGTCGAGCGGTTGCGCGCGCGCGCACACACACACACTCGAGAGAGAAAACCAAGATAGACCTCACACGGTAACCGCGCGCGCTTACACCGAGGAGTAGAGGCTTCCGAGTGTGTCGGAACCTTCCGGTGGGTAAGTTTCCTGCGGGTAATTACTCGCTCGCTACCGTTACCGGATCTTCCCGGCGCGGCAGGACGGACGGACTTGAGAATCGCGGTTGGCAAAAATTGCCGGTTCGCAATTAGAGAGAGCCTAGGTCCCGCGTAGCAGTTTCTCTTTTACCTCCGCTCTTGCGCGGAATTACTCGACGCGCCGCAATTTTCGCGCGCGGGTGACGTTCGATTTCCATTCGGCTACAGAACCGAGGCGAGGTAATCCGCTCGCGTGACTTCCGCCTCTTCCACCTTCCGTCGATTTCCTCTCTGTCTCTCTCTCGAGAGAGAAAGAGGCATCGAGGTTCCTCATCGTCGAATGCTCGTCTCTCGCGCGCTCTCGATCCCATCTCGAGCGTTTCCTCCCTTTTTTTTCCACCCGCACGCCGATTTAATCCGCGGAGTAGAGACAAGTCGCGCGGCGCCGGCGGACGACGGGCGCGAGGAACGAGTCGGCGCAGTGGCAGACTTTATGCCGAGGAGAAAGCGACCTACTTGCAGGTCGAGTAATTATAAGCCTTGAACCGAGTAAACCAGTCGCGGCGAGCGACGGCGCGGCCGATAGCCGACGAGGCTCCGTCTTAATTTCGAGTCGATTTCGACTCGACCAATTAGAGAGTACTCGATCTTTTTTAATCCACCTCGCAGCTTCCACGTAGATCGCGAGAATCGAGATTCCAAGTGATTCGAATTTCGCACGGCTATATCAATTCGAAACTCCCCACCGTTCGGGATCATCTGCATCTTCCCGCGCGATTAAATTTCCAAGGGTCTCCTAACGTTTCTTCGTCCTCTTCCTGCTCCTCCTCCCGTTCTTCGAATCCGGACAACGAGAGCGAAAAGCCGCCTCCGCGCGCGCGCGCACGCGTTATATTTAAACTCCCGTGGGTGCATTTCTCATTGAGTCCCCGGCGTGGGATGCGTGGGCGTACCTGACCCTCCGTTCTCGGGAATGGCACGAGGATGGCACGAGGATGAGCTTTACGCATGGCTCGCGGCCAGTCTCACTCGCGCTCTTCTCTTCTTGTGCCGCTAGGGCCAAGTCGACGCGCGCATGCGTCCCCCACAATCTGTCTCTTTCCGCTTGCGTTTCGTCACGCGGTTCTCGCTTCCGCGCGCGCCGTGTCCTTTCCCGTGGCGGTTCAACCGGCTCGCCTCCACCACCTTCCCTCCCGCTCCCACGAACGACGGTCCCGGGCGCTCGATTAACAGGCTCGTCGAAATCGTCGCTCGTTACTACTAATTCGAATCTCGGCGAGGCGCGGTCGGAGCACCCTCGCTCTCGTTAACCCGATCGATCCGTGATTCTTTCTTCCGCGTAGTCTCGCGCTCGTCGTCCGGTCGCGCGTCCCCGCGTCCGATGGAAAGTAAGCGGGAAATTTCGATCGCGAAATCTATAATCGTTCCAAGACCAGATTGTCCTGCGGATTGAGTGCGAGTGTACACGGGATAATAACACGGCACTGACGCAATGATAAACTGTAACTTTCAGTTGGTTTTGTATTTCGATGTTACAATGCTTCCTTCTTTATCGAATTAGCCCATAGGTCCTGATTAGACAGACCGCGTTTAACCCTTTCGCTGCTACGGTTGACTATAGTCACGCGTCGCGTCTATTACAGAAATGGAGCCAAAAATCAAGCCAAATGCTATCGACTCGCTTTTCTCCCCTCGCAAACAATTGCAAGCACCGTTGCGACGTTCATTTATTTCGCCGTCGTTTCGTCATTGGCCTCTGGCCCCGAATGCTGAAAACTGCACGCGCTCATTGTCAGCCACTCGCGCTGGCAAAAAATTCACCAAACACGTGTACCAGAACGGTCCAGTGGAACTCGCTGGGAGGTGTCACGCAGTGTTCGATGCCTCAGAGAAATCGTAAAAAGATTGATATTTTCTAAAATAATTTATTGCATTACGACGTGCATACCACATCGCTGGCGATTCTGCGAGAAAAGCATTACGACGTGCGTGGCACGTCTTTCCAGCGCAAGTGGTTAATGCTCGCACTTTCGGCACGGTGCTCCGTTCCACGCGAGGCACTCCGCGGCGAGGACCGCCGCACTATGGGCATAAAGTCGTTTTTTGATGCCAAAAGTCGTTCGACGGCTGAATTCTGAACCTATTGCGATGAAATTAGGCTTAAAATACGCGTTACTTATTGTACTATAGTAGAGATCTGCACTTTTTTTGATATCGCAATTTGTTGATTAATACAAAATCGAAATTGTTTAAAACTTTTGGCAATTATTTTTTGGTTACGGTGTTCGTAATCCCTTCGATCTTGATATACAAGGGTTTTCGAGGTCGCGCATTACGAAACCGTGACACAAATTTCAAAATTCGAAATGGCGTACCACGTCTTTGCCACTGTAGAAGTGGATAAGAAGCGGCGTGCACAGCACGTCTTTCCAGCTGAAGGGGCCAACAAATTGTAATACAAAAAAAAGTGCAGGTCTCCGCTGTAGTACGATAAATAACGCGCATTTTAAGACTAATTTCATCGCAATCGGTTCAGAATTCAGCCGTCGAACGACTTTTGGCACTAAAAAACGACTTTATGCCCACAGTGCGCCGTAGCGAAAGGGTTAAGCTTCTAGGAGGAAAAGGAACCAGTCTCCTTCTCTTCTCGATCCTTCCGTGACCGCGAAACGAGCGAGAGAGACGATGATATTTAAGAATCGACGAGACGCCGTGGCATTTGTTATTTAAAGTCCGTGGAGGGGTTGACGATCGGACCACCCGATGATGCGGGTCTCACTGACCTCCTTATTTTCGAGGACACGGGGCCACGTTGCGCATACGGACGCGTCGTTGCTCGTCGTCGTTGTCGTCGGCGTCGCGGCGTCTCTGTAGGCGACGAGAGAAGAGACGCTTTCGGTCTCTTCTTATAGCGGAAGTGCAACTCGCGCGCGCTTGCGCACGATCGCACCCTCCCTCTTCCCGCCCTTAACCGTTCCGCGTCGTCTACCCTCCCTCTCGGCCCTCCGCGTCCCTCGAGCGTCGCGTCGGCGGCGTCGGGACGCCTACCCACCCCACCTTCGGCAACGGTGCTCGGATGGTGGCAGCAGGCCCGTCGGGATCGTCGGGCGCCGAGGCTGCTGCTGCTGCTGCTGCTGCATCGATCGGGAAGGTTCATCTGCCACCCCTTCGCCTCCTCTCTCTCTCTCTCTTTCTCTGTCTCTCTAGTTCACTCTCTTCCTCCTCCTCTTCTTCCTCCTCCCGCGCTTCCGCAGACTCCGTCGCTCGCCTCGTAGTAGGCAGGGAAAACGCGCGGCACCCGCTGGAGAGTACGTTACGGTAGGTTTACACGTGCTGCATGGATTCGCTGGCGCCAGTTCGAACAACGCGCGCGCGCGCGTTTAAGCGATCATGATTGCCAAAATTCTACGTGTCTATTTTCGTTATCTGCGTTTTGCTGAAGAAATTCACCGTGGGATTGGAGGATACGATGCGTGGAAATGAATATACGTGGATAAGATGTAATAGAAGAGTTTACGATGTGGGATGTTTTGTTGGGCCTGGAGAGCGGTTGTTTTAACGTGGCCCTGTGAAAATTTGCCGTGTTGATTTTCATTAGTTGCGTTTGCTGAAGAAATTCGTCGTCGGATTGGAGGGTACGATGCGTGGAAATGAATAAAGAGGGATGAAAAATAATGTCTCAAGTTTACGACGCGCGATTTTATTATTGGTCCTGGAATGATGTTGTTTCAACGTGCCCTGTGAAAATTCTACGTGTCGATTTTAATTATTCGCGTAGGAATAGCAGATACCATGCGTGGAAATGGATAAAGACCGATGAAAAATAATGTCTCAAGTTTACGACGCGCGATTTTTGATTAAACCTGGAGAGCTGTCGTTTCAACGTGCTCTGTGAACATTTGCGCGTCCCTAATAGCTTCGCGCGTGAACGTTTTTCTTTCTGCTTTCGGCTCGGCAATCAAGAGAGTGCACGCACCTCTAAATCTGCCGTGGGATCACCCGCTCGTAGATTTTGGGCCGGGTTTACTCCTGGCACGAGTGACTGTGTCCTGGTACTCTTTCATCTCGCTCGCTTCGTCTCGCTGCGCGCGTGCGCGCGCGGCGAGTTGCTATTTACTTTTTTCATCGTCCACGAAGGTCGAGCGTTTTGCGCGCGGCCGCACGAGGTTGACGAGCGCGCGGAATGCTTCGTTAATCGCACGTGACTCGTAGCTGGTGGGGCAATGGAATCACCGGCTCTAATCCAACGCGGAAGCTGTGACCATTACATCTGTTTATCGCTACACTGAAAGAAAAAAATCGTTGGGTTTACTGTAATCTCACTATATTTTATAGGTAAATTTGGCGTCATATATATTTTTATAATTCATATTTTTATAGTTCGATTTATACAAATGGTTATCTTATTAATTATTATCTTTGTTCTCGTTACCATATGTACAGTAAAATGTGCTATATGAATATAGTTAGCTCTATAAGTATGTATGAAATATTCTGGTAATATTAACAATATAAAATAATTACTCTGCTTACCATTATATATTTTTAGTTGAAATAACCATAATTTTGGGTAAAGAAATAATGTAGTTGGTTTTACGATACCTCTATCGTAATTATCACCGACATTATGGTAACATTTACGATAAATATGATAATTCCAACTATAATTTTGTTACTATGCCATTATAGTTAGATGTATCATATACTTTTCTCTCAGTGTACGTGTCTTCTCCGAATAGAAATCGGGGAAAGATCGACGTACGACGGATGGAATTTGCCGTTCGTACGCGTTAAAATGATTCCGTTTGATTAAAATAAGCGATGTTCCATCTCAAAGGATTCTTGCCATATGGTGTTGAGGCAGGTTGTTTCCCGTAAGGGAGACCAGACGGGGGTTACCAACCGACCCCCGGCGCTTCGTGGCTTAACCGAATTTTAACGCCCACTTCCCGCGGGGTGAAAAGGCGTTAACCCTCTCGTCACGAGGGAAGAGAACGAGCGCGAAAGCTGTGTGTGTCCCTAGCACATTCGTTCGATCTCGATAACAAGAGAAATATTTCTCCTCCTGAGATTTCCTTTCATCCGAGTCACGGCCGCTATCTTCGACGAAGCTGACACGGTAATTTCCGAATAAAGTACAGTCGTATTAATCATCGATAATGGGACGAGAATGGAGAAGGAGTTTTCGCTTGCCCAGACGGCGCGCGAATTACGTTCGCAGCATCGTTCTACTCCTTTTTTCTGCTCCACGAGCGAGATGACGCAGGCTGCGTTTCACGGAAGCGGAAAATTCATCGTAACTCGAAGAGAAATTCGATATAATCCTGCGAGCGCGCGTCACAGCGTTTCGTCCGTGACCTCATCGCAATGCGTCGCGAAGAACTCGTCGTTTGGAATACCCTCGTGTACGGAACCGCGCGTCTCGATTCCTCGAAACTCGCGACTTCTTCACATCCTCCAAATGGATATTTGCTTAGGTCGCTTCCCGGGAAACCTTCGGCGCGTTAGCGCGTGGGATTCGACATTTAGCAAGAATACACCGTGTTTCGCGGTACGCGCCAATTTCTCACGATCCAAGTCTTCGGGGTCCTCCCGGTATTGGCGTTATCGTCGAACCGGTAGATATTTATTCCACGAAGGACGAAAGAGTTCGTTCTTGATTAACAGGCGCTTTGAAGCAGTGTTTTACGCTCGATATCGAGAAGCTCGCTTCCTACGGCGCACTGTGGGCATAAAGTTGTTTTTTAGTGCCGAAAGTCGTTCTGAACCGATTGCGATGAAATTAGTCTTCAAATACGCGTTATTTATTGCACTATAGCGGAGACCTGCACTTTTTTTGATATTACAATTTGTTAACCTCGTCAGCTGGAAAGATGTACTATGCACGTCGCTTGTTATCCGCTTCTAAAGTGGCAAAGACGTGCTACAACATTTTGAATTTTGAAATTGTGTCACGGTTTCGTAATCAGCGAACCCGAAAACCCTTGTATATCAAGATCGAAGGAATTGCGAACACCCTAACCAAAAGATGATTGCTAAAAGTTTCGAACAACTTCGATTTTGTATTAATTAAGAAACTGCACTGTCAATAAAAGTGCAGGTTTCTGGTATAGTATTGGGTCTATGCATAAATCCGTAGCGAAAATTGAGTACATTCTTATCGGAATTTCGCTACGGAATTATGCATATACCCGATACAATAAATAATGCGTATTTTAAGACTAATTTCATCGCAATCGGTTCAGAATTCAGTTCTCCGACTTTTGGCACTAAAAAATGACGTTGTGCCCATAGTGCCCGGCGGTTCGTCAAATTTTCGCAGGGCTCACGTACCGTGGAAAGGGAATCGTATCATCGGGATAATCGAGAGAGAACGCTCGCCTCCATTAAGTACGATTTCATCGAGAGAACGTGCGCGCGCGCTTTCTACTCAACGGCGGGGATTCGCGCGGCGAGAATCGCCCAGTGGTGGGTAGTGGTGGTTGCAATCGAGCGGGGGATTCCGTTTCCAAGGTTATCTCGAACCTGCTCATCGAGATGTCGACGAGCGAATCAAGATGCAGTGTCGTGCAACGTAGTAACGACGGATTGATTTACTCGAGGCAGCTCGCGTCGGTCGGCCCGCAGTTCGAGCGTGGCGCCAAGCACGTCCCTCGTTAAATTTTTAACGACGTCGGCTCTCCTTCTCCCTCTTTACCACCCATTTGTTTCTCTTTCTCCGCGACTTTTATCGCATGCATCCGCGGCAGAACGAATCCTCGAGAGTTGGCTTTAGCTCGCGCGGCCCGTCCCCGCGCGACGTAGCGCTAAGTAATGCGGATAAATGATTTACATTTTCCCACTTCGCGACTTTAACGCGCCACCGAAGCGCGAATATTTTCATACAAGTCGAGAAGTTTTGTGCAAGAGTCTCGTCGTGCCGCTGGACGGCGCTCGGTGAACAGCGAGAGATACGCGGACTACGAGGAGGAGCTTTGAAAATTAAAGCGGGGAATTTTACGCCACGTATAAAAAATGCTCGTCCACGGAACGAAAAAAGGAAGAATTCTTCGCGTCCTCTCCCTCCCGGTAGATTCTACACACAGAATTAAAACACCCTCGCGATCGTGTCGATTGAATTCCAATGTGTATTGCAGTCACGCGAATCGACGGAGGAAAAAAATTTGTTAAATTTCCGCGGAACGAGGAGCCGGACTGCGGGGAGGGTGGAGGCTTCCACGTAGAATTGGGCGAAGCGGGATGAAAATTTATTACTACGGCATTACGGGGACAGGAAAGACTACGGCGCGGTATATTGAGAAGGTCCAGGTCAGGTGGAGCTATATCGATCGGCGGTCTCCCTAGTTTCCATGGTCTCCGTCTCTATGGCTTGGTGTATACCCAACGACACTCGTCCATTAGTCGACAAGCGGAACTTCTCGTTCACGTACGTGAGCCTCGTAGTTGAGTACGCTCGCGCGCAACCGCGCGCTGGAGGCGTCATAGATCGACGATACTATTTGTCAATCTCGATGCCACTTATTCGCTTCTAATGCCGCAACGATAACAACCGCCCACGGGATTTCCACGCGGATCGTTGTTATCCCTTATTTCGCGAAGCGTGCACCGAGAGAAAAGTATATGATATATCTAACTATAAAAGCATAGTAAGAAATTTATAGTTGGAAATATCATATTTATTGTAAATGTTTGTAATGATTACGTCAGAGGCGTAGTATAACCAACTATATTATGTTTTTACCCAAAATTATGGTTATTTCAACTAAAAATATAGTACGGTTGAAAATATATTAAAAAAAGTAACTGTTTTATATAATTAATATTACCGGAATATTTCATACGTAGTGATAGAACTAACTATATTCACATAGCACATTTTACTATACATATGGTATCAAGAACAAAGGTAATAATAGTTAATGATATACCCATTTGTATAAATCGTTCATTATACTATATTATGTATGGTTAAGTAAACTATAAAAATATGTTTGACGCCAAATCTAACTATAAAATATAATGAGATTATAGTAAACCCAACAATTTTTTTCTCTCAGGGTGGAACTCTGCGGTGAAAGCGACGGATTGCTCGCGCGATTGGAGCTACGAGAAGCGTTTCGAATGATTTTTCCTTTTATTTTGGAGCACGATCGGCATGCTTCGACGAGGACAGAAATGAGTAAACCCGAGAATGGGACAGGCGATGAGAGCTGAGAAAGGGAGGGAACCCGACGAGCGAGTTCTCTCGAACGACGGATTGCACAAGCGCGTAATTACCTGTTACGCGGGACGCACGACTTCATTAATTATGAAAGTTTCGCCCAGGGTGGCCGGACTCCACCGAGGGACTCTTGGCGCGCTAAGTTTTCCTCGTAGAGTTCGCACTCCGCCGTTCAGTTTTCGAAGCGAGCGTCGCGACGCTTTCCCTCCGCGCGCCGTCACGATTCCGTCCCCGGTTAAGGAAAATCATCCTTCGTTCTCGACTCTTGCATATTCCCTCGCGCTTTCAATTTCTCGCTCCCACGAATCGTCGGATAAAATTGTGCCGCGCATTGAAGCGTGGCGCCTCTGAAAATTAACGAGTCTTACCTCGGCCCGCGTCATTAAGGCTTCTTAATGATTTTTGAGAACGTTCGTGGAAGAAGTACCGTGAAAATTACTGTCTCGCGTTACTTCGCCGCTTCTCTCAATTAACTTACATCTTCTCGAGAATGAATATGCAGGGATATAGAGTAGGGATGAGGAAGTAGCGAGCTAAGTCCGCCGTCCCGTCGCGCGCTGAATTTTTACCTCGACAAAGGAAGTGTAGAGTAAAAATGTGGAACACCGGCTCGACGATCCTTTTGCGAGACCATTTCGCGGACAAGACGCTTCCTCCTTCGCCTCCTTCTCGTTCTCGCCCGGTTACCTTAGCACGGTGCGCTTTCCGATAAGCCTGTTTACATTCCAAGCTGCGATCCGCTTACGCCGTGTCCCGACCATTGAAGAGAGGGTACCGCGGGAGAAAATGCAAAATGAGGAAAGAGAAACAATGACGGCTCTGCAGGCCCGGGTCGCGGTGTTCCCCATTACTTAAATTTGCGCGGCTATAAATTATTCCACCCTCCTCCAGTACCGGTAAAGCTGTTTTCGCGGGACATTAGCGTACGACCGGATAAATCGTCGTCGATCGATAAACTTTTTCGTGAACATCGCTTCGTTACCTTCCCAACTATACTTATCGTTTCGAGAAATTCCACCGAAAGGAGAAATTCCGTAGGTGGGCGGTGCCGGGAGGTCCGGCTGAAAATTGCTCTCTACATCGATAAAATCGTCCTCGAAGCGCGAATTAAATCGGCTCGGGCCAATCGTGGGGTGTTAAAAATCCTGGAGAGGAGTCCTGCTTTTAACGATCGGCGATTACCTTAACGCCGAGGGATCCTGCTGCTTGCGAGCGAGGGGAATTACGGCGAAAGGCTAAACAGCACGCGAATGAGAATAACGAGTCTCGCGCGCTCCATCTTCTCGATATCGTTTTCTTTCCCTCCACGTCGAACGGCCGGCCTCCTTTCCATCCGGCACCGACGACCGGAGCAAAGAAGACGGTAGTCCGCATAAATTACTGGTCGTTGGCCTCCTCCATTTCCCGGACAGTCGACGGTAGGATCTTTCGCGCTAATGCAACAAACCCCGGAAACTCGATCGATCCATTAGACCGGAGAGAGAGAGAGAGAGAGAGAGAGAGAGAGAGAGAGAGAGAGAGAGCAGCTGTTCCGAAACTCCTCCTGTCCCTCGTGCTCGAGCAATTTCCACCTCGTTACTGGGCCGCCCTCCTCTCATTATGGCTGACTTTTAAGTTCGCCGCTCGTTGTCCACGCGCTTTTGCCCTGTCCCTCCGAACGCGCGATAACCAACGTGCATTCTGCGTCCTGCTCGCTGTGTGAAGGGGGTCCTTTGTGCGCGTAGCAACGTCCTATACCTGAGAATCAATTTGTAGGCGATCGAGGGCTCGCGTTATTTATGCACGGTGTGTATCTGGGTCTGAATTCTCTCCCTAGTGCGGCTGATGGATTTATTTGCGCACTCGGTGAGACTGCAGTACCAGTTTGTATGCCAGTAAAACAGTCGTAATCTGCGCTGACATTTTAGTGGCGCGCCAACCCACTTGCATGCATTCATGCTCTCGTGTATCCAGTCACGATGTTTGGCCATGAAAACTTGCAATTCACAAGCTTATCGAGCCTCGTGACTCGCATTGAATTCACGTGACGAAATCTGACGTATCGCGGACAAAGTTGTTCGCGGGTTGAGAACGGAGGGTACATCCCGGATAAAAGGTAAGGCGCGATTTTGCACTTGAATCGTGACAATACATGGACAATCGATCCGTTCGATTCTGTAGCGTCACTCGATCGAGATAATTTCAATTTGAAGATAATAATTAATTAAGCGTAGCGATCCCGACAGATTTCGATTAAATTCCCCGCGGCTTATCTTATCGGGGGTACTAAAAAAATGTCGCGTCTCCAAAGAGAGAATCGACGTGATTGCGAGTTCCCATGTCGTTGAAATTTTTACGTACTCGCGGATAAAAGCTACGTACGAATGTGTTTTATTGCTTTTTGTAATCGTTATCAAAGGTCTTTTTATTCCTCGCGCGAAGAACGAACGTTGACCTTGCACTCGCGCGCCTCATTTGAATTAGAGAATTATCGTTAGCCAGACGTCGATAATAAAAAGGTCAAAATTCTCATTTCACCGTCAATCATTGTTGGCGATTAATTTTACCCGAGTCGTCGTTTCCCGTATCGCGCTAAGAGGAGGGACAGAGAAAGAGAGCGAGAGAGAGGGAGAGAACACGCGAAGAAGGGAGCGAGAAGAGAAAGAGGAATTAAGTACACATAATTATCCAAAGTACTTGTTATCTTTTAATTAAATATGCGGCTACATGGAATATGCAATGCGCCCTTTTATGATCGTGTAATAACACGCTCAGCCTGCACCGGCGGAGGTGGATCGTTAAATATGTAAAGAATAATGCGAACGATGAAAACGAACAGGCGATTAATCAGTTGGATTTGCAGCGCGCTCGTTCCGTAGCTCTTTGTAACGATGAAACCTGGGTGCGAGAATTCACAAAGCGCTCGTGACAATAATAATAAAAAAAAATAGCTCGTTCTTGCTTCGTGTAATATTACGCAAACAAACGGCGAAAAGAACTGAATGGTCGAAATGCTCTTTGACGCGTTTTCATCAGTTTCAAAAAGGATAATTATCTTCGACCGAACAATACCATCGTAATCGTTTCACACCGGAGAACGTAATCGGTGTAATCTCGCGCTCCGTCTTTTATTTTCTTAATCGACCCGCGCTCATCGATTATACACGAAGCGACGTGCCTCTCGACGAGTCTTCGCAGCATCCTGTAATTTCGTTCACCCGAAAACTCCGCTCATTACGGAGTGCAGAATAATAATTCAATACGGAGTTGCGCAAACGCTAGGACCCTACGCTCCGATATCCTTATCATCTGACTTCTGCCTCCGAATTTTTATCGCCAATTTAAACACATTACCGCGGGGTCTCTGTCGAAACGTGCACGAGATAAGTTAGCCCGCGCGATACTTTCCTCTCGGTTCGTGCTTTCATACCGTGTAATATATATTCCTACGGTAACCCTGCTCTCTCGAGTGAACGGCCACTTTTCCTCAAGTAGGCCCCTTCGACTGTTCGAAGTGTCTCTTCAATTCATACGAACACATTGGAAGAAAGTAAAACCCGAAATATTCGCATCTCCTGGGACTTTACGGGTGGCCAATTTTTTTTTCTTCTTCTCCTTTCCCAAATTCCTAAAGAATATTCGATACTGGCGAAATTACGATCGCTACTAGCTCCCGTGCGCCCGCGGTAAGTTACATAAATTCGTTCTACGATAAAACTTTAATTAAAATCGAACTTCAATTAAGCACTCGTGGAAACCTTAATTAAGCGCGAGCGCTCTCCCTCAGCTCTTACGCAAAACTATCGAATCCCTCCTGCGAGATTCGCGAGACCGGCGAAGTAAAAAAGTTTCTGCCGGCTCGCGTCAGACGATAAATGCTAAACGTTTAGTCCCGAGTTGTCGGTGTAGGAGCGGTGAGAGATACTCGCGCGCGGGATCCTCCGCTTGCGCAATAATTGCCGCTCCGAGAGCGAAGCGGCCAGACGAAATTTCGTCGACGATATTTCTGTTGTCTCCTCGCCGCTCGCTACGTCCATGGCGACAACGTCACCGAGGTAGGGATCGTCAAGGACACGTGGTGCTCGCGCGACGACGTAGCACCGAACAAGCTCATGGCAAATGCGACGAGAACGGCCGGTCGAGAACGACTGCGAGGCAAAAAGATCTCACGGAGAGACGACCGGTTAATTTCGCGCGTTGCTCCAAAGCGAAAGGGTCTGGTCGTGACCCGAGTCAATTGTTCGAATAACGTTTAGTACCCTCTCCTGGTTTAGGTAAACTATTTCCAGAACGATCAGACGCGCGAAATACGAGGCGACTAATTACACCCGCAAACAGATACGAATTGGATGCGAGTGAAAATAGCGACTAGACGTTCTATCAACGCGTAAAAAGAAGAATCGTTATTTAAAAGCTTCGAGAGAGCGTCGCCGTGCCGAGAGGCGAAACGAATCGATAGTTTCGCCGTGCAAAAGCTGCCCGCGGAAAAATGCATTTCGCGGAGCGCTTCGTGATTTTGCACAGCTCGAGGAGTAAAGCGTATCCAATCTACCTACGGTGAATAAACGTGAATTGGAAGTGAATGAGAGTGGCGATTATTTGAAAAGTCGCGTGGTCGAGCATGCAACGCTTCTACGTCGATAAAAATGCATATATCGAGCGGTATGATTATAGCGAAATAATGTGGAGAGAGGTGCGATTAATTCGTCGAACGTATTTGCATCGACTAATTATCTCGTAATAATTTATTGTGCGCTCTTTCGAGTCGTAATATCGTCGCTTGATGTTATTACGACGT
Source organism: Tiphia femorata (assembly GCA_944319695.1). Taxonomy (NCBI): domain Eukaryota; kingdom Metazoa; phylum Arthropoda; class Insecta; order Hymenoptera; family Tiphiidae; genus Tiphia; species Tiphia femorata. Next base: position 6,758,542 of record OX090899.1, read on the forward strand.
ATTTCACCGTTCGATGCACAATCCACCGTAAACATTCGAGTGGCTCTCTCGAAGGCATGGCCGAGAGAAAATCGAAAACAAAACTCGAACGTTCTCAAGCGGACTTGGAGGTTTGGAGCGCGCGTATAGCGGCAGGTAGCCAGAGCTCGAATCTTGGCAGATGTTTCCTGTTTCACCCGCGGAGCAGTTAGCTGTGACTTTGGTAGCTTGTAAGGCGAGCCAGCCACGCTGTGTGAGTAAACAAAGCGGGTCACGGGAAATCGGTGTGGCTCGCGCCGCCTGCACTCGCGTAAACTTTCCGCAGTTTTTCTCTCCGAATACACCTTCATTGTGGTAGTAGTCGGCTGCGAGGGCGGTACAACCACGTCGATTCTCACGATTGGCTGTAGACTGCAATCGAAGGTAAGCCGCCAGCGACATTATTTAACACTATTCCCACCGAACGGTCAAATGAGCATTTTTAACATTTCGATTAAAATTTCCTATATACAACGTAATTGCATCGCCTTTAAATTTCACGACTTTTTCGAAAATATACGTATAATACATTTTTCAATATTTTAGGAAAAGTCGTGAAGTTTAAAAGCGATGCAATTACGTCGTATATAGGAAATTCTAAACGGAATTTTAAAAACGGTCATTCGACCGATCGTGGTAGGAATAGTTCTAACATGTAAAACGATAAGACGAGTAGATTTTGAGAGACGCTTTCGAGATGAATCAATACTCGTTACGACGAATGGAAAAAAATGGGTAAAGTGCACAAATCGGGTACACTAAGAGAATAGTGTATGATATATCTAACTACAATGGCATAGTAACAAAATTGTAGTTGGAAATGTTATATTTATGGTAAATGTTGCCAGAATGTCGGTAATAATTACGATAGAGGCATAGTGTCAGAAAGTGCATTATGTTTTTACCCATAATTATGATTATTTCAACTAAAAATATAGTACGGTTGGAAATATATAATGGTAAGAAAAGTAACTATTTTATATAGTTAATATTACCGGAATATTTCAAAGATAGTGATAGAACTGACTATATTCACGTAGCACAGTTTACAAAGGTAATGGTTAATAATATAACCATTTGTATAAATCGTTCATTCTACTATATTTTCTATGGTTAAGTGAACTATTAAAAAAATGTTCGTCGCCAAATCTAACTATAAAATATAGCGAGATTATAGTAAACCTCAACCATTTTTTTCTGTCAGTGCATCTCTTTTTCAAAATCGTTATTAATGGACGATTGAACGACGGTACACCGTTGTTAACTCGAGAATAAAAAGCAGTACATCGATAACAGATCGGGCACGTAGATCGTGGAGTTACGATAAATAAAATATAGTGAGATTATAGTAAACCCAACCATTTTTTTCTCTCAGCGTATACACATTCTTGAGTGAATTAAAGAAGTTGCGCTTGAACTCGTTGAAACTAGCCAAGCGTCGTTTAATTAACGAATGTCTCTTCATGGACGAAAAGTCAGTCTCGAGAGTGAAAATCCGAGGACGCGTGCTGCTGACCGAGCCGTCGTCCGCATGGTACTTAACGTGTTAAGGGCCCAAGGGATGCAGCCTCCGTGTAATTATAACGGTTCATGGGAATTGTCCGTGAAACGATAAACGATAGCCCAAAGCGGCGTCCGTGCGTGACACTATTGGAAAATAATTGGATCCGTGTGACGGCCGATGAAACCGTGTCCGTCATCGCGTTTCACCAGCCGGACGAGCCTCGAGCAACCTGCATCCATTACGATTCATCGGGACTCGATCGAAATATCCGATCGGTCGAATCGGCCCGGAAGATATAATTGAAGTTAAAGAGTCGCGCGCTGCTTCGTCGAGACGTCAAGGCAATTTCGAGAGAGTACTCGTGGCAATTAACAGTTCGTATTTTTCGTAACGAGTGCTTATCTCCTACCCCGCCGAAGTCCTGCTCACTTATATTCGACGATCGATGAATCTTTTAATACCGCGGCTTCGTCCACGCCACACCTTCTTCCCATTAGTCGAACCGTGGCCGCGCGTCGAAGTATTAAACGGTAGAACGAATAGTTTTATGTATCATCCTCATGCATATGCATATTCTCTCCGCGGATATCCACACGTTCCTGTCTGCCACGCGTTACTCGGCTCCGTGCTGGAGGGCGAATCGAAAAAATCGATTTTCACGAGGCAAATGTGATCTCGGTCGTTGCTCTCCCTCTCTCTCTTTCTTTCTCACTCGCTTTCTCTCTCTCTCTCTCTCTCTCTCTCTCTCTCTCGTCTAAACGTGCAATCGATCGGCGAGGAATAGAGTGGAGGAGAGAGCAATGGAGCACGTGAAATAAAACGAAAAAGACGCGGGAGCAGAGAGAAAACGGACTCTCCTGGGCATATCCACGTGGTGGACGCGTATGTCGATACTTCTGGCTATACGTTGGACAGGACGTAGCGAATTGATTCGCAAATAAATAAATATATGTGCGAGATATAGGTATACGTACGTGTATCTATCCGGTGATCCTGCTTCGCTATTCGACGGTGTGTCGCTTGGCGGAGTGACCTCGGAAAATTCGCTCGGCGTTATCCCCGATACCGCGAGCATTCGTTATCCGCACGAGTGCGCCCGCATAAATCCCCGGATACTTTATTCCCACGCAAAATATCGCCAAACGAGAAAGTTTCGTAACCTTTGCCGGTTCACGGCCAGTTTTCATCCTCCCGCCTTTACGCCGGCTCACGGTGCACGGGTAAAACCTCGAATGCGCGATTCGCTCCGAAACCGCGAATACTGAAAAATATTTTGCCATCGAGCGCGACGTCAACGGCAGCATTTAAATCGCGGAGAAAAATTGTCGTGCTCAGTCGTCGATTTACTCGCTCGATTTGTTAAATAATAGATAACGGGTCCTCTGTAAATTTCGCAGTATTCCGAAACGTTCCGGACAATGTATAAATTGGGTTCGACGAATCGGCGAAACTGTTATCGGGAGCGATTATTAATAAAAGCGCGATTGCCTATCTCGATTACCGCGAATCAAAAATTAGCGAAAGCTGCGGCCTCGATTAATCCGCTTTCGGGCTCCGCACTCGTCGGAAGCACGCGTCGTCTCGTAACTCGGCCAATTCAATTCTCCCACCGTTATTCTTGCGGTAGGACGCGCGCGTGATAAAACTCGATTGTCTTCTTGGTGCGTAGCTTTGGCCGCGAGAGCTCTCGTTATCGCGCAATTACGCCCGACGAGAACGGTAGCGCAAAAACTATGAGATAAAAGAGCGAGCTAATAATCTGTGCGGACTCGCGGAGAGCGGTCGTTAACGAGCGAGCGGACGAAATGCGCGCGCGTATCGATGGATGCGTTTTCTCCACCATCATCACCGTCCTTCCCATCCTTCCGTCCTTCTCCACTTCGTCCTCCTCCACCTCTTGCACGGCGTCGCGCGGGACAACGAGGCAAACGTTTCTCGTTGGATATTTACTCGTTTAACGGAAAAGCGAGAATATCGATTTCCGATGGCGGTGCGCACATGTGCGGGCACGCAACGCGTGCACCACCACCACCCACAGACTTTTCGCGCGCAGCTATCACCCCGTAGTAGGGCAAAGCTTTAGTCTCGGTGCCGCGATAAAATTAATCGTTAATCGTGCTCCCCATTGAATTTTCGTTAATTGGGTATCGGGCTCCTTGTTTTTCGATGCTCGTGATTCGCTCGACGCTCGGAAATTCGCCGACACCATCCGCGCGAGGAAATAAAATCTGGATGAGATCGCGTGGAAATCTCACGGTGCGAATAATAATGCGGTAGGTAAGAAAGGCTCGAGCGAATCGCATTATCGGAGCCTCGTCGGTACTCGGGCGATATTGTGTATCGGCGGTTGTCAATAAGCTGCGCTAAAGTAATTTGCGATCCTCGCCCGCGGGAGAGGTGAAATTGATGAAGCCACCGACCGCACGACATTCCAATGCATTTGAATTAATCGTTAGCCTTGCCTCGCGTCGTTACCATCCGATATCGTTTTATCGATTAATTTGTATCCCGCTGATTACCGTAGCTTACAACGTCGAATCTTACGCGATTATATTTCCAACTCGATCCACCCGGTCTTTTAATATTTCGTCGGAAGGATCCGATTGAATTTCGTTCGCCTTCATTATATTTTTTTATAACCGAGGATCCATGTTTCCTTCGATCTCTTAATCGTATTGGGATAAATAGAACGGCTGGGAGAATCGTCGAAAGCAAGAACTGGAAGAAATACGATGAATTATCCGTCGAAGAACGATCATTCCCTTAGTTTTCCAATCATTTATTTCCTATGCACGACGCGCCATTAACCTGCAAGCGAATCAGCTGCTCGATCGAGAACCCGTTCGGAAGACCCTCCCGACGTCTTTGCAACTTTCTCGTGAAATTTCCGATACCGCCCTCGAGGAGTTGAAGCCGTAGAATGTTGCGACAGCTTGTACCGACTTACGCAAAATTGAAATTCGTCGCGCTCTCCTTGGGATTTATTTCACGCGATAAATATTCGTCACCGCGTGAAACGAATTAAAAACTTTCGTTCCTCGCTGGAACGAGTTCGCGAGAAGAAACGTGAGCGAAGTGGAATCAAACGAGACTCACAGAAGTATGGTTCGAACGTCCTTCAATTCCTAACAAGAAAACGACTGTCTCTCCGCGAATACATTTACCAGGAAATATCCAAGTAAATCCCAAAAACCTAATAACGCTCTTCGAACGCGCAAACGAGGTATGTACAACCTGAAAATCACCACCATCCAAATAATGCACTCGAACGGGGGCTGGAAAGAAAAAATTCACAACGACGTCGGTAGAGGAGAACGAACGATCCGATATCGAAGACGAGCGCGAACGGTGGAAGGGTAGGTAAAAGAGGAATCGACGAGGAGAAACGGGCGAGAACGCGTAGGATTTGAAATTATCCGGGAGGAAGAACATCGGGCATTAAATTCTAAACTGAATGTGTACCGCGAGCGAGGTGAGACACGGGGGGTGGGAGGACGAGAGGAGTCGAGTCGAAGAGCGAGGCACCTATCGATTATCGATACCTCGCCGATTAACTTATCGGTAGTCGCGTATGGCCGAGGGAGGTGAGAGAAAGAGAAGAGAAGAGAGGATTAGAGCGCGGCAACGATAATTTAAATCTCACGCTCGCGGACACGAGGGACCGTAGCGAAGGAGGATGAGCAGGACAAAGAGGAGAGGAGGTGTGTACGGGCGCGGTTAGAGCACGGGGAATAAAATCTTTTTCATTTAGCGGACGTGGAAATTGCGCGCCGTGGGGCGAGAGACAATCGACGCGCGAGAGCCGGCGTGTCTGCGTTCCGCGAGGAGGATTTAAGAGGAGGGAGAAGAGTAGAGAGAGAGAGAGCCGGGCTACGAGATAAAAGATAAAAGGGTCGTAAAGAGTCGGGACTAAAGGCGAGATGCTCGGACCTCCTCTCGCTTATACACTCGTGGAGATTTCGGGATCGGGCCGTGCGCGCTCGTACCACCGCGAATTAAGAAGTTTTTCACCGGGAGATCCCTTTTCGCGGGAGACCCTCGCATCCGAGGAGACGAGAGTCCCGGGGAATTCGAAGAAATTAGAAGAGGTTCCTCGTAAATCGTGAGATAAAAGCAGCGCGCCGCATGACGCTCCTCTCCTCCAACGGTAATCAAAGTTTCAGCGAACAAGTGGTATTCGCGAGTGCGCGACTACCATGATTACCGAATTTTTTACGATGTAATTCCAACGGTGACGCACCAACTTTTGCGACTCTCTCTCCCCGATCTTCGTTATAACTTTGTCGACTAACGAGATAGCGGACGAGATCGATTTATCGACGTGGGCGAGTGGCTCTCGGTGAACGACGCCGAGGAATCTGCGAGTCTCTTATAACGGTAATAATAACGAATCGTTTAACGAGAGAGAAATTACACGATTCGGAGACGATAACGCGACAACTCCAGGATCGGTCGTCATTTTGATGATACAAGAAACCTCGCCGGTCCGATTCTACACTTTGATCCTGTTGTCGCTTGATACTTTGACGAGCGAGTCACTTTTGGATGAAAACAAAAGCTTCGAACGTGAGTGTTCGGTCGCCTGGTCGCGACTCCTTCCACCCGTCTCCTGGTATTTCAGGATGGAAAAGTAACTGGTCCGGAATTAAAAGGGTCAGTTTGGTTTATTATGGACTCACGGTTATTTCTCCAGACAAGGATCGCACGCACTTGTGAACTTGCCTGGGGCATAACCACGACCACATAGTATATCTAGATTGCGCGTTGGCGGAGTGGGGGTACAGCTCACGTAGAAAAGGATGCGCTGTGTTTTTGTGTCTGTGCGTTCTCTCTCGCTCTCGCGTGAAGGGGAATACGGGAAAACAGTTGCTAACTAAACGTTTCCCCTTCGCGCGTGAGCGCGAGAGAACGCGCAGACACAAAAATAGAGTGCATCCTTTTCTACGTGAGCTCTATTCCCCACTCCTGAAATTTGGCAGAACGCGCAGTCTAGGTATATGTCTATGACCACAACTATTGGGTCGTTCGGAAAGTTCGTGCCGATTTTAAAGGTTATTGAAACGCAGCACTTTGAAATTTTGGTATACATTTATTAAATTATACGTGCCATTCGGTTCCACAACCTTTCTCCATCTTTCGGGCAAAGGTTGTGAAACAGAATGACACCTATATAATTTAATAAATATATACGAAAATTTAAATGTGCTGCGTTTCAGTAACCTTTAAAATCGGCACGAACTTTCCGAACGACCCAATACCATCAACTCTCTTTTGTCACCAAACGGACAATGAGGAGAGCCAAGAGGGGGGACTCAATTTTGCATCGGTCAAGGGCCTCACTGTCCCATCCGCTGTATTTTTAGTCATCGCTGTAACCGACTGTTTTTAGGTCGGAACAGTTAGGGATGCGCAGAAGAGAGAATTACGAGGGTACCGTCTAATCGAGGAAGAACCGTTTCTAATTTTAATTGGACAACGAAGAAGAATTCGTCGGGGGACAACGAGGCCACGATACTTTATCGACTCTATCCACTTTCTCGCGCGCGAGTGCAAACTTCCACGCGCATCTTCGCGGCACGTTGCCCCGGTACATATTCCACGGAGAAAGATTTAAGGAACTCGGGGCGCGCGCCACCCCGCCGCTACTGGCTTGCGGTATTAATAGAGATGGTCGCGATAAGTAACAGTTTCCTCGACGTTTCGAAACTCCGCGTGGGTTTATATGGTCTAGGCCGAACAAACAGGAACGGAGCACGCGACGCCGTCGAGGAATAAAATTATGGATAAAAGGCCAGGACCGGGCGGCGGGGTGTAGCCTTCTTCCTCGCGAGCATGAACCTGCAAATAATTTATTCCTTATTTACGTAGACTGCTTATCTCGTGCGATACCGCGCGGCTCGCGACGACGGCCAGAGAGGAGGAGAGGAGATGAGAGGTAGGAGGGAAAATCGTCGAGGGGGTAACGAGAAGCGGGCGAGCAAAGCTGGAAGAATGCCCGTGAGCGAAGCAACAAAGGAGAATTCGAGTGGCGGATGAGTCTCGAGAATGGAGAAGGATGAAGGTGGGATGAGAGAGAAGGTGTCTTGCGGCAGGGTCGGACGCGCCGCGCGCGCGCGCGCTTCCAACTCTGTTTTGAACTTCGCGGAGAATCGACGCGGAGCAGGACGAAGAGAAATAAGAAATGCATTTTACGAGACTTCGAATGGGATTTAAATCACTGTCACGGGAGATGACGCGCTAGGTGGAAGAGGAGCATTGGAGAAAATCGTTTTTCGCGTCGAGACCGAGGAGGGTGGAAAACGTGGATATCTCGTTTACTTTTGCAGAGTGTACACGATTGAAGCAAGGTATGCCGAGAGCGAGTCATCTCGTCCATTCGACGATCCTTCCGAACAATTAGTCTTTCGATATTCTACGAAATTCCGCGCGATATTCCGAATCATCGACTACCGCGAATCCATTCTCCCTACGAAATAAATCACCTCTGCACCTCCACTCGCCTTCTACCCTCGAGCCGATCGTAAAGTGGGATCGTGGAATGCCACGAGCGACGGGAGTCGATCGGCGGATTTTTAAAATTCCTTTTGGCCGATCGACTTTACAGGGACGGTACTGATCCCGTGGAGAACGCTCGCGAGCGCGACACCTGTTGAATCATTAGCCGGTCGGCGAGCTTAATGAGGATACAGGTAGGTAAGTCGGTGAATGAGATGGCCGGTTGGTCGGGCTCGCTTTTACGAGCCGTCCTCGTAATTGGCATATACGCTCGCGCTCGTCTAAAACGTCCTCCCCGGTACACAACTTTCTCTCGTCTCTCCCTTACTCGTCGCTACTCGCGCTACCTAGTCGCATAACGGCTCCTGCCCACTTTTTTTCTGCTCGCGAGCGGGCGCGCGCCTTCTTACATTGCGCCTCGAAGTGTTTCGAAACGCCTCGGACGTTTCTATTGTTCGGCCTTTAAGTGACTTTCTAGCACGGGATCGGCGCGAGCGCCAAGAGGATTCGGAAGTTCGGCGTGCCTTTTGATTATCTCGACTGAATCGTAATGGGACTTTCGTTCCCCCGGGTGGATTCTTAATTCACCATCCTAATGAGACATTCCTCTGTTTTTGTTCCAGGTAAGCAATCTTGTTTCTCTCGGACAGGATACTCCTCCTCGGTGGAAAGATCGACGAGCGCGGGGTATCGTGAGTGTTATGCTAATCGATTTCTCCAGCGCGGTGTCGTAATTTCATTGTGTAACGTACGGGGAGCATGCAAAGCGGCAAATTCGTCGGAACCGTCGTAAGGGTTATGCCCCGTTGCGTCGCTCCACGGACGAGACCCCTTTTAGATATTCGCTCGCGATACTTCGATTTTGCATAGGACAGCGGGTTTTAAAGTTCCCATTGTGCTGGCCTCTCGCGAGGGGATAAGCGGGCCGAGCTGCGGAGAATCGAGAATGCCGAGCTAATCTCGTCCACCTTCGTCCGTTAACGACGACAGATTTTTCCCGAGTTAACGATCCCCTTCGGTTTTGCTCGTTTCGATGCAGGTGTAAAATGGAAAAGCGGCGAATGGCCGTGTGAGGTCGTTGGTGGCTCGTAAGATACGATAGCTCTCGCCTAATGTTAGAGGTCGTTCGTAATTGCGTAGGAAGCTTACGTGGCACGGCACGTGCGCCGGCAGCTGAGAGTAATTATCGAACGATAATCTGCAAGGTGAATGTGAAACGAGCACTCGTGACCGTGTCGTCGATGCCGTTGGGAGTCTCTCCTGCAATTTCATGGCTCTTCCTCCGCAAGGCGTCCTCGTCGAGATGCAGATTCGCGTCGAGTATCGAAAATCTCGCAAGCTTCGATCGGTGAAAAAGATATCGAAGGGATAGTTTTCGTTAGCAGGCGCGATAACGCCGGTAGAAAATTATTCGCGCAACCACGGACATCCGTACACTGAAAAAATTCTATACTTAAAATACAAACTTAATAATTCATCTTAATAGATATTCTTAATAGATGAGAATATTTTCTTATCGATATGACGGTTTTTGTTGGAATATATTCTTAATAATCCATCTGAATGTCGCCACACAATGCGCGTCGATGTCTGTGTCTTGTTCCTCTTGCAATTCTGCGCAATTTTGAGCACTATATCATTTTGTGTGCTGTGTTGTGCAAAAAGTATGGATAAGGAAATGACGAAGTGGCTAGGAGAAGATATTTACAAGTGATAGAAATACATGTATATATGAATTGTAACCTTGTATATCCATACAAATTTTTTACCAGGCTATACATATAAAGAATATCCGATAAGAATATCTGTTAAGAACATTTGATTAGAGGAATCTGTTTAGAACATTCTACTCTTAAATTAAGAAGATCCTCTTGTTGCTTATCTTAGTAGAAAATATTCTAAACTTAAGTGGTAAATTCTTCAGATAAGAATACAATTTTTTCAATATAAGGACGAGTTAAAGGATTTTTCGTTTTCTCGACCAGAGAAAGGGAGAGGAAGAAAGAATTCCAATCGGTCGATAAATAAATGTCTACCGCTTAATATTTGCGCCGGCGGTTCTTGCTTGGGTAACGATTTATCGCGAAGCCGTATACCCCAGCTTCGAAGGTTCTCGCGAATATCCTCGCGAGGATTCTCCGAGTACGGCGCTCTCTCCGCGGAAAGGGGGTGAGGTACTCGAGGCACTAACTTTTCCGTGACTTTCAATTATACGGGAACTGGTCGTGGGAGGGCCGTGGGCGAGAGCGTCTCACCCCTGCGGCTATGAGATTTTCTTATTAGCCTGGACAAGTTCGATGCGGGAAGGGTTCCAGCGCGCCATTGACCGCTTAAAAATAAGCAGGACGGTCCATTAAATGGAATGGCCGGTGTTTCGTTTTCCATGCGTCCACCTATTCCCCTCTCTCCTTCCGCCTCTCGAGAATACGTATAACGTAAGCCAGACGCGGGGCAATAAATTCTTGCGAGTTTCGTGAAAAGCTTCGAGAAACTCTCCTGTAAAAGAGATGGAGGGAGAGAGAGAGAGAGAGAGAGAGAGAGAGAGAGAAGAAGTCTTCCAGATGGAGAACGTTTTCGTCGAGTGCGCTCGGACGATTGTGTCCTCGAGTAGGATCCTTGGGATTCCGAGGTCCTGTCAGGATCGTGGTACGTGTTACGTGCTCCTAAATCGATCACCATTTCTCCGTCATACACGTTGGATATATCCGTCACGGCACACCACAGCTGAGCTCAAGAGTGGGAACGTATTACCGTTCAAGGATCCCATCGCTTCGAATTCGAGGGGAGGGAGAAGACGGATCTCCTATCGACCGTAAGACCTTGAAAGCGCAGGACCCTCGCGCATGCTCGTCCACCCGATCCTTTCGACGATCCCTGAGCGCGTGTAACGCGCCAAGTCGTCTACTTACTCTATTTTTCCCCCTCGGACCGTCTTCCAAGCTACTCGGGAGATCGATGAATGTGAAAAGAAAATCAGTATCCTTCGTTTTGATTTTCGCGCGAGAACGGGGGTCTACGAAGATACGAGAAGCTTCACTTTAGAAAACCAAGTCGCTACGAGAATCCGTAAATCTGGACATTTGCACGCGATTTGAAAGCTTTAACGTAAACTACGCTCGCGACTCCTCATTGTTTCATTTTAATTGTAGATCGTGCCACGCGCGCCGGTTCCACGACCCTGCCATTCTCCCTCGGAATGATCTATCGACGGTTGCGATCTTGTCGCGTTGTACGACAACAGCCACGACCAGGACTAGTGGTTATCTAAGATCGTTCGGTGCGACCTGGTGACGTAAAGGTACGATCGACACGAGGCCCGTGGCGTGTCGTAGAATTAGAAGACAACCTTTCGTAGAAGCTTGTCCTGGGAGGAGGCGCCAGTTCGCGCTTGTTATTCTAATCGGGTAAATGCCATCGAAACTTTCTCGGCCGATGGTCCTCCCTCCGGTCCCCTCTGGAAAACGAGACGTTCGTTTCCTCTCCACGGGTGCCCGGAAGTTGGGTCGAATGGCTTCGATCGATTTATAGGGATTAACGAAAACGCGAGAGGACCGATCGGACGATCGGATGATCGGGAATCCGCTCGGATACGTCCCAAGGTGGTGTACCGCAACGTTCCTCCACCGAGCTACGTACTAATTATCGCAAATATATCCTTTCTGCCGATCCTCTCCGGCGCAATTAGCCCCCTCCGCGCATTGCCAACGGACTTTTCATCGTGCTCGTTAATGCGGGCGAATCCTTCGTTGCGAAACATTTGCTAACGTAATTACACTCCCTCCGGACAATGCTCGGCTAATTATTATCGGTGATTCTTCCCTGGTTTTCTTTGTGCCGTCTATCGAAGGCCAATTGATTTTCGCGCTCTGCGTCAGGGTGGCCGATGGAAACGAAACACGGGTCTGCGTACTTTAACTTTAGTGCCAGCGGGCCGATCTATCGGCCGATGCCCGGCGGGCTTACGTGCTGAGGGACTTTTGATTTAGTCCTTATCTCCGATGCCAATAGTATAGACCACATCATGCTTCGGTTCATTTGGTTTAGTCCTTATCTCCTATAAAGTCAATGTTCCAGTTTCTACTCAAGTCCTGATTTCTACTCACTATGGACTATTCTTCTTAACATTAATATTCAATTGATAAAATAAGTTACGGAAAGATTAATTATTCATTATTTAGATACTCCCGCATAAGTTGCATAGGCTCGTTGCTCGCTAGGTAACAGCTCGTTGTTAAAAATAAATTTCATAATCCGAGCAGTCGTGTAGTCTTAAATGAGTCGAAATAGAGACATCGACCTTATCGATAAACCGAAACTGAATCTGTTACTCTTGTATGCGCAGAAATTGGGACACGTTGTGAGTAGATATACGGACACCGCGATTTTTGCCGAGTAGAAATACGTTCGTTTCTTGCATTGCATTTAATTAACAATTATTCATAACAAAAGTGTTTAAAATGATATTTTTTTAATTTTGTATGTAGTACGATTCTTGACGTGATAAGCGACCGATTTGTTCGCTAATTGTTACTTAAAATAAAAATTTAAACTACTCCTTTTAGTATCGTTGGTCTTAAATGAGTAGAAATAGGGACATTGACCATAGTAAAATTTTCCTCCAGGAAATCAGAATTTTGTTCCCTATAAAGCTATTCGTATAAGCGTGCATATCAAATCGGCCGTGGCATTCTTCGCATGTACATCGTAAAATGCCTGCTACTAAAAGGGTTAATCCCGATGGATTTGTTTGGACGTAGCCTCGAAGATTGGTCGTGGGAGGCAACAGGTTCCGCAAACGAAATATTTTCCTCCCGCACCCCAGTAGGCCACTAGCATCGGCTAGTACTTTCTTCGTGCGGTATTAGCGTGGGCCTGTTGTCGGTAATAAAGTCACTTAATACTTCCCTGTGCCAGGGCAACGAAACAAACAGGAAATTGGTAGTAATGACCTCGCGTAGCAAGGACGACGTGCATTAACGTCGACTTCTGCTTCTTACAAGAGTTACGTAATGTCCGTAATGAATTCTAAAGCTCCGCTCGTGAGTGGATAGAAATTAAGTCGGAAATTCCATGGAAGTGGTGTCCTTTCGCAATGTACGTTTAAATATCTTTCTCTCGCAGAGATACGCGAGTGCATTTTCCATCGCATCGTTCCACTTTGCATACGCGGGCATACAAAGTAAATGTACGTTTATCGTTCTCGATAGATATCCTGCATCCATATATTTTATCACTTCGGCGGTGACGCGTTCGAGTCGCGAATTACCGAGTATCCTTCATAAGGGAATTACGAATTGATCTGTGCGCGCTTCATTCGAGCGATCCATTCACCCTCGGTACCCAATGCGCTTTCAATTATACCACCGAACGATTATTGCCTCGGTAGCATTGTCGTGTGTCCGCTTCGATGCAATCGACGCTCAGCTGTGCGTGGTTTCACGAGCATCGGAAAGTTTCGAGTCGATCTGCGTTACGTCGGTCTCGACAAAGGCACGTAAGGACCGTAGGAGCTTTCGTAAATGCCACGTGCACTCGGACAAGGGATGCTCGACCTGGATAATTTCACAGAGACATTAGCATATTTTACATCGCACGCTCCACATTCTTTTCTTCGTTATTATCACCACGCGTAACTTCAATAACGATATCCATTTAAAAAACTAATTTCCTCGCGCTACCTTCTAACCGATAGCTCCGCAATGCTCCCGGAGACCCGTGGGCCAGGTGAAAGTGTCGAGCATGCGGGTCCGCACCTGCGTTCGTATTATCCTAGAACCTTTTTCCAAGGGTGGGAAGGTGCTGACCGATCTCGAATGGCCATTAAAGTATTATCATGTTCCCTTCTCGCTCCACTGCGATATGCCGAAAGAAAATTGCACTCGCGAAGGATCGTCGATCGATCTCGGAAAGGGGAGGAAAACCGTAAAACCTTTGTGACTCCACGAGTACTCGCAAACATCCCGAGCGCAAATATTCTCATCCTGCTGAACATTTTTTTCGAGCTCGGATTCGAGGAATTACTCGAGTCGACGCCCGCAAACGACCCGCGACCGCTTTTACACCCACTTAACGACTTCGTCGCGCATTATCAATTTCACGGTACACTCGGTGGTGGTGGCGCGATCCGTGCTGATAACGCGATTATCCTCGACGAACAAAGCACGCGCGCTCTCTTCTCCAGTCTCGTTCGATGCGCCGTCCGGCGGTCGAAGGGCCAAAGAAGCGGAAGGTGGTGGTGGAAGGTGGAGAATCGACTCACGGATTAACGCTTATTACTCGATCCCGGCGCGCATACGAAAATAAAGTCGTAGCGTAGGTGGCCGGCACTGCGCTCTCCCACGGGTCTGATCGCGCATTCAGGGCGCGGTTATGGCCACAGTCGAGTTTACGTCCGCGCGTGTTTCTCCTCGTTCCATTTTTACGGGCGTTAACTGCCACGCGCAACACGAACGCGCACCACCGCGAGCAGAAGCCCACGTACGGTGCATTACGCGGCCTCGAGATATGCCGAGGATTCCCCCCGGAGGGGAGCCAAGAGACATTAGAACTCCGTGAACGCGGATGGTCGAGCGATCTTACCGCGAACGATCATTCGAGAATAAGAGATTAAGGGAACTCCGGCGGAACGGGATACTTAACGCTTAGCAATTCGTCAAAAAGTGGGGAGCACGAAAAAACACTTCATAATGGTATAAAGCATCAGTTTACAGCACAATGTAACTATTCTGAAATGAAATTTACTTATGATTATGTATTTTGTATCTTTATTTTAAGAAAAACAATATGCCTGCATATTTCTAGAACGGGATAGTGCTTTTTTTGTAATTTGATTATTACAAAAACTTATAAAGATTAGAGATATTATCTTGAAACAAAAAAGAACATTGATTAATTATATATTTGTTTGAAAAAATTTCAAATTATTGGAAAGAACATCGTTAGAACATCATGAAAAAAATAACCTCGTTGCGTTAAAAAATGACGGGATAATATCCCGTTCTGCCTCATCCCAAAACTGACGTATTTCTACATATTATATGACTATATTATAGCTAATTGCATACATTATAATACTAGATACAATTTAAGATTGTATAATTAACAGTCAATAGCTTACCTTACGTAGAAATCCACAAAAAGTTATAACAAGACGGTAGAAAACTAGGAAAGCGTTAGTTCACCCACGAGACGCTGGCCAAACAAAGTTAAAATAGCTACTGCGCTTTTCTTCTTGTTTATAGACACAGTTAATCGTGTATGCACTAGGCAGTATAACGCTACAGTGGGGAAAAAGTCGCTATCCCATTGTACTCCGCTATCCCATTCTGTCCCGAGTTCTCCTACACCTTCGTCCCTTGGGTCTGGAAGAATTCGTCGTACGCTTGTCGATTAATCCCACGAGTTTTCCATTTACCTCGAATTTTCTTCTTCTTACCACCCAATCCTCTCTTTCGAAAGGATCCTTTCCTCACGCGCCTATCCGTGGAACATTTCCAGAATTTCCGAACGCTTCGAGGCGAAGTGGAGGTTGTTGCGAGGCGCGTTAGAGGAAAAAGGAGCGACCGAGAGGGTGAGTCGCGAGGAAAGAAGACAAAGGGGGCGAAAAGCGCGAAGAAGAAGCACGCGGGGTGGCGTGCGGTAGGAAGAGGAGGAGAGACTCTTGCGAAATGGAGTGCAAAGCGGGCGCGGACGTTTGCGCGTGACGCGAGCGTATGAAAGCGCGCGCGTGTAGGAGAGAAGCGTTTGTTGTACCTCGTGGCGAAGGGAGGCGACACATGGGGACACCGTAGGGTGAACGCACTCGACGACGGCGAGTGCGCGCGCGAGAGTACACGATGGGAGGAGGAAGGAGGGATGTGGGAGGGAGAGAATGCTGATAGAGAAAACGAGCGTGTCCTCGTGCGCTACGCGAAGGAGGAGGGTCGAGGGTGGTGGAGAATGAAGAGGAAAAGGAGAAGAAAAAGAGACAGAGAGCAGAGGCGATTGCGAAACTGAGGCATTACCATCGATCCGCCTGCGCGCTCGTTCGACGAAACAACGGCGTCGGCGTCGGCGTCAGCGTCGGCCAACTTACCAATCTCTCACGCTCCTGTCGTGCACCTTTAAGTTTTTAAGCCCGAGCACGCAATATCCTCGTTACGCCTTACCCCCGCTTCTTTTCGTGCGCGACGAGCTACCCGTGGAGGGTTCCGTCGCGATTCAACGGGAGTTTTCACTTTCCTCGATGCTTCTCCAGCTACCGCGGCGCGTGACTTTACGCGCTAGTTTCGAGTTGAAACGAGGCGAGGATAGAGTTGTCGGGTCAAAAAATCGGATAGCCGGACGTAACGGACGATTTGGCTGGATATACAATTCAAAAAGCCGCACGAAGATGTAAAGAAACAAATTTCGTGGAGTAATTCGAAGAATAACTAATAGGCATTAACAATGGAAGTACCAAGCCGGTCAAAATGACTGGTCAACAAAAGAAGTTTCCATACGACAACCAAAATTGGTAGTTCTAATGTTGAAGAGAAATTCTTGTGAAAAATTGATGCACCCGGTCATTTCGACTGGTCGGTACTTCTAGTGTTAACCATCATTATTTCTATGAAATTACAAAAATGTAACGTACACGCGGGCGGGTGAGGAAAGGGCACCAATGGAACAATCTCTTTCGGCTCGCGCTCGATTGGTAACCGGCTCGTTTGTAAAACTGTCAATTACTCTACAGATTCAAGTATTAAAATTACAAATATAAAAAGCCGGACACCTAGCAACCCTAGGCGAGAGAGGGAAGATTATTTGTCTGGAATTGATTCGTGATAACGCGCCTCCAAGAAGGAGGATTTATTTGGTACAGTGAGAGAAAAGTATATGATGTATTATGATATTATTATGTTTTTACCTAAAATTATGGTTATTTCAACTAAAAATATAGTATGGCTGAAAATATATAATGGTAAGCAGAGTAACTATTTTATGTTGTTAATATTACCAGAATATTTCATACATAGTTATAAACCAAACCATATTCATATAGCACATTTTACTATACATATGGCAACGAGAACAAAGGTAATAGTTAATGATATAACCATTTGTACAAATCGTTCATTCTACTGTATTTTGTATGGTTAAGTGAACCATAAAAATATGATTGACGCCAAATCTAATTATAAAATATAGTGAGATTATAGTAAACCCAAGCATTTTTTTCTCTCAGTGTAGAGGGATTGGGTTGATTTTCTGAGAGAGATTTTTGCAGAAGCGAAGAAATTTCGATTACTTCGTATCTTGGGAAAAATTGTTCGTTGAACTCTCGGGCGAGAGACAGCTCTGATAGCGCCATTGCAGGCTTTATCGCGGCCCGGTCGGTCGCTCGCGCGATCTCATCTTCCGCGCGTACGCACGATTTTCCGTGGAAAGCTTTACAAAACAAGTTCGTAATACCGCGGCAATTGAGACTCTCCGACGTCTGTATTACAGACGGCACGTATGAACAGGTGCTCGTGGGGCTATTCATTTTCCGATTGAAGCGCGCGAGTGAACCGTACCGAAGCCAGATTCACGATAGAAGCTCGAAGACAGTTTTATCAAAGGTTTCCTTTAATTATATTCTCATCGAGGAATCTACTTGGGAGAAAGTTTTTCCACCACCGGGACTTCGTAATTCCGCGCAATCTTATCGGGAACGATACGCGCGAATCTTCGAAAAACCAAAGATTCTCAGTCCTCGCGGTAATATCGACGGAGAATCGACAAATGTTTTCGATCATTCGAAATGTCGCGCGTTGACTTTAAGCGTCTTCGTACGAGAGGTGGAATGACAATCGGCAATTAAATCCGAAATCGTCGCGCGCATCTTCGAAAACCAACGATTTTCAGTATTCACCGTAATATCGACGGAGAATCGACAAATGTTTTCGACCATTCGAAATGTCGCGCGCTGACTTTAAGCGTCTTCGTTCGAGAGGTGGAATGACGAATCGGCCATTGAATCCGAAATCATCGCGCGTTCCGCGAAGCCGATAAACTCCGCGAACTATCGAACAAGAATCAATTATGCTAATTAATTAGTCATTCCAAACGGCCGTGCTTTGGTAAGCTCGAACGATCGTCGGGCGAATCGGAAGACCTCGAGACGAAAGGGAGCCGATTGCGGATCGTATTTATTTATCGGAAAATGGGAGTGGCCGAACGAGATGTGAGAGAAGCCTCTCTTTCCGATTACGCGGCGCAACGAGATAGACACGCTTCGCGTTACACGCTTATTCCAGATTGAGATTAACGACGATACCGTCAAGGCGCATTATTTACCGATAGGCGCGCATTACTCCGGACATATTAATCACAACCCTCGAACGATATTGTCCCGCGCGTACGCTCACACGTAAGGAGGTAAAGGGACACGCGAGTGCTCGAGCATTGTCGATTATCGACGAGGAAAGAATACTCGCGCCGCAGTCTGCCTCCTCTTTTCCCCGTCCCTTGTTTATGCTTTCGTACGCGCCGTGACTCAACGGTAGCGAAACGATCCCGGTGTCGTTTACATGCATATACACACAGGCGCATGCATATTCATCGAAGGTAGGAACGACCGCAAAAAGCAATGTGCGCCGATGGATTCGCGTGAGCGGGAGACGCCCCGAAATTACTTTAACGAGTTTCTCGTTCAAACGAGCGTACCCGAGGATTTTGCGAGTCCTCCTCACCCTCTTGCTCCCGATTGCGCGTATGCGAATAAATTTGGAAAAAGGCCGTGGTACACGGACGTTCGTTAATCGCCCGTTAATTCACCCTCTTAACGTTAACGCTAATTAAGCGATGCCTTCGCCTCATTTCACCCCGGCGGACTTTACATTCCCTGATATTTCGCCGTGCCCTTACTCACGTTTGTAATTCACTCTCCTTGCAGTTTTCTCTCGAGCGAGCGAGCGCGCTCTCTCTCCCGTGGTTCTCTAACGCGCGCGCAAAGAGCCTCGTATAAAGGGGACTTTAGTGCGCCGAGAGAACCGTATAACTTGTGTAACGTTGTAATGCTGTCTAAAGGGCGGCTCGCGCGCGCGCGGGCCAACGCCTTCCAACATTACAAATCACACGGATGGACGGCCCTTAATACGGCCCATTCGGCAAATGACGTCTTCGACGCGCTTCCCCGAGCCTCGAAAGGGGCTCACGCGAATTATCGCAATTTCCACGGGTCTTTGTCGGTCACGCGATCTTTCGTCTCGATGCTCCTCGATTCGCCGATTACACTCCGAGTATCTCTCGAAATCGGTTGAAAATAAAGCGAAGGATTTGATTTAGTTTCGGTGAACGAGCACGTCGCATATTTCTCGAGTATCCGAAAGGATGATCCTTGCGAAAATTCGAAGGAGAATCTTCGGTTCGGTTAATTTTCTCGATCGAACGTCCATCCGAATGAGGTTCGAATCCTCCTAGATATCTGCAGAACGTCGTCTCTCGACCCACCGAGATCTCCTTTTTCACGAGAGAAACCACTTCTCCGAGATCCCCCGGATCGTTCGTCCTACGCATATTCTCATTCGCGTGTTTACCGTTCACCGGTAACCGTAAGCTATCGGGGAACACGCTGTATACGTATACACATAAGCGTCGCGAGAAACCGGATACTCGATAAGCGTCTGCTCGAGCCGAGTGCAGCCGAACACTGCCGAGCCCGTCCGATCTTCTCATACCCTCGCTCGTCCGCTCTCGGGACGGATGCACGGGCTTCTCTCTCTCTCTTTCTCTCTCTCTGTTGTGTTTCTCTCTCTTTCTACACACGCACGCGCACACACGCACCACACATGCACACACGCACGCGCGCGCGCGAGAAGAAAGAGGAAAGCACGAGAAACATAAAAAAAAAAGAGGAACTAGTCCGGTATCTCGGCGCACTCTCGCGAGAGGATCGTCCGAGCTGAGGAGAGTTTAACGAGGATAATGCACGCGGCACGAGGAGGAGGAAACAATGTCGCCGCTCGCGGCCAGTCTACGCTGATCGCAATGGCACGACACGGCACGGCACGGCACTGGATGGCACGTGCGGCGCATGCGCCGTGCCCTCAAAGACAAGTGGCCTCGGCCTCGAGCGGTCACGGACGTCGGCGACGCCGGCGTCGGAGGTCTGCTAGGTTCACCAGGCCAGACGGCCTTTCGTTTCGTTTGCAGAAAGAAAAGGCCCCACCCCCCTCCGTCGAAGACGACTTTTCACGAGCGTCGACGATCCTCGAAGCGTCGCGACGCCACTCACTGTTTAGAGCAAAGGGACGCGGATGGTGGGAGCGTCCGACGAATTTTCGTCTCGAACGACCCAGTTATCGACGACGCGGCGTGATCGATTCGATTTAACGACGCGTGCCTTCAACGTCGGCCACGGACTTTTTTAGGAAGATCGATTTATTGGCTTCGTCGGGATAATGGCTCGATCGCTGGAAACGACGCCTCGATGCATGTCAAGGGGGTGCACGGTGGGTGAGAGAGATTTTTGCGTGGAATTGCGGGAGAATGGCAGGGAGAATTTCGGTACCAAGTGAAAGCCGAATAAAATCGATCGACGGAGTGGAAAATGAATGGCGGTGTAACGAACGACGATGAAGCGCGCGTACGCGTTTCGTCCGGACCTAGAGATGATTTAATCGAACCAATTATACTCTCACTCGCTACTCGTCTCTCGACGAGCAAACTTGTATCGTTGTCCTTGCTTACAGTAAGGTTTCGCGAGTGTAGTCCTAACCGTCGAAGAGATAGACAGCCCTGGCATTGCCTCATCGTCTATAATTAGGGTCGACATCGGGGCAAATTATTCATCGAATTATTACCGGCTGGTAGGAAAGTGTTAAACTAGGTGCGGCCCCGCTTCCACGTCGAACGCGGCCCGTCCTTTATTCACGCCATTAGAACCACCTGAGTAACATCGCGCACGTGTGTCACACGCTTCGTTTATTTGAACTTACCGCGATCGTTTGCGCGTCACCTCGGTAGAGACAACTTCATTGTCGAGGATCGTTTCGCTTCCGGCGAAGGGCGAAATTAATTTTCACGGTGATCGCAATTAATCCGTAACCTACCTCAAAGCCACGAGTGAGCATCGGTGGCGCGCTTCGATCTTTCGCCGCTCTCATTCGTCGGATTCTCGGATTCGCGGGGAATTCATTAGAGCGCCGATAACAACGTTGCAGGATGTCTTAACGACGCCGCGCGCACGTTGACTTCTTCACCCGAGGCTCGTAAGCTCGTAAGAGTTACTCGTCGTTAATTAAATTCAGCGAGAGCAGCAGCATCGAGGATACGGGGTTACGAAGTAAAACGTAGAAATGGAGGAGAGGGTTGTTTACACGCGCGAGATTGGTATCTCTTGATCTCTTATTCGGAACGTTATTACGAGGAAAGGATATTCCGCTTCGTGGTCCTTACTCCGTCTCCACCTCTCCCATTGTATCGCGAATTTTACGCCTCCTTCTTCTCTCCTCTACTCGAGATTTAGCCCGCGTCCGCGGAATATTGCATCGCGAAACACCCGTTGTAACCACTTTATGCGATCCCGGGCCCCGGAGGCGGCTCGTGGAGGTGGAGGTGGAGGCGGAGGCGGAGGCAGGACGGCGCGATGGCGCTTACATATCGATTTCCCGTCGGAAACTTACCGCGCCTCGACGATGAGCCGGTGGAGAAAGGACGCCGGAGTTTGGAGGAAAACGCGTGTAAAACGCGAGAAAAGGCGATGCTGCTTGCCGTGCGCGGAGAGCGCAGAGGCAACGGCACCATCATCGCCGAGAGCGAAAGGAAAAGGCCCCCGTAGTATTTCGTTCCAGCGCGCGGGCAGCTCCGCTCGCCCTCTTGCTTTTATTTTCCTCCGTCCTCTTCTTCTCCTCCTTTTGCCAGGTTCTTTTTTTTTTCTGCGCTTGGAAGCCGCTGCGCAAAAGGCGAGACGACGACGACGACGACGTTTCGTTAACAATTGCCCAGTCGTATCTTTATCCTCCAAGTACCTCTATCCTCCGTCTTTATCCCCCCCTCAGTGAGGAATAAAGTCTCCTCCCGTATTTCCGTAAAGCAGTTTCGAGATTAAAAGCTGCACGGGGGAACGAGGATCGCGCGCGAGCGCCCGCTCGAGTTAATTGCATCGTTCCTAGACACCGATGCGAATGGTTTTCTCAGAATGCTCGCTGATTCGATGCGTAATTTCTCCAGTGGACGAGGAAGCTTCGCCTGTTTCGAGGATTGCCGTCGAACTTGGGAGCCTGGCATATCCGGGATAGAATACGAAACTCGCGTGCCTCTAAAAGGAAGGATCGTCGATGCGTTATTAATTTCAAATCCGTATTACTCCACGAGAATCCTTAATTAGGTTGCTTTGAAGCTCGTCGAGATATCGTACGGTAAGTTGTCACTTGCTCGAGGCTTCGCAAAGTTCACCGAATGATCTCGGATCACCGATAGCTTATCGTGACGCGATTTTAACCCTCGAAATTATTCTTGAACGCACGCGCGGATTGCACGAACGATCCTGTAGGATGGTAATTAAATTAGTGTTTTTGTCTATATGAACTAAATATTTGAAAATTTAAACAGAAGATTCACTTTGATAGATAAGGGACAAATTATTATTCTTTCTAAAACCAAAAACGGATTGCGAAAATTGAAAAAAACTTGTGTTTGTAACCAAATTTAAGGTTATCACTTGATTTATTCACTCTTGATATTATGTTTATCTTTTCGAATAATTCATATTTAAATAATGTGATCTTTAAACTGAATTTACACTGAAAACCCGAATAATTATTATTTTATCTAAAAAGCTCACTATAATTAGAACTATCGTAAACTATGGATAATAATCGATAGTCTAGGGTTCAACTATCGATAATTATCGATCACCGCGACTATCGATAGTTCTTTACTTCTACCGTCTATCCAAGAATTACAACAGAATCCGTTCGTGAAAACGGGGACGAGGATCGTGTCTTCTCGTCGACCTCGAAGTGGTAGCGGTCTTTTTGAGGCGGTGACTCGTCGACCGGCAGCTTCCGCGTATCGATTATCGCGTATGAGGGTGAACGAAATCAGTTCCATCGGCGTCTCGTTGACGTGCGGCGCGAGCAGGTTGGACGAGAGAAGGAGGTGGTGTGGAGTAGGAGGAAGGTACGACGGATCGAAACGTCAGGTTTACGTGTCTGGGAGGCGACGTTGATCGTGCTAAGCGAAATCCAGTTAGTCGGGCCACCCTCTGCTCCATTCGCTTCGCACCCTTCTCTCGTCCCGTGCCCCCACCGCCACTCGACGATGCGCTTCCACCTCAACGAGGGTTAGCCAGCAGTAGTAGCCCGTACTTACGAACTTCCGAGCCGTACTCGAGTTGATATTATCGACTGGTGATTGCGCCGGCCACCGTCTCCGATCTCCATCCCTCCACCTCCTTCTGCTTCTTCTCCTCCATCCGCGGCACGGTGATTAAATCTACGGCTCACCGTTTGACCCTACCTCGTCGGCCGTAATCGCTATGAATACCGTGATCGATCTGACAAAGGGTACGAGATTTTTGGAACGAGGGACGTGTTCAGTCGCCAGCTCGCGACTTTTTCCACCGGTCTCCTTGTACTTCGGATAGGATATTAACTGCTCCGGCTTTGACGGGATCAGCCTGATTTATTATGGACCCTGAGATTATTTAGCGATCGCACGCACGTCTGAACTCTGCTAGAGCATAGCAACGACTACATGCTTCGACTCTCGTTTGTTACAAACGGATGATGAGGAGAGCCAAGAGGGGAGATTCATCCTTACATCGTTCAAGGGCCACACTGTTTTTTAGGTCGGAACAGGACGAAGAAACGATAGGGTTTGCTAGCTCGAGAAACTCACCTTCGAGCAAGAATAGGGACACAGAGAGTATGTGGGTTCGTCGGTGGGGATTATCTCGTGGTGCTAAAGTGCACGGAGGTGATTCTTGAAAATAGAGCATCCAGAGGTAGTCCGGCGCAATTATCGTTTACATTTGGTCGCCGTTCGAATCGTCGTTAAAACGAAGGGGCGCTTCGAACCGACGCGCGATACCAATCGCGAGCACAGGCTTGTTAATCATTCGCATGCAAAGTCGAGTCCGCGGTATAACGAGCCGCGTAAAGTTTGAGATACCTCCAATGGGAGCCTTAAAGTCAAGGAGAAAACCTTGAAAGGAGTTCGCCTTTAAGTGCCTCGTGTCTTGCGGCTAATTATTTTCGGATATATAGGTGGAAAGCAGTCTCCGGAGGAGAGAAAGAAGAAGAAGATGAGGCGAGCAACATAAACTGTACGACTTCCTGCACACTGTGACGCGGTACTTCGCCAAGAGAAAGAAGGAGAGGGGGGGTTCGCGATGGAAAGAGCACGAGGGAAACGGGGTCGCGCGATGTTGCGGACTCGAGCGAGGAAAGATGAGAGAAAACGTAAGAGGAGAAGGCACGAGAAGACGAGAGAGGAGGAACGAGCAATTCAGATGAGCGCCTGCTAATAAGGAGATTAATTCGCAGTCTTCTCGCTCCGCTTATTTCCGTCCTCTTCTCACCGCGCTCGGCATCCTCTCCTCCTCTTTATTCCGAGGGAGACTCGCGTCCGAGGTACCGCGCGCCACGTCCGACGCGAGAGATACACGCCGGGACATCCAATCGGGAGAAAGGATTTATCGGCCATTGAGTCGCGAGGAAATTCCACGTGTAATCCCGCGTGAATGCCGCCGTTCCACGAATACGCGGCGCATGACGCGCATTTATCGAGAGTATATTTGGAAAATTCTTCTTCCGACTACCGATTCGAATCCGAGAAATCGGAAGCCGGTGTTAGGATGAGGAAAATCTCGCGTCGATTGTGCATCAACGCCGCTTCGCACGGTCCCTCATATTTTCTTGCGAGAGCTATCGTAATTCCATCTATACTTTCGATTTTTATTATTCCTTACGAATGACTTACGATGAACCTTTTGTCTTCTTTTCTGTTTCAGGTAAGTGTCCCCCGGAACGCACAATTTCTCCGCAAAAAAAAAGAAACCGGTTGATCGGAACGACGGGTAAGAGCACCGTCGGTCCAAGAATTATTTCTACTCGTTGGCCTCTTTTTCTTTTCCATCGAGTCGACGGATAATCGTTATCGTAAGCGTTATCGATTCGCGAATGTCGAACCACTGGAATTTCTGTTAATTGGCGCCAGCTGTCGGGGTATTAATAACTCGCGCGGGCACACGTAATCGCGCCGGGCCTGACATTTTGCCTTTACGCGACGAGGTTACTCCGAAACTCTTTAAATAGCAAATTCGTAGGTTAGATTACTCCTCAGGGACGTTCCTTTATCGGCGCGCGTAAGCGCGTGCTCTCACCAATTGGATTATAGCGCGGATGTTCGTTACCGTATCATCTAATCGCGATGATATAACCGCATCGCGCACCCCGTAAAGATTCCAATGTCTGTGCATGCGCGTGTGTGTGTGTTTCTCTTATGCCCAGAGGCACACTTTCACGAGCGATGCTTCTGGTATGGTTCGCCTGGCGCGCGTACCGTCTACGAAACTGCATCGTCTACTCGACTTTATCGCTAGGTGGTGAGAAGAACAATTTCACGACACGAGTGATATTATTCCGCGAGAGATAACTATTTTACGGGGAGTTCGCTATTACCCATTCCGTTAAAAATAATACGAATAAATTCGAGTCGAGTGTCGTTGTCGTATACCGCAGATGTGCGAATCAAGATTTTCTAATTCGAATTTAATTGAATGGAATTTGCAAAAAATGATTCGAATCGAATCGACAAGAATATTACAGAGTCCAATCACTCACATTGCGAATTCGATAATTAATTATAGATGCACGATAGAATTCAACGGGTTTTAACACTAGAACTACCAAGCCGGTCAAAGTGACTGGTCAATAAAAGAAGTTTCCATATGAAAAGAAAAGTAAGTGGTAGCTCAGTGATAAAATAAACGCTCTCTCTGTTAAAATGAGTGGTCGACAAAAGAAGTTTCCATACGAAAAGCAAAATTGGTAGTTCTAATGTTAAAGAGAAATTCTTGTGAAAAATGGACGTACCCGGTCATTTTGACTGGTCGGTACTTCTGGTGTTAAGTCCTTCTTACGCTGTTCTTTGATTCGAATTCGAATTGCAGTGATTTAACCTCGTCGAATCTTTCGAATTCGCATAATACGCACGTCTCTATCCGTATACCGGTGTGAAGTAAAAGAAAATACGTCTCGCTTGCCATTCGTTCGATTAGACGTAGCGACGATAAAATATCCGTGGATCGAGAAGATTTTGAGTTGCGAGGTGTCGTTCGTTCTCACGTAGCGCATATGCGCGAGGATATTGAGAGCATCTCGCCGGGAAGCGTGCAGTCGGTTGGGTGGCACGAGAGGGGAGTCGAGTGGAAGAAAGTATGACGTACATTGAGATTGAGAACCACTTGGGAGACCCATTTCACTGTAAGCAGGCCGCGATACGTTTACGTAAGCATACCGTTTACACGTCGCTCTTAACACGTCGATGCATTCGTGGAAATATCATATTCGCCTCGTATTTTCGATTTACATCTCCACCGCGGCACTCGCGCCGAGTAAAAATTCTAAAGAGTTTATTCGCAACTTTCACGTCTCGCTGGAATCGGGGGAGCCGCGCTCCTTACGTTATTCATGCCGGAGCTTCGTTGAGAATCGTCCCGCCCCGATATCCACCATTACGTCTCGCATTCACGAGTGGCAAATTTTTCTCCGCTCTCGCGGAAACGAGAACTTTTTTTTCTCGACAATTTCAAAACCGCTCTCCTTCCTCGTTCGCGTGAATTTCATAGGAGGAAGACGAGTTTTCCATGGTACTTCAAGCCCACTTTAATTCTTCGTCCCAGGGACAAACGTGTTCTCGTTGGGCCGAGCATTTCCGCAGCATCTTCGGAAAAATTCCCTCGTGGAAAAAAGTCATCCTCCACGCTGCTCGCAGGGCTCGAGTTTTCATTCGGTGGAGGAAAATTCGCGATTCGCTCGACGAGCGCGCAGGTTCAAAATACGGCGAGAACGTGAGGCTCGAGGAACGAGCTCGAGAAGGAAGAAGAAGCAGCAGCGAGAGCGGCTCGAAGCTGCCCTCGATAATGGCGAGCCGCTCAACCGTGACACTCGGGGAAGAAACGGGATTTCTCTCCTCGACTCGCGGAACGGTTTAACCACACGAGTCACTCGTAATTTCTCCTTCCCTTCTCCTCGTCCTCCTCTTCCTCCCGCTCCATTTCCACGCCAGACTCTTATTATCGGCCCGTTCGACGGATTCTCCTCGAGACTATCCTCTTCCAACCTCGTTTCCATCACGGTGACTCTCTTGTCCTTTAATTCCACCCGCGAGAGAATTTTCTCCCGCGTTTTCGAAAAGATCCCGACTTGGTGAAAATCGTGCGACGATCTCGTCGCGGTTAAGTTCCTCGCGTGGCTTTAACACGCTCGAATGTTGAACGTCGAGTTAACGGATCTTCCACGAGTAGGCTCGTACACGCGCGGGAAAGTATGCCTTTTGGTTACGACGCGCGTGCGTACGTGAGACGTGAAAGGAAGTCTCGCGAGAAGGAGCGGGACGATCTTAATGACGAGAGAGAAAGAGAAGGACAGAAGGAGGGAGAGAGAAAGTAGCGAAGAACTAGATTCAAGACGGAACTGAGGATCCGCGTGAATGGGCCGCCTCGCCTCGTTTATTTATCCCCGGTTTAACGACGATCTTCGATCACGGGTACTCGGGACACCGGCAATTAAGATCGTTCACATTTCGTCGATTAATAACTCGACGTTAATGGCGCGCTTCGTCTACTGACCTCGTTTGAAATCTCAATGAAACGTATCCACGCGCGTACCACCATGCGCGATAGAACACAATCGATTTTTGCTACGATAACGAACCCGATTGATGTCTCCGAAATTCTAACGACAAAGGCGAACGAACGCGGCTGGATGATCCTCGGAGAGAAGAGGAGAGAGAGGCGTTCTTGCCTTTTGGGCGGGTGTTGCGAGTAGCACAGATCCGAAACCCTAATTAGCGGGTCGGACAGGTAGGGGTACCTAACTGTAGACTTAAAGCGGGCTCGTTGATCCCACTCGTGGGTAATGAACTCCGGCGCGAGACGTGGAGCGAGAGAGAAGGAGAGATGGTGAGGAGAGAGGGGGATTAGGCCGCGAAGAGGAGGAACGAGGCTGAGAGGAGAGGCGCGCGAGGGCGAAGCGAAAGGAGGAGGTGGAAGAGGAGGAGGAAGTCACCGGAAGCGGATCTTGCGATAGGGTTAACGGTATTAAGTCGTTGCCTAGCGTCGTTGCGTGACCCGTTTAATGGGGCCTCCCCTCGCTCGCGCTCCATTCGATTCCTATCGCACACCCTCGCTTTCTCTCTCTCTCTCTCCTTCTAGGCTGTCGTCGATTTTACATATTGCCGAGCGAGCCGGCTCGCAACGATCGCTGCATCGAGTATCTAGGTCTACCGGGCGCTCGATGACCTAAACACGTTCCAGCGCGAGGAGATTTAATTTTAAGAGCTCGCGCAAGTTACCCGTCCGGATTTCCAACGCGCAGCTTAACACGGGTGAGAAGAAAAAATTTGGATTTTTCAATGTTGGTGGGCTAGGGTGAAGTTGGCCCCCCAAAAATTAAATTTCGTCGAATTTTTGAACTAAAGCCCATCGCACACGATGCTTGTTCGGCTGCTGGATTGCCTGCTTGATTTCGTAGCTGGGTTCCAAGCAGGCTGCTGCGCTAGGAGTTGTGATGGCTCCTGTGCGATGTTGGCTGCACACTGATGCATCCTGCTCGACTGGGTCTGTGATCGCTCCGATGCGTGTCGGCAGTCGTGCACTGAGAAAAAAAAACTGTTGATTTAAAAAAATATTAGTTCATTCAACTAAATGCCGCGGTCACGGGCCATCAAGCAAATATTAGTGAATCTAAAGAAATGTCGTGTTAAGGCAAGTAAAATAATTTTGTAATAACTACCGTGTCTTCGACTCCAGTATATTGAATATTTCAACTAATTAATTCATAACCAACTAAACGCATTTAGTTGAGTTAACAGTTTCTTTTTCTCAGTGTGGAAAACACATGCCCGTGCGACAAAATGCGACTTTCACGCTGGTGAACATTCCTAACCAGCAGAGAAACAAGCACGAAAAATGGCACACGTTCTATCACAGAATGCAGCAAGCGTTCGCGCAAGGAAACCCGCAAGTGACGTCATTTTCCATCACGGCAATCATGACAGTTGCCATCGCAGCGCCTCGCAGGCAATCCAGCGGCCAAACAAGCATCGTGTGCGGCGGGCTTAAGTAGAGGACAAACGAAAATTCCAACGGGGCATTCGTGAGCAAACGATGAGCAAACCAATGCGTATTTTCAAACATTTTTTTTTCAATATTGGGAGGGCAACTTCACACGAGTAGAAGAATGTAGGACGAGAGGCGCACGAGGATTTACGTGGCGAGGGATTCGAGCTTGGGTTCCTATGTAGGATGGATTTTTAATTCGAACCACCTTCCTCGCCATTCTACCGAACTCATCGAGCGAGAGAACGATGAGGCGTGACGCATCACGCACGCGTAACTCGCGAGGAAGTAAACTCGTCACGATCGTCACGGCCCACTTACAACGTTCTAATTATCATCGCCTGTCGCGGCTTGCCAGGGCCTTAAGCTCCTTAGCTCTGGCCTTAAGCTCGATAAGGATCGATTCGCAAGCTCCACCTTCTATCCTCGCGCGTTGATAACGCGGGACGCCTCTTCGTCGGCATTCCTCCTCCTTCGTCATCCTCGTCGACGCGCAAATAGCAGAGCCGTGGGTCGAAAATAAATCCAACCACCCCCAAGGGAATATGCAGCAGGACGATTACGTCTTCGTGGAAACGTATTTCGGTAGTAATTCGGCTACTATTCTCGCGAAGCACGGAAGCGGACAAATCCGTTAACGCGTTAACGGTCCACGAAGTTGACGCGCTTAACCGTCGAGGACGAAGGAAGAGGTGAAAGAGGACTGGCGGCCGTTCGAAGTCGTAATAGCGCGCATCGACACTCGCGTCAGGGTCGAGAGGAATCGCGTCACGCTATTAATTAGCTAGACACGCCATTCGATTGCCACGGAGGACGGATAACCGTGGTCTTCCGCCTGAGAATTCCGTGAAATTCCTCCGCGACGGATCTAACGCATTACGAAGCAGCCTCCGGGGTAATCGAGTTTAGGAATGAAATGCTCGGGTCGTTAGACACGTCCGAGTAACGTCGCGTCTGCCCTCCAAGTCGCATTTACATAAATATTTGGGGAAAGTCCGATTCGTGTGGGGAAAGTGTGCCGATCGTGTAAAAACGTGTTGCACCTACAGGAGATCAAGGACGACTCTTAATCGTGGCACGATGTCGGCCAGCCGGCGGCCCATGGTATGCCGCTTGACCCCATTTCCACCGGCGATCGAGAATATCGCGCGCACCCGAGAGAGAGAGAGAGAGAGAGAGAGAGAAATAGAGAGAGAGAGAGAGAGAACGGGGCGGTGCTTTCGCCTTTTATAGTCGCACTTGTGGAATTAACGTGCCGCGCGCCAGCCGCGAGCCGCATTCCGAGGCGCGGGGGAATTTCCAAAAGAAACATATCCGACGGGGGATTTTGAGATTTACGGATCGCCGAAGCCATTCTACTCGGATTTCCGCGGGTCAAAGAGAAACCGAAACTCCCGGGAGAGATAAAAAAAAAATTTGCCCCAACGAAAATTCGAATCCTCCTCGAAGGAAGAACTTTTTTCGCGCGAGATGTCGAAAGTCTCGCTGGAAATCCTTTACGCTGAAATTGATTTCGTTCGTTCCACGAAATTCTACTTTGCGATTTAGCTCGTAACGTACTCCTGTATACCGGAAGGAAGCTCGTCGTAATGTCCCTCGGTCGATCGTCGGGCCAAGAACGTCGTCGAGCATTCCCTTAATTCGTTTCGTTATCCTTTAATTCTCCACTTTC
Organism: Tiphia femorata; assembly: GCA_944319695.1. Lineage (NCBI taxonomy): Eukaryota > Metazoa > Arthropoda > Insecta > Hymenoptera > Tiphiidae > Tiphia > Tiphia femorata. The sequence goes on from OX090899.1 coordinate 6,789,523, forward strand.
CTTCGTCGTTGATTATTATTGTTGACGGTTGTCGTCGACGGATCGAGAATAAAGCGCGGACGAGAGCGGAGTGACCTCGACGGAGGGACTTACGACGCGAACGAAGGAGAAAAGCGAGAGCGGGTCGACGAGTAGGGAATATTGTGTCGGGGCGCGGGAGGAGCAAAGCCGTTGGCAGTTTTAGTCTACGACGGCGCATTTCCTCCTCCGCCATGGAAACCGCTCGCCCTTTTCCTTCTCCTTCTCCTCCACGGAATCCCACGATCGCGCGCTCCTGCCACCGCGCCGTCCTCGTCGTCGTGTACCTTCCTTCCCTCCCTATTTTCTCCGCGGCCTCGGGTCGTTAGCCTTGTCTCTCCTTCTCGATCGTTTTCATCTTGCGAGTTTCAGCAAACTTCTCATCCCCCTCTCATCTCTTCTCCCCGCTGCTTTTCCGCCATCCCCCTTCTTTTCACCCCTCCACGCTCCTCTCGCTTCTCTCAGCCAGCCGCAACATTTTGTACAAGCACGCTGGATTAACGTAGTCAAGGAAATGCAAGAGAATTCATTCCATACCTCTTCTTCTCCCTCCTCGTTTTCTCGTTCTCTCTCTTTCTTTCTCGTTCCATCCACGCTCGTAATGTTTCTCTCTCCTCATCCGCTATTTCGCCTGGCACTTCGCCCGACACCCTCCACACTCTTCTCCCCAAACGCGTTATATCGTCGCGCTTGCAAGTCCGATTAGGAAAATACGCTCGACAAGGGCGACGCTCTTCCCTCTTCGACGCTCTTGTCCGTACAATTTTCGGGGATCGATCATTTTGGAAAGGTTCCCGATCGATATTTCACGGTCTCCCTTCTCTACTGTCATTCATCGGTGCTCGACCGTGACTTCCAATTCGTTAATATTTTATCCCACTGCGAAAACCGTCGTAAATACTCTCTTGGATACTTTTTCCAGGATGACTTTCACGTTCGTGGCTCATCGGTAAATTTTGTCCCGCGTCCTCATACGCGGACCCTTGATCTTCGGTAAAAAGGCATAATTGCTTATTCCGCGCTGGGTAATTTACCTTTGCTCTTTGGAGATTCACCTCTGTCCTTTAGCAGGGAGGTGCGTTTGAATTGCAACGCATGAGAGTTGTAAACCAACCGTTTAACACTTTGACTGCCACGCTGATTTTCCATGGACGGGCCGTGGCGCGACACTTTGCATTTATTTTTGTGTTTTTTTTTTCTTGCTGACATATGATCTTTTAAAATGCTCTAAATTGCAATTAGTATAATAATTCTTTGAATGATTTTTCTGGAGATTATCCGTGACTATCGTGGTGTCACAGGAAAAATCGTGGCCGGTCACATATGTGACCATCATGGCAGTCAAAGCGTTAACTAACTTGTCCTATCTTATCGAATCAGCCATACTGAGAGAAAAAAATTATTGGGTTTACTATAATCTCACTACATTTTATAGTTAAATTTGGCGTCAAACATATTTTTATAGTTCTCTTAACCATACGAAATATAGTAGAATAAACAATTTATACGAATGGTTATATTATTAACTATTACCTTTGTTCTTGTTACCATATGTATAGTAAAATGTGCTGTGTGAATATAGTTAGTTCACTATGCATGAAATATTCTGGTAATATTAACTAGGTATATAAAATAGTTACTTTTCTTACCATTATATATTTTCAACCGTACTATATTTTTAGTTGAAATAACTATTATTTTGGGTAAAAACATAATATAGTTGGTTATACTATGCCTCTATCGTAATTATTACCGACATTATGGTAACATTTACCAGAAATATGACATTTCCAACTATAATTTTGTTACTATGCCATTATGGTTAGATATATCATATACTTTTCTCTCAGTGCACGAGAATAAGCCCGCGTGATCGGCGAAACTTCACTTATTACCAGCACTAGTCGTCGAGTATAATGGAGTTGGGTCGATTAATTTATGGCGAGGCACGCTCGACGGTTATTATTGTTAATCGCGCATTCCACGGTAGCCGAAAGGACAAGGAGAACCTGACCTGACCCGCGCGTGCAGTCGAGAAGCCCACCTCGTCATTATCAGTTGGCGCGCACGTGTTATGCCGGGCAGACGCGTGCAGCACGCGTGTTCTGCAAGATGAATGCGAGCCATCCTCTCGTCGCGAGGCCGCGCGTTGGCGCAACGGTTACGCGCCGACGGGATCTTCCCCGTTCGCTTTCGCTTTCTCTTTCGCATGCCGCATCTAGCATTAACCTCTCAGGATGAAAAGAATTCGCAATTTATGCAACGGGATCTCGCTCGTCCCGATCGTCTTCGAAGTTTCCCGATTCCACGGTGAATAAGGTAACGGCAATCTATTCGCGGTCACTACCTTCGGATAATCGTCGCTCGTCGCACCGACGATAATATCGAATAATCGTGGAGCACGGATACGAGAAAACAATTCAGCCCTCGATGGATATTCGAAAAATACCGTATGGACAAATATCGCGCCGTCCATCACGCGGGCGCAAAATTTCATCTCCATAAATTGCTCGCCAGTTTCCCTTCATTCGAATATCCATCGATCGTCGCGCGAAGAGTTCCAAAGGGGCTGGGGTGCGCGCGTGGGTGATTTATTGGCAATCGGCCAAACGGGTTTTCTCCGCGGATATCCGAGAATATTCTATAAGGTATAATTACTCGAAGAAGCGCGTTAATTACCGCGAGGCCATCGCGATACTCGAGTTACGCGCTTTCAACGGGACACTCTCTTCCACCCATTCTGAAAATGTATTCCTTCCTCGTCCCGTTGAGCGTTCGCGTTCACGTCCTACGGTAAATTGAAAAGCGAGAGAGGCACCTTTAACGAACGCGAAATCCTTCCACGGTGGACATTTTCGACGTTTCGCCGGGAGCGTGTCGACGTTCGCGAAGCCATCGCGAGTCAAGGCGTTGAAAATGCCGAGTGACATGGAAACGGGGGGACCGCTGGCAGGCGAGATATATCGTGGAGAAAACAAAGGCGGCCACTCGCACGCGTCATCTCCTTTTAAAAAAGAGCCGCGGAGATTTTATTTCGGTACGTGGGTCGCGCTCTCGTGAATTTATTTTCGCGTTGGCTTCCGCGCGCGTCGACGCGCGCCAACCGCCATCGGAAGATTAATCGAAACGGTTAAACGACACTACCGTTGTTACCTGCTCTCCAATTATGGAGAAGGATCGTCTCGGCGAAAAGGGTGAGATCAAACGCGAATTAAACTCATAGGAACACGATGCTCGCTTGAAACTGGGTTGCACGCCTCTCGCGCGCCTCTCCACGTCCGGCGTGTATAGCAAAAGAGCGGGAGGTTATTTCCATCGAGGATATATCGTCGCCCAGGTTTGGAACTCGACCAAATGCTTTTCAATGTAGCAAAGATATTCGCGCGGAAGTTAATCTCGGGAGATTTGCACGTGGAAATTGAACCTACCTCGGACCTTCGATCGCACGTTCCTACCGAGTTTCTATACTCGTTTCCATACCTGCTATTTTTTTAATCGAAGATATTACCGACATTTTCAAATTCGCTTTAACGATTTTCCCGAAGTTTTGCAGTTAATTGCTGCAATCGCGTGCATCGATCGATACGATCGAACGCGGCACCCTCGCGGGTCCACTCTCTGACCCCCACGGCCGTCTTTATCGGCGCCTTTCAATTAACGTCCATTGGATCGAACGAGGCCGCGAAACGCTCACGATATCCGCTTTAACTCTTCGAGCTCGGTGCGAGGCATAAAGAAGTCTCTCCTCCCGAAGTCGGAGCCCACCCTCGACGCCGTAAACAAGCTCGACGGCTTTTCGAAAAATTCCTCCTCGCGCGGCGCGCGAACCGACGACGACGACGACGACGGGGGAGGAAGAAGATCTTTGTCGAGCGTGGAACGATTTTGTACCGTTCGTCGGGGCGCATACTCATTTCCCATTCATTGTCCACCTTCCACTCCCACGTTCGTCCTTCGTGGACATCCGATAAGGATCATCCGAGGTCTCGACTCGCGCGCGAGAGCGCACACAGGAAAGGCACACGAGAACTTTCAGGATGATGCCCGTTAAGGACGAGGACGTTGAACCTTCTAGCGAGCGGCGGCGGGTACCCACGTTCTGTGCCACCCCGTGGCTCTCAAACCCGTCTCGCTCCACCGCTTTCCTTTTCTTCGCCGAGTGGCTGAAAAATTCATTTTTAACTCGCCACCTGTCTCTCGTGAGTATCTCCCGGACGTTTCTATAATCGGGCGCTGCTCTCTTTTGCCCGTCCAAATGAGATCTTACGAAAGGATTCTCGAAGAGGAATTTTTTTTTTAGTAGTAGAAACATTTTGATTTCACGGAATTTCTGTTAATCTTTCTACTCGGTAATCCGGTGATTGGGTTATCGACGTCCGACCGAAATTTGTAAAATTCCCAAGGAACACTTTGATCCTTCCGGAATTTTCTTTCGAGCTTCTCCGATTTTGCGACTCGACGATCTTCCACGTAGAAATAAACAACGCGCGCTTAATAGACGGTACGAATGCTAACGGAGAGTAACCGGTAAAACGGTATTGATTCGCCATTCTCGGCCTTGGCGTTCACTCGGTCTCGAAAAAAGAAGCGAGACGACCTCGTGCACCGGAAAGTCCCGGAATTCCCGAGAAATTCTCCTCGCCGTCGGCGGCTCGTAGAAAGACTTGAGAAGCACTGGCGAACGGACCTACCTATGTCGTGCTTGGCACAGACACACGCGATGTTTACCACCACGACAGAAGGTGAGAAAGTATTGGTGAGTATTTCTCGTTTCAGTGTCGTGTGCGCGAACACTTCGTGACTGGTTCGACCAAGGTTTCAGGTACCTCGTAAACCATTCGATACTCTCGCGCGTCACGTATGTGTCAAGGGTCGTTTCATCGTCTTCACGTGACACGCTCCTCCCGATGTTTGGAGTTTCGTTGACGATCGATACGCGACGACCACCACGGATACGAGACTAGGACTGGGACTACGACCACGTTATGGAGTCACGGGTAGCTCACGCGCTCCGGACGAGAGGGTGCCGCGAGGCAAAAGTAGACCGATCGGTGGCGTCGTCGAAAAATTAGAATTCGGAGAGAGACTGAGATTTTTTTCCCACGACGAGTCAGATCGTAGGCCGTTAGACCCATTGTAAATGCGCGAGAGCACAATTACGTGTCTCACGAGGAGACCGCACGATTTTCATGCGATATGGTGCAATCGATAGGTCTTGACCAGTAACAAAATACCTTAACGGGTCTTGTCTCGGAGATTTCTCGTTTCGGAGATACGGAATATACGAGGCGCTCACTTGACAAATCGATTGACTCGACTTTTTGCATTTTTCATAAATTTAAGCATCGAAGCACCTGATTAACTCCCTACTTTTTATATTTTTAACATAATTTTGAACATAATTTATGGAGTTAATCTATTTGTGCACTGAACGGCTCATACGCGGAACGCATCAGGATAGGCGTGGGCCGTTCTGTTCATCAAAGTATCTCAGACTCCATAAGTTTTAAACATAAAGTTCCAGATACAAGTTATTATATTGTATCGAGATAGCCATAAGATTGCCATCGTTGGTTGTACCATTGATTCTACCATTGGTTCGATCTTGAAGAGTCATTTTCTGAGATATTTCAGTGAAAAAACCACAAGGATCTGTATATATTTCGTACCTCCGAAACGAGACATCTCCGAGAGAAAACCCGTTAGGGCATTCTCTTACTATCTAAGACTTATCGATTGCGCCATATCGCATTAAAATTGGTTCTAAGTTAGTTCGTGCGATTCCCTCGTCAGTCGTGTCCACGAGGTGTTTCTCCCTTTCTCGTGCCTTCGAGAGAAATCGATTGTTATCGATACGACGAGGGAGCGCGAGACGAAGAAATCTAACGCGTAGCACCGCTCGTGCCGATGTTTCCATCGAGAATTTCCTCCGGGAGCATAAACGATATGCAAATTTACGAATGAGGGGAAAAGGAGGAGTAAGGGACGCTTGCGAATCGGGCCGTCTCGTCGGCACCGTACCGAGTAACCGCCTGTGCACGGTGTACCGTTACGGAGGCGGTATGCCAAAAAGTGTACGGTACTCTGGTGCCGAAAAAAGCCAACGATTCGTTGCCTTGACCCCAGCTCCTTTCGCGATCGTCGAAGGGTTCCGGTTTTTCGCCGTGCATCGCGCGCAAGAAATCTCGAAGAAGTGAAACGTGAGTGCGCTTCTTCGGCCCTACTCTCGCGATACTTCTTCGAAAATCGTGTTCTCTAATTATGCGCCACTTTACCCAATACCCGAGGAACCGTCCATTCGTCAACTTCTCCTCTTTACATTTTCCCTTCTTCGCGCATCTACCTCCACTTCGCGCCCTCTCGTCGACTTCTCCTTCCTCCACGCCCTTCTTCACCCTTCTTTCACCACTCTCGCCCACTTCGTCATTTCGGCATTGTCATCTAATTAATCTTCCTCGTCTCTCAGAACTTTCCCTCGTCGTCTTTGCGCTCTCGCTAAGCTCGGCCAAAACGGCGGTGGAAGGACGCGGGGGTAGGTAGGTCCGAGAAGGAGTTCCAAGCTGCTTGCAAAGTACTTTAAGACGTCCCATAATGCCACCACTACGAGGGAAACGACAACGTGGTTGCAGGAGGACGTCGAAGAGACGAGGAGAGCCGACGCGCGTCCCTCGCTTATTTCCCTAACTTCTTGTATTCCTTTCTACCGTCGACGTTCACCGTGGATCTTTTTCTCCCCTCATTACGAATTAACGTCCGGGATATCTCAATCTGTAAATAAACTCGAGGCAACGTCTCACTCGCGTCCTCGATAATGGGTTCTCGGAATTCTTTTTCTTTACGCTTTTTCAAAGCAGTCGAGGTTGTCGGTACGAGCGAGCGAGAACGGAGCAGAAGAGAAAAGTAACGTTTTCAAAGATCGATTTTGAAAACTTCGCCTTCCGGAGTAACGGTCGAAATTCGAGTAACAGTTCGAGTATTAGTTCTCTTTTCTTTCTTTCTTTCTTTTTGGAAGCTACGGTGGAGAAGAAGATGGTACCTCGAAGATCGTCCGAGGACGTTCTTCCAGTGAACTCTTCTTCTCGTCCCAACTCTCATCCTCCTCCTCCTTTTATCTTCTACCTCATTTCAAGAAGTAGAGAGAGAGAGAGAGATACGCCTCGTAACGAAAATTACGCGGACTAAGGCCGGCGCGCTGAGAAACCGGTTTGAGTCTCTTCGTCGTGGGCCTCCTCTCGGCGCGCACGTTGCCCAGAGATTTCATTGGGTGTGCGCCGCGTGCCTGCGTGCACGTGCACGAAGTGTGCACCACACGTCACAGTGCAGCATGCCCCACCGGCAAACCCTGTTATCGAAGGTGCTTAGCTCGGTGATCCTCCTTCTAAGTTTTACGAGATTCCGAGTAGGGCGAATGTGCAGAAAATCTGGCCGAGAATTGAAATTTTTCGTCGGATATAAACTTTCAAAATTGGCCCTTGTCCTCTAATAGGTTGGCAGAGACCACGGATCGGTAATTTCGATTGCGCGCCTTTCCGCGAAATATCTCGTGGACGATCGTAAAGCAAAATCTCTTCTTCAACCAGTCAACTGCGGATTTATTCTTTTGAACTTTAATCTCGAGTCTTTGTATCGAACGGTAAGTTTCTTTTACCGTTCACGATCGAGAAAATAGAAATTTGGATTGACGCGTATACACGTCGAAAGCAGTTAACTGGATAAACCTAGATACTTTGGTGGGACGAGAATGCATCGAGGCTGAATGTTAATTTTGAAAGCAGGCGTTAACTCTTTGCGGCACAGGAATTCAGGTCATAAAATAGACCCATGTTGCACAGAAAGTTTCACATAAAACCAGGAGAAAAAGATTGTCGCGATAAAAAGTTCCACTAGATAAGCCTGTACTGGTATGTTGAAACTTGCCAACACAAGTGAACACATTTGTAACATTTATTGATGGTATTACCAAGTGCTTTACGTAAGTAAGACTAAATATAAACCTACGCGTAGGTACGTAACTTTTGCAATATTTCGAGGTGGGACAAAAATCTCCCAGCGTGCATAGTCGTGCATCAAAAAGGTGGAACATTTTTAATACCATCGTGCTCCAAAGAGTTAAGAGAAACTATACAGGACACGTTGTTTAAGCATTCGTGCAGCATCGGAGGAATATCTTTTTGACGGTATAACTTGAATACCACCAAGATGCAAGAAAGGTGGTACTTCACTTGTATCGCCAAGTTTGCAAGAGTTAACACGTTCCCTGCCGATTTCAGTGTCCTATTATAAAAGATCAAAATAGGTATTTGCAAGTTTAATTAACGGTTTAGGTTAAAGCTACGGTTTAGCTTGGGCTAGATTTTCGCGCTTGCTCTTCCTCCAGCGTAGAATCTCATTTTTGTCGGGGTACACCAGTAGAGAAGGAAAAGTTGGAGCCCGAGCGAAGGTGGGAACGGGACGAAAGGCATTGGCGGCTAGGAGGAGGAATCGCGCGCGGCCTGCAAAGTAGGGTGCAGTAACCTTGCCTTGTAAAAGGCTGAAAGGAAGGTTGTCGGTTCTCTCTTTAGCCGAGATATCGCATGAAACGGGGTCGACGGGTGCACGTCGTCGTCGTCTTCGTCGGTGAAATCGTGCGTTTCTGTTGCGCGCGCACGTTCGCGCAAAATCTCGCGCGCTGGCCCGTTACTAGCGCGAACTCGAGCTAGGCGAGCTCCATTGGGAATTCTAGCGCGGTACGTTCACGGATTCTCGAGGCTTTGCAAATCTTCGAGCTCCTATTTTTTTCCGTCGACGTTTCCTCGCTGTCGTTATTATTTATGCGAAGAATGCGCGATCGAATAATCCCGTGGCTTTTCTATGCGGGGTAGAGTCGAAAGTCGATGCGCGCGGAACGGTGAAAGCGAATTAATTAAGGAATTAATCGTCGTACTTACCTGGCGAGATATTTCGCAGGTGGAGCAACTAAAGCTTCTTCGTCACGCGATACATTTTACCTGCCTACGAATCGTTGCATCGTAGGACTTCTTTTTTCTCTCGATTAAGAGCGCACGAATGGCAATTTGTCGCTAATTAACAGGAGAATCCTGCGGATCGGTCGAGTACGCACGCGTCGTCCTAACAGCGCTTGCTTTCACTCTTAGCTCGTCGCGGCGCGTCTTTCTACGCGTCTCTTCCATTGGCGCTCGCACGGTAAATATCTTAAATTCATTTGACGACGCGCGTAGCAAGAGTTCTTGAAATACTCGTCGAAGTGAAAGCAAGTTCGATGAAAAGAGCAAGGTCGGGACTGCCGATGGCGAAGTGAGAACGCGTTCCAAGAGGCTGCTCGTCCTCCGCGATCTCGTCGGCCGATTAACACTGTTCCTACCACGAGTGGTCAAATGGTCGTTTTCAAAATTTCAATTAGAATTTTCTGTATACAACGTGACTGTCGCGTCTTCAAGTTTCCACGACTTTTTCTAAAATATTGAAGAGTGTGTTGTAAGGATATTTTGGAAAAGGTTTGACCTGATTGTGATGGGAATAGTGTCGAACGGAAATTTTTAAATAGTCTCCCGCTAATTCTGTAACTTCGAAACTATCCTACTATCGTCGTCTTACCACGACTTTTCGTGACCCGCGTCGTTAACGCGATAAAGAGAACGCATTATTTACGATCGCTTTTGTAAATTCACAAAAACATAATCGAAATTTACAAAAACAATCGTTTGACCCAATTGTGGTAGGAATAGTGTCGAACGGAAGTTTTTAAATAATCTCCCGCTAATTCTGTAACTTCGAAACCGAGTTCGAAACTATCCTACTATCGTCTCGTCTTACCACGACTTCTCGTGACCCGCGTCGTTAGCCCGATAAAGAAAACGCATTATTTTATTAATCGTCGGTGAATGGCGCGTGCGAAGAAAAATGTATTTCCGTAAGCTTGTCGGTAAATTTCTGAGAATGTGCGTCGAAGCGTAAGCAGGATCGAAAGGCGATAGTCCCCCGGTTGGGGTTGGGTAATGAAAAATAGTCGGGACCCGGAGGAGCCGACGAGAGAGAAGGGCGAGAGAGAATGGTAAGGGAAAGGGCAGAGGATCGCCGAGGAAAGGACGACGAGGGAGAGCGGAGGGCTCGCGTTTCTCGTGTCGTCCCTGTAAACAAAAGTCCCGAGTAATTGGATTCGTGCTCTCGCTCTCGAAGACGCTCCCGGGACCTTTTTTTCTCTTCTCTCTCCTCGCCATGCCTCTTCTTCGTCCCGTCGCAATTATTCGAGAAGAGAATGCGCGTAAGCGATCGACTCGCTCATTTCTATTCACACATTCTCGAAGACTCGTCCAATATAAATCTCCGCGATAATTCCTTCGACAAATTCTACGGGACAAATTAGCCCTCGCAATTTATTCGAAGGAGTAGGAGGCAAGACGCGAACGAACGGTCGATCGCGAAATGACGATCTTTCGGAATTCTTTTTGCGCGATCTCAATGCGACGAATCTCTCGCGCCGTAGGACGCAGCAATAGCAGCAACCCCCCGACAACGAGGAGAAGAACAAATATTATTCGAGAAGAGAATGCGCGTAAGCGATCGACTCGCTCATTTCTATTCACACGTTCCAGAAGACTCGTCCAATATAAATCTCCGCGATAATTCCTTCGACGAATTCTACGGGACAAATTAGCCCTCGCAATTTATTCGAAGGAGTAGGAGACAGGACGCGAACGAACGGTCGATTGCGAAATGACGATCTTCCGGAATTCTTTTTGCGCGATCGCAATGCGACGAATCTCTCGCGCCGTGGGGCGCAGCAACAGCAGCAACCCCCCACCGACGAGGAGAAGAACAAATATTATTCTTTCCGGGACGTCGTCGGATGCGCACCGACAGCGGGCGGAGGGATTGTTAGTGGCGCGAGTGGAATTCAGGAATAAGAAGCGGAAAAAGGCCCGCCACCGCGCCGAGACTACCTGGAACGGAATGTCTGGAACGAGTACCGACCGGTACACGGTTTACCGTTGTATATATTTCCGTGAGAGAGCTCGCTTACCGCGTAACTGCCTTCGATGCATCGACAACTAGCCAATTTCGAGAGATATCTCTTTATCGGTGGAATATGACGAGACCGATTGGGGCCGAGTCCCGGATTCGATGCGAATTCGGCTCCGAGGCGTGGATATTAGTGATCCCGCGTGCTATTCGGAGAATGATCGTGCGCTCCTTTGAATACACCCGGAACGTCCGTTGAATTTCGACGAACCTTTCGACGGACTCTTTGGACTATATTAATTCCGATTCTCGTCGACGAATCTCTCGATTCGTCCTTCCTAATTTCGTGTTCGCGCGTGGTATTCGTTCTTGCAATTTTCTTGCCACCTTTACCCCTGTCTCTATCTACTCCTCGACTCCGATCGATGCACCTGAGAAGCGAGACTTGCGTCGGAATGCGAGCTACCTGCCGACACGCACTGGAAAGTGTTACGTCGGGTTCGAGGGGGATCACGAGAAACGACGCGTGAAAGGGCTTACAAGAGGGAAGGGAGCGACGAAAAGGGACTCGGAGAAGAGGCAGGGCTCTTAGGGTCGATGACGTTCGAATGACTCACGAGATTTTCGAAACGCGCGCGGCGCGTGACCGTGCATAGGCTACGAGAGCGCGTACCACAAGAATGTCGTTTTAATCGTCGAATTCGATATTCGATTAATCGCGTTCCCTCGCGCTCGCTCATTGACAAGGGGAACACCAGAAACACCCTCCTCGGAATTTGACCTGCAAGAAATATGTTGTATTTTGGTACCTCGAAAAACACCTGGTAAAATACTTCAACGCGATAGTCAGGATTTTTCGAGAAAATTAAAATGAAAGTTCGATGTTCATGAGCATTCCAATCTATGATAAGTTGATAGGGTTGGTATGCGTTGAAGTTAGTTACACGAGATACACCGACTTTTCGCAATGTCGATGAGATGTTTCCCAGCACACATGTCGCAAACAAAATGCGCGTGCACAAAAATTACATTTATTCGTTGCGCTCACTGCCAAGAAAACTTATGTTTTTCCTGCTTTTAGGATCAATATCAGCCACGTATATGTCACTTGACGCATTATGATAATTGTATGCACAGTTTTCCAAACAAAAAAAGAAGTTTTCCGCATTCTAATAGAAATATAATATTATTAACATGCGCGTGTTGTGCAAACTTTGCATTTCCTGCATATTTTTTACCCTTCTGTGATACGATATAATAATGAAATATTAATACTTTTATCGTAAAACATATTCTACGTAAAAAATCCTTTGAAGAAAAAAATCAAAACGAGGATTCGAACCACACGAGTACAGAATTGTGGTGCAGTAGCTTACCGACTTGACCGTGCGTCATTTTCCAGAATGCATGTTACGCAAACTGTATAAGCAGGCCGCAACATTTTTCTACCACTTTTATTTGAATTTTCTCGGAGAATCCTAACTATTGCGTTGAACAATTTTACCAGGGGTTTCTCGAGGTACCAAACTACAACATATTTCTTGGAGACCGAATTCTGAGGATGGAGTTTCTGGTGTTCCCCTTGTGAGCCGCGCACGAGCCCCTTCGTTATTAAGGAATTTATCGAACTGCGCGAAACCGAGCGACAACGATTCTTTAAACGATCATTTCTCTACATTTTGCTATTATCCCCAGCTGGTGAAATTTTCCTCAAAGTGCCGGCCATCGTGGCCCTCGTTAATCGGCTCGAGGAGCTTTATTACTTCTGTGACGTGATTATAGATCTTTCGCGGGTTCCACGAATAAATACGTCGAGAACGTTACGGTGCACCATTATCCAGAAATCGGAGAAATCGCGTGTGTAGAATCAGGGAAAAACAACTCTCGCGTGGAAACGCGCGAGTAAATCGAAATTCCTCCGTTCAAAACCGAGTTCCCCCAAAATGAAGATATTTCCCGTGGCAAGCCACCCTCTCGGGTCGGCAGCCTATGGGCGCGAAGCACCCAAATCCGTATCAGAGTCCGATAATCCGGTAACGATCGATTCCCCCGCGGGACGGATGCCGATGGCACGAGGGTAGGAGAATCCAGGACTGGCGAAGGGTACGAGCGAATGCGCGCGTGCTTTATGAAATCCTTTTTTTCGAGATTTCTGCACTGAGGTACGCGCACGTCACGATTCCACGTACGATCGTTCGATCGATCTCACCGCTCCGTTCTTCCTTCCGCTCATCGAATTCCGTTAAACGATCCTGTCTACCGTTTCCATCGTCTCGCGTTTCCACCATCCTCCCTCGTCTCTCTCTCCCTCTCGGCTCGGCTCGGCTCATGAATATTCTAAAGCCGATTACCAAGTCGTAGAGAGCGTTGCCGCGGCGGCGCGCGCTCTGCCATTGTTGTTTACCGTGAGTAGTACCATGGTTACATTATCCGTCGTTACGTTATTCGCATCCTCCACCCGTCGTTCCAGGACGATCCTCTTTCCGCTCGACGCGACGAGCGACGTAGACGAGAGGAAAACTCCCGAAAGCTCGCCCTCGGATAATTAGAAGCGCGACGACTCCTCGCCCGGCTCGGCATCCTCTCCCGCGCTGCCTAACTGGATTTGCAGGTCGAAATAAAGTTTTTACGAAGCCCCGCCTGGAGTGGAGAGCAACGTGGGACGAGAGTTTGCAGGAGGGTGAACGCAATAATGCAAACTTGGCCCTCGCGCGAAATGCGCTTCTTAAATTTCGGATGCCTTTCTATCCGAGCCTCGTGCGTCGGGGATTTCAGCAGGTTCTTTCTCTACGTTTGGTTTCGTTGCTCGTTCGATTTGTCAGCGGACGATGACGATTGGCAACTCCAGTGCTAACGATAGGGAAAGGCGTGGAAGGTGAAGGAGTTTGAAATTACAACCGCGAAGGATGCCTCCAACTATTCTCACTACAAATCGACGAGGATTGCGTTCTCGCATTAACTGGCGACCTAGACACACCGTCAGTTCTTTATCCATACTTTCTGCACAACACAGCAGACAAACTAATATAGTACACAAAATTACGCAGAATTGCAAGAGGAACAAGATACAGGCATCGACATGTGCCGCACGTGATGTATAACCTAACTTAACCGAATACCGATACGCATTGTGTCGCGATATGCAGATGGATTATTAAGAATGTATTCCAAAAAGCGTCATATTCGTAAGAAAATGTTCTCATCTATTAAGAATATCTATTAAGATGAGCTATTAAGTTTACATTTTAAGAATACAATTTCTTCGGTGTAGAGAGGATATGATAGCTTTCGGATTATAAGGCGATAAAATTAAAGAGCTTGAAATTACAACCGCGAAGACATCGCCCAGCTATTCTCACTACAAAACGACGAGGATTCCGTTCTCACAGAAGGTGTAAAGTGAAGCACAACGAACGGTGAGCGATCGAGGGAACTTACTCCGAGGATATCGCGTCCTTCGACGATACCTGCATCCGAATTCTGCTAGAAGCATCGGAGAAGCAGGTGTTCGAGAACTTTTAACCATCCCTTTCGTTGGTACTCTGGAGGTACCAATGGTACTCGAGGATGACGCACGGAATAATACGCTCGAGCTCTTTGTCGCTCGTATCTCGACTGACGTAAGTTCCCGCGACACTTTCGTCACCGTTCTCCGTCATCCTTCGATAAAAGAATCTTGCGTCGTTTCAGAGAAAAAAAAAGAAAATCGTAAACGTTGCCGTCAACGATGTTTCACGAAGGAAGCGTCGTTCCGTTCGATGCCGTCGATATCGAATGCCTTTCGACGAGCAGGAGAAAAAAAATTCCGGTAAATATTCGAGGCGAGGGGGCGAATGAACTTTTTATCCGTCGCCAGTGGCGATGAGACTGGAAGAAAAACGGAGGAGGGAAAGTTTATGTACTCGGTGACAGGGAGGCGGTTTATTGCACCGTCCCGTTATCTCCTTCCGTCTCGATCGTGTTGACGATAGGACGTTTACTCGCTTTATAAATAGTTCGTTCCAGTCACCCCGGATTCTCGAGTCTCTTCCTTACTGGCCGCGCTCGTCTCGCAACGGCGCGCGAGAATCCGGTCCATCGACGAAGTCTACTCGTTCGTTGAACCGAAAGATTCGATCGTGGAAATCTTCATCCCTTAGGAAAATGATTTTCGGCTTGTTGTTGCCCATCCGGGGGAGGAGTGGGGCCGGAAAAGAAAGCAAGTCTATCGTTTTGCTCCTCCTCGAGACCTCCGTGAAGCTAGCAGAAACAAACCGGACCAACCTGATTATTTAGTACCCATTTGTACTAAATTGTACCACCGAAAAGAATTTTGTACTCCGTGCCATTTTCACAAAAATAGTGGCACTGGTAGCTTACAGTGACTAGCTGGCAGGACCACAAGAAACCAAAAAAAAAAAGAAAAACAAGGGCAGAAATAGAAAGGTCTGAATTTGTACTAATTCGTACCACCAAAAAAAAAAAAAACTGAAACATCACATGTATTCTTGCTGAAATAATTCCCAATTGATTTTAACATCATCGATCGCTAGAACAAAGTACCCCTTGCTATCGGCAGAATCAATCAGGGTTCCTATACGGAACATGTGACAATTTGTACCAATCAAATACAATTAGATTCTGGCGGTTTGATTCTGTCGATTTGGTCCTGCTAGCTTCATACAAGTCTCCTCGAGGCATTTGAAGTTTGTTTCGACTGCGTCACCGATAATCGGCCTGGACCGAAACAAACGAGGCTTCGCAATTTCACGATGGAAGTACGGAGCCACGTTCTTACGTCCGGTAAGCCTCGAGGAAAGTGCACGGTAACATGCTGGCGCGCGAACACGCCGGCGAACGCCTCGGGTAAAAGTTACACGCTCGCGAGAACGTGTCCACGATGTAATACAGTCGTCCACGAGCGATTCCCCGTGCGCACTTAATCATGCCATTTGGCAAAGGCAGGTCGTCGTGCTTGTCGTACGATCTCAAGGAGATCTCGCCGTGGGATCGTGATCGGGTGCCCTCCTGCACCCGATCACGATCGTCCACCGTAGAACTCGATTCTGAGCTCGGCGGTGCGCGCGACCTCCTCGCGTCTTTAGCCGCGCGTAGAACGACGACGGAACGGCGTTACTCTTTCCGCGCGCCGCCCACCAGGAGAAAGTAGCTTGCCTGCTCGCTAAAGACATTCAACGCGGTCGTTCGCGCGGCCTCGTCTATGCCGGCGGGGCCCCGACCAGTCACGAGAAACGCTCCGAGAGTCGATCGCTCGCCCAAGATACTTCCAGCAAATGTACAATAAGATTCTCCGTCCCGATAACGTAATCACGGGGTAATGATTTAATTGACGAATTTATTCGTTAATCGTGCGCCCTTCGGTACGAATCTTTCTCTCCTCCTTTTTCGGGAGGGGCCCTATAATATCCACCGCCTGTTATTCGAATTTATCGTTAGGTCACTGAAAGAATTGTATTCTTAAGAATATTTTCTTATCGATATGACGGTTTTTGGAATATATTCTTAAATTAAGAATATATTCTTAATAATCCATCTGAATGTCGCCACACAATGCGCGTCGATGTCTGTATCTCGTTCCTCTTGCAATTCTGCGTAATTTTGAGTACTATATTATTTTGTGTACAAAAAGTATGGATAAAACTATGTTAAGAATATCCCGTTAAGATTAGAGGAATCTATTTAGAACATTCTACTCTTATATTAAGAAGATCCTCTTGTTGCTTATTTTAGTGGGAAATATTCTAAACTTAAGTGTTAAATTATTAAGATGAGAATACAATTTTTTCAGTGTACGATAAATCTACAGATTTTTGTCGTCGCGCTTTCGAGCGCTTTTAAGCGTCCCAGCATTATACGAATAATTGCTCGGAAGCTTCAAAGGTATTGCACGGGACGTGGGCGTAATTTCGAAAACCGACATTGGTAATTTCCTTTTTCACGGAAGAGCTTTCGGTAAATTCAATAGTTCGAATTCCGACGGTATATCTCGAATATTATGAGCTTGCCGCGTACCCGCATTAGAAATGCGCCGGCAAGCGCGTAATGATCAATAGACTTCGATAATCGGGGGAATCTGAATATAGGGTGTCATTAAATGGTGGATCAAGCGTGTGCTCGGTGGAACCGAGTGATCGTAATTTGGAGCGATCGAGCGAGGTGGGTGTATATTTCAAATGAGAATCATTACGCGCGTGGAAACGATGGCCGACGGATTCATGCGCGAAATCATTTAGCTCTCATAACTCGCGATATCGTTCCGATCGATTATTCACCGTGGCCTGGTCATGGATCTCTCTCGTCCCACCGGTGAATCGCAATTACGCGCCGTTTGACGCGAGAGCTCAAGGAATAAGGGACCCACGCGAAGGAATAAGATCGTGAGAGCAAAATTCACCGCTGAATCTCGAACGAGGAAAAAAAAAGGTAAATGTGCATAAAGAGGCCCCCCTCCTCCTCCGATGGCCTTCAAAATAGGTGCATTCGATGCGTTCTAGCACGGGGCACAACTTTTTCCTCTAACAAAATCGCCGGTCTCCTCCGCGAACAAAGATATTAAACGTTAAAGACACGTATATGAGCTCACTTGACAAATCGATTAATTCCACTTTTTGCATTTTTCATAAATTTAAGCATCGAAGCACCTGATTAAGTCCTTACTTTTTATATTTGTAACATAACTTTGAATATAATTTATGGAGTTAATCGATTTGTGCACTGAACGGCTCATATAACACACTTACATTTCACGGAGTTTGTCCGAAATACTATGTAAAAAAATTTAACCGGCGATTATTACATTAAATGCGTATACTTTTTTCAAAAGTACTGTATACACACACGCGCGCGCGCGCGCACACACACACACGCACACACACATTGTTGTGTGTAGTGTATTGTTGTGTGCCGGGGGCTCTTTGTTCGCAGAGGAGACCGGCGATTTCGTCAGAGGAAAAAATTGTTCCCCGTGCGAAGACGCGTCGAATGCACCTATTTCGAAGGTGATCGGAGGATGGATCCTCCTTATGCATAATTCCCCAAAAAAAAGATTGCAAGCGTATTCCGTATTCTGTAATCACGCGGACATTTTTCAAATTTCTTTTCACCCGCGTAAAACTGTTTCTATCGTCGAACTTTCGTTATCGCGCTTCGCCTCGGCCTTTCGTGCGCGCCTACTCTCGTAAAAACTTTCGACCTTGAAAGTCCAAGGCTGCCGAATAAGATGGCGCTTGGGATTCTCTCTGATCCCGTGGGAGTTTCGCTGGGCCGGCGCGATAGACGATATTTCGCCAATATAAGCAGAGCTTTCGCGCGTTATCCCGAAAGCGTTACAGGCGCGCCCACGCGAACGTTTCGCGGCCGGCGTTAAACGTTATACGAGAGAAGCTGGGCGTCCTATAAAGTGGCAGCGCTACGCCAGCACGGGAGATTCTCGGTGTGTTGTCGCGTGCGCGCGTGCGCGCGCGAAACGGCGTGATATACTTAATCGCGCGGTTAGAGACGGGGATTATCATCGGCGGAGTACGTAATTGGCCTTCCTTTAGCGCGCGCAAGATGCTCCACCACCGTGGAGCATTCACCGTCGATGCTTCACCACCGACGATAATTCTGCAAGATTTATCGTACGAGCCGGTGTCAAAGGAATTTTAAAAGCGCGCAATAAAAATTCGCGATACATCCTTTACCGCAATCTCGAAATAGAGAATCTTTGGGATCCTCGGGCGAGCATAATTTATCGGATTTTTCTTTAAAGCGCGTCTTAATCCACTCGTTAAAAGGCGCATTCGTAATTGGCTATAATAAAGAGTGGAATTATCTCTTCAAAGGTCGAGCGTTGCTGTGTCTGCTTGTGCTCGGTGATGGGTAACGACTTCCTCGCTCACGTTACCCTATCCACCTTTCGCAATCGAAACTTTCTCTCGAAAGATAGCACGAGCGGGTACTACGACGTTCGGTAACTTCGCATAGAGTTCTTTAAACGTCTCTGGACGCCTCTTTAGAGTTTGGACTCTCGGAGTTTCGGTAGATCGACTCGCGCGTTTTGCGTTGGCGTGAGAACGCCGCGTGCCACCGAGCGCGGCGTAGGCAGCGCGTATGCGTTTGTTACTTCGATATTTATCGATGACGTCGTTTCACGTAGGCGCACAACGCTTCGCCAATCTTTACGATTCTCCCAAAAGCCCCCCGTCTTACCGTAATATATAAATTTTCGGGCTAAATTGAGATATCGATGCTCTTCGACGATGCAGCCTCGAAAGAATTTATTCTCGATCTTACTTTACGGTATTCTCTCTCTTCTTCTCTCTCTCTTTCTCTCTCTCTGAATGAGTTAGAGCTGACTATTCCCTGTTGTCGTACTCTAATTCTTCAGAAGGCTTTCTACGTAAAGTCTGCTTATTCTTGGAACGCTCTGTCATGTACTATTCGCGAGTCGGCCTCAATAGGTAGTTTTAAGTCTAGACTATTTGTACATCTTAAGGATAAGTGTGAATAGTTTTTGTTATTGTTATTTACTATTATTATTATTATTATTATTATTATTATTTGCTTTGTCATTATTATTTTCTTTGTTGTTGCTTCTTTGTTTCTTTAAAGTTTCTTTTTTTTATTTTTCATTGTTCGGGGCCTGAAGGATCTTGGGTCCAGGCCTGATAATAAATTCTGAATTCTCTCTCTCTCTCTCTCTCTCTCTCTCTCTCTCTCTTCTTGATATCTTTCTCCGTTAATACGTTCGCTTTAAACGTATCCTTCAAGATCGCACGACCAGTGTATTTTCGTTTCGCCGCACTAACGGGTGCTCCGCTTTCGTCGAATAAGATATTTTCGGTCTCGATAAGAGGCTCGTACGAGGACGAAAAATTCTCGAGCAACTTCTATAATCGCCACTTCTCTCCGTGGATGGCTCCATAGCGCGCTTTCGTATCTCCCCGTAAGTTCAGCCACGGGAACGACCTCCACGCCCGCGTTACCGTGCCCTCTTCTCTCGTAACGCCACTTTCTCTCGAAGATAGCGAGGAGAATCGCGATATTCGGTTTTACGTTACTTCCCGTCATCTCGCGGTACGCTCACATTCCGCGTATTTTTTACGACCAGTCTCTCGTTACCTCGAGGCCCTACTATTTACACTAACAATGAGTAGGTTTGCGAGTCTCGAGTTCTATCGAGCGCGTAAACTCGCGTATTCCCGGGAATGGAAATTTTCCTCGTCGCTTTTGCGCTTTGAAATTTCGAAACTGATCCCCGCGCGATTGACACGAGGCTCCTCACCGAATTAATATTACGTCAGGTGGTCGTATGTTAGCGTTATTGGATAAGCATCTTATTTATAGACGAGAAATGCCATTAACAGGATTATTCAAGATACAAAAGAAATTGCATCGCAGGAATCTGTATAGTGAGATTCCGTTACTCGACACTATTCATTCTTATTAACATTATTAACTCGACGCGTCGCAACGTATCGAGATTCCAAGCGCGAAATAGTTTTCGAAAGTTTTTCGACGGACATAGGCGCGCCGTGAAAACTTTCTACATCGAAATTTCTCAAAAGCGAAAGTTACCGCGTCGAAGACCGTGGCGCCGTGGCCGAGGAAGAAAAGGTAGCAGATTTGTTTTCGTCTTTTCCTCGTTTTTCCATAAAGGCACGGACTTCTTCGTGGAACCGACCGAATGGAAAATACCCGGAAGATGCCTTTTACTTTACCCCGGACTGCACCACGGGTATTAGGACGTGGTGTTAGGACGCGATAGAGAAATAAAACTGTTTTATGTGCGCCGCGACCGGGTGCGTAGGTGGGTTGCTAAGTAAGATAAGGAACGTGACAAACGAGGGTGTCCAAGGGTTGGTAGGGGGTGAGAAAACGCGAGAGGTGAACTCGGAGGAAATTTAGAACTGAAATTTAAAAGAATACTCTTGGACTAGTCTTGGACAAAAGACGAATTTGCTCGCTCGAATGCCACGACTATTTCTCCACGTCAAAGATAACCCACGAGCGGATAAATTCTGAGTACGGAGAGAGGAATAATTACAGTTCTTTTTCTTCTCCTTCGCGTAATATAATTGTTGAAGGAACGCCACTCGCGTTACACCTACGAGCACGTCTGCTGCGCGTTCCAGGCTCCGTGGTAAAACGCGTTGTAAGTTGCGAGGGATGCGAGAACCGGAGGGTTCGAAGGGACCACGGGCCATCGTTACACGGTCGACGGTGATTCTACGTGTGTGCGTGGGTATAAGGGCCCTCCCTTTCGCTTTGAGGGTCTTCGAGTTCACGAGGAAGAGAGAGTGGGCCGAGGTTGGCAGTAGGCGAGGGACAGCGTGTCGCACAGCACGAACCCTACGACGCTGTCCTCGCGCGCTCGGTCGTGGCTTTTGCGTTTCCGTCGCTTTATAATTTTCCTCCCGGGGGCTAAACGAGTTTGTCGGAATTACAGTGACGTCGGATGGAAATTATCGCGCGAGCATATATTCTCGTTGGACCTGCAACTTCGAGTGCAAAAGTCACCCCCGTCGTGGAAAGATCAACCGACCGGATTTTCCATCCGGACGATCGGAAGGAAAAAAGTTGGATCCTTTTCCTTCTCGGATCCCTCGACTCGTGTGAAATTCGAAGCATCGTCAAGAACCGATGGAATGAATTGTCTTCGACGACGAAGCACACAGGGACGCTTACCAGAGTGAATCTCAGTTCTACGCAGAGTGTAAAAGTTTTCCAGTGGCTGGGATCAGAGACGAAGGCGCGTTTTAACGTCCTCGTCGCTCGCGGATTAAGCGGCGCGGTCTTCGTCCGGGATATTTAGGCAAGAGTGGAAAAGCGCACGAGGGAAGGTGAAAGGGAAGAGAAGCGTGGACGAATGAAGCCTCTACCCACTGTTTGCACGCTCTTCGCGCCCCAACGTAAAAGCTCACGCTTCTCGTCCCACGAATTCGCGCTCCCGCGCAAAAAGTCCAAATGTCGGCTCGCATCGAGAGGAATTTCATCGCGGTCCAGCGTGTATTATGGTGAGTCCTGTAGCACGTGAATTTTTCCGAAAAGAGCGGTGACGCGAGGACGGTCATAACAAAAGTGGACGATGAACCCACCACGGATTTCCTCGAAACTCGTCCAGAGATTCATTCGCTCGCCGAGTCCACGCTAAAGTGTATAAATATATATTCGTCAGTGGCCAATTCGACGGTACCTGCGAATAGATTGTCCTTTAAATAATCGCAGGGTCTTTCGACGCGATTTACCCGGCGCGAATACGATCGAGACGAAAAAAGCATTGTGTTAAAGTGTCTGGAGAATTTTTTCCCGTGGTCGTGATTAATTCGCGACATTTCGGCGTCGTCGAATTTCCGAAGACTTTCCTGAGAGGGAATCAATCTCAAGGATAGTCAAAGTGTCTACGAAGTAATTACACAATTTCTCTGTTCTCTCTCGAATGTGAAATGATTTTTGTGTAATACGCGAGCCCACGTGAATCCGATTTTAAAACATAAGGACACCTATAAAGCGATCTTTTCGTCAATTTCCGATCAACAAATGTGTTTCCGATATCTCGTGTGTGGTAGGTTATCGTGCATCGTTGGTTCGATGTGCTCTCGTGGCTCCACGCGATTCCGTCGATCTTTATCCACTATCAAGGTTGGACAAAGTTTAATTCGCATGCGTATAATATCGGCTTTAAGTATCTCGACGTAGATATATCCGACGTTGCTCTCGTCTCCTCTTCGAGTTCGCCAGTGACACGTTCCAATCGACAAAATTCCTCCCTTCATATTTGTCTTTTTTAATTTTGACCGACGAGCGAAAATCCGTCGAGCCTTGCGAGCGTGACGTTTAACACTATTTCTACCAAAGGTGTCGAAATACACCTTCTCAAATTGTATTTTAAATTATTTTCCAAATTGAATAATTTCTCTTCAATTGCTTCTTTCACAATTCGTAGATTAGTTGTTCAATTAATTTGGAGGTATCATTTTCCTGCAGCTCACCCTGGACCAAAAAAGACACCTCTTGGTCGAAATAGGTATATACGAACTCCCGGTAGAAATAGTGTTAAGATTGCTTCGGACGGGGTTGTAAATAAATAGTTGGCGATGCTGAGAGTACGACGAATGGAAAGACGGTATATTTGTCGCGTGGTCTGTCAATTAAACGAGAAGTGGGGATAAGCAGGACTCAAGATAAAGGCCTTCGTCGCGGCGCGAGGGTGTTCGGTGCTCGAATAGCAGGGGCTCGAGGAGAACGGTGTAACGTACGTAACGATATTCGAGTGCTATCAAATCCGCGTGTATAGTTGTGTAGGCATATGTGTAAGGCGAGAGGATCATCCCCGTTTCGGGAGAGCATTGTAACGTACGAGTGATTAACGTCACGCGTTTAAAGGGCAATAGAAGAGAGGACGAAAAAATTTGCGTCACGAATATCCGCAATTGTTTCCGTAAATCGTTTCTATATACCAGTGACGTTATATTAAGAAATTTCCCCTGGATTTTGTCTTTATTTCTTCACACCTGAGTCTGGAATATCGGGCAAAGTACGCATATAGCGTATACGTAAACCGAACTGTTACTTTGGACCACTTTTCGGATTGAGAAATGAAAAAATAAAGAAAAAATCTAGGGAAAAATTCCTTAATATAACATCGCAGCCGTATATGGATATCCTCGTGAAACGTTTTAAAAAGTGTCGAGTCGAATCGAGCGACGTGCCGAAATTAACCGTCTGGGACATTTTGTGAAATCGATAGTGGAGGGACGAGTATCGGCTCGAAGTCCAAAGGTGTGCAGATGCCCAGCGATAGTAGAAGGGAGAAAAATGACACATTGGCAAGGAATTTGCCCTGCGAGGTCAGTCAGCGATTAGTCAGGGCTACCTGGGGATTACGGATCGGATGATCGGTGGAATCGAGGGATCGACCTACCGCCGAACACAAAGAGAGAGGGATAGATAGATAAAGAGAGAGCGAGAGAGAGACGTGAAGTAATTTTCGATGAAACGGAGAGTTACCGCGTAATCGAATTATCCTGCCCTCGTTGACTTGACCCAGCGCCTACACCACAAACTCACGAACTCGCGTGCCTACGCTAAAAGTCGGATGAATACATTTTTAGAACCTCGGACGAGTAACTCGCCAATTGTTTCGCCGATGACGAAACACAAATGGAAGTGGAGTTTGAAAACAATTTCGTTCCCTATCGACATAGTACTTTCGATTTGTTCGAGTTAAAAATTCTGAAAAAGCGAACTTGCTGTCTCGACGCAAAACGGTGGAGAAGGAACTCAGGAGAGAACGAGGAGTGGAGCGTAGAAATGTATTGAGAGAACAAGGGGGCACGAAAACTCGAGGGAAGGGTTCGTTGAAACGGAATGACCGGGATAGGGAGAGCGGAGCGCTTGTTAAAGATTAATGAATATGTAAGCACGAGACTTCTCGGAATCCTTTCCGCGACAAACGCGTCTCGATTCGCCTTCGTAAATTCTCGCGTTCCTCCTTTCCAGCGAGCGGAGGACGGCTTAATGACAGAACCGGGCAGCTTAATCCTTTACAGTGGAACACTTTTAGTCGCAGTCGAAAGAGAGTTTGCAAATGCCGCTAATTTGGCGTCAGTCCTCCGGAGCGGAAAGGATTTGCGGGAGCGAGCGCGGTCGGTCGTCCACCGTTATAACAAAACGTTTGTCGAAAAGTGTCTTTCCACGAGCTTATTCCGCGTGCTCCAATTCTGTTTGATTTTTCGCGGACGATTTTATACGAAGGATCGTGGGAGCGCCTCGACGTAAATTCCGACTTCTGTCCTGCTGCTCGTCGACAAATACTACCTACCTTCGAGAGAGTCGACGAATACGGATCGAAAGTCGAACGATCGACCCACTTTGTCCTGTCGTATCTCAATCGCTTCGAGATATCCCACGAATCGAATTCCAGCTGCGCGCCGAAATGATTTCCAAAGGGGACTTGAGCGGAGAATTCCAAGCTCGAGTAGGCTTCCAAGCGTCTAGGAACAAGCGATTACTCGATTTCACCGTTGCCAGTACGATTCCTTTTTCATCGGCGCGGCCACCACGAAGGACACGCTCGTGCACGCGAGAGGGGCACGCGCGTGCTGCCCGCTCGATGCACTTGGCGTGGTGCGATATGTTGGCTGACGGTGCGTGCGCACTTTGCGCGCGGCCTGCACACGCTAACGAGCCTCGGGAGAAAGAGGGCGCGCCCATTAAAACGGTTCACGATCACGACCCAGAGAGTTTCTGTCGGCGCGCGGCAAGCACTCTATATCGATTGCTTAACCTTCGAAGCGTGGGCCGAGGCACTCGCTAAAAAGAAATTACTCGCTTGGGTATTCGTGCGCATATTGGGTTTCCGTCCCGATACCACGCGCGCGCGCGCACCAAGAAACAAGAAATGATCGGAGGAGAGGGATTTACGCGCGGAGGGTTAGCTTTTTATTGCCCTTTAGCCTTTGATTTCTTTTTACCTCTTTACCCTGGCCGATTCAACGGTGGTCGATGGATTTAATGGAAGGAATTCATTTGCGGACACGCCGAAAGGTGTGCGAGTCATCGACGAATACACTGAAAAAATTGTATTCTCATGTTAAAAATTTACCACTTAAGTTGAGAATATTTCCCACTAAAATAAATAACAAGAGGATCTTCTTAATTTATGAGTAGAATGTTCTAAACAGATTCCTCTAATCAAATATTCTTAACAGATATTCTTAACATAGCCTGGTAAAAAATTTGTATGGATATATTTCGTATATACTTATTGGAAACAAAACTCTTAATGAAATACGTCACTTTGTATATTGTCGAAAATTACATTATCCATATCTTGAAATCGGATTTGGTTGAGAAATGTAGTCACGAGAGAAGGTTACAATTCATATACATATGTAGGTATACATCAGGTATTTCTATCACTTGTAAATATCTCCATTAAATCGCCCAAATCCTCTTCTTCTAGCCACTTCGTCATTTCCTTATCCATACTTTTTGCACAACACAGCACACAAAATAATATAGTAGTCAAAATTACGCAGAATTGCAAGAGGAACAAGATACAGATATCGACGCGCATTGTGTGGCGCCATTCAGATGGATTATTAAGAATATATTCATAAGGAAATACTCTTATCTATTAAGAATATCTATTAAGATGAATTATTAAGTTTGTATTTTAACAATACAATTCTTTCAGTGTAAGGTTAAATCAATTTTCAGCCAATTCGTAGCTCGAACGAAGTTTCGAAGTTGTCAATGGTTCCTGGATGATTGTGTCGTTTTGGAATATCGCGGTCCGGTGCGAGCAATCGATAGAAGCGATGCTTCGTTAATGATTACTAATACGGTTTGTTCCGTTCTGCTTTGGGTCTCTTTCGCGGCTTCTCTACCCGGGGTAGAATATGATTTAAACGCGGAACGTTTCGCGGATTTTAGGAAGACCGACGAACACGCGCAACCGCGTCGGAAACACGGGGTAGGGGGTGTAAAGAGGATTTTATAGCGGGGTCGTGGCGGCGGTCGGTAGAAATTGGAACGTGGCGCGGAAATTAATTGAGATGCCGAAACCATCCTTGCAGCTGGATTTGCTCTCGCGCTCCCTCGCGTGAAATGCAAGCGCAAGTAGACGTGAACCTATTTGTCACGGGCAACGTATAACACGCGTGTTTCTACGTTAACCTGGCTCCTCCAGATCCTCTAATCCGTTTATTCCAGTTCCCGCGAACGCACTGCCACGGATAACCCCGTTCTCAATTCGAATATCTTCCATCCATTTTCGGAAATTTTTCAGAGAAAATATTTTTAGAAATTCCCACTCGTCGAACTTTCGATCATTTGATGTTCGAGCGAGTAATACGATAATTCTAAGGCTGCTTAATTCTCTAAAATCAGGTCATATTACCTCGATCCTGTCGAATCTTTGGAAAAGTTCTAAAAATTCCCAACCCAAAAAGGAATCAGGATTCCACGTTGATCGGAAACCTCTTCCATTTCCTTTTTCCAAGCGCACGGGACGACCTGGGCGCAGACACAACAGGGTATTTCTCCCAAGCGATCAGTTTGGAATTGTTTCGCAGTCTTATGGTCTATGGCTCGAATAGATTCGCACGGTCCCTGTTCGACATCGACACCGCCGTCGGAACGGCGCGGTGCCTGCACAACAAACAGCCTTGTACGCGTTTAAATACACCTATTCACGCTGTCCCGGGATCGACTGGCAATTGCTCGAGCCGAACGTATCGGACGCTCGTACGCGGACAGTGTTGTGCGAATATCGTGCGCGCGATATCTGTCCGACACCGTGTGGCTATCTCTCTCCCCGCATACTCCTTTTTCCGAAATCGATCAACGAGAGTATCGGCCGGCCGAAAATTTCGTTTCACTCGTGCTTCGTCGTTACAGTTTATTTCCGCTCACGTGCCGCGCCAACGTACTCGTCGAGAACCGCGAAATTATTTTCGAGAAGGAGAACAAGCCACAGAGGTGGACGAAGAAGAAATTTTCGGAAACTAC
Source organism: Tiphia femorata (assembly GCA_944319695.1). Taxonomy (NCBI): domain Eukaryota; kingdom Metazoa; phylum Arthropoda; class Insecta; order Hymenoptera; family Tiphiidae; genus Tiphia; species Tiphia femorata. Next base: position 6,816,997 of record OX090899.1, read on the forward strand.
CGGGGACAGTCCTCGCTCTCCTTCTCGAAAAATACTCTAACGCAAAATCATTTTACTCCCGATTAACGAATTAACGATTCAAAAGTTACATCGTCTCGGCCGTTTACATTAATCGTAACGTGTCCGACGAACTCCATTTCAATTTTCCATTTGAATTATGACACGTTTACGCCCTCGTGCATATGCAACGACGAGAGTTTATTGCGGTACGCAATTTGAAACGTATTTAAGTGCTAATTACATCGGTTTACGCGCTTCGGTGACGCGCCCGCGCGCTCGTTAAATACGCCCGAGACGACTGCTTACGCGAGTTCATTGAGCGAGCGGGAGGGATCGTGCGCTTATCTAACGATCTACAAACAAGCGATCATATTCGACGCGGCCACGTGAACTCGAACTGTGGACAGACTCACTCTCTCTTTCTCTCTCTCTCTCTCTCTCCATATTCTCCACAAATCTCCGACCTCTGACTCCTGGCGCTGCTGGTGCGCAGGAGGGAGCCAAGCCGCTTAGTTTCTGCTTCGCGGCGGTTCTCGTAATTACCTAGGATAGTTTCGGCAGCTGCGGTATCGAGATTAGAAAAACGCGAGCCGTCGAACTACCAGGAAGAATGACGAATCGTCATCGTGGAAGAGGCAACCTCTTCGTTTGTTAACCTTTAACCAGTGACATGGAGTCTCGCACGGTCGCTCTCGGATATAATACAATCTGCAAAATTATCTTCGCTATCAAATTAGTCCGAAACTAGCAACAGAGAATTGATTTCCTCTTGAAACGACGGACTGTCTACCCGCATTATTTTTCATTTTGATGGCTCAACTGAACTTGTTTTCGGACGTTGACGTTTATTACAATTTTCTGCAACCGTGAATTCGCAACACGCGCGACGCCTGTGAGACTCCATGTCACTGGTTAAAGGTTAAGAAGAGGGTTCCGTCTCTCCTTCTAATATTGCACGGATAGTGCCCATCCGACCAAATAATGATACGAGGGTTTAACTCTTTGAGTCCTATGGACGCATATATGCGTCTGGTGAAAGCCATCGGTGTGGACTGAGGACGCATATATGAGTTTAGTCTAAGTTGTCGGCATGGACTGAAGGCGCATATGTGCGTCTGTCGCTTTTTCGATCACCTACATAGAAGTATTGTTACGGGTTGACCCCCGTTATATGACAGCTATCAGTACATTGGATAGCCTCACGTTACTATGATGAAAACATAACAAACTAGGTCCATAAACAACCTCCATTGCTGGCACCTTCTCGACTACCGTTGACTAATACACACGTTCGCTACCCCCAAACCTTCAACCAGGTAACTGCGTTCGACGTGTATACGCGTCAATACAAATTTTTTATATTCTCCATTATGAACAATAAAAAACACTTACCATTCGATATAAACACAATAAATGACAACGCAACAAAAAATTCCACAGTTAACTGGTTAATAAACCCATTCCTTTTTGTATTACTGAGTCCTGTTTATTAGTTTCTGTAACTGTATTACAGTTACTTTTGTGTGAGATGAATACAGGTGCATTCCTTAGTAACAGCATGGTAATAACGCTCTGTAATTATTTAACCCTTCCGCTACTGAAGGCGTATATACACGCCCTCACAAATCCATCGATACATACAAAAGGCGTAAATATACGCTCTCTGCAATTGTTTACTGTAACCTTTCCTGTTTACCAATTGATTCAATTTATTTGCAATTATTATTTTTTCAAACCTTAAGAATAGTATCAATTCTTCGGGTACGGTTCCTGATGTAGAAAACAAACTACAGTGAATGGTGAATGACAATTAACCACTTCGCAACTGAGAAGATATCTCGCAACTTAACACTATTCCTACCGACCGGTCAATGACCATCTTTAACATTTCGGTTAGAATTTCCTATATCCAACGTAATTGCATCGCCTTTAACTTTGATGTCTTTTTCTAAAATATACGTTTAACACATTGTTCAATATTTTAGGAAAAGTCGTGAAATTTAAAAGCGATGCAATCACGTTGTATCTTGGAAATTCTTAGCGAAATTTTAAAAACGTTCATTTGACCGGTCGTGGTAGGAATAGTGTTAACAATCTCTCGTCGGTGGTTTTAGCGTGCGCCACGACTACCGAACATTCTCGAAAATATCTCAATAACAGTGAAACGGCGCCTCCCTTTGTAAATCGCTACAAATGGTAACGAGCGTTACCATAGTTATCACCGAAGCACAATCGTGCGACAGCAAATCTTGCGAAAGTCTCGATCGGAAACAGTTTGATCCCAGCTGCGGAATGGCGCGGCAAGTTTCCAAATCGCTAAGAAAGACCGGCCGGAGGGAAGAGAGCTGCATCGAGGGCGAAATGACGGACGTTAACGAGGGCAGAATCGAGCGAGCGCTCCGAGTGGCAAACTGTTGCGGATTTGTCGCGGCCCGAAGCGGAAGGAGGATGACGGAGAGGAGGAAGGTAAGAAGAAGAAGAAGAAGAAGAGGATGAGGATGAGGAAGAGATGGAGGAGGTGGGATCGTTGGAGTGGCTTGTGACGCGAGAGAGGGACGAGGCCGAGTTTCCTCGGCTGAGCTCCAACGACGAGGATTATATTCAGACAACCTTCTCCTCCTAGTTAACCTACCTTGGCACGGTGTGCGGCCACTGATCTGTTGGTTCGTCGGGAGCACGAGCGAGAAGGAGGGAGATCGGCGCGTCGAAGGGGGATGATGCTAAACTGGGCGGTCGGGAGGAAGTGCGAAAGAGAGCGCGGACAAACACGAGGAGGATTGCTTGCTCTCGGTGAGAGAAGGTGCATCCGTGTGTGGGTTAGGGTGGCGAGAAAGGCAGGCGTCTCGTTGAATCACAGCTGAGGGGTTGGCGGGAGATGTAGAGAGAAAGTGCGTGTGCGCGCTCGCAAGCTCGCGCGCGCGTTGGAGCGTTGGACCGCGCGGCCGCCAACGACGAGAGAAGGAGGGAAATGCGCGCGAAGAGGGTATGGCGTATATACAGAGAGGCTGGTGGTGGGAGAAAAGAGGGAGGGAAAGAGGAGGAGGGTGGGCTGTGGGAACTGAGAGGATAACCTGGAACTCTGCCTCTTCGCTTTCCGGGAAACGCTGCAGCGCTTAATTGGTTTCTACTCTCCGCTCTCGGCTCTCGCGGCAGTCGATCGTTTCCTAGCGGAACCGTTCAGCGGGCTTTCGTAGATTACACGGTATAAAGCTGCTCGCCGCTCCTCGACCTTTGATCCGAAATCGGCTTTTTATTAAAACCACGCCGACACCGGGGACGGGCGCTCAGGTTTATTTCCGTGAAGCTGGAGAGAGAGAGAGAGAGAGAGAGAGAGAGACGCGCTAAATCGATTAATCGATAATTCTCGAGGAAGTCAAATTTCCAGATTTGTCGAGGGAACTTGAGCGAATCTCAGAAGGCTTGGTATCGCGACGATCGGTGGACGAATGTGTGGAAGGTAATTAGGAGATTGTGCTGCATCCGGAATCGATCCCGAGTCTCAATCGACGATTCCTTGCTCCCGAACTCGGACGAATGTGCCCACGAGAACACTTGAAACTCCATATCGAGGGCCACTCGACTGGTCTCGGATCACCTTCTTGCAGTCGCAAGAACGCGTAGCGGTTGCACGGTGCGCCAGGGTGTTAGACCCTTAGTGGGTCGGCGTTCGCGATCGATATCTTCGCTTTGTGGAGCCGGACGTGTGGACAAGTCGGCCCAGTGACCTACCATACCTAGTAGGAGATAGGAGGATGCACTTGCACGACGGACTCGAGCCGTAAAGCAAGCTCCAACGATTCTTGGGTCGTCGTCGGACCCGCGGGTCACGCGCGATCGTAAATTCGATTTTCCACGGTAGATGTAACGTCCGTATTGAATTTGGTAATATCGAAATTTAAAATGCTCGTGGTCTCGACCTCCGATCGAGACTCCTCCAGGGATTATCGCCGAGCCGATGCTGGATTACGCCTCGGATATCCCCAGCAAACAAATACAGTCGAGTATTGTTTGTCCTATCGATATCGTTCGATCGTTATCGAATCAATTCTTAATCCAATAATTCGTCGTTCGATTCTCCCTGCTCGACGTTATCGGGATGCTTTTCGGATGGATCGTCGATAGAAATGCGAGCAACGATTTAATGCTCGTCGGTGAGCGAAAATGCCGTAGGCTCGATTCGTAAATTATGGTCATTTTTCTTTTTTTGTTTTCTTCGATACTACAACGTTCTCGATAACTTTCGAGGACACGGTTCTTTGCATTTCACTTGGCTTTTTCTTTCACGCGGACCAAAACATTTGGGCCGCGGTTAAGCCCGAATATCCACGCAAAATATATTTATCGCTTTATATTCCTGTTGTTCACGAGATAACGATCGGTGCGATTCATTCTCTTCCTATTTTTGTTTCAGGTAAGTGTCACGCTCCAGCGGGTTCGGCCTGTGCCACCACTTAAGGTATTCTCTCTCAGGTATTTGGGTCTATTATTACCGACCGCCTCGCTTTGCCGTGCATTTAGGACCCCGCCGAGCGTCGTCGATAATGTACAATAACAGCTTTCTAAATTGAACGGATGCCTCTAATGCGACGAGGAACGTCTATTTCACTTTATCGAGCCTCGGTGTACGTCGTCAAAGTTCCATTGTTCGAAAAATCTGGCCCCAACGTGGCCTATTCTAAAAGCAAAATATAACCGGGCCAATTAAATAGGAAATTCCCAAAGTGGGTTAATTAGTTCTCGGAAAGATCGATCTCGAAGCGAGGGGTAAATCAAAGCTAAGTTTGAAAAAAAAAGCTTTCGAGTCGAAAGATCGCGCGTCTCGTTAAACTTTCCCGTTCCCCTCGACCTCGTAAATAATTCCCTCGAGGGTCTCTTTCTCTAAATACCACTCGACGGGCACAACACAGTTCCGCCAGACGTTTCGGAACGCTTGGCGAAAACTTAGCGGCCATCGTCGGAGAGACGGTCAACTCGACACACGCACACAGGTTACACAAACACACAAACGTGCGCGCGCGTAGAATCCCACCAGCTCGTCGAATGCACGCGCATCCTCTCGCCTCCGCTCCGAAGTTCCGCCGCGGCGAAACGCCCGCCTCCGTGCTCGACCTTCGATCTTTGCGCGAGCGAGGAACACGAGCGTTGGCGCGAGTGCAAGAATGGTCGAGTCTCTTCTAGCCAACGCGATCCCAGGAGTCTAATCCAACGAGGAGAGAAACGTGCGCCGTTGTTCTCCGCTCGCGCGAGAGAATCTTCGGCGCGTCATTCGCCGCTACGAGGAATTTCGAAATTCACCCGTTCTCTCCGTCGTTCCCCTTCCCTCTATCCCCGTGCTGCTGCTCCTCGTGACCCGCTTCGTAATCGTTTCGTGACGTAATTCTCCGGTGACGTGGCAGACCGCAGCTACAAGCCGAGCGGAAGCGGCCGATGCTCGGTCGCGTTGGGATAGATACTCGGTACGACGAGCTCTCTCGAGGGGATGGATATCCTTACGGAGGAATTCGCTCGCTCGCTATTAGTTCCGTACCAAAGAAAGCCAGTCCTCCAGGTGCTTCGAGGACAGCTCGTTCTTGCGGCTTCCGCACCACTCCCACGAGCTCGTGTAAAATTCCATAATAAAGACATTAGAAATATCCGTTCCTCCTCGATCCCTAAGCGATTGATCGCGCTGGAGAAAATACGTGCTTGGACGGTGAACGAAACCCAAGACTGCATTCTAAGGACCTTTGACCCTACCAACGTCTCCAAGTTCGTACACAAGAGATTATGCGTCCTCGGTTGCGGTTAGGTCGTCGCGAGAGTTGTAAAATTTAGTTATCGTCGAAGCACATTTGGAAGCGTTCAATTTTACGGAAACTGCTCGTCCGCCGAAAATAATCCATCTTCGATAGATTACTTCGAAGTCGTTTGGACGAACTTTTATAACCTCCTCAAAATCCAGGGACCATTCGATCTCTCTATTTTCGTTTTTCGCGACGAACGCCGATCCAGGAGGATCGCGAGCGAGAGGAAAATTTCGTTCCTCATCCTCTCGTTTCACCGTTTTCCAAGGCATCCACGAAGTTGGAATCTTTCGAGTCATTATCCAAGCTCCTGCGATTCGTATTGCGAACGTGCCCGTGGCCTCTTCTTCCTTCGTCCGTACGAGGCCGTCTAGGCGATGGAAGGGACGAGGGAAAAGTTCGCGGCGAAGTTTTGCCTCCGGCGCGAAACAAAAGAGTCGACGTGTGGTGGGGTGAGGGTGTCATTAGGTACGGGTACTACGAGGGAGGGTAAACCCCTCGCCGTCTCGTCCCACGTTCCTCTTTTGCCCTCGTCTCCTCGCCTCGCGCCTCCTCTCTTTCACCGTGAAATGCTCGCAGGAAGCGAATGAGTGCCAAAGTTTGATTGGAGGCGGCTGGCCGGGAGTTAACTTGACATCGATCGTTGGCTTCCTGCCTTCCCGCGGCGTGGCGGCACGTTATAAACGGCGACTAGTCTGTGAAACGTGGTGTCGAACGGTTCTCTCTGTCGGTCGCTCTATCTCCGAATTATCCGATGCTCTTTAACCCGCGCGTTCCACGTCCCGAATAATTCGCACCCTCAGGCCCTACCCTTTTCGAATTTTCGATCTTTTTCAACAGTAGTCCACGGGACAAAGGAATCCTCGACGCGAGAACCGTTCGATCTGATCGTTACGAGGTATCGAGAGTGCTCGAGGAATTACTCCTCTTTTCTGTTCCTTTTTTATGGTACACTGAAAAAATTGTGTTCTTATCTTAAGAATTTACCATTTAAGTTTAGAATATTTTCTACTAAAACAAGCAACAAGAGGATCTTCTTAATTCAAGAGTAGAATGTTCTGAACAGATTCCTCTAATCAAATGTTCTTAACAGATATTCTTATCGGATATCCTTAACATAACCTGGTAAAAAAATTTGTATGGATATATTTCGTATATAATTATTGGAAAGAAAACTCTTAATGAAATGCCTCACTCTTTGTATTGTCGAAAATTACATTATTCATATCTTGAAATCGGAATTGGTTGAAAAATGTAGTCACGAGAGAAGCTTACAATTCATATATACAGGGTGTAAAAAAATTAGACCAACAAACTTTGAAGGAAAATAGACGACGTTAAAACAAGCAGTTTTCATTAATATTGTTTTTCTCTACGACGTTTTGTTTTGATACTACACGATAAAATAGTGGTATTCGAACGAGTGAGACAATCAATGCTTCGGCGGTGTCGTCTTTGTGTCGAAGTTAATGGAGGAAGATTTGAACATGTATTGTAAACAATAGTACATTATTGTCATGTAACTATTCCGTATTTTGTGTTTAGGATTACACTAATAATTTCATTTTTCCACTTTCAATGTTTGTTTTTCGTTCTGAAGTTACACATCCTGACTTTATCGTGTAGTATTAAAACAAAACGTCGTAGAGAAAAATAATGTTAATAAAAACTGTTTGTTTTAACGTCATCTATTTTCCTTCAAAGTTTGTCGGTCTAATTTTTTTTTTTTGTATTTCTATCACTTGTAAATATTTCCATTAAATCGCCCAAATGCTCTTCTTCTAAACACATCGTCACTTCTTTATCTATACTTTTTGCACAACACAACACACAAAATAATATAGTACTGAAAATCACGCAGAATTGCAAGAGGAACAAGATACAGGCATCGACATGTGCCACACGCGATGTGTAACCTAACTTAACCGACATTGTGTCGCGACATTCAGATGGATTATGAAGATCCAAAAATCGACATATCGATAAGAAACTATTCTTATCCATTAAGAATATCTATTAAGATGAATTATTAAGTTTGTATTTTAAGAATACAATTATTTCAGTGTACTATATGAGCGAGACGAGTGAGAATAATATTAGAATACGGATGAGAGACGAGGATAGGATAAACGAGCGAATTTCCAACTTTAATAAAACCCCTTTGGTCGCGATAGAATGTAGAAGCTACAAACACGTCGGTGGCACGCGCTGGTGTCACAGTCAAATGTAAACTTCCAGCTGGTCGAGAGGACCCGACGACGAGTCTTTGTAACGAGATCGTCGGGAGTTCACCTGCGCGAGGGGACGTTACGTGCTTTTTCGCGTTAACATTTCGTTCTCTATTCCCTTGGCCGGGGCCCTCGAGAAGCCACCGCCCGAGGGTGCCGTTGGCTGGCGCCAGTTACCGCTCCTCTCCTGTAAAGTTACACGTGAAATTTAATTACAGTTAAATGCGCGCTTATTATCCATCAAACCGGTGGGAGTGGGGAAGAGTTTAGTCTAGTATCGCAAAGCAAATAGCTGCGCGATAAGCGGAGGAGAGGTTGCTTCCGAGGCAGGAGGAGGAGGAAGAGGAGTAACTCTCAGTTGAGAGAATTCAACTGTTAACGCGTCTAGGAGAAGATAAACGCTCGAAGCACCGCTTCTACGATGCCGAATTAATTCGTTTAAAGAAAGCCGAGCTTTCTCTCTGCTTATCACCAGCCAATGCTATCGTAATCTCTAACCTGCCTTGTTATCGATATATCTCGAGTTGCGATTGGGGATCGCAAAGCCCACTGGAACAGCTCGAAGCTTCGTGCTTCTGTTGCGTTCCGTTTCCCTTCGCGACGAGGAATTTTTTCAGGGTTATTCATCCAAAGTGAATTCGTTTCGTTTGATTCTTTTCTCAGAATATCAATTGCTGTAAATGTATTTCAATTGCTTCGTTAAATTCTGCGATGTAAGTATTTAGACATTAGTTTTAGTATCTGCTCGTAGACGAGAGAAGAGCGAGGTTATTCGCGATTCCTCGGTATTACAAATGACCTCGGGTTACCAGAATATCGAAAAACGATTCTTATCGATTGTGGAACAAGGTTGGAAATTAAACGTGTGACGTTTCTCTAGCGAGACCCCCCTCTCTTTTCGTTTATTATTATTTCGTAGTTCATTTTATCCACATTCGAGAATCGTTTGCCTAATCTTTATGTTCTCATAGTTTCGCGAGAACGTGTTATTAATGCGACTGCAACTTCGTGCGGTTCGTGCAGTCCAGCAAACAGATTAATATGCGAATAGGGCGGTTCGGAAGGCTCGCTTCTAAACGATGCTTCGCGGTCAAACAAACTGTACTACAAAGCGCACCCAAAGTCAATACGTCGCTTGAGCGCGTTTATATTCGTCAACGGTTGCAATTTCTACTACCTCCGCTCGTTAAATTCCAAGGTAGAAGAAAATCGATGAGCCTGCGGAAGCTGCTTCGAGCACTTACTCTTTTAACCTCGCACAGAGGCGGTTCATCGACGAGCGAAATTCAGCTGCGCTTGAACGTGACGAAAATTTTGCGGTTTTCTGCCGATTCGTGAAATTTCGAACAGTAATTTCCAACGTCGTACACGCGATATACGCACGCTCACGCGAGTACATCGAAACTCGGAGCCGTTAATTAGGCGCGGACGCAGCACCCTGCTCGAATGTTTTTTCCCGAGAGCATTTTTTGTTTTACAGGTTAACGAGTATGAATGACGGGTTACAATGCGCCACGGAACGCGACGTCGAACAGACGTCGACTCTCGGATTTCATCCTCGGTGCGGATAGAAAATGGGATCGTTAAAGGGAGCGTTGTATCGACGCCGCGAATTCCGGCGAGCGATTTAAATTTCAAGCGCGTCGAGGGTCCGTCGATCCCTACATCTCGCGCGCGGGAGAGAGAAAGAGAAAAACGGAGTGAGAGAGAGAGAGAGAGAGAGAGAGAGAGAGGAGGGACCGCACACCCTCATCGTACTGTTTTCATAATATTTGGCGCACCCCGGCCAGTTTTATCGGTACAAACGGGAGCGATGGAATTTTGGCCGTCGATCAACTGGGTTAATCCACTCTTCAGTAGTTTTACATTTTACGCCCCGAGCGTAAATATCGCGGCGCGACATTATCGGCGGGATAATCTGGTATTACGGAGCTTGGTAATGCGCGCGGCCGATGTAAATTTTCGCGAGCGAATGCGTCCACCGCGTACGGCAGATCGAAAGGTGGAGGGAGATGGAAAAGAAAGAGGTGTCGTTTTGTAAGGGATACGCGTACCTAATCCTACGTGAAAGACCCAATTATCAGTAATATCTAATAATCGTTAGTAGGCGCTGGTTTGCGTGGCGCTACACTAACGTTTTCAAATACACGGATACACGTGACACGTGTGTCGTGCTACACGTTATATCTAACACGATATCCGTAGATACACGTGTACACGGGTAACTATAAGAAATTTTTATCACAGCATCTTACATCTTGTGGGAAATTGTGTGTATTTGCATATACAGTAAGACCTGTTTTTATGCGGTCCTTTTTTGTGCGGTTTTCTTTTATGCGATTTTTTATGTGCGATTTTTCCATTTACCGCATAAAAAAAGTTTTTTTAAAATGTGTTGCAAACGAAAACCTTATGAATTTACGCGAAATTTTTTTTGTGTGCGATTTCTTTTATGCGGTCCCTATCCCCCGCACAAAAACAGGTTTTACTGTATAGACATTTCTTGTATCTCTATACGACACTTTTTTTTATGTTTCTTTCTTTCTTCATTTTTGAAGTGTTCGTGAAATAAATAGACGTGTAGTACGTGTATTCGTGTATTACACGCGGGTACCCGATACACGTGTTTAAAAAAAAACGTTTAAATACACGTGTAATGGAGGGCACTAGTTTCAACGAACAAACTCTCAGCCACGGAATATCGACGATCGCCTTAAGAGAGACAGAGAGTGCGAGAGAGTGCCGTGAGACGAAAAATTGGCCAATTTAAAAGATCCGCCTGAGCCTTCTCCTTTCGAACGTTCCCACGTTTGAATTTCTCCAGTTTCCCTCCGGACCGCGGAATTTTCGTCCGAGGAGCATCGTCGAGCCCTTTCATCTCGGAGCATAAGTAACGGTCTGGGGGAAAAAAATTCGTAAATAACGAAGGTGTAAAGAAAATGTAAGCACGGCCCGGTAGGGACGGTGGGTACACGTTTTCCGAATGCCAACGCGAGCATCGTTTTATTCGGGTAGCGGTGGCGATAGTGCGCGCGCGAGCGCGCTGTAATTTATAGAATGACCGTGCCGCGCGCCCCCGTATGCATCAAGAATCATAATATATGTAGTCATATAGTCCCCCGCGCACATACGCGCATGCACATATCGTGCATATGCATATGAATATAACCCCCGCGCGGAGCCGCTTCGCGAATTTCTCCACGAAAATTCCCCCAGCGTTTTGCCTCGAAACTACTCGAGTATTTATGAAGGAATCTTGGGTGGCTTCGGGCAAAATTACAACTCAACTACTCGCCAACGGGATAAAAAGCGCGCGCTCACGCAAGAAAAAGCTTTCGAACCGGTTCGCTCGAGATTTCGCTGATTAGAGCACGACGCTCTCCATTCAAACGTGCACGCGCTTTCCGTACGAACTCTCCCGATTCGACGGAGGAAGGTCTCGCAGTAACGTGAGTTAAGACGAACGAATTAACTTTTTTTTCGGTTTTCTTTTTTTTTCGAATTCTTCTTCGCGAGGTACACGCGGAGGATGAAAATCAATTATTTCTCCGGTGCGTCATTTCGAAATGTCATCTCTTCCGATGGAGGTCACCGGTATTCCATTCGAAACGAGCGATAAATTTTTCCGCTGGTCCTCCGAAACAGTTCCGCGCTTAATCCGCGGGATAACGCTTCGATCTCCGGTCCGCGGAAAGTTTCACGTGGCAAGGGGCGCGCGCATGCCAGAGAGGACCAGAAGACTACATCGGAAAACTAGCTCGTTTATTAATTTATCGTGCGAGGCAGGGCTCCGCGGCCGCAATTCAGTTTTAGTCGAAAGTCAATTACGCCCCGGCCGTGCGGTGAAAAGGATGCTGCGCGCATGTTCGTGTTCTCCGCCACGCTTCTCACCATCCCGTATACTCTCGTTCCACCGACATCGTCGTTCACGACCCTGTGATATCGCGTATCCGGCTCGTTACGACGAAGCAACGTGTTTCGAAACATTCGTCCGACGTACCCACCGGTTTATCGCGATATTACCTTACGATTCAGCGTTAATCGCGAGCCTCGTTCGCTCGGGCCCGCGGAAACGTTCCGGAAAACGTAGTCCACCGTAATCACGAGGGAAAATTCGAGTTGCGCTTGCTTCGTGATCGGGGGATCGTTGTTTCGTAAATGGACTTTGAGTAGGTCGCAATGGACGAGAGCCTCGCGCAAATTCTTCTCGGAGGTAATGAACGATTTACGGAACGATTACACAGATCTGCGAGGTTTTGTTGTTGGACAGCTGAGGGTCATTTCCGAAGTCATTTTTCGCGTAGAATCCGAATCCGAGATGAGAATTGGCCCGTCACGTCAGGATTTCGAGATATTTGAGGTTATATACGCGAAAATGGTTCTTTTGGCTGTTTTTGAGGTTAGATACAGGCTGTACCAAATTTTTTTTAAATTTTGAAATTCAACCAATTCGCGCTAAATTTGGTATAGGGGGGTTTTGAGGTCGCTGATCAACAATATTAGGTCAGATTTAAAAAATTGAAGGTGAGTGTTCTAATGTGGCAGACGAGGATATTTGCAATTTGAATTTCTCAATTCTATGTAGGTACTCTCAGTGATGTAATACATTCCGTTGAGGAGTGAACACACTTTATTGCTGCTGGACAAATTTAACGCGGATTGGTTGATTGTGAAAATCCTCGTACTACGAATCAAATATGGCGGACGTGTCATCTTAAAATCGCCATAGCTTTTGAAAGAAACATCGTACGGCACCATTCGACAGCTCATTTTGAAGGGGAAGGATAGTACTGAATGATGGAATTGGTAGAAAAAATTCAAAAAATTTTGTACAGCCTGTATCTAACCTCAAAAACGGCCAAAATAGCCATTCTTCGCGTATATAACTTCAAATATCTCAAAATCCTGACGCGGTGGGCCAATTCTGAGCTCGGATTCGGATTCTACGCGAAAAATTACTTAGGAAACGATCCTCAACTGCCCAACAACAATCACAACCCCGTTATTCGCAGATTTGTGTTATTAATCGAGGCGCCGCGCATGATGCTTCTCTCGAATTTCCTTTCGAGCATCGGTACGAAATGAATGCCTCGCGCTTTGCCGAACGATTCGCGCGCTCGATTAAAAGGAGAATCTACGAAGCGAATCGACCTAGAAGGGTGAGACGAATGAACTGAATAGATATCGGTGCGCATCCGTACAATATAAATAACCCCCCGTGCGCCGAGAATAAAGCGTAACTACCATATTTAATCGTGCGGGACGAAAAATATTCCGGTAATAAAGATAATTGAGTTAGCGAAGGCCACGAAGCGGCGCGCGCGGCGACCCGCCGCGCGCATTTTACGCGCTTGCGTATCGCGTGATTAAAAGCGCCTGTAATTAACTTTGGCTCGCCGTCGTAGGACAAGCGTTACGCTTGGAAACGGGCCAATTCATCGGAAATTCGATATTCCTCGTATGCTCCATTAAATCACTATCCGTTCCACTTCGGAGAAAAGGACCCCCATTCGGGCCGCAAACTTGCCGAACTCTCGACCGCCCGATTATTATGCACTTTAGCGCGTCGAGCGTGTTCTCACTTTTGTTGTTTCAGACGAGGTACTTTTGCGTGCCCGCAAGTGTTTCTGCTTCCGATAAATAGAAGGCCCGCGTTCCTCGCGCACGATAAATTCTTTCGCGAAATTCATTCGCGCGAGATTTTCTTTTCTCTTCTTCCTTCTCGGGACGCGAAGTAAAATCGTCCCTCGTCATAAAGATATTTACCGGTCCTCGAGGTCGTGAATTTTTATCGTCGAACGCGCTCGTAATTGGACTCGGAGTAACTTTTTAACGGAGAGAAAGTCGACTGAAAACTTCCTCTCTCGCGTGGTCCCACGAACGTCGAGACGCTTTTGTATATTTAAGGAGGCCAGACTACGGTGGACATTTTTTAATCGTCATCGAGAGGGTAAAAGAAGAGAAAAAAAAACATCTATCGAACGGACGGTTTCTTTGCCGCACGATGTTCCTGCAAAATAATCGTCGCTCGTCGTTCCGAGTATCCGCGGTGAATTCGAAATTATGCGAAAGTTCGTCGTCGGTGGTGAAGTTTCAGCTTCACCCCTTTAGACACATCTGAAATTAATTAACAACCTAATGACGCTGGCACGTGCACGCGAATCATCGGCGTACGGTGAGCATTTAACCGATAAACTTGTCCCGTGTTGGTAGAACGAGTTGGACGAGGCGTGGGTGGTAGGGAAGCGTGCGCGCGAGTCGAAGAACGAGAGGAGTAAGCCGAGAAAGCGGTTAAAGAAGATTCCAGTAATTGTCGAAGTTGCATTCTCCTCGAGAATCGTTTCTGTACCAGTAAGAGAATCGCGAACGACCGAGATTTTCCATATCAGGTTCTCCGTTACTTCCTCGTCTCTCGAGCGTCTTTTTTCTTCGCGCCTCGAGAAGTTTCTCCTCCACCTGGACGCTCGGAAGAAAAAGAGGAAACGATCGAAATCTTCGGTCCCGTTAATTTCACGGTAATTAATAACTCGACGCGACATCTTGGCGCACGACGGTACCCTAGGTTAACTAGACAAACTATCAAATACTGGAGAGTAGCGGAGCATACGGGGTCTGAGGTTGCGGTTACGGTAGATGCGACTGCGTGCTCGTCGGGTGCGCTCGAGCGCGCGCAGGTATGTCCAACTTGCGGTCGTGAGCGAGGTATACGCGAGTACATATGCCAGAACGCTCTTAGGATCTTCCGCGTGTCGTCACATAGTAACGATTATGCGCCCGCATTACGTCACGTCGCACGACGATTCCGGAATAGGAATCCGTGGGTCGACGGTAGGAGGAAGAGCTAATAGTCGAGTATTCCGACGAATCGAACGATCCGAGGCTTGGAAGAAGAAAAAAAAGAAAAAGAAAAAAGGGAATCGCAAGAAGATCGAGCAGCTGTGCTCTTCTCGAAGTCACCTCCTCGAGAAGAGGAGAGATTTCGAGGAAGAAGATCGAAGGGAGGCGAAACGACGTGGTTGGAAAGAATGCCGAGGGGTCCGCGGGACCTTGGTCGAGGGACAGGTAACAGTATACCTAGGAGGCCGTGCTTGGCATAGAAAAGGTTGGGTCTACGCATAAAATACCGGATACGGAATGGCGTCTCGGGGGAAGCAAAAGGTGGTGGGTAGCAGGAGCAAACACGAGATGTGAAAGAAGGGAGTATTGGCAGGGTCAGGTCGGGGGCGTAGGAACGCGGGTTATTGCGGGAACTCGCGTACGCCTTCGTAGGACACTTTTCGCGTGTCCTCGTGAATTTCTTCTTTCCTCCACGAGGCGCAAAGAACTTCGGATAACACGAAGGAGAAAGAAATTCCGTACCTTAACCCTTTGAGTGTTAAATACTCGCGGTCTATGCGGTCTATGCGGACGGAATACTTTTTCGCTAGACCGAACTCTGTTGATTAACTATTCAAGAAGCAAATAGTAATAAGTTATAGCAATCCTTTTGCACGAGATTAACCCTTTAACTCCGGTGCCTTTTCGGAGCAAATCATCAATACAGACGGCGCGATATTCACAAGTTCGTCGCTGTGCCCGATTCTCCACTGATTACTGACCCTAACAGTACACAAAGAATTGATACTATTCTTAAGGTTTAAAAAAATAATAATTGCAAATAAATTGAATCAATTGGTAAACAGTAAAGGTTACAGTAAACAATTGCAGAGAGCGTATATTTACGCCTTCAGTAGTGAAAGGGTTAAATAATTAAATAGCGTTATTATCATGCTATTACTAAGGAATGCGCCTGTATTCATCTCACACAAAAGTAACTGTCGTACTGTTACGGAAACTAATAAACAGGACTCAGGAATATAAAAAACGCATATATGCGTCCTTAGTCCATACCGATGCCTTTCGCCAGACGCATATAGGGCTCGAAGTGTTAAGAATCGTCAGTGGAGAGCATCAAGCTGAAGAATGGAGTCCGGTGAAGCGAGCGGTGGCGTTCGAGGCGTAAGGTCCGTTGGCATCGACCTGGCTTCATCGATCTTACGCAAACTCTTACCGGCTCCTCGAACCTTGAAAGAGAGCCGGCGCTCGCTCGTGTTCGCGCGAGCGGGGATGTCTCGGACTACTTATAGACGTTGGTAAGGCAGAGTCGACGGGCCGACCCGCGTTCGATCGCCCCGCGTTCCATTTGCCGTCGCGTCGAGGCAGCGATTTATCACGGTCCCTTTGTCGTTAAGCTCGATAGATTTTTACGTCGAGAAGGCGGCCCCCGCGTGGCGCAGGCTCAAACGAAGGGAGAGAAAGTGGAAGAAGAAAGAAGGAGAGCACGCGAAGAACTACGTAATCCGCACGAACCTTCCACCCAATTTTCTATAATCGTACCTCTTATTTGGTCACCGCTAGTGGTGGAGAACTATCGATAGTGCAGTTGGGACTATCGAAAACAATCGATAGTTTACAATCAACTATCGATAGTTTTCGATTATTCAGTCCGATTTCCCATTCGCCATTGGTTTCCTAACAAGACGATTTGAACTTCGATGCTTTCATTTCAAACCTCAAAGAAATATGTTAAATAGTACATTTTTTTGTAGCGACGAAAGGTTCTTATTTTCAAAAATTTAATTTTTGTTGTTGGGTAAATATATTATGGCACGTTTTCCAACACTAATTGCATTACCAGGTATAGTGTATATGTAGTAGTACAAACCATCGATACTTGCAATCTTAAATTAGTGTTTTTGTCTATATAAACTAAATATTTCAAAATTGAAACAGAAGATTCACTTCGATGGATAAGGGACAAATTATTATTCTTTCTAAAACCAAAGACGGACTGCGAAAATGTAAAAAAACTTGTATTTGTAACCAAATTTAAGGTTATTACTCGATTTATTCACTCTTAATGTCATGCTTATCTTTTTGAATAATTCATATTTAGATAATGTGATCTTTAAACTGAATTTACACTAAAAACCCGAATAATTATTATTTAATTTAAAAGACTCATTATAATCAAACTATCGAAAACTATAGATAATAAGCGATAATCTAGGGTTCGACTATCGATAATTATCGATGGCCGCGACTATCGATAGTTCTCCACCTCTAGTCACCGCGATATACCCGAAAGGACGAGAACTTTGTTCCCTCGCTCGTCTCCCCTTTTGTTTTCTCTCGATCGCGAGGAGAAAAGAGAGACGAAATTGTTGGGTTTCGGTGGAGAGATCGCGCGAAAACGTTGGAAAACCGAGGACCGCGCCCAAGCGAGAGCCGGTGCTCACGGTGACGGCCTTATTAAAATACCAATCTAAGGAAAGTCGGCTGGCCGCGAGCCAGTTCTCGAAATAATGCCGATTTACGGCGACCAGGGGTGGTAGGAGGGTGACGCGTGCTACTCGTACGAGCCGACAAACCGCAATCCAACCGCCAAGGAATAACGAGAGTCTCGCTCGTAATTCGAATCGATGTACCGTGGTTTTCGAGGTTTCAAGGTCACGACGCTCCACGCTCCCCGTTCGACGATAAAAACGCCCGCTTCGGCGCAGACGCTCCCGAAGGCACGAAGAATCGAAAGATTCCCCACGGAAGATGAAAAGGGAGTCGCGGAAGTTTGTCGATGGAGCGCTTCCGTTTTCGCGACCCTTTTGCATCGTTCGATCTTCCGCTCCGTTCTCCACCACCCATTCGTCCTTCTCTCGTTCCACGCCACAGGTGCCGCGACTCCTCCCGTTACTTCGGTCGAGAACGAAGAGGAACGGCGACGACGAGGATTACGATAAATTCGAATACCGAATAGAGGATTATTTTGATCCGCTCCGCTTCGACCCATTAACGTCGAGCCCGGTAAGAAGTTCGATCCGTAGCTCGACTTATCGAGAATCGAGGCTCCGGGGCCAGAAGAACCGTGGGTTACACGGTAGGAAGAAAAAGAACTCGGGTAAAGAGCTAATTGAAACTGTTTGCATAACGAGGGTAGAACAACTTCTCCCGCCTCGCGTGGAAAATTTCAATACAAATGGACCCGAGCGGATGATTTCTCGCCTCGGGGCATTCCGCTCGAAGCTGGGGAGGAGTCGATCGATCGTCCTTGCGCGCGACGGACGATCTCTCGAAGGGGACCAGTTCGTTAAGCCGACTTACGATAATTACTCGATACCCTCGATTATGCGTACACCCGTTCCCGTGCGTTTCGCTCGTCCTCTCGTCCGCTCCGGGAATTGTTTCGCCTTTCTCCTCTCGGCGCGCTAATTCGATATAAACAATCGAGCACTAAAGTTACACGCTAAGGAAGAGGGGCCTTCACGGTGGATAATCGATCGATTATTTTTAATCGGCCGTCGATCCGCTCGATTTCCGAGGAAGGGGAAGCTCTCTCTCTTTCTCTCTCGCGCACGCGCACGATGGACGATTTATGAGATGATTTCTCCTAACGATCGCGAGGGATAATTACGCGCTTTTGCATGGCGGCGCTATAAATTAACCGTTCGCTGTTTGCGTAACGAGCCTTTACACGCCGTCGCCCGCTCGTGCGGCCCGCTCGTTAATTCGACGCGCGCCGATTAACCGCGCGCCGCGTTACTCATGTCGCCTTAATTATTTTAATTATTGACCTAAAGCAGTCGCGAGGATACCGCGAACTGGAACGGGTCCCACCTTCGTCCGTGTAGTCCTCGAGAGACAAATGTCTCGAGGATGGAGGGTGAAGCGGATTCGAGGAGGATAGAGTTTCCGGTCTCCTCTTTCTCGCCTTCCAAGACGGCACTCGTCGAGCCTCCTTTCTCACTTTTTCCTCGATGTCCAATTTAAGGTGGTCGTCTCAATCGGGCTGGTAGCTTCTTCTATTTTTTTTTTTCTTCAGGCGAGATCGCACGGAACCGACTCGTTTCCATTGGGTTGTAGAGAAAAGGAAGAACGAAAGCGGGAGCAAAGGTTCTTTAATGCTCCAGCTCTCCGCGTCTTCTCTTTAGTCTTCTCCGTCTTCACCGGTGACGTGTTCATTACAACGGTCCGCCTCGTCCTCGCAACGCGCCCGTGCTCGCGACGTAATCGCGGAAACTACTCGCCGACGCGATAAATTACTCTTAAATAATAGCGTTCGAGGGTCGGTGCGGACAAACGAGGAAATATACCGTAGAGAAATCCGGTCGTGGCGGATCGTAAATGCCGTCGGGGGTAACTCGGGCGCCGTTGATGATTAGGCCGATGTGCCGTGAACGGGGCGCATTTCCTGTTTCACTCTGGCCCGAAGTATTAATGAACGATCGATTGATCCGTGCTTCGGACGGATAATCGACGTCCGGTCGAGCAGGTTTTCGAAAAAAATTCTCGTTGGTAATCGTTTGGGAAGGATTGACGATGGATTTAAGCGCGATCGTAATGGAATTCTAAATCCAATCGGGATTCTCCCGATGGAGGCTGATGCTCGCGCGAATTTCTACGATCCGAATAACAATCTCGACCCATATCCTGAAGCGTGAAAAAAAATCACTCGATTTTCGCTACTTATCTTCCGCGCGCTTTTAACCCTTTGAGTGCTGAATACTCGCGGCCTGTGCGGTCCGTGCGGACGGTGACGATCGTTGCACTGAAAAAATTGTATTCTTAAAATGCAAACTTAATCATCTTAACAGATATTCTTAATAGATGAGAATATTTTCTTATGAATATGACGGTTTTTGGAATATATTCTTAACCCTTTGACTGTGGCGCGCTCTCGGATGAATCCATATCAATATGGACGGCGCGTTTTTCGCATGTCCGTCGCTGCGACTGGTTGTCCACTGACTAGTAACCAAAACAGTACCCGGAAATTTGATACCATTCTTAGGGTTTAAAAAATAATAATGGCAAATAAATTAAAAATACAGAGGGCGTACTTATACACCGTTCGTATATATTGATGGACTTGTGAAGCCGTATATATACGCCTTTAGCAGTCAAAGAGTTAATAATCCATTTGCATGTCGCAATACAACGCGTGTCGGTATTCGGTTAACTTAGGTTATACATCGCGTGCGGCACATGTCGTACTGTGTTATTTTGTGTGCTGTGTTGGGCAAAAAGTATGGATAAAGAAATGACGAAGTGGCTAGAAGAAGAAGATTTAGGCGATTTAACGGAGATATTTACAAGTAACAGAAATACATATGAATTGTAACTTTCTCTCGTAACTACATTTCTCAACCAATTCCGATTTCAAGATATGGATCATGTAATTTTCGACAATATAAAGAGTGAAGCGTTTTATTAAGAGATTTGTTTCCAATAATTATTTACGAAATGTATCCATACAAATTTTTTACCAGGCTATGTTAAGAGGATCCTGTTAAGGATATTTGATTAGAGGAATCCGTTCAGAGCATTCTACTCTTAAATTAAGAAGATCCTCTTGTTGCTTATTTTAGTAAGAAATCTTCTAAAATCAAGTGGTAAATTCTTAAGATGAGAATACAATTTTTTCAGTGTGTGGACGGAATACTTTTTCCCTAGACTGAACTCTGTTCATTAACTATTCAAGGCGCACATAGTAATAAATTATAATAATCCTTTTGCACGAAATTAAATAATTAAAGAGCGTTATTACAATGCTGTTACTAAGGAATGCACTCGTATTCATCTCACACAAAAGTAATTGTAATACTTCTATGTAGGTGATTGAAAAAATCGACAAACGTACATATGCGCCTTCAGTCCATGTCGACAACTTACAAGTCTAAACTCATATATGCGTCCTTAGTCCACACCGATAGCTTTCACCAGACGCATATATGCGTCCATAGCGCTCAAAGGGTTTAACAGCGGCGGAAGCCGCGGTGGAGGTTCCTCGATCGATCGGAAGTAGCTCCTTTTCCCATGCCGCGCGGCGCATTTCGCGCGATATTCCACGGAAAACAGATTTTATCGTGCCCGCCGGCCGTTAACGATCGTCGACTGATTAGCGCTCGCGGAATTCCTAATTACGGATCCGGCCCGCTCTCTTTCAACTCGGCGATTTCAATTTGTTCGGCGCGATTGCACGCGTTGGTTGCTCTCGGTTGGTAGAGAGGGTGTAAAGAGGAGAGAGGGACGAACGGTGGGAAAAGAGGAAAGCGCGAGCACGAACGGTCCACCGTCACCTCGTCCCTCGTCTACTCGCGCGAGCCGGAACGCCATTAAAAAGATAGAAGTGGCCAAGGTCGACGCGCGTGTTACCGACTCCTCCGATCGTGCTAAATGCGTGGAGGGATGAAGAAGAGGGAGAGGAGGAGGAAGAGATGTGCTCGATGAGCGAGCCGCGAACCCGGCCGAAAACAGTCGGGAATTCGAAATTAGAGGGAGAGGCGAGAGGGGAAGGAAAAAGAGCTCGAGTGAAGTGCGGATACGCTCGGTGGCGCGAGCGCGCGTTGTTTAAAATTAAAGGAACGGAATGCGTGGACGAGGAACGAGGAAAAATGAAACTGTAAAGGGTCGCCAAAAATGCAGTCGCTTCCTCTTTCTTTCTCTCTCTCTCTCTCTCTCTCTCTCTCTCTCTATCTCTGTCTCTCTCTCTCTCTCTCTCTCTCTTCCATTCCACGAATTTGTTTTCGGGTGCATTTTTATGGACCAAGCCGGGGTCATTTCTCGTGAGTAATATGCGATTTAATTGCAGCGAACGAAAAATCGTCGCATCCTCGAGCGCATATAGGAATATCGTTTTCCACGACGAAGAAAAAAGGAAAGGGTAGGAATGCAAATGTAAAAGTTGCGAATTTTTCGTGAATTCTGTTTAGATAGGCATGCGAGAACGTGAAACAACTGTAATTAACCTTAACGGATTTCTTTTTAGAAATCAAAGTTGTAGCCAATTCAACGCCGATGATAATCGAACCAAATTTTTCAATGCACGAGGGACAACGGAGTCGATATTTTTGTCATCAGCTGCGAGCGTAATCGTCGGATGGAAGATAATTGTTCTCGCTGGGAGCCCGTTTGCACGAGGAACTTGATTATCCGGCACACGAGCTCTCGTTGTACATCGTAAATGGGCTGCGTGCTTCATCAAGCTTTTCCGCTCGCCGCTTTTCCTTTTGAACCGTCTTCTTTTCCGACATTTTTCACGACGACGGAAGACGGAGGTAGCCCGGAGAGAAGAAATCGCGAAGAAAATATGCCGGGTTACTCTCTCGCCAATGCGCTATTCTTCAAAGACTTTGCCTCGGGACTTACCTCCTACGGTTTTCATCTACGCTTTTTCACGGGCCTCTCCCTTGGACGACGTAACGTGTAACACTTAACGGCCAATCTTTGTATACGGGAGCGCGGCTTTTGTTCTCCAACGGACTTCCAAGAGACTCCAAGGAATTAATTAATTCTCCGTAGGATTTGGAATAGGCGAAGCGAGCATCGCTTCTTACCATTACAAGAACAATGGGATGCTCCTTGAATAGAGAGAAAGAAAGAAAGAAAGAGAGAAAGAGAGACTGTTTAACTCTTAATAATCGAAGATAAATTTTTCGTCGAACGAGGTGAAATTCTGCAGGTCCCTTAAACGAAGGGCCGACATAGAGACAGTTTAACAACGCGGTGGCCTCTTTCGGAACGAGGGCCCTTCGTGCAGTCAGACGAATCCATTGAATCTCATCCTGAAAGCGGGGAACGCAATGTTTCCGTAATGGGTCGTTCGCGCAACCGTAATAAATCTCCCTAAAATCCGAAACTGTAAATCACGGGTACGCCCGCGCGTTTATACTGCCTCGTAATTATAGCAATGCGATTCATTCGATAACAAGAGTTATCTCATCGGGCGTGCAGCATGTTTATTCGTTTTTATTCGCGGGACGCGCGAGCTAATTTTAAATATTTCCGTTAGTGGTGCATGTAGGATAATCGATTGCAATGGGGTCGCGAATCGAGAGAGAAAGAGAGAAAGAGACAGAAAAGAGAAAGAGAGAAAACGCGAAAGCTGTATTTTTAATACAGCTTGACGATCGACGAAAATTTAATTCTCTTTTTGTATTCGACGCGTTTAACGTGCGAATTTCGTTCGGTAAAATGATCTTGCAAGTGTACAGTATTCAATTGCAAAATGTTAAAAACTCTCCTGCTTGTGTTTTTATACGTGACAATTGATTAAAAATCTGCGATTTAAATTCTCACATCTGCAAAAATTTAATGCCATTGACGCGACGCGACGAGATAAAGTTCTGTGACGAGTCGCTACGTAACTTGCAATTCGCTCGGGAGGAGCGAAAAAGAAAAAGTACAAATCATCGTGGCTTATAAAATATCTCGCACCTCCCGCCCGATCATTTATCTCGAGCTGTTTATGTATATCTCTTCGACGTCCTTGGAACGGCTGCGAAGCTGGTCGCGCGACGGAGACGATAAAAAAGAAATCCCTCGCGGTGAAGGATGCGAGAGCTCGCCGATCGCAAGAATTTACGCGCGCGCGCGCGTCTGCCTCAGCGAAATCTTCTCGTCCGCGCGCGTGATCCATGCACGCGCCAGCCTCACTTCAGCATTGTAAACAAACCAACGTATGTTCCGCGCGCGGTATTCGGATTTACCACGGAGACTTATCGATGAGAATAGAAAAAGTGGAAAAAAAGAACCAGAAAAAAACCCAAGAAAACATCTTGTCTACCGTTCTGCAGAGAGCTTCGACGATTATTCCATCCCGTCGAATTACTTCTCTCGTAATCACCCGCCGCGAGAATCTCAGCGAGTAGACGAGCGAGGATAGGAAAAGCGTCGCGTCGTCCTCCACCTCGAATTCCTTCTCCTTGAAGAAAAATTCTTAAGGACCCGAAGGAAGTGGAACAGTCGCAAAAGGTCCCTTCCAGGTTGAAAGTAGACTCGCGTTAGGGGCACGCGCGAAATTAATTACGCTAATTGACGCGGAAGTGGGGAGGAGGAGAAGGAAACGCGAGGAAACTGGAACGTTATCGTCGCATTGGTATCGTTCCTTGGAGCGGGTCTCGCGCGAGACAAGGTCGTCCACGTTCCCACTACCACCACCTTCTCCAACACCTTGAGCAAGACCCACACGGGGGCTTTGGTAGGAGGTCGAAGAAGGTGGGAGGAAACGGGCGGCGGAGAAGGATAGAAGTGGCAAAAATATCCTGAGTCGACTGACAATGGTAGGGAGCGCGGCCCGTCAGCCGCAGGGGCTTATAAATAAACGATGACGTCAGCCTGCGGTTTCGGTAGACGCTTTCTTCCCACGAGCGAGCGAACGAACCTGTGCTTTCGAGCTGCCGCGACTTTTCGCGATCGATCGATTCACTTAACCGATACCCGCACTTTTATCCCTCTTCTCTCGGTGCCGATTTTATTCAATGCGGAAGATCGAACAACGGAGAGTGGAGGGATCGTCAAAGGTTTATGAAGCGACGACCGATGCTTTTATCCGCGCTCTCGTTAACACTTATTGTTAGTTAACTGCGCCCAGAAAAGCTGCATTTCTTTTTGTTTTAAATAACACTACTAAAATAGCACCACTAAACTGATGGATTTTATTATATACTGTACTTTATGAAAATAGAAAACTCTAACCTGTGCTTTCGAGCTGCCGCGACTTTTCGCGATCGATTGTTTCACTTAACCGATACTCGGACTTTTATCCCTCTTCTCTCGGTGCCGATTTCATTCAATGCGGAAGATCGAACAACGGAGAGTGGAGGGATCGTCAAAGGTTTATGAAGCGACGACCAATGCTTTTATCCGCTCTCTCGTTAACACTTAGCTAACCGCGCCCGGAAAAGACAAACTGTACGCTGCATTTCTTTTTTAATAACACTACTAAATTAGTGGATTTTACTAAACTGATGGATTTTATTATATACTGTACTTTATGGAAACCGAAAACCCTAACCTGTGCTTTCGAGCTGCCGAGACTTTTCGCGATCGATCGATTCACTTAACCGATACCCGCACTTTTACCCCTCTTCTCTCGGTGCCGACTTCATTCAGTACGGAAGATCGAACAATCGAGAGAAGAGGGGTCGTCAAAGGTTTATGAAGCGACTCAAATGCTTTTATCCTCCCTCTCGTTAACACTTAGCTAACCGCGCCCAGAAAAGACAAACTGTACGCTGCATTTCTTCTTTAATAACACTACGAAATTAGTGGATTTTACTAAACTGACGGATTTTATTATATACTGTACTTTATAAAAGCAGAAAAAGTTTGCAATTAGTTTGAAAGAATCCCAGGTAAAAGATAACTGATAATAACGGAAAAAGGAGAATGCGTTGTTGAGTTCACAGTGGGAGATCTCCCCGTTCGGTTGTGCAGCGATATACTTCAAAACGTGGAGATCTCCTCGTTTGGATGGCCAAGTGTTAACGTCCTCGTGCGTGAATGGTCGCGGTAAAGCAGGAAAGTATCGACGACGAAATTGACGAAGAAGAAAATTTTCGCAAAATCGATGTGACCGTTTACGCGGCTGCGTCGCGACGCGTGACGGTGCTTGGGCTACCAAGCGAGTTTCCGTTTATTGCTGCTTTACGTGCTCGCCAACGTGAAAGACGTCCCAGTAATACATTTATGGCAGCATTAAAGCTACCATCGTGGTTACCGTACTCGTGTGTATACTGTAACTTTCTTACTGCACCTTACGCCACGGGAGATAAAAGCGGGTCGCGCAATCGCTTTCATCTCCTCGATCGTCCTTTTACCGTCGATTAAGAAACGAAACATTTTATTTCTCCCTCGAATCTCTCCTCTCGAGATTATTCGCAGAAAAAATCCATGCTCTGTTCATTGATCGCCAGGTTAGAACAGTATTTCGATCTAGATTTTCATTATGGTTTCACGTTTGATTTACCGTACAGCGTGCGTGTATCCGGTGGAAAGCGATATTATGAAAAAAGCAAGTTGCTCCGGAAATCGATGAGCGGGGGAGGGGACTTCGATGGAAATTGAGTACCGGGCCGTTCAGCGCGCGGTATCTGCAGTCAGTGGAAAACATTGAAAATGTTCGACGCAGAGGAGAGAGACGTTGACCGCGATAAATAAATAAATAAATAAATAAATCGTCCACCGGCGAGGGCGAAAACGAGAGGGGTGAAAAATTGTTAATCGGAGACCGGCGCTCGCACGCACCCAATAATATAACATTTCCGCGTAAATTTTCTGCTCTCCCCTTTCGATTGGCACTCGTGGCTTTGCCCTTTGCGCTTCCGTCCGTGCAAGCTTGAACTTCCGCGCTCGAGGGATCGGAGATTTTAAAATGTTTTACATCTGCGATCGTTTTCAACTGGATGCGGCATGCCGGTTTTACTCGTGCTTGAATAACGGTAGATTAATTGCGTCGGGCTCACGCGGGTGGAGCGGCCCGCCCTGAAATTGTGAAAACATTTGGATTTGCTCGGAGTACCTTATCGCGCACAATTTTTACCCGGGATTCGCGATGCCGTCTGTCTTCGCGGATGTTACATCTCTACCCAGCGGACCGAGGTGACGTGTCTTTTTTATAATTCGCACGTTTCGATAACGAGCGAACTTAATCGCTCGTTTTCCTACCATTTTAAAATATTCACGCTTGTCCCATAAACGAGTCCAAAATTACACTGGGCAACAAATTTTGACTTTTCTTTTGCCCATGAAATGACTTTTGCTAATTTCGAAAGAGTACCTATAAACGTGTATTTTAAGACTAATCCCAACTACGGGTTAGCTCGAGATTCTTTTGGATTTGAATAATAAGATTTGACTGTATTTTCTTCATTAAGTAGCAACCCCACGGTAAAAATCTTGTTTTTACATTTTTTGTTATGTTTTGTTCTACTGCTGAACATCTGGGGAGCATTCAAAACCCAACGCGACGAGAAAATATCAAAAATTGACAAAGTTATCATTTTTTTAATGGATCAATGGGCTAGTAACTACTCGCCACGTAGGTTTCTCCACTCACGATTTGACTTTACGTATAACGAGTATTTACTAGCGCATTGATCCATTCAAAAAATCATAACTGTCAATTTTTGAGATTTTAACGTCGCGTGGGGTTTTAAATGATCCCAAGATGTTCAGCTGTAGGAGAACAAAAAATAATAAAAAACTGAAAAACAACATTCTTACGGTGAGATTGGTTCTCGACCCTTTTAGTGGCGAACAAAAGATTTAAATCCAAAAGAACCTCGAGCTAACACGTAGTTGGGATTAGTCTTAAAATACACGTTTATAGGTACTCTTTCGAAATTAGCAAAAGTCATTTCATGGTCCAAAACCTTGTTGACCAGTGTTATCGAGCGATTTTCCTTCTTGTTTCGGCGATTCCCACATCATCGTGATTGCCGCGACGGATTGATATTTATCTCGCTGAAAATTAATTTTTGCTTAACCGGCCGAGGGGAATTTTCCGTCGAACATGTGCTAATAATCTTACGGGGATATTTAAAATTAATTTTCCGCTTACAGCCAGGGGCCAATCAACCGGCGGAGCGCACAGCTTCCCCGTAGATCGGTGAAATCGATTCACCGGAGTGACGTATCGTTTTAAATATCGAATACGTTAAAACCCCTCCCTTTCCTTGTAATTACCTGAATTATCGGAACGAGTTCCTCGCACGGCTAATTGCGGTAATTGCCGCGTACCACGCTAGGCTGGAGATTCATTCGATACTTTAAAATGTTAACGAGCCTCGAGACCGCGTTATTATTAATCAACGGTAAATAACATTCCTGTTGAATATCGCGATCGAGCGGACGTTGATATTCAAATAAGTACGATCTTCTATCGCGAACGTGTTGAATATTCGAATTTACTTACATCCGCGTTAACCTCGAGGCTCCACGAGTTAAAAGTGCAACTCAAAAATTTCAACTTCTTTCCCACGTGGCGTAACGTAAGGCTTGCCATTCGCCAAACGGAACGATCTCATAATCGTCTCCACATTTCTGGACCCTGTTAACCCATTAAGTACCAATGTTCCTTTGGGACTACTGAAATTTTATCGATTTTTTATGTGTTTATTATTGCGTATATTTTGTAACAAATATATTTAACCCTATGGAAAAAAGTTGGTACTTAATGGGTTAAACACATTGACTGTCACGTCACCTTGAATCTTGGCGACTGTTTAGTTAACTGTCTAAACCGTTAATTAAACTTGCAAATACCTATTTTGATCATTGATCGGGAACGTGTTAACTCTTACAAGCTTGGTGATACAAGTGAAGTACCACCTTTCTTGCATCTTGGTGATATTCAAGTTATACCATCACAAACATATCCCTCCGATGCTGCACGAGTGCTTAAACAACATATCTTGTATAGTTTCTCCTAACTCTTTGAGGCACGGTGGTATTAAAAGTGTCCCACCTTTTCGGTGCACGACTATGTATGCTGGAATATTTTTGTCTCACTTCGAAATATTGCAATAAATGTTACAAATGTCTTCACCTGTGTTGGCAAGTTTCAACGTACCGGTACAGGTTCATCAATTGGAACTTTTTATCGCGACAATCTTTTTCTCCTGGCTTTATGTGAAAATATCTCTACAACGATGGGTCTATTTTATGACCTGAATTCCTGTGCCGCAAAGAGTTAAACCAATAAAAAAATATGAAAACTTTTCAAGTTTCATTTTGCGTGTAGCTTCGCTCTGAAAATAAGTGAATTTGTCGTGTCTGTAAGAGTTAACGCATTCGACGTCTGCCCTGCAACGGGTCCTACTTCACCAGGGACGGAGCGATCCACGGGCTGTGAAGCGATACGCGGAGTCAAGGCTCAGCTCCCTCCAACTCTCTCAGTCAGCGTAGCCAGCTATGCCCAAAGCACCGGCACGTAGAATCGTATCCCGCTAATCGCGAGTGACACAACAAATGAATGTAAATGAATGTACGCGCCGACTGCCCTCGAGCCATGCGCTATCCCACTATCGCAATGTCACGGAGATCGCGTAGAGTTTCTATGCAGGTGTGTTGAGGACGCGTATATCCGCGCGGTGTCATATCTCACGGAATGCGCCACCGTGAGGCTTATATGCCTCGGAGATATTTCCGCACCTGCTTCCAAACGAATAGAATAATTAACGCGCGAACCCTCCGGCCAGAGCGAATCGCGAACTACGCGCGGCCACTCCGGGGACCGGCGGCCTGCGACATCGTAAACTTTCCCGCGGACCCTTCTTCTACCTCCTCCTCTTTTTTTAATCCAGCAGGGAAACATCGATGCGAAAGTTACCGAGATTGGAGAACCGGTGGGGGACCTAGTAGATTTCGGGACGAAGCTTTTGTCAGATTGTTCGTAGCTTCGCTCGGGGAATCGCGAGAGGGAAATTTTTATAGGCGAGATCGTCGATGGGGAATGGCTACGGAATTGGTTCTACCGGATTTTGCCAATTTACAAGCGGAACGCGTAGGAAGTAATTTTTTTCCTTTATCCACGTTCTTCCGTGAAGTTCGCACGATACGATTTAGCGCGTCTATTAACGCGGCGCGAAACGGACGCTCTCTCGTTCGATTCGAACGGGTACGAAGCGGCATAAACTGGGTCCCGGTAGCTCCCTTGGTGGCTTCATTCAGCCGGTGGAGGACGAGCAAAGTGGCGGGAGGGACTGTACGAGGTTGTAAACCGGTGAGTCCCGTCTTATCTCGCGCGACAGTCTTTTTCTCGCTTTCACCGCGCCTATTTTCCGCGTTCCGCTGTGGACATGTGCCGTTAGACGACGCGAAGTCGATCGATTTCACGGCACGGGCATAAGAGGTGGGTAGATGTGAGTGAGAGAGGGAGGAGGAGGCACACCCGACGCGAGACCGTCGATGGAAGTAGCGACGCGAGTCACGAGCATGTGGGACGGGATAATAGTGCGCGGGTAAGTGGGAATAATTCCAGCTGATAATCCACAGCGCGAGTTGCCGGACGACCTCGACTTCCGATTGCTCCAGAAGTTTTAGGGTCGCGGGCAAGAGAGCCTGTTCGGCGAAACTTTGGCTCCGTTTATTTTGTTCTCTTTTCTTCTTCTCTCTCTCCCTCCTTCTCGAAGACCGTCGGTAATAGGCGGGACAAATTTCTCACGCTGGCGAATATTTTAATCCTTTGACTGCGGCGCGCTCTCGGACGAATCCATCAATATGGACCGCGCGCGTTTTTTCGCACGTCAGTCGCTGGTTGTCCACTGATTACTGACCAAAACAGTACCTGGATATTTGATACCATTCTTAGGGTTTAAAATATAATAATGGCAAATAAATTAAAAATATCCATTCTTTTTTATTTATGTTAAGTAACTTTTGAAGCTATTTTAATTTACTTAACTTAATTTGTGCATTTCTTCAATAATAATCGGTAATTAAATATAAAGGAAAAAATCCGGAATTGATAATGTAACACAGGGTTTGACAAGATTAATAGGATATTTTGATAATTTTAACGTAATAATAATTGGAGTAATAAAATGATAATGAACGAATAAAAATAATAAAATGATAATAGAAAAATTTAATGATCAATTTGTGCATGGTATATTCGAAAGCATGGATCAACGGGGTTAGGGTAAAGAAATATAGAGGGAGTACATTTACGCCTTTCGTATATATTGATGGATTTATGTGCAACGTCCTGTACATATACGCCTTTAGCAGCCAAAAGGTTAACGGCGCTATGTACGAGGTACATCTTGCCGATGTTCTTCGAATTCTAAGAGCTGAATTAATATTCCCCAACGTCGGGGAGTTTTGTTGCCAATAGAATCCACCTGGTCAAATATTCCCTAATCACTCGTATACCCAAATGCGAAGGGTCCACGCCTCGTTGAGTCGTGAGACGCTAACGTAATCGTTTGAAAATCGCAGGAGGGGCGTCAGCCGACTAATATAAATATCGCGCTCACGTGGACGGTCACCTATCGAAGAGGCAAATCACGCGCGCGTTAAAGCCGGTAATTGGTATCGGCGATTTGTCCCTGAAATGGGAAACGAGCATTGAGTGGACGTCGAGCATTTTCTCGGAAATGTGTCAATTTGCTACGCGATGCTTCGCCAGGAGGAGAAAAGGCGCGAATTCGCGCTACACGCTCCCCAGGTGGGTCGTTAGCGCGCTCCAATATCAACTGTCTTCGAGACGAATGCTAACCTTTTTCCACCTACATGCCCAGAGAGGACTTTGTAGAAGCGCGAGGGCGCGTAATTGACTCGCGAAGTGCTTCGACGACCTTATTGCCTACCACGTTCTTGAATAAATCATCGGACGAATCGTTCGTCGAGGGATGGACTTGGTCGATTGTCTCGAAGCAAGGTTTCTCCACATTTCGGCGATCGCCACAATGGAAGTTTGGCAAGTGTACCGACCTGCACACTCGCTAACGATACAAGAAGATACGAATACAAGCACTGAAAAAATTGTATTCTCATCTTAAGAATTTACCACTTAATTTTAGAATACTTCTTACTAAAATAAGCAGCATGAGGATCTTCTTAATTTAAGAGTAGAATGTTCTTAACGGACATTCTTATCTAATGTTCTTAACCCTTTCGCGGCGGAGCGCTCAGAAGTGAATTGCACTCTAGGCAGCCGGCGTGACGGTGGAAGGTCGACCGCGCGGACGACTTAATGGACATTATTGGACAGTTATCAAATAATAAATAGTAGATAACAAATGAACGTCGTCAAAAGGCGCTGTTCGCTCGAAGAGAGCGGCTCTGGATGAGCGCCTATAGGTACTGTTCGGTCAGAGTGAGCGTCTATAACCGAGCGCCTAAAGGCGCTGTCCGCTCAGAGTAGCGTCTATAGCTGAGCGCCTATAGGCGCTGTTCGCCGCGAAAGGGTTAACATACCCTGGTGAACAATTTTTATGGATATATTTCGTATATGATTATTGGAAACAAAACTCTTAATGAGATGCTTCACTTTTTATATTGTCGAAAATTACATCATCCATATCTTGAAGTCGAAATTGGTTGAGAAATGTAGTCACGAGAGAAAGTTACAATTCAAATGTATTTCTATTACTTACTTGTAAATATCTCCGTTAAATCGTCTAGATCCTCTTCTAGCCATTTCGTTACTTCCTTATCCATACTTTTTGTACAACACAGCACACAAAATTACGTACGCAATTGCAAGAGTAACAAGATACTCACTTAACCGATTACTGACATGCATTGTGTCGCGGCATGCAGACGGATTATTAAGAATATATTCCAAAAACCGTCATATCGACGAGAAAATATTCTTATCTATTAAGAATATCTATCAAGATGAATTATTAAGTTTGCATTTTAAGAATACAATTTTTTCAGTGAAGTGATACGATTGACGCTTCGACTCGCGACCCAAATCTTTCTTCCGCCGGATTTCTCGACAGTTTTAAGAGTCACCTTTTGAAGCACCGCGGTTCGTCAAGATGCGGGACAGCGGGTCCACGAACTTGAGGGAACGGCGGTAGAAGTGACGTCACGCGACCCTCGCGCGCCCCACAAACACATCCACATCTCTATTCTCTCTCGTTCTCACTTGCTCGCCCACGTTGTTATGTAATATTTAATGGCTTCCATTCACGAAAATGCGAATAACGCGTCTATTATTGTCGTAGCACGGGGCATTGGGAAACCGGGAGGAACGTTCTACAAGCGAGTTTGGCAGAACGCGCGTATCGAGCGGAATGAATCATCGAATAATCGTAAGCCCTCACCGCCGACTAATGCAAATTCGCGCCGATACTACTCCACGCCCTGCTCCTCGTGTTTCGGAGCGATGCCGAGAGTGTAACGCAATATTGACGCTATTCATGGGGATAAATTTCTGCCTCCCCTGGCCCCATCCATCCCGTAACTCCAGTGGCATTTGCGTCTCGCGGAACTTACCGTGGCGCGTCTGTAGTGTGCGCTTTATTTGCGCTCACCCTGTTAATGAATATGAATGCGCTTATGGGCGCCCTGAATTTCACGAGCGACCGCGCTCGCTCACTCGCGGAATGGGACCTCGTCGGGTATTTAAAGCGATCGTCGAGCGATCGTAACCGACCAGGAACGATTACGATTTTGCTTTACTCTCGTGAACTGAGATTCTTTTCTATAGCGAGTATCTCTTTGGAGCTTGGAAATTCTGTGAACTGCTACTTCGTGCAGTTCTTTGCACACTCCCACGTTTCATCCTCGATCTTTCCTTTCTTCCTAGTCACTCTCTTTCCGCAGCTGTTATACTCTCGACCGCTCGAATCTCCGTTAGCCTTTCGCGACCCGGCGGTAGTAGAGTTTGTCAAAAATAAACCGGCGATAAACTCTCCTCGTGCTCTCTCTCTCTGTCGCGTGCGCGCGCACGCGCTTCTCGTGACACGTACGGTTTGATGCCGACCGGGGGGACCACTCGGAAATACAAAACGTAGGTGGTCATAACAGCCGGCCGACAAAATGTCATGCATTTATTCAAATTTCATGCGAGGCTTGACGCGTCCCATAAAAATTCACCGGTGCCGATCGTGTCGCTCTATCTGATTTTTCTCTCTCTTCCTCCGTTCGTTTGTTTCCTTTCCGTTTCTCTCTTGTTTTCCTGTTTTCTCTTTCGAAGCGACGTAACACGCGTGCCACAGACTTATTCGCAGCTGTACGTACCTTCGTCGTCTGGCAAGCGTAATGCGGGTGAAATCGTCCGCTGAAATTGTTGTCTACCAATCCGAAGGCGCGCCATTGATCCTTTGTAAAGGAAACTTTAACTCTTTTGTAATTGGAACGCGAATCTGA
Source organism: Tiphia femorata (assembly GCA_944319695.1). NCBI lineage: Eukaryota > Metazoa > Arthropoda > Insecta > Hymenoptera > Tiphiidae > Tiphia > Tiphia femorata. Next base: position 6,850,649 of record OX090899.1, read on the forward strand.
CCTCATCACCGTTACTCCCTATCGAGAGCGCGCACTGAGAAAAAAAAATGGTTGGCTTTACTATAATCCAGCTATATTTTATAGTTAAATTTGGCGTCAAACATATTTTTACAGTTCGCTTAATCATATGAAATATAGTTGAATGAACGATTTATACAAACGGTTATATTATTAACTATTACCTTTGTTCTTGTTACCGTATGTATAGTAAAATGTGCTATGTGAATATACAATAGTCAGTTCTATCACTATGTATGAAATATTCTGGTAATATTAATAACCAAATAAAATAGTTACTTTTCTTAAGATTATATATTTTCAAACATACTATATTTTTAGTTGAAATAACCATAATTTTGGGTAAAAGCATAATATAGTTGGTTATATTGTGCCTCTACCGTAATTATTACCGACATCTTGGTAACATTGAAGCCGTTCAGTGCACGAATCGATTAACACCATAAATTATGTTCAAAATTATGGTACAAATATAAAAAGTAGGGACTTAATCAAGCTTAAATTTATGAAAAATGCAAAAAGTGGAGTTAATCGATTTGTCAAGTGAGCGACTCATTTACCATAAATATGATATTTCCAACTATAATTTTGTTACTGCGCCATTATAGTTAGATACATCATATACTTTTCTCTCGGTATCGGACAATTCTTAAAAAAATAATCGCAAACGCATTTTGTATCGTGCAACTCGATAGCTTCCGCGCCCCTCCGAAAATCTCCTTCCTCGAAGGAACTAGCGGGTGAGAATTTTTCCCCCGAGTTTAATTCGAATCGAAACGAGAGTACGCGTGCCCGTTCGACCGTGCGAACAGATGCCGATAATAATTTACATGGAGTGTGGGTCACGGTTGTTGTCGATTCGAGTAAAGTAGACCAATGACAATCCGATAAGAATGGGCTAATCCCCCGATGACATCACTCGCGATTATTAATCATAGCAGAGGGGAATCGATAAATGAAACGAGGCGGGGACGAGGCGAGCGTGAATGTAGGTCCGAGAGAGGACTCCTTAACGAGTTCACGCGCCGGCTTATCGATCTCCGGGGTCTTCGAAATTTGTACAATTGCGCGCGCATTTGTTTCTACACGCGCTTGAACCGGCACGGACCCCGCGCGTATCTTGCCGTTCACGGCGCGTAAATAACGCCACTATCTGACGCGCCACTCGAATATTCCGAAGGCGTTTCACCAGTATATTTACCAACAGCCGCGTGTCACGAGACGCCGCGTAGAAGTTGCACAATTGCGCGATTTATTCGCAAATCGGTAGCAATTTTCTTTGGGAGATACGTGCGCCGTCGGCGACTTTATAAGCGCCGTGTGTTTTCATTGGCGAGGAAAAAGAAGGTAATTTATCGACTACGCTCACTCGGGTTCCGGCAATGGGCCAACTAACCGTTACACGGAGGATCCTGGAGAGCCGCATGTCCCAGTTTCCGATACGCCGTATTTCAGGTTGGCCCCTTCGCGAATGTCACGATCGAGTACGTAAACAAATGGCGCGGATCTTGTCCTTGAGCAAGAGGAGGGATCGCGGATTGGGAAAATTGAAAGTAACGCTTGGGACCGGGGACATCTCGAATAATTACCTTTTTTTTTCCCCCTCGTCGAAATTGTTGTCTCGCGCCTTGTTAGATACGTCTATCGTTGCACTTTATTTGCCGGTGATATCCGTAGGACAGTGAGAAGAAGAAATATGGGGGAACGAATAGGCCGCTGGGACTTATCTCGTATTTTATTGCGAGACACTTTCGACGTAGGTAATTCATAGAGGATACGAGCCTCTTATCGGCTACGGGATAAAAATGTAAATCTCCGTGCACATCGTTACTTGCAGGTATTCGGAGAGTACGTGGTAACAAAACGACTCGTTTTTCAGTCCCTATCAGAGAGCCATAATTCATGAATATTAATACAGCCGATAACGGGGTTAGTTCCGGCCGTCCTTAGTTCCGGTAAAGTCGATAATCTTCTCGAAACGTCACGTATTTATACGAAATTAATATTCGTTGTCAGTTTGTTTTCTTTCTACCTTGGAGAATGAGTCAATCGAAATGGATTATTTATTAAATTTATGCATTTCGAGAAGCAAAATTAATGCAACGCGTCTTTCGGTCGGTGCGAGGAATTAATCGTTGCGGATCAATCGTCGTTGAAACTCGCATTGTTGAATATTCTCTAAAATGTTCTGCGCGCAGTCGTAAAAATGCGCTAACAAATGTCGTAGAATTGTTAATTGTTGTAGAACCTCGAGTTTCAATGTGCGATCTCACCGATAGATTTACTCCGTCGATTTCACAGTTTTAATTAACCACGCTTGTAACGGTGAATCGCGAAGCAAATTTCGTTAAACGAAAATGATCGATTGGGATATAAATTTACATTAATTGAAATGAAATTTAAATCGTCGCGCTCGAGATCGTAGCAACGAAGGGTTGTAATTTCCACTTTTGACGGTGAACTTAACACGGCCTCGTGTAAACATCGACGTACCTCGTTATTATCATTTGCAATTCATTTCCAATTCTCGCAGAAATTACGATAAACGCTGGTCGAAAATTTGTACAAAGCGACGCGCGAATGTTTTACAATTTCATATTGATTTCGAACGCTCGCGCGGGCCGTTTTAAAAATGTCTCCTGCGATCGAAGCTTCGTAAACGCATCGGCATGCGCGATCAGTCCCGGCGAAAAGTTTCCAGCGAGATACGTGTTAAAATACAGCAATATTAAAATAAATTCCACGAACTTGGTAGCACAAGCGCATCCTACGAGCAGTTTTCAACAAACTTTTCCTGGGAAGCCCTTCGGTAGCAAAAACTTTTGCGACGAGACTTTTACTAGCGGAGGTTGCGTATAAACCCCAATTACGAAGATATTTAACGTCTAATAACCGTGACTACGTGCATTATCGGTAACTTACGGAATTTTTATTCAACCTTAAAAAAAATCCCTAAATCATTTTCCCTCCGTCGTTCGCTCAATCGATAACACAGATCTGCGAATAATGGGGTTGTGATTGTTGTTGGGTAGTTTAGGGTCATTTCCGAAGTAATTTTTCGCGTAGAATACGAATCCGAGCCCAGAATTAGCCCATCACATCAGGATTTTGAGATATTTGAGATTATATGCGCGAAAAATGGCTACTTTGGTTGTTTTTGAGGTTAGATACAGGCTGTATAAAATTTTTTGAATTTTTTCTATCAATTCCATCATTTGGTACTATCCTTCCCCTTCAAAGTGAGCTCTCGAATGGTGCCGTATGATGTTTCTTTCAAAAGTTATGGCAATTTTAAGATGACACGTCCGCCATATTTGATTCGTAATACGAGGATTTTGAAAATCAACCAATTCGCGCTAAATTTGGTATCGGGGGGTTTTGAGGTCGCTGATCAACAATATTAGGTCAGATTTAAAAAATCGAAGGTGAGTGTTCTAAAGTGGCAGACGAGTATATTTACAATTCGAATTTCTCAATTCTATATACTCTATAGGAATAGATTAATCTACTGCGTTGAGGAGTGATGTAATATATTGCGTTGACGAGTGACTACACTTTATTGCTGCTGGACAAATTTAGCGCGGATTGTTTGATTTTCAAAATCCTCGTACTACGAATCAAATATGGCGGACGTGTCATCTTAAAATGGCCATAACTTTTGAAAGAAACATCATACGACACCGTTCGATAGCTCATTTTGAAGAGGAAGGGCAGTACTAAATGATGGAATTCACAACAAAACCTCGCAGATCTGTATAATCGTCTATCGAAGTCGTGGGACATATTTCTGAAATTTCCAAACACATTCCGATTAATCTCCGGTGGTTCGTCTCTCCCTTATTTCCACTACTCTCTTATCGTCTAACACGAGCTTATTTACGTTGCACGGCGGTACAACAGGGCACTTAGCAGGAGTCTGGTCGGCCGTGGGTGCAGTTAACGGACGGCCCCACCACGCGACCGGTCGATCGGTTAGCGGCTGTGGCGGAGTCTGACGAGCGCGTGGCGTTCGTGCCTGGCCAAGTTATGACATCATAGGGGGTAAACGAGTTCTTCTCTCTTAGCCAACGGTAAGCGGCGAGCGTCCCTCTCGATGTCCGTCGGTGAGTAGGAATCAGGTGAGCGCCGGACTAGAGACTCGCAAGCGCAATGGCCGACCGATGCAAGGCTGATGCTCGTACGAGCGGAAGCGATAATAAGCGGTCGAGGACGCGCGGCGGCGAATAGACCGGAGAGTACAACGAGGAGACGAGCTCACGCGGCATTACGAGTGGCGCGTCATTCCGCGAAGAAGGCAGCAGAGAAATTCGCGTTTAACGACCCGCGGCGTTCGAGCGCGGTAAGTTTGTCGTAATAATAAATAGGCCCGTGATGGCGCGTGGCAACGATCGATTCCGTTGCGATAGAGGGACTTCCGTGCCAAGCGAATCTTGGAAGGGGTCGAATTTTCGTGGGAGAGAGAAAGAGAAAATTAGAATTAGAATTAGAATTTATTAACAGGCCTGGACCCCAGATCCTTTAGGCTTCGAACAATCAAAACAAAAAAATAAATTTTGTAGAAAATAATAATAATAATGATAATGGTAATAGCGCACGCAGCAAAAACTATTCACACTTATCCTTAAGGTATAGAAATAGTCTAAACTTAAAACTACATATTGGCACCGACTCACGAATAGTACACGGCAGAGCGATCCAAAAGTAAGTAGACTTTACGTAGAAAGCCTTCTGAAAGAGAATGAGAGAGAGAGAGAGAGAGAGAGAGAGAGAGAGAGAGAGAGAACTGTAACAACTTTGAAAAAGTATGACGTACGAAGATAATTTCTCTCACTTTCTTCTTTCTTTGCAATTTGAAAGGAAGCGCTCGCAATTAATTCCACTCGTGATTCTACGATGCGTAGCGAATCTTGGAAGGGGTTGAATTTTCGTGGGTGAGTGAAGTGTGGCAACTTCGAAAAACTATGACGTTCGAAGATGATTTCTCTTACCCTCTTTGTTTTCTTCGTAATTTAAAAGGAAGCGCTCGTAGTTAATTCCACTCGTGATTCCACAATGCTAAGCGTCGTTAAATCGGGACAAGCGATTCCGAGAGACCGAGAGCGTAGGAACCGTTTAACCGTTCTCGCCGTCCCGTCGGCTAGACGGACAACCTTATCATTAAACCGGCTAGTAGAATCGTTCGGACATTCTTGTTTCTTCCTTGTCGGCATCCGCGCCGATCTCCCCGCTCTCACCGCTGTCGCTTATCTCCTGGTACGTAAGTTCTTTTTTTCGTTCTCGTCCGGCGCATTAAGAGCGGAGCGAGACAAAGCCCACGCGGGCCCCTCGTGTAATCGAGCGTGTCGCGACGGAACATTCGTCGTATTGAATTTTTTGAGAAACCAGGTTGCAAAATGCGAACAACTGGGTAGTAGCGCGGCAAACTCCGCCGACCGTGAACTTCTCCAACTTTCTCCGTTTCGACGTAGGTACGCGAGTAGGTGGAACGTACCGCTTACCCATGCCAGCGGGATCGTTTCTCGGGGAGAGAAAAAAATCTCCCCGCTGGTATCCCTGAACTTGGCTGTGCTCGAAGGGTTGAAAGTTTCTTTCTTCTTTTCTTCTTTTCCTTTCGTCCTCGGAGGTTTTGATCCGGGCGAAGCGAGTTTATTTGGAGCAGCCAGCACCGCTAGAAAAGACACAATGCACGGCCGAGCGCCAAAAAGTACGCTCGGGGTGTCGGAGTTGTTTACGGCACGGGGGTGTAAAAATAGTGCTGCCATTGAACGCTTAATCGGACGCTCGCGCTCTAAGTCGAACAACGAGACGAAGCGTCGCGACGTACCTCGCTCGCGCGCCTTTTCGATGGACGAGGACGACCGGTAAACACGGTTCATCGATGTTTCATCGTCCTCGATAATTACGTTATCGTCGATGCGAATATTCCAGTCTCTCTGTTCCCAAACGGTTCTCCTCTGGGATTGAAATTACCCTGTGAAATCGATGACTTCTCGTGTAGAACGCAGAAGGCAAGGTTTCTAGAAAGACTCCAAATTCAACAAACCGCTTGCCACATTCGCTGCTTCGTTCTCGCGCGTCATAGAGCAAAATAAAAATACCCGCTATCGTCGAACTTCGCGCAATTTCGCGTGGTCCTCCTAAATTCGCAGAGCGTCTCTCGAGCTACTCCGAATTTTTTCTTTCTCTCTTTTCACGCTTGAGCCTTCACGCGCGCGCGCGTCACAGTATATACGAAAATAACACCTGTCCATTCCGAATTTAATTCGTCCGGTTCTCCGCGCGCTTCCTACGGGAAGCAACGATTTAATCGCCGGCGCGTTTACTCGTCCTTCGAACGCGCTTCCCTCGAGGCAAGAGAGACGCGGGACGGGGACAAGAGGGAACTAATGAACTCGTTATTTCACCAAAACTGCAGGCCGTCGGTGGGCCACGGTCGCGCGCCGCCTACTAGGAGGAAGTGGGCCGTTACCGCGAAACAAATGTAAATCGTAAGATAGCAAGCGTCGGGTTCCTCCGTGCTCGAGAGCGAGCGAGCCATTCGTATTCGGTTTGAGTTGAAGCAATTAGCGCGGTACCATCGGCAAACCGGCACGGTTCGTTATCGCCGTTAAGTTCACACAAAGTCCTCTTCCTCCGGTTTAAACGACACGTAGGACGGCGCGCGGTGGTGGCGAAGGAGGAGGAGAAAGAGGAGAAAGAGGAGGAGGAGAAGGATAGTTGAAATAGACGTTAGGCACCACTCCCCGCCACTCTTCTCCATCCTTCAAAGGAAATTCGAGTAGCGCGCCAATTAGCGAGACACAGATGCCGTTTTGACGATTACGCGCGCCGCGCGGCCTCCATCGCCGTGAAATACTTTGCCCCTTCCTGTAACGACGTCGTTACCCCACCGTATTCCTAAATTTCTTCTTCCTCCCTACGGAAGGTCGAACCGCCACGATTCTCTCTTTCTTCGATTCCGCGACAGCTCCCCGGGATTTCTCGAATTAAATGTGTCTGCGCGACCCGTCGTGCTCTTTCGAGCATCTCACCTCGGGAGATTTAGCTCGATCGATGATTATTTTTGAAGGAAGCGCGGAAGAGGAACGGAAAATTGAAAATATTTTTCTTGCACGCGTTTTTGCTTAAACCTTTAACCAGTGACATGGAGTCTCACACGGTCGCTCTCAGATATACAGGGTGTCCCGTAATTAGTGTAAGAACCGAAAATGGTGGGCTCCTGGGCTGATCAGAAACAACTTTTTCCTTTGGCAAAATATCGGACGCGGCTTCGTCTTCGAGTTATTAACGAAAAACCCAAGCCAATGAGCGCGCGAGTAGAGCCCGCGGTCCGCCACAGTAGCGTTGGCGGTCCACCGCGCTCAGCCGTGATCGCGAACAAATGCACCGCGGCGATACAGTTAGGTCGAATGATGAATAAAAAATTAATAAAAATTAGAATTAGTCATAAATAATGAATAAAATAATTCGTTAATATCCATATAAAATAAACAAATCGGTCTTCCGTAATACCTTTATGCGTCATTCAAAGTGAACGCGGAATGAGATCGCGAAAATAATTTTTGTCAATTATCGGAAAAAAGAAAAGGAAGAAAACCATTTGGAATAAATAAATAAATGAGAAAATAAGCGACATGTACTTCAAAGTTGAACTGTCCAGAGGTTCTGCGGTAGGAGGCGTAATGTCGACGGTCCTCTTGTCGGAAAGACTTATCACTTTATCCATTTTATTGTCACAACGTACGCACACGAGACATTCCGCCAGTCAGGGCTATTCCCTGCTTCTTTGGACAGGCTACAACGCGTCGAACACGATTTCCGTCCTACCCGGGGACTAATAATTGACGACACGCAAGTATCACGCCTTTTAGAATAATCTGAGGTTCTGTTTGAGAATCGAAAGCCCTTCGTTAGATTTATCACCTCCCGCAGTTGTCTGGCGCACTTGAAAATGCATCGCAATCGCCCCACGTGTCAATCCAGGCACGTAGCTGCTTTAGAAAATTATTTGACGCTAACAAATAATTTTACGAAAAAGTGCTTCTCAAATACGTTTACGAAAAACTACTTTCCGAATAATTTACGAAAAAGTATTTTTCGAATAAATTTATGAAAAAGGATTATGGATTACGGAATATCCACGGAATATCAGAAACCGAAATTACTCACAGTCTCCGATAAAAATGGGCCGCTATCGCTGGATCCCTGCATCGATTCGATCGAAAAATCCGTGCGAACAGCTGATCTCGGGAGGGTCACTGAACTCACATCGCGGCACGGTCACTAATACTATCGACGCCTGTGCGTGAGGATTTCGGTGCCAACCTCCAAACTTTCAATAATTATCGTTCCCGATAGGACCCATTCTTCTCCACTCGCGGCGGTTTCACGAGAAAGCTGAGCGCCGATACGACTCTTTTCTATCGCGAAGCACGTCCTCGCACGCTTTGCAATTATTTTTTGTACTTTCCGAAAATTATGCACCCACGCTTTGGCATAAAGCGCGCGGTCCTTCAGAAATGATCCAAGATGGAATGGCTTTCAGGTTATAAACGGTCTTATTAGCAGCGATGTTCGTTGCGGTAGGAAAGGACGTGACTGTGTGTAACGCCGACGCTACACGAGGACGGTCAGATGATGCGCGACAAACACGTTGAAAGGTGGCCGGCCGTATCGCGGAGCGCCGGCATAAGAGACAAATGACGAACGAGCTGGCAGTCGATCTCGTCGAGAACGGTGAACGACGCCACGCTCGTAGGTCAATAACGAATTTATCGCGAATAATTTTCGGAAAGTACAAAAAATGATTGCAAAGCGTGCGAGGACGTGCTTCGCGACAGAAAAGAGTCGTATCGGCGCCCAGCTTTCTGGTGAAACCGCCGCGAGTTAAGAAGAATGGGTCCTATCGGGAACGATAATTATTGAAAGTTTAGAGGTTGGCACCGAAATCCTCACGCACAGGCGTCGATAGTATTAGTGACCGTGCCGCGATGTGAGTTCAGTGACCCTCACGAGATCAGCTGTTCGCATGGATTTTTCGATCGAATCGATGCAGGGATCCAGCGATAGCGGCCCTTTTTATCGGAGACTGTGAGTAATTTCGGTTTCATATTGATATTCCGTGGATATTCCGTAATCCACCAATCCTTTTTCATAAATTGAATCGAAAAATACTTTTTCGTAAATTATTCGGAAAGTAGTTTTTCGTAAACGTATTTGAGAAGCACTTTTTCGTAAAGTTATTTGTTAGCGTCAAATAATTTTCTAAAGCAGCTACGTGCCTGGATTGACACGTGGGGCGATTGCGATGCATTTTCAAGTGCGCCCGACAACTGCGGGAGGTGATAAATCTGACGAAGGACTTTCGATTCTCAAACAGAACCTCAGATTATTCTAAAAGGCGTGATACTTGCGTGTCGTCAATTATTAGTCCCCGGGTAGGACGGAAATCATGTTCGACGCGTTGTAGCCTGTCCGAAGAAACAAGGAATAGCCCTGGCTGGCGGAATGTCTCGTGTGCGTACGTTGTGACAATAAAATGGATAAAGTGATAAGTCTTTCCGACAAGAGGACCGTCGACATTACGGCTCCTACCGCAGAACCTCTGGACAGTTCAACTTTGAAGTAATGTCGCTTATTTTCTCATTTATTTATTCATTCCAAATGGTTTTCTTCCTTTTCTTTTTTCCGATAATTGTCAAAAATGATTTTCGCGATCTCATTCCGCGTGCACTTTGAATGGCGCATAAAGGTATTACGGAAGACCGATTAGTTTATTTTATATGGATATTGACGAATTATTTTATTAATTATTTATGACTAATTCTAATTTTTATTAATTTTTTATTCATCATTCGAGCTAACTGTATCGCCGCGGTGCATTTGTTCGCGATCACGGCTGAGCGCGGTGGACCGCCAACGCTACTGTGGCGGACAGCGGGCTCTACTCGCGCGCTCATTGGCTTGGGTTTTTCGTTAATAACTCGAAGACGAAGCCGCGTCCGATATTTTGCCAAAGGAAAAAGTTGTTTCTGATCAGCCCAGGAGCCCCCCATTTTCGGTTCTTACACTAATTACGGGACACCCTGTAATACAATCTTCAAAATCACCTTCGGTATCAAATCGATCCGAAGCTAGCAACGGAGAATTGATTTCCTCTTCAAATGACGGACTGTCTACCCGCATTAGTTTTCTTTTTGATGGCTCAACGGAACTTGTTTTCGGACATTGACGTTTATTACCGTTTTCTGTAACCGTGAATTCGCAACACGCGTGACGCCTGCGAGACTCCACGTCACTGGTTAAAGGTTAACAGTCCGGTCAGTAACCAAAGATTTACCATTCGTTCAATAACCGGGTACCCACGTACTGCTGCAGTTGCCGCGCGTCCAAATTTTTGATTGTACTCGTTCGTACGCACGTAACAGCGATCATAGAATGATCTGGGTCGTAGAATTTTTTTAAGGAGACGTTGATAAATTCTATCTTGAAAACTGAAATGGATACCCGGTTACCGACCGGACGGTGAATTTTATTTGTTTAAAGCGGAAGTCGAGAAAATTTTGGAGCTCGCAAATACTTTTCCAGGAGGAGAGCTCGTACTCTTCCTCGAAGCGCTTCTTTACGGGATTCTAAGTGTTTCGGAGCGTAGCTCGGTCATATTCGATCTCGATTCCTTGGAAGATTCGAGCGAGACGACTCCTATCGCGTCATCGGAAACTCGAATACCGCTAACCGAAGTAGAAGTCGTTATCGATGGAAACTCCGCGGCCAGTTTCACCCTCCATAAATCCTCGTCGACGGATCCCCTTTTTGGACGGACGAAATTTTTCTCCTTCGACGGATCCCAACGATCGCCCGCGTCGATCTCGCGCGCCTCCCCAAGCACTATGGAAAGAACAGCGGGAAAGAATATTTTTCGTTTGGAGAGAGGGCCTGGAATATTCACGGCATTCCAATTGTAATTTGTCAACGAGCGTGGCCGCCCGAAACCAAGCGGGTTCCCTCGGCTGCATAATTAATAGACCGAGAACGAGGAGCCGGCCGAAAGGTGAAAGAGAATCGGGAGCGAGAGGAAGATGCTGGAAAGTTTGATCGATCGCGCGACGCCGGAGGAAGAAGACGAGGAGGAGGAGGAGGAGGAGGAGGGCGAAAGGTGAAAGGGGATGCCTAGAGGCAGCCATGGCCGTTTTCTTTTCCGCGCCTGACCTCTGCCCCCTGACCCATTTTCTCGCACGCTCGCCCTCTTCTTCCTTCTTTGCTCACCTACCTCTCTCTCTCTCTTTTCCTCTCTCTCAATATTTCTTTACCTTTCTCCTCCACCACCTTCTTTTCCACCGAGTTTTTGCCACCCTTTTCTCTCTCTCTCTCTCTCTCTCTCTCTCTCTCTTTCTCTCCCTCCCTTCTCATCCCTTTGTGCCAAGGGGTGTCCCAGCTTCGTTACGACGCGTCTCGCCATCCAGTTTACGCTCACCTCTTCCTCGACTCTTACCTTATTGCTTTCCGGAGTGCGATTCCTTTTCCCTTTCTTCACCGCTTAACGCTTCTCCTTCTTCTTCTTCTCCTTCCGTTCCGCTCGCGCCAAGCTTTTCTCGTATTTTTCCTTCGCCAGCAGCGCGTCGGCCCTCTTCGACCTATTTCTCATCTTCCCACGCTCTCTCGTGCTCTTCTCACTTCGCGGATCACGTCCCTTCGCTCATCCTTTGTTAACTTCTCCTATCCGTCTTCGTGCCCTTCTCCTTTCTCCTCCTCTCCTTCCACTCCCACGTTCTCCACGGCGCGCCCCCGTCCTCTTCTTTTTCCTCAGGGGCTAACTCCGATACGGCACTTCCTCTCCGACCCCGTCCACTCTTCTCCTCCTCTCCTCTCCGCGATCTCGTAAAGTACCAACGAAATTAAATCACCGAAGATCGCGTTTACCCGCCACCACCGCTCCACCTGCCCGCTCTCGCGGATCCTCAAGATTTTCTCCAAGTTTACTCGTCGGCAGGGAACAAGTTTTCCCAACGTCTTGACGCTTCTACTCCATCGACGAATGTACCGGAATACTTTATACGATATTCTTCCTTCCACCGCGAGAGTATCTCGGTTCGAGAATAGAGAGGAGAAAATCTTAAATTGACCACGTTGGATAGCAGCGGGTGATTTTGGATCGTTCGTTTTGGACAAAAGGCGCGTTATCATTTCGTCGTTCCTTTAGATCGACCTTAACCCTCTGAGTGCTGAATACTCGCGGCCTATGCGATCCGCGTGGACGGTGACGATCGCTGTGGACGGAATACTTTTTCCCTCGACTGAACTTTGTTGATTAATTATACAAAGAGCAAATAGTAATGAATTATAGTAATCCTTTTGCACGAGATTAACCCTTTCACTTCGGTGCATTTTCGTAGCAAATCATCAATACAGACGGCGCTATATTCACAAGTTAGTCGCTGTAACTGGTTCTCCACTGACTACTGACCGAAACAGTACCCGAAGAATTGATACTATTCTTGAGGTTTAAAAAAATAATAATTGCAAATAAATTCAATCAATTGGTAAACAGGAAAGGTTACAGTAAACAATTGCAGATGACGTATATTTACGCCTTTCGTATGTATCGATGGATTTGTGACGGCGTATATATGCGCTTTCAGTAGTGAAAGGGTTAAATAATTACAGAGCGTTATTACCATGCTGTTACTAAGGAATGCACCTGTATTCATCTCACACAAAAGTAATTGTTACACTTCTATGTAGGTGATCGAACAAATCGACAGACGCATATATACGCCTTCAGTCCATGCCGATAACATAGAGTAAACGCATATATGCGTCCTTAGTCCACACCGATGCCTTTCGCCAGGCGCATATATGCGTCCATAGCGCTCAAAGGGTTAAATAGAGTCGCCGGAGACAGGTAAAATCACGAGCGAGGTAACTAGAAGAGTATTTATTTCCCTTTTCCTTCGCTTCAACCTCGCGAAAGAGAGTTCCGCGTCCGGATAAAGCAAAGTAGGTCGATTAAGACGCGAGCGTACCGCCTTGGTCCTCCTCGATCTTGAATTTTGGGCCGGGCTTGGAATGGAGGGAAAGCGTTCGCTTAAGGAAATTAGATCACATCGAGAGATTCAATTAACCCCTTGCGTTGGAATTTACCGAACGACCGGGGCCCCGTGGTGCGGGTCGTTCGTTTCAATTTAAAGCGCATGCCGCAAGGAGGAGCTCGCTCGAACCTGATTTCACTCCGAGAAATCGCTTGTCGCGAGATAAAACGGAAAGAAGGATCCATCTTCGTGGAAGTAGTTGCTAGTGTCTCCCGGTGTGGGACACGAGCGAAGGGATATTTATTTTTCGCGGCTTCTCACGCGCGACCACGCGAACTCCTAACTACGATAGTCGTTAAAAGGGCCGGGCGGGAAAAGATTGCGAGGGGAGCGAGTCTACTTTATTTTCCAGACGAGCGCCGAGCGTTTCCTATTTGCCTGAGAACGGGCCACGGGGAAAGTTAGTTCGGCAAGTGATATAAAACTGCGCGACACCCAAGCCTGCCGCTGCTTCTTCAGGGTCAGAGAGTTATGGTCGGCCGTGCGAAAGTAAGAGCAAAACTTTTCCCTCCCCACGTTCGCGCCGGATGAATATGCAAGTGGGCGGGAGTTTGTTCGTTAAACGAACGTGGGGAAAACGCGCGCGAGGACGATTACAAAGCGAATTCTTGAAAAATTGCGATCGTCCGTGAAACCGGTTCTCAATGCTATCGAATCCGCCCCGTATGTTACCTTTGTTGTTGAAAATCTCGTTAAAAGCATACCGCGGTCGGAGCTTTCTACGCGTATCGAAACGCCGTTATTATACCCCCTCACGCAATTGTTATTATTCGGAAATGAAATTCCCCCGATCTATACTGGACTTTGAACGACCGAGTCCCGCGACGTTACTTTTACCATTACCATAATTATTCCGACGTAATAACGCGCGTAACATAATCGTAACATGAGAAACAATTAGCCGTGTGCGCGAAACGCTTGGAATTCCATAATTCAGTTAGCACCAACGACTTGCTTAACGTCGCAGCCGGGGTGCCGCGGGGAAAGGAAGCACAATTACAAGGCAGATGTTTCCCAGGGTAAAGCAGAATGCAAATTACAAATATTATCACCTCTCCGCCCCACCCTTCCTACCTCAGCATCTTTTTTTCTTCCTTCCTTCTTCTCTTCTCCATTCGCATATTCCCGCTTCCTTCCTCCCTTTGTTGTCCGGCTCGGCCGCGTGAAAAGTGCAATTATCAGGTAGGCCGTAATTAAGCGTAAGAAGAGAAAAAAACACACAGGCAACAACATTACCACGCGCGTTTGCCCAACGGCGGGTCTATCTTCCGGCGAATATTAATATCGGCTTTGAAATTAGCATTACGGGAAATATAATTGGCCGCTAATCGAGTAAAGTCAAGCCCGTCATCCATCCAAACGTTGAGATCTGATTTTCTGCCTCTGTACTCCGTCCTCCTTGGCTTCCTCCTCACCCACCTCCCTCCTCGATCCTCCTCGTGGCCTCTCATCGACACGGTGAAACGTCTCTATGCCACGCTAACTGCTTGCCGTATCTCACGCTCCTCCTCCGCCTCGCCTCACGAGCAAGCAAGCAAGCGGTGCCCGCGTTCCCATACCTTACGGTACACGCTTCCTATACAGTTGCGCCAATTTGTCGAGCGCCAGTAAATCGCAGCCACCTTCCTTTCATTAATTAATTTAATGGAGAAGTTACATCCGGGCGCGCGTCGCGCCAACGCGCGTAGCTACGAAGATCGAGTCCCACGTTACGGATCGGGTTCATTGTTCACGCCACTTTAGGACCACTCGATCTTACGCGCTCCCAATTTTCGAGCGCTTTTCTTTTTTAGGCACGACCGTAAAGGGAATGACTTATGCACGACTTGTATCCTCGATTTCGGATAAACGGCTGAACCGATCGGGACGAAATTTGGCACAAAAATCAAGTGTACTACTATGAGTTGACAGTAAGGTTTGTGAGCCGCCATCTTGAACCGGTACAAAATGGCGGCAAATTAAAATATAGAAAAATTCATATCTTTGGTCCTACTCATTGAATCCAGCTAAAATTTGACATATTTACGTGTACATATACAGCGACAAATACTGGAAAGTTTCAAATTTTTTGATTGGCCGAATCGAAAATGGCGGCTAATTCAAATTTTTAGTCCAGTATTCTGGCAAAACGACTGAACGAATTTGAACAAAATTTGGGATGTACATCGAGTATATACCCATTTGGTGCCACGAAACTTTGTGTAGCGCCATCTTGAACCGGTACAAAATGGCGGCAAATTCAAATTTGTAGACCCGAACGTAAGGGGTGTGACTGATTGATTAGTCCACTATTCCAGCAAAACGGCTTCATAGATTCGGACAAAATTTGGGATGTATACCTATTGAATATATACCCATTTAGTGCTATAAAACGTTATGTATCGCCATCTTCAACCGTTTCGAAATTGTGGGAAATTCAGGTATGGAAATATCAATTTTATCTTGGAATCCCTTGTGCGAGCACGTATTCTGCACTTGCGCCTATCATAGCAATGCTGCATTTCGTGGGCGAGCGCGAAGCGCGAGCACCCAACGATCTCAGAGATTATAGCAGAAGTCTCTGTCCCATAGTTTAATATCTCAATACTTGAATTTTCCACAATTTCGAAACAGTTTGAAATTCGCGGGCGAGCACCCGGCGATCTTGAGGAGGTTGGCGCTTGAGCGAAGCGAAAGCGCAGGGTGCTCCACCCCCTACTTTATTTTCAAAAGAGTACGGAACGTAATTTCCAAAAATGATTGATCGAATCTACGACGACCTATTTCTATCATTCGGATGGAACGAACGTGCGCGTTCGTAGCGACGAGGAGGTGAAGATAACTTCGATCCCATTCCCTCTGGATTTGTTAGTTCCATCCGATGAGTATCGACCCAACCGCGGTCCTCCACCACTTCCTCCGCGAAAGAGAAATACCGTTAATCGCTTCGGCCCCTCTCAAGAGCGTTGGACATTAATTCGGCCGCGAGATTCTTATTACGAGGTCGTAAATAATTTATAGCTAGCGTAAACTCGCCTCTCGCCGTTTCCATCTCTATTCTCTTGCAGCTCGGGCCATCGCGGCGTCGATTCACCGCCTACGCTCGGTCCAAGGATTCTAACCCTTTATTGTTCGTTAGGGAGACGCTTGGGACAGTGAAGAGCCATCAATTACCGCGCTCCTCCAGAATCAATGAAGCCATTAAACCGGCGCGCGAACATCGGCCTCCATCCTCTCGTCGTATCAGCGCGCTTTACCTCTCCGCGTGCGCGATCTTTGCGCTCACCTTCACCACTTTTCCACCGGCCACGTCGACGGATTCGCGCCAATTAAACTCCTTAGTCCTGCGACGCGAAAGGATATCCGAGAAAATATTTCCTCGCTCTCCTTTGTCCGTCGAGTCTCGACGCCCGAGAGATGAGGAAAATATTTCGCGCGACTACCGATCGACGAGCACGAGCTCCGGTTTTTTTCCAACCTCGTGGAAAACAAGTTGTTTACTCCGTGGGCATTACGACAGGTTGTGCTCTTCCTCGCGCAAGCGGCAATTAGTCCTTGATCTTATATCGAAGAATATTCGAATATTATCGAAGTCGAAGGACGAGCATCGTCTGTTCTCCGTGCCTCTTCCCCTTTCTCCGCCCATCCCGTCTACCTGATTCCTCTTTCGGGCGCAGACAAAGCGTCCTGACATAAATAATTTATCTGGATGGCGGCGGGCAAGCTCGTGGTATATACCGGTGGTGGTATGCGTTGCATTAAATATGAAATCCAATATAAACTTTTCCGCGAGCGGGCGGGATGCCATCTCGGTCTTCCTTCGCGTTTCTCTACCCTGGCTACTCGCTCGTCACCCTCGTGTGCGTTCCCCGAGTCGAGAGCCAGCACGTGAGCTGGAGCGTAGGAAAGTTTTGCGAATTTGTGGAAATTTTGCAACGTAGTCGCTATATAATTTCGAGGAGAATTCAACGAACGGTGGAACCTACGTTCGAGGTGTGTTCGCGCGGTAGGAAGTATAATTTTCAAAGCGTTCCGATTGGCGATCTCTTTCTTCTCCGCAGCTTCGAAATGCCTCGTTTAAAATTCGGAAAGGCTTCACGAGCACGCGTACCTGCGGACGAGGTTTTTTACGCGAGCACGTTCAGAACCAGCGCGAATTAACAGGTCCACGCGGAGTTTTTGTTCGACGGAATAATTCACGCGTGCGCGGCCGACTAAAGTGTTAATCCATTGGCAAATCTATCGGCCCCGGCGAGGCTTATTGGCCGATACGCGGCAAGTGTATCGGGCTGCGTGAACTTTATTAGCCGACGGCTCGCAGAATCGCATTTGCCAATATTCTCCGGGTAAATTAATTAATACGTCTAACCGAAGCGTGCGTTGCTTGCGATATAAAGCACACAGCGAGTTAATTGTTATTGTACTCGCCGGTGAATGTTGAAAATTGCCATTGTGTAACACCGTGGCGGCCTTCCGACAGTCCACGAATCCACGATCGCGTTAATTAAACGTGTGGTGATTAATTGAGATTGAAAAAAACTGTCGCGCGAAACGAAGAACAAATTCCACTGATTCACGGTAATCGTGGACCGAGTGGAAAAACCCGATTCGGCAAGCATCGTGAACAATGAAGATAATGCGGTGGAACTTTGACTGGACGATAGTGGAAGTACACTTGCGGTTGGACGGGCTCGGAGGATGGTAACGCTTTCGCGGCCACCACCTCACGCCACCGAGAGGTCAAGTACCCTCCGTTCTCTTCTAACAATAAGACACGAAATTGTACGTAGGTCGATGCAAGCTTACCGTGCAATACGTCTACACGGTGAATTTAACCCTTATCGGTCGTTAGCTTTTCTTTACGCGATTCTCACTAGATTGTAGCTGGTTTCGGTAAATATGCGACAAATCTTCAGTACTATAAGAATAACATTTTTGTTAGAAATTATAACCGTTCGATAAATCATAATTTGTTATTTTTGTTTAATTAGAGTACAGCGTAAATTTATTTAGAAGCCCTCTTCTAATATAATAAGTCACTCCCTTTACGGTCGTGCCTAAAAACGTCGGTACACCGATATCCACCTTGTCATCCCCTCACGTGACATACGGCCACAGCGACAAAGCACTGTTGTCACGTAAGAGGTGACTTACGATCGTTAAGGGTTAATTTAACATCGCGACTGTAAATGCACCATATTCCGCTTCATTCGACTTTACACGATTAACGCGATTTATATTAGAATGTATAATTTTGCACATTATGACGTTACGTCTCGATACTTTCCATCCCGTTGTGTTTAAATAACCCACGAGTGACGCATAATTAATTTGAAGTCATTTTCCCGTACAAATAATTCTACTCGCCCGAGAGCGATCAATGCCCCGCGCAATTCATGTCGACGTGGAAAATAAGCTTCGCGTGATTTTACCGTGAAACTTAATTGGGATGGAATCGTTACGACGAGAAAGAGAATCGTTGCAACGAGGGATATTTAATATCCACTCGATAAAAATGTTTCGGCGAATCGTGGTTAAATAATCCCAGAACTTTTTACTACCTCGAGGATTCTTACTCGTAACTAATTCTACGCGCTACTCCCACGCATTACCACCAGTGCTGTGATTGCTAGTACAATTGTACTAGATTTAGTATCTTGACTCAACTATTAGCACGCTAGTACTCCTCAAGTAAATCTAGCACCCAGCGTAGATTTACACGAAAACCAAGCACCTTGTAAATCAAACTTTGCACAGTTTCTATCGCAAAGGAAACAATCTCTACATAAAACATAAAGTTCCCCTTTTCCCTAAATCCTTAACAAAAATCCCGAAATCTGCGCGAATTACATTAATTCTCACTTTCAAATCTGCTTTACGCGTATCCTTCGTATTTATCAAAATTTGCATGTAGTTTTATTTCATTTTTACTCTCCAACAATAAAGCATTGTGAAACTCTCGTTCGAAACTCCCGTCGTTTAGATGCACGTTAATTTAGTACATTTCCGAACAATAATTCCGTACGGTTTTTAATCCGTCCGACTTCGACCCACAAATCGTTTTACTCGAGAACGTAATATCACTTTTATTCGTTACAGACAGTCTTGGGTAAGATACATTTAAAATTTATGTCGATACAGATAGAGATACACGTGAAAAAATGTGTTTAGATACAGATACAGCTACACAATTTAAAATGTATATAGATACAGATACGCGGATACTTCAAAAGTATCTCAAATACATATCAGATACTTTTAAATTATATTTTGTCGTAATAAGGTAAATGCCTCAGTAGTGACGCTTGGAACTTAAAACTCAAAAAATAAGAATTTAGAAGAAATTAACGAACACGTTAGTTTATGCCAATAATAAGATTATTTATTTATTAATATTTTATAAACGATAACATATTTTTTTTAACCTACGGACAAAACATATCTGTAAACGTATCTGAAAACCAGTTAAGATACTATGTTTTGTAACTAGATACAGATACAAATACTCAAATTCGGATGTACCTCAGATACAGGCTTAGATACACAAAATGTATCTAGATACGGTATCTAGATACATATATCTAGATACTACCCAACACTGGTTACAGAACAGTGTGTTCTGTACGACCTGTGTGACCGTATGCGAAACGAAAAGTCTTCTGGGTGTGACGTATACAGGCGCATGAAATTAATTTCTGTCCTTTATCTGTGTTACAGAATGCCGAGACTAAACGGGAGCGGTTCGGTGGTGGAGGTTGCGCCTATGCGCCCCGTAAGCACGGCCGGCTAATAGCCGCACAGGCCATCCCCCCACACCCTGCAGCCACCCCAGGTACAATCATTTTCCATCATTTTCCACGTGTGTGTGGGTGTTTGTATTATGTGTGCGCGAGCATTCACGCGACACAGCAGCGTGACGCCTGAATGTGTCCAACGCGATCTTACCAGCGCCATCGTATATTCACTGTCACCGCGAAAGTGGAGTATCCGCGATAAGGATAATGTCACGCTTTCTAAACTGATCCGCAACCGAGGGTACCGGCGACAAATTTCCAATTTCTTCTCGACAGAATTTCGAGGGATCATTTTTTTTATCCCCTCCGCGATACGCGAAGGTCGGAAAATGGATCGAGGGTACCTAAAACGTGTCGAGCCGAGAGCGGAGAAATGTACATGCTCTTCTTTTCGCATTTTTTGTCCAAACGAATACGTCACTCGGACGAATAAAGATTTCGCGTCGGTGCCAAAAATTTCGACGATTAAACATTCGAGGAAGGGATCCTTCTGACGCACCGTCACATTCGATCCCATTTCGGAAAGGCTACACCGAGCAATGCATTCCTACGCGAGAAAGCTCTTCTTTATGTATACTCGGAGCGCGCGAGGATTTTCTCCCAACATTTACGACGGACGACTAATGGCACTGGCGCGTATCGAAACGTCCAATCGTCGATCGTGCGTCCAGTGGTGGTGGTAGGTGCTCAGAGCAAGGATGCTGGCAGTAGTCGCGTCCATTCCCAAGGGAAAGCATAGCGCCGGTTAACTGCAACACCGTAACACGCCTGCGCGTTACACGCCACCGGCACCCTGGCAACGTCAAGTGGGACAAGGACTACCCTCAAACTAGATTCTAGAGCGTTTCATTGTCTTTCGAGGGATAGAGGGAAGGAGGAGAAGCGGTATAGCAATTTCAGGTTATTATAGCACGCGACACTCCTATCCGTCTTCCTGTATCCACTCTCCTCCACTCACCTCTCCTCTTCTCCTCGTGCTCGTTCCAAGGACGCTTCTTCCTCCTTAAACGAATATCGAATTAACCAACGACACACGCGCCAGTTTACACGAGCCAGCAACGACTTTGTTTTTGCTTTTTTTCTTCCCAAAGACTTTCCTCTCGTCCCTTCTCCCCTAACCCAGCTGTCTCGCGAAGAAGAGTCCTTTATCCTCGGAGCCAGAACTAATTTCGAGGAGTAATCGCGCGAAGGAGTTTCGCTTTCACCTTCGTATCTCCTACTTTATCAGAACAGAATTGCGATGACGCAATCAGGGACGGACTAATTGCCACTGAATTAATCGTCCCGTCGAGCGAATTCTATTCTGCCGCGTCATCTTTACGCTCGTCGAGGTTTACGTAATTCTTACGTAGTCGGCGTAAGAGAATAGTCACGATGATATCAATCGTTCGCGTTATCCGTCTCATCTTCCGAGCACGTGCCGTTTTCGATTGGACCCTAGAAATTTCCTTCGAAATTGTCACACGCATCGTCGAATTTCGGCGCGATGCTTTTTACAAACGGATGCGCAGTATTTACAGTGGGTTCCGCGGGCGGCTCTCGGGGACGCGGGAAAATGGAATTTTTTTTCTCCCCGGAAACAAAGTGAGAAAGCAGGGCGAAACAATGAAAAGGCGACGTTAAAGAGATAGGAGAGAAAAAAGCCCGGGGGCTATTCAAGTTCGCTCTTACTCTCGCTTTTTCTCCGACTCCTTCTCGCACTCGTGTTACGCTCTCGCGCACGTAGAGGCGGGCGCGCGGATGTGCGCATGCCCACACAGACGGGGCCGGCAAACACCCGGAGTAACCAAACACAGAGAGAGAACCTCAGGCTCGTTCTGAACGTTGAACCGACCCAACCAACCACCACCACCACCCTCCAATTCGCCTCTCTCGGCTCGCGCGCGCGCGCGTGTGTTTGCGCGTCTCGGTCCTTTCGTCTCCACCTGGCATGCACGAAAGTGTTACGTGCTTTTTGAAACCGCAACGGTAGACCTTTTTCCCTTTATGCTTGCCGGCCCGACGGAGTCCCCGCGATGACGCTGGAAAAATACACAGTAAAACGCGTCATACGGCGAACGCGCGTTTACGGGCAACCACTTTGCGCGCGGCCACGCTAAATACGAGGGTATAAAACGGAAGGGCGATGCCGGGCATTCGTGGCACCCCCCCTTCGAGGAGGATTTACATTTTGCGCGAACCTCTTTCTCTCCGGCCACCGCGTTCAATGGCGCCCGGGAGCTTTTCGGTAGCGTAATTGGAATGCCGAGCTAGCGAAATTTTTCATCCAGACGATACCGTCCGACGGATGATAAACCGCGCGAGGTAAGAGACTGCGGATGAATGTTGGACAAATTGAATATCGCTGTACCGTTATTTCACGGTGTAATTAACACGTTGTTGATCGGGCATTAGTTAACACGCGTTTGCACGGCCGAGCGTTGTTGATCGGTCGCGAGTTAACTCGCGCTTGCACTTGCATTATCCATTTCGATTTGTGAAACGCCCGGTAATACGGATTTATTTAAATAATATGTATGTGAAATATGCGTAGAGATAATAGGTGAGGGATGATAGCTTCGGCGTAAAAATCGATCAATGATGTGTTTAACGCTAGATTTATCGAGACCAGTCAATTTCACTGGTTCAAATGGGAAATCGTGTTTATAAAAAATGTTCGGCAAATCTAGTGTTAACCCTTTGACTGCTAAAGGCGTAAATATACGCCCTCTGTATTTTTTTACCATAACACCTTTATTACTGTAAGTAATTACAGTATGGTAAAAAAATAAAAGTATAACACCTTTATATTTAATTACCGATTATTATTGAAGGAATGCACAAATTAAGTTAAGTAAATTAAAATAGCTTCAAAAGTTACTTAACACGTTCGCGAACGTAAATGCTATAGCATTAATTTTTATTGTGACGCAGAATGACATGAATGCCGTAGCATTCAAATTTTAAAGGCAATTATTTTGAATTTAATTTTGTATCACCTTAAGTTTTTGTAATTATTATACCTGTCAAGGTAATGACTAACCGATTCTTTAGGTATTTTCGTATTATCTTATCTTTTCTCTGTGTATTTACAAATTTGTCAAATTTCGCATATCACAATCATTTTAAAAATCAAATGACTGTCAATTTTTGCACCTCGCTGAAACTTTTACTGTCCGCGAACGTGTTAAGTTAAGTAAAAGAAATGGATATTTTTAATTTATTTGGCATTATTATTTTTTAAACCCTAAGAATGGTATAAAATTTCCGGGTACCGTTTTGATCACTGTCAGTGGACAACCAGTCGCAGCGACTGACACGCGAAAAAGGCGCAAGTCCCTATTGATGGATTCGTCCGAGAGCGCGCCACAGAAGAGTAAAGTACGAGATTCTTTGGTGATCGAGAAACCTCGAAGTCGACAGTTTGCTCGATTCGGCCTCGTATTCCGCGCGCGTAATAATATCGCGGAGTACACGCGCCTCCTCCACGCCTGGCATCTGTTTCACTAATTTTCATGCTGGACATAGAGCAGCGTCCGTGGTCTCTGTCGTGCTAAGAATACGATAACCGATCGTCCACGGGAGGGACGCTCGTGTAGGAAGGGATGGTGGGAACGAGGATCGTTTCGTCGTTCAACTTCCAATGTAACGGGAGTCCGGAAATCCGCTTTGAAACTACGCCAGATTTTCTCGCCCTCCGAAACTCTCGTGTCTCGCGTTATGTCCGCTCTATGTATTCGCGCACGTGCAAGAGACGAAGATTATCTTAATTCAATTCCCGTCGTACAAAGGACAGAGGCGCTGGGAATGATAAAACGCAAAGTGGAATATTCGCGGCCACTCACCGCGTGGTAAGTAAATTCACGGGGACAATCAATGGGCAAACCTCGTTACGAATTACTCGTTAAATCGCGCCCACGTAATCCACCGTCGGCCACGTAAGGTGGCGCGTAAATTCACAAACACCGCGATCCAATTTGCACTTCTCGAAAACTTCATTACCTATTTAGTCCTCTGAACGTTTTCCGTCCTATGAATACGAGAAGCGGTCGGTTTTCCCTAGGGTTTCGACGTTGCCGAGGGTGGGAGAATCCGTGTTGCGGATGCTTCTCGGTTACCGGTGGAACGAGAAGTTATCGAGGCACGCATCGAAGATCATCGAGATTCCCCAGGAATATTGTCCTTTCTCTGGTAAATCAGTTGACTCCGGATGATTTTTCCTTCCCTTCTCCCGCTTTCTCGTTTACTCGTGCAATTATCGTTAAACGGCGCGCGCTTTTCGTCTTACGAATATGGAGGTTGGCGCTTCCTCCTGGGATTGGTCGTTAGCGGATCTGGGAAAGGAGGTCGCCTCTCACCGTTGAACTTCGAGCTAAACTGGAATCCGGAATTTCGTCTTGGTAACGCGCCAAGTCTTCGTCCGTCGACTCTCGTCTCTTCACTCTCGCACACGCACAGACAGACAGACACACAGACACACACACACACACACACACAGATTCTCTCCCTACCGTCGCTGCTGCTTTCCTCCCTCTCCTTCACGCGGTGGATAATTCGTTAACGTCAATGGCCCACGGTGGTATGCTCGCGCGCCTGCTTCCTTCGACTTTCGCGCGCTCTCCTACGTCGAGAGGTATTTGCACGCGATGGTCGATCGAGAATCGACGTCTTTGAGCCATTAACGCGATTGAAGGTACGCAACGATGGTTTTCGAAGGTGTGCGAAAAGATGAGTTCGCCAGGGCCGAAGCTATGAGAATTCAGGGCACGTAGAAAGTTCTGCTTATTATTCGCAATTTCACGATACAGGGAGAATCCGAGCGAGCAGGTGTAGCTCATAAACTCGATCGAAAAAGCCCAGAAGAATACTCGTCGAAGAATTTCTAATTACATCGTGCGTGTGTGCCAGGCGTACGTTCGACAATCGTCGGAAAATGCTTTAAGTGATTTCGGGACGTGCAAAATTCTCGTCAAACGAAAAATGATTCGACGAAATGAATTCTCTCTCGTTCGGCTCATGCACGTACATTCGGAGAAGCTCTTTAACCTCGCGGCTCGTTCGCCCAACTTTTTCTCCCTCTCTTTTTCTCTTTGCAGAATGGGCAAGCGTTCGAGGATTGATCGGAAGGAGAGAGAAAGTTTTAAACATGCAGGAAGATTTTTCCGGGTGCTATAGCCTCTATTGGACGGCTCTCGGAGAATGTACACACGCTGCACGTAGCCGGTAACTTGTGCGATAACTCGAATCTCTCGGACGAAGCGGAAGGAAAGAGAAGGAAAAATTCTTCCACCGATTCCCTCCTACCGCCTTCTCGCGGGCAACTTGGACGGAAACTCCTGCGCGAGCAGCCTTCCGCCGAGTCTCTATGCGAATGCTCATTGTTTCGTAAACTTTTCGATCGAATCCGCGTCCCGCGGATTCCCTTTGAAAAGTTCCTTCATCCTATTGTTGGCTCGCGAAATGAAATGCGACTGATTTCTCCTGAGGTATATTTTTATCGAAGCCCGAAATTGTTCACCGGTTCCGAGTGGTGTCGCTAAAACTGGCCCTTTAGCGACTGATTAATACGATCCCATCGCGCGCACAACGGTCGTCTCCAAAATGAATCGTCGATGAGGATTCGATCGGTTCCAGGCGAGCGCAACTCGCTGATCGGCTGTTCCACGAATAACGAGTAGATTCATCGTCCGCGGCTCGTCGACGAGCACTCCAATTATTATGCACTTCCGCGCGTATTATTCGCGTACGAGCGGTTATCGGGATCGAGGGATTTAGAGTCTGGGGAAAATTACGAATTGGGCTACATCCGACGAGCGTAGGATCGTAGGACGATACGTGGACGTGTTTACGGGAAGGTACGTGGGCCAGGTGTCGCCTCCGATATTCGAGATTCATGTGAAAATTTAATCGTGCGATTACGCGCGAGTCTTCGAGCGGAGAGAAAAAATTCAAATTTGAATCCTCGTCGCGCTTCGGGACGCGCCGTAAACGGCCGTCCTTATTCCACGGAGAGGCACGTAATTTGAATAGCGTAATGAACGTTGCGTCCGCCTACGCGAAGGAGATTCTCGAGAAAGGTTAATTTAAAGAATTCGAATGAAACCGGCCGGATAAAGTGCAAGCTTCTTTTTTAAGCGCGGACCATCGAATCCGCCGTGTTTCCACTTTTTCTTTTCTCATCTACCATTGAGAGTATTTCACGACACAGCGATTGTTATCGGTAACGTCGAAAGTAGGATTCCACTCAATACGCACTCGCAAATTGACGAATCTCAATAAAAATGAACGAATTAATGAATATTTTATTAAGCTACAGGACCTAAGGCCCCATATAAACTTCCGAAAAATTACAAAAAACGAGTAACAAAAGTGTGAGAGAACAATGAACAACGAGGAAAGACGGATAATTCAATTGTTTCTCAACAAAAAAGAAATGAGTGGGTCATCGAACTTCATCGTCGATGAAAATTCGCCAAAGAACCTACCTCGAGTATCGCGAGAACCTCTCGACTCTAATTCCACGACTCTCCGTTAATTTCTTACCTCAACGCCCCGCAAATAATTCTCCATGTACTAGACGTAGCGACGTACCGAGACTTTTGCTAAGTCTTTTGCCCGTAGGGCTGCGTTCTTGTCGAATGCTTTGCCAGACGATGTAAAGCCCAGTTCCACTCTAGAGTCCTTTAAGGCTAAGGCTTTTGATCATTTGTATAGTATGTAACTCTCCCAACTGCTGTCAATCGTTAGTTCTAATTAATTAGTCTTAAGTTTTTCTTTATCTCTGTTCTCTTTTCTTCTTCTTTCTTTTCGTTTCCTATATGTGCACTGAAAAAATTGTATTCTTATCTTAAGAATTGACCACTCAAGTTTAGAATATTTCTGTTGGATGCTCTAGGTTACTTTCTCTCAGAGTCCAATAAACTATGATTGTTATCGTCATATCCGCAACCCAGGGATTTTTGTCAAACGATTTTGTTCTTCCATTGCTGCTTTCGATGCTTCGATAGAAAGCGCGCGTGTTCCCGGTCTCTGCATTCGCGAGCGTCGCAATACCACGCGCATTATCGTCGTCCAAGTCGGGCTTCGAGATAGAAAATCTTATTTGCAAAAGCCGTTTTCTCTTACGAGCGCCCGGGAACCCTTCGCGCCGCGTCGGTTAAAGCAAGTAGGAAAGTTCGCGTGCTACGCTCCACAGCACGTACCTTAAGCCCGTCGGGCACGCTCCTGGCTGCGCGGGGATCGGAGCGTAAGTCAATTTTTAACTTTCCGCACGGATAATGTGGAAGCATCCGTAGTCGGTTACCAGCGCTACTTATTTCGGAAAAGCACACGGGGCGAGGCCATCGTGTAACGAGGAAACGAGCGGGCGCGATTGCGCGAGAAGTTTCTTTTTACGTTGCCGCTCGCGTATAAACGAGCCAGAGAGAGCCGTACCGTCGAGATTCTCGTTTTAATCGAGAACAAACTTCCGCATCGATTGCAGGGATGAGATTAATCTTTGATACGAAACGATATCTCCCCACCGAAAGAATTCGCATTATCCGACTAATGAATTTAAAATCAATTATCCCCGTTCGTCGAATCGCGGTAGGACGCGGCGCTTATCGTTCCGGGACTCGTAAATAACGCGAATGAAAGAATAAAAAAAGAAGAAGAGAGAAAACAGTTGAAATAAAGAAATGGTGAGGCGCGACGCGATACTTTTTAATCTTCCACGAGAAACGGTAACTGTAACGTCGACAACGATACGGGTAATCTCTAAATCCGCGCGCACGTCCTCGAGAACGTGCGGCACCGAACACCCTCGTACCTCGCGCGTTCGCACGTAAACGCACACACGCGCTCACGAGTACCACGGCAAGGCGACATTCTAGCAAGCGGAACAATCCCGCGGAAATCGGGACGTCTGGCAATCCTGGGTATGATGGGTCGTTCGGGGATTATCGATGATGCATTTCCTGCTGCCACAAATACGACACGTCGCGGTGGAAAGGACGGGGCGAGGAGTGGAACGGGGATGAGGATGGTTCGGAGTGGATTCGAAGAGAGAGAGAGAGAGAGAGAGAAGCCAGGAGAAAGGGAGAGAGTGGCTGGAGAGACTGGTAGGGGAAGTCTACAACGGCGAGTCTCCGATGTGGGTAGGAGGGACGTGTTATCCGCGCATACCAGTAGCAGATATCGATTCGATAGTACGCTAGGACGCGCACGCGTGTCCTTATGCACGCACACGGACGCGCGCGGGAATTAAATCTGTGATAAATCGTGCGCGGCAAGCGTCACCGCGCCTCCCTCGATTTTTATTACCGGTGATTTTTGGAGGTGGACTGTTTTCGGTTCTCGGGCAAAATCGAGGCCCGACCGAAACAAGCGTGTACGCGAGGGACGATGAAAAGGACTCCGGTTGAGGGCAACCAGTGCCAAGCGCGAATTTCGATTGCGACTGTAATAGCATTCGCGAATACGGTGTAATGCGAACTCTGCGGCATGATATCGACACGGGGTAACGACTTTCCTTTGACGTTCCACCCGCGCCGAGTGTACCCTTCGGTTTGCTTTACCGCCACGTAACCCCGGTGGGAAAACTGTGCTCAAACGCGATCGAACGAAAACGCTTTCTAGTTAAAACTGCGTAATTTTCGTGCACCTGGCAATTGGCAGAATGCATTTTTCAGCTTGGCGCTCGTTCGCTCGGCACGTTGGAAAAAAGTGGAACTTTCCTCCTTCGGATAAACGGAATATTCCCGCGTCTTGGACTGTTAGGGTTTAGGTTATAAGGCTGCATTCGCGAGCCAAGGTGTTATGTGTTGGTAGCCCTGCAGCGGAGATCGCCGATTGTTAATATTACTAGCGAAGTGCTATGCTGGTCCATGCGTGTTCCGGCCAGTGCTGCCGCAGACGAATTAAAAAACGTACGGAATTATTGTTCGGAAATGTACTAAATTGACGTGCATCTAAATGGCAGGGAGTTTTGAACTAGAGTTCCGCAAAAATGTCACAAAAATGTGCGGGCCCTGAGAGCGCGTTGAGCTCCGTACATAATGTGTTAAGTAACTTTTTAAGCTATTTGAATTTACTTAACTTAATTTGTGCATTCCTTCGACAATAATCGGTAATTAAATATAAACGTGTTATACTTTTACTTTCATTCTTTTACTATAACACCTTTATTACTGTAATATTGACGGACTTGCGAAGGCGTACATATGCACCTTTCGCATATATCGATGGACTTGTGAAGGCGTATATGTACGCATTTAGCAGTCAAAGGATTAATCACGCGTTTTCGCGAAACCTCGCGGTAAGTGGAGGGTGAGCCTCGACGGATACCTCGTGAATTCATCGCGCGGAGTGGAGGAGGACGTCGACGATCGTCGGAGCGGGTTCGATTGAATTAGAGCCGATAGGCATCCGAGCGCGTCAGACGGAAGAGGTTAATCGGGCGCGCCGGGGTAAGAGTATCGAGCGAACGAGCGGGCAAGTTACACGCGATCGTGACACACGCTCGTGCGCGCGCGCGCGTATCGCGTGGAATTCGTATTAACCGAGAAATAGGCCGCACGTGTTTGTGCCAGTCCCTCGCGCGCCAATTCTAAGGTAGGCGGTTCTCCTCTTCTCGCGCTTACATTATCCTACCTTTATACGCTCACGCGCGAGCGCTCTCGGCCCTCGAGAGATACGCACGCGTCTCCTTCCTCTACCTTGCGCGCGTTGCGCAAAACCGGTTTCATTCGAGCCGCTTAATCATTCGGTTTCGTGCGCGAGCCTGCTCGTTGCTGCTGCGCAGGGCCTGTTGTTCCAATAAGAGCGAGACAACCCACTTTCCTCGAAACCGTCGAGCGGGCCGCGGGTCCACGGGCGAAGAAGCGCGCGCGGGTCATGAATTTTTTCCATTCCTCCGCGGAATCTTACCACCGTCACGGAGAGACGACCGTGAGGTGGAAGTCGCGTGGAACTCGAAGCTTCGCTCGACGAGGTTTCGAACGAATGGAAAGATTTGTAAAGTATCTGGGTTTCTTCTTACGTTTTCTATTCTAGGTGGAGTTTTTTTCTTTCATCGGTACAGGCGAGTGTTAACTCTTTGAGCGCTATGGGCGCATATATGCGTCTGTCGATGTTTTCGATCACCTACATAGAAGTATTACAGTTACTTTTGTGTGAAATTAATACAGGTGCATTCCTTAGTAACAGCATGGTAATAACGCTCTTTGATTATTTAATCTCGTGCAAAGGGATTACTATAACTTGTTACTACGTCCGCCTTGAATAGTTCAACAGAGTTCAGTCTAGGGAAAAAGCATTTCGTTCACAGCGATCGTCACCGTCCGTACGGACTGCATAGGCTCCGAGTATTTTGCACTCAAAGGGTTAAGGACGTCGACGTTGCCGTCTTGTATTTTGAAAAGATACTGGACACCGTTGGTTCGACGTTTTCACATTTTGCCGAAATACCGATGCTATCGTTAATAATGCCGCTTCTCTCCACTCGATTCCTGGAGAAGACACTTGGCACCGTCGATACGCGAAAACGTCACTCCGCGTAACATCTCGTCGGGTACTTACGCTTTAAAGCGGATAAAAGCCCGCGTCCACCGACTATTTTCGCGGCGTCACGACCATCCACTTCTTCCAGAATTCGAAAAACGTGGACGCGGAGTCTCGAAAGAGGCAGGTACCGCGATCTAGAGTGCGAAAAACAGATTTCCATAAATCTCTTGCGTCGCTTCGACCGTACGTGCGAAGTAAAGAAAATAGGCGAACTATCGATTCTTTCGTTAAACTCGAGTTCTTCGTTAAACTCGTGTCCTTCGTTAATCTCGAGTTCTTCGTTAAACTCGTGTCCTTCGTTAAACTCGAGTCCTTCGTGGATCGCGTATCTCGAGTCTAATTTCTCCGTTAATTCGCTTTTAACGTCTCGACGATGGTCATTAAAATTTCCACCGCTTCTAACAATAAGACTAGGTGAATGCGCTTCCGCGAATCCAAGCGCACCCGTGCCAGAGACTTCACGGAAGAGGAGGCTTCGCGCGAAGCGGCGCATTTCGAAACAATCTTCTTTCGCGCGTTGCTCCCGGGAGGCGCGCAATAACGCGCTTAACTTTAGTCCCCGCGTACTCGCGACGGCACCACCTCCTCCTACCCCGAGCTCGCTGATTTTGCCCCCAGCAATTTTCGAACATGCAAGGAGTTTTGCTATCCCGTCGCTCGCTCGCTCGCTCCTCGCACCCCACGATGGGCGCCCAGGGTCGTATAATATATCGACCGATTTATTGCCCCTGCCGTGCTGCGTGTCTCTCACTCTCTCTTTCTCTCTTCTCTTCTCACTCACTCGCTCACTCAATCGCACACTCTCTCTTTTTCACCTTGTTTTTTTATCGCCGTCCCTCCTGTATCCTCATCCCCTTCTTACGCGCGCGCCGACGAGGATTAATAACCCGATACGAAGAATTTTCCTTCCTCGTACCGCACGGGGAGAGAACGAGAAGTTTTATAAGTGTTTTACAACGCGCTTATCGGCGCGCTACCAGCACCGGGTCAGTGACGAGAATCGTGAATTAAACGAGCGACGCCAGTCGCGCGAGGAGAGAATTCGAACATTTTTCTTAGCGGCGCGCTTTAACAGTGTAGGGGAATCTTCGTCGGCGCGATATTTCTCGTCGTGGAATGAAAAGAACGAGAGAGAGAGAAAGAGAGAGGGAGAGAGAGAGAGAAGTAAAGGGAGCTGGAACGCGTGCCACGGATCCTTCTTCCCGTCCTCGTCCTCCTTCGGTGGATCCTCCGGGCTCCGTCCTCGATCTTCCCTTCTTCGTGTCACTTCGGAGATACTCGACGCTCGACCGGAGCCCCTAGACTATTCAGAGGAAGAGGACGAGAGGGAACGAGGGAGTTGAGAAAGATGCGCGCAAGAGGGTACCGATGAATATTCACCGCTCACTTTATGGTCAAATCATTTCAATTTATTCGCAGAACGGATTACGTCTGCTCAAGTGTTTCTGAGATTATTTTTCTTTCTCACTTCGACTGCCATGATGGTCATCATACGTGACCGGCCATGGTTTTTTCTATGGTGCCACAGTGGTCATCGGTGACCTCTAGAAAGATCATTAAAAAAATGATTATACTAATTGTAATTTACAGTACCTTACATCGTAACTTAGATCGTATTTTAACAAAAAAAAAAGATGCA
This sequence comes from Tiphia femorata, assembly GCA_944319695.1. Taxonomy (NCBI): domain Eukaryota; kingdom Metazoa; phylum Arthropoda; class Insecta; order Hymenoptera; family Tiphiidae; genus Tiphia; species Tiphia femorata. Next base: position 6,882,691 of record OX090899.1, read on the forward strand.
AAGTGTGGCGCCACGGACCATCCATGGAAAATCAGCGTGGCAGTTAAAGGGTTAACACTAAAAGTATCGACCGGTCAAAATTACCGGTTGCATCAATTTCTCGCAAGAAGTTTTTGTTTCACACGGAAACTTCTTTCGTCGACCACTCATTTTGACAGTTTTAGTGTTAAGGTCGATTGTTAGGGCCGTGAGAAGTTGCGCGTAAATAATTCTCCTCGATTCGTGAACATTAATCCGCTTATAAACGCGAGAAGGAAGGACTCTCGGAATAAAAGGATCTCTCCTTGAGATCCATTCGCGAAGTTTTACTATGTAATTTTACAGGTAGGTCAGCGCATCGCGGGAGTCGTCCCATCGCGTTCTCCAAGTACGATTAATCAAATAATGGAAGGATCAAGAAAGTTTCGAGATCTTTCGCGATTCTCGCACTTTCCGAAAGTTTAAATCACTTCGCTCGGGGTGTACCTTTGAATCTGCGTTACAGGCCGTTCTTCCTTTTCGGCGAATCCGATCGATGTTCCATTAGAGTACGACGAGGAACCTTCTGAAATCCCTTGCTCGACGGATTTCCAAAAATCTCCTTTCCCACCGGACGTTTCTCCTTTGGACTCGCGGAAATAACAGAGGATTCGAAAGTTTCAACTTTTCGGAATCGAGGATCGCGCAGCACGCCACGGAAAGGTGTCCGAAGGTTCGCTCGGAGGGTCGACACCTCGTCGGCCGAACGAAACGAGTGAAAACATTCGGGCCGACGACCCGATCGAAAGGTTTCAAGCAGGAGACATTATCCGGAATCTCAAGGCAACGGATTAATTTTCGAAAGTTCGCGGGCCTCGTTCACCTCTCTACGATTCCTCTTTCATCTTCCTCACTCCCTCCGCTCCATTCTTCCTTTCGCTTTCTTCCGTTCTCCACCACTTATTCTCCTCGTGGCTCCTCAATTGGAGCCTGGTACATGGGAATCGTACACATTCCTTCCTCCGACCTCTCTCCTCTCTCTTCTCCGGTCGTTTTGTTCTCCTCCACGCCGTCCCCTCCCTGTCCGCGGACAAGGGGTTGCTGAAAGTTTTCCAGGTCATTAGGAGGGAGCAACGCCGAGAACGAATGAGAGAAGGAACGAGAGAAAAATGGAGAGGGACGAGGAGAGAGCGGAAAAGTTTCTAGGATTCTGGCTCGACTTTCGTATCAACCCAATTCCGAGAATTCCGATCGTCCTCATCTTTCCCTCTTCCCTCGCTCTCGAATACGTGTTCTCGTAGCTCCGAAAGCACGGTAACTCTCTATCGTCGTGTTCCCACGCGAATTATTAATTCTCCTGGAACGAGGAGTCGAGGTGGGCTTTTAAATATGCAAAGGTTTTCCGCTGCGAAGGGTGAGAGAGCGGGATCAGGTTGAAAGAGACAAATACCGACGCGTAGCTTCCCGAAGGAGGATATAAGTTTGCTCGATACGCAGCAGACGCAACTGTTGTGCAACTGTTTGGTGAGTGTCTGCTGAACGCACTCCACTCGGTTAGCGCTACTCAACATGTTTAGGGAGCGGACGCCATTTTTTCCATGAAACTTTTTCTCTACTGCCTGAGCGCAACGTGTTGTAAAGCAATATGGCGAAACCTATGTGAAATATCTTGATGTAAAGAAAAGTTGAAATCGTCTATCGGAAAAACACCGAGTTCTAAAAATCTTGCTAATAATATCCAAATCGTCCATATTACAGGTTGCCTAGAATATTATATATAAATTTCGGTAACAATTATACACGTTGGATAAAGCTTATGACAAGACTGTGTTTGTAACTTTATTTTGGTTACAAACTATGTAGGGTCACGTGACACGCTATTTACGTTCCAAACCTCAAACCCGTTCAGCAGACACCATCTGTGTCACTAAGCGATCAGTGATCAGTACCTCAACAGTTTTGCAACTGTTGGAATCTGCTGAACGTGCCCTATGGACGCGTTCAGCAGACGCAACTGTTGTGCAACTGTTTGGTGAGTGTCTGCTGAACGCTCTCCACTCGGTTAGCGCTACTCAACATGTTTAAGGAGCGGACGCCATTTTTTCCATGAAACTTTTTCTCTGCTGCCTGAGCGCAACGTGTTGTAAAGCAATATGGCGACACCCATGTGAAATATCTTGATGTAAAGAAAAGTTGAAATCGTCTATCGGAAAAACACCGACTACAGCTTGCTTCGAATATGATATATAAATTTCCGTAACAATTGAATAGGATAAGGTTTATGACAAGACTGTGTTTGTAACTTTATTTAGGTTAAAAACTGTGTAAGGTCACGTGACACGCTGTCTACGTTCCAAACCTCAAACCCGTTCAGCAGACACCATCTGTATCACTAACCCGTCGGTGATCAGTAGCTCAACAGATTTGCAACTGTTTCAATCTGCTGTAGGGCGCCTATGAGAGAATTGAGAAGGACAATCGGCACGTGTTCACTTTATTTTGTACGCTTAGGTCAATTGTCCCTTGTGTATTCCGATAGAGCCGATAAGAAAGACGGAAAGTTTCTCCTTCGCTTCTCGTCGTGGGCATTCGATCGTCGACGGACGGTGGACGATCCGCAATCTCTAGTTGCACGCCGGTAAAGAGATCGCGGAGCTAACGATGTTTACGAGCTTACAGAGAAACTACGGAGAACTCGCCCGATATTGGCAAGTTAGCCACGCCAGCGGAGTCCGTTCGATCGCGTAAATTTGCGAGGTTTAATCGACCTCACTGCTAATGCCCCTGTTAAAGGCAAACTTTACATCTGACCCACCAGTCCGATTCCTCTCCTCCGTCCTCCTTCGTCCTCTTGACTCTCTCGGTTCGCCTTTATTTTGGGTTACAGGTTGCGGTAGACGATTACGTCGGAAAAGAACGAGCGGGAGGACGAGCGTCCCAGGCGTTTATTTTAAAAGTGGCAAGAGTCCAAGGTTTCTCATTTTTCAAATATTTACCTAGAAGAGGATTCGCGCGGGGTTGCTTCCACGATTTGCTTTAATACGCGGTGCTCCAAAAATTGAGTTCTCTCGCTTTTCGGATACCTCCTCCAGAAATGTATTCGTCTCGTCGATTCGACGTGGAACGATCGTAAGATGAGCTACGAATAATAATTCACCGGCAAAACTCGTCCGATAAACTCATTACGCCTTCGTCTCTTAGGCATTCTCGTGTTTCACCGTTGTTTACCTCGGCCCGTGGCACGGCGCGCGCAATTCTTTAAAGGTTTAAAGCCGCCCGCCAGAATGAATCCGGCGCTTGTGCATCGGCACGAACTTTTCATTTCCTCCCGCCCCTGCTGCGGCTGCTTTTAAAGAAACGGCGCGTTCGAGAAAAGGAGAGAAGTGGAGAAATGGCCGTAATAAAGCGTCGCGGCGCCGCGCCACTGTCCCGTGATTAATATTTACACACCGGGCGACGCCGTTCTAAATATTTAGATTTCCATTCTCTCTCTCCATCTCTCTCTCCATCTTTCCTCCCTCACGCGGCGTGTTATTGCGCCTCGTTGTTATTTCATTCTTTCGCACTCTCGTCATCCACCACCTGCCCACTCCACGAAGCGCAGGAGAGCACTTTTCCCCTGCATCCCCGAAACCAACGAGGGCTAACGAGCGCACGCTTCGAAGAAAATTTAGAGCGCCGCGCGAAATTAACGTTTTAAAAAAGCTCCCGTTCGCCGTGCGCCAGGAGGCCCACGGCTCTCGTCTATTCACTCTTAATACATCCCTTTTCGTTGCCGCGGGACCGAGGGAGTATGCGCGGCACACCGTCATTATTCGGTCCAGGACGGCTAAGCGGAATTTCTCCCGCCTTACCACTTTTAAATAAATATCTCGCGCGCTCGGCAACCGCGATCCTGCTTCGTATAACGAGTGGGGATTAACGCGCCCGCATTATTTACTCCCGGACGAAAATGAGGAACGAGAAAAATCATCCGCCTTTGCTACTTTATCCCGAACATCGTTCGTAGTAAAACGCGCGCCTCATCCTCGTCCTTCGCGACGGTTAACCCTTTAACTGCGGCGCGCTTCAGGACGAATCCATCAATATGGACGGCACAATTTTCGCATGTCAGTTGATGCGACTGCTTGTCCACCAAAACAGTACCCGGAAATTCGATACCATTCTTAGGGTTTAAAACATAATAATGGCAAATAAATTAAACATACAGAGGACGTATATTTACGCCTTTCGTGTATATTGATGGACTTGTGAGGGCGTACATATACGCCTTTCGTATATATTGATGGACTTGTGAAGGCGTATATATACGCCTTTAGCAGTCAAAGGGTTAAGGGATTACGTGGGTTTCAAAGCCAAAAAAAAGCATATCTTTTCGATGTTTTTAAAATATAACATATGAATTATTGTTTCATTGAAAATGTTGAGCACACGAAAGAGCAAACATGTGAACAATAATTAAAAAAAATTTCATCGTAAAATTTGGGAAATTCAGCCGGTGGGACCTGGTTTCCGGAGACCCTTCAAAAGAAAAGTGTCCTCGCGGCAGTCAGGATAACTTACGATAGCTTCATCTGAAATTGAAAAAGCACATATTTTCTGTTAAGTAGATAAGTACAGCTCGCGATTGAACGAAGGTTTTTTCCTTTCTTTCGATTACAACTAATTTTACAAGACTACACGTAGTGTAAATTGTACCGAAAATTGAACTTTTTCGCATACAACTCTGCGAAAAATTCAAATTTAATTTTTTTTTTAAATCCTTCGGCTTTGAAACCCACGTAACCCCTTAAATCGAAATGGAGAGGGAAGATGAGCGAGAAGTCGTTTCGGCCTCCTATTCTTGTCGCAGCTCGCATTCCACTATTGCGCATCTCGGAATTGTTACGGCAAGGTGTAAAGTCGAAACGGCGCCGATAAAAAGCCCCCGTAGGTAACGTAAGCTCGACGCTCTCTCCGATCGAAAGTGGAATCGGCGTGGACTGGAAGAGGAGACCGAGGATTCCGCTTCTACTCCGGATACTACGTCGACGATAAACTTATACCTTGGCAAAACTGCGTCGAATCGTAACGTTGACGCTTAAATGTTAATATCCTCGTTTTCACGATACTCGTGGAATTTGTCGTAGCTGCTCGCGTACGCGTGAGCATAAATTTAAACACGTCGAACATCTCGAGATTGTGACGCAGTTTTCGGGAAGCTCGTAGTTTCTCACGTCCGTAGGAATTTCGGCGCTGCTTTCCTCGTTTCACGGTAGGTACGCGTGCCAGCACGGTCGAACACGCTTGACGATCGATCGTGCCGATCTCCGTGGGTCGCGCGAATATCGATCGATCGTGGCTCCTATCGAAGGATCGGACCGATGGCACGCGGAAATTTCGATGCACGGGGTACCGAGGATTTTCTTGTCCCCTTCGGATCATCTCCATCCGCTTTTCCACTCCTCCCGGCCTCTCGTCGTCGGTTGCTATCGAAAATCGTTAAACGGCCAACTTTCGCGTCTCCCTCGATGGCCGATGAGATTCGAGAGATGGTCTCCGTGAAAGCGATACGGTCGTTGCGCGATACGAGGGTAGAATTATGGATTTTGAAGATGCCTCTGGCTCTTCTCCGTGTTCGTTTGTTCCTCGTTAGCGCCATTTTATCGAGTCGCATCGACGCCTCTGGATTCATACCTGCGGGTACGTTACGGTGATTCCTGAAAGTGGACTTTTCCAAAAGTTCTCCGATCAAGGTGGAACGATAAAAGCAGGGCTACCTTCGTTCGCGCTTCTTCCAAGGCGTGCGTGAGAGAGCTTACTCGGTAGCGACGCGTCTCTCGCCCGCTCAATTCGTTTTCTCTCCTCCCGACCTGGATTTTCCCACGGACGAGTTTACACCCGGCCGACTGTTACCGGGTTTACCCGGGATCTAGGTCTCGGGTCGGGGCGAACTCGAGGGAGGAGGCTTGCCATGCCGGCGCGTCGATCGACCTCGACTTAGGCCAACACTCGTCGCGTGATCCTCGCCAATCACGAGGTTTTCAAGAACTTGCCGACTGCCGATCGATACCACGGGAGAGCGCCCCGTCGTGCTTCAAATGTGCGGAGGCTCGTCGGGCGGGGCGAGTTTTTTCTTCTCTTTCTTTTTTTAAAATCGATGCGCACCTCATCGAGACCCCTCGATTCGAAAGATATCTTTTTTTCGAGATACTCTCTGCCCGACAACCTACCGTCCAATATCATCTCGATATTCATTTTATTTATTTATTTATTTATTTACCGTACGTGCGCATCGTGCAGAAGCGAAGTTGATCCTTGTGCTCGAAGTCGTTCGAGACGGAGGTGCGTAATAAAAAGTTTAACCAATCGAAAACCTCGTGAAACATCGCCAACCTTCGATTATTGCTTATTAACGTCGATTTATTAATCTATTCGAATTTAAATACTCGATAACCTAACCGAATCGTACATGCGTATCGTGCAGGAGCGAAGTTGATCCTTGCGCTCGAAGTCGTTCGAGACGGAGGTGCGTAATCAAAAGTTTAACCAATCGAAAACCTCGTAAAACATCGCCCACCTTCGATTATTGCTTATTAATTTATTTATTTATTTATTGACGGGACAAGCCCTGTAGTATAACAAAGATAGGTAATACATGAAAAAGTAAAGTGCACAAATAGAAAAAAAGAAGATATGGAAGATGAAATTACCGTGTACGGACAATCATCAAACATGCATCAGCACCTCGGATAAAGCCTTAGCTCGTACGGTCGAACGGCCAACGTTGAACAAATTAAAGTCAGAGCCAACCAATTATTGGCGATATTGCATACTCTGGAAATAGTGTCGGCATGACCTAACCCAGTGTGGTAACAATTAGGAATAAAAATCGCAGGCGTCCGAGTGGTCCTCAATGGCGCATAAAAGTTAATGTGTCTGAGAAGGTCCGGACAGGAAATAAGTTCGTTAATCAAACCGGTCAAAAAGACTAAATCTGTTACAGTCCTACGATCTTTAAGAGTATTAATCTTAAAAAAACGCATTGCCGGGCAATAATCGTGCAAGAAACGCGGCATCTTCTTGATTGTATTTAGAGGAAGGCGCGCGAAAGGTTTACCTTTCAATTTTATTGTAACACGATCGAGAGGGACGGCGTACGTCGACCTTCGTCGAATCGAGGGATGCGCCGGATTGTTGGCGCGCACCCTCCGTCGCCGATCGACAGATCGGATAACAGGGTAAATTGGTTTCGATCTAAAATCGGTATGCATATCCATTCGGCCGGGTTAGTCGTATTGTCGAATGCTAATACGGTGGTAGAAATAATAACTTTACTCGGAGAATTAATTAGTCTCTCGCGTGTCGCTCAATTATTGACGGGGCGCTAGACGAATGCACAGCGCACGTTCTCTCTCTCTCTCTCTCTCTCTCTCTCTCTCTCTCTCTCTCTCTCTCTTTCTCTCTCCGTTTCTCTCGCAGCATGTTGAATTGTGATGAATTATCGACCCCAAATGACATATAGAATCGATTCGTATCCATTACCTTCCCTCAACCGGTCGGGTTTCCGACCTATCGACGTCGCGCTAAAATACTCGCCATTATTTAGGAATAGATCGAACAATGACATCCGTAATAGTAAACAATACGAGTGGAGGTCGCTTTGGAGCGCGTTTTATCGGCGAGTTTTTCATTTGTTCCTCCGTTTCTAGGGAAGCTCACCATTCGTTATTGTTATTCCAACGACACGCTTGTTTTTACGGGGCGAATCAAGAATCGATTTCGCGACGTGGAGAGGTGGAAGGATAACCACGCCCGCGGAGGGATGAGAAATATTCGCACTGGCGAAAATTTACGGGCATCCATGCCCGTGAAAAATCTAACGTGCGATTGAATATTTGATATCGGCTGCGAAGAAAGCAGTCTTCCTTCCGCGCGAGAAAGTATCGCGAGAAGAGAAGTCGTTTGTTTTCGGAATGAATTTGCAAACGGGAGAGGCAATATTTCCACCGGTATTGGACCGCAAAATAGATGGCAGCCGTATTTAGAAGGGAAGAAAAGTTTTTCGCGAGATTGAAACTGCAATTGGTCGATATCGTGTGAAGCTGTGAAAAAAAGATGACGCGTCGTTGGCGATTTAACGTAACGAGGTCGGGCTAGAATTCAAATGTATTTTTCAAATTTTCTCTACATCAACGAGTCACGAAGCACCAATGCGGAGAGTATTTAAAAATTGTATTATATTTCCGGGGAATTATTGATTCGCGTTTTAAATGTTAAAACGAGCCGAGGCTGACGCTCGTGCACGCGTAACGAATATCGATGTCGGCTGAAATCTTCCAATCGCGATGTTTCGCAAAATGTCTGTAATTAACACCTGAATACGCCGTTTTCCCAATAATCCCGGATCGCGTTAATACGCAGGGGCTCCGATTCTGTTTATTCGAAATTATCGACGCGTCGAAATATCAAGTACCTCGTAAGCTTCGCATTTATTTTCAACACGTCGCGTTACCGTCGTTATCAAGATCAAAAATGAAAAAGATCGAGCTCGACTTTCCACGCATAGAAGGTCGAACATTTTTGGTATGCCCACGCGTTTCATCCTGCTCAATAAAAACGGCTCCCCGTTCGCGATTCGTCATTCGAAGGAGCGTGTCTAATTGCAAATTAGAGGAGACATTAGAAGGAGCCAGTCTGGGTAGACGGTTCTCGCGACACGAAGGAACGCGATGCGTAATATGAAAAAAGAAAAGTTCTCCTTTCTTCGCTTGGGAGGGGAGAGAAAATAAATGAGAATCGGGCCGAGCTGCTCTGCCGCAACGGAGGAGGGTAAATCCTAGCAACAGAGGGGATGAGACATCGATCTTTCTCACCCTCGTTTTCGAGATAAGAATTGTCCTGGTGGAATTGCGCGAGTGGAAATATTTCTCTTCGGGTTGGTCGCGTCCCCCCGTGCGTCAGGCGCACGCGTCTCAGCAGACACGTACCTTATAGGTACAGATAGACCTTAAACGACGATTTACACGTATCATGGGGAATGGGTTAGAATCACCGATATTTATGGGACGTCGCGTATTCGAGGACGACCATTCGCATATTTCAGGATAATCCTAACGATTCTCAATCTTTTCGCGAGTCATTCTCGCGCCAGGACTTTGGAGACACACCGCTACACAACGTCGGGCACAGGGTCTCGAGTATCCACGAAAAGAGAGAAGATTTCTTTCCCGTGTCCCTCGGCTCGCGGCGTTTCTCGCATCCGTCATTCCCGCGGTAACGTTCGATACCTAACGTGCAATTTACATAATCTCAGGAATTTCCGTGTCAAAGCCGTACGGGCGTTGGCATTTCGATATACCTATACGGGACAGCGAGAGGTAACGCTTTCGAATAGGACGTAGCTGTCGCCGAAGCATTAATTACTTTAATCCTGGCGATACCACGCGTCTGGTGTTGCGATTTCGCCTGCGTTCCTCGTCTCGCGTGTACACTCACGCACGCGCGTGTCTCTCCACCGAGAATTAGCAAGAAACTTTACAGGAGTATTATATAACCGGCTCTCGGAGAGAGGAAGACCGGGGGATTTCTTATCATTTAACGTACTCGCGCGGCAAGCCGCAGCCGCAGCGGTCGAGGCGGGCCCCGGCTTCATTCCGCGACATACCGAGCCGCGTTACTTCCGCGAAAGTCTCTTTAAACGTGCCGTGCCTCGTCATTAAGACGATCGCGGCTAATTTATTCTCGGAGTAACGTACCTGCGCGAAGTCCGCTTCCACCGATACTGTGTAAGCGCGGAGTTCGACGACGTTCGATCCTCTTTTTCTTTTTTCTTCTTTCGACGAAAGGCGGAACGTCGCGAGCATAGACTTATACACCCAATTATTTTTTTACACGATCTACCTTTATCCGATTTTGAAATAAGACGGTTCAGCAATAAGAACAAATACTTTTTTCTACACGAATCTTTTGTTCTAGCACGAATACCAAAAATAATTCTGGTACTTTTCCGTTAGCCGGGCGCAAATGTCGCCAATTGTGAATCAAACGCGAATGACAAAGCTGTTTATCGTAAGCAAAACAAGTTCAACTATGAACAAATATCAATGAATTGTAAACAAAACAGTCTTTTTAATTCTAATTTTGACGGTGTAATCAGAAGTCGGTCGGTTTATGTAAGGTAACCATACGTCCCAAATTTCCCGGGACAGTCCCGATTTTTTACAACTTGTTTTTTGCTCCCGAATTTATAGCATTTGTCCCGAATTGTCCCGAGATACAGTAGGATGAGAATGTCAAAGTTTAAATGCATATATTGTAAGCGACGACGGCTGTTGACAGGCTGAGCGACGCCGCGAGTCGCTATGCGCGATTAAAACATAAAGGGAAATTATTTATTTTTATTTATCTACATTCCACCTCCACCACAATAACAATAATAATAAAATACACGATTCTTTTAAGTTGTGAAACATACCCCCAAATTTACCATATGCCGGATGTATTTTTTTACACGATTTTTGTTTGCACGGGTTTCTAAGGAACGTATATACCGTGTAAAAAAAGAGTCGAGTGCACTCATAGACTGCGCCTACTTATGGGCGCGTTGAAGACTACATTGAAGGACAGAGATACAGCAAAAGTGAGGCCTTCTCTCTCGCTCCACGTAATTTCTTCTTCCCCCCTTGTCGTCACTAAAGCTACCAAACGCAGGTCAAATGACCGTTTTACAAGGGAAATCCCCATAAGGAAAAAATCTTCGGTAGGTTTAGTGTTAAGGCTCTCTAACTTTGACTATTGTTCTCTCGTTTTAACGTAGTCTTCAGCGCCTCTCGCAGGACGCTCGGTCTATGAGTATAAGTCCACGATCGCGAGACAGACTTCGATTATTATTCCCGTCGCGTAATTTCAATAGTCGAATTCATCGAGGCACGCGTTACTTCGCGGATAATGGACGCGATCGAATCGTTGTTCGAAATCGTGCGAACTCGACGGTATGGAAAGAAGGTTTTAAATTTAATAAATTTTGACGGGCCGCCGTGAAATGATATTGTTGTCGATAAAGGTGTACCGTTACCGTTGAACGAACGACGAAACGGGGCCGGTATTTAGCGGGTAGCGCACGAACGAACGTTTATATTTAATCGAACGAGCCGCGCCCGATGTTGCGCGCAATAAAGTAAATTGCCCGATGCAAATTCAATTTCAATTCGCCGTCAATGCGAACCGTTAATTTTTCTCTCCGCCTGACCCCGAAGTACCTACGTCATCGTCGTAACGCACCCGTCGCGGCTTGGGCTCGATTGAGCGAGGACAATTCTATTCGGAAAATTACACAATGTTCGTTGATAACGTTCCACGCATTCTCTTACTTCCTACAAATTCCACGTTCTGTTACATGTTTTTTTTTTATCTGGAAAATCCATAAATCGCGCAGGGCTCCGTCCATTCCTCTCTTATCCGAGTCAACGAGCGACCTATCTTCGTACAATTCTTTCAGGCACCGTGACCACCAGTCCACTCCACATTTTCGAATCATTAATCCGCGCTAAGGGCCCATTAACATAATCGCATTCCCCCGCGTTCGTCACATTCGCGCATTTACATATCGAACTCTTCGTTGCGCCAATAAATTACAGTACCGGCGCTCATTCGGCATTTCGTCGATTCACCGTGTGCGCGTGAGAGGAAACGAGGAAGAAGCTCGCGCGCTTTTAACTCTTCCACGTAATCTCTTCTTCAGTCGCGACTTTTGCCAAAGAGTAGGAATGGAACGAGTAGCGACACTCCGACGAAGAAACCACTTTTAAACAGAGACGAACGTTACTATCTAATAGGTTGGTGCGTAATTATCAGGCGTTCTTGAAACACTATTTACGTGAAAGAAGCCGACCTAATATTTAAAGGGCCGTGCCTACACCCCAATCTAATGTGGCGTATAAGCGGCTCGTATTAATACTAGAAGTACCGACCGGTCAAATTCATATGGAAACTTCTTAATTGACCAGTCCTTTCGTCAGAAAGAGCGTTTATTTTATCACTAGGATTAACATTTTTTTCATATGAAAACTTCTTTTGTTGACCACTCATTTTGACATGCTTGGTAGTTTTAGTGTTAAAATCCTAATGTGACGTACGTGGTACGTTACGTTAGGTTAGGATTAGGATTACTTCAAAGATATTCTAGAAAATATTTAGTAGACTATTAATGGCACTATACAGAGAGTAATAATACATACATATACGTATAACGAGTCACATTAAGTTTAGTCATTTCAAATAACCCGCTTGTCCGCACGACCAATTTAAAGGGACAACGCATGGAGGAACGTCAAAGGTACCGCTCGAAGAGGTCGCCTCTCGTATCCCTATACTCTTTGCTTTCGTTCCTCTTTTCCCTTTATACGATCCACGACGATAAAGCGCGTTAGTCGCGCGTATCAATGCGAAACAGTCGGTAGGATTATACGACGCTGTTCTTCCAGTGGGGAACTGTAGGTGCGAACGTGCGCGCCCGATGAAAAGTATCGCGCGGGTGAAACGACTTGTGGTAGGAGAGGGAGCGAGAGGGAAAAAAAGAAGAAGAAGTGCGTTCGATGGTGGGGCGCCGGTGCGCATTGCATCGCGGTCACACGAATGCAATATGATTCGCAGCTCGACGCCGGTCACTACCTCATAGAATATGCATGACATGCTAATGCCGCTTGTACCTAATCTAATTATACAGTACCACGCGACCGTCGCCAAACCCCTGCCCGCCCCGGACAGTTTCCTCGTGCGGATACTACGCACACGCAGACGCACCCATTTCGTCCTGAATTACCCCCCCCCCCCCCCCTTGATGCATCTTCCGTCTTTCGTGGCACTTTTCGCACCTCGAGACAGCATCCAATTCTCGGAGAGCCAATGAATGCCGAAGCTTTCGGGTACCGGTGGATTTCCATGCGATACTTTCCAGTGCCGGAATTCTGTAACTCCGTAACGACAAATATCGCTATCGTTATCCATCGATATCGATAATTATCGCAAAAGGTATTGGTTATTCGCTAACTAATAGTCAACGAGAACTCTCGATAATCTAAATCGTTAGATTCCGAAAAGCGTCGAAGCCAGCAAATTTTGGACAATTTTGTACTGACATAATTATACCCTAACCCTAACCTTTTGCGATAATCATCGATATCGATGGATAACGATAGCGATATTTGTCGTTACGGAGTTACAGAATCACGGCACAGGGGACAATCAGAGATGACAAATGCGCGACGATACTTTGTCGCTTATTTCAATTTACGTACACCCAAGTGCGAAGTCGGTGTCCCCTTGTGGTACTTGAACTGGCCTTCCACCGTTCTGAGCAGGCCGTAACAGATTTTTGCAATCTTCTGATCAGAAATGATCATTTCGTTGATGTATTTTATTGCGAATAAAACGAATAGTACGGAGAAATATGAGATTTCATGGTGAAATCAGACTGGCCGAATAATTACCAAGAGGAGGTTGCTCGGCTGTTCCCAGGTGCGAGAAGGACAGCCTTATGCGAATATTTCTGCCTAAAAATCCTTTTATTCGCAATAAGATACATCGAAATGATAATTTCTGATTAGAAAATGGCGAAAATCTATCATATTACAACCAGCTGCTCAGAACGGGAGAAGACCGGTTCACATTCCCCCAGTGGGACACCGACTTTGCACTTGGGTGTACACGCGTAGGTGAAGCGCATAATTACTCGCGTATCGAGATCACAGATTCTATTTTGTCAACGGGCGTTTAAATTCGCGATCCTTACCGAGAATCATTAAGATTTCACGAATTCGTTTGATATCCGGACGAAAGCGAAGACCAGGGTGGAAACGTTGAAGAGCTTCTCCGTGCGGGCACGGTCGACTTCAGTTTCCACTCTCCGTTCTTGCGTCCCTATAAATTCATCTAGCCACGCCGCTCTTCGTTAAGCTCGTTAGGAAGGAATATAGATCGTGGGTATTTCTGGGCGCGGGATGGCCTGAAATTGCTACGATTTCGTTCCCCGACGAATCCGTAGGAAAAGTCGAGAGCATCCCCTTCTTATCGCGCCTCGAAGCATTCGGGGAGTAGGACCGATCGGTTACGAGGACGAAACGTTGGAAAGTGAAATTTTCAACTCGCCGGAAGAGCTAACCGTTTCGTAGGTAACTTTAAATCGCTCGTTTCTCGTAGAGCGGGATATCTCGCTTCCGAATACCTTGGCAGAAGTGAAATTTCCATGAGAACTCGAAGTTACGGGATTTTCGGCGACTTACATGCCATCGTGGTACATTACGTGCATTATGGAAGCTGAGAGAACACGTAGTAAGGAAACATCGGGTTAACATCTTAGTCGGCTCTCTTAAAGATATTGTATTTCAACGTTGCCCATGAGGTAGCAGGGCGCGCCGAGGTCAGATAAAGTATTCGATAAATCCTCCTGCATTACGGCGTACTTATGCATTATGTAATTAATGCTTCCGTGCCGCGGTTACACGTGCATCGGGCAAACCCAGCTGGTGGATAGGAAGGGAGTTATTTATCGCACTCTCTCTCCCTCTCTATCTCTCTCTCTCTCTCTCTCTGTGTTTACGAAGGAGGCATAGTTGAGGTAAATAAGTCGATCGCGGTGTCTTACGAGATACAGGGCAACGCTGGATAGGTAGTTTATATATTTCCTGTTTTCGAATTTACACGTGAATAGATTTCCCCGCTATTCACTTCGGTGCTCGCGCTCGTTTCACTTGGAACTTAACTTCGTCGGGCTTCGATTTCGCTAATTACCTCCTTGCGAAATAATTCGCGATCCGAGATTTTTTTCAGTTCAGAAACTCCAGGATATTTTTCTCTTTCACAAAGTAGCTGAGAATTTCGATCGTTTCGTAGAAAATTCGTCGGCCTTAAAAATGTCCATTCCGAAGAAATTTCATTCGAAGTGGTACGTCGATTTGAGAGATAAAGTTGTACCCGGGGGGTCCGCCGCATTTACGATATTCACCGATCGAGGATGCAGTCGAATGTAAATATTTAAATGTAATTAGCTTTCGATTCGTTGTAATTTTTAAGAAGTGGCGAGATGCTCGAGTCTCGAGCATCGTAGATTTAGATTTCTCGATGCAACGTGTACGCGATTAGACGCGCTAATTTCCCATGTTTATGTTTCAGGTAAGGATTCCAAGTACGAGTAAGCCTGGCCTTAAACGACCTCGAGAGAATGCTACAGTGCGTGAGTTTTCTCTGTTACGCAACGCTGACTCGAACAGCGGTGTCGTAATGGACTTTTTGAAAATTCATAGTAAGCCGAAGCTCAGGAAAGCTGAGCAAATTGGAATTATTTGACATGCGCCGGTGAGCGCCGTGATATAATTCCCCGTTATGTTATGAAACGCGAGATTATTAGCGTCTTAGCCCGCACTAATAAGGATATTGAATTTCAACATTGCAATAAGATACTGAACCGTACGTGCGCATCGTGCAGTAGCGAAGTTGATCCTTGAGCTCGAACTCGTTCGAGACGGAGGTGCGTAATAAAAAGTTTAACCAATCGAAAACCTCGTGAAACATCACCGACCCTCGATTATTGCTTATTAACGTCGATTATTAATCTATTCGGATTTAAATACTCGATAACCCAACCGAATCGTACGTGCGTATCGTGTAGGAGCGAAGTTGATCCTTGCGCTCGAAGTCGTTCGAGACGGAGGTGCGTAACAAAAAGTTTAACCAATTGAAAACCTCGTAAAACATCACCGACCCTCGATTATTGCTTATTAATGTCGATTATTAATTTATTCGGATTTAAATGCTCGATAATCTAACCGAAACGTACGTGCGTATCGTGCAGGAGCGAAGTTGATTGCGCTCTAAGTCGTTCGAGACGGAGGTGCGTAATAAAAAGCTTAACCAATTGAAAAGCTCGTGAAACATCACCGACCGTCGATTATTGCTTATTAAAAGAGATAGCGCTCTTTTTGTGTGGTTATCGCGCTCCTCCGCACTCAAACGGTTAATGTCGATTATTAATTTATCCGGATTTAAATGCTCGACAGGTCGTACCATCTTCGTAGGATCGACTTTCCGTGAGAAATGCGAAATACGAGGTAGTCGTAAAAAGGAAAGAATGAATTCGATAATCTTAATTAGCCGAAGCTGTGGCAAATTATCCAGAGGTTGGCAAGAGCTTCCCGTTCTTTCTCTGCTTTCCCGCGACGGCATTCCGGCCGCGCGTAATAACGAGGAAGTGGATGTAGGTCAGTAAGGAAGAGCAATTAAACTGCGTCTGACACACGTGTTTCGCTGTATCAAACGACGTTACACGCTGCCTCCACTCCTCTCGCGGTGCTCAGTCAGCGCTAAAAGCGCAACCATTTCGAACACTGTGTTTGTTCAGGGGCGCGCGGTGAGAATGAGATTATTATACCAGGTGTCTGGGGATCGGCGAGAAATCTCGGTAGTGGAAGGCAGAGTTCCGTGAAAATTTCTCTTCCAAAAATAAGCCGACGATCGTGCTGTAAAGTCTGCCTCGCTGTTCGACGAAAATTTTCAGAAACGTACGACGTAGCGAGCAACAGCAGGCCGAATGTACGAGAGCGAGAAATAGACTGGAGATCTTTAACCGTTTGAGTCCCAGTGGTCAATTGAAAAACACGTTCGAAAAATCTCTTGATAGAGCTTGTCTTAATCAATTGTTTGGAGTGCCAAGCGCTCGTATTATGTTGCGTCGAAAGAGACCATTCAACGCGATAATTGCAAATAATGAAAAAAAATGTGTTTGTTGCGTCATTTACATTAAAAAAATAGCAGCTACGTGATATACGTGCGTCAATAAAGTTGAGCGCTCTACTTCGACTCAGACTGTGAGTGTACCTTAGTTATCGATATTTGTAAAATGTGCTGAGCTTTTTCG
Source organism: Tiphia femorata (assembly GCA_944319695.1). Lineage (NCBI taxonomy): Eukaryota > Metazoa > Arthropoda > Insecta > Hymenoptera > Tiphiidae > Tiphia > Tiphia femorata. The sequence goes on from OX090899.1 coordinate 6,899,540, forward strand.
ACATGAAATTTGAAGAGCGTGATCGCGCCGCTTGGGATTCAAACGGTTGAACAACGTAATACATACCGAGTAGCTCGTCTCATCGGCACTTTCTCGCATTTCCATTTGCATTTTCCAGTTAAAAAAAAATCCCCTTTAAAGTTCGAGCATTATCGCTACTCGAAGCAGATCGCCAATGGAATCGTTCGTTCGCGCGACGCTTACGATCCGACGATGACGCTCGCCAAATTCGATATCCGACCAAAATTACTCCAATCGGATCGGCGAAATCAAATTTGCTCGTCGTCGTGGCGCGAAGAGGGGTAGAGAAGAAGGGAAGAGAGCGTATTGATTGCGTTATAAGGTGAGATTGGCGTATCGATAATCGCTCTAGGGAAATTTCATTGGTGTAGGTGGGTCAAGGTCAGCCGCTACCGGAGCTACACCATGCGTGGAATCGATCGTAATGGCCTATTACCATTCTCGCGCGCTACGATTATTGTCATCGGTAACACGATTTTTACGAGGGCAATTCGGTGGACGGGATTCTCGTAAAAAGCGAGCTATCTCGCGTAGGTAGGACGTATAAAAGAAAGAGAAAGCGCGCTTTTATATCGAGCGATCAATCGAGATCAATGCGTCTCGTATGCAAGCGCGTCTATGGAACTCAATTGCAGCTGATCGTTCCGCGAGACGTTGACTCTCGACGCCGCCTCCGACCACCTGGAACAGAATCTTTAGCGTCGATCCCACAAGACCCCTCAAGGTCAATGAAACGCTCGCGAAAGGTCTCGAGGGGTCGACGGTCCTTTGGATTTTTCCACGCGGTTCTACGACTCTTCGAAACACTCTCGGGATGTTTTACCGCATTTTCCTCCCGAGAGAGCTCGTTGTTTCGTCGAACTTTTGAAATTCTTCTTTCCATCGTGAACGAGATACCACCGAGTTTCCATATCGCGTTGAATCGTATCTTCGAAAATTGTTACACGGAGTTTGCGAAAGGTATCGTTTCGATCGGAACGACTCACGGGGTTTTTCAGCTCGTATTCAAGGAAGGTATTCTCGAGATGACGTTGGGACGAACGATCTTCCGTCGTAACAATGTCGTTGTTCCCCTTGCTTATCGGCCTCTCGACGTAATCTCATCGTGAATTCCAAAAGTGAAGCCAGACCCAAAGATTTCCGGCCGGGCTTTTTACAGCTGAGGAATAAAAGCCCAGCTTCGACGCCCACGGCCAATTAACGCGAGAAACGACGAGAATCGAAATAAAAAGGTGGAATTTACGAGGTCCGAAAATTTTTTAAGGCATTTCCGGGCCTGGTCGTGGCGAGCGAGAGTCGGAGCGCTTGCGGTTTACCAAGCGTTTTACGGGAATTGCTCGTCCTTTCCAAGAAGACTGCCCGTCTCCCCGGACCAGGTTCATTTGTCGTTCCAAACTTTTGGTTTGCCTTCGCAGGTCCGCTGACTTTGCAACTTGAAATTCGTTCTTCCATTGTCTCGAACGTCTGAGACTGTTTACGATCGATCCAGGCAATGCTCGCTCAGGTCGAAAATATCAGCCGCCAAAAAGAAGTCGTCGAAGAGAATAAAGAGAAGGCGCGCGCGCGCGGACTTTTCCTTTGTTCGAAAACGAAACGGTTCCGATCGTTGGACGCTGGTTCGCCCAGTTATTCCTCAAAACGATGACGGGGCCGCTGGCTGCCAAGATAAACGGAGGGCGAAGCTACGCGCAATGCACACACGAGTGCCATTGAAAACTCGTCTAGCCACAGGAGCGCACTGTAGGTCGCGATGACTGGGTGATCCTAAATATAGTCGATGAGAACGTCGCCTTGGCTATTATTAAGCCGCGATCGATGTCGAGGCGCTCGTACCGTGCTATTCCCAGCTGCGCTTCGGAAGAAGGACGGAGACGGAGCCTCGTCGTGCTAAATAAATTTATAATTGCGCCTTCCTCAAGCCTGGCCGGCATCCTCGAGGCTTTTCCGGAAGGGTGGACCGCGTAGGACAACGATGCGTTTTCCGGAAACAACGAGACTGAACTATTCGCTCGCGCTACGGCCTCGCTCTCACGAGGAACGATACGGTGCGTCGTAAACGATGCCTATGGCCTGCAGGACGCGGCGCAGGCTTGTTCGTTGTTTTATGCGACCGGAAATTACGAGGCGAACCCGAGAGCTCGGTGTTCGGTAGTAACGAAATTTGTGGACGCGGTCGACGGTTAGGTGGAAGTTCGCGCGGGATCGCTGTACCAGGGGGATAGTAAATTTCGCTTCTGACATTAGTTCGTTTCCGTTGGCACTCCTAAGAATCGAGCTCGCCGAAATGCTTTTGAAGGCCACTTTCCTCGTGCTTACGGCTTGTTTCTCTTCGTTCGTTCGTCAGCTTGTTTTTACTCTCTCACGGAGAGTCGAAACATTCTAGAAGAAAGATACGACGGTCGTGATAGGATTCTCAATACCTTTCGATTAACTCTCGCGATACATCGCGCTTACAGCTTTTACAATTATTTAGCACGTGTAAGATAAGAGAGGCCACGATAAGAATCGCAACGACCCGAAACGTTAGACCGAAGGAAAAACTCGCTCCCCTAAGCTACACGGTCACGAAAGGGAGCCTCGACTACAATCGATACCACCACCCTGGCGCAAGGTCATCGGTTTGCGAGTCGGGTATCCACTCGGATTAGACGAAGAGCTTAGGGGTGTATCGAATTTAACGGAAGCATCGACGACCGAGGTCCATCGATATTCTTGAGAATCGATCCAGGCGCGAATCCCGCGAACCTTCTCCACTCCCTCGATGCGTTAATTCTCTAATACAATTTTCTGAACGATAAGTCACTCCAGGCTTCAGGAAAAATTAATCTCCCTGGTCGATTGATTCGATACTCTTGTCGAGAAGCTTCGTTCCGTTTTCCATCCACCCTCGTCTCAAGGAGATTCGATCGAGACGAGTCCACTTCTCACCCCCGGTGGAAACACCCGTAGACATGAAGAACGGATGGCAAGCGAGCGAGAGTAGGGAGAGCGTGCATTTCCGCGGTGGCGCGATTTCCTGCCTAAGTATGGCTGAGATAAATCCCACGGTCGGTTTATCGTGGCCGTGCTATTGTGTCGCCTCGTCCACCACTCTCCCGGCACTCTCCTGCGTGCGCGTGGAAATATCGGAGCGTGTTTCGACTCGCGGCCCGGAACATAAAGTTCGTTGGTAGCTACGTGTACGTGAGGTGGAAGTGGAGGGTGGTGCGCAGGTTATGGCGCAAATAAGGCCGTGATACGCCCCTGCATTGTGCCACCGTCTCGCGGCCCTGCCATACGTTAACCCGTATTATCGTGTGTCCAGCCTAACGACCCGTGCCCATCTATCGATCGCGCGCGCGCCGTTTTCCTGAAAGTACGAGAGCACGAATTCGCCAGAGTCGTTACGTAACGTCGCATCGGGCATTTTTCAAGCACGAGATAGTAGATCCGATGACAGCGTGCTACCGTCGATCGCTCTCTCTCTCTCTCTCTCTCTCTCTCTCTCTCTCTCTCTCTCTCTCTCTCTCTCTCTCTCTCTCTCTCTCTCTCTCTCTCTCTCTCTCTCTCTCTCTCTCTCTCTCTCTCTCTCTCTCTCTCTCTCTCTCTCTCTCTCTCTCTCTCTCTCTCTCTCCTTTCTTTACCCCCGTTTTCTAAGATGAGCATCGACGAATGACCATAGACCATAGACGTAACATATCTAGAATTAATTAGCCCCTTTAACGGAATTAACCCCTTCGTTATCCTGGACGAGATATCTCGCGACCCGATATTGGCCGATTAACGCTTTTGACGAGATATCTCGCGACCCGATATTGGCCGATTAATGCTTTTGACGAGATATCTCGCTTCCTAGCATCAATATTTTGACATTCTAGACGAAATATTTCGTGTTCTGCCTTTGAGTTCTTATGTGGCTTATACGTTGCGTCGTATGTAAAGAAAACGGAAAACGTAAGGAAACACGGTATTCTTGTCAGAAATGTAAGGTCGCTTTATGCGTAACACCATGTTTTCAGTTATACCACGCAAAAAGAAAATAAAAATAATTGCATAAAAAACTGAATTAGTTATAAAATATATTCGTCTAGAATGTCAAATTATTGGTGCTAGGAAGCGAGATATCTCGTCAAAAGCGTTAATCGGGCAGTACTGGGTCGCGAGATATCTCGTCCAGGATAACGAAGGGGTTAATAGACATGTCTTGAGTTTTAAGGCGGTCTTGAATCTATCTGCAGATGTTGCGTAGCAAATAAAACGATTCGTACAGCATCTGAATACGGGTAAACAGTTGCTAATATAAATGTTTAGCCTTCGCACGAGTGCGAGAGAGAACGCACAGACACAAAAACAGAGTGCATCCGTTTCTACGTGAGCTCTAGCTCTCACTCTTGAAATTTAGGAAAACGCGCAGTCTAGGTATATTATGTCTATGAGATAGACTTATACTCATGGACCGAGCGGTCTGTGAGAGGCGCTGAAGCTACATTAAAACGAGAGAGCAATAGTCAAAGTGAGCGTGTCTCTGTGTAACAGGAGCGTTGATGGAGGAGTAAGGAGAAAAGGAGAAGCCGTTTGCGTTATCCTCCCCCTTCTTGTTTTCCCCCTCTCTTACCACGGAGCGAGAGAGAAGGCCTCACTTTTGCTATATCTGTATCCTTCGATGCAGTCTTCAACGCGCCCATAAGGAGGCGCAGTCTATGAGTACAAGTCCATGCGAATGACGCGTGATTAACAAATTTCTACCTATCGAACGAGCTTCTTCGTCGTAGAAACGTCGAAAGAAAAAAATCGTAGGGAGGAAAAAGGGGCTGAGACGCGTTACGAATTTACGCCGAGCGATCGACGCCGATATTCCTCCGCCAACGCGTTTCTTGCGACCTCGTCGGCTCGGATGGAGAGGCAGTCGAGCGAGAATTGAGAATGTCGTGCGGACGTTCCGAGAAATCTGATCCGAAGGATGAAAAAACTTTAACCGTGGGATGGTGCGCGAGGGTGAAATGACGTCGGAGGCGCGACGTTCTTGCGTTATAAAGTCCTTCTCGCCTTTTCTCTCTCTACGTCTCGTTCTCTCGCTTTCACCCCTTCAATCCCCGTTCACCCACGTCGGCCCACCTAGAAGTTCCACGCGCGGTCCTAATGACGCGTAACGGTCTATCGATCGCGCAAACTTCGCGCCCACGAGAGAGCAGCGATTTGCAATTTGTTGGGAAAAAAGTTTGAGACGGGGCGCAGGGGTGGGCCCACGACTGGAGGCTTTCGTTATTTCGATGTAAAGCTTAACGAATCAACGTTGCTCGCCCCCTCGCCATACGGCGCCACGGCAAAAGTTCAGGGTAATTCGTCTCGGAGTACGCGAAACTTCCGTGCAATCCAATCACCCCGACAAGTTTGATCGACTTCTAGAAATTCTCGCGGCTGGCGTCGCGCACTTGGGACCACGATCCGACGTAGGGGAAGAAGGATTCGCTCGTAGAAGGCTATTCGATCGTGCGATCGCGTCGCGGAATATCGTTTACGAGGTTTGGGTTGAGTGGGGTGAACGGGGCATTTGTAACGTAAAATTGATTATTTCCGTGAAAAAATCGTTTCGTCGGAAGGATCGATCGGGGAAGAAATCGGTAGAACCGATTCTTGGGCCCTTTGGCCCAGGACGTCCATCGACGAAGGACGCTTTTGGCGCGTTACTCGCGGACTCTCGGAGGACAGACGTCGCGCAATATCGTTTACGAGATTTGGGTTGAGCGTGATTAGAAAGAACGAGGCATTTGTAACGTAAAATAGATTCTTTCCGTGAAAAAATCCGTTTCGTCGGAAGGATCGATCGCGTAAGAAATCGGTAGAACCGATTCTTGGGCTTCTTGGCCCAGGACGTCCATCGACGAAGGACGCTTTTGGCGCGTTACCCGCGGACTCTCGGAGGACAGACGTTAACATTCTTCGAATCGCGGTTGCGGGCTGGCATTAAGCGGCCATTAGAGAGACGGGCCAAAGTCTAGGAGGGGCCGAGCGGCGATTCTCGGCGACCGCGGCTTAATTACTTTCCGATCGCTTCCGATCGGCTTCTCGCTTAATCGAATTTCACCTAATCGTCCTCTCCCGCTCTCCGCGCCCTCTCCCACTTTTTCCTCCCTCTCGCATTTTACCCTTCCTCCTCTCCTTCTTTTCTCTCGTTTATCGCTCCCGCATGGACTTTGGATTCCTCTTATCCCGTCGCTCCCTACCCCCTTCTTTTTTCCGCACTTTTTTTCTTTTACCTCGTATCGTCGAGTATAATTTAATTCGATCGGCGCTCCTTTACTTCTTTCGTCGTTTCTCGTAAACAGATGCGGGAGGAGGATGTGAAAGTAAAGAGGTTACGAAAGAAGAAACTAAACGGATTGTTTCGACGGATAAAACACGATTTCGAAGTAACCGATTTTCCGAATTCTCCCCTCTCACTTACTCCTTTCGTCGACGCGTCGAGAAGAATCGACGAATTTGATTCCACTTCGACGCGCGCTTACAGCTGCTCTCCACTTTGACGAGAGGACGAGAGGAATACGGTGGAGAAGGTTGGAAGGAGGCGGTCGAGGATCGTCCCGTCGGGTCGTGGTGGAGCGAGTAAATCTTAGCGCGGACGACTAATTATCCTCGGCCGTAGAAAGTTATGAATTTTAATGCCGTAAATTCCTACCCCGAGGATCCTGCCTACCTCGTCGTACGATTAATTGGAACAATACGTTCCCGCCGCGGATAGAGCACCCATCCCCCTGTTTTTCGTTTCACCGTTCGACGAGAGGAGGGCGGAAGAAAGAACGGAGAAGGGAGGGTCGCGTTGGAGGGATGAAAATCGGGAGACGCGCGACGGAGGTGGAGAACGAGTTTTGGAACGAGGGACGAAGTTACTAACGATGGCTTTTGTGTGGCAGGCCATCGTCGAAAGGGGACAAGGGAATGGCAGGATTAAATGGCACCCTCCGCTCGTTTATCATCCCGCGTGTATCCTCGGTGTACGGGTCGTGCTCCGCACGCGCGAGCGTAATCGCGCGAATGCTCGCCACCAAGTGTACCAGGGTGAAAGCAAGAGTTCCGGTCGCATTGCTTCGCCATTTCACTCCTCCTCGACACTTTTCTCCCTCGATTAAAATTTGCCAATTTTCGATTCAAAGACAGTACCGGCCAAAACTATATCACACTATGCTTTTTTGAGTGTAACTTTCGTCAAAGTGGATCGAACGCGCTAAATATTTTATAGCAGACACCTGGTAGTAAGTGCACCTTGTACACGAAGCATAATGATATTTTACAAAATGTACCACGATCTTACAATTTTTTATTAATATTCCTCAAAATAGCACCTTTGTGCGTTCCAATCATTTGTTAGGTTAGGTACAACCTAGTTTTAATTATTGGATTTATAGTTTCGATATGGCAAAGACTCGTGGTGCTAAAGATATAGACAACAAAAAGCGATTATAGAAGCTCGTAAACAAGGACGGACGCATAAGGAGCTCGCCCAACAGTTTGGCATTTTCATATCGACGTTGACCAAATTTCTAAAGCGTTGGAAGACGGAGGCTGCGTCGAGAAGAAGAAAACCGGACGATCAAAACCGGACGAAAAAACGAAAATGTGATATCATTTTGTCCGGTACTGTAAGTTCGAATCGCCAACAGACTCTTCGCGAATTTCGCGTCACGTATTCATTTGCGCGAGTCGGTAACGCGACGTTACTAACGGATTCGAGGTTAATACTAACGAAATTCGAGAACGAGGCGGACCTAATGGAATGTTACGACGCTATTGTGCGGTTAGCGATAGAGAACATTAGCGCGACGTTTCCGCCATCGCGTGGACCGTAATGGCGAAATACTTGGCTGCCTTTGGATGGGCCACCGCGCTCCAGGAAAACTCTACGGAGATTTAAGTCGAACGAGTTTTCGAACTGGAAAATTCTTCCCGAACTCTCTCGGAGGCGAGAGTTGAAGCGTCGAAAAGGATCGAGAGACGGTTCCTAAGATTTTACTAATGAGGTTTCTTCTTTCTCTTCTCTTTCTCCTTTTACGTCACGTTTGCCGCGAACTCGCTAACAATAAGCTTCCCGCGAGCCTGCATTTACGCGGATAACGTGAACGGATTTGGCGCGCGGCTCGTGAGCGCCCACTCGAAGCACATTCGAATTAGCAACGATGAAGCGAGCAACATAACAAACGCGTAAACGTCATTTACATCGGCGCCACGAGGGTACGGCAAAACCAGAGCAGGATGATTCGCGGCTGATTTCGTTCAATCGTTACTTGCTTTTCCCCGCGATCATCGCATTAATTCTATTTCGGGATGCCCAATAAAATGGGCCGTCGATTGTTCCCGACGAATCGGAAGGGTCCGCTATTTGGATTAACACGGTATCGCACCGATGAATGGGGCTTGTCACATTTGCCGTTGTAATGGAGATCGTGCGAGATCGGCGATTAATTTCGCGGTTGACGAGTTCCATCGTGACTCGATCCCGAGTACCCTCGATTTGGAAAATTCGAGGGAGTTCGCGCACCTCCGGGCCAAGAAGCGAGTTCTCTCACTAATTTCCTCGCCTTTTTTCATCCCTCTTCCACAAATTTACGGGGTAAAAAAGACGAATCACCTACTGGTCCCGACGAGCCTGTCGTCCCTCTTCTCAAAACCTATTCACGATTCTCCTTAACTCGTTCGTCGTTAAGTACTAACGATACCGTCGGTATCCAGTGAAACACGATTATTTTCGCGGAAAGTCAGGGGGGAGGAGCCGCGAGACAATAAATATTCTAGACTGCGCGAGCGGTAAGCCAAGCCGGAAAAACAGGTTGGAGATCGCAAGGTCGGTCGGTGCACTCGAGTTGCACACGTGCAATCCCGTGGCGTACGCGCCTACTGTTGCTCCCCGTTGCCACCGTTCGCCGCATCAGGGTCACGTACCAGAGGCACGTCACCGCGATCCACGCGCCTCTTATCTTCCTCTCATGATAAGGAATAATCTCGGATCGGAGATCCGCGCATCTCAACTCGCGACATTTCGCATCTCGCCAATTTAGCATGATTTTCATTACGTCGAGAGGAATTCTCACGGAGGAAAATAGGGTACGATCGAAATAGGGAACGAGATTTGTCTTTCGTTTATCTTCGCGTGGAAATAAAGAAACGTCCATCTTCGTTTTAGTTTTCGTCCTCGCCTTTCGCAGATTCTGCGCTTTTTTGTTTTTTTTCTGCGTGTACCTGTAGGCACCGGTGGCTCACACGTTCGCGGAAAAGCAGTACTCCGCTTTACGACGATTCTCGAGAGAGCGAGAACCGAGCGAGAGAGAGAGAGAGAGAGAGCAGGAGGAGGAAAAGTATAATCTGCAAGAGCTCCGAGGAAAGTTTCAAGCCGCCTGCTATTCCTTCTCCCTCTTTATCCGGACGAGAGTTCCTCTACCTCCTCGCGCGATTCTCCTCTCGTCTCTCGTTCCGGCTCTCGTTCCACCACGCATTCTTTTCACTCTCCTTTCCACCTCGCCTCCTCGTTCTCCCCTATCACCTCGTACTCATTTTTTCTTCCTCCACTCTGCTTCGGAGCGCTATTTTCTCTCGATGCTTCATTTCCTCCGCGTAACGGAATATCGCCTCGTCGATAAATCGAATCTCTTCCTCTCGAACCACGTCCTCACCGAAATATACTCGCCAGTGGTCTAGGCAAGAATTCACTCGACGTTTCAGGATCGAGTGATTCGTTCGCCGATTGATTTGCTACGTTGTTTGGTACCTTGCGATTTGCACGGTGACACGAGAAAGAAATCGAGCGTAGGATCTCTCTCTGGCCGATGTCCCTCTCGTCTCGCTCACTCCCACGGCGTGTCCTCATTTCCGGAGCACCGGCCGAAGTCACGGCGGTCGTTGTTGGGTGCGCGCTGAACTTCTGCCGGGATTAGAATCCTCTAGCTATTTCAGTTGGCGTAGTCGGGTGAGAGGTACTATCAGTTTCTCCCCTACGTTCGGTTTAAGCCCAGACCTAAACCCAAATCCACTTAATAACGATGTCCGAAGCTCTCGAGGTAAGAGATAGTTCCAGCCGGAAGTACCGCCCTGCAAATTAACTTTCAACTTAACGGCGCGCTGCTCTTACCTTTAATACCCTCAAGAGCGTGCCGCGCGGCCCACCCTCGTTATTTTCGATCTCGTAAAAGCGCATCGCAAACATCGAACCGAGAACGTTTCTCCGCGTGGACGTTGCCGAACGCGCGCGCCTCATTTCTCGCGAGCGAAGAATCACGAATTGCAGGAGAATTTTCCAATCGTCTTCTCCACCGGTACTGCTACAGACCTTTCGTCACCGACGTTATTCCTTACTGCTCGTGACTTTTCCTCGAACTCGGACCCGTTCTCGGTCCTCGTTACGTCACGGCGTCGATCGTGGCGTCGCGAAAGTTTTGCAAGTAGGCACACGGTAGGGTTCGCGAGGGAACAGAAGGAACCCGCGCCACGCCGCGCCGGGAAACCTGATTCGCACGAGACCGCGAGTACGCTCGCCGTGCCAAAGCGTGTGAAAATCGTTACGCAAGCCAGCTTCTTTTTTTTTTTCCTTCCCTACTTCCACCATCGCTTCTTCCACTCGGCCGACCCTGATCTTTTTATCGATTCTCCGTCGACGCGACGCTCGACGTACCGCTCGCAGCAGGTACGTCGTCTCTTTCGTTTTTGCTCGAAGCCACCTGCCCGCTTCGCTCGTAGATATCCCACCGGTGGAGTCGTTCCTACGCCCGGACGATTTCTTATCCGAAAGAATTCGTGCGTTGAAAACTCTACGGGCTTACGCGCCGGATCCTCCACTGTAATGTACAAGGTATCTACGAGCGCGACGCTGTAAATCACTCCTGTTGCGGACGATCGTCGTGCCCCTACTTCTCGAGCGGACATAGACGACCGACGATGACGACCACGCGAATGACGTGGTTCGTGCCTCGTGCCTAACCCTCCGGCCTATAACTTATGGTCTTACCGTTATCCAAGTAGAAGAACCGGGTCCCCGGAGTCCGCGCTAGTGACGAGGGACAGATAAATGTCTACGCTCTTTTTGCGCGCGCGCGCAAACGTAAGCACGAACTTGGATAAAGTAAAAAAATTAATCCGTTTTCTCAGTTCGAAATAAAGCCAAGGAAAAATCGTCGGTCAGGAGAGATTGGAGTGTGGAAAGTTGAAGTTTCGGGATGAAATCCGTGAGTTACACGGGCTTGTAGAGGATTCGTTTCAAATGTTTCGACGGCACACGGAAAATTCCTTCTCGTTGAACGTTGTACAGGTTGGAAGCGAAGCTTGGTTAGGAGAAACGCTTTGACTCTTGCGAGCTTGGGTAGTCCAAATGAAGTACCACGTTTGTCGTATCTTATTCGGAATGATGGTATACAAATTGTATATTTAAAAACGTGTCTCTCCGATGCCGCACGAGTGCTTGAAAAACGTGTCTTGTATAGTCTTTCTTTAGAGCAATGAACAAATATGAAAAGCTTTCAAAGTTTCATTCGCGTGCAGGTTGGCACAAAAAATAAGTGAATTTGGTGTGTCTGTATGAGTCAATTACGATTCTACGGGTGCCGGTGGGGGCGGTGGCGCGATCGGAAGGAGTGCCAGCGGTACCGAGGGGTACGAGGGCGCTTCAGAACCTAATGCATCGCGCGGAATGGACGAGGCACGTTTCTACGATGATTTATGACGCGCCCGACGCGCGAGTCGCTTCGAGGCGTGACGCGAGCTAAATGCACAACAGCGTGCCATTTACGTGTACGACGCAGAAATGCCTCCAGCCCTACCGTCGAATTTTTCCAATCGCGCTCGGGTACCCGCGTTTCGAGCATCCGAGACCGGTGAAATTATAGAAGTACGATAGTCGAGTAACGACGTCTTCGACGAAGGATCCTCCACACTGAGAGAAAAGAGTATAATGGCATAGTAACAAAATAATAGTTGGACATATCATTTTTATGGCAAATGTTACCACAATGTCGGTAATCATTACGACGGAAGCATAGTATAACCAAATATATTATGTTTTTACCCAAAATGATAGTTATTTCAACTAAAAATATAGTACGGTTGAAAATATATAATAGTAAGAAAAGTAAGTATTTTATATAGAATATTTAATTTATGTAGAATATTTATTTCTTTTATTTTACCAGAATATTTCATACGTAGTGATAGAATTGACTATATTCACATAGCATATTTTACTATACATATGGTAACAAGAAGAGAGATAATAATTAATAATATAACCGTTAAGTGAACTATAAAAATATGTTTGACGCCAAATTTGACTATAAAATATAGTGAGATTATAGTAAACCCAACCATTTTTTTCTCTCAGTGCACGTCATTGACCGGAGGTATTTAAAAATCGCGCCCACTTCTTGCAGTTCAATTTCGAGAACGTTGAAATCGCGGAGAATCGAGCGGAAGCTTGATTTTTCCCTTTCTCCTTTCGAAGCTGATCGAAAGATCGGGAGATTAACGGGCGACGATAACGCGCTTCGAACGGCAGCCACTACAGTCCCTTTACCGAATCGATAACACGCTTCGCGTGCCGCGTTCCACCCGCTTCATCCATCTCTCCTCTCTCTCTCCCTCCCTCTCTCTGGACTTCTCTCTCCGTCTGTCTCGGCATTATATAATATATAATGATCCGTTTTGCGGCCCGTGTAGGATACAATTTACATATGGCAAAGTTTGCGAGCAGCCGACCGAATGCACCCCCATCCGAAATTGCGGACTGCGCGCTCTCTCATCCTACCCTACGCTCGCGTTTTGACCCAGTTCGCTTTGACAAACAACGAGGACCCGCGAATGTAGCGTAGTTTATGCCGCTCCCGCTGTTGCTGCTTCCAGCTACCGTGCTCTCCGTCGAGTTACCGGTAATCCGCGTGCCGCAAGATTACATTTATCTTTATCTCATTCTCTTCTCGTCTATTCTCTCGAAGCTGTTCGCCCTTCGAGTACTGCCCACGTTATCCAACCACCACCTCTCGTCTCCCGACGGATTTAAGACGCTCGATCGCCACTCCCTCTTCCCTCTTTCTCTCCTCTTCTCTCTTTTCCTCCTCTTTTCTCTTCACTCTCTATTTCTCTCACCGCGTCTCTCTCTCCATCCTCCTTCCTATTCATCGGTCCGCTGCACCCGCGCCCCTTCAACGAGATTTTATCGATGGGCGCATTTCTTCCTTACCCTTCCTCACCCTCGTCGGGGTTAATCGGTCCGCGTAATAAATAGCATTGTAAAGCAGGCTCGTTTCGGTGTCGCGAATGAGTGCGCGCGTCGATGATATAAAGAGATACGGCGAGCACGCGCGCGCCCGCTCCTTTTAATATCCGCGGAATGCGAATCGGAGGTGGAGATGCATTGTCGCTCCGCACGAGTCACTCCAGATGGGTATTTTATTGAGCGATGATCGCTCATGCGATTCGCGCGCACGTTACAGAACGTACTCGATGCCGAGAGGTGCATCGAATAGAAAAGGGGTTGGAAATAGTCGGAGAGTCTACGATACGAGGGAAGCGATAAAATTGAGCTGGCTTCTCCCTACAGCGCGAGTTTTCCACGATAAATATTTTTCACGGTAAAGACCGTGGCATTCCTCGAGGCGTTCCTCTCCGAGGCTCGTCTCGTTCCGAAGAATGCTCGCGTTTCGCATTTTCTCAAATTACAGCCCCTCTAGTCGGTGTGCATCGGTGAGATCTGCATCGTGATTCGAGTTTCCGTCGAGGAAGGACTATTGGGTGCGTTCAGCAGACACGACTGTAGTGCAACTGTTTGGTGAGTGTCTGCTGAACGCACTCCGCTCAGTTAGCGCTACTCAACATGTTTAGGGAGCGGACACCATTTTTCCATCGAAGTTTTTCTCTGCTACCCGAGCGCAACGTGTTGTAAAGCAATATGGCAACACCCATCTGAAGGATCGTGATTTAAAGAAAAGTTGAAATCGTCTATCGGAAAAACAACGAGTTCTAAAAATCTTGCTAATAATATCCAAATCGTTCATACTACAGCTTGCTTCGAATATTATATATACATTTCCGTAACAATTAAACGTATTCTATAAGGCTTATGACAAGACTCTGTTTGTAACTTTATTTAGGTTTAAAACTATGTAGGACCACGTGCCACGCTATTTATACTCCGAACCTCAAACCCGTTCAGCAGACACCATCTGTATCCCTAAGCGAACGGTGATCAGTACCTCGACAGTTTTCCAACTGTTTGAATCTGCTGGACGCGCCCATTGACTCCTCGACGAGGGACTATTGACGCGAGTCGCGCGCCGTTTCCCTCGCTTTCGGTGACCGGCTAATTTTCCTCGCTGCCAAATTACATACAACATTTTCCTCGCGTTTGCCCCGGTGGCCGTCCCTTTCAACGCCGCCTCCATGCCTCGTCCTTCTTCTCCCTTGTTTCCACCACCTCCTCTCGCTCTTCTCCCCAAAATGCACTCCCGCCTTCCGCTCGTCGGAGGACTTTGTTAATTGCTCGATTCGGAGGTAAATTCGCCTCGCTTAATTGCCGTCCATTATCGCTTTAATGACCGTATGAGGTAAACGTTGCCGCATCTTCTCCAGGCCTCCTGCCGTCCCGTGGCTCTCGCGCGACGACGAAAATAGGTGGTGGAAGGCAGATGGGAGAAAAGCAACGTCTTTTCTATCGCGCGCGGAAAAAGTTTGGCGGCGGGTGCGCAGGTACGGAGCACCGATCCCGACTAGCGGCTAAGGGAACGCATTAATTTATTTACGACAGAACGCCGAGAATTTACGACTTATATACCGGGTGCCGCGAGCTCGACGCCAAGACCCGTTGGAATAGCTTGACTCTTAACGACGTCGTATCATAAAATTATCCTCCGGACGGTTCTCTCCCTTTTTCTCCTTCTCTTCTTCCTCCCCTCTCGGCCCACCATGGCGCAGGCGTCGCGAATCCGGGAAATATATGCCCGTGAAACGGTGCGCGCACATAATCCACCGGAAAGATTCCTTTTGCCCGATATCCGAGCAATTCCGACCCTCAACCGTCGTCATCCTCCATCCCCTACCACTCTGCATACCTAGGTAACTCTACCACCCTCTAACCCCGGATTTCTTTCACGTCGAGAATCGTTCGTCGGAGTCCAAAGTCGATGGCGTGTGACCCTCGAGAGTTATTCGCGCGACGAGTCCGATGCGGAATGTCTGCCGCATATTTTCATCCACTGATTTTGCGCCTCGAATAATCGCCATTATCGTTTCTCGTTCGAGAGACAAACGGATCCATTGGTCGCTAAGATCTTTCCCTTGGAGTAATTCGATGGCGAACTTCGAGGAATGCATCGGTCACTCGGGACAGGCTGTTTATCTGCTTATCGATGATTTCTAGTGCTCGTGGATACTTGCACGATCTCGTTACCACCTGGTCCTGGATAAGGGAACGAGGTCGCGGAATGGAATCAGTGGTGTCCTCGTTGCGAATCTTTAGATACACCCACGCGAGGCCTTAGGCGGCAGGCCGAGGGGATTCTTTGCTCTTGGTCCGTGGTAAGAACCGGACCGAGGAACACGGAGGAGGGCAAGGAACATGAGTTAGAAGACGGAAGTGGCGCTATGTGGGCGAGGCATTGTTTCTAGTCGGCCTTGATTCTAATTATTCGTCTGGCGAGACGGCACTCGCGACGACAGCCGTGGCTTATCGTTAATTGTCGGATCCTGGATATCGTAATCGGGCTTGTAGGTATTACTCCGTCGAGATCGAGGATTCTTTGGTAAGACTTCCATATGCGACTCTTGTCCGATCTGAATAAAATTTCACTGGTACGTAGCACTTGCTAAATGCAGCGGAACGCCATAAGTGTGAATTTAAGGATAGGCGTGGTTTCCGAGATATTCAATTTTAAAATTATAAGATTGAATCAAGAATTTTTGAGATTTTTACGTAAGAGGAAGACTGAAGTTTTGCAAAATGTCAGGTTAGGCAGGTGCAATGGTTAAGCACGGCACGCGTAATAAACAAATAATTTAAACGTGAGAGCGTGGTCGGCCTTTCTGGTTACATCAATCTCCATTTATCACATTTATATTTCAACTTTAACATTGACTACTTTTTTTTGGAGAGGAGACCGCCAATTTTTTCAGAGGAAAAATTCTTTCTGTTAATAACTTTTTGATAAATGACGAGCGAAGCTTAAAACCTTCACAACATTATTCAGGGTGATGGCCTTGATAACACATGTGAAGGACATTGAAATCCGAGGTGGCCCCCCATAAGTGAATAATTACCAAAAAAACATAAAATTGTTTGCTATATTTCTTGTTTTTACTATGTATTCTAATGATATTTTAATAAATTAGTATTTATATTGCAAGATATTAATAAAATAAAACATTTCAGCAAAACATTTTTGAATTTTAGTCTTTTTTTTTACTAAAAAATTAAACGTAATTAACACGTTCGCGGACAGTAAAAGTTTCAGCGATGTGCAAAAATTGACAGTCATTTTACTTTTAAAATGGTTGTGATATCCGAAATTTGACAAATTTCTAAATACACAGAGAAAAGATAAGATAATACGAAAATACCTAAAGAATCAATTAGTCATTACCTTGACAGGTATAATAATTACAAAAACTTAAGGTTATACAAAGTTAAATTCAAAATAATTGGCTTTAAAATTTGAATGGAACGGCATTCATGTCATTCTGCATCACAATGAAAATGAATGCTATAGCATGCAGGTCCACGAACGTATTAAAAATTCAATATCTCGGAAAGCAGGCGTTTCCTTAAATTCGCAGTTGCGGCGTTCGATCAGATTTAGTGAATGCTACTTACCTGTAAAATTTTATTAAGATCGGACAAGGGTCGGATACGGAAGTTCAGCCGATTCTTTCACGCCCAGAAGTTCAGCCGTCAAGCGACGAAGGATTTTTCTAATGATCGTCCTCTCCGAAAGCATTCCGAGAGCATTCCAATTTTCTGTTTCTCCTCTTCTTCCGCAAGCTCGTCGACCGCAAGCTCCTCTCCTTGTCTTCAAGTTGCTACGAGTTCGCGTGTCCGTCGCGTTTTTCTCCGCGCCTTCGAGACAGGATAGGCGTCGCGATCGTCGTTTACAACAGGAAATTAAATGAGCGAACGCCACTTGCACCCGGCCACGTGCACGTGCGTCGACTTCGCTATTCGTCGGGGCCCCTCTTCGAATTTGCGCGACGCGCGATCGTTGAATTCGCGGCGGTCCCTGCGAGTTATTCCCCGCTCTTCACGTAAGGGGAAAAATAACGAAAGTTCGAAATCACCGGACGGAGGGATGTCCTCGGTTACAGGCATACCCACGGTGCTCGCTCGTGAGCGCACTTCCGCCACGGAGGGAAAAATGTTCATCGCCGTAACGGAGGACAAATGCAGCATCGCCTTGGAGAAGTGTGCTTTTAATAAAATTACCTTTGAAAAGGTAATAACGCGACGCGGTGGTTTTCGTTTGGAACGTAGGGTACACGTAGTCCCGCGTGTACGTTCAATTATTTACGGTACTTGAGCTCCTTCGCGGGCACTCGGGTCAAACCAATATCTTTAGAAGCTTTAATTTCGCCAACCTCACTGACGTAAGTACATTACGAGGGAGTACGGGTAAATAATTTCTTCGGGAGCTAATTGAAGCGGGACACGTTCGCGTGAATTAGCAGTTGCGTTCAAGGAGGGGAAAAAGAAAATCCGAATCCTCGCGTATTTGTTCCTTGGGTAATTATCGAACGAGCGAGTCGATCGCTTAAATTTCGCCGTCGAATTGATGAAGCTTCTTCGATTAGCGCGCAACTATCCAAAATAAAAACAAGTTATCCCAACCCGAGTAACTTGAAAGCGCCCGTGGGGCGGCAAAGAGGACTTGATCGCTCCGCTCCACCTAATTCAAATTTTTCCGCAATTACGCGCAGCCCGCTTCCGCCCCCTTGGTTCGTAATAACCGTAAATTCATTGCTATCCTTACGGATGCCCACTCTCGATCTCCATAACGGTACTTTAAAACGTGTTTGCACAGTCAGCGGAGAAGAATGCGCGAATCGGCGCTCTCGACGCTGAATTCGCCATCCCTTCGCGAGCGCTTCCAAACGAGTTTGACGAGGTTGCGCTCGTACCGAAAGAAAGGAAAAAGAAAGGTGTCCGCGAGTCGTCTTAAATCAAATCCTCTCCGATCTGACGCAGTTCATTAACGGATCCGTGGGTATCTTCTTCGTCGCTATTCCAACCGGGCATTTATCCGCAAATTTTCCTCTCGGCAAGAGCGAGGTTAAAGGTAATTGGCAAATGCACGCTTAACATCCGGATCGAACCTCGACAACCTGAAACTCCGTCGACGGTGTACCACTACACTCCCAACCCACGATTCGCCGTCGTAGATATCGCCGTAGACAAGAGGGTGGCCCACGGGGAAACGGTGGGGGCTTAAAATACGAACTCATTCGAAGTGTCGAAGCCCGCTGCCGCCGCCGTTCTCTACACCCTGCGGAATAGAGACTCCCCTAAAGGAGAACGCCCTTTAAATCGCCGAATCATTCGGACCTCGCGCTCCCGAGGGACCCATCCCTCCGAAAGAAATCCTCCCTACGAGAAGATCGACCAACCTGGCTGATTAAGATTTTGGGCTTTTAATTTTCACTCGCGACATTTTTCCCTCAAAGTAGACACAGTGAGCGACTTTGCGATTCGACGCGAACGATCCAAAAGGCAGTCCGACGCGCTCTTCCGGCTTTGTCGAATATTTATTTATTTATTAACACGACAAGCCCTGTAGTACGACAAATATCGACAACAGGACCGAAAAGTAAAATACACAAAAAAGAAACAAAGAAGATAAAATTACCGGGTAGGGACATTAAGCACGTATCCACGCCTTGAATAAAGCCTTAACCCGTACGGTCGAACGGCTAACGTTGAACAAATTAATGTCTGCGTCAACTCCCCAGTTATTAGCAGTACTGCACATTCTAGAAATAGCATCGACATGTCCTAACCCCGTGCGGAAGAAATTGGACATACATATACATTAGGAATATACATATGGAATTAAATAGAAGCACTGGCACGGAGAAGAGCGTCAGTGGCCTTCTCTTAACGACACCTTCCGCCGTTCGCGTCTCGGTCGTCTTACGATTAGCAGTCGCGAGGACGGCTTACTTCTTCCTTCTTCGTCTTCTTTTTTCGTCCCTTCGCGGTCCTTGCACCCTCGAGCCCTCCCTTTATTCCTTCCATCCGATCCTTTAGTCGAGTTTCGACGACTTTCGGGCGAACAGGCGGCAAAGTAAATGGCGCGGCTCCCTCGAACGAAGCCCACGTCGTCGTTTATCGCCGATCTCTGTCCTCGCTAATTAGAATGTCAAAACTATCACCACCCGCGTGACGATATTACTCGCGAGTTTCGCGACTCGGTGGTTACTCGTGTCCTTCGAAGATTGTTCCCAAAGTTCGTCGACCACCGATCGTTGCAAGAGGGTTAACCGATTAATTGGAATGCGGAGCTTCGCCGTAATTTTTGATACTATAATGTTAGAACGACCCGAGACCCGTCGCACGAGCGACTCGAATGAAACGAAAAGATCCAAGTATGAACTTCGAAAGATCGTGCGAGTTAAGAAAAGTCGGCGATTGAATAATTGAAAATTTTGCTCGCGTTCAGGCGAGGTTTGAGAAGCGGTAAAAGGAGGAAGGAGTGCATTCGCGACGGTAACAGCTGCGAGTCACTTGTCCCGGGCTCGAACAAGATGTACCGTTATGAATAAAGGAGGCTAAGTGCCGGATGATGGAATACAAGCGGTATTCTTAGCCGCTACCGCCTCATTATCTTCCTCCACGTACTTCCACGTACTTTCGACTGGGAAAGAACTCGTTGGGAAACGCAGCTGCTATCTCGAAATCCCTTTAGTCGCGCTTCGTCTGGAAAGGCACTCGAAGAATACCGCATCCGAGGGAGGTGGACGGAAAACTCAAAGAAATTATTCCACCCTTTTACTCGCGAACGTACGGATCGAGAATGAAATTCGACGAGACTGAGAATCTTCTCTACGTCCTCGCGGAAGGACGGATAAAGAGATTTGGATCGACCACGCGCGGTAAGCATCCGACGCACTTCGTTAACGAGGGTACGAACGAACTCGCGAGAATTTTTAGAAATCCAACGAGACGGAAAGTGCCGCCGGATGTTCCTCGGCTCGAGCCGGCGAGCAACTTCCTTTTGCGCCGGCACGATCACGCCATCCGTGTAAACGCGCTTTACCACTGCGCTTGCCTTTGCTTTTGCGGCGCTTATTGCGTCGGTTGCGCCATCGTGGGTTGCGCAATCGGTGCGCACGCGCGCTCGCTCGTACTCCGCGTCGCGCGAGCGCGCGGGCGGGCAACTTCACCCTCGGATGACTCACTAGACTTCAAGGACCTCCCCCTCCGCTCCTCGGTTATCCACGTGCTCGCCTCCTCTTTTGTGCCGGCTGGTCTCGATTTATCCAGGCGTGAGTGCAGCTCGGCCGATAAGCCACGGAGAAGACCGAGGAGAAGGAGAAGGAGTGGCACGAGCCCGAGGCCTTTTCGGTACCGCGGTGCCGCATCTTCCACGCATATTTCAAGGGTCGTTGGCAAGGGTGAAAATTTGCCGGACGCGAGTACTTCGCCGAGCGAACTCGCGCGCTCTCGTTTCCCCGATGATTCGAGAGGCATGAGCGCGTCCGCTCCTCCCGCCGTTCACCGGAGGATTATGCTTTTCTAGATTTCGAAATCCAACTGGAAGCGGATTAGGTTCGCGCGTGGCGGAGCATCGATTCGCGAACGTTTTTCCGAAAGCTCCGAGGGACGAAGAATCCTCGATAAAATTGGGCGTCCTCGAAAACTGGCGAGGCAAATTCGCGTCTGGCTTCCGAAAGATTTCCATTTCACCGTCTCCGTTCTTCGTATCCGCGGTCTTAGAGTTTCACCTCCTCTACCCTCGCGGTGGTGGATAATCCGAGAATATTCGAGGGCGTTATTATTTCCGATGTCTCTCCATTCGACGGAATAAAGCTCCCCCTTCCGATGTCCAATCGTAAATCCGCTCAAAGGCGGAGGAAGCATCCGGCAAAAATGCGGCCTGGCCGGTGGGTATCTCGGCCCCGCGGAGGAAGAATCTCGATAAACTCCATCGAACATAAGAGGTCAACAATTTCACCTTTGAGGGCAAAGCGGAGTCGGTGCAAACGCTTCCTTTCATTTTACCTCGGATATCCGCGGTAGGCGGACGCGTCCTCCTCCTTTTTCTCTTCCCCTCTCGAAAGAGGGTAGAACGCGAGAACCTCGGAGGGTCCCATCTTCGTTCCACTTTAGGCGAGGTGCGAGCTTCCGCGACGAGTCTATAACTTACGTCGCACTCGCGGCGATCTTTCCCTTCGTGGCAGACTCTACGTCCCGCTTTATCACCTCCAACGCGGACCTGACCTTTCGCGAGCCCGAGAACGATTCTTTATTCAAGACTCTCCGCGGTCGGAGGATCGTGGCGACGCTTCGTCGACGTCCAGGCGCCGTTGCACCGCTCAACGTCACACGCGGCTCGACAGCCGACCGGACTGCTCCGAACGCACGAATCACTCCGTATACAATTATCGTCCCGATTATCCCGATCCCGGTTAGTCTCGATCAATTTCACTCCTCCCCTCGCAAAGGTGGGCATCGTTTCGTTAAAAAGTCACCACCGTCCGTCACGTTCCACGCGCGCTTCCAAAGATATCCCTTTAACGAATATTCAACCCCTCGACAATGGCCCCCGCGAACAAATTGGGTTAGTCGGTCGTCGTAAAACGATCGCTCGGTCGCGATTGTGTTCGTAGATTAGCCGCCTCCTCCTCGTTCTCCTCCCAATCTTCGATCCCTCGCGTCTCACCACGGCGTCGAGCCCGCAACGGGCCACCGTCGAAATATATCGTTCGCTACTTTAGCCCGCATATTTATTACCCCGAAGCCGCGTGGAACCTTATCGAGGGCCTAGGCGCTTGCCCGTACCTTCCTAGCCGTGCTCGAAATCGCGAGAATTCCAGATATCCGGGCCTCGCGAATGTACGACACTGGAATCGCATATGCCGCGCGCGCGTCCGTCTCCCCTGGTGTAGTACCGTGGGCGAGAGCGGGACGGAACGAAATGGAACGGAACGGATCGAAGCGAAACGGAGGGAGCGGGAGGGTGGGGAGAGAGAGGAAAGGGGAGGATGAAAGCGAGAAAGGAAGAGAGAGAGAGAGAGAGACGGCGTGAAGAGCCTTTGACTGGCTTGCGAAGGGAACGAAACCTGCCCCTTGCCCTGTTTGCAAGGGTACGCGATATTGATTCCCGCCTACCGTTTCCAACATCGTATTCTAGCGGGGTAGGACGCCGGTAATCGTGCCGGCAATAGCGCCGGTGGTAGGGCCGTTAACAGGGCAATGGCGGGAACGAGGGGGTGGCGGGAGCAACGAACGTGACGATGTTAACGAGCGGACCCGCGACGCGCCGTATTTTGGAAGCGGGTGTTTTACTGGGAGCGCGAGCACTCGTGGCTCTCGGTCGCGCAATGTTCTTCGCTACTTTAAAGAAGGCTTCTTCGAGCAACCGAACCAACCACCAACCCTTCTGTCTTTTCAGATTAGCAGTTGGCGGGACATGGATGTGAGCTTCACGAACGTGTTGGAGGGGGCTCGCCAGTACTTCCAGGGACTGCCCGTACCGAGTACAGGGGACACGGCCGCATCGACGGAACACCCGATCGCGATATCGTCCGCCAGTTCGAGCTTACCCACGTCTACCGGACAGCAGCACGATCATGCCACCGCCTCGTCGTCCGCTCGGCCAAGCTCGGCGACCGCGATCCCGAACCCAGCGGCGAGCGGTCAGCAGGAGACGAACAACCGATACGGGTCCGATGTCAGATCGGGCGAGAGTAACGGTGGAGCTGCGGCGAGTTCATCCGCCTCGTTTTGGAGTCCTCAAGTCGAGCCGTATCCGCCCCAACCGACGAGAGTGGAAGTTCCGGACACGAGGCCGGGGGACGAGAGCTCCACCCTGGAGCCGAGCTCCTCCTCCGGCCCCATCACCTTAACCGAGATGCAGCCGTCGAACCATCGGGCCACCTCCAGCCCGAGCAGCAGCACCAGCTACGCGCAGAAACAATCCTCCGTGGTAGCGCTTTACACGGACAATCGACATCAGCAGCCCTGCTCGGTAGCGGCGGCCACGTCCAGCTCGCCGAACCTTCATCAGATGCAGACGCCGCAACAATTGAACCACTCGCCCGCCCCCGTCTACCAGCACCTCACAACCGCCGCGAGGACCCCGTACTCCGCGAGCGAGCGGCATCCCACGTCGCACTCGGGGACCTATCAATCCGGCAACGATCGCCCAAGCCAACCGAGCGCGCCCATAGTCACCCAGAGAACGCAATACTATCCACGGTACCATCATCCCGACATCACGAAGAGCGCGCCGGTACCCTTCTCGCAAAATTCCATTTACCAGTCGGCGAGCGTGGCGTCGGCCTCGTCGACGAGTGTCCAGCAGCCGTCGACCAGGTCCACCCCGACCGAGCAGAGCCCCGCTCCGCATCACGGCAGCGCTCAGGATCATCCTTCTCAGCAGGATCCTTCTCAGCAACGAGTTCCTCCGCCCAGCTCGTACGGGAGTTCGGTACCGCTTCCGAGCCCCGTAGGCTCCGCGATATACGGCTCGAGCACCGTTCCGAGCAGATACCACCGGAGCGCGGCTGGGCCCCAGCAGCAGGCGAGTCAACAGAATTGCATAGGAAGCGCGAGTTCCGGGGAGTCGAGGTCGTCCCAGCACAATTCCGACGGATACATGGGCCACCTGCCGTCCGCGGCCTCGTCGCCGTCTTGTTCCTCGAGCACCGCCTGCAGTCCGCGGCACCCCGGTGGCGGCGCCGGCTCCAATCACATTCCTTCCTCGGCGTCGCTCGGCCTTCCGCCACACGCCGCGCCGCTGCATCACAATCCTCATCAGTCGTCTCAACAGCAGCAGCAGCAACACTCACAGCACCAGCATCCTAGTCGATTGAGCGGGCCCCTCCATTCGGGGGTCAGCTCGATGAGCTCGGTCGGCGGTTCCGTCGGCTCCAATTCCTACAGCGGTCGGATGGTCCTGCCCCACGGCGGGCCCTCCTCCTCCACCTCGTCCTCCTCCTCATCCTCCTCCGCTTCTTCCAATCATTCCCACCAGATGCCACCACCCGCGGCCATCGGCACCTACCATCCGGTGGCCTCGCCTCACCACGAGCCGCCGCACCACGCGACCCCCTCGCCCCATAGGCAATCGCCCCACGTGGCAGGCCTTCACAATCCTCACGCGTCCTCGCCCCATCACGCGATCTCGCCCCACAACACCTTCCAGCCTCGCTCGCCGACCTATCCGCCACCGCCGCCCCCGGCCAGGTCGACCTCCCACACGTACAACCTTCCCGCAACCTCTCAACACTATCAGTCGTCCGGAGCCGGTGCCGGATACCCGGCGAACCCCTATGCTCCGCCGCAGCCACAATCTTCGTATCATTCCTTCCAAAAGAGTTCCCAGCCGCCTCAGTCCCAGCCTGGGACCTACTATCCTCAGTCGAAACGATCTCACGGTCAAGCCTACGTGCAGCCGCAGACATTAGCAGCTCCACCCGGTCCTCCTCCGCCTCCTCCCCCACCGCAGGCGAGCTGCTCCGTGAGCGGAAGCGCGGGGAGTTACCAGGCGAGCAAGCCGATAACCTACAACGGCACCGAGCCCAAGAGGGCCGCGAATCCGAGCGAGATGGGAGGAGTCTCCTACGGATGCTATCGGACGGGCACGGCGGCGCCGACGATGCAAAGGAACGCGAGCACGCACAATCTCCCGCCGATCGCCGCGGTCGCGTCCTATCATTCCAATAGGCGCGAAACGGTCGGCAAGGCCCAATCGATGCAGCGGCAAAGGATGCATTCCAGTGGCAGCAGCGCGGCTGCGGCCACCGCCAAGGTCTCCGCGGTGACGTCCCCGACCTCCTCGATGATCGGCGGACCCCAGAGAATCGGCGATTATCCGGGGACCCCGCCGGGTCCGATGAATCACGCGATCCCGGTCAACGGACGGACCACCGGAGTAAGCAGCGGCAACCCCTCGTCGTCTTACCGCAGGTACGCCATCCAGCAGCAGTGCACAGCCGGCTACTCGACCTACGCGATGACGATCGCGCCGAGCCATCACGGCAGCACGTCCTCCACCAGCACCACGGTAACCTCGATCGAGGCGAGCGGCGCGAGAGCTTCCGTTCCACCTATCGCGATTCAAGCGTATCAGTCTTCCGATGCCCCCGGTGCTCGCATAGAGCCACCCTATCACCACCATCGTCATCCCCCGCCCCGCGTCTCCGAGGAGTACGGATACAAGGAGCACTCCTATCAGAACTGCTCGTCCTCCACCGGTCAGCCTCCTACCGCGGCGGCCGCCACAGTCGCGACCTCCTCGCAGATATCGAACGGAGTCAGAAAGCGGGAGTCCCCATTGGACCTCTCCGTGAAGACCGTGAAGACCTCGGCGGACTCCACGGCGCAGGACGATCTCGAGATGATATCCGCGGAGAAGCACGTAACCAGCTCCAGCCTGATCTCGTCGAGGAGCAACGGCACCCGGCCGACCATGCTTCCGCCCGTGGGCCAGAGTCCGGGCTCTCTGCCCCCACCGCCGCCTCCCACGGCCTCGTACGGGACCTACGACGCCCGAGTCTCGACCAACGGGACCCGAGGTGGCTCCTCGTCGTCCTCCGCCGCGCGAACCTCCACTCCGCAGACCGTCTGCGCCCCCAAGGTCGACTTTCTCCCCGACTTCAACTCCACCCCGCTCTCGCCCTACCACGAACAAATCTCTCAGGAGGGAGCGTCGCGGCGGAGCGGGCCGCAACACGTCTACGCGGCCCATCCTCAGCAGCCACCGCCGTTGTCGTCGCAGCACGCGACCAACCCCACTCCACTGCCCCACATGTCTACGTTCAAGAAGAGTTCACTGCCGAGCGCGTCGATCTACGACGGCGTAGCGGCGCCTCCGCCAGCGCCACCTCCGCCCACGTCTTACCTATCCAGCGGCGGCGAGCCTCCCGCCTCCAGGACTCCGTCGAGGTACCCGCCGGCGCAGGTCCTCGAGCCTGCCAGGATGTCCTCGGCGACTCTGCCTTTGCAAGACTACCCGTCCGACTCCGCCAAGTACTACCACCTCGAGCCCAAGAGCAAGTACGGGCCGCAGCCGCCCCCAACGCCGCCCCAGAGGGCGGACCGCGCGGGCATGTTGGGAAAGAGACCCGCCCCCGAGTCCACGGTCTACGGCGGCCCGGTTGGCAAGCAACCCCGACTGGACACCTGGAGGCTCGCGATAGACAAGCAGATCCAGCAGCGGCTCTCCACCGCCCGGGCCCTACACGAGCAACAGAAGAAGCAGGAGATGAACAATCTGCCCGTGCCTTTGCCCAACGGTACCTTAGTCACGCCCGGTGCCTACGAGCAGAGGTCCGACAGCAGCGGGTACTCGTCCTCCGAGTCGGCGAGGTACCAGCAAGCCTACTGTGATAAGAGAACGAGCTATCAGGAGCAGAAGACTACCGTGAGAGGCACGCCCTCCTCGTACAATCACTCGATGCCTGGCAAGCCGACCCACGCGATGCCACCGCAACAGATCATCACCGCCGCCAGTCAGATGCCGCCCTACTCGGCACCCTATCGACAAACTCCGCAGCGAGTGATCTGTCCGCCCAGCGTTCCCACCAGTGGACAGCTCCCCGATCAGCCCAGCAATACCGGGGCCGACAAGCGAGTGCTCAGCTTGCTGAGGAACAGCCTCGAGAACAAGCAACAGAAGGAGGAGCAACTCAGCGGGCAACAGCCGATCTTGGTGAACCATAGTCAGCCGAGCTTTCAGAATAAGGTATGGCTTGGATTTCTTTCTTGCTTCCCTCTTCTTTTCCCTTTCCTTCGTGGGATTTCGATATTAACGAAGATACTTCGTGTTTTCCAGGTGGTCGCTCCGGTGGAGCCGAAGACGAACGTCGGCCGACACAATTTGTCGCCGTTCACGGCTGCGAGTCTCCTCGAACGAAACAGCAACACTCCGCCCCATTACAAATTTCACATGCCCAGAGCGGTCGACTCGATTAATCAGGACGCGCCCCGCACGTTGTACGGCTCGAGGGTAAATTCGTCGGCCACTCTTCCCGGTAAGGAGGCCCTACTGGTCCCGCGCGCCGCCGAGAGTCAAATCCATCGGGACAAGGACGACGGCCTGGCAGCTATCCTCCTGGCGGCGAAAATACGAACGAAAGCGGAACTTAAGCAGGTACGAGGATCTCGTTCGCGGATTCGTCAGCTCGAACGAGAAACGACGGGATATTAATGATGATAATAATGCGATGCTTTCGTAGGTCGAGGGACAGTTTATAGGAAAGTCGTCCGTTATTCCGTCTCAGGATGCATCTTCCACCCCCAAAGGTAATTAAACCTTCCTTTAGGAAAGCACACCCGAGAATCCGATAAGAAAATAATCCAATGATCCTCGACAGAATTCGACAGCGCGGCCTCAACGTCGACTCCGCAATCCGGCTCGTCGGCCGGTAGTCCGCCGAAGCTGACGCGCGAGAAGACCGCTGCCCTCCCACCTAGGCGACGACTCTTTTCCAAAACGGAAGAGGACAACATGTTGATAGCCGCGACGGTTCCGGTCTCCGCGCCCGTGGCGACTGTTCCATCTACGGTGCCGGCGCGAGCCAGCGGTTGCCGAAGTTCCTCGGAAACGTCAGTTTTCGACTTCAGGGAGAGCGATTCCGAGGGCGAGATGCCGGTGCTCGAGCGACAAACCCTCGAGGGAATGAGAAGAGACCGAAAGCAATTGTCCAAAGTACAACCACCTGTTCCTCTTAACGACGCCATGTGCATGGGAGTGACATCGTCCGTGGATCTCGTGAAGATCGAGCTAAAGGTGAGAGCCCTTCCCTTTCCAGCGAGCGTCCTTGAAAGGCGAAAAAAAATGAAGAGGAAAAAAAAATGAACGAGCTTATATCGCGATCTCAAATCTTTTTTCTTTTCTTTTCATTCCGCAGGAGAACGACAAAATCAACGAGGTAGATCCATTCTGGACGGCGACCTGCGACAAGTTCATGGAACAGTTGAGAACCGGCGACGCGGCGAAGAAACGCGGAAGGAAGAAGAAGAGCGAGGGAGCAGCCGCGTCGTCGAAGACCGAGGACGTATCCAACGATAGTTCCAAGGAGGTTGATGGTAATCCGCAGGCGATCGTGAAGGTCGAGGAAGAGGAGGCGCTCGACGTCGAGTCCGACGCTCGACGAGACCGGGACGACGGGGAGTCGACCAAGGACGAGGGCGAGACGCGACAAAGTATAAAGTTGGAGCTGAAGACCGAGGCTGAGATAAAGAAGGAAGCTGTCGAGGAGAGGATCTCGGACGACGATTCGGACGAGGTGCCGCTCATCGAGAGGACCACGCGGAAGAAGACGAAGAAGGAGGACAGCGACTGCGACGAGGACGAGGGGATATGTAGGAAGCGTCGAGTGGTTCGGCGCGGTAGCAGAATCAAGTTGGAATCGTCGAGCGGGAGCGAATCGTCGAGCGAGGAGAGCGACTCCAGCGCGGAGACCGGCCAGACCTCGTCCGTGGCTGACCGGCTTCGAGCGAGGAAACGATCGGTCAACAACAATACGGCGGAGAACGAGGGAATGAAGCTGCGCTCGAGGGACGCGACCCCGCACAAGGGTAAACCCGAGAAGGAGTCCAAGTCCTCGAGCTCGAAGAACAGCGCCGCGTCCCCCAAGATCAAGCCTAAGCCTCTCTTTGGGGATGGCAGCGATTTTCGCCCCGGCTGGGAGGAGGAGGTCTACGTTTACAAGAAGTCCTTGAGAATGCCAACGAGATTGATCACGGTTTCGAAACCATCAAGATTTCACCGGCTGTCCACTTCCTTGCCGGACTTGGATCCTGGCTCTCCCGCCCTCTCGGTCTCCATGGACAGCTCCGACGTTTGTCTGGGTAGAAAGAGGATCGTGGACAGTGACACGGAGTCCAACTGTAGCTTCAGTACCACCGGCTTCGGGGCTGGAAGCAAGATCGACGACGAGGAGGCCACGTCCTCGACGACCGTATCGTGTCCGCCCAAGGCCACGAAGAACACCACCAGATTGGAGAACAATTCGATCGTGGACGTGCTCGCGCAAAAGGTCGGCACGAGCACCAGGGATCAGAGGAAGAAGCAGAGGGAGAAGCTCGAGAAGAGGAGCAAGGTTCTGAGAAAGGGTAACAACGAATTGGAGCTACTGCCAACCCCGAGTCTGACGCCACTTCTCACCACCGAGAGTACGAAGCCGACCAAGGGCAAGACCCCCGTGAAGAACAACAAGTCCTCCAAGCCGATCAAGGTCACGGACTCCTTCCTCCTCGGATACTTCCGCAAGGAGACCGTGAACACGTTCCGCGACACCTTCAAGAACAACCACGCGCTACCCAACGAGTTCTCCACGTTCGTGTTGAAGAGCAGAACGCGAACGGAAACGCGAGTACTTAAGAAGCAGGCGACGATTCGCGAAGTCTTCGGCGAGGACCGGCCGGCCTCGGCTCCGCCTATGCAGAATCACGACGACACCTCGCAGGACGACGATTCGCAGAACGAGACGCGTGAGAACAACGTCGGTAAAGCGCGATCCTTAAAGCAGAAGGTCGTCTCACGCTTGAAGAACGCCGGTATCCTGAGGAGTCATAAAGCGATCGTGAACGCGAAGTGCCATCTGCTAATTGCCAAGAGACGGAAGGATCTTCTTAAATCGCTCGCCGACAAAAAGTTGCAACGCGCCACGGCGAAGGTGACAGAGACGGCGCACAAAGAGGCGAAAGATAATCGGAAAGTCGAGAACAACGAACTTGAGGATGATAACAACGAGTCGGAAGTTCCTAACAAGAGAAAGTTGAAACTTCGTCCGGGACGGCGAAAATTCCGCTCGGGATTCGATTACATTCGTAGAAAAAAGAAGCCGCTCAAGAAGGACGAAAGTTTGCCAAAGGAGAGAAAGAGGGTAGGAGACTCCTTCGCTTTCGTTTAAACGAGTCACGGGGTATCGACGCGTTTCACCTATTTTTTCAAATGCGCGCTCGCGCGTCTTTCAAAAGATACATTCCGTAGTATATTCGCCCCGTTCTGTACGCTTATTAATGAATTTTACTCGATATTTTTATAGCAAGTTTTATCCAGACCCAGTCCCGAATGCGTTGCCGATATCCAAACGGAAATTCGAACCTGGGTGATCAAGAAGGGCGTCGGGGAAACTATTTTACACCGCGCCGCTAGACTTGGATACACCGTAAATATTACTCGCGTGCATCTCGTTCTCGTGGACGATGCAATTGAAACGATTGTCACCTGATTTCCATTTCAGGATGTGGCCGCCTACTGTTTGGAAAAGCTGAATAGCGCGCCGAATCCGAAGGACAATGCGGGCTACACGCCGCTTCACGAAGCTTGCTCCAAAGGCCATTTGGAGATCGCGAAGCTCCTCTTGGCGTACGGCGCGAATGCGAGCGAAAGTGCAAACGGCGGTATAAGGTGAGTCTTAAGGAGATAAAAACAAAATCCACCCATGGACGTACGTGTGACACGATCAATGGACTCGCTCTTCTTCGTAAACAGACCTCTTCACGAAGCGGCGGAAAACGGTGCTACGGAACTCGTGCGCCTGCTACTTTCCTACGGTGCTGATCCTTTATTAGCCACTTACTCCGGACAAACACCTCTGATGCTGGCCGTAGACACCGAAGCCTACTCGATCTTGCAACAGCATCTCGACGATATTCAAGGCCGTACCTGTACTCCGTGGTTCTTCGCCGGTCCGTCCTCAATTTTTGGTACGCAATTTGACCTTGCTCTCCCCGACCTTGTGACCCTGAAATTAAAAGAAGAAAGTAATCCCTAATACAACAATTAAACGTGAATTTCTTATTCGTAGACCCGGAGGAGACAGGGTACAATCCCCTCGACGACCCACCCCTGGACAGCCCGGAACCAGAATTGGACGAAGTCGAGATGGAAGTTAGCGACGTGAATTTGCCGGTCCTGTTCTCCTTGACGAACGATCCCGACAAGTGGGTACTACTCCAAGATCTAATGGCGGCGCTAAGGATAAAGAGTCGCGACGCCTTGCTTCGTCAAGTGAATCCGAAGGCGCACGTGGGACCACCCGCGATAGCTCATCGGGACGTAATGAGAGAGCTCAAGCTCCCAGACTTCTTGGAGCAGTCGCGATGCTGCCACTTGCTGAGCGGAGGTGAAAGAATAAACGTGCGTGGCTCGAAGGTGACTCTGATAAAGTACAATGACAAGGTCAAGTCGCTCCTCAACGTCGAGAGGGTCCTGATAAGTCTGAGGTGACAAGAAGCAATGCCCGGGCGAGCTTCTCCCCAGGCAAAAGCTTCCACGTCAATTTTAGCGAACGAGTCTCCGAGAAGGAGCGAGAACAAAGGTGCCTCCGGCGTTTCGCTCAAACGTGAGAGACAAGGAAGAGCGCGGCAGGGTAATAGGACCTCGGTGGATTAAGACGGTCTCGAGCTTAGAGCCACTCCTGATACTCGAATAATAGGCCCGGCCGTAAGTTGTCGCGCAGCACCGCGCGCGCGCGCGCGTTTCTTTTGCTTCGCGTAGTAGAAGGGTGAAAGATCCTAAAGGGAGGAATACGATGAATAGTGCAATAAGCGCGTAAGTTTCGACGACGTTTCTTTCCCTCCATCTCTCCATTTCGTTTGCCGCTCGACGGACTCTGTACATATTCATCCTCCTTCTTCTGCTCAATGCGCGCGGAAGCGAAACGCAGGACACGTCGCGCGGATATTTAAGATTAACGTGCGCATGGTACCGATTTTATTAATACTAAATGAAAACGTGGAGCCGGTAGTTTAATACACGAGTACGAGATGCGTATGAAATACGAACAGCGACCTGTGACATTATGTAACAGTATTTATTGCTAATTTACACGCGCGTATCTACGAGTATATGAGACGATGATATTTTGTTAGTAATCGTAAGGGCTGATATGATAATGAGGCCACTAACGTGAAATTTCTAGAAAAAGAAAAGAGAGAAAGTGGAGTCGCCATTCGCACGTTAATGCAGTTTCCAATTGAGGTGGACACCGTGCTTGCGTTGTACCGTTACCGTCGCTATAACATAAGGGGGGGTAAACACGTAATCGAGTTGTTACAGAAAAAGCATAATTTTCTACAAAGTGCCAAGGTTGCCAAAACGTACCGTTCTAATCATATCGGAGATATTTTTGTCGCGTCCGAGTGTGCAATACGTTTCATTTCGAAAAAGGTGTATTGTAACATACGTGTAATGTAATATACGTATATACGTACGAAACGGTTTATGTAATATACGAAGAAGGGGAAGTGGCTGGACGGTGTACCCTCAGTTCGAGACTCGATGTGCGGGCCAATATTGTTTTCCTTTTTTTCCGAATCGTTTCAGGAGCGCTATTACGGTAGCGGTGTAGCAATTATCGCAAGCATAACGGTAAACTATTAATAATTCTCATGTTACCACTTCTTAGTTTAATTGTTGTTTTCTCCTTCCTCGTTTTATATTTTGCGAAAAGAAATATAAATTATGTTCGATGATATGAGGTATACGCTTAACTGTAAACCATAACGACTCCGCGCAGAGATGCATTTATAATTTTGGGAAGTGCAATTCACGAGGTAAACGAATAACATGCTCTTTGCGATTAATAAGATAGTAACCGCGAATTGACGAATATTTTCTGAAGGAGCAGCTAGGAAAGAATGTTCCAAAACGCAATATCGAAATAATGTAATATTCATTGTGCAATAATATATCTCGATTATAATTTATAGTTAAAATCTATTATTTCTATTAAAGGGAGATGTGTCTCGATGATGTCGCGCACGTTTCAATTGGGTATTTGCCCTATTAGCGAAAGCCCTACGAGCGTCGTATGTGTTATATTTAAATTGATATGTTACTACTACGAGGTGAATCATCGGGACGAAGTGTGTTGAGTGAATTTAGGCAGGTGAATTTTCATTGAAATAAAAATCATTCTAAGCATCAAATGAGAAAGATCTACGTACTTACTATTTCACGGTGTATATATATCAAATGTATACTTGGTATGTTAGTGAATAGGAAATGTAGAGAGAGAAAGTCGACGAGGATGCGTGTCCTGGATGCAAGGGAAATAATGAAATGTTAGTGGGTGGAGAAATGAGAGAGACAGAGGGCGCGATTAAACGGAACTGGCGGATCTGTGGAAAGAGGCGCATATACTGTTCACCGAACTACGTGTTTCTTTAATGCCGTATATAGATTTCACTTGTTATAATCAGTCTCAGGGAAAGTCTATGTGTATTCTCAATACCTATGCGTTGTACCAATGGACGAATGTACGCGTGGGCATAATCGTCGCGATGAGATTCTGTAGTACGGGGAGTAGCAATGTACAGTATCGTTTGGCTCACCCCGAATCACAAGAGGGTCGATGGTGCCACGGCGTACGCGGAACTTTAATTTTATTTAGCTGACGAAACTAAATATATACACGTGGACGGGCGGTTATATGTACATACCGACTATTTTCAATAAAAATAATTTAGAGCGTTCCAGAGACCCGTTTCGTTGCGACAATTTGTAGTTGTATACAAATTCAGCAATTGTACGTACTGTATGTAATTTTTAAGTAGAACCAAGTGTAAGTAGCGGAGCGTATTGTTTTACCTAATTAGTCCTTATTCTTTCGTGTTTGTAAAGCAGCATACCTGGTGTTATGTAGTTTACTTGTAATCGAGTAAAAGTGAAATACGCGGTACGGCGGCCCGCGTATGTACATATTACGATGATTATTATTATTATTACTACGACTACGACTATTCGCTTTTCTATTGTACGATATATACAGATAAATAGTTAACTATCGATGTACATTCTCTTAAGCATAACGTTTCACCTTGTGATTTATATATTCAAAACAAACTTCTAAATGTGTTAACGCTACTGCTTTATGAAAACAAATTATACATATATGAAAAAAACGAATAACTACATATGCATACATACGTATACGCGCATCTATATATATGTATGTATATAGATATAGTTTATTTCGTAAATTTAGTTTGAGAGGGTATTGATACGGTAAATACAAATTAAAATTTCTCTGTGATTCGTGTAAAGAAGGAATTAAAAAAAAAAAGAGATATAATTATTATTATTATGGCCATTATTAGTCGCGGTGTAAAGGAGTCAATGAATTGACGAACAATTTTCGTAACAAATCGTTTGTGAAGTTTTTGTTCGCTAATAACAATAACGAGTTATCCTATCGATGTAATAAAATTGAGTATTTTTAACGAATCATGTTACTATTTCTGACCCTAATCCCAATACCTCGGTGAATCCTTTGTTTTTTTATTTTTTAAATGCGAAATAAAAATTAACACCTAAACAAAATTAATTACTTTTAACTTAAGAGGATCAATTGCAATTCATTCGATTGTAGTTAGTAAACGTATTTTGCATATATTTATATAATGAACAGGCAGATATAAATTACATTCCTACATTTTAAATAGCACATCGTAACAAACTACACTGCTCCTGATATAGCTGCATATGATATGGCTACTCAAGAAAAACTGCATTACTACATCCTTGGTTATAATTCAGTACTTTCCCTTACATGCTCCTCCTTAATACAAAACACATTTGAAACAATTCTCAGCTAATTTTCTTCATATTTTGCAAACTATTATTAGTGAAGAAGGCTTATTTGATGTAGGATTCATTTCATACGTTAATGCTTATACAAAGCGTGAAAATTGTTTTAAGAAAATCTCTAGAAATTTTATTATACTTCGTATCAAATTGAAGAAGTTATTAACGCACACGTATTTATTCAAGTTTTAATTGAAAATGGAAAAATTTATTTTGATCGATATATTTATACTACTAGCTTAACTTTTATATCACTTCTGTGTTTCCTGTTAAGAGCCAAGATTTACAAATAGTCTCGTCTCATTTCTTCTTTCTCTTCCCAGTCTGAAAAATATGTTCGATATGATAAAAAAAGAAAATATGAATGTAGTAAGAGGAATATAAGTTGTATTTTACGTTGTTGTCTCTCACCTTGGTGGAGGATGAATTGGAACATTTAGTTTCCATGCTGCAATCATTTATCAGTTCTAAATTAGACGAGAGTGATTCATCCTGTGGACAATCGTCCTCTTTTTTAGAGCAGGAAATATCAGTTTCGCTTACAATAGTATTTTTACTTTCAATAATTGTATCGGAATTATTCAGTTCAATTGGCACACCGCAATCATTATGTATCGGTAAATCCTTAGGTAAATCAGCATTCACATTTGAAAATTCTGTGATCATAGAATTTTCTACTTTGTCCTCCGATAGTTCCTCTGATAATCTACCAATTGTATTATTTGCGTCAATTTTAATATCTTCTAATCTACTATCCAGCTTCGTATCTTCATTGACTATATTTGGTGATGTTTCTGCATTTTCTTGTACTCTATCATTTTGTACTACATCTATCACCGAATCTTGGACTTTAGAGGTACATTGATTGTCAACCTCGCACAACACTGTTCCATTACATCTACTTTCTATATTTATATTCCCGTCTGGATGTACATTTTCTGACGTTTTGCAATATTCCGTATCTTCGCATAATTTTTCACTAGCGCTACTTTCTACAGAGTCTACAGATGATAACTTAATTTCTGGATCCACACTTTGGTTTTCTATATCCACTACTAATGGGTCAGATTCCTCTTTTACACTATTAGTCACATGCGGTGCTTCCAACATTTCACCTTTGGCTTGCTGAGATTCTTCATTATTGTGATCGAGTCTAGTAGTAAGATGATTTTCCGTATTTTCCGAATCATTCTTTTCATCAGTATTGACATCAAGTTTATTGTCATCGTGAATTACTTCTTCGGCTGGTTGTCCAATGAGTAAAGCTTCTTTTAATTCGTCTAATTTTTTTTCTGAATTTTTTTCGAGTTCAATATTGGCGTCACTTTGCATACTTAAAACTTCTTTTTCCGTAACATCGGATTCTGTCACTGCAGTCTTGTTATTATCAGGTTGAGATTCTGAAATGTTGTCCTTATTTGCTGCCTCCACATGTTCTATTTCTTGCATTATTACTGTATTATCACTATCCTTTTCAAAGCCTTTCTGTATGGCTGCGGATACTTTCGATAGAGATGCTTGTAACTCTCCAAACGTATCCGGCAGCGTTAAATCATTTGAGAGTTCATTTGCTGTTTCTATAGTTTCCATACTTTCGACGGCTTCCATATGTGCTACTGCAGATTGTGGTGATACGTCCGTTGCAGTAGAATTTTCAGATTTTGTTACAGCTTCGGGCTGTCCTTCACCATTCTTTTCTTTTAATTTTGCTAGCAAAGTCGTCCTTTCGTGTTGGAAAACTTTACACAAATCCTTCAGTAACGAAAGTTTTTTACTTAATTTAGCCATTTCAGTGTCTCTGACTTGCTTATCAGCGGCCATCTCTAGTAATGCGGCATGACTGTTTTCCCACCTCTGTTTCCATAAACTGGTTTCTTTTTCGAGGGTTAAAATTTTTTTGGACATCTGGAAAAACGATAATTACATATAGAAACATATGCTATTATTGTAGATTCATAATAATTATGATTAAGTATATAACTGCTTGTAAGCATGAATCAAACCTTTTCCATCTCTTCGTTAAATTCTCCGTATACTTTATTACTCCTAGTGAGGGCATTTTGAAATTCGTCGTACTTATCGGTGTACATACTAACTTGACTTCTAAGTGCAATTTCTGTTGCTTGAAGCTCTCGTATTTGAACTTGATACTCGGCTAATTTCTGCAAACATACACACAGGTCGAAATACATTATGGTGAAGTGTCTAAAATTGAAGAAAATTAAAGGAACCGTGTCTTACAAATAACAGTTGTTGCTTTTCCTTTAGTAATGCTTCTTTCTCCGCTGTAGCTTCCATTTTTACCGAGGCAAGTTTCGCATGCGTAAATTGTAAATCCAGCTTCATTTGTTGATGCAGTTGTAATAGTTCCTGCTCCTTTATTTCAACCTCTTTGTACACGGTCTTAAATTTTTTACAAATATCCGCATTATCTTCGTGTATCTTAGCATTCTTCTCAATATTTTGATTCATAAGTGTAGTAATTTCGGCCAAAGTGACTTGAAACTTAGCAGATACTTCTTTTCTCCTCTCTTCCTCTCCCCTAATTTTCAACAGACTCTCCTCCTTTACGGCTTTATTTTGTTTTTGTAATTCGCGGCATAAAGTCTCCAATTTCTGTCTCGTTAAAACAGCTTTACTACGCTCGGTTTGCAGCTGTTCTTTCTCACGGTGTAGCATAGTAGCTTTTTTCTCCGACTGCTTCAGCGCCAATTGCAACTTTCGATTTTCATCGACCATTTCTGAATATTTTTTACCCATTACTTCCAGCTTCTCCTCTAAACTATGCACGTCATTCAGTCCTTTGAAACATTGTTCGGTAATTCTCCTCTCGTCTTTCCTTCTCGCCTTCTCTTCTTTGCTACGTTTCTTATCTTTTACATGATGAATCGATCGTACCTAAAAGACAATGTCAAAGTAGAAACACTTCTTAGGATACAGTATACCCGTTATTTTAACCAGGACAAAATATACCCTACAATATTAGTATATAGGTACAGAAATTGTCCAGGTCATTGGAAGGTTTTTACGCGGAAGCTACAAATTAATTGTCGCGTTAATATAGGGTGCAAAACCACTTCCGAGTTTCGCGTTTCTCGCCATAGGCTTCAGTCGGTAAATATAAAATGTCTCCATTGAGGTTAGGTCGGTGAGCATTATCACCCCTGCTGCTATTTACCTCGTCTTCCTTCTTCTCCACCTCGGTGGTTTCAATCTGCGTGTTATCGGTTACTTGGTCGTCCATTATCGAAGCATCTGTAGATCGCAATGAGATATTAACAACTGCATGCCGGATAATAGGCGATAAAGATCAAACGACAGCAAGACGCTTCAGGTAGAAGCTACCGCCATTGGAAACAAACGGACGCGAGGGATACGAACCGAAAGAATTCTCGAAAGTTACGATAAATAAAGGAGGAGATTCGTGGTTAAGTTTTGCGATTGACGAATTCAAGCGACTGATATCCGAGCCGAAGAACTCGATTGAACTCGAACGCGCGACTAAAGGGCAACAACGATTCTGCCTAAACTTGGCGACGGCAGATTTATTTTCGCATTTCTTTCGTGCCAATTGAATTCGCGTTAAGTAAGCGCTTCTTTCTAATAATCTCAGGAGTTTCTGTTCGCTTTCCCGTGTCATATACAGGAGATATACACATTGTTCCACAAGAAGTGATAATATATTACTTCCAAAAGTGTTTTGCAATATTTAAAACGAATGCGAGTACGTCGCAAATGTGTACTTTCATTCATTTCCAACAATTAAACGTATACCATACTCGTACATGCACCGATCGAAGTTCACTTTCAAAACGAGGATGCCATTCCAAATAAAGTAACAATCATTCGGGCTCTTCTTCGTAAACTTCGAAGGTGATATCGGAGGATGCGAGGCATCGATACGTCGCAAGGTCATGTAATACGAATCGCAAGAGTCTTCGTTACTTAATTGTCCCTTCGCCACGATCCATTGTTCCTTAATTTATGAGAATTTAATTTACATCTTCGTAATGACGGGTAACGTAATGCTTCGCGGGTGGAGAGATGCCGGAGTAATCGGATAGGCCCGACGATTTGTGCGTTTATCAATTGTTTTCTTTTTTCTCCGTCTATACGAGTCATATTCGATAATAATCGCGATGGAATAATCGACGCGCGAGGAGAAGACATAGAACGAGGGCTAGCAAAGTGGAATTATTACCCGGGGTCGTCGTACGGCGAATAGGATTGATAAAACAGAACAATCGAGGAAACCGTCACCCACGTTTCACGCAATGGCACTGCGTGAGGGTCGAAAGGGAGCTACTAACACAGTCGGTGGTTATTTTGGGGATACATCTAAAATTAGATTCGTAGAGGCTGACACGAAAATGTCCGAATACAACGAGGAGTCCCCTGACGGAACATAGGTGGCAGGCGTATGTATATGTAAGAGAGTCGCAGCTATTCGAATTGTCCCGCCAATTAGTCGAGGCTGCCGCGGGCCTTTCGATCCTCTTGCTCGAACCGGGAAATTTAAAAGTAAATGCTTCTAGTGCAGTCGATACTATTGCGTGTGAAATTTTTAAGCGACCCACTTTATAAACCATACATAATAATAATAATAATAATAATAATAATAATAATTCGATTACTCGCTACTTAATTACGTACACGCTAAACTCATAATGACACGTAACTCGAAAAATCTCAAACAAAAATCACTTCACGCGCACGACGTATTCCTTTTACGAGTATCTCCGGTTCCTCTTCGATAAGAATTAAAAGACAATCTCCTGCGACAATGAATTCGGCGCGTGCATACGAAGTAGTATTCGAGGTATGCAAGTACGGCGTCCTGTCCGCAGTAGCGAATATTTAAATTGATTTCCTCATTAGTTTTGGCATTGTCCATTGTATGTTTATAACATACCATAGGAGCGCGTCCAAACGCGTACCTTATCCGCGCTTTCGAGAATACAGATGGTAAGCTCGTTGAGCTTGCGAGAGAAATAAT
The DNA here is from genome assembly GCA_944319695.1 of Tiphia femorata. Taxonomy (NCBI): domain Eukaryota; kingdom Metazoa; phylum Arthropoda; class Insecta; order Hymenoptera; family Tiphiidae; genus Tiphia; species Tiphia femorata. The sequence goes on from OX090899.1 coordinate 6,939,314, forward strand.
TCACATCGCTTGCATTTAAAATTGGCATAACTTCAGCGCGAATTCACGAATTAATAAGCTGACGGAGCGACAAACGGTTGCTCAATTTTATTTTTAACGTAATCGCGAAAAGAGTCATTTTGTTTTTTAAAGCCGCTTCGAAATAGCTACTTATTTTTCTTCTTTTTTTACGAATAGTCTCGTTCGATTATTATACGCAATAATATTTTCGTGGAAACCTAGGGTTGATAATTCGAGAATGAGCAAGATTAATATGCGCGGTTAAAATCGGCAAAATTATTACCATTCACCGAGCGTACTCCTATTGCGCGTGGATTACGTCTTTGGATAGTTTCCAGATCTTGGCAAATCTCTCCTGGGTTCATCGGCACTGTTTTGCCAAAGGCACGGGGGTATTGTGTCCTGCATCCTTGAGGAGGAGGTTGTTTTCATCAAAGCACGCCGAGAAAGAAGTCTTTATCGCCCCCGTGCCTGAAATTATTTATCGATGCGAATCGCCGGGACGCCACCGTGCACATAGAAATTTAATGTACAATGCATTATTTATGAGCACGAGCTAAGCGACCGTACCGAAGTCTACGTGTTCGAAGTTAAGCTTTACCACGGTAGTCGGAAAAGGATTTAATTCACTTCTCCAATCTCATCTTACGTAATTTCTGACCTTAGAACTTAATTACTCGCCTCGTCGTTAAATTCGTCGAGTAACCGAGTAAGATAATCGCAATTTCGGTAACGGCAACGTGGAAAAAGAAAATTCGTAAGATCGACCAGTCGCTTCGTTCGCAGGTCTTCGACTACTCGAACTATTCGACTCTGAAAAATTACACCCGATTCTATTTTCAAACAGACTTCTTTCGCGCGATTTTGATTTAACGCGAATCAGTAAGAAAAATTGAATTTTCCTTTTGATTTAACACGATTTATTTGTAATTAGATTTTTCTTCTAATTCGCTTTGAAATCAAAATCGTGTAAAAGAAGCTCGTGTAAGGAACAGAATCGGGTGTATCTTACTCCGTTCGATCGTTCTCACGAGGTACGCGTACCTCTCTCGTGGCGCCATTTCAAAAATCACGCGCTTGCGCCCTGCCTCCAGGCGGATTCCTCTGCCTAACTGGCGAAGGCCGGAACTCCTCGTAAACAAAACTGGAGGCTACCGCGTGGCTTGGATCAGTCAGCCGGCGACTCTGCTCGCCGATGGGTGAACTTTCCGTTCGGTGAGAAGGGACCGGTTTCTCGTAGATCCGGAGTTCCGCGGGTTGCACGCGTCGGAACGTTAATTCCAGTCAAGTAGAGAGAGATTATCTCTTTCTTCGGGCGAGAAGAACGTTTCGAGGGAGAAGCCCAGCGGCGAGCCAACGAATTGATTCATCGTTAATTATAACGCGGAGTCCACGCGACGCTTTCTCCTCAACTAAGCGGGAAACGGTCGCTCTGCTCTTCTTACTTCGTGAGAAACAAATCGGAGCCTGCGATTTAATTTGCGTCGAGTCAAGTGGAGGAGCCCATCGTGGAGCAAGGTGGCTAGGAGAGCGTAGTGAAATTCGATGATTCGTAATGCATCGGTATTTCGTAGACGTGCTTTCGTAACGACTCCGAAGAAGCAAGTGTCGTCGGTTGGGTAACGACTGGGTCTCTGGCCACTGAGCAAGGGCTACGGTGGCCCTGCAGGTAGGGGACTGCCAGCTGGGAGAAGTGTTCCAGACCAGTGTTGTCATATTTACCGAAAAGTTGCCTGCGCCTGAAGTTCTTCTCTGGTTGCAACAGCGCGTCGGAACACATGCGATTGAAGGAAAGGGGGAAAAGAAAAGAGAGCACCGGCAACGTGGCTGCTCCACGCGGTTAGCGACTCACCTGTCCACGGGAGAACGAGAAGCAAAATTCGTCGCTGATGATTTTTGCGACCGAAAGCCCGTCGCACCAAGGACACATGTAAATTAAACCGTCCTCCTATCGGAAATCCTGTACGATCATCCTCGTGAATCCGACCACGATTTCAAATGAAGTCTCGTGTTTCTGCGTATCGAATTCTACGATCGTCGCTTGGATTCCAGTGGCGGTGCCAGGAGTAGAGAGGGAGAGCTCGATTGAAATTCACCGGGGGTTGGGCGAATTGGCAAACAATGGGGTCAACGCATTATTGTACCGTTGATCGAAGTCTCCTCGCAGTTCTATGAGATAAACTTTATTCAGAGAGAGAGGGAGAGAGAGTTACAATTGCGCGCCAATTCTGGTCCAGAGATAGCGCAAACCATTTTACAGATAACATTGCGTCGCGCTTGAAGAGCGAATCACTACCGAGATGAATACTACTTTGGATTGGAGCGAAGGGTCCACGATGGATTTTAATGTGACCACGGCAATCTCCAAATTGATCCTGGACGGTCCGCCTAAGAGACACGTAACCTTCGCTTCTCAAATGGTGCTCACCCTCGTCTACGTAACAGGTGTCATTGGGAATGTTGCCGCGCTTGTCATTCTTTTCCATAGAGATAAGGTACCAGTATGGTATTTGCCGTTTACTTATCTTTACCGTCTCGATATCCGAGATCCTCCCAAACTCCGATTATTAAGAACCTTCCGAGAGAAGATAGAATTTTCGAGTTTTCAATTTCGGCTGATCTCGAGACATAGGCTGTGTCCCGAAATTCACTGCCAGTACTAAAAATCTATAGTATACGTCACATAAACTATACATTTCCAGTACTGGCAGGGGATATCGGAACACATCCATAATGCGCGACAGGGAGCAATAATCGAGTGCACAAATCGATTAACTCCATAAGTTACGTTCGAAATTATGTTAGAAATATAAAAAGTAGGGACTTAATCGAGCGTTTTGATGCTTGAATTGATAAAAAATGCAAAAAGTGGAGTTAATCGATTTGTCGAGCGAGCTGCTGAATTATTCGTTGTACCGGTAGAAGGCACAATAATGCAAAGTTATCGTTGGAGTATTTTTGGAGTAATGTTCGAAGTCTTTACCCAACGATCCGATTATCGTTACTCGTACGATCGACCGAGTGCATCTCCATCACCGTGACCTCCCGTTTCTTTTTACAGAGACGAAATCGAAAACACTTGCTGATGCTGCGCTGTCTCGCGAGCAATGATCTCGCCGCATTGTTGGGCATGCTGGTTCAGATGTACATCACGATCTACGTCGGCGGAGTGACCTCCACCCGAGGATTTTGCTCCTTACGAGTGCTTTGGAGATTGTTCGGTTTGTTCAGTGGATGTGTAGCCATCGTGATGGCCGCTGAGAGATGGTTGGCTCTTACCAGACCCTTCGTTTATCAAAAGGTAAGCGTAGATCGGCGATAAATTCCCTACTAAAGTCATTCGCAGATAGGGCCACCGATTGAAAACTTCCCAAATCTTTCCTTATCTTTCTAGATCGCTTAACGAACCCCGATAATCGACTCCTCGCGTAAACATCGGTTCGTAAACTCGTTTAAGGGATTCGTTGACACTAGAAGTAAATTTTTCACAAGAATTTCTGTTTAACATTAGAACTACCAATTTTGCTTTTCGTATGGAAACTTCTTTCGTTGACCACTCATTTTAACACATTGACAGCCGGCCCCGCGAAAACGCGGGTTCCTGAGTAAATTGCATATGACGAATATGCAAATGAAATGTACTATTTTACGAAAATATATAATGTTTGGAATATTTTTTTTTTGGCTATTCATTGATCGGAAACAAGCGAATAAAGCCGACGTTTGGGATTTAAGTGGCCGATACGTTGCCGGCACCCATAAATTAAATGTCTCTTAGGTCGCCGGCTGGCAATGTGTTAACAGAGAGAGAGAGAGAGAGAGAGCGTTTATTTTATCACTGAACTGCCATGTACTTTTCTTTTCATATGGAAACTTCTTTCGTTGACCAGTCATTTTGACCGGCTTGGTAGTTCTAGTGTTACACTTTGGAAAATTATACCACGCGACGATAAATTTCCCAAAAACTGCCAGTACCTTGATATTCGACGCACGAAATCTATTTTGTAAAGGGCGGTGCTAAAATATTCCACGAAACTGCTCTCGACAAGTTTAATCCTACATAATCTGAACATCCGCGTGGCAAATCTTCCGCGTCGATCGACTTGGCGCGTGGGACGACAGGCACAACCGGATAGGGCCTTAGCATTGAAATTCTCGAAGATTCATTGACATTGTATGTATTCTCGAAGGACCCGAGACGAATAGCAATGTCGCAGAAATCGCCCTGCCCATATCACCTGCTTAATATTTCAGGCGCGTTTTTATCGATGCGTCCAAGAGTAAACTCTATCGGATCCGAAGCTATGTTAATAAGAGAACATCCGGATGTGCTTCGCAGACGATTCTCAATGACGATTGTTATCGGCCCCTCGTTAGCCTACCTCCAAACCTTCACCACGCAGAGCAATACTAAAAAATAAAAATTCATCCAACACGTTGCCTCGTATCCGTCCTTCGAAGGAGGATCAATTATAAACGAAAACAACGCTAATAACCGGATCGAAGTTATCGCGAGAAATGCTGAGAGAAATTAACACGTTCGCGAACGTGAATGCTATAGCATTCATTTTCATCGTGATGCAGAATGACGTGAATGCTGTAGCATTCAAAATTTTAAAGTCAATTATTTTGAATTTAATTTTTGTAATTATTATACAATGACTAACCGATTCTTTAGGTATTTTCGTATTATCTTATCTTTTCTCTGTGTATTTACAAATCTGTCAAATTTCGGATGTCACAACCATTTTAAAAGTAAAATGACTGTCAATTTTTGTATCACGCTGAAACTTTTACTGTCCGCGAACGTGTTAAGTTGAAAGTGCTGTAAGTTCATCTTGAAAAAAAAAGAATAATCTAGTTACGGATAAAAAGTTTACGCTAATTGTGAGTGAATCGCAAATTATGCGATACCTAATTTCCTTAAGAAAGTCGACTTAGACTACTTTCAAAACAAACGAACCAAATAACGCTGACGGTGCCTGTTTATCGCGATAGAGTCACCGATACCTTTCAAGGATCGTGTTGTCGAGATACAGGGACCTTCGAAGTCCCTACGGTATACGTCGCTCGTCCAAAGGGCGTGCCGCGAGTTTCTCTTTGACATTGAAAATATTCAAACGACCCGCGCAATCCTATACAATTCCAAAACTCTTCCGCATGGTTTCTTAAAGTGAAACAAAGAGCGCGTCGTCGAATTACAGCTTACCTATCGTCGCACATTTCCGTGAGCGATCGCTTATCGTTAGAGGAGGGTCGGAGGTCGTTGAGCTGCCTCCTTCGTTAGTTGATACACGAGGCGCGACGATAAAGACACGATTCGATAACGCCCACGAAATACTCCATCGAATTCTCAGAACGGGAACGGGGCGGAATTGCGTGTAATAATGTTTCGTGGACGAATGATTGGCCGATCGATCGTTGTTGACGAAAGTCGGAATCGTCATGGTAGAGGGCTTTGACGCAGTTGGAGGGAATCCTACGGCCGGTGGTTCTCTTCGTCGGTAATTAACCAAACCTCAAGGCCATTGATAGCGCGATGTAGGGCGCTTCTCAGTTCCCCGCGAGGTTGCTTGGACTACTTTATCGGTGTGTGACTCCATTGCATCGACACACGCGAGGTTTATCGCTTTCTTTCTCTCACTGGACGCGTGCAGGCGAACACGTAGATTTTCAAATGACGTCACGGAGCCCGCGTCCTCCCATCCATTCTCCCCGCGGAAATTTGCGTTCGCGATGACACAGGATAATGGCTTGTTTACACGAATAGAGAGAAGTGTTACTCGAAGCTATGGAAACACTGGACGCGAGTGAGTTCGATCGTGAAAAGAATTATCGAACCGGAGAATCTAGTACTTGCGTAAATCAGTCGTGAGTAGGTTCGACGTGCACTCGTTCGACCGTAATGACAAATTTGACTCGAAATTTGGCGAATAGATCCTTTGGCTATTGTAAAAATGGAATTCTACCGTGACTCAAAGATCCGCCAGTCTTCTTGGATAGAAATTGGGGTAAGACTTCCGTATCCGACCCGCGTCCGATCTTAATAAAATTTTACTGGTACGTAGCACTTACTAAATGCAGTCGAACGCCATAAGTGCGAATTTAAGGAAACGTCTGGTTTCCGAAATATTAAATTTCAAAATTACCTGATTCAATGAACAATTTTTGAAATTTTTACCTAAGAGGAAGACTGAAATTCCACAAAATGTCAGGTTAGACAGGTGCAATGGTTAGACACGGGTAAAAAAATAATAATTTAAACTTGAGAGCGTGGTAGGCCTTTCTGGTTAGATCAATCTCCATTTGTCACATTTAAATAATAAATCACGAGTGGAGCTTAAAACCTTCACGACATTACTCAGGGCGATGACCTTGATAACATATACGAAGGACATTGAAATCCGAGGTGGCTCCCCATAAGTGAATAATTACCCCCAAAAAAAACATAAAATCGTTTTCTATATTTTTTATTTTTAATATGTATTCTAATGATATTTTGATAAATTAGTATTTATAATCTTGCAAGATATTAACACTATTTCTACCAAAGGTGTCAAAAGACCTTCTCAAATTGTATTTGAAATTTATTTTCCAAGTTGAATCATCTTTCCTCAATCACTTCTTTCACTATTCGTATATTAGTTGTTAAATTAATTTAGAGGTGTCATTTTCCTGCAGCTCATCCTGGACACGAAAAGACACCTCTTGGTCGAAATAGGTATATGTAAAATCTCGGTAGAAACAGTGTTAATAAAATAAAACATTTCAGCAAAACATTTTTGAATTTTAGTCCTTTTTTTACGTAAAAATCTAAAAAATTAAACGTAATTGAATATCTCCGAAATCAGACGTTTCCTTAAATTCGCACTTACGACGTTCAACTAGATTTAGTAAATGCTACTTATCTGTAAAATGTTATTAAAATCGGACAAGGGTCGGATACGGAAGTTCAGCCGAAATCGGTGCTACCAATTCGTCGAACCGGTTGCATTCAGGCGTCGATCTTTCGATCTCGATCAGGGACGATTCTCCTGTCGACTTTGTTTCGTCCGATGTTTTCGTAGGCCTGCTTCGAGAGACCTCGACGTGCTTATGGTCGAGAAGCTCTCACCGAAGGAGACCTACCTCGAACTGGGTCGATGCAGTTGCAACCGCGTCTCGAATGCACTCGAGTACTCGCGAGACGTCTCGACGTCGCTCGAGCGACCTGCCAAAGTAAACGGCGCTTTTTCTTAAAGCAAACCGCGAGATTCGTCCTCTCCTTCATTTCTCCCCTCGACGATAGTTTACTACGAGTCGCTACTCGTGTAGGTGTCAGATTTATGCGCTCTCGTGATAGAAATGCCGCGGTGCGTCGAACGGCGCTTACATCAAGCGTGCTCCCGCGCTTTACGAGGACGGCGTAAAAAGTGCCTCATCCCAGACGAGATTCGCGCCGATGGATTTGCGGCTACGAAATTAACGCGCGCGAAACGTGGAAGCGCGCGAGTTCTCGTAAATCCATTGGAATCGATTACGCGCGTTCGCGTTCCGATCGACAGCCTCGTCTAGGTAGCACGAAGCCTAGGATCATGCCAAAATTTTAATGTTCCGTGCCACGACGTCGTTCGATATTTTTTTTCTTTTGGTTAAAGATAGCTCTTGCGCGTAAATGACGTAGGAAGATGAAACGCGCGCATGGCCGAGTTGCACCGCCCAGATTGATTTTGGATGTCTTGTTAAATCCTATTTTATGAGATTCCGGGGCCCAGGTGACAGGACGTGGATTTGCGAAGATCAAACGTCCGAGAATATTCGTGGAGAATATTGTTCTCCACCTCTCGAGCCACGCTTCTGTTTTTTTCTCTTCTTTAACTTTTGTTTCGTTTCTTCTTCGTATTTTTTTTTCTTTTTTTAATGGCCTCTGGACGGACACCGGCAGTAACGCGAGGCCCCGCCAATTTCCTGGCGATCGAAGGGACGTAACGCTCTATTGGAACCTCGCGGGAGAAAATTAACGGAACGGACTAATAACGATCCTTCAATTCACCCACCCGCGTGCTCGCGGTCAATTCAAGGAGATTGATTCTGTTAAGGCGCTCCTACCGGACCATAAAGTTTTTCGCGAACGAATCGGCCACCGATTAATACCTCCTCCATGCCCAGAGCTTTCGTTCACTCGGCTGTTCGTCCCAGTTCCTCGAATAGTTCAAGCGTCCGGGGTTGGAAAATCTGTTAACGAGTCGTACACCTTGGCCCTGTGCAACGTCCTCGAGACATTTTACGGTTGTGTTCGCAAGCTCCCAGACTAGACGCGATTCGCGAGGACTCTATTTCTACGTTGCTTTACAATTTACGACATCGACGGTCGAGCAGGTCCTCCCACCGTCGATAAATTTCGTTTTTGACGACGCACTCCACGAGAATCTCCTACGTAGGATAAAAACACATAAAGCAGAGGAAACGTTTGTTTCTCGATTACCCACCGTCTCTCGATACGAGTACCTACGGGGTGTCGGGGGACGAGACCTTCGGGATCCGACCTTGAATATCATACGCGGTTGTAGCCACAAAATTGGCAAGGTATTCGAAGCTGGCCCCGAAATGTCCAAGCGGACGCGATACCACGAACGAGAGTTTACGAGATAAATCGAGCTCGTGACGTCTCGTCCGTCGAAACCGTTCCATTCGGACGCGTGGTGCCAGGACGCCGAACTTCTGGGCGCCAGACGGTACGTGCCCATCGTCGTCGCTCGTTCCTCCGCTTCCTCTTCTTCTTGCGGAAAGTTTAACGCGGTGAAAAAAATGATTTTCATAAAACGCGTTTCCATAAAAGCAGGTGACCTTTCGTGCGAGATCCGCGCTAAAGAAGTCTAGCTATAATGACGTTTTGCAGACGTCGTATTAATATCGCGCGCCGAATAAACATTAACCCACAAAATTCTTAACGTGCCATCCGGCGTCTGGCGTGTTCTCTCGCGAGAATACTCGACAAAGAAAAGTGGACCGTGCACCGTGCCTTTTTTCAAGTGCACAATAGCGCTTCGAATTTCTTAGCGCATTCTTCTCCTTCGATGCAGGATGAATTTTTGCGCGAGCCGCGGGAGTCTCGTTAAACTTTCAGCGATTCGTCCCGCCACCCTGGTCCGCCTCTTCGGAAGGTCAGGGATATTTGGAAATAACGCAGAACCTGACAAGGCGATACCGGCTGTTATCTCTCTTCCAAGAAGAACCTACGCGCGTTAATGTTATCTGCAAAGTTTTGACTCTTCTCTGTCGTACGGAATAAAGTGATCGAATAAGGATCGCTCCCGAGAAGATCCTCGGGGTGGTGGCAGACTGAGTGAACAATTGTCGACAAACTGTTAGCTTGGTCTGTCCCCAGCTTTATGTTTTGGCAAGCTGTTCGCAAATTGTTGCACGATGTTCGCTCCCGACGCGATCTTTAAAATGGCGAACAGTTCGCGAACACGACCACACTGGGCGAACTTACGTGTTGACGAGCTGTTCGCGAACTGTTGTACGATGTTCTATCCCGAGGCGATCCTTAACCCATTAAGTAGCAACTTTTTTCTATAGGGTTAAATATATTTTTTACAAAATATACGCAATAATAAACATAAAAAATCGATAAAATTTGAGTACTCTCAAATGAGAACATTGGTACTTAATGAGTTAAGGTGGTGGCAGACTGAGTGAACAATTGTTGACAAACTGTTCGCTTGGTCTGTCCCTAGCATTATGTGTTGGCAAGCTGTTCGTGAATTGTTCCACGATGTTCTCTCCCGAGGCAATCCTTAACCCATTAAGTACCAACTTTTTTCTATAGGGTTAAATATATTTTTTACCAAATATACGCAATAATAAACACATCGAAAATCGATCAAATTTGAGTACTCCCAAATGGGCACATTGGTACTTAATGCGTTAAGGTGGTGGCAGACTGAGTGAACAATTGTTGGCGAACCGTGTCCTCGGTCTGTCCCCAGCTTTACGCAACTTCTTACGACCGCCAAACCCCGACGACCCACCTTTCAACCTCGGTCTTGGGACCGTTTCAAACGATCGTATTCTCGGGTCCGTAAAATGGCAAATCTCCTACAGCCTCGAACCTTTGATTAGCCTTAAGGATGAACTCAAGCGCGCGTTAACCCTCCGGAGGAAATGATTCGGCGATAGTTTCGCGATGATATCTGCGGCGACCGCGGGCGGGTGTGCCCCTGGGGTCTACTCTCTTCGATTCTTCCCGAGGGACCACCCGACGAAACGCTACAATGCTCGTGGCAAAGGGGGAAAACGAGTTTACCCGCTTCTCCACGATCAATCGAGATATTCGCAACGAAAAAGAGGGAGAAAAACGAAAGAGAATTGTCGGATGTGACGTAAAGAAAATTCTCGTGCGTCAATTTAAATAAGAAAAAAGAAGCTCCGTACCGTGGATTTTTCGCCTTATCTCAATATTGGCGTGCTAAAAGAATTTTTTCTCCGTGAAAGCTTCCACCATCGCCGATAAAGAAAGGCGAAGGACGGGATGCTCGATCATTAGCTAATCACTGGTAGTTGGAATCTTATTTTGGCGTGTGACGCTCTTGTCCGCAACGAGACACGCCATACTCTCCAGGCGCCTCTCTCGTGCTTGCTCGTGCATCGATCACTGTCAAGTGTTTTATTGGAATAGCAGACAGCAACGAGCTCTCATTCGAGCGGAGGGGTGAATTATGCGGGGCTTTAACACCATATTTTTTTCTTCCCTTCCTTCTCCCACACTTCTCACCCTTTCGCCGTCTAACTAAGCCTCGAACGTCTTACTCGTGCTTTCCCAATTATCCTATCTTTCTAGTCTCATATCTTGTTCACGCGTCGCGAAAATAAAGAGCGGCGAGACGCGTTAGACGTAACGGTGATATAGCTTAATCGGTGACACGCGTGCATCTTTCAGCAGGTGACGTATCCGGTAATTGTTCGTTGTATGCTGATACTTTGGTTGGCGGCATTGGCGCTAACCACTTTACCGATGTTGGGCTTCGGCCTATATTTCAAAAACGACCAGTGCGTTCGATACCGAGAGGCCACTCAACCTAATGACGTCGCCTACGCATACGTATGGTTCGTTTCCGGTAAGATTGTCATCTTTATCTTTGTTATTAATTGAATTGGCGTAGTCGACGAAAGACACCACCATTGAGAATCCTTTAAAGATCTGTTCGTAATTATCACTACAGTTTTTCGAGAAAAGAGTGTAAATCTTTTCCTTCGATTACAGGCACGGTCCTTTGCCTCTCCATTGTCTGGTGCAATTTGGCAGTCTCGAGAGCCCTCGGTAGACTCGGACGACGGGCAGGAGCGCTCAGGCGCATATCAAGGGCATCTTCTCGAGCTAAACCATTGCTGACGGTAGCCGGTCCACCTCCAGAAGTCGCTCCCACGGCGGAAGAAAGGGCATTTGCCCGTTTAATGGCGGTATTATCGATATCCTTCGTCGTTTGCTGGATGCCTCAAATGGTAAGTGCCACGATTGTTCGACCCAGCCGTGAGAATGAAACGTAGCCTGCACTGAAAAAATTGTATTCTTAAAATGTAAACTTAATAGTTCATCTTAATAGATATTCTTAATAGATGAGAATATTTTCTTATGAATGTGACGGTTTTTCGAATATATTCTTAATAATCCATCTGCATGTCGCGACACAATGCATGTGTCTCGTGACTACATTTCTCAACCAATTCCGATTTCAAGATATGGATCGTGTAATTTTCGACAATATAAAGAGTCAAGCATTTCGTTAAGAGTTTTCTTTTCAATAATTATATACGAAATATATCCATAAAAATTGTTTACTAGGGTATGTTAAGAATATCAGATAAGAATGCCCGTTAAGAATATTTGGTTAGAGGAATCTATTTAGAGCATTCTACTCTTAAATTAAGAAGATCCTCTTGTTGCTTATTTTAGTAAGAAACATTCGAAAATTAAGTGGTAAATTCTTAAGATGAGAATACAATTTTTTCAGTGTATGGATTGTAACTTTCTCTCGTGACTACATTTCTCAACCAATTCCGATTTCAAGATATGGATCGTGTAATTTTCGCTAATATAAAGAGTGAAGCATTTCATCAAGAGTTTTGTTTCCAATAATTATATACGAAATATATCCATACAATTTTTATACCAGGTTATGCTAAGAATATCCCGTTAAGGATATTTGATTAAGGGAATCTGTTTGGAGTATTCTACTCTTAAATTAAGATCCTCTTGTTGCTTATTTTAGTAAGGAATATTCTAAAATTAAGTGGTAAATTCTTAAGATGAGAATACAATTTTTTCAGTGTGATAATTATTCGACAAAGGTGTGATAGCGAAATTAGCCAAATAAACGGAGAACCGGATCGCGCGAACCAAACCATACCGAACTACCCAGACAAATTTTGTTAGCAGCTTTTCTTCCGACCCAATTGATTCTTTGGATTTCACCCGGTGAAGGTTCGCGCGATAAGGAGCATGCTCGTATCTAGCACGCCTCATTTATACGATTATCCCCTCGTGAACGGATCCGCCAGATGGGACCCCTTCTCGAGGGAAAAACTCCCACGCGTTCACGTCAATTCGCCCAATCGAAACAAATTCGCAACCTATCGTCGAGCCCGCGGAGAATTTGGGCAAAAACTTTCTCTTCTCCTTGTAATGAATTCTCGACTGGGTCTAATTTGAGCCACGGGCGCGTTTCCTTTCTTTCCCTTTTTTTTGCGCGTCGGCTGCCGTTAATACCATTGTCGTTGCCACGCATCACACGACGAGCAAATACTTCTTCGAGTTCCACGCGAGAAAACCCTTAGAACGATATGGTATGGCTTACGCGATGGCCTTGACCTTCGATCCGTCTTCGTTGGCAACACCCTCCGAGCACCCCACGAAGAGCGTTCCACGGACGCTCAACTGGCCTGCGCACGGAAAAACGCTTTTCCTTCCGGCTAGTGAGCTTTATCTGGAGCGACATTGGCTACGTGACGTGGCTTTCTAAACCCTCGGGTGACGGACCGGCTCACCCTTCATAGGGGCCGATCAGGAAACGCGCTTACGACGACGCCTTCGAGGGATAATTCGCTCGCGGTAATCGTCGCTTTGGACGGCATAACGCTCGATTAATTGTTCACAATTTTTACGACCCTCTCGCGGAAGAAGCGTCAATCGAGCAATAATCACTCGGCACTTATCCACGCCACTCGTGCCTTCTTGGCGCACCTAACGTTCGATCATTCGAAGGTTACGACGTAACGCGCTCGATTCAAGGTCGGCGAATATTTCTCCGTTAAAAAATTCGGCAGGGCCATTCTGCGGGTGCTTGTTTAAGGAACGTTTGTAATAGAACGAGCACCGGGGTTCGTGATGGGACTCCTTACGACTGGTACGCGCGTCATTCCTCCCTCTTACCATGCCCATTGGTTCGTCCATAAACTATGAGGACAGGCGCGTATTATCGACGCGTCTAAGATCGAGTTCCTCGCCCACGAACACAGAGAAAAAGAAGGAGGAAAGAAAAATTGCAATTGCTTTTGGGAAAACGACGAACGATCTTCGATCTCGGCTTAACGAATCGTCGAGGGCGGCATCTATTCCCGGCCTCCGTGCGTGGGATTTGTACGTCCGACAGGACCTTCCGCAAAAAAGAGGAAACACGATGTTATAAGCAAGGACGATTCGCATTCGAGCGCGAGGTCGACGATAAGTGCATTGAGAGGACGTTAATTGGGAATCGTCGAGTGAATTACGCGGGCTCGCGACGATTTTCCAGTGTTTTCGGTTTTCATCAACCACGATCTCGGGTCGGGGAATTAAAATTATCCTTTGATCGTCGTTCCTCGTCGGTATGCGCGGGACACCGTCGAGTTCGCGCGACGATTTACACCTGCGAAATCGCAAACGCGCGAGACGCTTCCGGCCGCGAATGATGCGTCGGCGCCGCTGCCAAAAATGTCCAATTATTTTGAAATACCCTCACGTACCGGCCATCGGGACGTTCCCCCGTGCCTTTCCGCTTCTATTAGCCACATTACGAAGCTAACTGTTTCCTGATGTCTGGACACCGGATGTAGTCACGTGACGATGAAATTCACGGGAAGCACCAGTTCTCAAGGTTTCTTCCGCGCTGAATCGCGAGAACTTGATTTTATTTCTAGCACTGAACAAATTATATTCTCATCGTAAGAATTTACCACTTAAGTTTAGAATGTTTCCTATTGAAATAAGCAACAAGAGGATCTTCTTAATTTAAGAGCAGAATGTTCTAAAGAGATTCCTCTAATCAAATATCCTTAACAGGATATTCTTAACATAGCCTGGTAAAAAATTTGTATGGATATATTTCGTATATAATTATTGGAAACAAAACTCTTAATGAAATGCTTCACTCTTTATACTGTCGAAAATTACACGATCCATATCTTGAAATCGGAATTGATTGAGAAATGTAGTCACGAGAGAAGGTTATAATTTATATATACATGTATTTCTATCGCTTGTAAATATCTCCATTAAATCCTCTTCTTCTAGCCACTTCGTCATTTCCTTATCCATACTTTTTGCACAACACAGCACACAAAATAATATAGTAGTCAAAATTACGCAGAATTGCAAGAGGAACCAGATACAGGCATTGACATGTGCCGCATGCGATGTGTAACCTAACTTAACCGAATACTGACACGCATTGTGTTGCGACATTCATATGGATTAATAACCTTTTGACTGCGTCGCGCTTCAGCACAAATCCATCAATATGGACGGCGCGATTTTCGCATGTTAGTTGCTCCGGCTGGTTGTCCACTGACTAGTGACCAAAACGGTACTCGGAGATTTGATACCATTCCTAGGGTTTCAAAAATAAATAAATTAAAAATACAGAGGGCGTATATTTATGCCTTTCGTGTATATTGATGGATTTGTGAGGGCGTACCTCTACGCCTTTCGTATGTATTGATGGACTTGTGATGGACTTGTTAATTTAAGAATATATTCCAACTAGTGGTGGTTAGTGGTCGTCACGATCGTCGGGTGCTCGCGCTTCGCGCTCGCCTTACTGGGTGCAGAAAAGCTTCGCTTCCTGCCATAGGCACGACCGCGTAACTCACGTTTCCATACTTGAATTTCCCATAATTTTGAAACGGTTGAAGATGGCGGTACATAAAATTTCGTGACACCAAATGGGTATATACTCGATGTACATGCCAAATTTTGTTCGGATCCGTTCAGTCGTTTTGCCGGAATGTTGGACTAAAGATTTGAATTAGTCGCCATTTTTTATTCGGCCAATCAAAAAATTTGAAAATTTCCAGAAATTGTCGTTGTATACGTGTACACGTATGTGTAAAATTTTATCGGGATCCAATGAATAGTACCACCGAGGAGAGATGTGTAAAGAGGGTCAGCGCATGCCGATCTAGAGACGTGAAAACATTTTTAGTAAATTTTGGGTGGTCAGCGCTACTTTGTCATAACTACATAGCCAATCAACATAGTTCGTTGATCGAACAGGGTACTGCAATTATCCCCGCGCCTGCCTCGTCCAGAGGCCGACGTCCCTAGATGCTAAGCGCCAACCCTCTTTAATAACATCTCTTCGGTGTTATTACAATTAGGTCCGCATTCGATCCAAGTGCAAAAAGTAAAATTCTGCTTCTAAAATGTATGGGTGTCCCGTCGCTCAAACAGAACACTGCAATTATTCCTGCGTCCGCCTCGCCCGCAAACCGGAGTCTCTAGATCGGCATGCGCTGACCCTCTTTACACATCTCTCCTCGATGATAGTACCAAAGATATGAATTTTTCGATATTTGAATTTGCTGCTATTTTGTACCAGTTCAAGATGGCGGCTCACAAACCTTATTGTGAACTCACAGTAATGTACTTGATTTTTGTGCCAAATTTCGTCCCGATCGGTTCAGCCGTTTTTCCGAAATCGAGGATATACACGGACACACACACCACACATACACACATACGAACGGTTTTCAGGATGGCGATTGCATAAGTCACTCCCTTAACGGTCGTGCCTAAAAACCGTCATATCGCTAAGCAAATATTCTTATCTATTAAGAATATCTATTAAAATGAATTATTAAGTTTGTATTTTAAGAATACAATGTTTTCAGTGTAGCACTCGAGAATCCATGCGGCTGGGCTAATCGATTTTGATGTCCTTTCAGGTCTCGATTCCTCTGGCGCAATTCGCGATGCGGCTACCGGAATCAGCTACGACCGTTCGCCGATGCCTTCGAATGTTTCACGTAGTCGCAGACATCCTGCTCTGCATACACTTCACCCTGGATCCGTACATTTACGTGCTCCTGAGGATGCCACGACCGAGATTCCGCCTGCTCAAGCCGCTCTGCCGAATCTGTCGACCGGCCAGAAGTCGCTCGAGTTCCTTCACAGGTGAAAGCCTGGCGCCAAGTGTCCATAGCTATGTGGCCAAGATTTTCGTACCTGAAATAATCGAATGAAATTTGACTTTTTGGAAAGATCTCGTCTTTCTGATTACGGCAATATGGAGTAATATTGCGCAAGTCGTACCACAGTTTAAGTCAGTACCTTTTAAGAGGGCACATACGTTTGGAGCTTCCGAAAAAAGGCACTTCTCATGAATTTTATTCGGAGCCAAGAGACAAACTATAAGAATGGGGCTTTTTCCATAATAAAGTATACCTTTTGTACTTCTTATTCAAATTTGATTGGAAAGATATAGTTGCAAAATGCTTCCTCTTTACCGTCGTGAAGTCAACTCTGTACGATATGCGCGATGCCGCGGTAACAATGATTTCTCCTTGCTCGTTCATCCGAAGCGCAACCATCAGAAATCATCTTAAAGGAGAGTGTTTTTTATTGTCGTCGACGGCTCCGATTTTTTAAATTCGAATTTTAAACAAAATGGCGGATCTTCAAAGTTGAGGGTCTATTTCCGCTCAAAATTTCATTTTTCTTTGTTAAAAAAAAAAATAGAAAGAATTGGAATTTGAAAAATAAAACCTCATTTCCAGCAAAATGAGTTACTCCATAATTAACCATTTTGTTTCACACCATGTTCATCTCCCGTGGATACCGTGAAAAGGCAACGTGTAAACAACAGAAAGAGAGAAAGAGAGATCCTACGATTTATATCTAGTTTTTCTTAAAGAGTACGATTTGCGTACCCTTACCCTACATCATTAACACTGGCAGCACATGGTTCCGAAGCAATCGATCAAAAAATTTGTAGGGACTATCGGTGCCGAAACACCGTTTCTCCGACTTTGTCTGTTTAACGATACTTTTGGATCGATTTGCTCTGGAGCAATCTGCCGCCAGCGCTAATGATGTATATTGCCGTAATCAGGAAGACGAGATCCTTCCAAAAAGTCAAGTTTCATACAGTTATTTTATGGTACGAAAATCTTGGGCACATCTTGGCCTCAGTATTTTTTATTATTCTTCAAAGATGAGATATATCCGCGTGCGACAAGCTCTCATTGACCAAGCGCATCCGCGTGATCGTGATCGAACGATTTAAATTTCTAGGAACGACCGACCACCAAGGCAGCAGCGGAGGAGACCCACCGACGCCAATCACCGAAGCACCCTCGACCCCCGTCAGCGAAGAACACGAATCTCATCTAGTCTCCGTGTGCGTTTAAGAGAGGACCACGCGTCGTACTTGGAACGAGGAATGTAATGCGAGATCAAAGTGTAATATCGCGTAGGATGGCACGTATCGGTTTGACTTTTGCCCGCTGTTCGTTTCGACGCCAAATATCATCGGGTCAATGATGCATTTGTTGCATTTGACCTATCGACGTCACGTTACCGGTGCTCGATTAAGTTCTACTTGTAAAACCTCAGATCAGATAGAGTAAACGACGTCCTGTCGCGTCGTCCGTTGGTACAATAGAATTACTCGAGAATCGTTACCAAAGTAGAATGTACGAGAAACGTTCTGTCACGCATTCCCTGGTTTGGTTAGAAGTAACTTCGACAAATACTCATTTAAACCGTAATTTAAACATTTTAGTTGTAGTTAGTGGTCGGCGTTCTAGCTTTTACGGAAACTCCCGTCATTTGCACTGGACAAATGACAGCGACGTTAGATGGAAAAATGGAAAATGATAAAAAAAATACCTTGGTCAGTTAAAGGAAAAATTGTATTCAAAGTGACCTAAAAAAAAATGTGTATGTCCACAGGATGGATCTTCGCTTGTGCTTGACAGTGCCGGCCTAACATATGTCATTAAGATACACTTGCATCTTAATAGAAAACAGCAGAAACGTGTACTGAAACGAAACAAGAAAAGACTTTAGAATTAACCGTTGAATTTGTTTTACCATTGTATCTGTATACGTGCGCTTCTAGTCATTAAATATATGTACATATGTGAAAACGTAATATAAAGTGATTGGCGATGCGACAATACCAAAGTACGAGACGATATGGTGTGTCTAATGGTATGCGTTGCGTCTCGTAAATGCAAACGTACGAGACGGACTACATTTTCGAGAAATGTATTCCGAATCTTCTCGATGTAATATGTATTTGTGTACACAATTTTCAGATTCCCCAGCGGAATCTTTTCGTTATTTATCATATCCATGCGTTTCCGCAACCTCGGAATATATCATAGCGTAAGACAACGTATAATATCGGAAGTATCTATTTTAGATTTCTTATTAAGCACAAAACTCCCGAACGATATTTTGAACTAACCATTTACAAGCCATTTATAAGCTTGCACGTCGATACATTTGTAATCGACTGTTTTTCAACGACCTACCTGTATTTCGTGCATACGGCATAAGTATTTATTTACAACGTGCGAACGATATGAACATATGCATGCTGCATTCGCCAAGGGATGTAACTTTATCGAGTGTTTGTATTCGTTTTAATAAATGTTCACAACAATTTTCGTAGAAGCTTTCTTTCGGCTCGAAGAGAGGAGACTTGAAAGATAAATGTAGGTGTTATGAATAATTAATCCGACAGCTCAAATACATATAATACAAATATATTTACGCCGAAACGCATTTCGTCGCTAGACACATAACATTAATAATAACTTATTGACACGATCGTTGCTGGATACATCACATTCTTTATTGCGTACTAGAAATATAGCACAACTGAATTAGTACGATCGCGGTATTCACTGCAATAATAAATAATCTTTTCACGATTTTCGAATTAGTACGGCTCGAATCATACGTGTGCACGAACATTTCGACGAAACAAGTTGCATATCTCAGGAATAAATAGATCCAATAGATATTCCCTTATGAAAGACAAATATCGAAGGCATAGAAAGATTTCCCAAGTGCTCACTCTCGTGCAAAAAATATATTTCATTGATTTGCATAACTTATTCAACCTTTCTTGCTGTTATCACGCGGTAAACGCTTTTTTGGCAACTTCGATAATTCTATTAGCGTTTAATTAAACACCGTCTGTATGTATAACAAGCTTTTCGATAATAGATATTGTGTATATGTAGACTCGTATTATGGATAAATTTTCTTTTTACACGTTTGGACATTATATACACACACCGTAGTCACAATAGTACAGATTCCTGTCGGCGCATAGATGACCGACTTAATCATAGGCTATATCCATGGCTATGATAAAAATATATAATTGTTCCACATTATTGAGTGTTCGCAGACATGTAGTCTAAATCTCTGAATTTAGCGGTACTTTTAGTTATGATACTACTTGTGACTTCATTTCAGTCTTAAAATATCAGGTTTTTAGTGTTGGCAACTCCTTGAAGTAGTTTGTCGATTTTAGCTTGTACAATATTTTTTCACAATTATACAATTGATTCTGCACATACAAACGTATCGCTTCGCAACATGGTTTGTACATAAATACGTAAGATCATTCCTGCTTCATTTAACGTAACTGCAATTATTGATTGATATGATACCGTTAAAGTTTCTTTTTGTAGACCTTATTTCGTTGACAACAGGGAGGATATTATCCATAGAAATAAAATCCAGACACGATAGTCTATTTTATCGATGAAATAATTGTGTTACATATCAACGAGTTACTATCTCCATGTGTATGAATTTTCTTGAGGGCATATAAAAATATATGACTTGAACGTATTAGGAAGTCACATAAGTATCAAGTTGCACATCATGATATACGCGCAATCTATTAAGTACTATGACCATCTAGTACTCTAAGCTTCACATGGCATTTTCCATGAAACATTCAGATTTTTAAAATGCTGTCTTCTCACGTGAGAAGTTTTCTATAGTTTCTAGTTGGCATGTAAGCTATGCAAGAATACTATTTTATTTCTGCAATTGCAAAAGAGGACAGTAACGATTTTTTGCAAAATTAAATAAACCACATCTTTACAAATTTTGAACGAGTTAATTACTTATATTAGTTTTCAGAAATATTGACGAAGGCTGGTTGTTTGCGATAATGCATTGACAAAATCACAAATCCTTTAATAACGTATCTGAATGCTATGGAAGTGTATAGGATGTAATTATTGTCACATACGCTGTATGTTATTAGTTGAATATGTGGTCAATATTTACGCCGATTATTCGAAGTCATACAAAATTGTATAAATTGCAAAATTGTATAAATCGTAATGGCTCTGTATGGTAACTTCAAAGGGAGATTATACTTAATTTTACAATTGTTATATTTTATATTGTGAATTAATCCTCAAAGAAAGACAATCTTCCACTTAGCGTTTATTCTTCGAAAACAATTGCAATATAAAAGACTCACAAATGCTTTGTGTCCAGTTTTCAAAACTTTTCCATATTTAATAACATCTTTCGCTTTGTAAAAAAAAAAAAAAAAAAAAAACAAACACCTGCACATTTGATAAAAATGCTCCATATACTTTTTTTAATTGTCTAAAAATTACTTCTTTTCACTGACGAATAAATTATTTGCGTTTGTCAACGTGTATCTATTTAAATCTAGAAGATAAATTTAAATTGAAAATCTGACATATTTAACATTTTATAGTCAGACTGGATAGACTTTTTTGACGATCAACACGAACACATTGAGTTACATCTTTATGAGAACATGTACAATAAATAATGAAGTACGTCAGTTCTTCCATGGCGTCGAGCGACGAACAGGGATAAATTCGTTTTTGGCACTTTATAGTATACATAGGAAATTATAATTTCACGCGTCCCTTTTTCAATTTATTAATATAGGTAGGCCAGTGTCGATATAAGCTCAATTCAACACCTCTTCCTTCGGTTACCGTACTTCATTATCATCGACTTTCAACATTCGACGAAGAAACACGCACATACACGTATTGAATTTATCATTAGAATTAGTAACGTTTAACTGTGTCGCCAAGTTTAATCTACGTTCTTCGTGTACAATCAGCATTCATGAACATTAACGTCATGTCATACAGAAAACGTCATTTTCTGTGAAAAATAATTTCGCGTCCCAAAGGGGAAAAAGTCTTCGCGGCGCGATACGCAAACAATTCAACAATGAAATCAACTTGCATTTTACAACGTCTGCTTCTCCTACGATTCTACAAAAATTAACCATCTTACATCCAAATCGTCTATGAAAAGCGAATACTTGTCCAAACGATCGAGATCGAAGGCGTGGAGGACGACTCGATTCGTTCTGCGATCTTTTTCCTCGACAGAATTCAAAAAGAACAAAGGGCTTGACAATTGTAAAGATTCGCAGTTCAATGAACAGCTTCGATATGGACTGCCCAAAACGATGATCTAACAATTCGTCGAGTTCTCATTCTACCTCGACTTCCCCTTACGATCTTAACTCCACAACGATCATCCGCCAGCAAATTCCGTACCCTACTCGGATTCTATGGCATCTTGAAATTCGTAACTCCTGGCAGCCTGCAAATAACGAAACTCCTTTATTCGGCCCTTGATCCACTCGCCCAGGACCAGCCAGAGAACCTTTCCACGTTCCCTGAGAAACCGGCGCGCCGATACCTCCTGCTCGACCGGTTGTGGACGACGTGAGCGTGTCCGTGCGGTCTGAACGCGCAGCAATGATTCACGCGGCATATCATGCCTGATTTCCTGAACCGCGGCCCTTACCTGAGTTCAAAAATCACTCTTAATTCCACTATTTTACTTACTTCGCACACTGAGAGAAAAAAATGGTTGGGTTTACTATAATCTCACTATATTTTATAGTTAATTCTATCACGATGTACGAAATATTCTGGTAACATTAACTATATAAAATAGTTATTTTTTTTAGCATTATATATTTTCGACCATACTATATTTTTAGTTGAAATAATCATAATTTTGGGTAAAACCATAATATAATTGGTTATACTATGCCCCTATTGTAATTATTACCGACATTATGGTAACGTTTACCATAAATATCATATTTCCAACTATAATTTTTTTACTATGCCGTTATAGTTAGATATATCATATACTTTTCTCTCAGTGCAGGATAATGATTAATCGGTAGGACGTAGAATAGGGAAAGATAAGAGACCAAATGGAAGGACGGCCAATGAGTGAGAATCGATGAAGTATTTGGAACGATCGTCACTATTTTAGGATAAACCTTACACGCTACTGTCAACGCTGCAACGACTCACCTTGGGCCGTGCTGGATTGTATCACACCTTCCAGAGGAGTAGATGATTCGTCGAGTCCTCACGGCCTGCTTGTAACTCGGCTGATGCCTGTGGCCCTCTGAAGTCCTCGTAACCATCTCCTCCGGATATCACCAGAAGCTTACCACGATTGATATTATTCTGCTGCACTTTGCCCGGCTTCAGCGAGTAACGATTGAGCTTGGGTCGTGGGTCTGGCTTGGGAGGTGTGGTGGTCTCCACGCAAGTGAGAAACCGCACGTGACCGGTGTGACCATGAGGAATACCTGAAAGTGATATAGAAATCATCATCCTATATGCTTCCTGCGTCGTATCTTTCCCCACAACGGCTCGGTGTCATCTCGAATCCAACGATTTCGCAAAATAGCCGTGATCGATCGTTTATGCACGATACCCGACCGTCTCGTCACCTCTTCCGGTTAGAGTTCGCACGATCTACGGTTTCGGGTGTCGGCCAGCTTCTAATTATATTCCGGTGGGAAATAACGAGACGTATATGCGGCAGATAATGACGTCAATACGTACCAGTTACGATTGGAGGCTGCGACATCCTCTGGGTGGATGGCTTTATATGGGGAATCGGCACGGTCAGCAGCACCCCGGCGCTGGTGCCAATCCAAAGTAGCTCGTTGCACGCGAGCAGCGCGGTTACTCTGAGACACGCGGCTTTATGCTGACGTATTATGTCATCGCAACCTGCAGCAAGTTTAAAGCTTCCGTTAAAATAAACGTCAATCACGAGGCTTCCTAGAAACGGCGTCCGCAATTTTCTTTCTTTATAGAGTGACGCGTAAGTAATTTTATCAGAGTGTTAGATCTAATGGGCAAAATTATCCGTTAAGATTTGAAACTTACTGGCAAGCATCTTGGTGACAGCAGGCGCGATATTAATATCGGTCAGGCATTCGTAGCTGCCAGAATGAAAAAGTCGAAGGACAGCACTGTTGTGCAGTGAAATCCAAACTCCAAGTCCCCCGGAACTTGCCATGCAGGAGACCGCGCGACTCGTGTCGCTGCTGACGGTGAACGTGTGCTCGATATCCAGCGTGTGAGTGTTTAGAATTTTTACGGAATTATGGCAGCCGCACCAAAGCTTGCCGGATATAGGAAGCATTCTCGTAACCGGGGATGCAACCGTGCCCACGGATACTATCGTCGGATCGGGAGTGTTCCATCCGCCTACTGAAATTTTCATAAATGTTATGGAAGATGCTATCTGCGCGCAGATTTATGAAACATTGGAAGGAAACGATGGAGAGAAAAGCTTACCATGATCCCTAGCATAAACAGTGATGTCACCATTGGCAAGCGACACGAACACTTTGTTATCCAGGTATCTAGCAAGAATTATTTTACGATAATTGCACACTTATATTATTGTGAGTTACCTCGTATCTTGTCCACGAGCAATGGTGAAACTTACATGATACAATGTACACTACTGCCATGTTGAATTTTCACCTTGTTCTTCTTTATTCTAATGTTGTCGCTACAATTGTAGACATGAATACAACCGTCCTCAGTTCCCAACCACATGGTCGGCTGATTGGCGTCTTCATCGGCAACAGTGTTATCGATACTCGGGACATCGCCACTTAGAGTCACGCTACCAGTATCTGCGCATGGAATGTCGTCCGAATCCGAATCATCGGAGCTCGAGCTACTGCAACGGAGAAGGACGGGTAGAAGGACTCGATGATGCAATCGTGTCGAGCGAGGCAAGAACGCAATTTAAGAATCCACGAGTATACGAAAATTTGCAAGATGAAAATCACAGAAATTACCTATCTAATTGTATGTTGCCACCACTCGCGTCCACATCTTGAACGGAAATACTGATGCCACTTTTACTATTCACAAACGAACTGTTGTGGGACATGCAAGAATTCGACCTGGAGAACAAATGGTCATCTACGATTACTGCCTCGATAAATTATTTTTACGGCATAGTTCTATCGGTGAACCGAATCAATTCAACTTACCCTGGAGTGCAAGCGGGGATACCAGCGACACAAAGAATTCTAGCATTACACACGCCGTTGCACGAAGTGACCTGCGGTGGTTCTGGGCTCAAACTCAAAACGCACACTTGACCAACGTAGCCGTCGCTGTTGCACACCCAAACGTCACGAGAGCCTTGACCGTTGGCCAAGGTCGGTGCCGCGCAAGTGAATTGAAGACCCGCGCGGGTCTTTCTGATAGGTAGAGGCCCGACAAATTCTGGAGAGGGTCTCCTGTCGGCCGAGAGAGCTGAAATTCGCACGGGGGTTGTGAAAATTCGAGTGGAATCACCGCGAGAGTCAGCTTTCACCATGGGTGTAACGTTCCTCACCTAACTTTTGCTTGGCTTCGTTGAAACTTTCCTCCCAACTGGCTCTCTTATCCGGCTTCGTGAACATGACGGAAATATTTTCGATTCCTGCCCTAAAATCGTTGAACGGGTGATCGATCATTTTCTTCGCGTACACCACGCAAATACACAAAGCGGATGAAAAATCTTCCGATCGACTCACTGCGAATTAAGGGTCAACTCGAGACAAGCCAGCTGCGAATGGGCAGCATTTCTCTCGGCCAATTGACGTTGCGTCTGACCCAACATTTCCTTGATAAGATCCTCCAGCTGTTGTTTAGCTCCGTGCAGAGTTGCCACGAGTTCCTGAAGTTGGCTCAATGTCGCGCAATCCTCGCGCAGATAGTCCACCTCGCGGGCCATTCTTCTCAGATTTTCATCTTTGGCTACGAGGAGAATTTCAACGAAGAATAAATATGCCAAGGCGAGGATGGAGTTTCTATCTCGAATGGGATAGTACCAGAGGAGAGAAAGATCCGAACAATTAAGAATCCTACCTTTCATAACTTCGAGATCGTCCAACGGTATCCTCATCAGCATTTTGTACTTGTTGGCTTCCAATAGGCCGACCAAACTGTTCGGGCACGAGCTTCTATAAAATAAAACGAGAGAGACACGTGAAGCAACTTTATCTCCTTAAAGGCAAGACAACGTTGGATATGCCACCTACGTCGACGGTTTTCTTATTGTGCCGCTGCGCCTCTTGATACTGGTGATGACAAGCAGATCGGAAAATAAAAATAAAGCGCGCTCCTTTCTGGTGCCCTGGTTCGATGCTATGGTGACCAGATCGTGACGAACGAACGCTCTGCAAGGCAAAGGCAAGCGCGTGTTAACTCGACGCTACTTCTTTGCTTTTATTGGATTCTTTCGCCCTGGATGTACACACGGCAGCCGATAATCGATACGTCGGCATTAAAGGTTAAATAGCTGCGAGGAAGATGCGACCTTAAAGGACTCAATTTGAAATCAAGCAGAAAGGAATTTAACGTATCCGTCCTTAACCGCTGAACATTTTCCATTTCAGCTGAAACTCGTCGTCGATGATTCTCTCGACGAAAATGGGAACGAAAGGTCGGAAGACGAAACGACGACGAGCGAATAAAAATCTCTTACCTGTCGTTCGTCACGATACCAGCAAGGCCTTCTACGAGAGCTTGCACTTCCCTCAACGTAGTCTGCTGTTGCTCCCATTCGAGGGATTCTCTCTCGGTACAATTGATCTTTACAACCAATTCGTGCACCTCTTTCTGAGCAGCCTGCAGAAGGTCGTAGTCCGGGTGAGTGGCGTCCGTGTGTTTGAGTAGCCTTTGGATCAGCAGCTCGTAACGCGGTATCTTTTGTACCGGTTTTATCAGTAGTTGGTCCAAGCCGAGCTTGCCCTTGTGTTCTCGTTCCATCGTCTACCAAAGGTCCGTAACACGTTAGAAGAATATTTCACCGCGCTTGAACTATTGTTTACAATTGATACTAACGAGTGATGTAAAAAAAAATGGGACGATGACCGATAGTTTATTAATTGCAGTATCACTTATCTAGCGCGAAGTGTGTCGTTGAGAGGAAATGAAAGTAATGGGAACGATATTTCGACACTGAAAAAATTGTATTCTTACAATGCAAACTTAATAATTCACTTAATAGATATTCTTAATAAATAAGAATACTTTCTTGTCAATACGACGGTCTTTGGAATATATTCTTTATTCAAGAATAGCTTAAATTAGTAGTCGGTTAAGTTAGGTTATGTATCGCGTGCGGCACATATCGGTTCCTTTTCCAATTCTGCGTAATTTTGCGTACTGTATTATTTTTTGCGCTGTGTTGTGCAAAAAGTATGGATAAGGAAGTGACTAAATGGTTAGAAGATGAGGATTCGTGCGATTTAACGGAGATATTCACAATTAAATAATAGAAACATATATGAATTTTAACTTTCTCTCGTGACTACATTTCTCAATCAATTCCGATTTCAAGATATGGATCGTGTAATTTTCGACAATATGAAGAATGAAGCATCTCATTAAGAGTTTGGCATCCAATAATTATATACGAAATATATCCATAAAAATGTTTTACCGGGGTATGTTAAAAATATCTAATAGAATAAAAATATCTGTTAAGAATATTTTATTAGAGGAATCTATTTAGAGCATTCTACTCTTAAATCAAGAAGATCCTCACGTTGCTTATTTTAGTAAGAAATATTCTAAAATGAAGTGGTCAATTCTTAAGATGAGAATACAATTTCTTCAGTGGAGAAATAGGACGCGTTACGTACCTCGAGGAAACGAGCGAATGCCGGCTTGGACTGACAGGTCGTCTTTATCGCCTTTCTTGCGGATTTCCAATTATCCAGGAAAAGGGTATATGTCTCCAGGACAACGGGTTTCCTGAACTGAACAAGAAGGGCAAAATAACGAGCTGCGACGAGCAAAATCGCATTAAGGTAAAAGGCTACTACAAATTCTCGCCCAAGTTTTCTTCGAATCCTTATAAATTTCAACCAAATTTTCACAGTCCCATCTCGTCGCAAATTATACAATAAAAATTGCTTAATGCACTTTTGCTAGACGGCGTATTTAAAATTTCATCTCGCAGTTAATCTGCGTTCGCGAAATCGTGATCTACGCGAAGACGATCGAAAATCGAAGTCGATCCGTCGAGGCGTCGTTGATACCACCTTTCGTTATTTCTGGATTTTCTACCGTCCCGATTTTCACCGGCCAACTCACCCCTTCCGCGTATCCACTCGATAAATCGCTCGTGCTTCGATCCTCGGAAAAGAACGTTCTCTCGCGGGACTCGCATTTAATGAATTGGCAGTGGCATAAAATATCGTTGGGAACTCACCACGTCAAGGAAAACGTCACCGATAGTCTGGCGCACCTCCCACGTGTCGAGTCGCCTACGTAGTTCCTCCAAGAACACTTCATGATGACTGAGAATCGCCGGGACCTAAAATTGTTTATTAATTCTATTGACAATTGCGCGCGACGTTTCGATGCAATCACGACGAGCGAAGCAATTATTCGCATAACGTTCTCGAAAGTACGCGACGCAAGCCGCGACAAGGGAAAAAGCCGATAGAGAAGGAGACGAGGTGCGTAGGTGTCGAGAGAAATAAATTCGTTTTAAATGGCCTTTATAAATGTCACGCATCCCGGCCAGCTCGTAGGAATTTAACATACCAATTCTCTCATTAAGCATTCTTCTTCCTCATACGCATTCGCTCCCGTTAGATTCACTTGCGTGGAACGCGCGTGCAAACTTTTTACGCCTCCCGGTAATATTCCGCTCGGTAAAGCGTACGAAGTATGTACAACGAAAGATTCAATAACATTAGAAATCTCGTTGACTAGGGTTCCACGATACGTGCAATAACTCGCGATATTGTGGTCCTGTTGACGACCTGTTCTTTGATAAAAGCAATAACTTCCTGAACGATGCGCTCCGGTGCGTTGCCTTTGATTTCGACACGTGCGCGATGTTTCGGAGCCGTGAGATCGTATGAGTATTCTCGCAAGAAGGTATCTTTAGAATTTTCAAAAAATCGGCACTTCCAGAAAGAAATGTTTTCCGAGTCCAGGTCTCGTTACTACCTCAAAATAAGGAGATAATTCTTATCATTCCGACGGATCCCTCGACATCTTCGCCAATTGCTCGCCTTTCTCACTTGTTGGTTCAACTTTTACGAAAGGCTTAACGAGCCTTACGGTAAATTGCAACCTCGTGTACCTTCTTTACGCGCCCGAGATAATTCGATATCCTCACCGAAGTACGACTTGTTTATCCAAAACCCGTATACTTCGACGCGCACTATGGTTTCGTGCCTAATCACTCTCTTAAATACTCACGAAGCTACACTTTCCAGCCACCGTTCCTTTAATCAGTCTTGGGACACTTCAATACACTCCCAGGTCTGACCAATGAAACAGTGGACGGTAGGGAAATTTCCAACGAGTAGAGGCATTGCCTACCGAGGTAACAAAGTGGCAGTAAGAGAAAAACAACAATGGAATACCTGATAAAATATCTCGTCGACGGTCACGGCATCGACCAAGCCGGCATTCTCGGGACTCTTGAGTGGTTGAAGATATTTCTGCAACAGAAATCGCCCGATTAGCTCTGCTCTAAGACGAAGAAAAATTCCATCTCCGTTAGAGACAATCCTATTAAGATCTCTCCTCGTAAACGGCAATTTCCCGTTGAGTTTGAATCGCGACGTTTCAAATCGTGAGAGAGCCTCGAGGAAGGAGAGAGGTGGAGAATTTCGCGAATTTACAACGAGGATAAATTACGATAATCAGCGAAGGAATGTCATCGCTTATACAACTTCGTAGAATCGGCTACCGGTTCCGGGTCGAATGCATCCAACTGAAAGGGATCGGAGAAAATGAGAAAGCGAGGGGAGAGAACATCACTGTCGGGATTTCATTGTCAGCGTCCCTTTCAGCGGTGCAGGTTGCATTGTCGAGAACGCGCGCGCGCGCGTGCTACACGGTTGCGCAACAGATTATGTTAAAGCTGAAAATCTGAAGAGCGCGTTGCGCGAGGCACGCTCGTCGATAATGAAAAATTGCATAATCGAGAGGAAGCGGGTACTGACAAGGAGAACACCAGAAACTCCCTCCTCAGAATTTGACCTGCAAGACATATGTTGTAGTTTGGTACCTCGAGAAATCCCTGGTAAAATAGTTCAATGCAATACTCAGGATATTCCGAGAAAGTTAAAATAAAAGTTGTAGAAAAATGTTGCAGCCCGCTTATATAGTTTGTGTAACATGCATTCTAGCACTGGAAAAATTGTATTCTTATCTTAAGAATTGACCACTTCATTTTAGAATATTTCTTACTAAAATAAGCAACAAGAGGATCTGCTTAATTTAAGAGTAGAATGTTGTAAACAGATTCCTCTAATCAAATATCCTTAACAAGATATTCTTAACATAGCCTGGTAAAAAATTTGTATGGATATATTTCGTATATAATTATTGGAAACAAAACTCTTAATGCTTCACTCTTTATATTGTCGAAAATTACATTATCCGTATCTTGAAATCAGAATTGGTTGAGAAATGTAGTCACGAGAGAAGGTTACAATTCATATATACATGTATTTCTATCACTTGTAAATATCTCCATTAAATCGCCCAAATCCTCTTCGTCTACCCACTTCGTCATTTCCTTATCCATACTTATTGTACAACACAGCACACAAAATTACACAAAATTGCAAAAGGAATAAGATACAGGAAAAACATAAGTTTTGTTGGCAGTGAGCGCAACGAATAAATGTAATTTTTGGGCACGCGCATTTTATTTTGAGACATGTGCGCTGGGAATCTCATCGACATTGAGAAAAATTGGTGTATCTCGTAGAACTAACTTCAACGTATACCAAGCGTAACTTATAGGTTGGAATGCTCATGAACATCGAACTTTTATTTCAATTTTCTCGAAAAATCCTGACTATTGCGTTGAACTATTTTACCAGGGGTTTTCTTGAGGTACCAAACTACAACATATTTCTTGCAGGTCAAATTCCGAGGAAGTGGTTTCTGGTGAAGACCGGCGAATCTTTATATTTGCGAGAATTTTCAAGATCGGTGTCCCGGATGTATTTCTCTCAACAAAAGATCGACCCACATCGTAAAATGTGTCCGAAGATTCGATACGAGCACGAAAAAGCTCTAATTTTTAATTGGACGCTCTCGCGAACGGGAGACCCGGTGAAAATGTTACGGAAGATGCAGTAATGCGTCCGCCAGAGAGGCTGCAGTTCTCTGGTGCCGCGATACGTTGAAATAAATCGAGCGAAGGACGGCCGGAATGCGAACTGTCCGTAGGAACCAAGAGCCCGTGGCGGGAATAAATAAATTTCCATCCTGCCACCACCGGGGCGACGTGACTCGCAAAAACGAGAAAATTACGTAGAAATGTGAGAACGAGAAAAAGAGACAGAGAGAGAGAAAAAGAGAGAGAGAGAGAGAGAGAGAGAGAGAGAGAAAGGCAAGAGAATCGGACGAAGAAACGGACGAAAAGGGTGAGATACGAGAAGGGACGTAGAAGAAATCACAGTTAGGGAATGTCACGGAAGGACGGAAGGAAAAATAGATGAAGGAAAGAAAGAAGAAAAGCAAGGACCACGAGGTAGCGAGAGAGGGTGGACGCGACTCACGAGTCACCAGGAACGAAGAGAAAATTTTCTCGAATCTACGTAAAGCGTGGGACGAGACGACGCGTCGTCCTTTATTTTCAGCTCGAACGGGCGCGATAAGCAAGCGGTAAATATCGCGCGACATTTATCGAGTTATCGTACGACGGGGCAGCGAGGATTACGAGCTGGCCACTGTATCGACACCACCTACAAGGCGATCCAATTTTCGATACGCCGGATACTCCACGATGTAAATCCTAATAAGGACCCCGATTGGAATTGGGTTAACGAGAGAAGAGAGTCCGTCCTCGTTAGATCTTCTCCGCTTACTAAAGGAATCGCGCGAAGGCCGGCGAACAAAAAGCACCAATTAAACACACCCGATCCCTAACCCCTCGGGGTCCCGTTTCTCAATTTCTCGAAGGTCTCGAGGAGGCAGCATCCACGCAACCCGCGACACTCTTTTCTCCTCGCTCGATTCTCTCCCCTCGTTGCTGCACCGAGCGGAACGAGTGCGCTTTGAATCGCGCGAAGGTCTCACCGCGTCAGAAGTGTATTTTGAAACGCGTACCCTTGGCGTTTCCAAAGAACGCGGGCGCACGCGCGTCGGATAAAAGACAATTGAATCGTAGAAACATCCCCGGCGTGATTGCACGGTGCGACAATGCGTCCCGACCGCTATTGTCCCCACGAATCTTTATTCATTCGCGCGCGCGCCCTTCGCCCGATGATAATGTAGGATGATACGCGGAGGCGCGAAATTTCGAAGAACCACAAGGTTAGATGGGAGTTAGCGCGTATTACTAATTCGCGTTTCGTCCACTCGCTTGTTCTTGTTGGAAAAACCAATGCAAAAGTGCGCATGCGCGTGCGGAACATTCTAGGATGTTCCAAGACTAGGGGGCCTTGCGACTTGCGCGTGCCCTCCTCTCTTGAGTCGATCCGATCTCGAGACCGATCGCTTTAAATCGCACGTGTAACAAACATTGTCTTTCTTTTTGTATATTAACGCTTTTATCGTTAGTTTATATATACAAGGGTGTTCGGTAATTGGTGGTACAACCGAGAAGGGGTTGATTTTACATGAAAAAATAAGTAATAAAATGTTTTCATACGAGGCTTTGTTTTCGAGAAAATCGACTTTGAATATTCGTCGGGTACGCGTGCACTCGATCGTATCTCGTTACAAGGAATCTCACTGTAGATCATCGTCTCGATGGATATTATCGCCGTTTAAGTTTCTTTTTATCGTAACGGAAAATCAGGAACACGTACCCGACGAATATTGAAAGTCGATTTTCTCGAAAACAAAGCCTCGTATGAAAAAATTTTATTCTATATTTTTTACTTATTTTTTTTTTTCATGTAGAATCACCCTCTTTTCGATTGTACCACCAGGTACCGAACAGCCTGTATATGTTCAAGAATCCGGTCTTTTTGTCTCTCTCTCCTGCTTTCCCAATCCGAATCAACAGTTCTCCATTGCGGGACAAGGAGAATGTATTCCAACTTTCGTGAAGATAATTTCAAACATCTCTTTTCTTTTCTCGTCGAGAAGAGCGTGGCAACGTAAAATTGAAATAATTCGAGAGAGGTAGGGAATTTACTGGGAGGAATGAAATGGAACGGTATATAACTATCGCCACTTCCACTGCCCCCGAGAGCTTTTAAACGAAAACAATGGAGCTAGAAGCCGAGTCGCAAAAGAGCTTGGGTAATTGGGTGGAAGCACGATGGGAGTTTGGCCTTATTGTCTAAAGGAATGTTTATCGATCGATATGTCCTTGGGATTATAAAATCGCGTGCGCAAACACGAGCAGCGGCATCGTACACGACGTAGTGGAATGTGCAGCTTCCAAGTAACGAGCGTGCCTTTTTCCGCATGAGTTTACTCTTTTTTTCTTTTTTCCTTCGATCGTACTCCGGCGTCCCCGTTATCCGATAATTTTCGCTTCCGCGCAAAAACTGCGAGGGATACGATGGTCCGCGACAAGATTGAGAACGAATTGAAAATTGAATCGTGAAATGGCCGCGGGACAATGGATCGTTATTTAATAGCCCGCACTTCGGAATTCCGCGCGTTACGGAACTCTTCTTCTCGCAACACTTGCTAAACCGTCGCTCGTAAAAGTGTATTTTCATAACGACTGTTTACGCGGCTAAACAAATCCGGAAATCTCGAGCGAAGGAATGCGGCGCATTAACCGAGAACGTAAATGTACTAAAGTGGTGCCCACGCGTCGTTATTTTCACGGATTACCCGCCCCATTTTGCGCGGCACGGTCCTTCGTCCCTCGTGACCTTTTTTAAGGTTAATCAAAAGTCAGTTAGAAGCGGGCGCAAATGATTCGTGAACTTTGCCTTCTGTTGTAATTAAGATCCATCCATCCTCGCTCTCCAGCCCCGTCTCTTCGACGCCTCCGTGGCTAATTGTTTTCCGATAAAAAGTGATTCGAGCGATATCGGAGCTTTAAAAATTCCGACGATACTCACTCCGGAATCTCGAAGGCTCCTCGTCACGAATCGCTTTTCCGGAGTTTCCTAAATTTCCTAAGAGCATTTATAAACCGCCGAGGAGGAGAGTTTTTAATGAGAACGGCAACGGAGGAGGAGTTGCGTGGTTGCGCACATGCTGCAGCCCTCGGGCAACAACAGTTGACGAAGTAGCTCACTCGGGCGGAATAGTTTGCTTCGATCGAAGCAAATAAGCGAGCACGGAGGATGGAGAGAAAGAGAGAGATAGATGGAGAGAGAGAGAGAGAGAGTGGATTGTTTATGAGAGGCAAGGACGACACGCAGCTTCGACATTTAACGAAGCTTTAAAATCCCCTTGTACGAGGGAAGTAAGCGCGTCGCGTGGAAAGGGCCCCTTTACTATGGACGACAAGCCGGCTAAATGAGAAAGACCGTTTTTCCATTCTCTTAACAATCCACTTAATGACAACTCCCGACATTTTATGCATTGTTCGCGAGAGTGCTCGAAGAAATGTTACCAATGACGTAAGTACTTTTTCTTCGCGAGTCTCGTCTTCGAATGTCCGAGGTACTTCGATTAATATAATTACCATCGTCGACCCGAGTCTACGTAAATAAACGATTAATAAACTAGGATCAATCGACGTTTACAAAGGACATTACCAAACTGTAATACTCACATTGACTAGTATTTGGAGCGCCTCGACATACGACCTCTCGGTATCGTACAGCTCCACTACGACGTGTGTCCTCGTGTCCTGCAATCCAAATAAAATCACAATTTATCAAGATAATCTCAACGACGATTAAAGTTGCTTGGATTGAAAAACAAGAAATTCATCGACAGAATCCATATTTAGCTATCGCAAAGGAAAATCAGTTTTTTCATCTTAAAAATCTGCATTCGATCCACGCGACGGGATGAATCTCCCCTTAAGGTCGCATTATCTTCCGATTATCGCTCCAATCGCGTGACGAAAGTTACACGCGCGTGAGCAGCACGCGATGCTTTCGCACGTGCGACACCCCACGTGTTGACAATCGGTCACCGACATCGATGCGGAAAATCATACAGGGTGCTTTACATGGCGAAATCAATAGCGTTTGCGTTCCGGGTTCGGTACCGGGAGCGTGGACGAGCAACATAACGCACGGTAACGTTACGCAATCGATTGCACCGGGAGCACTCGTCGGGGTGACATTAAGACGG
This sequence comes from Tiphia femorata, assembly GCA_944319695.1. Taxonomy (NCBI): domain Eukaryota; kingdom Metazoa; phylum Arthropoda; class Insecta; order Hymenoptera; family Tiphiidae; genus Tiphia; species Tiphia femorata. Next base: position 6,974,135 of record OX090899.1, read on the forward strand.
GTTACGCTTTATCATTGTGTCATAAGAGTACCACGGATTGGATAACTTCGGCTACCCCTTTGCACGCTTAACCAGTTAACTGCGTTCAACGTGTATACACGTCAATTCAAATTTTTTATAATTTTGATCATGAACAATAAAAAACACTTACCATTCGATATAAAAACTAAAAATTAGAACACAAGAAAAAAATTCCACAGCTAACTGGTTAAAGCAGTTTTCACGATCCTCGATGCAAAGGTGCAAGCTTAAAATTTGTACAATTGAAATATCCACAAGTGACATTCGACGATTAACCACTTCACAACCGAGGACAAGATATCTCGCGACTCAACATCGTTCGTGACACGCTCCGGACGAGACATTTCGCGATGCGATGTTACTTACCATACGCTTTGGACAAGATATCTCGTCGATAGTTTTCGGATCAAATTTATTTTGTGAGTTATTGCATTTTCGTATACGAAGGGGGTTTGGAAACCATTGACGAAGTATCTCGTCCTACGCGTACGGTGAATAATATCGCGTCGCGAAATATCTCGTCCAAAGCGTATGGCAAGCAACATAGCATCACGAAATATCTCGAAGCGTGCTACGAACGATATGAACACTAGGTTTACGGAACTTATTTTATAAACGAAATTTCCCATTTAAATCCGTGAAATGGACGGGTTTCCGTAAACCTAGTGGTAAGTCGCGAGATATCTCGTCCTCGGTTGCGTAGTAGTTAACACATTGTTGACTGGTCACGAGTTAACTCGTGTTTTCATGGCCGAACGTTGCTAACCGGCCACGGGTAAACTCGCGATGCACTTTTTTTCTCGCATCGTCGTTGTTTCTCTGTTGGCAGTCATACAATGCAATTGTTGGTCTCTCCGGCCAAGTTGCGCCCTTTATTGTAAAAAAATTGAACAATTAAAGAGGCTTTTAAAAAAACGATGACGGAATGTAACAATGAAGAATCTTTCAATGAATTACACGCGGATTAGAAGTTGAATAATAAACAAAATTTATTAAAGTTTCTTTATATTGTTTTACTTCCACATCCAATTACGAAATAATAGCCGGTGACGTGAGATAAATTTTCAGTAAAATTGCCGGTCAACATTGTGTTAATAGCTGGTAGAATCCTTAGAAATCAAAGTTTAATTCGTGCCGCTCCTTTTAACAACGTTCTCGGCGATAATATCGGTCCCGGTCGATTGATCCCCAAAAAATAACGATTCTACGAATAATAAGACACGTTCGATCGGAATAATAAGCGCGTAAAAGCGACTTTTCCCTCGGAACGAATCGGAGAGCATGAAGCAAGAGGTAGGCCTTCTCGCGCAAGAAAACCCGACGAGCCGTGCTCCGAAGGGAAAGGAGAAGTGTATGGAAATCTACCCACGCGTTTTCTCGTGACACGCTCGTTATCCTCGCTGTCCACCGAGGGCTGGCTGATGAGTTTTCGATCGGCGCTCATTGTCGTCCTCTTCTAAGCTCGCCGTGACTTTCTCCGAGCTTATTAGCTTACCCGATCGCATATCAACTCCTCCATGGGCACGCGTAATCGCGCGGCAGGTCCCACGCACGACTGTCGAAGCACGAACTACAGTTCTCTCGTGAGAAATTGCATTCGAGACGAGAGAGAAGGGTAGGATGAGGGTGGCGGTCTCGCGAATGCGATCCTGTTCCCGCGCATCACTGCAATCCGATTAAGTCCCGCTTTAATCGCGTCTAAGTCCGTTCGATCGTCGAATGTTCTCGGTGACGAACTCACTCGTCCTCCGAGGGTCCTGTTGATTACTTCGACTGTAATTGTCGCACGCAGGTCCTGAGGAGACGAAGGAAAAATTCGAACTCGAGATTTCCGACGGACAATCGCTTGGCACGATTGTTCTTATAGGATCGCGCACTGACACTTGCTTCGAGAATGAGAGAGAGACGCGCGAAGGGAACAGGTTGGAGGAGCTTTCGTGAAGTAGACCGCGTTGTTCGGCAGCGCCTCTTTAAAAGCTCGCTTGGGCGCGAAAAGTTCGCGACGGCGCGGCACGTCGCTTCTAGTGGAAGTTTCGGCCTCTCTCGTGCCGGATGATCGCACGTCGAACATGACGTGCACATTGCGCTACTGTCCGTTATATTTAGAGTAGTGACTAAGGTGCTCTCCCCCGCGGCCTCAGCCTCCAACCACGCTGCCACCCCTCCATCTCGTTCCCCTCGCTTTTCTCTTATTTTTCCAGTCGGAGCTTTCCTCGTACTCCAACGTATTCAGACTCTCCCTCCTTCTCTCCTTGACGATCACCCTCTTATACGTGTTTTCTACCTGTGCCTTGTTTTCGTTTTACTTCGGTAGGAATTATTTATTCCTCTTCGCTAACGCCCTCCCACTTATTCCAGAAGCTTTGCTTTCGTATGCCTAAGAGTAAACGAAGGATGTTAGAGAAGTGACTCAAGCCGGGAGTACCTAATCGAGAAGCGAGTCTTCGGTAGGGTGTCGTAGGACCGAGAGGAAACTTCTCGCGGGTGTATCGTTGCCGATAAATAGAAAAATAGTCGACGAACGATCTCGAGAATTTTCATTCGCGAGAAGGGATGTGCTTCTCGGAAGATCAAATGGGGACGGAAGCGATCGTGAATGTTGTACGTAAAATATGAGAGGGGGATTGTGAAAAGAGAACGAGAGAGTGAGACGGACGTAACGCGTGTTTCCTGATTCCGCAATATGCCGAAAGTGCGTCCAGATGTTCTCGACGTTTACGCTCGTTTCGGGGACACGTGACGGTTTCGCGAAAAATTCGAAACCATCGCCACCGACTCTGCTTTCCGAGTACTCTTCACTGGACCGTACTCTCGACGAATACCATGCCGGTCCATTCGACGGATGCCTAACAAACGGATCGCGAAACCTTGAAGGCGAACTATCGCGCAAGGTCGAGCGGACGTTATCGACGGCTCCGAAACATTCCGAAGATATTAAACCTATCGTTCTTCGTGATTTCAGGAGTCGAATCGGCTACGAACTAGATACTTCGTATCGACTAGAGAACGTAATAGAAAATGCATCGAGAACGAGAATAGGCGAGGTTACTTGCGAGCGAATAAGACACGGACTTAGAAGAACGTAAAGAAGCAACGAAGATATTTGCTTCAAGGCTCGGTGATCGAAGAAGACACGATAAATTTCCTTACAAAATTTTCTGTATCGAATAATCAACCTACTCCACGAACAATGCCCTTTTATCAAGACCTAAAAAGTTCCAGGATCTAAAAATTCCCCGGCTGAAGCTTGCGAGCAAGCTGCGAGAACTCTCCGCGCCAATTTCTCCGAATACATCGATCACCCTCGAAATCACCCCCCGGAATTTTTCATCTGTCGTTTCCACCCTTTCACGATGGCCCTCCTCGAAATTCAGCCTACCGTGTACTCTCTCGAAAACGAAGTAGACGCGGCACGAGGTCCTCCCGGGGCTTCGACCTCCGGGCGAGAGATACTTCTCCTTTAGTGGAAGAAGTTCAAGGAAAATTCGAGGTCGCACACGCCAATTGGATCCTCCGCGAGTAGCGTCGCGGATCGTGGAGACGCGCGCGCGAGGACATGGTCGCGCGAGGTAATCGGTAAGCTTGCGGTGATGAGCTTTTCCGGAGCAACAGCGTGACGCGCGACGTTACGCCTGAAACTGGCTACCCGTCGCACAGGCACACGGACAAGTCTCTCGCACGCTGCTGATCGATGCGAAAAGGGAAACCGCGCGCGCGGAGGTGGCGGAGGTGGCAGGCTGTGCCTCCTCCTTTCGACGCCGGCGCGTAGTTTCACGTGGATTACACGCGCCCCGGCTCTCCCGTCCGTGTCCTGCACGCCGGCCGCGCCGGCGCCCGGCCACCACCGGTGGAGAGGAGCTTCTCCCACGGCGACCTTGTCCCGCGTGCGCCAATCCACCGTACCACCGAAGTTCCGACCTTGTCCCGCGGGAGGGATTAAAGCGCGACCTCGAGCGAAGGATCGGAACCCTCGTGCGTATCTTGAGACGCGACTCTTTCTTTCAGGAGGAAATTGCTCGTGGAATTTTAGATTGAAATCGTTAGCGGAAAAAGCCGTATATCGTGGAATTCGAGAATGTCTCCGGAGTAATAACTTTCGTCGAATCTCGCGAGGTACTACGGGGAAGAGACATCATTCGAGTGAACTTCCGTATCCGACCCTTGTCCGATGTTAATGAAATTTTACAGGTAAGTAGTATTTAGTGAATGTAGTCGAATGCCGCAAGTGCGAATTTAAGGAAACGCCTGGCTTTCTCCGAGGTATTGAATTTTTAATTACGTTTAATTTTTTGAATTTACCGGGCACGCTCCAATTCCAGATGCATCTTTTGCTCTTCGAGCTCGTGCAGCTTGTGTGTAAATTTTTCTCTCAGATCGCTGATAGCGTGGGAAAATTATCGCGTGGTTTATCACTCGGTAATAGAACGTTCGTTCGAAGGATAGTTAACCAGTTAACTGTGAATTCCTTTTTTTTTGAGTTTTAATTTTGTGTTTTTATGTCGAATGGTAAGTTTTTGACTGAACTTCCGTATCCGATCCTTGTCCGACCTTAATCAAATTTTACAGGTAAGTAGCGTTTACTAAATCTAGTCGAACGCCCGTAAGTGCGAATTTGAGGAAACGCCTGGTTTCCGAGATATTGAATTTTTAATTACGTTTAACTTTTTAAATTTTCACGTAAAAGAAAGACTAAAATTGAAAAATGTTTTGCTGAAATGTTCTTCTAACAAAATTGGCGGTCTCCTCTCCAGAAAAAGATATTCAATGTTAAAGTTCAAATATAAATGTGATAAATGGAGTTTGATCTAAACAGAAACGTCTACCAAATAAAAAAAAAGAGACTCCAGAGTCTCTCAAGTTTAAATTATTTTTTTTATTACCCGTGCCTAACGATTGCACCTGCCTAACGATTGCACCTGCCTAACCTCACATTTTGTGGAATTTCCGTCTTCCTCTGACGCAAAAATTTCAAAAATTCTTGATTTAATCGTGTAATTTTAAAATTTAATATCTCGGAAATCAGGCGTTTCCTTAAATTCGCACTTATGGCGTTCGACTGCATTTAGTAAGTGCTACGTACCAGTAACATTTTATTAAGATCGGACGAGATCTTACCAATTATTCTTCAGAGGGCTAAAGTCATTCGATTCGTTTGTTCCCTGCTTTTGAATAACATGGAAGAATATTCTCGTAAGGACGTTTTGCTGAAGTATCTTTGCAGGGTGAAAGACATCTTGGACGAAGAGTACGCGAGTTACTTTTCACACTTAACTCAAGTGTCCCGCGCGTGGCCCGCACTGTTGTTGTCTTCGTCGTGCATCGTGTTTTTCACTTGGGAGGAATTTTATTCCACGCGTAGCTACGAGGCCTCGGCTCGCGCGTCGACCTTGCCCCGTGGAAGAAATTAAATTGCAATCACAAGCGGTTGGCTAACCGCGGACTAAACTTCCACCGTTAGACGTCGGCATCGCCGATGAAGCGCTTGAAAGTGTTCCCATTCGACTGGATTTTCGCACCTGATTCTCCTCCTTCTCCGACATATTCTTTCGTCCGTCAAGAAAAATTACGATTCGATTGCCCGTGGCTCAAAAGTAAAAAACAAAAATATTTCCGAGCTTCGATCTTATCCAACCTGAGCAATCGAGAGGATCCCGAAGATTCTATTACAAGGAAACATAATGGCACGGATCCTCTAATCCGTCTTCTACGATGAAATATCGTTTCTTGGTAGATACTTCTCTCATTGCAACCACGTTCTAATACACTCGGAGCTTATCTCAGAGTTCGAGAGAACGTTTCGCATACGAGATCGTTGGAATAGACTACCGTGGCACAAGGGCGCGTAGATAAGCCGCGCAAGAACAACCCCTTCGTAAATTTATACGCCCCACCTTGACGTTGTAGAAGGCACTCTTCTCTCCCTTCGTTGTAAACAGGCACTCGTCTCGGCACGCGCGCGCCGATAGAAGTCACTCCGGTAACGGAAAGTTAGTCGCGAGACTACGACTCGCACGCAGGAAACAAACACTCACCCTCGCTTATTTTTGTACTTCGGGAAGCTCGAGTAGTTACATAAAAGCTCCACGTGTCGCTTCAACTTATCCCTCGACTAGGCGTAAATATACTCGCGCGTTAATTCCCATACAATGATGTCACTTGCGACGCTCGCTCGCGAAAGTAAAGTCATCGAAGAGCGTTCCTCCCTCTCCGAGGCTTAAAAAAGAAAAAGGAAGATAAAAAAAAAAGAGAGAGAGAAAAGATAAAAAAAAGTGAGACGCACCCCAGCCTGCTCGGTCTTAACGCATAATCGTCCCAGACGTCGCGAAATGTGAAATCTTCACGCGCCATTGGCCGTTCTAAATTCGTACAAATTACGTGTGTAGGTGTACGCGCTCGAGAAGGTTGTTTAGTAGGCGACGCCGGAAGCTCGCACCTGCGTCAAGTCGAGCGGTAACCACGCGCTCGCTCCACTTCCGGAGATTATCAGCGCACTCCTACGAACACTAATGAGACCCTCTCTCGCGATCCAAGGACAATAGTAACCCATATAAGAGAACTTGGGATTCATTGACGATTAAAGGGTAGGAAAGGAACTCAACACTAGATTTACCGAACATTTTTTATAAACACGATTTTTCATTTGTACCAGTCAAATTGACTGGTTTCGGGCAATCTAGTGTTAAACGTGGAACCTGCTGTTTCTTTAAGTCTGCGGTTAAAATCGATTCTATTAAATTTTTGCTTGTAATAAATAAACTAAAGGATAACATTCTGTCGTCCACTTTCTAGCGTGTCTTCCGAAATTTCAAGATCCCTCCAAGATCATTTCTACAGAATTCCTCTAATGAATTAACGATCGATTGATTAAAATAAAAATTAATATACTTCACCGACATCCGAGCATATATCTCGTCGCACATTCGCAAATCGATCGTCAATGTCCGTGAGAATTTGATGAAACGCGGTCAGAGGAAAATACTTCCTTGTATCGTAACGAAGAGAATACCCCAACGTAACCGGATAACATTCTACGAGGAGGCAGATTTTTGCAAGGAGCGTCCGTCGTCCCATATTTATTTCGACGACCCTTGTTTAGTCTGCGATGCGAATTCTCGCGAGTGCGCGGAACTGGAATTCACGAGTATTCAGGCGCGCGCGCGCGACGAGACGCGGTAATTTGTCGAGCGGAAAAAAGAGCTGCGTAGATTCAATGCCACGAGGGTTTCCACGAGCGTTCGATCGCATCGCGTGGGCGGATCGCGTGGCGGATATTTAACCACGGTCGAGATGAAATAAGAGCTAATCGCGAATATATCTCGGTACGCGAGTCGACAACGTCTCGCTTCGTCCCTGTTTCCCTTCTACCTTGCGACTCCTATCTTGCAAAGTTGAAGTTAGCATCCGGTTGGAACGGTTGAAAGGACACTCGCGCCTATCTACGCTAACTTGTTGATTAGAAACGTGCTAAGCCGTGTTCGCGAGATAGCGTAGGAAGGTTCAGCAAGATTTACGTCGCGTGCACGCGATAGCGCTTGCCACCTTAAATCACAATAATGTCCATTGGATTGGACGTTCACGAAGCACCTCGATTCTTGGATTACGCCGTATGTTGTCTATTAAGGCGCGTAAGCCGACTGCTTCGAACCATATCTCGATATTAAGTTCGAAGGATCCTCGAGGAACATTGTTCCGCGCAACGACGGTTGCGCTTCTCGGGACACTCTACTACCGGGGTCTACACTTCACGGGATAACTATCGAGATCCTGAAATCGATAATTGGAATACCTCGTATCCACGTCCAGCAAAGTTTACGCGCCACTCGATCGTGGGCACGGATAGCGAAACGGTTAAGTAACAATAACCAGAGAGCATTACACTTTGGCATTACGAAAGATCAATTCCCAATGGACCTTTCTCAGGCGGTCGTCTCGATATGCCAACGGCATAACATCAAAGATCTAACGTCCTAACAGCATTTAAAAGACATCTCGCTTTGGACTGTGACATTACGACGAGTGCGCGAGTCCTCGCGATCGTACTGCGTTACGCTTCTAATAAGCGGCACGTTCTACCGCCTGGGGCAATAATTTTGCAAGTAGAAGTACAATGGAGCGGCTCCTCTTAGCAATTGCCAATCTCGTTAATGCGATTCAATCGGCTTGGGATAATCGATCGAGAAAACGAACAAGAGTAAATAAATGGTATAGGAAGAATTCTTTGTGAAACGATCACCCATTTTAATTATTACCGATGACAAATAGCATCCGTTGTATCAAATCAATAACAACTCCAAGGACTTTTCATTTACCCTCCACAGACTAAATTTTTCGGATCGAGTAAATCAACTCGAAAAATTACCAGGTGCATTGTCAAGCCTCGCTGTCTAATCCTACAACCTCTCGATATCCTCTCGCGGGGTCTGGGCTCGAATCAATCGAGAAAACGAATAAGAGTAAATAAATGGTATTGGAAGAATTTTGTGAAACGATCACCCATTTAATTATTACCGATGACAAATAGCATCCGTTGTATCAAATCGATAACAACTCCAAGAATGTTCACTCTCCACAGAATAAATTTCTCGGATCGAGAAAATCAACTCGAAAAATTACCAGCACGCATTGTTAAGCCTCGCTGTCCAATCCTACGACCTCTCGATGTCTTCTCGCGGGGTCTGGGCTCGAATCGGCGATCACGAGGATCGAAGAACGCGCGAGACCACGCGTCACACGTATACCTTGCGCGCTACACCTAAAGAGGACCAAGACGTTGGCGGATAATCTATGAATAAACCCACGGCGAGTGCAGCAGGCTAAGAGAGTGAATTTGCACCGTTCCCTCTCCTCGTCTTGACCCGAGAGTTGGGTGTGCGGTGCGTTATACTGAGAAATATTTAAATATTTACCTTACACGACGTATAAACCACTTGGCCGGGGCGATGCCGTGGTGTAATGCAGCGATTTCGCAAGCGCAAAACAGCGCCGCCACGCGCGGCCATTTAATCCGATCACCGGCGGCCCCGCGCGAGTTACGAGCTCGTGGATCTTGTTCCTTATTTACAGTATCCCGAGATTCGTGGATCCTTCCGCGGATTCGGAATGAGTTCCAGCCGCGAAGAGAGTTTCGCGCGCACGCGAATGTTGATTCTTGGGACGACGACGGCGCTTGCATCGCGAATGATCTCACATCAGATCGAGAATCGTTGGGTTCGATATTGAAATATTCGATGGATCGAATACGACTTTTCTTTATATTATTCTTCTTCTTTTTCGAAGACACTTTTCGTAACACTCATGGACGAGACGCAAGACGTTCGATCGATATGAAATTATTTCGATAAGCGGGAGTTTAAGATGTTTTTAGTAAATGTAAAAAGTAAATGTCGTCTAAGCCCAATTAAATATTCATAGGCCCGAATTATTCGTTAATTTCATCGTTAATCTTTCGTTCGGAGAGCGATGTCCGCCTATACGCTAACACTCGCGGCCGCCGTGACGCGTCTTCCACGAACGAATGGCAAACTATTTTCTCCGTACGTGAATGAAGCCTTCCCTCAACGTAGTGTTTACCACCGACGTCACAACCGACCGACGTCTTAAGGTTCACGATTCATTCACAAAGGCCGCTACCGAAGTCTCAAGGTGGCGGTGGGTTACGTCGGAGCCAAATCATCGACACTCGCGATGACGTTATCTAAAGATTTTTGAATTCTTTTTCTCCAATGGTTCTTTTCATCGCACGAATCGTGTCCCTTCAATTCTCCGAAAAAAAGATCTCATCGAAGAAATTCGAGGGTCTCGAATCAGCTCGCTATCCACCAATTTCCAAGACCATAGCGCGCGTGATTTAACAAACGACACTACTGGGTCTTTGTCACCCGAGGAACCCACGAGGGTGTTGCAAGCTTGCGCGCGTAGATCTCGACGACGAAGGCTTAGAGAGCAGGAGACGGAGGAGGAGGGAAGGATATCGTCGAAAATATCTCGGTAGATCTCATCGGCGATAATTTTACGAAAAGCTCTCCTCCACGCGCGCGAAACGTTTCCGCGCGGCGCGCGAAGAGGAGATAAATTGGAAGCCGATGTTAACGCCTGTCCCCTCGGACGAGACGCGCAACGAGGAGAAGCGCGCGTGACGCGCGCGAGAAAGAGAGTGAGAGAGAGACACAGAGAGAGAGAGAGAGAGAGAGAGAGAGAGACAGAGAGAGAAAGAGAAGCGGACACGTTGACGTAAAGCATATCCCGGTCGCTCGCATTCTTTGTATTTATTTGTAGGGGAGCAAGCCCTGACAGCGGAGGAGGCTAAGCACGAAGGTGCGCATATATTGCGCAAGGTCGCGAAGGTTGTGTGAAAATCGTCGCGCGAGATCCGAGAGCTCGTGAGGATTCGATGCCAATCGGCGGGGAGGAGGAGACAAAAACGCGCACGGCAACTGCGGGCCCCAGGTAAATCCTAAGGCTAGAAATAAATGCGGTGCACGCCCCCACCCTGCCAAAAACAAGGGGACCGCTATACCAACCTCGGGTGCACTGGCCAAAGGCGCGGATTCATCCGAGAAATATGGCCGAGCATTATTATTAGTTTACGTTTTCGACGCTAACCTGGCGATAGGAGGGGCCGCGTGCGCTGGTAAAACCCGCACGTGTGTGCGTGCGCAACCTCGGCTCTCTCACGCGTGACTTACCACCATACACGTGCACGAGAGAGTCCAAGTGTCTCGATTTTCGCTTACGTTCCCGCTGCCAGATGTTACGAGCGCCGTTCGTACGCCGTGCATCCTCTCTAGCGCGAGGCCAAAGATTCGGCCGAACGATAAGGCGAACGATCATCGCACTCTGGCTGAGATAAAGCTCTAACGGGGTGGTCCGACATTTCTGGCTCTTCCCACTTTAGAGGAGCCGCATTTCCAAGGTGTCGCGCCACGAGACAAAACATTCCGATTTTACACCACTTGGAGGCCGAAAAATGATCATATGCGTCATTGGATCCGCGTAAGATTATCAATGGAAAAGAAAATAGTTCGCTCACGTTTCGATGCGCCGGGGCGCGTGCAACCCTCTCGGATGAGCCCCTTAGAAGTTCCGCGAGAAGTTCGGGACTTGGTCCGGGCAGACCTTCGAGTTTACTGGGGCTGGAAGTGGTCCTGTGATGGCACGGAGTCGGTGGTTCCGAGCCACTGTTGGTGCCTGCGCTGTAGGATAAATTCGCGGAGACCTTTCTTCGGGGTCGAAGACCCTCCTCGAGCGCGATGTCCGTGGCGCGTGGCTTCGCCATTTCAGCTTCGAGCATTTGCCCGTAAGGACCGCGGAGGGGTCTCTTGCTGTACCTGGAACAAGAACCAGCGACGTTCAGCCTCACAGTCGAAGGACAGAGGGAAAATTACGATATTTGCTCGGCGAACCACCGTCGGCCAGTTCCCTTCGAAACTCACCGATGACGCAACGAGTCTCCTCGAGGACTTCAAGCTCGCCGATGGAAACCGCCACAAATAAAACGTTCCCACCTACGGATCGCGGTCGCGTACAAAGATCGTTTTCCGCATGAAAGAATGTGTTATTTTTCGCACGGCGCTTCCGCGCCCCGTTATCCGACTATTGACGTCAATGGACGTCGGACACCCGCATCTCTCGTCCGGGAGATTCTTCCGCGAGCCTTTATTCCGGACTTTCTAGCGCAAGTCGGAGAAGCGCGGGCTCCCTTCTATTTCCATTGGAGAGACTATTTCGATATATCCGCGGTCCATTCTCGCGTTACCTTCGCGGCGTGTGGCCCTCGCAGTCCGACAGGTCGCTCGGCGTCGCAGGTGGCTCGTCTCGTTCCTCGCTGCTCTGGGCCGACAGCTTGTTCCTGTCGGCGTCCAGGGGTTCCGGCCATTGAGTTATGTAGACGCCCTTTCTCCGCTTGCTGGTGTCTCCGCGATACCTTCGGCCCTTGCCGGACGGCGTGGAAGCTTCGGAGGGAGTTTCACTGGGCGCCTCGCTCCCCTCACTGGCCTGACTCAGTCGTGGCTCTTCCGGTGGCGGAGTGATTATCACCTCGTGAGGCTCGATCCTGCTCTCTGTCGAAGGAGAAAATTTAAGTCGGAAAATGATAGGACGCCTCACCTGGATTCTCGTTGAGAGGATTTTTCGACGTTTCCTCTCGTAGAACCCGTTTTTTAGGCACGACCGTAAAAAGAGTGACTTATGCAATCGCCATCCTGAAAACCGTCCGTGTGTGTGTGTGTGTCTCCGTGTATATCCTCGATTTCGGAAAAACGGCTGAACCGATCGAGACGAAATTTGGCACAAAAATGAAGTACACTACTGTGAGTTCACAATAAGGTTTGTGAGCCGCCATCTTGAACCAGTACAAAATGGCGGCAAATTCAAATTTCGAATAAAATTCAATTTTGCCGCCATTTCTAAACGGCTGAAGATAACGATACATAAAGTTTCCTGGCACCAAATGAATATACAGGGTATTTCACCTAACTTGACCACCTTAAATATATCGCTTATTTTGTATGATAGAAAAAATGCTAGGGGGAGAAAAATATTCTGTTCGAAGGCGCTAATATGGTGATGGGCCGAATTTTTTTCTCAAAGTCATTTTTTTCGAGATTTCAAGGTCATCGTATTTTTTTTAAATGGGACTACATATTTTCACTACAACGGTCTTATAGCCTATAAAAAAACAAATCCAACGAGGTGCAATATGTTGACCTTCACATGACATTTAGCGAGAAAATCATTAAATGTTTGTGAGTAATTTCAGTACGCGTTCAGGGACGGTAAATGAAGGAATTTCAATTTTATTGGAACAGTTTTAAGTTAAATCTTTATTTTAGAAGGTTTTCAAAATGTGCACCATGAATCTGCAGGCGGTAAATAAATTTTTGCTGTACAATTTTAAGTTGTTCTGCAGTAATTGGGGAGACCTAAAAAGTAAAGTTTACAACGATGTTTCCACAACAGCAGAAAACATGCAACAAAGGGTTCTACATGAATGTAAATCAATTACTGCAGAGCAACTTAAAAATGTACAGCAAGAATTTATTTACCGCTTCCAAAAATGTATCCAGGTTCATGGTGCACATTTTGAAAACCTTCTAAAATAAGGATTTAACTTAAAACTGTTCCAATAAAATTGAAATTCCATCATTTACCGTCCCCGAACGCGTACTGAGATTACTGATAAACATTTCTTGATGTGCTCGCTAAAGGTAATGTGAAGGTCAACATATTGCACCTCGTTGGATTTGTTATTTTATAGGCTATAAGACCGTTGTACTGAAAATATGTAGTCCCATTTAAAAAAAATACGATGACTTTGAAATCTCGAAAACAATGACCTTGAGAAAAAAATTCGGCCCATCACCATATTAGCGCCTTCGAACAGAATATTTTTCTCCCCCTAACATTTTTTCTATCATACAAAATAAGCGATATATTTAAGATGGTCAAGTTAGGTGAAATACCCTGTATACTCAAAGTACATGGCAAATTTCGTTGCGATCCGTTCAGCCGTTCGGCCGGAATACTGGACTAATGGAAATAGTGAAATTTCACTAATCCATTAGTCCAGTATTCCGGCTAAACGGCTGAACGGATTCAGACAAAATTTGGCATGCACATCAAGTACATACCCATGTGGTGCCACGAAACTTTATGCATGGTCATCTTGAACCGTTTTGAAATGGCAGCAAATTCAAATTTTGAGACAAATTCAGACCTTTAGTCCAGTATCCCGGCAAAACGACTGAGCAGATCCGAACAAAATTTGGCATGTACATCGAGTATATAAACATTTGGTGCCACGAAACTTTATGTACCGTCATCTTCAACCGTTTCGAAATTGTGAGAAATTCAAGTATGGAAACGTGAGTTACGCGGTCGTGCCTATTGCAGAAAGCGAAGCTTTTCTGCACCCGGTAAGGCGAGCGCGGAGCGCGAGCACCCGTCGATCGTGCCGACCACTAACCACCACTAGTTTCAGTAGATGACTGAGAACTCGAAGAGGTACCTAGGATTTCACGGAAGAAGCCACGAAGTCGAAGATCGTCGTCAAGCTAATAAGCAGAAGTCGTTTAATGGCGTCAACAAAGTTTTACTCCATAAATTTTTCCTACCCTCGTCCCCTTCTCTCCTGTTACTTCTCGAGGGAGATGAGGTGGAAGGTAAACAAGCGGATCGATCGCGAAACGATCGTTGAGAAATCGCAGCGCGTCTTCGTCATTTATTGTGAATAGGGAAGCTCCAGGCGTGAGCGAGCAAGCGTGCGAGCGAGTGCGCGCGCGCATGAAGTCATCAATGAAGATGGGTATAACTCGATGACGCTCAAACCTCTATTTCCAACCCTGGCACCCACCGTTCTCAAAATAGTACCGCGCAAAATAACGTGGAACTTGGTGCACCTTTGTACCCGTGTGCCTCCTGTCGATGCACCCAAAAATAGTCGTAACCCCTCCGTACCTCCCAACCCCCGAAATGGTCAGCCCAAAATATTTGGATACTCATCTGCTTTCGACTCCTTCCCAATAGACGACGACGACCGATTCACTGGGAAGTCGCGCGAAGGTACACCGTGCGATTATAAACTGTGTTCGTACCGCTTCCAGAGAAGGAACTTCGAATTAACGTCGAAGACAGATGGTAATTGCGATAACCACGATGCAAACAGTAGCAAAGAATAATGTAAACGACATTCTGGCAAAAGTGTTTGGCGCTTTTTGCATTGACTTGTCGGTCGCGGTGCTCGCGACAATTTGCAATGCCATCGCGTACGATGTAAATAATATCGTTAGGAAATAATTTCGCACCCTTCTGAACTGTCTCCTCCACGGCAGTGCTCTCGACGACTTGGTAGGCTGGCTCGGAGGAGACCACCTCGATCGGTGGCGCGTCCGACTGCACAAGGTCGATCCTTGGCTCGTGACTTTCTGGGACAGGTGGTTCCGGACTGGTGAGGGCACTCGACGTCGCCAAACTATCCGAGCCATCGCTTCGTGGCCGAATCTCCTCGATATTACCGGGTTGTCCGGGTACGCCCAGACCCTCGGCGGAGCCCACCGCGCTGTCGACGCTAGGCGTCGATGTTCGCGGACTCTGACGATTGGGACTGTTTTGAGGCGTCGAGACGCTTGGACTGACGTCCCCTCGACGACGTGGCAGAGTGCTCGCGCGAACATCCTTGCTCTCACTCTTGTTCGACGCTGCGATCGCTTGGACCTTCTGCCGGTTGGCTGAAAGTGAAAGAGACGAAGGGATGGGTACTCCAAGTTACAATTTGCAAAAGCAATCTTGCGTCTACCGTGGTAACACAAAAAAATTCCAGTCTAAAAGATTCTCCTGGTTTCCGAAAGCATGGGCTGGATGGCGTATTTTCAACAACCGTCCCTGGTGCCGTGCACGGTGGCCACCGACACTAGAGGAAGTCCTAATTACCTCCTCGAGGGTCGCGTAACTTTGGCAGAGCGCGCAGGATGAGAAGGTAGAGCATTCCAATAATAACAAACAGAACGAACGAGCGGACGGTCGAGCCTGCGCTCGAGGAAACACGTGTCTGAGGCTGCGTGGAACGTGGCGCAGTTAGAAAGAGGGAAGAAAAAAAAAATTACGTCTCAAGAGACATTAGGAAGACGCGAAACTATATAGGAACGAAGTGAGGAAACAAAAAGGAGATCGAAATTGTGGAAGGAGGTAATGACGTCGAAAACAGATAAAAAGAAAAAAGAAAACGCGAAAGAGAGAAAAGCGATAGGAGACGAGAGTGACAGATCGGAGAAAATAGATGAGAAATTGAGAACGTAACTAAAAAGCTTTGAAAAATGCCATCCAAGAAATCTAAATGTATCAAACGCGCTACACGTGTCGGTGCACCGTGCACCATCGCGACAGTGATGTATCGCGAGAGATAGCAAACGAGTTTATCGGTACTCGCGCATCCTCTCGTGAGCGTAATTCAATCGAAACTAAACCCGTGGCACACCTAGCACGCGCGCGCCGTGTTTGTCCGCCTAATCATCGAGGAAACATCGCAGCATTCTCGAAGAAGAGAGACCCGCTGCCGGGGGACGCCTCCCTTCGCTTCTATTCGTCGATTGTGAAACCGAAAGTTATCTGGGTTAAGGTCGGATTATTCAGTCGAGTTATTTTAGTTCCCGGAATCGCTGCGACTTTTCCCCGCTTCTTATCCGACCCACGATTACCATGGTACTTCGTTGCGATTACGTCGCAGGAGCTAGAACACCTACTTACACGTTAAAAAAAAAACAATCTCAACGAAATTGCCTTTCGAAGAAGTCTAGAAAGTGTTAAGAAAAAAAGAAATCACGCTTGAAAAGCGATTCTTCGAAAAAGAGAATCTACTGTGTCGGTCCGTACCTTGATTGAAGTCCACCTGACCGAAGGACGCGCTTCTGAGGGGTGCACCGGCTCGATGAAAGGTGAGAAGGGGTCCTCGTGGCTCCAACCTCGTGATCGCGTCCCTGGCCTCGCTCTCGCTACTGCCACCGGAAGCGGCGTTCAACGTGTCGCACAGATCGTCCACACTGGTAGCACTGTCCACCACCGAGTCACTATACTGCCTCAAGTGTTTCGCGGTGTTCGGAGCACTGGCCAAGGTGTTCGGCTCGCACTTGACGTCACTGACGTCACCGGCACTGTTCCTCTCGCTCTGCTTACCACCAGCCACCACCGACACCGTGGAGGACGCCGGCGACCTCGTGGCGTTGTTGTTGCCCTTCCGCGACGCCTCGTGGCACGGCTTCCTGCTGCACGCGTCGCTGTTACCGCTCGGATCACTAAGACACTCCTCACTGACACTCTCACTTCGTACGATGCTCTTGGGATTGTTGGATCCATGACCGCAGCCGGCTGTGCCCTCGCTGTAGGTGTAGCTACGATAGGAGGGCCGGCCGTCACACCGACCGCAACCTTGGACCGGCGCTGTCTGAAACGTGGTAGGAAAGTGGGTCGATCTTAGAAATTGGGAGCAACGGTGATGCTCGTAGTGGAGATCGCATAGTCGAATCAGATCGAAACGTGGACGCGAACTGGGTTCGAGGAGCTTCGAATCGGGTAATGGAATTCGGACGTTTTGCCTGACCTCGTTTATTTTTCTGTACTTTTTTTCTTCCGAGGATATTTGGAATCTGCGGTTGCTCAATGGGCACGGAGTGAAAGTGCGTAAAGTGAGGCGAGGAATCTTGCAAAAAATGGCAGGTGAATTTACTAGAGACGTGTGAATCGAGGTTCTTTCTTTGTAATTCGAATCGAATCGAAACGAATTTGCAAAAAGAAATTCGAATCGTATTGACGAAAATATCGTCCCAGGTCAGCCAGGTTTCGAATTCGGATAATTCGCAGAACTCCGGGATTTACTCACCTGGGGATGGTTCTGCAACGAAATTTGGTGTCCGCTGGGTGGCGGAGAGGAGGCTTGAATGCGAGAGGGCCTTCTCGGAGGTGGGACCGGTGCAGGACCCTTCAGCTTCTCCGTCAGCTCGCGAAGGCGCTCGGCCTTCTCGCTGCGGGGGCCGGAAGAGGATTTCTTCCCGCTTCCTCCTCCGCCCCCGCTCCAGCGAAACCTGTGCAATCGGTCCACCGCTATCACTGCTGGTTCCTGGACAACAGAGTTCGTATCAACGGTCACTTTACGTTCGACGAATATTTCAGGAATGGAGACACTTGCGTAACGGTTCTCGAAGAAAAAATGTAAACAACGCGCAGGACGGACGGGCTTCTCGAACTTTCGAAAACCTCGCGTCCCCATTGGACGGTTCTTCTTCTCACGCGTGACTGGAAAATTTGTTCGAAGCAATGCCACTTACGTTGTCGTACGAGAATAGTATGTGAACCGCGCGCGGTTCATTTCACAGCGGAAGCTCGTGAAGTCTCAAACCGCTTCGGCGCGATACACGTGGACGAGACGGATTACTTTTTGGACACAAGGTTCGTGGGGTATATTCTCGCCGCGGAAACGTGCTACTTTTACAAAATCTCGAGGACTTACATCTGGCTCGTTTCGAAACAAGAGCGAGAGCTCGGCTCTCGCGAGTGTCTCCTCGTCGCGCACGCCAGAAGACCGTGGCGGGCGCGCGCGTATATATTCGGGTGGGCTCAGGGTGAGAACGGACGGGCCCGTGCCAGAATTTACGTCCATTACCTCCTTCCCGTGCTTCATCTTACTTATTCCTCTTCTACTTTTTTTCTTTATCTTTCTCCCATTTCACTCGTCCGTTCCGTAACCGCTTTCGTTTCTATCCTCGCGCGCGCGCGTGTAACTCTCCTTACCCTGTTCGTTATTATTTAAACGAGCATCCTTATCGAGATCGCGTCCTGCTTCAGACAAATGGATATAATTCGAATTTGTGTATTTTACAAACACCGTCCGGCTCGATGGGTTTCGTGGAGAATGAATAAAAATTAAATTCGATGCGTCTAATTTGTCGCTTTTACTCTCCTTCTCTCTACTTCTTCTCTCTCTCTCTCATCTCTCCGCTTCGAATTCTACGCCACGACGCGATCGCTCGCTCCGATCTTCGAATCGCTCGAGAGCAGCGCGCAGTCGCCGCCGCGCGCGCGGCCTCGTGCCTGCTGCTGCGAGGGAAAAGACGGATGACGACCAAAATAGAATATCGTTCCTCGACTAGACACCTACGTACTGTATATACGAGCTTTCGATGCCCTAGGCCTCCCACTTTACTACTACGACCGTCGTCTCAGCTGCTCTTGCCACTACTTTTTTCTATTACGATTTTCGTACTTGCCTGCGCCCAACCAGCGGCGCCGCACCGACGCGAAAGATGATTTTTCCGGTGACAGAAGCGTCCCTGGAATTCTCGCGCAGCAAACGGATTTCGTTCCGTGCTTCGATTCTCGATTAACCGTCCCAGGAGAATATCGAACAACCACTATTATCGATCGTTCTCGCGATTTCCTCGAAATTCCGAAGACGAATCTACCACCGCGCGAGACACACGTAAATATGACAGTCCGCCGAAGCCCGAATCCACACGAGTGCACGTGACATTTCGCCCCGTTATTCCTTCTTCTCCGCAAAATTCTCCAAGCTTGAGATACGCTTCACTCCACGACCCTATTTCCTACGCTCGAAACCAAAAAAGCAACATCTTCGATCGACGAACGACAAGGCGAGAAAAAAAACTTGTCTACCCTATTCCGCTCTCACCCGAGGAATGTCCACCCCACGATCTTAACAGCCAATTCTCTCGAGGAATTACCTCGAGGTATCTCTCTCGACACTTCGAAGTCGAAGCACGCAGAGTCCGAGGGCACTCCACCACTTCTCGAGCTGTCAGCGGTCCAACTGAGAGCGATCTCGCACAGATGTCACCTTATCCTCTCGATTGAACGTCGAATAATCCGAGTGGATCACTCCCGGCGGACGAATCGAAGATCCTCGTCGAAGGATCGCGAACGAGAGAGAGAGAGAGAGAGAGAGAGAGAAACGAGGATCGTAGGAGATTGAGGAAGATGATGGACCCTACCTGGAGCCTGAGGGTTTGATGCTTGGTCCACTGCGCGAGCTGCCGCGGCACCGAGACGGTCGAGTGAACCGTCGAGGCACTGGCCGTGGTCGAGTTGAACGACGACGGCGTCGAGGAGGCTGACGACGCCGTGGAGGACGGCGCGTACGGCGCGTTGGACGTGGGCGGCGGTAGCGGCGTCGGCGACGGTAGAAGGGACGATGCCGAGAACGTCGACGACACCACCGCCGCAGTTAACGCCGCGGATGATTGTGCCTGCGGCTGGTGGTGATGATGATGCTGATGCTGCTGGTGCTGCTGCTGGTGCTGCTGATGATGGTGGTGGTGGTGGTGGTGGTGGTGGTGTTGGCCAGGAGCGCTGCTGTTCCCCAACGACGTTTGCAGCATCCCGCGGTTATTATTAGAGTTTGGCGGCGATTGCGCCGCCGACGCCGACGCCGGCGTCGCCGCAGCCGCCGATTGTTCGACACCGGTGGTGGCGGTGGTGCGACGGCTGCTGATGCTCGGAGAGGTGGGAGGAGGTGGAGCAGGAAGAAGAGGAGGTGAGCTCCGTCCGCAACCACCGATGCCGCCTCCTCCTCCTACTCCACCTCCACCACCGCTACCGCCAGCAGCCGCTGCCACAGCCAGGGCCGTCGACGCCGACGAGTAAGTAGCCGCGGCAGCCGAAGACGACGCTACACCCGAGGACAGCGGGACCCTCGGAAGCGGTAGCCGTGAACGTGACCCTATGCAGCAACAGTCGGCTATGCTGGACGCCAGGTCGATCGCCGGCTTCTCCGTCGGCCTCTCCGTTAGACGCTCCCTCGAGTCGCTCTCCCGCGAGTTCCTCTTCCGCCTTCTTTCCTGGGACTCCTCGCGCGAGCTCGCAGGCGGCAGGCTCTCCTGCAAGCACAGAGCCATCCCGGCATTCGTCCTTTTTTTTTTTTTTTGTTCCGTTGCGGAGGTCAAGAGGGGATATGCTTAATTTATCGTATACCAGTTAGAATCTCTTTGACCGTGAGAGCCCTCCACGTGGAGGATGAAGCTTTTTGTTAGCGGTGGATCGAGATCACCGGGGAAATTATTCTCGTTATTTTATCGCTCGCGAACGCTCCGGTACCCTTGACATTTGCGAAGGTAAGAGCGAGTAACGACTATCGAATGCTCGACGATCGGCTCGTATTAATACGCCGGGCCGGATTACGCTCACGATAATAATGCCCCTAGACCCGAGAGTGTCCTCCTCCGCGAGATTCCGCTTTCACGAACGGTTCGAGATATGCTGCACGGTATATCGAAGAAGACCGACGCGGGAGAGAGGAAGCCTTCGGTGAGACAATGCTCGAGGAGCAGGTAAGTTGACGCCGTTTCTTCCCACGAATCGTACGGGAGATAAACTACTATGAAATGGATCTTCTCCGGAGCTCGTGGATAAGACCACTCGCTCTACGACGGCACGAAGAGGTACGTGTAGAAAAGGAGCTTGGAAAGTGTGGATTCGTATAATGTCGCTTCGAACGTAACGAGCTTGTTCCGCTCGTAAACAGCTGACCCAGCCTCGAGGTACGACGCGCCGCGAAAGGTCAGAGCTTCAGAGAATCGCGGGGGTGGATTTGAATCGGGGGTGGCATGTGAATCCTCTCGATTTGTTCGAGCTGCTCGAGGATGGAGGACGCGTAGCGTGGAAAAGGAATATTATAAATACTTTGCACGAAGGGGAGGGAGGAATATTTCCTTCGGAAATATTTCACTCGGTGCGAAGGAAGACCTCGTTGTTTTATCGAATATAAGATGGAAGCGGTAGAGACGAATTTTCTTTTCTTTCGCTACTATTTTATTTGTACTTGATCCTCTTTTCTTTTTCCTTTTTGTGTATTAGTCGGCTGAACTTCCGTATCCGACCCTTGTACGACCTTAATAAAATTTTACAGGTAAGTAGCATTTACTAAATCTAGTCAAACGCCATAAGTGCGAATTTAACGAAACGCCTGCTTTCCGAGATATTGAATTTTTAATTACGGTTAATTTCTTAGATTTTTACGTAAAAAAAAAGACTAAAACTCAAAAATGTTTCACTGAAATGTTTCATTTTATTAATATCTCGCAAGATTATAAACACTAATTTATCAAAATATCAGTAGAATGCATATTAAAAACAAGAAATATAGAAAAGAATTTTGTTTTTTTTTTGGTAATTATTCACTTATGGGAAGCTACCTGGGATTTCAATGTCCTTCGCATATGTTATCAAGGTCATCGCCCTGAGTAATGTTGTGAAGGTTCTAAGCTCCGCTCGTCATTCATTAAAAAGTTATTCACAGAAAAAGTTTTTCCAGAAATAACCTTTTCTTCTGACAAAATTGGCGATCTCCTCTCCAGAAAAAGATATTCAATGTTAAAGTTGAAATATAAATGTGATAAATGGAGATTGATCAAACCAGAAAGGCCTACCACGCTCTCGAGTATAAATTCTTTTTTTATTACTTCATGACATTTTGTGGAATTTCACTCTTCCTCTTACGTAAAAATTTCAAAAATTCTTGATTCAATCGTGTAATTTTAAAATTTAATATCTCGGGGTTTCCTTAATTCGCACTTATGGGCGTTCGACTGCATTTAGTAAATGCTACGTACCAGTAAAATTGTATTAAGATCGGACGAGGGTCGGATACGGAAGACTTACTTATTCTTCTTTTTGGTACTGTTATTGATATTCATCATCCTACAGGACTTGTCCAGTTAATAAAGAAAAAAAACGAAGAAAAAAAAAAAAATTTTACGAAGTAGAACGAGGAGGATGTATTCTACCGATTAGTCAGTTTGTTCCGCGCGGCACGACAGAAAACAAGTGGAATGTCGAAACTTACCTGGGAGAGCCGTAAACCGTATCTGGTGCCCCCCAGAACGACATATCCCCCACCACCACCTCCTCCTCCTCCCGTCATCGCTCTCGCCGCACCTCCCAGCCATCCTCCAAAACCTCCTCCTCCTCCTGTCTTCTCGGTCCCGCCACCCCCGTCTCCGCCGACGCGGGGCATTCTTCATCCTTCCCTCACCCTGAAAACATAAAAACCGTCCGCAATTGATAAAGGCCATTGGTAAAAGCAACGAATCGAAACAATGCATTCGACTCGGTCACTAGGAAAAATAACGCATCGACGATTCACACACGAGTACCGCATTGTTTAATCCTCGATTGGAGCGCGACGAATCCTTCCCCATCCATTTCTCCTTCCAATTCCCGATTTACGAGAAGAGGCCGGCCACGAGTGGGGGCCACGCTCTTAAATTCACCGGAACACTAACAATAAGATCGAGTGAGGCTGCTCGCGGCCCCCTTCGGATCTTCGGTGGCCTCGACGCTTCCGGTACCACCGATTTAAGACGTTCGAGTTCCAGTTTTAATGGCGCGTGCTCGTGAAATTCAACGAATCTCATTCATCGGGCGTCGGCAGTGGCGACGGCGGTTTTCGGACGAGTAAATAAATAAAACCCGAGCCGACAGTTATTAGGGAATGCGCGAACGTTCGCGCGAATTCACGCGCATGCTCGTGCGCTCCGCCGCGGGCGATGCGATGCGTGCCACCGGCGCGCGTGCGTGCGTGAGTGCGCACGCGTGACCTTCCATAAAGCACGTCCGAATTTATCGTCACCGTTACCGGGGAAGAACGGAATGCGTTTGAGGGCGCGCACGCGCGAGCGCGCGCTAAATAAATTCTCTACCGATTTAATGGTCGATCGGTCTTGCCCCCGCGAGGATGTAGGAAACGGATGGCAGGAGGTGAAATTAAAAGGAAATGAAATATCTGCTCGCCGGATATATACCGCTAATGCAACGAACAACGGACCCTGTCGGTGTCTGCTTTATGTCCCGGAGGAGGGAGCACGGATTCTTCAAATTCGCTCGCGATTCTCCCTCGGTATCTTTCACGGATCGAAAGTGGGACGTTAAGCTGACTCTCTCGCGCCTGCTGTTCGAGGTAGAGAGGACGACCGGATATTATTTCTCGGAGATTCTCGGAAATTCGAGTGACATGCTGCGGGATAAATTAGCAATACGCACCGCGCGGAGCTGCGCAATTAAATTCTGAAACGGTCTTCGATTCTCAGTGACGCGCCATCCGGCCGTCCGCGGCAGTCCACGAAGAGAATCCCTCGAGCGAATCGCTCGGTTACCGTTAAAAGCAAACGGAACGCTTAGTCTCGTACCTATTGTTTAGGAATGACCCGGTAACGACGGAAGCGCCTATGGCCGATCACGATCTTCCTACATCCGGTCGGGCCACGATTGCTCTTCCGTTCGACGATCTCCTCGACGTGCGCGACCTTTCCAATTCACCATTGCCTTCCTGACCTTTCTGGACTAATGGAAACTAACGCTGCCCACGCGCGGACTCACGGAGGCGTTGGACTCCGCGCGAAATTATTACCTCATGTCCAAGCCGCTATTGTAACTAATAATTACTAAACATTGCTCGACGAGATGACCTCCCATCCGTTCTCCTCCTACTTTTATTATAACTTCGGAGAAGAGAGGGTAGAAGGAAAAATCGATAAGTACACTGAAAAAATTGTATTCTCGTCTTAAGAATTTATCACTTAATTTTAGAATATTTCTTACTAAAATAAGCAAAGACGATCTTCTTAATTTAAGAGCAGAATGTTCTAAACAGATTGCTCTAATCAAATATTCTTAACAGATATTCTTATCAGATATTCTTAACATAGCCTGGTAAAAAATCTGTATGGATATATTTCGTATATAATTATTAAAAACAAGACTCTCAATGAAATACTTCACTCTTTATATTGGCGAAAATTACATTATCCATGATAATAACATTATCTTGAAATCGGAATTGGTTGAGAAATGTAGTCACGAGAAAAGGTTACAATTCATATATACATGTATTTCCATCACTTGTAAATATTTCCATTAAATCGCCCAAATCCCCTTCTTCTAGCCACTTCGTCATTTCCTTATCCATACTTTTTGCACAACACAGCACACGAAATAATATAGTATTCAAAATTACGCAGAATTGCAAGAGGAACAAGATACAGAGATCGACATGTGCCCCACACGATGTGTAACCGAATACTGACACGCATTGTGTCGTGACATTCAGATGGATTATTAAGAATACATATATTTCAAAAACCGTCAGATCGATAAGAAAATATTCTTATCTATTAAGAATATCTATTAAGATGAATTATTAACCTTGTGTTTTAAGTACACAATTTTTTCAGTGTACGAGTTCGAGGACTAGCTTCGAACGAACACCTATGAAAGTTGGAATTGCAACCTGTAATGTAAAAATAATCGACGGAATTAGGTCCAACCTTCTGCCGATATTTTCGAGCCTCGTATTACGACGCGCTCGTAATACTACGTGTCGCAAAGCAGATCGTAAATGTCGTTAGAGGTGGGTCCGGAGCTAACGATTTCCCTCGTATTTATAGAGACTTGTAATTATTGTATTTTGTATCGGCTCGCGAGACCCGAGCGATGACACTTTAACGCGAGAACGTCTTCCAGAATTTCGGTCGCCGCTTTGTCGCTCGGGGTAGATTTTAATTTTAGAATTATTATGGCTGTTGTTGAAGAATCGTCGCGTTAACGCTTTAAGAATGGGTCACGCTATTTGGCGCCGCGTCCCACCTATCCGCGTCGTGAATCAACCGCGTCATTTGTAGTTTTACGTAAGCGCGTTGTTCCGCTTCCCTTTTACGTTTTTACACGCATGAATGAACGGGTCTATCCATCTCTCGTCCGCCAAAGTGGAAGTGACGCGCGAGCTAATCGTGCGACAAAGGAATACTACGAAGCCAGATTACACGTCCTACGACCTCTCCCCCACTTCCCCGTAAGTCCAATGTATGCATTAATCCTGCGAATAAACCGAGAAGGCTCTCGAGTTTCAATTTCGCAAACGTAAATTCCGCGAAGAGTATATCATACACGTAGAGGGGGACGTCGACGGGTGATAAACAAATCCTAGAAGTACCTATTTTAAAATCCCTTGATTTGTGCCACCGCGATGGACCGGATTTCTCTCACCGGACGCGAAAATATAGCGAACGTATCGGCTCAGTTTCCGCATCACACGGCGTAAAAATAAAATTGCGAGGATCCTAGAAGCCCCCGGGGCTACGGTTTTATCGAGGATCCTGGCCCAGTTCCTCTTATCGAGCCTAATTTCTTCGGGCGCGTGCTCCTTTAAGCGCTCATGATCTCGATCGTATCATCCGTAAAAGTCCACTTAACGAAGAGGCCGTGGGGCCCCCATCCTCTTCCGCTTACTCCCAGAAACTGGCGGCGCGCAGAATCTCGTTCTACGCACGTGCCGAATAACATCTGTATTTAAAGGCGAGAAAGCGCGAGCGTGCGGGGAGTACGATCTCTATAGATGATTCGTGTACCTACGTTGTACCTGGCCTGCCAGCAAAAGTTATTGGCAGATTGCCTGCCACGATTTTCATTAGAAACCGTCGCTCGTACCGGCCTCAAGATGATGATTCAACGCGCGACAGCCACCGTAGAGGATTCCACGTATAATAATAAGCCTCGGCCCCCGATGCGCGAGAAATGCAGCACGAAAATGAGGAAATCGTGGAGGAGGCGAGCGAGGGGAGGAAGGACGCATCGAAAAATAATATCTGGATCGCGCGAACCACGCGCCCCGACGCTCTCGGCTTGTTTTCTCGGATTAAAGCGGACGAGAGCGATCGGCGATCGAATCATCCCGGACTAAGAGTGTAGAAAACCTCTTTCCGCTCACTCAACGAAATTGACCGAGCGGAGCGAATCCAATTGGATTGTGCTCGTAAAGGGAAAAATTCACGTGGGGTTAATTCTCGGCAGAGATAAAAGTACACTGAAAAAATTGTATTCTTAAAATACAAACTTAATAATTCATCTTAATAGATATTCTTAATAGATAAGAATATTTTCTTATCGATGTGATGGTTTTTGGAATATACTCTTAAATTAAGAATATATTCCATCTGAATGTCGCGACATAATGTGTGTCGGTATTCGGTTAAGTTAGGTTACACATCGCGTGCGGCACATGTCGATGCCTGTATCTTGTTCCTCTTGCAATTCTGCGTAATTTTGAGCACTATATTATTTTGTGTTGTGCAAAAAGTATGGATAAGGAAATGACAAAGTGGCTAGAAGAGGATCTAGGCGATTTAATGGGGATATTTACAAGTGAGTAATAGAAATATGTAAGAATTGTACCTTTCTCTCGTGACTACATTTCTCAACCAATTCCGATTTCAAGATATGGATCGTGTAATTTTCGACTATACGAAAAGTGAAGCATCTCATTAAGAGTTTTCTTTCTAATAATTATATACGAAATATATCCATAAAAATTTGTTACCGGGCTATGTTAAGAATGTTTGATTAGAGGAATCTGTTTAGAACGTTCTACTCTTAAATTAAGAAGATCGTCTTTGTTTATTTTAGTAAGAAATATTCTAAACTTGAGTGGTAAATTCTTAAGATAAGAATACATTTTTTTCAGTGTAGGGAAAAACGCATTGGCTCGACGAGTGAAGAAACAAACTTGCAATGGCATCCGCGGCTAAGGAGGGCGAATTAATTCGACGGAAATTAAAAATTCCAATTCGATCTCCGCGTCCTCGTAAAAACCACTTGTGGCTTCGCTCAGGGTTCACCAACTTCGATCTTCGAGAAACACTCCCGTGACCGACACTCTCGCGCCGATCGTGAAACTTTTTTCGCGAATTACAAGAATTCGCAAGGAGGATGCATGCGCGAGCACTCTTCCATTCTCCCTTCTCTTACACGTTCTCTCCGACGTAGACGTCGTCGATTCGCGCGCATGCTCCCGCGTCGCTCGGAGATTACGTCCGAATAACGAAAATCGCAAATAAAGTGTAGAACCGCATTCCATTCCGCTGGGACGTTATTTGCGCAAAGAGTCCGCGCGACGGCGCCCCACCTGCTCCTTACTCCCCAACCCCTCTCATTCTCCTCGAACCACGGTGCAAATATAACCGATAAACATTCGTGACGACGCTTTGTCATTGCGTCGCGATGGAACGTCGTCGACGGCCGGCGACGACGCTCCTCGTCGAGTTTATTTGTGAAACCGCGCGATAAGCCCGCGCGAGTTGGGCGTCCTCCTCCTCGTGAAAGGTGCATTTCGTTCGTCTCTCGTCGGCTTGGAGTCGCGCGCGCCGTAAAGGCGCGTTCACGCGACTTCGAGCGTCTCCGTCTTACGGAGTAAATCGAGAGAAAGAAGGAGAAAGAGAGCCGCGCCGGGACAAGCAGTCTTGACGTATCTAATCCAGAAAAAGATACCGCGTGCGTCATACACTCTATTCGCCGGTGCGTCCTACGATTCCGTCGCAAGCGACCTGACGCTTATTATTGTGTGGTAGCTTCGGAGCCGCGATCCAATTATGGTGCTACCGTTGCCACTAGACTGAGAAAGTTCCGAAAAAGAGCTTGAGACGAGTGACAACGTTCTTGGGGGGGATAGTCTAGAATCGTGGGTCAAGGCATGGATTAGCAATCGTGCGTCGTGGGTCGATACGAGTGACCACACCGTGGATCTCCTTTATGGTTCTGGAGTTTCGTCGCAAAGGCTTCCAGTGACGCGATAAACGTAGTGAATTATAAGCAATCGTTCGATTTTTAATCTGGACGATCCTTCGGCTCGTGCGTCGAAGGAATTGATTACGAGGATCATTCTAGGGCTCGCAGGGTCCCTGGTAAATTTCACTCCTGATATTTCCTTTTGGATAAAGTTATTTGGTAAGAATGCGCCAAGCGGCCGAATTCGGCCGCGTAAAATCGCCTTTACCACCGTTCCGTCAAGGAATGCGAAGCTGCCTGGAGACTTGAGCCTCTCTTTTGGCGGGGAAGTTGCGCTAAAGATAGAAAGATACGTTTTAACCTTTTAACGCCGCCACCGTCATTGTTCGCGTGTCACCCCGTCGCGTGTTTACTCGACACAAATTTGTCCGCCGACGGGGGGCATCCGACGGATTCGCGCCAATCGGGATTAATTGCGGCGCGTGCACGCCAGCCGATTTTAGTTGCGCGCATTTAGTGGCACGGCAAGTTAATCGAGAGCTTCCGGGCAACCTGTATCTCGCGACACGACAGGTCTACCCTGTTAATAGATAACTC
The DNA here is from genome assembly GCA_944319695.1 of Tiphia femorata. Classification (NCBI taxonomy): domain Eukaryota; kingdom Metazoa; phylum Arthropoda; class Insecta; order Hymenoptera; family Tiphiidae; genus Tiphia; species Tiphia femorata. Next base: position 7,002,806 of record OX090899.1, read on the forward strand.
CGATTCCAGATTCGAAGTATCATTAAGAGACACCGGACAGACCTGTAGGAACGCAAGTTCGACCAAGGGCCAAAATTATTCGTTCGAAGATCTTCGGAAAATCCGGAGCCGAGTATCTTTCCCTAAGCCTACCTAAACTTATTTTCGTCCGCGCCACTTTCGACGAGCACGCGCGCCGTCGTTAATTAACCCACATTAAATATTTCCAAGAGACTGGACGTTCCTAGATGCAGGGAAGGTTAGACTTAGGGTCCGATCGTCGAACAAAGTTCCTTTCCTTATCCAACGATATCACGAGCCCTCACCTTAGTTCTCGAATAGCAAACCTCGCGCTCTACCCGTTCCAAACGAGTCGCAACAATCTCCGACGAAGTTTCTCCACGATTTCCCATTAAATCGCAAAACTCTGCCGCAAGGACCTCGTCGAAAACTATCTCGCGCTCGAGTACGAGCAGGCTTACCGATCGGCCGTGACCAGCGCACGTTTCTCATTCGCCGCTTTTCTTTCCGCAGTGGAAATCATCCGCCACGAGGATTTCCCTCCTTCCTCCCTTCCCTCTCGAGGCCGAGCGTGGCGAACGATCCGATTGGTCCTTCCGATCGGCACGTTACTCCAACAAGAATCCGGCGACCTCGGCAGACCACGGCGACGACGACGAGGTCCTCGAGGTTGCTGCTTGCTTCAAGGTCACGCCGTCGAACACGACTCACGAGACGGGCACACCGGTGCAGCACCACCAACACGGGCGTGGCGCACGCCAAAAAGTTTAACCGAGCACTGAACGGCGCTTGCGTGCAAAGAGAAAGAGGAGACGAGCTGAGGAGAAGGAGAGGAGAAACGGTGAAGGAGTGCGCGCGAGTTAGAAGGAGAGAGACAATGTGGTCTCGCGTGCGTTTAACGCGAGAGGTGGAGTAGGGGGAGTGGGAGGAGAACGAAGAAGGGAAGAGAGAGAGAGAGAGAAAGAACGAAGAAAGGAGAACGATAGAAGAGATCGCACTCTCCTACGGTGGAGAGTCCGATGCCACCTTGGTGAAAGCCTCCGCGAAGAAGAGGCTCCCTTGCCGCAACGAGTGCCGCTCCCGCTAAGCGGAAGATTATCTAAATAGACTCCGGGTGGACCAATGGGTGACGGTAGGAGAGAGAGAGAGAAGCGGAGGAAGGGAGGATACCGCAACGAGGTGGTATTTATACGTTCGCGCGCCTTTCGAGAGGACGGGGACGCGGGTGCCGGACGAGAAGAGGCCTCCAGGAACCCCACCAACCCTCGTCGCGCTCGAGGATGCGTCTCGACGCTTGGAATTTCCGGGGAGAGAACCCTCTAACCCTCCTCCGCTCACCTGAGCTCCAGTCAGAACCGAGGAATTCGTATTACGACTGGATAATTAATGACCTTGACATTGAGAGCATCGAGGGTCGTTTCGGCTAAGGGTAAGGATATCGTCGACGCGAGGCTTTATCGCGAGATTCTCGCGGGTCGACATTGTTTGCGCGCAACGTTCGAGCGCCGCGAGGTTTCGCTGAATCGCATCGCCTGGAATTTCTTCTTTAATTGTTTTCTCGACGCATACCACGCGCCCAAGTGACGGAGTCTCGAGGACGACGAGAATGGTTCGGAGCTTTCCATTTACCCCCCGAGGATCGATGACAATTACGTGCTCGACGAGTGATTCGCTTGGTCGTCGATATCCCGATTGAGTGGGTTTCCTCGGTGAGAAAAATTGGCAAGCTCGCGAATATTTCGCGGTTCTATTAATACGTGCTTGCGGTTAGGTAACCCATTCCGTAAGAGAGCCTCGTCTAATTTCTCGGACGAGCGTGGGATCCGCGTCGTTTCTATTAATCGAATTTTATTTGTGGGATTGAGAGAACATTGAGACGTGTCGGGTGTTTGGATAGCACCTGGGAGAAGAGAGAGATAGCTTGGAATTTTCTGGCCGCGAGTTTACGATGGAGAAATTGAAACACAAGTGAGACGTGCTAATGAAGTATTCGCGGCGACAGCATGCGAATTAAATATTAGCCGCGTCCCGTCTAATGAGGAGAAAGCGACCGATAAGTAAAATCAGATTTGGCTATTTTTCCATCTGTCTTGATACAGCTGTCGGTATCAGTTAACCAAACTGATTACCCCGCCGCCATGCGAATTCCATTCCCGGTGGCGTAATCGCCTACGCGATTATCTACCAGAATATGCGGCATGTGCCATTTGTGTACTCAATTGCAGGCACTAAAGAATACAACCTGGCTGCTTCGAAGTTTGCACTTTTTCTTGATCTTCGACGCGTAATACCTGCAACCTACCATAGACGAATTCGCGACAACTCTAAAACTCTGTCACCCGCGTTTCTCATTTCTTCCAAGCGAAGAAGACCTATCCGAATGCGCGTGGAGTAGCTCTTGAATTTTAAGAACGAGGAAACAGAGAATTGGACGCGCGTAATGGACAACCTCGTAAATTGCAATATCTAAATTAGACCAAACGTAATCTCCCTTGGTAAATCCATTTCACTTTATTCGAGGCGCTGCCAGGCTCCCTTATCCCGTGGAAGCGCATAATTACGTCACGGTAAATCCCGCGGAACGGTGCATTAAAATCAGCGATGCGAGGCCCGGTGAACCTCGATACGGTGAGATAAACGCGACGATTCCACCGACTCGTTTCACGCTACCGCCACGTCGTTTTCGAGATCGCACGTGACGAGGCATTCTCCACTCTTGCCCGGAACGAGAGGCGCGCGTCACGGAAATGCGACCCACCCTTCGTCGTTCCAGCAACAACGTCCTCGATTTTGCGTGCTCGAGCCGTTATCGAATAAGGGAGCGAAAGAACGAAGAGGGTGGAAGGAGGTGGAGAGAAAAAAAAAACGTAGCAGCCTCCCGTTCCGGTTCGCTGTTTCGGTTCGGTTCAACGGCCCGCGCGTTAGAGCGTGCCGCATAAAGAGGCTGCGAGGCCGCGTTCCACCGGCACAATACCGATTCTTACCTCCCGTCCTCCTCCTCTTCTACCGTTCCTCCACCTCGTAACCATCCCGAGGAGACAGGAGGAGACCAGCTTCCGGGATTGTCGGGGATTACGGGCGAACTTCGACTTTCACCGATCCGAAAAGAACTGGGAATCTTTTACGCTCTAACGACCAGGCCGCGAGCATGCCCAGCGAGAACTGGCTATCGAGTATTATGTTCGTAAGATAGTAATTCTACCCTCCTTCCATTGTCCTCGCCGAGGAGATTCGTAATTCCTCGGTTGATCTCCTAAGTACGGTTAAAGCGGTGCCGATCGGCGGATAATTCTATAATTGGATATTACGGAAACCTGGTGAAGATGAATTCGGACGATGTTCGAGCCAGATTGAAATATTCGGAGCAGACTGGACCGAGTCGGGGGCTAGGACGAGAAGAGTACCTTCTAGGGCATAGTCTCTCAACCTTATTTTGCCCACCGGCCACTTTGAGAATATGTTTCTTTCTAGCGCCTCCCCTAAAGAAGAATGGGTACTTTTCCGTTAGCCGGGCGCAAATGTCGCCAATTGCGAACCAAACAATTTGGTTGTGTTTTGTTTACAATTCATTAATATTTGTTTGTAGTTGGACTTGTTTTGCTTACAATAAACTGAATATTTGTTTATAGTTGAACGTTTTCGACTTTTATTACGTTGACTGTTTTGTCATTCGCGTTTGGCTCACAATTGGCGACATTTGCGCCCGACTAACGGAAAAGTACCGAAGACTGTTTCAATGGGAGCAATTAAAACGCGTGATTTTTTTTTGTCTTTCTTAAACTGTCTTTTTTTAATCTACCCACGCGAGGTCTTCTACTGTCCCCCTGAAAGTCTCAAACGCCCACGTTGAGGATCTATGTTCTAGGGGGATGAAAAACGATTTCAACTTACTTCTGCAAATGATCGAAAATGCTGTTCTTCGTACACCGCAGACGATGCCATTTACGCGATTGCACTCGTTCGACATGATCGTGGATCCTCATGACGGTAGCATATACGTCCGATAAATCATTCGTCCTGCACTTTTGCACCGCGCAACTTCTCACGGTAGATGCCCATTTGAGCTCACGATAGGCGAAGCTTGCTCACTTACCACCCGCCTGCGCTCACCCTGCGAGTACCGTGCTCCCTCGAAATCGATTCGCGCGGTTCCAAGTGGGGGATTGTTTATTATCGAAAATCGATTGGCCGTCGCCGGTCCGCGATGGATAATCCGTCTCGATACCTGGGTCGTTTACGATCGAATTACTCGACCGATAATCTCAATGGCCAGAAGCCAATCGAGATCGAGCCTTCGATGCCGATCTTCACCCACGAGTGTTTCAGCATCCTCGTGCCGTCTCTAATCTTCCCGATCGACTCCCTTCCCGACGAATCGAATCCCTCGGCAACGAGTCGAGATTACGTTTCTCACTTCTCGTTTCATTCCGGCTCGAAATTCAGCTCACGTCTCCACTCTCTCTCTCTCTCTCTCTCTCTCTCTCTCTCTCTCTCTCTCTCTCTCTCTCTCTCTCTCTCTCTCTCTCTCTCTCTCTCTCTCTCTCTCTCTCTCTCTCTCTCTCTTTCTTGGGCACAATTAATTTCGAATGAAGATCCGCATCGGATACATTGCTCGACAGCGTGCCAGGAGATTGGCTTCATCGATCACAGACCTCCATTCGCATCTTCCCTTCCCAAAAGTCCGATTAATCACGAATTCGTGGGTTGAACGCGATCGAGGCACTACGAGCACGATGAACACACTCTCGTCGGACTCTACCGGCACCCTTTTAACCTTAATCGATCTCGCATCGACTCTTGCGCCAAACGCAACAATAACGACCGACGGAGCTTCGGCCGTCCCACTAATCCAGATTCTTTTCTCCCTGAGATCATCCGGGGTATCTCATCTTCCTCTTCTTCTTCTTCCTCCTCCACCTCTTCTCCTTCCGTTGTTAGAGCGAATTCAGGTTTTCCTAGTCTCTTCGACTTAACGGGCAGTCGACTCGCCCCATCCTCCGTTCTCACCACACGCGCTACTTCTCACTTCTCGCTTCTCACTTCTCCACCGAGAGAGTAATCCCAATCTCGCAGGTACCTCCAAGACGTCACCTTCTCTCGAGCGGTACTCCAATTTTTCCGACGATTCGAGCTTACTCGAAAATCCTCTGCTAATCCACCGATCCCACGATCCGGGTAATCCTCTTACTCCGTTCTCAAGACGCCCTGGCAGTCACTCGCGCGGCCAGCTTGTATATCGAGACGTTCTTATCGCGACGCGATCGCTCGTGTTTTCGGTCCCTAATCAGCACGACGGATCCGTCGATGCACTTCGCGCAATTGGCCGCGCTACGCGCCTACGCTCGCTTGCCGAGGCACCGGAGAGAGAGCACCAAACGATAACGAATCGCGAGGCGCTCACGAGACCAAGAGGAATCCTCGCGCGGCGACGTGTGGTCCCACTCCTCGACGCTCGTGCACCCGCTCTCCTTCTCCTCTCTCCCTTCTCCGCTCTTGCTCACGGCTCGTAATCGAAGCGAGCGACGCACGTACGATGCCGTGGTTTTCACGAGCCGTGGGAGGGGGTTACATCAGAGGCGGACCAACTGGGCCGCTGCTGCTGATGTTGTTGCTGGTTCCTTGAATCCTCGTCGTTCCACGATGACACGAGCGACGAATGTTAGAGCACCGAACGAGATCCTCCAGTTTGGTCCCACCAGAGGCACGCACCACGCACCACGGCAGACGGTCAGCCGACGACGACCGCGACGAGGACGAGGGCGAATGGACGTTCGGATCCAGCTGGGCACCACCGCGGAGGAGCTGGCCCGAATCGACACGAGAGACCATGGCGTATGCACGAGACAAGAGCGTACGGCGACGGTCGTGCGAAGGAAGCGCGCGCGCGCTCGCTACGTGTGTGTGTGTGTGTGTGTGTGTTGTGTGTCTGTAAGGAAGAGAGAACGTGCCGGAGGGAGACGTGCCGCCGAACGGGCCCAATTCCTGCACGGTGGGGTCTCCTACAACGTCTGCGCGCTAACTCTCGCGGCCACGCTGCTTATCGCGGTCCCGCGATAACCAGCGAGCGCTCGCATCTACAATATTATCGCTGATGTGGTCCCGGTTGAGAGAAGGAGAAAGGGGAGGGGAGTCTCGAGATGGAATTCGCGCTTTTGGATCTTTCGGAGCACGGGATTTCCTTTTTTCCAAAGTGGATTCGCGTGACGGAGGAATGAAGAGGAAACGAGGGTCTTTGATTGTTTTTACGGCGGGAGTAGGTGGAAATTGGGAAAGTAAGGTGCTTGAAAGGGTCTCGGTAAAGTTATGGAAAATTTAAAAGACGGTATGGGACCGGGAGATGATTGGATGCGTTAAGAATTTGTAGAGTGAAGGAAACGAAGGTGCTCGATGATAAATGTAGAAAGACGGTGACGAGCATGTGCGTTAGGGCTCTTGGGCTCTCTTGGGCTCTCTTGGGCCGTGAGACCCTTCTATAACTGGTTCCCGATAACACCGAGCCCACCAACTTCAGGCCGGTGTCATGGCGGGAGATATCTGACGTTCGAATAATAATTTGCACGATTAAAGTGTCCCGACGATTATCATTCTAAATCATTTTTGCAGCGAACAACGAGGTGACCTGGTAAAAATTTGAAACGATAGAATCCTCGTGTAAGAAGTGTCAGCGAATAATATTACGGAGCAGCGATTTTTCTTAAATTATTCATTTACGGACCGAAGAAAGAGTGGAGTTTTGAAAATGATAAAACCGCATCGCTCGCAACGTTACATATGGTCCTGCGTACCTTTGGATCTTCCGATTTATTTTTCACTCGTAAATCAACATTTATTAGAGAATTATCATTCTAGCAGCGCGATCTAAGCGCGCGTTCAATCGATCACCGAAAACTAATCAAATCGGAGCAGAGAGAGTCGTGTCATGCACGCGGATGATCCGCATCGTTCGATCTACGAAGAAGCAAAGCCACGTGCCTGGCGTTTGTCGAATATCCATGGCTATCGACGTTGCCAGTGGTGTAAGGAGGCACGCCACGAGGCATACCATTGAAGAAGGCGAAGTGGGCCTTTAAGAATGGAAACCGCGGCAACGTTGCACGTGGTGGCTTCGCCCGTCGCCGTGGCCGCCGACACCTAAATTGAGAGGCAGTTTACAGTCGCCCCCGTGTACTAAGAGCCAGCAGCCTTGTACAGCTGAGAGAACCAATATGGTGGCGGACGATCTTAGAAGGCGTAAAGGGGACAGGATAAAGTGACCGAGAGAGGGAGAGAGAGAAAGAATGAGAGAGAGGAGGAGAATGACGATGAACGAAGAGGGACTTGAACAAAGATGGAAACGTAACGGAAGGGGGAGAGTCCAGAGCCCAGTGGTGGAAGGAACGAAGATATCAATTTATTCCGCATCGCGTCTACGATCGTCCAAGAGCATTGGAAAGGAAAATGCTGCATAAGAATCAATGCGAAAACGGAAAAGTGGGAGGACGAGGAACTGCGAAGGAGAGAGAGAAGCAGGAAAGAAATCGGATGAAGGAGTAAGGAGCTGCAGGGACATACGCGTGCACGTACACTTATATTTATAGCTTTTAGACTAGTCGGCATGCCGAGACTACGAGACGCATCTGTTGCTCCGAGATTGGCGCTGCCACGCACAATGCTCTATGGTTCTGGTGTCACGGTTGCGCGGTAGCGTTTCCCTTCGCGGAAGCCACCGTGCGACGAACGTAATATATTCGTGATCCCTTTGATATTAGATATCTCCACGAGCGACGAATGTTTCTCGGTATCCGGCGCAGATTTAAGTGCCACTCCGAATGAAATGGGATCTATTCGTTTACGGAGACTCGTCTCAAAACCGCGATGAATCGTGGAGCACATATTCCGGGATCGTGGATATAGGGTGCTTACCGAGAAGAATTATTAAAAAGATGCTCCGAGGATTCTTCTTCTTCCGCGAAACTCGAGTATCCGCGCGCACGCACCCCTCTTTTAAATTTCTCGATAAGCGTAATTTGGAATTTGGCCGAAGCCTTCGATATCGGTGGCAACGTTAGGGTGTAGCTCGAAATAGATATCGTTTCTCCTTCTGGTGTAGATTAAAGTGAACGAGATTCACCTTTTATCCGGCACACGCGGCACAACCGAGAGAAAAAGTGCGGAATAATTTACACCGTTGAATTGTTCAGAGCGACTGGCGTGCGCCGTAAGATGCTTATTTTATCGGGCGAGTCTCGCCTTTGTTTTTGAAAGGAATTATCAGCGGTAGATCTTACTTATCTGGTTTCAGGAGGTTTATTTTCCTTTGCGGTACCAAAATGGCTGCTCGCTGCGGAAACCGCAAGCAGGTAATCCGAAACCATTGGACTACATTTTCCATGGGTTAATCACCGACGAAGCTCGAGCCGGGTAATACATGTAACCGCGAGATTATTATTACGATACAATAAACATGTATAACGGCGATACGAGGGAGCCACGAGATGAAACCTGAAAACATATTTATAAAGCGTCGTGCGTTATCGTGGAAACTGTGAGATTATAGAGGTAAGGATTAACAACAGTACCTGCCATTCGCAGGATCGCACCCCTCCACTTTAAAGCGTGGAGATATTATCCATCGCGTTGAATTGCGGAAGCTCCGCATAAAATGTAGCAACGATCCGCCACGCGTTTCCTGGTGATGCGGAATTAATGGAAACTGTAAGTATGAACGTTTCTATTTTAATCCGGAGTAACCTTGCATTGCAATTATTAATAGGAGTTAATAGATATATACATATTGTTGTTGATGCTATCGCACGTTATTACATAAAGTTTGTATTATTTATCGCGCTAAATGCTTTTTCTATTTATCATTTTAGTTGCACGTTTAGTAGAAAAATGGCAATGCGGATTGTGATCATTGTTTCCATAGATGTATAGTTATAATGGAGGTGAAGCCAACTGTCGTTGGCATTTTGTTATTATAACAATTACATTTCCGATCTTATACTTGGCGCGGAGCTATTTAAAATGCATAGAGCCTCGCACAGCATCTCCAGAATTCCGTACTTTACGTAAAGAAGAAATTTGAAATTATAAAATTTGAAAGCATCCTGAACATGCTTCTTGGCGCCATCTAGCGTATTTTGTCCGAATCGTGGTACTCCGTATCAGGTGGTATTCGAATCCTAAGCGTGGTTTTCATTCATAAGAAACATGCCTGTTTCGATAATAATATAAACGTAATACATAATTTTAGAAACTCTAGACTATCGTTTGGAAAAGATGGAAGCTCTATAATGGAAAGTAAATAATGTCTTGTTAAATTCGTCGGTTTGCAGTGGTGATGTGACACATGCTACAGGTGTGTGTGAAGCAACAAGCGTGTGACCTCCTTAATGACTGGAGGGGATGCAGTACGTGAATGATGTGCCGCCATTTATAGTACGCTCGCTGACGCATATATTTTGTATGGTCTTTAAAATCGTTTCACTAATATTGAATAATTTCCTTGAGACAGTTCTATCCATCCTCTAAAAGTACGGTAATTAGACAGTGCAGTATTTGAGAATAATATTCATACAGTGTAAGTAAAAATTTCGGAAAGTAAATGTCGCGGTACTAAACTTGTACTACCGTGCCACATGGGCGATTAAATGTTTGTTATATCATTTGTGTATTTTTACATGTACGCAGAATGGTGTAGCCAATAAAATTGCTTAGATTTAACTGACATTTACGGATGCTTTCACAATAAAGCTTGTAGTGAACGATAATTATATTTTGCAACCAGTTTCGTGCAGCTGGTAATTTCAAGCCGACCGCCAACACCAATATTGCATACAAAAATTTAAATGCATATGTACTACTATTCGTAAAATCGTTCTTTATGACGTTAACTGTTTAATTCGAGGAATAAAAAATTTGTTTTCGCGTTGCTAAAAAGGAATACTATGACATTAATTTAACGCATACTTGCACAGAAGTTGGCTACTCTGATGCGCGACGACGCCCAAGCCAGCCCAAGCTTTCCTACAGCGACAATAACAAGTGGGTGGAGTGTATAGGTTATATCACTCCACTTTCCAAAAAGTGACCACCAGTGATAATTGTTACTAGATCGAATTGATGTTCCAGGGCAAAAATGACGATCTTGCAATCTTGTTGGTCCCCGTGCCTGTGGTCAAATAATGTAAAGTCGGGCTCTAAAGCAATTGCATTTTATACTGTGGTAAGGATTGTATTCATATTTAGAAAAATGCTTCATACATAAATAAATAACTATTTCATCTTTTCGACAGGCGATAAGTATAGTGTTAATAACGTTAATATGCTACCAACTAAATGGAGGAGACTCTACGCAGCTGTACAATCCATTATTTGAGACTGACATCAGAGGATGTAAGTGTGAATCATCCTAAATGACAATCTTTCTTCAGCAATTATGGTCAAAATTTTAACAACTATTTGTTGCAGCTATGCTAGTTATCGGACGATTTCTTATCTTTTATTTCGTTCTACTAATAATTTCTGCCCTTTTAATGATACACGGAGTAAAGGAAGGCGTACGAGGATGGTTGTTACCATGGCTAATTCTGTGGTTTATCGTGTGCCTCTTCCAATTAATTTTCGGGCTATGGCTGTTAGGAGGTTATTACATCTACGTAAGTATCTTCTTATTCTACCATCAAATTTTCGAATGATAGCTCCTAAAAAAATTTCGTACCTTTACAGTTAGATTCGGTGTTTGCTACATTGTGCGACTGGCTATGGATGGCATACAATGTAAGTTTCTATGGATACTGATATTCACGCTGTAATATAAATACTTTGCAATAGCACACTCGTACAACACGCACTGTTAAATTTGAACTCACCACTATGTTTCTTCTATTCTAGATTTACTGTTGGTTAGTGGTTTTATCCATGTACAACGTATTTGCAGAGTTACAGTCTCCCAACATAGAACTTTTATGGCCTTAAGTATGACGTTATGAAGTTTGAAAGCAGTGTACATCAATTGACACCAAAGTAAGATACAAAGGCTTGCAGGCCATTTTTGTTACCTTTCCTTATTGAGATTTGTAACTTAGGATGTCGCTCGGACTGAAACAGAATTCAAATAACATATACATTGAACATTGGTTACATTAACCAATAATAGTGCCTTCTTACTTAAGTGTCATGAACGTACCAGTAGCACGTATAATAGAAGACTGACAAATGTCTAATAAGACATCCGTCCAGAATAGATATAGAGCTTTAATATGATTTATATAACGAAGATTGTATAATAAATTTTATACATGTTTTTTATATTCCTTAAAATAATTGCTTACACTATTCTTTAAACACAGCCTAGATCTATGTAAATAAAATAAAGTGGAGCAACATAAATGTATGACACAAAGTACAGTAATATAAAACTCACTTTACAAATTAAAACTACAGCAAAACTCTACACTGTGGCATGAATAATTTAAAATTGCATGCACACGCTACAAGTACTTTATAGCAATAATCGCATAGTATAATTTTATGCTATATTTACAATGTAAGTCGTACAAACAGTTTAGATAGACACGTTAATATTTATACTACATATATCCACAACTGTATGTATGTACACCTACACTATTTTACTTATGGTACCTTGCTTTCTGTGGACAATAATATACTAATATTTTCTCCTGCTGTGTTCAAATTAGTAAAATATACTGTAAATTCACATTAAAGTTAAATTAAGACATTCTATTTGCTAAACTCAAAAACAATTGGAAGTATACCAATTTTTAACACGCACAATACAACTAGAAGAACTTGTATAATGTAATATTAAATTGATGTATTTTTTGTAAGTTTCATTGAATCTCATACTGCATGTGTTTTTGTGTATACTGCATATGCATATAGATACATATACATATATACAATAATTATTTTTTATGAAACAAGCCAATAAAAAATATTAACATATCTTCCGTATTTCAACCTATTCATGCATTTTTAATGATGACGTATACAAGATAATTTTATAAATTATAGTTCATTTATTAATGTAAGAATACAGACGTTCGTGAAGAAATTAACTTTTTACTTTCGACTTATAATTCCCTATATTATACCCTTTTGTCATTACTATGATACACTAATAATTTGTATTATAGTCGTATTATCGGTATAATCACATAATGTGATGTGTGTTACCTGAGCGAGGATAGAGTCGTAAAATAAGACATGGTCGTTTGCATTATCTTAAATCAAGTAAATATTTATATTACTGTAATCAAAAATTACAATTTTGTATTTTCCGTCTATACGAAATTCTTACCGAACTGTAGGATTCCATCGAAGCAACAAATACTTTACCAATCACCACGGTGCACGGTATCATGCATTTTTGCATTATAAAAAGCACAATTTTCTGCGTATTTACTCCCGATGTGTACCAACGCGATCTATAACTTATATTGAACAAGTTCGTTAATGCAATGCTATAATTATGTTCATTAAAGTCCAACGAATTTTTGATTTACATTGTCACACTTACATACAATGTCTGATCGCAGCACTGTCGTCTAGCAACTTTTGCCCTGGATAAGTTACAACAAATAAATAAATTATTTGACTCGAAGATATGAGCGCATATAAGAAAAATTTCTTCCAAGTGCCTACACACGTTACAGTCTACAAAAATTAATAAAAGTGCACGCACAGTATGCATATTTTCTGTCCACTTTTATAGTACAGCAAACTAATTGCGCAAAATATACTTACGCAAAATAAAGTTATAGTAACAGCTAGAGCACCGAGCAATAATGAAATAAAATGGGTCCGTCCGTAGTAAGAATTGATTCTCGCGGTAAACCTTTATTGTAAGAAGAGAAGCTACATATCAGTAACATAAGCAAACTAATTAGTCAGACTTTTCCTCCTAGTCATTTCCGTTGAAAAAATTCATTCATAGAAAAAGTAACAGACTCGAATGAATCACTACGTGACGTTTTACAATTCACAAACAGCATGTATAAATCTTCGAGGCAAAGAAAAACTGAATACGAACATTATTGCTTTTTTGTGATATTCCACCCCGTGAATAATTTTCAAACGCTCTCGATGAACCGTATTCAAAGAATATGTCCATCCAGACTTCTCGTCTAACGCGTGCTCTAATTGATATCTGAAAACCAGTGTCTTCTTGATATAAATTCTATTCTTCCACGCAATATTGTGCTTACCCTGCGATCCTAAACAATCCACTGGCGTGTTGCAAATGCGCCATGTACATAGTATCGGAAGCTAATATCGTAGCCAGGCCTGCGGCTATTGCGGAATACAATTGGAATAAAATAAGGTAGAAGAGATCCTCTCGATTGTCGAAGATTATAATAGGGAAAGGATGTTCACGCGGTCGAGATTCATTGAGGGGTACGAAAAAGTCCAAAATAATTGGCGACAGCGATGGAAAGAGGGACGCTATTCCGCACAAATAGGTCGCAACTAAAAATTCGAGAAAGCTTTATATCATTATTTTGCTCGCCATTCCTGCACTTGTATCATAGTCAAGATTGAAATTTCATAAAAAATCTGACTTTTACCAGTACAGTACATTATGTATACTCTTCCCTCTTCGGCGGATTTATGTATGATTACGAGTTCCTCTGGGGCTGTAAGATGCGCCCAGTCGTGTCTCATATACTCGAATAATTCTTTCGTCTACGAGGGACAAATTAATTTAATAAATAAAATTTCAAAGCAACATTTCATGACATCTTTGCCAACGTACCTTCCCGGTACTGATGCAAAGATCGATGTATTTAAGTCCGACAATCAAACCGACTATGATCAGTGGGATACTCTCGGTAAGAAATTCAAACGAATTGCTTAAAATAAAGAAGGTTTTTGCCTGAAATTGAATAACACAATCTGTTGGATTACGGTAACTGGTGTCTAAAAAATAACAATACAGAAAATACCTGATGAAAACTACAAGAGAGTATGATAAAGAATACTATGGTCTGCCGCAGTAGCTTGTCCCATTGCTTTTGATAAGGCCACTGCCCGATGAATATCAACAGACGTCTGTTCAAGTCGTAATATCGCGTTTGAAAAATGTCCATTCTTCTGCGGCAGCTAAAATGCAACTGATCCAAGAGGATTTGTCGAGCTACTAGGGCTTTCTCAGACAATTCAACCTTATTGATTATTCAGAGACTCTTTACCTCAAAGTTGCAGCTTAATATCGCAGATAAAATACCGTGTAATAATGTTGTAAGTGAGATCGTCGCATTGCACCCATGTGCTACCCTATATAATTATGGATTCTACCCCTGGTAATATTCAATGGAAATAATGGCAAGTTTCTCGAGGCTCCGTCATTCCATGCACGCGGATCGAATAAGGAGAAAGAAATACCTGAGTACATTGAATAGCCTTAAAAGATGTTTCAAAGGAAAGTTACTTATTTCAAATATTGTTAGAAACACGCAGGCTGCAAGAGTAATCATTTCGCAATAATAATTGGACTTGGCGCATTTGTAAGTTGCAATCAATATTCTCTTATAACATTTTTAAATAAAATTTATCCTTATAACTATTTTTAACCGACTGTTAAGTATTTCTTTATACTTAGGGCTACCGAATAGAGTTGGATGTTCACGAGCGTAATGAGCAAAGCGTCGCGAAGTAGGACATCGTCGTTTGCATCACCTTAAACAAAATACATTCCAGTCGATTTTTTATCCATTCTTTCCACAAATGACTTGCGATTTACCATACTGTATGTTTCTAAGGAAGCGACGAATATCTTCCCAACCATAATTGTCGGCGATGTTGTACTGGCCTGCATTATTAGGAGCATTAATTTCTGAGTACTTAATTTTCCATCGTACCATTTTCCACTATACCTAAAAAGTTAACGTCCGCTCGTTAAATAGTATTTGTACAATTTGAATGCGTAATATTCGTTATCATAAAAAGATATTGCTTTCTCTAAAGACGGGCACTGACGCTTGGTGCAGAACAGCAACACTATCGTCGATTAATTTTTGTCCAAGGTAAATGTCAATAAATAGATAGATTATCAAACTCGATGCGCAGAATACACTTATCAACATTTGCTTCCATCTACCTATGCACGTTGCAGCCTACAGACGTGGTTTTTTTTCATTAATGATCGTAATGTTGAGAGAGATGCAATTTTTAAAAATACTTACACAAAACAGAGAAATGCTGATGGCAATTGCACAAAGCAAAACGGTCACCAAGTACGGGAATCCGTAGCAAGCGTTAATCTTACCGGTAAACCTTGAGATTATAGAGAACTTGCTGTGGATTACTGCGAAATTCGAGCGAAGCGATAGTTAACTTTACAAGCTAAAAATTACTCGATGTTCGGCGGAAGCAATTATACGATGCGGGCCATTGCTTCCAAATGCTCTAGGCTTATAGTAACCGCTGTATGTGATCAAAAAAGTCTACTAACATAATGGCTTTTCTATGGTGTACGATACCATCGATTACTCTCCTGCGATGTATAAGATCCAGACAGCACGGCAATTTTTCTTTCGTATCGAACGCGTGATACAATTGATGTCTGAAAATTTGATACACTTGCGCCCATAGAACGAAATAATTGTTTAATGTAAAAAAATAGTCACTCCGCTACCTTTCTTACCCAGAAGCTCTGAACATTCCACAGGCATGCTGCACGTGAATCATATACATGGTGTCCGATGCCAAAATAACAGTCAAACCCGTGAAAATGCCGATGTACACGTGTAAAGAAATAAGATAGAAAAATTCGTTGGTGTCCACAAAGTGTACAATTGGAAGTGGAAATCGTCGGGGACGCGACACATTTAGAGGTATGACAAGATCCAGTGCCACTGGCGACAATTGTAACAAGAAGGAAGCAACTGCGCATGTATAAAAAAAGACTGAAACATGCGGAAATGATGAAAAATAATTCAAAGAATGAGATCTTTCTTTCGAGTCTGTCGTTTACCTGTGCAGTGTAAAACGTATACTCTACCCTCTTCGGCCGAACTTCGAATAATGCTTAGTTCTTCTCTATTCGCCATTACATTCCAATCGTGCTTCATGAGTTCGAAAAGTTCTTTCCCCTACAAAGATAAAGTAATCAATTCGACAATAACAGACGAAATATTATACGCATTCTAGAAGTACTCACTTTTTTAGGATTAACACACAGATCGATATACTTGATGAATACCATGCAAATTATTATCGCGAATGGAACAATTTCGGCAATGAAGTCCACGGTGCGTTTCGACAGTATAAACGTTCTTATCTGCATACAAATTCCATTGTTACGAAAAATCATTTGTAATCAAGACTTTGAATAATACGATGAAAATTCGTTAGCAGATACCACTACGACCACGCAGGACGTCATCACGCCGAAGACGAAACATTTTCTCAACAATTTCTCCCTCGTATTCTGATAGGGCCATTGACCCACCAAAATCAATAAGTATCTATTGAGCTTGTAATAAGGCGTAGAAAAAAGTTCCATTACTATTCGCCACTGTGACGCGACTGCGTGAAAGGAAATTTCTTACATTGTAAAAAGAAACATATCGGGTCGTCTAATTTCACTGGGAATTCTCTACATTTTTTTCCCCTCCGACGAATAATCCACGTGAGTCTATCGACCACTTTAGTTGCACGTACATAAATTGAAAGCTATTATCTCTAATTCCGAGTCTCTTCAACGTCGAGTATAATATCGTAAAAGGCGCAAGGTACGTAGCGACAATTTCCGATCGTTTTACTCACGCGTTATATCACAAATGCAAATGATGCAAATAAATTTAACACGCGGTACTCGGACTAACCTGATGTATTTCCCACGGAAAATGGACACTCCGATAATTCTCTTATTACCCTTTTTCGCAATGTATATTTCTCGTTCGAAGCCCGGCGCACGCTCGGAAACTCGCGAAGATAATAAATTGAAAAATTCAGCTATCGCGTAGTTGGAACTCCGCGCGTGTAGACACTCGCTCCTCTTAGTTCACAGCTAATCCGGATGGTGTCAGCACCAAACAGAAGAAATTTTAATCCGACGTTACGTTGTGCCTAATTGCATCCAGGACACGATAGTCGTGTTTTTTTTCGGTGAGAGCCTTGTTCTTTCCGCGAAGATAATTACTGTGTTCGAGCAGGGCGTACCTTCGTAGAACCGTAAATCTCATAATACACGAGGATCAACCGGCGCATTGGGATAAAACAATCTCTCCGACGACCTTCTCGCGATGAATTTTCTTTTAATTACACGTAAAGACCAATGAATTAAATTGGAAATTAATTTAACGCTCACTCGACGATCGGGTTGGCAAAGCCGATTTAATAATGATTATTCGCGATCGATCGCAAAGGTCGCGGCTGCATTAAATTGCAGTAAGAGTAAGTCAGAGCCGAAAATAACCACTCTACAATGTGGTCCCGGTCACGAAACCAGTCTCGCCACAAAAGTACTGATTATCGCATGTAATTGCTCGACGGGAACGAGTTTGCGCATATTATTATCCGCCGAGCAACCCCACATTTGCCGAGCGCTTACGTACACGGGCGTCCATTTTATTTCGCGGAAACGATCGTCCCGTCCCCTCGGGGAGCACCTTTTTACAATAAACTCATTGATTTACGCGAAGCGCCATTGGATCTCGTAACGGAGTCTCGAAAGAATTAATTGCATCGCTTACAAATAATTATCGAAATGGGACGTGCTATATACGACGCAACTATAATCACGGCAAACTATCGCGTGTCAGTTCATCTACTGTAAACAGTGCCTACACACTCTTCTACGAGGTTCAAAAATCCCTTCTGTATATATTAATTACAAGGAGCGTGGACGGCTCGTTCGAGGTAATTTCACAGTGATACCTGCGCCACGCGCGAGCACCTGGAGGAAGTAACGGTGCATAACTTTTTCCAATTTTTCTCATCGTCGTGGGGCCCTTTACCAAAAGGAGCACACGTTTTCGGGTGAGACGAAGGAAAAGAGAAGCAAGTGAGAGATACAACGAGAAGCAGGTTGCGATGCAGCGTGTCGAACGTCGAGCGGATATGTGTCCATTTCGTGTGTTCCATTACGTCTCGTTGTGCTCGGAGGCGAGCGAACGGCCGAGAATGGCGTAAGGCCGAGGAGAAATCCCCGGATCGGGCCGGGAAATTCGTAATAAGCGGATCCTTCACCGAGATCCCGCGCGTACGATAATTATCCCCACCCTTCTTCCATTAATTGCGCGGGGACATGCGATTATCGTAAGTCGCGCGACCACCGATCTGTGCCATTATACTTAATTTACAACTTAGCCGCACGACGCGATGATTGCGCGGGGAGGCTACGAGCCCGCGTCGAGGGCAATTTACGAGCTGTCGATGGCGCTAATGCAGCCGTTAAAGGGTGTGTATACACTCCTTTTCTAATGGAAACGTGTGATTTACATTTCTCCTTATCTCACTCGGAGCGTGTGTCGTCCCCCCACAGTCACACTGAAAAAATTGTATTCTTGAAATACAAACTTAATCATTTATCTTAATAGATATTCTTAACACATGAGAATATTTTCTTATCGATATGACGGTTTTTGGAATATATTCTTAATGATCCATCTGAATGTCGCACAACAATGCGTGCCAGTATTCAGTTAAAGTAGGTTACACACCGCGTGCGGCACATGTCAATGCTGGTCAATGCCTGTATCTTGTTCCTCTTGCAATTCTGCATAATTTTGAGTACTATATTATTTTGTGTGCTGTGTTGGGCAAACAGTATGGATAAGGAAATGACGAAGTGGCTAGAAGAAGAGGATTTGGGCGATTTAGTGGAGATATTTACAAGTGATAGAAATACATGTATATACAGGGTGTCCCAGACCAACCGACGCGGAAGGAGAGGAGACATAGAGCGGCTTGCGCTGAACGTAAAAGTCCTGTACCGTTTTGCGATAATCGCAATACTTATCGAGTTATTAATTGTTAAAGATCAAAGGAAAGGGCATCCGCCAAAATGGCAGCGGGAGGAGCGCTGGGCCTCTCCGAGCTGTAGGACGGCTTAGTTTACCTACAAACAAATGCGGGGCGCGGTGAGGGGAAGGATAAGACGTCGCTGCACGGCCGTCTTCTTTTGCGTTATTCTTCCCCTTACCGCGCCCCGCATTTGTTTGTAGGCAAACTGAGCCGTCCTACAGCTCGGAGAGGCTCCAGCGCTCCTCCCGCTGCCATTTTGACGGACGCCCTTTCCTTTGATCTTTAAGAATTAATAACTCGATAAATATTGCGATTATCGCAAAACGGTACAGGACTTTCACGTTCAGCGCAAGCCGCTCTATGTCTCCTCTCCTTCCGCGTCGGTTGGTCTGGGACACCCTGTATATGTATATGAATTGTAACCTTCTCTCGTTACTACATTTCTCAACTTCACTTCATTAAGAGTTTGGTTTCCAATAATTATATACGAAATATATCCATACAGATTTTTTGCCAGACTATGTTAAGAATATCTGTTAAGGATATTTGATTAGAGGAATCTGTTTAGAACATTCTACTCTTAAATTAAGAAGATCCTCTTGTTGCGTATTTTAGTGGGAAATATTCTAAACTTAAGTGGTAAATTCTTAAGATGAGAATACAATTTTTTCAGTGGAGTATTACAAACGAATGAGAAGTTTTTCTTCGTAGGTCAATTTCACGTGGCTCGCAGCTAGGGATGCTATTTATTTTACGGAAAAGGACAAAATCGCGTGCTTCGCGAGAGGAGATCGTGATCCACGAGGAGATCGTCCGCCGAGACGAAAAACAGAGAATTCTGATAGACGTCGAGGAGGGTGCCTGGGGCGCTACCCGAGCGAGGAGCTCTACCCTGGGGACCTTAAACTTGAGGCTAATGACGTTGGCGCACCCGACAGCGCATCGTAGTGGCTGGCAGACGCGGTGCACAAGGATCCGCCAGCTATGATATAAGAACAGAAATGGTGTTCCACCAGGTTATTTTCGTTTGGCTAGTCATGCGTGTGGCTACTTCGCGCAGCATTCCTGGAAAAATACAGATCCCTTCTGCCGTGCGAATCCTCCGGACAATCGGGTGGAGGAGAAGACGTACTACTTGACGTTAAGGGAGTAGTCCATCGATTTTTCAAAAACGTCAGTTTTGTATAGAATATACACGTAGAAATATGATAGAAGTGACCTGAAATGTTTTTGATGCCGAAAACCGGTCGAAATTCGAGCGAACACAAATGGCGGCGTGATCAGGCACGCATTCAATTGGCCAACCAACGCAGCTTTATCCAATTAAAAGAAAGCCGAACAGCCCGCAGAAATGTAAGATTGGAAAAAAATGATGTTTACGAACACGCAGAGGGAATAATGTATGGTCCTGGCATCGCTGATTAAAGGTAAGAAGCTTTTTTCTTGATATTTCAGACACAAAACTTTAAACGCGTTTTTGTCGAAACAGTACTTTCTGACCTGGTAGTCAAGATTAAAAAGAAACTATTGAACTAATCGAGCTGAAATTTTAGGAGTCTTCTCTAAACACGTGTACTTATCGCCTGAACTAGAATCATAACTTTTTATTAATATTAAACCACTTTTTTCAACAATTAAAGTGGTAAAGGAACAACTTAAAAATTCGAAAGTCCGCCATTTTGTTTCTTTCCATCGGAAGTGCTTAGTTCACGCTATAGGCACAAACTTATATTTTAAGAAAAATTTTGGTTTTTTGATTTCAGTTGATTGAGGCCCGAGAAATCCTGACTACCATTTCAAAAGGGAACTAACTTTATGTGGCTATAACGCAAAAAATATGATATATATATATATATATATAAAAAATATTTTTTATGTGTTATATGTGTTCTCTTTTAAATGTAAAAAGATTGGTACGCGTGAAAAAACTTGAATATGAAATAAAAATTCTTTTCTACCTCATACGAAACCAGTGGACTACCCCCTTAAGCGCGAACGACATTAGAAAGGTAAGAATCTGTTCGTTTTATCAGAATCTGCTCGCTGATTTATTTTTAGTACGCCCCAAAAATTCTCTCTCCAAATGAGAGTATCTTCCAATGTAATCGGAACATCGGAATGGACCACGGCACCATCTACCACGTTAAGTCGCTTTAATTGCAAGAGAACCTGCGTACCCTTTATCTCGCATTCTCTCTACCCCCACTTTATCTCGAGAAATCACCGAGACTTTGTTCCAGGTGGAAGAGAAAAACTTCCTGCCTAATTGCAGTTTATGCTCTCCGACGCTGAAACCGAGAAGCCAAGCCTATCGGCAGACTAATCGAATATTCTCACCGCCGTGTGGCAAGAGAAGGAAGAAACGGAGCAAACCTCGAACAATCGTTGTCTTGTCTGGGCGCCCGAAGTTCCACCGACGAATCGTCGATCTTGATGGGGGAACGGTCGGTGGCTCTTAATTATAGTAGCACCAAAGAACACGTGCTCGCACGAGGATGATAAATTAGGCGACAAAAGGCGATACGGTGCACGCGAGGTGAGATCGGAATTCGAGATTTCAAGGACATTGACGCGTGCCACGTGGTGATCGCAGCTTCAAACGGGGATCCCATATTGGACAGATTTTCCGCACAAAGCACAGTGGACCAAAACGCGAATCTAGCTAGACAAAAATATTTCTCGCGGGAAAGAAACAAAAGACAAAACTCAAATATTTCTCATTAATATGTAGTATACATATATTAATACTATACCATATCGATACAAACTAAAAAATTGTAATTTGAAATATTAATATTAATATTTGACTAACATTTGAGCTGATTGAAATTGGCGACGTTTATGTAGAAATGCGCATAACTCCATATGAAGTATCGCGACACGGTTTCGTGAAAATTGCAATAACTTCTGAGACCGGGCTTTGTCAGGGATGAATCAAGATACACCTGAAAGATTGATATTTTCTCTCACTGTTAACGTAAGATTCTTGGGATGCAAAGTAGTGCAAAATTTTGTAGCCCTCGTCTAAATAAAGTACCCAACGGAAATGCATTCACAGATAAAATATATAGCTGGAGATATTAATTGCAGATAGTTCGTCTCCCGTGCTATATATATGTTATCCGCGAAAACTTAAAATATTATGAATATTATAAAATGTCCAGCTAGATTCGCGTTTTGGCCCACTGTGCGACGCGTGCCTCCGCCGCTCGACGTTACTTTTGCACATTTTCGTACGCGTCGTTCAAAACTACTCTTTACAGTCGAGAAGAGAATAAACTTTAACACTTAATAGGCACCGCGGAGTCGAACTCTTCTCAATTATACAGACGCGATTCGAAGGGAGGCCGTTCCGTAATTCCATTCACATTCTTCATTCGGGATAATTCATATCCTATGGAGTGTTAATCCGCGTGCTATGCTTGCTGCGTGCCACCTACTAATGAGACGTCCAATTAAGCGAACAATTCGGAACTAGGAGCAGTATCCTTCTGAATGGAAATGCGAAGGAGACCTCGAGGGCAGGGCTATTCCTTTCATTACGATAGCGTAACACGAAATTCCCGAGAAAGTTTATAATTGTTGGGAGTAGTGAATAACCCGTTAGCCGATCGAGGCGCTTCTTCTTTATCCGCCACTCGCTCGCTTCCCGCTTCCTCCTACTGCATCGTGCTTTCTACGTGTGGCACACGACGGGCGGCCATAACGATTCCAAGGAATTGCAGAATAGCCAGTTAATTAATATCACCGACTTCTACGGTGCTTCTAAGAATTATCCTTCACGTTTTACCACCGTCCGTTTTTTGCTAATACCTCGAACGATATTTTTTCACTTCACCGTCGTGCAATTGCAACCTACGAGAAGCTAATACTACTTCGGTTTGCCCGAGTGAACGGCCACCGACTATTTATTATAACGGTATCTTTTGCTTTCTTACGAGAAAGTTTTTAATTATCGAGGAAAGTTATTGGTCGATCGGTGCTCTTTGGCTCGCGCTTCCCGTTTCCTGATTTTAGTTCGCTCCGGCATTTCCGTTTTTCTCCGCATCCTCGCGCGCCGATCGCTCATTATTTCCGCCCATATCGGAGCACTTCTCCCAGCTGGGGAGGACTTACGCACCGGAAATGCTCGTAATTTCCTCTAAACTCGTATATTTACAATGCCGTCCGCCAGCAATTACCATATTACACGGATCGAAATTACGCTCCGGGGTAAAGCCCGTTTCGAATTTGGCCTATTCGCTTGGACGATACGGAGAAGGCGAACTGGTTGCGACATAAGGTCCAGGGGCAACTTACTTAAATTACCTTTGTCGAATACAATGAACTATTATGCGAAAGATATCAACGATAAGCACCTACTGGCTCGCGCATTAAACGCGCAGCTGCTCTCGGAGAGAATTGCAAAGGAAACTGGCGTTCACCGGCGAGCGATTTGCGAATTTTCTTTTCCAGGAACAATTCCGCGTGCAGCCCTAGTATGCTAATGCAAACTTTCCCCGCGAACTTTCCTGAAAAGTTCCTCGCACGATTCTGGGACAAGTTTCCGAATCGTAACGTAGATCAACACTCTTGGAATTTCTCAGAAATTTCTGAACCTGCGAATCGAATCGACCGAATTGCGGAATGTGTTTCGATGAATGTGTTCGTGTGTTTCATGCTTCACGTGTACTTTTGTCGAAACTTACAAACCGTTTCATAATGCTTGGCTATGGGAAGTGCCTGTAAACGTTGTATCTCCAGTCGACGTTTGGCGAATCATAAATATTCCTGGGTACATGTACGCCATTACAGACGCCTCCATTCATGGCCTTATCTATCCTCAACATCGAGTCGAGCATGCTCGCCCGGTTAAACGGATAGCTGGATAGATACGAAGACAAATGACTGAAATTCGGCCTATCGAACATGCGTCCGCCAGAACGATTACCGGCTGAAAATCTATTAATAAGCTTCCAATGGGATTTGCCCGAATTGTTCGAAGTAAAATGCTCGTATAGATAAAGCGCGCTAAATATTTGTTCATATTTTCCTTAATTTACCGAACTATAGTTCGAAAGTGGGTGGCCCTCGTCCTTGGGTCGTCCACGATTCAAAAAAATACTACCAGAAACTGCAGTTAAATTAAGGCGCCTAAGTTATCGTAATCTCCCCAACTTTTTTGCTAAATATCTCATAAACGGAAGCAGTTAGACCAATAGTACCTATAATTTTTTGCGCAGCATAAAAAATACTATCAAAAACAACAGTTAAATTAAGGCGCCTAATTTATCGTAATCTCCTCTATCTCCAAAACTATTTGGCCTGATCCTTATAAATATATATGAAACGACTGAGGAAGACTTTCCCAACGACGTATTTCAAGATAAATTCAATCGGAGGAAAGATCCCCTTTATACATAATTACGAACGTTAATTTTAAATCGTGCTACCCAGTTGACTCTCGATATGAAAATACGATTACTATTGCCAAGTTTTCTCCACGATGTAACGTCGACACGTTACACCCGTGGCGGCATCCGACTGGTCTAATCACGATCAAGCATTCGTAAAACGAGATGACTATACGAGATGGTAGGTTGAACTTGCATCCAGCGATAGACACGGGATAAATAGATAAACGAATTGCATCGTGGGCGCGAAATGGCACCTACCTATCTTCTCGAGTTCGAGCGCCCTAGTCCGCGATGACAAATTATCCCTCGCATTTTGACAAGTGTTGTACAACTCGCGAACGTAACTCACATAGGCGTTACAGGAAGACTCGCGCCGTTTGACGACCACCTTACGGTAAATTTGTCCTGTGCTTTTATTTCCGAGGCTACTTTTGTAACGATTAATAAACGAGTTAGGCAATCGCACATTACGAAGATAAACTCTCGAACGATGCTCGAACAGTCGCAGAAATTACTAAACGCCTTCGTGAAAATGTTAAAATCAAAACCGTTCCAACGAGCGTGTGCCGAGCACAGGGACCTTACTCGTCCACGAGTCACATCCGACGATAGTTGTCACCGCATATGCATTCTATCGAATTATTTACGAACTCGTATCACGGGAATCCACCCTCGCCCACGAATGAAATGCAGAAGGTGACTAGGAGTGATTAAACATTCCCATTTAAATGTTTATGCGCTCCCTTAAATATCGTGGGGCGCGCATACGGCCCGAACTACGAGTCGTGTAAGTTTCTCGGATGTAAGTATTTTCATCGCTCGCGTAAATAGCAGGGATAGACCGCGCAATGATATCCGCTGATTCGTTCAAACGTTGGGCAAACTTCTTGCAACAGGTTACGGCCGCCCAGGAATGACATACTGAACATTCGGCGCGTCGTAGGAAGAGCGGGCGCGTTTGTTGGAATCACGGTGGTAGGCGCGCATTTATTGCACCTCAAATTACAGCTTGGCCGGCCACCAAACGTATTTTGGCTTTTGCAACCGCCACCCCGCAGACTGCGCTGGACCGTCCGATGCGCATACCTGCAATAACTTCGTAAGTGCACACGTGTTACGCGTAAGAGCTTACCTGCGATAACTCTACACACCCACGAAAGCGCGTGCCTACGTTTTATTCCGCTTCTCGAACGATTTCAACCTTCGAGGGCCGCACGTTTGTCGAATGGTCGCATTCGATAATTTTCTATAAATTATTCTCCACGAGTCCATAACTTTTTTACCAATAAAAAATTCTCAAGAGGACGCGAGAGCTTCGTACCTACTGATTTTCATTGTTCGAAAATGTTACGTAAATCACTGTAACGTCCGTGCGTTCCAAGAGAAAAGGAATTCCTATCTCCGCTAGACCAGTAATTCAAGATAGGTCAATAGGAAATATGCGCATACGCGGTACAACGTGGATTCTAATGGAGCATATGTGTACAATAGCCTCGACGAGGAAGTACTCCGGCTATGAATACACGTCAAGGAAGCACACACGTGTGGGTGGAGCCGTCTCTTGAGTATCTCATCTTATACCTTCGGGTCTATCCTTTGTCTCACTCCTTTTCTCTCTCTCTCTCTCTCTCTCTCTCTTTTCCTCCTTCACCTTAACTTCGTTCTCCACATTTACTTCGAGGAACAGAGAAGCGGAGGACAACAGTGGAGAATTTCAAAGCTGACCGCACCTAAGAGGTCAGAATCGTTACTCTTGGACAAAGTTCGAGGAGCAACGAAACGACTTTCGAGAACTGTTTAATGAAACGCATAAGTTCTCGCGACGGAGCGTGGAGCGTGCTCCCGAAACGACAATGACTGCGCGGGCAAAAAAAATTTCACCCGAGACACTCGATATTGTTTACGAAATACAATCTACCTGAAAGAGTGTGCACACGCGTGCTCGAGCGCGGATCGCGAACGCGGCACATTCGCCCGTGTACGTGCCCTAGGAGGATAAAGAGAGAAAAAGAGAAGGATCTGGAGAGAAGGGGGACCCCATACGCGAATGTATAAAATGTCGCGACAGCTGGGAAGTGCGGTCCATCGACATCTTGCTCCTCTTACTTTTATTTCGTATCGATATCCGAGCAATTATTGTGCGCTCCGTTGTGTCCGGGGGTACCGTACCCCGTTGTCCTGTTCATCCAGGTTCGTGATTCAAGGACCTTTTCAAGGATCGCGCGTCCACGACGCGAAAATAAATCTCCACGGCGTGACTCGGGCGAACCATCGAACCCACTCGCAATTTTATCGACTGACAATCACGCGTAAAATAAATATTAGGTCTAAGGGAAAGTTCTGTCGTTTTTTTTTTTTTCTAAAAAAAAGAAACAAAATAATCCGTGTGGCACCCAAACAGAGAGTTTGGACACAAAACCAAGCCTTTTAATGCGATCCAAAGCTTGAAGCCCGCTTCTGTGATCCAGAGCTTGAAGCACTTCGTCATTAACATCTGGGTTCATCTTTCAAAGAAAAATCACCCGAAGGAAATTTCCAAACGTCACACAAGTCTTTTTTTTTACCTTCATCGCGTTATTCCCTTTTCGGAACTCGCGCAACATACAATGTCTTAAGTTGCACTTTTTCTTCACTCATGTTGACAGTGTTACAAGTTTAAAAAAACTGACTAGAATACGAAAAAATGTGTATAAATCATCAATCATATACCAATCTAACTGTTTAAACCAGTTTCAGTAGAATCAGAATTCTTGCTAAGGATCGACAACGCATAAAAGTGCACAGAAAACGACTGAACTTTACCTTATACCTAATAAATAAGAAGAACAAAAATCTGTCGAGAGAAAAAGAATGATTCTTCGTGCAAAGTTTTCACGAGAATACGTTAAGCCGCTCCGACACGATAAGAAGACACAGGAGAGTGGAATAATGTCCGTTCTCCGACGATATTCCCTCGGTTCCGTCTTCTGGATCGTCCAGAGGCACTCGCGTAATCTCGCGCCACGAGCGCGGAACGTAGAGCAGAGCGCGTACCGAGATGCCTATCGACATTCCATCCACCCACGATCATCGAACCGGAGGTGGAAACGATGGAAGGGACGTGGAGGACAGAGGGAGACTCTGCCCTCGCGCGCTCGGTCGGGCCTTCTCTCCTCGCCTCGCTGGATATTCAGGATTCAGATTATTTAGCATAATGATCGCGCCGACGATCCTTGCGGACCCTCCGAGATCATCGGACAGCCGGTACCCCGATTAAAGGAGATTATATGCTAATAAATCCCCGCCGACTCTCTCCTCTTCTCTCCTCAGGTTTCTCTCTCCTCGCGTCTCACCACCGCTCTCGTAACCCTCGATTTCTGCCGCCATTAAGTCAGCTGATTAGGTACGAAGCGTCGTCCCGTTTGCTTTCCGAGTCACTTGCCCGATGCGCTGCCCCCATAATTGCTCAATCGACAATTGCGAGCGGCCAAGCACTCGCCCGTCCACGATACTCCTCTCTTCCTCTTCTTTCCTCTCCCGTGGCCTGTCACCACTTCGCGGATCTCCTCGAAGGCGCTTCTTCTTATCGCGGTTACGCAAAATTATCATCGTCCCGATAAAATCGCGTGCACGCGAACGTCCCCAAGAGAAATTCGAGCCGGGGCACTACTTTTCAGCGAATAATTTGTTTAACGTCCGATTGAATTTGTGTCCACGGTAAAACGATCCGTATACGGTGCTGACCGCGAAGAGCTCTACCGTACGTTGTCTTCTTCGCGTCGGTTTCTTATTGGCCGCGCGCTATTAACCGATTTATTGGCAAATATAAATCCACGGGTGTGCCGTTATCGACGAGGGCTTCTGCGACGGTCGATAGACGTGCTCTCTCGCACGTGATCCTGAGATGCGTGCCACGCACGTGAGGAGAGGAAAGAAGAACGATCGTGGAAAGAGGAACGAGGGAGCGCAGGAGACACGGGAGTGCGTACTCGCGACAAGGAGAAAAAAGGGATCGCAGATCTTAATTAGCGCAAGAGTACATCCCCGAGCGAGGCTTAACGACCGCGTTAACTTTGATTTACAGAGAGGTTTTCGACAGTCGTTCGTTACGCGCGCCATTCTTGTCTCCTCCTTTGCGGTTGTAATACTTCATTTTTTAAGCTTCCATCGTCCGCGAACTCAATTCGTCATTGCGCTTGGACGCGCATCGAAGCACATTTTAACCCTTCGAGCGCTATGGACGCATATATGCGTCTGGCAAATGCCATCGGTGTGGACTAAGGACGTTATATGCGTTTACTCTATGTTATCGGCATGGACTGAAGGCGCATATATGCGTCTGACGATTTTTTCGGTCACCTACATAGAAGTATTACAGTTACTTTTGTGTGAGATGAATGCAAGTGCATTCCTTGGTCACAGCGTGCTAATAACCCTCTTTAACCCTTTGACTGTGGCGCACTCTCAAGCGAATCCATCAATATGGACGGCGCGTTTTCCGCATGTCAGTCGCTGCGACTGATTGTCCACTGACTAGTGACCAAAACAGTACTCGAAAATTTGATACCATTCTTAGAGTTTAAAATCAATAATGGCAAATAAATTAAAAATATCTATCTTTTTTATTTATCTTAAGTAACTTTTTAAGCTGTTTTAATTTGCTTAACTTAATTTCTGCATTCCTTCAATAATAATCCGTAATTAAATATAAAGGACGATAAATTCCATGTTGAATCAATCGGTAAACAGTAATAAAGGTGTCGTAGTAAAAAAAATACAGAGGGCATATATTTACGCTTTTCGTATATATTGATGGACTTTTGAAGACGTATATATACGCATTTAGTACTCAAAGGGTTAATTTTATTTAATCTGGTGCAAAAGGATTACTATAACTTATTACTATGTACGCCTTGAATAGGTAATCAACAAAGTTCAGTCTAGCGAAAAAGTATTGCGTACAGAGCGATCGTCAGCGCCAGCCGCGCGTCGTCCGTACGGACTGCATAGGCACCGAGTATTCAGCACTCAAAGGGTTAAGTAACCACAAAGCACTAATTAAATCAGTTCTTGTTATGTAAGCACAAATTATCAATTACTATTTCTACCGGAATTTTGTATATACCTATTTCGACCAAGAGGTATCTTTTTGGATCCAGAATGAGCTCCAAGAAAATGATGCCGCTAAATTAATTTAACAACTAATGTACAAATAGTGAAAGAAGTGATCAAGTAAAAATGATTCAACTTGGAAAATAAATTTGAAGTACAGTTCGAGGAGGTGTCAAAAGACACCTTTGGTAGATATAGTGTTAAGTTACATTGATGTGTAACATATTTTACGTATACGACATGTAAATGCACGTTTATCTGTACATCCTCGAATCTTACGGACTGCATCTTAAGTAGAACTTAGTGAAAATTGCAATTTTCCCACGAAAGTATTTTTTCCATTTCCCTAGAACACAGATCCAGAATTGCGGCATCCTCTGCAAAGAACACCCGTGTCTATAAAGCCGTTCTTCGACGAGTGCTCCAAGTCGTCCGTGGGTCATGCGTCGAAAGTAAGAGGAATCTTCATCCGCGTGGCACCGCGTAACAACCCTACATAAAGTCTAGTTCGAGAACAGACGTCGCGCGGCGTCCTCTCTCGTACGGTGGCCCTTTATCGACATCGTAAACATAGCGAGCGTGACGAGGAGAAGCGGCGCGCCGGAACGGCACCACGACGAAGGTCGGGCCAACTATAAAGTTTCATGCGGAACGGAGATTGGACGGCGGGGCATCGCGCGTCTAGATGCAAAGTGATACTCGTCCTCGGGATGAACGATGAGTAGGGAGGTCCACGGGTGGAGAGGAGGATCGGAGCATCGCGGAGGAAGGTTCAAGAAGGGTGGGTGATGTCACTGGGCTGGGGTGCTCTCAAAAAAAGGAGTGGGTCGCCAACGTGGCGGAAGGAGAAGAAGAGAGAGGAGTGAAGGAGTTAAGGAGAGAAAGAAAGAGAGGAGAGATGGAAGGGGTGGTCGCGATCCTACGTGAAAGTGTATTGCGTTGCGCGTGGTGTCGTGTTCCCGTACCTGCCAATTACGAAGCTGCTCTTGCGGTTGGTCCACCGGAGCCGATCGGGAGAACGGACGGACACGTTCGAATACGCTCCGACACGATCATCGACTGGCAAGGACTTCGTGGCCGAGCCTCCGCATCCGTGGACCCGACGATCCTTCCCGTTTGGCGCCAAGCTCCGGCCTTAACACTATTTCTACCGGAATTTTCTATATACCTACTTCGACCACGAGGCGTCTTTTTGTGTCCAGGACGAGCTGCAGGAAAACGATACCTCTAAATTAATTTAACGACTACTATACGAATAGCGAAAGAAGCGATTGAGAAAAGATGATTCATCTTGGAAAATAAATTTCAAATACAATTCGAGAAGGTGTCTTTTGGCACCTTTGGTAGAAATGGTGTTAATAGAAAAATCCTTCCGCTCTTTCGCCAATAAGTGTCCGCCATCGATGACGCCTATCGTTACTTTTACCCAGACTCGTCGCGACAGAATTAATTTCCAATTACTCGGGAAATTCGCGGAGAACGTGAGTCGAAACGTGTGTTACTTCGAAGGTGCATTCCTTTCGGAGAGGATCACTCGTCGGTTGACCTTTGCGGTCGAGACATCGTACGGCTTGGATTAAAGTGACGAACCAGAGGGCTACCTAGTTGGCTCTCGTTGACCGCTCGATAAAGAAAGTCATCCGAATGACACGTATACTCGCTTCTAAACGAGAGAGATCGTCACCTTTAACGGCGGCATCGACCTCCGGCATCTCGGACAAGAGTCGCTCGAATAGACCGCTTCGAAGAGACCGCGATGGCCGAAATTGCTGCGTGCACGCACGAGGGACGTGTAAATCATAACATTTTCTTTTTGTCGAGAAACGTACGTGTCGGACGTTTTCCACCTCGCGGTCCAGCATTCGCTGCTGAGAGAATCCGGGGGTAAATAATTGGCGGAGAAAAAGTTGAAAAATCCAAACGAACCGCCGCGAGTCCAGAGCGGACAATAAATTATAATGAATTACGTTACGAGGCAACGTGACTTGGAGTTTCGATGTGACTCCGTGCAATTATTTCTCTCCGCGGTGCCCCACGAGAGCGGGGTTAACGAAATTACGTCACCTAGGAAGCAATTCCCCCGTGGTGTTCCCTCGGGAGAGGAGCGCGTGAAATTCATGTCGCGCGCTCGCGAAGAACGTTATTAAGGGATGCAACGTGAATTACAGGCTCGTTTTCGAAGTGCAGCTCGTTTGGCGCTTAATCGACGCTCGTAATACCCAGAGCAGCGTGCGCCGACGGACACGCGGGCCACGCAAATATAAGCAGCCCTCTGATATAAACGGGATCGTATTCGCGCGTCGTCCAAGTGTAAATCTCGGTCGGGATCTTTATCAAAGTGGCCGAAGCGTCGACTACCACTAAAAGAGGTCGTAAACGATTGTCCGATTATTGTTCAACAAGACTTGTTTTCTTCCCTGCAGCAATTTTCCATTTCACCCGAAGAAACGCTCGTGCTTCGCGGAATTTTCATTAAACGTCGATTAATTTGAAACTGAATTCGGGGGAAGTGTACACTGAAAATATTGTATTCTTATCTTAAGAATTTACCACTTAAGGTTAGGATATTTCCCACTAAAATAAGCAACAAGAGGATCTTCTTAATTTAAGAGTAGAATGCTCGAAACAGATTCCTCTAATCAAATATCCTTAACAGGATATTCTTAACATAGCCTGGTAAAAAATTTGTATAGATATACACTGCTGTCGAAAACTTTCTGGACAGGAGTATAATTCGGAAAAATTCTTAATAAAACACTAATTAGTATATAAAATATTGACAAATTTTGTTTACTTAACAATAAGAAGTAACAAAAACTGAAAATCTCACGAATCAAGATCAATCATTAACTTAGAACTCACACTTTCTTTTCATCGAACCAGCCTTCCTTGGTGGATAGCACCTTTGTCACCAAACGCGACATCCTCTTTATAAGTTTTTCCAAAACAGAATTTGGTATTTTACTCCATGCTCCCTGGAGGATCTCCCAAAAGTGTTCCTGTGAGGTGATACAAGAAGACACGAGAAGATTTTCAGTTTAGGTGTAGGCATTGTCCGGAAACTTTTCGATGGCAGTGTATTTCGTATATAATTATTGGAAATAAGACTCTTAATGAAATGCTCTTTATATTGTCGAAAATTACATTATCCATATCTTGAAATTGGAATTAACCTTCTCTCGTGAGAAATGTAGTCACGAGAGAAGGTTACCATTCATATACATATACATGTATTTCTATCACTTCTAAATATCTCCATTAAATCGCCCAAATCCTCTTCTTCTAGCCACTTCGTCATTTCCTTATCCATACTATCTGCACAACACAGCACACAAAATAATATAGTACTCAAAATTACATCGACATGTGCCGCACGCGATGTGATTAAGATGAATTATTAAGTTTGTACTTTAAGAATACAATTTTTTCAGTGTGACGAGAAAATTTGTCGAAGGAGCGCTACCAATTATCGGACTCGAATTTATTTGATTTTCGTCCGACCGTGTTTGTACCGCAGTGGCGATTGCGGCGGGAAAGTTCGAAAAGCCCCAGAGATCCGCGTGAGCCGAGGCCTGCTGCTAGCCGGAGCGCCGCGAAATGCGGCGAAACTATCTCCCACTGCGGATAATTAGTCGGGCGCCAAAGAGACCGCGGCAAGAACTCGGAGAATATTGCCCGAGCCCGTAGGAATGCGCCTCGAACAGGAGACGGCTAAGAAGCGAGAGTGCCGAAGGAGGAGGGGCAGCAATCGGGATGAGACTGCGAGCGTGAATAGCGAATAGTATCTGTTGCCCGCATTCCGAGAATTTCCTAGAGTAGGTGCACGGTTGAT
This sequence comes from Tiphia femorata, assembly GCA_944319695.1. Classification (NCBI taxonomy): domain Eukaryota; kingdom Metazoa; phylum Arthropoda; class Insecta; order Hymenoptera; family Tiphiidae; genus Tiphia; species Tiphia femorata. Next base: position 7,036,103 of record OX090899.1, read on the forward strand.
CAATCGTCCAACGAATACTCGTTCGTCCACTCTCCTGGAAACAAAGTTCTAAGCAAAATACGCGGGAGAAGAACAATCTCGTCCTCTCAACGCGTCTATCTCCGTCAAGTGAATTTTCACGACAGGAGAGAAACGACATTCTTCCTTTTCCTGAATCTCTCCAATTTCTCGTAGAACAGCGCATACCTGCGTGGTTTTTTCCTCGCGTTTAATTTTAAGAAATCACTTTGGAATGTCTAATCCAGCCCGTCCTATTCCGATGATCTCATCTCTCGCGCACTCTCTCGGTCATTAACACGGCTCATATTTTCGTTGCCACCGACACTCTTGCATACTATTTACATCCGACATAAGTCCCGACGGAATGCATATGCTCACCGAGTGGCCAGCCGTTAGCAGAATGCACCGGCGCGAGTGCCGGCGCCTCTCCTAATCATCCCCGGGACTATCGTCGCTACGCTCTTACCCGCCGGCCTCGGTAAAAGCTCCCTTCCGCGGTGAAAAATCTCTCCTCCAGTCGCAATAATATCTAGGGTCTGCATCGTAAGCTCGAATCTTTAACTGGCATCCGTCCGACAATTTTATCCTCCGATACGATCTTAATAACACGAAATTCGCAAAAAAACTAACGCAAATATCGATAAGCATCGGCCTATTAACACTATTCCTACCGTCGTATTTAACATTTCGATTCAAATTTCCTACACTGAAAAAATTGTATTCTTATCTTAAGAATTTACCGCTTCAGTTTAGAATATTTCCGACTAAAATAAGCAACAAGAGGATCTTCTTAATTTAAATGTAGAATGTTCTAAACAGGTTCCTCTAATCAAATATTCTTAACAGATATTTTTATCAGATATTCTTAACATAACCTGGTAAAAAATTTGTATGGATATATGTCGTATATAATTATTGGAAACAAAACTCTTAATGAAATGCTTCACTCTTTATATTGTCGAAAGTTACATTATCCTTATCTTGAAATCAGAATTGGTTGAGAAATGTAGTCACGAGAGAAGGTTACAATTCATATATGTATACATGTATTTCTATCACTTGTAAATATCTCCATTAAATCGCCCAAATCCTCTTCTTCTAGCCACTTCGTCATTTCGTTATCCATACTTTTTGCACAACAGCACACAAAATAATATAGTACTCACAATTACGCAGAATTGCAAGCGGAACAAGATACAGGCATCGACATGTGCCGCACGCGATGTGTAACCTAACTTAACCGAAAACTGACACGCATTGTGTGGCTTATATTCTTATCTATTAAGAATATCAATTAAGATGAATTATTAAGTTTGTATTTTAAGAACACAATTTTTTCAGTGTATATACGATGTAATTGCATCGCCTTTAAATTTCACGACTTTTTCTAAAATATACGTATAATACATTTTTACAATATTTTAGGAAAAGTCGTGAAATTTAAAAGTGATGCAATGACGTTGTATATAGAAGATTGTAAACGAAATTTTAAAAACGGTCGTTTGATCGGTCGTGGTAGGAACAGTGTTAAAAAGCACGATCTTATCAACATCGTCGTGAATCACGGGCATCCTCTTACTCTCGATTATGCTAATCCGTTCCATCGTTCGAACAACTTGCAGCACCCCATTACACAACAAAGGTCGATACTACAAATCCGTTGGCGCGCTTAATTACCACCGGTTGCGACCCGGTTCGCTAGACGCAATTAATCCAAGCTCCTATACGGCCCGATAGATTTGGCACGGCACAGTTCCGATCGGCTTAAATCATCGGCCAAATTCTGCCCCGATCTTACGTAACGCGCGCGGCCAATTCGACCACTGGACCGTCTCCTCGCAAATTCCTTCTACGGTTCTTCTCGACTGGCGAACCTGTCGCAGGAGTGCATTCCACGAAAGACGAGCCACTCGTCGCGCTTCATCCAGCGAATGGAAAGTATCGGAGAGACTACGCTGGTTTCGGACCCTGCTGCCATTTGGCTACGAGAAGCTGCTCGTTAAGTAATAACTGTGCTCCTTAACAAACGGGTTAACCCGGGGTTCCTTGTCGGACGGTAGTGAGCGCTACCCCGATCGTTCATAGGCTAATTGGAAGTTTTTCTGTACCTTCTCTCCATCTCTCTCTTTCTCTCTCCCTTCATCCTTTTTTTCTTTCACGCAAGAGTTCAATGGCTCGCATTATGTAATGCAGCCCGAGACAAGGAACTCTCGAGACAGTGCGTAGCCCCGAGCAAATGACTTTTTTTGAACCTGGGCCTCTGCCAGGACTGCCAACGACCTCGGTAAATTCGGTGGGCGAACCCACCGCGTCCCGGGATTCGATCTCTCGATGCGAGAAGCAATCTCGATTCGCGAGGATTCGCGCTGAGAATCGAAAGGCTCCGGAATCTCTCTACGAAATAGTCGACCGTTAAAGAGTCCAGCATCAGCTTCGAATTGCTGGATCCTACGCGAAGGACACGCGAAGAACCATTAATTCTTACCTTCTACTTGTCTTTGCTTGGAAAAAAAACTCCGTGAATTCGTAAACATCTGTCTACTTTAGTCTCGAGTAAATATTTAGGCGAAGGAACCAATTCTGGGCATGTAGGATTAATAGGGCAGTTAACCCCTTAACAGTGTATGTAGCATGTATGCACGGAAAAAGTCGTGCCACCGGAGTGTGATGTGCATATATGTATGAACATCTAAAAAAAAAGCGATTAGTACGAATTGTTGTATCCTACGGTTTTTGAAGTCCCTGAATCCGAGTATGGTCCGAGAATTTCAAAATTCAAAATGGCAGATCCAATACAATGAACAAAAATTTAAAATAATAATTGAATTAGTATAAAAATTATCCTAAAGTTTTCGGGATCGTTGGATTCAGATATGACATCAGGATTTCAAAGTACAGCATGTCGATTCTACATTTGAAAAAAATAGTTGGATTGACGAGATAGTCATTGGCCGTGTGCACACGTCGAAATGTGTTATCATATACAGTAAGACCTGTTTTTATGCGGTCCCTTTTTGTACGGTTTGTTTTATGCGATTTTTTATGTGCGATTTTTCCATTTACCGCATAAAAAAAGTTTTTTTAAAATGTGTTGCAAACGAAAACCTTATGAATTTACGCGATATTTTTTTTGTATGCGATTTCTTTTATGCGGTCCCTATCCCCCGCACAAAAACAGGTTTTACTGTACTGCATTTTTACCTCGAACTATTCTGAATTGTCATTCCACCCTTTTGATATTCTGACATAAGATTTTTGTTCAGCGAGCTTGAAATCTCTCAGATATTAATTTCGAGCTTTTTCCAGCTTCAGTCCGCTCTTTTAGATGCGCCTTTTAAATTATGAAATTCTGATATCATATCCGGATTAAGCGATCTCAAAAATATGGATACGAAAATCATTACAGAAATGTAACAAACTTTTTTTCACACACTGGTGGCGAGTAAAGCTCATTTTCATCACACTGTTAAGGGGTTAATGCGACGTAAGGCGCAGAATCGAATTTGGGATTCCACGGGTATCTGTGACTAAGCGCGCAAGAAGCGGCGGCGTGCCAGTGGCAATTGCGATGGACCCAACGGTATTTACCTACCCTATCTCCATCAGGTCCTGCAATTATCTTATTTATAGCGAGCGAGCGCAACGCGGATGCCCAAGTCCGGCGATGACGGCCCGAAAAGGACGAGGTGCGAAGGAAGCGAGGGTATTCGAATTTGCGCCTCGCGTCGTTTTCGTAAAACCACTTATCGTTTACGATACGAGCCACTTTAAACCGTTACTATGTAAGTGGGAGCGCAAATTAATTCACTTATCCGCCATATTCGTCCTATTATTACGATCCTCGATTCACGATTCATCTCCCTATTCCACGATTAACGAAAGACGATCTTATTTCAATTCATATCAATTTTATAACTTACGTTGTAGAGCGTTCAGGATAAGAATGCACGTAGCTGAAAATAATTCCTTCTGCCTCGCGTTTTCCACACGAATGCATGGCGTACTAAAGACGTTAGGGAGGAGACTAAATTACTGTATAATGGCTTTACCTAATCCTCCTCGGCAGATTAGTTGCGGCGATGTGTCAGCGGTTCGCGACAGGTCGAAATATCCGTGGGACAAGATAAATCTAACAATAAATATAACTCGGAACAATTAGACGATATCCGTATAAATAATACAGAATTTAATTTTACATAATAAAGCTTGAAGCTTACTTAAATTCAAGACAATGTGGAATTATTTTGCCTGCAACCTGACTTCAATTAAAAATTGCTCCTCAGCATCCATACCTTCGTGAAAGAGTCGTGAATTCACTTGAAAATTCCTGGTCGAAAAAATTCTCGTCGAGCATATGCACGACGTCGTCCGCGATCTGCTTTCGCAGGCGGGAAGACGGCTTTTAATCGAGACCGAATTATTCGGTCATACGTTGCATCTTAATCTCTTCGCGACACACAAAATTATCCGAAGTCATCCGTCAGTCGTGGCTGCCGGATAGGAGAATTAATCACGCGGACGCGTTGGCCTGCGTAAGTATGAGCGGCAACGAATATAACCCGGGCCCGCATAAAATTCTCCGCCCGAGTGTGATGCACCAGCTCTCCTCTCTCCTCTCTTTCTCCTCCCTCCTTCCTCTCATCCTCATAGCAGCCGTCACCTGCCTACATTCCCGCTCTGAATTATTCGACAATACTTCCCCGCTAATCCCCCAATGTGGCAGATTAGTCGATGCTATTTGTCGGACCGGTGTCGCCCTGGATCGGATTGTTAGTCAGGCCCGACTAAACGAAAGCGCGTGACACGCGGCCTGACACTCTCCCTCCCGTATAAAATTCTTGACGTGGCGCCATCAAGAAACGTGGGCCCAAGAGGACCAACGAATATTCCTCTCGACGACAACTTAACTTACACCATAATGGCTCCCTTAATCCTTGCGTACGCCGGATTAACCGGGCCGATTCTTACGGTAGGGCTAAACGTTGAGAAGCATTAAGGATGCGACCAAAGCGGCCTGGTGGCGTAACGTGTCACGGTAGAAAGAAAAGCCGATGGAGCCCCGGAGAATCACCGCTCCGTGTCGTTCTCGTGACTTTCCTTAAGATCGAATTACAATATTCACCACTTACGTGGATCGTGATGATTCGTGCTACTCGTCCTCTAGGAACCGTTCCACGCGATAAAATTGAGCAAAGGAGAAAATATTGCGCAAGTCGGAGGAAAGTTTCGTCAAAGTACTCTTGGATCGTACAAGTTCTCGGGAGGCTTACACGACGCGGTCGGATCAAAAGCTCGATAATAATTCGAATCTCAAAGGAACGTGTTCCCGCTTCCAGCAAAACTATTCCCGTCAGAATGGTCTAACGAACCTGGGAAGGTACGCGCGCACGCGCGATATTTGAGGATGAGCACGGTGTTAGACTGGAGATTCGCGCAAAACCGGGAGGGCGGAATTACGTAATCGCGAGGCGCCCTCTTCTCCTCGCGCGCGCGCCATTATGCGCCGGCGGAGACGCGCGTAACAGACGCCGTGTGTCTCCATAAAGTCGCGTGGCACGCTAGAGTGAGTAAGGGACGTGCCACGCGTATACACGAGCTTGGAGGCCTGCAAAGAAATACGAAGAGAGGGGGATGAGGAGAGTGAGGGAGAATGCAAATGCGAGATGGAGAAGGAGGAGACGAGGAGAGCAAGGGTGAAGAAGCCGGAGAGAGGTGAAGGCTGACAGTACCGCCTCTCTCTACTTTTCTCGCGGAATCCGTAAATTGGCCTCGAAATAGTACCACACGGGCCACGCACGGCCCGCGGCCGCTTCTTCTGCAGATTTCGAGCGCGGGTCAGGGACCAAGGTTCCACAAAAATCCTCCTACCTCTCCTTTCTCGCTCGGTGCATCGAGGAAGCGTCATCCGAGAAATTTCTTACATTAAAAAAAATCATAAGGGATCGCTCTTCTCGAACGCAAAAGTAGCCATTATCGTCGATTGAAATTTACGCGACGATCGAATTCCGTTTCTAACTAAAAAAAATTCCGTACACCGGAGCTTGCTTAAAGTTCGAAGCCACCGGGGATCGAAAAAAATTCCAGCCACCGGGATACGTTGGCTAGTAGTGGCCGAGTAGAAAAGAAAGAAGCGTTGAAAAAAAAAGAAGATCGCTTAACGAGCCTTAAAATCTCATTGACAGATGACCGTTGTCCCGGGGCCTAGACCGAAAGATGCTTCCATCAACCGGGCCGGGAGAGGAAGATGCTTCTCACCGTGGCACCCGATGAGAGGTGAAGAGAAGGAGGAGAAGGAGGCATCTCGAATCCTCTCATATTAGTTTCTCTGTTGGCGCGATGATTATCCCCTCTCGGCTGGTTTACAACTGTTCTCTCGCTGGGCCCTTCGTCCGTCCCGCGTAGAGCCGCGAGCCGAGATGAACGCGAATATGCGAGCCAGTGGCCCGTACACGACAGATTTAACGTATCTGCCGAACTAATTGGCCGGTATAGCCGATGAAGCGGTACCTCGCTCTTTTCGCGCCTCTCCATCCCTCTCCTCTCTCTCTCTCTTCTCCCTGCTCTAGGCTCCTTCCACGCGTCCCGACGCTTCTCCACTCCACTCTCTAATTCACTCGGCCATTCGATTGCCATCATCCTTCTACCCTTTCTTAATTTCCCTCGCAAATCAGTCCTCTACTGCTTCTCTCGCACCTCCTTGCGTTTCCGCAGGCGCGCGAACGCGCACGCGCTCATTGACCGATATGAGTGGACGACACCACGAGCGCCGCGACGCGTCGCATCCGTTTCGGCGCGTCGCTCGTGCGAAAGGGACAGACGGGGAGGCGGATGATAGAATTCGACGTGGATTCCAGTGTCGGACGGAAATAGAGGGGCCACGCAACGAGAATACCGTCGCGGTCCGCATGCCGCGCTTCTGCCTTGCGCACCGACGCGACGACGACGCGTCGCGACGCCACTGCTCCGCTGGCAACCCACCGGCCGAACTCTCCGCTGCGTCACCGTCCCGTTGGTCCGATCAAAGTAACCCTAAAAACGGCCTAGAGAAATATATCCGTGAGTTAATAACTCTCTGCGGCCTCCCCTCGGTGTCTATTCTCAGGCACGGTTCACCAATCGGGCCGAAGTGTTCCAAGCCGAGGCTTCTTTCTACCGAGTCTGCTTAACACGTTCAGCACGGCGCCGAATTTGCTGTTCTTTTAGCTGACAGCGAGCGAGCGATCAAGTGATACAATGATACAGGGTGATCCGCGACTTCACGCACTGTTACGATGTTACGTTTTGCAATATGTGTAAATCCAAGATGTATTTTTGTTTAGAATGTTTTAATCAATTTCATTGAAACCCCAGGGACCGACGCCGGCCACACGGATAGTTCACTGTCGGTTCCCAGGGACCGGCGTCACTGTGGGCACAAAGTCGTTTTTTAGTGCCAAAAGTCTTTCGACGGCTGAATTCTGAATCGATTGCGACGAAATTAGTCTTAAAATATGCGTTATTTATTGTACTATAGTGGAGACCTGCACTTTTTTGATATTACAATTTATCGACCTCTTCAGCTGGAAAGATGTGCTATGTGCGACGCTTGTTATCCGCTTCTAAACTGGCAAAGACGTGCTGCAACATTTTGAATTTTGAAATTTCTGTCACGGTTTCGTAACCAGCGAACCCGAAAACCCTTGTATATTAAGATCGAAGGAATTATGAACACCCTAACCAAAATATGATTGCCAAAATTTTCGAACAATTTCGATTTTGTATTAATTAACACATTGCAATATCAAAAAAAATGCAGGTCTCTATTATAGAACAACAAATAACGCGTATTTGAAGACTAATTTCATCGCAGTCGGTTCAGAATTCAACCGTCGAACGACTTTATGCCCATAATGCGGCGCCGCGCTCAACGTGTTAACGACAGTTCAGGTTTATTACAGACGAAAAAAGTTCTTGTACCTCGTTTCACCAAGTCGACCAATTGGAGAATTCGTCGGGACGAAAATCTCAAGAGCGCTTCTTCACGCAGGTTTCGTTCTTCGCCTCCTCGCCCTTTTCCAACCCGCGGAACGGCAAAGACCTCTGGACTACGGGGATCGGGCATAGAACCAGAGGGTATCCACGAACGTACATCAGGGCCAATTTGCATAGTTGCCTTCGACCTCCTGCTCGTGGCCGTGCATACGAGAGAGCCGCCACCGATGATTATCCTGCGAAAGGCCGAAGGCTGAATTCATCGCGAATGTCGACATCACGAAAGGGACGAGACGCCACCCACCCCGGCTACATTCCGTTCGATTCCTTTGTTCGGCGTGCAACGAGGATTGACTTTGAGCCGGACCTAGGTGAGACCTAGCGGAGGAGGCCTGGAAAAGATCGGGAAAATCCGACGAACGACTTGGATCGACGATAATCGTCCGTCGCAATATCAAGACGAGAAACGTAGAAAATGTACGTTTCAATTGGAATACCGTGGAAGAGCTGTAGTCGTAGTGACGCGTGGAATAATGAGATCCACCTACGTCATAGTTCCCAATGCGTACAAGCCCGAGAGGATTGACTCGACCGATAAATGCGTAACACGCGCGTTAAATCACAAAGAGACAATTTATGGGTTCCACGGCGTCGCGACGATTCTATTTATAATCGCGTAAATCCACCGAGGAATAGTACGCGCGAGATAGCCCCCTGTGTACTTTACGATGGCCTTTACCAGAGATCCTCCGAATTACGAGGCTTTTCCATCCACTGCTCATCGCCATCGAGACGAACGGATATCGTTCGCATGCGAGATCGTCGAGAAAACCCCGGCGAAGTGCGACGGAGAGCGCCGCTTAATACTCCTCTAGCTGGAAATTCTAACCTGCCCCACCCCACTTCGATAAAATCGGCCACGGTCTCGTACTTAGGCGTTACGAATTCCCCGACGGAATTTCATATTGCACTTTCACCCAATCGGAGGCGGAAAAAAAAATTCATCCGGTTGGGCAAGCGTGTGCGCGTACACACACCTTTGCAAAAGAGTGCTCGCGCACACGCGTGCGCAGATGTTGCGATTATAAACCGGTAAAGGATAACGATATTTGTGGTGGTCGTTAAACGCACGGGGCGAGCTACTATGTTGGTGGTAGTGGTGGCTCGCGCGATACTTTACCGCCTCGTCGCCACCGAGGAACTGCGCAGACTTCAGATTTAAGGCCAGACCGAAGCGTACTTCGCTGAAATTTATGCCACCCCCGGAGCGCACTCGAGATGCATTCGCCCGTTTCGTTCCAAAGGACAATTTCCATCGGACGGATGCGCTCGAGCTGCGGTCACCTCGTCTTCTTGTTCGCGACTGGAAAGTTTAGTCGAGTAGCCTTCTTTTTTTTGCCAGGTCTCCCGGCGCGATTGTTGTGCGAAAGAAGTACGGTCACCTAATTCCTCTCGGTGCCGGATCCTTCTTCCTTTCGTTTTTCTTGGACGGCGAAGTACGATTTAACTCGTCGTAGAATTTATCGAAGACGAGACGACGGTGATCTCGAATACGGAACGACGAATGCATAAACAATGTAGTCCTACGATCCGCTAACAACATTCCTCGCTTTCTAGACAATTTGTTTTGTCTTCGCGGACGAGGCACCGCGTAAAAGGAAGAGTCGCCCGCGAGTTATGGGTTTAGAAAACGGGAAACGACGATCTGCTTGCTCGGCGCGCAATTTTGCGGGATCCTCGGCCGTAAAGAAAACCGCACGTACAATATCCGAGTAACATCGCCATACTTGTACTTCACGCACCGCAACCATGGACCCTCCTGAGAGTACTTCCTCTACCGCGGAGCCAGCAATGTTGCCGGCCGTCTACGAGCCGGGCACGAGAAAGTTCTGCCACGTGCAAGCAGCGAGAAAAATTCTAACGCGGAATGCAAGATTTTCAAGATTGGAACAGGCTCTACGAAATTTTTCTGTTAAATTTCCTCTCCATCCGCACAAAAAGTTTTCAGATAATCGTGCATGCGGTAAATTGAAAAAAGTTTTTGCGTTGGTGAATGCATCGATCACGATACACGATGCAATCGAGCATAAGAAGACCGTGCGTGCATAAATGGCGATGGAAAGGCGAAGCGAATCAGGAGAAATAAAAAAAGAAATCCAATACACAGTATGCTTATTACTCGAACTAGCTTATACGTGTTCCGAACAACTCGACATTCGAGACACAAATTATTGCATCGAGTATGGCCAAATTTCATATCCTCTCGCGTATAATGATTTCAAGTTGTGCACGATTCCTAATCGTAAATCGAATCGTAGCGCGTCCAACGAGCAGGAGGTATTGTGAAGTAAGTGCAGGATATTTTGAAACCTTTTCCGTTCACTCGATTATCGCTCGGCGCTCTAATATCTAGGTTCGAGTACCGAGCCGAAAGACGCTGTAACGCTTGCCGCAATGAGCGCGTAACGGTCTTGTCGGAATGAAAGTAAAGCCCTCGCGGCTGGACCCTGCTACATCGACCGAATAGTCGATTAGCTTTCTTAACTTTCTTCTAATTCGATAATCAACGCGCGCAACCGCGGTTCGCTCGTCGAATTTACAATACCGCCTACCGGAAGGAGAACGTCCAATGAAGATTAATCTCAAATGCGCTCGTCCCAAGTAACACAAACGACGAACCGAATTCAATAAATACTCACTGCATCCCAGTTTAATGGCTCGTTCGTTGCTACGAGAGGAGCGAGTATCACCGATAGAAATGAAAATTATTTTTTAGGAAGGCACAAACTCGTTTCGTCCACCCACGTTATCGCGAAACATATGTCCCAGTCGCTTCTACGAATGGCCCGATAAGCAATGGCCTCGATATCTCGGGTGTGTATCGCTTGCTCTCCTTCTGTTTCTCAATTTGCTGCGAAGCAGACTCGCCGGAACGGCATCCGTTCGCGTGAAAAAGCGAGGAATCACGTCGAGCAAGAAGACCGTTCGAGCATTGATAAACTTTCGCGGGTAATTGCAGGCTGGCCAAGGCCTCGTAATAGAATAATTGAGATCGCATAATCGCATTTATGCGGCGGCCAGTCTCCCTCGGTAAACGATACCCACGCACACAACGTGCCTTCGTCGTGGCGCATTGAAAGTGTGTGCGGGCGCGCATGCATGTAAGAACGGGCGTGTATTTTTCCCCGTCCGGAAATCACGCGATACCCCGTAAACGGTCGACGACCTCGCGACATTTACCGCGAACGGTGACGGGCGCGACTAATAGCTTTCCAATTTCACCGTTGCTTTACTTTTCACAACTGATACGCGTTGCTACGCGAGCGCCGAGGAATATCACGATCTCGGAAATTAATCGAAGGGGAAACGAGAGACTTTTTCGCGGACCTGAAAATCGTGATATCGTTAGTGTCTAATACTTCGTTCGCGAAATTTCCGAGTAAGTTGTCGAACGGCGAGTCGCTTATTACGCTGAAAAAATTGTATCCTCGTCTTAAGAATTTACCACTTAATTTTAGAATATTTCTTACTGAAATAAGCAACAGGAGGATCTTCTTAATTTAAAAGTAGAATGTTCTAAACAGATTCCTCTAATCAAATATTCTTAACAGATGTTCTTAACATAGCCTGGTAAAAAATTTGTATGGATATATTTCGTATATAATTATTGGAAACAAAACTCTTAATGAAATGATACACTCTTTATATTGTCGAAAATTACATTATCCATATCTTGAAGTCAGAATTGGTTGAGAAATGTAGTCACGATAGAAGGTTACAATTCATATATACATGTATTTCTATCACTTGTAAATATCTTCTTCTAGCCACTTCGTCATTTCCTTATACATACTTTTTGCACAACACAGCACACAAAATGATATAGTGCTGAAAATTACGCAGAATTGCAAGAGGAACAAGATACAGACATCGACACGCATTGTGTGGCGACATTCAGATGGATTATTAAGAATATATCCCAAAAACCGTCATATCGATAAGAAAATATTCTTACCTATTAAGAATATCTATTAAGATGAATTATTAAGTTTGTATTTTAAGAATACAATTTTTTCAATGTACTATTCGAAAATGTAAACCGCTCTTTTTTAATTCAATTCCGGTATCCAGTGGCAAATACGCAACGCACAATGGTTAAACTTATCGCGCGTTTTATCGCGTTGCAACGATATTTATCAATTTCCCGTGCTGTCGCGCTCCGATCGTAAATCGTAGACGCGCGGCCTCGGAAGGAAGAGGTCTCCTCGCGCAAGAAATCCCCGGTCGTTATCGCACGCCCACGCATCCCAACAATACTATCTAATCCTCTCTACTAACCTCCCGCTCGCAACAAAGTACCACGGTGACAGGCAGGAATGCAATTTCCTGTCGGTGAAGTTACGATCACCTTTTTGCGCGATTACACGACCTCTCTCTCTCCCTCGAGTTTTGGTATCCCGTGGAGCGTTATTAAGCGACATATGTTTCGATGAGAATCACTTTCGGCTAGCATCAACTGTATCCCTTTCACCAATGGTTTCTTATTGCATTATTAAACACTACTAAAAGACTTATCCAATACGCCCCTTTAGAGAGCCTTAAATAAGAGTGACAACAAGGGACTGCCACTTCTGATTGGTCCGCGATTTTCGATCGGTTTCCGCCGTATTTCAAGTTCGTGTGGAATACATTTCCGTTTCGTTGATATATCATTGCAAACAATGCTGAAATCAATACATATAGTAGTAATACTCATTGTTAACCGACGTCTATTGTAGCAAAATTACGCAATAATTTTGAACGCATATCATGACAATTTGAAAATGACCTGTGAGAACAAAATCAAACTTGTTAACTAAAAACTTATGTAAGTTAACATTACTTACATTATTAAAATAAGCACTGCAATGTCTATAAATATTTTCCAACCGTAAAAACATTTCAACAACTCATTTCGTCACTTTTATTTAAGGCTCCCTACGATCCTCGACTGATATTTAATTACTAGGGAAAGCTTTATTTATCCGAATTCGTTGCATCGTCAAAGGTGCGGGTGTTCACTCGAAACGGAACACGGATTCGAATAAATAATAAATCGTTCTCCTACACCTGATGTAACGAGCGTGCGTCGCGTAACGCGGAAGAATCGCGAGTCGAAAGGTATATAAAACGAGAGGTGAGAGACGTAATCTGTTACAGCGTTCCTCTTTCACTGCACCACGCGATGCATCCCGATTCCTAATTAATGTAATTAAGCAACAGAGGGGAGACGATCCGAATTGTTTAGCCGAGAGGCACGGGAGATGTAATCCTGGCCCGTGACACGAAATTATCGTGAAAGCGGGGTGAATCGGGTCCCATATCCTGCAGCTGACGGTAGCCTTCGGTAATTAGCTCCTGTCTAAACAATGCACGCCTTCCCTCCATTATAAATAATTATTAGCCGCGCGTATGCGTCCACGATGCTACTTCCTTCGAGGTCCTTGCTCTCCTTCGTTATCTCGCTGCATACTCTCGTGCACGAGAAATTAATGCTCCCACTGCCATTAAATAAATAAACGAATAGACACCGAACAGATTAATTTTCCGGTACGTCACAACGACCGTGATTAACCCATTACGTAGCAACTTTTTTCTATAGGGTTAAATATATTTTTTACAAAATATACGCAATAATAAAAATCGATAAAATTTGAGTAGTTCCAAATGGGAACATTGGTACTTAATGGGTTGAAATAAAAAATCATGCCTGACCGAGAAAGCCGATGAAACAAAATTTAAAGAAAGAATGTGCCAGCAAGTATGATTTAGAACACATTTCCCAACGAAATACGCGAAAATGTCGGACTATTAGGCGAGCATTTCCACGCTCGTAGAGCTCGAGTTCTGCCTCGTGTCGATTGCGGCCTCACCCGCGCAATTCGCCCAACTTTCTCCATTGTCGACTCAATCGATTATCGTTATTGCGATCCGCTGTTGCGATAACCTACGCATTAGGCCTCGCCACGTGTTTCCGTTCACGAATCAAATCGTCCAATGCCCCACGCCCGCGCGCGCGGTCCACTCGCGATTCCTTTTTTGTGCTCGTCCAAGAGGCCGTGCAAGAACGACACGGGCTATCTAGACGGTAGATACAGGATCGTAAAATGCACCCGCGCAGCGTTTCAGAGGCACGGTGTAACAGACGGCGTTACGTGGCACCAATCTGGAACGCGCACAATTCCACCTCTCCAACGCTTATTCTCGCTTCGTTTCAAGTCGCACGAGATGGGCAAAGCTTTTTTTCCAACTTCCACTTATCGCATTGACGCTCGAGTATATTCACCGCTCCCTAACATTCGACGATAATCTCGAGATTTTATCGTGCGGGGTATTAGCCGTAACGGAGTGTCGAGCGCAACGCAATTTAATTATATTTACCATGCGAGCGCTCCTTATGCACGCAGCCTCCCATTACGCAACTGTCCGCTCTGTAGTTCCGCCGTGTGGAATAGCGTAATGTAGTGTTTCCCAAACTTTCGACATCTGCATTTCAAATTGCATATATTTTAATGACAATCAAAATATATTTAGTTTTTCCTTTTTCAGTACGCAAACGAAATAATGATAAACGAAAAATAAAATTCATTCGTAACAAAATATAAATAAAGTAAATGAAAGTTATATCATAAATAAGATTCATTATAATCAATGCGAACAATAAAATTGATCATCATAATTTGGTCCCCCGATTGTTAATTTCAATCTGAGATCCGGTTTCACATCCAAAAACCTATTCCTTTTTCTTGACTTAATGTCTACAAATACTGAAGAAGCAACTTCACGTAGACATCAAGTTGGAAAAGGCGATATGTATTTCAGGACGTTCTCTGTTAAAACTAGATAGACGTGTTGCACTTGCAATCAGAACGATGTTAAAGTACACTCCTTATGTTTCTTTTTTAAAAATCCATCTGAAACTTATTCCAACAATTGCTCTTCTTCCGCATGCGGTAAAACTTCCGGCATGGATGTTGGATTACTGTTTAATGGATATATTATCCATTGAAAGTCCGGTGTGGTACGTACCCCCACCAAACTCTTCCCGTCCCCCAGAGGGTACGCGTACCACACTTTGGGAAACACTGGCGTAATGCACCGACGTACGATATACAGAGTGCACGAGTCTATCGATACCGGTAAAGGAATCGTTTCTGGCGCAAGATCGATAGACGTTCTATTCGCAGTCGATCGATCTCCAACGGTGTTTCGCGTAAATTTTAACGGGTTGAATTTCCGATCGATTTCTGGACTTGGCATTTTTTAATGCGCCAGGAAAAACGATCGATAAATTTCCAACGCGATTAGTGTTAACGTCACAACCGCAACAAAATCGCTAATATTTCATAACACTGACATGTATCATGTTCACACGTTCTCCCGAGTTGTTTCGAGGTAATAAAATACCTCGAAAATTTATAACGCTCCGTATAAAATCGCCGATCAAAATAATTGAAAAGAATAAGTGAAATGAATGGGAGGTTCTAACTTTTGCGCTGAGCACGCAGAAGTAACGGAAAAAAGAAACTTTATTGCTATCTCAGGCTACGTGTATTGGATGAGAACCGACGTATCTTTCATGAACGACCACTCGCAAAGATGAGAATAACAAAGTGAGCACTCACATACACCGATTAAGAAGAAAGTGCGTGGAGTTTCATTCGTGCAGTGTTGCTGACTACTCAGCGTGCAATATAAGTTACGTGCATTATTATTTCGTCTATGTTACGAAACCGATATGAATTTTTACCATTGCCGTTAGGTTATCGTTTCCAACGCCGTAAAATCCATCCGGAGTGTCATTGGTTCCGCAAGACGTTCCTATAAGCCACTCTCGTTTCTTTTTCCCTTCCTCTTTGATTTCTAGGGGAATTCCTCGTAAGTTATGAAGTAGTTAAAATTGTTTATCGCCTTTTAAGGAAAGCGCACGTGTCCTCGTTGCTGTGCGCGGACTTCTTGCGAGCGACGCGCCGTGCCACGGACTATATCGGGGAAGGAATTATTCTCTCTAACGAACGGCAGCTTCCTTTTAAATCCAGACGGTTGGAGTCTTATGATGGGACGACTGTCGATTTCTACCGCGGAAACAGCCACCAGTCGCTCGCGGTAAGGTCTTAACCATGGCTAACAGCTAGCGGACAATCGTGATTAGTCGAGAATGTCGCTCCTCGTCTTACCCTGTACACGATGGCGGAAACATTTCAATTTCCTTGGACGAAAGATCTCCAACGATAACTAACGGTTCGCTATAACGGTCGCGATGCCGAAGAAGTCGATGCAATGAGAATAAATCCACCGATTTTCAACTTTTAAATAACTGGCACACCGCGAGTCGTGACTACTGCAATTGAAAAAGCCGTACACACGTGCGCATTCCTAAATTAGGAAAAATGTGGCTGAACGATTCGAAGGGAAATTTCGTAAAAAAGATTAAATAAGTACACAGAAAAAATTGTATTCTTAAAATACAAACTTAATAATTCATCTTAATAGATATCCTTAATAGATAAGAATATTTTCTTATCGATATGAGGGTTTTTGGAATATATTCTTAATAATCCATCTGAATGTCGCGACACAATGCGTGTCGGTATTCGGTTAAGTTAGGTTACACATCACGTGCGGCACATGTCGATGTCTGTATCTTGTTCCTCTTGCAGTTCGGCGTACTTTTGAGTACTATATTCTTTTGCGTCCTGTGTTGAGCAAAAAGTATGGATAAGGAAATGACGAAGTGGCTAGAAGAAGATATTTACAAGTGATAGAAATACATGTATATATGAATTGTAACCTTCTATCGTGACTACATTTCTCAACCAATTCTGATTTCAAGATATGGATAATGTAAGTTTCGACGATATAAAGAGTGAAGCATTTCATTAAGAGTTTTGTTTCCAATAATTATATACGAAATATATCCATACAAATTTTTTACCAGTTTATGTTAAGAATATTTGATTAGAGGAATCTGTTTAGAACATTCTACTCTTAAATTAAGAAGATCCTCTTGTCGCTTATTTTAGTAGGAAATATTCTAAACTTAAGTGGTAAATTCTTAAAATAAGAATACAATTTTTTCAGTGTATATTTGCGATATCTATGGATATTGCGCCGTTGTTGTTAAAAAGCGCAGCCTGCAAACGGTTGTTTGGACATTTTTCTCAAATTGACCGCGTGGAAGGAGCAAGGTCAAACAACTAACGAGGAAATAACGCGGGGGCGTTGGGCGGGGCGCACGTCTTCTCCTTCACTCTTTTGAGAATACCGTCGGGCACATCCGAAGATGGAATGCCCGTCGCGCCTCGTCCGCAGAATGTATACGATGCGTTTCCAAGTGGAATTCACCTGAAAGTCCTCCGCGAGCGTGGAAAACGTGAGAAAGATTTCACGAGAGTTTCTTCGTCCTCGTCCAGCGCGGAATTTAATGCTAATAAAATTCACCCGAACCCTAAGGCCGCGTATTATGCTACATTAGAAATTAATATTCCAATATGCACGCTGTTCGTGTCGGTTCAAAATAAAATACTCCGAGCACACTGCTTGAAATTCAAGAGATTCTAGATCGATATTAACTCACGCTGAAATAACGCAGCGCGCATTAGAATTACATTTATTAGAATTATTCTAGCGCCCATACCACTACCGTCAATTCAACAGAAGTTATATATCCAGGGTGAGTGCGTACCGCGTATCTCGAAGACCCGTAAATCCCCATTACTGACTCGTAAATTAGGAATATTACGCGCGGCATAACCACAATTTTCCGACTATGTCCACTCCGTAGCGTATAAAACTTTAAACCGCACAACGTAGAGTCACGCGATTCAACCGGTTATTTCCGCCGTTGGAAAGTAGTGGCTTTCTCCTCGTCTAATTGTCTTCTTACCCGGAACATCTGACAAATTCGCCCATCATTCTACGAATATCGATTCCCCGTGTAATTTAAACTAAATAAGCCTTCGATCACCGACACTTCGGGTCTGTTACGCGATAGTTCATTCGTTACTCGTGGCTAACATTAAAGTCGAATTTACCACACGATCCACGGAAAATGTATAGAACCGGTAGCATTCTTGACACACGTCTCGCAACTTAATATTGCGTGAGTTACGTGAAAATTCCAGGGGAGTACCGTGGAATGACGACGGTAGGTGCACTCGTAATTTCGTTACATCACCGAACGTAAGCTTCGATTACGAGGGGGCGAGTACGAATGACATTTGGGACCAGACGCGGAGCGTCGTGACGACAGTTAAAAAAACTCACGCGCCCTACGAGCGCGTCTCGAGACGTAACTTTAAGAACGCATCCGTAGGTCGAACTTTACGAGCCACTAATTTATTCCCCGTGATTGCCGACCAGATCGAGCACGATGCCCTTTCCTCCAACAGCAGCCAGTTTAAGATTGACTTTAGAAAGAAACCGGCGGAAATCTGTCGCGATCTTGCCAGCATTTCTGGCCAAAGTGAAAGGCGCTCGTAATTTTTACCTCGGGCTTGGCTATCGACGTAACGGAGAGCCTTCTGCATCGACCTCCACTATTTTCTGACGGAAAGCCACTAATTTCGCGCGGAAGCGTGACGGGAGTCTGCGAATTAGTGGTTGAGAGAAAAAAAAATTGTCGTGGAAGGATGCGTTCGCGCCTTCTAAACGTATCCAGAAGAGTACTTTTATCGTTGGCATGCAGAGAAAACGGTTCTGGGCTTCAATTTTGAATAATGAGGGTATTCGGAGATTCAGATACGGACTTACGCAACATGCTCCTCTCCCTCTCGCTCATTCCAGATTCTTACCTCACGCGTGCAAGGGGCATAATTATCTAAGCAATGGTTTTAGGCAATCGTAGAACACAAATATCAAATTCAACGAGTCGCGCAACTGTGACCACAACCTCTGTTCTACGCAGGATGGAAACAAAATTCCAGTCACGACCGGCGACTCTTGAAAATGTTTGAATAGCGCGGACGAGCAGAAGCAGCTCTCTCTTCTTGAATCGCGTACGAAGGCGTAACGCCTATAAAACCTAATTTAGAGCTATACTCCTTTTAAGTTAAGAATGTTTCGGTTTCGTGCATCTCAAATGAGCCGACTGGGCACGGGGAGCGGTCACGTGAGGACACAACCAATAGAATATCTGCACAGATAAAATTGTATTCTTATCTTAAGAATTTACCACTTAAGTTTAGAATATTTCCTACTAAAATAAGCAACAAGAGGTTCTTAATTTAAGAGTAGAATGTTCTAAATAGATTCTTCTACTCAAATATTCTTAACAGATATTCTTAACATAGCCTGGTAAAAAAATTGTTTGGATATATCTCGTATATAATTATTGGAAACAAAACTCTTAATGAAATGCTTCATTCTTTTCATTATCGAAAATTAAATGATCCATACTTTGAAACCGGAATTGGTTGAGAAACGTAGTCACGAGAGACAGTTACAATTCATATGCATTTCTATTACTTGTAAATATATCCGTTAAATCAAAAATAGGAGCACACAAAATAACGCAGTACACAAAATTACGCAGAATTGCAAGAGGAAGAAGATACAGGCATCGACATGTGCCGCACGTGATGTGTAACCTAACTTAACCGAATACCGACACGCATTGTGTCGCGACATTCCGATGGATTATTAAGAATATATTCCAAAAACCGTCATATTCATAAGAAAATATTCCCATCTATAAAGAATATCTATTAAGTTTACATTTTAAGAATACAATTTTTTCAGCGTACTAGTGCAGGGATATGCGCAGAATGGACGAAAACTCGTCCACTTCCGGAAACATTCTCAAGTTGAAAGGAGTATAGGTGCGCTTTTCATGTCATTTGAGTCTTGTGTTTATTTCGTACGCGAAACTGCAGTTCCAAGATGGAATAATACGTACTATTTTATGTCAAAGCGAACAAAGGAGATGAGAAAGACAACGAGAGGACGAAGACTCGCAAACTCGAAGAAAAACACGAACCGATGAACGCGACGAAGATGACGATGACGATGACGCGGATACCGCGCGGCCACTGTACTCGCCGGTTACTGGTGTAAATTATCCGACAACTTACCGTGAATATTTCATAGCGTTGACGGTAAACCTTGCGTTAACGTCCGACTTGCTTGTCCGCGTGAATTTACGAGCGTGTCCAACGCCCCGCGCACCGACGGACCGCGGAGCTTTTTCGCGGCCCCGTCTTTTAGTTCGCTTCGTGCCACCTTAAAGGGGAATGCACGGTGGACACGCGAATACCGATCATTTTTTGCTCCGTCGCTTATCCCTCGGTGTAAGCAGGTAGAACGACGGAAAAAAGGTCGACAATAGTTATTAGCCCGATCTTATCGGTCGCGGCGAGTCTTGTAAATGGGCGACTAAAAGCGTGGAAAGGGAAACGCGAGAAATTTGCTAATTCACTCCACCGGATTAGGGCGTGCTAGAATTTGCACGTTCCAGCGGAGACAAAGGTGTCGATTGTATTGGACGATTTTTCATTCCAACCACGTCGTCGTGCAGGTATCTTTTTATTCCTCTTCTCGCTTTGTCCGCGTCTCTTTATTCTCCTCTGGTATCGAAGACACGTGAGTAATCGTCTTGTGTACTTGTCACTTGTCGATTTTTATAAATCACCTTATCCGTAGGATCGAATGCGCGCGCGCGCGCGCGATTATTGAAGTTACAGCCTCTGGAATCTCGTTGAAAGGCGTTCGAGGAAAGATCCTTGCCAAGCCTCGCGCGGAGACTGGTTCGCCGAAGTCTCATGAAGACGTAACGGCCTGAAGTGTCCATTACGGTAGAACCACGAAAATAATTAATTGCTCCCAATTAATCTCAGTGGTAACCGTCCTCGCGCGTTACATCGCTCTGTCCGCGCTAGGAGAGGAGCCTTTGAGAGAGCCTCGCTTTCTTAGGCACGCGACAAAAATCTAAGAGCGCGCATGCGTGTACCAGGCTTGCCAAAATAATTTCCGCATCGCGTCGTCATTCGCCCTCTTGTTTTCGTCGTCGTGGTAACAAGAAAGGAGCCGAGGTGAATATCGCAACTGCGCCGTTAGATAAATAGGGAATGGGATTCGTTGTACCTATTTTTATTACCCGTATTGAGGACACGCGTGCGATAGAACAAAAGCCAAAGATTTTCCAACAAGAGGAAAACGAAAAATAAATTAAACGGAATAGTTGCATATTTATTCGCTTAAGGGGGCACATACGTTTAGATTTAAGCGAAAATCGAGCCTCAACTTTGAAGATTCGCCATTTTGTTTAAAAATCGAATTTAAAAAACGAAAAGATGATTTAAAGATGAAGAAAATTTAAAAGATCATACGTTAACGGAAAAAAAAGCACGAAAGAATGCAAAGTGTGGCGTCGCGGGCCATTCATGGAAAATCATCGTGGCAGTCATTGTGTGAACGAACAGGATCGCGATACAAGAAATATGCGTAACACGATAAACGTATCGGCCGCACGGCGATGGATTGCGATTGGTTAAAATGTAACAAAGAGCTCTAGATTGAGTAAGGTTCTAGAGATTTATCGGAACGGAATTGCGTGGCAGCCCGTTTGTCGCAGGTAGGCTACGACGCGCACGCTTCGAACGTTTGCCCAAAGGATTTCAGAGAGGGGTCTCTTCCAGGTAAGATTCGATCATTTATCGCGCGATTGGAAAAACCCTTACCCGGAAGACACCCTGCTACTCGATATCGCATCGAACAGGGCCACGAGTCACGATTATTACCAAAATATCCCCGAACGCCTTCGCGGAAAGCATAACTTCTCTCGAGCGAACCCAAATTAACGATCGGCTACTCGGGTCTCGATATTCGAAAGCTGTAGTTAATATAGCTGTCGGAACCAGCGTCTGGAATAATTTCGTAGATACTCACTTGATCCTACACGGTCGATGGAACGTTAACCGAAGATCAGAGGCGGCCGAGCACGGGTGCGCAAGCGGATGGTCGGTAGCGCGCGTATTTCGGAAGAGTTAAGCGAAATACAATCGGCGAGCAGGCCGTGCGATCTTCCCCGTGGAGCGCGCGGCGACGATAGTCTAACGAGCGTCTTGTTAGCGTGAGTATTCTCGAACAAACGGCGAAATGAATATTTCATCGCGTGGCTACAAACGCCACGTGGGCGTCACATTTTCCACCGCGAGCGCGCGCGCGCGCACGTCTATAGAAATCCCGAAAGATCAGCAAGAGGGAGGAACCGATGATAAAATGAAACGCTCACGTTACCGACGTAACACCTATGGCTCCGAGTAACGGAATGATTTATATTTACGCTTCTCCCGGAGAGTCCGCGCGCCTCGGACACACGGGTAAAGGACCTCGGACACGAACTAATTTCGTAACGATTTCGCGACCTACCGAGAACTACTCATCTGGCGAGCCGAAGGGACCTTCGACTGTACGGCAAAATTCGTCCGCGCTTAACCTTTTGAGATCTATGGACGCATATATGCGTCTGGCGAAAGCTATCGATGTGGACTAAGGACGCATGTACGCTCTAGTGCAAAGTCGATGTCATCCTGAAGTGCTCGAACCGACCTTCCACCGTTCTAACCAGGGAGCATTTTGACGTTGTAATGAGAAATCTTGCAATCTGATTGTCAGAAATTATCACGTTGATGTATTTTATTTCGAATAAATGGACTCGTAGGAAGAAATATGAGACGAGGAATCGCAATAGTAGATGGGACGTGATCACTTGGCTTGTTATTGGCTGCCGGCAGGGGACACCGACTTTGCACTTGATCGTATGCGTTTACTCTAAGTTGCCGGTACGGCCTGAAGGAGCATATATGCGATTTTTTCCATCACCTACATAGAAGTATTAGTTATTTTTGTGTGAGATGAATAAAGGTGCATTCCTTGGTAACAGCGTGGTAATAACGCTCTTTAATTATTTAATCTCGTACAAAAGGATTACTATAACTCATTACTATTTGCGCCTTGAACAGTTAATCAGAGTTCAGTCTACCGAAAAAGTATACCATCCACAGCGATCAGCACTCAATGGGTTAAATCAAATCGATAAATCGGTCGCATCCGCGAGCGGTAAGGTCGCGCTTCCGCGTGCAACGAGCGTGTCTAACAATTCGGAAATGCAACGTTAGAGGAAGGAGGAGAGAACTCCCGTGCGCTCTCGTAATAATTGATAAACAATGCGGAATGGAGGATGAGAGGACTGGTGGTGGATTGCTTCCTGGTCGCGTGGGCGGGCGCGTGTAGCGTGCACTTACGTGCCAATAACGCGCGCGCGTGGACTACAATAAAGCGGCAGCAGGCTCAGGCGCGGTTCTGCTGCCGCTCTGTTGCTGCGGAAGTAGAGTAAACATATAACCGCGATAATAAACCGGAGAGGCATCGCGTCGATACCTACTCCTCGCATATCCGCGCGCTCGCGCATACCGAAGCGGAATCTCCAGCCCGTAATTCCTCCTTTTGTTTAGGTGGCATTCGCTTAGCGGCGGATAAATTGCGGAAAGGAAAAATTCTATGGAGCGTTCTAACGGGATACCTCACTCGTGATTAGAGCGCTCCCGGCCTCTCAACCCACTGCCGCGCGCACCGGAACCGCGAGAGAGCGATGGACGTGGTAATGCGATACGACGCGCGGCGGTTGTCGGAATGAAGAAACGAAGAAAGAAACGGAAATAATCGTGGCGTCTCACGCGAACGACATTCGGTGGATTACGAAGGAGAGCTGGAACGAGACGGTTACGAGAATTGTCCTCGTGCCGTCCAGGACCGAGATAAGAAGGACACACGGGGATCCTCCGCGAGCACCGGATTATATCGACGTCGGAATAAGCGACGCGGAATCAAGCGTAATCGCGAAGGCAGCTTGTCCCCGCGAAGCCGAAGCCTTATCCAACGGTAATTCGTGCCTCATTTACAAGCGAGCTCCTCCTCCACCCACGCGAGCACGGTTCTTCGTGCGGCAAGGGTGTGTTGCGCACGATGATATTCCCTCGAATCACTTGGCTGCTGCGCGTGCTTGTCGGGAACGATCGATTTTAGCCGGCACCGGGTGTAACGACACCCCGAGGGAAACAGTTTCAGGCTCGGGCCTTTTTCTAATGACTCAATTGGCGCGTGCGCTCGCCAGAGTCACTCGGGGCTGCTGCCTGTCGACTCGCTCGTCCTGCTATCTGAAATGGTTGTAAGAGGCTGGGTAAGATACCCATCGCGAAACTCGTTCCGCCCATCGAATGCGAGCGTGCAACGTCATAAGACGCGCGCTGGGACCCCATGTAGGAATTGCGCATGGTCCTACCGCTGCTGTCGATCTTGCCACGCTTCTCTCTCTCAATCCCCATCCCCCTGTCATGAAAATGCGATTCGCTTAACGATATTGACGTCGAGGCCACGGATAAGGAGGGATAAGACGGTCTCGAGGAGGCTACGACTGCGGAGGAAGGGGATTTGTCGTTGTTGAGACCATTTCGCGATTTCCATCGGACATTCGAGTTTTTTCCGTAATTGCATGGTACGTAGCACTCAGGCGTTAAAGTAAAATTAGTTTGCGAGCGTCAGTCGTAGGGATTTCCAAGGACCGATTAGCGCGATCCTCCACGGATCTGCATCTGATATCGACGAAGCGTCACGGGCGCGGTTACTCCGATATTCTAATCTCCGTCTCGTCGTCCCCGGAGGACCTTACGATACCAAATGTAGGTGAACTAACCGGAGAGACAAGCGATATCGCTGATACCGTCCGATACCGCGGACGAAGCGATGCCGTTAGACAGTCCAGTGAAGGACCGTGGGCTGCACTTTTATCCATCCACGTCGGCGTCGGCGCGTCCAGTTTGCGCCTACGCGGCGCTCCTTCCCCTATTTTCGATATTCGTATCCGCGCTGGTAATCGTCGAAACGGTGGCACGGGCCTACGCAAGCGTTCCTGGATCGTTCGAAGTGGTGGAATAAAAATCGCCAAGATTTAGGCCGGGACGCATTAGAGTCTCGCGGAACACGGAAATCCAATTCTCGTTACTACCGACTAAAGAAGGTTACGCGAGGCTTCGACGAGTGAGGCGTCTTTCGAGAAAAGCGGCAAACCGTAAAATCAAACACCCTCGCGCGCTTTATTCTCTTGTTTCCAAAGCACCGAGGCGTCGGACCACCGCGAGAGCTCGAGTAAATCCCACGCAGCTGGAAGACATACAAGATCAAACTGCGGCCCGCATAAAAAGTACAATTGATATCTTCCAAAGCAACCTCCACGAAAGAAACGCGAACCCTTTGGATTCCGAGAATCGGATGGATACTCTCCGCGATAGTCCCCGCAAAGACAAATCCTACGAAGAAGGAGAATTCATTGCCGTGGCAGTTCGGAGAATCATCCCGGTTCAATTCGTTCTCATATCCCCGGGGGGCGTGATACACGCCGTCGACTAACGTACCGAGTAAACTGCGATACATATCGATACTCGAACTCTTTCTTCCCCTCGAGAATCCAAGCGGACGCGTCGGCGTCGGGACGACGTGCGTTCATCGTGGAACTTAATATTTACAGTTCGGCCCGATACTCCTCTCCTCTTCTCGCGCTCCCGGTGCTGCTCGAGAGGACGCGTTTCTTTGCCACGGTCGCCACTGGCCTTGTCACGTTCAACCTTCGAGAATGGCCGACATCGAATGAACGACCGACCGGTCGTAAACGCGCCCGCGGGACTCCGCTCCGCGACGCATAGAGAGACGCGAGAGGAGTGCGCGCGTGAGCGCACGGTCACCCAGCGCATTCCGAGCGTGTCAATGGCGCTCGCGCCACTCCGAAGCATGGCCCCTTCATACACGTTTCCCTCTTTTCCCGCTTCCTCCCCCTGTCCTCGTGCCAATCCCCACCCTCCTTACACGCGCGCATAACGACACATACATCAACGATACGCGTATATTATAACCCGTTACAATGTCGTGTAACGTCGTCGCGACGGCGGCCGTAGTGCCACTAAATAATCCCCGTCCTACGTGCTATTCTTCGAGAAATCCTCCGCACGGATAGGGGATAGAAACTAGTTTGACGGCGCGCAGCCGTCGCGGTTCTGGCCGAGACCTAGATCGAGGCCGTGCTGGGCCGCGCTCGATGCTCATTTTCGCGATCGTGTTCGATTCGTCGTTGTATAGTCCTTTCCATAGACATAATATACCTAGGCTGAGCGTTCTCCCAAATTTCAGGAGTGGAGGGTAGGAGCTCGCGTAGAAAAGGATGCACTGTGTTTTGGTGTCTGTGCGTTCTCTCTCGCTCTCGCGCGAAGGAGAATACGGGAAAACAGCTGCTAATCTAAACGTTTCCTCTTCGCGCGAGAGCGAGAGAGAACGCACAGACACAAAAACACAGTGCATCCTTTTCCACGTGAGCTCTACCCCCACTCCGCCAACGCGCAGTCTGGATATGTTGTGTCTATGGTCCTTTCAACTTAAGAGGGAGCCGTACCGGCTAGAACCTAACATTTTAGTCAGCTAAAATCCTAGATGACCCTAGAAATCAAGCAGTATTTACTTTCCAAGTATTCTCTTTATTGTTCCATCCAATGCGAACAAAATTATTTTTCCTGGTAATTGTGATATAGCGTACAAGTCCTCGAACTGTCCTTTTGATCGTCAAGCGGTTAAATAAGTTGAAATATTAAATAAATTCTTTCTTACGACAGCCATGTTTGTTTTGGTGAAAAAGCCTCAATTGCCCACCTCTGCTTTAAACATAATTTCTGCAATAATTAATACGTAAGTAGCTGCATATGAAAGTTACAGGACTAGTAGGAAGGTTTAAGCTTTCGTTTAGCCACCTCCGTTTCGAGGAAAAGTGATTTCTAAGGCAAATTAACTTGGAAAGTAAATACTGCTTGACTTCTAGGGTCATCTAGGGTTTTAGCTGACTAAAATGTTGGGTTCTAGCCGGTACGGCTCCCTCTTAAGAATGTTTCCATTTCGCGCGTCTCAAATGAGCCGATTGGTCACGTGGAGCGGTCACGTGAGGACACAACTAATAGAATATCTGCTAGTGTAAGGATATGTGCAGAACGGACGAAAACTCGTCCACTTCCGGAAACATTCTTAAGTTGAAAGGACTATAGTCGCGCTCGTTCCGGACAATCCATTCCCTCGGATCGAAACATCGATGTTCCGCGGGGCTGGTAAGCAACGAAGAAAGGAGCACCCCGCGCAACATTCTCCGCTCGAAGCTAGGCGAATAACTCGCCACGACCGTTACCGCTAATTGATATAATCGATGCGCCGGCTCTCGGACCGACGAAGGACCCCAACGAACGGCGACTTAGCTCCGAGCAAAACGGTCTGACGTCTGTCTAGAATGGACCCGACTTGCCGCTAGAATACCAGACGTCGCGCGTTTCTTTTCGTGTCGGTGAAGAAGATTCGTGCGCGCGAGCGCTCGACTGGCCCTGGTGCGTGTACCCGAGGCATACGCCGACTTTAATGGCCGCTCTCACAGCGACGAAACTATAAATCGAAACTCTGCCCCATACTTATGTAATTGTATCGACCACGAGAGGGAAAGAAGCGGAGAGAGACCTTTCTTGCGCTTCGTTCCTGCCTCGGTGGGGGTAACGGTCGAGGATACCTCTCGAGGATTTTTTTCCTTCGAGTCCGCGAAGCCTCCCAAAGGCTCCTACTACTTTCGTGCGATTAAAAACATCGTGAAGACAGTTGCGAAATTGAACGGTAAATCGAGACTCGGACAAGGGCGAGTGGCTTCTCTCTCTCTCTCTCTCTCTCTCTCTCTCTCTCGCTCTATCTCTCTTGAGCTTCTTTTCTTCTTTCCGTCATCCTACTTACGTCAGAACGATTAGCGTAAATAGGAATCACGAGTCACTTGCACCGTTACGGACGCGTCGCGGTACGTGACTTACATTCGTAGATCGTTACGAGAGCGGCCGATAGACGACAAATAGAGGCGCGTGATCGGGCGACGATTTCACGGGCGTTTCCTCCTCTTCTTTCTTTTCGTCCCCTTCGCGCCGTGCGGAGCATCGGTGCGTGGAGCACGACGAGCGTGCCGCTCTCGTCGTCGTCGCAGACGGTACCGTTAGGTCGAATTTATCGAAGGCACCGTGTAGGAGGTCCAGGGCGTTTCACGGGGTAGGCGGGAACAAAGAGACCGGAGGAAGAAGAAGAGAGGAAAGCGAACGAGGGGGTGGTCGAGCCGGAGAAGACGAAGGTGGTGGTGAAGAGAGTGGAGGAGGCAGAGACGTTTCCTGGGAAGCAATCAAAGGGAGCATCTTTTGAGAAAGCGAAAGGTCAGGCCCGTCGCCCATACGTCGCAATCACCGGCTCGGACAAGGAAACGTATTATGCTAGTCGCCGTGTGGACCGTGCTCGTTGCATCGAGCGAGTTGCATTTTGCGCGAGCGAACCGCGGACGGCAGAAAATGTCGGGGTCACGAGAGGGAGGCCACGATCAGGAGGAAGAAGTTCGAAAATGGGCGGGTTATATTGTGTACGTACGTAGAAAATGCCTCGGTCGCACCACCCCCGATGACGATCGATCGACCATCCAGAGAGCAAAGAGTATTTAACGGTGCGCTTTCGTTGTCACTATCGTGCTCGTGAAAATTCGCGAGGAGGATCACAAAGGAACCGAACGCAATCAAATTTAACCCTTCAACTGCTAAAGGCGTATATATACGCCTTCACAAGTCCATCGATATATACGAAAGACGTAAATATACGCCTTCTGCATTTTTTTGCTATTACTTACAGTAATAAAGATATTATAGTAAAAAAAATAAAAGTAAAAGTATAACACCTTTATATTTAATTACAGATTATTATTGAAGGAATGCACAAATTTAGTTAAGTAAATTAAAATAGCTGAAAAAGTTACTTAAGATAAATAAAAGACATGGATATTTTAAATTTATTTTTAAACCTGACTGTCATTAGTCAGTGGACAACGAGTCGCAGCCATTGATATGCAAAAAACGTGCCGTCCATATTGATGGATTTGTCCGAAAGCGCGCCACAGTCAAAGGGTTAACTAGACACTAAAATTTTTTTGTTTTTTTTGTAAAGCGTGGCATGGAGTGAGTCGAGTGAGAGCGACAAAGAGCAACTGTCGCCTCCACCCTGTAATCCCATTGGACGTCCCTATGAACGTAAGCTCACTTACCGTCCGATACTCAAATTAAAGTGGTATAATCAACCTGAGATTACGAAATAAAGTACGCAATGGGTGTGGAGAAAAAATTGTCAAAAAACCCCAATTTACCCTAACTGGACAGTAAAATTAACGAGGTCGTGGCGTTTTAAACGAGATCTCCCACTCCTTGGGTTTGAATCGGAAAAGGGACGCAGGTAGGGACTCGGAGGATGCCGAAACCTCGGAACCTCGCGTTACGCACCGTTGACTCCGGATCGCGCAAAAAGCAAGGAATTTAGGCAGAATTCGCGAACAAGTAAATCACCTTGTGCCCCCGTTGGTCGGTGCACGTTTCTGAATTTTTTCGCTTCGTTAAACGCGAAGAAGAAAGTTCCTCGGTTTGCATAATAACCGAACCGAATGCCACGCGGCGAAGGTGTTTCAACCTGGAACACCGCATGCAAATGCTAATTCATTTGCGATCACCTGATTAGCATAACTAGTTGATTAACTTTGCGCCCGTGTACCTATCGGACGCGGTGCATTAAGTCGTCGTTGCACGCTTGGCGTCCAACACTTTAACAAAGAGAAAAGATCAGCTTATGGTACAACTATATTCGCAGAATTATCCACGACGTGTAACGAAATTCGTCTACATTGTTACGAAGAAATTTTCACTCCGTGTTCAATGAAATTTCACGAATGGACGATCACCATGATCGTTTATAAAAGCGAGATCCCATTTTCATTTCTAAATCAGCTACGTAGATACGCCGGCGAAAATAACTTTACAAGCCCTAACATGTCAACGTTAAAACTCAACGAATCCGATCAACGTTACTTTCGAGCTCGTAAATAAATCACCTTCCGCAGAAATTGTCCTATTTCTGTTATTATTCAAAACGCCGATGACACGTTTATCTCGTAAGTCGGAATCGTGATAGGACGTGGTGCAGTAATGCGGGACAACGATGGTACTGGGAATAAATTCCGGAGCGCGCGTAATGCGCACGCGTAATCAAGCGAGCGACATTAGACGCGAGCCCAGTGGCTCCTTGTCGGCTCGACTCCTAATGCACCCGTGGCTGCACCCGCTTCCTTAATGCACCGCGCGCTGCAACGCGTTTACGCGCCTGTAACGTACGAGAGCGCGAGGAAAAAAAGGACCAGCGTTGCACAAATCATCGTGGCCCAGCAGCCTCGGCCGTGTGCATCCGAGAAAATGCATTAACTTACTCAATCATGGAAACGTTTTGGTAATAAATTATCCTCGCATTACTACCGGCGAGAGTGAGGCGAGGAGAGTGGGGTCCCGCTTGCCGCAGCCGTTGCGTGGGTGTTAGAGAGCACTTTCCCTTCGGTATCCGAAATGTCAGGGAATCCTCTCGGGGGCTAATCCCGCGTGTGATAATATTATTACCGTACGTCGTCGCGACAGCCGGCTCCTCTTGCCAGGAAGGTTAAATTCGTAATTCCGCAGTCCGAGCAAGTCTGGAGGAAGAGGGGTAGGTTGACGGAGGAGAGAAACAACGGATTCGAAGCGCGATCGAGAGGAAACGAAAGAAGCAAAAGAGACCGCGAGTGAGAGAGAAGCGGGAGGTGAGTGGACGAAGAGGCGAGAGAAAAATTTCCACGCTAGGGCAGATCGTCCGCGCTGATTTTCCCGCAACTTTCTCATAATGGGTTAGATTTTCTTTCTTTCTTACTCTCTGCTTGAGAGAGGCGTTCCTTTGTTGCATATTCACGGTTGCGTAAGGCGCCTCCTCGATGGGCGACGACTCTCCGCGTTTCTCACGTGGAGAATTCGACCTCCTCCCGTTCTCCTTCACCATGAGAATATATCCGAAAGGGTTTGCATCGTCGCGCGCCGTTATCGTGGAAAACGTCTCGCTTGCGAAAGCTAGGCGGTGCCACGACGGCGCACGGCGATTTTCTTTCGTTTCCGTTGCGCAACGCGAATCGCACACTTTTTACGAGGGAAACGCGCGTCTCGTTCCCGACGCGGGGTTACCTACGGCAAAACTCCCGGTAAGTAACATACGTACTTCGCGGTAAGCATTAGAGACTAGTCCAAGAAGACGTATAGCGAGCGGCTCGCTTCTTACGCTCCGCGAAGCGATTAAAAGACCGATAAAACGTAAACGACGCGCTTCCTCGGGGAGAAGCGTATAATAGGAGCTAACGATGAACGATGACGCGCTCGTTTGGCCTGGTGATACTTTATCCACTGGAATCGTGAATTCATCGTATTTCATGGGAGTTCTCGTGGTACCGCGAGACGTACTGTACTTATTGTGTACGAGAGTAAGTGGCTAGTTTGGTTCGTCCCAGCGCGTCGATTTTATTGTCAGAGATTTCTAACGGTCTACGGAGTAAAATGTTCCGAGCCAATGATCGTCGGTATGATTTCGTTGGGGGGCCACGATCGCGAAGACTTTTTCTCCAACGAGCCGCGAAACAACAAAGATGCTAAGCACCCGATGAATAAAACAATAGCGGTAAGTATAGGTGGCGAGAAAGGGAGTGGGGCCTTTCGTCCCGATCCAACGGATTCGTTCCAGATTCCTCTTAAGCACCTTTCGTCTATAAATACTTTTACTTCGAAAGGTAGGCCCCCGTGGCCCATTGAGCGGGAAAAAGTACGCTTGCTTTTCGCCCCGCTCGGTATTACCATTTCCTCACTGCGAGCAAAACGCGTTGTTTTCTACCGTCGAAGCTTGTGCGGCCTTTGCTGCGGGTAATAAAATTCGTTTCACCTCGAGAGCGCATACTTACTTCGCGATGTATGTACCGCAGTTGCGTAGAGATCCGCTCGCGTTGCCACTGGCCGATAAAGCGGTACCTTTTTCAGACGAGGACGAGGTTCGAATAAGGTCGTCCGAGATGCCGGATATAGGTACCTTATAAAATAATAAATAGAAGATCCTTGGAACTTTCGCCACTTCGTTCAGCCCATTATCACGATTGAAAAGAGTAATCGTTTTCACTGGAAAATTTCGTCATGGGAACAAAGAATTCTCCCCACGGCCGCACGCGTTCCAACGCGCTTGTGCATTCCACCCACTTAGCCTCGCTAGTCGATGTAAGCTGAGATTCGACGCGTGGAAGATTAATGGGGGAACGACCGGAGATGGATGCTCCTAGTAATATCAATATGAATAGCAGGCGAAGGGAAGTTCAAGATAGAATGTAGTCTAATAAATCAAAGGGCTCGGCCACGGGTGTCTAACCATCGACGGAAGCGATGCTCACTCGGAGAACTTAGTGCGCGGTTGACTTACCGGTTTTAAACGAAGATCGAAAGGGTGTAGGATTTCTCGAACTTGCCAACTACTTGTACTCCCGCATAGCGTAACGCAGCTTGCTAAACGTCGGAAGTTTTCGGCTCGAGCGGCCGTCCTAGGGTAGCGTGCGCAACATTGTAACTAAATTTGCAAAATCGCGAAGGAAAGATTCCGTTTAAAGGAATCGAGCGTTAAACGTCGAAGGATAATTGTCGGAGTGGAGGCGAAACTCGCGTGGCTTCGTGCGAGACGCTCGCACGATTGGACGCTTTTTTCTTCTCCACAATCTCTCGAAGGGTCCTAAGAACAATTACCTCGCGAGCCCGAGAGTGGTACGTCGGAGTAATTATCGGTAAGCGATTCGACCCTCGTGCTCCGCATAGGTTCGAGGAATTCTGTAACCTTCCCACAGATCGAGTCCTTCCAATTGCTCACGAGCGTCTTTTAGATTCGAGAGAACTTCGTGAGACTTACCGCAAAGCGGCGAAACGGTCGTGCATTTGCGAACTTGATACGAACGACGTTCGAAATTCTGCTGCGGAACATGGAAAAATAAATACACCCCTCTAAAATCCTCGAGAATCTTTCGTTCTGACGTAGCGAGCACATCTCGGCGCTCCAACGCGCGTAAAGAGATGGAAGAGGAGAACTTACCGAAGGTAATTATTGGCGTTGTAGCGCCGTTTTGCAGTGGACGTCCGACGCCGACCGGGAGAGTGAGGTGTGCATGTTGGGATCGTAAATCGGCCGACGTGGATCATAAAGCACCGATCGTCGATGCCGACTCGAACGTGCCGAGTTGTAGCTCGGTTGTTCGGACTGGAGTCCTACATTTTCCCTGACACTGGTAATGGTTCAATTACGGGACCATCGGGAGATGGGCAACGTCTTGCTTATTACATATCGCGTGGCGGCCTACGCGGCTCGGTAACGCATAATCGTCCGCGGATCGATCCTGCACCGTGAATTATTGGCTATTAATCAAGGCCTCGTTGAAAAATGCCTGTCGCAACGTCTTCATCGAGGCGTTCGGGTATTTCGGTAGGCTCGCATCTCACCCGCAATTACCATCTCTCTCTTCCCTCTCGAGGGTATATTTAAAAAAATCCGCACGGAGAACTTATTCGTTGCATTCTCACGGATCCTCGACGCGTACCTACCAGTCGCAGACCCTTCGATAGTTTTTAATTCGTCCTAAGGACTCCAATGCTCCAAAGTATCCACGAGCGCTTCCACTCGAGATTCGAAGCCAAAGGAAACGACCCGCTCCTTCAACTCGTGTCGGCTCTTTGACCCGAGGAAGCGGCGCGATCAACAGGGCGCGCGCATACTCGTGGCGACGGCACGAGACTTTGACTCGTCAAAGGCATTGACAAAAATAACCGGTAGGTAGGTAACCGTTAAGCGATACGAATTACGACAAATTCGAATATCACGTTGATGCATGAGCCCGGTCCATCACTGCCCCATGGAATGAAGACATCGCGGGCCCGCGACGCGCAACGTCTTGCTCGTCGTCGATGTCGACGTCGTCGTCGTGGACGCCTCGTTCCTCCGCGCGACCCCCCGGACGCGCGCTGAAGAGGATTGAAGAGGAGACCGTGGTATTACCTACGCGCCTTTACTAATCTCTCGTTCCATGTTTTCTGGGCGCGCGCGGGCCTCCGCCGATCGAGAGAGGTCCGCAAGGCAGGAGGAGAAAAATGGGTAGCAGTCCACTGTATCTCCCGGGTCAAGAGATGGAACTCGTGCGACGGGGTAAGGAAAGACCGGGAGGTAGAGTGTGAGAAGACACGGGCGACGATTGGGAAAGAGAGGAAAGGGGAAGGAGGTGAGTGAAAGAAAGAGTGAGATGGAGAACGAGAAAGGAGAATATGTAGGTACGCTCTCTTGGCACAGCCAAGGCGGATACTGCAGGGACGTGAGATTCTTGGCAACCGGGCGGTTGCCTCCCAACTCCGTACCACCATAAGGATCGCGGTCGTCGGATGTTTATATTCGTGATAGTGCTCCTCTCTGTCCCCAAATAACCGGCCCAATGGCGACCAATTCTCCGTGCTTGTAAAAGACGCATTCGGCGCCTTCGAATAGCGCCCGAGCGTCGTCGCCTACCACCGCCATGCCAGGCCGAAGAAGAAGGCTCGCGAGGGAAAAGATCGCGCCTCGGATCTGTCCCACCCGTGGTGCGATCAGAAGGACTTGGAGCGAGGTTCCTGGTGATTTTACCCGAAACGGCGCTTCAACAAGATCCTTCGTGTATCCGAGAAGTTTCGGAGTGACCCGTTTGGCCAAAATTCGGGAGGAAGAAATCAAAGAAACGAATGCAAAGTCGCGAATGCTTACGTCCTGCGATCGTAGAGGGAATCGAACCCTGGAGTTTCTCAGATCCTTACTTTCTTTAAGCCGTCATTAGTTTCCCGCGATTTCAACGTTCCTTCGAGTTCGCTCCGATCCCCCTTGGTCTCGCGTGCGCTTTGTTATTATCGCGACGTTGTAAGGGGACGGTGATGGAAGGAGGAGGAGAAAGAAGAGGAGGCGAAGGAGAGGCGGGACGTCGAGAGAGAAGAAGAAATCGCTCCGGAAATATCTCGGGGCATTCGAAGCTTCCAGCTTTCTATAGTCTATTTTAATCGTAAAACTTCTCCCCAACGAAGAAGGGGGTGGTCTTCTCCTGTGCGCAGTGGGGGCTGTTTATCTCGTAGAAATACTTCACGTGGCTTTCGGCAGCGCGATAAATCGTTCCGTCGCGGTCAGATACGCGTCACGTACCGCGCATACTTAAAGGTACGTTCACGCGCGGACGATCGGTCCAGTGGCCACTTCTCAAGGCGCCTTTGTGCGGATTCCCTCGCGTCTCAAAGTTATAATTTTAACGCGACTCACCAGCGAGATCAACTTCTCCGGGCGCGTCGCTTCGAACGCGAGCCTTTCCGTTTGCCTTCGCACATCGACGGCGTCCCTTCTTCGTTCCCTCGTTCTCGAAACGATAAATTATTCTAATGTACCCAGGAATCTTTAACGAAAGTGGCGCCGCGAGGGGTCTGCGCAAGTGACACGAGTGACAGTGTCGCGCCGGTGGACACTTTGCATCTCCGTCTTCAAAAAAAAACGACAAAAATAATTGATCCCTATTGGCTGGTAATTTATTCGAATAAACGGAGTAAATGAAACTTTCTTGGTAACACTTCCGTATCCGACCCTCGTCCGATCTTAATCAAATTTTACTGGTACGTAGTATTTACTAAATGCAGTCGAACGCCATATGTGCGAATTTAAGGAAACGCCTGGTTTCCGAGATATTCAATTTTAAAATTACACGATTAAATTAAGAATTTTTGAAACTTTTACGTAAGAGAAAGAATGAAATTCCACAAAATGGCAGGTTAGGCAGGTACATTGGTTAGGCACGTGTTAGATCAATCTCGATTTATCACAGTTATATTTCAACTTTAACATTGAATATCTTCTTTTGGAGAGGAGATCGCCAATTTTGTCACAGGAAAAAGTTATTTCTCGAAAAACTGTTTTGGTTAATAACTTTTTAATAAATGACGAGCGGAGCTTAAAACCTTCACAACATTACTCAGGGCGATTACCTTGATAACATATGTGAAAGACATTGAAATCCGAGGTGGCTCCCCACAAGTGAATAATTACCAAAAAAAACATAAAATTGTTTTCTATATTTCTTCCTTTTAATATGTATTCAAATGATATTTTGATAAATCAGTATTTATAATCTTGCAAGATAATAAAATAAAACATTTCAGCAAAACATTTTTGAATTTTAGTCTTTTTTTACGTAAAAATCTAAGAAATTAACCGTAATTAAAAATTCAATATCTCGGAAACTAGGCGTTTCCTTAAATTCGTACTTATGGCGTTCGACTAGATTTAGTAAATGCTACTTACCTGTAAAATTTTATTAAGATCGGACAAGGATCGGATACGGAAGTTCAGCCAGTTTCTTCTCCGTTTAAACTATTATTTAAGTATCCAACGATCGTCGAGAAGTGACATTTTTTCCTAATTGTTAAGCACTTCCATTTTAGCCAAGAACGAATAAATACAAATCGTAGACTAGCATCGACCGTCCCTGTTGAAGATTCTTCGACGAAACGCGGCACGCGAACGACGAAATTACGACGGTACTGAGAAACGTGAGAATGAACGGGAAACGGGGTATCTCTCTCTTGGCGCGTAGCTAACTAATTAGGCAGGGAGCCGTAATTGGAGTAAATAATATCGGGAGTGGTCCGCGAGCCAAATAGATATGCTCGGCGCGCGGCAATAAACACATTGTGCAGGAGCGACGACGCGTTTAGAACCGCGCCGCGGCGTCAAGCCGTAAACTCCGCGTATCGTCCACGATTATTACGACCCCTGTAGTCCCTCTATCTCTCATTTTCTCTGCCTTCGCTTTGCTCGCCTCTCAGCGCGCGCTTCTCGCTTGGATTCAGGAGCATCTCACCACTCGCCGATATTTTGCTCTCACTCTTCCCCCTTTTTCTCTCAATGAGAATCAACCTTTCAACGTCGATGAAATCATCCCTTTCCACGATCCGTCCACCCAGCATCCATACACTCTATTGCGTGAGCTATTGAATCGCGAATATCAGGAGCACGTCTAGGAGTTTAATCAATTTTTACATGAACACTACGCGTATACGTAGTACACCGAGGACAATTTATATTATTCTCTTATCTAGCTCTGAGAGATTAATCGCTTTCGAGATATGTGTCACGGTGTTCTAGACCCTTCGCGATGGTAAAATACGACGGTTCCGTAATAACGTGAACGCCTGTAAATCGGTTGTCCCCTGCACGGAGGATATCAATTTTGGCGAGTGATAAAAAGAAGACGAGGAGGGCGTGGGCCGTAGACAAAGAGATCTCGGCGAGTCGGAGGCAGTCGCCGTGACCAAGGACCGAGTTAGAAGGAGTTGGAAGAGAAGCATCGAGAGTAAAGTGAGTGTCCGCACTCGGCATGGACTATACCAATGAGAGTAGCTAGGGCGCACCGGAATCTTGGCGCCACCGACGCCACCGTCGCATGATGCTCGATTTTTACGTCTAGTAGGTGCCGTCCGTTATGCAATGTCGTTGTCGAGGATGATCGTTATTTCGAGAGACGCTCGGACGTACCGATTCGAATACCGAGAAAGTTACAACTCTTTGTTCCACGTCCTGGCCCAGACAATCGTGCAATTTCTTCCTCTATCATGCCCACGGTCGAGTTCAGATTTGAATTTGATGAACAGCTCTCAAGCATAATTGCACGGTACATAGTGTTTTGAGCGTACTGAACTCGTAATCCACGTTTACTCGTAAAAAGTTTAGCGAGGTAGCAATAAGAAGCTGCGAAAAATTTTTTCTGGAATCGTTCAATTGGCATGGCGCCTCGTTGCGGATGTGCAGGACCTGTTAAAAGTAACTTCGCATGTTTACCAGTTCCACCGCATCGATAAATCACTCCCATTCCGTAGCAGGAAAATGGCCATTTGGCAAGGGAGGGTAAAGCCTCCTTCGAAAGGGGAAGGCACGGTTCTGTGCTTTCGTAAAACCGAACGAAAGAATGTTTCGTTTCGTTGCCAAACCATGGTCGTCCCCTCGTACGACGCGTCTTTTGTCGAATATAAATTTCAACGCGTGCAGTTTCATCTGCGTAGGATATACCTACGTATCAACCCCCGCGCAAATATATTCACTCAGAAACTTGATTTACATAAGAATGCTTGCATTCATTCTTACGAATTTCCAAAACAAACCGATATGTGTCAGAACACTAATTTACAACGCGAGAAAGTAAAAGCCGATTGTTACTAACGCTTCGAGGACGCTCCGCTAAACTTATATACTTGTTCGCATCTCTCACAACAACTGTGACGGGCTTATTTCTCGACTCTCGATGAGGACGAGGTTCGCGCGAGAGATTTGAGAAAACGCCGACAGGTGCGTGCGCAGGCATATGTCAAACGTCGAAATGCGTTTAAACCAACATGACGAAGCATCCTACAAACTTTCTCGGTAATTATCCTCGAGTAATATTGGCAAGCAGGATTTTCCAGAAAAATCTAAATATTACGTGTTACTCAGTTGCACGAACCGGTCCGAGCGAAGATACGCTTCAAGAATTTACTCGAATTTACTCGTCACAATTGAAATGCGCGAGTAAAAATTCACATAATGTTACGTCATTTGTAACATCCTCTTTTTCATACCTCCCATTAATTTCTGTAGTAGAAATTATAATTCTGTATAGATCAACTCAAGATGCCTACCCCACCGGCCCATTTCCGCGAGCCACTCGCGAAACGAATGCTTGACAAAGTAGCCCGCATAATCGCGCGTGCGGACTCGAATCCGCTCGCGATGTTGTCCATAGACTCCCGCGCTTCCTCGGAGCCGCGTAGGCTTGAGAAAACGCCGGCAGGTGTGTGCGCGGGTGCATATGTCAAACGTCGAAACGCGTTAAAGAGTATCCACACGGTGCAACCGACGGTGCGTGTCGACGCGACCATCTCTCCCAAGTCCTCAGCGAGTCCGAGCGGATCGAGAGCGGAGTAAAAGGGGGGAGGGACTAGTGGATCGGTTCCAAAGTAAAGCCTCCGCTGGCATTCATCACGTTTGGATTATTCGTCCGCGATTTCGTCCACCTCACCTCGTCTCCTCTCTAAATTTATGTGCCAGTGATCATTACCCGCTCTAGCCTTGCGCCGGGTGGAGACGCGCCTTCGCCTTGCTTTCGACCACTCTAGCCGGTTAGGAACCTTCGTAGCTCGTTCGACGATGCTATTCCTCGTATTCGAGATCCGCTAACGAAGTGGGCGAGGTTGCTTTTCTCGCCCCTGTTCGGTGTTCAGTTTTCAAATTTCTCAAAGTTACTTGGAAGATTGCGTATACGAGTGGTTCTTAACCGGACTCGTTACAAATGTTCCGCGAAATTATGAAAGTGGCAATGTGTATTATATCTCGTGAATAAATATGCAGGACGGACGAAAATACCAGTATTTGGACTTTTATCGTACAGCGACGTCACGATCATCTGAAAATATAATCTTAATTGTCTTATTAATTCTGGATTTTCCGCAAATTATCCTTCTAATGAAAAGTGTTCCGTGACTTTGAAAAGGTTAAGAACCACTGGCATGTACGAACGAGCAAAGATGTTTGCGTACGTATGGTCCAAAGCGGGAAATTTCGCACGATTAACCATACTCGAGGGAATTACGATAAAGCATCGAATATGACATTGAGAATATTATTCTCCTTATCCCACTGTAAGTTTACCGTTCTAACGCATTAATTTTTCGTCAATATCCGCAACCGGGACGTAGGAGTCGTCCGCAAACTGCAAAGTAGCAAGAAATCTTCTGCTAGTATTCTCAGAGCGCGCGGATGGAAATTGCGCGAAAGTTCGAAATCCACATTGGCATGGTGCGCGTCTGTGATAAGAAAATCTACGTTTCCTCCAGCATCCTAGGCAATATCTACAGAGAGAGAGAGAGAGAGAGAGAGAGAGAGAGAGAGAGATAGATAGATAGATAGATAGATAGATAGATAGATAGATAGATAGATAGATAGATAGATAGATAGATAGATAGATAGATAGAGAGAGAGAGAGAGAGAGAGAGAGAGAGAGAGAGAGAGATAGGGAGATGAGAGAGAAGGGACATAAAATGATATCGGTAACGGTCCAGACCAACCATTCCACGGAACCGTTCTTCCGTGTGTGAAATGGATTCCCAATCGATCGAGGGGGGAGAAAATAGAGCGTTACGAGTGGGTAGCTGGTCGCGAGTACACGGGGCAACCTTGGAACAGGAAGCCAGGGGCTGCGGTGCGGCGAAACGTCTTCGGTTGCCGGTGCGAACCGCAAATCTCTGTTTATTTGTCTGGATATTAGTTAACGCGACGCCCCAGCCCAGATAAATAAATCCCTTCGTTGCTACAGTCGGATTGCATGGCTGTAACACGATCGGCGGGCGCGCGCGCGAGCGCACGACTGGCAACTGTAAAACGAGGACAGCAACGTCACGGAAGCGAGAATGAGTTTCACAAACTCCGCGGGTTCGTTTCTTATAGCCGCTCGAGCCCGTTGACAGATAGAATGTGCCTTCCAGCGTGTTGTTCGTTCGACGGTGAAACGAGCGAATGGATTAATACGAAATTACGATTCTTTTTCGGTATAGAATACACACGAAGAATATAATTACGGATAATGGTTGAAAAGAAAGCGGCGATGCGTCGACTAGCGTACGTAAGCTGGTAAGGCATTACGTAAGTATTGCAAAAGGTGTTGCAGCATACGGTACCGACTACCGATGAAACAGAAATGTCAATTGATGGTTATCGATAGTGACCGCTCATTGGAAAATTAAAGAGATGTTCTTCGCGATGGGAAAATCAATGTGACGCATCGATGCGCCCTAAGAATGTGACAAGAGATTATTTTCACAACTCGGTTCTCTTACGAAATCGGTGTAATGTTTTCTCGTGCATTCGCTACTATACGTTCCTCGAAGCATGGTCAGCGATACATGTGTTTGTCATTAAATATGCATGACAAATGACATCACATCTTATAACATATTCAGAAAGTTGTCCACGCTTGAATGTATCGACGTCTGAATTCAAGCATATTGCGAAACAAACTGAAGTGTGACAGGAACTTGAATATTATTTTGTCAAAAATAATGTTCTCAACGTGTATGCGTACCGCGATTAGAGGTTCGTAGATAACCGTCTTACATATAATTTATAGGATATTAATTACAGTATTTATATATTAATGGACGTGAACAATAGGGTATCGACTCCGAGCCGGAAGGTGGAAATGTGGTACGTCGTTTGCCACTGATTGTAAAGAAACGGACAATTTTCGTAAGGATGTGTCTACTGTAAAAGATAAACCAATGTCACATCATCCGACACAGGATGTTACTAATACGGCAGCTACCACTCGTCCGAACGATAAAGAGGCTTTGCAGGTACACTGTAATTTAATCAGGACGTCCAAACAAGTTCTATCAGGAATCCCGTTGCTTTTAAAGACACCGAACAATATTAGGACACATGTTAGAGAATGTCTTTTTTTCAGCAACTTCAAATAAGCAGACATGCTATATCCAAGACATTCAAACCAAACAGCGGAACCCTGCGTAATGCTGTACCGGAACGTGCACGATGCGCGGAAATAACAGAAATAATGAAGCGTTGGAACGTCGATATAACCAAGAAACCATAGTACCTATCATTAACCTTTTTAGTACCGAAGAAAAAATGTTCTTGAGCAAAAAGTTTGTAAAAATCGTAGTATGCGCAATGATGTACAAATGTATGTTGCAAATGTTGCTAACGACGATATATCGTTGCTTGGCACTAAAAGGGTTAAACAAGCCAATTCTGATCACCCTCGTGAAATATGAATCGTCGCGAATTGATTTCAATCTATCCAGTAAACAAATATAAATCAACCAATAGAAATCAACAAGAGACAACGTGTAACGAAATGTCCGGAAAGAAATTAATACATAATAATAAATCATCGAACTCCCGTACGACCCGAGAGGAGAATGACCTTGTCAGTTTACAGAACTCGAGCTTCTTGTGTCTCTGGAAACAATTCTACGCCAATGTTTGCGGATGAAAATAACATACTTGAATGTCGATCGACGTACCAGGAAGGATCGTGACGGGGGACGGGTCAAGGCTTATCGCTCGAATCTGGATCGCTCGTTATTACCAGGCCGCTAATGCTTTTGTCGCGTCCCCGTGCACACGACACCCACCCGTGTGGGTGCGTACAAAGGCGAGGCACGCGTGCGGATTCGACGCTTGTGTACGAAGCTTAACGGTAACGACGCGCCACGCGACATGACCCGAACTGATCCGGTCTTTCGTGGTCGTCCCGAAAGCTCATGTTTGTGCCGGGTCCTGACAAGCGGTCAGACCACTCTGTCACGTATACGACGTGCTCACGTTAAATAATGGCGACCCGGGGTTACGCGCCCGATCTCATTGATATTCCATTTATATGAGAGCCACTAGCAAATACTCTGAATAACTTCGCTTCTCGGACTTGCGGTTAGTTTTCCTTTTTTTCTCGATCACTGAGCTCAACTTCAACCATGGTCATTGTCTGGCAATTTTAGACGTAATATACACTGAGATATGTCTAACTATAATGGCATAGTAACAAAATTATGGTTGGAAATATCATATTTGTAGTAAATGTTACCATAATGTCCGTAATAATTACGATAGAGGCATAGTATAAGCAACTATATTATGTTTTTATCCAAAATTATGGTTATTTCAACTAAAAATATAGTACGGTTGAAAATATATAATGCTAAGAAAAGTAACTATTTTATATAGTTAATATTACCAGAATATTTCATACATAGTGATAGAACTAACTAATATTCACATAGCACATTTTACTATACATATGGTAACAAGGACAAAGGTAATAGTTTGTATAAATCGTTCATTCTACTATATTTTGCATGATTAAGTGAACTATAAAAATATGTTTGACGCCAAAATTAACTATAAAATATAGTGAGATTATAGTAAACCCAACCATTTTTTTCTCTCAATGTAAAAACGCAAAAAATTCAAACGCACAGGTGTTGGACAGCGTCGTACAATGTAACGATGTAATTGCAATTTTCAGCGAGCCTAGAATAAAAATCGGGGCGAGCAGAAATTTTGTTTTACTCATTACACGGAAGAAAGATTATTAATAACGTAATTGCGCAGAACGCATCTCGATTATGACCTTATCACAGGGTCCGTGATAACTGTTGAATTTTTAAATGCATCTCGTACATGCGCTTCTTCGACCGACTACAACACGTTGCATTTATCCCCGTGAACTCCGGTGACCTTCTGAACTCGTTGTCTCGTCTTCTCTCCGCGGACAATGACAGAGGAATGGCACTCATGCCTGTGCCTGTCATTGCCCACGAATCGTGTTTTGCACTTACGGGACTTCGGGAGCAGGCCTCGCCGCTTTTTGC
The DNA here is from genome assembly GCA_944319695.1 of Tiphia femorata. Classification (NCBI taxonomy): domain Eukaryota; kingdom Metazoa; phylum Arthropoda; class Insecta; order Hymenoptera; family Tiphiidae; genus Tiphia; species Tiphia femorata. The sequence continues at coordinate 7,079,524 of OX090899.1, forward strand.
ATTGCAAATTAATCGTTCTGCGGTACCGACGCCCCCGCGATTCAATTAGAATCTTGAAGCCGACAACGCGGACAATTCGGCAAAAAAGAATAACGGTATTTCATCACAAAAAAAAATCAACCACATTGACGCTCTGCCAAATAAAATGTTCCTATCGACAAGTACATCTTAAATTTTGCAACGCATTGAAAATTCGTACTGCGAGCATGTCACAGAATTGGATTGAAGAAAAAGAAAGAAAAAAAAAAGATTAGAACAACCCTTTAGCAGAGCGTGGTTTCGATCCACGGACCTCTGGGTTATGGGCCCAGCACGCTTCCACTGCGCCACTCTGCTTCGTGTTGGCATTCTCGTAATAGGTGACCTAGACGGCTATTATTATAGTCTCACTATCGATTTAATATAAAATCTTAACCTGTTTACGAGTCCAAGCGCTGGACGTCTAAATCTAATTGCTGCAAACCGACGCAAATATAAAGCTGCATAATTTCCAAATCTGGCAAGGCCAAATACAAACTTTCGCTTGGAATGAAAATTGTATTAATCCCTTCGCGATTCACTGACAATCCATGAATAAAAACATTTACCTCAAATCCATTCGATCCAATGTATAAAGCACGGGGAGAACTATCGAACTCGTTCGGACTATCTAAAACCATATTTACGTTCACGCGGCCTGCCATTGCATCTATTACGAATGCCTAGACGAGACGTGGACTGCGCGCGTATACAGGGTGTCCGGTAACTCGTGGTACAACCGAAAAAGGGGTGATTCTACATGAAAGGATAAGTAAAAAATATAGAATAAAATTTTTTCATATGAGGAGAGCAAGTTGCGAGCAATTAAAAGAGAAGACTATTGTAGCATTTCAAACATTAGAACAACAGAATACGTTAGAAAGCGTGCATAGAAATTGAATTAGAAGAGCAGGCTTAAGTATTCGGCAGAATGGGCAACATTTTCAGCAATTTCTGTAATAATAAACTTTACGATTACTGCAACCTCTTATTTCATTACGCGTTCCTAATTTTCCGTTACGATAAAAACAAACTTAAACGGCGATAATATCCATCGAGACAATGATCTACAGTGAGATTCGTTGTAACGAGATACGATCAAGCGCATGCGTACCCGACGAATAATCAAAGTCGATTTTCTCGAAAACAAAGCCTCGTATGAAAACATTTGATTACTTATTTTTTCATGTAGAATCACCCCCTTTTCGCTTGTATACCACCAGTTACCGAACACCCTGTATATCCGTCCACGTTTCCGAGCGTCGCGAGCCGATAGAACTTTGGTGAGTACATAAAGGCGTAACAAAGTAAAGAGAGCGGGATTGGGAAAGCGAGGGCGCGGAGGAACGGCCGTGGTGGCGTGGCGACGACGGTGCGGCGCGTCGGTGACTCCCTCGATGTAGTTCCTGGTGACGTCTGACTAAGCGTTCTATTTCCGAGCACACCCTCTGAGGCCGCGTGAGTAATCCTCAACGCATATGCATTCGGCATACATTCACGCAGGTGGAACTCGTTGGACGATTCTGCCTCGGTTCTGGAACCCGCGAAGCGCGAGGAATTTCCGTTTCCTACGCCTCCAGGAGCACGTCCTCCAGTCGGTAAGACTCGTCGAATTACCGTAAGGATCCCAACCCCGTCCTCACCCACTTCGAAAGTTACTCTCGAGGTGTACTCTCCCTCCGAGTGCAGGAAGTTTCGTCGCTCGTTTATTCTCCCGGTAGGCAGAGACGTTATTTGTATTGGCGCGGTGAAGAAAAAAAAAAAAAAAAATTGATCATCCCGTCGGGGGTTTGAGTTATATCGCTTGATAGGGTATTAAATCAAAATGCATGACCCTGGTTGCACGAGGCGGAGCTACGGCGGATAAAACGCCGCAGTCAGCTGTGATACGATGCGGCACTTAACAACTCGCCCACGTGGCCCACGTAAAACGCACCTACCTATAACGGACGGCTACGAATTATACGAGCGTGTAACTCGCACGTGCACGCGCGTGCACGAGAGTGGAGGCCTTCTTCTCCCGATCTGGCTGAACAACGATACGCGATCACCACTCGACATCCTCCTGGGATAACGCTCGTGCACCGAATTAATCTTACCGGTAATAACTCCGTAGAAATAGCACGTGATAAGGGATCGATAACGGTGACGCGTGTATATCGAGTGACACGCGCGGGTGTCGTCTAAGAGATCTCAATGCGAATGTCGCGAAGTGAGAGCATCGATTGGAACGGAAAGATATCGTAATGTGAAAATTCTGGGTCTACTCGTAGAAAAGCGTTCATACGCGACAAACGCGGAAAGGCCGCGGTAAACGGGATGCTAAACCGTGTTTACAAAATCACTTTCGTGGCGAATGCGAGGTGAATAGGGAATCGGAGCGCCCCCGAGAGATTACGAGAGACCACTTTCATTGACTTTCTTTTTAGGCGAAGTAAATTTTTTTACGTACCGGTGAACGCGAGCTAAACGTGATTCCATTGCGATAGAAAGTTCGAATTCGAGATTACCGCGGCCTATTGCCATTCTGAGAACGTGAAGCACGGCGTCGTCGGTACACGCCCGTTGCGAAGTTCGTCCGACGAGACCACGAACGCCATTTATCGAATCGACGCGGTTCGTTAGTCCTTTTTCGTCGAAATCAAAATGCGTGGTACGGAGCGTACAGGCGTTCCGGAATATTCAATGATTTCGACGATTATCGATGCCTGTGTAATCGGGAAGTGTGTCCCAGTTTTTGGCCCCAGCGTGAAATATGGGTAACAGAAGCGTACGAGAATTCTCTTGAAAATTGGAGTAACAATAAGGCTCGAAACACACTATCGGTCCGCTCACGATCCGATCAAATATTCTTCCATTGTTTATAATGTATGTATACGCACTATGGAGCGAGACCGGTCTGAAACTGCACTGTGTATACGTACATTATAAACAATGGAAGAATATTTGATCGGACCGAGAGTGGACCGATAGTGTGTTTCGTGCCTAAAAGTTGAAGAATCGAAAATAATAAAAATTTCCAGCGCGCCCCAGCGACCCAATACACAACCCACATATTAGTTATCGATATCCATTATCAATTCCGCTACCGCATCCCCACTAGTGAACACGATTTAGTCCCTATCGAACTTGCACCAAGCAGCTGTCTTAATTCTGGAAAGCATAGGCGCGGCAATTATCGGCAATCCCAATTACCCCAGCCGCCATCGGATGTACAATTAATTCCAGAAAATTCGCAGCCATGCGTGTTCTCCGAACGACGAGAGACCTCGTGAGGAGGGAGGAAGGACGATTCTTTTTGCAGAATGCGGTTACAATCCCGTTGGCAATTAAAGCACTTAGCAGGCGCGCAAGAGCAAGAAAGGATCTAAAAATCCTGATAGATACACGGCGATAGGCATTCTCGTTACTTCTTCCTGTCGTACCGTGGCCCCTCGTCACGTCCGAGCCGAGAGCCTCAACCTCATACGTCTTGCGTTGGCTGTACGGAGAAGAAGGAGATTGAGGCGCGGAGGAAGGGAGGGACCGAGGCAGAGAAAGAGATAAAAGGAAGAGCTGGAGGAAGGGAGAGAAGAAGATGTAGAGTGAGAGATCCTCTTATTCACCGTCCACGAGAGAAGGTAAGATTCTCCGGCGAGTATATTGCGTGCCTCGGGGAAGGACGAGTCGAGGACTGAAACAAAGGGTCCAGATGGTCTGGGAGTCTGGACCATCTTCCTGGTTGTAATTTAAAGCGAGAACGCAGGGGCACGACGTTGCCCCCTCCAGGATAATTTCAATCCGGCGGCTTTACCCCGTCGTCGTTCCGTATGCGTACACATACGCTCATTCCGTTTACACGTATGCGAGTCTCTACACACGCGTACGTACAAATACATATTCACGTGGTCGATGCCGGCCTCTCGAGCGTTGCTCTTCTTTAGCGTATCCTACGTATTCCAATATTCTCCGCTCTCGTGGCTGCCGTTCGTTGAAACGGCAGCTGGAAAACAACGGGGATGCCACAGGAACGCGCACGGTATATTTTCATTCGTTTCTACCATCCTGCGAGGAACCGAGGAGGCTTCCTTCTACTTTAATGGATCTTCTTGGAACATATCCCCGGTAATGTTTTCGTGAAAAAGACTCGAATAAACGGGTTTAAAAAAGACCGCGGATTTCGGGGCTTCGTATATTTGACTTTCGATAGAAATATTAAAGTACGAAGCGGATGTTTCATTCCAGGACGTTTCGTTTTGCGTGTACCCATATGACCCACACGAGTAAGTTCCCTCTTTCTCGTCCTCTCCGCGATGCGTGAATCGAAGGGATTGAACAGGATGTCCAAGGTTCGTGTCCAACAAAGGCTCGAAGCTCTGGGCGCGAAAGTGGATTATTCGCTTCGTTCCTACCATCCCTCCCGCCCCCGCTCTCCCATCCCTCTCTTCTCTCTCCCCAGATAATGATCCGTAGCGGCGTGGAAGAGGATCTCCTGAATATATATTAATGCTCGTCCTTTTTTCGCTCGTGTAGGTAATAGCGGGTTTCTGCGCGGCCAAGTCGAAGAGGAGTGGAAGGACGACGAGGAGGGAGGAACGAGGAGGGCGAGAAATAGAGAGAAAAAGGGTGAGAGGCGGGAAAAAGATGGATAGGAAAAATGCGACTCCCCGTGTTGCGCGCACGGGAGCACCACGGACCTAAATGCCGGCCTCCGGGGTGGTGGAGGAAAAAATTTTTAATTGCTTTGTGGCGAGAGAAATTACAGACGTGGTGCAGCCCGAGCGTGGTGCTCTCCTCCTCCACGCTAAACTGTTATCCGGAATCCCCGACGTATTACCTACCGAGCCTTTTATCATCGCCTATTTACTCATGCCGGTGTATGCTTCTCGCGGCGTTGCACGAAATACGCCTGTAAAGATAAAGAAGTCGCTCCACCGTGCCCCATTATCGTCGCGTCCAAGCGATATTAGTAGATAATATCGTGTATCCTCGCTTTTTAATATCGCGAGAAATGGATCGGCCCGTCCGACGTTCGTCCCCCTTGACGTAATTCATTAACGATGTAGGGTACTCGATAATTTTTCTGCGCACGCGGGAGCGTGGTAAAAGGAGTGCTAAGAAGATGACACACTGTCGTGTACTTACCGGCGGTGATGCAAGAGCCCCTTATCTCCGGTGATGAACCGATAAACTATCGAAGAAAACTGATGGCCTTCGATGCACCTCGTCAGCCTTGCGATCCTCAATCTTTAGACCTTAACGAAAACGAAAGGTATAAATACTTGACCGGGATTCTAAACGACCTAATCTAACCAGCACTTTCATCGAGTACCACGAATTTATCTCTTTCACGAAGTACAAAAGATAATTATTGGGTTGTCCCATAAGTTTCTTTCTCGCCGTCTATCGATTTCGCATGAAAAACAAGGAAAAAAGCTTATAGGACAACTTAATAGTTACGCGATAGGCACAAAACTTGTACATACCTCTGCTGCTTCAGTTTTTCAATTCGTACTATCCACAACGTTTACTTTTTTCCACTTTCGGTAAATAAAGATACATCCCGCGGAGAGTTTCTAGTGCGAAGAATGCAGTTGCTCGTAGGCATACCGACGACTTTTCACTCAATGTATAGGAAAGAACGATGTGCTTTCTATTTCTCATCTGTTTTCCACGTAGAAGACCCGATCGAAAGTGATCGTCCAACTATGGCCGCTCGACGCACGTTCAACCTTCATTTCCTTTTCCTGTGTAAAGAAGAAACGTCTGGAATCGATATACCGCGTTGGTAATCGATCCCTGCAGGATCGCTCGATCTCAGGAACATCTTGACCTTGATGCTCGTTCGAGTAATAGAGAACATTTAATCTGAAAGCATCGCGGCGCTGTGGCTGGTCCGTTCTAATATTAGAGGAACGAAGAAGTATCGCTTTATCCTGCTACCGGTTTCCACCGCGGAGGGTAGGAGGCCCCTAACACGCGCTCAGCTTCTAAATAGAAGCGAAAGAGCCTAGAGCTCGAAGGTTAGCGTCTAGCTTAATAACACCGTCGAATCCAATCGTCTCGAAAGATTCCCGATTCTCCGTATACCAAACTACGAGGGTACAATCTGTTATTTAACATTATTCGAAAGAAACTTCACGAGCGACTACTGTGCACCGATGCGGATTTGTCGATACTAATGGCCGCCGTATCGAATACAAATGGCGTGGTCACGTGACCGAATCATAATACGTATCATAATTTATAGGTACATTAAAATAAACACGCTACGAAAGACCGACGTATTATTCGCGAAGGCAGACAAATCTTTCGCGTCCGATTTAATGGTAAACGATAGATAAATTGATCGAACCTACGTAAAATCGCTGACATACGTCACACGACTCGAATTTGACCATTTAACGTAATGGTCATTATAACAACTACGCATGAAAGCTCTGTCGCTCGAGAATGGAATAATTACCTGTCTTCTTTTACAGCAGGAAGCGAGTGTTTATCGTGGCCGCCGAATACAGGCGGTTTTTCATACGAGGGAGAAGAGGAATTCGACGAGTAAACGAGAAACGCCGTGAAACAAACAGAAACATTCGGCCTCGACCCGCGTAAAAGTTCGTCGAGGTTGTCGAGCCTCGTGCCAGCCTATGTCCCTCTGTGGAAGTCGAGTGGCCGCACGAAGATGATCGACGTCGGCCGAGAACAGTCGAGGATGGCCGAGTAACGGCGAGGAGTGCCGAGCGCGCCGCCGTGCGACCGAAAGAGCCGTAATCGAAGCACCTCGTCAGTCCCTTACGACAAGCCGGTTTGGTCGGTGGTATTTGTATCTATCTCTCCGCCGCTTTTCACTCTCCTACGTTGATTCTTCTGCAGCATCCCCCGTCGTGCAACAAAACTAATTCTACAAAGTGCTTCCCCCTACCCACCCACGTTTTCTTTTGTATATGTATATATCCCGTTCGTGTGCACCGATCGGGCGCGTTGGACGAAACAGTGCGAATCGTAAATTGATGGACGAGCTTCTTCCCGGGTGAGAATACTCGTCGAGGAAGAAGGATTTGGATTTCCACTCTGCGCTGCATCGTGGTCGCGCTACCCTGTGTGGATTACCCGTCGTCTCACCCGGAAAGGGAAACTTCTATCGAAGGTATGAGACTCTCTGAGAGATGAAACGCGTAGTATTAAGGCGTGCCGCTTTCACGATTAAAGTGTGCAGGAGCCGTATGCATATTGCTCGCACCACAGGTGTATCGTGTTATGTGGGGAGAAGGATCGCTTGTCGCGATTCTCGCAGGGATCGTACCACGAGAAACTACGTAAGGTGGAAACTCGTATGTCGATGGACCACCGTTGAACGCGTAATTGAGGTTAGGGAGGTTAGGGAGAGAGAGAGAGATGGTCTCTCCTTCGTTCTCTACCTACCTCTCTCCTCCCCCTTTCTCTCTCCGTCACCGGTAAGAGGCTATAATTGCAACGTGAACTGTGTTAAAGTCGGACGATGGAATCTAAATCCGGGTGAATCTGGACGAACTATCCGAGCCGGTTCTCCTCTATCCCCGGCATAATTGAATGCAGATCGTGGCTAAAATTGGGCTAGAATTGCGTGCCAGTTTTGCGCGACTTTCGATCCAGATTCCAGGCTATTCGCTGCCGCACGATACCGTCCTCCGTCTCTCTTTCTCGTACTCTTCGAGATGGCAAAATGACTCGCCTATCGCGAACGTGTCAGAAACAGATGTATCGATCGCTCGAGAGTGCGAGAGCCGTGAGCAAGTGCTGAAATTGCGAACTACTCCATTCAACGATTATTTCCATTTTGCGTGGCCAATGGAGAGGGGAGGTGTTTACATTTCTTTTTCGTTTAAGTTTCATCACAAGGAGAATTATTAATTAGCGCTCGCGCGAGGTAAAAATTGATTCGTCGTTTGTCCAGAAGCAAGTGGCATAATTATTTCTGAAGATTAAACACTATCGACATTTCTACACCGTTTGACAGGATTTTCCTCGTGTGCTTTTGTGACGGTGGATTTTCTTTATTTCACCTTTAAATAAATAAGCGAAGTTTGTGTTGTGAAAGAAAAGATTACAATTTACTATTAAATATGGAACGAGCTGATTCACGATGACAAATTACTGAACACAATAATATTGTAAATACGAGAGTCACAGTGATGGGCTTTTAGCATAGATCGAACGTTCATTTTCCGGGAGTAATTGAACGGTCCGTCTCGCATGCACAATAAGCTCATTTATCGGGCGGTACGAGATGTTTTGATACCCTCGTACACGCAAATAGGTGGACGTCTCGTGCGCGCGCGCCTTTTCGTGAAGTCACGCTCAAATGCGAGTTCTCGTGCTTAGACTCGACTTTGCAATAAGTGGCGACAGAACGATATTATCATCGCGTCACCGTCCATTAATATAATTATTATTCCGCGCGGAGAAGTAACAGGATTTATCGCGTATTAATGTGTCCCGCTTGCGATGGTTGACTGTAAAGTAAAAAATTAAAAAAAAACAAAATCGCCCAAGGTGGTTCGTCGCGATTCACAGATAAGATAGTAGAGAAAAGAGCTCTTGGTACCTTAGGAGGAAAAATCACGCTGCATTTTTCCGGACGAGGTCACCGACCTGTTACCATGTTTGCTCGCCTTTACTTTTCTCACCCAGCTCTTCTCCGGCTCAAAGGTTGCCCTCGTACGTCGATAAAAGCGCCCACGTGCTCGTCAGACCCCCTCCCCTCTTTCTTTCCTCTCTCTCTCTCCTCTCTTTCTCTTTCTCTCTTTAGTTTTCTTGTCTTCTGGGAAATTGAGAATTTTTCCAAGAAGACTGAGACCAGCCGTCGTGCTCTTCCGGTCGTTGTGCCGTCGCATAGTCGCGAGATGATCGGAACGCGTCTAAAACCAGTGCTCGAGCCGAGGAAAGTTTCTCACTGGTGCTGTGAGAGTGATTCAGAAGATGTTTCGTAGGGCACTCCGGTGTAGTCATCCTCTGACTAATCCGCAAACAGAGTAAAAGGAGAAAAGTCGCGCACGTATCTAGCCGGTGTCCAATTAAGGCTTTCATCGCTCGTCACTGAAAACTCGTAGCTGCGAAAGGAGCTTTTCCTTCTGTTCCCCGCTTCTCCTCTCTTTCTCTCGTTCTCGTGCGTACTACCGTTAGAAGACAGGACACGAAAACGCGCGACGTCGATAAGGAAAGCGAGAAAAAGCAGTTTGACGTTCTGCCTGCGACTGCTCGGATCATATGACGGGACGTTGTGTTTGAAACATTGGAGTAATACGAGATTCCATGCGTAATCGTGTTATCGATAGACAACCTGCTACGTTAACACCCTACCCTGATCGTTTTTAAAATTGTAATTACAATTTTCTATATTACAACTCCTAAAATATACGTACGATACGTTTTTCATTATTTTGGGAAAAGTCGTTTAGGATTAATCTTCCTTCTGGGCATGAAAAAATTCTTTTCTCGAGCTTGCAGAAATTCATTACGAGCTACGGGATTTGTATTGATCGACTGGATAGGTTCGATAGAGTCCTCGCGGCCGATCCCATCGTCACAGAAATTCCATCTTTCGTTAAAGTTTAATTCGACGAGCGTCCGACGGGTCCCGTTCGCTCGATCCTCGGCCACCGCGCGAAGCCTTCTCGAAACTGACATTTAACGAGCACAAAGGAGTTTTTGCGACGACTCTCGGTAGAGACAGAGGGATGTTTAATGCGTCGACGATAAGTAGACGAGAACGGGGGAGGTTGATCCCCGTGTAACGCTATTTTTGTAAAGCCCCGTTTATTGCCGGCGCGCGTGAGCCACGCCAAAGATACGACAAAAACATCGGATCACTCCCTGCACCCGCAATCTGCTACGTTTCTCTATAACGACCCACAGTAAACGTTTCGTCTTTATTTGTATTAAGCTTCTGAATTTTTTCTTGTACGTTGACTTTTTCTTTTAACTCTTACAAGCTTTGTAGTCCAAGTGAACTGCCACGTTTGTTGTATCTTATTCGGAATGATGGTATTGAAATTGCAGCATAAAAACATATCTCTCCGATGCTGCACGAGTGCTTTAAAAACGTATTTTCTATAGTTTACCTTAAAGCAGTGTTTTCCAAACTGTCGACATCTGTATACCCCTAGTGTAATTTTCATAACACTAAGTACCCCTCGTCAAGAGAAAAAAAAATACATATACTTTAATAATAATCAAAATATATTTATTTTCTTTTTTTTAGTACATAAACAAAATAATGATAAACGAGAAATAAAATTCATACATAATAAAATATAAATAAAATAAAAGTTATATTATAAATAAAATTCATTATAATCAATAGGAACAATGAAATTGCTTGTGTTAAGACGGCAGATCATCGTAAGTTGGTCCCTGATTATCAATTTCAATCTGAGATGCAGTATCACGTTCAAAAGTCTGTTCCTTTTCCTTCACTTAATGTCTACAAATGCTGAAAAAGCAACTTCACGTAGACACGAAGTTGGAAAAGGCGATATGTGTTTCAGGACTTTCTCTGTTAAAACTAGATAGACGTGTTGCACTTGCAACCAGAATGATGTTAAAGTAGACTTCTTATGTTTCCGTTTTAAGAATTCGTCTGAAACTTATTCCAACAATTGCTCTTTTTCCGGATGCGGTAAACCTTCTGGCATGGATGTTGGATTAATGTTTAATACATTATCCATTCAAAGTCCGGCGTGGCACGTACCCCTACCAGACTTTTCCCGTACTCGTACCACACTTTGGGAAAAACTGTGTTAAAACAATAAAAAAATATAAAAATTTGTCAAATTTCATTTCGCGTGCAGATTGGCTCAGAAAAGAAGTGAATTTCCTGCGCCTGTAATAGTTAAGCCGTACGATTCTACGAATGAAAAGTAATCTACCCGGTGTAAAGTTCAGTAACAATACCACCGCGTTCTCACCGCTATTCGAAAGTCAGAAAAGGAGGTTTCCGGTAAAGATGCTCGTGAGTAGACAACGACGTGGATTATTCTTTACTTTCACGTTTGAAGCTGGAGATCGCTCCGCCGTAGGTCCGAACCTACCTTAACGGAGAGCGATCTAATTGCGTAGAACAGGGTGAACGCACAATTACACTAAGTGCGTGCTACTCCGTTTCGTCCTGTATTTGTCATCCGAGACTCTCCTCGGTCCGAGAGAGCACTTTCTACGCGCGCGTGTTCTTCCTAAATTCGCGCGAGCTCAAACGCTTGTACGCGCTACCGCGCCACTTTGTCTCTATCCTTACAAAATCACCATGCTCTTCAGTTTTATTCGTCTGGTCGCTCATAAATATTAATCACGGAAATTAATACTGATTCAGGCGAAGAGCCGATTGTATTGGGTCGTCCAGAATGTTCGTGCCGATTTTAAAGGTTATTGAAACGCAGCACATTTAAATTTTGGTATACATTTATTAAATTATATAGGTGCCATTCTGGTCCACAACCTTTCTCCATCTTTCAGGCAAAGGTTGTAGAACAGAATGGCACCTATATAATTTAATACATGTATACCAAAATTTAAATGTGCTGCGTTTCAATAACGTTGAAAATCGGCACGAACTTTCTGGACGACCCAATAGTATCTGTCGGAGAGTCCAAGTCAAACTTCTCTTATCACGATTAGAGGAAGTAGGAATAAGCAAGAACGAAAGAAAGCAAAACTACATATATTGCATCCATTATATATACATTGTAAAAAGTACAAGAAGCACGCAATTCACGTTATAATGAGAGAGCCTGACTCGAAGCCCGTGCAAAATAAAATGAAAATATGCCGAATAACAAATGTAAACAACGAAACAACAAGTAAAACACTGACAATCAAGATCATCCGAAACGAAGAGGTAACTCGTGGTCGGCAGCAAGAAGATGCTTGTAAGAGAGCACGTTGGAAGAACAATGCGGTTGAAAATCGTATTGCAACAGAGTGCGAATGCGAGTATATGCGCGTATGGCCCAGGACTAATCCAATAGGGGCGAGAAAATACGCTCGCATTTAAAAAAAAAAAACAACCAAGATCTGTGTACCGTTGTCGTCGTGGTCGTCGTCTCTCGAACGACGACGACGAGGACGACGCGCATTCGTCGCGTTGCGCGCACAAAACCGGTCGTCGGCAGTGTCTGTCGTTGCGTGGTCTATGCACGCATCTGATTCTCCCTTTCTCTCTTCCAAGTCTCCACTTCCATCTTTTTCTCTCTCTCTATCGGTTCTGTCGTGTACTAGCGCTCGTAGTAGAGACCTCTCCTCCTCTTCTTCGTGCAACATGCGTACGCGTCGAACGTAGGAGAGGATCTTGAAGCTTCGCGGCTTGTGAGGGAGAAAAAAGCAATGGAGGAGAGGAGGAGAATGGTGGAGGTACGAACGTAACAACGAGGTCTCGGGAATGGTGAAGAAAGAGAGGGAGCAAGAGGAGGTGAGGTTGTCAAAAGAGGGAAGAGGAAAGGTGGAGAGGAGGAAAGGCAAGCGAGCGTGTAGAGTGCCGTTACAACGTCCTCGCCGTGTAGGAATGGCCAAAGAGGGCTCTCTCGATAAACTCGAGACCTGCATCGCCAGCAGCGTGAGCCGCAACCACGGTGCGTCGCTTGTCGCGCGCGCGCTCTCGGCCTCAAACCAGAATAGAGGAGAGAGAGAAGCACCGGTGGAAGATTCGCCACGATGACGAAGTGCACGCGGAATGCTTTTATCTGGAGGATGGGGAGAAGCGTGGGGGAGCACGCCCGGAGTTTCCGAATTGCTTGAGAATAGAGGGGGACCATCGTTGCGTGGAATCCTTCGATTTGCGCGAGCACCAGGGACAAAAGAAGATTGTGGGTAGGTTGTAAAAATTTGGGGAGTCGTTGTTCGACGTTGGCACGACTTTCGCGAATATTTTAAATTCGACGTGTAATATATGTAGAACTCGAGCCGAGCTTCACGAGCGCTGTTTATTTATCATTCTTTATTGTACTCGTTCGCGGATATTACACTGGAAAAATTTTATTCTCATCTTAAGAATTTACCACTTAATTTTAGAATATTTCTTACTCAAATAAGCAACAAGATATTCTTAACATAACCTGGTGAAAGATTTGTATGGATATATTTCCTTTATAATTATTGGAAACGAAAGTCTTAATGAAATGCTTCACTCTTGGTATTATCGAAAATTACACGATCCGTATCTTGAAATCGGAATGGGTTGAGAAATGTAGTCAGGAGAAAAAGTTACAATTCATATGTATTTCTATTACTTGTAAATATCTCCGTTAAATCGCCTAAATCCTCTTCTTCACTTCGTCACTTCTTCATCCACATTTCTTGCATAACATGTGTCATACGCGAAGTATAACCCAACTTAACCGAATACCGACACGCAGATGGATTATTCTTAATTTAAGAATATATTCCAAAAACCGTCATATTCATAAGAAAATATTATCTATTAAGAATATCCATTAAGATGAATTATTAAGTTTGTATTTTAAGAATACGATTTCTTCGGTGTATGCGATTAGAATTGATTATCGTAGACGCTGCAATGTTTCAAGTCGACGAGTAAACATTGGAATTCGTAAACCGACGTTATCAAGAATCGTGCTTCTCGTCAATAGCTATTATCGTACGTCGAACCCCATTTTCGGTCGATACACCCCCAACGCAGGATTCTCTTGGTACGAGAACTCTAGTTTTTAGTTACGAAGGAGAGCGGTAATATTCGATGAAAGAGCTTGCTAATTGTCGCGCGGTACGACGTGCCAAGCGCGCGAATGCCATTCTCCATTTTGCAGAGGAATTTGCTGGATTGGCAACGAGCGTCGTTATATTTTGAACGCTTAGCGGCTGGGAATAGTTTCCTTCGCCCATTCGGCCACTCTCGAGCACGCGTAATAACATTTGATTTTCTTTTCAAAATTTCTTTTCGACTCGTGCGAGGAAGAAGACTCGAAAGAAGAATCACCGAAACTGTTTCTATCGTTCTACGATGGCGTTGAAAGCTCGTAAGTCGCGGCTTGGGAAAATCGTGAAATATTCGTCGTCGAAGGGACCTGTGAGAGACGAGTTCTCTGTCGAGAGGGTCGAGCATGCGTGTATTAATCGGCGTGCCAGACACACGCTAATATCCCGCCCCCGTTGGCCGAGTCCACAGGAATGCAAATTGAAATGCCGGGTGACAGACACGAAGGGGGAGGAGGTCACGTCGAGTTTTGTAGCGAGCAGCATGCCTGGCTTCTCCAATTCGTTCGACCGAGACTTGTAAAATTGGAGTCCGTCGTGTCGAGTGGCAGGATAAATTCGTGCCGATTGAGAACGACGGGTTCGGAATTCTTCGCTAGTATGCGAGGCGCAACTTCCGGTGGAACGCGTCAGTCGGACGCGGAATACTAATCCATCGAGCGATGGAAATTTTGGGTATCCACGTAACCGATCAGACAGACGAAGTTGATTTTCGCGACGCGAATAATCGCGAGTAAATCGCGAGAGGAAGCGTGGAAGTTTTTACAATTCTATTAGAAATTATATGCACGACGTTAGTTTACCTTAGAAATGTGTGAATCAAGGTTTTTTAATACGAATCGAGTCGAATTTGTAAAAAGAAGTTCGTATGGAATCGAATTGACAAAAATATCGCCGAATCGAATCACCCACATTCCTAATTCGAATAATTGGCACGGCTCTACGCGCTGAATGCGCAATAGAATTCAACGGATTCTACGTCTTCCTACGTGGTTCCTTGATCCGAATTCGAATTGCAGTGATTTGACCTTATCGAATCTTTCGAATAATTCGCACATCTCTGGTTTACCTCGACAAGATCGTTCGATTTTGCGAGATGCAAAGGTTTTCAATGAAACTGGGTCGAATATTGCACCCTATCGAACACCGCGATTTATAAAGACCCGTTACGTAAGGAGAGGGCTGCTCGCTCGGAGCATTACGTTTCCGCCGGATTTTTCTCTTCCTCTGGTCTCTCGGTCCCGCACCTCCACTCCACCAATCTCAACGATCTTTGGCCCCTTCCGAGCTCTCGACGATAGCACGACGCCGGCAAATGTCACGACGTCGATATTTTCCATCGACGTTGTTCCACGGTCCGCTCGTGAGCTCTCTCGACTAGATTGTGGCCGATTCTTTCTGGGACTCGCGTCGATCTTCTCGAGCGAATCACGCTCGCTAAAATTCCGCGGTTTGTTTCGTTCGCGGATAGAACGATTCCTGGTGGACCGTGCAAGCCGGGCGCACGGGATACACCCGCTTATCGATCACCAACGGTGAAAGTGACTCTTCCGCCGTTGATACAAATTTAGAAAGTCGAGCGAGGTCGCCTTCCCGTTTTGCTCTCGCACGATCGGCCAATATATAGAGCATAAGCGTCTCTCGGTTCTGCATATAGGCGAGCAGGATGTTAGGAGCCGGACTTCCCGCGAGCGAACGGTACTCTTCGAGGATTGTCTTCGCGTGCCACGAAACCACCTACTTTCCACGTGTATATCGTATCATAGCTCGGTATCGTAATTTCGCGAGATGCACATTGGTTCTTCGATGCTTGGATAGACACTTAACACTATTTCTACCGGGATTTTGTATATACCTGTTTCGACCAAGAGGTGTCTCTTCGTGTCCAGGATCAGCTGCAGGAAAATGATACCTCTAAATTAATTTAACAACTAATATACGAATAGCGAATGTTATAATTAGCTTTGTTCATGGTGTGTCTAGGTGGCGCTAGGGGCCTACCTTTATATTTTTCCCTATGTCACGTCTCTTTTGGTTATAGTCTTTCTTCGACTATCTCTCACTTAACGCAGAATAAATATATGTTCTGGAATAAGGGAGTGTATTATACTAAAGAACTGACTCCTAAATCAAATACGTAACAGTGAAAGAAGTGATTGAGGAAAGATGATTCAACTTGGAAAATAAATTTCAAATACAATTTGAGAAGGTGAGTTTTGACACCTTTGGTAGAAATAGTGTCAAAGTGGTCTTCTCGCTTCACGGATGTCAATGCGACGCTGTTCGAATCTGTCGGTAATTTCAATCGAAATTTATAACTTTATATCGCCCACATATAAAAGAGACCGAACTCGGTCGACGTTTATCTAAGAATTGGCACCGCATTAAATCGGCTTGCCAATTTTCTCGAATCGCTATCGAATTATTATTTATTTGTTCGTTTAAACGGAGGATCCCTTTTAAATCACAAAGAATCCGTGTATAGTACAGGAATAATAATGATCTAAATATAATAATAAAATGAATTTTCAAAAAGGAAGATAAAAGAATTTACATAAGCTATCAATTGGACTCCTAACCAAGCCGGTGATTATATAGAGCTCAAATAACAAGTAACTAATAAGTAATAATAAATAATGAAAGTACTGTGATTATCAAGCTATGCAATAAAACAGGTTTAGGAAAAAAAACAGAAGAATGATAAAAGAAAAAATAAATTTTCATCAGCTATGTAATTGGGGTTCTAATAAAGCCGACTTAAAAGATAAATTTGAACCGCTAAAGAAATTAACACAATTTGATGATATCTTGATTAACAGAAATATCCTTGTAATTACGTTACTACGTCCAAATTGAGACGCGAACAAGAAAGGCGCAAATATTGGCGGAAAATATCCCTGATCTCCGATCGATTGAGAATCCCTGACGGATTTACTTCTCGTGCACGCGACCGTCGACCTCTGTCCCGCACGCTTACCTATAAAGTCAACGTGACAGATCCGTGTCCATTGTCTCGCGGCGCTAGGCGCCACGTAGATTTGCATTAAAGTCTCGCCTGGTCTAACGTTAACACACGAGGATAAGCGCGTGCTACCACCACTACCGAGCTCCACGACTTCAATGCGCGAAACTTTTCCTCGCTACTTGGCTCGAGGTGTTCTCCATTGTCTCTCTCTCGATCTCTCTCGGAAAATAATAACGTGTGGTAATAATTAGAGCCCGAGAGGACGACGTCGGCGTCGCGACGCGACGCGTTTCGCTCATTTAGAAACCGGTTCGCCTTTAAGGATACGAGAGCTACGCGGCCGAAGCTAAGATCCACGGAGAGAACTTAAGGTAACGCGTCCTGTCCACTTTCAACAGATTTCTGTTCGTCCCGATGACCGGTATTCGGCCTCGTGCGGACACGAGTGGAAGGAGAGAACGAATTGGAGCTTTCACGAGGCCGAGAGACTTGCTTCCTATCCTTCGAAGGCGGAAGGATAGCCGTCGTCTCTCTTTTCCTCGGATCCCTCTGCTTTTTAAAAACAGTATCGAATTGCGGTTGTATACGCGCCGCTGCTTGCTCTCTCTCTCTCTCTCTCTCTCTCTCTCTCTCTCTCTCTCTCTCTCTTTCTCTCTCTCTTTCTCTCTTTCTCTCTTTCTTTCTCTTTTTCTCTCTCTCCCTCTCTCCGTAACGCGTGACTTTCTCTGCGTGGAGAGTATCAGGTGGAATTCCTAGGCGCATCTGGATGCATCTCCCTCGCCGTGCACCTGCCGCGTGCCAGGTAAAAGGAGGCGGGCGGAATACCCTCGATTCTCCTCGCTTGGATAGTCGAGGAACTCTCAGCTAAGATCTCCCGAGATCCGTTCATTAAGGTCGAGGAGCGAAGATGTATACGTACGAGTAGAGATTTCTGTTTGCTCGAATTAGGGGAATTAGGAGACCGTGCGGGGATTTCAGCGGGAGGAGGGAAACGCGAATGATTATCCATCGGCGAAAGAAGAAATCTTCCGCGTGGCTAATGGAAATTACGCGTGCCCGCGAGCAGAGGTTTACCGTTGTCTCTCTAAAGTTCGCTGGGATTTTGCGCCCAGAGCGGAACGGAGAGATTTTTTTTTTCCTTCGTCTTGCTTTTATGAAGAGCGTGCGAGGTCGCGGCACGAAAATTTTCCATTGCCATTTGTTACTTACACTTTGACTGTCACGATGGTCAGGTGTGACAGCAACTTATTTTCCCTGTGGCGCCGCACTGTGGGCATAAAGTCGTTTCTTAGTGTCAAAAGGCATTCAGAATGGATTGCGATGAAATTAGTTTTAAAATACGCGTTATTTATTATACTATAGCGGAGACCTGCACTTTTTTTGACATTACAATTTGTTAACCTCTTCGGCTGGAAAGATGTGCTATGCACGTCGCTTGTTATCCGCTTCTAAAGTTGCAAAGACGAGCTACGCCATTTTGAATTTTGAAACTTGTATCACGGTTTCGTGATCAGCGAACCCGAAAACTCTTGTATATCAAGATAGAAGGAATTATGAACACCCTAACCAAAATATGATTGCGAAAAGTTTCGAACAATTTCGATTTTGTATTAATTAACAAACTGCAATATCAAAAAAAAGTACAGGTCTCCGCTATAATACGATAAATAACGCGTATTTTAAGACTAATTTCATTGCAATCGGTTCAAAATTCAGTCATCGAGCGACTTTTGGCACTAAAAAACGACTTCATCCCATAGTGAGCCGGTGACGTCTAGAAAAAACCATTAAAGAAATTATTACACTAACCTAATTTGCAGCACCGGAAAGATCATCTACTAACAAAAAAAAAGACACAGACAAAAAATGCAAAGTGTGGCGCCACGAGAAATCCATCGAAAATCAGTGTGGTAGTTGAACTGTTAACCCTTAATCTCAGTGCCCTTGTAAAATCTTTTTATAATGGAGTGACACGAGAAATGCACGTTCCAATTGGATAATTTGGAACCCTTTTTTGTCCACGTGATTTTTAGCGTTGCTTCACGCGAGATTGCGAGATGTAAGGATCTTAAACGAAGGAGACGGATACTTGTGCAAGGTGTATTAAAAGGAGTCTCATAAGGGTCAAGGAGATCGTCCTCTTACGTGGCACGTTCTACTCCGGTGCCAGTGATGAATGAAGCGGAATCGTATAATGAGGGAGAAATTATTTAATGAACGAAAGACACGAGTCCCATTCTTCGGTTGCATTTAAGATCGATGAGAGAGCGTGGGACGCGCGAAATGAACACCACTGACGACACAGAGAAGCCAACAGTCGCTCGCGAAGTAGGCACTGACTACTACCAGGCATTGCACACTACCAGCGGCGGTCCGCGCAACATTGAATGCCTTCTTGATTACCACGGGGTGAAAGCAAAAAGAACCTTTCTCGCGATTCGTCCGGCTTTCGTGCAATCGCTCACTTGCAAATTAATCGCCCGCTGTACCTCTCGAAAGCTGTCTTCGGGGGCGTCGGAGATTATTGTTATTAGCAAAATGCACGTGCTTCGGGATGCTTCCAGAGAAGTTGCACGGACACGTGGGAGGATAAAAGGAAAATCCGCAAGAACGAGTAATTGACGAGGGTCTAACGAGGGTGCCGGCGATTTACCTGAAATATCGGGTCACTGAGAAATCTGTTGATAGAAATCTATCTACCACGGTAAAGGATACTTCTTCGCGGTCCGTTCAATTTTCACTTTATCTTTCGCGTATACTCTCGACAACGCGTCTTATTCTTATTTTTCAAATCTCCGGTGAACTAGATGCAGACGTGGACCAGTGTGCTTGACGCTTTTGGTCAAACATTGATTCTAACGCTATTTCTACCAAACGTGTTAAAAAAACACCTTCTCAAATTGTATTTGAAATTTATTTTCCAAGTTGAATTATTTTTCCTCAATCACTTCTTTCATTATTCGTATGTTAGTCGTTAACCACTTGCGCTGGCAAAAAATTCACCGATGCGTGTATCAGAACGGTCCAGTGTAACTCGCTGGGAGGCGTCACGCAGTGTTCGATGCCTCAGAGAAATCGGAAAAGGATTTATATTTTCTAAAGTAATTTATTGCATTGCGACGTGCATATCACGTCGTTGGCGATTCTGCGACAAAAGCATTACGACGTGCGCAGCACATCTTTCCAGCGCAAGAGATTAAATTAATTTAGCGGTATGATTTTCCTGCAGCTCGTCCTGGACCCAAAAAGACACCTTTTGATCGAAACAGGTATATACAAAATCCCGGTAGAAATAGTGTTAATAAACCGAAGACGATTCTTAATAACAGCGAACACGATGCTCACTTGCAAGGAAAGAAAATCTGAGGATGTCGAAGGCGTCTCGACAAATCGCACACGGAGAAACCTAGGTTAATAGCCGCGTGGGGTAGGGTAAATCCTCCCTACCCTCTGGAAATGGCCAGCCGACATTGGGGGAGCATTCCGATCAATAAAACGGAAGAGAGGACGCTTCGTGCTTGGGGTGCTTCCAGACGCATTCCAACGTGCTCTCGGAATTTCTTCGTGCGTAATCCTCGTCGGTCTGTCTCTCGCGATAAAAATTCAAAAAATAATATTCTTTCCTCCCCACACCTCGTTTTTTTATCAACGCGAGAATGCACGAGAGACGATGGACGATTTACGTAACTGGGTGTCAGAAGTTGTGTTTGCGACGGATGTAAATTAGAGTTAACAACGTCGGGAGAACAACGTCCTCGACAGTTAGAAACGCGCATTAGCATTAATGCATGCCGCGAGGCCTAGCATTACAATGGCGCGTTCAAAGTTGGCTAAGGAAAATGTACAAAGGAACTGTTTACCGATACAGCTATGGGACGAGCTATGCAAAAGTTTGGTCGAGTAAGGACCACGACTCCCTGGTTCTCGTTTACACGCGAGAGTTGTTACGGGATAATCACAGTGCTAATTGCCATTCATTAGTGGACCTTGTCCAATCACGTCTCTTTAGGGAATTTACGGAAGTTACACGAAGGACGCGTAACGAATTTATACGGGGGAGAGCAAACTATGCACCGAAACGCGCTCTTTCATTTTTCGCGTGAATTAAACGTGACATTCTCTAGAATTAACTCGGTGTCCCCATGAATATTCATCGACTCCCCAGCCACTCCTATCGGGGGCAGCCGCATGTTTTAAATTTAATACCTCCATAATTAGACCTCGGATGCGACTTCCGTTAATGAAATTTTCTCCGGAGGCTGTCTTCGAGAACGACCGTTGTTGAGCCACTTTTTCGTTCGACCACGGAGCGCTGGGTTCCGAACAATTCTCGAATAGAATTGTGCGGTGGTCGTTGAATTCGGAAATTGGCCGAGGACGAGGTTCGGTATAGAATTTTCGAATAGAAAATGTGTATTGTAACGTGCGAACGAAGTACGGCCGAACGTATGGCCGAGGTGTGCGTACCTGAAATATTGTGAAACGCCGCGGAGTTCGGTGTCGAGTGTAAAGTAGCACGCCTAGGCCGCCGCGCGTAGCAGTGAACATCGAATTTCATTCGTTCCAAGTACTCGGCTTTCCCAACCTTTATTCGGCGGACAATGGACGATATAGAATCCTACAGAAAACACCGGACGTCCGGTGACAATGGGCCATGGAAGGCTGCCTCTCGATGGGACGAGATACGCTGTAAAATCGCTTTCGACAAATAGCTCTTGCCGCGCTCGCGAGACTCCATCAGCGCTCTAAAGGAACTTTCAAATTATAGAACAGAAGGAGGTTCGTAAGGTGTGGCGTAGGTACAAAAGTGCGATTGATGGAACGAAGCTTCTTGCCATTGATATCCTCGGATCTCTAAAAGAAATGCACTGGGAGAAAAAAATGGTTGGGTTTACTATAATCTCAGTATATTTTATAGTTAAATTTGGCGGCAAACATATTTTTATAGTTCACTTAACCATAGAAAATATAGTAGAATGAACGATTTATACAAATGGTTATATCATTAACTATTGTTCCTGTTACCATATGTATAGTAAAATGTGCTATGTGAGTATAGCTAGTTCTATCACTATGTACGAGATATTCTGGTAATATTAACTATATAACATAGTTACTTTTCGTACCGTTATATATTTTCAACCATACTATATTTTTAGTTGAAATAACCATGATCTTGGGTAAAAACATAATATAGTTGTTTATACTATGCCTCTATCGTGATTATTACCGACATTATGGTAACATTTACCACAAGTATGATATTTCCAACCATAATTTTGTTACTATGCCATTATATTTAGATATATCATATACTTTTCTCTCAGTGTGGAAACGGTAGGTTCCACCAAACGATAAATGTCATTTTCGTTTAGTAGCAATCTTGCCCTCAAGCTTACGCGTCTTCGTGGTGGTAGAATTTTGCGGGGAAGAACAAAATCGAGAAAGAATTCAACGACAGCACACCCTCGAGCACCAATTCAAATTTAATCCGGCGAACTATTAAATTCTCGTTACGCCAGATCCAATCGCTAATGATGAAATAATCCGACGCTACGAGTGCACTCGCCTATCGTGCAATTTTCTCGAGAGAATTCGCGTTATTAGGAAATTTACGCGTTAACTACACGGTAGAATTCCATTCCTAGACTCGATGAAATGTTCGAACGCGGTGCGCTCGATTTATTTGAGCTGATCGCTGTGGAACGAGATGATTCTCCGCTCCTTTCTCACTCTCTCGTTGCCAGTAGTAGGGCGCGATTAAAGTGTTTATAATAGGATTGCGAGGGACGTTTAAGCCTACCACTAAATCAGCCTTGTAATTCGAAACGTAACATTTAATAACGCTCCTCTTGCTTTTGCGAAACGACGACGAGAGTGGAGAGAGGAGGGGATCGAAGCGTGCACTTTTACCGTTAACACTGTCCAGAAGAAGCGTGTAACCTCGCGTGAGTAATGAACGATTACGCTAACTCGATTTTCCAGCTGGGAAAGGGTGTAATTCCGTGCTTCGATTCTCGCCAAATCGTTTTCATACCCCCGGAGCTATCGAATTAATCACAAGTAAATTGATAATATCACCTGATCGCCTTTCAACGGTAACTAACGTGAATGAGGGAAAAATTTACCGGATTATTTTTCCTTTCTTTTTCTGCACGTGAGACTTCTCTTCGAGCACGTATTACTTGTACAGGGAAGATGCGTGGTATCGCAATACATTTTCCTGCAGATACACGAAAACTATGCTTTCCTCTCGTACGTTTGCCGCGAGTTTCGAAGGCCTCGAGCGCAGGATCGTAACAATACCGTACCGTGGTAGATTAAATCTTTTGGCAGCTGCCTGTAAGCTTTGTGCTTATTTCCGACTGACCTGCTTCGACCATCGAAGACACGAGAGAACGCGTACCTGCACCTTTTTGGTCTTGAAAGCTCGCAGTTTATTTTCACTCCTTCGAATAGACTCACCGTCTCTCGGATCGCGCATCGACGTTTCGGAACTAATGGAAAAATTGGCGTAGCACGCGAAAATGTTTCCGAATATCGCGTTACACCATCGTATTTCGTTCCAGCTGCGCAAATATTTTTCCCCGGCGATCGCGTCTCTTTGGCGTCGATATTAATTTGTCCCAGATCGCGCGTGCGTTATCCGCGAAAAGGTATTTTTACGAGTGCGCACGTAGTGTCTCGTTTCTTCTCCACGGCTACAATAGCGAAAAGGCCTTGGATTATTTGGTGTGCGAATGCGGAGGCGGACAGGCGCGGTTGGCCCATTCATCGTTCAATGTCAGCTCATTTGGCAAAAACGTAAGGCCGTTTCACAATTAATGCCATCCGCGGGCCAATAAATCGTCCTGATGTTTCGCGGAAGCGCTAAGAAAACGCGTTGAAAATGAACGCGGTGGCAAACGAGAACAGCTGAGACAAGCGATGCGGAACATGATGTGTAGTCGCGACATAAGTGTGACCCTTATGCGTATCAATTATCGGGCATAGCCGTTCCACCGGATCGTAAATAGAGAGAGATGAGAGATGAGCGCGTCGAGAGGTGGGATAGTGAGAGGAAAAAGAAAAATCTCGTCCCACGGAGAATTCTTTTTCCAAGCGGCCACCGAAAGCATCCGCCTCCGCGCGTTCCTCGGCTCCCGTGAGACGTAGGCAGGGTCGTTGACCTCATCCTTGAGGTCCTTAAGGTGCAAAAACGTACACGCGATACCGTTGCCGTGCATCTCCGCGCGCGCTGCTGCCACTCGGTGCACCTGCCTGCCTCTCCTCGCTCGTGTTGCCCGTGCGTTTCCTCCCATTCCTGCTGCAGTCACGGCGCATGCATTCGACGATGCACCGAAGCAGAGAGAGAGAGAGAGAGACGCGAGAAGAGACGATGGCGGGCGAAAGCGCCGCTTGTTGGGGTCGCTTGAAAGAATTCGCGGAAGTTGAGTGCTCGAGAGAGAGAGGAATCCTGTCCTTTTGTCCTACCCGAAGATTCAAGGTCGCCCACTGACGCCGATACTTTTTTATCCTAATCAAAATTGGACGGTGGATATTGACGCGGGGATTAACCCTTTCAGGGCTGAGTCGTCTGAAGTTAAGCGTGTGCTGTGGACTGCCCTCTTTTTTTGATAACGTCCATGCTGGGCTGGGCAACTTTGAAACTTCATTTCACAAAAGCATACTTAAACGCATTATCTTTTTATATCTCTAAGCTTACGAGTATCAATCATCTATATTCGTTCGTAACCTAAATTTAATGGTTATGTGAGAACGCATATTGTGCGTTCATAGCCTAAATTGAATGGTTGTGTAAAAACGCATATTGTGCGTTCATAGCCTAAATTGAATGGTTGTGTGAGAACGCATATATGCGTTCATAGTAGTGGTGGAGAACTATGGATAGTACTATCGAGAACAATTGATAGTTTACAATCAACTATCGATAGTTTTCGATTATTCAGTCCGATTTCCCATTCGCCATTGGTTTCCTGACAAGACGATTCGAACTTCGATGCTTTCATTTCAACCCTTAAAGAAATAGGTTAAATAGTACATTTTTTTGTAGCGACGGAAGGTTTTTATTTTCAAAAATTTAAT
Source organism: Tiphia femorata (assembly GCA_944319695.1). NCBI lineage: Eukaryota > Metazoa > Arthropoda > Insecta > Hymenoptera > Tiphiidae > Tiphia > Tiphia femorata. The sequence goes on from OX090899.1 coordinate 7,104,311, forward strand.
TTTTGTTGTTGGGTAAGTATATTATTGTACATAGTGTATATGTAGTAATACAAGCCATCAATACTTGAAATCTTAAATTAGTGTTTTTGTCTACATAAGCTAAATATCTAAAAATTTAAACAGAAGATTCACTTTGATAGATAAGGGACAAATTTTTCTTCTTCCTAAAACCAGAAACGGATTGCGAAAATTTAAAGAAACTTGTATTTGTAACCGAATTTAAAGTTATTATCTCGATTTATTCACTCTTGATATTATGCTTATCTTTTTGAATAATTCATATTTAAATAATGCGATCTTTAAACTGAATTTACACTAAAAACCCGAATAATTATTAATTTCTTTAAAAAACACACTATAATCAAAACTATCGATAATTATCGATCGCCGCGACTATCGATAGTTCTCCACCTCTAGTTCATAGAGCTGACAGGGTTAAAAGACAAGTGAAAGAAACTTTATCGTCGGTTTCGATTGAGAATCGCCCCGGCTCTCTCCTCTATTTAAAAAGGGAAGCGATTGCACGGTCGTTCGACGAACGATATCTCTCCCACCAAGCCTGCTTTTTTATCCAGACGTGGGATATCGTTCGGCCAGTTACTACCGCGGTCTCGTTTAACTATTTACTTTCGAAGGATAGTTAAGTCATTACGTGCTGGATGGGTAGCTCTCTAGCCGGCTGCCTGCCGTATCGCTATGCACCGCTGATTATGCAACCTTCCTGCGAAAGACCGCTAAACGATCAGCGGCGCGGCACCGACGAACGAGCTAGCGGGTGCAGCTTTTCCTGGTCGATTCTAAGCCGACGCGCGTTGCTTTAAATAAACGTAAACGCGACGTACCGACATTCTGGCACGGAAGCTCGTTTCGAATCGACACGCGGCCGCGGCGCATCGGGAAAATATAGCCCATTTAACGAGTCCTCGAATTTTCATCGCGGTGATACGCGCCTCGTTCGGAACGTTGCATTAAACATTTAACGGGTTTCTCGTTCTGTACCTTTATCGGCGGAAGATCGCGGGATTGAGCGCGCACACTCAGCAGGATATCGTAAATAAAATGCCTCCCAGGAGACTCAAAGCACCGGGAAAGGAGAGGAGGGAAAGGTTCCTGTCTTTTTTCCTCTCTCTCTCTTCAATCGGCGAAAAGTGCAGGTGGAATGCGGTTGAAGGGTAAAATAAAGAATTTTAGCGCGCTCGAACGTCGAGGAAAAATCGAGGGAGGTGAAACTGAGAGAGAGAGAAAGAGAGAGAGATATAGGAGGGAGGTAGAAAGACAGCTGGATTATGTAAGAGCAGGAATGCCTGACCTCACACGAGTGGCCACACCGGTGTGGTCACGTGTTCGGCATACGCTTAAACGTTTTGAAAGGTCTTGCCCGATTGCGTAACCGCGCGCGTAAACCCACCGTGGCGCCCTAACGCACGCCGATTTCCGCGGATCGAAGAATCTCCACGCGCCGAGGATCTCGTCGTTTCAGAATTCCTCTTCTTCTCCTCTCCGAAGCGTTTGCAAAATTATCCAGAAGAGACCGACCACCCTGTGCGAGCCTCCGCAAGTTTTCATCGTTTTCATCTTACGCAACGAAAGTCAAATGTCTCACGTCCACCTGCACGCGAGGAATCTCGACGAGGTTCCTTCATTCTCGAAGGATCCTTCCAACGAAATGTTCGGTCGACGCTTCCTTCTCGCTGTACGAGACGTGCCTTGCCTCCTGTACGCGAATACTACTATCCATGTTGACCGTAGAACCACGAAGAGTCATCGTGATCCGACGTAGGTGTGTCCGCTGGTGTGGGTGTGCTCGTGACCGTTATGCAATTGCGCGAGAGCGCGCTCCGAAAGCATGAAAATAAAACGCGAGTGACCGCTCCGGAGCCCGTGGAGGAGGGCAAAGTGGAAGGAGAGGACGAGATGGAAGAGAGGGTGTCTGGTTCCCTCTCTCTCGAGGTGAAGGACGCATGGGACGCTGCGACAGTTCGCTGTGACCCATTGGCTGATGGTGGCGGGCGCCGGCCGCACCAAGCGGAGTACCGACGTCCTCGTGGCTCCGTTGGGCCTCTCCGGTGGTGGTGGTGATGGTGGTGGTGGTGGTGGTGGTGGTGGCTCCCGCAAAGAATCCGGAATGCCGATTGCATACGCGAGCATTGGCCAATGAGCCGATACCGGTGTGCCGCTGCTTGGCTGGGGTGTCCAGCACCCCGGACACACGGAATTTCGGTACCGGTTTCACGGCCGTCCCAAGTTCGTCGCTCGAGGTCCCTGCGAATTCCAGCGGCGGAGGTGCCCGGGTGGACGAGAATTAAAGAAAGAATACGTACGTTCCATTACTTCGGTGTCAAAGGCGTCAAGAAAAGTCGCGCCATTTTTGTTTCACCACGCACGTACGCGCATCTTGAAAAGGACATATGAGCCCGTTTATTTTGAAAATAGCTCAAGTCCATTTTTTCTTCAAAAATAACATGTCACGTAATTCGTGAATAATTTAGTGCAATAGTTTAATGTTATGATATATCATTTTTTTTCAAAAATGGACTTGAGCCACTTTCAAAATAAACTGCTCATATTTATATTATTACTATTTAATTGTACTTTGTGATTTATATGTTTTTGGGCTCGTCGAACCCGAATCCGATGTCAGATTTTTGAAATTCAGAATGGCGATTCCAATATGGCGGAGCAAAATGTAAAAGTTACGTTTACGTTTTAGTCCATCATATTCGAACCGTCATTTCGAATTTTGGAAATCTGACATCGGATTCAGTTTCGACGATGAGAAAAACCCCCCGAGTATCGGGTGTCATTAAAAAGAAGTAGCTTTTTACGTTTTGATCCGCCATATTAGATCTGCTATTTGGAATTTTGAAAATCTGAGTTCAGATTCGGACTCAGCGACCCTAAAAACATTTATACTAAAATTTCAATGTAGTTTTTCTTTAGAAAAAAGATTCCAACACACTTTTTGGCACGAAAAGGTGTTTTTCGCCCGACGCCCAACTGGTTAAGCACTCCGAGCGACGAATTCGATCTTGACGCGTTTCTCTTTTTTTTTGTTTTCTTAATTCCGAATATTTATGCTATGTCGTAATGCGCAACATATCGGCATTCGATAATTTCGGAATGCGAGACTTTCCTTCCACTCGCGTCGCGTCGCGGGGGATAAAGATCGTGTCGGTCGTTGAATTTTGAAAAGGACGTCGGGCGTGAATGCAATATCGAGAATCCGAATCGTTAACGAGCGAAAGCGTTGCGCAACGACACGAGCTAGTCTGGCGCGCGCTAAAGCGATCTTGATGATCGATTATTTGGGCGGAAAAGTCTCTCGGCGTGCATGCGAAGTTGCATAAATGGCATTTGAGAGAGGCGTGGAAGCCATCCAGCGACTCAAGAACGTCCGTGCCTATTCCCTCCGTATTGGGTAACGTTGGAGGCACCTCCTGCCGTAGGTATTCGCCTTACACGAATGACCTTTGTGTGCACGAGCGTTCTCGCGGAGAATGCAGAAAGAGTTGGAGAACTAGCGTACAAGTGAAACGATACGCCTCCATTAATGTAGAAATAGCAGTGAGCAGCCACGCCTCGATCCTGTGGTGTCCCGCCATTCATGTTACCCTCGCTCGTAATTTTCCCTTTTTCTCTCGAAGCCTTTAGAAAACAGGGCCTCGAATGTTTTCACCTGTGCCTCCAACGCAAGTGTGTCCGCACTAATGAATCCAGAAGTGAATCTCTTTCTCTCTCTCTCTTTCTCAAAACAATTTCGTATTCTCTTCGCGTAAAATGGTCCTGGCGAGAAAATGAATTTTTCTCAAAGTTTCCTACTCGAGTCTCTTCTATCGTCAACCGCACATATCGGGTTCGGTGAAATTCGAGAAAACGCATTCTTATCCTCTCTTTTCGCGCGAGCAGTTGTGTCGGAGACTTGAAATCGGATATTTTTGTCGATGCTTTCTCGACCATAATGGCAATGGACGATGGTCGGTGGCCTCTCGAGAGTATCCTATCGCGCCGCGAGTCTCGTCGGCCATTGCCTACTAGGTAGATACAACTATCGTTTACAACCGTTAACTAGCGTGCAACGGCATTGCACCTACGCGTCGATGCACCTGCGCTCCTGCGATTCCTTTAATTGCGAGCCGGATGCATCACCGATGCATCTTCGTCGGATGGGATGCATGCGAGCGCGGAATGAAACGGGAATCACGGTGGATTTCGAGTGATCCTTGTTGTCCTCGAGAACTCCGTTTAATTTTCCGACGTGTAGAAATGTGACCAAAAAACTATAATTCTTTGGCGACTCTCTCGTCACACTACAAGTTCCATCTGTTATCGGTCCCCGTAAGTTTTTCCATTCAGTTCCACGTAACAGCAGCGAGATTACGGCAGCTTGCACTCGAGGCGAGTCATAATCGAATGCTCGTTTACTCAAGGGCAAAAAAGCCCGATAGCATCTTCGCCACGCTCATCGTCCTCTTCGCGCATCTTTCATTTCCTCTCTCACGCTCGTCAGCGCCTCGACAGTTTATACTTGCGGCTCGTAAATTTACCGATATTTTCAACGCCCGGTGACTTCAACGCGCCACGTTCCCTATGCTTTACGAGTACGCATAAACGTTTCGCTCGACTTCGCGCGGAAAACATTAGTTCTTAGCGCGATAATGTTCTCCAAACGCATTCTCCTTAACCGCATACACCACGAGACACCTGCACTATGGCGAACCCAACTTCGTGCGCTACGTCGAAGTAGAGAGCTTTAAATAAGAGTGACGACAAGAGTGACGTTCCGTCATGTTGTATCGAAATTGTGCGAGGGAGAAAGAGATATATGCTTTCTCTGTTTTGTGCTTCCTTTCTGTTCTATGTGTGAAAAGTGTAATTCAAGCACACCTCTAACCTAAAAATTCTGTATCTCCGAACCCTTCGAGGTACAAACGAAAACAATGGAGGTACAAACGGGTACAAACGATGCTCCTTCGATTGTAAAAAAAAAAAAAATTTGATATCTTAAAGTCGGGTGCCAGGTTCACACAGGTGATTTGTCAAGTGAGCGGCTCATATGTATGTTGTACCCATAGACATAATATACCTATACTGCGCGTTGAGGGAGTGGGGGTAGAGCTCACGTAGAAAAGGATGCACTCTGTTTTGATGTCTGTGCGTTCTCTCTCACTCTCGCGCGAAGGGGGATACGGGAAAACAGTTGCCAATCTAAACGTTTCCCCTTCGCGCGAGAGCGAGAGAGAACGCACAGACATCAAAACAGAGTGCATCCTTTTCTACGTGAGTTCTACCCCCACTCCTGAAATTTGGGAGAACGCACAGTCTAGGTATATTATGTCTATGGTTGTACCATATAGGACTGCACTAAACAATATTTTGTTCATACTCTCCATTTATTTATACGCCGATTAACAATGAGTATTACTACTGTACGTATTGATTTGAGCATTGTTTCCAATGGTACATCAACGAAACTGAAATGTATTTCACACAAACTTGAAATCCGGCGGGAACCGATCGAAAATGGCGGACCAATCAGAAGTGGCAGCTCCTCGTCGTCACTCTTATTTAAGACTCTCTAGGTCGAATCGTGAAATTCGATCTTCTCGACATTTTACTGCTCTCTCGTCGCGAGTAATTGCGCGAACGGGAACACGAGGAGAGGCGTTATCGGATATTCATCATCACCGTAGACTCTGCCGTTTGGATCGGTGTTGCGGCAAGGCGCGAAGCTCACCTGGTGCGTTTGATGCCTGGAGTTGTTCGCGCGAGGGTCTGCTGCTCACCCGCGAAAAGAAAAACTTTCCCGTAGGCCCAATTCCCACGATCCTTGGACGGGGGGGCTCGTGCTCTCTCGGCAGGCGCGAGTACGTGCATCCTGTGCACAATGCACCGACATCGGTGCGACGTACAGGAGTAGGGGAAAAGGATAGCCCCTGGCGCGGTAGTAGCGCGAGCACGCGGGTGCATTCCCTTGTGAAGAGAAGGTGAGATGTGTGGAGAAGATCGTAGAGACCTGCTACCATTGACGCGCACTAGGATCCGAAGGGACGGAAAAAGGCAAGGGCAGGCCTCTCCGGTACCTGCGCTTTGCCTAGAATCACCGTGGAAAATATTTGCTCGGTTTTCGAAGCTGTCCAAGATCCACGGAATATCTTTGTGTGTTCCTTGACCGAGAGAAATGAAAACTCTCTCTCTTTCTTTCTTTCTTTCGTTGAATATCGAACGAGTCGATCTCGGTGTAAGAAGAATGGAAAAAAGAAGAAGTGAATTTGATCGTACACAGCGACGAAAGTCCTATTTGGACGGCCGAGTAAATGAATACAATGTAGAAACGCAGGGCAGGAATAAGGTGTACTATGTACCACCGTGTATCTATCCCCACTCGTGGATCTTAACCTCTTAGGCACGGCATGCTTATCCGCAAGTTTGCCTCTCTGAGAAGGCGCGCTTGGCCACGGATGGCACAAAAACCGTTCATGACCATTTCGACTACAACATTACATCTGAAAATCATGATATTCACGAAAGACACTGTAGTATGTCGCACCGTATAAATTGACGATATCCGCGAAAAGTCATTATAGTGTTGCACCGTTCAAATTGATGGTATCCGCGGAAAGCCACTATAGTGGTGCATCGTGCCTAAGAGGTTAAGTATGCAAGATGCAGCTGAGATGTAATTGTATTTTGTTTTGCGGCGAATATTATTTTATGAGTAGGTCGTATAAGGCTCTTGCGGCTAATTAATAAATAATTATTATTGTACTTGGCTGGCATAGTTTGCATGCTTTCTAATTTGCACTTATGGTTATTATTCCTTTGTATATTTCTATAGCTGTCAAAGTGGTTCACTTGACTCGTGAATAAACAAACAAATAATAATAACAATATTGCAATAAAACGCCTTTAGCGGCTCGTGGTAATATAAGATGACATCCACGAAAGCCACTATAGTGGTGCACCGTGCCTAAGAGGTTAAACAAGAATATGCTTTGCATTTATCCGGAGACTCGTGTTTTTTGGCGCATCACGTTGTAAAATTACTCGAGAATACGGCCTCTCTATTTTTAGGGGAACGGAAAAACTGGCCAGCCGAACTTCGCGCGTAAGAACCTACCTCGACTTTCGCGAGACTTAACGCAACCGCGTGACGCGAGCACGATGCCGGACTAGAGTACTGGCTCTAGTTCTTTGGACGTACCTAGGAAACTTTCAGAATCTTCCCAGACGCCGTGGCTAGAGCCCGACTCCCACTTCTTTTTCTATCGATTAGACGCACTTCTTACGAGACGTACTCTTGCTTACCGCCCTCCTAAAGATTTAGGATCCTCTATGGGGCCCCCTCGTAAATGCTCCAACGACTTATAAATACAGTGGTGCTCTTTGAAACGAGTAAACAGAAGTACACTTCGGCGCGGAGTAGTGGCCCCTTTCTTGGTGCTTTAAGATAATTTCGTTGCCCGGGAGAGACCCGAGCGGAGCGATAAATCGTCGGTGAGTTAGTGCGGCTGGTTTTTCAGCTAGACAGGCACCAGGAGGAGGAGGAGGAGGAGGAGGACGAAAGGGAAGGAGAAGGTGGAATTCTCTTGGATATCGCTCTTGGGAAAAAGAGCAACGTGTAGCCCTCTCCCGGAGACGGAGACGGCGACGGTGGTGGTTTATCGTAAATTTACATAATGCACTTGTGGGCAGTAGCGATGCGGTCTCTCGACTTTCTTCGACCTTGACTGTGCGCGCATCGCGCTCGTGGGATAACGTCGCGTTGACTTTTCACCGCTTCGTCGTCGACTATACACGTAGAAAGTTTCCACCGTGGGGGTAGGTAGATAGATCTAAGCGCGCGCGGGCTCTCGTCTTCGTCCCGCGTGACCCTGTTACTCCGATAAATCGAAGGAGCCGAGCTAGGTGGATTAATACGATAAATTTGAAAATCCGTCTTTCCTCTCCTCGTATCTCTTCAGCCCCGAGAGAGTTCGACCCCGTCGTGTGTCTCTCGCTAAATCGTGCGAGAAGCGGCGGCGGCGCCGTTAGCCTCGTGTAATGTCTTTAATAAACATCCCGAGATAGCGGCTCGTGCAAATGTTGAGCACAACGTTTCACTCGGTAAATTGGATCGCCTTCAAGATTTCGAACGGTCGCCCCCGGTGCTGGCAGCGCGTGTCGCCTCGAAGCGTAGCAAAGTGGCCACCTAATTCACAATTATTCTCGACCGGGCGCGCAGGGTTAAAGACACGACGCGTCGCTCTCCTTTCTTCATCCTCGTACGTGGACCACGTCGGAGCGCGTTCGACTCGTCGCGAGAAAAGCTTGAGAAAATTATCACAGCCGACGAATCGACGGTGGATCCACCGAGATATCAAAACTCCATCCACGAGAACGTTTCCCACCGCGGGAAGAGAAAGCCGCGTGTTGCTCGCGCGCAAAGTAGCCGACCTCAAATTCGCATTTAGACTTTCGACGCCTACGTGACGATCGAGAGGCGAGAGCTTATCGTCGTCGGATGAGGATGAGGCTGCGGATGAAAGAAGGAGATGGAAGAAGCGCGGAGGGGAAGAAAAGTGCTCGCTCGGCTGATTTGGCAGAACCGTAAAGGTCGTCGTCACGGTGAGCCACGCGCTCATCCAGATCGGATAGAGAGTATCGCCAAAGAGGGGCCTCTGACGCGATCTACCTGGCATCCCCGATCTATATTTACAAGGAGAACGACCGATGGGATATGCGATCGATTGTGCACGGTGCCAAGTGCCTTCCTCTAGTGGCGCGCTCTCGGTATCGCTCTTAAAGCGGTCCAACGAAGTGCCAACCGTCCCGGTCCTAACTGCTGCTTCGTCGGATCCAGAGCTTCGTCTTCTCTTCCCTTTTTCCCTTCTTCCTTTCCATTCCCTTCTTGGTAAGACTTCCGTATCCGACCCTCGTCCGATCTTAATAAAATTTTACTGGTACGTAGCACTTACTAAATGCAGTCGAACGCCATAAGCGCAAATTTAACCCTTTTAGTGCCGGACGTCGATATATCGGCTCTTGCTGCACTGGCGAGAAGTGCCAGAGCCGACATAATTTCGGCTGCAAAAGTTCGACTGAATTTAGTAAATGCTACTTACCTGTAAAATTTTATTAACATCGGACAAGGGTCGGATACGAAAGTTCAGCCGTCTTCTTTTCTCTTCCTCCCTTCTTCCTTTCCATACCCTTCTTTTTTAAACAACGTTACCTCCCGATTTATTTCTAGGCGAACGAGTTATCGTGAGTTGTCCCGCGGATTAGTTTACATTCCACCTGGATCGAGAGGTACCTGCTTAACCGAAATTAGCCGAGTCCGTTCTCCGACTCGATCTCGCGTAATCGGCGCCGACCTTCCCAGAAGAAACCCTCTCGACCCTTCTCAATCACGAGGCAAGCCAATCGGCTCACGCGAGATCCGTGCAATTTTTGCACGAATTCTAATTAACTGAATTATCGTGGCGTTTCTGCCGGTCGTAGATCGCGGCTCGGTTTTTCCTGAAAGGCTCCGAAGGTGCGACGAACTTCCCTTTCCCTCGCCAAGGACACACCGTGCCATAGTAAACGGGCGCCACGACTTTTCATTCTCTATCGCTCGAGCGCTCTCGCGCCACGATCATTTATCACTAGGTTCGCGCGAAAGCGCGCGTGGATACAGGTGCTCGTACAGAATCTGCAGGAGCAACCTTCTACCGAGCAACGACACCTAAACTCAAGTCGACGTTTCCACGGAGTACGGTACGGTTTGGGTTCGCCGAACGAGATTAGGCAATCGCGAAACCTCTCTCGTAGAAATTGAGAATTCATTTCTGCGGCCTGGTCGGACCGGTTGAAAATCAAAGTATTGGATCGCTCGACGGGCCCTGTGTGAATATAAATTTTCCATTCGCGCGAATACGCGCTCTCTATTGATCCCCGGCCACCATCTTCGTGACGGAGGAAAAGAAAAAGGGGAGGAAGAGGCAACTACGTCGGAGCAGTGGCGGATCCCTTTCTCTCCTTCTTCGGAGCACCGGTATCTTTCGCTTTCCGTGCGAAACAACGACGAAAGGGAGTGACGGGCCGAGGAGAAGGAGGCAGAGCAGGGCGGTGAACCGAGTGAGTCTGTAGTACCTGTCGAAGGAGAGCGAGAGAGAGGCAGAGATGAAGGAGAATGAAACGGAAATAGGCGAGAGAGGTGGTGATGGTTGAAGTGGAGGGTATTAATCGCAATTCGTAATGGCGAGGTGGGCGTACATGTATATCGACAATGGAGAATGTCCTACGTTCTCCACCGCGCACGTTCGACCTTCTCTTTCTTCCAGTTGCTTTCGCGCACATGCGCACAACGACACGCACGTCGTCGGATACCTAAGCAAGGAACGCTCATTAGACCTTCTCTTTTGCTCGTGTCGGAGAGATGCACGCGTCCGATCGCGCTCTGGAACGTGGCATGCACAATTTCTACGAGGCAGAAATTGCGTAGGGCGAGGCAAGGACGGACGCGCACCACCTCAGACTCCATTTCGTAAGCTTCACTCACGGATAGCTAGCGTGTGATCCGTCCTCGCAAACTCCTTCCCGAACTATCTTCAGCATCTTCGTTTCACCTGGATTCTTTCCTCCTTCGGTCTGCCATTAGGCTCGCTTCTTTCCGAGTCTCGTGACTTCTCGAAGTTTTCTTATGCGGAAGATCCTAGATAGGTACGCGCGTTCGCGAGAATGTTGTAAGTAGATGTCGCAAGTACGAGGAATTTTTTTTCCGATTTAAGTATACGTTTCGAACGATGATGTAACTACTAGTGGATATACAAGAAGTTGGGAGAGAAAAATTGCCTTTCGTCGAGACAAGTCACGCATTTTTCTGCGATTTCGTAACTACGCGCTAGTAATCGAAATTATATTCACCGTGTTCCACGAGTGACGTGAAATTTTCCATGATTCTACGTAGGGTGTTATCCGCTGGAATAGAATGCATAAAAAATCCATGCTTTACGCCTTTGGACCTTCTTCGCTCTAAACGTAAGAAAGAATCGCAGAACAGTTGAAAGAGTTGTCTCGCAGAATGTACGGATTATCTCCGCAGTTTCTACCGATCGTCGTGATCTGTCAACGAGCACACATTTCCAGTTGTACACTGAGAGAAAAAAATGATTGGGGTTACTATAATCTCACTATATTTTATAGTTAGATTTGGCGTCAAACATATTTTTATAGTTCACTTAACCATACAAAATATAGTAGAATGAACGATTTGTACAAATGGTTATATTATTAACTGTTACCTTTGGTCTTGTTACCATATGTATAGTAAAATGTGCTACTTGACTATAGTAAGTTCTATCATTATGTATGAAATATTCTGGTAATATTAACTACATAAAATAGTTACTTTTCTTACCATTATATATTTTCAACCATACTATATTTTTAGTTGAAATAACCATAATTTTGGGTAAAAACATAATATAGTAGGTTAATCTATGCCTCTGTCGTAATTATTACCGACATCATGGTAACATTTACCATAAATATGATATTTCCAACTATAATTTTGTTACTATGCCATTATAGTTAGATACATCATATACTTTTCTCTCAGTGTAATTTAAATACTCCCGTGAACTAGAGCGGGGAAAATCGGGTCTTGCGTACCTTTGTTTCGTTGCTCGTGACCACGGAAAAATATAGTATCGCGCGGAATAGAATTTGCGTGGGGACGCGCAAGGACGTTGGGCACGGCGCAGGCCGCGTCAGTTTCTAAAGAATTTGTTTAGACTTCCCCGTGCGGTGATCGTCGTCGCGACACGAATGCCAGGGAAAAGTAAATTTTGATATTTCTGCAATTTTCATCCTTCTCCTGAGTCACTGGCGCGCGGTCCGCCCACCGTCCTCGTGCGCTCTCTCCTTTCTACTCCACTCGAGGAAATTGCCCAATTGCGGTCATCTCGTCCACGAAATGACAATCTAATTAAATCGCACGTGCTAATTACCACGCATATTGGGTTGGTAACTAAGTGATTGCGGATTTTGTCGATAGACGGCCTTTACACTTTCTTTTGTTTCGTTAACGCGTTCAAATCACCTAACCTGTATTTTTTTCATATTATTTGGACTTCTACCTTTAATTTAGTAAAAATATGATATCGGTTAGTTCTTTAGCTTTGTTTTTGTCCCAATTTAAAAATGGAAGAACAAGACGTGCACTTCGGACATATTTTATTGTATTATTTCCGAAAAGGCAAAAACGATAATATTTCGCATCTTTGCCGAAATCAACTGCAACCTAGTGAGAATCATGTATAAAAAGCTAGCGTCCGATAAGGGTTAAAATGCGCAATCACTTAGTTGCCAACCCAATACAACGACTCACGATATACCACAATCAGCCTGTGTGAACAATGTTAAAGAATTTCTTAGCACTCCCGTATCTGGGACACTCCCGTTGTTCCTCGTCGGACGTATCCTGCGAAACGTCATTGCTACCACAGAAATCCAATTGCAGTCGGTGCACTCGACGCAAAGCTCTCTCGGGCTGCGCGCGCAACAGCTACGCGCGTCGGATTTTAAATCACTCTTTTAAATATCGAATTAACATACATAGCGATTCCTATCGGGAGCGAAGCCAAGTTCCAGCGGTGAGCGGCAGCGCCGAGCGCGCGCTTGCACGAGAGTGGAGGGGTGTGTAGAGGGTGCTCGATAATCATTACGTAAAAGCTTCTATTGTCCACGCGCCATTTAACATACAACCGGGTTTCTTCTACACGCTCTCGCCCCGCCTTCCTCGAATATCGCGCACACGTGTTACGATCCTGGCCATTTTGACCTGTGTGAATCTGGCACCCGACTTTAAGATATCCGCATTTTTTTTTTATTTGCAATCGAAAGATACAAACTTACAAAAATGCAAATTTGTTTATACCCGTTTGTACCTCCTTTATTTTCGTTCGTACCTCAAAGGATTCGGAGATATAGAAACTTCAAAATTTTACAAGAGCCTCAGTCCTTCCTATGGAGATTAATCGACCTAGAAAGCCTCACTACGTCCTCAAGTTTCGATTATTGGTTTATTTGCTTCATGAAGCAAATAAAGAAAATAAACGAATAACCAAAACTCGAGGGCGTAGCGAGGCTTTCTGGATAGATCAATGTCCATAAGCAGAGTGAGCCTCTTATAAAATTTTGAAGTATCTGTATCTCCGAACCCTTTGAGGTACGAACGAAAACAAAGGAGGTACAAACGACGCTCTTTCGAATGGCGTTGCCAAATTTCAGATATCTCAAAAAACAAAGAGATACCTCTTGTAAATTCTTAAGGTGTCTCTATCTTTGAACTCTTTGAAGTTCGAGCGAAAACAAGGTAGGTACAAACGGGTACAAAAGATGTTCTTTCGATTGCAAAAAAAAAATGTTGGTATCTTAAAGCCGGCCGCCAGGTTCACATAGATGGCCATTTGAGGATTTTCCATGTCTCACGTGCTCGAACCTAAAGGTTAAAATTGACGAAGACAAGAATTCACAGAACACGGCCGGGCTTAACACTTTTTCGACCCTCGTGATTCGATTGCACCAGATCTTTACGGGAACGAATTGTGTGGTCCGAGTGTGTTATTGCGTCAGAGGTAAACCACAACGAGGAACGAAGGTGGGTCGGTGAGGTGGCTTTTACTCGTGTTGGCGCATGTCGAATCGTACGACACGGCGGTGCACGCGTTTACTCGCAACCGGTGCGATTACGTCATGCTCGAGGAAGGCCCGGCCTCGAATACGTCGCGTTTCCTCGTTCCACGAGACGCATTACAGGTGCCTTACGGATTCCTCCCGAGTGTCGAATATTCCACGAGCATCGGTGGTCCTCTCCGTCTCATTCATCAAGAGCTCTACCTGAAAATCACAGATACTCGCGGGAATCGGAAATGATTCTCCACTTTCCAGGTATATCTGGCTTCTCTTTCTCATCGAATAATTGTGTCTGGATATTTATTCATTCACAGGAGTGCGAAGAACGTGCGCGCACATGGCATCCGTGGAGACATGCAATAGCAAATAAATGCCCACTTGGGATTTTGAGGTCGTGGGACAAGTTTCTCTCACTCTCGACGAGTTTGTTTATGTAATTCTCTCAACTAGGATAGCTTAATTTTTACTTCGTGACCCGAGACTTTCACCCGCCTGCGTCAATATAGTATCCAAGCGCGGTAACTCGTGTCTATCCTACGCGGAGGAAAATTCTACGGCACTGTGGGTTATTAATATCGCTCGTTTATCGTTATTAACGCGCGCCTCGGCGATTAGCAAGCGTAAATCCTTATCTTTCCCAGTTTATCCAAGATTTGCTTATTATTTATGCATCCCGTGCAATTTTCTGTTACAGGTGAGTTCGTTCGACGAAGGCTCCAAGCGTACTTACGGATTAAAACTCTCGCTTGATCCTCGTAATATACACGTAGGTAGGTATACGCTTGCGAGATATAATCGAGGACAGAGACACTTTTGTTCGTAAATAATAATTTTCTTTGCTTCGTCGAAATTCCCGAGGAGATTAGAATTGATCGTCCGAAAGACTGTACGGTTTAACGAGGTCATGGTGCGCGATTCTAGTCTCGTTTTATCGGACAAACAGAACTACTCCGAGTTGCTCGGCGCGTGCTGCCAGTGGATCGTTCGATATTAGGAGGGTTAATCCAATTAACCTTCCGGTAAATTTGAAAACGTCGGTGAAAGCACCGAGGGCTCGCGTTACGACTGTTTCTCTAGCTTCACGGCCAAAAAGTGTGCTCTGCTATCCTCTGCCGGAACACTACGTGCCGCGGTGTTACTGCAGCTGGCTTGGGTTTGTTTACGCCGTCGTAATCGCGAGCGATTAATTAAATCGGCCATTAACCGAAACGTCCAATTAGCCGAGAGCGGCCACGAACGCGGATACGAACCAGGCCTCGAGGTAAGACGAGAAGCTTTCAATCCACCGAGCGCCATTTTCATCTTACAGGCAATAATACGCGAGGTTAAACGACGATACGATAATTTGGGAACGTTTGCAACGGAAACACGCGCAACGTAGAAAATCTGACGCGAATCGCATTTTCTACGTACGCTCGCGCAATAACGCGTGTTTCCCTTTAAAGCGGACTCGATGCCATTACAATCGTGCGCGTTTCGGTATGTAGGCTTCGTAATTCATTTTCATACGGGAGCAAATGAGATACGAAATCGTACGCCAATACACACGACTCTTTACTCCTCGTTACAATCTCGTCGTGGGATCTCCATAAATATTTATAATACCCGCTCTCGTGAGAGATCCACTTTACATTCCGGCTGGGTCCCTCTTCGATGCATTCGACCGTTCGTGCGTCACGAAGCAAGCGCAGCAGGAAGCTCCCGTATCGCTAACAGTACCTGTCGTATCAATGGGAATGCAGCCACGTTCCAATATTAATTATCGCCGATACGCCAACTTCGTTTTGTCCCGCGACAATATTTCTACGACGTTATCGATACGCCCGATTACTCATGTCAATTAGCAACGCGCTTTATCTCACGTAATTTAATTATACTCGCTCGGTGGTGGAAAAAACATTTTCCGTCGCGTTCGTTCGTTCATTTTTTCTTCAAGAGCGTGCGACTTTTGCACGGAATGCTTCGGCAAACGTCGAGAATTAAAGGAAGAATCCAAAAGAATCGCTGGAAAGCGCGGTGAAGGAGTCTTCGAGAAAACGCGCGCCAGGTGTGTGAAGTGTCCGAGAGACGACGTGCACGAGAGAGACAATAAAAGGGATCTTAAAAGGCCCCGGGCTCGTCGACGCGCTCCCAGCTAATTATCCTAACGAATAGAAATCAGAGTGAGCCGAGAGTTAGCACGTGTTAGCTCGTGCACCCTCATTAATTAAGAGGAGCCCTCGTTCGCGCGAAAATTGGGTCGGACCGTCGTCTGGTGCGCGCTCGCAACATTCGAGCCTCTTCCTCCCGTGCGCAAACTTATTCCAATTACTCTCTGTATTTTATCAACGCGCTTTCGCCTCGAGAAATCCGCGCGATCGAAAATTCGAAGAATTCGCTCGATTCATCAATAACACTGTTCAACGCAAATTTCGGTTTGCATTGTTCATTGGGTGATTCTTGTAGTGTTTCTCATCGTAAGCACGGATCGGGAAGCAGAATTTCTCCATGACCCACAGTTTTCAAAAAAGACGAACTTTTGTTAAAACTGCGAATTTGCGGCAAAAATGAGGTTTTGCGTGAAAACTAAAAGCGCTAGAGAGTTCAGCTTATTGTTAGTCTTAAACTGAAGAGGAGAAATTTTTGAGTAAGACAGTGTCCATGAGTATAATTATTTGCAATTTTGAATGATTGCAGATTAGCATCAAAGTTTGAAAGCAGGTCGATACGTGTAGGTTTCGCGTGCTGTTCTTATAGTTTTACGAAAAGTGTTTTAACTGTGGTGAATTTGCTTCACTTTGTTGGATTCCTCGAACATTTCTGAGGAGGATATACTGTGAGAAAAGTGTCTCAACAAAGTGGAGCAAATTCACCACAGTTAAAACACTTTTCGTAAAACTATAAGAATAGCACGTGAAAGCTTCAAACTTCGACGGTGATTTACGACCCTTCAAAATTGCAAATAATTATACACATGGGCACTGCCTTATCCAAAAATTTCTCCTCCAGTTTAATACCGAGCTAAACTCTCTAGCACTTTTAGTTTTCACGGAATACCTCTTTTTTGCCAGAAATCGGCAGGTTTAACAAAAGTTTGTCTTCTTCGAAAACTGAAGGTGATGGAGCGATTCTCCTTCCGGATTCGTGTTTAGGACGAGAAGCACCATAGAATGCACTCAATGTACATTACAAAACAGAAGATAAATTGTTTTTTGTCGAACAGTGTATTCCGAAAAGAGTGCCACGTTAAAGGAAGCATCGGGTAGAGTTCGCACGAGCGCGCTCCGGCCCCTTCGTCGGAAATACTCCTTCGCCGTCGAAATTACTTCCGCGAAGCGCGTTATTCAACGGCGCGTCCTCGACCCTACGCGAAACCTGAGAATCTACGAATTCGCTGGTAGTTTTGCGAACCGCAAATTCTTCTCGCCACCTCCGCCACCCGAGAGAGCGCGCGCGTCGGCATAAGCCCCGAGGTATATCCTTCTTCCCACGTCGGCTTCGTGGTAACGGACAATCTTGTCGGAAACCTTACGATTTCGCGAAGTACCGAAATCATCCAATTACCGTCCACGTTTTTCCTCTTCGTGCCGACGGACGCTCGCGTGGAAAGTGATGGCCGTGGCGCCAAAATTACTCACGTACGTTGAACCCTGCTGGGGGGGTGTCAGTCTCTGCCGACTTATTTACACGTATAATACTCGGAGAGTACGAACGCGGCACGGTATTATCGCATAGTTACCTTCTAACAATCTTGTCTACTCTCCGTGTAGTCTCACCAGGCATCTAACGCGGCTTTCCCACGAAAGTAGCTGAAAAACGAAAGTTCGAACGATCTTTCGGCAACGCGTCTCCGTCGCTCGACGCGGTAAGGTTTCGGAAAAGGGAACTAAATCCTCCGCCCGAGTTTCGCGGCTTGCTCAAAGTCAGTCGGGTTACGTAAGTTGGAGAAGCAGGTTGTGACCGTATTCTCGGGTTTACTATACGCGCTTGTACCCATGGGCGTTTGACGAGGACGAGGAATCACGAGGTACGTGGTGAGCGCCGTTGTACAGGAGGAATAGTAAAGTTGACGGATCCAAGTGGGATGAGGACCACCGGTCCGTACCTCGATGTATCTTACTCGGCTCCACCTAGAGGTCGTCTAGCGGGGTGTACTTTCACTGGAGCTCACGCGAACGTAAGACCTCTCCACGATTGTGGGCCCCAACTTGGGACTGGGCGCGTACGCGCGCTCGGTGTCCTCAAGTATAGGATTTCCGTTCGCGGGTATCCCAGTGCGCGTATGATGTTACCTGCTGGTTCTCTATTTTCTCGACCCATTCCTCCCGCTCACCTCCTCCTACACGCGTCCCGTTCATTCTCTCCCCTCTTGGAGGAAGAGGAGGATCGTGAAACGAAATCCACGGATATCTCGGTGCGTCCGCGTTCCTTATTTCTCTCGGCACGGGTTGTCCCGCTTCTACGAGGATTTCCGTGTCCCCTAGGTCGACGAGCAGGGAAGAACGATGTCCATTGTGAATCGCGGTGGACGGTACAGGAAGAGGTAGTCCCGTATTTTGTTCCCTCGGAAAAGAAGGAACCCTCTCTCTCGTGCGCGACCTCTCGGTCGTATTTCTCGGATGAGAAATTTGGAGTATTCCTTACTTATCCGTATGAGGAATCTCTGGCGAGAATTTACGCGCGCATAAATTTGATTAACACGTTAAGCGCCACGCCGAATTTGCGTGCCTTTCCGTTCAGGCCACAGTTAGCCGTCAGGCGGGCCAAGAAATGTAACGCCAAAAGTAACAACCTTTTGTAATGAATGTACACAGCAACCTCACCTTTGCTTATCTTGTTTCAATAAATTACATTAATGTTTTTAAGTATTATATTCTTTTCCTTGAAGCATTGACCAAACTAAAACCGATATCGCATAATTTAAATGTTCAGTCTCACAAGTATGCAAAGACGGACACACGCGCCGCGATAGAAGAACGAAAAGTCTGCCGTCGGTCCGTAGGGACCGACGTGGCCTGAACGGAAAGTCTAGCGTCGGTCCCTAGGGACCGACGTGGCGCTTAACGTGTTAATTACTCGTCTAGAGAGAGAAGATAATCGTCGTAAGGATCGTCACACTTTTTTTCTCCCCCTCTTCGTCACCTTATCCTTTCATTTCATTTTATTTTTCAAATCACCACTCGATCTACGCTTTAATTTCTCATTTCTCCTCGCCGTGCGCGCGCTGCGCGTCGTTATCGCACATGCTCGTAACTTCTGCTTTTGGGCGAGAGTCACGGACTGATCGAAGGAGGAAATCTCTCCACGCCTCGTTGATTTGGAGTCACACTTATGGGCGCGCGGCCCGTTGGATACATGCACCGCTCCGCGGTTTCACGACGGGCGCACTCTCATTACGACTCGGTGGTATCGCGGTGCGAAATCGAGTCCCGGCGCGCGAGAAGGGCTTGGAAAATCTCACTTTTCACCGGTCGCCTTTTCTGCGCCGGTTTCACCCGGAAATTATGGCGACGATCCTTACCGGCGTTTTCTTCTTCGACCCACGAGAGAGCACGCCGAACGCTTTGTCTTTGCCAAGATTCTTTCCCGTCTAGATGAATAAATTTCCGGATGAACTTACCGGCGAGGAGCGCACCACCGCTCCAAAGATATCTTCCATTGGGCGAATTACAGCATAAGAACAGAGGAATTAATCCTTTGAGGGGTACTGTATCATATACGATACAGTGCGCTCTCTTCACTTTCCGATATATTTCGGTTAATAAGGATTCTGGAATTGAACTTTTTGACTTCTAAGCCTTCAAACTAGTTGATGAATATGTGTTAATAGTTTTTATGCAGAAGGAAAGCATTTTGCAAATGTCGCAAGTAAGTAAAGCCCGAAAAACGGCTGTTCTTGTGAAAACAATCGGGCCACGATCGGAAAAAAGGTATTCGTCTACAAATCAATTTTTTTTTAGTTCTTTAGTGTTCTTTTATAACGTATAATTTTTACAGTATTTCTTTTCAAGTTCAGTTTTTCGAGAAATAGAGAGAAAAATATGGGATAAAATGGTCGTGCGTTAATTTTTATAATTTAGCTAAGAAAAATCTATATTCGGGGGTTTTTCATATCGCTGACCACGATATTGATGTGTAAAATAAAATTCCATCTGCTATCATTCGTAAAATAATACAAATGCACGAAAAATCAAAAACAAAAAAGTGTAAAATACAGAAAAAAGTGAAATGGAGCTAGAATCCCCACGTCCACGCTGTTAGCTCTGGGTCACTGGCGTGTTTTGTGAAACATAAAGATAATCTCAACGAAATCCGTTTGGAAGAATCACTTGATCGTGAAATAACAAATTTTACAGTTGGCAGCCCCGAAATCAAAATTGTGACTCCAAAATCGTAATCAGCATCCCCAAAAAAACCCCTTTATGGCAAATTTTATTGAAATCCGTCCACTACATTTAATGCGCCCCTGAAAGGGTTAAACGAATCTGAATCGCATCACAGGAAAATATCAGCTTTGCCAGGCGAAAGTTATTTCTCACTAGTTCCTCCACGTTCATTGTCTAATGGTCTACAAAAATTCTGCTTACCTCGGCTCGACCCACGACACAGTTTCCCAAGAGAATTTTCCGCTCGACCATTCTCAACGACAAGCCATTCGGAACGGCATTACGTAAGAGTTCGATGGCGGCCCCCGCGGCGTCCTTTATCGACGCGAGAGCCATTTCATCTTGCCTTAACAGCGAAACAATTCATAGGAGAGGTTCTATGCCCCGACGAGGAGGAGGCATCGAAGGTAGTCGAGAGGTTTCCGCGCTACTCTCGTTGCTGCCGCTTCTCGCGAAGCGATTCCTCCTCCGCAGCTTTTACAAGAGCGATTCGACGAATGTACTCGAAAGCGGAACCATCGAATCGTCACGTTCTCTCCTCGAGTTCTCTCGTGGCTCTCCACGATCTCTCCCACCTCCTCCTGCTCCATCGGCATAAACCGTTTATGGAGAAAGGGTGGCAGGCGCACGAATCTCCCTTCTCTCTCTCTCTCTCTCTCTCTCTCTCTCTCTCTCTCTCTTTCTTT
Organism: Tiphia femorata; assembly: GCA_944319695.1. Classification (NCBI taxonomy): domain Eukaryota; kingdom Metazoa; phylum Arthropoda; class Insecta; order Hymenoptera; family Tiphiidae; genus Tiphia; species Tiphia femorata. Next base: position 7,125,021 of record OX090899.1, read on the forward strand.
CTCCTTCCTTCTCCGCGAACAATGCGATCTTTTCTCTCCTCCAGGCGCACTTCCTCCTCTCGTTATTGGAAGAGGCCGCGCTTACGATCACAGGAACCTCGCCGACACCGAGCGACCAAGCGTGGAGTAATTAAACTTACGACGAGTAGAGGAGGAAGGAATACTAACTGTTATTCCTCCTCTCTGGCCCTCTCTCCTCGGCCTTTCCCTTGGTCTTCTCGTCCCGCTATTCTTCATTTCCTTCTACCTCCTCCACCTCTTCCTCCTTTCAGCTCCTCTTTTGTCTCATCGCCGCGGTGAGAAAGCGAGGAGCGAACGATAGCACGAGGGGAAGAAGGCAACGGGTCGTTACGTGGAAACGAGTCGTGAAGCGTTTCGCGATAACCCCGTGGCGCGCGTTTGTCGCGAGCGCGCTTCGTTCGTGTCTTCCCTGCCCTTCTTTTTCCGCTGTCCGCGGGTAATCGTCCTTACGGTGAAAATAGATGTCGTCGGTGGAACGTGACATTAATGGACCGGTCGTCTAACCCGCGTACTTGGCCTCGAGTATTCGTGGAATTATCGAGTACTTCGAGTAATCGATTGCACGCGTCGGAGGGCGCCTAGGATCCACGATCGTGTTCGAGTGAGTAATTTTCTTTTCATCACAATCCCGAGACTTTGTTACTCTTCAATTTCTCGGTTCGAATTGGAAGAAGCAAAGTATCGAGCACTTGGATACTTACTTTGGAACTCTGTTCTCCTATGTAGATAAGAAACACTCGAATGTCCCGCTAATTCGCCATATAAACAGGGAGAGGAGGTCGCGAGTCTACATCTCTTTCATGCCGATCAAAACAGTGGGCGAAGCCGATGAAAAACGAGAACACGTGTTTTAGTAAGATTCGGAACCGGAAGGCATATAGAGGTTAGATTACCAATAAATTGTTGTCATTCTTTTTTAAGTGATTTATTTTTTTCGGATTTATTTTTTTTTTATTTTCAAATCGCACGAATTATTTATTCGTTATCATTATACCGATAAAGGAAATAGTGCTAAATAAAAAGGTGTGCTCCTGATTTATTTGCCGCCACGTGCACACGTAACATCCTACTCGTAAGGCTCGATACACACTATCGGTCCGATCAATCTTCCATTGTTTATAATATACGTATATACACTATGTGTAACAGTATAGTTTCGGTCCGGTCTCGCTCCGCTCTCGCTCCATAGTGCGTATACGTACATTATAAACACTGGAAGAATATTTGATCGGACCGTGAGCGGACCGATAGTGTGTTTCGAGCCTAAGAAGGCAGAAGAACCATAGCGGGTTCCGGTTCTCTCGAGCCGGATAATTTGCCGCGTCTCATTTCTGCGACCGTTGCATAAGTTTCACGGACGCTCGGCCGGGATTAAAGTCGCTTCTAAACGAGCATTACGTAATTCTTAATAGCGATCGCGACGTCGCTGATTTCGAATCCATGATTCACCCGCGCCGCCTCCGCCTCCTTGGGGACGTCCGTTGTCTTTGATTCGCGTTTTGCCACGGCATAAGAGGGGATCCGATCATCGAAAAGGAAGCAGAGAAAAGAGGTGGGCTTCTTCGAAGCGCGCGGACTATTCTTTATCGGGCCCAGAAACTCGCTCGTACGAGATCGCTCGGCATTGACTCGCCTTTCTCGCCCACGCGCCAATGATTCATAGGTCGCTCGCGGCCGACCATTTACCAAATTCGTCCTCGCCTCGGTATAATTAGTCGAGACACGACGGCACGCTACCTTTGCCGCCTCGCGCCTTTCACGTTCGAGCGTTTGAAAATCAGTCGTGCCGTTTTCTTTTCGTCACCTTCGGGTCCACCTTTAGAATCTCGTAGATTCGCATGCCCTGTTTGTCCGCGACGTTTGCCATCTTAAAATCATCTCGCGCTAATAGCTGCGTTCTTTTTACACGAGATCTCAGGTAAACTCAGCTCACTTCAGTTGGCGGTCGTTCTTTTTCATTCACTCACTTCACAACTGAAGTGAAACTAAGTGAGATTTTATCCTCCCCCCGTTACCGCAACTGCCTTACCCCCCAAATTGTCTCAAAATGAGATCTCAGCTCTTTCTACGGTTGTGTAGGGTAAGTGTGATTCGGTGGGGATGCGCTGCAAAAATCTGAAATAAACGCCGAGTAACACCTACTCGCTAGTGACCGTTCTTTTAGAAAGGTTCTTAGATCACATAATCTCACCAAATCTCAGCTCAATTCGACTCGCTTAATCTCAAGCTGAGATGTAAAAAGAATGCACCTAATGTGTCCTACCGCTTTTGTCAGCCACGAATCTTGCGATCTTCCCGAACCGGGCTCTGCTCACCGTTGCTTCGAAAGGACCGACGTAATTGTTCGTTATTAGAAGCGACTGGGATTTCTTTTGGCGGCACGGAGAACGACCACAGGAACCCTCTAGCCTGGGAGGTGGAGACATTCCGTCGATCGTGGCTGGGTGCCTACAATTATCGCGGTTTTCTATTATGGTACCCCGGGCCAACGGTTCGGAGCAGGCCACATTGAGTCGATGTTCTCTTTGCATTGCTACGTTCTCACGTGCCTCCGCGAATACCTCCACATGCTATACACGACTAATGCTCCGCCATTTCTCTCTCTGTTTCTCTCTCGCCTTGCTCTTCCCCTCCACCGGCTTTCACACGAGCTCACCTTCGCCCGTCCCGACGGTTCTATCCTCCCTCCTTTCCAACTTTCCGCTCAGAGTGCTGCCTGCTGTTGCGATTATCTCTCGCGAGAAAACAAAAGAGCACAGAGGCGCGTTAATGGTCGGGGAAACTTTGCGCGACGAAAATCCCAAAATGTCCTGGCGCGCGGTTTCTCTCTCTCTCTCTCTCTCTCTCTCTATAAATATTATGTTTTTCTTTTGGGAGCTGGGATTGACTCTATTTAGTTTAGGTTAGGTTACCTCAGTTTCCAGTGTTTATGCACAATCTTTTATGTTGCGTTGCTTATACTTTGTAATTATGGTGTGTAATGCCTTATGGGACCTCCGGTCTCAAGGCATTAGCAAATACATTTTCTTTCTTTCTTTCTTTCTTTCTTTCTTTCTTTCTTTCTTTCTTTCTTTCTTTCTTTCTATACATTATATATATTAATTTATATTTAAGGATACAGGACATGATCGTGTTACGCGTGAATAAGGAGATGAACTTGTCACTCCTCTCTGTAGGACACATACCTTTCACTGCTCCTTTATTGCTACTGCTTGTCGTATTTGGAACTCGGCGCGAACTGCACGCGAAGCTTCCACCGTTGGTGGGTTTTAAAATGATACCTTCTTTTCTTTTTGGTTGAGAAACAGTTTAATTATTTGTCTTTCCTCGTTGTTTCTATGGCTCTCTCACTTTTGTTAATAGTTTTCTAATTTTCGGAAGTTTATATGGGATCTTAGTCCTGTAATCCTTTGACTGCTGAATACTCTTGGCCGAAGCACTCCACCTGGACGACAATCTTAGCGATTGGAAATCGTAGGAAACGAAATACCTTTCAGTTAAGTCTCTTTTTAGCACTAATATTATTTGATTAGATTGTCAAACACACGCATGCTGGTAACGTTTGCCGAACGCACTTATACGCCCATAGTCCGCACGAATAGCTTTCGCCGGACGCGCATATGCGCCCATAGCAGTCAAAGAATTAATAAAATATTCATTCATTCATTCTCCGTTGAACGTCGTACAAAGTTCGCTCCACTACCATGCTTATTATTTCAATTTAATTTACCTCTTCGCAAAGAGAGAGAGAGGAGAGTAGGAGGTGCGTTAACGGTGACGAGGAAAATGTCCAAGGCACCACTAGGAGGACTCACTACCTCTGTCAAGCTAGCAGGACCAAATCGACAGAATCCACTCGGACCTATCCCAATTATTTAGTCCTAATAAAGGACTATATTTAGTCCTATATTTAGGACCTATATTTAGTACTCATTTTGTCCTAATTTGTACCACCAATCAATATTTCGTACCACGTGCCGTTTTGAAAAAGATATTTATCGGTGGTACAAATTAGTAGAAAATAAGTACTAAATAATGTGATAGGTCCGAGTGGACTCTGCCGATTTGGTCCAGCTAGCTCAACATAGGTGGACTAACTTCTATCGGCACCGTCGCGTCGTCTCGTCTGTCGTCTCCCAGGGAGGACTCACCGAAAGGTTCCCAGAGAGAAGCCACCCACCTCCTCTTGCTCATGCTAGAGAATTTAATCGCGAGACCACGAGAGGAGTAGGATCGACGACCTGCCGCTGCTGGCGGCGGCGTGGAAAGATTCGCATCCGTCTGGAGACGCGGTGGCGGCGGCGGCGTCGCTCAGCGTCGGCGGCCGATGCCCGTATTATCGTAACGGTTTCCAGGTAGATTTTCTGAGAAGCTTGCTTTAAGGAAAGGCCACTCCATTCCCGAGTGAAGAACTGGACCTTGAATACTGGACAGCGCACCAGGCAGGGTGACATTCCAGAGTATACGTTGATCCCTCGCGCGTCCCTCTTCGTCTCGTCCCGCGAAATGCGCTTTTCTATTTTTCTATGCGTTCTCTCTCTCTCTCTCTCTCTCTCTCTCTCTCTTCCTCTCTGTATCTCTTCTACGTTCTATCTTCTTTGGTTCATCGTGCACTTCTCCGAAATTTATCCGCTACGACATAGTAGAGAGAGGAGGAGAGGGAGAGAAAAGGCGCAAAATTGCGCGAGCTCGAAATTTCCTCCGCTTCTTTTCTCCAAGTTATCTTAGGTATCTCGGGTATGCGCTATAAGCGTGCCTTCCACGCTACTAGAGAACTTCCGAAAGCATCTCTCTCCTCCTCCTCTTCTACTCTACCGTTGCACGCGCGCGCTACCACTCCGCTCGTACGGATCGGCGGTTGACATTCTTTCGTCGGTCAACTGTGCGTGCTATTTGGGTTGCGGTGGTGGGTTTGCTCCTGCCGCTACGGCGTCTGTGGCGGACTTGTTCGCGCGGCGCGCACGTGGGAATCGTCGAGCACCAGCCATTCCCAGCTTCTCCGGAAATTGAGTTTTAGACGCTCGCTTAGACCTCGCGTGGATAAGAAATTGTTGTGCCACTTGGGTATCGGAGGCGTGTATCGCGCGTGCTTTGTTAACCTTTTCGGTACGGCGGGCCTCGTGTGGAAAGTGGCAACATTAAGCGCTCTCAGTCTTCAATATTCGGGACCAAGACCTTTGTCTCAAAAACGACTTTGTGATATTGCTTTTAGAGCAAAATGATTCGTGTTCGGTATTTCTTCATGAACATATTTTTAATTCAACAATACAATTTATATTTTTACTTATAATCAACAAAATAATCACTATAATTATACTAAAATATTGACCAATAATTTTTTCGTAATAAAAAATATTATGTATGAAATTCTGTATGAAATTTCTCAAAACATGGATACACGCATAAATCTTAGCTTCATTTTTGTACAGGGTGACTATAGTCACCCGTAGTAGCGAAAGGGTTAATACGTTGATGCCGCGTCACCCATACGCGGAAGACTATTTCACTGTCCGATTATAAATGATCAAAATAGGTATTTGAAAGTTTAATTAACGCCTCAGACGATTAACCCTTTGGGTACATTTGACGAGTGAGACTCGTCATCTGCTTACTTGGGCGAAGTTACGGTGGACGAGTTTGACGCGTCATCTGAATTTAAGAGGTAGGCGTTGAGTTTTGCATATAGCATCAAATTAAATCCGTTCTGTAGGCATAAAAATCTTTAAATAATTCAGTACTCAAGGGGTTAATTAAACAGTCGTCGAGATTCAAGGATACGTGGCAGTCAACGCGTTAAAAGAATGTCCGCTTGAAGAAGCTCTCAGGAAAGAATCAGGATAAAAAATTACTGGGACAGAAATACTGTAAGGGGTGAGCGGAGAATGATAATGGAGACGATAAGAATAATAGTAGGTAGAATCTGCGGGAAGAAGACGGGAGAGAACGGTAAGTGGGTAATGGCGCTCTGGCCCCGATAATTCAATTTCGCGCGCCGCCGCGGTTACGTAATTCGGCTGGTGCGCTACCGCGATAAACTTGCGGGCGATCGTGTTCGATCTGCGCGAGGCGGCGAAAGCGCGGAGAGAAAAAGAAAGGTAAGGAGAGAGAGAGAGGAGAAGGCGAGAAGCGCAGAGGCGAGGATCGCCTTAAATGGCAGCACCACGCGAGATCCCTTGCTCCGGATAAAGAGGAAAGATAGAAGGAGAGGGTCGCGAATATTATTTGCTCGTTGCGACAGCTCGAATCGATTCCCTTGAGAAACGACGCCGGCTATTTATTTTGTCCACAATTACGGCACGGCTCGTTTCTCCGGGCGATTCTGGTGACGCTTGCTTGCCGCGCAGCCTCGCGCGGCAACAATGCAACAGAACGTACGCGCTCGGGACTCGCGGAACAATTGGATTTAATTATCGTAATGGACAACGACCGGGAATGCTAATTACTTCGCTCTCGGACGTGGACTTTGAGTTATTAGCGCGCATTCCTCCGCGGCACCGGCAACGATAACGAGCGCTCTCTTTCTCTCGCCGTTCTTGCAAAACCTCCTACGCCCTTGGCAATCCAGAAATTTCATTGCTTTTGTTTCGACACCGGCCAGTGACGGAGACGCGCGAGTTACGAGAGGGAGATGTTTCTAAAATCGATATTCAGGTGCAAGTGAATATTGCAATTTCGAACGAAGGGTCTGCGAGGTTAGAGCGATTCGACGTTCATCGATGCAAGTTCGTTCCATTTGAAGAACCGTGAGTCGCGAGAGGAAACTTCGAATCCCAACGGATCGTGTTTCTCGCTCTGACAATGTTACTGCGCAGTAACCTTGAATCCGGTATAAAAGTCGCACCGAAATCTCCCTCGGCGCGTGATAGATCGTGTTTTATCTCGCGAGTCATTGAATAAATACTTCCTCGCTCGAGCTGAGATTGCGCGCGCTGCCTGCATCGTGCTCCACGCGCCGTACTCGGTGCTCGTTCCTCGGGAAAGAACATGGAAGGATAGATAAGATTCGAAGGGAAAATCAATAGTGAGTCAAGTGCTCGAGAGTAGTCCAAATATGAATCAAGTTCCTCCCTTTGTGGTGTTTTAGAGGTAGGGAAAATATCCGGCTTTTTTCAATTTTTCCTTGGTTTTTTTCGGTTCCCTACCGAAGGGGTGGAAACATTCGTTTGGAGAAATTGCCAAACACATGACACATTTTTCGTTTAAAATCATAGCTTCGTGAAGTGATACCGAACCGATTCATTTTTTGACAATCGTTATCTTTAATATTCACATAGGAAAAAAACGTTTCTCTGACTGAAGTAATATCCAAACTTAAGTGCTTAGCGAATATGATAAAATCCCTTAATATTGTCCAGAATATCATTTGAAATGGCAAAAAAGGGCAAAAACGCATTTGCAATGGCATTTTTTCCAAAAGAAACTTACTTTTAAAAAAAAATCGGCTTTTTTAAAACACTATCCCTTTGGTGTTTCAATAGCACGAGGCGATTCGATCGTCACGCGCATGGGCCGATCTATAATAATTTGAGTGCATGTTGTAATTCTTGGACAGACAGTGGGAAATTGATGGAAACTTATTTAGATTATGTGCACAGTGGTGAGAGAACGTATTTATTTGGACGCTCACAGGCAACTGAACCTGCCCGAGACAGATTCACCAACATTCTCCGCCTCTCTCTCTCTCTCTCTCTCTCTCTCTCTCTCTCTCTCTCTCTCGACCATGCAATACATGGTGGTAGAGATAGTGAGGACACGTCGATTGGAACAATTTCGTCTTGTTACCATCCCACAGTGCAAATGTCGCCGATCGGACGATATTTTTCCGTACGATCGAAATCGATGCGTGTGCGCTAGGCCTTATCGGCGTCCGTTTCATTGCCGGAAGCCAAGCTCCGCTTTCCCACGCTCCTCGTCGCGCGAGTAATCTCTTTCGTAAGGAACCGCGCACTTCTTTCGACGTTGTCCTCGTTGGCGCAATAATAATTCCGATCGGTCACTCGTGGCGCGTGCCTCGGCGCACTGGAGAACACCCAGGAGCGCCGCGACGTCCTTCGAGAGCGCCAGTTGGCGCCGGCTTGGACGAGTTCGATCGCCGCATTATGCGCATTCCTCCTTACTGAACGGGAACGTTAACGTTTCTGCTTTGCCCTCGGGTGGTGCTTGCTACTCTACCACCTTCTCTTATTTTCCCTCGAAGCCCCTTTTCGCCTTTTCCTTTCTTCTCGTGGCGCGTCGCCGTCGTCTGGCCCGACCAGGGCTACTATTGTCCTTTCAACTTAAGAAGGTTTCCGGAAGTGGACGAGTTTTCGTCCGATCTGCGCACATCCCTACACTATACTCGTTTTCACGTAAGAATACACCGGAAGTGGACGAGTTTTCGTTCGGTCTGCGCATATCCCTACCATAGCAGACATTCTATTGGTCACGTGGGAGTGCTACCAATAGAATGTCTGCTATGGTAGGGATATGCGCAGACCGAACGAAAACTCGTCCACTTCTAGTGTATTCTTACGTGAAAACGAGTATAGTGTAGGGATGTGCGCAGAACGAACGAAAACTCGTGCCCAATCGGGTCACTTGAGATGCGCGAAACGGTGGTATTCTTACGTGAAAACGAGTATAGCAGATATTCTATTGGTCGTGTCCTCACGTGACCGCTCTCCGTGACCAATCGTCTCATTTGAGATGCGCGAAATGAAGACATTCTTAAGTTGAAAGGACAATAGGTGTTTTCCTTTCACCCCCGAGAGGTGTGCGGAACTGTCCGCAGGCGCGATACCCCGTGTTCCTTTCAAATGGAGCTTCTTCGCGCCACGAGCTCACCAACCTCCGAAGCCTCAAGGTTTACATGTATTACGAGGTGCCAAACATTCGTAATTACAAATTCAGGTTGCGTTACCCAGCTCCTGGTAGCTTTATCCACTTCGAACGAAGAAGGATACAAGGCGAACCGAATGAAACATTCAAACTGCGAGCACGTTCGTGAGTTATAGTGAACTATTTCTATAAACACAGTTCACCCTAGTGCCCGGGTCATCTCACCCTCTTATTCACAGTTCCATTCGCTGCTCTAAGCTTCAGGCTCCTGGAGTTTCAAGGCATGGAAAGGAAAGCACGTACCGTCGTCACGGTGCGAATGTCTTCATGGTTATGCGCTGGAGCCTGTTGCAAAATATCGGCTTGCCACTTTTCACGCTACCGGCCATTAATGCGCGCTTGTCGCTCGCGTGTCTCTTTACGAGCGAGCCGCGCGTAATGAGCTCGCGCGAGGGCGTGAACACTCTTCCGAGGACAAATGCGCAACGTACGCTCGAAGCTGCGTAACGCTTGGACGATTGAGTTATCCGCGTTGAACCACCCCGTCGGTAGGAGCTTTGGAAGTTAAAATTCACCAGGGCTGCTCCTCCTCCGCGTGCACGCAGCTCCTATCTCGAGAAGAATCGTGTTTGCTCATTGGATACGCGCGACGAGAAGGTATCGGCTTTAAATGTCACCGTGCGTCTCCACGTTCCCTACTATGGACCCGCGTGCGTATGAAATTACAGCATGACGCGCGTGTCCTCTCCTCACTCCTCTCGTCTAGCCACTACTATTCCTTTCCGTCTTCCTTTTCCTTCTCGCGAAGGCAAAGACCGTAATAGCAAGCGTCCTCGTTCCCTCGGATGCGTAAAGAGACACCTAGCCTATCCTCCTTGCGTCGTTAACGGTATTAAAAGTGGCCGCCGTTAACGTCGTCCCGTGCTCTCACAGACGCGGATACATTTTTGCTCCCTGCCAAGGTGGCATTATAACGCGCGCGCGCGCGTACGTCAGCCACGTATAATTGCTCGCGCTTAACGAGCCTGCGAGGATAAGTTTTACGCGGGCACCTCGAGATCCCTGAATTAAATTCCGCGTTGCGGAGAGAGGAGGATGTTTTTCGTCCCTCGTTATGGGTAGAGCGCGCTCATATCTGGATACTAACGCCGTGGCTTCTCTCATTGGAAAGAAAAGTGATTCACAGTTCTCCACTTGGAACACCCACGAGCTTAACGCCCAACGAAACTCTTCCACTGGCTCTCGTCGCGACTGCTTACAATTAATAGCACGATGCTCTCTCTCTCTCTCTCCCTCTCTCTCTCTCTCTTTCTCTGCTGTTTTCACTGGCTCCTTAAATAGAGCGCGAGCTTATTTCTCACCGCGTGCTGCCCCTGCTACGTGCGCTCTCGTGCACCTCGGCGAATCGGACACCGGAGTAAAAAGAAAAAGGTGAAAAATCGCGGCCCGCTGAACGCGCAATTTACCAGCCGCTCGCTCTCCGCGCACGCTCTCGCCGTGCAAATTGCACGTGTGCGCCTGAGTTGCGTGTTTTTCGATCGTAGAAGCCGCGCGGATATACCGTCCGGCATAATTGCGGAGCATTACGAATTTTTCCGAGAAGATTCTCGCACGTGGTTTGTGTCCCGGGAAAGGATGAGAGGAGGGAGAGACCACGCATCTCCACTCTAATTTTCTTCGTCGCGTAATTTTTCCGAGCATATTCTCCGATCGTTCTCTCCGGAGCGTCGCGACGCGCGGTGTCATCTCAGCCTTGCGAAATTGCTCTCCTCGCGCGATCGTTTGCTCAGTTAATATCGCTCGTTAACGCGCCGTAGGGGCCCACCTCTTGCGAGCTGAGATACGCAAATCTCGAGAGCGTGGGTACGGCCGACTGCTGACTCGAGAAATATTCTCGGCTAACCGCGAGACTTCGTAGAATCCCGCACTGAGAGAAAAGTATATGATATATTTAACTACAATGGCATAGTGACAAAATTATAGTTGGAAATATCATATTTATAGTAAATGTTACCATAATGTCGGTATTAATTACGATAGAGGCATAGTATAAGCAACTGTATTATTTTTTTACTCAATATTATGGTTATTTCAACTAAAAATCTAGTGTGGTTGACAATATATAATGGTAAGAAAAGTAACTGTTTTATATAGTTAATATTACCAGAATATTTCATACATAGTGATAGAACTAACTATATTCACATAGTACATGTTACTATACATATGATAAGAACAGAGGCAATAGTTAACACTATTCCTACCATGATCGTTTTTAAAATTTCGTTTAGAATTTCCTATATACAACGTGATTGTATCACTTTTCAATTTCACGACTTTTCCTAAAATATTGAAAAATGTATTATTAGTACATTTTAGAAAAAGTCGTGAAATTTAAAGGCGATGCAATTACGTTGTATATAGGAAATTCTAATCGAAAAGTTAATAAAAATGGTCATTTGACCGGTGGTCGGTAGGAATAGTGTTAATAATATAACCATTTGTATAAATCGTTCATTCTACTATATTTTCTATGGTTAAGTGAACTATAAAAATATGTTTGACGACAAATTTAACTAGAAAATATAGTGAGATTATAGTAAACCCAACCAGTTTTTTCTCTCAGTGCGCGAGGTGATTCGAACAATTTTACCCGACAACAAAATTTCCTTCCCGTTTGATATATTCTACCCGTCGAGGTGACATCTTTTGATCTGCCTTCTTTCTCCCCTTTCGTACGATTTTCTTTTTATTCCGTTTTGGTATCTTCTTTTTCCTCTTTTTCTTTCTTAATCCAGTTTAATCTTTTCACTAGTCAACCGTTGCATCCGGATAATTTGTCGATCGGTAGGTATTATCGGTTTCCTCGTTCGATTGCGGGCACCAACGGTGGAAAGCCAACCTTCTGCTCCGCTCCCGCGCTCAATCAGCCGGAATGAGCGGACTAGTAAGAAGTCGATTGATAGAAATTACCAGGTACGCGAACTGGATTCCGCGCGGGGGTTGAATTTCGAAAGTAACCGTGTTTCGTGGCAAAAACCGAGTTTCGCGAGTCGATAGAGGTCGCAGGGAGGCGCGCGGTGCTCGACAGTTACGCGGATCTAAAAATACGCTGGGTATACGTTTGTTGAAGCAGTTGTCGGAGATAATTTATTCCTCGGTGCGCAGATCGCAATTGATAATCTCACGCTTATTAAGCGCCGGACGTTAACGTATCTCTCGGTAGGGTTCCACCTTCGAATTCGTCGAGCGCGCGTGGTTATGAAATCTCGTAAAAGCTCTGGAGAATAGAAGGAAGGAGAGAAAGTGGGAAAGACGGAAAACAAGAGAAGATACGAAGGGAAGAAAAGAAAAAGGATCGTATTTTGTTTTTAATTGTGCTTTATTTCTAGACGTTCTTACCCACCGCGTCTATTCGCATTTATCAATTCCACGTTTATCCATCCTGTTTTCCATCGACTTTGCAGAAACTTTGGTCTTGGCGAGGGACTGTAAAAATCATTTTCCCGCGACCTCGCCTCGCGATCGATTCGCAGCGCGGCTCTCCCCTTGTACGCGGTAAATTCTTCGACGTTGAGTTCATCGTTGGGTCGGTCTTTTACGATGTAATTGCTACAGGTTCCTCGCGTCACCCACATCCTGCAATTGGTAAATCTTTAATCCAACGCTCTGCAACGATTCACTTGGACCTACTTCCTCGTGGCGATAATTTTGGAAAATTGACGATCGGGTAACGATACCAGTACCGGGATTCTGTAACTCCGGAACGACAAATATCGCCATCGATATCGATGATTATCGCAAAAGGTTATCAAATATTGATCTTGTCGACGCATTAGAACCTTGATTCAAATCTTAAATCCGGCTGTAGGCGATGAAGTTCTGTAAATTCTTTTTTTGTCAGATCGAAAGGATCTTCAATGGCTCGCAATAATGATCGTTGTACTCTTCGTTCAAGATGTTGAACACGATTTTCTATCATCATTACGTCAAAAGCAACATAACCAAGAGCCATTTTAATTACGGAATCTAATTGCGTATCTTTGATTTATATCGTGTAACTGAACATCGTTCACTCGGTACAGAATTGTCCAAAAATTTGTTGGCTTCGACGCTTTTTGGAATGTAACGATTTAGATTATCCAGAGTTGTCGATTACTACTATATAGTTAGCGAATAACCTTTTGCAATAATCATCGATATCGATGAATAACGATAATTTGTCGTTACGGAGTTACAGAATCCCGTTACAGATGCTAGAATTGCAAGAAAATAGGATAGGTTTGATCTTATCGTGGCGAAGTACGGACGAATGCGCGGGATCCTTTCTCCGACGTCTCCATTATGCGTAAACACGTTGGGCCCCACGCAGGAGAGCAAGGAGCAGCAGCGCGGTCGGGAAATATCGCGCGCGGATCGGTATGCTTCGACGACCTTGCATTTCCTTTCATACGAGCCCGCCACTCCCCTTCGTTTGATTCCTTTTACGCGCGTTTCTTGCCCTTCCTTCTCGTTTCTCCCCCTCGCATTTTTTCTCTTCACTCGTCCTCTCTTATTCATTCTCCGCTCGCCTCGCGCGCGTTCACTTTCTCGTTTCTCGTTCCTCGTTACTTTTTACCATCCACCGAATCGTCTTTACCGCCTCCTCCACTCGCGCGTCCTTCTTTTCTCCTGCTCTCTTCCCCGCCTCCGCTCGAATATTACAATGTTCACTCGCGCTCGGAATTTTCCACGGAGCGTAGCGTTTTATTCCGGTTGCGTTGCACTCTGGAAACGCCCCACGACTGCAGTCCGCGTTTTATTGCGCCACGCAATGCATTTCCGGCCGTACAACTCGGAGGATTAAGCGGAACTCTGCTAACGGTGCTTGACCGTTCTCCCGGCTCGCGGCATTTACCAGCGGTACCGTGACAAACATTCGAAAAAATCCTCTCATAGAAACTGGGTCTCTCCACTTCAGTCTCCGCGTGAGGATTTGTCAGAGACCACCGTGAATTTCAACCGGAGAAATATGGGAATACGGGAAAACAGCTGCTAATCACGAGTGCGAGAGAGAACGCACAGCACAAAAAAACAGGTACATCCTTTTCTACGTGAGCTCTACCCATAGAGCTATTACAGATAGAGGGAGGGAGTCAACGAAAAACGCGATATAGCCGTAGAAAGAGAACGTTGCAATACAGACCGGACTGTCATTGTCTAACAGCGCATGCGTATTAGGTAATATTACGTACCGCGTGCACTGTAGACGCTGTCACAGTATACGCATTTTTATTTAGGTTACAGTTTTATATCATAATTCAATTATAATATTTTGTACGAAAATAAAGACATTTAACTTTATATTATGCATGTACATCTGCCTACAAGCTCACACGTTCCGCGCATGCGCGTAACTGTTAGACAATGACACTCCGTACTCTATTGCAGCGCTCTCTTTCTATGTCACTATTGCATCCGCTTACACATCGTCCCATACCTACTTCCCTCTATCTGTAATAGCTCTATGGCTCTACCCCCCACTCCCGAAATTTGGGAGAACGCGCAGTCTAGGTATATTATGTCTGTGTATCAAGCCTTAACCCTTTGATTGCTAAAGGCGTATATATACGCCTTCACAAGTCCATCAATATACACGAAAGGCGTAAATATACGTCCTCTGTATTTTTAATTTATTTGCCATTATTATTTTTTAAACCCTAAGAATGGTATCAAATTTCCGGATACTGTTTTGGTCACTATAATCAGTGGACCAGTCGCAGCAACTGACATGCGAAAAACGCGCCGTCCATATTGATGTATTCGTCCGAGAGCGCGCCGCAGTCAAAGAATTAAGCTTGCCGCATTGACGATTCTAATGGTCAAACGGTTTAGCAGGAAAAACGACTGATTGTCCCCTGGTATGTACTTTCGAATTTTTTTTCAGCAATTGTGTGGGTGCTAACTCAATGGTGAGATTACTTTCGAACCGCACCGACGCACATCTCCCAACACCAATTTCTTATTTCGACAAGTCTCTCGGGGCACTCGATTCTCCGGCCTTAACGACTTCTCGCGCGGAAAGGAGGAGAGTATAGCAGCTGTCCGCAAAAAGAGGTGGGAGCCGCGCGATCATGCGAATGATCTCGCGCGCCACTCGGTGAATCCGTGGAGCGTGTAGGAGAAGGAGGCTCGGGCCGAGAAAGTGCGCGTCGATGCTCAGCTGGATAAGCCTTACCAAGAAGAAGTGAGAGGAGGAGAGGAGAGGAACGTGTCGGTGCGAGAAACGGTGGGAGCCTGGAGCCGCGCGCCGCGTCTCCGCGTTGATCTCATCGCGAGCGAGCTTAATGGTTTTCCTTGGATTTATAAACGATCCGGATCGCGATCTTTACGAGCCAATCTCGCGATAAGGACGCTTCGGGGATCCTCTCGCATCCTCTGGTCGCGGAGGAGGAGCAGGGTGGCAGGTGAAGACGAGGTGAACGAGGAGAATCCGGAAAAGGGAGACACACGTGGGACCGGTGGATATTTATCGAATGAGAGAGAAGAGAGAGAGAGAGAGAAATTTATTAAGAAGAGCAAAAGGATCATCGGACGAGGAGAGAAGGAATTCTAACGTTGGAAAAGTGAGTCGCTGGCTGGTTGGCGTGGATAGCCTAACGGTTGTCCCATCTCTCCGTACGCCACATTCGCGCTATTTAGCATGCAAATTGCACGTATAAATTGCAAATTCATGGCGCAAGATCGCCTCCTGGAGGACGTTGGGGAGAGATGCAGACGCGAAGAGAGGAGTCCACTGCTGCTACTCCGCTTCACGGCAGTTCGGCTTTAAAAGGCGGCGGCGATCCGCTAGAAACTGCAGACGCGCTAAATCGCCTCGCAAGAGTGCCGCGTAAACACTCGGCGAATGAACTTCCTGTTTGCTCGCTCCCCACGAGACGAATTCGTAATACGAGTGACGAGGCGAGATGAAAGAAGCGACGAACGGTGGAGGTCGCTCCTTGAAAAGACGTCGTCTCTTGACTGACTATAGACGTAATGCAATTTTCGAAGTCAATTTTTCAATGAGCGCACATTTGTTCGTTACGTTCTACTCGGCAGGTTCTGTCGAACGTGTTGATCTCTTTGTCGTTGGGTTCCTTTCATTTTCGTTCTCCATTTTTCCAATCACCTGGCACCTGATTTTAAGACATCAAATTTTTTTTTTTTTTTTGCAATCGAAAGAGCATCGTTTGTACCTGTTTGTACCACCCTTGTTTTTGTTTGTATCTCAAAGCGTTTGGAGATAGAGATAGTTAAAAAATGTACAAGTGGCTCAGCCTGTGTGTAGAGATTGATCTATCTCGATAGATAGGCTGAGCCTCTTCTCAGATTTTTAAGTATCTCTATCTCCGAACCCTTTGACGTACAAACGGGCTCAAACGACGTTCTTTCGAATGGCATTTGCAGATTTGAGATATCTCAAAAAATAAAAAAGTTATACATATTGTAAATTTTGGAAAATTCTCTATCTCCGAACCCTTTGAGGTACAAACGAAAACAAGGGAGGTACGAACGGGTACAAACGATGCTCTTTCGATTGCAAAAAAAACATTTCGATATCTTAAACTCGGGTGCCAGGTTCACACAGGTTTCGACATCCTCGGGTATAGTACTTTGATTTCAACGAATACGCGATCCTAAGGACACGTTACTCTCGTTACGAAGAGTAAGCCGCGAATTGCGGAAGACCGAAAACTTTACTCGAATCACTGGGTAAACGTTCGCGACAAATGGCCCTGTCGCTCATTACCAACGAGGTGTGAAGAACGCGGAGAGGAAACCGCCGGAACAGGAAGGAAACGTGTTTTCGAGTACCGCAAAATTAGCTTAGAAAGTAGCTCGAGTGGGCACGTGGTGTAAGATTTGCCGGTGGACTTGGAATAAAGCATGTCACCAGGCCCTTCCGGCTTTTCTCTCTCTCTCTCTCCAAGTTCTGTTCCTGGAGTCTGCGAAATTATCCTCTCGACGAGTGAGAATATCTCCGCGAGAAATATATATATATCAATTTTCCCTTTCGAATTTCCACGACTCTAACTGCTCCCCGGAAACCTCGAAGGGAAGCTGCACTGAGAAAGAAAAATGGTTGAGTTTACTATAATCGCACTATATTTACAGTTAAATTTGGCGTCAAACGTATTTTTATAGTTCACTTAACTATACAAACTATAGTAAATGAACGATTTATACAAATGGTTATATCATTAACTATTACCTTTGTTCTTGTTACCATATGTATAGCAAAATGTGTTATGTGAATATAGTTAGTTCTATCATTATGTATGAAATATTGTGGTAATATTAACTACATAAAATAGTTACTTTTCTTACCATTTTATATTTTCAACCATACTACCTATATTTTTACTTGAACATAATTTTGTGTAAAAAAATAATATAGTTGCTTATACTATGCCTCTATTGTAATTATTACCGACATTATAGTAACATTTGCCATAAGTATGATATTTCCAACCATAATTTTGTGACTATGCCATTATAGTTGGACATATATACTTTTCTCTCAGTGTGCACGGGACCGAAGACCCTCATCTGTACTTGTCGCCTGTAACATTGCACGCTATCGGTTCTAGGGGTCCCTAATTACGTGGAGTTAAGCGACGATCGACCTTGTCGCGCAATTTTAGCATCATCGGGACCCGATGACGCGTCTAATTGATTAGAGCCCAATTTGTCCCTCATCCCTCGAATTACATCACTCTAACGTGTCCTGTTTTCTGTTTCAGGTGAGTGAGGAGAGCACACGTGTAAACGTCCAGTCGAGTTTCCACTTGAATCGGAGGGTCCCTCTAACTTTACCAAATGAGCGGGTACGTAAGGGTCGAGGTGCGAATCAATGGATTAACCTTTTGCACTCGAGAGGTGCCTCTTGGTCACCAGTTACTTTGTTACGGCAATTCGAACGATGAAACCGGTCACCATTCGAATTGACGCGATACATCGAGCGACGACGATATTTATCTATTGGGTCTATGCATAATTCCGTAGCGAAAATTGAGTACATTCCTGTGGTAATTTCGCTACGGAATTATGCATAGATCCAATACGTTTGATTTCTTTTGTAACTGGAAGCGCTGTACGATACATATGACCTTCCAAAGTATAAAATTATGTATTTTATATATTTTATATGCAGGGTGTCCCATTTTAAATAATACACTCAAATTTCACCGAAACGGTACGTTAAATAAAGAAATGTTTCCAACAAAAGTTGTATGGCTTGAAAGAGGCTGTCAGCTGGTGGCAATGATTTGAGCTTGGAAAAAGTAATTTGAAAGTCACGCGAAGGCCACCGTCAATTTCTTAAATAGAACTCCCTATTGTTTATAGCATATTCTTGTAGCTTATCTCGAGAGCTTTCCAAAACACTATAATAAAATATTTTTCCCTCACGAGTACATTTTGAAATCGAAAGAAATTTCCGAGAAGGGCCTCGAGTGCGAAGGGTTAAATCGCGACGGGCTGCATGCAGAAAGAGGATCGTAATGTCAAAATATAAATTATTTCCCGAGTGTTTGCCAGTCGTCAATATTTTTCACGGAATGACTGATAGCACGAAGACAGAACGGTATGGAAATTGAATTCTTCTCGGATTACAATTAGCCATGGGTCAGCAAGGATCGAGTAAATGTTACGAGCGGGTTATTCGTTACGAGCTTCATCGGTACACAAGTAATCGTGTAAACTTTAATTAAGCCTCGAGTAGCCACGCGGTACGCGCATTCGTTGCGTAAGACGGAAAATTGCATATCTGGGGTAAATAGGAAACGACTGGAAAATCGATGTAACGTTAGATCGCGTCGAAGGGGACGCGCTTCTACCATGTCGGTGAATCTAATCGATAATACCCGCGTCGATTAATTTTCTCCGTAGCTACGTGATAAACACGACGAATGTATCGACTCGATTGCGCGAACATAGGGAATTATTCCGTCCCGCCAGCCCGTGCAATAGTTCACCGCACGAGGGTGGGAAAGTAGCGACGAGAGAATGAAAAAAAAAAGAACGTGTACACGTCCGCGTGCGTAGAAAGCGCGACGCTCGTGTAAATTCCATTAGAGCGACGTATTATTTAGCGGGGAGAAAATAAAAGGACAGGCAGGAGGAGACGCAGGCGGTATCGTAGGTCGCGCGAGTGAACTTTTGCAAGAAAGAGAGAGAGAGAGAGAGAGAGAGAAAGAGAAAGAGAAAGATAGAGAACACGGTCGGTGGAAGAAAAATTACCGGGCGAAAGGTCGCGGTGATCGACGCGTTGTTGCTTGCAAAATGGAGAAACGGCAAAACTGAAGTAAAGAGAGAGAAATAGAGAGATACGGTGGAGAATACAGTCGCGCAATATGCAAACGAGAAAGACTGATGGAGGACTTGGGGAGGTGATCGGGAAAAGTAAACGCGATTTACTCGGTGCGGTTGTTCGACGACGAGCGAACGCGCGTGAATTGTCGTGGGTAGAGAGAGAGAAGGAGAGGAGCCGGGAGACCGAGAGAGTGGAGAAGAAGGACGCGTGGAAAGAAACGGACGTAGATCAAAGATTGTCGGAATAATGAGCAGGATTTGCCACGCGCGGGTCAATCGGTCTTATCCCGTTCGCCACGCTCGCCACAATCGGCACGCGTGGGCGTGAGGCGGGTGGCCGGGGCGCGATTGTCCGAGGCGTCGTTAATAACCGATGAGCGTTATTGAACGACAAGCACTCGCGCCTCGCCGCTTCCAAAGAAGAGAAGAGAAGGTGTAGGGGTTCGCGCCTAAGGCGAATCGCGATCCTGACGCGGAGAAATAGTTTTTATGTCAACCAAGCTGGCACCGCCGCATAACGAAAATTGAGAAACAACTATATGAGAATTAAGTGCTCCATTCGCGATTCTAAACTAGTGCTCCTCTAGTTTAGCCAGAATCTGTGGCGGTGCTAGCTCGACGACACATCAAAAATCCTATGTATTCACTTTTTTCGATTTTTGTTTGCTTCGCCTTATTTTTGACGTGGCGGTGCCACCTTGTCGTCGAGCTAGCACTGCCACAGATTCTAGCTAAACTAGAGGAGCACTTAAATCGCGAATAGAGCACTTAATTAGCACTTAATTCTTATATAGTTGCTTTTCAATGTTCGTTATGTGGCGGTGTCAGCTTGGTTCACATATCCTTTTTTCACTCGCGGCCTGATTTGTAGTAATTGACGCTAGAGCTACTCTTTTATTAAAACTATTTCTATCGGGATTTTGTACATACCTATTTCGACCAAGAGGCGTCTTTTTGTGTTCGGGATGAGCTCAAGGAAAATGATACCTCCAAATTAATTTAACAACTAATATACGAATAGCGAAAGAAGTGATTGAGGAAATATGATTCAACTTGGAAAACAAATTTCAAATACAATTTGAAAAAGTGTCTTTTGACACCTTTCGTAGAAATAGTGTTGATAATGTTATGTCGATGCAAAAAAGGTGAAGAAAACTTGAACTAATCCGAGAATTCTTTTCGTTGTTTAATTCCTTTCTTACGTTCGTCGCCGTCGTTACTCAATGTCGATCTATCGATTATCTCGTTAGGTTTGTCCAATCATGCATTTCACTAGGCTACCACAGATTTTTCACAAAAGCGTCGAGAGAATCATATTTCGCGCTCACTGTCTACTTACTTGAAAATTCTAATGGTCCAATGGTGCGTGCCCCGCGAAGTAATTTGTAATAAGCCATTCGCGAAACTCCATGCACGTATCTTCGCGAGTTACACGTTTCTTTATATCGTATTCTTTTATCGTGTTTAGAATAACTATAGAAAGCACGTTTTTTAACACTTAACGGACGGGTCGAATCTACCCTGTCTCTCCCAGTTTCCGGGCATATTTAGGAAAATTAAATTACCACGCATGTATGATCAATGTGCATAAAATGAAAAGCTAACGCAGCGTACTAAAGATTTAAGCAAAACACGTAAATCTAGGAAGTCACAATGGAAAAATGTAAATTTACATGGCCCGTCCGTTAAGTGTTAAGCACTCGTGCAGCATCGAGAAGAGATGTGTTTTGAGTGTTACAATTTGAGTACTAGCATGCCAAATAAGATGCAACAAAGGTGGTACTTCACTCGTACCACCAAGACTTGTGAGAGTTAACCTGCGCGCTTTATCCAGCCGCGTTTCATTCGCAGCACTCCTTAGACGGCTTACGACATCGAGAGGCGTTTCGAATCGTGCATAGGCACGCGCGCCACGCGCAAAAAAAGGAGCTGACAAAAGACCTTGCGAGTGGCGAAGAATACCGCGCGACGTCCTTCGGGAGCCGAGGAGGAGAGTCGATGGCAATTGCATACGTGCTAAAGGTCGCCGTGCCGCGAAACGCGCGTGAGTAAGCAAGAAGGAACTCCTCCAAGAGGGTTACCTTACTTCTCGCGTGTGTTCTTCCCGTGTCTCTTTCTCCGCGCCACGATGCCAGCACGTCAACCTGAGCGCACGCGCTCGTGCACGTGCGACGTCACGAGGCCGCGCGCATCCGCGTCGGCGCGCATCGGGGCCTTTCGACGTGTTTATTCATTTTTCTACCCGTTCGTAAGATCGTGGAAAGAGCGGTTGCCTCATAGGAGTTTCGAGTACCACTGGACAGCTTCGAGCCGAGCTGAAATCGATTCGATCGGTGAACCGCGCACGATCGAGGTTATCGAACTCTCCAGGCGTCATCGTAATTTAACCCTTTCAGCGCTATGAACGCATAGATGCGTTCTCACACAACTATTAAATTTAGGCTATGAACGCATATATGCGTTCTCACACAACCATTCAAATTAGGCTATGAACGTATATATGCGTTCTACATAACCATTAAATTTAGATTACGAACGTATATATGCGTTCTCACACAAATATTTAATTTAATTTATGAACGGATATAGGTGATTGATGCTTGCAAGCCTAGAGATATAAAAAG
The DNA here is from genome assembly GCA_944319695.1 of Tiphia femorata. Lineage (NCBI taxonomy): Eukaryota > Metazoa > Arthropoda > Insecta > Hymenoptera > Tiphiidae > Tiphia > Tiphia femorata. Next base: position 7,146,818 of record OX090899.1, read on the forward strand.
ATAATGCGTTTAAGTATACCTTTGTGCAATGAAATTTCAAAGTTGCCCAGCCCAAAAGGGTTCGAATTCTTCGCAGGACGTATGTATGCTAGTTCATCCCCATTTGGAGGGTAAAATGTTACCAATTTTCAAAGATACAACTACCAAGTACAAAACTCTAAGTACAAAAATCCTAATACTTTGCGCTCGAGCGGTGACTCTCACTCGCTGTGGCAATTCGGGTAGCGAATTAGAGGCGACAGTTTTTCTTTATGCTAGATTTCGTTATCTCCAATTGATAGAAACGGAGTATTGGTTCGTGAATAGGTTCCTTAGCTGTTTCCATTCTTTCATAGGAAGTGTAAAATCATATACTTCATATACATTTTTCAATACACTCGGTGTGTAAAATAAAAGACTGTTTGAAACAAAATTTGTATAGCTTGAAAGGGGATATCAGCTGGTGGCAAGGAGTTCACCTTGGAGAGACATTTGAAGGTCGCGCGAAGGTCACCATGAATTTCTTAAGTAGAACTCCCTATTTTTGAATAACATATTCTTGTAGCTTATCTCGAGAGCTTTCCAAAACATAATAAAATATTTCTTCCTCGCAAGTTCATTTGGAGATGGAAAGGAATTTCCGAAAAAGGTCTCGGGCGCAAAGAGTAAATACAAAGCGGACCTTTCTCGTTAAGTTGCGCAAAATAGCCGTGGACGATCGGTGACGTCGTATAAATGTAGAAGCAACGCACGTGCACGCGTGCGCATGCACGGTTGCGCAAAGACGCGCCATATGGTCGAGAGAAGGTGCGCGCGAGCGCGCGTCGTATCACTGTATTGCGATCTCCAAGAGATTCTCCGGATCCAACAGGAGGGTTCCATGGCCAGTGACCACTGGCAGGCTGTCCTTGAACTCGTCCTCACCGAGACCCGAACCCTTGAACTCGCTTCCCTCGCGTTCTCCACCTATCCACTCTTTTCTTCGTCCCACTCGCGCGTTCCTTTTCTCCTTCCTCTCCTGCTCCACGCATGCTCCACGCCTGCCGCCGTCCCTTTTTCTCTTTCCTCTCGCACGAGAGTCTGCGTGTACGCGTCGATGGAGGAAAGCAGGATGGCGAGGCGGAGATTGCCATAGACAGAAGGAGAAAGAGGGAGCGAGAAAGAATCTAGAGACAAGGAGAGAGAGAGAGAGACAAGAAAACGTAAATGCGACGTGGTGGGAGTAATCGGAGGTATACCGATTACATGGACTCTCGGACCTCTGGGATATTAGAAAAGGATATTCGCGGCTATTTCACCCTAGTAAAAGAAAGGACGGTGAATATTTGTTCGATCTCTTGGAAAAATTTCTCCTTCGATTCTTCCTCTTATCCACCGCGAAGAAGAGTCAATATAAGAACACTGAAAAAATTGTATTCTCATCTTAAGACTTTACCACTTAATTTTAGAATATTCCTGACTAAAATAAGCAACAAGAGGATCTTCTTAATTTAAGAGTAGAATGCTGTAAACAGACTCCTCTAATCAAATATCCTTAACAGGATATTCTTAACATAACCTGGTACAAAATTTGTATGGATATATTTCGTGTATAATTATTGGAAACAAAACTCTTGATGGAATACATGATCACTCTTTACACGATCCATATCTTGAAATCGGAATTGGTTGATGAATATAGTCACGAGAGAAAGTTACAATTCATATGTATTTCTATTACTTGTAAATATATCCGTTAAATCAAAAATAGCAGCACCCAAAATTACACAGAATTGCAAGAGGAACAAGATGTACATAGACATCGACATGTGCCGCACGCGATGTATAATCTACCTTAACCGAATACCTACACGCATTCTGTCGCGACATGTAGATGGATTATTAAGAATATATTCCAAAAACCGTCAGATCGATAAGAAAATATTCTTACCTATTAAGAATATCTATTAAAATGAATTATTAAGTTTGTATTTTAAGAATACAATTTTTTCAGTGAACGAATCCATAGAAAACGTTAACGACAAAGAAATCCTACGTATTTCTCTTCGTCGGAATAAAATGCTGCCCGTGTTCGTGCGTCCTGGCATTTTTCTAGCGTTCACTTCGTTCTCGCGAGCGCCGAAGATCGCAGGAGGGTAAAACTCGAGGCGAAGAATCCATCTTGGATTCTGCCGCCTGGGTTATCCTCGCGCACCCGCTAGATCATCGTCTAACGATGCCCGTAATTATTATTCGTTACCGCGGCTTACGCTCCTCCTTGCTAGTCCCAGCTAGCCAGGACTGTGGCCGAGCGGCGCACACACGCACGCGCGGAAATTACCCGACGCCCCACGCTAGGTGTATAAATAAGCGTGGCTGTGCGACTAGCCGAGCCGGTCGTCCGCGTTCGTCGTGCGTGTATGTGAAAAAAAAAGGAAGGAAAAAAAAAAGAAAAAAAAGGGGGGTACTGCAGGAGACAGGGTGTAACACACGCACGCGAAGAGCGGGTACGTCGAGCGGTGCCAAGAAAGAGACTGCAGGGAGAGAAAGAGTAAAGAGAGAGAGAGAGAAAAAAAGGAAAGGAAGTCGGTCGAGGAATTTCTGCCTCGGCAAGGACCGCGATAAGTCATAAAATACCTGTAAACGCTTTTTCTCGCGCACACGCATGTGCTCCGCGCCGATTTCTACTTTTCCCTCTTCCTCTTCTCTCTTTCGTACGTTTTCGTTTCCCAGATTGCTGTGCTCTCTCTCACCTTCTTCCACTCACCCGGCCAGGTGACCTTCGTCTCCGCGATATTTCAATTCTCCTTTGATATTTTTCGATCGTGGAACAAATCGGGCGCGCTCACTCGGCGCAATAACGTCGCCTCATCGTCCGTAATTAGTTTAACGTCCAATCTCCTGGAAACTGGAGATTTCACTCGCGTGACCAATCGGCACCGCCGCAACTTTCATCCGATCGATTTCTTTTTACCCACCTCTTTCTCCCTTTTTCCCTCGTGCCGGCGAGAATCTTCGGCCGAACAATAATCCGCGACATCGCGAATATAAAGTCGGAATGACAGGGAATAATTTATCGTACGATTTGTAGATCGATTCCGGCGACTTCTCTCTCCCATTAGCAACCTCGTTTCTTCCACCACCGCCGTACGCTTTCTTCCTCGTAGCGCGCAGTTTCTCCGCGAAGTTACGGTAAAATCGTCCACCGCGGACGGCGCACCGCGAGCACTTTGTGGAAATGCACAGACGGATTTCTTGGACTCTCGTCGAGCGGGAGGAAAAAAAAGGGACGGTGCGTTCCGTTGATTAACAGTTAATGTGTCCAAAGGCCGTAACAATTGCAAGAAAATACTTATGACTGGCAACTGGTCGCGCCCGATCATAAAACTGTATTTATCATCTACCGGTTCGCGGTACCCTCGGAGCACGAGGAATAGGAGCGAAAAAAAGAGAAGGATATACGAGGCTTCGACGCGATTACGGTGATCGCAGATCGCACGATAACTCGAGGACGAACGGGAATGCCGTTTCTTACGCTTTTTCCACGATCTTACGCGCGAAAGTATAATTCCTCGCGTTTCCACAATTAAAAGGAGAAAAGAAAATTACGATTCCGAGCGATACCTCGACGGAGAGTGAAAAACATTTTTTCCGTCCATTAGAAATTATTTCGTCATTTCTACACTGAAAAAATTGTATTCTCATCTTAAGAATTTAGCACTTAATTTTAGAATATTTTTTACTAAAAAAAGCAACAAGAGGATATTCTTAATTTAAGAGTAGAATACTCTAAACAAAATCCTCTAATCGAATATCCTTAACGGGATATTCTTAACATAGCCAGGTAAATTCTTAATGAGATGCTTCACTCTTCATATTGTCGAAAATTACATGATCCGTACCTTGAAATCGGAATTGGTTGAGAAATGTAGTCACGAGAGAAAGTTACAATTCATATGTATTTATATTACTTGTAAATATCTCCGTTAAATCGCCCAAATCCTCTTCTTTTAGACACTTCGTCACTTCTTTATCCATACACTTTGCACAACACAGCACAGAAAATTACGCAGAATTGCGAGAGGAACAAGCATTGTGTCGCGACATGCAGATGGATTATTATAAGAATATATTCCAAAAACTATATAAAATATATAAATATATTCATAAGAAAATATTCACATCTATTAAGCATATTTATTAAGATGAGTTATTAAATTTACATTTAAGGAATACAGTTCTTTCAGTGTAATCTTTTTCTCCGTACAGTGCAAAATATGTCTTTGACGTACGTACGAAACGACAAAGTTCCGAACGATCTTTACTATACTCCTTTCAACTTAAGAATATTTCCGGAAGTGGACGGGGTCCTCACGTGACCAATTTTGGCATTTGAGATGCGCAAAACGGAAGCATTCTTAAGTTGAAAGGAGTGTAGCCAGTGGTGGACGAGACGTCTGACCTCAAATTTTTCCCCGTGAGCTCGAGCGAGTTCTCGAGATCGGCGAACGATCGATGGGAAAAATGGACGATGAGACGTCGAGCGAGTCCTCCCGTCCTCGTACTTGGAAACGCACGATGAGAACGATATAAATCGGTGGAGGAGTAACGGCTGAAAACGTGAGCGGAAAGACGCGCTCGCGCGCGTCCGAGGCCGATCGCGGATGATCGAAGGGTAGAGGCCGCGTGCGCCAATAAGACGTAATAAAGCGCGCAAGCCAAACGGCTAATGGTTGCACCGTGAGAAACGATCTGGCAGAGATTGAAACAAGAAATGATTTATAAGGCGGTGTTCGCGTCTCGCGTCGGGTCGCTCGATCGATCCTACGGACGAATCTCGCGAATCCTTTCGAGCATCCGCATTATCTCGTTCTCCCTTTAACGCGCGTAAACGAAAATGATTCTCACAGGGACTCCGCACGAATTGACCTAGCACCGATTTTCATGCGATGTGGTGCAATCGATGGGTCTTGACCAGTAACAAAATGCCTTAACGGGTTTTCTCTCGGAGATGTCTCGTTTCGCAGATATGGAATATACGCAGAACGCATCAAGCTAGGCGTAGGCCATTATAATCTGTTCACCGAAGTATCTCAGATTTCATAAGTTTCAAGCATAAAGTTCCAGATACAAGTTATATCGTTTCGAGGTAGCCATAAGATTGCCATTATTGGTTGTACCATTGATTGTACTATTGGTTTGATCTTGAAGAGTCATTCGATGAGATATTTCAGTAAATAGACTACAATGGCCTACTCTGCATATATTTCGTATCTCCGAAACGAGACATCTCCGAGACAAAACCCGTTAAAGCATTCTCTTATTATCCAAGACCTATCGATTGCGCTATATCGCATTAAAATCGGTGCCAAGTAACTTCGTGCGGTTCCCTTGTTAGACGAAGATCGATGCAGTATTTTCCAGCAAGATGGAAGATATTCGAGAAAAATTTCTTGCCACCTGCTCACCTCGAATATAAGCGACAAAGCCTCGGCCGACACGTTTAAATAATAACGTGCGCCAGACCGAGGCGCACGTTCGCGATAATAAATTATCGTGGAACGATGGGAAAGAGTATCGAGAGAAAGAAAGAATGTGAAAATAAAAGGAAGGGGGGCGGTAAGCGGAGCATCACGATCACGCGGAGAGCCACGAACAAAGCCGCGGATCGTGCTCCTTGCGTGCATTCTCCAGCGCGTTAACAACACGTCGGTAGCAGCCTTCTCGTATCCGACGAGTGCAGTCACGTGTATCCAGAAAATTGGAGCAAGTGATGGTGGTGCGCTTCTTCGACCACGGTGAAGAGAAGATTGGCGAAGCGAAGGAGACAAATTCAGAAGAAGAGAGGAAAAAAGAAACATTTTCGGCCAATCTTTCTCGATTATCCTCAAATTCCCCTTTTTCATTTGCCACTGTGTTCAATGTGGCAATGTTCTCTTTTTTTCTTTCTTTTCAATACTTTTACTCTCACGCTGATTTTCCATAGATTGCTCGTGGCGCGGCAGTTTGCACTTTTTCGCGTGTGTGCCTTTCTTTTGTTAACATATGATCTTTTCAAGTGCTGTAAATTACGGCTAGTACACTTTACTGCAAAGTCGGTGCCCCCCTGAGGTGCTTGAATCGACCTTACCAGGGAGCATTTCGACGTTGTAAGAGAAATCTTGCAATCTGGTTATCAGGAATTATCATATTTCGAATAAATGGAGTCGTAGGAAGAAATATTGGACGATGAATCGCAAACATAGATGAGTCGTGAGCACTGGCTTGCTATTGGCTGCCAACAGGGGACATCGACTTTGCACTTCATTGTACGATCATTTTCTTAATCATTCTTCTGGAGCTCACCGGTGATATGTTCACATACGATCACCGTGGCAGTCGGAGTGTTATGCTAAATGTCCACTTCAATGTCAAACTATGGAAAATTGTTCTCCAGATTGTTTCTTACAAGTGTACACTATATTGAGAGCCAGTGACAGTGATGATATTTCAATTCGAGAGCAACTCGCGATAGTTTCACTCTCAAATGGACATCTAGCATCAAAACGAAGCGAGTTAGGTCCATAACGAGGTACGATGACGCGTCTCGTCACTCCATCGCTTTTGGGCCTTTTGCTTTTACGCGCCGTGGTCCTCGTGGTCTTTTCGTCGATTTATCGATCGGTCGTGCGAACGACCTTGCCGCCGGAGTCGAGGACGAAGGACGGCCCGAAACGACTCCCGGAATGCACCCGGCTGGCCTCCTCTTCCTACTTCCTCCCTCACGCGCTTCTTCTCCTCCTCTCGTGGGTCGTGCGCGGCCACCGCGCCACGGCTGCACGCGCGCACATGCAACGGGTTTCGGCGTAACCGGTCGTAGACTTTAGGACTTTCACCCGATGCGTATCGACGTAGGAGAGGAAGAGTCCTCGTAAGTGTTCGTGGGGTGGACGAAGTCCGTGCCAAAGAAACCAACTTCCTCCTCCTGGTCTTTCGAAGTTTTTTTTTATTTCGATCAAAACGGAGTGTCTGCGAAGCTGGCACGACATTTTGCAAACAACAATAGTTCTAGTAGCACTTTTCATAGTTCGAGAGTTCCTGATAGAAAATAGAAAGAGTTTCGGACTTTTAATATTGAAAAACGGTTTTGTAGAGAGCGCACAGGAGATGGGTAAGGAAACATTGACTTTGGGTGGTGACGAAGAAATCCTGTCTCCTAATTTTTTTTATTTCTATCGGAACGCGATGTTCTATAGCAGTGACGGCGAGAACCTTCTTGAGAATTCAAAGTTTTCGATCAAATTCTGCTGATTATTTTTTTTTAGTACTAGCTCGTGGGTTACTAAATCAGTGGCGTTACTTGGAAAGGGGGAGGGGAAGATTGTTTAACCTTTAGGGGGCCGGAAAGTCTATATATAGACGCTATGGGTGATCGGTACTTTGTATAGGTTACATACAAATATAGACACAATATTTTTGAATTTTCTACAGGGATTAAAGCTCATCAAATCACACTTCTGTAGCGAATTATCAATCTGATCCCAGTCTGTGCATACGTCTGCTCCGTACGGTTATCACTAGTACATACTGAGAAAGCTTTACAACTGACCATGTTCCATACTTTTGGGGAGAGCATGCCGCTCTACTTTTATCAGGAATTCAATTCCACGGGCCATTCCCGTTTAATTATAAGTTGAAATCAAATTTTGAGGTCAAAATGATCCCGTGTGCACACTAAGGGTTAAAAGTACTTTTACAAGTAAAATTATTTATAAGTAAAAAATAATTTTGTAAACATCAACGCGTGGGTCATTTAAAAAGTCTGATCCACGCGCCATAGGTTCGTCATCACTGTCCCTATAGAAAAGTTGCGATAGGTAAGAGAAGATTTCGTATTGTGGTGCGAGAATAATTTTCGTACAGTTTCGTGTTCGTATTTACCAATGCCCTGTTATTGTTACGAATTATTACGTGGTAGCAGGCTTGCGCCATTGTATCACCTTCACCCGCCCGCATGCCTCGAAGTGCATTTGTGAACGTGAAATCATGAAGTTCGAAGGAATTTTCCTCTCACCCTTCGAAGCGACGATATCGCTCGCTCGCGTGTCAAGAGAGATACTGTTCACCAAGCGATGGTAAAATCAAGGTGCAAACTAGTTGTCCATATTTATAATGTCGCCCTCTTATCTCCGTTCTCTTATCTAAGCTTCCAAGACCCGTTCCGTCGCGCGTAGCCCGCGTCCCCGGCACACGTTAATTACGCTCAAACTGCGAAACGAGCTTCGAAGTGTCCCCTTGTCGCCTGCGCGACAAAGAACCGATAACTTCCACGACAGGAGTTCACTGGAAAATGAAAAATGTGAGAGATTGTCGGGAGCTCGCCTTACATATCAGTCGCTTGTCAAGTCGATTAACTCCACTTTTCGCATCCTTCATAAGTTTAACTACCAATGCACTTGATTGTGTCCCTACTTTCTAGATTTGTAACATAATTTGTAACATGATTTATGGCGTTATTCGATTTGCCCTGTGACCGGCTCATATATATGTACTTCCTCCTACATGCTTCTTTAACTCTTTGGAGCACGGTGGTATTAAAAGTCTCACACCTTTTTGATGCACGACTATGAATGGTGGGAGATTTTTTGACCCACCTCGAAATATTGCAATAGTTGCACGTGCATAGGTTTATCTTTAGTCTTACTTGCGTAAAGCAGTTGATAATACCATCAATAAATGTTAGAAATGCGTTTGCTCGTGTTGGTAAGTTTCAACATTCCAGTACAGGTTCGTCAAGTGGAAGTTTTTATCGCGACAATGTTTGTTTCCTGGTATTATGTGAAAATTTCTGTGCAACATGGGTCTATTTTATGACCTGAATTCCTGGGCTGCAAAGAATTAACGCTTACAGGCACAGCAAATGCCCTTATTTTTTGACCCAGCCTGCACGCCAAGTGAAGCACTTGAAAAATATTCATCGCTTTTAGAAAAACTATAGAAAGCACGTTTTTTCAGCTCTCACGCTGCATCGGAAAGATACGTTTTAAGTGTTACAATTTGAGTACCAGCGCGTCAAATAAGATGCAACAAAGGTGGTACATGTGCATAGATTTATCAATAAATGTTACAAATGCGTTCATTTGTGTTGGCAAGTTTCAACATACCAGTACAGGTTCATCAAGTGGAAGTTTTTATCGCGACAATGTTTCTTTTCTGGTTTTATGTGAAAATTTCAGTGCAACACGAGTCTATTTTATTTTCTAAAATCCCGTGCCCCAAAGAGTTAAAGAATACGCGATTCGATTCGCGTAATTTCGGCTACCTAGATCTTTTCGAAAACGTCCGTTCGAGAGGAACGGGCATGAGGAAAACTAGAATCCCTCGCCCCCGCGACGAACAGCGAAGAAAGCGTTTCTTTTCTGGTTTTATGTGAAAATTTCCGTGCAACACGAGTCTATTTTATTTTCTAAAATCCCCAAAGAGTTAAAGAATACGCGATTCGACTCGCGTAATTTCGGCTACCTAGATCTTCTCGAGAACGTCCGTTCGACAGGAACGAGCACGAGTAAAACTAGAATCCCTCGCCCCCGCGACGAACATTGAAGAAAGCGTTTTTGCATTAGCCGTCGTCGGGGGCACGAAACAACATTGAAAAGCCGACTGTGACTCTGGTCGTTACATCGTCGTATACCTCTGCTCGACCTAGCCCAACCGGGCGAAGAATCGACGCCTTATATGTGCGCCTGACGTGATTACTGGATTTTCTCCTAATACGGATCTCTCGGGGGCTTAGAATCGCGAAGTGGACATGAACTCGGAAAGCAAGAGAGAGAGAAAGATAAAGAGAAAGAAAGAAGAGAGAGGAGGGCAAGCTTTGTCGTCGCTGACGACCGCGCGCCGGTTGTTATTTTTGTCGCCGCCGCGTGCGCCCTCGAAGACGTTAACCAAAACCGGCGAGGGGGCCTCTCTTCTCTCCTGGTTTACACCAGAGGAGAACAGCCCCGTCCGGGCACGATGGTAATCCGAGAGAAGAGCCGAGCCGTCCAGGAGTAGGGAATACAAGAAGGTGAAGTGAGTTTTTATCGTGGCACGACGCGCCGCGACGATTCTCCGACTCGCGGAGAAAAGAGGAGCCGCTTGTTCGAGGGAATACAAAGTTTCGGCACGGATTCGTTATTTATGCGCGAGGCGCAGCCAGCAGAGCGAGCAAAGCGAGCGCGCTCATTACAAACCGAACGAATGATCGGTTCTCCGAGGGGGAAATAAAAAAAAAAAAACTGGTTGCACGATCCGCGCCGCGATCGGCAAAGATCGAACGTGGCGACATTCCGCGTAACGATCCCGCGCGCCATCGTAAACTCGTTAAGCCTGGACGATAAGAATCGCTAGATTAGACTATGCGAGAGCGCGTAATAAATTACGTCATATCCAGCCTCCTCGAGGCTTGAGATATCGCGATCGAGTTTCCTGCCAGGCGATTTCCTATCGGCCTGAGGAAGAATCCTTCTTCTGCCTGTAGGTACTCGTCCGTTACGTTATTGCCGTGCCGTACTTTGCTTCCTTTTATCGTACGATGCCTGCCCCGTCTCGTCCGTCGAGGTCGATCGAGAAGCATCGCGAGATAATATCGAAGGGGACGAGAAGGGAAAAGGAAACCTTTGGCGTTGGACGTTGTCGGGGAAGGCCATCTGCCACGAGAATGGCTGCTAGCGGTAGGTCAATCTTGAAGGGAGAAGAGAGGTGAAAGAGAGAGGCTCATTGGACTTTACCGAACCATAAACCCTCCTGTGAGAGAAACTTGGCTTCCGTCCCTCTTAACGACAGCATTGTTCCGCCGAGATGAAGGAGGAGAGGCCTTGTAATCGTAAATCGATTGGAGGCGAGCCCATCTCGAAAGGGCCACGCGCTTTCCTGCGTGGTTGATGGATTAATAGATCGGTGCATTTGTTTATTTAAGGTTTATCCGATTGGTATATCGTCATTTCCACGGTTTATTTTATTCGACGATAGCAGAAGCGGCGCCAATCCCTGCCCCGTCTAAAAACACGCTGGTCTATCCTCTGGCCCAGCCTAAAATTTACGAAAATTTCAACATAAGGTCAATGTCCCAATTTCTATTCATTTAACACAAATGATACTAAAAACAGTAGTTTAAATTATTATTCGAAGTAACGATTAGCGAAGAAATTGGTCGCTTATCACGTCAGGTGTCGTACTACGTATAAAATTAAAAAATATCATTTTTAAAGACTTGTATTATGAATAATTGTTAATTAAATGCAATGCAAGAAACGAATGTATTTCTACTCATCAAAAATCGCGGTGTCCGTATATCTACTCACAACGTGTCCCTATTTCTGCGCATACAAGTGTAACAGATTCAGTTTTGGTTTATCGATATCAATAAAGTCGATGTCCTTCTTTCAATTCATTTAAGACTACAACGACTGCTCGGATTATGAAATTCATTTTTAACAAGGAGCTATTACCTAGCGAGCAACGAGCCTATGTCAATTATGCCGGAGTATCTAAATAATGAATAATGAATCTTTCTGTAACTTATTTTATCAACCGAATATTAATGTTAAGAAGAATATATAATATATAATTACATAATATATAATAAATATGGCCCACTCATAAAAACGCTGGCACACCTGTGGTCCACCCGCGTGAACAGTTCTGACGCCGCCTATGGACAACAGATTTCCTAACGGTACGCCATTTCGCTGCAACGAATTGACATCTGAGAAAATTTTTCAAAGCCCCGGCTAGTCTTTTTCTCGACCCTCGCTTCTTCCGGAAATCGATGAACCTCGAAGAAACTCCGACTGCGTCTAATCCTAAGACCGAGCATACTCTCGCGAGCGCATATTCAAAATTCGAAGCGTTCTAAGCTGCTGATGGGGTCACCGGACGAGAATAGTCGGTCCATGGTTTATTTCGGGTCCCTTTATTCCACCGTGGTGGCTCGTGTACCGAGATCGTTACGGAGCTTTCGGTTTAGACGAAGATTTGTTAGTTCTCGCTGGTGGCGCGAGCACCAGTTTTCACTGGAGGACGTAGTTTCGAAGGAGCATCGATTGGCACGAGGAGGCCGCGCCTTCAAAGCTCAACGTCCCGCTTTCGCGCGCAAGGCTATCCGATGACCAGGAAATTCGATTCCCTTCTCTTCGAGGCGTGACGGTTCCCTTGCCGCGAATCCGTCCGGCTTGAATCGATAAACGATTGGCCGGCGGATCGATTCCTCTTCTCGGCTCGCATCGCAAGAGGAGAACTCCGTCGCTCCTTCTCTGCGAAGGGAAGACTCTTTTATTTTTTTTTCACGGATAAGTAAATTTAGCGCGTCAGTCGTGCGTAATGAGACGCGTCGATTCGACTGATAATCTTCGAAAGAATGGCTTACCCGGAAGTAAGGGTGAGGCGGGTGGATTCGCGAATTAAGTAGCTCGAGCGCTTTCCACTCGTGGACTCAAACGTCCCTACCCGCGATCGACGCGCGCCACCGAGCGTAGAATCCCGTGGAAAAGATTATAAAATAATTAGAAGTGGAATTCGCCACGACCGTAAAGCCACGGTTACCCCCCGACCCGAGTACTTTTTTTCTCCTTCTCTCCCAACCCGTGCTATATCTCTCGAGTTGCCTTTCACGATTTCGTCATTACAGCTGCGGCGCGGTTAACACGGTTAGCCTCGGATATCAGAGGCGCGCACGTTGCGCCCGACAGGGCCGTACCGCGATAAAATTTTTACGAGCACCAGCGGCAAATCACTCTCGATCCTATTGCCTCATTAACGATCGCTTAATCGCTCTCCAACGGACGATCCACCTTTCTTTTTCCCCCGCTTCCGTTATCCTATTATCCTCTCTTAGCATAGCGCTTGGCGTCGTAAAGAATCGGCTCCTCCGGTAATTCGGAGGAGTAAAAAAATTGGAGGAATCCGAAAACTCGGCTCTTGCTGACACAGCTGTATCGACGAGATGGAGATGCTCTCGTTTGGTCAACGAGAGACGTGAAAGGAAAGATGAGAAGTTTATCGTTCGTCTTACGTGAGTGCGACGCGTGTAACGAAGTTTTGCGCGGACACCGAGCCTCGTCGAACATCTTCGTAAATACGACGCACGGCGCTGCTTATTACCGTAATTGCGCTCGGCGCGGGAGGGACAAGTCATTACGATTAATTGAAGGGGGTAGGAAAGGCGAGTGAAGAAACGCTCGTTGCAACGAGAACGTTGCCGTTCCGCGCGATGCAAAGAGTAAAGGAGTAGATCACCGCTACCTCTTCCGAGCTGCTACCGCAATATCGGTAGGCGAACTTCCGTGAATCAGCACCACCTGGAGCATAATGAAACTACGACATCATCCTGCCAGCTGACGAGGATTACCGCGTCGAAATCCAACGGGCCCACTTTCTCACGCGTCTAGGAGGAAATGAAATTTTAACGTCTGCGACTTCGCCGTCACGTAACGTCGTGAAAACGGCACGGATGCGAGGACTTCCGCGAGAATTCGTCGACTTCCTTCGAGGATCAGGAGACGGTGGATAGGTTTTAGTTTTTCGAAGCTGAGTATATCCTGGGTATTCTCGGTACAAGCCCAGATTTTCGTTTCACTTTGTAATTTCGGGTTGTCGCACTGTGGGCATAAAGTCGTTCTGAACCGATTGCGATGGAATTAGTGTTAAAATACGCGTTATTTATTGTACTATAGCGGAGACCTGCACTTTTTTCATATTAGAATTTGTTTATCTTTTTAGCTGGAAAGATGTGCTACGCGCGTCGCTTGTTATCCGCTTCTAAAGCGGCAAAGACGCGCTACGCCATTTTGAATTTTGAAATTTGTCTCACGGTTTCGTGATCGGTGAACTCGAAAACCCTTGTATTGGGTCTATGTATAATTCCGTAGCGATAATTGAGTACATTCTTGTCGGAATTTCGCTACGGAATTATGCATAGACCCAATATATCAAGATCGAAGAAATTATGAACACCCTAGCCAGAAAATGATTGCCAAAAGTTTCGAACAATTTCGATTTTGTATTAATCAATAAATTGCAATATCAAAAAAAGTGCAGGTCTCTACTACAGTACAACAAATAACGCGTATTTTAAGAATAATTTCATCGCAATCGGTTCAGAATTCAGCGGTCGAGCGACTTTTGGCACTAAAAAACGACTTTATGCTCATAGTGCGCCGAGGAGAACGGATGGAGGACGAGAGAAAAAAAAATCGCCAAAGGGATTCAAAATCATAGGCAATTTCCACGGACGATCTTAACATTCGCTTATGTCAAAGTGAGAAGGAAAAGAAGAATATGAGAAGTCCGTAATTACTCGTGACACGGGAGGAGGCAACGCCTATGTCGGAGGTGCGCGCGTGCGCGAGAGAAAGCGATACAGTTGGTCGGGCAGAAGAGAAAGTGGCCAATTAACAATGTAGATAGAAATTGCAATTGTCTGGCATCCGCGCGGCATGCCGACACACCCCCACCGCTTAGGTAATCGACGGTGTTCCAATTTTCGACAAATTCCCTCTAACAGCGCTTAAGAGCCACGAGCCGGTTATTATTATGCCGTGTCACTACGCGCACGTCCTTCGCACCAATCCTTCTCAACTATATTCAATTACTACGAATACCAATCCTGTAATCGACTTACGGAACAAACGCCCGTATCCGTGAACCCTCACGGAACGAATGCGAGCGCGAATGACATTGCACGCGCCGAGCGAGACGTCACGCGACCGATAAAATTGCACCTCTCGCGCTATCCCGCGCCTTGAGCCTCGAAACGCGAGACGAACGAAGCGGGACGAATTTCTTCCTTCGTCCTCTTCCCCCTATCACGCTCCGGAGAGGATTTTTACTGGAATCCACCGAGGAGGAAGTTGAGCTTAGGAGTGGGTTCCTCACTCCTGCCAGAGTTCCTTCCTCCTCTCTTCATCGTCTCCTCTTCCAACTCACGACTCTTCTCCGGCTTGTTTACCATCCCGGCGCGCGCAAGAACTCCCCAGGGCGGAAGGAAAAAGCGAGTCAACGACATCGATGACGACGCACGGTGGGCGCGCGCTCCGTCCGTCGAAGCGGCGCGTCGGTACCGGGGCGAGGCCAGTCGCCGAGCGGGTCGTAAAAGGGTTTAGTGCCGCTTGTGGGACGAGGTCGTTCCTCGAGATGACGTAGTAAAATTTACAGTGGGCGTGCTGCAGCAGCAGCAGCTTCCCGTCCACCGTGGTAGCCAGCTCTCCTCTCCTCTTCTTCCGATCGCATCTTTCCGTTCCGGAGAGCGAGTCGGGAACAACAACCGCTCGTCGTTCGACCACCCTACGAACCGTTCTCTTCCCTTTCAAAACCCGTAACATCGTCTTCGAACCTCCATGGAATTTATTTCTATCGGTGGTGGTGGAATAATTCCAAGAGTAAGGAAGGCTGATTCGAATTAATAGGCGCGTGGATTATAACGAGGATGATAGGGAATGTACCAGGGTCGTCTAGAAATTTTTATGCGTTCGTGATACGGTACCGGGTGTACAATGAAGTGCAAAGTCGCTGTTCCCTGTCGGCAGCCAATAGCAAGCCAGTGCCCACGACCCATCTATTTTTACGATTCATCGTCCAATTTCTTCCTACAATTCCATTTATTCCAAATAAAATACATCAATATCATAATTCCTGCACTGAAAAAATTGTATTCTCATCTTAAGAATTTACCACTTAAGTTTGGAATATTTCCTACGAAAATAAGAAACAAGAGGATCTTCTTAATTTAAGAGTAAACAGATTCCTCTAATCAAATATTCTTAACAGATATTCTTATCAGATATTCTTAACATAGCCTGGTAAAAAATTTGTACGGATACATTTCGTATATAATTATTGGAAACAAAACTCTTAATGAAATGCTTCACTCTTTATATTGTCGAAAATTACATTATCCATATCTTGAATTGGTTGAGAAATGTAGTCACGAGAGAAGGTTACAATTCATATCTATCTAAATATCTCCGTTAAATCGCCCAAATCATCTTTTTCCAGCCACTTCGTCATTTCCTTATCCATACTTTTTGCACAACACAGCACACGAAATAATATAGTACTAATAGTAAATAATATATTCTTAATTTAAGAATATATTCCAAAAACCGTCATAACGATAAGAACATATTCTTATCTATTAAGAATATCTGTTAAGATGAATTATTAAGTTTGTATTTTAAGAATACAATTTTTTCAGTGTGATAACCAGATTGCAAGATTTCTCATTACAACGTCGAAATGCTTCCTGGTTAGAACGGTGGAAGGCCGATTCCAGCATCTCATTTAAGTCGGTGTGACTTAGCACTAGAGTGTACATATGAGGCAAGAGTGAATTGAGTGGTAACTTTGACGGTTAAACGAGTTCCAAATTCTCCTCCACGAATTAAGAATATCTTTCTCTTCATCGCGTATCGATCGTCCAGCGCATGTATCCCACCGGAGAGAAACTCGAGGAAGATCCTCCTCTCGCGTGGAAGAAAAGTATCCTCCTTCGCATCTCACGTGTAGCACGAGACACCGAGTCTGCTGTGGGGAACGAGAGGAATAGAGCGAAGGGAATAAATCGTAAACATCCTGGTGAGGAAGAGTTGGAGTTGTTGCGCGCGTCCTCAAAGGAGTTAGCAGTCTACCTTCTTCTCGGGTTCACCAGCAGCAACAACAACAACAGCAGGAGCGGGAATAGCAGAGGTCGTTACGGCATTAGCGCGTAAGTGCGTAAGTGTGAGGGGTGGAAGAGGAGAGAAGCAGCGGGGACGCGCAATGGCAGACAGGAGGTGGAGGAAGAGGCAGACTGAGCGTGGTTCAGCAAAGGACGCATGCGTCGAAGCGAGCGAGCAAATGAGCAAGCGAGTAAACGAGCAAGCGAGCTACCAAGCGACCACGAGGTGAATGCACTTCTTCCTTCGCGTTCGAGCGCATCTCGCGCGCGTCCGTCTTCTTTCCCGTGTCGTGTTGCTATCGCACGATGAAAGAGGAGCCTGACGTCCGCCTGCTCGCCTTCACCGCTAGTCGTAGGTAGAAACGAGGAGAGAGAAACTTTTCGCAGAGTTTTGGGAAAGCTCCTCCGGTGCTGGCTGATGCTTCGTTCTTAGCGTTTGTTTTCCTTAAGAGTGCTTTCTCGATTCTCTTTCTGGAACGGCTGGAGTCTGCTGGAGGGTTGTGGAATTGCGAGAGGAGAGAGAAGTTTTCGACGGTGGTTTGGTGAAGCTTTCTTACGAGAAGGAGAATGATGGCGGATTAAGAGCGCGATGGAAGTATTTTCGAATGTTGAAATGTCTACGTGAGAATTCGATGATTATCCACGCCTTCTTCTATCCTTCGTATCTGCAAGAGAGAGGAAAGGATGAGAAAGGAGAAGTGCCGTTGATAAAGCCACCGCGTGGAACGATTAAGCGGTCGGAGAATAAGGTGCCCGCGGGACTCGGTGGTTAGAGGCTTTAGAGGAGTCTGCTACTGGATGCGTAAGAGAAGAGGGAGAAGAGGACAAGTCGTTTATAGTTATCTACGCCGATCTCGCGGCAACGCCTTCGCTGTGTGCATCGTATTCTAAAGTAATTTATCGGTTCGGCCAGTTGGCACCCCAACGATCGCGACGGATAAATCAATGTGCATCCCCTGTCCACGAGAATCGCGTCGTCCAAGTGTCGCGAGTTGTTACCAATGCTCTCTCGATCCTCGAAGATAACTTAGGTGGTTCAATTAGTCGAAGACGGATCGAACATTGTAGCGCTAAAAAATTATCCTACTACAGATTAACTCTTTCAAAGGCACTGTATCGTGTATAATACAGTGCGCTCTCTTCACTTTTTCCAATATATTTCCGATATGATAAAGCTTCTGGAATTGAACTTTTTGACTTCTAAGCCTTCAAACTAGTTGATTAATATGCGTTAATAGTTTTTATGCAGAAGGAAGTCATTTCGAAAATGTTGCAAGCAAATAAAGCCCGAAAAACGGCTGTTTTTGTGAAAATAATTGGGCCACGATCAGAAGAAAAGGTATTCGTCTACAAATCAATTTTTTTTTAGTTCTTTAGGTATTCTTTGATAACATATAATTTTTACAGCATTTTTTTTTGAGTTCAGTTTTTCGAGAAATAGAAAAATATGAGATAGAATGGTCATGCGTAAATTTTTATAATTTAGCTAAAAAAATGTATATTCGGAGTTTTTTTTATATCGCTGACCGCAATATTGATGTGTAAAATAAAATTCCATCTACTCCTGAGGGGCTGGTTGACAGAAAAATATGGCGCGATGCCCAATATAAATTCGTTAACTTTGTTGCTAAAAGAATCCTTTTTCTTCTCTGCGACGAAAGCATTGAAGTTTTTCATAAAATGATCTTTTATTAACATTTACCAGCGAGCTGGTATAGCAAGTATGCCTATATACGCTAATTCTCTGATATTTACTCCGAGGAGGGCGTCAAGAGAGGGAATTTTACAGTTGGCAGCCCTGAAATCAAAATTTTGACTCCAAAATCATAATCAGCATCCTCAAAAACCCCTTTATGCCAAATTTTATTGTAATCCGTCCACTAGATTTAATGCCCCCCCCCCCCCCCCCCCCCTGAAAGAGTTAATAGATCAAAGAGAAAGCGTTTGAAAAGAATCAACCAACGGAAATATTTTCCAAAGGATCCGATCCGAGCACGATTGAAGAATTTTTTTGCAAGGATGATAAGCTCTCGGATCGAAAACGGACCCTGAATTTTCCACTGACGAAATCACGCGCCGATTCACGAATCGACAGCGTCGATATATTACAGGGCCCTTTTCTATTCGCGGCGTGCCTTCTCACGCGATCCACGACTATCGTATCTTATCCTCGCGAGGTAAACGAGGTAAATTTACGGGCCTCATCCTTCGTTGCATCCCGCTCGATTTTCCGCGCAGAAGATACCCACGCGCACTCACCGATCCTTTGTGTTTTTTGATTTCAGGTGAGTCTCGCAGTTGGACATAATCCAAGGAAAAAATCCGGAACCATTACTACACATCTCAAAAATAGAAGGCTGTGTATACGGTAGGAAATTTATTAATAGTGGGAAACTTACTTTTCCGATTAAATCGGAAGTTGCTTCGGTCAAGCGAGGAATTTTGAAATAGCGTCTCAAAATAAGAAGACGGTGCCATCGAGTCGTAAAATTCTGGACGAATTGTATTCGGTAGGAAATTGATTAATACTGGGAAACTGAATTTTCCGATTAAATCGAAGGTGCCTCGGCCCAGCGAGGAATTTTGAAAAATCCTCTGTCCTCGTGGAAATTCGAAGAAGAGTCACGTACGAGGTATATCCTACCATTAAGAACAAAAAGAAAATGGCATACCGAAAATGGTTCGAGTCCGAGACCTCACCCTCGTCACTCGTCTTGCCCAATGGCTTCCACATTGGGCAGGTTGGCATTCGAAGTCGCTGATCAAATCTCCGCGGAACTCTTTTAATGGCGAGTGGCACTCGACGAGAAAGAGCACAAGAAGGAAATATCATCGTACGCTTTTCCGTCGATACGTCGCGTGTCGCACCGATGAAGCCCTCCGCGATATACGGCCGAGATTGGCCGCGCGCGCGTTAAAGGAAATCTTTGACACGTCCGATTCCTCCTTCGTCCTCTCCTCCTCCCTTCACCTCCTCGCAAAAGGAATCGTGAGAACGGAATTCAAGTAACAGGGAGAAAGTGTCGACGGTCGGTCGGTGCACCGCGCGCGATGAAAGTAAATAAAAGCGGGCGGCACGGCGACTCGATGATGTTCACATAAGGCATACGTAAGCTGATTAATGTTAATGAAATTCGATCTCAGCGCGGGGATCTCGCCGGTAAACAAGTACTGTATTATGCTGATTTAGGTATTAGATCTCGGCGAATGTGCACGCCGGGCGTTACGCGGGAGCGAGGGGAGGAACGTCCAAGCACGAGAGATACGTCTTTCGCATATATTAATTTCTCAGGACGACGTTCTTACACCTACCCTCCCGAGCTCCTCCAAAGGTTAAGCGTTTCGGACCTTCGGCGTGCCATTCTCGCGAAAAGTTAAGTCTTCCGGATACTCGTAAGTCACCAATCCATCCTCGATTCAATTTTAATTAATTCCAAACTTCGTCTCCAGACGAAATGCACCGCCTTTGATTCTTCTCTTTCTCCCTGGTCTTTCCTGTCGCGTCATTTTACGAGCTCCTCTCCGGACGCTTCCCTGCGCAATTTACCTCTCCGACACCCCGGAGACGCGACTTACGAGATTTTTCGTTTCTCACGGGCTCCCCTACTTTTGGCATAATCTCTCGCGCATTGTCCTCCGCGCGTCGCGTCGTGGCCACGGCGCGGAGTTACGTAAAAATTAATGAAAAAAGAAGAATTCCATCGCAACGCACCCACACCGAGGCAAAGGACACGTTCTCTCGCCGACTTTGGACTACCTCCCACGTGTCCCCCTCGCATCTCCCTGAAATCGTTTCCCTCTCTTCCGAGGCATCAACGGCCGTCTAACTGTAACCGCGAGGAGAACGCATTCTTACTTGTAGGTAGTTATGCATGTGGTAATGTATCTTTCCCGAGCGAGCGCGTTGTTCGCAACCGGGTAAAGCGAACAATGGCACGTTGCATAAGCCGCCACCGCGACGCGGTGGAAAACGGTTTATTCCGTCCTCCTTTCTTCTCTCCGTGACAATAAGATGGCCGCTGTGACACGCCATCGCCACTGCCACCGTTGCGGACACAACGGAGGGTCCCGGCGCAAGACGAACGACTCGCACAATAACGAAGCTCGTGCTGTGCCTGCTACCGAAGGGAATTCCGCTGCCGGTTCGTTCCTTGCCACGGTGGTTGGGCCGTTGCGAAGTTGGCACCTCATTTTTTAGCACCGCAGATTTTAACGAAACTTGTATGTATACCCACGATAGTTCTACGGGTTCCTGATAGGTTATATCAATAGTTTCGGCGAATTCATAGACATAATATACCTGCGCGTTCTCCCAAATTTCAGTAGAAATTTGAGGTAGAGCTCACGTAGAAAAGGATGCACTGTGTTTTTGTGTCTGTGCGTTCTCTCTCGCTCTCGCGCAAAGGGGAATACGGAAAAACAGCTGCTAATCTAAACGTTTCCCCTTCGCACGAGAGCGAGAGAGAACGTACAGACACAAAAACACAGTGCATCCTTTTTTACGTGAGCTCTACCCCCACTCCGCCAACGCGCAGTCTAGATATATTATGTATATGGGCGAATTAGTCAAATAAACGAGAAATCGAAAAATGCGGTGCCAACTTACCGTAGCATCATAATATCCGGGAAAAAAATTTCCAAGCATGATATCTTATAGTTCTCGATGAGTTCTATAGTTCCTGATATGTTTCAGCAAGAGTTCCGGCCTTTAACTATTTTTAAATAATTTTTGAAACTTTAGCACCGCACCACAAGAGTAAAGTACTAGATTGGTACAGTCCCCAGCCTACTTTTCGGCATTTTCCAACAGTTTTACAATAGTTCGAAAGACAGGTTTCTTCGAGAGTTCCGCTTCTTGAACATAGAACTCTTCGAGAACTATAAGATTTCATGCTTGGATATTTGTTTTCCGGATGTTGCGGTGCTACGGCAAGTTGGCACCGTATTTTTCGATATCTCGTTTTCTTTTTTTAACGAATTCGCCAGAACTCTTGATATAACCTATCAGAAACTGTAGAACTATCGTGGGTGCACATAGAACTCTGGTTAAAATTTGCGGTGCTAAAAAATGAGGTGCCAACTTCACACCGGCGGTGGTATTGGCTTCCCACTCGGTGAATCCGCCATTCGTCGCGACACCCGACACGCTTCGACCGAGGATAATTAACGTTTACACGCTGAGGAAGATTGATCGAAAATATTTCGAGAGGGGTAGCACCCGTTGCCATTATTCCCGGCTAATTGCGCAACGAAGGATTTTGAGTGGCGCTCGAATTCTTATTGATTCGCGCGCCCAATTAAATCGACACCGGAGTAAATTGGGTTACGTAAGGCGCGCAAAAGTCTAGATCGCAATTAGAGTGCCGGACGTATCTATCTAATTTTAGCCCCGAGACCAATTACCATAGCGCGCTCCTTCGATTTCACTTTGTCTCTTGTTGTATCCCACTCACCTTCTCTCCTTCTTTGAATTTTTTCGACTTGCGATCGTGTCACTCCGTCTCGTCGTGCGCGCGTTGAAGTCACCGGCGCATGGAAAACTTTCGATGAAGGGGTTGGTGAAAGAAGGTGGAGAAGGGTGGAAGGGAGCATTCGTCACGATCCATCGCTAACGATCGACAATAACGAGCCGAGTAATAGCGGGTAAAAATGTTCTTGTGGGCTCGTGTGTTTCTATCGTTGCGCGCGCACCGAGGAACGGTGGCCACTCGGCGGGAAGAGTTTCGAAAGTCCATGCGCATGCGCTCGCCTCGCGCTTACATAATTGTGCCGCATGGCGTTAATTGTCCGCGGCTCTGATTGCACTTGCCGATACGCTCGCTTTGGCGGCGCGTAATCGTCCATCGCGAGGGTCGATGAATGGAGAGAGAGAGAGAGAAGGAGAAGAGAAAGAAGAGAAAATGTTGCAAATGTAGATATACCCTAGAGCAGTGATGGCGAACCATTTTCAATGTGGGTCAAATCTTGTTAGTTATTTTCTTTAGTACTAGCTGGTTGGTCACTAATTGTAAGTCAGTGACGTTATTTGGAAAGAGGGAGGGGAGGATGGTTAAAAACTACTTTTATAAGTAGAATTGGTAAGACTTCCGTATCTGACCCTCGTCCGATCGTAATAAAATTTTATTGGTTCGTAGCACTTACTAAATGCAGTCGAACGCCATAAGTGCGAATTTAAGGAAACACCTGGTTTCCGAGATATTCAATTTTAAAATTACACGATTAAGTCAAGGATTTTTGAAATTTTTACGTAAGAGGAAGACTGAAATTGCACAAAATGTCAGGTTAGGCAGGTGCAATGGTTAGGCACGGCAGGGCTAACGGAGAGCGTGGTAGGTCTTTCTGGTTAGATCAATCTCCATTTATCACATTTATATTTGAACTTTAACATTAAAGAATATCTTTTTTTTGGAGAGGAGACGGCCGATTTTGTCAGAGGAGCATTCCAGCAAAACATTTTTTAATTTTAGTCTTTTTTTTATAAGTAAAAAATAAGTTTGTAAAAATCAACGCGTGGATCAGTGTCAGACCCGCGGGTCGTAGGTTCGCCATCACTGCCCTAGGTCCACAATGTGTTCATTTTCTCTCGTAGTTTCCGTCTCGTTTCTTCCCACCTTGAATTCTATTGGCACGCAAACGTGTATCCCGATATTTTAAACCATTCTGAAATGCAGCGCTAATAATTAAAAAAAAAAGGAGAGTAATGTCGGATGCGAATCGGAAGAAGAAGAAGATGAGAGTGGAACGGTGGAAGAGAACAGGAGAGAGATCTCTTTCGACAAGGGCGCACGTGTGCTAAATGGCGGAGGAAAGAGAGGTTAGGAGATTCAGCGGCGAACAAGCAGGAGAGGAAATGAGCACGAGAATAAGCGCGAGTGTGTAGGAGCACCGAGGGAATATAAAGTTTTCGCCGTTCCTTGCAACCAGAGCGGAACCGAACGGACGCCGGAGGCGAGGACCGTCTCGATTTACCGTACGGTGTCCTTTCCTTCGCTTTAATCTCAAATTATTAACTTCTCCCGACCGTTTCGCGTCGCATCGTCTCGACTCGAGACGAGCGGATATTTTCACGCGCGCGTTCTCTTCATCGGAGAGCGCGTCCTGCAGTTCAAGAACCACGAGTCGAAGTCGAATTTACCAAAAATAAGGAGCTCCCGATTCTTCTATTCGTTCGATCTTGCGAGAGAAAATGGCCGATCGTTCATTCTCGTTTCACGCCCCGACTCTTAAGAAGGTCGATTTCGCGCAAAGCCGAAAAATTAACCCCTGCATTCCTGGAACGGTTTTCGTCAAAGCATCTATTTATTTGCGGGAGAAAAGAAAATTGAAAAAAGGCGAGTAGGTGCGAATTCCGTTCTCTCTTCTCGGTCCGCGTCTGTCCTCAAGCGCGTCTTTCCTCTCCGGGGTCAAGTGCACATATCGAATGCATGCGTGCGCGCATACTTCCTGAGGAATTCAAACGACATGGAAACTGCCTCGGCTCGGTGGATCTCGGAGGAAGAGAGCACGAGCGGGAGACAGAGGAAGAGAGAAAAAGAAAAAGAGAGAGAGATAGGAGAGTTGGTCGCAGCTCCATGCCACGGAGAGTATTTATGCACGGGACATTTATTACAACGAGACATTTCGCATCTAATAACCTCTTCTCGCGAACGAGTGCAAACAGTCGCGATAGTTGTTTAGCCGGACGTTCCGCGAGCAGTTTCTTTCCTCTTCTCCCGCGATATTCGTCCTCTCGCGGTAGTAATAGTGGTAGTATTAGTAGGTAAGCGGCGCCACGTGTTTCTCATTCCCAATCGTAGACGCGGAACATCGGACGGGCGTGTAATGCGTAATGAATGTCACGTGTAACGATTACAAAGAAGGGGGAACATTAATTAGACCGGATTCCTAAATCCTCCCGGGGCCCGCGCGCATTCTCGGCCGAAGCGTATGTGTCTCCGCCAAGAAGCGGCGGAAGTCGTGATCGCGGTCGAGGATCGAATTGAGTTTGTCGAATGCGCGGTCGAATTTTTTTTTCTCTCTCTCTCTCTCGAAGCCTAAATTCGCCCGGTCGGGGAATGCGCGGAATTCGAATTGCGGTAGGTCACGTTGATCCAGGGGTACGGCGAACATTTTCCTAGATTCGCTTTACTGCTTCTTTGTTTCTACAAATTTCTTTATGGCGTTTCTACACTGAGAGAAAAAAATTGTCGGGTTTACTATAAACGCACTATATTTTATAGTTAAATTTGACACCAAACATATGGCACTGACAAATTGTTGCAAGATTGGATCGTACGTTTTGTATCCAGTAACTTCGCAATAATAACAAAAATGAAATGCTATGCGTCCTCCAAACATCCATCCATAAAGCATACACTGAGAGAAAAAAATGATTGGGTTTACTATAATCTAACTGTATTTTATAAAATAGTTAAATTTGGGGTCAAGCATATTTTTATCGTTCACTTAACACTATTCCTACCGACCGATCAAATGACCATTTTTAACATTTCGATTAAAATTTCCAATATACAATGTAATTGCATCGTCTTTAAATTTCACGACTTTTTCTAAAATATACGTATAATACATTGTTCAATATTTTATGAAAAGCCGTGAAATTTAAGAGCGATGCAATTACGTTGTATATAGGAAATTCTAAACGAAATTTTAAAAACAATCATTTGACCGGTCGTGATAGGAATAGTGTTAATCAAACAAAAAATATAGTAGAATGAACGATTTATACAAATGGTTATACTATTAACTATTACCTTTGTTCTTGTTACCATATGTATATTAAAATGTGCTATGTGAATATAGTTAATTGTATCACGTTGTATGAAATATTCTGGTAATATTAACTATATAAAACAGTTACTTTTCTTACCACTATATATTTTCAAGCATACTATATTTTTAGTTGAAATTACCATAATTTTGGGTAAAAAAGTAATATAGGTGCTTGTACTATCCCTCTATCATAATTATTACCGACATTATGATATTTCTAACCATAATTTGGTTACTATGCCATTATAGTTAGATATATCATATACTTTTCTCTCAGTGCGAATAGAAAAGTTTTCTTAAAAAGACATCTGAGCCCTGTTTCATTAACCGTTAAAGGATTGATCGTTAATTAATTTAATGGAACGATTAAATCTTCGACGAGATGAATGTGCTTGGGTTCCTATGAAAATATTATATGCAGTATAATGTAGGTATAAATAATATTATACAATAGATGCAGTTAGTGTCACGAGCGGAGTTATTAATACCATTATTACCGACATTATGGTAACATTTACCATAAATATGATATTTCTAACCAGAATTTTCTTACTATACCATTATGGTTAGATATATCATACACTTTTCTCTCGGTGTAGCTACTCGACGTGCGTTGGTCGTTATCGTGGCACATGGTACGAGGCCGGTGTTTGGCCTAAAACGCGGTAAAAGTCGTCCTAAAGTGGCGGGCGAGCTTGCTTCCCGGCCAAGATTGAGCACAGATCGTAACTCTTTTTATCGTGCGACCCGTAACGCGAGGTAAGGTTCGTGACCAACCATTTCGTAAATTGGATTAACCGTCGTGCAGGCAGGGATAATTGACCGCCGCCAATTTGTTTCTTTGTTCCCCGACGTTCGCCGGCTGACCTCGTGTCGCGTCCCTCCGACCTCCGGGAGGATTCCTTCCCAACGCATCATTCGCAACTTACCTTCTCACATTTTCTCTGCGGATTTCTTTTTACGGTAAAGCGGTCATTAATAATTCGCGACGGCACGTAATTATGAATATTCCGTTCGACAATATCTCCGCTCTTTAATTAGCATCGGTCTTACAATTAATCTCGGTGCCTTTGCGTTCCGGATCTCCGGGACGGAATAATCGGAGAAGGCCACGCGAGTTCCAGAAGATGCTACGCAATTGTGTCGATTATCGAGAGTCGATATCAATATACATAGACACACGGCTGCATCCCGTGCAGGCTGTTCGACGCTCTTCATTCCACAAAGTCGATTAGTAAAATCCCTGCATGATAATCCACGTAATGTCGGCTCTTCTATCACCTGACAACTTGACTTGCAAATCTCCGATTGCACCATATTACGCGCCCTCTTACGTCTTATGCTTATGTAGAGACTCTTGTGACATATCCGGGACGTATCAACAGTTCTCAAAAACCAAAAAAAAAAAAAACCGTGCACGGATCTTTACCTCCCAAAGAGATAAAGATTAACTTCGTTCGACGGAAATCCCCCGAAGGTCCGTTTGTAGAAATGTTTCTCCGAAATGCGTGGCCCGTCGAGCTGAAGAAAAAATGCAAATTGCGCAATCGCGTCACGGGAGCACGAGGCGGACTTACAGAAATATAAATTTGTCCGCGGTAGAAAAGTCCGCGGATACCTGTAATCTTATGCGTTTCCAATACAGCACCGACGCGTTCGTGATATTTTCGCGATCACGGGTTCTCCCGTGCAAATTGGCGGCGGCGCAGGAACGTGTCTCGAGGGAAAAAGAAACTTTCACGCGATCCCGAAGGCGAGGAGCGTGTCTGGTCGTCCTTGCAACGTAATGAGATATACAGGAGCTCCACCTACGTATTCTCTTACATCTCAAATGTCACGGAGAAAGGCCGCACGACGGCAGCGGCATTGCACAGAGTACGAATATGTCACGAAGGTAGAAAAGCGAAGAAGTGTGTGCGGAATGAATGCAAGCAGGACACACGCTCGCACACGTTCGCACCACCTGCGCGCACCTTTCGGAAGGTCTCTCCTTTCGTCTTCGCTTTGAAAACGTCCTACACCCAGCTAATGATACACTCTCGTGCACTTGTCTACATTCCACCGGAGAACTCTCCTGCAACTATGTTACAAGCCGATCGCCTCTCGAGAAAGGAGAATCCTTCCATAAACAGTGCGCACACTTTTGAATTCCCCTGTGTCCCTAGCTGTAACCTTCGCGTGCGGTAAATCGTGGACTCCGAAGATGCATTAAAAGGAGTTTTCAATCGTATTTTTAATGTCGCGTAGTCTCGATGGCGATCGGTCGTCGACGCGGAAACGGACGACGGTGGAATAATAATGCGACGAGTGACGCAATCTACGTAGAAGTAGGCCTGAAAAGGATACTTCACCAAGGTAGTAGAATTTGTAGGAAGTTCGTTCGAAGGCAGGCTTTTAGCCTTGATCGACGAGCCTGTATTTAATTTCATTTCCTTGATCGGCCGAGAGTCGATCGTCGATTTCGAATTTTGGAAAATTCCACGAGTGGCTGACAAGATCGTAGGTGACTCTTAATATTTCCGTAATGCGTATGAAGGCAGAGGCAGGTGGTAGGAATTAATATTCTATGCGGACCGAACCAGAAGACGCTCCTACGAGTTTCTTTGACGCAGCAGACGCATTTTGCGCGTACGAAAGCGCGCGCGCGCACCACCTGCTGTCGTCGGCCATACATCACTCGCTTATCCTTCCTTCCAAACGGGCTGATTCGCCATGCCACATCGTATCTCTCTTCTCCCACGCGCATGCGTCGAGTGCAATAGAATCCAAGTAATTATGCAACGTTCTGCGCGCCACGCAAGATCCTTTCCGATTTGTGCAATTAACGTGACGAGACGTTTCTTCGACACGATTCTTTTGTATCTGTGACACGAGAAATTTATCTCAAATTTTGAAATTAACCGGTACAGTGAGAAATATCGAGTAATATACTAAATAGAAATTCATCGTGTGCACGGAGAACGATTCGAGATCGTGGAGAATGAAACGGAAGTGCGCGTAAAATCGGCGGATCTATGACTTGAGAAATTTATCTCGAATTTTTAAATTAATCGGTCCAACGCAAAATATCGAGTAATATTCCGAATAGAAATTCATCGTGTGCATGGAGAACGATTCGAGATCGTGGAGAATGAAACGGAAGTGAGCGTAAAATCAGCAGGTCCGTGATTTACGAAATTTATCTCGAATTTTCAAATTAACCGATTCAACGCAAAATATTCAGTAATATTCCAAATAGAAATTCATCGTGTGCACGGAAAACAATTCTATATCATGGAGAATGAAACGGAAGTGAGCGTAAAATCAGCAGGTCCGTGATTTACGAAATTTATCTCGAATTTTCAAATTAACCGATTCAACGCAAAACATTCAGTAATATCCCAAATAGAAATTCATCGTGTGCACGGAAAACAATTCTATATCATGGAGAATGAAACGGAAGTGAGCGTAAAATCAGCAGGTCCGTGACTTGAGAAATTTATCTCGAATTTTCGAACTAACCGGTCCAACGCAAAATATCGAGTAATATTCCGAATAGAAATTCATCGTGTGCACATCGTGCGATTCGAGATCGTGGAGAATGAGACGGGAGTGCGCGTAAAACGGCGGATCTACCCGTTCACCGTTTATATACCCCCTTTTACCATGGCGGGGCAATAGAGGCATGAATGAAACGAAACGATAGGCAAATTGCCAAGGCAGCGAGCTATTAATAGCGCGATGAGGGTGGAGGAGACGCTGGAACGATTCGAGCGCAGGACGCCGGCGTCTGGGGTAGACCGGACGTGCTCATCGATGGAATCCATGGGTGCTTGCGGTCCACCGTCGTTCACGGAATCGATCACTGGCAAAAGAAAAATCCTCCTTTCTCCGAATTCTCGAGACGTCGACGTCGCGCGTCGGGTTCCAAGGCACGCGGGTCCCACGAAAGAAGAAAAATCTCAAATATCCGGAGAACTCTTGATTCTCCAAATTCTCGGCCCACCCTTCTCGTCTCTTATTTTTCTCACTCTTCCGTCACCCCCCGTAACTTCTCGCATTCTCGACTTTTCAATGGCCGCGAATACTCGGGTGCCTCTCCTTGGTGGGCACGTGCTTTCGGCCTGTGGCACGTGTTCAAGGTCCGGGGTCACGTGAAAAAGAAGGAACGAAGGAGAGAAAGAGAAGGAGGGAGGGCGAGAGTGAGAGAGCAAGTGTGTGTGTGTGTGTGTGTGTGTGTGTGTGTGTGTGTGTGTGTGTGTGTGAGAGAGAGAGTGAGAGTGAGGGGAGAGGCCATATGGTACGCACGTGCTCGCGTTGCACATTTCCGTACATTACCCTAGACCGAAATACGGCCGGTAAGTCTATGCCCTGCAACCGACCGCGATATATTTTTGGATTTAGCAGCCTGCCGGCCCCCCGTCGCACCGCGCGCGCGACGTGTCTCTTTGGCAGGGCGCGCGGATCGTAAAGATTTTCGATATTCCTCGCGAGATATTCGCCTCGCGGACGCCAGAGCTGAGAAGGGACGATGCGATGTAGTTGAAAGTGGCGCCTGTGTCCCACGACGATATCAACACTATGTCGTCTGGTGATACTCATGAACTTATACTCATAGACCGAGCGTCCTGCGAGAGGCACTGAAGGCTACATTAAAACGAGAGAGCAATCGTCGAAGTGAGTATGTTTCTGCCTAATAGGAGCGTTGGTGGAATAAGGAGAAAAGGAGAAGAGCATGTAGGCTCGAAATACATTATCGGTCCGCTCTCGGTTCTCTCTCGATGTTCTCTCTCGGTCCGATCAAATATTCTACCATTGTTTATAGTGTACGTATACACACTATGGAGCGAGACCGGACCGAAACTGTACTGTGTATACGTACACTATAAACAATGGAAGAATATTTGATCGGACCGTAGGCGACCGATATTGTGTTTCGAGCGTTACGGTGCCGTTTGCGTTATCCATAGACATAATACATGTGCCGGTGATTGTGATAGTGGTCTAAGTCAATAATTTCGAAAAATTGATTTTTCTAGTTACGTAGCAGTATTGTCATCTATACGATTGAAATACGGAACGATTTGTGAACCAAACTTTTCTGACTTAGACCACTTTCACAATCACCGGCACATATCTAGACTGCGCGTTGACGGAGTGGGGGTAGAGCTCACGTAGAAAAGGATGCACTGTGTTTTTTGCGTCTGTGCGTTCTCTTTCGCTCTCGTGCGAAAGAGAATACGGAAAACAGTTGCTAATCTAAACGTTTCCCTTTCGCACGAGTGCGAGAGAGAACGCACAGACACAAAAACAGAGTGCATCCTTTTCTACGTGAGCTCTACCCTCCACTCCTGAAATTTGGGAGAACGCGCAGTCTAGGTATACAGGGTGTCCCGTAACTAGTGTAAGAGCCGGGAATAGGGGCTTCCTGGGCTGATCCTGAACAACTTTTTCCTTTGCGAAAATATCGAACGAGGCCGCGTTTTTGAGTTATTAAGGAAAATGTCTGGCCAATGAGTGCGCGCAAATTTCCCGCGCTCAGGGCCGTGGACGTTGGCTGACCATCGCGCTCGGCCGTGGTCGTGTCAAACGCGCCGCGGTTCAGGTCAAAGGAGTAATGCGAAATTAATAAAAATCAGGATTAGTCATGAATAATGAATAAACATATTAATAATTATTCACGTAAAGTAAACAAACGTACGTCGCGACGCTTCACGAGTTGATTAATGCACATGTCTGCCTTATAAAATGGTTTGCCGATATCAAATAAGTTTACGAAAAAGTGATTTTGCAATAAGTTTAGGAAAAAGGATTGGTAGATTATGAAATAGGAGTGGAATATCAATAACAAGTCCATTACTCACAGCTTTCCATGATAAAATGGGTCGCGTCATTGGATCTCTCCATCGCTCCTGATCATCCAGAGAATATCGACGAACAGCTGATCGCAACCGGGTCATTGAATTGGCATGGCTGCACGGTCACTAACACTTTCAATGTCCATGCGTCAAGATTTCGTTTCCAACCTCCGACGTTTCGTTAATTTTTAATCCATTATTCTTAACTCCCGACGGTGCTTCGAGAAAGGAGGGCCCCGATACGAGTAACACCTGTAAGGCCAAACACGTCCTTGCACGTTTTACAATAATCCTTTGCACTTTCCGAAAATTATTCGCGATAAACTCCTCTTTATTGACCTACATCGTCGTGTTGCCGCATCGAGATCGACCATATCGACTGCCTTCTCAATCATTTGTCAACTAAGGCTGTGCTACACAATGCGACGACCACCGTACAACGTCGGCCAGTTGATGCGCGAGAAACCGTCAAGCGGCCGACCGACGCGCGACGTGTGAGGTGGTCGTCGCATTGTGTAGCACAGCCTTAGTTGACAAATGCCGATCGAGAAGGCAGTCGATATGGTCGATCTCGATACGGACAACGCGACGATGTAGGTTAATAACGAGGAGTTTATCGTAAATAATTTTCGGAAAGTGCAAAGGATTGTTGTAAAACGTGCAAGGACGTGTTTGGCCTTAAAGGTGTTACTCTTATCGGGGCCCTCCTTTCTCGAAGCACCGTCGGGAGTTAAGAATAATGGATTAAAAATTAACGAAACGTCGGAGGTTGGAAACGAAATCTTCACGCATGGACATTGAAAGTGTTAGTGACCGTGCAGCCATGCCAGTTCAATGACCCGGCTGCGATCAGCTGTTCGTCGATATTCTCTGGATGATCACGAGCGATGGAGAGATCCAATGACGCGACCCATTTTTTCATGGAAAGCTGTGAGTAATGGACTTGTTATTGATATTCCACTCCTATTTCATAATCCACCAATCCTTTTTCCTAAACTTATTGCAAAATCACTTTTTCGTAAACTTATTTGATATGGGCAAATCATTTTGTAAGGCAGACACGTGCCTTAATCAGCTCGTAGAGCGTCGCGACGTACGTTTGTTTACTTTACGTGAATAATTATTAATATGTTTATTCATTATTCATGACTAATCCTGATTTTTATTCATTTCGCATTACTCCTTTGACCTGAACCGCGGCGCGTTTGACACGACCATGGCCGAGCGCGATGGTCAGCCAACGTCCACGGCCCTGAGCGCGGGAAATTTGCACGCACTCATTGGCCAGACATTTTCCTTAATAACTCAAAAACGCTGCCTCGTCCGATATTTTGGCAAAGGAAAAAGTTGTTCAGGATCAGCCCAGAAAGCCCCCATTCCCGGCTCTTACACTAGTTACGGGACACCCTGTATATTATGTCTATGGCGTTATCTTTCCACTTCTTGTTTCTTCCCTCTCTTACCACGGAGCGAGAGAGACGGCCTCACTTTTGCTATATCTGTCTCCTTCAATGCGCCCATAAGGAGGCGCAGTTTACGAGTATAAGTCTATGGTAATACCACGTTGGTGCCCCGCGAAAATTATCGGACAAATGCCGGTAACAGACGAAAAGATCTGAACCAATCATATCGGGGACAAACGACAGAATCCTAATTACGCGTGCGGACGGCATAGTGTTATCTGCAAGCTAAAGGGCAAACTAGTGCACGCGAGCAACGTCGTTCGAATCATCGAAGATCGTCGATGTTCATAAAGAGATGTGGAGGCACCAGACCTGCGAAGATCCGTTGCGGCGTGGCAAGAACGGCGTCCAGTAAATTAGTACGAATCGAAAAGAAGTGGAATGTGCACACCGCACGTCCAATTAACACTTTGATTGCCATAATAGTCATGTCTGACCGTCCACTGTTTTTCCTGTGGCGCAAAGTGGTCACCGGTGATCTCCGGAAAAATTATTAAAAACATGATTATACTAATCGCAATTTACAGCACTTTAAAAGATCGTATATCAACAAAGAAAAAAGCACGCAAAAGATGCAAAGTTAAGCGAAAGAAGAATGAAGCTGTGAGAAGGCATGATCGATATTTCCCTGTGGAGGTTTATCATTCTCACCTGAGAGCGCAGTACCTCGGATTAGTTATCGTTAAGTACACATACTTCACGGTCTTCGATCATTCTGACAACGGCTCTTCAAACCTATTATCGCACGGCGGATGTCTGCAATGACAATTCCAGCTGAATTGCGCCCGCGCACTCGACGGATGCAAAAATCCCTTTCAACTCCGGAGTCACGGTTTAACGAGTGCCCCGACGAACAAAGGAAACGCTCGTAGATCTCCCTCAATTAGACGAGCCTAAAACAGCGGCACGCGTCCTCCGCGGAGAAAGTTTCTCTTACTCGGCAATTTATTTCTACAAACCGATCTCCTCGTCCGCGGTGGATTTCCACTTGAGAACACAGCCTCCGGCCGAAACGACGAAGATGCGAGGATAAAAAATGTCGAAATAAACGCAGGCTGGTCTTGTCGAAGGGAATTAGATCACGGGTATTTCTGGTTCCAAAATGCTCTAAAGATGGGATTTGTTTATTCGTCGAAAAAGAAACATCCTGCTTCCTTTTCTTCGTTTCTCGCTTCTCCTCGGCTTATTCGCTTTTCGAAATTTTATCTACAATGGACATCGGATGCGCTCTTAAAATCTTTCATCCTTCTCACGGCGGACAGTTAAGTTTTTGCGACGATCTTTCAATCGCCTTTCAACGATCGCGTTACAATCTCCGGTCTTTCTGAATGGCGCGGTGCCGCATCCGGAAGGATCGGACACGTAATAATTCCACGGTAAAAGATGCGTAGGAAAGTTTGCGTCCATGGTCACGGTAAAATCGAGAGAACATCGCAAATACGATGGCAAGATATTAACATCCGGCGAAAGAACGCACTTCCGGTTTAGTCCAATAAGCGCTTCTTCCTCGGTGCAAGGAAAAAGAATTCACGAGCAGGAACTCGACGAAAGTTCACGGAACGATTCGTAGGAAATACCGTTAATAGTCAACGTGGCCCAGGAACGAATACGTGAAATTCCATTGTCGAACGGAAACGTCACTTAGCTCTTTTTATTAGCAACTGCTTTGTTGCGATCGACGAGATATTATCAGCGGCTCTTTAATACCCACGATCGACGGAACTTATAAAAGTAGACATCCGATTATGCTCCACCCATAAAAGTAACCTTCCCGTACGAGACCACGTTCGACGGTGGCTTTTCAAAAGCTTGGAAAATTATGGGAGTAATAACCGTAGCCCCGATATTATCGGTGTCGCACGACCAATGAAAGTTTTCAAAGAAAATCGTCGTAGGAACTAGGACGAACTGAGGATCGGGTTGAAGTGTTTCACCGGTGCTGCGTTTTTGCCCATCCGGTTCCTCCCTCCTGTTGCTCTCTTTCACAGATCTCTTTCACAGTGGAAAAAAAAAGAAGTAAACGTGTTCCGAGTGACGTTCGCGTTGACATTCTCAATGGAACCCGTGAAACGAGTGCGTAATCGAGATAACGATCGAACAATTTCCATCGGAAGGAATGCGGAATGATCGAGTCCCCGTACGACGTCGATTCTCGTAATCATTCTTATTTTTTACGATCCGCTCTATCGAGGTGAGCAAGTGGAATGGAGAAGTAAACGGTGCAAAGAAATCTCGTTTAAATATACCCATTTGCCGTTACGTAAGCGTTAACGCGCGAATCGAGTTAGTATGCAAGTGACATGCACCCTGATACTCTTGTGCACGCCACTGTAGTTTACCTTCGCGCATGAGGTAATTTGGCGTCGATGTATATGAGGGATAAATGCACATTCCGTCACCTCGACTTTTAATCTCGCGTACGGCAGAGACGTGTTAGTGGTCGATGGGCTCCGATGGAAAGGATACTTAGTCGACGGTTAAAAGTGTGTTGGAGGATAAAATAAAATGTAAATGTGAGGTCGCGTCGAATGTCCTTTGAGGTGGGTATGCGTTGCGTATACGCGTAAAAAAGAAAAGTATTCATGCAAATGTGACATTCTTGAGACAGCTGAAAATTTGTAGGTTCCGATACTTTTCTAAACGCGCGGCCTTACCCGACGCGTATTAATTATCACGCGAACCGCCTCTACTCCACTCTGTAATCTTTCGTTTCGCGAGCAGGGTGTACTTTTTTTCGTATCTCTCGCGGGGCACCGTTCTCCCTGCTTGCTAAAACCACTTAACCACGAAGTAGGTTTGAACGAGCGTATTACATCGGGTTACACGAGAGGTGTTCGATCGACGACGGAAATCGTTCGATGGCGTCTAAAACCTGGCTGAACCGAGAGGACTGAGCGATAGTAGTTAGCTATTTCTTCTTAACCCACTTCTTCATCGTACCGTCGAAGATTCGTGTCGATCCGATGGAAGTTTCTCTCGCGTTTCGCTGTTGCAAGTGCAAGTGACACACTTCTCGATTCCGCGCCGTCGTCGTCGCATGCACGTCCATCGGCGCGGGAGGTAGGGCGAGGAGGAGACCTGAGGAGGAAGAAAAAAAGGGGAGAGATAGTTAATTTAGCAGAGGACGTGTCGTCCCACCGTCTGTCTACTTTTCCTCCTTCACTCTCTTCCTCGAGCCTCAAGAGCGTGAGTGTGTGTCCATCGTTTTCCATTGGGTGCATCTCACGTGAGTTACATCGATCTTGTTCTCTTCTCTCTCTCTCTCTCTCTCTCTCTCTCTCTCTCTCCATCTCTTTCTCTCTCTTTCTCTTTCTTTCGATCGCTTCTCTAAGACCGAGAGCTTCGTCGAACGTACTTTCCTCGGGACTCGATTAAACGTGGGAAGAGGGCAGAGAGGTACGTTCGCGAGGAATGTCGAGTAAGCGAAACGCGAAGGGAGGCCACAGATGGAAAGTCCACTCGGGAGGATAATTAGGTGGCGTTCTTTGACACCGATCGGGTCCAAGATTAAGTGAAATGGGCGAGTCGCGTGCGATCGATCCGATCTCTGCTTCTCGGTGGGGGAGCCACGCGAAAATTATCGCGAGGGAGTCGAGCCTCCCTGCAGAAG
The DNA here is from genome assembly GCA_944319695.1 of Tiphia femorata. Taxonomy (NCBI): domain Eukaryota; kingdom Metazoa; phylum Arthropoda; class Insecta; order Hymenoptera; family Tiphiidae; genus Tiphia; species Tiphia femorata. The sequence goes on from OX090899.1 coordinate 7,183,130, forward strand.
CTACCGTGCTCGAGTCGAGATGAGATGCGAGTGTATTATTTTATCGCTTGATTTTATTCCGATTATAAATCGACTGGAACGTTCATTTACCGTGCAAAGGCACGTTTGCTCCCTGAAGAGGATTTCGCAAGAATGTTTCCAGGTGCAGGTCGGCGTGCATCGCGAAGCGCAGAGCTTATGTCGGTTTATCGTTCGTTCCGACGGAAACGCGCATTCCTTACGCGATAACGGATGCGGCTATCTACGAGATATCGACGATAGCATCGCCGTCGGCTTTCTCCTCGTTTACAAATCAACTCGCTCCGACGATAAAATTGCCTTACCCTCTCTGTGGCAATCGCGGAAGTCTTTCTGCGCGCTACCAAGTGACGATGCAAACATTTGTCCGTCCATTGTTTCCAGTTTACTTATGCGCGAGACTTCGGAGGCGATTGATTGTAAATTTCGCCGTTCTTCCCTCTCTCCATCTTTTCGCTTGCTCCCACTTCTCTTTCTGTTTTATTCCATTCCACTTCGTATTTTCTTCCACGCGACTGAAACTGCTCTACGTCACCGGGCTGCGAAGAGCCTTAAAGCCGATTAACCCAGATGCCCGCGTACGTGTGAGCGCCCGAGTGCGAGACGTACAGGGTGTCTCCTCTCTACTCGGACGTACCAAAATACCGTTAGTGCACTTAGACAGCTTTATAATTATTGTCAATGTCGCATTCTCGCGAAATAATGGCCCGACCGGGCTCGAGTCGTTAACCGTCACCAGGTTTTACACGGTGAAACGAAAATGATGAAAAAAAGGAACTACCAGCTGCTCTAATTAACTCCTTGACTACGGCAGACTTTGATACGTACCGGTCATACCATACGACAGGAATTGAGTTACTATGTGCACTCGGAACGGCGAACTTTTGGGTAGAGATGCATTTTTGTGAAAACATATTTCACTACGCGAAAAGAGATCAGATTTATGGGAATAAATATCGATATTTATGAATTTCGCTACATGAAAAGAGATAAGATTTATGCGAATAAATATCGATATTTATGAATTTCGCTACATGAAAAGAGATAAGATTTATGGGAATAAATATCGATATTTATAAATTTCGCTACATGAAAAGAGATAAGATTTTTGGGAATAAATATCGATATTTATGAATTTCGCTACATGAAAAGAGATAAGATTTATGGGAATAAATATCGATACAATTTTCGTCAGGAAGCCAAATTGCGTCGAGTGCCTATAGGCGGTCTCAGTAGTCAAAGGGTTAAACAACGCCTCGCGACGATGCGTCGTTGCATTTATAATTCAATTTGACAAACGACAAGTCGACAAAGATCGTCTGGAACCAATACTGTCGTTGAGAAATGCTGAAAGTAGATTTGCTTATCTCGTCCTCCGGGGGAACTCGAGTAAACAAAAAGAAAGAAGTACACGTGCTGGTAACTCTCGAACGACTATTTACGATGTCCATCCCGAGGTTAGAAGATAGCAGCTTAGAGAAGCTGTGGAAAAATAATCTCCCCATTGATTGTCCCACTGTGCTTCTCGTAGATTTCACACTCTCGTATTAACGGCGTTCCTAGGACCACGCGATGCCTGCTCGGCCGTCTACGGTGCCTTTTAAGTCCGCGGCTCGTGTTGCTACCGCTGCATGGCACGAGGAGAAATGGAGGCAAAAAAAAATTCGCGCCCCGATAAGCGAAACACCAGGTAGCCTCTCCATTCCGGAAGAGTTTGCAATGGATAGAGGCACAGATTCGCAGAGACTCTCCTTAAGAATTGGATCGTTGAATCTTCGACTCTCGATCGCACGCCGAATTTTCTTTACGACACTTGTAACTGTACCCGTACTATTTTCTACACTGTAAAAATTGTATTCTCATCTTAACACTTAGCCAACCGATCGGGTAGATCTAACCATTTCAATGTAAGTCGGTGGCCGACCGATCGGGGAGATCTCTCCCACGTTGACATTAGTAACGCGTTTCCTTCTTTTTATTTTGTTTATCTACATACTAGTCGCTTGATCTCTAGTTGTTCACTACTGACGAACTGTTTCTCTAATGAATTAATCAATTAATCAATTTAATGGTGTTAAAATTATAAATATTAACAAAATGTTACACAAAATAATTGTTATATATTTTTAATTTCATGTTTTGTATAAACAATATGTAAAATCGTTAAAAGAAATTGTTACTGCAAGATATAATTGACCACTTAAATAATTTTCAAACTTCTTTGATTTCAACAATGAAAAAATTTGTAAGAATTTACCACTTCATTTTAGAATATTTCTTACTAAAATAAGCAACAAGAGGATCTTCTTAATTTAAGAGTAGAATGTTCTAAACAGATTTCTCTAATCAAATATTCTTAACCGATATTCTTATCAGATTTTCTTAAATAGCCTGGTAAAAAATTTGTATGGATATATTTCGTATATAATTATTGGAAACAAAACTCTCAATGAAATGCTTCGCTCTTTATATTGTCGAAAATTACATTATCCATATCTTGAAATAGGAATTGATCGAGAAATGTAGTCACGAGAGAAGGTTACAATTCATATACCTACATGTATTTCTATCACTTGTAAATATATCCATTAAATCGCTCAAATCTCCTTCTTCTAGCCACTTCGTCATTTCCTTATCCATACTTTTTGCACAACACAGCACGTAAAATAATACAATAGGTACTCAAAATTACGCAGAATTGCAAGAGGTACAAGATACAGGGGTCGACATGTGCCTCACGCGATATGTAACCTAACTTAACCGAATGCTGACACACATTGTGTGGCGACATTCAGATGGATTATGAAGAATGTATTCCAAAAACCGTCATATCGATAAGAAAATATTCTTATCTATTAAGAATATCTATTAAGATGAATTATTAAGTTTGTATTTAAAGAATACAATTTTTTCAGTGTACGATTCGTAAAGGGCAGACGTGGGTCCTCGTCGCGCGTAGCCACTGGAAGAGAGCAGAGCTTTTGCGCCGTAGAAGCCGAGGTTGTAAATCGAATCTATTCGTCGAGGAGGAGTAGGGGATAGTCAATGAGAGAAAAATAATCGAATGAAGTCACGACGGGCGGCGCGCGCGGCCCGCCACGACCGTAAATCGTCGCTATAAACGCATTATTGTCGGTATAAATGGGTCATTAATATTCTCGGCAGTCGTGGGAACCCGCCATTAATGGTGGATTACTAGCGCGCCTTGGTCCTACGGCCGAGGAAGCCACGATCGGCTGACTTGCACAAGGGATCGTAGATTCGTTCGGTAACTCGCCAGAAACCTTTCTTCCGTTCTTTCGGCGTGCCTCGTTATCTATCGCGTTGGATAGCTCGTGGAATAGGGTCGTACAGTAAAGAACGATGTTTATTGAAACAGAATTGACATTTTAATAGAAAAATCTGCGTGCGCGTAACGCGTCCGTGTCCTATAAAATGAGCACCGAAAATGCTTCATGCACAACGCAAACAATAATTGGCGTGCCCTATGGTAACGCGGCTAATCGCGCTTAATTTCACACATTGCGAGTCTTCCGAAGCGCTGCGCGTTCCAACATATCGCTTCCTTCGAAAATTCATGGCCACTTTATCGTTGGAAGGATTCGAGAGGAGGGGACACCTTCCTTCAGGATGTTTACGTGGAATCTTTCCAGGAGCATCGTTCATCGAAATCCCTGATTATTATCGATTAAATAACACGCCGCGCCTCCTTTCGATCCTTCCGGACGTGTAAGCGCACGCGATTATTCTCGTTAGACGCGTGCAAATTGCTCGGAGCCGCGTCGATTAAAACTTTAATTAAGACTAGCAGCAAGATCGAGGGGAGGCGTCGTTCGCTGAACGGAAAAATAATGGCGCGATAGATCCGCCGATACACGGGGCGTTCTAAGGCGAATTGCTAATAGGATAAAATGAAAGAAACAAAGGTCCGCGAATTTTTCTATGCAAGAGTTTTTCAACGCTTGCCGATTCCATTGTTCGTGCTCGGGCTGTCGAACTCCGGCGTCACCCCGCGGCCAAGAGAACAGAAATTCCAAGTCCCACTTTCCGATGATGCAATTTAACGGGAACTATCGATCGATAAGTCCATTGTACGTGGAATCGAATACCTTCCAAGGGCTTCTTTTCTCCCTCGATTTCACAATTGCCTGCCGCGACGGTACCGTGGCCAAGTAACTTCCATAACTCAAGGAATTTACGAGCTTCGTAATTAATATTACCCAAATCGTGCCTCGTCCCGGTCACGCCCATCCTTTTACCGATTCCGGTGATTTCAATGATCTCGATCGGGTTTCGAGAGTTATCGCGGATAACTCGAAGCAACATCTTCCACGGCTCAGTAGCCGATACGCTTGGCCAATCGCAGAACTCGGTTCGCGGATGAGCGATTTTTAGCATTCTCGGGTTAAGAGGGAGGAAGAGACGAGGTGAGATGGAGGAGGGTAAAAGTAGTAGAGGTGACGGTGTAGTAGAATGGCCACGAGGGAGAAAACGCGCGTCCTCTCTTCTCTGTCCTCTCCGAAGCGCACGAGAGGCCATCGTCCCGAGCGCGTAGCCACCGTTTCTCGAGGTGAGCACACTCGCGCGACGAACGACGAGATAAATTCTACGCACAAAAGAGACACGAATAAGCGCAACGTCCCAAAGCGTGGAACAGATATCGTTTTCAGGGAAGTTTTCAATTTTTCTTAACCCTTTGAGCACTATTGAGCACTATATATGCGTCTGGCGAAAGGCATCGACGTGGACTAAGGACGCATATATGCGTTTACTCCATATTATTGGCATGGACTGAAGGCGCATATACGCTTCTGTCGATTTTTTCCATCACCTACATAGAATTATTAAGGTCAATGTCCCAGTTTTTACTGAAGTCCTGATTTCTACTCACTACGAACTATTCTTCTTAACATTAATATTCGGTTGATAAAATAAGTTATAGAAAGATTAATTATTTAGATACTCTGGTATAAGTTATATAGGCTCGTTACTCGCTAGGTAACAGCTCATTGGTAAAAATAAATTTCATAATCCGAGCAGGTGTTGTAGTCTTAAAACAGTTGAAATAGGGACATCGACTTTATTGATATCGATAAACCGAAACTGAATCTGTTACACTTGTATGCGCAGAAATGGGGACACGTTGTGAGTAGATATACGAACACCGCGATTTTTGCCGAGTGGAAATACGTGAATTTCTTGCATTGCATTTAATTAACAATTATTCGTAATAAAAGTCTTTAAAATGATACTTTTTTAATTTTATACGTAGTGCGACTCCTGACACGATAAGCGACCAATTTGTTCGCTAATTCTTGCTTAAAATATTAATTTAAACTAATGTTTTTAATGCCATTTGTCTTAAATGAGTAGAAATAGTAGGTACATTGACCTTACAGTTACTTTTGTGTGACTTTACAGGTGCATTCCTTTTAAATTTAGTTTTCTAGTTTATTGGCCAAATTCTAGTTTGTTGTAAGTTGTAATGTTTATAATAAATAATTAATACTCAGAAATAACACTCTTTAATTATTCAATATCGTGCAAGAAGATTACTACAACTTATTAATATTTGCGCCTTGAATAGTTAATTCACAGAGTTCAGTCTAGCGAATAAGTATTCCGTCCACAGCGATTGATCCGCATACGCCGCGAGTATTTAGCACTCAAAGGGTTAAAAGATGATATGTTAAGAAGAAAAGACATATACGTGATAAAGTGCAAACTGCGGCACCACCGGGCAATCTATGGAAAATCAGCGCGGCAGTAAAAGTATCGAAAAGGAAGAAAAAAAGAGAACATTGCCACATTGAAAACAGTGCCAAATGAAAAAGGGGAATTTGACGATAATCAAGAGAGATTGGCCGAAAGTGTAAAGAGCCTTTCTTTTTTCCTCTCTTCTTCTAAATTTGTCTCATTCGCTACGCCAATCTTCTCTCACCGTGGTCGAAGAAGCGCACCACCACCACTTGCTCCAATTTCCCGACGTACCGACGTAAGAGACACCTCGCGAAGCAGCTCGTTCTTAAAAAAAAAAAGGAACTGGCAAACTAGAAAAAAGAATCGTGATTCACTCGTGCTCGGAAATCATGAATACAGAATTCACCGACGAGACGACAGCCGGCCGAGAAGCCTTGGACGGAAAAGTGGAGAAAAGGAGGAGCGCGGACGGAGTGGTAGGGAAATAGATTATCGCGAGTGGTTAAATGGCCCTTCGTGCCATCCTCGGAGCGTGCGCCGGACGTTCCGTGCATACGCGATCCGAGGGAATTTAATCGACGTAAATCTGCCATGGGTATAAAATTGATTCGAGAGCCTCTCCCTGGACGAAGCACGAACGTCAACTCGTGCTGCCACTGCTCCTTCTCTTCTCCTCTCTTCCTTCGATCTCTCGATCCTGAGCGCGATCGTGGAGCAGTAAAACACCGTAACCCGCGCCGACGGGGTTTAAGTCGAGGATGAATCGTTTCATTAATTTGCCGAGCCATTAGTTTCGTATCGTTTCCACCTACGACCACCGTCGTTGGACAAAGAGCGGAGAAGAGAAGAGAGGAGAGAGGATCTCGGTAAAGGCAAACACGCGTGAGTATTTGCGTGTGCCGGGGTGGCATCGCATGAGAGGCGAATCCGTAGGGGGTAGTTGGACACGTGTTTTGCTGCACTTGCACTCTCGCATTCTACACGCGCACGGTTACTAAGAGCGTCCTCTCACTCGTGCTGGCACGAGGTTCCGCACCCCGATAGCTTACCGTAGATAACTCGAGTAATTTAGCCCAAGCGACGGAGAGAGAAGTGGACGAGGAAGGAAGAGAGAGAAGGAGGGACGAGCAGGAAAATATGCGGTAATAAACGCACGCTGGGATTCGACGCCGTAACTATTAATATCCATGCGACGTATTGCGCATTACGAGCGTATCGAGAGTATCCGCCCAACCACCACCGGCCCTTCCACTTCCTCCCTTTTCCTTTTCTTACCCTCCTATACGTCCACTCGCGAGCGCGTCCCCATCGTCTTCTCGTTCGTCCGCTCGAATCGAGCGCGCGAAACTCGTTCGATTCCTTTTTCAAAACCCCGCAAGAATTTATAAGTCACGAACTCCACTACCGTAGAGAGGTTGCAGCACGGCAGAAGGTGTTTGTCAGGGGTGAGATTGCCGATTTGCATTTAGATACCAATTTGCCAACGAGGAGGAGGGCCACGCGGTAGGAGTAACGCGTGGAACGAGGTTTACGATAGCGAGACTTTATGAAAATTCGCGACAGGGTTAATCGATATCCGAGGATCATTATCGAGAGAGATCTCTGCGTGGAAAAAGACGCGCGAGGAATGGCCATTTCCGGTCGTAGAAATCAAGTTTAATGCGCCGGTGGAGTAATAAAATCTAACGAGGAGCTTAGTCTCTCGGGAGTTTTGCGCTTGGCCAATTTCGTGGGTCTCTTCTATGGATACACTGAAAAAATTGTATTCTTAAAATACAAACTTAATAATTCATCTTAATAGATATTCTTAATAGATAAGAATAGTGTTCTTATCGATATGACGGTTTTTGGAATATATTCTTGAATTAAGAATGTATTCTTAATAATCCATCTGAATGTCGCGACACAATGCGTGTCAGTATTTGCTTAAGTTAGGTTACACATCGCATGCGACACATGTCGACCCCTGTATCTTATTCCTTTTGCAATTTTGTGTAATTTTTTGTGCTATGTTATGCAAAAAGTATGGATAAATATGTGACGAAGTGGCTAGAAGAAGAGGATTTGGGCGATTTAACGGAGATATTTACAAGTAATAGAAATACATATGAATTGTAACTTTCTCTCGTGACTACATTTCTCAACCAATTCCGATTTAAAAGTATGGATCGTGTAATTTTCGTCAATATAAAGAGTGAAGCATTTCGTTAAGAGTTTTCTTTCCAATAATTATATACGAAATATATCCATACAAATTCTTTACCAGGCTATGTTAAGAATATCCCGTTAAGGATATTTGATTAGAGGAATCTGTTTAGAGCATTCTACTCTTAAATTAAGAAGATCCTCTTGTTGCTTATTTTAGTAAGAAATATTCTAAAATTAAGTGGTAAATTCTTAAGATGAGAATACAATTTTTTCAGTGTAGGAACACGAAGAAGACAGCGGGTTATTATTTTTTAGGAATGTGCGCGGCGTCGTGACGCCACCCTCCGACCGTCTCCAGTCCCGCTCCCGTCGAAATTGAATTGAAACCGCTACGCGACGGTGCACGCACGCCTTCTGAAACTGAAGCGGGCGCTCGATGACCGTAAAACACCCTGACATAGTTTAATAAAAGGCCCTCGCGGTCCGCGTACTCGCCCGTGTGAGCCACGCCGCCATAAACTCATCGTTTTATGTACCATAAAACGTTACGGCACTTCTTCGCGAGACGCGTTCGTCTCCGTCGTCGTCGTCGTCGTCGTCGTGGTTGTTGCTCGCATATGAAGAAATAAAAATGAGAGGAGAGAGGAGAGAGACAGGACAAGGAGTCGGCCTTACTCTCCGGGCTTCTCGAAGCTTTACGAGCTGTCCCGCATTGAGTTTCGGTGTGAACTTCATCCCCGTGCGCCATCTTGCTAACGGATTCTCCCGGTAAATATTGGCCGAGGTGCGTTTAAAAAATTGAACGAACTCCTGGTAATGGCGAGAAGGCACGATCGAACCATAGACTTGTACTCATAGACCCCGAGCGTCCTGTGAAAGGCGCGGAAGGCTACATTAAAACGAGAGAGCAATAGTCAAAGTTAGAGAGCCTTAAATAAGAGTGACGACAAGAGTGACGTTCCGCCAGGTTGTATCGAAATTTTGCGAGAGAGAAAGAGATATATGCTCTCTCTGTTCTGTGCGTCCTTTCTGTTCTATGTGTCAGAAGTGTAATTGAAGCACACCACTAACCTACAAGCGACGGGAAGCTGAAAATAATGTTACATGAAACCAAGATTTAAAATGTATTTTACGGTTGGAAAATATTTATAGACATTGCAGTCCTTAGTTTAATAATACGAGTAATGTCAACTTACATACGTTTTTAGTTAACAGTTTGACTCCGTTCTCACAGGTCATGTTCAATATTAGCATAATATGCGGTTCAAAATTATTGCGTAAATTTGCTACAGCTCGTTTGAAATTTAAAAATAGACGAAGAATTGTAATACCGAATTGTAAATATTACGACAATAAATCGACGGCGATGCATCGTTCTTTTAAATAACAAAGTGTGCAAATATTGTGCAAGTATTGACTTGAGCATTGTTTGTAATGATATATCAACGAAACTGAAATGTATTTCACACAAACTTGAAATCTAGCGGGAACCGATCGAAAATGGCGGACCAATTTGAAGTGGCAGCCCCTTGTCGTCACTCTTATTTAAGGCTCTCTATTCAAAATGAGTGGGTCTCCGTCCAACAGGAGCATTGGTAGGAGAATAATGAGAAAAGGAGAAGATCGTTTACGGTGTCGTTTGCGTTATCCTTCCTCGTCTTGTTTTCTCCCTCTTTTACCACGAAACGAAAGAAAAAGCCTCACTTTTGCTATATCTCTGTCCTTCAATGTAGTCTTCAACGCGCCCATAAGCAGGCGCGGTCTACGAGTATAAGTCTATGGATCGAACCTTGCAGAGTCCTTTCCATAATTATTCTCACAGTCGGATAATTAAAGTTAACTCGAGAAATTAGAATCTGTGTCTCCGCGAGAGAAGCTGGTGTGTAGCCAGTGAATCATGCCTCTCGAAGAAACTTTCAGTACAATCCTTTGACGTGGATGCTCAAAGGCATATTTCCGTCCCGTGGAAACATTATAACGAAACATGTTTTGATAGCGCGATCGAGTGCACGTCGTCGCGCGCGTGCAACACTCGCTAAAGTCTCCAGTATGCAGGATGATCGCGAACACGAGAGGAGAGAGTCCACGGTGACCTCAATCATACGGACAGCTCCCAAACACAATTTTTCACCGCTAACGCTCAATATCCTCCTACCCAATCTCGGTGGAACCACTGGAGGACGAAGATCGGCCGTTGGTTGAAGCAACATAGTGGAAGCGGACGAGTCGCGAACGTTTGCCAAGAGTTTCCATATGGCGCGCAAATCAAGAAGCTGCGGGCTCGCGCGACGCGTTTCCAGCAAAATGTAAAATGCGCGTGGCGCCTGAGCCCGATGATCGACGAGGGTTCAGGGTGTTTTGCTTCTCCTCGAGGGCTTCGAGAGAAAGGAAAGAATGGGGTCGCGCACACTCCTCTTTCCACCCTCTATGCACGATCCGCGACCAAGGAGAGTAAAAGAATAAAGAGGGAAAAGAAGCGCGAGGAGAAACAAATGACGCCGCGAGCGAGAGGGCCAGGCCGCTCGTAATGCCTCGAATATACGAGGGGTCTTATGGCGAATCGGCGGATTTAGCATATGATTCGGATGCGCGAGAGCAGAGTCGGCGTCTCTCCGGAAAGCAGCTGCGCTAGTTTTGATATTCTTGGAAGTTATGGTAGGCGCACCTGCGAGATTTCTCCCGAGAGACCAGTCTCCACCGTTGTCTCCTTGGCGTCTGCACGAATTCGATGCTTCCGTCTCGCTTTAGATTTTGTCGTCTTCGCCGATGATACCGCACGCTCGAGACTCTCCTCTTGCCCCTCGTGCTCCTTCTCCTAGGAAATCGGGCTGACCGCTTTAATCGTTTGAGCCCTATGGACGCATATATGAGTTTAGTCTAAGTTGCCGGCATGGACTGAAGGCGCATATATGCGTCTCTCGATTGTTCGATACATAGAAGTATTGCAGTTACTTTTGTGTGAGATGAATACAGGTGCATTCCTTAGTAACAGCATGGTAATAACGCTCTTTAATTATTTAACCCTTTCACTACTGAAGGCGTATATATACGCCCTCGCAAATCCATCGATACATACGAAAGGCGTAAATATACGTTCTCTGCAATTGTTTACTGTAACCTTTCCTGTTTACCAATTGATTCAATTTCTTTGCAATTATTATTTTTTTAAACCTTAAGAATAGTATCAATTCTTCGGGTACTGTTTTAGTGAGTAGTCAGTGGAGAATCAGTTGGCAACTAACTTGTGAATATTGATGATTTGCTCCGAAAATGCACCGCAGTGAAAGGGTTAATCTCGTGGAAAAGGATTACTATAACTGATTACTATTTGCTTCTTGAATAGTTAATCAATAGAGTTCACAGTCTAGCGAAAAAGTATTCCGTCCACAGCGATCGTCGCCGTCCGCACGGACCGCATAGGCCGCGAGTATTCAAGACTCAAAGTGTTAAGTGCGATTTTTCACGCGGCTGAACACTTTCAAACAAACTTTCAGACAAAGTCCAAAAATGATTGATTCATTCGTTCACCACGTACGGTGTCCAACATTATACATCAATGTAGGACCTTACAGTACGATCTAACAGTTCTATTTCCTCGATGGATAACGAAGTATCGATTACCATCGCAAACGATTAGTAAACTGTTTAAGAGGGGTTAACCAGTATGGGGTTAATCAGTGTCCCCGACAAAGAATCGATTAATCTGTTATCGGTCGGTAAGCGTTGGGGACAAGAAGTCGATTAATCGACTGTGAGCCGGTAAAGTGTTAAGAACGAACCGGAGCAACAGGACCCAACGAAACCACCCCTCTTACGAATTATCGTACGACTTTGCGACGACGATTGTTTTTTAACATACATCGGTGGTTATCCGTGGAGACTCGCGAGTAATGCCAGTCGGCGCCGCAGGCACAAGAAAGTAGATAAGGATATCTGAGAGTGGGGCCTAGCAGCGGCAGGATTGATCTTCTCGATCTTCTCGGGACAACACGATCGGTTCACCTTGCGAAAACGAAGGAATCCCGTCGTTATCTCGAGCAGACCGCGAGGTGGATGACGCCGATACTCACGCGATCCTGCAGCTTGGATCGGCAAGCGTGTAATTACGTGGCCGCGCGCGCGCGGCAATTAGCCGGCTCGCGATTGGCTCTTCTTCCCTCGGTACCAGCCGTCGTGGTCGTGCCGGTCCCTTGCGTCTAGCTTCCGAGATTTTTTTCTCTTTTTACCTCCACCGCTTTTCCACGCATGCCGTGGAAATCCGTGAAATTGTCCTTTTCGGTGCCCGTGGGCCGAACGGTGACAATTTCGAGCCCACAAGAAAGAATAAACTCCGAGAGGAGAGGAACTTCGAAGATGCCGAGAGTCACTCGATCCTCCGTGCTCGAATCGCGAGGAAAGCTCCGTTAGTCGTAAGCGCTCTTACAACGTGTCGTTAAAAGCTAGTAAGAAGCGCGTAATGATAAGCTTAAGAAGATCGTTCCGTGAGGAAATGATCGTCGGGCCGCAAACAGAATTACGACATCGGCTTCACCGATCATCTTCGAGTGCCACTTCTGACGTAACGCCGATACACCACACGATGTAACGTAATTGTAACCATCTCTCGATTTTCCCTTTCGAATATCTCATCCCTTAAAAGAAATCGTCCGGATTCGAGGTGTACTCGGTTTCTAGCGTGAGTTACACGCTCCCTCGGAGCCTTGATTTTTCACGAAGAACGAGAACCCACGGTCCTCCGCTATTAAAACGGAAATTTCTCGACGACGATATATTCAGCGAGTAGTTCGCCAGTTGAGTTATCGGCCGAGGAGCCGAGCAACAGTTTAACGCGAATCGATTACTGCGGGTGTTACAAGGCCTGAGAAAGGTTCGCGGAATGCCCTGTAATCACGGTTGGGCTCCGATAGTACGGCACATTATTCAAAGTCATTCGCACGTAGCCACGTAACACCTTCTTGGGAGTATCGGCTCGGTGGTAACGCCGAATTACTGTCAGTAGAAATGACCGTAGGATTTGATATACAACGGTTAAGGGCTAAGCCGGGTCTAACATTGTTCAGGATAATCTTAATATCTTTGGAAGGGGCGTTCAGCCGCGATAAGTGAGCTCACCTTATCCTATCCCTTCCACTCATCCAACTTCCTTCACTTTTATCTCCACTCGTTCTCCCTACCACATCGCGGTCCACTTTACTCCTTTGCCTAGTCTCTGCTCGCAAGCCGGCTGCATAATATTTTTTTTTCCCCCACGAGAATTCCTCGAGAGACTGGACTTCCGTCCCTTTTCACCCATAGCGAATTAATTGAATATTCAACGCGCCAATGGGCAATGGTGGTTGTGTGGCGCACGTGTGCGCGCGGACCCGGAGCCGATCGTAAATTTACGTAGGCGACGCGATCGCGAAGTTGGGTGAACGACACGAGTTGCGTGCGCGCACGAGGAGGGCATATTTGCACGTAGTACCTATCCAAGTGTACAGTGCCAAGCGAGGCCTTTTCAGACGAGAGGAGAAGGTGGGTGCGTGTACGACGCGCGACGTGTCGTATCTCAGAAATCCCTTGAACCGCGAGCGCGCGCTGCGAATCGACCTTAGTGACCTCCTGCTCGAGGTCACTCGCGTCAATACGCTCGAGACGCGCGAGATATCCTCCTCCTTCGCATGCAGATCAGCTTGTAGTGGGAGGGTTAAGGTAAGCGTACCGTGCGTGCACGCGAGGAAGGAATGCCTACTTCTTCCTTAAGCATTTCTTTTCTTCTGCTCTGTCTCTGAAGGTTTCGAAGCGCTCGATTTACGGAACTCGTGGCATCAGCAAAGGAATGGAAACAGATGAAGGTAAATCTTTGAATGAAAGGGCAGTCGGATACAGGTATAAAGCGATTGATTTTATTTTTTCATCTGTACGGGTCACTCTCTAATTGTAAGACCAGATCGCTCACTGGGGGTCCGTTGGTCCTCATAGACTTATATACTCGTAGACCGAGCGTCCTGTGAGAGGCGCTGAAGACTACATTAAAACGAGAGAGCAATAGTCAAAGTGAGTGTGTCCTCTGTGTAACAGGAGCGTTGATGGAGGAGTAAGGAGAAAAGGAGTCGTTTGCGTTATCCTTGCCCTTCTTGTTTTCCGCCTCTCTTACCACGGACCGAGAGAGAAGGCCTCACTTTTGCTATATCTCACTCCTTCAATGTTGTCTTCAACGCGCTCATAAGGAGGCGCAGTCTATGAGTATAAGTCTATGTTGGTCCTCGATGAGCCTAGCAACGACGTCGCGATGTACGACTGTCTTTTTGGTCGAGCGCGATATTTACGTGCAAAGATGCGTTCACGGCGCAGAATCATTGAACGGATATCGATACATATCGACACCTACACTAGTCGGTTTACTACAGAGGGAATTTTTCCATTTTCGCAAGTGCTCCGAATGGCAATTGCACGATCCGTAGTAGGTCATTGGAATATTGAAACGATATGTGAACAGTGGGCGGGTGATAATCGTGGAGGAAAGAAGAATGCTCCTCACTTATTGTTAGATGCAGTCGTATCTCAGTACTGGGATTCTATAACTCCGTAACGACACATATCGCTATCGTTATCCATCGATATCGATGATTATCGCAAAAGGTTAGGGTTGGGGTATAATTATATCGTGTAACTAAACATCGTTCCCTCGGTACAGAATTGTCCAAATTTTGCTTTTCGGAATGTAACGATTTAGATTATCGAGAGTTCTCGTTGACTACTATTTAGCGAAAAACCTTTTGCGACAAGGTATAATTATATCGTGTAACTAAACATCGTTCCCTCGGTACAGACTTGTCCAAATTTTCCTTTTCGGAATGTAACGATTTAGATTATCGAGAGTTGTCGTTGACTACTAGTTAGCAAAAAACCTTTTGCGATAATCATCGATGTCAATGGATAACGATAGCGACATTTGTCGTTACGGAGTTACAGAATCCCAGTACAGAGAAGCCTTCCACTTGGGTCGCGTGGCGGTCCTTTTGACATGGCAGGACGACTTTCCGTGTGTATACCCATTCCGCTTGAACGGCCAAAAGCGATCGAACGTGTCCAAGTTCGGGTAGAACGACGTGAGGCTCGCATCCGCGTCCGGTAGGATCCAAGTAGGATGGCCTAACCATCTGTATCCTCTGAATAATATCGTAGATAATGGCATAACCGTTGGCTCCGCTCGATCTCCTTCGCTCCTCTTCGGACCAGTATCGGTCGATATAATCGGCCAAGATATATAGAGCATATCGACAACCTGGCCTCGCGAATATACTGTCGCCTCGAATCCTCCTTGCAGTTTCCACCGTTTACTTCGTCACGCGAGGCAGCCATACTCCGTCGTAATGAGAATGAAGCTGTGAACGAGGGTCGACGAACTCTCGTTAAACACCACAGTTACCGGAGGTAGGAAAAACATTTCTTCGGCATCGATCTTCTACCCCGTGAAGAAAAAATGTTAACAGTCGGTAGCCTATCGTGCTACGCTTAACTCTTACAAACTCGATGGTCCAAGCGAAGCACTACCTTTATTTTGTATTCAGCACGGTGGTATTCAGATTCTACCATCAAAAACATATCTCTGCAATGCCGCATGAGTGCATAAAAAACGACTTTTCCATAGTTTTTCTTAAACCAATAAAAAAAAATGACAATTTTTCAATTTGCACTTCGCGCGCAGGTTTCGTATCAAAAAATAATAATTGCATTCGTTGTGCCTGTCAGAGTTCAAAGAGCCTTGATTCTCCAGCCACGTGTGTAACTGTAGACTGGAGGAAATTTTGCGTGCCATTTCCAGGACGCGCCACCCATCCTTCCGCGGAAAATGATCTCGAGGCCATTATTGGCTGCAATTCATCCGCCCTGAATTTACGATCGTCTCCTCTCGGTTCGAGAAGAGAGAAAAAATTCCAAGCTCCGTAAAAGTATGCGTGGTACCGAGCGGCTAAGAGAGCACGCTCCCAAGTAGGATTATTAGGTTGCGCGCAGTTCGACGAATCCGATCCATTGGATCGTGGAGCGAAGGAATTACCCGTGGTCGTTATCTCGGCGAAGGCACGGACATAAATTGATATTCGACCAGGAAATGGAACGTAAAGGCAGCGAGGCCTGACTAATCGAGGAAATATAGACAAACGACGGTACTGGTGGAGAGGCACCGCGTGCCGTTGGGAATTTAACCGATCCCCTCGATAACTGCGACATCGTTCGTGAATTTGCCTCGACGAGCTTCCTTCGCGCGGTCCAGACCCGAGGTAACAAGCACGAGGGACAAAGTCTCGTCGATCGTTCGACCTGGCCATATCGAATATTTATATGTTTACCGCGCACTGTCTATTTCGATGCACCTCGAGCATCGAGGACACGAGCATCATTTCCGTTAAATATTCAAGGTCAAAGGGAACGAGCCCGCCCACCGTACTTTACAACTTCACATGCTCTCGCCCACGACGGTGTCTCATTAAGAATCAAGGAGGTGTCTCGGTCGCGCGAGATATACGAGGTGTAAGGAAAGTAAACAAGTATATCTGCAAAATTGCAACTGGTGCCTCTAAACCCGCGATCGAGGCCAACTGCGAAACGTTTATACTCGCGGGAGCTTTCAAACCGAGAGGAAAGGACGATGCGATATATCGAGGCCGCTTTTTGCGTAAAGCTTGGAAAAAATGTTGCAAACGTTATCGGGCTGAAATATGAGCTTCGGAGCGAAAATAATCGAGAAACTTCGATCCCTCTACCGAGCCGACGATCCTCGTCGGGACTCGGATAAATAAATACAAGGCGCATCGTATTTTCGCGCAATTTACTATTCAGCTGGGCGTAAATCCGTTTATTCTCTTGCTCGTCTCGTTTCATTTTCCTTGTAAACGCGCCGAGGATATTCTCAGAAGAGTACATCGTTTCTCCGTATGCATTTTCAAACCTGCGTCGATAGATTGGGATCATCCGATGGCCGTGGAAAATGGCGCACGCGTCGTTTAAACTCCGATCGAAATCAGCACGATGACGCGCGCACGTACGCGTGAGCAGTTCTTCGTGCTGAAACTCGCAGCGACAAGTGCCATGTCGATAGTATCGCTGGGCAAAGTATCGAAGCGCGAAGGAGGAGAATGTGCCAGACCCGACCTAGACGGCTCCGCTTAGAACGTCATTGCACTACCCTAAAGGACAACTCTCCTTCGTGGCAGAGTCTATTCCAATTCAACGCACCGTCGAGCCAGGCCTTTGTCCTTTTGTCCTCCTTCTGCACGCTGCCCTTACTCCGTTCCTTCTCTCTTTCGTTACTCGCGTCTCCGCCGACACAAAGAGGAGAAAGAAAAATTTGTCATCGGAGAAAGTTTAGAGGAGAGACGGTTAGAGAAAGGCGACGGAGACAAAGAGGGACACCCGTGCACTTAGCAAATATTAACGCGACGAAGAAGAACCTGACTCTGGGCATTGTGGCGCGAAACTATGGGTCTTTCTACGTCCTAGCATCGTTCCGTCGTTCTTTTTTTCCCACCTTCAATTCCTCTTCTCTCGTCGTCCTCTTTACTCCGTATTATTCCTACCTCCCTTCACTTTATTCCTCCGCCGTCCCTCTTCTCTATCGAGGCGCAAGGCGCCACCACGACGTTTTCTCGCTGCTCGCGCGAATTATACGCACAACCTCGTCAGCCTTGAGAACCTTTCGACCAATTAGGAAGGCGAAAGCCCATAACGACTCGTAGCGCCTGTTCCGAAATAGAATGTAAGCGGCGGATGTGTCGAGCGAACGGCAAGCCGCTCGTAATATTTGTTCGCGAAATCGTCTGGAAATTTTTGAAGCTGAGGAAAAGGAGATACATTCGTCTGTGCGTTCAGACGAATGCTCATGACGTCGCCGCAAGTTTCCTTTTCCCTTCGAATGGAGCGAGTGTTCGTACGAAAAACGCTTACGAGATAATTATCGGCGCCTAGTTAGCTCATAGTCGTCGCGTGCGGCCGATCGTAAAATCGGCTCGTTAAATTGATCGCTTATCCAAACGAGAATAGATACAGGTACACTTGGGCACGAGCTTTATGCTCAATCTCTTGTAATCTGCCCTATCGTCTTCGTTGTTCTCCACCTACATTTTATCCTCTCATTTTTGGAGCACTCGGTCTAACGCGAATTTGGCACTGATCTTTTGCAGGAACCAGGCGTAGGATGGGCTCGACCGTGCGAGCGGCTGTGCTACACTGAAGAGGAGGAGCGTATCGAAGGATCGACAGGAGGGAGAGGGTCGGAGGAGACAAGAGGAAGGAAGATACGAGAGGAGGAGGAGGATGCCCGCCTCGCAGGCTGCAGCCGCGGAGCAAAAGAACGAGAGAATGGTTTGTCTCGATTTTTCTTCTCCACCTGGTACCTTCTCTCCTCTTCTTTCGTTCGCTCGTTTTTTCGTTTCGCGCACGAAGCAAACGGCACCCAGGGGCTGTAATCTCCTATATATTTTTCGTAGCCAGCGTTTGTGGCGCCCTCGCTGTAAAATCGTCAATGTCGAACCAATCTCTATATGTATATACGATGTACAATAGCATGCATCCATGGAGGTGTATGTTTTTGTGTGTGTGCGTGTGTATGCTGTATGCAATAGGAGGCATTTAGGATTCACAATAGAAAAAATAAGTGGAAATTACAAAGAAAACACGTTATTTAACATTATTTATAAATACACATTTTTATTTTGTCCTTTCTTGTACTTTTTAGACCATTTTTTGGCTTCGTTATAAATATGATTTGTAGTGTAAACATCTCCTGTACCGGGATTTCGTAACAACTCCGTAACGACAAATATCGCTATCGTTATCCATCGATATCGATGATCATCACAAAAGATTAGGGTTAGGCTATAATTATATCATGTAACTAAACATCGTTCCCTCGGTACAGAATTGTCAAAACTTTGCTGGCTTCGTCGCTTTTCGGAATGTAAAGGTTTAGATTATCGAGAGTTGTCGATAACTACTAGTTAGCGAATAACCTTTTGCGATAATCATCGATATCGATGGACAACGATTGCGACATTTGTCGTTACGGAGTTACAGAATCCCGGTACTGAATTAATTGCCTCGTAATATATATTATTTACAAAGTTACACACCACTCTAGTATACCCTGAAAGCTGGATTCTTCTATGAAATAGACTTCGCATGAAGCAGAATGTATCGTCATTACTGATACTGCCTTTAAATAAAATATACTTTCCAATTTCTCCTTTATTGTCACTTCGTGGCAAAACTTCGCAATTTCAGATTCAACGGTCATATTGATTATTAGTTCGACATTGACGATTTTACAGCGAGGACGCCGCAAACGCTGGCTACGAAAAATATAATAGGAGATTACAGCCCCTGACGGCACTCGTGAAGCCCCCATAAGCGAACGAGCGTGGCGGCAGCGGATGCGATACGCCAATCGATCCTTAACGACGCTCTCTCGCCTGGAAGTGCGGAGAGAAGCGTGATTCCGCTTCCGGTTGGCTGACTATATGTCCCAACCGCGCGCATTGTGCACGCCAATCGGCAGCAACGGCCCCACGTCCTCGTCGTTGGCCAGAAGAACGAATTTCACCTGGAGCGCGTCCTCTTTATCGATTATCCGCACTCTACTTCCCCTCGTTTTACTTATCAACTCGACGCTCTTTTTCCTGGCCCCGCTGATCCTCCACAAGCACCTGAGATCCTTTTAGTCCGCGAGGTCTATTCGCGCGAGTTTACCTTTTTATCGCTCCTCTTCTCCTCTTCCTCTCTCTATCGTTCCTTGTTACATCTTTCTCCATTCTCTCCTCCTCATCCCCTCTTACTTCCTTTTTCCTTCTCGCAGAAACATCCCACCACCTCTCGACCGGGCTTTCACTCCTCCTCGGTCGTTACGCGCTTCTCGTGCCGTTCCGTGCGCACGAGCCTCCAGAGGAAAACAATTCCTCCCGTTTGCGAACAATCTCACGGTTATCTCGAGAGAGGCCGGTCCGCGTCCTCCCTGAATTAGCCAACAAGCGAAATGTTGCCATTCGCTGGTAGATTCCGGGCGCTGCTGCCATTGTCCGGCCGCCTCGGCTCGAGCCTTGCCGTCGTTTCTCGCGTGCGGTGATGCGTAAACGCGCGCGTCGGTGGTGGTCCGCTCTCGTTTAAAGAAAACGGGGCGGCTGATATTTCGGTCGTGCACGCGCGCGTAAATCGTCCGGTCACCGGGGGTCTGCTGGATGAAGAGTGAAGGGAAGAGAAGATCATGAGGCGGGAACGCGATCGCGTCAAATGTCCCAACCCATTTCCCGTAATTTACTAAATAAAATCGAGGACACGGGTGGCAGCCTCTCTTCTTTCCGTCGAGGAATCGACCGTGACTCTAACGAGAATCCCTATTGCAATTTAAGATCACACACGAACCGCCGAAATTGAAAACAACTCTGAAGACTCCTCCGAAGCAAGCGACCAATCCCCTTCAGTTCGTCAAAGTTGGACCATGCTCCCTATACCGGACGGCGCAGGAACAGCTGCAAAAGGTGCAGGAAGTGAAGAAGATCAAGCAGGAGGTCCGCGATGACCCGGAAGATTGGCAATCGGTAAGTGGACGTCGGTCATCGCGATACTTTTTAATAGTCCTTGCTTTCTTCTAACATCCACCGTTTTCTCTTACAGAATTTGGACAACTGGAAAAGCAGTCGGAGGAAGCGGCAGGAGCACATAATCGAGCGCGTGGTCGAGGTGAAGAAGCTCGAGCTGGAGGAACATGACCGGCAACGTCGTCGAAGCAAAACCTTCTCCGAGATGATGGAGGAGAGGGGCAACAGAGGACGCAAATTGAGTATTAACTTAGCTATGTATCACGAGGAAGACGCGAACGATCTTAGCGATCTGGGAATTGGCACTAGCAGTGGAAAGAGTTCGGTCAGTGGGGACACTCACGACGACACCCACAGCGTACTGGTGAGTACCATTTTCTGTAAAGTAATAGTCGAGGTCTCTTCTACCTTTGCGTTTTTCCTAATTCCTTTGATTTGCGCAGAGCGATCGGGACAGCGAAATAGAGAAGAATCACTCGGACGTGGACAACGTGGCCAGCGAGAATCACGCTAGCAGCGAGCCTTCGTCGAAGCTAACGACGATAACAACAGCAGTGAGCATCACCACCGCAATATCCACGAGCGGGTCCTCGACGAAGAAGCCCTATGGGAATGGCTTTCACAACAGCAGTCACAATCACAACAATCAGGAGTACGACTCGGCGACCACCGCGACCGCGAGTTCCCCGGAACCCGAAGAGTACACTTACGAGGGTGCGATTCGTGGCTACGTATCGAGAGTTTCCCAAAACATCCCGAGGCGATCACTGGCGAGCTTCGACGCCAAACTGGAGAATGCCAAGTCCACGACGAACGGCGCCAAGAGCAGCGGCAACCTGACAGAGGAAACGAAACCAACCACTGGCTCTTCGGCCGTGAAGATAGACATCCTCAAGAGGCGAGAGATCTTCGAAAAGGCGTCCCAGAAGAGCACCACTACAACCGGCGACAACAAGGCCAACAACAGACTCTCCGGTGACTTCACCGGCACGAAGTCCATCAAGGAGAGGCTTTCGAACCTCGAGAAGCAAAAGCAACAGCTGGACTCGGATGCGACTGGCGAGAAGAGCAACGAGAAGAACGTGAGCGCCACTGGCAACGCCAAGGCACAGAGCAGACTCTCCGGTGACATGAGCTCCATCAGGGAGAGACTCTCGCACCTGGAGAAGCAAACTACGGAACGTGAGAGTGGTAAGGGAGTCGGTGGTGCTGGCGTGGCTCATCGCAAGCTCAGCACCGAGGAGCTCGAGAACGTGCGACCTCTGAGGGAAAGACTGTCGACCTTGGAGAAGTACAGTAGCAGTGATGAGTCCTCGACGACCGGCGCCACCCACGAGCTCCTGCCCAACAGACACAACGGCGAGCTTTCCGCCAGAAGCATCAAGGACCGCTTGAACGCGCTCGACGCGGTCAGAGCTGGAAAGGAGTCCGTGGAATCCAAGAGGTCATCCTCCTCGGTCACCAAGCACGTGTTGTGCTTCAGAGATCAGGAGAACAGAATCGACACCTCGACTCCAAGCGAGAGAAGCTCGTCACCGGACTCCGAGTATCGCGCGCCTAGGGCACCGTTTCACAGGAGTCTCGATTCCTTGGACGCTGACGCCTCCAGCGGTCCGGACACCTTCGAGCGCGTTCAGAGCCTCGAGGAGTTGGATTACAGTCGCCGTTACCCCGCCTCCTCTTCCTCCGCCGAGCTCTTGAACGACACGGATCGCGAGGATTCCGGTATTCACACGGCTGACGTTAGCTGCTCCGTCAGCCAGGCAGACGAGCCCGTTGACGAGGACATTGTGCAGCACGTGAGTAGCAATACCGTGGTCGTCGAGAGGCAGGAGGTGATCGAGGAGAAGCCGGAAGAACTTAGAGAATTGGAGTCGCCGGTTAGGGGAGCCACCCAGACGGGACCGAACGTCGTCGTTGGGCCCACCAACGAGTCGATCGCTTTCGCCAGTCAGCAAGAGGCAGTAGCGGCAAAGAAGGTAAGCAACGTCGATACTCTTGGAATTGTAACGTTAATCCGGTGTCGGTACTCTCATCGTACAGTTGCTGTCTCTAGAATTGCCTTTTCCGACGCAACATTCCAAATTTAGGCATCTTTCTTGTCGACGTCTCGCATAAGAGTCTCTTCTTTAACGAAGAACTTTTCTCCGAAAGTTTAAACTTGCGTTTTGGATCTGCCTGAGTCATTCGCAGGTTTCGTTCTGTTATTGGCGGTAATTTATTCGGAACGACAGAGTCCGCGAGACAGGCTCGTTGACTTTGATGCGAGACGATCTATTCACGTTTGCTCGTTGGTTCTTTGTCAATGTGGTATCTACGTATTCTACGACTATTCTCACGGTGTAATACATTTCAATCTCACTTGTACATTGAACTCTCTCGGTTACGGGTTACTGGTGTTTGATTCTCTAGGATACTGCTGAAATATCTTCTGGGGAACTGTCGACTAACAAATCGCAACCACAAGCGCGCGTAGAGAATACAACTAATTCTAATACACTACTAACCTGTCCCTCGACTAGTCGCCCGATAGTATATCAAAGTCCCAAATTGTCTCCACGGCGAACGCCACCCGAAACCCTCCCGAAACCGAAGCCACCTACCTCCAAAGAGCCCACCGTGGACGTTAAAGCTAAGCCAACCCAAGAATCCACATCGTGTTCCAAACTCGCCGTACAACCGAGCGCCAAACTCGTTGGCGAAGCTAAGAAAGATTCCTCCTCGAAGGAGGAATCCTCGTCCGTCGACTCTACCTCCAAAGACCCAATTTTTCAATCCTCCACCGCAAAACCCGTAGTCGTCCCGACCACGCTTTCCATCGAGCCCATTTCCAGCTTCGCAAGCGGAAATCTATCGCAAGACGGTACAAGGACACCGGCACCTTTGCTACCAAACTCCTCACCTAGAGCCGCGTCCAAGATACCAACTCCTCTTCCGAGAAAAACAGTGGGTAGCACTAAATCGTCCCCGGCTAGTTCCAGCTTGTCGCTCAGTCCACCGACTTCTCCCTCATCCCCTAAAATCCCATCCGTAAAGGCACGCTCTTCTAGCAACAAGTCCTCTCCGACCAGTCCTCAACTGACGTCACCCCAAAATTCTCCCAAAGCGTCGGAGATACCGATTCCTATCGGTTCCTGTTCCATTCGATCAGCCGTTCAATCTCCATCCAGTATACCATCTCCCTCGTCCTCCTCACCTTCGATCACCTCAACAAATTCCACGAATCCGGAGAACTCTCCATCCTGTCCCTCCTCACCGAATAATCCTTTCTCCTCCTCGTCCACGTCGTCGAGTAGAACTCAACGGTCGACTACCACGGGTGAGGATGGTTTGCCGGTGGAGAGGCGCCGAACGGTGGTGGAGGTTTGCGAGAAGGTAGTGGTACCTCGTGGAAAGGGTCCTGCTCATCCTCCGATCACGCCGTTCATCACGGTGGATCGCATCGTTGCCGGTGACAAGCAGAGCGCTTCGTCGGCCGAGGTTAGGAACGATCAGCAGCAACAGCATAGCAACGCTTTCAGAAAGTCTTAAGAGTACGATATTAAGTGGACGGTGTGTTGTCCGCCTAATCGACGACGACGATTGACTAAAATTAGTCACGTCGTCGTAATGTTTTAGCGCACTGTCTTCCATTCCCACCTGCTCCGTCACCCATCTTCCTATCTCGTCCCTTATTTTAATGTCCCCTCTGACGGCTAGACTTTGTAAATAGTTTGCGGTGAAGCGGCGTGCAAGTGGCAGGAACCGATGATGGGCCGATCGGTGATGTTTCTTGAGGCTTCTCGGATGAACCGTGGCTGGTGCTTGATGCGTTGCAACCCTCACGGAAAGATCCTTCGCGATTGGAGAAGTGCGTTCGAAATTTTCATCCCGAACCTGCCACCCGCACGCTTTTAGCGACCTACCCAACCCGCGTCCGACTTCGCTTGTCGCAATCCAACGTATTTATTGCACCGACGGAGGCGCGCACGAGTTTCGCGACGAAGCGACGACAGCGTGGGGGATCTTAACTAACCGATGTAAATAGAAGCGTGGAAAAGTGGGAGTGTGTGTCTGTCTGTCCGTGTGCGTGTGTCAGTGAGAGATTGAGAGGAACACGCAAGGAGCTTATTAAAGTATATAATAATCGTACGAGTCGAGTAGTTGCTAGTGTTGAGAGGTGTAGTTTCGCGCTTGAATCGCGGCACCCAACGTGTCATCGAAAAGTCATCGGCACGTTTAGCCAGAAGATATCGGCGAGGTAAGGAGCCGTGTTTCGATTCGAATGATAATTATTGTAAATCTAAGTGGGAGGATTAGCGAGTAGAGGGAACGAACGAATGTCATCGACCTAACACAAACGGTGCCTATCGATCACACTTATTATTATTCTACGCCCCGTTGCATGCGTATAAAAAATACGGGACGAAAGCATAGACAATTGTGATAGAATCTCGCTCCTCGGATTGATACTGCAAGGCACGCGGATTCGCGCCTTTTGACGAGAGCAATTAACGTTATTTAATGTGTGCGAGAGAGAGAAAGAAAGAAAGAAAGAGTGATAGGGGAGGATGAACGTGTCGCGAGATATGATGGAAAGTGGAAATTTTGCCGAGCGCAGAACGGGCGATTCGTGAACCCGTAGTTTCATTGCTCGAACTCACTCGAACGTAAGACTTAACTTTATATTAACTATGTAACGTTTATATACAGACTTCGGAAACGCCGACACTTAGAACTCGTCGACATTTGGCATGCAGTAGTGGGTATAATTCTTCGTCGATTGTAATACTGGGGAAGAGTATGCGAATAATGAAATATAAGAATCATTGGCCAGAGAAAAGTACTCGCGTGTCGCGTGTTTCATTTCATTTCATTTAACGAGAGATGCGCACAGGATTGGAGCGAAGGTGAGTCGAGGCCTGGTCGAATTTGACAAAAGTCGAGGGGGCTGGAGGAAACTTATCAGAATTTTTTTTATCGCGCAATTCATTTTCATCGGCTCGATTCACTTTTGCTCCGTCAAATTTCCAATCTGCAAACGCGTTCCGCCTGGAAAACGCATGCGAGTCCGTTGGTATCGGTCGCACGATAAAGTGTGCTTCAAACTGTTCTGGGATACTAAAACCGGACTTTTCTCCAAGCAAGTGCCCAATTCGTCTCACCGCTTTCTATCGTCGAGTTTAAAAGTACGGTACCATTATCATTACCACGGTGAAAATCGCGTCTCTTAACGAGCATCCGTCGACGAAACGTGTAATTTCCGATCTAGAGCCTACAATGTAACCTCGTACACATTGTGTCTCGCGTCGACTTCGATTATTGTCACGAACGTATCGTTTCCGTGCCACCAGAGCGGGGGTCGAAGGTCACTAGGCACGCAGTTCAATTATCATTAAAGAATTTGCGTGATCTGTTACAATAAACTGACGAGACAAGTCGTTCTATAATTAACCAACTTTAGTACGAGCCGCTTTACGACCTTCTCGACGAGAATTTTTGTTTTTCGAACGACGATAAAATTTTCCAATCGCGCTTCTTCCTCCGTTCAATTTCATCCTCTGGAACGAACGTGGCCACGTCATCGCGTCAAGTCACGTCCGGAGAATCCTGTAGATGGAAAAATTGTGAGTGATATTAGGGAGAGCAGCGCTTTTACGTTAAGAGGTAAGAGGCGGTGGCCCCTTTTATTGCTTCGCTTCCTCTTGTCCGAAAGTGTTCTTGCATCTTGTCCACCTTGCAAAGTGAAATCACTGCACGGACGTTTTTAACATGTCGAACCGATTTACATCGTTCCTGGAATGTTACATTTTCTCTTCAGTGGCGTAGCTATGCGGTGCGAGCAGTGGGCGCTTCGTTTTCCTCTTTTCGAGAATTCGGTAAAAGCGAACGGTTTTTTGTTCTGGCATTGCACTCTCCGAGGCCTGCGTATCTCTAGCTCACGGCATTGGCCGCCTTGCACACATTCGACGATTCTCCACTGGGGTGTCTCGAAGCTTTCCAAATTTTATTCGAGCATAAAGAGAATATATTTACCTGTATCGTAACCGTCGATTAGTTTAGCCGATAGCTCGTACGTCCATAGTACGTAACGCCTCCCTGTCCTCCATAACCGTAGAACGCAATTGAACACGTCGTTTCTAACATTGGATGACGTAGAACCATAGGAAATCACGTAGTCTTCTTTTTCCCCGTTTTGCCAGGCTGCTTTGCACCCGTTGCACCCGAAGCTCGATAAAAAAAAAAAGAGAGAGAAAAAAAAGTGTAGGATAGCAAGTCGATGTCATCCTTTCGCCTGCGATTGCACTTCCTCCCTACCTCTCCGATCCACTCATCGCTCTTTGTACCCAGAAGTAGTTAACTATCGATAGTGGGGCGTCTCGTTATTCTCAAAAGGAGAAATTCGACGAGGAATTGCGATAAAATGCGTATGTTCCATTCGGACGGCGACACGAAGATGACCCAGCGCGGCAAATTGATTTTTCGACACATTTCGCGTGCGATAAAGTCCAAGCCGGAAAGGATGAAAAAATGTGGAGCGTTCGGCTGAACTTCCGTATCTGACCCTTGTCCGATCTTAATAAAATTTTACAGGTAAATAGCATTTGCTAAATCTGGTCGAACGCCATAAGTACGAATTTAAGAAAACGCCTGCTTTCCCAGATATTGAATTTTTAATTACATTTTATTTTTTAGATTTTTACGTAAAGAGAAAGACTAAAATTCAAAGATGTTTTGCCGAAATCTTTTATTTTATTAATATCTTGCAAGATTATAAACACTAATTTATCAAAATATCATTAGAATATATATGAAAAACAAGAAATATTGAAAAGAATTTTATGTTTTTTTGGTAATTATTCACATCGCCTTGAGTAATGTTGCGAAGGTTTTAAAATTCGCTCGTCATTTATTAAAAAGTTATTAACAGAAAAAGTTTTTCCAGAAATAACTTTTTCCTCTGACAAAATTGACGGTCTCCTCTCCAAAAAAAGATATTCAATGTTAAAGTTGAAATATAAATGTGATAAAAGGAGATTGATCTAACCAGAAAGGCCTACCACGCTCTCAAGTTTAAATTATTTTTTTATTATCCGTGCCTAACCATTGCACCTGCCTAACCTGACATTTTCTGGAATTTCAGTCTTCCTCTTACGCAAAAATTTCAAAAATTCTTGATTTAATCGTGTAATTTTAAAATTGAATATCTCGGAAACCACGCGTTTGCTTAACCCTTCTAGTACTTGGCGAAACAGAGGTGCCTATGCGAAGATAACCGGACGAATTTCACGAATTTACAAGGGTTTGGGAAAAGGCTCATAAAAACCAAACTAAAAATGATATTTACACGATTCAAAAAGCAGCGTATTAATCATCTTGTAATGGAATTAGACCATTCATAGCCTATTATAAATTTATTTTGAGATAGAATTCGCGAATGCGAATAGTAAAGCGCTACTGGGTGCGCGCCGATATATCGACGTCCGGCACTAAAAGGGTTAAATTTGCACTTATGGCGTTCGACTGCATTTAGTGAGTGCTACGTACCAGTAAAGTTTTATTAAGATCGGACGATGGCCGTATACGGAAGTCTTACCGAGCGTTCCATTGATCAAGATTAAGAGGGAAAGAATTGTCGTTGTATCGTTCATTAATCTGTTTTTTCGTATAGTGCCGGAGAAGATACGAAAGAACGAAATGGAACGCGAGTCCTCCTCTCGTAGAGCAAACTTTATTCTGAGGTCGCGACAAAGAATGCTCTCTCTCCCCCGCGGTAGACCGAGGCCTCTTTATTCGTACATCGGCGCCCGCTTAGATAAAGCATAGATAACGGTTATCGCGATGGCCAAAAGGCCTTATCGTTCGACTTTTGCTTACATATCGTTGATTCTCCTCGAGTAGCGAAGGACGGGCGCGCTCCCGCGGCACGACGATCCACAACGAATGCGCCATCGAACGTAATCGCATGTAACAAGAAGCTTCGCTATTTTTTTTTTCTCTCTCTTTCTATCTGTCTCTCTCTATCGCACGTGCCCAGCTTTCGAGTGTGACGCGAGAAGATAGTGAAATGTGAGCATTTATCACTTTTAGTGCGCGGTGTATGGGTGCACATTTGATTTTGTGTTCTTGCATTATTGCTCTGGCATGCATCATCGAGACGCTTACTTTTATCTCCGATCTGGAATGAGAAAAATAAGCCGACATATTTATTTCCGCTCGTGACTCATAGTACCCCGGAAAAGTACCGATCGATCGAGGAATTCGTCATCGTATCTCTCGACAGCTTCTTGCAACGTCGCGCGAAATTATTCCTCCGACCAATTTCGACGCGGATAAAAAATCGACAGACGCGACCGAGCGGAACGCATCCGCGAAGCAAGCAATAAAATTTTATTCAAAATCGTCTCGTTTTATCCAACGCTTACCACCGTTCCAGGGTTTCTCAACTTGTCGCGATCCCCTCGTCTCGCGACAAACGCAGAGATTTTTGCAGAATCATAATTTCATCTAAATTCTTGAAAAAAAGATCTCACTTTCTAATAAATCACGGACCATGCCGCGCCACTTAAACGCAAAAACAAAGAAACATCGTAATTGGACGAGAGCACTCTTTGATAAACGTATCTCGGATCTTCATCCCGAAGTGTCGACTTGAGAAACTCTGCCACGAGGGGCAATCCACCTTGGTGTTGGATTTGCATAGAATGTGGCGTTGCAAAATTCGCGGTGCACGCCGGCGTGAATACTCGGTCTATCGGCCGTGGTACTACGATCTTACGCGTTACCTAGCCTGAGCGGAGAATCGGTCCGCGAGTGCCTAAGAGAAACACAAAAAAAAAAGAGTGGTGGAGGGAACGATGGAGAAGTAGGAGGGGTAGGCGCGTCGAAACAACTCACGAGTACAAAGTGTTTCTGCTCTTTCTTCAGGAAACGGCGACGATCGTAGCGGAGAAGAAGCACGACGAGCAGCAGCAGCAGCAACAGACGGAGACGAGCCGCCAGTCTACGATCGATCGAGAGGAACGCGAGAAGAAGGTCGAAGCGTCGGTCTCCAGCTCGGAGGAACAGACAACAAGTCCTAGGAGGAAGTGCATCGACACGATGGCCAAGACGAACGCGAAAGTGGAAACTTTCGATACTCACGATGCGCCCACACCGAGCCTCCTTCTCTCGGAACCGACGAGAGTTCCGATCTTACCACCCGAGAGACCCTCGACCTTGACCTTCGGCAAAAGTGAAGTGTCCATCTTCAACGATACCATGAGTTATTTGAGCCCGGTGTCGCCAGTTTCTAAGCAGGTTCGGTATAATGTGTAAAGTGTAGACGACTAAGACCACTCTTCGGATATTTATTGTAATTTTTGTCGAAGCTATCGTGGCACCTGGATCGAAACGTATTTGCCATTTCGTATTTTCTCATTTCTCCGCAGATTCTACCGTTGAACTTATCAAGTGATGAGGAAATAGTAGCGAGTCTGGCCTTCCCTCTTGGACCTCCGACCAGCGTGGAACCACCGAAGGAAAAACCACCACCCCCACCTGTGGATATAAGCGACGAGGAGAACCATCCGGTGGAGCCACTTAAAAGATTGAATTCCACTCGTCGCATAAAGAAGGAATTGCGAACGAGGCGCTCCGATTTTCTCGGCATCGAAGGGGTAAGTCTGTATTCAGAATTGTTGTATTCATTTTGGAATAAGATGAGTTGGGGTAAATGCAGCCTCGGGGTAAGTGCGCCGTCGAGACGAAATTTGTCTAAAGTATGGTTTTTTCTATTATCTGTTTTTGATCTTTTTTAACCCTTTGACTACGGCGCGCTTCAGGACAAATCCATCAATATGGACGGCACGATTTTCGCATGTCAGTCGCTGGTTGTCCACTGACTAGTGACCAAAACAGTACTCGGAAATTTGATACCATTCTTACGGTTTAAAAAATAATAATGGCAAATAAATTGAAAATATCCATTTTTTTTATTTATCTTAAGTAACTTTTTAAGCTATTTTAATTTACTTAACTTAATTTGTGCATGCCTTCAATAATAATCGGTAATTAAATATAAAGGTGTTATACTTTTGCTTTTTTTTATTTATACTTTTATTTTTTTACTACTTACAGTAATAACGGTCTTATAGTAAAAAAAAATTACAGAGGGCGTATATTTACGCCTTTCATATATATTGATGGATTTATGAGGGCGTACATATACGCCTTTCGTATATATTGATGGACTTGTGAAGGCCTATATATACGCCTTTAGCAGTCAAAGGGTTAAATCACTGTAAAGTGCATACAGGAAAATTCGAAATTTGTGTTTAGTCTCCTTCCACAAGCTTCAACATTTTTATGCAAAATAGAAACTTTGGCAACGTGACTTTCAACTGCACTTTATAGATACATAAGGCCATTAAAAAAAAAATAATAATAAAAGAAACCATACTTTAGAAGATTTCGTCTCGACGGCGCACTTACAATTAGCCCAACTCACCTTATTCGGCTTTTCAAAAATCCAACGCGGTAATCTCGGTGCGAATTTTCCCCGTGTACGTTTTATCGGAACAAACGATTTTTCAGTCTGGCGCGCACGTATTCTCACGCTGGGTCCGTCTGGCCCCGCGTGCTTTCACTCACTTCCTAAAACCGTGGCGTTCCACCGATCGTTTGCACATCCTCGCGCAGGGCCCGGCCATTGTGAAAGAACTCATTGTGTCCGTAGCGGCATTAAGTGTCACTAATTAGAGTACACGAATCGTGTTATGTAACTCAGGCACAGTTGTATTTACTGCACATGGCCATGTGCAACGAGCTAATTTAACTGACTACTGTTACCGTGAGCAGAGTTCCTAACTTGTTCGAAATAACTACAATGAGAATTCTCGCAATAACGTTCCACTTGCCCGGTAAATACAAATTCTACTATCGTAAATAATCTATCTGCATCAGACAGCAGACTATAAAGATCGTGTAGATCTTACATTTTCTTTTTTCCTTTTTTCTTTCTTTTGTTTCTTTGCTTTCACGTCATCCTCGCTTTTCCTCTTCCTCTAATCTTTAATCGTAACGCGATAGGTAACGGACGACGATTTAGAGCGAGAGTTAACATTGAGCAAGCCACCCGATATGGCGACAATTTTGGCGGAGGAGAGACGCATAGAGCAACTGCACCGTCGATCTTACGACACCGACAGCAATTACGAGCAGGACTCCAATCACGAAAGGGACTCGGGCGTGGAGTTGGGACACGTGGAGGATTGGACCAAGCAACCGGTCAGTCCTGATATGTCGCAGCACAGCAGGCAAAGCAGCGAACCTTTCGGTACCAGTGTCACCTCGTCCGAGGAGGACGAGATCACTAAGAAGGAAAGGGAAATAATCGAAGTGCTGGAGAAGGAGGAGCAATGGAGATACGGGAATAATCCTGAGATGAACAGGTAAGAGAAGTACAAAGATTCATTTAACCAGTTAACTGCGTTCGACGCGTACACGCGTCGATTCAAACTTTTTTTCATCGTGAACGATAAAAAGAACTTGGTAAGACTTCCGTATCCGACCCTCGTCCGATCTTAATCAAATTTTACTGGTACGTAGCCATAAGTGCGAATTTAAGGAAACGCCTGGTTTCCAAGATATTAAATTTTAAAATTACACGTTTAAATCAAGAATGTTTGAAATTTTTACGTAGGAGGAAGACTGAAATTGCGCAAAATGTCAGGTTAGGCAGGTGCAATGGTTAGGCACGTGTAATAAACAAATAATTTAAACTTGAGAGCGTGGTAGACCTTTCTGGTTAGATCAATCTCCATTTATCACATTTATATTTCAACTTTAACATTGATCACCTTTTTTTGGAGAGGAGACCGCCAATTTTGTTAGAAGAACATTTCAGCAAAACATTTTTGAATTTTAGTCCTTCTTTGACGTAAAAATCTAAAAAATAAAATGTAATTAAAAATTCAATATCTCGGGAAGCAAGCGTTTCCATAAATTCGCACTTATGGCGTTCGACTAGATTTAGTAAATGCTACTTACCTGTAAAATTTCATTAAGATTGGACACGGGTCGGATACGGAAGTTCAGCCAAAAACTTACCATCCGGCATAAAAACACAAAATCAAAACTCAAGAAAAAAAGAATTCCACAGTTAACTGGTTAACTATCCTTCGAACAAACGTTCTATTGCCGACTAAAAAATCACGTGATAATTTTCCTACGCTATCAGCGATCTGGGTGAAAAATTAGCACACAAGCTGCGCGAGCTCGAGGAGCAAAAGATGCAACTGGAACGGGAGCGAGCCCAAGAGGTGGCACTACGTCGGCAGGAGGAAACGCTCCGTAAAAACGAGGACAACATACGCAAGCAGCATCAAGAGGAGTCGTTGCGCAAACAACAGGATGAAGCTGCTAGACAGCAGCAGCAACAACAACAACAACAACAGCAACAGCAGCAAGAAGGTACCTACGCCGAGGCGGAGGCAAAACGCAACGAAGAAAAGAGGCAGGAGAAGGAGCTACGAATTCAAACCGAAAGACTCAGGATTCATTGTGCGGAGGTGAAACGAGCGGACGAGAAGGCGCAGGAAGGATTGCGGAAGATGAGACAGGAGGAGGAACTGCTCTCGCATTACTCGCAGAACAAACAGTTGGTTGGTACCGATTTGGATGACCAGGAGGACGAGTTTGCTTCTGGGGTAAGGCGTCAATGACAATCGACGCAGCTTTTTCGTTGCTCTTATTTATCTCGAATTACGTATAAATTACTTCAACGATTTCTGTACGGAGCAGCGCGTGGAACGCATCCGCATGACCCCGGTAGAATTCAATCGAACGAAATTCCAATTTCAATAACGCAAGGAAAGAACCGTTTTAAGGATCGCATTACGCGTAACAGTCGTTGCTAGTATTGTGCATGCGTAACACAGGATAAGCACAAGCCACTCAACAACGGCGGAATTCAGCAGTTGCTCGCGGATAACCGTTGGATACGAAATCCCAGAATACTCCGTTGTCCGGCGTGGAATCCGAAGGAATCGAGAGACTATTTATTATAACGCGACAGGCCTTCCTGATAAATTCACTCGTGTATTTCTTAGGCAAAGATTGCAAGGTGGAATGTTGGTAAATCGATTGGTTATATTCCTCGTCGTTATTTAGGAGGTGTTGCGAGTGGAGAGGGAACTGTTGCAACTGGAACAGGAGGAGTTGAAGCGCCAGCGCAGTAACATGGCCTACCGCGAACAGAAACAGTTACAATTGGCGGAGCAGCTTCAAGAGCAGTGGAAATCCTTGCAGGACGTGGCGCAGAGCTCGACCGGCAGCATGCAACAGTACAAGCACCAAAATCCGATAAATTACAGATCATCGATGCCAAATCTTCGGCTGCAAGATGTACAGCGTAAGAGACTACCACCACCGCCTGTACCACCGGCCAAACCGTTGCGTCTTGTTGAGCATAGGCAGCGAGACGTCACTATCAGGTGAGTTTTTATCGAAATTAATTGAGTCTTCACATTGGAAATGTAATGTGAATTATTGGATTTTAATGCTTGTGATCTTTCTTCGTTCGCGCAGAAACAGTCGAATCCCATCCGCGGATTCGATTCCGCAACAAGTGGACACGTCACTTCGGCACAGTACCTCGGCGACAACTCTCTCAGGACACGCGGGACAACAAATGACGCGACAAACTCTTCAAGCACTGAGTGCCGTTCCCCGGCCACGAATTGTTCAGGGTGACCAGTGGGTTCAACGAAGGAAGAGCGACGTGCCTCGAGGAGCACACGAATTTAATTATCAACACTGGCTTATTCAGGTATAACGATTCGCAGGATTCGCCTATCGTTACGTTATTTATTTAACCTCTTGGGCACGATGCACCACTATAGTGACTTTCGTGGATGTCATCTTATATTACGACGCGCTACTATACTAGTTTTCCGCGGATACTATCAATTTGAACGGTGCAACACTATACAGGTAGCCCTCCTACAACACGGTTTTGCTCTAACACGATCAGAAAATTGCAGGAACTCTCATTTAACAGCGTACTCCTACAGTACTAAATAACATGATTTTTGTTTAACGTATTTAAAAACTAAATTACCTTAAATTAATGATAGTAGGAATAATAAACTGTAGTGGCTTTACGTGAAAATGCATAAATAAATTATTATTCATTCTTTACAACTCTATTCCGATGTCAGAGCGCAAATCGTCATGCACGGTTTACTCGCCACCCGCGGCGAGGCTTACCGTCTCAGAGATACAGTGTTAGGGAAAGTCTCGTTGTATCTATCTGTTGTAAAATGCGGTATACATACTTTTATATTTCTAATCAAAATTAAGCTGCTTATATGGAATTAAAAAAAAATGTTTGTACTTAATGAGTTTTGGAACGTAAACCCCTTTTTTGGACTGGTTCTGGGTCTCGTATAACACGGTTTCACACAACATTACATTTTCTAGGAACCTATCTAGCGTGTTAAAGGAGTGTTACCTGTAATAGCTTTCCGCGGATGTCATCAATTTGTACGGTGCGACACACTATAGTGTCTTTCGTGAATATCATGATTTTCAGATGCAATGTTGTAGTCGATATCGTCATGAACGGTTTTTGTGCCATCTTCTCAGAGAGGCAGACTTGTGGATAAGCATGCCGTGCCTAAGAGGTTAACTAAGCTAAAGTATCAAGTAAAAGTATATTGGGACATGTGTCGATACGTTAAGCACAGCAAAGTGTTTCCTCGTAGGAGGCGGAACAAAGAAGAATAAATGAAAAGAATCAACGGTCGCCGGCTAGAAAACCACACGTGACAGGCACTTCTGTACCGTACATCGCTGCACCATCAAGAACGGATAGCAAACCTTTACCGGACGCGATCATTCAAACGCTGACGCAAAGAGTGCAGAATAGAGTACAAGACAAGCCTCTCCCGACGAGGAGAAGGTTAATATAAAAGCTTTTCTATGGCGAATAAATTTCTAATATCAAGTGAAGCTAATTGTCTCATGATTTTAGTAGAATTGAGCGCAGTACTAGCCAGGAACATCTTTCACCTCTACAACACTTGCCTCAGCACACGTTGCCGCAACAAAAGCAGCAGCAGATACCACCGATGAATGCCGGGGATAGTCAAGAAAAAATGTTGAGCGTGAGTGGTAAGAAGAAGTGCTCGCATTGTGGAGATGAACTAGGTGGGTAGCTTAATGGTCTAATACGCTTTTGTGTTCGTTATTGGCAAACAGTGTTTTCTTAGTTGCTTTCGACGAACGAGTAAATTAATATGATAGAACGTTCAAGTTAAATGAGAATTATTTTGGTATATGTGTGTATTAATCTACTCGATGCATTAATTTCAATCATAGGGCGAGGAGCGGCGATGGTAATTGAGAACCTTCGTTTATTCTACCATGTGGAATGCTTTAAATGTTGCGTGTGTCACGTGCGCCTTGGAAATGGGCTAATGGGAACTGATGTGCGCGTTCGAAATCACAAACTTCACTGCCATAACTGCTATTCCAGTGATGACGGTACTTACATTTAAACACTATACAATATTTACGTTGCATAAGTATCATCCAATAATCCGACTATACCTGCAATTTCTTATGTACTCTCCGCCAAGCCTAACAAAATCATGCAATCTTGTAAACTACACGTCGGTAGCTTTACATCTTCGTAACATCCATGAGGCTGCAATTCATAATCCGACATTGTCAAAAGACATTTCACGTAGACGTTCACCGTAAGGAAACGAGAATTGTTTGTGTAAACTGCAACGGAATAATAAGATATCATTAGAATGTCCTTAATAAAAGTTTTCGGCACCTACAATAACAATTGCACTTGAATAAGATACTTAATTAGATCACACAGTTATTTTGTCAGTTGCATATATCATTTTCCATGTTCATGTTACCATACTGTTAAATTTTCAGGTGTAAAATTCAGCTGTGTGTAGAAGCTTGAGCTATCGGATGATCTATGTCGATTAAACTTGAATATAGCATATTTTGGCTATATCTCATAAGTTCTGGAATGTAAGCTCACCATGTAGCTATAGTAGGTGGGAAGTTTGTCACGTGTCTGTTTCTTTTTGTACATATCATTTAAGAGCACAGACAAAATTGGGCAAAAAAAAGGGAGAGAGAGAGAGAGAGAGTGGGGAAAAGGCGCAAAAAAAGTTGGACAACTACTATCCCATTAGGTAGATATTTTCTATGCCTTAACATAAGAGGAACCAGTTTTTACGTAACATCGATTTGTTTTGACTAACTAACGTAGGACTTATACAAAACATGTACATAGAGTGTATTTATGTAAATTAGTATAGAGTTTAAGGAATTTACAATTTGTAAGGCAGCTGCTATTGACCATTGAGAACATCGCGCGCGTGAAGTTAGTAATAACACCAGCGACAGAGTACTGTATATTTTTGTATTATAGTTTCCAAGATATTTATGAGAAAATCTTCGATATACTGGCTCAATAAAAGAAACTTACATCACCTTCTTACTTCACCGTAGCAACGTTCTTCTAAGTACTCGCGTTACTACTTTCGAAAATTAATATCGTTGGAACGAAACTTCTCTAGATATTTAGTCGTGCCCACGGCATACGTGAGGTAACTATAGATGTATAAAAAATTGCAAGAATACTTACAGGCTCTCGTTAGACTATACGATGTATCCTCTACATACATCACTTCGAATGAAATGACAAACTAATCCTCACTTTTGACTTTGTTTTTTCTCTCGTTATATTCAAAAAGAAGTTCGCGGCATGCAAAACCCGTTGAAATATGCATAATTATTATTGTGAGATATTGTAAGATATGTGTCTCGTGTTATTACACTATGCAATTTTATATTATCAAAAAGAATAAATGTTTATTACGGTAACCCTTATACCTTCACCCCGTTTCTTTATTCCGAAGTATGCCATTACGACGAGCGCAATCTCACGAGGTAAGTGATACCACGTTATCCGTTGTATTAAAAAAAAAATGAACCACTACTATATATCAAGAAAAAAAAAAAAAGAAACAAAAATTAGAATACAGGCCCTACCGTACACTGTCGTATAATGTACCGGTGAGAGCTAATGGTGCATGATGCTCAGGTGAGATCCGCTGGCCTCTTTCAGGTCGTGACAATCTATATACCCTAGATGCGTCTCTTTATGTACATAATGTATAGTTCGGCGCACCCTGCCGCGACGTAAACAATCGACTCTAGGTCACGTTACATAATCGTAAGCGGGTCGACGATGGCGAGGGGATAAAAAGACAGACGTGCAGTTCGTCGAGTAGCGAGGAATGGGAATCCGCGACCTGTTGAATTGCCTCCTCGTATCTGCACTGGTAGTTCGGACACGAGCCTTCTATTAATAGAGTTGTACCACACAGAAGAGAGAGAGAGAGAATTCACACATGTGGATACACTCGACGATACACAGGATACTATTACGTTCTATCTGCGCAGTTTTTTTTTTTTTTACTCTCTACACTTGAGATGTCTCTGGACAATTTCTCGTAAGCACGAGAATTTAATTTCATAGAATTTAACAGTAGAACTACCAAACCTGTCAAAATGAGTGGTCGACAAAAGAAGTTTCCATATGGAAAAAAAAAAAGAAAAATTGCTAGTTCTAATGTTAAAGAGAAATTCTTGTGAAAAATTGATGCATCCGGTTATTTTGTCCGGTGCTTCTGGTGTTAAAAACATTGGAGTCGTTCAACGCTCGTAGTAACCTTGTCCGAATCGAAGCAATCGAGGGATGCAAGTGATTGGCAGGGGATAAACGGTACTTTATTCGGATTATCGCGCGCCCCGTTCGCTCTCGTCGACAAGCTGTTCATTAATTAACGTGATCAAATCGGTACGTATCCTCGTACATTTCCTGTAAGGGAACGCGCCTCCGTATCGATTATCGCAACGATGTTACACAATGTAGGACAATATGTTTATTTCACACTCTTTCGGACTATCTCTCGGGATAAGCGGATATTTATTTAAAAGTTCTCTATAACAAAATTACGTCACTGGGAACTATAATAAAACGGATACGTCGACACTCTCGATTTTTAATCGATTATCCAGACGCAGACTCTTTTTTGAAGCTTCATTTATTATTCTTTTCAGTGGAGCTTTAAAATAAACCGAAGGCCAGGGTTCACGCTCACCCCAGCATCTTCGACGATCTCTTTTTTTTTTCAATCCTCGCGGCAAGCAGGTATTCGAAAGAAATATAAATCTACTCCCGGTACGATAATATACCAAGGTCGTAATAATCTAACGGCCCTCTTACGTGGAAAGCAAGCGGCGATCCCTAGTGCAAAATGCACTCGTGACGGTACGAAGGCCGGCATTTAACTAGTCTCACACATGCGATACCCACTGGACAACATAATGGCACCTACTGTTCGCACTACTCCCAGCATTGTTCCTGAAGCGCGTACCTACCGGATGATAACATCAACCTCGTTTCGACCTTCCGCCAGGAAGGTAGAACTCACGTTCGAAATCGCGCAACGAGATTCCAATCGTGGCAATCGCGAGGGTGTGTCCCAGATCGCTGTCATTCACGATTCACGATCGAATAACAGACTCGATAACAACGATGCGTAACGCTCGCTTCACCCAACGTCGAACCGACACGGTCCTCCCGGTGTCCGGTTTATACCTTCATGCTGGAACACCTTCCCCAACGTGGAAGATCGGATTTCATTTCGGATCCGATTCTTTCGAGAGTTCTTCATTCATTTCCTTCCTTCGTCTTAACTCTTTGGGGTGGTATTAAAAGTGTCTCACCTTTTTCATGCACGACTATGCATGCTGGGACATTTTTGTCCCACCTCGAAGTATTGCAATAGATTTAGTCTTACTTATGTAAAGCACTTGGTAATACTATCGATAAATGTTACAAATGTGTTCACTTGTGTTGCCAAGTTTCAACGTATCAGTACAGATTCATCGAGTGGAACTCTTGTATTGCGACAATCTTTTTCTCCTGGTTTTATGTGAAAATTTCTGTGCAACATGGGTCTATTTTATGATCTGAATTCCTGTACCGCAAAGAATTAAGGGATAGGGCCAGGGTGACCGACCGCAAAAATGGGTGTTTTTTCAGCGTGAACTTCTTCGGGGAACCAAAGAAGCTAGAAACTTGCCATTTGGCATTTTGTTTTAGTACGTCACAAAGGTTCGAAAAGTGCACAAGAAACGAACAGATAATAGTGACATTATTATCTATTAAACATATGGTAACATGGTGTTTCTTATTGCACTGTTTACTTGCGTCGACAATTTCGCCATATTGGATCATTCGAGATAAAAAAGAAGATATACAAATAATAATTTCATTATTATCCG
Source organism: Tiphia femorata (assembly GCA_944319695.1). Taxonomy (NCBI): domain Eukaryota; kingdom Metazoa; phylum Arthropoda; class Insecta; order Hymenoptera; family Tiphiidae; genus Tiphia; species Tiphia femorata. The sequence continues at coordinate 7,222,918 of OX090899.1, forward strand.
TTCTTTTCTTATGCATTTTTCGAATCCTCGCAACACACTAAAACAAAATGCCATATAGCAAGCTTGTATCTTCTTTAGTTCTCCGGCAATTGACCATGAAAAAACGCCTATTTTTACGACTAACTCACTCAGATCAAACCTCTTGAAGGATCTTCTCGAATCTTCTCGATAGACGAGAAGAACTCGCGAAAGAAAGAGAAATGAAGAGAATCTGAAAATTTTTGGCAAATCCTCGAAGAATCCTCCTCGCCTCTTCGAGGAGAGAGAGCCCTTGGACGAAGGGTTCACACGCGTGTGGCTTCTGCCTCGGATTACCGCATCGACAGCTCCGCGCTCTATGCTCTCTTCTGCTGACGCCGAGCGTTGGTCCGGCGTCGGCGTCGCCGGACCCGTGTGCTGCCGTGTCTTCTCTTGGCGCTCAGTCGCGAGATAAATGTGCGCCCGTCTAGGTGGCCGATCCTCTCGTTGCGACTGATCGCGGTGAAAGTAGCGGGCCGAGACGAAACGCGGGAAATTCGCACGCACTCGTCCGCGTTGCGAACCAGAGGATAGAATAGGATTGTTATCCGTGCTTCAGGGTGGGTCGGAGAACGTCCCAGCTCACGTTCATTCGCAGCCTTTGTGTTCACCATCCGCATTTACTCGCTCGTGAGTGATTTAAATAGACTCCCGCGGAATATTTACGGAGGGCTCGTCCGTCGCGTCTGACCGCGCCCGCGTCCGCGTCCGCGCCCGCGCCCGCGCCGGTCAGAGACTCTCATTTTTCTTTCATTCGGAATAAAAGTATCGCGCAATCCCACCTCTTTGGATGCGTCTTGTGAGCACGGTACGTGACATAATACAGTTTCACGGTGTGCGATGTAACGAGAGTTTACGCTTCGTCGATAGGAGAACCCATCGATTGCTTTTACAATACACGGAACGGGGATAAGAATGAGAGCGAAAGTTTTAATTGCACGTTTTCGAGCTATGAGAAATTGGAGTTTTAGATTATTGCTACTTTAACGCTAGAACTACGAAACCTGTCAAAATGAGTGGTTGATAAAAGAAGTTTACATAGGAAAAAAACAGATTGCTAATTCTAGTGATAAAATAAGCGCTCCCTCTGTCAAAATGAATGACCAACGAAAGAAGCTTCCATAGGAAAAAAAATCAAATTGGTATTTCTAGTGTTACAGAGAAATTTTGGTAAAAAATCGATGCAAACCGGTCATTTTGACCGGTCGATACTTCCAGTGTTAATTGAATGTTTAAAGAAAGTGTAAGCGTTTCGCGTTATCCGCGGATATGTTCTATCGGATAGAAACGCGAGGAAGATAGAAATGAAAAGGCGAGAAGCTCTAATGTTCGATCCGGCCTTTTCCATCGAAACGATAAAAGCCCCTTTCGCGGTTGCAGTCCACTTAAATAAAGGCAACCGGGAGGAGACCGGGGTGGCATCGTCAGCGCGAAGTTATTAATACGGGATGAGCCTACGTTGGATTCACGAGAATCTCGAGGCGCCGACGTGCGACGAGGAGTGCAGCGATATCGACGACAGTTGCAGCGACGACAGTTACGACACCGATCCGCCGTCAGCGTTGCTCACGTCCGGAGCCGTTGCTGACAAGGACATCGGCGAGGACCTCAACGAGGACGATGTCGAACGTCGCCAGAAACGTGAAACCAGGAGGCATCCGATCACCACGGTCACCTTCGATCAGGATGGGTAAGCGTTGGTGATTCTTCAAAAACTGAGAACCAATTCGAATTGCTCGAAATTCGAGACTGGTTCGACGTTCCAAAAGAACCTCCTTGGATAATATCATTATTCTACCGACTGCGTTTTACAAGAGCATTGGTAAGGTCAATGTCCCAGTTTCTACTCAAGTCCTGATTTCTACTCACTTATGAACTATTCTTCTTAACATTAATATTCGCTCGATGAAATAAGTTACAGAAATATTAATTATTAGTTATTTAGATACTCCGGCATAAGTTGCATAGGCTCGTTGCTCGCTAGGTAACAGCTCGTTGTTAAAAATAAATTTCATAATCCGAGCAGTCGTTGTAGTCTTAAATCAGTTGAAATAGGGAGATCGAGCTTATTGATATCGATAAATCGAAACTGAATCTGTTACACTTGTATGTGTAGAAATAGGGAACACGTTGTGAGTAGATATACGGACAGCGCGATTTTTGCCGAGTAGAAAAAGGTTCATTTCTTGCATTGCATTTGATTAACAATTATTCATAATGAAAGTCTTTAAAATGATATTTTTTTAATTTTGTATGTTTTGACTTCTGACGTGATAAGTGACCAATTTGTTCGTTAATTGTTAGTTAACCAGTTAACTGTGAAATTATTTTTTTTAAGTTTTGATATTTAGTTTTTATATCGAATGGTAAGTATTTTTTATTGTTCATGATCAGAAATATAAAAAAATTGGATTGACGTGTATATACGTCGAACGCAGTTAACTGGTTAAAATAACAATTTAAACTACTGTCTTTAGTATCATTTGTCCTAAATGAGTAGAAATAGGGACATGGACCTTATTGTCAGCAGAAAAGATCGTGTTTATTTTGTTCGGTCCGATATCGGTAGAAGAGAGCCGACGATTAAATTCTTTATTAAATCAACGCGAGCTTCTACGAGATTACTGGTATTATTTGGGCATCCGAGAGGATCGTGCGAAAGATCTTGGACGTTTATCACCCGCCGATAGCCCATACCCATCAGCCGCAGTTTTCGGTCGACCTGTTCCGCGTAACGTGCATTCATTGATCACTTGACTCGATTAACTTTCTGCTCCACATCGCGACAGGGTCAGTAGGTATAATGGGTGCAGTTATTAGCGTTATACGAGGAGGCGTCCCCCTGCTAACGACGTCGCCGACGTCGTCATCGTCGTAGTCGTAGTCGTGGGCTTTAATTCCTCGCGAGGGTTACGTTAAAGTCGGCGACGCGTGACAGTGGTGGCTCGCTTGCTCCCAAAGCGGAGAATTAGAGACCAGTTTTAATTACGCCCGCCATTGAGCTCCTCTTAATTGAAAGAGTCGCGCGCTTTTCGTGCCACGCGAATCGGTATCGCTTAAACTCCAATGCACTCTTCGAATGGTACCCTTCTGTTATCGAATGAAAACGTTTAGGTAGGAAGAAAATGCAAGGATTTTTTGCGGTAAAGGTGAAGTGAACGTGGAATCAAATTTGTTTGCGTGACTCCACAGACCAAGATAGACTAGCTTTTCTCCTAACGCAGTGATGGCGAACCTTTTTGAGGAGTTTTGTTTATTATCTTTTTTTTACTAGCTCGTGGATCACTAAGTCAATGGCGTCACTTGGAAAGAGAGAGGGGAAGATCGTTAAAAAGCTACATTTTTTTTGGTTCTCGCTTTTAAAATCCTTTAAATACATATACTTTATTTTTGGAATATTTTCAACTCTCTGTTCTCCTTTTGATGATATGAAAAATAAGTTTGAGAAAATCAACGCGTGGGTCATTTAAAAAGCCTGCGTGGGTCATAGGTTCGCCGTCACTGCCCTAATCCATGATAACCATACGTGTCGTCACTGAAGTGTAAATCCCTCCTATTAGGGATGCAACCCTCGTGTACTTTGCGAATTTCACACGAATTATTTTCAGTATTATCGACACGAGAGAAGAAGCGGTCGATGGATACTGGAGTAGGCAGGTTTTTTCCAACTTTCGAATTTAAACTAAGCAATTTTGATTTTGTTGATTTTATTGCGGTGGACTGTGACTACTTGCAAATTGTGTTTAATCTAACCGAACGACATTTGTTTCAGAATACCACGGAACATCCTTTCGGAATCGAACGAACCACCGCCCTGTGTAATATGGGATCCACGAAAACCAACGGAGAGTTCTATTTGCGATTCGATCGCTGTGAAACTTTTCTGCCGGACCAGCCACCACCTCGTTATCACGGCATCTGGACAAGCTCGTGGATTCAAAGATGGCAATGACCCATTCTGTAATACATTTTTAAACTCGGTGGAGACTTCTTCTTCTGGCCCTGGTAATCACGCGAATTAAACAGTTTCATTGATACTCGATAATTTTTCAGCCCTGCTACGCATAATTCCAGTGTCCTTTGGCATCGTCAGGATACAGAACGTTGAAACCGGACTCTTCTTGGCGTTCAATAAAAAGGGCCACCTGTATGGCGAGGTGAAAAATTGTTTCTCTCCCACTTTCTATAGAAAAGTTTAATTACGCGTAGATAGTTAACCAACTGCTTTTTACAGCGACGAGGAAATAAAGATAACACGGAATGGGAAGAGTGGCGAATCGGTAATTACGACACATTCCGATCGCGAAAATATGTCCACGAAGGATGGTGGGTTGGTATAAAGAAGAATGGACGGACGAAATCTGGACCGAAGACATCGTGGGGTCAGAAGGCAATTCAGTTTCTGATAGTGAAGCAAGATTGATCATGGAGAAGACACGAAGAGATAAAGAGAATTTTACCTCAGAATAAAGGTTCACGGCACTCCAATAGAATATAATGTTTATTATAACACTGTTTCACTCAACAATGGAATAATTTGCGATTGTGCATTCTGCTTGTGCCCACGAATTGAAACTCCGACGCAAGTTACAATTTCAATTTGCAATATAATCGTCAATATGTTATTCGCTGATTCGATGCTGCTCGCAAAATGCATTGAAACGAGTTATTCACCGCCAGTGAATCCACTTGAAATGAACATTTCACTTGCAACACGAATAAATACCAATTTCTTTCTTAATATAACTTCATTACAATATATATATATATATATCTATAAATAATGTTAATATAATTGAATCTTATTTCTTTTGTACATCTACATACAATGCATATGCATTATCATCCCTAAGCGAAAGCTTAAGTAAAAAAAATGGTAATATTTAGATGAGATGTGCTGAGTTAATTAATTGTCTTTGTGTTAACATGAAACATCGCTATGCCATCCATTTGCAAGCAAACTTACGCGTAAAACAACGAATCGCTCAAGTTTCTTCAGTTTTACATACGACGAAAGAATTTCCTTTTAGTAGTCGATTCCAATCGATTTAATATACGCAATATTTTCTGTGCATGAGTTGGTTAATTTTGCACCTCTGCAGAATTGTACGACATGCTTCTCCCTCATTCTGATAAAAGCAAGGTAGATGTTTCCTTAAACGACAGTCTAAGGAAACACATTATACAATAAATAATACAAACTATTCTTATAACTTTTAAAACCGACAATCTCTAAGAAACTAGCAAGAATGTATAAATATGCTTATCTATTCTACAAATATAGGATTAAATTCTTTGGTGACAATAATAAATGCATTATCGTATTGGCACGGAGCCTCTTAAAAGCATTTAAAAACAACACGCAGTGACATTATCTCTAAGAGCTTCAAAAATTTCTATTAATCGGTGCCTTATATTTGATGTTGATATCTACTCGCACTTTTACAAATACATATCTTAATAAGATGTATGGATAATCTGTAAAAAATCTAATAGCGAAAATGAATCTACCTGGAACAAACGTAATATTCTTCGTTACGGCGTGTAACCTTGTTACAATATCTACATGTTTTAATCAAACGACCACGTGTGTACATACTCTTTATGTCAGGCTAGAAATCACAATAAGTCATAAAATCTTTGTTATCTCACAATTATGTCTAAATGTTTTAAAGGACTCACTTCTTTTTTGTGTTCGGGCTAGTTGACTGAAAAACGCTTGAAGCGGACATCAAATTCTCGATATATTGGCTTAAGACTTGATTTTCACTTCGTAGCTTTAGATTTTCTTCTTTAACGCTATCCACTCTTTGCGAGAGATCTAAGCGATAATTAAACAAATAAATAATTTCAGTGTAGACAAATCTCTTACTTATGAACTTCGTATGGGACGATCTGCAAGATCTAACTCACCGTCTAATGTGTTTTGAAGCTCTAATATTTGCGCAATGAGCCTTGCCTTCTCTTCCTGCTCGTCCGGGCTAATATCGGGATCTAGACCTGCAATATCGGAGGTATACGTAAATACAGCTTCGTAACGACTTTGAAATGAATGTATAGTCCAGTCGGAAATGCTCCATATTTAATGTTTTCTATGACATACTATTGGGACTGCAACTGCCGTTAGTGAATGTCGATGGGATCGAATCCATGCTTCGCCCGCGAGCCAACGGATCAGAAGTATGAGATGCATTATCCAAAATTTCCTCCTTTATGATAACTACCAAGAAAATATGCATATACTGTTTTACTAAACATTCCATTACTGTGCAGCAGGATAGGATTAGACAGACCCTGGGTCCTTTGTGAAACACTTTAATCACATTCTATGCTAAGATTCCATTTAACCATTACATACTAAATAGGTTATACTATCGAATGTGCAAAGACATGATACAATATGTAAGACCGTGTATTTTACCTTGTGGATCATCATCCGCTAATGGTATACTGTTCATGTCATCTTGAAGTTTAGCTGATCCAGACGTAGACATCTTGACGCCAACTGCCCCCGAAGGAAACAAATTACGACAGCAAACCTGCGCGTAAGGTTCAACGTTGACCCAAGTTTATCGATTTGAACGGGTAACCTGACTGGACTTTACAAGACTTTCATCGAGGGTCGTGTAACTATGTGCCCTCTCGTAAATTAAGCTCAATCAACCATACGGAATGTAATCAGTTTTAAAAACTTAGACATTATCGAAAGACGCGATATTTCTTAACGTATCTTACTTTGGAGTACCTCAAACGTGATATAGATATTGCATACATATAGTATATGATAGAATTGTATAGAATATATACATATACTTGTCAATCCTGCCAGATCGTGGGATAAATTTTAGGATTTGACGCGCATGCGCTCTCGGATTCACATGTGGATGAAAAAAAATAACTATATTAATTTATACCTTTTGTAAATAAAATTCATTGAACGTAAATGTTAATAAGAAATCTCTAATGACGAGTCGCTTGTAGCAAACGCAGCAGATGAAAATTTTTTAAAATCTGTATGATTTAATAAAATACATTTATAATGTTATGTGCACTATAGATAATGTAACTTACCATTGGTTTCTTTCTTTTATTGAAGTACAGGTGCCTGAAACGACGGCGCATACCAAGTCAAGTGCGCAGGCGCAAGAGAAACGAAAAAATTTAAAAGATTTATTAAAACTCCTCACATATTTTATATAAAAGAGTTTTGATAAAATGCAACATATAGTCAATTTATTGTAACATTATATTTTTATTAACGATTTAAACAGTCAAAAGCTTAAATTAAAATAAATAATTTTGAAAGAGTCTTTCATAGTTTATTATTGTGTACGTTAATAAAAAATAAAAAGTATATATGACATGTATGCGTTCACTAAACACACATGTTATAGAGATCTTCATATTGACATTAAGATTTTAATAGGAATGTAAACAATTCGGTTTTGATTTTGATGCTTCACTTCTCAATAAGATGTTACAATTCTGAAACTAATTACAGCACTTGTCCACAATTAGCATTTTTTATAATGATTAGGTTAGTTTCTTCTTACACGTAACAAAGCTATACATAATGAAATAAAACTTTTGCTGCACTTGAATTGTTCCTTAGATTGTTTCAAAGTTATTTTCATAAGATATAGAGTAGACTCTTTGATAGTTATGTGATTAATCGACACAGACTGGAGTACATGCAATGTTGAAACAATCTGTTCTGTTTGTTAGTGTTATATTGCTTCATACGCAACATCAACGCCGCTTCGAGTAGTAGAACCGTTCAAAAATTCTTCAAGCTCATCACGCTCCCTGTTTTCATCCCTAGAGCGATGAAGTGATCTTTTCTTTTTCTTTTCAGCTTTTTCTGCCTTTTCCTTATCTTTCTCTTTCTCCTTAGATTTTTTCTTTTTCTTTTTCTCCTTATCTTCACCCTTAAACATTAATTATGCATTAGCTTTACATATCGTACTCCACTAGTCACACATTTAATCGACGCGCGTAATATACTTACCTTCTCTTTATGTTTTTTCCTTTCCTTCATTACAGGACTGCTACCATCGGAGCTTACGTGACGAATACTAGTGTTATCGAGTAACTCCAAGTGAACATTAGAACTTGTAACACTAACATCTAAACTTTTGTCACTTAATTCCAGTCTGTCCTTTCTCGTACTATTACTACTTACATCTTCACCACCTTCAGGACTTTGCCTCCATTTTGAATCACGTTGAAGCCAACTGTCAAAGGCATCGGAGCCTATATCTTGTTGTTCGTTTATATCAAAATTGATAGATCTGTGAAGTTCTTGGTCTATGGAAGAAACAGAATCCCTTTTACTGCACTGAGCTAATTTTTCCGAAGTCGTTTCTGCTCCTGTTACAGTTTCACGTTTATTTTTTTGTTTACTTAAAGGATTCTCTATTAATTTCGGCTGTACAGATGGAGTTATTTCGTCTGCCGATGATAAGTCATCTTCATAATCGGCAACTAATGGGTTTGCAGTCTCTGTATCACTAATTTAAATACATAAAATTAATCACAAAAGTAGAACGTGTATGTAAAGATAAAAATTATTTATCATACCTTTCCGAGTCAAGCTGTTCTTGTTGTACCTTTTGCGGTGATACTTGATTACTATCTTCTAAAAAGGATCTATCTAATAAACCATCATCTGGCACAAAATCCTCGACACTGGTTAATGGCATGTTTAAATTAATATTATTTATATTTGGCAACTTTTCTGTTTCATCCTCTTTTTTATTGCCAAATATTTTAGACATTAAGGTAAACTGTGATCTATTACCAGAGTCTCTCCTCTCCGAATGTTCTATTACGGCATCACCAACTTTAGCCATTTCTGTTTTTGACATGCTCTGGCTACTTGGCAAGATCGGTGCACCTTGCGTAATTTTTATTGCAATCGCAGTATTCTGTGTTGCAATGTTTACTAGATTATCTCCCTTCAGTGGTGACTTATTTTCTAAAGCTTTTACTGGAATGGGCGTTCCACCACCAATTGGACCAGGCATTGATGCTGACCTTCTAACTTCTGTGCTTGTATTCATATTACCATTGGGAACAGGGACATGATTGCTTAAAGAAGATGTGACATTAGGGACTAGAATACTGGCAGAAACTGAATCAGCAAGGGCTCGTCTTCTGTTAACGAGATTATCCAAAAACTTATTGTAATCGGCATCGTCACTATCTTGAAAGAGATCTAGTTCTTGTATAGTTAACAGTGTTTCTTCTTCATTAGTTTCAAGCTGCTTTAATAACGTCTCTCGCTGTAACTGGAGAAACGGTAGGTTGAAAAATTTGTGCAAGAGTTTTAAACCAAACCCATTTCTCATAGACGATTCTGCATACCGCACCTGTAACAACACAACCATGGTTAATTTATGTTTTCATTTGCGTCAGTAATAAAGTGCAGTACAGTATTTGTCATAAGAAATGCAAATATCAACGTAATAATAAGTACGCGGAAAAATAATTATATAATAGAAACATTAAATGTACTTGTGCAGTTCTGTTGTGCAATGAATCAATAAAGTATGTCACATGGTCTGTGGTAACTGTTCTGTGATGGGACATGTCACAATGATTTCCTAATACAATTACAGGTATATGATTTGGTATTTTTGGAAGTTCGCGCTGAACATAATCAAATGTCCAACTCTTTGTTATATCCATCATAATAATAACTCCGTTAGTGCCTTTGTAGACGTCCAGAAATTCTGCATCTAATGCAGGCTCCTCAATAATATTCTCCGATGGAGCGTTATCCACTTTTAACCCTTCCAACTTTCTACGACGCCTTCCTCGATCAACAACGTCCCATACTTCTACTTTAACAATATCGTCCGTAGCTTTATAATTCCATTGAATACTAGCTACTTGGATTTCTTCAGTCGGTATGTACTCTTCAATAAACTTCCGACCTTGTAGTCTATGGAACAGGCATGTCTTTCCCACATTCCGATCACCTTTTATGATGATTTTCACTAAAAATATTATGTTTATAGTATAATCGAAATGTACGCGTCTCATTACGAGAAACATTAAATATGCGCTTACTATTATATTGTACACCTTTGGCAAATTTCTTTTGTAATGTACTTGGCATAGATTGGTGAGCTGGTCTGGGAGATACATTGCCAACTCCATCTGATTTTCCAGCCAGTCTTTTGAAAGCTGAGAACATTGTCTACTCTTGATTGAAAAGTTTTCATAAATAACAATGTTCGAGCTCATTCAGAACGCATCTATAAAAAAATATACAGAGTGGGGGTAAATATATCATAAATCATATACGTCAATATAATAGAACAATATGATATTTAAATAGAGTAATTCGATGCGAACACTGACATTATTAGTTCGTAAGAAATTCTAATCCGTAATATCGTTCCCATTTATAAATTCCTTACAAAGGAATCCCAAATGTATAAGTAAAATTTAAGTAGCGCTACTGTATATTCTCCTGTTACTTTTAACTCATTAAAATATTAGAAAAATGTTTCTATAAATATTCTACTGTGAAAGTTACTTTCTCGCGATGACACGTCCAACGTAACTTGAGAAATAAATGGGATAGGATCCATTTAGACATGTACTTACTACATAGTACCTCGATTATCGTAATGTAAACAAAAATGCAATTGTATGGGTAATTATTAAAATGAAACTTGGTGAGCAGCTGTCAGTAGAACAGCAGCGGATAATAACTCCTCTTTTTTTCCTACTCACGTTGGTAATGCTGCGGTCTTTAAATACACAACTTTCTGATGCGAAACTTTATTCGTACGATAACATGGGAGTGCCCTTGATATTGTTTTACGAACACTTTTATTTTACTCGTAGCAAATCTTTAGAGTAAAGTTACGTTCGCAAAAAGCGAGATTCGGTGAGACGAATAACAGGAAGGAATACGAACAATTTGTACACCAGTTTTGGTGACACGATGGTATGGTGACAGTTTAGTGACAGTTGGTATACACAGATATTATCTGAAGTTACTGGTATATGTCTCAATTCATCCCTGGTTGATAGCAATTGATAGCTGTAAGACTGTGTAAGACTAGCAGAAAGCTTTGCACCTTGCTGATATTTGACGCTTCGCTGATGCTCACCGTGTATCTCTAATGCGAACAATTTCGTACTCTATCAATAAAGTGCGATAAGGTGTGCGTATATCTTGGCGGAAAATAAATTTCGCAGTACATTATATCACTGACAGTTTCATAAGCGATGTCAGATACCCTGATGGACGAAAGGTAACTTCAGTCGGCCGTAACTGACAAAGCGTTTGCACAAATGTTGGAATAATATTTATACTGATAATATACTTACGTATCTCGTGTAGGGTCACCGACGAAATAGAAGCTTTAAAGGCGATTCTACTGGACGACGAACTTAACATAAAGGAAAATGACAGGTAGATATTTTGTATAATGATATTCCGCATTAAGTCTTATTATCACATAAAATTATTATAATGTATTGGCAATATGATGTTGATGATGAAAGAATTTCATCATCTGCGTCCACATGTCTTGTCCTGTAGCTATACTAAAATCTTCTTAGAAAACATCAACTGAAATTTTTATATTAGTCAAGTATATTGTTCCGGATGAAATTGTCAATCATTCTTTACGCCGATCTGTATGAACTTAATGTATTTTCAGGGGCGAACCCGAATGCATCGAGACTGTATTGTTTCCTTCAACCGGAGAAGATTCTCAATCGCAATATGTATGCGTCACTCTTGTTGTGCAGTTACCTTTAGGGTATCCGGATGTATCTCCAAGTATTAATCTTAGAAATCCAAGAGGCTTGGATGAAGACACTGTGCAGCTTATGCAATCGGATGCAGAAGCTAAATGCAAAGATTTCATAGGTCAGCCAGTTATGTTTGAATTAATCGAGGTAATGGTATAAGATAAATACTTTTGTGATGTGTCGGTTTATTATTCCACTTGTTTTGATAAAGGTTTCTGCGACAAATTTTATAATGAAATTATATTGGACATTTTGTGTTCGGTTCATGAATTAGTACCATATCGTTGTTATTATAACTCTCATTTGTACATAAATTTGTATTTACTTAATTTGATTATGCTATTAGTTGATAAGAGAACATCTAACGAGGAGCAATTTACCAACGGGTCAGTGCGCTGTCTGCTTATATGGATTTAGAGAAGGAGATGAATTTACAAAAACAGAATGCTATCATTATTTTCATTCGCATTGTTTAGCAGCACATGTTGCTGCTGCAGAACGTTATTATAGAGAAGAGCAAGAAAAATTGCCGCAGTGGCAACAAGATGCAACTAAAATATTTCAGGTGAATCTAATTTCTGCTTTAATTTGGGTAAAGTCTATTGGACCTGTATCCTCGATAATTTTCAACATTATAAATACAATGTCATTTATGTTAATTAGGCGCTATGTCCTGTTTGTCGCGAGTCTATAAAATGTGATGTAGAGACTTTGTGGTCTGCCCCACCGCCAATTGATGTCGAAGCTGCAACAGATTTCTCCGTTACTGCAGAACTGAAAGAATTACAAAAACAAATGGCAGCATTATTCTTGAGACAACAGCAGAGAGGTGGCATTATTGATCCGGAAGCAGAAGGTGTAAAAATGTTGGTAAGGACTGAAGATGATCCTACTGGTACTACAGAAGGGAACAGCCCACCTAGTACCAGCTTAAATGCATATACAAATCCCTCGGTACAGTCGGTTACACAAATGGTAAGACACTGATACACGATTAATTTGCAAATAATTATAGCTGATTTCAATACTTCTGGTTTAACAATATCTTTGTTTATTTTACTATACCTTCGTAGCAGCAACCGCAGCAGAATAACACGCAATATCAATCTCGACAAATCCATCATAATCACCATGGACATAGTAATCATGGACATCGTAACAGAGGTCGTGGCAGATCGCATTACCGACGCCAATACGATAGAATGAGGCAAACAGAGGCTACTCCCAGATGACAATGGGCTCGCGATATACTTTATACTGCCTGGACTCCTATTACGCTAAGTGTATACCATATAACTAGCATAATCTTGAATGTAATATACAATAACTATTTAATTGCAGATCACTCTTACGTGATAAAATTATAGGTATTGTTGTTCAGCAACATACCCATTACAATGGTGTATAAAATGAGATGTGTTGAACTTCTCAAGGACTGTCTACATAGACTGAAGCCATGGTGCTCTTTCAAACGATCTATAATCGTACAAAGTTTATTGTGTTTCTTAATTCAAATACGCTTACATTGCAGTAAGTATTATAGTTAGTTATGGAATAAAGCACAATCAAAATGCTACAGTGGAACTATTTGATATAACATTCTAAGATTATATTTAGTAATATTAAAAATGATATTTATATTACATCACATTTGTTCGCAACTTTGGCCATGCTTTTTAATACATCTTACTTGAAAGTGCTTGCAACTCCTATGAATGATTAAGTAAAGAAGAAAATATTTGTGAGCATTTTCGCAAACATATTTCTGCCATACAGTCCTCTGAAAAATTGCCAATTTCATTTCTTATTTCCAATGCAGAGCTTAATGAATTTAAAAATTATACCTAGTATAATATCGACTTTAACCTTCTAATTCGATAAACTTTTCCAAGTAAATGCAGAAAGCAAGCTTCATATTATGATACAACGAGTTTCATATTTTACCATCTTATGAAGAGATGTAAATGTAATTACACAATTCCATTTTTAAATTATTTACTGCAGAATGTCAATAACATTGTCTCATACTGTTTAGCGATGATTTACTGATATTTAATTGTAAATTGATGAGGTTCAGGCATCGTCTATTGTAGATAATCCTTCAATGTATGTAAAAATCGAGAATTGTTGGAACTTTTTAACTCTTCCGCGTAAATGTGATACTTACAGAAGGGTAATAGCGTATAGTAAAGAATACGAGGACAGCTGCAAATTAAAATTAGTAATGGTATAATATTTTCTATTCTTGTATATTCTGAAATTTCTGTTGTCACGATGCTATCATTAATCAAAAAAACAAATGCCACTTATTAAGATGCAAATCTGTCCCGATACTTTCTTGATTTTGTCGTTAGTAATTCCCAGACATTTAAGAAAAGCAAATATTGGTATAAAAATTTCTTTGCCCCAAGGTATGTTGTAAATCCCATAATATTTGCTGTCATTCTCTACTTTGTATGTAGAGAACACGGGAATCTTTTTTACTTTAAAAAATGAATTGATCTATTAAGCTTGAATTAAGGAATAATACTTTAGTTACGATTTGATAGTGATATTGGTACTGTTTTAAATGCTCACTGTTCTGAGTGAATGATTTCAATAATATTAATAGATTACTAAACATTTTTGATAGTGTATCAAAAAATTTATAACATACAATTATCTTCATTAGCATGATTTTGCTGTTAAAAAATATATGTTTATTTTCTCAAAGTGATTAAAATATTATGACTATAGTCGTACTAACATAGTTATAATACTCAGTTTATTTATTAATTTTTTTCCTCTATCTACTGTAAAAATGTGAGTATCAAATTATAATAGTTTGATATTATTCTCAATTGCATGTATTTGTATATTGCTACTTCATGATCTTATTATACAATTTTTAAATTTGTAAAGAATGTACAAAATATTTTCCCTATATAATTATTCTCTTAATATTATCTAAAGAGAGAAAACTGTTACGCTTTGTTTACTATAGCCAGATATAATTATTTAATCCTATATATCAGCAAATAACAGCTCAGAAGTGCTGAATTGTAGGGTTTGAAAATATACAATTTAAGGATTAGACTCTATCTATATATAATGGATTAATTTTAATATTCAGCTATTGCTGTTACACGGCTTACTATTTTGTTTCAGCTGTTTCAATAAAAAATTACTTAGCATACATTTTACAATAGGTGGAAAATTCAGAAATAAATAGTGATAATGATCGGACAGGAAATCACATTTCTTATCAGAGACAAACAAAGGATTTGCAGTAACTACATGTGTATGAAATATGAAATTAATTTATGATAGCTTAATAATATTTTAGAAGTGGCACATGCAAGTATTTAACACATAAGTATACTACAATTAATTGGGTGAAAAATGCCAATTTATTTTGTATAGAAGAGCTTAATTTACTCGCTTTTGGTCTGTGTAGAAATTATCTGTGATATTTTTGTAAACAAAGTTTTTTTTAATTTTAATATGTTCTTTTAAATATTTTTATAAAGTCCTACAAGCAAAGCTTGCAAAATAGGTAGTAATTTTGTGTTTAGTTACATCTAGCCATAGCGTATTTGCATAAGATATGTTTATTTGTGTTTGTGTCAACAACTATACATAAACTACTAATTACTTTTTGTTACATTAAAACATGACATTTATAATCCAAACTTAAATAAATTCTTATGTTACATTTTAACAATACAATTTCTATATCTGCGTACCAAAACAAAAATAATAAATTATACTTTCTCCTTTGAAGCAAAAAGGGAAAAATGAAACAGCACATTACTTTCTTTATAAATTTCCACAAGTCCAATAAAACATTAAATAGCTATTTGTAAATATTTTACTTGTATTTTCAATCTTCAATTAACGAGTAAGATCAAAAATTGTTAATATACTCATTTCAACATTTAATGATACTTTTATTGTTTAATACCCCTTAGAGCAATGTCTACGCATAATGTACCTTTCAGTAAAAGTGTAATAAGAAATGGCATATACTGTTTTTTCTACTAGAATCTTTTATGTAGAAAAAGCATAGATTTTAAGTACTAAGAAATTTGGTCATTGCTACTTTTAATTCTCCGTGTACATGCCTGCCATATGGTTACATCAAAAAGAGCTTTATATTTTGAAATATTCCTTAATATTAACACAAAAGAGAAAGAAAGGAAAGTAGGGCACTTCTACATTATATGTTGTGTCCTAAGTGTTGCCAAAATGATCAGAATTTGAACTTTATCACCATGACATTTAATTATCAATGTCGCTTTGTCTTCATGCCATTGTTAGGGCAGCGTTTGCCAATGACATATTACCTTCGTGTATAAGTATCCACAGAAATAATTGCATATTATACATAAACGTGTTATTCGTAATAAAAAAATAAATATTACACCTATGATGACAGATTGCACTTTGTGTACTTCACATTTATAAACAAGATTCTAGTTTATTTGTGGGGTTTTTACAAGCCTGTAAGTTAATGTTTTTTTAATTTTGTGAGTTAGCTTTACAGTATATTGTATTAAAAACATTATTCTGGAATTTTAAAGTAATATTTGTAACCGAGAAAAACAATTTTATAAATTGTAAATACTGTTCTATATATTTTTAGTATCATAATGTTTCTTTACACACAGATGTAAAAAAGTATATTATTTGGTAATGAATGAGAATGTGAACTCTACCTTTTATTTTTTGATGTATTCATATGCTTGCATTCAAGCAAACATACTATATGACTGTTGCACTACAAATTCATTTAATTTTAATAATGAATTTACATAAACGACATGGGTGTATGATAAATATAAGAATTGGCCATTTACGATGTGAATCTTACATTTATATATAAACAGAAAATATTTATTTGGGTAAATAACATCTTTATTGATAATTATCTTTACTTTGCACAACAGAAAAAAGTAAAATTAATGTAACAATAAATAAATTAATATGAGTGTATCAATAATTAATTGCTCTTTTCTGGTCTATCCATTACTAATATAATTTAATTATTAAATATAACTTATACATGTAAATTGCATGTCAAGCATAAAAGCAATACTACTGATCCGACCTTTGCCTACTTAATTGTAATTGCATATATTAGTATTAGTCATTTGTACTTTATAATACATTTGTAGTTCACATTACTTATATATAAAATATATACACGCACATATGTACTTATATTACATACTAACATTAAATTAGCATAAATTATTTTCATGCAGTTTAGTTGAACCTAATATTACTTCTGGTGCTATTATAAATGATTAATATTTACATTTCTATACAAATTATTTGTCATACTTCTATTACAAATAATAGATAGATTAGGTAATTACAACTTCTCCTATATAATACAATAACTATTAAATGTACATATGCATATATAATATGTATGTATATTGCATCTCTGAAACTTAAATATAAGCTCAAAAAGTGGAATATAAAGAAAATATGATATTATTGCTGTATCAAAATATCTTTGTCTCTTAGCCTTTCCAATTTGAATTGCAATTTATTTATTTCTTCTTGAACCGGTGTAAACAAGTCTTTACTATTCGATAAGATATTAGATACTGTGTTTAATAATACTGAATTCATAGGAATTGGCGAAGGAATATCTACAAAAATAGAACTAAGCATACTGTTATCTCCATAACCTTCGTCAATACTTTCATCCGAAGATTTAGTCAGTGTCTTTACTTGGTCTTTTAAATTCTGAAAAAATCATGCATTATGAATATATATACGCACACTTAAGGCATATAACATGTTGATAAATATTACCTTATTCCCTTGTAAAACACATTGAAGACACTCTCTCGAGGATGCGCCATTCTTATTTTTCTGACATTAAAATTATAGTGCTTAATTATTAAATAATGATTTATATCGGACATTAAATTAAGTTCTAAATCTATTTTTTTGCCAAAATATGCATATGCAAATTATTTTCAACATACCTGTTCGTTCGGCTGTTCTTTTCTTTTATCTTCATATAATTTTTTTTGGAGGAACATAGATTTACGTTTCTCTTGTCTCAACCTTTTGAGAAGGGAACTATTGGCTTCAAATGACAAAGTCTTCAGTCGTTTATTTTCACTTATAAGATTTTGCATTGAGATCAACTTTTCTTCTGATTCCGCATTTTTGGATTTCAAAAGTTTATGCTGAGTTATCATTTTTGCTAACTGAGACCTTAATGTGAAGATCGCATCTCCTATTTGACTTTGTTCTTGCTTAGAACAAAGTAAAGCACTCTGTAAACTTTCATTTTCAGATTTCAACTTTTGTATCTCAAGCTGTGTTTTACGTAATCGATCTGCGACATCATTTTTATCGATTTCGCTTTTCTGTATATTCTCCTTCAGGGAAGAAATTAGAATTCTCTGTTTACTTATAACACTTTCCATCGACATCTTTGCAATTTCATTACCTAAAAGACGTTGTTCTGTATTTTTCAGTTCTGCTTTTGTATCGCGTAATTCCTCTTCCGTTGCTTCTAATTTCGTTGACAAATCGGGGCTGAAACATTTTGTATCTGCAATAGGCAGTTCGTGATTAGTAAGACTCATATTTTGTAAATTTCTTATCTCGCTCTGGAGCTCTTGCTTTTCCTGTAAATGTTTATGATTAATCCCCGTATACTCATTGGCTAGTTCTTTGTACCTGTCCGTTAGCTTTGAAATCGTATTCTGTCTTTGCTTCAATATACCCTGGTACATATCAATTTCTGTTTGTAATGCCTTTTTGCCAGCTTTTATGTTGTGTACCACTGACTGATACCACTTGGTAGAAGCTTCTGCCGTGGATAAGCGACTGGTCATGTCGCTTAAACTATGCTGCAATTTTTGTTTTTCGGTGAGTACCGATTGAACTTCCACATACAATTCTGTCACCTTTCCCTTCAAACCTTGATTAGCAGCAACACGTGCATTAAGCTCAACACGAACATTCTCCAGATCAACACGAAGACGTTCATTCTCTAGTTCAAGCAAGGCTACACGCTTCGAGAGCTCAATATTAGAGACATCAGGTGTTGACAGATGTCTCAAATGGAATTCATCGGTAATTAATTGCAAAGAGTCCGTAGATGTAACAGAATCCAATTCTCCTCTAAGCGAATCTGACAGGTTATCCATTCTTGTATCCATTATAACATTTATGGATTGATCAGTATATGTATAATTTGCAAAGACAAATTTTACATATCTGAATTATTTTCGAGATTAAGAGCCCTGCAAAATGCCGATAATCTAATATCATTTGTCGTCATAACTCCTTCGTCATAATTACAAGGTGTAACGTATGACGTCTACAGATAAATTTTCTTGACTTCAAATTAATACACCCCTAATCGTAATGTTGCAGGTGGTTTTTTTACACAATACACACGAAATATCGATAAATGGATAGTACCATTCTGGTAAATTTGTAACACGTTGATTTAGTTTTCGGTAATAGTAAAAGAAGTAAGAAGAGCTACATATGAATTTTATTCATTCGGTACAAGCATATGGTAAACTGAATTAATTAATTAATATGGTCGATGAAACTTATCGCGTAAAATGGCTTGAAAATCGTAAGTTTAATTAAAAAGCACTTCATTATGTTGATCAAATTCTCTAATAGTTATACTTACCCGAAACTATTGCAGATAGACAAGCAATTGACCACTTCAATGATGTCTAATGAAAATTCAAAGCAGTTGTAAGTTACTCGCATTCTTATTTGTCAGAAAATTCACCTTTCACTTACACAGTGCATTAAAGGGATGCACTTATGTGCGAGCGAATATATGACCTCATGAAATAGAATTATATACGGTTAGATATTTTTTATTTTGGTGTCTATATAAAACCATGTTGCTGATGGCATAGAAATTTCAAGTACCGTAAAATCATGTTTATTTGCCAACTGAATAAGTTTTATATGTTTTCTCAAAATTTCTTATCGTGCACCTGTTGAAGTCTTTTTCTAATTAAAAATATGTTGATGGTAAAGAAAGGTTTGATTATAGAATAATTAAAATACTCTCGTAATATCCTGGGATATGTCTTTTATTCGACAGGATCTGAACACCAAAAGGCATATTTAAAAAAATTAACATTATCGTATTGCATTTGCAATATATTCCTGTTAATTTGAATGTGTGAGTGACACTTGGCGCAACTGGGCGCAACCACATGTGACTGTAAACTATCATTCCCAAAATTATAGAGGGCATCCGTGATCAACCTCGCAGTACAGCAGATTGTGAATGAGGCTTAAATTGCAGTTGATTTACTTGCGTAAAGTTACACGGACTGACGGGAGATTTCAATTTCACGATTGAATGCGATGAAAACGTATCTCGGTTTAGCGTGAATCGAAGGAAAGAAAATATCTACGGCAATGGCGGACGAGGAACTACCAGCGGGTTGGGAGAAACGTCTTAGCAGATCTACCGGTATATTGTACATTGCATTATTTATGCTCTGATACATATCCGGTCATGCAGTCTTTTTCTGATATAGTATTCATCCAATATTGAGTTTTTATACATTCACTTTTCATACAATAATTTCACTTTTTGTCTCACATACAAAAATGCAGAACGAGTGGCCCGCATTTTTCCAATAGTTTCCTAATAATCAATTCAATCACTTCTATTTGCAATTACACGTATCTATAAAAGCGTTATATTGTTGTATTTGCATACGCATTATTTTTTTTTTTTTACTCCTTAAACAATACACTCTCGTCTTACATGTTTTTTGAGTAGTGTTAAAAGAGAGTAAATAAATTCGAAAATGCACTAATAACATAATTGAAAATTTTAAGGTAAATCTGATTCCTACTACATGGATGTACACACCCATGTTGAAGAAAAGTGCATATAAATCAAATTGCAAATTTATATTATATTATATGGATTGTATTATTTTTATTGTATTATATTCCAAAAATAGTAGCCGCTGATGCTATGAATTTCCCATAAATTTTACTAACGTCTTTTTAAAAAGTAATCATATAATAACATAGTACGTATCTATAATTTAGTGATATTAAATATCAATATAATATGATGTACCATGTACAAAACTAATATGCGACATATGTTATAATCTAAATACTTTTCGTATAGGTCAACACTATTATCTAAATATTTATACGAAAGAAAGTCAATGGGACAGACCTGATAAACCTGCGGATCCATCTGGGAATGGAAAAGGGGATGGACCACAAGAGGTACAATGCTCTCATTTGTTGGTGAAACATTCAGGTTCTAGACGGCCATCTTCGTGGCGAGAAGATAATATAACTAGGTCAAAAGAAGAAGCTTTGGAACTGGTAAAATGTATGTCAGATTTATCACTTTTGCTTTCACTAATTTATATGAGTTAAAACGAGTATAATGACTCTAAATATATGTTTAATGACTATAAATTATAATTTTGCTGGTAATCGATCGCTATATAACTGAAGGATAATAATCATTTGGTCATAAAATTTTGTCATTAATAAATATCTCTAAAAATCGTATGAACATTACGAAGTATTACTCGAATGTCGACTGTAACTTATATATATTATATATTAGCTTACAGGGAACAAATCGTTTCTGGCAAAGCAACATTTGCGGAACTTGCTTCAAAGTACAGTGATTGTAGTTCAGCTAAACGAGGCGGTGACTTGGGACCTTTTAGTCGAGGTGCAATGCAAAAGCCCTTTGAACAAGCAGCATTTGCTTTGAAAGTTGGCGAACTTTCGTCGCCAGTGCACACAGATAGCGGCATCCATATCATTCAGCGAACTGCATAAGCCAGCTGAATCTGAATAAAGCATTGAAAATTATTTGCAAGGGGACTTAATGATAAATTCTGTGAATTCTCAATTATATACTAAACATCAAGTTACATACATTCAGATAGCAAAAGTAATGAGATAAGTGCGAAAGATTTACAAGTAATTCTAGCATTTATTGCTTTAATTTTTTAAGTTAGATCATAGTTTAGCATGTCTTCCAATGATGTAAGTAGAAATTATGATTTATTGAAAGAAGTTAATTGTACATTTTCCATTAACAAAGTAGACAGTATGTAATTTGAATATAAATCGTAAATTCTATATTAGTCTCTTGCAAACGTTTTCGATGGGAGGTGCAGAAATCAATAATGAAACACTAGTATGTGTCCATGCATACAAGGAAAATAGCTGCTTTTTATATTTTCTATTCCTATTGTCCTATCACTATTCATATATATATATATATATGACAACCCATAAATATATTCTTTCCAGAAATATTTTTTCACTAAGTCTGTAAGCCGGATTTGCACTGTTTTAAATATTGTTACCATATTACATTTGTTCAATGAATTCAGTCTTGAAAATAATTCATTTTTATATATATAATGTATCAATTGTATTAACATGAAAATGTTATGACTGTCAAATTATTTATTATTGATTAAAAATGATATACATATATTAACTTACGCATAGCTTACAATTTCGTCATTCAGGACAAATATACTTATGCACAAGAAGGCTTGGTACACGAAGTTCTTGCATTTCTCTTAAATAAGTAAAAGTAGAGTATAAAACTAGGTTTAAGTAAATTCTGTACTGTATAATATTTATATTGACAAAATACACCGTAACTGGTATATGTTTCTTGAAGTCAGTCATAAGAAATTTAGAAACTATATTCAAGTTATAATTGTTTTGTGATTAGTGCACTATGACAAGCTCGGTAGAATTATATATCGCATACAAAAATCATCGATAACTCCTAAATAAACTCTAATTGTGCAATTTAATATCATTTCGAAAAATACATTTGTACGACATATATGTAATGGTAAAGTAATTCCCCCTGTGGGTTCAAATCAGATATGCACCTGAAAAAGATTTCTTTTATACACATATAAGATCATAGAAATAATGTTATAAAAATCCAACAAACTACAGGATATATAAAACAATTTTGAGGCGGAATATGAAGTATGAGTACGAATATGAAGCTCTCAGCATTGAATAATCAGTTCTTCAATAATATATCATGCAATTTAGCACATTATACAACATTCGACGTAGTCCCTATAAACTATAAAGACACCTTGCGTAAAGTTCAATTCAAATAATACTTTTTACAATATACTGGGAGAGTTGATTGATACTCTTACGTACTGCTCTCTTTGTAATGTAGATTGTTCCTACACAAATTTGTAAAAGGCACTTGTGAATAATCTGTTATGCATTAACAATCGTGTATTTATGAAATTGCTAGTGAACAATTGTGAAATAAATATATGACTCATTAAAGTGCGTTATTTAATTTCTACTTAAACGTGTTTTATGTTTTGTGCTAATTATATATTACATATATTATAAAATTCCTAAATGCCGTATCTAAAGCTTAAAAAATGATAAGAAAATTAAACAGAAGATTAACTATATCGCCTTCTTTTATTTTCTGCAAGCATTAAACGATCAATTGCTCATCAGTGTTTGTACTGCTGCATCACCCAAGAGGTGGAGGAAATCCGCCACTCAATGACTTCCCCCCTCGAGTACCCCATGCGAAACTCGTTCCATACGATTATATAATCCTGTATGGGTTATGCACGGAATATATCGATGTACCTAATATTAATGGACCATTTTCAATATAAACGGTCCATTTATCCTTCACATTCACCCTCGGAAATTTTAAATTTCCAAATTGACTACTTCGATTCCCAATATAAAGTTTGGACTTAAAATAAAAATATTTACATTATTTTCTTTTTTAAATACATCTACAACCACACCAGTAAGATATGAAACATGTGGTATTAACCACAAATTATATTATTTAACATACTAGATGGTACTATGTGATGTGGCATTACGAATAAAAAATAATAATAAAAGTTTTGAATACAATCCTTAGTTACACGTGCATCCACAAGCTTCACGCAAGGAGTTCAAGCTCGACCTTGTTACGACGAGCACGATAATGGATCATTAGAGATCGGACGTTGCGCAAGTTCCAATTTTTCATTCAACGGACCCTAGCGAGCTACCACCATAAATTGGTCACGATATCAGTTGAACGCGGTCAATTTCGCGGTGACGAACAAGCGATCCCACGGGCGATTATGAGCCCAGCAACAGATTTCCCTTCCCTCCACACACACCTCAATCGGCACAGAACACTTATTAGAAAATCGTTCATATGGCACCTACAATGGTAACGAATTAATTTGGCATTTTTGTTTTAGCGCATAAACCCAGGTACACGTTCTCGACAGTAAGACTGGACGCAAATATCAATATGCGGTTTACAGATTACTAAATCAAAAATACGTTGGGTTAAACTTCAGTATCAAAGAATACGCCTCTACACTAATGAACTACTTATCTTGCGATAAAGCGATCAGCTGCTGTATCGTCTAGAAGCAGTATATTATTTTTACTCAAATCTGAATGCCTTTCTAGTGAATGTAAAAATAAGAATTCTTGATAATCGGGACTCTTATACGTGCGTATTTGATTTTAGGGTCACAGCCCTTGAAATAAAAAGTTTTCGAATGAATAAATAAAGGCTTAGGACTGCGTCGATATATAAAATAGCTTCGATTCACCGAATCACTTATTTTTCTCGTTGTACATACAATGATTGTACGATGAGACGTCAATGGTTCTGTAGACACGAGGAACCGTTTAACTTGTGTGGCATTATCTCAACGCGATAAGCGTACACGTAGAGCTAAGCTCATAAATCAGGCTACTCCTTTTCTGTAGGAATTGAGACATATATCTCGGTCGTCGAAACCCCACGTGGATTTCGATATTGAAGTGGCGTACGTCGGTCTTGAAATCACTTTTGTTTTTCCTCTTAAGATTCGAGTATCGCATATTACTTATCGTCTATGTGTATTCTCCGTAATTGGGAAGAAGACAAATTTATCAATGTCTGCTCACCTATTTCATCTGCGATGCAAGTGAGCATCTTGCTTTTGGCTATTATTCTCGTGTTTTCGATTATTTTCGTAAACTTTCTAGCAACAGGTGTCACTCGACATGCGCATGCTGCGTGGAGATAACGCTTAACCGGCTCATCCGTACGATTTCGATAACGTACTTGCAACATAATTTGTGTACACTGTAGATTCTTAGAAAGGGTATCTTAATAATTCGTGCTCCATCTTACGAGTTCCGTTACTTTATCGGTACACGTTAATCGGAACAACGTTATTGATGTTTCCTTCGAAAACAATGCTCCAATATAAGCTCCATCTTTCAATTTGTCTTGCATTATCGGCACACGTTAACGAGAGACGACGTTATTCTTCCTTCGAAAACAATGATTCAATAACCTGATTTCAGTACGTAACATAGCATGTCGTGTCGTAAACAAATTTTCACGTCCTTGCAAGGACTTCTAGAATCGTACCCTGTATAGTTCGAACGTCGTTTATTTACATCTAGAACGATAACACGTTCCAATAAATATTTATCAAGATTCTAACATCGCACAATGTTTCTCTGCTCCGGTAATACTTGCTTCACGATTTTCCATACCTTCGATTCTCGAATCCTTTCAAATCCCATGCAACATTACTAGACCGAACTTTCAAAAAGTACGAGACGAAATTGTACTTCACATTCTGCCCCACAGTCCGATCCTTGCATAATTCTAAAATTTAAAATTGTACCTGCGGATCTTACATCATCCACGGTCTTATTTGGAATTGCGCAGGTGGAAGTTTACGCGTGTAAGTGAACTGAAGAATGTCAGCTTAATGTACGCAGGCGCATAAAAGAGGTCACTAATAATTGTGACCAATCACGAGTATGGAATTGGTACCGGCGCGAATAGTTGGTTATATCCTGTTACCTGTTCCTCAGCGCCCTCCGTGGAATGGGGATAGCGAGACGGTAACGTATTTTGACAATCATTAGCACAGTTCTAACCTATATGTGTCTCTACTGTGTCGCGCACTGTCGTCAAGCAGTGCGCAAAATCTCATTGGTGCTCAGATCGTAAAATACTACTTTCCGGCATCTAGGGATCGAGGTGGATATGCGATCATGATGGATAATCGTGCTCATTGTGGAGGTGGAACCACCGACCATCGTGAACGTGGGGTGGGCGACGCTTGCGCTGAAAAGGCTCCCCTACATAAGTATCGCCGGCCCGCTTCCACACCAGTATCGCAGATCGTGTTATCAAGCAACTACTAGCCTAGTAGTTGATCAGTACCGTCCTAGACAGCGCGGCGTATCTATCCGACCACGTACAGGTGATTCCTGGTGAGGCTTCCAAAGGTGTGTGGACCAATAAGAGGTGAGCTTTGTCCACTTCTCTTACGACTCGCGCAATACGGCACGATCCTTCGAGCGGATCTCACGAACCGTTCGAAACTAGACACGTTAGATAAGCAACGAGATCCATCGAGGTAAAGAATAATGGAATTGTTTCCTTTTCTTCGAGTTATTTCCTTAGTTCGAAATTATTTGTATTCGACGTACGTCGTACTTGATCGGTTTCCATCTTTCGTCGTACTTCGGGATTATATGCGAAGTGATTTATCGAAGGACGCGCGAGCCGTCGATAGGATTGGTAGAATCGTAGGTGGATCTCGGTGGATTTAATCGCTCGATTTTTTTGTTCGAGAAAATCTCACGATTCTGAGAAGATGTTGAATTTAATTCGGCAAGTTACATCGCGAAACTCGAGTTCGATTTCACGCGACAGTGTCAAAGAAGACGAGGAAAGTGTCTTACGCCTGTAGATCTTCGAAGGATAGAATTTCATGTTTGTTTTCGTTCACTCTTTCCGTCATCTTTTCTCGAAGAATCTATCGTGAATCTCGCGTTCGAAAAAAATCATCTCAATTTTCACTAACTGTTAACGGCTCCACCATTTTTTACACGTTCAATTACGGAAGTATCGTAGAAGCATCGTCTGTCCTATACGTGCATGCTCTCTGACTAATATGCCGAATGCACGCGGGTGTGCATCGAGAGGCAAATATGTGCGTACACGCGCAACTGCCTATGCAGACGATTTGAGAAACACGAGTGTGCATGTCCGGCATCCCTGTGTAACGTATTTTACGACGCACTAAGCACGCGTGGCAAAATATAACGGAGAGAAACATATCGATGTTCGAGCAAATTTAACCCATTAAGTACCAACTTTTCTCTATAGGGTTAAATATATTTTTTGCAAAATGTGCGCAATAATAGACACATAAAAAATCGATAAAATTTGAGTAGTCCTAAATGGGAACATTGGTACTTAATAGGTTAATATGTTTCTCCGATTAATATACAGACTATTTTTTCTTTCTTTTTCTTTTCATTTGAATCTTTAAGTTCCTTGAAAAAACTCGAACTTTTCCAACTTCCTCCTTAACGCTCAATTTGGCGCATTTAAGTAGAAAATCGTGCTTGTAAAAAAAGTGCTATAAACCTAGTGTTAAATATTATTTTTCCGATAACCCACGAGCGGTGACGTGGAAAGTGTACAAGTTGCTCCAGGATCGCGCGGAAATTGTGTTATCAATCCATGGTGCACTGCGCGAAAATGAGATAAAGTGTATACCCTGCACGAGCGATTGATTCGAGCGTTTAAAAATATATGCGAGTGGTACAGCACGAGAATATGGATACGGAATGGAGGCACAGCCTCGTCTGAAACGCTTCGCTACGAAGACCCTCCTCTGCCTCTTTCGTCGTGCAACCGGCAATTAGAAGAACGGAAAGGAATCGTTGGAAAAAAGTTCTCGCGACGGTCGTATAAATAAGCGATTGCCTGGATCACTCGTTCGACGCGATTTTCCGCCTTGGTCGAGTTGCGTAACGGAAATTCGTTCCGCGTATGCATTGTCACGTGAGCCACGCGAATTGACTCATGTAATTACGATGCGCGAAAGAAAAATGCTTTTCCTTTCGCGGCGAAGTTCACGTCATTTACCTTAGAACAGAAAGGAAAATTATTCGCTCGTAGTCGCGCGCAGTTTTTCGTCCTCCCTTATTCCTTCTTTTCTGCCGTACGGCACGCGCAATTCAACATTGTTCTTCCTAGCATGACTGGTTAAATGACCGTTTTTAAAATTTCCATTAGAATTTTCTATATAGGATAAGGTTGCGCAAGTCGCACCACTGTTTAATTCATGTCTTTTAAATATTGGGGGTAATGTCACGGTAATTGCGTCTTTTCCGGCAAAATTAGTTAAGTCCTTAATTAACAATATTGTCTCGCATCGTGTTTATTCTCGTGGATACTGTGGAAAGACAGGATCTCGACAAGAGAGAGAGAGAGAAATAGAGAGATAGATGCTACGATTTATATTTATTTTTTCTTAGGGAGTACGATTTTCGTAACCTTACTTTACAACGTGATTGCATCGGCTTTAAATTTCACGAGTTTTCCTGAAATATACGTATAATACACTTTTCAATATTTTAGGAAAAGACCTGAAATTTAAAGGCGATGCGATTACTCACTATGAACTATTCTTCTTAACATTAATATTCGATTGATAAAATAAGTTACAGAAAGATCAATTATTAATTATTTAGATACTCCGGCATAAGTTGCATAAGCTCGTTGTTAAAAATCAATTTCATAATCTGAGCAGTCGTTGTAGTCTTAAATGAATTGAAATAGGGACATCGACCTTATTGATATCGATAAATCGAAACTGAATCTGTTATACTTGTATGCGCAGAAATAGGGACACGTTATGAGTAGATATACGGACACCGCGATTTTTGATGAGTAGAAATTCGTTCGTTTCTTATATTGCATTTAATTAACAATTATTCATAATAAAAGTCTTTAAAATGATATTTTTTAAATTTTATATGTAGTACGACTCCTGACACGATAAGCGACCAACTTGTTCGCTAATTGTTACTGAAAATAATAATTTAAACTACTGTTTTTAGTATCGTTTGTCTTAAATGAGTAGAAATAGGGACATTGACCTTATAGGAAATTCTAATGGAAATTTTAAAACTGCCGTTTGTATGAATAGTATTAAGCAGTTCACACGTGAGCGAATTAAGATCACCGAGAGATTTTCGCTTCTTATCGATCATCGCGAGTGACGTCGATTCAAATGTCGCGGCCCGCGCTCTTGATTGGTCAGTGCTTCGCTCGTTATTACTCTAAATAAAATGAACGCGGGAAGGATGGAGGGAGCAGGTCTCGATATCCTGATTCGATTCCACCACCCCTCCCGGTCCAGGACGACCAAACGAATTCAAAACGTCACTGACCCACATAGCAGAAATAGAAGCTGTTCCATCTTGTATAAAAATATGATTCACCCTTCGCAATCGTAAGGGTCGATTACGACTTGGGACGAAGAGGAGTAATTTTAGATTCGGTCGATCCGATATTCGACACTCTTATCCAAGAAGATTTTTTTTCTTGAAACAATCTGAAATTTTTCTCATCTCAGATTTTTTTCGACAAACGATTCGTCGGTGGAGGTCCATATTAGATACGTTCCAAGCTTCCGGTGATCGTCCAGTGTCACCACAGAGTACCGAGTAATTTCAAGGACCGTGCGAATCGACTAGGTAACACCTTGTCACGATAGTCTTAATCACGTAGAAGACTGCGATAGACGTGGAACGTGCGGTAACGCGACAGCAGTGGCGACGTGTGTTTCCTCCGTTACGTCGACGTCGCGATAACTTCAGCTTTTTAACTGCATTTCGTTTACTCCTACGTAGTACCAACAAGCGTGCACACTGAACGCGCATATTCGACGAAAATGCGATCTCCAAGCTCGGTAGATTTTTTTTTTTCTTCTTCATTCTCCGTGCAATTTCGTCTGCGGTCGATTTTACGCATAAACTGTCCAAGAGGCTAATTGTAAACCGTTCGAGTCATGTTAGTTGAAATTTACGAGACAAAGGAATTTTGCTTGCGTGCCACCTTTTGTCGCTCTTCCGGTGCAGCCAGTGACCAATTACGTTTTTAACGAATCGTCGTTCATTAAATCCTAATTATCCAGTTGCTCCGAAGTAGCAAATCCAGCTACGTGAAGCGATTAACTTCGAATCTTCGTCGGAGCGCGCGCGTGTCTACCAAGGTCGGTGCTTCTACGCGCATTGCATTAAAATGCTCCACTCGCTTTAATGCCATGCTTCAAACGATGCTTCTATTTTTCGAGATCAATTTCCAATGCTCCACGTGGCTCACTGAAATTCCCATTAAAATTCTCCTCTCGTAAATCTCGTGACGGAAAATCGACACCATTTCATCATTTACCGGAGATTATTCGTTAGTCGGATTAACCGAGGGGTCCCCGATAAGTGGCTTATTAGCTCGTTAAAACAGTTGTTACATAATTATTCAATTATCGATTTCAATGGTGTCCGAAGGACTCTCCTGTCTTAGGTGTCGAATTCTCGTTACGCGCTCATTCACGGCCTGCTTTTTCTCCGGTGGGTGCGTCGTAAGAGCTTTTTCAGAAGAAAGGAGACTGTATACACGAGGTTTTGAAAGGCGCATTAGAAATTCATCTCTCAAGCGGGAATGGCTGAAAGCCACGCAATTACGCAGCAGATTTCCAAGCTGCTGCGGTTCCGGGATGATAAAACGGAAAGCATCCAGACGTATTTTAAAATCTTACGAACGACGAGCTTGATCTTTTAATGCATGACTTTTATGACATTAAACCTGTCAATTGAATGCATTTCTTTGTCACATATGTAAGTCTATAGTGTACAGGAGTGAGGGAGTAATATTATAGGAATATCTCATTAAATGTGCCGTTTGCTTTGAAAGTGGCCTAAGTCCATTTTTTTTTAAAAAAATGAAATATCACATAACATTAAATTATTGCACTGAATTATTTACGAATGATGTGATATCTTATTTTTGTTTAAAAAAACAGACTTTGGCCACTTTCAAAATAAACGGCTCAAACGATGCATTAAATGATTCTCATTACACGGATATTACTAATCAGAGGCATAATTCGCAATGCTGTATTTCTGCAACAGTATGCATTAACATTTTGACTGCCATGTTGATCATGTAACCGCAACTTGTTTTTCTCGTGGCGCCACGGTGGTCACCGGTGACTTCCAAAAAAAATCATGAGACAAATGATATTAATCGGAATTTACAGCAGTTTAAAAGATCATATGTTAACAAGAAAAAGAAGCTCAAGAAAGATGCAAAGTGTGGCGTCACGGGCCATCCATGGAAAATCAGCGTGGCAGTCAAAGTGTCAAAGTGTTAAAGGGTTAAGAGGTTCGCAAACAGTCGCGAACAGGGCCACACGATGTAGCACGATGTTCGCACCCGAGAGGATCTTTACGATGGTGACAGATTAACCGAACAATTATTCCAGACCTGTACCGGGATTCTGTAGCTCCGTAACAACAAATATCGCAATCGTTATCCATCGATATCGATGATTATCGCAAAAGCTTAGGGTTAGGGTATAATTAAATTATGTAACTAAACGTCGTTCCCTTAGTACAGAATTGTCCAAAATTTGCTGGTTTCGACGCTTTTCGGAATGTAACGATTTAGATTATCAAGAGTTGTCGATGACGACTAGTTAGCGAATAACCTTTTGCGATAATCATCGATATCGATGGATGACGATATTTGTTGTTACGGAGTTACAGAATCCCGGTACTGTTCGTCCAGTCTGTTCCCAGCGTCACGTTCTTCTCTCGTTCTTATACAATATCCGTAAGATCATAAAATCGTTTGGCAGATCCTGAGATTACGATACGGATCGGACGCGTGTACGATCGTCTTTACACACGCTTTGCGCGCCAAACTTCGCATCAGCTGTTCCGTTCACCCACACCGGCTCATCGTCGCGCGCCCGCGCGTGTTGACTGCGATTCATGATTCCAAGCACCCGGGGACCATCCGTTTACGATAGACATTTGTTTACAGAACGTAATAGACATATCCCACTGTTTTCAACCGGCTCACTCCGATATGTTTTGCCACGCGAGCTTAGCGCGTCGTAAAACACGATACAGAGGGACGCCGGACGCGCACACTCGCGTTTCTCAGATCATCAGCACAAGCAACTGCGCGTGTGTGCACATATTTGCCTGCCGATGCACACTCTCGTGCATTCGGCATCAGTGAGAGAGCATGCACGTATAAGACAGAGGATGCTTGCAACGATGCTTCCGTAAACAGAGCGCTTGAACCTGTTACCATCGGACATTGGAGGAAGCGTCATTAGCTAATCTTTAATTATGAGCCAAGCGTCGAAGCACGGCTGACCGACCGAATGAACTTATCCTGGACTCATTCTAAATGAAGTAAATCAAATGGAATCTTCAAAATGCATTCTATATCGGTACAAATAAATAAAATCCACCGGTTACTCGTGTCAGTCGGCTACTTCAACAAAAATCTTTCGAACTCTCAACTTCTCTATAAATCTTACCATTCACCATTTTATCTTTTTTCCATTCATCGAGGAACGAAGAACTTTTGCATCCTTCGTAGTTCCCACGCACTTCCAGACGAAGGTTCCTTAAAATCGTCGACCTATCGACCTACATCCCTCAGCGATTGAACCTCGTCAAGGTCAAGCACCCTAAACTTTAACTTGGCTCGTACTTCATCAACCACCTCCACTTTCCACCCTTATCCCTCGTCCATCGTGCGGATTTGTTTTCGCAGGTCTCCATGGCGATCGAACGCCGTCGGGCTCTTCCCTCCGGCGAATCGATCGTGCTCCTTCGTATATTATTAGGGTCGTGTGTATCCGCGCGTGCAGATAAAGCGTCCCGACGTCTCGTGCGAGCGCGACGGATATCAGCTCGTGTCGCGGTTTCACGGGTGTGTGACGTCGGCGCGCGCGTCTGCCGTGCTACTCTCCCACGTAATGATCGAGCGTCGGCGTCGGCGTCGGCGTCGGCGTCGGCGTCGGGCGGCGCACCCCCGAAACAACGTGGAATGCTTCATTCGCGAGGATGAAAATAAAAAGGGGAGAAGTGTGTCACGCGACGCGGACGCGAGCGTAGGCCACACAGTGGGTTAGGGCGACACCCTCGAGTGCCACCGCGACGCGACGCCGACAACCCTCTCTCCTCCCGCGGAACAGAGGGATACTTTGTGCGCGAGTATC
The DNA here is from genome assembly GCA_944319695.1 of Tiphia femorata. Classification (NCBI taxonomy): domain Eukaryota; kingdom Metazoa; phylum Arthropoda; class Insecta; order Hymenoptera; family Tiphiidae; genus Tiphia; species Tiphia femorata. Next base: position 7,255,851 of record OX090899.1, read on the forward strand.
GCGAGGACGATTTCATAACGATCGATAAGGATCGACTATGGTGACTCGCACGAGGTAAATGGACCACCATCGGCGCTTGTTTCCACGAGAGAGAACGCACGGTGAAGGACCCTGCTGGAGCAAAGAGTTTTGTGGAAATTAATTCGAGTTAATTTGCCACGGTGGGGAATAATTGTCCGAGAAGGTATAATTCCGGTGTTCGTTTCGCATGGGTTTAACCCTTCGTTCGGCACATGTCTGGTGAGTCACATTCGTGATCCACGAGTCTGGCCAGACTCCGTACACATTTTCATATATTTATAAGTAAATATTGGGTTTTTGGTGATCAATTGTTAACGCTTTATCGACCGGTAGCCGATTAATCAGCTTCTTGTCGCCGATGATCATTGACCGATAGTTTACTAATGGTTTGCCATGAGAACCGATACTTCGTTATCAATTATGGATATAGAATTGTTAGATTCTACCGTAAGCTCTACATTGACATATAATATTGAGAACGGTACATGGTCGAAGAGTGAATCAATAATCTTTGAACTTTTCTGTATCTGCGGCCGAGCGCCCGGTGAGAAGCGCTTAGAATGTTGAATCACTACCGGTCGGTGAAGTGTTAAGCTTGTATAAGTTTTTTCGTCCTGATTCTTCGTAGATCGAATAGGTAATAAAATTTTTGGGAAGGTACGCGAAATTTCAAGTCGCTAGGTCAATTAGACGTATATTTAAATTCCAATTACAGTCGAAAAAGGTCTGGCCAGACTCACGTGCCAAAACGGTGGGTTAATTCATCCGATCGGAGTACCGGGCGTGGGTCGATGGGCTCGGGGTCAAGGACACAGTCTGGTGTTTTTCGTTGTTTTTTCAAAGTAATTTCGAGTTTCACGAAGATAGGCTCGTTGCGTCTATCTTCGATTGTCAAGCGGCCAGCATATCTAATCGAGGACGGCGCCCTCGTTTAACCGATTTCGATTGCTTTTATCTCTCGGGACTTCACGTCCCTCGTGTTATTTCCGTCGAATGTCCGGGGTGGAAAAAGAGCTTTGTCTCTCGTTTGGCGGAGAAAAGTAACGAGGGGCTCTCCTGCTACGTTCTTTAGTCATTCTTCCTGGTAGGATCTTAATCGCTCTCGTTTACCATTCTCCAGTGGCATGTGGACCTGCTTCCGCTTGGAAACCAGTCACCGTAAAAGAGTAACTGATTAACTAATGAAAAAGGACAAAGGCGGTGCCGGCCTTCGCTCCAGTTTTCCTTTTTCTTTCTCCTACCGTGGACGAATCATTCCATCCACCTGACTCTTTTTTTTTCTCTTTACCGATCGCGTCCTCGGGTAATTGTAATCGTTCTTTTCAAATCGTCGACATCACTGGCATTGTTATGCAAACAAGTACTCACGAGATCACTGTACGAAATACTTCCGCGTAGCCAAGGAAAAAAATATGTTTTTCTCTGGGCGAGAGATAGGGCACGTTATATTACCTCATCGCATGTTGCCGATAAGACAAGAATCCGACGAGTCGTACTGCGAAAGCATATGGTCGGATCGAAGAATTTTTTCTCTTCAGTTTTTTCTCTCGCTTACGGATCGAGAGGTAATCTCACTTAAACCGGGTAGAAAAAAATCGTCGAAAAATAATATCTGTGGGGTTTTGTCTTCGTTCTTTCTTTCCTTATTTCTTTCTTCCTCTCTCTACTTCCGCACGCTTTCCTCCTTTATCGTAAGATTTCGGAGCGCGACGGTGTCGAGCTCGAGCAACGAGAAGGGTGCTCCAAAACACCTCTACGAACCTGGCGATAACGACATGGGTATTTTCTAGGGGTGTGCGAGTACTCGTAATTTACGAGTCGAGCCCACACCGGTTCGCTTCCTCGAGCCGAGTCGAGCGTTCGAATTTTTCAAGTTACTCGAATCGGCGAACTGCTTGAATAAGATTCGAACCACCCGAATTGGCGAACTGCTTGAAAAAAATTCGAACTACTCGAAAACTTCGAACTGGTTGATTATTCGAACTACTCGAATACATTCGAACTACTCGAATATTATCGAACTACCCGAATATTATCGAACTATAATGTTCGAGTAGCTCGAATGTATTCGGGTAGTTCGAATATTCGACCTGTTCGAAGTTTTCGAGTAGTTCGAATTTTTTTCAAGCAGTTCGCCGATTCGAGTAACTTAAAAAATTCGCACGCTCGACTCGGCTCAACTTGTCGATTATTACTTGACTCGAAATTTGAATACTCGAATAAATCGAGTACTCGCCCACCCCTAGTATTTTCCACGTTTCGAGATGGAGATAATTCTCCAAATGAAGACGATCGTCTTCTCATTTCCCTCTCATCCGTCCTCTCTGCTTTTCTCTTTCTCTCTCCTTTGCAACCAAAGCACACTAACCGCTTTGATCGGGTGGTGCACTCGCGGATCGTATCGACCGTGGTGCGCGTCTACTCGCGAAGTATAAAGTTCCCCATGACTTCTCCACGAAAGTAGGGTGAATGTATCGACTGCTGCCGGATAGGTAAAGCCGAACGAGAACCCACGAGCACCCGATGGACGCGTGCGCTCCATCGTTCCACCTCCTCGTCCACGTAAACGCCACGCGATGTCCACTCCGCGAAGCGTGGTGTTTAAAGGTGGCGTTTAACCGCGGTCGGTGCGGTCATCGAGAAGAAGCAAGAGAGAGAAAGAGAGAAACGATTGAGGACCCGTCGCAAGCGCACGGCCGTTTTACGCGTTCGTTAATAAGCCTCGACTACCCGCTAATAGTCCGGTGAACCAAACCACCTCGTAAATGTTTGCGGTCGGGCGAGACTCTTCGTCTACACGTGTCACTAGAGGATCTTTCGAATGAAGAAGCTGAGAGAAGGTGAGATGGTGAGAAAGATGGACGGATAAATTAATTTCTTTGGACCACGAGCCAACGATCCATCTGCCAAATAATAAATTAACTCGTATTCGCTCCGAGGATCTTATCGAGGGGAGTGACGAAGGGGTTTTTGTTAGGGGTGCTGCGAGAGTGGTCTACCAGAGAGACGTGCCCGTGAGAATTTTGGAAACGCGCGTAAATACGTATAATGTAGTGATTAGTTGGCTGAACTTCCGTATCCGACCCTTATCCGATATTAATAATTTTACAGGTAAGTAGCATTTACTAAATTTAGTCGAACGCCACAAATGCGATTTAAGGAAACACCTGCTTTCCGAGATATTGAATTTTTTAATTACGTTTAAGTTTTTAGATTTTTACGTAAAGAAAAGACTACAATTCAAAAATGTTTTGCCGAAATGTTCTTCTAACAAAATTGGCGGTCTCCTCTCCAAAAAAAAGATATTCAATGTTAAAGTTGAAATATAAATGTGATAAGTGGAGATTGATCTAACCAGAAAGGTCTACCACGCTCTCATTTTAAATTATTTTTTTATTACACAGGTGTGCCGTGCCTAACCTGATATTTTGTAGAATTTCAGTCTTCCTCTTACGTAAAAATTTCCAAAATTCTTGATTTAATCGTGTAATTTTAAAATTTAACCCTTAACGGTCGTAAGTCACCTCTAACGTGACAAATGTGCTTTGTCGTTGTGGTCGTATATCACGTGGAAGGTGACAAGGTGGATACAGGTGTACCTACGTTTTTATATTAGAAGAGACCTTCTAAATAAATTTACACTGTACTCTAATTAAACAAAAATAACAAATGATGATTTATTGAACGGTTATAATTTCTAACAAAAATGTTATAAATTATACTATAAGAGTACTGAAGATTTTTCGCATATTTACTGAAATCAGCTACAACCTAGTGAGAATCACGTATGAAAAGCTAGTGACCGATAAGGGTTAATATATCAGAAACCAGGCGTTTCCTTAAATTCGCATTTATGGCGTTCGACTGCATTTGGCAAATGCTACGTACCAGTAAAATTTGATTAAGATCGGACAAGGCTCGGATACGGAAATCTTACCGATTAGTTTACACGCGAGACGTAAATAGGGTTCTCTCGTGAGCGCGAGCACGGGACGAATTTTGTCTCGTTTCTCAAGGAAACGAGAAGGAGGGAGAGGAAAAAGGGCGGCAAGAGTGGAAAGAAGTTCAATGACGAAGGACACTGCGGGATCACACGAGAATTCCCGTGCGGTCTTGTTAATTGGCGGTCTAAAGGTCGATCGGCGATCACGCGCAATGAGATCAGGTTCGCGATGCGTGCGCGTTGTTATTGGCGAACTAATTAGCGTCGAGTAACGCCGTCTAACGCTCGCCGGAAGTGGCACTTTACGCGCCCGCGAGGAAGTTCGCGTATAATTAACGAAGTTTTTGTTATTTAACCCGCGTGAGCGATGACGACACTTCTCTCACACTTCGTGGACTTTTCTCAGCTCTTCCGACAGCAGCCACGCTTCTTCGATCGCCCAGATCGTCGTAGTAAAGTTGATGTAAAGTTTCGACCTAGTTATGGCTTTCCAAGCACCTGATTGACCCTGGAAAGATGTACTCTAGGAACGCGTGGAAGCGTGTAAATACACTTTACATTCCTTTGGAGAGTAAATTTCGCGAGAAATTTTTAACGACCGTGCTCGACCGTAACGATCGAACGAGAGTCGACTTAACGAGCATTGGAAATTTCGTGAAAACGTCGGTGAAACGTAACTTCAACAAGTTCACTCCACTATTATCCACCAGGTGGTAATTCAGCGCAACGCGTCGGTATCGTTGGCGTTATCTGAAATGGGAAAATGATGACCGGTGTAAGGAGATAGCAGCCAGAAGGCTTTTCCTAGGTGGAAGATAAGGCGCCACGAGAACCGTGACACTGAATTTACTTTCGTCGTGGAACGACCGCGACGACGGTACTCCAACGAAACTAATCGATACGAAATCTAGCTTGATCTAGCGCGAACGAGCTATTAACGAGGCCGAAAATATAAACACCGTTGATCTTTGCACCGGGCCACTATCGTCGTGCAAACACCCTCGACCGATTCTTCGTCGAGATTCTCGGTGACGAAGGGACCTTGCGCTCTTCGTCCGCCGAAGAAGCTCGTCAACCCGCTCAACCACTTTTACTATTCTTCTGTTGGACCAAATCCAATTTCTCACTGTGCATCCGCATTGTCCCCGTGGACTCGTCGGTAGGTAAATTCGCGAAGATTACAATCGTTGCAACAATATTCTACGGTAGCCGAATAATGTCACGGCTGTCACCCGGAACAGTGGCGTGCCACGACAAATGACTCACGAAAAGTGTAAATATAGGCATTAATATACAGTGCGCGTCATTCCACGTGGCAAAATTTTAACGTAAAATTTAGGACAGCGTGGTTTAGAGCAGCGATGGCGAACCTGTGACCCGCGCAGGCGTTTTAAATAAATTTTTTACTTATTAATTTAAATTTTTTACGTACTAAACATTTTATTTGTAAAAGTAATTTTTAACCGACCTCTTCACTCCCTTTCCAAGTGATCGTCGCTGAGTTAGTGACCCACGAGCCAGTACTAAAAAAAAAATAATTAACGAAATTTGACCCACTTCTTAAAAAGGTTCGCCATCACTGGTCCAGTTGGGTAGTCCTGCGATACAATAATCGTTTAATACTACCCCGGCGCTCCCCACTCGGAGAGCCAATTTGCGTTTACTGCACCCGCCGCGGTGCGACGACGTTCCTATTTTCGAAAACAATCGTCTATATCGTGAGGCCACTAGTTTCCGAACGATTCGTCCGACCGCAGTAGACACGTACCATTCTCTCGAGCTACAGTCGTTCGACGATCGTCGTTTCGTTCGGAAGGAAGACAAAAAGAGAGACACGAGGAGGGTGGCACGCGAATGAAGATCCTCGATCATTAGCAGGGCAACGATCTCACCGCAGGTATTTATATCGGTTTAGAAGAATTAGATTCGATTGGATTTCGGCTGCGTAAGTCTGTCCTATTATTTGAATTGAATTGAATTAGATTTTGAAAGAAAATCTGAATTTTACGAAAAATCGTCGACAACCGTTCCCTTGTCACTTTCAAGAGCAACCGATAAGTCCCGCTTATCAAGCTGTTATCACATTATCTGACGCATACTGGCAACGCGTGCGGCTCGTACGACTCGCATATTTTCAAAGGTCGTGCGTGAGCGGTAGCCGAGACTGCATTTGATGTATCGTCGGTTTGCGCCTGTCGGGCCGAGCTTTTTTACGATTAACGTTTCTGGTAACGCTCGTTATCCATCTGTAGCGATTTCCAAAGGAAGACGCCACTTCACGGTCACTGAGATATTTCTAGAAGGTTCAGCAGTAGTGGCGCACACTAAAACTAAGGGCGATCGGTTTCTGTTTTTTTGACGTCACGCTCGAGTCGAGACGTATTCGAGACTAGAGATGGTCTGCCAAGGCTTGCAGCTTCTCCATCTATCATTTTTATGTGACGTCGCATTTTCTCGCACTGGCTACCGCAGCACGGACTCTCCTCATGCGGATAGCCGCTGGAGGAGAAGTTACTGGTAGAAAGGGAAGATTTTTTTCCACGGTGGAGGTATCGCAGAGCATTTCTCCTAGGGTTGCCAGGTCAAAAAATCGGATAGTCGGACATAACAGACTATTTGGCCGGACATTCGAATCAAAAACCGGACAAATATGTAAAAAAACAAATTTCATGGAATAATTCGAAGAATAACTAATAGGCATTGATCATCTTTATTTCTATAAAATTAAAAAAATGTGACATACACGCGAACGAGTGAGGAAAGGGCACCAATGGAACGACCTCTCTCGGCTCGCGATGCGCTGCGTGCCTCGATCGGTAACCGGTTCGTTAGTAAAACTATCAATTACTCTAAATATTCAAGTATCAAAATTACAAATATAAAAAGCTGGACGTCGACTATTTTTGGCCGGACAAACAATTAAAAAGCCGGACACCTGGCAATCCTAATTCCTACTCGGGACCACTCCTCGCCGAACAGTGGAAGAAACGTCGTTGTACAAAGAAAATCAATTACCACTAGTCGTTAAATCCATATCATTATTTGGTCGGACGTCCACTATACGTGCAATATTAGGAGAGACGGAACCCTCTTCTTAACAGTTTCATAAAAGAACTTTGGATTTCGCAAGGCATTCGAAGCCCGGGGACTGTTGTACGATAATGCGCGCGTTGGACGGCACCGAGTGTCAGTGACCCGACGATTTAATTAGATAAACTCAACTAGACGGCTTATCTACGAATTACGATAGAAAAATATTTTTGTTTTACGTTAACGCTTGCACGAACGATCGCACGGAGTCTACGAAAAGTTTCAACTTCCAAATAATCGTCCGCGTATCTCGTTTGCCTCCGTGTGCCCTTCTTTCTTTTATCCGCTCGCGAAATTGTAGCGTGCCGTGGAGAGCACGAGGAATGTCAAGGGCTCCTAAGGGTTACCTAGAAAGGAGAGCTTTCGCGGAATCCCTGGAAGCATATTGTCGCAATTAAGGCCCTCTTTCTCTCGTAGCGGTCGCTGCCAATGTTTGAGGTTCCGTGTAAACCAAGCGTTTGGCAAAGTTACAAGCGGGAGCGCCATGCCACGAGTCACGTCGTCGCGTAGTAAGAGATCGCACCAGCAATCGCCAGGGGATTTGTATATATAGCGAAGTAGCTTGCGTAGGAAAAGTACCATCAGAATGCATTTTGCGAAAGTGAAGGCGGTCGGCCCCACGAGGTCGGCGCGAGGGTAAGGCCACCGGAAAATTGCAGGGAACGGCTCGCGTGATGGACGAGGCACGGCGAGGTCAAGGAGCGACTGGGCTCGTGGCGTAAAAAGCCTCGTATGCTAAACCAGGTACACGCTAGGACCTTTAAAAACCGAGACCATTTTGGTCGAGGACTTTTTCGCGAGTGGAGGCTCCCGCTTGGGGAAAAATGTTCGAGGACCGTTTTAATCACGTAGTCGTTAGTGTTTGCCAATGTTAACGCTTTCACAGCCGCGCTGATTTTCCATGGATTTTCCATGGATTTTCCATGGCGCCACACTTTGCATTTCTTTGTCCTTTTTTTCTTCGTTAACATATGATCTTCTAAACTGCTGTAAATTGCGATTGGTATAATCATTTTTTAAATAACTTTTCCGGAGGTCACCGGTTGTGTGTGGCCGGTCACGAATGTCCGTCGTGGCAGTCAAAGTGTTAACACTAGAACTACCAAGCTGGTCAAAATAACTGGTGAACAAAAGCAGTTTCCATATAAAAAGAAAAGTAAACGGCAGCTCAGTGATAAAATAAACGCTCTCTCTGTTAAAATGAGTGGTCAACGGAAGATGTTTCCATGCGAAAACTAAAATTGGTAGTTCTAATGTTAAAGAGAAATTCTTGTGAAAGATTGACGCACCCGGTTATTATGACTGGTCGGTACTTCTAGTGTTAATGCTAGTGACATTCCTTCGTTTGAGAACAGAACCCGTCCACTCGTCGTCTTCTCGACTATCAAACATATCTGCGATAGACACCAACTACCGTGGGTGAAATAGTCGCGGGTGGAAAGGAGCACACTTCCATCTTCACTTCCTCCTCCTCCTCCTACACAATCTCCTCGACGATCTCCGCACGACGCGAGATGGCAAGTGTCGAGTGGCGCGGCTAAATGAATAGAAGGTGGAGAGCGAGATAGAGAAAGAGAGAGAGAAGGATCCTTGGCAGTGAACAAAGGCGTGTGTAAAAGGTGCCCTTGATACGCGCCCGGAAATAGTTGGCACAGCACGACCGCGCGACCCTCTTCTAGAAGGCGCGCGCGCGAGTGCGGGAGAAGGTGGCGACCCTGAAGAATCTTCCATTGTGGGGTCTTCCTTCTCTAGTGGCTATCCAGAAATTCCATCGATCCTTTTTCTAATTCTTCTTACCCTAGGACTCGAGTGACGACGATCCTTGAAGCTTCGACGATCCTTGAACCTTTGATGATTTTTTGGAGTACGATCAAACTCGAAAATTATCGTCTCTCTTTACCTCCTTCGGCATAAAAAGGAACTCGATTTCCAATAGTCCAGGATTTTTCGAAGGATCAATCGATAGAAAGGAAAGATCAGGATCAAGGTCCCGCGTTGATTGTGTCGCGAAGCTTGGATTCTCCCGTAAGGAAGGGCTAAACTTTCTTAAGCTCTTGAGTACTGAATTATTTGACGATTTTTATGCCTAAAGAACGGATTTAATTTGATGCTATATGCAAAACTCAACGCCTGCTTCTTAAATTCAGATGACGAGTCTGACTCGTCCACCGTAACTTCGTCCAAGTAAGCAGATGACGAGTCTCACTCGTCAAATGTACCCAAAGGGTTAAGCAGACGGAACACCCCCGAGGCCCGAATAAAATTAATGACCTCCCTGTCTGTTTCGTGGCTTCTTTCAATTTGCCCTGTGAAGGGTGCCCAGCGTGAGGCGCCCTACGGTAGTCAATTCGAACCTAAAACCGTCGCGGAAAACTACCGCTTGGGATTGAAATCTTCCCGAGAACCAGTTGTTAAAAAATGAGAAAATCCAATTTCACTGATCCATGTGAAACGGGTAAAAATTCGATCTTCGTAAATATCCACCCTCGTTTCTTCGTCCCGTCTTCTAAAATTTCTCTACACGAATAAACCAGTAAAGAACGACTCGGTCGACTTCTTCCTTCGAAATCGAACTTGGCGCCTTGCGAATTTCCGAACGATGTATTTTCATTGGAATCCACCTTTTCGTCTTTCTACTGGAAGCGAGAGGATCGATGCACTCTCCTCTTCTCATTGTTGCAGCGCGACGGTGGACGTTCCCGCGTTTTATTCGATTTCTCGCCGGATATATTCGAACGAGGCTAAGTTCTTAAACGAAGGATCTATATAAGGACCATTGACTGATGGCGAGTGTAGGTCAGTGGAGCGCTTTAGCGTGCCACGGCTTTTGCCCGCACACAGTTCGCGGCGCTATCGTGCGACCCGATAAATTTGTAACATTATAACGCGCGAACGTGAAAAGCTCTCTAACGACGCTCGACAGCATTGCAGCGCGATACTCCAAGCTTGCTTATCATCCCGACAGAATCTCAGGGAATTTCCATTCCAAGGGCTCTCGCTTCATCCCTGATATCAAAATCTTCAATGGCATTTTTGTTTTTAACCCTTTGAGTGCTGAATACTCGCGGCCTATGCCGGTCCGTGCGGACGGTGACGATCGTTGTGGACGGAATACTTTTTCGCTAGACTGAACTCTGTTGATTAATTATTCAAGGTACAAATAGTAATAAGTTATAGCAATCGTTTTGCACGAGATTAAATAATTAAAGAGCGTTATTACCATGCTGTTACTAAAGAATGCAGCTTTTATAAACACCACTGACTTAGTGACCCACGAGCTAGTAAAAAAAAAATAATCAACAAAATTTGACCCACTCCTCAAAAAGGTTCGCCATCACTGCATTAGGGAAAAAGCTAGTCTATCTGGGTCTGTGGAGTCACGTGAACAAAAAGATACTCAGTTTTCGAGACTAGACGAAAATTTTATTCCACGTTCACTTCACTTTTACTGCAAAAATCCTTGCCTTTTCTACATGCCTATACGTTTTCATTCGATAACAGAAGAAGGGTACCGTTGGAAGAGTGCATTGGAGTTTAACCCCTTTGAGTGTTAAATACTCGGGGCCTATGCAGTCTGTACAGACGGCGCGCGGCTAGTGCTGACGATCGTTGTGGACGGAATAGTTTTTCGCTAGACTGAACTCTGATTAACTATTCAAGAAGCAAATAGTAATAAGTTATAGTAATCCTTTTGCACGAGATTAAATAATTAAAGAGCGTTATTACCATGCTCTTACTAAGGAATGCACTTGTATTCATCTCACACAAAAGTGACTGTAATATTTCTATGTAGGTGATTGAAAGAATCGACAGACGCATATATGCGCCTTCAGTCCATGCCGATAACACAGAGTAAACGCATATATGCGTCCTCAGTCCACACCGATAGCTCAGAGGGTTAATCACGCTTCTATCGATCCTCCGCGTACTTTCTATACCACACGTCAGGAGAAACGTCGAGAAGCATCGTGGGACAGCGGGCCTTTTTGAAAACATTAAGGAGCTCGAAATCTCGAATTACGCGCGTCGAGTTATCTTCGATTGTGCAGTGACGCGCTTTCGACTTATCCTCGAGAGAAAAAGAACTGGAGGGATAAGGATTATTGTTATCGTGGAAAGTTGTTAGTTTCAAAATTCTCTCGCAACAATTGATAGTTGTGACGCGCTTTCGACTTATCCTTGAGAGAAAAAGGACTGGAGGGATAAGGATTATTGTTATCGTGGAAAGTTGTTAGTCTCAAAATCCCCTCGCAACAATTGATCGTTGCTGGGGAATTTTATCGGTTGCGCGCGTGTCAGGGTCAGCCGAATTTTACACGTGAACGAGGAGTGGCCTCTTTTTTAACGAGGAACTCAAGCCCGAGGTAGCTTATCACGTGATTCTTTGGCCATGTGAAAAGCTTCTCTGTACGTCCAGGATATCGTATGATAGATCGACGCTTCGATGCTCGTGCGTCGCATGACAAAATCACTTTCCTTCCTGGTTCCGGAGTCATAAACATTAGGTCCTCGTTAGACGTGCCATTAGAGAGGTTTTCGGTGAACATTCGAATTACGAGAAGTCTAAAGCGGTGGTGAGCATCTACGATACGTCGGACAGGGGATTATCGTGGACGGGTGATTTTAAATCAAACGGTTGAATTTAAGTTAAAATACGGTAGATTTTAAATTAAATTCAGTGATATTCTCCGACAGTTGTAGATATTTCCGGGTTTCTGTAACAAGTGAGTAAATGCTAAATATTCCACTAGTTTCAAGAGGGACGGCAGAGGTGGAAGATTTTTTTAACGGAGCGAAAAAGAGCCAATTTCTTAATTATTATTTTTAAATTGAACCGTTCTCTTGCTATGCGAAGCAAAATTTTGGAAATCATTCTATCTCTGGAGAGTTCGCCTTACACGTGCCATTCCAAGTAAAAGCGTGCCATTGCATCTTAAACTTGAGAATATTTATAATTCGATGATCGCAATTTCTTCTACTTTCTCCTCTTTCGCTCGTCCCTCTTCTCTCTCTCTCTCTCTCTCTCTTTTTCTCGCCATCTCGCTCCTGTCCTCGTTCGCATATCTATTCGTCCCACGTTACTTCCCGTTCCATTCTTTCACTTTTATTTCGTCGTTGCCGGAGGAACACGATCTCTCGTATTCGCGTGAGATATCGAGATGTAAATGTCCTGAGCATCGTGGATGCCTTCTTCTATCCAGGAATTTTTGTCCCCTCCGCCTGTTTGAAGGGGCGATAAAAAAGGTCAAACGTACAAAGTGATTTGGCAATCGCGAAACGGTTGCTAACGGGCCAGTAGTTGTATTCCACCGGTTCTCACGTGGACCCGTTAATTGCGCATCCAAAGAGTTTGCAATCAAACTTTGCGTAATTAACCGTGCATACTTGCGCAACAGTTACCAACAGGATCCTTATCAACAATTATCGTGATCGCGGAGACCCGCGATTTATAGAAAGGACGTCGGGAACTCTCGTCTCGATTAAAATTCTCAAGAACGCCTTATTAACCCTTTTGGGTACGGATATATTCTAGAAGATTTTTCTACGCTTGGAACAGTTTGAATTTGCTCGAATTAAACTCGTGATTCGTAACTCAGGCAAAACAAGTGCTATTTGGGTCAAATATAAGGTCAATGTCCCAATTTCTACTCAAGTCCTGATTTCTACTCACTATGAACTATTCTTCTTAACATTAATATTCGGTTGATAAAATAAGTTACAGAAAGATTAATTATTAATTATTTAGATACTCCGGCATAAGTTGCATAGGCTCGTTGCTCGCTAGGTAACAGCTCGTTGTTAAAAATAAATTTCATAATTCGAGCAGTCGTTATAGTCTTAAATTAATTGAAATAGGGACATCGACCTTATTGATATCGATAAACCGAAACTGAATCTGTTAGACTTGTATGCGCAGAAATAGGGACACGTTGTGAGTAGATATACGGACAGCGCGATTTTTGCCGAGTAGAAATACGTGAATTTCTTGCGTTGCATCTAGTTAACAATTATTCATAATAAAAGTCTTTAAAATGATATTTTTTTAAATTTTATATGTAGTACGACTCCTGACACGATAAGCGACCAATTTGTTCGCTAATTCTTGCTTAAAATAATAATTTAAACTACTGTTTTTAATGTCATTTGTCTTAAATGAGTAGAAATAGAGACGTTGACCTTACCCAAATGGTTAACCTCACGAAATTTAAATTGACAATTGTCGAATAGTACCCGGCGAAATCTGCCACGGACGATCTTAATTTAAATCCATGACCCGACGCAGGTCGAAATCCGCCACGGAATTCGAATCTTACCATTTACACACTTACCACGCCAGATTCCATTATTACGTAATAAAAGCGCGGATGGAATTTTTTGTTCGCGAACTCCGAGCAATACTTTCTTCACCGCGGACGTTCGAACGAGCGATCCGCACAGTCGAATGCCGTCCACATTAATGACGATGTCAATTTACGCGAAGCTGTTATCGTTGCCCTAATCTCTAAGCCACGCCTAATCTCGGAACGATAATCCGTGATCACTCCTGGGGACAATCGTTGCACGGATTTAACGTCGATCGCGATCACACCGATGACGATCAACACGATTTTCAAGTCGACTACGACCGCGATAGAACATTATCTGCAAGTAGTGAGAGAGAAACGAAGAAAGAGAGAGAAAGAGCGGAGACCAAGGGAATCTTATCACGCTCAAGGACAGAATCATCGTAAGCAGTGATAAGCACAGATAAGTCGCGGAGAGAAGAAAGGGTGAAATGAGAATTGGAGAGAGAGAGAGAGAAGATGGAGAGAAAGTGAAAACGATTGCGAATTAGAAATTAGTCGCCAAATGGAATATTTTTGCAGTTGAAAACAAGATAAAGAGACGATCTCCATCGCTTCTCCTCGCGTTGACCAAACGTACCGTTGGACGTGGTGGCGCGTGTGGTATAGTCGTGTGTATTTCTGTTAGGGGACTAAATTGTACTTAACCCCGCACGATCGATATTGCCCTCGTTCCGATATGATTTTTAAACCGATGGCGAATTTATCGTCCCTCACGATCTGAGATTTCTTCGGTCAATATTTGATCGTCCGCCTTTAATTAAACTGAACGAGGCTGCAAATTGCAGTCGCGCTGATTCTCCTCGTTCTCACCTCTCCCGACGATTGTTTGTTCGAAGAATGTTCGAATTATCGCGGCCGAATTTTAACCGCGCCAGAGTACACGTCCCAAACTGCTTCTGTGAGAATCTCCGACTAGGATCGAATGCAGATCAGTGTGAGATTCGTTTTTTTTTCTTTTTAGTACACTTGCGTCTCGTATAATTCCGTAATCGTGTCGTCCGAGCACGTGCGTTCGTCTCCGTAGACGTACTTGATTCTTTTCAATTCACGTTACGCGAGAATCTTCGGCTCTCGCATTACAATGGGGGATAGCAATTCCGACGAAATTTATGTAATGCTCTTGCGCGTGCAAATAAACGTGACATAAGAGCAATCACCGCGTTACAATTGGAGTTCGCGAATCTACGAGATAATATATCGAGGGTGCGCGATAACGGACGTGTATGAAATTCCCGATAACAAATGGTTTGCGCTGCGATCTGGAGCGCGGAATAAAGAACGGCAGGATAGCCTTTTCGAGCGGAGTATTTCATTTTCGACGAAATCACGTACGAGACTGGAACAGTTTTATATTTATCCAGCACGATCTTTAGAAGAGAAGAAGAGCGCTCTCCCTTCATGCTTTACCATGCCGGCCGTTTTATCGTCCCGATGATAGACGTGCGCGCGCATCTATTACAATCGAGAGCACGCGTCTATCGATTCTATTTTTTCTAATTATTAATAAAATACTATCCCTCCTCGGGGCAAATCGATAGCCGTGAATCTGAAGGCTGACTAGCTCCCGATGAGCTAATTGTGGAAGGTCCCCGAAGTCAAAGGTTTACGAGGGCCACGTCCGAAAGGAGTGAAACTTCGCAGACACTTTGTTTATAATTATCATACTGTTTTCCGGCGATTATGCGCCGCGATATCGGCGCAAACAAGATAAATCGGTGCGAAAGATACTCGGTCTTTATAAGCGTTAACGATCTCGTGAAGCTCCTATACGATCACGCTCGGCGATTAAAAATGCTTGCAATAAATAAAATCGTCTGGTAAATAAAATCGAGGCTCGTAGTTATACGCGTATCAGAGACGGCGCCTAAAAATACGCTGGCCCATCCTTTTGTCGACCTTAAAATTTGAGAAAATTTTAGCATAATTATGCTGTCCTATTCTGTAGAAGTTTTCAGCTTTTTTTATATGAAGTTATTGTTATAATTAAAATTCTACAATTAACCCTTTGACTGCGGCGCGCTCTCGGAGGAATCGATGAATATGAACGCGCCGTTCTTCGCTTGTCAGTCGCTGCGATTCGTTGTTCAGTGACTAAAACAGTACCCAGAAATTTAATACCATTCTTAGGGTTTCAAAAATGTGGCATAAAATTATCGATTTTCTTCATTTGCCTTAAGTAACTGTTTAAGCTATTTTAATTTACACGACTTAATTTGTGCATTCCTTCAATAATAATCGGTAATTAAATATAAAGGTGTTATACTTTTACTTTTATTTTTTTTACTATAACACCTTTATTACTTACAGTAGTAAGAAAATACCGAGGGCATATATTTACGCCATTAGTATGGTATATATCGATGGACTTGTGAAGGCGTATATATACGCCTTTAGCAGTCAAAGGGTTAATACTAAACGAAAAACAAATATTAAAATTAATATTAAAAGAAAAAACAAAAAAAGGAGGTACAAGTTCGACCGTAGAGGTAAATTCTGGCTCACCCATAAAAACGCTGGCCCACCTGCATGAATAGTTCTGGCGCTGCCTATGACGCGTATTCTTCCGTATGAAGTGTACGGTGTATGTATACCATTTAACGAAACAATATCGGAGTAATATCGTGCTCGCACGGTAATTACACGTGCGAGTATTCGTGCGCGTAGAATACCCGCAGAGACGACCCAACACGTTTAATTCGAATATATCATCCGCCTCTTTCTCGGTATCTTCATTTGTCAAACGGGCAACGACAGTGTCCCCGGAGAAGTCAATGACCAGATTTCACTCCACGTGACTACCTCGTTTCTACCGTGCAGCTGGTGCAAGTCACACGCCAATTAAGAACTATGATCCGCGAGCCAAAACTTTAACAGACCTTGCACTCGTCTCGCGCTCGTGCCTTCCCACGTCGAGCCGCACGATGTTCCTTACGAAACGTTATCGGCCACAGCCCATAGGAGAAGTCTTGTTGCTGGTCGTAACTTTCACGTATTGTCGGAGGAGCAATGGGAAATAAAAATTGTATCCGTTACAAAATTAAAATGTCTCCTTTGATATCGCTTTCCAAAAGACATTAGCATATGATTTTTTTATTACTTGAGATTATCGCACCGGAAGTGGTGGAGAAGCAAAAGGAAACGACGGTTTCTTCAAGGTTCGTTCGTTTAAAAGATCATTATTTCTTCTCGAATCGTTCCACTAAGTTGCCAGGTTCCAATCAGAACTCAGGTCTCCTCTTGAAACTTCGAACTTCGCGCTTCGTCGTTCGTTCATCTTCTGCTCGGCCAACGAACCATTATTCCACGACACTCCGAAGAGTGTCTCGTAACCTCCTACGCCTTTTCTAAACTTCCCGCGCAAGTCGAGCTGCGCAATACACTTATTCGACGTGGCGTTTAAACGCGCGCCTCGTTATCCAGGAAAGAAATAAAGACAACGAACAATGAGAGTGAGAGAGTGAGAGTGAAATAGAGAGAGAGAAAGAGAGCCGACAGGTGGGAAGCGCTTGTGACACGAAAAGGCAGGCGCTCGGGTGTGAGAAAAGTGGGGACGGTAGAAATGTCGAAGACTAGAAGAGGTTTGTTTACAAGAAAGCGGTGACTTTAAATTTTAGACGGAAACAGGATGGGTAACGCCCCATTGGTGGGCCGCCGAAAGAGCGGCTGGAAGGGGCGCCCATATAAAAGGTCCGCTCTCTCTCTTCAGGCGGCAGTGGCAAGTGCGTTGCTCTTTCGTACTCTCACCGTATCTGCTCGTTCGCGCGTCAATTTTCTTTACGCTCGCAACGCGCGTCGCACGCACTTTGAAAGATTAGAAAAATAGACAGAGAGAGAGAGAGATAGAGGAGTCGCGAAGGGAAAAAAGTAGAATAGCCCAAGGATGAGCTCGAACATACTGGTGAAGATCTGCGGGACGAAGATCCTGCAGAGAGTCGTGTCCGGTAACGAGCAGAAATGGATTACCCTCAGCAGATGCATCAGGTTTGTCTCTCATCCGATCTTTATTTCTTTTTTCCTCCTTTCGTTTTACCGTCGAAGTAGCCGATCGTCGAACGATAGGAAACGCGCGATACGCGAATTTTCGTTATTTTCCTCGTGGACGGTAGAACCACGAGGATTCCTGACAAAATTCGGAACAAAACCGTGACCCAGAGGGTTAGGGAAAATTTCAACGATCGAAACTTTGCGGGTGATCGGTAGCTCCAAGTCGTTCACCGTTAATTTACGATCTTTTAACATACGTCGGCCTCGTGATTACTCCACGAGCGCGTTTCTTTAACGGAATATCGTCGAGCGATACTTTCAGCACGCTTCTCGAGCATTCCTCGAAATTGCATCGTCGATGCTTAAATGTCACCGTGGGCGAGGAACGGCATCGGAACGAACCCATCGATCATTTCTCGTCCCCTCAAGGCTTTCCATCGCGTCCAACTCCACTTGGTAACCGGACGACTTGGCGTGGAAAATTTTGGTCTTCGATCACCATTCGACCCGTTTCTCTCTCTCATTCTCTCCTTTTCTCCTCTTCGCTCATTTTCCTCCCTATTCGCGCGTTTTTCGCCCAATCACGCCCACGCGTCCATTCTTCTAATGAGAATGAGAAAGAGTGCTTAATATTTCCAACGCTAGAGTTATAGGCCCTGCGATTATCGCGCTCATGTTCCTCCTCGAAGTGCGCAATTTAATTACCACGCCCGTTCGGGGCGTCGTTCCACCGCGCTCGTCCCGTTCTATCGGCTTTAATTCGCCGATGAAAAATAGCGCATAATGCAAGCTGGATCGCACGCGCATTCGTTCTGTTTTTCCACGCGCGTTAGTCATGCTTCCCGCCTGGGGCCCGACTATCTGTACAACGGACTGTTTTCGCCCTGCGCTCCGTCTCGAGAATGCGCAAACCTCCAAGCGCACTCTTTGTCTCTTTCACGGCACGTCCGATTCCGCGCTCCATTCAACTTTCTCAGCTCAAAATGCTGGAGAATTTTCTCTCGTCTGACAAGGGAACTGCACGAACTGACTTACAATTAGCACCGATTTTAAATGCGATATGGCGCAATCGATAGGTCCTGGATAGTAAGAAGAAGCTATGCTCTTCTTTGTTCCACCGAAAGAATTTGATCGTACGCTATTTCTCCGTACGATCGAAATCGATGCGCGTGCGCTAGGCCTAAAAGAATGCCTTAACGGGGTTTGCCTCTGAGATGTCTCGTTTCGGAGATATGAAACATATACAGGGTGGGTCATTGTAGTCTATTCACTGAAATATCTCGTAAAATGACTCTTCAAGTTCAAACCAACGGTATAACCAATAGTGACAATCTTATAGCTTCCTCGAAACAATATAACTTGTGTCTGGAACTTTATATTTAAAACTTATGGAATCTGAGAGACTTCTGCGAACAGATTATAATGGCTTACGCCTACTCTAACGCGTTCTGCATATATTCCACATCTCCGAAACTAGACATCTCCGAGAAAAAACCCGTTAAGGCATTTTGTTAATGGTCAAGACCTATCGATTGGACCATATCGCATGAAAATCGGTGCTAAGTCAATTCGCGCGGTCTCCTTGTTGTAAGTCGTCTTCGATTTTGATCGTATCTGGAACTTGTATCTGGAATTTCATGTTTAAAACTTGTGGAATCTGAGATACTTCAGTGAACAGATTTTAATGGTCTACGCCTACCCTGACGCGTTCTGCGTATATTCCACATCTCCGAAACGAGACATCTTCGAGACAAAACCAGTTAAGGCAATTTGTTGCTGGTCAAGATCTATAGATTGGACCATATCGCATGAAAATCGGTGCTAAGTCAATTCGCGCGGTCTCCTCGTCAGTCGTCTACGATTTTGATCATTGCTGGTATATCGTAACGATGGGAGCAAGCCGCCGACAACCTTGGGCCCCAAAAGTGCCACGAATCAAAGCAAAGGTGTTTCCTAAGAGAATCTCTTTGTCTCTCCCTCGCTTCGTTTTATCAAACTTCAATGTGTTTCGAAATTTTTCTCTGGCTCCCTTCTGGCACGTAGCGCGCACGCTTTAATCTTTCTCGTTTCGTCACGATCAGCCTCGCGTTTCTCTCTTCCTCCACGTTTCTCCATCGCACTCCCATCGCCTTCGACGCGCCACTCTTCTCACGACGATACACGCGCGCTTCCCGGAGCGACTTCCTATAAGCGGCATTTAACCTACCGGGTGGAACCGGTAAATTACACGTTCGATTTACCGGTGACCTTATTTCTCGCACCGTGATGCCGGAGCCCACTGTTATTTGGAGAGTGAAAAAATTTTCCGTGCAAAATTTCTCAAGAGCGCCTCTCGAAGTGAGTGGCGGCCGTGCAGTTCTTGTTCTCCTTCTGCTTCGCTTTCTCTCTCTCTCTCTCTCTCTCTCTCTCTCTTTCTCTCTCTCTCTCTCCCTCCTTCTTCTCTTTTTCGTTTCTTCGTACCGCGATCCCGCCTCCTCTCGTGCGCGAGTAATATCGAATAATGTTCTCGGTTCTCCTTAACGATTCTGTGAGCAATCCTCGAAGCCTAAACCGATGTAAATCTTCCCCTACTTCATTCATCTTTCAAGATTAAATTTGAAAAAAAAAACACTTTCTTAATCCTATGAATTCTAACCATCGTTCGACTACGAATCGTCGTTAGGCGATTTATGCTGGAATTTTCGAAAAAACATCTTTCAGTTCTGGTCGATCTTTCGATCGTCCTAAGCCCCTCTAAGGCGAGAATACGATCTTTCGACGAGACGATTCGATACGTCGCAGAAGGACGCGCGCGTAAGTAAACATCTGATCAGGCCGATCTCGTAAATATTATTCACCTTCCCCGCTCGCTGCTCGTGTTCTTCGCGTAATTGACTCGGCTGATCGAAGCAGGCCACGCGCGAGTATCGACAGATGGGTAGAACGTTCTGGCGCGGCTCCCCTTGATATTCAACAGTGGAAGTACCGATCGGTCAAAATGACCGGTAGGATCGATTTTTCACGATAGTTTCTCTTTAACACTAGATCTACCAATCTTTTTTTCGTATGAAAACTTCTTTCGTTGACCACTCATTTTAACAAGTTGTGTTAACAGATGAGACCGATCGGTCAAAATGACCGGTTGCATCCATTTTCCACAATAGTTTCTCTTTAACGCTAGAAGTACCAATTTTGTTTTTCTTATGAAAACTTTTGTTGACCACTCATTTTGACAAGTTGTGTTAATAGACGAGACAAATACGCGCTCGTGGAAGAGCCATGCTGCGGTCTTCTTTTATAGAACGCGACAGGTTAAATTTAGCATTGGTACCCAGGCGCCATGACGGAGGGCTCTCGCCGATTCCAAGCGATTTGGCGAACCGATAAGGCGCATTCTCTCATCGAGCGCCCCATCTGATAAAATCCGCTCTGATAAAGCATCAAGTGCTCTTTCGCGTCTCACACATCCACTGCATTCTCCTGCTCAACCGTCGTGAATCAATCCCTTCATTTTCCTCAACCCCTTCGGCAAGCGCTCGTCGTTGAAGAAAACGTGGATTTTACCACGCGAGACCAGAGATTTTAATCGATCCACGTTTCGGTATTTCAAGACCGGGATGAGACTCTGGAGCAACGAAATTTTAGAGGAGCTCGAGCGTCGGACAATTTTTTTCAAAACTTCTAACAATCGTATCCTTCGAAGGATACTTTTAGCTGGCGTTGTCTATCGTATGGGAAAATTCTGCTGGCTCAACAACACCTTTAACGGTTCTCCTCCTTAAGGAGATTTCAATGCCAAATGCTGCTCCTCCGGAGATTTTATACTTCCAATTAGCCCCAATCAAGTGTAACGCGAGGAAAACAGATCTTCACCGTGCTTTCCAATGAACGCTCGCTCCAATTTCGTCTCACGGATTTTCTCCTCGACGATTATCCACGTGCTCGTCTTCGCGATTAGTAAAAGCTGACGCGCGTGCATCGAAAGCTCGACGAGGCGAGTGCATCGCTTGTGAATCGACCGTGTGCGATTAGTCGATGCCCGGGCGCTCGTATCCTTGAAGTTTTTGCACCCGAGAGAAACTTCAGGCTTCGATACTTTGTCCCACGTAGCTTTCACGGGGAACAACGTGGAGTATCGAGCCGTGGCATTTACGCGAAAACAAAAGATGCAGCGGATTCGCAAAACTGTGCTGATGTTTGAAAACTCGTGCTCTGTTGAAAAAGATAAATAATCCCAAGCTTCCAGGAAATGCCAGTGAAGTCATTTCTTCGATCTTCTGGGGTTGCAGAGATTTTGCTAACACGAGCTTAGCTCGCTCTCCGATATTTATTCAATTTCATCGTTACCTATATCTTTCTTTTTAGCTCTTTATCAACGTCTTAGAAAAACAAATTGAACAATGGTATGAAAGAAACGCTCTCTCTCTCGAGATGATGATGATGATGATAATAATCCTGATGATGATCTCCTGTCTTTCCGATCTAAACTCTATGACGATCTTCTTGCTGTCGACCATGAATGACCTTGTTTCGGACGGTCTTGATTGTTAGTGTTTTACTTGTTGCTTTGTTCATATTTACCATGTGTATATTTTCGTTTTATTTTGTACATACGAGCTTCGGCTCAGGCGTTCTCATTATGGCGTGAATTTCGTTTGTTTTTTGTACTTTTTGAGCGTCCCACGGGTGTATCCCAGGATGCAATAAATGTTGTTTTTCTCACTTTCTCTCTCTCTCCCTCTCTCCCGACGAAAACAAACGTCGGATACGCCTTACAAAGAATTCAGAGAAATGCATCATCGGCCCTCGCGCGCCCGCACTTCTTTATTCCAATGCCATCGTGACAAAGAGAGCGAACGGCCTGCATGCGTGATGCGTCCACGGGTGAGCGGGAAGCGCGTTAACCCCGCGATTTATTTTCAACCCGCGTGCTTTTATCGCAAGAGACTCAAGCGGGGGTGATGGGTCGAAGGAAATCGAAATGAAAAGTAGTCGCGTGCCACGAGTATCTTTCCGGATGCTGCACAATCATCTCCGCGGGACGAAGAAGAAGGAAGTGTCCTTGGTTCGGGTTATAAGAGCGCGTTTGGTGGAAGCGACGTCCACGTGTTGCCCGGACCAAAATACTAGACTCGCGTCCCAACTTTATTTCGAAACAATTTCCGGAAAACTCTCGACGAAGCTTCCAATATCCCTCCCCACTCGCGTAGGCGAGGACGCGAATTCGTCGAGCCACAGAGAAGATGGAGAGGATTGAGCCTCTCCGAAGCTCACTCGGTAAGACTCTTCCGTATTTGAGCCTCGACCGATTTTAATAAAATTTTACTGGTACGTAGCACTTACTAAATGCAGTCGAACGCCATAAGTGCGAATTTAACCCTTTCCTTCCGAACGACGGATATATCCGTCATCCACATGAAAACTCACGGAGCCGAACGCCGGATATATCCGACATTCATATGATCACCCTCCGGAGACGAACGCCAGATATATCCGACATGCCAGTAAAATCGCGACCTAATTTGTAGATATTTGCGTGTATGGATAAGTTCGGATATGCGATTTTTAGGTAACAACGTGTTTATTGTAACAACGACTGGATAACTATAATACAGTATATAATATCTTTGAACTCGGACGTAATCCTTTGTCACACTTTACGGATTAAACCGCCGTAGCGAAAGGGTTAAGAAAACGCCTGGATTCTGAGATATAAAATCTTAAAATTACATTGTTAAATCAAGAATTTTTGAAATTTTTACATAAGAGGAAAACTGAAATTGCACAAAATGTCAGGTTAGGCAGGTGCAATGGTTAGGCACGGCGTAATAAAAAAATAATTTAAACTTGAGAGCGTGGTAGGCCTTTCTGGTTAGATCAATCTCCATTTATTATATTTATATTTCAACTTTAACATTGAATATCTTTTTTTTTTTTTGAGAGAGGAGACCGCCAATTTTGTCAGACGAAAAAGTTCTTCCTGGAAAAAGTTTTTCTGTTAATAACTTTTTAATAAATGACGAGCGTAGCTTAAAAGCTGTGAAGGACATTGAAATCCGAGATGGCTCCCCATAAGTGAATAATTAGCAAATAAACGAAACTTTTTTCTATATTTCTTGTTTTTAATATGTATTCTAATGATATTTCGATAAATTACTATTTATAATCTTGCAAGATATTAATAAAATAAAACATTTCGGCAAAACATTTTTGAATGTTTGTCTTTTTTTACGTAAAAATCTAAAAAATTAAACGTAAGTAAAAACTTGATATCTCGGAAAGCAGGCGTTTCCTTAAATTCGCACTTATGGCGTTCGACTAGATTTAGTAAATGCTACTTACCTGTCAAATTTTATTAAGATCGGACAAGGGTCGGATACGGAAGTTCAGCCACTCACTCTTTGGATGACGGCAAGCTCTTTGTTTTCACTCTGCTTTTTCATCGAGATAAGGAAAATAATGGAGATCCCGATAAAAATCTCGTTCGACGCGCTGTCAACGGACTGTATCGCAACTTCGATCGTCGCTTCGAAATTATTTATAGAATTATCGTTCTCCCTAATACACGCTGTTGCGAAGCTCGACAAAATTCATCTGGAATTGGCTCGTGCGATATTAATCCAACGTGAAGAAGATAGGTCAGCGAACGCTTTCGTTAGCGAGCGTGATGATAATTAGCCCGTGATTATCTTGCGTCGTACGAGTGCGCGGCCATCCAGGCCGTGATTAATTCGCTCGCGCGATAGCACCGAATTAATCTAAAGTGGCAAAAGTCGATGACACCGGAGTTCGCTCGCGAATTCGCCCGAGGGGCGCACGTGTTCGACTTCTTACGACACGCTCGATTCCAACCAGAGACTTAGATAATCACAGATTAATTGTAGTATTTGCCACGATTATCACGGTACTTTAACTACTTATCGTTAGTTATCGATTATTCATTATTTAGCTCCATAAACGCCGGCTTTATTAGAAGTCCAATTAGATGGCTTGTGTAAATTTACTGTTCCTTTGATGATTCTGCTTTGAAAATCCGTTTTATCATTTGAATGCGCTAAAATTGCTGTATTTTTACGCGTCTACTTTACTATGTACAGATTCTTTGTAATCTAAAAGGGGCCGACCGTGTAAATGAATCGATCGATAAATTGGGTAATTTTTACCGAAGCAGCGTTTCATAAGAAGTTCGATGAGAAACGCGGGTTGTTAATTCGAATTTGAAGTTTCGCGTAGAAGTTACATACGTAACTACGATTTCGGAGCAGCGATAATTCGTGCACGAGCAACTGCGATTCGCGGTAAAAGAATGTTACGATATTCGCGTTACGATAACGGAGACCCTCGGCGCATTAAACGCAACGATAACAATTATTGTTAACTACGGAAAACAACATGCAGGAAGAGCGATACAGTTTCCTCGTTCTTCCTCCTTCTTTCCTCTCGTCGCGCAGATGTTCTCGCGAACCTTGCCCCCGGACAATAAATCTTTTGTTCGTCCTCCGACTTGAATTTCGATATATCGCAGACATTACGAGAAACGACCGATTTGTATCCATCTCGCGTTTTCGCGTTACAACACATTCTTTGATCGTAAGCGACGTTTCTCATGACGCATAAAGCCGGAAAGCATTGACCGTCGAGCTCTATCAGACCCGCGGAAATAATAAATATCATCGATAAATCAATCTCTTTGTTACAAGATCTGCAGTCGTAGGCTTTTCTGCAATTTCGAACTATTCTCTCTGCTCCGTTCCGTTTAGTTTTGTAGTGAAAAGATTTTGCTCGGTAGAGTTAAGTACCTGGAGTAATGGATAAACGGAGGACCTGAAGCGGTTTTCTTATTTCATTCATTCTGATAAATCAATCTATTTGTTACAAGATTCGCAGTCGTAGGCTTTTCTACAATTTCGAACAATTCTCTCCGTTGTTTCGTTTAGTTTCCGAGTGAAAAGATTTCTCTCGGTAGAGTTAAGTACCCGGAGTAATCGATAAACGGAGGACCCAAGGCGGTTTTCTTATTTTATTCCTTCGAACAAATTGTCCCTCGTTAGTCGGGCAATGAGCCGTCGCGTGCGTTTGCAGTTTCCAAGTGGGATCGACGCCGACGAGATCTTTCTTTCAAATTCAAGTGGCGCTCCAGGTTGTTCCGGATGGAGTCTGTGCTTTACGCGATCCGAAAGTACACGAGAAACTGACGATCTTAATTGCCTTTCTTCTCCATCGAGAGGAAAAGGGACTCTCCACTCGTCAAGCCGATTATGCAGTCTCGCTTATCGACGGTATCGAAGATTATTCGATCGACTCAGCCCTCTCGTTAATACCAATTGCATAATAATAAGATCATGTTTTCCGCATTTTGAGGAGGTGTCTGATTTACGCTCGGAGGAGGATGTAGAGGTTGCGACAAAATTTTCCACCGATCGTACCAGGTTTTGTCCTTCTCTTTTTTTATTCTCGTGGTAGTCGTAAAATCTCGTTCGAGAAGATTACGCGGGGACTTTCCAGAGGACGATGAAATATGCGCTTGGCGAGACGAGGTCTTGATAAAAAGGATATGCTTTAAGCGCGTGCAAGCGGATCAGTCTACCGAGATGCATTCCGAGCAAAGAAGCGACACAAATTTTCAAAAATTGCCCGTCGATCGTGTCACGTGCGAGAAACTTCACGACCATTGCGCATTTTTCCACAAATTAACAAGACCGAGGATCCTTGCTCGAACCAGGAGTGGATATCGCAATTTCACTCGTATCAATATTCCCTCACAAAAATCATTAACACTAGAGCTACCAAATCTATTAAAATGAGCGGTCAAGAAAAGAAATTTCTATATATAAAAAGAAAATTGGTAGTCTTAATAATAAAATAAGCACTTTCTCTCGCTGTCAAAATGAGTGGTCAACAAAAGAAGCTTTCATATGAAAACAAAAGAAAATTGGTAGTTCTAATGTTAAAGAGAAATTCTTGTGAAAAATTCATGCAATCGTTCATCTTGACCGGTCTGTACTTCTAGTATTAACACTATTTCTACCACAGGCATCAAAAGACACCTTCTCAAATTGTATTTTAAAATTATTTTCCCAGTTGAATCATTTTTCCTTAATTACTTCTTTCACTATTCGTATATTAGTTGTTAAATTCATTTAGCGGTATCATTTTTCTGCAGCTCATCCTGGACACGAAAAGACACCTCCTGGTCGAAATGGGTATACACAAAATCCCGGTAGAAATACTGTTAATAAGACGAGGATACTTGTTCGACCAGGAGTGAATATCGCAATTCCACTCGTATCGATATTCCCTCAAAAATCATTAAAGAAATGTCATTCGCAGGGGATTACCTCGAACGCCTCGAATCCGATCGACTCACGCAGATTAACTTAGAGCGGTAAGACTTTAGCTCTGGGTGGGCACGCTTGTAAACAAGAGGTATCGCCGCTAATTACATAAGTGTAATGCGAAACGTTTCGCGTTTACATGGAGCAATAAAAATCCATGACATAATGCTACGTGCGCTGAATCACGCAACGCACGTGTAGGCAGACCTTCCTCTATTGACTATTCACGAGCCAAGCGATTGAACTCACAAGCCAAGTTCTAACGGACGCGTCTATCAAGTGCCCCTTACAATATTTCCATCGAATTCCGTCGTGGCGCTAGCAGCGCTTCGAAAACTTTCCACTCGGCCGTCCGTCTCCCACCACGAGCTCCAAGCCATTTTTCTCTTTTAATTTTAAAGTGTGAGAAAAAGAAGTTAACCCGTTCTCACTCGTACATTTATCGGGACGACTGACAACGATCACGCTCCACCGACGTCACGTGTTACATTGTTTTCGAGAACGAGCGACGGATCGTGAAGATTGTCAAAAATCAAATACTCGTTTAAAGTCTTCGATAAAGACGGAGCACTGATTGCATATTACATACGCGTACCGAACTCCGTGAGAGCTTCGTTAGCGAGAGTCTCACAAGTAACACTGCTCAACTGTCACTCCCCAATTGGAATGAAAGTTTGCACTTATAAAGCATCGAACGATATTGAGCCAATGAGGACAAATGTCCGCCATATTGAACTGGCCATTTTGAATTTCGAAATTTTGATATCATATTCGGATTTAGCGTTTCGGAAAAACCTTAGAATACCCAGTTTTGTGACCATCGAAGTTACTGCTTTTTGTTTTCAATGACCAAAGGGCTAAAGCGGAGAACACATATGATCGCGACCACGATTGCGATTGCGATTGCAATTGATACAATTGATCAACAATTGATGAACAATTGATGCGTTTGATCGCGGTCGCGATCGTGGTGGCGATCGCCTATATGTGTTCTCCGCTTCAAAAGCGTGTCGGAGAAAGATAAAAAACAGCATTTTCAATATTTTCCAATATTTCCTAAATGTGCAAAGTTTCATTCCGATTGGTGAGTAACAGTTGGCTAGTGTTACTTGTCAGCCGTGGAAATTCGTTGACCGTTCGAGCGTAAAAGTAAAATAAAATAAAAGTAAAATATCTCCTTTTCTCGACAACGATTTTAACATTAGATTTACCTGGTTGAAATGGAAAATCGTCTTTATAAAAAATGTTCGGTAAATCTAGCGTTAATTCGTCCTGTTGGATCGTAGTTTTCGGTACGACTTTTCATCTCTTCGCTTGACATTCAGCGCGTACTCCGGCGCCCTTGTAACATGAAACGACTTCTATGGTATCGGTTAAGGACCTTAACCCTACCGGAGAAAGAAAACGGCAGGCTGTGCGGTGGTGTGGCCCATGCTACGGCCACGCATCGCTCGCGTGGCTCACGCGTGAAGCGTCGGCGCACCTATCTTTTCGTGACACATCAAGGATGAATAAAAGAGATTTAAGCGTGTGCTAGAGAGCGCCTGTATGCGCGCCACACCGCTCGTGACGTGTCCCGCGCGATGCTTCGCGTTATTCACGACAGGAGGCGCCAGAAAACTCACCAATGATCCCTTCCTTCCTCCTAATCGCGATTACGATATTTACACGGTACTGGCTAGAATCCAACGAAACCTCGTAACAAAAAGAAAATATATTTTTAAATTCTCTTACGATATTTAATTCCGAGTTTGGAGAGAGCGGCGCGAGAATATGATCAGGATTCTCGAGCGTGGTTATATCTTCGATTAAACACTGTTCCTATCACGAGCGGACAAATGACCGTTTTTCAAATTTCGATTAGAATTTCTTATATACAACGCGATCGCATCGCCCTTAAATTTCACTTTTTCTAAAATATACGTATGATACATTTTTCAATATTTTAGGAAAAGTCGTGGTATCTAACGTTATTTTATTTCGCTGGTCGTGGTAGGAATAGTGTTAATATCACCTTCCGGAAGCAGGAGGCGCATTATCCGTGGTAGTACACGTTGCATGATATTACAAAAATCTGTTTTGCAAAAACTCCTTTTTTCGATTCTACGGCCCTTGAACTATATTCGCTAAAAATTGTATTTAAAAAACTCTGGAAAATTTTCAAAGTTACATCGTATAACGTTCGAACGCACGTGCAGACATTTTTGAGGGAAAAGAAATTTATTAGAAATTTCGAATTATTATTTAGACAGATTATAACCCCGTCTAAACTTATCTCGCCTTTGCTAGTTAAGCCTAAAAAGAGGATACTCCCTAGAAATCGGTATACAAATAAACAAGAAGATTCCAGCACGATTACTTCTGCAAAGAAATTGAAAGATGCGGAGGACGTATCTGTGCCCGAAAATGAGGAGACGATTGGGGATGAAATATAGACTTTGTTTTTTTTTTTACCATTTTCTCACCTATCGCACGATGCTCGAAGTACAAAAATGAATTCTAATTGTTCCACAAACTGTAACTCGGAGTGGAAGTGATTTGTTTCTTAAGATTGCGCTCGCGCCAAAAAAAGTGGAAAATATGTATAGACAAAACGTGTCTCTAAAATACTTTGTTACATTTTGTTTCAGCACCACAATGTCGCGTACCATACTGAAGGAGTCGCCGAACGCGGCCTTAGACAAGAACGTATTGAGCAAGTACTTGGAGTTGCCTCAACCTGATAACGCGATTCAAGCGAAATATATTTGGATCGACGGAACGGGCGAAGGTTTGCGGTGCAAGACCAGAACCTTAAATTTTGTACCAAAGGATCCGTCCCGTAAGTATCAGCTTATGCAGAATCTGTCGTGAAAATAATTGGATCGATACTGGCAAAGACAGTTTATTACAGATACATTTACAAATCTCCAAAGGAGTTCCTAGGGGCTTACGAGCGCTGCAAAACACATTAGAAGCCCTGTATGATCTCAAAAGGGAAATCTACCTCGAAGATTGTTAACCCTTTGACTGTTTAATTTTGTTTTGAAAAACTTTCTCTGCTTTCTCCGTTATTTTTCAGTGAAGCCCATTGATTTTTTATTTGCTCTTCTTCAGGAAAAAAAAATTACGGCTGAACTTCCGTGTCCGACTCTTGTCCGATCTTAATAAAATTTTACAAGTAATAAGTATAGCATTTACTAAATCTAGACGAACGCCATAAGTGCGAATTTAAGGAAACGCCTGCTTTCCAAGATATTGAATTTTTCATTACGTTTAGTTTTTTAGATTTTTATGTAAAAAAAAGACTCAAATTCAAAAATGTTTTGCTGAAATGTTCCTCTGACCCAATTGGCAGTCTCCTCTCCAAAAAAAGATATTCAATGTTAAAGTTATGAAATATAAGTGTGATAAATGGAGATTGATCTAACCAGAAAGGCCAACCAAGCTCTCAAGTTTAAATTATTTTTTTATTACGCGTGCCGTGCCTAACCATTGCACCTGCCTAACTTGACATTTTCTGGAATTTCAATCTTCCTCTTAAGTAAAAATTTCAAAAATTCTCGATTTAATCGTGTAATTTCAAAATTTAATATCTCAGAAACCAGGCGTTTCCTTAAATTCGTATTTATGGCGTTCGACTGCATTTAGTAAGTGCTACGTACCAGTCAAATTTTATTAAGATCGGACGAGGGTCGGATACGGAAGTCTTATCAAAATTACAGTTGATTGGTTGAACGATAATACAAATGTAATTTTTTTTATCTTTATGTATACTCGACATTATATGAAAAATTGTCGTTTCGTCGCGACGAGTATACACGACGTAAACATTTAAATGATTAAATGTAACCAGAGGCAGCGCAAACTGGCCCACCTAAAAATACGCTGGCCCATCCTAAAATTTGAGAAGTTATTGTTATAATCGAAATTCTACAATTAATATTAAACGAGAAAAAAAGATTAAAATTAATATTAAAAGAAAAAACAAAAAAAAGATAGAGATAAATATGGCCCACCCATAAAAACGCTGGCCCACCTGTGGCCCACCTATGAATGTAACTGACGACGTGTGTAATAAACTGTCTTTGCCAGTACCAATCCAATTACTTCCACAACAGGTCCTATGGTACCTACCTCGATGAAATCTACACACGAATCTAGACTCGATTGTAAAAACTTTGACCTTTTCCAGATTTACCCACATGGACGTACGATGGTAGCTCGACGTATCAAGCGGAAGGTGGCAACAGTGATATTTTCCTCTACCCGGTAGCGATTTACAACGATCCATTCCGGCGCGGTAACAATAAACTGGTCCTATGCGACACCTACTACAGCGACAAAACGCCCACGAAGACGAACAAGCGGTTCCGTGCGAACGAGGCGATGCAAGCCGTGAAGGACGAAGATCCGTGGTTCGGGATCGAGCAGGAGTACACGTTCCTCGATTTCGACAGGAGACCACTTGGTTGGCCCAAGAATGGATTTCCAGGTGCTCAGGGTCCGTACTACTGCGGAGTAGGAGCCGACAGAGTAATCGGACGTGAGATCGTCGAAGCTCATTACCGAGCTTGCCTTTACGCCGGTGTTAAAATAGCTGGAACGAATGCCGAGGTGATGCCATCCCAATGGGAATTCCAGATCGGTCCCTGCACAGGAATAAGTGCCGGAGATGATCTGTGGATCGCAAGGTTCATCCTTCATCGTGTCGCTGAGGAGTATGGTGTGATCGTGACCTTGGATCCCAAGCCAGTGGATGGTTCTTGGAACGGTGCTGGAGCGCACACGAATTTCTCCACCAAAGCTATGCGGACCGAGAATGGCATCGCCGAGATTGAAAAGGCCATTGATAAGCTCAGCAAGCAACACCTTAGGCACATCCAGGCCTACGATCCACGTGGAGGAAAGGACAACGAGCGTCGGCTCACTGGAAAATGCGAGACCAGCAGTATTCACGACTTCAGCGCTGGCGTGGCAAACCGTAATGTCAGTATTCGTATTCCACGTGGAGTCGCGGAGGACAAGAAGGGATATCTCGAAGACAGAAGACCCAGCAGCAATTGTGATCCTTACTCGGTCTGCGATGCTCTTGTGCGCACTTGTGTGTTGAACGAATAATACCGTCGACGGGATATGCCATCGAACGGGGATAGATCCTTGCTGCTCTCGTCACTATGTGTTTCGCATTGATAGCGTGTCGGACACGCAGAAGAATGTTCTGGAATAAAAAAGAAAAGCGTGAGATCTGTGGAGGGCAGAGTATTAGGCAAACGTGTACATCATGATTTACAAGAGAAATTGAATAACTATTGTGTAATCATCCATTAGATGTGTTGAGGTATTGCGAAAGTACAACTCGAGGTGACATCCACTTATGGCACATGTCGAACAATAATAATGATTTCACATATTTGGTTGTTCCTAATTTGTGATTCAAGAATACGAGGAGGTAATAAGTAAAAGTTGTACAACGTCCGTATCTTCGCTCGAGGAAAGGCACCCGGTAATTAAATAATTAAATGTTAAAAAAAAAAGACACATTCTCACAAGCTAGCCGCAATTTAGTTGGTTTACAAATATATCTATTTCATAATTTGTAATTTTAAGAATTTAGATTTATTAAGAACACATCTGATTATGTAGGCAAGATTTGGTTTTGTAAGCTGGATATCGTGCACATAAAAATAATGCTTATTATAGTTATAAATATTTATCTTACCTCATCGTGACAATAAAGTATATTTGGGGTTTTTCTGTCAGCATTAGCGTACAATTATCACAGATTTGTACTTCATACCTGATTTTACTTTTAGCCGGGCAAAAAATTGAGTTATTCCGCAATACAAATGCCTTTATTGCCATGTAAACGGTTTCGTAGATAACAAATTTTAACCATCCGCCTTCATTGTACCAGGCACCAGATTTTATTAAAATGTCATTCGATATACTACCTAACTACTGACTAAAAGTGTTCTTGGTCTGCAATCATGCCCACTCGTTCATAGGCGAATCTATTCGCCGCCATTAAATTAGTAATGAATCACTCTATTTTATTATATTATTATGATATATGGTAAAAAATATTCACTAATCAATGTAACTTATATATTGTATATTTTCATATTTGTATAAAGGTATTTTGTATGCTGACTTCGTTGATGTACTGTATACCGTCATTGGCATTTTTAACAATTTTGTCAATGACGGGTGCTATTATTCTTGTTGTTGTTGTTATAATAATGGGAGATAACGTTTTTTGAAAGCAAATAATATTCTCCGACAAATGGAGCACTCACTTGTTATGTTATGAAATAAAGAATTTTACGATCACATACGCTTTTCTTAGTTTAGCACCTTTACGACAGTTTCCAGAAAAGGAGAATAGACGTATCATGTTGCATCGTAGAATACAAAAAATGCATATGCAGAAGCATAATACATAATACACTTACTGTAATAGGTACAGAACGTAGATTTTAAAAGTTGATTATTTGGAAAAAATTTATTATTATTTATTGTTACTCAATGCAGACCTTGCACAGGATTATAGGACCGTGTAAGTTGCACGATACTTTGAACATCTCTGTCAAAACATCTCTTATAGGGAGATGGAGTCTATTTGTAGATAGAACCATTGATAGATGTTTAAAAACTCCACAAACTTAAAACAAAGTTTTAAATAGATTTCGTTTCTTAAATGCATGTTAAATTATTCGTTACTATTTAAATAATGCAACGTATATATAATCATACACATTTTACATTTAATTTATGTTATCTCTTTTCACTGCATGTTCTCCGAGCATTCTCAATGTATTCGGTTCTATTTCTCAATTGAATACAATTAGCGCAGCGGTAATTTTTGTATAAACATTCTATACCATAAGTATCCAGTTCCCAGAGTGAGGGAATACCATGTAATTATGTAAGTTAGATGCTCATTTCGTAAAGAAACCTTCGTTTGTCCACTGATTGGAGCGCCAGGTATTTTAGATGTCATGTCCAAGAAGACAGGTTCTGCATTGGCTAAATCTGCCATTGTATATATATCTCTGTTGAAATAATTTAAGATTTTAATATTTCTTGTTATTAAAAATCTGCTAACTTTTTGATTACGAATACATGTTGCGTCAAATTTTATTGTATTGTAATTTTATTTTAATTGTCAAATTTATTGTACAAATTTTATTGGTATTCATGACGAGTATAATCAAGGAAGAAATTGTAATACAGACTTACCTGTAATGCCATACATTCTTTTCTGGTATGTTATTTGGAAAGAAAGGTGGTCGTTTCTCATTCAAACGTACAATTCCCGTTATATCTACCACACCTTCAATTCTATCATTCTCCTTGTGCAATACCTTTTTACGTTTCTTTGGAATCCAACCACGATTTATGAGAATGGTCAAGCTGCAATATTGAAAAAAATTAACTATATTTGTGTAATTGGTTATTCTAAAAATAACGACGAACCATAAATATGCATTAGCATCAGCGTTAATTTCAAGACATCTACTATTTTAATGCGACTATTATAAAACATAAAGCGATGCATTCGTGATTGCTTTACATTTCAATATCTGACTAAATATACTGCCTGTTTGCGCAAATTGAAATTTACTGTTTATAATTTGACAGCACATATTTACTTTCGATCTTCCAATTTGAACGGAGTTACAACATGGGATCCTGTTGAGTCCTGGTTTGCAATAAGACCGCTTGACTGATTAGATGCCCCACCATCGAGAATCAAACTCCTGGGACCAACGTAAATCTCCTTATCGTATACAAAGGTACCTCTCACTTTTACAGGATAATACTCCAGCGATTGAAGTTCGTCCAAACTAAAATGATAATATTTATTTTTAATCAATTCGCTATTGTAACGTGGTACACATAAAAGACAAATATTAGGTATACCGGATAGTTTTGTCCGTTCCGGTTATAGCAAGAGCACGTCAAAAATGGACAGAACTTTCCGGTAGACCTAATAATTTTTGCTTGTATCTTTAAAATGCTAAGTGAATTACTATCTTTTAGCATGCACCATCTAAATGACTTAATTTCTATATGACGATTGACACGGATACATGAATTTGCAGTTGATAATTACTTTTCTGGCAATTCGATAGGTGGATGATTAACACGAGAACTCAGATCGTCTATTAAGTTTAATTTCCATTTACGTCTCTGTACCTGCCAAGTACCCAGAAGAAACGTAGTGATCGGTATACCCTGCATCAAATACACACATTGTAAAAGTAACACACAGAGTTTTATATTGAAAAGCATTGTATCAAACCTGACTAACCGGACTTAAGTTATGTTATTACTTGCCAACAAAAAATACCCATAAGCTCCAAGTCTGTACGCTTCATCTGTATCTTGATCTTTACTGTATTCCTTGTGTTTACGTGGTATGGGTATATTATATTCTGTAGGACGTGTTAATCTTGTCCGTATTGTTGTTTCTAAACTAGTACTAACGCGCAGCAATGCATTTACATTTTCTTTACTCAAACATCTTTTAATATTATATTGACAGTGTCGACGAATAACCGAATTCATATTTCCTTAATTAATTCACCGTTTGAAATTGATTACAGAATACAAATTGTGGTTAAAATAATTTCTCCTCTCGCATTGTTCGTACGAGTAACTTGGAGTAACTCATGCATAAAGATTCTTATCCCTGTGTATTTATTTGGTCTACACCTCGGTTTGGGATTGGCCGACCCCATTACCACCCAGTACAGTGCACTGTTTTACCCATTTTCTGTCACTGCATTACCATCAGCGACCCATTGAGCGCACTCCGGCTATAACGACTGTGTTCCGAAATTCACTGCAAGTACTGAAAATCTATAGTATTCGTGACATAAACCATACATTTCCAGTACTGGCAGTGAATTTGATACTATAAGCACCATATATGTAATACTACTATATTGCTAATGGGACTGAAAAGGCGATGCAAACACCACGGTGCAGCATATATATCAACCTCTCGCTCTCACCATAGTATACTATGCTCTCACTTTGTACTTTGGCGCAACTGCGCATGCGTTAGCAGCTGCACGCATGCGCATATGTTCGAAGGTACGATGTTCTGTTTCACTTTCTCGGCGCCGCTCCCGCTTATAGGAAAGATACGTGACTAGCAATATAGGAGTATTACATATATGCTAATATGACACAAGGACTGTGTTCCGATATTCACTGCCAGTACTGGAAATATACAGTTTATGTCATGTATACTGGAGATTTTCAGTACTGGCAGTGAATTTCGGAACACAGCCAAGATTAGCGATGTTTTTCGCGCCACCTTTCGACTTGGTTCGTACTATAAAAAGTGTCCGCGTCGAACACTCTGCTCGCAATCAGGCCGGTTCACTGTGATGTATTCTCCCAGAGGACACAGACTTCGCTGGACTTCGCACTTTGGTGTACCTATCTATCTTGGTTTTATCTCCTCGGTGCTTCTACCACGGATCAACCAGTTCAATTCAAATTGCAGTTCAATGATACCGACCGACGCGTGCGGATGTCTGAATGAAGTACCTTGACGTTCACAGGTTCACGATGCACTAGAGAGGGGGAATAAAAAGTAGGAAGTAGGTTACCGGTTGTCACTTTGCATGCTATTTATGGAGAAAATAACCTGCATATTTGAAATTCCTTGTACAAGTGTAAACGTCGGTCAGGGTCGCCGACCTAGCAGGGAGTCCTGTCAAGTTTTGGTCTTGCACAATGTGCGCTCCGCGGTCCACTTTGAAATTCTATTCCTCCATGTAATCCGTCTCCGTTTATTTTAAACTGGTAACCGCACTGACATACACGGAAAATATGACTCTATTAGTTGACCTCGAACAAGATTTGGAGTTTGTGGTGAAAAGTCTTCTTGCAGGCGGTAAGTTAATTTAGTGCCTATTCTTATACGTGTTTATATAACGACAACTATTATGCTTCTTTTAAAACAATCCACTAATGTTAAAGCTCTTATCGAAATAATTCGAAATCTGAAAGTTCGTTTTTATTTTTCTATACAGAGTCAAATTCTGAAGTAATCTCTGGCCATATGGCTGTGACGTTTTTATTTATGAACTGTCAATAGAATAATTTGTTTGAAAGCGTCCGATTACTTCGGATAAGTTAAAGATATTTAACTCATTTACTTATATACGGACTAATTAGTACCAAAGTATTAATTGAAAATTTGCGTTTTGGTAAGAGTATTTTCAGATGTATTAATATTGATTTGGAAAAACAATATTTTTGTAGGTATCGCTGGCATGTGCTCCAAGACCACCGTGGCTCCATTGGATAGAATAAAAATATTACTACAAGCACACAATAAGCATTACAAACATTTAGGTAATTATGTCGTATCTATAAGGCAGATAAGTAATTTCGTTGAAATGTGTATAATAATTCTTGTGTCACAGGTGTCTTCTCAGGGTTGAGAGAGATTGTGCAACGTGAAACATATTTTGCTTTATACAAAGGTAACTGGGCACAAATGATTAGAATATTTCCTTACGCAGCCACACAATATACCGCATTTGAATTGTATAAAAAGGTAATGCCTGTTTTAAATACTTTGCCTTATGAATATGACTGAGTTTGAAGACGAAAGTATTTCAAGGTGATAATATTTCTCAAGACATTCATTAAATAATCTATGATTTTATTAGTGTTTAGGTGGTATATTTGGTAGTCATACGCACATAGACAAGTTTTTAGCAGGATCTGCAGCTGGAGTAACAGCAGTTACAATGACATATCCACTTGACACAATTAGAGCTAGGTTGGCTTTTCAAGTTACCGGAGAACACGTGTACTCTGGTATAGCACACACCGCCGTTACAATGTTTAAAGAGGTAATTTAAAAAGTTATATGTCATAATCATGCATGCCGGATGATAACACGAATCACGTGAGTATTGCGTCAAACAAAAAACATAATTTGCATGTTTAATCTTTTAACTTGAACTTTGGACACTAGCGTAAAAATAACCTTTGAACTGAGTTTAAAGCGGTGCAACTTGTCTGTCCGAAGGTATAAGTTTTAGATGTAGAAGCTCGGAATCAGTTAGTATTGTCTATTGTTTTAGGAAGGTGGTTTCAGAGCATTATACAGAGGATTTTTACCAACAATTTTTGGTATGGTCCCATATGCTGGCTTTTCATTTTATGCATTTGAAAAGCTAAAGTTTCTATGCATGAAATACTCACCTAACTATCTATGCAATAAGTGCGATAGAAATACCGGTGAGAATATAGAAATTATACGTAATTCCTATATAGCGCTTCCTTTTTTATTTCCATTAGGAAGGATAATTTCTAATGCTAACATTAACGAGACAGTTGGATAGTAATTATATTTAATACATAATCAATTTCTGCTATTCAAGGTGGCCTTGTTTTGAGTTTGCCAGCAAAATTAATTTGCGGAGGAACTGCTGGTGCTGTAGCACAAAGCTTTTCATACCCATTAGATGTTACTAGAAGGCGTATGCAACTAGCTATGATGAATCCAGCTACCCACAGATACGGGTAAATGTTTCAATGTCCTTTATGAATAGTAACTATTATTATATACAATGACCGATGCTATTATCGTTAATGTGATATAATTGCTCCTTACACAGATCTGGAATGTTATCAACCGTAAAAATAATATACAAAGAGAATGGCATTATAAAAGGGTTGTACCGTGGAATGAGCATAAATTATATTCGCGGTATTCCAATGGTGGCAGTTAGTTTTACAACATACGAAGTTATGAAGCAGATGCTCAATTTAGACACAGGAACAACGTTATAGCTGTGTTATATAGGAAATTATTATTTTTGTAAAATTACATGACAAGTACAACTATTAGATTTAAAAACAAAAATAAATAAGAAAAAGTATTTAACATTAATTCGAACATACGGGAATGGTTGCACAGTGGTTAAAGGTGTGAATATAAGATTATGTAATACTATCGTGTTAACACTTTTGATAAATTAAAGTTACAAGAAAAACCTGAATGTCCTCAAAGATATTTTAGATTTGGACAATAGAGAGAGTGTTCCTTAATATATGTATATTTCTTATTCAAATTCAATGGAACATCACAAAAGAAAATGTCCAAGTCTTACTATGCAAGCGTTCAAACATTTCCATGAGAATGACGTGACCTGTATTATATACCTCGGGTGAAAGATACCATAAATAACTAATAGAATTGTACATCCAAGGAAAATACAATTTAAGAAATTTTTCCAACAATGAGATATGATGGTCGTGCAAAATGAAGTTCAAAAAGAAATGTACAAAATTAATTGCATCAAACAGTTGCTACCTTATTTAAAATGCAAATGAGTTAACAGTATTAAAATTTTAAAATCCACATAAAAGACATATATGTGTATATAGATGTCATAAATTAATTGTTTTATTTCAAATATAGGTAGACAATAAATAAATTGACAAATTGTAATAAATTGTGACATTAATACATTATGACGTACATAAAAAACTTTATACAACGGTATAATATAAATATGTACTTCACTTGTGCTTATAGACAAATAATAAATATATTTTTTTATTTTCTTTGTATTTCTTATTACCTGCTACATCTATACAAATTGCTTATGAGTTTTGTTCATAGAATATACCTGATCTCTTTGCAGACGAATAAAAATTATTCGATCATTGATATAAAAGTTAAATGTATTTTTGCGCAC
Organism: Tiphia femorata; assembly: GCA_944319695.1. Lineage (NCBI taxonomy): Eukaryota > Metazoa > Arthropoda > Insecta > Hymenoptera > Tiphiidae > Tiphia > Tiphia femorata. The sequence goes on from OX090899.1 coordinate 7,295,272, forward strand.
TACAATAAAAACTTCAACGCTTTTCCTAAGAACTCATACTGTGTTGATCATACTAAAGGAAACATATGTTAAAATAAGTTTAATGCTTTGTCTAAATATGATAACATGTCTTTATTTTTCTAGTTCTTCATGAATAACATAATTATTATGTGTTCATAGCACTTCCGCTGCCTCCCTTTCTCTCTCTCTCTCTCTCTCGCTCTGTTTTTAACCTTTGCATAAATATAGTTTTTGTAATCTGCTTAAATATGAATGTAAGTTGGAGATGCAAAGTAGCTGTAAGTTTTAAAAAGAAGCACTAACTGATTTAGAGGAATTACGTGTACACTTACAATTCATATCTATTTTGAGATTGTTTCCATATTGCGCAAAAAACTGTAAAAAGTATTGCAAAAATCATACATTACACTGTCGTGAAATAATGTGCATTTATGTATTCATGATTTCTAATAGATTAACAAATAGATTTTATGATACTACCTATATGATACATAGTAGCCGTATTGTATTATATGTTCTACTCGAATCATATTAGCGTGTGTGCAATTACACAACTTAAATGAATAAATTGAATATATAACATTCATATTTATTGACGTTTGCAACAAATTAAAAAAAGATTACAAGTGACATGAATGCCAATAAAAGATGTTTATGCCGGAGTTGTATTGAAGTAAAAAATTCATGAAAAAATAAGTATACACTCTTGCTTAGAAGAAAGTCATGCAAGTTATAGCGTGTTACATTTTAGGAGCTTAAACTGATTCCTCTCACATAAGAATTGATACAGTCTTGTTCCCAGGAAATGTCAGTTGTGAAAAATCAGTAACTGATTCGGTTATTCTGAAATTTACCAATCATATGAAATTTCTTTGAAGACAATAAATAGAGCAAATACAAAATTAGCTATATATTTTCTACTGTCTATTATTCATTTATTTCTTTATTTAATATATAAGACGTATTCCTAATTAACTCATTTGTTGTATTATAATACTACATTTTTCCTTTTTGTTCTATAGCAAATTTTATCCTTATTATTATAATTCAAGTAAATGTATCGTGTAATATAAAATAAGAAAAATGCTCAGCCTGCAATGTGCAGAATAGTTTGTGGTAATCGCTGCATTATGTTTTCTGTGCTACACTTTAGATTTACAGTCTTAATAAATTGCTATAATGTGCACCTACACATTCCATGTCCATCTTATCACTGCTACAGTATCGATTTATTATGCATATATTCAAATTGTATGCTTATTCCTATGAATACATCCGTATGTCTTTAGATGTGATGTACACAATGTCTTTGTATCAACAAATATGAATGATTTGACACAACACATTAAGTTGATTTGGCTTGCATTACATATGTTTATTTACCAGAAGCATCATTTTATACCTATTAATTAGTAAAAAGGTCATCGGTATCTTCACAAGCGATTAATTTTCAATTTAACGATTGTGAATGCATAAATTCATTCAGTATAAAGTGCGTGTTTCACTTGGGAGTATTGACATTGATGCAAAAGTGGTACATTTTCAAAAACTGTTACACTTATAATAATTTTACTCAATTCTCAAAACAGAAATGTACGAAATGCAACAAGACAAATGTGTTATGTAATGTTTCCCGCAATACTAATTCCTGCAATCACAATATAGTTAACAGCACTGATTAATCAATCGAAATTTTGTATTTTATACAGGGTAACCCACGTCTTTCCATACAAACTTTGGTATTATATTCTATGAAAAAATTTTGTGAATGGTTCATTGCACTAAACAAAATTTTCTTCTGCGAAGTTAAAGCGTTCTTGAATTTACGGACATTATACTCTATGAGCAGATGTAAGTAAAAAATGTGATATAAACATAAACCGAAAGAGTATAACTTTAAGTTATAGCTTTTTAATGAAGCACTTTTTACCTTATATGACATTTTCTTCTTATTTCTGCTCATAGAATATAATACCTACATTAATATGGAAAAACTTGGGACACCCTGGATATGTAAGGAAATAGTATACTTGTTGAAACAAATTAATTCGTAACTGCCATATTGCGCGCAGATAATGCTAACATAGTAGGTCAATTCACTGATGCACCAATTCTTCTTACAATCCTTTCAAGTGGAACATTTCACGCTCCATTCACACAAGTAATAATGCGACACTCTCTTAAATATAAACTATGATCAACCTGATATAACTTTGAAAACCTTGTACAGTATTATTACTATTTAATACACAGAACAAACATTGTGTTTGTACAAAAAGATTTTCATAAGTTAATATCCATTCAAGGTTTCAAAGCAATACCATGCGCATTTTGTTTGAACTATTTATTATTCAAGTGTGTATTATATTTAATTTTTCCATAATAAAAATACAAGCGGTACAATGAAATTTGTAAAACTCAATGCTGTATGTGAATTTAATTGGTACATGTGTACATTATTGTTTCTCGTATGTGTACAGGTAATGTTGTGTCTATATGTATGGTGTGGCTGCGCATCAATAGCGCAATGTGTATTTAGTCTCTCTCATTGAGATACCACAAAGTGAGCCATCATATAATACTTGGGACTATATATGGCGTGTAAGGATAGCTGGTATCTTACACTTGTATCGATGTTCTATCATAAATTATGTTTTGTGGCATCACTATAAAGCCAAGATTATTTCCAATCCCCTACCTTAAAAACTACCCCACGCGGGAGTTAGTTCCTTACAAGAAGTAGTCAGGTGTCCGCCTAGTGACATGTGGTTCACCACGTCTCGGTGCTGGATCAAATTGAAGGCTAAAATAAAGGAAAACAAATATTGGGTAAAGAATACAACTATGTAGAATCTGTTTACTTAGATCATGTGTTAATCCATTCGCTGCCAAGCCTAAATTATATGAAGTTATTCCCATTGCCGTTTATATTTTAAGTGGTATTGTTTACCGAAGTTATGTTATTTCTTGGTAAAAACCTGTATGTTATAACATACTGAAAGAAGGACGTATACTTCCCTTGGCAAGGTGTTATGCATTGCCAAAACAGGTATACTGGTCCTTCTTTCAATATGTTATAACATATAGGCTTTTATCAAGGAATAACAACTTCGGTAAACAATACCACTGACAAATGGGTTAAGTATTAATCTTACGACGAATGGGTTCACAAGATATGTTCCAATACTTACAATGAATATTTTAAAGCATCATCCAGTTCCATAATTGCAGCTTGGTTTCCGCAACGATAACAATAATTAGGTGCCGAGAATATAGTAACAACATTACGATCGTGACACCTAAAATCAGTAAATTGCACGTATCAGGATAGGTCCTAGATCATTATGCTAAACCTACAAATTACTTTGAATACTTTACTTTAACAATTGATATAATTTAAACATAGAGAAATAATCATACCAATTATAACCCTCCATAACTAACTGATGTGCTCGTGACACCAATGTCAATCCATTAGAGTGATTAAATGTTTCAGAAATATCTTGCCCAAATGTGTATCCTGCTCCACGAGGTGAAATGCCCCACCCTCCTCTATCATCTGGGTCTGACCAAAGAAGGTCACACATTGGACCCTATTGGAAAGAAAAGTCCCTCGATATAAAATTCTTTATATATTTACGCTGTATAAAATAAAGTAATATTTACTTCATGCGGTACTTCTTGAAGACGATCTAAAGCACGTATATGATCTAAGGTATCAATAGATGGCGACAAGCCACCGTGTAGGCAAAATATTTGTCCGTCGACTAATGCTGTTAGTGGGAGATAATCGAACAAGTCCGTAAAGAATTTCCATACATTGGCATTTCCATATTTACGTAAACACTCGTCATAAAATCCATACACCTGTGTGATCTGCCTTGATTCGTGATTACCACGCAAGATAGTTATTCTTTCGCGGTACCTCACCTGTATGTGTAATATTACAAACAATGTACATACGTGAATGCTTTGCGTAAGGTAATATCGAGATTTAGATAAGAATTATTGTTTTAATTGTCTTACCTTAAGGGCGACAAGCAAGGTAACTGTTTCCACAGAATAATAACCACGATCTACATAATCACCCATAAACAAGTAATTTGTATCTGGAGATTTCCCACCTATTCTGAATAATTCCATTAAATCGTGAAATTGTCCATGTACATCGCCGCATACTGTTACAGGACATTTCACTTCTTGAACGTTAGATTCCTTTGCTAAAATTTCTTTTGCCTGAAATGTATGTAACGACGTATACTAATATATATATACAGTATATATTAATACATACATTTATCGCTATACATAACATATATGCGCAACAGAGGATAATAATCTTTGTAACACCATTATGCGATGTTCTTTGTAATACAATAATATCTCGCAAATTGTAATGTAAGAAAAAACCCGATGAATATCTTTATAATCAAAAATACAATTTCGATCGCTAAACAATTGAGATATCCTATATGCTATGTTTCAAATAGAAGGAAAGTTATTCTACGCATCGTTGTGCAGCATATGCATTCGCTCGATACTTTCCGATGCCTCTTAATTGTTATTGCACGTAGCGTATCTGTAATACTAGTATCTATAAGAGTTGCAATAATACCCGACAATAGAGCCGGTGGAAGAAAAAGAAAGAAAAACAAATAAACAAGAATAAATATTTAAAAACAATGACAACGAGAACAACATCATGTATGCAGCATGGAATAGGTTACATACAGTAGCAGACACTCCATCCCCTATTATTATTCATATTAACAGCATATACAGCCTATCGCGCATAAAATCATCTCATTACAACGTACAATTAAAATTCACATTACCCCGCTCGTATTATCAATTTATGCGCGGAACCAACTGCTAAGGAAAAAGGAATCTCTTTTCCAATATTTTAATCCATCTCCCGTACCGTCCCTCGTTATTTCGGTACGATAAAGCTGTACGGAGCAGGAGGGATCGAGCAGCAAAATATATGACATCATAGAACGTATACCTGGTTAAGAACCAGTTTTTATCGCATTTCGTGGAACAAGAGAAATTTTTAATGTTCGAAAAGTGGATTGGCTTAGGGCTTGGCGTTAGTTCCGTATGAATTTGTAAGATCCGTGGGATTATTTACGGTGGACACGCGCGATGGAATGGGAGTTGCATAAAGAGGCTACCACGAAAGTGAAATATCGTTGCCGAATTACAATTGGTTTCAATAAAATACGCGTGACATATCGTTCCGGGTTCAGCGGTAAATCGAGATACGAGTGCGATCCTATTCTCAGATCGCGATACGTCAGTCATAAATTAGGAGACGCTTATCCGGGGATTCGTACAGGTGCTTCGGCGTGTGTGCACCGGTGTGCGAAGGGAAATTATGGGAAAGGTTTCGGATACCTTGTCGCAGAGGGTTTTCACTTGGCTTTCTGTCAGTTGTTTGCAGTCGTTTAATTGCTCTATCCACTGGTCGAGCTCCTTCAACGACGCCTTTTCCTCCATCGTATGGATCTACGCGAACTTCACGATTATCCGCACGCTTAGCACATGTAATGCAACGCCTAGCAAAGCTTATCCGTAAACTAAATCATTCGTTTTCTACTGGAAAAGCCTCTCAACACAAATATCCCGTACGGGCACACACTCACAAAATGGCCGATCGCGAGTGCCGTCGTCGATGACGTCACGGTGAATCGGTGCGTGCGCCCGCCAGCACTATCGAAGCCGCACTGACTAATCAGCGCAAGACTTTCGATCCGCCCAGCCAATAAGGCGCATCCTTTACTTTTATCTTAATCCACCTCTCGCACGACACCATTACAACTCTAGCTATTTAATAACAACGTTAATATCACTCGACAGTTTGGCGGGTAAAAAATCGCTCCATTCACAGTTAATAAAATCAATTGTAATTAAGGGACACCCTACGCGACCGATGGCGTTTGAATATTTTTTCAACCACTGCGATTGCGCACTACCCCATTCTCAACTCACGGCAGAATTTAAAATTCAACTACGCGTATTGGAATTTTTGTTTACCAGTATCACGGTATATGATCAACCATCGCCGAAATGCTCTTTCCCGTTTGCTTATTTTCTTCTTGATCGTCTTCAGATTTGTGATTCGCAATGTACTAATGTTGTAATGTTTGTATTCTATTATTCATCAGTTTTGTAATGTATTCAGTTATGATGAAACTTGATGACTGTATACAACATACAGGTGTAACAGTAATGAACAATTCGATATCAGAAATAAGATTGTCATTATCAATAAGGTTTGAATAAACTAAAATTGTTTGCGACACTGTGATTTCAGATAGTACTCAACAACAGCAGCGTTCAATGTTAATAAAGAGTAGCGTGTTAATGTACATGTATTTAATATTTTTAACTCGTATCAGCAAAAAACTTGAGATGCAAATTTCTGCATATCGGATGGCAATCTTTTATTAAATTTCGTACATTATAGTTAATCTGCGCAGGAATCGACTATCCTTACTATACATAGGCAAAAGTTAAGATGATTGCAGAAGAGCTATCAGTACTTACTTACAGTTAGATCATTGGATGATGTAATAAAATTAATATGAATAAAAATTATTTCTTTTAAAGACAGGATCGATAATATATTTAAATCTAGTTGTTTCTTTAGGATATAAATAATATAATGTTAATATAAGTATACAATGTATATATTCACCATTTCACTGTTTAGAAACTTATAAGGAGATGGAACGTGTTATTTCTTTCTATGCGTAATCTATCATATTTAGAAAAATATTTAGCAAATGAAATATATAATGGTGGATTTCATGTGAACATCGTGCAGTAATTGTTCTATTACATTAATGCACAATTCATCTACAAAGAGTTGCATCTAATTGTAGCAACCAGGGTAGTAATAATTTGATTTTTCTTCTGTAATTTGCATCTTTAGCAATAGGATTGTCTTCTAAGTATATCGTTTGTAATAACTTATTAGCAACTAATTGCTCTACCGTTGTCCAATCCTCAATTTGGTTGTTATTCATCTAAAACAGATTTAAAATGTTTTTATTCGTCTAAACAGCTATAACAGAACCGCACGTTCCATAGCAAATGTTCTCTGCCTTTAAACACAGCATAAACAGTGTTACTTAAATTAATTTTACCCAAAAATCTTCCAATTTTTTAAGATGGTCCATGTTTTCAATTTTCTTAATTTTGTTCATTGCAAGATCCAACGTAGTTAATGCTGCACAATTCTCTAATCCTTCGATGCATGTTATTCCATTTTCAGACAAATACAACTCATCTAATTTTCTCAATTCTGTCAAATTTTCAATTTTTGTAATACGGTTACTTTGTAAGCTCAACAGTAACAGATTTTTAAGATTTTCCAAATTTTCTATCCTTGCAATCTTATTTTTACCAAGATATAAATTCGTCAAGTTTTCAAGACCTTCCAAGTTAGCGATTTCACGTAATTTATTATCGCCTAATTCAAGAGTCAACAGATTCTTCAAATGTGATACATTCTCGACACATGTAATTTTATTTGAAGACAGAAATAGTCTTCGCAGATTTAACAAATTATCTAACCCTTCTATCTTTTTAATACGGTTAAAAGAAAGATCCAGAATTCTGAAAATACAACACAAAAAAAATACAATGTTTAAGCGATAGGTATAAACATTTAACTTACGCAACTATGAAACATGTAAACTTTGAAAATAAGATTATAAGGTTAACATATGGTTTTGCGCGATAAAAAGATATATATTCAATGGGTAAACATACTCTAAATTGACAAGGGTGTCTAAGTTTTCTACCACGACAATTTGATTGTCTCTTAGTTCCAACTCAACTAAAGTTGTTAATGTATCAAGGTTCTCGATCTTTTTAATTAAATTCCACATAAAACATAGTTTTCGAATTTTAGTCAGTGGCTCCAAGTTTTCTAACTTTGATAATCGTGAATGGTTGAAATCTAATTCCTGTGAAAAATAGAGCAAACTTTCTGTAACTGTTATCGTACAATAATACATACAGATTGTATACTAAACCATTACAATATATCTATAATTTGTTCGGTGTTACTTGCAGTTTACAGTCCTCAAAAGAATACAAATAACCTAAAACTATCATCTGTCAATTTGATTTTGTTGTATCATCTCAATAAAACATATTCTGTATTATTAATTAGCTTTTCACCGAGCATAGACAATGTTTTAACGAAACAGTATATTGTAAGCATACTAAGTCAAACAGTAATGGCGCAAGTATATTGCAATGGGTACTCAACAAATTATATTTATATTACGAACTTCACTATCAGGATCTATAATTAGAATCTTTTCATTGTCTTCTGCTTCTGCCGCTTCTTTATATCCTTCCATTTTAACTGAACCTTCGCTCATGTCGTCATCTGAAAGTTTAAGACATATTATAACCTTAGAAATCAAGACATCTTTAAGTGCGGCAATGTATTTTGAAAATATATATACCACAGTTAGCCATGACGAGTATATTGCGTCCGAATCGGAATGATTGACAAAATTCTTCTTGTCAGTATATAATTAAGATGAGATGTACACAGATAAATATATCTACTACACAAAATTCAAAACTAGTACGTACACATCTATAACCATACTTTAATGCCACCATTCATCTGCCAATATGCATGTAATTTCTCTATAACCATTTAGCACACGCTCTTGATGGCGAAAGGTGTATACTAATTACGTCAATTACAAGAAATCAATCAAACGTTACCTATGAAATAGGCTAACATGATAGAACGTTCGCGTGCCTACTTTTCACGAGCTATTCGCTGTAATTTCAAACGCCCGCCAAAATGGTCGGTCCGCCCTAGTCAGCGTTGCCAAGTGAATATTATGGGTGCTTTCCATTTCACTGTCAACAATGTGCAATCCGTGAAGCAGTGAAAACCAGTGAAAACGCATTCCGAATTGTGCAGGAAACGTATAAGCGCATGAATGCATCAGACGCATGGACTGCCTCAAGTCAAACGAGAATCAGTCTATGCGCTGCATATATGTAATACTACTATATCGCTAATGGCTGAAGAGGCGACGCAAAAACCACGGTGCAGACATATATCAACCTCTCACTCTCACCACAGTTATCTATCCTCTCACTTCGTACTTTGGCGCAACTGCGCATGCGTGCAACTGCTAACGCATGCGCATATGTTCGAGGGTACGATGTTCTGTCTCACTTTCTCGGCGCCGCTTCCGCTTATAGGAAAATACGTGCTAGCAATATAGGAGTATTACATATATGATGCGCTGGGAAGGATACAAGAATTCAGTACGGTTAGTACAATCTAGGGAATTCTCAGCGCTACCGAAGCGCTACCAATGCGCGCATTGAGTAAATCGGAATGACTTTCCATGCGATCTACGCGTTTCATGCGTAAATCGGAACGCACCCTAAAACCACCTACTAAACTATCCAACACTACCGACCAATCACAGGCTCTTGAAGATCGTGCTTTTGATGCTCGCATGAAAACCCGTCAGATATCTGCGTTTTATAGATATTGCAGAGCTCGTCTATGTATGCGGTGTTTAATGCTTTGATCCCGCCGATCCTTTTGGCGCAACGTCTTTCTTGTTCGACGCTTTGTTGAATGTGGTACGCCGATTGAAATCGGTTTTCATCTGCGACTTAGAAAGTTAATAAAGGTTGCAGAATGACTGAAACGTTACAACTCAGAGGGACGCTTCGCGGACACAATGGATGGGTCACGCAAATCGCCACAAATCCGAAATATCCTGATATGATTCTGTCGTCTTCACGTGGTAAGTGCAGTACTTTGTATACCTGCTGTTTTCTTCCTCATTCTATTTCGTTCTTGTATATTAACACTCCTGCATTCAAATTGTGGAGAAGGAAGCATGGTATAGGTGAAAGCGCAAATTGCAAAAAGAAATAAAAAGAAAGCACTATCCTCTGTGTTTAGATTTTAGTACATGTAAATCTTCCAGCATATAACGATAATTATATATAATACATTTCTTTATTTCTGGAAAACTGTATGCGCAATATCTGAATTATTCTTTTGGATACATTACGTTCGATTAGTGCATCATACAAATGTATGTCGATACATTTTTCATCTTGTAGACAAAACTCTCATCGTATGGAAATTAACACGTGACGATGGCAATTACGGTCTTCCCCAAAAACGTTTGTATGGCCATTCCCATTTCATCAGTGATGTGGTGCTTTCGTCCGATGGTAACTACGCCTTGTCCGGCTCCTGGGACAAAACCTTACGACTTTGGGATTTGGCAGCAGGTCGTACAACGAGAAGATTCGAAGACCATACCAAGGTGTGACTTTGCTCTTCTGTGATGGGTAGCTGACAGAATTTCTAAAATAAACTGAAGCTTTTTTTTATATATTTTTTTTTATCGGGTAAATAGAAGAGGTGCGCATTGATTAAACATGTCGTATTGTAAGTATTGCCCAATTTTCAACCAGTGTCAGAATTCCTCGCGCAATAAGAATTTATTCTAAAAAAAATAGTTTAACTTTATGCCAACAGGATGTCTTAAGTGTTGCATTTTCTGTGGACAATCGACAAATTGTCTCTGGATCCAGAGACAAAACTATCAAGCTTTGGAACACCCTTGCAGAGTGCAAATACACCATACAGGATGATGGACACACAGAATGGGTTAGCTGCGTTCGCTTTTCTCCAAACCATTCTAATCCAATCATCGTCTCCGCAGGTTGGGACAAAGTTGTAAAGGTACGAAACTTAGACGAGTGTATAGTCTGATTTAAGAATGATAATAAAGAAGTGCTCTTCCTTTATTAAGAAGGACTTGCTAAATGATGAAAGCTTTTGTAAAACATGATATCTATGAGTGTTAGCGGATATGGGACTGATACAATTTTTTAGTAATTATTTTTATGAACCTTCGCCACTACTCTAAATAATTCAGGCTTTTATGTGTCATAGGTTTGGAACTTGACGAATTGTAAGTTGAAAATCAATCACAGCGGCCACACTGGGTACCTAAACACCGTTACTGTGTCTCCTGATGGTTCACTCTGTGCATCTGGCGGCAAGGTATATACTTTAACAACTGTTACTCTTCTGGCATACGTTATAATTGTACTCAACCTTTTATCTTCCTTATTTAGGATTGTAAGGCTATGTTGTGGGACTTGAATGATGGAAAACATCTTCATACCTTGGACCACAATGATATCATCACAGCACTTTGCTTCAGTCCTAATCGTTATTGGCTTTGTGCTGCTTTCGGACCATGGATTAAAATTTGGGACCTTGAAACTAAAGAAATGGTTGAAGAATTGAAACCGGAAGTTGTTTCTGCAACCAGTAAGGCTGAACCTCCCCAATGTTTGTCACTCGCATGGTCTACAGATGGTCAAACACTTTTTGCTGGATATTCTGACCATACTATTCGTGTCTGGCAAGTTTCCGTATCTAGCCGTTAAGTACTTTGTAAAAAAAAGTATGAAAATAAAAAAATGAAAAGGTTGTATTACAGCTTTTTATTTTACATTCAAATAGTTACACACAAACTTCTACTTTATTACAAACTGCAAGTGCAATTGCAATTACATTTATTTGCTATTGTTTCTACTATCCGTTTTTTGAATTTTTTGTTCAAATTTTTCAAATTCTTTATTTGTAATTTTATCGGCCTCATCTTCCACTTGTATCACACCAAGAACTTCTGGTATATAAAATTGCATCATATTCTGCACACCGTTTCTCAATGTAACAATTGAACTTGGACAATTTGTGCACGAGCCTTGCATTTTCAGTTTTACAATACCTTCTTCGAATCCCTGAGAACAGTGAAGCATATAATGAATTAAGCATGTATGTAGTCTAATTTATAACTGTACTTTAAACTCTTGTGTTCCTAATTTTTACCATAAACACAATATCACCACCATCTTCTTGCACCGTAGGTCGTATTCGTGTATCCAGTAATTCCTTTATCATTTGTACAATTTCATCATCATCTTCGCTGACTTCTGCAAATTATAGTGTTCAATATTAAAACAAAGTAATGAGTACAAATTATTTGAAGTATATTCTTCGGATATAATTTTGATTTTAGCGTATAATAGAAAATGTAAATTCATACGCGTATTTGTTGCAGCTTCGGTCTCTGTTAGTATAGGTAATCCACTTGCGAAAAAATCCATAATTGTTGCAAATACTTCTGCTTTTAACACTTTCCATTCTACATCTTCGTCTAGTTTAGTCACTGTAATGAAGTCTGGCCCAAAAAATATAGCCTTCACACCTTCGATTCTAAATAACATCTTTGCAAGTGGCGAACATTGTGCATCTGCTACAGTAGGAAAATCCTTTGTCTGACCTGGCTCAAGGACTTGCACCCCAGGAAGAAATTTTAAACTGTTTGGATTCGGGGTGTCCTGAGTTTGAATAAACATATTCCGCTTCTGTATAGGTGAAATAAATAATTTTTGTTTGGATGACAGTACAGAGGTCCACAATGCAGGAGCTGAGCATTGTGTGTGAAGCGGAGCATTATCGCTACCATTTTTAGGGAACCTGTAAAATATCAATTTATAAACAAACAATTTGATCCATCTATTCAATTGTACAAAATGATCTATACACAAAACCGTAGTCTACATTTATAATAATTTGTTTTATTTATTGCTGTTATTCGTAGTCTTACACTCGCCATCATTTGCTTACTTTAAACATTGACATACAAATTGTGGCCGACAAGAGAAATTGCGGCATGGACGAAATGACCTTGCCCAAATCTTGTCCATTGCCAGATCACATCACAATTTGTGAATTGTCAAATGCACATTTCCAGGGATCTAGGTTATGTTCACTAATGCGAAGTTGATTCCTCGAGAATCGAGTTTTGGAATGGAAAAATCGGCGCGGGAAGATTTGAACTTGGAACATGCATATTCTGTAAGCTTTTGCCGAATAAGGAAATATTTATGGTTTATTATTTGTCTCTTTAATTGTCCTGATTAAGCTTTCAGAAAGGATTTTAAACGTTCCTTAGTTTCGTTTGCTACCACCTCTTGGCATATCTACAAACGTAAATGTAATTAAAAGCGCATGAAAGAAAGTTAGTGAGAGAGTACACATTCAACTAACCTTGGCTAAAACTGGTCCAGTAACGATATTTGTTTCCACAGAATTGTCAGTTTTGTATTCTTCATTCTTTTCCGAACTTCTTGGCGAGGAAGTGATGTCGGAATATAACGTTCCTCGAGTTAACGCCTTAATAGCATCTCGCGATAAAGCCAGTGTAATCAAAGCAGCGAGGGGCATTCTATCTTCGATAAGTCCTTTACAACGGTATTTTCACGCGAGAACATATGCAAGTTCAAACAGATTATTAGCTATAATTACTCCATTAACGAAAGCTTAGAGATTTCTATTAATCTAAAGAAATTCGAACGATATGCAACCTTCGTTATTAATTTTGTTCGTTTTGATGGAAGCACACATTTGTCCCACTAAAATTCTTTGCGCGTTCGTCATTCTGCGTAATATTACTCTGTCAGACTCCGCACTACCGTGACATTCGTCTTGCCAGTTCTAAATAATATCAAAATTGATCTACCCTTGTGGATTTTGTTAATTATAATTAGCAAGTTTTTAAAATACGAAGTTACCTCCTCGGAATCTGAGGCGGTAGTAATAGCAGGAGGTTCAGTGGCGATCCTTCCCTTACTTTGTCTTCTACGATGCATATCCTTCAACATGGTGAAAGTTGTGTTATCGTTCTCGGTACTAGGATCTCTAGTGCTCAAACTTTTTATCGCGTCATTGACACGAGCGGTCTTTATCTTTGTTCCAGGCACCTGTTTCTTGTTACCTGAAATACAGGTGTGGTGACCGGAAATCCATAAATATAAAATTTCTGTTGAATTAAATTGTTCTTAGCAGACAAGCTCTTAAAAGATAACTTAATTTTTTTTTCAAATCTCTGGCCACTTTTTCTGCTTCCTTTAACTTAAATGGCCTTAACTATTCTCTTTCGTCTGCTCAATATTTGAACATGTTTTACCTCTCCACTCAACGTTGCTCGGTGAAAAGTTACTCAATTTTTCAACGCTAGTTTTAGACAAGACAGTTGGCGAGTGCTCCTCAGATCTGCAACATTAAAGTTTAATTTCACTTAAAACGCACTTCAGCCGTTGCTTTGGTCCCAAAGTTTGCAACAAACAATATAAACACCCGCAAATTCTCAAAGAAGCCACGCTTTTAGACTTAACGAATGACTTACGACTGGTCGACGTAGAGAATACCGCGTCGTTGCAGAGTCTCAAAACAAGATATTTAGCACGATAGAAATATTTGCCAAGAAATTATCGTCCGTCTAATTCCTTCGCTCGGGCTATTGCTTCTTGAAAGAATTCGCACCCTCGAGCGACATAAATCTGATTATCACGCTACTTCTTCGTTTAACACTAGATTTACCGAAACCAGTAAAATTTCACTGGTTCAAATGGAAAATCGTGTTTATAAAAAATGTTTGGTAAATCTAGTGTTAAGATCGCGTGCTCTACCTCTACGCACATGGTATTCTCAGTACTGCGTACACTCCTCCTCAAATTCGAGAGTAAGGTAGAGCCCTCCACCTTGGATTCTTTCTTCGTCTCACGAAACAAATTCTCCTTTATCTCCTCGACGAGCTCCTCCAGTTGCACCACCGCAGGAATCTCCAAAGCTAGGGCCACTAGCTCTCTCTCGAGAATCTTCTCGAATCTAGGATCAATCTCGTCGACGAGAGTCGCGTATGACACCACGTAACTATCCGCTGAAGAGATCAAGGGCTGACCCTTCAGAGAGTCCATGAAGCTCTGCAACTCGGTGCGCAGCAAAATCTTGTTGATCTCCTCAGGATTCCTCGCAGTCTCGATTATCCTCTTGCTCTTCTCGGGATTCGCTCGTTGGAGGACCTCGAGAATGGCATGTATCAGCGCCTGGACTCGATAGTTCACCAAAATCGGGACAACTCTGTACCGTTTGCGCTTCAGGGCTGAACACTCGAGCGGTGCGTTGAGATATAGATACCTCTTGCATTTGGTGACCTTGGAGTCGCTCAGAGGTCCACCGATCCCTATATAGGAACTCTCTACGCAAGGCAAATAGTCGAGTACGTCGCGGAATCGCCAGTTTAGGGTGGAAGTGTTCGAGGTGATGTTTCTGGCGTCGGTAAGAAATTCCTCGGGTGAGAGAACGGTTTCCTCTCGCTCGGTGACCCTTGGCGCGTGTCCGAATGTTCTTTTGAACTTGGGTCGCAAGGTGGTGATGCCACGATCTATTCCACGAGTACCACCGAAGTGAGAAAGCTTGGACATGGTGCGTGCGGAACCATTCACGGTAGGACTGTCCATGGTGCATTTGCTGAAGAGATCAGCGCGATCGAAGCGAATCGACATGCTTCTATCGTCCATGGTGTCCCAGCAGGTCATCGTGTTCCCAGATCGCATGGATCTCTGGTTCCAGGGCTTCTCGGCCTCGGCTTGCTTCACCTTCAGCTCGTGCGAGGCTCCAAGGAGCGAGTAAACGTGCGGTGGAATTATCGGAAGCATTCCAACCGTGTTAGGCGCTCTATTCTTATTCGCGTTCTTTGCTATTGCCACCTCGTAATCGGCATCCTTCTCCATGTACTGTTGATACCGTTGCTCGAAGCCTCGTAAGGCTTGATCCTCCAAACGAGTCACCCTAGGGTCTTCGTGGAGCTTTACGTTATCGACACTCGCTTCTTTTCGATGGAGGATCACGTAACACGGTAGAGTGGTGTTCCAGGCGCCGGTTAATTGTTGGTTCTTCTCTGAAATGGGTAGGATGATTGATGAGAGCTCGAGTGAGAAATGGTTTTCGGGTAGATTGCTTTAGTGACACAAGTTGACACAGGTCGACTTCAGTTACCAACTTATTGCGACATAAATTAAATGGAAGACATTAGAAGTCGACTTGTGTCAACTTGCGTCACTAAATGGAAAGCACTAATTATTGACAATCGAGTAATAAACGAGATTGATCATTCGGTACTTTTTTTACCTTCATCTTGGACGTGGGTGTATTTGATCGTGAACTCGTCCTCCTTGCTGCTACTGGCACTGTGAGCTGCTAAGATGTGTAGACAGACAACTTTGTCCGGATCGAGAGTGTCGTTCGTGAAGAGCAATGACCGCACCAAGTCGTAGGTGTTCGTACTCGGGACTTTCTTCGGAGCTGGATTTCGATTCTTCATCACTCCCGTACGGTGATAACAAAAACCGGGGGTGTGAGTTTCGAACATGCGCACGTCGTCGAGTGCTCGTGCCTGCGTTAATTACTGGGTTCCCAATCAGATCCCCAATCACGTGAAAACATGTAGAAATTTCAATAGGGAGAATTAAATGCTCGATTCGATTGCATGGAATTAGGAGAGAGAAGAATGTACGTAGGCTGGCTTACGATCAAAATTAACTCTAGAAGTTCCAGCTTGATTTTCCAGTGTCATACGAATTTATGTAAATTCGCAGGATTGTAGTAAAATGTTAATCGCTATAGTTATGCTGGTGCTACATGTACACTGAGAGAAAAGTATATGATATATCTAACTATAATGGCATAGTAACAAAAGTATAGTTGGAAATATCATATTTATGGTAAATGTTACCACAATGTCGGTAATAACTACGATAGAGGCATAGTATAAGCAACTGTATTATTTCTTTACCCAAAATTATGGTTATTTCAACTAAAAATATATTTTACTATAGTATGGTTAAAAATATATAATGGTAAGAAAAGTAACTATTTCATATAGTTAATATTACCAGAATATTTCCTACATAGCGATAGAACCAACTATATTTACATTTTACTATACATATGGTAACAAGAACAAAGGTAATAGTTAATAATATAACCATTTGTATAAATCGTTCATTCTACTGCATTTTGTACGATTAACCTGTTGCACTCGAGGGCTCCGAAGCGTAGCCACTTAAAATTTCCCTTTAAACTCAAGGGCTCCACTTTGGATACAATACAAATAATTTATTGTTCATTGAGTTTATTAAAAGCTTCGAGTGCAAAGGGTTAAGTGAACTATAAAAACATGTTTGACGCCAAATTTAACTATAAAATATAGCGAGATTATAGTAAACCCAACCATTTTTTTTCTCTCAGTGTATGCTTTATGGATGGATTTTTGGAGGACGCATAGTACTTCATTTTTGTTTCTATTGCGAAGTTACTGGATACAAAATGTACAATGCAATCTTGCAACAATTTAGAATTTAACCAGGATTGAATCGACTTTAGGCACTTGTAGGGTTAAGCATATTCACGTTTCTCATCGCGAGAGAGAAGAAAGAAAATTTCATTATCTCTTTGATCGTACCGGTGGTTCGTTGGCATCGTTCAAGTTTCTATAGCGCGAAAGAAATCGAATCCTCGCCGTTTCCAGCATTCTCAGATCCGATTTTTCCACCCTCTCGAGCTTCGAGAGTTCTCGCGTGAGCATCTGTTGACTGATCCCATTCTGCTTTGTAAGTTTCTCCCTCAGATTGCTGCCGCTTTTCATTTTGAGTTTGCGCGTGATGAGATTTGACGAAGTGAAAAATTCATCGTGCTAATTGTCCACGCGTGTACACAATTTCATTTTCGTGCACGTAAATGGTAGTGACACTTCGCGGTTCACTTCGGATTTTTCCACTTTTCGAGCAGCGTGAAAGAGTTCCGTATTACCGGGTTTGAAAAACAATTTTCGATAGTTAGATATACGCTACAGCAAAATAACATAGGTAATGGTTGCGATTTTCAAATATTGCAGCCACGTAGGCCGTGGAATTTTATGCTTCCAGAGTAGTTTTATTTACCGTAACTTTATATCGTAAATGCGATACGCCCGATCTTCGATTCACGAGGTTCAGGAAATTAGTAGGTTAAGTGAGCTTTTAGTAGGGCGCAAAAAAGGGTAATTTAAATGCGCAAATTACTACGGATCGGGCTATCGAGGCGTAGGGTGCAAAAAGAGCGAGAATGGTTATCGTAATTAGAGAGGATATCATGCGGCGCCTTTTCACATTACTACAGTACCCCTCTCGATTATAAAAGCCGAGAAATTGCTCCTCTGAATCCTGCACAGGAAGCGCAAAAACCTCAAGTGCATCTTTGTAAGCTAATCGCAGGCAATCCGCGCGCATACGATACACGTGTATATCGCGATACGGATTAATTATTCGAAAGTGCAATAATTAAGGCGCCTATCCGCGGCGAAATCCCCAGTAATATCGTCTATCTAAATAATGACGGCGTTAGCATGTACCCAGGAAGTCGACACACTTTATTACTCAGTTTACAAGATTTACATACCAGTCGTGCTCTCGGACGACACTGCTACGCAAGTTTCATAATTACTACCTGGTACCCCCATAGGTGGTCGAGGGTGCGTTAATCGGAATGGCGTATTACGTAAACTAAATGAGATCGCTTATAAAAGGATGATGATACATCAAAAAGCATTATAACGCAAACAGCGGGTATCGAATATGAAATGGAACGATCTTATCAAATAATCCACAATTTTCCCATTATTCCTTATTGCACTCCATACACACACTAATGGATAAGAAAGAACGAGTCCCTCATGCGCGAAAATGTCACCTCGCTTTTCGAATGCTTCTAAGTTTTTTATTACGAATTTTTATGAATCTTAATAATTTTTATAATTCTTCTGAATTTTTAATTACGTTTAATTTTTTAGAGTTTTACGTAAAAGAAAATACTAAGATTCAGAAATGTTTTATTTTATTAATATCTCGCAAGATTATAAATACTAATCTATCAAAATATCATTAGCATACATATTAAAAACAAGAAATATGCAAAAGAATTTTTGTTTTTTTGGTAATTATTCACTTATGGGGAGCCACCTCGGATTTCAATGTCCTTCACATATGTTATCAAGGTCATCACCCTGAGTAATGTTGCGAAGGTTTTAAGTTCCGCTCGTCATTTATTGAAAAGTTATTAACAGAAAAAGTTCTTCCAGAAATAACTTTTTCCTCTGACAAAATTGGAGGTCTCCTCTACAAAAAAAGATATTCAATGTTAAAGTTGAAATATAAACGTGATAAATGGAGAATGATCTAACAAGAAAGGCTTACCACGCTCTCAAGTTTAAATTATTTTTTTATTACGCCGTGCCTAACCATTACACCTGCCTAACCTGACATTTTCGTAAAAATTTCAAAAATTCTTGATTTAACCATGTAATTTTAAAATTTAATATCTCAGAAACCAGGCGTTTTCTTAAATTCGCACTTATGGCTTACGACTAGATTTAGTAAATGCTACTTACTTGTAAAATTTTATTAAGGTCGCACGAGGGTCGGAAACGGAAGTCTTACCATCTATTACCAAGCTACTTAATCGTACCAAAACTTTTTGTATTCCGCAAATAGCTTCAGCATCTTTTCGACAAAAGTCTCATTGCGATCTATACCCATGGAATTGTTCTTGTCAAATAACAAGCGTCCTGCGCGCCTTAATTACGATCGTCGGTGATGCGTGTAGGAATGGCCGATAGCGGATAATGAAGTTATTCGCATAACGCGACTCGCTCGTCGATTCGTCGGCTCGTAATTTGACCGAGATTCGCGGAGCGCCGTGGTTACGTCACGTGGCCGGGTGTCGCGCGAGTCGGGTGCCTCGCGGGGATGCGTTTTGTTTACGGGCGGGTGTGCTTCGCTTCAGCCAGTTTCAACGCTCCGGGACGACGAGAGAAAGGGAGAGAGAGAAGGAGAGAGAGAGCTCGTGCGACAAGGAGGAGCAGCCGTCGTGGCGGTTAGGAAGGCCGGGCCGTGCCCCGCGCGTAGTAGGAGGTTGCTGCGATTCAATTTCAGTCGAAGCGCGCCAGGCAGACCGAGCACCAGCAAGAACCAACCGGCCGTTCTCCTTTCCTCACCTCGTGCCTTGCTTTTCGATCGTCCGAACCTCATCCTCGTGCTGCTTAACTGGCCTCTCGGCCACCGCTCACGTGTGATACTCGGATCGTGCGTGTGCTCATCCACCTACCTTCAAGGACCAATCGAAGCGAGGGGGGACTGAGGAATATACTCACTCTCGCGGGTTGCTGAGCTTCGCGTGTGTGCGTAAATCTTTCCCGCTACAGCGCGTTCAGCCGGTGTTTACGTCGCGACACGCAGGTAAAACGGAAGTTTTAGGACCCGTTTGCGACAAACGTTTCGTTAGAGATCGAACGAGTGGACGTGTTCAGTGGATTTAGAATCGAAACGTCACCCCGAAAGACTTTTCGTAACCATTCGTAACTGACCGTGCTCGTGCCCCCTCGGCACTCGACGGATCGATTCGTCAATTTTCGGCAACCGAACTGGGACCGAGCTTTTCCGAGCGTTTGCGAATTTTCATTGGCTCGCGTTCCGTCCAATAGTCAGTTGCCGATTGACCGCTCGAAATGCACCGTCTCGCGTATCGCGATTATTATTTCTCCTCGTTGTTGTCGTTCGATCGGTGATTTCGGTGATTCGAAATGTACGCGCGCGCGTGATCGGAGATAATAGAGTGCAAGGTGCTTGATGCCATGAGATCGTGCCAGTGAGAGGGAAGATACTATGTCTCTGAGAATGGAATTCGGTGGATACAAGGGCACCGGCCCGCGCGTCAGGGTGCGACGACGCGCGGAATTGGGCAGACGTCTCACCAGGAGACTGTCCCTGGTGGCGAAAATGCCGGCGGCCATCCTGAGCAGGGCCAATCCACCGGAGCCGAGGCCCATCGAGATCACGGCGATTGCACCTGACAAAGCGCAACTCACTGTAAGTTACCTCCTTCGTTCTATCTCTCGTGCATGCTGTGTCGAGAGTAGTCGCTTGGAATATTATGCAAATGACGATGTAATGTCGAGAGTCGTTTTCCACGGGTGCATCGTGTTTCTTTCGGCAGAGCATCACGCATCAGCTTCCACTGATTTTGTCCGTGGGAAAAATAATTCGATCTCGTCGACTACGTCATCTCGTTGTCGCCTGATATCTCTAAATTCAACTTTACTCCGATTTAGTAGCACGAGTACGATTAATTCGTTATATGGGCATCGTTGGTATTTTTCATCTTTCGAATACTTTTCTCCGCGAAATATTTTATATTCTCCAATATCGAAATATTGTCACGAAGCGAGATGGCGCATTTTCGCTCCCGCCAATGGAATTTCTTCTTTTGGGGATTCCGGCCAATCACAGCGGCGGACATATCAGGATCGTTATTGATCGATCGATTATTACGTAAAATGCATCGCGGATATTTCCGGGACGACCGGTAGGAGTAAAAACGCTTGACACGCGTCCGCGCCAGGAAGTTGGCGAATTCCAAAGTAGAAATCGAAACTCCTCGGCGTTAAGGTTCGAGGATTAATGTGCCGGCACGTACGCGGTGCGCTCGCGTCGTACATTACGTAGGAGAGTAAGAGGCGTTACCTTCGGTATTTAAGCTCTCTATAGAAGAAACTCTCAGTGAGCACGTCGCGCTCGTGTCTCGGCTCGTTCGCACGTTCCTCGTGTCGCCGCCATTGTATACGCATCGACGACGATGTTTGTTTAATCGCGTGTTGTCGATCGAGCATAAAAAGGCTTTGTCGTACTCGTGTATCGTTGATTTACAATTGACGCTCGCTAATTCGTCGAAACGATTTAGGGGAATTATAAGGTTTTCGCAGATTTTGGAGTAAATATACCGGGGTACGTTTATAATCCTCATTCTTGGTTCAGAGTTAATTCCGCGAAAACAAAACCTAAATGAAAGCTACATAAATGGAGCTACTGCTAACTGTTGAAGTATTAACCTCGATATTCTCAGATATTCTGCCTTTACTCCTTTCGGGTTATGGTAAATGCGGACAAATGAAGGAAATTAAGGTTAACAATTGATTCCACGAAAACAATGAGACCAATGTAAACGGAGTTACGGCTAACCGTTCAAGTTTGAAATTCAGTATGTTTAGATATTCTGTTTTTAGTTCACTTAGCTTATTATAATGTAGGTAAATGAGGGTTTTAGGGTAATTGAGACTGGAATAAACCAAAATAGCGGTATATTTTTCGTATGACGGGAAGGAAATATATTTGATGCGAATGATTCGTATTTCTTCGATTAGTCCAAGAAGCATCGACCTCGTGTTGGCTCGTCGCATTGTTCGCACAAACAGTCGAACAAGAGATGCGACAAAAAAGGACGTTTGCAACTCGTATGCTTTCCTCGTG
This sequence comes from Tiphia femorata, assembly GCA_944319695.1. NCBI lineage: Eukaryota > Metazoa > Arthropoda > Insecta > Hymenoptera > Tiphiidae > Tiphia > Tiphia femorata. Next base: position 7,317,553 of record OX090899.1, read on the forward strand.
GTTTCGTAGACCTTCGGCCTCTCGTTCCTCCCTCCTCCCGTCCCTCTCCTCTCCATCGTCTCTTCCACGCGCGGATCGTGTTACTCGGAGAATATCTCCAATCTCGCGTGTCCGTTACGCGACGATACGCTTCCGTGGCAATGACAAAATCACCTACTGTGTATATCCACGCTCTCCCTCTTCCTCGCGAAAGGATGCCCTTCTAATCCACGCGGTGTATGTAAACTCGTTCGCGCTTCAGATACTTTTTCGAGTCTCCAAAACTATTTCTTCCTAAATCCCTCGAGTCGTACAACGCGTTCATCGTGTGAGGAAAGTGGAAGGCACGAAGGAGACATAGAAAAATAGTTTCTCTTCCGCCGGAGACTGGACTTCATTGGCTCTTCGTCCCAGTTTCTCTATTTTTTTTCCTACATTTATCCGGAGAGATATAAATTACTATCTATAGGTTTATTAGTACATTACCTGTTTATGACGTTGACGAACCTCACAATTTAACTATATTTCGGTGCGAATATGTTGATCCACCGTTTTATTCTACTTTCGTAATGCTCTTTTGTCAAATATTTTTCCGTGGGTAATTTTGTTTTTATAAAACGTTGTCATTACACTGTACATTTTATATGAGATCTTGAATACATATCTTTTACAGGGTAGTATTGATGACCTTTTAAGTAGCGGACCGATATAAAAATGTCGGTTATACAATTTTTTTTGTAAAACGTTGCCATTACAGTACATTTTATATAAGATCTTGAACATAGATCTTTTACAGGGTAATATTGGTGACCTTCTAAGTAACGGACCGGTCTATTGGTATACTTAGGTCGGGGGTTTTTAGATGCATAACGAAGGATTAGCCTCAGTGCGAATAGAAAAAATATGACAGTAGGTATCTGATAATAACAGATAAAAACGTTAGACGAACGTTGGATGACGTTTTGACGATCGACTGTAAATCAATGTGAAGTCTCTGGTAAGCTGCGGAACCGGACACTTGTTGAAGACTGGGAATTACGATATCCTCTTCTTTCATATTCAACTGCGAATACCGGTAATGAGTTGAAGGCCGCGCTGAATCGGTGTCCCATTGGCAGTTATTGTCTTGGCCTCCTTTCCTCATCGTTCGTCGTTTTCCTTTCCGAGCATTCTCCGTCTCGTTACGATTGGCACGAGAAACGTAGAACTCGTTTGATAGATTCTACAAAACTTGTGAAGAAAAATCAATTATCCTTAGGGCCATTTCACGCGAAGCCAGCCCAGTCGAATCAAGTCCAGTCAAGTCACGTTTCTCAGCTTCAATCTTCAACACCAACAACTACCCATCGAGTCAATGGAGTGGCCTTAAAGTTCGAGAAAACTTAACGAATCACTTCTTATCTTTCGAAGGATCTGCACCGTGGCGAAATAATAAATGTCACGATGTTAATTAACATCTATATAAACTTAACGTTTTATAATGAACATCATCCCGATAGTACATAAATATAAAATTTAATTATTGGTTGTGTTTTGTTCTTTTGCTATATCTTCGCAAACATTACCAATAAAATCTAGATCGCGGTGTTTGGAATGTTTCGGGTCATAAATTGTCGCTTTCTCCTGTACTGGACAAGACTTGATGCAAAAATTGAACCAGCTGAGTAATAGGAAGTGTTGACAGTACCTACTTGATGCGAACTGACTTGTCGTGACTTATTTATTATAGGAGCATTTGTCATATTTATATTTTAAACCAAGCATGCGAATTTAGTGGACTTGAGTGGATTCGATTGACTTGAGGTGAAGGACCCTTACGATTCTTCGTTCCACCACAAGAAGTGTGCGAATGATTTAAAATGCGAAATCAAGTCCGAGCAATGGACGGAAACCCGTGATTTTAAGAGGACTTAATTTCGACGAGACAGCAGATCGGATTATTTACCAGCTAATCGTAGCAAAACGCGCGAACTAATCATCTCGAATTTATTACACCGTCCGGACATTAACCACGCGTTTCTGTAATTTGCCAATAATGCGGTCAGCACAGTGGCGAATAATCACGACGGATTTTGTGCCTCTCTACGTGGAACGTGGCAAGGCGGTCAGTCTCGAGGATTTCGATCGCACGAATAGTCGTAAGACCGGTGCCGCCGGCCTAAATTTCTAATGCCAAATACTGGATGGAAGCGATACCTCTACCAATATTAGCAGTTGTTCGCAGTGAGTGCTTCGTTCCTTCGTGCGAGCATAGGATAGGAACGTGAGTGCCTCACGAAATTAACGACGCATTCACTCGGCATCAAATTGGGTAATTGATATTCCTCGGACGTGCTGCTTTAGGATAGAACTGAACAATTAATAGGCAACCGACGCGAGTTGCTACGTTAAGGTAGATTCTATCTCGATAAATCGGACGTAGGCCGTGGCAGCAAAAATGAAAGCATCGCATCGAGCGAGTCGGCGATCGGGCGAACGTGCCGGCGATTTTCTCAAGAAAGAAATCGGCAGAAAATGAAGTATCACGAGCGCGATAAACGTGGCGAGCTAAGGCGAGTCTATCGTCTAGGCGTTCTGGATAATTTATTATATTGTGCGCCGTACAGGCGACGCCAAGGAAAAACTATTCCCTCGTTCGGTTCTCGTAATTTATCCTGCTACATACTCAACGGAATCGACTTCCTACCAAAGAGCCGTAGATTCGAGACGAATCACCCGAGAAGGCAACCCCTCTCTCATTTCTTTCTCGTCCGGACGGTTTTCTCAAGTGAGAAGAGCGCTTAAAGGTCGTTGACGCGCGATCCAAGGCGAAATTTTAATGTCTCGTCGATGAGGCACGCGACATCGAAGAAAGAAATTGATTTCCGACGGTGGAATTGTGAAAATATTCTTTTCTGTGTGTTTGAATGGACATTTTTTCTTCGTTCATTCGATCGTTTTACGTATAGGTACTTGAAAGATACAAATGGATAATTGAAGTTTGAGGGAGGAGAGTCACGGATGTGCCTGAAATGCTTTTACGCGAAGAAAATATATTTATATCGTCGAACAATATTGAAGAACTTTGCCTGTGTCGATAAAGTTATTAGCAGCCGAGTGAGAGTGGAAGTCTCGGGTATCCCCTAATGAAACGGAGAAAGTGATCGTCGAGAATCGGACGTCCTGGGTGTTTATTCCAGAGCGATTAGAACGGCACCGAGGCTATCGTTACCAGCATACTTATTCGATTCCTCCCCTTATTACGTACCCGTTTATTACCCCCACGCGAGTAAAGCGTCCGTGTGGACTGGATGCGTGTGGTGTGCGCGATCACGCGTGTGAGTAAATCTTGGTAAGCACGTTTAGGTCGGGAAACGAGAAACGCATTTTCACTAAACCATTGCCACCACTGGCGTTACCGCCCTCGCCATCGCCCGTTGCTATTAGTACCGTATAATGTTGTGCAGCTAAGACGTGCCTTATCCGACTCGTTTGATACGCCGCTCGATGTAAACGTTGCGTGGATACCGGTTTACTATTCGCCCTCCTTTCATTTTCAAAGATTTTCTTCTACCGAATGATTTTATCCACAATTTCTTCTCTATTCTTTTGGATTGATTCTTGTCGATTGATTCTTTTCGAGAATTTCCATCATTGTTAAACCTTACTGAATTTTCCGGCAAATTGCATATTCAGATCGCCATTTTTATGACAAAAATAGAGAAAATTCCGTCATACCTACAGTACCGGCCAATATCACATTTCGGTTTATCGAGTATAGCTTTCGTCAAAGTGGATCGAATGCGCCAAATATTTTACAGCAGACACCTGGTAGTAAGTGCATCCTGTACATGAAGTATAATGAGATTTTCTTCTACCATTTGATTTTATCCACAATTTCTTCTCTATTCTTTTGGATTGATTTTTGTCGATTGATTCTTTTCGAGAATTTCCATCATTGTTAAACCTTACTGAATTTTCCGGGAAATTACATATTCAGATCGCCATTTTTATGACAAAAATAGAGAAAATTCCGGCATACCTACAGTACCGGCCAATATCACATTTCGGTTTATTGAGTATAACTTTCGTCAAAGTGGATCGAATGTGCCAAATATTTTACAGCAGACACCTGGTAGTAAGTGCATCCTGTACATGAAGTATAATGAGATTTTACAAAATATAGCACGATCTTAAAAGTTTTTATTAATATTTCCCAACATATAGCATCTTTGTGTGATCTTCGTTTTTTGTGTTCCAATCATTTGTCAGGTTAGGTACAACCTAGTTTTAATTATTGGATTTATAGTTTCGATATGGCAAAGACTGGTGGTGCTAAAGATATAGACGAACAACGGCAAAAAGCGATCATAGAAGATTGCAAAAAAAGACGGACGCATAAGGAACTCGCCCAACAGTTTGGCATTTCCATATCGACGGTGACCAAATTTCTAAAGCGTTGGAAGATCCGAGGAGGCTATGTCAAGGAGAAAACCGGACGAAAAAATCAAAATGTGATATAATTTTGGCCGGTACTGCATATTTATGAGAAGTGGTCTTACGTAGGGACGTGAATTTGGAATTGAGATTGGATGTTACACATGCGTTTCTGTAGAGTGTATATTCGTTGATTAACATTTCTGTTTACACGCTCGTACGTTGCTTGATAAAAATTTCATCGACTCTAGCACAGGATCGACGTCCTCCTTCGATCGATTGTTAGAAGGCACTCGCGCGAGCTGTCGCCAAGGCACGGCTCGTAATGAATAGGTGAAAGCGATGCTCGAATTAGATTTCATTTTGCCTCTGTGGCACGCTCGTGATTGGCGAACGCCAAGAATATTAGCAGTTCGGGCTGGAGTACATTTGCCCGTGGCATCGAACTCTATCCTCCCCCATTACGCGTCTATCAATTACTGTGTGAGCTCGTCTCGCCTATTCCTTTTTTCCGTGTACGGTTCTTCTTACGTATCATTGCTACTGCCATTAGGCACTCTCGCGCACGTGCTCTCGAAGAGTCATAAGAGACTAATACGGTTTGCACGCGACTGGTATTCAGTTGTCCAGTCAGCGCCGCAATTACGATATAAGATGAGATTTTAACCGCGCGTGTTTCCGAACCTAGAAAAGATCAGAGTGGCAGACCAAAAGTGAAGAAATAATTTGAATTTGTCATTGGCGACAGCGCGTTTTTCGTATGTCAGTTGCTGCGACTGGTTGTCCATTGATTAGTGACCCCAGTCTGATTAGTGAAAACAGTACTTGGAAATTCGATACCATGCTTAGGGTTTAAAAAATAATAATGGCAAATAAATGAAAAATATCTGTTTTTTTTTCATTTATCTTAAGTAACTGTTTAAGCTACTTTAATTTACTTAACTTAATTTGTGCATCCCTTCAATAATAATCCGTAATTAAATATAAAGGGAAAAGTCCAAAATTTATAATGTAACACGGGGTTTCACAACTTTAACAGGATATTTTGATAATTTTAACATAATAATAATAAAAATAATAAAATGACAATGAACGAATAAAGATAATAAAATTATAATAGAAAAGTTTAATAATCAATTTGTGTATGGTATATTCGAAAGCATGGATCAACGGGGTTAGGGTAGGTAAAAAAATACAGGGGGCGTATATTTACGCCTTTTGTATATATTGATGGACTTGTGAAGGCGTACATATACGCTTTTAACAGTCAATGGGTTAATAACCGTGTTCCGATCAACTCCAGCATACGGACTCGGAGAATCTCGACGACTAAGTTTCTTCGCCTCAATGAAATTTCCATCTGATCTTCCATCGAGTCTCGTGCGTTCGTGACGTCGTGCGAGCGTCTTATTCTTCCTGTTCAGGCACCTATCAATTATTCTACAACCCCGTCACCTTTTCTTTATGCACACGAAAGTCTCTGAATGTCCGCGCGTGCATACAGAGAACGTTGTATCAATTGCGAATCGCGTTTCTATCTGCGATGCGGTGACTCAACGCTCGCCGATGGCGACGGCAAGAACGGTGAAGACGAGACAAAAAGCATCACGATGATGTGTTCTCTCGATGACATAAATACATGTTCGTGTCTGCGAGTCTCCTCGCGTGAGTAGATTTTTTTTTTCTCGTCTTTTCCGGTAGTGACCCAGTAGCGGTGAATCTCGTTGGGAGAGAAATGTACCCTTTCCAAGGGGTAGTCTTCCATTCTATTTTCTCCGTAAGAACGCTTATCGGTTTCGAATCTTCTTTAGCGATGCTTTTCGGTTACGATTAAAAAAGAAGAGACCAATTGTAAACACATCCGAACGGCACGTGAAATCTTATCCCGCTCTGATTGTCAGAGTCACGCGGTTGTACGCCCACTAACTACGCGACATCGTGGATTTAGAATGGTTGCTTTTTTATTGCGCTTGTAACTTCGCGTGCGATCCGAGTTCGAGCTCCAATCTTCGTCTTCGAGACGTCTTGTTAATTCCTCGATGCGTGACGCAAAAACTGGGTCGAAATTTTACGAAGGTCATGCTCGCTGGGCACGAAAGACAAGAATGCAATAAGTAATAGTATCAGATCTGGTGCGCGATTCAAGGATTTCACACAAGCGTGGTGGAATGAAAAACTGGGTCGAGGTTTTCGTTTCTCTAACCGATCTTCGCGAGGTCGTATCTGTCCCAAACTTCAACGAAGCCGAAGATTCGTCGAGTGTTCCCCGCAGAGTCCGACAACGAAAGTGGAAAATTCCATGTAGGCTCGAGTGGAACTGTAAATATACCCTGGTAAGAATGTTCACAGCTACCATCGGCTCTGACCGGCTTCTGGCCCATGAGCGTACCATCTCGGAAGTGGTACTTACCAACGAAGGGTATCCATTTCCATTAGCACAGTTTCCCGCCTAAGTACGGACCATTGCCAGCGAAGATTCTCCTTTACCTTGACCCACACTGGGTTAATCGCTTGCACTCCCGAGGATTTTCTACCTGCGAGCTTCTTGAAAGTTTTCTTGAGCGCAGGGCGCATTGCAAAAAGTTGTTTGAACTTCTCCGGAACAGATAAGCAGAAAAGGAAGCAGCGAAGCAATGGGCACTAGGAGGATTAGCGGAAAGATCTATTCGAAATCCCATGCGGCTGTAGGTCCCATCGATGAAGCAGGAGACACGTTTTACATGACCTTTCAAGGTAACTGTAGGTTTTTAGGATCGTCGTTAAAAGCGGCGAAACCTTTGCACCAGAGGAAGGAACCTCTTGCGTCATCACCGTTGGTTGAGGACAATACGCGCGAAAAGGTGTTGTAAAGGTGGCTTGCGGTTTTGTCGTAGCTGCCGGTTCTTTTATTGGCTTACCTCCTCTACTTCCTTCCACGATGATCCAGCAAAAAGCCTTCTCGCTTTTTTCTTTTCCTTTCGGCACTTTAACCGCCGACCAAAATTTTTATCAGTTTCTCGGTATTCTCGTAACGAAAAACGTGAAAGTTTTGTGCGATGCAATCCTTCTGGAATAGACGAATTCGATGGACTTTTGTACTGGAGCGAATTTTAATCTAACAGTATTTGGAAGTACCGTACGGTTATCTGGATGAACGTTAAATTACATAATAGAGTAATACACCGTACCGAATTCCACATTCCGTTTCTTTCTTATGCAATGCCAAATGTAGTCGTGTAATGCCAAACACCTGCATCCGCGCATTCGATAGTTTTTTCTCTCGGAGCCCCGTGAAAATTGCATTTTTACGTAAATGCTTAAAGACCCATTCCCAGCTGGGCGCGATTATTCCATTACGTAAGAGCGTTGTAATGATAAGACCACGGGGGAGTTGGCAAGAGGAAAGCATAATTGCGTATAACGAGTGCAATTCGGCGTGTAACCCCCGAGGGATCTCGCGTGTCGTTCAATTGGCCAAATTGGAAGTCGCGTGGCGGAATTTTTGCGGGAAATGATTCATGAGACTACTCGCGAGTGCTCGGTGGTTTGAGGCTTTCACCCGGTGCCTTTACGTCACGTTTCGAGAAGGTGACGGTCCGTGACGGATTGAAATTGCAAAGATTCCGCGTCGATGTCTCGACATCAGGCCACTTTACGATTCTATACCAATGATCTTGGCTTGAGAATCTTCCGGATCTTCGAAGGTCGATTCGATCACCTTGGAACGGACAAACAAAATTATGCACTGAGAGAAAAGTATATGATACATGAGCCGTTCAGTGCATAAATCGATGAACTCCACTTTTTGCATTTTTCATAAATTTAAGCATCGAAAGCACTTGATTAAGTCCCTACTTTTTATATTTGTAACATAATTTTGAACATAATTTATGGCGTTAATCGATTTGTGCACTGAACGGCTCATATTTAACCAGGTATCTAACTATAATGGCATAGTAATAAAATTATAGATGGAAATATCATATTTATGGTAAATGTTAGCATAATGTCGGTAATAATTACGATAGAGGCATAGTATAAGCACTATATTATGTTTTTACCCAAAATTATGGTTATTTGAACTAAAAATATAGTATGGTTGAAAATATATAACGGTAAGAAAAGTAACTATTTTATATAGTTAATGTTACCAGAATATTTCATACATAGTGATAGAACTAACTATATTCACATAACACATTTTACTATACACATGGTAACAAGACCAAAAGGTAACAGTTAATAATATAAACATTTGTATAAATCGTTCATTCTACTATATTTCGTATGGTTAACTATAAAAATATGTTTGACGCGAAATTTAACTATAAAGTGAGATTATAGTAAATCCAACCATTTTTTTCTCTCAGTAAGGGAATAGATGTTTAATCGTACTTCGAAGAAAATTATTTATCAGAATCGATTATTTGTGCGACTTCGATTTTCATCAATGAAAATGCTTCAAAGGAAATTGTTACTTTTAAAAGCAGCACCGTCCATCGATTAAACTGGAGAAGGAAGAAAAAATGTTCGACTAATCGTTGCAATGAAAGTAGCGATGAGAACCTAGGCAGGTGCGTCCCCACGTTCTCCTTCCACTCCATCACTTTCGATTAATTTCACTTTCATCCCTGCGTACGTGGGGAATAAACGTGCGTCTCTAAACGCGTAGGTCGCAATCTCTCAGGGAGATTGAGGCGATTCCACCGTGTAAATGCAGCCAGTCAGCCGCCGACTTAGCCGCGTGCTCGCGGATAGATTGCGAAACTGCGCGAGAGGCACGGGAGAGAAACTTAAAACGTTTTGTTCAATAGGTCGAGCCTCGATCGGGTTACTTCGGGACGTGACTTCGTCCTAAATAAGTCCGTGAGTCAGAGAAACCGCGTCTAACGGTGAATTTAAAGTGAAGCGGGCGCGCGTTTGACGTTAAATAAAATTCGAATGATCAAAGTCGTCAATATTTCGATGCAATTCATTTAAATTATCGGTCCCTTTTTTCAGCACATTTTGTTGGAACAACGTTTCAAATTTTCTTCTCGCTCAATAATTTACTTACAGTTGAACAATTTATTACCAGTAATATTAACAGATCGCTATCAACTCGGAGCTTTCGTTGGCGGAAGTGTATTAATATTGATCGAAGCGGTTCTCCATGAGAAAGACCTTGTCTGATGTCGAGGCCCGATTGTTCACCCTACGGGAGGGAGCTGCAGCTCATTGTTACCTCGTGAGAGCAGATTCTTTTTCACCGACCAAGTAACGCGACTCGATTTGTCTCGAGACACGTCGATTATCCACAGAAATTTCGATTCGCCTCTCAAAGAGATAGAAACCGTGACGAATTCCGTGTAAGATTTCCTAAACGCAGAACGAATTCGCCATAATGGAATCGTTGGTCCATTATGCAACATTTCGCTTCCTAAAAATCCTCTCGAGGGCATTTTGCGTTGAAGCGCGTAAAAACAAATCGAACAACACACGCGAGTGTTTCTCAAACGAGACCGTCGTTACTCGCAAAACACAAATGTACGATCTAGCAGTTCGCGGTTAATCACGCCGATGGAGCATTAAAACTCTGCACACTGAGAGAAAAAAATGGTTGGGTTTACTATAATCTCACTATATTTTATAGTTAAATTTCGCGTCAAACATATTTTTATAGTTCACTTAACCATACAAAATATAGTAGAATGAACGATTTATACAAATGGTTATATTATTAACTATTACTTTTGTTCTTGTTACCATATGTATAGTAAAATGTGCTATGTGAATATAGTTAGTTCTATCGCTATGTATGAAATATTCTGGTAATATTGACTATATAAAATAGTTACTTTTCTTGCCATTTTATATTTTCAATCATACTATCTTTTTTAATTGAAATAACCATAATTTTGGGTAAAAAAATAATATAATTGGTTATACTATGTCTCTATCGTAATTATTACCGACATTATGGTAACATTTACCATAAATATATTTCCAACCATAATTTTGTTACTATGCCATTATAGTTAGATATATCATATACTTTTCTCTCAGTGCACCGTCGTTCCGCGGTCCACCCCTCGGATCCTTCCATCATTAATAAATCCACACACCGTCGTTATCTCGGGAGGGCGAGAACGCACGAATCCTTTCGCGCGAGCGGTCAACCAAGTGGATTTATCTCGGCCCTCGAGAAAAATTATGGGTCCCTGTTATCCCTTGGTGGGAGAGTGGAAAAATAAACCGATCGTGGGGTCCTACGCGATCGGGCTCTCTCTCTCTCTCTCTCTCTCGGCCTAAGACCATAAGTTACTTCCTACGATATCGCGGAACGATTCCAGCCTCGATTAGTCATACCAGTGGTACGACGAAAACGTAACGAATTACTCTTGCGCGCTCTGCATCGCGATAAATTGTCCTTCCACTCGTGGACTATCTCCGGCCAAGATCACCGATGAATTATCGTCGATTCGTTTGTCCGTTGCATTTGGAGACAATGCGGACACCTGCGGAAATGGATGGCGACCCTGGACGGAAGCTCGGCGGGAGGAACGTGCTCGCGAGATATGTGAAAGGTTCACCAGTGACGTCACGGAGGGTCACGGGCCGAGTGACGTCACACCGTTACGTACACCACACTCGATAAGTCTCGAATTGTTTTCCAGCATCGCGTTTCTCTCGTTTCAGGAGACAATAAACCCTCCTGGCCCTCCACTTGTCCTCGTTGAGGCGAACGGTAGCCCTGAAGCGAAAGTCACCCGTCTACCTCTAGGTCTCGATTAGTGACGTCACAGCGGCAACGGTGGCCGACATAGCGCGCCACGAATAGTCGCGCCCCGCTCGGTTTGTCTCGTGGCGAGGCAACGGTGGTTATGAAATTACGCAACGGTCGGTGAAGTTGGTGGTGGTAGTGGTGATGGTGGTGGTGGGTTAGAGATCTCGCAAGGTGTAAGGTTTCGTTGGATCGTTGGAATTCCATTGACACCGTACGGCGCCCCTGGGGCTAAGATGAATGAGCGAGGTGGGAGGCTACACTCGTTGGACAAAGAAGTTTACTCACCTTCTGACTCATCCACGCGGGTTATGTGGTTTAATGTGTAATCGAGATCACTCCGCTCCAATCGATCATCTCGTCCTTTAGACCTTAACGACGAAGCTCCGATTACCCACGGCTTATCACCGGCACGGCACTGATGCTCGAACGCGGCAAGGATATTTGGATTACGGAATATTTGGAATTGATTCGAGGAAGTTTCCGACTTCAATGTTGGGCGACGAGGGTCGAATACCGGTTGATGACCTTTAAAGCTTAGATAGCGTCTGCGTATGGTGACAAATCATTTGAGACCTGATAACGGTCTCTATAAATAATACTCCGACTGGTTTGGAGTGTCAGGATAAATCGATTATTCCTAGTTTAGTGGAACTTTGGGCGGTGATATTCTATTGGATTAAATCAGTCGTAATGCTTGGAGCCTTCTTTCCAATTCGCCAAATCTGATCTAGCGTTTCCGTTGCCCTTCTCTTCTTATCCGTCGGTTTCCTTTCACCGTGGGGACTAATGGCGCGAAACAATGGGCCGATTGATCGGAGATGCTTTCCGCATTTGCGTGCCGCGGCTATCTCTTCTCTTGTCTTCTGTCTTCTTCCTTTTCATTTTCTTATCTCTCTCTTTCTTTCTTTCTCTCTCTGTCCCTCTCGATCTTGAAAAGGGCGGCAAGCGACTCGACGCCGATAAACATGTGGCGGCGGTACGCCACAGTGCATTCACACGCCCGCGTGTGCGCGCGGTGGGTGCACTGCTCGTCGACTCGTCGTCGCTCCGTGGACGAGTGCGCGAGAAAAGGAGGCACAACCGAGGAGAAGAAGCGAGCGAACGGTGCCTTCTGCTTGGTAGCGAGAATAACATTACGTAAAAGCCGCTTTGGTCTCTCCCCTTCGTACGCTCGCTTCTCGCGTTTATCACCTCAGGAGAGCCTTCGTCTCTCAGCTGCAATGTTCCCGCCGCATCCGCACATCCGTTTGTTTCACCATCGCCGTTTCTCTTGTCTCGACTCGGCACGCTTGAGTCCAAAGCCGGTGACATTAGCGCGGATGAGTTAGGGTACCACTTTACGGGGTGGAATTACGGACGCTCCGATTCGAAAGCTTAGAAATCACAGATAAAATTTCATCGGGTGTTTAGGGTATCTTTGGGACTGCGGTAAGAGGTACTTCTTATTGCACGGTGACGAGAAATACACTGATTGTGAGAGAAACAAAATTGTTGGGTTTACTATAATCTCACTATATTTTACAGTTAAATTTGGCGTCAAGTATATTTTTATTGTTCACTTAACCATACAATATATAGTAGAATGAACGATTGTATTATTAATACAATGGTTGTATTATTAACTGTTACCTTTGTTCTTGTTACCGTATGTATAGTAAATTGTGCTATGTGAATATAGTTAGTTCTATCACTATGTATGAAATATTCTGGTAATATTAAGTATATAAATAGTTACTTTTCTTACCATTATATATTTTCAACCGTACTATATTTTTAGTTGAAATAACCATAAGTTTTGGTAAAAACATAATATAGTTGGTTATACTATGCCTCTATCCTGATTAATTATTACCGACATTATGGTAACATTTACCATAAATATGATATTTCCAACTATAATTTTGTTACGATGCCATTATAGTTAGATATATCATATACTTTTCTCTCAGTGTATCTTTTCTCAATTCCTTCTTATCGTCGATCTTCGAATTTCTCCGAGATGGTTATATTTTTCAATAGGTGCACGATTCTAAAATCAATGCTTCCAAATGGACAGGGCGGAACTCGCCTTACTACCAGTTTATCGTCCGAGGAGCTCTGTTATTAACCAAGGAGCGAATAGTTACATCAAGAGGGACGTCATTTTCTCGTAGGAGAACATGTGGGTCTCACGCGTCATCGCGGAGCAGGTCTAAAGAACGCGAAGGGAAACAGCACGAACCGCGGGCGAGAAAAACGTTACGTAAAAACCGTTCCGATTTCCCTCTCGCAGCCTTCGCAATCATAAATAGATCGATCGAGCTGTTTCGCGCCTTTGTCGATAGTTTCAATGCCGTCGTCATTTACACAGTGATCTATCACATACGATTTTCTCAATTTCTAAGAATACCATTCCTCGATCTCGGAGATTCACCCAAATCCTCTGCTTACCAGGTTATTACAAGATTATTTCTGCCGATGAAGCCGTATTGAAACATAGAATAAGCAATCCGCGGTGGCTATTTAAGAATTTCGGGAGGTAGTCCAGAATTTCGTTGAAAGCAAAGGTAGAAGACCGAAGTGGAAAGTAGAAAAGGATAAGGTCAGCGTTGGATGTTTCTTCTCATCCGTCCAGATTTGCGTAAGGTGTCGGCAACTTTTTCACGGTTATCTAGACGCCATTCAGATTTACATGTAGCTGCTGAATCATCTCCTGACCCTCGTTCGAACGTAAATAAATCGTTAAGTTCGAATGGGAAAACATTCGAATCGGCAACAGTTGGCGCGAGCCGTCGAAGGATAACAGCTTTACATAAGAAAACTGTTCACCGGCGTGTCCTTTCAAGCGTCTAATCTATAGCCCTCGATGTATTCTCCAGTCGAATAGGCTTATCTATGCGCACCAGAAACGCCGCGTTCTGCATCCGAGCCTGTGGTGCCTGCTCTAATGGGACTCTAGTCTCCGACGAGGCTACTAATTTGATTCCCATGTAGCGCAATCGCGAGCCTGATTGTCGATGTTACGCGCGCATCACGCGCATTCCTACGATTGCGCGTGCGCCTACGCACTCGTTGCACGCGCTCTTCTTCGTGCGCTGCTTAATTGTTTCTCGTTGGCCTTCGTTGGACTCCATTGAATTTCTCGATTGATTCGGGTGAATACGAATGGACACGAACTGATAACTGCTTGCGATGGAACGAGCGCCACCGTAGCAATGGCGTGCTCCAGATTTAATATCGCGAGAAGGACTCGACAGAATTGAGCGGACGATAATATTCTTAATACAAACGAATCGAAATTCTCTAGATGATTATAAAAAAACGACTCGTGGAGGTAGATGTAAAAGGACAAATTTCAAATAGGCTCACGATGTTGATAAATATTTTAGTGTCTAGTTTCTCCTGTTCTTAAAAGTGCCAAGGGTTCTTTGGCCCCTTGTAATGTGGATCCGATGTGGACTTATTATCATGTGGAAAAATTCACATTGTCCTCGTGATGTAACAGAGAAGACTGGGAGGCGACGGTTCCGTGTGATCGAGGCGCGAGAGATCGTTTAACCCAAGCTGCTCGTCGTTGGGCTCGGTTGGTTTCAACCACGTTCCGATTCTTTGTACTGGAATAAACGCGATCAAAGTGCAGCGGGGTCTCATCGTCATTCAGGTGAACCAGGTTGCCCTTCGCTCGAATCTCAACAGGTCGAGATTCCACGCGGTTTACCTCGGCCCCGGACCACTTCGCATCGTCGCCGTCGTCGCGAACAAGCGAGGACGAAGAGAATGGAGACGAGTACTAATGTCAAGATACGCGTCCCACAGTGTGCCGACGCCGACGTTACGAAACACGCTCGTCCCGGTGATAATGGGCGTTCTCGTTATGAATCATCCCAGGGGTCGTTCCGTTTCTTCTGTTTTTCTTCTTTCCCCTCGTGTCTGGCGCCTCGATTACTCGGACGCGTCGTACTCCACAGTCCTTTCATTTCCATCACGAGGACAGCTTTGATCTTTGCAACTGAATCGTTCGCGCGGATAAAGATACCAAGAGTTTAGTCCCTGAAATTTCGGAAAGGCTCGCATCCTCGGATAATTTGCACTTTCAGATTGGAAAGTGCAGCCTGCGCGTTTATAGAACTTCTTAGAAGGTGGTCTGTGAAGCTAGCGTCTCATTCGGTGGAAACTCACAAAGTATTGAGAGTTCTGGCTTCCTTTTCAATAGTTCTATATGTTAAATAAAGAGTTCTGCTCATTAAAGCTGCGTCTCACTTTGTCCTAAGCGAGTTCCGACATTCGGCAAGACAAGATTTCGAAAGATTTACAGTTTTTAAACAGTTCTATGAAGAGTTCCAGGCACTAGCAATGTTGAATTATTTTTAAATAAATGAATACTTTCCAAGCGTCGTGTATTCAGAGAGAAGAGTGTGAGAAGCTGCAAAATATTAGGGAGTTCCGGTTGAAATAAAATGTTTTCCGTATAGTTCTAAACATACTACAACATATTCGAAAGAATTCCAGGCACTAGCAATGTTGAATTATTTTTAAAGAAACTAATACTCTCCATAAGAAAAGAATCGGAGAAAATGCTACAATACGTTCTGAGTGTGGGCGACGATATTTTGAAGAGTTCCGGTTGAT
The DNA here is from genome assembly GCA_944319695.1 of Tiphia femorata. Taxonomy (NCBI): domain Eukaryota; kingdom Metazoa; phylum Arthropoda; class Insecta; order Hymenoptera; family Tiphiidae; genus Tiphia; species Tiphia femorata. The sequence goes on from OX090899.1 coordinate 7,333,301, forward strand.
TACTTGGAAGCCATTATTTCTGAATAAACTAAACAACATTGTTAGTTCCCGGAACTCTGTAGAATATGCTGTAGTATGTCTAGAACTATACGGAAAACTTTTTATTTCAATTGGAACTCCCTAATTTTGTGTATTCATTTAGCATTCATTTATTTAAAAATAATTGAATGCTAAAATCGAATATCGGAACTCGTTTAGGACAAAGTGAAACGCAGCGTGAATCTGGCTCATTTTTCGGCTTTAATGGCCAGAACTCTTTATTTAACATATCAGGATCTCTAGAACTATTGAAAAGGAAGCCAGAACTCAATATTTTGCGTGTTTCCATCAAATGAGACGCTAGCTTCACGGGCACTCTTAGAAGTCGAACGAGAGAAAAACCGTTGACCCTCGCGGATCGGAGTAGAATCGATTGCGTTATGCACCGATTGCCATCGATGGTGGATCGTTTCACCGAGTGGAGTTACGAAGGATGAAATAGGAATGAGACGAACGAAGGACTAACCCATCCGCCGATTCCTTCTCGCCACTGTGCACACGGATACATCCGCTCGTCCCGTTATTAGCAGAACCGTCCACCGTGAATCTCGGCGCGGCGTGTGGAGCTAGCGGATTGGCGATACGCTTTTTACGCGCGAAATTAAAAAAGCAACTGTAAGACGAGTGAGTCATCGTACGCTCTACACGCCATTGCTTCCTTCTTTTTCCACACTTCCTTTCTTTTTCCTCACCGAGTTTCTCAGTCCAGGCATCTCCAACGCGCGCGTGTCCGGTGACGTAGCTTCGCGCGCCTGATATCCGCCCCGCGTCCAACAATCTAACGTTACAGGAGTGATACGCTCGCGTATGCACAATAAGCGGTCCACGAATCCATTGCGTATTTATAAACGAACGGACGTATGGGATAGATAGGTATAAAATTTGATATGGGCCATTGGCGCCGAGAGACTGGCCACATGGGCATGCAACTCGACAATTGCTTACTCCACACACAAGCGCCCACAAAGCGAATGGATAACACACGCGGGTCTCAGCTCGTGAGCTTTCACGCTCCGCGTGGCAGGCATAATGCGCCACGAATCTCGTCGCATGGCTTTTTCAAACGGAAATCTCCAGTGTTGGCCTCTTGCTCTGGCTGTGTGCAAGCACAACAGCAGCACCTAAGAGTATTATTATAGTACGTTGGACGCGCACACGTAGGCGACGGTATGTGCACTCGATCGTCGAATAAAAATCGCCAGGAAATCGTTTTTCAAGCGCCGTGACACCAATCGTTCCTGCCCGTAAACACGATTACGCACGGGCGTGCGCAGTCGCTGGCTCGAGCATAAGGAGCAATCGACGTCGAGTGCTGTTGCTCGGCATTGTTACGATCAAGGAGCTATTCGTGGTCCCGTTCGCGCGTGATTTGCGTCACCTTCGTTTTTCGATCACCCTCCACCACCTTCTCGGCGAGAATACTCGGATCATTAATTTTTTATACGACCAAGAGACCGATCACACGGTAAGATCCGGCGACCTTGAAGAGTCTCGGATCTAAATTAGCGACGATCGATCGAGATTCCTCGAGAGACAACGATCTGCCGCAAACAAATTTCCGGTTCTCTGCCCTACCTCCGATCCGGTGGTCACCCGCGTTTCAGGCATTTCTATTTAATATTCGATCGGTCACGATCGTCCGGACAACGGTGCCGATGCTGGCAGCTTGCGGAGCGGGCACGAACGATCGCGGAGGACGAAGAGAAAAAGGGGAGAAAAGAAAAGAGAAGCGTGCCGTTTCGTCGGCTTATTTATCGTCAGATGGAATCGCAGACGGAGCGGCACCGGTGCCCGAAGATTCCAAGGATTCCGCGTGATCGTTCACAGGTGCCTTGCCCTCGCGCGTTTTCCTCCCTTTCCTTTCACCCTCCGCCCCACCCTCGTCCAAGATTTTCCATCGATTTTCCGCCCATTCCGCGCCTTCAACGCGAATTCGTAATAATCCGCGCGGATAAAAACGTCGCGCTTACCGATGAGATATGCCACCGTAACGTGGCGAAGAAGGCGCTTGTACGCGAGGAGACGAGGGAGGTGAGTAGAGGAGAGACGTGGAGGAGACGCGTGGAAAAGAAACTACGATGTTCGTTACGAGGAGGAAATTGTCTTGGGTACCAGCGAGGCCTACAGTCCAAAGAAACGTTTGACCTCTTCTCAGGCACGCCGCGCGTATCTCCCCGTTCGTTTACTTTATCGAGAAAATATGCGTTGCGCTTCCAACCCAGGGATTATTGCGTATGCCGCGAGCGTTCTCACCCTATCGATAGAACGTGAAAAATGCTAATTGGAAAATTCTATTAACCAAACGAGGACGATTAATCTCCGTGGAAATTGTGGAAAAATTCGTGGTAGGAGAGGTTCTTGAAGCATTGTTCGCGCGTAATGACACTACATCTCTTCCCTCCTCGCTACATTCTCGCCTCGGGTTTCTCAGCTAAGGAGAGAATCGCGGTGAGAGAATCGACGACGCAAATGAGGTTCTCTACTCGAGGGAAGAAGGAGGTCAGATTGATTATCGGTGGGGAACGTGATTCGAAGTGATTAACGAAGCTCGCTTGCGCAAGCGGGGAAGAAATAAGAGAAAATGGAAAAATCGGTGGACACAGAGGCCGGTGGAAGGAGAGGATGACGAGGTTCGAGAGGAAAATGGAAGGGGTGGTAATGGGACGAAGGAAGAACGTGCGAGAGAAAAAGCTGCGAGAGCAACACCGGAGAATCGTCGAGAGTACCGTCTCTGGTTCAGGCTCTTCGAGCCCGTCCTAAAGGGAGAATGAGGGAGAAACGTCGACAGGATTGGAGGAAAAGTCGGAGGAAACGAACGAGCATCGAGGCCGACGCGCACACAAACGAAACAGGGGGATGACGAGTGGAGTGATTGCGAGTGGAAACAATGAACGCGAACTGGAAACCCCGGTCGCGTTTCGTTTCTCGAGAGAAACGACACGGAGATAGATACGAGTAAGCTCTCGGTAAAAAAAAAGATCCGAGCTCTCTTCGTTCAGCTTCTCGTCTACCCCTAGGTGAGCGTGAGGATTGACGAGAGAAGAAAACTCTCGGTGGAAAATACGTGAGACGGCGACTGCATTGTCCACCGATGACACGGTGAACGTCCTTCGGTACGTACGCGAGAGGATTCCAGCGTGTACCTGAGGTGCATCCGTACGGTGCACCGCGGCGACTGCATCGCGCGGTGCATTAAAGATTTCGCAATGATGACAATCGGCATACGTGACCGATGCGCTTTCCCGCGATCGTCTCCCTCGCTGTCGTACTCTTCTTCTTCTTCTTCTTCTTCGTGGTGGGGTACCTCGTGCGAGTCTCGAGAATTCGTCGAGGACGTCCGCACAGGTACGATGGAACGTTTAGCTTCAATGAATTCTTTTACGAGCGCCTCGCTCCTAAGGTGCGCGTGAGGGTATGCGGGCAAGCGAGCTTGGATAAGGTAGCTCTCGCGTGTTTTGCCTGTGTGCTTCGCGGTACCACGGGCTAACAATGTTTGACATCGATCTCTAAGAAAAAAAGCTACGACCGGATTCCGCGCGCTCGCTCCGCCGACATTGTCAGTACTCCCGGCGCATTAACGATTTCACAATTGTTCGCTGCGCAGGGGAGAAAGAAAGAGGAACGTGGGCTTTCGGGTAACGAGCAAACTTCGAGAAACGTGTCTGCCGGTTCGTGTCCAGGATGCAGGAAGCGTCACAGGGGTCAGAGAGGGTCGAGAGAGGTGGAAATAGTCGATACTTTTTACCCTCCCGATTTAGAATTATTAGCGTCTCGATATTCCGTCCACGAGGAGCCGCGACGAGGTGCGTAAATCTCGTGCCGAGGGCCTCTTCCTCGTTCCATTTTATCGGGGACGCGGTAAAATCCCCTTGTTGCAGGATTTTCATTCGAAGCGCTTCGATACCGAAAGCCACCGCGCGTGTATTCCTCGTCCTCACCCCCATGGACTTTCGTAGTGCGTTCACGGCTGCATTCTGCGCGGTGCGCGCGATGCATTAGCCATGTCGCAATGTCGGCTCACGTATGGCCGTTTGTCCTATCGTGCTCGCGGAGAGGGAAACTCGCGAGCAGCGTGCGCTCACGCACGGGACGACAAAGGTGGGGGATGCTCGCGAGCGGACAGAAGCCAGAGGGAGAGAAAAAGGGGGCGAGTGGACGATTTAAATCTCAAAAGCGGATCTAAACGCGCTTCGACAAGCCCTCCCGCTTCGATACTCCGTTTTCGTTAACCCTTTGAGTGCTGAATACTCGCGGCCTATGCCGGTCCGTACGGATGGCGATGATCACTGTGGACGGGATACTTTTTCGCTAGACTGAACTCTGTTGATTAACTATTTGCAAGAAGCAAATAGTAATAAGTTATAGTAATCCTTTTGCACGAGATTAGAGAGCGTTAAATAAGAGTGACGACAAAGAGCTGCCACTTCTGATTGGTCCGCCATTTTCGATCGGTTCCCGCCAGATTTCAAGTTTGTGCGGAATACATTTCAGTTTCGTTGATATATCGTTGCAAACAATGCTCAAATCAATACATACAGTAGTAATACTCATTGTTAATCGGTGTGCAAATAAATAGATAGTATGAATAGAGTATTATTTATTGCATTCATATATTGTACGATATACATATTTGCACATTTTGTTATTTAAAAGAACGATGCATCGATTTATTGTCGTAATATTTACGGTTCGGCATTACAATTCTTCGTCTATTTTAAAATTTCAAACGAACTGTAACAAATTTACGCAATAATTTTTAACGCATATCATTACAATATTGAACATGACTTGTGGGAACAGAGTCAAACTTGTTGTCTAAAAACGTATGTAAGTTAACATTACTCATATTATTAAAATAAGGACTGCAATGTCTATAAATATTTTCCAAACGTAAAAACATTTCAAATCTTGGTTTCATATAACATCACTTCCAGCTTCCCGTCGCTTTTAGGTTAGAGGTGTACTTCAATTACGCAGAGAACAGAGAAAGCGCATATCTCTTTCTCTCGCGCACGATTTCGATACAACATCGCGGAACGTCACTCTTGTCGTCACTCTTATTTAAGGCTCTCTACACGAGATTAAATAATTAAAGAGCGTTATTACCATGTTATTACTAAGGAATGCACTTGTATTCATCTCATACAAAAGTAACTGTAATACTTCTATGTAGATGACCGAAAAAATCGGCAGACGCATATATGCGCCTTCGGTCCATGCCGATAACATAGTGCAAACGCATACAGGGTGTCCCGTAACTAGTGTAAGAGCCGGGAATGGGGGCTTTCTGGGCTGATCCTGAACAACTTTTTCCTTTGCCAAAATATCGGACGAGGCAGCGTTTTTGAGTTATTAAGGAAAATGTCTGGCCAATGAGTGCGTGCAAATTTCCCGCGCTCAGGGCCGTGGACGTTGGCTGACCATCGCGCTCGGCCATGGTCGTGTCAAACGCGCCGCGGTTCAGGTCAAAGGAGTAATGCGAAATGAATAAAAATCAGGATTAGTCATGAATAATGAATAAACATATTAATAATTATTCACGTAAAGTAAACAAACGTACGTCGCGACGCTCCACGAGCTGATTAAGGCACGTGTCTGCCTTACAAAATGATTTGCCCATATCAAATAAGTTTACGAAAAAGTGATTTTGCAATAAGTTTAGGAAAAAGGATTGGTGGATTATGAAATAGGAGTGGAATATCAATAACAAGTCCATTACTCACAGCTTTCCATGAAAAAATGGGTCGCGTCATTGGATCTCTCCATCGCTCGTGATCATCCAGAGAATATCGACGAACAGCTGATCGCAGCCGGGTCATTGAACTGGCATGGCTGCACGGTCACTAACACTTTCAATGTCCATGCGTGAAGATTTCGTTTCCAACCTCCGACGTTTCGTTAATTTTTAATCCATTATTCTTAACTCCCGACGGTGCTTCGAGAAAGGAGGGCCCCGATAAGAGTAACACCTTTAAGGCCAAACACGTCCTTGCACGTTTTACAACAATCCTTTGCACTTTCCGAAAATTATTTACGATAAACTCCTCGTTATTAACCTACATCGTCGCGTTGTCCGTATCGAGATCGACCATATCGACTGCCTTCTCGATCGGCATTTGTCAACTAAGGCTGTGCTACACAATGCGACGACCACCTCACACGTCGGTCGGCCGCTTGACGGTTTCTCGCGCATCAACTGGCCGACGTTGTACGGTGGTCGTCGCATTGTGTAGCACAGCCTTAGTTGACAAATGCCGATCGAGAAGGCAGTCGATATGGTCGATCTCGATACGGACAACGCGACGATGTAGGTTAATAACGAGGAGTTTATCGTAAATAATTTTCGGAAAGTGCAAAGGATTGTTGTAAAACGTGCAAGGACGTGTTTGGCCTTAAAGGTGTTACTCTTATCGGGGCCCTCCTTTCTCGAAGCACCGTCGGGAGTTAAGAATAATGGATTAAAAATTAACGAAACGTCGGAGGTTGGAAACGAAATCTTCACGCATGGACATTGAAAGTGTTAGTGACCGTGCAGCCATGCCAGTTCAATGACCCGGCTGCGATCAGCTGTTCGTCGATATTCTCTGGATGATCACGAGCGATGGAGAGATCCAATGACGCGACCCATTTTTTCATGGAAAGCTGTGAGTAATGGACTTGTTATTGATATTCCACTCCTATTTCATAATCCACCAATCCTTTTTCCTAAACTTATTGCAAAATCACTTTTTCGTAAACTTATTTGATATGGGCAAATCATTTTGTAAGGCAGACACGTGCCTTAATCAGCTCGTGGAGCGTCGCGACGTACGTTTGTTTACTTTACGTGAATAATTATTAATATGTTTATTCATTATTCATGACTAATCCTGATTTTTATTCATTTCGCATTACTCCTTTGACCTGAACCGCGGCGCGTTTGACACGACCATGGCCGAGCGCGATGGTCAGCCAACGTCCACGGCCCTGAGCGCGGGAAATTTGCACGCACTCATTGGCCAGACATTTTCCTTAATAACTCAAAAACGCGGCCTCGTTCGATATTTTGGCAAAGGAAAAAGTTGTTCAGGTTCAGCCCAGGAAGCCCCTATTCCCGGCTCTTACACTAGTTACGGGACACCCTGTATATGCGTCCTTAGTCCACACCGATGCCTTTCCACAGACGCATATATGCGTCCATAGGGCTTGAAGGTTTAAAGTGCTTTCTCCTTCGCTTTCCGTCACTTCTTTCCGCGTCCACCTCGTGCCGCGATAAAAGTAGCAACAGGCCTCAAGAGAGAATTCTGCGTACCGCGTTCTGCACTCCAGGTGCATTCGCGATTTCGCAAGCAGAATATAGCCTCCCCTCGAACTCCTCTTACATGCGCGGGGTACAAAGATATCGAGAGTCTGCTTGCCAGTCCGGAGCCATATCGATTGCGGAGAAGTGGAGAGAAGAGAGGACGATCGTGCGTGCGAACGATCTGGGAACAACGAGGACGAAGATCGAAAGATACACGAGAGGTGAATAAAAAGGGGGAGAAAAAAGAGGAGCGCGCGCGGAGTCTCGAGGCCCTTCTCGCGCGAGATTGGTCGAGGATCTCTCGCGATACGTTCCTTCGTGAAATCACGTTACCGATACTGGGTGGAAGAAAAATATTAATGATCGAGTAATGACATCGCGTACGCGCATCATTACGCGGTATCCGTTACGTTCGTCGGGCCTGCAGGCACGGGCGCGAGCGCCGCGTCATTGGCCATTAGTTTCGCCCTATTTAGCGTAGTCTGCCTCTCGCGATTGCTTTCCGATAGCTTATTGTCTTCCGACGGAGGAGAAAAAAAGGTGTAATCGCAAGGGCATAATTGGCGCGTCGAGCAACGCGATACGTGGAGAGGTTCAGAAGCGAGGTGAGATGTAGCAGGAGATGTGAGCTTATTTGCTTTCTCGAAGAATTCAATCGTATTCAGAAGGTTTCGAATAAAGGGAGTGACGTATGTAACTAGCATTAGGAAAAAGTTTTTGTGTTTGTCCGTCCGTCTGTTTCATGAATTGCAGACAAAAGGCTTGAACGGTTGGGGACGAGATTTCGCACAAAGATCACCTATATCACTGTTTTTCCAAACGAAACTTTACGCCATCTCGAACCTGGTTAAAATGGTGAGATTTTCGATTTTCGAAAAATTCCAAGTGTGTTAGAAAATATACAGTTTCGTTTAAATAATTAGGTGTGATTTTAAAATCGTTAAAATACTTTCGACGAGCGTGCATACATCGGAGTATGTCCCACCGAAAACCATTAATTCTTTCCTAATAAAATTTGGTTCTATCTATGAGAAAGTTGGCTTTGCCCCTTAGTCTTTTTAATGATTATTCTTGACCGTTCATTTTTTTCTTTATGGCAAGCGTAGATGAGATCTCGGTGCCCAGTACTAAAAATTGCAACGACCATCGGCACGCCCACGTATCGAGGATCTTCAATTTCGAGTCCCGATTAAACTCGACCGTTTCTCATCGATTAATACCCAGACCTAACCCTCGTGAATTTCTTCTGATATCTTAGCCGACTTCTACATATCGGAAGGGTAAAGATAGAGAGAAAGGAGAATGTACGCGAAAGGGAGAATGAATCGAAGCTCCTGAATCACGGCTCCGTGCACTTGTTAACCTCGCGCGAAACTAATTGGGCGCAATTTAGTAACGAGCAGCTGACGCTCGTTCGCGTCTCCCTCGAGGAGATCTTCGTTCGCCATACTTGGACTGCTGGCCGATTAATAAGCAAGAGAGGACGCGCGCGCGCGGAATGAGAGGTCGAGCTGATTGGCTCGCGGAGGCGGTAGAATTTGCCGAGATCGTCCCAGTCGATCGAGCGATCTTGTCACGAGGCGTGGGCGAAGATTCGTGAAAAGGTTCCACACTCCGTAAGGTGAGCCGTGAAATTATTAAACGCTCCTGCTGACACACTCGTTGTTTAGTGCGTCTCTTAAATCTGCGGACAGAACGGTGACGCATTAGATATTGATATGGACGCGAGTATCGAACATTTAACTTATTAAGTACCAATGTTCTCATTTGGGACTACTCAAATTTTATCGATTTTTTATGTGTTTATTATAGCGTATATTTTGTAAAAAATATATTTAATCCTATAGAAAAAAGTTGGTACTTAATGTGTTAAGCTGGATTTATAAACTTTCGCCACCGTTCCGCCACCGTTGTTGTTCGCAGCTAACGTAGTTATGGTTGTTGATTTTCATAGTAACTGTATACATATATCTATGAGAATCAACAATGGTAACTACGTTACTTGCGAACGGCGATGGTGGCGGAATGGTGACGAAAGTTTATAATTTCAGCTTTACGCGGCCGTAAGGAACTTTTCGCTCGCGTTTAATCGCGTATTAATGACATTTATGACGTTAAACGATGCTAGTTTATCACTCGAAAACAGTTCAAGACCGTGTTATCCTTGAATTTAGATAGGGGAGGTGCGAAGAATTTTTAACAAAGCGATAATCCTCTTAGATCAATTAGCGCGTGCTTACTCATACGGCTAATCGTTCGTTTAATTCGATTGGCACCAACGTAATAAATAACAAATTGACGTAGAGCACGACTGGAGTCATTGTTAGGTAATCAAGATTCGATTTATTCCGCGCTGCAAAATACTCCGCGTGAAAAATAATCGGCTGTGGAGTAGGATTATCATATCCTTTACATTCGTGTTTCTTCACAGCGGAATAAAGTCAATTTGAATGCTAGTTGGATTCGTGATTTTTTCAATTGTTTTGTAAATCGATCGGATCAAGATATTTTCGCGGTGAAGAGTACTGACTGGATAAACATGTTCTTGTTTCTCTTATTGCGTAAAACTTTCCTTCGTGGTTCAACGCCGACGATCGGTTATCGTTCAAACACGATTACGTCTTCTATTCCTGTGTTCGCTCCTGTCGAGTAAGCGTTACGCGCGTGGTTTATTTCCATCGGACTTCCTCGTTCGAGAGGCATGACAACGGTGACTTATCGGGTCTACAAAGAAAACGCAAACTTTTCCTATCCCTTCTCATATACGCACGATGTCGTTTGTAAGCACTGCACCGGATAATTTTAAACTTTCTCACTGTTTCAAATTCTTGCATCTCTTCAGGTATACGCGTGCACAGGTACTCCTACTATTCTACCTTACAGAGAACAACGACGCGTGTATCGTAAACATACCACCGTGTAACCATAAACCTCGTGTGTACTAACAGTACCTGACTTACGGAATACTGCTACTATTCCCATAACGACGACTCGCGTCATCGTATTACAAAATATCGTATTTATACGTTGCTCTGGTATTAACAAAATTACCACTTTCATCGTCGAAGCTTGCGCAATACTGTTCCACGCGGCTCGCACGCGCTGCATCACCAACGCAGCAAAACCCAAGCGAATGCTACCAGCTGCGGTACTTCACGACACCAGAGAACAGTCGTTCTGCACAAACAGCTCCGCGCGTCGTCTCACGACGATATATTTCCGCGTCCTGACGTTCGTGCGATAACTCGGCGCACCACCCTAATATGCAAATTATAGCGCGAACCACGTCCGTGAATATCGCGCGCGCTTGGAACAGCGTCTTAGGCGCGGCGACGTAATTTACCGCCCCGTAAATAAATAAATTTCACCTGACCCCCGTGGAGGAAAACGTCGGTCGAAAGAGACGGTGAAGAAGGTGGAGAGGAACGTCGCTCCGGAAAAGACGCACAATAACATTATCCGGTGCAGTTCCTCGCGGGCTTTTATGAATTGGAGAGGTTGTAACGTTAAATCAGGATCTCCGGACTGGAAGCATTAAATCCGCGATAATTCTCCACTCTCGAAGCGTGCGACGTCGAGCGTGGATTTAAACGCGTCAATCGTCGACATAAAGATTAAGTCGTACCCCCCTCTGTCCTCCGCTCTGTCGCTCGCGCGACGACGCTTACGCTTCGAATCGATGATCGGGATAAGTAACTCGAACGCGAGCGTCCCAAGGTTGCAACGGGACGAGCTGCTTGGAGTCGGGAGTCAAGGACGAGAGACAAAGAGAAGACTGGTCTTTCTCTTTTCCTCTTGGTGGCACTAATCGATTCCTACGACGCATATTTCTATCGGTGGATAGATAGATCGCTCTATCCAGATTCATCGGTCGAAGGACAGAGTGGAGACAGGGTCGCAGCTTCTCTTCCACCCTCTTCCACTCTTCCACTCGTTTCTGCGGAGAACCGTGGACCAAGCTCTCCTCGCTCATCCTCGCATCTTTGGATCGATCGATCGATCGACCGCGATAGAATCCGGCGCAGTATGCTTCGCGCACTCGTGGACACTTTGGAACGCGGTCGGCACCAATTTGTCGAGGCGGTCGTCAATCTCTCCCCATGTTGAGAGAGATACGCCGCGATATTGAAGCACGTCAAGGACGAGTCCGCGCGGACCACCACCACGAAGAGTTTTCGTCCGTGTGCACGCGCCTCTTCGTGCGAGCAAGTCGTCGAGAGAGACTCGTGGAACTCTCGAACGACTATCGAATCGACGAATAGCTTCGACGCGTTGCTCCACCGACGTGTCTCGCGCGCCATATTAGAGTCGCGACTCGTTAGAATTTCTAGGAGAGACGCCAGCACGCGGATACTCGGGCCTCGCTTTTCTCGCGGTTTCGCGGTAAGCCAATGTGTTCGCTCTTTTCGACGCCTTCTAGGTGACCCTTTTTTTTCTTCTTTTTTTTTTGTTACACCTCCGGTCGGTGGTTTTGCGAACCATTGGGTGGGTTGGGTGCTGCAGGTGGAAACGACGCTAATCTTACTCTTAACCACTTCGCAACCGAGGACGAGACATCTCGCGACTTAATATCGTTCGTGATATGCTCCGGACGAGATATTTCGCGATGCGATGTTGCTTACTATACGCTTTGCACGAGATATCTCGTCGATGGTTTTCATTATAATGTGAGATAGCTCGTTGATAGTTTTGGATTAAACTTACTTTGTAAGTTATTGCATTCGCGTATACGAAGGGGGTTAGCTATGTCAAATGAAGAATACGTTATTGTCTTTTTTAACAAATGATTTTATTGTTCCAGTGAATGGTATAATTCAAAACACGGTGTTATACATAATGCTGCGTTACAATTTTTACAGAAATAGCTTCCTTATCCAAAACTATCGACGAGATATCACGGCCAAAGCGTACGGTAAGCAACATCGCATCGCGAAATGTCTCGTTCGGAGCGTGTCACGAACGATATTAAGTCGCGAGATGTCTTGTCCATAGATGCGAAGTGGTTAAAGCGAATCAAAGTTCAAATTGGTAAGAGCAATAATATTACGTTCTTATTGTAGCACTTTTATCAACGCAAAATGCTGTTTATCAGAAATGAAGAAGTAAAGAAAAAATGTTCAGAGTCTTATAAACCCTCGCACGTTCATGGATTACTCGATTCATAAAATTTGATGAGTAGCCGCGCGGGGGAAAAATGTGAAGCTACGAGATAAATTTAACGAATCCGGTGAGAAAGGAAATACACGTAGGTAGAGAGGATGTGAGAGGATAACACTGAGCAGAATGGAAGATAAAATGGTATTGGAGCGTTGGGGTTGAGCTTGTGACACGATCCTTCAGGTGTGCCCGCATACGATGATCTCATTATCACGAGATAGTCGCCAGTCCCATTCATTCGCGAGTGCACGTGACACGTTTCAACGTAATCATCGAAGTTCATCTGATTACGTAACTATTCCCTCGTAGTCGTCTTGCGTTGTGGATTTTTCATTCATCGAGTCTCGACTATCGGATCTGTCGATCGGACGGAAGGTGCTTTCACCCGCATACAATTATTCTCTATTTTTAGCGTGTGAGTCGACTGGAGTACCATGAAATTTCAAATCGATTGTAAATCCGAGTGGTATCTCTGTTTCGCCTGTCGTTATATTACCATTGTCTTATCGTTCCCTAGTCTCGTAGATCGTAACGGTGCTCGAGCTCGAAGGATTCTGGCAGCAAGCTGTAAATTGTTCATATTAAGCTGGTACACTGAGAGAAAGGTATATGATATATCTAACTATAATAGCATAGTAACAAAATTATAGTTGGAAATATCATATTTATGGTAAATGTTACGATAACGTCGATAATAATTACGATAGAGGCATAGTATAACCAATTATATTATGTTTTTACCCAAAATTATGGTTATTTCAACTAAAAATGTAGTATTGTAAGAACAAATGTAATAGTTAATAATATAACCATTCGTATAAATCGTTCATTCTACTATATTATGTAAGGTTAAGTGAACTGTAAAAATATGTTTGACGCCAAATTTAACTATAAAATATAACGAGATTATAGTAAACCCAACCATTTTTTTCTCTCAGTGTAGAATGGTGTCTCTGCGTAGTTACACAATGCACGTGCACGAAACAGCCTGACAACTCATCGAACTACCAAAATCATAAACAACCGTTACACTTCCGACGAATTAAAACGCGATGCAATCGATGAAGCTTCGACTTTCACGGACAATTAGACATTTTTACCTTCCAGGACCACCCACGTGCAAGCGTTCCTTCGGTGTCTACGAAAGACTGAAAATAATATCCCGTAATTGGATAATCTTTCTCGTACCTCCTTCGCGGCGTAGGTAACACTTTTCACGGCGAACAGCCTCGTTCCTTATTATCCATTAAGCGTGCTCTTACGACCCTCGATTAATTAATTCGTTTAACCCGCGCGCTCGCACACGTAACCACCACGGTACAAGCGTGCTTTCGACGCAACGAATAAAGTTATGCGTTGCGTCTCGCGAAGGAGAAAGAGGAGGAAGAAATCACGCGCAGCCAGGGGATGAGAAAGAGGAGACACGAGAAAGAGGGGCGAGAGGGTGGTGAGGGGTTCAAGAAGGTGACACTCTCGTAAAAGTGCGTAGGCACGCACCATTCGTTTGCGCATCTGTTGACGTCAGGAAGGTCTCACCTCCTCAAGGTCCCTCGATCTGGCCGCCGCGGGGGCAGATTATGCAGCGGTGGCATGCATTTTTATGCAAATCCGTTCGCGCGAGCACCATTGTGCGATTCGCCGCGCGCCGAGGAGTCCAGCCGTAGAGGCGAGTGTACGCGACCGTTTCGGTCATCGATTAGCCCGCACGATTGTCTTCGTGATTTAAGCGCGCCCCATCCTCGCGAGAAGTTCGAGAAAACTTTTCCTCCAGGGGAATACTCCACGTGCGGCAGTCCCCGGTGGCCGTCCGCTAAATTTAAGATTTGGTTATTGTCGAACTCGCAGGCGTGTTTCTTTTCTTCTCTTCGCTTTTGGAGCGCTTCGTGGAAGTCGTGAACTCGAAAGTATCCCTCGTCTGAGAGGTATCGTTGAAATTACGCAGCTTGAAGCGTCCCTCAACCGTGCGTCTTCGTGGATTTTAATCCTTCGACTGCGGCGCGCTCTCGGACGAATCCATTAATATGGACGGCGCGTTTTTCGCATGTCAGTCGCTGCGACTAGTTGTCCACTGACTTTCGTAGTGACCAAAACAGTACCCGGAAATTTGATACCATTCTTAGGGTTTAAAAAATAATAATGGCAAATAAATGAAAAAATGTCCGTTTTTTTTTATTTATCTTAAGTAACTTTTTAAGCTATTTTAATTTACTTCACTTAATTTGTGCATCCCTTCAATAATAATCGGCAATTAAATATGAAGGTGTTATACTTTTACTTTTATGTTTTACTTATACTTTTATTTTTTTACTATAACACCTTTATTACTGTAAGTAATAGTGAAAAAATGCAGATATATTTACGCCTTTCGTATATATTGATGGATTTGTGAGGGCGTACATATACGTCTTTCGTATATATTGACGGACTTGTGAAGGCGTATATATACGCCTTTAGCAGTTAAAGGATTAATAATAAACGAATTTCACCGTGGAAGATACGCCGCGACCAGGTGTCGTCACAGTCGTGATTTTAACACTTAACAATTATATGATAATTTATGCCCAGTCAGGTGGAATTCTTCGGTGGGATCGGGTAAATACGCGGAGTTGATAGGCGCGTTTCGAAACCGCATTCTCCCGTGCAAAAAGTGAAGTTTTTCCGAAATCCGAGTATACTTTACGGTGGAGCCGTTACCAGGTTTCGTTTCGCGGGGTTATTAATAGAGCGTCGCCGATGTTCCGCGTTTCGGCTAAAATTAAGAAATTTACCTGCGCCCGCTTCTTCGACTCGCTCTTATCTCTAGTTTTATTTCATCGCTGCCGGTTTCCTTTAAATGCCAATTCATTCGTCCCTCCACGCTCGTCCCCAGTTTCGGCCGATTGTCGTCCAACACGTTTTTCGTCGCTCGGTGCAGGAGTCGTGACCAGAAAAAAATCTCTTTTTTTCTCGCATACCTGCAGATTTAACCGCGCGCCGTTGCGCAACGAGGCATCTGCTCGGACGTGCCTCGACGATTTTTTTTCTTCACCGCCGCCGATAATGCAATGTCTCGGACGGATTATGCAGGCGGAACATTTTTATGCAAATGCATTGTGCACCTTGCGGCGCGCTCGCGTCCACCGGCGGAGGCCTTCTTGATTTAAGACGACGTTCATTGGGGTTGCGCGAACCGCGCGAGCATATTTCAATTCCGCTGTCACGTAAATGTGACATTATTCCATCGGGCATGGTTAAAATGTTGTCCGCGCACGAGTCACAGCGATATCTTACAGAATTACTCTCCGCGCGTCTTAACAAATGTCACTCCGTTCCACGAGGATTATCGAAGAAAAGAGTGCGGAGGAGATTTTGCACGCTCGAAGAATTTTCGTTTCACCCGAAAACATAATCCCTCGACTTCTTACAATCCTATTGGACCCTATCTCGGATACTTCTCGCGCATCCGTCCCCTTTAGCTTTCCCAAATCCACGAAACATTTTCAAGGCGACACGCCCGACGAAGGTCTTCTTCTCTCGACTTCTTTCTGCTCCTCGACGACTTCTCGTTCTCGCCTTCCCCAATTACGCGCCCGTAGGACACATTTCCATGCAAATTCACGCGGAGATCTCGTCACGGGGCTTGCCGAGTCTCACGAGTCCCACTGTCACTCGTGACGCTTCAGTTTTATTCATTCTCTCTCTTTTACTCGTTCACTTGTCCGTTCTCCTTCGAACACTCTTACGATTCAACGTCATTCCGGTATTTCCTTCTCTCCGTGCAATGCGGCGTACCGAGGTGCCTCCGTCGATCGCACTTACAAATCCATTATCGGCGTACGCAATTAAATTCTGGATCGCAGGACGAAAGGAATTTTTTTCAGAATAAAAAAAGTCAGTCGTCCGCATACTCCATACGTAGTTATCCGCCGGATACCTCGGGTGATCGATCGATCTCGTTCGCTCGCTCGCTTTTACTAGAGAGATTCGATCCTATCGAATCGCTACGGGAGGCCACCGATGACGCATTTTTCCATTCTCGGCTAGATTTTCCTTCGTTCTCGCCTCCCCACGAAGGGAGCTCTACCTCGTAGCTGTGTATTTGTATCACGGTACGAGCTCTCACCCTCATCGGAATCGTAAATCTCCGTCCCAGGAGCCATTAAGCCACGAGCGATCAGCGGTAATTAACGGTGACTTATTAACGTCACGGTACCGTTATCTCGCGGCAAAGCGAGTGCACCGCCTCCTCCAGCCCTTCTATTCGAATCAACGATAATTCGCTTTTTGTTTCTTTCTCTCTCTCTTTGTCTCTCTCTCTCTCTCTCTCTCTCTCTCTCTCTCTCTCTCCGGGCATCCACCATTGGTGGGTCTAACCCTTTGACTGCTAAAGGCGTATATATACGTTTTCACAAGTCCATCAATATACACGAAAGGCGTAAATATACGCCCTCTGCATTTTTAATTGATTTGCCATTATTATTTATTAAACTCTAAGCATGGTATCAAATTTCCGGGTACTGTTTTGGTTACTAGTCAGTGGACAACCAGTGACAGCAACTGACATGCGAAAACCGCGCCGTCCATATTGATGGATTCGTCTTGAAGCGCGCCGCAGTCAAAGGGTTAAAAATGCTGCCTTTTCTTTCTTGTTGAGAAACAATTGAATTATTTGTCTTTTTCCATTTGTTTCGATTGTTTTCTCACACTTTTGTTATTTGTCTTTGTTGTAAATTTCGGAAGCTTATATGGGACCTTAGGTTTTACAGCTTAATAAAATATTCATTCATTCGTTCATTCTCTCGTGCTCTTGCGTTTTCCTTCGAACACGCTTTTGCACGCGCCACGACGGCTCGCTCAATTTGCAAGTCGATTGGGTCATCGAAATTATCGAGATTATCGAAATTGCACGATTACGGCGGAAGCTCTTCATCCTGGAGTGGCGCGCCAATTGGCGACACGAAAGGAAGAGAGAAGTTTACATTCCTCGGGGCGCGTTGAAAAAGCCGAGTGTTGCATTTGCATCGACGTCAGGATAGAACTCTTCCTGTCTTTACTCTTGCGATCGTTCGTGGTTATTAATAGAGGCTCGAGTTGATCGATTGATCGTGCAAGACGGGGCATGGCCCTGAAGGAGACAACAACGGATATTAGTCGAAGTATTTATGTTAGCACGGGCATTGGTACGCATGCATGCGCGATGACGTGCTCGCGACCGGAGGGACTCGCTAATATGGACCTGTTTATTGTAAGTATCTCGGATCGTATCGAGCAATGCTCATCGATACATCTAACAATAAGATGTCTTTGCTTTCGAATCAACGATGATTGTAAAGCGCATCGGTGAGATCCGACACGTGACGCGACTCGTAGATCGACTCTCAAGTTATTAAAATAAGTTTTACCGTAGAATAATTCTCGGGATTCCAGAAAATTTATATTATATTTATAAAATATTTTTTTATCAAATATCCCATAGTGTAACGGCAATCTTTTATCAAAGATGGCCAATTACACTGTAAAATATTCGATAAAAGAACATTTGGCTGAACTTCCGCATCCGACCCTTGTCCGATCTTAATAAAATTTTACAGGTAAGTAGCGTTTACTAAATCCAGTCGAACGCTATAAGTGCGAATTTAAGGAAACGCCTACATTCCGAGATATTGAATTTTTAATTACGTTTGATTTTTTTGACTTTTACATAAAAAAAGACTAAAACTCAAAAATGTTTTCCTGAAATTTTTTATTTTATCAATGTCTTGCAAGATTATAAATATTAATTTATTAAAATATCATTAGAATACATATTAAAAACAATTTTATGTTGTTTTGGTAATTATTCACTTATGGGGAGCCACCTCGGATTTCAATGTCCTTCACATATGTTATCAAGATCATCCTCCTGAGTAATGTTGCGAATGTTTTATGCTCCGCTCGTCATTTATTATTTAAATGTGATAAATGGAGATTGACCTAACCAGAAAGGCCCACCACGTTCTCAAGTTTAAATTATTTTTTTATTACGCGGGCGTGCCGTGCCTAACCATTGCACTTGCCTACTTGCCATTTTGTGCAATTTCAGTCTTCTTCTTACGAAAAAATTTCAAAAATTCTTGATTCAATCGTGTAATTTTAAAATTTAATATCTTGGAAACCAGGCGTTTCCTTAGATTCGCACTTGTGGTGTTCGACTGCATTTAGTAAGTGCTACGTACCAGTAAAATTTTATTAAGATCGGACGAGCATAGGATACGGAAGTCTTACCGAAAATTTCTTTAATTTTCAATTCTGTTTTTAATTCTGTTGTTCTTTGTGTCTGCGTAGGTATCGGGGTGTCGAATGCTCAGCAGAGCTCGACATTTTCTCCGACGCCTCCTTATACCCGCGTAATCGACGGTATTCATTTATTCGCCAATTTCCTCGACGACAAATCAAATGCGGTTTTTCCATTGCGCCTTCGACTCAACGCGGATATTGCGCGTAATAAGATAATAACCGCGCTTCGATAGGGACGGATAATTTCCCCTTTGTTATCGATCTCCATTCGATCTACAACGAGAATTATCCGGAGTGAGTAATAATCGCAATGGGCATGCTCGCACCTCTCTCCTTCCTTCGTCCGCGCGTAAGTGAGCACGCGACACAGAAACCGCGCGCGTTTCGCTAGGCGTTCGAGAGGAAAAAAGCGTCTGGTAACACGATAATGCGATAATCGCCAGGAATGTCGAATAATATCGATGCACACGCCCGCCCGTTCGATTATCGATAGTCGTTGGAGCAGCGGTTGCATGCGCCCTATCCACGAGTCACGGACCGCACCGTTCGTATTCGTGCCGGGAGAATGGAGAGAATAATTGTGTGAGAGAGTGAGAGAGAATCGAAGCATCGTTATTTGCACAGATGTCGAACGAGAAATGAATTTGCCGATTAATCGAAAGATCTTAGGGATACTCGAGTGTTCGTCGATGAACCGACGAGAGAAGAAGAAAGGAATTGAATTATTAAGTTAGAAGCTCTCTGACGAGGAGAAGCTGGATCGATCTACAATTTAGCAGAGAAACGCGCGAAAAAAAAGGAAGGACGAGAAACGACGCGTTGGTTGCGCAGTTCACGCGCGCGGTCCCGTCTGACTGTTGGGAAAATTTATCGTCTAGCGCATACGCGCACGTTGTCGCACCGTTCCACATTATTCCTCCCGGTCGTAAACTCCTCCGGCACTCTCGTTCACCCGATAACCTTTAAGGAAATTCCTCCGTTTCTACGGCCGTCCGCCACTGAGGGACCGAGCCGAGCGTTCAAACGATACGCGCCCGTGCCTACCTGTTGCGCTCTAGAAATTCGATTCTTTTCGTCGGGCCACGACCGATATTCAAATACCGATTTCCTTCTCCTTTTCTCGTCGCGTATGGCGAAAGTGCAACGAGCCGAACCCGCGCAGGGAGTTGAACGTAATTCGAAGGTCCGTCGTCTTTGGTGGACGATCGAAAAGTTATATTCGACGGCGAAAAAGGACTCGAATTCTGCCGATTTCGAATGGTTCAGTCGGACGCTTTAACCCTTTGACTGTCATGAACGCGTATGTGCGTTCGGCGAAAGCTACTCGTGTGGATTATGGATATGCTTTTGGTAAACGTTACCAGCACGCGTGCATTTGCTAGTCTAATAAAATAATGTTAATGCTAAACAATATTCTTTTGCATCGTTTAATTTAGCGCGAAAAACTAGAATTATATCTCAATTGCGTGTTGTATACACAATTAACGGAATTCAGATTAGCCGAAAGGTATTTCGTTTTCTATGATTTCCAATTGCTAAGATCACCGTTCAGACGGAGTGCTTCCGCCGAGAGTATTCAGCAGTCAAAGGGTTAATTTACGTATATTATTATTTCGCATCCCTCAAGGGGAATATAATGAATACTGACGCGGGATAACTATAATGAAAAGGACAGATACGGAATGATAATGAAAGGAACCAAGAAACCCGTGGTACTTGGTCGTTAGGTAAAATCCAATCGAACTCGCGTGATCGTAATTTACGTGACAACGCCTTTGCCAGGGTGATCGAAAAACAGTGGGCTCTGGTACATGTTGTTGGTACACTTTTTACTCTACCCCTGACCTTAAATTTTCAACAAACAAATAACGCAAATTATGAACTCCTTCACGACGAGAGAGGAATCATCCGACTACGAGCTCGCGCGCCCGAGACAAGCTGGATTTATAAACTTTCGTCACCGTTTCGCCACCGTTACATTCGCAAGTAACGTAGTTACTATTGTTGATTCTCATAAATATATGTATACAGTTACTATGAAAATCAACAACGTTAGCTGCGAACGGCAACGGTGACGGAACGGTGGCTGAAAGTTTATAAATCAAGGTACATCGAGCACGAGCGACATTTCGTTGAAACGGCGGTTTTCCTTTCGACGAGTGAGCTGAGACGAGCCTCGTTTCTTACTCGGTAATTAGTAATTTAGCTGAGCGCGAGAGTCGTCAGCTTGGGGTGAGATTGCGCGAGGACGTGGTGCCGTTGTCGTGGAGCCACGCGGCGACAATAATTTGCAATCTACCGAGCCGAGAAACGAGCCTGCGGTAATTGCCGTTCGCGCGATACGCGCGTTTCGAATTGCGCGCCACGGTGCGCTCGATACGCAGCGCGAAAAAGGAGCGCTTGAGCGGACGAAGAGAAAAGTGGAAGGGGTGGTGTAGAAGCGAGTGAGAAGAAAACAATGAAATTCTAATTCCGATGCGTGTCGCGAATTAGGACGCACCGCGGGGCAAAGAGCGCACCGTTCGGTGATAAAGAATTCAAATGATCGTAAATCCCTTTCGATCAAATCAAACTCTTTCACGCGTTTAACCCTTTGCGGACGAACGCCGCATATATGATGCGTTCTGCGTAAACCATCAATGTGGCCGAGGAATTCATATATGCGTTCGGCTAAACAAGTAATAAAGTCGAAAGCTCGTACATACATCCAGCGAACACAACTGATAGAACCGAAAGATATAAGTTGGTGTGCTAAGAACGATAATTCTATGTAAGCAGAAATGTGCGCTGCCATTTTCAAACGACTATCGCGACAGAGGCTTGGCCATACGGAACGCTTGGTTTGGAACCGTCCCGTCCGCAAAGGGTTAAGGCGAGCGCCTCGTGTACTCTCGCAGATTAAAGGGATATCACAACATTTTTGTTTTGCAAGAAACCATTCGATGAATCTTTTGGGGCGTCTCACTGAGCATTTAAATGCATGTTTGTTGTTGGAACGTAATTGTCGCACGAGGAGCTACAGACCTACTTCAGTCACGGGGTCGACGGCGCAGTTATCAATTAGCATGCACTCCAGCGCTGGTCACATTTGTATTATCAAAAGAATCAAAACTCTTTCTCGCTTATAAGAAACAAAACGCAAATTCCAAAAAAAACAAGATTAAAACCAGATAAAATTTATCGAACTGGCAAACCAACATTTGGCTTATAAAGTCGAACATCCAGAAATTGGTAACATTCGAGAATCATCCCTTTACTCCGCACCTTTCGCCGTGTTCTTACCAGTGCGCATGAAATTTCAAAACAAAGCGTCGACTAAACAGCACAAGAAAAAGAAAAAGAACCGAAAAGAGACGGCACGGCCATACTCGTAAACAAATATCACCGGTGCGGTTAGTCTCTCTTGCGAGGTAAAGAAAAAATTGGAAATGTCCTCGCGCATTACCAGGAACCGACAACCAGCCGTTCCCAAACGACCGTTTCGCATCTTCCTACGTCCCTCGTCTCCGCGACGATTTAAAATCTCTTCCCTCCCGTCCGTCCGCGCGCGTCCACTCGCCCATATAACTACATTCATCTCGGTACGTCGCGCTCGATCCCGACCGTGAGGATCTCCTTTCACCGTGCAAAATAGAGGAACATAATGGGATGAGTAACGGCAGAGACGCCGCGGCGGCCGTCGTTCCGGCGAGCGGGCCAGAGCCCCCCTGGCGAGATTTATCGCCACCTCGGCTTGATACGGCCCTGCGGAGGCACGCGCACGCGAGCACAGGGTGAGACTTCTCGCTACGATGTCGACGAATCACGGGGACGAGGAGAGAGGGTGCCTGTAACAGAAGGTGGCGCGGTGAAAGGGGAGTATAGGTAAATGACGATGATGCAGAAGGATCCGGTTGACGGGGTGATGGCGAAGGACTCTCGGTGCCGAGAGGAAGACCCACGGGATTATCGTGTCCCTTCTCTCCTTCTCTTTTCCACATCCTTCTTTACTTTCTCTCTTTCTCTCTCTCTCGAAGAAGAAGGAGGAGGAGGAGGGAAAATTATTCTCGCGGAAACTGTAATGTCCACCACGCCTCGGTTACCACGCGCCTACGTCCGCGACGATGAATTACGACGATTCCGCGCCCCGAGAGACTCTCCTCTCCCCTTATTCCTGGCGTATGCCACTCCGTCACGAGGCAAGAAGGAAGGTAGGGGCAAAAGATTACAACTGCAGTTGGAATTTCTCACGTGGCATGCGCGCGGTGTTCTCCCTTACTCGGGCTCTCTCGCACGGTGCTGCTGTCCCGTTATCATCGACTGGACCCTAGGACGCGAAACTCTCCTAGGACGTCTCTTAACGGGCTGCTTGCTATCGCGAGGAGTGCGAAAGCCGTGCTTGATTGGGAGTTATACCTGGTACTTTACTCGGCAGGTCGCGAATACCGTAGGTTGTTGTGCTAGGTGGGTCGCCTGGAGTTTAGGTTTCGGAGTGAATTCTATGGTTGAGCAGTTTCGATGCGAGGTGATCCTTGGTTTCTGGAAACCTTCAGATAATGCTTGTAGGTAATAGGTGCATTCTTTTTACATCTCAGCTTGAGATTAACTGAGCCGAACTGAGCTGAGATTTAATGAGATTACGTGATCTAATAATAAGAAATTTTCTAAAAGAACGATCAATAGCGAGTATAGGTATTACTCGGCGTTTACTTCAGATTATTGCAGCGCATCCCCACCGAATCACACTTACGCTACACAACCGTAGAAAGAGCTGAGATCTCATTTTGAGACAATTTGAGGGGTAAGGTAGTTGCGGTAAGGGGTGAGGATAAAATCTCACTTATTTTCACTTCAGTTGTGAAGTGAGTCAATCAAAAAGGACAACCGCCAACTGAAATGAGCTGAGATTATCGGAGATCTCGTGTAAAAAGAACGCAGCTAATGTTGACGCTTTCACTGTGGCATATTTTCGGAGCAGATCATCAATCCAGACGGCGCGATATTCACCTATTAGTCGCTGAAGGAGTTACCACTGACTACTGACCAAAACAGTAGACAAAGACGCCGACTATAGTCGGTGTCCGTAAAGAAAGGGTTAAAATTATTTTATTTTTCCACCAACCGCAATGGACCGAAAACAGACGAGAAAGAGAGACGGGCCTTACCGAACGCGAGATAGCGTGACGCAGTTAAATAAATCTTCTTACCTTAACTTTATTTCTTTTAATGTTCGCCCTAGCGAAGGTGGGTGTGACACTCATAATATACTTATTTTCATGTTTTTCGTATAATATAACGAAACAGTTGTTATATAATTCTTAAAAATGTATACATACAAGATAATTCTAAGGTGCCGTTGAAAGCCGTAAGTGCGAACATTTAAGACTAGAGATGCGCAATGTGCACACTACTGCACACGCACCCTGCGCGGCGCGGTGGCCTGTTCAGTGGTGCTACTCTTGCGGAACGGACTGCCGTAAGGAAAGGGTTAAGTTTTACAAAAATAATAATTGCAAATAAATTGTATCAATTGGTAAAGCAAGAAAGGTTATAGTAAACAACTGCATAGGTCGTATATTTACGCCTTCAGCAGTGAAAGGGTTAAGAAGGAACTATCTTGTTCCAGCATCGAGTAAAATATCCTTTTAAAAGAATCTAGGATACCGGGAGGAATGAATTTTCGGAGTACGCGATATAATACCCGGTCCACGCACTTCGTACACGTTGAAATTGGAGATTGTATTGAAAAAATTTCCTTTCAATTCCTACGCCCTTCAATTGCAAGAAGGAAGGTGACTGTCGAGCGAAGGCGTCGAATAGTTTCACGCGCTCAATCAAAAATTTCCTATTTCATTTCACCTCTCGCGTTTAGTCCCGCCGTTTATCAGCATCCTACGTGCTCGTACCCCATCGACCTTCGTCTTTTAACGAGCACTAAACAATACCTGCGACGCATTGTTACGAGAATCGTGGCTTTAAGCATCTTCTCCCTCGTGCCGTTTCCTCTTCGTTAAACGCTCGTCATCCTCGCTCACTTCTGCGAACACCTTCCTTCGACTCTGTCGCGTTGACTTCTCCTTCGAAGTTCATTCGTCATCGCGATCCTCGATGACGAGATCTTCGCGACAAAAATCCCACGCGGAACACGCAAAAGTCCCACGCTCGTGCTTCTTTCGTCGATACGAACTGTGGAAGAGAAAGAGAAGAACGAAGGAGAATTTCTCCTCGTCACCCACGTATTTTCAATATTCAAAATTTGCCGGAGCCACTGACGTCACTCGAAAGCTCGAGGAGATCTCCGCGGCCGAGATTTTCGCGCGAAGGCGGTTGACATCGATTTCGAATCCTTCTCCTTCCGCTCTTCCACTCGCGGACTCGATCAATTCGTAATTCGCGCGCCGTCGTTCACTCGAGAAAAAGTAGGTGGACGGGAGTAATCGTGCGTCAAGCGACGAGCTGAGCGCGCCAAAGCGACATGCTAATTGCGAGTTTTCCACGAGGATTGGATCGTGCAAACGCGCGCGAGCATGTGATTAAATGCTCGTCGATGTACTTATACTCGTCTTTCGAGAACACATTTTTTTCTCTTAGACAGTAATTACTTTGCAACTTTCGATCGCACGCCCACTTGCGGATTATGGTTGGATGGTACGGTGAAGTACTCTTATCGAGCCTGGTAACTTGAAGAAACGATAATCGGCTGGTAAGATTTACTTATTAATTTATTCACGGCTCGTGTAAACTTCTTTATAATTATACAGTATAATAATAACTGTAAGTGAAAACTAAAGGAGATGCGGTGTATGCCAATTATTTCTTATTTCCCAGTTAACATTTAAGCAAGCACGAAAATATTCGTTTTATATAGAATCTTTTGTGACGGACTGTTCTTCGCGATTCACAATCACAATAACCAAACTCCACTGTATTAACCCCTTAACATACAATGACGTCTGGGAGATGTCATTCATTTCACGTGCCATTGTAGACTTTGACGTCTCCGAAACGTCAAGAACTGTCCTCGACGGGCGCCATGCAGTATATTATTAGACTATTCAATTATTTCGGCTACAGGCAAAAAACATTGGGCACATTTTCCTCGACATATACCTTCGACTACTAATAAGTCCACTCCGTTTACGGTCGTGCCTAAAAAGGAACATCAATCGAAGCTTGCAAGTAACTGTTCATTTAAGCGAAATTAAATAGTATTTTTCGGATGCATCAAATTCCGTTTTATTTGTATGCCAAGGGGTTAAAGATCCCTAAGGAGGGACAAGTGGAAGACGAATAGCACTTTAAAGCAGAAAAAAAAACAAATCAATTATCGAGAGGTCGTGCCAATCGTCCGCACCGTTACGATCCGCACGAGTGATTCGAACGGATCCTCGAGGCTGCTCCTGGTTTTGATTCTCTCCCTCCGGCCGCATCGCGTTCGCATTGTACCTGTCGAGTTTCATTTCGCCAATTTTTACACGTCGCGAGATTCCTCGGGACGTTATCGCACGCGAGCGTTTACGAGCCGAAAGAAGAAGGAGGATCGGCACGTGTAATTAAATCACCTCGAAGGAGCGAGCTTGATTTACGACGGACCGGTTGGTGCCGGTCGTCGACCAGTTCGCACGAGAAAGCGCAAGTTATGGAACACGAAATTCTCATTCTTCTCCTTTTTTTTTTATCCTCGTCTTTATTTTCGACCTCTGCCTTCCTCTTTCTTTCGTCCTCTCCCAATTTACCGACGAACCGAGTCCCTTTCGCTAATTGTAAGACACATCGGACCCGGAGAGAAGGAAGAGGAAAGAAAAAAAAGGAGAGTCGATCGGCTTTCTATTTCCACGGTCGCGTTAATACGCGGAACGCGTTATCGCGCGTTATCATCGATTCCGCGACTACGTCGAGGCCTCCGAGGGATAACGTTTGAATTCTCGCGCGCCAGATAATCGAGCTCGTTGGAAACGCCTTCCGCGTACGTAACGATGTCAGTGGGACTGGGCTCCGTGTCCGCGGAGAATTGAAACGTTATCCTTTTTCGCGTGGCACCACCTGGCCTACGTGGAAAATTATCCAATCGTTCGCCTCTCGGGGGCGATTGTCGTAAAGATCGACTGGTGTCTCTTATCGATCGTGGCGCGCATCGACGTAACGATCCATCGAAGAGAATACATTTTAGCGATCTGCGCTCCGGCTCGTAAGAAGGAACCGCGTGATGCTGCACGCGCGAAAGCCTCCTCGTGCACGCGAGGTCGTTCAGGAAATTGATACGCGTCATTGGACATCGAGAAGTTCGCGTTGAGATAAAGCCGGGGGCGAACGGCCGTCGCGACTTCGCGGAACCTTTCGAATTATAACTTTGATTTCGACCGGAGATTCGAGCGAGTTTCTCGCACGAGAACAAGCCAAGTCGGATAGAATTATCGTGCAAGTCCCTGGAAGAAAGGCGCGCCTTATCGA
Source organism: Tiphia femorata (assembly GCA_944319695.1). Classification (NCBI taxonomy): domain Eukaryota; kingdom Metazoa; phylum Arthropoda; class Insecta; order Hymenoptera; family Tiphiidae; genus Tiphia; species Tiphia femorata. Next base: position 7,360,464 of record OX090899.1, read on the forward strand.
TAGAGTCGGCCTACTTGTGGGAATCTTTCGGGCTTCCGGTATTATCAAGAGACATCTGACACGAAGGTTAACCACGAAAGCGGATTGCTTCCGGTTGGAGGTAGTGTGTTCGCATTTTCGATATTCTTACCGCGGGTAAATCGGTCTTGCTCGTGAATCGTCGATACATCAAATTTTTAACTCACAAGGGAAACACTAGAAACTCTCTCTTCAGAATTTGACCTACGAGAAATATGTTGTAGTTTGGTACCTCAAGAAACCCCTGGTAAAATAGTTCAATGCAATAGTCAGGATTTTTTGAGAAAATTGAAATAAAAGTTCGATGTTCATGAGCATTCGAACCCATGATAAGTTACACTTGGCATGCGTTGAAGTTAGTTCTACGAGATACACCAACTTTTCTCAATGTTAATGAGATGTTTTCCAGTGCACATGTCGCAAACAAAATGCGCGTGCACAAAAATTACATTTATTCGTTGCGTTCGCTGCCAAGAAAACTTATGTTTTTCCTGCTTTTAGAATATCAGCCAAGCATATGTCATTTGACGCATGATAGTTAATGCTAATTGTATGCACAGTTTTTCAAATAAAAATAAACATTTCCCGCATTTTAATTGAAACACAATATTATTAACATGGGCATGTTGTGCAAACTTTGTATTTCCTGCATATTTTTTACCTTTCCGCGATACCATATAGTAATCAAATATTAATACTTTTATTGTAAAACCTATTCTACGTCAAAAATCCATGAAAAAAAAATCGAAACGAGGATTCGAACCACACGAGAGTACAGAATCGTACCGTAGCAGCTTACCTACTTGACCGTGCGTTATTTTCTAGAATGCATGTTCCACAAACTATATAAGTGGGCCGCAACATTTTTCTACAACTTTTATTTGAATTTTCTCGGAGAATCCTGAGTATTGCGTTGAACTATTTTACCAGGGGTTTCTTGAAGTACGAAAGTACAACATATTTCTTGCAGATCAAATTCTAAGCAGGGAGTTTCTGGTGTTCTCCTTGTAAGTGGAAATAACCTTTGTCGCACTGAACGAAACAAGGGCTCTTCTGACATTTTCTAACCGAATCGGGCACGTCCTTTGGTGCTTCTATTCGTAGAGACGTGCGAATTATTCGAATTCGAAAAATTCGATAAGGTAAAAGGAGGAGAGAGTTTCTGGTGTTCCCCTTGTTGGCATCGAATTCCACGATTTGTCGGACGGCATTATCTCACGGAGATCGTCAGGTCGAGAGTGAACGAAGCGTGCGTGACAAGGATGACGCGAGACGTCTCTCGGCGTTCCACGATCGGTGAAAAAATGCGAATAGCTTGCGCGAAATTACGATAATCGTGCTAATCTCGGGAACGCGTCGAGGTGACGTATCGAGAACGCGCGGCGAGGAAACGGGTCGAGAGGAGAAGGACGAAGAGGACGCGAGTGGGTGCCTCCTACTTTCACCATTACAGTAACGGTATCCTGGTGTATCCTAATCCGCCTTCGCTCGCACGACAGTCGACGAGGGTGCTGTACTCATGTGGGTAGTAAGTCGCGATTTTTTAATTCCCTCGAAGAAGATTTTTGCTGGTGCATAAATTCGGATCGATCACAATCGAGGCTTGAGAAGAGAAAGAAAAGTCGGGAAATTGCACGATAATAACCCAACGGATTGCATTGTGTTACTTGTAATCGATTGATAGCGAGGAATTTAATAAGAACGAAGAAAGTGGGATATGACTGAAGAAGAATATCGATTTACTACCTCTTCGGAGGTAAAAATATCCTTCCAACTTAAAGAAGAATTCTCCACTTGTGATTTTAAACAACAATAAACAGATAACGTTCTACAGTCTTCGAAGGTCTTTGAGAATCTTCGAAGTGACCAACTTTCGATTGCTTCCGCGATAGTCGGCAGGTCGTAATAAATTTAGAGGGGAAATTGAAAATGCATCGATTTCTCGTCAGAGCCTCGTAAAGTTCCCCGTCGATTTGGCAAGGCGCCTCGTTCGCGCTTTATCGCCTCGAATACCGAACGATCTCTCGATCGCTCCCTTCCATCGTCGAATCGATCGGTTCACTCGGTGGTAAGTGATCGGTCGAGGAACTTGGCAATTTTCGTAGAAACGCTTAACATCTTCGCACCTTGTTGCTGCCTCGCGCGAGAACGTTTGGCAAGCGAGCCGAGTTCTCTCTCGCGAATTCCAAACGAAGAAGGTTCACATGGGCCTCTTTCGATTCGATTCGATCCCACTCGCGTCTTCTCGTTTCTTGCCCGATTCCAGGCCACTAACTGGCCACTCGACGGTCCAGTCAGCAAGCAACCGTCCAGTCGATCATTGAGATCCATAATGCAAAAGTTCCACGAGGGGAGCAGGGAGATACCTTGAATGAGCGATGCCCGTGGCAAGGTCGCTGCGCCACGGTGCGATTCAAGCGATGCTGCGTCCTCGTCGCGCGTCGTCGTGGAGAACGTCGCGTCCTCAAGACGAACGTTTCTCAACGAGCAGGAGGAGAAGTTCTCGGCTAAGTCTCGACTCCTTTTTTTCTCTTCTCAGTCGCATGCTCGCGCGTGCGCGCTCGCCTTGAATTATGCATGGAGTAATGAGAGTCTACCGCGCGCCACGAGAGCCCCCGGGGTTACTTCGTTTGCCGCGAGATTTGCGACGGTTAAGATGTTTAGGAATGGTTCTTCGAGTTCGCGCGATTTCGAATCATTCTTTCTTCTTTCTTTTCACGCGGCTGTTTTTTTTTTTTTTTTTTTTTTTTTTTTTTTTTTTTTTTCGATGAGCATTTGGTTGGACAAGAGCTTCCAAAGTTGTGTCTGTGAAGCTAGCGTCTCATTTGGTGGAAACTCACAAACTATTGAGACTCCTGTACCGAGATTCTGTAACTCCGTAACGACACATATCGCTATCGTTATCTATCGACATCGATGATTATCGCAAAAGGTTAGGGTTAGGGTATAATTATATCATGTAACTTAGACATCGTTCCCTCAGTACAGAATTGTCCAAATTTTGCTTTTCGGAATGTGACGATTTAAATTATCGAGAGTTGTCGTTGACTACTAGTTAGCGAATAACCTTTTGCGATAATCATCGATATCGATGGATAACGATAGCGACATTTGTCGTTACGGAGTTACAGAATCCCAGTACTGGCTTCCTTTTCAATAGTTCTACAGTTTAAAAGCTTTAAATCTTTCGAAATCTTGTCTTGGCGAATATCGGAACTCGTTTAGGACAAAGTGAGACGCAGCGTAAAATCATTTTCCGGCTTTAATGAGCAGAACTTTTTATTTAACATATCAGGAACTCTAGAACTATTGAAAAGGAAGCGAGAACTCTCAATAGTTTGTGAGTTTCCACCAACTGAGACGCTAGCTTCGCAGACACTCCAAAGTTAATTTATGATCCTAAACCTAGCCACTAGTCTCTGGGTATCTTTCTCTCTACTTCGATCCCTTGATTGGAGCATCAAGTGTGGTTGATGCTTCAGGTACAAATAGTTTAATTACTCTTCGTATATCGTGCGGTGCACATTGGTAAGTTGAGTTTTTGGGCGTGTCCTCGTCTGTGCTTTCTGTCTATTGGATCCCTGTGCATAGTACCGTGAGTGTAAAACAGGTCTGTGTACGTGTTGGATAGGGTAAGGTAAGCTCACAAAGAGTGAGAAACGTTTAGTGAGGTATTTTGGTGCTTTTGCACGATCGCTCGATGCAGAGCGGTTCGCTCGTAAATAAGGAGGCGCGACGATATAATTATGAATCGCTCCCGCGGCGTCGTCGTCGGCGCCACCTTCGAACGTAATCTTTCCGCGTTACGTTTCAATATCAACACGCGTCGCGCCGGTTTGAAAAACGTTTTATACTTGCAAATCTTGCGCCTGAGCCGCGATGCCTGCCGCATTCCGGCGCGATGATTGCGTCGCGTGGAAAAATAAATAAAATGCGCGTCGGTGAGAGCCAAGCTCGGATTGTCGGTCCGTCAGTTTTCTGCGACGCGAAAAAATAGTTCAGTAAAAGAGACGGCTCCGATGAAAGAGACAGCTCGACGAAACGTAGGGAATAAGGTAAACCGTGGGACATAGCTAATAAAAATCAAACTTTTGATTTTAAGGCGTTATCATCAAAGACATTTAGTAAAATGCTTGCACTTCCATTTTTTATATCAGAATTTATATAATTGTTAACAAAAATGATATACAACTTACTCAAAGTCAATTTTGCTCAAATATGTTGATAATGCTAGCCGGATGGATCACTCGAATTAATTTCAAGTTATATACAATTATATGCTTCTTTTCTAAAATAAATTTTACTATTAGCTTCTTATTATTATATAAAATCATTAAAATCCCCATCTATCACCTTTAAATATCACTAATGTTTATTGAAAATATAAAACACTGAAATGTAACTTGTATGGGGAATTTAAAAAAAAGCCTGCGAGAGCCCGTTCTGTACCTGAAATTTGACAAAACTATACACTTAAACTAACATATATCTGATAGTACCAAGTGCTCTTAGGCGCTCTTTTGCGAGATATAAATTTTTAGGCACGACCGTAAAGGGATAATGACGAAAATTAAACAAAATGCATTCCTATTTAAGAAACAAGACTCTCTTATTTCTACAACTTTATTTATAAATTATTACGCTGTTGATTTTTTTGTGATAGAGCAAATGGAAATTGTTCCTATCCCAGATCTTGTACCACATATGGAACAAGTCATGTACGAAGATTCCATTAATGATGAAGGTACTTCCCTATTCGTTATGTCAAATAATCACTAAATATCTAACAAATGAAACATTAATAACAATTAATGTATAAAGTATAAAAATCAAACAATAACGAATATATAATCAACAACATATTAAAAACACAAAATGACTAAACAAAGAATTTACATAACAAAAATAAACAATGTGAAATAGAAAGGAGCTCTATGTCCGAAAATTGCTACACTTCGCCCCACTGTGCGCCGATGGAACGAATGCGATGGAAGCTGCGAGAATTAAACTGTGAAGAGAAAAAACCCTCTCTCTGCTTTGAGCGGAGAATTTATCTCTTCGTGAATGGCCGAGGTTGTCGATCGCTCCGGCGCCGGTGTGGTACCCGTGAGAATTCCACGCGGAGCGTTCCCGCGTTTCTGTTTCGTCTTACGACAGACGTACGCCTCCTTCCCGCTTGCCCTTCCCCGATTAGTCATCCGCAGAATTTTAATAGGTGCGATTAATTAAAAGCGCACTCGCGCCCGATCGTTCGCGACGAGATGCGAATCGTCGATCGCGGGTCTCTCAGTGATTTATCGATCGACGTCAACTATGTTGCCAGAAGCGGTACTCCGATCCCACTCGATTCTTTTTCTCCATGCTAATCGGGCGGCCGTTTTCAATTCCGACGTAATTGGAAGAAAAAAATGTATCGTTGCGGTAATACATAATTAATGGTCCGTGAGCGCGCGCGCGCGCGACCATCCATGAATATTTATACACGAGCGTAACGAAATTTCTCTCGCGCGTCGTCGAACTGTTTAGGAATCGATTCGGCGCGGTGTAACTTTCACGAGTCCCTCGTTATTTTCCTCCTTTCGTTTTTCCCCCCTTTTCTTCGCCACTGGGCGAAACGGATAGGCGAGAATTCTCGAAAGCCACAACTCGAGGAGAACGACGACGAATGGCACGAATTCCGTGTCAGTGGGTTAATTCTGCATACGGCACCACTCGTGCGTCTGTTTCGACGGATATGAAAATTCCGCGGACACGTGCTTACGACTTGTCTCTCACCGGACGCGTATCTCGCGCAAGCCTAGGCTCGATTATTTTTCATCACTTCCGTTCATCCTCCCGTGACTTTTGTCGCTCCTCTTTGCAGGACACATACCTTTTACTGCTCTTTTATCGCTACTGCTTGTCATGTTTGGAACAGAGCTCCCGGTCAGAACCGTGTTTTAAAATACACGGGTACACGTGACACGTGTTGTCGCGGTACACGTTATATCTAACACGGATATCCGCAGATACACGTGTAATTGATGTATGCGCGTGTACACGGGTAATTGTAAGAAATTTTTATTCACAGCATCTTACATCTTGTGCCAAATTGTATGTATTTGCATATATGTATAGATATTTCTTGTATCTCTAAGACACTTTTTTTAAAAAGTTTTCATTTCTTGTTTCCCATCTCAAGCTGAATCGCATAATAAATTCTTCATATCTATTCAATAAAAGTCTTTTGATGGATAAAAAAAGGAAAAAACACGCAAAAATTTGCTCATCATTTTTGAAGTGTATACGTTTACGTGTAATAGAGGACACTAGTTTGGAACTCGTTGCCGCCAACTATACTCAAGGCATTCACCATTGGTGGATTTAAAAATGCTGTCTTTTCTTTCTCGTTGAGAAACAATTGAATTATTTGTCTCTGTCCTTTTGTTTCTATTGTTCTCTCGCACTTTTGTTATTTGTTTTTGTTGTCATTTTCGGAAGCTTATATGGGATCCTACGTCCTGTAGCTTAATAAATATCCATTCGTTCATTCATTCCCGTGTTCCAAATGCGCACTGGACCCCTCGTGCCCTTCGCGAATCCGAGGTACTCTTTCCACCGACACCTTCCTCTCTCTTTTTTTTCTCCTTTACTCAGGAAATTATCGCGCGTCGTTTCAAGGACGTGGGTATCACCGCTTCGTGCGAGGACTTAAAGAGGCTCAGGCCTCTCGTCACGCTGTTCTCTCTTTAATTTGGCACCGCGAAGGGGAAGGTCGTTCTCAAGGAGAGTGTGGAAGAGACGAGAGTGTGTCGGAGAAACAGGTGGAAGGATCGAAAAATATTTTTTGAAGAGAGAAGACGATGAGAGAAGACGCGGTGACGAACGATAAAGGCGGTTCCGTCCTCGAATCGTTATCGGGTCACGGGGATCTATCGACTTCTGTTAACTCTCTCTTTATCGTCGACTTTATTACCGTCAAGGTCCCAGCGCGACCGCGTCCTCGCGATCGAGTTAATTAAATGATTTATTGGGAATGCTGTGTTCATCGAGCAGACACATAGCTTGCCAGGTTCAAGTCGACTCTCCGTTACGCTTGTTAGCTCCTCGTCGCATGTTTCATCGTGAGACTTCTTCTCTCGAACTATCTTGCAAGACACTGTTACAAGTATTGGGTTGGCAACTAAGTGATTGCGGATTTTAAACATAGCCAAGCTTTTTTAATTTTGTTTTCAATGCATGTATGCGATACATTGAGCTTTTCTGCAATATCACGTGTTACGCTATGACGATCTGAATCGATAATGGCCTTGATATGTGTCTCATCGACTTCAACTGGACGACCAGATCGTCGAGCATTTTTCAATAAAAAATCGCCAGAACGAAATCTGCCGAACCAATTTTGACACTGGTTGCAAGTTTCTTTCAAGGCTTCATACCCATATACGGCACATAACTTCTTTCGTGCTTGCGATGCGTTCTTGCCTTTTCGAAAATAATACAATAAAATATGTCCGCAGTGCAGGTCTTGTTCTTGCATTCTTAAATTTCCAGTGATTTCCAGTTTTGATCGGTCCTCTAAAGTGGGCAATTCGCGCTCACATTTGAATCACACTAACCTTTCTAGTAACAAAACCAATTATTTTTTAGCAATACAAGTGAAAAAATAAACGCTTCAAAGAAACAACATGTAATTTTTTACTTAAAATATCAAAATATACATAAAACATTTCTCACAATTAATATTTTTTTAGTAGTTATTGCTAAATAACACTTATCGCTAAACAAATTAAAGTTGAAATATCTTGTGCCCATAAAGCTCGACGTACGGGGTCTTTAGGGAATGTTTTCATGATATATCGTTTGGCTGAGGAATTGTTGCAAAACGGTGCTGCACATCCACCCATTTTAAAATAAATTATTTATTTACATACCTATATACTTACTCTATTATAGGTTATACGTGAACGCCGTGAACGCGTGAGAAAAGTTAGGGTTGGAGAGAGAAAAAGATAGTGGATATATATTTCTCTCTCGCCGAATTTGCCCACTTCGCGTGTTGTCCAGAGTCTTATTATACGGTCTCTAGTTTATCAGCGGTCCTCGGCACGGGATTGTACTGTCCTTGACGCCTTTCCCGCAAGACCACGAGGCACGACCGATCCGTTATTACGTTTCTCGTCAAAGTATCTCTTTTCTCGTCGCGAGTCGTTACCAGACGAGGAGGTGGAGGCTTACCGTTAAATCGGCACACGTTTACAAGCCCGGCACAGAGGCACCGAGACACTCATGGCACAGACCGGAGGAGGATGTGGAGGGACGACGTACAAAAGGCATAGACCGGTACACGAACGCACACGCTTGTCCACCCACGCGAGTCGTCCTTGCCGATCCCGCCATTTATTCTCGCCTTTTTCGTTCGCGGAGGATCGTCCGTACCGGTGACCTAGAGAAAGGAGTGGGCGTTCTCTCATCTTCTCTCACTCTCTCATCCTTCCTTTTTTCCTTCCTCTCCGCTCCATCTCTCCTCTCGCCGTCTTCGTGTCGCTATTCGCGAGAGTAATTAATGCTGCCTTCTAGGAGGTATCACCTTGAGCCCGGTGCATAAATTATGCAGTCGCGGAGAGATTGCGGGGAGAAGTGGGTGAGAAATGGGGTGAGAGGGACGGACGAAGAGAGGGCGAACTATTTTTACATAATAATGTACCTGCTCGCGCTATCTCTATATTTAGACGTAGGGTTAGATCAGGTAGAAATAGAAGGAACGTCCGAAAAAGGACATTGAAAAGTGCAGCAGCGGGGTGGTGAGTGTCGCTCGATCACCTCCTTCGCTACCGTGCGTCACTGCTCCACTCCGAGTCCACTACCTGCTCCACGATTTCGTGGAGAAACTTGGCTCTTGTACTCGAGTTATCGAGGCGCACGCTCTCTCGCGTGCTTTTATCACTAGAAGTACCGACCAGTCAAAATGACCGGGTGCGTCAATTTTTCACAAGAATTTCTCTTTAACATTAGAACTACCAATTTTGATTTTCGTATGGAAACTTCTTTTGTTGACCACTCATTTTAACAGAGAGAGCGTTTATTTTATCACTGAACTGCCATTTACTTTTGTTTTCATATGGAAACTTCTTTTGTCGACCAGTCATTTTGACCCGCTTGGTAGTTCTAGTGTTAAACTTCAACAATATTAATATTCCGCTTCGTCTACTCTGTAGAAGTGATAGCATGAAATTACGGAGGTGCGAGAGTTCTTTTGAATTGTCATTCAAACTCAAATTATTATCGTTCGTTATTCCTTACTCCAGTCTGAAACTTTCCTCGTGTATCTATGGACGAGAGGGTGGGTAATTACTACTAGATTTACCGAAACCAGTCAATTTGACTGGTTCAAATGGGAAATCGTGTTTATAAAAAATGTTCGATAAATCTAGTGTTAACACTTTGCATGCGGGCACGGTTTTCCAAGTTTTTGAACGTGTAGCGGGAAAATCCAGCTTTTTCGCGTATACTAGGTAATTTGATAATTTACGAATGTTATTGACGTGAAGGAACTTGATTTTGTAAATAAAAGATTGGCTAATTTTCCAAATTCGGAATTTCGTCTGTCTCAGTCCAGAAAAATAACACTATCTTCTGAGCAATAATTATCACTATCTGAAAGCTCATTATCACTACAAGAAAAATCTAATAAGACATCAGCAATTATTTCACCTTCGTCACAATCGAAATCGCGCGAATCCATTTTCAAAATGAGTAAAATGCAATAAAATAAAACACAAGTCAAAACTGATAAAATTAAAAAATGGGATGAAGTGAAGCGCAAGTTTCTTTTCAAAGTCACAGCTTTCAACGTTTGTTCTTTATCGGACTGTGATCACAGTCTCCCGCCTGCAATGTGTTAATTAAAATTTCGGCAAGCGAAAAATTCGGTTGGTTCTCCTGTCGTACGTGACTCACCGGGGTACGCCTATTGTACGAGTAGGACAGTACGCGGCCAGGTAATAAATAAACTCAAAGTTTCTCGAAATTAAGTTCGCCGCCTCTCGCTCGTCCGAACGGTGCTCCGAAGACGTCTATTTCGAAAGGCACGTACGCATTCGGTAATACAACGTAACGCAACATGCCAGGCGCCCGTGGCGCTCACCAGTTCCGGGAAATTCACTTTCGAGCATCGAGATCAATGGCCCCTCTTTGGGTCGCGCAAAATATAGAAGGAGGAAACATGCGCTCCGAAATGCGTCTCGCGTTCCGTCATCTTCATCGCGGATCTTCCGGCTTCCGCGAGAAAAAAAGGAAATCGGCATTGAGAAGCCACGATGCGTCGACCTCACAATGTTAAATCGCAGAGCGGCGATTGTCATTGACGCGTGCGAGCCCCGAGCAAATTTGTCTTTCGTCCAATCACGAGCGCGATGAGACATTGATCCCAACGCTTGAGTAATCTCGTTGCAAGCCCTGTCTAATCTACGAGACCATGCGCGGAACTACCTGCCAGATGGTAAACGGACTTTGAATTTACTTCGTTCTTCCGGGGACGCGCGCGTAACAAGGACACTAGGCTTGGACGTGGACGAACGCGAGAGTGAATCACGCGACCCTGAATCGATTCTGGTTTCGAGTCATTTGCGGTATGGACATAAAAGGAGGCGGGCTACACCTCATTGCAAAAATCGTCGTCGTAAAGATAATCGGTCGTTTCCACGTTTCCGGTGATTAGTGGACGATTTACTGGAGGGTAAACGAGAAACTTTGCGCGGTAGGAGACGGCGAAAGTGACGCCATGGAAGAAGAAGAACGCGTGCAGAACGATCGCGCAACGAGGATCTCGCCCTCCCTCTACTTGTTTGCTCCCATGCTTCGCTCGAACAGATGTGCTCGACCGAGAGGAAGGAGGTCAGAATATTCCCCCGGACGGATTCGTCTATTTTTCGACCACGACCAGGCGTCATATGCGGCCAGAAGAATATTTATAGTTCGCTTTTAATTTGTCTGGGAACGTTCGGTCGCGGCGTCACAGTGGTCAAAACGACTGGAAACGCGGCGCAAAACTCGATTTTTCGATATTTTCTTTAAATCGCGATTCCATTGTTTTTCGTTAGATCTATGTCCATATTAGATATACCTAACATTTTAGTCGGAAAAAAGTCATTTATGGGAACTACGAGTGGCCGAAGTTCATGAATATTGCAAGTCTCCGATACGAATTTATGAGTCGTAATTAGTACTGCAACTACGGGTCGATAGTTAGCATAACTAGATGTTATGATTTCTTCGCCATTTCGTTTTTAAAAGTTTCAAGTTCAGATTCGTAATTAGGGACCTCCAAGACAGCACATTGTCAATTTTTAAGCAGAATCGATCATTTTTTAACATACGTGTCCGCCATATTTGATCCGCCAATTTGTTTTCAAAAGTTTAAGGTTCAGATTTGAAATCAGCGATCACAAAAATGTCGTAATATCAATTTTTAACTTAATTGAAATACAGCTTCAAGTTTGACCACACTTTGGCAGTTTTTGACCACTGTCGTCGGTTTCTTTCAATCTCCTCACGCGCCACGTACACGTATCACAGTATTCACAATGTACACGTGTACGTCGTAATTCAAATTTCTCCATCGGTTCCGACGCACTCGTTCGCATCTCCGACGGAAAACGCGTATAATCGACGTTCGCCCTTTCTATTTTAGCACCTTGTCATCCTCTCCTCCTTCTCCTTTCTCCGATTACGAAACTTGGCTCTGGTCGGGCCGCGCGTGTCGGTAACGAGAAGCAGAAGAATTTCGTAGCAATCACTCGTACGAACATTGGGCCTCTTAAGAAGCACTTCCTCCGAGGCGTATCTCTTTGTGGCCTAATACGCTTGACGACTTAACAATCGCTCGTGATTGGACGTTCTCGCGAAAGCTCTCGGCCGGGTGCCGGCGGAATCACTGGACCTGTCGACGGGTCGCGCGTACGGCATAAACAGTGTCATTAGAATCTTCGACCTCGGCAGTTAAATAGCGGAAATACCGCTGGATCCGCGCTTCCTGTGTTCTCTTTCGCGGTTGCCGGTGTGCCGCGGCACGGATCGTGGCTTTCTATCCAGAATTCGCTTCGGTAAGCCGCGCGAGGATAAAACGAGAAAGAACGGCCCTCGCAAATCATAATGCGATGCGTTTGGAGTCTCGAGCTACGTGCGTTCCCACGAAGTGTAAATTTTGCGTAAACGAAGAATACGACGAGCGTCGGTGGCTCGTTAGGATCGAAACGAGCCGTCCTTCCATCGCTACTTCGTCAGAGGATGGAGAAAATAGAACACGAGAAGGTGGAGCTGTGTAGTACTAATTGTGTAACACCAGCAGAGCAGGCTCGTTTGTCGGAAGAAGCGACGTTCGATTTGTAGGTTGTGTCGTTATCGACATTTCCTAATTGTCAATATAGGCACGATGATATGCGTTCCGTGAGAGATGTGCCCAGTCGCGTGCGAGTGGGACAAATGTGGCGTGGGCGTATACAAAAGACAGTGCGTGCCGAACCGTTCATAGTCCATTTTGTTGCTCAGTTCGTTTAAGAGGGCACATACGTTTGGAGCTCCCAAAAAAGGCATTTTTCATGAATTTTTTTTCGGAGCCAAGAGACAAACTATCACAATGGGGGGCTTTTTGTATAATAAAGTACACCTTTTATACTTCTTATTCAAATTTTATTGGAAAAATATAGTTGCAAAATGCCTCCTCTTTACCGTCGTAAAGTCAACCCCTTACGATATGCGTGATTCCGCGGTAACAATGATTTCTCTTTGCTCGTTCATCCGAAGCGCAAACATCAGAAATCATCTTAAAGAAGAGTGTTTTTCATTGTCGTTGACGGATCTGATTTTTAAAATTCCAATTCTTTCTATTTTTTGTTTGTCAAAGAAAAATGAAATTTTGAGGGAAAATCAACCATCAACTTCGAAGATCCGCCACTTTGTTTCAAATTCGAATTTAAAAGATCGGATCCGTCGACGACAATAAAAAACACTCTTCTTTAAGATCGTGATTCCCCAAATCCCACCGAGGCATTAAAATTTGCGTAATCGCTCTTTCCTCATTCTCTCCAAATCAACGGAGCCATCCTCGAGTCCTCGCCTCGTCGGAATTTCCACTTCGGACAAGAACGTCCGTTCGAGCGACGAACGATCGGTTTTCATTGGCCCGAAATGTTTAATGCAACGCATGCACGGCGAGCGGGTTTTGCGCGCCTAGAATCGCGATTTTTCATTCTCCGGTCTCGTTCTCACGAGACTCTCTTCTCACACCGGTGAAAGATAACACGAAGGGCCAGAAGGAAGGATAACAGAATGAAGAAAAGAGGAAAGCAGATGAATACGCGTAGATCTCCTTATCGTTTGTCGTTCTATCATACGGGCACGCACCCTCACGCGCGCTTTCTCGCTCGTTATAATAGTTGCGCGTCGCGTGCTCGAGCACGCTTGCAAAAGCAATCCAATTCTCGGGCGAAAGGCGACCTGTGGTGGTAGCTCGAGCGTGCGTTGCGGTTCGACGAATTGGTTCGGTCGTTCCTCGCATGGGCGAGGCACGGACACACGCGCCAATCGCAGCGAACGCATATGGAAAACCGATTGACACACGAACAGGAGGACCTTTTGCTTTTCTCTCTCTCTCTCTCCCTCTTTTCTATCTTCGTTTATCATTAAACCGCACACGAGCACAGCAGGCTCGTCCGCTCGCATGTGCAGCGCCAGAGCGCACGGTGCAACCTCCCCGACGAGACAATTCTACCGGGTGATTCGAATAAAGTAGACTCGCCATCGGCCCACTTCTCGTTCACCGTTACTGCCAAGCGAGAACCAGAAGGTGGTGGAATTCGCGGGTGTCTCACAAGGGGAACCCCAGAAACTCCCTCCTCAGAATTTGATCTGCAAGTAATATGTTATAGTTTGGTACCTGAAGAAACCTTTGGTAAAATAGTTCAACGCAATACTCAGGATTTTCCGAGAAAATTCAAATAAAAGTGGTAGAAGAATATTGCGGCCCGCTTATATAGTTTGTGGAACATGCATTCTGGAAAATGACACAGGGTCAAGTTGGTAAGCTACTGCGCTACGGTTCTGTACTCGTGCGGTTCGAATCCGCGTCTTGATTTTTTTTTTTCAAAGGATTTATGACGTAGAATATGTTTTACAATAAAAGTATTAATATTTCACTATTATATCGTATCACGGAAAGCTAAAAAACATGCAAGAAATGCAAAGTTTGCACAACATGCGCATGTTAATAATATTATATTTCTATTAGAACGCGGGAAACTTCTTTTTTGTTTGAAAAACTGTGCATACATGCGACATGTGCGACGGGAAAATCTCATTGACATTGAGAAAAATTGCTGTATCTCGTAGAGCTAACTTCGACGCATATCAAGCGTAACTTATCATGGATTCAAATGCTCATGAACATCGAACTTTTATTTCAATTTTCTCGAAAAATCCTGAGTATTGCGTTGAACTATTTTACCAGGGGTTTCTCGAAGTACCAAAGTACAACATATTTTTCGCAGGTCAAATTCTGAGTAGGGTGTTTCTGGTGTTCTCGTTGTCGGTCCGTTGGAAGTAGAAAACAATGCGTGGAACTTCTCCACCTCGGTACGAGAGAATCGGTAGTGTACGTATTACTCGAACTCGTGAATCAAGAGGACATATCTCCCCGCGATCTTACGAATTATCAGCGGTGCATCTCAGACCCGCTTTGTCTTCCCTTTCGCGGAACAATGCTAGAGCTGGCGGAAACAATCGCATTGGCACACGACAGCCTCGTCAAACTCGACGAGCGCGCGCGCGTTAATTGGCCAACAGTCGCGAGATGCGACCCGTTCGTTCTCCTCCTCCTTCTCCCTCCAATTAAAGCGGAACGAGGCTTTAGAAAGTCCAGTTCAACGATCACACCTGCCCTCGCCCCTTAAGTCACAATCCTACGACGCGTTGCATAATTTTTCCACAATGCCAGCTTGCCGACTGCCCCCGTCCGTGCGCGCCACGAGGTCGCCGCGATATTTTGAATCGTTCTATATTTTATAGAGGCGTGAGCGTACCGACTGTCGCACGCTTGTACCTCCACAAGCTCTTGCGAGCTAGAGTCTACGAGCCGGTTCAATGTGTCGTGCTGCACTCTTACGTAGAAGCGAATGGCCTTCGGTCACTCGATTGCACGACAATCGCTGCTCTCGGGCACCGTTGCCTCGCGATGGGCAACCACGTCGTCGACGAACTGTTTTGGCAAGCGTCGACGATCCACGGTTTCACGCACTCCGTTGTCGCGCCTGTAGGCGTTGTCGAGGAACAAAAAATCACGAGAGCGTGCTCGTCCGCCCATTGTTCCTCGCGATAAATCACGAGGGATCGGCCGATGGATCGATCGGTCGTTTTCGGTTCTTTCGCGTTGCAGAGCTGCTCGATGCTCCGAAATTTCTTTAAAAGTTTTTCGAAGGGTGTTGGAGAACTCACGGCGAGTCATTTGTGCACGAGGATTTGAGAACATTAACCCATTAAGTACCAACGTTCCCATTTGGGACTATTCAAATTTTATCGATTTTTTATGCGTTTACTATTGCGTGCATTTTGTAAAAAATATATTTAACCCTATCGCCATCGTTGCGTTCGCTGACGTTGTTGATTTTCACATTTTCATAGTAACTTTATGCCAGGCTGTATACATATATCTATGAGAATCAACAACGATAACTACGTTACCTGCGAACGGCGACAGTGTCGGAACAGTGACGAAAGTTTATAATTTCAGCTTTATGGTCTTTTGATGCTAGGTATCATTGAGCCGAGCAAATGTTTTTTTGTTCTTCTTTTTTTTTGTGTGGTGGGGTGAGATATGTAATTACTTTATTAAGTGATTAACACTCGAGATTAAGTTCTTTATTTCTGACCTGGAACTGAACTTCAAACAAAAATGCAGAATATAAGTTTACACCGGGTATACCGTACACGCCCACGTACACACGAATTTTGCAGATTTCGGGAGTATCGAGGAATAAAGAAGAAAGTGCATGTTTACGGAAACTCGTTGAAATCGTTCTTGCAAAGAAAGTTCCGTGAACCTAATGTTAAGTAAGCCTACCCTTTTCCAATTATTCATAGGCTCGACGACTACTCGTGGCAGGTTCGGCGAATCAGTCGAGTCTAATCCCGACCTTTAACAATCGCAAATGTTATTCTTCGTACGGATTACATTTCGCAGGTGAAACCTCACGAGTGATCATTACGAAAGATTTGAAAATCCCCTCGGAACTTCTCACGAGTGTCACGCCAGAGGAACGACAGGGACGACTTTTATTCCACGACGAGAAGTACAGTGGAACGATCTGTGCGCGCCGTTTGACCTCTGCTTCCTCAAATATTACTTCTGAAATTAAGCCCTGTAGAGGAGCGCGCACGTGTAAGCTTCGTTCTCGTTGCTCCGCAAGGGCCTTCGCGCGCTGGTATTGCGTAAGGAAGGCACTCGACCGAAGGAATGGACTTAATGGCGATTGTCATGGCCGAGTGGCTTCCTCGAATTAAATTGTTTATTCGCCTCTGCCGAGCCCCAAGGCGCAGGCGACCAACGTGAAAGTTGGCCGTTTAAACGAACGCGCGGCGAATTGAGATGCATACGCGAAGGAAGCTTCGGCATCGTCGTTAACTTTGAAATTTCTCCTTGAACCTGACGGAGCAACGGGACACAGGATTGTCACTGTAGCGGAGTTACGACGGTAGAAAATTTGCGGGGAAAACGTGTTGGAGCAAGGAATTAAGAGGGAGAGGTGTAATGAGAAAATCTCTCCCTCCGTTCCTTCCGCGCTACGACGTTTCACTTTCTCCCGTATCGAAATCTGCATACTTAACCGTCAATTATCCAACGATTAGAGACACCTTCGTACCTTCTCCTCGCCACTATTTGCCACGCGAGATATTTCGCACGTATTATATTGGAGGAAAACGAAAGTGCAAGAGTAGTCTAGGGAGTCTCTCGGCTGAGAACAATTTCAGTATCACGAGCTAATCCCAATCCTAATGCTAATCACGACTGATAATTACCCTTGAATTCTGCCTCCATCCTCCCTTCGTTTACCATCGATCCTCTAGTTACGTTAATTTATTACTAAATAAATAGCAATCGATTTACTATTAAATAAACACACTGAAAAAATTGTATTCTCATCTTAAGAATTTACCACTTATGTTTAGAATATTTCCTACTAAAATAAGCAACAAGAGGATCTTCTTAATTTAAGAGTAGAATGTTCTAAACAGATTCCTCTAATCAAATATTCTTAACATACTCGGGTAAAAAATTTGTATGGATATATTTCGTATATAATTATTGGAAGCAAAACTCTTGATGAAATGCTTCGCTCCTTATATTGTTAAAAATTACATTATCCATATCTTGAAATCGGACTTGGTTAAGAAATGTAGTCACGAGAGAAGGTTACAATTCATATATACATGTATTTCTATCGATTGTAAATATCTCCATTAAATCGCCCAAATCCTCTTCTTCTAGCCACTTCGTCATTTCCTTATCCATACTTTTTGCACAATACAGCACACAAAATAATATAGTACTCAAAATTACGCAGAATTGCAAGAGGAACAAGATACAGGCATCGACATGTGCCGCACGCGATGTGTAACCTAACTTAACCGAATACCGACACGCATTGTGTCGCGACATTCAAATGGATTATCAAGAATATATTCCAAAAACCGTCATATCGATAAGAAAATATTCTTATCTATTAAGAATATCTATTAAGATGAATTATAAAGTTTGTATTTTAAGAATACAATTCTTTCAGTGCAGGCATCAATCTACTCCGAGGTCTCGTCCATCCGACAGCTTCCTTGTTCACTCGTCTATTCGTTTATTCGTGACCCTCTCGATTCAGACCTCTACTCGTCCTACCTTCGAGCCTCAACCTCCTGTTCAAAACAATTCCACGGATCATTTTTAATTGTCAATCCTCTCAGCAAGCACCGAGCATCCTTCGAGATATCCTTTCTATCTCATTCTTCACTCACTCATATTCTCTCTCTCTCTCTTTCTCTTCTTCTCACATTTCCTTTTCTATCTTCTCGTCCACCATCTTTCTCTCCCTCTTCCGTCCTGACGTCTAATTGGACTCGAAGTCTCGACCCTCGTTTATCCGACGATTAGTCGCCTCGCATTGTCTCTCGGTTCTCGTGCCGTGTACCGCGGGGTGAAATTAATCGTGGGGTCGCGTCACTCCGCCCTCTACCGTTTCAGCCCCCGGCGCGCGAAAATTGTTTCGCTCTTCTCTTCCGCCTTGCCGTCGTCCTCGTAGTCTCATAGTCGTCCGGCTTCGTCCCGGCTACGAGCGTAACGACGCTCATTGTGGCCTAATGAGGCCCTGGGAGGGACAGGATGCTTTGCATGCACGCGCACGCGCACACCTTCAAAGAGACGAGAATACGTGCGAGGTGATTCAAGCGTGTGTGTGTCCGTGCACGCTTAACCGCGATTGTATCGTCGCGAGTAAACACGAGCGCGAAATTCAAGCGTGTGCGTGGCAGAGTGGTAAAGATGGGGAGACGAGGTAGTGAGGGACGAGGAGAGGTGAATGCAGATTGGTAGGTTGTCGTGGATCACCGGTAGAGACACGGATACCCATGTAAATGGGATAATTGCTGGTTAACGATGGACGAGAGAGGTGGAAGACGAAGGAACGAGTGTTTACTCACAGCCACGCGAATGATTAATTTCAAACTATAGAGAGATTCTACGGTAGACGCTTACATTCCAAGAGCAGATTACGGATATTTGCGAGTGGAAAAGACATTTTGCGAGTAGACGCGTGGAATTGTGTAAGTGGAAAAGGGCAATGACTCGAAGGTAGAGGTGGTTAACGAGGATAAAGCTGTACGTGGGAAATTGATAATTATCCGTGTACCTAGAATAATGTATTCAAGATTGGTCCGTGAGATTCGAATGCGAGCGGGAATCGAACGCCGAATGGAACGTGAAATCATAATTAATAACGATCTCGCGAGAGACGAGGATCTGAGCTCGTCGGCGATCGATATGCAAGAAGTTTGTAGGTTTAATTAATTCCCACGTCAGACTCGCGTAGAATTTCTGTACACACCGATTACTCGTGCGCTCTTTCTGTCCGCTGTCGTTAGAAGCGTAGGGCCAGGGGCAAAATGAGTACGCGCGCGTTCTCGCAGTGTGTCCAAACGCCCGGAGAAAAGTATATGATATATCTAACTATAATGGCATAGTAACAAAATTATGGTTGGAAATATCATATTTATGGTAAATGTTACCATAATGTCGGTAATAATTATATTAATAACTCCGCTCGTGATAACTGCATCTGTTGGCCCGCTGAATTGATCTGCCTGACCGATTATACGTTTATATTGTCTTATTTTACTAAGATTTTCTCTAAAAAGAAATATTTTCATCGAAACTCGAGCACGTTCGTCTCGTCGAAGATTTAATCGTTCCATTAAATTAATTAAGGATCAATCCTTTAACGGATAATGAAGCAGGGCTCAGATGTCCTTTTAAGAAAACTTTTCTATTCGCATTGAGAGAAAAGTATATGATATATCTAACTATACTGGCGTAGTAATAAAATTATAGTTGGAAATATCATATTCGTGGTAAATGTTACTATAATGTTGGTAATAATTAGGATAGAGGCATAGTATAAGCAACTATATTATGTTTTTACCCAAAATTATGGTTCTTTCAACGAAAAATATAGTATGCTTGAAAATATATAATGGTAAGAAAAGTAACTGTTTTATATAAGGTGAGTTGGGGTAAGTGCACCGTCGAGACGAAATTTTCTAAAGTATGGTTTCTTCTATTATTTATTTTTTTTTAATGATTATATAGTAAGGTGAGCTGGGGCAAGTGCATACATGAAAATTCGAAATTTGTGTTTACTTTCCTTCCACGAGCTTCAAAATTTGTATGCAAAATAGAAACTTTGGCAACATGATTTTCAACTGTACTTTATAGATGCATAAGGTCATTTAAAAAACATAAAAAATGAATAGAAAAAACCATATTTTAGAAAATTTCGTCTGGACGGCACACTTGCCCCGAGGCTGCACTTACCCCAACTCACCTTAGTTAATATTACCAGAATATTTTATACGTAGTGATAGAACTAACTATATTCACATAGCAAATTTTACTATACACATGGTAATAAGAAGAAAATTAATACTTAATAATATAACCATGTGTATAAATCGTTCATTCTACTATATTTTGTATGGTTAAGTAATATAAAAACACGTTTGACACCAAATTTAACTGTAAAATATAGTGCGATTATAGTAAACCCATCTTTATCTCTCAGTGTCGATGCACGCGGGGTGCAACGACACGCGATGATTCACCAAATGATACCGTTGCCCGCGAGATATCGATCGGCAGATCGGCACGATACTCTCGAAACTTCACAGCGCGATGCACCGCGTGCCCTCCGGTAGTTCCTGGGCAATTCTATGCCCCTGTTCCACGGTGGTACCGCGCACGTCTCGGCGCGGGCGATGGAACATTTTCTAAACGCACGATAATAGCCGACTAACGCAACGGCCACGGGGTGGAATCACTGGAGTGAATAATTGCACTAGGAGGAGGACCTTGCCTCGCTCAAAGGGATCCGTAGGATCGTTTCTCCGAGTCGATCGGCACCAGCTTCCGGGCACGGTCGAAGGGTCAAAAGCACCGCGACGCGAGCCTTGCCACTTTCCTCGTGGATCGAGCAACAATGGAAATTGTTCAAGTCAAATTATTCGAGTAGTCGAAGAGTCCATTGTCTCGCACGATTGTCACTTCCTACTTCTCTCGACGGACGCAACTTCGTGGACGTTTATTAGAATCGATCGTCGTTCCAACGTCGGTTCTTTACTTTCTCCGAAGATCGTGCAACCGAGGCGAGCCAGCCGAACGTAGCAATTAAATGCTATTATTGCAACAGTCTTGTTGCACCCTCTTGTGCAATTCCTCGCGTTCGCTACTTCCGCTTTGAATTTTCATCGGATTTTTTATAGTCGTTGAAGTTTAAAGATATTCCACGAGTGAAATCTACTCCGTTGGAAGATCGGATAGGGGGTAACGGGATCCAGGAGATAATTATTCAACGGATGAATCATCCCTGGGCATTCGTCGTTGGATCGAGAGAGCATTCGTTCGTCGAGTCTACGATCCTATCGTGGCTTTGACCGGCGATCATTCTCTCGGTAATATCCTTCGGCTTATCGCCTATTTGGTCTAGTCCCCTCTGGTGTTGAGCACGAGCTCGTGGTGTAACGATCGAGTTATCGAACGCAAAGTCTACAAGCAATTTCGAGCGATTACCTCATCGAGGTTTCACGCTTCTCGCTGTTTCCTCGCTTAAGATCTTTAATTGCAAATCGAGCGTAAGCGAGAGGAGAGGCGCTCATACCCGCGAATACTTCGCCTCGTTACGCTAATTTATTTTTGGCTGATTAAGGCCATCTTTAAGGCTCTCCTTCGAAGCGGAGTACGCCGGTGGGGCTTCTCTCGACCCGTCAATTTATAACCTTGTTACGCTCGTTATGTGTAGCCTCTACGTCGAGATTCATGCGCAAGGGTAAAAGCGTGCAAGAACGTGAGATAGATGGAAGAAAAAGGTGCAGATGCAAGAAAAAGAGCGTAAGAAAGAGGAAGAGCGAGTCACAGTACCTGCTAAAATATGGAGAGGGAGAAAAAGGGTGAAAGGAGAGAATTCGTGCGAGATGCAGAGAGAGAGAGAGAGAAAGAGTGGCGAGTGGAAAAATAAAAAGGGGGCTTTATAAAAGTGGAGAAGGAGAAGAAAAGTGCGCGACGAGAGAAAGAGACGAGAAAGAAAGAGGTAGTTGGAGAGAAAGAAAAAGTTTAAGATCGTGAGATGAGAAGGAGAATGGAGGAGGGAGAAAGAAGTCGCGATGCGTTGATTCGAGAGAGAGATAGAGAGAGAGGTAGCACCGGTATAATTATGCAATTTAGATTCAGCTTTACGATTCCGGTTTGGCTTTATTAAAAGCGAGAGTGGGCGTTGTGCGTGTGCCACATTACAAGGGTGGTGGAGGTGATGCGCCGGCAGGAGCTCGAGAAAGGGAAGACCAGCGTAAGAGATGTCTGTTCAGTTGGCCGGCCCTCCCACTTGTCCGAAAAAATTTGAAAAAAGTATATACTTGTACGCTATTTATGCGTATAACTATCTTGTGGCCGATGATTCCGTGTTTTATCTTATTTAGTATTTATCAGTATGGTTTCCACGGCGTAAAGAACTCAGTTACCAACACTTCAACCCTTTGAGCGCTATGTGCGCATATATACGTTCTCACACAACCATTCAATTTAGTCTGTGAACGCATATATGTGTTCTCAGGTAACCATTCGACGTAAGTTATGAACGGATATATGCGATCGATGCTTGTAAGCCTAGCGATATAAAAAAATAATAAGCGTTTAAGTGTACTTTTGTGCACTGAAATTTCAAAGTTGCCCAACCCAACTTTGTCGTAAAAAGTGGGCAGCCACAGCACACGCTTAACTTTAGACAGATCAGCGCTCAAAGAGTTAAGAAACGATACTGACTTTGTTGCATAGCTCGCGTATCCACTGTTCAAAGTATAAGTTCGTGGACGCATTTTCTGTTATCGAATATGGTTCAATTGAAAACAAAAATTCTCGTATCCTTCTGCACCTCTACTTCTGTTTACGCACAGTATAATTACAAAAATATCTTTCTCTCACACTTACTGGCACACGTAAACGTACGATCGATGCATCTCCTCTTCGCTGTCTCCTCTCAGTTCCTCATCTCCTGTCTTCTCTCCTCTCGAGCATTACTCTTCTCGAATATCTCATGAATCTTTCGCGTGACTCCCTCCTTCTCCACGCTCGCATTAACCGACGAGTATTTGGTAATCTCCTTGGCAGAGAGATGTTCCTCGCTCCTCTCCTGACGTCTTTCGCTCGCACGACTCTTCGGGGCATGAATTTGCGTGCGCTTTCGTGAGCATAGACCCCTTGATATTCTCGCTTGCTTCGTCGCTTCTCATCGAGTAGGTGCACGCGGGATTATCTTGAAAGGTGAGACGGAAGGAGAAGAGCGAGGAAAGGGGACGTCCAGTTCGACAAGTGGAGTGCGTTGATCTTGACTCGCTCTCGTTGAACCCCTTATGCTAATTCTCGTACGCGTTTTACTCTGTACAAGGTAAACTGTAAGTATAATGCACGGCAAATGTCGATTAACGTCTCGATGCTTTTTCACATGGTTCTCTTATCGGAGACCAGTGAAAAAAGGAGGAAAGTTTCACGATGGCGAATAATAGCACGCTAGATCGGCGCGTATTTACCGGACGGTCTCATCGTGACGCGTGTAATTCGACGTTACTCCAAAGTATCTACCGCACACTCGATAATGATAGGCCCGCCAATTATACTTATTAATTCCTTTACCTTTTTTCTGGGAGAGTCATATCCCCGGTTGAATGCCGAAAGCATCTGTTATGCGATCGAAATCTCCGTTCACTTTCACCATGCTGTACAACGACTACCTGCCTCGCTGGAAACAAAAAAAAGATCATATCCAAGTTGAACAAACGGATAAAGATCCGAGCTCATTTGCGCTCACAATAAACGCTGTCTCGCGAACGGACGAACCCGATTCGATTCGTTTTGCATCTCACGATCGTGTTGCTACTCACCGCCAGTGGAAACTCGCCGCGCTCTTATCGTCTCAACGGTGATTGCAATTCGCGCTTCGTGTATTGTCGCGTCTTTCTCTAAAAAGGATCACGACAGACGCGTGCTTAAAACACAGGAGTTTATTCTGTGAAAATGATTTGAACGCAATTTTGGTATAAGGACTTTACTTCGTGTTCTGCACTCCAGTGTTGCTAGGAGGCCTCGATCTCTAAAGAAAGCGATTGGGCCTTCATACCACAAAGTGAGATTCAAAGCTCGCTATCCTTAATATGATATTGGCTGGATTTTTCCTGCTTTATAAGGGTTCTGCAGCAGGGCTACAGTGGTCGCTCTGGTGCGATATCAAATTTTTCTTGGCCGTCAAGAAACCCCTGGTAAAATAGTTCAACGCAATAGTCAGCATTCTCCGAGAAAATTAAAATAAAAGTAGTAGAAAAATGTTACGGCCCGCTTATATAGTTTGTGTAACGTGCATTCTAGAAGATGACGCACGGTCAAGTCGGCTGCTGCGCTACGATTCTGTACTCGTGTGATTCGAATCCTCGTTTTGATTTTTTTTTCAAAGGATTTTTGACTTGGAATATGTTTTAGGATAAAAGTATTAATATTTGTTTATTATATCGTATCACGCAAAGGTAAAAAATATGCAGAAAATGCAAAGTTTGCACGACACGCGCATGTTAATGATATTATATTTCTATTAAAATGCGGGACTTTTTTTTTATTTGAAAAAATGTGCAATTAGCATTAATCATCATGCGTCAAGTGACATATGCTTGGCTGATGTTGATCCTAAAAGCAGGAAAAACATAAGTTTTCTTGGCAGTGAGCGCAACGAATAAATGTAATTTTTGTGCACGCGCATTTTTTTTACTACATGTGCGCTGGGAAACATCTCATTAACATTGAGAAAAATTGGTGTACCTCGTAGAACTAACTTCAACGTATACCAAGCGTAACTTATCATGGGTTCGAATGCATATAAACATTGAACTTTTATTTCAATTTTCTCTAAAAATCCTCTCTACTGCGTTGAACTATTTTACCAGGAGTTTCTTGAGGTACTAAAGTAACTTTCTTGCAGATGAAATTCTGAGAAGGGGGTCTCTGGTGTTCCTCTTGTAAATTGTTTCTCTGGTTGATCAAGGATCGTCCTCGCGAATCGAAAACGCTTTCGGTCGTGGCCGAATTTTCATTTCGTCGTCCTTTACAGAGACTACTGGGAAGGCGCGACGATACCTTGGACACGAGGCGAAAATTTCTCTACCGCCGACTTCTGGCGCCTCTTATCGCTTAACGTCAATTTGTTCGGCTCGCGCGTTACGCCGCGAATTCTTCCGCGCTACCGATTCTCGCGCGCAAAACGTTCTCGCGATAATGGCCGCTGTTCTCCATGCGAGTTCTCGTGTCCATTAACCGCCTTGGTTTCTCTGCCCTGCACTTTGCACGCTCGGATAACGCGCGCGCGCGCCCCCCTGCCACTTAGCAGATCGATCCTCGATAAGATTCGGTTGCCGAAGGTTCATGCGGCAGGCCACGTTGAAACGCGCGACATTCCATCGATCTCGCGCAATGAGTATGGCCGATCGAATTTAGATAAAATTTTCCCGACAGCGTTTCCTCATACTCTTTGGCTTTGTTAATGAGTAGGGTGACTCACGATTGTCGTCATTCGTACTATAAACCGGGGCATGCCGAACGATCGTTTTTCCGCGCGAGAATATCAATTTCGGCCGACGTTATTTATCACGAATGGACGAACGCGAGAACAGGATCTGACCCGACAATTCAACGCGATCTCATGCAAATGCAGGAGTTCCGCTCGACCGAGTGTCGGAATTGGCGCGAAGAGGAGGTGGTGGAGGAGGAGCGTTTACGGTTGAAAAAGTTTAATCCGATTAACGGTACGCGTAAACAAGCCACTGTCTCTCCGTTTCTCCATTGGTTTATATCTCTTTCGTTCTATCGCCACTACCGGATTCCACCGAATCGTTTGTCGATCGTATCGTCGATCGTGCTCGAGATGATCCCTCGTGCGATCTTTTGTCGTTTCACGGATTGGAGCCACAACTGCCAATTATTCGAATTAGAGAGGAAACGCTTCGTGGGCCGTGGCCTCCTCGGGGGCTCGTACAAGCGATTAGAGAGAGAAGAGATAGAGAGAGAGAGAGAGAGAGAGATGGAAAAGCAAGGAGAGTGGTGGAAAAGGGTGAGAAAAGGAGCGAGAGCATCTAAACTCGATTCTGCACGATCGGTCGTAAAGCGAGATCAAATTGTATCGTAGGACCTCGTGCCTCTGGCAGCTCGAATAATCATAGAAGTGGCGTAAGGTTAAACCCGCGAGGTGCTCTCGGATCAATCTTCGACAAGATAATCGACGAAATCGCGCAATTTATCACGAGAGATTCGTGCGTTCCACGGACCTTCAATTGTTTCCGCGATCGGGTGCATTCGTAACTAAATCGACGCCCAATGATATTCTTTCATTGGAAAATTCCTTTTCTTTCTCAGAATTTTCTTTTCATCCGGACTGGCTCGGCAACGACCACTTCATTTATTTGACTCTTCTCTCGCGCGCGTCTCATCCCTCACACTGAGAGAAAAGTATATGATATATCTAACTATAATGGCATAGTAACAACATTATAGTTGGAAATATGATATTTATGGTAAATGTTACAATAATGTTGGTAGTTACTACGATAGAAGCATAGTATAAGCAACTATACAGTAACACCTGTTTTTATGCGGTCCTTTTTTGTGCGGTTTTCTTTTATGCGATTTTTTATGTGCGATTTTTCCATTTACCGCATAAAAAAAGTTTTTTTAAAACCTTATGAATTTACGCGATATTTTTTTTGTATGCGATTTCTTTTATGCGGTCCCTATCCCCCGCACAAAAACAGGTTTTACTGTATTATGTTATTATCCAAAATTATGCTTATTTCCACTAAAAATGTAGTATGATTGAAAATATATAATGGTAAGAAAAATAACTATTTTATATAGTTGATATTACCAGAATATTTAATACATAGTGATAGAACTAACTATATCCACATAGCAGATTTTACTATACATATGGTAACAAGAAGAAAGATAATAGTTAATAATATAACCAATCTGTATAAATCGTTCATTCTATTATATTTTGTATGGTTAAGTGAACTATAAAAATATGTTTGACGCGAAATTTAACTATAAAGTATAGTGAGATTATAGTAAACCCAACCATTTTTTTCTCTCAGTGCACGACGAGAGTGTAAGTCTCTCGCCGATCTCTACTTAATTCTCCTCTTCCTCAAAGTTTGTTGCCACCGTGTCGGTCTACTTCTACTTCCGCTTGCGATCTTTTTCTCTTTTCACCAGCTGATTCCTCCGACTGTACGTAACGTCCACTTTATATACCCATTAATCTACTTCCACGCCTCGAAGTGCGCCAATTAAGTCGCTCCACTCGAATTTCTTTCATATCGTTCGATGATCTTCTCGATCGTCGAATACCAGCCGGTCATTCTTCTTCACTCACCCCCGAAGTTCCTCGTTCGTTAATCTCGGAATGCATCTACCACATTCGCTAGATCAATGCGCGTGGAAAGTGCGCACGAGTTGGACGTATCTGCGCGTCAATCTGGCGCATTATGCATATGAAAAGTGCAACAGCTTTATCGGCTGCACCTGGACGAGCATAGACGTGGAGAGCTTTTCCCTTTCTTTGCTTTGTTCTTTCGGAAAGATATGTCTTTTCGTGTCTGCTAACGTCTGTGGTAACGGGGGCAGAGGGAGGAAGAAGTCACGTGCGAAGTGACGAGAAAAATGACAGGACCAGATTAAAGATAAGCGTTAGAGATTGCAGAAGGTGAAGAGATTGGCGGGAGAAACTGACGAAATTATCGCGTGATAGGGCCAAGAGCCTCAGGAGGTCGTTGGACGAACCTGTCCGGGTAACTTTCGGATCGGTGCAAAACTTTTTTATCCGATCCCGAGAGCGGCATTGCTCGTTACCACGTCAGATCGTAAATATCGGGTGCGCGTCTCTGATCTCTCTCTTCCTTCTTCGTTTCTTCGGTGTCTCTTGCTCTCACCGACGGACAAACTTTTCGCCAAGTCCCCGAAAGGCTTTCGAGGATCCGCGAAACTCCTGCTTAATTATACGTTTTTCTGCATTCCGTCCGCCCACTTCTGCTTTTTTTTCCTCTGGGGGTCGTATGCCAAGCTCTCACTTTATATTCGAAGGTAGCATCCTCGCGTCGTGATCTTGGCTTCGTTTCGACGCGAGAGAGAGACTAAAAGCGAAAGTGCTCGATTACAGATAATTACGCGTCTCCTCGGCTTCTTCTTCCTTTTCGGGGTACACTGAGAGAAAAAAATAATTGGGTTTACTATAATCTCGCTATATTTTATAGTTAGATTTGGCGACAAACATTTTTTTAATAGTTCACTTAACCATAGAAAATATAGTAGAATGAACGATTTATACAAATGGTTATATCATTAACTATTACCTTTGTTCTTGTTACCATATGTATAGTAAACTGTGCTATGTGAATATAGTTAGTTCTATCACTATGTGTGAAATTAACGGTAATATTAACTAGGTATATAAAATAGTTACTTTTCTTAATGTTATATATATTTTCAACCATACTATATTTTTAGTGGAAATAACCATAATTTTGGGTAATAACATAATATAGTTGCTTATACTATACTTCTATCGTAGTAACTACTAACATTATGGTAATATTTACCATAAATAGGATAATTCCAACTATAATTTTCTTACTATGCCATTATAGTTAGATGTATCATATACTTTTCTCTCAGTGTACGATAAGAGAGTGAACGTTAGTCGATGAACGTAATCTCGCACTATTGGCCGTTTCGTTTAAATTTCTTGTGATTTGTTTACAGTTACCAGCCGTGTCTCCTGGTGCTATTTCGTCGGTAGTAGCCCCCGTGCTACTCAAGTATCGAGTATGCAGACCGAGACTCTTGCTCGCAGGCTCGAGGGCCGAGGTCGACCCTGCGGCGGACGTTGCGCTTCTTCACGGAGAAGTTCTGCTCATCGAGGACTCTGCCAGACAATTCGATCTCTTGGGAGGTGAGCATTAAATTTATTTTTATCTTTCGCATAAATGCGTGGGTTAATTGGAACCGATCGTTCTACGGTGTACTATGGACCAAATTTTGGCTAACCTTATCTAAATCGAATCAAGCCACGCATAAGCGCATTTCAAAGAAACGTTTTTTTGTTGTTTTCGATAAAATTCTCCCGTTTGTCGAAATTTTCTAAAAGTACAATATGTAATAATTAGTTTTTCTAGAAGAATCGTGCAAATGTTAAATTCTTATTTCGACATTTTCCTTTGGGCAAGTAGAGTTGATTATAATAGGTATAAACTCATCCTACACATTAAGGTAACTTTTTCTCGTTGTACCGTGTTTGAGAACGATTGTACTTTTGCGGTAAAATCGGTAAAAAGAAGTCTATAAGCATATATGTTTCCAGTAATAAAAAATGCTGGAATCTATCCGTTAATGACTTTGGTAAATTTAACAGTCGAATTACATGTGACTTAGATACTGATCGCCGGTACAGAGCGACGGAAAAGCTCTTGCACGCTGAAGAGGAGTATCACGAAGCTCTGTGCAGTGCCAAAGAATTATACGCGCGACCTTTGGCGCGTAGTTATCCCGAATTTCACGATGTCATCTTTCAACCAATCACCGATCTCTCCAGGATCACCGGCGAACACTGCGAGAGGGTGAGTTTGAAGTTTATCTTCTCACAAAATATCAATTGGACTTATGGTCACTGAAATCGAAGTCCTAAGTGGACACTGGAGTCACGAGGCAAATTTAAAAACTTTCGAGTAAATTACAATAAACAATTTTAATTTGGCACTGTGGAAGTGCGACTTATTATCCTACAACACCTCCTAGTCTTTTTTAATATTTTAATTTTAGATATTTCGATTCGTTAAAGTGTCAAATTAGTATCTGGGGAATGCAAACAATTGATAATACCACTTACCTCAAAAAATGCGAAACTACACCTTTGTCCACTTAGGTTTTCAATTAAATTATTCGCGATATTCGAGGAGCGGAATACACGCGGGCAGTAAGATTAAAGTAACAAGACAGATTTTCCGAAAATATTTCGATGCAAGCAAGTATATCAAAAATTATCCCAGTCGAAGAAAGAAAAACTGCTGTTAATATCTATGATGATAAACGAGATCGTTCGATACGAGCCCGTGAGAGTAGATTCCTCACTGTCCGACGTAGCTTGCCATTCGTAAGTCGATCGAAAGGCGTGTTCGAATCTCGTTGACAGATGGCGGCACGCGAACCGCGCGACGTTATTCATGTTGAATGGTGAACACCTGTTGCTTCCATCTTCAACTCGAATGCCAAGGCGAGAACGACCCCAGCAACGACGACCGACTTTCTTCATTTCCTCGCGCAAGCTCGAGGCTCGAAATTACCGCGGGCTTGCGCGACATTTCACAACCTTTTCACAAGCTGGAAAGATAAATATGACACGAAAGGGTGTACTACTTGGAACGATACAGATCCTACTCTGTCCTAGATTCATCTTTACCTCACCTATTTTTTAGGCCGACGTTATCTCGTAAAAGATCTTTCTCTGCAATCTTTTATAAAATGTTCTTTTATCAAATATCTTAGTGTAACGGCAAGCTTTTGTTAAAGATGGCCAGTTACCCTGTAAGATATTCGATATACGAACATTTGACTGAACTTCCGTATCCGACCGTTGTCAAAAAGGTATTAATAGAAAAAGTTTTCGCAGAAATAACTTTTTGCTCTTACAAAATTGGCGGTCTCCTCGCCAAAAAAAGATATTCAATGTTAAAGTTGAAATATAAATGTGATAAATGGAGATTGATCTAACTAGAAAAGCCTACCAGGCTCTCGAGTTTAAATTATTTTTTTATCACACCGTGTCTAACCATCGCACCTGCCAAACCTGACATTTTCTGCAATTTCAGTCTTCCTCTTACGTAAAAATTTCCAAAATTCTTGATTTAATCGTGTAATTTTAAAACTTAGTATCTCGGAAAGCAGGCGTTTTCTTAAATTCGCACTTATGGCGTCCGACTGCATTTAGTAAGTGCCACGTACCAGTAAAATTTTATTCAAATCGAACGAGGGTCGAATACGGAAGTCTTACCGATCTTTCTCTACAATCTTTTATAAAATGTTCATTTATCAAATATCTCATCGATTACCCTGTAAAATATTCGATAAAAGAACATTTTATAAAAAGTCTTGGCACGATTAAAATCCTTCCAAAGTTTTCTCATCGACATACGCGCTTACGAAATTCAATTTTCACGAGACGAATAGTCAACCTCCGTCATCGACTAAACGCGCGCCCTAGCCCTTTCCAACGATAAGCAATGAACAAAAAGAGCCGACGTCCAAGTAAATCAAACACGGCCGTACTGGCAGATAGATCGGCGGTATCTACGAAGATGAAAGGGATAGACCGAACAAGAAACATTACACTTCCGTAATCTTATCTATTCCTTGGCTTCTTCGTCGAAACGCTCGCCACAATCGTCGAGGCTTCACCATCCTAGGATGCTTCTCCGCAGGATCGGAGGTGTAACGTGTAATATCCTCGACCGTCGAAACAAGATACATTTCGCGCTCGACGAAAGCTCGCGCGTGTGCTGCGATTAATCGAAACCCTTCGGGCGAAGGACCTTTCTCGTTCACGAAGAGAGAACTATGCAGAAGGAAAGTCCTTCGGGATATTATTCTTCTGCTGGAAGGTCACCGCTGTTATCACCGACAACACTTCGGAAAATACGACAATATTGATCCGTGAGCAGGGACCAGTGGTGCATACGGCAGTTCTTCGGATAAGGAGATGTTCAGGGCCGAGTGTAGAGGGAGGATTGCCCCGGGCGAGGCACGTACCGGCCATTCAGGATCCTACGAGCACCAACCGCGGACATGTTTTCTTTAGGGCTGACAATAAAGAGGATGCCTGTCCTTCGGATGTAAACACAAAGCGGAGCCGGCCGAGCCGGTTAACGAGCCAGGATGAGCGATGACGGTGGTTAGCACCCTCATAAATATTGACTTTTACGTTACAAGAGCAGGACGATGACGGTGGAAGGAGGAGAATGAGGATTGGAGGGGGTGGCTACCTTCCGAAGGTTCCACCCAACGGCCTCGTAAAGAGAGAAAATGCTTACTCGCGAGAATCGTTCGACTAGATTCGAGTTCGTATCGAAGGTGAAAACGATCGTTTCTTCATCTATCGAGCCTTTTAAGGATTAGGTTGAGGAGAACGTGGGCAGAAATCTGGGGACGAACCGAAGGGATAGGTTAACCCTTTGAGCGCTAAATACTCGCGCGTATGCGATCTTAAATGAGTTGAAATAGGTACATCGATCTTATTGATATCGATAAACCGAAACTGAATCTGTTACACTTGTATGCACCGGAAATAGGGACACATTGTGAGTAGATATACGGACACCGCGATTTTTGCTGAGTAGAAATACGTTCATTTCTTGCTTTGCATTTAATTAACAATTATTCATAATAAAAGTCTTTAGAATGATATTTTTTTAATTTTATATGTAGTACTACTCTTGACGCGATAAGCGATCAATTTATTCGCTAATTGTTACTTAAAATAATAATTTAAACTACTGTTTTTAGTATCGTCTGTCTTAAATGAGTAGAAATAGGGACATTGGCCTTACTTCTATGTAGGTGATCGAAAAAATCGACAGACACATTATGCGTCCATAGCTTTCAAAGGGTTAAAGAGCGTTTTCGAGATAGATAAGACTGATATTATTTATGACGACATACAGAAATCGTCACCGGAATTCGGATGACATGACGATCGAAGGATTAAACGAGCAACGTCCCCTAGAAAATTTTTCGTTTATACCGGGGGCTCTTTTCCCTCGTTGTAATTTATCGATTCGAAAAGAGGACTCCGCACGTGCGAGCGAAGATCGTCGAGTGAGATTCGAAAGAGGGAGGAGGATGAGTAGGAGGTGATGGTAACGCCCACCTTCTTCTTCGTTCTTTACGATCAACGGCGGGGGCTATCAATAACGACGTTTCGCTGCTGCAAGAAGATTCGATTAAGAAAAAAAAAGGAAGATCGCAACACCTCGAGAGCGAAGGATTCCTCTCGATAGGGCGCGGTGTCCTTCGAGCTTGCAGAACCTCGAGACGTCGACCCTTTCGTTTCTTCGTTCTCGATTAATCCGAGCCGTGAGAAATTCTACTCTTTGAAATTCTACTCTTCCTCTCAAAAGCGCTCACCAACTTTCTTCGAGTTCAGCAAACTGCAGAGAAACGTTTGTTTCTCGTTGCGGAATTCGTCGAACTGTGGCGTGACGTCAATCGGATCCGACGTGGGCGTACCGTAGAAAAAGAAGAAGTTCACTTGTGAATCACATTCTAATCGCTCAACCACACTGCGGACCGTCGAGACAAAGTTGCGTGGGTCTCCGGTGTCGGGACTGCGGTTTGCCTCTAGCCGCGCGTCGCTGCGCCTAGACGTATCGATTTCGAAATTTCTTCTAGGAACCGCAAAAGATCCTTTTCAAGGATCGCGAGCACACGGAGGGCGCGAGGGCCTCGAGTTTCTCGAGTGACGCGATCGCTAAACCGCGAGTGCAAGCGGACCCAAAGGTTAATTAGTGAAAACGCTCGTCACTATCGGAGGGACAAAGATTTCTCTGGTGAGAGCAACTGCGAGCGAAGGATTCCTTTTTTTTTTCTTTTAATCTCGATTTGTCGCTCCGTTTCTCTAGAGAGCCTTAAATAAGAATGACGACAAGAGTGACGTTCCGCCCATGTTGTATCAAAATCGTGTGAGAGGGAAAGAAATATATGCTCTTTCTGTTCTATGTATGAAAAGTGAAATTCAAGCGCACCTCTAAGCTACAAGCAACGGGAAGCTGAAAGTGATGTTAAATAAAACCAACATTTGAAATGTTTTTACATTTGAAAAATATTTATAGACATTGCAGTCCTTATTTTAATAATACGAGCAATGCTAACTTACATACGTTTTTAGTTAACAGGTTTGATTCTGTTCCCACAGATCATGTTCAATATTATCATGATATACTTTCAAAATTATTGCGTAAAATTGCTACAGTTCGTTTGAAATTTATAAATGGACGAAGAATTGTAATACCGAATCGTAAATATGACGACAATAAATCGACGGCGATGCATCGTTCTTTTAAATAACAAAATGTTCAAATATGTATGTTGTACAATTTAGGAGTGCAATAGAAAGAGTATGGACAGAGTACTATTTATTGCAGTCCTATATTGTATAACATAATACTCTGTTCATACTCTCTATTTATTTATACGCCGATTAACAACGAGTATTGCTACTATATCTATTGATTTGAGCATTCTTTGCAATGACATACCAACGAAACTGAAATGTATCTCACACGAAGTTGAAATCTCGCGTGAACCGTTCGAAAATGGCGGACCAATCAGAAGTGGCAACTCTTATTTAAGACTCTCTACGTTTCTCCACTTGGCTCCTCGCCTCCTCGTCGTTCGCAGGATCCTTCTCGCATTTCCTTCTCCTCCTCTTCCCCACCTTCTTCTCTTTTCACCGACGCAA
Organism: Tiphia femorata; assembly: GCA_944319695.1. NCBI lineage: Eukaryota > Metazoa > Arthropoda > Insecta > Hymenoptera > Tiphiidae > Tiphia > Tiphia femorata. The sequence continues at coordinate 7,394,861 of OX090899.1, forward strand.
TTTCACTTTGGCAGAAGCGGCAGAGGTAAGCAGCGCGCAATTAGCAGCGATCGTGCACCTGGAAGGCGAAGAGATCCGCACCATCCTTCGTCGTCCTTTCGAGAATCTTTCTCCTCTCCGTCTCGCCTCTTCCCTCTTCTTCTTCCTCAAAATCACCTTCAACTTCTTCCCCCCTCCTCTCTCGTGTCACTTCGTTCGACCCAACCCTTCGCTTAACGCTTATTATCCCCCTGCTCCTTTTTTCGCGAGGCCGCGAGTAACTTCCGAAGAATAACCGGTAGTTAAAGTTACGCGAGGGGCATCCTTTCTTTATTTGTCCCATCAGCAGCGCGCCAGTGCCCGCTTCTGGGCTTCTTCAAAGTGGCTACCGCGACTCCCCGCGAGTCCTGAGGAAGTCGAGAGTGAGAGAGAGAGAGAAAGAAAGAGAGAGAGAGAGAGAGAGAGCGAGAGCAAAGTGACGAGAAGAGAGGAGACCAAGTCACCGGCCTCGAAGAGGAGGAGGAATGTCCCGTTTCTTCAGCCCGCTTTTACGTCATCTTCGTCTCTTGGCCAATTGACTTTAGCACTTTGACGAAAGCCTGGCTTGCTCCCTCTCTAAGGGAAGACTCGCTCTTCCTCCACCACCACCATCACCTTCTCTTATCCCTTTTCTCTTCTTCCCTCGCAGCCTTTCCGCCTTCTTTCCGTTTCACCACCGTCCACCTCCATTTTTCTCCTGCTCGCGTTCCCACCCCGCCTCTCTCACCTCTCCTCGTCTCGTCGTGCAGCAAGAGGAGGCAAGAGCAGCACCGTGGCCACGATCGTAAATTACCTTTTTGCGCAAAGCAGCGCGACACCGCCGCGCGCAACGGTGAGCCGCGCAATCGTCCACCTCGTCCTCGTCGCGTTTCTTCGCGCGCGCACGTGTGTGCACCTGTAAGGATGCTGCTACGAGCCCGAGAGGCCCTTTAGCACGGGGCGCGCGGAATGCGAGAGACGCGCCTGAGAACCGACAACGCCCTCGCGGAAGCCGGCTCCTTCGAAGGGGATCTAAATTATTTGTTACTGCCGCAGGAGCGAAGGGTACCGTTATCGGCTTCCACGGATTATTGAGTAATCAGTGCTTAATTCCCAGTGCTCAATTCTGCTTTTTGCTTTCGATGTCTCGCGGTATCCTCGGTAAATTTAGGCATAGTTAAATGAACAGTTGTTTAATACCGAGAGAGTTTTCGTTTTTGCTCGATATTACGACATCCTTGAGGTTATTAGCCTAGGGTAGAACCAAGTTATTCTCATTCGTTCTCATTCTTAACAGATTGCAGGCGGGAGACTGTGACTACAGTACGAAAAAGAACAAACGTTGAAGGCGGGAGACTGTGATCTCATTAGCCAGTCTTTTATTTACAAAATTAAGTTCTTTCACATCAATAACATTCGTAAATTGACTTTTCGACATTCGTAGAAAAAACTTGGAAAACCGTGTCCGCATGCAAAGTGTTAATTCGCCTACACTGAAAGAAAAGTATATGCTGTATCTAACTATAATGGTATAGTAAGAAAATTCATATTTATGGTAAATGTTACCATAATGTCGGTAATGATTACGATATAGGGATAGTGTAACCAATTATATTATTTTTTTACCCAAAATTATGGTTATTTAAATTAAAAAAGATAGTATGATTGAAAATATATAATGATAAGAAAATTAACTATTTTATATAGTTAATATTAGCAGAATATTTCATACGTAGTGATAGAACTACTAACTATATTCACATAGTACATTTTACTATACATATGGTAACAAGAACAAAGGTAATGATGTAACCATTTGTATAAAACGTTCATCTACTATATTTTCTATGATTAAGTGAACTATAAAAATATGTTTGACGCCAAATTTAACTATAAAATACAGTGAGATTATAGTGAACCCAACCATTTTTTTCTCTCAGTGTACAGGCGAGGTGGAAGAAATTGTCGCGTATGCTTAGTCACGCACCTGGAATCGTTCGGCTAATTTAAAAACACGGACATTCGGGTATTGATTAGTTTACTGGTGAATTTCGACGCCATCGAGATAGAATTTTCCAACTCAATCGCGTTGGAATGCTAATTCTCGACGTTACCGCCTCGACCCTTATTCTTTTGCGAATTTAATTTCACTGGTATCACTCGTCGCTTTAACCTCCCGCAACTCCATCCTCCAACTCAACATCGTAAAACGGTTTACGGAGCGCATCGCGAATCCTTCGTTGTCGATCCCTCACGGATCGTTCCGCGCGGCGCCGTTCTCCCAGCGACCTCTTCGCTGATCCTTCGCGATGCCGTTGGGGTCGAAAAAAGGAATCGTTACGAATTTTGTCGGCCACGCTCGATCGTGTAGATCGTCGTAGCCGGCGCGTTACCTGCGCACCTGCAGCGCAGGGGCAATGCTCCTTGCTGGGGGTGAGGAGGAAGGGAAAGGCGGAGGTGGAGCGAGGGGAATGTGAAAGCCGCACCTGAAACCGGCGGTTTTGTCGAGAGCCGCGAGTGCGGTGACGGCGTTTTGTCAGGATCGCCACATCCCTCCCTCGCCTCCCTCACCACCTTCTCTCCACCTTTCCGCGCTTCTTGTCGCGCCGCGGCGCCGTTTGCGAGCAGGCGTCCTGGTTGCTTCGTCGGCGAAAGGTTGCGGATGTGTGTGTGTGAGAGAGAGACGAGAGAGAGAGATGACAGATAGATGAGAGAGAGACGAGAGATGAGAGATGAGAGAGAAACGAGAGAGAGAGAGACGAGAGAGACGAGAGATGAGAGATGAGAGAGAAACGAGAGAGAGAGAGACGAGAGAGACGAGAGAGTCGGCGCCGTTTCGTCCTTTGACCCGCTCGAAGGATCCATTTAGCGGTACGGACGTTCGTCGAACCTTCACCAAGGTTCGAGCATTCATCGAATTTGGATGAAAAGCCTCCTCGAACCGGCACCGAATCCACGTTAACCCATTAACGGCATCGATCGTAGTCTCTCTTGGGTTCGTTACTCCACCCGCCAACTGGAGCAAGTTCCTTCGTCTGTGAATTTACGAGGAAACGGGATCGATTAATTCCCACCGGGCCCTCGGTTCATCCGAGACGAAGATCGATTCGATTTCTTTTGGCTTTCTACGCGAAATGGATCGATCGCGTTCTTCAATTTCCACCGAAGCTCGACCCATCGATCATTAATCGAGCAGACCCACACGAGTAATCGGAAGCAATCAATGGACATAACCCGCGAGCACGATTCCGTTCTTGAAACCGTTCGATTTAGCGGATCCGACGGAACGGTCGCGGACGGTCATGGATTAGCGCGAGAATCAGCTCGAATTTGGGGAACGAAGCCGAGCGAGTCCGATCGAGTCCGCTCGCTATTTATAGAGAGCAATTAGAGCGGACAGGCCTTGATCGATTTGGCGGCTAGGCGAGGGAACAGGTTGAACGATCGCGGCTGGCGGTCCCTCGTGGCGCCGGTAAACACCGTGCGGCTCGAACGCTCGTAGACGCGCCGGAAGGTCGAGAGATGCACTGGCAGCACCGCCTGGAACGACGACGCACACTGGTGCGAATAAAGTAAATCGTGGGACATAGCTAATAAAAATCAAACTTTGCATTTTAAGGCATTATCATCAAAGGCATTTAGTAAAATGCTTGCACTTTCATTTTCTATATCACAATTTGTATAATTGTTAACAAAAATGATATACAACTCGCTCAAACTCAATTGCTCAAATATGTTGATATATAATGCTAGCCAGATGGATCACTCGAATTAATTTCAAGTTACATACAATTATATGCTTCTTTTTTAAAATAAATTTTAAATCATTGAAATCCCCATCTCTCATCTTTAAATATCATTAATGTTTGTTGAAAATATGAAATATTAAAATGTAACTTGTATGGGGAATTTAAAAAAAAGGGAGAATCTATCATGAAAAAAGTTATTCGAACTATCGAATGAAACGATTACTTTATAATAACGAAAATTAAACAAACCGCATTCCTATTTAAGAAACAAGTCTCTCTTATTTCTACAACTTTATTTTAAAATTATTGCGTTGACTTTTTTGTGATAGAGTAAATAGAAATTGTTCAGATTCCAGAACTTGTACCACATATGGAACAAGTCATGTATGAAGATTATATTAATGACGAAGGTACTTTCCTATTCATTATGTGAAATAATCACTAAATATCTAACAAATGAAACATTAGTAATAATTAATGTATAACGTATAAAAATTAAAAAATAACGAATATATAATTAACGGCATATTAAAAACACAAAATAATTAAACGAACAATTTATATTACAGAAATAAACAATATAAAATAGAAAGGAGCTCTATGTCCGAAAATCGCTATACTTCGCCCCACTGTGCGACGATAGGCGGCCAGGATGTAGACGTAGAAATTGATTAAAATTGATTAGAATCGATTTGCGAGGCTGACCCCTCCTCCGAGATCCCGACTACGTGGACAATTGACGGGTATCGATGAATTCGATCGTCCGGAATTCACATTATCTCTCGGCACCATGCGAGAGAACGAAGCGTCTCGTTTACCTTCGTCGAGTTTCCTCGAGCACCTCGTCGGTGAAACGGTCGGTAATCGTTCGCGGAAGCAACCTCGCGTAATTTTATTCGCATTAGGTCCTCTCCTCTCGCCTTCTTCTTCGAACCTTCTCCCTCGTTCTTCTCCATCCTCGATACTTCTCACTTTTCTCTTTTCACCCTCGTCCTTTCTCTCTCCTTTTTTCAAACTCTCGTAAAAGGAAGACGGACCAACTGGGAATAGCGGAGTACTCGCGAAACGTGGTCATTGAGAACGATCGAGTCGGTGGACAAGGTGGACAGAAGAGAAGGTCGGAATAAAAAAGGGGTACTTATCGAAGGAAGAGAGAAAAAAAGAATTAAACGTGTGAGAGCGCGAGCGAGGAAAGTGGATGATCGCCGCGTGGCATTTCGTCGGGAAAGTGGACTCGGATACCGGATCGCCGTGAACGGTTTCGATTTCATCGACGGAGATCTCATTTTTCTCGCATAGGTGGGGAGGTAGGGAGGACGGACATGGGCGTAGAGAAGTGCTCCACTTAAAGGTCCCTGTCTCGTACGAGGTAGGAAAAGGGCTCCTTAAAAGATCGTTCCTTCGATGAGAAGCTTATACAGGGAGATAGTACTTGATCCGATATGATCTAAGAGTTTCTAGGATTCCATCTCGCCTCTTTAATTCACAAGCTCGAATCGTAAATCGTCCGGAATTTCCTTAATTGCTCTTTGGAAAATGCCGAGCTAATTAAGGACACCGTTCCAGGTTGCCGGGATCATACGTCACGGTGCTCGAGGGGACCGAAGTTTATTAACCCGTGGTGGAGAGAGGCGGACCCTTTCCTTGCTTTCTCCCTTCGTCGTGTCTCCAGGGAGGTCGTGGTCCGCCCTCTCTTTTCTCGAAGCTTCGAGAATACGATCGTCTCGACGAATTCCATTAAAAAGAGAGAGGAAACGGGACGAGACAACCGCTCGCCGATATCGATTCGTAATAAGCGAAGTGAGTTGGTCAAGTGGTTACGATCTCGCGCGTATACGCTTTTAACGTCCTCGTCGAAGGAGAAAAGGAGAAGGTGACGGACGAGCGAAAATGAAAGAGACCGGTAGACGGTGGCGAATGTGAAACGAAACGAAAGGCCTTCGAGGGAGAGCCGGTGCGTAATCGTTCAGAGGACTGCGACCTCTTAGCGAGGAGGACATTTATTTATTCTTAATTTATCTTTGGGCAGCCTCCTTGCTCTCGTCCGTGTTCGGCACGAGGTGAAAAAAGGAAGTGAAGGAAGGAGAAGGGACGAGGCGAGACGTCGCATCGGACAGAAGAGAAATGATAAACAAGGAGATTTCGACTCCGGCAACCTCCACCTTCGCTAATGGAATCCTTTGGTCCTCGTCCGGTTCTCGCTTATTCGACTGGTGAACATTTTTTAACAGTCACCGCGAATCCTTTCTTCTCTTCTTCCTCTAGTCCAGTGTTTCCCAAAGTGTGGTACGCGTACACCCCCTGTGGGACGGGAAGAGTTTGGTGATAACCTTCAATTTAGTTACAAATACAAGTTTTTTGAAATTTTCGCAATCCGTCTTTGGTTTTAGAAAGAATAATAATTTGTCCCTTATCTATCAAAGTGAATCTTCTGTTTAAAGTTTTAAATATTTAGTTTATATAGACAAAAACACTAATTTAAGATTTCAAGTATCGATGGTTTGTATTACTACATATACACTATACGCGGTAACGCAATGAGTGTTGGAAAACGTGCAAGAATATACTTACCGAACAACAACAAAATTAAATTTTTGAAAATAAAAACCTTTCGTCGCTACAAAAAAATGTACTATTTAACCTATTTCTTTAAGGTTTGAAATGAAAGCATCGAAGTTCAAATCGTCTTGTTAGGAATCCAAGGGCGAATGGGAAATCGGACTGAATAATCGAAAACTATTGATAGTTGATTGAAAATTATCGATTGCTTTCGATAGTTCTCCACCACTATCGTGGACTGGACCCTCTCTCGTCGATCGATCGGCACGCGCGCTTATCGAGACTCTAGTGCCTGCTCGCGATCGATTATAATTATCGGGCAAAGGTGTCACGGATAGAGGCCGAAGCGGACGCTCGAGCCCGAGGGAGAAAGCTCATTGCGAGAAAAAGGAAGAGGATAAGCGAGATACGAACGTTAGAAGGGAAGCATCGATCAAGCTCGATGAATAATAATCCTCTCCTCCTTCTCGTTCACCGACCACCGTCCGTCTCCTCCGGCGATTAATTCGATCGGTCACACTTCCGTCATGCGACGCGGCTTAGCCCCGGGATCGAGAGATCCAGCGGAGAGAGAATCGTAGAAAGGAAGGTTGAGACGTGTGCACGGTACCTTTGCGCCCGCGTGTTGTTCGCGGCGCGATTAGAATTTCTTCGCAAGAGGAGACCCTCTAATGGCTCACCGCGTGGTCAATGTCGGATAATTCATAAAGCGAGGACCACTCGTAGCTAATCGTTCAAGCGTACGCCAGACTGTGCGGGCTCTTTTCTTCTCTCTTCGTTCCTCTCGCTCGTTCTTCCTCCATCCGTTTTTCTTTCCACCGTCCTTCTCACCTCCGATTTTTTTCCTCCTCGAGACTCTTCCGCATCGAGTGGGTACACTGAGAGAAAAGAATGGTTGGATTTACTATAATCTCGCTATATTTTATAATTAAATTTGGCGTCAAACATATTTTTATAGTTCACTTAACCATAGAAATTATAGTAGAATGAACGATTTATACAAATGGTTGTATCATTAACTATTACCTTTGTTCTTGTATATTAACTATATAAAATAGTTACTATATATAAATAGTTACCGTTATATGTATATTTTCAACCATAGTATATTTTTAGTTGAAATAACCATCATTTTGGGTAAAAATATAATATAGTTGGATATACTATGCCTCTATCGTAATTATTACCGACATTATGCTAATATTTACCATAAATATGATATTTCCAACTATAATTTTGTTACTATGCCATTATAGTTAGATATACCATATATGTATTTTTCTCTCAATGTAGCAGACGCTTCGACGTTGATTTAACGGTGGCGCGTAAAGGTGGGCTGCATCTAGTCTCTCTGTTAATTTCATTCGGCCACTGTTTACGATTCGCTATAAAATCGCGATCGGTGTAATGAAAAAGACTGTGAGGTGCTTCTTTCGTGAGAGGAAGCGAAGGAGCCAGCCGTGAGAAGTTTTTGTCACGGCACACGTTGCGTATTAATCAAAATCCCATTGGCCTCGACGATTTCTCGAACGCCCTAGGAAATCGCGAGTCGTTCTCTCGCTTCGTCGGCACGCTTTTATCCCCGACAGGAGAAAGTGCGTCTCCGCGTATCGTCTACGCGCGCTCACTCGCACGTTTGCTCCTTCTCTTAGCACGTGGTGCCGTCCGCGCTTCCTTCTCATTGCCCTCGCGCGCAGGAACTTTCTCTCTACCCTTCCTTCCGCCTTTCCTCGCACATCCTTTCTCACGTCCTTCCTTCCCTCGCTCTCCTTTCGCCATTTTTCTTGCCCTTTCCTTTCTCCATTCTCTCCCCGTAGACTCAAGCGTCGTACCATTTCCTCCTTCACGGACCAAAGAATGAATGCATTTTCCCAGAGAGCCGAACAAAACCCTTTTTTTCTCTTCTTCCTACTTCCTTCCTCCCGGTCTCACGTGGCGTTACGCGGATCGGATCGATGGGCGCGTCCGTGTTCCTCCGAGGTCGTCGACCCCTTGGGACCTTTGATCGCTTCCGTTCGTCGAATAAAATCGTTCCGCGAACAAGGAGAGGAACTAACGAGCGAAATCTGCGACTTGACGGGAGTGAGATCGCCCGCAAAATTGTCCACTCGTGGCGAATTCGATTTTTACGAGATAAGGCCCTCGGTGCACAAGGAGAAAAAGAGAAATCACCAAGAGACAATGACAATGGCAATGACAATTTATTGCATTCTAAGACGAAGTCTCTTAAAGTACCCTGCTTACATAAGCAGTGCCTCGTTAAAAGCTAAGGAATAAACAGGAGTAAGCGTAACTACTCCGATCGTGTAAGCAAACATTACGCATCAAAGAAACATAATACATAATAAAGAAAACGTAAAAAGAAAACACACAGAAATGCTTAAATGCAGTTGACAATGTTAAGAAATCTGCAGGCCATAAAAGTGGAAGAGAGATAGATAGATGTAAATTTATTAACCCGCGGCAGTATGCCCCTAGGATCCCAACAAAAGATACAGTATCAAAAGAGAAAGAAAGCAAAAGGTAAAGATACATGCATAAGCAAAGGAAATAATGCCATCAAAAGAATAAAAGGAAAATAAAATAAATGCATAATAGATGAGGAAAAAAAGGAAGAGCGAGAGAGAGAGAGAGAGAGAGAGAGAGAGAGGAAAGAAGCTAAAAAAGAGGACGTTGCACGAAGCTACGAATCTTCCTCGCGCCGAAGAAAGAAGGACAGTGATCGCGGTGATGTTCGCAAAGTTGCGAGTCTACTTTCTCTCGTGCCAGCATCCTTGGATCTCTTAGCGCAGGACGAAGTTCGAGAGCGTGGAGGAGTGAGCGAGCGGAGCCGGTCAATGCTCATGATCCACTCGCCCTACTCCCTCCACGTGGGCTAATTCCGTCAGCCGTAAAGTCGTAATGAGGTTTACACTCGGCGCACGTGGGTGCTCTGCCCTGGAAGGTGGGCCATCGATCCAGAATCGTCGTGAGGCCGAAGTAAGGGAGTGAGCGACGGAGAGAAAAGAAGGAAAGGAGAGAAAGAAATGAAAGAAAGAAGGCGGACAGTGGCAGAGAATCGCATGGACCACCGGTCTCGCACGTGTGCCGCTGCTGCCTCGTCTTTTGAAAGTTTCTCGAGGCTCTCCACACGCGCGTGTCCCGCCAAAGAAGAGGATCCTCCCTGCGATTTTTTACTCGCGCGTCGACCTCTCCCTTCTTCTCTCCTCACCACTCCTCTCCTTCCACGCGCAATTGGAGCCCTCGTGTCGCGGGCCAACGTGGAACGCAAGCGGTCCGCATGGACCACCGCCGCCGCGACGAGCAACAAAATTCGCACCGGCCGATTATGGCCGTGACTTTCTCCTCTCTCGGCGCGAACGTTGAATAAGAAAATATGTAATCGAGAAAGTCTCTCCTCCTCGTGAGGCCAGAAATCGAATCTCCGCCCGGAGTACTCCGCGAACATTGATCCGAGCTTCTTACTTCTCATCCGCTCCATTCCCACGCTCGTTTCCCCTTTCTTCGTTCACTCGTCGTGCCTAAACGCTCCGATAACGATTTATCCTCCACGACGAGGAATTGTTAATACCCTCGCGTCCTTTGCGGCTGGAGAGGATAATGACGGACCGTCCAGTGGCGGGGTAATTCGCTGATGCGCGGAGCACTTCATCCATCGCGGCGCGCTCGCGCCATTTGCATAGACGAAGGTGGAAAAATTCAGCGGACTCGTTACACACTATTGACATTAGATGCGCCGCGTAGCCTGTCGTTAAGACGTCGTCGCGTCGGTCGGCGCAGGTGCACCGTAAGATCTCGTTTATCGATCGTTAATCTTCGAACTGAGGTAGGAAGAGGGCGGTGAAGGTGGGGTAGTAGACGGAGATGGAAGAGTTATGGTGGAAGGGGTGAGAAGGAGAGAGTGAAGAGGGCGTGGACGATGAGGAGGGTGGTGGAGGACACACGGTGCCCTTTATAGCGAGAGTACACGTTAGAGCCCACTATAAAATAATAATGGGAGGACTTGACGCCTACGCAGCAAGCGAGGCTAATAACACGCGGGCCCAATTCTTTTCTTTCCTTTGTCTTTGTCGCCGATCCTCGCCCATCTCCACCCTCTCTTCAGGGGGTTCCTCCCTCCTTCCTCACCCTGTCGTTTCTTCCTTCTCTGCTTTTGGCTTCCGCCCACATCTCCTTCCTTTGCTTAAGCCAGGTTTGTCGTTATCTTTCGTCTCCTGTTCTCCATCTTGTCTCTCCTCTTTCCTCTCACTTTTGATTCCACGAATCAGACTCCTGATTTTCATTTCTGGATATTCTGGATCCTACCCTCGTACCATCTACTTTCGATTTCATCTCTTTCCTCGTATTCTCCTTTTTTTTTAAATATTCGAAGGGTCGGTGAAATTCGGGACTGTTAAAGTTTCGAATTTGTTGCCACCTTGTCCTTAAGAAGAATTTTAGTCAGTGGATATTTCGGGGGGAGGGATTGCAAACCAAAATTTTGTTTTTCTTTTCCCCCTTTTTAGTTTCTTGTACCAGGGGTTACACATTTTGCCTTATTGCAAAATCTCTTTTTTTCTTCGGTTGCACATAGTTATCTTTATTCTTTATTATTATTATGTTACGTTTTATGTTGCAACTCGTGGCCAAATTTTATGTATGTTGCTTTAACCCTGAACGTTCACACTAGGGTCCAAAAACCCCCAACGACTTTGAACTATTGGCATTTTGAAACTATCGTGAAATTTAAGTTGTAGAAATGTATAAAACTTCTTTAACTCGAGCAGAATAAAAACAAATGATTGCAAAATCATCTTATATCGGTTAAATACTAAAAAAAAAAAATTCGCAAACAAAATAAACCTGAAAAACTTCCCCTTTTACTTAAAAATTTACAAATTTGTTTAATTTCTACATTTTAAGCTAAAAATTTATCAACATACTCTAGCAATATGACACTTCAAGGAAAAAAATAGTTTCATAATGGACATTCCAAGGAATATATTTATTTTGAAATATGAAAAAGGCTATTTCTCAAAAAAATGGAGATCAGGAAGTATGCAAAACATCTGTATTTTTTATTACAAAATTATGATAAATCCGGCAAATCTGATAACAGAAGTAACATTAAATGACAGATGAAGCTCAATTTACAAGAAATTAGATATTGAAAATGTCGACCAAAATGTTTTTCCGATAGACCCCCAATGAACGTTGAGGGTTAAGTTCGTACGTTTTGTACCCAGGACAAACCAAAGCTAAATTCTAATCTTAATTTAAATTCGAATTCGAGTTCCTTCCTCCTCGATCTTCATTCTGTTCTTCCTTTCCGTCGTCCTTTGCTTCTCGATCCTCTGGTCCATCTCTTCCTCCTCAAGCGCGCGCTCTCCTTGTCTACCTCGAGGAACGCCTTCCTCGCACTCGCTCTGGTCCAACCCCGCAACGACGCGGGACGAAGCGAGGACTGGCATGTGATAGCGCACGTTTGTACAAGGAACGTGTAATTAAAACCGCCTCCGTGGAATGCGTCTCCGATCGCCCTCTTGGTGGAGTAGGAGGAGTAGGAGGAGAAAGAAGGAGGAGACGGAGAGGTGAGGAGGCTCGAGCGAAAAATTGGCCACGCTTGAGTACCTTCCATCGACGATTCCATCTCGACCGTCGATCCCACCGAGGTCGACAACGAGGAACGAGAAGAGTGTCGGTCAATCTCGAGGGTGTGGAATATTTTGGCCATTCTTCGTCGCTTCCTTCTCGTATCCGCCACGTCCATGACCCGGCCTATGATAAAATCAATCTTGGATCGACGTCGGTCCCCTTGAATCCTCTTCACGATGTTTCCTTCACAAATTCTTTGTTGTCGTCGAGTAGAGGATCTCTCTCGCGATGACACGACATTTTTCTCAGGATAGAAAAAGAGAGAGAGAGAGAGAAATTGTCGAATAGAAGATCGAGCGGAGTGTCGTCTCGCCTTTCGAGCTCGAGTTGAAGTTGAACGATCGATTGGATGAAAAGTATTTCTACCCTCGAAGGATATTTTTGTCCTTTGTCTAGGAGGCAGTCAACGACTTTCTTTTACAGTTGATACATATCCGCATGTTGAACATCTCTTCTGAGGGAATATCGAGGTCTTGGATAATGCTTGGGATTATCGCGAGAGGAACATTCCCGGAAAATATTCCTTCTTGTTTGCGATAAGCTCACGGTGACTTCACGCGTTGCGTCCGTCGACGTGGCAGGTTGCACGAAAGCGCATTGACACGCGATCTCGACTCGATCTCTCGATAGGAAGATGCGAGAGCTGTCGTGGGTGGAGCTGGTGGGTAGGTTGGATTCACTCGACTCTCACCAATGACGTACTTTCCATCTCACCTTCCCATTGTCCTCGGTTGACATTTTCCTCGGAAAGGAATGAAAAGAAAATGCCGAGGAGGGAGAATGATCGACGAGAGGTATCCCTTAAGCGACTCTGTCTAATAATAATCGATGATCTTCACGGTGTTTGCATTTATGGTATATATTCTATACTCCTTTGTTGTTACAATATTATTTTCCCTCACTGGTTCAACGACACAAGAAAATATTTTCTTATATATACTTGCACAGAGTTATTGAATTTTCCACTAATTTCATCCTAACACGATTTCATTTTTCCAACGAACCTTGCAACATCTTTAACGAAATTATTAATAACTCTGTGAAAGGACGATGGATATATCGTTTGACGGTAGAATCGAGAACTTTTCCCTATTATTTCTGTCCCTTCGAAGATCCGCTCGAAATCCTGCGTGCGGTAACTTACATCTAGCACTTACGACGGCGCCGCGGACATGCACGCACTGCATCGAAAAATTAGCGTAATACGCGCTAATTGACGATGTATAGTTCAGTAGAGTTCCGAATTGCGAGTACGAGAGCACACACTCTAATTAACAGTGCGGCTTCGATACTGTCACCGTTCTGTATAACGAATATGATTAACAATAAATACCACTAAAAAAGAACACAGCACTGCGAAACGAAAGAAACAGGGTCGAAACGGAGCATCCAAAAACTTCGACTTCTCTACCACTGTGGACAAGTAGAACGACGATTCATGTTGTACTTAACGCGGATCCGTCAACGTAGAACGATTGGTCTCACTCCTCAATTACTCCGGACGCAAAGCCATTAGACACCCTCTGTGTTCTCCTCTTCGTATCCGGTCTTGGAGAATATTTTTTTCTTCGAAAGCTTCACGCTACCGCCGGCGTAAATTTATGGATCGTTCTCGGTCCTACGCGCGGAATAAAGATGAAGAAAGAGCGCGAGTAGGGAGAGGGAGGGCGTAATGCGATGCATAAATGCATGGGCATGTGCACACGCGCGCGCACTACACGCTCGAGCGCACTAATACTCGGCTGACAATAAGAAGCGCATCGACACGGCAAGCGCGACATCGCGCGTGGGGTCAGCACCGTGACAATATTGAGGCTCATATGCGGGCACCCACACGCCGACGGGAGACGAGCCTGCGTCGCCTTCGGCTTTTCATTTTGGCTCGGCTTGTCTTCTTCATCGGTCTTTGGACGACGTGTGCTGGGTACCTCGTGGGATAAGATGAAGAAAGAGAGAGAGAGGGAGGAGGTGAAAAGACGACGAGCGTAGAGAGATGTTATCGCGCGTTAGGAATATCTTTGGGATTGTCGTATGCGATTTGCCGATGCAACCCTCCATCGTCGGTGGATGCGTTTTCGATGCTCGTGTGGTAGTGCGCTTGTAATGCCCATTGAGTGCTAGGAGAATCTCATGGTCGGATCCTCTCTTAGTCACTAGTGGGTTGACTCGTGCGATCGAACGGTACGATAGTTAAAGGATGTTACGATTACGCTCGATCGAGAGGCACGTCTAGAACGGATTTTAAAGTCGCGGAACTTCTCGGCTCGTGCTCGCATTTCACTCTTTGCGGCACAGAAATTCAGGTCATAAAATAGACCCATGTTGCACAGAAATTTTCATACAAAACCAGGAGAAAAAGATGGTCGCGATAAAAAGTTCCGCTCGATGAACCTGTACTGGTATGTTGAAACTTGCCAATACAAGTGAACACATTTGTAACATTTATTGATGGTATTACCAAGTGCTTTACGTAAGTAAGACGTAAATATGAACCTATGCGCACGTACACTGAAAAAATTGTATACTTAAAATACAAAGTTAATAATTCATCTTAATAGATACAAGAGAGTTTGGTGAGGATACGTACCACACCGGACTTTGAATGGATAATATATCCATAAAACATTAATCCAACATCCATGCCAGAAGGTTTATCGCATGCGGAAAAAGAGCAATTGTTGGAATAAGGTTCAGACGGATTCTTAAAAAAGAAACATAAGGAGTGTACTTTAACGTCATTCTGATTGCAAGTGCAGCATGTCTATCTAGTTTTAACAGAGAAAGTCCTGAAATACATATCGCCTTTTCCAACTTCGTGTCTACGTGAAGTTGCTTTCTCAGCATTTGTGGACATTAAGTAAAGAAAAAGGAACAAGCTTTTGGACGTGAAACCGCATCTCAGATTGAAATTAACAATCAGGGGACCAAATTATGATGATCAATTTTATTGTTCTCATTGATTATAATGAATCTTATTTACAATATAACTTTCATTTATTTCATTTATATTTTATTATGAATGAATTTTATTTTTCGTTTATCATTATTCCGTTTACATACTAAAAAAGGAAAAAATAAATATATCTTGATTTCAATTAAAATATATATGCAATCTTTTTTTTCTTCTTTTTAACGAGAGGTACTCGGTGTTATAAAAATTACAGATGGGATACACAGATGTCGAAAATTTGGGAAACACTGCTCCAAACGATCCGCTTACTTCTCTCCTCTTGTAAACGAGTCCCACGCGGCGCAGCTCGCCCGTCCTTACAAATTCTGTTCCGCGCGTTAATTAAGAACTTTATCCGAAGGATATACGCGTGGTTCGAGAGAGGGAGGAGGAAGTTACAATCGAGTCGAAGGCATCATCCTGCTCCAGATGCCTTATCGTCTCCGGGCCCTGTGACTCAGCTCGTAACTCTCTTGTCAGCCTTTTTTTCAATGTTCGGATAAGAGGACGCGGAGGTCGTCGACCTCACGAGGCTCTCCTCCCGCGTCGGAGGGATCCACCACGTTCGTTGTCTTTCTCGTGCACAGTGTCCTCCGTGATTTTACCGCGTGACGCGTGCCGATCAGCCCTGTCGATTGGTCGACTCGCGGTAGTTTATCATATCAGTGATAAAGAGCAGATTGGTTCGTCGATACGCGCGAGCCTGCATACGATGGTATTTTTCTACGTTCCTTCTTTCCTTTATCTCTCTCGTTCTCCCTTACACTATCTAGGAACGTACTCGACGAATAAGCGCACTATGCTTCTCCGTACTGTTTTATTCTCATTTAAATTTAAGCGCGTCGTCGACTTAAGCCTGCGTCGGTACAAGCGGCAACTCTTCTCTGACATCTTCTAACCGAGTCGATCGCGTCCTTCGGTACTTCTATTCGTAGAGACGTGCGAATTATTCGAATTCGAAAAATTCGATAAGGTGAACGCATTGCAATTCGACTCAAAGAACCGCGTAAAAAGACTTAGAACCCGTTGAATTCTATCGTGCATTCGGCGCGGACCGCGTAGAGAGATGTGCGAATTATTCGAATTCGAAATGTGGGTGTCTTCGATTCGGCGATATTTTTGTTTATTTATTTATTGACGGGACAAGTCCTGTAGTATTACAAAGATTGATAACAAACCAAAAAGAAAATTGCACAAAAAAAGAAACGAGATATAGAAACGAGTACATTAAACATGCATCAGCAATTCAGATAAAGCCTTAGCCCCATTTCTCTCTAACTCCATTTCATCGTTCTACATTGTTCTGCCAGATTCGTCTTGTATTCTTATCCTTTATTTCATTTCACCTCCTTCTTCCTACTATTTCTTCTTTTTATTCTCAACTTTGGTCATATTTTTGTCAATTCGATTCGATACGATTTTTTTTCTTGCCAATTCCATTCCAGTTTGAGAATCTTGATTCGCGCCTCTCTATCTATTCTCCGCGTCCCGCAATTATTTGCCGTGGACCCACGGTGGTCACCGATAAGTCGCGTTCTCTTCTCCCGGGCGATCACAGAGGATAGACGAAGACGTGGCAATTAAAGTCGGACAAATTGGTTGTTAGGAATTGAGCCCTCCGCGGGCTGCTCTCCTCTCTCCGCGGGGATAGACCGAAGGTTCTACTCCGCAGTTTTATTGTGATTACACGGTGCTTCGGATAGATACGTATTCGTTTGCCTCGCGGGGCACGCCGCGATCGACTCTCGTCGATAATTTCCTTCCATTGCGTCTCTGCTCTCTGTACCACCGCGTACTCGCGATCTCGAGAGGAGGACGAGGGCCAAGCGAGCGCGCGAGGACCTTGGGTGAGCGCATCGATCACTTTTACTCGCGTATGCAGGCACCACTAGCGCACGGCGCGTACCACGGTGGAAAAGAATCCCGAGAGATCTGCGCGATGGCGGTAGCCACCGTGTGTCGTGGCCCGTTCGAGGATGCAATTTGTTTCTCGTCGGATTTTCTGCCTCGAGGACGTTCACCGACGCGCCTCTGTAATTTTTTTTACCACCATTCGTACCGTAGTGTGTCTCGCGCAATCGGACCGAGTTCTCGAAAGCAGTACTTAACCGTTTTGCGTACCACGGACTCTTCAGATTTTGTGTCGAAAAAACTCAGCGCATTTCGTCGATACAGAGACAACTGACGGCGCGCTCGCAGATTGCTGAAACGCGCTCGAGTTATCAGACTCATGTACGTCGCATCCGTACTAATATCAGTAATCCAAGTAATACATTACGTATCTTGTTAGTAGATATTTTAAATTAATAGACGTTGTTTGATACAGAATCGACGGAGCGCGGTCGTGCTCCTCGGATTTTTTCGATACATAGTCGAAGGAGCGCGACCGCGCTCCTTGGTATCCTTAGGCCGTGTTTTGTGAAAACCCTCTGGTACACAAACGGTTAACCTCTTAGGCCTAGCGTCTTTCGAAATTTGATCGTACGATATTTTTTCGTACGATCGAAATCGATGCGTGTGCGCTAGGCCTTAGGCACGGTGCAACACTATAATCGCTTTCCGCGGATATCATCGATTTGCACGGTGCGACATACTATAGCGTCTTTCGTGAATATCATGACTTTCAGATGCAATGTTGTAGTCGAAATCGTCATGAACGGTTTCTATACCATGCGTGGCCAAGCGCGCCTTCTCAGAGAGACGACAGACTTGCGGACAAGCATGCCGTGCCTAAGAGGTTAACACTAGATTTTTCACAAACACAATTTCCCATTTGAGAGACTCAAATTGACTCGTTTCCGTAAATCTAGAGTTAATCAACAGAATCCACAGTATCCACTATGCATATTCCACACGATTTGCAATCCCTAAGTTCACCATCCTGGCATAATACTTCGACCTAGAGTATTCATCGGTTAAAGGCTGCTTTGCACCGAATTGAATTTCGCTTGGAATTCTCGAGCCTCCTTGCTACCGTAATCCGCTACTGTGCGAGCAACCAAGAGAAACCAACGATGGAAGAAAAGAAGAAGAAGAATAAGGAGCGTCGTCGCTTTAACGCGAGTCGATGGAAGGGCGCCTCAAGGAGCGCCACTTTGGAGTCGAGCTGATTCGCGGACAGAAGGATGTGGACCGTCCATCGCCCGACGATGTCCCGATTGGGCATAATGCCTCGTCATAATTCACCGGACAAATAATAATATGCTCCTTGGAGGAGCAACACGGGAGGAGAGAAGAGAAGAAGACGGAGAATTCTCCGAGGACGTTGCTTGGCCTCGAGCCAGGTGAGGCCCTCGCTCGGTCGTGGTGGACGAAGCCTGACCGGATCGAGGGGACGAATCCATTCGTGCCACCGTGCGACGCGAGATAGTGAGCGAGGAAGACGTGGTGCGCGACAATGGAGCCTTTGTTGGCGACGTACGAGCCCGCCAATGAGACGTTTGATTAATCGTTCGATGAATTTAATTAATCGAGGACACTCGAGGAAGCACAGGGACCCACTGATTTGCACGGAGAAGAATCACGAGCAAGGATTGCCGTATTAAGATTTCATCGTAGGCGGAGAAGACGAGGGTGGTCGTGGGTTTGACAATATCGTCTCTTCTTTTACTCACTCGGTAGTGGATTTAACGATCGAGGCAAATCACCGTGGCGGACGAGCTCATCCTCTAGTAGACGCTCGCGTTACAATTACCCGAAGAAACGAAGGGAGGGAGAGAAAGAGGAGGGCGAGAGCGGTTCGAATCCCTCGTTCGAAACTGTTCACGGTGATCCTCGTAAATCTCCGCGTTCGACGCGCTCGCAACGCGTCCTACATATTCATGGGAAATCATATTGCCAGGCAATGGTCTTGCCGATAGAAAAGGAAAGAAGGTGGGGAGGAAGGTTTGAAAAAAGGGACGTAAACGGTGCGCATGGAAAATCTGAGAGGGGGTGGGTCGATGAATAGAGAGAGAGAGAGAGAGAGAGAGACAGGAGAAAATCTCGCGGCTCGCATAGCGATGCTATCAGGGTTAACTGCCATTAAACGGCTAACCGAGAGGAAATAATAAAACGATCGTTTCCTGCCCGCTGTGTGCCACGTGCGTGTAACTGGCGCGAGCACACGCTCGCTCAGCTCGTGGTACCGCTCCTCGAACTCTCGACTCGACTCTCTTCATGTATTAAACATTTATACCCACCTCGACCCCTTCTCTCCCTCCAAGCTCACCCCTTATCCCCTTTCCTTTCCTCGTCTACCCTTCCACTGACCCTCTCCTTCTTATATCTTGGTCATTGTATTTTAAGAGCCAATTCTACCGCGCCCTTCTTGCTTCGTTTCAGATCCGCGGGGCACTACAGAATTGGGACGACGGTAACTTCAAGCCGAGTGAGTATATACGCCAGAAGAGGATGGTGGAGTACCTTTTTATGCCCACCGCGAGAACTTCCCGTCGAATGATCCGTCCCGAGCCGATGGTGCCCCAATGCCACGGAACGGATGCTCTTTAACGAGCCTCTTTAGGTTTATGAGGAATGGACGCGTCGTCCGCTCGACCGCCGGAGACAGAAGCGATCGAGAAGTTTCGAGAGAGATCTTTCGGCGGTAAAGCGGGCCGGGTGTTTCTAGAAACGGTTTGTCGACGTTAACGCTATTTCTACCGCGACCGGTCAAATGACCGTTCTTAAAATTTCGTTTAGAATTTCATATATGCAACGTGATTGCATCGCTTTTAAATTTCACGAGTTTTCCTAAAATATTGAAAAATGTATTATACGTATATTTTAAAAAAAGTCGTGAAATTTAAAGGCGATGCAATTAAGGTGAGTTGGGGTAAGTGCGCGGTTGAGACGAAATTTTCTAAAGTATGGTTTTTTCTCTTATTTATTTTTTTTTAAATTACTGTAAAGTGCATATACGAAAATTCGAAATTTGTGTTTACTCTCCTTCCAGGAGCTTCAAAATTTTTATCCAAAATAGAAACTTTGGCAACATGACTTTCAACTGTACTTTATAGATGCATAAGGTAATTTAAAAGAAATAAAAAATAAATAATAGGAAAAGCCATACTTTAGAAAATTTCGTCTCGACGGCGCACTTACCCCAACTCACCTTACGTTCTATATAGGAAATTCTAATCGAAATGTTGAAAATGGTAATTTGACCGGTTGGTAGGAATAGTGTTAATCCTTTGAGGGGCGCATTAAATCTAGTGGACGGATTTCAATAAAATTTGATGTGGAAGGGTTTTTGCTGATGCTTATTACGATATTAGAGTGATAATTTTGATCTCGGGGCTGCCAACTGTAAAATTCGTTATTTCATGGTTTCGATGCCTTCAAACAAATTTCGTTGAAATGATCTTTATTTTTATTGAAAAAATACGCCAGTTACCCTCTTAGAGGTACCCAGAGCTAACGGCGTGGACATGGAGGAAAGAAAGGATTCTTTAGCAACAAACTCAATGAATTTATATTGGGCATCACCATTTTATCCCATGTTTTTCTACCAATCACCCCCTCCGGAGTAGATGGAAGTTTACATTAGATATTAAAATCGAGATCAGCGATATGAAAAACCTCGGAATATAAATTCTTTTTCGCGAAATTATACAAATTTAGGCATGACCATTTGTACCCCATATTTATCTCTCTATTTCTCGGAAAATTCAACTTTAAAAGAAACGCTGTACAAATTACATGGTCTTTAATTATTACTAAACAATATTTAAAGAACCGTAGACGAATTCCTTTTTTTCTGGTCGTGGCCCAATTGTCTTCAGAAAACTAACAATTTTTCGGAATTTAATCGCTCGCAACATTTACAAAATTATTTCCTTCCGCATAAAAACTACCAACGCGTATTCAGTAACTAGTTGGAAGGCTTAGAAGTAAAAAAAATTCTATTCCAAATTCCAAAATATATTGACCGAAATATATTGGAAAAAGTGAAGAAAACCCACTGTATCCTGTACGATACACTGCTCCTGAAAGGGTTAAACGATGCTCTGGAACGAACATTTGCAATTAGTCGTCCTCCTCACCAGAGGTTAATCGGTAGTCGAAATTTAATTTCAACGCTCGCACGAAATCGTTCCTTATCTCCATCCGACGCGTTGTCGCGCGAAGGCGGGCACGCCAGACGTCCCCGACGAGTTTATTACGTCCGTGAAAGTGACACAGAGGGACGAAGGGCGAAGTGAAGACGACAAGGAGCACCAGGTGGTAGGGAGAGAAGGGGTGGGCGTACCGAGATCGCGTAGCACATTCTCGCCGACCGGTAAAGTGGAATCGATAATGACGTGGTTCTCGATAATTATACGGCGACGGTGGACTTTTCTTTTATCCTGCGCGGATAATCAAGCGTAATCAAGCGCGGTGCACGACGACGAACGACGATGGGGCTCAGGGTGAATTGAAAAGGAGACGTTCCCTCTCAAGAGGGGTAACGGCGACGAGAAAAATTGTTTTGTTGCCGGCGCGTCCGACGGGACGGATGCGTTTGATTTTATTGGACCAGTTGATCGATTATGGGGGAGATCGTGGAATGTGTCGGTAGTTGTCGTAAATTAATGGCGCGGATCTCGAGCCTGCCCACGGCGAAAAAGGAATTCGTCGGCCCGCGAGGTGTATTACGAAAGCGCGCCTACACGTGGACGCGAGAAAAATATTTATGTTTCACAGTGGTATTAATGGATGGGGACGCGGTGGTATTAATTAAATCTTACTTGCTTTATGCCTCCTCGAGTTCCAGGAAGGCGTCGTAAATGCTCGCGCCGAAGGTAAATGCAGTGCTCGCGGCACCGCGCGAGAGATTTTCAGATTTGGAAATTTCGAAATGTTCTCGGGGCTTCTCGTAGGAGCGAGAGAATTATTTTGGGTGAACTCGAGTGGCGCCGTGCGAAGCGTGGAATTTATTTCGGTAGTATAATTTTACGTAGTGCAATAATTCTCTCTTGCGGCGAGAAACTGCAAAGACTCTCGACGCGCGAATATTTAGCATAAGTCTATGCGTCGCGGATGCTCGTAAAATCTCGTATTCGGGAAGGACCGGAGAACTTCTCTCCGTCGTAAAGCAAAGGAGACGGGTGGAGAAAATAAAAAGTTCGGCCAGATTAGAAAGCAATGGCGAAATTACGATGGAAGGAGTATGGAGAGGCGACAAATGGCAAGGACCGTTTTTTCGAATATCGATTTTCGAATGGAAATTTATTTGTCGATCGAGATACCCCGTTAGACGCCGCCCCCGTCGATAGATTTACGCTTCGATTGGCGCCATTCAGCATCTTACCGAGGATCCTCTTTCCTCGTTGCGCGCCTTAATTCGATACTTTTAAACGCCACCAATTGTACAATTAACGGTGTAAGTCCGAGGGCGGCTCGTTATTCAAAGATCGAGGCCCACGTAAATTAAGGACCGTCTGCTAGATTTCTAATATAATTTAACAACGAATTAGGGACACACGAAAATTTCGAAATCCCTTTCCACCGGTTCCTACCGGCTCGCGAGCAAGTCCGGCGAATTTATATTTAAGCGAATTCCTCTATTATTGATTACACGTTGCCACCAAGAGAGCGTAAATCTTCGAGCGGTTCTCTCCGATAGACGGTGACCCTCTTTCGAGAGAGTCGTCGAAATTATCGAGAGACAAATCTCGCGTTAGGGGTAACGAGTGGTTCTTTCTCCGACAGGCGATTTGTTTCCTACTTCCTTCTGGAACTCTTGCTGGGACTATCTGGAGAGCTTCTGCGAGGCGAGGAGGAGCCTGGACGAGCTGAGAGCGCAGGAGGATCCCTTGGTGCATTTTCTAAGCCTGAGACAAGCCGCTGCGAGACACTCGCCTTCGTCCTTGCTGCTTTTACCGGTGAGTCGACGAATATTTTATAACTGTAGATATCATCTAGGAAATTCGTGCGTCGAGTTTCCTCAAAATTTGGTAGGCCACTGGTGGCTCACCGTGTCTTGGAAAACACGTTCCCTCGAACGATAATCGGAAACGGAAAGACGATATAATCGACGATTCCCATCACGAGCCATTCGTCACGATCACCGCGTCCGAGCCGGCACGTGCGCCATCTCCACACAATGAGTTCTCATCCCGATTTAACTGCCTTCACCCTTCACCCTCGCCCTTTCTCGTCTCTTCACGACCCGTATCCGCTCCTCCTCACCTTTCTCCTCTTGCTTTTCTCCACTCTCTCCTCTTCGGACTCCCCACATTCGGTGAAAGTCTTATCTATCCGCGTGCCATGACGCAACGTCTCGAGAGACGCTTCTTATTCACTCGACCTTTAAACATCTCGAAGTCTAGGGCGCGAGACGTAACCAACCCACTTGGATCTCCATTATCCGAGAAAGAAGTGTCCGGTGAAACGAAAGGGAGCTACTTGCCGACGAACGATCCCTCATCCTTTCGTCCCCTTAGGACCGAGCGCTTTTTACGTCTCAATCGTTCGCTCGCGCCGTAAGTGTCGATCGGCCGTCTGCGGAATTGTCTTTAATTACTTCTCGATGGCCTCCTCTAGCTTAACGCCCTCTTCGGCATCTCTTTCGCGATGCCTTCTCGCCATTGTGTCCCGCTTGCTCGTAAACCTTCGCTCGGAAGAAGTGTACGAATGGGGCGAGGACGAGGTGAAAGAAGAGAGAGAGAGAGAGAGAGAGAGAGAGAGAGAAAGGTGAGAAGGTTCGAGAGAGGGTGGAAAAGAGAGAGAAGGAAAAGGAAGGAGACAGACTGGACGGAGAAGACACTTGCGTGAAAGAAGAAAGAAAGAGAGAGAGAGGAGAGAGAGAGAGAAAAGGTGAGAAGGTTCGAGAGAGGGTGGAAAAGAGAGAGAAGGAAGAGGAAGGAGACAGACTGGACGGAGGAGGCACTTGCGTGAAAGAAGAAAGAAAGAGAGAGAGAGGAGAGAGAGAGAAAAGGTGAGAAGGTTCGAGAGAGGGTGGAAAAGAGAGAGAAGGAAAAGGAAGGAGACAGACTGGCCGGAGGAGGCACTTGCGTAAAAGAAGCAAGAGAGAGAGAGAAGGAAAAGGAAGGAGACAGACTGGACGGAGGAGGCACTTACGTGAAAGAAGAGAGAGAGAGAGGGTGGAAAAGAGAGAGAGAAGGAAAAGAAAGGAGACAGACTGGACCGAGGAGGCACTTACGTTGTCTGGTACCGCGCGGGTGCTCCGCAGCTCTTGAGAGTGTGGGTGCACCTGCGTGTTTCAACCAACCCGCGCGTGTGCGTGTTCATTGTCGGCGTCCGTGAGATGAGCTACGGTGACGCGGTTGTAACGGGTATAATGATCGGTGCCCGAGAAACGACTCTTCCCAACGCGACGAAGGGATCGACCTCGACTTTAACGCCGCCTTCCTTGAAATATAGACTCCCGGCTTGTAAGTCACGCAGGTGCTCTCTCCTCTCCCCTGCCACTCGAGAGAAGGTCTCATCAGACGCGAGAGATGCGCGCCCCGGATTGGTCAAGCCGGCCGGTCGACCGGCTCGTTCCACCGCGTTGGTAAATATAGTTCGGGCCTCGGTGATACACAGTTAATTGATAAAGGATCCTTCGATTCATGGCTTCGGGCGATGAGACTGGGCGGATTCGAGAGCACGGTAGATTTTCCAGGATACGCGGAGGTAATCGTCCGCGTAACGAGATCCTTCTCGGCTGCCTTCCAAGTTTATACCGCCCGTTGGACGGTTTTACTCCCTTATTTGTTTACTCCGCTCGTGAGAGGAGCCCAACGAGACACCCAGCTCTCGGGAGGTGCCCGTGAAGTTTATATCCTGTCTTCTCGCGCTTACGCGCTCTCCATTACTTTATTTTTCTCCTCTTTCTCCCTTTCCTTTTCCTCTCTTTCCTATCTTACGCTCCACCGCGACGTGGTCTGGGCTAACGAGCGTGCTCCACTGAGAAAGCAATCTCCGGCTGAAGTTTAGGGCTCTCTGTGACACGACGTTGAGCAAGCGATCGTCGTCGAGACGCTCGTAGCACGACTCCTCCCAACTCCTCCTTCCGAGTGAAATCGAAAGGCTCGCTTCGGTAGGTTCGTCCAAGACTGGATGTCGCCTGAATTAATCGTCTACTCTTCTCAAAGGTCGAGTTTGCGAAGTTTCGAGGTAACGCGAGAAGCGATCTTCTCTTTCGTCGCCCGTTGTACGAGTGACCGGTGGTTTTCTCGTCGTCGCGAAATTTCACCTACCTCCGCCTTATTCGAGCACCTGTAAACACGGATGCCAGTGGTCTGCCTACGCTAAGTGTCCAGCGAATTGTCCGATGCCTTGTCGGACGTGGGTGGCTCACGAGGACTACGTGGAGTTCGACGAAGGTGCCGGTGCCTCTGTACTTGTTAGCGCCGCGAATACTCGCGTCAGATCGAGCCTGGAATGGCTCGACGACGAGAGGACGCTTGCCCTCGTTAGACGCGAGCTTCGAATGTTCGCTCGGTTCATTGAACGCGAGCCAGTCCCGAGTTCGCCAAAGCCGTTACTTTCCGTTCGCGCAGATTTTCTGCCGAAAAGCATTTTTGTCTGAACTTCCGTATCCGACCCTTGTCCGATCTTAATAAAATTGTACAGGTAAGTAGCGTTTACTAAATCCAGTCGAACGCCTTAAGCGCGAATTTAAGGAAACGCCTGCTTTCCGAGATATTGAATTTTAAAATTACACGATTAATTCAACAATTTTTGAAATTTTTGTGTAAATTTAATCGTGTAATTTTAAAATTGAATATCTCGGAAACCAAGCGTTTCCTTAAATTCAAGTGCATTTAATAAGTGCTACGTACCAGTAAAATTTCTTCTCCACGACGATCGGTGAGAGAAATTGAGCAGAGAGGACACGATCGATTCGTTCATTAAAAATTAGAATTATCCCTCGTCCGACACGATCTCGAAGCTATTATCATGCGCGAGGAACAACGCAGCTCGCCCGGCGCGTATTAAAATTCTACGTACGAAGGCACCGATCGTAGGATAGATAGTATCGTATTTTTCCATGCACGTCCCTTTCGCGAATACCTCCTGACTCTATGCAAGCGTCTATAAATAGGGATGGGTCGATGTACACGAGAGACTCGCAAATGTGCAGGACGAGCGACCAATCGAAGAACCTCGTTGCCACTGTTCTAATCACTCTGTTCGCAAAATCACCAGGCATTTGCAAAACGCATAGAAACTTTCGGGTTTGTCTCTCTCTTTAACCGTTTTAGCGCCACGCAGCGCGATCGCGCTGTTCGCGTACTGTGCTGAACTGTGTCTCGCGATGTTTGGTCACGATCGTCAATTCGCAACGCGCTTGGTTTCGAATGTAGCTCGTCGCGAGTCATATCGGAGCTTCCTCTCGTAATTACTATTCTTTTTTCCTTCTTTTTCAAACAATCGTAAACTTTTGAGTGTTTAGTACATAGACTTATACTCATAGACCGAGCGTTCTGTGAGAAACGGTGAAGACAACATGAAACGAGAGAGCAATACTGAGAGTGAGTCTGTCTCTGTCTAACAGGAGCATTGGTGGGGGGAATAAGGAAAAAAGGAGAAGAGCATACGTTTACGCGTATAAACGTTTAAACGTATATGAACGTATGCTCGCGTTTAAACCATAGACTTATACTCATAGACCGCGCATTCTGTGAGAAGCGTTGAAGACAACATGATACGAGAGAGCAATACTGGGAGTGAACCTGTCTCTGTCTAACCGGAGCGTTGGTGGGGGGAATAAGGAAAAAAAAGGAGAAGAGCAACGTTTAAACGCGAGTATACGTTTAAATGTTTAGACGCGTAAACGTATGCTCTTCTCCTGTTTTCCTTATTCCTCCCACCAACGCTCCAGTTAGACAGAGACAGGCTCACTCCCAGTATTGCTCTCTCGTATCATGTTGTCTTCAACGCTTCTCACAGAATGCGCGGTCTATGAGTATAAGTCTATGGTTTAAACGTTGCTCTTCTCTTTTTTTCCTTATTCCCCCCACCAACGATCCTGTTAGACAGAGACAGGCTCACTCCCAGTATTGCTCTCTCGTTTCATGTTGTCTTCAACGCTTCTCACAGAACGCTCGGTCTATGAGTATAAATCTATGGTTTAGTATAACGTTTCTGATATGATCGATGAAATTAAGCGCGTGCGGCATATATTTCGACGATAAAAAAGAGAAGCGCGATCGCGTCGTTCAGCATTTCTCACAGATAAATGAACGAAGCGCTGTCGCGCTGAATGGCGCAATCCGACACGGATTTTTAAGCTGACCGTCCATTAGGTCAGTCAAGGAGCGCGGCGCGGCGCGGAGCAGTACCGTGTTTGAAAAAATACATGTAAATGAATATACGTATACGGGTGAAATATCATCAAAGGACCGGAAACATACGAATGCGGCGCCATACAGCGATATTTCACCCGTATACGTATATTCATTTGCATGTGTTTTTTCAAACACGGCACTGCTCCGCGCCGCGCCGCGCTCCCTGACTGACCTAATGGACGGCCAGCTTTAAATGCTCTTGCCACTAAAACGGTTGAAACGAACAACGTGAGCACGATGAAAATGTCTCCGAGCGAAAGAAACATTTCGTCCCGATTTCTCTCTCTTCGACTCGATTCTTCGTCCAGTTCGACTTCGGAGTCCCCGGAGCGAATTATATTGGACGGGTCCCGTCAAAGCGTTCCGTGGGCGTGCACGCCAATTCCGCGCACGTTCGACGCTTGCTATTCTCACCATATGGCGCCCACCGACGACCAGCATGGGCGGCTATGACATTGTACGAGGGCGCGCATTAAGGAAGGAAGGCAATCCCCGTGGAAGCGAGTCGCGAGGCAGACGCGCATGCTCGGCCAGTTCTCATTGTTTCTCGACGGTAAGTCGCGGAACGATCGAGTGATTTACGAGGGCTGCTCCACGTGGAGAGCGCACGGTGGTCGAGTTCCGTTCGCGGCAATAGAGACGCACCCCTTGCTAGAACGCGCGCGCGCCCTTTGCGAGGAAATTGATGAGCGCCGTAGAGGAAGGCATCAACGGTGTTAATTTAGAGATAACTCTGAAGGATGACGGGTGCGAGTAAGTCGTTTGAGTTTATGGAAAGAAAAGTTTAAAGAGAAGAAGAGAGAAAGAGCAGGTTGAGTTACCTTGAAATTAGAATTTAAAATAAGTATCTTTTCTTCCACGACTTAAAGCGTTTGAAATAATGATACGGGATAATACGCGGCACAAAAGCTTTTGGACTTATTTGAAAAACGACGCTAGAGTACGTTTCAATGGGATACTTGGGTCTTTAAAAGAAGAAAAGGATAAATAAATTTTGCAAACAAACATACGAGGTCGACCGTTTCAGGTGCTCGTATGCGAGGTAAAGTGGATCGAGAGGACCTAACGAGCGAAGATCGAAGAAGAATCGAGTACTCCCCTTCTCGTCGATCTTGAAACGTGCACGCCTCGTTTCTTCGCTGAAATCGAAAATTAATAATCGGCTCCTCGCGCCGCGGACAAGGTTGCGCAACGCATAATTTCGTAATCGTTCGGCATCCTCTCTTCTCCGTGTCTCTCACAAGAGCGCATCCTCCTCTGGGGAGAACGCGAGACCTCCTCTGTCATTGTCCTCATTATTGCTACCGGTATCTTAGCGCGTTTATCAATCGAGATCGGCCCCCCGGGAGGGATCGCACTGGCCGGTTATTATCAATTCCTTACGTAATAATCATCGGCCGGGCTCGAGAGTACCGAGGAAGTGCAGACCGTGCCCTAGGAGGGATAACAGTTATTAAAGAGAACGTCCCTTCGTTATCGAGGGATTGGCCGAGCTCGCGTGTGCTGAACGTGTGCGCGCCTGTTCAATCGCAGGATGCGAGGAGTCTGCTCCACCCTCGCGTCTCAATCCATCGAATACCGCGCTTCCGGCCTTTCGAGTATTTTTCTCCCCTTGGTATCCACGGGTGGTATCGTTCCTCGAGTACACTACGTCACGAGGACTTGTCATCTTCCGCGGTGAAACGAGGAAGTGACGAGATACGATCGATGATAATCCACTCGAACGCGCTCAGACAGCTGAGAATTCTCAAGAATGATTCACTGAAAAAGTTGTATCCTCATCTTAAGAATTTACCACTTAATTTTAGAATATTTCTTACTGAAATAAGCAACAGGAGGATCTTCTTAATTTAAGAGTAGAATGTTCTAAACTGATTCCTCTAATCAAATATTCTTAACAGATATTCTTATCAGATATTCTTAACATAGCTTGGTAGACAATTTGTATGGATATATGTCGTATATAATTATTGGAAACAAAACTCTTAATGAGATGCTTCACTCTTCATATTGTCGAAAATTACATGGCGCATATCTTGAAATCGGAATTGGTTAAGAAATGTAGTCACGAGAGAAGGTTACATATATACATGTATTTCTATCGCTTGTAAATATCTCCATTAAATTGCCCAAATCCTCTTCTTCTAGCCACTTCGTCATTTCCTTATCCATACTTTTTGCACAATACAGCACACAAAATAATATAGTACTCAAAATTACGCAGAATTGCAAGAGGAACAAGATACAGGCATCGACATGTGCCGCACGCGATGTGTAACCTAACTTAACCGAATACCGACACGCATTGTGTCGCGACATTCAGATGGATTATTAAGAATATATTCCAAAAACCGTCATATCGATAAGAAAATATTCTCATCTATTAAGAATATCTATTAAGATGAATGATTAAGTTTGTATTTTAAGAATACAATCTTTTCAGTGTTGTATTAGGTCTAAAGGAAAGTTCTGTTGTTTTTTTCTAAAGAAAAAACAAAATAATTTGTGTGGCACCCAAACAGAGAGTTTGAAGGTCGCTTCTGTGTAAGTTAACGTGGGATTTGTCCTGATCATACTGTGTAGCACTTCGTCATTGACATCTGGGTTCATCTTTCAAAGAAAAATCACCCGAACGAAATTTCCAAACACGTGACACAAGCTTTTTTGTCTCCATCGCGTTATTCCCTTTTTGGAACTCATACAACGTACAATGTCTTAAGTGCACTTCTTCTTCACTCATGTTGACAGTTTTACAAGTTTAAAAAAACTCACTAAAACACGAAAAAATGTGTATAAATCATCAATCATATACTAATCTAACTGTTTAAACCGGTTTCAGTCGGATCAGAATTCTTGCTAAGGATCGACAACGCATAAAAGTGCACGTGTTCGAAAACGACAGAACTTTCCTTTATACCTAATACAAGGGGCAGAAGATCCTAAAGGAGAAAGAAAATTTGTCAGCAAGTCGATCGATAGCTCTATCGAGATCGCTCGAATAGGTTCACTTTCTAAAAAAGTTTCAATCCGAGAATGAGCGCCGTCTCCGTGAAGGCAGAAACCCACGCGACGATACGCGAGCTCGCGAAGATCCCTCGAGAAACTTTCACGATCTTACGCAATCGTGGACCGAATCGAAGCAGGCTGATTATGCGCGTAGCGAATTTATTCGTATTTATGTTTGTTAAGCGAACGCGTCGAGGTGTTCCTGTCGGGCGATCGAAAGCAGAAAATACTGGAGAGTTAACGGTACAATCCGCTCGAGCGGAATCGTCGTCGTGGTGGACACCGGCGCGCCAACTCCAGAGACCGCAAGAAGGTCTGCCTCTCGACGCGTCTCGTGGATGACGAACGATCTCGCGTCGACATCGATAATCGTTCAATAGGATTTTGACGTGAGTTGACGTGTCGTGAGCCTCAGTCTCTCCGCGCTAAGGTTCGCCTCGCTCGAGAAGTCTCGTACAATCGGAATCGTGAAACTTTTGCGATAGGACCTGTAGTAAGCGTGGTAAGAGGTTAGTAAAGATGCACAAAGGTAGGATGACTAAAGAGTGCATACGTAATTGTTTAACAATTGTATATTGAATATGGAAAAGCAAGTTAGGTTAAACGACGTAAGTATTACAATATCGGAAAGCAGGCACTTTTTCGGTGTAATCTTGCAGGACCCTTCGTTCGTCCGAGTAAGCGCGTTCTGGAAAAGAAAACACGTTGAAATCGGTTATTATACCAAGGTGGTATTAAGATTTCCGCCTTTATAACAGAAATCTGAGGTAAGAAGCTATTGATCGTCGGTTAATTTTTCTCTCGTTGGGACGGACGAAGATTCGCTCGTTCTGCGTCTCCATTTCAAGAGATTCTTAGGCGTGCACTTATTTCGTCGTTACGGCTCCACTTTTCCGAGCGATGTGCTCGAGCGATAGTTAAGTCGCACGATTGAATATTCACTCGTGGCATCCGGAGCACGCCGACAGGCTGCAGGCGAAATTGGTATTTGATTGCGAGTTCGCGCGAGAGACGATGATGGACCGGATGATGAACTCTCGCGAGCACGATGGACGATCCTAGGCTGAATGTGAAAACGACGGTTGCGTAAAAAATCGCCTTATATCCCTCTCGTGATACGTAATACGACGGGATGCGCGAATCGTCTCCTTTGCGCGGAACAATTTGCGCTTCAATTTGCTTCGCGAGCTCTCCGCGAGAAACCATTCTCGCACTTTGTTGGGCAACGATGGAGATCTTGTTCGTTACGAGGTGTCCTTCCACGAGTACTCTCGCACAGGAGACTTAAAACCGGTACGATTTTGATACCGATATTATGCGAGCAGAGCTCTACCGAAACCGATATTATACCGAACCCAATATCAGTACACTGAAAAAATTGTATTCTCATCTTAAGAATTTACCACTTAATGTTAGAACATTTCTTACTAATAAAATAAGGAATAAGAGGATCTTCTTAACATAGGCCGGTAAAAAATTTGTATGGATATATTTGGTATATAATTATTGGAAACAATACTCTTAATGAAATGCTTCACTCTTTATATTGTCGAAACTTACACGATCCATATCTTGAAATCGAAATTGGTTAAGAAATGTAGTCACGAGACAAAGTTACAATTCATTCTTCTTCTTTTCAATTCAAATCTTCTTTCAGCCACTTCGCCACTTCTTTTTCCATACTTTTTGCGGAACACAGCATACAAAATAACACTGTACACAAAATTACGCAGAATTGCAAGAGGAACAAGATACAGGCATCGACATGTGCCGCACGCGATGTATAACCTAAGTTAACCGAATGCCGACACGCATTATGTCGCGATATGCTTATCTATTAAGATGAATTATTAAGTTTGTATTTCAAGAATACAATTTTTTCAATGTACCGAAGCCGATATTACCGAAAACTAAAATAAATACCGACGTATTCTTGGTTCTTTTAGCGTTGAAATAGTAAGCTAAGAACACGTTCGTTTTAATATATCATTATGCGTGTATTACGTGTAAATTTTAATTTGTACAAGGGTATAATACCGATATCTTACATTTCGGTAGAGGTCTCTAATTTGTAGAAGAGCATAACCGAAGGAGAAGTTTCGGACGAGCTTTGCATCGTCGAACGTAATTTCAACCAATACTCTTGCTCCACTGCAAAAAGAAATTTCGAAACGAGACTGCCACACCGCCGGTGGCATTCATCGTCCGTCAAGGTATCGACACGCACAACCGATATATCTCTTCTGCAAGATAAATTACGCTCTTCTATCCGGAGCCGGATAATTTCCACAAGCCTCCCGGTACTTAGTCCCCGCTTAATGACTCTCCACCGTGCGTTGCGCGAAACGAGAATCGAAAACGTGACTCCCTAAATTAATTAATTCCGCGGCTGATGAATCGCGCCGGTATCGAGAACGTGTCGCGAGCCATCGGATTATCCCGCCGCCATCGTCGCGAACGGACAGAGGAGAGGAGATTCGAAGGATATTTTATCGTCGACAACAATATTTTATAGGGAACGTGAGCGCGTCGAGTTGCCCTCTCCAGTGATAAAGTAAGGAAGTCGAGGCGAGGACGGTAAGAGGAGACGAGAGAGCACGTGGTGGGCAAGAAGAAGAGGAAGAGGAACTTCTCGATGCCTCTTGAGATCGATCCGCGGCATCGACGTGCGTCTGCCGGTGGACCGCTTGGAATTATCCGTCGATCAATTAATTACACCTTGATAATTGGCCGCATGCCGCTCGCGAACCGCAACCGCCCAGACCGCGGCCGTCCGTACAAAGTCTCTCGCAAAGTGTTATTTTATTCGATCTCTGTTCTCTCTCTCTTTCTCTCTCTCTCTTGCCAGGCAATTCTCTCGGCCTTTCTCTCCCTCGGGGAATGAACCATCCAGCCGATCTCCCCATCGACGCGCTTGTCGCTCGCTACGGCGTCGATAAAACGATCGGGCAGGGAGATAAGTCTGTTAAAATAATAGACGCACATGGGCACGCGGATACCCCTGGTGAGAACACTTCGTACGACCGTAAGGAAGAGCGTTCGGTATAGATTTCTCGAATCCACAGAATTCACTTCCAACGTAAACGAGCTCAACAAATTCGCGAGTTTCGGCGATGAAGGGAAATCCCTAAATCAAAGTGAAGATGCGCGCGCTAGGCCATCTGTACAGGTCACTCTCTAATTGTAAGACCAGTCCGCTCGCTGGAGGGCCGTTGGTCCTCGACGAGCCTAATAACGATGTCGCGATGTTCGACTGTCCTTTTGGTCGAGCGCGATATTGGCGCGCATGACGTCGCAGAATCATCGAACGAATGTCGATACATATCGACACCTACATGAGTCGGTTTCCTACAGTGATATAACAATTTCGAAATTTAGGCTTCGTAGTGACGTGCCTTCCTTCGTTTGTCGCTCGCTCTGGCGTCGATAAAACTGTCGGGGAGAAAGATAAGTGTGTTAAAATAATAGACGCACGTGGGCACGCTGATACTTCTGGCGAACACTTCGTACGAGCGCAAGGAAGAGCGTTCGGTATAGATTTCTCGAATCCACAGAATTCACTTCCAACGTCAACGAGCTCAACAAATTCGCGAGTTTCGGTGATGAAGGGAAATCCCTTAATCAAAGGGAAGATGGGTGCGGGTATGAAACGATTTATTTATTTTGCCATCTGTACAAAGTCACTCTCTAAGACCAGACTGCTCGGTGGAGGGGGGCCGTTGGTCTTCGACGAGATTAGCAACGACGTCGCGATGTTCGAGTGTCTTTTTGGTCGAGCGCGATATTGACCTAGGTTGTGTTCTGAAATTCACTGCCAGTACTGAAAATCTATAGTACACGTGATATAAACTATATATTTCCAGTACTAGCAGTGAATATCGGAACACTGGCGCGCAAAGACGCGTTCATGGCGCGCTGGACGTCACAGAATCATCGAACGAATATCGATACATATCGATACCTACATGAGTCGGTTTCCTACACTGAAAAAATTCTATTCTCATCTTAAGAATTTACCGCTTAATTTTCGAATATTTCTTTCTAAAATAAGCAACAAGAGGATCTTTTCAATTTAAGAGTAGAATGCTCTAAACAGATTCTTCTAATCAAATACTTTTAACAGACATTCTTATCAGATATTCTTAATATACCCTGGTAAACAATTGTTATGGATATATTTCGTATATAATTATTAGAAACTCAATGAGATGCTTCACGCTTCATATTGTTTACTACATCGGTTTACTACACTGATATAACAATTTCGAAATTTAGGCTTCGCAGTCGCGTGTCGTCGTTCGAGGGAGGGATGCGCGCTACTTGCGCTCACTCGCGCGCTTCGAACGATTCGCGTACGGACGATCGTGGACGAGACGGGGTCGCATTACTTTGCGCAAGTGAAGCGAGTGGAAAGAGGAAGGGACGGACGGACGGACGGGCTCCTTTCTTGGTCAGGCCCCAGTGACGCGCACGATAGTTTGTAACAAATCCCGTCGTTGGTCGAGAACGAAATAATAAGAGGAGCGTATTTGCCGGGCAGATGATAAATTCGCAGAGCGCGAAGTCCCCGGGACTTTGAGATTAATTAAACCGCGACGTCAATTAAAACTTATTTAAATGAGGACCCCTGGCAGGCGAGCGAAGTGAGGCGAAATGAGGCGAACCGAAAGCGAACGGAACGAACGAGAGACAGCTGGTGGTTCGCTGCGCCGAACCGGGGCGTGGAATTTATGACGTCTCGTGAGAGAGTATTCAATTACCCTCGCCCCGATGTCACTGAAGTCGCGGGCCTGTTTATCGAGACTCTCTCTCTCTCTCTTTCTCTCTCTTTCTCTTTGCTCTCGTGCAGTTGGACTTTTATCGTACCGCCGCACCCTAGGCAATATACAGGTGTTTACGGAAAAAATTAAATACCTTTCGATTGGCTTGGAACTTCAAGACGACTTTTCTTCTTACCTGTAAAGAAAGTTTCTCTGTACGTAGAAAGTAAGAAGAAACACTCGGTTAATTGGTACACATTACGGGAATTAAGAAAGATATTTCTACCCTTAATAATGCGCGCGGGTTACAAGAAGAATTTAAATATGATATAATAATGAAATACCTTTCGATTGGCTCGGAACTTCAAGACGACTTTTCTTCTTACCTGTAAAGAAAGTTTCTCTGTACGTGGAAAGTAAGAAGAAACGCTCGGTTAATTGGTACACATTACGGGAATTAAGAAAGATATTTCCTCGCTTAACAATGCGCGCAGGTTACAAGAAGAATTTAAATATGATATAATAATGAAATACCTTTCGATTGGCTCGGAACTTCAAGACGACTTTTCTTCTTACCTGTAAAGAAAGTTACTCTGTACGTAGAAAGTAAGAAGAAACATTCGGATAATTAGTACACATTACGGGAATTAAGAAAGATATTTCCTCGCTTAATAATGCGCGCGGGTTACAAGAAGAATTCAAATATGATATAATAATAAACAATCGGCGGGAGTCAGGAAAACTTCAAATTAGATCTTATGCTCGAATATTGCCTTTCTCAACTTCTCACGTCTCGTACCTCTTTGACGATGGTCAATCGCGAATTACGTTCGTCGATAACGTTGTTCGTTCAATTATTTTCAAATCGAAGAATACCACGATTCTTAAACCCATAAGACTCGTCAGAATCGCGTAACAATGAAATCTCTCCACTCTCCAAATCCTTCCAACTTTTCTCATTCGCAATTAGCCCTCACCGTCGTTTCACTTCGTTCCCTATATCAGCCGAGTTTCTTTCCCTCCTCGCATTGCCCTCTTTACCTCGCGTCTACCTTGGCGTCGTTTTCAAGGTCGCTCCTCTGGTATAATCGTTCGGTGCACCGCGTCGAGTATGACGCTTGTCTTATAAATTCATCCTGCGTACGCGTTGGACAAAGAAGTCGTGATGGAGAAGAGGTGGGATACGGAGTAGAGGCGCACCTAAGAGGGTTGGAGACGAAGAAGGACGCGGAGGGAAGGAGCACGACACGCGATGTGGTCCCACTGTGGGGCCCCGGGAGAGAACGAACGAAAGGAACTCACGGAGAATCGGGTCCCTTTAGTCGGATAGCCGCCACCGCCAAACGATCCGACAATTAATAGCGCGTAGCAAGAAATAACGCATCGCGGACTCATTACGCCCGCCCGTCGGTTACTCCCTAGGATTTATGGTTCCGTGTGGCTGTGAGTCGATGTTCGGCCAGAGAAGGAGAGAGAAGGAGAGTAAATGCGGTAAGGGTGGTGAAGTAAGGGAGAGAAGGGTGGAGGGTAAAAAGTGGACGCTTAAAGCTTATCGGAGAGGAGAGAGGGTTGCCTGGGCATCGATGTGAGGAGGAGAGAGAATGCGCGAAAAGAAAAGAAAGCAAGAAAAATAGCATTTAACGCGTCCTAGGACAGATTCGTCTATTCTGGAGCTGGCTGATTGAAAATCGTGCGTGAAGATCCATAGGCGGAACGAATACCAAAAAAACAAGAGGAACCGCTGTCCGTTCGAAGCAAGAATACAAAATGCATAAGAGGAAAAGAAATGATAAATGCACATGTGATGTGTAAAATACATAAGAGAAAGAGAGAGAAAGAGGAGAGAGAGAGGAGAGAGAGAAGGGTGCAATGGAAACGATGGACAAGAAATGAACCCAGAATTTTTCAACGAGATCAAAAACACCGTTCGAATATATTCACCTTGCCGTTCTCATTACGCGTGCTCACTCATGCGCAAAATACAATTCTCAGCCGTCGATCGTCGAAGAGGTGGAGATTAATTTCCAATAAATCAACGGATGATGGAAAGACGAATAGTTATAAGTAATGGAAAGTCACGAGGTGAAGTAAGGTCCAATGACACTCTTTTACAAATAGATTCTTACTTTCTTCACAGCCACCGCATTCTCCTTCTCGTCGTCAGGAGAAAAGTATCCGAGGTAGTGCGCGGTAGGTAAGGTTCACAATGTGCGAGGAAAGCGGGCCACTTGTGCGGTCCAGTGACACATTTGTTACTCCATTGATTAACGAATCTAGGAAGGAGCGGAGGTAGAGGCTGATCGGTGGGTATGGTGACCTCTTTACGAACGGTGAGTAGCTCTCGAAGTAATGAGAGGAACGCGAAGGAAGAACGACGAGCGTGGAGAGAAAGAAGGGCAGAAAGAGAATGAAAGTAGTGGCTTGCTCCATCGATGCTTTTCGGGTTGCAGCAGGTGCGTGCCGATCGTGATCTTTGGGATGGAAGAGGACGTCGTGAATCGTCGTCGGACTCTGCTGTTCACGAGCGGTAAATAACGTAACGAAAGCCATTAGTCGTACCGCGGTGGTGGCAACGAGTTTCAATGACGTTGACGCGACTTAATCGGCGCGCGACCGTATAATCGTACACTGAGAAAAAAAATGATTGGGTTTACTATATTCTCACAATATTTTATAGTTAAATTTGGTATTGAATATATTTTTATAGTTCACTTAACCATACAAAATATAGTAGAATGAACGAGATTTATACAAATGATTATATTAGTAACTTGTTCTTTGTTCTTGTTACCATATGTATAGTAAAATGTGCTATCACTATGTATGAAATATTCTGGTAATATTAACTATGTAAAATAGTTGCTTTTTTTTACCATTATACATTTTTAACCATGCTATATTTTTAGTTGAAATAACCATAATTTTGGGTAAAACCATAATATAATTGGTTATACTATGCCTCTATCGCAATTATTTGCGACATTATGGTAACATTTACCATAAATATGATATTTCCAATTATAATTTTGTTACTATGTCATTATAGTTAAATGTAGGTATCATATACTTTTCTCTCGGTGTAAATTTCGTCTCAAGGGATGGAGAATATAGAAAGGAAAAAGAGAGAGGAAGTGTTCTCATTATGCACAGAGTTATCGAGGTGTAAAGACTTTGGAGGATCTTCGCGTTCAATTTTGCCAACGACAGATCGCAAATAGGTGCACATTATCGTTTGAGAAGTGTTGAATAATAACCAGGAGGAAATTAATTTTAAATTGATCTACGATGAAAAGGATCGGCAAGCTTACTCTTCAAGGTGCTCGCTTATTTAATTCGTCGGAATGTTATCGTTTCTCCCTTATCCCAGACCATTGATTCGTTCTTCCTTCTTAACACGTTGAACGCCACGTCGTCCATATCTGAGTGACGATTTCAGTACCTGATTATAAATTATCAAAATAGGTGATATAATTGGAAGTATAATTGACACTTTCGACAGTTAACTGAACAGTCAGCAAAATTCAAGGTGACTGGGCTATTGATGTGTTAAATTGAAACAACGAGTTCTCTTCCTGGAGAAAAAACGACCCGGCCACGTTTCACAGGCGCAATGATATTTCGAGGCACGGTATGCGAGAACAATAGCGACCTAAATTCTCGGTTCTCCTCGGATTACCTACGCAGAAATTGGGTGAAATCTATAGGCTCGCATGCCTCGTTAGACTCTCTAATCATTTTCGCGTCTCTTTCCTTCCTTCTCTCGCTTCTCTACAGCTCGAAGTCGAACGTGGGACGGCGGGCCCGTTCGATACGAGACCCTCGATAAATATCGGGGCCGCGCACAATGCGGGACGCGGAATTTCGCCGATCCGCGCCTTCCTTTCCTCTCTCTCTCTCTCTCTCTCTCTCTCTCTCTCTCTCTCTCTCTCTCTCTCTCTTGTCGTGGTATCTCGTCCCATAGAAGTAAGGAAAGGCGCCGCGAGTCGAGTGACTCTCTTTCCACAAAGACGCGCGTAATATGCCAGCGCCGTTCCCTACGAGGGAGGCCTAACGATTACCATAAAAGCGTGCCCAGGACGTCGTCCGCGAGGCACAGCACGAAATAATTACTCGTAGGAGCTGCTGGCCAATTAGTCGCAAAAGCGGCTATCCTCGATCGCCCTCGTCCCAGTTGCTAAAATAATCGACCCTAATCGAGAGGGAACCGATGCTGCTCTCCTCATGCGTGGGAGAAACCAATCGAGCAACCTTCTTTTCCTTTTACTTTCGTTTTTTCTTTTTTGTTTTTTCTTCTTCTCCAGGAGAACGATCTACGAGCAGTAGCGTTGACAAGGTCAGGGCATTTGTTCTAGATCTAGTAGTAAATTGTATCATTTAGTACTACGCGTTGAAGGATCCTTTTTTTATGAAAGAAGACAGAGTATAGAGTTGAACATAGGCATATCCAGTTTGGAGTGCCATCTGTGTACTTGTCACGCCCAAAGCATGCCTCGGAGTATGTTTTATATTAAGAATGTTACTCAAGATGTAATTTTTTCGTCTAATTCTCTGATACAGAATCGCAATCGCCGTTCGATTTGATTGAAGACTATTTTTGTGCTCTTTGCTGCAAAATCTGAAAACGTTAATAGGAATTGCTCGTTTATCGGCAACACTGTCTACCAGCCTCGGTGAAGATCGACGTCAGTTAGGCAAGCTGCACTGGGAGAAAAAAATGGTTGGATTTACTATAATTTCACTATAGTTTATAGTCAAATTCGATGTCAAACATACCTTTATAGTTCACTTAACCATACAAAATATAGTAGAATGAACGATTTATACAAATGGTTATATTAGTAACTATTATCCAGGCTATTATCTTTGTTCTTGTTACCATATTTATAGTAAAATGTGCTATATGAATATAGTTAGTTCTATCACTATGCATGAAATATTCTGGTAATGTTAACTATATAAAATAGTTACTTTTCTTACCATTATATTAAAATATAATACATTACAATATATTTTCAAACGTACTATATTTTTAGTTGAAATAACCATACTTGTGGGTAAAAACATAATACAGTTGCTTATACTATGCCTCTATCGTAATTATTACTGACATTATGCTAACATTTACCATACATATGATATTTCCAACTATAATTTTGTTACTATGCCGTTATAGTTAGATATGTCATATACGTTTCTCTTAGTGTGGAGGTGGTGAAAATTTTTTTCGCGATCGTTCCACCGATTTCCAACAATTTGAAGCGGCTGAGTGGGCGATGGACGCTCAACGTACGATAAGGATGGACCTGGGACGAGTCGAAGTGAACGAGCCTATAAGCCCTCGCCGCACCTGAAATCGTCAAGTTAATTACGTCCCGTAGGTCCCGTTCGAGCGTCAGTTATCGCCGACGTATTCCTAAGAAAATATTTTGCAATTCGTTTGTTAAGAGCCGCAAGCGGATTTCTGCCATCCGTCCTGCCGTTTTATCGGCGCTTACGATCGCGGACGATTATTATCGCGGTAAACTTCTCCACCAGAGGACTTACCTATCCACGTCGTTTCGCGCTTAGGTTTCGCGCGAGTAATTACGAGCTCGCTTACAGGGAGCCAAGGTGCGCGCGCGCGCGATTCCTCACCACTATATCGTGTCTTCCATTTAGAAACGTAATTGTCCGCGAAGTCACGAGCGTGTCCATGAGTCGGAGAGGCCGTTTGGCAATTCGTAGAAGTAGAAAATTTCCTTCGATGGAAAAAAAAAAAGAAGAAAGAAACAAAACGTGGAAGGAAAACGGCAGTCGTGGAGGTGACGCAACGCGAGCGGCCAAGAAGGAATGCAGTCGTAATTATCGCTTTAACGTCTCCTCCGTTGAATACCGTTCGGCATTTCCTCTCCCGTCCGATTATTCGCTTTTCCTTATCCGCGCAGCGTCGACGGAATTCTCAATCTCGCGGAGAGAAAGTTTAAGCAGGAAGGGAAGAGAGCCGGTGGTAAAGAAGTTATTAGGAGTCGTTGTTTTTATTATCGTTCGGATCTGGAGATCGGCACCGGGAGTACCTCTAAACGCGATACTAAAGTCATCGGAGAGAGACCGACGCGCTTCTAACGTGCTACCACTCGCGAATCTTCGATACCGAGCGACCGAGTGGGGGAGAGAGATAAATTTTCGATTATCAGCCGCGATAATTTCAGTCTTTGGTCTCTCCTCTTATCTCGTGGATCTCGATTGGTCGGCGCCACTCACGCGGTAACCGCCCCTGTGCCACCGGTGCTTACTCTCCTCGAGGATTGAAATTTATCGATAGTTATTTTCGTGGTATCGGTAATGGGACGCCCCCTTAGTCGTGGCGCAGACGGAAATTATCGTGCATAATGGAGGATGTAGGAAACGAGAGCGGGTCGTACCCACGCGACGATTATGCACACCGTGTAAATTTATTCGCGCGACACCCCAACTACTCGTGGAACGAGGATCCTGGATTCTCATCGCTTCCATTTCCATCCAACAGCTAATTGATAGAGCGTGACGAGACTCTTTTTCCGATCGTCGATTCACCTGCAAGATTAAATCACACGCGCTTTAACTCTGGCTGCTAAAGGCGTATATATACGCCTTCGCAAGTCCATCAATATATACGAAACGCGTAAATATACGCCCTCTGTATTTTTTTTTACTCTAACACCTTTCTTACTGTAAGTAATTACTGTATAGTAAAAAAATAAAAGTAAAAGTATAACACCTTTATATTTAATTACCGATTGTTATTGAAGGAATGCACAGATTAAGTTAAGTGAATTAAAATAGCTTAAAAAGTTACTGAAGATAAATAAAAAAAATT
Source organism: Tiphia femorata (assembly GCA_944319695.1). Taxonomy (NCBI): domain Eukaryota; kingdom Metazoa; phylum Arthropoda; class Insecta; order Hymenoptera; family Tiphiidae; genus Tiphia; species Tiphia femorata. The sequence continues at coordinate 7,436,611 of OX090899.1, forward strand.
GATATTTTTAATTTATTTGCCATTATTATTTTTTAACACTATTCCTACCGACCGGTCAAATGACCATTTTTAACATTTCGATTAGAATTTCCTATATACAACGTAATTGCATCCCCTTTAAATTTCCCGACATTTTTTAAAATATATGTAAGTACATATAATACATTTTTCAATATTTTAAGAAAAGTCGTGAAATTGAAAAGCGATGCAATTACGTTGTATATAGGAAATTGTAAACGAAATTTTAAAAACGGTCATTTGACCGGTCGTGGTAGGAATAGTGTTAAACCCTAAGAATGGTATCAAATTTACGGATACTGTTTTGGTCACTGTCAGTGGACAACTAGTCGCAGCGACAGACATGCGAAAAATGCGCCGTGCAATATGCTGGAATATGATGGATTTGTCCGAGAGCGCGCCGCAGTCAAAGGGTTAATTTACAACAATTCGGTGAATGAGTTACGAAGCAGCTTGGGACGAAGTCCTACCTCCTCGTCGCGGACGATTTTGCGTGGAATGAAAGGGACCCGCGAGAATCGAAGGCAAGAAAGCTTCGCGTCGACGATTTCACCGACCAGTCTCACGAATTTACGTCCACTCGTTAGAGATCGTCTGCGTTCGTTTGCGAGTGAAGGAGCTTTGTCGTTAATTAGCAGCTCTCGTCGATCCACCGATCGGACGAAATTCACGGCTCAATTGGTGGTCCGAACCCGAGCTATTTCGCCTCGTGCACCTTTTATTTTATTTTACTCTCTGTACTTCGATCTTCGAATCGTGAATATATTTTATCCAACCTTCGTCCCGCTGACTTTCTCTCGGTCACAATAATCGAGTTGGCAATGACACTTTCGTTCATTCGGTACCGACAATTTATTATCTCGTCCTTCGTCGATCTTATCCAGCACGAATAGTGGATGTAATAGTGGGCACACTTTTTCTTCTTTCGTTCGATTTACTTTACTCACGAACCACGATCATCACGATCGTGCTGCTTTTCTTTTTCATGCTCGTTCCTCTTTGGCCTAACGATTACCGAGCTTCCTAGAACCAATGGTTTTTTATTATTAATCGTGACTTGAAATTGTTGCTGCTCGAATCACGGCCTTTAACACGCGTGCTTCTCTCGTCGTTCGAACGAGACTCGTCTGGGTACACGCATAACCGTCGTAACACGACGAGGCACGTCGTGACTAACACGTGTAAAGACATCCTTTGCACGGTAGCGGGCCTGAATCCGCCCCATGCTCCCGGTAGTTTCTTTCCTGAATATAAATACCCTTCCTTTCACTTCCCCTCCAACGTCGAGTTTTCAGAAGAGCTCCCAAAGGGGGGTCTCAGGAAATTCGTGGAATTGTAATACGAGGTAATCACGAAATTGTAATTCACTTATAGTAAATATTGTCAGGATAGTAAATAACGACAGTAATGTAATGTCGAAATTCAGATTGAGCTATCTGATGCGAGATAGCCTCTGCAACGGCCGAATCCTGGTGCCACTGTGTGTTTGTGTGCGTTGTCTGATCTTCTCTCTCTCTCTCTCTCTCTCTCTCTCTCTCTCTCTGTGTATGCGTGCGTGCGTGTGATTTTCATGTCGATTTTCGACAAAGGCCAAGAGAGCCCTCTGTGACTCAAACAAGCAAGAAGGTGTACCTTGCGATGACAGTGTGATTCCTAAACGCAAATACAATAAAGAATTTTCATAGTTCGGACGTGAGAAGTCACCAGAACCTTTCCAAAATCCACGATCCCACAGTAATTGGATTTATTAGAGAAACTAAGTGTACGGTGAGCAAAGGCATATGATAGAAACTAAAGTACACAAAGGATCAGTACACTTCTTAATCCTGTTGCGAACTCACTCACGAACAAACTGAAACAACCGGCCCGTTACCAGCACGCTCGCGACGGCAGATAAATAAGAGTACAGCATATTAACGATTTTAACACTATGCTATCCGGTGGCACCACGTTGGTGCCATGTGTAAAAGAATTAGGCAAGTGCCGGTGACACCACTGTGCTGCCGCGTTCAAAGCTATCGTACGAACGTCAATATTGCGTGTGTTCTGTTTAAGTAACAATAAGTTACAAACATATTAGCAAGTTTTTTGCTTTCACAAAAACTTGTGCCCTTTTCTAATGGCAAGCGAAAGAGAAGAGACGATTATATGTGATGAGTGCACGGACAGCTTGTCCGATGTTCCACTTGAATTTAAGAATTGCGAAGAAATAGAAGACATTATATCTTCAGAAAAACAAAGTGAAGGATCTTTGGACGATTCTGAAATAGGTACACGTATTTCCCAGATCTCCGAAAGCCGCCGGCGTCAAGAGAAAAATGTTTGATAAAACGTGCGGATGGCATAGTGTTAACTAATTTAACTGACACAAACGAGAGCAAGGAGAAACTCGAAAAAAGAATAAACCATTTTCAACTATATAAGCCGTTTAGTTGGATTTTTAATGAAGCCGATTTAAAAGATTATGCCTATTTCGCGATACTATAGATTATAATTCGAATTGTCTCGCGGAGGATAGGATCCTTGCTCTGCTCGAGCCTTGAGTGTCCCACGACGAAGCTTCCTTGGCGACTTCCAAACCTCGTCTCGAGAAGAAGGACGGTAAGGAGGAAGGCGCGAGCTTGTAACGAGAGAATTTAATCTTACCGCCGTCCGCGCCGGATTCGACGAGATACCGTCCGGAATCCACTCTTCGGTTTAATTAAGCTACCGCGAGCGGACGATTTTCTACCTTGTGGATATATACTGCTAAGCTCGTCACGGTCGTGCGCACGGAAGGGTCGAAGCTGTAATTAAAGTTTCTCGGGCGCGTGCGCGAATCTCCCGCGAATGGACGTGAAGAGAGTTATCGCGGATAGGTATAACGAATGTTATCCTCGCTTTTCCGAACATTCAATTACTTTTGTAATGCGACGAGAGAAGAGTGTTTCGGTGAAGCTCCAAGACACGCTTCTATCGAGAAAGAAGGAAAGAAAAAAAGAAAGGGGAGGAGTAGAAGCCCGGACGTCACGTGTCGCCACGAGGATTCTTCACAAAGATCGAGACACACCTTCGGTGAATAATAAACTCGAAACGAAGAATTTTTATCACGTGCGTGGAGAAAGATCCTCGATGCTTCCTTGACATCTCTCGTCAAGCTCCACGAAGTAGTTCTCCAAGCGTACGTAGGAACTTCCCAAAAAATAAGAGAGCGCTCGAGCGAAGTCGATAAATCGGCGAAATAAAATCGATCTCGCTTATCGTGACTTTCTCCTGGAATCGTAGTCGGGATCGAGCGTTGTCCAATAAAATCACGCGCCGTTCTTCTCGCGAACGTGGCAGAGGCGAGGCCGCGAACACGCGCGCGTGTTACCGTCCCGCGTGCTAAAGCGAGAGAAGAGTAGCGCCGTCGGGGGAGGAAATGAAAGTCACTTATTATCGTGGAGAACGGGCACCGGTGGTGGAACATAATCGAAGACGAGAGATGGACGCGTGTCGCGGATATCGTCTGGCAGAGGCAGAGCAGGTTACCTTCATGGGAAACCATGCGATCGGGATGAGGTCGAGCACCGCGCGCCACTCGCCTCGAGGCATTCACGTTCGAATCTCCCGCGTTACTCGAGATTGGCGCGGCGCGCATGCGCCAACTTAGAAATCGACGTTGGATCGCGATCCCGCGAAGATGCTTCTTTATGTAGTAAACCGACTCATGTAGGTATCGATATGTATCGGTATTCGTTCAATGATTATCCGACGTCACGCGCACCGTGAACGCGTTTTTGTGCGCCAATATCGCGCGCGACCAAAAAGACACTCGAACATCGCGACGTCGTTGCTAGGGATGTTCGATTCTGAATCGATCTTCGGAGGAATCGATTTTTTCTATTAGACAAATTGATATCTGTATCGATTTTGCGATGTTCGGTTTTAAAGCGAATCGATTTTTTTAGGTTCGCATCGATCTTTTTTTTTTTTTCTTTTTTTTTGCGCTTTCAATCAAAGACGAATGAGACAATAAAGACTGATTCTTCTTTTTATCCTTTTCTTCAAGCTATCAAAAGCTTCTTAACTTCTAAATTAATGGTCGTCGATTCGCCAACGTTTGTGGCTTGTGCTAAAATTTGATCTCAGTTTGAGTACGGAATTGCACTTTAATTAATTTGGCGCGTTTGAATTGTTTTTATACTGTGGGTTACTTCGACGAACTCCGATTAATTTAATCGCCGATTAACTCGCGGGACGACTGACATACAAATTTCTAATAATATAATCCTCGTAGTTTTATGTTAGTCGCCCTATAAATGAATCAACGATTAAATTAACCGGAGTTTCGACGAAGTGGCCCTATAAAAAAAATCGATTTTTATCACAAGATCGCACATCCCTAGTCGTTGCTATTTAGGCTCGTCGAAGACCAACGGCCCTCCAGCGAGCAGTCTGGTCTTATTGTTAGAAAGTGACCTGTACAGTTTGCAAAATAAAATCAACCGTTTTATACCCGCATCCGTCTTCCTTTTGACTTTAGGAGTTTTCCCTTGAGTTAATAATTTCGTGAGCTGCTATAAAATCGCGAGATGCTCGATGATTAACGTCCTTCGAATGATTTCTTCCCATTCGTTTCTCAAATCCGTCGATCCTTCTACCCCGCGTATACAGTTATTACGGAGTCGAAAGCAAAGCCGGATGGTAATTCGATTCTCGCGTGCTCCACGTGCGACCGATAGAGAAACGCTCGAGCGCGCGTGTTCTCGCGTTTTTACGATCCCCGGAGTTCGCAAGAGTTTTCGTAGTAGAGCGTTCATTACCGCTCTCGTTCTCTCACCGAAAAACGATCGCGCGCGATAAAAGTAATCACAGGAGCGAAGCTGGGCCACGCTCCTAGACGAGGTAGAATAGGTTGCACTATCTGAAGAATGTTACGGGCGCGTATCCCGTAGAGAGCAAACTACCGGTGAACGCTCGAATCTCTTGGATAATTCGCGAGTATCCACTTTGTGGAGGGTCGTTCTACCGGGGAGACGGTATATCCGGTTCCAGGAATTGGATTGAATTATTTCTAACCCACTTTAAGCTCGTAGAAAGTCTCTCGGCGCTCCTACGGCATGACTCCACGCGGAAGCGTATCACTGAAAAAATGGTATTCTTAAAATAGAAACTTAATAATTCATCTCATATTTTCTCTCACTGTTAAGACTAAGATTCTTGGGGTGCAAAGTGGTCCAAAATTGTATAGCCCTCGTCTACATAAAGTACCGAACGGAAGTGCATTTAGGCTGTAATTCATATAATATTTTAAGTTTTCGCGGATAAAATCTGTAGCAGGGGAGACGAAATATCTGCAAAAAATCCAAACTTCTTCTCCGCGTACGGAAAACTCGAGCGTAGGACGTGAGAGCCGGGGAGGGCGTCGTCCTCTCCCTCGGACTCTCCGATTATTTTACTCCCCTTAATTGAATCCTTAATCAAGAGCACTTAAGATAGATACGGAGAATCGAGGGTTCGAATGATAAATAATCGGCCTGCCAAAGGGTTCGCGTATCTCCGCGACTCCCGGGCACTACAATTAGCATTAATTATTATCACGACGCATCGTTCTATCCTAGGCGCTCCCTCGCGCAGTCTGACCGGTCCAGGTCATTTGTTATCACCCCGCGACTCGATATTTCATCGAGAATCTCGTAGGATCGTCGAGGGATCTTGCCTGTATTAACCGTGGAGAGCCGCTCGCACGCGTCCTCCCTCGATCGAAATTATTCTCTATCGAAAAGTTTTATTTATTTACCGATCGCGGGCTCCTCGTGGCCGGGGGCAATTCGAAGCGGACGTTACGGCGTTTCATGAATAAAAGATCGCCCCGAGTCGTAACTCCGGGCACGCGCTGAATTATTGAGAACGGAGATATCGTTTGACGTTGAGGAGTGCTGGCGCGTTACGCGCCATTGCGCCCGCGATCATCCTCACCGATTTCAACCGCGCAGGCCTTTGAACTTCGAGAACGAGCGTACACGTGGATTCTTCTCCACGCGCGTCGTTTACCAGTGCCGTACGCGCTCTTCTCTCCTCCGTTTACCTCCACTCCTCGTTGGATTTCTCTTGGAAGTATAGAGTGTAACGAAATCGGTACGATCGGGGTGATACCGATTGAGGACAGTTGGTTCTATTAGGTGGCAGTCGTGCGACATTGGTAGTCGAACGTACATTTTCTCCACTTTCCGGGGAAAACTGGTGCAGGAATCAAGAACAGGCCTGTAGTCAAGTCGCACTGAGAGAAAAGTATATGATATATCTAACTATAATGACATAGTAAGAAAATTATAGTTGGAAATATCATATTTATGGTAAATGTTACCATAATGTCGGTAATAATTACGATAGAGGCATAGTATAAGCAACTATATTATTTTTTTACCCAAAATGATCATTATTTCTACTAAAAATATAGTATGGTTGAAAATATATAATGGTAAGAAGAGTAACTATTTTATATAGTTAATATTACCGGAATATTTCATACACAGTGATAGAACTAACTATATTCACATAGCACATTTTACTATACATATGGTAACAAGAACAAAGATAATAGTTAATGATATAACCATGTGTAGAAATCGTTCATTCTACTATATTTTGTATGATTAAGTGAACTATAAAAATATGTTTGTCGCCAAATTTAACTATAAAATATAGTGAGATTATAGTAACCCCAACCATTTTTTTCTCTCAGTGCGGTAGTTCGGTTCAACTTTGTTCACGAGGGAGCGAGCATCCTTGTGTATCCTAAGATAGTAATCTTACGTCTTCTTCGTTCACCCTACACGTAGCCTTCCAACAAACCATATTATTATCGCGTTATTGCAATTCTGAATAGGGATGCGCGATCTTGTGATAAAAATCGATTTCTGAATCGATTCCGAATCGCCGGTGTGAAAATCGATTCTCTTTAAAATCGGAGTGCAAAATATCGATCTTTTTACGGAGGTTGCCCTCATTTCGTTCAAACTCCGGTTAATTTAATCGTTGATTAATTTATACGACGACTAACATGAAACTACGAGGATTACATTATTAAAAATTTTTATGTTAGTCGCCCGCAAGTTAAAAGACGATTAAATTAATCGGAGTTTCGTCGAAGTAACCCACAGTATAAAAACAATTCAAATATGCCAAAACGTAAATTAATTAAAGTGCAGTTCCGTACTCAAACATCTTTTTCACTTTTCTTTAGTGACTGATTAGTCTTTGATTGAAAGCGCAAAAAAAAAAGATCGATTCGAACCTAAAATAAGTCACTTCCTTTACTGTCGTGCCTAAAAATCGATTCGCTTCAAAATCGATACAAAAAATCGATTTGTCTAATAGAAAAAATCGATTCCTCCCAAGATCCATTCAGAATCGAACATCCCTAATTCCGACCAGACCTACTACGGAAGTAAGTTTCCACGAAAGCGGAGATCGCGCTTGTGGTCATTGATTTTGTCTTTCGATTATTACTTTATAGGAAAACGGGAAACGATGGTCGAGTTAAAAGTGACTCGCTCATACGGCAGACTTCTCATCGTAGAGTCGATCAGCCTCCGGCTTCTTTTACCGCGGTCAAAGGATCTACGTAGAAAAAAAGTATAGCTACAAAAAAAGATCCACTTTCGAATATCAGCAAAGAACGAGTACCCGAGGAGATGAATAATTTGCGCCTATAAAGAAAATAACCGCGAAACTTTCCTTTCGCGACGTCGCACGCTTACAACACCGTGCTCGTACAACGGCGCCCCTCCCTCCCCTCGCAAGCGAGCAAGAGTACACGCGTGCGCGCGCGTGATTCGAATGAACACGTCGAACTTACGAGCCCGCTCGTATTTACTCGCGTAGACTACGATACACGAGAGAGAGGCTTACCTGTGTGTGGATCGGCGCGAGCTTACGCACGTATAGGCGCGCCTGCGTGCACTTTCACCGTCGCGCACGGCGGAACTGCAAAGTAGCCTACATGCAGGGCGTTAAACTCGACGGGGCCCCGCAACGACGACGGCGCGCGGCCATTTGATCCGGCGGCACTCTCGTCGAGAGAGGATCGAGATATCGATCCGTTGCAACAGCGAATTCCTGCGAGTGAGCGCGAGCGCGCGTGTAACGCCGTGGGCCTTTTGCCTCCTGCGAGCAAGCGAGCGCGTCGTGCACCACCACGAGGCTTGGTCGGTTGGTTGCTCGGCTGGTCGCTCGAGCAACTCGATGAGTATCGGCCCGAAGTATCCCGTGGTTGTTGCAACATCGACGCCCGTGTCCGTCGCGCGCGCGCACCGCACGGTTAGAGACCGGTCTGTCCCGATCAATGAAATTTCACGAGAGAGACTACCTATACTCGCGAGATCGTAAAGTGGAGGTGGCGTAAAAGGAACCGCGTCGTTTGTGGAAATGGAAACCAGACGGTGCGGAAGGATAATTGAATTAGACGGATGAGTTTTTAATTTCCTTCCGGTGCCTCTTACGACGTTGCTTTTTTGTGGTTGTTTTTATGCGTTTTTTTTTTGCTTGTATCTCTCTTTATGTTAACGAGATATTAGGATACTTGTGAGTTCTTATGCGTTTTCTTGCTTGTGTCTGTTTTTATGTCAAGTGGATATTATGATACTTGTTATTAATATTAATGCTAATTGTAGACTACTGTCTATCAATCTGACGATTACTTGGATAATGTCATAACAAATGGAGATATTGATTTCTATGCCTGTAGGGTCCTTCATTTTAAGAATAGGATGCGCGAAACTCTTACGGTTAATTGATTATTATTCTGGTTAACTAGCTTACTCCGCGTCTGTTTTCAGTTTACACTTACGGTTATTATTTCTCTGTATAATTATTTAGCTACAAAAGGCGTTCACTGGAGCCGTGAGTAAATAAATAAGTTACCAACACCGAATATTATCATCCTTGGCCGTTCGTCCGGTCTTCGTATACGCGTAAACTATGTTGACTCTTTGCGGCACAGGAATGCAGGTCATAAAATAGACCCACGTTGCACAGAAATTTTCACATAGAACCAGGAGCAAAAGATTGTCGCAATAAAAAGTTCCACTTGATGAACCTGCACTGGTATGTTGAAACTTGCCAACACAAGTGAACACGTTTATAACATTTATTGATGGTATTACCAAGTGTTTTAAGTAAGACTAAATATTAGGTCTATGCATAATTCCGTAGCGAAATTCCGACAGGAATGTACTCAATTTTCGCTTATGCATAGACCCAATATAAACCTATGCGCACGTAACTATTGCAATATTTCGAGGTGGGACGAAAATGTCCTACCATGCATAGTCGTGCATCAAAAAGATAGGACACTTTTAATACCACCGTGGCCCAAAGAGTTAAACGATGTTTAATGTATCGAAACGATCGATCGGATCAAATTTCGAGTCTTCAGAGCGCGCCACGATTGACCGTAATTCTTCTTGTTACGCTCGCCAATTTGCGCGCTCTTCTTCGCCAACTGTTCCGGCTTCGTTGGTACTTGCCACCGAATAATTAGAGAATTCTGCGCGCACTGGCCCTGAAAGAAATTCCACCGGAGATAAACGCCGTTGCGACATTCCCGATCGATCGTTACGCGGAACCAGTCGCGCAATATCCTACGTGCTGTACCCTCGAACGTTGTAAATCGTCGGCGCGCGCGTAAGCTAGGGAATCGAGGGCCTCCCCAAGCACCTTCCAACGTAATGAATTTACGGGAAAATCGATTGCGCAATATTCAGCGACCTCTTCTCCGTAACCCCTCTTGACTCCTTCAGCACCACGGAGAAGGTATTTCGAGCGAGCGAGCGATTACGTCGTCGAAGACGAATTATCGTGATTCCGCCGCTACGCCAATCCCTGACCCACGTGTAATTCACGAGCAAGAAGGAATTCGTATCCGCAAATTTTCCACAATAATCGTGATTACTCGTGGAACTCTCTGTTACGAATTTACGAGTATATTCTTATTATTTAAAAAATAATTTTCTTTTTTGGTGCTCGTCGTTGTCTCGTCGAGCAACGGCGTACAGTCTACTTTCATTAGTCCATTATACTTATCTCGGAACAGCACCCATTTCATCAAAAAATACCGCGTGGATTCGGTGGATGCGTTCTATAAACCGTTTATTTTGAAAGTGGCGTAAGTTGATTGTTTTTTTTAAAAAGAAGGAGATATCACGTAAATTTGTGATTAACTTAAGGTGAGTTGGGGTAAGTGCGACCTCGGGGTAAGTGCGTCGTAATTTTCTAAAGTATGGATTTTTCTATTAATTATTTTTTTTTTAACGACCTTATGCATCTATAAAGTACAGTTAAAATGGTATATTGCCAGAGTTTCTATTTTGCATAAAAATTTTGTAGCTTGTGGAAGGAGACTAAACACAAATTTCGAATTTTCCTGTATGCACTTGTCCCAGCTCACCTTACTAAATAGTGATTATGAATAATAGAAAGAACCATACATTAGAAAATTTCGTCTCGACGGCGCATTTACCCCGAGGCTGCAGTATTTTATTTATAACGAAGTAATTTTTTGTATAAAAATTGGCTTACACCACTTTCAATATAAACGGTCCATATCCTAAAACAGTATCTCCGACCCGAATCCAATACCCGATCGAGTCACTGAGAATAGTCTCGAGTGGTGGCTAGTGGGCAGTGACGCAAGGACGCCGGTAGTGCCAGCAGTGGCTCGCCACGGAGAAACAAACATCATTAAGCCATCCCACGGCGCGCGAAATTAATTCCGATTTATCCACGTCGAGGCACATTACGACGGACACGAGGAGCATTCCTCCCTCCTCTACGGTCGATACCACGCGCATGGTGGCGTGTTGTGCCCCTATCGATTCATCGGGACGACCACGACCGGTGGAGAAGAAAATTCTCCATATTTTTCATAAATCTCCTTCTCTCTTCCTCCTCGTTCCTTGGTCCTCGATCTGCCGACGGCATATTCACGTCGCGTGGGCCCAAGAATGAATCGACGGGGATCGAATTGCAATTTCAAGGTCGACGAATTAATTGCCATCTCGAATGCTCCGACTGCGAACTCAATTAAATCAATCTACGTCCTTCCTCTCCTCTCTCCTCTCCTCTCTCCTCTCATCCTGCTTGTTTGTCGCCTTCTTCGCTCCCCTTCTGCTCCGTCGACCTCGTCTCCTTGCTCTCCGTCCTCTTCTCTCCTGTCCTCCTTTCGATGCCATCTGCGTGATGGCTTCTCGACTAATTGCCGATTAATTGTCGAGGCGCCTCGATAAGCGGTAGAGACCGAAGGAGGACCGATGAGAAAGGAGAGAGAGAGAGAGAGAGAGAGAGAAATTGTGTGTGTGAGAGAGAGAACGATAAAATGGCGGGCGAAAGTTTCGACACTCTTTCGTCCAAGTGCTCGCGTGTGAACTTCTCTCGTCGAAGACGGGAGCAAGAGGAAGGGGTCAGGAGAAATGAAATAATTACTATTATTATATCATAGCTCAAAGTGTATATGTCGTGAAATTTTTCTCAAAGATCGAGAACGTTTCGACGGGAACACTTGCGCGCGAAAGTATTTCTCGACTGTCTTATCCGCGGTGGCTCGTGACTCGAAATCGTGGAGGTGGTCGAACTTTCGAAATATTAGTATCTCACGTACCGTAAATTTATGTAATTACTTACGCGTCAAAGTAAACCCCTCGAAAGCAATATAATTGTACATGTATACAAAGAATAAACGCCAGAGCGATATAAATCTATAGTAGTGTAGTAAGCGTGCTAAGAGGTTAGGTGAAGGTGCACACAGGTAGGATGGCTAAAGAGAGTGTACGAAATGGTTTAACAATTGTATATTGAATATATGGAGAAAACAAGTTAGGTTGAACGACGTAAGTATTATAGTATCGAAACGCACGCACTCGCATAAAGACATAAGGGTAACACAAAACAGAAGCGACCGTAAAGCGACATAAGACATAAGATCTTAACCGTTTGCGTCCCATAAAGCAACTAAAACGACTTCGACAAAGATTTTGATATGATAATAACGCGCCATCCGTCGGATGACTATAGAATAAAATACGCCATAGTACGCATTAGGATATGCTACACTACAGTAGAAGGCGCGTAGTAGAGAGCTACGCGGTAAGAAAATTAATCGCAAGAGCTCTACGTAACCTACTCTTAAAATTATCAATGCTCCCGAAGAAGAAATCAACTGGTGATGCAATACGGTAAATTCTTCATACCGAAAGTTTTCTAAGAGAATCGCATAGAAATAAAATCAAACGTTACAAGCGAGACAAATTCAGAATACTGTTTTCAAAGAAGAAGAAGTTCGACAGTGCCTGTGCCGCCTTTCTTTTAATCGTCGTCACAGTCGAAGTGACAAATACGAAAGAGTACTCGTCCTGCTTTTCTCGTCTCTCTTTGTGCCTTTCTCCTTCGATTGTCTCGCTGACATTCTGGGGGAGGGACGAGAGACCTTAGAGCAAGATCGAGCGAGAGGCCACGAAGGAGATTGAACAGGGTCTGTCTATCTGTAGCAGGATCGTCGATCGGAATATTCGTGCCGGATCGTGCGTCGAAGCACGATCGCATTCTTCGTATGGTAGCTCGATGTGTCAGGGTCGATCGAGATATCGGGACGCGACACGCACCTCGATCACTCGAGGACGTTGACCTCTCGTAAGCCGAACTCGAACGGAAAGTGAGATTTCGCTGGTGGCAAGAATCTATTGCTCACTTTTTCTCTCTCATCTTTTCTATTTCATACTTCAGCGTACACCTCGCGTTCTCCAATCTTCTTCTATTCTCGCGGTCGTATTATCATCTTCAATATCGGGTGGAGTTCCGAAAAAGGGGAACCACTGATCGAACTAAATTTTTGTCGGAAGTTTCTCCGTATCTTACACATGAAAACCCTCGAAGGATTTTTGGCGACAAAGCTTCCTTTACTTCCTGCCTTCTCTCAAAGTTTCACTTGTTTTTTCACTGTATCTTCGAAAATATTAATTTTACAGAAAAATGTTTCAGACAAAAAGCGAAGCTCTTCGAAACTTCTACAAGAAAGGTTATATGCTATTTTAACGCATGCTTATTAAAGCGCACTTGCAACTTACGTATATGAAACTAGTTTTAATTTTTTTGAATATAATATAATAACGAATATATGTTGATTACATATTTCATGAGTGAATGGATGTAGGATTGGGGTGCAAAACGCAATTATAAATTATATGTGAAACTTGGTTTAATTTTATGTTTACATCTTTTGTGTTTTTTTGTTTATTTTTGTATTTGAGATAGAAGCAGACATTTTTAAAATTTGCAGTCATACTTTTGTGTCTATGTTAAAATAGTATATGACCTTTCTTGTAGAATTTATTAAAAGCTTCATTTTTTGTTTGAAACATTTTTCTCTAAAATCAGTGTTTTCGAAGATACAGTGAAAAAAACAAGTAAAAGTTTGAGAGAAGGCAGGAAGTAAAGGAAGCTTTCTCGCCAAAAATCCTTCGAGAGTTTTCACGTGTAGAGTAAGAAGAGCCATCCGTCAAAAATGTAGCTCAATCGGAGGAACATTATCCCCAATATCCACCGGAGCCTCTTCACCCGCAAAAATTCACGTAACACAATCGACGATCGCGGAGTCTCGAGCAAACCGAATGGAACGGGCCGTCGAGAAGAGAGTGCATCGAGTATCGTCCCCGTTATCTGAACGTTTATCGGGGCGAGGCTATTGTAACGATGCGCAATCATTGCGTAAATATTTATAGAGTCGATAAATAGGATCTTCTCTTCTTCCACTTCTTCCTCTCTTTCCACCATCTCCGTTTCTCTTTCGCTCTTTACTTCGAATCTTAATCCGCGTCGACTGTTCCACGGGGTCTCTCCAGACGAGAAGATCTTTCGCATCTGTCCCTCGTCGGAGTAACGGAAACCTATCTCAAGGTCATCGAGTCTCGGTGCGTTCTCCAACGCCTCGTTTCTCGAGTTCGTCCGTTCCAGCTGGGGTGGCGACCGCCGACTCCAGTAGAGGGCCGTATATCACTCGTGTACTCGCAGACGAGTACCTAGAGAAGGTAAACGGACGATAAGAGCGCGCCTTCGTCTTATCTCACGCGCCAAGTCCAATGCGTCCGTGGACCGCGTTTAAGGCTTAATCCAATTTCCTGGATCTTGCTCGTTGAGTGGTCTCTTGCGTGTGGCGGAGGCAACGATGGAACGGCGATGAGTTACGAGGTGTATTTTGCTATTAGGTGGTAGAAGCATTGATGGTGAGAACGTGCGAAGAGAGAAGAGGCGAGAACGAGGAAGGACGGTGAAAATGAGGAGAGAAGGTGGAAGGAGAAAGAGGAAGGAATTGTTGTAATTCGTGGATAGACAGTGGGAAACCGATGGGAATTTATTTAGATCGTGTACCCAGTGGTGAGAGAAATTATTTAGATCATGTACACAGTGGTGAGAGAACTTACTTAGATCGTGTACACAGTGGTGAGAGAACTTATTTATTTGGACGCTCACGGGCAACTGAACAGTCCAAGACGGATTCACCAACACTCTCCACCTCGCTCTGTCTCGAGCATACAATACATGGTCGTAGGGCTAGTGAGGACACATCGATTGGAACAATTTCGTCCTGTTACCATCTCACAGGAATGAAAAGAAGAACAATCTTTATTTGCTCTCGGTCGATGGATCCTTAGGACACGATCAAATTGTACGAGATAATCCAATGCGAGAAAGCGTAAAAAGGTGAAACAGTGCTCCCACGATGCAGCATGCCGAGGAAAATCGAAATTAACATACGAAGATAAAACTAAACGTAGCGAATAAAAACGAACCGTAAGCGAAAGGAAAATATAAAAGGCCAAGTAAGCATATACATATACGAGCACGTAGTATAAGCAATGCCTAAGGTACTAGAAGGAGAAGTTAGAGAAAGTGACAATTTATTGGTGCTCTGGAATGGAATCGAATAATCGGAGTAAAACGACAAATATATAAACGAGAATGCGTAAATCGTACTGGACTATTCGTAGCTCCGCGTAGAGTCCTCGTGAAGGAAAAAGCAGATGAAAATTCAACTTCAAGGAGAAGTCTCGTGCGAAACGAATGAGAGCGCAGAAAGAGACATGCCGAACAGTTTCCGTAACGTCCTAAATTCCATCGAAATCGGGAATGGTGGACGGTGTTTTGTCGTGACACGCGCGTTTCCCTCATTTGCAATCGACGCGCTCCACCGCGCCAAGCCCTCGCTATAAACATTAAGCACGTGGTAGCTGTAAATATAGTCATACGACACGGTGCGAGTGCACGCACTGGTTAGCCTCTATTTGTTCAGGTGAACGCATTCGTGTAACACTGGAATCTTACTCGCGCGCGCGAGGAACGGAAAGGTAGGCGCGAGCGTTTCCTTGCAGGCTCGCAGGTGCGTGCGACGAATTTCTGATCGATCGATCCGACACGACTACCGACGCACATTCCACCATCGAGAAATACCGACGACGTAATGGAAACATAAACAACGTTACCACATGCGTCTACCAAGTCCTATCGATTCTTTTCGAACGATTCGTCGGACCCAGCTCGGACAACTTAATTCGACGCGTTCGAGTCATAGTACACGAAACACCCACACTTCTCTGTACGCAAAGATGGAAAAGGAATAAAACTGGGCGTTTGACATCAGCCAAGTTATCCACCGACCTGTTTCTAATTCCGATGCATGGCATGGACACAGATTATATGTTTTCCTTTCAATGCCTTGAGACCCCAGGAACTTGAAACCTAGAGCAGCCCAGAACAGTTCCGAATGGAACGGTGAATAAGAGAGGATGAGACGATACGGACACTAGGCTGAAGTGTGTATATATGTAGAAATAGTTAACTATACCTCACAAATGTGGTCGGAATTTAAATGTTTCATTCTGTTCTTCGTTCGAAGTAGATAAAGCTACCAGGACCTACTCACATAACACAATCTGGATTTCTAACTATGGGTTCCCGGCGCCTCGTCCTAAACCATTTCTTCTCGACGGCGCACTTACCCCAACTCACCTTATTCGTATTACGCACGTATCAGTAAGAATGTAAAGAATCACCGTGCTTTCATTTACTCGGTATCTCCTCAACTATGTACGAAATCTTTATAATAAAAAAAAACTCGTCTAAATAATGGGACTTCAGAGGGTAGGGAAACTAGATTTTGGCGAGCTCGTGGCTCGAAGCCCAACTTGAAAGAAATGCGAGCTATCACGCTCTTGGACAATTCCTAAACGTGAAAGGACAACAAGTGGCTTCGAAAGATTCTCGAACAAATGCGTAATTTCGTTATTTTTCAACTGTGGAATATCGTTCGGAAGTGGAAGGAATGAATTTCGAGAGAGTAACGGGAGCTCGTGAGGTATCTAAATCTTCTAAAGAAAGCAACCGATCGCGGCCATTATCGAGGAGGATCGTGAGAGTCAACCTGCTGCAACGTGGAGAGTAGGAGGCGGCCGGTGACCGTGCGAAGCGAGCTGGTGACCGGCGTGCACGAAGAAGAGAGAGAGAGAGGGATAGAGGAAGAAAGCGTCACAGTGAAATCTCGACGCGATTTTTAATCGGACCTGCACGGTTGGGTGGGCGCGCGCGCGCAATCTTTGCTCACCGCGTCCTACAAAAGGCGAAGCTTCGGGACTCCGAGCTAAGGAAACGATAGAGAGAGGAACGAATCGCGTTCGAGGCGCACGCACGACCCACGAAGACTCGTGGCGGAGACGATTGTCCGATATTAGGGATGATTTCCATTTCGCGAATCGGGGCCGCTCGAGGTAAAAAGCGAAACGGAAGGCCTTAGGTTTGAAATTCTCTCAATAGAGAATAACGCACGCACGGCGTTCCAATTGGATTTTAGGATCGTTCGAGGATGCATTTAGTCGAGCATTTAGGATGCTTTTGTCAAAACAGTCGCAGCCACCTCCGTGATATCTGTTTATTTATTTAGACGAGTTTTTCTTTATTATTAAGATTTCGTACATAGTTGAGGAGATAGCGAGTAAATAAAAGCACAGTGATTCTTTACATTCGTACTGATACGAGCGTAATACGAATAAGATGAGTTGGGGTAAGTGCAGCCTCGGGATAAGTGCGCCGTCGAGACGAAATATTCTAAAGTATAGATTTTTCTATTAATTATTTTTTTTTTAAATAACCTTATGCATCTATAAAGTACAGTTAAATGGTATATTGCCAAAGTTTTTATTTTGCATAAAAATTTTGTAGCTTGTGGAAGGAGACTAAACACAAATTTCGAATTTTCCTGTATGCACTTGCCCCAGCTCACCTTACTATATAGTCATTTAAAAAAAAATAAATAAATAAATAATAGAAAAAACCATACTTTAGAACATTTCGTCTCGACGGCGCATTTACCACGAGGCCGCACTTACTCCAACTCACCTTACTGATTTAACGAGTATAAGCTAGTGTAAAAACGGTATTGAACATTGTACTGGACAATTCCAAGCTAGGCTTTATCTTCTGGAATGATAATGGAAAGTGTTCGTGAGCATCGAGGTCGGTGCGCCTGTTTGTAATTCCGACTGGATAAGACTGCTGTGACGCGTAGAGAGAGAACGATTCTTCGGATCGAATTCGTAGTGCTCTCGAAACGAGCAGCAAGAGCGATCAGCAAGCGCTATCGGTATCGAAGAAAGTGGATTTCGCGCGGGTCTATAATTATCTAATTCGAGAGAGGAAACGATTTCACTTTCAACGGAACACGCCTTTCCACGCGAAATTTCTCGAGTATCGATATTTTTTCTTTACACTTCCCTTTACACTTCCGTTCCAGTCTATGGACCTTCTCTCCTCTTCCTCGCTCGCTTCTCGCTCATCTAGGTCCCTCCATTTACTGTTTCTCCTTTTTCCTCCCTTCGTCACGTTCGACTCTTCTCCGTTCGCGCTCGCGAAGACTCTTCTTCCACCTGCCCCACCACCATCGTCGGCCACTAGCGCCGTCGACGCCACCAGGAGGATTCGCCAGATTGGCATCGGTTGTTTCTAGCGGTACTTACCCAACTCCGTTACCGCAATTTCTTTCGCATCCAAGCCAGGATAGATAGTATCGGGATTGTTATTAAAAATATCAGAAATCTCACGGTATCCGCGTGGCCTCGCGCGTCCTCGCGCGAGAAGTCGTCTCCGTCCCGCGTCTCCTCCTCTTTCCTCCTCCTTCTCGGCTTCTTTCTCTCTCTCTCTCACACACACACACACACACTCTCTCTCTCTCTCTCTCTCTCTCTCTCCATTCACCTCGTCCTCCTTATCGGAGCGCGGGCTTCTCTCGTGCACGCGCGTGAAATGCCGAGAACGCGCGAAATTTTCCCGCATACCTCGCGAGCTTCGCCAGTATCGATTTCGCTAATTCTCCGGAAGGTCTCGCGCGAAGGAAGAAACAAGAGAGAATATTTCCGTGCTGGCTCCCTTCGTCCCGTAAAGTTTGAATTTTTTTGGTTCGGGACGAGTGACACCAGAGTGGTACTCTTTTTGTCTGCGACAGGTTGAAAATTCTCGCGCGTCGAATGGTCCATGCGAAATTCGAATCGACGAGAAGTGACGACAAACGTCCATCCTTGAAATGAGAAACTGCGACAATCGCGATGGTTGGTGAGTTTTTCCGAGTCCGCGTGATACGGAAAAGTCTGACAGTGCATCCAATGCTTTATTAATTTTCTAGATCAACTTAGCTGATTTTCCATGGGTGGTCCGTGGCGCCATGCCACACTTTGCATTTATTTTGTTATCTAAACTTAAGCGTGCGCTGTGGATTGCCCACTTTTCACGACAACGCCCATGCTGAGCTGGGCAACTTTGAAATTTCATTGCACAAGAGCATACTTAAACGCATTATCTTTTTATATCTCTAGGTTTACAAGCATCGATCACCTATATCCGTTCATAACCTAAATTTAATCGTTATGTGAGAACGCATATGTGCGTTCCTAGTCTAAATTTAATGGTTGTGCGAGAACGCATATATGTGTTCATAGCGCTGAAAGGGTTAACATATGAGCTTTGAAATTATGTTAAGATAACATCTTTTACATATGATCTGTAAATTACGATTAGCGTAATCATTTTTTTAATGATTTTTCTGGAAGTCACCGGTAACTACCGTGGCCGGTCACATATGACCATCATGGCAGTCGAAGTGTCAAACCGATTAAGAGAAAATACGAGAACAACGGACACTACATGACCACGTCGTACAAACGACCACGATAAAGTGGCCAAGCATGGCATTTATCAAAGCATCTTGTGCATTCATGCTGACACGATCCGTAACGAAAGAAAAATCGGTAATTGATAATCACTCTAAGCAGTGGCACGTGGCTAAATCCAACAGCTTCTAAATTCAATCGACTCTTCTCTCTCACGACTATTCAGCTTCGTTCCTCCCATCACTCTCCTTCTTCCATCGAATATTCCTCATCCAGGTTGCACCTGGCGCGAAATCTCGATTGGGCACCGTCGCATCGATTGTTGAACAGGCGCAGAAAAGAAATGAGAAAGAGATAGAGAGACAGAGAAGAGCGTCTCGTCGCTCGCGCGGCGGATCTAGGCCGTTAATTATCGTCGATGAGCCATTAACGGCGCCGTTAATGGGGTGGCCCCCGTTCCTATCGGTTTACGGGCATTCCGCTTAATGAGATTTCCCTCCAGTTTCTCCTATCGGCGGGATCGCGCGACTCGCGGTGGGTCGGCCGTAAAACCGGGCTCCCTCGTTTTCTCCTCCCTCTCTCTCTCTCTCTCTCTCTCTCTTTCCATCCTTCACAGTTACGCTTTACGACTTTTCCGAGGACGTCGTAGGGCCGTGGACGTTGGGAGGAAGACTGGAAGCGTGCAGAGGCGGAGAAAAGTCCGTACGCCCGGGAGGGGACACGAGCCCTCGCGCTGTATTTTGCAATGCAGATTGCATATAAATTTAATCTTGCGAATAAATCAGGTGGAAGGTTGGAGAAGAGAGGGAAAAAAGAAGCTTTCGACGAGGGTAACGTCGCGCGTCGTCGCCTGGAGAGAACGAGGAGGGATCGTAAGGTTCGAGCGGGGATGAAAAAAAATCCGGCTGAATTTAATACAATGTTGCATCGTGCGGCGCGAGTGTACGGGGTAGGTGGGGTGGCACGGTCGATAAATTAAGCGTATTAATTTTTCAACGATCGATCGTTACGACCACGAGGCGAGGAGCGCGAGTATCCGTGCGGAGGAGAGTCTCTCAGACGCTTTTCTTCTCGTCTATCTATCTCTCTCTCTCTTATTATTATTATTATATTATTATTTCTTATTATCTATCGTACGCGCCTCTCTGCTTCTCCTTCTCTTATAGTTTCTTCCTCGCTCCATCCATTCGTGTTTCTTTCTCACTTTTCTCCGACGACATCGTCCGCTCTCTTTCACTTTTCCGCCTCTTCTCCATTCCTTCGCGAGATTTTCTCCTCTTCCTCTCTCTCTCTCACTTCGTTCTTTTTCTTCTCCATTAACCTGCCCCTCGTCATCCCCCAGCTCTCATCACGTTCTCACTTGTCCCTTCTCGCGTCATCACCGTCCTCCTCTCTCCATTTTTCCGTCATCGCTCATCTCGTATCTCTATCTCCACCGTACCGTTCCGCTCGCACGTCCTTCGCTCTTTTTCTCCTCTTTCCCCTCTCTCTCTCTCTCTGGCGCGCGGAAATGCTCTCTCGGTGCGAGTTTGCGCGCGGCACCGTGCGCACCTGAGCCTTGGCAATTTCACACGACTGAAAAAGAGAAGGAGACGAGAGGAGAGAGCTTTCACCGCGAGTCGAAGCCTCTCCCAGCCGGTGGTGTACGTGTCGAGGTAACGTAAGTTGTGCCCGTAGGCGGAGGCGCAGTGGGTCGAGAAAAATTCGGCCTCGCGGGCCTTTAAACGGGCCTTTACTTCCTTTAAGGTCGGAGCCCTCGCTTCGAAAGTGGGCTGAGAACGCTCGAGCCGTTGTAATCGTGAAAATGAATCGGATTTGTCCGAGGCGAGCGCCTAATGAGCACGTTAAAATGAGCAAAGTGGTTCGCCTCTTGGCTTCTTTCGCCGAGAGCCAGCCCTCCGTTGCTTTCTTTCTCTCTGGATATCGAGTGCGCCCCAACGATCCTTCCTCGCGCTTACATCTATCCGTCTATCTTGCTATCCGACACTCGGACACGCTCCATCGAAAGCAGTAGACCGATACCTACCTTATTGCTATCCTCGACGAACGGAACCGATAGACTTGATTTCTCCATCCACTCCCCTCCTCCGTTTATACTTCCTCGCATGTTTATATTTCAATAAATATCTGCAATGATCTCGCATTGTACGTCGAGATCGTTAGGGAGCGATATTGCATGAATTCTACATCGAGCGATTATCCATTATGCGTCTGTCCATTGTGGAATTTATCGAGAGGCGGCTCGTTAAATTTCTTCGGGTAAATCCAGTCTGCCCCTATTTTCCAACTGCTCCGTTAACTGGTTCTCTGCTTCTTCTTCTTCTTTTTTTTTTAGTACCTCGAGCACGTAGCGAAATACTGTACACCGTAATTCGCAGTAACCCGATTTTGTCGGGGGTAAATGTGCTTTTTGCGAGTATGCCCGCGTCCGTTATCCCTGAGGAGGAAGGCAAATATGGGGACGGAATTCGGAAGAGAGTTTAACTGGTATCTCGTTTAACTGGTCGCTTAGGAATATCTCGCGGTCGACGGAGACCTCGGTAAGGTCGCCTAGGCGACGACCTTCGCGGCCAACTGTCACCTGGACGCGCGGCTGCTTAGCCGAGTGCGCGGCGCTCACCTGTCTCTTTCACCTGTGGAGAACAGGTACTGGAGGAAGGCGCGCGCGCGCCGCTTCAACTGTCGGCGCGATAAAACGCTCACGAGCGAGACCGAGGCGCGTCACGAAGGTCCAAGCGTAAAAATTCGAATCTCGGGTTCTCGCTCCAACATCCGCTTATCCGCTTCTCTCGTTCCTCGCTCGGCTTGCGATCGACGACCAACGAGGCGATTCGTTTAACTCTTTGAGCCATATGGACGCATATATGCGTCTGGCGAAATCCATCGGTGTGGAATAAGGACGCATATATACGTTTATTCTAAATTGCAGGTATGGCCTGAAGGCGCATATATGTGTTTGTCGATTTTTTCGATCTCCTACATAGAAGTATTTACAGTTACTTTTGTGTGAGATGAATTCAAGTGCACTCCTTTTAAATTGAGATTCGTAGTACGAGGATTTTGAAAATCAACCAATCCGCGCTAAATTTGGTATAGGGGGGTTTTGAGGTCGCTGATCAACAATGTTAGATCAGATTTAAAAAATTGAAGGTGAGTGTTCTAATGTGGCAGACGAATATATTTGCAATTTGAATTTTTCAATTCTATATAGTCTGTAGGACTAGATTAATGTACTGCGTTGAGGAGTGAACAAACTTTATTGCTGCTGGACAAATTTAGCGCGGATTCGTCGATTTTGAAAATCCTTGTACTACGAATCAAATATGGCGAACGTGTCATCTTAAAATGGCCATAACTTTTGAAAGAAACATCGTACGGCACTATTCGAGAGCTCATTCCGAAGGGGAAGGATAGTACTAAATGATAGAATTGGTAGAAAAAATTCAAAAAATTTTGTACAGCCTGTATCTAACCTCGAAAGCAGCCAAAATAGCCATTTTTCGCGTATATAATTCAAATATCTCAAAATCCTGACGTGATGGGCCAATTCTAAGCTCGGATTTGGATTCTACGCGAAAAATTACTTCGGAAGTGACCCTCAGCTGCCCATCAACAAAACCTCGCAGATCTGTGTAATTAATACACAAAAATAACGCTCTGTAATTATTTAATCTCGTGGAAAAGGATTACTATAACCTATTACTATTTGCGCTTTGAATAGTTAATCAACAGAGTTCAGTCTAGCGAAAAAGTATTCCGTTCACAGCGATCGTCACCGTCCGTACGGACCGCATAGGCCGCGAGTACTTAGCACTCAAAGGGTTAATTCTTCGATGCTTCAGAACCAGTCGAAGAAATTATTCTAGATTTGGACGCGCGCTCCTTCCACGCTCCATTCTCGACGATATCGTCGAAGGACGGCAATCGATCTCGTCAACGTCACGACGCGCAGGTGCCGTTCCGCGGCTTTCATCGATTCTTACGTCTCTTTACTCCTCCACTTTTTATGGAAATCCACGGACTCGCTTCCGCGATTGGGATTCAAGCAATTGCGCGAAAATGGACGGAGCCACGAGAATGATGTCCATTGGTGTCGTCGCTGGACAGAATTTTTTCCTGCTTTGTCCGATCCCCTTTTTCAGCTTACTTCCGTAAAACTCACGTTGCGTCGATCTTACCAGATCCGAGCTTCGATTCGCTCGTGACGATTGACACGAAGGTCACGCACGTGCTGATCAAATGACGTAGGCAAATTATCTCCGGAGAGGAAAAAACGATCGGTACCACGATTCTCCGCGATTCGATTTTTCTCGAAACCCTGCGACTACTCCTCGACTCGGTTCCAGAAGATCCTTATCGATCTCTCGCGATGGTACTTCCTCGTAGACGCATTCGAAGAGACTCGCTTATCCGACGATCTAAATCGCGTTCGTCTCGACTTTTGATATCCCTCGAATCAGCGGCCCGTGGATAGTCGGAGGTGACGTGAGAGAAGTGACGCGAATGGAAAGAGAAGAGTCGCTCGCTCGTCGGGGCAAGAACAAAATTGCCGTGGGCATGGAGAAGCGCGGGACTTCGTCTGGATGGTTAGCACGGTTCGACTCGAACCTGTCCCTCGCGATCGGTCCGACGATTTTAGATGACGATGCGACGTCTAAACAGGGTCGCGCTACTTTGCGATGCCTGGCGTGAAGATCGAACTCGATGGGCTAAGAATGTAGGGGCGAGATTGGTGGAGAGAGGCGCGAGTTGAGAGAAAAAGAAGAAATGAAGAAAATACGAGAGAAGCGGAGAGAGAGAGAGAGAGAGAGAGAGAGAGAGAGAAGAAGGAAAGAAACTGCGAGAGAAGTGGAGAGGGAGAAAAAGAAGCAGAGAGAAAATTGCGAGGCAACGGGCACAAGAGGTAAAAATAAGATTTGAGGGAGAAAGGAATGGAGGAAGCGACGAGAGCGAAGCGGGAGAACGAGGAGGTGGAGTATGCAAATGGGAAAAATGGGTAAATATTTAAGCAGGGGTCCTCCCCACGAAGAGGATGACAATGGACAAAAGGGTAAAGACAACGAGGGTAGAGAGAAGGAGAGAAGGGAATACGCGAGAGAATAGGAAGAAGAACAATGAGGATCGTTCGGTAGCAAATCGTGGCGACGGAGAGGGGAAGGAGGAAGCGAAGGAGCCAAAGAAGAAGAAGAAGAAGACCGAAGGCGAGGTAAGAGGAAAAAGTAGGAAGAGGAATAACGTTACAGAAGAGAGGAACGAAGAAGTCCAGGAGCAAGCGGGGCAAGCGTGCTTATTTTTTTTTCTTTTTCTTCTCGGGCGCCGTGGAAACGGAGAACATACGAGAAAATAAAAAGCAGATAAAGAAAGTGAGAGAGAGAGAGAGAGAAGACCGAGGAAGAAGAATCCTTGGGAAGAATCCCAGGACGCTGCTACGATCGACGTAAAATTCAATCGAACGACCAATCGTAAAAGGCGAAGTCGCGAACGAAGTACCGAACCACGATGAGAAGAAGGAAAATAAGAAATGGGGGGAAGAGGAAACCTTTGATTCGAGAGACGAGACGCGTCGTAGCTGAGGAGATAAAGTACGAAAAAGAGAAAAGGAGAAATCGAAGAGTTCGAAGTCGAAGCGAGAAAGTGGCGAAAGGGCGAGCTCGAAAAAGGCGATCGAAAGGATCGAGAGGAGGGGATGGATCGATGCGCGAATTTCTCCTCGATAGAATTACGGAAGATGGTCCCTCGCGTCCTGCGCATCCTCTCGCGAGAAGGGGACGCCCTTGGTCGTTCGCCCACGTACTTGCCCACCCTTGGCCTCCCAAAAAGCGCGATCCTTCCTCCGGTGGTGGAGTGCGCCGTATCCGTGGCCGAGAATGTCGATGGTGGCGCGCGTGGAGGACAGGTTCGAATGACCGGTACGTGAGTCAGTCGAAAGGCACCCTGCGTAAGCCACCACGAGCAGGAGGTGGAATCCTTCGTTGGTTATACGAATGCGCGCGAGCAGGCAGCATCGGCCGATCGATCCTCTTCTTCCTTTTCTTCCATCGATATTTACCGTTCTCCACCGACCGTTCGAGATTTCTTGAAATTCCTCAACTTCGAAGTCAGCCACGGATGTAACTAACTTCCGAGTCGCTTCGCGGTATTCAATGTTAATTCACCGGTGGTTCGCGTGTCACCGAGTGACGTAACGGAGAAGCCTTCGATAAAATTCCACGATAGAGTCACGCGAACTTTCCGATGGACGCTCGCGTAACGAGACAGCCGTAAAACCAGTCGCCTTTCCTTCCTTCTCTCTGTCTCTACGATCGGTGGAAGGAGTCGAGTTCGTCGTGGGAGAATAATCTCTCGATTTAGGCGCGACGCCGAGAGTGGTCGGAGTCGATTACGAGTTCTATTGGAACGCGTACAATTGGAGAAGTAAGAAATCCACCATCATGGCTCTCTCCATGGTCCGTCGTTAAAATCGCCCGTCCCTCGATAATCTCGCGTAATCGAGAAAACGGAACGATGCCACCTGGAGGAATGAAACTTTTCGAGTCCTCTCGAGCGGGCCTTTCGCAAAGGCAAATCTTACGAAATTACCGAGAGGGATCGTTTCACCCCTTACGGTCCGTCCGAAATTGCTCGCGGCTCGCTAGAAGGTACCGGTGAAGGTACGTACCAGAGATCTTACAATGTTGCATCGGCTCGTGCGTTCTCTCCTAATTGAAGAGTCGTTTTAACGATCGATCCCAAAACGACTGGATCGTTTCGGTGGCCGTCTCGCGCGAACGGCACCTCCTCCTTCCTTCGTCGTCCGGGGCGCGCCGCGGCTCAATTTGGCCAACAATATAGCAACCGTGCGTTCCCGCAAAGGACTTTACAGGCCCTTTGCTACACCAATTTGCGGTACCGTTAGCCGCGGTTCATTACTTTCCGCGTTGAGCCGCGCGAGTTGCGCGTCGTCGACGAGCTTCTACTCGCGAGTCCTCCTCGCGCGCCTTTTTCCGTGCCACCGTGGCGCGCACGCAATGCGGAAACGCATCGCGCCGATGGGAAGGGAGGTTTGCACGTCGTTAGCACACATTCGCGGCGAGCCACACGCTCCCTCGCCGCGCGTTTCTGCGATCGCTGAATCTTCTCTTGTCGCGGACCGAGCCGCCCGCTCGCGGAAGGATCGGACAGAGAATGAAGAGAGAGAGTGGTCCACGAGTCCTGGACGGGTCTTCGTTCTCTTCCTCCACGGTGGATGAGATATTTTCTGACGGAATATATTAAAATGAGAGAGTGAGAGAGGAGGAGTAAGAGAGAAAGAGAGTATGATTCCGTACATAGGAAAGAGCGGAGGGAGACTGCCCACCGAGGAGTCAGTCGAGCTCGAGACGTCGCAAAGACATACAGTAGTGGTGGAGAACTATCGATAGTACTATCGATATTTTCGATAGTTGGGACTATCGAAAACAATCGATAATTTACAATCAACTATTGATAGTTTTCGATAATTCAGTCGGATTTCCCATTCGCCATTGGTTTCCTAACAAGACGATTTGAACTTCGATGCTTTCATTTCAAACCTTAAAGAAATAGGTTAAATAGTACATTTTTTTTTACAGTGACGAAAGGTTTTTATTTCCAAAAATTTAATTTTTATTGTTGTTGGGTAAGTATATTATTGCAGGTTTTCCAACACTAATTGCATTACCGCATACAGTGTATGTGTAGTAATACAAGCCATCAATACTTGAAATCTTAAATTAGTGTTTTTGTCTATGTAAACTAAATATTTAAAAATTTAAACAGAAGATTCACTTTGATAGATAAGGGGGACAAATTATTATTCTTTCTGAAACCAAAAACGGATTGCGAAAATTGAAAAAAACTTGTATTTGTAACCAAATTTAAGGTTATTACTCGATTTATTCACTCTTAATATTATGTTTATCTTTTTGAATAATTCATATTTAAATAATGTGATCTTTAAACCAAATTTACACTAAAAACCCGAATAATTATTATTTTATTTAAAAAACTCACTATAATCAAAACTATCGAAAACTATCGATAATAATCGATAGTCTAGGGTTCAACTATCGATAATTATCGATGGCCGCGACTATCGATAGTTCTCCACCTCTAACATACAGCTTTCCATAATAGATTGAACATTATACGCCTGGAGTACTAATTTCAAGAAGGAAGGAAGAACGATTATCCTAGGCAAAATTCTGGGAGTACAGTCCATCCACGTATCTCTCGCACTCTGTACCTGTGGCATGTAACGTAAGACACAGATTGTTGTGACGTTAAATAAATGAAGAAGAGTTACTAGGCGTTCGTTGGTGCGAGACAATCCCTCGATTGCCACAAGAACGCCGAGTATCTAACCTAATACGTGCCCCCATCAATTTAATCGTTACCATTTTCGCGGGCAGTTTGGCATCGACGAATTTTCTCAGGGTTAGAAAAGAATACGGGGAGAAGGATCTGACGAATGAAAGGAACGAAGGAATGAATGAATATTTATCGAGCTTCAGGACCTAAGGTCCCGTATAAGCTTCCGAAGTTACAATAAAACGAAGAATGAAACAGTGAGAGAAGAAAAGAAGCAACGGGAAAATAAAAGACAATTCGTTCTATGATTGCGCAAGCACAGACGAAAATGCAGTGTTGTTAAACCAACGAATGGTGGAAGCTTTGCGTGTAGTTGGTCAAAAAGGTTGACGCATCGTACACATATCAATTATCAATTATCAATTATCAACTGCTACAGGCGACCCGAAGAAGATCGATTAAGAACGTCTACCGAACCTAGATCCTCCAGTACCTTCTTTCGAACAATACATTTAGCATTATCCCGAACGACTTTAGCCAATCTCCCGTGTAATCGAAACTGAACAAATTAAAACACATTCCTATCCTGCAAGCTAACGCGTCTGTTTCCAGTCGACAAACTCACCGCCTAAACTTCCTCTTAACACTTAACCGACCCCGCGCGCCACAGCGAACTGTACGGTTTCCACCGCGCTCGGTGCAGCCAAACTGCGCTGTCCACCGCGCATTTTTCCGAAGTAACTGTTACGCCTCGCGATGTATTATCGAAGTCGAGACGACGCGAGATTTCTGTTGCTTCACAATCGTGTCGCCGTCCGTCCCGCGGTCACACGCCAAATTAATCTAGTGTGACTGATTAAGGGTGAACACAAGGTATTGGATGAATAAACACTCTATTTACACTTTGTACATGAAAAGCAAACGTCTATGGAGT
Source organism: Tiphia femorata (assembly GCA_944319695.1). Lineage (NCBI taxonomy): Eukaryota > Metazoa > Arthropoda > Insecta > Hymenoptera > Tiphiidae > Tiphia > Tiphia femorata. The sequence continues at coordinate 7,465,036 of OX090899.1, forward strand.
AATAATGTTAACTTGAGTTTAGGAATGTTATGATAATGCAGTTGTTCCACTGTCGTGATTCGAAATAAAGTGTTTCCACTGTTGTGGACGACTGTTCTAAGCAAAGTGATTCCACTGTTGTGGACGAAGTTGAAGTGCCTGGTTCTAGCTCATGTGAAAAATACGCTTGCCAAAACTACAGTTAGTCGGCCGTGATTGGTCATCGACGGAACCAATGAGCACAACGAAATTTGTAAATTGTCTACGAGTGGACTCCACATGGTATATAAAAAAAGGGTTTGGCGTGGGCCCATCGACCTGAAGGCCGCGCACATCTGCTGACCACTCGTCGCACCCGTAATTAAAAGGAAAGTTGGAAAACTCCGTCCGTTACTAACGGTGCATTGATTCCGCGATGACCCGGCTTATGCGGAATATACATTTAGATTCTAACAGTAACACGGACCGAAATTCACTATTCGAAATCAAAAAAGGCCAGGTTTTAAGGCCGGTTCGTCAGTAATTGCGAACAACTCCAGATCAAGGTAGTTAATAATAACAGAAAACGAGAAACGCGTTTCTAAGATGAAAGTGAGGAGATCTCCCAGATCGGTCGGCTAAATGTTAACGCAAAAGCGTCCTTACAAGTTCCTTCTTCGAAAACCACGTGAATCTAATATAAAGAGTTGTTTTCACCGCTAAAATTCCAGGACACACACCGCCTCCTCGATTCTCCTCTGTCCACCCACGCAACGAATCCTCTGCTTCTCGCTCGATCTCGCAATTCCTCCACCACCGTAAATCCACGGTGAAACACGCTACGGAATCGCCTAGCTCACTGCGCTCGTGGGCCCTTCCGCAAGAAATCCGATGCTATCGATGGTGTCGTCCGTAACCCGAGCCACTCACCGGCGACCCTCTCGTGTCGGAGCACCGGCAACGACAACTCGCTCGGTTCCCGCCTCTTCCTCCTCCTAGTGTACCAACCTCGTTGCGCGCGCGCGCGATAATGAAATCTAAATTGCAAATTATGACGGGGCATAACTCCCGCTCGTTATCCTTCGCGTTATATCCCCCATTGTCGCGCTTACCGCGTCTCTCCTCTGGACGGTACGCGGTGGCATGCGGATGCGGTGCGCGAACCGAGAGCTCCGCTGTGCCGTGCTTTAATGCCCATTTGAATCGCGGCTGGCGCGCGCGCGTGCACGCGCGTAAACGTGCGTGGCAGGTACACGAGGCTAATGGCGCGTGGAAGTGCGCCAAGAAGAGGACGTTCAGCGCGTCCTCCTCGCGCCCTCTTCTCTTCCGGGTCCTCTTCTCTCCTTGCTTCTCTTCATCGTCCTTCTATTCTCTCTAAGCTTCTCGAACACCCGCGAATCTCGTATTCCACGCACGGGTGTGTACACTCTAGTGCAAAGTCGGTGTTCCTGCCATGAAGTGCTTGAATCGGCCTTTCACGGTTCTAACCAGGGAACATTTTGATGTTGTAATGAGAAATCTTGCAATCTGGTTATCGGAAATGATCGTATTGATGTATTAGGTCGGTGCATAATTATCAGGTGTTTCCTCCGGTGCAAAGTGTTCCCCTGAAGTGCTTGAATCGGCCTTCCGAGGTTCTAACCAGGGAGCATTTTGATGTTGTAATGAGAAATCTTGCGATCTGGTCATCAGAAATTATCGTATTGATAACTTAGTGGCGGATGTCAAAGCATGGTTTGCCTCCAAGAACCGTGGAATTCTTTGAACGTGAAATCGACCGTCTTCCAAGCAAATTGGAAGCAGTTATTGAAGTAGACGGTGACTACGCTGCGGATTAATCATTTAATAATGTTACTGTTGAATTTTTATGTTTCCTTTTTTTATAATAAATAGTGTTCAAGAACGCCTGATAATTATTCACCAACCCAATATTTTATTTCGAATAAATGAAGTCGTAGGGAGAAATATTGGACGAAGAACCGCAAAAATAGATGGGTCGTGGGCACTGGCTTGCTATTGGCTCCCGACAGGGGACAACGACTTTGCACTTCATTGTACCTCTCGCGCATCGAGAGGATTTTGGCGCGCCCGCGTGTGTACGGCAAATCCCGCGAGTACTTCTCCTCTCTTCCCTGTGATACGTCGCGAATTTTTGTGTTTCCTTTTTCATAATAAATAGTGTTCAAGAACGCCTGATAATTATTCACCAACCCAATATTTTATTTCGAATAAATGGAGTCGTAGGGAGAAATATTGGACGATGAACCGCAAAAATAGATGAGGCGTGGGCACTGGCTTGCTATTGGCTGCCGACAGTTGCACTTCATTGTACCTTACGCGCATCGAGAGGACTTTGGCGCGCCCGCTTGTGTACGGCAAATCGCGCGACTCCTCTCCTCTCTTCCCCGTGATAAGTCGCGAGTGTGTATAAACGCAGGAACGCGCGCACGCGTGCGAGCCACCGGCACCGTTAAGAGCCGCGACCTCCTCCCGCGGAGGAGGGCTCCCGCGAAAAAGAACGAGCTCGAGCGAGACCGCTCTCGGCCATTGTGGGACCGAGAGGTACTCGCGCCACGCGTTCCATAGAACGGAATGGAACGTGATAGGGGTGAAAGGAAGAGCGCGAAAGGAGAATAAAGTGTACGATGAAAATCGAGGAAAAGGAGGACCTGCTCGCTCGAAGTTGCACGTGAAAAACGGAAACTCAATCTTAAGAATGAAGGAGGTTTTAAATAGGGACGAAGGTAAGACGAGATAAGAAGAGGAGAATAGATAGATAGATAGATCTGAGCACGTGTGAGTTTTAGAAAATTTGTATGAAACTTAGAGGAGGACAATTGAAAGACTGAAATCAAAAAAGTAGAAACGATAATGGACCTACAATTTCCGATTTGTTCATTGAAATCTAGCAACGAAAAACTCCTTGCTCAATTTCCTGCTTTACTAGGTAGTGTTGAAAAAAAAATCTTTAGCATAGACGATGAAAGAAGACGAGAAGAAATCCTAAAATTAGCGTTTAGAAGATCGTTCGACCTGTTAAATATGAAAAAAGAAAAGAAGTGAAAGAATAATTAGTGTCAGTCACCTCGAAGCAATCGCAATTTATCTTGTCCAGAGAACCAAAGGGAAGAAGAGGGTGCGAGCGAAAGAAGGACGTCGAAGGAGAACCGACCGTCCCTTTCTCTCCTTTCATCTGTTTCCTCCTGTACCGTACACGCGCGGAAAATACACACGCTTGGACGCGGAAATGTTGCGTGAGGTCAAGACGCATAGCAGGACGTCGCAGTGGCTTCTCCACCTTTTCCGCCACTGTCCTCTCGTCCAGGCGGAATGCGACAGGTTGCGGATGAGGAAGAAATAGAGATTTTATCCCTGCCTTTTATACGCGTTTTGACGCGCGTCGCGTCCTACTCGCTCGTGTGCGTGCTATCGATCGCACGCGTTCTCCACCGTGTTCGTTGAAAACACTCGGTATTAACCCTTTGAACGCTATAGACGCATATATGCGTCTGACGGAAGCTATCGATGTGGACTAATGACGCATATATGAGCTTAGTCTAATTGTAAGTTGCAGGCATGGACTGAAGGCGCGTATATGCGTTTGTCCATTTTTTCCATCATCTACATAGAAGTATTACAATTACTTTTGTGTGAGATGAATATAAGTGCATTCCTTAGTAAGAGCATGGTAATAACACTCTTTAATTATTTAATTTCGTGCAAAAGGATTACAGAGCGCGACCGCGCTCCTTGGCATTTTTCGGCCGTGTTTTGCGAAAACCCTCTGGTACGCAAACGGTTAACCCTCCGACTGCGGCGCGCTTCAGGACGAATCCATCAATATGGACGGCGCGATTTTCGCATGTCAGTTGCTGTGAATGGTTGTCCACTGACTAGTGACCAAAACAGTACCCGGAAATTTGATATCATTCTTAGTATTTAAGAAATAATAATGGCAAATAAATTAAAATTACAGAGGGCGTATATTTACGCCTTTCGTGTATATTGATGGATTTGTGAAGGCGTATATATACGTCTTTAGCAGTCAAAGGATTAAGCAAAACTAGGTAGACTATTCACGGATAATGTCTACCGTAGAGGCAAAGAGAAGGGAGCATTAGAAGATTTCACCTTAGGTCTCGATTTAGCATTGGGTTAGGTCTAGATTACACCGACGAATTAAGATCTTATCGGATTCAGTCGCGTCGACTCCTTCGGATCGTTAGGAAAGGTCGTGGATGATCTTCAGAGTCTTGATCCTGGATACACACTCGAACGAGGAGCGTTTGCCAATGATGCGTTTGGATGATTGAGAGATCGTTCGGAGAAGGCTTGTCGACGATTGAGAATTTGCACGATTGCAAGAGGAAAATAGGAGGACTAATGACAGTAGCATCTGAGGATTTCGATGAATTTTCGATCCAAAAGATCGGGACCTACGCGAGAAGGATCTCTGTCGAACTGAATCTTTCAAAGTCACCGAGAATTTCGATCCTATCGTCCGTTGGGTTGGCCCATTTGAGAAACTTCCGCGAGAAACGCGCATATCGACCTCGGATAAGACCTACCTGATTGCGCGTGAGTTACGCGTGCAACCGTGGAAGGTCGCGTGATTCGCGAAGCGTGTAAGATTAAATGGAAAGTAGCTAATGGCAGGTTAAGAGGGGCGACTCTTGTGTTAACTTCGTCGAGCCTAAATCTGTAGAAACGTGATCATCGTCGTAACGGTGAATGCATCCTTATCCCGACGGCTTCTCGACGTATCAATTATATCCGAGCGATCGCAAGTATCGAGAATCAGCTATTAACGAAAGAAGAGAGAGAGAGAGAGAGAGAGAGAGAGAGAGAGAGAAAAGAGAAAATAACCGAAGGAGAAAAAAAAACAAACGTACAATTCTACCTTCGTTTTCTCGATCTCCTCTCTCTAGTACGTCGTACATCACGGAGACGAAGAGAGGAGAGTGTTCGATCGATCATCCGTACGATTGGACATCGCGGAAAGAGAGAAACGTTCGACGATGCAGGAGGAATCCGTGGAACGTCGGAGAACCTTGGGGTCAAGGTCGCTCGAGGTGACACTCCACGGAGAGAAGGTACCCGCGTACGAGGAAGAGGAAAACTCGTGGTAGAAAGGAGTAGAATGGCAGAGACGAGAATGACGAAGAGGACCACCTTTTACCTGCCTGTCGCGTAATCGACGTCGCTTCCTCGTGGATCTTGGCGGGTGGTACGAAAATACGAGAACTCGAGACTCCACGAAATTACGTAGAGGATCTTTCCTACGCGGAAGAACTGCTCCCTGAAAACTGTCCCGTTCGTGGTCAATTTAATCGAACCACTCCGAAATTTATTCACCGATTCTTCGATTAAGATTTACTCGAAGGAGAACAGTTTCCAACGACTTCCCGAGCAAGCGATCTCCCTCGATCTCCCACCTACGCGCACGCTGCTTTCCTCCCGCGTGGAGAACTCGTCGCTACCAGTGGTGGTCGATAGGAAAATCGAGACCCGGCGGGTTCGGCCGCCAGCTCCGCGAATTCCACGCCCATTGTCGAGCCATTTATTAATACCACCCCGTCATTGACCTCTCCATTAACCCGTTTACGCAAGCGTGCCTGGCCCGTGCACGATGAGGGCACGGTACGTTGGAACGCGAGTTATTAGATCGGCCGACCGGATCGTTATCGTTGTCCGATCGTGGAAGCGTTGGAGAGGGGCACGAGAGAGCGGAGAGAAAGATAGAGAGACGAGGAAGGAGAGAGATAAAGACCAGAGGGAAAGAGAATTGGAGGAGAGATACGCGGGTGGAAGGAGAACGAAGCGAATCGAGCGAGCATTTCCTGGCCCGAGAGTACGCGCGAGAGAGACTTTCACGAAGGAACGATCTCGTTCGCAGCCTTAACTCCCGATCGCATAGCTTGTTAAACACGACGAGAGGGACTTGGTCGGGCGCGTACCGCGCGAGTGGAACTCGCGAACAGTCGAACAGGAACGACCGATGGCGGTTGGGGTGTCCGCCGAGCGAGCCAGTGAAACGCTTTAAATCACAGCCTTCCGTGTCTACTCTGGGCGATGCCGATTGTCTCCAAGAGAGATTTCTAATGCTTCGCCTAGCCTCTCTTTTACGCGCTAGTCCTCCACTCCGATTTCGCGCGATTTGAAAGATCGAACGCGTTTTTCGAGCCGATTTCTCCGACGAACGGTTCTAGATCAAATTCTGGAAACTCGATTTTTGGTAATTGTACTCGTACTTGGGCTTCTGTCCTGAATTTCTTCTACGAGTTTTTTTTCGATAGGGATGTTCGATTCTGAATCGATCTTCGGAGGAATTGATTTTTTCTATTGGACAAATCGATTTTGTAATGTTCGATTTTGAAGCGAATCGATTTCTTTTAGGTTCGAATCGATGTTTTTCTTTTCTTTTTTTTTTACGCTCTCAATCAAAGACTGGCCAGTCAGTCAATAGAGAAAAGTGAAGAAGATTAATGCGTTATTTAAGATACTTTTTATCCTTGTCTTCGAGCTATCAAAAGCTTCCTAACTCCTAAATGAATGGTCCTCGATTCGTCAACGTTTGTGGCTTGTGTTAAAATTTTATCTCAGTTTGAGTACGGAGCTGCACTTTAATTAATTTACGTTTTGGCATGTTTGAATTGTTTTTATACTGTGGGTTACTTCGACGAAAGTCCAATTAATTTAATCGTCGATTAACTTGCGTCCCGCACTAGCATAGATATTAATTCGTCGGTGTAATCTAGTCGTCCCGACTAACATCAATATTTCTAATAATATAATCCTCATAGTTTTATGTTAGACGCCCTATAAATTAATCAACGATTAAATTAACCGGAGTTTGAACGACGTGGCCCTGTCCCTGTAAAAAGATCCATTTATAAAATATCGATTTTTTGCACTTCGATTTTATTATATTATTATTATTATTGACGGGACAAGCCCTGTAGTATAACAAAGATAGATAACAAATCAAGAAGAAAAATACCCAAAAAAAGAAGATATAGAAAATGAAATTACAGCGTACGGACGAACATTAAACATGTATCGGCACTTTAGATAAAGTCTTAGCTCGTACGATCGAGCGACTAACGTTGTACAAATTAAAGTCAGAGCCAACCGCCCAATTATTGGCTGTATTGCACACTCGCGATTATAGAGAGAATCGATTTTCACACCGACGGCGCCGACGATTCGGAATCGATTCAGAAATCAATTTCTATCACAAGATCGCACATCCCTATTCTTCGATCGACCGAGGTAAAGTCGAAGGAGATCGAAATTCACGCGGAACCCAGGGTCTTCGCGATCGTCCTTTGGAAGATCCTTGCCGAGGAGATAGTGGTATCTCTCTCCTTAATTAACGATCTATATATACGTTTGCGCGCGTGATAGCGAGTATCGCGACCTGTCCTCGACGTCGATGCTGCCGGCGCGTTGCCAAAGGCCGGAGGAAATCACGGTGCTTCCTCTTCCCTTCCACTTCGTATTCTCTTCCTTCCTTTTCTCCTTCCTCGCCTTTCCACGCCTGGCTCCCTTCTCTACCTTATGACCGATAATCTCGGCAGGTCGTGCCGAAACGGCGGGCCTCCGTAGTCGTTAATTTTCCTCGCGGAGTGAAACCGACGGGCGCGCGCGCACACGCGCAGACCGAGGGAGGATAATATTTCTCGCCCTGGCCGACAGTATAATCGGTACCCAAGGTTTCTCTCCATGCTGAAGTCGGATACCGTCCACTGCTAGCCTGTGTGGGCCTCGTCCTTCAAGCATAACGCGGCATACGCGTGCGCGCAAAAGAGAATTTGGTCGCACGTGCGGCTTCGAGCGAGAGCGCGCGTCGATCCAACGGACGATTAATTTTAAGGAGATGAACGAACGGATTAGCTTGCAATTTTATATCGGACATCGAGCGAGGTGGATCCCGTAATTTCGTCGATTGTCGTTAACTTTCACCTGCACGGGGACACATCCTCGTCGATTCAAGGAGCACGTGTGAGAAAATTGCGCGCGGACGCGTGAATTCGCGATGGAAGTGCCAACACGTGGCACACTTCTTTCGTCGCTCACGCTCTTTATTCGACTTCTCTACTTTCCACTGCCAAAATCACCGGCGCTTCGAGCTCGCTTTTGTAGCAAAGAGGAGAGGGACAAAAGGTGGTAAAAAAAAAGCAAGGGGAATGGGAAGAGAAGGTCGCGCTGAGAAACTTCCGCAGTTCCGCGCCTTAATTTCGTCTCGCTCGATTTGCCACTAGGGTATCCTCTCTTCCTTTTACTCTTTTCTCCTCACTTTTTCTTCTCTTACCTTTCATCCTCTAGACACCCGTCGACATTGATAGAATCGGACGAGTAAGTACTTTGTCAGCGGGCGAGAGTGGCACCGTGCGCGCACGCTCTCGCGGTCCGTTGCTCCATTTCAATGCCCGCTAAAGATTCCGCTCGATTGGGGCCGACCGTCGAAATGGGTCGAGGTAAAAGGTGCGATGATTCGCGAAGTGAAAACGAACCTCTCTCTCTCTCTTACGATCTCTTACAATTTCCTGGAGGTTCGGCGTACGTTCTAATAAAAGAAAAAGAGGGCCTCTGTTGATCGCTCCGTAATCCTACGCGATACCTGAAGTGAAAATTAAAACCGGGGACAGACCGAGCGAACAATTGTCGGCGAACTGTGCGCTTGGTCTCTTTTCAGCTTAATAATATTCGTACCAGTCGGTCAAATGACCATTTCTCAAACTTTGATTAGAATTTGCTGTCGCCTTGTGCGCTCAGTCTCTCCCCAGATTAATAATATTCCTACTAGTCGGTCAAATGACCGTTTCTCAAATTTCCATTAGAATTTCCTATTGCCTTTAAATTTCACGACTTTTTCTAAAACATACGTATAATAAATTTTTCCAATATTTTAGGAAAAGTCGTGAAAATTAAAGACAATCTCTTACAATTTCACGAACGTTCGTCGTACGTTCTAACAAAAGAAAAAAAGGGCTTCCCTTGATGACTCTGTATCCTACGCGATACTATCGTCAAGTGAAATTAATACTAATAATATTATTCCTATAATATTCCTACCAATCGATCAAATAACCGTTTCTCAAATTTCGATTAGAATTTTCTATCGCCTTTAAATTTCACGACTTTTCCTAAAACATACGTATAATACATTTCTCAATATTTTAGAAAAACTCGTGAAATTTAAACGCGATGCAATTACGTTTTACGTAGGAAATTCTAGTGGAAATTTTAAAAACGCTCATTTGACCGTGGTAGGAGTAACGTTAACTCATTTGCATCATAAGCTCATATATGCGTGGTTCTTTCCTAGCCATTATCACCGAAGCGCATATATGCACGGCATTTGCTTGGCCACTATTACCGATGCTCGAATGTTTGATGATACGAGGCAATTTTCCACTTTTCCGAATGATGCAAATGGACTAACGGTGCATCCCGGTAAAGAATTCTAGTAAAATCGTTCGAGAGCAGCTCGTTGCGAATCGAGCTAAGGTACAAAGTCACCGCCGCTCGATAATTACCCTTTGTGCATTTGCTACCGGGTGAGCGTAAAATTATTCATACCCTCGGCCTTATACGCTCCGCTGGCGCACTCGCAGGGTCACCCTCGACGAGTCGTGCGCACCTCTCGCGTTTGATATGCACTTTTCTTCCGGTTTCTCCCAACTGGGCGCGTAGTACCACGGAGTCCCTCGACTCACGTTTCCACCTCGGTGACGCATTGTCCTCAATGTACAAAGGCCCACGAAATAATAACGAGAGCACGGGGCGGAACGAAGGAGAACGGAGTGGCGCATGCGCCGAGGTACCGTGGAAGAAGCGAGTTAGCAAGATTAGGGAGGAGAACGAGGAACGAGAGGGAGAACGAAGACGGAAGAAGGAGGGACCACGAGCACATGCTCGTCTCCTCCTCTGCGCGGTACTTTTTTTTTTGTCTCGCGAAGAATAGCGGACGCGTTGGGGTCGAAGGGGGTGGAGAAGAAGTGGGAAGGTGTACCGATACGGGGCACCGTTGAGAAATAAAAGGCGGCTCCTGGAACGGTAAGGAGAGATCCTGGTTCCACGATCGAAAGAATGGTAGCGTTAGTGTATGTCTACAAGCTCGCTTTAAGAAAATATTTTATCTATATGCCGTAAGCTCCAAGCTGTAAGCTGAAAACTGTTAAATAAATCTTAAAGACGGTAATCCGTAATATCCACAATGTAATATGATAAAGCTGAAGAGTTCGTTTGTTTTTTTGTTTGAACGCGCTAATCTCTGGAACTATCAGTCGGATTTGAAACATTCTTTTTGCATTTGATAGCCCAATTCTTGAGGAAGATTGTAGGCTATTAACATCGAGCTACGACCCTTAGGTCCCAAGCAAAAAGAAAACTAGGTGGCAGAGCCCCCTGTGATTTAAATTAAACGACGGGTGAAACAATAGTCCACAATATAAAACGTAAGGTGTAACACGTAACGTATATCAGCCAATGAGAGAAGTGTTATTCGGACTTGATGATAATGCGTTTGTGAACACGCAGTCATGTAACACCGAATTCTCTCTCACCAAAGCAACGAGGATTTCATCATCAATTGTTTTTTCAATGAAAATGCAGTCTGCTCAACTTGCGCTCTTTCGTAAAAAGCACGCAGCCCACGGTAGGCTTTTTCGTACGGAGTGGCCAGTCCACGGCGCATGCTTAACGTCGGCCAACTCAGCGCTCAAAGGGTTAAAGACTTTGTTATTAAAGAACGACGTTCCTCTCTGTCCTCGAGATCGTTTGCATCGCGCGGACCAGCGAACTGTAATTCGAAAGATCCTCGCGCAAGATGAGACGCGAGGGTAATTCGCATGGCAGAAAGACGAGGAGGACGTCCGAGAATATACGAGCGACGCGTCGACGTAACAACGAGGCTCGGCCAAAGATCGTTTAATAAATCGAGGAGGAAGATGTAAATTCTCGTGGTGGAGCAACGCGAGGATATCAGAGTGCGAGGAGGGTCTTAATTAAATTTCGGTTGCTTTGATTTCGTGCGAATGTAAGCGATCGTCGAAGCCGATGTGGTCTCGAAGGAAATGAGACCTTTAACGAGAGACGCGCGCGACTTCGGAACGAAATCAAAAGCAAGTGGAAGAACGAGATGTAATATTCGTCCACTGCGGTTACTCGCGAAGGAAGACACATCGGTTTCAATTTCCGTGGATTTTCTTACGTTTATGCCCACACCGAAACGAGAACGGGCGAGGCGCACTTTGCGTAATGAGGATTCTCGTGAATCGGCGCGGCAGAATCTCGGATCTCTCGAAATTTATGCAAATCAGGAGGCAGCTCGTACCTCAAACTCGAGCGACCGAGCCTACGGAAGCCAGGTCGAGGCGCAGGAAGGAGAGGTAAATGAGCGAAATGAGAAGGCACTCGGCGAATCTCGGGCTTCTTATCTCGTATCGGTAGGCGAAGGAAGCGAGGCAAAGGACGCGTCTCATTAAAGCGCGAGAAATAGCGTCTGAGATAATCGGCGTGCGCGCTTTATGACGTAATAACGTTTATTATAATAATGAAAGAGAATAGGAACAAAAGAAGAAGCATGAAGAGGGGGGGATGAGAAGCGAGATGAGAACGGGGCGAGATCGCGCGAAGGATTAATTGTCTCTTATTGGACGTGGGTAAGGAGCTCGTAGGTAGAACGAGGAGAGAGGTGAGGCCACGTCGTACCTGTTTGCTCGTGCTAGAGGAGAAGGTGGACGGAGGAAAAAATGCGTGTAAAGTGAAAAAGAGAGGTAAGAGATACGAGAGAGCTCTTGGACGAGACGGAGGTGGCACGGCCGATTCGCGCGAGATATCGCGAATTTATTTGGCGCTCGCACCTGTCGCGCCCAAGCGCGAAAGTTAACGTTGCTGATCTCTCGCCGATCTCGTAGCAGAAGAAGAATAAGAGAGAGACGAGTAAGAATGGGAGTGAGAAAAGATGAGAGGAGAGAAAGATCGCGTCTGAGAGGACTCCGGTGAATTTTCGACTCTCCCTTTTTTCGAGCTCTCGCCCTCTCGGCCCTTGTTATCTTCCGTAGGACCGCGACGCGAGATGTACCACGACCTCTCTCGTTTATTCAAAGACTGATTACAATCGGTGGACAGTAGGTCGCATTTATAATCCTGAGATACGGTCGCCACCTCGACACCGAGCAGAAGAAATTATGCAAATCGGCGCGCCCGACTCTTCGGCGGAAATTCGATCAATTCTATTCAAAGCGTATCGAAAAAGTCGCACCGCGCAATCACCGGAATGCCAGAGTATCGTGAACGTACCACCCAACCGTGCGCGCTCTCCTTCAACGAGGGGTTATAAATAACGAAGATTGCAGGAGCGCGCGTGTTCCGCGAGTTCTCGCGCGACCAAGAGATTTTCATGCGTCCACGTCTCTGAAGCTCTTATTCCTCTCATTCCCTCGTCCTACGTGGTCTCGATCACCCGGTGAAAAGCAAAACGCGGGAGCGGGCACAGGGCTTTGACAGGGGAATGAAGATGAAAGACACGGAGATGAGGGATCGTCGCAAGCTGAGAATCTCCAGGAGGATTCTCGGTACCAATGGTGAAGGAGAGGACGGACGGAGGTCGTCGTCACGATTATTCTTCCTATCGTGTAATTCCGAGTCTCATAGACGATCGTGGTAGAGAGATAGAGTGAGGGAGAGAGACGTGAAGAAGGAGAACGAGCGATGGAAGAATGCCATGGATATCGGGTGATTTGCGCTAATTACGTGTCCGCTTAATAATTACGCCTCCGGACTCGTGTATCTGGCACGATTAATCAAGAGCACCCCTCGAGTCAACGCGCCGTATATAGCCACGGAATAATTGAAGTTTTGACGAGTTCCCACTCTAATGATATCGTTCGTATAATAAGAAATACCCCCGTCGCGCGCGCGCCTTCGCCTTCTTCGCTCCCTTGGCGCGGAGGCGCGCGCGGCGCCGCCGGCTTCTCTCGTCGTCGTACGTCGTCTCCTTGTGTCCTTGACGATGAAAGGGGGCGAATGGGGTGCGCGAATCGAGGCGTCGTTAATTATCTTAAAAAGACCACGGGCAGCCGTGAGTGAAACATGCGCCCGAGCTTCGTCTGTATCGAGGAAATGATCGCTTCGGGTGAGGCCAATGGAAAGATTCCGTGAGACGAGCCCTCACTTCGAAACGAAGCCAAGCAAGGCATCGTTTTGCTATTGCGTCTACATTAGGGATGTGAGATCTTGTGATGAAAGTCGATTTCCGAATCGCCGCCACTGTGGGCATAAAGTAGTTTTTTAGTGCCAAAAGTCGTTCGACGGCTGAATTCTAAACCGATTGCGATGAAATTTGTGTTAAAATACGCGTTATTTATTGTGCTATAGCGGAGACCTGCACCTTTTTTGATAAAAGTGTCCTTGACGATGAAAGGGGGCGAATGGGGTGCGCGAATCGAGGCGTCGTTAATTATCTTAAAAAGACCACAGGCAGCCGTGAGTGAAACATGCGCCCGAGCTTCGTCTGTATCGAGGAAATGATCGCTTCGGGTGAGACCAATGGAAAGATTCCGCGAGACGAGCCCTCACTTCGAAACGAAGCCAAGCAAGGCATCGTTTTGCTACTGCGTCTACATTAGGGATGTGAGATCTTGTGATGAAAGTTGATTTCCGAATCGATTCCGAATCGCCTCCACTGTGGGCATAAAGTAGTTTTTTAGTGCCAAAAGTCGTTCGACGGCTGAATTCTGAACCGATTGCGATGAAATTTGTGTTAAAATACGCGTTATTTATTGTGCTATAGCGGAGACCTGCACTTTTTTTGATAAAAGTGTCCTTGACGATGAAAGGGGGCGAATGGGGTGCGCGAATCGAGGCGTCGTTAATTATCTTAAAAAGGCCACGGAAGCCGTGAGTGAAACATGCGCCCGAGCTTCGTCTGTATCGAGGAAATGATCGCTTCGGGCGAGACCAATGGAAAGTGCACTGTGGGCATAAAGTCGTTTTTTAGTGCCAAAAGTCGTGTTCGACGGCTGAATTCTTAACCGATTGCGATGAAATTTGTGTTAAAATACGCGTTATTTATTGTGCTATAGCGCAGACTTGCACTTTTTGTGATATTACAATTTGTTAACCTCTTCAGCTGGAAAGACGTGATATGCACGTCGCTTCTTATCCACTTCTAAAATGGCAAAGACGTGCTACGCCATTTTGAATTTTGAAATTTGTGTCGCGGTTTCGTAATCAGCGAACCCGGAAACCCTTGTGTATCAAGGTCGGTAAAAAGTATCTTAAATAACGCATTAATCTTTTTCACTTTCCTTTATCGACTGATTCAAAGCGCAAAAAAAAAGAAAAGAAAAAGATCGATTCGCTTCAAAATCGAACATTAAAAAATCGATACAAAAAATCGATTCCTCCGAAGATCGATTCAGAATTGAACATCCTTAGTCTCCACCTCTGGACGTCGATGGTCCTGAGCTCCCGTCGCCCGCTTCTCCGTCTTCTCCGTTAACGAGAGTGCGAACTTTCGTCCACGCGATCATTCACGGCACTCATCTTCCCTCTCGAGAAGCGTTTGTGCAATTTTTTTTTCCACGACGGCAGTGTGCGAGCTCGGCTAATCCTTGTTTACCATCTTCGCACGCCGCGTAGAATCCGCGGGGCGAGCCGCGACCAGTCATCGCGTCATTAATTAGCCACTTGACGCCTAGAAGCAGGAATTCATTATGGGGTGCGTCATTATCTCCTGGCTCTATCGTGTCGGAGGGACCGTTACCGGTCGCGGACGCGGGATCGAGAACTCTGCGAGATAAATCGACGAGCGTTTAATCTTCCTCGTCGATCTATCGATTCTTCTCGCGTTTCGTCGAGGTAACATCTCGTCGAGTGATTTTTTCCACGCGTCGTAAACTCGAGCTTTCGATCGCAGTATCGAGCAAACACCGGTAATATTCGGCGAAAAGTTCGTCGATGTAAGAAAAAAGGCGAGGAGAGATTCGAAAAAGGAAAATTGATCGGACCACGGAGCTGGTGCAATACAAAACTATGATTTTAAGTTGGTTTGTACTTTCACTGGTACAATGTTGCCTCAAAGCTAGTCGTCACTCACCTGCCTATCCTTTTGGGCCCGAGCGTCATCAGGACCTTCTCGAACTTGTCCTTTTCGAACAACGGCTCGGTACTTGATTTTATTTACTTATTTATTGACGGGACAAGCCCTGTGGTATAACAAAGATAGATAACAAATGAAAAAGAAAAATACACAAAAAAAGAAGATATAGAAAATGAAATCATCGCGTACGGACGAACATTAAACAAGCATCAGCACCTCGGATAAAGCCTTAGCTCGTACGATCGCGCGGCTAACGTTGAACAAATTAAAGTCAGAGCCAACCACCCAATTATTGGATATGCATACTCTGGAAATAGTGTCGGCATGACCTAACCCAGTGCGGTAAAAACTGGGCATAAAAACCACAGGCGTCCGAGTGGACCTCAATGTCGCATAGTTAATTTACCTGAGAAGGTTTATGATCATCCTTTGCAGGCGCGACTCTCGAGAAATGGTCCTTACGTCTTAAGATGAGTTGGGGTAAGTGCGCCGTCGAGACGAAATTTTCTAAAGTATGGCTTTTCCTATTATTTATTTTTTTTTAATTACCTTGTGCATCTGTAAAGTACAGTTGAAAGTCATGTCGGCAAAGTTTCTATTTTGCATAAAAATTTTGACGCTTGTGGAAGGAGAATAAACACAAATTTCGAATTTTCGTGTATGCATTTGCTACAGCTCATCTTACATCGGAAAAAATTCGTCGGTCTCTTTTCTTCGAAAGTTTTTCCATACGGTTGTTAATTTACCACTCACCCCTTTCTATTCTTTCCCGTACATTCCTACTCGCACGCACCCTTGCCCGGGTGCGCGCCCATCCTCGCATTATACATGCAAAAAGTTTCGTGCGAGACGAACGTACACGGGGTGAGGCCCCAGGGAGAATAAGTCCCGATCGCCATGGTAACCGTCGTCTCGTTCGTGCTACTCCGTAAGCGCTCGGCTCGCTCCGCCACACCTCGTGAAGACTCGGTGGCGCTCGGCCGTTTACGACCGAGCGAGGCCAACCGGTCCGCGGCCGCAGTCTCCGCGCGAGCAGTTCGATTCCGCACGTAGCCAGCGATCGGTGCCTTCCGCTCTCTGTGCGCCTCCTCGCGTGACTCTCATCGTTCACGAGAATCCAACCGAAGTGTCGTTATCTCTCGACGCGCATATTTTCCCGTCGCGTTTCGTCTCGACGGTGAGGAGCGGCCTGAGGCGCGATCCGTTACGCGGACGCGGACCGAACGCACCTCGAAAGTTCGCGTGGCTCTACGAAAAGAAGCGGAAAAGGATACGCGACGAGAAGGAAGACGAGAGAAGGAGCAAAAGGGAGAGAAACTGTGCACGCAGCGGCAGCAGCAGCAGACTGCCGTTTTAGCACGGGCAGGGTGTGTTTGCGAGAGAGCGCTGCTGCCCGCCCGAAGGCAAATACCTGTGCCTGGGTTTCGAACCGATCCGGGGGCCCCTGACACGTCTCCTCTCTTCCTCTCGACCCAACCACTCTTCTCTCTCCTCCGTGCGATCGGTGAAACGTGTGCGCCCGCTTCGGAGCCTACGTACGTCGCGCGATACTCACCGAAGTACACAAAACCTCGACTCTCTCGTGCGAGCATCGTACACGCACTCAGTGAGTATATTCCCTCGTTGAGAGAGAGAACAGCGGCAGCAACATAGCTCGTCCCGTGCGCGAGAGATCTCTCGGTGATCCGTTTCTTCACGATCGAGCACGACGACGGTCGATTCCACCCGATCGTAAAAGTGATAACCGGTCGTCGTCGCTCGTACCTCGAAGTTTCCCCACTCTCAGTGTGTATTTCGTCGCAACGACAGTGCCGTTTTCGTCCCTCGACTCCAGGAACCACCTGTTGATCCCGCGCGCCTCGGGTGACAGTGAATATAGCACGCACGGAAAACGAGAGATACAGACGGCTTGCAGTTTTACGAAGTGTGTGTCGCGCGAGCGACGATGCTCGACGTCGGGCTCGCCGCGTAGAACTACGAACGGTTACGGAAACGTCCGAGGATAATCGAAGGGAAGAAAAAGCACGTAGATCGGGTGGAAAAGTATAGGGACTGTAGGGCGGTTTGGAGCTTCGTGGATTCGCGATGAAGCGCGAAACAAAGTGAGCAGCCGATTGTAACCTCTTGGAGAGCGCGAATCGAGGTCGAATGATGACCATGTTCGGCACCCTCGTCCAGAGGCTCACCTCGCCGGTGACCTCCCCGACGAGTCCACGACGTCGTTTCAAGTCACCGTCTCGTTGGGAGGTGCAGAGTGACCCGGAGGACGACGCCGGTACCCCAGTGAGGAAGTCGAGAGCGAAGCATCTTCTGGACAAGCGCAAGAGCAAGAGTAGAGCGCGTGGATTGAACACGCCGGGTGAACAGATGCAGATGTGCGCAGGAGGAGGAGGAGGAGGTGGATGGCACGACGTAGCCTTTCCACC
Organism: Tiphia femorata; assembly: GCA_944319695.1. NCBI lineage: Eukaryota > Metazoa > Arthropoda > Insecta > Hymenoptera > Tiphiidae > Tiphia > Tiphia femorata. Next base: position 7,482,532 of record OX090899.1, read on the forward strand.
GCTTCGAGGCACCAAGAGTCTCGGCAGGCTCGACGGAATGAAGGAGGTGAGTCGAACTGGACCTTTTCCACGATCTCTTTCGAGATCCTCTCGATCTCTTCCGATTCGACTTTCGCGCAGTTCGTTACAATTCTCGGACGTTGTTTACGAGACGCTCCGGGAAGGAAAATATTTGCGACCCGACTCGATGCGCGTCGCGAGCGCGTAATTAGTCGGTGGTCGCGCAGGTTTAACGGACGAACGATCGGAGACGTGCTTGTTCGTCCGATTCGGGGATGTCGAAGACGCAATCGAACCAATTAGCGCGGACGTTAGATAGGACGAATGCACGGGATTATATTATTGGTTGGGCTCACTGTACAGGTTACGTTGGCGCATTACGATGCCCTTGCGTGCCGTGGAAAAGCAATCTACGCGCGGTGTGTGATAGTAAATATTTGATTGGTGTCGCGCGACTGCGTTTCAAGGTTACGAATGTTGACATCGACGGGTCTCCTAACGCTTAATTCGTCGAATAGGAAAATCGAGGTGTATATTGGAGTGTTCGTATTTAATGCACCGGTGTGCATGCTCGAAGAAACTGACGTACCAGGGCGAGTGTATTCGGGGAAAATGGTCGGTAGTCGAGTCGAGCCAAAACTCGAGATCGCAGCGGCAGGAAATAACCGGCCGACCTCAATGCTTTTTCGTCGTCTTTTTTACTTTGCTCGGTGCGGTAGGGCGCACGTACGTACGTCCCGCGCGGATCTTTGCCCCGAGATTTCCGAGAGGAGTGAAATCAGGCCGTGTCGAGTGCGCGAACGAATACTCGCAATTAAATGCGCGTAATACAACGCGGCTTGCGCACACTCTTGCGCTCCCTCGATACGCGTCCCAGACGTCGACGACTTAATTAGACGAGATCCAGCGTGCGGTCTGATTATATAATTGTGCATGTTGCGAACAGTCGTTGCGCACGTTTCTTTCTTTTTTTCGTACTTTGTCGTGCACTTGCTCGCGTCCGATTTCTCGCACGTGACCCTTTCGATGTTATTGAATTTGTCGTTCCCGAGGTTCGCCGACCTCCCGTGCTTTTTACGTATTTATTTACTCACGGGTCAAAGTAAACCTTCTCAAAGCAATAGAATTGTGTACATATGTACAAAAAGCAAACGCACCTGTGAACTAAATCTGTAGTAAAAGGCGCATAGAAAGAGTGTTATATGATAAGAAGTTTGATCGTAAGAGTTCTGCGTACCCTAATTTTAAAATTATTAATACTTACAGAGAATAAACGATTTTTCAATTTTTCTCGCTAAGAGATGTGGTGACTTTCATCTGTTTTAATTTTTTTTTTTCTTCTCACGAAGCGCGCTCGTCCCAGGTGCAATGAAACAGAAAATTTTCGGATAACTCCGAACTCCTGTAAATTACAGGGATTTACATAATCGTAGATCTCTATTCTTTTGACGAGTACCTCGGCGTACATAATTAACAGGGCTCTCATATCCGACGGTTGGTCGAGTCGAAGAATGTGGGAGGGTGCGTTTCGAAATTACGAGGGGAATCGGCACGTACTGCGTGCCGTTACCTCATTACTCAATCCTCGCGCACGCAGCGTATGTCGAATTTTCGATGTGGTATTTAAACGAAACAGACTTCTTTAAACACATTCTCGATTCCGTGATATATTTTTTTTTTACACGGTGGTTCGTACAAGAAAATTCGGGATATACCTTCTCTCGTGCTAATAACAATCGGATACTATTTGAGTTAAGTTAGCATCGTCAATCCGACACTATTACTTTCGATATCATCAACATTGTAATAACATTCGAAGGGAATGCTTGACGTACTTTTCTACGGGACTTAACCAATTAACACTTTGACTGTCATGATGGTCATGACCAGAAAATGATTAAAAAAATGATTACACTAATTTACGACACTTTAAAGGATCATATGTGCCTGCAATTGTGAATGTAATTTAAATCAGAAAAGTTTGGTTCACAAATCATTCCGTATTTCAATCTCATAGGTAACAATAACGCTTATGTAAATAGAAAAAATAATTTTTCGGAATTATTGACTTAGATCACTTTTACAATCACCGGCACATATGTTAACAAAAACAATATACAAAAGAATGCAAAGTATGGCGCTACAGGTCATCCATGGAAAATCAGCGTGACAGTCAAAAGGTTGACTGTGGAATTTTTCTTTTTGAGTTTTAATTTTATATCAAATTGCAAGGTTTTTCTTTATTGCTCATGGTCAAAGAAATAAAAAAAATGAATTGACGCGTATGCACGTTGAACGCAGTTAACTGGTTAATGTTTCCAAGTTTAACGCTGATTTTCTGTCGCCTCGAGAACCGTGCACCGCGCAGAATTCATTCGGAGCTCACTTTCGCGAAAACGAAAACGACTATTGAAACTCCTCACTCCGGAATTGATGCGCGTCGTCATCGTGGAAAGGGAAATCGCACGCGCCACCGGGCTATCGTGAAAAGGAGTCTGCGTCTGCGTTCGCGCTTATCGTCGTAATTATTTTAAGCCTTTGTCAGCTGATAAGGCAGTAGAGCTCGGCTGCGGCATGGGCGACGCGAGACCGAGCCCGTTTTCGACCTCGAAAGAAAGCACGGCAAACATTTCCAATGTCGTGAAGATGCGCGAAAATTCTCTGGCACGGATCCTTCGGCATAGCGCTCCGAAACATTAAAGCTGGATTTATAAACTTTCGCCAACTTTCGTATTGTTGATTTTCATAGTAACTGGTATTACTATTACTATATTGGTATAATACACATTAGAATGCTATTACTGTATTGGTATGCATATATCTATGAGAATCAACAACGGTAACTACGTTACCTGCGAGCGGTGACGAAAGTTTGTAAAAAAGCTTAAAAAGATCACCGAGACGTTAACCAAGTCGTTCTCTCGTACTTTTGAGATGGGCCGAAAATAGATAGATGGACAGATAGATAGATAAATAAATAAACAATTTATTGTACTCTGAAACAAGATCTCCTAGACCACCCGACTTACACGCGCCATACATCATTGAATTCCGAAAAAATTATGCAAAAAGTAGGCGTCGAAGGTACTCCAAATGAGCATACAGCATTACACATCAAAACGGCGCGAAAGAGAAAAAAGAATGAAGAAGAGAAAAGAAAAATAAAGAAAGAAGAGGATACAAGAAGAGAAGCTCGTCGAAGGGATCGAGAATCACGAGGGTCTCACCGAGCGGAGGGCGCAGTTGTTGGAGCGAGTTGTACGAAAGTCGATAAGATCGTCGATCTTAGAACGCGATAGAGCGCGGTAGCCGAATCCTTAACATCGTTTCTCGCGGATTCCTTCTCTTCCTTCCCCTTTCCAGGACCTTGGTACGTGAATGAGCACCGAGGAGAAAGAATCATAATTGGAGAGGCTCGGAGAAGAAATTTGCTCTCGCAGGTCGCGGGCTCTCCTCGTCTCGCGAGACTCCTCGACTTGGTGCGCGCGCGCTCCATTCGCTATTACGAGATTAATCGTAACGGGACGCGAGGTATTCTCGAGGGCGCGGTCCGATCTCCGGGAGCGTGTGTTTCACTCTTATCCAGGGTCCGAGAGACTCGGTGGATAAAAAGAGCGGAGCCGCGAATTAATCGGTCTATCCTCGATCTGACTCTTTAGCGACGGGGTCAAGCACGGAATTAGCTCGGTCCGAGCTTCATAGGCTTCTCGAGCATTATCCGTTGGCACATTGGGTTCTCTTGGGAAGCGGATATACCGTTGATCTTTTAATTACCGTTTGTCGTTGCCATTGCACGCGAGTGGAAGGAACGAAAGGCGCGCGTCTGTCCGTGTACGTAGGCATATACTTTAGTACGGCGCATCTCGCGTTACGAGTTTAACCGGTACCCCGCGCGACTCTCGGCGCGAGGTCAATCTCGAATCGTCTAGATCCCCGTACCGATCCTTTTCCATCCTTCGCGCGAGGTCCCGTTGATCTTTTAATTACTCGTTAGTTTCTCGTATTAGCCGTGCTCCACGAGCTCTCTCGGTGCCCACCTGTTGGCCCCGGGTTCACCCAGCCGGTGGAAATTTGTCGTCCTCGCTCCGAGATTAATCGTAACGGGACGCGCGTGCTCGCGCGGTACGGTCGAGGGCGCGGTCGCGTTTTCTTTCTCCTTCTCACTCTGCCTCTCTCTCTCTTTCTTTCTCTTTCTCTTTACTCTCTACTCGGCTTATTCGTCCTCTTATCGTGCCGAGGGAAGGAGAGCCGCGCGAATTAATCGGTTCACCCGCGGCTTGCTCTCGCGCTCCGATCGCGAGAACGATACCTCGATCCTAGGACGCCTTTTCTTTCACTACATCCCCTAGTGCGGAGAAAATTTCGCTAATCTTACCGAAGATTTTTTTTCACTTGGAGATCTCTCCTGTTAAGCGGGTTATTTTAAGAGCTTTTGGTAGCTTTAGCGTTAAATAAGTAATATTCAAATTCTGAATTATCCGATTTTAATACTAGATTTACCGAACACTTTTTTTAAACACGATTTCCCATTTGATCCGGTGAAATTGACTGGTTTCGGTAAATCTAGTGTTAAGATCCGTATATTGTCGACAATCCTCGTCGATACAAAGGAAAAGATTGTTTTAAGAGCTTTTGGTAGCTTTAGCGTTAAATAACTAATATTCAAATTTCGGATTATCCGAATTTTAACCTTTTAACTGCTGAGAATACTCTCGACCGACGCACTCCGCCTGGACGGCGATCTTAGCGATTGGATATCGCAGGAAACGAAACAATTCTTTCGGCTAATCAGAATTCCGTTGATTAAGTATGCAAGACGCAATTGAGATATAATTGTATTTTTCCGCGCTAAATTGAACGATGCAAAAAAATCTCTTTTTAGCATTAGTATTATTTGATTAGATTAGCAAACGCACGCGTACTGGTAACGTTTATCCAACGCATATCTGCGTCCATAGTCCACACGAATAGCTTTCGCCGGACGCACATATGCGCCCATAGCAGCCAAAGTGTTAAGCTCCGCATATTGTCACCAGCCCTCGTCGATACAAAGGATAAGAGAGAACGATCGCGAGAACTATACCTCGATCCTAGGACGCCTTTCTTTCACCACATCCCCTAGTGCTAAGAAATTTCGCGGCTCGTTGACGCGAAAGGTCAACGACCTCGTGACGACCGAACCTGGAATCTTTTCCTCCTTCGAGTGGACGCGCCCCGGAGTATGCTCGATCGGATGAAATCGCAAGGAATCATTTTACTCGGTGGTCCGTACGAGGATCATCGATGGACCCCTTCGAATTAAAGTCCAAGAGAGCGAGAGAGATTGAGTTATCGATGGATCGAAATGGACCGTACGAAAATTACGGAACGCCCGCGGAACGAACGGACGAGAAGTTCGAGCGGTACCTCTCGGATGAATCTCGAGCCGCGGACTCCTCCTCGACTCGCTTTTAATCTCGTGCCCGGGAGCGTGAGAGGAGCGAGCGAGGGAGAGATGAGAGAAGATGGTAGAAGGAGAAACGAAGATTGAGGAGAAGTATAAGGAGAGGAAGGGTATGCGCGTAACGCCGCGCCGAAGACTAAAAACCCATATCCGTTGAAAAGCCACCTTATATGGGACCCCCGTTGGCCCGAGGGCTTCCTACGGCTCCGCAGACATTCCGAGCCTCTGAATCAAACCTCCTCCGCGTTCTTTCGTGGCTCTTTCAGTCCTCGTCGGTAGCATCTCCCAGTTCTCGGGCTTTCTTCGTTCAACGAAGCGGAAAGTAACGATGAGAGAGAAAGAGGCGCTATTTGGATCTTGGATTGATCGATCGAGGAATCGATCGCAGGTGGGCCGCGCGAGAACGGCAGAGGGTGGGTGCACCCAATCCTGTTCGATCGTGCGAGATTGGTCGAATGCGATTCGATACGTCGCCGGTGACTTGACGTATCGTTGGGCTCGCGAGTTTAGACGTTTCATCGAGATCGGAATAATGGCGAGGGTGCTCGCCGGACTTCAATGATGGATCGTGCCTCCTCATTGAGGAAAATAGTCGATTTTTGATTCTCCATTGGGTCGTAGACGCAGACTGAGTAGAAGTAGTCAAGTGATTAATTAGAAGTATGATAGGGATGTTCTCTTATTCGCACGGAATAATATCAATTGCTCGATTAACCCTTTCCTTCGGAAGGGCGTATATATACGCCCTCGAAGAATGAACATTCATACACGAAGAGCGTACATATACGTCCATACCATATATACATTTGTACATTTGTACATTTTACATATGAAATACTTTCGTTCATCGACTATCTGCCTTATTGCATGACTTATTTTAAAAACTAAAATGATATTACTAAATATAATAAATTTCATTGGAAAATTTAGAGAACGAGAAACACTTGTAATTACTTCGTAGCATTCCGTACTTCGATGTCGATTAGTCAGTAATGCGGAGAGCATTATGAACGGAGAGTTCATAGCGAGATCATATTTTGTCACAATCGCACCGTAGCGAAAAGGTTAACGGTGATTCTTCGCGGCTTTGAGAACTATTTTCATTCGAATCGATTGTACGAGAGAACGAGGCACGGATAACGAGACGTAAGGCTATTTGATTAGGGTGAGGACGATCGTACGGAGGGGGCGTGTTCACGTCTATTCTTTCCGTGTTCGGTTCGCCATCCCGTCCCGCCACCGTCTCCATTGAAGCGGTTTAATTAGGTGTCTAATTAGCCACTCGAAGCGAGCTATCCGCTCGTCTAATCGGTCCAAAGTGTTCGCCCCGCGGCCTATCTTCTGTGCACAATCGAAAGCGGAAGCGCTCGATTGTCGGCTACGTACCCAGCAGATCGAATCTCGTGGAATTTGAAATAAACAAGTCGTAAGCGTGGAATCGGACGAACCGGTTCGCGATCGGCCACTCGGGAGAGAAGGATTCGAGTCCTGAAAGCTCTACGCGAACTTTAACCGTTTGCGTATCGTTGTACCAGAGGGTTTTCACCTCGGTTTTCACAAAACGCGGTCGAAAAACGCCTATAAACCACTTGCGCTGGCAAAAAATTCACCAACGCGTGTACCAGAACGGTCCAGTGTAACTCGCTGGGAGGCGTCACGCAGTTCTCGATGCTTCAGAGAAATCTGAAAAAGATTGATATTTTCTAAACTAATTTATTGCATTACAACGTGCATACCACGTCGTTGGCGATTCTGCGACAAAAGCAGTACGACGTGCGTGGCACGCCTTTCCAGCGCAAATGGTTAATTCAAAATAGCTAGCAACGCAATACGAAATGAATTTCTTGGATTACTGATAATATTGCAATAGTAGCGATGCGATAAACTTCCTGTTGAAAGGTTGAGCGCATTTCGGCAGTTTGTGAGAGCGCCGTCCAGTTGTCTGTATCGACGAAATGCGCTGGAATTTTTTCGACAGGAAATCTAAAGAGCGCGAAAGCGGTACGCAAACGTTTAAAATCCGTTCTTTCGCACCACTCTTTCGTCGCTCGTCTCTTTTCACCTACTTGTCTCTCGAGAAGCAGCGTAAACAAGAGACGGAGAAGATCGTCAATTTTTATCCCCACGAGCTCACCACCGAAGCGCAACAATGCCTCTTGGAGAAATTTATACCGCGGGTAACCCGCTCGGACTCTCTCGGTCCGCTCTCCAGGGTCCTTTCGTCCTTCGGAGCTTGTCCTTCGCGAGGTCACGAGGAGACTGGAAGGGCACCGGAGGCATCGGAATGGTAATTGCGAATATGAAAATCGCCACGGGGCGTTCGTCGTCCATCGAAGTAGCTCCTCTCGTCCTGTAGTACGAGGACGCCCTTCGCCCAAACCTCCATCCACACGGCTCTCCCTTTCGTTCTCTCTTTTTCGCGCGACCACCTTTCCCTCGAAATTCCTCCTCGGGCGCCTCACGAGTTATGACACCCTCGTCGTGGCAGACTCTCAAGCAGCGGGTCGAGCGAGTTTCGTAGAAAAGCAGCAGCGAATATTCTCTCTTTCTCTCTCTCTCTCTCGTCGTTGTTCCTCGAATGAAGAGAGAGAATGAGAGATAGTCTCGTCTATGGCATTCCCCAAAGGAGATGGACGCAACAAAGGAGCTCGCGGAACGCATTAGGAACGCAACGACTACCGCGCGTACCGGCAGGAGGGTGACTGCCAGAACGATTGGACGTGGACATTCCTTTATGTTCTCCACGTTGTTCCTCCCTTCCTCACCGGCTTGCTGCTCCTCGTTGTTCCTCGAATCCTTCGGATCGTGACACCACCCCGTCCTTGATCCTTCTCGGAACGAGGACCTAGGATCGCGATTTAACTACTCGCTCGTCGAGGACGATAAACAAGAGGAAGATACGACGAGGTACGCGCGGAGTGACGAGGTTCGCGCGGAGTGACGAGGTTCGCGCGGAGAACAGGCGCCAAGCAACAAACAGGAAGTTTGTCCGCGCGATTGTGGCTCGCGCGTTCGCCTTTGCCAGCCTCCAGAACGGGAAGTGGGTGATTTGCGAATCGTCGTCGATTACGCGCCGGTTCCGCTCGCGGATTCTATTTTTAGCGAGGGAATATTTCCTCGTCGGTGAGAGATGGAACTCACACGGGTGTGGAACCGAGGATGATGCGTTTCTCTTGCGAGGTCCTTGGAGAACGATTTTGTTGGAAGGATCGAGACACCTCTGTGAACCTGGCACCTGACTTTAAGATATCGAAAATTTCTTTTTTGCAATCGAAAGAGCATCGTTTGTACCCGTTTGCACCTCTCTTGTTTTTGTTTGTACCTCAAAGGGTTCGGAGATGGAGATACTTCGAAATTTGAGAAGAGGCTCAGTCCGTCTATGGAGATTAATCTATCTAGAAAGCCTCACTACGCCCGCACATTTAGATTATTGGTTTATTTGCTGTATTTGCTTTATAAATCAAATAAACCAATAATCGAAACTTGAAAGCGTATTGAGGCTTTCTAGGTAGAGATCAATCTCCACAGTGTCAATTTAGACAGTGTCTCAGTCTGTCTGTGGAGATTGATCTATCTAGAAAGCCTCACTACGCCCTCACATTTAGATTATTCGTTGATTTGCTCTATTTGTTTTATTTGCTTTATAAACCAACTGAACCAATAGGTGAAACTTGAAGGCATAGTGAGGTCCTTCTAGATAGATCAATCTACATAAGACGACTGAGCCTTTTGTAAATTCTTGAAGTCCCTCTATCTCCGAATCCCTTGAGGTACAAACGAAAAGAAGAAGCGAGGTACACACGGGTACAAACGATGCTCTTCCGAATGGCGTTTACAGATCTCAGATATTTCAAAAAACAATAAAGATATCTGGGCGGTCGGCACTGACTTTAATTTGTTCAACGTTAGCCGCTCGACCGTACGAGCTAAGGCTTTATCCGAGGTGCTGATGCATGTTTAATGTTTGTCCGTACACGGTAATTTCATCTTACATATCTTCTTTTTCTTTTTTCCTTTTTGTGTACTTTACTCTTTGATGTATTATCTATCTTTGTTACACTACAGGGCTTGTCCCGTTATAAATAAATAAATAAGTAAATAAATATCATATAAAGATATTTCAAAAAACAATAAAAATTTGGATATCTTGAAATCGAGTGCCAGGTTCACACATGTAGGATCGAGAGTACGCGGGGGTCATGGTTTAAGCTTGTCCACGCCCTAATGATTCTCAATACTCCCTCTAACCACCTTCCTCCAACACGTTTACGCCCTTCTAAACGATCCTCTTTCCCTCCGACAATCGACATTCCCCACTTCTAACCGGCTGTATCGCATCGGCCATCTCTATTCGCGATACTTCAGGACCGAAGTTCGTCGATTAGCCTGTCCCTTAGAGGGGTGGATATCTTGGCCGAGGCATCTTCATCGGTACTATTTCTCTCGGTGCTGGCGAAAAGCGGCGAGCTTCTCTCATGAGAATTCTCCCTCGTCGAGGTCTCCATTAATCCACCACGGTTCCCTTTGACTCTCTCTCTCCCAGCCGTCTCGAGGACGCAATTAAATCCGTGCTCGCGCGCTTCGTCTCGATCTTCGACGAGATCTTGCGCGAATCCGTTCGACGATTTATACCTCGCGATCGTTCGCCGCTTCGAGGATTACTTCCATCCAGGGTAAGATCCTTCCTCTCCGATCCTTGCATCCTCTCCATCTCTTCTTTCTTCTACCCCTGCTCTCTTAGACCGTTAGAATCGAGCGACTAGTTTTTGTGCCACAAGGCTTCTCGCGGGGGCGTAAACATTTCTCGAGCAACATCGAGTTGTTAACTCCTTCGATACTGATTTATTTGAAAAGATTCTTTTGCACTTGGAATAGTTTCAAATTGCTCGAATTATACACGTGATTCGTAATTCATGTAAAACGAGTGCACGACGTTCTGATACGTGAAATGTACTCAAACCTTTTCGCCCTGAGTCCTTCGTCGTGGAGTCCGTCGTGTGGTACGGGGCGCAGTGCCAAAAGTGTGAACAGTAAGCGTCTATCTTCTGACACATTCGACTCACGACTCACTAAGTATAATTATACACGGTTCTTTCCATTTAGTGGCACAAGTTCACACATGTCGACGTGAGTTACCAACATACTGCGACATAAATTAAATGGAAGGCATTAGAAGTCGACTTCTGTCAACTTGTGTCACTAAATGGAAAGCACCCACATTTGGGTCCCAAGTGTCAATGAAAAAACAATGTCGAGAAAAATGGATATTGCAATAGCGCTTGCAATTGTTTGCGAACCGAGGTAAGCGAACTTGTCTTAACTTTTGGCTCCATTTTTGTGACCGATGATTATAGACATCGGGTCGTATGTAGGTGGTTCTTGTGACGAGTGATTATTATCACTCTTATTAAAGGGTTAAATCAAGCCAAGAGATTACGGTCGTGGATACGCGGGCTCAATGTAGTCGCGTAAATAAATTCGCAGACTGGTCCTCACGCACGCGCTTGGTACCAATGCGGGCCGCATGGTTGCCTGGCCGACTCCGTGCCGCCGCGAGGTGCCTCTTATCGGAGCGTAAACATAGGCCCCGTCGAATTATCGAGGCGAGCGGGGATCGATTGACTCGATCGATCGGCACGATCCATTGATGGTGATCAGTCGTCACTCACGTGGTAGTACTACCCACTGTCGAGAATTTAAATTTAGACGGGCTCGTTTAAATATAACGCTCTATCGGTATATTCGCGGGAGTCGTCGCGCCACGTTCGTACCACGGGCCACCGAGCACATTTTCGCGATAGCATAATTAATTTCGAAGATAAGGGTCGCGCGTGTACCAGACAAATTGGCCGAATGGCTGGACGGAGAAATGTTGATATCGTGCGAGCACTGAGAGAAAAGTATATGATATGTCTAACTATAATGGCATAGTAACCAAATTATAGTTGGAAATATCATATTAATGGTAAATGTTACCATAATGTCGGTAATGATTACGATAGAGGCATAGTCCTGAGCATAGTATATTTCAACTAAAAATATAGTATGTTTGAAAATAGATAATGGTAAGAAAAGTAACTATTTTATATAGTTAATATTACCGGAATATTTCATACATAGTGTTAGAACTAACTATATACACATAGCACATTTTACTATACATATGGTAACAAGAACAAAGGTAATAGTTGAGCCGCCCACTTGACAAATCGATTAACTCCACTTTTTGCATTTTTCATCAATTTAAGCATCGAAGCACTTGATTAAGTCCCTACTTTTTATATTTGTAACATAATTTTGAACATAATTTATGGAGTTAATCGATTTGTGCACTGGACGGCTCAGTTAATAATATAACCATTTGTATAAACCGTTCATTATACTGTACTTTGTATGATTAAGTGAACTATAAAAACATGTTTGTCGCCAAACTTAACTATAAAATATAGTGAGATTATAGTAAACCGCTGAGTAAACCCAACCATTTTTTTCTCTCAGTGCATGGCCGCATGAAAATTCATCGAAACGCCAATGGGAACTTAATGCTCTCCCTCCATTCTCGCCTTCTCGTACGCGGTGGAAACAATTGCGCGAACGCAACGCGATCCACGAGTCCCAGGATAATTTTCCAACCGGTTTCCCGACCTTTCGCGCATCACCGCGTATTATGCCCAACTGTACTTGGGAGAACGAGCGAGCGAGTACTCACCTCCTCCGCTTGTCGGCGAAAAGAATCGGCTTTTGCGTCGTCGAGTCACAGTTGAATTATCTCGTCGTGCTCCTTTAACGGAATTACGAGAATAGCTAATAGAATCGCGAATAAAGGAACGCGTAAGACCCATATTATCTTTGTCCAAGATCTTTTATAAAATGTTCCGTTATCAAATGTGTTACGGGGTAATGGGTTATCTTTGGTAAAACGTTGCCGGTACGCTATAAACTACTCGATAAAAGAGCATTTTCTAGAAGATCTTCGACAAAGATCTTTTACGGGGAGATAATATCGGTCTATAGCGAGGTCTATAGTTAATCGGTGAGAAACGTGGGTAGGATCGAAAACGAGGCGCGATGTAGTCGAGAAGCTAGTAACACGGCTACTTCTCCGAATGCTTGTTTTAACGAGTACCTTGTGAATTCTCTTCTTAGGCCTGGTCGCAAAATTCCGTTGCACGATTCTGCTCCTACAACGCAAATTCGATTTTAAGTACGATTATTTTTTAAGTTCGATTCGTGCAACCGGTCCTTAGAGAAAGAATTAACCAACCACCGTTTAATCGTTTAAAACGAGAACTGAGAATCGAGAGAACTCAAAGCAAGAACAATTCGACAACTGTGGCCGAATCGAGGACCGAGATTATCGTCCGGATGACAATTATCTTTTGGTCTTGTCTCTTAACGAGGGCCTCTCGGAAACGGGCGCGAGAAGAGATAGGCAACTTCCTCGTTAGGACGTCGCGCGTGTCGCAGTTTCTAATGGCGTCTATAGCTCGTCCATTTCCGTTTGCGTTTAGCGGCTTCCGAAGGTGGAAATAATGACGAGCCGCTAATTCGCGAGATGTGCAGGAGAATGCACCGTTCGGGCTTTCACGTGGACGACGTGGCCTAACGGCACGCGGGGTTTGTCTCCTGCATTTATTCGACTTCCTCCTCCACCTCCTCTTCTTTCTTCTCTTCTTTCTCAAGAGACAGCCGTCCTGGCCGTTGTGCTGTAATAATCCCAATTAATTTCAAGACCGTTTCGTTCCTCCCTCCTCCTCGTGCTCCGGTCCGAGAGATTCTCTACCTCCTTTAAATCTCTTCTTCCGAGTCTCCCTCGTTAATTCCTCGATTAGCAGAGCGTGAATTGTCATTTGCTCCGGAAGCCTACCCCGTCGCAATTATCTTCCTAATGGTTCTTCCAATGGAGGCGCGTTCTCCTTCTAAATCGGCATTCTAAAATTTTAATTTTGCCTATGTTCTTCTTCTTCTTCTTCTTCTTCCGAGTGCACACTTTTTAACGAGAACCCACGAACGCTTCCGTACTACACTTTTCGTATTCCATTCGATCTTTCCGCTGGCGACGACGCATCGACTACGTCGACTTTCTCCACGCGCGGTTGGAAATTTCGAGGCCTCTCCTCGTTAGGGCCGCCAAGGTAGATGGAGAAACGAAGGAAGTCGCCGGCCAGGAAGCTGTGATGGCTTTTTATTGACCCTACGTCAGCCGGGGGGCGCGCGCGCGCGCACCGAGTTCCTTCGCGAGGATGAGAAGAGAGAGTTCGCGTATTTACCGTGAAGTCGTCGAGAGTCTTTCACACGTTTCTCCATTTGTGAAGATCGCGCGTACAGAAAAGTAATCTCTTCCACCATTCTCTCGTGAGTCTCCGCGACACGATTTGACGTGGTGACCCAAAAAAAGTTCGCGGTGCACCTTTGACTTTAGCTGGAAAAATGAAAAGATTCTTGCTGGTTCTATTTTTAGATCTGGAACGTTAGATAGGTTTGTGGTTTCTTTTCTCTCTCTCTCTTTCTGTGCGGTTGCGAGCAAGGGCTTGCGCACCGAGTCGGCTCACTCGTTTGGAATGTAGTTTCGTTTACATACCCAACGTGCTTTTACATAAGAGCGTTACGCGGAATTCTATGCGGGAGCTGCTCTCCCTGGTCGCGTTAGCCTTCGCGAACTCGCTCGTCGAGTGGACCACTCGTCGATTCACGGATTCGCGCCCCCGTGGACAATTACCGGAACAGTCGCGCGACTCGTTTAATAAGAGCGCAATTAACTCGTTAGGTACATAGTGAGGTTACTCGCTACGACCGTCTCGAGTCCTTCTACCAAGAGGCTCTTTATTGCGCCGTGCTCCTTCTCGTATACTTTGTCCTACTTGGAAATCGGTAATTAACTAGTCAATTAATTTCGTCGTTAGCGTCCGCTCGTACACTTTTATCAGCACCTCGAAAATAATTACCTCGGTCGAGAGACAAACTCGACGCGGTCGCCGAGGAGAACGATGATAAAAGTAAAATCGACTCCTCGAGGAGTATCGGCTTGTTGTTTAACGCTATTTCTGCCACTGGTCAAGTGCACTAAGAGAAAAAAATATTTGGGTTTACTATCATCTCACTATATATTTATACAAATGGTTATATCGTTAACTATTACCTTTGTTCTTGTTACCATGTCTATATTAAAATGTGCTATGTGATTATAGTTGGTTCTATCACCACGTATGAAATATGCTGGTAATATTAACTATATAAAATAGTTACTTTTCTTAGCGTTATACATGTACTTTCAACCTTACTGTATTTTTAGTTGAAATAACCATAATTTTGTGTAAAAACATAATATAGTTGGTTATTCTATGCCTCTATCCTAATTATTACCGACATTATGGTAACATTTGCCACAAATATGATATTTCCAACTATAATTTTCTTACTATGCCATTATAATTACATATATCATATACTTTTCTCTCAGTGTGACCGTTTTTAAAATTTCGATCGGAACTTCCTACATACAACGTAATTATCGCGCCTTAAAATTTTCCTAAAATATTAAAAAAAAAGTGTTATACGTATATTTTAGGAAAAGTGAAATTTAAAGGCGCGACAAATACATTGTATATAGGAAATTCTAATCGAAATTTTAAAAACGTTCGTTTCACCAGTCGGTAAGAATAGTGTTAAACTGCCTAGACGACGAATTGGCGATTCGTTGAGGCTACTTCAGAGATTTCAATCGCGTCGAGTAGGCCGCGAATGTTTCTCCGTTGGAGGAAACACGCCGTACGGTCTCTTCTCTGGTACGGAAAATCCTCGGATAAGGATCTTCCTTGGGCGAGCGGCATCCGTCGATTCTCCCGTGATTCAATTCTCTCCGCGAGACTCCCACAAGAGTTTCCGTGCGAAACTCACGGGAAGCAGGGGCGGCGTAATAGAGGCGTGCATTTTCCTTCGATGCGGCTCATCGTGATGCATAATGCAGGCGCGCGCGGTGCGTGCTCGGCCGAGGACGAGAAATCGAGGCGGTGGAGAGCGAGGAATAAGGGCGAGGAGGACGCGGGGAAGGATAATGAATTTATCATTGTTCGCGCAAACATTCCTGACGGTCGAGAGCGTAATGATAGCTCGCGGAAGGACTGGGGAACGGTAATAAGCATTCGTACGCTTATTACGCGCGCGGTTGGTGTAACGTTGGGAATGACACGATTTACTGCGAGCGACTCCACCGTCGTCGATTTACTAATAATAATCGTCCACGCGAAAACCGACGAACGTCGAAGTACGAATAAACCGCGGGTGAAACTCCGAGGTTGGCTCAACATCGAGAACGGACAATTCGCGATGAAAAAATCCCGACTTCGGATCGTTAGCACTACTCCTACCACGGCCGGTCGAATGACCGTTTTCAAAATTTCGATTAGAGTTTCCTATATACAACGTAACTACCGCGCCTGTAAATTTCACGAGTTTTCTCAAATATTGAAAAATGTGTTATAAGTATGATTTAGGAAAAGGGGTGAAATTTAAAGGCGCGACAATTACTTTGTACGTAGGAAATTCTAATTGAAATTTTAAAAATGGTCGTTTGTCCGGTCGTGGTAGGAATAGTGTTAGTCCTCAATAGTCAATTATCGATTCACGGATAAATCGCACGAATATCGTGAATTATATTGAAATCGAGAGAAACATTTTCAAGCCTCTGCTCGCCAAAAATTTTCGACACAAATACCAATCCATGCCAAAGTTACGAAACATTTTGGTCACGCCGAGGAAACGTTCGGCAACGAGGAGCGAGTATTTCGAAAAACATGCAACATCTACAAAAAAATTCTCGTTGCTGCCTGAGTGGGGTCAAGGCTTCGCGGTAATAATCGGCAAACGTGCGAAAAGCAATCTCGTTCGTTGGATAAATGCTCGAATTTAAAAATCGGTAAACGCCTTTATAAAAAAAAAGAGGAACACAAAAATCGAGAAAGCACGGAGCGTAGGACGGGGATTGTCTTTTGCGACAGGTGGCATTTGTTTGTCCTGGCCGAGAAAGGTAGAAGGGGAGAGGTCAGTAGCGGTAGTTCTCGACGAAAAGCGACTACGGCGACAAGGAGGGCAAAAACGTGGAGAGAGAAAAACGAGTCGCGGAGAGACAGACACACGAGCAAGACGGTCTTTGTCGTCGTTCTCGGCGCCGCCACGTTGCTCAGTGAAAACGAGGCCTCAACGATGCCGACGTTAAGTCACCGCGCGCCGGTGTCCCTTTTCTCTAAGCGCATCCTCTCTCTTTCTCTCCTCCTTCTCTTTCTCTCCTTCTTCTCTTTCTCTTTCTCCTTCCTCCACCACCTGCTCTCCACTGCCTCTCTTACGACGCGTTTACGGTCAAAGTTTCCTCGACCTCCATGGGGAGGGTCGAGAGGAGCAGGTTGATGTTAAACGGAAGAATTAGCTCGCGGGTGGTGAGACGAGGTGCAGGGAAAAGTGGATGAAAATAAGGTGGCCCAGTGACTCCGGAGAAATCTCGGCTGCACCGTTAGGCCACGCGCGCGCTCCTTGTCGACGAGGACGAAGAGGAGGAGGACGGGACGTCCTTTAAGGAAATTTTCTCCTCCGAAAACGTTCCGCGCTCGCATCTCGATGACCTCACGGAACGTCGACACATTTACGGTAACGAGAGAGAACTTTCTGGGCTCGAGTGCGCGCGATGATAAGGATCGATCCGCGAGGGATTCGTGCGCAGGAAGTGTTCCACCGGGAGGAAGAGAAAAGCGTTTCTGCGCGCTTTCTGGATGTAACTTGCAGCAGGTGGAAGGTAGTAGCATATCTAATGCGTTCTATGGCGTATCTTATTTTATAGTCATCCGACGGATGGCGCCTTATTACCATTATTCACGCCAAAATCAATCAGCAGATTTAATCATCAAAATCTTTGACGAAGAGAGTCAGTTGGTTTATGGGACGCAAATATGTTCTTATGTCGCTTTATGCCTTGTGTAACGTTTAAACTTATGTTCTTATGCGAGTGCGTGCGTTCTGATATTGTAATACTTGCGTCGTTTACAGGTCCTTTCTACTTTGTAATCTGGAAAGAAAAGCATTTTTTGTGATTTTCTTTCTGGGAAAGTAAAAAAGATACATGAACCATTCTTATCGTATAACATTTCTGCAATCTTTGACGCTTTAAAATTGTTTCATATGGAATTAATAATATTGACTAAGAAATTCGTATTGTTCAATTAACTCGTGTGGCAATGGCATGGCCTATTTGCGGAAGTTCTCCCGGGCCTTACGATAGACCGAAACTAACGAAATTAGTGTTTTTGTGTTTAAAATCGTTGTCCGCGCAAAGTAGCTACAATCGGAGAAATTGAAAAGAAAAAACTGACAAAATGGCTGCCGTCTAAGAAAAAAAATCAAGTTTTGGCCTAAAATCATCTAACTATTTTTGCAGTAAAAAAAGAACTATTGTTGATATCGGCCTGATTGTAGTCCACTCTATGAAGAAAAGTGTACTTTACAAATTGGTAAAATTAGATAGGCATTAGGTAGCCATGCTACCTTTGTGCACCTTTTCTAACCTCTTACCACGCTTACTACAAAGGAGCAATTTTTCTGCGAGGTTTGGAGAGGTGGAAGGCTTGAGACGTGCGCGTGTAGTAGTTCGTAGATCGGGAGTTGTAAAATTGAATCGCCCGGTCTTCGACTTATTCTCAGATTCGATTGAATTTACGATGGTCGGTACTTCTACTCTCCGCATGACCACTTTCCTTCCTGCCTTTCACTGGCGCCGCGATAACTGCCGCGCACATGCTCCCTCGTTCTTTTCTCGCAGTTTCGTTTTCTATCTCAGGGCGAATGTGAGAAAAGCAGAGATGTAGGGAAGAAAGTTGAGGGTGACGAGGGAAGGGGACTAAGAATAAACCTCGTTTCATTCTTCTTTTCCTTTCTCGAAGTCACAGGACACGACTGTCGTTCGAAAGCCTGTGATTATTTCAATTTAGCTATATACATGTGGAATTAGCGAAAGATAATATTGCGAAGTATGTACGGGATTAAATGTACCGTTCGTTTCTCTATAGGCGTCTTATATCATTGGCTCAAAAAAGAGCCGGCTCGAAAAATCATTGATGCTAACAAACATATAAACTCGAGGATACTCCTAATGTATACTTAAATAGAAAATCCGAATCTGTAAATGAGATCCGGATATTGACGCTAATCTTACCGAAGATTTTTCTTGACATAGAGATTTTCTCTGTTAATCGGGTTATTTTAAGAGCTTTTGGTAGCTTCAGCGTTAAATAAATAATATTCGAATTTCGGATTATCCGAATTTTAACATCCGAATATTGTCAAGAGCCATCGTCGATAAAAAAAAAGAGAGAGAACAATCGCGCCTCTCTCTGCCTGCGAAATATTTTCACGATCAAATGATATTTTCGTAGTACTCGCGCTATTAGTCCGCCTGACCAACGAGAGACCGCAGATTCCGCGTCGAAGGATCATCGAGATAATTAACTTACAGGATCCTTTAACGAGAAAGAAGCTTCTCTTCTCAGGAAGTTTCGCTCAGTCGCTCGTAACCGATCGGCTCTCGTAAAACGCGCTGCAATTTAATGGCATCTCACGGCAACTTCCGTTCCTGCCTCCTTCTTACTCTCACGTTTTCCCTTAATTCCTCTTCGTCCCGGCACTTTAGCAGATTTTTACTCTCGCGCCTCTCGATAAACTCGACGAATTAACGATCACGATAAACATTAACGTCCGAAATAAAACGAATTTTCTCTATTCGCCTGGTCGTTCGAGTCGACTGGTGTTTTAAAAAATCTGGTCTTTTGAAATCTTTCGGTTTTTTTCCGAAAAATTAAGTTTTTATTTTGGAAAAAATGCCATTGCAAATGCGTTTTTGCCATTTCAATGATAATTTGGACAATATCAAAGGATATTAATATGATCTAGGAGGTTCAGTAATATTGCTAAGATTTTTATTGTTCCTTACATCTTTAACTTTTAACATTACCAAAGCTATCGGAATGTAGATATTATATAAGCTGCGTTCTATTTGCGCTAAAAATCTACAGTATACGTTACGTGGCGCTAATAGCGTCTCTACGAACGCAGCCATAGATTACGTTTACACGACACGGTATACTATCTCACATATGTATACATAGCACAATGCATATAATCCAGAAATCGGCAAGCGATGCACACGGAGCCTTTATTCTCCGAGGTGCCGCTATATGTACCGTCGTTCCACATGATAACAAGTGTAGACAGTCTATGTGTTTGGCAATTTTTTCAAACGAATTTTTCCATCCCTTCGGTACGGAATCGAAAAAGAACCAAGGAAAAAATATAAAAAACCGGATATTTTCCCTACCTTTAATACTAGAAGTACCGACCAGTCTAAATGACCATGTGCGTCAATTTTTCACAACAAATTCTCTTTAACATTAGAACTACCAATTTTGGTTTTCGTATGGAAACTTCTTTTGTCGACCACTCATTTTAACAGAGACAACGTTTATTTGATCACCGAGCTGCCATTTACTTTTCTCTTCATATGGAAACTTCTTTTGTTGAGCAAGTCATTTTGACCGGCTTGGTAGTTCTAGTGGTTAAAACACTAGAGTCGACCGTCTTCGATATTTTTCTCATCTCGTTCACGCCTCCTTCCGGACTTCCACGAAGCTCGTGCTCGAAAAACGAGGCTCCGAAAGAAACGAGAGAGCCGTCGACTGTGTCTTCTCGCGAATGGCCCGTGGCGGATTCCGGGGCCTGATTCATCGTCCCGTCGCGCATCTGGACGCCTCTCGGCAGGGTCCAGGAAGGGACTCTTTCCTCCTCTCCACCCTTCTCACGCCTCCTCTCAGGTTCCCTTTTCCATTCGCGTGGGCGAGCACGCGGCGGCATGCCGCGCGTCCATCGGCGCCCGTTATATTTGCCAGATCTGCGCGGCATTTATTATTTCGAAATGCAAAGCGGGGACGTACGATGCGCGCGCATGCTTGGACGTGGAAATGATTTATGGCTGCGTTCTCCACGGTGTAACACGGTTCGAGGAAGCGCGTGGATATTGTTTCGCGCGTGGATGTGAATTACGTCGGAGCTGGATTCCGTCGTGACTCCGATGATTCTCTCCTCGCGAGGAATAAGCGACTGGTTATCGGCTTCCTTCCGTCTACGCATAAACGCGGTTAAATAAATCGTCTCGATAAATTGTGCTTATTAACCCCTTGATTACTGTGAGCGCATATAGGCGCTTAGAAATGTTGCGTTTGTGACACGGAAAGCTCGACATAATTTGGCTTTCTGACACGGAGGATCCTTATAGCGATATTTATTTCTATAAATCTTATCTCAGTCAGACAAGAGTTAATGCTAATTTCGCTGGTACATATTCCGATAGTCACCTGCTACTTAAATATGTAAATATTGGCGAAACATCAAAGAAGACAATAACCAAATTGTGAAGACATCACTTCGTACCGTGGTAATTATTTTTTGCTTAGTGCATCATTCCATATCGCCTCATCCCACAATTTAAATTTACATTTTACAGTTTTTTTCTTGTTTTATCCCTAGAATGAAATGTTCGAGTAAGAAAATGTTTAACTTTGTTTTTGTGTAGTGAAATTTAGTTTCTTGATTATTGAAACGTGTTTTCACAAAAATGCATCCCTACCCAAAAGTTCGCCGTTCGGAGTGCACATCGTGACTCAATTCCTGCCGTATGGTATGGCCGGTGCGTATCAAAGTCTGCCGTAGTCAAGGAGTTAATTCGAGGGAAGAAGTGGAATTCGAGATGTTCGAAGTGATGCTCGAATTCGACAGTAATCGTCGAAGAGAGAGAGAGAGAGAGAGAGAGAGAACTTTGAAGTGAGGAGAAACGAAGGAGAGAGAAGGCTCGTGGAGAAGGAACAAGAAAAATGCTCGGGTCTATTCGTGCCAATCGCATTTCTCGAAACGCGCACGGACCATCGCGGTGGAACGTTTCATTAAACGCATTACGACCGATAGGTTATCTCTGGTCTTCTCATTTTCTCTCCTCCGTGCTTCGTTCCGAGTCGTAAAGAGAACCGAAAGCGGGAAAGGGAGATTAATTTTCTCTCTTCCTTCGTCTCCCTGACACTCTCATCCGAACGAATTCCACGAGCTTTCTCTTCCTCCTCGCGAGTGGACGGACCCTCTTCTTCTCACCTCCTTCATCCTCTTCTCGAATGTTTATTTTTTTCCCCCTCGTCTCTCTCCTTCTTTCGTATCGCGACAACCTTACACGGGCACGTCGGTGGTTGCGCCCATTTGAATTATCTTATCGTCGTCGGGACGCTTGTTGTACTTTTGGATGTACACGCGCCTTAACACCGGTCCCTCCGTGATGTACACGTTACGCGCTCGGTGAAAAAAAGGAGAGGAGAAGAAGGAGAGTGGGATATACGAGCCATTCCGTGAATCTTCTCTCTCTCTCTCTCTTTCTCCTTCCAGATGCTTCCTCCTCGCCTCACACACCCTTTCGTATTTACGAGCGATGCACTGGCGTGTGGGTGTCGCGCGAGGCGCGCATCCACTCTTACGAGGAAGGTGGCGATCTTAAAGGACTCGGGGAATGTGCGCACGCGTTACGAATCTCTCTTCTCCTTGCACCGCGACCGATAAGCGTCGCGAGACCACGAGCACGCGGCGGACGTAAAACATAAAAGACGATTTTATTGAACGACGCGCGGAAACGTTGATTCAAAGCTGGTACGGAGCAAAATGAGTGACCGTTCTTGCTCGTACGAGGTGAGCTCTGGATTTTTTTGTCTCTGTAAAGGCGCGTTCTTGCAAATTAAGTTTAGTTGACCGATTGTAATTGATCAACAAAAGTTGAATGAAAATTGTAGTGAGAAGCTTTGTTTTAATAGAATCGATCAACTTTGTGGTTAGTCAAGAAAAGTGTTTGATCCAGTCGAACTTTTGTCGTTCACGTGACGAGTTAGCAGAAATTACTTTCAAGTTGAAATATGCCTGGAAGTGTGTGAACCTCAGTTAACTATGAAATTCGCTGTAAACCAATCGCGCCACGCGTGCATATCTGTAGACCTTTGCACACAACTGCTTTCGAGTCCATTTTAAAGGTAAAGCGGTCGATCAGTTTCTTTTGAAACGCGTGAACTAAAACTTATTCACTTTTGTCGATCAACCAAAATCAATAATAATAACTCTTATAATAATTAATTATAAAAAATAATTCTTTCGGCTAATCTGAATTCCGTTGATTAAGTATGCAAGACGCAATTGAGATATAATTGTATTTTTCCGTGCTAAATTGAACTATGCAAAAAAACCTCTTTTTAGCATTAGTATTATTTTATTAGATTGTCAAATGCACGCATGCTGGTAACGTTTACTGAACGAATATGTGCGCCCATAGTCCACACGAATAGCTTTCGCTAGACGCACATATGCGCCCATAGCAGTCAAAGGTTTAAATAAGCGACACAGCCTGAGAGACGATGACCTAACGATTAATCGAGTCCCGAATTAATTCACCTGGTAATAAAATCAGCGCGCAATACCCTCGAGAATGTCGACGAGGAGTATTACGCATTCCTCCCCGCAACATTTATTTACGAAACCACGCCCGTGTGTCGGTTCGCGCGGATCGCACGCGTGCGATGTTCCACCGCTGTAATTGCGGGTACACGCGGCGCGCCCTACTCGCCCGCTTCGCATTACAATGTAAGAGGTGAGCGCTCGCATGTGCCTTGGTAACGACCACTGAGAGATGTCGAAATCGTCGGAAGATGATCCCCTTGGCTTGCCATTGTTTGCAAACCGTCTACGGCACCTACTCCTCTACCCTAGCGCATTTTATCACGACGTTTCTGTGACGCGTGGAAGGAGGTGAGGGAGGGCGTGGGTCGTTTGGAGTACGAAGGAGAGTCGCGAGTGTGGCCATTGTGGAGAACGCGTGCGCGATGCCGAGAAGGGAAGCGTCGATAATCGCGCATCGTTTAGAGAAGAATCCGAATCGTTCTCTCTCTCGTTCTCTTTCTCGTTCTCTCTCTCTCGAGTCGCGATCACCTTTGATTTATGGAGCGATTTAGCTCCGCGCATAAACTTTGCGACGAGTTCTCGAGGTGCCGGTGCACTATCAATTTTGCACAAACGTAATATCGGCGAGAAACGATCGAGCCGGGAGTATCGGAGGTCGACGGAGCCGCGCGGTAAACGTGGAAGATGAAAATTGCTTCGTGACTTGTGCGCGATTGAGTTTTCGCACGGTAGACTCGCGTCGTGAGCATTAACTAAATTCGTATAAATGGGAGAGTAAGCGCGTCCCGCTTCCTCGAAAGTCGAAGATTCGATTTTGACCTGTGGATTCGATCGAACGATCGATTTATTTTAATGAAATATTCCGTGAAGCAAGAAGAGCGTGCTCTCAATGTTTAACCCTTTAACTGTTTAATTTTCTTTCGAAATACTTTTTCTGCCTGCTTAATTATTTTTCAGCAAAGACGAGTATACTCGACGAAAACAGAACGGAATTTTTATACTGCGACATTAATTATGACAAGAAATCCATATATCCAGTATACTCGAGATTATGCAAAAAATTGTCGCTTCGTCCCAACTAGTATACTCGACGCAAACAGTTAAAGGGTTAGGATTAGGTTAGGTTAATCTTACGATCCGTCGGATAATAAATTCACCCACGGATTTGGCCATCCGTTATTCGCTCACTCGGACCCGTAATTTTTCTTTCTCCTCCCCTTCGTCGTTTCTAAAGCACATTCTTAATTTTCGTGTGTCTCTCGACGCTTATCTCTTAACCGTGCGACCACCATCGTGCGAAAATCTTCCGCTAGCCGAGATCGCAGATAGGCAATTCGAATTCCTAGAAATCTTCCTCCGTAGATCGAGACGAAGAAAGGCGCGTAGGAGGAGGGAGGCACGCGAGAGGAGAATCTCACCTAGCGAAACCCAGCGCGATCTCTCGCGATCGTCCTCGCGCTTCGCTCGTGCTAGTCGTCCTCTCCGATCGCTCGTGATAAAGCGATCCTGTGAGAAGTTGCACGCATAGGAACTCTCCGTCCTCGGGACTCACCTCTCTACCTTCTTCCCTCTCTCGTCGACTCTCTTCCACGCTTAACCCGTGATGCAACGCATACCGTTAATAATAACCGTTATCGATGCCATTACGCCCGGACACGCATCGATTCCTCGCGATTTTAATCGATTCCGCTTGTAGAGGCGCATCCTCGCAATGGACGCGCGCGGACGCCGAGGCTCGTGATAATAATCGATCGAATTGAAATAATCTATCGATACGGGGCACCGCGCCCTGTTATCGATGCGTAAACACGCCCGAGGTGAGCGCTCCGTGGAGTTCTCCTTTTGTCTCTCGACTCTCCATCCATTTCCTGGTGCAAGCTCTCGCGCGCTCTCACTTCGACGAGCGTGAATTGTGAATTTTCCCTTTCGCGTCTCGGTGATATCGTGCTCGATGAAAAACTCAGTCCAGAGCTGATTTTCGATTTATCGGTGCTCGACTCGGTCGATCCGTGGACGATGGTTAATTTAAGCTAGCACGCCCACCTAGCCAACGGAATTTTCATTAGTATAGGAATTTATCACTATTTTATTGCCGCAATTTCGATTTTTTCACCCAAGCGGTTTCGAGAAGTAGTTCAAGATCAAAGCGAGCTCGGTGGCTTAATTATTTCTGGTACTTTACTCTTGTCGCGCCTTACGGTCATTTTCGTTTTTTTTCGATTTTCAAACATAAATTTTCGAGCTACAAAATCGGAAGATGGATTTTCAAATAGTGATAAAAAAGTGAAAACATCGGTGCAAATGCATTTAAACAATTTCCATGGGAACCCTGCTTCTCATAAGTGAGGGTGCTAGGTTAACGTTAAAATAGAAAAATCACTTTTCTTGCTAAATCGCTTGGGTGAAAAAATCGGTATTGCAGCAATAAAATACTGATAAAAAAGTGATGAATTCTTATACTAATGAAAATTCCATTGGCCTTGGTGGGGGTGCTAGCTTAACAGAGATGGACAATGGACGTTATCCACGAAGAGAATTCGTAATCACGATTATTACCGTGACGTAACGTCGAGAACGTATCTCATATTCAATTCTCATTACCGTCTCTCGATTGCATCGCGACACGCGCTCGATTCTGCGATCACGCGATCTCAGAATCGCGCACGCGCAAATGCGAGAACGTTCGATGGGCGCGCGTGTCCGCACCATAGACTTATACTCATAGACCGCGCGTTCTGTGAGAAACGCTGAAAACTACATCAAAACGAGAGAGCAATAGTGAGAGTGAGTGTGTCTCTGTCTCACAGGAGCGTTGATTGGTGGAATAAGGAAAACAACACTCCTGTTAGACAGAGACACACTCACTCTCCCTATTGCTCTCTCGTTTTGATGTAGTCTTCAGCGCTTCTCACAGAACGCGCGGTCTATGAGTATAAGTCTATGGTCCGCACCCACCCGCTGAGCACGCGCTGGCCGATCGATACCTCGACGATCCATCGATCGAGAGTGCACGACGCGCGGCGGGTAGTCGATATCGCGTCGAGATTTGTCGGGATTCATGAAGCT
Organism: Tiphia femorata; assembly: GCA_944319695.1. Classification (NCBI taxonomy): domain Eukaryota; kingdom Metazoa; phylum Arthropoda; class Insecta; order Hymenoptera; family Tiphiidae; genus Tiphia; species Tiphia femorata. The sequence continues at coordinate 7,508,555 of OX090899.1, forward strand.
ATTATTATATCTCTTACGAGCTCCCACGCGTGCGCTCTCTTCGCGTTTCCATTTTTATATGTTTTTTCTTTCTTCTTTCTTTTTTTAGTCTTCTTCGTCCGTTCAGATATCGAGCTTCGCGATATCTGAACATCGTCGATGTCGGAGAAAAAGATAACGTTGGCCGTTTCCGAATCTCACCGCGTTCCTTCGAACTCGAAGAAGACGATAAGGCTTTGAAAGTCGAGTTTCACCGAGACGAAGAGAAAATATTTTTTTTCCTCGGTCTCCAGGGCAAAGTTCAAATTCCACGAAACTGCTAGAAGCGCGTACCTTCCGGGCGCGGCTCGAACAAATATTAAGAGCGTCGAGACGTTACTATACCTACCGGTCCTGTCTCCTCGAAAATCCACAAGATCCACAAAAGTGTCTTTTCCACCCTGAAATGTTTCCTTTTCCATTCCTTCCTCACGCTCGCCGTTCGTGTTTGGTATTGTTCGGGGATTTAAACAGAACAGATAACAATGCGCGTATGCGCTTACGAAGAAGGATTAACCTGTGTGAACCTGGCACCTTACTTTAAGATATCGAAATTTTCTTTTTGCAATGAAAGAGCGTCGTTTGTACTCAGTCGTACCTCCTTTCTTTTCGTTTGTACCTTAAAGGGTTCGGAGATACAGATACTTTAAATTTTGAGAAGAGTTTCTAGGGAGATTAATCTATCTAGAAAGCCTCAATACGCTTTCAAGTTTCGATTAATGGTTTATTTGCTTTATTTGCTTCATAAACCAAATAAACCAATAATCGAAACTTGAAAGCGTATTAACAGACTCCACTTGTATCTCTATCTCCGAACGCTTTGAGGTACAAACGAAAACAAGGAAGGTGCAAACAGGTACAAACGATGCTCTTTCGATTGCAAAAAAAAAAGATTTGGACATCTTAAAATCGGGTGCCAGGTTCACACAGATGGAGGATTAACCTACCGCTTGACGGAAATCAAAGCGGACAGTAGTATACGGAGAAAATAAATTAGAAAGACTAATAGCAGTGATACTAATAACAGCGTTTGACAAAAGAGCAAGGAGAGAAGAAAAGAGTCGAGTGGATTGATGCTGAAGGCTGTCGTGAAAAGGGGATGGTCGAGGGATAACAGTATTACTTATACATTCACGTGCCCGCGAGAATCTTCTTTTCTCCACCCTTTTATCTCGTCCTCTTTTTCGCTCTTTCGCTTCGTCTCCTTCCACTCCGTTTCGACTCACGCTTTCCTCGTTCACCTCCCTTCTCATCTACCCGGTAATCTACGGAGCAGCACAATGTCTCCTGATTATGCTCGGACCGATACGCAGACAGACCACTGATTCGCCCGGGTCAAGCCTACGCGCCTTATTCAGATATTAAGTCGACGCTCGAGTAGTCGCCGAGTTTTTTGCACTCTCGGGTCGTAGAACGATTTTATTCGCAACGTGTTGGTTCTCGCGTACCGAGTGCGCCGGAATTTCGCTCGACTAGCAAAAATTTTGGCGCGTAGATCGAAGCGGATTGCAAATCGTGGGTCGACGAACCTTTACGTCTCAACGAGCGGTGGTATCGAGGTGTCGAAAATATCCATATATTTCTCTCTTGTTTTTTCTTAACCCACGTCGAAGCTCGCTACGTTGTAGGTACAATCGTGAACGATAAATTATCTCACTTGTGACGATATCGAAGAAGATGGACGGACGAAGGGGCGAAGAATGAGAAAGGAAAGAGTGCCCGATGGAGGGACATTGACACCGAGACTAGGAACAAAAAATTGAAGCGTTTTGCGCGGTGTAACGGTGGGAGGACAAGCTCGACGTCGTCTCCGAGAAGGTCTCGCTCGCGTGTCTCGAATCCGCAGCAAATTTGCATGACAATGCCAAATCAAGGGAGGAGGAGCGAGGAGGATCGCCGGAGAGCGTAAAGAGGGACGAAAACAAGCGGTGTACTTTGGTCCGATCCGTGAGGATGGAGAGGTGGGGCTTGGTCCACGCGAATCATCCCGTCCGCGCACTTTTTCGTTATTATTCACTGAGAGTTCGAGCGAACGCGCATTTTTTTTCCGTCTCACGAATGCGTCTCGGCAAATTTTCAAGGACCACCTTTCGCAGTTTTCGTCTCTCGAATTAACGAAGAGATCATTTATTTTAGGTATCTAGTTATTTAGTTCCTCTTAAAGAAAACACGGGACTCGCCGTTTCTCGATCGAGAATCGTGATAGACAAAGCGTCCGAGTTCGAGTTGAGTCGGGTGCAGGGTTTTTTTTCTTTTTTTTTTTTGGAATACGTGGCAATGAGTAGGTCGAGTGGAGGCGACAAAGAGCCTGTAAACGCAAGCTCACCTACCGTCCAGTACTGAAATTACGTGCTGTAACCAATCTAAGAAAACGAAAAAAACTAAGCAGTGAGGGAGGGGCAAAGTTTCAAAAAACCCCAATTTGCATGAAAAGAGTTGAGTCGGGTGCAGGATAGCAGTCAGATCTGTCTCTTGTGTTCTGTTATTAACCCTTTGCACTGGAGAGGTGCCTCTCGATCGCCATTTAATTTGTTGCGGTAACTCGAACGGTGACACCGGTCACAATTTGAGTTGACACGATACGTCGAGCAACGACGATTCTTATCTGCGTTTCATTTCTTTTGAAACTTTGAGCGTTGCACAATATATATATCCTTCCAAAGTATAAAATGGCGTATTTTATATATTTTATATACAGGATTTCCGATTTCAAATAATACATTCAAATATTGCCGACACTGTGCGTTAAATAAAAAAATGTTTCAAACAAAAGTTGTATGGCTTGAAAGTGGCTGTTAGCTGGTGGAAATGATTTCACCTTACAGAGTCAGTAGGAGGTAACGCGAAGGTCACTGTCAACTTCTTAAATAGAACTCCATATTTTTTATAATATATTCTTGTAGCTTATCTCGAGAGCTTTCCAAAACGCTATAATGATATATTCTTCCCTCGCGAGTAGGTACATTTTGAAATCGAAAGAAATTTCCGAGAAGGGCCTCGAGTGCAAAGGGTTAAATACATTTTACAACCTGGGCATCGCCATTCCACGAAAGCAATTCCCCACATTAACATCCAAGTAACACTGATCATTGTTTCCGTTGCTTCTTCCGAGGCCAACGCGACGTTCCTTTCGTCTCGATTCTTTAAAAGCCGCGAATACTATCCCGTAATACGCTGCTTATCCCTAACTGTATTCATATCCGCCTTCTTCTCAATACCCCACATCGTATTCTTTCGCTCGCCTCGGATTCGTCGAAGAATCATGTTCCAACGACACGCGTTTTACCAGCTTCTTCTCCTCCGTCCACCCTCGCCTTTTCTCCTCCCGTGATTTATGTTCTCCGCGCGAAGATCCGGGGGAGACCTCCGTGACCCTTTTTCAGATTCTACGGAGTACCTACTGCGCGTGGAGGAGCAAGAGGCAAAGGTGGAGGAGGTGGTAGACGAGAAGATGGAGGAAATAAAAGTCATTCGAGCGGAGGGATGATGCTCGCGAGGATTCGAGGATTTTCGAGGGTGGGATGAAGGCCCATTTGGTTGCCTTTTGTCGTCGGAAAGTTTTTATCGCGGCACCGGTCGTCGTCCCGACGAGGCGCAACGTAACAGGGGGTGTCAAATAACTCGGTGTTACACCGTGGAAATAAACTTGCGCTCGCTCTCCGGAGTCGTTGATCCCACTTCTTAAATTCGGGGTGGCCGATCGGTGCCACACGTTGAATCTCCTTTATCGCCGTTAACGTTTCTCGAGGAGGTGGTTGTAGTACCTGGAATCGTTCGCGAGGATTTAATGTTATCCTTAAATTTTTATACCTACTGGAACTACCGTCTCGTCTAAATGGTAGAAGTAGACGGGGCAGAACATTGCGCGAGTTCGCACGTGGAGAGAGAAATACCTGTTTAGAAATGGTTACGTGGCTATTACGTGAACAATTACGTCAGAGGTCAGTGATATATCGAGAAACGAAATTGACATTTGACTAATCCTTACGCGGGGAGTGGACCAGGTGGTGAGACGACCTTGGCTTCCGACGCGAAGCACCACGATCGATATTGGCCCGATCCTCACGAGCGCCATTCATCTGGCCTCGTTAGATCGTGCGTTCAAAATCGATACGAGCACGAGCCTCTGGCCTGCTCGCCTCGTCCTTGTACGAGAATTTCACGGCGTCGTGTTTTGCGCAATTCGATCGTGGAATTAATTCTTCATTCTCCCTCCATTCTTGTCTTTTTTGCTCTCGCATTCTATTGCTCCGTGAGCTTGGAGGATTAGCGGTTGTGTTTGCCACAGTCTCGTTGTCGATCGATCGTCGTGGGAAAAAGATCGAAAGGTGGGCTGAGGTTGCGACGAAACAGCATTTTTGAGAAGGTAATCGCGTGAGATGCGCCAGAGAGAATCAAAGGGCGAAGGCAATGTTCTTGATCATTTCGTATCTATGGACGAGACATCTCGCGACTTAACACATTGTTGTCCGGTCACGAGTTAACTCGTGTTTACATGGCCAAACGTTGAGTGGAATTAATTTGTGTCTGCACGTGTATTATTTAGTCAAATGAAGAATACGTTATTGTTTTTTTTTAACCAATGATTTCCTTATCCAAAACTATCGACGAGATATCTCGTCCAAAGCGTACACTGAAAAAATTGTATTCTCATCTTAAGAATTTACCACTTAATTTTAGAATATTTCTTACTAAAATAAGCAACAGGAGGATCTTCTTAATTTAAGAGTAGAATACTCTAAACAGATTCCTCTAATCAAATATTCTTAACAGATATTCTTAACATACCCTGGTAAAAAATTTGTATGAATATATTTCATATATAATTATTGGAAACAAAACTCTTAATGAAACGCTTCGCTCTTTATATTATCGAAAATGACACGATCCATACCTTGAAATCGGAATTGGTTGAGAAATGTAGTCACGAGAGTTCTTCTCATCTATTAAAAATGTCTATCAAGATAATTATTATGTTTACATTTTAAGAATACAATTCTTTCAGTGTACGGTAAGCAACATCGCATCGCGAAATATCTTATCCGGAGCGTGTCACGAACGACATTAAATCGCGAGATATCTCGTTCTCAGTTACGAAGTGCTTAAATTACAAGTAAATAATAAAAAAATCGTCTTCGCCCTTTTTCTCACCTGATCGGCGAGTGAAGGATCAAAGTTCATTCGAGCCACGGACGATTCGACCCCCGAGGATCACTCCGGTCCTACCCTTATTTCTTCGAATCCCTGCGAATCAAGCCACTCGCGCTCGTATCTCCTTCCCGCCATTAGTCCCGTTCCTCTTTTCACCTTCTCACCATCCTCGACTCCGTCGAACGAAACCGCTAATTCTAAGCTTATCCAGGCCTACACGAGGCTCGTCCAGTTCTTTCATAAAGCTTTCCCGTGCTCGCAATGAAAATTGAGACTTATCCATGAGCTGTTTATTCTTGCTACTCCAAAAAAGTTTCTTCAGCCTCGGTTAACGCACGGTGACCCCCTATCGCTTTCGGTCCTCGTATCGTTTCACCGATCCTACACGAGGGTCTTTTCGAGGAGACGTGTATCGATTATCGAGCGAGAAGAAATCCCTGCTACCTTCGGAGCTTGTACAATAGAAATTCCAACGGGGCACAGCACATTTAGCCATTCTCTCTTTCTCTCTACCGGCTTCTCGATGTAACGGGGACCACCGTGGATCGTTGCGCAAGCTGTACCGGCCGGCCTGCCGTAGGTACGCGCGAGAAGCGAAAGTGAACAGGTGTAACGACGAGTTCAAAGGCGAACGTACCAGCTCTCCGAACACTTTGGCTTGCGCGATCTCTCGAGACTCTCGAGGATACGCCATCGTCCTGGGTTCTAGACGCGCGCGTACTCTCCCAATCGATTTATCGATTCTACCACCTGCGGTAACCGCGAGCTCTCTCGCCCCGTTAGAAACAACCGGCTCGCTTCGAGGTCGCTCGGATTTCTCTTTCGCCATTGTCCCGCCACCGGTGGATGCCGATGTAATTGGAAATTCTATCTACGCGTAGGTGATATCGGAATCGTAATTTCCGCGTTGAAAGGGCAGCACGAAAATTCCTTGGGCGTTTCGCCGTTCTCCACCTTGCGCCGAGTGAATGAGGAACGGTACGGGTACGAGTGAAAGGAGATAGCTCATTGTTAGTGAAATTTAAACGGACGAGAGCGGGCCTCCTTTCTCGTCTTTCTTTCTTCCTCTTCTGTTAGAGGTGGCACTGGAAAGTGTCTCTGCTCGCGTTCCATCCGCCCTTGGTCGTGAAGAGAATTTCGTTGAAAGGTAAACACTCGCGGTAATGAGATCCGCAGAAGCGTCGCGAATATTATCCTTGTAAATCAAATTGTTTTCGAATTTCTACTCGAAGATGCCACGCGGTCAGTGCCAGATCGTATATGTTGTATTCTTGTACACTCGAGTGATCGTTCGTCCAATGGAATTTGCATTCTCGAGCGTGTACGAAATGAAACCTTTTAATCGATCGACGTATGAATCTCAGTTAACGCTCAACTTCGCGCACAACTACTTTCGACGGGATTTTGAAACTGAAAAAGTCGATATAGTTTCTATCGGAACGTGTGAACAAAAATTGATTCAAGTCCCATTCGAATTTTCTTTGTTAAATATAATCGATGGACTAAAGTTGACTGTGACGCGGGTACTCTACTAAATCGAATTTAACCCTTTGAGTGCTAAATACTCGCGGCCTATGCGGTCCGTACGGACGGTGACGATAGCTGTGGACGGAATACCTTTTCGCTAAACAGAACTCTATCGATTAACTATTCAAGGAGCAAATAGTAATAAGTTACAGTAATCCTTTTGCACGAGATCAAATAATCAAAGAGCGTTATTTCTGAGTATTAATTATTCATTATAAACATTAAAACTTACAACAAACTAGAATTTGGCCAATAAACTAGAAAACTAAATTTAAAAGGAGCGCACCTGTATTCGTCTCACACAAAAGTAACTGTAATACTTCTATGTAGGCGATCGAAAAAATCGACAGACGCATATATGCGTCCTGAGTCCACACCGATGGTTTTCATCAGACGCATACAGGGTGTCCCGTAATTAGTGTAAGAACCGAAAATGGGGGGCTCCTGGGCTGATCAGAAACAACTTTTTCCTTTGGCAAAATATCGGACGCGGCTTCGTCTTCGAGTTATTAATGAAAAACCCAAGCCAATGAGCGCGCGAGTAGAGCCCGCGGTCCGCCACAGTAGCGTTGGCGGTCCACCGCGCTCAGCCGTGATCGCGAACAAATGCACCGCGGCGATACAGTTAGGTCGAATGATGAATAAATAATTAATAAAAATTAGAATTAGTCATAAATAATGAATAAAATAATTCGTTAATATCCATATAAAATAAACAAATCGGTCTTCCGTAATACCTTTATGCGTCATTCAAAGTGAACGCGGAATGAGATCGCGAAAATAATTTTTGACAATTATCGGAAAAAAGAAAAGGAAGAAAACCATTTGGAATGAATAAATAAATGAGAAAATAAGCGACATGTGCTTCAAAGTTGAACTGTCCAGAGATTCTGCGGTAGGAGCCGTAATGTCCACGGTCCTCTTGTCGGAAAGACACTTTATCACTTTATCCATTTTATTGTCACAGCGTACGCACACAAGACATTCCGCCAGCCAGGGCTATTCCCTGTTTCTTCGGACAGGCTACAACGCGTCGAACACGATTTCCGTCCTACCCGGGGACTAATAATTGACGACACGCAAGTGTCACGCCTTTTAGAATAATCTGAGGTTCTGTTTGAGAATCGAAAGCCCTTCGACAGATTTATCACCTCTCGCAGTTGTCTGGCGCACTTGAAAATGCATCGCAATCGCCCCACGTGTCAATCCAGGCACGTAGCTGCTTTAGAAAATTATTTGACACTAACAAATAACTTTACGAAAAAGTGCTTCTCAAATACGTTTACGAAAAACTACTTGCCGAATAATTTACGAAAAAGTATTTTTCGAATAAATTTATGAAAAAGGATTGGTGGATTACGGAATATCCAGGGAATATCAATATGAAACCGAAATTACTCACAGTCTCCGATAAAAATGGGCCGCTATCGCTGGATCCCTGCATCGATTCGATCGAAAAATCCGTGCGAACAGCTGATCTCGGGTGGGTCACTGAACTCACATCGCGGCACGGTCACTAATACTATCGACGCCTGTGCGTGAGGATTTCGGTGCCAACCTCCAAACTTTCAATAATTATCGTTCCCGATAGGACCCATTCTTCTCAAACTCGCGGCGGTTTCACGAGAAAGCTGAGCGCCGATACGACTCTTTTCTATCGCGAAGCACGTCCTCGCACGCTTTGCAATCATTTTTTGTACTTTCCGAAAATTATGCACCCACGCTTTGGCATAAAGCGCGCTTTCAGAAATGATCCAAGATGGAATGGCTTTCAGGTTATAAACGGTCTTATTAGCAGCGATGTTCGTTGCGGTAGGAAAGGACGTGATTGTGTGTAACGCCGACGCTACACGAGGGCGGTCAGATGATGCGCGACAAACACGTTGAAAGGTGGCCGGCCGTATCGCGGAGCGCCGGCATAAGAGACAAATGACGAACGAACTGGCAGTCGATCTCGTCGAGAACCGTGAACGACGCCACGCTCGTAGGTCAATAACGAATTTATCGCGAATAATTTTCGGAAAGTACAAAAAATGATTGCAAAGCGTGCGAGGACGCGCTTCGCGACAGAAAAGAGTCGTATCGGCGCCCAGCTTTCTCGTGAAACCGCCGCGAGTTGAGAAGAATGGGTCCTATCGGGAACGATAATTATTGAAAGTTTGGAGGTTGGCACCGAAAGCCTCACGCACAGGCGTCGATAGTATTAGTGACCGTGCCGCGATGTGAGTTCAGTGACCCTCCCGAGATCAGCTGTTCGCACGGATTTTTCGATCGAATCGATGCAGGGATCCAGCGATAGCGGCCCATTTTTATCGGAGACTGTGAGTAATTTCCGTTTCATATTGATATTCCGGGGATATTCCGTAATCCACCAATCCTTTTTCATAAATTTATTCGAAAAATACTTTTTCGTAAATTATTCGGCAAGTAGTTTTTCGTAAACGTATTTGAGAAGCACTTTTTCGTAAAGTTATTTGTTAGCGTCAAATAATTTTCTAAAGCAGCTACGTGCCTGGATTGACACGTGGGGCGATTGCGATGCATTTTCAAGTGCGCCAGACAACTGCGGGAGGTGATAAATCTGTCGAAGGGCTTTCGATTCTCAAACAGAACCTCAGATTATTCTAAAAGGCGTGATACTTGTGTGTCGTGAATTATTAGTCCCTGGGTAGGACGGAAATCGTGTTCGACGCGTTGTAGCCTGTCCGAAGAAACAGGGAATAGCCCTGGCTGGCGGAATGTCTTGTGTGCGTACGTTGTGACAATAAAATGGATAAAGTGATAAGTCTTTCCGACAAGAGGACCGTGGACATTACGGCTCCTACCGCAGAACCTCTGGACAGTTCAACTTTGAAGTACATGTCGCTTATTTTCTCATTTATTTATTCATTCCAAATGGTTTTCTTCCTTTTCTTTTTTCCGATAATTGTCAGAAATTATTTTCGCGATCTCATTCCGCGTTCACTTTGAATGACGCAAAAGGTATTACGGAAGACCGATTTGTTTATTTTATATGGATATTAACGAATTATTTTATTCATTATTTATGACTAATTCTAATTTTTATGAATTTTTTATTCATCATTCGACTTAACTGTATCGCCGCGGTGCATTTGTTCGCGATCACGGTTGAGCGCGGTGGACCGCCAACGCTACTGTGGCGGACCGCGGGCTATACTCGCGCGCTCATTGGCTTGGGTTTTTCGTTAATAACTCGAAGACGAAGCCGCGTCCGATATTTTGCCAAAGGAAAAAGTTGTTTCTGATCAGCCCAAGAGCCCCCCATTTTCGGTTCTTACACTAATTACGGGACACCCTGTATACACGTCCATAGCGCTCAAAGGGTTAATAGTTCGCGATCGTATCCCGAGTTGACACCTCTAATGCAATCTACTCGTCATCCTCTTGTTATTTCGAGCGTCGAGCACGCGTGAAAAGATAGAAGAGAAGAGAAAGAGACGAGAGACGCCAGAACGAAGAGAGAAGAGTCACCGAGCGTAGACCGGAAGGAGTCATCCAACAGGATGCGAGCGCGCGTCCTTTCGGCATTGTTTGCCCACCGGAACTGTGGGAAAGCTTCCACCCTAGCGACACGAGCGCTCGCGTTCGCGCTCGGCTTTTACGCTCTTCGTGCTACCTCGGACACGTGAACAGCGATTTTATGAATATTTCATCGTCGCTCGAGGTAGTAGCGCGCCCGAGACGGGAAAGAATGAGAGAGGAATAAGGCGAGTAACGTGGGGAGGAGAAGGAAGCGAGAAGGCTCGGCGTGAAACGACTTGAAACTAGGGGAACGACGAACGAGGGAGAACTGAAATCAGAAGGTACGCGAGGCTTGGTACACCTTGGAGTAGAACGAAGAAGGTGTACGAAGTGGTCGATGGAAAAACCAAAGATCAGCGAAAGAAAAACGTCAGAGTACAGGGGTGGAACGAGAGGAAGATTTAAAAAAATTGAAAGAGTGGAAACTAAGGAACAACGATGGAGAACTGAAATCAGAAGGTATGCGAGGCTTGGTGCACCTTGGAGTAGAACGAAGAAGGTGTACGAAGTGGTCGATGGAAAAACCAAAGATCAGCGAAAGAAAAACGTCAGAGTACAGGGGTGGAACGAGAGGAAGATTTAAAAAAATTGAAAGAGTGGAAACTCAGGAACAACGATGGAGAAGATGCGAAAATTGCGATTGCACGTGAACAGTGCCAGTCCGGATGCTGTGATAATTAATTAGTCCATTGGATCGACGAGACTCGGAGATAGATGAGAGGATTGGAAAAGGACGAAGAGAACGAAGAGATGGAAAACCTCGGCGAGAATACTCGTTTCGCCTATTTTGCGTTTCACGAGTCTCTGCGCAAGATTGTTGCCGTACCTCTCGTCCTTCTCTTATTTTCAATTCATCCTCCTCTGTCTTCCGCTTCGCAACTTTTCCTATCCATCTTTAGCTCTGTTAACACTTCGACTGCCACCCTGATTTTCCATGGATGGCCCGTGGGCACCAGACTTTGCATTTTTTTCGTGCTTTTTTTTTGTTAACATATGATATTTTAAAGTGCTGCTAATTGCGATTAGTATAATCATTGTTTTAATTATTTTTCTGGAGGTCACTGGTGACCACCGTGGCGCCTCAGGAGAAACCGTGAGCAGCCATATGTGACGATCGTGGCAGTCAAAGTGTCAATCCCTTCGCCCTCGAACAATTAATTCCTCTGACGCCTGGTTCGACTCACAAATTGTCCACTCGATATGTCATCGCTTTTTTTCCGAGTAGGCCGACGGAAGTGAAACACTTTCGCGAGTTTCGCCCGATGATGTCACCGAGCTACTATCGTTTTACCCATTCATTGTCAAACTCTTTTGTAGATCAGTCGCGCGTGACCGCGTGATTTTATTCTCCGTCTATCTCGTACTTCTGGGTTACCGAGGTACAAAACTGCCTAGGATATTCGTCGAGAGAGTGGAAAGCTCGGATGATTCGGCTCACTCGAAGCCCTCACACCTGTGCCCAGAAAAGGCGAGGAAGAAAGATCGTTCATCCTACTTGGAATTTTCTCCGAGAAAGATCCTTCGCGAGATCCGCGTTTCCATCGACACCCTTCTTGCCGGTCATCGGCGTCTCGCGATCGCAAAAGGACACTTCACACTTCGGGCTGCGTGCGCGAGGTTTCTCTCCGTTTCTCATCGTCTGCAAATCACGGGTTCCTCGTCATCGAGATGACTCGTCTCGGTCGAAGAGATCGAACGACGATCGTTCATTTAGGCGACGATCCAAGCGACCTCTCTCGAATGACGTCACGCGGGCGTTCCCACGCGTTTTCGCGCGCGCTCGACTTATAAAGAGATTCTACTACTCCCCTGGTTCTCTCTCTCTCTCTCTCTCTCTCTCTCTCTCTCTCCTAGACTCTTGTCAGGTGTTCGAGACGCTCTCCCTCGCGAAAAAAGTCAACACTAGGAGAAAATAAGTGGAGGAGGATCCTTTACCTGTCTCGATCGCATTTCCGTCGAGAGAGTCGAGATTTCTTAATTCCAAAAGAGTTTAGAGAGTAGGCACTCCGGTTAGGTGGGTACGTCGATCCGCGTACAACTTGCACGTGGAGCAAGGTTCTCGGTGGGTGAACTCTGGTCCGACCGATTCGTCCCTCGATAATTTTGCATTCTCCGAATCTTCTTCGATCGTCGTAAGGCGATGCTGAGAAAGGAAGCGTGGATGGCTCTTAACGAACGTCGAACGACTCGCGACGAAGGATGTTCCTTGGAATACCGGTAACGAGACGACTGAGGTGAGCGGAGGAGAAGCGAGTCGGAGCCGGCCCGAAGAAATATTTGGTGGCTCGCGTCACGCGGTCCCGTTAGGGGCCACCGATCGTCGATTTTTCGCGAATTTCGAGTCGCAAATATCGTCGCGGGTCACGAGGAAGTCGTGGAGGGACCAACGACGACCAGATATACTCGTTTGGTGCAGACGCGGAGGGCTCGGTGGATTGGAGCCGCGAAGGGACAAGAACGCGTCCTCCAGACCGGAGATCGTTTCGTCCGCGCTGTCGTTAATTAGTCCCCGGGCCCCGTTCGTCACGAAAACTATTGGCAAAACGTGACCGGATCGTAAATCGGATTGGCATTGTCCGGAGAACGCTCACCTTTTCCTTCCTCGCGCTTTTTCCCTTCTCGAGTGGCCTCCTTCTCGTTCGACGATCCGCACAGCTCGTTCGAGGATCCACTTCAACCTACGAGAAGTGAATTTTATTCTTCCCTTGTTTTTGGAGTTTTCCTTTGTAGTAATGTTCGTAAGGGTTTTAATTGTAGTTTATCGAAGGCTTATGATGGACAACCGAACAAAGAAAAAAGAAGCGTAGCATAATCGTTCGACTAGCACGCGATCTCTCGCGACACTACTTTGTTGGCCATTCGGACTGTCTCGGACACGCACGCACTCGCGCCAATTTTGCATTCGTGCCAACTTAGGACTAGATTGTCTCCGCACATTCGATGGCCTACCAACCGAATCACTATACCTTCGACACTCTGATATTCGATAGAGATTTGCCAAAGAAGAAAGCAGTACATCCAAAGAATCCATACTTATGCGAATGTGGAGGAACGCGAATGTGGACGATGCCTGGTCGAGAGAAACACGCGCTTCGGAATTAGACACACTTCTCTCCTCTGTTCATCTCTCGAGATAAGGACAAAACGCACTCGCGCCAATCTTGCATTCGTGCCAACTTAGAACTAGATTGTCCTCGCACATTCGGTGGCCTACCAATCGACACTCTCCGATATTCGATACAGATTTGCCAAAGAAAAAATAGTCCATTCAAAGAATACGCGAATGTGGACGAACGTGGAGGTACTCGACCAAGTCGATTCTTCCGTTGAATAAATTCTACGGAGAAACTTCGATGGTTCACGCGCGACGGTAGATCAACCGATCTCGTGGCTTCGACGAGGGAAGCTCGGAGGAAGGCGATAAAGAGATCAACGTCGACGATCCTTGGTCGAGAGAAACACGCGCTTCGGAATTAGTCACTCTTCTCTCCTCCGTTCGTCTCTCGAGATAAGGACAAAAGAACGAGGATAGGAGGAGAGGAGAGAGGATTTGTCGATCGCTCGAGATCGTACGAGAGGGCAAGGAGGATGATCCGGCGCGCTCTCGGCGACTTACGCGCTCGGAGGAGCGACTTAGCGCGGAGGTTCGTTTTTCTTCTGTTTCCGCTCCAGATACAGCGAACCAGGCCGCATGAACTCGCCACGGCCGATTATGGCAGAACGGGCTTTTGCGTATGCGTCGCGTCGTTACGCGCTCACTCGCTCAGCTCGTTTCCTCGCGCCTCCGCTCGCACGCTCGGCCTTTTGTTACTCGCGCGAGCGAACCAGAAGGCGTTGGCTCCTGCTCGCTACCTGCTCCTCGATCAGAGAACGTAGGCTTCCGGTCCGAAGGAGTGGAAGAGAACGCCTTGAAATTCTCCGAGTGGGCACAGCCTCGCTCGAGCTTAATCCTCGATTTTCTTCTTTTCGTGGAACTTGAAATTAGTTTCGAGGCTGCGTGAGCACCGGTTTTCGCGCGAGGCGGATTGAATTTTTAGCGTGGGTAGATGTTACGGACCTCGAGTGATATACGGAGCCTGGCGAACGTAGTGAGTAATTTGTCTTCCCAAGGCCGATATTATCTTGTAAAAGATCCCTGTCGAGAGAAAGATCGCAAAATGTTCGTTCGTGAAATACTTTTCACGAGATAATGCCTCGTCTCCGGTAAAAGATTGTTATTATCCTAGAAAATATTCGATAAAGAATATCTTGTAAAGTATCTTGGACAAAGAGCTTTTACAGAGTGTAATATCGGTCTAAGCTACTTCGATTATGTTCGAAGCTTGCGTCTCCAATAGAAAAGATAAACAGGGTGTTCGATAACTGGTGGTACAACCGAAAATGATGGTGGGGTGATTCTACATGAAAAAAAAAATAAGTAAAAAATATAGAATAACATTTTTTCATATGAGGCTTTGTTTTCGAGAAAATCGACTTTGAACATTCGTCGGGTTAGGGTAGGGTTGGAAAGCGTTAGAAAGCGTTCATAGAAATTGAATTAGAAGAGCAGACTTATGTATTCGGCAAAATGAACAACATTTTCAGCAATTTCTGTAATAATAAACTTTATGATTACTTCGACGTCTTATTTCATTACGTGTTCCTAATGTTCCGTTACGATGAAAACAAACTTAAAGGGCGATAATATCCACGGAGACAATGATCTACAGTGAGATTCGTTGTAACGAGATATGATCAACTGCACGCGTACCCGACGAATATTCAAAGTCGATTTTCTCGAAAACAAAGCCTCATATGAAACTGAAAGTAACCCTAACTCTAACCCTAGCCTGATATGAAAAAATTGTATTCTATATATTTTATTTATTTTTTTATGTAGAATCGGTTGTACCACCAGTTACCGAACATTCTGTATACCCATGATCGTCCTCGCGACAGCGAGAACCTGACCCACGAAGCGATAATTAACCAATGTCTCTCATCCAAAGCGATTTCACTCGACTCGTTCGCGCCACTCGACGCTCGCATTTGCATCGATTCCACCTCTCTCTCTCTCTCTCTCTCTCTCTCTCTCTTTTTCTCTCGCTCAGGTTATAACGCTTCACATCCAATCTCTTCCGCGATCGTTCCGCTTCCGATCGGGACCTACGAGCAGATAAGGACGGATAATATCGCGGACGGATCGGCCATTAATTCGCGAAACGACGGACCGCGCGCAAGCCATCTCCTCGTCGGGCGCGCTCGCGAGGAGGCGCGAGGAAGGGCTCGCATTACGGACGTAATGGCGCGCGTGGCCGAGCGAGGAACGGGCAGATAGACCGATAAAGAGACAAAGATGGAGGTAGATGGGGAGGAAGATAGAGATCTTAGAGATTACCTTCTTCCTCCTCACCCCCATTTCCTCGTCCACCTCCCTCTTCTCCTCGTCAGGACTCGGAATAATTCCAGGATTATTTGTAATCGTTGGCGCTTACACGCTTCTCCCCTCCATAAAGAATCCCCCTCGCTTACTTCCTTTCCCTTTAATCTTCCTTCCTCCACACGTCTCCTCTCTCCTCTCTTCTCTCTTCTTCTCTCTCCTCTCTCGCTTCTTTCTCTCGCCCTCACCTCCGTCACTCGCGAGGCAAGCAGGCGGCGCTGTAACACGAGACCCGCCGACGGAAATCTTGATACACCCACGTACACGGTGTAAAACGTATTTTCGCTACGCGCTATTTACATAACGGCAACGTTACGTGCAGATCCGCATTACAAGGCGTGAGGAGACGCGACGAGGGGCCGGTGTATCGCGCGCGGGTCATTTCCTCTCGTGGAGCGAGCGTCGGGACGTTGGCGTCGTCGTTGGTGAATGGTGGGGTTGCATGGTATCCGGTGAGCGGGCACCCTATTCCGTAAATTCATCCGTGGAGTCTTTTCTCGGTGAGCTTTTCTCGTTTGACGGGGGTTTCTTCCACCTCTGGCACGACCGATATCGTATTCCACGGATGGAGATTTAATTGAGACGTCGACGCGTCTTCTCGCTCGTACTCTCTCTCGTTGATAGCAGAACTCTAGAGGTTGTTAAATTGTAAGGTGGACACATTTTTCTGCGATGGGGAACTAACGCGGTACGGTTTTTTTTTTAGTACGCTGTACTTAGTTTGTAATATTTAGCGTATAGCGGATGCTTTCCATTTAGTGACACAAGTTGACAATAGGTCGACTTGAGTTACCAACACACTGCGACGTAAATTAAGTAGAAGGCATTAGAAGTCGACTTGTGTCACTAAATGGAAAACACCCGGTGTAGCTTCATTTTGTTTCTCTTAGTGAGCTCCGAGGTTCAATACCTCTTTGTAAGAGAAGGTAACGCGATGGATGGAACATTATTTGGGTGTCCTAAGAAGGCTTGGTCTGCGGGTATAATAAACCCGAATTTTCTTTCTTTCTTTCTTTCTTTCTTTTTCGAGAAGAAACGTCATACCTCCTCGTAGAATTTCTTCAAGTGCTTTCCATTTGAAAATCAGAGTGCCTTTCATCCCGAGTCGATCGATTGATTCGATATCGCGCAGAGTTATTCCAGCCGCGAAAATTATTCGCATGCGCGGGAACGTTCGCAGAGCGTGCACGCAGAGCATGCCGAGGTAACGTCTATCAAGAGCGTATCAATTCTCCCATTATCTCGAGAATAATTCTTATCTCACGTTCCTCTTGCCATCTACCTATTCGCCCATTCTCGCCAGCCCCCCGGGTGCTTTCTCACGCTCCCTCGCGCGCGCTTCCCGTGTTCCGCGAGTGATCGCGCCTTTTCGCGCGGCCTCGTCGTCGCGCCATTTCTGCTCGCGAATAAAGAAAAAGAAAAAAACGAGGAAGAAGAGGAGGAGGAAGAAGACGAGCCGAAGAAGGGAAGGACTCTCGCGGTCGTCCTCCGCCGTAATCCTCCGCGCTTTATCGGCATTCGCGACGCGTCGTCTCTCCTCATTTGTCCCTCACCGTGTCATCCTCTCCCTCTTCCTCTCCTTCCTCTCTCTCTTCCCTTCTTCCATCCTTCCTCTTCCAACTTCCTCTTCCTCCTCGTCACAGTCCCACGACGACGCGTTTGCAAGGAGAGACGAGGACAAAGAGGAAGCGAAGACAACGCGCGCTCACCTGTGAAACGCAATTATTTCCATCCCTGATTTTCCGGATGCGCGACCTTCCTCCCGCTCACACGCACTCCGGTGCTAGTCGAGCACCCACCTACCTCCACCAACCACTTCTTCGTTCTCTCCCTGTTGCGCGGATCGCTTCGAGTCGCCACCTTCGTCGCGCAGGCCACCACCTACACGCACACGTGGCCAACAAAGCGTGCTGGGTGTGCTGTAGTTCCTCTTGCTGGTCTCCATTTCTGTGATCCACCTGTTGCGCTTCTCTCTTCTTCTCCTTCTTTCTGTTTGTTTCTCTCTTTCTCTCTCTCTCTCTCTTCTTTTCTCGTCTTTCTCTCCTTCAGGTTCGCGGTTACGTCTCCGCAGCACCCTCCATTCTTTTTCCACCGTTCCACCCGGAGGAGAATCGTTCGCCATAGAATCGCTTTTCCATTTTAGTCGGGTCACGGTGTGCGTGCGTGCGTGCGCGCCAACTGCGCACGCGCGTGCCGTGCATCGTTCAGCATGCGTATCCGATTCCCCGTGCGCCTTCCGCGAATGCACCTTTTCCGTGGGAATGCTCCGGTATGGGTTTCGCCCTTCTTCTTATCGTTACTCCGTTCGCGCGCGTATCGCGCACTAGCTCTGTACCACGAGCTTCTTGTCTCTCAGTGCTTCTTACCCTTCTCGACAAGCACTTTCGATTTGCGACGAGGGCTTTTGGCATACAGAAATCGTGCTAATAATGCGTGGGTACGACATTGTTCAGGCATGGCTTTTGCCGGTAGAGTCCACGAGTTCGAACGTGTACCATGTAGGACCCGCGTATCGTGATTTCGCGAATTAATTAATTACGTAGAGTCAAACCTATTTTTATACGGTTTTTTTTTGGTGCGATTTTTCCATTTACCACATGAAAAAAGTTTCTTTTTAACCCTTTGCACTCGAGGGCTCCGGAGCGGAGCCATATAAAATTTAATAATAAAATGTAATATCCCTTTGCACTCGAAGCTTTTAATAAACTCGATGAACAATAAATTATTTGTATTGTATCCGCTCCGGAGCCTTCAAGTGCAACGGGTTAACCTATGTGCATCATAAGCTCATATATGCGCGGATTTTTTCTGGCCATTATCATCGAAGCGCATATGTGCGTGGTATTTGCCTGGCCCCTATTACCGATGCGCGAATGTTTGGTGATACGGACCAGTTTTCCACTTTTCCAAATGATGCAAATGGGTTAAATGTGTTGCAAGTGAAAAACTTGAATGAAGTTACACGATATTTTCTTATATGCGATTTCTTTCATGCGCTCCCTATCCTCCGCATAAAAACAGGTTTGCAGTCGCGTTTTCTTAATGGACCTGTAATTATGCATCGTATTCTCCGTGGATATATATGACTGCTCCGTGCACCAGCTTACAAATTATATATAATCCTTCTTGCTGCGTTATTTCATCGTGACCTTCACACGACACTTCAAGGTCCTTCAAGGGTGTTACCAATTGCCGTATATTATTCTTCCCTCTTATTGTTAGTACAGAACAAACTTCGTATGAAATATTCTTTCGCGATTCTCGAGGTTTTCGAGATACTTACAGGTTTCCAATTAACCCTTTGCACTCGAGAGGTGACTTTCACTCGTCACATGATTTGACTCCGCAACTCGACCGGTGACTCTTGCTCACCAATTGGTTTGATACGAAAATTCGCTGCGCGGCAGTGACTATATTTAGTATCTTTACAAAATAATCATTTTAAGCTAGAGATAAGAAATTCGCCAAATATGCTGCGGAACGTCTCGATTTGTTGGTTCATCCACGCGAAAAAGGCCTCGAGTGCAAAGGGTTAAGGAAGGACATTCTGTTAAACGCGCGACGCGTTTTGCAATGCTGTGAAGCTAGCATCTCATTCGGTGGAACCTCATAAACTATTGAGAGTTCTGGCTTCCTTTTCAATAGTTCTGGAGTTCCTGATATGTTAATTTTCTGCTCATTAAAGCCGAAAATTGAGCCCGGACACTAGCAATGTTGAATTATTTTTAAATAAATTAATACTCTCCATAAAAGAAAATCGAAGAAAATGTTACAACACGTTCTGGGTGTATGCGACGATATTTTGAAGAGTTCCGGATGATTACTCGGAAGGTATTATTTCTAAATAAACTAAGCAACATTGTTACTTCCCGGAACTCTTTAGAATATGCTATAGTATGTCTAGAACTATACGGAAAACATTTTATTTCGACCGGAACTCCCTAATTTTGTGTATTCATTTAGCATTGATTTATTTAAAAATAATTCAACATTGCTAGGGCCTGGAACTCTTCATAGAACTGTTTAAAAACTGTAAATCTTTCGAAATCTTGTCTTGCCGAATGTCGGAACTCGTTTAGAAGGAAAGTGCTTGCGTCTCACTTTGTCCGGCCCTCAGTTTTCGGCTTTAATCAGCAGAACTCTTTATTTAACATATCAGGAACTCTAGAACTATTGAAAAGGAAGCCAGAACTCTCAATAGTTTGTGACTTTCCACCAAATGAGACGGTAGCTTCCACAGACACCGTTTTGCAGGCGTCTCGCGCACCTACGCGCACAGTCTCATGGTGCCTCGTTGTTCCTCCTGGACGAACTCTTCCTCCTCTTCCTCACGGGAGAACGCGAAACAATTGCGCGCGTCGCGAGAGGATAAGAGGAGGGTAAGAAGAGACGAAGAAAAAGAGGGGAAGTAGACGCGACAAGAGAAGCGAAAGCCAAGAAGAGGTAGCGGCGGTTCTCTGGTTACAAATTGCCGCATTGCGTGTTACTCCGCATAATCCGTCGCCCTCGTCTTCCTCTCCATCCTCCTTTCCACCTCCCTCCGGGTCACCTCATATTCTTCCATCCACCTCCCACTTTTTCACCACCGACAAATGCACCTTTTCCAACGTCCGTGTTTATCCTGTGCTTCGCGAGCCTCTTCATTATTTCTGCTCCGCTTTATTATACCGTCCCACCGTGCCAACGTTTTCTCCATCTCGTCTCACCCTCCTCCTCCTCCTTACCACCTTCTGGCTCGTGCAACAGGGACCTTACCCGCCCTCCGTGCATCCACCCTCCACCGTTTGTTTTCCTTCGACATTTTTCCTCTTCCTTCGCAGTCTCCTTTTCTTCTTACCTCTCGAGCACGACGCACTCGAGCGATGACTAACGAGCACGAGGAAAGTCCACCACGAGGAGAGCCGGTGGTCCTCGTTCACGCGAATGTCAGTGTCGTTGATGTGGTTCTGTCGTAGTCTAGTGAATTCTAGCTACCGACCGGTGCACTTCGAGAATACGAACTCACGGGGTGGTCCGGCTCTCGTCGCGTGATGCGTAATGTTCAAGAATGTTTTACGCGGGGTCTATTCGGGATAAGAAGTGGATGCACGAGGGAGAAGGAATTGGTGATAATCGGTAGGTGTATCGTGTTTCTTTTATGGATGCGTTTTTTTTTTCAAGGAAGTGGGTCCACGCGATTCTGATTCGAGAATCTTTTTACAAATGATTATCGTAATTGAAAGGAGAGGTAGGAGGAGGATAGAATAGGCAGATGAAATAAATTTATTAACCCAGTGTCAGTGCACCCTACCTGAGCGCAATCCGCGCGACTTTTGTTTCGCGCGTAATAATTTAGGCTAACGAATATTCTGGAACCTTCGAGATGCTTCCATCTACCTCCCGTCGTTCCATGCAAGATTGGACGATCAAACCTGCATCGTCGCTAGAACAAATGACGATCGGCGTCTTGTCGATCGACGGCAGACCCACCACGTGCCTGGCGCCATTCGCTCTGCAGCCATTATAAGCGATACATCGTCTTCCAAGTTTTTTGTTGCTTTATAATAAAGTTTCATTCCGTCGATCGTTAACAATTATACAATCGCTGAGTCCTTCGCATTGCAACCGAACAGACTTAATTGGGCGTTCGGTCGTTTGCGACGATTAGTTGCAAACACCCAGCGCGGCCGGCCCTAGGGTCCCGACACAAAAACACACATTGTATCCAATCGAAGCTGAAACATAAAGCCTGGATTTCTCTCTGATAACGTAACACGCGATAAGCATAAAATCGGATAAAGTAAAAAGAAGAATAAAATATTCAAAACCGAAAATGAAAGAAGAAAAGGGAAACGCAATTTAAATAAAGTGAAGTATCGAGCATTAAATTAGAGAATTGAATTAAATTGGAGGGGTCTCGAGGGAATAATCCTCGGATTAAGTAGAAGGTCATCCAGTTTCCTTCTGAAAGACCCAACAGATTCATTCTGCCTCTTGGACGTCGCGTCGCCTGGAAGAGAAATTATTCAGGACCACGCGTTTCGCACAAATTTAACTCTGGGTTCTCCTAACGTAAATCGTTCTCTTTCGTATTCCCTCTCTTCTCTTCCCTTCTCTTCCTTTCCTCCATTCGTCGCTTCTCCTCGTTCGATCTTTTACCTTTGGTCACTCACTCTCGACCGTCTGGCCTCACTTCTCCTTCTTACCCCGCGCTCGAGAACAGCTCCGGTCAATTCCTTCGGGGATATTCGCTCGACTTCCTGTTCCGCGCTCGGCCTCCGGAGCTCCCCTATCCCGTTGGTTCACCGAGAAGGTGGATTGGAGTAACAAGCGGACGGGCACGGCCCCGTGAGATTAGAGATTCCGAGAGGGATCTCTAAATTACTGATATCTACCGCTGATGACAATACGAGCGGTTGTCAACAACCGTACGAATGCGCTGCTGGCTCTGCTTTGCACAATGGCAACGTGCGTCGAGGTGCTTCGAGATTAAAGCAGGGACTTATAATACCGATATCTTATATTTCGGTAGAGGTGTCCCTAGTTTGTATAAGGATACAACCGAAATGTACCGGTATCTTAACACTATTTCTACCAGAGGTGTCAAAAGACACCCCCTCAAATTGTATTTTAAAACAATTTTCCAAGTTGAATCATTGTTCCTCTATTACTTCTTTCACTATTCGTGTATTAATCGTTACATTCATTTAGCAGTATAGTTTTCCTGCAGCTCATATGCTGGAACCAAAAAGACACCTCTTGGTCGAAATAGGTATACAGGGTGAGTTTTAATGGTTGTCCCAACCTTTTACCATCGGAGTTGCAGTCTGTTAGATTCGTGAGTATTAACTCACTCCGATGGTAAAAGGTTGGGACAGGCATTAAACCTCACCCTGTATACAAAATTGCGGTAAAAATAGTGTTAAGTTCTGGTACAAGTCTCTGGTTTAAAGAACCTCCGCTCCCTTTTTCGTCCCACTTAATTTCTCTTCTTCCTCCATCTCTATTTTTTCTTCTCACAGCCTCCCTCCTTTCTCTTTCCTTTCAGTGCCCTCTCCACCCCTCATCCCAATTTTTCTTTTCCCTCTCCCCGATCAACGTCTTCTCTTCTCACGCGCTTGTCCCCATGCTCTCTGGTCCACCGTTTCACTCGTCTCTCCTTCTTTCTATTTACGTCTCCCTCCCTTTCACCTTGTCCCACCGTGGCACCGTTACGCGCCACTCGATCCCATCGCGTCCAGCTGTCGCGGCTGCGGCAACGCGACGAGCCGCCACGCAGGTGCGCGACGCAAAACTGACGACACGCACGTGGTAGCTTCCAACCTTTCTACCATCCTTCGCTCTCTCTTTCTCTCTTTCTCTCGACGAACCTCCAGAAGAATAGGTAGAACGAAGGAGCATAAGAGCCAACCGGGGCAGCGGATCATTCGCGCCAAGATTTTTATCCTTCTTCTTCTTCCGTTTCTTCTCTTCCTCTCTTCATCATCCACTTTCCGCTCTTCTCCACATTTTTTGCTTTTCCTCTTCTTCCGTTTCTACCTTCCTATCTTCATCCGTTCGTTCTTTCATCTCTTCATTATCTTCTTTCGAATTTTCTTCACAACTTTCGGGTCCATCTCGCTCATCCTCTCCTCATCTCCCTAGCAGTGACTGCTACAAGTTCGTTCGTCACCCAACACAGTCCTCGCACCGAGTACTTACCTTTGATTTTTGTTTTTACCTTCTCAGTTGCATCTTTTGTTAAAATAAATCAGGTTCGATTATTCAACTCGAATTTAATCGCATCTAACCGCCCTACTCAGCCGTGTGGCCAACGAATGCATAATAATTATAGTTATCACTATTCTAGTCGACAGCTTCGTCTTCGCATAGGTTCGACTGTTCTCCAATGAAATTCTTTCGTCTCTGACTCGATGCTCCTCCTCATCGATGAGTCTCTCTCTCTCTCTTTCTCTCTCCGTTCAACCACACGCTATTATCAAGTCCACCACCATCGGCAGCTCCGTCAGATTTGTTTGACCGAAGAGAAACACACGTGGTAGGCCGTGATCTGCCCACGCTCCCTATAACGCGCGATTTACGAGTACAAGAGGATTAAGAGCCACGCGAACGATTTCTTTCCGCGCGATTGCGGGCTGCTATGCAAACGTACATCGTCGGTGGCGATCGTCGGCCCGATAAAATGGGCCAGTTCTCTCGAGACCACCGTCCCCGCGAGATATCAGCCGCGAAGGAAGTGTCGATGATGAACGAGACCGGTTCAGGTACAAGCCGCGATTCCAGGCCGATTTAGAATTTTTTTCAGATTCAAGTCCGTTTCTCGTGCTCCGAGCCTTCTCGATTCTCCGAGGCGCGTCCCCGTAAATAGTCCACTCAATTTCGTCGCTACAACTCGATTTCTTCGGTCTTTCGGACTTGACTTCCTCCAAGAATTTTGAGTAAAGTGAAGTAGAAAAGTCAAATGAAATTATTACCACTAGACGTACCGAAACGATTTCCTTTGTCAATCGGTCATTTGACCTGCTTTTGGTAGCTTTCGTGTTAAGCGCTCCGGAATTCAGTTTCCATTTTCTCTTTCGAGCGATCATTCGGCAACGGGCGTCGATTCTACACCGAGAGAAAAAAGATATGATATATCTAACTATAATGGCATAGTAACAAAATTCTACTTGGAAATATCATATTTATGGTAAATCTATAACCAACATAGTGTAGCGAACTATATTATATTTTTACACAAAATTATGGTTATTTCAACTAAGAATATAGTATGATTGAAAATATATAATGGTAAGAAAAGTAACTATTGTATATAGTTAATATTACCAGAATATTTTATACATAGTGATAGAACTAACTATATCCACATAGCAGATTTTACTATACATATGGTAATAAGCAGAAAGATAATAGTTAATAATATAACCACTTCTATAAATCGTTCATTCTACTATATTTTGTATGGTTAAGTGAACTATATAAATGTTTGATGCCAAATTTAACTATAAAATATAGTGAGATTATAGTAAACCCATCCATTTTATTCTCTCAGTGTAAAAGTATCTCTCCGTTCTCGTGTATTTTACTGATCCAACGAAACCGTAGCTGAGACGCGTTCGTTATGTTCCTACATTTTCCGAGCATCGTATTCATCCGTGGCTATAATCGGGAGATACGTCCTACGGTGCGTTAAATTCAATTCTTTTCTCATTCTTCATTCTGCACTCTTCGTAATTCAACTTCTTCGTCATTCTACCGAGAACCCTCGAGCTCGAACCGCACCCGCTTCCAGTTTCTCGCTCTATACTCCAATCCCCTCCTCATCTTCCTGCTCTTATTCTCCGTCCTACTCGCCATTGAGGACGATGATTTTTCTCTCGCTCCTACCTTCTTCCTTCTTCTCCACGCCGTGTTCAGCCTGCCGGTTCTCCGAATGACCAGGCGGCGAGTCTGCCGCTCGGTGTCCCTCTGCCACCCGGGCTCGGTGTAAAAGAAAACGCGCGCGGAGGGCCTCACGAGCAGGAGGACGATCAACGACGGTGTATGCAAGTTTTAACGCACGCAGGGAGAAACCCCTGGATAACCTTGGACGCGCGTAAATCATCGCTTTTCTTCATCCGTTTCCCTCGTCTCGCACGGACACCGTCACCGAAATCCACGCTTATAATTAGTCTCACGATTTTAACCTTTAGGACGTCGGAAATTCTATATATAGACGCTATGGATGATCGGTACTCTGTATATGTTACATACAAGATATAGACACAATATTTTTGAATTTTCTACAGGGATTAAAGCTCATCAAGAGGTCCTCTAAAGCTTAAAAAAGATCTCAATCGAACAACCGGTAGATTCGAATAGTCGAAAATTCTGCTTGGAAGAAGCATAGACGAATTTTTATCGTTCACGTTGTTGCGCACTTGATTTAGGAATCTGTTCTTGAGTGCAGAACACTTCTTTATTCTGGAAAATGTATTTATTTAGCATTAAGTGAGAGAGTCGAGGAAAGAATGTAGAAGAACATAGAACACAGGAACACGAATAGAGATGTGACTTATTGAGAAAAATATAAAAGTAGGCCTCTAGCGCTACCTAGACACCCTAATGCCATAGACCACGAACAAAGCTAATTATAACACACATTGATGTACACGATCTTGCTCTTGAGGAGAGGACGATCGCAGATGTCGATGTTAGATACGATTATATTGGGTCGATGTTAGATACGATTATATTGGGTCTATGCATAATTCCGTAGCGAAATTCCGATAGGAATGTACTCAATTTTCGCTACGGAATTATGCATAGACCTAATAAATTGCTCGAGAGCAAAAACCGTCCGCGTCGGAGAAGAACAAGAGAAAACGAATCACGGGACCTGTCTCTAATTTATTCACGTCCCTCGGCCGCGATTACTCGCAATCGTCGATGTTATATATCGAATGAATAGCGATATAACGCGTCGAGAGGGACTACCGCGCGTCTCTTCGATTCGTCAACGTGTCAGCCACGTTCGATCGAATGCAAGCGAAGTCGAGGAAATCTTCGCGCAAAAGGACAAAGTATCTTCCCCTTCCTCGCGTCATCCTCTTTTTCCACCAACTCCGCGTTCTCTAACTAAAGTTCGTAAAAGTCTCGCTTGCTCACCGGTGACGCGCTCCGCTTCGTTACGATGAATCACTCGACTCTCCAGTCAGAGCACCAGGCAGCATCGTCATTGCTCGCATTTTTGTAACTCTTGCTCTTGTTCCTCGTCTCGCCAATGGAAGCTGCGAGACGATAATCAAAATAGCCTTATCAAAGCAAAGTGAGAGAATCGGCGAGTAAGACGGACACGAGAAGGATCCGGATCCTTGGTAAGTTCGTAAAGCATTTCGATGGACGAGCCTAAAATAGATCCTGTCCTTTAGGAGTGCCCAATTAGGACCACTCGAATTTATTCCTCGAAAGCGTGGGTTTCCTCGATGGTTCCTTTCCTTGAGAGAGGAAAAAGGAAAAGAGAAAAAGGAGAAAGATCGCAGGAGCATTAAGACCAGTCCTTGACAAGCCGGCCAATTACCAGCTGAGTTTACCGATCCTCCGGAGAGAGCGCGGTGAGGGAAAATAAAATTAAAAAGAGATCCAACTCTCGCGTCTCTCATTCTGTTCGCGCGGTAGACTGAAAGCGAGATGCTCCTTTGGACGAATTAAATTCGTCCTGAATAAGCCGAGAGAATTTTCGAGCAACCTCGCGCACGGTTCTATCTTAGGTCGATCGCGAAAATCGAGAGATCTGCCTCGAGGGCGCGCGAGCCAAGTGGAATCCCGCGGCATTTCGCAAAGACCAGTATATCGGGAACAGGTCCGAAGGGTTTGCTTTCTCTCTCTCTCTCTCTCTCTCTCTCTCTCTCTCTCTCTTCCTCTCTTTTTCTCCAATTCCCTTCGATCGCAGCAGTCGCACGCACACGATCGGCATCGCGCGACGCGTAGCACCACCACGAGGAGGGACAGGCCTTCGTCGAGGAATAATTATGCCCCGTATTTTTCGACTTTCTCAACGCGCACTTCCCTTTTCCTCGCACGCGATTTTTCTTCACCTCCTCCATTTGTCGCAGCCCTCGCCTCCCTCCTTCTCTCATCCTTCTTCCACCTTCTTCCTCCTTTTTCCTCCTTCACCATCCTCGTCCTCTTCTCCCTCTCTCAGCACCTATTTATCTATCTATCTCGTCCGCTAGGTACCATCCTCTCTCCCGTACCTCCTTCTTCATCTCCTTTTACTTCTTCCCTCTTCTCTCTTCACCCGGACTCCTAACGAACTGGTCGCGCAGGCTTCTTCGAGAGGACTCGTCCGTTCGTCACCGCGCGCGCGAGTCTTTCGCCTCCTCTCCCGCGCTACCTCCTCGACCAGACCTAGAAGAAGATCCGTAAACGCGCGCGCGCGCGTGGACTGGTTCGAAACAGGTAGAGGCGATCCGCGATCGTCTACCGATACACGGGATAAGTCCCGCGCGGAGTAAACTCGTTGGGTTCACGGACCCCTGATTCGCCAGAGTAAACAGCGTACCACCATCGACGAATTTCCATAATACGGAAAGATTTCGAGAATTCGATTGAGAATCGAGCGAGCACCTTGACTTTTACTCGTCGAATGACCGAGGAGTCGCGAGAAATCTCGCGCAAGAGCATATCGAACCTCCCAGGTCTCTCAACCTCTTGGATTCTCCGGTGTAAAAAGAATAATCACCCGGCGACAATCGCTCGCACCGCGGGATTCGCGTGACGTTCCAGAATTTCTCTCCCTCTCTCTCTCTCTCTCTCTTCTTCGTCCTCTCGTTCTCCCCGGTTGCTCCTGCCGCGCTGCTACGATCCGTCCGAGAGAGGTCCCGGGAAAAAGGTGAAAAAAGCTTGGGGCCGCTTGGAGCGTAGAGGATGGCAGAGACCGGTAGGCGTAGAGAAAAGCTAAAGAGTCCCGGAGCAGTGCGTGACGGCGTATCGACGTTTCGATCGCATCGATAGGCAAAAACGGCGATAATCTCGTGACCATTCAGCACTGATTTTTCTCGGATTCTTTCGATCCCTTCCACCCTCCACCTCCCCACCGTCGCTCTCCTCATCGTTGGCAATAATTCATCGCTAATGTCGCCCCGCCGGTTGGCAGTTGGCGAACTGGTTCCGATTGAATACCAACTGGTGCTTTCGCTCGACTCCGACCGAGTCGACTCGCCCTGGTCTCATCGGTGGGGCGCTCTCCGCTCGCTTCTCTCGCACGAGTCTAACGATTAGAGCTTCTCCTCTCTCCTCACTCTCTTCATCCTCTCGTTCCTCTCGTTCTCTTGCTCCTACCTCTCACCATACCTCTTCCTCTTCTCCCTCACTTCGATCCTTTCGACTTTCTGCCGATCAGCCGGACTGTTTTGCCGGTTCCGCTCGAAGAAGTTTCTCCGTGATTTTTCTTCTCCCTACTCCTCCACTCCTCTCCTCCGTAGATTCCCCTAGTCGCGCCTTCTCCGCGAGAAATTCTGCTACGTCGCTTTTCTCGTTCTCTCCCCTCTCCGCGTTTCTTTATCTCTCTCTATCCTTATCTCTCTCCCTCTTTTTCTGGTCCCGTCCTCTTCTTTTTCCTTGCGAGCAACGAGTCCCTCCAGGTGCCCGTTATAAATATTGCATGATCGAGTAAAATAATTCCAGTGGATGCATTCCCGGCTATATCTGCTCTCTTTTCCGTCTCCACCACCTCCTCCTCTTCCTTCTCGCCGGTTCCTCGCAGCGTATCTCGCCCGTCGCGAAGGAGCACCACGTCGGATAATTGGACGGGATGCAACAGGCCGGAATGCCGGTGCATTTGTCTACGGGGTGCTCGGTACCACCGCGAATCGCGCCTCTCTCTCTCTCTCTCTCTCTCTCTCTCTCACTGTCTCTGTCTCTCTGTCTCTCTTCCCACTTTCTTTCTCTCGTCCACCAATGCGCAAATTAAGGGCGATTTCGCTCGAGTCGGAATCGCCATTTCGCATGGAACGACCTGGTGCCTCCTTCGTCCTCTCCACCTTCTCTCTCTCTCTCTCTCTCTCTCACCTTTCTCGCATTTCTCTTCCTTCTTCCACCTTCGCTCCTCTCCACGAACGATTCTCGTCCTTCCACCACGGGCCAATGTGGCCAATGCCGCGGCGCGCTCGTCCACGTCGCAAAACGATCGGCGGGAAGGTTTATTAAAATAGCCTGTAATCGCGCGCGGCATAAATATTGACTCTACTTTCGAAGCTTTATTATCCACTCCTTCCTACCTTACCATCACGTCCCCTTCCTCTCACCTTCGTCTCCTACAAGCTCCTTCTCTCCTGCCGAGGAGAGCCAGTAAACTCTAGGCTCATTAGACCTAACCCAGGCCCTTCTAGCCTCACGAGAGAGAGAGAGAGAGAGAGAGTGAGAGAGAGAAAGAGAGAGGTACCCACCTCCTCTTCTTGTCCTCTCGCACCGACCGTGGCGAGGTGTGGCTCGAGATATTCGCGTCCAACCGCGAGAAGCGGCCTGCGTGCATCCTCTCCTGCGTAAAACTAAGAGAGAAGAAGAGCCGCGTAGAAAAGTGCACGGTGAGAAAGAAGGAAGAGCAGAGAAGCCGACCGCGCGCGGCCTGGCCATTCGCAGGATTCCCGTGTTTTGCTCGGAGGGAAAATTTATTTTCCCCGAGGATAGGAGCGCAGGGTGGAAAAGAAGAGGAATGCGCGGCGCGCGCGCGCGCTCGCGGTAATAGAGAGGCGCATGCCTCGCGGCGTCCTTAATGCCTTTGGAAACCGTTCCGCGGGGATTCGCGATTCCGTTGGAACGTTCGAGCCGGCTGCGCGGATCCTCCCCTTCTGCCGTCGAGAAACTTCACTTCTGCGGTTGGATTCGCCCCGAGAATGGATCGACTAGGCTCCAGAAGATTAGGAAGTTCGAGGATGGGTCGCGCGAGAGATGAGATCGAGGTCGAGGCGTGCTCTCCTCGTGGAACGTTGATCGGTCGTACGCGCGTTTCTGAGGAATTTGGATGTTGATTTTTGTAGGAGAAAAAGATGGTTTGGTAGATGTTGGTGAATCTTGTCGTGTGGTTTGGACCGAAGGTCCTTCGGATCACCCGATATAATTAAACCTTTGAGTGCTAAATACTCGCGGCCTATGCGGTCCATGTGGACGGCGACGATCGCTGTGGACGGAATACTTTTTCGCTAGACTGAACTCTGTTGATTATCTATTCAAGAAGCAAATAGTAATAAGTTATAGGAAACCTTTTGCACGAGATTAAATAATTAAAGAGCGTTATTTTTCAGTATTAATTATTTATTATAAATATGTAAAGAAAATGTGTTTCTTTAGTTGAATTTTGCCGCGCTCTCTCGAGCGTTAGTAAAGTAGATCATGAGAGACACGCTCGAAAGAGCAAAATAAAATGATCAGATAGTAAACTCATGCAGATTAAGGATTAATTAAAGATTGCTAATAAAGTTCGTAACTAGGGATTGGCATCGTAATTAATGACATTAAATGTCGTTTCTTTTATTACAGGTAGGGATTTTTGTTAATAGTGTAAAATATTTTGTGAATAATGTAAAACGTAATTAACGAAATATAACCTAACTTTTATTACAGAGAAACTCAGTTGTGCTTAATTGATTGATGTCAAGTTTCTCGAATAAATAACACATTATAAATATTAAAACTTACGATAAACTAGAATTTGGCCAATAAACTAGAAAACTATACTTAAAAGGAGTGCACTTGAATTCATCTCACGTAAAAGTAATTCTAATACTTCTATGTAGGTGATCGAAGAAATTGACGAACGCATATATGCGTCGCGATGAACGTATCACGAGTGAAAGTAATAAAGAGAGGTGAAGAAGGAAAGAAACTGAATATACTTCTAAAGGAAATGAAAATCTAAAGCTGCAACTTGATATCGCAACAAGTGAAGTGTTCGCGCAACTTAGGGTTAAAAGATACAATAGTCTCAGCTATCGCGTCGTTCGTTGGACGACAAATTCCATAACCCGACGAACAGAACACTAAACGATCTCATATACGCGGCCATCTTCTCGAAGATGGGGTGCTGAGATCGAGCCGATTTTTCTTCGAAGTTGTCCCTCCGTTTCTTCTTTCCCTCGGCCGACCTTGAAATTTACGCGCAGAGGCAGGTCGACATCTGGTGGTCGTCCCGAGGCCGAACCAACTCGCGGCTCTCCTCGTAAATTACTTCTCACCTTGAAGGAGAATCACTCGGAACCTCTCAATTCGTCCGAAAGCTTAACAGGCCTTCTCGTCGCGCGACCGTCTTCTTCGTGGAGAAGGAGAAGAGGAAGGAGAGCCGGTTCGAAACGAAAACAGCTCGTGCGAGAAGAGAACCCTCGACAACCGGCGCCGATGGGCACGAAACGTTTTCAGAGATCCACCATCTTCTGCTCCTTCCTTGCTCATTCGTTCACTCGCTCATGCACGCATGCACGCACGCGTGATTTTGACGCTCGTCTCGCAAACCGCCCTGAGGCCCTTTCGGTTACGTTCGGAGGGTACCGGCAGGTGCGTCGACAGATGCAACTTTTTCGGGGATTCCTCCGGGCTCACGAATGCAACTGGCAGAGGTTCACGCGCGGTTACTGTTTACGAATGTATTCTCACGAATGTCGGTATCTCGATACATGTCTTGAGATAATCTATTCTCGCGCGTGTGTGCGTACACTCGAAGTTATCTTCGTCTAGAAGGTGGACAAAACTGGATGAATTCTTTTCAGAGTTTTCCTGTAACAAAATCGATAACCTCGACAGGTTTCTTTCGTTGGTCTTGCCTGGTATTCCAGACGAAGCGAGTCAGTGACAAATTTTGTTCAATCGACTGGTTAACACTATTCCTACCGACCGGTCAAATGACAATTTTTAACATTTCGATTAGAATTTTCTGTATACAACGTAATTGCATCGCCTTTAAATTTCACGACTTTTCCTAAATCATACTTATAACACATTGTTCAATATTTTAGGAAAATTCGTGAAATTTATAAGCGATGCAATTATGTTGTATATAGGAGATTCTTAAACGAAATTTTAAGACCGGTCATTTGACCGATCGTGGTAGGAATAGTGTTAACAGATTGAGTGTTTCGCCTTCGATACCTTCGATCACTCCTCTCAATTGCTAACTTTTCACCACGACGAAGCATCGTCGGAACGTACCCCAAGTGGACGAGTCACGGAGTCCTGCGCGGACCCTCTTGCCAGCTCGCATCAGGCCCTGCATCTAGGGACCCAGAAGTCTCCGGAATCTCCCCTTCGGGTGGAGAGATAAATTTTCGGCCCTTCCGAGTCCGTTACGCGAGATTCGCTGCACCTTAACGTCCCTTTCGGTCCGTTGGACCTTCTTGGTTCTCCACGATCGGGGTGGAGAGACGGAGAAAGACAAGAGGAGGTGAAGGAGAACGAGCATCGGTGTGGCCACCGATTTCGTCTTTTTCTTTTCTCTCGCTTCCTCATCCACGCGCGCACGCACACACACACCTTTCTTCTCCGTCCCTCTTGCATTTATTCTACCGTTCCTTTCAGCTCCCGCGTATCAGACCTCCTTGTCCTCGTCTCGTTTGCCCCTCTGGCACGGACGACGGTGCCCACTGTGTTCACCTCCTATCCTCTTTTATCCTCCTTTTTCAATGCTCATCCTTCCAATGAGTTCTCTCTTTCTCTCTATCTATCTATCTCTCTATCTCTTCCTTTCTTTCTTTCTCCATCATTCTCATCGTCCTTCTCCTTCATCTTGCATTTCTCAACGCTGACGAAGCCCCGTGGCACGCGATCGGCCCTTCGCTCTCGCTACGTCGTCGGGCAGGAAGCAAGAGCGAATCGTCGCCTTCTTCTCCCTCTTCTCCCGTTGCTCTTCCTCGAGATTGCCTCTCCCGTATCTGCGAGAGCTCATGAAACGACCCACGGAACCTCCACGCTTTGCGCCGCCCTGCCTGCCACTGGCCGCGCGAACTCACGCAGCCACTCCAGCACGCTTGCGATTTTACGATCAGGACGTTCGGATCGTGCGTGCCCATCATCCTCGAGCATCCATCCTTCTCTCGTCTCGTTTTAGTTTTCCATTGGTCCCAGGCACGCCGTGGAGAGTTTCCTTACGAATGAAAAATCGGTTGGCAAAGCTTCTTCGTGGGGGGCCCCCAGTTTTACGAAGACCACAGTTAAAATCAATTGGGAATTATTTCAGCAAGAATACGTGTGATGTTTTAGTTTTTTTTTTTGATGGTACAAATTAGTACAAATTCAGTCCTTTCTATTTCTACCCTTGTTTTTCTTTTTTTCTTGTGGTCCTGCCAGCTAGTCATTATAAGCCAGCAGTGCTTCTATTTTTGTGAAAATGCTACGAAGTACAAAATTCTTTTTGGTGGTACAAATTAGTGCAAAATGGGTACTAAATAATAAGGTCGGTCCGGTTTGTTTCTGCCAATTTGGTCCTGCTAGCTTCGTAGAGGTGGTACTTCGTTTCGTTGAACGATTGAACGAGGATACGAAGACCGTTATGAAAAATCGTTTACGGAATAAAGCTGGATTTATACACTTTTGCCACCGTTGTCGTTCACAGCTAACGTAGTTACCGTCGTTGATTTTCATAGTAACTGTATACATATATCTATGAGAATCAACAACGGTAAGTATGTTACCTGCGAACGACAACGGTGGCGGAACGGTGACAAAAGTTTATAAATCCAGCTTGAGGCGGTGAAGCGTGAAAATTGTTTGTAACACGGCCAATGAAAGTTCTTATTCGAATCCTTCTGTCAGTTGTCGAATATTAGGAAAAGGCTCTTCTCAAACGGCGAGAGGCGAATTGGCAACTCGCACGTGCAATCCGCAGGATGCATCGTGCGCTGCGGCAAGGGGAAAGCATGCCTGGTCGTTGTACTACCGCGTGCTCGCGTTCTACCGCTCGAGCGAATCGCGAACTCTCTCGCGAGATCAATGGTTCGATGTTGCGCTCAGATCTTATCTGCATCTCTCAACACTGTTGGAGGATCTCGTGGCACGCGATCAGCCTGCCGCTCTTCTCATCCGCGAAGCAAAATCCGATCGGCTCCTCCCGCCTTCGTCTTTTCTTTTTGCAATCCGTGGACGTGATGCGCCTTTCAGTCCCTTTGATATTACATCGTCGGTGATCCTATCCCGAGAATTCTAACGATCTACGTGCTCGATGTCGATAGGAGAGCTAGCGCGGCATCTCCGTTTGCTCTCGTTTCGGACGCTTCGCCTGCAATTTACATGTCACGAGTATTCTACTATCGCTATTAATATTAAACCATGGAGAAACACTTCACTGCGTGCCAATCGAATTTTTTGACTCTTTTTTTTGTAGAAAGGTGGTATCGAGGGTATTTCGAAAAACGTTTCTCGATGCTTTTTATACGTGTGTAATTTACAGGTCACGAGTATTCTACTATCGCTATTAATATTAAACCGTGGAGAAACACTCCAGCGCGTGCCAATCGAATTTTTTGACTTTGACTCTTTTTTCATTTGCAGAAGGGCGGTATCGAGGGTATTTTAAAAAATGTTTCTCGATTCTCTTTACACGCAGATAATTTACACGCCAGGACCGTTTATATTAATAGTAAGGTTGTGGAGAAACTCGAGTGCGTGCCTATCGAATTTTTCACATTGATTCTTCTTGTAGGAACAAGGTGGGGCTGAAATTTTGAAAAGAAAAATATTTGATTGCTTCCCGCACAGGTGACTTACACGTAAGAAAACGACGTATAGGAAGATTATCTGTAACGTTATAATTACGCGTCCGTCTGGTAGTCAGAGCATGTTCAGCAAGTTGGGGGTCGATTCGAGGTGTGAAACAGAAGCGCGGCTATTGCATTTCCTCGTTCTCCCTTCCCTTGATTCCGCTTCTTCTTATTTCGATTGCGTCGGCGATTCGGTAGCGACGATTAGCACGTAGAGAAACGTGACTTTTCGCACGTGAGCAAACACTCTCCAATTTGTTTCACCCTCCTTGAAACAGGGGCTAAAGATTGTGGAAAAACAGGCCGAGTGTTTTCGCTCCGACCGGTTCAAGTCAAACAAGCGGCGCCAGGAGGAGCAGAGCCTATCCGTTGGAATTTCTGGGTGCTCGTTTGTCCATATACATCAAAAGGCTTCCTTAACCTCTTAAAATTCGAGGAATTTTTATTTCGAGACCCAGAGAGTTTTCGTTCCTCGTTAACTCTTTGAGTGCTGGATACTCGTGGCCTATACGGTCCGTACGGACGGTGACGATCGCTGTGGACGGAATACTTTTTCGCTAGACTGAACTCTGATTAACTATTCAAAGTGCAAATAGTAATCCTTTTGCACGAGATTAAATAATTAAAGAGCGTTATTTTTGAGTTACTAAGGAATGCACTTGTATTCATCGCACACAAAAGCAACTGTAATACTTCTATGTAGGTGATCTGAAAAATCGACAGACTCGTATATGCGTCTTTAGTGCACACCGATAGCTTTCGTCAGACGCACATATGAGTCCATAGCGCTCAACGGATTAAACATTATTACCGCGACGGACGAGATTTCTAATAGTTTCTTTTCTAAGAAAAATTGTAAGATAACTCTGGTTCGTAATTAACCATTCTTATCCCTTCTGTTTCAGGTAAGCACGTTAACGCTGTAATCCAAGCCACGGAATGAATCTCGTCGAATTTCGTGAGTAGCCGCTTTCCTCTCCCATCGATATCGTTCTTACGACCCATAATCGTAAAGATAATCCAAAGGGCTTACAACCCTTGGAGATTTTCCAAGCGGGCCCATAAAGTGGCCCTCGAGCCTGGAAAACGAGAATGGTGAGGTCCGTCGAATTATTCTCCGATGCCGACGTAACGTAATCCTCTCTTCACGAACTTACGGCTTCAAAGGATCTTAATACTTTCTCTTCGTCCAACCTTTTCACGATCCTCCTTCACGGTTTTTTTTTTCCATCCCGGGTATCCTACGACCGATATCCTCTGGCTTCTCTTCACGCCAAAGAGAACTTCCGCCTTCGATAATACGAATTCTACGAATGCTCCGCTCCTGGTCGAGCGAATGGTTTTTGTTCGAAAGGCAAATCCTACGACTCGCGCGCAAGAGAGAGGAGGAAATGGCTTGACGGGTCGGTCGAAGAAGAAGAAGAAGAACGAGGGCGGTTGAATTACCTGGAGGGAGAATTCGTTCTGCTTTGAAGCGCGCGCAGATGATCCAAGCGAAAGCACAAAAGTATTCGAATGCCGTCTCGATCCACGTGGTCTGTCAATCGCGAGACACATGCTCCGAGAGGCCTCTTCCAAGGTAAAACTTTTCTCTCGGGTTTCTCCGCACAAGATACACCGAAGAGAAAATCCACGCGTTATCCTAACGTCTACGCGACTCTTCCTTAACACGTTCGCGGACGTGAATGCTATTCATTTTCATTGTGATGCAGAAAATGACACGAATGATGTAGCATTCAAATTTTAAAACCAATTATTTTGAATTTAATATTGTAAGCTCAATGTCCCAGTTTCTACTGAAGTCCTGATTTCTACTCACTACGAACTATTCTTCTTAACATTAATATTCGGTTGATAAAATAAGTTACAGAAAGATCAATTATTAATTATTTAGATACTCCGACATAAGTTGCATAGGCTCGTTGCTCGTTAGGTAACAGGTTGTTGTTAAAAATAAATTGCATAATCCGAAGAGTCGTTGTAGTTTTAAATGTAATCTGAAATGATATCGACCTTATTGATATCAATAAACCGAAATTGAATCTGTTATATTTGTACGCGCAGAAATACGGACACGTTGTGAGTAGATATACGGACACCGCGATTTTTTGCCAAATAGAAATACGTTCATTTCTTGCATTGCATTTAATTAACAATCATTCATAATTAAAGTCTTTAAAATGATATTTTTTTAATTTTATATGTAGCACGACTCCTGACGCGATAAGCGACCAATTTCTTCGCTAATTGTTACTTAAAATAATAATTTAACCTACTGTTTTTAGTATCATTTGTCTTAAATTAGCAGAAATAGGGACATTGACCTTATAACCTTAAGTTTTTATAATTATTACACCTGTCAAGGTAATGACTAACTGATTCTTTAGGTATTTTCGTATTACCTTATCTTTTCTCTGCATATTTACAAATTTGTCAAATTCTGGATATCACAACCATGTTAAAAATAAAATGACTGTCAATTTTTGCACCTCGCTGAAACTTTTACTGTCCGCGAACGTGTTAAATTCTTCGAAGTCAAAACTTTCTTGAAAGAAGAACTTGGAAAAAGGAGACAACAAATTCAGTTCTATTCATACGTAAAGTTTTCCATCTACGAGAGGTCACGACCGTCGAACGCGGAACACCATTGTGTTCCCCAACTGGAACTGTAACCCGAGTTTCCTCCGTGGCTCCTTTTGCGCCCAGTGGGTCGAAGGTCGGGTCAGTACCGGAGCGCCGAAGGTCGCGGTCGATGGTGAGAGGAGGTCTCGGGTGGTGGGAGGGAAAGGAAGACTATAGATCCGGAGGAATGTGTGCCAGCGGTTAGGTGAGCCTCGGGGATGCCTGATTGCCTGGGTCAAGGTCATTCTCCTACCCGATCGCTGTCCTGCTCTCCACCATTCCTTCGCTTCTTCTTCTCCTGCTTCTTCTTCTTCTTTCTCTTCTTATACATCCACTTACTTCCTCCTACGTACGCTCACGTACCATCGATACATGCCCTCGGCATGTGCCCTGCCTACCTTTGCCTCGCGCTCCCTGCGAATGGAAGCTGAAAGCGTCGAGAGATTCGCATCGATCGCTTATCAAGGAGTCTTCCGTCGATCGCATTCCACGAGCGTGTAGGACGAGGAAGAGAATACCTTTCTCTCTTTCTTATAATTGTTTCTTGGAGTTAGTAAGTGCACGTAGACGCACGGTGATTTTTAGGCACGATTAAAAAGGGAGTGACTTATTGTTTTTATAGCGGATATCGTACGAGAGGGGTCAGTCGACAATTCTAGAGATACTTTTCGTGACGTTACTCGATCATCTTTCTGTTGTACGGTTAAAGATCGAAAATCCGATTTTCTATTCGCACCGAACGCACCGCACATTGTGGGGTTCCCTGGTTTAGAATTTCAAAATCTAAATTTAACACAATTTCTACCGGAATTTTGCATATACCTATTTCGACCAAAAGGCGTCTTTTTGTGTCCAGGATTAGCTGCAGGAAAATGATACCTCTAAATTAATTCAACGACTAATATACGAATAGTGAAGGAAGTGATTGAGAAAAGATGATTCAACTTGGAAAATAAATTTCAATTACAATTTGAGAAAGTGTCTTTTGGCACCTTCGGTAGAAATAGTGTTAAAGTATTAAAGTTGCGACTACAAGAGTATGTACGCCCTAGGTTTAAGGACATTTTTGATGCGTTTAAAGTATTTTAACTAATTATGTCTCGAATCACCTAATAACGCCAAGAAACCCCAAAAATGTTTGTTGCTTTTGGAAAGAAAGTCAGGTCTCAAAGAGTTAAGGCATCCAAACACCAACACCAAACTTCCTTTATGCGACGATTTCATCGAAACCATTATTTTCATCTTTTTTTCCTTCTTCCTTTTGTTCTCACTTTCACTTACAAAATCTTTCTGCGTACCTAGGCACGTACACTCGACGGTCATTTCGCGCGAATAACCTCGAACCCTTCGCGATGAACCCTCGGAGGTCACGGTAGGAGGGCCCAGGAACGAAGGGCATCGCGCGAGACCCTTCTTCCTTTTCCGGTGTCTCGCTCACCGCCCCCGAGTCCAAGCCTCCACCTGACTCATACGATTCTTTTCCTTCACTCGAGACTAAGAACTCATCCACCGTGACGCTGATTTTCCGCTTGAAAATGAAAAAAGAGACCTTGTCACTGTTAGTAGCAAGGATCGTTGAAATTTAATATCCACTCATATCTATTAGACACACAGCTGATTAGAACATTGACAATTGTTCAGATCCAACTGCCTAACGGACTATCGTCCATCTACTTGATAACGTACAATGCAACGCAACAAGAAAACAAGGAAATTTATTGACACGCGTGCTCGAGACGAAGACTGCAAAGCAAGCGATTACTCTATACACAGATAAATACAGTCCTTTTGTCTCGCTTGTTCTCTCACGAATCAAACCTCGTAGACCCGAGAAGGAACCTTCTTGAAGCAACGAGCTTCGGTGTACTTCGTGGTATTAACGAGACGCGTTAGAACGCAGGAGGCCGTTCAAGCAGGTCTCCAGAATCTCGAGGATGTCGAGAGAACGACGAGAATTCTTCAGCCTGCACCATCGAAGGATTCTTTTAACGGGATACCGCGGGTGGATCCTCGTTGAACGGGATCGAGACGAGCTCTCCAGGATACTTTATGCTCGCCCGAAACTCACGTGGAATGCATGGGCGCTGTAGTTCGGGATGCGCGGATATTTCCTTGCAGCTTTTGCTCCTTCCGCGGGCTGCTCGCGTGCTCGGCACGCTTCACGCGCGAATGTATTTCCTTCTCTCCGAAAAGGCTCGCGTTATTCCAGGAATGTATAATGCCGAGGTCGCAAGCCTTACCGTTATCCGTCCGATAAAGCAAGTCATACGACGCGTACACTGGGCATCGTCGAGTTCTGAGGCCATGGAACATGCGCGCGTGGCCATGCGTGACACGCACGGGGCCATCGGTATTCCCCGAAGTCCTTTGACTTCGTACGAGAATAATCCCGGTCCCTTCGAGAACGGTTTCGATTAATTTATGACCGTTTAACGGTCAGCCACCAAAGCCACTCGCATTATGGTTATAATTGTCCCTACGCGCTCGCTTTTATCGAGCATTCGATTGCCTCGAGCCCAACCTCTTAAGGGGTTATATACACCTAGAGGCTTCGAAAAGAAGTCGTTTTTCCGCATTTTTTTTTAAAGAAATGTAAAGCGTGTATTTATTTGGGCATTTGCTAATAGAATGTACATTATTTTTACTATAAAAAAAATTAAACTTGGATTGAAAATATTAATAAATAGCGAAGATATGGCAATCAACGCAAGACCTTATTTTGCAAAAGACGTTTTACGGTGCCAACTGCAGATTATAGAGGAGTTATCTGAAACAGACGGGACGAGAAATTTTTTAAAGTTAATGAAATTATCTAGTCTTTGTCGTAGCCGATTTTTAAAATATCGATTTTTAACAAAATGGCGGACAATTGAACTGAAAAGTGCGATTTTTGAAGAAAATTCCTTTCTTTGGCTGTAAAACAAAACATAAGCGCTCTAAAAAAAAAAACCCTACGACAAAGACTAGATAATTTCATTAACTTTAAAAAATTTCTTGTCCCGTCTGTTTCAGATAACTCCTCTATGATCTGTAGTTGGCACCGTAAAACGTCTTTTGCAAAATAAGGTCTTGCGTTGATTGCCATATCTTCGCTATTTATTAATATTTTCAATCCAAGTTTAATTTTTTTCATAGTAAAAATAATGTACATTCTGTTAGCAAATGCCCAAATAAATACACGCTTTACATTTCTTTAAAAAAAATGCGGAAAAACGACTTCTTTTCGAAGCCTCTAGGTGTATATAACCCCTTAAAGCTTCCTCTCGCTCGGCGTACAGGGTGGAAGGAGAAGAAAAATGCGGAGATACTTTTGCGCGATCGTGCTCGATCGATCGATCCGTTAGATCGAGGACGACTCGTTTAACGGAATCGGCTTCCGAAGAAATCAATTTTACCCTGGACCCCGATTTACGCGGAATCTCCACGCTAATTGAACGATCCTGCGGACGGTTTTCAGAGCGATTTGCGGCGATTCGACGCGAAACGATTTGCCGGTGAGACGAAGTCGTGGAGTGGCATGGACTCGTGGTGGAGGAATGGACGTAATCGCGGGTGCAGCCCGAAGGGTCCGCTATTTATAACTGTCCACTGCGGAAGAAGAGGCGAGCGCTTATGAATCGCTACCGAGGCGCTCCCCTGATTACGTCGGGCTTAATGGCTCTAGACTGATCGCGGCCACCCATCGCTCTTCCAATCGCGTCTGCAAATGGGTCACTGGGTACCGCGTGTCGATAGTCCCTCCGCGATAACCGACTCGAGTCCTC
Source organism: Tiphia femorata (assembly GCA_944319695.1). Lineage (NCBI taxonomy): Eukaryota > Metazoa > Arthropoda > Insecta > Hymenoptera > Tiphiidae > Tiphia > Tiphia femorata. Next base: position 7,549,801 of record OX090899.1, read on the forward strand.
TCCGACACGAGCTGGAAGAATAGGATCCGGGCTTCGAGATGGCGAAATATTCAGGAGGCAGTTTCAAAAGAGAATAATTGCGAGAGTAACTAGTCATGACAGAATCTGTCGTTGAAGAAGCTCGTCTTCGATGCTTAACCAGTTAACTGCCTTCGACGTGTATACGCGTCAATACAAATTTTTTATATTCTTGATCATGAACAATGAAAAACGCTTACCATATTCGATATAAAAGCTAAAAATTGAAGCTCAAAAAGAAAATTCCACAACTAACTGGTTAACATTTTGATTAGAAATTCCTATATACAACGCAATTGCCTTTAAGTTTCACGACCTTTTCTAAAATACACATATGATACATTTTTCAATATTTTAGGAAAAGTCGTGTAATTTAAAAGCGATGCAATTACGTTGTATACAGGAAATTCTAAACGAAATTTTAAAAACGGTCGCTTGACCGGTCGTGGTAGAAATAGTGTTAATCAGTTAAGTGCGTTCGACGTGTATACGCGTCAATACAAATTTTTTATATTCTTGATCATGAACAATAAAAGACACTTACCATTCGATATAAAAGCTAAAAATTAAAGCTCGAAAAAAAAAATTCCACGGCTAACTGGTTAAAGCGTAAATTTTTCCTTCGATTTCTCCTCGTTCGGTAGTTTGCATTCTCCGGTAAGTTTCCAGTTTAGAAGCTACGAATATCGAGTCGTAATAATTATCTGTTTATTTAACCCTTTGCACTCCAGAAGTGCCTCTCGATCACCAGTTACTTTGTTACGGTAACTCGAACGATGAAACCGGTCACCATTTGGGTTGACGGGATACGTCGAGCAAAGGCGTTTTTATCTGCGTTTGATTTCTTTTGTAACTGAAAGCGTTGTACGATACATATAACTTTCCAAAGTATAAAATTATGTATTTTATATATTTTATACACAGGGTGTCCCATTTTAAATAATACACTTAAACATCGTCGAAACGATGCGTTGAGTAAAAAAAATGTTTCGAACAGAAGTTGTATGGCTTGAAAGGGGCTGGTGGCAATGATTTGAGCTTGGAAAGTAATTTGAAAATTACGCGAAGGCCACCGTCAATTTCTTAAATGAAACTCCCTATTGTTTATTGCATATTCTTCTAGTTTATCTCGAGAGCTTTCCAAAACACTATAATAAAATATTTTTCCCTCGTGAGTACATTTTGAAATTGAGAAGAATTCGAGTGCAAAGGGTTAAACGCAGTGTCCTTTAAATGGCGTCGTCCCATCCTCTTCGAGCTATCGACAATTTTTCTCTTCCTCTTCCTTGTCCCTCCTTTCTCAACCACCTTAGCTCATTTCTTATTACCGGATCGGTTCCACTGGTGCACGACATCTGGCCGCGGTCAGCAGCGGTTAGAACGAGGGTTCTTTGGCTTCCAGACCGATCGATACCTTCGATCGATGATCCGAGAAGTGGGAAGCGAAGGGGACAGAAGAGAACGAAGAGACTGGGTAGGGTGCGAGAAGCGAGTAGCGTGAAGGCGCTCTCTCAACTGGCTCCTTCCTCTTCCTGGGGCTATTGTTTGAGCACGGCCGGAGCTAATGGAGCGTGACTGATGCCGTGATATTCCATAAATCGTTATGGGGGTACCTACGCTTCGCTCTTAACGATCTTTAGCTCGCTCCGGGCTCGAGAGGAGTGTAGTAGTCGCTTCGATGCGTTCGAAAAATTCTCTCGGGGCTGGCTGGGTCGCGCAGTAGGTTCGTACAAAAATTTACTCGTCCACCCGGTTTCCAATCATCGAAAGAGAGACTTGGATCCTTCGAATCGTCGAAGACACTTATCTATTTTCGAGCCGAGGAGAAGCTCGGTCTTTCGGAGCAAACTTTTCTCCTTCGTTCAGCTTTACGTCCATTCGTCTGCCTTAGAGAGCCTTAACCTCTTGACACCCTTTGCCACATATGTGGACATTTAGTTTCTAGTTAAACTATATCTTTTCTACTGTAACACGCGTGGGTATTATTCTTTTCGCAAATTTTCCAATCCTAGCTTGTTCTTCGATCATTGTTAACGTTGTCGACGAATCGCCATTGAACACGATAGCAAGTGAATAAATTAACAAGTGATACTTGATTGTAGCTTAAGTAAATTCGTTCCTGAAGAGGTTAAATAAGAGTGACAAGGGGCTGGCTCTTCTGATTGGTCCGTTATTTTCGATCGGTTTCCGCCGGATTTCAAGTTTGTGTGAAATACATTTCAGTTTCGTTGATGTATCATTGCAAACAATGCTCAAATCAATACTTACAGTAATAATACTCATTGTTAATCGGTGTGTAAATAAGTAGGGAGTATGAATAGAGTATTATTTATTGCAGTTCTATATTGTACAATATACATATTTGCATATTTTGTTATTTAAAAAAACGGTGCATCGCCATCGATTTATTGTCGTGTTACAATTCTTCGTCTATTTTTAAATTTCAAACGAACTGTAGCAAATATACGTTGTAATTTTGTAAAAACGTATGTAAATTAACATTACTCATATTAATAAAATAAGGACTGCAATGTCTATAAATATTTTCCAACGGTAAAAACATTTCAAACGTTGATTTCATATAACATCACTTCCAGCTTCCCGTCGCTTTTAAGTTAAAGATGTGCTTGAATTACACTTTTCACACATTGAACAGAAAGGACACACGGAACAGAGAAAGCATATATCTCTTTCTCTCTCGCACGATTTCGATACAACATGACGGAACGTCACTCTTGTCGTCACTCTTATTTAACACTAAAGCTACCAAACGCAGGTGAAAATGACCGATTAACAAGGGAAATCCCCATATGGAAAAAATCTTCGGTAGGTTTAGTGTTAAGGCTCTCTAGTCTGCCCCACTATGGCCAAGTCCTAGAAACAAAACCTGGCAGTCGGAGAAATGCTTCGAGCCAACGGCAGAGCGAACAATAAGTGTCCCGCAATAAGCATAACGACCTTCGCTCCCGATCGTCGCGATGGAAATCACCATTTCCCATTGTCATTTTACTACCTCGCCTCTGTACCCTCGACTTCATAATTACCAATTCCGTCGTCTCGCGGGCGCTCACTTGCAGTCGGTAAGGAACTTAGGCCGGTAAGAACGCGCGTAGGATAATTGGCGATACACCGTGGAGAACGGGTGGTGAACGGTGCTCGCGGTGGACCCACTAGCTCTAGAGTACGAGTGGTACTCGAGAAAGAGAAGTAGGAGGGTTAGTCGCGCCGGCATCTAGCGCTTTCTACGATCTATTATCCGCATCCGTCGTAAATCGCGGCCGACGCTTTTTCCGCGGTAGTTTCGTCGTGGGCGCGGTGCCTGCCTGCCGCCACTGCCGCGCTCGAATACCGGAATGGTATCCTTAGGAGCGAGTAGGGAGCGAGAGCATGCGGCAGGACGACCGGCAGGCGTCGTTAGTCGGCCTCTACTCTCTCGAATGCTCTCTCGAATGCTCTCTCTGCACGGGTAATTACCGAGGAGCGCGCACCGTTTTCTAACCCCTCGTCGTTCTCCTCCACTCTTTCTCCTCCTCTCTCCGTTCTTGTGTCCTCTTCTTCGTCCCTTCGTCCTTCGTTTCCGCCTCGATTTCTTCGCTCCCCTCCGTCTGAGCGTGCGCGTAGATGCTTTTGTGGTTCGAAGGAGAACGACAGAGAGAGAATCTAGGAGTGAGAACGACGAAGGCCCTAGGCTGCTCACCGCGCGGCACTCCTACAATCGTTCCTCCCATTAGTCGACAATTCCAGCAATGTGGACACGAAAGCACCGCCGGCGGACGACCTTCCCAAGGCCCGTCGCCTCGTTGTTTCTACCCCAGTTCTCGGTCTACCGGCGTTTACCGAGAGCACGAGGCGCATCAAGACGGACCTTCTTGGGGTCGCGGGTTTGTTTGTAAACCGGAGATCACGAGCGGTCGGTGCTTTTCGCGCCTTCGAGTTCGTTTCTAAATAAGAGAAGAAGAGGGTCATTGGTCGAGCGGTTCGTAGCGACTCGATTGGAAATTCTCAGGACGCGTGGATATGTCGTAAATTTGCGATATTTACATCCCGTTCCAAGTGATTAGAAAGTTTTCACGGACTGTTCTCGTCTCATTTGCGCGCTCGTTAATCAGTCGATCACGAACTCGTCGAGTGGCTCTCATCGTGGTACAATTTATTCGTCCGTAGGAGATTTGCAAATCGAGCAAATCCTAGAATTCGAAGATATCCGATCTCGTTGAAATTAATCGTACGATTGACGGTGGAGAGGATGTAACGTTCAAAATTATATTACTGGGTTAATCCTGGATGAGCGCGCCGATCCGCGTCACACTCCAGTTGGTCTAATCGCGTGGAAGTCGAAAGTAAGTTGTCGTCTGGCGTGGATAAACAGAGCCCGGTGTAGGTTGGTCCTCTTGTTCAGTTTTTATTTCACTACGACGAGCCACTGACCGAGGAAGAGATCATTAGCCGAGTGCTTCGATCGTCGTGGTTCCCGCTACGTCCTTCCAGACTCCGCCTCGAGTTCACCTTCGTCTCACCTTGACTCGATCTCCGGCACCTCCTTGACCCTGGCCCCAGTCGGACATGACCTCGTCTGCTTCCTTAAAGGAACGTCGCGTCCGAACGTTCGTCTGGGCTCGAGATCGAGTCAGGTGCTCTTGGACGATCTCCTCCTTTTCCGCTACTCTAACGGATTCTACCTACGTATATTTAACGATTCGAACGAACGTTTTAATTGTAATGACGTTGGTGTTGCCAATTTCAATGTTCTCTCGATCGTCCATCGATGATTTTAGTCCCGTTCGACGGTGTAAAACGAATTCACGCTCCATTTACGATCATCCGAATGCACGTGTAATATCCGAATCGCATGGTCTGTCGTCCGAATTGCGAATTTAAAACATCGAAATTGGCAGCGCTTAATAAGGTATCGATACACTTTACGAATCTCACCGTTACGTTTTCACCGTAGTCTATTTTTCTTCTCCAAAATCTGTATTCCATTAATTCGAATCTCCTTTCACGTCTCTCCCCGTATCATTCGTTTCCTCGCACAATCGATTCGAACAATAGACTCATACGTTCCAAGAGGATCTCTCTGGCTCGTCCCGATTCCTCGGATTCGCTTCTATAAAATTCATCGAGCGCCCCTTAGTCGTCCGAGCGCCTCGAATTTACGTATCGGAACGAATTTAAAATGGAACCTGTCGCCGGTAATTCTCATCGCGCCGAGCCAAGACTCGATCCACTCCGCGCTCGAGATTCCAGTCGCTCGCGCACTCGCGCGCATTCGTTCGTTAAGGTTCACCAGGAAGTTCGTTACACCGACGTGCTCGTTACGTCCTCCTGCCGCCAGTCGTCCACCTCCTCCTCTTCGTCCTCTTCTTTTCCTCTTCGAGGGCATCCGACGGTTTCTCGAGGTTTACGCCGATTGGCTTCGACAATGGCGACAGCGCGCAAAGATCTCGGGAGAAAGTTCGTTATTGATAGTCGAAGCTGCGTCAAAGTGTCCTTTCGATTGATATGAGAAGAGAAGAAGAAGAGCCAAGCTATTTTCGTCTACCTCGTTTCAAAATACATTTCGAAATTATACTCTGAGAGAAAAAAATGGTTGGGTTTACTATAATCTCACTATATTTTATAGTTAGATTTGGCGTCAAACATGTTTCTATAGTTCACTTTATGATAGAATGTATAGTAGAATGAACGATTTATACAAATGGTCAGCTATTGTTAACTATTACCTTTGTTCTTGTTACCATATGTATAGTAAAATGTGCTATCGCTGTATATGAAATATTCTGGTAATATTAACTAGGTATATAAAATAGTTACTTTTCTTGCCATTATATATTTTCAACCATACTATATTTTTACTTGAAATAACTATAATTTTGGGTAAAAACATAATATAGTTGGTTACACTATGCCTCTATCCTAATCATTACCGACATTATGGTAACATTTACCATAAATATGATATTTCCAACTATTATTTTGTTACTATGCCATTATAGTTAGATATATCATATACTTTTCTCTCGGTGTAACAGGAGATTTTGATAATTTGACGCAAAAAGTATCTGGCCACTGAGTATGGTTAGCAAAAAATGTCTGATCCGCAATGTGTTAACGTCACGGTACAATGTGGAGAATAAAAGTTTCGACGAGTCCTTCTTCGATCTATCGACTCTTATACTTAAGATTGGTTTAGCTTATAATTGGTTTCACAGATCTGACCGCGTCTCTCTGACTCTCGAACGATGAATCTTTTTAAATCCATCCATCCATACTCTCACGTGTCTGACAAAACATTTTCAACATTCTCAACCGACTTACAATTAACTCCTAGCGTTGTCTGGTCGACGGATGCGGCTGGTCAAGAAACTCACACGTGCCATCGAAGCAGTCTTCTACCGGCTCTTGAATCTCCTCTCGTCCTCGCGTTGCATTACCACGACATTGGCCGTAGATCCGCCGTTTACGAAGCTCTAATGGCCGATAGCAGGTCCGTTTAATGAGCCCCCGTAGAATTATATTGACTGATCTACCCGCTGCGCCCGGCGGTACCCGCTTTTTATCTTGTAGCGTGTAAATCGACGATCCAAGGAATCCACTGGAAGCGAGGTACACGATGCCAAGAGGAAAGAGGGTTGACATTGTAAAGAGGTGGCGGATGTGAAAGGAGGTGTAAATGGCCGGTGGCCGTGGTAGAGTTTACGGGCGAGATGACTAGGACTCGCGCGGTCTTCATTAGAGCCTTCTTTACGGTCCTTTTATTGAGCTTTCATTGAAATGTTCGCCGCGTGTAATTGGTGCCCCTTTAAGAGCTTCCTCGTCTGGATGGTTAAGCGCGTTCCACCGTCGCTTCGGATTTCGACGTGCACGAACCGTTATCCACGACTTTTCCTCAACTTGGTAAATCGAGCCGTGGATGTAAAAGTGCCGGGTCTATTCTTTTCGAGGAATTCAAGGAGCTTCGATGGAAAGCAACGAACTCTGGTGGTCAGCGAAAGGTGAGACCACCCGACACCGTCCACCACGATCGACTATCCCGTGCATCTACTGTGGAGCACGTGGGAATCTCGAACAATAACACCTCTGCCCTTAAACGTACCTTCATCGTTTAATTGGATATCTTATTGAAATTTGTGCGAAACATCTCCATCGAACGACGACACGCGACTACGAAGTCTAAATTTCGAAATTGTTATATCACTGTGGTAAACCGATGTAGTGAACAATATGAAGCATGAAGCATTTCATTGAGTTTCTAATAATTATATGCGAAATATATCCATAACAATTGTTTACCAGTGCCGGGATTCTGTAACTCCGTAACGACAAATATCGCTATCGTTATTCATCGATATCGATGATTATCGCAAAAGGTTAGGGTTTAATTATATCATGTAACTAAACACCGTTCTCTCGATGCAGAATTGTCCAAAATTTACTGGCTTCGACGCTTTTCGGAATGTAACGATTTAAATTATCGAGAATTGTCGATGACTATACTAGTTAGCGAATAACCTTTTGCGATAATCATCGATATCGATGGATAACGATAGCGACATTTGTCGTTACGGAGTTACAGAATCACTGTAAAAACCATAGAGCTATTACAGATAGAGGGAAGTAGGTATGGGACGATGTGTAAGCGGATGCGATACTGACATAGAAAGAGAGCGCTGCAATAGAGTACGGAGTGTCATTGTCTAACAGTTACGCGCATGCGCGAAACGTGTGAGCTTGTAGGCAGATCTGAATGCATAATATAAAGTTAAATGTCTTTATTTTCGTAAAAAATATCATAATTGGATTATGATATAAAATTGCAATCTAAATAAAAATAAATGCGCTGTTAGACAATGACAGTTCGGTCTCTATTGCAACGTTCTCTTTCTACGGCTGTATCGCGTTTTTCGTCGACTCGTTCCCTCTGTCTGTAATAGCTCTATGGTAAAAGTAGGCACGAGAAAATGGCACAAACCGAACAGTCGAAACTTGTATCGACGAATGCAAGAAAGGAAGCGCGACGTTAGAGAGCCACTCGTCAGTGAGGCCAATATATCGATAGTTTTTATTTTAGTTTTGATCGAATGGTCGTTGTAAGACCGCGACAAATGAGCGCACCATAATGTGCATACTTTGAGAACGCAACACCTACGTACGCGGTTAAACTCGAGCGTCACGAACTCGAGTTATACTTTCATGGGCGCGGTTCCGATGGGCCTAACGAGTTCAAGCGCGGCCTGTTTAGAAAGTGTCCATTCTTTGGGCGACCCACTCTTTCTTTCTACTTTCGACGAATATTCGATTACGATTCACGACAATTTCATTATAAGAGAGTGAAAAGCGTTTTTACGAAAAGCGATCCTCGAAGAAATTAACCCTAACCCGTGGAGCAAGGCCCGTCAATTTGGACGACCGCAACCGCTCCTTCGGAAAGTACCAGCGCGTTGAGCGGCGTGGAGAAGGAAGAGGGACCGGAGATCACCTTGCAAGGGTGTCGTTGGGTATCCTTGAGGAAGGTCTCCTCGGATTTCCATCGTTTCCGAGAAAACCACTCGCTCACGAGGCTGGACCCTCATCTTTCTCTCCATCTCGTCACTCGTCCCTTCAGCTTCCCTTCTCTTCCAACGTTACCAATTATTATCGACGATCGTCCGACGAAATAACTCCGCACGCGCGTTCCACGAAACTCTCCGCGATTATCCAACGAGGAGAAGTAAAGCGAAGTGAGAGCGAGAATGGAACCAACTTGAATTTTCTCGCGCGAGAAGTCGAGAGAGAGGAAGAGAGAGATCGAGTTCGGTAACCTCTCGAGTGCAGTTTTGGGAAGAGGAGAGTCGAGAGGCTGCAGATGCACCGCGGCACCAAAATTATTGGGAAGACGCGCGAGATAAAAAGCGAGGAGAGAGAGAGGACTCTTGGAATTGAAAGGAGGCGCGGGATCGTAAGTGAAAATTACGAGAAAGTGAATGGAAAGGGGCGCGACAAGCTAGGATAATTTACCACGTGAAAGCTCGAATGGTCGTTCTCCTTTGAATTACGTTCTCGATAAAGCACCGGTAATTATTATCGTCGGTGAATCACGCGATAAATGCGGTAACGTTTAGGAGCGAGTTGTGTGTCCAGGGTTAGCCACGTCTGTGAAGTTAGTCCCCCCATTTTGAAAATTTGAAAAAAAGATTTCCGAGAGAAAAATATTGAACTTAGAAAATTTCACATAAGCGATACTTCAATAGGCCAGAACTTTTTTGTTCCGGCTTGGATTGCTTCGAGTCTTGAGGGAAAATCGTTAGAACTCTTGGGGGGGCCACCAGAACTCTCAAGAAAATGACCGATTTCAATTTTCGATTTCTTTTTCTTATTGATGAAGAACTCTAGAACTCTTTGGGGGGTAATCAGAACTATGCTCATTTTTTTCAAATTTTCCAGATGGGAGGCTAACTTCACAGACGTGGGTTAGCCATTGAACAAAGTCAGTGAGTTCATGGAGTTTCCAGAAAGAAACTGGTTACAACAAAAATGTTGGCTTTAACCCTCTCAGCGTTGAGTTGTTTAAAGTTAAGCGTGCGCTGTGGACTGCCCACTTTTTACGACAACGCCCATGCTGAACTGGGCAACTTTGAAATTTCATTGCACAAAAGTATATTTAAGCGCGTTATCTTTTTATATCTCTAGGTTTACAAGCATCGATCACCTATATCCGTTCATAACCTAAATTTAATGGTTATGTGAGAACACATATATGCGTCCACAGCTTAAATTGAATAGTTATATGAGAACGCACATATGCGTTCATAGCGCTGAAAGGGTTAACGAGCGAAAATATATCTAGAATCTGTCGCGACTTTATTTATAAACTAAAAATGTGCAAAACTGACATTCTCCGTCGTTTTCATCGTCGACTCGTATTTACTAGTGATCCGCACGAGCACCAGAAATTATAATTCGCTCCTTACGAAATTATAATTCCCCCTTACCCACTGAAACAAACACGCGACCTTCTTTTATCGAACGCAAATCGCCAATTGGCACACGAAAAATTCCGCGCGCTTGTCGAACGGACGTCTCGCGTCCATCAAAGGGGTAGGGTCTCGTGTTTAGCTTGACCTCGGTCAAAAAACCGTTTTCAGGAACGAGTTCGAGCGCGACTCACGCGTCAGCACGTGCTCGCAGTCGCGCGAGGAGAAAAGTAGAATACACGCTGGTACGCGATTCGTACGCGACGAAGGGAGGCACGAGGAGGTGGAATGAGACGAGCACGCGAGAGCGAGTGGGCCGCGTGGAACGCGACGAATCGAATTCGTCGGATTCCGAACGTGACGGGCGCGCCGACGATCATCGATCTTGGAGGCCACGAAAATCGTCTCGAATAAAGTTCCCCTCGTGGTCCCGCCACCACTCGGGCGGACCCCCTGACCCGCATTTCGTCTCTCGTCAGTGGGCCACAATGAACCAGCAGCAGATACTCCTCGAACGTTCTCCCGCGAATGCTCGATGGACACTTTGAAAAGTTCAAACCTACATTGGAAGAACGAAAAGTGCTCAGCTTTTAAGAAAATATTCTTTAGACCCTTGTCACGCGTCGACGATTGTCCCTTGACAATTTCGGATAATCGAATTGGACTGGAACTCGAGGGAGGCTGGCCAGGTGAAAGGACTTTTTCTTTGGTTGGAGGAAAAGGCGAGCAAGGAGATGGATGAGAAAAGTTCCTGAATTTTCAGTCTGACCGTACGTCTGCCTCGTTGCATTCGCGAGCATCTCGACGGTGGTGTTCCGACCTAAAAACAGTCGGTCACAGCGATGACAAAGAATACAGCGATGCGAAATTGAGTAGTCTGGAGAAATAATTGTGAGTCCATAATAAGGCCGGATACACACTATGGGCAACAGTACGGTTTCGGTCCGTGGTCTCGATCCATAGTGTGTATACGTACATTATAAACAGCGGAAGAATAATTGATCGGACCGAGAGCGAGCGGACCGATAGTATCTATCGTGTCTAAATCAAGCTAATCCCGTTAATTCCGGACCAGTTATTTTTCCTTCGCGAAATACCAGGAGACGGATGGAAAGAGTCGCCAGCTGACGATTGAACAGGTGAATTACAATAGATACGAAGGAGTAGAAACAGAAAATGTTCATTAATAAAAGAAAGGACGAATCGAATTCTCGAATGAAATACTACCGCGAGTCGTTGTAACAAAAAGACACCGAGCACTTGGATACCTACTTAGGGAGAATGGACGTCTTCTCGACTACCCCCGTGGAAAAAGAGCAAGAGCGAGGGGAAGAATCGGCAACAAATTCTCCGCCACCTCGGAGAGACCTCGAAGCGACGGGGTACGAGGAACAATCGTTCTCCACCACTTTCTCCAATTGCTCGTGCTCGCCTCCGGAGGTTCGCGCCGGTGGCGGTGGCGGTCTGCCCCCGCCCTCTTCGTCCCACCACTTGGTCGACTCGCGGAGCGGAATCGAGGTCGAGCCGGTTGAAATCGCTACTTGTATCAGTCCTTGCACTTTGTCCGCTCGTTTTGTTCCTCCCCCTTCTCGCTCGCGTACCACCGCGCCGCGTGTAACAATTCACAATGTTCCGCTAGGTGAGTACCGCGTGGGCGAGGAGTTCTCGCGTAGGTCTCTCTCTCTTTTCTCTCTTTCTCCTCTTCTCTTCGCTTCTTTTTCTTCTCTCTTACCTTCTCTCTCTCTGTGGTATCTCTTATCTCTCCTTCGTCTCCAGCCTCTTCCACGCGTCCTTTCTCTCTTCATCCTCCAAGTCCCTCTTCTTCTCTTCTTCCTCCTGCCTTTTTACCCACCTCGCCTCGTTTCTCCTCTCTCTCTCTCTCTCTCTCTCTCTCTCTCTCTCTCTCTCTCTCTCTTCCAGGTTGCCCACGAAAAAGCCGAACGAAAGGCGAAAGGGAAAAATCGAGGCCGCGTTCCAGAGCGCTGTCTCTACTCCCTCCTCGTCTCTCGTTTCTTCCTCTCGTCCTTCTTCCTCCACAGCCTTATTCTCAGCGCTCGTAGCCTACGTACATACGCGCTCCGCCTCGTACGTTTCGCCGATAAGTCGCTCAGGGCGTATTTACACGAACGGTACACAAGGGCCGTATGTAGGTTAGAATGTGGGTGGACCCTCTCGTTTTACTAGCTCCGAGCATTTACTTTACGTTTACGGCGCGCGCTCGCATCGTACTCGCGACGATGGATACTTTCGGATTCGGAGAAACTTTTTTTTATTCTTCCTCTGACAATACGCGCCATTAGAGCTTATGCCACGACGTTCATTTCTTAGACATCATCGAGGAGGGAGTGACTTGTCTTTTTTTCTTCGAAGGATAGGTAGGTCTATGACCCTGACGTTTAAATCACGTTGTCACGAGTAAGACGAGGAAAGTTCTCAAAGCTTTTGCACGACAACTAGATTCGCTCGATGCCAGGTCTACGTTCTGTACTAGAAAAACGTGAGTTCTACGAAACGATTAACCCTTTGCACTCGAGGCCTTACTCGAAAAATCCTTTCGATTTCATAATGTACTGTGGAGGAAAAATATTTTATTATTGTGTTTTGGAAAGCTCTCGAGATAAGCTACGAGAATATGGTATAAAAAAAGGAGAGTCCTATTTAAGAAATTAACGGTGACCTTCGTGTAACCTACAAATGAATTTGCAGGGTTAAATCATTGCCACCAGCTGATAGCCCGTTTCAAGTCGTACAACTTTTGTTTCAAACATTTTTTTATTTAACGCACCGTTTCGGCGATATTTGAATGTATTATTTAAAATGGGACACCCTGCGTATAAAATATATAAAATGTATCATTTTATACTTCGAAAGGCGCTCGACTATTTTATTTTAAATTTAACAGCAAATTCTCTCGACCTTGCTATTTTGTTTTTTTACTCCCATTTTCTTCTTTCTACACGAGAGAGAAGAAGAGTATATATTGTACAACGCTTCCAGTTTCAAAAGAAATTAAATGCAGATAAATGTCGCCGTCCTCTACGTATCGCGTCAACCCAAATGGTGGTGGATGGCATAGTTCGGATTACCGCAACAAAGTAAGTGGTGAGCAATAGTCACCTCTCGAGTGCAAAAGGTTAATAATAGTATCATCCGCATCGTTGTAATAATCGATGCTCGAATATTTACGGACAGATTTGACTTTGGCATTTGAATGGCCGGTATTTGGCGCGAAATTCGAAGAGGTGGTGTCTTCGCGGTCGATGTCCCGCGTCAGCCGATGAAACGAGAGCGAAGTGAAAAAGCACCGTTTTACGATCCATGCGCGCGCGCTCGCGTTAAATGCGCAACTCGTTATGCGCGTGAGCGTAATAGCACGTCCGCGCTGGATCGCGTGATCGAGTTTTCCTATTAACTCCGCTCTCTTTCTGTTCAACTTACATCTTCTCTCTCTCTGCTCTCGCCACGCCCGTGCCATCTTCATTTTTCTCCACCTCGAAGATGCCTTCCGCACCGTCTCTTTCATCTCTCACGATCCGCTCCATCTTTTTTATCGTCCCTCTTCTACCCATCTGCTATCTATGTATCTCTCCTCTCTGCTTTCTCCGTTGCTCTCTTCGACACCGGCTTCTCTCTCTCTTTCTCTCTTTCTTTCTTTCTCCGTTGCTCTCTCCAACACCGGCTTCTCTCTCGCTCTCTCTCTCTCTTTCTCTCGATCTTCACAACCCTGTTAGCGATGGTAGCTCGACTATCGACAGAAGAGGCGCGACTACATGGTCGTTGATCCTCAGACGAGGATTACACGTAATAACGAAGTCATGCATACCGCGTGGAGCGAGGAGAAGAAGGGTTAGGGAAAGCGACGTTGCTGCACACTTGCACTTTGTAATCGACCGACCGGACGGTCGGTCGCTCGATCGACTCCACCGCTCGGACTGCGAAGCTGCGAGGAGGAAGGAGGGTGCCGCGACGTTCCTGAAATAGCACCAACCGATTCTTTCCTTCCCGCCGGAATCGCACCGGAAGAGACCCCTCGTTCCTTGGAACCTCTGCAAAAGTTCATCTCGTGCGCTCGACTATTTTATTTTAAATTTAACAGCAGATTCCCTCGACCTTGCTAATTTCTTTTTTTATTCTCATTTTCTTCCTTCTACACGAGAAAGAAGAAGAGTCGCGAGAGAAAGGAAAATGAGAATGAAAGAACTCGGGATGCAATCGTCTCGTTTGGTACCTCGAGAAACCCCTGGTAAAATAGTTTAACGCAATAGTCGGGATTCTCCGAGAAAATTAAAATAAAAGTGGTAGAAAAATGTTTATAATTTGTGTTACAAACGCTTATACAGTTTGTGTAACATGCATTCTGGAAAATGACGCACGGTCAAGTCGGTAAGCTACTGCACTACGGTTCTGTACTCCTGTGGTTCGAATCCTCGTTTTGATTTTTTTCTTCAAAGGATTTTTGACGTAGAATATATTTTGCAATAAAAGTATTAATATTTGATTATTATATCGTATCGCGGAAGGGTCAAAAATATACAGGCAATGCAAAGTTTGCACAACATGCGCATGTTAATAATATTATATTTCTATTAAGAATGCGGAAAACTTTTTGTTTTATTTGAAAAACTGCATACAATTAGCATGCACATTTTACAATTAGCAGAAACATAAGTTTTGTTGGCAGTGAGCGCAACGAATAAATGTAATTTTTGTGCACCCCCATTTTCTTTGCGACATGTGCGCTCAGAAACATCTCATCGACATTGAGAAAAATTGGCGTATCTCGTAGAACTAACTTCAACGCATACCAAGCGTAATTTATCATAGGTTGAAATGCTCATGCACATCGAACTTTCATTTAAATTTTCTCGAAAAATTTTCACTATTGCATTGAACTATTTTACCAGGGGTGTCTTGAGGTACCAAAGTACAACATATTTCTCGCAGGTCAAATTCTGAGAAGGCGGTTTCTGGTGTTCCTCTTGTCAGAGCAACGACGACTCCAAAGAATAAATCTCCACCCTGTTCCGCTTCTCCTCCACTTCCCTCTCATTTTCTCCTTCACTCTCTGAATCTCTCGTAATCATTTCTCCTGATACACGGAGCGCACGGGCAGGTTCACGATACGCGTGTAGTTCGCGGTTTATGGTGGCTCTTTTAGATGAGAGGAGGGTTGGGACGAGGCGCGCGCGCGCGGTCACCTCCCTCGTGGAATATGCGGTCAGTACCCCACCTAGTCTTCTCCGCACACGCATTCGCAAGCGCGCACACGGAGCCAAGTCGCGCGACTTACACGACGCACGAAGGCGGTGAGGATTTATCGCGCACCGTGGCTTAAAGTAGCCTTCTGAAAGCACGCGTGATTCGTCGCGAGTGTTGCTCGCGCGCAAACTAATAGTAATAATAATTGTTGTTATAAATGGGCTCCAGTGGTATTCTTAGTTCGAGGCACGCGTAAGCTCAAAGGGATTTAATTGTGCCGAACCGTGGGTGGATGCGAGACGATTGCGCGAAAGACGAATGTCGGTGATGCGTTTTATTTAAGAGCGATGCAAAATTGCTCGTGTGGTCGGACAAATAGAAATTGTGGCCAGAGAAAGGATAAAAAGGCGCTTATTGAATAATCGTTCACAGATAGATCTGTACCGGAATTCTGTAACTCCGTAACGACAAATGTCGCTATCGTTATCCATCGATATCGATGATTATCGCAAAAGGTTAGGGTTAAGGTACAATTATATTATGTAACTAAACATCGTTCCTTCGGTACAGAATTGTCCAAAATTTGCTGGCTTCGACACTTTTCGGAATGTAACGATTTCAATTATCGAGAGTTCTCGTTGACTACTAGTTAGCGAATAACCTTTGCGATAATCATCGATATGGGTGGAAAACGATAGCGACATTTGTCGTTATCCATCGATATCGATGATTATCGCAAAAGGTTAGGGTTAGGATATAATTATATCATGTAACTAAACATCGTCAGCCTACCGACAGGCGCGCACACGAATGCAATTACAATCTGCTTTTATTTTCCTACACATGCTACTCTTATTCTCCTACGTTTGGAAAATATTCACGAGGACAAGACGAAAGAAATGATGAGAAGCAGTGGTTAATAAATAAAGGAAGAATGAGGATGTTCGTTCGATCGATGATAATATCTGAGCATTGCACCCCGACTGGATGTCCTTTCCGTTCGACACCAGGTCCTGCGACGTTCCATTGTCCTCATCCTTGCGATACTACCGTAAAAGGACCCTCTTACTATCCAACGATTAGGTATCGAGTCTCGACGATGAACAAACGCTGAATATCGAACCGCCTTGCGCAAAGAAATTCGACGAATAAAAGCAGTCGGCTTCTTTGACACACGACCTTACCCCTAATCCGCTTTCGTTCCTTTAATTCACCGTTGTGAGATTAAAGGGTGGCCATCCGAGAGGTGGTGATATGTCGGGTGCTTTGAAAACCACGCGCGATATCGTTGTCCGATATTATTTCGTCGCTTGTTCCAATCCTTGCGTAAATGAAATTAAACCACGATCACAGACACGCTCCGTTTTACCTCTCGCATTACTAAACTCTCGAGCAATTTGACTCGCCTCGTGCCCTGGAAAGGGAGAAACTTCGGTAAGGTTATATCGTAGCACGAGAATCGGAATAAGCAAGTTTCTCGTTCGCAGTGACGCGACGTCGCGTCCGCTCTTTAATCCTCTTCGAGTGTACACTGAGAGAAAAGTGTATGATATATCTAACGATAATGGCATAGTAAGAAAATTATAGTTGGAAATATCATATTTATGGCAAATGTTACTATAATGTCGGTAATAATTACGATAGAGGCATAGTACGACCAATTATGTTATGGTTTTACCAAAAATTATGCTTGTTTCAACTAAAAATATAAGGTGTTTTGAGTGAGGTTTCGTGCCCAAAGTTTCGGATGTGGCGTCAAGCAGCACCCATAGTTGCAAATTCAAGTTGTATTATGTGAGTAGGTCCTGGTAGCTTTATCCACTTCGAACGAAGAAGGATATAACGCGAACTGAATGAAACATTCAAATTGCGACCACGTTTGTGAGGTATAGTTAATTATTTCTATATACACACTTCAGCTTTGTGTTCGTATTATCTCATCCTCTTTTATTCATCGTTCCATTCGAAACTGCTCTGGGCTGCTCTAGGTTTCAAACCATTGAAAGGAAAACATTGTATAGTATGGTTGAAAATATATAATAGTAAAAAAAGTAACTATTTTATATAGTTAATATTACCAGAATATTTCATACACAGTGATAGAACTAACTACATTCACATAGCACATTTTACTATACATATGGTAACAAGAACAAAGGTAATAGTTAATAATTTAAACCACTTGTATAAATCGTTCATTCTGCTATATTTTGTATGGTTAAGTGAGCTATAAAAATATGTTTGACGCCAAATTGAACTATAAAGCAAAGTGAGATTATAGCAAATCCAATCATTTTTTTCTCTCAGTGTATGCGCGCTTCCTCGCCACCCAAGCTCTTATCGTTCGCGTGGCACCACTTTGTTGGATCTCCGAAGGAGATTATAAGGACGACGAGTTCTCGGAAGGGGACGCGCGAGAGTAAATTACGAGGTCGAGCGTTCTTAACCGATAAAGAATTCGTGGACGCGCGGTATATATCGTGTTCGTAAAGGCCCGAGGTCTCGCCGTTTATCTCCGCGCACGGGAGTAGAACATTTTCGGCATTTGTACTTGGACGGCATTTGCGGATAAGGCAACCTCGTAAAAGGATCCTCCTCGAGGTTGCCTCCGAAGGATGCGAAAACTTTTTCCGGCGCGCGCGTTCGTAAATTAAGACGGTCGCGCGCGCCCGTGTTTCTCGGTGCCTTCCACGTCCCTACATTTTTATTACCACCGTATCGCACGATCGCCTTTACCTCACGGTGGAACCAGACCGCAGCAGGATAGTTGCAACAACAATGCACTTCATCGAGCTGCATGCGCATGCGGTCGAGAGGATACTCTCTCTCTTTCTTTCCCTTTCTCTCTCGTCTTCGTCCCTTCTTCACTCGAGACGAAGAGACCAACGTGAAGGCAGAGAGAGCAGGAGGACAGGAGCGAGCGAGGCCACATTGTAAAACTCCGCAGCTGCGGAGCCGATTCCCTAAGTGCACTTACAGAGCCGCGGATGCATTTTACGAGGGAATTCGAGATCATCCCCCGTGCGCCGGCGTTTTCTGCCGGTCTCGCGGCTCGAGCCGGAGCAATCGTCACGAGCCACACAAGTCTCGTCCACGTACTTCGCCGATTTACCTTCGCCACGTGTGAAAGCGGAAAGTCGTCCGCAAGGTCGAAGAACCGAGAAGAGAGAAAGAAGAATAGGACACGAAGTTCACCTTCGACCTACCCCGGATTACTTCCAGTGAAATTTTTTCCTTCCATCTGGCTCCCACGAGGACCATCCTGGATAACTTTTACGAACTCCGAAAAGGACATCGGAGCCCTGTCTCCAGACGGTTGAATTTAAATTCTCGAGGAACTCGATGGTCGGTCCGTCGAAGATTCTCCGATTATCTTTCCGCTGACTCACCAACGATTCCGCAGTCTCGGCCGAGAGAATTGCTCGGGTTGTTCTCCATTCTCGGTGGATGAGGACGAGAGAGGATCGGAAGCAGGAGTTACTCGAGGGAGTAACCTTACCGCGAGCGCTTAAAGGTTGGCGCTGGAACATCCACGGTACGTAAGAAGGGCCGCTCGCGCGATTTTCATGATTTTTCGCGGGTGCCACGCGAATAGAGTACTCGGTCAAGAACGCCGTGAGAGGTTTTATGATTGCTGCTCGTCCGGCCTGCAACTTGCGTGCCGCTTCTGTACGCCTTCTCGTTCCTCTTTCCGTTCCTTCTTCTCCTCCTCCTCTTTTTCTCTCTCCTTGGGGTTTCTCGCGCCAACCTTCCACGACTCGTCGTTGGTGCTCGAGAAACTCTCGGACAGCAGGAGCAAAAGCGTGCGCGATGGGGTAGCTCTCGCTGCATCTTCGGCCCGATGCACGGAGAATCGGTTCGGTTCCGGTGCACCGATGGCTCACCACTGGTTGCACTTCGTGTAAATGCTTCGATTTCCGCGAATGACCCTCTAGCCTTCTTATCGTCCTGATTTCTTATCTCTCAGTGGAATGGTAGGGGTACCCTTAAGTATCTTAACACTATTCCTACCGACCGATCAAATGACCATTTTTAACCACTTAACTACGTTCGACGTGTATACATCGGTCAATACAAATTGTTTATATGCTTGATCATGAACAATAAAAATCCCTGACCATTCGATATAAAAAGTAATAAGTCACTCCCTTTACGGTTGTGCCTAAAAATTAAAGCTCAGAAAAAAAAATTCCACAGCTAACTGGTTAACATTTCGATTAGAATTTCCTGTGTACAACGTAATTGCATCGCCTTTAAATTTCACGACCTTTTCTAAAATGTACGTATGATACATTTTTCAATATTTTAGGAAAAGTCGCGAAATTTAAAAGCGATGCAATCACGTTGTATGTAGGAAATTCTAAACGAAATTTTAAAAATGGTCATTTGACCGGTCGTGGTTGGAATAGTGTTAAAAAGTAAGGTTCGAAGCGCCGATCAAATTAATTTGCGACGTACGACGATAGTAGTTTCGTTCCATACATTTCTCTATCGCGTGTTTCTCATTCTCGAATCCTTCTTCGGCTCGAATTTGCTTCGGGACTGTGCGTAATCGTATGTCGTCGTAGAAAAGAGATAACGTATGACGCGATTGAAGATAATTTGAATTTAGACTTATTTTCATCGGTCCTATGTCCGAAGATGCGTTAGGCCCATAGGAACGGAATACAAAAATAACCGTGGGGAAGAAACAGATAAGAAACAGGAGAACATACGAAAATCCTGTTTATCTAGATATCAGAAACACAGTCCACAAATGAGTCGACAATACGCGATGCGCCTTCTTATATCCCATTACACGGTACAAAGGACTCTTCCAACGAAGGGTGCACTCTTTGTCTCGAAGATTTGGACGTGCGGTCCTAGCGCAAAGGGAGGAAAAAACCTCGTAAATATTCAGGAGTACCGGAAGCCAAGATGCTCGGCGTGCACATCGTAAAATAATGTCTTCTTGGACAAAGATAAAAGGACCTGAAAGGACATCCTTTTCCTCGACCCGATCCCACACGTCCGAGAGCACACGTGACGAAGACAATGAAGCGGTTCCCAGAAAGCACGACGATGATGCACCTGCCACGAGGTAGGTAGGTGTCGTCTGGACGAAGTGTCCGGTGACGCGTAACGATAATCCTCTGGGCTCGGTATGCGTCGAGATGTCCTGAGTAACCGTACACCCTCGCCGCCCCTATCTGCTTTTCCGTTTCGGCAACGTTACACCCTTGAGCCTCCATCCTTCTGCCTCTCTCATCCGGGGTGTTTTCCGATCGTCTCTTATCAACGACCACCCACGGATAGGTGGCCACGAAGAAAGAGAATCACCGTGTACGAGCACGACTTCGATAAGGCACGGATTATCGGAGTGCTCGAATTGCTCATGGATGGTCTAATCAGCTAAGGTAATCCATCCTGGTTCGTTGCGGTCGAAAGGAAGTTCGTCGACTATCGAAGAATCGACGAATGTATCAGCCGTTCTTGAAGGTAGTGGGTCGTAGTTCCTCGAGAAGACTCGATCGGGTGTCTTGGTTTGTCCCTTGGACGGGGTGAGTATTCGCTTTCGGAAGTCCGATGATCGATAAACTCCACGACAAAGGCATTCCGGCAGTTGAACTCGATCGGTTTGTCCCTTGGACGGGGTGAGTATTCGCTTTCGGAAGTCCAATGATCGATAAACTCCACGACAAAGGCATTCATTTGGACTCGATCGAAGTGAATTCTAACGATAAGGAGTCCGCTTGAACTTCCTTGCTGTCGTTTTATCCATTGCCCAGGCAAACACAAGAGGTACCTCTGACCGGTCGGAGAAAAATCCGGAATGTCGGATAACCGCAACGTCGATCGTCCTAATGAGTTTCGCCGGTTTCGATTGGCTTGAAAAATCTTCAAGCTCCTTTTACAATGCGCTTATTGTAACGGCATGCGCGCGCGCGGGACGGAAGGGTTGGGAACAATGAGGTCCAAAGAAATGTCGAAGGAGATGCGGGGCCGCGTTCTACCCTAATGAGTCGCCACGCCTCGCTCTCTCGTTGCGCTCCGCGTCTCCTTCTTCTACTCTCTAAGAGATGACGGATGCTTGCCTGGAACAAGACGATCACGGTGGTCGCACGCGAGAGCTCCGACGAGATATTTCACGATTACACGCGGTGGAAAGTGAAGAGGCCGGTGGGTGGTCACTGTCTTTTCATCTCCATACAAAGTGGTTCGCTTCTTAGTTCTGCCACGGTCATGGACGTTTCACGAGACTCCCAAGTACTTTGTTCTCCGGGAGAATTTTTCCCGCTCTTCGCCTCGGGATCGTTCCGGAATGCGACGCCTCGCGGTAAACGGGTTCGCTTATTTTAAAGGAGATTGGGGGTTGTTCTGTACGGGCTTGGTGCTCGTACAGGGTTGTTCTCTCAATTCGTTAGAGTTAGATAATGAGTCTCTGCCTCTCTCTGTTTGTCTGCTGTCTGCTGTATGTCTGTCTGTCTGTGTACGCCACTCTCTCTCTCTCTCTCTCTCTCTCTCTCTCTCTCTCTTTTGGTACTCCTACAGGGTTGTTCTCTCAATTCGTTAGAGTTAGATAATGAGTCGCGCTCTCTCTCTCTATCTCTCTGTTTGTCTGCTGTATGTCTGTCTGTCTGTGTATGCCTCTCTCTCTCTCTCTCTCTCTCTCTCTCTTTTGGTACTTCTACAGGGTTGTTCTCTCAATTCGTTAGAGTTAGATAATGAGTCGCTCTCTCTCTCTCTCTCTATCTCTCTGTTTGCTTGCTGTATGTCTGTCTGTCTGTATGTGTATGTCTCTCTCTCTCTCTCTCTCTCTCTCTCTCTCTCTCTCTTGGTACTCCTACAGGGTTGTTCTCTCAGTTCGTTAGAGTTAGGTAATGAGTTTCTCTCTCTCTCTCTCTCCCTCTCTCTCTGTTTGTCTGCTGTATGTCTGTCTGTCTATGTATGCCTCTCCCTCTCTCCCTCTTTCTCTCTCTCTCTCCCTTCCTCTCTCTTTACCAAGGAAGCGACCACGCCGAGGAAAAAGATAAAGCAACCTGGTCCTGCTCTTCTCGAAAGAAGAGGTGAGCGTCGTCGTTGCCGAAGGAAGGAAGACGGAAGGTTCGAGGGGGCGAGCAACGGAAAGAACAGAAAAATAGAGAAAACAAAGAGAGGTAAAGAGAAGCGAGCGAGCGCAACGGCAGGCGAAGAAGTCTCGTGGTGGAGCTGGCGGTAGTTCGAGATCGGTGGAATTGAAGAGTTGCGGTCGCGTAGACCCGAAGGAGGAGGAGGAAGAAGTGGAAGCGAACGGAACGGAGTAAAGAGAAGATGAGGAACGAGAGGAAGAGGAGAGACGGGGTGGCATTCTTGAGTATGCGCGAGTGGATGGAAATGAGAATAGGAATGAGGAAGGAGGAAGAGCGACGGCAGGACGAGAAGGGAGGAGAGACGAAGGAAGAAGGCATGTAAGCACCTGGGAGGTACAAAGACGCGCATTAGATAGCCTTAACTTCGACTTACTGGCACGCAGGTGCAATATCCAGAGCCTGGCTTCAGCTCGCGCTGCCCGTGGGCCAGGATCAACGAACGATCCTGGACTCCAGCTTGAATCAGACCGATTTCTCTAGATCGTTGATTTATTTTGGACACTTCCGTGGAATCGGGACGAAACGATCTACGAGAGACCGAGGAACGTGAGAAAACTCGGGTACATTGTTCAAGTATTCGGTAGTGACGTCACGAGGCCCGGGAAGATTTTCAGAAAATATTTTTCCAATCGACGGCTACCTATCCGAGTAAACGACCACTCGCTCCGTTTTCTCTTAATAAGAAGATATCTGGCACCATTTATTAATTTTACTAGTAACTAGGGCATTGGTACTAGCACTTGATTTATGAAACAAACAGCCTATTCTCGTTACCAATGGTCATCGTGGTATTTTCCAGGAAAACATTGTTTTATAAATGGAAGAATATCTATTAACGTTCCTTGGATAATCACAGTGTAAAACTAAAGTAATGTCGAAACGATTGTAAATACGCCAATTGTAGGAGGAATTAATTTCCAATCGACAGAAATCGATTATTTCCTTACCCGTTTACCGAGACAGGTACCCAATATTCATTCTTTGACCTCATGCCGCATTCTCCCGTCTATTTCAATCCTACTCGCCAATTAGCACTCGCGCAACGTAGAAGTCTAACATAAGTAGTATTTCCATCCATTAAACTCGTCCTGCAAAAAACCGAACGCGCAATTGGCATCCGTGTGTACCGAATCGACGGCGCGGCTCACGAAAAATTTGAAGAATTCACATAGGCATGTGATATATGACGTCATAAGTGATACACCCGCGCCAGCAACACGAGGCAGTTATGCACCCGACAAAACCTCGAAACACGCTACCGAGAACGAAGTATCTCGCACGAGGCCAGGGGAGTCTCGAGGTAGAAGAACTTCTCTCTCGGAAATCGAAGATCGCAACCTTCCATATCGCGGCTGGCCCGAACACCTACCAGTTTTTCGTGCGCGTTCACTTGCTGCTCGAGAAGTGGTGGAAGGATAAGGAAGAAGAGGTGGAGGTATAAGAAGACACGAAGGAGAGAGGCACGTAGGTGCTCCATGCAGTAGTGGTAGACAACCATCGAAAACAATCGATAGTTTTCAATCAACCATCGATAGTTTTCGATTATTCAATCCGATTTCCCATTCGCCATTGGTTTCCTAACAAGACGATTTGAACTTTCATTTCAACCCTTAAAGAAATAGGTTAAATACCTAGTACATTTTTTTTTGTAGCGACGAAAGGTTTTGATTTTCAAAAATTTAATTTTTGTTGTTGTTGGGTAAGTATATTATTGCACGTTTTCCAACACTAATTGCATTATCGCATATAGCGTATATGTAGTAGTACAAGCCATCGATACTTAAAATCTTAAATTAATGTTTTTGTCTATATAAGCAAAATATTTAAAAATTTAAACAGAAGATTCACTTTGATAGATAAGGGACAAATTATTATTCTTTCTAAAACCAAAAACGGATTGCGAAAATTTGAAAAGACTTGTATTTGTAACGAAATTTAAGGTTATTACTCGATCTGTTCTCTCTTAACATTACGTTTATCTTTTCGAATAATTCATATTTAAATAATGCGATCTTTAAACTGAAGTTACACTAAAAACCCGAATAATTATTACTTTATTTAAGAAACTCACCATAATAAAAACTATCGAAAACTATCGATAATAATCGATAGTCTAGGGTTCAACTATCGATAATTATCGATGGTCGCGGCTATCGATAGTTCTCCACCTCTACTATGCAGGTAGCAGCGGATAGAGTGGGTGAGAAATCGAAAGAGGAAATAAGAGAACGAGAGAGAAAGAGATGAGACTTAAGAGAACGAACCAGCTCATTCCCTCATTACCATAATTACCGTTAAACCTTATGCGCGAGGCGACCGTTTCACGGTTCGTCAGGGACGGTGGCTGCGCGCGACTCCTCGCCATCTCGACGAGCCGATCGAGCCGAGCGGAAGAAGGCCCAGCAGCTCAGCTCTTCCTGATTAGTCCGCTCCCATCCACGCGGTTTCGCACTCAATGGAAACGCAAGCTCCTCCGGGCCAGCCGACCCTCTGGGTTCTCAGTGTCCCGGGCTAATTAATCGGCCGATCTACCATCATCGTTCGCGTCGTGCGAGAACCACCTTGACTCTTCTTGGCTCGACGAGTAAGGTAAAGTCGAGGCAGAGACTCGGTTGCAACGAGTCTCATGAGCTCTCGTCGTTTAGGCTTCTCGGAAAAGAGTTTGCTAATTAAGTCAATCCGCCGATTAAATTTTTTACGAGCTATCGTGGGTAACGTAGGCGCGCAGTGGCCCTCCGAGGAGTCGCAGGAGAACTACTCGCGATGAAAATCTTTTGCAGGAGGTTAGTGAGCTTTGCTGAGCTCGTGGTGAGTTCAGATGCGTAACCGTGGGGTACTGTTAGGATTGGAGGAAGGTACCAGGGGTGGGAAGGAGCGTGTGGGTGCGCTCCTGTGTGTGGAAAATTTTCTTTCTTTCTTCTTTCTATATCGCGGTTAATAAGCATAGCTAATTAACGATTGCTCGATACTCGCCAGCGAATCTTCTCGAATCGTAAACCAATGGTAATGGGGCCGTAATTAAAATATTCCGCTTGCTCGCTCGGGATGTTACGAGAGGAGGAGCACGCGCGCGTCAGTCTCGAGGGACAAATTGTGCAAATTGACGTTTTAAAAACGTCATACGAAACTCCGAGCACGATCGAGAGTTTTTTTCAGTTTTGCTCTACATCTCTCTCCTCTTCTACTCGCTCTGAGATATTTCAGAAGGAAGGGCGATCGGGGTAGGTAGTTTTTGCCTCTTCGCGCTGATAATTGCTCCCGATGAATCATCCCTGTTAACAGAAAATCTTCTTTTCGCGCCAGCGATTATTTCGACCTTTATTTCTTCTCTTCTCGTAGGAATGTAACGTCGAAGGTAGGGATGTGCGATCTTATGATGAAAATCGGTTTCTGAATCGATTCCGTATCGGCGGTGTGAAAATCGATTCTCTCTAAAATCGGACTGCGAAAAAATGGATCTTTTTACAGGGACAGGGCCACTGAGATACAATTTTAGCACAAGCCACAAACGTTGGCGAATCGACGACTATTAATTTAGGAGGTAGGAAGCTTTTGATAGCTTGAAGACAAGGATAAAAAGTATCTTAAATAACGCATTAATCCTTTTCACATTTCTTTATTCACTAATTAGCCAGTCTTCGATTAGCCAGGCCTTCAGTGAAAGTGCAAAAAAAAAAAAACAAAAAAAAAGATCGGCTCCCTTTAAAATCGAACATTACAAAATCGATACGAAAAATCGATTTCTCTAATAGAAAAAATCGATTCCTGCGAAGATCGATTCAGAATCGAAGATCCCTAGTCGAAGAGAAGAAATTTCGCGTACGACCCAAATTCCACTTTGGAATGCGAGCCACAGTTCACGAGTGTGGTGGCTCCTCGATCTTTATTATCTCTTTACCGGTGATGCAACTGGACATTGTTGCTAATGCGGATTCGTCCATGGCTCTCGTTCTCTCGACGATTGTCGGGAGTGCACGCAGGAGTTTTAATCGTGGAAAACGAGCGTTCTCGTTATCGTTCAATGAGCTCGCCCGAGATTGGCGCGGGGCCGGCCTCTCGATTGCATAACCGGTGCATGCCTCCGATTGCTCGAGTGCGTGGTGCGCGCGCGCCGCAGAATCGCAGGGGGACGATCGAAGAATCCGCACCCGGGATCGATGTTGTTTTCAACCGTGGAATTTAGATCGCCGCTACTTCTCGTCCTTTTCTCCTTCGTATCCGCTTAGGCGTAAAGCGGTCGAGCGAAACTTCGAACGAAAAGTTGCACGAGAAATCGGTGAAGAGATAGATAGATAGATAGATATAAATTTATTAACCCGGAGCATGACGCCCCTAGGGTCCCAACAAAATAGAGCAAACAACAAAAGAAATACTTTAACGCAAACAACATACCAATAAAATACAGATAAAGATACAGAAAATATAGGTAAAGATAAAGAATAAAAGAATAAAAAGGAAAGTTCAACAATTACAAGCGTCCCAAAGGAACAGCCTGCACTTCTAAAAGAAAATCGCGCAAATTACACTTAAAAGCGCCAAACGACGTCTCCACCCCCTTACCCTTTAGAAGAGAGGAGAAGTTACGCGAGAAATCGACGAAGAGAAGATAAGAAGCGACAGATACTTCCTCCTAAATTAATCATTCGCTTTCGAACTCTCTTTCCCTCTCTGCCGACTGCATGCTCCGTAAAGAAAAATCGGTGATCGCGCATGCGTGTTTCTGCAATCAACGATGCAATCGTTTCCCCACCTCTTCCCATTGGTCGCCAGATGCTTCGCCCTTCCACAGCTACTTCTCCACCACGTCCGATCCGCGCTTTGTAAATTAATTACTTTATCGTAGTTCGTAAATTACCGGCTTGCCGGCGACGCGTGTAATCGCTCGTCCACGCGCGCGCGTGTCCCCCGCTCTCCTCGCGCATTGATTCAATTTAATTCTCGCACGCCCGTCCGATCGTCCTCGAGGATCGCGCGATTAAATCATCGGTATTAATTAAACGCTACGCGATTAAGTCACGCGGGTTCGCATCGATGTAAATGAAGCGGCGCGCGGACTGCCTCGTTTCGTTCTCCACGTGCGTTTCTCTTCCTCGTTTCATTTTTTCTCTCCGTTCGTTCTTAGTCTCCTTCCTTCTCGACGCGAGGAATACCAATAGGTACTCTACCGTCTGCGCAAGCTTATCGACCGTGAATAACAAGAAGCTTATGAGAATATTTGCGGCGCAAACAATAATAAAATCTGCGCGACGCCATCGATCGTCGGGTTTTAGCTCGACGAAGGTCCCTGCTTAACCTCTAAGACACGGTATGCTTGTCCGCAAGTGTGTCTCTTTGAGAAGGCGCGCTTGGCCACGGATGGCACAAAAACCGTTCGTGACGATTTCGACTACGACATTGCATCTCAAAATCATGATATTGACGAAAGACGCTATAGTGTGTCGCACCGTTCAAATTTATGATATCCGCGGAAAGCTATTATAGCGTCGCACCGTTCAAATTGATGGTATTCGTGGAAAGCCACTATAGTGGTGCGTCGTAATATAAGATAATATCCGCGAAAGTCACTATAGTGGTGCATCGTGCCTGAGAGGTTAACACAATTCCTACAACGACCGGTCAAATGACCATTTTTAAAATTTCGTTATACAACGTGATTGCATCACTTTTAAATCTCACGACTTTTCCTAAAATACTGAAAAATGTATTACACGTATATTTTAGAAAAGGTCGTGAAATTGCAAATTGGTCGACAATGCAATTACGTTTGACCGGTTGGTAGGAATAGTGTTAAGATTCCATTCCCACAATTTCATACCGTGCGGTAATTTTTCGAAAAATTTCCAGAACCCCATTGGGCAAATCGACCGTGCTCGCAAGCTTCTTCTTCGCGCGGATACTTCGGACTTGGAGCGTAAGATCGACCGATCGATCGAGGCTGGTAAAGAGGACAGGAGGAACTGAAGGAGAAAATGAAATCAAAGGGACGATCGCGCTTCGAACAAATAGAAGCGAGAGGGTTAAGGGGCCAGGCGTAGGATCTTACACCGGGACGAGACCGAAGGGATACGAGCGCGTAATTTCCGCGGGTTGTTGCGCACCGACGAGCGTTACGCGCCTCGACGATTTCTGCATTCCTAAAGTGGGTGCGGGTGGCGCACAGTGGGCCTCATTCGAAGCGCAAGGCTCACCCACGACTCTCCGACAAAACGAGCCTTTATGCCTCCTGGAGTCGCAATGGTTCAAGTGCACCAGTGGTCGTCGAGCTTCTCCTCTTTCCCTTTTTCTCTCATACCACTTCCTTTTTTCCTCCTCGACTGCCTTTACTCGCGCCTCTCGACTACACCAACCCTTCTCCAACCTCAGCTTCATTTCTCCACGAGCTCGTCGACTCTCCTACGTAACGAGAGCACGCACGATTGAGATAAGCACGCTCACGCGGCACAAGAGAAATATTTCGATCGCGCATCGATCATGCGAGCTCTCGTGAAATTGACTCCTTCGAGAGTTCCGCGCGTCGTCCCCGTGGGGCAACCCTCGCGAGTGAAGGGATCGACGCAGGCAAATCGGGATGGAATAAAACTACGCGAACGCTCGTGAAGATCGATGATGAAATCGCGATGACGGATGCCTCGGCTTTCCATACGATCGTTTCTGGCTTTTTCTACGGCTTCATTAACGAGAATGGTGTACCGGAGATGGAACGTCGATTTTTCCAACCACGTTCTTCCACTTAGTTTTCGAGGGAGAAGGACAGGTAGCAACAGGAGTGGGATCGATGATCGACGATCCATCGAGCGGTATCTACGTAACCTAACTCTCTGTTGGAAGAACTGTAAATCCTGAGGATTTATGTCCCTTCCGTTTGCGTCCCTTCCGCGTACGCACGCATGCCTTTTTATTCCTTCTACTCCAACATCTTCTCTTCGCTCCTTTCTCGTTACCGCTAACCCCTCCGCCTCGTCGCTCTTCCTGCATTGCCTCGCGCACCCGTCGATTACGCGCTCGACTCTTCTTAGTTTCGTGCGCCAAACGTCCTCCACCTTCGTCCAGATAGCGAGCGCAACTTCCTTAAAGAGTGAAATCCAACGACGCGCACGTGCGCGCGATACCGTTGCGACGTATGGATTTTATTGCGCGTATTACGAGCGATTGCATCGAAATCGAAGCAAATGGATTATGCCGGAACTGTGGAACTCCGAGCGTGCTCACTGAAACCACAAGTGGCTAACGAAATTGTTATCTTCGCATGGACGAGCTTCTTCGCGTATTACTTGGTACGAGAGTTTTTAAATCTTGCCTCGCTACGCCCTCACATTTAGATTATTGGTTTATTTGCTTTATTTGCTTCATGAACCAAATAAACCAATAATCGAAATTTGAGGGTGTATTGAGGCTTTCTAGATAGATCAATCTCCACAGGCATACTGAGCCACTTGTAAATGTTCGAAGTATCTCTATCTTCGAACTTATTGTGGTACAAACGAAAAGAAGGGAGGTACACACGGGTTCAAACGATGCTCTTTCGAATGCCGTTTGCAGATTTCAGATATCTCAAGAAACAATAAAGTTGCCTCTTGTAAATTTTTGAAGGATTTCTATCTCCGTATCCCTTTAGGTACAAACGAAAACAAGGGAGGTATACACAGGTACAAACGATGCAAAACGAATTAGGATATCTTAAAATCGGGTGCCAAGTTCACACAGGTTCTCGAGTTTTCCTATTGAGCTTTTCGTACGAGCTTTTCTCTTCTTCCCGGATTTATCTTTCCGTTCGTTCCATCGACTCGCTGCGATTTCGACAATAGATTTTCCGCAAACTTTGTCTCCCGTTGACAAAGTGCAAAATTTACATACCACGGTAGCGTTCACTTCCACGGAGCTGAGAGAAATGGGGTAAGTGCGCGTTGGCACGTTCTCGCGGAGACTGTTCGCTCGTGTAACGTTCCTAGCAAGCTCTTGGAACGTTTCGTCCTCGCGTGAATCCTCGAGCGAGGAACAGGGAAGTTGTCACGTGTTAGGAGGCGCGATCCGTCCGAGATAAGATCTAAGCGGTTGCTTTACATTTTTCGTGTGTCGCGCTTGCCGTTGGAAGCGTGCGATACCAGGCGCCCGGAAGATCCTTTCCCTCTAGCTACTCTCTCGTTGAAGCTGTCACGAACAGGCGAGGAAAGAGAGAGAGAGAGAGAGAAGGAGAGAGAAAATAGATACACGGGCGATTTCGTTCTCGCGAAAATCCCACGTCGGATCTAGATGGAAAATTCTCCGAGGATTCTGCGTGTTGGTAAATGTCCAATGCAACTTAACACGATCCCGAGGTAAAAATCGACCTCTGCGTGCCTCGCGACCCTCGGTCATCTTTTCTTTTACCTCGACGAAATTCGTATAATTTGAGCCGACCGCTCCTGATGACTTTCTCTCTCTCTCTCTCTCTCTCTCTCTCTCGTTTTATTCCTCTCAGCTTCACGGCGAGCAGCAGCCCTTCACACTGTTGCACGCTAGCCGCATTCGTGACCACTCCCGGGTTGTACCTCCGTGGCACAATAATTAAGAATAAAGTGATGCGCGATCAGCCGATGGCCTCGGGCACCCCCGAGGGACGGCGATGATGATGATTTCCCCGGTTGCCCTTCGGAAAAGGAATCCGAGGTACTGGAGCGGTGGAGAATCTAAGGAATCTACTACGCAGTTTGCCACGGCGTAGGACCACTCTCGTGTGTACGCGACCGTGGAATTATCTCGGTAAATTGTCCGTTGAATTATTTTTCATTATGCCAACTCTAAATTTTCATTGCGGTATAAGCCGGGCAATCATCGTCGCCGCAGCCCGTTGATGCTACCCTGTTGCTCCGAATGAAATTCAGGAGCCTCGGGCTGGTAATTCCGCTGAGAGAGTAGCAATGCAGAGGAAAGAAAGAAATAAGAAAAAACAAATTCAATATCGCAGCTGCAATTTTCCTTTATCCTACGGCTGCCGCCATTCGCCACGACGTACTCGTTCCACACTGAGAGAAAAAAAAGGTTGGGTTTACTATAATCGCACTGTATTTTATAGTCGAATTTGGCGTCAAACATATTTTTATAGTTCGCTTAACCATAAAGATTATAATGGAATGAACGATTTATGCAAATGGTTATAGTATTAACTATTACCTTTTGTTCTTGTTACTATATGTATAGTAAAATGTGCTATGCGAGTATAGTTAGTTCTATCACTACGTATGAAATATTCTGGTAATATTAACTATATAAAGTAGTTACTTTTCTTACCATTATGTATTTTCAAGCATACTATATTTTTAATTGAAATAACCACAATTTTGGGTAAAAACGTAATATAGTTGGTTATACTATGCCTCTATCGTAATTATTACCGACATTACGGGTAAAATTTACCATAAATATGATATTTCCAACTATAACTATGTCACTATGCCATTATAGTTAGATATATCATATACTTTTCTCTCGTTGCACGGTCTCTCCACCCGACGTCTGAGACGAGCATGTCGTTCACCCATCGATCTCTCTCCCCGTTTGAACCCTAATCCTCTTCGTTGAGCCGCATAATCTTTTAATCGTCTCTGCGAGCCCGCGCCAGATATCAAGACGACCTAATATCTCGAACACCCTGCGCCGCTCCACGCTCGCACAGATTTATCTTCTATTCTCGTCGCGAATTCTCTACGCGGCCCCACGCGATTTATGCGTAGGCTCCTCCAATCACCGTTTTTCACCTCGAATCACCACCTTCGAGTAAGTTCTTCCTGGAACTGAGGTCGAGCAAACTATCAATCGACCTCGCCCACCCCGTCTCCATTACATCCACACGTTTTTCATTACCCCCTCGCCGTTGTTTCCCTCGTTTCTCGTCCAAGAGTGGGCCCACCTTCCGCAACCGCGCTCGGCCCCACTTTCCTGCACGTGGACGGGCAAACCGCGCGTTCGTGACCGTGCGCGCGGCGTGGCATGCGGCACGTCGGTCGGTACGGCCCAACAATTAAGAAAAAGAGACGCCACCACCCGGACGTTTACCCGAGGGCGTGCCCCGAGCGTTCCTCCGTGCATCGATCTCAGCTCGCTTCCTCGAAAGAGCAAAACGACCGGCCACGAGGATTCCTCGATCGAGAAGCGCACGAATTCTCTCCCGAAAATCTCGAGGGCTTTTTGGGATGAGGCTCCAATTTCTGGAGCCCTCCGATAATAATCTGACCCGTGATCGTTCCACTCGTTCGATTTATCGTCGTATCGTTTTGTTCTTTCCTGTTCACGTATTTTTGTTTTAATCATTGGAGAGATTGGCGCGTACCAAGCCTCGAGAGAGACAGGATTAACCTAATTTGTAGAGGATTGAATCGTGAAGGAAATCTTCTACGTTCATTTCGTTTCATTGGTGAAGTTTTCGAGTTAAGGTGGCGCTTTCTTTTCCTAGGAGAAACAGGCTACATTTGTACGCATTAAATATACTTTCTAAATGCACTTGGTACCCCTTGTAAAAGTTGTAGAATAATTTCTTTCCTGATTGTAAGAATTCGAGGAATTCGACGAAGTCCGGATGGAAAGTGCTCGTTATTAGTTTATCTCGTGTACACTTTTTTTTCGTGTACTACTCGTTAAACAGTTTCGATAATACGATCGATTGCTGAAAATAAGAAGGTGAGAGAGAGAGAGAGAGAGAAAAGACAGTTGGAGAATTCCTTCTACGTGAAATCTACGGTTGCTCGATAACGCAGGACCATTAGACCACGAACGATTTCTATTATCTCGTTAGGGCTCCTCCCTCGTCGCCCCTTTCCCTGTGCCGTCTTACGGTGCCTGCACTTCGTTGCGCCCGACGAAGGAGCCTCCGTTGCATTCGTGACCAGTCGACTGGATCGCTCGGATAATAATTAAGAATGCGGGAGACGCCCGGCACCCGGACGCCTCCTTCGCGGTGTGGCCCTCGAGCTGTCTATCGAGGACGATCCCTTCTACCTCCGTCCGTCTCTCTCACTGTTTCTCTCTTTCTTACTCTCTGTCTCTCTCTGTCTTTCTCTTTCTTACTCTCTCTCTCTCTCTCTCTCTCTCTCTCTCTCTCTCTCTCTCTCTCTCTGTCTTACTCTTACTCTCTCTCTCTCACTCTCTTTCTTGCTCTCTCTCTTTCTTACTCTCTCTCTCTCTCTCGCTCGCTCGCTCACGCACGCACACACACACACACACACCTCTCTCTCTCTTTTTTTCTCTCGAAGAACGTAGGACCTCGTCAAGATCTCGAACGCTCGTGATGAATCCACGAATTAACCCAACACGCATAGCTTATCTATCATGGGGCGCTCTCAGCGGTGAACGTGGCATTATGCAACCCAGTCGGTCTCCTCCTCTTCCACCTCGCCTCATTTTTCTTCTTCCTCCGAAAATGTTTGGCTTGCCCCAGGCGAGCCATCCTACCCATTCGCTGTGACCACCATTTCGCCTCCTCCACCGCCTACTACCGCGTCACCGTCGGTCACCCTCGATACAATACCGATACACACCGTACGTAGGCTTACAATTCTACTTCTCGATGCACGAGACCTCTCCTCGCATTATCTCGATTCCGCGTGTGCATTCGCGCTGCAGAAAAGTTCACGCGTGTTTATTAATTCATAGACGCTACCAGTGGATCACGAGGATGAGCAGAATGAAAAGAAGAGAGAGAGAGAGAGAGAGAGAGAGAGAGAGAGAGAGAGAGAGGGTTCCGTAGGTGGAGCGGAGAAACAATCGAGCTGTAATTACGGAGCTTAAAGGTGATAAATTGAGCCGCGGATGAAGCGGGACGATTATACCGCTCGAGAGCATAAATTCGCTTTAACGATAACGTGCTGCGATAATAAGACACTCTCTCGGTCGATGCTTCTCTTTGACCGCGCTCCCTTCCTCCTCGCTCATCTTCCTCGTCGTTCTCTTAAATGCACTTTGTGTTTTAGTGAGCGAGCCTCGCTCCGGGAGATCTCTTTCTCGAATCTTTCGAAGCTTCCCCTTGCACTGAGAGAAAAGTATATGATGTATCTAACTATAATGACATAGTAATAAAATTATGGCTGGAAATATCATATTTATGGTAAATGTTACCATAATGTCGTTATCAATTACGATAGAGGCATAGTATAACCAACTATATTATGTTTTTACCAAAAATTATGGTTATTTCAACTAAAAATATAGTATGCTTGAAAATATAAAATGGCAAGAAAAGCAACTATTTTATATAATCAATATTACTAGAATATTTCACACATAGTGATAGAACTAACTATATTCACATAGCACATTTTATTATACATATGGTAACAAGAACAAAAGTAATAGTTAATAATATAACCATTTGTATAAATCGTTCATTCTACTATATTTTGTATGGTTAAGTGAACTATAAAAATATGTTTGACGCCAAATTTAACTATAAAATATAGTGCGATTATAGTAAATCCAACCATTTTTTTCTCTCGGTGTGGGTTCGCGCGAGAAGATCGGTATTATTCCAAGGATGGATTTATCTTTGGAAGAGCTTCGAACGGCAAGGTCTTTAGAAGCTTTTCCAAACGAATCGATACACGGCTGGAGATGGGCTGGGTTCTAAAAATGTATCAACGATGATCTCTCTTTTTCTCCTGGCTCTTGACCAGGCTTCTCGTGCTCGTTCATACGTCTCGATACACCTCGTCGAGCCTTCAATCCTCCGCGTTGAATGCCGTGCTCTGCTCGGATTTCGCCGCCACGGCGGAAATTTAAACTCGGCTTTCTCTGGATGGATGCGCCGGTGTCGACGTCACTGAATGCCCAGGGCGCTGCGTCAGCGATCGTGGAATTAGAATGAAGGATTAGAGGCCTTCGCGGGTCGATGGGATGACGCATGATGTCGAGGACCGGTTGATCGGAATGGAGCAAGCGAGAAACCTCGTGGATGAAGTTGAGCTCGAAGATGCTTACGAAGTTTTGGGTGGAGCCAGAAACCCAGACGTAAACTCATACCTGACACTTAACCGACAAGGTGAAACGACTTCGATTGACCTGGATACATTTTCGATAGTTTTCGATGCGGAGTACAAACATCGTGTTTGCTAATGCGCGAGTAAAGTTGGTACAATCTTGACAAAAGTTCTCGTTTCTTTCTCCACGAACATTTCTCCCGTAGATATTTGAATAATATTCTTTGCTAAGGTGATAGTAAATTTGGTTCAATCTTGACAAAAGTTCATCTCGTTTCTTTTCCTGTCGAATATTTTTCCCGTAGACATTTGGATAATATTCTTTGCTAAGGTAATAGTAAATTTGGTCCAATCTTGACAAAAGTTCATCTCGGTTCTTTTTTCAAGAACATTTTTCCCATAGACATTTAAATAATATCCTTTGCTAAGGTAATAGTAAGTTTGGTCCAATCTTGACAAAAATTCATCTCGGTTCTTCCTCGACGAACATTTTTCTCGTAGACATTTGAATAATATTCTTTGCTAAGGTAACAGTAAATTTGGTCCTATCTTGACAAAAGTTCACCTCGATTCTTCGCCGACGAGCATTATTTCTCCAATAAAGAAGATATGTAAATAATAATGCGTCTGGTTTCCATCGCGAGTAAGTTATTACGCATTAATGCACACCACAGAGCGCCGTTTTACGACTACCTTATCATTTACGGGCGAACCACATGGCATTCGATTCTAGCCAGTTGAAAACGTCACGTTGACGTAACTCCACGGCACAGAGATTCTTTCATTTCAACGCTCGTTCTCAGAATCGCAATTAAACCTCCTACGCTCCTCGTCTTATCTGCTCTCGTAATCCTCGAGTGGTCCCAGGACGCCTGAAAACTTTTTCATCGCGTGCGTTAAACCCCGGGCATGGAAATAAATTCAAGCACAGTCAGCGTTTCTACTTGCCAGGAGCGTCTGAGACTGTTTCTTTACGAGCGCGCATCGAAGAAACAAAAAAAAAGGGGGAAGGGTGGTAGCACAAGGGCCACCTCGAGGACCAATGGTGGACGTTCTTAGGCGCCACTTTCTCCACGGAGAATTTCCGTCACGATCTTTTTCCGCGCGTCGTTATTTCCTCCGAGAAATAACGTTCTCGTCTCTGCAATTGGCAGAAGAAAGGAAAAGGGCGAGACACAAAACGTGTGCCATCGCTGGGTGACATCGGGCCTCCTCAAGTTAAACTATAAAAATTCTCGTAAAATTCGTCGCACGGTCTTTAGGTACGCGCCGCTCGACGATTTTAAATTTAAAGAGCGCGACTCCGAATTTTACCACGAAAGCAGCTTCTTGTGGTAGTAGACTTTATTCGCGCGAAGAAATTCAACGAGGAGATGCGTTGGTGGTGAGAATCGTAAATCTGTCGGTCTTCTCCTCCTCTCGCGAGTGTTCTCGGTTTACACGGTGAAGAAAAAAGAGACGAAGTTGACGAAGAGGAGGTAAGAGAAAGTGAAAAGTCTCCAAAGGCAAATAGAGGAAATTTCGACACATCCTGCACGATTTACCCCTATTTTACTTACATTTATACGTCGTTAATTTTCATGAAACTCTTAGTTAATGTAACAAATTTGTATAGAGTAACGGTGCGCAGTTATAAACGAACTAACCAATCGTAGACGTCGTAGAATATTTGCTTGTCGCCAGTAACAAGAGCTCTTTATACGTGCTTCAACACCCTTTGCATTCGCACAGGCCGAAACGATCGAAAGATCGATTGGACCAGACATCATCTTCCACCTTTTTCTTTCAATTCTTCAGTCGCATAATAATGAGACATCCTGTCTTCCAAACCTACGACCAAGCAACGTACCGGAAACGGAAGTTCTTCGATTCACGTAGGAAAGATTCTTTGAATTTTCTACAAGGCGAGCGTCGTCCTTAGAGATCGAAAGGACTCGACGGTGGCCGTACGATCCCTTGGCGGCTGACGAACTAATTAATTTACATGCCACCGGCAAACAACGAGGCGTCAAGCAACCTTCGTCTCTCTGGTAGCCGACAGTCAGGGGGGTGAACAACTGTACAAACATTGTGCACGTGTGGGCCCGATGGTTAGGTGGAGAAGCCGAGAAGAAAATCGTCGGTTTTCCCTCGATGCTTCGAGGCCGCACAGGCGCAGGTGGTGGTGGAACCTTTGAAAAGGAGATACCGTGGTTCTCATGGAAAATCTTCCTTCACGGTTTCCTTTCGGTGAATCGGTGTTTCATCTGTCGAAGGAAATACCTAAAGAATAGCTCGATGCAGCTGCTCGGTTACAAGATTCACTTATGGGCGCAGATTAACACATTGCGTACGGGTCACGAGATATCTCGTTTGCATACATAATAAATAGATATATAAAAAATATATAGTAATATTTAAGAATACTTTATATGAATATAATACCAAATGTGAATTAAAAACGTGCATATAGGTATGCATCGTATAAAGTGTTTGTTGAGCGCGCAGAGCGCCGTACGCAATGTGTTAACAAGAAATACGAAACATTTGACAAAAGTCGATCGAAAGATCCTGAGGTTGGTCCAACGAGATCGAAAGAAAATTTTTAATCTCGGTTTGAGAACCATCCATGGGTATCAAGGGATAACTGAAACATAGAAACCCCTATGATTCGGGGGCCCGGTTACCAACGGTGAACGACATCGAGCAAATATTTGCCCTTTTTATAATAGAAGGATCTTTTCGGTTAGCTTTGAGTTAGGTTCTCCAGGGTGCCAGCTGGTCGAGGAACGGTGAACGAAAGTGAATCTTTATTTTCACAGTTATCACGCTTACCACCGTACATTATTACATTGATCGTCAATTTAGTCGTTTAGACTGAAGTTAGAAGAGGCTAGTTATGGCCCAATGAGACCATAGACTTGTACTCGTAGACCGAGCGTTCTGTGAGAGGCACTGAAGACTACATTAAAACGAGAGAGCAATAGTGAGAGTGAGCGTGTCTCTGTCTAACAGGAGCGTTAGTGGAGAAATAAAAAAAACAACGCTCTTGTTACAGTCCTTTCAACTTAAGAATGTTTCCATTTCGCGCATCTCAAATGAGCCGATTGGTCACGTGAGGACACAACCAATAGAATATCTGCTAGTGTAGGGATATGCGCAGAACGGACGAAAACATTCTTAAATTGAAAGGACCATAGACACAGACACACTCACTCTCACTATTGTTCTCTCGTTTTAATGTACTTTTCAGCGCCTCTCACAGAACGCTCGGTTTACGAGTATAAGTCTACGGACGAGACACCAAGCTCGAGCACACCTCCGTGTCGAAAACTCCAAGAGCCCTCCTCGAGACCTATCCTAATGCACCCAACACAACGGAAGTTGAGCACCTTGAAAGGGCCACGGGAGACCGCGTCTTCGAGTGAGAAAACGGCCAATCGAAAGACGTCCAGGCTACCCCCACCCGATCCCAACGCTCGAGCAGATGTCGCGCATCACTCTAGGGATCTAAAAGTCAGTGTGATTCTGGCATACGCGTCGATAAGTACCGGACAAAACTACCGAAGTTTGCCCACGCAGGAGCTCCTTGTTAAAACCTAAATTACTCGATTCTCGGCCAATTAGATTCGAGCGTGGAAAATTGGCACGGACGTCGGGAGAGCGTGAACGGAAATGCACGATCCGCGCGTGCGCGAGAATCTCGAGGAGGGCAAGCGATACGAAAGAATTAACATTGAAAATAATGCGCGCACCTCGTTTACGCGCCGCGAATAAGTGAATGCTATAAATACGCGCGCCCACGCGCGCGCGCCAACTAAAAGTGAGATTGGACGAGGAGGAGAGAGGAGGAGGCTGTGCTCGAGCGGAGCCGAGAGGAGAGGAGGCTCTTCTTCACGCGAAAATGTGCATCGTGACCGTAACAGTCAAGGTGATTATTTAGCTACCGATCTTATCGTCACTTTACAGCCGAGCCGCGCGACCGGCCGAGTAACGAACGTACGAGGAACGAGAGGCGGGACGGAGGAGAGATGAGGCAGAAGAAGAGGAGGAGAAGAGAGGAGAGTACCTCGAGGCTCTTATTTATTGAAATCCA
Source organism: Tiphia femorata (assembly GCA_944319695.1). NCBI lineage: Eukaryota > Metazoa > Arthropoda > Insecta > Hymenoptera > Tiphiidae > Tiphia > Tiphia femorata. Next base: position 7,589,099 of record OX090899.1, read on the forward strand.
AGGAGGAGCGTCTTACACGCGGGGCGGTCTCCGAGTGATTTTCGCTCTTGCCCTCTCTGCAGCAACGCTCCGAAGCTGAAAGTTGAAAATGAAACCAGTCGGTTATTCTACCTCACCCTCTCCTTCGAAAAGGAGGAGGTCCCATTGACCGTGAATTAATGTCAGCCATCCGTGTTTTATCTCGCGCTCTCGATTATCGAGCCGTTTCTAATTTCCGCTTATAACGTTCTCGTTTGCATTCATCGCCGTTATCGTAACGTATCGGAGTTAATCTCACGCGTTGCTTCGCTTTTCTTGTTTCAGGTGAGTAGATCAAGGCGTAGTGGAGGCGAGAGCGCGGTAAATAGTCGCGACGAGGGTACCGGAAAGGGGTAAGTCGAGAAAAAGGAGAGGAACGAGCGAATCTCCAGGGTTTATCCTTTGGTATTGGATAGATCGTCTTTAATTATTGTCTTAATGCCACGCACGAATCATTCGAACGTGGATGATTCGATGTCATTGTAATCCTTGGAGAATTCTTGGCACGCGTGCGTCGTATAATTTTGTTTAAAGGTATTTACATACAGGTAACGATCTTGTTCAAACGAATACACATATAGCATGCAATGGAGCATCGTGACGTACCTGCGTAATCAGTTTTGGACCGTACTCCGTAACGTTGTAACCGCTTAACATCGTATTTATTTTTTTTTTGGTTTGACTACATAGGGCAGTGGTCGGTAAACATTACTCAACAGAGCTAAATATCGACAGTACAATGATTGACATTTTTTTTTGAGTGGCATATTTTTAAAACTTAAAATGTATAGGTAGGCAATTTTATCTACATCCTCGTGGCGTTAGACACGTCACTCTCTTAAAAAATAGACTTGCCAATCACACTGTATGTGCGTGGTATTTTGTGGTACAGCCACACTCAAGAGAGAAAAAAATGGTTGGGTTTACTATAATCTCACTATATTTTATAGTTAAATTTGGCGTCAACCATATTTTTATAGTTCACTTAACCATACAAAATATAGTAGAATGAACGATTTATACAAATTGTTATATCATTAACTATTACCTTTGCTCTTGTTACCATATGTATAATTAAATGAATATAATTAATGTATGAAATATTCTGGTAATATTAACTATATAAAATAGGTACTTTTCTTACCATTATATACTTTCAACCATACTATATTTTTAATTGAAATAACCATAATTTTTGGTAAAAACATAATATAGTTGGTTATACTATGCCTCTGTCGTAATTATTACCGACATTGTGGTAACATTTACCATAAATATGATATTTCCAACTGTAAATTTGTTACTTTGCCATTATAGTTAGATATATCATATACTTTTCTCTGAGTGTACCGCAGCTGCAATCTCCATTCTGCTCAGAGAATAATGACAAACCGATTGAACGGTTGAATCCTCGCGCCGAATCTGAACACAGTGGGTCGAGACAAAATTATTACGCGACTATGGAACGTTACGATGTTACGTTGCACGCCTGTACCCACCTTATAGAAAATGCCGCGAGACTGATTTTAACTTCACCATGCGGCTGTCGGTAGCGCGCGCATCTTACACGTGGGGAGGTCGAGAGCTGTCGATAACGAGTAATACCGGAAGCTTTGGGCCGACACGGGAGAACATAAAGTCGACGCGCCGGCAGCAGCAGGTTGCAAGGCGCAAAGTCGTTGGTGAATCGAAGACGACCGTATCGCTACACCTTCTCGAGTGTCCGTGCCGCGGGAACTTGACGCGTGTGCGTGGAGGGTAGGTCGACCAAGCTTCGTTGGAGAAATCGGCACTAGTAGCAAAAATGGAATTACGTAAACGAACGATTGAGAAAAAAAAGTGTGCGAGTAAAAGCGCGCATTCGCGTATTTACGACCCTCGGTTACAATCGAGAATTGAATTACTTCGTAACACTTTGATAGTCATAGTGATCACATGTGACTGTGACTCGTTTTTCTTGTGATACTCCATGGTGATTTCCACCCTCGATTACAATCGAAAATTGAATTACTCCATAACACTTTGACAGGCATAATAATTGCATGTAACCGCGACTCGTTTTTTCTGTGGCGCTCCACGGTGGTCACCGGTGGACTTTCAGAAAAATCATCAAAAAAATGATGATTATCCTACCCGCAATTTGCAGCATTTGAAAGATCACGTATTAACAACAAAAAAAATACAAAGTGCGGCGCCACACAATTAGCGTGGCAGTGAAAGTGTAATAAGTCACTCCGTTTACGGTCGTGCCTAAAAATCGACTACGTCCTCGAATCGGTCCCAAAAAGGCATCTTCGCTTGTCTTTCTCGCCACATTTCACGCCAAGTTCACCGCACTAGCTACCGAGTATTTATATCCGTATCCTCCGCTCGAAATCCCTTTCCAGAATACACGGAGAAGAGGGATACCATTCGCACGAGCTTCGAATCGCGGGTAGAGAGGCGAGGAGACGATGCTTCGCGCCGATAGTTAGAATAATCTGGCGGACTCTTCTACCAACCGGTCATCGATTCGCAATGTATCCTCTCTCTCGCTCGCCATGCCGTCGTAAGCTACGGGCGTTAAACCGGCCTCAGGCTGAACTCAGTTACGCGTTCGTACCCGCGGCTTGCTCCAGCAACAGAAGCAACACCGGCAGCAACGGCCAGAGGCATCCCACTACCGTCTACCTCTTACTATCGCCACGTTCACCGCGTTCACCGGCGCAAATTGTCCTCCGCATAAAATGTTGCACGCACAATCTCGACTCTCCTCCTTCACCTTCTTCCTCCTGCTCATCCTACCTCGACCAACCCACCACCGGCAGAACCTGCAACGATGCTTTTAGTGGGACATTAAACGGGAGAACGGATGGTGGCCACGTGCACCTCAAGGTAGCTCGTTAACGAGAGTAATTTATGAAATAAGAAAAAGTAGCGCGCGCGCGAGACCGCGGAATGAAGATATTAAAATGTTCCTGGGACGCGCGACGTCGGTGGTGGTGGGATCCCTCGCGAGAGTACCCTAGAGAAATTAATAGTCTTCGTTTCGTTGGTAATTGTGAGGCCCTTCCTACGTTCCACATCCTTCTCTCGATCTTCCTCTCGCTCGGCCCCACCGACGTGTTCTTAATGATCCTCCTAGATGGTACGTTAACATTTACGCGAGAGAACGATAAGGAGAGAAACGCGAGAGGAGAGAGACGAGCGTGTTAGGATGCGGTGAACGAAGTAATTTGTAGGGAGAGGATCGTTCGAAATTCATAGAAGCTCCTCGGGTGCCTCTTAACGCGCCGAGGGGGGTATGAGGGAGAAGGAAGATTCCACCTTACCGCCAACAACGAATGATGATAAAAACGGACGGTTAAACAAACTACCTTGGGGATAAAATCGACAAGTACACCGCCACCGTGCGCGCGATCTTTTCTACCGTACACCACCGTCACGTGTAAATCTTACCTTACGATCTCCTCGTCCGTATCGCGCGAGGTGGAACCTCGCGCAGGTTGTAGCGAGAGGTGAAACTCGAAGAGAGAAAAGAAAAAACTGGGAATCGTTATTGTTGAAGATATCCGAAGGTACGAGGACGCGACGAGCCTCCGCGTACCGCGTAGGTGAGGAGAGATACTAGAGAGACGATAAGGGGAAACTAGTTTAAGCGCGATCCTCTTGTCCCGAAGGAGTCGAGCAAAAAGGAGAAGGAGAGCGCGGGAGTGCGGTTACTGGTGAACAGGATGAGAAGCAAAGAGAAAGAGAGAGAGAGAGAAAGGACCGGTAGGAGAAAACGAGAGAGAGAGAGTGACAAGTTTCTAATTATTTTACGCGAGCGAGCGCGCAGCACGAGGCAAGAAAAAGTCGAGGGAGGAGGAGAAGCGAGAGAGAGAGAGAGAGAGAGAGAGAGAGAGAGAGTAGCACCAGAGTCGGTTGTTATTAATATTGTTAAGGTCGAAAGGCAGATAGGTGGAGAAAGGAAGAGGAAAAAAAGATCCTCGGGTAATTGCAGATGTGGCTGAGAGCGGACAGGGTGAAGGATAGTGCCATTTGTTATAATCGTTGATAAGCGTAGGGTAGGAGGCTCGAGCGAAGAAAAAAACTTCATTATACATATATTATTACACTCTATCGCACTTTGTATCTTAATATCGTAGCGTGCAGAATGTACGCGAGCATATTTCACGCTCGCGTTAAAGCCCAAAGTTGGCCGCACTCGATGGGATCCTATCATAGTGGTGGAGAACTATCGATAGTACTGTCGATATTTTCGATAGTTGGGACTATTGAAAACAATCGATAGTTTACAATCAACTATCGATAGTTTTCGATTATTCAGTCTGATTTCGCATTCGCCATTAGTTTCCTAACAAGACGATTTGAACTTCGATGCTTTCATTTCAAACCTTAAAGGTTTAATAGTACATTTTTTTTATAGTGACGAAAGGTTTTTATTTTCAAAAATTTAATTTTTGTTGTTGTTGGGTAAGTATATTATTGCACGTTTTCCAACACTAATTGCATTACCGCTTATAGTGAATTCATCAATACTTGAAAAATTTAAACAGAAGGTTCACTTTGATAGACAAGGGACAAATTATTATTCCTTCTAAAACCAAAGACGGATTGTGAAAATTTAAAAAAAACTTGTATTTGTAACCAAATTTAAGGTTTTTACTCGATTTATTCACTCTTAATATTATGTTTGTCTTTTTGAATAATTCATATTTAAATAATGTGATCTTTAAACTGAATTCACACTAAAAACCCGAATGATTATTATTTTCTTTAACAAACTCGCTATAATGAAAACTATCGATAATAATCGATAGTCTAGGGTTCAACTATCGATAATTATCGATGGCCGCGACTATTGACAGTTCTCCACCTCTATATCCGATGGATGATCCCAATGACGATGGGCGCCTACCGACTCTCAACTCCATTTCTCCTGGAATACGTCGCAATAATTGCAGCTGGACGATTACCGCGGCTGGAAGAGTAGATAAACAGTTCCGAAAGAACGTCCAGCACCGGGTCAGTCCATAAATCAGGAATCGTCGGACGTGTGGACGGTCCTCGTCGGTATGGAGATTAAAATTGCGCACGCGCATGCGCAATTACTTTTCCGAAGCTCCTTCGAGCGAGATGAATCTCCGCGCTTTCTTTTCACCCTTCTTCTTAAGTATCGTTCACACGAGTGGTGCCGTTTCGGTTGCGGGACTGTTGCAATTTTACTACGGAAAGCTTGTCACGACTGAATCAAACGAGACCTCGTGGTACCGGGCTCACGAAGGTCGCATCGTACCTTAATATGACAAGAACTAAATTGTAAAATATGATCCTTTCAAATTTCAAAGGTAGATATATTGACAATGGAATAACGTGGACGTTAATTTGATAGGGCTTACGGATACAGTTTTCATGCGAAAGTGCCTGGAGGCTACGGTAACCCTAAAAGGACCCTGACCACGAGTTGCAAAGCAACTTCTTATGTGAACGATACTTTATTCTTCTTCGTTCGTCCGAGGCTTGTTTCCCCTTCCTTTTTCCCTCACTCCGCCTCTATCGTCCAAGACTCTAGTATTGATTAATGGGAGCGAGCACCATAAATTTCACGACACGCTCTCGGTCCTGGCGTCTCTCTCGCTTTCTCGTTCTCCACGTAGGTAGACGAAGGGCGAGGGTGACTCGACCGACGATTGATTCAAATTGATTTCGACGCTGTTCCCGTTCGATCGCAGATAGGCTATACGCAATTCGCCGGACCCGTGCTATCCTCCGGGGTCCGATGTAATTGCACGTGGAATAATTAGCATGGAGAAACGAAGCCGGTGAGGGTGGCTCGATGGAATGAGGGACTAGAGGTACTCGAACGAGAGTAAAGATAGACGAAAGATCCGCGAGGGTCTACTCATAAATCAGAAATTGCAAGGGAAGGGAGAAAAGGAAAAGCGCGATGCAATCGTTTTTTCACGGTAAAGGAAGCTGCGAATGTGGAGACACTCCTTGTTTAACTCTTCACAAGCTTGGTGGTACAGGTGAAGTAGTACCTTTCTTGGATCTTATTCGGCACGGTGGTATTTAAATTGTACCGTCAAACGCAAATCTCTCAGATGCTGCACGAGTACTTAAAAAACGTGTTTTGTGTAGTTTTTCTTAAACCAATATAAAAATATGAATATTTTTCAAGTTTCAGTTCTTGTGCAGGTTGGGTAAAAAATAAGTGAAGTTGCTGTGTCAGCGTGTGTTAAGTGATTTACCTTTGGAACAGTGGTAGAGTTACTCAAAATTAAGAATAAGGCTTGTTGGTCATTAGTATATGAAAATATATGAGATCGGGCACGTTTGATCGAGACGACCATTAAAGCACGAGTAACGCACAGGCAATTCACTGGTCGTGACAACCAACCAAGTGCATTGAATTAAATCCATACGACCACAGGGTAAGCAAATTTCCTGGCAACAAGTCGTAGTTTGACGGTCTCCACGATCCTGACAATTTGATAACTTCGAAGTCGACGCATTTAGGTGCCGAGAATTTGGTCACTGTACATGGATGCCTGATTTTTCTTCTTCCGACGACTGGTCATACTGATAATACTGTATATTTAAAAAAAGATGTTAATTTCGATGGACTTTCCGACACTTTCCGCGCGCATTCATCAGTAATTTTACAACCTCGATGATCTCAACGTTGATCGAAGCTTCTTACTATCCAAACACTATTACTTTAAGGATTAAGAACCACCGCATCAAAGCACTCACAATGGTTCAAGAACACCAGGCACAATTTTCTTTCCTCAAAATCATCCTCTTCGATCATCTCTCCATCCCGCTCTCTCGACAATTCTCTCCACCCACTTGGACGAGCACGCACGCTCGTTATTAACGAGAGTCCCGATATTATCGAGATTACAAAGCGAAATCGAAAACTATAGATTGCAATTGAACGGCGGACGCGCGTTTCCATTCGAGGGCCGAGTAGCAGGGCGTCGCGACGCTCGATCGTTTCTTACCTCCTGCCATCGAACGGGGGCAATTACCCTGTTGGAGACCCGCTGCTACGGAAAGGAGGATAGATAAGGTTCGGTGCGCGATAACGAACGCCACCATTCATAAATCAGAGGGTGATGCTCCTCTTTCTCTCTTTCTCTACCGGCGAGAACGAGTCGACGATTCGATGGTGGTCGAGACGGGTGAGTTTTTCGGAACGAATGCGTCCGTGGCGTTGGTGAATGCGAGATTAAGTGATTAATGGGAGGACATACGGGCCGTTCATAAATTTCAGAACGCAGCGGGTCGCGCGCGTGAGATCCGTCCGGTGAATCTTCTTGAGGTGGAGCTTGTGTTCGAGTGCGTGGGTGTGGAGTATCATCGAGCACAGGTAGACTTTTCAGGAGGAGTAAAGGTGGAAGAATTGATTTCGATTGAAGGATCCAACGAGGTTGAAATGCTGAGACGTTACTGGCATCCCCAGGACGCGTGCATACGTGCCACCACAATAATCACAATGCCCATCGATTCTGCAGTCGTATTTCACGTTGGCCGGCTGTATTTCACAGGGATAGGTTGGTTCTCGCATCGCGCGAGAATGTTTATTGCGACGCGTTACGCGCGCCGAGGAAGGTGGAGCGCACGTGTGCGTTCGTTACCTCGGGGAGAACAACAATTTTAGGATTTATGCGGTAGGGAATGGGAGAGCACTCGGACCGAGAGAGCATTCTTTCGCAGTTGCACCTTTTTTCACGGCGTCAAATTTAAAGTGCCTTGTTGAGAATTAAAGGGCCACCCTTCCGCGCGTTCACTCGAAGAAGAGAGCTTTTAATAAACGAAGCTTTGCGCCATTACGCGCCTTGGTGATCCCAGGAAACGATAATTCACTCTTGTTCTTCTCCTACGTTTCTTCTTCTATTTCGTTCTTTTTCTACTTCTTTCGCAGGACCTTCCTTCCGATTTTTGCTCGATGGAAAACAAACGCACGCGCAACTAGACGGACTCTCGGAAAACTGTTGTTTGCATTTTCGTCGAGAATAATCGTTTTAGACAAGCGACAAGGACGTCGACGAGGACGCGCATTACTCTGAGAAGGTCCACTGTCGGTAAATAGAATTTTTGAAATTACCTGGCTCTCGAAGAAAACAGTCCGGATGTTTGTAAAATTCGCAATGTCCCCTCGGAGAGGACAATCGAGAGGAATGAATTATTTAAACGTGGCGTTGGGTAAAAGAAGCTTAGAAATCATCGAGCTAATACACTCCTGCGAAATTGCGTGTAAAAACTATTGTGATTTTACAGTGTCAAAAATGCGGATGCACGAGTGGAATGGTACGATTGCACTTTCACTCGAGCAATTATATTCTGTCACCGGTTGTGTGTTACTGCGCTTTTATCACTAGACTCCTCTCTCTTTCTTCTCTCTCTCTCTCTCTCTCTCTCTCTCTCTCTCTCTCTTCACCGCTCTCTCCCAATTAATAAAATCTTTTATACGCGCTCTCATTATTCAGCTTATCGATCCCCTCCTTTCACCGTTGCATTCTTCACCCTCTTTCTCCACTCACTCTCTCTCGCGCGATCCTCTCCCGGTGTCGTTCACTCTCGCCTTCTTTTTCTTCCTCCTTCGCTCCCGGTCTCGATCTCGAGAACTTTGCCCTATCGGAGCACTCGTCCCGTCACAGGGGGGTAAAACGAAGAGAGCTCATCGCGAAGAATTATTTATGGAAGCGAGCGACCGATAAGGAGAATATTTCCGAACGTGACTCTATTCGCAAGAACCCAACCACTTCGGTAAGAGCACGGAGCTGGTGATCAAACCCAGAGTCGAGATTTGCCGAGAAATTGAACGATCCTCGCAGGTTTCGAGGCGGAAAGAGAAATTCCAGCCTCGTAGATTCGCGACGAGATTAAAGTGAAATCAATGCGTTGCGCAAGAGCATGAGAGCTCTTTTACGCTCTCGTTAAGAAGCCAGGCTAATCCTACAAGAGTGGAAGCGCCTTTCCGGCCCTCGATAATAAACTTTCTTAGAGGCGACTTTCCAAGTGCGGAAACACCGGTGACGTAACGAAGAGCTTCTTTAATTCGTTCGAGTTATTACTCAAGATCGCGCGCGGCCCAGCCTCTTTGCTAATCGGAACAGAACGAGACGCGGGAGAATTTCGAGCTGCTCTCATTAGACGACGAAGGCACCTGCGCCCGGTAACGGAGAGGCTACGGGCCAATATCGATCGTCCGAATTAGAGCGAGGACCGTCTGGTCGCGTCTACTTTCGCTCTCGTTTGCCGATTTTACGTCGGTCCATTCATCGCGCTCGGAGCAAGCCTTCGACTTACTATCTCGTATTCTCGATCGACCCGCATCCGTCGGTTTTATACGATTCGGTGAATGAGTCGGCGAGTCATCGTTGCGTGAAAAGAGGGGAGAGGAAGGAGAAGCGATCGAGAAGGATGATCGTGAGGAAGAATTGTGCAGGTCTTATGCTAAGCGGAGAAGGAAAGTCGATTACGAGATCGGTGGAACGCGTTACGTGTCTCCTCGCGCACGGTTATGCATTGGTACGCTCGAGATGTGCTCTCTCTCTCTCGTTCACTCCTCTCTTTGTTTCTCTCGAAGGAGAAACGAGAGAGCGCGGTAAATGGACGCAAGGAGTAAAAGTGAGAGCGCGAAAGCCGAGCGACGACAGGACCCTGCGAGAATAAATAAAGACAAATGTGAGGAGGAGGTGCGAGGGCTTGTGAAATTCCGTTCCGTCGTTTAGTTTAGATCGCGCTCGTGCCAGATCGGTTTCTTTTTACAGGCCAATTTACATTTCTTTCGTCTGGCTTAGCTGGAGAAAAGTATTCCTCGCAGGAAAGAAACAAAAGATAAGATTCAAACATTTTCCTTTAATATGTAGTAAATCTACATTAACCCTTTGCACTCGAAGCTTTTAGTAAACTCGATAAAGAATACAGTATTTGTATTGTTTCCAAAGCGGAGCCCTCGAGTGCAAAGGGTTAATACTATATCATATCGATATTAACTAAAAAATTGTAGATTTGAAATATTAATATTAATATTTAACTAACGTTTGAGCTGATTGAAATTGGCGACGTTTATGTAGAAATTCTCATAACTCCATATGAAGTATCGCGACACGGTTTCGTGACAATTGCAACTTCTGAGATCGGGCTTTGTCGGGGATGAATCAAGATACACCTGAAAGATTGATATTTTCTCTCACTGTTAACGTAAGATTCTTGGGGTGCAAAGTGGTGCAAAATTTGATAGCCCTCGTCTAAGTAAAGTACCCAACGGAAGTGCATTTAGTCTGTAATTCGTAATATTTTAAGTTTTCACGGATAAAATATATAGGCTGCAATTAATATCTCAATAATATATTTCAATCAGCTCAAACGTTAGTTAAATATTAATATTAATATTTCAAATCTACAATTTTTTAGTTAATATCGATATGGTACAGTATTAATATATACTACATATTAATGTGAAATCTTGTTTTTCGTTTCTTTTCTGCCGGATTTTGGCCCACTGTGCGCCGAGCGGAAGATTCTCGAGTTTCCGTATGACTTCTAACGACGATACTTCGCGGAGCGTGGCGCGACCGGTAGTGGCGCCTAGAACGCGTCGCAATAATGTTCGATCATTGAAAGCGTCACATTAGATTCGAGCGAGCACGATTTCACAGAAGAAATTAGCTGGAATGTCGTTAGCCTCGACACGGTTTCGACGTCCGAAGCGACCGTTGTCATCGAGCCCTCGGTTCGCGCCGGTCGTTTGTCGCTCGTTAAGGATCAATTAACGGTCGATCGTCGTTGACACCCGATTAGGCGCACCTTATCTACGTACATCGACCCCAATCGACTAATAAAGTGCAACGCGACGATAGCAGCAGGGCTTCCTTCACAAACGAATTGAGCAATTCCTAAGATTTCTCTCGACCATCTCGATTTAGACACAGTATTAAACTTCGGCCCTCTCGAGCCAACGGCTAATTACGATCTAATTAAGGCGCGGTCTCAGAATGAAGTTCACGCCCTCCACGAATCACCAAGCTTGAGAGTAGGGAGCGCGAAAAGAAAGGAGAAAAATCGAACGTCGAGATATCTTGTTTCTCGCACCTCTCCTTGCCTCTCGATCGCGCGCGTGGTGGCGCAATTAATTTTTTAATGGACCTTTGTGCACGCGGGACCGGTTACAAAGAAGACGGAGAGAAGTCTCGCGTGAGAAAGAAACGAAGCTAGAAAGAGGGAAGAAAGGAGGGTGGATCGTCGTGGCGAGAGAAAAGAGTGGAGAGTGGCGAAGAATGGCGAGGGTGAGGCAGAAAAAGAGAAAGGAGAATGAGCGGTGGGCGAAAGGGGAGTCCCGCTGATGAAACGCCTAATTAATTTTAGCAGGGCCCTCTCGCGCCTCCTCTTCACTCGTCCTGCCTGCGCGCACGCGTGAGACACGCACGAGGGGCGGGTAGGAGAGGGACGACGACGTGTACCACCTAAACCGACAAGGGCTCGTCTATACTTGGCCTCTTGGGGCTATGCTTCGTGGCGAACAGTTGCTCAAAGGTCCCCGAGTGCATCGTATCACGCACGCACGCGGCGCTCCTTCTCTTTCCATTTCTTTCTCTCCTTCTCCTTCTCTTCGGCCTTTTCCGCGCCCACGAAGCACGCGGGCGTATTCGTTCCTCCTTCTCCTCCTTGCACTCTTTCTTCTTCTCGAGTACAGAGAAGTGAAAGCGTTTCATCTTTACTCTCTTTCCAATTTCCGTATTCTTCTTTCTCTCTATCTATCCCTCTTAACTCGATTGTTTTTCTCCTCCGATCTCCTCTCTCGTTAATTATTTCTTCTCTCCTCCCTCCTCACTCGTCTCTCAACCCATGAAATTCCTCGCTCAATTCTCCTTTCTCTCCGTAATACGCGCTACACCTACACCCTCTTGCTAATTCTCGCCACCTCCCTCCTCCGTTTACCCACTACTCCACCACCTCCTTCTTTCTTCTTCTCCCGTTTTGCCTTCGTCGCGACTCTTCGCGCGCGCATCGAGTGATACCAGAGAGACCCGTGGAACGGAACAGAACACTCTTTCATTCGAGGAGCCGAGCCAATCGTGCGTGCATCGCGCGGAACAAGAAACGCGACGGAAGTAGCATTCGCTCTTGATAAAGAGCTGATCGACGAGTGGGTCGAGAAGTGGTGAGTGAGTGGTGGGGAGTCGGTGAAGAAGGGACGTCGAGGAGGTAAAAGATCTTAGTGACGAGAGGAAGAAGGACGCGCTGTGCTTCAGGAGTGTAACTCACTGGAGCATACTCGGTGGAATTTCAGTGAATCTTTCAAATGACAAAATTCTAGGATGAGAAAATCGCGAGTGGAGTGATATGTGGTTCAAGTATTACAAGGGATATTACAACGTGCGAAAGCTGGAGTTGGAATTGGTGAGTGTCGATCGTTTGCTCCGATGAGTTTGATTTCTTTTATTGTTGCTCTTTTCGTGACTATCGTAGGTACGAGTGAAGGAAATTTCGAGCTTCCAATCTGAGTGTAATTAATGTCAACTCCTTTTGGAAGGAGGCTTTCGAAGCAGTAGTCGAGCTTGCTTCATCCTGGAATTCTCGGCGATTGTGTCAGAGAATTTCCACTCGTTAGAGTCGCTCCTTCTCGTCCCCTTTTCCCTTCGTCGAGTTTATCGAAATATTCCGTTGGAATTTCTTCGTCCTCCGCGTGACTCTCTCCCTCTTCTTCTCTCACCATTTTCTCTCGCCGTCGCGCAGATAGTCACCGGAGCCTTTGGGTCTTCGACACGACGATAAGAGGGGCCTCCGAAGGAGGCGCACTAGAGTCTCGTGAATGACGCTCACTGTGGCCGAGACGATCGAGAAGGCGCGAAGAGATAATCCATACCAGTGCCACTCTCTCCACTGTGAACTCTCTACTGTCTTGTCTACGGAAAAATATCGTTCTCGCATATTTTCCAGTCGACGAGGGCTCCGAGTCAATTGAGATTTATCGATGGAGTTGTCGTTCCACGATGGCAAATTGAAATAAGGTGCGCCGTCGAGACGAGATTTTCTAAAGGATGGTTTTTTCTATCATTTGTTTTTTATTTTTTTTAAATGACGTTATGCATCTATAAAGTACAGTTGAAAATCACGCTGCCAAAGTTTCTATTTTTGCATACAAATTTTGAAACTTGTGGAAGGAGAGTAAACACAAATTTCGAATTTTCGTGTATGCACTTGCCCCAGCTCACCTTACTATTGGATCTATGCATAATTCCGTAGCGAAAATTGAGTACATTCTTATCGGAATTTCGCTACAGAATTATGCATAGATCGAATATATAGTCATTTGAAAAAATAAATAATAGAAAGAATCATACTTTAGAAAATTTCGTCTCGACGGCGCACTTACTCCAACTTACCTTATCTTCTTATCGAGGTTCCTTCGTGCGTAGGTCCATTTTTCGCGGCTTATTCGTAGAACGTATGGAAGCTTCGTTCGATGAAGAAACGACTTGAAAAACGAGCGATTTTTTAAGGTCACCCTTTTTCTCGAACGAGTCTCGAAAATAATCTCACCACTTTCCTCTCGCCAATTCCGTCGCGCTAAGTGGCGATCTTTTCAACGACGTCCGACGCGCGTCTCGTCAGGGACAAAGTCACTCATTCGTAAATCAGAGAAATCAAACAGCGTCGCGGGTGTAATTCTCAAGGAATTCGCGGGGTCCTTGAGACACGTTAATTGGATTTCTTTGCCCGCGAGGAGACGCCGGCACGGCTGCTAGAGGCTGTCACTGAGAGATATCGACCCGCGAAAAGACACTCCAGTCATCCGGTGTTTTTCACGGCACGCTTCAGAAAACACGCGCCATTCAAATTTCTATTGCCTTCCATTTAACGTTGCAATTAACAACGACGGAAAATATTTGTCGAAGGTCAACCCGAAGCCTACCTTTTCCAGCTCTATTCAGAGATATTCGTGCTTCGAGCAGACATCTTTACGCAAACTTATTTCTCTCTATTCGACAAGAGATAAACGATCGATCGACTTTTATTCAGAAACTTTGTACCACTTGTCGTTCGTCATTCTGGTACACGTTACCAGAGTAACTTCTTTACTTCTCGCACCTTTACGAATATTTCGCAGCTTCCTCACAGTCGCTTATTTCTACTCGCGTCCACGTTGCTTCCTTCATCTTCGTCGACCTCACCGCTTCACCGTTTCTTCTTCTTCTTCTTCTGCTTCTCTTGCTCCTCCTCCTTCAACTCCTTCTCACCTCACGCTCCTCTTCTTGTTTCTCTTCCTCCTCTCTAAATCGCGTCCGACGACTTGTCGCGCGGCTCGTGACCAGACGCGCTTCTATTTTGGCGCCATTTCGCGTCTCCCCGTCTCTCCGTCCTCTTCGTCTCAACGTACGTGCGAAGATGCTCCTCTCCACGCGCGGTATCCGGTTTCGAAATCGAAAGAGCTCCGTCGCGATTGAGACGGCGGCGCGCCTAATGAGAGCGAAGATAGGCAAGACTAACGGGGTTGCTGCACCACGATCTTCCGCGAATTGTCGGATCGAAGAAGCCTCTCGAGGAATTCGGTGCTTCGTTGCACGTGTGACACGAGAGAGCGTTCTCCGTGGAATTAAACGGAATTAATTAGCACACTGAGAGAAAAGTGTACGATATATCTAACTATAATGGCATAGTAACAAAATTATAGTTGGAAATATGACATTTATGGTAAATGTTACCATGGTGTCGGTAATCACTACGATAGACGCATAGTATAACCAACTATATTACGTTTTTACCCAAAATTATGGTTATTTCCACTAAAAATATAGTATGGTTGAAAATGTATGATGGTAAAAAAAGTAACTATTTTATATAGTTGATATTACCAGAATATTTCATACCTAGTGATAGAACTAACTATATTCACATAGCATATTTTGCTATACATATGGTAACAAGAACAAAGGTAATAGTTAATAATTTAAATCACTTGTATAAATCGTTTATTCTGCTATATTTTGTATGGTTAAGTGAACTATAAAAATACGTTTGACGCCAAATTTAACTATAAAATATAGTGAGACTATAGTAAATCCAATCATTTTTTTCTCTCAGTGCAAGGTGGCAACCAACGATATTAGCGAACGCGCGAAACTCCATAGTAGAAATTTAATCGTGCCTCTCTTACAATTCGTCACCCCTTTATGTTATTTTATTTTCAAAGGCCGAGTAAAATTCTCGCTAATTACCAAGAGATTCTACTAGGAGACTCGCGGCAGTTTCATAAAATTCAAACTTTTTTTTTTTACGTTACACGGACTCGTACGTCTGTCGTAAAACCTATGCGAGGAAGAGTAATTATCGTTCCACCGATCGGGGTGCATCCAACCACCGTGCACCGTACGAACCCTCGATTAATCCAATTCGATTTGTAATCTGGTAATTTCATGCCTGTATGCCTGTCCTACGAACTCCCGTCATTACTCTTCCGCCAAAACCCCATCTCGGCTTGAGAGTACTCTCAAGCTTACTAGAGCACCACTCGACTCTCCTCTTAGGAATGCTACGAGGCTGCTAGAGGCACCGCTAAAGATCGGCTTTACATAAGCGACCACGTGGCACGCGGGCGATCGCTAATTACGATTTATAACGCTGACCCGAGAGAATTCTCTCTACTCCTTCCATTCTGTCCCGAGTGTTTCCTGGCAAGCAGGAGAAGACTCTACCCTTGAAAATAATTACGAGAACGATGCGCGTAATTGCTCGAGGCGCGTAATAGCGGAGGCCCCCAGCAGTGTAGGATAGGTAGCGGCAAAAGCAACGCGATGCTTTCTCGTGCACTGAAAAACTGGTATTCTTAAAATACAAACTTAATAATTCATCCTAATAGATATTCTTAATAGATGAGAATCTTTTCTTATCAATATGACGGTTTTTGGAATATATTCTTAACATTTTATCGACCGGTTGCCGATTAATCGGCTTTTTGTCGACGATGCTCATTGGCCGATAGTTTACTAATGGTTCGCCATGGGAACCGATACTTCGTTATCAATTATGGAGATAGGATTTGTTAGATTCTACCGTAAGCTCTACATTGGCATATAATATTGAAAACGGTACATGGTCGACGAATGAATCAATAATCTTTGAACATTTCTGTATCTGCGGCCGAGCGGCCGGTGAGAAGCGCATAGAATGTTGAATCGCTACCGGTCTATAAAGTGTTAATAATCCATCTGCATGTCACGACACAATGCGTGTCGATATTCGGTTAAGTTAGGTTATACATCGCGTGCGGCACATGTCGATGCCTGTATCTTGTTCCTCTTGCAACTCTGCGGAATTTTGTGTACTATATTATTTTGTGTGCTGTGTTGTGCGAAAAGTATGGATAAAGAAGTGACGAAGTGGCCAGAAGAAGAGGATTTCGGCGATTTAATAGATATATTCACAAGTAATAGAAATACATATGAATTTTAACTTTCTCTCGTGACTACATTTCTCAAAATTCCGATTTCAAGATATGGATAATTCAATTTTCAACAATATAAAGAGTGAAGCATTTCATTAAGAGTTTTGTTTCCAATAATTATATACGAAATATATCCATACAAATCTTTTACCAGGGTATGTTAAGAATATCCTCTTAAAGATATTTGATTAGAGGAATCTGTTTAGAGCATTCTACTCTTAAATTAAGAAGATCCCCTTGTTGCTTATTTTAGTAAGAAATGTTCTAAAATTCAGTGGTAAACTCTTAAGATGAGAATGCAATTTTTTCAGTTTGCAAGATGCGGTGGAGAGAGGAACGGGAGGAAGAAAAAAAATAATTATCGCGCGCTAGTATGGTGCCTCGGCACCGCTGAGAGAACGTACGTTTAAAGGCGAAATGGCCGATATACCATAAGAAGGTTACGTCTGAATTTATCGGACGGCGGCCTACTCTTGGTACGCGTCGCGCCGTTGCGGTATGTTGCCGGTGTGTCGATCCGGTGGTGCGGTGCGCGGTTTGCCGTGTACCTCGCTCGTGCCCTCGAGAAGTGGATTAGGAACATTTGCCTTGTGGTGCGCTCGCGAGAGGCTCCGTTTGTGCGCACGGTGACCTCCATAGAGGTAGGCGTTTAGGTGAGCGCTAAGAATCGATTCTTAAAAAAGGAGGATCGTGCAAGCGTGACGATCGACCCTATTTCGATGGACGGAGAGCGTCGAACGGATTTATGCGCTTAGACTTGGCTAATCGATGATCGTGATATTGTCTCGATGACGAATTTTATTGACAAACTTGACGGAATCACCGGAAAACCCTTATCTCGATTAAAGAAGTCAGGATAAGAGCGCTCTTTAGTTTCACTCGAGACTTTACTTGCATCGTCTAGAGAGCCTTAAATAAGAGTGACGACAAGGGGCTGCCACTTCTGATTGATCCGCCATTTTCGATCGGTTTCATCGGACCTCGATTTATTGTCGTAATATTCACGATTCGGTAATACAATTCTTCGTCCATTTTCAAATTTTAAACGAACTGTAGCAGATTTACGCAATAATTTTGAACGCGTATCATGAAAATATTGAATATGACCTGTGGCAACGGAATCAAACTTGTTAACTGAAAACGTATGTAAATTAACATTACTCATATTATTAAAATAAGGACTGCAATGTCTATGAATATTTTCCAACCGTAAAAACATTTCAAATCTTGGTTTCATATTACAACACTTTCAGCCTCCCGTCACTTTTAGATTAGAGGTGTGCGTGAATTACACTTTTCACACATAGAACAGAAAGGACGCATAGAACAAAGAGAGCATATCTCTCTTTTTCTCTCGCACGATTTCGATACAACATGGCGGAACGTCACTCTTGTCGTCACTCTTATTTAAGGCTCTCTAGCATCGTCGAGTAAGGGATAAGCGCGACTTTTATTTAATTTGGCCATTTTTTCCCCACACTCATTGCGTAGTTTCTTTTCGTTTTTCTCAGAATAGTTATACCACGTTACTTTCAGTATCGGACAGTAGCTGAGCTTGCGTTCACAAGGACGTCCAATGAGAAAACCGAGCGGAGGCGACAGTTGTTCTTGCCACGCTTTCCAAAAAAAAAAAAAAAAAGAAAAGAGTAAGGGATAAGCGCGATGTGAGACAAATAAGCGAGTGGATAAACTCAGCTTGTTTTTATTTTACCAGCTTTGCAAAAGCGACCTCCTCAGGCGTGCGCATTCGCCTTCGTTTATCTATTTCTCATCGGAGAGAACTTTCTTCGAGAAATCACACGCGCTCGAGGGCATCTGTTGCTCGAGTAAGAACGCGAACGAGGAGATAAGAGGGCAGCTGACGATTTCCAGAAGCAGCCCAAATAGTCTCGCACTTCACACTCCGATGCATCTCCTCGTAGTAGGGACTCTCGAATCGTGTCGATTCTTCGGCTGCGTGCGAGCTCTAACGTGAGATCGAGATTCTTCGATGGCATGCCACTTCCCTCGTGTTACTCTCCTCGTCGTCTCTCTCTTGCGGCGATAGTAAAACTTTTATCGTCGGGATCGCGAGCAGAGTATTAACCCGCGGATACCAGAACAGGAGGAGGAGAAAACGGAGTAATCCTGCCAGGTAACCACGTGCTGCATTTACTGCACTGTACTGTTATGGTCGTAAAGTCCAACGGTCCGTGACCGTTCGATTTCGATGGAGGCACAATAATGCAAAAGGAGCCCGACGCCGAGACCAGCCCGGATCGTGTGCCGTGGTCGTGCCACGAGAACGTCAAAGTGTTACAGTTCGTGGGACATTGGGCCAGGTATATGCGAGCCCATTGTGAAATTCGATATTTCCAAAGGTGCACCAGGGGTAAAGGACGATGAAGGGTGCTTCCTCGATTTTAGTCCACGGAACTTCCACGAGCAAATTCCAGCTTCGAAAGTTTCGTGATCGATCTTCGAGGACTTTTTAACCCATTGCCGCAAACGACGGCTATTGCCGTCAATTTTTTTGGCGATATGTAGGCAAACCACGGCTATAAAAAGTTGTGGCTACGAAAAGTGTGCGGCAATGGGTTAATCTCTTCAGTACCGGGATTCTGTAACTCCGTAACGACAGATGTCGCTATCGTTGTCCACCCATGTCGATGATTATCGCAAAAGGTTATTCGCTAACTCAGTGGTTCTTAACCTTTTATTGTCCAGGGACCACTAGGTAAAACTTATTTTCTTCAGGGATCTCCTCGTAGTTAGCATTTTCAATGGGATATTTGGGCCTGCATTTGCTTTACTAATTGCGAAATTCTGGGGCTAATGTTACTTAAAGCGATGATATTGAATACGAGCATGTATAACAGCCCTTTTCAACGCGCGGACCACTTCTTGTATTCTGACGGACCACCTGTGGTCCGCGGACCACAGGTTAAGAACCACTGCGCTAACTAGTAGTCAACGACAACTCTCGATAATCTAAATCGTTACATTCCGAAAAGCGTCGAGGCCAGTAAATATTTGACAATTCTGTACTGAGGGAACGATGTTTAGTTACATAATATAATTGTACCTTAACCCTAACCTTTTGCGATAATCATCGATATTGATGGATAGCGATATTTGTCGTTACGGAGTTACAGAGTCCCGGCACAGGGACAAATTTATTTAAGCTGGAATCAAGTCGGCATGAATTGTTAATTTATTCACTTAATATCTTGTTCAATGGCGATTCGTCGACAACGTTAACGATGATCAAGGAACAAGGCAGAAATGGAAAATTTGCGGAAAGAATAATAATAAGAAGTGTTACAGTAGAAAAGATATAGTTCAACAAGAAACTAAATGTCCACATATGTGGCCAAGGGCGTCAAGAGGTTAAACATTCTCCGCGTACTGATATTTTTAAGAAGTCACGTGAAACGAATTATGTATTGAAATATTAGAAGTTAAGAGGAGGGGATTTTTCATCCGTGGATTTATTTTTGTAAAGCGACAATATGGGGATAGAAGCACTGTAGTCGAGTAGAGAGACGTAAGGCAAGTTGCAATAAAAATTGGATTTGTATTTTTATCTCCGTAATTTCTAATCTTGAACTAAAGTTTAAAGGCGTTAGCGAAAGAAGGACCCCTTTCTCTATCCAAAGAAATATTTACGAATGTACTGACAATGACTTATACAACTAGAATTCTTGATGCAAGCTAAGCTAGACTTCGAAGGGAAAACGTTTATCGGAGAACGAAAGTTAAATAAATATTTCAATCCCCTCTAACATCGGTATTTCATTTCTACGAAAACTAGCAGTTTTAACGGACAAAAGGAAACTGTTACTCAGCCGGTCCAAAATTAGAGAAACATTCATATTGCGAACCGAAGATCAGTTACTGATTTTTATAACACGATCAAAGATTCTTATTGGTAACATAAACTGAGCAAGAGTGTCAGCAATTGCTCCGATACTTTCCAAAATACACAAAGTCTACTCCATGATGTCTTACCAATGGTACGCCAACGATATTATCGGGTCAATTCCGCGCTGCTGTCGATACAATTAATCCACCACTTTCGCGATACCTTCCGAAGTGTACGTCCGACAGGAAGGCTGACTTTTAGTTTTCATCGGTGGACAATGGAGAGAAATATGCGAGCGGTGAAACTCATTCGGCTCATTATACCCGAACGAATCGTTACACTTTATGGCCGTAGCGCCCCATTGTTCTATTGTGCGAGTGGCGCGTCGTGCGATCCGTCGATATTAATTCGGTCGACCGTACGGCCTGTTAATTACTCGAGCCAGTCGCGTGGTGCATTTCTCGGAAAAGTGGCATGCGGTAGTTTTGCTTTATGGAGCTCTCCACCGATTGTTGTCTCTTTCTGTAAACGTCGATGATGGACCTTTTGCACCCGCGGCAACTATCGACCCACGGCTTCCTCGTAAGCAGGCTGATCTAGTAATCTCCTCCAGCAGCAATAACGATTATTATTATTCCTATTATTAATTCCAAGAAAAAAAAATCATCAAGGTGTCCACACTTTTCTCCGAAGCGCCAGACGTGTCCATTTTAAATTCGACTTTCGAATCAGAATGGAAATATATATTTTGTCGTTTCCACGGAAATTCGCGCGTGCTGCTCTAAGAAAAAAATTAATATTGTTGATTTTAAGCGTAAAGCATCGAGTGGAATGATCTCGTGGAATCACCGAGATGCGCGGTACGTTAATACTGCGTAATATATATTTTGTCGTTTCCACGGAAATTCGCGCGTGCTGCTCTTAGAAAAAAATTAATACTATTGATTTTAAGCGTAAAGCATCGTGTGGAATGATCTCGTGGAATTACTGAGATGCGCGGTACGTTAATACTGCGAAAGTATCGACAAAATCTTTTTCATTGCTCACGCGAAACAATGTCTCGGGTATCCGAGTAATCTGTGCTACTTTAGAATCGTAGAAAACGCAGTGAGTGAATTCGAAGAAAGCACCTTCTTTTTTTCGATAAGCCTCTTAACGTTTGGTTGTCCACCACCACTACTACTGTGAACATCCCACCGTAGAAGAATGTTCACGCGACGCTAGGAGATAAGAGACGAAAGGAAATCCTTCGTGTAAACAGCTCGTAGTAACAAGGGACGACAGAGGGGGTGACTTCGGTCGTGCTGGCTTCCCTTCGTGGCCGCCAGAGTGCCACTGCCCGCGTGTTGTAAATTCTCGTCAACCCTGCTTAGAAGTTAGTTAGTCCTAAGTACCTGCGCCGATCGGAACGCGCATGTGTATCGACCTACCACCGTTCTACGACACTCACGTGTGTTAATACGAAAAGTCGCGCGAAGTCTGTTTTATATCTGCGATCGGTGGTGAAACTTTTAACATTTAACGTTTTACTCTCAAGTGCATAGTTGAACGCGGAAGCTGCACGATACGAGTAGATCCTCGTAGGACGTTTTTATCGAACGATTTTAAATTAATTAGAAGAACTAAAGGGTCTCGAGAGGATAAATGGATTTTTAAAGTGCGTGCCCTCGGAAGATTAAATTTCTCATTTCGTCCAGGATCTTTTAACCGAAAGTACAATACTCCGAGTGATGTACCTTTTTATCGTGACGTTAAATCTTAGCATCGGCAGGAGCCATTGACTCTTTAAATTTTAAATCGAGCCTCAGATTTTGAAAACTCGTCGAAAAGTGTTCGTCGAGCGTCGACGAGTGCAGATCACAATGGTAATTGCACGTAACAAGAGTAACTCAAAATAGACGCGAGACGTTGCCAGGTCGTTTCGCGTAAACAATCTTTTTTTTTTATACCGCGTTCGTTGATTCCGGAGAAATCGCGTAGGTACCTACGATCGTTCCACAATTGATATGATAATTCCTGGAGCCTTGTGATGTGCGTCGAGGAGTTCTCAAGCTGTTTCAAAACATCGAGGAGGATTCCGCGAAATTGTAGCAGGGCCGTGCTCTTGGACGAGCGCGTTCAGGTGAGGGGAGCAGAGCAAAGCTTGCCATTCGGATTTCTCAATCGAAAGTGCATTCACTTTTGCGCGCATCATTGTCAAATTAACTTTCTATTTCAGTTGAAAATCAACTTTCATGCGTATTTATATAGACAAATTCGGTGTCGCACTGAGAGAAAAGTATATGATATATCTAACTATAACGGCATAGTAACAAAATTATGGTTGGAAGTATCATATTTATGGTAAATGTTACCATAATGTCTGTAATCATTACAATAGAGGCATAGTATAAACAACTATATTATGTTTTTACTCAAAATTATGGTTATTTTAACTAAAAATAATAGTATCTTTGAAAATATATAATCTTAAGAAAAGTAACTATTTTATATAGTTAATATTACCAGAATATCTCATACATAGTGATAGAACCAACTACATTCGCATAGCATATTTTACTATACATATGGTAACAAGAACAAAGGTAATAGTTAATAATATAACCATTTGTATAAATCGTTCATTCAACTATATTTTGTGTGGTTAAGTGAACTACAAAAATATGTTTGACGTCAAATTTAACTGTGAAGTATAGTGAGATTATACTAAACTCAACCATTTTTTTCTCTCAGTGCGATACTCTATGTTTCGATAGCTCTCTCGGTATTCGAAGTTGCGTTATTTAAAATTCGATCTTTCTCGTTCGATCTCTCTCATTGGATCTTCGAATCCTCCGTGACTTACGAAGCGTTTAGAGGTGCGCGCAAATCGCGAGAATCACGCGAATTCTCGCGGCCCTCGCGCTCGTAAATCTCGTCACGTGAGCCGTTCCTCACCCCCGTCACCTCTGCTCGGCTAATACGCGGAAGTTGGTCGAGAACCTCCGTGGAATCGGAGGATGCCAAAAGGGAAACACACGAATGGACCTGCCGCGTATCGATCGAGCCTCTTAGTCGGCGTTCATGCACTTTTCCAATTTTTTTTTCCAACCATCCAGACATTTACCTTTAAACTACCACGAGGGATTCCTTAAATTAACGGTCGATTTCGGGATAAAATCGGTAGGTAAGAAACGAGCCGTGAAATTCTATTGTGCCGCCTAGAGTCAGGTACGAGAATTAGTACTGTCCCATGGTATCGTTCCTCGAAGCGGGTAATTACATTGGAAGTCTCAATTTACTAAGAATCGCTGTTAATGGAACTTCTCACTGTAAAAGTCTGTCCTGAGATAGAGTCGCCTGAAAGCGTTAGAAAAGTTTCTTACAGCTTCAATAATAATCTATCTAGCCATTACATTAAGTTTTTGAAATTACATTTGACTTTTCTTGTTCCTTTAAATCCGCGTACCATCTTCCACTCCTTCATTCTTCTTCTTCTTCTCTTTCTTTTCTAAACAATTTCGCACCTCGTCCCTCGTCTCGCATCCTCGCGCACTTTAGGCTCAATATGCACCTCCGCGTTTTATTTATAACTTACGCGCTCGAGGCGCGAAGTGGCTCCTTAGGCGTCGCGGCGCCGCTTCTTCATGCACGCATGCACTGTCTCTCTCTCACACATATACGCGCTCCACTCATGCATCCAGCTTCTTCTCGTGCAAAATTGAGCAAGTTGGCGCTCGGTCAAGAGACGGTCTGCGAATGTCCGACGATATTCTCGATTCTGTGAAACGCAAGGATTGTGTCTCCTCTGGGTGGAAGTTCCTCGCGCGTGCGTGCGCGCGCACGCGTGCATGAGAAGGCGCACGTACGCGCCGGTGAAGCAGAGAGATTGGATGGAGAACCGGAGGAGAGAGGAGCGTTTGAAGTTATTTTGAAAACTGGGCTGGTGCATTGACCGAATGGCTCACTCTCTGTGACTCTCTCGTATTCGGTCTGCCGACCGTCTTCTCGCTTACTTTCCGAGAATTCGAATGACAGAGAGGATGAGAAGGGATGAGGCTTGGGTGCCACCTGGCTTCCCACAAAAACCAGTCCCTTTCTCTCTCTCTCTCTCTCCTTCGCACCTTCTTATCCCCCTCTCCCTTACGTTCTTTCTCATTTTCTCGTTGCTTCCTTCGTCCCTCGCGCGTCGATCTCACCTTTATTTAAGAGCACATTTCGGTAGGGACGCGCGAATCGTTTGAAAATTATTCGAAAAGTAGATGATTAAAGATGAGGATGGAGATTTCTTGAATAGTGGACAAACTACGAGATTGAAATCAAATTTTTCTTACATCCAACTTTCGATAACGAGCTTGGACCCTAGGGAGCTTCCTTCTGTTGAAAACCAAATAAAGAACGGTGCATTTTTGTGTCGCAAATATCGAATTTACCATTAATTGAAAAGAGTTTAGTTCCAGCGAGAGCTAGACGTCTTCTGTACATATTCTGCATGATTTCAAGTCGGTGCGATCGTTCGTTCCTGAGATATTACAGTTACCAGGGTAGAAAAAGAAAGATTTTTGAGAAAGTCGCTTTTGAAATATTTTGTATATTTTTTCTGTACGCAAAAACAATACCTACTATTAATCAGCTGTTCCACGAGTTACAAACTTGATACGTTAAGCTCCAAAAAAACACGCGATAGAACAAAATTGTGATCTTTTGAACCGCAAAATTAACTCCTTAACACTTTGACTGCCACGCCGATTTTCCAGGCTTGCCCCTGCCGCCACACTTTGCATTTTTTTGCGTTCTTTTTTTAATGCTTTTTTTTGTTAACATACGGCCTTTCAAGTGCTGTAAATTGCGGTTATAGTAGCATAATTCATCATTAATTAATCATTTCTTTAATGATTTTCGTAGAGGTCACCTGCGACTATTATGGAGGAAAAACAAATTGCGATCACATATGACCATTATCAATCAAGTCAAAGTTAACTCCAATCGAACTCGTTAGTCATTTCGGAATTTCGATGAGTCCACGTTCGTCAAGTACGTTTCAAAAAAGCATCCCGAGTGAAGACGATTCCGCGTTCTCGGCGAAGTTTCTGAGGGCAGGGTCCCTTACGAGCTCCGCAGATAGGAAGTGGATCGGTTATACGTCAGTCGGCATTCCTCCGATGACTAAGGGCCGCGTGACGGCACTGCTGGTTGCTTAGGCTCCCAGACGACAGGGCAAGGTCGTTGTCACGACCCTTCTTTTCTCTCGCTCTCTCTGTCTCCCTCTCGCGTCTCGTAGAGAACCCTCTTAAAGATGTCAAAAGTATGCTCGTTAAAGGCGCCAGTCACTTCGAAGTTGGCGGCTCGCGTACGTGCGCGACTCGCGCTCGCTCGTCTCGTAGGTGTGCACTCTTGGATGCGGTGGCGGTGACGGTGGTCGTAAACGTGGTTTAATGCGAGTGTCCATGACCAGGGTTTATCTCGCATTCGTCAATAGAAAGACCCTCGGAAGAACGCCCGGGGGAAGAAGGGGCCACGAGAAATTCCTCGAGGAATTTTTTGAGGGATCGAGGATCTTAAAAGAAATTGTATCTCCTCCGAAAGCGAGCACGAGACCTGGGTGAACCTGGCAGCTAACTTTAATATATCGAAATTGTTTTGTTTTTTTGCAATCTTTGTACCTCTCTTGTTTTCGTTTGTACTTCAAAGGGTTCGGAGATAGGCAATTTTGAAAAATTTACAAGAGGTAACCTTTTTGTTTTTTGAGATATCTCAAATCGCCATTTGAAAGGGCGTCGTTTGTACCCGTTTGTACCCCTTTTCTTTTCGCTTGTACCTTAAAAGGTTCGGAGATAGAGGTACTTCGAAATTTGAAAAGCGGCTCAGTCTGTCTATGGAGATTGATCTATCTAGAAAGCCTCACTACATCCTCACATTTAGATTATTGGTTTATTTGCTTTATTTGCTTCGTAAAGCAAATAAACCAATAATCGAAACTTAAAGGCACATTGAGGCTTTCTAGATAGATCAATCTCGACTTGTAAATTTTTGAAGTATCTCTATCTCCGAACGCTTTGAGGTACAAACGAAAACAAGGGAGGTACACACGGGTACAAACGATGCTCCTTCGAATAGCGTTCGCAGATTTCAGATATTTCAAAAAATAATAAAGTTTGCTTCTTGTAAATTTTTGAAGCATCTCTATCTCAGAACCCCTTGTGGTACAAACGAAAACAAGGTACGAACGGATGCTCTTTCGAATGCAAAAAGAAGAATTTGGATATCTTAAAATCTAGTGCCAGATTCACCCAGGTGAACACGAGATCTCGAGAGAGCCGAAAAGAGTCGCTCCAAAACACGAAATTTCGTGAGGTCCTCACCATGGACTCCGTGGAAGAGAGAGTTCGTCGACCATCATTGGAATTCGATTCTTCCTCTCTGCTCTCATCCCTCTCTCTCTCTCTCTCTCTCTCTCTCTCTCTCTCTCTCGCGAAGATCCCTCGCGCATTAGTCTCGATTAATTTCCGGTTAGCGCGCGAGCAACTGTCGGGCGCAAAGCCCGGTTGGTTTATCGAACGCGGCACCTGTTCGTGACGAATGGAGAGAATCGTTCGGCGAAGACGAGAAAGGCGGAGATCGCGCGCGTTGGCGGGATGGACGCGAGGTGGAAGAGGATGAGATTGGAGTCGGATAGAGACGAGTGGGCGAAGTAGAGGAGGTGGAGGACGGCGTCAACCGCGAGTGAGACGGTGGAAGGAGGATGAGAAGGACGAGGAGGCAACGAGAGATATGGTGGAGGAGAAAGAATGACGGTGGAAGGAAAAGATGCGTTTACGGGGATAGAAGAGTGTGGAGGGTACGAGAGTAAAGAGGAGCCGCTAGACGTCACCCTCAAAGAGGCATCTCTCGGTACGCGTTTCCTGGTAAGGAGCTATGCGATCTTCAAAGTGCCCGCCGAGTTAGACCAGACTACGCGACGTGGTAGGAAGGGAAGGGTAGATCGGTGAGAGAGGACCGAGAAATTGCAAAATGATTCGTAGACCGGGACACGATCTTTCCAACGCTCGTTTAACACTTTTACTGCCACGCTGATGATTTTCCATGGATTCTCCGTGGCATTGCTCTTTGCACTCTTTAGTGTTTTTCTTTTTTTTCCATTTATTTAAAAAAATGAGATATCACATAATATGAAATTATTGCACTAAATTATTCATGAATTATGTGATATCTTGTTTTTTAAAAACAATGGACTTAATCATTTTTCTGGAGACCACTGTGGCACCACAGGAAAAGCAAGGTGCAATCGCACATGACCATCACGACAGTCAAAGTATTAACACGTCTGTGAAGTTAACCCGACATTTTGAAAAATTGAAAAAAAGCATAGTTTGAGCATAGTTCTGATTGCCCCCCAAAAAGTTCTAGAGTTCTTCGTCAATAAAAAAAAAAGAGTTCCGTCGATTAAAGTGATCAAAAGACGAAATAAAGTTATAGGAGGGCCAACTTCACGATTGCGTAACTTCAAAAGGCCATAACTTTTTTACTTCAAACTTTAACGCTTTGATGCTTCAGAAAAATCGATAGAACACTTCGGTGGGCTTACCAGAACTCTAAAGAAACTTACCGATTTTCGAACCTTTTGCGAATGCTAGAGACGAAGAAGCGCGCGAGACGAACGAAGGAAGAAGAGCGGAGGACTAAAAAATTGCGAAATAATTCCACGGACGATTCTCTCGCGCGTCGAGATCTCTCTTTAATTTTCATTTCGACCTTTTCCTCGAAACTTCTCTTACCTTTTTCTCTTTTTCGCCTCTCTTCGACCCTTCCTCTCACACCCCGCAGAGGACCAAAAGTGAATTTCGTTAGAACGGCCAATTTATCGCGCGATAAACTCCACGGATTCTTTCTTTTTCCCCACCTGCCTTCGCTCGCCTAAGCCAGCACGCTCCGACGTAGAGAGATAATTGCGCAGATCGGTAGTAAATATCGAATCGAACAGGCCCTGTCCGCGATATTTTCGCGAAGATACCGACCTGCCCGCTACTAATGCCCCTCGTCCGTGGATTTGCATAAAAGTTTGTCCTTTCGCGTGGCGGGCCCATAAGGGTCCAGGCCCTTTCAATTTCGGACCACTTACGATCCTCCAATTCTTTCTCTCTTTCTCTCTCCTCGCGCCACTCTCTCCGTCGTCGACTGAGAAAAGAGACTCTCACTTGGCACAACCTCCTTTTTACACCCCAGTTAGGTTTCGGTACGCGACCCCCGGACCCCATGGCCCGTCGAACGATTTCAATCGGGCGTGTAAATCGAAGCGTGCCGTGACCAATGAGCAGGAAGTACCTCGGCAAGATTTTCTGCTGGATCGTTCTTGCTTTAGCGCACTGACGAAGGTCGACGGTACGAATTAGATTCTGCTCGTGCTGGAAGGTGGTTGGCGTGAGAACGACGGAAAAACGTCGAGATCGACCGCAGGTGTAACGGCCATCGAAATCAATCGCGAGGTACCACCCCGAAGGAGGATTCGAAGAATTCCACAAATTTCGTGCCGATTATATCCTCGGTGGAAACCGGAAAGGGCGTATCCGCCATTCCAGCTCGATTCTCGAGAGATGATCCGAGGAACTCGTGCAGAATCCTTACGAAGGAGAGATGAGAAGAAGATGAGAAGAAGATGAGAAGAAGATGACTCGAGATGAGCGCGTGCACGCACCTTCTCGTTGCATCGTCCACGAACGGCACTTCGTCTCCTTTCCCCATTCGATGAGATCCGCGCGAGCAACGATGGTAATGCTCCACCGTGGTCGATGATGGTGGTGGTTAACTACCATGTTTCAAGGACATCCACTTCACCCCACTTCTTCCTCCTTCCAATCGTCCACCTCGACCCTCCGTCCTCGTTGTCGTCGTGCTGTCGTTCGCCACATCATCGTGGATCCAGGCTCGGAATTTCCTTAAAATCCCTAACTTCTACCGATCTTTCCACTCCGTTCGTCCAGATCTCGTTCGTGTACGTGGAATACGCAAGAATATTCTTTTCATTCGGTCTAGATGGAATCAACTCGAGGACCAAGCAACGTTCGCATTATCCTGCGAACCACTTAACTCAACCTCGTTAAGTCGGGGAGGAGAGCATGACGCACTCTAAAGAGAATTCTTGGGCGCTCAAAAACTGGTGGGTGGTAACGTTTGGGGCATCGTGGGGCGCGGAGGTAGGACCGAGAGGCCGAGGGCTTTTATCCTCTCGAGGATGACGTCAGCTCTCATTATGCAGTCGGCCAGATCGTTATGGCGAACGACGAAGATGTTTGTCCTTTCCTCGTTCTCCACCACTGCCGTAATCGATGCGCGCGCAAACAATGAATCGTGCCTCGAAGAGAGACCCGAACAAATTTTTGGATACGAATGAACGGGGTGTACCTGTCTCTGAGAAAATTCCACGTTTCTACGGTAAAGTTTGAGGTGCTGCTACGGTCAACGTTCTCCGCGTACCTAACGGCACTCGATCTCTAGAGACGATTGGATCACACGAGTGATAACACGGATCTGCGAATAATGGGGTTGCGATTGTTGTTGGGCAGCTGAGGGTCATTTCCGAAGTAATTTTTCATTTAATTTAATTTAATCAGATTTAATTT
The DNA here is from genome assembly GCA_944319695.1 of Tiphia femorata. Lineage (NCBI taxonomy): Eukaryota > Metazoa > Arthropoda > Insecta > Hymenoptera > Tiphiidae > Tiphia > Tiphia femorata. The sequence goes on from OX090899.1 coordinate 7,618,998, forward strand.
AAAAACTTGAAGGAGAGTGTTCTAATGTGGCGGACGAGTATATTTGCAATTTGAATTTCTCAATTCTATGTACTTTGTATGTTGTATCCGCTATATTGTATTTTTGAAATCTGACCTAATATTGTTGATCAGCGACCACAAAACCTCCCTATACCAAATCTAGCGCGGATTGGTTGAGTTTCAAAATCCTCGTACTACGAATCAAATATGACGGACGTGTCATCTTAAAATGGCCATAACTTTTGAAAGAAGCATCGTACGGCACCATTCGAGAGTTCATTTTGAAGGGGAAGGATAGTACTAAATGATGGAAATGGTAGAAAAAATTCAAAAAATTCTTTACAACCTGTGCCTAACCTGAAAAACAGCCAAAATAGCCATTTTTCGCGTATATAACCTCAAATATCTGAAAATCCTGACGTGATGGGTCAATTCGGATTCTACGCGAAAAATTACCTCGGAAATGACCCTCAGCTGCCCGACAACAAAATCTCGCTGATCTGTGTAATCGATCCCTTCTCGCAACGATATCTCGAGTGGTGGTAAATTTCGAAATCGTGTTCTACGGGCCATTTGCGCCTCGTCGATTCTTCTCGATTCTTCTCGATTCTTCTCGATTCTTCTCGATTCTTCTCGATTTTTCTCGATTTTTCTCGATTCTTCTCGATTCTTCTCGATTCTTCTCGATTCTTCTCGATTCTTCTCGATTCTTCTCGATTCTTCTCGATTCTTCTCGATTCTTCTCGATTCTTCTCGATCCTTCTCGATCCTTCTCAAACCTTCTCAAACCTTCTCGACGGATCCTTCGGCGCGATTCCTCTCCGTGGATCACCTTGAGATCGCGATCATCGTCCACGCTGCTATCCGCTGCGATCTCGAGAAATTCCTCGTTCCTCGCTCACCGGCTCCTCGGGTGCCGTACGAGCCTTCGGGCTAATGGTGGCGTTGGCAGTGCCTCGTGCTAGTAGTCGTGTGGTTGTACGGTGGTTGCACGCGCACTACACAGCGAGCGGAGGTCGCAGTCGGTCGCCAGTCGCCGCTGCTTGTGCCATTGTGGTGGAGAACAAGTCGCGGCACTCCCATTCACCAAATTCCATCCTTTCATCGGCACCGATTCTCCCCTTTAGCCCGAAGAGGAGACACGACTTTTCGATTCTCTCCCTACCTCCTCTCTCCTTTTCTGCGTACACCACGAGAGACCGAGCTGCTCTCGACGGAGAGGAAGAGGACACATAAGGATTTATCCGTGCGAAGTACCCGCAAGAAGGGAAGAAAATTTGTTTTCGGGGACATTGGCACGGAATTGAGAAGCTCGTTCTCTCGTGGAAGCCCATTTTTGATGAAACGGGGCTCCGTTAACCATTTGACTGCTAAAGCCGTATATATACGCCTTCACAAGTCCATCGATATATACGAAAGGCGAATATGCACGCCATCACAAATCCATCAGTATACACGAAAGGCATAAATATACGCCCTATGTATTTTTAATTTATTTATCTTTGAAACCCTAAGAATGGTATCAAATCTCCGAGTACCGTTTTGGTCACTAGTCAGTGGACAACCGGTCGCAGTAACTGACATACGAAAATCGCGCCGTCCATATTGATGGATTCGCGCTCAAGCGCGCCGCAGTCAAAGGGTTAAGTCTCCGGTGCGGTAGGTTCCACTTTCGGAAGCGTAATTTCCAAATTTTCCACGGGTGAATAAGATGCAACAATTGATGTTAATTTCACCTACAAACGTATTAACGCGTTGGATATTTCGAAGTGAATATAGGCATTATTAAGGAAATCTGTTCGATCGTTTAACCGTGACGATAATTTTCATACTTAACACCAGAAATACCTCTGGGTTAAAGTGACCGGTTGCATCAAATTGTCACAAGAATTTTTCTTTAACGGAACTAGAACTACCAATTTGTTGTTTTTTTTTTTTTTTCATATGGAAACTTCTTTTATTGACCACTTTAGACAGGTTTGGTAGTTCTAGTGTTAAGTAATACATATGTAGCGTGTCGTGTGTTTCGAAATGAAGTAGCATGTATCTACTAAGAAAAGCATTCTTAATACTAGCATTTTTTATAAACACGATTTTCCATTTGAACCAGTGAAATCGACTGGTTTCGGTAAATCTAGTGTTGAAGAAACCTACTCGATCGTTTAACCGTAACGATCATTTACACAGTTCGCTTTTAGCCTACACCCACTATCGTGATCCATGAAAAAATCCGAAGAGACAAGGGTGCCATCGACCGACAAATCTCACGAAGCGGTGTGGCTCGCGTCTCGACGTTAATCTCATGCCTACTCGCGTTGAAGTGGACGCTCTCGTATTAGGCACAACGTTTACCGTTAAGCACAGGTTAGAGGCACGCCGGTAGAAGCCATTTACCCGCTGCTACATACTAATGCTCGTGACTGCTCGCTCGAGTCGCGTTGGCGTGCAGGTACCACCACGAGCTAGAGAAGACTCTCTTTCTCGAGGCCACGAGGGTACACCGCGAAGGAGAGAGCGAGCGAGGGAATTTTTTGACCCCAAGTACGCGCGAACTGGCGCGCGAGTACGCGCGGTATCGTGCAAAGAGAAAGGAGGAGAAGGAGTGAGCCGGAAGAGAGATAGAAGAGGTAGTAAAGTGTCGGAGGGAGTTCATTCGGGGAATAAATTGTCGTGTTTGCAGCTGAGAATTTTTACGTTCGCGTAATGCGGAGTATACATCTGCGAAGGTTGAATGCCATTGGCGTATCGTGTAAGGTAATCAATGCCTGTGAGTCGGTATTACAGTCTTTAACTTTCATCGGCTTCGAATCGAAGGAGATCGATTGAGCTCACCTTAGAATTCGATCAATCCCATAGATTTATACTCATAGACCGCGTCTCCTTATGGGCGCGTTGAAGACTACATTGAAGGACAGAGATACGAGCCATTCAAGTGCACAAATCGATTAACTCCATAAATTATGTTGAAAATTATGTTACAAATATGAAAAGTAGGGACTTAATCAAGCGCTCCGATGCTTAAATTTATGAAAAATGCAAAAAAGTGGAGTTAAGCTGACCGTCCATTAATATCATCAAATTATTATTAATTGAAATATCATCAAAGGACCCGAAACATACGAATGCGGCGCCATACAGCGATATTTCACCCGTATACGTATATTCATTTGCATGTGTTTTTTCAAACACGGCACTGCTCCGCGCCGCGCCGCGCTCCCTGACTGACCTCATGGACGGTCAGCTTTAATCGACTTGTCGAGTGAGCGGCTCATATCTATGAGAATCAATTTCTCCTTATTCCACTAATGCTCCTGTTAGACAGAGACACGCTCATTTTTATTATTACTCTCTCGTTTTAATGTAGTCTTCAGCGCATCTCGTAGAACGATCGGTGTATGAGTATCAATCCACGCGCTTTGAACTTGATCGTCGGTAAAAGTACACACGTAGTAGGTACGGACGATTTAACAATCGCAAATACGTTCCGTCTACTACGCGATTGCTTAAAGCAAAAGCGTCGTTCGCGTAAAAGCGCGAAACCGGTCGTGCCGCATTGTTGGGAAAGCCATTGAATTACGAGCAGAAGGCTTTCGTACGTAAGAACTCGTGGGTCTCGAAGAGAGATAGAGCGACGAGAAAAGGAGGAAAGGGTCGGTGTGTAGCCGGTAAGCACACTCCGCTATCGGAATTCCGTCATCGAGGTGAACGGAATAAGATTCCTTTGCTCGTGCTGCTCGAGGATACCTTTGCCCGTTGATTATTACGAAGTGCCGCTAAATAGCGAACCACTGTACTTACTTGGCAGCTTCAGGGGCGTAGCTCGCGATCGCGTGGCCACGAACAGGAAGAATTTCACACGAGGAGAATTTCTTTCGGGGGGAAAAAGAAGAAAATCTGGGAGCCAGTGCTTCTCAACTAGTATTCCAAGAAAAGTTGTTGAGAGTGCTCCGTTAAATTGGGAAAGTAGGATTTATTCTGGAAAACGGATCTCGAATGAATTTCTTTTAACAATTGTCCATGCTTTTCCATGGTCGCCATATTCGGAGCAAACGTTTCGTTACTCTTCTATTAAGATCGCTTCTCGCGTTTGGTAAGTTCAAGAATGATTTTTCCTCGAGGAACAATTGAGTTAATTGTCTCTATTTTTTCGTCTGTATTATCTCACACTTTTTTGGTGCTTTGTTTGCATTGTAATTTCGGAAGCTTATACGGTGCATTAACACTACTTTTACAGGGAGTTTGTATATACCTATTTGAATCAGGAGGTGTCTTTTTGGGACCAGGATGAGCTGCAGGAAAATGACACCGTTAAATTAATTCAACAACTAGTCTACGAATAGTGACACAAGTAACTGTGGAAAAATTATTCAACTTGGAAAATAAACGTAAAATAGAATTTGAGAAGGTGTCTTTTGACACCTTTGGTAGAAATAGTGTCAAGCCCTGAAGCTCGATAAATATTCATTTGTTCGTTCACATTGGTGATCTCGATGTTCCACTAATTTTTTTTTCAAATCCAAAGTGCTTTGCGACATTGAACAGGTTAAGAGTTCCTGCTTCGAGCTCTGCCTACCGGAGTAGAGTAAGATTCTCCTTACTCTCGATCGTTCGACGGTTCCCAGAAGTTCCTCGTAGATCCGGCATTCCACGAGCGAAATTCTTAGGTACATGCACGAGGAAAAGTATACTTTACGTTTCGACACCTAATCTTGGGATTATATCTCGTACCTGGTGGCGTAATCGTTCGAGAACGCAAAATTCGCGTTGATGCCTTCTGCGATAGAATCGTTGCACGTTGACTGGTCACGTTGGAACCACGTGGCCTTCGTGCCATTGGTCACGAGCTTGCGCACGCGACAAACCTGGAATCTAAGCCAAGGCTCGGTACTCGACCGGTATGGAACATTAGTATAATTACACCTCGATCAAGTGTAAGGACTCGTTAAAGTCCTCGAACAAATATTCTCCTCGAGAAAATGGTTTTCCACGGTAGAACCGAGTCAATTTTATCTTTCATTCATTCTTGAGCTTTTAACACTAAAGCTTCCAAACGCAAATCAAATGGCCGATTAACTCTTTGTGACACGGGATTTTTGGAAAATAAAATAGACCCATGTCGCACAGAAATTTTCAGATAAAACTAGAAAAAAAAGATTGTCGCAATAAAATTGATGAACCTGTACTGGTACGTTGAAACTTGCCAACACAAGTGAACACATTTATAACATTTATTGATGGTATTACCAACGTGCTTTGCATAAGTAAGACTAAATATAAATCTACGCACACGTAACTATTGCAATATTTCGAGGTGGATCAAAAAATGTCCCACCATGCATAGTCGTGCATCAAAAAGGTGGGACACTTTTAATACCACCGCGCCCCAAAGAGTTATCAGAGGAAACTCTCATATGGAAAAATTCTTCGATACGTTTAGTATTAAACCTTCAAAAGCCTACATTCTAGACACCGTGAAAGCTCATTACGATAATTTCAGACATTATTATCCATCGATGATATAAAGATCCAGTCTCAAACTCCCTACGCGCGATCAAAATCTCAATGTTTAACGTTATCGAGCGTTCGTTCTGACGAAAAAAGAAAGAAAGGATCAGAAATCCCAGAGTGAGGACAATAAAGCGGAGATTCTGTTTGTACGTGGCGTTAAGCGATGACAATGAGGAACATTCGTCATCGGTAAATTAACAAGCCGCTCGTCGTGGAGACTATTCGTACCCAAGCAGGCAGGAACAATCGTCTGAATTCTCAAACACGATTCCGCGCGTGCATTGTCTCTCGCTAGAGGCCTGGTGGGTTGCGTAACCGTCGCCTCGAGGAGGAATCCTTTCGTGTCTCTCGCCACCCAAACGCATACCAGCTCGGCTCCTCGTCATTACCGTCGATTGCCATTTCGCACCTGGTAGCTACAATAGTCGTCCTACCAACACCATCTCTGGCGTCTCGAAGCCTCCACGCTCGCCGATTCCTCCAGCGGCGAGCATTCGTCACTGTCGGGCCCCCGTAGTCATCGATACCAGTCGAGACCAGGCGATCCTATCGGCTCCAACAACGGTGGCAGCAACACTCTCTCCCTTCTCGTCCTTCTCTCTTTCCATGGATCCTCGTGACGAGGACGAAGAAAAGGCTAGAGACTCCTCTCGGTTGCTTATGATCGAGACGATCCGCGTGGCAATTTGCGAGAGATAATTGGAAGAAATGAGGAGGAGGCGTCGAGGGATTCGAAAGGGTTTTGGTAAAGGCGGCAGGACACGAGTAATGCATTCGTAAATTATTTTAAGCTTCTGGAGAACACTTGGATGCGCGCTTACGGGCTTCTTCCGCAACTCCGGTGTGTATCTCTTACGCTAGAGTCCAAGCGAAGCACTTTGCTTGCTTCATCGGTAACGAGAGTAATGATCTGTAGGATACGCTATGACGCCGCGCGAGTTATAACTGTAAATTGGATTTTACAAGTGGGCACAAGCAGGCCGCGCGCGGCTTACGCCCGCTCGTGTGTGCGGGTGCGAGTACGCGCGTGCGTAAGTGGAAATTCTCCAAACGTGTCTTCTCTCTTTCGATGGTACCTGGAAAGATTGTGGTTTCGAATGTTAGGAGAGAGGATTGGATATTGATAATTTTAATCGGTGGATCATCGGAATTCCTTGAAGTGGAAAAATTTTGCGTTTCTTTTCTCGAGGACAATCGAATCTGTACTGAAAAAATTGTATTCTCATCTTAAGAATTTACCACTTAATTTTAGAATATTTCTTACTAAAATAAGGAACAAGAGGATCTTAATTTAAGAGTAGGATACTCTAAAGAGATTCCTCTAATCAAATATTCTTAACAGGATCTTCTTACCTGGTAAAAATTTGCATGGATATATTTCGTATATAATTATTTGAAAAAAAAAACTCCTAATGAAATGCTTCACTCTTTATATTGTCGAAAATTACACGATCCATATCTTGAAATCGGAATTGGTTGAGAAATGTAGTCACGAGAGAAAGTTACAATTCATATGTATTTATATTACTTGTAAATATCTGCGTTAAATCGCCCAAATCCTTTTCTTCTAAACACATCGTCCCTTCTTTATCCATACTTTTTGCACAACACAGCACACAAAATAATATAGTACACAAAATTACGCAGAATTGCAAGAGGAACAAGATACAGGCATCGACATGTGCCGCACGCGATGTATAACCTAATTTCCGAATACCGACGCGCATTGTGTCGCGATATGCAAATGGATTATTAAGAATATATTCCAAAAACCGACATATTCATAGAAGAACATTCTCATCTATTAAAAATATCCATGAAGATGAACTATTAAGTTTACATTTTAAGAACACAATTTTTTCAGTGTATCCAATCGAATCCTCGTTTAAAGTAGACTTTCCGTTAAAGCAGAATGTACACCTGAACATATGAGCAAGTGCCTTATTTTATATTAATGGCAGTATCGATAAGCAGGTCTATCAGCTCGTGATTGGCAACGAGCCACAGAACATTGTAAATACGTATAATACTCGTCGAAATAAGGACCAGTGACCAATTAGTTCCAGGAAAGAATTTCATAATTATATCTGCTCGCTCGCGCTCGCGCTCTTACGTTAACAATCATATTTTTCCAAGCTCAATAAAGATTACTAGAGATCCACGCGAACCCGTTGGTCACGTTCGCGCGCACTCGAGCGGGCACGCGCGCGAACTTGCCATCTCGTTGAACTTCTCCTCCTCAAGCTCCATCACCAGCTCCTCCTTCCTCGAGAAGGTAAACGGCGAAAGGCAGACAGGCATGTGTCGTCGTCGTGTTGGCCTCTCTTCGCGGAATTATCATCGCGAACGCGAAATACCGTCCTTGCGTAATCCACGACTCGTTAGTCGCTCGTATCTTACGAGCTGAAGTCTCTGCCCGCGCATTCTCGTCTTTCTTCTTCTCCTCCAGCCTCCCTTCACCTTCCTCTCGTCGTATCGGCAATTCTCGTGGCACGATAGGCACGCGCGCGTCGCGTTTTCTTCTCCTCCTTCTCTTCCTCCTCGAAGAGGAATCGGTCGAGGTCCTGCGATTTGCCGATCGTCCCGTTTCACCGTAATTCCCTCGTTAATGCGAATTTACGATAGACTCCGCGTCGGCGGGCGGCCACGAGGACGATTGAAACGTAAGAGGGATGAGAGAGGAGGAGGAGAAGTCGCGGAAATTACCCGCCTCAGGACGAGTCGTTCTTCGAAACGCAGATGAGAGGATTTTTAAGAGATGAGGCGAGTAAGTTTGTTTCTTTGTACGAGCTCGTTTTAAACGAGAACGTAATATCGAAAGTATCATCGATCCGACTATTTCCAAGTGACCGATTTTGCGACGAGTGACAAATATTCATCGGACTTCCCAACGAAGATTAACAAACCTACGTTCTCTTTAACAGCATCTCTGTGTGGTTCGTGCCATAAGAGAGGTGACGCGGGCAAATTTGTTTCTTTGTACGAGCTCGTCTTAAGCAAAGAAGTAAAATCAAAGGTATCATCGATTTTGCGACAAGTCACAAGTATTAATCCGACTTTCCGTCGAAGATCAATAAACTTACGTTCTCTCTAACAGCATCTCGTTAAAAACGAAGACGATTTGACTTCTATTTCCAAATGATCGATTTTCTACCAGTCACAAATATTCATCGGACTTTCCGCCGAAGATCAATAAACCTACGTTCTCTCGAACAGCATCTCTGGGTGGTTCTTGCTTTCGTCGAATCGAAGGATCGAAATAAAATCCAATGGAATTTCTCACCTCCCTGGTCGTGACCTTCGGCCTCCGGTTCGACGGGCGCCTACTCGCGCACGATTCCCCGTAAATTCATCGGCGCTTATCGAGAAGCAGGCGTAGATTAATATTTAATTGGGAAGCAAGAAGATAAGAGACCGAGGGACGAGAGTTCTCGTCTGGCTCGTATAAGGCGAAGGAGGAAGCGGCGCTTCTCGGCCTTCCTTTTTCTTCTTTTGTCTTTTTCTGCTTCTCCTTCCTCCTCTCCTCTTCCTTCTCTCTTTCTCTTTCTCTCTCTCTCACTCACACACACACACACACACACACACACGATGGTCTTCCTCGTGAACGCGTACGAATCGAATTAAAGTGTGGCAATATATCAGTCGCACGGGTATGGCGGAGGATCGTCGCGACGATTCGATCCAAGCGGTACCTTTGAATGCGCATAGAGGAGAGAGAACGCTCCCGTGCACGCGTGTAGAGTATCGAGCGAGCGAGTAAAGCGCGCGCACGAGAAGAAGCGAAACCGAGGAGAGAGGAGGCAGTTTTGTAACATCGGGACAGGTGTTCTCTGCGTAGTTGCGTCACCCTGTAGCAATTTGTCCCTCGGATACACGCGGAAGGTGTGCGAGCGCACACGAGTTCGTAGTGGTAAAAAGGTGTAACCTCGTCGAGAGGATTTTACTCTCGAGGGTGGTGATGTAAATGGCCTCCTCTCTCCATCTTTCTCTCTCTCTCGTCTTTCTTTTCTTCGACTCTATTCTCAGTCTCTCTCTATGGTTCCGTTCGTTCACACAGCTCTCCAGCTACACACATCTAATTGTCTTTTTAATTTCCTACCCTTCATTCGCGCTAACGAAGCATCTCCTCTCTCTCTCTCTCTCTCTCTCTCTCTCTCTCTCTCTCTCCTGTTACTGCCTTACTGCAGAATTGAGGCCTTCAAGGGGTCCTTTCGGTTAATTAAGGGTAAGGGCGGTGGAGACGTTTGGCGCTTTCAAGTGTAATTTGCGCGATTTTCTTTTAGAAGTGCAGGCTGTTCCTTTGGGACGCTTGTAATTGCTTATTTTTCCTTTCATTCTTATTTTGTTTTTCTTTTTTGTTACCTATATTTTCTGTATCGTTATCTTTATTTTATTGGTATGTTGTTTGCTATAAAGTATTTGTTTTGTTGTCTGCTGTATTTTGTTGGGACCTTAGGGGCGTTATGCTCAGGGTTAATAAATTCATATCTATCTCTCTCTCTCTCTCTCTCTCTCTGTCTTTCTCTCTCTCTTTCGCGCGTCATCGAGCTATACCAGCAATCAGATATTACTCGAGTATTTTTCCTAAAGTTTTTCACGAGCTGCGCAAAGACTCGTGGAAGCAATCCCGTTCTTCGACTTCGCGATCCATCTCCCGAGACGTGAACTCGTGCTCTTCAGCTACATGCGTCGGTGAAAGAAAATCGAGAGTGAATTCACGAGAAGCGCACAACCTACGCGCGCGCGTCTTCCTTCTCGCCCTCCTTCGAGCCTCGAGAAGCACGTGCTTACTCGCTTGGATCGTCGAAGTCTCCGAAGCGGAGCGGACGGGTTTTGCTTCTCAAGAAGCGTCCCAGAAACCCGTGGACTTCGATTCACCGAGGAAGCTTGCTCCAGAAACTCGAACTTCAGATGATACACTCGTGCTGGATTCGTCCTGCGAGTCTACTCCAAAAGGACGAATCCACATCTCTGGTAGAGGGTGCACGCGTGAGCGTCTCGTCACGCCCACCTTTCGTGGCACCGAGTTCTTCGTAGGAGAAAAAAAGGCACGTGGAGGCGCTCGCCCACCTTTGCAGAAGCACGCGCGAAATTCCACGTTTACACCCACGTATGCACGAACGGTGCATCGTATCTACGTGTTCTCCGATCCGATCGGATTAATGGATTCCTCGATGGATTCCTCCCGATCCGAATTACTGTTATCCACGCGCGCGTGCAACGGTACTGCTCCGAATAGTATAAATCAGCGGTGATATAGGAGAGCAAAAATAGGATGAAAATATTGCTCAAGCGGTTGCGCGCTTGCAACGGCTATTTCGCTTTATTCACTTCTCTTTCTTTTCGTAAAACCCCTTGGGCGTTGGGAGTAACGGTAGATGCGTTCGGTGGCACGTTGAGAGAATGAACGTGGAATGTAGAGGGAGGACGTTCGAGTGCGTCCGCGCGAAAATGTGTGAATCGCAAGGATTCACGCGAGCGCTTTCCAACCTTCTTCTCTTCCACTGGTCGACACGGCTGTTCACGGAATTGGAAAATAATGGAGGATAATCTTTCGATTGGCCACGCGCGAAGTACGCGCACTCATGCACGATTCCCTCGATGCGCAGAGTGGCGCATCGCGTGAAAGGTCCCAAGCGTTATATTACCTCGTTTCGAGAGCACCTTATTCAAAAGTACCAAATAATGCTAGAATTATTTTAATCCTCTCCTACTTCTCCTTGGAAAAACTTATTTCCGATCGTTTACATGAGAGACCAGACACTGGCCCACGCAGACTTTTTAAACGACCCACGCGTTGATTTTTATAAACTTATCTTTTGCTTACAAATAATTTTACTTATAAAAGTAATTTTTAACCATCCTCCTCTCCCTTCCCCTTTTCAAATGACTCTACTGACTTAGTGATCCACGGAGCTAGTACTAAAAACAATAATGAATCAAAACTTCTTAAGAAGAGGGTTCCCTCTCTCCTTCTAATATTACACGGATAGTGCACGTCTTTGTAACATGATTATACAACATGTAAAATGATTATATCACAATTCACAATATTTATATAAATTTACTGGAGTTTTATCACGTATAGGTTTCGTTCCTATTTTCTGACGCGTCCAAATTACGACTAACTATTATTATACATTTCAGTGCCAGAGACCAATGACAAAACAATCTCTCGAAACAAACGAATATTGCAACAGCGCTTGCAATTGTTTGCGAACAGAGAAAAGCGAGTCGATAGCATTTGGCTTGACTTTTGGCTCCATTTTTGTAATAGATGCGACGGGTTACTATAGTCACCTGTAGTAACGAAAGGGTTAATAAGGTTTCTTATCACTGCATTAGACGAAGATGCTGTTTGCTCCGGAAACTCGGAGAATATAATTCTTTTTGAAGCCCCTAATTTTCGAAAGCTCCAAGCGCGCGTTACTTGCGCCTGTGCGATGATTTAACACTGCGCAGAGAGATGCGCGTGCATCTCCTCTCGATCCACCGAAAGAAATTTCAATTCTGGTGAATTCCGAGTTACCGAGCAACTCGCGCATTACGGTGCTTTAATTCTCCGGGGATGAGTGAGCGCGCGCGTGAATTAACGCAGAAGGGTACGGCACGCGGGAGCTTTTAAGTGAAAGATTACTTCACGCGCGCGAGGACTCCTCGTGAATTACGTTCGATGACTAATTCGACGATCGCGCGGCAAGGGGTGCAAATTATCTCGGAGAATTACGCGTGCACGTGTCGTCGCACGCGGCGCAGTGCGTTGCACGCGTGGAGATCGTGAGCCACGGGTGGCAACGCACGACGAGAGAGAAGAAGAGAACGAGAGGTGAGAGAGAGCATTGCATTCGAGGAGATGACTATGACAAATTATCTTTCCATTTGCTCGAAGGAATATCGACGAAAGACCGACAATTTACCCAAGAGGCTCGTCATTGTTTGCGCTCGCGGATGAGTCTTACGTCATTTGGTCCGTGGTATTTCACTCGAGACTCGCGCGAACGAAGAATTCCTCTTTCTCCGAATCGATCGTGAAAGCTGCGGAACGTCGAATGATTTTTCTTTTCTTGAGAAGCAACACACGGTATCGTTGTTAAGTGATTACCAGTGATTACGGTACTCGCCTTTGTAAATTAACAATACTAAATACTTTGCCGAAAGAAATGTCTCGTGCATCTGTGCCTAGGAGTGAATTGTCAGGCAGCACGAAAGAGAAATCCCTTGTGCTCGTCATGATAATTAACCCTTTGACTGCTATGAACGCATATGTACGTCCGGCGAAAGCTATTCGTGTGGACTATGGGCGCACATACGCGTTCGGTAAACGTTACCAGCATGCGTGCGTTTGCTAGTCTAATAAAATAATGTTAATGCTAAAAAATATTTGTTTGCATCGTTTAATTTAGCGCGAAAAAATACAATTATATCTCAATTGCGTCTTGTATACACAATCAACGGAATGCAGATTAGTCGAATGGTATTTCGTTTCCTCCAATTTCCAATCGTTAAGATCGCCGTCCAGGCGGAGTGCTTCGGCCGAGCGTATTCGGTAGTCAAAGAGTTAACAATCGATAATCGAAATATATAATTATCTAATTATTTAAATTCCTTAAAGCTTTGGTTACACTTTTAGTAAAAATTCTAAACTCGAGAAATATGCTCGCGTCGATTGTTTCAAACTCCTGCACGATTGCAAGGAGCCCAAATTATCTGAAAAATAAATAACCGCCGAACTGTGTGGCATTAGGAAAAATGAAAAGGAGAGCCAAACATTTTCTTGGTCCTCGTAATTTTTCGTATCTCTTGCTTTCCAGTTTGTTACTCTGGCAATAATCTTCGGTTCGTTCTCTTTGCTATTCTCTTCGTCGCATCTCTCATCCTTTCCTGCGCTCGACGGCCTGCAACCCTCTTCTCTCTTCCACCCTTCTCGTCCCTTCTCTCCTTCCTCGATAGAAAGCGACGCCTCTTTGTGCGCGGCTTTTTAATATGCGAGATGGTCGCTGCGCTCCTCGTCCCGCATTAATAATGAAGCCTCGTGCGCGTCTCCTTTGTCAGAAGCGCCCTACGCTTCTTTTTCTTACCCCCTGCGCGCGTGAGGGCGTGCATGCGTAGCCACCCTCGCGTGGAATCTCTCATCTCCATCCGCAACACTTTTCTCCTTCTTTCCTTCTCTTGGGATCGAGGACCAGCACAACGTACGGCCACGAACCGCAGTATCTTGTCACACGAGAAGAATCCAAGAAACATTTAATTTGTTCGATCACCAAGCCTAGTGGGGGAAGTCACGAAGTTTAAAAACAATTGGACGAAACGTGGAGAAGTTTGAGACAAGAGAACAGAGGAGTCAAGTGCAGAAATCTTTCGTTCGAACATTCTTACGCGCCATGGAGAAGAATCCAAGAAGCATTATTCAATTTGTCCGATCACCAGGCCTAGTGGAAAACCACGAGATATAAAAGCAATTTGACGAAACGTGGAGAAGTTTGAGATAAGAGAACAGTACCAGAATTCTGTAACGTAACGACAAATATCGTCATCCATAATATCGATGATTATCACAAAAGGTTATTCGCTAACTAGTAGTCATCGACAACTCTCGATAATCCAAATCGTTACGTTCCGAAAAGCGTCGAAGCCAGCAAATTTTGGACAATTCTGTACTGAGGGAACGATGTTCAGTTACATGATATAAATCAAAGATACGCAATTAGATTTCGCAATTAAAATGCCTCTTGGTTATGTTGATTTTGATGTAATGATGATAGAAAATTGTGTTCAACATCTTGAACTAAGAGCACAACGACAATTATTGCGAGCCATTGAACATCCTTTCGATCCGACAAACAGAGAATTTACAGAACTTTATCGCCTAGAGCCGGATTTAATATTTGATCTTGTCGATGCATTAGAACCTCGATTCAAATATTAAATCCGGCTCTATGCGATAAAGTTATTACAGAATCTCGGTACAGAGGAGCCAAGAGCACAAATCTTTCGTTCGAACATTCTTACGCGCCATGGAAAACGTTCTCGTGAAAACAGATGACTCGGTCGATTTGTTAATTATATTAGTCTACCGATCGATTATTCACCTCGGTGAAGTAATTTACGCTTCCAGTGAGTAGCGCGAGATGAATCACGTGAAGTGTAATTCGCCACACTTGTATTGTCTCGGCGCGACATAAGGTGACGCACGCACGCCTCCCTCGCTTCAGATCGTTGCGTACGAATTACGCGCGAGATGCGGTGGAACGAGAATTTTCAGACGAGATCCATTCAATTTTCCGTTCGTTCTTTCTTTTACTTTAATTACGTCCACTGAGTGTGCTCGACGTAGGGTAACCGTGTCGATTGCATCGAGAGCGGTTCACCGCTTGAAATTCGATTCTCCTCGTTAAAGGCGATTAGAAAATGATGAAATCCAAGTGAGAGATTTTCGTGGTTTCTCGCGGCTCGGCGAAGCGGGTCGATCGTCGCGCCGATAAGAGTGAAGTTATCGATCGGTCGTGTCGATAAATAAACCCGCGCACCTCTCCTCTTTTCTCTCTCTCTCTCTCTCTCTCTCTCTCTCTCTGCTGTCTCTCTTACTAATATATATATATATTAGAGAGAGAAAGAGGAGAGAGAGAGATATCGTTCTCTCGATCGCTCTTTCTCGAACACTCTCGGTATATCGCGATCCCTGTCTATCCTCGTGCGATACCACGGGGATATAATCGGCGTCGGGACGCGGTGAAAGTGTGCGAAATGGGGACCCCAGGGCAGGAACGGTGCCGATGCTAAAGAATGGCACGTAAAAGTACGCGTACGCGCGCCTCACGTGCCAGGCCTCGACAATGGTCCGTGATGGGAAAGGGGACGAAAGAAAACGACAGATACTACGAGTATCCGGGAGGGAAAGGAAGCAAACAGAAAGAGATAGAGGATAGATAGACAATCATATTTTATTCTACCTCGGAACACGTTCCAACTAAATACAAAAATATCACATGCCTCTCATCTCACCGCAGATTTATAAATTTTCATGAAACTAAATCTCTTACCCACTGTACGTCACGACAACGAAGACCTACGGATTCTGCAAAAATTTACATTCAAACAGAAAAATTATCGCGACGGATGAAGATCCTCTTGTCCCTCCAGCTTTGAATTTTAAACGATTCCACGAGACAAAGTGTGTACGTCGAATTCTCGATTAGTCCATAAGAATTCCAGTGAGAATATTTTGGATTGAGCAAGTGTACCGAGAACGTGAAGAAAGGAGCAGTCGACCGAATAAGAGGCAAATTTGCCATACGCGTCTAATATCGCGTATCTACCTGCAATCGTGTAATACGCGTACGCGAATCGAGCCGTAATGGGACGACCTACCGCCGAACGATGGAAATTACATGCCAAAGAGAAAACACGGCGACGATAATGATCGTCGGTAGACCAATTACCCCCGCGCGGACGGCTGGCTCGGTGAACGAAAAAAGAAGATTAATGCGAACGCGGGTCGAAGCTGGAGAGCGAGCACGGGACGATTTTGCGACAGGATCGAGTGGTCCACTCGACCGGGTCGTTAAGGGATTGATTAGTTCGAATGAGAATTCAACTGGAGCCGCGCAACGAGCGATCTAATGACGTCGAGCTTGCATCGATCTCCACGTTGGATTTCTTCTTCCCTATCCTCGTAATGTCCTTGTGATTACGCTCGACGTTAATCTCTTCGTGTGCCCTCGGTGATCAGGAGAATCTTTTCACTTCGGAGAGAGTCAACGTTTCGTCGTCTGATGCAACGTTTAGATTGCTCTACTCGCAAAAAGGGTTTGGTAATTTTCCAAGAGGTCCGATTCTTTCTTGGCACGAGGGAGGAGTAACTTGGAAGGAGCTTAGAGGAGAAGAAGGGAGCTTTCATTGATAATCTTCTCGTTCGGTCGTAAGGCTATTCATTCGCGAACTGGATGCAGGTTGAGTTTGCGTCTTATGACAACGTGGGACATGACCTGGTAATCTTCCAAGAGGCTAAATTTTTGTTCGGCTCGATAGGAGACACCTCGACGTAGCGTGGAGATCTAGGTGATGGTTCATTGAAAATGTTCTCGTTCGTTAGTCGATTTCGACTCCGACAAGCCTTGATGTCTACACTGAACAAATTGTATTCTCATCTTAAGAATTTGTCACTTGATTTTAGAATACTTCTTAATAAAATAAGCAACAAGAGGATCTTCTTCATTTAAGAGTAGAATGTCTCTAAACAGATTTCTCTAATCAAATATCCTTAACAGGCTCTTCTTAACATAGCCTGGTAAAAATTTGCACGGATATATTTTGTATATAATTATTATAATTATTGGAAACAAAACTCCTAATGAAATGCTTCACTCTTCATATTGTCGAAAATTACACGATCCATATCTTGAAATCGGAATCGGTTGAGAAATGTAGTCACGAGAGAAAGTTACAATTCATATGTATTTCTATTACTTATTCACAAGTTATTATCCGTTAAATCGTCCAAATTCTCTTCTTCTAGCCACTTCGTCGCTTCTTTATCCATACTTTTTGCACGACACAGTACACAAAATAATACAGTACGCAAAATTGCGTAGAATTGCAAGAGGAACAAGATACAAGCATCGTCATGAAATTAAAATAATCGAAGTATCATTACATTATGAGAAAAATTTACTACTTTTACGTCGAATAGATATTCCGTTTTCATCTAAGAGAACTACCATGTGTACAACAACAACAGAAAAAAAACGACAAAACGAAACACAAGGCATGCTATTGGTCAAAGCCAATTGCAGTAATAAAAGCAACTATCCCAAATGTTAAATCCATTTTTATCTCCGTAAGAGTAAAAAAAGAGTAGAGCCTCGTAGAGACAGAAGTTCAACTTCCACGAGCAATCGTTCTAGCAACACAGGAGATACGCTAACCTTCCATTGAAAAATATCTCATTCATTCGTCCGCGCTTATTCATTCATCGATTCCAACTCCGAATTCGCTCCTTATAACGACGCGTATTCGACGAGGCATTCGAAGTCTACCCTCGCCATTTGACTAGCCAGAGAAGGTGTCTGCTTCGATGATTCACTTTTTCTCGAGAATCGCTCGAGCGCGGCAGGAAATCCTTTCGCTACTACGCGCTTGCTGGATCCACGACAGTCGTGCTACGCTTTAGTCGACGACACGTGAGCCTGCTGATCACCTCGCGCGTTCTACCCGACGTGAAACGGTGAACCTATAATCTGATAAACAAAACGAAAAATAGTGAACAAAATTCGTGTAACTAGCCCCAACCAGAGTTCCAATTGCGCGCCATATCTAGCATTTCCTTCTGTATGAAGAAGCGAACATCGTGCTCGTTAACACGTCCGAACATGTTTTCCGACGAGGGATACGTATCAGACCCAGCGACTACCACCGAAGTGCGTGCTTTTCCTGCAACGTTTAACAATAACATACGAATTACCGCGCATTCCGCGAATACGATTACACAACCGAGGCACGTTCGCGTTCTTCCAATTAATATCATAAATTTGTCTCGACATCCTCACGCACACCTTCCTCGACATCGATTCGCAATCGTTGCGAATTAATTCGTGGCACGAGCGGTGTCTGTCATTCTTCGACGTGGTATTCTCCTTCCCTCTAGCTTGTTTTCCTCCTCGCATCACGCAAACGATCAAAGTGTCGATCGATGGCTCATTCGTGAAACAACCTCGTCCATCGATCTCTCGAAGAAATCGAGATAATCGTGGGATTGGATGGCCTCGTGAACAGAACGCCACGAGCTCGTTCTAGTGATATTCGCGCGTTAAGTCACCAAGTTTAGAGAGTCCATGGCTAATTGGTCCGCGATAATGTGACGATCTTGCGAAGCCCACGCTTGATCGTGTGACGAACGTCCATGAGGATTTAGATCTTGTCACGACGGTCGATCGAATTTTGGAGCACAGTGGAATGAGAAGGAGAATCGAGGGACTACGTAAGAGATGTTGCAAAGAAATTTGTTTTGGAGCATGTCAGGTGCCGTCCTGTAAAGCGTGCCACGCGTAGTATTAACAGTGCGTGGGTGGACGAGTGGCGTGTGGGTTGAAAGAGAGTTTTTGGTGATGATCTCTTCTCATTGGCTGGGTCCTTGATAGAAGTGGAACAAGAGTAATGATACGAGTAATTTGACGTATGTATGCGTGTCCTCGAAATTTGCCGGTTATTCCAAATTTTCTTTAGAATCTTGTAGAAATCTGTATGGAAGAATTTTAAAATCTACTTTATACCATTCGTACGAATATTGTTTACGCCGTTTGTATAACGTTAATTTGAACCCACGCTCGAGCGACCCATCTTAACACTAGATTTATTTATAAACGCGATTTCCAATTTGAACCGGTTAAATTGACTGGTTTCGGTAAATCTAGTGTTTATTAACGGACTATTGTCCGCTATAGTTGGATTTTGCTTCGTTTCGTCGCCTTTCGCGATAAAATAAATAAAAAAATTCGTATCCAACACATCTGAATGCATTTAAGTCCGAAGAGTAAGAAATCTGAAAGCTCGTTGAAAGTAGCAGAGCTCCTGAAATCCGAATATTTCAATATGACCAAAATCCCATATCAGATTCTAGGTAGGTTGACTTCGGTGAAACCGATGACGGAGCTCGTAGCTCGCGATCATTTCAGTAACGTAGTGCCGCGTCCCGGGCGCGCACGTGTTACACGTAATAATAATTAACAACCGAGTGAATCAGTTGCGTGCCGCGACGGTGCGGTTACCACCGGTAGCGCGAATGTGTACCAGTAATAGCGACCCCACTGTCACGTCCACACCTACGGTCCGTGGAACATTGTCGTCACCGCACTCGCGCCTAGAATGCAATTCGAGTCAGACCGGTAGGTGAGTCCCTCTGTCTCTCTGTGTATTTCTCTCTCTCTCTCTCTGTGCTTCTCTTTCTCTCTCTCTCTGTCTCTCTCTGTGCTTCTCTTTCTATCTCTTTTTCTCTCTCCACGAAACATCGTTGCGCGGTGAGTCGCGTCGTCGTCCTCGGTATCTTCCAGCGAATTTACATAACTCGAATCGTCCGCTCGCGAATATGAATTATTTTGATGGCGGGGAACGAGCGGGTTAGAAGGAAGAAGGAAAACGAAGAAGGAAAGGGGTGTAACGAGAAGTGCGCGCGCGTTTACGCGAGGTCGAGCAACTCTCCACGCGATATTGCAACAAGAAGCGACAGCAGGTTTGCCCGTGGGAGGAGATAGCTCGCGTGCGTCCTTTTTCTTTTTCCAATTTTTCCGCTCCTCCTCGATACTCGATTTCCTCGTTCGCTCCTCGTCGTCCCTCGCCACCGCGGAAGGAGGACTGGCTGGGACGGCTCGTCAAGGCGAGAAACTGACCATTATTATTTTGCGCAACGCTACCGCTGGAAAGTCGTGGAAAATTCTCGCCACTCTCTTTCTCCTTCCTCTGCCCGTAGACCAGTGATGGCGAACCTTTTGAACTCGGTGTGTCAAAACTTTAAAAAAACCTTAATTTAACTCCGGTGCCCTGTCGCATCTAGAAATATTTATAATTTTTTGATATTTGCAACCATAGTAAAAGACAGTTTTATATTTTTGATATTTATTTTATATATTTAAATACCTTTTAACACTTAACCGACCACACGCGCCGTACCGAATTGTACGGTTTCCACCACGCTCGAGTAAGCCAAACTACGCTATCCACCGCGCATGTTTCGCGAGTGATATTCAGTATTTGAAATCAAATAAGCTGTTGATTATTTAAGGCAACTATGTAGATAAATAAAAGAAGAAGAAAAGAAATTCGTTGCTAAGGTCAACGTGGAAGGTCTCCACGATCAGTCGGGCACCGACTTATAGTTCAGAAGGAAAAATCCGTGTAACCTCTCACACGTTTGTCATACGACCATAGATGGTTACACCGGTTCAGTGACGAAGGAACTGCATTTTACTCGAGTAACCACGGAAAAGTTGTGGACGAAACAGTTGCGCGGCAACACGAGCAACAATGAATAATGCCAATAAATAGATCCCACGGCGCGTGCTCGTTGTTCGCGCTGTTAGAGCGAAAGCAGAGGAGAGTGCGGTGGAAAGAAGTCGTCCACGTGGCGCAATTTCCTGGAAATGTTTCTTGCCAATTTCTTTCTTCTTCTTCTTCGTTTTTCGTTCGTTCTTTCTCTTCTAACGAGAGATGCTTCTTTTGTGCTTTCAGATCCAGAGGCTCGCCGAGTACGAGAGGTACCTCGGACAGGAGGCGAGAAGTCTGGTGGAGAGCGGAAACGGTAGCGTCGGGAGTGGCGCGGTACTCCAGCGCGGCCAGCTCGAGAGCGACCTCCATCGAATACAGGAATTGTTTCCGGGAGACAATCTCCGGCTGCACGAGCGAGATGTACTAACTACGGTACATTCCTTTTATATTTGCAATCGTTGCGTTTGTTTCTCTTCATGTTGAGCTAGGCGATTCGAACATTTTCAACTCTTTGCACTCTCGAGTCTCCTACGAGGTAACACAATTATGACAATGGAAATGTGGAATTTAGTTTTCTTCCTTAACACTATTCCTACCAACCGGTAAAACGGCCGTTTGTAAGATTTCGATTAGAATTTTCTATATAAAACGTAATTGCATGGCCTTTAAATTTCACGACTCTTCCAAAAATATTGAAGAATGTATTACACGTATACTTTAGGAAAAGTCGTGAAATTCAAAGGCGATGCAATTACGTAGTATGTAGGAAATTCTAATGGAAATTTTAAAAACGATCATTTGTTTATGATCTGTCGTGGTAGGAATAGTGTTAAAATGTAGGATACCGATGAAATTCTCTTTCGCGTTGATTCGGTCTAATTAAACGTCTCCAACGATACGTAGATGTAAATCCGACGAATGGCCGAGGGGACACTTACCGGTGCAAAGGGTTCAAAATCGAGGACCACCCAAAATTCCATATCCATTTTCTCATTGCGCAAGAGAAACCGAGAACCTTCTTACTCAGCAGCTACGAGACGGGGTGAAACTAATCTCACGTGAATCGCCTCCGGCACGAAAACACTCCCATTACCTTCGCGCCGTTTAATCTCACCGAGTGTCTAAAGCATAATTATTGCAATTATCTTCGACGCCGATGTGAAAGGACGCGCCGCGGCGCGGTTCGATGAAACGCTCGTTAGGATAGAGGAACCTTTCGCGTTCTTTCTCGTCCCTCCACCTCTCCACGGTCCCACACCCTCTCTTTCTCCGAAGTTTCGTCGAACGGGGAGGAGACTTCCGTGGCAAGGCAAAAAAAAAAAAGAAGAGAGAAAGAAAGAAAACTGTGACGAGAACGCTCGTAAATCCTCGTGTGGCGTAGGTACGCATAATACTCGCGGATTTTCCCGTTTCTCACGGCCTCTCCTCCTTCTCTTCACCTCCTCTCACTTCGTCTGCCGCGGTAATAAGCGCAGTACCGCCTCTCCCTTTTTTTTTTTCTCCCTCTTTCCACGCGCAACTGCACCCATGGAAAGCGTCGACGCGCGACAATCTCTCCGCTAGCGCGAGTTGCGTCGGTTTTCACTTGAATGGCCATTTTCATTTCCGGCGGAAAATGCTGTTAGAGGGGAGCTCGCGAACGTTGAGAAATTTTAATGCCGGGCGTGTGCGTATCCCCCGTGGCTAGGAATTAAATTGGGTATTTCGCGCGAGTGCGCTTTTACCAGTTCCACGGACCGTCGGAATTTCTCAATCGAATGCGCGTAATAAAAGTACACGCAATGCGCGGGCTCCAGTTTCAAATATGAGGTTTTACGATGATTCGCGAGGTGCGCGCGATTTTCTCGCGTTTCGACCAAGTAGAAACGAAAGGACGAGGAGATCGTCTACGAAGGAGTTTGGATTACCGCTTGAATACGTATTGTTCTGGTTGGTTTGAATTATACCCGTATTCGTAGTCGTTTGTTGAGGTATAAGGATCCCTTATTCCTTATTCCACATTTCATAAACCTTCCTTGACCGAACAAGGAGCCTTACTGACTTTTTTGTTTCAAGGGTGGTCACAAGCTTCCTTGAGCCTTCATGGAAGCTTCCTTCATCCTTAACACTATTCCTACCGACCGGTCAAATGACCATTTTTAAGATTTCGATTAGAATTTCCTATTTACAACGTAATTGCATCACCTTTAAATTTCACGACTTTTTCTAAAATATACGTATTAGGTGTACCGGAAAGTTTTGCATCGCTTTTAAATTTCACGACTTTTCCTAAAATATTAAAAAATCTATTATATTAGGTCTACCGGAAAGTTCTGTCCGCTTTTGACTTGTCCTTGTTGTAACCGGAACGGACAAAACTTTCCGGCAGACCTAATACGACAGATTTTTCAATATTTTAGGAAAAGTTGTGAAATTTAAAAGCGATGCAATTACGTTGTATATAGGAAATTCTAAACGAAATTTTAAAAACGGTCATTAGACCGATCATGATAGGAATTAGTCTTAACCAGTTAACTGCGTTCGACGTGTATACACGTCAATGCAAATTTTTTATATTCTTAATCATGAACAATAAAAAACACTTACCATTCGATGTAAAAAGTAAAAATTAAAACTCAACAAAAACATTCCACAGCTAACTGGTTAAGATAAGGAACGACTATGAGTACGAGCATTAGTCTCGATCGATAGAGGGCGCGAAATAAACGAAATTCGCTGCTCGCGATGAGCCTCTTCTTTTATCGCAGAAGCGCAACGAACGCGCGTCGAACAAAGAAGAAAAAGACAAAAGGAGAGAGAGAGAGAAGTCACGGAGAAGACAAAGACGCGGTAAAAAGAAAGAGAGAAAGAGAAAGGAGAAACGCCACTTAAAAGGCACGCGTGGACCACGAATGAATTCCCAATGCGCAAACGAACGGCCTTTGTCCCAGAGGGGGACAAGAGCGCGTGGGCCACGGAACGCAAAAGTGATTTGCATGTTGGGCGTCGCGCGCGCTTGTAAAGGGTATTGTCAAGAGCAGGGATTACGGGGCCATTAGAAAGATTAGTTGGCACGTTTCTTACCCCCTTGCGCGCTGCTACACGACCCTCGGCGCCACCCCAGAGACAATTCCGCGATGTATTTTCAGACAGATCCTTTACCTCCTCCGCTGGTCGTTGGAAAACAAGAGCTATGGGATCGAAGCATCATCGTCGATCTTACTTTCACTTTCTTCTCTCGCGTTCCACCCTTCGATTCTCTCCTACACGCGTCGAATTATTATTCTACTTAAGGGGGCACATACGTTTGGAGCTCCCAAAAAAAGGCATTCTTCGTGATTTTTTTTCGGAGCCAAGAGACAAACTATAACAACGAGGCTTTTTGCATAATAAAGTACGCCTTTTATGCTTCTTATTGAAATTTTATTGGAAAGATATAGTTGCAAGATGCCTCCTTTTTACCGTCGTGAAGTCAACCCCGTACGATATGCGCGATTCCGCGGTAACAATGATTTCTCCTTGCTCGTTCATCCGAAGCGCAAACATCAAACATCATCTTAAAGAAGAGTGTTTTTTATTGTCGTTGACGGATCTGATTTTTAAAATTCCAATTGTACTTTATTATGCAACAAGCCCCATTGTTATAGTTTGTCTCTTGGCTCCGAAAAAAATGCATGAAAAATGCCTTTTTTGGGAGCTCTAAACGTATGTGCTTCCTTAATACTTTGACTGTCACGCTTATTTTCCATGGATGACCCGTGTCACCACTTTGCATTCTTTTGTGCTTTTTTTTATTAACATATGATCCTTTATAATGCTATAAATTGCCATTAGCATAATAATTTTCTTAATGATTTTTCTCGAGGTCACCGATGATCACGGTCAAACTGTTAACCCGGCTTACTCCGCATCTTTAGTTTGCACTTAAATTTATTCTTTTTCCGTACAATTATACGGCTATCAAAGTGATGCATTTGGCTCGTGACTGACCGAATAATTAAGGTTCTCTCGTGGAACAAAGGAAATATATTTCGGTGCTCGTCCCTAGCGCATGTGGAGATTACAAATGCGCTTCTCTTGTACGAGGAGCGTGGCCAACGAGAAACGATGATTGTTTCGTAACGTCGTAGCACGAGCAGGAAGAGCGCAGGATGTTGGGACACATTGAGACGTGGAATCCAATAAGCCGCGCTCCCCGTAACTCATTCAGACCTCGCTGAGAATTATGATAATCGGTGTGTGCGCCGCGTTAGCACGCGCGCGCGCGCGCGTAGGGGGACCAATTGCGTGGCCCCTTCTTTCGTTCTTTCGGTCTTTCTTTCTTTCTCCTCGGTAGACCATCAAAGACTCGCCGACGCGCCAGGGCGGTCGCCGAATTTGGTAGTGATATTTTTCAAACCTAACTGTTAATCCCCACCCAAGAGCTCTTCTATAGGTAGATAGGACTCGTAACGGATTACCATAATTATCTAATTCCACGACTATCTTACACGCCGATCGAATTTCTAATCGCCTTAATCCCGCCGCCAATGGTACACGACGTATCCAGATTACGCGCCACGGACTGTCTCTCCCGCCAGATAATTCTATCCATCTTGTGGCACAACGCGAATGACTCGAGCAGAGACTCATACTCATAGACCGAGCGTCCTGTGAGAGGCACTGAAGACTACATTAAAACGAGAGAGTAATAGTCAAAGTTAGAGAGCCTTAAATAATAGTGACGACAAGGAGCTGCCATTTCTGATTGGTCCGCCATTTTCGATCGGTTCTCGCCGGATTTCAAGTTTGTGTGAAATATATTTCAGTTTCGTTGATATAAATTGCAAAAAATGCTCAGATCAATGCATACAGTAGTAATACTCATTGTTAATAGGTTT
Organism: Tiphia femorata; assembly: GCA_944319695.1. Classification (NCBI taxonomy): domain Eukaryota; kingdom Metazoa; phylum Arthropoda; class Insecta; order Hymenoptera; family Tiphiidae; genus Tiphia; species Tiphia femorata. The sequence goes on from OX090899.1 coordinate 7,644,341, forward strand.
ATAAATAAATAGAGAGTATGAACAGAGTATTATTTATTGCAGTCCTATATTGTACAACATACATATTTGCACATTTTGTTATTTAAAAGAACGATGGATCGCCATCGATTTATTGTCGTAATATTTACGATTCGGTATTACAATTCTTCGTCTATCTTTAAATTTCAAACGAACTGTAGCAAATTTGCCCAATAATTTTGAACGCGTATCATGACAATATTGAACATGACCTGCGGGAACAGAATCAAACTTGTTATTAAAATAAGAACTGCAATGTCTAGAAATATTTTCCAACTGCAAAAACATTTGAAATCTTGGTTTCATATAACATCACTTTCAGCTTTACGTCGCTTTTATGTTAGAGGTGTGCTTGAATTACACTTTTCACACATAGAACAGAAAGGACGCAGAGAACAGAGGAAGCATATATCTCTTTTTCTCTCGCACGATTTCGATACAATATGACGGAACGTCACTCTTGTCGTCACTCTTATTTAAGGCTCTCTAGTCAAAATGAGTGTGTCTCTGTTCAACAGGTGCGTTGGTGAGGGAATAAGGAGCAAAGGAAAAGAGTGTTACGGTGCCGTTTGCGTTATACTCTCCTTCTTGTTTGCGTCTTCTCTTACCACGGAGCGAGAGAGAAGGCCTCACTTTTGCTATATCTCTGTCCTTCAATGCAGTCTTCAACGCGCCCATATAGACTGCGCGTCTATGAGTATAATCCCGTATTCACAGTCGTTCCTTATCTTAAGGACGAAGGAAGCCTCCACGAAGGCTCAAGCTATTTTAAATGCTATTTAAAAAAAATTTCTTCATTTTTTGTCTTTAACGTAACGCTGCCAGTTTGACCGTTCAGCTGGCGGCACCACGGATTTCAGCCAAAATACAAAAGCACCAAAATTACGAATAAAGCATTTAAATTGCATTCAAATAGCACTAAATTCTCATGTCAATTTTTTGGTGGTTCGCTTTTGTGTCGCTGCTAGCTTCACGGAGATCAAGGAAGCTTGTGACCACCCTTGAAACAAGGAAGCCAATAAGGCTCCTTGTTCGGTCAAGAAAGGTTTATGAAATGTGGAATAAGGAATAGCTGGATACACACGTAAAGATTTCTCTGTACAATTAGAACAATTTATCTCTGATTTGTCAAATCTTAGAGATAAATCTGCAGGTTAGTGTTGTCTATACAAACTGAAAGATCAACGTACCAATTGGTCATGAATGGTGACAGATAAATTGGTCTAATTTATTTGTGGTGCAATACACACAAGAAGATCGATAGGTGGCGACGGTGGCAGATAAATCGTACCAATTGTTTATACCCAACTGATATCGGTCAAATTTTATGGAAATCCGAAAGATCAGCGATCGTATAAATATCTTTCTAATTTAAAAGATAAATCGTTTGTCCAGCACACATGTACCAACTTAACTGACCGATAAATTTGTTACTACAAATCGCTTAGATAAATTTGCTTGTTAGTGTCAAAGGCCCGATTTATCTTAACGATATTTTAAACCAATTCATCTGCCGATTTATTGGTACGATTTATCGGTAAGATTTATCTTTACGTGTGTATCCAGCTAATAAGGGATATCCTTATTCCTCAAGGAACGACTATGAATACCGGTATAAGTCTATGGACTTGACACGTCGCTCGACGAATCTCCTCGGATCGTCTCTACGACGTACCTTCGAATTCCGATCGATGGAAACGGATACAAAGTTTCGCGGCAGGATGCGAGAGCAACGGGGAGTACCAACGGACGAGAGGGTCCAGTTTTACGACGAGGTATACACGGAGTCGTTAAAACTCGGACTGTCGATGTAAACCGTGATCGAGCTTAATTGGGGAGAGCGGTGGGGGGAGAAGAAAAAATGAACGTAATCATGGCGAATCCGACGAAATTGCACCGGCACACGCGAGAGAGAAGGAGAGAGAGGGAGAATGAGGGGAGAAGAGGATGACTACCGGCGCGGTTGCATAAACATTTTTCCAGGCGTTCGTCCGTGGTGCGTGCTCGCGCATTCTACCCTCTGTCGGCAAGGTAGTTGAGATAATTACGTTAAGGAGCGGATGAAAAAGTTAACTCGGGCCTGGCAGCCAGGGCCTGGGACGTCTCTCGTTGTTAGCCACCCACTGCGAGGATCAGAATTTACGTCGTACGCATCTCGATTTTGGCTTTCGTAAAAAATTGGATTCGCTTGTTGTTAAAGCCGCACCGACGGCGCGTATTCGTGGTGGTAACAGAGAAAATCGTCGAGAGAAAATCGATATTTCTAAGCGGGTAGTTTTTTCGTTTAAATACTTCTCGATTTTGGCCTTCGTGAAAAATTAGATTTGCTTGTTGCTAAAGCCGCAACAACGGAACACGTTCACGGAGTAACAGAGAAAAGTGTGGAGCGAAAGTCGATATTTCTAAATGGGTAGTTTTTGTTTTCTTTTTTTAAATACCTCTCCATTTTGACCCTCGCGAAAAATTGGATTCGCTTGTTGCTAAAGCCGCAACAACCGAACACGTTCACGGAGTAACAGAGAAAAGTGTGGAGCGAGGATCGATATTTCTAAATGGATACATCCGTATTTCGAAGGATCGAACGTAATCTGTCGCATCGGCAAGATATCTCGATAACCACAAACGATTGATATCCATCGTTCCACATAGGCACCAAAAACGTCGAACGGCAAGCGGGAAAGCAGACGTCGTAGACGTAACACATTCGATTCTTCCAGAACGAGCACATTGTTTCTCACGAATAGATTTACGCGAGCGCGTTTCCTCGACCCGCGTGAAAGTCACGAAAGTCGCTTTTCAATCCCCACCATCCTCTTCTCACCTGCCCTCGGGCGTCCCTCGTCCTCATCCTCGAAGCTTTCGATCCGGCCTAGAGAGGCGTGCCTCATTAAAGCGTCATTAGCGCGAGAATGTCGACCACTGGATCACGTGTGACGTGTGCCCTTCTGTCTCCTCCTCAGAAAATGAAGAGCCTCATACGGAAAAGGAACGGCGCAAATCCTGGCAGACTGACGAGAGTCCTGTCCCAGAAGTCTCTCAACGTCTCGAGCAATCCACCGGCTCCGAAGTCACCGCCGAGGACGTTCCTCCTGGAGACCCCGGTGCAGTTCACCACGGTAATAAACTATGCCTAATTAATATAAATATACTAATATACTAAATATTGGGTCGTACGGAAAGTTCGTGCCGATTTTCAACGTTATTGAAACGCAGCACATTTAAATTTTGGTATACATTTATTAAATTATATAGGGGCCATTCTCTTCCACAACCTTTGCCTGAAAGATGGAGAAGGGTTGTGGACCAGAATGGCACCTATATAATTTAATAAATGCATACCAAAATTTAAATGTGCTACGTTTCAATAACCATTAAAATCGGCACGAACTTTCAATTTCGAATATATTAACACTATGCCGTTTCGCACGTTTCATCAAGATTCTTTCGCTTGGCGCCGGCGGTTTTTCGAGATTCTAGGAAATACGTTCGCCAAATTCTTCGTGCACCTATGTCAGAATCGTCCAAAGATACTACTCCTTCATTTTGTTTTTCCGAAGATATAATGTCTTCTATTTCTTCGCAATCGTTAAATTCAAGTGAAACATCGGACAAGCTGTCGCGTTCACTCATCACGTATAATCGTGTCTTCTCTTTCTTCGCAATCGTTAAATTCAAGTGGAACATCGGACAAGCTGTCCGTTCACTCATCACGTATAATCGTGTCTTCTCTTTCGCTTGCCATTATAAAAGGGCACAAGTGTTTGTAAAATGAAAAAACTTGCTAATATGTCTGTAACTTATTGTTACTTAAACAGAACACACGCGATATTGGCGTTCGTACGATAGCTTTGAACATGGCACCAACGTGGCACCACCGGACGGCGTAGTGTTAATATAAATATATTCGCCTTTTTCCGCTTTTTTTTACATGTATATATGTGCCGATGATTGTGAAAGTGGTCTAAGTCAGAAAAGTTTGGTTCACAAATCATTCCGTATTTCAATCCTATATATGTGACAATAACGCTACGTAACTAGAAAAATCAATTTTTCGAAATTATTGACTTAGACCACTTTTAGAATCACCGACACATATGTAAAAAGAGCGAGTAAAGAACGAGCTTCACTCGCAAAGAAAGTCTCCGTAAAAAAGAACCAAGGAAAACAAGGAACACAGTCCACGAGTGAAACGCATTTTCAATCCACAGGGCATGCAGTCCCAGGACAGGCATCTCTTCCTGTTCACGGATCTCCTCTTGATAGCTAAGGCGCGCAGCAGCGGTAACTTCAAACTGAAGCAATCGGTGAGGATGAGTGAGCTGTGGCTGACCGCGGGCCACATAGAGGACGTGGCGGAGACGAGCAAGTCCCAAGAGACCAGCTTCGTCCTCGGTTGGCCCACCACCAACGTAGTCGCCACCTTCATGTAAGAGAATCACCACCCTTGTACGCTCGCTCGTAAAATTTCGTATTACCGCAGAATTTTAATCGAACCACCTCTCTCTCTCCCTACGAACCTGCACCGATGGTGCAAGAGGGACAAGAGCATGCGAGCGATCGTTTACAAAGTTTATTTTCTGTCCCTCGCTTAGGACCGCGGCTGCACGAGACCTGTGGTGGGGACGCCTTACCGAGCTGGTACGAGAGGAGAGCGTGAAGGAGCCGCCAGACACGAACATTCAAGTCGTGTATCAGGACAGTGACACGAACACGGAATACGTAAGTGCTTCTCACGTCTAGAGGCGAGCGTCGTTGGTCACGCCTTGCTTACCACCGCTCGGTCCATTCCTCGCGCGTCCCAGTCAACCCTCTCGGTCGATCGTTCCCTTCGATACTCTTGGAGAATCCAGTGGAAGAGAACGAAGGTGACATTCGTCTTGACTACCGAATGACTCGCGCGAGCCATTCGAAGGATCGATTTCTCTCGACGAGATGCGCTTATAAATCTTCGTCTACTTTGCTTTGAAGCCTGGCCACGATCTTTTTCCTCGTTTTCTTTTTCTTCTTAAAGAGTTAAGAGAGGACGCGCGAAGAACTGAAATGGATGGAAACGAGGTAGTGGAAGCTGTAAAGAGAACGGATTGTGAGATTGTTTCTTCCGTTTTCAGTGTAAGACGATCATGGTAGGGTCGGAGATGACGGCGGGTGCCTGCGTGAATCTGGCCACGAGGCTACTCGACCTGCAAGGACCGTTTCAACTCTGGGCTCGAACCTCCTCCGACGAAGCGCCCTATCCTCTGATTGGCCACGAGAGGCCGTTCGCCGTGAAACTGTCCAATTTGAGACACACGCTCTCGGCCGAGGAGGGCTTCGACCTTGAGCACTGCAACAAGAGCGGCCACGACACGTGCCACTTCATCCTGAGGCCCGTGCTCAAGTCACCGGTGAAGAAGAACAAGTCGAAGATCACGGGTCTGCTGAGGAGGTCCTTGTCCTTGAATCCCAGCATCTTTGGAGTGAACCTTTCGAGGCTGGACGAGAACGGCCTGCCGAAACCCGTGCTGGTAATGCTCCAGCAGCTGTTCGCCAAAGGTCCGTTCACGCAAGGGATCTTCAGGAAGTCCGCGAACGTGAGGATCGTGAGAGAATTGAGAGATCAAGTGGAATCGACCGGTGATCCAAGTTGCTTGGAAGAAGCGCCTATAATAGCGGTGGCAGCCTTGCTGAAAGACTTCTTGAGATCCTTGCCCGATCCTTTACTAACGTCTCACCTGTTCCCACTTTGGATGGACAGCCTGGACACGCCGAACCCAGTTCAAGCTATCAAGAAGTGAGTACCAAAGTGCAGTTATCTTCTCTTCTTTACAGCGATGGAAACACTCGAACGAACTCGTTCTAACCCGATGCTTCTGCTTCAGTATCTTGGATAGGCTACCCAAGGCGAACTACACTCTTCTCTCGCATCTGATATGCGTGCTGCACCACGTGGCGAGACGATCCAAGCACAACTTGATGTGCGCGAGCAATCTTGGCGTTTGCTGCGGACCCAGCCTCCTCTGGTCCCCGAATCCCTCCGTGAATCAGAGCAGAGCGATACCCACTCTCACGGAAATGTTGATACGTCACTGCGAGGTTCTCTTTGGCGAGGGTGTCACGCAGCTTCTTGGAGAGGAGCGTAGCGACAGCGGAGCCGAAGAGAGTACCGATAGTCTTCACTGTGAGTACAATCTTCTTACGAGGTTCACGAGAGAGTATCTTGAATCTTGGCGCACAAGGTTACCTCGATATACTAATTGATTCTAATTGAAATCGTTTCGTTGCAGCAGGTGGGCTTTCCTTGGACAGTCTCGACCTAACGGAGCCTCCGCGCAAGGATCACATGTCTCTGTCTCGAGATTCCGGCCTGACCTTGTCCGACTGCCAACTCTTCATCCCCGAGTCGCCAGTGGGCTCGGAGGATTCGGCAGTGAACGCATCATCATCGAGCTTCGACAAGTCTCTCGCGAAGGAGGACAAGTCGAGCGGAAAGTCGTACATGCGCGTGTACGGTGGCTGGGAAGAGAGATTGAACGGATACGGAGCAGGAGTTCATCATCCCAGCGCCGTCGAGCACGTGTTCAGGGAGGAGAAGAACGGCGTGGGTAATTATCCCAATCCAAATTTCCAGAGGCAGGATTGGCTACGGGCACAACTGAAGAGGACCCCGCGCACGAAGCTGGAGGAGCAGGAGCATCGCAAGGATCGCTTCGATGAGAAGGACCTGTACGGTAGGGAGTTCATGAGGCAGGACTCGATGAAGGAGAACGTGGAGAACTGCAAGGAGATCTACAGAAACTCCCAGCTGGACGTGTCGCGTGACTTGAGGTCGGAGTACGAGAGACAGGCGCAACAGGACATCTGTACCGAGCGAGTGTCCATTCACAACTCCGAGCAAGATCTATCCGGTGATGCTACCCTGTCGAACGATCGTTACGACTTCAAGAAGGAGCGGTTCAGCGAATTCAAGAAGGTCAAGTCGGAGGTTTACGTGAACCGCGAGTCGCCAGTGTCCCAGAACGGCAGCTACCATTCTGGCAGCGATCTCTACGAGTTCAAGAAGGTGAAGAGCGAGATTTACGTGAACAAGGAGACCACGCGTACGGAACGATACGAGTCCGAGAGCAATATATACGGGAATAGGGACAGGTCGAATGAGATTTACGGCTCGAGGGAGAGAAATGATCTGTACTCGTTCAAGCAGGCTGAAGCGATCGATCTCTACGGGGACGAGGACGAGGAAGAGGAGAGAACGTGGCCAGACACGCCACCGCCCCTACCACCAAGGCTGAGGCACTTGCCGCCAGTACACATGAATCTCGAAGACAGGCATAAAGTGGCCGGAAGGTCAAGGTCTCTTCCACCTCCGCCTCCGTATCGTCCACCGCCACAACCTCGTGCCCCCATTACCACGAGGCATTTGGGCTACGGCAGATCTGTCGTGGACGACGAGAGTTACGTCTGATGGACAGGCGCGCCAGGCATCCGCAATGTAGTCTTCGTCAGAATCAAAGAACCGAAGTTGCAGACTGGAGCGCGCGTCGATACACGTTGGTAACGCGTGTCGAGAACGTTGTCTTGCTGCGACTCTACCTAGTCCAAACTGGCGCGCCGTGTGAGGCGTTCTATCCGCAGGAGAGGATGTACCGTATCATTTGTTATCCGTGAGCGAGCGCCGAGGTTCGATCAAGCTTAACGATAGGATCTCTGGTGTACTCTATGTAGAAATGCATATGGAGCCTCGCGAGGAGATTGAAATCGTAGTCGACTACAAATCGTCGATCGTTATATCTTGACTGTTAATCAGTGATTCAGGGTGCTTCCACAGCTGTAATCGATAGATTTCTATTAGCCATTTGTATCGAGATATTATTGTTAAGCGTAGACTGTAGCGGACAAGACTCGCGTCGAGATGATATTACTCGTAATTCTTACCTTACGTAAAGAATAATTGTAAAGAGATACGATATGCGTAGTAACGGAATAATGAGAATCCGTGTGTTCGAAGGAGCACGCGCAATGGATCACAAAGTCGAATGATACAGGTGAAGATGAAGCTAGCTCGTCTATCTAGGATTCCGCCTCGTATTGTCAGAATCGTTTTTAGCAGATTTGTTTGTATCGTTACCCTCGATTCTTACCACCAAGCGTTTATCGTATCAGGCGCACAACACGTACGAAAACTTTGTTTACCCACGACAGCGGTCCCTCGGTGATCTGAGTAAGCTTTAACGCAAGTTTACGATACAACACTGCAAAAGTATCCTTCCACCGTTACGAATATTATTATCGGAGATTGTCTATGCTCGGAGACACGTGTTAGGCATTCGTTAGAGCGATACAAGTGAGATCCTTCTCTTCGCCGATTGTGCGAGGGCAACGTAAGATTGGTTTCGCATGTAATAAACATGACATTAACGATGTTTGTTCAGTAATTTTGTCTAATAATAGTAATAACAATAATAACGATATGATTTCTAAACGTAGGACGTAAAGAGTTAAAAATGCTTCGTATGCGGATGCATGTGCGATTGTGTTAACGCTATCCGTTACGAGTGTTGGGTATGTTGGACACCCAGAGAAACCTTTCATTATCTGTATATACGACTGTAAACTTTTATATCGCTGAATTTATAACACACTATGCAATCCCATAAGGTATGTATACTTATCTAAATTATACGACATGCTACAATAGTAAATACAATTCCTATTTTATAGACCGATCGCATCGATCCAGGACGAATATTATCATTCCCCGCAAGCATATCCATTATGAGATTTCCCATTTCAATTATCCTTCTGCCCTGCGATTCTGAAGTTAGCTCATTGTCTTCGTTCGCCGATCGTCATCACAGTCGTAGGTTCTTCGACGTGCCACGTGAACGCGCGTGCCATTCGAGGAAGATGCGTAGGGTTATGAGTAATACGTCGACCCTGAAGCATTATGGATTTTGCAGAATTCGCGAGTCTTCAATTGGACAAGCCGCTACAAGACATTAGAGTACGTGGTAAACGTGTTTCGCCTTGAGATCAGACATACGTATCCTATCTTGGAAACGCATTTTCATTTTGATACTCTGTCCCACCTCAGAACGAAGAGGAGTTAAGGAAGCACTGTTTAGACCCGAATTTAGAAAGAAAACCTATAGAGAGAGCGTTGCATCTTCTGTTGTAAGTATATATTAGTGCGCGATCACGTCGGTTCTCGCGATTATTCCACGTAATTGGGGAGTGGCGTTGAATACGTGCTTTTTAAGGATGCACCTCGCCTAGGTGAATCAATAATATGCAAAAGTGCGAAACGGTAGTCGCCGATGAAGTCTTGCAATTTGAATGCAGGCGCGGTATTTACACGCCGATCGAACGTGCAATAAAAGTTCATCGTCGAAGAATTTCCAGGTATACGCGAACGCTGGCCTCATCTTACGCAAGGGCTACGCGAAATCGGTTTATCCTTGAGATCCTTTATGGTAACCGTTTCGCGCATGCCGCTCGGACGGATCGGCGGACGAGAGAACCTTGATCGGAAAATACGTAATCCAGTGCCGATTACCGAATCAAGGTCCGCCTACACGCGTGTACTCGCATTCTCACCGTATATATGTACGACGTAAACGAGCAAGAGGTGCCTGCTGCCGTATTTCTCGTACAACGCGCGCGCCACATGTAAATGAATAGCCCGAAGGTGCATCGAAACGCGCAATACTCTCGAAATTGCGAAATCGTGCGAAACGCTACTTCGATTTACGATCTAAATTAATTCGATGGACGAAAAGCACATTTACATCGTCTTTAATAACAAAAAAGAATAAATCATTATGCATCGTGTAACCTGAAACACACCCACGCCTCGAAACAATTGGCAGATTTTGTAGGTGCGCGCGTTTTCGTCACACCTCGTACGTAGGTAGAGCGATTCGCGTGCACAATCGGCAAGCTTCGAGTACGATCTAAATTAATTCGATGGACGAAAAGCGCATTTACATCGTCTTTAATAACAAAAAAAAAAAAATCATGCATTAGCGCAAGAAGTATCTCTGTGAAAAAGAAAAAAAATGCAACGAACGATCTAAAATCACCCCAGCGACCGATCGATCTTTCACCAACCCACACGGCAGGCACACTCGAGTCTCGTCCTCGTAATATCCGCAATTGCGGGAGGACGAAAAGCACATTTACATCGTCTGCCATAACAAAAAGAAAAAAAGAAATAAATCGGTTCATTGGTGCAAGAAGTATCTCTCTGAAAAAGAAAAAAGGAAAAAGAATGCAACGAACGATATAAAATCACAATCGTGGGAGAAGATTCGATCCGTCTTACTCCCCACAGGGACGATCCTTGCACATCGTGTAACCTGAAACACACCCACGCCTCGAAACAATTGTCATCTTTCGTACATACGCGCGTTTTCGTCACACCTCGTACGTATGTAGAGCGATTCGTGCACCATCGGCAAGCTTCGAGTACGATCTAAATTATTTCGATGGACGAAAAGCACATTTACATCGTCTCTAATAACAAAAACGAAAAAAAATAAATCAGCACATTAGCGCAAAGATTAGTACATCTCTCTCAAAAAGAAAAAAATTCAACAAACGATATAAAATCAGACGAGCGATCGATTCTCGTCCTCGTAATATCCGCAATCGCGAGAGAAGATTCGATCCGTCGTACTCCCCGCAGGGACGATCCTTGCACATCGTGTAACCTGAAACACACCCACACCTCGAAACAATTGTCATCTTTCGTATATACGCGCGTTTTCGTCACACCTCGTACGTATGTAGAGCGATTCGTGCACAATCGGCAAGCTTCGAGTACGATCTAAATCAATCTAAATCGAATACGATCTAATAACAAAAAGAAAACAAAATAGATCATAGTGCATCAGCGCAAGAAGTATCTCTCTGAAAAAAAAAAAAAGAAAAACAATGCAACGAAAGATATAAAATCACACTCGCGGCAGAAGATTCGATCCGTATTACTCCCCGCAGGGACGATCCTTGCACATCGTGTAACCTGAAACACACCCACGCCTCGAAACAATTGTCATCTTTCGTATATACGCGCGTTTTCGTCACACCCCGTACGTAGGTAGAGCGATTCGTGCACCATCGTCGATCTTCGTAAGTTTCCGTACCTACTCGCGCCACGGCCAGTTGTCTAATACCTGAATACCTCTCGGCTCGCCGAAGGCCCAGTTTAGTTGTCATCCGCGTTCGCTCGTGTTGCTCGCGGATGCGCGCGCAACCCTAGCGCATTAAGAGACTCGCGATCGTGTGGCCCACTATCCGAATTAATATCTTCCGAGAGCAGCACACCACTAGTCAACGAGAATACGTCGGTGTAAATCAATCGTTCGTCAAAGGACACGCATCGTACCGCTCTCGTGGCAGTTCGCGGGTGAATAAGATGCGAGAGGAGAATGTGGCAGGAGGATGGAGATGAGTCTCCGCCGTACGAGGGTGGAGAGAACCCGTAAGTGGACACGCACTCGTCTCTCACCATTCTCTCTCACCTCGATTTACTCCGCAGAAAAATGTAGGATCCTCGATGAATCGAGAGTGAGAGAACGCGGATTCATTCGTACGTTCGTCTATTCGTGTATACGGTTCAATCGTGTTGGCGTCCGCGTGCGTGCACGCACGCATGCACGGATGCGAAGGGCCACCAAAAATAACACGGCGTCGTAGTCGTTCAAGGAGCACACTATCCTGTCGCGGCCGCCTGGCCTGGCCCCTCTCTAATTATACTCCTTTAAATGCCGGTGCCACTTCTCTCCCTCTCTCTCTCGCGGAAGAGATTCTTCCGTTCCGCAGTTACGAGTGTGTAACATGGTGGGGTGAGGAGAGGTGGATGATGCGTGCCACCGCGTCGAGATGCGACGATACGCGTAAACGAGAATGGATTAGTTTTTCCGATTTCTTCGACTGGTAAAACGTGCGCCACCGGTGAGTCTTTTCTTCTCGATGATCCTCGCAGGATGACAATGTCTCACGAATGTGACGGAGCGAAACGTATTGTCGGAGGATCGCGTGAATGATTCTGGAGGGGTGGAGAGGGAGGTGGAGAGGAGGATCCGCGTGTCGCACCGTATCATTACGTTTCTTCTGATAACACGCACGTTCGTACGCATCTTCCTCGCTCGACGTGGTGAGTCATCGATGTAGAAGCTTTATTGTCTCGTGGAACGCGAGAGGTGTACCATACCTGCGTTGCATAAGATTCACGGGATGCTCGGCGCGCGCGGCACGATTCAATTACTGTTAGCGGAGCAGAGAGACTTAGATGGATATCGGATGGAGAGATCACGGGATATCGTTTTGCGTTTCACGTATTGTTTATTCGTATTTCTCTTCTTTTTCTTCTTTTTTCGGTTGTGTTATCCCTTAAACGACACTCTCTCATTGTTAAAGCGTAATGATAATGTTGCATCTGGGTAAGAATGTTCTGTTTTTCAGGAAGGGCGATGAGATCCAGAAGCTCAGTGTTATTCAAAGTTTACCAAGTCTTTTAATCGCCGACTCGCAGTCATGTATGACTCGTGTCGTACCCAAGATGCAACAATCTCTAGCCGGCGCCTCCACAGAATTTCACATGGCCGCCTCCTCTACGTTCAAAACTATTTTGGAGCAGAAACTCGTCACCCCTGCTGTGTTTAGTCAAACATTCCTTCAGAGTATTCTCAATTCTCTCGAGAGCAGAGATTCAAGTAAAGTTATATTTGAAGTCTTGCGAAAAGCGATATCGTCGCCTCTGACATTCGATATGCATTATTAGTTAACTGCGTTTGCCGTATGTGTGTTCTTTCAGTTGTCCGTCACGAATGGCTGGCGACCTTACTGGATGTGATAGAGTTACTGCCCACGGATGTCATAAGAATGCAGGTTCGCACAAATAATAATAACGAGTAATATTAGTAAGTGAAATCCCAGAAGTAAATATAATGCAGATATAGATAATAAAATCTGCACCCTGTTTTCTAAAATATCTTCGACCGTATCGTATCTTGTAAAATGTAAATAGTATTTAAATTTAAGAATGAGACTTTAACGGGCCAGGGATAATGAGAGTAAAATTACACAGATTCTTCCAATGACTATAAACAAAGGCCAGTTGTGTCAGCCTACGCATTCCAGAATAACGTGCAGCGGGCTCCTAGGAAAGATTTGTACTCGATTTGACTCCTCGATGTAAGGTTCTTTAATATAATCGTTAATTAGCTTCTAATTCAGTTAATATCGATAACTTAAACCACATAGGTAGAGTTTTCTAATTGTTGAAAATTATCATTACTTATTAACATATATTCGTTTATACAGTAAAATTCTGTATTTATTTGAAGCTAATGCATGTCGTAGATATGTATGATTAATGTAATAGTGTTAATTAATTCTTGGTAGGATACAGAAAGAAGTTCTACCAACAGTACAGTCTCTCTGCCAAGATGTAAATAGCGAAGTACGGGCTAGTATCTGCTTACAGCTACGGTTTGTTGCCGAGGGTCTTGGCGCTGAATGCGTAAAACCTGCTTTATTGCCATCTCTCGTAGAATTAGCAAGTGACGAAGAGAGTGACGTACGATGTGCATCTATACAGACAATAGTACACATACTACCTCATCTTCAGGAGGGTAAGACTCCGATTTAGATTGACATCCGACGAAATGACTCACATATGTTTATTTTAATTATTTGCAGATACAATAAAAACTACTATAGCACCACTTGTTAAAAAGCTCTGTGAAAGTGCATCTAAGTCAGATGACAATGTGATATGTAACATAGCCCAATCGTTTGGGAAGCTTGTCATAGGTCTAGAGAGTAAGCATTTCCACTTATGTTACTAGCTATCTAACGCATGGTGTAAACACAATTTTTTATTAAGTAACGTTACAATTACAGCAAAGTTATAACGAATAAGTAGCATCGAATATAATAAGTAACTTTGGGTGTACATGTTTCTAGAATCCTTATTACTCCCTGAAAAATTGTGGTTCATAAAATACTATCAACAAATGTCGCAAATGGGTATTCCAACGATGAAGAAAGAGTACAAATCAGATCTTCCATTTGTAAGTATCAATGTTGCCAATTTATTTTTAGTTTAGAGTATTCTTTTCAATGTCCAATACCATTGTTTAGGCTAGCAGCAGCCCTTCTGAGAATGAAAGATGCGTTGAATGTCGACGATATTGTGCATATAATCTTCCAGCTCTGTTTATTTTCACTATGTGTTCTGGAGAGGATGTAGACACATTGCTCCCAACATTAAATGCATTAGCATGTGATCCATATTACATGGTACGAAGAACTGTAGCTTGTGGATTACACGAGGTAACAATGAATTCATATTACAATCTACTTTTTAACGTTACACTGAAATATCTTTTTGTACCATGTGCTTACAATTTTTAACAACAGGTGGCCAAAATATTAGGTGTAAAAAATGGCAGAATAAGAGGAGACTTTGTAAAATTATTAAAAAATGATGCTGAAGAAGTCCTTCAAGGATTAGTTCCCCATATAGCAGCTACACTCGAGTGCCTAGTTCATAGTCAAACCCTCGGAACCGAAAGAATGGTTTGTTCAAATATTTTTTCCATATTTTACTATAGAATATTAATTTCTACTTGTTACTTTATACAGGATGCTACTGTGTTGGAAGTAAGTAGAGCATTGTTAAAATGTGAAAGAGAAGTAGCAACAACATACAATTGGCGGCTAGTTACGTTGATGTACGCTCAATTGGAAATGTTACCAAAATGTTTCCCGAGCGACTTGATATACATGCATTTTGTGCCAATGGCTATTTCCAGAGTGGTGCACGGTGTAAGTACAAAGTTGTTTAATTTTATACTGTAATTCTATAAATAAATTGCTAATGCATTATGCTTCATCTGTATGTCTTCTTAAAATTACAGAGACCCATTCCTGTTCGCGTTGCTTCAGGGAGATTATTTCTCATATTTCTACGGTACAATACAAAACCTATGCAAAGAGTGGAACTACGAAGCAGACTCTATACTGATTTAGCTACTAGTCCAAATTGTTATGTGAGAATGACGTTTGTTCGTCTGATGGTAGAAGCAATGAGTATATTTTCGTCGGTGTATTTTAAGGAAAACTTTTTTGCTGTTTTGTTAAGTCTAGCTGAGGACCCTGTTGCAAATATTAGAATGAAAGTAGTGTCATTGTTTCCAATTTTAAAGACTCTGTTAAGTATACCTACAGATAAAAAATTGTTAACAACTTTAGAAACAAATGTAAGACATCTGTTAAATAGTGAAAAAGACAGAGATGTGCTCTCTGTATTATCGGATGTAGTTCAAAGGCTGGATGAGGTAGATGTTAAATACGAAGGACAAAGTGTAAGTATATTATTAATTCTATCCTTGTTGTTAATGACAATCAACGTTCTTACACATATGTTCCATAGGGTTCAGCTAAAACAAAACTAGATATTGACGATAACAGAAAACTTGAAGAAGAAAAAAGACTGGCAGGGATTACAGTAAATCCAAAAACTTCTACTGTGGTAACAGTTGGAAAGAAGACTACTTCAGCAGGTAACCTTCTAAATGTAAACAGATTCTAGTAAGTTCGTATATATTAATGATTTTATAGGCAAATGCTAAAGGGGAATTAATCCTTGATAAGAAAAATTTTTGTTTCCAGGACCTCGGCCAAGAACAAGCATCGATGGATCGGCAAAAGTATTGTAAGTTGTCACATCATTTATATTGTATATGGTATTATAAGGGTTGTAATGTCTTTTACAATTCCATATATATTGTGTTTTAGAAATCAAGCAGCAAGAGGTGAGCAATTTCTAAACTCGACATACAGTTATAATAATAGATCGTGTTCAGTAAGATTTAAGCAAGATTGTTATTTTAAGTTCCCAAAAAGCCTGGACGTAATAAGTAATAAATGCTGTGCATGTCTTCAAAGGAAATTCATTTGTTTTGTCCGTGGAAGTAATTGTGAATAGTAAAAGTATTCGTTTTTCATAATACTGCCATTAATAATAAACCTTGTAACATTTCTGTATTCTAATCTAAATGTAATGGTTCTTCTGCAGATAGTACTTCTCGTAACTCAACAGAGATGTTAAAAACAAGGTAAATATATTTCACCTACTGTTTTTACCATGTTTTTTTTGTGTGTGTTAACAGGGTTATATTCTTAATGTTAAAAACATGTAAGATATATAATTTGCTAACTACAGAAATATTAATCTACTGCACGCTATTCACGTACGATCATAATATTTTGAAAGTACTAGTAAACATACCTAAAGAAATTTTATATGCACTAATCACCACCTATACTGTGTGCTGTATATGCTTATAACCTTTTATTCCCATCTCCGTATGCTTCTAGTATCTCTAGCAACAATTTATCATCAAGTTGGGCACGCTTTACATCTAACAGAGTTCCACTAACACATCCTTGGCAGAGGATGATGTATTCCAACTCTAATATTAGTACAACTCACATTGACAGTGGGATGTGTAATGATTATAGTGCATATCAAGCACAATGTGGCTGCTCAAAACTAGCAGTGTTTGAAGCATTGTTGACTTTACCAAATTCCTGCGAACCGCAATACAAGGGAATCGCCCCCCACTGTTGTGTGCGTCATAACACAGATCCTGATCATTCAGAACCTAGAAACCAGCCAACGCATATGCTTGAACATAAATCATATTCTGATATTACTAAATCTTTGTTACTAACAAATTCAAAGGAACATAAGCAGGAATCGCTGCAGAATTTTCTACTAACACGTGACTATTCGCGAGATTTTCCTATTAACATTGGTGAAAAAGATAAAGCACCAGATTTAGCTGCTTTACGAGCTTTAACAAATGCAGCTCATTACAATTCTTGTTGGGCTTTTAGCTCGATGCCCGAGATACCCGTAACGTTGTCCGACGACGAATTTTTAGTGGACGCTGGTATCCGAATACCTGCACAATTGTCATCATCCCAAAGCACATCAAAGATTCCAAACTTACAACATTTAAATTCAATCGATTACGAAGACCGCGTAAAGCAAAGGACAAATAGCGCGGATCAAGGAAAAAATATACGGACATCAGTAGACTACAAAGATAGTTTGAGACGCAATGTTATGAAGGAAAACCTTGATGATCAGCAACTTACAAAAGTGGATGCCCGAGTGAAAAGGTATTCTGCGCCTCATGGAAGAACACGATTTGGATTTGATGTCAGCCAAGGAAGATCAATAGATGAAAAGCTTAAAAGAAACTCTCTTATTTTGGAGAAGGATAAGCCAAAAGTTTTACACTCCAAGTGCAGCCTAGATAGGACTAAACGTCATTCTGCAAATTATGGCCTGAAACTTCCCGATTCTAAGGAATCCAAGCAGAAGTTAAAACGGCACAGCTTAGAAGTAACAGATTATACAACTACCACTGAACGACTTGGAAGAACTTTGCGCAGATATTCAACATTGGATGTTAATCACAATCAAGGACTTAGTAAAATACCATTGAGGAATACCGTCTTATCTGGTAGTAGGACAGCACCAGCTACTAGAGCATCTAGTCCAGTGCGCTTGGGGTCCCAGTTAAGGTTTGATATTGGAAATCGTGATAGCCAAAGTTCTATTTGTGAGAAACACTTAACTAGATTTAGCTCAAGTGACGAAGAAGTTGATAAACTTTGTCGAATGCTATTACATTCTCAAACAGCACCAAATAGTAGATCAGGAAGTCCAGGAAGTAGAGATAGCAGATTGCCTATTCGCTTCTTGACAAAAAAGCTTTGAATTTTCAATTTAATTCTGTATATATACATGGAAAGTGCATTCAAGAGAATGCACAAGATTTCCTATGATGTAATTTAGGCATTATTTAAAAAATGAGAAATCATAACATACATTTCATGTAATGTATATTGAATTTTTGATTTAAAGATAGCCTAATTTATAAGCAGAATCTATATACACTAATGTTTGAGTGAGTTCAAGCATTTGAAATTTAAATTTATCAGCACACTCCTTGTGCACGTCCAAACATTTTACAGCTTCAACAAATGTTTCATATCTGTAACATTACCGGATATTAGGTAATATACATATTATAGTAATGCCTTGTTTATTTGATAATATCAGTATTATATCTATCGAACGATACTTGTGTAAAAATCTAAAGTTACATATCTTCATGTAGAAAGTGTCTATCATTTTATGTTTTCTATTTCAACAAATTTATATACGTTTTTAACAAGCAGAACAAAATACATTTTTATTTGAATAGATTGTGCTTTTATTATAAAATGAAATAATTTTACAATTCTCGAGTAACATATAAAGCACCATACTAATGATTTTTAATATATTACCTTCGTAATTTCTGTTGGCATATCAGTTGATTATATCCATTCATCATTGATTTATTAAGAACAGTTTTAATATTTACTAGCAAGAGTACAATGATTCTGGGTCTTTTGATAAAATAAGACTCACCTAGAGCCAATTACACTTTTTGTTAATAGTTACCAATGATACAACCTATATGGGTTGAAATGAGCCTACATCATTACAAAGCATGTGTTATACAAATATGTACAGACACATAATAGTGCACAGTGTCCATATCAAGGCGTACTTTCTGTAATACTAAATTACATCCATAATCCTTTCCCTGCCTTGTTTCGTATTTCATCTTTCATATATATAAAAGTAAACATGCACGCTTAAGTTGAAAGACTGTTTAATAGCTGCTACAATAGAATGTCATAAGATTATACACTAGTGTAAACTAATTTGCATTTTGTTCAAAACTAGCATAGTTAGCAGTTACGAGCAACGATTCACCAATCGCTAATCACAAAAATAACATATGAAAACATTGCTATTAACGAACTGATTAAAATAAATATTAGAAGCACACATTAGACGAATCGAAATAGAATTAAAGTGTTGTAGTAGCTAGCATTAGTTCTAGTCGCAGTTGTCGAAGCACGACTTTGCTGCAGTAATGCGTTTTTTCTGTTATAAGTTTCAGCTTTTTATAATATGCGTTTAACAATATTTGCAAATTTATTGCTTCACAAATAGCGGAAACCTCCTGTTTTTTAATAATGGTATAAAATAAATAATTATAGTAAGAACAGTAATGCAAATGTTAATCTTAGCAAAATTTCTTCAGTTCTATAGGTACAAAAGGATAGTGTACTTCTATTTAACTTTCTTACTTCTGTTAATACAAGATTATTTGGTAAACCAATACTTAAAAAAGAGTGAATGAAGGCGGAAGTTACTCCACTCATGGCAATGGGAATAATCGAAAATATCAAAACTGAAATAGTTTTATAAGTATGCTACGTAATTGTTGGCTACTCCGGTTAGCAGTGAATCCAAACATTATATTACTAATTGATATTACTATTCGCAACGGTTGTAAGGTATTTCTGTGTCTTAAACTGAACTCTCAAAATATGGAAAAGCCTTAAATTAAAATAGACTGAGCAGTGTGGTTAAGCAGTGATTATGCGGGTCTTCGTATAGAAAGATATAGATTACAAACTTATTAAAACCAGATGTTAAGAGAATATTCTATAAATCTGAATTATTAAGCTTTATGCAAATTTTTTGGTCGAAAATGTGTATAATGCTTTGAAACCAAAGAGAATTGTTATATTAATAATGTATAAAGTCTTAAAGGCAGTATGTACTTGTATCATATATAGCACATAAGGTCTACTGTACGAGTGCCATGTAGCAAGCTTCTAGTATATAAATCGTATAGTATAAATAGTTGACTTATTGTAGTTAAAAATTTTGTTTTTAATAGCATAAAATTAGGCCATGGTAGACAATTGCACTGTGCCTGATGTAAAGGAATGGAATATTTGTAAATCTGCATTTCCAATTTTGATCTTGTACTTACGTCTTCATGTTACTGTGCATTTATTGTTTTTATTAATTTGCTTTTCTTTATATAGTATTTTAGAGCAGTGAGCATGACTCAATGTACATAACAATATTATTTACAGATAAAATAATTTCCAATAATTAATTATCAAAGTTGCATAGTACACAATATTAAAACATACATAACAAAGTGCAGATATACATTTAGTAACAGTTTATTCACTTGACTATTGTTGTAGTAGTACATTGGTACAAAATTTTCATTCAACGATTAAATGAGTAATAAATACTTTTATCACGGTACTAACTACAAGTGTAAAGGGTGAAAAAATATAAAAAGCTAGTATTAACACAGTAGCCCTGGAAACACCAATAATAACGTAACTGTAATTACTACATAGTAATATATAAAACTTTAAATTATTTTGCGATAGTAGTATAGACATTACTTGTTAATCTTATTGAAAAAGTGTCTTAAAGGGAGACTTTTTGTTATCATGCGTTGTAGTTTAATTATTAGTGGAATTCATTTATTATTAAATGTTCGATTAGGATATTCTCTTTGATGGATGCACGGGATTGAAGAAAGACAAGCTAAAATGGTCGAAAAGGATATATTTGAATTATAGGATCAAAATGCATATAGAACAATTCTACTAAACCAGACCTGTTAAGATATTACTTTATTATTTTTGTACAGATATATATATAATATGTAACTCTAACTTTTGTGCCAGAAAGTAAACATCCAATGAGTGTATTGAAAACAAAGATATATGTATATGTATATTACTCTATAATGAATGAGTAACATTGTTATTTTACTTGGCTACATATACATAATGCACATAAATACTATATTTTGTTATCAGTACAACGATACTTTATCAATAAGATTATTATGTATATAATTATTTATTTATTTTATTATAGTTTGTTTTGTCTTGACTTTACACACAATTACTATACAGAAAGGCATGTAATTAAGATTACAAAATATGTTTTCAAGTGTACGATCTATGGAAAGAAGTAATCTGTGATGACAAAAATAGGTATTTCAGAAACGGCGTACTAATGAAAGAATAATTGGAAACGAAAAAATCTGTTAAATAATATTTTTATTACTCATATATTACTGCTGTTAAACGATAAGAAATATTGGAAATTGTATTTTTGTGAAGTATATCTGTAATAAAAATATAATTAATCCTGCGGAAAATAAAAACTAATTGTTGACATTATTCTTGAGAATGATATTAGCCTTTATCCTAATGCAAATTTTGCTGTCTCTAAGCAAAATGTTTTCATTCGCACGTTAATCTAATTTTGTATTTGTTAAAAAATATGATTTTGTAAATGTATGTTTTCGAGCAATCTTTGTTAGCGGCATTAGAAAATTATTCGATTCTGTCTGTAGGGACAAGTAATTCATCGTAAAAATAAATATAAATATTTTTATACACCTTCTGTTTTATTTAATTTGTTTTATAAACAATTTATAGATTTTTAAAGAGTCGTGAAATTATGGAAGTGGGAAGCAAATGAATCAAGGAATTAATTTCTTAATGTTTTTATTTTTTCTACTTCATGGTAAATGAATGACTTCAACTACTACAAATGACTTTTAATTTATTTATGGTGTATTATAACAGTTGATTCCTCTTGTTCTTTACCTTTATTATCAAAATTTAAGGTAATGGATCAAGATCGTTTCATTAGATGAAATGCGTTCTATAGCATGTAGAGTGATACATAAGCTCTATTACTCATATTTTATCATTAAATGTATAATTACCATTATCTTGGACAATGGTGTGGGCCAGTATCAATTGTTATTGTTATTTTTATAAAATAAACGTTGGCGTTTATACAATTTTCATCTCATAACAACAGATTTTAAATTTTTCCTGTTATCCAAAAGCGCATTTTAAAATATTGTATCTGTTCTACATATACTTCGTAAACCTCTTCTGTATGAAGAAGGGCGGAAAATAATGTTTTCTAAAGGACGATTTTTTAAATTACGACTTATGTAAAATTTCTATAAATAGTAGTTTATTTTTCATGTATACTGACACTTCCATTCTATGTATAGTGCATAAACACTAATTTGCGCTCTTTCTTACACAGTAGAGCAGTAAAAACAATTTCTTCTGCGACAGATTGCCAAAGTAAAATGATTTTTATCCTCGTAGAATATTCATGCACATAAGTTTATTTAATCTTCCATGTAATGCAATTTTTGTTTCTGAATGTCAACAAAATTCATTGTAATAGAAATTGCACAAGAGTTCTGCGACAATCAATACTTAGAAGTTAGACAGAGGATCTTTAAAATATAATATGCATTATGCAGGGTTCTCAAAAATGTCTGGACAAAACTTGTATCACATGCTACCGAATCAATTAAGTAGATCAAGAAACTTCATATAATCTTATGTTCGAAAATGCTTTACCGAAGAATACCCTATCTATATATATAATGCGTATTCGTAATTAAGTACAGTAGAGTACCGCAAATATTATAAAATAATCGGACTATCTTTTTGTTTTGACATGTTACATGAATCCCTGATGCACAAACAAAGGGATTCCAGATCTGAACATTTCTGTATTATGTGACATATATGTAATTTAATATTCACACTAAACAACTCTTGTTGCACTATGCATAAATAAATTTTATCTGAGCTATCGTCAACTGAGAATTAAAGTTTTTGATATGGATTTGTGAACGTATTTGAAAATCAGAGTTAAATGGTATAATAGCATTTGTTATATGTGCAACAGAATGCAGATACAGTGCTGTGATGAATGGATTTTCTAAGATAGTTTGAGCGCATTTCATCATACCCATGTTATATACAATTCAGTGTCGTCTTCGCGATTTTGCTTATTAAATGACAAGATAAGAAAAGTGTAATCAACGCTAATGCCACACCAATTATTTACATAAATTATAAATAGCGTACTTGTAATACCCTTCAAATTTCTATAATTATTTTTAATTAGTATATTTTTAATAAATTCTTAGATATGGTTGTCTATATTTTAAAACTCAGCATATGCAAGTATATAATAGATTGCCATAATACAAAATTGATTTTTTTCAAATTTTGCACAACTGTTGGTTGTCATAAAAGAATTCTTCTTTCAGAATTACAATCTAATAGCAAAATGGGATTGTATTGTGTGCTTGTAATTTATGACAAAAAAAATGAGTAAGAATAAATATTTTCTATAATACGTTACGTTACAAGGATAATACTGTAAACATATGCTGAATTTTTAAGTTCTTTGTAGTGATTCCTTTCACAATAAAAATATATCATGACTACAAGTACTTAGTTTCTGACTAGCATGTAAAATTTTAGACAAGTAATTTTCAATTTCAAATGTAGAATATGAATACTATTCTAATATATGTTCGAAATGTGAATCGAAGTAATAAGTGTAAGGCTTTATGCATGTTTCAAAGTCCACTGTGTTCTTCTCAAATCAAACTTAGGACTATATATCGTACAATGAAATTGAAAGTCACTTGTTTAAAATGAAAAGAGTTACATAACTAAAGTACACTTTAACATAACAAATCCGGCGTGCTTTAGTATATGCAACCCTGTTACTTTCTTAACATCTAAGATTATAGAGTAGCTTAAGGGGTATTATGTCGGCTTTATATTACGAATACATTTTTGCCACGAGCTTCGCACCTCTTTAAGACTTAAAAACTTATACAGAATTATTTTTGTGTACATTACATTCGCATAATACCTGACACATTTGGAATCTAAAAGTATCCGTACTATTCGGTGTAGTGGTGTGTTTTCATAGCACTTTTAATTCATTTGCATTTCATCTAGAATTTAATTGCATAAGATGTTTTCTACGCGAGTTGTCTACGCAACAGCTATAATTTGTAATAGATCTTTACATAATTTATAAGAGAAAGAATATATGATACAAAGGAATCGTTTCAATATAATGAAATAGAGAGTAATATGTTATGTCGTAGAAAAGGAAAGACTTTCAAAGTGAGTTTTAAAGTGCATTGCTCTGCACAAATACTGCATACAGAGTTACATTGTCTAGTATTTTGAAAACATTTTCTATCATATATCCACACACCTATTATTTTTCAGTCTTGTGATAATACTACCTTAATACTTTTACACTTTATATGTATGTATAGAAACAATGGTAGATTTTGATATATTTCTTCAAGAAATGCACTGGTATATTTTCCTAGTGTATACTAAACACAATAACAGAAATAAACAAAATATAGGAACAAAAATGGTGGAAATATCTTACAGCATGCGCAAAGTTCTTTACCTATGAACAATGTGTTACTATAGCAGACAGAACGTATGTTCATTGAAATTCTTAAATTTAATAAAATCAGTGTAAGAAATAATATTTATATTGTCTTTTAAGTATGATTTTACTATAACCTACAGTTGTTTATTGAACCTTACTCGCACATTCTATTTATAACACTGATTTTGATTCAGAATACTGATTTGATTATCTGCTCCCAAGAGCATTATATATAATATATATGTATGTACGTAGGTGATAGAATATCTTGTGTAATATATTTCAGTGCAAACAATTCATAATGCTTTTCAATTGTATATTTCTACTCTTGTCATTATTGCGTTTATTATCACTATTAGGTCAATTATCTTAGCATTTTACATATAAATGCAAGTAATGCAAATTACACGACTGTATTCCTCACTGATTCTGCCTGCAGGTAAAAAGAAGTAAGTTGTGTATTTCTACAAATGTAGCTATATATATTCACGTGTAGAAATAAGAAGTCTGAAGCTGTGCAGACATAAATTGGCAGTAAGTAGTTCTCTTCGTATATTAATTTAGTTCACTTAATCATTTATACTATAAATAGCTTATTTTCAAAAATCCTGCACCAGTAAAGTAAAAATAAATATTTTTGGTAAAAATATGATGGAAATATATATTTTTTTTTATGCAAAGACATAATATAATATTCTTGGATGTCAGTATCAAAGATTTTAAATATATTCCTACAATATACAATGAAAATAAATGATATAGCGCATATATTAAACTATTTCGTTGCATAATTTTACAACATATTGTCAACGGAGAACAAAATATTCAGTACTACCTCCTTTGCTTCAATGTGACATAGCGTTTGACAATTCAAACTAAATGTTTGGAAAACAGTGAAAGTTGTAGCTTATCTATCAGTTTACGACTTATTTAAATATACAATATTTGTTCAAAGTTTGCGTAGTGCCATTTTTTGTCGAAACACTACAGTACTCATTATATAAATTCCATTGGAAAGAAGACCATTAAAGGCTGCAGTTTTATGATTATTTTTTAGAAAATAACTCGCAAATATGAAAACCCTGTAGATACTACGCCACAGACTACTTTCATTCTTGTTTTTTAATTCTATAGAATATAGACCCGTGATATTAATCGGTATAAACAAGGTGCCTTTAATTGCATTCTTCGCGTATCACTGTACAATATCCTATGTAGAAGTATACTCATACAAAATAAGACATATTCAAAAATGATATACTCATATAAAGTATACAATGCATACACATTTTTTATCCTAGGGCAGGATTTTTACTATACACTCTATTATAGTTTTTTGTTGAGCATATTTTAGAAATTGTTTGAATCGTTGTAGGAAGTGTTTGATTATAGACGTAATTTGAACTGTACGCTAGAACCTAGAATCTCACGACTCGATATTTTCATATGTTTTGATTGTGCAGATTATAAAGGAAGACTTTACAAAACTGCAAAGAAAACATATCTATATAAATTGAATTTAGATAAAGAGAATGTATCTAAGTTGCTTCCTTGATTGTAAGTCTGTCGCCATTAATATTCGTCTTTCTTCTCCGAAATAATACTTATCCATGCAGATAGTAGTACATCATAAATACCTCCGAGAATATGCGTAGAAGTACCAAATATCCGCGTATAGGGTAAATAATCACGATGCTCCGAATACGACTTCTAGTACGAATAATCTCATTCTTTTCGTTTGGAATTCCTAGGAACTTAGCATCTTCTACTTTCTTCCCAAGCAATATTACGTTCAAGCTTCCTGAAATGACATTTAAAGCTAAAGTTATTACATTCGCCACTATTAAAATGTCAGAATAGTCTCAACCCTGAATCACTCACTTCGGGAAATAGAAAGTGTTCGCGGGTAGGCTGCGGTTGCTCAAAAGGTGAACTGCTCATATAACCAGGTGAGGGAGACTCGCTCTTTTCAAGTACAGGTGTGATATTTGCATAGTTGGCAGATGGTGTAAGTGTTCGACCCTGTTCTACCAAAATGCTTCGGTCAATCTTGTAATATTCCTTCCCGCTGCGTGGACGAAGCGTTGTAGCCACAGATCTGCCTCCCAACCTGATGAACATGTAGATTTTACATTTGCATTCGCATACTCAGATCAAGCTGACAAACAAGCTTGCTCCTGAAGCAACCTAAACTAAAGACACACTTACCTAAGACTATCCGGCGTATCAGAGGACGAATGTGACGACAGTGATAGAGTCTCAATATAATCGGACATGTCGGAAGTGCCGCTACTTGTACTCCTTGAATCGATATAAGGAGTACTGGACACCTCTCCAGGACTATTGTAACCCTTCGCAGCTTTTGGCAAGCAGGTCGGTATGTCGGCCTCCGCCGAGGACGATTTCGTCGGTATCTTGATCTTCTGAAACTGGAAGGACAACTCGCGAAGCGGATCGCTCGACTTGGACTTCCTCGGTAAGCTACCGTGATAACAGGTGGGCGGTGGGCTGGTGCGACAAACCGAAAGAACGTTTTGCTTCCTCGCGGATGACGGTGGTGCCGGAGCCAGAGACAATTCGAATTCGACGAATTCGGCTGTTCTGTGACTGAGAGATCCCGTGGACACGCCTGAGTCGTTACTGCTCGAGGAGTCTCTGTTGTGTCCCGCTTTGGACGGCACCGAGGACGATCGTCGTATCTTTATGAACGAGGGTTGAGACGAGGCCGCGGACATTTGACCACTGTCAGGATTTATCTTCACCTCGGAATTCGTACACGAGGTGTGGGTCTCACGGTTGACCAGGGACGCCTTATCGGCCTCGCTCGAGCACTTGTGAATGGTCAGAGTTGATGGAAAGCCGCGTGCCTCGTCGTCCAAGTAATGAGCAGACTCGGCCGAGTAGGATCTCTTTCTGAGAAGTATACCGATGCTACCGTTAGAGTCGACCCCGCTACCATTGTCAAGTAATCGGCGCCTAAGATAGGGACTAGATAACATTGCTGATCCAGGGACCCGATACTCCGAGTCCGATCGCTTCTTGCCACCCTCGAGCAAGGACGAGGAGCCTGACAAGGTCGGATTGCTCGAGCTCTTTATGCCACTGCAAATCCTCGACAAGATCTCTTTGGAGCACGCATTGTGAGCAGGCTGCATCGGCAAGTATCCCGGGAACGGTTTCTTCGGCGTTTGCTTCTCAGGGTTCATCATCAGATAATCGTTCTCGCGTTCCTTCACGTGGCCGCACTTCTGGCAAATCTTGGACTCATCCTCGTTCGTAGCCTCGGCAGGCTCAGCCTCGTCCTTCAGCTCGTCTGCCAGCTTCTCAATCTCCTCCTTGGAAATACCACTTTTCGCCAAAAGATCCTTGCTGTTCTCGTAATGCTCCAAGGACTGAGTGAAGTCTATGTTGACGTAATTTGCCTGCTTGCCTTCCGGCTGAGTGTCGATCACCGGCTCGACGTTCTCGTAGTTGTTGACTTTGCTCTGAGACGTGCAATCGCAGTTGTCGTTGGTTACCTCGTCCACGGTGCTCGCGTCCGCATCGTTGCTCTTTCTAACGGTCGCGTAAATGGCTACCTCGCCACTGGCATTCACCACCGGCATCTTTCCTTCACCGGAGAGCTTGACAGGGTGCACGGTGACGCCGGTGGGTTCGATGCCAGCACCGCGTCGACAGTACGGCAAAACGAAGCCAGCCCAACTCATGACATTGTGACAAGGACAACCGGATGATCTGGGCGACTGTACGGTGAGCTTGGCCGGGCATCCGCATTGTTGCAGGACCACGGCCTGAGGTACCTGAGGCGTGTCGTAATTGGGATAAGTTTTTGGCAGCGCGAGACACTCCTTAATCTTTCTAGGCGTGTCGTAATACTGATCCGGCTGGGGTCCCTGCTCGAGCAGCATGTGATGCCCAAGAATGGTCTTGGGCACGTCGTAATTCTCGTACGGACCTGGAACGTTGCTGTTGCGCGACGTGACGTTGCTAGCCACTTGCTGCTTACGCGGATGCACGCAGATCTGTTCGTTCGGCAGTGGCATGGGCGGTTTCTTGTTTCTCTTCGTGGCAGTGGGTTGGGAGGACGGCTTGGGTGGTCTCGGTGGCAGTGCGTTTGCGCTTGGCGACACGCGGACGTTGTTCTGCGCTTGGGATGGAGTCTTTGACTGGGTACAGTGGCACTCTATCTGCTGCTGGGAGCCGGAGTAGTCGCTCTCGTGGCTACTACTGCTGTAAGACGATAGGGAGAGACGATCGAAGGCGCGCGGTTGCAAATGTGATCCCAGATTGTTGGTGGTCCCTGCTGGGCTGCTCACCGAGCTCGTGCCGGTCGTGGTAACTATGGTGGACGATTTCGATACGGTTCCGAGCTTGCTGATGCAACTGGCGCATCTCTCGAGGGCGCTCGTACCGTGTCGCGTGAGCGAACAGCTGCGCCACTCGCTCGTCTGCTCCGGCAACTCGGCCACGGATACGGCCTCGCGCGAACCGTAGTCTCCATCTAATTCGGTTTGCTGTCTGCTCTCGGCCGACGACCAGCACGGCGAGCTCTCGTTCTTGCAGCTGTCGCAGTGCTCCTCGTAGGAGGTGCCACTGTAGACGGCCGATGGAAAGAAGTCGCTCGCTCTGGTCTCCGATCGCAGAAACTGCCTGCGCGGACTCTCCTGCGCCAGCTGCTCTCGGCCGAGCGGCCTCTTCTTCGTCGACAATTTATTTTCAGCCGCCAACTGCAGCGTCTTCACTATGTCCTCTCCTTGGTCCGTTATCAGAACGTGAAGGCCCTCACCTCGGCCGCATCTGGAGCCTCCCTCGAAGCAGAATCTACCCTCGACGACCCCGTAACGTCGGAGGTGGGCAATCTCCCAGATACCGACCAGTCTAGGAGGCACCCCGACCGTGATGCAGAACCGACGATCCTGAATGTGTAAGTGGGCTGGTCCGTTGCTCAGCTTGGCTTTAGACGGCGCGGTAGAGATGAGGATTAAAAATTGTTGATCTGGACAGAGGAGAAAAATTGTGATTCGGTGATTGGGACTTTTCATCTGGTGTAAGTCGAAGGGATGCAATTTCATTGTAATTGATTTAGGAAAATTGTCGAGTACTGGGACGCTCTCGGAGGAGGTATGTAACAAGCGACGGAAAAGAAAGCACGACTAAAAAACTGTCTAAAAATATTTTTTAAATTGATGTTCGTTTCTTTCTTCTTGCTACGGGAGAGATTAATCAAATCGCGGCAAATCAAGAGTTTTGCAAAGAACAAGGAACCTACGCTTTGTGTTCGAGTGAATTCTCATAATAGGCTAAGTTTGATCGAATTAAAAACGAAGGTTTTTGCGTCTAACAATAAGTCTTTGCTCTTGCGCATCACTTGAACTAAGAAAGTAAGGTCGGACACTCACCTTCGCCTAAATTGTTCGATATCTTCACCTGCCATTGTATCAATCGCTCTCGAGTGTCGAAAGCAAGAACGACCGTCACATCTTGGCAGATTATGGCAATTGTGTTGGACTCTTTGTCGAGAGTAAAGCCACTCTCAACCCCGAGAAAGTGTTGCAAGCTTAAAGACGCCTTGGTTTGACCCTGTTTATACCGATCCTTGCTATCTCCGTACAGTTGCAGATGCAGGCAGTCTGAAAGTAGACACCGCGTCACGAGTGTATCGTATTTCCAAGGCTTCTCAAAATCTGTAGCAAGAAGTATGCCCTCGAGCGTTGTGAATTCGTGTCTAGGTGGGCTAATATATGTATAACATCCTTCCTAGACAATCGAGCACGAAGAGGCGCGGAGAAATATTTTCAAACGTCTCTAGACACAGAGCAAGACACGACAGAATAATCATATTCGCATAAGCATATCGAGCGAAATAATTACGTGAAAGAATCCCAAGCATTACTTCGTGCATCACACTCAACACTAGAATTACCAACCGGTCAAAGTAACCGGATGCATCAATTTCTCACAAAGAATCTCTCTTTAACATTAGAATCATCAATTTTTCTTTTCATATGCAAACTTCTTTTCTTGACCACTCATTTTGGCAGTTCTAGTATCAAGCTCGAAGGACTCTCTGGCGTGGATACTTTACACGCGGAAATCCATCTAAGTGGGATACTCTACTTCACAGTTTTAAAACATTCTCCGGTTACACAGGAGGGACTGGTAGGTACGAGGGATTAATGTCTATAACCGGAGGCAAAACTGTTCTTGGAATTTTTTGTTTCCTCAGGAGTTTTCGGCCAGTCAATCTGTAACAGATGTGCCAGCTGCCAGGCCAAAAAGGTCCATAACTCTATAGGGAGGGATTCCTTCGGCTGATAACAAGGAGCACGGACGCTTCGAGAGGCAAAACCGAAGAAGAGAGAGAACTACGACTCCTGCTGCTGCCTCAGATTCTCATTTGCCTTGACAAATGTGCGTCATTTGCTCTACTCGATGAAAACTTAAAGGTCGTGTGTGTAGCTCGTTTGGCCAGGGCGCACGTGGAACGTGGCAAAGGGGGGTTGGGACACACGAGCGAAACCCCCTTGGGGTCTCGTACGGAAACGGAGTGGGCAAAGGTGGTTTAAGGTCTCGCGTGCCACTCGAAATAAATAAATCCGCTTTGGCCGGCGCTCAGCAGCAAACAACGAAACGTTTCCTTTGTCCCTTCATGCACCGGCCCGACGTTTTCTTCCACGGCTCTGCGAAGGCATATTGCGCATAATGGGCCATTGTCGAGTCACCGGAAGGTAAAGGAACTTGCTCGAGTGTACCGCGGGACTATTATGCAAATATCGCGATAGCAAAGCTATCGGCAAAACGATACCGAGCGGAAACCGGTGTAGCGGCACGAGAGAAGTGCTAAAGAGGACTTCCGGTCTCCACTCTCATCGTTATCACCCACTGAGAATTCTTTCGCGCGTGTAAGCGATAGTAGGGACGCATTGCATTCAACGTGGAGAGTAAACGAGCGATACGACACTGTCGCGTCAGGATTATGTCGTAACGCGTGTGCATGCAGTGGACACGCGTCCTACCCCAAGCGCTTATGAAGAGCGCCTCTCCTCGTGTATTCACCTGTGTAAACCTGGCACACGATTTTAACCCATTAAGTACCAACTTTTTTCTACAGGGTTAAATATGCTTTTTTTTTTACAAAATATACGCAATAATGAACACATGAAAAATAGGTAAAATTTGAGCAGTTCCAAATGGGAACATTGGTACTTCATGGGTTAAGATATCTAAAATTTTGTTGTTGTTGCAATCGAAAGAGCGTCGTTTGTACCTGTTTGTACCTCCCTTGTTTTCGTTTGTACCTAGATAAAGATACTTCAAAAATTTACAAGTCTGTCTGTGGAGATTGATCTATCTAGAAAGCCTCTCAATACGCCTTTAAGTTTTAATTATTGGTTTATTTGGTTTATGAAGCGAATAAAGCAAATAAACCAATAATCTAAACGTGAGGGCGTAGTGAGGATTTTTAGATCAATCTCCATAGATAGATTGAGTCTCTTCTCAAATTTTGAAGTATCTCTATCTCCGAACCCTTTAAGGAACAAACGAAAAGAGAAGAGGTACAAACGGGTACAAACGACGCTCTTTCGAATGGAGTTGGCCGATTTGAGATATTTCGAAAAACAAAAAAGTTACCTCTTGTAAATTTTTCAAAATTGTGTACCTCGGAACCCTTTGAGGTACAAACGAAAACAAGAGAGGTACAAACGGGTACAAACGATGCTCTTTCGATTGCAACAAAAGAAAATTCGATATCTTAAAGTCGGGTGCCAGGTTCACACAGATCAGGAAGATATTTCAACATTATTTTTCTTCTTCCTTTTTTCATTCTCCAAGATCCCACCCGACGCATCTTTATGAAACTTTCACGACGTCTTACTGAACAGGTGTTTTTGAAAAAGTGAAAGATATCTTTGTCGTTGAAAAGTAATTGTTGCACGTGGAGCTACAAACCTAATTAAGCTATGATGTCGATGTCAATTGGTGTTACTGCATAATTCGAGAAATATTTCATCGATCTTTTATGCTCGCTGTGCGGACATGAAGATAAAGAAGCTTTTCTCTGGACGAACCTAAATTTTTCATAATATTATATGGCTTATTTAATTTCTTTGCACAGTAAAGCTAAGCTATTCTTTTTCGCGAAATTCGCTGCTTACTTTTTGTTCGAAGATTCGCTATTTCTTGAATGTTACACTTCTCATTCTGGTCTTTGATTCGTTCATAGTTAAATTTTTTAAAGAGCAAGAGAGATTTTTTATTTTCTTGATCCTGGAAATGTAACAAGCACGTTAATCGACAACTCTCAAAGACCAAAAATATTCTTCACGTTTCTAATCATTCAGTAAAATGCCGTGCAAGTTTCATAAAGATCCATCGAACGATTTTTGTTCTTCAACAAAAAAAAATGTTGAAGTACCCTCTTAATTCGAGAAAGTACACGGAGGCGCCTCCTCTTAATGTGCCTGTGGTTAAACGAACGTTTCACGGTCAGTTGCCATTAATAAAGTTACGATTGTTATAGTATAGCCGAGCTGTGCGTCATTATCGTTAATGATACTGGATTACACGCATTTGTTGCTAATAATGACGGGCCGCTCGCGTGGCCAGGATGAAGAGCAGTCGTGCAACGGAGGTGGGATGGACGTAGGATTAATTTGATTGTGATGAAATTTTTACCTGCTACCGGCGACAATTTTCTCATGACGCACCATCGTGATTTCCACTGGAAAAAGAAGAGAGAGAAGCGGATTGCTTAATGCATCGGTGACAGCGCTATAATAAAGGTATTTCTTATTAACGCGTACTAATTAGTCCTTTACAGTTAATTAGAGCTGGCAAAGTGGTAATTGCAGCGAAAGGAAATCTTTAATTATAAAGAACCCTATAATTACCGCGCCCAGAGTTGCTCTACTGTTATTACCAATGCGCATGCCGCGCTATAACAATTTGCATTCGTAGTACAGCATGCCAGGGAGGGTATTATACTTCTCATCGTGTCAATGCTCTCGTATTATAATTTTTTTTCTTCGTTCTTTCTTTCTTTTTTTTTTATTTCCCTTGTTCAAAAGCATTCAGCGACGAAGTGTCTCCCCTCGGTCCCTCTCCAACATGATAAAAATAAAAGGGGACACCCTTCTTGACTTAAATGCCCTTCTCCTTTCCTACCCCAAAGTATCCGAAGGGAAAAGACTTGGCTTTTTATAGCCCCGTATTACTTACTTATACCACTGAATTAAGAACTTCCTTTCTCCCGAGAATCTTTATAGAATATTTATAATACAGTTGAGTTTACAAGCTGGGCACGCCGATGTGAGCCTTCTCCACTCCAGGTGGTTCAAATGGAGAAAATATTTCCATGCATTCGAATTAACGAGTGAGATTTAAATAATCCATATTTAATACGTTTGTATGCTCTTTAGAAATAGTCCACGCGTGTCGATTTGGTCGAATAATCACCTTACTAATTCAATTTGATTAATTTACGATGTGTACTCTTGTATGCAGACCTTCTCCCTTTTGAATTTAATGCAGGACCGAATAAACAAAGCTGCGTCGTAATGGCGCATATTTCGCGAAATAATTAAGTCCGTACAAATGAACACCTGTATCGCACTCGCATTACAATTATAGAAACGACCCCATCTTGCAATCGTTCACAATTACGATACGCAGATAATTCGTATCGTGCGCGAAATATCTCTGCACATTTAAACGTACAATTAAGCTCAACGTCCCTTCACCGTATATACGTGTGTACACAAAATTGTTACGTACTCGTGTGCACCTGGATAAAAAAGCCAAGGCATGACCGAATCGGTAAACAAACCTCCCTACGCATCCTTATCACGAGGAAAGTGAGTATTTACGCAAGTGTGGTAAATTCGCTTGACGCTTCGCGTTCACTCTTTCCTTATTCCGGATCCCAATGAATATTTCTATATAGCACGTTTTCGTGTACTCGGTCCAGGTACACCGTGGACGGTGCATATTCAAGAAAGAAATATACGCTACCACTTCTGTAATCCCATCAATAATAATCTTTACATTTATGTACTCTTTCTCCACCGAAGGGTCGAAAAACAAACGTAACGCGATGTTTCTCTCCACCGCGAGACAATGACATCGCGCCGATAATTGGCACCCTCTCTCCTAAGCGGGTAGAGACTGGCCTCTAGTCGCGACAATGAGGAGAATGTCGAGTTTATTCGCGCACCACCACCACCACCACCACCACCACGAACCGTGACACTCACCTTCTTGCCGTCCCGAAACTTCACGTTTCCCTCGATGATACAACTGTTATCCACCATTGTGGAATGCCGCTATTACCGTGCACTAGTCTCCGATATTTCTCTCATAACTGAGAGAGGGAAGGTTTCGCGTTCTCGCTCAACGCCGCATACCGATGCGCCTACTCCTCTTTTATCACGTCTCCTTTGTTCACGATAACTCGGCGCGCCTCAACGCACCGCGCATAATTCTCCTCGTAATTTGGACGAGCGAAGATGGACGAGTAGTTTGCCGGCCGCGAGCCCGTGAGCTTTACGAATCACGCGGCAAAATCCATACTCCCTGTCTCTCGGCCTCGAGCATCCATCTTGGCGACGTTGGCTTCCTGCGTGCACTGATGCGGCTGTTCCCCGTTTCCAAAGCGTATTCCACGCATTATCCAACCCCCTTGCGCTGTCCCGGCAATGGCGTACATCCACGCAGATGGCGCTCCTTCGCAGCAGAGTCATTTAGATGTATAGAGGTATCGTCGGTATTTGAAACTGGAGATTGCCATGTTTACTCCCACTCGAGAGTTCGAGCATCTCGATGCGGCACTTAGGCCCGGTTGCACGAGTCGAACTTAAAAATGAAGTTTCATTTAAAACCGAAATTCCGTTGCACGAGTCCGCTCTTCCGTCGTAAGAGACGCCTTGTACAACGGAATTTCGACTTTAAGGCCCGGTTGCACGAGTCGAACTTAAAACTTAATAAGTCGCTCCTACAACGCAAATTCGATTTTAAGTACGAGTTAATTTTTAAGTTCGATTCGTGCAACCGGGTCTAAAAGATACTTCATTTTTAAGTTTGACTCGTGCAACCGGGCCATATGTGTTTTTAGAATTTTTTCTTAGAAATTATCATATGCTCTTGTGTGTTTAACTCTACTAATAGATCGGGAGAAGTTGTTTAAACTAGTTCCGTTATTACTATACGAAAGCGTTCTACCGCGTTACTCGCTGTATTATCTTTATCGTTTACTTCGAAATACTTTAGACTGAAATTCACGCGAGAGCATTTCTTTGTAATTCACATTCGATTATCTATGTTTGACATTTTGAATAAAACTATAACGAGGGTAGTTATAACTTTATTTTAACATCGAACGCGCGCGCGCGTTTAAATGCTCGTGGTATCGTTTGGAGTAATCATGGCGGCAAAGTGGCGGACACTCTGTGTATCTCTTGGCTCTACTTCGGAACAGTAAAGCTCCTACCGGTTCTGCGCCAATGCGAAGCTAAAGGCAACTTCTCACTATGTTTGACGAACTGTGCGGGAGGATTCGAAACACTCTGGAACGCACGTACCGTTTATGTGTCGCGTCCAACGTTATCGATGGCGTCGAAGTGTCGAAATTAATTCAAACGCTACCCAGTGGTGGAACGTTCAACTAGAATTTTACCATGCAATTTCCTTTGAGCGTCAATGCTTATTACGTTGACGATTGAGGTATCTACGTAGAGAATAATTAATCGCTAATATCCCATTGCGCAAAACTGATGCGCGTCTTTGCTGGCGTTGCAAATTGTAATTTTCAGCCGGTAATAAGCTGAAGCTTCGTCCGCGATGTCGCGCGTTCTTCCTCATTCGCTGCGTATGGTAAACACGCTCTGAAACAATCAGATAGCGCCGTGTTAGATTGCGCGGAAAACCGGTGCTTCGTAAGATAGATGCACTCGTCGACGATATCATTTTGTACCGTGTACGAGTCTTACTCGTCGAAGTAATTGTGCTTCTAAAAATAATTTAATCAGAGGGATGCTTCGGGCCGATTATATCTTCAATGACGTTTGCAATATTTGCGCGAAATATTGCACACTTAACACTGTATAAGGAAAATTGAAAATATTCTCGATTGTAGCTTGCATTCCAGTAATTCAATTTAATATCGGATTTTTGAATCCTCCTCCGACATACGATCGTATAGATAGAATTGGCGAATTTTGTGCAACGCCGTTTGAAATTCTCGCATCTCGCACGGTTTCAGCGCGAAGCTAATTTATCGCTGTGACCGGAGACATTTTGAAAAGTGCATGGGCATCGTACTTGACAGATCCTCGCCAGATGTCAGTTTTGATCCCCCGCTATATTGATCAAGTAAGATTTTATAAAGACGCACGTTGATAACATCTTTCGCATTTGTCACCACGACGAAAAGTTTTTCGCGTTTCCGACAATTCGTATGCTCGATTTTGGACAGGCCAATTTGCATTAGCCGGGGCGTCGTAATTCTCTCACTTTATGACGTCATTTGTGAATTACACAAGCGTCATCGCTCAGTCTGTTGTGGAAAGTTTCATAAAATAACTTCGTTGGAGCAAAGTGAACTCGGGCTTTTTTTTTTGTATGTTCCAACGAGCGCGGGCCAGTGTATCTGCAAAGTTTTCGTCCTATCTCGTACGAGGGTACCTCGAAGGTTTACTCTCGGACGAAAACTCATTTCCCTGCCGAAGTAAGCAACCCAGTTATTTACTGTTACATACCGAGGCATGTAGTCGTGCAAAATCTTTAGCAGGCAACGACAGTAACGTGTTTTGATAAACTCATTGTCAATCTTCTCGGTGCTGTTATCAACATTGTGATAATAATCTCGGGATATAAGTATAAAGTACATGCGGTATGCCCGATGACACGTACAATTTATATAACTCCGGTAAATGACAACTGATCCTGCGTCGTGCACACTTTTCCAATGTTATTCTGCCAGGAGAACTTCGTCGACGTATACTTTAACACAATGTGGTTTTGTTTGCATACACTGTGTTAGGGAGATTCACGTGTATTAGACATATTTAGTACTGTTTTCAATTTGCAATAGAGCTAAATGTCTTACTTAGAAGACTGATTGTTATTGAAGCCGTTGACAGAAAGAATTTTATGGAATTTTACTATATACGGCGTATCTAGGTACGGATAGCAGGATAAATTAAAGATTTCTTCTTATTTATTTATCCGTGCATATTTTTCTTAATATTTTTTTCGAATATTGTATGGATTTGCGTCGCAGACTCAAGTAGATTTATAGTTTTACGCTTTTGCGGTATGATAAAACTGTTTGAATCGTTTATACTTCCTACAATGGGAATGAAAGTGCTTTCATGCATAAATGATGTTAAATAAATATAATACTTTTACTATTGTTTGTTGCAGTTGACTTCTGATAAACTGTTCCTTCGTCCATCAAGATGTCCATGCAGCAATTTTGTTTACGTTGGAATAATCATCAACCAAACTTTATCTCCGTCTTTTCGAGTTTATTAAATAATGAGACATTGGTGGACGTTACACTGGCTGCCGAAGGCAGACATCTTCAAGCACACAAAGTAGTGCTATCAGCTTGTAGTACATACTTTCAATCCCTTTTTACTGTAAATCCATGTCAGCATCCTATTGTCATTCTTAAAGATGTAAAATTCTCAGACCTTAAGATAATGGTTGACTTTATGTATTACGGCGAAGTAAATATATCTCACGATCAGCTACCGTCGATCATAAAGGTAAAGATACGATTGTCGATTTTACACGTTTTCTGAAGAATGTTATATTATTTATATTTTCGGTGAAAGATACAACAAATTTCTTTTTCCAGACTGCGGAGAGTTTAAAAATTAAGGGTCTCGCGGAAATGCATTCCGCTTCATTGACTAAATGGCCGAGTGGAAGTAGCGAACCTGGGGGAGGAGATCGTGGAGAATCCTGTTCGCCCAGCCCATCTCCTTTGTCTCCATCTTTTCGTAGAAAAAGACTTAGAAAATCCTCGACTGGCTCGACTTCAGGATCTGGTGATAAACAAGAGGAAATCAATGAAATAACTTTGGTAGCCACAAATATTGTCAAACCCGAACCATTAATAGTATCGCAAGAAAGTGGTGAAAGTTTAAGAAGGCCTGTCAATACTAGTACAGAATCTCAGGGCAGTATTGACGAGGACCAGATATCTATTGTGAGTATGTCTGAAATGATTGTTGTATTTAATATTACTGAACTGTACTCGTCTTAGTTGTCCCCACATTCTTTTTATACGTTGGACATTTTTCATTCTTTTCTAATGTAATGTCAATTAAGCGAGATACTGAAATTTGTAACATGCAATATAAAATATTCATTCGCACGGTAGATGAGCAATATGGAGAACAGTTCGGCGACAACACCAGCACAAAACGACGGTTCCAT
Source organism: Tiphia femorata (assembly GCA_944319695.1). Lineage (NCBI taxonomy): Eukaryota > Metazoa > Arthropoda > Insecta > Hymenoptera > Tiphiidae > Tiphia > Tiphia femorata. The sequence goes on from OX090899.1 coordinate 7,683,009, forward strand.
ACAAGATGTAAGTCAACAGTCAGGGGGAAACGTAGGTCAGAGTTCTGTTTCCTCTCAACCACCAGCTCATCAAGGTGAGTTGTATACTACAAAAAAAATTAATATTTACGTCTGTTTAATGTTTTGGTAATGTATAATATGTCAATTCTTGCATTTTCTACAATAATGTAATCATTCATAGTGCATTGTTAATTATAATTGATGAAATATTTCAGTAATTTGCAAATACAAATATTTCTAGAATGGCAGATGTTAGTGTACAAGTAAAGTCAGGTTTTCATATTCTGTGCATTGCATGAACTTGTTTAGAATCTGCTTGCTTCAATCGGTTTTAGCAGAGATGTATATATCGTACAGAATGAATAGATATGTAATGTGCTCAATTTAAAAGAGTTTTTATTCTTTATAATACAATTATCCTATTAAGATTCTCACTCTTGGAACAGAAATAGCTGTTTGCTCTTGATAAACATTCAGTCGGTAATTACAAAATTAAGCTGCATCATACATAAGCACTATATATAAGTATGTAGTACTACTTAGAAGCTTAATCAATCAGGTTTACGAATGATAATAAATGTAAGCTGTAGGTGATTGATATTGTATGCAAATTTCAGAAGAAATCTGGTATGTGCTGTTTTGTTAATGAATAAAAAAAAGAATCTTGCATTGTACAGAATTTGTTTGTACATTTCTTTGTACATTTTATTAGATATCTTTCTTGGAATTTGCATACTTGTACTCACATGCTGCAGGTTACTTGATGCAACTTTTTAAACAGATGTTCTTCTGCTCGACATGTGAACTTATGTGGAATACATACTTGGTGTCATTCTACTCAAAGTAATATATGACTGCTATATTTAAGAACTAAGTAAATATATGTATACGTAACTACCAGTGTTATTTTAGAAATTTAGAAAAAAGACTGTTTGTAATTGTAAGATGTTATGCAGGGTAAGCATATCAATGTTATTACTACGATAAATAACACAGTACTTTATTTAGTACTTGATTTTTCTACATTTATTGTTAAACAATCATTTAATATGGTACAAACATTACCCTATATAACATTATAATGTGTACTTTTATAATAAGGTTTATATTTATTCAAAGCCTGAGAGTAACTTGTTTAAGAAACTGCATGATGCTTGCTGCCTCGGCAAGTATAGTGAATAGAAATATTTGATATTTTGTAATGATGTGTCCTATCAAATGGTGATTATGGTGGGTATATAAATTGCATGCTAGTGAGTAAATTTTACACATAATTTATGCTGGCACAGATGCGTTTAAATGTATTGCACAAGGAAAATCAACAGGCGTTTGACATGAAAATAGAGCGAAATTTGAGGAAAAAGAATTAGTTTTTTTAAACGTTTCAGATTTGTCACATTCATTAAAAAATCACCATGGTACACAGATACATAGCACACAATATGTAGCATTTTTAAACAATAAAAAATTAAAACCTAATTAATAGCAACCTTTTGCGGTCAATTAACGATGTATTAACATCTGTAGTTTTTACATCAGACATGTATTTGAACAGTAATGTGATGTATTTAAAATTCATCTTTTGATATTAGCTACAAAACATTTGCTTGAAATATATACTTATGGAATATGGGGATAATTAGAACAAATGAAATAGAGATTACTGTGTAGTGTCCTAATATTAACAGAGATTTTGGAATTAATTATACACAGATTATTAAACACACTAATGTAACTTTGATATACCGACTTAGGAAAACTAGTTTACTTTTTATATGCATTGAATTAACGAAGTAAGAAATTTATCAACTCTTTAATGTCCTTTCTGACAATTTATCGTACCTTTAACTTCATTTTTATTCTTTTATTATACATATATTTTTTCACAATACATGAATTTAAACTTTTAGCTGATTTGACAAAGGAATTACTGATTATATAGTAACACATATAAATTAAAATAAGATCGCAAGGGGTTATATGTGTATGTGTGCCTTGATCCATTTCTGACATTACAGACTTGTACGCTATATCCAGTATTTTAAACATAAATAACGATGTGCTTAAAAATGTATCTGTGCCATGCCATAATTTCATTTTTGATATTCTTATATACTGTTCTTTTCACACATTTTACAAATATCTTACATTGTTTTCTGCTTACAGCTTAGCATTGTTTCTTAAATTGTAAATTACATTTTTTTTTATTCTCTAAATTCAAGCAAATTAAATTTATCAGCTCAATTCACAAAGCTGTACTTTCAATGAATTTGTATTTTAACTCGTTATTCTTATTTCACTATATTTATTATTTATTCTGTAATACTTTACTTGAGTACTTGAGATCTGTTGCCAATGATATGTATAAAAGTATAGCATACAAGCATCCATTTATGCTTTTTTCAATATAAATATTTTCGATATATATAATATAGTGATATGACTAAATATGATATATATGCATATTATATAGTTCTTATGAGCAAGACAACTTAGACAATTTAGATCACAGATAAAATCAATTTTTCTGGATCTCCTTTGTAATACGTACAATCATACACAATTAGCCTATCATTTTGCTCTCATTTAAACAAAATATATACGAATGAATAATTCCTGTGCTCTGACCAAAGATACATCGGTCTGTTCTACAGGATTGCAATGGACTATTATGGAGCACACATATCCACGTTTCGCTCTGTCTTCGTGTCAAACGAATCTGTCGATCCAAGCATCATCAGCTTTCACAACACCCGAAATAACAGCTTCCTCGACGATCAGTGATCAATACTCTGGTACCAGCACCACTGGTTCCAGTTGTGCCCTGACGAACTATCCGAACTCCTCACATGGAACATTGCAGCATGCATCGTCCAGTGGACCTTCGCCATCTACGCAGTGTCCAAGTAACTGTCAGAGTCCGTGTGCCAGCCCACAAACTGCAGTTAAGAGGAAAAGATCTACGAATCCGCAAGCAGATGAGAACTTTCTCAGAGCGCTCGATGCTGTGCGATATGGTGGTATTGGGTTCTGTAAGGCAGCCAGAATGTTTGGTGTTAATAACCGTACACTCTGGCTCGAGTATAAGAAGCGAGGGTATCCGAATAATAGACCTAGTCTGAAGTCGAGAGTAAAGCAAGAGGTTAACTCGTCTCCTCCATCGGCACCGCCAACGCAACCGGTCAATTCGCAAAGTCCCACGCCTATGGGGCCACCTTCGACGCCACACAGTACACATAACACTCACAGCACTCATTCCATGTTAACGTCTCATCCTCACACCATGTTAAGTGGTTATATAGACAGTAGGCATACTGACTATGCACTACCAAGTACTACAATGCCAATCAATTTACATGGAGTTAATTATAATGCCATGTGAGCTGAACTATGTTCAGAAAACTACTTGTATAGACGAGCTTGAGATGTATTAGATCTATTGTGTTGTAAAACTGAGGTATTAGTGACACTTCTTAGAAAGGATTTGAAGAGGAGTACCAATGTTCTGTCAAAAACAAAAAAAGAGAAACATTTTTAGATATCTTTTGCCTAGTTTTATATACTTAGTCTTGGAATATTTGGATCTCAAACAATGGAGTATTAAGAATACTTTATATACACGGAGAGGTATTTTATATTTAGTACAGACGGTGAAAAAATTATATGTCGCCGCCACCATATCATAATTCTACACTCTCGATTTAGTGGGAATGGACACAAGCAACCTGTCGAAAAATTGACCGTGAAAATAAAGGTCGAAAGGCATTCAACATTTTTCTTCTGCTTGTATCGTTTTCTACTCATTGCAGGGATTAGCTTTGTAAAAGGAATCGTAAGTCAGATGTCAACTGTTTTGCTGAAATATGACGTCGAAGTCTCGATTACTTTGATAGATTCTTTGTTTATAAACAGTTAAATATTTTCAGAGTAAGCAAATCACAAACATATGCTATGAATTGTAGACGAAGCAGAAGGAAACTCCACATTCGCTTGGGAAATATATAGAGCTTCAGAAAAGAATAATGGAAGACAATTACATCCAGAAGAAATAACAGATCAATTTTGAGGCAGGTTGCTTATATCTGTTTCCACTCAATCAAGGGTCTAGAACCACGCTATGATAGTGGCGACATATCATTTTTGACACCCTGTACATTACCTATAATGAGTGGCAGTTGCAAATCATATCTCCTATGGCGTTGGAATTTAGAAAATGCAAATGTGTATGAGCATATCTTGTTCCTTTCAGGTTACAAATTATATAATTTAAAATAATTGAACTACATTGTGATAGAATTGTTTTTGCAACAAAAATGTGTTAATCTTAAACATAAATTTCCAGATTTTGTGACTTCAAATATGTGTAAGATGTTCTTGATTTACAATGCTTATTCTAGTGTCAACACTACTGGTTTTAAAACTGTTTTAATATAATATAGGGTTGGTGTGATAACAGTCTCGAAGGTGCTCAGCACATGGAAATACCAATTGGTGAACTTATTGTTCCACCAATTGTGGGCTGTATTGAGGCTCCTACCAACTTTGTATATAGTAAACTATATAGCGATATAAAGAATAGCTAGAAAAGATATCGTCTGTATTTGCGCAAGGCTAATACAACATAATTATAATGCATATAAGAAACTTAGCCCTCATCAATACATGTATTACAGTAAATGGTCACTATAGTTATGTAAATATATATTTAAAAATGGTTAGATGTAGAAATATACTTTTTGCGAATTGAAAATTATTTAATATTCAACTTACTACTCGTTACATGTGTTATTATTTTTAAGGGTTTCTATTAATTTACTTAACGTGATAATGAACATTACACCGTTACATTTTATTATACGCTGTGTACTGCAAAACAGTATAACACGAAGAAATATGCAAATTGTAAATATAATTTCATAATTATACATATACATTTTGATTACGTACAAATTCTTAAAGTTGTTATTAAGACACACTATACACAGAATTAAGTTTTGTATACATCTTTTTTACGAACATTTGTTTTTAACTATGCAAACATTTTAATATAGAATATCTTTTTTTTACTGATAAAGACTATTCGCATTAAGACAATGTTCAATTTTCGTATATGTTAATACTAGTATACTAAATATGTGCAGTGCAATATGGAACAATATTACTGATTTTAAGATTATATTTTTATTGTAAATGTAAAAGTTTGCTAGTGTATTAAAATTATTATACGCTAAAAACGATGTAATACATGTATTGAAAGTACAAGTAGCGCAAAAAGCGTCTTTACTCTGAGTTATACTAATAATTCTATTACGTTTTGTTCTGATTACTTTTTAGGCAACCAAATTGCCTTGTTGAAAGAATGATGTTGAAAACTCCTCGTGGTGATTGAGAAATATAAATCTGAATGATAGAATAGAAGTTAATTATTATAAACAACAGATGCTAATTACACTGTTACAAGCATTTACACCCCTTATATACGAGCCGATAAGAACTCTGAGAGAATAAAAAATTATTGTAATGACATTTTTTAGTGAGTTTAAAGTTACAGTTCTTTATCTTAAATGCATATTCCCTTTCGGATACTACACATTTGGTGTCTCTTCGTAAATTAAGTTTTACCGAATCTAATTATAACAGTTACATCCGTTATGTGGAATTGTTACTTACTTAGTCGAATAATAAATCGTGTAGTCTCTGCAGGACAAGGTTGTACAAAGCTTTTTAATCTAATGTTAATTTCAAGTAAGAAAGGTCTATCCATGTTTTGGACTGTCGGATTGTTTTATAATACTTCCATTACCTATAATAAATATGTATTTATAAGAACTATTTTGCTTTTTAGATATATTTGCTTTTATATCTACATCAAAAAGTGTATATAGTATTTGAGTGTACAAAGCTGGATCGTATTGTTAATTTTTTTTTAGAACCCGTGATTATTGTACTAACGGATTCCTGTGAGAAGCATGGCTTTACTGTATATCTTTTACTAAACTGCATACATTTCTTATATTCATATACATGTACACAAGCTTATTATACGTCTATGATTATGAAGCTACGAAACATCGCACGACTCACGACGAAACTAACGGACCTGATTAATTTCTGACTTCACAGGAATCAATTTACACTGTAAATTTATACACAAATAAAAACATATTCTGTTAATTAACTGTCCATTGGAATGATTCAACTAACTTATACGAGGCTTCATTTAACTACGTGAAACGATCATCGGATTACATTACTTAATTATAAATTTTATGTACATGCTTGCTTTACTGCCTGGTCAGTACTCAGCTCATAACTTTCAATAAATCAATGCATGTACAAGAAAATCTCCATCTGCGCGAGGCACGTCTATCGCTTGAAAATTTCATTTTAGCTGTATCGCAATCAAGCGTGTCGATTGATTTCACCCATTCCGTTATCAAGAGCAGCCCTACCTCTGTCCAAGCAACGACACAAAATAAATCCATTGCATCGAGAACGACGATTCTTATCGTACCACCTAATGCTCGTTCCCAAATGCTCCCAATTTACCGTTTCGAACCTCAATTTGTCATCCTTGCTCTACTACTTTCTTCATCACCTTCTTTCCAGGCACTCGAAGAGTTCACGTGCTTTGCTTTATGGAAAAAAGGTCTAACGTATCGACTGTCTCTTCTTTCTAGCTCTTCAGAGCAAGCAGACCTTGACTACGAAGAGGGGTCGGCTACTCATACGTCAGCCACGAGTGAAGAAGGAACCGAGCCACTTGTCCCCGGACAGCGACCCTAGTTCACCGCACATAGTCTCGTCCTCCATCCACGTGAATACGCCGACCTTGAACCTTCCACAGTCCTCGAGAAGTTGGGACGAGGGACGAATGTCACCGCCCCATCCGGTGGTCAATCAGCCGAATTTGCTCACGGTGTCTACCTCCACGAATCTCCTCGCGGTTCCACAACCGTCTTATCTGACGAAGCAACACTCGCATCCGTTGCTCACCAGTCAGCAATCGAGCGGAGGTGGCAATTACTGGATTCACAGGCAACACTCGAATCCCGAGTTCCCCGGTAGGACCACCAGTCCATCGATAGTCGTCGATCCAGCGCCCGTGATCAAGACGGAGGACGACTCCGAGGACACGGTTTCACCTTCGACCGAACCTGGAAATAGCGGAAGCAGTGGCCAGACTGGAAACAGTTCGGCTACCGCGTCCACGGGTGGTCTTAGGGTGAGGACCACCGAGCTCAGGCGTAGTTCCTCGTCACCGCAAGTACGTATAGATATTTTCGTGTCTACTTCAGCGATTGGTCCTTTCTTTTTTACTTGGTTGATCCAGAGTTTGTTACGTAGTTGTGAGAAAAGGCTCGGTGACACTTGGTAATGGAAGTGGTGGTACTTGGTGCGCGTAAGCCACAAGACAGTGAACTTGCTCCTTGCTGACGAGTGGTATACAAAATATGAGGAACCGGGTTGACTTTGCTGATTGAGATACGTGTTTTTTTTATAATTCCTCAAATTTTTGGGAATATAATCTTATGGAATTGTTATATCGTTCTGGGTTCTTCAGTTGCCATTTCTTTTAATGGTGGAGAAGAAGCACTTACAGTATCCCTGCGTCTTGGCCACTCTTGGATCTATATTCGTTTTTTTAGTATTTTTCTTAAAATTCAACTCATTTGTTAAACTTTGAACAGTAACATTTGCTATGAGTGTAACACCAGCACGCACTGCAGCACTTGGAACCGTTTTGTTTTTTATGATTAACCAAGTAAACTGGAAAATATGTAAATCCAAATCGTGTGAGCAAGTTTACTATACTTTCCGCCAATAAAGTTGCCAAGTCCTAAAAGGAAGAAAAAGAAGAGAAAGTTGAGAGACGTCCTAAGCTTTTACGGATAGCACATTTGTTTATACATTACAAATGCTTTGCGTGAAAAATAATCGTCACAATGATTCTTCTTCGAGGATTCTCCTCTTCTTGGTTTACTCTGCATTTTTATCTCTTCCTCTTTCATCTCTCCTCCGTCTCCATCCATTTCACCCCATCTTCCGCCACCCTCTCCGAAGAGAGGGAAAAATGAAGGCTAAACTGATCGATGGAGCTCCACCTGACTACAATATACGTACGTGCATTCGTAAATCTGGCAGTGAGACGAGCGCATCTGCGGTATGCTTCATCGCAGAACTCGAATTCACTTATAAATCCACACGTATCTTACCGAGCTTGCATTCGATCTTTTCGTTTATTCATTCGATGCGGACGCGGGATAGGTGTTAAGGGGGCACATACGTATGGAGCTCCCAAAAAAAGGCATTTTTCATGAATTTTTTTCGAAGCCAAGAGACAAACTATAACAATAGGGCTTTTTGCATAATAAATTACACCTTTTATACTTCTTATTCAAATTTGATTGGAAAGATATATTAGATGATTCCAAAAGTTCGTGCCAGATTTTCAACTGTTGAACTTTATCTTTGAATCGGGCACGAACTTCTGCAATCATCTGATAGTTGCAAAATGCCTCCTCTTTATCGTCGTGAAGTACGATATGCGTGATTCCGCGGTAACAATGATTTCTTCTTGCTCGTTCATCCGAAGTGCAAACATCAAACACCATCTTAAAGAAGAGTGTTTTTTATTGTCGTTGACGGATCCGATTTTTTAAATTCCAATTCTTTCTATTTCTTTTTAACAAAGAAAAATTAAATTTTTAGCGAAAATCGAGCCTCAACTTTGAAGATCCGCCATTTTGTTTAAAATTCGAATTTAAAAAATCGGATCCGTCAACGACAATAAAAAACACTCTTCTTTAACCGTCTGAGTGCCACGGGTCTTTATTATTTGCCAATTAAAAATTGCCAAGCAGCGCGATAGCGCTTGTCTCATTCCATGTCGAAAAGTGCCAAGAAGCTCGATTGCGCTGTTTTAGGTTAACATATATGCGGTAAATCTTACTTCTTTCGATTCAATACTATGTTGACATCTCGTTGAGCCGGTATAGGGACATTAGGGGGTTGTTAATCATGGATTCTGATTCCAATAAATCTCATCGTAATGTCAATGTCGATAATACGCTGGCAATTTTCGACACAGAACAGAAGAAGCGCGATCGCGCCGCTTGACACTAAAACGGTTCAGATGATGTTTGATGTTTGCACTTCGGATGAACGAGCAAGAATAAATCATTGTTACCGCGGAATCACGCATATCGTACTTCACGACGATAAAGAGGCATTTTGCAACTATATCTTTCCAATAAAATTTCAATAATAAGTATAAAAGGTGTACTTTATTATGCAAAAAGCCCCATTATTATAGTTTGTCTCTTGGTTCGGAAAAATATTCATGAAAAATGCCTTTTATTGGAAGGTCCAAACGTACGTGCCCCCTTAACCCTTTCGCTACTACGGGCGACTATAGTCGCCCTGCATAGAATGCCACCGACGTACTACGGGCGACTATAGTCGCCCTGCATAAGATGCCACTCAGATACTACGGGCGTACAGCGGGAGCGCCGTGGCGGAGGAGTCGCCCGTAGCGAAAGGGTTAACAGTCTTTTTGGCAGTGACTACGAATTGAGATTGAACATGAAAAGTAGCACGCGCAACGAAATGAGCACAAATACATATTCGACGAATGAGAATTCCGTATCATCACCGTTCCGCATCAACAGTTCTCATTCGGCCATCATCAATATACACCAAATTCTGTTTTTACATGTTTTTACACGAAACGAACGATCTTCGTTACATTCGAGCAATCGTCAAGATGAAATTATACTTTATACGGTTGTCCTCGTGATCTTTTGCAGACAACGAGCAGCAGCAGGGAGTCACGCGAGGGTACCAGCGATCAGCGACTGGGTCACTGTCCCGTGCTAAGACCTGGTCCAGCATTAGGCTGCAATCACTGCTGGAACACGATAGACGCTCACGGCAGGATATTACGAAGAAAGACCAAGTACCATTGTCCCGAGTGTCAGATCAATCTCTGCATAGTGCCCTGCTTTCAAGAGTACCACGAGCAGCGACGAGAGCTGATATCGAAGCTGAAGCCCTTACCAAAAACGAGCTCCGTTTAATGTGTCTATTTATTCCTCTTACGTTATAGATCCATTACCATTGGATTACGTGTAAGCACTGCGCTTTAAATGTGACACCGTAGAGAATGTTTTCATGAAGGGAGAGCACGCGTCGAGAGCATCGTTACCGGTACCGTACAATCGTCGTACACTCTCTCAACCCCTTTCTTCCCTTACGCGACAGCGTCACCGATTTAAATCTACAAGAGACGAGGGTGTGCACCTTCACGGATGAATCGAGGATGTGGATAAGAGTACGCTCGAAGTATTTTTAAAGAATCGCGTGATCTTAGAATATAATCAATGTACATTTTATCGTCTAGTAGTTTCTTTCTCGAGAGAGAGAGAGGGAGAGACACCTCGAGTATGAAAGTTCCTAAAGATATTGCCCCGGACTCCTTTCGTTCTTATTATTCGATATTAGTGCTACGTTTTAGATAGCGCCTGTGTGCACTCGTAGTGGAGAGACCACGGTTGGAAGATATATATTTTCGTAATTCGCAGCCCCGTACTCCAGGAATCCGATAGCGTAGAGTTCAGTTTCCAAGTGGTGGATTCATTATGCTGTCGCGAATCACGTATGCTTATCACGAGTCTCCACGGTTCTTCTAACACGGATAACGAATCTTACACGAAGGACGGTTTACCTTTGCCTCGTGGATTTTCCAATCCGCCACCCTTACCCAATCTGCTGCTCTTCATGAGAAACATTCTGAGCACTGCGGTCACCGAAAAATGTTTGCACATTTTGATTGTAAAGCGTCGACGATGTAGTATACATATTATATATATATACGTGCAATATATTTTTCTTGACATTAGATATATATATTATACGCAAACGTTGTATTAAATATGATTAATTATATTTTATGTAAGTCTAAGAGGAGAGCGCAAAGAAGTGAGTGAGAGTGAGAGAAAGTGAGAGAGAGAGAAAGAGAGAGCGAGAAATTCGTAAGTTAAAATAAAACGACGTGATCCCATATCGTTGTATAAACTTCGGATACTCAACGTCCTCTCGTCAAATCCTTCGAATTTTCACCTGCGCTCAATGAGACCCTCGCAAGAATAATCCTTTCATCCGAGAAAGAAGAAATTCGACATAACCGAGGAGTACTGCGACCGCAGAAAGGAGATTCGCGCACTTTTCCAGGCATCGATCAATACCTCTCCTCTCAACTCGACAATAACACGTAACTCGCTCACCTCCACGATTCCTTTCTCAAGCCTGAAGAAGCTCCACGAATAACGATCCTTGGATCATCCTCATTGAGCATCCTCCTATAATTGTAATCGATCTTGTACATACCTCGTGCTTTTGCTTCTTTCCAAATCAATGCAGCGAAATCGAAGTAATACGGGTCGAGTGAGCGCGAGGTGTCAGCCGTTTCTTCGTTCGCGCAAGCTGACGCCTGAGTCCGGCCGAGTCTGAACCCTAGCATAAATGCGAACGGAAGAGGCCGTCATCTTGGAACCCCAGTAAGCGTGCGGGCCGATATTGTGTGTGCAGCCGGTGCACGAGGGCGCCGTCAGCCCTTGACAGTGGACCCCTCGAATCCACGCAGGGCCTCGTGGTAGTAGCAGTCTCACCGGTGGCAGGAGCCCAAACGGGAGGAGGACGACGAAAAGTCACGGCCCTGGATTAATTGCCGCAGCCCCTTCCATCTCCACGGTGTGCAGGGGTGGCCCAGCCTGCTCCGCTTAGGGTGACGTTTAAATCTTATTATACGAACGTATCGCGAGATCGTCCTGTAAGCGTCCGGATGGATTCGCCTAAGCGGATTCCGAGACAGTGACGAGGTAGAGTCGGTGAGATTTGCTCGATAGCGAACGGTGACTATAAATGTTTCGATTCGTTCGATCGAATCAAAACGTCGGAAATTTTTATTTTATCGAACCACAGATGTACTCTTTATGGTAAGGTGAGTTGGGGTAAGTGCGCCGTCGAGACGAAATTTTCTAAAGTATGCTTTTTTCTATTATTTATTATTAATTTTTTTTAAATTACTATATAGTAAGGTGAGTTAGGGCAAGTGCATATACGAAAATTCGAAATTTGTGTTTACTCTCCTTCCACAAGCTTCAAAATTTTTATGCAAAATAGAAACTTTGGCAACATGACTTTCAACTGTACTTTATAGATTCATAAGGTCATTTATAAAAATAATAAATAAATAATAGAAAAAACCATACTTTAGAAATTTTCATGTCGACGGCGCACTTACCCTGACTCACCTTACATTCGTATCGGTTTTGTCATTGACGTAGTACTACTTCCTTCGAGTTCCTTCGCAAGTATCGTTCGAAGAACCTTTCCGTTATGATACTCGAAACGTTACCACTTTATATTTAAGGGATGGCCCAGCTTGTGCCGCTTAGGGTGACGTTTAAATCTTATTATACGAACGTATCGCGAGATCGTCCTGTAAGCGTCCGGATGGATTCGCCTAAGCGGATTCCGAGACAGTGACGAGTAGAGTCGGTGAGATTAGTTCGATAGTGAACGGTGACTATATAAATGTTTCGATTCGTTCAAACGCGTCGATGTATCTCTAAATTGGCGAGGATTTGAAATTTTGATGTTTGGATTTTTACTTGAAAGTTTTGTTCGCGCCACATTATGTTCCTCGTGGAATTGGTTTTGATATAAATAGACGGAATTGTATTCGTCTTTGTTCTTGTCTCGTAGATCGAATCAAGAAATTCAGAATCTTTTTCTTTAATCGAACCACAGATGAATTTGTATTTGTTTTGCCATTAACGTAGTACTACTTATTTCGACTTCTTTCGCAAGTATCGTTCGAAGAACCTGTCCGTTATGATACTCGAAACGTTACCACTTTATATTTAAGCGCGGTTATCGAAAAGCTGTTTCACTTACGAATCGTTCGTGCACTCACGATCCTAATAATCTTCCTTATCGTCGAACACGATCGAGAGAGCTCGCGGTCAGGAGTTTCAACCCCTGCCTTACACGCGGCCACCTCTCCATAAGCGACCGATTTGCGTTTAAAGGGGTCGGAATGGGGTAGTTCTGGGCGGTGGCTTTAAACGATCATAGTTCTCCGCACAATTCGAGGACAAAGGGAATACGCGTAAATTACTTAATGTCTTTTTAAGCTGTGCGGCTCCTGCACCCCGGAGTCAGCGTGTAATCGCATTATGCGCGTAACGAGTACGCCCACTTTTATCCCACCCTATCATCCACTTTCTTGTCATTTCTCGTGACGAGAGATTCATTAGCGTAATGACAGTTTAAAATTGCAGTAACGGTGTCGAGCGAGCGAGAAGAGGCAACATTTTCCATCACTTTTTCGAGCAGGACCGAAAAATACGGTAATAACAAGACGAGCTTTTATCGTACCTACAACAAGAGTGTGTACACGTGACGAGCACAAACTAAATGAAAAAAGAGAAGAAGAAAAAGAGAGAGAGTGAGCATTGCAAATTAGATACCCCAGGGTCCAAAGGGACCAAGATGAATGCACTAGACCAAATAGGGATCTCGGTTGCGAAGGAAGAGCTCGCGGTAAACAAGGATGTCGGAGGGTCGACCGCGAGACAAATTGCGAGACGGATGAAGAGTCGACTCCGTGAATAAATATTTTGGAGTTGAGGCGCACCACTTCTCAGAGAGGCAAAGTAGCAGAAGATGGAACCCTCGATCTTAGGCCGAGATTACCCTCCGAAAGATCTTTGTCCAAGATCTTTTATAAAATCTCCCTTCCTCAAATATTTCATAGTGCAATGACAATCTTACCAAAGATCACCCTGTAAAATATTTCATGCAACAGCATTTTATAAAAGATCTAGGAAGATCGACCTTAGTCCTCTTTCGATTCTAACTCTTCCTTCTTCTCTCTTGTAGAACTATTATGGAACGTGGTGCAGGATCGAACGAACCTTACCTGTCGTGTCCAAAGAGAAGGACAAAAGTCGACAGAGGTGGTGAAGAGAGCTGAGAGTTGAATGGCTGGATCGAATGCGAGGAATGGGGATGAGGTGTTTGGTAAGTTAACGCCTAAATAAGATAAGGCCAAAGGTTATTGTTCGAAGAACGATAAAAGGGCCTCGTACTCTGGGCAGTCGACGACGCGAGGCCATGCGAGTCCACGCGGCTCCGCCCTCCATTCCGCCGATATTCCACCCTCGCGGCCACTGACATGCGCGCTGAAAATATTCCACCGTGGCTCTCAACCTTCCTCCCTCCGAAGAGGCCGGAGAACTCAGAGGTGGTTAATTCTCTTCTCCTTCTCTCCACTTCGTCTACCTCTCGTTTCACTTTTCAATCTCTCCTTGCGGCCCTCGTCGGGAACGAGAGCGGTGAATAATGGTTAGGCACGACCGTGATGGAAGTGACTTATTTTTCTTATGTTCGCGCGTGTTACACGGGTGTTAATGGAGGATAAGGTCGCGACGTGGGTGTTTGTCGATGAGAACGTGAAGGAAGATCCGAGAGGAAGAGAGGGTGCATCGTGGAATAAGGTTTCTTCGAGGATCCGTTTGTTGTTCCTCGTGCAATAGAGTTTGTACACAGTTCTCTGTTAGTTTTGATTGGCTCCATTCGAGATTCGTTGAATTCGATTGACGTCGGTTAAAAATCGTAGCTTACCGAACGTGAGAGGATTTGCTTCTGACAAATGGGACGTTACGAATTGCGTGTAATATTGTTGTGGACACAGCTGACTCAATCCGCCTACGATTACCTACCCTCGCAGCTCCAACGCGCTATTACACAGTTTTAATATTTACACGATCATCGATTGGACGTGCGAAGCAAATTGCTCGTATGCCAATGTCCGTCAGTTTTGTCGTTGGGCCGAACGGAGGGAGAGTCAATTCGGTAAGGCGCAGAGTGGACGTGGAGACGATCGAATGAATTCCGTGTACAGGCAAATCTGTTTTTAGACGATTTCAATTCAACACGAATGAGAAGAAAAACTTTATTCTGTTTTTACACGATTTTGATTTAACGCGAATTAGAAGAAAAATTTGATTCCTGTTTTTACACGACTTTGATTTCACACGATTTATTTTGAATGAATTTTTTTTCTAATTTGTATTAAATCAAAATCGTGTAAAAGAGTTCGTGTGAAAACAGAATTGGGGGTAGTGAAGTACGACAGCGAGAACATTGTGTTAGCGATTTCTATTAAATTAGAAGCTAATGGAATCTTCGGTGAAAGCGAATTAAAGAACGTGGTAGGCACTCGATACCATCGGATATATTATAATTCCTTCGAGAGGCACCTGTCGAGATATAATAATCTAACTTCTTGATTCGGAAATCTGCTAGGTCGGTCGAAAGATAAAATAGTCGAATGTTTCGCGTCCACGAATTAAAAAGATTTTACTAAAAAGAAAGTAAAAAGTAATAAAGGAGAAAAGCGGTTAAAGGGGAGACAGGAAGGTAAAGCGAAAAAGACCAGTCGAATTTCGAGCAACCCTAATTGCCTTCCACGAGTGGAGGCTCCTCTCGTCCGATGGACACGGCGGATCCTCTCCAATCCTTTGTTTACAGATGCACGTCGATCGTTATAAACGCATCGTCGAGCCCATAGAAATATAAGTCCCACTCTCACGGTTGGCCACCGTTCTCCGACGCGTATGTTCCTTTCTGTCTGTCTGCCCACCCGACTGGCCGATGCCTCCTCACCCGAGTGATCCGCCATTTCTATCATTCGAACCCCTCGCCGCCTCTGTGTTTGACCACAAACTGTTTTAATCCTTCTGTTACTCCTATTTGCGTTTACAAATCGTCGAGCAATAACCGCTGGTACGTGCAAAACGCTCCACCGCCGATTCTCTCTCGTGTGTACGGTCGAACGTGACGAGACTTGAGAAATTGTTCATTTAAAAAAAAAGGAGGCACGAGTGAGATTGGAAACATTCAGGAGATCGCCTTAAGTCAACGATAGTTGAAAGTGATAAATGGATAAAGCAAACCAATGGAAAAGAGAGAATTTATTCTTCCAGGACTAGCAGGATCCACGGATTTAACCAACGATTCTTTGTGAATGAAATTTAGAAAAATTCTAAAGCAGGAAGAAGTTAAAGAGAAATACCGAGTGATTTATTTAGGGTGATAATCACGTGAATCCCGATTTATTTTCATTTGCAAAAGTGACAAAGTTGACTGTTACGAAAAATTGCACATACCGTTATAAACAAATCTCAGCTTTCGCACACCACTGTGGTAGTCTACCGCAATGAAAAAAAAAATGTCTTGTTCCACCGTAACTAGCATTGCGACAGAATTTTACAGACATAATTTTACTTTTTCGGTTATGTCATAAAGACCTACTAAACAATTAGATCTAACCCTGAATATTTCCATCCCTAATATCCCAAATCTCAAGATACCAATTTTAATTCAAAATGCACGAAATAAAACGAACACGCTACGATGTTGTTATTCCGATGTAGGAGACTTCTCCACCACCGTCAAATTCGGCCAAATGTTTGTCACCATAGATGCATCACGTAGAAACAAATCATCTTGTAGGAGAGAAAAAATAATTAATCTCATCGAGCTACCACGAAGCTTCGAACAACGAGGTCTAAGTTCGCCAAACGATTGCTCGGAGAATTTACGCGCGCGCACGCGTGAACCTCACCGTGAATTTCCTTCCCTTCCCGAAATTTCAGGCGAGGGCCCCGATGTCTGTAAGTGTCCTTACGATCTTTGCTTTACCCAATATCTTCTTGGCTATACGCTCCTCCGGCTCGGGTCCTTCCACTGCGACGTTTAGCCTTCCTGGTGGGGGTACTTTTATTAAAACTCCCGTCAATAGTGCGGCGAGGAGGAGCAGGGAGTGACTCCTACTACTACAGGACGAGGCTTGCGCGCTTTATACAATGCTACACCACGGTCTAGAGCCCGTGGATCGGTAGAGAACGAGACTCGAGCAAAAATTCCCCAGCCACGACGCTAAATCCTTATTAAATTTTAATTCCTCGCCATTCTTTCTCTCGCCTGGCCTTTCTTTCCTCACCTCCTTCTCTTCGTATTTCGCTTGCACTTCTCCACTATTGTGTTCGTTTCTCGTTTCTCTTCCACAACTCCTTCTTCTTCCTTCGATCGGAAGAACGTTCTTCGACTTCGATAGATTCCAATGGGTTTAGAATGCTCGGAGTTTCGTAAGCTTCAACTAAGACGAGACGATGGAAGATTTATCGTGGGAGGTGAAGATCGAAGATTCGAAGGTCGTCCTTTTGCGAGGATGTGCCGGGAAATTCAACATTGTTGCCTTCTTGAGTTCACGGCGCTGTGTCTGGTTCGACGAGGGGAAGTTAAGCACTGTGGGATCAGATATGCGAAGAATTTTAGATCGATGGTTAACCGTTTGCAATGATGTTCTTGGTAGAGGGTGTTTCTTGCGAACGAGCGAAGATTTCATTTCCAGGATACTCGTAAGGGCATTCCGTAATGATCAGAATTCTCTGTTAAAACGTTAGGCCCCCTCGAAGGACGTACTTTTTCCTTTAGATAGAAACGAGGATCTTATCGTTTTCTGATGGAAGATTTACCGAGCATTTTTTTAACACTAGAAGTACCGACCAGTCAAAATGACCGAGTGCCTGAATTTTTCACAAGAATTTCTTTTTAATATTAGAACTACCAATTTTCGTTTACGTATTGAAACTTCTTTTGTCGACTACTCATTTTAACAGAGAGAGCGTTTATTTTATCACTGAGCTGCCATTTACTTTTGTTTTAATATGGAAGCTTCTTTTGTTGACCAGTCATTTTGACCCCCTTGGTAGTTCTAGTGTTAAAGACGTTCTCCAATTCCTTTGTTTCCGTGAATCTACTGTCAACTTACAATTCACACCTTTCCTCCAAATGTACCCTTAATACAGAAGTCTGGAGAACCTCCCAAACAATTACCACGACGTCAACGAATCTAGTCGATGAAGGATCTAGTAATTCTCGTCCCTTGCCTTCCATTCACCCCTGATTCAATTCTTTCTCGCTCTCACACCCTCCTAGTCCTCCCATCTCGGCATAATATTCTGCTCGACCAAGATTATCCCCCCCAGGGTGACTTTTATACGCGTACAAATCCTTTCGCGCTCTCTTTAAGAATCCGCGAGGACGTGCACGCGTGTGTGCACATTTACGGAGCAAGGACAAAATGGAGACTACCGCGCGTAAGCACAGCACACGCGTGTGTGTGTGTGTGTGGGTGGGTGGGTGGTTGAGGAGAAAATATACACGTGAGACCAACCGCTGTGGACCTCACGCATGCCCCGTTTAATACCGCAGCTTGATGGCTTGGGTTCGGTATGCGAGGGACGGAGGTGGAAAGGGGATGGAAGTGGTGATGGTGCCGGAGGGGTGGTAGGTATATTGGCGCCTGCCGTTAAGCTCATGTTGATCCCTTGTACCGCGCTAGAGTCTCTTTATAAGAGAAGATGGGGGAGGTAGAGCCGCACCCGGGCGCCATAGCAAGAGGCACCCCCGTCGATAAACCTCCTCCATCCCCCCCTTTCGTCTTTTCTCCTACTAAGGGATGAAAATTTCGTAAATAAATAATTTCTTCCTTGTCTCGATGAGAGTCTTTGGTGTCCGTGAGTGAGAGAAGAAGAGGAAAAAGAAGAGCGAAGCTCGAAGGAGCACACTGAGAGCAGAAACTGGTTGGGTTTACTATAATCTCGTGCATTACATATTTTTATAGTTCACTTAATCATAGAAAATATAGTAGAATAAACGATTTATACAAATGGTTATATTATGAACTGTTACCCTTGTTCCTGTTACCATATGTATAGTAAAATGTGATATGTGAATATAGTTAGTTCTATCACTATGTATGAATTAAGTAATTTTAAGAAACAAGCCCATCTAATTTTTAAGAGCTTAAATGAAAAGCAAAACGAATACCAAATACATTGAAAGAAAACAGGGTTTTTGAAAATTGCACACGAAAGCTCAGATTTTAAAATACTATAACTGTAAATAATTACTGCAATGCTTTTTTAAACTAAACGTTTTTTATGTACAAGAAATGTGACATAATCAATAACAAAATCACTATGCCAAATTAAAGTACCTTAATATAGAAACGAAATAATATGAGTCCCTTATACAGTCCACGATAGAAATGAAGCTAACTCAAACGGCACATACTCAAATAAAGGTCACGGAAACAGCTAATGATCCATAGGGTCGAAGCTTTTAAATAAAACAACTATATATGAAATATTCTGGTAATATTAACTATGTAAATAAGTCACTCCCTTTACGGTCGTGCCTAAATAGGTACTTTTCTTATCATTATATATTTTCAACCGTACTATATTTTTAGTTGAAATAATCATAATTTTTGATAAAAACATAATATAGTTGCTTATACTATGCCTCTATCGTAATTATTACCGACATTATGGTAACATCTATCATAAATATGATATTTCCAACTATAATTTTCTTACTATGCCATTACAGTTAGATGTATCATATACTTTTCTCTCAGTGCAGAAAGAAAGTTTCGAAGAGAACAGAAAATCTCCTTTTCGTTCGCCACAGAGTCACCTTACTGCGAGGACGGACTACTCTTTCATCCGATTTTCCACGACAACTTTCTATTTTCGGGGATCGCGACTAATCGCCCACCATCAACGATAAATCCGCACCGCGAGGAGACTCGACATATGCCACGGGTTTCGACGAGATAACGGGTCGGCGCAATCGACGACTTCTCATCTCATGAGAACAGAAAGCTGTCCACACAAGCGTTATCGACGATATCTGTGACTCGAAAGATACCCGCCGCGCATTCTTAATTAAAAGTGCGATCGGCGGATAGAGGACGGGGATAAACGACGGAGGTTTGTCGTTCGGAGGCCAGCTCCAATTTGACATTTATCAAATTTCGCCGATCGATCGTCCAAAATGAAGAGAATGAGAAAAAGTTGCAACTATTTTCTTTTATCCCTTTCGTTCGATCGAACGGTCCACACCGCAACCGAAAGCGGACGAGAATGTCCAATGAGACCGCACGAAACGGCCGTGCGTGGAGAGAAATTAATTCGGTGAAAGCGAATTGCGATTGGAATGGAAAAAGGGAATTATTTCTGGGCGAATGAAGAGCGCTTGGCTCACCGCGTTTACTTCTACGTCGGTGACAAACGTCTCTCATTGGAATATCTTTCTCTGGTCGTTAGGGGTGGGATCGAAGGTGTGAAAGTTGTGGCCGGGAGAGGTACCACCCTTTGGAAAAGTTGGGAGTAGGCGCGCGCGCGTAGAGCGACGTTAAAGTTCGCGACACGCGCCAGACCCGTTTCACTTTGGCCGCACATAAATAATTAATGGCCATTTACCAGCGGTTATAAATGTGACGGGCCACCCGCCCAGAAATCCTTCGGTGGGAACCGAATCTCGTGGGACGTTACTCACTTAGACTCACCCTGCGTGCGTCCACGTACGTGCGGACATTTGAATTAATTCCTGGCGCGAGCCATCCACGTTTCAAATATATCGGTATTCCGATCTCCTAGTAAAATAAATATCGGGAAATCGGTCATAATTTGTTACGAGCTCGGGTGCGGTCCGTCGATGGAATTGTATTTTCAAGCCTGTTGATCCTTACGGGGATTTGGCGCCGGATCGAATACGGCGCGCGAGGTCGTGAAAATTTCATGCAAAATTTTTCCACCCTGCGGCTCGTGTTAATATCCGGTTATAGGAATGTTACGTTTTTGCTATTTCCGCTTACGTACCGGAGATCACGATACAAATATATTAATGGCAAATAAACGAATTAATATCTCTCTTTTACGAGGGAGAAAGTCCAGATAATAATCCAGATTAGTAGTGATCTAGAACAGTGGGGAAGATTATTTCAACATTTTTATTGGATCGTTCGAGCTCTTGGTGAAGTTCGTCCTCGGAGTAATCGAGGCCAATTTTAACTAAACTCGACAGATTCGTTAAGCAGGTAATAATAATCGATATGCATTGTAAAGTTTATTCCACTGTTTGCAATAAACCATAAAGTCTTGTAATAAGAAACGATTTTGTACGCATTAGAATTCTCGGAACATTACAAATTAGCTTCGCCACTTACAAATAGAATTGTGCGCTTACCGAAAAATACCCCCTGATTTATTTTTTTATATGGATGAGGTCGATGTTCCAGTTTCTACTGAAATACTAATTTCTACTCACTATGAACTATTCTGTTTAACATTAACATTCTGTTGATAAAATAAGTTGCAGAAAGATTAATTATTAATTATTTAAATCCAATATAAGTTGGATAGGCTCGCTAGGTAACAGCTCGTTGTTAAAAATAAATTTCATAATCCCAGCAGTCGTTGTAGTCTTAAATGAGTTGAAATAGGGAGATCGACCTTATTGATATCGATAAACCGAAACTGAATCTGTTACACTTGTATGTACAGAAATAGGGACACGTCGTGAGTAAATATACGGAAACCGCGATTTTTGCCGAGTAGAAATACGTTCATTTCTTGCATTACATTTAATTATCAATTATTCATAATAAAAGTCTTTAAAATGATATTTTTTTAATTTTATATGTAGTACAACTCCTGACGTGATAAGCGACCAACTTGTTCGCTAATTGTTACTTAAAATCATAATTTAAATTACTGTTTTTAGTATCATTTGTCTTAAATGAGTAGAAATAGGGACATTGACCTTTAGAGGGTTTCAGCTGCGTTTCATCTAAATCAATTCTGACCATACGAATATGGTCAGCCAAACGTCTCGCTTACTTCGTCTATTTAAAAGAACAATTTCGATAGTTCTGATTATTCACTAGCAATTACTCACGCCTAACGAGCAAAATTATATCCTGCGGGCATAACGGAGGTTGTCTTAACACTATTCCTACGGACCGGTCAAATGACCATTTTCAACATTTCGATTTTAGAAAATTTCACGACTTTTTCTAAAATATACGTGTAATACATTTTGCAATATTTTAGGAAAAGTCGTGAAATTTAAAATCGACGGAATGACGTTGTATATAGGAAATTCTAAATGAAATTTTAAAAACGGGCATTTGACCAGTCGTGGTAGGAATAGTGTTAAATTTTTGGCAAACGTGGAACCATGACCATCCTGTCATGCGAGACTGCACGATTAAACGGTCTCTCTCTCTCTCTCTCTCTCTCTCTCTCTCTCTCTCTCTCTTATTATACCTGTTGTACCGCAGAGAAGAACTGTCACCTTCTCCAAATCTTTTTCGTGCTCTGCAGCGTCCTTGTGGAATGCTCTGTCTAAGGATGTAAAATCCTGTGCGACATTTGCGTCTTCCAGAGAGAAGGCCTTTAAATATTTTTATGATCAGCAAACATCTTAATCTTTTATGTCGGTTATACTAGTTTGTATTGATTGTTTTTCTTTTGTGTTATTATGTTCTATGTACTGTTACTTGCTTGGATGGAGTAAGATTGCTGCTTACTCCTGCGTTGCCTTTTTACCTCTGGCTGTATTATCTTTTGTATGTTGGGTGCTATAGGAGATGTTGTCTCAGGGCACAATAAATTGTCATTGTCATTGTCATTCTCTCTCTCTCTCTCTCTTTCTCTCTCTCTCTCTCTCTCTCTCTGTAGTTGGCAAGAATATTTATACAGTAGTCGTCTCTAAATATGCGCGTCCGAGCCCCCGGGGTGCCGATGGGCGACGATGCCACCCTCGGCATCTCCCAGGGCCGTGGCGTGAATAGGAGTAGAAGATGGGGTCTCCAAGGTGCGCACACCCCGCGGTCACGTGCGCGTCACGTGCCGAGGATTACTAATTATGCCCCAAGAACGGTCATAATATCCTGAACCCAGTGGGCACACTGCATAGATACAGTTAATATCAGGCACGGCAAACATCGTCGTCCGTTCCGAGTTGGGCCCGATCGTATGAATAAAGTTCCAAAGGCTCGCGAAATCTGGGGGGTATGAGGCCTCGAGAATCGAAGATATTTGGCTTTCGCACGTAAAGAGAAAGTCGATCGCACTGAACCTCCGCTCGAAAAAGGCTCCTTCAAATAGCGAAGGTTTAGCTTGCTACAAATAGAAAATGATCAGTGTCGGAGAAGAGTGTGAACGATTACGATATTTTAGAGGGTGCTAAAAAATCGCATATGTTTTTCCGCAATTAACTCTTTCAAGGACACTGTATCGTATATGATACAGTGCACTCTCTTCACTTTTTCCGATATATTTCGGTCAATAAGGCTTCTGGAATTGAACTTTTTCACTGCTAAGCTTTCAAACTAGTTGATGAGTATGTGTTAATAGTTTTCATGCAGAAGGAAAGCATTTTGCAAATGTCGCAAGCAAGTAAAGCCCGAAAAACGACTGTTTTTGTGAAGACAATTGGGCTACGATCAGAAAAAAGGTATTCGTCTACAAATCAATTTTTTTTTTTTTAGTTGTTTAGGTATTCTTTGATAAAATATCATTTTTACGGTATTCTTTTTTAAGTTTACTTTTTCGAGAAATAGAGAGAAAAATATGGGATAATTTTATCATGCATTCATGGTCCATTTGGTCATGCATAAATTTTTATTAGCTTAAAAAAATCTATATTCGGTGGTTTTTCATATCGCTGACCACGATATTGACGTGTAAAATAAAATTCCATTTACCATCATTCGTAAAATAATACAAATGCACAAAAGATTGAAAACAAAGTAAAAAAATAAAAAGTTACAAAAAGAAACAGAAAAGTGTAAAGTACAAAAAAGCTCAAATGGAGTTAGAATCCCCAACTGGCGTATTTTGTGAATAAACATAAAGATAATTTCAACGAAATCCGTTTGGAAGAATCACTTGATCGTGAACTAACGAATTTTACAGTTGACAGCCCTGAAATTAAATTCTTGACTCCAAAATCGTAATCAGCATTCTCAAAAATCCCTTTATGCCAAATTTTATTGAAATCCGTCCACTAGATTTAATGCGCCCCTGAAAGGGTTAAAGCACCCTCGGACTCGCAAAGGTTCGTGCGTTTGCTGGTGACGAAAACGGGGCAAAGCATTGCGCGTTCGTGATCGCCAGTGAAATGAGAATCTCCGCGCGCCATAAACAATCAAAGTGGCAAATCGACTGTGCCAGGAGCCGAGCGACGATCGGCCTATCAAAGAGAACACGCGGGCCGGATATGAGCGCGGGACGCGTGGCTTCTGTGATTTCTGCAAAGAATAATATTTGTTCTACGCGATGCTTCCAATTATTTGTGCGATCCTAGGCACCGTGAAGCACCACGGAAAATCATCCACAATCGTTTTCTCTGCTCGCCATTTTTTTGGCTTGCCACTCGCGGTTTCGTTGTCGTGGAAAATTATTGTCGATAGTTATAGTAAACGAGTGAGGGTAGCATCGTTGAGAATTGCTCTGATAAATGATCGTAGAAAGGCATTTTCATATTCGTTTCTGACTCTTCGTATGAGTAAAATTGTCACGACTGAGTTTTTTTATTGCGCAATGGTCTCAACATTTCTTACGCATCATCCGTTTTCTCTTTTTCACGTACAGCTAAGAATACAGTTATGTATATTCTTCCCATATGCTACAAGTACGTAGTTCACTTTTTTAAAATACGTATTATCATCTTTGAGATATAATTTATCCGATGATATATGTATTAGGGGGACCGGAAAGTAGTGCCGTTTTTTTAACATTAAATTCAAACAAATAAATATTTAACAAGTTTTTATTTTAAATCACCCTTGTTATCAGCAACTTTTTGCCGTCTAGTGTACAAATTTTCAAAGTTGCTGATAACAAGGGTGATTTAAAATAAAAACTTGTTAAATATTTATTTGTTTGAATTTAATGTTAAAAAAAACGACATTACTTTCCGGTCCCCCTAATATATACAGTTATTATTCTTAATTCTTAAAAAAAGGATCGTGTCTTAACTTACTGTTTCAACAACAAGGTAATCAAAGAAACACCGATGTTTATTTCGGTTTTCAGTAATGTCGATTTCGGTAGAACTCGCATGATACCGGTATCATTGTCATATCGGTTTTAAGTTTTCGTTCTCCACGTTCGTTTTCAAGATCGTGCGACTTCGAGGAAGTTTGCACGAGCGTTTCGCATAAACAGAGACCACGGAGCTTCGGTGCCTCTCGACTTCTGTCCGCTTGAGTTTTGCTCATGCCGATCGTCCTCAACCGTCTCTCTCCTTCCATGTGGGATCATCTCGATCCAGTTTCCCATAGATGTTGGGCACCGCACGTGGACCCATCGCGACACGTGACCTGTGTCAATACGATACACTCACTCCCTCTCCCGTGCCACCGTCCCTCGCTTCGAATCGGATGAGCGAATTCTATGAAGTCTTCGTAGGCGTTCTGTCATCGTACAAGCCTGCGCGGTGGCCACTATTTGCAAAACGACGTAGAGAGTTTCCCCAAATTCGTACGTCGATGGAAATTTCGCAGCGAGTCCTGGGAATCTGTTCCAGAATAAATAGCCAGAAGCTCGCGTGAGAATCGACGAATTTTTAGGAGAATGTTTATCGACGACGAAGTCCATAGACTCGTAACGAAAGTTAGATTCGCGATTGTCGTAGGAGAAATTTTTGCTGGAAATTCGCGAGCACTGTCTGTCGTCATGGTGGTCGCAAGAAAAGGAAACGTCTGTTGCTCGAGGGAGGTGATTCGGTGATACGAGGGTGAAGAAAAGTTCGGGGTTGTGACGGTGACCAATGGCTGCGAAGGAATTTGTAGAAAGAGGAGGGTCGAAACTTTCCACCCTCCGACGAGGGTTGTCGTGCGTGGGAGGGTAAGCGAGGGTGAGTCTAACGTGTCACGTGGTCATAAATATGCGTTAACAATAAACTACGTTGGAGTCGCGAAAGTCGTGAGCAACGATAAGGACGACCGAAGTAATGGAAATAGGAAGAGGAATGAAGTTACACAATTTTAACCATTTCACTACTGAAGGCGTATATACACGCCACAAATCCATCGATACATACCAAAAGCGTAAATATACGCTCTCCGCAGTTGTTTATTATAACCTTTCGTGTTTTACCAATTGATTCAATTTCTTTGCAATTCTCATTTTTATAAACCTTAAGAATAGTAAGGTCAATGTCCCTATTTCTACTCATTTAAGACAAACGATACTAAAAACAGTAGTTTAAATTATGATTTTAAGTAACAATTAGCGAACAAGTTGGTCGTTTATCACGTCAGGAGTCGTACTACATATAAAATTAAAAAAATATAATTTTAAAGACTTTTATTATGAATAATTGATAATGAAATGCAATGCAAGAAATGAACGTATTTCTACTCGGCAAAAATCGCGGTTTCCGTATATTTACTCACGACGTGTCCCTATTTCTGTACATACAAGTGTAACAGATTCAGTTTCGGTTTATCGATATCAATAAGGTCGATCTCCCTATTTCAACTCATTTAAGACTACAACGACTGCTGGTATTATGAAATTTGTTTTTAACAACGAGCTGTTACCTAGCGAGCAAGGAGCCTATGCAACTTATTTCGGAGTATCTAAATAATTAAAATTAATCTTTCTGTAACTTATTTTATCAAGCGAATATTAATGTTAACCCTTAACTGGTGACATGACAAATTTATAACACTATAAAGGACGCCTGTGAGACTCCATGTCACTGGTTAAAGGTTAAGAAGAATATTTCATACCGAGTAGAAATCTGGATTTGGGTAGAAACTGCGACATTGACCTTATCGATTCTTCGTGTACTGTTTTGATTTGCTCCGAAAGTGCATCGGAGTGAACAGGTTAAGCGCAATCTGTTCTACAAAGAGGTACCTTTTTGTACAATTTTGTTATCTTCTTGTAGAAAGGTGTTACTAATATAACAAACGATGATTGCGATCGAGGAGCAGGTGGTGTCGTTTAGACGTTCCTGTCACTCGAATTTTTAAGACTCTCATATCGTAAGAAGATCTTTTCTCACGAGGAGACTATCCACCGCCATTTTCTCGAATCTTTCAACGGAAATGAGTGACTATCGGTGAACAGTCGCTTCCCCCCCCCCCTCTCTCTCTCTCTCTCTCTCTCTCTCTCTCTCTTATCTCCGTATCATCTCCGCTCGACAAGTTGTTTCTATCGGCGTCGGTGATCGACTCGTCGAAAGGTCCCGCCACCAGAACAACCAGCGCGACTAACAATCGCGTCGTAAGGTCGCGCGTCGTCCACGTGACGGCGCGTGCCGTCCCAAATACGATGCTCAAGCGTGTGGAAAATCGCTCTTTGAAGTTCTCAATTCGCTGTTAATCGCGATCTAACGCGCTCACCTTCCTTCCACCGAGCATGGGGCGTCGTCGACGGCACGGAGCATATTTTTCGGCGGAAGTCGAGCGTAGGATGAGTAGCAATCGCGCGCGAAACTAAATCCTCCTTGTGGAAGGAGTGATGGAAGTGGACGGTAGAAGAGAGCTTAGAGAAGAGAGAACTTTAAATTTTAAACTTTGAGTAAACTTTATTTTGGACCAATCAAAATTAACGTAACATAAATTATAATTGTAACGGACAAGAAAGCTCTATTCAAAGTATAACGAGGAGAGATAACGAGAAAAAGGGAAAGAAAGTACAAATATATTATAGAAAGAAATAGAAAAGGTAAAGAGTGAGAGAGAAGTAAGTAGCGAAAATTATTCATCACCGAAAGAACCTCATAAATGTACAGTTTAAGGTAAATGTATAAGGAACGACGAAATGTCGACGTTGGTCGTCTCAGATTTACACTGCGAATCGACGAAAGGAAAATGTTCTCGTTATTCTTCGACAGTCATGCGCTCGTAAAACTACTGGAGACGTGGAATTTCATGGAAACGCTAATGCGAAAGATAGACTGCTAAGTGGAGAAAGCTCGTAATTAATTCAGCATTGGGCGTGCCCCGAGGACAGAAATAAAATTTAAAACGTTTCATAATGCCAATGTTTTCCGGCCGACCTCGCACCGTCACCGTGAAGCGGAAGAAAGCAAGTGATATTTGCAAGCGCCAATTAATTTCACTAACGGCGAGCACAATTGGAGAATGGAGAAGAGAGAAGAATACTTTTTCTTCTGCTTTCTTTGAGACTTGAATAGAAGATTGCCGAGGCGCGAATAAGCGACGAGAGGGACGAGGAGAAGCGTTCACGAACAATATGAATACAAAAGAAATAAATATTCAGCAGAGCGGAACGTCACCTTCTAAAGTCACCATGGCTGCGTCCCTCCCTCTCGGATTATGCATCTGCATTGAGATTTCTTTTTCTTCTTTCTCTTCCGTTGCGTCCCTTCCGACCTTTCGCCAGAATTTTTCTCCGCCATTCTCGATTCGAGTAGAAATTCCACCCAGGATATCCTACCACAGTTTTATCTCACCCTCTCCGCTAAATCAAATATTATCCGCGCAAAGATCGTGCAAGCATCGTGCATTTAATTTAATGAGACTTAACACTATTCCACGAAGTGTCCTAAACTATACGTATAATAAGGTCAGCTGGGACAAGTGCATACACGAAAATTCGAAATTTGTGTTTACTCTCCCTCCACAAGCCTGAACATTTTTATGCAAAATAGAAACTTTGGCAATATGACTTTCAGCTGTACTTTATAGATGCATAAGGTCATTTAAAAAAAAAAAAATAATAGAAAAAAGCATAGTTTAGAAAATTTCGTTTTATCTCACCCTCTCCGCTAAATCAAATATTATCCGCGTAAAGATCGTGCAAGCATCGTGCATTTAATTTAATGAGACTTAACACTATTCCACGAAGTGTCCTAAACTATACGTATAATAAAGTGAGCTGGGACAAGTGCATACACGAAAATTCGAAATTTGTGTTTACTCTCCCTCCACAAGTCTGAACATTTTTATGCAAAATAGAAACTTTGGCAATATGACTTTCAGCTGTACTTTATAGATGCATAAGGTCATTAAAAAAAAATAAATAATAGAAAAAAGCTTAGTTTAGAAAATTTCGTCTTGACGGCGCACTTACCCTGAGACTGCACTTACCCCAACTCACCTTACATATTTCAATATTTTACGGAAAGCCGTGAAATTTAAAGGCGATGCAATTACATTGTCCACGAGAAATCCCAAACGAAATTTGAAAAACGGTCGTTTGACCGGTCCTGGTAGGAATAGTGTTAAACGGCGCGACAGAGTCCCTTGCCCGACGGAGCGCATTTTAATTCGAAACACAATTGTAATGGGAGCTGAGAAGAGAAAGAAAATAATGTGGAATTCCTAACGCGTCGAGATCTTGGAGAAGAAAGGGAGACGAGAGCCTCGGACGAATCGAAGGTATTTTAGTATTTCGTTTGAGCTCTCCGACACCGGCATGCCACCGATCCTATATTGAACGGTACTTGTGCGTATCCGTGCGGGATCCGGCGTGTTCGCGAGGCGCATTCATCCGTGTGCGCGCACGTGTGCACGTGGTTGAGTGTGCGCGTGCAACGTGAAAGGGGAGAAGATGGTAGGAGGTAGAGGGTGGAAATAAGCGAGGACGAAAAAGAAGAGGAGCTGCGTGGCGAACGTGGAGAATGGACGAAGGTGGAGAGTAAAGGAGAAAAGGGGTGGAGAGAATAGTGGAGGAGGACAGGACGAGGAAAAAGAAACATGGCTGGGTGGAAGGGTAACTGGAGGAGGAGAAGGAGGAGGAAGTGGACGAAGCAAGCTGATCGAACGGGGGTGGAAGCTGCGAGGAGAGATAGCGAAACGTAAAGTCTTCAGAGACAGAGAAAGAGAAAGAGAGAGAGAGAGAGAGAGAGAGAGAGAAGAAGAAGAAGCAAACTATAAACGTAGACACGATCGAAGAAAAAGTAAAAGACCAGGAAAGAAAACTCGAAAACAAGGCTCACCCCCTCCGTCTTGCCGTAGAAAAGAAAGATAGGCCTACTACCCACGCACAGTTGGCAATTGTATTTTTCCACCCAGAGAAGAATATTTGGTAAGACTTCCGTATCCGACCCTCGTCCGTTCTTAATAAAAGTTTACTGGTACGTAGAACGTATTAAATGCAGGCAAACGGCATAACTGCGAATTTAAGGAAACGCCTGCTTTCCGAGATATTAAATTTTAAAATTACACGATTAAATCGACAATTTTTGAAATTTTTACGTAAGAGGAAGACTGAAATTGCACAAAATGTCAGGTTAGGGAGGTGCAATGGTTAGGCCCCACCGCGTAATAAAAAAATAATTTGAACTTGAGAGCGTGATAGGCCTTTCTGGTTAGATCAATCTCCATTTATCACATTTATATTTCGACTTTAACATTGAATATCTTTTTCTGGAGAGGAGATCGCCAATTTTGTCAGAAGAAAAGGTTATTTCTGGAAAAACTTTTTCTGTTATTAACTTTTTAATGAATGACGAGCGGAACTTAAAACCTTCACAACAGGGTGATGAGCTTGATAACATATGTGAAGGACATTGAAATCCGAGGTGGCGCCTCATAACTAAATAATTACCAAAAAAACATAAAATTGTTTTCTATATTTCTTGTTTTTAATATGTATCCTAATGATATTTTGATAAATTAGTATTTATAATCTCGCAAGATATCAATAAAACAAAACATTTCAGCAAAACATTTTTGAATTTCAGTCTTTTGTTTTACGTAAAAATCTAAAAAATTAAACGTAATTAAAAATTCAATATCTCGGAAAGCAGGCGTTTCCTTAAATTCGCACTTAGGACGTTCGACTAGATTTAGTAAATGCTACTTACCTGTAAGATTTTATCAAGATCGGACAAGGGTCGGATACGGAAGTTCGGCCGAATATTTCGCCACGTACTCTGTCAAGAGAAATTTGCACGTCGTTCGATTTGACAACTCAATAAATATCAGTTCTCTCTCGTATTATTTGTAATAATAAATAGTCCACAGTACCTACGAGCAGGAAAGAAAAAATTCACAAACCTCTCTCTCTCTCTCTCTTTTTCCCTCTTTTCCTTTCTTTTCTTTTTCTCATTCCCCTCCTCTATGTCTCTCTTTCCCTTTGTACCATTTCACCGACGTACACCGGAACGAAATTCCAGGGTGGCACAGCTGCTGCTGTTGCTTGTCGCCTCTATCGTCCCGACGCTCTGTGACGCCGACGTTGCCTCATCGACGTCGAGCGTCGGTCCACGTTGGTGGTGGCGCGGAGCTAAACGCAACGTTAGACCCCTCATACGATGATGGTGGTGGTGGTGGTGGTTGGATCGTGCAGGGGGTTACACGCTCGTTCTCTCCCCGTACGAAGGGACCACCTTCTCCACCACGCCACTGGCTGCATTCCTAACAAAGTAGTCATCACGCATTCCAGGGACGCAATCGCGAATCCTCCACCCTCGTTAGCGAAAGATGGATTCGAGGTCGGGAGAAAGAGTGAAAAGGGACGAGAGAAGAGAAAGAGGAGAAGGGAGAACGAAGCTGACGAGCGAGAAGCAAAAGGGAGGTTCCTGTTATTACATTTTATTACACCGGGACGTATTAAATATGTGTAGGTACTCGAGAGGAGACAAGGTCGATGGAAGGTTAAGGGATGATTTTGTCGGGTGGCGAGAAGTGAGAGGAGAAGGGGAGAGTAAAGTGGAGAGGAGGTTAGTGGAAGCTTCTTGATGCTCGTGCGATAGTGAAGTGTTTAGATAGAGAAGGAGCGCAAAGTGGTACGAAGGACGAAGTTTGGCTGTTTGTTGTAAGCTCGAAAATGTCTTGCGATATGATGCAGGGCATTGATGGTTGCAGAAAATATTTTTTTGCGTGTTCCTCATAGGGGTGTGTACTCGTAATTTACGAGTCGAGCCCAGACCGGTTCGCTTCCTCGAGCCGAGTCGAGCGTTCGAATTTTTCAAGTTACACGAATCGGCGAACTGCTTGAAAAAAATTCGAACTACTCGAAAACTGCGAACAAGTCGAAAATTATCAAACTATAGTTCGATAATATTCGAGTAGCTCGAATGTATTCGGGTAGTTCGAATATTCGACCTGTTCGTTTTCGAGTAGTTCGAATTTTTTTCAAGCAGTTCTCCGATTCGTGTAACTTGAAAAATTCGAACGCTCGACTCGGCTCGACTTGTCGATTGTTACTTGACTCGAAATTTGAGTACCCGAATAAATCGAGCACTCGCACACCTCTAGTTCCTCAGATACTAATTGTAAGGTCGAGAGATGGTAACGTATATGTATAGGAAAAATGTGTTCGACAATCGATCATAGGTGCTTTCCTTTTACCGCTTTGATCAGATCAGATCAGATCAGATCACATCAGTTCAGAAACTAGCATGTTCCTTTAGGTAAACTGAAATGATCAGGTCACTTCTCCCCTTACCGCTGCTGATCTACCGGCGGACTAAGATCAGTAGGTGATATCTTCGCATCACTTGCGGTTACTTGCTTCCTATTGGTCCATACTAGGAAATTATTTTGAAAACTATGAGATGGTTATTTGCGCGTTGCATCTGTGCAATCTCAGCGCAATTAATAAACACAGATTGTACCAAAGAAGTGACTTATCAATCATACAAACCAATGTGAGCGTACATACAAATTTTGAGGTTACTTATATTTCGGTGCGAACTGATGTGAACCTAAATCCTGAAAGTCATTAAAATCGGTGAGATGGCCACGGTTCCGAATAATTACCCTCGTGATTTCAAATTTATCACATTTTTTAAAATCCGAAGATTTATAATGCATTACATTGTGTCCCATCATTTACCTATTCCGTGATAAAGTGTCCATGCGCGTTAAGACAGGGCCGTTCAGTGGAACTATACTCTCCAAGGACGTAGCCGTATCCAAAGGATTAAGGGTATAGGATTAGGGACGATGAAGGCGTTGGTGGAGAATCTGTGAACCGAAATTTACATTGTGCATATACATAGGGCGCAAGTAATTTGTAAAGTATAATGAAAATATTGCATGGAATACACTTTCACGTAGACGCGTTCTGTGTAACTGAGTTTCCTCTTCGGCTGTTCGTTTGCATCTCAATGGACCTATGACGAAAAAGGAAAGAAAAATGAAAAAAAGAGGAGAAGCTAAAAAGCATCGTGCGAGCTTTCTCGATATACGATCCAACCAACAGCGCCGGAAAAAGTTCCTCGACATTATTTCACCTGCGCGTAACGCAAAAGCAACGAGGTTCGGAAAACGAGCCTCGTCACTTTTCCGCTCTTTCGCCTTTATTTCTCCGCCTCTCGTATTTCTCCAAGAAGACAGAAGGGAAGTGGAAATGAGAATGCGTAAAAAGGAGAATGCGAGTGAGAAAATGGAGGTGGGTGGCATACGAGCTTTTCCCTTTCCTCGGTGCTTCTCCGGGTGGTTCGAGAGGAAAAAGTCTAGAGCAAAAATAAGCAACTAGAGAATAAACGAAGGAGGAGAGACTATGTGAAAGTCAAAGAGTCAAAGAGGTCGAAAAGAGAGAGGCACGAGGGAATATGTTCTTTCGGTTGAATGTAATTTCACCTCTACCCTCTCCTCCTCTCTTCTTCTTCTCTTTCTTCCCTTTTCTCTCGTTTCCTTTGGCCTCGGTCATTCTCTAGCTCCGCGTGTAAGAGCTTGGCCAAGAGCTCGGTGTGCTCTCGCGACGAGTTTGACAAAACGAAATAAATAAACCGGGCGTACCGAGAAGCAGAGACACGAGGGTTGGTTGATGGTGGAGCCGAGGTGGAAGGCAGGAGGGTGGAAACGCGCGATTTTTCACTCGCGAATCCCAGGCGCGCTACCAGCACCGCAGCTCTTTCAACCGCAACGATATGTTTTTTCATTTTTCTCCCACCTTCGCCCAAGCTTCTCGTTATTTTTCAGCCCTTCCGACAAATGCGAACCACCCCTCCTCCCACGCGTCCTCGCAAGGAATAATATTCGCGCGACTTGTTGCGCGCTACCCTTCGTCGATTTTGCACGGACCAACGCTTACACCTATCACGTCGAATCTATTTTCACCACGACCCTCACGCACGAATCTACACTCTTGGATTAATCGACCTACGCTTTTGATATCTGCTCGGTGACGAGAAATTCGAGTGAATTATTTCTATGGCCGCCGCACAATGGGACAAACTGCTCATTCTTGTGTCAAAATCAAAAATCTGTCGATAGAAGTAAGATAGAGACATGCATCTTTTTCGAGGTTACACCTAAGATGTTGCCGAATAAGGGAAAAATAAGGTGAAAGCATCGGAAGGAAAATTTGTCAAAGATGACATTTTCGTCCAACATTGCGGTTTTTTCGGTATAAAATGGAATTGAATCCCTTTTTTTAACTTTCTACCAAAGTAGTTTTATAGATTTTTATCCGCTGAATTCAAATCTCACCGCAAAAATTGTGTAGCCTTTCACGATTTGGCAGAAAGTGCGATTTAAAAACCAGATTTTTGAAACTCATGTTTTTTCAAGTTTACATGCATTAATGACACTGTTTTAAATGTATACATTGTATTGATTCACAAATAGTATAAGAATTAATAAGAAAAAATATTTTGTAAATATGGATAATCCAAAATATAAAAATATTACATGCAACGGTTGTTACTATTGCTTTGGTAATCTGGCCGGAAACAATTTTAAATTAACTGAAAATTTGTTCATAATTACATCTCGACAATCCTCGTAAAAGATTCGTGTCTCTATCTTATTTCTATCAACAGATTTTTGATTTTGACACAAGAATGAGCAGTTTGTCCTACCGTGCGCCGATAAAGCGTATAGAGGAGGTTGTTATAGGGAGATCGAATGGAAGTTTGGAGGATTGTTGCAACGGTTTTGTTGCAACGAGATTTCTTCCTGTTTCTCGTGTATATTCTTCTTATTTTTCTTATGCTACCACACATCTGGCACCTGCTGCGAAAGAAATTTTCTGAAAAATCGCAGGGACTTCTGATGAGGATGAGGATTGGTGGAAGCCGCGTATTACGATGCGCGGGCAGCCCCTTTATGCGTGACCAAAGGGTGTTTTCGACAACCCCCTCATTCGAACGGGAATAATGCTGCATCCGTGTCGACATAATTACACGGATGGCGTCGGTGTCACATCTCGAACAATATGCTCGCGATGGGGGCCTGGAAACGGGGTTACCCACCCCCCTAGTCGATCCGCAGGATGCACCTGCGAGGGACGATATTTCATTCTCCGATCCACGGGACGCGCCCCACTTTTGTTCCTTCGAATCGCCGTGAAACTGCATGAATCAAAGGGAGGTGGAGGAGTCTTTCTGATTTTTCAGAGTGTCCAATAAGTACGACGACACAAAGCGAGGAAAGAAGATAAGAAAGAGAAGAGAGACGAAGAGGGTCCAAGTAGACAGGTTATTTTCTTTTTTAAAATAAAAATCATTTTTAAATCGCGCTCGGAGGAAGGATGCAATTTCATCGTTAACAGAAATTATTTTCAAACTGAGAATTATTCTTGCATTCCATCTCTCAAAAGTGAATGATCCTTCTGATTGGTCCTCGTGTCATCTTCGGAGAAGAATCTCGACATCAATGAGACTCTCTTTTCGCGATCATAAACCAAAAGCCACAAATTCTCCGCACGATCGAGCAGTGACCCTGCTCTTTTT
Source organism: Tiphia femorata (assembly GCA_944319695.1). Classification (NCBI taxonomy): domain Eukaryota; kingdom Metazoa; phylum Arthropoda; class Insecta; order Hymenoptera; family Tiphiidae; genus Tiphia; species Tiphia femorata. Next base: position 7,718,613 of record OX090899.1, read on the forward strand.
TAAAAAAAAATAGGTTGCCCTACACCCCGATCATTTCACCCGGGTGTTCCATCGCGATCCATCGATCCTCCTGTACTCGAATTTAACGAGGTCGATGACGAAGTAGCAAGAGAAGGAGAGAGAGAGAGAGAGAGAGAGAGAGAGAGAGAGAGAGAGAGAGAGAGAGAGAGAGAGAGAGCGAACTATGAGCGAGCGAAAGAGTCGAGAATTTCGCTCGTACCTTTCTATACTTTACTCCCCTTCGAGATCTTTTTTGGAGCGCACGTGTTTCCCTCGGAATACTTTGCATCGCCATCACCATTACGAACAATTCGATGCCCCCTCTTGCTGCTTTGTGTTTGGGACGCGCGCGCGCTCGCGCTCGCTCGATACCGAAGGGGCACACCGTAGTAGTCTCCTACCCAACTAGGCGTATCATTGGAGGATTTCGTCCGTACGGCATGAAGAACAGAGACAAAGAGGCCATATAGGCTTTTATTTGGCAAACATCGCTCCGATGTAGACGGTGCGGCCCGCCCGGCCAACAAAGGACCGGCATTGTCGCGTATTTACGCGGACTGACAAACGCTCAAACACCGTCGCGCGTTTCTCTCTTCATCCCACCCCCTTTCTCTCTCGCTTTTTCGTTCTCCTCGCACCCAACCCAGTACGGACGAGCGAGCAACCGAGAGACGCACCTGTGCGAGTGTGCGAGACACACGAACGCGAGCATGCGCAAGCGAGGGTGCTCCGCTGCAAGTGTAGGTAACATCACTTTTGCGAAATTCGAGGGCCACTTTGCTCACTCGATATCTCCGCCGTCATATGTCTAGATGTATTACGACTCGATGGCTTTGTCTCCCGCTGACTTTAAGATGTTGTCGAATGTTTTGAGCTTCGAGAAGGGATTCGAACGCGATCTCCAGTCGAGATGAAAACGTGGAAGATGAGATGAACTTCTTGAGAAAGCTTCGGAGATCCTCCGAAGAGGTATCTTGCACGCGAGACATCGTATATACTTTAGGATAGATAAGCACGAGGCTGTCACGTATACCTCTAACGCGTATTATCAGTGGCGAATGTATAATCATTATAATTTAGCAGGATAGCTCTTACTAAAAATGAAATCTTTAACCATGAAATAGAAGACGCGAAGAGACTCGATAGATGCACGTTTTAAATTCGTCTGACCATTTAAACGTCCCAAGATTAATTATTCAAAATCTACCATCATCACTTACGAATACCACGAAGGTGCTTCTGAAATTAAAGAAAGTAGCGACGAAAGTCCTATCAGCTAAACCACCCTCCTCCACTATGGAGTCCTTGCAGGTTCACGATCGATCTAACAAAGTGATCACTGATCGATCGTCGTGCCTAGAATTCGAAGCGATTCGACGTAGGCCCGATCGGAAAAGAATCTCGAAGTAATCGCGAAGAAAAAGCTCGGAGAGCGTGATCCTCGAGCATACGTAGGAACGTGAATAGCTCTAGGTACGTCACTGCGGCCGACGATGGTCCCGAGATATTGATCCCAGGGGAAACCGAGGGTTGGTCGAACGGTGGTTGAGCACCGCCGCATCCCCGCCAGAAATTGAAACCAAGGGCGGTACCAGGCTCGTCCAATCGCAAGCCGCCTCTGGAATCAAGCCAGAGGGATGCCAGAGGTGGCGAGAACCCGCCCTCGACTCCCTCGCTCGTCTGATCTCTCGAGCGACGGGGTCAGAGGGCAAGAGTGTGAAAAGGGTGGGAGAGAGAAAGAGAGAGAGAGAGAGAGAGAGAGAAGAGAGACACCTAAGAGAACACGAGAAACAGAGAAAGAAGAGACGAAGGGGTGGAAGTCAGTTGACGGAGTGGACCAAGTTTCGAAGGTGGGGGTGGCAGGGGTTCCAGGAGGGCTCCGAACAAGGGAGTAGGGGGTGGACGATGATTTTCACTGTCGATGCTGGCCCGCCGTCAAAAAACCTACGGAGGTCGTACCGGTGAGATCGTCGTGGGCCGTTCACGCACTTGTCGACGGTGAGAGGGTGAGCGAGGAAACGTATCGAAGGATGCGCCACCATTGCTGAGATCTCCTTGGTACCCTTTAGGGAACCATCGACCAAAGGTGCTCTCAAGGGGTATAGAGAGAAAGAAAGTGAGAATAGTGGAAGGATTTCGTGGAGGAAGGATTTCGAAAATTGTACGCCAATCGCAGAATGTACATCAGCTGTTACCTTCGGAAGTACTGGTCCATCACGCGCACCGGAAGCTTCTTGCCGGTGACAGTTCCGTCGACCGGACACAGGATCTTCTCTTGAGACTTTCCGCAGGATGTACGGTACTGTCCGTATCAAAGGACCGGCGAAGGTTAGAGACGTTGAGAGAAGCGCGCAGGCTCGATCCATCGTCTCGAGTATTCTTGCCAGGAGACCTCGTGGCCCACGATCCTCGTGGACACCTAGACCAGCACTGGGATCGAAGATCGCAGGAAGGTGCGATCTTGCGATCTAGATTGACAAAGTGGATGCTAATGTTCTAGTGATCTTTGGTTCTGGAGTGGGTGACACGGTGAACGCCGCGGGCTCCACCCTGCTCGTCGATAAACTTCGTGGAACAGGGTGTACCGTGAGAATTTACGTGCGAGTTGTTTTACGAGTGAAACTGTTCGCGTAACCGCGAACCTAAGGACTCGGGGTGGACCGATCTCGTCTGAGACTTTAGGATTGTGATTAAGGGACGTTCGATTGGAACACGACGCGGTCACCATGTTGGAATTCTATCCCCCGGTTCCGGGAGCCCTGAATCGGCAGGGTGAACCGGGACAGGCTCATCCGGTCGGGGCGTCTCTACCTTTTCGCGTTGCCACGGATAATAATAATGCTGGTAAGTCGGAATTTTCGATAATATCGAGTGGCTCGACTCTTGCGGACTGAAGTAGAAGGCTCGACAAAACCAGGAAAACAATTCGCTCGATCTTTTTTAATAATGCAGAGTATTCGTGAAATTCTGTTCAATCGTAGCTTCGCACCTTACGTTTTAAGGGTTACTTCGCGAATCATTTTTTATGCGGCAAAATGCAGGTTACGCGTTGGCGAACGCTCTTCTGATAATACCAGATAAGAGAAGCTCGTTGATTTCCGTTCTGATCGCTCTGAACACCTTCACGGGTCCTCCCCACATTCTGCATGTCACTTCTTTGATTTATGGAAAACAAATCCAAATGAGATTGTATCCCGACGCGGTATCGCTTTATCGCCGTCGCTAAACGATAAGAAGAAATCTACCTGCAATTCGTGTAATCGATTTTCACTCCCGTGCCACTTTGCAGCGCGCCGTTTGATGCCACGTAAAATCAAACACTCACGACGGCGTATACGTTTAATTGAATTTCGATAGAGTCCAATTGAATTTTCGTTTCAACCGAAACTGTTTACCTTAAAAATATCCAGTCGCGTCTAGTTCAATTTTTTTCTATTTACAATTCGGAATGAACATAGTATCTGCTTGTCGACAGCTCGAGTAACATTGCCTTTTGCGAAAATCCACTCCGGTTTCCAGGGGATGAAACTCACCCGGAAATGACACGTGGCGCTAGAACAATACAAGTTTATAATTAGGTCAAAGACGTATCGCGCTTGCTCCCATTTCGAGCTTCGAGACTTTAAGATGGAAGTTCGCGCGACGCCATGACAGGAAGAAAAAGATAAGATGAAAGTTTCCGAAACGTTCTGCACTTAGCATGGCGAACATTAATCCACTTCACCGTGAAAGTTAGCTCGAAGATAATAATTAAAGAAAATTAACTTCGAGACAAGTCCCTGCTCCGCTTTGTCATTGTTACTCCGACTCCGACTATTAACACTATTCCTACCACGACCGGTCAAATGACCGTTTTTAAAATTTCGGTTAGAATTTCCTATGTACAACGTAATTGCATCGCTTTTAAATTTCACGACTTTTACTAAAATATTGAAATATGTATTATACGTATATTTTAGGAAAACTCGTGAAGTTTAAAGACGATGCAATTACGTTGTATACAGGAAATTCTAATGGAAATTTTAAAAACGGTCATTTGACCGGTCGGTAGGAATAGCGTTAACTAGTTAACTGTGAAATCTTTTTTTTTGACTTTTAATTTTTAGTCTTTATATCGAATGATAAGTTATTTTTATTGTTCATGATCAAAAATATAAAAAGTTTGGATTGACGTGTATACACGTCGAACGCACTTAACTTGTTAAGACGGTAACACGGTGACAGTAGATATTTTATTTTCGAAAAATCACCTTATCTTATAGTGTCTTTTAAACGGTGAGACATTTTAAATTATCCAAATCGATCGAAGAATCGTATGATAATACTCGATGCAAGCGTGTCAGCTTTTTCCTCGCTTTCACCGCGTACATCCTAAAAAGCAAATCTTCCATTCGCAGGAAATCTTTTTAGCTTGGACTAATTTTTCCGCGTCAACCCGGTAACCTTCTCTTCCCGTTCCAGAGCCGTCGGTCTCCGTGAAAACGGAATCCGGTCTCCTGGAAACGATATGCGCCGGATGTGGTCGCACGATCGCGGACAAATACGTGATGAGAGTAGCCGAGAGGAACTACCACGAGGAGTGCCTCTCGTGCGCGGCTTGCGCCACGCCGCTCTCGCACTCCTGCTTCATCCGTGACCTTAAGCTCTACTGTCGCTCGGACTACGAGAGGATTTTCGGCGCGAAGTGCGCCCGGTGCATGGAGAAGATCAGCTGCTCGGATCTGGTGATGAGGGTGGCCGGTCTGGTATTCCACGTGGAGTGCTTCGCCTGCTGCATGTGCGGCCAGCTGTTGCCGAGAGGCGCCCACTTCATCCTTAGGCAAGGACAGCCGATTTGCAGAAGGGACTTCGAGCACGAACTGTATCTGAACAGTCCTCAAGGTCAGTCTCGGATAGACCTGGTCCCGCGCTAAGAGATCACCCCACGAAAGTTGCTCATCGGTCAGTTCCACCGGACGGTTGTTGTCGATGCTGACGAATTTAATGTTAACCTTTGAATCGATGGTTCTGAAATGTAACACAAGCACACGCACGGTGCACTCTACACATAGTTATTAAAATATCCAATTTTCAAGTACTTCAGAATGAAACGGTAAATTAGATTATCCGCTGATGTATTTTTGAGGGAAAACATTATCGAGAACTCATGTCGAAGTAATGCAAAACAAAACAAATGTGTTTTTATAATTGTGTGTTCGATGCGCGTGGTTAAAGGTTAAGGTGGATACAAACGTGCAACAGAACATCGTAATCCATAATCCTAACATTAGTCATTTTGGAACCTACTCTGTAACCCTGGGACAGTGTAACATTCTAAGTAGGTTTTTTGCGTTTTTATTAAATAAATAGATTTGCTGCAGTCACAATATCCATCTTGCGTAGAGCAGAATCGTAAATTGATGAACAATCCAAAATTGTTACCCGACAGAGTTACGTTACGATGTTCTGTAGCATGTTCGTACCCACCTTTATCCTAAGGAATAGAACACGCGAGCGAAACGCGTACACCTCGATATTGTCCTTGGGCCGTACTGTCACCTGTACTTTAGCAGCGCTCGGACTTTAGATGCGTTTTATAGACATGTGTGGACATGAACATGCATACGTATGCATATGTATAAAGCCCATCTAAAGTCCAAGCGTTGCTAAAGTACGCGTGAGAGTACAGCCCCTTAAGTTTAGTCAACTTCTTGCTGCACGCACCGTTTGCATGCGATTGAAGTAAGATAATCGTCGTTCAGACTTTTGTGCCACAGGTGTAAAATCTTTGCTAACACGTTCGTCTAACATCTTTGCTAACCCATATTTGGACGACGGTTTCAGTGCCAGATTATAAATGATCAAAATAGGTACTTGGAAGTGTAATTAACGCTTTAGACAGCTAACTAAACAGTCACCAAAATTCAAGGTGATTGGGCAACGAACGTGTTAAGCGTATTACATTCGTGGCGTCCTCGATACTTCCTATGATTGCGCATACAGAATTTACTTTCGTGGCAACAAACTGCTCTACCTATCTACTTTGCAAATATCAATTCGTCGAAGCGCTACGTACCGAAGAACATAACGAATCGTAAGATGTTTCCGATCAATTGAAAGTAGCCATTTGAAAGGAGAATATACGAGCCAGCTTTGACTCTCGGTCGTTTGCCGATTGTTCTATCGCTAACGACGAGATTGTGAGGAGTACAAAACGCGAAAAGTAAAGTAAACAATGAACGTCGTACGAAAAGAACGTATTGTACATACCTTGTTGCACTGTTCGCAGGTTGTACTACTACAATCTAAAGACATCCAATCTAAAAATCTACAGGAATTTCGAAACAAGGCTGTCTCTTTTCAAGGTAATTACTATTTAAAGCGATAATTAGAGAACTTATGATAACGCGAGTCATCATAATGTTATAACCGCGAGTGACGAAAAGATAGGTGAAAGAGCAGTTTGTCAGGCCAAAGAACACGTAACTTATTCTTAAAGATTTCCTTCGGCATTGCCTTCCAAGATACCGTAATCTGTATTAATTAATGGTAGTCGTAAGATTCGTATAAAAAGTTAATCGTTCGTTCGTTCAGATATTTTCCAACGATTCCATTCGAATTTACCGCCTAGTAAACATTCGGACGAGATCAATAGTGGAAGGATCGTTAAACGGCCTCTCTCCATCTTCCTCGCAAAAAGTCAACAGCTGACAAAATTTCTCACGTCCGATCATTTTCCAGACGATGACCTGCTCGACGAGAACCGGCCACGTGACGGTCGTAGGGGGCCAAAGAGGCCCCGCACGATCCTGACGTCGGCCCAAAGGCGCCAATTCAAGGCGTCCTTCGAGGTCTCGCCCAAGCCCTGCAGGAAGGTGCGCGAGGCCCTGGCCAAGGACACCGGACTGAGCGTGCGCGTGGTCCAAGTGTGGTTTCAAAATCAGCGGGCGAAAATGAAGAAGCTACAGCGAAAGGCCAAAACCGAACCAGGCTCCGATAAGGAGCCGAAGGAAGAGCGGAGGGCGGAAAGTCCGCACAGCGATCACAGTGAGTAACTGTTTCTTTTTAAAACACCTCTTACAAGGGGAGATCCACAACGTGTTGTTTCTAATTTCGTTGAATTTGAAATGTGTCATAGTTCAGCACACCTAGATGCTCATGATAAATACCTGGTTATACGCGAAGATGACCCGTAGTTTTCGAAAAAAATTGCAGTTGAATATTGCGATTTTTCGGCCTGAATTGTGGATGTGGCTCGCCAGCGCTCGAGAACCATAGACTTATACTCATAGACCGAGCGTTCTGTGAGAGGCGCTGAAGACTACATTAAAACGAGAGAGCAATAGTGAGAGTAGGGGTGTGCGAGTACTCGATTTATTCGGGTACACGAATTTCGAGTCAAGTAACAATCGACAAGTCGAGCCGAGTCGAGCGTTCGAATTTTTCAAGTTACACGAATCGGCGAACTGCTTGAAAAAAATTCGAACTACTCGAGAACTTCGAACAGGTCGAATATTCGAACTGCCCGAATACATTCGAGCTACTCGAAATTATCGAACTATAGTTTGATAATATTCGACTTGTTCGAAGTTTTCGAGTAGTTCGAATTTTCTTCAAGCAGTTCGCCAATTCGAATAACTTGAAAAATCCGAACGCTCGACTCAGCTCGAGGAAGCGAACCGGTCTGGGCTCGACTCGTCATTACGAGTACTCCCACACCCCTAAGTGAGAGTGAGTGTGCCTCTGTGTAACAGGAGCATTGATTGGGAGAATAAGGAAAACAACGCTCGTGATAGACAGAGACACACTCACTTTCACTATTGCTCTTTCGTTTTAATGTAGTCTTCAGCGTCTCTCACAGAACGCTCGGTCTATGAGCATAAGTCCATGTCGAGAATGAGACGCAGGAAAAAACAACAGAGAATCGAATGTCTTCGTCTCGTCGATACGCATGTCTCTATCCTACCGGATAAATGCGTTTCCTTCTCGCAAAGGACAGAGACACGCGTATCGACGAGACAAAGACATTCGATTCTCTGTTGTTTTTTCCAGCACTTTTCTCGAGCGCTGGCTGGCCACATCCTCAATTTAGGCCAAAAAATCGCAATATTCAACTACAATTTTCACGAAAACTACGTGCCATCTTCACGTATAACCAAGTACCATGAGCATCTAGGGGTGCTGAACTATGACATATTTCAAATTCAGCGAAATTGGAAACAACACGTTGTGAATCTCCCTTTGTTAGCTCGCATCTTTCTCCAAGGGTCTTGCTTCCTTTGCTCGTGTCGAGGTGACGAAGAAGCGCGTGAAAAGATCGTACGAGATTATCTCGAGAATTTCCTTGCTTCTATCTCGTGTAAGATACCGGTTGCCCGCGAAGACTGGTTAATGGGGCTCTGATGTCGTGCGCATCTCGGCTAAACTATCAAACGTATATAATCTCGTTCGCAGGTCATTACTTGAACGCCCTGAACATGCGTGACGGGGAATCTTCTAGCTTCCCCTCGGCCACACAACCGCTCAACCCCAATAACCCGTACTCGCCCGACGGTAAGTCCTTTACTCACCGTAAGAAGATTTCATAAAGATTCTATTCTGCTTTACTTTGTCAACGCGCGACTTAATGATCCACTCGGAGTCACGCGAAGTTAATTAACATTTCTGTGATTGAAAGGTGTTCACTGGCGAGACTGATCCGTGAGTTTTTAACACATTGCGTACGGGAGACAAGATATCTCGTTTTTAGCAAACCGCATGTTGCGTACTGATCATGAGATATCTCGTTTGCATACATAATAAACAGATACATAAACAATACATAGTAATATTTAAGAATACTTTATACGAATATAATACCAAATGTGAATTAAAAAAGTGCATATAGGTACGCATCGTATAAAGCGTTTCTGGAGTGTTCAAAAATCTGCGGGCCCTGGGAGCGCGTTGAGCGCGCACATTATCGAAAGCTCCAAGAGCATGCTTGGCAAGCAATAGGAAGCGAATACGCACATTTCTAATTTGCATTTGGTATTATACTCGCATAAATTATTTTTAAATATTACTATGTATGTAGTTTATACATCTGTTTATTGTATAAGATTTTTTACATTTTAAGTCGCCGATTCAGTCGATTTGCTAAAAACGAGATATCTCGCGACCCGTACGCAATGTGTTAACACTATTCCTACCGACCGAATTTCCTATACACAATGTAATTGCATCGCCTTTAAATTTCACGATTTTTCCTAAAATATACGTATAATACATTTTGCAATATTTTAGGAAAAGTCATGCAATTTAAAAGCGATGCAATTACGTTGTATATAGGAAATTCTAAACGACATTTTAAAAATGGTCATTTGACCGGTCGTGGTAGGAATAGTGTTAAATAGAGAGTCAAAGAAAAATCGATAGGCGACACTTTCGTTCGGTGGAAATTGTCTCGAATGGATTAATAAAATAAATGCAGGAAGTTAAAGGGAGTTAAAGGTTAAAGGGAGTAGGGGTAGTCGATACCTCGTGAAAGGTCTGAAAAATCAAATGGAAAATTAAACTCGCATCGTCTTCTGCCGCGTACTTCGAACAAACCTCGTCTGTCACATTTCATTACGAAACCTTACGACTTACCTCTTCATATTACAAACGCGTTACAATCTGTTCAACGTTGCATCTCGAATTCCAACGAAGAATCTACTCTCCTTGATGAAACCTTTATCCTTTTTCTCATTATCTTTCAGATGCCTACCCTGGACACTCGGGTGAAAGCTTTTGCAGCAGTGACCTCTCCCTGGACGGCACAGAAGCGGGCTTCGACATCGGTGAGAACGATGGTGGTGGCGCCGACGGTAGTCACCAGGGCGGCTCACATTCTCATCATGGTCCAACGTCGCACGACGCGCCGTCACTCTCGCAGAGCTTACACGCCGCGATTCACAACCCCATCGACAAACTGTTCATGATGCAAAGTAGTTACTTCAGTGGTGATCACGCGTAATCCGAGGTTCGCGCTCGCGTGCGATCGAGACCCAACTTTCGTTTCCTTTCGTTCGTCGAGTTTGAAATTCCTGATTTTCCGATTCCTCTCGTGGCGCGTTTCGTGCCCCATCGATCGGCAGAAGTGTACGCGAGGTTGATCAATCTCGCGGATAAAGATCGTCGATGTTCATTAGCTGGAGACACACGTAAAGATAAATCTTACCGATAAATCGTACCAATAAATCGGCAGATAAATTGATTTAAAATATCGTTAAGATAAATCGGGCCTTTGACACTAACAAGCAAATTTATCTGAGCGATTTGTTGTAACAAATTTATCGGTCAGTTAAGTTGGTACATGTGTGCTGGACAAATGATTTATCTTTTAAATTAGAAAGATATTTATACGATCGCTGATCTTTCGGATTTCCATAAAATTTGACCGATATCAGTTGGGTATAAACTACCCAACCCGGTCGGAACCGTGTTTTAAAATACACGGGTACACGTGACACGTGTGTCGTGCTACACGTTATATCTAACACGGATATCCGTAGATACACGTATACACCGGTCACTATAAGAAATTTTTATCACAGCATCTTATATCTTGTGGCAAATTGTATGTATTTGCATACATAGATATTTTTTGTATCTCTACGACACTTTTTTATATTTCTTAGAAAAAAAATTTTCTCATAATTTTTGAAGTGTTCGTGAAATAAATACACGTGTAGTACGTGTATTCGTGTATTACACGCGAGGTACCCGATACACGTGTTTAAAAAAAAAAAAGAATTAAATACACGTGCACACATGTACTCGTGTACACGTGTAATAGAGGGCACTAGTATAAACAATTGGTACGATTTATCTGCCACCGTCACCACCTATCGATCTTCGTGTGTGTATTGCACCACAAATAAATTGGATCAATTTATCTGTCACCATTCATGACCAATTTATCGTTAATCTTTCAGTTTTTATAGACAATACTAACCTGCAGATTTATTTCTAAGATTTGACAAATCAGAGATAAATTGTACTAATTGTACAGAGAAATCTTTACGTGTGTCTCCAGCTATTGGAAGGTAGGATCGCTCGATTGGCCGATCCCTCTGTGAATGGAGCGAGGCGTTGATTGATAATTGTCCGCGAACAATAGTGGGGTTGCAACGGTACAGCGGTTCTCAGACTCGTTTCGATCGGGCCTCGTTAGACGATTCGAATCTACGGAACGACGCGAGACTTTTGTATATTTGGTCGAAGTGGTACGTCGAACGATTTTATTTGGTTCGATTCGATGAGTTTTCTGCGTGGATTCGGGCCGTGTGACGAGATCGGAATTCGTGTAATTAAAGGCGATTTTAATTCGAACGGATTATGTAACGTGCCTGTGTTATATACATATACATATATTGAAATGATTCGCGAAGCGCGCCTTGAGAATTGCTGGCTCGGGGTAACCGAAGAAGCTGCACGTTGGGAGTGTAACGCGGTACATGTGCTACTACTACGTAATTATCACCAGATGTATCTTTCAGTTTCCACGTATAAAACCGTATATTTAAGCGATCATTAGTGTGACTTGGTATTTTCTCTGCACGGTCGACTCTTGAGCGTTCCCTTACCACCTTCTTCTATCCCTTGCTTCTTTCAGGTGTTTGAAATGAAAATTGGAGAGGATTAATCGGCGCAATTAACTTAATTAAGGCGACACCGAGGCAGCACCCTTGTGCAAATTAACGATGAAACTCTTTAATTCTTTCTCAGATTATAAATCTTGCGTCGTGTTTCAATATTACATTTGTAATCGATATGTTAGTTTTCCTTCAATGGCTTGTAATTTCGCATGTTCGCTCTCGTGCCGTTTAATTGAAATTGCAGAAGAGAATTGAAGCCGTGAACGTTGCTCAACAACAGGTTCGTAATTTTCGTGCAAAAGGTTGCCGACACACTTTGACAATTAATTGTAATAATTTTAATCGCGCAAAGGTCTTTATAAAATAAACTATTCTCCCGCTTATAAAAATCGAATCGCATTGAACGGCAAGTGTATCTCATCGCAAAACGACAAATGAGATCCTTCAACATAATATCGTGTAATAATTCACATTCAAACGCATACGAGGAACTAAATTTTCCATCGCCATTTTCCAGCATCGTCACGCCATCAACTCTAAGTGCATCGATATTTTCGACGATATTGCTACACAACAATCTCGAGCGTATCGTCAATCGAGACTGTAACGACATACATACTTTCTCTCTTTTGTACCCCGTGTTAATTGCTGCTCCTTTAATACGACTCTCGTCACGCACCTTAATGATTATTAATAACCTTTTGCATTTTATCCTACACTGTGCACCCGCGTACGGCGACATCGCGACGAATTTTTCGTCAATAGAAAACAGACGGTATACATTAGTGCCTTACAGCTGTGAATTACGTATATGTATACTATTTTACTTTCGACGGGATTTAAAACCTTCTTTAAAAAAATTCGTGCGTCCCGAAAGCCCCATGTATTTTGCATATCAGTTCGCGTAAAGCTTGCGCATGATAAACACGTTTTCGTATCTAAGTACTCGTACGTATCGAGAGCAGATGCATGTTTATCAAGTTGAACGGTCGCTAGATGTATATTAGCGTAAGTAAATTAGTTAACGCAGTCAAAAGTTAACTGAACAACGCTCAGATCGTTCGGTTAACGATTCGTATAGAAATGCATTTTCCTACCTAATTAATCTACTTCCCCTTCAAATTCATCGCCTTCACTTCGTAACCCTTTAACGAATTCATTTGGAACCAGTACGATTTCGTTATTTCTCTCGTCACTTATCAAATTTGTGACATTTGCGGCGACGCTTCAATCTCCAAAATAGCATCATTAACGTATTGCTTTGAAAGCAGATCCTCTTTTTTTTATATGTATATATAATTTCTGTGCTAATAGCGTGTTAAAGGGTTAGTCATTGTCGCGCCTTCTATAAAATCTTCGATCACAGCTTCGTGCGAGCACCGACATTCACCCTCGCGTCCGAAGGGTGTCACGCATCGCACCGTCCCCCTTTCCTTTATCTATCTAAATATGCCGCTAAATTGCTATCTAATCCCGAAATTACTCTAGAACATAATCTAATGGCGGTGATAATCGGCAAAAGCATTTCCTCAATGCTCTTAAATGGCTCGAACGTCCTCAGAGCCCGTACTACGGTTATATTCATTTTATCAGGCAACGGATTGTAATATCCTTTGTTCCCTACAACCTCCGCTCTTTCATCTTTACTTTTTTTTCATCTCTCTCTTCCTCTCTTCCCTGTTCCACGCTCACGAAAAATTCTCGCTCACGCGTCCTTGAAGGAATTCACTATATCGATGATACTGACGAATGTGCCGGCCAATAGGCCCAGCAAGCCGAACACAATCAGGAAGATATTCTTTATGAGGACGTAGTTGAAGCGGCCCATGTCGAAGGTCGGCCATAATGCGCAAATCTCGATTATTGCTGGAAAGGCGATGCCAAGAGCGGACAGGCACAAGGCACCGAACAGAGAGATGAAGAGGGCCAAGCGTGGTATGGTGATTGCTAGCGTGACTGGAAAATATGAGATATAGACAGTCGATCGAGTCAATTGGCGGACGAAGAGAAACATTGATAGTTAAATGAGCCGTTCAGTGCACAAATCGATTAACTCCATAAATTATGTTGAAAGTTATGTTAGAAATATAAAAAGTACGGACTTGATTAAGTGTAATTTATTCACTTGCAATGGCGATTCCTCGACAACGTTAACAATGATCGGAGAACAAGGAAGGAATGGAAAATTTGCGGAAAGAGTAATACCCACGCGTGTTACGGTAGAACAGATATAATTTAACGAGAAACTAAATGTCCACATATGTGGCCAAGAGCGTCAAGAGGTTAAATTTATGAGAAATGCAAAAAGTGGAGTTAATCGGTTTGTCAAGTGAGCGGCTCAAATGTCGTCGATCAAACTTACACGTCACCAAGGTGATGGCAGTCCTCAACACATACTCCCATAGGAACTTTCGATTCTCTATCCTGTGGCTCAAGTAAGTGTTCCAGATTATGTCAACGGGCACGTATCCCTGAAGAGCGTACGATATGAAAATCGCAATGGCAAACATAATCTTCACGCATTGAGCCAATCTGCGAAAAAGCGAGAACACGTGAATTGTCGTGGAGATCTCCAAGAGCGCTCGATCATCTTTTTTGGTAACATTTTGACTGCCATGATGGTCATACGGAACCGACCACGGTGGACACCCATGACCTCCAGGAGAATCATTAAAAAAATGACTATACTAATCGCAATTGACAGCACTTTAACCAGTTAAGTGCGTTCGACGTGTGTACACGTCAATCCAAACTTTTTATATTTTTGATCATGAACAATAAAAACAACTTACCATTCGATATAAAGACTAAAAATTAAAACTCAAAGAAAATTCCACAGTTAACTGGTTAAAGCATCATATGTTAACAAGAATAATGCAAAGTGTCACGCCACGGGCTATTTATGGAAAATCAGCGTAGCAGTCAAGTGTTAACCGTTTGAGTACCGACCGCTTCTTGTGTTCCGTGTCGAAAAGTGCCAGTTTACAATAGACATTGACATTACGATGAGATTTATTGGAATCAGAATCAATGATTAACAACCCCCTAATATTTCTACTCTCTACTCGTGCTTCTTGGCATTTTTCGACACGGAATGAGACAAGCGCCATCACGGTGCTTGACAATTTTGCATTGAGAAACAACAAAGAGCGGTGGCACTCAAACGGTTAAGAACATTTGTAACAAAACGTTGGAAAGTGTATGGAGCGCGAGGAACGAGATTGAATTGATGAGAAGGAGAGAACTTGCTGCAGCAGCTTGGCGAGCGCTGAGCGATATTGAAGATACAATGTGCGCCAATTGAACGACGTGACGATTAATGGGCGTCAATCCGAGGAAGTCCGTTAAACGTGCTAATATAACGGGTGTTCGCGAAACCTTTCCACTAGTATCTTTGGCGGCTCGTCTGTTATTGTTATCGATTGGTCATTCAAGATCGACCATGTAAAGATGAACTTACACCTGCTCCTTGGGCAAATTGAAGGTTACACTGCCCTTCGTGTGCTCTCCGTACTTTATGTAGCCGAAGAATCCCATGAAGATGTACAGACCGACGATAACCGTCATGCCGAAGTTGAGAACGCCGAAGTATCCGCCGAAAGACTTTGGAGTCTTCATGTTGTTCTCCAAAGCGATAATCTACGAAAAGGAAACAAGTTTAATTCATTGTCTGCAAAACGAGTCAATCTGTTTATGTAAGAAAGTTGTGTCATAAAAAGTTTATGTCACAATGGATATATTTTCAAATGTAAAGCTGGACTCACCACACCGACCGCTTCCAATGCGAACAGCGTCGTACCAAAGTAGAGGGGAAAATTTCTCAATTTACCGAAAGGCTCTCTTTCACTGAGCGCGGGCAATTCGTCGAACATGTACACCATCACCATAGCAAGGCCCACGAACGTGATAAAATTGGCTACCGTTGAAAAAGGCGCCAACCTCTTCAAGTTTCTGATGTAGCTCATCAGAATCAGAGGTATTAACAGGATGAACATGTGGGTTTTAATGTCCAGTGGTTCCCAGTAGTGATCCGTCACCTGAATTAACCGAAGGTAATTTTGCTTCATCGTCGTTAGTAGAAGAGATGTTTAAATAAAAGTGTAAAATTAATTCGATAAACCGAACTGACCTCTTTTATATTTAACGACACGAACACAATGTACACACAGCAAATACCCAATTGGTATACTATCAGGAACCCGTCCACGACCATTCTGAAAGCAGACGTGTCGCGCTCGAAAGGTTGCATTTTTTTGAATCATTCGTAATTCATTCGGCTTCCCGACTAATCGTACACTTCTTACTTACGGTGCATACGGTGCGAACCACCTGACCGCGGAAGGACCTTGCTCGAGACCAAATTTCATACTCATTGGATAACTCAGTAAAGGAACTCTTAATTTCTTACATAGTATGTACTGCGACCTCACCAGTACGTGCAGGCAATAAGTTGCCAGTGCCCCTATGATCACCGTAGCTATCACGCCAGTCACATACCCACTGTTGTAAAATGCATTTGGCATCGCCAATATGCCCGTGCCTAAGCTTCCTTTCAATAAATGAATTAAAGTCTCCGCGTTTCTATAATCAAGAACAATTGATTATTACGTATACTCGAAGACTACTCGTGTCTTCTGTTAATTAAAAAGAAAATACACACGTGGTTGGAACCGGCCTGTCCCGGTGTAAATGAGGATCGTAATCATCCGCGTCCTCCGGAGACAGAGGCTCTTCCACCCCATCCTCTCGTTGTGTTCCACTCTCATCGGTTCCATTGGTAGTTCTGCAAGTAAGATTTTCCAAGATTAAACCCTCCGCAACGATTCGACTTTCTAAAAACGCCACTCAGCGACGACGATATACTTATGAGGACCTCGGAACGGAGTTCAGCAGTTGTAAATTTACTGTCTCCGTATTCGAAGACATCTTTTTCTCTTGCGGGTAACACTGGAAAAATAAAGAGAACTTCGTATTAGGAAGAGGCCAGCACGAAGGATTATTGTTTTCACAAAGATGGAAACACCTCTTAACCAGTTAACTGAGTTTCACGAGTATACTCGTCATGGAGAAGTGGCAGGATTTTTCGACATGACGAGCATACTCGTCATGCGTAAAAAGTAGTGACCATTGGCTATTTAAATTGTAATTTTTGTGAAAAATGAAACATATTCTCAAATTTTGATTCTCAAATCCAGGAATTTTGACGGTCACTAAAATTCATGGATATCCATAAAAATTAGTTTTTATGGGTATCGATCGGTAGAACCGTCGGGCTCGTAAACCCACGATTAGCTAAACCCTGTTTCGATGAATACCACTCCACAACAGGGATTTAAATTTTTAACTTGATACGTATTACTCTTGCGTTTTTCATTAATTATGTAATATATGTTAAATAAATAAATAAATATTAGTAATAAAATTGGCAATTTTATAAAATAAACCTATCTTTTTGATGCAATATTTTAACAGCGACACTTACTCCGTGCTTGACGACTATGCTCATCATCGATCGATTTTCGCGACACACAGAGGTGCGCACTTTGAAAACGGAGCTCCACAGTTAACTGATTAATAATAAGCGACGAAGTCCGTGGACGTATTCCACTTGGATTTTTTCTACACTTCCTCGATTCGACGATCGTAGCGCAAGTGGAAAAGACCAGGAACGAACTGGGTCGTTCGTATCCTCCAGACTGGCGTACATTAGATTTCTAATCAATTGGCGGATGTGGAGCAATACATCAGTTGGATCGCGAATACGTCCGTACGGGCACGGGAAGCTTTCGCACAGTGCTTTAGCACAATCTTCGCGAACTGATTGCTCTTAATTATTGCATTGAGGTCAAATGTAGTTAAGCGAAGGTTATCCCACCGCCATTCCCTTTTCACTATTTCTGTTTGGCCCGTCACCATTGTCAATTACACTCGTCACTTATAAATAGAACGTTCGTACACTTTTCGCAAGCCCGAGATACCAATTCGTTTGGAAGTTCCTTTTCGAAGGATCGTGTTCGAAAAGATCTCCTCGAGACGAAGGAGAGAAAAATTCGAGATCATCCGCGAAGAAGCAGGAAATGATTCAATGCTTGCGACGCGATTCGTATCGGCCTGGCAGATTCGCCTGCTTAATTCGATGGAGCTTGACTCGATGACATTGACGATAATGTCCGCATGTTTTCAGATTAAGCAATAATGGCCTTTATTAGTCCTAAGACATTAAAAGGTACGACCCACGGCTGGTTAATGTGAGACTTTTGTGCTCGACCACGCCGTTCAACCAATCGTCCCGAGGTCAAGTCTCACTTTCATGGAACATCTTGCGCGTAGGATTTTCAACGACAACCAGCTCCTTCTTCCTTTTCACCCTCGAATGCCAAGTGTGATATCTTACCAATTAAAGTGCACGCGAACTCCGTTTTTCAGCAACCGTTGCTGGTTGCTTCCGCTTGAACTTTCCGGTTGCGGTAATTCTACCCTGTTGCGAAACAAAATTGATGCCTGTTATCGTGATGATGCTTAAAGCGAGTAGTTTGCATGCGAATTAAAAGAAACATTCTAGGACGCGTTAAGTATTCGATAAGTATCCACGTTAGAAACAAACTCAACGACCTCAAGGTGTCTCGAAACGGGACACGTTTTAAGTAGGTATTGTAATCGATCTCCTAATTCCTACTTCCTGCAGGCGCATTGGGGGAACTCTGTCGACCAACGGCGGACACAGAATAGAAACAATGTCAACGCGAGCATGTATCTAGCGGGGCTACTAACTTTACTCGTGTCCCTTCCATCTTCGAACCTATCCTTCCACTTTCGTGACATCAGATTCCAACGATAATTTGAAAATTCATCGGAACGTGCAATCTATTGGGTCGTCCAGAAAGTTCGTGCCGATTTTCAACGTTATTGAAACGCAGCACATTTAAATTTTGGTATACATTTATTCAATTATATAGGTGCCATTCTGTTCCACAACCTTTGCCTGAAAGATAGAGAAAGATTGTGGACCAAAATGGCACCGATATAATTCAATAAACGTGTAGGAAAATTTCAATGTGCTGCGTTTCAATAACCTTTAAAATCGGCACGAACTTTCTGGACGACTCGATATGTTGAAATGAAAAATCTTCAATGAGGATTCTGCTAAAGATTCGCGATTAGGATTCATTCAGTTACGATTGACATCCCGGCGCAAGCGCGTTTTCACGGATTTCGTTGGATCTGCCGGTGACCACGCGAGTTTCACCAATCGTGGATCAGTTCTACTAGTCCTGAACGCACTCCACCGATGTAAAAGTCGCAAAAGCGACAAATTCGAAAGATCGTGTCGATTCGAAGCAATGCGACTAGGAGGGAGCTACGAGATTACTCGCTAACCGCAAGGTCGTACTACTTCAGAGTATTAATGCGAGCATAAGTCCTATTTGTAATCCAAAGCTAATCCCACTCGGATCCAATCTACTACTTGTCCTTGCGCTATCGGCTGACAAATTAACGGGCCAATAAATCCTTTTTTCAACTTTATCGATCCGCCGTATCCCTCCCCTTGGCGATTCGCGGCAAAGGATGCGGTAACGCGCTATTAAGATCGATGCTACACTGCCATTATGCAATGCTACTTTAAACGAGCTTATTCGATTCAATTGGCATCGCGTTATATCGGTGACCCGTTATCGCGCGGCAAATCACAATGTTTGGTTTCTCTATTTTTACAACGCGAGAGCGCGCACGTATACTCGCTCGCATCCGCTCTGGCTTCGCGCACCCGAACCGAGAGCGTCCATCAAAACGAAACCGCATATACGATGCGCAAGCGGTGGCGGTGCACCTCGGCTTACATCACGTTTCCTGCATTTATTTCATTAATCCCCTCGAGACAATTTCCACCGAACGAAAGTGTCGCCTATCGATTTTTCCTTGACTCTCTATTTAACGCTATTCCTACCACGACCGGTCGAATGACCGTTCTTAAAATTTCGTTTAGAATTTCCTATATACGACGTAATTGCATCGCTTTTAATTTTCACGACTTTTCCTAAAATATTGAAAAGTGTATTATACGTATAAGTGATCGTTGCAAATGACCGTCTTTAAATTTTCAATTAGAATGTCCTATGTACAACATAATTGCATTGCATTTAAATTTCACTTTTCCTAAAATATTGGAAAATGTATGATAAGTATATTTTAGGAAAAGTGAAATTTAAAGACAATACAATTAATGTTGTAAATGACCGTTTTTAAAATTTCGATTCGAATGTTCCTATATACAAGATAATTACGTCAACTTTATATTTCACAAGTTTTCCTAAAATATTGACAAATATGTTAATTCTAATCGAAATGTTAAAAATGGTCGTTTGACCGGTCTGTAGGAATAGTGTTAAGAGGATTTAGCTCGATTACCCTCCCTTGAATTCAAGGAATGGACGAACGAATTTTATACATTTTTGCACTAACGCATAGAAGGTCTCGAGTGTCACGAAACTTCGACGAGAGTCGACGTTTCTTTTTCTCGTCGACAAGACGATGGGCTCGACGACAGAAAGGCTCGAGCGACTTATTGTCAGGCCTACAAAAAGGTAATAATGACGCTTAACGATGCGAAATAAGAGCAGACTCGGTCGTTACGTCTCGAACATGCAAATGGAATAACGATTCGAGCATACCATCGAAGGAAGGAAAGGTTCAACAAAGAAACAATGCCGCACATCCTGACCGCCGTGAAATCTTTGCAACGAAATGAATCGATAAGAATGCAAATCGAACTAAAATATTTATCACAACGTGCTCTCTTACGTTTTCTTACAAACACTTCTATCCACGTGGAATCTCGATCCTGCCTGACAAATCCATTTGGCCGGCACCTCGCGCGATAATCGACATTGGACACGTTCTTTTTACCCTCGACCTCATCGCAATTTCAAACGAACTGAGCTGAACTAAGCGAATCGAGATCGAATCCATTTAATCTAACAACTTTTCCAAAGCAACGTTCTATAGCAACTGGGCATCACTCGACGTTTAACTACGGATTATCGCACAGTGCTTGCTTGTACACACCCATCGACTCGCATTTGCGCCACGGAATCGTGAGAAAGAGCTGTGACATGATTTAGAGACAGTTTAAGGAGTAGAGCGGACGAAATTTCATTTGGTTTCACTTGATCAAGGAGAGCTGAGATTATCAGAGATAGAGGGTGAAAAGGAATACACCCATTGACGTGAAACTAGCATCGTCGAGAAAGTAGTGGGAGAGAACTCGCGTGGAGAAAGAAACAAGCATGCGTCTACCCGCTATCGGACTCACCAGATTAAACACATCCGCAGGTGGAGAGTGAGCGAGAACGAAACCCCTTTGAGGAAACTCGGGCAGATGTAACACGATCTCTGGGAGGGGAGTGTCCTAAACGCTAATCCGTCGCCGACAGAGGATGTCTAGCAACTGTCCCCGCGCTAAACTACGAACACTTTAATTTCTAACGAGGTATGCGCTGTATAGGAGGCATCACGTGATTTAACTAGACGCGCTCATCTAGCGCGCTCTCGGTCCGACCAAATGCCCCGGCGGTAACGTGAATTCAAACGTGCTTCTCCTTCTCTCTCTCTCTCTCTCTCTCTCTCTCTCTCTCTCTCTTTCTTCTCACTCGCTTCCTCTCGTTGCACTATTCACCCAATCGGATGCCGCAAACGGAAAAACACTCGTAGATTAATCGAACGATTCGCGAAAACTCGCACGGAGACGAGAGCTACGAAGGATGCGAGAAGCCGAGGGCGCGGACGAAGCTCAGCGCGGGAACTGACAGTAGGACGAAGAGGGTAGAAGCCGTGTGTGCGAGTAGAATCGTGCCGCCTCGTCTCTCAGCTTCGTTTGCCAAACCGAATGACCTCGATGGCCGGTGAAGTTCGATTCGCTATTTTCGCAGATCGTAGATCGCGGTCGACGTTCGTGCGATCCGCGAACACTCGTCGAACTTGATGTTTAAATAATCCCGCCGGAGAATTGGTACTACGCGAAATCGCGTTTTTCTGCATTTGCGCGTGATTACTCGGCCACGCGGGACGTCTCGCTTGGATATTTTGGATTGTGGGAAGAAATTCGACCGATGCACAGTGGGCCAGATTCTTTTCGTAGAGTGACAAAAATTAATTTTTTATTAAACACATAATCCTATCACAAGTAGATATTAATATTCACAAATGATCAAAGTATAATTCGCCATAGTTCCAAGTTTTCAAAAATGTACCATTCGGTCATAAAACATTACTCAAAAGGAAGTAAATTTTGGAGTTGGTGATCATGACAAGTGAAGCATAATTTGGTTAGGTTACAGTCGGTCGTGCTTCTGATTTATGACATAAGTAACGAAATTTTTAGTATGGAACCTTTAGTTCAAGGTATACACTTTATTTTGTATCCATTCGTTTCTCTAAATTCAATGAAAAACTGCCAGAAAACGAAGTTACAAGTAGAAGTGTATTTTTGTCGATACGTTTTCCAACCCCAGGTTTCAGTTACTCATATATTAAAAAGTAACACTTAGTAACAGTTTTTCTTTTATATCTCTAATTCTTTATTTTATGACGATTTTAAAATGATACGATAATATTGGTAAAGACCGGTACAACATTCTTTTTTTTCGTCTTTAAGTAAGTACGTATGCGTTTTACGCAAGGAACTATAAGAAAATTCCGTAATTCTTTTAGTATGTTATTATTTTATCAATATCAAGAAGAGTATTATTTCGTGTCATATATTAAATCTGTGATCTTATACTGTGATAAATACGAATAGTAATTTAACCGTTTAATTATTTTACTTTAATAAAAATGTGTATCATATGTTATATTAAAATGTGTACTTACAAAAAAAAGTATAAAAACGAACTTCTTCATTTTTGTCACGCTACGAACAGCATCTGGCCCACTGTGCGATGGAAAGGATCTACGAGCACGGACGAATGCAACTGGCAGAGAAATGCAATGAGAAACGGATAGATAGAAAGTCAAAACGAGAAGATGAAGAAAATCCAAGCAGATTATAGCAAACGGAGCAATAAGAGCGCGAGAAGAGAAATGAGAAGGGACGATAAGATTACGTCGAAGCTTAGAATCCAAGAAATGCTGCCGATTTCGTCGTTTGGCAAAATTTCACCGAAAGTTATTGGCTCTAGACACCGTTACAGCTCGAGATCGAAGCTTGATCCGCGATTTATCACCCATGCACGGATACGGCTCCATCATGGTGCATGCACCGTGCGCGTAAGCGTTACGGGTGCGCGCGGTCCTAAGCATTACGCGATTTCAATTAAAATCGATAAGCTAGCCAGACACGCGGAATGTCAAAGTACAGGAGCGAATTAATTGTTGAAGCTGGGTCACCGACTAATTGTAAGTTCCACAAGGCGACCTCGCCTCGCGTCTACGCCGTTCCTCGCACTTGAGAAAACGAGCGAGAGATCGGTGCACATGCACGTAATGTACGTGCATACGTACGCGCGTAGTTTAATGGGCGCCAAAGCGGTTGTGTAATGCGATTCGTGAAACGCGCGTATCCGTGGGGAGAGCCGCAATTGTCGTGAAGTCGGGAGGACAGGTGACGATGTCGCGGGGTGTTTTGAGGAATGGACGTGTCTTTGTTCCAACGTATTGAGCCACATGTCTAACCGCGACAGCTGGTGCCGTTTACAATTTACAGGTAGTCTAAGAATCGTCTTGTTGGTCGCGTTACAGGTCTCCGAACTCGAAGAAGTCTCGAGTCGAACAAGTTCGTCAGTGGATGGATCCTTGTGTAAAACGAAGCACACGGATTATAAAGATTCTAATATAAAGATTCCATTCACTCCCAATATGCATTGTCTAACGGTGGTCTTCTAAGTGAAAATTCGAGTTCTCAGAAAATTCTCAGTACTTTCGTTCCCGTATAAAGTGCAGCCCGTGGAATTCTTGGCCTATATAAAAATTCTCTGGCATGTGTACTTCCTAATGTGCAACTTTAACCGAAGCTCGAAGAGGCTCGTTGCAAACAAGAAATAAGGACAATCGACAGGTGGCATTTTCTTGTTTGCGCACATGTGTCCATTGTTCCTTCAGCTTCCTCCGACGACGCAACGTACCTTTGTGAGAAGTAATAAAAACTGTCAAGTTGCGCTCGAAAATCGATTTTACCAGTGTTTTTGAATTCTAAATATATTTTAAATGCATCGTCCCATAAATCACCCTTGTAGACCTTTCGAAGTACGATCCTCGTGCTTCACCCAGTCTATCGATATATTTAAAGCAATGGTCTATTTCTTTAACGCTATTTCTACCGGGATTTTGAATATACCGATTTCGATCAAGAGGTATTTTTTTGGGTCCAGGATGAACTGCAGGAAAATGACACCTCTAAATTAATTTAACTTATATACGAATAGTGAGATAAGTAATTAAGGAAGAATGATTCAACTTGGAAAATAATTTTAAAGTACAATTTGAGAAGGTGTCTTTTGACACCGTTGGTAGAAATAGTGTTAAGACCTCCGTTAAAATTTAACCAGTTACCTGTGGAATCTTTTTTTTTGAGTTTTAATTTTTAGTCTTTATATCGAGTGGCAAGTTGTTTTTATTGTTCACGATCAAAAATATAAAAAGTTTGGATTGACGCGTATACACGTCGAACGCACTTAACCGGTTAAATTACATCTTTCGAAGATAAAGATAAATCGTCGACTATCAAAGGAAGCCCAATTGTGCAAGGATCCCACGGTAGTGGCGTACCTGGCTAGGATTCAACGAAAAGGAGAAATAAAGCAAACAAAAGTGATCTTCCACGATTACTCATTTCCGAGATTCAACGAGCAAAACGAATCTTATACCCCTGCGGTTCTCCGCAATCCAAGAGCGGCCTAAAGCCCGCGCGAACGTCAATGGATGAGGAAGGAGAATCGATCGATTGACGTCAACGGGGATGCCCACGAGGGAACCGAAGTGCACCTATCCGAGTAAAAGCATAACGCATTCACCATCCACTCTGATGATCGTTCGTCGACCCCGATTCGCATTAAAAATAGTCCTTCGACCTACGTGCACAATTGTGCCTGTGATAGTGAATGTGGTCTAAATCAGAAAAGTTTCGTTCGCAAGTCATTCCGTATTTCAATCGTACAGGTGACGATAACGCTACGTAAATAGAAAAATTAATTTTTCAGAATTATTGACTCAGACCACTTTCACAATCACCGTCACAATTATCCTCGTCCGATCGTCTATTCGCGAAACACCTTAAAGACGACTCTTCCTACCGAAAGATTTAAGCATTCTCACATCTCCTGTTCCCTCCACCAGGAAGAACTCCAAATATAAGCAAACCGCTTTGTTCCTTTTTGGATAAACAATCGATAGGCACTCGAGTGTGAGCGCGCGAAGCAGGCGCGTGGATAAGGAGATTTCGTCGTGGTGAAGAAGAGGTGATCGTGCAAGGTGATCTGTCTCATGATAGAAAGAGAGAGAGAGAGAGAAAGAGGACGAACAGACTGAGAGAAAGCGAGAGTGCAGAGGGTGCGAGCAAAATGCTGTGACTACTTCCTTCGGGACTTACGTAGTGGATTCTGGCTGCCCTGCCCTGCCCTATGCGCCGTGGTAAGGCCGTGCCACGCTCGCGGAGAGAGGGCGAGATGGAAGAGGAACACACATCGAGGCACTCTTTCACGTGATAGTGTGTAACTAAGCGACCGTCGGAGTGGGAGAGGGTTGGAGAGGTCTACAGGGAGGAGAAGGTGGTGGTGAAAGAGAGGAAGGATTGAGAGAACGAGGATGAGAGAGACAGAAGGGTAAACTCGTCGTGAAGCGTGGCGAATGCGCACGAGAGCAAGAGACGGAAGGTAGAACGGTGGAGAAGATGAGCAGGAGGTGGAGTGCGTTTGGAGAATGGAAAGGAGAGAAATGGAAGAGAGGACGAGAAGGAGGAAAGGGGAAAGAAAGTGGAAGGAGCACGAAGGAGTGAAAGAATTAGCGTGCGTCGCCTTGGTGGTCGGCACTGGTGAGACGGATTTAGGGCCACCCCTTAGCCCATAAGAGGATAGCTACCCCCGTATGCGATCCATACATCCGTAAGCATCGAACAGAGACATCTGCCGGGTAGCAGTTAAATTGACCTTCGAGTTTGCGCGTGAAATATCCTCCGTCTCAGACGTTTTTTCCCAGGGCCATCGTCTCTTCGTGACTTAGCGCTCTTTCCACGTAGACACGAGAAACGTATGGCAATGATTCTCCTTCCAGGTTGGATCCCACGTACTGTCCACCTACTGTGAATCGTTTTTTTCTCTCGTATTAAAAAAATTCTCTCTCCCGAAGTATGTCATATTTCGTCTAGTTATTCGTATAGAATTGTGTAGAATATATCTTTATTTATGGTCTGGGTCTTTAGTAAAATGTGCTATGTGAATATAGTTGGTTCTATCACTATGTACGAAATATTCCTGTAATGTTAACTATATAAAATAGTTACTTTTCTTACCATTATATTAGGTCTACCGGAAAGTTCTGTCCGTTTTTTACTTGTCCTTGTTGTAACCGGAACGGACAAAACTTTCCGGTACACCTAATATATTTTCAACCATAAAATATTTTTAGTTGAAGTAACCATAATTTTGGGTAAAAACGTAATATAGTTGGTTATACTATGCCTCTATCGTAATTATTACCGACGTTATGGCAACATTTACCATAAATACCATTTCCAACTACAATTTTGTTATTATGCTATTATAGTTAGATATATCATACAGTTCTCTCTCAGTGCGTGTTTAGAAATATTCAGTACATAATGAATACATTAAGAAATAAAGATCAAGGTAGAGAATAAGAACATTGTGAGCACGCGTAGAAATAAAAGTTGCAATAGAAATGGAAAATAAAAAATAAAAATAAGCGAAGGATGAGCCACTGAACCTGAAACTTTAAGGACTACGCCTGCAGCAAGTGCTCGTATTATTTACATTTAAAAGTAACCAAGGCGAAGGACTAGAATAGACAGATACTTCGTTTCGTATAAATTAACGTGTAATAAGATCGAGATGGTAGTATGACTTTCCCTCGCGCTTGTTTCCTGTAACGCGGGAATCTACCTGTTACAATACTACCTGCTCCGCTTCTACTCTCCTGTTACGCGCTGTAATTCTCATTACTGTAATCGAGGTTACATCTACACTCGAGTATCATCTGGGGTCTGCAGTACCGACTGATAGCAATCTTGCGTTACAACTACCGTAGAACTTCAAGCTCGAAGTTGCCTCGCCAGATTGCCCCTAGTTCTGCCCCTTAAATTTCGCATGATTTAAACCATAGTTTCTCAACCTTATTTTCTCCACCGCCCACTTTGAGAATATGTTTTTTTCTAGCGTCCCTCTAAAGAAGAATGTTTCAATGGAAGCAATTAAAACGCGTGATTTTCTTTTCTCTTTTTTAGACTATATTTTTTTAATCTGCCCACGCGGGGTATTCTACTGCCCCCCTGAAAGTCTCAAACGCTCACGTTGAGAATCTATGATTTAAACAAACGAATTTAGTTTAGCCCACGCGTATGCAAATTATTATTCATCGGCAATAAACCACGCGTCGAAATTTGCAAAGTATGAATTGCACACGAAGACCAATATCTGCCGCAATATTTGCATACGGATATGGATCATTCCAGTTTCATATCGATGGGAAACAAATCATTCAACGTCCCGTCGATGACATATCGATTGTACGACAGAAGACGGAAGATAAGAGAAGAAAGGACTCGCTGCAAGCGGTATCGGCTCGATCAATGTTATTCGTTGTAAAATGCGAGTAAACAAAGAGATGCAATTGCAAATTGGAATGCTCCTTCGTCTGATTCCAGGAGGATCGTTCGACGAGATATTTCTATTTGAGGTACGAAACTTTTTCATGTCCAAACGATAGTGAATAAACAATAGCATTCTAACAAATTGTTTCTTACTTCTTTAGGGTATTCGGATCTGTATATGTTGTAAGTATATTCAGCGCATACGTTCTACAGAAAAATAAATATAAAATCTACGACGTAGAAAGGTTTGAGTCGCTATTATTTATCTTCTACAGATATTTACAATTTCTATTAACAATCTTCTTAGTAACTGCGAATACTCTTTACGTAACAGTACCTTTGGAGTACTCGATCTAAAATGTTTTACTAATTGCAAGATAAATTAGACGCAACTGCATCGTACACCGTTAGCACGCAATCTCATTTTATCACATAATAATACAAGTTAAGTCGACCGATCGAACTCTCAAATTTCGTCCGATCTCATCTCCAAACCCGTACAACCCACTGGGGTCCGTGCCACAGGAAGATACCAAAGAGCCGTCACTAAGAAAATAAATTCAACTTTATTGTTAACAATGAATAAATCTCAGATACACGCGTCGGCGCGCTGGCTCATGAGCGCGGCTAAAAAAGACGAAAATATCCGTCATCAAGTGGAGCCACCCAAGAACAGCGAACCGCGAAGACGCAGTCTCATCAGGTTGAAAGATCCTTCGAATCACGAGATCAACTCGATGATAGGTCCTTCCGATCCACGCGAATCGTTCCGAGTCGATTAAGGATACGTTCCACGTTCCTCCTCGGCGATGGTCGAGCAACAGTAGCAAACAGCAACGCACCCTCGACAAACGAGGGTCTTTATAAGAACGACAACGCGCGCACAAACACGCGCACGAACTTCACTCACGTATCACACGGTAAATCACAGCATCGTGACTGTATCCGCGCACAATCGATCTCTCCATTGTCATTTTAAAGTCACTTTCCTCTCAGTTTGTCATTTTATAATTATTCAGGTACTGAAAGTTACCACCTCCTCAAGAGAAGGTCTTGATGATGTCGCGCAAGCTCGTGTACGTTCCCACCACGAGGCCCACCGCGCCGAACAGTACCACCAACATATTCTTCATCAGCATGAATGTCTTTTCCGTACGATTCATCACCTTCCAGAAAGTGCAGAGCTGAATGATCGCGGGAAAGGCCACGCCCAGGGCCGAGAGGCAGAGAGCGCCAAAAAGTGATATGAAGAGTTCCAGCTCGGGAATCGCGATGGCCAACAGAGCTGGAAGATAATCGGTAATTAGGTATTTTGTGTATAGGTCAATTAACAGTAAAATGAACCAATTACATCTTAGATCTTTTTGGAATTCGTTCTTTCAACTTCGTAATTGCATAAAATAGCAGCGACTTGTCCGACGTTTTACAATTATCTTGCAATGTTTACTCAATTTTTGTCACTTTTAGATTCTATAGTAATATCTGTATAAGGAATTTTTAAATTGCCATCAACATTGAGGATAAACATACTAAGAAGTACGCTACTTCGGGCTTCCCGTTAATTTGTCTCTTAACACTATTTCTACCGGAATTTTGCGTATACCCATTTCGACCAGGAGGTGTCTTTTTGGGTCCAGGATGAGCTGCAGGAAAATGATACCTCTAAATTAATTTAACAACTAATATACGAATAGTGAAAGAAGTAATTAAGGAAAAATTGTACCTTTCGTAGAAATAATGTTAATGGGCTATGAAATTCTCTCCATATTTTTTCAGATCTTGAATGTAGATCTCAAAGAACTTTTTGAACATGAATACATTCTATATCTTGTAGAAATGACTCGTTTGAAATTATCGACACTTTCATAATACACTTACATGTTAAAATTATGATGCCAGTCCTGACGACGTATTCCCCGAGCGTCTTGTAGAAACTCTTCTCGAATCTAGGACTGATGTATTCGTTCCACGAAATGTCAATAGCGACGTAACACTGAATCGGATGTGTACAATAAATCGCGATAGCTAAGAGGATCTGTACAACTTTTGCCAGAGCCTCGTCGTTTCCTTCCGAAAGATTGAACGTGATGCTACCCTTGATGGCGTTACCGTATCGCAGGTAACCGAACAATCCCATGCCGGTGTAAAGTACCACTATGGTGCCCATGCCGATGTTCAGTACGCCACAGGGTGTGATGTAAGATTTCGGTGTCTTCATCTCATTTTCCAAAGGCATTATCTGTGTAGCGATAATATACAATTTAAGAATGTCTCTTGGGACGCGCACGAAGGCTTAACTCTTACTTCACGTGGAAGGATACGAAATGGTAATAAATAGTGCTGTGCGGTTCGAGAATTTTTATGGTTATGGAACCTTGGTACCAAGCATCGGTTCTCGAAAGAAACCGTACCTGTCGTCATTACTAATAACCGGTTTGAGAACACGGTTCTGTACGATCGATTTGGAATCAGTTCCAAACTTTGAATATTGTAACAATGTCAAGTACTCAAGACTTAAAATAATAAACAAAATTACGCAATTACACCGGAGTATGTGTATTTAATATGATCATTGACAATTTTTTATAGTCGTATTCGGAATCGACATGTCTAAATGAATTAAAAAACATTTTGATTAAATTCGCAGATAAGAGTAATTAATATTTTGCAAAATCTACTGCGGTTCGATGTAACACGAAAAGGATGGATTAAATTAATATACTGTTCCAACCCGATCGGAACAGTCTTGGAACCTGCTAAAGTAAAATTTTTGACTTCTTCGTTGGTTCCTAGATTTTAACCGATTCTGAACCGGTTCTAGAGAAGAACTGGTACCAACGATCAGCACTACTAATAAAGTTACTCAATTGTGACAATCGCGCCTAACAAATATTCTTTACTTACCACGCCAATGGCTTCGAGAGCGAAGAGAACTGTGCCGAGAAAAAGGGGAAAGTTCTCCACCTTGCCAACAGGCTCGCGTCCCTCGAACGAGATGGGAACTCTGAATATGTAGTACAATATGATGCCGAAACTGACAAAGGTGATGCAGTTCGCCACAGTCGAGCAAGGCGCGAGGAACTTCAGGTTTTTGATCCAATTTATTAATACGAGGGGTAGCACCAGAGCGACCATGTAGAATCGCACGTCGGCCACGCCTACCAGACTGTCCATTGCCTGAAACGAAAAATTACGTCTATCAGAAGTATTAAAAAAAGAAAAAAGGGCTGAACTTCTGTATCCGACCATTGTCCGATCTTAATAAAATTGTACAGGTAAGTAGCATTTACTAAATCTAGTCGAACGCCTGGTGTCCGAGATATTGAATTTTTAATTACGTTTAATTTTTTAGATTTTTACATAAAAGAAAGACTAAAATTCAAAAATGTTTTGCTGAAATGTTTTATTTTATTATACTTTATTATACTAATTTATCAAAATATCATTAGGATACATATTAAAAACGAGAAATATAGAAAACAATTTTATGTTTTTTTGGTAATTATTCAGTTATGGGGAGCCATCTCGAATTTCAATGTCCTTCACATATGTTATCAAGCTCATCACCCGGTTGTGAAGGTTTTAAGTTCCGCTCGTCATTTATTAACAAGTTATTAACAGAACAAATTTTTCCAGAAATAACTTTTTCCTCTGACAAAATTGGCGGTCTCCTCTCCGAAAAAAGACATTCAATGTTAAAGTTGAAATATACATGTGATAAATGCCTAACCTGACATTTTATGAAATTCCAGCCTTCCTCTTACGTAAAAATTTCAAAAATTCTTGATTTAATCATTTAATTTTAAAATTGAATATCTCGGAAAGCAGGTGTTTCCTAAAATTCGAACTTATGGCATTCGACTGCATTTAGTGCGTGCTACGTACCAGTAAAATTTTATTAAGATCGGACGAGGGTCGGATACGGAAGTCTTATCGAAAAAAAGAACCTAGAAACGACGAACGACCTTTCAATTGAGACATCCACCCCACGAATAAACGCTCCATCTCACCCCTTGCTTCCTTCTCTCAATTAATAAACTCTATTTTTAGAGTGCCTGCGCGACCTTCGTCGCGTGCCACTTTACGGACGACTTAAAAGACGCTAATTAGCTCTGTACTCTAACGCACTGTCATTATCATCGCCTCCCACCACACTTCGCTTCACTTCGATCTCCGTCGCCCGTAGCCCAAAAGAGAGATTTCAATTTTCACGATTTCGCAGCTTCCCCAGTGACGCGATTCTCGTTCCATCGATGCCACCACTGCGAGCCAAGACGACGCCGTAAAATATTTGATTAACATTCAGTGGCACGTGCCACGGTATACTCGAACGATCGCATAAACTTTCGCACGTGACGAATATCTCGTGACACGTGGCGCGTATGTTTGCATCGTGCACACACGTTTGATGAGAAAAGCTGAGGAGAGGACACGCGAGGGCGCAACCAACCCTCGAATAGACAGGGTCTAGCCAGCGCGGTTTGTCCTCGATTTTTGCACGGATTAATTCGTCCCTTTGTCGTTGACGTTGATGCCTCTTGACGTCGAAGAACTTCGTGAACTCTCACGAAGAAAAGAGCAATGGACACTTCGGCAACCGAACGAGAAGAGCTTCGCAGGAAAAGAGTATGTAACCAGTTAACTGCGGAATTCTTTTTTGAGTTTCAATTTTTCGTTTTTATATCGAATGGTAAGTTTTTTTTTTATTGTTCCTGATCAAAAATATAAAAAATGTGGATTGACGTGTATACACGTCGAACGCAGTTAACTGGTTAACGTGGCTTTGAAATGCGTGTAATTAGCTAGCTGCTGGGACAAAACGTGTAATCTATTTTAGGCGGGCTGATTTATGCGCATCCCGTTCACGTTGAAATTTCCTCTCGCGTTTTCCTGCGTGCACGTGGAGAGAGGTCGAAGAAAAGACGCGGAAGAAGAGTCCGTGAGAATTTCGCGGTTTAAACTTTCGCGTAACGTAAAACGAGTAGCGAGTGTTATATCAGCGGACGACCAACTGAATACATAGATCGTAAATTAGGAGGACGTGATTTAGCGATTGTTCGTATTGATAATGGGGCCGAGGAAGTTGTGAGGTAATGGTTCGTCTATGTTTGCGTTAATCGTCGTCGAGACGCCGGAAAGTCTGACACCGCAATTGATGTTTTCGGAAGAGCACGGAAATCGGGCCGATCAATTCGGCGGAGGATTCTCGACGTCGCGACGCTCATCTCCTACTCTCGTTCCACGCTCCAAATCAAGGACAAGCGGAAACGTGAGCGAGCACATTTAACGCGTTTATCGGCCTCGTTGCATCTAGCCTTCGCCTTACATAAGCAAACGTGACGTAGCCCACGCACACGAGGATTCTACACGCCCCACCCTGTTAGATTCGTACTTGCATGTACAAGAGTCCGCGTCATCGAGCTTGGATAGACATTTGTCTGATCGTCGAAAAAAGAGCTATTTTCTCGCCACTTAACGTATTGGATTCACGTGCGGGGCGTCGGCAAAGAGAAGTCTGAAAAGTGGAATGAAAATCGGTGCGAGATAAACGAGGATCCTGTCGATCTAAGAACGCCTCGTTATCTCGGAAATTCACGTGTAAAATTCAGTGACCGTCATTATATTCCAATGACAATTTTATGCGTGATTACTCCGAATTTAATGGATATTTTTTTCTACGGTGATCCTGGTGAAATAATGACGAAAAAAAACGGACTTGAGATCTTGAATCTTCCTACGTTTCATCCACCTTTTTACAGAAGTCTGCAAGTTTGCTTGCAGAAATGATTTTCCGCCACTGCTGTTACTAATGCAAGTGTAAACGACCCTTAAGAAAGGGACTTGACATCGGGGCAAAATAAAAACGAAACATTCTTACGATTACCTCCCTCCACGTTGAAACTCATTCTGAAGATTCGTGCAGCCACCTTATTATAAGAATCTACGTCATCACGTTCGAATGCGAATTCGTCGAATTAGGAAATAAACACCGTATAATTCGAGTTCAACACGGTGGAGTAAAAACGGAACGTAAGAAACGAAATTGAAAATCGGCTCGAGACAAAGGGGAATCCTACTGTTATTATTCTGTTGAGAGACGTACGAGTGGGCCATTCGCTCCCCTCGTTAAATTTTCTTTCCATCGTCGAGCCGCGAGTCTCACGTTTATTGCTCTATCCGGACGTCCACGTGCCCTCTTAAAAATCGTGACGTAGATTCCTATGGCGAAGACGGTGTGGGTGTTCCTTCGAACACGGAAAGGCCTTCCTGGAGAAGGAAAGGAGAAGGAGAAAAAGAGAATTCGAGTATCGGCGAATTGCTCTCGAGGAAGCCGAACCACCTTGAGACGTTCCATTTCGGGAGTGAGACGCGACCTCGTCTCATTGGTCGAGTGTCCCTGATGGCTGGTCCTCGCCTCGCTATTATTCCCCTCAATTTATAATGGTAAACCGCAAGGACGAGTAGCGACGAGAATATGGACGGAATTTCGTCCGCTGGAATGGTGGTGCCGAGATAAAACTGGCTTTGTCCGTGCAAGAGTTTCTTCTTAACACTTAGCGGACGGGTCACGTAAATCTACGTTTTTCCTTTGTGACTTCCTAGGACGGGCCACGTAGACGTACGTGTTTTGCTGGAATCTTTAGTAAGCTGCATTAATTTTTCTTTTTATGCACATCGACCATACATGCATGTTTATTTAATTCTCCTAAATATGCCCGGAAACTGGGAAAGACAGACCCGTCCGTTAAGTGTTAAGGAGGAGTTCTGATGTAGAAGTCTCAAAGGACGGGTGGTTTTATACATTTTTGTTGTTGCGAGTTAAAAACACTAGATCCTTTTGCAACTTTGAGAACATGCTGCTGTGCAATGTTGCAACATGTCTTCTATGTAAGTCAATTTTTGTAAGAAGAAAATATTTGAACGTTCGGAAATACGCGAACTTTTCTCCAAACTACATTTGCGCGCAGAATTACCACAAAACTATTCAACCAATAATCGACTTGTCCTTTGTACACACATACATAAAACGTGTGTCATGTGTCGGTGAACCTATTTAATCCAACAAAATGCATCAT
This sequence comes from Tiphia femorata, assembly GCA_944319695.1. Classification (NCBI taxonomy): domain Eukaryota; kingdom Metazoa; phylum Arthropoda; class Insecta; order Hymenoptera; family Tiphiidae; genus Tiphia; species Tiphia femorata. The sequence continues at coordinate 7,753,103 of OX090899.1, forward strand.
GATCCTCCTGTCTAATGCTCGAGGTTTTTGCCGGTGCATCGTTGTCTTGGAGCATTGTCGGCGAGTTAATCGAACAAAGAGTAGAAATACAGTGAAGAGAAAGGGGTGTGCGAGGGAGTGAATGAAATTGAGCTCGTAACGATAGCAAGCGGAAAAGATAGGCGCGACGGGAGGAGAGTTAAAGTGAAAAAGAGAAATGTGAAATTTACGTGCAAAGTCGAATCGATGACGATAAGACTAATGAGGCCACTATCTCTCGACGAGTGCACAAATGATAAGTTGTGCATAATAAAAACACCGGTTGCACTCGCGGCCTTGCGAGTGAGTAAGAGAATTTCTTTTTTCCACGCGAGTCGTGTGGGACGATTGTTTGAAAGCTTGATACGGATCTCGTTTGAACGGTTTCTTTCACACGTGAGTTTGCTTTCTGTCGAGGAAAAAACTGTGATTACAAAGCACGAATGACGAAGGTCGATGCACGCACGTTATATTCTTAACCTTTAACTACACGCGTTGGTGTACCTTATACACCACGAGCAACAAACACGTGAACAAAACTTTTATGAAAACTCATTTGCTACTTTTTGTATTATTTCGATGCGGGTTTTTAATAATGTTTTCTCTTATAAATAAATTAGAAAATAATTTATTTAAACGTTTTATCGCATTAGTTTAAACGTTGATACTTTAATAATGCTGCATGGAATATGACTCTTTTATCGTAATACTCTTTTAAACAATGTATTCTTTGTGCGAAACATCTCACGAGGGTTTATGTTTTTACTTTTCAACTGATTCACGTGTATTATCTATTCGCGATACCGCAAGTATGATAATTAAATCGATCAATATATCGTATCCGAAAATCTTTTGCGATTGAACAGATTGGATATTGACTAACGGACAAAAGATTCGGGAATAATCTCATTTGGAATTGGATCGTTGATTGCATTTTTTCGTCGATCCACGCAAGACGAACGATTTACGAAAACCGGTTCAATCACCAATTGTCATCGATTAAATCTCTCGGAGGATCCCAAGTCCGTTTCTCCTCTAATTTATTTCGTTGTAACTAGAGATCTTGGGGTAGACAGGAGACGTTGAAAGATAAGCATTAGTAGCACCAATGAATCTCCTATCGCGAAAATCCGAATCTCGCGAGTGTCATTGTGCATCTTCTTATCGATAAAAGAGAATCCTCAACATTGATAACCATATCGATTGAAACTCGATAAAAAATGATAAAAATCGATGTGGAATGTACAAGATTGAATCTGTAAAGTATTCGCGGATAAATCCTGTGTCTAGATTCAAAAGAAGAAAGAGAAACAAAGCAAGAACACGACAATCCGCAATTTCGCCCGTATTAATATCGCTATGTAAATTACAGTTCTCCGAACGAAATACGTAGACACCTAAAATCAGGAGAAAGGCTCGAATTCGATCGATACCGTCGATTATTTCGAACGGCGCGCAATCAGTTCCACAAGATTGGAGCGGATGTTACGTAGATCAATTAGGGATCACTCGTAATCGTGAGCCAATTCCGACGAATCGATCGCAACGAAAAAGATTTTACATTTCGATCGCGCATTCGTTCACGGCTACGGGACTGCGATAGATCCTTAGGGTCAAAGACCCGCGCCAAGGAAAACCTGTAGGCCGTAGAAAATTTCACCGATCGCACGTATCTCGGTGGTTTCGAGTGATATCGATTCCTTTCGATATACGTGTAATAACGGTGGCGGAGAGACCGGTGTAACATTCGAACGAATCACGAAACTAAATGTTCCTTCTTCCACTCGATTCTTCTGTTTCCAATTTCCATTCTAATTGTCCTCACGCGAGTCCGGCTGTGTCGTTTTAAGTACGCGATCGGTGCGCACGGCTGCATCGCACATTCTACGCGCTCTCAACGTAATGAGAGGTGTCGTAACGTCGGTTAAACTATCCGTTACATTGCGTAGCAGTCGATCGAGGCACTTTCCAAGCCTCGCCACTCGTTCTGGACTCCACCCAAAGACTCTCCCTACTTTACGTGCGATCTCCTTGCGATCCGAATCGATTTTGACTTCCACCCAAACTTCCTTCTGATCCTGTTTCCCTCTCGATGATGCGTTCCGACGAGTTAACATTAGTTGACTGATTAGAATTGATCGACAAAAGTTCAATATCACTTGAATCAGTTTTTGTTCGCACGTGTCTATAGGAACTGCTCAAGTGTTTCAGGTTTGAAGTGACGTCGAAAGCAGTTGAAAGGGAAGTTGACAGTCAACTGAGGTTCACACGTTTCAGGACATGTTTCAACTTGTTTCAAACAAAGGTGAATGGCTTTCATCACTCGAAGGATAAAAGTTCTACTGGATCAAACTTTTGTCGATCGGATAAAAAGTTGATCAACTCTATTGAAAGAAAGGTTCTCGCTATAGTTTTCATTCAACTCTTGTCGATCAGCTATAATCGATCGATACAAGTTGAATCGTCAGAACGCAATTCTTCGCTTTTCCATGGAAAATCCACGTAAACAACGACACCTAGGATAAATCTCACGAGGAACGCTTCAATTTGAACTGTCTCTCCATTTCGTCTCCTCTTTGCTCGCACGTGATCTTACGACGAATCATTGGGTTACGATCTTATTACGATCGTAATTTACGATGCTTCTCATCTACGTAGATAGGTCCAGCCTAGACACGTGCGATTGTTATGAATTTAAATATCCAACGTAAATATCCGCGTCGTCGCGCGTCGTTCCACGCTGTAAAAAGAGCGAACGAGCGCGTGCCACGATAGTTACGAAACCGAACGACTCGCGTGTGAAAGCTTCTATCTGCGACGGATCTACCTGAGCGGGAATGCGATAAATGCGATGCTTCCTTGGAAGTCGGCGTCTTCTCGGTTAATCGAGCTTCGTCCAATTATCGGCTTCTACAATCGTCAGTCCGGCCTGAACACTTGATATTATACAGGTAATTGGTAGTGCAATCAATAAGAAGACTCTATATTAAAGGATAAGTGGAAAATGTAGAATACAATCTTTTAATTTCATGTTTTTATTTCTTTTTGAGAAAATCCCGACTTTGACTTCCAAATTGACTTACAATTTTTTAACATTATTCCACGATCGGTCAAATGACCGTTTTTAAAATTTCCATTAAAATTTCGTACATACAACGTAATTACATCGCCCTTAAATTTCACGACTTTTCCTAATATATCGTAAAATGTATTATACGCATATTTTAGTAAAAGTCATGAAATTTAAAGGCGATACAATTACATCGTATATAGGAAATTCTAACCGAAATTTTGACCGGTCGGTAGGAATAGTGTTAATTTCAGGTTTTTATTTCTTTTTTGAAAACCCCGACACGTGCACTTGACTATCTCGCGAGTAAATGTATCTCGTTGTAAGTTATTGTTAATAACTCTTAGTGATTACTCTTAATATTGAATTACCCGCTTTTTCGTTGCACCACCAATTTCCGCTCGTCAAAATGATTTCAAATCAGGTTCCAAAAATGTCACGATGATTCGTCACCGTTCGATTTGCAGTTACCTTGACTGGTAGGCATCGCGCATTAATTAAGGAACACGAGTGAGTGTATCTGATCGGTTATTCCTACAACGCTGTTTCCCTGACCTACATCGTTCCCTTTTCCACGCTATACGGCTAGCTTTGCACCTTCGCGAATGGATAGGTGTACGGATAGTCGAGACCACACCTTGTAAAAGAGTCACTTGATACTGACCGATTTGAGATTCGTAGCGATGAACACCAAGTAAACACAGCAGGCACCCAGCTGATACGTCATCAGGAATGCGTTCGATATATGCCTGTGAACAGAGAGTAGATCACGTTCAAATGCAGATCCTATGAACTTGAGAATTAAGCTTGTGCCTTCTTATTAATTTTATCCAATATCCAAATTTCTAGACGATAAAAGTGAATCTCGTAAATGAGCCCTTAACAAATACTAATTTATCATTTCTGACCATATTAACTTTTACGTAATAAAGAAGAACAGGAAATTTACTGTAATATCCAATTGGAGATCCAGGTTAAAATTATTATTTATATAAATATTCCAGAACAACTGTGAAACATTGCAAATTTTCACGTGATTAGGTAGAAAGAAGTTATTTTAATATTTGGCAAGAAATGAGTTCGCCACTCGTGGCAGACAATTTTCGAACGAAGGAACGACGTTCATAAATTACTTAAACAAATTAGGCACTTAGTATGGGCAAGTTGAACGAACTGATGACGCACACGGACGCTTTGGAGAACCGCCTCAAGCAGACAGGCCCTTCGCTGAGCGCTGCTTCCGCTGTCGCTGGGTAGTTCAAGAAGCCGACCTTCTTCCGCTTGCAGAGCTCGTATTCGGATGTGATTAGGAGCCTCATGCAATACGTACAGAGGAGGCCAATGAGGATGGTGGCCACAAAGCCAACCACGTAACCGGAATTGTAGAATGCCCTTGGCATCGCGAGAATGCCCGTGCCCAAGCTGCCCTTCACCAGATGCAGCAACGTTTCCCAATCCCTGAGAAGAAAAAAAGCAAATTTCCTTCGTCTCGTTTCGCTACGCTTCGATTCATGCCTTCTCCAAGCCGAACACAGTCTTTGCTCAACACCTGTTCTCTCCTAAATTTATCTTCATCTTTCGATGGTAATCAATCGAGATCGCACTTGGAATAATCGCAAGTCAGGGCTATTGTAATTTATACTATGTTTATGAAAACGTCGTCGAATTTAAAATGCTTTGTTAACGCATTGCGGATGGCTGGCGAGATATCGCGTTTTTTTTTCATATTGCGTCGTTAGGAACTGTTGACGAGATATCTCGCATTTCCAAAGTTTCAGCCAATAGCGATTTTGGTAAGACTTCCGTATCCGACCCTCGTCGGATCTTAATAAAATTTTACTGGCACGTAGCACGCACTAAATGCAGTCGAACGTCATGAGTGCGAATTTAAAGAAACGCCTGCTTTCCGAGATATTCAATTTTAAAATTACACGATTAAATCAAGAATTTTTGAAATTTTTACGATATTTTTTTTCATGATATTTGGATAAATTAGTATTTATAATCTTGCAAGATATTAACAAAATAAAACATTTCAGCGAAACATTTTTGAATTTTAGTCTTTGTTTTACGCAAACATCTAAAAAATTAAAGGTAATTCAAAATTCGATATCTCGGAAACCAGGCGTTTCCTTAAGTTCGCACTTATGGCGTTCGACTAGATTTAGTAAATGCTACTTACCAGTAAAATTTTATTAAGATCGAACAAGAGTTGGACACGGAAGTTCAGCCGCGATTTTATAACCGCAATGACAAGTGGTAACAGTTAGGAGATTTTGATAATTTCACGCATAGAGTACCTGGCCACTGAGCACAGTTAGCAATAAAATGTCTGATCCGCAATGTGTTAACGTTACGGTACAGTGTGGAGAAAGGAAGTTTCGACGAGTCCTTCTTTGATTTATCGACTCCACGGAGAGAGCCTCGCGATTCTTGGCTTACGCGACTTGATACGCTCGGTGCGTGGCTCGTAAGGCCATCCACATTGTAAAAAGTCACGACTATGAGCACGAGCCGAGTAGGTAATTGAACCTTTATTTCCTCGCACGTGTTTTCGGCAAATGGATAGTCGGTACCTGAATGTTAAAGGAAAATCTTATTTGGAAGTTCGAAAGAGATGGCACGAAGAATAGCAGTGACGATAGCAGAAGAATAGACGAAGATAGACGAAGAATAGCAGATGGCAATGAGAATAATTTCGATGAATCTACAAACTTGCAAATGTAATTGCGATAAGTTACAGTACGCGATTTTAAAGATCCACGAGACCTTTCTATCGATGGATGTTACGATACCGATGAAATCGATGGATACGATAACGATGCTTGGAAGCTCAAAATAATAAATATTTAATCTTTACGAAATCTCTTCTCGCCCTACGTCAATCCTTTTTTAATAAACACACTCTACTTTTCTTCATCCACTTCGTCTTGCTGACACAACGCGACACGGTGGCCTGTCCAAATAAGATACGACTAAAAGTTCGATAATAATTAAAAGGAGCAAACAAACAACAGGTAGACACGGACGATTCTCGACAATTTTATTGCCTCTATTATCGACCCTTCGTAGAAGCGCGTTTATGTAAAATAAAATGACCGGTGCTTCTACCAGTTGTTGAATCGTCGGATGTAAAATTAATCAGAAGGAAAAGGAAAGATGTCGAACGGTAGCACGATTTGGTATTGTGACGCATCAATGGAATATTTCACGGTAAACAACCGCCACTAATGTAGAATGCAACCGTGAGGCATGAATTCGTTCGTTCCACATCGTCGAAAGAATCGGAATGTCGAATGAAATCAATGAAACGCGTTAACGCGCGACGATCATTCGTTTCTCGATGATTGTACCTTCCTCGCTTGTGAATGGATAACGCTTTAAATTGCGCCCGCAAATTGTAGCAGGCCAAACGTGCTCGGCATGATCAAACTTGGATTTACATACGCGAGGTGATGCATGCGCCCAGGGCGTCGAGCTATCATCCACAGAGACTCGGAATTATTGAGATTAATTTGTCAAATCGTCCACATTATCTTTTCCATCCCGCGCCCCTCGTCATCGAGTAATTTCGAGTGATTCGAGATAATTTCCGATACGCGCTCTTCCTCCTCGAGATAAATGAAAAATTGGTAGGTATGTCCAAGATTGAAAAATCGATTGACGTGCTTCAATGTCGAAGGGGCACGGGATGCGGCATTAATAAAATACTCGGTACGTTTCAGAAGTGCTAACCTTTAACTACGCGCGCTCCGAAGTATGACATAAGTACACGCATGTTGTATTCTACATATACACCACTATTGAAATATCTACGTTTGAAGTAATTTAGAATAAAACACTAAATTAAATTATTTACTGATTCATTTTTTAGTGAAAAACAATGATCAAAAGCTCATATCGGAATAATAGAAAGAGAAACGAATGTGTGTTTATACAAGGTGCATTCACGTGTTCGCTAGGCGTGGTGTATAAATTATATCGGCGTGTGTAGTTAAAGGTTAAATAGATGCTGTAAGAATGGTAATCTTTTCCTCTTGCATCGATCTACTCATCCAAACAGCGCGCCAAACAATGCTATTGTATCTTGTGAAAATCTATATGCTCTTCGTGAAAATCTATAACGAACTTTTTCAGCAATGCAGAGCAAAGTTAATGATAAATATTAGATTCATTAACAATGAAAAGAATCAGTGGAACTCACGTGGTAGGATGGCTCACGTTCCTGTGCTCGTAAGGATCGAACTCTTCCTCGTAAGCTTCAATGCTCTTCTTCTTGTCCTCCAACTCCATAACGTAGACATTCGGCCGGTTGTTCTTTGCATCGTATCTACCAGCACAGAAAAACAACCCTTAGGACTTACCACCTCGGGGTAAGACTAAAAGAAAAAATCGTGCCTACCCATTGTGACTGTTCTTGGACGTAGTGGACCACTTCTTCGGATCCAAAGCATCCTGAAACAGAAATAGCGCATTGTAAATAAGACACGTCCGAGACGAAGGAAGATCGAGCTTCTTCATTGAGCGCGTTCAGCAGACAACTGTTGTGGAACTGTTTGGTGAGTGTCTGCTGAACGCAGTTCGCTCATTGTCAGTTAGCACTACTCGACATGTTTAGGGAGGGGACCGTTTTTCCATGAAACTTTTTCTCTGCTACCTGGGCGCAACGTGTTGTAAAGCAATATGGCGACACCCACGTGAAAGATCATGATGTAAACGAAAGTTGAAATCGTCTATTAGAAAAACAACGAATTCTAAAAATCTTGCTAATAATATCCAAATTTACGTTCCGAACCTCAAACCCGTTCAGCAGACACCATCTGTATCACTAAGCCAGTGTTTTCCAAACTTTCGACATCTGTGAACCTCTTCTGTAATTTTCATAACACTGACAATGAGTACCCCTCGTCAAGACAAAAGAAATTGCATATACTTTAATAATAATCAAAATATATTTATCTTTTCTTTTGTTGTCTGATTGTCAATTTCAATCTGAGATGCGGTTTTACATCCAAAACCCTGTTCCTTTTTCTTGACTTAATGTCTGCAAATGCTGAAAAAGCAAAACTTCACGTAGACATGAAGTTGGAAAGGCGATATGCATTTCAAGACTTTCTCTGTTAAAATTAGATAGCCATATTGCACTTGAAATTAGAATGATGTTAAAGTACACTCCTTATGTTTTTTTTTTTTTAAGAATTCGTCTGAAACTTATTCCAACAATTGCTCTTCTTCCGCATGCGGTAAACCTTCTGGCATGGATGTTGAATTAATGTTTAACGGATATATTATCCATTCAAACTCCGATACGGCACGACCCTACCCCTAACCAAACTCTTTCCGTCCCTCAGGGGGTACGCGTACCACCCTTTGGAAAACACTGCACTAAGCGATCAGTGATCAGTACCTGCAACTGTTGGAATCTGCTGAACACGTCCAATGACCCACATAATCGGTCCCGAAAGAATCTCAAAAACATGTAGCAAAACAAAAAAATCTAGGACCCACCTGCGAGATACGACGACCGATCGAATCGATCGATCGATACACGCGTCGACAAGGATGACTAAGAGGAAGCGAACTATTAAATAATCCCTCCTTCGGAGACGATCTCCATCGGAGCGCGAAATCGGCGCACGTGGTTCCAAGATGTTCCTCTAGACGATGACGTCCGATTTCACGTCGACGAACGGATTGCGCGTACGCGAAGTCGCATACTCACACAGACACGGCAAAATGTACAAATTATCTTTCGCGTGTCGTAATCTTATCGTACGCGAACCTACTGTTTGTATATCTGATCCTTGAATTCACGCGGTGGCGCACCGCATTCGAGAACGTTTACAGCGCGATTATGCGTCGACGCTTGTCACGCTCATCACGGAGTAATCTTACGTCACTAACATACGTGGGATATCCTAGTGATCCGTGTGTACGGATTAGCATACGCGCTAGACCAGTTATCGCAAATACGCATCACGGCACGCTTGTACGAACTCTCGGAACTCTATGGAGATCTCGAGATCTACGAGAAGAACGAATCCGGAGGAAACCAATGATTAGCCTTATCACTCGTCCGTGGTTAATTGCGTTAGTACGATTTAAGGAGAAGAGAAAGCTAAAGTAGGAACGACTGCTGTCGTAAAATGAGCGGTAGTAAAAATTCGCCTGGATAAAAAACGTTATGATAGATATTAAACCGCGCGAGTATTAAGGGTGCGACAGTCTCTCCACCTGATCCCCTTCTATCGACCATAAATCTTACGGTAGAGGATTTACCCCTGCGGAAGATCACCGCGCGATCTTCGAGTGGTAACAAAAAATATTTACACCGAGACGATGAGACGAAATGCTACGATATCTCGGCGCACAGGGGGTAGGATTATATTTATGGTTTACGTCGACTCGCTTCGACGATCTTATGGTATCTTTCCGCTCGTGATGCAAGAGGTGAAACGAATGGAGTGCCCACCGTGGTGGACGATAATGAGTGTCCTTCGAAAAAAATCGCGAGCGAATGAGCGCGCCTGTGTAAGATTATAATATACGTGCACGCGATAGATCCAATTGAGCCTATCGGGAAATAATTGTAACGGGCTATCGAATTCGCAAAAGGTTTCACCACGAGGTAAAATCGACGTACCCGCCCATTTAATGAACTAGTAGATCGATCGTTTATTAGAGCAACTACACCACTTCGATCGATTATCTCGTCTTAGAATTAGCTCGACTCTAATGAAACTCGTTAGTACTGCGCTCGAAATTTGGAACCTGACGGTGAGAAAGAATCGACAACGCCAGTTGTTATATATGCAGCAATAGAAAAGGAGTGGAAAGAATGTAGATCGACGAATTGAAAGCTTTACACGTGAGAATCGACGATCGTTGTAAATATTGAAAATTGCACGTAAGTATTGGCCACCGATTTCGCGACTTTCCAACGAGAAGAAGCAATCGTGGACGGTGCGATTACTTGGTGAAGAAGATTCGCTTCGCTGTGAATAGTCGAGCGAGCCGACGTCTGACCACGAACGAGAGTATCTACTGACGAAGCACATCACAGCACCTCGCACAGTGGTTGCACCTTACACGGGCCGCTCATTACCACGTTCGACAATTAAATAAATGCAACCTGTGTCCTACTATACACACGTTCCACGGAAGAACAATCGCGAATTAGCCATTGGCGGGACAAGACGCGTCATTTCTGTTCCACTGTCAAGGTAAATAACATTTGAGCTGATTATTTACCATATCGATTAGTTCTACGCAAAAATGAAATCTTGGAAATTGCTAACTGTGGTAAATTCGACACTGGAATTCAAAAAGTAGAAAGAGGTCGAAAAGTGGAATTAGTCGTTATAGCATTTGGCGAGTTTCTCCGTCGATATCTCGCAGACCATGTGGAAAATTGTTCAACTTAATGCGAGGCAATTAGTCGATTGTTGAATCGATACAAGTAGAGTAGCTCCGAGGATGAAAATATTTAAATTACCCGCGAGTTATGAAAGCGCGAAGCATTAAATCCTTTTCATCTTGGATTTTTGAGTATTTTCGTTTCTGCAACTTCTTCAAATATTTGATCAATGGAATCTGCGCGCTCGAGCAGCCTACAAAGTGTCATGCGAGATACGGCGTGTAATCACGAGTAATTACACTCGAAAGTATAGATGCGGGACTCTACAGAAATATGTAATATACAAACACACTGCAAATGTTTCCTTTCCGTATCATTGTTTTGTAGTGCCTTGCGAAACACGTAATTTGACGAATCGCGATTGATGATATCGTCGATTCGATAATATCTTTAGGTCGATTACATGGTTCACTCGAGTTGTAAAAGTTCGATATTATGCTGAAACTTTTTCATTATTGGGCTAGACGAGAGATAGCGTGGTGAAATCGCCGTGCCCCTTTATCTGGAATCTTATCGAAACAAGCAACGTTGAATGTGATTTGAAGGCACTCATCAACCACGCGTCCTAAATAATAAAGACTGTGAAGAGATACTTGTTTTGGCTGGAAATTTACAAACCCTTACATTCTACTACGAGGTATGAGTGTACCATCCTAAGGATGTCTTCGATCAAAAGTTCATATTTTTCTCAGCTTATTTGTACATTCGACTTAAAAATAAAAATGACGTACTTTTCCATTATAAAAAAAGACATTATAAAAGACGTTGTTGTAGCATTCTTATGGAGCTACTTTTCCATCACCTAATACATTATTTTAATTCAGCGTAACATTTAAAGAGTTAATATCTCTTCGAACGTGGAAAATCTCCAAATCCGATCTAGTCGCATCGACAATAGGCTGAGCGGCAGCTTCTGGTTCGATTAACGACCTTCGATCGTAAAATCGGTAAACCGAATCAAACGCGGCAATCTCGTTGATTGACCTTAAATCGTAACGGAAGTCTCGTAGGTCGCAACCTTTTTGAATAAAGGAGAGCCATTGAGCGGAAAACTACTCGTTCGCCCGAAGAACCATACAACCGTCGCAAGGAGTTACTTCGTACTGGAATGGTCATACGATTTTTAATTAACGCACTTCCACGTCACTGATTAACGCAGTGATAACACGCGACCCCGGGTGGTACACTTAATTATGGTCCTACCGTTAATTGCTTTGATAATAAGTAGACGTATCACGGTTATAACACGTGAAAATCAACAGGGGCGGTGAAACAAAATACGCTTCAATACTCGTGACATTCAAATCGAGAATCGACGAAGTCAAAAATAACGTGCAATAAATGGTACGGAAATTTTTGAAATCTTTACGTATTATCGTGTAATAATTTCATCGGGACTGAGAATCATTTGTTCTCACGGATTTTTCTTTCTGAAATTTTCATTAACCTCTTAGGCACGATGCATCACTATAGTGGCTTTCCGCGGATACCATAAATTTGAACGGTGCGTCACACTATAGTGTCTTTCGTGAAAATGTATCATCATTTTGAGATGCAATGTTGTAGTCGAAATAGTCACGAACGGTTTTTGTGCCATCCGTGGCCAAACGCGCCTTCTCAGAGAGACATACTTGCGGACAAACATTCCATGCCTAAGAGGTTAAATTCATTTGTGCGTGCGGATCATTTGAAATGATAAAAGACTCGAAGAAATAATTTTCCAACGGGGGTTCGAACACTTCCAGGAAAAGAATTAACATAAGGCGCCCCGAGGCAAGTTCCAGGTAACGAGCAGTCTATCGGTACGTATTACAATTAATTAATCGTGGAATGACAACGAGTGATTCATCGATGGTACACGTTCATTCGACGTATGTATTCATCGAGTACACATAATTATCGAAGCGATGGCCTCAACGATTAGACAGAACAGTGTCGAAGACTTCTCCACGTTCGCCTGTGAGAATTTCAAAAGCTTCGCTGGAAATATTTAGCCTTCCACCCAAGATAGCGGAGTGATCGATGGAATGCAAAAGAACTGATAAAAGTGTAAACGAGAGCCTATAATTTCTCGTAGCATTTAAAGGCAACCCTGCCTTTCTCCGGAAAATACCTGAAATGTTCATTTGTCTGGCCCGAGACGAAAAGTGCAGATTTAATAATCCACGATGGAACGATCTCCTCTCGAAGATCTTGCACAACATCGTCGAGCAAGAAGCGAGAGACGATACGATTCGCGTTGGTCAACGCATTGCATCGAGGTGAATTGACATTTTAGAATAAATCAACGGCGTTACAGTCACGTTGTAGTAACGTGGTGTCTTCGCACGCTGATTGCGACACGATTTAGACGAATGCGACTCGACAAAATCAATTACACCACCGTGCCAGCTCGTTTCTACAAAAGACTCTAGAGATCTCTTCTAGAGGTCCATGCCCTAATTGAAATTCAAACTCTTATCACCCGGTCTCGTCTAATTTTTCGTTTCATTAACCTACTAAACGCCTGCTGTACCGAATTATACATCGTATACACAAATTCCTAGGAACTTTAAAAATTCTGACAGTAAGATAAGTCGCGGTAAGTCGAATACACGTTGATTTACAATATTAAATTTCTCATTCTTCGCTGAGCAAAGTTACAAATGGAAACAGTTTATACTCTATATACAATCGCTTCGTCCCATCCATGGGTTTTGTGTGATTCACTCGGAATTCCTCGACGTCTTCGAAACTCGCTGATCTAAGAAACCCTGGGAAAGAAACCCAAACGTAATGATATCATCGAAAATTTACCACGGTAATAAACGTCCGGTGGTCTTTCGACGAACGAATGCGTGGAATGTGAAACCCCTGTGCGCCGAGCGATCTCTAAATCGCGACTATTGTAAGCGTTGACTAATCTCCCGGCTCATTGATAAACACTGTCGACTAATCGCTGTACACGTTGGAAGGTGTGCACGTCTAGGCGGCAATTGACGTTCTTATCGGGCGTCCACCTACTTGTATATTAGTAGATTACATTGTACTAGAACGGTCTACACAGTCTACCTGACCGAGTAGCAAGCCGCACGACGCACAGTGGTCAAAACGACTGAAAACGTGGCCAAAACTCGATTTTTCTTTTCCGTTGTCTCCAAATTTCCTTGTAAGAATCAGTAATCTGGATATTATTTTCCTGTCTACATTATTACATTTCTGTATTTTCCTGCTTTCATTTCGCTTGAGCTCTCATTTCATCCAGCTTGCACGATACTCTCGCTGCACAATCCTTGACACCACCTAGATGTTATGATTTCTTCGCCATTCGCTTTTAAAAGTTTTAAGTTCAAATTCGTAATTTGGGACCTCAAAGACAGCACATTGTCTATTTTTAACACTAGACGTACCGACCAGTCAAAATGACCGAGTGCGTGAATTTTTCACAAAAACTTCTTTTTAACATTAGAACTACCAATTTTCGTTTACGTATGAAAACTTCTTTTGTTGACCACTCATTTTAACAGAGAGAGCGTTTACTTTATCACTGAGCTGCCATTTACTTTTGTTTTTATATGGAAGCTTCTTTTGTTCACCAGTCATTTTGACCCCCTTGGTAGTTCTAGTGTTAAGCAGAACCAATCATTTTTTAACATATGTGTCCGCCATTTTCGATCCGCCATTTTGTTTTTAAAAGTTTACGGTTCAGATTTGAAATCAGCGACCACAAAAATGTCATAAATGTCATAATCTTTAACTTAATTGAAATACAGCTTCATATTTTGACCACACTCTAGCAGTTTTTTTCCACTGTGCGACGGCATGCTATGGCAATTGGAATGTTTCTTTGTTTTCCTTCTCCAACGTAAAAGTACCACCGATAACTTCCATTGTATCTAGAGAAGGGAGTACCTCGACTGCCTGCCGCGGAGCACGGATGATTTTTATCTCGACGATTTATCGGTTTTGGCCACCGTCCAACCTAATCGCGGCGAAACGATCAAACGCACCCGTCACGTCGCGTCACGATACACGCGTGAAGAAATTCTCTTCCGAGGTTATCTCACCGGCTTTAGCCAACACCGACGCACGCCGACTTTCCGGTCTTCGTGCAATAAAAATTCATTCGACGTTCATCTGCGGATAACGTAGAAGGACACGGAAGTCCAGTGATCCCAGAGAGGCATTCTTTAGCCGCGCGAAACGTGCCAATTGGATTAGCGTGGATGCAAGGACATCGTCGATGCAGCGGACTAAAGTGATTTAGCTCGATGCTCCAATAAAGATGTTAAACATTGAACAACGGCAATTTTAACTCTCGTTCGTTCGCGTCCAAGCGCCGATTATCCATTTATCACTTCTTATCGATAAGTAGATACGGAAGAGTAGTTCCAAAAAAGTTTACCACCCCCCGCAGAAATGAGTGTTGCTCCTTCGAGAGACTTTCACGTGGTAATAAAGCGTGGGTAGGTGCCTTTGGTGGTTAGTCCTTGTACCTCGTTCGCCGTCACCCACTCTATCGTCGTTTTAATTAAATCCGACCTTCGAAACCATCCTGA
This sequence comes from Tiphia femorata, assembly GCA_944319695.1. Taxonomy (NCBI): domain Eukaryota; kingdom Metazoa; phylum Arthropoda; class Insecta; order Hymenoptera; family Tiphiidae; genus Tiphia; species Tiphia femorata. Next base: position 7,768,146 of record OX090899.1, read on the forward strand.
ACGATCTGTGAATTTTCGAGTCCCTCGTTAGTCGTTCGAATCCTTTGACCTTTTCCCTATTATCCTCGTCCCGGCTTCCAAGAAGCCTCAACGTGTAAGCAACTAATCGTCTAGGTATTCGGAGCACGAGTAGCTTCACTTTCCTCAAAGAACATAACGTCATAGCTGGGAATCTCATTATCCTCCATTACGAAGGCACGCGCATGCGGGTTAAACTCGCGGTAACCCGAGACTTTAAACGACGATTTGACTGACAATTTGATTAGGAGAGAAATTGGAATTACACGCTCGTGTGTGACTACTTGCACCGGAAATTGCGCAATGCAAACGTGTCAGGGCCGGGACGATTGGTTTCGCGCACGTGTCACGACTTTCGCGCCCTTTCTTCGCTCGGTCCTTTGAAAAAGAAGATATAAAAACAGCAAGAACCTCGAATAGCTTCTGTCGCGTGCTCCAGGCATAATGGGGTTTTTTTGCAAATTTTTCAACGCGTTCATCGCGTAGTTTTTGCTTTTCCATTTATCTCAGGTCGGTTACACCGCTTTAATTTCAGTACCGGACGGAGCTTGCGTTCACAGGGACGTCCAAGGAGACATCGGAGTGGAGGCGACTGTAGCTTTTTGCCGCTTTCACTCGTCTCAATCCTTGCCGCGCTATTTAAAAGAAAAAAAAATCGCTTCTGTCGCGTACGCAGACACGACGATTCTTGACTTTACGTTCTCGGGTGAAGGCTCGAGAATTAAGATGTGTGTTCTTTGTTTTTCGTGTTCCAATAATTTGTTAGGTTAGATACAACCTAGTTTTAATTATAGGATTTATAGTTTCGATATGGTAAAGAGTCGTGGTGCTAAAGACACAACAGTTTGGCATTTCCATATCGACGGTGATCAAATTTCTAAAGCGTTCGACAATCCAGGAAGGCTATGTCAAGAAGAAGAAAACCGGACGACCAGAACCGGACGAAAAAACCAAAATGTGATATAATTTTTGCCGGTACTGTTATTATGAAAATCAACAACGGTAACTACGTTAGCTGCGAACGACAACGGTGGTGGAACGGTGAGGAAAGTTTATAAATTCAGCTTTAAACGACCAAGGTGTGTAAATGTTCGAGACGCGGAGGTAGAATGATTTCCACGTAAGATATCCTTCGATAATCAGCGTCGCAATCGCGCGCAGGAAAAGCGGACGTGGCAATTTGTTTCAAGGCGCAAATTATCTTCTTTTCTACGAGCGGAATCGCGCCGTCTGTTTGTCTCGTTTTCAAGAGCCCAGCAGCAGCTTGGGAAGCCAAGATAAGCAGGTTAACGAGTTAATTCTTTGATCACACCGTATTTTCATTTCTAAGCTCTAGGGAAAAATCTTGCGAGACAAACCTTTGACTCGTCGCGCCTTATCTCCGTCCCCTAATCGCGAGGCCATATTTATTACTGCCGCGAGCCGATAGTGTCCACCTTACAAAGGTGTTCGAAAACTTTGTGGAAAGAAACGAGAATTCCGTTTGTACAACGGGGTCTAATCCCCAACTTTAAAACTCGCAGAAATTCGAGCTTGTCTATGGACTGCTGCGTGAAAATTCGAGTATTCGACAAATTCTCTAAGGAGAATCGGATGATCGTGAAACTCGACGCTCTTCGCAAAATCTGCACTCCGTTCTTGCTAATTGAAAAGATCTAAACGAGATTGATGTTATCGCGTCGAGCGCGGCTTTCGGAAGCCTCGTGCGCGCCACCGCGGTCGGAATAATCCGAATGAAATTGTTATCAGTGCTTTGGTAAGTTAATCTGAAAAAACAGACTGACAAACACATGACGAGCCTCACCGACGGTACAACGATCGGCTTGTACCCGCCAAATGCTACTTGTCTCCGTGGGTAACAAAGCAGTGAGGCATTTTACGTGAAACGTTATTTCAATATTCCACGAAGAGACTCTCGACGACTCCCTCGTTTCGTTAGATTTTACGAGCACGTCGTTAATAAATCCTTTACTCGTTGAGTCGCACGAACTTTTAATTTCCTATTCGAAAACGCGTGACCCGATCGATCGGTATCGTCTCACGGAGGCCAGTATCGATCGTCTCGATCGCGCTTCTGAGCGGCTTAACTTATTTTCTTATTTGTCGAAGGTACCACGGCGAATTATCTCATTATCGGTCGAGGAGATCATTGTGGAACGCGCGCGATGCGTCCGTCGGTAAGCGTATTGAGATAAACAAGAACTCACGAATAAGAGACTCGAGAGACTTCACAATGAACGGGGGAGTGGATCTACCGATCAGCGAGAAATCAATATTCGCGGATTGTTTTTCAAATATGCTATGACATACGATCTGTACGAAGACTAATTGTAAGATCCTTAAGCGTGTAGATCCAATTCATCGTTAGAGAATTCAGTATAGAAAGAAATCTGCAAGTGTATTCGAATCTTCGCAGCAAGTCCAACACATTGTTTTATTAACTTGACACAAACGTTTATGGATAGTCGATGATTCACGAGGAATTTCCTGACGTCCGTTCGTCGATTTAGTTATTTACGTAAATGTCCCAGTTTCTACTCACTATGAACTATTCTTCTTAACATTAATACTCGGTTGATAAAATAAGTTACAGAAAGATTAATTATTAATTATTTAGATACTCCGGCATAAATTCCATAGGCTCGTTGCTCGCTAGGTAAGAGCTCGTTGTTAAAAATCAATTTCATAATCCGAGCAATCGTTGTAGTCTTAAATCAGTTGAAATAGGGACATCGACTTTATTGATATCGATAAACCGAAACTAGATCTATTAGATTTGTATGCGCAGAAATAGAGACACGTTGTGACTAGATAAACGACCAATTTGTTCGCTAATTGTTACTTAAAATAATAATTTAAACTACTGTTTTTAGTATCATTTGTCTTAAATGAGTAGAAACAGGGGCATTGACCTTAATCGTCATTGGCGATTTTTGTTATTGGGTCTACGCATAGTTCCGTAGCAAAAATTTTGTACATTCTTATCGGAATTTCGCTACGGAATTATGCATAGACCCAATACTTCATTGCGCAAATTAGAATTTTCCAAACGAATAAGGATATCTACAAAATTTAGAGTCTCGTCTAGTCTTGCCCGAAAACCAGTATACCTTTCGTGCAAACTCTCATTCTCGTTGACGATTCTCATTATTTCGCTACGTAAAATAGAATTTTACAAACGAGTAAAGATATTTATCAAATGCTCGTCCTCTGATCCCCTGGAAAGAGGGGATATCAATGGAGAAGAAATCGGAAGTCGGTGCAATCGACCGCAGTGCTATCGATTTCCGTCACATCAAGATCGGAAAGTTTGGGGATTACATTTTAATCGAACGAATGATAATGGAACGCCCACCGCGAAGAAATCACGATAAAAAGATGCAATCGGTGTACCGCGTCTTCCGTTTGGAACGATCAATCTCCTCGTGATATCGTTTTAAGGTCGTCGCTTTCGACCCATCGAAACCGTCCGATCAAGACAGCCTCGACTTTTCACGATCCTTCTAGATCTACGGCTTGAAAGCGCGGTGGAAGAAAAGATGGAAAAAAGAAACGACGAACGAAATCCTGGGATATCGGGCAATTGGCCTGCGCGCACGAGAAGGTTGTGCAACGAAACGATCGACACGACCACGGCTCTACGACGGGTTACTTTGACTCTTGCTCCGCGCCAATTATTACCGCGAGGGCGGCAAAAAACGTTCCAACGGCGCACGTCGTTCGCTGTGCGGTGTCTCGAATCGAACTCACCGCCTTTCAGTTTCGTTCCGTTAGGTATTGTCCTTCGAACGAAGATTCTTTCGTCGGAGCACCATTCCTGAAACTTTCCATTCTGACGCGCCGATCTTCGTCGAGTTTCTCCGACGCGTTGATAATATAATCTAATCTATAGTATAATCTATAGTAATTTGATTCTACTCGAGGGTTTCTAATTAAGCGTAATCAGCCATGCGCTATCGTCCATTGCGAAAAGCTTTGAAAAGTCTTCGAAGAAGTGGAGAAAAGTCGAAGAGGAGAAAGATTTTTGTTTACGAACGAGAGAGAAGGAAGAGCTTAGGAGACCCATGGAAAGAAAATTTCTCGAAAGGAATGTTTGAAAGCGCGATGGAAATTGTGGAGGTTGAAGAAACATTCGTGGAAGCTCCACGAACGGTTTCCAAATGCGAATCTTTAGTTTTCACCGAGGACAAAGAAATATTCGAAGAGAGCGAGAAGAGCTTCCTTGAAACGATGGTGTCTGGAGAGATTTTCGATTGGAAATAATGCGTAGCTGGAAATATCGCGTGTCCTAGGATTTAAAAGGAGAGGCGCCAGGAAGGCACGTGGACGCGTTGATGCTGGCGCGTAAATCGAAGTCAAACGCCAGTGCCGATGCGGAACGATTTGTCGTCTAAAATAATCCTCGGTCTAAATTTAAAGTTGGGAATACAAGACGATTTATCGTGCCTATAACGTTAATGCGCGAATACGGAGTGAGTCAACCTATTGCAGACTGTGTCGTGACATTTTTTATCGATTACCGTTCAAAAATAATACACTTCGACAATCGACTATGTCGTATACACTCGATCGTGCATTCGTTATACAAAATTATGCGCGGACAAATAATACGCGAGTCATTTAATTGAGAAATTGCAAAAGGTCTACCTTCCGAAGAGAAGTGAATTAAAGCTGTTTTACGATAACAAAAATATATACGACGGTACGAAGTAAACGAAGAACGGCATGAAAACAATTTATGCCGCATTCAAAATAAACGACTCGTACGGACAATTTCATGCGCGCGTAAATGCGACGGAGACGCAGGAGTACAGTGAAACTAACGTCGTCCGAATATTTTATTCATAGACCACTTACGAATGTATCGCTTGAACAAAACTAATATACAATTCGTAGATACGACCGTAAGCACACAGCCGATACGTAAACAGTAAACATAAAATGAAAAAGACACGCGCGCGCTTGCAGGTACAAATCTAGGAAATGCCTAGGTGAAACGTTTGCACACAAGATAAATTCCATTCTACCTACGTGCTACCGGAGTACCAATATCCACCTCGCGCACCAAAACCCCGTGACGGTGAACGGGCAACACCTTACCAAAGGATTTCCACTATCTAGACCGCGCCAACATGGAGCTTCGCGACTTCTCGCGTGCCAATTCCTTCATTGGCATCAAAATAAACCTCGTCTTTCCGACCAGAATTACTGCCGTGTTAAGAATCAAAATCGTCTCTATATTTCTTCATAATTTTCAACTCGAAACTTCTGCGATTGTAAAGTTGCATTCACATGTTGTGTAAAATTCTTTCTTTACCATCTCGAACTTCGAACAGACCAGTGGCAATGCCAATAACCAACCAGCAAAAGTCTTGATTCGAAAACGACATAAAACGACTTTAATTCTCAACGCGGTAGAACAATATTCGAAAATCACGGTGGAAGCAACGAAAGCGCGTATTTTAATTAATTCTACGGATACACCGCGACCTTCTCTTCCTTCACCACCTTGATCCTTCTCGACAATTAACTACCACTCACCGTGCTCGTTGTAAATCCCAAATTGTCGTGCGACATCCCGACGATCGTTCCTCTTCTGTCGCGCCCTCCTGTTTACTCCTCACCCGACGTCCTTCCTCCCCAGGCTTTCTTCCTTCTTCTAGCTCACTTCCTTTCTCCAAATGTTCAGTTGTAAACAGAATAGAATTGGCGGTGGCTCTTGGCCGAGGACACGATAAAATCAAACGTGGGATCCAGGTAAACTCAGTTGGGGTCAAGTCGAGTCTCTGAAAAGAGCAGTCAGTCACTCGTGCAGGAGCTTTCAGGCTGCATCATGTCGTGGCAGGTACGGCAGCCGCAACTCGACTGATCCGACTTTGAGGCGAAGTATTATTTATATACCGTCGCGTGCTGGGTACGTCGTCGTTACCGCGTCTCCGACCGATAGCAATGCCGCTTCCGTTCTGGATCGCGTTGGAGATCGCGAGATGATCTCGGAGACTAGAAGGATCTCGTTTCCTCGAGCCCTTTGAGCAGAACCATTTTAGGATCCATTTTAACATCATAGGCCCTAGACTATTTCCAAGCACTTTCAATTTAACGTCCACCTTATTCAATAGTCAATGTACTTACATTAGTGTTGCCTTTTTCTACCTTAACACTACTTCTACCAAAGGTGTCAAAAGACACCCTCTCTAATTGTTATTTTAAAACAATTTTCCAAGTACAATCATTTTTCCTTAGTTACTTCTTTCACTATTCGTATATTCATTTTTACATTAATTCAGTAATATCGTGTTCATGTAGCTCATCCTGGACCCAGAAAGACACCTCTTGGTGGAAATAGGTATATACAAAATTGCGGTAGAAATAGTGTTAATAACGACCTATTTTCAAAAATAATTAGAATTTTTCAAATGTAACCGAGTCTGTGTAATACGTTGCGCCTACATTCCAGTGGTTAAATAATTATGGGCCAGTCTGCGTGGTTTTCTTAAGGACCATGCACAAATGTCTAATAAATAGAATAGTTTTGTGATCTATGTGCCAAGTAGGAATGCACAAGTGTTTAGATTGATTTCTGAAAAAATAGAAACGTAAAGAAACATTTAAGACTTGCAATGAGATGAAAGAAAATTATGTTTTCGATTTTGTTTTTGTTATATTAGGCCCCTGTAGGTTCGTAGACACCAGTGTCTAGTGTGTCTGTTGGATAACACGGGCCTGCCTTTGAGGACCGGAGGCCCCTCCAAGGGCACGCAAGAAATTTACGTGAGTTTGGGTTTCTTCCTGATTGTTCTTCGAGATTTTATTCTTGGGTTCGTTAGAGCACGAGTTTATTTATAATTTTGAAATTGGATTTCATTGGATTACACGATAGTTGTTTTTATCGGCGACTCTTGAAAATTAACAACATCCTCGAATTGCACGAATATTTGTATAATACGGTGAAGACTTGCGCCTTCGATAACACAGTATTTCGACTCAGGCCAAAGGAACTATTTTGGCTTTCTCACTGCCTTTGAGTATTATTGTCGAAGCACTAGATTGCTGCTAAACTTTTCACATTTAACAATTTTCTCGATTTCCTTTCTTTCTCTTTAAGAATTATTTTTTAAAAGTTACACTTATAGTGAATTCGAAGGCCCGTATAATAATACTTTCAATTGGATTTCTCAGCCGAAGAAAATATTCTTTGTTGAAATGGAAGTCCTACTACAATATGAATACTCGGTCTGTGAATCTCTTAACATTCCTACCAGTAATATCTTGAAGTCGTCAAATACATCTGTATTTTTGCGAATAGGTTCTCTCACGGAAAATGTTGTCTTCGGACACAGAGAATTCTTGTCGAATTCCGAGAAAGTATGGTTCATCGGTCGATTCACAGTTCCTAATTCCGTGTGGATAAGGATATAGTAAAATGATAATTTGACAATTCATTTTAAATAATTATTTATCCCGAACAGTGAACTCACTTGAATCGATCATGGTTAATTGATTGCTTGAGATAAAGTACTATTATCCTATCAACACATTCTCGAACATTTTGTAAAGGAATATCGATGAATTAATTGAAATATCAATCCCTGAGAGAGCACACTTATTATAAATTATCACTATCCAAAGTTATTATTTTCCAAGACAAGTGCTTGATAGGCAAATTCAATGCTTGCAATTCTTCTTATACGCATCACGTAAAGTTCTTGCAGTGTGGTGAATGGTATAATCCAAACATAGTTTTGATTCATAATCTTGATAGGACCGAATTTTTGGTCAGATCTTGGTCGAAACCGATTTTGTATGTCGGACAGGATTCTTTGTTCAAACATTTATAAAGGAATCGTGATATTGGACGATAATTACCGATTCTCCGATAAATAAAGAAACATTCTTCGGACATTACTAGTCGACGTCATTCGTGTTTTTCAAGATTTCAGAGCGAAGAGATACTTCTGTATACGTTCAGCGCGTACAATATGTACGCATATGTGTCTATCTATAATTAACGAATTACTGTGCCAATCTAATAATTACATAATTATGTTTATTTATATGCGAGGCCATTAAAATATATGTTATATTATAGTTTCCATTATAGAAACGTGCATAGCACAGCATGCACGTATATATAGTAACGAGGAATGTCAATTAAAAGGATTTCCTTGTAAGAACGTGTCATTTTTTTTATTGAGTCATAATATTTCTAAGTACCCTATATCGCATCTCTCGATTTTCCACTTATGCTTTATTCGAGAATAAAAATAGTTGGCGAGCAAAAGCGTTTGGAATATAATAAAAATGTTTTAAGAATTTATGGAAGCGTGCGATAGTTTGTACAGATCTTGCGTGCTCCATTTAAGGAATATTAAAAGAATACATTTACAGTCATATACGATTTCCCATTTTCATAAAATCATATTTTCAAAATCCATAATGACTTTCGCATTCTCGCACAAATATAATGTATAAATGATAAAAATATTATTAAAACTAAATATAACAGATTATCATAGTATGATAATTATTTATTTATGTATGTTATATAAAGATGGTATAAAAGGTGACTAAAGGGAGTAGTTCAACATATGTACACCCTACTACTGAATAAACTAAACTTGCAGTTTTGGATAACAACTGGAATCTTTTCAAAACCTCTTACAAAGTACTCTTCAATTAAATCTTCTTAATAATTGTTTTAGCTCTATTACCTGTAAAATACCGTTGTATAATTATAGTGTCCATACACCTTGCGCACAAGCAAAACAGATCGTAACTGCTTAAAAAATGTAGAAGCCTATGGCATCCTTTGGAAAGAAAGCTGCGATCGGAAACTTCACAACTAATAAACAGTGAAATGCGTCAATTAATGATGTTTCGCCAAACGGAATACTTTATATTCGACAAGAAATATACGTAACGTTTTTTAATAAAAACTGAATAAGTTAACGATTTGTCCAAATCTATCCATGACTGACATACCTTCAATGCAAAGCATTATATCCTTGAAGAACAATGTTTCATACATTTAAATGTGATTTTTTTTTAAATATAATCAAAGAGAGAGAGATTTATATATATATATATATAGTATAAAGTATAAAGATACTTTAAAAAATTTCGATGCCATAACAAATAAAGATACTTAAAACAATAACTAGATTGACCATAATAATAATAGTAATAATCATAATATTAATAATAATAATGATAATAATGATAATAATGATAATAATCACAACAAAGTATAATCTCAGGAAAATGGAGACTCGTAAGCTTCAATGAGCTCGCACCTATGATGCTTCTATTCCTTTTGAGTAAGTTTGCGATAGCAGTAGATTTCTGAGCAATTACATAGTTCACTTCATATCTGACTATATAGTCCCAAACAGATGTTTATGATCACTACTGATCGTAAGATAAATGCATATCATTGTTTTTTTTATGGTAGTCATATTCTGCGAACAATGGTCGTACAAGTGGTTCGCTTTCATTGATCACTCCTCCCGTCCAAGCCATCTCAAATTTAACAAATCCAAAAAAATTGGGGTCGTACATTAGACCAAGTGGTTTTGCTAAAGCTACGAAAACAAAATAAGAAGAAGCAGTTTGTAAGCGATATTACATATATATCAATTATTTACATTGGATATTTAAAGCGTTAATTTTCCATGTTACCTGAATACTAACGGTTCTTATGAAAATATTGGTACTATAGAGGCAACGCATGCAGATCACGTGCTTACCGTCCATAAATAATGTTACACTGGCATTGATAACTTGTGACGTAGCAGTAGACAATATTTTGTATATTTTACATGATAATAAAGAATCAACAGTATCATTGCAATATTATTTTAATTGGGTAATCCAAATTGAAGACACCAGCGATAAAGTAGTGGATTTCAATCTTATGTTGTTTATGCTATAATTAACTTTTGTTCTATTCAATAGATAGAAATAGCGAATTGTCCTCTTTGTAAGTCCGTGCTGTATATTCTGACGCCGAAAATTTATATTAGACACTTTTGAATGCCCTATTTAATACATGATTGGTAGCCGTAGATTTGCAAAACGAATAAAAGTAAACTTGATTTCCACTTTCAAATGAATTATTCAAATCAGTGAAATGTAATGTTCTTTTTTTACAATTTCCTCCATTTTAATTATGCCTATATAAATTGATGTTTTTACAATTTGAAGATCTACTTCTTTGTGTGTCTTCAATTCCCAATAATAACTCTTCCTTTCTCGTTAAAACATCTGCACCTCACATATCTATATTTTATATATGTGTATGTATATCCTCATGCGCGCTCGTATTGCGTGTATGACTTAGTTATGCATAAGTATATACTCATACATACGTTTATATATGTAACAAATTTTATCATACAATTAGACATTAAGTTAAGAGTTCTTTCTGAAAATATTTAATAGATTAGCAGACAGATTTTCTAGAGCCACTATTTCATACATAACAGATGCTGTCAGACATTCTTTTCACTGTTGATTAACATATATTCAATATGACTGCAATGAGTGATAGGAAACATTAGTTGTAAAATATAGAAATGTCTTTTTAACTTAAGGTTATGCCAGGATCCTTGATATCTCTTCGCCAATTCCTGACAGTAAGGAAGTATTGTCACCTTTACCTTCTATCACCAAAGTACCTGCTGACTTCTGCAAAGATAAATTTGTATAGTCTCTAATTTGTAAACAAATGAATAAAGTTAGCTTTCAATAAATTTACTATTTTTGTTTTTGTTTCACATTTATACTTACATTACATTTCAACAAAAGGCATACATGATGCCCTTTTAATGAGTGGCCATACAATGATGCAGTATCATTTATTTGTTCCACAAGCGTGAGATTACATTTGCGACAAATTGTAGTTAAAACTACATTAAAATCTTGAGATAGAACGACTTCATTTCGAATTTTAGATACGAGCTGTCCACTCTTAAGCAACTCAGTCAATATATCCTTATGTGTAAGATGTCCAATCATAAATTTGCTACACGGCAAAGGTACAGTAAAATCGAGTTTCTCTCGTAGTTTTCCATTTTTACAGTCAATCATATACGTTAATGTCCCCTTTAACTTCTGGGCAAATGTTACATCAGAGACCATAATTGTAAACTGTGTTTCGTCGCTACATTGGGGAGGCAGTTCAAATGGCAGTTTTACTCCAAATTCATTTCCAGGCTGCAACAAATTACATTATTGTTTCTCACTTATTCTTTATACTTTCGTCTAACATCAAGTATCTACTTTTATAATAATTTATAAATCAAACTTACGTGTCTAATTAGTTTAATCCAAGATGTATCTAACACATCGAATTCTATTTCATTCACATGTGTCTCATCTGTATTTGTAATGCGCACTGACACAGTCATCTGGTTTACGTCATGAGGAATTTGTTTTAATTCATATGACATGGATATTCTTTTATTCTTGGCTAATTCTTCATACGAACTAATTGGTTGAAGAGAATTTACATTATCTTCAGAAGTTATTAAATCACCTCTTATATCGGGTAAAATTTCCTTAGATGGAGTGGAAATACCAGCTGTCTCCTCATAATCTAACGTTTTGTCTTTTTTACTTTTAGATTTCTTTGATTTTCTACGCTTTGTATCATCTTCATTATTTTTCTTATGTTTTTCATGATTCTTAGTTTTCTTACGCTTACTATCCTTTTGTGGCTGTACATCCTTATCACTTAGTACCTGTGTGTATTCTGCGTCACCAGATGTTGGACCTTTTTCGGGAGAAGCATCAGACTCTAGCCACATATCAGGAGTTCTTATTTGATTATCAGGTTGCTTGTCTGTATTATCCTTGGTTTTCCTCTTAGACTTTCTATGTCCCTGTGAATGTAGTACATACGTAGAAATTAAAAACTGATACTATAACTTCTTAATGTTAACTATTATTTTGAAAAATGTAAAAAAGCTTACCTTCTCTTTCTTAGATCCCTTAACTTCAATACATTCTTCAGTATGACTATTTTCAACAACTCTATGTTCTAGTACAGGTAATCTTTCATCCTCTCGTAAAGGCATATCTAAATCAATATTTAAAGCTCGATGCGGATCATTAGCATCTACTAAATCATAATCATCACTATCACTTATTTCAGCTCCTGGGGGAAGCTCACCAATGCCTGTATTTACAACTTGTAGAGGAAACGCTTCGTCCTGCTCATCTTCTGAGGCAGATCTCTTATCTAAAATTAATCATAAAATTTACTAAGAAATATTATTAATGGAAACACCAATAAAGGAGATATATATATATATACATACTCTTTTTTGATTTCTTTTTCTTGCCATGCTTTTTGTGTCTCTTATGATTACTTTCTCTGCTTATGTCAAGATATTTATGAGAATTAGAATATGTTGGAATCTTCAATGAAATTGGTATATCTAATTCAGTGACAGGAATGTTGTCAAAATCTTCATACATATTTGCTGAATTGTGATATGATGTAGAATTCTTGAATGTGCCTTTTAAGTAATGCGGATTATTTTGCTGTTCCAATTTTCTTGCTTCTCTTCTCTTTTCCAGTTCTTCTACCGATGGTTCACTAAATTCTCGTTTAGAGTAGGTGTCATTTAATTTCTCCGATTTAACGAAAATATCAGTCATATCTAAATCTTCTGAATCAGAACTTTCAGATGGTGGATCATTGATCCAGGAATCCAAGTCTAAATCTTCTGGAACTGGTACCTACAAATAACACCAAGAATTTACATTAAAAATAAAAATATTGTAAAATCACAGAGTACAAAACAATTACATTAATCTTTCATTAATTGTGGTAGATTCTTGAACTTATCATAGTAAAATAGCATATGTACACTCACCTTTCGTTGAGCCTTGGGAGCAACTGGGTTCAGTTCACCGATAAACGCATCCATTAATTCTTGTGCCAAACCGGGGTTCTCCTTTAAACATTGAAGCAAAACTAAGGCAGAACTGGAGCGTTCCTGCACTTCTAAGTCTCCACTACAGACAAAGGCTTCAATTTTGTCCTTCAAAGCAAAAATCTATAAAACAAAATAGAAATTTGATATGCAATTTAGTCTAATTATTAATATAACTTTATCAAAACATAATGTTTATGGAAAATGTATAATAATCATTAATCAAATGAGAAATGAGAAGTGGTCATTTAGCATAACTTACTTGCTCCACTATTTCATTGTTACCATCTTTCTCTGCTTTACTCAGTGTCGCAGCAGATAATTTCAAAATATTATGAACATAGACTGCTTGAATGTGTCCTGGTAAACTAGATGCTTGTGACCGTAACATAGACTGTAATGTAGCTAATGGATCTTCCAACTCGCTATAAATATAGTATAAGATAAATTTTCAACTTGATAATGTTTTATTTTAAGATAATGTTAACCTTACTTGGAAAATTCACCACATATCCATGCAGCTGCATATAAAACTTCGCACATTGTTGCACGTGGTTGACCTGTTAAAAGGTATGAATTTTCAAGCAGTAAGGCACATTGTTGAACTGCATATTTTCTTATAGCTTGCACACGAATGGCCACATCAAGTAATTGAGTTGCTACTAATGGACCATGCTTAGTACCTTCCATTCGTGTAAGTTCCACTAATACAGATATATACCTACAATGCAACAAAAATATTCTTTAGTATGACTTTATATCAAAACTTAATTGGCACATTGTTATGTCTATGATAGTTTTACCATTCAAAATAAGTAATAAATTGATAATTATTCTGAGAGCAAATCTGAATAATTTTCGAAAGTAATTCATCACGGTAGGTAGTGCCTTCAGCCTTGTCCATGTGCACCATTAATTTCTTGACTATTTCCATTAAATTTTTCTTTGATACCATCCCATATAGTAAATCCAAGGCACGCAGTCTTATACTTTCATCTTTGTCATCAAGACATTGCATAATAAGATCTTTATGTGCTTGCACGCTTTTAGGATGCGTCTTTAATATTTTTGACATCGCTAATAGCCCAAGATATTTTAAGTTTTGATCAGAATCTTCTATCAGAATCCGCAGTTTCTGTACACATAACTGTATAGAATCCGAATGATTTGGCATGCCTGATGATATTGAAATCAATACTGCTATTACCGTGTTGATACATTCGTATAGTAGGGACATTGCAGATGTACTAAAAATTAAAAATATGATATCATTAACAACAGATCTGCGATCCACGTATTGAATATTACTACATATACATGAAGTTTAATTTATGTAAAGCCAAATTTATTTATTAATGTATTTACTCTATCATAAATGACATAAGTATAGTAGTGTGAAGACTATTTTGCGAGCATTAACTCAATCTCTGCAATATAATTAGTCTTCAAGAAAGTACTTAAATACCTGTGTATTAAATTTGTAAGGGGTTCTATTAGCTTTTTGCCAAGCCTAGGTTCTAGAGGTGTCAAGGCGCCAAACTGGAAATATAATATGAAATTGCACTCTAGGAGGGTTATTGTAGAATTCAACGTAGAAAAGATTCTAAAAATGATCTATAAATGTCGTAGAAATGAATGATACAAATGTTTACACACTACCGCATACTATAGCTGACAACTCTATTATTTTACTGTATCAAAGAAAAGTAATATACTAATTTGAAACCTTGAAATCAGGTCAATTAGTGGTTGAGTGAGTCGCCGACCCATTTTCGGCTCAATCAGTGTTATAGTGGAGAACTGAGTACGTGAAATAAGACTAATATTACTTTGCACTCCGACGTATAGAAGAATTGTCGAGTAGAATAGTATTTACATAATTTTATTAAGTCGTCAAACATGTGTTGAAATAAAGTACTGTTTTATATTTACTTACCAGTTTAATAATTTTGATAAGCATCCAGTTATTGGTAGATGTAGTCATAAGTTTAAAAAAGACAGGTGCTAAGCTTAAATAATTTTTTGGATTTTTCCTTGCCAATTCACAGACTACATTAACAGCAGCAGATTGAACACCACTATCTGGATCTTCTAACTTTTCTTTCAATCTTGGAAAAGCAGGACGCAAGGCTTCTGGGAATCTCAAGAATACCTTATACATCATTAATACTGCTTTTTTGCGCAAATATGGCTTTGTAGATGTCAGCAGTGTCATTATATCATTAACTAAATCGCGTGCCAAATCGGAACTTATGAAGCACGAGAGACCACTCAAAGCTAATCCAGCGTCATATTGGTTTTGACTATTTAGGTCTTTTCGTATCATGTTTGTAGTCAACATCAAGAGCTGTAAAAAATATATTGTTTACAATTAAGAAATATACTTATATTGTGCAAATAAGAATTGAATAATAACTTATGTTTATTGTTGATCAACAAAATAATATTTAGTAGTCTCGGGAATATTGAAAATTATGGAATTTCTTTTTTAATGAACCTTTATGTTTTAATAATTCAAAGTAAAGCCATACTTCGGTGTCAGCGTGAAAACTTTGACTTGCTGCCAGATATCCAATTCGTTTATATGTAAATTTTCCTGACGACATGACCTCAATTATGTTAAAACCGGCCCAACTAATGTCATATCCCAACATTTGGAGCTAAATGAATAAATATTATTACTGAATATTATCTAGCGGTAAATGGCCTACATATATTTTAAAGTACAGTTAAACCTTACATATGTTAGCTTTGCTACAGCATTAGCTTTTACTGCGACATTGTCTTGCCGTAATTCCTGTTTAATCTCTTCTATACATTGTGCAATATACTTTGCCTACGACAATAAGTACATATGTTGTTAATATAAAGGAATACTTTCCTCTCATCGCATATTACTTAATATATGTAGAAATAGAAAGTTAGGTTATGCATTGCGATACGCTCTGCAAATTCAAAATATAGAAAACACGTAAGTCACCTCGCTTTCCTTATTGTTCCTAATTCCCCGCACTAGGTCTGTTAAATTTTTGTCGAACATACGTTCGAAATTGCCTTTTACTTTGCGAAGTGCCATCGTTGCATTTGAAAAATAAATGCTATATTTTAAATATCACCTAGAAGACTTCCTTTTAGCTTCACTCAATGTTCCGACTTAATCGGATAAATTACATTAATTACATTACCGTACGTTAAAAGTCTTAAACTTCAAACACAGTCTTACATTTACATTTTTTGACAGATTGACGGATAAGAAGACTAACCAAGTGCTTAGTGAATGTGTTAGAAATATCAAGATATCCTACCCATCCTGACCCATCCTACACGACAATTTGCTCATCGATGATAGGAAACGTAGATTATTAGCACAGTTGCTCTAAAGCACTGTCAGTTGATACATCGATAATCGATATCCTTTTTTTAAACATCGATTATGCATTCGATTTTTTTTCTTTTTCGATACTTTGATATAACATTTTAGGATTAAAATTCGTGCGCCAGTGAGTAGAGTATATAAATTATTTAATTCAATACTACCTCATTAGCTTTTTTATTTATTCACTATAAGTACTGGAAACAGATTCCCAAAGATGGGCTTCTCGACCTTAGACCATATAAACATGGACCGTTATAGCTTACTTCAGGCCTGTCTCGACACCTCGAGTTTCTACGAATCGACGGTGAAAGAGGGAACTACAATACTATATCAGGGTTGCCAGGCGTGGGAATTGGTGGGAATCTTCCACAAAAGTGGCATGCATTGTAAATAAATTCGTGTCTGATTTGCAAAATACCAATATACCACGAACATCTGAGAGTACAAGTATGTTAAAACTTCCTAAATACCATCTTCATCAAATAAGTTCTTTTGTATCTGTATTTTCCACTTGTAAAAAGGACTCAATTGGCACGTATTGGCGTGAAATATACGTTTTGTTTAACGATGGATCCGAATGACAGTTTATCTGAGAATGAGGAAGAACTTATTGTGTACGTGGAATTTCAAGATTTTGTAAATAGAAATGCATTTAGCAATAAAAACCTTCAACTAGATATGATTGGAGTAGATACAGATCATCCTATAATGCAAATTAATGGACGTGTATGTAACCTGTATACATAAAATATACACTTTGATATCAAACTATATGTTTCTTAAAATAATTGCAAATTCGTGAGTAACACTTTACGAGGCCTGACACAGAAAAAACGAGATTGATTCTACATACTATACTTGGTTCTTAAACTGTAAGGTTAGCTTTGCATTTCTTGTGTTCGACCTCGTACACTGTTTATGCTGTATACATTTGTGAGATTGACAACTGTAGGATAAGTAATACATCCGTATATTAACTGGACATTGTTTTTAGTTTTACGAAGGCACATATGAGGATGCAATTGGAACATATATGTTTTTTGAAAAAGATGACGAGCAAATTGTTGACGATCAAGTGTTCGATAGAATTCCAAAGCTGAAATTTTTTGCCAAAACAAGAAAAGTCCTCAAAATGCAAAGGGTATTTATTAAACAGAGAACAGAAGTTTTTGGGGATTCTCAGCAAAGTAGTTGTATTCCAAATAGTAATACAATTAGAGAAGCTGGGGTGGCACCTAACTATCAAGCTCAAGGTACCATATATTAATAAATTATAGTATTAACATTAATATTGAATAACTGTAACGGTAATTATTGTTAATAGCATTGTCCTTTTGGAATACTATGTGGCATGAAAGAATGAATGCATTAAATGCATATTTAGAAAAACAAAGAATCAGAGAGGAAAAAAAATCTGAGGGTATTATCCCGGATTCGGAATCCGACGAAGACAACCCCTTTGCCATGTACAAACAAAAAGAAACATTTGGAAATGTTAAGAAGGCAGATACTATGCGCGCAGATGTTTCAAATCATTGTAATAAAACTTCAAGTACAAACTTGGAGATACCGATTGACACTTTACATATAGCCGAACACAAAACAAGTGTAGACCTTAGTCCCTCGACCTCGAAAGAAAGCAAAGAACCTGAAAGTAGTTGTATAGCATCTCGAAACTTACTCAGAAAAAAAAATGTAAAAAGAACTTGCCCTAACTCAAAGAAAAAAGGTAAAAGGAAACAAATTATGAATGACACAAAAATGTGTAACCTTGATAAGAATAGTAGCGAAATAGTGACAACAATTGCATCTAATAGCAAACTTGTAAATACAATTATTGTTACGCAAGAGCTCGTGGACGACACAATGACGAACAATTATAGTGATGATAACATAAAAGTAGAAGTTGATAAAAAAAGTTCATTGGATAGAAAATTGGAGAAACAATCAAAGCGTGATGCAAAGATTAAAGAAATTTCAGATCGTTTAAAAACAGTTGCAACAGAACACTCAAAAGTTAAAGTGGATGAGTAAAAACATCAAATTTATACCAAAGTTTACTGTTTTCATTTATTATACTTTTCAGAAATAATACTCATTTCTGAAATTACATTGTCTTCCATTAAAATACGATTTGCTACTCTCAAAGAATTTGTAGTGTATTAATATTTATATTAATTAATGATAGAATTAACTATATTCTCCAAATTTTATTACAATACATTTTATTTTATCTGATTGTAATGTGAAAACACATGATAAATTTTGTAAATAAGCATGTCCAGATAATTTCACTTATTTTACAATTAATTTGAATCTTTTCAGAGATCAGTGCTAGCAATCTGACTAATTACAAAATACTGAGTACAACTATTTGCCCTGCACGTAATTAAAGAAAATATATTGTATTAAATGGCAAAGAATGTATTAATATGATATTTTGTACTTCATTTACATTTACAAAAATAGCTGTATTCAAATTATGTTATATGGTGATCTAGACACAAGACTCTGTATCGAGAAGTACCAAGGCAAAGGCCAATTGTAAAATTGCTTTAGGATTATTTTTCTTCACCAATCCATGTCACCAGGAAGTTCATCTGGATATTCACCTGTTAAGCATGCTGTACAATGACCTATGTAGTTGCTTTCTCTATTGTCCATCCCAAATCTGACAGCTTCAACAAGCCCTTCCACCGATAGGTATGTTAAACTGTCAGCTCCAACATGCTTAGCTAATTTTATGCTATCAAGCTTATTGGCAATTAATTCTTCTCTTGTGGGTATATTGATTCCCATATAACATGGGTATTTAAGTGGTGGTGAAGCTATCCTAATATGAACCTGTATATAACCATATGTTATATAATTTCAAGTAAACGCGAAATATGTGCAGTCTAAACTATAAACATTTTAGTGTAAATTTTTCTTACTTCTTTCGCTCCAGCATCACGAAGTAGTTTTATTATTGGTCCTATTGTATTTCCTCTAACTATGGAATCATCAATGAGAATTAATTTCTTGCCTTTAACGTTCTCGGATAGAGCACCAAATTTCTTAGCTACACCTAATTGTCGAAGACGAGTACTTGGTTGAATAAATGTTCGTCCAACATATCTGTTTTTGCACAGTACCTCCGCAAATGGTATTTGAGACTAAAAACAATTATGCTGCAGTTTACTCGGTTTGTATTAGGTTGGTAAGAAATTAATGCAGGTTTTCAAGTTAAAGTTAAGACTTGGAAATCAACATTAATTACTTACTTATGTAATATATCTTTTCATATGAGTAAACCAACTACAAGTAAATAAAATTCAAAATTATTAAGATTACTTGTCTTGCATATCCATGTGCGGCTGCTGTTCCAGATTCAGGCACTGAACTCACTATGTCTGCTTTGATAGGTGACTCTAGCGCCAGTACGCGTCCGCATTGCATTCGAACAGAATATACCATTTGTCCTAAAAATTAAACAATCTGTAGAAAAATTAAAGTATACACAATATAACAACTTGAATTTTTGCAGTAAAGTATTCTTTATACTTTGCTATTTAAAACATACTTTTTCGTATATAGAGGTTCGTACCTTCAAAAATACTATCACTCCTAGCAAAGTAAACATATTCAAAAATGCAAAATGCTTGTGGTTTTTTATCCGGCCTTTCCACAATGTCGATAGTTTTGATGCCTTCGCGAGTCATTTCTACTATTTCACCTGGGAAAACTTCACGCACATATCTTGCTCCAATACTCAAAAATCCACAAGATTCCGATGAAATTACCCAGCCATCTGCATCATCGTCGTCGTCGGAATCATTGCCTGCTGTATCGGTAAAAATTATTTAGTATTGGTATGCAGAACATACACATGATAATCTATCTCTGTTACAAAATTCCTAATTTGCATTAATACTTATTATTTATTTGGCAATATAGTTGTATATTAATGCACGAGTAACATAAACAATAGATATTACGTACTAAGATTTCCAATGGGTACTATTTTTCCTAGACAAAGTGGACGATTTCCATAAGGATCTCGCACACCATAAATTTTATCTCTTTGCATTATTACTAGGGAATACGATAATGGCGCCAACTGCATAAGATGCTTAATACGTGCAGGCCAATCTGGTCCATTTACTTCACCCTCAGGTGGATTTAAACATAATGCTTGTGTTATCAGTTCAGAATCTGAATATGTTGATAACCCCACTCCACGCCCTAATACCTATAACATTATAAAAGCTTCAGTTTATTATTCGTATCGTAAGGTCTCTAAATTTATGGAACATTACTCGTGCTATTACCATTTTTCGCAAAGATTCTGTATTTACAAGTTCCCCATTATGGGCTACAGCCAATGCCCCATGAGCTGTGTGGACTACAAAAGGTTGACAATTAACTTCTTCACTAGCTGCACTTGTACTGTATCGTGTGTGTCCAATGCCAAGATTGCCTCTTAATTTTTTCATGTTTTCATCATTAAAGATGTTATTAATCAAGCCCATGCCTTTGTGAACGTGAAATGACTTTGCACAAACTCCTTCGCTTGTAACTATCCCTGCACTCTCTTGTCCTCTATGCTGCAGTGCTACTAAACCTGGGAATGTAATACACTAATATCATGAAAAAAGTTCATAACAGATTTACTATAACTGATTCATATCTATAATTAAATACAACCTGTAGAATAATATCAAATATATAAAATATATTACATATTATATTTACAAAGTTACCCAAACATATAACTTGTCCCACATCAATTTGCGATGGCCAGTCTCCTGCAGCGATACATCCAAATACCCCGCATTCATGTGTGAGGCCGGTCAAAACTTTTTGCCGCTCTGGCTTACATGATCTTTTAGATTGTATTTCACTTAATGACAATTCGGACATGAGTTTTGAAGAACACACATCTTCCTTATCATAATACATTTTTCTTCTTTCTGTAATATACACAGTAAAATAGAAAATCCACTTAATGTTAAATACTCAATTATTGGAGTACGTTTAATGCGAACAGTAGTAATTTGACCACGAGCAAATAAAACATAAATCAATGTGTAATCTATGTGTACAGATGGTTACTATTATATTCTCGATATAATATGCATAACAGACCCCCCTCAGATCATTTCTATATTATCAGTAATGCCCTTGTAAACTTTGACCTCGAATGGATGATAGAGGATTCATGATACATTTGTTATATATGACTATCCTGTTTTCTCAATTTACTTCACATAATCAATATTTCGCAATATATTTCATCATTCGCTACTGTTGACATCAGCCTATAGAAAATATTTGTGCTCAGCAGAAATCTGACGAGCTCAAATATCATGATGATCCTACAATATGAACAAAATGTAAATTGCAAATGATATTCCATATACATGTATATGCTTTGATTTTTATCATATAAAGTACACCCTCCTAAGGAATCGCAGAATTCTGCAGTTCAAATGAATCAGTATTATTCAAAATCGTCATCCTTTCAAAATAATGTATTAATTGAAACAAAATTATCAAAATTATCGTCGCAACGGATGAGGGAATACAA
This sequence comes from Tiphia femorata, assembly GCA_944319695.1. Classification (NCBI taxonomy): domain Eukaryota; kingdom Metazoa; phylum Arthropoda; class Insecta; order Hymenoptera; family Tiphiidae; genus Tiphia; species Tiphia femorata. Next base: position 7,790,050 of record OX090899.1, read on the forward strand.
AACTATACTACCTGTCATAATAAAATGTGAAGGACTCATACTTTATTAGAACCATTATCACTCATACTATTATCGGCATCGCAACTCTCGTAATCCTACGAAACCAACTCCGATTATTTACGAGTTTATTATAAAGAATGTATATTTTTAAGAAAGGCTTCTCTGTCAGTAAATATAAATTGCGTTTATTTATTGAAATAACTGATATTATTATACTGTAAACAAACTCGTGCTAATTGTATACACCTGTTGAATGCAAGGGAAACGCGGAATGGATACATGATCTTAAATGTATTTGGTATATTTTTACGGTGAACGAATTTCGAATATTTGTAATTATTATTATAATAAAAATAAAACGACAAAATGTACTATCGAGTAAATTTTTTACATTCAAGTTCTTATGTCACTATGCTAACGATTTGACGGGTAGCTTGTGCGACGAAGTATTATACATACCCCACGTGCGCCTGTGTTGTGTATACACGTAATAGTTTCTTTCTGAATCCTCTGAAGAAACGTTCCCGGTTCGTAACGTGTTCACCGCACGGATTCCAAAGCACGAATGAGCGTATAGACCAATGAAAAGTCCCTTTTTAATGTAGACGATACCTCCTTCTTTCATCGCAAACTCTTCGGCAGATGCCTTATTTTTATATCGGATCAGCCAGTGTATAGAATCTATTCTATTTTCTCCTCCATTTGTCCTTTATCTTATACCTGTTCGTTGACATTGTTTTCTTCGTAATTAATAAAAAAGAGTTCATCATTGTTGAAGCTTATAATAAACAGTAAGTTATTGATTATAACAATGAACAATGTCTCATTTATAATTGACAAACATTAGATTATTAATATAGATTCTTATTTCTACTATTTGAACCATTTTCATCTAACATTCTCAAGCTTATGTATATTATATTCTTCTACGTGCCAGATTTGATTCAAAACTTTCAGAGTCTTTTATACAAAATATAATATTTTTATGAATGCTGCATTCAATTTTACTTTTACGCGACAATTGAAAAGAACCTTGAAACGTTACATGTACTACACATACGTTTCTTGAAACCTATAAAAACTAATCCAATAAAAAACAAAATAAATGCTTATAATTTACATGCATAAATAGCAGATTTTACATAGATCTCAAGTACATTTCCGGATTACATATTACAAACGTGAAAATCTGGTTTAATTAGATGAAATATATAAGATAAATGTGCGACGAGAAAAGCAAAATTAAAATTGATGAATACAGTGAAGGTGAATAAATATGATTTTAATACAAAATCATATCGAATACAATTGTGAAGATTTTGTATGACTGTTGTTATACGTATAACAACATGCAATGCTTAAAAATAAGAGATTAATCTGTTGGAAATATGTTTTGATGAAAGAACTGTTCTAAAAAATTGTATCTGGATGGTGATAATTGAAGGAGTGGGAGGAGGAAAGAGGAGGGGATTATTAAAAAGAAGCGGCCCAGAGCAAACAACCGACATTATCGTTATAGATCACAAGGAAGAAACATGAGTGGTGAGTAGTTAATATATGAATTATATTCACGAACTAATAACATTTTAATTGAGAACAATATATTATCGTGTATTTAGTGTTACATAAACCGTGCATAAATTTCATTAAACATTATTAATATGATTTAATGCAATGTATATTTTTTTATATTATAAGGCCGATATAATACTGTAAATGATCTTTGTCCAATCTTTGTCAAATCTTACAAATGATCTTTGTAATGGCAATCTTTTGTAAAGGATGATCCATCATGATTATGTTTTATAAAAGATCTTGGATAAAGATCAACAAATCTCAAACCCCGTTTTAGTTAAATTTAAATTTACTTTACTTTCAAATCGTTCCAGTCATATGCATCAAATGATTATGCAGTCTTGTTTTATGAAATAGATTTAATTCAGGAATATAGATACATATGAAAGGTTTTAAGTCAAAATATTGGCTTAAACGCAGAAGTGTTGTGTTTTTCTAAAACATAAATTAATATAACATAGAAACATAATATAGTTGACACAAAGTAGATATACACTATGTTTTGAACTGTAAGTAAAATAGTTTTAATTTTATCTTTACTATGTTTTGTACCTGTATTTATGGAACATGAATTTACAGAACATTCTTATGCAGAATTAGACATTCACATTACAAATAATATAAGTGTAGATATTAGAAACCCAGATTATAAGTTAAATATAGAAAATAGACTATTCGCAACTTACCGATACAATGTATAAATATACGGATTTAAATTAATGATTTATACATATTGTTCCATTCCTTATGTTCTCATGTATATTTTTTATGTCTTAATTCTCTTTATCTCTTGTTATAGAATACAAATTAGGAAGCCTGATTATCGAGGGAAAAACTAAGAAAGTATATGAACTATCGAATGATCCAACACTTTGTCTTCTGCAAAGTAAGGATCGCATCACTGCAGGAGATGGAGTCAAATCGCATGAGTTAGAAGGCAAAGCGGAGATTAGTACAGCTACAAATGCTAAAGTTTTTCAACTTTTAAATGATGCTGGAGTTAAGACAGCCTTTAAATATGTTACAAATAAGACATCATTTGTAGCAAAAAAATGTGAAATGGTACCAATCGAATGGGTCACAAGGAGACTTGCCACTGGTAGCTTTATCAGAAGACAACCAGGTATAACCTTATGTTTTTCATAAATTACAAAATGTAACAAAATGCTGATATAACTACAACTAAGAAATTAGAGTGTCTTATCGCTATTTTATTGTAGGTGTACCAGAAGGATACAGATTTAATCCTCCATTACAGGAAACATTCTTCAAAGATGATGCGAATCATGATCCGCAGTGGTCAGAACAGCAAATTATATCAGCAAATTTCAAGTTGAATAATATTACAATTGGAAAAGATGAAGTTGATATAATGCAACGTACCACACTTGTTGTATTTGAAATCCTTGAACGGGCCTGGGCTACTAGAAATTGTGCTTTAATAGATATGAAAATTGAATTTGGCATAGATGATACAGGTGAAATATTGGTAGCAGATATTATTGACAGTGATTCTTGGAGACTGTGGCCAGCTGGAGATAAAAGACTGATGAAGGACAAGCAGGTACTTTAATTGAATGATAGTTAATATATGTTTATTACATCTCATAACTGAACGGCTAACTGTTGAATGTGACATATAGGTACTGTTTCATATTGAAACGAATCGTGTGTTAACAGGTATATAGAAATTTATCTGTGGTTACCGATGATGACCTACAGACTGTCAAACGAAACTTTAAATGGGTTGCAGACCAGTTAGAGTATCTTACTCTGTCTCCTGGTCCATTAGTGGTTATTCTAATGGGTTCACCATCTGATGAAGAACATTGTAAAAAAATTGCAAAACATGCAGCATCATTTGGTCTTACAACGCAACTTAGAGTTTGCAGTGCTCATAAAGGCACAGCAGAAACACTGCGTATTTTAGCGGAATACGAAGGAACTGGAGAAAAGGTGAACTAGTACAGAAAGAAAAATTTTTTTTAATGGATATTGTCAATACAATTAAGTTTGAAATCCTTATTACCTTTGGTAATGAATACTTCCTATTGTACGTCTATTTTAATTTACGTAAATATCTATTTTAATGTACGTATTATAATCAGTTACATATCACTGACTACACTTTAGTTATTCAAGAATATTTTATGAAGCTTTCGATTCCTAAATACTTACAATTCCTACACTGTGTAGTGATATTACAATGTTAGGACTGTAATCCAAGATTGTAGTGACAGCATTATCAAAATATATATTGACCTATTTATCATTTAAGGAACCTTTATACAAACTGAATTGAAAAACACATGATAAAAGAAGTGATACTGATAAACGCATGGTGTTTATTTCCTAGTTATCACAAGTTTTTCTTGATGCTTGTAGGTGGTGCTGATCGCAGTAGCTGGCAGAAGCAATGGACTGGGTCCAGTACTCTCTGGAAATACTGTTTTGCCTGTCATAAATTGTCCTCCGTTTAAACCAGATAATATTGCTCAAGACTTGTGGTCATCTATTAATGTTCCTTCGGGTGAGTCAACAACTGAACTGTCACTTATTAGCTGAAGCTTGAAAATTGTTAAAGCCGGTATACTGATCTGTGTTAAATAGACAGTTGAAATGTAAGTTATGTTTGTAGGAATTGGATGTACAACAGTGGCATATCCTGAGAGTGCTGCACTCGCGGCAGCACAAATCCATGCTATTCATGATCATATGGTATGGTCTCGTCTAAGAGTAAAACAACTCACGACTTTTGTTGTTTTAAAACAAGCAGATGTAAAGTTACGGAGTCTTACCGTTTCTTAAAGAAATTGGAGAAGAGGAGATTAAAAAAATAAATAAGAAAAATAAAAGAGGAAATATTACTAATGATATTTAAGGTGTAATGTTCAGTGTATATCTTATTTGTGAATTACATTCAACGAGTAAATTTCAACAAAATGTACAGCACATATAAAAAATTATGCCTAACTAGAGTTACAATTTAATATACATATACAGTGATTAGAGTGTAAAAGTCATCTCACTCTATTTATAGATGTTCATGTTAGCACTATTTGTGTACACTGTATTATTGTTTGTACTTGTCATACTTTATTGGTTACAGATATACAATATCCACTTATTTCCATTTAAACAAATTTTTGAGTAATCCACAATGACTTTTATATTCTGCATTCCCAAAAGCCTAAAATAAAATAAGATTAACAGCCTATTTTATAAATTTGTGCATTTAGGAATCATTTATACTTGTTTCATTTACCTATTATTTCAATAACTTGTTATGCCAGACAAGTCAGCCCTCGCTGTTAAGTCGATAATTTGATTGCAAGCGTAAAAATTGTTATCTGTTAGATTGGTTTTGTTTTGCAAGTCCTTCAATCTCATCAATCTTCTTTGGACATTTATCAGATAATACCACAGGACCATCCCTTGTAATTAAGATATCATCCTCTATTCTAATTCCTAACCCATAAAAATCAGGAGGAGCAAGCTTATTCTTAGGGTTGATATAAACACCTGCAATAACCCAAAATATCATATATGAAAAGTATACTCAAATTAGCAATCATACTAGATTCACAGAACATTTTTTATAAACACGATTACCTGTTTAAGCAAAGCAAATTAGCTCATAAATCTATTGTTCATATTATAAAATTATATTGTTGAAGATGTGATTATAAATAAAATATTAAAATATAATGTTGTATGTTAATTTGTATACAAAATTATTTTATGTTTGCTATAAAAAAAGCGTCAATTATGCATGAAATCATGTGGAATTGGTACGTTGTCCGAAAGAAAAAGCCTCAAGTGCAAAGGGTTAAAGAGAAATAAATAAGGTACAAGTAACCTTCCTATAACACGGTGGTTAAGTGCCTAGAAAATGCAGTATTGTATGAAACTGTGTTATAGGATGCCGTGCTGTAGGAGGGCTACCTATAATTTGTTTTGGAACAAATTTAAAGTATAGAAGGAACATTATAATTGTCTCGTGCAATGTATGCACAGTCATACCAGGTTCAATAGTTATCACCATTCCAGGCTGAATAGGAATATTTCTAGAAATCTTTCCTGTATCATGTACATCCATCCCCAGGTAGTGACTTACATGGTGTGGGCAATAACTGTATGCCGCTGTTAATAATTTATCACCGCTTAAACTCTTTGGTATTAACCCAATTTCCTGTAATCGTTTACCTAATAATAGGCACATATTGTGAAATACTTGATCTAATGATGGCATGTCCATTAATTTTTGGATCATTGCTTCCTGTACATCAAGTATTAACTCGTATAAAACTCTCTGTTCTGGACTGAATGTACCATTAATTGGCCAAGTCCTTGTAATATCCGATGTATAACCATGGTACTCACATCCTGTAATGTCAGGAATGTGTGACTAATAAGTAGAGTCTCAATTTATCGTAATATTATAGACATATGCTTTACATACCTGCATCCATTAAAACCATATCTCCATCTTGAATTATTTGATTGTTATTAATGTAGTGGATTATATTTGCATTTTTTCCACCAGCGACTACCGGAGGATAAGCCAAAAATTCTGCACCATTCATCCGGCACTCGTAATCTACCGTAGCAAACAATTCATGCTCAGTCATTCCAGTTCTTGCTATCTGAATTGTTTTTTTTATCGCAGCAGAAGCAATTTCGCAACTTTTGTGCATTAGCGCTTGTTCGGAATTTGACTTTATTAATCGAATCTGATGAATTAGGCTTGCCGGTGACAGGAACCTTTCATTGTCGGATGCTTTAACTATTCCACATAACTTTCTATGTAAAGCAGCTTGTACCACATTGCTATTGTCGTACCAAACTATACTTTTTGTATGTTCATTTATAAATGAAGCAACAAACCGTTCAAACTCTGAAGCTGGAAGCGCTTGATCCATGCCAAACATTTCAGGTGCAATTTCTACGCCGGTTCTAGGGCCATCCCACATTTCTGAATGTTCATCTTTCTCCCTCATAAATAATGTTGAAAGACAATTTTCATTCTTCATTGTCATGACCAAAACTGTGTCTGGTTCTTGACATCCAGTAAGATACAAAAAATCTGTATTCTGACGAAAAACATATGGTATTTTGTCAGACATGTATACCTTGGATGCTGATGGAACAATCACTAGCGATTCGCCTACATGTTTTACGCTTGGATGTGATATAATCTTTTTCATCAACTCAATTCGTCTTCTTTTAAATTCTTGAAGCGTGACACCCGGGGTGATTTCACCATCTTTTATAAGATGGGGATGCGTCGATGATGTTGGTTGACCATGTAACGATGAGAGATTATTCTGCGTACATTCCTTTCTAATTAAATTATTTTCACAAGTTGCCACCGAATACTGTATTAATACCTGATGTGCTGAAACGATAATTAAAAGAATATTTCAAATTTTAATTGATTGATACAAGAGAAAAATCTATGCTGTGTAATACGAGAAAATAACCTTTAAAGTCTAAAGAATTATGTTATATTGTTTAAATTTGTCGTATTTCTCACCGAATTTATTAGGAATACATTTTACAAAGTATCGAAGAGAACAGAACATATTCCTTCGCTATTATCTAATAAAGAGGAAACGAAAAAAATATAACACAAATGATCGTTTCTATTTTGTTGTCACCAATTGATATCGATGGATACAACAAGTTCTCCGGTGTTCTCCGGTTTGTTGTAACATAACTGAACGTAGCTGGAATTGAACCCTGGTAGCAGCTTTTTGATAAGTTGGTAGCGGCTTTCGCATTCCGAATGTTGGCAACTTTAATCTAGGATAAAAAGATATTTTTCAACTGCACAACACGTGCTAATTTCGACTGTCCGAACGTAAGTATTTGTGCTGACGAATTTTACACACCGTAAATAAATGTAAACCCAAAGCATGGATTGTTGAAAACCTGAATCCCCACAAAGAACAGAAATTAAGTAGGTGGAGTTGGAGAAAACTGACCGTTTTGTTAATTCAATTGTACACGTATATTTTTATTAGCTTCAAGAAAACGGAAGGATTTCAAAAATATCGCATATAATATATACCATGCTTTACTACAATATGTTGGTTATCATTACTACACATTGATCATACATATGATATATTCATATAGACAGGTAACTTAAATTATGTAATTTCAAATAATTTACTTGAAAGTGGAACAAATCACCACTATATTATCATAAGATGCTATTTTCCAGATAAAATGGTGAGGCATAATAATCAGTTACCAGACAACATCCCACAACTTCAAAATCTTATTAAACGAGATCCTGAATCCTATAAAGAAGAAGTAAGTGTATTCGTTGAACATCAATGCTTAAATTTTTTTACCGATTCATTTGTGCATTCTACCATAACCCTTCACTGTATTATAAAGACAATTTCAATTGTCAGATAGTGTTCTATAGTTATGCATACAACAAATTCTCACATAAGTCTTTGAATATTTAAATTCTTTAAAATAATAAAGATTAATTATCTTGTTATAATGTTCTTGTAGTTTCTCCAGCAATATCAGCATTATCAGTCATTGCTGAAAGTGTTTCTTTTAGCACCAAACAAGTTTGACAGATATCTCGATGAGTTGGTTATATTCTTAGCACAGGTAAATTTAATTTTTCTTGATAAATTTCTATTGCATGTTTTGTGCCATTCTAGTTCGTGCATTAAAAAGTTTTTGTTAATCTGTTATTTTACATTTGTATTAAGTAACTTGTGCATCATATATGTTTCGCTTACAGGTATAACAATTACAAATTAACAACTGCATCAGTTGTAACTAATAAGTTGTAATACTTATAGGAATATCGCATACAGTTTATACATTATCAGTGTTAACTTTTGTTCGGTCATGGAAGCATTTCTAAGTAGTATCAGATCTAAAATTATATGTAGACAATCGGTGATAAAGCAATTGTATGCTTTAATTGGAAGCTCTGCCGATCCAATGCCTCAAAGTATATTTCTATACGGCCATGTTGCTACAGGAAAGTCTTTAGTAATCGAGACCTTACTTAAATATTTGAACTACAATTTCAGTATTGTGAGCTGTATAGAACAGTTTAAAGTTAAACATATGTATGAGCATATATTAAACGATTTGTGCACCATAAGTAACTCCAATGATCGTATAACAGTAGATGGTAAATGCGATACAATATTAGACTTTATAACACAATTAAAAAAAATTCATCAATGTGATGAACGCCCCATTGTAATTGTATTAGACAAATGTGATAGAGCAAGAAATATTGATTTTGCTTTCTTGCCTGCATTATTAAGATTAAGGGAACTCTCAAGTATTAATGTCTGTGTAATTTTGATAAGTGACATAGTATGGGAAAAATTTTATTCAAAAATAGGTATGTTGGAACCGATTAAAATATACTCTCCTCAATATACTCGAGATGAAGTTGCAGAAATATTATTGCTATATAAACAATGCAATTATGATGATGCTTTTTATAAAAATTATTTGAATCTTTTCCTTTCCGTATTCTTTAGATTTTGCAGAGATCTTAATGAACTTCGTTACATGGCTAAAGTAAACTTTGTTAAGTATATAGAGCCAATAGAAAAAGCACAATTGGGAAAAGATAATATTGCTGCATTATGGCGTAATATTTCAACAATTTTAAAATCCAATTTAGAGGTGATCTATCTTCGGGTATCAACAGAAGATTTTATAAAAAATACACCACTGTCGAAAGCTATTGAATCGACTACAACATTGGCATTAGGTTTTGAATTACCATTTTATGCAAAATATATGTTAATAGCGGCATTTCTTGCTTCCCATAATCCAGCAAAAGAAGATAGACGTTTGTTTATGAAACAAAGTCTCAAAAAACGAAAAACTGTTAAAAATAAGAGCAAATCTACATCACGTTTGAACTGTAATCCACATAGCTTTCCTATATCCAGAATGCTTGCTATTTTTTGTGCTATTCTTGAAGAAAAAATTGATTTAAATGCAAATGTACTTGCCCAGATACCCACAATGTGTCAGCTTGGTTTATTAGCTACTGTAGGAGATAATAATTTAGATGAGCCAAAATATAAATGTTCTGTAAGCTATGATTTCATTACAGTGATAGCTAAAACAGTTGGCTTTAATTTAAAAAATTATTTATGTAATTTCATAGATTGAATAGGAATTACAGTTACATATGTAGTTATATTAATGTATTGGCTTTTACTTTGTATACGTATATCAATGCATAAGTTATTTATTTTCTGTATATGTTAACTTTTTAACAAAAAGAACTAATTCATTAGAAGAATTAAAAATAGTAATTAATAATTATTTCAATTTAATTGTTAGTTGCTAATTTTTTCTTCAATGCAATATTATGTTACACATCCTTATTTATCCCACTAATGTTTTATATACATTGTAGATTATAATTGGTTTTTTCAGTTTTACTGCATTTGTAATTCTCATCAATACTATCATAAAATTTAATGATTATTTATTGCATAAAATAAAATTATTTATTTTATGTTATTTCATTTTGTTTCATTCATATTATGTACACCCTACTACATTACTGTTATTATCGATCTCTGTTAAATATCTATCCAAATTCTTCTAAATTAATTTTATTATTAGTTCTACAGTATTTGTTCAGATATATTTCTGTTACTGTAGGTGGCGCATTGTTATCCAGATAATCTAAAAACGTATCCGCAAGAAATTGTTAATATACTGCACACACACAATAGAGTATTGCACAATGAAATGCGAATGGTAAGCTATACGTTGTTAAAGAAAAACATACAGAGACTACAAGAGTTTACTAATAAAGCAATATATTTTTTTAGACATTCTGTAGGGCACTGATCCAGCTACGTAATAAATCCCTTTTAGAGCCTACTGTACTCCTTAGTTTGTTTTTTGAACTCTTAAGATGCCAAGATAAATCTTTAAGACATTTTCTCGAAACGCACATTATTACAGATATAAAAAATATCAATGCTAAGCATAGAAATGTTAAAATAAACACTGTTCTACAAAACTTTATGTATACAATGTTAATGGATTCTAATCCTAGAGCAGCAAAAATGTCAGTCGATATTATGATAGAATTGTATAAGAAAAATATCTGGAATGATACAAAGACTGTGAATGTCATAGCCACAGGTTGCTTTTCTAAATTTACAAAAGTATCTGTTGCTAGCCTGAGGTTTTTTATTGGGGTGGATCTTGAAGACAAAGAAAGTGACAACAGTGACAGTGATGATGAACCAAATGTGAAAGAAATTGTCATGGCTAATAAAGTGAACAAGAAAACAAAGAAACGTGAGAAACAATTAAAAAAAATTAAGCAATTGTTGATAGTACGTTTATATTCATACATTTATTAATTTATTTAATTTTTCATTAGCGAATGTAATGAAATGTCAAACTTTACTTTTGCACTTTTCTGTAATTACAGAAATCGAAGAAGAAGAAGTGTAAAGCACCGCAATTTAATTTTTCGGCATTACATTTAATTCACGATGCACAGAGTTTTGCAGAAAAACTTTTCAAGCAAATGGAGAGTAATAATGATAAATTTGAAGTTAAAATTATAACGTTAGATGTTATTTCTAGACTAATTGGTTTACATAACTTATTTCTTTTTAATTTCTATCCATATTTGCAACGTTTTCTTCAGCCGCATCAAAGAGGTAATCAGAGTTAACAATACCATTAAAATTTAATATTATATATAATATTCTTTATTCATACCTTATATGTTTTTAGATGTAACAAAATTATTACAATTTGTTGCTCAGGCTTGTCACGAATTAGTGCCACCAGATATATTAACACCAGTACTAAAAACTATAGTAAATAATTTTGTCACCGAGAGAAATTCAGCAGATGTTATGGCTATTGGGTAAATTATATTCTGTTTTAATGTTTTAATGTTTAATACTTTTGTATAATATAATTTTGCTTAATATTTGCAGTTTAAATGCTGTTCGCGAAATGTGCGCACGGTGTCCACTTGTTATGAACGCAGACTTACTGCAAGATTTGACACAATATAAGCATTATAAAGAACGCAGTGTAATGATGGCTGCGAGATCCTTAATTACTTTGTTTAGGCAAACAATGCCAGATTTATTACATAAAAAAGACAGAGGGCGGCCTACGCAATCTCAAGCTACATTAGAAGTACCACAATATGGACAGGTATTAAGTAAAGATTTCATACCAGGAGCAGAAGTCTTACTTAATGACAGTGTACAAGAAACTTCAGACGCAGATGCAGCAGATGATGATAGTGTAAGTGCATGAATTTATGTTTATCATAATATCTGGCATCGTGTTAACAATTTCTTTATTAAAGGACGATGAATGGGAAAATGTAAGTCACAGCGACGATGAAGATCTTATGGATAATCTAAATAATAGTGATGATACTGATACTGCTTGTCTCCATGAAGAAAGTAACACTGATATAAATACAGAAAGTAATGCTAAGGGCATGTCAAAACAAAAATGTGATGCATCACTGGGGCAGTCAACAGAAATTTTAAATGAAAATGATGGATCATCCAAGCATAAAAAGAAGTGTGAAGTGGAAGTTGAAAAGCAAGTAAAGGCATCGCTAATTTCAGTTGAACGTTTACTTACGGATGAAGATTTTAAAAAAATTGATACAGCTTTAATGAAAGAACAAGTATCATATGCCAAACGTGGTGTAAAAAGGCCCAATACAGATAGTAATGATCGGGGGGAATTAGTGAAACTCGAAAACATTGAGCACATATATAAAAAACGAAAACATGATAAGCAAGCTCGAGTAGAAAGTATAAAGGTATATTAGATATAATATTTTAGTTGTAAGATAAAAAGGAGTGCAGGTTTTAGAATACTTTTTTCCATTACAGAAAGGGCAAGAAGGAAGAGAAAAGTTTGGCTATAAAGACGGTCGACAAAACCCTTTATGCAGCAAGACGAATCGAGAAAAGAGAAAGACAAAGGCATTTCAAATGTTGAAGCACAAGATTAAAGGAAAAATGAAACGATCTTTTAAAGATAAACAGATTGCTCTTCGAAACCATTTATTGAAACAGAGAAGAATGAAATAAAATAGTTTTTACTTTCAAATTTATGGTTGTTGTATCCATTTTTGCGGCTTACACAGCCACCATCGCGATAAGCGTGTATGCATAAACGCGTGTACCACTTGCATTCTAAATTGTGGAAAAACTGCTGAACGGATCGGGATGAAGTTTTGCAGTGAAATCAAGTATATAACAATCTGATAAAAGTAAACTTTGTTTGCCGTCATCTTCGACAGTTTCGAAATGGCGGGAAATTCTAATTTCAAACATTTGACCCTTTGCGGACGAGCATCACCTTTGACGAGAGATGTTGGCGCGCGCAGTTGAGAAAATATTTTTTTTTTTTTCCGTGTTTTTGGACTTCAGCTTATGAGCCTTGACCACCAAGATTAACCTTGAGAAAATATACCATGCTGAAATTTTGCGTTATAAAAACTAAAACTTTATTGAGGAGCAACGGTACTCAAGCCAAGGTAACGAAAAAAAAAGACATATTTTGTTCCGAATAAAAGGAATAGTATGGAGAGTTACGAGATTTCATCAAGAAAATAGACGAGTCGCGGTCACCGGCGATTACTCGGCCTGCTATTTGCTGCTATTGGCTGTTGGCAGGGGACGCCGACTTTGCTTTTCGGTGTAGATCGTGTGATGACTGTTCGAGATGTGTAGCGCCGCATCACAGCAAGCAAGATGTACTATTCTAGTGAACGAGCAGTCACTACCCTTTGTTACTTCTCTTGTTAGTTCAATGTTCATTGTAGAACAATTCATGTTTGTATTTACCGGTGAATTCTAAATATGCGATTAATAATTTATTAACTGTTTCTCGTGCACACCAAGACTTATATTATTTCAAGGAAAAATTGAATAAACATATACTTAAAAGTGTCATGTACGTAAAATGTGTATTTATTCGTGTGTTTATACGCAAAGGTTATAACCTCTTCGTTTTTTGCCATGTTACAGATTTATTATTTAGAATGTATGAATTCTGCCCACTGTGTACGAAAAAGGGATTGAAAAGGAAACTGAAAGCTATGCAAATAAATTTGCGAGAGGCAGTATGGATGTGTGAAACAGAGGAGGTAATTAAATTAAATTTTAGTTGCTTAATACGTTACAAAATAATTGAACTTGCGTTGCCATTAAATTCATGCTACTTAGAATATGTAGTTTTTAAACACAACCACAAAGGGAATGAGTTATATTTTTGTTCAAAAGAACATTGGTATGCGCATGTTTTAGTGCTTATGGCCAATTGGATACAAAGAGACTATATTTGTCTCAAGGATGGTTGGAAAAGAACCTTCTTCTTATTGGGACTATGGGAAACCAGCTATACCAAAGCTAACCATGGTATTGCCAGTGTCTCTTGAATTATCCATGTATACTCCACCTGTTACTCCCTGTGATATGCCAGAAACAGCTCCAAAAGAAGACACATCTCAAGATGCTTTGTTAATAACTCAATTATCCAATTATAGAAATATCAATCATAGTATTACAGAAAATACAAGTAATAAAATCACACATGAAAATCTCGAAGAAGACACTAATAAACTTGTACATATAAGTACTTTGGAAGAATCTTTTGTTGATGAAAGAAGTAAAAGATTCTGCATACAGAATAATACAGAACCCGAAATTGTATTAAATGATCATATTCATATTGCACACAAGGGAAATGTATCCTCTAATCCTGAGTTTCCATCATATGATGTAAACCTATTGTATAAAGGAAGTCAATTATCAAATGGTATAAAGGAAAATGTTACAGATATATTAGAATATAGCAAATATAATACTACAAGTACACAAAACGTGGCAAATCAAAACAGTATTCCTATAACGATAAGTGCATGGCAATCGGAGCCCGATGCAAAGACTTTAATGCAGTCCAAATGCCAAGAGAATATTAAATGTGACAAAAATTTAATGAATAACCATTTTAGTATTGAAGAACATAATACTTCAGATAATACATCACAAGTAAGTAACTGTCATAGGCTCAAACCAGATCACATCGTTAGCAATCCAAAAAGTAATCAAATGACAGTAGTTGGCGTTAAGAAGTTGAAAAAAGCAGATACTAATTTACAAAATGATGTACATGTGGTTTCTGTAACTGAAGGACAAAACAAAATTAATGGAATGAAATTAAAGGGCTTACCCTCTGTGAAGTATGACATACCTGTGAATGTAATATCCCAAGTAAGAGCACCTAATGCAAGTTCTATAATGAACGCTGAAAGAAACTTATCAGTTAATGGATTAAATACCTTTAAACAAATGAGCTCTATAAAGGGAAATGCATGCTTAAAGCAAAATCATATATCGCAAAACAAGCAGTACGCGAAGTTCAGCTTTAATGCTGTAAAGAAAAAATTAAAAGTTTCACCTTGTAATGATAGTAATCAAGTAAAGAGTTTGAGGCTCACATCTGACAAGGCTGTTAATTGTATAAATAAAATTGTACCAGTAATTGCAACTAATCCTGATGAGGGAAGTGCAGATTTAAAGTCTAATGTGAATTTGAGTACTAATAATAGAACACATACAAATAATACTAACACGACCACAGATACCACTGATGAAACCAAAAAAATGACCATCGATGCTCTGTTAGATGACTTTTTAGACAGTTACAATGTGTCGGAAACTATAAATGACGATTGGTTACGTTCCTTGTTGTAATCAAGTTGTTTCATAATTTGCCTTTCTGTATGGATTGTATGTGTATGTTCTCGAAACTTGTATAGTTATTTGTGATATAAAAGAATTTAGCTGCTGTGTTTATACTGTAAAAGAAACTATGTGATCGGGTGGGAACATATTCAAATTAATGCAATAGATCAGAAATGTAGGGATAAGTTCTGGAATCAGTCGTGCAATACATTGAACTCTGTTATGAACAATGTTGTTTTATTACAAAAGGACACCAGTAATTCACTGATTATTTCCAATTGGAAATATAGTATTATTATTGTTTTATGTAACTGGTTGTATATATTTGTGAGAATGGTTAATTTACGCACATATGCATTCATTTTGTACGTAAAAAACATTAAAATCGTTTTTGAATATATTTATTAAATTGAAACATTACAATAGATTTTGACAATTAAATTTAGATAATATCATCGAGGAGGGATGTCCAAAAGGGTCAGCGCTTATGCGTCTAGGGATTTGAACTCCATAAATTCTATTGATCGAATAGGACACTGCAATTATCTCCGGGACACGGCAAAACGGCTCCTGCAAACCCATGAGCGATAACCAATCTACCCTATGTCTCGTATGTGCTGGAACCTTACAATTACCTTTCGAGACGTTCCCGCGACATTCGAATGTGCAGTGCGACCTCTATAGAACCCAATAGAACGTTTCGAGACGTTGACGTGCTGTGTGGGTAAATGCATTAAATAAATGTGTTCGTACATACGATTTTATAACGGTAAACTATATTTATTAGACATACCATATCTAATAAATATCGTATCAATGGAACGTTAATACGTTTATTTTCACTATACTATCTACTTTTATCGTATACTGTCGTTTGGCAAAAAAACGTAGTGAAATTTTTGTATTGACTCGTCAGCTCTAGCGCCATCGCTCACTTTATGTCTTCACTTCAGATTGCTCTCAACTTCAGCTGCAGTAGATCGTAACATATATATTAGAGAAGCCATTGAACAACGGGTAGACGAGTGTTGAATTACTTGTGGAAGTAGTCAGTAAGACGAGAATTTTATAATGAGGGAGCGCAAGTTGTGCTTATATGCGCCATAAGAACCTCGCATGCAAAGGAGTTCCGAAGAGTTTTGGATTGACCGATGTGTCAAGGAGCTGCAGCTCCATCCGTCTGGGCATCACTGCTGAGACATTGACTCAATATCGTGGCATGTTCTCACGGCGCACAAATAATCCGAAGGTTGAGAACCTCTTATTTTTGTACATTAGACTTTATAATTTTCAAAAATGAATTTCTTGAGCGAAAATATTCAAAGATATCACAAATCTACCCGTGTCATATATTACATATATGTATCAGTACCAAGGTGTTTTCTAAGATGAGGGTTAATAGCATAATGATGTAGAAAAGATCTATTTGTGAAAAGTTAACAATTAAAATTAAGTTTATACATTACACGTACTATTATATATTATGCACTTGTGCGTCTAACGAGGTTTCCAGAAATCTGTATCGCAATTCTACTTAAGCGGTATATGCTGTCCGAGACTTGCGATCCAAGATTTACATCGGTATATATTTACTAAAACAAACGTTTATTCTGTAACTTGTATTAACATTCACTGAGTTTATTTACGGTAACTTTTATAGGTAATCTACAACGAAGAAGTTTAATATCTATGGAACAATGAATTCAGGATATTTTGGATTACCACTTAATATGGATAGAGTATGCAGAATTTGTCTGACGGAAGGAACAAATTTGTCACCAATTTTTTGCACCGACCAAGAAGTAGATGATTTCTCCGGATTACCACAAAAAATACAGATCTGCGGATCCATTGACATCCATGAACAAGATGGATTACCTTCTTTGATCTGCGACGTTTGCATCTACAAAGCCAGTGTCGCTCACGAATTTCGACAGCAGTGCCAGCATTCGGATGCTAGGTTACGAATGTATTACAATAAACCTGCAAAGTGTAATGTTGCGGTAAATATAATATAATATATATAAGCATTATTATGCATGTGTTGCTACATGTTAACATATATGATTTCTTAGGATTCCTATACACAGACGGAGCTTCAAACAAGGATAGTCTTAGTAAAAAAGCCTTCTGAGCCAGAGGAAAGTTATTTTACGAAAGAAGAAGATCAGGTGCCATCGGATTCTCAAGACTTTGTACAAGAAAGTGACTCGTATTCTAGAAGTGAAGCAAATCTTAGTGCTAGTCAGATTGATATACAAGATGAAAAGCTTTTCATGTGTGCTATTGGTTTTGAAGCCCCAAAAAGCATCGGCAAGACACCATGTTCGTCTAATGGTATTCATCAGACACATACTATTGAATCAATATCTGAACCGAATATCCAGGATTCATCCATCATTGCAAATATTCAATCGAAACCAAATGAACAACTTCCTGCTGAAAGAGAAATCGATGAAAATTGTAAAGAACAAGCCGAGAAATCTCTTGATGATACATCAAGTGATAATATTGACATAAAAGAGGCAGCACCACAAAAACGTAAATCATCAAGAAAAACAAAGTCTGTGCCTAATAAAATTTATAGCGAGGATGAAGCATGTGATAATTACTATGATTTAAGCAGTGATAGTCAAGATTCACAAGAATTAAAATTTAAATGTAAGATATGTTCTAAACGGTATGCAACGCAAAAGGGTTTAAAAAAGCATGCACTTGTACATGAAAAAAAACATAAATGTAATATATGTCTAAAGATGTTTTATAAAGAGGAAAATATGGAGAAACATAAAAAAATACATGCTTCTAAACCTCATGCTTGTCAATTATGTCACGCGTGCTTTTCAAAACCTCAGAGTTTGGTGCGGCATCTAAAATCCCACACTGAGAAAGTTAATAATATGATAAAACAAATAAATACGGATGAACAAAAAAATGATAAGGAGCCCAAGAAGGAATTAAAA
Organism: Tiphia femorata; assembly: GCA_944319695.1. Classification (NCBI taxonomy): domain Eukaryota; kingdom Metazoa; phylum Arthropoda; class Insecta; order Hymenoptera; family Tiphiidae; genus Tiphia; species Tiphia femorata. Next base: position 7,808,366 of record OX090899.1, read on the forward strand.
AGTGAAGAGGATACGGATGATGAAAGTGGTACTATGAATGAAGCAGATGAATTTGAGAATGCACCAGAATTATATAAATGTGAAATTTGTGGTCAATATTGCTCCTCCCTAAAAAATCTAAAAAGGCACACTCTTGTGCATGGAGATAAAAAGTATTCCTGTACAGTATGTAAAAAATGGTTTTTCAGGCCTGATACTTTAAAAAAGCATGCAGAGAAACATGGTCATGGACTTCTAGATAACTTAGTAGATGATAATAAATTATTTGATTCCGATGACGATCCTTTCCCAGATACTACTAATAATGCACTCCCCGAAAGTGATAATGTTAAAAAGGAGGATAGCGACGAAGATGGGTCTGGAGAATACAAGTGCCAACATTGTGATAAAATTATGGCAACTAAAAAAGGCCTTCGACGTCATGTATCCATGCACAAGCCCAAAGCTGAACCAGTAACATGTGAAATTTGTAAAAAAGTTTGTGCTAGTCAGGCACGTTTAGCCCTTCACCAGAGGACACACAAACCTAAAGAAAAAGTTCCACGAGAATATTTGTGTCATATTTGCAGTAAAGTGTATCCAAGTAATTCTTCTTTGACGTATCACATGAGAACTCACACAGGAGTAAAACCACATGTATGTAAAACATGTAATAGTGGATTTACAACGACTACAAGCTTGGCAAATCATATTCGTATACATACAGGAGATAAGCCATTTGTATGTCATGTTTGTAGTGCAGCATTTGCTGTTAGCTCTGCATTCAGGCGGCATTTAACACGACATACAGGCGAGGCCAATTATCTCTGTAAAACATGCGGTAAAGCATTTAAAAGGCTTAGCACATTAAAGGAACACACGTATACTCATTCGGGAGAAAAACCATATGTGTGTAAAACATGTGGTGCTGCATATAGCCATAGTGGTAGCTTATTTGCACACCAAAAACGCTGTCGTGCTCAATATGGGGAAATGGTTGTAGACGATCATCATCACACAGTGGCACATCACATTCATGTGAACAATGTACAATCTGCAGTAAGATCTCTTGCAGTGATAGGCCAAATGTTTTAAGCAACTATGTTGTCGTATAAAGACTGTCACCTTAACTTATATCAAAAGATAACAGTACAGGCAAAACTTGCTGCAGCTGTACTACTAATAAATATTATTCATTGTACATATACGTATAGGCAGCTTTTTATAAAGGAAAAATATTCTTTCCATACTCTAGTTTTAATACTACTACTGTCAAAACTAGTGCTTTGTTTTATTGCAAAAAACCATTCCTAAATTTTAATTGCTTAAACGGTATACCAGTGTGTAAGAAACAGGTGGGTATGTGCTTAGTATAATTACATAAATCTACCACACAATATTTTTTGTATACGCAAAAGCATCCTCATTTTTTGCATAATAAAACAAGTGTACACTTACCGATGTATATTACTGTGTGTTTTTATTGTGTATATAAACATACAAGTACATACACATTGGAATTACTTAAAATGCTGGTAAATAGACTTGTATTATATTTAGAAAAGAGCAAGAGTTAAACTCTCTTATACACCCAATTACAGTTAAAAGTTGAACAACAGCTTACTGATTTTTATAATGACAATCAATGAAAGTACTTTGATGGTAGCAATGAGCAGCAAGTATAGCAATACATATTGATTTGCTCCGTGTGATCTGCTGCAATAAACTATTGTAGAAAATAAAGAGCAGTAAATAAAATTACATGTAGTATTTTTATTACTTGCAAAGCACTAGTTCAGACTGTCAAAGGAGGTGTTTATAGTAAGGAATATGATACACAAATATAATGAATGTACTCTAGTGAAAGATGTACAAACTATATAAACAATCTGTTATTATAAAGGCATAGTAGGAGAGAGACTGATAAACATCCATCTAGGTATTAATAATGCTACAAAACTTAAGTATCTACACTTCAAACATTTATGTAATATCATACATTTTATAATGGCATTGCTGTATTACTATAAGTTTTTATATTATCAGTTTAAGTATTATGTATTTTTCAGTCCACAATATATTTACTATTTAATTGATTATAGTCCTGATATTCAAAAATATATTATTTTAAATACTGCACAAAAATGTAGTAAAGTATAATATGGTAATCCACAATATCATTACATTTTCCAAATTTGCTCATTTTTAAAATCTGTTAAGATATATGTATACCTGCATACATTATTCATTTACATTAAACGCATAATGTAGGAATTAATAATATACAATAAAATTACTCAAGTAAATTAATTACAAATTTATATGTAATGTAGAAAAATCATTAAGTATTTTGTTACATTCATATATCATATTTGCTCAGTACAAAATATATGATCTTTAATAAAAATACCTCATAATATTGTATCAGTATTTCAGAGTGTTGTACATTTAACAAATATAACAGACATATTTTATCCTGAAATAACGTACATTTTGTAAGTTTCAATCTGTACAGCAAATACATGTTGACAGGAAAGCACATTGCCAAGTTCAGGCCATTGTCGAAAGTAATTACTGTTTAGATGTGTTGTAGGTTGTGTAAATAGTAAATAAAATAGTTTACAGTTTGTAAATACTGTAAAAATAAAAAAGTCAATTTCTTAATTTCGCATTAAAGATTTATAAAATAATAATATGATTAATCTATTTTGTGAATGCTAAAGATAAAATGATTAAATGAGATAGAGTAAATATATTTTATCATCAACATATTCAAAATTGACATAAGGAAAATACAAGATTGTTCGTGTAATTTGCAGTACATTGTAAAAATTAAATATTTCAACTGGTAAAGTTTCATTCAAATTCATAATAGTAATAATATACAAATAGCTTCACTCTAAAATTGCACAAATATGAGCAATGTGTTAAATCTTAGTTTTTCAATTGTATTTGCTTAATCGCTTATAACGTCGCCAAACAGATTGTCTTGTCCTGTTTAGAACTTTTGCTAAATCCGAAAATTGCGTTGCCTCATTAACATTCGGATTATCTTCTAAATAACTTAGTATTATGTCATCTTCTGCAGCAGAATATCTAAATAAAAAAACAAATTTTCTTAAAAATAAATCGCACACAAATTTTGAAAGTATACTATACGTACCGGTCTATATAATGATTACGAAAAAGAAGTCTAAATCTAAAGTATACATTATTCAGAGATCGCTCTGGTAAGCCATCCGCTAAGAACTGTACAAATCGGATTATGTGCCGTTTAGGTTTATTGTACCACCAAACTCCTTCTTGTTGTAGGTTTATAAATGGATAAACTAAAGTGTGTTTCCAGTTATGCATCTGTATTATAGTAATATATACTGCTATTACAATAGGTTTTAATTATAGATATATAAATATATGAACGTAAATAAAACTACTAATCGTTACAAATATGGGGTATAAATAACAGATACATATTTTTTATACCTGGCAGAATACGTTCCAGTTATTAATAATTATTTGGTCTTCTTCAGGCGCAAATGGACCTCGTTTCATTGTAATAATATTATTGAATTTTTCTCTAATTTCCTTAGAAGGTACTTTAGTTATTTTCTGTTCAAGTTGATGTTGCGGTGGTACTTCATGTCGTAAAATTATTTTTAAATTGTATAAACGCTGAAGAAAACAATACATAATTAGCGTATGAGGAGCAAGAATAATATTACTAACAGTATAATGAAGTCACCAAATGGTATCAATCGCATATACAAAACGTTACATATGAAATGAGTATGATACCGATTTATACTTTTCAGGTGCTTTCTCAGCTTCCTTTATACGATTTACTAATTTTGGAACATCATCAATTATTGTATGTTTATTAGATTCCGTGTCCGTAGAGGAATCATCATGATCAGATGATTCCATGTTTCAAAATTTAATTCTGCAAAAAATGGCAAATGAATTTTTGAAAAATAAAGTAAATAATTATATAGGAAAGCATGCACATATTCAAATAAACTAACCTCTGATTATTTTGCAATAGAAGTTAAACATTATACAGTAGTTAATACATTACATGAATCGGAAAGCGAATAGAGAAATTGAAATACAGCTCAGTATTCTTTCCAAATAAACGTAAGCTGAAATTAAGCAGTTATCGAGGACAATAAATTAACCTATTTACGAAAACTGATGCTGTCTGAAAGGTCACTTTAGTCTGTTTCAACTACCTCAATAATCAGTTTTGAGGTAGTTTTTATAATGTTTCTCAATGTCCTTACCAATTTACACCAGCGTTGTGAAGGTTAATATTAGTATATGGAGCATGTAATCAACAGCTGATCATATTACACTGTACGAAGTGTGTGTATACTGACTGGTGGTGCTAGTACGTATTTATATAGTTCACATCACTCTTGTTGTCAGACGCTGTTGACTATTTTACATAGTACAAATATTTTAAGCATTATTGTTATATAGTCAAAGTAAATTCCCGAGAAGATTCATAATCAGTACAAGCTGGAAGACACTATTGTGTAAGGTAACACACGCAGTACGGATTTTTCTAATTTTTAGTAAAACTGAATTTTATTTGTAACTACTGTATATCTATAATGTTGTAATTGTTTCTTGTAATGGATTTCGCAAATATGACAATTAAATAATTACTGTTTTAGATAATGAAGTAATTTATTCGTGCAAAGTCAACCGGATTAAGTAAAGTTCAATACATTTTGCAAGACTGGATACAGTCAACACTAGAACCTATCCTAGGATTAATGAAAAACTATACAAGATGGCTTCGGCATCAAGTACAAGCGCAAGGAGTTTGTTTGTTGAATCAAAGATGCGGTTGGCTGACAGAGTACAAGTCAATGTTAATAATATTGCTTCATTGGCAAGACAAATTCAACGAGGGTCCCGAAGCAGCGATGTACAGATATATTCTTCTGCTTTTATGCTAATAAATAGATCTTGTTCTTGTTGAATTTTTTGGATCTTCGTCGTTATGTACATTTCAGATCTTAATGCATGCAGCGAAGAATTTTGCACAACAGGAACATGGATTAGAAACAACTGAGACAAATTTAAAGAAGCTTGCACTTGTTGCGACTCATTTAGAATATCAAATGGATGCAATTGAAAAGAGTTCTACAATGTTGGAGGAAGTCACAGAGCAAGTGCGAGCCATGCAAAGATGAAATGTTATGAACATGTAATCGTATAACAAATAACTCAGATACCTTTTTTTATTGGAAACAAAATAGTTTTTTTTTAAGAGAAGCAGTTCTATTAAGATGTATTGCGGATTAGTAATACTGTTAGCCTTATAGAAGATATATTATATTTGTTATAGCTGTTATTAAATTATGTTAAATGTATTAAGTATTCGTTAAACCTAAATAAATATGTAGCATATATTGTATGCTTTGCAAGATTTTCAAAAGGAGGATATAATAAAGAAAAAATAATAATTTCAAAAAGTGATATATGTGACAAATACAATTTTCAGCCAACAATGTAAGTTATGTCAAATTATCCGTTCTTTATTAAAGACAGTTAAAGTGTTACTTGCAGTCCAGAATGCTCCATTGTAATTTGCGAATAATATTGAAGACTAAAACTCAGTACACACTTGTTACAATACCACTACCATGCATTTTAATTAAAATTTCACTCTGACAACACATCCAGTTTCTTGTATATTTTAAAATGTTTTGAAACTATAACCTTGAACAATGAGTTTGCAATGAATTCTTTGTTTTAAATTTTAATGGTGTACTTAGTGGAGATTTGTTAAACTCAATAATTTTTATCTGTGGTAAAATTCAAAACAATATTTCAATCCAGTATTTATCAGGGATAAAGAATGTCATAATGGCCAGGGCGGTAAAGTAAGTGTACAGCTGGAATGGCACCTTCTGGAAAGTCATGTGCCATTGCTTCTGTTCCCGCACCTCGATCCATATACCGGACACGTACTCCAGTTCCTATAGCAGTACTCATGGCTATAATATGAATATGATCAGATTCTTTATACATCGGCTCCACTTCCTGTAAAAATTTTACGATAATATTTACACGATGACTGGAAAAGAATAGAGTTTGAAACCATTGTAAAAGCAGTTAAAATTATAACATTTACATAGCCGATTATAGCTTTAATTACTGTAAGCATTTGAACGGCATATCACATTTTGTTAGTAATACGATGCTAACCTGACGACAAAATTCTGTAATAGTACGTTCTCCTTCAATAAAGTGTTGATAAAAGTCGGATTCGCGTTGTAACTGACCAGACGTGATTAATCTAAGATACACAACTACATAATCGGAATAACCTTGCTGATTAAACAATTTATGTAGCTCCTTGTAACTAGAATCATTTCCAGCTCCTACTTTATCGATTACCTCCATGAACTAGAATAACAAAATAATATCAGATGGCTTCACAATTTCATATGCATTAATGTCGTTGCTTTGTGACGTGTACACAAGTTATATCTTACCGTGTCATGAAAATCTTCAATTGTAAATTGAGGAAATCCTAATGCTACAAGACTATCCTTGCTTTTTAAAGCAAGATTTCTAAATCTATCATATTCATTTTTATCCCCGATTATTTTCTCAAGGTAAGCGTAACTGAATGCTCTAAAGAAACAGTTGCCATCGGGCCTAGTTCTTCTAATATAGGAATATTTTCCACTTAAGGCTCTTGCTTTTAATAAATATACTTCATCTTCGGTATATTCTTGTTCTAAACTAGAAATAGGTTCCTTTTCCCCAACTAGTGCTATAGATTCTGAGATCTGAAATAAAATTAATCATTGCCAACGAAAAAGGAACACTGTTTAGACGAGCGCATTAAAATTGCATTTAAAATTAACTTGCATAAAAATATTTTGATCTATAAATAAATATTTGCTGGCGATACTTATAGAAATATTTATAATTTGTAACAAAGCGGTCAAATAGCAGAAGTAGGATATTGAATAGAAAGAATCAGAAAAAATTATCCGTTATCTGCAGATTACAAACAATTTCATAATAGCAAATAAAAAAAATAAATACTACACTTAAAATGTTGATAGGTACGATTGCCGGCGTGATTAACTTTATTCGTTACCAGCTTATATACGATAATTCATTAGTTTTCAGAAATCGATTTTCGCTAATATTACACGACATGCAAATTTTCGAGATAATATAAAAGTGATATTAACCTCCTTCTCGATACGTCGCTGTTGTTGGAGAATCAACTCATCTTGATTCACGTCTGCAATAAAGTAAGTGTGAGAGGAGGTACATTTAGATTTTTCAGTAAAGGAATGTATGCAAAAACCTGTATTTTCCACTGACTGTTCTCTGATGGGCTTGTCTTCCATATCTCAAGAGATTTTCATAAATTTCGAAACGACTGTCAAATTATCAGTCGTAAACAAAGGCCCGATGTCCATGTGGAAATTGAAATGATGTTTGCCGCTGTATATTTTCCAGTTATACATTGGTAGTATTGGACCCGACGTTGAAGTTAGGTATTTTATACAAAAAGTTTGGAAACATGTAAGGTTGGTCAGTATGCGTCTAAAAGTTTGAATTTGATAAAAAGGAGAAGGAAAATACACAAACCATGCGGAATCGTCTTACAATGTTGCAGTGGAAATTATACAGATGCGCGTGATCGAATGCTATATAACAATGTAAATTAAATCTAACGTGAGACAATTTCAAAAGTGACTCCAAGTGAAATATATAAACAAAACGAGAGTTATATCCATAAATGTATAGAAATAATTTAATTTTTGCTGAATAATATCTTGAAACTTTGAAAAATACAGACAGGTGAGTGGAGAATTTTACCCCAAAATGTAATCGTGCGTGATTGATTACTGTTTGCTTTCTGGACGAAAGAGATCTGAATATGCGAACGCGCCTTTCACTTTCGAAGCCCTGGGTTTCACAAATTGAAACAGCAATGCAAATGCAAACACGTGTTAACATTCTTCGATGCACATATATCGCTGTCATCGTCAATAGAATAAACTTCAAGCTTTCGATACATACCCTTGCGGTTAGGAAATAATGTAAAATGGAGCCGAACAATTTGGTCCAAAGCTCCTCTCATTTTCGCGATTTCTATTGGCTCTCGAGGTATTCCCGAGAAGAAAGCCTAGTGAGAACGGATCCCCAAAAGTAGAGTCAGTCGGCCACGGGTCGTTGAAAGGCCGACCGGGTCTCTAAAGCAGCAACCTCCAAGCGGTGAGACCTGGGCAACTGGTGTTATCTTCGATAGGCAATTCACAATGAGTTTTGCAAATGGAAGATCACACCAGGCTAATAGCTGCAGACCGCGACCGTGATAAAGTAGGTTACCGAAGGTAATCCAGCGACAGAAAGTGGGTAAAACAGCGTACATACTGTACTGGGAGGTGGTAAAGGGGTCAGCCAACCCCAAACGGGGGGGGGGGGCTATAGAATGGGCATCTCATGCGTTTTCTGCTTATTTTCCTGCGTATTCTGCATTTTCTGCATGTTTTCTGTACATTCTGAGCGTTTTCTGCATTTTATGCGTATTATGCACAGAAATGGATCAACAAATTTCACTGCGTTGAGCACCATATTGGCGTAACTACATAGCAAAGCAACATACTTTACATTACAAGTCTGTAAGTCAGTTGATTGAATAGAACACGTCAATTATTTCCGGGACCGAACGCTGTTTTATCCATTCTTTGTCACTGCATTACCTTCAGTGACTCATTGAGCATACTCGGTTGTGCTCATAGTATCCATAGTACTGTACTCCTCTCTCCTTGCTGCTTAGTTTCAATTTCAGCGCTTTGTTTTCTCCTATAGCAATTGTAAAGATAATGGATAATTGTTGCAAAAATGGGACAGTTCTTTATAAGATTTATTTCTTTTTCGAACACAAATAGATGGCAGCACTAGCACAGATATGACTTCTTGATGAGACTTCCGCTTATAGGTGGCGCCAGTTTGCCTGTTTCAGCTGCTGTACTTTGTTTCAGTTCGAGATTGATCGTTCAACGGAAAAATTGTTATGTTTTAAGTCACTTTCTTATATTTTTCTACATGGAGTATATTGAAGAATCTACATGAAAGTTTTCACCCCTTGGTCATACTACAGACGACAGATGCAGAATGAATTTAGCACACGACATAACCTTTGTTTGGAGACTTGGGTGAGCTTACGCATTTTATTATTTTCGTATCAGGTCCCTTGTTATAAAATCGTCACTGGTTTTGTCGTTACTGTTTGTCCATATCGGTAATCCTGTTTCTATATTCGTTTGCGTACCATAATTCGACAATGTTATTAACTGCAGATATTTGCATTACTCTTCGTATATCTGATTCTGTATCAATGCATGATACCAATGTGTATGCTTTTAAAATATATGTATTCACAAAAGTTTCTCTAGCTGGCGACAGGTTTATCATCTATCCGTTACATTTTGGAATATTTCACATCTTTTATTTATAAGTATTATTTCCGCGAATAATACGAAACAAAATATTTATTCCTCTAATTTCTTTGCCGAATGTCGCAACTTATACAAATACAAAATCACTGTAAATTACTATAAAACTTTGAAAGTTTTATATCGTTTTGAATAATTTATAATTTGCAATGACAATGAGGCGAATTCTAATAACAGACGTAGTTATTAACATTGTGGCGAGATGTATCCTCTGAAAGATAAAAAGGTACTGTCTTCGAGTGATCCTCACTTTTAAAGATTTCCGAAAAAGCTAAAGAAAAGTCTACCTTCTACACGTGTAACGTGTTTGAATAAAACTTCGTAATGAGCGGTACTAGCCAACGGAAGATGTTTGCAAATCATTAGCCCCATGTTGAACTTGTTCTCGAGACGAAGGGGAGACTGCAGCTTCATGCCGTCTCGTATTTTCACGGCGAGGCAGAAGAGGTATTAGACAATCGTAACTGTTCCATAATTACACAGTATGGTTTAACCGTAGTATTGTACTCACTTTTATGCGAACTCGCATAAACAAAAACATCCTAGGAGAAACCAATTCTCCACTTCTTTATCTTCTCACACTTTAATACATTTCAATAGAATTAACGTTCGTTCACGTGGATAAAAACGCACTATAACAATAAAATAAATTTTTGTTAAATTCGTTCTCTCTTTTCCATCACGTGTACTGTTAGGTACTGTCGGTTGTTTTCTACTAATTATTTGCCCTTTTTCTAGTTATTTCTACAGCTTGCGCGTTCATTTCTCCTCCGAAACCTACACTGAGAGAAAAGTATATGATATATCTAACTATAATGGCATAGTAACAAAATTATAGTTGGAAATATCATATTTATGGTAAATGTTACCATGATGTCGGTAATAATTGCGATAGAGGCATAGTATAACCAACTATATTATGTTTTTACCCAAAATTGTGGTTATTTCAACTAAAAATATAGTATGGTTGAAAATATATAATGGTAAGAAAAGTAACTATTTTATATAGTTAATATTACCATAATATTTCATACATATTGATAAAACTAACTATATTCACATAGCACATTTTACTATACATATGGTAACAAGAACAAAGGTAACAGTTAATAATATAACCATTTCTACAAATCGTTCATTCTACTATATTTTGTATGGTTAAGTGAACTATAAAAATATGTTTGACGCCAAATCTAACTATAAAATATAGTGAGATTATAGTAAACCCAACCATTTTTTTCTCTCAGTGTACTTATTGTTAGAGGGCGAGCCAAGTAAGTAAAACTAATATCACCGAGGAGAGGTCCGTCATTTTGTATTCCGTAAATGAATGCCTTCCCGTTCCCCGTGTTAATTCTCGCGGCGTAATCAGGGGGTCCAGGAGTCCCCGAGGAAAAGGAAGAAGCGAACGAATGCGAATAACAAGAGCCCTTCGTCTAGCGCGTGTCTTGATCCTGTTAACAGGATCAAGTCGGTAACCTGCGCGCGGATAACCGACAGCACCCTTGGATGAAGCTGCAAGTCGCATTTTGAGTATTCTCCGCCTTCATTCCACGTTCGAGAGCCGGGAAAATATGTTCAAGGAGCGATAAACATTGTTATCGTAATGCAAACTTGTTCGTTAACACGTTCCGTGTCACGTTAAACTTTCCATTAAGGCCACGTGTACCACCGGCGGTACATGCTGACGTATTTATTTAACACTAGAATTACCAAATTTGTCAACACGAGTGGTCAACAAAAGAAGTTTCAACATGAAAAGAAAAATTTGTAGTTCCATTGTTAAAGAGATATTCTTGTGAAAAATTGATGCAACCGGTACTTCTAGCGTTAATGCGCTAAAAATATGTATTTTATAACAAGTTTAAGACTCTATTAAATAGTAGAATGTATTTCGACCAAATGAATGTCCTTACATTGACCACGGTGTGGCAACTACTCTATGCAGGCCAATTATTTACGGTTTGACGGTGTAATAAAACATTGTGTGCTAATAAATCAATCCTTAGTGCATACATCGAATGGCCTGAATGAAAAGTCGAGCAAAAACGGCCGGACGCGGAACGTGTTAATTTACTTATCAATTGAAAGCTTTCTGCAAATGAAAGCAAATTTATACGCCCACTTTGATCAATTCTGTCGCATGTTTATCGTCACGTCGAATCCAATCGCTCGAATGAGACGCTTCTTCAAAAAGAAGAACGGTTTTTTTTAAATCATTTCTATCTAGGTATGATAAAATCATCGCGTGTGCAGGAGTTTATCGCGTTACAGTCGGCAGACGTTTGGCGTCGGGACGTCGATCTCCCACCATTAGGCCGATTCGTAATGCTCGGTGACGATATTTACATATGCATATCGTTTATCGAGGGAAAGGCTCCTGCCACCGGCCCGTAATATCCCACAGGACTTTCCATATATCCAAATCGCATTACCGCGCTGGCCGTGCGCCGCGCTAAGCTGCGCCCAGAACGATTTGATATGCGCGAGGATATAACCGAGTTAACAATCCGATATGACAGATGGTTGGACGGTGGAAGGACCGGGAATTCGCGTGGATCCGCATCCCGCTACGTCTAGATAGCAGCGATCGCGCAACTGGATAAATATCATCCGGCTTAAAGGTTCACATCGAATTTTGGCTAGCAGGTAGAGCCCGATGATATTCACCGCTAATTTTTATACTTGAGTGATACGGACAATTTGAAAATGTTAATTGCGGAGTTTACCTTTCCGGATACGAGATATAACGTGGCTGATACTGCTGGATTTTTTGTAGAGCTTCGGTACTGATGCGTGGAGTTTTAATGTTCCCGCTTCTGGCGATTATTCGGATAATTAGCACGCGCTCGTTGCGAAAATCGAAAAATAGTAGGAAATTACTTTGCTCGTTGAACCTTTAGAGAATGCTTTTTAATACATTCCGCGTATTTTGTTTTTAACAGGCAAGGTGTGTTAACGCTTCGCGTCACATTGGAACGTGGCGACGTTCTTTCGTTCCTCGAACGATGGCAAAAATTGAAAATAAATTTAATTCCGGGGTAACACGCTTAAAAAAGCGCGATTGAGGCAATAAGTTGGAAAATTTGACTTGGTAATTTGGGGGCGTGGTAACGACAAAAAACGTCGAATTATCAACGGTGATATTATTTCGTTCTCGTTTCGTTCGACTCTCTGGCTAGAATATTAAACGTTTCTCATTGTAACGCGGACTGGTAGTCGGCTCTCGAAAAGTTGACGGGCCGCGCGTATCGCGATTGCGCGTAATTAGATACCGTCGTGATATTTCCACAGCGTATTTTGATTTTACACGAATCTCTGGATTTATTCCCATTCTTTTCATCGGTCGCGCGTACAAATTAGTTTAGATTGATGCTAGAAAGTGTACGTCCTAAATAATATGGCGTTTATGGCAGTGATAGCAGTAACTAAAATTGCAGTGAAGACAATTGCGCAGTGAGAGTGAGTGAGAGAGTAACGTGTATTTTGTTATTTTTACCCTGACGATAATTTTCAACATTACAAGCACACACAATTGTGCTAATGAATGTAAAAGTGTCTATGTTAATAATTTCTCGAAATTAATTTCTCTACTTATGTAACCTCATCCATACGAAATTGAAATACAAGATCATTAATGAACCAAACTTTTCTAACTTAGACCACTTTCACAATTATCGGCACAATTATGTTTACGATTTCATCGTACCCTATAGAATGTCTACCTACATATACCAATTACGGTAAAAATACTTACAAGATGAATAATGGTGTTAACGATCAATTTATAGCAATTTTCTTTAAAAATTCGTTGCTTAAATACTACCATGGGGTAGCGAACGTCTTGCACCTTGCTTGCCATTATTCAATTCCTCGACTCTGTTAAACGTGCGCGTCAGAAAACTCGATTAAGAAACACTACGGATTTGAGACAAATCTCCACGTAGTTTCTCCGAAAAGCTTAGTGCCCTTTCTGCATAAAAACCACTCGATGCGAGGCCTCGTCCGGTACAATTGCCTCGATAATGACCCCTCGTTACTCGAGGCCCAAGGTATCTCGCAGTTTTTCCGCTGCGTGGGAGAGGAACTCGTTGGTCGCTCGAGCGAACGCGCTCTTTGACGAAAAAACCGCGAGAAAGAGGGAAACGAGGGTGAGTGGCTGACGCGTAAAAGGACGCCTGGCAGCGTCGCGCGCCCTTGAGGAATCCTTTCGAAGATTACCGACACTGGTGGAAGGAGGACGAAGAGAACTTAAAAAACATCTCGCGATTCTCTCTACCCGCCCCCGACTCGCGCCGAAATTCGTGGAAAAGAAACCGCGCGTCCCGCTCCTTTGCACTTTTTCGCTCTGTTCGTTCGCCGCCGCCCGCGCACCGTTCGTTGCTCCCGCAAACGTGTATTTACAACATTTTTACAGCTGCCTCGGTAATCGGTGTTGAAAAATTGCCGAACGTTCGGAGTGGGCGAGTTGGAGAGAGAGAGAGAGAGAGAGAGAGAGAGAGAGAGAGAGAGAGAGAGAGAGAGAGAGAGAAAGAGAGCAGAGAAACTGAAAAGGAGAGAGAAAGAGAGAAAGAAGGGAGGGTGAAGGTGGGGGTGGTGGTGGAAGTCTCCGAAGAGATCGATGGGAATCTCTTGGAAGGAGAGTCGTGGGTGCGACGACCCGCAGAACGGCAATACGGTAAAACGTAGTGCTCTCGAGAGTGGCCGATGGTTACTTTTATGCCCCGTAATTATACATTCGACTGGGCGCTTTTCGGACCACGGGGTTTTAGGGTTACATTTAGACCCGGCAAATCTACGGCTTAACTTTCGCACGTGTTTCTCCCACGACCCGGGCCGCCTCTGCTCGATTTTGCTTTTCTCTCGACCTCTCTCCTATTTCGTACCAACTCTTTTTCTCTTTCGAAACGATATATTTCAGGTTCACCGTGGGTAGTGAGTGCTCATCGTTGTTTAATCCTGTCAACCTGAAGAAGCACGCTTCTAAACAATTGGAGCATGGAACGGAGAGTTTCGCAATATGAAAGTTATGAAAAGTCAGTGAAGAGATTGTTTCTTTACTATTATTATCCGCGATAATAATTTGATGAATTTTTGAGAGGATCAGTCAAATGTTTCTTGCGAGAAGGAAATTCTCGATCCCTATCGTTCGATAGCTCGGAACACAGGGATATCATGCTTTACAGGACCTATCATCCTGGTACTTCGTACCTCGAAGTTTCTCCTCAAACTTCAACGCATCGATGCATCCTGGAAGTACGCTCCGAACGGATCGGAACTTCGCTCACCGTAGAATCGTGGGATCGTCCAGGCACAATCGGGCTACCATTCTAAATCGAAATCCTCCAGGAGAAACCTCGATGGGTTTACCCTTTCCCTTCTAACCTTCCTTCACCCTTCCAATCTCCTAGCACCTTCAAGAACACGGGTTTAGGTAACCACCGTGGCTCGCCTTAATTACGCGTATTTCCAATATGCAGGAGAATCTGATGCGCGTCGTCGATACCGTCCTCATTACCCTCGAAAGGACACGCGTGATGTTGATACGAGATCCAATCGCGTTAGAACTCTTGGTCGACGAGGATGCCTCAGCGTACAGGTGGCTCGCAGTTTAGAAATTTATTCCGCGGGGCGCGTCTTTCGTCCTCGGTGTGGCTCACTCGCTCGCGATAATTATTATTAGTACGGCCTGGAACCCTGTACTTACGGTGGACCCACTATTAGTACGAACACGCATCACCGTCCGGGCCCATTCTTACGGTTTATGGCCGCGTAAGTGATTTTCACCGTGAGCGTTCGCGGAAAGTAATCGGTAAATTGAGTACTTCGCGGGCGTGGATGAAGAAGAAGAAGACGTCATCGTCGAGGGTAAGGTGCGACGTTAACACGATGCTTCGAGTGTCGTCGAGGCTCACGAACGAGCTCGTTCTCTTTTTTAGCATCGTGAGAAAATGTGAGAACATTCGTTTTTTTTTCTCGTAGTTCGATGAATATTACGCGGGATATCTCATTACCTCGTAATTATCTCCGTAACGGAGATATCGTTTAATTTGTCGGCGCGCTTCTCCACTCTCTGTAATTGAATCGCGTGGCCACTTAAACTGCGACTGTTGGCAGTGGACGCGATTGTAAAGAGTAATCGTGCGAATGAAATATATAAAGCTCCTGTACTTTTGAAGCTGTAAAAGCGCCGTTTGAAACGTACAGATAAGCTGCTTCGCGAAAGTTCCAGTGGCAGGTCATTAAACAATCGTAAGGTAACCTTGTATGGCCCGTAGAGCTTCCTCTCGGCGAGTCTTTGAACTAAAATGCACGTTACCGAGGTTGTTCATTGAATTTACCATAAAACAAATTCATGCCGCATCCACGATAATACGCTTGCGCTTTATGCGCCTCGTCATGTTTTTTCGAATCCTGGATAAGCTTCGCGGCGCTATCCGACCTCACGACGACGGTAACGAAATAACGAGGAAATAATGATTATCGTAAACCGCGCGCGTATCGTATTTGTATCGGCTGAAAATCAAACATCGAAAGGAGTATTATTTATCACCGAGGCGAACGTATCATTTGCGGCGGAAATTTACGGTGATAATTAACGACATGAATGGAGAGATGAGAGAGAGAGAACATTTTTATTTTGAACGTTCGAGCGTCCGCGTTTAATCAAAATTTAAGACGCCCCTCAGAATGAAAGGTATCTCGCGTAAAACGATTTAACCTGTCGATCCGCATGCCCTTCGAATGAAACCCATCATCGGAAATCAACCTGGATCGAATCGTGTGGTACGCGTCGAACACGAAACCGGGCTCACCCTCTCCTTATTAGCTTCGTCTATGGGTCACACGAACGGTGATTAATGGATCGCGCGAAATCGTCGATAACGCGGGCGGCTCGTCTAGCGTGGAATTTGGCTGATGAATTGTTCTCACAATTATCATGATCTACGGTTTCGTGGATCCGAGAAACACGAAAGTCGGCTGGGGCTTCTTCGGTCCGGTTAATCTCTCTGTTCGGCGAACCCTTCACTTTGGTGTACCCTTCATTCCCTCTTTCTCACCACCTCGACTACTCTCCTGTTTCTCTACTCTTCTTTCCTCTTTCTACTCTTCTTCTGCTCACCTCGACTTCTCTTCCGTTTCTCTACTCTTCTTTCTCCCTTCTGTCTCCACCTTCGCGTGGCATCTACACACACCCACACACGAGAAGCTCGGACGATACTTTTCTGGGCGTCAAGAGAGGAGACGGGTTCTCTTCTCACCCCCATACGCCAGCTATCCCTAGCCCTTCTCGCTCGCCTTCTTACCTTCTCCTTCTGACCCGGTCCAACACTCCCCGACGGCGCGTCCCGGAGCAGAAATCTCGGAAACTTTTACGCTGCTTCGCGAAAACTATAATTATCCTTTGGGCTATGCGCTATGCAGTGAGTCGGTACGCACGTGATTGTGCGCTCTTCGAAGCCTCTCGAAACGCGATTACAGCGAGCTAAGGAGGAGAATAGGTGGAGGTGGAGGAACGTCTGAACGTCTTGGACGACCTCGACGCCCGCTACTGTTTCATTTGCTATGTTTTTTCTCCCACGATGAAGGAGAACGCTCGACCGTGTTAACGGACGTAACGCGGGAATTGCTTGGGGAGGGCTGGATTGGAAAAGAAGGACGAAGAGGAGAAATTGTAAATGTGGATGTAGACGTGCAGCATCCTGCCGTAAATCTGTCGCGTAACAATTTTGTGATACGTGACGATATGTTACATTACACCTTGTTTTTTAGGCACGACCGTAAAGGCTTATTCACGACTTATGCAATCGCTATCCTGAAAACCGTTTGGATGTGTGTGTGTGTCCGTGTATTCTCGATTTCGGAAAAACGGCTGAACCGATCGGGACGAAATTTGGCACAAAAATCAAGTACATTACTGTGAGTTCACAATAAGGTTTGTGAGCCGCCATCTTGAACCGGTACGGCGCGCGATAGAAGTAATATCTAGATGCTTACATACGTATGCACGTGTTTACATAATATTTTTTTCTTTTCGCAGAAGCCGGAGTAGAAAAATAGAGAATAATTATGTTAAGTAGAAGAAATCGCGATTTAGCATAGTGAGATAACAAATCCACTAATTCTAATGATTTCCCTTCGGGACGAGATCACCGCTGATCACCCTCGTTGTTCTTTGCGATTTAAAGTACAACAATTCATTATGTGGACCGTTCATTTTGAAAGTGGTGTAAGTCCATTAAAAAAAAAAAAAAATTCACTAGTTACACTAAACTAATCACAAATTATGTGACATCTCATTTTTAGGCACGACCGTAAAGGGAGTGTCTTATGCAATCGCCATCCTGAAAACCGTTCGTGTGTGTGTGTGTGTGTGTGTGTGTGTGTCCGTGTATATCCTCGATTTCGGAAAAACGGTTGAACCGATCGGGACGAAATTTGGCACAAAAATCAAGTACATTACTGTGAGTTCACAATAAGGTTTGTGAGCCGCCATCTTGAACCGGTACAAAATGGCGGCAAATTCAAATATCGAAAAATTCATATCTTTGGTACTATTCATTTGA
The DNA here is from genome assembly GCA_944319695.1 of Tiphia femorata. Lineage (NCBI taxonomy): Eukaryota > Metazoa > Arthropoda > Insecta > Hymenoptera > Tiphiidae > Tiphia > Tiphia femorata. Next base: position 7,826,415 of record OX090899.1, read on the forward strand.
TCCCGATAAAATTTTACACATACATGTACACGTATGCAATGGCAATTACTGGAAATTTTCAAATTTTTTGATTGGCCGAATCAAAAATGGCGGCTAATTCAAATCTTTAGTCCAGTATTCCGGCAAAACGATTGAACGGATCCGAACAAAATTTGGCATGTACATCGAGTATATACCCATTTGGTGCCACGAAGCTTTATGTACCGCCATCTTCAACCGTTTCGAAATTGTGGGAAATTTAAGTATGGAAACGTGAGTTACGCGGTCGTGCCTATGGCAGGAAGCGAAGCTTTTCTGCACTCGGTAAAGCGAGCGCGAAGCGCGAGCACCCGTCGATCGTGCCGACCACTAACCACCACTAGTTTTATCTGCTGTCTACTTTCACGTTTCTCGATTTTCTCATTCCTCCTCTTTATTATTTTCCAGCTAGCACTGACTCACGCACACTCTCATATTCTGCTCGAGACTACGCGAGAGCCACAAAATTGTGGTGGATTTCGTAAATTATTGAAACTGATTGGATTTGTTTATTATCGAAGTTAATCGAGACCTCTTTCTAGTTGATAAAGTTGCCTGCATTATAGTCACTCCTGAGAGCACCACACTCATTCAGATCTCCATTTAAAGGCGCGGTGTCATGCGTACGGTTTAAATTAGGGCTATAATCCCCGTGCCATCTGATAGGCCGCTCCTACCACGCTCCTCTCGCTATTTACCCATAGTATTTTAACCCTCGATTTGTCGTCAACAGCTTTCAAGTCCCTCGGGTATCCCACTATTTCGGGTCTTGTTCGTTGAATTGAGGGTGCGAGGGCGCCGCGAACCGATTAGCATCCTGAGAATCTTAGTGACGCTGAGAAAATAGTACGGCTCTTCTATCGTTGCTCCTTTCTGAATACTTCTGATCATTCTCTCTACGAATTCTTCGAAGAGGTTCCTCTTACTTGAATTGGATAATATTCACGATGCGTATTAGTTGAATTTGTTAGTCATCGTTTGCAGTTTTTAAGTTAATTTTTACAAAATTACGTCTAATGATCGTTGTCATATATAGAGACATTTCACTGAAGTTTATCTCGCAATAATTTAGACCCGTACGTTAGTTAAAATAGTTCAAGACTGCTCGATGAAGTGTGAAATGTCGTATCTACTACTTTAAGCTACACGAGACAATTCTTGAAGGAAGTGGGATGCCTAAGAGAGAAATATAATCTCGCATCGATCGCGCTTCCTTCGTGGATAGGAGTGGGTGCAACCAGTCGGAATATTTTGATAATTCTCTTTTTTGTGCGCGGTACTTCGCAGCGTGTAATGCGGAAGAGATCAAAGGCGTCAGTAGCACCTGTCCTCTAAACCCCCTCTTGTCATCCAGCGGGATTGCGCCAGGAGGCTGGGGATCACCGTGAATTCTCTCTCTCCCTTCCTCTCTCCTTGGTCTCCTCGATTTCTCGACTTTCTCTCTTTCTGGTCCTCTTTACCTGTCTCCATCTCCCGTCCCCCTTGTCTTCAGCGCGCTCGCCTTTCCTCTCGCTCTTTCGGCCTCTCCGTGAACACGTCTGCGCTTGTCAGTGCGTGCAGTTTGATCAGACTCTACTCGAGCTAGCAAGAGAGAGGAAGAGAAATGGAAACTGGCGGACATACACACGCACGGTCAGGTGGAATCAACGAGAGAGGCACGAAGAACGAGAGGGAGAGGGAGAGTTTGTGTGTAAGAGAGAGGGCAATTGCGCGGAGGAGAGGAACCACGAAAGGGAGATGCGAAGCTTGGATTAAATTGCAATTATCTTTATTGCGTGCACGAGCTATACCTCGGATCAGAGCGCAGGGCGGGGAGTACTGGCGGTAAAGTTTCCGGGTTGGCTGACGCGTTGAGCAAGAGAGAGGGGTCCTCAGTGGACAATACAGTTCTACGCACGAAGTTACACAGTTACGATTGTTTCGTTCGAGAATCGAGAATGGAGCCGTGTACCAGGTCTAGGCGATAGGTCGAGATATTGGAAGGATCGAATGCGTCATCTTAATGAGGAACCGCGAGATTTGGAGCGATGCTGGATCCCTATGAGCTAGGAGGCACGGTGCCACACGCGAGCCCGATGTGTACCCGTGGAGAGTCCGAACGACTTTGGCGGGTACAAGTCAAGCGTAAGGCCTAAGGGTCCCGGGGCCAAGGTACCCTAGAATTATCGCTAAACGTTATTGCCTAGCCTCTATAGATCTTGCGTATAAAATGCTAGGTTATCGTTGCCGCTCATCGTGTGGTTAGAAGCGAGGGTGGACTCTCTCCCGTGGGCCGTTGGATGCGGGCTACGAGAGGTGGTCTAGAATTTCGCTGAAAGCATTTCGTTGGATCCGTCCTCGGACCGTGTCGACCTCCCGAAAATCCTCGCAGTCTGACCTCTTGCCGTTGTCAAGGTTAGAGTGAATTGCGTACTTCGTACGTGGACGTCGCGAAACGATTCGAGAACCGTTTAGAATCCTATTCTTTCTTTTCTTCGTCGTGGGCTACCGGTTTCGATTGAGTTCTCGTCCTAACACGTAATAAAGTCTATCCTCTCTTTCTTTCATTGCTGTTAACTATCATTTGAGAATACTATCATTAGGTGAAAATTGATTTTCTACCCCGTCACGGGGTACCTTCGCGATTACCTTCTCCAAATTAATATATCGAAAGCGACTGTGTCCACTCGCTCGTAGTGCAACCAAGCGTTCGTATGCCCATTCATTTCTCTCCTGCCGTCGCACTTTCCTCCTATTTTCCTTCTAATCCAATCCGGCGCGTACACATATTTATCCACTTTGGGACACGAGCCAGCTACGTGGAGTACCACCGTCGACGATTAATTCAGAATATGCCGGGAGTAACTGGCGAGAGTGGTACAAGCCGCGACATTCGCGTCCACACGCTATCGCCGATCCTCGTTCGCGTTTCAGGGCAGGTTCGTGTCGCTTACACGCCGGCCGACGCACACCGGACGTTAATTTCTCTTTCCCCTCTTTCCGAGAAGATGCAAAGGTGGAGTGAGCTTTCATACGGAGGGGTGGGGGTGGCGGCGGTCGGCCGGTCCAAGCGAAACCCTTTGTCGTTGCGCGACAGCCAGCGGTTGGAGGGTATAATTCACCGTCGTGCCAGACTTTGAGCGCCGGGGTACAAAGGTCGAACCTGGCCTGGCATCATCCGAGGTACGCGCGTCCAAGCGCAATTACGGTATTTTGTGTAACCGACCACCACTCCGGCTCTACGATCGCGGACGTTACTTTCCGCGTGGTCTGTCAATAGCAGATGACTCGTAAACGGACGATACGTACGCGGATTGGCAGTAGCAACGTAACGTTTCCTCGATACTGTAACGCGAGGCTCTCGCGAAATAGGTGGATGAGAAATAAAGTGAAGGATTGTCGAATGTCGATAGGTATTGCAACGGAGGCTCGATACCCCAACTAGTCGCGTAATAAACGGAGACTACAGAACAAAAAAATTGAAGTTTGTTAATTGGAAAGTGGCAATGATTATTCGTATGTGTTGCCTTTTAGAGTGTTTAAGCTGACTTGGCAGCTTCTTTACTTACGTTTATACCGCAGCAACGCCATCGGCGTAATAATAATGACCATATACCGGGGATTGACTCGTAACAGTGTAATCGGATTTATGTTTTCTCTTGGTAAACGAATACGAGATATTGTACGAACAAATGTGTTGTTTATTCTTTCTCGCGTCGAGTGATTTTATCTGTATAAAGAAACCCGAGAAAAATGCTAAGAAGTAATACTGTACTTACGATTTTGTGCTTCGATGAAAATCAATCTTTCTCGTCGACACCCCTGGTGCTTGCGTCGCGTAAATGTAATTTCCGAAGATTATCCACGCAGAGCCGAAGTATTAATCGATTACGCGGTTCTCTATCCCCACGTGCGCGTAATACCGTGCCGCGACGAAGAAAGAAGGGGTTTTCTCATGGGACGTATGAGCCCCGTAAGCGAAGAGGACATTCTGACTGATTGTGGTTGCAACGATCTTGACATCTTCCAAGAATCTACACAGTCTCCACTTCTCCCTTTCTCACTGCCCCTACCTCTCGCATTTATTTAGGTGAACACATTTATTTCACTGGTTTCAGTAGCGAAGATTCTCCGCGTTCAGAGTGGTTACGATTTTACGTTTAAATAATTTGAACGGAGAAGGCAGCGGTTTAAACGGTTCCGAGTCTCTCTTCTATTTGGAGCGCGGAACTGGATCACCGTATTTTTTCATCTCGCTATTTTTCCCTCTCGTTAACACGTACGAGTAAACGCGCGCGTAAGCGATCGTTATGTATCGACCGACGAAACGACTCGTGAATTCACACTTTTCGAAGCACGTATTGGGCCATTGTTCGTGCTTATAAATTTCTCTGTACGAGTGGAAAGAATTTTTCGATACAATTATTCGATATCCACTTTTCGAAAATTCGTGTCGATGGTATAATTGCTGTGTAACAGTGAAACGTGTGTTAATAATGTCCATCACTTCGGGATTTTAAGACACTCGATAACGGTTTGTAACCTTAAATGTAACATTATGAGGTTAAAAAAATTATCTTTAATACGTTGCCAAATTACGTGTCGTTGTGAGAAGGATTTTGTGCGAAAGGCTGCTTCCTAATCGTAGGATTCGCTTTGCAGTGCACCGGGCTGTATAATTATCGAAGTTCGGAGGCCACGGTGCCACAGACATTTCATGGGCTGAGGTACGCTTCAGCGGACAAAGCTCCGAGTTGCCGCCGGTAATAGATCTTTCCGCCAAAATTTTCACGTTACAGTAAATATTCTCGTCTTCGTTCATCGCGCGAAGCAACGTAACGTAGAGATTGAAATCTGCCGTTCAAATTAACTTACTGCGAAATAGAATCTAAGCATTTCTATTAATAACTATTAAACATACCTTGGAACTAAAACCGCGATACAGGACAAGAATTTTTGTAATAAATTAATAAGATGTCTGTCTCTTGTTCGCCTAAACTATCTCAGCTATAACTCTTAATTTCAAAGATTACCTTAATCCCTTCAGACCTGATTTTTGCCTGCCAACAATTTCTCGTCACTTGATGTACCACCAATAATGTCACGTCTTTCGAATAAAATCGTACAGACAGAGATATTATACTACTAATCTATATTATATTATCAAAAGTATACCTAAAGGAAGGGCGTGCATGCGGTAGTACTCGCAATTTTAATATTTTAAGTTAGATATTGAAGTTCTAAGGCAGTGTACATTATGATGTGCACCAGGTCTGAAGGGTTTAAACTGCACATTTTCTTGACTCACTTCAATTTTTTATTAGATTCTCATTAGTGAGTATTCCAGTGACGTAAGCAACGTGAATACGGATTATTGTGACGAGTGGCACGGTACACGTATAAGTATGTACCTGTTGTGTCGGTATCGCTTTCACGGCTTACTTATGTATGTAGGAGAGAAGGCGGACGTGGAATCAGGGTTTTCGACAGATGGCCGGAATCTCAGACCTCGGGCCGTGAATGCGCGGCCAGTCGCAGTAGGAGGGGTGGCCCCAGACCTCACGATTTTACGCCCCCGGGCCAACCGCCGATGGAAAAGTTGCGCTCTCAGAGAGTGCTCCACTTTGTTTTTTTTGCCTGAGACATCGTGTGCCGGCTAGAAATTTCCGAAACATTTTCACCGTCGTTTCCATCTAACACGCTCCATCCACCTTCTCTATTCGTTTCTCTCATCCCTTCCATCAGCTTCCATCGCACGTTCTCCGCCACTTCTCCCTCTTCCAACGCATACTTTTTGCCTCTTGTCCTCGCGCACTTACTCCTCGTGTCTTTTCCTCTTGCCGTCTCTGGAAAAGGGCAAAAAATTTACTCGCACTCGCGCCCCGGTCTGGGCACCGTAAGCAGCGAATATACCATTTGCATGCACTTTACTTGCATTTGTTTGGTTCACTCAAGGGATTCATTGTATACCAGTCAATTGTTTGCGCGTTGTTTCTAGTCAGACGATAAGTTATCGAAGTTCGTTCCCTTTGGTGAATGGTCACTCCTGTAAATGCACGTGTTACTTTAATCGTTGACATTGCATCGTCCATAATTATAATCGTCGCAGATATTAGTTGAAAGGGAATCGTTAGGTGCGAGGATATTCGGCCAGCGGTTTCTTCAATTTCACAACGTATTTCGCTCTTTTTCTTCTACTCCCTTGGTCCACTCGTTCTCTGTGGATGGTCTTCAAATTTTCGTTCAATTATTGTACAAAGAAGGAGAGGATCCTCGGTTAGACCGCGAGGGTGGTCCCGCGGGTAAGGGCGGTGGGACTCTCAATTACCGAGAAAGTTTTACAGATTCACTTCCCAGCGGAGAGAAAAGGCGGCACTCTCCGCCCCGGTATTTATCTGAAATTAAAAGAAAAGCATTTTTCTTACGCTCCCGCGGTTTAAAACTTTTTCCTTTCAGAGAGCTTTCACCGCCCTCGCGGACGAGCCGTGAAACGAAGGTCCCTCTTCGGCCGAGGAAAAATACTCTGGTTATCTCGGCTTTGAGAAAGTTTATCACTCAGACTCCCAAGGGGGAAACAATGTTTTTATATTCTAATTACGGAAATTGAATTCGCTATTTGTAATTCGCGGGGAAAGGAAACTTGCGGAGCGAGGTAAGAAGCGGTAAGAAGTACGCCCGTACGATTTCCGTTGATGGAGAATTTCTGACTCGAAATCTTGAAGATGATGCGAATACTCGAGGAGCTGGTTTTCTCGACACGACGATAACACAAACGTGAGGAAGAGAGTCACTACGATCTGTTTGTCGTTACTGCGTGGAAACCTAATTGCAGAACGGAAGCAAAGCGAAGGAGACAAGTTTCGATTGTGTCCCTTTGTTCGATCGCAGATTGCAATAGTGTAGTTGACTGCCTCCTGTCGTCCGCGCAAGCTCGGACCGCACGTGCGCTGCGCTGAGAAACTCTAAAAATAGACGATCCTACCTAACGATTACCTCGCCTCGAATTTCGCAGTAATAAATTAACGCACGTGTCGCGACGTAATCGTTTATTATACCCGCCGCTGCTGTGAGCAACTTCGGGCCCGGTAATCGTTGGCAGTGCGCACTTACGATACTAGAATGTGGCGTTAGAAATGGTTTGTTTAGTAATATCGCTTTTTAGTGCCTCCCGGGCTCGTGCATTAATGGAACGAAGCGTATGGTTATGCGGGAACTGGTACGGTAATGTCACGGTGCAACGTCGTTGTCACCGTTGCAAAATTATTTTTATTCGTCCGCTCGCTTTATCCCGCTTACGAGCTGCTCGAGGAGGATTTAAAGAAAGACACGACATTGTGGGAGACGTCAGGCGAGATAATTGATTGGTAAGTTTCAAAACGAGCAATTGCGTTGTTCCCTCGTAATGGCAACATGAATTGTGATAGTGGCTAAATTATAACTGTGGAGTTGAATTTTTATTCTACTCGGACGTGTATTAATATCCTAGAAAACAGGGATATATTATACTCTCGTTGTACCGAGGGTCGGGTAAATATTACGGTGGCATTGTAGCTTGATTCTTATTATTGAAGTGTGCCTGATTGTAAGAGCATGAGCTTGTAAGTGGCAAATGATTTTCTACGAAGTAAGCTTCTTCTAAATTTTATTAATAGAAATTTCAGAGTTTCTTATTGAACGCTCTTGTGATTTGTCACTGAGCCGAATAAGTAGATACCGCGTCTTTTCGACGAGAATATAAAATGCGATGGATAGAGTCAAATATAAATTGGTAGTACTATCGGAGGGGTGCCGAGGTTTCGAATCGTAACGAAAATTGGTATGCTCACGTACGGTGGCCCATGTGGCGCACCAAACCGTCAATTTCAATTGTGATTTACTGTATCCGCTGCCTGCGCTGATATTATACGCCTCGATGCCTTAGGCAATACGGAAAACAAAATTTCAAGCGGGGTCTGGTTTATCCGTAAAACGAGGTAAGGAGGGGAGGGAATGAGACGCGGAAATTTCGTTAATTCTCCAGGAATGATGAACGAGTGAGGAAAAAACTTCGCTTCGTTATAATTATGGAAAAACTGTAAACCATGCGTCTTTCGATATTCCATTTGTTTCAGAAATTAATTCGTCGTAGCTGCGACACGTGGGTGCATTTAACGTTTATGAGGTTAACTGGCTGTGCAGCCCATGCCCGTACAATATACACCATCCACCGATTGTCTTAATTACATCATTATTTCGCCATAAACTTCGCAATTTCTCATGTCGCCCGGAGTCCTTAATTATAAGTTTACCTAGAATTTCGAGAGAAATGACGAACGGCACCGGCGATGATTGACGCGCGTTCCGCTTTATTCCGGCTTTCGAGGGCGACGCGTGCGTAACGTGAAATTTCCGTCAGCAGCGCGAGCTAGGATAAACTCGAACGGTGGAACAAATTCGAACGGCAGCAATCTAGAGCGTAACGTAACACGAAGATAGTCCAGGGTGTATCAGTCTGCTCCGCCGTGTTTCTCTCTATTTGAAATTTAGAAAGGAAATCGTAAAAGAGGGAATAAAGAAAGAAATAATATTTATTATGTCTTAAGGATTTGTTATACCTAGGCTCGTATTTCAGCGTGAACCATACTACAGAAAAGTACTTTATCCCCATTGCAATATGTTTCGCATCGAATAATTAAATAACGCACATTCAAAAGCGGATACAGTTTTTCTTCATTAAAGATACTATAAAGGTTATTGCAAGTGCGACATGCAAGTGGAAGTGATTGGTCGAAATGATCTGTATGTATGTAGGACGAAAATAACGAAAGGCGTAAGCAATGCAAGAATCTAACGAAACAAGTGAGTGGAAAAATGATATTTAGAAAAGAGGGACACGTGAATAGAGATAAAGAACGGGGCAAGCCAAAGTGAAGGATGCATGAAAACTGCTGGAGTCGAGCTGACGAAGAGGGAAGGAGAAAGAGTGAAGAAGAGAAGTGAAAGAGATTGGAGGATATGATACGCGTGTACGTAGGACGAAGAGCACGAGAGGCATAAACAATGCAAGTATCTAACGAAACGAGCGAAAGGAAGAAGGGGGTTCGAGCACTTGGCACGTAAGGCTCCCTGCGAGCCCACGTCCAATTACCAACTGGGCGCGTATCTTCATGGGGGGTCCTACACGCAATTGTTGTATTTCCCTATTGTTCCGCGGCGTGATTGGGCCCATTGTTTTTTTTCTCTCTCCTTGTAATTATCGGAAGGAGAGACAGACCGAGAAGCGGGACGAGGGAGACTGAGATCAACTTTGCGCTCAGTTGGCCAGACACGTCGATAGGTCGAAGGAGATAGCGAGCATATTTGTTTCCTGCGCGGAGGAAAGGGTCGCGGTACTCGGAGAACCGTGAATTCTAATAATTAGTCGCGTGTTCGCGCAGAAATTGATAAATGATTGTTTATGTGACGGCAAAATCTTCTTTCCTTTTCCCTTCCTTTTTATTGCCTCCTTTCGTTCCAAACAATTTTTCTATCATGCGTCACGCTTCACGCCCGTGGTCTTTATCGTCGTTTCGAGTTCTCGTCACGCGAAACCGATAATCGTGTTCAGATTCGAGGAACGAAGTCGATGAAATTCACATTCCATTGGCATTAAATCGAACCTTTTCTAGAATCGCGTTCACTGCGCCGCCAAAACACGGGGGCGCCAGCCCTCTGTGCTTCCCGTCGGCATGCGGAGATGCGGTTTTTTTTTTCCCTCCCTCCCTACGATTGCATTTTGTTACTCGTCTGTGATTCTACCGATCGTCCATAGCGTCCGAACAGGGGATTTCACTGAGCAGCGTAGGACGTGGGAATTTCTGAAAATACCGGGCCGGGAACGTCAAACGAAACGTGAGGTTTCCGTCTGCCGCAGTCAGTTGCACGTCGCTTCAAAGGCATGGCGTTTTCAATATTTAAAACTGAAATACAACTGCCTCCGATCGAGAGTGCCCGATACACGCGGAAAGGATGCGGGCTGTTTCGCGGAGCGAAACGTTATTTCGCCGCCGTCAAGATGATTTCTGTCCGTTAAACGGATCCTGCCTTTATACGCATTTGAGAAAAGACGCTCGGTGATTTATTCGCTGTAAATATAACTTGTGGTCTCCGTACGCGAGTGTACGTAAAAAGCGCGTAAGCTTTCAAGATCCAATTTAGAATTTATAGTTATCCATGCGCATGGTCTTCATTAATCTCCTTCAACGAGACCATTTTCTCAGTACTCTTGACTATCGTAAGCTGTTTAAGAAACTCGCGCACGCGAGGGTAGTTATTTTGCGTCCCTCTTTTGTCTCTCTTCGGAATCGCAACGAGCGCGTTTGTCATTCGCGAGGAGAAGAGAAACAGAGAGGCAGATAGGGTGGGAGAGCTCGACGCAGTGGGACGCAATCGTTCGTAACCGAAATTTTTGCGGCTAGGCGGGTTCCTTCGTATCGCGTTTCTCCACTCGCCTCGGGCGCAATAGTGTATTATACGTCCACGTAGAATAAAGATCCTTTGACAAAATTCTCCCTGGGGACGCGCTTTAGGGACGGCTATATGGCCACCAGGAAATGACTGAACCGCGTTAGGATATTGGGTTATGTTAAAGGCGTCTCCCTGTAAGAAAGATGGCTAGTAGGTTCGTGTCCCGGAACAAGCATTGCGCAGAAAACCGATGGAAGAGCCTCATTGGCTGGCTCACCACCATTTTCGGGGAAATTACGAGACCGTGACATTTTCTCCCCGCGCTTCGTAGAGACACGAGCGGAAGGAAGTAGGTCTGCTCGCCATGACGTTTATTATCGTTTAACAACAGTATTCACTGTCAAACGTAACGACGGCGAGCCAGAGATTTTTCTCTTTTAGAAAGAGCATCATTGGTGGTCATCTCATTGGGAGATCGTGAATTTCTCGTGCACGCGTATCCTCCGAATGAAGTAACAATAGCAGGAGCGTAAGAAAGATTGGTATTAACGTTTCTCGGTGATCGTCACGCAAGATCTCATCAATACTAGAAATTTTTTGGTACTTTGCAAAATCTATTAGATTGTTCACTTCTTTCGCCAAAGAAGGTTATGAAGGTCGATTACAAGATGGATGCCACGCATCAGGGATAATAAGTTTGATTAGTGTCACAGCTTGCTATCCACCCAGAATTTATTTACGAATAAACAGTGAGAAAACTGGGGTCGCGCGTAGTGTCGATGAGCAATATCAATAATAAAAGCTCGAGGTATAGGCGGAACAGTTGGTCGGGGACCGGCTTGGCTGTAACCGATGAAGACATAAACCCATGTCCACGCGTAATTTAGAGTTCTTAACTCCCAGTAGGTGGTTGGCCACCACCTGGGGCTCGAGACACCTTATCGCGCCCAGGGCTACGAGCTTTTTCTCTTTTTCTTTCTCTCCCTCTCTCTCTCTTTCTTTCTCTTTCTCTGTTTACATTTCTAGTGCTATCTCCGTTTCTCTCTGCACGTATCTTTCCATCTCCTTCCTATCTAGTTTCTCTTTAGCTCTATCTTTATCATATTCCTTCTTTCCACTTTTCTCGCACTGGTTTCTAATTTCTCAGCTTCCTCTCTCTCTCTCTCTCTCTCTCTCTCTCTCTCTTTCTTTCTCTTTCTCTGTTTACATTTCTAGTGCTATCTCCGTTTCTCTCTGCACGTATCTTTCCATCTCCTTCCTATCTAGTTTCTCTTTAGCTCTATCTTTATCATATTCCTTCTTTCCACTTTTCTCGCACTGGTTTCTAATTTCTCAGCTTCCTCTCTCTCTCTCTCTCTCTCTCTCTCTCTCTTTCTCTCTCCCCCTCTCCCACCTCCCTTCTCACACTCTTTCTTTTCTTCTATGCCTCTTCACGCTGCTTCCACCCACGACACGACGAGACGCTCTCGTCCTCCTGCGTGTTCCACTTGCCAGCACGCGCATTCGGATTAGTCGTACTTCTTTCGCTTCTTCCCTTCCACCTCCTCCCTGTTTCTCTTCTTCTCTCCTCGTTCGACGCTTCCTCGTTCGACGAAGGCCGTTGCGCTTCGTTCTTCGCTCGATTCGAGAAATACACCGGGGCTTTCGTGATACGACAACGTTTGCACCGAAAGCGACGGGACGGCCAGGTCGCTGCGAAGCACCGAGCGGTCAAAGAAAACGGGACGAAGCGATACGTCGACATTCGACCTGACACGTACGCACCACGGCCATTACTTTCAATTTATGTTCCTGCCGATCCTTAAATCGGCAAACTTTTGGGGACCGCCCGCAGGGGATTGGGACGTTGCTACGGCGCTAAGGTATTTACACGCGTGCGTGCGTCGCTCTCTTTCTTCCTCCCTTCTTTACACACTCTTCTTCTCTCTTTTTCTTCCGCTCTGTTTTTAACGCGTTCTCGCCATTCGATACTTGCCGATTTGCTCGCGCCAATTTAGCCAGCTGTAAAGGCGCGAACTATAAAATTTCTTTGACTCTTCTCGTATTTATATTTCGCAAAGGATACGCATATTGCTGCTTTTTACTTTATTTTCTATGGAACTTACTTTTTCTTCCAGGTTTTCCAAAGTCACGAAGACGTTATTATCCCATTTCGTGCGCTTGCTTGGCTAACGAGCCTTAGTTCACGTGAAATATTTCCGTCGATATCTCGCGAGGGACTGTCATAGATATTTATTTTTGCGTGTAGGATCGCTGACGGGAGCGATAAGAGTCGAGTGAATTTCGCAGCAAGCCGATAAATTCGAAAGTTTCGACGGTGTCGGGGTTTGGAGCTGTAAACAGAATTTTTCGCAACAACAAAACAACTGGCCGGCGCGGCGCCTCTCCTCGCGTATATCAATGTTTCGAATGATCAAATTGATTTTCCAAATTTCACGAGAGCGCAGCGCTTCCTCTTCAGCATCAGCTCTATTCCCTTCATGAGCACGCGAGCTTCACAGACGAACGCTTCGAATCAATATGACGTTACGCTCTCACCCTTCGATACGCGCGCGCGCGTTCTCTCACGCACACACGTTTTCCATGATTTTTTTCGTTCTTCGTATTCCACGTCATTCCGTTTGAAACGAATCTGAAGGACGGTTCAATTACATCGGCGTATCGATACCGAGGGTGAAGAGCGCAGGGGAAGTAGAGAAGTGGATGGCTCGTAATCTCGATTCTTTTTCGAATCGAATATTCGAAAATTGCTGGGTAGAGCCGAGAACCCGGATGAGACTATGTCCCTGCATTTATTTCTTTCCTTCTTTATCCGTAAAAGGAAAAATTTCGTCGTCGAACTGTCTCATCCTGCTGCTTTAACCTTCTACGAATTTCTTATTCGAGTTGCACCGCAGAATATTGGAAATTACCGTTCTCAGTAGAGAACATAACGCAATGAGAGTTAAGGAAATACTCAATGAATCCTGCTCGCAATATCGTTTCGCTGTTAAGACGAAACAATTGCAAATTCTATTCTTAGGTTCTTCGTTAAAGGTTAAATCTAAATTTTCTGTGACTCGTGGAGGAGAAGGCAGCCGTCGAAGGATAATGATAAACTAAGTTAAGGTCGCAGGAACAAATGATATAAATGATAAATACTCGTGGAAACGCGTGTACCACGGTGGACGATTTAGTTGGGCCGTTGGGTATTCCTGGGCGTCGAGGCGAACGCTTTGCCTCGTCTTCCTACGAAGCTCCGTGGTGCTTGACGGAGACTAGGTGGATTCAAGTTTGAGGAGAGTGGCTGCGAAGGCAGCACTGCGCGCTCCAAGGGACATGACGCGCGTATACCCTCGCAGGTTGCATCGGCTCGGGGTACTTATATACTCGAAGGCACTCCGCCAAGTCCGTACCCAAAGTTTTAATTGGATCGGTCGGCACGTCGTCAGGTACCCTTGAGAGGACCAAAAAGTAGGTAGTAGCATTCGATGGGTCTTTAAGTATTCGTACCGCACCGTCTCGCGCTAAGGCGTACCTCGATGGAGGACGGATTTCTTAGGAGGATCTTCCATCTTCTCGTTCTCCGTATTTTCGTCTTGCGCTCCAATTTTGTTCAAGAACGTGAGTTCTTTGAAAAATAATGCGTTTATCACTGGTCGATATGTTTACCACATCGGTGCTTACCGTATTGACGAATTTGAGTATTCGAATAATTCAATATCCCAAAATCCGCATCTTATCAATAGTTCTACGCGTTACCCATGAAATTCTCATGATGAGTTCCACGTTAACTATTATCGACGCGCCGAGAATACTCTCAGCTTTTAATACGTCATTGACCGACCCCCTTGGTTGCACTTTATCGCAGCGATCGACGATATCGCGGCGCCAGTCAAGAGGGTCCTAAGTACATTCCTTTTGCCTCTATGGAGAGTTGAGATTTTAAAGGGCCGGGGACGCGGGTCCGGGGAAAGGACAAAGTTCGATCTATTCCTTCCCCATGAATACGCGGCTCGTGTCTCGGAATACGGGGTACGCGCGCGCTTTCGATGGCGTAATAGAGGGAAGAAAGGACCTCCGAGGAGGACCGTGAAACGAGGTAAGGAGAGAAATAACGGAGGTCGATGGAGAGAGCACGGGCCGAAAAAGGGAGAGAGACGAAGAGAGAGAGAGAGAGAGAGAGAGTGAGGAGAGCGAGAATTGTCTCTCACAATGCGATCCCTTCCAACCTGGCGGATCGAAGTGAGTTTTGAAAATGTATGCGCACACGGCCAGATTCACAAGGAGGGCTGTAAACCCCGCCTTAGGCAAAACTCGGGAGGGCCCCTTATATTCCGCACTAAATTTCACCCTATACCCTGCAGACGCGTCGGTTCCTCTCTCGCTCACTCTCTCCTTCCTCGCTTCTCTCTTCTCTCTCTCTCTCTTTCTCTCTCCTTCGGTCTCTGACTGTCTCACCCCTCTTTCCGCGGTTCATCCACCGTTCCGCCCTCCCTTCTCCTTCACCCTTACCACCAATACCATCACCACCGCCACCACCTTCTCGTTTCTTCCCTCCGTGGGGTCGGCCATGTGTGTACGAGATTCGTGCCAAGGCAGTGACCCACGAACCAACATATTGGCGTTGTTTGAAGAACGAGAATTGGTCGACGGCACTCAGTTGGGGTCCCCGCGACAAGGGCAGATCGATTCGGGTACCCGCGATCGTGCCGCTTGGTGTAAATACCGACCCACCGAGAGGACTCCTTTTGATCGTCACGTAGTCGCGTAATGATCGAAAAGGGTGCGAGCGAGAGGGACGAGCAGTTCGTCCCCCGATTTGTGGTGAAAACGGTGAGGTAGCGCTTAGACGATGATAGGTGGGCCACGAAGTGATCTTCCATGTTCCTTATCTTTCCTTGCTTAGGCACAGAAATTCAGGTCATAAAATAGACCCATGTTGCACAGAAATTTTCACCTAAAATCAGGAGAAAAAGATAGTCGCAATGAAAAGTTCCACTTGATGAACCTGTACTGGTATGTTGAAACTTGCCAACACAAGTAAGCACATTTATAACATTTATTAATGGTATTACCAAGTGCTTTACATAAATAAGAGTAAATATAAACCTATGCGCACGTAACTATCGCAATATTTCAAGGTGGGACACTTTTAATACCACCGTGCCCCAAAGAGTTAATACCTGCAGTGCATTATACTTACGTTTCTTTATAGACAAGTGCGCCCTTACTCTATAGCACAATCGACGCGCCGGTATTATTGCGTTTAAGGGATTGTCCGTGAATGCGCGCGTCTCTTCGCGTTCGAAAATCGTGGCGGTACTTCGCAAAAGCTTTGAGTTTTACGCGGCACACGAGATCTCGACAAGGGGTGGTGGAGACGGACGAGAAGATCAGGCGGTCGGACGAAGCGTAGACTCACGCGGACTCCCTACCCACGAATTTACCCGGCGCCCGACGTTGGATTCTTTGATAATTGAGGTCCAGCGGTGGCGCGCGAGGGGAGATATTTGTTCTCTCCACTTAAAATCGAACCGCCTTACATTCCCATATTACGCTGCTTTCGTGCTCCCGCGCGTTTTCGTCCGCCCGCGTCGGCGAAGCAACGCGCTCGGGCCGCATGCCGCGTCCCGGAATGCCGTAGCGTGCGCGCCGCCGCCCACGCTGCATCTCGCGCTCTCACACGCATGCACAAGCGCATCCAGCGGGCACGCATCTACACGGCGCGACGGCCCTCGTCGGCGCGCACGAGAGGACGAGCACCCGCGCGCGCGGAACACGCGAGTTTAGCCTCGCGTAACGGAGAGCCCTTTAAGGGCTAGTTTACACGCGCTCTTTCTATTCGGCGATGGATCATGTTCCAGAGGAAATTTAGGCTCCAGTCTGGAAGATTAGAAATTATTAGGAGCATCTTTTTGGAGTATAGCGATTAATGGAAATGGTGGGGCAACGGGTTTGTCGACCGAAGAATATTCGACTAATAGGCTAAGAATACCGAACAAGGCTCCTTTCTATTTGACGTTGGACAACGTTCCAGTGGAAAATTAAGGCTCGAGTCTGAGGGTTTAGAAAGTTTTAGGATCATTTTTGTTCGGTGCAGCGATTAATGGCACGCGAGCAATAGAAATATGGAGCAACGTTTTCTCGATTATACGGATAATAGGTGAAACACGATGAACAATGATACTCTTTTATTTATCTATTCAGTTTTCATCCGTATCTCAATTTACTTATCTTGGTTTCTGTAAATCGTCAAAAAATGTCAGAAACAATTCATAAGAACATCCTCGTCCTCACGCGTCGCTTCGAATATTCTTCCATCGTCTCGCACGTTCTCCTCGACTTGAAAAAAAAACTCAGGTGTAAAAGACGCCTAATCCGGATTCTTTCTCTCTCTCCCTCCGCCTTTCTTTTTCTCTTCGAGGAGTAAGAAGCTGCAGACGAACACCCCCACGCCCAAGCGCACCCACACACACATACGCACACACCGAGGTGCGAACACGTCGTTGCATACGTTTATTCGCGCTCGTCCATAGGCGTGTGCGGGTTCGTGCGCGAGCCTACGGGCACGCACGAGTCGGCGGATAACTCGCGCGCGCGTAAGACGTGCCGGCGTAGCAGGAACGATGGAATGAACGGACACACGTAAGGTAGATGACGACAACTATACGGGAAAGACGACGACGACGGTGCAGAGTTGCAGGACTACCATCACGAGGGCGAAGGCAAAGGGAGAGGGTGGAGAACGAGAGAGAGAGAGAAAGTTCACGGATACGTGCGCACGGGTTGGGCACAGATTAAACTCACGCACAGTCCGGCCCGGGGGCGGCGTGGCAGCCAACTAATGAGAGAGGCGAGCGACCGCGATGATAAAGTCTCCGGGCCCTCTCGTACCGTACCAACGTCCGAATCTTTTTGCCTTTAAGACCGGGAGAGGAAGAGTGCACGGCGAGCTTTCATCCTCCATCGTCCGCGCGGCATCGCTCGGGACGCAATGGCGGTCCCCACTCCTTCCGTACGAAGGTAGAAGATGAGTACCACCTCTGGTAGCGGGAGATCCGTTTAATCGACGCATTCATGCGGAGTATGTACTCCTCTTCTCAACGATGCGCTCCTCGAGGAGAAGCTTTCGGTAGAAAGGAAATTGAGGAAGGTAGGGAGATTTTTTTGACGCAAGGATGATGCGGGATATCGGAGAAGGACTGATATTTATGAGAGGTTGGGATATTCAACGCACTCTGTCTTAAGTGTTCGGTAAATTTAGATCGGTCGAAATGTTCGTTAAACTCTTTAAGGTTTGGGTTAAGTCTGAGTTACCGAGAAAATTGCGAAAGGGTAGCGAGTATTGGGCAACTGGATTTCCTTGTCGCATTGATGATGGTCCATTGCGCGGAAGATCCAGATATTACTAGTTTAAAAGAAGCCGATACATCGAATGCAAGCCGTTTCAAATGCTTCCATTTCGGGTGGACATTCCCTAAATCCAGATCAGTCTTATCGTTCGTTGACCTCTTCAAGCTCTCGAATGTTTTCTCTTTTGCTTTAGCATGCTGTTCTTCGGAGCAAGATACCTGAGAAGATTCGCAAGCAACATTCTTGATTTAACTGTACGAGCTCTTCTCCTCCACTTCTCGTTCCACGAAGCCATGCGACGTGGATTCCTGCAAAATGAGAAGCAACCCCAAAAACGCGGCACCCCTTCCACGTGAATTTGCGGTAGAAATTTGGAGTGAAAATTAATGATAACGAACGTGTGTTCTTCGTGGCTTGTTCGCGCGGTGGGTGCTCCCTCGGATGCTCCAATAAGAACGGAACCAATGTTTTATCGCGAATTAAGAGCTGTTCCTCCGTTACTCGGCGAGGAGGAATGCCTCGTGCGATTCTCCTCCTCTTCCTCCTCCTCCTCCACGTGCACCTTCTCTTCTCTCCGCTTCTCTACCTCGCGCGTCTTCTCGTCCGTGTCTCGTGGAATTCGGTACGGCGAGCAGGACGAAGACTCGCTCGGGGAGGACCGAGGGCAACGACGATTTTCAAACGCTACTTGATCACGCCACGCCACGCCACGGGCTACGCGAGTCCTTCCAACTCCGGGATGGATACAGGTATGCCACGGCAGGTATGAATTTTGCGGTGGCAGCGAGGAGCGCGCGCGCGCGCGCGCGAGCGGGAGAAATCGACACGCGGTTGTTAGTTAGACCGCCGTGAGGATGCAAGGTGCAACCGAAAACGATGCGATGTGCATTTTTCTTTGGGGCGGGGAGCGCGCGCACCGGGAGGGAGAGAAAGACGCTGGAGGGTGAGCGAGAAATTTTGCGAGCAACGACTGCAATTTCGAGATTATCGAGGAAAGGCGGTGCGCGCGCTCGAGAGTCATCGGTGAAGAATACGCGACGCGAATAGGAGATTGTTGACTTTTGCATCCTCACCTTGCAATTACACTGGGAAATTTTTATGCTCGCATGCGAGCGCTCTCTCAATTAATAATGATAGCCCTTTATGCCACCGCGTAAGATTATACCGAGAGTATCGAATTCTCGTAAAACAGTCGGCCCCGTCGAATTTCCAGCGAATCCCATGAATTTTCGTTATTCGCGCGAGAGAAAAAAAAAGACGGTATTCGAAAATGAAAATAAAAAAGGATCTACCTCGCGCGTAATCGCAAATTGAATAATCTGCATATTCGTTGCGGCACCGTGATTCGCCCGTTAAATCGTCGATATTAATTAATGCGCGATAATTATTTCCCGCGAAACATCGATATTATAATACGGCGTCGGAGAAATATCAATATATAGATGTTTCAAATTAAATATTCGTAAGCGCTATTAACTTTGAAATTGAATGGGATACACGTTTTCCCCCTTTGCAGGCGGAACGGGGTGTGGGGAGGAAGGTGGAAGAGAGGAGGGTTGCGAATGAATATTCAACAGTGTGGCGGCGAGAGAGGAAACGAACGCGGGCGCCCCGATAGTTTTGACACACCGCGTGCTTCTCTCTCCGCGCGCACTTTTGAGACACACTGCGATCGGTAATGTCGAACATCGTTATCCGATGCTACTCACGCCACGCCATCGGCGATACGTCCGCGCTCGGGTACGACAAGGCAGGTAGAAATTTCATGATGACATCGAAATGGAGGAGAGATCGACACGCGTTTATTATCGCGCGATGTAAGGCGCGCGTGCGCGCACGCGCCTGCCGAACCGCAACGGTAGTTTTTTCGTCCTTTGGAGCAAAACCACTCGGCTTTATGGCTCGAATACGACGACGGTCGCGTTCTTGACATCATCATCTCGTTGCACGATCGTGAATTATCGGCGCGTTGTCTCGACGAGGTTGTATTCTTGGAACGAAGAAACAATGACAGGGGCGTAAGAAACCAACTGTTAACGTTCCTCGGTGGCAGTCACGCAAGATCACGTCGACGCATGCGAATTTCTCGCGGTAGAAATATTTACGTTACGTTTACTCTGTTGGGTCCAATTGTTTCATCGATGAAGAACGAATTGGAAGTGTGCTGCGTTGGGTAGTCTTTCGTGCAGACGAAACGTGTTTCTGAATTGTTTCTTAAAAATGCGAGTAGGTTCAAATTTCTCGGGAAATGGCAAGTGGGCGATAATAGTTTTTTTTACAAAACGATTTACAGCGTTAACAGGAACGCGCCCTCTTCAAATACTTGTTTGTGGATCGATAAGCTCCGGTAATTTTTTCAACAATGCACTGCTGCCCAAGTCTTCATCCTAATCCAAATTCAAGACGACCAAGTGTCCGCGAGGACTGAAATCCTACCGGTTCTGCCAATTTCATCATTCCTCGTTCTCCATATTCTCCAGTGCGTTCTCATTGCTCTTATCGTCGCGTCTTTGCCACCCAGTATCACCATCACACACGCCACGGGCAAAATTGCCATAGTTCTCGAGACATCACCAAGCCCGTGCCACACTGGTACACCACGAATCTCTCCCTCGTTCATTGCTATTGGAATTGGATGGTAATTGACACGCGGTCATTATACCTACTACGTTAAGCACGGCGTCTATCACCAGAAACACTTCGACTCCTTCCACGAAACTCATTCTCTTGTTTCTTCGTCTCTCACCTCACGTTCGACATTTCTCCTTCGCAGGTACCAGCTTCGTGTCTCCACGTGTATCCACACTCGCAAGCACTTAACTTTACCTACGCTCGTATGCCGTTTTTCAAATGCTACTGGATCACGCTACGCTAGGGGCGTTCTAAGCACGCGCTGTCCTTCGCGACGTGTCCGAGAAGAGGAAGAAAAAGAAGAGAATGAGAGAAGAAGTGGAAAGAACCAAACGTACGTCAACGATGAGCGAGCGAATGCGAATGCGCGAAGAGTAAACGGAGTAAGAAGACGGTGACGTCGCTTCTAGGATGAACGTCCAGAGGATACTGTTATTAGAGAATAGCAACGGTGGAGGAATTCTTAAGAGAGCCGCAGATAGGGCTGGTAAGAATGACGGTAGTGGTGCACGTGTTTTCACGTTCCACTTGGCCACGCGTCAAATGGAAGTTGATTCGAAAATGCATGGGGTTTTGCATTCCTCCTCCTATGTTGGTTGCGGAGAATGGATGGACGGATGGACAGACGGACGGACGGGACCAGTGTGGGGTGTGGCGGTGGTGGCGGTACCGGTGGCCGCGCGGACTGAATATTTAATGTTCGCGGTCGCGATATTCGCGCGTCCAGTGCGCTGCTGCTTCTCTGGGCCGTGTGTTCATCGTGTAACGGGGGATAGAAGAGGAATGCGCGGTAATGACGAGCGCGGAAACCGATCTCGAGATAAGGACGTTTTTGAGCCTTCAATTGCTAGGTTGATCCATTTTCTTCTCGAGCCACGCGAGAGCCAGAGGGCCGACGACTCTCGTTCCAGGTGACGCGTGGAATTTAAAGTTGGTGAGAGCGCGAGACAGACAGAGAGGTAGAAGGGTACTAGTTTAAGAGAATGAAACGAGAAGAAGGTTATGATTAGAAGAGCGAGAGTTGTTGAGGGTACAGGCGCGAAAAATGATTGTAGGAGACATGACGTGTCTGCTGGGGTTTGATGCAAGGAAATTTTATGCGTCGATTCAAGCGTAAACTGTTAATACAATGGGTCTTAACACACATTACGCAGAACATTGATATTTCATGGATCTGTTAGTAAATACTCGTAGAAATTACAGACGCGGCTTGTTACTTAGGAAACTAGCCTCGAATACACTTTTTAGCACAGGTACAGAAAGTTCCGATATCAAATTTACGAGCATGATCATTTTGCTAAGTACCTTTCAATGTTCAGTTAATTTTGATTACAATCGACAGAATAGCGCGAGATAAGTAAGAGCATAAAAAGCACTTGCGTTTAATGAAAAAACTTCTTTACATTTAATTATCAAGTGAATCGCATTGTCGAGGAGAATGATGCTGTTTACAATTTACGATTCTACGAGAGAAAATAAATCCGTCTTTATCCATTGATAAGGTCGATGCTCGTGGCATCGCGTCTACGCTTTTTCGCGAGCCTCCTATAGGAATATATTGCCGCGGAACTTCAAAGGGCTCTGGGAATCTCGCGCGAATTCAAAGTAGCAGAAAAATCACATTTCAAGGAAGAAGAACCCCAGCGGAGTCCAGACGTTAGGCAAGCCGACAATTTGCATGTTATTATCGCGAGGCGTTCGCGCTTCACGGGCGAGGCCGCTTTAGCTCCGGCAACCCTGGCTTGTTTATTGTAATTACGAAAGTTTCGGCTCCCTGCCCTTATCTCCATTCTTTGTCTACCTTCCTGTGGCAGCGGTCGAACGGGGTGCGAAGAAGGTAAAAACTTTGTAATATCGGGAGCGCTATCTCTCGCGCCGAGAGATTCCAGTTTGGGACATACATTTGGATACGGATTAGCGGTTAATTTAATCGTTTCTCCGTTTTTCCACGACCTATAAATTTTCTTGCACCCTAGATCACACAGTAGGTATAACCGTCTCACAATGAACTGCGTTCGCGACAACGGCATTCTTCTATTCACCTCCGAGGATAATTCCAAACATAAGCAACATTTTCTTCTATCTGCTAGCAAGAAAAAGGAGCTTCGTTTGCTTTACGGACTCCGTGCTTTCGAGAAAAAAGGATTTCTTCGTGGATCCCTGCCACCGCTTCTCGTGGTAACAATAAAGAGACACGATCCACTCGAACTTATCGTGGGCGTAATCCTCGTGGCGATCGGGACGATCGAAGGGAGCGAGCGAAAAAAAAAAAGTTCTGTTTGGGAAAAGGCCCGAATTCGCCACGCGCTTGAGTCAACAAGGTCCTTCGGTGGCTCCGCGTGCGAGAGAAAGGACTGGAACGGTGAGAGGGGCACGAGGCGAACTCCTCAATGGGCCTGCCAATTCGTGCACGAATGTTTTCAGAAAAATCACTTCGTCCTCTCGATACTCGTCGATACGCTTGTATGTACCGAAGATGAAGGCTGGAGGGGGATGATCGTAGCACCTGATCGCCCGGAGCGTTAAAATTGTGAAAGGATATTGTAAAGACTGGCGCGAGTTGCGGTCCTGCGCTCGTGGATCAATGGAGGATCAATATCAACGAACTCACGTGGATTGGCCCGCGTCGGCGTTGAGATCACCCATCGAGGGATGCTGCGTTTACAAACATCGCTGAAAAAAAAAAGTTAGAAACGAAGGCCTCGGTCTATAAGCAAGCTTCGTTTACACGATCTTTCTTCGCGTTTTCACAAATTTTCCAGACGTTTGGGCCCACGATGAACGCTCTTGTCTCGAATAATATCCGTCACTGTGCAACGGCTTATAATCGATGCTCTTAACCTCGTCGATAAGCCACGATTCTCTCGAGCTCCGAGGTGTCGGCGAGTTATAGACGTCGCAATCTCCGACCGAGTTATAGACGCATCAGTCTGCCGAGCGCAGCGTGGAAACCACTTAGACGTGGGCGAAGTTAGGTCATCGCGTCGGATTATTAGGTAATTAGGGTAAGATGGTCCCCGTGACCGTCCAGGATGATGGAGCGGAGGACACCAACGTGCGCGCATGGTTACATGCTCTCGAGGCACCCACCGATGGATAAACACATGGGCAGATTACAGGATGGCGCTTCTCTCGGCCCTCCTTCCCTCACCACCTTCCTCCTTCAACCCCGCGGCATAGATATATGCAATTTAACTAGTAATTTCCAACTTACAGCGGCTTAACTTTGGGAGTAATGATGTGGTAGTTAAATTGCATCACACGAGCGAGTTACGGGCGTTATAACGTGACGTGCTCGCGGAATAAAGTGGATTATAGTGGATTTCTTGGCGAACAACTTCTCCCGTTAGGTAACCAAAGGGGCTTCCTTCCCTAGGGGAGAGATTCAATTTATCCAGGGTACAATCGAAATATTTCTCGCGTCTTCGCTCACACGATATTTGCATGGGCACGCTCGCCTTTCTTAGCTCGGTTAACGCGGATATTGGATACTTTCGATGACATTCTTTCGTGTCGATCGCATCCATTTTAATAAGTCTATAAAATTTTATTACTTTGTCCAGGGTGTCTAACCCAGATTCACAAATTGGGCGTAGACTTTTGTCACATTTACAATTGGACTCGAACTCAAGATAGTTGTAGAAATATAATATAGATGGCACGGGAGAGGCTTGGCATAGGAGAGAGTACGGACCGAGAGAGAGAAAACACGGCATAAGAGAGAGAGAGAGAGAAATTATGCGACTAACGGGTTAAGTCGAATATAGGAGACACTTGAGCTATGGACGTCCTAAAGGAAAGATAGAATATACATAATACTGGCGTAATCGAGACTCAAGTAGTATATAGCCTGGACTAAATACCCGTGGAGCCCAATCAGACAGCAGCAGATAGCTCTCTCTCACCTAAGGTCCGTAAAAGAACATATCTCTCTTCGTGCCATAAAAATCAGATTATTCATTTAAATCATATCTACATAAAGACTAGTCATATCGTTGAGCATTCCTTTTATGATAAGTGTATGTGTAATTTCTGTGCGTGTGATACTTATTTATTTATATGTCGTAACTATATCGTGTTATGTGTTAATTTATTTGATTTTATTTTATCGACTATAATTATATGTGTATATTTTATGTGACGGTTGACACGACGGGCATATGATTTTACATTTGACTAGCCGATGCGTATTTTAATAAAATTGACAACGTGCCCTTTTAATATATGTATTATTTATTATTATTTATTATAGAGAATATTTCCTTATTTGATCATTAAATTGAAAACCGTTACATAGTTCAATCCGAAGTGTCAAATATGGCGTGTTCTAGTCTAAGAAAAGGGAGAGCATGTTTCTCAAAAAGATATTATACATCCAAATTGGTAATCCACGATACAAGAATGCGAGAGAAATTACCATCACTACCACTCTGGGGACAGAAAGCTCCAGGAACTATTCGTTCGTGAGATTGCGCAGGAACCACGTACACCTAGTGGCGTGGCTCGACCAACCTCTGACCCAATCGTACTCGTTACATCGAACATTCCTGGTATCGCGCATCCAACCACGTAGGCTGCTCGCGCGTTCGTAGACTCGCCAGGCTCTTTCTCTCTCCGCAACTTCGTCCTGGAGCGAGCTCGGACTCGACTCACCAGAGTCAGCTCGATTCAAGTCGACTCCACTCGACTCGACTCGTTGACTGCGGCGTAGAGCAAGGGGAGTCTCGTTAATTGCGCAACCGCTTCGTTGTTTGTCGATCTCTCGCTTTTCTCGCTTCCCTCGCGTATCCACGGGCGATTCACGAAGAACTGGCTGGGATACCCCGAAGGATCGCATCAGGTTGTTCCCGGGCGCGCTAATATAACGCCCGTGCGCTTCCTTCTCGATCGAGTCACGATTTAGCATAGGCGTGGTGCTGCGCGCGGTGCTTTCCAACAAGAAGATGGACGGTTTGACCTCTCCTCGTAGCTTAACGTTGCCTTCGATCGCGCAGCCGGCTCGAACGAACGACCGCCGATGGCTGCCCGCCTCGACCCGCGTCAGGGTCATGAAATTGTTTATCCCGTGGTGGTGCAGAGAGACAAAGAGAGAGGTAGAAAGGAAGTGTAGAAGGTGAGGTGAAGATGGTAGGTGGACGATGAGAAGGTAGGCGAAGAGAACGGTGCTGCCGCGGAAAGAACGGAATTTCACGACAATCGATGTCGTGTACCTGACCGATCGACTTTCTTCGCCCTAGGGAGTGGTCTAGAAAATGGATCCGTCCACCGTGTAAAAAACTACCCGATCGGGATCATTTTTTAAGTAACGACTCTTTCGTTTCCGCGTCGAAGGCGAGAGAAGTTCGTAAAAAACGAATGCTCCGAAGTTTCGGCAAATCTTCAAACAGCGCCAACGTGGCCAACGCGCTGTTACGAGTGAATTCGCTGGTGAAGAGAGAGGAGAGAATATTTTTCCGTCGCGTTTAGATTTATTCGACGCGTGTTAACCCCCGCGCTTTTTCGTATTTTCAGCGCATTCCTCTGTGGCCCTCGCTCGATCGAACATCGTGGATAGTTTTCTTTGCCAATTCCATTTCCAGTGAAACGACCAGCGCCTCTCGCATCTAGCCGGAAGAATGCGCACGACTGGACGCTCCGTTTCTATCGCGCAAGAGAAAACAAAAGACGTGGTAACGAGTTGACGGAACGAACACTCCAATGAACTCGCGTGACCTTGCACTTTGGTTCCGAAATAAATGTTCGAAGAGTTTGAAATCCTGATGAGTAAAAAGACGATTCTCGGAAGACTCTGGAACAAAATGGAAAAAAGAATCGTGGAAACAAGCCTGTGCTTACGATTACAATACAAAAATAAAAGAATAGAACAAGTGGGTACGATAACCGACGAGAATGGAGTACGAGAAGGCAAAGAGGAGCGCAAGCGCGTGCGAGAATCCAGTCGCGTCGATGAACTTGAAATCGTAGCTTCTCCGCTACCGCGAGAGATACCTGTCGAATAAAATGGAGTTCGGTCCTACGGAGAGAAGAGTGAGCCCAGAGGATGAAAGAAGAGACGAACGGCCAAGGGGACTTGTAGAAAGAGCGAGAGAGAGAAAGCGAGGAGAACGAAAATACTCGTGCAAAGAAGAAGAACGAGAAAAAGAAGAGGACAGAAGAGCCGGTGAAATCTCCAGGGGAAAACAGAAGCCAGCGGAGAATCCGCGCGTCTTGGCGCGCTCGTGGAAGAATCTTCTCGGAAGGCGCGCGCTTCCAACTCCACCTTTTACCACCACCCTCGGAGTCCTCTCCTTCCGTCCATCTTCGCTACTACCGTATTCTCTTTCTCTCCCTCTGCCGTCGCCATCACCATCACCATCACCACCACCACTACCACCACCACCAACCACCTTATTCCCGTTTTCTTCTCGACTAGGCAAGGAGACTAAAGTAGAGAGTGCTCCGTACCGAGGGGGTGGAACGCTAGTGGCAGGGAGAGAACGACGAAAGGGAGAGAGAGGGGCTGGTACGGTGGAAGAAAAGGGGCTGTTGCGTGGTGGTTCCACCGTGGAGGAGACGGTCGAGCGAGAGGGTAGAGATGGAGAACGAAGGAAGAGATCCGAAGAGAGGTAGGGAGGTAGAGATCCCTCTCGCGAGAAGGGAGGGTGGAGAGAAAACGAGCACGCGTTGATACGCGAGTGGGGCCGTGAGCGGCGGCGGGCACGGTGGCAGGGAGAGAAGCAGGCACACGCAGGAGCTCTCGCACAGGAGGGGTGCGGAAAGCAAGGGCGAGGGACGAATGGAGAAGAGGGACGAATGGTGGAGGGGCGAAGGAGAGGGAGGGCATCGATCGGTCATGCGCAGTTGCCCTACCACCACGACCACCACGACGGCTTCTCCTCGCTGTCGTTTACACGCCACCGAGCGACGTAGCTACGTGCCGTAGGTACTCCACGTACCTACGTGCGGCGAAACGTAGGCAGATACCGTCGCGTCGTGCGCGGATATATTCATGGCAGGAAGGGGGAGGCGAAGAGGAAGGGGTAGATGGAAAAAGGAGAGAAAGAGAGAGAATACTGAGGAGAGGCTGCGAGTACTTGACGGAGGGAGGGATGTGCCGAAGGGACGAAGTAGAGGAAGGAGGGGTTGGAGGGTGGTAAAAACGTCTCTCGAATCTCCTCGTAGATACTCGTGTAAGTACTTGGGTCTCGTGTCCGCACGGTTAGGCACGAGGTAAAAATGGACACCCCGCCTGTCTTCTAGGTGTGCTCTCGCTAAGGAACTCACCGAGTCCTGAGGAGAGCACCTGGAATCTTCTTCCAGGGAACGGTGAATATTTTAGTCTCTGTCTTGACGCAGAGATGCATGGAAAACAAAGAAGCAACGTCATTTTGTTGAAAAGAAAAACCAATTGGCACGTGTCCAATGTGGCCCATAATTATCCATAAAAAAAATCATTACAAATCCGCAAAGACAATTCTGGATCTTCACCGTGTAGTCGCGCGAGAGAATTGGAGTAGGAAGTTTGCGACGCTTCGGCTCGGTCGGTGTCGCCACCACGGTGGCGGAGGCGGTGGCGACGGCAGCAACGGTGAGGTTGGGTTAGGCCGTTCCCCCGTGGCGGCATAGCAGGTATATAGCACGAGCGGGGGCCGCGCAGGGTCCGTCGTGTGACTGGAGGCGGAGGCACCACACCCCCGAGGGGAAGGGGCTGGCGGAGGCGCCGCGGGGGTGGCGGTGGTAAACTCTGTGCCGCTAGGTTGCGACGAGAATGGGAATGGGGATGGACTCGTGGAAGCGAGAGAGAAACAGATGATGAGAGAGAGGGGAGAGAGAGAGAGAGAGAGAGAGAGAAAGGAGAGTAAGCGAGCGGTAGCGGAGAGTGGTTCAAGGCGGAGGGCGTCGCGGCGCCACTCTCGCCTCGAGCGCAGTGCGACGTCGCGACGCGCCACGTGCGGTGGTAACCACACCGGGGGTGATACAACCTACAAAAGTCACTTCCTTCCTTCCTTCCCGCTCGCGCGTTAACGTCCAGGCGCTCTCCTCCACATCCGCGAGAACGACGACGTCGACGTCGGCGGGTTAAGAGCACGGAGGCGCGGCGGAGGTGGTGGAGGCGGCAGTGGCAGTGGCGGTGGCGAGTACGTCGCGAGCTCTTTTCCTCGCTACTTCGTCGGACCACCTCGTGCTCCCTCTCCCTCTCTTTCTCTCCACGTTCGCATTAACATTCTCACCTCTCCTCCTCCTGGTCCCTTCTACTCGCTCATACGGAGGATCGTAACAAGCGCGCGCGTGGAGTTCTCTTCTTGGTGTACCGCAGACCGCTGTCGTCGGGACACTTAGGATCAGCGGAGAAGGGAGAGAGACTGGAGAAAACGAACGTACTTCGGTAAAGGGAGAAGACGGAAGAAAGGTTGTAGGGTGGAGAGGGAAGAGGGTGGGTGGTGGGTGCCAGTGAGAACTCGAGAGAAAGTGAGAGACCGATCGCGGGTGCGGGAGGGAACTCACGTTGCTGGAAAGGAAGAGGTACGAGGTGCTGGACCGTGCTACTGCTGCTGGAGTCTATTCGTGGGTGGGGGTGAGACGATCGAGAGAGGCTCGCGAGAGACGGTGAAGGAAGGTTCTCCAGGTTGAAGGAGGAAGAGAAATAGAAAGGAGAAAGGTGAAGGAAAGAGGAACGAGGGGCTGCATTTGGAATTAGCCACCGTTGATCCACTACCGAGGATTAGGTTACAGGGATACAGGCGCGCGCGTGCGATACAGAGCCTCGTGCGATAAACCGCGATATTTCCTTGTCAGGGGTTCGAACCTCGATAGAAGAATATTCTCTTCGCCGTTCACATCCGCCAAAGCGGCTGAAACTCGACATCGTCTGTGACTTTGAAACGTCGAACGTAAGCGTATACGAAAGAATCCGGTGAAGATCCAGTCCTTCGTCCTTCGCGATTCGTCGGACACTCAAGGGTCGCGACGCCGACGGCTCGTGACTTCGCGTGTCTACCAGTCGATCGGTCACCCTTGTCTGCGCGTAACGTCGTCGAAGAGATTTCCGCGCGTCCTTCGACCTTGGAGCACCGTGGAACGAGAGGCAGAAGTAAAACGAGGTGAGTTATTGTGCGAACGTCCGATTTTATGGGGCCGTTTACGCGCTCGTTTCGCGGTGTTCGCTCGCGGCGCGCGCCACGACACGCGCGAAAAAGCGAGAACTGCCGTTGCTGCTGCTGCTGCTGCTGCTGCTGCTGCGGGACAGAGTCAACGTGGCCACGCAGTAGTACCGACTGATCGTTCACGGGGCCCGCTCAACGGTCCGCGACACGGAAAATGGAGAGAGAGTAGCGTGTAAAGTGATTGACGATTTTTCGTTACCGCTTCGTTTTTGGGCCATTGCCGCTGAAGGATGAAGCTTGGAGTGAAATATGTAGTTTAAGATAATCGAATTGTTCATTGAGGACAGATGTTTTCAGAATTTGAATGTTCATTGAGAGGGGGAACAGAATTATGGTACGACGGTAGGGCGGATTTGTTGTCTTTACGTTTTCTTAGTAGATATCCTTGAATTTTCTTTTACTTTTGTAAGATGAGCGACTTAGTTCCGATCAATTGGAATTACTTTATGGAAATAATGTGCTTTGGCAGAGTGTAGGATTTATTTTGTGGTATTCTTCCTTATTCTTATTTACTGGACTCCGTCGCAAATGTTCGTCTATGACTTTTTTGGAAGACGAAACACGAGAACGGATCACTGGCCCTCGAGGAGCAAAACCGTATAAGTCGTTCGGTAAGATGGCCGCATTCCTTGCGGAGCAAATCACAAGGGAAATCTTACGTTCGTTTCTTATCTGTTATTCGAAATATTCAAATTTAATACGCTTTAAACGCAATCTTACCTTCGTGATTTAAAAACCATCGAAATCGCCTTTCCAATGACAATTTTGGCCCGACGAATTTCACAAGCTGAAAGAGAAACGAATTGGTGACGAATGACAACCGACCATGGGATCCTTTCGCATCCTCTGGGTGTCGTCCTTTTGGCCTCACCCTCCTGCTAGTGTTTGCAATTAAAAAGCGGCCGCTGCCACCTCTGGGAGCCGTATTTAACTTTGCTTAACTAAGTTCTCGATCCGTTGACGCGACGCCCGGGGGAGAACGGGAGGGAAAGATGAGAGTATAATTTCTCGCTCCCTTTGTAGTACCAAGATTATTCCACACCCTGTGAAAATCCTTCTCTCCCTT
The DNA here is from genome assembly GCA_944319695.1 of Tiphia femorata. Lineage (NCBI taxonomy): Eukaryota > Metazoa > Arthropoda > Insecta > Hymenoptera > Tiphiidae > Tiphia > Tiphia femorata. Next base: position 7,857,012 of record OX090899.1, read on the forward strand.
GGCTCCTTCGATGTTCGAAGAGCATCGACGAGAAACGTTCTCGACTACAGAATTTTCACGGATGTTTCAGAATCGAAGACGCCGACGACGGCCGACGGAAGGATGTCGTCGGCCGCCTATCGTCACGGCACGTGAGTGACGGACTCCGAGTGTATCGGTGAAGTGACGAATCCTCCTCGTCCTTGGGCTCTCGAAAGACTCAAGGCCAACTCACAATCACGGAGGACGCTAACAACATGTCATACCTCGCATTGGACTCCAACGCTTGGCAGGTAAGTGCCAGCTCTTCGTTGTCCATGTTCAATGTAAATTCAATTTGTACTTTTTGAATTTTTCTTTCTGCGTCATTCGCTTGAGTATATAGAACTCGAGGACAATCTTTTCAGCTTTATTACACGAACGACGTTTGACGGTATCTATTGAGTACCGTGAGTTTAATGCTCGAAGAGTTTATACGCGATGAAGGATCGTTACAAGTCACGCTTGCTTTCTGGGCATGGTTATAGACGTTATAATTTAATCTATTAACGCTATCAGCGAGACGTCATGCGGTAAGATATTGAGTTCGAGTTGATTCTTGCGAGTATTTTTCGTACTCTTCGAGACAATTGGATTTTTGAATGGAAGATGAACTTTTCGTTGCGAGTCTTACATCGAAGCGTCGATCATCTTCGAGATAAAGTCTCCTGGATAACATTGATCAAATTCGCGGCATTCTAATCCATTTTGTGCATTCGTCATGAGAATTGGAGCCCTGGATCGGGACTTTTCGTCTCGAGACGCCGAGACTCGTCGTCGGCGCAGCCTCACGGATAAACCCATTATCTCCCGTGAATACATCCCGGACGTTCAGACGCGCTTCCGTCGGATGTCGCATGAATATTTATGCCCGGAATACGACGAGAGGAACACCGGGCCTGCTTCTCGTTCCGTCCCTCTCCTGAGAATTCATTTTCTCCGACGACGCTGTTGCTCTGGGGAGAGACGTGAGATCTTTCCGCGTAAGGCGCCGCTCATCTCGCCAAGTTACGTTCTACCTAGTCCTCCTACGTGCACTCCGGAAGGAAGGAAGGAAGTATAGCGTAATTCGTTCCGCTGAAGCTTAAATTGCACTTGGATGTAGAACGTCGCGTCTAGACACTTAAGTACGCAATGATTCTCGCACGTATCGATTTCGCGGGTCGATAAAACTCACGGAAGAACACGTACATCCTGTAATTAACCACGGAGATCTATAAAACGCGTCGCTGTTACAGATAACAGTCGAATCACGCTGTAAACCCATGAATTATATCATCGATCCTTATCAAGCTCGAATCGTACCCACAATTACACAGATTAGTTACGCGTTAGTTATATCCGATCGATCGTAATACGCGAGCCGAAACTGTATTTGAATTACGCCGATTACGAGCAATATACTCGATTATTGGACATTTACGCGATTCCGATCGCGATTATCATCGACTCTCTCGAATCGATATCTCTGCCTCTCTCACGATTGCCTTCCGAATCGCATTATCTTACGTCTTACGCACTCCGGTGACGCATGGTGAAGTCACCCGAGGGCAGAGTCTTGGGCCTCCCAAACTAGGGGTGTGCGAGTACTCGATTTATTCGGGTACTCGAATTTCGAGTCAAGTAACAATCGACAAATCGAGCCGAGTCGAGCGTTCGAATTTTTCAAGTTACTCGAATCGGCGAACTGCTTGAAAAAAATTCGAAAACTTCGAACAAGTCGAATACTCGAACTACCCGAATACATTCGAGCTACTCGAACTATCGTTCGTATATAGTTCGATAATATTCGAGTAGCTCGAATGTAGTCGGGTAGTTCGAATATTCGACTTGTTCGAAGTTTTCGAGTAGTTCGAATTTTTTTCAAGCAGTTCGCCGATTCGAGTAACTTGAAAAATTCGAACGCTGACTCGGCTCGAGGAAGCGAACCGGTCTGGGCTCGACTCGTAAATTACGAGTACTCGCACACCCCTATCCCAAACATTGGGCTCCTCCGCGCGACCACGAAAGCTCGATCGTTCCTAATAATAATCGTAGATCGTCGAGAGCGCAGATCAATCTTCTTCCGCGATCGTGCGACGACCACCTCTCGCGGATCCTCCCCATTCATAAAGCAGCCAACCAGCCATCAGATAGGGATCTCCTCGCGAAGCTTCCCCACCTCTCCAATTCTCTCCCCCTCCTCGTTTTCCTTCGACTCACCATTTCGTTTTCTTGTCCCCACTTATCCACTCCTCTTCATCCCTTTCCACCCTACTAATTTCCACCCCTCCTGACGTTCTCGTACTTCTCTTCTCCTTCTTCTCTTGCCCTTTTCTCCTTTTCCCCTTACTACGTCTACGTAGGTCCCCTCGCCCTTCGCAGTGCTCGTGGGACAGTCATTACAGAGGCAAATTAGTGACGCTCGATCCGCGTTCTACCGTTCCGCATGCGATGCTCTACCCGCCCTGCTCGAACAAGTTTACGGGATTACGCGTGCGTAACGTCGAAAAAAGGATCTCGACGCGCCAGTTAGCTTGGGTTAGGTAATGCTCGCACGCGATCGCTAGCTTCGCGATCCACCGCTGACGCCATCACGTGTCTGCCTTCCTTTTTCCTTTTTCTTCTTTCTTCCTTCGCTTCCTATTTTACGTCTACTCTTTTCCACCTCTTTCTTTTCCCCGATCGTTTTGCTGCTCCGGGATCGGCAGAGATCGGCAAGAGGATTTGCGAAGCTTCCTCGAGTTCCTCGTGTTGCGTAATCTAAGGTAGCGGCGATGGAACGCGGATGCGAAGTTGAGAGAGAACGAGGGAGAAGAAGAGAAAGGAGGAAAATAGGGTGGCAGAGTTTATTCAGGATTTTTTTCTTCTGAAACTAGTGAGGTCTTACGGATGAAATGTGTGCACGTAGGCGAGTAGACAGCAATGTGGGACAACAGAAATTTATCCGAGGTGCGTGCAAAACATTATAACACGTTCTATCAGTGTTGGCAGATACTTCACTTTGGTGGGAATCTATTGGGTCGTTCGGAAAGTTCGTTCCGATTTTAAAGGTTACTGAAACACAGCACATTTAAACTTTGGTATACACTTATTAAATTATATAGGTGTCATTCTGTTCCACAACCTTTGCCTGAAAAATGGAGAAAGGTTGTGGAACAGAATGGCACCTATATAATTTAATAAATGTATACCAAAATTCAAAAGTGCTGCGTTTCAGTAACCTTTAAAATCGGCACGAACTTTCCGAACGACCCAATATAATTGATATTAGTATATTTTATTTTACCAGAGATATCACTTTTACAGCAATACGAATTACTATCTTAAACACAACAAGCACGAGTGTTTCCTAAAAGAAAGTAAACCTTTCTCTGGGCTGGTAAATACAGTGCAATGTCAAATTATTCAACAAAAAACCTTTAATTTTAAAATAGGCGCATTTTTCACTCGAAACAATTCCCCGCAATAAAAAAAAAAAACGAAAAAAATCTCTCGATCCGGCAACACTGCATTCTACACGTACTAACGTAGTCCTTCGGCTTTCCATCACTTTTTTACTCTGCCTCGGCGTTTAAAAAAACGTCTAGGGTACTAATCGACGGGGGAGCCGATGGTCGAATGTCGAAATAAAAAAAAAAGTTCGTAACAGGAATCTATTGGATACAGTATGGCGCGTATCGGGATTCCAGTTGCCCCTTTGGTCGTACCTACGGAAATCGCATAGAGGCGAGCAGGAAATGTAAGACCCCGAGCATGGCGGATGGCGGAAACGAGTTTAGGTAGCCGACCATATTGGATTATGCTGTTAGTCGGGTTCTAGCTGGCTTCTTCGTCTGGCTGCGCGTCGCCTCGCCTAAAAGGAGACGCGCCGTATCAACTTGTCGTTAAATCCTGTTCCCAAGCGCGCGTGCGAGGGGGCCCGGATGCCGCTCTTGTTTCGGAGAGTTGCGCTTCAGAGCATTAGGATTATTCTCGATGCGTCGTGTCGGATGCGAATTGGAGATTATACCGTGTTCAACGTTCTCACACCTGTGCAGTGAGAATGCGAGATTTCGTGGCAGAAGTAAAAATCGTTACTCCATTTCTCCGAGCGAATTTCATTCTCACTTGTACACGATTCATAAAACATTCGTGGATAACGCACTTTGTTGTATAAGAAGGATAAACATTGAAGAAAGGAACGATGAGACGAGACTGCGTATTATTCGCGAACGATTGGTAATGATAAAGCAATGGCAATGGTTAAACATTAAACGGCGATTCTATTTTATACGCGATCCTTAGTTCGTGTGATAATTAGAACTTCATTTGAAATCATTTAATCATTGGCAGAGATGAATAACCGCATGAATTATCCGCCATTGGTAACAGCGTTTCGCGGAGTAACGCACAACAGTGAAATGTACATATATTGAGCTTGACGCTTTATTTGCACGCGACTATATATTTGCACGTTTCTCAATAAAGTATGATCCGGGCCGCGTGTCGGCGCCGAGTGGCGGGTCGTGTCTCTGGTTTGGAATAACAAGGGTGACGTACCGCGGTGAGAATTAATACTCGGGGCTCCCACGTGCTACCGCTGGCGAACGTTTAGAAACGAGTTCTCATCGGGTTTCTCTACTCGCGCGAGCGTCACTGTCAAGGCGAAACGTCGATGCCACGCGATCGAGAACTATTCGCTCAATATGCTCTTGGTGGCACGCGTGCGTCGAGCTTCCAGCGTCTGTCGTTCATCATGGAGATTTTCAACTGCGTCGTTTCAAAATCAAGACATTCTCAACGACAGAACATTTTAATAGTGTTTTAAAAATGCTTCGAGTACAAAGATTTGTTTCACCTAACACGTCTTGTTCGCTAAAGTAAAATCTTCTGTTGATTAACACTATTCCTACTGACCGGTCAAATGACCATTTTTAACATTTCGATTAAAATTTCCTATGTACAACGTAATTGCATCGCCTTTAAATTTCACGACTTTTTCTAAAATATACGTATAATACATTTTTCAATATTTTAGGAAAAGCCATGCAATTATGTTGTATATAGGAAATTCTAAACGATATTTTAAAAACGGTCATTTGACCGGCCGTGGTAGGAATAGTGTTAAGCTGCTAACAGTATTCTAGCTGGCATTAAACTGGACCTGCATCATATGCTATTAATAGAATAATTAATTAACCTTTGTGGAATATAACACAAAACAACAGTGAATAGGTTCCCGTTTTACAGATTTTTCTTCAGGTTGGTTTAACTAGAAATGAGTCCTTTATCAAAATTGAAAATCCTAGATCTACTAATTATTTATAATTTTGCACCAATGTATGCTTTATCTTAAGCCTTCTTAAAACTGAAAAAACGACAGTCTCATCTGCACAAGATAAAAGGAATAGTTACAGCACTAGTGTCCCGGTACAGGACATTAATGAAGTAATTCCTCGAAAGGTATCAAACTAGCCACTTTCACCACGAACAGTCAATTGTTTCGAGTCTATTTAGGTGGATCGCGCGCAAAAATTGAGCTGTCAATTGAATCGAAGCACAGTACCACGCACCGGGGCAATTTCTGTTCGAGCACACGTGCCCTTTCCCTTTTCGCAGCGTGTGCGTGACGCGCGCCCGTGCGTAGCCAGTGCCGGGTACTCTTCACGCCGGCCGCTGCTTTCGTGTCCCCCGCATATTTGTCTTCCACGACAAGCCGCGCGTCCTCTCGACTTTCGTGGCCGTGTTCACGTGCTAAGCGGAGGCAAATCGTGTCTCGTTCGGGTGGACGACGAGTGGCCGCACGGGGCACCACCGACCGCAGCATGCGAGCGTGTTATTCTCCGGCGAAAGGAGCGATACTTCGAGGAAGGATAGGCGAGAGTGGATGGTGAGGAGAGAGAGAGAGAGAGGGTGGATAAGGGGTCGATGGAGGATGGAGAGAATTCTCGTGCGATTTTTCTCTTACCCTTTTGCTTTCTACGTCGAGAGGGCACCGCTGAGAGGAACGTTCTCCACGTTGTCGAGGAGGAGTAAGAGGTGCGAGTCCGCGATTCGCGCGTTGGTCACGAATTTAATGAAATACGAGCGTCGCGGCGCCCTACGCGCGCCATAAATGTCGCTACGCTCGTCTGGATCGATAAATCGAGGGGGTGAGCGTAATTTGCTAATGTATCGCGTACACTCTCGCCCATAGGTGGTACGTTTAGAGCGCCATAAATTTATCCTATCTTTGCGTCGTCGAGATTACGTTATCGCGAGGCACGGGGGGTACCTTACCTGCTTGGCATTTCCGTGCTATTATTTTTGCGAGATTTAAGTCTGCTAACGGAACGCTTAAGCGTTTCCAGTTGACACTTCCTCGTCAAGCTCAATCCTGGACCGCTAAGACGAACCCCACGATCTTATTGATTAATTGTGTCGATGGTTGTGAATCTGGTACCTGTGGTGAAGAAAATCCGGAGAAAGTTTCTTTTTTGAGGATTTCTCTGCTCGTATATCTAGCGTTATCATTTACAATGAAAGATGTAAGAATCTGTGAAGAGGCAGGTTTTCGGCTTTACACCACTTTCTTAACACTATTCCTACCGACCGGTCAAACGATCATTTTTAACATTTCGATTAGAATTTCCTATATACGACCTAATTGCGTCGTCTTTAAATTTCATGACTTTTTCTAAGATATACGTATAATACATTTTTCAATATTTTAGGAAAAGCCATGCAATTATGTTGTATATAGGAAAGTCCAAAAGAAATTTTAAAAAATCGTCATTTGACCGGTCGTGGTAGGAATAAGTGTTAATCCACGGCACGATTTTTATTATATGGTGTTACTGGTAAGCTCCTTAAGCATTCCAGGGTTGAGCGTGCACACATTCCTGGCATCGTGTCCCGCGAGCGGCACGAACCAGCTCGAAGAAAATCTCGAAGGTGAAATTGAATGGCATTTGCGTGCCGTAAAGAATCATATCGGAGAACGAGGAAGCACGCGACCTACGTATAACCTATCGAGAATATAGAGTATACGGACAACAGCCTCGAGAGAATTTTGTTTTGTTTTTGCCCGGCGTGCGCACCGTCGCACGCATCGGAAACAGCAAGGGCGTTATTTTTTTTCCAGGCTCACGCGTGCACCGCGGACGAGACGATCGATCCACTCGAACGAAAATATTTACTTCGAGTGTCGAGACTCTCTGGCCGCCCGCGCCGCTGGTCATATTTTTGCGCCACGTCGCTACAGTACACAGTCGATATACTTTGAATCCCGCGTATTTATTACTTATCACGGCGAGTTTAAAATCAATGCGGGTTTTCGACCATTCCGTCGAATAGATGTCGCGTAGATTTTTGGTTCTCACGGATCGACAAATCGTCGAAGTGATCGACGATATCGTGGGATTATAGGAATTTCTGATGTTATCATCGGACAGGCGACGATCTCTAAAAGGTGGATACAAACACGCAAGGGATCGTTGTAACGTACCTCTGTCGCGTAACAATGTTGTGTTGCGACAGATGATACGCTCTGTTATGCTGCTTTCAGATCCGCAGCAAAACGGGTCTCATGCGCGCCCATTCCACCGTTCCATCAATTTCTGATTATTCTCTATCCAACATGGACATTCCCGCCACAGCATTCATAAGCACTATTTAGTAAAAACGAGAAGTATAGTTACGACATTACGGAGGAGAGTCCAAATTGATAACCCAACTTCGTTTCGTTACGATGTTCTGTTGCGTGTCTCTACCCGCCTTAACACTAGAACTACCAAACCGGTCAAAATGACTGGTCAACAAAAGAAGTTTCCATACGAAAACGAAAATTGGTAGTTCTAGTGTTAAAGAGAAATTCTTGTGAAAAATTGACACGCACCCGGTCATTTTGACTGGTCGGTACTTCTAGTGTTAAACTACGCACGATTGCTTCGTCCACTGTTGCTCGCTTCACCTTGCATCTTTAACGCGTGATTCACTACTTTGCATGGAAGGACAAGCGGGAATAGTTGGTGGCTACATCAAAAACTCACCGCCACTTCAAAGTCGATAAGCACTCTTTAGTAAAAACGAAAAGTATAGTTACGACATTACGGAGGAGAGTCCAAATTGATAACCCAACTTCGTTTCGTTACGATGTTCTGTTGCGTGTCTCTACCCGCCTTAACACTAGAACTACCAAACCGGTAAAAATGACTGGTTAACAAAAGAAGTTTCCATACGAAAACGAAAATTGGTAGTTCTAGTGTTAAAGAGAAATTCTTGTGAAAAATTGACACGCACCCGGTCATTTTGACTGGTCGGTACTTCTAGTGTTAAACTACGCACGATTGCTTCGTCCACTGTTGCTCGCTTCACCTTGCATCTTTAACGCGTGATTCACTACTTTGCATGGAAGGACAAGCGGGAACAGTTGGTGGCTACATCAAAAACTCACCGCCACTTCAAAGTCGCTCGATCCGTGTAGCAGCAACTTGTGGGGCAGAAGAGAGAAAAGGAGGGGGTAACGAGGATCAGAGGGTAGGCTTGTGAGGAAGGGAGGAAGGGTGACAACTGGCGAGACGAAGAACGTAGTAACGTGAGGTGGAACGGAAAGGACAAGCAAGATGAGAAGGGGGTTGGTGGAAGGGTGAACGAAAAATAAATGATACCCGAATTAGCGTAATCGCGTGATGGTTCGCAAGGGAGGCTCCCCGATGTACGAGCGGTGAGCGAAAGATGAAATAAGAGAGAGAGAGAGAGGGAAGGACAAATTGCATTTCGATTTCATTTCGGCCGGAAACGTCCGTCGTATAACTGTGCGGGATGATCGCAGACGTCGCGCAGGGTTAGGTACTGCCTACCAGCCGTGGAACTCACGCCGCGTTTGATTGCCGGGGAATAAATGAGAGTCGGCCGCTACAAAAAGGAGCGCTCGGTAAGAGAAGGACAATTTTTCGTGTGACGCGCTCCCCCCTCTGGTCTTCTTCAATCTTACAGGGTGGTCGTACCGTGGAGAAAGTTCTCGTCGAAGCTACCAAATTTACCGAATATTAACGCTAAAGCTACCAAAAGCGGGTCAAATCGCTCATTATCAATACAAATGGAAAAAGGAGGTTATTATACCCTGTTAAAAGGGTACGATGAAATATTTACGAACCATGTGCCCATTCTGAAACGTGTCGAACAAAAGTTCGTTCCTCGGTTAACAGGTTAAAAGTTGAGTACCAAACGAGTGCTTCGACTTTGAAATTCAGAAGCATTCGAAAATTAGAATCGGCTGCCTTTGCTTACGAGCGGCGCTCGTGCGTAAAAATTTCGGAATTATTCGGCAAAAAAAAAAGAGAGAGAGAAAAAAGAGGAACGACGATTTCGTCGACCGTGAAAATATTCTTGCCGATAGTCGCTCAATCGACCGCGAAATGCAAGCGCAAATACATCTTGCGGCGAGTGGCGTTCGATCGGAGCGCGGGCGGTGCTGAATGGACGGTGTTTGAAGCGGTTGGCTAGTAGGCGCGCGTTTGGTAGTAACTACAGCACGCGCGCGCGCGCACGCACGCTCTCGAAGGATTAAATAAAAGATGTCCTGTTGACGTTACTCGAGAACGAGGAACGTGCGGCGGGGAAGAGGACGTGTACGCTTGCGGTCCTTCCGCGTTGCTTCACCCAACGGACCCTACGGCCTCTCCACGCTTCTCTTGCCTGCACGGACGAAAGCATTGGTTAACCCAGTGACAATGCGGAAAACGAGAGCCATTGTCACGCCCCCATAGGGCACAAAGGGCCGTGGCGCGTGTCCTGCGACACATTCCTGCATAATGCGCAGAGGGCAAACTCGCTCGGTGAGGACCGTCGAGCGTGCCACGTTTCGTCCTGCGCATTTGATGAGCGCGCGTGGCCGCGTTTGGAATGTCGTCGCGTGACGATTGGTCGCCGTTTCTTCGAGTTTCCGTTGGCCGATGGAATTGTCGAGTCCTAGGAGAAGGCTGGCTTCGGAAAAAGGTTCAGTCTGTAATCAATCTTCCGAGTGCGCAACCTTCTTTCCTTTCTTTAAATCGGAGCAATCTTCTTCTTTGCGCCTCGAATGTCGTCTCGTCACGATTGGCCTCCTTTTCTCCGACTTTCCGCCAATCGGTGGAATGGTGCCGAGTCCGACGAAGAGGCTGGCTTTAGAAAAAGATTCAGGTTGTAATCGATCCTCCGAGTGTCCAAGTATTTTCCTTTTTTTTTTTAAACCAGATCGATCTTCTTCCTTGCGTTTCGATAAGAGATCGACTTACTCAGGACGCATTTGAAAGTATCGCATCTACAAACCAATCGATCTACCCTTCACTTCGACAAGTCCCTCGGATAATTCCACGCAAGTATCTACGGACTCGTGATCGAAAGTACAGGAGCGAGAGAATTGTAATAAGAAGGCAGCGGCGTGATGAGTCGAGAGAGAAAAAGAAACGAAAAGAAGAAGTGAGAGAAAGAGTAGCGAACTCTACGGATATGGTACGGAACCTTCCGCAATAATAATCTCTCTGGACCGTTTTCATTTGGCACGGCCGTCAGACGCGACGCGCCGTGATCAGTCAAGCGACGTCGGCTTGTGTTTTAGTCTTTAACCCGTTCTGCTTCCAGTAATTAAGACTGGAGTCTAAAAAGAGGAAGAGGTGGGAGAGAATGAGACGAGCGGGGTGGAGGCAGCGGATAGAAGAAGAAGAGGGACTGTGGGTAGCAGAAGTGTGGATGAGGACGACGGTAAGGGAGGGGTGGATACAGTTGGAAGGAAGAAAAAGAGGCGACGAGGCGGGCGAGGACAGAAAAGAGGGAAGAGAAGGTGGTGGTGGCGGAGAACGAGCGATAGGTGGGTTGAGAGGCCAGCAGATGCATAGTCATAGGAGCGGGGCGGTGGTTAGGCGGAGAAGACACAGGACAAGCCAGGGGACAGAAGGGGTTGGTGGAAGAGGGGCGGAAAGGGCGGAGGCAGGGGTGGTTGGCTGTACGATGACACGCTCCTTTGTTCTGCCCTTTTGCGGAAGACACCGTAGCGAGTAGCATTTGCAAGCACAAAGAGAGAAATAATGACTGGTCCAGTGTTCAACTAATATTTGCCTCCAACTTTTCCCTGAGAATTTCTCCTTCTTCCTTTTCTCCGCTCGCCTTCCTCGCCGTTTCCTTCTCTCTCGCATCCATCCCTCTCTTCTTCTCTTCTCTCTTCCTTAGCAGAGAAGGATGCTTCTCTTTGTAAGGAGAGGAAGGCGAGGAGTTTGACTACGGTGGCCCGGTTAGGATTGTTGGAAAGTGCGGCACACGGAATCCGTGCGTCGCGTGTCGTTCCTGCAGAATGGCCCTGGGTTCGAGGTGTCCACTACTGTTCGCCTAGTTGTCCGCGTTGTGCCGGGCACAAAGGAGAGTAGGTAGGTACGCAGCTAGCCTTTCGTGTACCCACCTTATCCACCGTGCTCTTCTTATCTCTTCTTTGTCCAGAGCGAGAGGGTAAAAGCGAGCGGAAGTTTTCCTTCTTTTCTCTCTCCGTCTCCCGTCGCTTCCTTCTTCTCTCGCCCGGCTCTTCTGCAACATTCAAGTTCGTTTAACCCCGTTTGAGAAGAGTTTGAATTTACGCCGAGGACCTCTGTCGGTTTAATGTTATGTAAACGGGCGCGCACTGAATTCAATGGCCTTTCTCTCGCGAGGCGTTTACGAGTGTTCGTGGATGACGTACAGCGAAAGAATTTTCAAACTGTTTTTCCTTGTTGTCTCTTGAGAGGGTTCGATCTCCTTTCCGGATCGTTCGTCGCACTTTCGATTCCTTTGGCAAACGGAAATTCGCGAACGAGCCGTCAGGGTGGTTAACCGTTCGGGCGCACCCCCTCCATGGCTCGTTTGGCAGTCCTGCTTTTTCGAGGGTGACTCTCGGTGGTGACCGTGGTGGTAGTGGTGGTGAAATCGAGTTAGCCAAATTAACCATGAAATAGACTCCCTCCGCCCTAGTGTCTGTCTATCTCGTCGTGCGCTCGTGTCGTTCACATCGTTCCACGACCGCTAACCAAAGCCAACCGGTCCCGTAGGGCCTTTTAGGGCCACCGCGTACGAAATTGAGCCCTCGTGCTCGTGGAGTAAGCCAGCAAGCGGAAAGGGACGCGGACTGCACGAATGGAACCTTTAATGATCGGTGTGGGTTTCGAAGCTGACAATGAGATGGAGAATATACGCAGATAGGTAACGACAATCTACTTTAAACTGTACTCTCCTATTTATTTATGTTTAAAGGAGAATTTGTCGAAATTTCGATAGCAGGAATATTACGAAAGAAATACCGTCGAGTGATATTTCAATTTGAAATCGAACAATTTCGCGATTAATTTTTCATATTTGTCAATTATCAGTAAATCGAGATTTTTCTTAATGCACTCCAGAATTACAAGTGAATTATTACGAATGGAAACATACGTGGGTACTCTTGTGACCCCATCGTCGACGTAATTAAAATGAACATTGCCGTTTCACCCTAATTATTATCGTCGTGTCTGACGATTTTGCGTAGCATCGCGTGACGTCACACGGCCTACCACAAAGCAGCACCGCCGCGACATCTCATGGGGTTCTCGATGAACGTCATCCTCGCTTGATTCATGGCTACGACGATCCCATTGACAAATAAGAAGGACGTGGCCCGGCCTTTTTCTCATTAGCGGCACTTTGAACTAACCCGCCCACGTTATGACAAACTAGATTAATTCTCCATCCAAAAGGGGCCGCCCTTCTCTCGATCGTTCATTACGAGGATCCCGTCTGTCGGCGACTATTCTACGCTCGCATTATGCGATCGTGTTTTAAAAATTGGCGCTAGTGCCAGCCTGACGGGAGTTCTCGTCGTTCGTGACACACCCTCTCCGCGCTTCCATCGATTTTCGAGGAATTTAATTTCACGAGCAGAAAACTATATTAAATCGAACAGTGGCGAAAGAGAGGTGCGAGCCGGTTCGAAATGTGACGCGAGGCGTCGCGACGCCTGGAGCCTCGCGGCGTTTAATTCGCAGGTTGGTGGCCGCGTCGGACACTCGCGCGCCGGCGTCGCGGCGCCGGCCGGACCGTTTTCATTGTAAAAATCATGGGATCCGGTTAAAAATATTCAAAGGTGGGAGCGATGGCCCTGGAGAGGGGTTTATAACTCACGTCAGGCAGGTAATTAGCCGCTTTTGCCCAGCTGTAATGGACCCGCTAAGGCACTAAGCGAGACCCTTAACTTATTTAAATGAACTGGTAACCCATGTCCATGTCCAACGTGAGCCAGACACGAGGCAATATAGAAAAACCATTTATAAGGGCACTATTCCGGATGCCTTTCGCCCCCGTACTTTTCGTTTTGCTACACTTTGCCGTCCGCGGACCATCCGGTCGATCTATTTTCTTTTGCTTCCCTCCCGCATTTTTTCCTCCTTCGTGGCTCTCTCCCACTCTCTCCTCCCTCGCTTCCTCTCGCTTTTTTCCTCCCTTTTTTTTTACCTTCCCCCTCGTTTTTTGTTTTATCATTTTTACACTCCGCCTTCGGAGGGAACCTCCACGAGGGTGTTTCCGCGTGGTGCGCCGTGCTCGAACTTTCGCTCGAAATCAGAAATGAACGCCATCTGCGATACAATCTCATTACTCTTGGAACGCGTGCTAAATTCCAGACGTTCTCGCAACTGTCCATAATGACGCGTTCATTACGCTTAACGTAATATTGCGAATGCAACGACAATTTTCACGTCTGTTTAGTATTTGGCAAGAATACGCAGGGCGAAGTTCTCAAGAGGAAATACGGCGCGATTCGAAAAGTTGTAGCGCGTTGATTCGAGATTTTCGTTCGTCGTCCGCTCGAGAGGACGAAGGAAGAGGGTGAGAGAGAGACCTGACTGAGAGGGTGAAGGATAGAGGTGGGTTGAGAGCGCGTGGGCCACCGATTTGTTTTCGTCTGAATCGGGAGGGGCCCGCGCCGCGCCGCCGTCTAAAGGGCCGCGAATATTGATTTTATGTTCGGCTGTAAAAGTGTGATTTGAATTTTGATTGCGGGGGCTGGGAGAGATCGCGTAACAGGATAGTGCACGCTTTGCCAGACGCACAAGGGCCCTTCAAGCGGCGCTTACTCGACTGGAAAATTGAAGGAATATACGTTTTAAAGTGCCGAACTCGAGGAGAGGCCCGTGGTCGAGCGTGGCGCGGCCTCCTTCACGTCCTCCTTCACCTCCGCCTCCATCGCTTCTACCACGTCCCAACGAAGACGCAGTAGCGTTCCCTTCTCCGCCTCGCGTTACCCACCTCCAATCGAAACTTTATTTACAGCGTCTCTTTAACCACGACTTTTTCCACATCTCCGTGCCTCTTCTCACGAAGGATTGATTGATTGATCTTTATTATCCTTCTCGGCTATTTTTATACATCGAATAGCTTACATGCTAGGAACCGTTCTTATAATAAACTCTTTTACTTCACGCTTAAACGTTGTAAGTCTGTCACATTCTTTTATCTCCGCTGGTACAGCATTATACATTCTTACACCTTCATAAAACAAACTTTTCTGGGCACTTCTTGTTTTCCGAAATTGTAACATAGGGTGCTTCCGATAACCTATAGTTGAGTTAATTTTTCTAGGCATAAAATATACGATAGGTACAACCGTCTATTATCACCGTACTTCATGACAACTCAATGCTGTCTTGTAGCACCATTGAGTTGAGTGGAGTTGAGTTAGGTAACAGCAAAGGACGATATAAGGTAGAACCAAGGGTACGATATAAGGTAATAATTTCTCAAAATTATACGAATCATGAAGTAAATTAAACTTTAATAAATTGATACATCGTAATTTTGCATAATAATAAATGTTGGTGAACGTAACTGTAGTATCAATTAATTAAAGTTCAATATACCTTATAATTTTGTATAATTTTACGAAATTACTAATATAACTCAACTCAACTCAACTCAATGGTGCTACAAGACAGCATTGAGTTGTCATGAAGTATGGTGATACTAGATGGTTGTACCTATCGTATATTTTACTCCTACGAAAATCAACTCAACTATAGGTTATCGGAAGCACCCATAATATTCCCAGCTTGTCTCGTTCGATCTCCTACCAATACTAATTTGTTGCACAGTCCTTGTGGCAACATTCCATTTGCCATTTTAAAAATAAAAATACATACGTTATAATATAATCTTTATCTGACGGACATAAATTGCAACGCTTGCAACATTCTTTCTACCTTCGAATAAGGGTCACATTGCAGTATGACTCTCATAGCACGATTTTGCGCTAGGAGAGCCGGAGAGAAGTAGAAAGGAAAAGAGAGGAGAGAAAAAAGACGGGCACTGTCGAAAACCGTTAGGCGACGTAGGCGTGTAACCCACTCCTAGGCGAATCATTTTCTCCGATTACGATCTTCGGGCACGGCGAGAGCGCGCGCATAATTCGATAATGATACGAGGGCAGGAGGAATTTTATCGTTAAAGGCATGCTAATGTCGCTTTTGTCGTAACCACGGATCACTATAATCTGCGAAGGACTTAAAAATGGGTATTAAAATGCCATCATAGACCCCTTTCCTAGGACCGGTGCGTCGTCCTCTTCGCTCGCTTTCTCCCCACCCCCTTCGTCCCACGTTCCACCCTTCTCGTCTTCGTCCTCCTTTTGTCAACTCGCACTTTCTTAATGGCAGTGCGCCGTCAGTGGTCCACGCTCGCCCTCTTGCCGTCTACCTTCCCCTCTCACCATCGTCCCTCGTCGTAGAAATTTTCTCACATTCTTTACGAGGTCATTAACGAGTATGTCGCTCGTTCGGATTTAACGACGGTGTCGGACGGTTTATACGCGTAATAGAAACGCGGCGGGTACGGTCTGTCAAAGATTTACGATTATTTCTCTTCAGTTCGAAAAACTAGTGGCCCCCACGTGAGGAGCCGCGCTCGCGTTCCCAGTTGCTGGGGCTCCTGGAAGTTATCGGTACCTAATGCATGACTCTCTTCCTTTCGTTTGGCGATAAAAAAGGCTCCGTGGTATATTTGTTTTGTTTCTCTCCTGTTTGTCTCTCTTTTCTTCTTCTTTCGTTTAAAGAGGAGTTCTACACCTTTACCGCATTTCGTTGCGCATTCCATGCGCGTCTTCTTGGAGTCTTGCTTGGAATAGCCTATTAGTACCGATTCATTTCTACGGGGAATGTTAAATTAGCATTCATGCATATATTCAACACTTGTGCATCTCTAGGTACGATAAATAGGTGCACTCTGACTACGGTAATCGTTAATGGTAATCGTATCAAGCGTTGTAATCAAGCAGCCTAAGCAAATTGAATCAGCGCGTCGTAATCGGAAGTTCTTTTGATCCGTACGGATAAACAGAAGTGAAGTTTTACGGCGACGAGTAACGGTTAAATGTACAACGAAACAGTTTCTGTTTTACATTTTCGAGCATTTTGTCATCGCGAAACTCTGAATTTCTGTTCGTTCGTGGACGGTTCTGATTTATATTTACACTTTCCAATCTGTATCGATAGTCAGGGGTTCGTCTACGTTAACCAATTTTCGAGTTGAGGAGATTTTTTAAGGGCCAGCGAGCTTTACGTTAGGCTGCGCTAAGCCTTGTTGAAGAAATCGACGAATTTGCTGTTAACTCACGTGCCATTCGCCGAGCCTGTTTTAATTGCAGTCTCTCGAATCCACGACTCTTTCCACTTGAAATCCTTATTCCTTCGTTCACTCCTGTATCTCTTCCTCTTCTCTCATTGCATCTCACCGACGTCCCATCCCTCGATGTGTCCCACGAAACCTCCACCCAACCCTCCCCAACTTTTCTTGCCTCCTTTCTCTCTCTTTCTCTCCCTCCTAATATCTCGTGGCTCCAATTAGTTCTGAACGTCGGCCTGTCCGACTGTCCGTCTATCCGTCCGTCCGTGATCTCGAGCGGTGAACGCTGTTTGCACCGTTCCTCGGTCAGTTCGTCGGTGCGTTCGTTTCGTTTCGTTCGTTCGCTGGCTCGTTCGTTCGTTCGTTGCCTCCTCAGCTCGTTCGTATCCCTCAGCTTCATTAAGAAACGGTAATGCGTTTTGTTTCTCTTCTACCACGGGGCCCTGGCTCCCTCCGCCACCGAAGGGGAAACGAGCTAGGGACTCTTTTAATAATCCCGCAGCACGCTCAGAGATTTATTATTTTCGGACTACGTTGCCGGATAAGTCCATATGGCTGACGCACCTTGTCCCGTCTCTCTCTCTCTCCTTCTCCCTTTCTGCCATGTCCTTCTCCTTTCTTCTTCTCCCTCTCCTCCTCTTCCTCCTCCCTCCACACCTCTCTTCCTCCTTCCTTCCTTTTCTTCGTGGTGCCCCCCAAGTTCGTCTGGGGCCAGTCCTCGAACTTCTGTACGGGACGGTCCCAATAAAGTGCGGGCGGTCGGTACGCGCCGTGATACCCCGGCACGGTTCTCCTCTTCGTTTCTGGATCGAGAGGAATTCGCCGTGGCGATCGTTCTCTACGGTGACGAGCCGAGAAGGGAAGATTAGACGTGACTGGAGTTCGTTGTTCGAGGTAGGAGAGGAATTAAGCATCGAATTAAAGGACATCGTTGAAGGGTGCCATGGCAGGCGATTGTGGTACGATTGTTATACGTGGAAGATCGATGAAGGTCGTGAAGGGTAAGCAGCAACTAATCTCTTTGCTTCCATATTTTCTTCCTTTCTTCTTACCACGAATCTCGCAAGGTGTCAATATACACGGTGACCTCGAAATATTTCAAATGCGATAATCACATAATTCTGAGAACTAGGTTATCACTAGGTTTACGCAGTGGCGAATGAAACACGTGGGTTACTTTGTTCAGAGGCCCTCTTATTCGAAATGTTAGACCTACTCGAGGCCCCACGCGCACCTGAATAACCTTATTTCCAGTTTAGAAGGTCATTCTTTCTACAGATGCACATTATATTCGTTCCGCAGATTCGCCTAACACATGTTTTTTTGTCGAAGCTACTAATCTTCGAACGCGTCTGACAATTGGAGGCCCCAAACGCGCGACTCGTGCACCTGTGGCTTTACGGAACCTAGTCAATTAGAAGATCCTAAATACAAAATCATACTTGTAAAGAAGAAATCACGTGATCCTAATGTTAAAGGATCATTCGTACATTCGTAATACAGTGTCATCGAGAAACCACCCGCGTGTGTTTAATCCTACACGTCCGCAACTCGCCCGTACGATCGTCGTGCCACAACACACTCGGTACGCTCCGATCTGAATTCGTTCCGGATTATCGTTCTTAAACTCGAGGGCGCATCGATCGTTGACAGTTCGAGCTTGGAGCCCGTCGGCTCTGAATCGAGAGGCGTCGCGACGGGGCGAGGAGAGAAGAAGGCGACCGCGTCGATGGGACGAGAAGGGACCGCGCCAAGAGGATGCATGCCGAAGGAGGCGGGGGTGGCGCTCCTCTCTCTTCGTTTGGTTATAATTCTTGGAGGACGTGGCGGCTATAAGCATATTCCGGTCCTTTGATTTAACGAGGTGTGGTGTCGGTTATACTATAAACGGGTACATCGGGGCCCCCTATAAACCAAAGGGGCGAGTCGGTAAATTAGGAACTGAGGCCACTCACGCAGGAAGCCCCCTAAAAATACAATTAACGAGTCGTTTAACGGATATACCTGCGCGCGCGCGCGCGCCGAGGTCACTATCTCTACGGTGGTGGAGGAGGTAGAGAAGGTGGAGGATGAGGTCTCGAGAGGATGGTTCGCGCTCGTGCGCGCGCGCGCAGAAATAAAAAAGAAGGAAAGAAATGTGGCGCGTTACGGTGGCGCGCGCGTACCTTATCGCGTCCCCTTGCTCGTTTAAAGGCGAGCCAGGGTTATCCGTGAGGCGAACGCGTGGCACGCACTATCCTCGCGCACCAGGCCCCGCACAACTCATCGCGCGCCTTGATCGGCCGCGCGAAATAAAAATTGTCCTCCGTTGCACGAACACCGTGGAAGAGATCGTTGGTTGCGTTTCGATACCGCACACGGCCATGCGTCTCCGTTGAAGGTGCAGCCACGCACGTCGCACCAGGGCCACCACCCCTTTCTCCCGGTCCAAGCATTTATTAAGACAGCAATAAAATATCCCGCGTATAGGTTGCGCACCGAGCGTGCCCGCGACGATATATAACCGACCGGGCAATAGTTAACGCGTACGCGCGCCACGATTTATCGTCGAAGCGTGTGAAGAATAGTTGTAAACCCGCGACTTGTTTTTCCGCCACCCTGTAGAATCCGCGCGATGTCAGCTTCTTTTTCCACGTAGATCTCCAATTGCTCGCTTTTGGATTCGTCGGACGTGGACCGATTAAGCGTGGAGAAATATCGATCTTGGGATTCGCGCGATTCTCCAAACTTTATCTTTGACGTTTTCTTTTTTTCGGTTTAATGTTATCGAGTAGTTCGAGGAGTACTAGATATATTTTACGATGAAGAATCGTTCTCTTCCGACCGAGACGAAGACAAGATTGAAGACAGAGATATAGTCGCAGGTATTTTCGCCGCAATCCCGAAACCTTCTCAACCCTCGCGCGCGCGTTTTTCCACCTCGACATCGTCGTCCCATCCGACGTAATTTATGCCTCGAGAATGGGTCTCAATATTGTGCCCACATCGGGCGAGGCGGGAGGCAGGAGGTAACGACAATCCACCGATAAATCATCGGGCGAATCTTTAGCTTAATGAGTTTTTAGTCGCGGGTCCCTCGCGCCGACGCGGTGATTCATTTTGTTTTTTAATCAATTCATTAACGCCCCGCGCTCACCTTCCCGCCTTCCTTTCCTCCTGCCGTTTCGCGGGTCCGCTACCGCTCTATCGAACCTGTTCCCAATATTATTCGATCGGGTTTTGCGATTTCGAATTAAACGATAATTCGCTTACCCGCGATAACTCAGTCCATCCTATCACGCGTCCACGAGATTTCTACGAACTCTATCGAACGCTTTTGCCGTCGGCAACCCTCGTTCCATCTCCTCGGAGAATTTTCCTTAGGGTCGAGGAGAGAATCTGGAAATTTTATTGGTCAACGACGAGAGCTTCGACGGCGCGCGCTCTTCGATTCTCGGGACTCGCGCACCAGCTTCGGGGGACTTGCGGGAGGCAGGTCTCCCCTCGTAAATATTCCTCGGTCATAAATTTCGCGAGGAGTCTCGCAGAACGTTGTCGTCCACGTTTTCGCGGTAAGGCAGGTGGCACTGCGACGAGGGAGATGCGAGACAAACCGTAGAATTGGAATAGCTTCACCGCGGGGAACGTGGAATCGTGATGGAATTGGAAAAAGGGGGGTTAGAGGAGAGCAAGGAAAGGGGAAGAGGATGTTCGAAGGCGGCTGTATCGAGCGAGAGCGTATCTTGTCGTGCGTTTGAAGGAGAGAGGGAGTGACAGTTGCAGAAGAAAGTCAAACGAACGCAAAGATAAATAAATATTGGCTAAGAATAATATCTTTCCTCGGTTTTCGCGTGCGCAACGAATTCGAGGGATTGATTTCCTAAATGGTATGACAAAAATTGAAGATCTATTGTAAGTGGATAAAGGTGTTGTGTCACGATACTGAAGTTTCGAATAAATTGCAATAAAGATTTTGACCTGATATAGTGGTAATACATATCTTACCTTTATCAACTGATAGTTTTTAAAATATTTAATGTTAGATAGCTCGACACATTAAAGTATTAAATTAGTAGCTGGAGGGACTTAAATGGGCAATGAAACCACTTCTCTCAAAAATGTGACGCAACATTTTTATTCATTTAGGTTTTCAGTCGGAACAATCGTACAGGTACTAGAGAAAGTACTTTCTTGGATCACGAATGAATCGTGAAAAATCAATACTCACGGTTAGGTATGTGAAAAGTCGGTAATGAATAAGTGAAAGAGAATGCGAATGAAGTATTAAATTAATAGCAGGAGGAACTGGGACGACCAATGAAACCACTTCTCCCAAAAATGTGACGCAACATTTTTATTCATTTAGGTTTTCAGTCGGAACAATCGTACAGGTACTAGAGAAAGTACTTTCTTGGATCACGAATGAATTGTGAAAAATCAATACTCACGGTTAGGTATGTGAAAAGTCGGTAATGGATAAGCGAAAGAGAACGCGAATGAAGTATTAAATTAATAGCAGGAGGAACTGGGACGACCAATAAAACCACTTCTCCCAAAAATGTGACGCAACATTTTTATTCATTTAGGTTTTCAGTCGGAACAATCGTACAGGTACTAGAGAAAGTACTTTCTTGGATCACGAATGAATCGTGAGA
Source organism: Tiphia femorata (assembly GCA_944319695.1). NCBI lineage: Eukaryota > Metazoa > Arthropoda > Insecta > Hymenoptera > Tiphiidae > Tiphia > Tiphia femorata. Next base: position 7,878,254 of record OX090899.1, read on the forward strand.
AATCAATACTCACGGTTAGGTATGCGGAAAATCGGAAATGGATAAGCGGAAGAGAACGCGAATGAAGTATTAAATTAGTAGCCGGAGGAACTGGGACGACCAATAAAACCACTTCTCCCAAAAATGTGACGCAACATTTTTATTCATTTAGGTTTTCAGTCGGAACAATCGTACAGGTACTAGAGAAAGTACTTTCTTGGATCACGAATGAATCGTGAGAAATCAATACTCACGGTTAGGTATGCGGAAAATCGGAAATGGATAAGCGAAAGAGAACGCGAATGAAGATTGGAGGTGGATGGGATGAGAGCTCGGGGAGGTGGTCGCGGTGGCAGGGTGTAAGGAAGAGGCGCGAGCGAGATGGGGAGAGAAGCAGAAGGTGTTGGTGTTGAAGCCCTGCGGGATACGACCCCCGTGGTGAACACACGACTCCCGAAAGAGCCTCCGTTTGGGAATCGCGCCTCCTCGTCCGTCGAAGTCAACCTGTCGAGCGGAGAAGCCCCGAGTGGAGGCGAGTCGCTCCACCGGATCGCCAAAAGGTTCTCTTCCAATGAACCGGAACATTATTCACGCATTCGAAGCATTATTCGTACGAGCGATATTCGATGAAGAAGGGAAACACGAGCGAATTCGTAAAGAGCTCTGGATTTGCCGAAGCAGGACGTCATTCGAATGCATGTTGCGAGTAATTTTTATTGATTTTCTTAACCCATCGTGGATCGATAACGAGATATCTGACAATGTATATAGCGCCGTTAAAGGCCGTTGATAAAGTACATATCTCGCATTGCCCAGCTTTCAGTCAAGGGTGGTGGTAGAGTTAATCATTTTTGGTCATTTGTAACGCAAATTAAGTTGAAGTCGCTTAAATATGGATAGTGATAAAGCAATTAATGATATGAGAGAAACATTTGCGAATTTCGGTTTATCGGAGAACGTCTTGCTGGTACACGAAGTCGTCTATTAATTGTCGCAATGAACGAAGTTCAGGACAGAATTTATCATCCTACAGTAGATTACCTTCTATTCTTAACTTCGACACTATCCCATGGAGACTTACTTACATCTAAGTAAAATAATAGTTGTCTTACGCGGTGACTGAACACGGCACGACTTTTTCTCTCGATTCATGGAACGAAGAAAACTATTCTTAATGGATACCGTGTGTCTTATGTAGGCACATGCAAAACGTATACAGTATGCGAAAATGAGTGGATTGTTTTAGCCTGGTCAATAAGCGCGCGGTAAAGTACGAGCTAGTAATGCTTAAGCAGGTAGTGGTTCGCGAACGATCGACTAGTCAGGCGAAGAAACTGAGAACGCGTCGAAAGACGGATCTATTAAGGCATTCTCCACTGGACTGGCCTCTTGCCGGGTTGGGTGCAGGGTACGGTGCAGGGTTAGACCTGTAATTAACCGGTAGCTCTTTTACTCGCGAGAGCGTAACTCCGACCGTTTAACGGTCTGCTTTTATTGGCCGCTTATTGGTTATTTTTGGGGCCGCTGCGGTGCCCTAGAGCCTCTCGGCGCCTCGGGTCCCGCACCGTGTTTATTCGCTGTGAATACCGGAAGTCCGGCACCGAATCTGTGGGACCAATGTAATCTTTCGCTTCCTTATTCGCGCGAAGCGGCGGAGTTGGAAGCATTCTGAGCTAGAGCTCCCGGTCAGAACTGTGTTTTAAAATACACGGGTACACGGGACACGTGTTGTCGTGCTACACGTTATATCTAACACGGATATCCGTAGATACACGTGTACACTCTGTACACGGGTAACTATAAGAAATTTTTATCACAGCATCTTACATCTTGTGGCAAATTGTATGTATTTGCATATATAGATATTTCTTGCATCTCTACGACACTTTTTTATATTTCTTAGAAAAAAGAATTTCTCATAATTTTTGAAGAGTTCATGAAATAAATACACGTGTAGTACGTGTATTCGTGTATTACACGCGGGTACCCGATACACGTGTTTAAACAGAAAAGACTTAAATACACGTGCACACGTGTATTCGTGTACACGTATAATAGAGGGCACTATTCCGAGCATCGTTGCCAGTGTCGATACATTCGCATTAAATCTAGTACTAAATTCTATCTTTTAGTACAGTGTTAGAGAATTTAGCACGTTATTATCAAGCGTTTTATTTTTTATTCTCGACTCTTCAAAAAAGTGCATATATGTGCATATACGTATGCGGGAGGACAGTTCCACACGTATATTTTTTAATAAAGAAGTACACACTTATGCGATAAAGTACAATTAATGTGACCAAAGAAGATCTGGCTCTGATTAATAGTTCTTTCAAAAGAATTATATACGAATGCCTTCCTTTATGGCCACGAAGTAGACTGTATCCTTAAATATTGTTGTTGCGTACGTCCAAAGATGATCTTTGAATTGAATTCGCTTCTTAAGTCCTTCGCGTATCATTGATCCATCGACGTTAAAATATTCATCCTACTAGGTTACGAAACCCATCGCGAGTCTTTGCTCGTTCCCTCGCCCTTGGTGGGTCTCGACCACTCGAGTTTCGAGGGTCGCATATAATAAAAGTAAAGCTTACAGTATCATGATTTTAGCTTCGCACGTGCTCCTCGATCCTGTTTTGTTTGCTAAGCGAGTAGCGTTGAAGTACCCGTTGTTTATTGGACGGTACTATTAAAGGGACCTTCGGCCGTACATTCAATCTGGAGGGTCCTCGAGCGTCTTTACGCGTGCCGGCCGATTGCGAGTCAGAAGTAGTCTCGACGATCTGACGCCTGTCACGGCGACAGGCTGTGCCTCTCGATTAATTAATCCGATCGAAATAACGAACGTGGCGCAAAGCTTCGGAAATTGGTCGTATAAAAGCAAAACTTCGAGCTTCCTTGCACAGCATGCTGGCATGATTTTGAATGCGGTTATTCTTTGTTTATTTTTTTCTTCTTCAACACATTCGCATTGTACTAACATTTATATTTCGTTAATAGTTCTACCATTTTTAAAAACGAACTTTCGTACAATTATTCAGATTGCTTTAACAAAAGAGAACATTTGTACAGGAGTATGGTAAATATGCTCGCGTGACACGTTTCACGCAAAGTTCTGTTCGGTAAAGGATTAAAGATTAATTTCATTCGGTCTCTAAGTTCACGCGTGACTAATAACATTTGGAATCGGCATCGAAGTGGTGAGAATCTTACGACAGTGTTCTTCGATCTGTCGTAGGGCACGAATTTTTCGCACCTTGGACTAGCATTTGCCACCAAGGGATATAGCAGCTTTCGGCTCAATGATTATACGCAATTAGCGCTATAATCACCGGGCCAACCAAATTGGATTATTTTTTTCAGGGAACGTTTCAATCAGCGTCTCGCTTCGCGTCCCCCCGAGCTATATCGAAGGCATTCGACTCTGCAATTATTTTGCTAATTAAATCAAGATCACCGACGCGGCCAGATGTTCCACCGATCCGCTGCGATACGCATCGAGAAGGATCGCTTAAGTACTCGGTAAAAGATCGAGGATGCATTTACGAGTACGTGCGCGGCTTCCAAAGATCCCATTCATTCCAGGAGTTAGCGAGAAACGATCCAGAGTGTCTTGGAGACTCTCCCGATCGTGCCGTTAGGAGGGACGTACCGTTGGTTTTTTAGTGGAAGCTACAGTTTTCTTTCGCATTACTCCTTCTTTATATTCCACACAGGAGCAAAAACTGCGCTTAAGTTAGCAAGCTTTAATAATCACCCACGAAATTCGTTTACGGAGTTCGGGAGCGGGATGCTGAATATTAATATAGAAATAATAATTAATCTTATAAGAATGCCAGGATTTTTGTTCGATACATCTAGAGTGCTTTGGAAACTCTTACGATCGAGACGTTACGAGGAACCTCGAAGGAAGCTTACTTACATTTCACGCAGGAGCAAATTTGTCCTTAACACTAGAACTACCAAGGGGGTCAGAATGACTGGTCAACAAAAGAAGCTTCCATATTAAAACAAAAGTAAATGGCAGCTCAGTGATAAAATAAACGCTCTCTCTGTTAAAATGAGTGGTCAACAAAAGAAGTTTCCATACATAAACGAAACTTGGTAGTTCTAATGTTAAAAAGAAATTCTTGTGAAAAATTCACGCACTCGGTCATTTTGACTGGTCGGTACTTCTAGTGTTAAGTAAGCAAGCTAATAGTTACACTCGAAATTCATTTATGGAGTTTGTAATCAGAGTGCTAAAGATCAGCGTGAAAAAATAATTAATCGTACAAAGATTTTCCTTCGACACGAAAGAAGTCCTTGGTTGCATCTGCAGTCGTTCCTAAAATGACGCACGCTTCTTCGATTTGGCGTCACGCACAGGTTTCATTCCACTGTCAAATGTATTCCTCCCTTTGGACTCGCTCGCGTTTCATCCGAATCTTTCTCCACCGTTGCAAGTCTCGTGAAGAGAGAGAAGAGTCGGCGGAGAGTGTTGCGGAGTCCGGAGAAACCCAAAACCAATGGTTAATTATATTCGGCCCGCAACTAAACTTGGCTCGTTTCTCCTGCCTCTCTCTTTCTCACCTTCGGAGTTCTTCGTTTTTCGAAGGAAGGGAAGAAGAAGCGGGGCGATGTGGAGCGAATGGGAGGAGGATGGACAAAGAGCGCGAAGGGTCTTTTTTAGTTTGCGGCACGCGCCGCCACGTGGCACCACCACGTATCCAACCCCGGTGAAAAGGAAACGAGCAACCGGAGGATCGGTCGGATGAGAGCCGAGTTAGTGTTACCGATCTGGCCCTCGCCTTTCTCGGATTCACGTGCTTCGAGAGCTGTTCGGTGCCCGCTTGCTCGCATGCTGCCTGCTTGCTTGCCCTGTCCGCTTCGAGGTGGACGATCGATTACGCGCACGAAGTAGTAAAATCGAGGAGCTCGTAAATTGCGAGAGCTCGGTCGAGTCGAGATCTCTCCACGAGAGAAGTGCCTCTCGCAGAGGGATAATAAAATATAAGTGATTGTTATGCCACCTATGCATTCGTAAGGAAACCTTTTGACGATGTTATTTGGAGTAACGGCGGTTGCGAGGATGATGCACGAGTGTCGTTCGTACTCGCCGAGCGAAGGCCACGGGCACAGGTTGCATAGCAACGCGCGTCCTGCACCGTTCATTTGTGCAGGTGAAAGCGTCAAATTTCTAAACGATTTCACTCGAGCCCTAGGAGTAAGTCTAAAGCTACATCTCCATTCTAGTACCAAGCAGGAACTTCTTGTCCATGCGGTCTGCAAAAATTACTGCTCGGAATCCAATGTTTCTTCAGGACGGATAAACTGTCGCTTGGCAATTAACATAAGTTGCTGTTCCTTTTAGAAATATTTTGCAAAAACATGTCGACGAGGATCGACAAGAACTTTGTCGTCGTTGCCACGATGTTAAAGCGCGAAGAAAAGCAAGGAGTACAGTTGAATAATGGAAATAAACAATACATTGTTATTAGGACGCAGAATGTTTACAACGTAAACCTCCACGAAAATGTTATCCTCTGATATTCGCGAGCATTTCTATGCTCTCCGTTTTCTCGTTACCCCTGCTCTCGTTTCAACTACCTTCTTGTCTTAAGTATCACAAAATTTCGCTCCACTTACACGATCGTCGATTGTCAGGCGCAAAGAACGATCTACCGTCCGATCTACGCTCTACCGGCGATCGCACTTGAAGGATGCATTAACGACGGGCAGGAGGCATCGATCGATCTTACAAAATTACATTATGCAATATCATTAACGGGAAATCGTACGCCGACGTGGCGCGCCGACGAACACGTTTCGGACATGTTGTAAGCACCGTTCGCGCGCGAGGGTCCTCGTAAATTAAAGTGCGAAGGGACTCGAGGCAGGACTGGGGTACCGCCATTATCGAAGCTAAGTTGCCAATAAACGTTCGCTAAATTCTTAATTCACCCCTTTCGCGCGCGCGCTCACTCGTGGGCATCGATCGATTCCAACCCTAAAGGCACGCACGACGCTGGCCACCGCGCGTCGCTTCCTCCATCATGTCGGGTGACGATAACGCGCGCGCCACAACCCTCCTCGGCCTTCTTCAAATGAATTTTGCCGAAGCAACGGCGGATCTGTTCGATCATTTGCAATGTCCGTGAACGAACGGCTGCTAAGTGCTAAGATCGGCATTCGAGATCGAAAGCTCGCCCTTAGTATGGAAATACCGACCAGTCAGAATGACCGGGTGCGTCAATTTTTCACAAGAATTTCTCTTTAACATTAGAACTATCAATTTTGGTTTTCGTATGGAAACTTCTTTTGTTGACCAGTCATTTTGACCGGCTTGGTAGTTCTAGTGTTAACACTAGAAGTACCGCCAGTCAAAATGACCGGGTGCGTCAATTTTTCACAAGAATTTCTCTTTAACATTAGAACTACCAATTTTCGTTTTCAGATGGAAACTTCTTCTGTTGGCTACTCATTTTAACATAGAAAGCGTTTATTTTATCACTGAGCTGCCATTTACTTTTATTTTCATATGATACTTCTTTTGTTGACCAGTCATTTTGACCGGCTTGGTAGTTCTAGTGTTAAACGAGGCCCTCCTTTGAGATCGCGCGTCGTAAGAGTTAGATGTTCCAGAGAATTCGACACACGTTGTTTGTTTCCGGTTCGCGCCGAATATGCGCCAGAAGAAATGAGCAGTAGAGAGCGAGAGATGAGTCAAGGATAGTTTTTCGCTTATGCATTATGTACCTTTAGTCAAATATATATATATATATATATAATGGAGAAGGAAAGGTGCGTGAGTTTGGCAACCGAATTTTTCTACCAGTACTCTTTTGCTTTCCCTAATATAGGGATATATCCCTAATATAGAGATATATATATCTCTAAACAGTGAGTTATTCTTCAATACGAGCGTTACTATATTAGAGAAAGCAAAAGAGTACTGATGGAAAAATTCGGTTGGCAGACTCCCGCTCCTTTACTTCTCGCCTTCCTTTGATCACACTCTCAGCTTCTTCTTGGAACCGGACGATCTTCCGCTTTTCCTTCATCTTGCTTTTTCCTCTTGCGCGTCACCATCGCTAATTGTAAGCAGAGATCGCCGAAACTATTCGAAATGTTTGTCCCGCAGGTAAATGCAATCACGGCGCGTGGGATTTGGGACAGCTGCGCGCGTGCTGAGGACAATTAACATGAATTATGGTAAACGCTTGCGGGACCCGGGCCCGTGAGGCACCACCACCGGCGGGTGCGAGTCGCTAGTCGAGCCATTCTCTCTCTCTCTCCTCCTCGTGCTTCCACGATCCTCCTCCGCCTTCATCCACCTCTGTCACTCCACCTTCCTCCATTCTCGTCCTCTCTATCGCTCTGCTACGTGCGCAGGGCATATATCCCGGACTACTCTGCCTCGTGCCTCGCGGCACGAATATTTCGGTGCGCATTTTTGCACACGATCGGCCCCGCAGGTGTCTCGACGCGTACGCGAAAGCCAATCGCTCCGAGGAGGAGGAGAAAGGGAGGAGAAATGTGTGTGAGAGAGACAGAGAGACAGAGCGAGAGAGAGAGAGAGAGAGAGGAGAGAGCGCCTGTTCGTAACTTTGTGCGAGTAATTGGCTCGGATAACCGACAATGTTGTACCGAGAGCGACGAGTAAGGAGCGCGTTAGCGCTTTAAACTGTTTACGACGCTTTAATGCAACCTCGCGCCACCTAGTAACGGCCGGGCACTTTTCTTGTGGGCTGAAAAACCGAGTATCTTTGCTCGACTGACGATCGTTGGAGCACGAGTCCTATTTGTTTTTTTCTTACACGCGCGAGGTTCCAGCTTTTTCTTCCTCAAGGGTGTAAATTGGTCAATTGATCCAGTCGAATAGGTTGGTTCACGCGAGCTCGTAGAATTATCTAGGTTCGTCAGAAATATCCTTTTGCGCGTGGAAAAACAAAAGTTACATCACGAGAGAAACAGCACCCAGACGAAACTCTTTTTGATATTCTTCTTGTCGAAGAGCTTGCGATTTTCTTGCGGGCTAAAAATCGAGTATCTTTGCTCGACTAACGATCGTTGGAGCACGAGTCCTATTTGTTTTTTTCTTACACGCGCGAGGTTTCAGCTTTTTCTTCCTCAAGGGTGTAAATTGGTCAATTGATCCAGTCGAATAGGTTGGTTCACGCGAGCTCGTAGGATTACCTAGGTTCGTCAGAAATATCCTTTTGCGCGTGGAAAAACAAAAGTTACATCACGAGAGAAATAGCACCCAGACGAAACTCTTTTTGACATTCTTCTTGTCGACGAGCTTGCGATTTTCTTCCGGCTGAAAAAAAGTGCCCCGCGGACGATCGTTCGGTACTCTCTTTCCCTGCACACCTTTTGCTTGATGTCTCTCTTTGCCACGGGCGTGAATTAATTAATTCGTCGAGGCGGCAGTCCAAATTAGCACGCCGAGTTTTCATTTCAGCACGCAGGAGGAATGGGCCCGTGGCCGTCAAAAATATCCTTTTCGCGCGAGCAAAAAAGGAGTTACCGCTGAGAGAAACGTCAGCGTGGCGGGACTGTTTTCGAGAAACTTACGTGCTCGGTAAACCTGTCTCGTCGTCCCCTGGGAGCAGAATTTCTACGGCTCTTCTCGCGCAGTAATTGGCCGCAGGTGTAAAAGCGAAATGCTTCGCAGAAACCCGGCGTTTAGACTTCGCGTCTCAGTGGTCTCGGTAATACATTTCTAACCAATGAGTTCCGCGCGTGATTCGCGAGCCTTCCCGGACACTTGGCATGCGTGTGCAATCTTTGGAACCAGTTGTCGTTTTCTTACTTCGTACCCAGCAGCCTCATCTACGGATCGCCCGACCTGATTCCACACCTGCCGTCGTTGGTCCTTTCCATTCTCCAAATTTTTATTTTCCAACTCATGCTGAAGGCACGTGGATCGAAACCGCGACCTTTATCGTCATTTTTATTGTTCTTCTAGGGTTTAAACTGCTCGAAAAAGTCACTGTCCTTTATCACTGTGACAATACCGTCACAGTCACGCTTGTCACTTCTACATAAAAACCGTGCGTTAGCCCATCTTTATCATAAATTGGATACTATGCTTGTCACTTTTATATAAAAACTGTGCGTTAGCCCATCTCTATCATAAGTCGGATACGATAAACGAACGTTAGTCTAATCGGTCAGCGAAAAACTTTGGAAAATGGTTCGTGGAAAAAGAAGAAGACGGAGCATTGAAAAAGCGGAAGAGGCTTTCTGAGCGAGCACGTCAGTGACGGACGAGCATAGAGCGGAGGCATGTTGCATTTTAGTGGTGGCGTGGCTCGCGCCGACGCATGTGACTGACAAGTTTTTTCCTCATGTCATCTACCGACGCGCAGAGCGGACCGTTCGCCGTGCCGCGGCGGGTTCGCCGATAGCACAAAATTAATACCGGTAACGCGAGAGGAGTTTTGATACACGACGAATTCAATATTTTGAGGGACGCCACCCCGTCCACGTTCGACGGATGAGAAATCGGCTCGCGCTCGCGTTCCCTGGCTCACCTGTCGATTCTGGCTCTGGGCTTGTCGGAATGCAGCTGACGAAATAATTAGTTTCCGAAGGCCGCTTCTCTCTCTCTCTCTCTTTCTCGTTTGCGTACCCTCTCGGACGCAAAAGTGACGCTGCGAGGAGAATTCGTTTGTCAAAAGCGTGGTGCGCCACGGAATTACGAGGAGTCTCGCCACCCTCGCTCCGTAGTGTCACGGTGAATTCGATTCAACCGCTTGTTCGTTTGTTCGAAGATACTTCTGTGTCTTTCAATCGGAGCCGAGTGAGTTTATGAAACTTTACGCGTCAATCGTTTCGATTTTGGTCTAAATGATTTTGGTCTTTTTCGACGTGGACACGTCTGTAACTGAAAATTGGTGCGTCACGAAAACCGCGTTTAAGTCGACAATCAGTACTCGTGGAAAGGAGTTACTTAAGAATAAAATGTTTAACGCGGATATTCGTCTCCTTTGTGCCTAATACATCAAACATCTACGCGTGTTTAGGATTCTATCGAAGATAATGAACAAAATAGTGTACGATGGAGAACGTAAACAAATGGAGAGAAAGCAATAATGTATACTTAGAAAACGCGAATAACCTTTAGAAAAAAAAAACTTCTTTAAGAAGCGAGGAATAGTTTTAGGGTAAAGTTTCGAGTATTAGCGAAAAGTATTGCGCGAAAAACAGATAAGAAACTATATTCTCGCTTCTACAGTAGAAACAGTCCAATGGTAAAATCTTTACGAATTCGCGATCTACGTTTCAAATTCTAATTCTCACGATTACGCAAGCGGGACCAAACCCAAGCGGTCCTTAAAATGCAGCGTGGGGTGCATGCGGGGGACTCGCGCGCTTGACAAAGTGGCCGACGCGCGCGGCGGCGCAGATCTTGCGGTCGTCCCGCTCGCGTGCCAAGCCTCCGGGCGTCTTCGGGGCATCCGAAAGTTAAGAGGACACACGGGGACTTCTGCTGGCCGTGAATCGAAAGCGATGGGCACCGCCACGCTGACGCGTGAAATTGAATTCAAATTCTCTCCACCCCTGGGCCAACGAGGAAAAAAGGAAGAAGGAAGTTCCAAACGCGAGCACCAAATGAAGGCGTCACACGCGACAGGCGAAATTCGTAAAGATAACGCGCGCGACGACATTCTCCTGTTCTCTTTGCCGTTTAACGTGACCCACCAGCGAAGAAACAGCTTCGAAGTCGAGTATAAGGTGGAAAACGTGGTTGGTACGGTACGACATCGAACGTGGTTCGACGGTGGGTTCGAGACTCGATAGAACGAGAGTCGATAGCTTCGGGCTGATAGATGTTGGCTAATTATGCGCCGGAGAAGTATCTCTGGCTTCGGCAGGCCAGAAAGAGCTAAGCTCTCCTCGTCCTGGTCCTTCTTCAGTATCAACCTCTTCTTTAGTCCTACCTCTTTACTTACCTTCCATCCACCCTTCTCCGGTCTTCGGACTGGTACGCGTGCTCGTTCATTGACAATGAGATTTTCATCCTTGGTCCTTCCTCCTGATCCGCCTCGTTATCGGCGATCTCGTTAAACTCTCTGCCACCACGAAGAGGAAAACGTTGTCGATAAGCACAAGCGATCCTACGTTCTCCTACCGGACGTTTTTATTTCTTTATTCCCTTTTCTACCAAGTCTCTTCGATCGTTTCTTTAGGCCCGGGATACACATGCTACTTAGTAGCACGATAGCACGTTATTTTCGAGCAAATGCTACCTAGTAGCAAGCAACTAGCAAAGGTATACAAAAACAGCATGCTAGTTAAGTAGCGCGCTACTAGATCGCACGACGGTCTAATTTTGTGCTGGTAAACATACTACGTCTGAAGGATAGCATGCTCACGAGCAAGTCTGAACGTGTTTACCGAACACGAGCTTGCTACTGCTAGTGTTGTGTCTATCCCTCAAATGTAAGCATGCTCATGCAAGTAGACCACAAACTATGCTACTAACTAGCTAGTGTAAACGCACGGAGAGCATGCTGTAAACTAGTATGCTGTAAACTAGCATGCTAGCTTAAAAAAGCATGCCTTTTCAGTAGCATGTGTATCCCTAGCCTTATTCTCGGCTAGGACGAAAAGGGAAAAAGTGCGAGCACTCGCGCATAACTTTACCGGGCCATCTTCTCTCAGGACCGAACAGGATAGTCGCGTAGCAATTTTGTAGTCTTTCTTTTTGTTTCTTACTATTTCTTACTCTTTCTCTCTCTTTCTTTGCGCCGGTTGGCATGATTATACACCTCGCGCGATACTTTATCCACGTTGATTCGTATAATTGCAGCGACGTGCGGGGTGATTATAATGAGATGGACGATAATGACGCGCATGGCCGTTTATTAGCAATTACAGTGACCCCCTACCACTCACGATATAACCATCAATTTTGGGGATCAACGGAAGGTGGAAGGCGGTAGGCAGTAAATTAATTAGATCGATTGGAGTCCGTGTTGCTCGATCGCGCGAACGCTTCACTTCTCGTTGAATTTTTCGTGGATCTACTTTCCTCTTTTGTTTTCTGCTGAGTGGACAACGACGGAGGGACCAGAAAAAATTGCCACGAAGAATGAGCAAATAAATATTTTTTGACATTACGCGAAAGGGGCATGGTAACTCAAACTACTTCCATTTCTCCATAAATAATAATTATTGAAAATTATTTAGAATACATAGCCTCGCACAAAGATGCCAACTAGACTTATCCGTGATACAGAGAACCATGAGGAGAGAAAGGTCGAGAGAGAGATAAGCGTGTCGATTTTTATCGCGGACCTCGAACGCACGGGGACGTTCGTTATACATATAAGCATTAATCGTGCGGTGCGCACGCGCGTGTAACAACCGCACACACGGAGCAGGCTCTTTTAAAATTCTTAAGCCGACGCGCTTGCGATCGCGATCCTCGAAAAAAGAGTCTCTCTCGGTGGTGGAGGCGTGCGTTAGACCTCTCTTCCTTCCTCCTTCGTTCTCCTGTCCTTTTTTCTCCCTTTCCTCCCTCACCACCCGCCTGTCCATCGGTCGGTCCGTGTCCGTTCGTCTACCCGTCCGTCCGTCCGTCCGTTCCTTCGTTCGTTGGTTCGTTCGGTGGTACTGGCCCTGTAATTGGGCCCAAACTCTTAGCTCCGCTCGACCGGCCAAAGATTATACACCCGCATGTCCCGAGGGGCCAGCGCCAAACGTTCTTGTGTGATATATTATGCTGCAGATACCTGTATCTGATTCACGAGGTGAAGCAGGCGTAAACGGAGTAACTTTTTCGCTCGTACCTTAAGAGCCCTTCGCGCTTCTCGCGTCGCATCCAAGGGCTCGGCGGTGCTTAGACGTGCCTGGATTAAGTTTAGGAATTAGGATTGGACGAGAACATGATAAACCACGGTCGAGGTCGTGGTAGTCTAATACTAGTGGAATCGAAGTTGGAATTCGATTTCGACTCGATTCAAGGGCATAGACTTATACACATAGACCGAGCATTCTGTGAGAGGTGCTAAAGACTACATTGAAACGAAAGAGTAATAGTCAAAGCGTGCGCGTCTCTGTCTAACAGGATCATTGGTGGGCGAATAAACACTGAGAGAAAAGTATATGATATATCTAACTATTATGGCATAGTAACAAAATTATAGTTGGAAATATCATATTTATGGTAAATGTTACCGTAATGTCGGTAATAATTACGATAGAGGCATAGTATAACCAACTATATTATGTTTTTACCCAAAATTATGGTTATTTCAACTAAACATATAGTATGGTTGAAAATATATAATGGTAAGAAAAGTAACTATTTTATATAGTTAATATTACCAGAATATTTCATACGTAGTGATAGAACTAACTATGCTGACATAGAACATTTTACTATACATATGGTAACAAGAACAATGGTAACAGTTAGTAATATAACCATTTGTACAAATCGTTCATTCTACTATATTTTGTATGGTTAAGTGAACTATAAAAATATGTTTGACGCCAAATCTAACTATAAAATATAGTGAGATTATAGTAAACCCAACCATTTTTTTCTCTCAGTGAAGAAACGAGTCACCAGAATGCACACGATAAAACATGTTAGCGTCAATAGTAAAGATCCGGAAAAAAAGGAGAAGAGCATACGTTTACCGTGTCGTCCCGCACCAACGCTCCTGTTAGACAGAGAGACACTCACTCCCACTATTGCTCTCTCGTTTTAATGTAGTCTTCAGCGGCTCTCACAAAACGTTCGGTCTATGAGTATAAGACCTATGTTCAAGGGCAACCACCGTTCGATCGGTGTTATCATAGAGCTATTACAGATAAAGGGAAGTAGGTATGGGACGATGTGTAAGCGGATGCGATAGTGACATAGAAAGAGAGCGCTGCAATAGAGTACGGAGTGTCATTGCCTAACAGTTACGCGCATGCGCGGAACGTGTGAGCTTTAGGGGTGTGCGAGTACTCGTAATTTACGAGTCGAGTCCAGACCGGTTCGCTTCCTCGAGCCGAGTCGAGCGTTCGAATTTTTCAAGTTACTCGAATCGGCGAACTGCTTGAAAAAAATTCGAACTACTCGAAAACTTCGAACAAGTCGAATATTCGAACTACCCGACTACATTCGAGCTACTCGAATATTATCGAACTATATACGAACGATAGTTCGAGTAGCTCGAATGTATTCGGGTAGTTCGAGTATTCGACTTGTTCGAAGTTTTCGAGTAGTTCGAATTTTTTTCAAGCAGTTCGCCGATTCGAGTAACTTGAAAAATTCGAACGCTCGACTCGGCTCGATTTGTCGATTGTTATTTGACTCGAAATTCGAGTACCCGAATAAATCGAGTACTCGCACACCCCTAGTGAGCTTGTAGGCAGATGTGCATGCATAATATAAAGTTAAATGTCTTTATTTTCGTACAAAATATTATAATTGAATTATGATATAAAACTATAACCTAAATAAAAATGCGTATACTGTGACAGCGTCTACAGTGCACGCGGTACGTAATATTACCTAATACGCATGCGCTGTTAGACAATGACAGTCCGGTCTGTATTGCAACGTTCTCTTTCTACGGCTATATCGCGTTTTTCGTTGACTCCCTCCCTCTATCTGTAATAGCTCTATGGGTGTTATCGAATTCGTCGGTCGAGAAGTCGGTTTGTATCGCGGACGAGGATCGAGCTCCGAAATTTTCCCTACTCTCGACATCTGCCAGCGGGCCAATTATCGACGCGGCCTACTCTTCCACCTCGTCTCCTTTCTGCGCTCGTCTCTCCTCGTATCCACTTTACGCCACGTATGAAAATTGTAAATTCCCTTTGTCCGTGCCCGCTTCGGGCTCTCCTCGGGCGTCTCGATCGGCGAGGCCGACGACGACGCGTTCCGTGCCATCGCGATGAAGGGACGTCGCGCGACCAAGCAACGTGTTATTTCGTTTTTACTACGACAAGAGCCACGTTCAAAGGTTGCGCCTCGTTTTTCACGAGGACGCAGGCGCACCACGACGCTTCTCTCCTCTCATTTACGATCCTTTAGTCTTCGCGATACCGCTTGGACAAGATCATTCTTTCAGTTTTCGGATCGGTATACGTGGTCAGCTTCGACGAATAACATTTCGCGTCCTCTGTAACATAATTAGAGATCTACTTTGAATGCATTTCTCTTTACTGTTAAACACGTCGGAAGAACCCGTTTTGCACGTGGCATTTATTAACTTAGAATGTCCGCCGATGGCGTACAATTTCCCCAAGTAAGTATCTTATCCGTAAGAGTTGCACCGCGCGAACGAGTTACACGGTGAAATAATTTCGCGATTTGACGCGCGACGCCACCTGGAAACTCGGCAACGTGGCATTAACACAGAAATTCCTCCCGTTAAATAATAACCCGATCTGCCGAGCGATCTGAGATGCTACGGCGTAACGAAGACCGATGCTTCTCGTACCTACGCGCACGCTCGATACCACCTATGCGGAGAGGATTTCGCTTCTATAAGAGTCTTCTTAAAGAAGGGTAGAGAGGGACTGGAGGAAGACGGGCCGATGGAGCATCGCAAGCACATCCTCCGCGCGCACTTGCGTTCTCCTCTCCAACCTTCACACCGAAGGATCTTACACGTCGCGACAAGAGACGAGCGCGTAGTGGTCCGCAACGTTGGTCTTTCATTACGCGCAGAGTTTCAATGCCAGATCGCCTGTGTGCAGGGGCCCCGCTCTAACGCGCTCTATACGCGCGCGCCTATAGTCACCAGCGGCATCGTCTGATCGCGAGATAAAACGGGAGAGAGGTGAGGCTGAAAGGAAGAAGACGGGGGTAGGAAAGGAGAAGAAGGTGAGGAAGAAGTGGAAGAAGAAGGAGGAGGAGGAGGATGCGTGGAGATAGGGAGGTGGATGGAGAGAAGCGAAGAGCGAGAGAGGCGAGAAACTCTTGCAGGGTGAAAAAATCGCGCACGAACGAGAAGACGAGGAAGAAGACGAAGAGGATGGTGGAGAAGGAGAGGAGAGAAGAAGGAAGCTTTACTCGCGTACTCGTTGATGTGGCCACGCCCGTGGCGGATTCCTCATACGTAACTCGTGCGGTGTCTCGACCTACCAGCAGACCCCCGCTTCTCCTTCCTCTTCCACTCGCCTCGTTCCTTTTGCTCTTTACGCTTTCTTTCGCTCTCTCGCTCACTCGCGTTCCTTCTTCTCCTACGCTTCACCGTCTAAGATTACGGACACGGTGCTTTTATTGCGATTGAATCCTCCTCCTCCTACTCTTTCCTACCACCAGTCAGCCAGCGTCTACCCACCACCATCACCTCCATCGGCACCATCACTACCATCGGCACCACCACCTCTATCTCCATCGTCCAACCTACCCTCTAACAATAAGGCTTCCTTGCACGCTTTCATTCTTTTTCGTTTCTCATTCTTTTCCATTCATTTTCCCCACTTCGACCTTATTTCTAGCTCCTTCGTGGCTTCCGTTGGGTAATCCATGAACTCTTTGGCTACTTTTCCTTTTCTTTCTTGTTTCTTGAAGATCGTAGGTTGAATTCTATATATTGTTTGTTGATTTGCTTGGTTTCTCCTTTCTAGTTATCGCCTCCTTTGTCTTTACTGTCATTTTTTTCTTCCTTTTTTTGGGTTCTCATTTCTCTTCGCATCGACCTTTGAAAATTTCGCGACAGAATGTATCGTATCTCTGGAACCTTACGGTCCTTCACCTCGTCCGAGTTATCCTCGAATTCTTCGAGCAGCTTCACCCTCTCGTATTTCTTTTCTGTTCAGAGATCGACTTCGATCACTTTTATCTCACCGTTTTCTTCGTTTTCCTCTTCTTCTTGTCCCTTTGCCGCTTCTCTTCGCTTCTCTTCAACTCGCAAAGCGCATTCTATCTCTGGAAACCTCCTGTCTTGTCAGCTCGATCCAAGTTTTTCACCAATTCCTCTAGCAGCTTCTCTTCCTCTCCACTTTTCTTTTTTCTCCCGAGATCGACCTCGATTACTTTCACATCTCACTTTCTTCTTCATCATCTTCGTTCGCCACTTCTCTTCGCCTCGCTCTTCGAAATCGCTGAACGTATTGTACCTCCGGAACACTTCAACTCATCCCAACCTCCAGCCATCCCCTTCCTTCTCATCTCTCTCGCCCATCACATCCACCCTTGGCATCTCACTCTCTTCCTACCCACCTTTTCCTCCTTCTCTTCTCCTCCTAGTTTATCCATGCATCTCCCTATCTCCTTCTCTTCTCGTCCATCGTCGAGTCTCCCTCCTCCAACGCGGCCCTTCCCTTCCCTTCCTCCCTCCGGCTTCCAACCCTTCACCCAGTTCTCTATCTCCCCTGCATTTCTCTTTTTCTACCGAGCCTCTGTCCTCCGGTCGGCGGGCTCGCCGGTATGAAATATTTTGCTCGCGCACACCTTTTTGCTCCTGCGCCCCGTGTGCTTTTATATTACGAGTTTTGCCCTCTCTCACTTACCTCGTCTCTCTCTCTCTCTCGCTGTACCTCGCTCTCCCTCTCCACCGCTCGGTCCTCTCTCTGTCCCCGTCCTCTCGCCCATCGAGTGCTCGTAGCTCTCTTATTCTGCACGAGGCGCGCGAGCGGGGCCCTCCGGCTCATTAAAGCGATGCCTTCTTGATCCCCTAATTACAAGATGGCGGGCGCGGCTACATGGCGTCTGAGGAAGTTACGCCCGTAGTTGCACCGCACGAACACCCCTACTTCCTCTCTCTTCGCTCCCTCTATCGCGCCTTTCCTTTGCCCTTGGTATTTCTGTCCACCATTCCTCCTCCACTCTCCTACATATCTCTTTCTCTCCTCTCCCACCTCATCCCATTTTCTATTTTTCTCCTCTCATTACCTCCGTCCCGATACTCTTCTCCTCGCAATACGATTTCGCGTAAAACGCCTTACCTCCTGCCTCGAAGAGACTCCTACAGCCGAGGAAAATTATCTCTCCGTTATCGGCCTAGCTATCCTCTACTCCTTCTCTTCATTTGCACGCGAACGATTTTCGTGTCAATTTACGCACGCACGCGGTCTCCAGGCCTCTCTGGTACCTTGGGGGATGAGCACCGTGGCGGGTGCACGAGTGCCAAGTGTTCTCTTGGAAATTATATTCCGTCGTTTCTTCTCGAGGTAACGTTCCGGAGAATGAAATGAAAAGGATGGCGAGGGGACTGCGTGAAGCATTTGTGCGTAGAAATTACGCGGACAGTCAGTTGGTGGCGTGTAGTTCTACTCGATGCGTATTGACGGTTAAATGAATAAAAGCGAGCGATGCGTCGCGCAAGTACCGCGAAGAATCTCGATGGTAAAACCTTAAGACATCTAATCGAGCGAGTGAGCACGGAAGAGTAACAGAGCGGCTCGATAGATTCTAAATGTTATCTCTCTTCCCTTCCTGACATTTGAACTTTCGCGGTGGTGCCGCCACGAGTGAAAGTATCTAGGGGCCTGGGCACGGTTAAGGTACTCGAAGTTCCTCGACGTCGCGAAGGAGTATCCCTGGATTATATAGCTAGAAACGAATTTACGGCGGAAGAATCCGCTAATCTCTCACGATTTCGTTCCGTGGCGAGCAGAGACGTCACAGACCCCACTGTGGCCTCTTCGAAACTATTTGCCAAAGGGTAACTCGATTGGTTGGACGCCAGTGTCGGAGAGTGCTCGCGTAATTGTTCGAGCACGCGAGACGAGAGAAACGAAGATTTGGGAGTCTTTGTGGTGTGAATGATTAAAGGCATGCGCGCAAGCTTGCCTACTCATTAACGATTCCCCTATGAAAATTTTCCAGAGTATTATCATTGGCCGACGCGCGGGACCGGGCTGTCGGTCGGTGTTTTTTGAAAGTTTAACGGGAATCGCGAATGAGCTTGGACAGGCGCGTTATCCTGCTTCTCTACCGGAACGGAGAAATGAATAGTGATGAGACGGGCAGTGCTCTAATATACGTATGTATAATGCGTGCATGCATATGTATGAATGCATATTCGGGAGATTTCCTGTCGTCCGCGCGGGATACAAGAGAGAGAGAGAGAGAGAGAGAGAGAGAGAGAGAGAGAGAGAGAGAGAGAGGGTGGTTGGAGAACGGAAGAGAAAAAGAGGGAGTGGAAGAGAGGAAAGTTCGACGATTCGAGAGTTCACCAAATCGATGGACCCCGAGAGCAGCCGATATCGGAATCATTTATCCGCGGGTTTCGATTTTCGCGACGAAAGAGAGAGATAGAGATAGAGAGAGAGAGAGAGAGAGAGAGAGAGAGAGAGGGAGAAAAAAATGTGGAGAATGCTCGACGAGGCGCGCGGAAGGCAAAAATTCGGAATCATTTCGACGGGGCAGCCCGCGCATTTGCAATTTTCCATTAATATTAAACAAATTAAATGACACGATGCATTGAGCACGCCCGTTTATCCCAAGTCTCTCCTTCGCTGTCTCTCTCGCGTTTGCCAATTATCTCCTTGATTCCTCGGGATTCTTCACGGTCGGATCTGCTCGATACATTTCACGGTTCGACGTGATTCGCGAGCTACCTCGAGATTTCCGATTATTATCGAGGTGGTCGTCGTTCCATCCTTCGTGTCTCTTCTGCGTTCGAATTCTCGGACAGTTTCAACCCACCGTTCGCGACCATCCCTAGCTTTTTTCATTTTGCCCATTCGGCAAATGGTGGCACGAGGACGGCCACCTCGGACCGTGGCGGCACGTCGCGCTGCGGCGTGGACCCGCAGGTTGCAAGCTCGTAGGTTGTAGGTTGTAGGTTGTAAGCATTGTTTCCGAGGCGAGTTCGCCCGAAGGGCGCGGGCTTCTTCAGGTTGCTGGCGTCCTACTGAGCGGCCCACGCCGACTGCCGCTCATCGACATCCCGACAGCCCCGGGACTCGAATCCAGAACAGCTCACCTCGATCCTCCCCCGTCTTGCTTGTTCTTTCCTTTCCGCTCCCTCGTTCTCCACCACGACCATCTTCTCCTTCTTCACCGATCCTCTTCCTCCACCTTCTCGCCTCTTTCATCCACACGAGCCTCCCCTCGTCTTCCTCACAGCGTCTCCCTTCATCTCGCACTTCCGCGCTCCTCCAGCATCCTCTACCCTCTCACTTCTGACCAGTTCTCGCCAGTTCTCGCCAGTCTCGTCCTCTTCCACTTCTGTTCTCTCCTCCAGGTCCTCCTCTCGTTCCGTCTCCCGAAGCCACCCTTCGTCCAGTCCGGCCGGTCGCTCTCTCTCCTCCTCCTCCTCCTCCACCTTCTTCTGCTTCTCTCTACCCCTTCTTCGCTTGCGTGGCGTGGGTGTGCGTGCCTTCACTTTGCCCGGTAATCGTATGTAAATCGTATAGCAGATCTCTCCCGTCTTGGTCGCGCGACCGCCTGGATGAAGGAGGACCCGTACAGAATCCTCTGCGAGGGCCGAGAGATGGACCGCGCGGCTTCTTACCCCTAGGCGGATACGGAGGATAGCCGCGTGCGTTGCTCATAAACAAATTATCCGGACCCAAGGGTCGAAGGTCTATTGAACCGAGGCGATCCGTTCTCCGTTCCTCCGTTCTCATTTACATAGTTAGCCCCGGAGCTGCAGATGCCCTTTTCTTCCTTCTCTCTTCTTTTAGCTCGCCTTCGCCCTCGGTGCTTCTTCAAGTCCCTCTCCACCTCCTACCAGGCTCGCTCTTTCCGCTCCCCATTTCGTCCTCCTCGTCCTCTTGCCACGTATTCCGCATCTCTGCTACGGTTCTAAGAACCTTATCCACACCCGAACCCTTGAAAAAGTGTATACGCGCGCCAAGCAGGGCATTCTTACGCTCAGTTAGCCTTAACTTTAAAGAACACCTTCGAAGCCAACCATCCCCTTGCTACTCGCGTAACCAGGTCGATCTCTTCTCGCCGCTCGCGTAATCCATTCGAAGATGCTTTCGGCATGTGGTGCGCGCGTAAACGCGAGTAAACCACATCGCGGTGGATGAGAGTCGGGGCTGGCGCACAAGTAGCAGGAGGTTGCCGCCCGCGCCAAAGACCGGAGGAGGACGCCCACGCGGAGCCGAGCGACCACGCCGCCGTGGCCGTACCGGGGCAATACTCATTACGGGGGAAGGACGAGGAGATCCTTCTTGTCCATTGCTCCTTCGCCGTTCCAACCCCGCCATCGTCTCGTTTTGTCGGCGGTGGTCGTACCTCTGCGCCGCGTAATCACAGTGCCCCTGAGCGGTGCCTGCGCCGGGGCCTGAGCCTAAGCTACCCGGTGGGAGGACGATGGGAGGATGGAAGGACGAGGAGGTGAAGTGAAGTGGAGAGAGGCGAGAAAGAGGTAGAGGGCAGATGCGGATGGAAAGAAGCGCGGCAAAGACGGCCGCGAGGGGTTGTTGCCGCGCGATCTTCGCGGTGGGGATTATTTTTCCTTAGACTCTTCTCCCCTCCTTCGTCTCCGCGTCCCTTGATTCTGCCTCTTGGATCTCTCTTTCTGTTTGCCCTCGTGAAGTAGACGCGCGTGGTCGGTAAGAGAGACGGAGGTTTGCGAGGAAGGAGGAGGAAGGCTTAGAGACGAGGAACATCGGAGGATAGCGGTAGGTGGGGTGGCAAGCGCTCGGCTGGCAGGTTGAGTCGTCGAGGCGGCTCGATTCGGCCGGAGGGGCGACTAAGGAGGACCCAAGGGGGTCTGAAGGGGGTCCGATGGGGTCCGTAGGGGCCCGTGACGCCACGGGTACGCCTGCCAGTGCGGGGGTACGATCGAGCTGACGGGAGAGGGATCGCAACGAGGGTTCCTTCCTTTTCCTTATCGATGGACCCCACGTTCCACTGCGCGTCAATCGACGGATGTTTACAGGTCAGGTAAACAAATTCTTGCATCCGAGCGACCTTTCCTCCACAATGTACAATTGCAATGATCTTCTCGCGATGAGCATGCTCGTGAAAAGTTTGGCAAGTGCGAAGAAGAAATGGGCCCGAAGAAAGAGATGGAGGAGGAAAGAGTCCCAAAAGTGGGCTGCGCTTCGTCCTACAGGTACGGATACGTAAGTGCGGCTACGAGTACGACTGCGGTTGCTCAGCGTCCGAAGGAAAAAGGGGACGCGATGGAAGGAACGAAGGTGGGAGGTAGGGTGGAGGTGGGGGTGGCACGGGTGGAGGGAAGAGGCAGGAGCAGTGGTCCCTCTCTCGTAGGCCGCCCCCGCCACCCGCCGCCGCCCTCCGCCCGCATGATTGCTTCCCCGGGGCAGGCATCGCGTGTCAGGCCCCTCTTACACACCATCCTTCTCCTCCCCCACCTTCTTCTCCCTCTCCTTTCCGCCTCCGGGGCCCGCTCCGCCGATCCGGCGCTCGCTCGCTCGGCCCTCTCCACCCCCACCTCCACCTCCTGCCCCGCACGTCGCGTTCTCTGCCCCTTCTCTCGCTCTTTCTCCTTCCGTTCTACTACTCGCTTCTCCCTCTACTTCTCCTCCTCCTCTCTGTCCAAGCAGGGACCGTGCTCTATTGAAGCCCCGCGCGCTCACCGTCGACGCCCGCGCACTCGCCCTCGCGAGACGCGCGAGCCTGCGCAGAACGAAACACCGACCGACACGTAGAGAACTCCTTTTGGTGGGACGCGGACGGTCTTCTTTTCATTCTCTTTCTCTTTTTTTTCTTCGTTTAATCTCCTTCTCTCTCTCTCTCTCTGGCAGATTGGCGACGCCACCATGAAGCGCGGTCTCCTCCGCTTTGCGCTCGCGCTCGTTGCGTCCTGTCGCGTCGAGGGTGGGTCTACGAAGGCACGAGGGAACGGTGAATTTTAAATATGTATTAATTGAGGGTAATCGTCATGGATGATGTTCCCTTCTACACGGTGGTAAGCTACGTGTTCTCTCTCGAAGCCTTGGTGAATATATATTGGTATTGCTCGCTGTTGGCTCGTTACGGCACCTTCGCCGCTACACCTGCCGCTATTGTTTTATGGGCCGGAGGGGGTGGGCAACGGCCCGAGGGGAATAAATTGCAAAGGGGAGAGGGAGACCTTTGTTCTTTTAACGGTTTCGAGTTCTCGTGGTGGGCTTCTCGTGGATGATGATCAAGGGGTTGCGCGCGGAGTATGATGAATTGGCTGTGTCGAATGCGTTCGGATAATTGGGTGCGAGGTGGATCGAGTGGGGCCGTGCTATCGTTTTTGATCGTTTCTTGAGAATTCGTAAGGACCTTGTGCCTCTTCGGGTCCCTGGTGATATCAGCTCGAGTGAGGTTCGTCGGTTAGAAGATAGTGGTTGGAAAAAAGATGCTTACATTTTTTTTTGGGACGCGTGGCGCTCCGACGACGTAGACACTCGTTGGCAGTATAATAGTAGTTGAGCCTAGAATTGGCCTAGACGAGGAACCCACCTGTTCCTCGGGAGTTAGTCACGGCAATGGAGCTGCGCCGTATCGTCGAGTAGTTCTTCTCGCCTCTATTATGAAACGACCCAGACGGTCGTCCGAGAAAATAATTTCCCACCCCCTCACCTATAATTTTCCAATTTCGTTCTGTCGATAATTCCCTAATAGCTCACCCTCGTTCTTCCTTGCCGTGAAGCTGACATTAAACATAAGTCGACCACACGGACCCCCTTGCTTTTTTCGAGTTCTTGGGATTCGTGGAATCGGTGGAGGATTTGCGCACTCGGGCATTTCACGCGTCACCTGCGTTTCGGTTGAGTGAAACAAGATGGTGATCGGCCGAGTGGTTGTGGTCTTTCTTACGAAATGATTTGTAGGGTGCACGAGTGGGCCAATGACGCGGGACAATATGACGCCTGTAATCTACATCACAACCTAGCATTTATTTACTTTAAATTAGCGCATTTGGGGTGAAAGTATACATTTTTCCGATTCTCAAAGTTTAACGGAATAAGGAGTGATCGTTCTACAAGCTGTTACCACTTAACTTACCCTTGGCTCGCCAACTTACGGCGCAGCTGTTCATAAATATTAAGCAGTAAAATTACCCAAGTACTCCGAATCTCAATGTTTTTTAATTATATTGTCCATGTGGCTTGTCCGACAAAGCGTGTCACTTTGAATATCTCCGACTACTTACTACTCGCACGTGTCTACGACGTCCATATTTCTTGGCCTCTTTATCGGTTTCTTGGCTGACGGGTAGATTGCAAGAATGCGAAGAAGGCGCGAGTGTAACCGAGGCGTAGCGAATTTCCTGATTTCGGTAGAATTTCGTGGACGAGACTCCGGAATTACGGGTTGTAAAGATCGTGTGTCATTTGCGGTGAGGCATCGTAAACGACTCTTTATTCGATAATAATTGCGACGTAAGAGCCATAAACACTCATTTTCGACTGCGGGCTTCATACTTAATAACCTGCTATTTTGGCCGGCGTTGCCTCCCTCGTTTTGTCATTTCGTCTCGATTTCGTGGACGCTCTTTTTACTCGCTCCTAGAATTCTGTTTCCATTCCTCTCTCTTTCTCGTCCTACTATTCCGCGTCCCCAGCACGCTATGGTTTTCGCAAACTTTCATCGAACTTTTTGTATCTGTTTCAAGGAGCCTTGAATTTCGGTTCGATTCCATCGTCTTTCACTTTCCATACCTACCTTCACCTTTCGAGTTAAAGGGACAGACACATTGGAGATCGAGATCACCGAAGGAAAGGAAGAGAAACGTGAAAGGTGAAGAAGTGTAAAAGAAGAGGCACGAAGATGAGAATCGGTATTAGATACACAATAGTTTATTCTTGAAGGATAATCCTTTGTGATCGGAACTTACCATCTCTAACATTCGACTCCCCTCATTTTCTCCACTGGCCGCCGCACCGCATCGTCCCGAAAGCCCTTCAAAAGTCTCACTCGTTCTTCTCGATACGATGGATCGGATAAAGGTAGAGGAGGGAGAGAGAGAAAGAGAGGGAGTAAGGATTCGCAAATCTATAATTTGGTCGATCCGCGCGATGCGTATAATCATCGAATACCAGAAACTATGCTATTCATTATTTCATTCGGCGCGTTTGCTACCAGCTCGCAGAGAGAAAGAAGGACCGGGGCCATCCCCCTTTTTTTCGCGAGGCCAACGCAATATAAATCCCTGGCCATTATGCTAATCCGCCAAATGATACGCTCCTCGCCCTCGCTCTGTCTCGCGTAGTCCAGAGTAAATGTTGGTGGGAGGATGGTGAAGGCGGTAGAGATCGAAAAAGAGAAAGAAACGGATTCGGGATCCACCTTCTCCTCTCTTGATCGTGCGCCCACGATGGTCCCTCAATGCCCATGCACGAGCTTTCGAATTGGGTAGGGTCGTTTGGTGAGTTCTGCTGTACCCTCGTGTGTAGGTACCTCGAGGTCAGTCCGTTCCTCGTTATCTATCTCGTATTTTCAATCCAAACGTTCTCCGCATATTCTCTATTTAAGATTTGAAGAACATGTAAGGAGTATGCAAAAAGTGTTTCGCGAAACCATCACCGTTCTCGATATATGTATACCTACGCTCAATCCCGCATTGGTGTGCGTGGATAAGACTCAAATACTTCCGTATTCCATTTCAGCAACACGAATTCAAAAACAAAACCCCAGGAACCTAGGAAATTGAAAAACCTTCTGCCCATCATTCTCATTTGTTATCCATCAGTATGGATGCTTAGAACCTTCTGCCTAGAACGGGAATAGATGCCGAGTAATTTCTCGCCCACGTTCGACCAGAGAACGTCACGTCCGTCGAGCTGACGAGATCACCTTGAGAGCCTATCGTAACCGATTATGGTAGCAGACCAATGACGTTGCAAGCTAAAGTGTCACATGACAGACGCTTCGTTCGTCGATGCCTTTCCGACCACTCGAACGAATCCCGAAGCCCTCGAGGAAATCTATTCGCTGCTATACGCCCTTGGGCTCTTCTGATCGGCGCATTTGCATGCAGCGGTTCGAAGGTCGTTCGTGAGGGATAGTCGTACACACACGCGGAGGTATATGGCACGAGGAAGTTCTGGTTTCATCGTCTTGGGGCACAGGTAAACCACCCACGCGTCAGCCAGGCTTGAGTTACGGCCAAATGTGAGCGCACCTGATCCACAGGATAATCGCCTCTAATCTTCCACTTTGCCCTTTTGTCGAGCATTACCTCTTCTCCGTGGTACCTCTTCATCCTTTTTCTCTGCTCGCTCTTTTTCATCGTCTTCATCATCATCATCATCATCATCAGGATCGGGATCATCATTATCAGGCGGGCTCGTCCTTTCGGATCGAGTGGCATATAAATCATCCGTGACGGCGAATCCGCCGGATGAAAGCGCGAAAATTCTCTTTTTCTTCCACTTTTCTTCGTTCCAAGAGGTGTCCGAAACCACGTGTTAGGTTAACCTCGCGGAATTTTCCTGGGCCGTGAATCGCGAAGATTTGCCGCACGGTCGATTGCAGAAGACACGGTTAAGCTTCGCGCAACGAATCCCTTTGATCTGTAACTCGGATGAGGATAAGTCGTGTCTCATAAATTAATCCGTCTTCCGTGACGGAAAGGTTAACGTGTTTATCTATGCTGGCCCCTGCGGGCTGTTGCTCGAAGTTCGTGTACTGGGTCGTTGCGTGCGTTGTACAAAAGATAGTAGAACGTAACAATGGTTATCCTAGTTCCGTGAAGTTCACCGTTCACGTTCCGATGTAGAATTCTCGGTATCTCGGCGTTTCTTCGACGATTACGAATTTCAGAAAGGTATCGGCACGAAAGAATTGTTCGCGGGCTGAAAAATCCTTCCACCCACGAAACGATCGGTATAATGGTTCGCGATGCATACGCTTCATTTCACGTTGTTCGCTAATTAGCATCAATGAGCTCGGACCTACAATCCTCGTTCCTCAATCTCCTCTCTCAGGGTAGTTGCGTGCAAGCTCGGCGAGGATCGGACGATTCTCTGCCTCCTACGCAACATTCCATCCGTTCCTTCGTCCGTCCGTCTGTCCATCCGTCCGTTCGTTGCAGCTCGCACTATAGCCTTCAGCGAGACGAGCGTGCATATCTTTAGGGCTGAACAGTGGATAATTCGGTAATTATTCCTTGGCACGGGCTCTTGCAAGTATCTAAGGAACGTGATCGAAAGATTGGCAAAGAATCCAGTCGATCATTGCTAACTTTCTTTAGACACGAATTTCAATTGGCTTCGAGGAATCATGGACGATGGAAACTACGGCAGTCTTCTGCCGCATCGTAATCCTCCGAGATGTTGCGTTCCACGTGGCGGTGCCTCGGGCCAGACGTCCGTCCGTTCGTCTGTGTCCGTTCGCCGTTTCTCTCGTACCTCTGTCTTTCCATCCTCCCAGTTGTCTACTGGCGATCATGTCGCATCAAGCGAATCAGTTTAATAACAATTATCCTTTTTGTTCCTACGTGTATCGCGTTCGCATTCGCGCCGCCCTTGGGCGCGACCATCCTCGCGGAGGACGTTCCTTCGGAAGAAAGATCCTTTCGACGGTGGAGGAAAATCCATTGGACTATCGTATAGAAGAATACTCGAGGAAGATCCAGATTTATCTCGAGCAGCACAGATCGATCTCAAACTTCTCTTTTCTCGTGGGCCAAAAAGATCTTCTAACTCCCTCGATTTAAGCGCTCAAGGTGAACGCACGCGCCTATGATTTCGCGCGCTCGGTCATTAGCTGTTTATTAGCGGAGATCGGCAAGAGACATTATCGATAATCGCGGAGAAGTACCGGGTATCCGGATACCCGTTCGGTGTGTAATAACTGGAATTATCGTTTCATCGCGCCCAGTCCTTGCTCAGCGAGGTAAGAATCGCAAGAATCCAAGAGGGATTCCAAGTCGAGCCAGAGGAATTTGGCGAGTTGGGCAAAGTATAGAAAGTAGAGATGCGAATTTCGAGAAAATCTAAGAATGCCTCGCGTAGGTACACTGGAATTTCATCGTGTGGATCCCTCGATCCTTAACTCCGTGAAATAGAGTCCGATCGTGGCCGATTTCTTCGCGATCTTCCGAATAGGGGAAGGAGGTAGACGTGCGAAATCCTCGCCGACGAAAGGTCAGCGCGTGGGTGGAGACAAGATAGGATCTCGGACGTCGGTGGGGTGGAGGATTGTGGAAGGAGGAGAGGAAGGATAGGGTTTGGACGTAGGAAAGTAGGATGGGTTGACTCGTCCATCTGGTTGCGGGTGATAATTACCGCTCGCGTGTCTCCAAACCGCCTAAGCGCTTCGTGGCGCCACCAAATTATTAGGTCTTATCGTTTCGGCAACGCTGATAATTATACGCTCCCGCACGCGGCTGGGCCCACTTGGTGGGGCCCCTCGGTGGGTCCCGAAGGGGATCTTCTCGCGTCTCGGTGCCCCTCTCGCGCGTCAATGCTTCTCGAGACTTTCTTTATAGGCCAACTCTTTCTCCGCTCCACTCTTCGCCCTATCGCGGCTCTACACGCGGGGTTACCTAATGAAAAGGTTAGTTGACCCCGCCAGAACGCCCTGGCGCCTCCTTCTTCCTTCTCTCCTAGCTTAGTATCTCTCCCTCGCCACACAATCCAAATCCTCTTCGGCCACCCTCACCCTCACGGTTCTTCCACGCTAGTTTCTTGGTCCACGACGTTTTTCTCCTCCTCTCGAGCCCCTCGGTCTTTCTGATCCTCGTTCTACGATTTTTCGACGCCTTTCTCAGACGTGGCCTCAAACGCGGCCTCTGGTTCATGAGAAATTTTCTGCGCGGCGCCTTTCTACGGAGAACGGCGGACTCTCGGAGGATTCCTCGAAATTTCTCCCTCTTCGGACTCGAGAGAAGAAACCGACGGCTCGTCCGTTGCCTCCCACGTAGTCCACGCCAGGGAACACTTTCTGGTTTTCGGTAATGTTACAAGATCGTGATCGAGGGCTCGCGATAAACTTTGTGCCGCGTTCGAGTTATCGCTTTGATCTCGATCGAGTCGCGATGGACGATTAGGCGCGTAGGTAGACATTTCGAAAATATGAGGTATAAAATGGAGATTTCCTTGACGGGGGAGAAAAAGGAACGAATTACCAGGTAAATATAACGAACCCGACAATTTCGTGAAACCCGATCGACCCATATCATTCGAGACCATTATGGTGGATACATCGTGGGATCTTTCTACAAGACTCGTGAGCGTAGACACGTGGAATTAGCCTGGTAGTTGATTTCTTTCATTTCGTCCTCCATCTCGCCTGAAAGCCGCAATGCGGAAGCTCGTCTCCGATCGCTTGGGCTCGCACGCGCCGATTCGAAGTCTGCGATAAGGGTGCACCGGAAGATTACGAGTTGTCGAGTTCGCGGTGGATTATTCCGCGGTGGGCACAATGAGAGCGCGCGTCGATTATCACCGAAGCTCCTCCCACTTCCCGTTAACGCGATTTGATTATCAGTTAAGCGACGCGCTTCCTGGCGATAAGTTAAACGGACAGATCTAGGGAGATGCGTCATTAAAACTTTTTTTCGTTGTGTCCGTCCACGATTTTCCTTCCCCACCTATCCTGCCACCCTTCTCTTCTTCCTCTTTCAATCTTCGAGAGCATCGTAAATGCGTCGATGCTAGGTGAATCCGTGAGAATGGAAGTCCGTGGAATTTTTGTCGGGCATCCCGAAATAGCAGGGAAAATACAGTGCACCAATTGGGGCCTGTGAGATCCGCGATGACCTCGGCGCGGCCAGCGTGGGCCGAATTCTCGAGAGATCGCGGAATACGCGAAATACCGCGTAAATAGGCATTCCAGAAAGTAGAAGCTAGACGGTGGGGTGAGCGAACGTCGGCATAGCGAAACGCAACGGACGTATTCCGCGAGACGATTACGCGCGCGAGCACCTAATGGAAATTACAGTGGTCCCCTAAGTGGCGTGAGGATATAGTTACCGTGGCCCGTGAACTCCGTTAGCGCTTTTTAGCCGAACTCGGTTGACTTGCTTTCCGACTGTTCCTCTGAGACTGTGTGGGAAGCGTTTCGGTAATCAATGGTTCTGGCAGGTAGGCGCCCTTTTAGTGGCTCTTGAAGAGCATAACCACAGTTTTCGGTTCCTCCGACTAGTCAACCGCTCTCTCGCTCGTTCGCCCTCATCGTACTTTCTCTCTATCTCTCCTAGGTCACTTGGACCACTACTCGTTCCCACTCCACCGACGTCCGCTTTCAGGACGCCGCGATTCTCCAGGAATCCGGCGCATCCTTGTGGGAGTGAGCACGACGCTCTCGAGGATGAACGGAATATCGTGGCCGGCCGATAAAAGGGAGAAACGCATCGATTCTCTCGTAGGAAAGGATTTCACGACGGCATATCGACGCGAGAACGTCTCGATGGATTCGCCGGGGAGACGCTTTGCAATCCTCTCCTTGGAGATTCTCCTTGGAAGAGCTTCATGGTAGCAGCACCGCGGACAAGATCGATACCGACAAGAATGGACCAAAGCAAACAGGCACGACAAAGCAGCCGGCCGATATTGGCCTTCCCCTCCGACCCTCTCAACCTCCTCCACGTTGCTCCTTTCCACGAGTAGCGCGTGTTGGTGCGCCTATGTGTAGGCCGAGAGCCACCAAAGTGTCTGTACGGGCGGGCGCGCGGCGTGGCAATGTACACACGGCACCTTCGCGTGTTTGAACAGACGAGCGCACCACACTGGGCCTTCCAATTCGGTGCGCGCCGATCCGTAATCGAGCAAATTCTTCGGCTCTCTATCCCTCTACCCTTCTCTCTTCCTCCACCGTTCTTCCATCGTCTTCTCTTTCCCGATCGATCAAGAAGAGAAAGCCTCTCATTTGGCCAAGAAGAAAGCCACGGCTCGTGTGCCATTATCGTTCTCGTTTTTCTCCTCGAGGAATTAGATGATTTAGTAATGGTCTCTATTCGTTACGACTCGCACCGCAGTTGCATGGAAATATGCCGACAGAGGTGGTAAAGTCCACCCTGAGGCGACAATGGGGAACAATTTCTCAAATCATCTCGTTGTTGAAGCACTTTCAACGAATGCCAATCTGTACGTGCGAATTTTTACGGAACATTTTATGCGCCCTGAAGAACACGAATAACGACGGAAAGACATTGGCTCAGTGACGGTGTACTTTGAGCAGCGTCAGAAGTACGGAGTGATTTATCTGAGGTGATAATCGCGTGACCCCGAAATTTATGTGTACCATTCTAAATAGATGTGTCAGTTTTTGTACACCACTCGTGGTTTCTTTATCTTAACGTAAGGGATTTTAATATTTATGGAAATTAAAAGAGACAAATAAGATTTTCAATAAAAAAGTATCTTTGTTTGTATGTAACAATTTAAAAAAAAAGATCGTATTCCTGGATTAAGTTTATAAGAATTTCATACAGAACACTTTAAAAACGCACGGTGTGATGTTGACGCCAGGATCCCACAAACTGTTCTGACATTTTCCTTGGTCACGCGATTATCACCCTAGATTACTCTGTACGAAAAATGGAACTACCAATATGAAACCTGAATTCCAGAATCGACAATTGTGCGCGTACTTCAACGATTATCCTCTGGACAAATGTTTCGCAAGGATCAACTGTCATCCGCTCCGCTAGTGAGATACTTCAATCGTCTTTCGCAAAAAAGATCTCTTTCCAATGGACACAAGTACGTACGCAAAGATGCCCACCGCAACATTCCGACGGCTGCGCGGGGTCCTAGTCTGGCACGTATTCGTCCAGAGTATCGGTTCTTTTCTTTTCGTGCGGCCCGTACCTAAGGTCGGCTCCGTAAGATCGACCTTCGACCCTTTAAACCCTCCGCGCGCCCTTCTCCCACCCTCACGCGCGGCTCGCCACTCGGTCCGTCTTTCGGAGCCAAAAGGTAAAAGGTACAAGAAGGCATCGGAGGGGGCGTACGGTGCGCCACGTCGTAAACATATTTTTATTAAATAATTAGAGATTAGGGCTCTCCTTAATGGGTGGTTAGCCCACTCGTGCCCTCCATTCCGCGCATTCCGACGCGTTGTACGTGAGATTCCCACACTGCGTACTCCTCTACTTCCTCGATGGAGGAGCCCCGAGCACGGCTCCTTTCGTGTTTCCGCCTTGAGTTTCGGCAATTTTCTCCTCTTCCTTCACCTCCGTTCTTTCGTTTCTCCTACTCCATCCACTTCACCTTCTTCTTTCGAAGTCACGTGCACAGAGTAATAATCGTTCTCTCGACCCGTTTATTTCTTTTCTATCGACAAACGTACGAGATATTCGAAAATTAGGCTAATCACTTGTCTCCTCTTACTTCACCCTTCTTTCTTCAGTTTCTCCTTCCTCTTCACCTCGCTGACGTCTCTTCTTCTTCTTCTTTCGAAATTACCCTTACAGATAGTAAACGTTCTCTTTACCCGTTTCTTTTTAGGTACGACCGTAAAGGGAGTGACTTATGCAATCGCCATCGCGAAAACCGTTCGCGTGTGTGTGTGTGGTGTGTGTGTCCGTGTAGATCCTCGATTTCGGAAAAACGGCTGAACCGATCGGGACGAAATTTGGCACAAAAATCAAGTACACTACTCATTGATCCACTAATTCATTAATCCATTAGTCCAGTATTCCGGCCAAACGGCTGAACGGATCCAAACAAAATTTGGCATGTACATCGAGTATATATCCATTTGGTGCCAGGAAACTTTATGTATAGCCGTCTTCAGCCGTTTCGAAGTAGCGGCAAATTTGAATTTTTAATTCATTATTTCAGCAAAAGAGTTGATTACATGTCAAATTTTGGTTCGGATGCATTTAATTGTCCGGTTTTGATCACTTGGGCCTATTGCACAAATGCTGCATTTCGTGGGCGAGCGCGAGCACCCGACGACCTCGGGGGGTATGGCGCTTGAGCGAAGCGAAAGCGCAGAGGACACTGTAGGATAGTTTAATATCTCAATACTTGAATTTTCCACAATTTCGAAACCTTTTGAAATTCGTGGGCGAGCGCGAAGCGCGAGCAAATGCGATCTTGATTTCTTTTTCTTCTCGTCGACTAGCGTATGAGATATTTGGAATTTAGGCTAATCGATCGCTCGTCGCGTCGACCACGCGACGAGAAAATTGTGGACCACGGTGGAGAGAGGCGGGAGCAATCGTGGGTGGGAAAAGGGAGGGACTAAACGCACACGGAATTAATGCGGCGGTCAACCGTGGACACTGCCACGAGCTGTTTGTTTGCTAAACAAACCAGTCGATAATTGTATCCCGCGCTCGAGCAAATTGTAAGTGTAGCCGGAAATGCGCCGCACGCGCGCTCTTTCTTTCACGTCCCGTTCCTCATCGTCGCTCTCACTTCGTTTGCACGATGTTCCTCGAAGCGATCGAGGGTGACGCCTTCTTAAGACGTCGAGAGTGGCAAGAAACCACGGGGCGAGTCATAATAAGCGAGGGAAGCACGAAAGCATTAAACTCCACTTTTACTCGTAATTTAAGCTTCGGATTTACTTAACGAATCGTTCCGCTGGTTTCTCCGGAAATATATTTACCACTTCAAAGAACGACGTATCTTTGAAATTCGAACGACTCCTTCTCATTATCGAGGCACCATCCCCGTTCTCCGAAAAAATGGAGTTCTTTAACAGCAAGCTCTAAGAATAATAAAAGCGTTTGCGAGATGAGAGCCGGCCTCGGAATCGCGCGACGTCGCGACGCCGCAGTGCGCCGTCCGCACGACGACACCCAGTCATCGCGAACCATCTTCTTCTTCCGTCCACCTCACTCACCCCTCCTGTCTCGCTTTCCTTTCTCTACTTTTAAAGTGATCTAAAAATAGTGTCCCTTCTAAGATTGTAGGTCACGAAGCAGAGAGGCAGACGCGGTCCAAAGGAAGAAGCTGTCCGACGTTACGTCGGACGTATACGGGCGCATTACGGGCGCTCGTAAAACGCAAAAGGAGGCCGAAGAACGAGACCTGCTAATGGCCCTTTTATGAAGCTCCAACCACCTCTTCCTCCCTTGCTCATAACGTCCTCCCACCCTGGAGGTCCTCGTCGCGCGCTCGCAATTGAAAAAAACTGCGTCGCGGAATGGCGATCATCGAGAATAGGTTCTCCATGCTTGAGGATCGAAACACTGCTGATTCTCCACGTACTTATACCGTGGTGAAAATGATCAGTTTGTTGGTTCTTCCACGTCGTTTGCTCAGAGTGGATAGTTTTACGAAGCTCGACTTGTGCATTTGAACCTGGTATTACCGTATCAGAAGTGATCGTCAATTTCGTTTTCTTTCCATTCGAGCACGGTGAAAAGTTATGCCGAAGCGATATCGCGCTATTAGAAGCGATTCTGCAATCGTGCTACCAGAAGCGATCATTCGCGTCCGTTCCTTTCCACGAGTGCCGAAGCGGAAACGAGAAGATAGGCAAAAGCTCGTGACTCCGTCTCACCCTTCTCGCTTTCTTCGCTCTTGGTAACATCGACGTTCACCACGGTAATCTCCGAGCTTCGATGAAAGTCTCAACGAGGTAATGACTGGCCGATTAGCGGACGGCGTACAAAATAAATTCAACCGGGGGACCGCCCGTCCGAGCGAGGGGCAACACGGGTAGCCGTGTAATTTCAGCCCGCTGCTAATGACGGGCAATTAGTGGCTCGTAGATCTTAACTATGTTTCCTAATTTCTTATCTCCTCTCACGAAAGAGAGAGGGTGGCTACCAATGATGGTTGACGGTTGCGCAATGCACGTCGAACGATCGAATTCTCCACGTGAGTTTCACTCCACAGCTCGTACTTCCACTTCACCAAGAGGGATAATTTCGCTGTGCCGGTATTGGGCCAACGGACCTTCGCCAGATACGATTTCTCGTTTATTCGAGATCGGATAAGCAGTTGTCAAGCTCCGGTGAAATTGTGAGAATGCGATTTATCGTCATGCTTTATCTCCTCGATCGATCGTGAATAACAGGCGTGAGCGACGCTGATGTATTCCCTCGAATATCTACAACGTTAGTCGCACCGAGCTAAAAGAATTCGCGAAAATGATTTCAAAGTGTGATAGACCGTGAGGAGACAGGGTGCTGGGCAATCGATGCTGGAATGCTCAAGGCCAGGTTCCAGGGGCCAACCTTTGGACGCACGTCCAGGTGTTCGTAGATAATTAATCGAAGGTTTAGGTCTCCTCTGCTCTACACCTCTACCCTCTCTTCTGGTTCCTCGTCCTCCTCCTACCGCTTCATTTCCGACACCCTCGACTCAACTTCACCGGCCTTTTCGCTGTTAGGAGGGTTCGCGGCACTTTCTCTCTTCTCTCTCTCTCTCTCTCTCTCTCTCTCTCTCTCTCTCTCTCCGTTTTTCGAACGCGTCCCCGCGAGGGGCAAAATTAAGAGCGAGGACAGGGAGATGGCGATGTGTCGGCGGTCACTATGAACCAAGCCGACACAGGTACGACGGGCTACTCATTCAATTATGTTGCTGACACCGGGCGCATCAATCTTACCGGACCGGCGCTAACGCGGAGATTTCGAGCACCGCGGCGGAAGTCCATCGCCACGTGGCCCACTAGTTCGAACGAGGGTGGAAGACCCCTGCGATCCATGATCCCGCGAGCTTCTAGACCTCCTGGAAAATTTTCCCGATACACCCTTTCTTCCCTTGCCACGTGGCGGGTCTCGAGACGAGAGGTCGAAGTCGAGCGAGCCTCTTGTTTATCCGAAAACAGATGGCAGGATCGGACGGTGGCCCGATAATAAGATGAAACGGTTTGTTCGCTCGCGGTGCCGTAGCTAATCCCAACCAAACAACCCCAATTTTTCCCTTCTCGAATCCGTAGATACTTTTCCTTCGTGGAAGCTCTCATTGCTAGTGAGATTCCTTTGTCGCATGGCATTTTTACTTATTTATTATCTATTAGAACATATTTAGCCCTTTGCACTCGAGAGGTGACCATCGCTCACCACTCACTTTCTTACGACAATCCGAACTATGCCACCGACCACCATTTGGGTTGACGCGATACGTAGGGGACGGCGATATTTATTTGCATTTAATTTCTTTTGAAACTGAAAGCGTTGTACGATATATATAACCTTCCGAAGTATAAAATGATACAGTTTATACATTTTATATTCAGGGTGTCCCATTTTAAATAATACATTCAAATATCGTGATAACGGTGCGTTAATTAAAAAAATGTTTCAAACAGAAGTTGTACGACTTGAAAGGGGCTATCGGCCGGTGGCAATGATTTGACCCTGCAAAGTCATTTGAAGGTCACATGAAGGTCACCGTCAATTTCTTAAATAGAACTCCGCATTTTGTATAGCACATTCTTGTAGCTTATCTCGAGAGCTTTCCAAAACACTATAATAAAATATTTTTCCTCCACAGTGCATTGTGAAATCAAAAGGATTTTTCGAAAAAGGTCTGGAGCGCAAAGGGTTAGAACCCCTTTGCGACAATACAACAAACGTAATAATATTAGGTCTACCGGAAAGTTCGGTCCGTTTTTGACTTGTCCTTGTTGTTACCGGAACGGACAAAACTTTCCGGTACATCTAATATAAAGTACTCGGAGAAGCGCGCATAACGAGTAATTAATGTAAGTAACGATGAATTTCAGTGTAGCTTTACTTAACCCTTTTAGTGCCAAGCATTTTACGGAGTGCATGCGAAGAATGCCACGGGCCGATTTGATGTGCGCGCTTATACGAGTAGCTTTGTAAGGAACGAAATTCCGATTTCCTAGAGGAAAATTTTACTATAGGTGATAAGGACTAAACCAAATGACCCGAAGCATGGTGTGGTCTATACCAGCCCTTCCCAAATGGCGGCCCGCTGATGATTTTGGAAAATACGTAAATAATTCCTTTTTAAGAAATAATCACAATTTTCCATAATTTTGCAAAACTTTGCAGTTGACTTAAGAGATGGCACCACATCACATAGCTGTACTTTATGCTAATTAAACTATTTTTGTATTTTTTTATAAAGCACACTTTTTTCATTATCGCGATTCAGTCATTTTAAAAAATTGTAATGCAAAAAAGAAATTAAAAAATATTAAAAAAAAAACAAATTAAAAACAAAAAAAAATAAAAATAATAAACATAAAAACAAAAATTTTTTTAAATAAAAAACCAAAAAGGGAGCCAAAATTTGTCTCACCTCCACGTGGTGGCCCCTGGGTAATGCTAAGTACGCAAATAACATCTAAACACAGGTGCAAACTTAACTGCGGCCCGCGAGCTTTTCTTAAAAATCAAATTTGGCCCGCCAACAAAACTAATTGGGAAGCCCTGGTCTATACTATTGGCATTGGAGATAAGAACTAAACCAAAAGTCTCTCGACACGTAAGCCCGTCAGGCGGTCGGCCCGCCACAACGCATCGGCCCGTGGCAGTTTTCGCATAAGGACCGCGGGCCGATAGATCGGTTTGTTGGTACTAAAAGGGTTAATAAGGATTTGAAATTTTTTCTATCGCACACTCAAAGTCCGATCGGTCCGTGCATTAAAGTTCTTCCATCGAAATCGATACTGCCGTCGAGTTTGAATTCATCGTCGTGGGCTCGAGCGAAATCACCGCGCTGGGTTCCCTCTTTTCGAAGAAGGCGGAAGTGGTGGACTCGCGCGCGCGCGCGAGGAATATTCGCGATCGGTGCGGGTGCCCCGTATACGTCCGCTCGCGCGCGGGAATTTCAATAACCCGCGGGACACAAAGCGGAATGTAGTCACATCTGGCCCGGCTCTCATGCGCCGGCAGTTCTCGGTTTACGTTGGCCGTCGCTGCGGGGACGGAAAATCACGATTGCTGGCGGGCGCGAGAAGGCTGAGAGAGGAAGAGAGAAAAAGGGTATGGGGAGGAGCTAGAAGGGGTGAGAATTCGTTGAAGGGAGAGCGAGAGAGGCGAGCAAGCGTGGAAGAGAATGACAGAGAGAGAGATAGAGAGAGAGAGAGAGAGAGAGAGAGAGAGAGAGAGAGAGAGAGAGAGAGAGAGAGAAGGGGTGCGTGAGAGCGAATGTGCGAGAGAGCTAGAACTCGAAGAGGGGAGGAGGCTGCGGAGCAGATAATGATCCGGTATGCATTACCAGCCACCACCACCGTGGAGTATCGAGGGAGAGAGACAGAGAGAGAAAGAGATGAGACAAAAGGAGAGAAGGATAGAGGAGAAGCAGGGTTCCGATGGCTAGACCGAAAAAGGGGTGCGACGAGGGAAAGAGGGCGAAAGGTACGTCGTAGTAGGAAGAGGGAGGGTAGTTGAAGCGCGAGAGAGAGGAAAAGAATGAACAAGAGAGACGGACCAAGAGGGTGCGAGCGAATGAGAGAGAAAGGGGAAGAAGAGCGTATAGACGGGGAGAGTGAGTTTATCACGTTGGAGGGTGCGCGCGGCGTTGGCAACGAGCAAAAAGGGTGAGCGAAGGAGAGAGAGAGAGAGAGAGAAAGAGAAGAAGAGAGAGTGGCGCACCGCATGCATATTGAAGCGACATTTCATGGTCACCGCAGACTCTCCGGAGTACCGCATTTTAACGCGGGAACGAGCGGCACGCGGCGGACGGGTAACAACGCGGGCGCAGAGCCGCGCCGCCAAATGCACCGGCAAAATCGTTCCGCGTATCCTCCAAGAGGATATTTTATCCGCTCGTCGTGGAAACGAGTGGCACGCCGCGCCAAATCCAGCAAAATCCTTTCCCGCCGTCCAAGAGGATTTTTTATCCGCTCGGCGCTGGATAACACCTCCGCTCATGACGAGCCCCCATTTTTGCCGCGCGAGAAAACCGTCCAGGTCTACGCGGACGAGAATTCCACGCGAAATGAGAATTTGAAATGGAGAGAAGAGAATCGCGCGATAATTCGATTACTTTCGGGAGTAACTAGGGCGTAATGTGAAATAATGAGAAGTGACGGGGGTGGGAAGTGAATTCGATGACGAGGGTAATCGACGTTCACCTTAACCTTTAACTACGCGCGCTGGGATACTGTTTACACGTGAATTCGCGAACGAAGGTTTTATAAAGACGCATTTGTTTCCTTTTGCATTATTTCGACATGTATTTTTGATGATGTTTTCTCTGAGAAATACATCGGTAAATAATTTAATTTAGTGCTTTATTCTAAATTATTTCAAACCTTGTTCTTTTAAAAATCGTGTATAGAATGCACCATGTGCGTACTTATGTTCTATTTCAGCGCGCGTGTAGTCAAAGGTTAAATTGAATGAGCTCCTATCGTGCATTTCAATCCTCTTTGTTTCTCTTGGCGATTCTAAGCTCTTCTCATACCTGTCTGAAATAGAAAATCGACGACACAATTAACACGCGGTCCTTGTAAAAGCGTTCTTATTCGCCGAAGGAGATCCTTGGCGAGATCTCCCTCCCTTGGAGCCAACGAGAATTCTGATATGGCGATACGCAAACGCCATTATTCCGATCGATGATGGAACGCATCCGATTCCACCTACGTATGCTCGATGCGACTGGCATCATCCGGCCGCGCATGCAATTTCCAGGCAGCAAATGTCCGTCTGTGTACCGTCACTTTCGTGACGTTCCCGACTCACCACCGTGCACGTGTCGGCGTACAGAAGCACGATGTGCCATGTACATGGGGCAATTACCGGACCCCGGATTAATCCCTCCATGGTAAACGCGAGGGGTCAGAGGTCCTGCACTCGATCCGATGATTCGCTCTCGACGAAAGAGTGGACACATAGATAGAGAGAGAAACGAAGAGAGAAAGAATACTTCGTCTGAAATACAAAATTGTGTTGTTCGCGATTCTGCGCCACGACGAATTAAGAAGGTGATGTTTTTCATCTTTCTCAAGCTCTCCGTTGAGAAGCACTGAAAAACAAGCACGTGGATGCAGGTGAGAGGATCGGAAAATTTTCTTCCTTTCCACTACGTTTCATTTAGCGACATAAAACCACCCTCGACGACCACGTTTGATAATACGAGGCGCTAGAATTTTTTCCAGCGAAAAGGGAGGTGCAATGGTGACGTTACGCTTCGCATCTTGCATCACCGCATCGAGCGACGACGAGCGAAATTCAGGGCAAGGAGGAAAGGGGAAGGATTGATCCCCCATCGCGGTAACCGTCGTTAAGCTGGATAATTTCAATAATAAATAGGAACTATCGATAGATATACAGGATTAAATCGACATCGGGGCGAAGCTTCGGTGTAATTGAAATTTTCCCGGGAGTGGCCGCGGGCTACGCGAGCCCTCTGCCGTCGTATATATTTTTTTGTCTCTCTCACTCACTCTCTCTCTCTCTCTCTCTCTCTCTTTCTCTCTCTCGCTCTGTCTCTCGTCCGTTCGCGCCATCGTCGATTCGCAAGCGAGCCACGAACGGCGACGAAGATGACGAAGATGGCGATGAGGACCGTGGCGAGTCTCCCACGCGTGCGCGTAAAAATAACGAGACGGTCTCGGAGTAGGAGGAGTGAGGCGAAATCATCGAAATGCCCACCTCTCTCGCGACCTGATTATTTCTAGCGAAGGAGAGAGGAGAGACGCGCGAGGAATGCGGAGGAGTAATAAAGAGGGCTCGAGCGAGCCGAGAAGGAGAAAAAGCACAGGGTGTAGCTGTGAGTGCCATTAAGGCGCGTCTATGGTAACCGCCCGTAATATTTAAGTCCAATTATCCTTGCCTTTAGCATAATGCCCATGCCCCGACGACTTTATGACGGGCCTTAGCGCCGTTCGAAGCAGCCCGATTCCGATCCGATCCGATATCCGTGCCGATACGCCGTTTTCTTTTAATCGGACGACTTTGTTTATAGCGTTTGTTGCTGCCGGACGAGAGCCTTCGGGCGGCTGAGCGGCCTCGCGCACCAACCACCAATCGTCATCCTCTTTGTATCGAGCGTCGGTACATCGACGCGCCTGACGCGACGCTCGCCACCGCGATTAACGAGATTAAGGAGATCCGAGAGTAAGTTTTCCACGAGGCCGCCCCAAGCATTATCGAGACATTGTATTAACGTGGAAATCCACGTGACGCACGAACGACGAAGATCCTTCGACACTACGCTACCGAATTCTTTTTCACATGTGAATTTTTCTCGCTGATCAATGGTTAGTTCGGGTATTATCACATTGCAGGTGATCACAGTCGGAAAAAGAACAAACGTTCAAAGCGAGAGACTGTAATCTCATTAGCCAATGTTTTATTTACAAAATTAAGTTCCTTCGCATCATTCGTAAGAGTTAGCTCCGATGAGGATATTTCAGGAACACATTGGAAAAAATGTGAAAGCAGAACTAACTTCGGACCTTGCCGGATCCCATGCAAACTATGATTAACGTAATGCACCGTTCCACGAGAGTTAAGCAGGAACCGTGCTTATCGATAATTCTCACGATCTACCTACTTTCATCTCTCCCTCTCTCTCTCTCTCTTCCTCTTGCCCGAGGATCGCGAGATACGCGCGAGGCCGACGAAGCATTCGCCTTTTTCAAGCTGCAGATAAGGTAGCCTTCATTAACCCCTTGTTACGGAGGTCGAGCGGTTACGTCGCTCGGTATCGGATTAAGATTCACTTTAGACGGCGCAGGTTTATCTTTAGAGGTTGCACCTTCCGGGCCGCTTGATAATTCAATTCCTTCCGCGCCGCTAAGGTTCCTTGGGCTGGTTGCGATGCAGCGTGTTGCGAGAGGTGGCCTCTCTCTCGCGTGGTGTGCGAGAGACAGTCGAGCGGAGGGGCCGAGGTAGCTACCTAGGCTAACGCCGTACTCGGCTGGTCTCCTAGCCTTGCCAGATAGATAGGTACCTACGTAGCTCGAGCTCCTAGAACAGAGTGGAATAGGTGGGTAGCTAGGTTGGTAGGCAGACAGGGAGGTGGTGGAGGATGAGGAGGAGGCAGAAGCAGGCAGGTACCTAAGTAGATAGATGGAGCGTACTGGGGCTCCTCCGGTGTTCCTCTAAGGTGCATCGATTTTCTCACACCCGCGCTCCACCCTCCTCTCTCTCTCTCATCTGCCACCCTCTCTTACCCCGGCCTCCAGGTTCTCCACCTCCACGAACCCCGTCTCCGCGCTACTCTACGGCAGCGGAGGCTGCGGAGGCGGCGTTGGCGGCAGCAGCAGCAGCCACCCCGTATTCGCATGTACCTGCAGACAAAGAGACCTAGATAGACGGAAGCCTACCCCGTACGAATAGCGAGCAAGGAATGGAACGCCGGCGGCCATTTTGTAAGCTCTTCCCGGAGGAATCAATGTGACGTCGCCTGAGGGGCGCTTGCGCTGCGGGCGTGCGACCCTCCGTTCCGTCCCTCCAATCCTTCCTCCTCCGATCAATTCCAACTTCGGTGCTGCCTCTCCTCCACTTCTCTCTCTCTTCTCGCCCCTTCTCTCTCTCCTTCTCCACCTAACATCCCTCTCCCTCATCTCTCTCACTCTTTTTTCTTCTTTCAAGCCTCCCCCTCCTCGTTCTTTGCATTTTCCTCGCCCCGAACGTTCGTATCGATAGGAAGTACTTTCTCTCTCCGTTTCTCTTTGGCCAATATTTTTCTCCCTTCGCTCTTTCTTGCCTCCTCCTCTTTCTTTCTTTAATTCGATCGAATTCTTCCTTTCGCTTGCAGCGAAGGAGCAAGCTTCATCCTCGAAGCTTCATTCTCTCTCTTCGAAATCTTTCTTCCATCCTTTTTTGGTTGTCCTTTCGATCGTCCAAGTGGTCGCGCTTATTGTTAGCTAGCCGCGGGAGAGCGCAGATACGGAAAGAAGGTACGGTGCGAGATCGTGGCATTGAATTATCCAGACCCTCCTCTCGCCACCTCTCACCTTCTCCTCGTACGCGGACGCCGCGTAAAGCGCATCGCGCGCGTAATGATAGGCCCACGATAATCTCGACCAATGAAGTAATGCGTCTAAATGCACTTGGAGCACTGAGGATGTATCATTAGATCTCTCCGCTATGCGGGCTCCTAATGCGCGGTTATGCGCGCTGCGCAAATCTGTAAAGCGATACCGAAGGGGGAGATCGTAAATTCTTGGAGAAACTCTCTCGCGTCCTCTGGTGCCCTCTTTATCGACGACGCGTCACACGTAGGGACCTGTCGATAAATAAATAATCTCGAAACGCAAGAAACTTCTCGCGAGGGGCGTGTACCATTGGAGAAAGTCGGACACTTCGTCCTAAGAATCACACCCGTGAGGACAACTTGAGAAACGCAGGAAAGGTACGAGAGAATCCAGAGAGATCGATAGATTCTACTTACCCCGGTTGACTTTTGTCCAAAAAGAGAATCGCCAGAGAGAAAGGGAGAGGAGAGTGAGAGGGTTGGCAGGAGAGGGTTTATATGCGTCGAGGGCAACTGAAATTTATAATGTCGGGTAATCGTAGCAGGGCGTGCACGCACCTGGGTACTAGGGTACCGGCACGTTATTATGATTAGCTACTTTCGGTCCGGTCCCGGGGAGTGCTGGAGATTCCGATCGGATACGCGATACGCGACGCACACCTCGGATTACGGCCGTAGAAGATGATCTTCTTGCGGGCGCCCGGGGCCGTCGTCAGGTACCTACACCCTACCCACCTCCTACCAAGACATACTTCATTTATTATGACTGTGATCATCGATTATGCACCGACGTCTTCTCTGCGTCTCGAGACGACCGAGGCGGAAGAGAGACAGAAGCGAGAAGACCGAGGAGAAGAATGAGGGGAA
This sequence comes from Tiphia femorata, assembly GCA_944319695.1. Lineage (NCBI taxonomy): Eukaryota > Metazoa > Arthropoda > Insecta > Hymenoptera > Tiphiidae > Tiphia > Tiphia femorata. The sequence goes on from OX090899.1 coordinate 7,921,712, forward strand.
CGAGGTGGTGTCTAGAGTACTGCCTCACTCTCTCTACCTTCTTCGTTCTTCTTCCTTCTTTCTTCGTACCTCTGTCTTCTCGTTTCTTCTCCCTCCACCTTCTCTTCCTTTTACCTCAATCCTCGCGTCTTCGTCGCTCGCCCTCGCCTTCCTTTCTTTTCTCTCCATTCACCGATATCCTCCTTACATACCCTCTTCTGCTTCTCCTTCATCGTCGACGTCCTTTTTCCTTCTCGTACGCGCATTACTCCGCTTAAAGGATGTTAGGTACCGCGTGTAATACACCGGCGAGAGGGCAATATGGTGGAAGGTTGGAGCGAGCGAGTACATTCGTTACTCTCGTTCCATTGAAGCCGCGGATCGACTTGTAATTCTTTAAAACCGACCGTACGCGAATATCTCTTCCTTTCTATATATCTTTCTGGACCCTACGATAATCACCGGAGGGCCTCGAGGAATTCTCCTGGAGTATTCCGCGCGATACGCTTAAGCTGATAATTCGCGGTGTAATATTGAATCTCGGTGAAGACGACTCGCGTTAATTTCCGTTGGCGAGGAATTTTTCTTTGGCAAACGAGGAATGCAAATTGGAGAATTTCATCGCGGCTCCTACGGCCCTTCTGGCTCGTCGGTAGATATGGATACTCTTACTCAGATCGATGGAAGTCCTTTTTTTTTATGGCCAATGTTGGAAACACATCGAGAAGGCCTTTACTCCGGAGTCTTCGGCTGAGATTTATTTCCAGATCTCTTCCGTTAAGATATTTCTTGCTCGCCTCGACCGCGACTGCACGATATCGCTCGTGCTTCCCCGTCTCACTAGTGTCTAACGATAAAGCGCGCACGATTTATCGGAACACGATAACGATCGCTCGGAGTAGAGAGTACGAGCGCCTCTAGCGAGACTAGCGGTTTCTCCTTGCGCCCTCGTGCGCGCGCGAACCTATCCGAGCATCAATTTCGCTGTAGAATTTTTCCACGGAAGACTAACAATAAGAGAAACGTGAGAAAAATCTACTCTCCTCGCAGTCCTCTATTTTTTTCTCTCACTTTTGTCCTATCGTTTGAGCCCTTGATCATTAACAAACTCGTCTTCCACTGGACACTTTTTTAAATTTCGCGCCGACGTGTAAAAGGTTGGAGGAAAATGAGGAAGGAGAAGAAGAAAAAAGTGAGAAAAAGCCTACTGTCCTCGCAGTCCACAATCTTTTTTCCTCTCTTTCGTTCTATCGTCTGAGCCCTTGATTATCAACAAACTCGTCTTCCACTGGACACTTTTTTAAATTTCGCGCTGACATGCACAAGGTCGGAGGAAAATGAGGAAGGAGAAGAAGAAGAAAAAAGTGAGAAAAAGCCTACTGTCCTTGCAGTCCTCGATCTTTTTCTCTCGCTTTCGTTCTATCGTCTGAGCCCTTGATTATTAACAAACTCGTCTTCCATTGGACACTTTTTTAAATTCCGCGCCAACGTGCACAAGGTCGGAGGAAAACGAGAAAGGAGAAGAAGAGAAAAGCGAGAAAAAGCCTACTGTCCTCGCAGTCCTCGATCTTTTTCCCTCTCTTTCGTTCTATCGTCTGAGCCCTTGATTATCAATAAACTCGTCTTCCATTGGACACTTTTTTAAATTTCGCGCCGACGTGCAAAAGGTTGGAGGAAAATGAGGAAGGAGAAAAAGAAGAAAAAAGTGAGAAAAAGCCTACTGTCCTCGCAGTCCTCGATCTTTTTCTCTCTCTTTCGTTCCATGGGTCCTCGAGTATTAATCCGTTCGCTACCAGTCTTCACATATGTGTGACAGTTTATTCGCATTTTTTCAGGGTCTGGTGTCGAACGTCAACTTGTCTTCAAAAAACTCGTCTTCTACCAGCCACTTTTTAAATCTCGCCCCAAATGGAAAAGTTTGCGGAATCGTTTGATCTCATTTATCGCGAGACGAGGGACAATGGAATGATTAACGATAATAATTGGCGCTCGTTCGAATTGCGTTCGCTCGTTGATTCGACCGTGCGGCGCGAGTAGAGCGGACAACGGCGGCGTGGGCGGATCAGCAGGAGGAAGAGGGGGTGGAGATGGAGGAGGATGAGAAGCGCGGGCGGATAGACGCGTTTCGGTCCCAGGAAGTTTAATATCCATAATCGACAGGGATATCGACAATTTTCGATTAACCGGCGTCAGTGTATTTACCGAAACGGAGCTGAGCGGAGGGAGAGAGGCAGTGGAACAGAACTACCAAATCCAGGTCGAGAGTGGGTATTTACCAAAACGGTGTTCGGTAGGAGTACATCGGGACTGTGCTCGATAGTTTCGCGCTCGAAGCACCGGCGACCGGCTTCAATTGGATCCCCTTCTCTCCGCCGCGCTACCTCACAGGCCCCCTGGCAAATTTATTCTCATTCGTATTTATCCGTACTAACTTCGCCGAGACCCCGCGCACTATTGCAATATCTGATAAATCGTATTTGCGCTTAATTTGTGTTTGCATCCGAGTGCAAGAAGCGATCGGGACGTGGACAAAGAAAAATGACGTTTGTCAATCGTAAAACGCATGCACGCGCGTTTTTCTTTAACCCCGTAACTATTGAGGCAGAGGTTATATCAGAGTCCATGGAAATTAACAAACGTAACCGCGCATCTAAATATCGACACACGGAAATTGCACAAAATTTGAAACGGTCCTTCTACGTTTCTTTGCTTTTAATGTGCCTTCTCGAGAACAGTATTTTTTAATATAGTTGCCAAAGTCATCTTTATGAATTACGTATGAAAAATCTCGTCTTAACACTCGCGGACTAATTCGAGATACCTTCGTTTCTAATCAAGAACCTACATACCCTATTTAACACTAGAACTACCAAACCGGTCGAAATGAGCGGTCAACGAAAGAAGTTTCCGTATGGGGGAAAAAAAGAAGCGTTAAAGAGAAATTCTTGTGAAAAATCGATACTTCCAAATTAAAAGAAAACAAACCAAAAAAAAAGCGAATTCCTTCCTGGAGGAGCTGCAACAATTAATCGACATTCCTCCCAAATAATTCAGCACGAAGCCTTCGAGTAGACCCGGATATCTCGCGATAAAGAGAATTCACTTTTTCGCGCGTTCTTCGCGTCGGAGCATGCGCGTGCAAGCTCGATTGTACGCGTGCGCGGTACCACCGCGCGCACGTAACGAGCGCGCAACCTCTTCGACCCTCGGCCCGACGACGCGCGACGTCTCGAGGCACCTCGACTCGCGCGCCTCCTCCTCTTTTCCTCTCCTCTCTCCTTTGGTTCTCTCCTCTTTTCTTCGCTCCACTCGACGCCATGGTGCCCCACGCAGTAGAAGCGCATCGCCGACTTCCACGGTGATTTACGACTGCGGCGAGATGCGAGGCAGCGTTCCGTTCCTTTCGTGACGGTTGGGCCGCGAGGGAGCAGGGAGAGAGGGTTAGGCACCCCAGCTCACCGGTAAGAGGAGGAAGAGGACCGAAGTAGAGTCCATAACGCGCCGTGCGTGTAAACACCGCGGCGGATAAGTACCAATAGTTAGCGTGCTCGTTAAATATCGGTACGCACGCCCCCGTGCCATTCGCTCGCGCTACTCGCGAGGACCGACGTACCTTTTAATAGGCCCTAACGTTATTATTGCGCTGCGTTTCGCGTACCTGGTGGTGCGCCGCATTGCGTGCGCGCACGCGTGCGCGCCAGTCACACCACCTCGAGGGCTTCGCGAGAGGGCCGGCCTTCTGGATTCACGGAGAAACGTTTCTTCGTCTTTTCTCTCGCAAGCGACCCTGAATGTAAGAACCAACGACGGCGTTACTTAACACTAAACACCTACCACAACCAGCAAAAATCACGCACTGAGAGAAAAGTATATGACATATGTAATTATAATGGTATAGTAAGAAAATTATAGTTGGAAATATCATATTTATGGTAAATGTTACCATAATGTCGGTAATAATTACGATAGAGGCATAGTATAATCAACTATATTATGTTTTTACCTAAACTTAGAGCACAAATGCCTTACATTCTAAGCTAAATTCGCCAATTTCGAAGCTAAAAGATGCTTATGGAAGGTCATGGTTACTTCGACTAAAAATATAGTATGGTTGAAAATATATAATTGTTAGAAAAGTAACTATTTTATATAGTTAATGTTATCGGAATATTTCATAGATAATGATAGAACTAACTATATTCACATAGCACATTTTACTACACACATGGTAACAAGAACAAAGGTAATAATTAACAATATAACCATTTGTATAAATCGTTGTGTCTACTATATTTTGTATGGTTAAGCGAACTATAGAAATATGTAAGTATCCGGTAGTTTTGGCATTGGGACGTAGAAAGACGAAAATCGTTGACAATATAGTAGCTTCGTGGAAATAGGGTCTCGAAAAATCGGATTACTCGACACCACTTCTCGCCGATTACAAAAGTCTGATCTTGGCAGTGACAAGTTAATTTAAAGTGACGCCCGAAGTAACGCATCATCGATGGAAACGGTGTCGATCAGGGTGGTGGTTAAAAGTGTGTTAAGAGAACCTGGAAACTACGGGACGCGGTTTCTTTCTATGTTAATAAAGATGTGCGAGTAAAAATGAACAAATTGGAGAATGAGAGAGATAAGGAAAGAATGTTTCATTCGCGTGTACGTGGTACTTAGATACCGCGGGCAAATCCATCGATTATCCGTAATAAAACAACGCCACTTATCACTTACCGTGAGCAGCGACGCGTACCAATTGGAACGATTCAACCTCTAAAAAGGAAGCTAACGCGAGCGCGATGATATTACAAGGGTATCGAAAGATATAATTATCGTGTTACGAGATACACTGTCGTTTCGCGCTGATCGTCGCTCGAGGATCTTCTCCACACAATTGAATATTCAATTCAATTTGCTCAGCCTCCAAGGTGGATTGATCGTCCGAGCACAGGCTGAGGTTACGCATATCTTCATCGAAGACTGTGCAAGTTCACGCGCAGATGATTCTCTTCTGCAGTGGTGATGAAAGTAGTCGTGACAGTAGAGAGTGGAGGAAATCAAACGAACGATGCATTCTTTTCTGTACCTCCGTTCCCGGATATTACGATTAGCATCGAGGATGTCAATCTATTGTCTGTAGAAACATCCACACTCTTATCTATAAATCACTCTTCAACGTGTTCTTGGCCCAACAAACAACTTGAACGCTCTCCTTATTTCTCGCAAACGCTTCGCGCTTACACTGAGAGAAAAGTATATGATATATCTAACTATAGTGGCATAGTAAGAAAATTATGGTTGGAAATATCATATTTATGGTAAATGTAACCATAATGTCGGTAATAATTACAATAGAGGCATAGTATAACCAAGTATATTATGTTTCTACCCAAAATTATGGTTATTTCAAGTAAAAATATAGTATGTTTGAGAATATAAAATAGCAAGAAAAGTAACTATTTTATATACTCAATATTACCAGAATATTTCATACATAGTGATAGAACTAACTATCCTCACATAGCACATTTTACTATACATATGGTAACAAGAACGAAGGTAATAGTTAATGATATAACCATTTGTATAGATCGTTCATTCTACTATATTTTCTATGGTTAAGTGAACTATAAAAATATGTTTCACGCCAAATTTAACTATAAAATATAGTGCGGTTATAGCGAACCCAACCATTTTTTTCTCTCAGTGTACCCTTCACCGAGATTCTCGACAAACTTCCCAATTAGTTCGTCACCAGGTCTATCGAGAGGTTTCGCAAAACTCGATATGAGACCGACAAGCGTTTCTCGCCGCAATAACGAGATCAATACTCGATCGACAGGTTGATTCCTTCTACTGGAGAGACTCGACGTTCAGCTACTTCCTTCTCTCCGCCTCTCGTCTCCTTTTCTTCCGCCCCTCTTCGCTTTCTTTCTTTCTTCCTTTCTTCCTTTCGCTCCCCTTCTCACCACGGGACCTCGTCACGAGGGGGTTGGAGAGATTGTGGCGCGTAAAGAGGCGGTTTCGTGACGGGAGGGTTGAGAGACGTACGGAGGGGTGCGGGCGTTTTAATACTTTTTCTCTCCCTCCCGTGGCGGAGGGAAGTTCTGGGGCGAACCCCTCGGCGAAAAGGGTTTCTAGCTCCTGGTGATTGGTGTAAGTTAGCCCTCTGGGCAGAGAAAACTGTATCCGTGGCGCATGCGCCGACCCACCACGGGGTATCCCCCTTTGCTTTAGGGTTAGCCGCGGTCCTCCCTGCGGCCAACAGCCCAGGATGACACGCCCCAGGCTACCAGATCAATAAGATCCCTTATACCTACCTACTCTACCTACTCTACCTACTCTACTACCCACTGCCTCTTTGGTTACGCCCTGAGATACGGCGAGCTTGAATTTCTGCGCACTCGCGAGTCCCACACCGCGTTGCATCTGCCAGACTCTTCTTGGCAATGCGTTTACGTACCGTTCTTCGTGATCTTTCTTTCTTCCTTTTCTTTTCATCAAAATTGAAAGATCCAGTTTACAAGGACGAGGAAGCTGCCGCACATTTGTAGTTCCGAACGGTTCCAGTTGGCAAGAGTTATCGATGACGCGAGAGTTAGCGGCATTTTTGGTTCGTGTAATCTTAGAAGCTGAGGAATGAGACTGAAAGTAATATTTGCAAGAGGCACGTGAGAAAAGTTCGTTTCTATTATTGTTTTTGGAAATTCCTTTGAGATAATCGAGTGTTCGTAATTTACTGCGTGGCGGTGAAATTCGGTTTTTCTTACATTCATTTTTCGAATGTTGCACGTGAGATGCAGTCGACTTCTCCGGAGAGGTCTGTCATCTACTGAGAATCGAAAATTAGTTCTGAGAAATGCGCGATGCTGATCCTACGCACTTCACGGTGTTTCCATGAAACAATTCCCTTTAAACATAAATCACAGTTGGCTTCGCAGCCGATACTAATCTGTTGCCGGCTTCTCTTCCACGTTGGTTTACATAACCCACTATCAATTATCGATTTCTGCAAACGCCATATCTGAGGAGCGGAAAACTCCATTGTTGTCCATTAACGCTGCCCGTGAGCCCTTCGACGAATTACTTTAACATCGTAAATGCAAATTGCCGGTTGTGTCTCTAACTTACGACGAGAAAAACGACGCGCCGTGCGATTTGCATGAAAGTAAGAAAAATTTGATGAATTCAATTATTTTTTTTTTCCACAGATTTAATTATGGACTTACTGTTGTATCCAAAGTGAGTATTTTCTTCTCTATAATTCGCAACGGTTTCACCGATGCCGGAAGAGAAGCGAGAATAAACGAATGTACGAATTATTCGATGAATTAAAAATCGTGCGACAATCTCGTCGTGATCACGATCCGAAATCTCTCCTTGATAATTTGCGAAACGACACGACGATTAGACTGTATCGCTCGTGGCGCGAAAGAGAGAACGAACATCAGAAGAAGAAAGAATAGCGGGTGGTGAGAGGGCAGCAAAAAGGACGCCTGGTCCTCTTTCTTCCTCCTCATCATCTTCGCCTGCTTTCTCTTCTTCTTCTTCTTCTTCGTCTTCCTCTTCGGGGTACGGCGATGACCGCGTCTCGTTAAAAGGCTTCCCTTCTAATTTCGCCAGGTCGATCTGAAATTTTCTTGTAAGCTCGCGTGCACGCCCTGGGCCGTCACGATTCCGAGCTAACTGCCGCGTTCGTACAACCGATTCAGGAATTCCTCGTAAGGTAATTTCATCGTCGGAATTCCTCTTGCACCCTTACGCATTGCCGCGTCCCCGTAATTCAGCCTACTCGTTCCAAGCGGCATCTCAATTTCGGTACTATCTACGCCTGCAAATTCGTAGGCATCTCGAAAGAGAACAATTCTTCTTCGCGAGTTCGACAATGTGGAACACGCAATTCAAATTCCTTTGGTCTCTATAACTGACGATATTGCTATTGTAACAGCGATACTGGTGTGTGAGCTTGTAATTGGATGAAAAGGTTAATACGAATCGAAGACAGATGAAGAGGAGGAGGTTATTCTTCAGCGAATTTCGATAGTATTCGTACGTAGGATGCATGGATATTGGAAGAAAACAATCTTTCATGGTTGGCGAATATGGAATGAGGGATTCAGACTCTCATTCTTGATAAGATGGTTTATTATTTACTATAATTTCTACATTCGGAGGTGACTTCGCTTTTCGTCGAGTGAAAAGATTGAACTGAATCAAAGACACGTGAAGAGAGTACGTTTGTAACGAATTTCCATGGTGTCTATGCGCCAGATGCATAGCTGTCAGAAGAAAATTATTTTCCACGAATGACGAATATGGAACGAGCTATTCACACTTTTAATATTAAACTCGCGGAAACTCGTCAATCTGATGCGTTTAATTGAGAAATTGCGCTTACGAAGAAACTTCCGTGAACTTAATGTTAATCTCGAGAGGATCAGTTATTACTATTGTACCTTACTCGTCGATTCGTTTCTCACCGTGTGAAAATATTGAACTGAATCGAGGATAGGAGGAGAAGGAGGAGGGTATTTCTTATCGAATGGAAGTCGACAAGATTCGTTCGTTCGTTCCTCAGGTAGCCGATCGGAAAGGCATCTCTGAAACTGCCCCCGGCCTCCGGTGCTGGTCGTCTAGCGTAACGTGTAAAACCGATCGCAATTTCGAGAGCTTGCACGGTCAGCAAGTGCGGAACGAATCAGGATAGCCCGCGCCTTCCTACAATCGGGCAAATGGCGCCACTAAATATTTGACTGTTTCCCATAAACGATATGAGGGTTGGAAAATGACATGCTTCGCGGAAAGTGCCTATCCGGATATCTCGTTTTTCCAGGCCACCGACGTAAAAGCCCTGGCGCTACTCGAATTACGTCGGCGCGAGAGTCCGGCGATTAAAACAGAAATTGCAAAACTAAACATTGGACGGCACAACATCCGCAGTGATTCTAACCTGGCATCGAGTAAAATCTGTCCCATCAAAACCCAATGGCCCGCACATCGCTACTTTACCAATCCTCCCTTATACCTTTTAATATCTCATCCACCTTCTCGGCAATCGCTACCACAACGAACAACCCAACCTTCGCTCACATTTCCAACGCGACTACCTTCTCAAATATCAGCGCAACATCCCACGCGTTTATTCTCAATCACTCGATAAAATATCCCGGACACGCTGACTATCGCGTGAATTCCAAATGTGCGGTCCGTCGGAGGATGCAGGCGCGCATGAATTCGTCTGGTTGCAGGCGGATAATTCCGAGACTCTTCGTATTCTCTCTCTCTCTCTCCCACTCTCTCTCTCTTGCTTCTGTGGCACGATGCAAGAGCGTGGAGGGGGACAGAAGCGTACGAAAAGCGGCCGCGAAACGTGGAGAAGGGGATGACGTGGCGAAGAGAAGGGGTAGAGAAACGAAGGGGGATGGCCGCAACGAAGGAGATTGCTCATCCTTTATTCAAGAAATAAAATCCCCCACGACGTTATCCGCGGGTTTATCCGCGCGTCGACGAGGAGAGTGGACGCGCGAGCTGGCTAGCTTGGCGCCGACCAATCACGTACAAGCTGGGCGTCTCTGCACGGTATACCGATCAGGCGGTGGACGTCACGGGATTGGGCCGTACCCGATGCCAAGCAGCCAATGGCGTCTCACCGTGGAAATAATTGAGGCCTTAAGGCCCGACCCTCCCTCCCACTCGGGGCCCACGGGCCGAGCGTCTATCTGGTAGCTAAGGCCCCGCGGGCGCCCGCGGGCGCAGTAACCCTCGAGTCCTCCTCCGCGCACGACGCTTTCAAACCCGAATAACCACAACTTCGGCTTCAGCTTTGGGCCCTCTTTGAGCTGCGCGCGCGCGACCGGGACCGTGCACTCTCGAGAGATATCGGAAAACAATATAGCCCTCGTGTACCGTGTCCGGTAACTCGATACACATCTTCTTAAATTCCTCTTCTCTCTCACTCTCTTCTTTCTCCTTCGCTCTTATCTCCATCCCATGTCTCATCTCTCGTGCTCATCATCCCTTCTCTAACTATCCGACGAAATTTTCCGTACCCTTCCCCATCTAACCTGTCCACATCTTTTTCTCAACCTCACACCACCTCCGTCTGTCCCTCTCCTTTCTCATCCATCATCCAACCGTCTTGCGTCCAATCCTATATTGACACTGTCTCCTTACCCGTCTCGCGAACCGTGTTGTCCTCCTTCCACGCTCCACCATACTGCGTCTAGATCCTCTCGTTCGGTTAGGAAAAAAGATTCCGTGGTGGCACGCGCGCGACACGCGAATCTGCCTAAGGGGCGGGTCGTTGTTTGCCCAAGTGTGGACCGCAAGCGGTGGAAGCTACTCAGTTGGGGCCTGTCCAAGTGATCGAGCGATCGAAACGAGTCTCCTGGTATAGTTGGATCGGTGCCGTCGATTTTTCGTTTGTGATTCGGGCGGTACGTTCGGTCGAGAAGATCCCAAAGGATTTGTTAACTCGATTCGGATAGTGATCAGTGAGGACTACTCGAGACCCAGTGAAAGGGACGTTTCTAAGAACGGCGAGGTAAACGATTCTGAGAGGAGAAAATAGTGATGCGTGGACGCAGTGCCTGATCGTCGGAGTGTTCGCGTGAGATGGACACTTGAGATCAGGTCGGTCGGCATGAAAGTGTGAATTGATCTTGTATCGTTCGATCGGAGAATCGGAACTTAGTTCGTGAGAGTAAGAGGGAGTTAAGAGTCAGTCCTTGCGAGCGAAGGTACGAGGATCCTTCGACCTGCGAAATTGTGGAGGGTCTTGTTGGAGCGGATCGTCCTACGTGGAAGCAGGTTGACACACGAGAAGGCCGAATGCCGAATCTAGACTACTACAACACCGCGAGAATGCATCAAATGGTAAACTCTTTTCAAGATACTCTTTCTAATGCTCGTGAGGATTGTGCCGGTCTAGGGTCCGTATTCTTTCGACGAAACGTCCCGCTCGAGGATTACGTGAGAAGATCGTGATTATTGTTGATGGAAATATGAGCGCCTCGCGGGACGTTCGTCGCTCGCTAGATTTTCTCACTATTCTTGTCATTAAATCCTACTCACCGCGGAAGGCACCCTACTGGGAGACTAACTAGACGCGCTTCAACTTCGGACGAACGGCTGCGGTGGTTATAAATATTTAATAACGAATTACAGTGCACCGCGCGAGTACTTCGTTCCAACGACGTGAGAGGTTACACGTGAAACGCGGAGTGGTGTTTTAAAAGCGCCAGGAGGACACGCGATAAGTTGTTAATTTACTTTTCACCGCGTCTCTGCGAACGATTCATTAACATCACCACACTGTCGTTATGATAAGTTTCTTCGCGCGCTTCGTAAAAGTAAGACTGTATCGTAAATAATCAGCCGCTCGAGGTAAACTCGTGTGAGACGAAAATCGAAGTAAACGATAAGGACGATTTCACGCGGACACCTCGCACGATCCATGGAAATTCAATCGTGCTCATTCATCTCTCGCTCGTACTGCAATTCGAGTCTCGCGCTCTCTCACTCGGCGTGGATAATGAACCGCTACATTGTTGCGCTTGCCTCTCAAGTCCGAAAGCACAACGAGAATGGACTCGCGCGCGCGAGCGCGATTCGTCACGCGCCTCCGGGGACGCGTTTAAGTGAAAATAGATACGTCAGCCTTATGGAATATAAGTTCATAAAATTGAGCGGTAAATCATTGCGGATTCCTTGGTTAACGGGGCAAAGCCCTCTTCCACAATGGCGCCGACCAGCACCGCGCGGCAGCCGCAGACGCACGTAATGACAGGCTTTAAGAGGGACTCGTAAAATGTTTCCACAATGGAATCATTGCTTCCTTCCTCTTCTACGTCTCTTGCTTTCCTCTTACCTCTACCAGTCTTCTCTTCTTCGTCTTTCTCTAGGTGTGCTGAAGTAGTAAACGTGAATAATTTCACTCGTGGCACGCGTGACGTTCATTCGACCATCGGTCTGTGGAGTTTGAGAAATATCTACAGGTTCGACACTGTCGTTCGTATCACTGGAGATTCTTCGCGCGATAAGATTCTCCTTGATAAATGCATTCCGTTGACCTCTGATGTACGCCAGTAGCACGTGTAATCTAATTCAATTTTCCGCTGTGAAAGGGAAAAAACCAAGAAAAAATTATCTTCCTTCTTACGCATCGTCGTGGAATTGTTGTCGAAGTAGCTTGGAATTTCCAGCAGCGTGGATCGTGAGCGCGAACCCCGACCGTCGCTAGCGTCAGTTTAATTGCGAGAAAAAGTGCTTCGTTGAAGCCTCCTCGCGCAGAGAATGTTCTTGTAATTCCGGAAGTGATTTTAGATGCAAAACTATGCCACGGTAACGTTCTTCGCGATTTCTTACCCAGACGACCACCGCCACTGGTTAATGTAGAATCGTAATTGAACGTTTTGCAAATCCACGTTGGCCTACTCGCTCTCGATGAGAATTTGCATTTGGTCGAGTACCGTTACGCCTATTTAATTGTACGAAGAAAATAACGATGAAGCCTGTGCCCAACGAGCACCAAGAGGATGCCTAGAAATTTTCAATGAAATTACACTCGAAGCAACTACGTCCTCCTTCCAGGTAGCCGCTCTCATTTCGCACGCGCGCGCACACGTAAATTAGCCCGTGTTCCTCGAATCGTACCGACATTGGCGAGGTAGCTTGAATCAAGAGGAATAGAGAATTATCGAACAACTGTAATAAACACCTCGTTACGTCGTCGATGATTGGCACAGGAGTTTCTAATGAAGGAGTGCGCATATGTTGCAACGGAAGGCATATTACCGCGTGTAAACATTGCACTGGCGCTTTTTGCGCTACAGGAGAATATGTCGTGGTAAGCTTCGACGTTACTGCGGACAAAGGTCGAGCAAAGGGGTACTCTTCAATTGAACAGAAAAGAAAAAAAGAGAAACTAAGAATGGAAATAAATTAACGTCATGGTTCGTATCAGGAAAATGTACTCGCGCTTGTATTGAAAAAACCAATGATTGATTTCATCTTGTCAATACTAAACGTCACTTAACGCGTAAACGTTAGAATGGCATTATTGTGTTACTAAGCACGTTAACACATTGTTGACCGGTCACGAGTTAACTCGTGATGCGCTTTTTGTTTCGCATCGCCGTTGTTTTCTCTTTTGGCGATTATACAGTGCAATTGTTATTCAGGATAGCTCAAGCTGTGTCTCTCGCTTATAAGACGAGGAGGTATAAGAAATATTAAAAGTTGAATAATAAATCAAATTTATTAAAGTTTATTTACAATTGTTTCACTTCCACATCCAATTACGAAATAATAGCCGGTGACATGAGATAAATTTTCAGTAAAATTGCCGATCAACAATGTGTTAAGACTGCGTGCACCGAATAGTACCGTGCCGATGATTCGTGTTGCTCCATCGAAAAGTCAAGGAAAGCGATAGACTTGGTTTAAGCGTAAAAAATAAAAATAAAAACGAGGTAACTGGTTTGCGTCGGCGAAATACACTCGCGGTTATTTGCAATGAAAAAAAGCGACGAGCGGTTTGACGATGGCAGGTGAACACGAGATTTCGATCGTAGTGAAGCAAAGAAGGGCGTGCGCTCATAATGCACCACGATGGTAAGGAGAGAAGGAAAGAGGCCTTATTACGTTGTTAATCGTCGGTGGACTCTATGGGCGAGTGAATGAGACGGGGTTCGCGAGCGATTCCGCTGTTGCTGTTAGCGCCTTCGATGCTTTACGATCGCCAATTACTTCCTTCGTTCTTGAACCCTTCGGCCGGTGCAACGCCGTGCAACCGACCCCAACACACCAATTCTCGCGCTCCCGATTGCACGTGGGTGGACGCATGCGTATAACTTTGTGGCCGCTCAGAGACTACCACGTCGACGAAGGTGAACCGCGAAAGCCTGTTCTACAATAAACTTCGTTAATGAGTCGCGACGACTTTACGTCGGGTCTTTATCACACTCACGAATTTACGGAGACGCGTTGAGAATCATCTTAAGATATTTCAAATTTTCTTACAATCACCGAAGACAATGGATGGTTAATGTCGCTTGGTGCTGCTTGCCGTGTTATTTTGAGAATGAGAAAGAACGTTGAAGAAAAGTTGGAAAGAGGGACAAAGAGAGAGAATGAGAGGAGAGGAAGAAACGAAACGTGGGCATGTAACGACGATGCCGCGTGATACATGGTTTCCTTCGAAGGCTGTGCTTAAGGGCCGAGCGCAAACGGCGAACGCGTGCGCGTGCACATTTCACAGATGCCGTAAAATATAGCTCACCACTGCCACATAACTCGTAGATGCTGACGTTTCAATCGCGACTGTGTCACTTTATTGTTCTCGTTTTATTAGCAATGAATGTCTTTGGAAATTTTGGAGGAGGATTCCGGAATTTTCCTTTCTTAAACATTATTTCTACCGGGATTTTGTAGATACCTATTTCGACCAAGAGGTGTCTTTTTGAGTCCAAGATGAGCTGCAGGAAAATAATACCGGTGAATTAATTTAACAACTAATATACGAATAGCGAAAGAATTGATTGAGCAAAAATGATTGTACTTGGAAAACAAATTTAAAATACAATTTGAGGAGGTGTCTTTTGACAACTTTGGTAGAAATAGTGTTAAATCTCCCGCCAAAAATCACACTTTCGGCGACGCACTGAGAGAAAAAAATGGTTGGGTTTACTATAATCTCACTATATTTTATAGTTAGATTTGGCGTCAAACATATTTTTATAGTTCACTTAACCATACAAAATATAGTAGAATGAACGATTTATAGAAATGGTTATATTATTAACCGTTACCTTTGTTCTTGTTACCATATGTATAGTAAAATGTGCTATGTGAATATAGTTAGTTTTATCACTATGTACGAAATATTCTGGTAATAATAACTATATAAAATAGTTACTTTTCTTACCATTATGTATTTTCAACCATATTATATTTTTAGTTGAAATAACCATAATTTTTGGTAAAAACATAATATAGTTGGTTATACTATGCCTCTATCGCAATTATTACCGACATCATGGTAACATTTACCATAAATATGATATTTCCAACTATAATTTTGTTACTATGCCATTATAGTTAGATATATCATATACTTTTCTCTCAGTGCGACCTTGGTAGATTCGTGAAACGTTCGAGGAAAAGCATGGCCGATTCTCGCGGGCCGATCATCGCGTTGTCTCGAAAGGGTAGACGTTGACGCAATAATGTCGCGTCTTCTACACCCCAAAACTTCTTCCTCTCCTTCTCTTCTTCGTCTTCTTCCTCCTCTCGTCCCTCCACGAATCGTGAAAAAGGAAGCGCGCGAAGATATGCTAAACTTTTCACCCTGGGGCGAAGACCTCGTAAATTACAACGTCCGATCGCGAGCTCTGGCCTACAGACGCTCTCGACGATCGACCTCTTAATAAACTTCCCTAATTAATTCCATCGTACCGAGAGCGAGATAAGGATGGAGAGGACGAAGTAGGAGTGAGGTGAAAAACGGAAATATCAAACCATTTCCTGATGGCCATTAAGAGCGCATAAATCAAGCGCGTTCCGGTGAAGGTTTCAGGGAAAATGACGTAACGCGTCGTTAAAGTCATTGTGCATTTTGCAAAGAAAGAGAGAAAGATCGCTCGAGGGAATTAAGGTATCTACAATTTAGAGGGCTCAAAGTGTACGACCGAAAAAAGCTATCCTGCCGAAATTCGTATTCTTAACACTATTTCTACCGGGATGTTGTATCTACCTATTTCGACCAAGTGGCGTCTTTTTGTGTCCAGCATGAGCTGCAGGAAAATGATACCACTGAATTAATTTAACGACTAATTATACGAATAGTGAAAGAAGTGATTGAGGAAAGATGATTCAACTTGGAAAATAAATGTAAAGTACAATTTGCTTTGCTCGTAATGTCTGCGACAGCTCGAGGGACTTTTCAAAATTTCCCAGAAATTCGAAAGATGCCGCAACAAATTGGGAGAATGGAAACGCAAATTCGAGCCCGCTTTCCGCATGGTAATTGTGCTCGAGCGATAAGATCGGTGCAATAATGGCGAGAGCTCGCGGTAATCATCACCCACGTAAACCGCGGTACAACACCCGACTGAATTACTCCTTAGGGAGATTCCACGAAGGAGTGCCAATTCTTATCTAACGAGGAGGATGCGGTAATAGGATCGCAATATAGATAATCAAATTAGCGAAAGTGAGAGGAGCTGACGTGGGTTCGAATCGAATTAAGGATTTCGCGCGTTCCACGACTGATAGTTAATTATACCGAATAGTGAAAATAATAGACGTTGCAGGAGAATAGAGGAGGACGTGAGTGTTCGACGAGCGAGAAAGGTTCGGCAGGGTGAGCGGAACGACGAGAGAAACGAAAAGAAAGATCGAAGGATGCTCCGACGAAGGAGGAGAAGCCGTTCGACACTCGCTGCTGGTGCTGCTGCCGCTCGTCTCTCACCTGTGCCACCGTGAGCAATAAATAACCGCCAGCTTAGCCGATTTTACTGCCCGACGCCGTTTTCGGCGTGATCCCAAATAGCGCGCGCGAAAGGCCCACTCGCAGACGTAGAAGAGGAAGGGCGCACGATAATGCGAAGAAAACCAATCTTCGCGCTAACTAGCCATTCAAAACTGCCGGCACTGCCAGACGAGAGTACGCGAGGGACCCTGGTTAACCTCTTGGGACGAGGAGCTGCTCTCCTTCTTTATCTCTCTCCTCTTCTCCTCTCCTTCTCGCCGAAGCAACGACGCCTATTTTGGTATTAAAAGAATTTTGCGGTGTCGTAACAGCGTGGGCGGAAACTCACCCTGCCTCCGTTATGGACGTATGTGTATATCACTCAAGCTGTAAGGAGCAAAGTGAGGATTCTGGTGAGCGACGAGGAGAGCACGAGAAGAGAGAAGGAGGAACCACCGGTCTGGCGTGTAAATTTTAGCGCTAGAATTTTTTGACGGGCCTCCGAATGGAATCGACGCGCCATCCGATTGGAAACTTTTGTTTTTACATCGTTTGGAATTTTGACCTTTTCGGGGAGAGGAACGGGGGGTGAAAGGACGATTAGCGGAATTAATTGGGGGTCGCGCTGTTTTTGTAATTCTCTCGTTTCGCTCTGCGCGCGTTTTTTTTTGTTTTTTATGTTCGCTTTATTTTATTCCTCCGAATGAGAGAGCGTACGAGCGTGGCCAATTTTATTAACATCAAACGCCATTTCATTTAGTAACCGCATAATCGTGCAATCGTTGCTCGGTATTTATTACAAATTGGGGTAATCGCTTTGCTATTCTACCACGGTGTTCGACATTTTTTTTTTGTTTTTCGGTGTGTTTTTTCCCTCTTATTGTTCGTCCCCCGCCATGCGAATTGGCTCGTCGATCGCGTTTAATTAAACGGAATTGCATCCTACGTTGCACTTGATTCTCTTATTACCGCGTAATATTGCAAGACAAGTGAAACTGATTTTCGTTCGAAGCGCCATTATTTAACGCTTGATTAAAAATGCGCGTGCTCGAGCATTGGACAGACACTTGATAGAATTGAGTTAGTTCGATTAGACCGCGAGGATTTTAGATTAAAAAGCTCGGATACGTAAGAATGACACGCAAGTGTAAGAGAACAGCTGTGTAGTAAAAGAAAAATGGAAATCTGCATTCGAAGGTGCAATGACCCGAGTGAATTACCGTAAATCGAATTCTAAAATTCAAAGTTCCGCGCGAAACGATCTGCAGCAGGTAAATTCGATTGCGACGTATTAACCTCGCGACGACATCAAACAAAATCAGATCCCAATGAACGGATAAAAAGTTACGCCGTCATATCGTAGCCAGATGGTTTCCGATAAATTACAAATTCGAATTCAACGTGCTTGGCGAGTGCGGCTGGTCCACGTCGACCCTCTCGCAGGAGAGAGGTAACCTCTGCAATAAAACATGTTCGAGATATGCCGATATTTATGCATTAATTACGAAAAATAGCCGCTTGGATAATTTCAATCGCATTCTGATTACAAACGGCCGCTTCTTCTGCTCCGCCGATTGTACGCGGACTCCACCTTTCGAAATTCGTCGACGATATAAATCGAAAGATTCTGCTCATGGATTGCCACGAATTTTACATATTTCCCCTCCAAATCTCTCGTAACGCATTGTAAATCGCAAGAAAGGACTTCCATCCTGGAAACCAAGCATAAAATCATCCACTTGCGTCGAATTAACGAAGTAACGCTTTTCTGGGGAAAATTAAATTCTATCCAAAGGACGGACGTGCGAATGTCACGAAGAAGAAGCAGAGAACTTACAAGGGGACCATGAGACCTGTTAATGAAGGATTTTGATGGCTATCAAATATATTGTAGAGGGACCCCTCCTGTGCACAAGGTTAAAAGGATTTTCCACAATGGCCCCCGGTTTTCGAGAAAAACCATTTTAAAGTTTTCAGCTTACTATGTATACGTGTACCTTTTAAGTCATTCTAAGGGAATCGACATAGCGTAGTAGGCTAGGTGGACGGCTCAAACATTAGTGACCCGGGATCTTGTCCCAGTATCTCTTTTCGTTTTTTTTATCTACACTACATCGCGGTATTCGTAATTAATAGAAACAGTGCCGTGATTGGTTCGGTATGTCCTAATTAACATAAACGAAAATATACTTTCGTCCTAACAATTCGTCGCATATCACTTTTCTATTTTAAAATTAACCTAAATATTAAATACTACATAATCACGGCACTGTTTCTATTAACTCATTGCCACAAACGACGGCTATAACCGTCCATTTTTTTGGCGACATGCAGGCAAATTACAGCTATAAAAAGTTGCGGCTTCTAAAAGTGTGCGGCAATGGGTTAATTACAAATACCGCGATGTAGTGTAGATAAAAAAACGAAAAGGGATACTGGGACAAGATCACGGGTCACTAATGTTTGAGCCGTCCACCTAGCCTACTACGCTATGTCGATTTTCTTACAATTAGAATGACTTAAAAGGTACAGGTATACATAGTAAGCGGAAAACTTTAAAATGGTTTTTCTCGAAAACCGGGGGCCATTGTGGAAAATCCTTTTAACCTTGTGCACATGAGGGGTCCCTCTACAATATATTTGATAGCCATCAAAATCCTTCATTAACAGGTCTCATGGTCCCCTTGTTAGATACGATTACGTGAAATCTATTCGTCGGTTACGGTGGTGTGCTCCGAGAGCTTGGAGGGATAATAAAACTGCGAAATAAGAAGGAACTGAGAGGAAGGCGCGAGAAAGATCCTCGAAAAATACGTGGGTTGCGCCATCACGTGCGGCACTCTTTAAATTAGGGCCTTCGTTAAGACGTCTTCTCGGGAGTCTCGCGCAATTATTTCTTCCCATGAAATTCACTCGAACAACCCGAGCGATACTCTCTCCTGTCCGAGTTGAGAACCTAATTTGGAGCGAGGCATGTTTCTTACCCTAACGCGGTTACGCGCGCGCGCGCGGATCACTCGCAGTCAATGTCTATACTATAATAACTGGTTAAATTCCGGTAGTGGCCACCCTTACGAACGGTAGCCTCTAATCAACCTAATTTCGGGTTCCTTTTGCCTCCCTCCAATCCACATTGGAATTATTCGGTAATTGTAATGGATCGGAATGTTGCGCGTTCGCTCTTTAGTCGAACCTTCGCTCTCTCCTTTTTATTCCCTCGCTCACATCTATCAGCTCTCCTCTCTCTGTCCATCGATACCATTCCTCTTCTCCTTCCGTCCATCCATTTCTCGTTCTTCTTTCTCTCTCTCTACCCCAATTTCGTGTCTTACACACGTTCCTACTTCTTCTTCTTCTTTCTGTTTCATCACCTCCTTCCTCGTCTCGCTCATTTCGTTTCTTTCTCTCTTTCTCTCTTTTTTTTTTCTTCGCGTTCGTCCTGCTTTCTATCTCTCTTCCTTGCCATTATCGAACCCCAGCGAGCACTCGATTTTCGACGCGTGATTATCGGCCACTGATTCACTCCTCGAATCCCCATCCCGCAATTATCTATCGGCCTGTCGTCCCACGTTTCTCTGTTACGAACGTGAAGAGCTTAAGAAGTGAAATAGAACGCTGACGAGAACGCAGAGAAAAGATTCGAGTTGGCCGAATTCTTAGCGGTAGGTTTACGAAGGTGGATGAATTTCGGTAGTGAATATGTAGAAAATAGCTTGTGTGGGAAGCAATGAGAGTTAATGACCTGCGAACGTCAAAGTGGTACCTGGTCGTACACCCAGGGCCATTTTAGGGTCGTCTACACACTTTCGTGTAAAAACTGTATTTGTAAGTATTTTCAATTTAATATCCACCTTATTCAATTGTTAATATGTTCACATTTTTTTCGAATGTTCGTACATTAGTACCCATTAATTTGCATTAATAGTCAGGATTTTTAAAAGCAACTGAGCATATATTACATTATATTAGGTTGGGGAAAAAGAAATCCATTATTTTTACGTGAACTTCAAGACTTTATTTAACATGTTTCGGATTGTCCGATTTGCGTCAAGTATGCACCGTTTTGTTCTAAAATTTGTTGCCATTTTAAAGGTAGCTTCATAATGCCTCTCTAATAGGAATGTTGGTCCCTATTGGCGAAAAACTCTAGTAACCGATTTTCACAATCTTCTCTTGATGCCAATTTCTTATCACTAACGAAGTTTTGCAATGCAAGAAAAAGATGGTAATCGCTTGGTGCCAGGTCCGGACTATATGGTGGATGTATTAAAACTTCCCAACCAAGCTCTCGGAATTTCTGGCGAGTCACTATAGACGTGTGTGACCTGGCGTTGTCCTGCTGGAACACAACGCCTCTCCTGTTGGCCAATCCACCTGTTTTAATGTATACTTTAGCGCATACTTGACCCAAATCGGACAATCCGAAACATGTTAAATAAAGTCTTGAAGTCCACGTAAAAATAATGGATTTCTTTTTCCCCAACCTAATATATAGACTTTCGTAGGTTCCCGTAGGTTCGTAGGCCTTAGTATCTACTGTGCCTATTGGATAAGACTGTCGTGCCTACACGCATACATAACTATATTCTCAACGCGACTTTAGACCCGCAGAGAATTTTCGATGGACTAAATAGAGACGCGTAGATATAAACACGCATAACCTAAGCAAATATAATATGAAGCGCCCTTAAAATTTCGAGCCTCTCTAAAATCGAGGTAACTGTACAATTCATAGTGTTTTTGATTTGCTATGAAATTAACTGATTTGGGAACACGAAGATAAACTTGTTAGGAAGTAGCGAATCAATCGTGCGTACGGGTGCAGATGTCAAAGTTGTCAAAGAGGCGGTCCGAAAAAGAACAAAATACGATGGTAGGAGTAAAAGGGATAGTTTGAAACGTAGGAGACGAGGAGAGAGGGAGAAGAGACGCGAACGGAGGCGGAATACAAAATCGGCGCGCGCAATAAAGCACCGGGTGAAATAAGCGGGTGAGAAAATCGTAACGCCCTAATGCGTGGGCATGCGCGGCCCCGCGCATGGAATGTAACGGGAGCACAAATCACACGGCAATTAAAAGCAATCGTTCCGCGGGCCTACCACCGCCATCGCCGGTTCGTATCGCGCGACTGATTTTAATTCGCCGAAAGATGAACGCGCTGATTGGACGCGTGGAGATTTGTCACTGTCGATATTAGCGAGCAGAGTAGAAAGAAGTCTCGAGGGACTTGCGAAAGGAAAGACACATTTTTCGAGCTAACCGGGTACACGAATTTTCTCTCCAATGTTTATCGTTTTCGCACTGTCTTAATTCGGACCTGTGCATGCTTTTGAATTTCGCGCCACCGTAGTCTATTACTTTATCGGTTCCAAGGAGATTGAGTCATTGCCCAAAAGAAAAGAAAAAAGTCTCGAGACACTTGCGAAAGAAAAGACGCATTTTTCGAGCTAACCGGGTACACGAACTTTCTCTCCAATGTTTATCGTTTTCGCACTGTCTTAATTCGAACCCGTGCACGCTTTTGAATTCCGCGCCACCGTAGTCTATCACTTTATCGGTTCCAAGGAGATTGAGTCATTCGGAGTCAAGAAAAGACGCATTTTTCGAGCTAACCGGGTACACGAACTTTCTCTCCAATGTTTATCGTTTTCGTACTTCCTCAATTCGGATCTGTGCACGCTTTTGAATTTCGCGTCCACCGTAGTCTATTACTTTATCGCTTCCAAGGAGATTGAGTCATTGCCCAAAAGAAAATTGCTTAAACGCAGGGTGTCTCGAACGACTTGCCGTGGTTTATCGCTATTATCGTTATTATCGCTTCAACCACACGGTAGCGGCTCGTTCACTTGTATCCAACATGCTGTAAGAAGGATTTTTTAAGAAACTTTAGTTACTCCCTCCAAACGCTGAATGTGCCTGTCGAGCAAGTATTCCTTAGCTACCAGGTCTCGACAATTATTTTACAACAAGTTTCTTCCAAGCAGTGTTGCACGCATGAAAATTACGAACCAAGGTAACACGGTTGATCGTTGAACGTCGTGAACGACTCTTTGCAAAGAATAAAAAATGTCTCGAAGTCTCTTGGCTCGTCGAGATCGACTTTCTCAAAGTAGGAAAAGCCATTTATCGGATGAATGGCGAAGAAGGACTAAAAGAAAGTATGCCAATTATGACGAAGTAGATCTTATTCGTTGTTACGCGATCGAGAATGTCGTGGATGAGAGGAACGAAGACATCGTCGAAGAAAATAAGGTGGAACATGAAAGAAGGGTCAAGAAGACACTGTTATTTGTGTCTTTATCGAAGAAAAGTAACACTAGGGCCGTTTTAAATGAAGGCTCTATCTATTTTGAGTCCATTGGATTTAACACTGAGAACTTTGAAATTAGGAATACTTTAATTAACTAACCTATTTAGAGTCAACTGGGATTAACTCTTTGACTGCTAAAGGCGTATATATACGCCTTCACAAGTCCATCAATATATACGAAAGGCGTAAATATACGCCCTCTGCATTTTTTTTACTCACAGTAATAAAGGTGTTATAGTAAAAAAATAAAAATATAAGTAAAAAATCAATGTAAAAGTATAACACCTTTATATTTAATTACCGATTATTATTGAAGGAATGTACAAATTAAATTAAGTAAACTAAAATAGCTTAAAACGTTACTTAAGGTAAATAAAAAAAATGGATATTTTTAATTTATTTGCCACTATTATTTTTTAAGTCCTAAGAATGGTATCAAATTTCCGGGCACTGTTTTGGTCACTAGTCAGTGGACAATCAGTCGCAGTGCCTGACATGCGAAAAACGCGCTGTCCATGTTGATGCACTGAGAGAAAAAAATGGTTGGGTTTACTATAATCTCACTATATTTTATAGTTACATTTGGCGTCAAACATATTTTTATAGTTCACTTAACCATACAAAATATAGTAGAATGAACGATTTGTACAAATGGTTATATTATTAACTGTTACCTTTGTTCTTGTTACCATATGTATAGTAAAATGTGCTATGTGAATATAGTTAGTTCTATCACTATGTATGAAATATTCTGGTAATATTAACTATATAAAATAGTTACTTTTCTTACCATTATATATTTTCAACCATACTATATTTTTAGCTGAAATAACCATAATTTTTGGTAAAAACATAATATAGTTGGTTATACTATGCCTCTATCGTAATTGTTACCGACATCATGGTAACATTTACCATAAATATGATATTTCCAACTATAATTTTGTTACTATGCCATTACAGTTAGATATATCCTATACTTTTCACTCAGTGTGGATTCGTCCGAGAGCGTGCCGCAGTCAAAGGCTACCAAAGCAGGTCAAATGACCGATTAATAATAACAATTTTGAGATTAGAAGTGCTCAAATTAGCTCGTTTCGTTTGGTTATACGTGCTTCACTTAAGTCTTTATTAGAAGAATAAGGACGTCGTCGTACGAGACAAGAGAGAAGGTTGGATGGAAAAGACTATCGTTCGCGTTTTTCCCGAAGAGGTGCTACACCAGGACCGTTTCGTGGCTTACCTCGGATGCCAGGAGACCGAAACGATCGGCCGCGCATCGGTCTAGGAAATATCTCCGGGTAAATAGCGCGTCTCCCCTCGTTAACTCGATTTAATGGCGCGTCGTTAGCAGTCGAATACCCGTGACCCCTCCTCTCTTCTCATTTCTTCTTCTCGTCCCTCCTCTCCACCTCTCGTCGTACCAACGCAGCCCACGATGGGACCATCTCTCGTGGACTCTCCGCCCGAATGGTGGTGACCGTAAAAAGAAGAACCCGCCACGGAATTTGCGATACTCGGAATCGTTAACGTTTCTCTCTCTTTCTCTCTCTTCATTTCGAGAGAACGAGAGACGAGCAAGTATTATTGTAACGCTGCCGAGTCCATCGGTAATATCTATAAAGGGTAAACGTTGATAACGCCAAATTACCAGACATTCTCCCTCCGCTTCTATCCACCACCGTTCTCTCGAAGGCCATAGAGAAACGACGCGCGCGAAGAGTTTTCTCGCTCAGATGACTCTCGAACTAGTTAAAATTCGAGGTCGCTGAAAATTACTCGGTCGGTTAACTTCTTGCAATAATATTGCTCTTCCATCAGGAAGATAAGCGCGTCTCGAAATATTGACGAGGTTTTTTATAATAATCTCGAACATTCTCCTTATTCCACGTTTTCTTGTATATTTATCTACGAGGAAAGAGAGAGACCGAATGTTATCTTCTCACTCGTCGTGTAGAATAAGGTCTCTCCTCAAGGTCCGTGTGATATTCACGCGCGAGCCGTGGGCAAATGGAAAATCGGAGAGATTCAGAATCCGTGAATCGAATCGGCGCGCGTGAATCGAAAATTCGGCAAGTCGAGCGTGAAGCCTCCCCTTCACGTGGGATTCTCGTGTCGAGTGAGAGACATGGGGTGGCTCGTCTTGTCGTCGGGAATATCTCCGTGTCGTCGTCCTCGTCGTTCAAGCGTGGAGGGAGTGGAAGAAGGGTGGTGAAACACGACGAGGAGGAGATGAGAACGTACACACGTGTCTAACGATGAGAGAGAAAGAGAAAGCGCGAGCGTGTGCATGGAAGATCGAAAGAAGGAGATGACGAGAGGATCGTGTGGGTGTCGGAGTGAGAAGGATAAGGAGAGTGGAGCCAAGAGCAGTGGCAGAAGAAGGGGTGATAAGAGGGGGGTTAGGTGGGCTAGACGGTGCGAAGCAGACAGGAACGACAGTTTCAATCTGGTGGTCCAATTTCGCGAGGCGGATGGAAATCGTTGTTGGACTACGCATGTTCGTGCTAGAACGAGTTGGGGAGGACGAGACGAGGGTAAAGAAAGATGGAGGAAGAAAGAGGGAAGGGATGGAAAGAATGAGAAGCATTCAGACGCGTAACTCACCCTCTCCTCTCTTCATCTTCGTATGCAAGCAGGTAGCAGCTACGTCAGGGTCCGGGCACCAATCACGCTTGACTCTTCTTCTCTCTTCTCTCTTCATCTCTCTTCGCGGTGCTCGTCGTCTGGCCAACTTTGGGCTTTCCCCCCTTGGCCTCGTGTCTCGCGCGCCGAAAGAACGCAGACTCGTTCGCGACAGCATGCACGCGTATTCACATGTCGTGACATGCAAAATTTCATGTTTCATTATGCAAGTACCGAGGCGTCCGAGTTTTTGCATGTAGTTGATTTTGTTCGTACAAAGTGTAGTATACAGGGTGGGTGATTAACTATTTTCACCTCAAATAACTCGAAAAATATAAGACTCAGAGAAAAATTTGTTAAACCAAAATTGTATGACACAGAGGAAGCTATAATAACGCCATAATAATTCTTCTATAGGTGAACGTACTTAAGAGCTATCAAGGTCATATGCATTTTCGTGAATATATACATATGTTATCGTTTACATATTACAATAGAGCAGCTCAAAGCGAATTCAACGACCTACGATATTGCAAGTTATTTTAACGTTTTCACTATGAAGGAAGTGTTCGCCAACCGGCTTTTGCTGCCTACCACAGGCGCCGATAGGCCTCTGGCGAACACCGTGAACGCGCCCGTGGCCGCCGAA
This sequence comes from Tiphia femorata, assembly GCA_944319695.1. NCBI lineage: Eukaryota > Metazoa > Arthropoda > Insecta > Hymenoptera > Tiphiidae > Tiphia > Tiphia femorata. The sequence continues at coordinate 7,947,746 of OX090899.1, forward strand.
ATGCGTTTCGCGGGTCAATCGGTTCAGGCGCAGTGGCCGCACGAACAAATGATTAGCGAGCGAAGCAATATCATCGATCTAACGCGGACGCGTTCGCGGTGATGGCGCCTGTCTGTGCTAGTCAGCAAAAGCCTGTCGGCGAACACTTCCTTCATAGTAAAAACTTTCAAATAACTTGCAATATCGCAGGTCCTTGAATTCGCTTTGTGACGCTCTATTGTAATATGGAAACGATAACATATGTACATATTCACGTAAATGCACATGACCTTGATATCTCTTAAGTACGTTCACCTATAGAAGAATTATCACGGCCTTATTATAGCTTCCTCTGTGCCATACAATTTTGCTTTAAAACATTTTTTTCCGAGTCTTATATTTTCCGAGTTATTCGAGGTGAAAATAGTTAAGCAACCACCCTGTATATGATTGCAGGCATATATTGGGTTGTCCGGAAAGTTCGTGGCGATCTTTTGAAATCATTTCGAAAAGTTTTTCGCCGGAAAATCTGAGTGGTTCTGGAAGCACGAAATTTTCAATTGGTCGGAGAGATGGAGAAAGGTGGAACAGAATGAGACCTATCTCGTTTAATAAATGTGCACCAAAATTTAAATGTGCCGCGTTTCGATATCTTTGAAAATCGGCACGAAGTTTCCGGACAACCCAATACTTAACTCTGAACGAAAAAAGAAACACAAACTTTCCGTGCTTTCTGTCACGTGCATCCAACTTCTAAGGTTCTCATTTGCGCTCGTGTTCACGTTTGCATGCACATTGCACAATCACGTTTTCTCTATTGCGCATCTTAAAAATGCACTTTGCCATTCGACTCGCGTATGCGCCAAATTCACACGGGAACCGCACGAACTGACCTATCACCGATTTTAATGCGATATGGCGCAATCGATAGGTCTTGGATAGTAAGAGAATGCCTTAACGGGTTTTCTCTCAGAGATGTCTCGTTTCGGAGATATGAAATATATACAGGGTAGGCCATTGTAGTCTATTCACTGAAATATCACATAAAATTGTCTTCAAGATCAAACCAATGGTACAATGCATGGTACAACCAATGGTGGCAATCTTATGGCTCCTTCGAAACAATATAACTTGTATCTGGCACTTTATGTTTAAAACTTATGGAATCTGAGATACTTTAGTGAACAGATTACAATGGCCTACGCCTACCCTGATGCGTTCTGATATATTCCATATCTCCGAAACTAGACATCTCCGAGACAAAATCTGTTAAGGCATTTTGTTAATGGTCAAGACCTATCGATTGCAACATATCGCATGAAAGTCGGTGCTAGGTCAATTCGTGCAGTCTCCTTGTCGGACGGATTTTTACCTGCAGATGGACCGTCGCACAGTGGTCAAAAAGGCTCTCTCGGTGGACAAATTATTCTGGACCGCGTAATTGTTAACCGATTCTAATCCTTTCTTTTTTAATTTGCTCGTTATGAATTGCTCTACAACTTCGTCGATTTGATTTTTTCAGTTAAAGCTTCAAATCAAAATGGCGGACTCCGAATTGTTATCAAAATGTAAAAAGATAAGATATTAGATATTCTTGCATCGGATAAATTTTTACGTATTCTGCGAATCATACGTATTTTCCGAATTCCTAATTGCATATCTGACGCCAAGAGTTTAGCTTTTTGCCATTTAAGAAGATCTGAAACGATCCAAAATGTTTTATGACTTTCTTATTCTTGTCGCTTCTTTCCCTAAAAAGGAACCAATTTTGGTATAAGAATTTTATTCCGGGATCTGCACTCCAGTGTTGCTAGGACTCTTCTGACTCTCTACGCGCAGTAGAGCTGTAGTGCTGGCCTTGGTGCAATCCTCAAATTTTTATTATGTATCTAATATCTTATCTTTTTACATTTTGATAACAATTCTGCGTCCGCCATTTTGATTTGAAGATTTAACTGAAAGAACCGAATCGACAAAGTTGTAGAGCAATTCATAACTAGCAAATTAAGAAAAAAAAGGATTAGAATCGGTTAAGAATTACGCGGTCCAGACTAATTTGTCCACCGAGAGAGCCATTTTGACCGTTGTGCGTCGTACGACCAGAAACGGCGCACGATCAAAATCATCTACAATCGTGCATATGAAGAACAGATTCGGATCCTTCGATATATTTTACAATGTGTAGGAACGTGTGCAAGCTGGCGTTGGACGCGCGTGTGCACGAAATTCGGGCGAATTTACAGCTCACGCCGACAAGGTAATCTCTGGGTGTACCAAATGCACCCATGCCCGTGAATATATGTACATGACTGTTCGCATATGCGAAGTGCGTCCGCACGGAATGAACACACTAGCCAATAATGGACACCGTTCACCCTCACGCGTGACACACGTATGCCGTGCGGCCGGCGAGTGGACGAACGCCGACATTGCTTCTCGTTGGCTCGAGCGGTATAGAGAGGCACATTATGAATATTCAACTGGATGCTCGGCATGGCTGCGTTCGGATCCATTATTCATTCCGGCGGCACCATTGGCGCGCGCGCACGTTGCGCTTTCCGCGTGACTCGGGGGTGGAGAGTAGAAATGCAGGTCGTGGGTAACAGCGAGGGTGGAAACAGCAAATCTGAAAACTCGAGGTAACAAATGGGAAAGAAGAAGTCTCGTCGTACTTGGAAGATTCCTCGGAAGTATAATTCCATTTGGAATTGACCCACTTGAATTTTCCAACTGTAAATCGCGGCTCGGCGAGGAACGTATTAATTTTACATATTTAAGGGGAAAAATATTCGTCGCCTATCTTAAGAAATCATCGCGCCACTAAAGCCAACGAAGTTTCCTTCGAAGTTTAATTAGATTTTAGTTTCATTGGAGCGGAGTGAGCGCGGGGTTCGCTATCGTCCAATTCTACTTGAAACTCGATTGGACCGGGCGGCGCACCTGCGAAAACAAAAATTAAAAAGGGGATCCTCGCGCTCTCGTGTAAGACGAAGAACACCAGGACGGGATGAGGAGGGTATTTTTCTCTCCTCGTCTCGTCGCGTTTACTTTCCTTCTTTTATCCTTTGCTCGATTCTTTCTCTCCTCGAGTCTCGCGTCCTTCTCCGTCTCGTATCTTCTCGAGACGTTCTTCTCTCTTCTCGACACCGTCCACCTAATTTCTCGTGGTGCTCTTATTCGTCGGCGTAAAGGATGCGCTCCGCTCGCCCTAATAACCACGAAGGGGCGATGAGAAGGGAGAGGGGAAGGAGAGGAAAAGGAGAACAAGAGGAAGGGGCGGAACGCTTACGCAACAACCCGCTCGCGGATTTTTCGCATTCTTGAATGCGCCGAATGGCATGGTGGTCCTGCTGCTGCTGCCGCTCTTGCCTTCGCGTGGATCCATCGATCCATCGTGTTTCTCTTGCCACGCGAGCATCTCTCGTTTGAAGAGCCCGCCTCGACAGCCCTCGCAAATTCTTCAGATTCCTTCTTTTGGCATCAGTGATTTTACACAATTTCTGCCAAACTCAAATTCTCGTCTTTGACTTTTTTTTTCAATTCAACACCGCGTCGGTACGGAATTATTTTCGAATTTTTTCTTCTTATTACGTGAAAATTGACAGACCAATTTTTTCGTTAAATTGTCGACACAGCAGTGGACACAAGTCTGTGTAAAATTAAAAACCATTGCCGACACTTGGTTCCTCTTGCCACGCGAGCACCTCTCGTTTGAAGAGCCCGCCTCGACAGCCCTCGTAAATTCTTCAGATTCCTTCTTTTGGCATCAGTGATTTTACACAATTTCTGCCAAACTCATATTCTCATGTTCGACATTTTTTTTCAATTCAACACCGCGTCGGTACGGAATTATTTTCGAATTTTTTCTTCTTGTTACATGAAAATTGACAGACCAATTTTTTCGTCAAATTGTAGACACAACAGTGGACACAAGTCTGTGTAAAATTAAAAACCATTGCCGACACTTGGTTCCTCTTGCCACGCGAGCACCTCTCGTTTGAAGAGCCCGCCTCGACAGCCCTCGCAAATTCTTCAGATTCCTTCGTTGGCATCAGTGATTTTACACAATTTCTGCCAAACTCAAATTCTCATGTTTGACTTTTTTTTTCAATTTAACACCGCGTCGGTACGGAATTATTTTCGAATTTTTTCTTCTTATTACGTGAAAATTGACAGACCAATTTTTTCGTTAAATTGTAGACACAACAGTGGACACAAGTCTGTGTAAAATTAAAAACCATTGCCGACACTTGGTTCCTCTTGCCACGCGAGCATCTCTCGTTTGAAGAGCCCGCCTCGACAGACCTCGCAAATTCTTCAGATTCCTTCGATGGCATCAGTGATTTTACACAATTTCTGCCAAACTCAAATTCTCGTCTTTGACTTTTTTTTCAATTTAACACCGCGGAATTATCTTCGTGTCCTTTTCTTTTTATTACGTGAAAATTGACAGACCAAATTTTCCCGTTGAATTGCAAACAGTGGACACAAGTCTGTGCAAAATTAAAATTAAAAACCATTACCGACACTTGGTTGCTTCGCCAATGCAGGGTTAATTTGATTTAACGAATGATTTTATATAATAGGTAATCCATTAAATTTCACTGGTTTTCTTGGTTCCGGTCGATCGATATTTTCCACGATAAATTTCAGTAAACTCGTCGGGCGCGCTTCGAGGAATTCGACACGGAATCACGAAATTTCGAATAATCCGTTGTACCAGCGAATTTTTGCCCCGCGCTTTTATCGCGACGATCCAAACCTGAACGCGCGCGCGGCCCCCCGTATCTGCTAGATTTACAACGTTTTTAATTGTCCCGCAACGTTTGCATGCCGAATGTGATAACGAAAAAAAATCAACTGTGTGATCTTTATGCGTTATATCCGGCCACCGTGGACCGAAAAACGCGAATGACGTCGTTCCACATTTTACCATTCTCTTTATTTTTTTTCAACTCCATCCATACAACAAAATCTAACTATTCGAACCGGAACTCCGTACTTCATCGCATTTTCCTATTGATCTTCTACCAGACGTATAACAAACACGCAAATACAGTATGAAATAGAACAAACATCCCCTCTGAACCTGTAAAACGCGCGCAGTTCAATCGCTTGCACATACGACGATTAATCCAACTTAGGCGGATAAAAATATTTTTTTAGACTTTTGAAATATCGAATTATTTTTACAAGCATGCTCATTAATAATCCATATTCTCGATCCTATTCTTTTTTCCCATAAAACCAATAGTGACTGTGCTGGAGACGTTCAGACTTATCGACTGAAGACAAGCTAATGAAAGAATTAAGTAACATTTTTTGGAAGAGTGATTTTACTGACTGTTTCACTTACCTGGACACTAATCTAACGTCTAGCAAATCGAAGCATCTAAAATCAAACATTTACTACAATTACAAATTGATAAAGGTAGTAATGTCGACCTTACCACAGCTACGAAATCAAAATCGTTTATCGCTATTTACTCAAAACTTTAGATCCGTGACATATGCTGGATTTATAAACTTTCGCCACCGTTCCGTCACCGTCGCCGTTCTGATTCTCATAGATATACAGGGTGTCCCGCAATAGGTGTAATCCCCGCGAAAGGGTTGTAGCTGAAATAATTCTAAACAACATTTTCCTTTGCGAAAAAGTTGGACGAGGCTTAATTTTTGAATTATTAAGGAAAAACATAGGCGAATGAGCGCGCCCGTAAAGCCCGCGCTCAGGGCCGTCATTTTCGCCACTCACCGCGGTTGTGGACGGGCGCATCGCAGTGGAACGGCACGAAGCGTTGGACAGAAATTATGTCGAATAACAAATTAAAATTCCAGAATAACTTTAGATGGCGAACCCCAGAAGGCGAGGGGATGCCTAATGCATTTCCCGATGCAAAAAAAATTAGGATTAGGATTAGGATTAGGTCAGGGTTAGGATTAGGGTTAGGATTAGGTTAGGATTAGGTTAGATTAGGTTAGGATTAGGTTAGATTAGGTAGGATTAGGGTAGGATTAGGTGGATTAGGTTAGGATTAGGGTACCTAATCTACCTAATCTAACCTGATCTAGCCTAATCTGCCTAATCTAACCTAACCTAGCCTAATCTAACCTAATCTACCTAATCTACCTAATCTGCCTAATCTACCTAATCTAATCTAATCTACCTAATCTACCTAATCTAACCTAATCCTAACCTAATCGTAATCCTAATCCTAATCCTAATCCTAATCCTAATTTTTTTTGCATCGGGAAATGCATTAGGCATCCCGTCGCCTTCTGGGGTTCGCCATCTGAAGTTATTCTGGAATTTTAATTTTTTATTCGACATAATTTCTGTCCAACGCTTCGTGCCTTACCACTGCGATGCGCCCGTCTACAACCGCGGTGAGTGGCGAGCATGACGGCCCTGAGCGCGGGCTTTACGGGCGCGCTCATTCGCCTATGTTTTTCCTTACTAATTCAAAAATTAAGCCTCGTCCAACTTTTTCGCAAAGGAAAATGTTGTTTAGAATTATTTCAGCTACAACCCTTTCGCGGGGATTACACCTATTGCGGGACACCCTGTATGTATACAGTTACTGCGAACATCAACAACGGTTACTATCAACAACGGTTACGTTATCTGCGAACGGCAACGGTGACGGAACGGTGACGAAAGTTTATAAATCCAACTATAACGCCTTTCATCACTTGCACCTTCAATTATTTCCTGAAATTACATTTTCAGTGTTGCCAGATGTGGCGACTTATCGCCAATTGGGCGACATGAAGGTGGTTGTTGGCGACACTATTTTCAAAATTGGCGACTGGCGATGAATTGGGCAACTTTAAAATGTTTTGAACTTTATAGCTTGCAGTAATAATTACTAGATGACGATGTCAATTTTTATTTTAGTTAAGTTTCGTTTAATTCCACATTATCGTTTTTATAATCTCTTTAGGATGTTTGGTAAAAGAAAAAAATTCGAACATTTGGACGCAAGCTTATTGCAAAGTGTGTCGAGCCCATTTGAGAGTACATAAAACCGACCTAATGAAATGTGACTACAAAACTTCATATTAATCCTAACCACAAGATGACGCCACCTAACAGCTTGTTCCTTTTTTTTAAATTGCAGATTTTGTGCGTCTTCTGACAGTAAATACGGCGACTTTAGGTTAAAAAATACTGGCAGCACTGTACATTTTTCTCCGCCTATAGTCGTGCAAATCGCCGCGCGTCGCCTCTCAATTACATTGCCAAATGAGCATGTCATCTATCCGTGGCGATCTTAATTTAATCTGCAAACGTGACGAAGCGGTGCATCGGGGTGACACGCGCGTTCACGCGACTCAATGATTCTCGAACGAGCGCCATGCCCTTCCTTCTTTCACCCTCTCCTTCACCTCATCTCCTCGCACCTTATCTCGTAGGATCGCGTGTTATCGGCGAGTGTAATCGCGACCAGACTGTCCCAAAGGGCCGAAGGGAGAAGATGGGTGACGCACACGCAGCACCCGACAGGTCCCCGTTGCTCGCATTAATTCGAAGAATATGCATAAGCGAGTCGCGGGAGCGTTCGCATCTGCGCATTATGCAAATAGGAGGGACCGCGCGACGCCTTGCGACGCAACGCGTCGCTGGGATCTAAGAGGACAGTGGAGCGGGAAGGAGGCCGAAGGCCGCGACGAATCGTTCGACCGATTTGCTCGGATTCTCATGGTGGAACGTCGAGCGATGGCCGCCCTCAAGGACGATTATGAAAGATTTTGTTTACGCCGCCTATTGAACTTTTTCCATAGTTTTCTTGCGCGACCAGCCATTTTTAGACACTACCGTAAATGTGGTGACTTACTGAAATTGTGGGACGATAATTGACAGCGTTTTGCTTGGGATCTCATGGTGGATTGTCAAGCGCGTCGTACGCTCTCAAGGATGATTATACACTGAGAGAAAAGTAAATGATATATGTATGTAATTATGGCATAGTAACAAAATTTTAGTTGGAAATATCATATTTCTGGTAAATGTTACCATAATGTCGGTAATAATTACGATAGAGGCGTAGTATAAGCAACTATATTCATATAACACATTTTACTATACATATGGTAACAAAAACAAAGGTAATAGTTAATAGTATAGCCGTTTGTATAAATTGTTCATTCTACTATATTTTGTATAGTTAAGTGAACCATAAAAATATGCTTAACTATAAAATACTGTGAGATTATAGTAAATCCAACTATTTTTTTCTCTCTGTATAGATTTTGTTTACGCCGTCGATTGGACTTTTTCTTGCGCGGCCAGCCATTTTTAGACACGACCGTAAAGGTAGTGCCTTATTGAAACTGTGGCACGCTAATTGACAGAACGATTTGCTTGGGATCTCATGGTGGATCGTCGAGCGCGTCGTACGCTCTCAAGAATGATTATAGAAGATTTTGTTTATGCCGCCTATTGGCTTTTTTCCTCCACTGTTTTCTTGCGCGAAGCTATTTTTGTCGTCGAAATTGTGACACGCTAATTGAGCGAACGATTTGTTTGAGTTTTTGTTGGAGGAAGCGCCATATCGAGCGATGGTCGTACTCAAGGATATTTAAAGTGAAATTAATTTATGTTGGTGATCGAGATTCGTTGAGGATTCTCTCGAGTGAAATGATTCTTCTTGCAGATATTGTAATACTCGAATTGGTCGAATTTATTATAACTTAATTGCCATCGTGGACTGTTTGTTTGTGACGCTTATTAAACACCAGCGTAAAAGGAACGTAACTGTACGTCAAATATGTAACAAACGTGTAATATCCTTGTTGAAAAGCGATTAAGTGCAGAGTGTTTACAATGACGATTGATTCCTCGCGGATTCTCCCAATCGAAACGACTTCGGTCGCAGTAATTAGGACACGAATTCATCATCCAATATGATTAGTTATGACACGGATTAATGTGCTATTTCCTAATGTTGTACGTTTAGCATTTACTATAACGTCTAGATTACCGTGGTCGTTAATCAATCTGGGGCCTCGACCGGAAAATCGATTTTGCATTGACAGCGACACGTCGTTTCACGTTCGAGCGACGAAGGCACATTAGCCGAATAGCGCGTTAAAATCGCGTTGATCCGCTTGCTTCCGTCCCGCCAGCAGCACCGAACCAACCCACGAGCCTCCAATGACGAAATGAAAGCCTTGCTGTTGAGTACGTGGGTGGTTGAAAATAAGCTATACGGGCTTTACGCGATACTTTGCGCCAATCGTATTTGGAAAAGCATTATACATATATTCAATCCTTTAGTCACACGTGAATAATCACTCGACACGCACTTTCGTAAACAAATTAAAACTCACGTTTTTTTGCACAAAGTGAAATTGGCCGCTTGAAAAATTAATGCCTAGGTATTCCTCGTTATTTCGGTCGAGCAAGTTCTTTAATTCAAATTACGAAACATTCTTAGAGAGTCATGAAGTATGAAGGATATACGAGTGTGTAAGAAGATGCAAGGCTCGTCAAAGAAGTAAATATCGAGTTCAGTATGAAGTATCGAAACTGTCGATTCTATGTTGCTTATTTAATCAAATCAGTAAAATGGAAATAATCCTAAGAAGACTTCTCGCTCGATCGCTAACTAAGTGTTTCGCTTTGTTCTAGGTAAGTTGTGACCGGAATACCGATCGCATCGAGCATTGGACATTAATACGCCGGTAGAGTCTCAAGTATGACGTTCAGATGCATGCCGGCCTTTCAGACACTCGGCGGCGGCGACTGCGGTGCATCATGGGTGAGTTTTTGGCACGCGTCTTTACGAAACGGCAGAGCAAATAAATGATTACTCTCGTGCGCGCCGTTTCGATTTTCTTCGCTGACAAAAATTTATCAGAAATTTATAGGACCTCTTCTCTTACTGCAGACGAAAAAAACGATCAGTTTACGCGACAATCAAAATGTATCGGCTATTTTAACACGACCGGTCAATTGACCATTTTTAAAATTTCCATTAAAATTTTCTACATACAACGTAATTGCCGGGCCTTTAAAATTCACGACTTTTCCTAAAATATTGAAAAATGTATTACACGTATATTTTAGGACATCTCGTGAAATTTAGAGGCCCGGCAATTACTTTGGCATGTATAGAGGCATAGTATAACCAACTACAGTATGTATTTACCCAGAATTATGGTTATTTCAATTAAAAATATAGTATGGTTGAAAATATATAATGGTAAGAAAAGTAACTATTTTATATAGTTAATATTACCAGAATATTTCATACGTAGAGATAGAACTAACTATATTCACATAGCACATTTTACTATATTTTGTATGATTAAATGGAACTATAAAAATATGTTTAACACCAAATTTAACTATAAAATATTATAGTAAACCCAAACATTTTTGTCTCTTAGTGTGTATAGGAAATTCTAATGGAAATTTTAACAAGTCACTCCCTATACGATCGTGCCTAAAAACGGTCATTTAACCGGTCGTGTTAAAGAACCAGTGTTAAAGAACTTTCACCAAGCGCCGAGAATCTTCATTGAGAAAACCATGTATTCGCAGAGTCCCCTCCGAGACGTTCGTTCCTTCGACTAATTACTTCGCGCGCAGCGCGTACGAATTATTCTTCCACTCTCGTTGTCGAGGAGCAGCACGCGTTATTATCCGCGAAGAATACAAAACGTGTAAGGAGAAGTCGGCGTAGCGCGATTGGAAGGAACGATTCCATGCGTCAGGCAGGTTTCATCGAGAACTCGTTAATTCGTCTCGGCTTACCCGGGGCAATTAAGAAAACGCTTAAGAGCGATTTCTCAGCGTATTACACGAGTATCGCTCGCACCTTGGAACGAAATTGCAAAAGTAGTGGTGCGCGCGCGCCATTACCACAGTTAGCAGGACGAGAAGAGGTGTGTAGCCACGACTTATCTCGCTAACGACACACTCTCCCACCGTGCCGATGTTGCAAGCATTAATTGCTCGCCACGCGCATACATTTCCATTCCACGGCGGTTGTTAGCGCGCGATTGGCAGCGCCCGTAATTATCTAAGTGCCCTTTACATTGTCGGACCACCCGCCGCCATCGGATCGCGGCCTCTTTTCCCCTACGATCCGCTTCGCTTATCGAAAGGGGGATCCGCCGAGCGAGATAAGGCCTCGCGTGATTCGCCAGACCGATCGAGCGAGACGCGAATTTTCCCGCGGTTATGCACCACTGGATCATCGATGGAGCAAGGAGAAAGGAGGAGGGTAGATGTTGGAGGGTGTCGTGAGAGAAAGAAAGAGTAATAGGGTAAGAAGGCGAAAGAAAAAGTCGAGCATGTCTGTTCGTTCGCAATTAAATCGACGTTCGTGCTTTCGAAATTAATGAATTCGAGATTTCTTGTCACCGAGTGTATACCAGAAGACGTATATTAGCGGAGTTATGTGTTCTCGCGTAAGCACGCGATTATAGAAGCAAGCCTTCTTGGACGAAGCTAATTACTTTTGATTATTTAAGCATGACGGAGAATTACGCTCGAAGTTCATCTTTAGGAAATGATCCGAAAGTTTCTTTCCGGAGTCATTGAGCTATCTCACAGTGAGAGAAAAGTATATGATATATCTAACTATAATGGCATAGTAAGAAAATTATGGTTGGAAATATCATATTTATGGTAAATGTTACCATAATGTCGGTAATAATTACGATAGAGGCATAGTATAACCAACTATATTATGTTTTTATCAAAAATTATGGTTATTTCAACCAAAAATATAGTATGGTTGAAAATATAAAATGGCAAGAAAAGTAACTATTTTATATAGTCAATATTACCAGAATATTTCGTACATAGAACTAACTATTTAGTGATAGAACTAACTATATTCACATAGCACATTTTACTATACATATGGTAACAAGAACAAAAGTAACAGTTAATAATATAACCATTTGTACAAATCGTTCATTTTACTATATTTTGTATGGTTAAGTGAACTATAAAAATATGTTTGGCGCTAAATTTAACTATAAAATATAGTGAGATTATAGTAAACCCAACCATTTTTTTCTCTCAGTGCAGAGAAATCATTTCGTATCTTCGGCATATGGGTCAATCATCGTATCGTCCGGATTATAATGCGATCATACACCCACGATCGAAGTAGGACTCCCAAAAAGTAAGGGCTGATGCATCCCGACGATTTTCACTTTAAGCGAAAAAATTGGTCCAGAGTCTATTTACATCCACGATGTGCATTGCACAACTAGAAATCTCCAACCCTAGGATCTTCATTTCTGAAGCTATAAATTTGCGATCCGCATAGTCGGAGTTCTCCACAGTTTTCAAGGGTTCCACAGTTGGCACTGGCGGTGTTTGCGAGCCTTACGAGGGTAACCTCGTTGGTGGACGCGCGCTCGACGAATTTCCCGGCCGCAATTCTCCCGGAAATCACGGAAATCGAAGGGGTCGGATCGGCGAGCGCGCGGCTCGCGTGTACCCACGTAAATTCGGAAATTAGGCGCGCGCACGCGCGCGCGCGCGTGGTTACATTGATTTCGACGGGCTCGCGTAACCGCAATCTAATCTGCATTTCCTAATTGAATTCGTAGGTCGCGAAATTCGCGTGCACTCGCAGTTGCTACCCTCGTAACACCATGGCAAAATGGTGGAAATTCGCGTTCGGTCTGGGAAAATTTCATCGTTCGCGAAGATGGCGGGACGCGAGCCTCTCTCTGCCATAATTGACACGTTCCACAAGTTCGATGCCACGTGGCGAGTGCTGAAAGGACAGTAAAGAAACGCGCTTCCGAGAATCGAGAGGGAAAACGAGAGGTTGGAAGAAGTCATTTCGGAGGATAATAAACGGCGCAACAAAATCGCCTTTCTCACCTTCTCATCCTCGTCTCTTCTTACGAAGCGTCTCTCCGCGCCTACTCGAAACTTTTATAGAGCCGCGAATTCAAGTACCTCCACCTTCTTATTCTCATTCCGTTGTTATTACTCGGTGCCCTTTCTCTCGGTCGCGCCCTCCGTCCTTGTTCACCCCGTAAAGGCCCACCCGTCTCACCCTTTCCACCCGAGGCAAGTAAATAACTCCTCATCGTTTACCTACCCTACCCCCCGAGTTTATAATGGAGATTATCTTATTTGTGCTCCGAGACTCGTTTTAGTCTCTCCATTGGAGTGGTCCACCGTTGAGGTGGAGGGAGGAGCGCGGTGGCGGCCAAGGAGAGGAAGGAAAAAAAAAAGAGGGAAAGAAGGTGGAATCGCAAAGCGAGGGAAGTAACGAACGAACGAATGAACGGGCCTCTCTCGGCTTTTCTACCGTGCGGGGTTGCTAGGGAGAAGAGTGGCGGGGAGAATGGAGAGGAAAATAAGCCCATCGTGGGACAGAAAAGATGAAAGGGACACGGTTGAAGGTTGAAAGGATCCTCTCGTCGCGCTCTACTGTACGGAGAGATTTTTATATACCTCCGCTTTGTGTTCTCCACGAGCCGCGATTTCGAGGAATCAATCGATCCCTCGTCCCTCCTCGTCCTCGCGATGTCTCACGACCTGAGATAGCGATGAACTAGCGCGCTTCGAGGAAAGATATCACACGAGACACTCTTAGATCTTACCCCCTTTTAACCGGCCCTTCGCGTCAACCGTTAGATCCAAGGAGGTCCCCGTAGGGTGTCCTACGCGAGAGCAATCGTACGTAAAGCTTTGCACCTTGCAATTACGAGCTCTCTGGGGTGTCCACCCACCGCGCCGCGAGCACACCAAGATCCTTTCGTCGTAACGGGCCGCGCGGCACAAGTTCCGCTCACGCGTCCTCTTCCTTCGTTTTCTCTCTCTCGTTCTCTCCTCGCTTCTCTTCCCCTTCTTCTTTATACCACCTTTCCACCACCTCAACCACGCGAAGCCGTTTCATTATTAATTATCAGGTCGCTACTATGTTATTAGTGCACTAGAAGAAACCTCCTCCCGCTTTCTCTCTTTCTCTCTCTCACTCTCTTACACATCCTTTCTTTCATTTCTCCTTTCTTCTCTCTCCGCTTCTCTCCATCCCTCAGTTTCGGCTCGCTCCTCCGCCTGCGTCGGTAAACCTCACAAAAACCTCACGCAGCTTTAATTCTCCGTTCCGCTCGCCGATAAATACCGACGTCGACGTCCCGACGTTGTCGACGCGCCACGCGTAAAATCCACGTTCGCGCGTGTAACGCCGCTCGGGGGCTTTCTCCCGTCGACTTTCATTCTCCGCACCCCCGTGATCTCTTCCTGCTCGCCCCACCACTCTCTTTTTCACGTTTGCGCCTTGCCTCCTATTATTAGGTGTATAAATTAATTCTCGGCCTTTTTGATCAAACTTTGGTCTTTATTATAAAAAAAATGAGATATCTCTTAATCTTCAAAATAATCTCCCTCACTTTCTATACATTTTTGCCACTTTTCAGGCAACTTTCGTATTCCGTGTCGGAAAAATGATGGTGGTTTGTCCAGGGCGTTCTTTATCCGGAGATCAAAATTTCCATTCTGAAAATATTGGAATCATTGTTTACACGTACTGTAGGACACAGCATTTTCGCCTAAGGCGGAACAAATCAATTCTTTAGCTTCAGCAGCACTTTTTTTCAATTGAAAGGAGAAAAGAAGGCAATGCCTCAGGTGCTGCTTTTCGAGCGACATAGCGTTTACTATTTGGTTTTTGAGGTTATATTATCAACAACATTAAGTATGATAGCTGGTTTTGAAGCCAAAGGATGGCGCTTCAAAATAACTGTACGGCGAGAAAGATATGCAAATTTAAATAGATAGTCTCTTCAAATGAAGTGAGGGGCCGAGAATTAATTTATACACCTAATATAATTATTTATGCTACTATCTTGATATCTATCCTATTTGCACGGCCACGTGTTGTATCCTGGACTCTCTCTCTCTCTCTCTCTCTCTCTCTTTCTTACTACTGTTTGCGTCTTTAACCACGATCCAACCTTCCTCGTCCCCTGATTGGCGGCGTTCGACCGGTTGGCCATGGACCGCTTCTGTGCTCTCTCTCTCTTTCTTTTTCTCTTAGGTTTCTACCCAGTCCACTTTTCCATGCGTCGTTCTCCATTGTGTTGATTTTCTCCTCCCGACGCAAATCCAACTCTCCGCGAATCTTTATCCGGCATCTGGCACTCGCGCGGCATTTTTCCACCAACCAAGTAAGAAAATAATTCTCTCGCCGCGCGGTCTACATCGGCTCGCCCATCTAACCCGTCACAACCCCCCCTGTGTCGTGCACAAAGTGGCACGCAGATGTAATTACCGTTATCTGCGAACGGTCGTGAGGGGTGTACCTGTTGCTTATCCCGTTCGCATCTATCGGACGTCTCCGACTGTTGGTACGTAGTCCCAGTTAGGAGGCGTAATGCGCGATAAGACGTCCTCGCGGTGATCCACGGCCCTTGCTCACGGGCGAGAATTAATTCGCACAGTTGGACGCACACGTAGGTATCCAACCCTGGTTGGCCCGAGGGTTAGGCGATTTATCGATCGATCGATCCTCCTTCCGCGTTCCTTCGGCGAAGTCATACCCCCACTGTGCGACGAACTTCGTGCAATCGAAGTTGCCACTCGTGCTTCTAATTAGGCGACCGTTCTGCAACACCGTGGAGAGTGAAGTTAAGAGTGATTAGGCGATCGAAGATGCGGGCTCGAAGATGCGTACTCTCCATAGACTTATACTCATAGACTGCGCCTTCTTATGGGCGTGTCGAAGACTACGATATACAGCAAATAAAGAGATATAGCATAAGTGAGGCTATGATGTAAGAAGACAATGTGAAACATTGCGCATAATGGCGGCCAGCTAATAGAATTTTGCCCCCAAAAGTTGCGCGACATTCAAATATAGTATAAAAGTTAAGCCATAAATACCCCTCTAAAATGCGGTGTAATTAATTACACAAAATTAAGTAATACAAGATAAGTATAAAAATAAGGTGAATATAAATGTGTAAAAATTTAAATATGACACTACCGAACTCGTAACGACCTATAGGATTTGGGGACAATCGTTCATTGGTCAACGCTGCGCATCCTCGGAAATGTTTCACCTTGTATTCTTACATCATGAGTGAGGCCTTCTCTCTCGCGCTGTGATAAGAGAGGTGGAAAACAATAAGGAGAAGGATAACGCAAACTGCATCGTTAAACGCATTTCTCCTTTTCTCCTTATTCCTCTCGCCAACGCTTTTGTTAGACAGAGACACGCTCACTCCCACTATTGCTCTCTCGTTTTAATGTAGTCTTTAGCGCCTCTCGCAGGACGTTCGGTCTACGAGTATAAGGGCCCCCGCAGACTACAGACTTTCTATCGGCCGATAGTTTGGTCGGGTTCTTAACACTAGGTTTACGGGCGTTTCTTATATACCCATTTCTACGAGCACCCGTCAAATTGACGGGTAGACGAAAATACGTATTTTCTTTAACAAATCAATTTATTCACATTAAGTTCGAATTGAACAATATAAGGCTTCGCCAACACATGAACCGAATAAATTTTCGCCGCAACATATAGTCTGCGGCATGCTTTGCGTTTCGCATGGCGCGAGGATCACCCTGGTAAGCGATTTCGTTGAATGCGAAATAAGATAACACCCAAGCCATACAATCCGCTTTTAGTTCACATTATCGAGGCTCTATTGAGATAACGAATTGGGGGCATCTTAGAAAAGGACTTTTCGTTCATTCTTATATTTATTATTGGAGGAATGATTTTACGAACGAAGCAAATACATAAGGATTATTTATGAAATCAACTAACCCGTCAATTTGACGGGTTTCGTAGAGATAGGTATACTATATAAAAATTTCAAAATTTAGGAAGCTTAGGAAAATAATAATTGTGTGTATAAATTCTTTTGATGAAATTATAAATTTACGATGCAGAATGGTTAAGATTAATGCTACGGTTTTTCGGGTATTTCATTTCAAAATTTTGAATCCGTCAAATTGACGGGTCCCGTAAACCTAGTGTTAATCAGCATAAAAATGTATGCAAGTGCGCACATTTTAACGATTCAGTATCGGCCGATATTGCATACATTTTTATGCTGATTAAGAACCCGACCAAACTATCGGCCGATAGAAAGTCCGTAGTCTGCGTGGGCCCTAAGTCTATGGTACTCCCTTTCCAGGGAAAGGAGGACGTACGAGTGAACTGAGACGCGGGTGAACGAGGCGGTGGTACCACCCTTGGATAGAAACCGAGGGACGAGGCGAAAGGGGACGAATATTTCAGAGAAATTTACGTTGCGTTTCACGCTGTAGAATTGCCGCCGTGGTATAATTATAATTAGCGGGCTACGCCCTTCACGCCGCCCACCTTGGAAACTTCGAAGCCCCCTGCTCCTTCTCCACCGCCTCCACTACTCTTCTTCCTGCATTATTCTCCTTCTCGTTCTTTCTCTTTCTCTCTTTCTCTTCTGGCTTCTTCGTCCCCTCGGGGAATTATTCACCTTGACATCTTGCTGCCTCGCATGAAAATGTTGCGACGCTCGCTTCGTTACAGCCCAGCCGCGACCGCTTGGTTTCATTAGCTGCGAGTCAAGGCTGAAACTGGTTGCAATTGGTACGATTGTCGAAACCAGGATACGAAGAGTCGCCCGACGTGGACGTTGCGAGTGTTTATCGTGCGCGCACGCGGTTTCGCTCCGATTCACCTTCCTACTCCACATGTCAGTGCAGTTGTTACAAGGAGGAGGAGGAGGTGGCCAGTGGTGGAACGGTAATTACGGCTGTCACTGACGGAATGCAGCTGCATTCGACATGGTCTATAACTAGTTTGATGTTTAAACTAGCCCCCCCTCACGTCATAAATATCAGCCCCGTTAATCTGAAACGCGCCGCGGTGGATCGAGCATTAAAACCGACCCCGATCGACACGAGCTAATTTAGACAACTGTGCCAATGTCACCCTTGAGTCCTCCGGATTGTACCGCAAAGACATAATTCGGTGGCTTCGATTTTCCGAGGCAACGTGGTTCGTTGTACGTGGACGACACACTTCGTCCTAGGTGGCGATTATTGAATTTATTGATATATCCGTCAACGAGTAGAATCGTTTTGCAACAATTCAGTAATATAAAGAACTCAAAAAAAGCACGCGCGATAAGTAAATAATGTAAATGACGAGGAATTTAAGTGAAATTTATATGTTAATAAGGAAGTGGCATATGTCTCATAAGGATGCCAACGGAATGAAAGGAAAATAAATCCGGGTTGTAAGATTCGTACAATTTTACTAACCTAGAGAATCTAAAAAAAGACATTTTAAACATAGATTAGTATAGAATGTAGGTACCTAAAAATATTCATTCAGTCGCAATCCTCTAATGGGTATCTTAATTATAAACAGTGTCAGAATCTCAGGACAATCGATGGAGCAACTAAAAATCTCGAAAACGAAGCTTACTCCGCGCATAGAATTTGTTTATCCTGGTACCTTTCCTTCCTGCATTATTTCCTTCCTTATTTTTATTTTGTACACTCGAGAAAGTTCGAAGAATCGGTAGATAAAAGAAGAACGAACTTATTATCCATCATTTATCAATACGTTTTAATATAACTTTGTTGCTAACTTGACAAGGTCCGATACGACCGATTGTTTAATAATCCTTAACCCTTTGAGTGCTGAATACTCGCGGCCTATGCGATCCGTACGGACGGCGCGCGGCTAGCGCTGACGATCTGTGTGGACGGAATACTTTTTCGATAGACCGAACTCTGTTGGTTAACTATTCAAAGCGCAAATAGTAACATTATCCTTTTGCACGAGATTAAATAATTAAAGAGCGTCATTATCACGCTGTTACTAAGGAATGCACTTGTATTCATCTAGTACAAAAGTAATTGTAATACTTCTATGTAGGTGATCGAAAAACTCGACAAACTCATATATGCGTCCTTAGTCCATACCGATAGCTTTCGCCAGACGCATATATGCGTCCATAGCACTCAAAGGGTTAACGATGCTCGACAATAGGTCTTCAACCAACCCCTTAACCCCTCCGTACGATTTCTCACGCGCAATAAGAAAAACAATCCTTGCACTCGAATCCTTTCTCCTCGCAGAATCCTCGCGCAGATTCGGCGCGAATGTCGACGTCCTTCCTCGTCCTCGCGCTCGTCCTCCTCGTCCTCTGGTTCCTCGCGCGGTGGTTGGCGCAGTCACGCCCAGATCCTTGCCGCGGGAGAGCGCAGGTAGATCCTGGTTGTCCGTCGTCGGGCAACGGGTCAGGGAGGAGAGATGCACGTAGATGTGCCGGGCGGCGACGGAGGGCCATGTAGATGCAAAGCAACCACCGCTCTCGGACCGCCACTTAACGCGCTACATCATGGAGTATATAGAGGGAGAGTTTCTGCACGGCACGACACCAACCAATCGCGCGGAATTACGTGCAGAATGTGGAGAAGAGAAGCAGAGTGGAAAGGGAGAAGGAGAAGGAGGCTCTGTGTGTGTGTGTGTGTGTGTGTGTGTGTTACACGTGTGTGAGCAAGAGAGAGAGAGAGAGAGAGAGAGAGAGAGAGAGAGAGAGAGAAGAATGAAGGAAGAGAAAGAGACGTAGGACGAAGGTCTGCAAAACGAAGGGCTGGGGAGCAGTGTAGGTGGGGAAGAAGAGAAAGACGAAAAAGAGGAGGTGGAGGGATGCGGAGGGTCCTGCGCGTGCCTCGGGGCGAAGTCTTGGGCCCTCGCGTGCCCAAGCATGGCCTCGTCTCACTCTTCAGTCTTCACGGTCAGAGGTCATCATCGAGCACGAGCCACCTTAGGAGGTTCTCAACCTCCCCCTAGCTCGTCCTGGGCGGGTAACGCTAAACCGGGGTACCGTCTCATTAAGCGTTTATCCGTTTCACTGCTCGTGCCTGTGTGCCGGCCGCGCAACGCCTTCGAACTCTCGAGGGGAGAAGCGCACGATCCGAGAGAATCCTCTCGATCGATTCGTTCGATTCGATCCTGGATCCTTTACGTTCCGTGGTATTGTCCTTGGCGGTCCTGTAGATTCTTAAATTTACTTGCAATTATTCTCGAAAAAGATTCACGGGTCAAAAAGGATTTATAAATATTCTTTAGGTTACTTTCAATTCTCACAAAATGCGCGAGGCACATTTTTCAAGCCACACGAACGTCGATAAAAAGTTCTTCCTTACATCGTACCTCGATTCGTTCGATTCGATCATGGATCCTTTACGTTCCGTGGTATTGTCCTTGGCGGTCCTGTAGATTCTTAAATTTACTTGCAATTATTCTCGAAGGAGATACACGGGTCAAAAAGGATTTATAAATATTCTTTAGGTTACTTTCAATTCTCACAAAATGCGCGAGGCACATTTTTCAAGCCACACGAACGTCCATAAAAAGTTCTTCCTTACATCGTACCTCGGTTTGTAAACTTCGCAAACCATCGGTTCACGATGGATCACCCACCTACGTGATAATTCCTTAATTCATTCCCATCGAACCTGTCCTTTGTCATCATCGTACAACCAGCCTGGACCAACCTATAATCGACCAATATCGAAGCACCCTTACGCCACCCTAGAAAGTACGCAAAGCCACAGCAACGATCTATTACATCGGTCTTCAATTTTCCGTACGCACAATGTGCCAAATGGTACACCTACCAATCACCACGTTTGGTCCAGATTAACCATGCCGTGCCACGTCGCCTTGAGCCAATTCGAGTGAACCAGCGCATTTCGCCGAATCAAAATCCCGGACCTCTCAACCATGCCCCGCTCCCCGGTGCTCCTAACGTATGTAGATTTTCCTTTATCGGTCCGCACGCCCGAGCAAAGTGGGATGACAGTAATTACAGGTGAGCGCTCGTTGCTGCTCCCCACGAAAGGCATCGCATTAAACCGTTTCGAAAGATACACAAGCGAGCGCGCGCACCGAGAGAGGGTCCGCGTGGCCCGCGCGCCACGTAATGATCATTAACAAAAGTCTCGTGGCAAACGGTACCGCGAGATCGAACGGTCATTCATTTCGCTTAATAACTACAAATTATAGGTTTACGCGAGGACGCGATGTCTCCTTCTCTCCCTACTTCTCACGTTTCCCTCGCTCGCAGAGACTACGAGCGGTTCTATGAATTTAAGTGAGGTAACGCGCGCGCGCGCGCGCTCTCTCGGCCGGGCCAGCCTTGACAGTATCTAACAGGCGGTTTCACGCGTGGCCGAGACGAGCCCAAGTACCACCGGTCCTCCTCTTTCCTCCTCACTCGGACGGAGGGGAATTTTTTGAGAACCGACTACTTCTCACGCCACTTCTCACGATAATTTCATAATAATGTTTCTCGTGGATCGTTACGTGCTCGCGCATCCTGAATATCGTTATTGCTGATTCCGCCTGACCCAGAGAGGGAGCATGAGGCAGAAGGAGATAGAGAATGCTTAGCTTGGGAGAATTGGGCGTTAAGATTGCGGGGTTTAGTTTGAGTAACTGTGAATCGAGGCGTTAGGTATTAGAAGTAAGAGATTCTTGAGTAATTGCGATCTTGGGAGAATGTCGGAGAACACGAGAAATCTTCGTGGATGTAAATTCGATAGATTTGTTTGGAAGATTGAATTGATTGGTGAATAATATGGCGTATAAATTTCACGGAGGTGTTATACATTTAAAAGATTCAACTTTCCAACACCTAATCCGCGTTCCTTTCCTCTTTAACGCGCTCAATGACCACGTCACTTGAATTTTCGCGACTGTTTAGTTAACTATCGATAGGGTTAATTATCCTTCCAAATATCTGCTTAGATGATTCACTATCAGTCAGCGAAATCGAGTGACATGACATTCAAACTATTAACATTAGAACTACCGAGCCTGTGAAAATAACCGGTGAATGAGAAAAAATATCGGTAGCTCGAGCGTTGAAATTCACCCCGAAAACCTTGCTTCTAGTGGTGGAGAACTATCGATAGTACTATCGATATTTTCGATAGTTGGGACTATCGAAAACAATCGATAGTTTACAATCAGCTATCGATAGTTTTCGATTATTCAGTCCGATTTCCCATTCGCCGTTGGTTTCCTACGTTTCCTAACAAGACGATTTGAAGTGAAAGCATTGAAGTTAGAGCATTAAAGAAATAGGTTAAACAGTACATCTTTTTTGTAGTGACGAAAGGTTTTTATTTTTTTTAATTTATTTTATTTATTTTTATTTAATTTTTGTTGTAGTTGGGTAAGTATGTTATTGCACGTTTTCCAACACTAATTGCATTATCGCATATAGTGTATATGTAGTAATACAAGCCATCAATACTTGAAATCCTAAATTAGTGTTTTTGTCTATATAAACTAAATATTTAAAAATTTAAACAGAAGATTCACTTTGATAGATAAGGGACAAATTATTATTCTTTCTAAAACCAAAAACGGATTGGGAAAATTTAAAAAAACTCGTATTTGTAACCGAATTTAAGGTTATTACTCGATTTATTCACTCTTAATATTATGTTTATCTTTTTGAATAATTCATATTTAAATAATATGATCTTTAAACTGAATTTACAGTAAAAACCCGAATAATTATTATTTTATTTAAAAGAACTCACTATAATCAAAACTATAGAAAACTATCGATAATAATCAATAGTCTAGGGTTCAGCTATCGATAATTATCGATGGCCGCGACTATCGATAGTTCTCCACCTCTACTTGCTTCTCTTTTCGCTCGATTATTTCGAATTTCAAATAACCAGTCTCGAATTTAACTCACTCGGTAATTCAGGTTTCCGAGGTAAATGTAGGTCTCTGCAGACTCGATTCGTTCGTCTCCTCCCTCGATAACTTGCCGCATTGGGTAAATGCGGTCGGTAAGTAAGATTACTGCGTTGCGTAACCTGCACGTAGGTGGATACAGACGTGGGACATCGTCCTCCCGCCAGATGGTTCTAGGCGTTCGTTACTCGACGAAAGGGCGCTCAATTATCCAAATTCTTATCGACATTCTTTTTGGCAAATGATAAGATAACGTTAAAATCCCCGTTATTAATTCACATCTATGCCAGAAATCTTCTATTACACGTCAAACTATAATCTCTGTTTCTACGTAGAGCCACAAGGACTCTCTCGTCAGATTGAAAAGAAAATCTTATCTCATACCCGTTCCACGATGATTTTTCCATCACGTCTCTCCGTACCGGAACTTCTTTTCTACTCTTTACACGCGTGCCCGACGATCCTCACGGCGACCAGCATCCCCCTTTAATTTATCAGCGCGAATTTCACCACCGTCGTCACATGTCGCGCGTCGCGACGCCTCCACTTTGAAGATTTAACACGAAGATATCGGCAGCTCTTCTGCTTCTTACTCTCTCGTCCCACGGATACTCGCGCGTCCCTCAATCGTTCCTCTCGTCCTGTCCTTCCAAGCCATACCGGGAGAAGAGATTCAGCAGGAGAGACATTCTCTACCGTTACCGTCGATACTATCTGCTTATTGATAGGGGTGGACAGGAGAGGATGAGAAAGAAGGGAGAGACGAGAGTGAGAGAGAAGGATTCGCGCGCCTCGAGCGAGCGGGAGGAATTTTTAATTAGCCCGGAGCACCACCGATTAAATCTTGCCGAGTAATTACGAGCCTGCTAGGCGCGTACGTCGCGGCCAAACGCACCGACGCTTCTCTTCTTCTTCTTCTTCTTCTTCTTCCCTCAAGTACATTTCGTAATTTGCTTATGGTAAGCCTGCGTAGGACCGGTGGAAAAGAAGCACAGGAAAAGTTACCGTCCAAGCGATTTCGCCGACGGCCTCTGCTCTGTTGTCCTATCTTCCGCGTTCACCTCTTTTGATATCTATGCGATTAACCCTCAACGTTCACACTTCCATGGTAAGAAACAACGTTCACACTGGGGTCCAACAGGAAACTATTGTGAAACTTAAGTTGTAGAAATTTATGAACCTTCTTTAACTCGAGCAGAATAAGAACGAATCATTGCAAAATCATTTTACATCACTTAAATACTAAAAGAAAAATTCGTAAACAAAATAAACCTGAAAATATTCCCTTTTTACTTAAAAATTTATAAATTTTTTGAATTTCTACATTTTAAACTAAAAGTTGATGGACATACTCTAACAATGTGACACTTCAAGAAAAAAAATAGTTTCATAATGGGCATTCCAAAAAATATATTTATTTTGAAATATGAAAAAGGCTATTTCTCAAAAAAATTGAAATCTGGAAGTATGCAAAACATCTGTATTTTTTATTACAAAATTATGATAAATCCGGCAAATCTGATAACAGAAGTAATATTAAATGACATTGAAGCTCAATTTACAAGAAATTAGATATTGAAAATTTCGACCAAAAATACCTTGGGGTCCAATGGACCCCCGGTGAACGTTGAGGGTTAAGAAGACGCACTCGAGGGGGAAGAAAAGGCTGCAAGAGGTTTTATTAGGTGGTATTTTATTTAGTGTTGTTATGAGTCAGGGTGAGAATATTGTGTTTGCAGGGTTTCGAGTCCAAAAAAGCAGAACTACGGGTGAAGCACATTTTTATTAACGTTTGCGAAAGTGTTAACGCTAGAACAACCAAGCCGATCAAAATGACTGGTCAACGAAAAAAGTTTTCATATGAAAACAAAAGTGAATGACAGCTCCAGTGATAAAATAAACGCTCTCTCTGTTAAAATGAGTGGTCGACAAAAGAAGTTTCCATACGAAAAGCAAAATTGGTAGTTCGAATGTTAAACAGAAATTCTTGTGAAAAATTGACGCACCTGGTCATTTTGACTGGTCGGTACTTCTAGTGTTAAAGTGGAGATGCTTCTTTAGAGAAGAATGGAAAGGAGGTACGCTACTACTGCGCGTGGAACACTTTATTCGCGTTTCGAAGATCTTGATACTATTCCTACTACGATCGGTCAAATGACCGTTTTTAAAATTTCGATAAGAATTCCCTTTATACAACGTAATTGCATCGTCTTTAAATTTCGCGACTTTTCTTAACCCTTTTTAGTGCCGAGCGAAACAGAGGCGCCTATGCGAAGATAACCGGACGAATTTCACGAATTTACAAGAGTTTAGGAAAAGGCTGATAAAAACCAAATTAAAAATTATATGTACATGATTCAAAAAGCAGCTTATTAATCGTCTTGTAATGAAATTAGACCATTTATAACCTATTACAAATTTCTTTTGAGATAGAATTCTCCTGCAATGCGAATAGTAAAGAGCTGCTGGGTACGCGCCGATATATCGGCGCTGGCACTTTTCGCAAGTGTATCGAACGCCGATATATCTGCACTACATGCACTAAAAGGGTTAAAGTATACGTGTAATACATTTTTTAATATTTTAGGAAATTTAGGAAATTTAAAGGCGCAGCGATTACGGTGTATGTAGGAAATTCTAATCGAAATTTTAAAAACGGTCATTTGACCGGTCGTGATAGAGATAGTGTTAAAGAATAAATCCTTCTTTACAGAAAACGAAAGAAAGATGGGTTGTTTTTTAAATTTTTGAGTCCCGAAGGTGTACCATTTTCGAAAAATGCATAATTACGAATGGTCCAATTTCGCGCGAAATCCACGACGCGCTTCTCCGGCAGGAGAAAGAATGTGCGAGCAAGGAGGTGGTGGACGCATGCGCAGGCGATATCTGAAGGAAGTATCGCGAGAAGGGCGGTGGCATAAAACAACGGGAGGGCCGCGCGCGCGCAATCAGCGTGTGTTGATTTGCGTTTACTGGCGCACGAGTCAGCCGCCTGATGATCCTTGATGATCTCCGACACCGAGGTGCTGTAGGCACATAATTAATCCATCCGCGTGGGCAACGAAAGATTTACGGGCATGTGCCTCCGTTCCTCGTGCTCCATCCACATGTCCTCTTGCGCTTCTCAAGTTATCCTCCGCGATAAAGGACAATTCCGAATCTCATTCTGCGGAACGAAGAATAAAGATTTTCTACGTGCCAAGTGGACAATCTAATCGACGATAACGAGAAACGAGAAGCAAACGGCGCGTCATTTTCCATTCAACAACAAGGTATATAAATTAATATGCAAATCTAATCGTTTTTGCAATTAGCCACTTGATACGTTAAATTTCAGGATACGCGCAGATCGTGTACTCGTTATCCAGTTTTATTACGTCAAACTCGCATTCGATTATTTATCGCGCTTATCTTCTGAGAGTGCCGAGACGACCGGGGCCCAGTAGAATCATTCGAGTGCTCTTCAAGTACATACTTCGGACGTTCTCTCGACCGACGAACGAAACAGAGAGAGAGAGAGAGAGAGAGTGAAGGAGAGAAACGAAGAATGCGAGAGAAAAGAAGAGAAAGAGTCGTGGAGTCGTAAGCAGAGAAACATTTCAATTGCCCTCCTGGCCGTGGAAAAGGTGCATCGTGAGAGGAGACAGGAGAGAGGAGGCGGCCCGTAGAGTAAACATTATTTCGAGCGTAATTAAGTGTAACGATCGTCGGTTCCAGTGGTGATAATCGAGGATAAGTCGGCCCAGAAGGTGGGGAGACTTGCGGATTCTCACCGCGCGCTCGCGTAATTAGCGAGGACCGGTGGAGGCTTTAAAATGCTCACTTAATTGCCCGCTTCCTGCGGATATCAGCAGGTCCGTCTGGTAGGTGGAGAAGGAGAAGATCCCTTTGATTACATTTCTCGGAGAATCCCCTGCTAACGTTATTGTTGTACACCATAGCGGAATGGTTTGTAGCTTGTTATTACGGCTAATTGCCGAGCGATATCCGAAGGACGCGAATTAAGCACGGTTACGATTCTACCAATTTATTAACGCGCGACCAATCGTTTTCTTTCACTCGACGATCGTTCGATAAGAATTTACGAGCTCGTCGATCGAACTTACGACAGCTTCCGTTGTTTCGTAACCTCCAAAGTCGGAATTCACCCCTACAATAAATTATTAATAAATATAGATTATCCGGACGAGACCATGGGCATAATTACAATCGAACTTCACTCGGTAAGTTCGTCTGATTTTATCATTAATTTACTTCACCCTTAATTTATTAACGCGCAAAGAATCGTTTTCTTTTACTCGACGATCGTTCAATAAGAATTTACGAGCTCGACGATCGAACTTATGACAGCTTCCGTTGTTTCGTAACCTCCAAAGTCGGAATTCAGCCCTACAATAAATTATTAATAAATATAGACCATCCGGACGAGACCATGGGCATAATTACAATCGAACTTCACTCGGTAAGTTCGTCTGATTTTATAATTAATTTGCTTCACCCTTAATTTATTAACTCGCAAAGAATCGTTTTCTTTTACTTGACGATCGTTCAATCAGAATTTACGAGCTCGACGATCGAAGTTACGACAGCTTCCGTTGTTTCGTAACCTCCAAAGTCGGAATTCACCCCTACAATAAATTATTAATAAATATAGACCATCCGGACGAGACCATGGGCATAATTACAATCGAACTTCACTCGGTAAGTTCGTCTGATTTTATCATTAATTTACTTCACCCTTCATTTATTAGCGCGCAAAGAATCGTTTTCTTTTACTTGACGATCGTTCAATCAGAATTTACCAGCTCATCGATCGAACTTACGACAGCTTCCGTTGTTTCGTAACCTCCAAACTCAAAATTCATCCTTACAATAAATTATGCTCTATGGTCTCGTCCGGATGGACTGCATTTATCCATGAGCATAATTACAATCATACTTCACTTGGTAAGTTCGTTTGATTTTATAATTAATTTACTTCACCCTTAATTTATTAACTCGCAAAGAATCGTTTCGTTTAATCCAACGATCGTTAGATAAGAATCTACCCGTTCATCGATCGAAGCTAATAACACCCTCTCTCTATTGTTCCACAACTGTTAAACTCGAAGTTCATCCCTTATTCAATGAAATAGTTTCCCTCGGCTCTTAATTGATCCAATTAAGGGAAGCTCGCTTCCACCTTCCATCTCTCATCCTCCGCGAAAACTCTCTTCGTCTTCTTTGAATTCTAACACGGGACGAATTCGCCATCGTGCAAGCGGGGACGCGGACGATCGTAGGTGGCTAAAAAAACTCGTGAATATTCCGATGGCTCTCGCCATTAAACTTAGCCTCGATACGATACGAGTGGAGCTGTGCGCGTCGAGCGTGCAGCCTTCTCCTTTTTTTTCACCGTGGAATTCCTTCGTCTCCTTAAGCGTCGTTGCCCGAGAATTAACGGTTAAAGCGGTCGCGGCGCGTCGCCTTGCCTTCGCCACGCGGGCCCGTCTCGCGGAATGCAATGACGAACAAGAACGGACGGGGAAGCCGACGACAAATACGGCATCACGTCCAATTCCCATTGTATGACGTTGTATTCACGTTGTAGCCTCTACCAGTGGAACATTGTAACGCGAGCGTGACATACCGGAGATCGAAGGAGAATTGCGTAGCTGGGGTGGAGAACGCCGATGGAGTCTGCCAATCCTGGCACTCTAAAAAGGGACATTTGTTTCTTCGTTTACTGGGCTCGATCTTCCTATTCGATCTTCTCGATTCCGTGCAAATCGTCCGTGCATTGAGAGAAAAAGATGGTTGGGTTTACTATAATAGCAATATATTTTACAGTTAACCCTTAACGGTCGTAAGTCACCTTTCACGTGACAACAGTGCTTTGTCGCTTTGGTCGTATGTCACGTGGGAGGTGACAAGGTGGATATCGGTGTACCGACGTTTTTATATTAGAAAAGGGCTTCTAAATAAATTTACACTGTACTCTAATTAAACAAAAATAACAAACGATGATTTATTCAACGGTTATAATTTCTAATAAAAAGGTTCTCGGTCAAGCACCGAAAAACAAACATTTCTCGGTGAGGCAAGTACAACGAGTAGTTTGTAGCTTCTTGTTGATTGATTAGTGTTGGGATTAGGGTTAAGGTTCGTATCTAACGAAGTACAGCGGATAAATGATAAAAGCAAAAAGCACAGTAGTGCTTTGAAATAATAGAAATTGACACCTTTCGATTGTAGTCTGAGAGTGGCCACTTTTGAAAATTTTCCTTTTAAGCCTCAATTACACGGAGCGAGTTTAGTATCCGCACGCCGGCTAATTTGCTAGTTGCTAGTAAACTAGCTCGGCAGGGTGTGAAGCAGCCGGCTAGTTTACTCGCCGGAATCGGAGCTAAGAAAGTTGTAAACCGATCAACTTTGCTATTCTGCTCGCTGACATTTTGTATACATATTTTGTGCGAATATATCATGGGACAGTCCTCACAACGAACCACTGCCAATATGCATTAATGAAATATTGGGGTGAGTAAGATACGACTCGCACGGGGCTCCAACAAGCGTGCAGGATCGAACCAGCCAAGTGTAGTCAGGCGCGCTAATATACAAGCCACCTATCTCACTAGCCAGATCAAAAAGAATCCGACGACGAGCGGATAGTAAACTAGCTCCACGCAATCGAAGCTGTACTCGTTCTGTTTTTATATCAATTTAAATTCGAACCGCATCATTCTTCTTATTAACAAAAGCACACCTGCGCACAGTGCTTTATGCTATCTTTATTTTACTCGAAATAAGCTACTCTCTTGCACCCTCGTAATAAAATTACCAGAGCCAACAAGAGAATAAATACGACGCCGAATGCTCTTCCCTTCGTTCCGTTCTCCCTTCTCGTACACTGAGAGAAAAGTATATGATATATCTAACTATAATGGCGTAGTAACAAAACTATAGTTGGAAATATCATATTTATGGTAAAGGTTTCCATAATGTCGGTAATAATTATGTTTCTACCCAAAATTATGGTTATTTCAACTAAAAATATAGTATGGTTAAAAATACATAATGGTAAGAAAAGTAACTATTTTATATAGTAAATATTACCAGAATATTTCACACATAGTGATAGAACTAACTATATTCGCATAGCACATTTTACTATACATATGGTAACAAGAACGAAGGTAATAGTTAATAATATAACCATTTGTATAAATCGTTCATTCTGCTATATTTTGTATGGTTAAGTGAACTATAAAAATATGTTTGACGCCAAATCTAACTATAAAATATAGTGAGATTATAGTAAACCCAACCATTTTTTTCTCTCAGTGCATCAACATGGACAGCGCGTTTTTCGCATGTCAGTCGCTGCGACTGATTGTCCACTGACTAGTGACCAAAACAATGCCCGGAAATTTGATACCATTCTTAGGGTTTAAATCGTTCATTCTGCTATATTTTCTATGGTTAAGTGAAGTATAAAAATATGTTTGGCGCCAAATTTAACTATAAAATATAGTGAGATTATAGTAAACCCAAACATTTTTTTCTCTCAGTGTAGCAACGTTCGATGCTCCCCCTTCTAATCCAAATAAAAATCCTCAGCTCTTTAATCTAACAACAAGGCGGGCGCGCTTGTATGGCGCAAAATGAATCACACGCGGTACGCCTTCGAAATTAAAAGCCTCGAGGGAACCGGACTCGCACGGCCCGCGAAACGACATAATTTCTGGCGGGCCGCACGGTCCACTCGCGTCCCGTGTCATTGGCGGCTCGCCCGCGCCCGTTCGAGCGGGTAATGCACGATAAACGTTCAGGTAAATCCCGCGGTTCGTCTACGTGCCCGCGCGCGGGACGCCGAGCGTCGGTCACGATTCCACGCCGTCCAGGTGCTCGAGAGCAGAGGCGTAGAAACGACGAAGACGCGACCACTTCGTCTAGCCAAATTCAATATTAAATATTTGACTTTCGATGCTTTTTCCCTCGTGACGAGTGGGGGTTCACCGACATCGAGGAGCCACTCGATTCTGTGGATTTAGAAATTTAGGAGGCGACGCGCCAACGGATTTGGTCAATTGGTTGGATATTTGTAGACGTTCACGAAACGATTGGAAATCAGTTGGCGTGACTGTAATTCGATCTGAGAGAAGGAAATTTGGTAAAGAAACAGGAGCGCCTCGGTTGCAAGCATCGTAAAGTCACAGCACGTCCCGGTTATTCTGTTGATGTATAAATATGTTTGTTTATTTATGCTCGCTTGGAATATTTCATTTTACCGTGGAGAATAGTACTCTTATACGATTCTCGTATTTTTAATAATGAATAATCAAATCGCATGCTATTATATCTTATTTAGAAGAGACGCAGCGCCTCTAAGATTTCTGTTGTTGAATACGAGATAGTGGAGGTTGAGAGAAAAAGTTTAAACAATCTTTACGAAGTTGCAAGCGTTCTTGTAAAAATTTCAATGGCAATTTCTACGCGCTTGACTACTCTCTCCTCTTCTACATCGGATCTCGTTCTCTCCAATACTCTTTCCTTCGTCCTCGTTCCTTCGGTACCCCGATCAGAGTCCATTCGCTCGCGAGATCGACACCGAGGAAAAATACGTAATCGGTAATCGGCCTTCCGCTCGTGCGAGACGAGCGCTGATGGAGGACCATCGTGCGCTCCGGAACTGGCCCCTGATCCCGTCCGTCGAGGGCGTATAAGCGGGCGATTGGTGACGAGAGTGAACGAGAGAGAAAGAAGGAAGGACGTAGCGTGAAGAAAGATAGCAGAGAAAAACGAGAGTCTGCTGAACGTGGGCGTCACCTCGTACTCCAGATTTTCGTCGCAATTCTTATCACTAGCTCACCAAAACCAGATCCTCGCCTCGTCCGTTTAATTCTTCTTTCCGACCAATTCAAATCATTACCAATTTCTCTTACCGACGCACAGTGAGGCGAAAAACATTAAAATTTGGCATAAATAGTAAATATTATTAGATTTCCACAGAAATTGGTATTTGGGGGTTTTGGGACTCGCTGATTATAATTCTGAAATAAAAATTTCAAAATTCAAAATGGCGAATGAAAATTGGCTTTATAGAGGAAAAGTGTTAAAGAATTCTTTCAATTTGATTTTTAATAGTATTTTAACAATCAGCATGATCGTCATCGTCATCGTCATCATCCTCGTCGTTGTTCTAATCATCGCTCGTATGATCTAAAATGCGTGTCATTTGGACTCCGCAATGAAGTTTGCATTTTATCATTTTTGGGCCCATCTGCCCAACTGTGCGACGTCCACTTGAAATCCAGGTTGAATATCATTCGATAACAAGCGCCGAACCGTCCGATACCACTTTTTATCCGGAAAGAAGCTCGCGAATTTCTTTCGCATCCCTTTCGTTTCTTCTCTCCGCGTTCTTTCCACTCACCTCGCTTCTCTAACCCCGTCTGTCCTCCGGTCGGCATCTCTCGATCGACCCTTTTCTTACGCGCAAGAAAAGGCGGGCGCGGGCGCGGACGCGGACGCGGGCGCAGCAAAGCGCGCCGATCGCGGCAGTTGCCCCAGATTGGGTCCACGCACGTGCACACGCGCGTGCACGCGCCTTGCACACGGTTACACGCGGACAACGATCGCGACGACCTGCTGGACCGACGAAGACAGTGACCACACGCACACGCGGAACTTTACTCGCACGATCGCGTCTCCGTGCGTAGAGACGCGCGAGCAGCAGGTAAACTCGTACGATTGTGTCGGTGCACGTATACACGCGCGGATTATGAACGAACGTGTGGCGAAGGAGGAGGTGGAGGAAGATAGGAGGAGGTGGAGGGACAAGGTGCGTTGGTCACTGGGGCGTTGACCTGATGCCGGGCTCTCTGGACCCAAACGAGTATGAGACAGGCGGAATCTCGGCGCGAGCAGGAGGATGAGGTGGTGGAAGGAAGGTAGGGTGCTCGCGCTCGGAAAAAAGGATCGTTGGGGAGAAAGGAGGAGGTGCAGGGGGGTAGAGAAGGAGGATGGATGAAAAAAGGGTAGGACGGAGTGAAAGAAGGGAGGCGGTGGTGGAAAAGGTACGCCGACTGGTCGAAGGAGAGTGTGAGAGAGAAAGAGAAAGGCAGAGAGACAACGTCGAAGGAAATTTATTATCCGCTGATCGCCGTCGGAATTATCGAATCGGGGATACCAGGCGGAGGTAGGCGCCGCACACGCGAGCGCCTGGAAAGCGAGCGAACAGAGCCGAGTCTCCTCGTTGCGGCGGCAGACAGAGCGGTAAGAAAAATGTGGGAAAGTCGCGGAAGAATGAGTATTTAAAGTATCCAGCGAGCTTGTACGAATCTCGCGGGGTAGGAGGCACGCCTGGGGTCTCTACCGACAGGCTCGCCGGTCCGCGTGCGCCCAAGCACGCGGAATCGCAAAACTGGGCAGGAGAGCCTAGCGGCCGCGCGGAAGGCACCCGCGACCAACGACCAACGACGGTGGACGCGTATGGATGGACGATCGTGTTGTCCTAGGAGCGCGTTTAGCATTTCAGATATTTATGCGTGTCCCCGTCCACGTCGTCCTCGGCGACCCGAGCAGTGACCAATGCCTCCTGTAAAATTCCAAGAGACTCCGTCTCGCGATCGATTTATTCGGTTTGTTTTATTGCGTAGACGTTGGATAATGGAGAGGTCGACGTTTATGTAAATTTTGAGCAACGACCGTCCCGGCTACCGCCTCCTTATTCGTACCTGAAATTTATGCATTTGTCGCGCGAGCCGTTCTCGCGGACCTTACGGGAGGTTGGGCAAGCTTTCGGCCCGCGACGGATTGGGAAATTGGTAGCGAACAAATTGCAGGTTCGCCGCGCTACCATTAGAAGTACCGTAAAAATGGGACCGCTCTCCGCTCCACGAGCATTTCGCGTACTCGTGTTACGAATAATAATCGTAATGCGAATACCTAATGAGAGTAATCCTCTCGAGACTTTTGCTCGACCCACTTCTCTCCTCTTTCTCGGCGCACCATTGTGTGCCCAAGGAGTGAAGTACTTAATGAACTTTCGAGAAGGCTACCGGTACATCCCACCGCCATTATATGCCGCGTTGTTGACCTTCCTCGACTCCCCATGCTGCTCTCCACCACGACTAGGATTATAATTAAAGGCAACTAATCGTCGGTCCGTCGGTAGGTACGTTGCCCCGTGCGTCGGTCGGCCGACTACAAAGGATTCGTGAGAGTAAATATCTCTCGTTCTAACGTGTCTCCTTCTAACGCACCTTCTCCACCTTCCGCTCGTCGCTCTTTGGAGATCGTAAGTCTTCGACGTCGATAGGCAAGCGCCTTCGTTGAAACGTCACGCGCCGTGAATTGCGAGAACGCGGCTGCTTTTGGACGTGATTTTATTTCCGTCGTACCGCGGACTTCGTAAAAATTTCCGATCCGTTCGTTTCGTTCCCTTCAGAGGAATTTCTCGGCACCCTCGTAAAGCTTCCATTCTCTCCGTTTTGCTGATTTCGATTTATTTTCGACTCTCCGTCGATCGATTAGGTTTTACGAGAAATTTATTTATCTCTTTAATGTTCTCCATCAAAGAACAAAAATTCGAGCGTGCGCGATAGCCACGAGAAGCTGGCCCATCGCGTTATATCACACGGATCACTTTTTCAACTGCAAGTGATCTTTAAATGGACACGCGTTACGAGGCCAACGATCATTGAAACAACATCGGCGAGGAGCGCAATTGGCGAATCGAAGTGCTGCACCTCCCGATCGTTTATCGAAACTTCTTGATCGATGACCTCGTGGAGAAATCGAGATACATACTCTCGAATCGCTCGAATGATACAGCGATGATCCGCGCACTTATTACTCGCTTGGCCATTTACCGCGGGGCCACTCGCTCGTTCGAATCAACGAGATCGAATTGCGCGCTCCTCGTTGTCTCCTCGCGTACGATCGATCGATCGTTCCTTCTCCTCGATCTTCCTCGTCGATCCGCGTTCCTCGGTCTCTCACTTTCTTTTCTCTCTCTTTCTCTTAGCTTCTTCCTTCTTTCTCTCTCACCGAAATCGTATTCGCGAACAGGCGCTCTCGAAGTTCGAGTTACGATACGATCTGGCTGGTTGGGACCAGCCGGATCGCGAACAGAGATGGGGCAACGAAACGCGATTACATTGAAATGCAAAGAGAGTAACTTATAATAATGAGAGCGAGCCGGGGAGATACTTTGTGGCCGTGGAAGAACGGTAGAACGGTCTCGAAGGGAGGAAAGAAGAAGGTGATGGTGGTGCATCATCAACGATTCGCATCGAAGGAGGTTCATCCACCTACCTTCTTTGCGATGCTCTTCATCTTTCTCTCTCCTTTCTTCCTTACTCGTTCTCTCTCAAACTCCACGACACAGCAAGCACGCCTCGCGCGATTCATACTTCGACGGATGAACTTGTATACCTCCGTAGTCTCTACTTCCTTCTCCTCCTCCTCTCGTTTCTTCTCCTGGCTCTTTCTTTACCTAGGTACTTCAACGCTTATCCTTTTCTCGCGTCCTCCAGACGCCGTAATCGGCATTCCACGCCACTCTTCCTCGTGGATTAACCTAAGTGAAAAAAGGAAATTGTGACGAAAGAACGAATTTAGGCCTGTCTCATGAGAAATAATTTATTATACAATTTTAAATTTTGGTTAAACGACATCGAGCAAAATTATAATGATCTAGAATAGGGTAAGTCCGGTAGAGATGGCCAACTGAATTTTTTCTTAATTTGATTTTTTTCACCGTCTAACTCCTTTATTATTAAATTACGATCAAAGAATAATGTACAAAAAACAATAAAGTTTTGATTACAGTGGTTAGTTGACTTTTATTTACTAAAATAAAAGAGAAAATTGACCTAAAAAAAACTATGGCCATCTCTACCGGACTTACCCTAATTGTATATCTTTTTCGTTCTTTCGAGCGTATTATCGATCCGACCGTCCACGATACGCGAAGTAAATTTTAATCGAGCCATAGAAATTAGTGATATACATCGACTCGTACCATGAAACCTCTACCTTCGCTCTCCAGTTTACACATTTGTAAATTACCGCGCACCTGCGGTCCCGCATTAGCCCAGCGTAAATTATCCACCGCTAATTGCTAATCCCTCGTGACGCTAATACCTGTGTCGAGACATTGTAGCCTCGCGTCCTACTCGTCCATGTAACTTTCCACCTTGTATCATTGTTACCACCACAACTACTACTCCTACCGACACCTTGTAACCGCTGCTCGGTCTCGAAACCGCAGGCAATCCGACTCGAGTCGCGCGCAACGGCTAGGACTCATGTCCGATGCCTGATTGTCCAATAGAGATTCTCCTCCTACCATCGTGAAACCACCACAGTCTTATGGCATCGCATTCCCAAGACAAGCGGAGACACGCGTTACACGGTAGGGTGAGAAGGTCGAATTTGCATACGCGTGAACGATTGGTCCACGAATTTACGAAACGGTACACGATTCCTTAATTTATGCTCTAAGAAATTGATTTCACTCGAGTCACCTCCATCAGCTCCTCGCAATTCGTCAATTACTTTATCGCGCGACTTCGTTCCTCGGAACCTTCCTCGCCAGTCGCCGCCAAACAATATCTCTATAAATCTTTTTCACCTCTACCAACTACCGTCGAAGCGTTCCGACCACTTCTCAATTCCGCAACCACAGGCAGCTCGCACAAGGAGATCGAGAGATGTCCGCTCTAATGGTCGAGCTGAATCTCCTTGCTGTCTTATTTTATCCACAGCAATTGGTACTGGATGCCACGTGATTCGTCATTCGATCTGTAACCTACTAGGATCGATCGAGAAACTTCTTGAAAAGTTTACACATTGTAACTGGCGGACCCTACTTATGAGAATTCTCGAGATTTAAATCATTCTGCGAGTAAGAGAGAATTTTGTGCAACGAATTACGTTTGAATTGACCGCGCGCGGGACCGTGCCACGTGATTCGTCGACGTCGCGCGGCAAAGTGGAAGTGGTTCTCAACGTGGTACTCTGTTCTACTACGCGGGAGAGGGTATTATGCGATTACGCGCGCAATTGTAATAACAAATCTCACGAGGCCACGCCTATCTGCCATTATCATTGGCCGCGGTTCGAGCGTACGAGAAGCAAAATGGAAATGGCTCGGTGCTCCGCCAGCAAGCCGATTGCAATCGTTCGAATCGCTAGGCGGAGCAGGAGACGATGCCACACGCGCAATTCCGTGTTTCTTTCGCCTTCTACGAGATCCTCACTCGGTTGGAACTTATCGTGAGATTATCCTCCCCTACTAGAGGGCAAGATTATTTTCCTCTTCCGGTACTGCTAACGGGAGAGAACATTCATTCACTCGTGTTCACATTGGATTTTCAATCGTTTTCATTGATTGTCATTCTATTTTTCTTTTCGGTTCGTAGCTTTCATTTCTTGCCATCATCTTTGTCGAACTCTACAATTTAAAATTTTGAAATTTCAAAACGATTCGGTCGATTCTGAATGTTCGTCTCTTATTTACCGTTCAAATATTATGAAATTATTAAAATGGATCGAGATAGTTCCTTCTTCCGGCACGATAACCGAGAATTATTCCACATCGAAATATGCATTCGTATCCTTAAACTTTTGCACTTAGAGATTTAATTTCATTAATCTACGTGCGACTCGAAATCGTTTTACGTATAAACCTTTCACCATATAAAACTTAAATTCGAGATGTCTGCCACAATTACTATGTTCCCTTACCAAAAGAAAACCTCCCTTATTCGATTCTCAATCGATCCAACAAACCCACTGGATCTACGAACCAGATCTTCGTCCTTCTCCACATCGAGTAGAGCACGTCGATGATTCTTCGCGACAAGCCACATAACGTCTCCTCCAAGAATCATCCATTAACTCCTTCTTGTCGTCACAAAGCCGAGGAAGCTTCGACAATGACGGCTCCCTATAAGAAAATCGCTTGGAAGATAAGAGAATACGTATATACCACTACGAACGATATCATCCGTTGCGTCCACGTGGAACGGAGAGTGTCGCGTAAAAGTGAGAAGAGAAAGATGAGGAGCGCACAAGTGTCGCCTTAGAGTAAGAAAGAGAAAGAAGAAGAGCGCGCGAGAGGATCGAGAGGATGGAAACTTGGGGTGAGAAGGCAGTGGGTAAGGTAGACGAGTACCATTTGTACGAGCAATATATTATCCGAGCGAGTATTACGTCGTATCGTGCAGGTTGGATGGCCTTTAGCATCAGGAGGGGCATTGTGCGCCACCACTCATACGTGGCCACATATTGTGCGACACGGACGCGCCGCTATCTGCATCCGGCAGAGACGCCCCGCCAGAATAGACGTGAAAATATGCTCAAAGATTTCTCCGGGGAGTCTTCGGTGGAGCGAGCGAGCGAGTCTTCGATTCATCCCCATTCTAACGTCAAAGACCCACTCCTTCTCTCTCCCGATACTCGACGAATCTTTCCCCCGTGAGAGAGGGCTGCTTCGACGTTATCGTGGCGCTTCGTTGAAATTCAGAAAAATATAACGTCCTTCGTCAATCTATTACAGAATTTTATCGTCCGTGGGTTTCGAAGGTGGAGATAGATTCTAGGATCCTCTTCGAGGAGAAAGTTACTTAATCATTGGAAGTTCCTTGTAATTAGACGAAGGCTTGAACGAAAGATGAGCAAGTTCTACGGTCGTGTTACCGTTTCGACGTTATCGTGGCGCTTCGTTGAAATTCAGAAAAATATAACGTCCTTCGTCAATCTATTACAGAATTTTATCATTCGTGGGTTTCGAATGTGGAGATAGATTCTAGGATCTTCTTTAAGGAGAAAGTTACTTAATCATTGGTAGGCCCTTGTAATTAGACAATGGCTTGGACGAAAGATGAGCAAGTTCTACGGTCGTGTTACCGTTTCGACGTTATCGTGGCGCTCCGTTGAAATTCAGAAAAATACAACGTCCTTCGTCACTCTATTACAGAATTTTATCGTCCGTGGGTTTCGAAGGTGGAGATAGATTCTAGGATCCTCTTCGAGGAGAAAGTTACTTAATCATTGGTAGGCCCTTGTAATTAGACAATGGCTTGGACGAAAGATGAGCAAGTTCTACGGTCGTGTTACCGTTTCGACGTTATCGTGGCGCTCCGTTGAAATTAAAAAAAATACAACGTCCTTCGTCACTCTATTACAGAATTTTATCGTCCGTGGGTTTCGAAGGTGGAGATAGATTCTAGGATCCTCTTCGAGGAGAAAGTTACTTAATCATTGGTAGGCCCTTGTAATTAGACGAAGGCTTGAACGAAAGATGAGCAAGTTCTACACTGAGAGAAAAAAACGGTTGGGTTTACTATAATCTCACTATATTTTATAGTTAGATTTGGCGTCAAACATATTTTTATAGTTCACTTAACCATACAAAATATAGTAGAATGAACGATGTATACAAATGGTTGTATTATTACCTTTGTTCTTGTTACCATATGTATAGTAAAATACGCTATGTGAATATAGTTAGTTCTATCACTATGTATGAAATATTCTGGTAATATTAACTATATAAAATAGTTATTTTTCTTACCATTATATATTTTCGACCATACTATATTTTTAGTTGAAATAACCATAATTTTGAGTAAAAACATAATATAGTTGGTTATACTATGCCTCTATCGTGATCATTACCGACATTATGGCAACATTTACCATAAATATGATAGTTCCAACTATAATTTTGTTACTATGCCATTATAGTTAGATATATCATATACTTTTCTCTCAGTGTACGCTCGTATTACCGTTTCGACATTATCGTGGCGCTCCGTTGGAATTCAGAAAAATACAACATCCTTCGTCACTCTATTACAGAATTTTATCATCCGTGGGTTTCGAAGGTAGAGATAGATTCTAGGATCCTCTTCGAGGAGAAAGTTACTTAATCATTGGTAGTCCCTTGTAATTAGACGAAGGCTTAAACGAAAGATGAGCAAGTTCTACGGTCGTGTTACCGTGTAGACTCACTCGCGTGCCACTTTTATTTTTGCGAAAGTTCGAGAGCAACCCACGCGAGCCGAGGCCTCGAGTGGCCTCTCGAATCGTGCGAGGAGGTTTGATGACCCTTGGTCTAGGCGAGGACAGCACACCGAGTCCTTTCGACTTTCTTTCCCCGTCGAGATATTCCAGGCTCGTCTGCTTCGGCAATGATGTCATACTCCGTAAGCGTGGGCGAATGGACCGCGAGCTTTTCGCGCCGATTCTACGCGCAGGCTTGATGCACGGACGATAAGAGTTTGCCTATTTTCCAGGGTGAGTTATGGACGCTGTTAAAATTCCACCGGGAGGATATACGTCCTCGTGTCTCGCGTCGTCTCGTCCACGTCCGCGTGAAATAAAAATTGCGGACGGTAGGTGATGCTTAAAATTGTCCTTCTTTAAGATAACAACCTGAACAGTATCTAAGCAGAGAAGGTGCATCGAAAAGTTGCAAGAAATCACTGAAAAAATTGTATTCTTGAAGTACAAACTTAATAATTCATCTTGATAGATATTCTTAATAGATAAGAATATTTTCTTATCGACATGACGGTTTTTGAAATATGTATATTCTTAATAATCCATCTGAATGTCGCCACACAATGCGTGTCGGTATTCGGTTAAGTTAGGTTACACGTCGCGTGCGGCACATGTCGATGTCTGATCTTGTTCCTCTTGCAATTCGGCGTAATTTTGAGTACTATATTCTTTTGCGTCCCGTGTTGAGCAAAAAGTATGGATAACGAAATGACGAAGTGGCTAGAAGAAGA
The DNA here is from genome assembly GCA_944319695.1 of Tiphia femorata. NCBI lineage: Eukaryota > Metazoa > Arthropoda > Insecta > Hymenoptera > Tiphiidae > Tiphia > Tiphia femorata. The sequence continues at coordinate 7,988,235 of OX090899.1, forward strand.
GGATTTGAGCGACTTAATGGAGATATTTACAAATGATAGAAATATATGCGTATATATGAATTGTAACCTTCTCTCGTGACTACATTTCTCAACCAATTCTGATATCAAGATACGGATAATTTTCGACAATATAAAGAGTGAAGTTTCCAATAATTATATACGAAATACATCCATACAAATTTTTTACCAGGCTATGTTAAGAATATCTGATAAGAATACCTGTTAAGAATATTTGATTAGAGGAATCTGTTTAGAGCATTCTACTCTTAAATTAAGAAGATCCTCTCGTTGTTTATTTTAGTAGGAAATGCAGACCGGAGAAGTTTCAATTTTATCGAAGCAAGTGCTTATCTGAAAATGGAGTAATTCGAATCCCTGTTTGTGTCCAGTAAATACCCACCAATTATCGTCGAACGTCGGTGCACCGATCCCCGACAAAGTTGTCGCTTAGGCAAACCTCGTCCCCGCTAAACTTTATTGTCGTTTACTATCCATTTGGAGCTGTTTGCGGGAGCGCGGCACCCGCTCCAACGTGCGTCTCGTACAGTTCCTTTTTTTCTTTCCAACGGACACGTGATCCACACCGGAGAAACACGAGATAATCCGCGTGGCAGCCGAGCACCGCGCACCAGACGAGTTTATTGCGGCTTGAAATTATATAGCGTCGCGCTCATGTTGCCACAGTCGATAGACGCGCATTCTTTCCTAATGAGCGGCCCATTGCTCGCCATCGGTGGGCCCCGTATATAGGTTAACATATGGAGGAATGTCTCGAACTCGATCCGCGGCGAGCTCTCGATCCAAGGTGGAGGAACTCGAATTGCGATTCCAGAAATCGGATTTCGTTCGTGGAGATTCGGCTAGCGTTCGTGGAGCTTGACTCACGAGCATCGAAATTCACGTTAGTGGAAATTAACTGGACGTTAAGCTCCACGAGTTTTAAGGGGTCCGTGGGATCGCTTGGGTATCGACACGCGAACGCTCTAACACGGTACACCGTGTAAGAGGTATCGTTAGACGATAGGCGATGTTATCGATAATTTACGTGCCGCCACGGACACGCGTTCGGATGTTTATGTAAAAGAGGCGTTCGCGTAAATTAATGGATCGGGTTCGAATAATTTATCAGGAACGAAGTAGGCAGGGGTGGGCAAAGCGATTTACAGAAAATAGATTGGGTACTCGTCACCGAGCATGATTAAGAACGTACGTTCTTATTAGGCAAATTCGACTCGGCCCATCGAGCACCGACTTTATTAAGATACTTCATTGGGTGGACTTTTAACCAGCGAACCCGAACCGGTAATGCGATGCAATTGCGTAGGAGTCGGATAGTGGAAATTCACCCTCAATGGAGATTGGACTTCGTGTAACAATCTCTCTAAGGAATGTATTACTAGATCGGAATGAGGAAGTTACGCGCGGCACAACGTTCAGCCCGTATACCATCTAACGCAATCGAACGTTTCTTAGCACAAAAGAAACAGTTTCCACGAGTCACTTAGCTTACAACGCGGATCCTCTCGTTTCGATCGACGTTCTAATTCCAATTCAAGAGGATCGTGTGAACGAGCTTAAGAAACCAAACGAAAAACCGAAGAGTCAACAACACTTAACAATCGCAAGCATACAATTAGAAAGAGTCACGTGTGAAATTATCCCTTACGAGGATCATCATCCCCTACAACGTCGAACGATAACACCATCGTTCCACTCCGCAGTTTCTACCGTGACTACTGCGGAAACATTGGTCCAACGGAAATTTATCGTGCTTCTCGACAAACACAAGAATCACGCGATCACCATCAACACCACCAGCACCAAGCACCGTATAACCATCCCAGCGCGATATCCGATCGTCCGTGTCGTCGAGGATCTCGGAAATGGTCCTAGGTCGATAACGTATGCTACGTAGTTGAGAGAGCAACGGCGGGAGGCAGAGCAGGCGCGTTGGTACCACTTGGCGTACTTAAAGAGGAGACCTGGGACGGTTAATTGGCCCGTGATGCAGGAGGACGAAGATAACGAGGTACCGGTCCGCGAGCCGACCGAGTGATCTAGCTCAGGATCTATCCTCGATCCGTCGTCGATCTATCCTCGATCTAACGTCTCTGGGACGTGAGCGCACTGCTCGCGAGACGAGAAGAGGCGCGACGGGCGCGGAGAATCAGCGCGGCTCGTTAAGAGAGGCCAGGAAGGACGTGGAGAAGGGGAGGTGTCGATCATCGGGACCAGTTCTGTCTCCGATTATCCGTGTGCTCGCGTAAATGAGTCAGAGTGGGGTTAGAAAGAAGCCTGGCGCTCGCGGAGAGACGAGAAATCTAATCGTGAGCGTGGAATGACTGCAACGAGGAAGCGAGATCCTCGAGCACGCGTCCTTAGGCTGCGAGGGAGGAGGGTGAGCCGCTCGGTGCGCCTCGGTGGCTTTTCGTTTCGCGCGAGTATCAGTCGGTGTATCGCTGCTGCGAGGAAAGAGGTGGATGAGGTGGACGGTGGAGCGCGCCAGGGCTCCAAGAGGAACAAAGAGAAGTTGACTGGTCCGGTCGAGCCTGGTTGAACGAAAACAACTGCGTTAGCTGGTGCTCGGACGTGGGGCGAGTGGAAGTGAAGGAGGAGGTGGAAGGAGGAAAGTAAATGGACTGGGCGAGAGAGACGCCAGCAGGTTAGGGATAAAGACCGCGGAGCCTGACGAAGGAAGGAAGGAGGATGGAACGCAGGGTCGAACGGTGACACGCGTAAAATCCGAAGGATAAACAATGATGGAGCTTAAGAGAAAGAAAGAAGAGAGAAAGAGAGAGAGAGAGAGAGGTAATGAGCAGCTGGTCCACGTAGGTGTGTCGCTCCTCGCAATGCCAGTAGTGATACTCGAGGTTGCCGTCATTGGTATTGCCAGCCTACGAACTGGTATTGGTACCGGGTACACAACGGTAGCACTCTTGGGCTGGCACCTACTTGGCAACGTTGGGTCCGTGTTGGTGTCCGAAGACGACGAAGACGACGATGGTAACGGTGGTGAAGGTGGTGGTACCGGGACTGGTGAAGGTGGTGCCGGTGGAGATGGTAAGAATGGTGGTGGTGGTGGTGGTCCAGCATATCGCTACGGATCCACGATCCTCCCGAGGCACGCCGTTCGCTCGCTACACGCACCGGTGCGCGGTGGAGGAGCAAGAAAGACCGAGAAAGAGAGAGAAGAAGAGAGAGAGAGAGAGAGAGAGAGAGAGAGAAAGTGCGAGTGAGAGAGGATAGAGAACGGAGGAGAGAGAGACTTTTGCCCCCTCCTGCCGCGGGCGGCGCCACTCGAGGAGATCCTTTCCTCTTTTCGCCTCTAGGCCATTCTCGAGAGGCGCGCGCGCCAACTCGGTGTCGCCCGTGTCGGTCCTCGTCGACCTTCGACCAATACGCGCGCGTGTCGCGCTTTTTGAGCGCGTTCGGCTCGATTCGAATCCTCGCCCGGTTCCGCTCGCTTCCTTCCCCTTTCCGACTTTTCCGAAAGTAGTGGAAGGCGCGTTGGAGAGCGCGCGTCGCGTGTCACCACCCGCGTGGCACTCGTCGCCAACTCCCTTCCTCCCACCCTCCTACCCTCCTACCTCCCTTCTTCCTCTTCTCCTTGCTCCTTTTGCCCGGTGCTCGTGCCACCGCTTCGATTCCTTCAGGCGATTCAGCTCGCCCACCTCTCACACCTCTCCTTCTCGCTCCTTCTCTTCCTCCATCTCGTTTACTCGCGACCCCGCGACCCATCGTCTCCTCACCACCTCCCTCTCCCTTCAGTTTCTTCTGACTACCTCCTGTCCGCGCGAGCCCTCGGGGGTCCCTTAGCACGTGACACCGGCCGGCCACGTGACCACGTAACCCCTCGAGGTCGCGTATCTCTCGCTCCTACTGGCGTGCCTCGCGTGTGACAACCTCGTGCTTCAGCATCCTAACCCAGCGAGGATACCACGAAGAAGAAGACACGCAGGAAGAAGAAGAAGCTACGACGCGATGGCCAAGCGTTCAACGAACAGTGCTGATTTACACCCATACGTGACGTAAACACGCGCTTGGGAAACTGTGCGTACCGGTGGGCGAGGCGATCGTATCGATTATGTAAGACGGACAAGGCCGTCGAAGAGGAAGGTGGCAAAGCTCGCTCGGCTCTTCTCGGCAAGGTGGATGAAAAGGATGCCCGCGGTGAGGCGGTGCCTTGACCTTCGAATGGACATTGGACGAGAGCACGCGACGTTTCGTCGGACGGCATGAGCAGCCTCGTCGTGTTGTGTCAACGTGACGCGGGTGCGGGAAGAACGAGAGGAGAGAGAGAGAGGGAGAGACGTGGAATGTCGTGAGAGAAAAGAAAGTCCCGAATGCAATGACCTCCTGGATTTACGCTCGTCCGATGAACCAGTTGTCGAGTTTCGTTTAGACAGGCTGCTCCGATGAAAGGACTCGAGGACCTGATGAAAGGACAGCGCGAGGCGACGAGTGCGCAAGCTCACGGGCCGCGAACGCGAACGGTATGTAAGAACGCGTCGATTCCGCGGTGAAATCGGGCCAGGTCGAGCAGCGAGGCTGGGCCTCGATGCCGATTGTGAGAACGTTGGCTGTGGCCCCTTTGTGCGAGAAGGTAGGAGGTAACGTGCGAGCTCGAAGGAGCACCGGGTGCCACGTGATCGGAACAGAAGCCAATTTTCGATCCTCATGCTCCACGAATTCCATTGCCCAGGTAAACGATCTTAACGATGCCGCGAAAGGATGATTTAGCAGGGTCCTGTCCAACGGAAGTTCCTCGTGACGCGAGAGGAGACTCTCGACTTGCGTGCCGGTGAGTTTAACGACGGGACAGAAGACACCTGCGCGTGTCACCCCTCGCCTTTGAATCTCCACGCGTAAAGAATCCTCTCTCGTGGGTTCGCGAGAATCTGCTTATTATTAAAGTGCTCGCCACGTGGATACTCTTCGCGAATCGTGAGCGAGGGGAAAAACTGTATCTCGACGTGCAAGAGTCCTTCGCGGATCTTGAATTTCCGCTCTTCGGACCCGAGTCTCCTTGCCCCTTGGATGCTTCTGAGCGAAGAGACATTTATCTTGGAGCAACTTCTACGGTCCTCGGAAGTATCGTCGTGGAAGAAGGTGGACTTCGCGCGGCAACTCGGATCGTATACGTCATCGAGGCGACAGGTCGTGACCGACGAAGCGCGCCGACTCATCATGTCGGTCCTGGAGACCAGTGAGACCGACAGGACGACCATGTCCCCTTTGGACGACGTCGTGTCCCCGACGAGCGTCGAATCGGAACTGATGGTCACCGACATGTTGGACGAGCACGAAGCCTCGCTCGGCGGCGAGCAGCACAGAGACGGTAAGCGGAAAAGGGACACGGACGGTGAAGAGCTCACGCCTAGGAAACTGCCATCGATCACCGGTGGGAACAACAACGACGTGGGCTTCGTTTTGGACGAGGCAGCAGACGAGGAGCTGCACGAGGACCAAGACGACGTAAGTTTGGCCGATAGTTTTCGAGAATTCGCAAGCTGTCGAATTTTAATCGACTCGAGGATTGCCACGTCTCGAGTGAAATCTCGTAAAGTAGTAGTGTCTCAATTTGCGATCGCTTTCCCGGTGAAACGTGCGCGCGACTGAAATCGTGCTAACGGTGAGAGACGGGCGGCAGGAGGGCCGGTGACTCTTAATTTGTAAGGCCCATTAGATCCGAGTTAGATTCTTTTTCATTCACCAGATCTCGCCTCGTCAAAGGTGGAAAGTCGACGGTGAGCAACCGGTTCTCGAATAGGTAGCAGCGGAATTCGCTGTTACGCTCTTTCGGGCGTGGGGCTACTTCTTCGTGAGGTATCCCTTCCACGTTCGCGTGTTCCTTTTTGCTTTTTTTCCGTAACCGCGAACAAATTAACGAACTCTTCATTAGCGCGTTCGCGCGTTAGTACGCGCGTGTAACGAGTCGGGAAGGAGTCGTTGTCGCTCGTCGGAGCAACTTATAAAATTTCGACAACTCTCACGCGAGATTCCTCCCACCGCGGTGAGATCGAGCGTTCCGTGGGCACTCTCTTCCTCTCGAGGAAGAACGTCTTCCTTGTCCACTCTCCACGCTCGTTCCACGCTCATTGTGTGGAAGCTGAAATTCTCACGTGGCCAGGAGAGAAAGAGCAGCTGCTCTCGAGTGGCGCGCTCGAGTGTGCGGAGCCTGTGTCCGCCCACGCGGCACCTCCTAAGGGTTACCACCATACCTGTTCTCTGCTCGCGGCCGGTGTCGGTGAACGTATTCGACGGCTCACCGACACCCGACAACAAATCAGGTGGCACGCATGGGATATCGGTGACTATAATAAAACGGAGCTATTAATGCCTCGTCCTTTACACCTTATGAAATCTGCCGTGCTGTATCTCACGCATTTAATTACCGTTACCAACGCCGCCGATTGTCTCCTGGGGGGCTGGTGCTGCTTTTCCACGCGGAGTCCCTTTTACCGTTTCACACGGAGCCACCCGTCACGGGACGTCACGTTCGACGGCTGGTTATCGAATTTTATGCGACTAAACGTCGCGGTGACCTATCATGATACGTCCAGGATTCTCTAGAAGGATGAAACATTTGCTCCGCGTTTCAATGATCTTTCGACGGAGAATCGTTTTGGAGGATATTACCGATTAGGGTCGTCGGAACCGGATGCGCAAATTTTAGAATAAAAGCTCAAGAATTCGTAATAGCATTGTAACTATGCAGATGGTGTTCAAGGAGAACTGAACATAATTGATTAGTAATTATTTCTAAGAAGACTTCGCTGTTCGTTACAGCGCAATTTCAGCGAAAAATTCACGCGACATCGATAAGATACGCGAAAAACAAGGCCCGAAGAAGGAAGTGCGCGCGACCGTTCACGAGAGCCAACTAGAGAGAAGGAATTTTGTTAAAAAAGCGTTACTTAACCCCTTCGTCTATAAATTCCTTCAATTAATTCCTCTAAAATCAACACCGTGATCCTCTCGCAGGCGTCCTCTACTGTTACCTCGGCGCCTTCTTCCTCTTTCCCCCGTTGGCAAGAGATCGTTCGACTTTACGATCCGTTTCCATCGAGAAAAGCATCCACTCGAAAACGGGGACAGGCTTAGGCCTGTACGCGGACGCGTAGGCTGGCAGTCGGGCAGGCACCCATCGTCGTAGGATATAAGCTCAACGACGACGAGGTCACGAAACGGGTTTCTGGAAAAATCTACGCGCAATCCTGAGATGTGACGACGGTGCGGCATCCTGCACGATTCGTCGGGAAGGTACGTCGGGTGTACGTGCGCGCGAGCGCGTCTTTACCTGCGCGTCTCGTGCGCAGGCGTGTGGCCGGACCGACGGGGATTGCCCACTTTGATGCTCGATTCTACGATCCATAGAATTGCATTAGGGATCCCGTCGGGCACATTTCCAGATATTCTGGGAAAAATTCACCCGCGCCAACGACGACGGTAAGCCTTGCTCGTCAGGATGCAACGTGGAACTACGAGCAAACCTCACCGCAGCTTCGAGAACTCGAGATAGCATTAGAAACGATTAGAAAACAAATTTCTCGCAAGGTTGAAAAGGAGAAGAAGATTGTTTTCCAGACACTTTGACACTAGAACTACCAAGTCGGTGAAAATGACCGATCGACAAAAGAAGTTTCCGTATGAAAACAGAAGTAAATGGCAGCTCACAGGTAACACTACCCAAGTGCCATCTTAGGATTAACTTGGCATTATGCGCGTTTCGTAGAGAATCGAAAAGTATTTGATACGTATTTCTTCTTTTCGGCAGACATGCTAATATATGAAGGTAACAGCTCATGAATTGCTCCGGATAAGGGCTCAAGTAATTGTCTATTAATGTTTCTAACAAATTCAATTTCGACAACCGATTTTAGGTATAGTCTCGACCTAATTTCACTCGTAGAATCGAATGGCGCTATTAATTTTTCCATACTTTACATTTTGCAACGATTTCGTTAAACAATAATCGTTTAAACAATAAAAACCTCGTTCTTTTTTTCATTAAAAAATCACCTTTCAACACCGTGACTTCATCCACGTATTCACTTTCTTAATATATCTACTAGATCCGCTTATGGACCTTATTACATTATTCAACAATCAATATTTCAACCTGCAATTTTATCCCTTAAAACAGCAGTCTGCTGAAAAGAAAAAGTACGTATCAAATATTTGTCGATTCTCTACAAAACACGCATATTGCCAAGTCAATCCCAAGATGGTACTTGGGTAGTGTTACTTGACAATGATAAAATAAACGCTCTCTCTGTTAAAATGAGTGGTCGACAAAAGAAGTTTCCATACGAAAACCAAAATTGGTAGTTTCAATGTCCAAGCGAACTTCTTGTGAAAAATTGACACGCATCCGGTCATTTTGACTGGTCGGTACTTCTAGTGTTAAGCGACGAAGCGATACCGCTTTGATATTAATTGATCGCGAGGAACGACGCTTTCCTGTTTTCAACTGGTAACGAAACTTTTTTAATTAGCAGTTATGATGGATGTGACGGATTTGGCCGTGCCCTTTTTACGCCCCGAGCTCGGCAGGCTCGTTAGGAGATGCTCCGTGGATGTTAAGCGATTTTGCAATTAACACGCTCTACACCAGGCGCGCTTCACTATCTCTTCACGAGAATTACTTTCTCGAAGTGCCATTCACGCGTACGCGATGTAAAGACGCGTGGCGTACGCATACGTAGCGAAAGTATTTCACTCGCGAGGATATCGGCGCTGTAACTTTGCATGCGGTTTCGCTTCGTGGTAAAAAGCATCGAGCACCTGCCACGATACATTAGCGCCGCTTCATTGATATCTCTCGCGGTAGATGTTATTCCACTTGGATGAAAGGAGAGAAAAGAGAGAGGATGAAAAAAAGACATCACCGCATAAATATCAAAATCGATCGTATCTCATCGTTAACGTCGTCCTCCTGTCCACTGGTAATCGCGGAATATACGACGGCCCTGCTTTTACCAACGTCGAAACTTTCGAGCAAGGTCGCGAATGAATTTCTCGGCGAATCTCTCGCCCACCATCCAGAAAGAGAAACATTATTATAGACGCGCCTTTCGTGGGTTTCGCGCAGCTTCTCTGCTCCTCGTTCTGCGTTTCTCTCTCGTAGTACCGAGAGCTGATCCTTCTCGGGTAACAGTTGATCTTCGCGCGCTAATCCCTTTTGTTCGCTAAGCGTTACAAACCTGGCTCGAACCAACCCTGCTAGTCCTTTGTGCCAACCACGTGAAAAGCGAAATTAAGCCTTTCGATCCTCTCCACCACTTGGCCTCGCCACGATCTTCCGCTGGATACCGAATAAGCTCTTCGATCTTCGTGATTGGAAGCTTCGTCGAAGAACATATCGAAACTCTCTTCGCGAGAGATGACGAAGTTAAGAGCAAAGTAACGAGCAAAGGGAAAAACAAACAACAACGTTAGATCCGTTCACGAGCGCGATGGCTGCAAAATGGCGAAAACATCATTAACATATCTCTTACATAACGCGCAGAAGTTAAATCCTAATCATCTCTGATATCCATACTCGAAACGAACCGGTCCGCGTTTGAAAAGTCGTTAATGATTAATAAGCCAAAATTAATAAACGGTGAATGGTATCTTAGACTTGGTCAGGCCTCTCCCACGTGCCTTGCCCTTAGAGCCACGGTCCACGTGTCGTTCCACGAATAATCAATCCCACGCGCGCGTGAATTCCACGCGAGAATGTGGAGATTAAGCGGAAAGGGTAAACTCATTCGTCATCTTCTTTCACGAAAGCTACCAGATCCTCTGGATATCTCGGCTTCTCTCCACGTGTCGTTTCGCGCGTACCCTGGGCCCACGTGTCTGTGGTGAGGAAAAAAGTAGCAGTGGTGCGAATTCGTCGGCAGTGCGCGAGCCCCGAATGCGCGTTGGGCCGAATGAAATTCAACGGGCCGCTCTGGCACACGGTAGTCTAAAGGCCAGATATAAATCATCCCAACCGTGGCATCTTAGATAATGATAGGTGTGCGTGGAGAATCCTCGTATATATGCCGCACGGACGTAGCGTGATATATCGTTCGAGACCTTCGGAAGGTAGCGGTTAACATTCCTCGCGAATGATAATTCGAAACGAGCTCCGAACCGGTCCGGACCCGCGATTTCCGGACCGCGTTGATGTCCGCGATGACGCGGGCCTGTTCGACGATCGGTTCTTGGCCACAGATATGTGCTCTCTTTGTCGTAAACGGATATTGCGTAAGAGTGATGCTAGGTAAAACGTGAGAATGATCGAGTGAACACATTGAGAAGCAGAAGACGCTTCGACAAGTGGAAAGAGCTAGTGCCTTCTATTACACGTGTACACGAATACACGTGTGCATGTGTATTTAATTCTTTCTTTTTTAACCCTCAACGTTCACACTTCCATGGTAAGAAACAACGTTCACACTGGGGTCCAACAGGAAACTATTGTGAAACTTAAGTTGTAGAAATTTATGAACCTTCTTTAACTCGAGCAGAATAAGAACGAATCATTGCAAAATCATTTTACATCACTTAAAAACTAAAAAAAAAAAATCGCAAACAAAATGAACCTGAAAAATTCCCTTTTTACTTAAAAATTTATAAATTTTTGGAATTTCTACATTTTAAACTAAAAGTTGATGGACATACTCTAGCAATGTGACACTTCAAGAAAAAAAATAGTTTCATAATGGGCATTCCAAAAAATATATTTATTTTGAAATATGAAAAATAATTTTTCAAAAATTGAAATCAGGAAACATCTGTATTTTTTATTACAAAATTATGATAAATCCGGCAAATCTGGTAACAGAAGTAATATTAAATGACATTGAAGCTCAATTTACAAGAAATTAGATATTGAAAATTTCGACCAAAAATACCTTAGGGTCCCCCGGTGAACGTTGAGGGTTAAACACATGTATCGGGTACCCGCGTGTAATACACGAATACACGTATTACACGTGTATTTATTTCACGAACACTTCAAGAATTATGAGAACATATTTTTTCTGAGAAATATAAAAAAAGTGTCGTAGAGATAGAAGAAATATCTATATATGCAAATACATACAATTTGGCACAAGATGTAAGATGCTGTGATAAAAATTTCTTATAGTTAATCGTGTACACGTGTATCTACGGATATCCGTGTTAGATATAACGTGTAGCACGACAACACGTGTCACGTGTACCCGTGTAGTTTAAAACACGGTTCTGACCGGGAGCTCTAGAAAGAGCTGAGAATAAATTGGAGTCGTCGTCGTTTTCTGAGAATCAAGCTGAAATTATAAACTTTCGTCGCCGTTTGCAGGTGACGCAGTTACCGTTGTTGATTCTTATAGATATATGTATACAGTTTCTATAAAAATTAACAACGTTAACTACGTTAGCTGCGAACAGCAACGATGGCGAAATTTTATAAATCCAGCCTCAATCTGTCGTCTCGTAAAGCACTGATGGATTGTTTTAAACGTAATTCATTGTGAACCTAGAAACAGGAACAAGTAGAGTTCCATGGAGAAATTGAGTTGGTATTCCCTGTAAAAGTATAACTCTCTGCGAAGTTCCGAGTTAAGATGGACGTTAGGTAAGAAGCGAATGATTAATCTCGTAAAAATCGATAATCGAAAAAGTTGCGCTCTAATGAGACCAGTGGAAAACAATCTACTCGAATTGAAATCTCTCTCACGATTGAATGGAACGATCGCAGTAGCACGCACATTACGCGGAACGACATTAGGTAGGAGGAGAATGGTGTAGAACGGAAACGGTGACAGGCTGAGTGTAATGGCAAAATTGAGTGATTAGTTCTTACCTGTAATATCATTCCCACAGTTCTCGGTTGAGAGAGGGCCGAGAGAACGGTGTCTCGCGGCATGAGACTTCTCGTCACAGCGGTGCGTGGCCCGCGCTCATAGGCAAATTATCGTAAGCGAATATCGCGTTCGAGTCGGCGCGGAAAGGAGAGGAGATTGTCGAGCGATTATCGAAATTACACGGTGCGCCGTCGTCCCTCCTAGAGGGACGTGCGCGCGTCTCGGAAATGGCGTCTTCCGTTTTTTTTTCAACCTCCCTCTCTCTCACTCTTTCCTCTTCGTCCAATCGTTTCCTCTCGCCATTCCTGCGGCACAATCTCGCGTGGGCGACTTACTAGCGGAAGCAGTACGAGTACGCAGTTGTGATCGAAGCTCGTAACAAGGCCACTGCTGAAAAGACTTCGTTAAATTAAACTCCTCGGATATGTGGAAAAAAATTCGAAGACGGCTTTTTTTTTTTTATAAGTTAGCGATGAAGTACCGGAAAGTTCCTATTAGCCAATGTACCAATCGACAAATAGAAAGTGATGCACGGTATTATCGACATAAAGTAAAATTTCGCGAACGCCAACAAAATAATGCGAAGCGTAGGAAAAATTGCAAAAAAAAAAATCTACAGACGAGATACCTAAACCGGAAGGGGGTTTCTACCGCCGTAGGACAAGCACGGACGGCGAGCGGTAAAATTCGAAGACGGCCTTCTTTTTGATAAGTTAGCGATGAAGTACCGGAAAATTCCTATTAGCCAATGTACCAATCGACAAATAGAAAGTGATGCACGGTATTACGGACATAAAGTAAAATTTCGCGAACGCCAATAAAATAATGCGAAGCGTAGGAAAAATTGCAAAAATAAACCTACAGACGAGATACCTAAACCGGAAGGGGGTTTCTACCGCCGCAGGACAAGCACGGACGGCGAGCGGGAAAAATTCGAAGACTGCCTTCTTTTTGATAAGTTAGCGATGAAGTACCGGAAAGTTCCTATTAGCCAATGTACCAATCGACAAATAGAAACTGATGCAGGGTATTACGGACATAAAGTAAAATTTCGCGAACGCCAACAAAATAATGCGAAGCGTAGGAAAAATTGCAAAAAAAACCTACAGACGAGATATCTAAACCGGAAGGGGGTTTCTACCGCCACAGGACGAACACGGACGGCGAGTGGTAAAATTCGAAGACGGCCTTCTTTTTGATAAGTTAGCGATGAAGTACCGGAAAGTTCCTATCAGCCAATGTACCAATCGACAAATAGAAAGTGATGCACGGTATTATCGACATAAAGTAAAATTTCGCGAACGCCAACAAAATAATGCGAAGCGTAGGAAAAATTGCAAAAAAAACCTACAGACGAGATATCTAAACCGGAAGGAGGTTTCTACCGCCGCAGGACAAGCACGGACGGCGAGCGGGAAAAATTCAAAGACTGCCTTCTTTTTGATAAGTTAGCGATGAAGTATTGGAAAGTTCCTATTAGCCAATATACCAATCGACAAATAGAAAGTGATGCACAGTATTACGAACATAAAGTAAAATTTCGCGAACGCCAACAAAATAATGCGAAGCGTAGGAAAAATTGCAAAAATAAACCTACAGACGAGATACCTAAACCGGAAGGGGGTTTCTACCGCCACAGGACGAACACGGACGGCGAGTGGTAAAATTCGAAGACGGCCTTCTTTTTGATAAGTTAGCGATGAAGTACCGGAAAGTTCCTATCAGCCAATGTACCAATCGACAAATAGAAAGTGATGCACGGTATTATCGACATAAAGTAAAATTTCGCGAACGCCAACAAAATAATGCGAAGCGTAGGAAAAATTGCAAAAAAAACCTACAGACGAGATATCTAAACCGGAAGGAGGTTTCTACCGCCGCAGGACAAGCACGGACGGCGAGCGGGAAAAATTCAAAGACTGCCTTCTTTTTGATAAGTTAGCGATGAAGTATTGGAAAGTTCCTATTAGCCAATATACCAATCGACAAATAGAAAGTGATGCACAGTATTACGAACATAAAGTAAAATTTCGCGAACGCCAACAAAATAATGCGAAGCGTAGGAAAAATTGCAAAAATAAACCTACAGACGAGATACCTAAACCGGAAGGGGGTTTCTATCGCCGCAGGACAAGCACGGACGGCGAGCGGAAAAAATTCGAAGACTGCCTTCTTTTTGATAAGTTAGCGATGAAGTACCGGAAAGTTCCTATTAGCCAATGTACCAATCGACAAATAGAAAGTGATGCACGGTATTACGGACATAAAGTAAAATTTCGTGAACGCCAACAAAATAATGCGAAGCGTAGGAAAAATTGCAAAAAAAAACCTACAGACGAGATATCTAAACCGGAAGGGGGTTTCTGCCGCCGCAGGACAAGCACGGACGGCGAGCGGAAAAAATTCGAAGACTGCCTTCTTTTTGATAAGTTAGCGATGAAATACCGGAAAGTTCCTATTAGCCAATGTACCAATCGACAAATAGAAACTGATGCACGGTATTATCGACATAAAGTAAAATTTCGCGAACGCCAACAAAATAATGCGAAGCGTAGGAAAAATTGCAAAAAAAAACCTACAGATGAGATATCTAAACCGGAAGGAGGTTTCTACCGCCGCAGGACAAGCACGGACGGCGAGCGGGAAAAATTCAAAGACTGCCTTCTTTTTGATAAGTTAGCGATGAAGTACCGGAAAGTTCCTATTAGCCAATGTACCAATCGGCAAATAGAAAGTGATGCACGGTATTATCGACATAAAGTAAAATTTCGCGAACGCCAACAAAATAATGCAAAGCGTAGGAAAAATTGCAAAAAAAAACCTACAGATGAGATATCTAAACCGGAAGGGGGTTTCTACCGCCGCAGGACAAGCACGGACGGCGAGCGGGAAAAATTCAAAGACTGCCTTCTTTTTGATAAGTTAGCGATGAAGTATCGGAAAGTTCCTATTAGCCAATATACCAATCGACAAATAGAAAGTGATGCACGGTATTACGGACATAAAGTAAAATTTCGCGAACGCCAACAAAATAATGCGAAGCGTAGGAAAAATTGCAAAAAAAACCTACAGACGAGATATCTAAACCGGAAGGGGGTTCTACCGCCGCAGGACAAGCACGGACGGCGAGCGGGAAAAATTCGAAGACTGCCTTCTGGTTGATAAGTTAGCGATGAAGTACCGGAAAGTTCCTATTAGCCAATGTACCAATCGGCAAATAGAAAGTGATGCACGGTATTACGAACATAAAGTAAAATTTCGGGAACGCCAACAAAATAATGCGAAGCGTAGGAAAAATTGCAAAAAACCTACAGACGAGATACCTAAACCGGAAGGAGGTTTCTACCGCCGCAGGACAAGCACGGACGGCAAGCGGGAAAAATTCGAAGACTGCCTTCTTTTTGATAAGTTAGCGATGAAGTACCGGAAAGTTCCTATTAGCCAATGTACCAATCGACAAATAGAAACTGATGCACGGTATTACGGACATAAAGTAAAATTTCGCGAACGCCAACAAAATAATGCAAAGCGTAGGAAAAATTGCAAAAATAAACCTACAGACGAGATATCTAAACCGGAAGGGGGTTTCTACCGCCACAGGACGAACACGGACGGCGAGTGGTAAAATTCATAGACGGCCTTCTTTTTGATAAGTTAGCGATGAAGTACCGGAAAGTTCCTATTAGCCAATGTACCAATCGACAAATAGAAACTGATGCACGGTATTACGGACATAAAGTAAAATTTCGCGAACGCCAACAAAATAATGCGAAGCGTCGGAAAAACTGTAAAAAAAAAACCTACCGACGAGATATTCCCGAAAGGGGATTTTTACCGCCGCAGGACGAGCCCGGACGGCGAGCGGGAAAAATTCGACGAAGATAAAAAGAGATGGAAAAAAAGCGCGGACCATTACGAGAATGCCCCGTTAAGGAGTCTTAGCGAGGAGTCGCGTAAATTCCGGCAAATCCGGCCAGTCTGGAAAAAGAGGGCCTGAGTTACTGGCTCGTTTGGAGGTGTATGAGAGGCAGAGGAAGGAGAGAAGGAAGGAGAAAGTCGCACGGGGCCACGCGGCGGAAGGAAGCGCAGCTTGGGACGATCGAGAGACCCTCGGCTTCTACTACCCTTAACGACCTTCTTTCTCATCCTCCACCACCCTGCTCTCCCTCCTTCTCTTCTTCCTCTTTGCGCGTGGCAATAAAGATCTGGATTAAATCCGATTCGCCCTCCAGTAGACGCTGGCCACCTAACGCATAAACGGAGGTAGTGCAGGCGTGTGTGTGCGCGCGCGCATGCGCAAGTGCGTCACTGGTACGGTGCCTCTGGTTGCACCGGAGGCGGCCTGCGCGTCGCGCTCGCCAACCTCCGCGGGGCGAACTCAATAAACGGCAACCGGCGAGGCCAGAGCCCGAGCAAATTTATCCGTGTAACAGGCGTTTTACTCCTGACACAATATATTATTACACCCGCCTGGCCTTTACGCGCCGTGCGCCGTTTTCTTCCGCTCGGTAGCTCCGCCAGAGAGAGTCACTCCGTCTTCTCTCTTCTCTTCCTTCTTCTTACACTTCTTACTCCTCTTATTCTTCTCCTTCCTCCTCCTACGACGTCGCTACCGGCTTCTCCACTTGTTCGTCTTCTCTCCTCCCTCCAACAGTTCCACCTATGCAAGTTACCCCGTTTCACGTGCTCGCTACACGAGCATACGTGTACCAAGCGCGTACTATATTTTACCGGCTCGCGTGCGTAACTATGCGCGTTTCGTGTTCACGTCGAACCTCTTCCCGTCTGGAATCTTTAGATTCTTTCTTGCTCGTTGGAGCGTCTGTCCGTGGTGCTTTGCTTCCTGCTAATTCTTACTGGCTTTGTTGGTCTCGTTTTCGCGATTGACAGGGTGAATGAGAAAAGAAGGATTAATTATACGGTATGGTATTGTGTGTTATCGATTCAATGAGCAGAACGCGTTTTGGGGTGGTAGAGAGAGGATGGTTTGGACCGGGTAGTCGGATATCAGAGAACCATCTGAGTCTAAAGTTACTGTTTATATTGGTTAATATTTATCCTGGGATGGGTATCGCGATAAACGCGAAATTTCAACTTTTTTCTGCTTACTCGCCTTGCATTCTTTCACCGCGCGTCTTCGAGCGATTGTAACAGGCTGGGTTAGAACGCTTGATTTTCTTCGTACTGTGTCGAGGAGAGACAAACCGTCCTCGTCATTTATTTATTTTAACCGCGCATAGGGCACTACACAAATCAGTGCCTTCTAACGATTATTAATTAGGTGCTAGTGATAATTGAGCCGTTCAGTGCACAACTCGATTAACTCCATAAATTATGTTAAAAATTATGTTACAGATATAAAAAGTAGGGACTTAACACTAGATTGCCCGAACATTTTCTATGAACACGATTTCCCATTTGAACCAGTCAAATTGACTGGTTTCGGGCAATCTAGTGTTAATCAACTGCTTCGATGCTTAAATTTATGAAAAATGCAAAAAGTGGAGTTAGTCGGTTTGTCAAGTGAGCGGCTCAATTAGGCCTTTCGGGTGGGATTAGGTACGTGTAATCCTTACACGATTAATGAAAAAAGGAACAGAGAAATTCTTTTGTTACAGCGACTTATCAGGAACGTAGAAATGTTTGCGCGCCACCGAGGAAACGGCAGTTTTGAGAATAGCATTGCGCCTTGCATTCTTTCACGGCGCGTCTTCAAGCAGTTGTAACAAGATGGGTTTGAAATATTTATTTTGTACTTCGTGCTTCGTTCTATGTCGTGATTTATTTATGTTAATCGCACATGGGGCGCCACACAAACCAGCGCCTTCTAACGATTATTAGGTGCTACTGATAATTGATCCGTTCAGTGCACAAATCGATTAACTCCATAAATTATGTTCAAAATTATGTTAGAAATATAAAAAGTAGGGACTTAATCAAGTGCTTCGATGCTTAAATTTATGAAAAATGCCAAGAGTGCTCAATTAGCCTTTTCAGGTGGGATTAGGTACGTGTAACCCTTACACGATTAAATAAAAACAAGTGGTCGGCACGATCGTCGGGTGCTCGCGCTTCGCGCTCGCCTTACCGGGTGCAGAAAAGCTTCGCTTCCTGCCATAGGCACGACCGCGTAACTCACGTTTCCATACTTGAATTTCCGATAATTTTGAAACGGTTGAAGATGGCGGTACATAAAATTTCGTGGCACCAAATGGGTATATACTCGATGTTCATCCCAAATTTTGTTCGGATCCGTTCAGTCGTTTTGCCGGAATATTGGACTAAAGATTTGAATTAGCGGCCATTTTTGATTCGGCCAATCAAAAAATTTGAAAATTTCCAGAAATTGTCATTGTGTACGTGTACATGTATGTGTAAAATTTTATCGGGATCCAATGAATAGTACCAAAGATATGAATTTTTCGATATTTGAATTTGCCGCCATTTTGTACCGGTTCAAGATGGCGGCTCACAAACCTTATTGTGAACTCACAGTAATGTACTTGATTTTTGTGCCAAATTTCGTCCCGATCGGTTTAGCCGTTTTTCCGAAATCGAGGATATACACGGACACACACACACACATGAACGATTTTCAGGATGGCGATTGCATAAGTCACTCTCTTAACGGTCGTGCCTAAAAAAGGAACAGAGAAGTTCTTTTTGTTACAACGACTCATCAAGAACGTAAAAATGTTTGCGCGCCACCGAGGAAACGGCAGTTTTGAGAATAGCATTGCGCCGCGGAGATACCTGCGGATAGAAATAAGAAAGTGTGCGGCTCTCTAAACGCGAGGCTCGCGATAGGATCG
This sequence comes from Tiphia femorata, assembly GCA_944319695.1. Classification (NCBI taxonomy): domain Eukaryota; kingdom Metazoa; phylum Arthropoda; class Insecta; order Hymenoptera; family Tiphiidae; genus Tiphia; species Tiphia femorata. The sequence continues at coordinate 8,006,872 of OX090899.1, forward strand.
CTCGGGTTCTTGCGCGCCCGTGCCCGTCGTTAAGTGCGCGAGGACGCGGGGCTCCCCGATAACGCCTTCGATTTCTTCGAAAGGAGGAAGGAAGGTGAACGTCGCCAGGTTCGGTCCCGATAGAATCGCGCGCGAGGCGTTGATTCTCGCGGTTAACGCGCTCCCACCGCCGAGCGACACTTTACGCGGTGATTCTCAGATTTGAAGTCACCCTCCCGCGAATACTCGTGCCGACCAACGTAAACTTTATGCGACTGTCGGTCAGAGATTTTTTATTCGTCGATTCTTTACGACGAACGAAAGGGTAAATTATTGTCCTTAGGGTGAATCTCCGCGTCTGGTTTTATCTCGTGGTAACGAGAACCGCGCGAAGAGAAACGAGGATGTTTTGCAGGCAGGTGCGGAAGGTACTCGGTAAGTGGCGCGCGTTAGTTTAGAGTAAATTGTAGGACGTAAAAATAGGGGTGGAAGATTTAATATCGCTGGAAACTCGCAACGCGAGGTTTAGAGGACGGGAAATAAGAATAGAATAGAATACACTGAGAGAAAAAAATGGTTGGGTTTACTATAATCTCACTATATTTTATAGTTAGATTTGGCGTCAACCATATTTTTATAGTTCACTAACCTAATCCTAACCATACAAAAGATAGTAGAATGAACGATTTGTACAAATGGTTATATTATTAAGTGTTACCTTTGCTCTTGTTACCATATGCATAGTAAAATGTGCTATGTGACTATAGTTAGTTCTATCACTATGTATGAAATATTCTGGTAATATTAACTATATAAAATAGTTATTTTTCTTACCATTATATATTTTCAACCGTACTATATTTTTAGTTGAAATAACCATAATTTTTGGTAAAAACATAATATAGTTGGTTATACTATGCCTCTATCGTAATTATTACCGACATCATGGTAACATTTACCATAAATATGATATTTCCAACTATAATTTTGTTACTATGCTATTATAGTTAGATATATCATATACTTTTCTCTCAGTGTAGAATAGAATAGAATATATAATACTATAAAAATAAGGGGAGTAAAGTGAAGATCTTTGAGGCGTGTGAACGACCGTGAATGTGTGTCATAATTTCGTGGAAAAGGATAGTCATGGATAATAAACCAATAATCTTTTAAGCTACGCGAGTTGAGCTTTAACTTTATCTATCAGGTCAGTCCATTACTTCGTGCGCATTAATAACATTGCTATTACGTAATTAATAGCGTACATCGTAATTACATGCTACATCTCGTTTTTAGCAAACCAAACATTGCGTAGGGATCATGGGATATTTCGTTTGCATACGCAATAAATAGATATATAAAAAATATATAGTATTATTTAAGAATACTTTATATGAATATAATACCAAATGTGAATTAAAAAAGTGCATATAGGTATGCATCGTATAAAGCGTTTCTGGAGCGTGCAAATATGTCCGAGCCCTGGAAGCACGTTGAGTGCGCAGAGCGCCGTACGCAATGTGTTAATGCGCACGGTTCTGGACTGACCTGATAGAATCACGTTTGATTCTATTTCCACTGATTCTATTAGACATTAATCCTATTAACCTACTGGATATCTTATGCGCATCCTATTCACGGCATTAACCCGTCAAATTCTAATTTCTCCCGACAATCTACGGTCTACCTTCATTCTCGCGAGACAGAGGAAACTAACGTTGATATAAGTGAACGCATCGTGATCGTTCCACGCGATTGACTGTGGCGGTTCAACATTAACTAAGCGTAACTCGGAGAAATATGGGTGTACGCGTAAACGGAGGATAATAAACGGCGGGCGAGAGCGTCGTAAAAAGGTTTTTTGTCTCGGCGCCCCATTTTCCTTACCAGCTTCGCAAGACGCGACGAGAACTCGCGCGTTCTTCAAGCGAGACTTTACACTTCATCGTCGACTGAGAACGGGATTGGACGAGGATCTCTCGACGGTGTTTATCGAAATTTACGCGACTTAAAAGTTGTTTGAAGACTACTCGAGAACACTCGGCGTCTCCTACTTTTTCACCCGTGTTGCCATTTCTTTTTTCTCCTACCCTAGTTCTTCCGTCCTACTATCTTAGACAAGGACCAGCCTTTCGGATATTTTTAATCAATGAAGAATGCCTTCTTGCTGGACTTTAATCGACAGTTCATTTTATGGAAGGTTACTTTTGCCAATCTTTCATCGGACACGCCAGATCAGTGGAAGTTAAGCCTTTGCACTCGAGGTATTTTTCGCGTGGATGAACCAGCAACTCGAGACGTTCCGCAGCATATTTGGTGAATTTCTTATCTCTAATTTAAAATGATTATTTTTCAAAGATACCAAGCATAGATAGTCACTGCCACGCATCGAATTTTCGCATCAAACCAATTGGTGAGCGAGAGTCACCTCTCGAGTTGCGGTTTCAAATCATGTGGTGAGTGAGAGTCACCTCTCGAGCGCAAAGGATTAAAATCAGAGGGAAAATTTCGCGTGGAAATCGTAAAGATTCGGACCTCCTCGAACGTGACGGGGCGCTCGATAGATCGACCGTATCGAGAGACTTACCGCGAGTAGGTTCGGTAACGTGATGTAACTCGATTTGTTCGCTGTTACGCATTTACATATCCTTAGACGATTATCGCTTAACTATCGTCACGCGCACGTGACTCATGGCTATTACACGAGTTGCGCCGATCACTGAGCAGACTCGCTCGTACTTCTTTACAAATTGTTTCTTTCGACAATCACTCGCGCCGGCAGCCGTGACTTTTTGCGTATCACGCTTTATCGTCGCACTGAGAGAAAAGTATATGATATATTTAACTATAATGGCACAGTAACAAAATTATAGTTGGAAATATCAAATTTATTGTAAATGTTACGATAATGTCGGTAATGATTACGATAGAGGCATAGTATAACCAACTATATTATGTTTTTACCCAAAATTATGGTTATTTCAACTAAAAATGTAGTATGGTCGAAAATATATAATGGTAAGAAAAATAACTATTTTATATAGTCAATATTACCAGAATATTTCATACATAGTGATAGAACTAACTATATTCACATAGCACATTTTACTATGCACATGGTAACAAGAACAAAGATAATAGTTAATGATATAACCATTTGTATGAATCGTTCATTCTACTATATTTTCTATGGTTAAGTGAACTATAAAAATATGTTTGACGCCAAATCTGACTATAAAATATAGTGAGATTATAGTAAACCCAACCATTTTTTTCTCTCAGTGTACGTTTCTACCCTAAATTATGGTTATTTCAGCTAAAAATATAGTACGGTTGAAAATATATAATGGTAAGAAAAGTAACTATTTTATAGAGTTAATATTACCAGAATATTTCATACATAGTAATAGAACCAACAACTATATTCACATTTTACTATACATATGGTAACAAGAACAAAGGTAATAGTTAATAATATAACCATTTGTATAAATCGTTCGTTCTACTATCTTGTATGGTTAAGTGAACTATAAAAATATGTTTGACGAGATTATAGTAAGCCCAACAATTTTTTTCTCTCAGTGCGTAATTTCAATTTAACCTCGTTCGATTACGAATCCTCGCGCACTCTCTCCCTTCTCGGTTTTTCCGCGTCTCGAAAATCACCGCACCGTTCGCCCGGATCTCACAGAATTTCTCTCGCAATGTAACCTGGTCATTTGTTTCATTCTCTGAAACTCGTCGCGGAAGGAATTTGAAGATTCCAATCGCGAGCGCGGAACCACGAGGAATTTCGACAATGCGATGGAACACGCGCGCGCACATTATCCACGGGATCGCCACTTGCAATTAAGCCGTCGCTAATGACCGAAAAGATCCACGTTGCCGATAAGAAATAAATCAGAAACAATTTTCTGCGTCGTTGTCGCGAGCAACGACGACGATTTCCTCGTCCCGGTGTTCGTCACGGTGGCTTTCTAATGACGCCTGCGATACGTCCCAGAGGTTTCACCTTTGAAATTATTACGGTGGAATCGCGATCGTCCGAACTGGATACGTCAGGTTTTCAGTAGGGCGTGGAAATGTTTATCGCCCCCAGTGGCTACCGTGAAAATAATTCTCCAGACTCCTCCTTACCCACGGAGGACAAACGCGATGGGGAAAGTTCGTGGGAACCTGCGTGACTCGTTTCTCATCTCTCGACGAGATACTCGATCGAACCAGCGTCCTTTACTACTCGAAGACAATTCAATGTCGATTAAATAATGGAATTAAATAATTCACCATGAATGGGACGAACATTCATTTCTTCCGAAGCATTGTTAATTTTAATATCGGTTCTCTTATCACGTAGTTCTATTTCTATGCGTCTTCCACTACAGATGTAAGATGAGATAGGGTAAGTGCATCGTCGTGACGAAATTTTCTAAAATATGGATTTTTCTATTATTTATTTTTTTTAAACGACTGTATAGTAAGGTGAGCAGAGGCAAGTACATACACAAAAATTCGAAATTTGTACTTACTCTCCTTCCGCAAGCTTCAAAATTTGTATGCAAAATGGAAGCTTTGACAACATGACTTTCAATTGTACTTTATAGATGCACAAGGTCGTTTAAAAACAAAATAAATAATAAAAAAAAGCATACTTTAGAAAATTTCGTCTCGACGGCGCGCTTACTTCGAGGCTGCACTTACAATTAGCCCAACTGACCTTAATTCGTACTCGCGACCGTACTTCGTACGAATGTACAATCCTACTGCTTTCCACTTTCAAAATGTTCACTTTAACCCATAAGCGAATAAAATAGTAAGGAAATAGTACTTTGTCCCATAAGTTTCTTTCGCGCCACCCTAAGAATGTCTGTAACTGGCCATGTTTATATAAACATGCAGGCTTATCTATTAGCCGTCTATGTCATCGGTTTCAGTCGTCCCAGAGCTCTTTTAAAGTACGTTTCGTTGGTGACACAGTCTCCTTTAAAACTTTTTCTACACCGTTCAAGATGGATAGCCACAGGAAGTATTTGCAACATGTTATGTTTCATTGTTGTAAAAATGGTAATAGCGCCAAGGATACTGCAGACAAGAATTGTACCGCTTACGGGAGTGATGCTACGACTATTACACCCATCTGCAATTTGTTTAATTCCTCGAGGAATATTTTGCAAGTAAGCCCCAACAATCTTAGGAATAAGGAATAATGTGGTTTCTTGAGAAATGGAAGAAGGTTATAAAGCAGAACGGTTCATAATATAACATAATAAATCAATCTTAAACAACAAATATCCTGAATTTTGTTTCCTATCAAGAAAAGAAAAAGAAACTTATGGTACAACCTAATAGTAGGAAAAGAAGAGCAGAAGAGAAAAAAATCGCGTACCACGTGAGCCCAAAGGTGGTAGCCCGAATCCCACAGTCTCTTCCAGTCTCGATTCTCATCGATCATCGATCCCAAACCGTTCGACTCTCTCTCGCATTCTCTCTCCGCTCCCGTACGTTTACATCCCTAGAAGTACCTGGCTTGAACGAGGAGCATTGTTCCAGCCACTTTCCGAATCGACTATTCGACGAGTTCCGAGCGAGCAACGTAAACACACGCGGATACAACCGTTAACCTTTTGGCGTCCTACTTGGCGGAGCCGTGGCTCCTCTCCGGTGTGTATCCCTACCATTCCAGGCAGGAGGCGGTGTTTACATCTGAATATGACTCATAGATTCGCGGGGCCAATAACGAATTACAAATCTCGCCTCTGAGCTCTCGCTCGAAAGCGGCCGCTCTCTGGTAAGAGGTCCCAACTCGAAACACCATGGAACATCGGTGTTCTCCGATTATTACCTTCGTGTTCTCAACGGTGAGATTTGCCGGTTCGTACGTGGGTGGCGGCTGAGGTACCGTAGACGGTGAAAATGTCGCTTTTAACGTCGCCGCGAGTTCGAAAAGCGAGAGATGAAATCGAGGATAATGCGTTGACCTGTTGAGTACTCGGAGGGCCAGCCGGTAATTTATGAGACGTATAATGTTTGTAATGATAAAGGAATGGACGGTTCGTGTGGGAATGCGGTAAATTGAATACGGATGGAATAGGACGCTGCCTGCTAAGGTGATCGATGTCTCGAGATTAGGGATAGGCAGAAGCGGATAAGATAATGATGACGAAGATGATATACTTCTCGTTTGGCTCCCATGTCTGTTGCTCACTTGAAAAATTTTCTTTGAATTCTCGTCCTTCCTACCATCGTGTAATCTAAATATCATCTACGCGATTGAGGTGACTAATAGTCGGTTTAGTTTTTGTAGAAAGTAACGAGTGATCCATCCACGGTGATAACCACGTGAATGCCAAATTATTTCGATTTGCAAACGTGTCAACTTTCGTTCTTACGAAGGACCATGTATGTACCATTCTAAACAGATGTCGGATTCTGCGATAGGATCTCGCAATGATAAAAAAAAAATCTCGTTTCACCGTAACCGACAACTGAATTTTCCAAAAATAATCTCACTTTCTCCCAAATCACAAAATATCGATTTCAATTCAAGATATATGGAATGAAACGAATACTCTATGACGTTGACAACATAATCTGACTAACTGATTTGGGGACTTCTTTACCATTAACCACTCACGTGGTTATCACCCTAAATAGATCACTGTCTATTATATTTTGTAATAAGGAGAATTATCGTGGAACGCCAGCTCGAATGAAGTTTTCGGATCATAAGAATTCGAAGGATTGATAATCGGTGGTTCTCCATCTCTTGCATTTTCTCTCGAGCCATGAGTAAGCTCGCTAGATCGGATTCTATCCACGGCCAAATGGAATACTTCATTGACACCTGCAGGACGCGCGCTGTCTTGCGTCGGCCTATACCCCTGGGCGCGTTACGCAGTTATCTGCCTGCTATGCTTCACCGAGGCATGTATTTAAACATGAGCCTCTCTATCCGTCATAGCGCGTGAACCGCTATGCGCGAGGGTGCACACGAGCACGAGCAGCAGCGCGGTGCCTTTCCACGTTACGCGAACGCGCGAATGTTTAAATATTGCCTCCGTGGGGCGTGGAACCTGTTAACCGGTTCGAGTGGGCGGCACAACCGCGGGCTGCGGCATTCGAGACTTGCACAGGTCTCGTTGCGTATCGATACCGATCCCAAAGGGCCGGAAGATGAACGTTGAACAAGCCAGTTTGCCAGATAAACTCACACGGATCTCACGTTTTTCAGCATCCAAAAGAATGTTTGATAGTCGCTCGATATTAATCCCTTAACAGTGTAGCGAAAGTAAGCCTTACTTACCACCAGTACTGAGTTTCATAATAATCGAATAAACTTTTATTTTGCGGTCGCCATTTTGGATCTGCCATTTTGAATTTTGAAATTCTGATATCATATTCGAATTCAGCGACCTCAAAACCCGTAGGATACCATATTCATACAAATCGTACAAGGATCAATTGGTTTTTTTCAGATGTGCATATATGCTACATACACTGTTAAGGGGTTAGTATTTTGCCGATTGGTCACGAGTATACTTCTCGGTGCATCATTGTTCATGTACTTCGCAAGTTTCAAAGGACTTTATAACAGCGCTCTGTATTGTATTCTTAGTGAAATGTTTTCACTTTATATTCAACAACAGAGAAACAGCGGGTTACACGAGTTAGTTTTGACTCACCGGTCAGTATAAGATCTTACATGTCGATCGACGGAAATATCAGGATCTCAATCAAGACGATTCGTGAACCGACAAGCCCGTGTGTTAGATGGAAATCCCAGAAGACGAATCTTCATTGAACTCTCTAGATATAATTAGCTCGAGTAACTTTTAGATTGTATGTACACCGAAAGTTTGTTTACTCGACAATATTGCTTTCTCTACCTCGTGAACAATTCTGACGAAGCTTCTTTCTGGAAGGAAGGAAAACTCGAACCTATAGAAGGAAAATGATTTATGATCTCGAAGCAAGGGCTAGCGCGACCAAACCCATCACCAATTACCGATCTCCATTGACATTTGCCGGATCCGTCGAATGAAGCTTATCACGATCGAAAGGAAGAAACGACAGCCGTGAACTTTCGCGAGTGGCGCACTCGATATGCATCTCCTGGACGATCGAAGATAGCCCACAGGCTGGTGAGTCGCGTCGACTCCAACTGAGAATCGAGTGGAATCGAGAGAGCCGATTCCAATGGGATAAACGATCGTTCGAGAATCGATTGGAAGGAATAGAGAGGAGGGGATGGCGATAAAGCTCGCGAGATAATGGCACCCTTTGTTCGTCCGCGAACCATCGCGTGGATTCGATCGTCCAGAATTGCCGATCTTTCCTTCTTCCATCTCTCTTATTCTCTCCTTCTCTCTCTCCATCTCTACTTAGCATCTTCGTATGCGCGTGGTAGAGAAGCTTCTCTCTAATCGAGAGAAGAATAGAAAAAGTGTCCGCTTATCGGAAAACAATGCTTTATTATGCCTCATTATCGGCACGGTGATCGGGATAGGTAGGCACACCGCTTAATGATCCTTGGAACAATGAACTAATTGCTTCTATAAGGGACGCGTGCGTCGCGTCGAGAAAATTCACGTGGTAATGGCGCAATGTTTCTGTGAGAGTAGAATAGTCGACGATACCAACGGCATATTCGCGAGCTACGACGTGCCGCATTAAATGCCATAATTCGCGTCGGCGAATGGACTCGCGCCTAAAGCTAACCGCGCGAGAGGGAATTCTTCGCGCGAACGGTAAAAGAGGTCCCTTCGATATTCCTCGTGGCTCCGGTACCTACGATTTCCTCGTTCCAGAAATGTTTCGTCGAGAGACAAAATTTCTCGAGTATTCGCGGAGTTGTTCGGTCGTGTGCGAGTCCAGGAGAGCCGAGAATCAAATTCCGTGAGATCCTTCGACTCGAAAAGGCACGACAGCGGAGAGAAGCAAGCACGTAACAATCTTAACAGAGGAAGAAATTCACCTACCGGCCTCTGTGTCTCGATTCCTGCACCTGCCAGCATTCGTTCTCTGTCTCTCTTTCTCTCTCTTCTCTCTCTCTCTCTCTCTTGCTTCCACTCACTCTACACTGTAGCCAAGTGCCGTCCACGGATTATAGTTGTCCGCCCGCCTACGAGATCCGATCCTGTAGCTCCGAGATGATTGGTACCGGTGGTACACACTCCGGTACACGCAGCCGATATTAGCATAACACGATCTAATCGATGCTGGCCTCTCGTATTATGCGACTTCGCCTCGCTCTCGTTCGTGCCGTCGTCGTCCTGCACGACGTACCCGCCACACCATCGAGCCTGAAATATATTCCCAACTCTCACGGGTACGCTTACGCGTCCGGTAAGCGCGTTGGTGGAGAGAATTTGTGGCCGTGATAATGGAGAGACAATGATAAGAGCGATAAGTAAATTGATAATAACCGCGGTGAATATTTATCGAGACGGAAAAACGATATTTATTTCGTTAACGAAGATAAAAGATGGAAATTCACCCGTGCATATATGATAAGTGCGAAAGGAAACGTTTCTCGACGTAGCTTTGAAAGAATCATTTCACGTTTTATATACACTTGATAATCGTGTCTTGCTACGAGTTAATACGCTCGAATTGCGTATATGGTTTGTATGAAATTGGTATGACGCAATCGTTACAGGAAGATACTTGTTTTACAAACAAACGTTTACTTCGACGTGTGGATACTCTCGCCAAGGCTAGACGTACGAACTATTAGAAACCGCATCGATCAATCTTGCATCGATGCGATTACTGAAATCGAAAACATTCTTGATTTCATACGTTCTTGGTATCACGACTAAAAATCACTTATAGGGACTTCACGAAGAAAGTTAACGTCTAAAGTTTATTTTACAAGAACGAAGTACAAAAGTTTTCAAATAGTTTTATAAATAATAGCCCAGAATTCCTCGTGCAAAGCGGCACCTCACCGATGCAGAATTAATCGATCTAATTAACTTTACAAGCATCGACTGCCAGATCGCACACTGAAAGAAAAGTATATGATATATCTAACTGTAATGGCATAGTAACAAAATTATGGTTGGAAATGTCAGTTTCGTGGTAAACGTACTTTGATGCATAGTATAAGCAACTATATTTTTTTTTCCCCCTCAATTTATGGTTATTTCAACTAAAAATATAGTATGGTTAAATATATATAGGTAATCGTAAGGAAAGTAACTATTCTATATAGTTAATATTACCAGAATATTTCATATATAGTAATAGAACTATAACTATACTCACATTTGACTATACATACGATAACAAGAACAAAGATAATAGTGAATGATATAACCATTTGTATAAATCGTTCATTGCACTATATTTTCTATGGTTAAGTGAACTATAAAAATACGTTTGACACAAAATTAACTATAAAATATAGTGCGGTCATAGTAAACCCAATAATTTTTTTTTCTCTCAGTGCACGAAATACTTTACGCTTCCACGTCTTCGGCTAGAGCCAATCATAACGATCACGAAAATCGTGGTGGTATTTTGCAATTAATGGTATCGTGCCCCGCGTTACGAAGCCGGGTTCCATACATCGCGTACCATATATGTCACACGTGAGACATGACACATCGCAGTGCCCACACAAGTGTGTTCGTAACACGATGAGAAATCGTGAAGCGACGAAGGTTGACAGCGAAAGCGACGTACGGCGGCCGGGAGAAAGGATTTTTGAGTCGCGGAACTGAATTGACTTAACGGAATGTTGCTCAGCCGATACACCATGCACCAGAGTCATCTAATTGAAGCCTGAGATTGATTTTGGTCTCCTTGCTCGCGGACCCTGATACCGTCTCCACCCTGTTTACGGAATCCCATACCGTACGGTTGCACTCGGATTGAATTCCGTTTAGTTTCGAGGACACGTGAAATTAGACGACCGAGGCTCTTAGCGGATCGGTTACAGGAAACGGCCGAGAGGAGAATGGATTGTCGCTCCTGGACATCTAACGACTTCTTGGTACCGCTGTTTCCTGAAATTGTTAATTAGACACCCTCGTGGATACGATCGGCGAATTCATTCGCATGTGAATACGAGGTAGGGACCGACGTAGTCGATAATTACGACGTAACGAGATTCTAAAGTGGAAAGTGCGCGAAACTATTGGGTCAGCGTGAGGCATGGAATTAATACGTCATTTCTGAAAGCGTGACTAACCCTTTCGGCACGTTTTCCGAGATCTATGTAACAGCCTCGACGTTCCCGCGCGCTTCGACGTCGCGACGCGCATGACTCGATCGTCCACGAGCTCTTAACACTCCGAGGGTACGTCCCACCGTTAATTATCATGCTCATCGATTATGGTAATTACACGCAGGACGATTGTCCAATGTTGAATTTGACAGATCCATCGACTCTCTCGATCACGGATGTCGGGCTCTTTACATCTTCATTCTTCGGCGCGAGGGTTAAACAAAGGCTCGGCCCACCAACTTGGTAGAACTCGAATTTTACCTATAACGCGATTTTTATCTCCTATTTAACCTCGATCCCGAAGATCGATGCCACCGGAGGTCTCGAGGTCGAAAAGAAATTTAGAAATCACTTCCTTCTTTCCACGTCCCATTTTCCGTCTCATCTATCCTTCTAACACAATTCTTTTCTTTTTTAAGCTTCTCCTACTTCTTAAACGTACCTCCTACTATCGTTCGCGAACAGTTTACACGTATAAGTCGCAAATTACACGTCTTATGGGTGCACCGCGCGGGCCCGCGCTCGCGTCCAGAGTAAATATTTAATAACTATAATCAAGGAACGGTGGTTGGCATTATAATTTTCCTTCTACCATTTCGCTTCTGCCTATTGCCGTTGGTGGCATTCTCGTACCGCCCCGCGCGCGCAGGTGTGTTCCAGTCACGCTACGCGGATCGAGAGAGAAACGTCGAGAGAGGTAATGAGAAGAGAAGAGAGAGAGAGAGAGAGAGGGAGAGAGGTGGAAGAGAGGGGTAGGAACAATAACGAGAGAATAGAATAGCATGTTGCTGTACCGAGTAGATGGTAAAAGGTTCGTGGTGGTAGTTGAACGGCGAACGGACGCGTGGAAGCGGCGAACGACGTGGTAATAACAGCGTTCCAAGTCAATAGAAACGAATTCCAATCGCGATAATTTCGTTTCGTAATTAATCGAGGATACCCGGGGCCTTTAATGGCCGTCACGTGGTTGGGTACCGATGCGCCTTTTAGTGGCCTCGTCGACCCCGTGATCCTTCTCTTTGCTTTCCGAGGGTCCACAAATTTTCGTGAAAGTCTTGCGCTACGTTGAAACGATCTTGAAGAAAGCGCGCCAATTCTTCGTTTGGTTGTTTCTATTGCAAGTACGCTTCCAAAGTACTCTTTAGGTTCTTCTTGCTCTGTAAGGGTCCAGAAATTTTCGTAAAAGTCTTGTGCTACGTTGAAACGATCTTGAAGAAAGCGCGCGAATTCTTCGTTTGGTTCTTTATATTGCAAGTATGCTTCCAAGGTACTCTTTGGGTTCTTCTTGCTCTTGAAGGATCCAGAAATTTTCGTAAAAGTCTTATGCTACATTGAAACGATCTTGAAGAAAGCGCGCGAATTCTTTTGGTCTGGAAGGATCCAGAAATTTTCGTAAAAGTCTTGTGCTACGTTGAAACGATCTTGGAGAAAGCGCGCGAATTCTTCGTTGGGCTGTTTCTATTGCAAGTGCGCTTTCAAGGTACTCTTTGGGTTCTCCTTGCTCTTGAAGGATCCAGAAATTTTCGCGAAAATCTTCAGATTACGTAGCAAACTCCTGAAGAATTTGCGTCAATTATTCCTATTTTTCGTACGCTTTCATGATACTCTTCGTATTCTCACTGCTCTCAAAGAATCCACAAATTTTCGTGAAAGTCTTTCGCTACCTACGTTGAAACGATCTCGAAGAAAGCGCGCCAATTCTTCCTTCCCCTCTATCTATGACTAATAATTCTTCCACGGCACTCTCCGTATTCTCTTTGCTCTCGAAGGGTCCAGAAATTTTGAAGATGCCACCTATTACAAGCACGCTTCCCGTGGCTGTTGAAACATTTTTTTTCTCCTCCTCGTCCCTCGTCCCATTATCCGCGAACTTCGCGCTACTCTCGTGAGCACACCCACGTACACGCACACTTTGTTTAATTCGCCATAGAAATGCACGATGGTCAATGTTAGGTATGTGTGTGTGCAAGCGCGTACGCGTGTGGTACTCACGCATACCGGTGCACACGCCAGCCAACTCGTACGATCGACTTTAGTCCCGTTATCTTGAACCCTCTGGACCGGACTCTCTTTGCCTCGTGACCGTGTGCGCGCACACGCGCATCATTCTCTTCTCTTTTGGTCGCCGTCGTCGTGTTGTATCGTAGCCGGCGAGAATCAAGGGGAGAAAAAAGGGGAAAGATCCAAGAACGGACGGACAGATGGACGACGTACACGCGTCGCAGAAGAAGATCACTCGGTATCCGATCGAATTAACGGTGAATTAAAATGTATCATTGTCGCGAATTTTCGAGATTGTGCTCATCGATGGGTCTACCTTTACCAGTCTCTTATTCGCGCGAGATGGAATTACTGATTTGCAACTGACGAACGTTATTTGCAAACTCTTTCTCTTCAACGCAAATTATCTACTCACGAATCACGACAGAGTGTATTCTTATTCACTCTCAGGCCTTAATTAACGTCAATCCCTGTTTCTGTAATAACCAATGTGCTTACAGTTAAGAAACATCGTGAGTCTTCTCTATTAAATAATTAATCAAATATTTATCTTCGCATTGCTCCTCGTATCTCTTCCTTAACGCCTTACAAAATCGTAATTTAAAAAACGAGTTTATAAGAACCATTAATATTACTTAAAAACTGCTTACAAGAATTATCTTAAAGATATAAAACTAATTGTACTTTAACTCTTTGGGGCACGGGATTTTAGAAAATAAGATAGATCCATGTTGCACGGAAATTTTCACATGAAAGCAGGAAAAAAAGATTGTCGCAATAGAAACTTCCGCTTGATGAACTGGTATGTTGAAACTTGCCAAGACATGCAAATACATTTATAACATTAGTTGATGGTAATACCAACTGCTTTACGTAAGTGAGACTAAATATAAACCTATGCGCATGTACATTGAAAAAATTGTATTCTTAAAATACAAACTTAATAATTCATCTTAATACATATTCTTAATAGAGAAGAATATTTTCTTATCGATATGACGGTTTTTCGAATATATTCTTAATAATCCATCTGAATGTCGCCACACAACGCGTGTCTGTATTCGGTTAAGTTAGGTTCCACAACGCGTGCGGCACATGTCGATGCCTGTATCTTGTTCCTCTTGCAATTCTGCGTAATTTTGAGTACTACATTATTTTGTGTGCTGTGTTGTACAAAAAGTATGGATAAGGAAATGACGAAGTGGCTAGAAGAAGAGGATTTGAGCGACTTAATGGAGATATTTACAAGTGATAGAAATACATGTATATATGAATTGTAACCTTCTCTCGTGACTACATTTCTCTACCAATTCCAATTTCAAGATACAGAGTGAAACATTTCATTAAGAGTTTTGTTTCCTCTAATTATACACGAAATATATCCAAACAAATTTTTTACAAAGCTATGTTAAGAATAGAAATATCTGTTAAGAATATTTGATTAGAGAAATCTGTTTAGAACATTCTACTCTTAAATCGAGAAGATCCTGTCGTTTTTTATTTTAGTCGGAAATATTCTAAACTTAAGTGGTAAATTCTTAAGATAAGATTAAAATTTTTTCAGTATAACTATTGCAATATTTCGAGGTGGGTCAGAAAATGTCCCACCATGCATATACGCCCATCAAAAAGATGGGACACTTTTAATACCACCGTGCACCAAAGAGTTAAAGAAGAGGAGCAAAGCAAAGAATAACGACGAAACTCGTGAACGAAAATTTCCCTTTGATTTTTCTCCACGATTGGTGACCCGTGGTGCGATGCGCGCGAAGACAGGGCGCGTGCGCGATGGTTGAGTGGACGGCGAGTGGTAAAGCCTAAGGTAAGTTAAGGTAAGGTGCGGTAACGCGAGGTAAGATAAGGGCGTCATGCGTTGGTTACCGTTGGGTGGCGCTGGACGATCCGCTTGGAATGCCGTTTAGCGACTTCCCTCTCCCACTATCTGCCGTTCCACGTTCATCCATGGCTCTCCTTCACTCTCTCGCTCTCTTCGTTTCCTTCTCCCTTTCCCGTCTGCTCTTCTTCACCTCCGTATCGTACTCACGAGACTGCCTCCGACTTTCTTTCGTCTCCCTCCTCCTTCATCTTGAAAAGCAAGAGGAGCGCGAAAGAAGGACAGATAGGGAAAGCTGGACGAACGGAAGTAAGCGAGCTTCTTCTTCTTATCCACCAATACGGATAGAAAAATCGTGATCCAATTTCAGCCTCGAACAGTCTAATTTCTCTTGAAACAGAGCATTGCGGAGTTTCTTCGTTCTTCGAAATCCCATTAACTTCACGATCCACGTAATATAATCCTTGATGAACCGAGTGAAATTGACGATGGAAGAAGTATTTTGCAGTGGCGCGTGGCTCGTGAAAATTCGTCGAAAAAATCGTAGCGAGAGGTAAGCGCTCTCGAGAGGGGTAAAAAGGGGGTGTAAAGTCAGAAAGGGAAGGGTGGAAACGTGGCGATGGAATTAATTTCGAGGCGTAGATCCGTGAGCGTGTAAGGCACGTTGAAATTGTGCCGATGTTAACGCGGCTCGGCAGGAGCAAGTGGATAAGGGTGGAGTTATAAAAGTTAACGTGGCCACGAATTATAAATTCTACGTGCCGCGATGCCGATAAGTGCACCGGCATCGAACTCGTTTTATAGACATCCCAACGCGTCCAGGAAGAGATCTCAACTGGAAACCCGATACGGGATCGTTGCCCCGAGGAAAAATGATTATCGAAAGTCGACAAAGTGTGATAAATCAGGAGAAATTCTACCGCCGCCCGAGCACGGGCTCCCGGCGATGAATAATAATTAATTATTGTGCGTGCGCTCGCCTATCTATGCGCGCACGTCCGTGCATATATTGTGCATGGTACACCTGTTGGCCCGCTGCACTTCCGCGTTCGGATTTGTCTCTCGGCTCGAAAAGGCAAAAAAAGAATCGACAAATTTTTCCATCTTCATTCTCCACTCTTACCACCGGACCACACGCATTCAACCCCCACCATTTCCTCTACTGTACCACTTTCGACGCTTCGTCAACATTTTTTTAGTCCCGCCTCTCGAATACACTTCGATATCTGAATAAAAAGAGAAAAGACATCAGAGGCGGCGCCAAGGGTGAGCCTGAAAGGGGGACCTAAAAATACCCTGGCCCATCCTTTGACCGAGCCTAAAATTTGAGAAAATTTTAGCGTGATTATGCTGTCCTATTCTGTCTAAATTGTCAGCTTTTTTTATATGAAGTTATTGTTATAATTCAAAATTCTACAATTGATATAAAAACGAAAAGGAAAATGTTAAAATTAATATTAAAAGAAGAAACATAAAAGAGAGGTACAAGTTCGGCCGTAGAGGTAAATATGGCCCACCTGTATGAATAGTTCTGGCGCCGCCGATGAAAGAAATGTACGTAAAATCGTCGAATCTGTTCGACACGTCGTAAATCACGAATTATCGTCGCTGGCACGAGCAGAGAGTCACGTCGGTATATGGGATGTTTAACTCGTCTTAGGATGTTAACCGTGAAAAAGGCAAATTTCACTATTTTTGTCTGTATCCTCGTAATTCTTCGAGCGACAAGAAGCACAGATTGGTGGTGATCTCTTCAACGATGCTCGGCGACGTCGCGTCGACGCTCGCGGTAACGAAAAGTGAAAAATGTCCGATAGAAACTCAGCGGACAAACTAGTTCCAGGTGCCCCAGTAAATTCTTGTTGCAACGGATGACAGCGCCAACGATGGCAGACCGAGAGCCGTACCTTCGCCTCGGGGTCCGCTCCAGGAAGCTCGCGCGGGTTACTCCATTTCCCCATTTTCTTTCTTGCGCGATTCGCCCTTTTTCTCTAAGCTTCCCCTACCACGACGCCGCAGACGCGTCTGCGGCGTCGTGCCTGTGCTCCGAAGAAATGGGACGAGGAAATGGAAGATGTATATTGAAATGTATTCGACGAATTTCCACGTTTATACACTGAGAGAAAAAAATGGTTGGGTTTACTATAATCTCACTATATTTTATAGTTAAATTTGGCGTCAAACATATTTTTATAGTTCACTTAACCATAGAAAATATAGTAGAATGAACGATTTATACAAACGGTTATACGATTAACTATTACCTTTGTTCTCGTTACCATACGTATAGTAAAGTCTGCTATGTGAATATAGTTAGTTCTACCACTATGTATGAAATATTCTGGTAATATTAACTATATAACTGTTCTTACCATTATATATTTTCAATCATACTATATTTTTAGTTGAAATAACCATAATTTTTGGTAGAAACATAATATAAATGGTCATACTATGCCTCTATCGTAATTAATACCGACATTATGGTAACGTTTACCATAAATATGATATTTCCAACTATAATTTTGTTACTATGCCATTATAGTTAGATATATCATATACTTTTCTCTCAGTGTAGATGCGAACTGAAACGATTTCCGTTCAGGAAATTCTCTCGCTTCGAAGAATACACCGAAAAAATTGTATTCTCATTTTAAGAATTTTTAAGTTTAGAATATTTCTTACGAAAGTAAGCAGCAAGAGGATCTTCTTAACCCTTCGAGTGCTGAATACTATATGAGTGCTGAGTACTAATAGTGGCCTGTGCGGTCCGTACGAACGGTGACGATCGCTCTGGACGGAATACTTTTTTGCTAGACTGAACTCTGTTGATTCACTATTCAAGGCGCAAATAGTAATAAGTTATAGCAATCCTTTTGCACGAGATTAAATAATTAAAGAACGTTATTACCACGCAGTTACTAACGAATGCACGTGTATTCATCTCACACAAAAGTAACTGTAATACTTCTATGTAGGTAATCCAAAAAAAAATCGACAGACGCATATATCCGTCCTTAGTCCACACCGATGGCTTTCACCAGACGCATATATGCGTCCATAGCACTCAAAGGGTTAATTTAAGAGTAGAATGCTCTGAAGAGATTGCTCAAACCCTAGCAATGTGTATGAATTAAAGGAAAATCGGTGAGGTATACGTTAAAACAAAGCTTTATCAAGAATTGTTCGGGTTTTATAGACTGGGTAAAATTTGAATTTTATATGCTTTCTTACAACTTTCCACGAACAAAGCTTAAGGTTCAAAGCTTTTCGAAACTATTAACTCGTACCGTTTGAGAGAATCGTTGACTTTGCTCGTTTTTAAGCACTGAAAAAATTGTATTCCCATTTTAAGAATTTACCACTTAATTTTAGAATATTTCTTACTAAAGTAAGCAACAAGAGGATCTTCTTAATTTAAGAGTGGAATGCTCTAAACAGATTCCTCTAATCAAATATTCTTAACATACCCTGGCAAACAATTGTTATGGATATATTTCGTATATAATTATTGGAAACAGAACGCTCAATGAGATGCTTCACTCTTCATATTTTCGAAAATTACACGGTCCATACCTTGAAATCGAAATTGGTTGAGAAATGTAGTCACGAGAGAAAGTTACAATTCATATGTGTTTCCATTATTTACTCGTAAA
Source organism: Tiphia femorata (assembly GCA_944319695.1). Classification (NCBI taxonomy): domain Eukaryota; kingdom Metazoa; phylum Arthropoda; class Insecta; order Hymenoptera; family Tiphiidae; genus Tiphia; species Tiphia femorata. The sequence goes on from OX090899.1 coordinate 8,025,575, forward strand.
TACCTCCGTTAAATCGCACAAATCCTTTTCTTTTAACCATTTCGTCACTTCCTTGTCCATACTATTTATACAACACAGCACACAAAATAAAACAGATGGATTACTAAGAATGTATTCCAAAGAACCGCCATATCGATAAGAAACTATTCTTATTTATTAAGAATATCTATTAAGATGAATTATTAAGTATACATTCTAAGAATACAATATTTTCGGTGTAGGTTTCCGCGGGTGAATTTAATTGTTTATCGGCAGATACGAGTAGAGAAGAGTGGCACGATCGTATCGCTTCGAGTTGGAACTTTATTCCTTGGTTAATTGCAAGCGAATTCTATTCTACATTGTCATAACGGATCAACGACTAAAGTTAGGGCAAAGAAATCGTCCTATTAAAGACAAATTCATTAAACAGCTTGAAATAGCACATTCCCAGTGAATGCTTAATCTCGTCGTCCGGCATCGGCCAAGACGGTCTGCCCACCCCATCGCAATTACTCGGCAGAATTTACACCGGCATAAATTACGTCGTCCCGTGATCGGGCCGTCTCACAGGCTCGCCATGGTTTCACACGCCAGGCCGGCCACTTTTCGCGTTAAACGTTAATGGCCATAGGCCGAAAAAATATGGCGACACGTTTAATCCGATCGCGATCGATCGGCGGAATTTTTCCACGCCCTCGTGTAATTCGTGCTTCGCGGAAACAGTCACCTGTAAATTTACGTTTTCTCGATGACCGATGATTGCGCAACCGTTACGGACGTTCCACGAATCAATAGATACGGTCGAAATCGAATACGCTTCTAACGATCGACGTAGATAATGAGTCTTCGGGTAAGCTCATTACGGTTAAGTGGAAGAACATTAAGATAATGATTAGGTACGATTATGACGATTATACCGACCGAATGAATATTAGCCGATCCGAGTACCTTCGTTTCGTGCTTCCGAATAACAACGCGCGTTAATGCTAATAAGCCAATAACAACTGGAAGTAAAACGCACGTAGGAAATTAGAAGTAGAACCAGGAACAGGAAGAGATCCAAGGACCATTACAACCTACTCTAATTAAGCAATACTGTATCTAAAAAAAAATCTCCTTTATTTCTACATAATCAACATCAACCCGTATCCAGTATCCCTCCATCACCGAAATGTCACTTGCACGTTACGAGAACTAATCGTGAAGCGCGAACCAAAAAAGAAAAGAAAAAGATCAATCACAACCGCACTTCTCACGAACGACGAGAGCTACGAGGAAAATGTCAGGCCGAGGAAGTTTCTTCTGGTCCGAGACTTCGGTAGTTTCTTCCGTTGGTTTCTTTAATCGTCCGTGGCAGACAGGAACCGTCCATGACGAGGATCAGCCGACGACGACGACGGAGTCTCTCTCTTTCGAGACGTTCGTCGCGAAAAGAGAGACCCTCGGCAAGCGTCGGCGAGCGTCGGTAAGCGTCGTGGAGCTACGGGGGTATCTCTCCTATTCGCTTAACCCGCTGGTAAGCCTCGTGGGACGTCCCCCGTCTCGTTGAGGCTCGTACCTGGTGGTGGGGCAGCTCCTGCTGGCGTCTAGGGTCCACGTGGTGGCGAGTAGCCTCCGGCAAAATTTCGGTCCTCTCTTTCTTCTCCTCTCATTCATCTGCCTCCACATCTCTCTCTCTCTCTCTCTCTCCTGGTCTTTCTCTCTCTCATTTTCCTCTCTCTTTCTTTCTCTCTCTTGAGAAAGAGAGAAAGAGAGCAAAGCTATCGAGCCCAGTTTGAGAAGGACCAAGTGATGGTAGACACGGTGGTGGTGCTGGAAGCTCTCTCTCATTTTCCTCTCTCTCTCTTCATCTCTCTCTCATTTTCCTCTCTCTTTCTTTCTCTCTCGAGAAAGAGAGAAAGAGAGAGAGAGAAAGAGAGCAAAGCTATCGAGCCCAGTACGAGAAGGAGCAAGTGGTGGTAGAGACACGGTGGTGGTGGTGGTGGTGGTGGTCGTGATGGAGGAGGAGGCAGCCGTGGTGGTGGTCGACGGTGACGGTGGTGGTGGCTGCGACGCCGGTGGTGATGGTGGCCGTCGTAGTAGCTCTCGGTAAGAGGGCACCGTAGCACCTCCCGCCCGTGCGTAGCCTCTCCGTCCTTTTCTCCACCGCTTGCGAGGCTTACGCTCCGAGTGGCGGCCCGCCACGAGCGTGTTCGTCCTACGTGCGCCTCGAGCCTGCTCGCGTAAGTGCGTAAGCGAGTAAGTGGAGTGCGAGCGTTTTTGGTGAGCCTCGTCCGTCCACGCCGTTCAGTCGCTCCGAAGGAATAGCGCGTGACTCGATCGACGTGTCGTATCCGATCAGCTGTTCATCCTCGATCACGAGAGCCACAGGGCCCACGTGTCCTCCTCACGACGCTCTCTACACCGGGTTCAAACGTTCTAGCTTCGATTTTGGAGTATCGAAGAGAGTCTTCGAGCTCGAGGTGATCCTTTCTTCAGATTTTTTTCATCCTCCTTCCTCTCTTCCTCGTATTCGATCCTCAAGGCACCTTCGGCTCACCCTCCTCCCTCGGTACAGTTAGCCAAATTAACGGACTAGGCTTTTTTTTTTTCGAACGTATTATAAGCTTCCTTCGAAGGCGTTGGATCGTTTGATTTATTCCGATCTTCGACGTTTACTTCTACGTTGAAGTGTTCCAGTTTGCTGATTTGAAAAAGTTTTGGTTTTTTTTTTCTTCTTCTTCTTTTTTTTTTCTTTTTTTCAACGCGTGTTCTGTCCCTGTTGACGAGGCTGGGCTACGTAAATGCGCGCCGGTCTAAGGTGGGTCTCGAGGGCGGGACGATCTCGAAGAGGAACCATGTCGCTCGGGACACTTCGAATTTATCCGCTGGTGGACACGGTTCCGAAATTCGGACCTCTCGGGTCGTTGGATTTATACGGTGCTTGGTGAATGAGCGTTTGATTTCGTCGTAAGTTCGAAGCACGGTTTTTATGGACGATTTTGAAGGAACGTGATTGGAGATCGAGAAATTTGCCGGGTGTCTTCGACTCTTAACAATCGTTCTCAGTATCGAGTCCATCCTTTACTCGAGAAGAAGCATCCTGATCTTTGAACTCGAATCTTCGTGACTCAGTGAGAGCGTGCAGTGCCGCGAATCTTCGCTTCGAGTGTGACTAACATTCGACGAAAATTGAATCGCGACGTTTGGTATCGTTCTCGCGCAATGTGCCCAAGGATGCGCTTGGTCAGTGGCTGAACAGTGATTCGTCGAAGTGACCCGTGCGATCTGCTGACGGAATATACGAAAGGATCCGGTGAATCCTTCGGCAGGAACACGACAAGCTGGAGATCCTGGGGATGTTTCCGCCGCGTACGGAGGCGCCTACGGCCGACAAGCTGGCGCTCTGTTACGCCCCCCACGTAGACATGACCACGGTCATTGAGGTCGAGGTGCGAATTTATACATTTCTCCGTTATTAAAGTGCGCGTTCTAGCAACATTAAATAAAAGTTGTCGTCGATATCGAAGTGCGGATTTATCCAGGTACTTATACTTTGGCTGCTTAAATGTGTTGCGTGAACGTTACTTTCCTGAATTAAACAGTAAACAAGTTCACGGTAATTGAGGATGGAGTGTTCATTGATTGATCTCTTTTTGTTCGTTAAAGTGTGTGTTCTTACAATGCTACAATTCTCGTAAATGCACGATCACGGTTATTTATCCATTTGTCAATTTTTTCCCTCGTTAAAGTATGCGTTCTAGCAGCATTGCACGGTTTAGGTAAACACAGTCGTTGTTGTCGAAATTGGAGTGCGGATTTATCCAGGTACTTTGCGCGACTAAATGTGTTGCGCGAACGTTGCTTCCCCCAACAAAATAGCAAACACGTTCACGGTAATTGAGGATGAAGTGTTTATTGATTGATCTGTTTTTGTTCGTTAAAATGTGTGTTCTTACAATGCTACAATTCTCGTAAATGTACAATCACCGTTATTTATCCATTTGTCAATTTTTCCCTCGTTAACACTATTCCTACCACGACCGGTCAAATGACCGTTTTTAAAATTTCGATTAGAATTTCCTACATACAACGTAATTGCATCGCTTTTAGATTTCACGACTTTTCCTAGAATATTGTAAAATGTATTATACGTATATTTTAGTAACAGTCGTGAAATTTAAAAGCGATGCAATTACGTTGTATATAGGAAATTCTAACCGAAATCTTAAAAACTGTCATTTGACCGGTCGGTATGAATAGTGTTAAAGTATGCGTTCTAGCAACATTGCACGATTTAGGTAAACACAGTCGTTGTTATCGAAATTGGAGTACTGATTTATTCAGGTACTTATACTTTGGCCGCTTGAATGTGTTGCGCGAACGTTACTTCCCCCAACAAAACAGTAAACACGTTCACGGTAATTGAGAATAAAGTGTTTATCGATTGATCTGTTTTTGTTCGTTAAAGTGTGTGTTCTTACAATGCTACAATTCTCGTAAATGCACGATCACCGTTATTTATCCATTTGTCAATTTTTCGCTCGTTAACCACTTCGCATCTATGGACGAGATATCTCGCGACGCAATGTTGCTTACCATACTCTTTGCACGAGATATCTTGTCGACGGTTTTCATTATAATATGAGATACCTCGTCGTTAAAATCAAAACGTGCGAGACACGTTCGTTAAAATCAATCCTTCTAAAATTCAATGCAATCCTTGTATAACCACGGTCGAGGCGCGAATTCATCCATTTCTCCGTTGTCGTTCGTTAAACCGTGCGTCCTATCAACATTATGCCGTATACGTAAATGTAACTGCTGTTGTCGAAATTGGAGTGCGGATTTATCCAGTTACCTGTATTTCGGTTGCTAAAATGTTTTGCATCGATGTTATTTCCCTCAAGTGAACACGATCAGGGTAATTTGAAGATTGCGGAGGATATTTATTTATCAATCTCCTTTGACTCCTTAAAGTGTATATTCTTTCGATACTACGATCCACGTACACGTACTCACTTTTATTAAAGTCCAGGTGCATATTTATCCATTTATCCGTTTCATAAAGCGTGTATCCTGCTTTTCTTACGTCCATCATACGGACACAACTACCGTCACAAAAGTCACTTTGACATTTTCTCAATTTTCTCGTTTTATTCGTTAAAGCACTATTCTTCTTCTACGATTAAAAAAACACTCGAATATCATCGTACTGTCGTTTCTCGTTTTACCGTTCCATCTGGAAGGTTTGTTTTGATCGATCGGAACGTCAATCGACCAAGAACACCGTACACAAAAAGCAGTCGTTGCCTCGATCACGAAGATAGGACGAGCTATCGATTGGGAAGGATCGACGATTAAATGGACAAGCGCGCGAATAAGTTTGCGACCGTGAAGCTCGAGAGTCGCCTTCTCGTGAATTCTAAAGATCTTTTCCGAAGCTCGGTGAATTCTTTCCTCCATTCAACAGTCGCGCGCGCCTTCCCCACTGGTCAACGACGTTACGATCGCGTCGGTTTTCTCGCTTTATCGTGACATTCCTCGCTTCGTATAGTCGGCGATAATTCACGATGTACACACGAGCCGCGTGGTCGTGACATCGTCCGTAACAGTTATATGCAAATTCGCGGATTCGCGAATCTCTTCTTCTTCTTCCTCTTCTTCCTCTCGCCTCTACCGCGATTCTCCCTGCTTCTTTCCCTCTGCGGATTACCGAATCGGCGCGGGCGAGCCAGTCGCTTTCTACGCTCATAAATCAAGTAGAGAGAGAGAGAAAGAGAGAGAGAGAGAGAGAGAGAGAGAGAGAGAGAGAGAGAGAGAGACAAGCGAATGGACAACTTTTGCGAATTAATTGTTTAAAACGTATCGGTATCCAATGTGCAATACCGAGAAAATGGTCGGTCCTCTATTATCGATGCGTCGGGTCAAGAGCAATGTGATTCTCCGAGATTGATCGATGGACTTCGTGGTACGCGTCCTCGATAAAATCGAATTCCTTTATGGATACAACATTCTAAGGACTTTTTCTCCTTTCTTACGTACTAAATTATTAGTAAGAAGAGCGTCGTTGTTGCTTCAAATTACTTCCGTGTCATCGATAAGCGAGTTTACTGCGATCGTAACTTGAACTGGATAGATGGAACGCGAAGAATGCAATTTCACGAATTCTCTGGAAGCTAGCGCAGGTAAGGAAGCTTCGCTTCCAAGATTCAAAATTCCCGCTTGCCTTTTTTCTTTCGCGTCGATTAATCGCGCTGACGTTCTTACTGTCCACCTGAATGATCAAATTTTGCGGAGGAGCACCGAACTTGAGCTTTTACAATCGCACGGGCGCACTATCAAGATCGAAATTTTACTACATTTTCGGTACCGCTATAAAACGTGTTTATTTCAGACGCCATAAAATCCTAGTCGAAGCCCGGCGCGCGCTCGTAATGTCCCTCTTAACCGGACAGGCACTAAAAACTGATGAACGCCTCTCCCTCTTGCTCTCTCTCACTCGCTCTTATTCTTTCTCTCTCTCTCTCTCTCTCTCTCTCTCTTCTCTCGTACTTTTTCTCTCCTTCCTTACTAGCAAGCAAGCCGCGGTATCGATAATACCACCGTTTCGCTTTCTTCTTCTTCTTCTTCTTCCTTTTCTCCCCGCCACCATCGGTTTCTCATTCACTTCACCCCTCTCTCCCTCTCCTTACGTCGCCGTATTATTTATGCCGAATCTACGATCACCGGCCGATTTCGAAATCGTGGCCCGAGCGGCTTATTGGTTATTAATTGTCTATACTGGCGAGCGCGCGGTAACGGGAACGATTTCTCCCATCTTATCAATGGATCTCGACTCGAAAGCTTGTACGCGTCGCTGGTCGTCGTTCTGCCTCTTGTGAAACGGCCCGCGCGTTGTCCGCTCGCGGCATTACAGTTCGCGCGCTACCGATACGCTCGCGCGAACTTCGCCCGATAAGAAGAGCTATGGTGGTATTTTCGAGCATTCGTTTGAACGACGCGCACCCTCGAGATCGCGCGTCGTGGTAGCCTACACTGAGAGAAAAGTATATGATATATCTAACTATAATGGCATAGTAAGAAAATTATGGTTGGAAATATGATATTTATGGTAAATGTTACCATAATGTCGGTAATAATTACGATAGAGGCATAGTATAACCAACTATATTATGTTTTTACCAAAAATTATGGTTATTTCAACCAAAAATGTAGTATGGTTGAAAATATAAAATGGCAAGAAAAGTAACTATTTTATATAGTCAATATTACCAGAATATTTCATACATAGTGATAGAACTAACTATATTCACATAGCACATTTTACTATACATATGGTAACAAGAACAAAGGTAATAGTTAATAATATAACCATTTGTATAAATCGTTCGTTCTACTATATTTTCTATGGTTAAGTGAACTATAAAAATATGTTTGACGCCAAATTTAACTGTAAAATATAGTGAGATTATAGTAAACCCAACCATTTTTTTCTCTCAGTGTGGGTTCACATTAATATTCGGTTGAGAAAATAAGCTACAGAACGATTACTTATTAATTATTTATATACTCCGACATAAGTTCCATAGGTTCGTTGCTCGCTACGTCGTTGTGGTCTTAAATGAGTTGAAATAGGGACATCGACCTTATTGATATCGATAAACCAAAACTGAATCTGTTACACTTGTATGCGCAGAAATAAGGACACGTGGGTAAATATATGGACACCGCGATTTTTGTCGGATAGAAATACGTTCATTTCTTGCATTGCATTTAATCAGCAATTATTCGTAATAAAAGTCTTTAAAACGATATTTTTTTAATTTTGTATGTAGGACGACTCCTGACGTGATAAGCGACCAATTCGTTCGCTAATTGTTACTTAAAATAATAATTTACCTGTTCAGCATTCTTCAATCGCGTTTTTCCAATGATCTCTGATGGGACTGGAGCAGTGATGTTATATTAGAGAATTCTCCCCCAGATTTTGTCTTTATTCCTTCACTCCCCTTAGTCTGCAAAATCGTGCAAAGTACCTAATTGTTTTTAGTTAAGTTTTAGTTTTATTGTAAAATTTTTTGTTTACATTAAAGGTCTCAATATAACGTATACGTAACGTATTATAAACCAAACTGTTACTTTGGACAATTTTTCGAACCGAGGACTGAAAAAATAAAGAAAAAATCTGCGGGAAAATTCCCTAATATAACATCACAGATCTACCAAGAACACTAGAACTACCAAGCCGGTCAAAATGAATGGTCAACAAAAGAAGTTTCCATATGAAAAGAAAAGTAAATGACAGCTCAGTGATAAAATAAACGCTCTCTCTGTTAACACTAAAGCTACCAAACGCAGGTCAAAATGACCGATTAACAAGGGAAATCCCCATATGGAAAAAATCTTCGGTAGGTTTAGTGTTAAAATGAGTCGTCAACAAAAGAAGTTTCCATACGAAAACCAAAATTCGTAATTCTAATGTTACAGAGAAATTCTTGTGAAAAATTGACTGGTCGGTACTTCTAGTGTTAAGCTGGGGACAGACTGAGCAAACAGGGCCACACTCACGTGTTGGCGAACTGTTCGCGAACCCTTCGCGAGATATTCGCCCAGTTTGTCCCCAGGTTTACGCGACGAAAGATATCGCGTGTCCGAGGCAGGGCAGCGCCACGCCGAAATTCCAAATGGAAATGGCCTGCTTAATTTCACCTCGTTATTCTCCGAAGAGAATTAGTCGATCGCGTGCCGATTCTCTCGTAGATTCTTTCGTGCGTGCACGCCAGTGAGAGTACCGGGATAACGGACCTGGAAGAGAGGCCCCCCGACGAATTTCGGCGCGCGGCCACGCGGGTTAAATGCCGTTAGCGGCCGTTAAGGACCGAGTCGAACGGTGTACCTCGAGAGATTCCACGGCTCTTCTCCGACGATTTCGCACCCTCGCGCCCCCGAAATTCCGACACTTCCGTCCGAATATCGCTCCGAACGATCCGAAGAATCGAGAGATGCCGTTAAGGCTCGTCTCACGACGCGACGAGCGCGCTAAAATCGTCATGTCGCTTCCGCTTGTTCATTCCAATTGGGCGCTCTCGACGAAGCCGCGTGCACCATCCTCGGATAAATGAAGAGGTCCGGATAAATTGAGAAATTCCAAAGCACTTGTCATTAGCATCGAACGATGCGGTTGGCCATCAACGGTCACCAAATATGCCGTAACCACATTTTAAATACCCCCCGCGCCGCGCTTTCTCCATTCACCTCGTATCTGCAGGCAAACGACCCAATAACAATCCAGATTTCCAAATGCCGTTAACATCCGTCGACCCAAGACCCACCCGTCCGCCGACGAATCATCCGCTTGGATACCACGAGACTTCTATCCTCGTTTCTTCTTCCTCCACGTCCCTCGAGCTCTCGTTTCGCGACTCGTGGATCGTTTGATGATCGGTTTCGTACCTTATCCACGTTCCTCGAGTGCTTCTCCTTCCACGGATCGGTAGCTGACCGTTCGATGGCTTCCGCTCGCATCGATAAAAGGAAGAGAGGAGTCGCGTCATAATTTCGGGGTGTCCTGAAGATTCCAAATTACCGTGAGAATGTGACGAGGGATAGAGAGCGAGAGAGAAGTAGCTTATTCGGTGGAAGTTAATCGGCCCAGTGCGTGCCTACACCGGTGGTTCGACGATTCGAGCGAACGATCTCGCCCGGTGGGTCTATAAATTCGACGTTATTGGACGTTAAGTTATTCGTTCGCTCGAATTACGAAGGAGCGAGTTAGGGACGATAACGATGCCGCGGCACCATGGCAGCCTCCTAGGTGCATCGTGTCGACGTAATTTTACGCTTCGCGCTTCTGCTTTTTTTGACCCGGTCCACCCGTCTTTCGAAGTCCTCCGAATCCGTTACCTGTTAATTAATCCGTCGTTCGTTTCATTGTCACGCTTTTAACCACAGTTAAAAAGCGCAAACTTTAATGCGATTATTAAAACGACAACGCTTTCGGTATATTAGGTGTATAAATATGAAATGCGTATTTTTCTAAGAGATGGCGCTTCTTGCATGTTTGCACGAATAAAACAATTCTGTTCGTGTGACTGATTTCTACTGTTTATGAGCATCGTAACCACAAATATCAACAGATTTGGAAGTGGACGCATAATTGATGCAAAGTGGTTAAACGTGTCGGATTTTGTGCCCAAAAAAGATCATTTGCGGGAAGTTATGTTCCATTACATTCTTTTGAAGAAGTCGGCTGCTGCCACTTATAGAATACTCGTGGAGGCTTATGGCACTCGTGTTTCAAGCGCCGATTGGCCAACCAGCATTTCGCGAGTTTCGAAGAAGTCGAAAAGTGGGTCTTCGACTTCTTCGTCTCCAAAGTAAAAAAGTCTTTTTGGAACGGCATTCGCCAATTACCCGAAAGATGGCGAAAATGTGTAGCGTCTAATGGCACATACTTCCAATAAATCTTTTTATCCGTTCATTTTCAAATATTGTGTTTTATTTCACGGAAAAACGCATTTCATACTTATACACCTAATACACTTCAAAATAGTATAATAAAACTTTCTAAAATAGTAAAACCCTTGAATTCGACCACATAGTAAAATTGTTTTACTTGAGAGTTCAAATCCTTTAACCCTAGTGGTCTGTTCGGGTCCATTTGACCCGACAGAAAATTTAAATCGGAATTGTGCTTTTGTTTCAAATTTTGCTTTCTGAGGCATTGGTGACTTTATTTCTCAATATTGGGGTATTATTACTTCATATTTAATTTTTACATATTATATATTTTTTTAATTATATTTCCAATTGTTACTCATGTACCGTTACCCGAACGATACAACTCTATAGCAATTGCGAACAAACCAGCAGGGTTAAACACACCGCTCCAAACCTATCAGTATACCAGAATTTTTCTAAATCATCGTTAAATCCAATGTATTCGAAGCGATCGTACCGTGGGATGTCGACTGACAAGGTTACAATGAAAATGAAGTATCCAGCGGGTGGCGGCACGAGGTCGACGACAGTCTCTCCTACTCGCTTCCTCCAGCTTGTCACAAACAGGCGCCGCTCGCGCGCGAACGACCACTTTAAATGGTCAAAGGACCAAGGTAGCAGCGCCTTCGCGATCGGTCCTTTTGCCCTTCGTGGCCGGTCCGTGGTATAAAGACGTTCGCGATCGTATCGCATTTGGAAGGGCCGCGAGAAGGAAGGAGACGAAAAACGGGGATTGAGAGAAAGCATGAGAAAGATGGAGAGAAGAGGAGAAGGACCTAATGGCTCACGCCGACGCGGCGCGTCAAAGACCTTCCGCCTTCTTGCCGATATCGAGATACCGGCCAAGCCCGATCGTTATCTGCGTGAGTAATACCGCGCGGATCGTTAGATCGCCAGATTAAGGCTCGATCATTCCTCCATCGATGAAGCATTGTTTCGTCTGCACCCGGTGAGATCTCGCGGCGCCACGTCGCGTTCGCTCGCGCCTTGTAACGAGGCTGTAACGAGGCTGTAACGACGCGCGAGATCGCAGAAATCCGGGCTACGAGAGGAAAATTGCAAATGAATGGGAAAGATGAGACTGAGCGCGTGGAATATCGTGCGCGTCATTTCCGTGCACCGAGTGAAAAAAATTGTTGGGTTTACTGTAATTCTCACTATATTTTATAGTTATATAGTTTTATATTTTCTATCGTAATTATTACCGAGATTATGGTAACATTTACCATAAATGTGATAGTTCCAACTATAATTTTGTTACTATACCATTATGGTTAGATGTGTCATGTACTTTTCTCTCACTGTGTGATTTCCATAGTGAACGCGAAGTTTGAATAATATTCGAATAGTAATGAAATATCGGGGTGCAAAGATGCGTGATACTAGATCGTTACATATATGTGAGTTTGTCCGAAACATTCACGTCCCCTGCGTTCAGCCGTTTTTATGTAGTTTAAAGTCGCGCATCTTTGTAGGAATTAGGCCGCTCGACCCGCTCCCTTTACGGGTATATCTGAAAATCAAGTCACTCCTTTGGAGATAGTGCCTAAGCAGAATAAATAGACATACCCAATAAACGTCTCAAAAGAAGTTCACACACGATTATTAAGATGTTCGTTAATAAGATTTATAAACTGCCCGACGATTTTAATTTCTCGCAAATTTCTACACTGAAAGAAAATAATGGTTGGATTTACTATAATCTCACTATATTTTATGGTTAAATTTGTTTTATAGGCAAACATATTTTTATAGTTCACTTAATCATAGAAAATATAGTAGAGTGAACGATTTATACAAATGGTTATATTATTAACTATTACGTTTGTTCTTGTTACTATATGTATAGTACAGTGTACTATGTGAATATAGTTAGTTCTATCACTATACATATATGAAATATTCTGGTAATATTAACTATATAAAATAGGTACTTTTCTTATCATTATATATTTTCAACCATACTATATTTTTATTTGAAATAACCGTAATTCTGGGTGAAAACATAATATAATTGGTTATACCATGCCTCTATCGTAATTATTACCGACATTATGGTTATAATTTTGTTACTATGCCATTATGATTACATATATCATACACTCTTCTCTCAGTGTACAATCCTACTTCCATCGTATGAATATATCTTATCGATACAATTTATTCATTATTCACAATAACCGTGAATCATTCGACACTAAATTCCAACGAATTCTTATTGCCAAAATCGCGTTTTATCGTCGCACCTATTTACCCGTGTTGGGCAAAATTTATTCTGAATAACGAATAAAAAATAACAAATAAAATAAATTGATTCCTTATTCGTGAATAACGAATAATTCGTTTATTCGTTATTCAAATTAGGCGAATAACAAATAATTTATTCGTTATTTGTAAATTTTTATTCGAAAATATAACGAATAAGAAAAGAAACCGATCGGGAGGATTGGGGAGCATCTCGTTTGACCATTGACTGCGGTCACTCACAGCGACTGGTGCTTGAAATATTTTCATTGGACCAACTAATCAGAAAATTTTATATTAAATTAGCTAATTGGTGACGTGGGCAATTGAGTGCAACTCCAAGGATTGATATACGAATAGGAAACTAAATTGACTTAACTCCTTTACATAAAGTTATAATGCATTAATTAGTATTTGTTAATCATAAATCAAAACAAAGAAATAAAAAATACATAATAAAAACAAATTTTATTTATAAATGGGGAGAGCAAATAGTACATAGTCAACTTTGGTTTCCCAGAAGAGTATGTTTCAGAATGCTAGTTAATTAATGAAATATTACTCAAAGATAATTCATACAAAGATTTATTCTTTTTGTGAATCATTTTCATTATTTAGACGGGATTTCAGGAGTACGCGTTTCTCAAAAATACTATCAGATAATCGATGAGATTTGGCTGTATTGATCATAGTAGCAAATGAAAATAATCTCCCATCTATACGCAGATCCGAGATCGTTTCCTCGCTGGACGGGGTATAGTAAAAATTATTAGGACACGAATTAACACGATTTTATATTTATTTTCGAATAAAAAATAACGAATGAACATGTTTTACGTCGCATAACGAATAATTCAATCAACGAATAATAATAACGGATCAAAAAATTATTTGTTATTCGTAATTTAATGAAAATTATTCGATTAATGTACAACACTGCTATTTACAAACGAATTAATTCGTTGATAGGTACTAATTCGCTAATGAATATCGTTCTCCTGTTACAGGACCGCCTCACTGGCCATGGAGGCATATCCTCGCTGGGCGGCGGTAACTCATCGCCGTACTCCGGCGCCCATCACCATGGGCATCGCGGGAACGGGAACGGCGGTGGTATGCCCCATCACGGGGGCGCCTCCTTGCCAACCGCTTCGGACTTTCAACCTCCTTACTTTCCACCACCCTTTCCATCCCATCATCACGCGCCTGCCAGTCCTCAGCACCCGGGACTGGGTCAACCCCAGCACCTGGATTACCTCGTGGGCGATCCCTACACCCAGACCCTCAACACGCTGCACCAGCATCATTACAATCATCTGAGCGCGGCTGTTACCGCGGGCCAGAGAAGCGGTGATCTCAGGAGGGACGCCGAGGGCATCCACGTGGTGAGTCTGCACCTTTTTTTTTTCTTTCCATTCTCATTTACGAAAGCAAGGATAATCCAAAACACTCTAGTATCGAGCTGTGTTAAACCAGCCGCACACGATGCTTGTTCGGCTGCTGGATTGCCTGCTTGATTTCGTAGCTGGGTTCTAAGCAGACTGCTGCGCTAGGAGTTGTGATGGCTCCTGTGCGATATTGGCTGCACACGATGCGTGCTGCTCGACTGGGAGGTCTGTGATGGCTCCGATGCGTGTGAAGTAAGTGTTTTTAATCAGTGCCAAATATCGACAGTCGTGGTAAACACATGCCCACGTGACAAAATGCGAATTTCTCATTGGTTAACGTCCCTAACCGGCAAAGAAATAAGCACGAAAAATAGCACACGTTCTATCACAGAATCCAGCAAGCGTTCGCGCAAGTAAACCCGCAAGTGACGTCATTTTCCATCACGGTAATCATGACAGTTGCCATCACAGCGCCTCGCAGGCAATCCAGCGGTCAAACAAGCATCGTGTGCGGCGGGCTTTACTCACTGTGGCACCAACGAGGAACTTTTTGCTAGACGTCGCGTGTCTCTTAAAAATTGGCTGCTCGTTACCGAATCTTTCTTCAGATTTCTTCGTGTTTCCGTTGCCAACAACAAATGTCAACGTTTCCATTCGAAGGAACTGTTTCCAAACGGAACAAATGTTCATTCATTGCGGACGCTTTTTTCCCCGATTTCATAGTAACTGTATGCATATATCTATGAGAATCAACAACGGTAACTACGTTAGCTGTGAACGGCAACGGTGATGGAACGGTGGCGAAAGTTTGTAAATCAAGCTTTCAGACCCGAAACAAAACCGACATGCTACTGGGATTGTGTTACTTCAGTGCCGGGATTCTGCAACTCCGTAACGACAAATATCGCTATCGTTATCCATCGATATCGATAATTATCGTAAAAGGTTACTCGCTAACTAGTAGTCAAGGACAACTCTCGATAATCTAAATCGTTACATTTCGAAAAGCGTCGAAGCCAGCAAATTTGTGGAACGATGTTTAGTTACATGATATAATTATACCCTAACCCTAACCTTTTGCGATAATCATCGATATCGATGGATAACGATTGCGACATTTGTCATTACGGAGTTACAGAATCCCGGCACAGGGTGGACACACGCGTCTATTGGAAAGATAATTTAGAACATACAATAACAAGAATTGACAAAAAGTTCCTCCTCGTTGTTGCCCAAGCGAGGATTCAGCTTTACACTTCCTGAAAAATGATACACATTTTCCACTCGTACCGCACGCGAAGTTAAATCGATAAAAAGATCGAATGGTAGACTAGAAACGGATGTTTTTATTCCACCAATAATGCAAGTCGAGTTAAATATCGTCATGAACATTTTCTCGACTCCGCAATCTATCACGCCCATCGTGATCTTCGTTGCGACGGTTTGAAGCGCTTCGCAATTTCTCCTCGCTCCGCCCCGCTCCACGACACGCGCACGAGTCTCGCGAATCGCTCCTTTTTCGCCGTAATGACTTAATAACGGATGATATCGATAGATCAGACACGTAACGGGCAATAAGTCGGCCCGTGACATCGGTGATTGCGATCGTCCGATCCTCCTGTGGTGTTGTGCGACGCCCGCGGGCTTGCCCACCTGCTCGCACGCCGCTTGCTCGAGCGCACCGTGCCACATCGAAGACGATTCGCGCCCGCGACATTTGCATTCCACGGGCCTCGACCCCGTGACTGTCTTTCTTCTCCTTTTCCTCTCTTCTCCTCTTCTCTCTCTCTCATCTTTTCCACTTTTTAGGCACGACCGTAAAGGGAGTGACTTATGCAATCGACATCCTGAAAATCGTTCATGTGTGTGTGTGTGTGTGTCCGTGTATATCCTCGATTTCGGAAAAACGACTAAACCGATCGGGACGAAATTTGGCACAAAAATCAAATACATTACTGTGAGTTCACAATAAGGTTTGTGAGCCGCCATCTTGAACCGGTAGAAAATGACGACAAATTCAAATATCGAAAAATTCATATCTTTGGTACTACTCATTGGATCCCGATAAAATTTTACACATACATGTACACGTATGCAATGACAATTACTGGAAATTTTCAAATTTTTTGTTTGGCCGAATCAAAAATGGCGGCTAATTTAAATATTTAGTCCAGTATTCCGGCAAAACGACTGAACGGACCGAACAAAATTTGGCATGTACATCGAGTATATACCCATTTGGTGCCACGAAACTTTATGTACCGCCATCTTCAAACGTTTCAAAATTATGGGAAATTCAAGTATGGAAACGTGAGTTACGCGGTCGTGCCTATGGCAGAAAGCGAAGCTTTTCTGCACCCGGTAAGGCAAGCGTGAAGCGCGAGTACCCGGCGATCGTGCCGACCACTAACCACCACTAGTTCGTTAACGCGCGCGGCACGACACAGCGCGCGAAATATCGCAGACATTTGGCGAACTCGACGCACCAAACTCGTTTGGACAGTACACTGAGAGAAAAAAATGGTTGGGTTTACTATAATCTCACTATATTTTATAGTTAAATTTGGCGTCAAACATATTTTTATAGTTCACTTAACCATACAAAATATAGTAGAATGAACGATTTATACAAATGGTTATATTATTAACTATTACTTTTGTTCTTGTTACCATATGTATAGTAAAATGTGCTATGTGAATATAGTTAGTTCTATCACTATGTATGAAATATTCTGGTAATATTGACTATATAAAATAGTTACTTTTCTTGCTATTTTATATTCTCAACCATACTATATTTTTAGTTGAAATAACCATAATTTTGGGTAAAAAAATAATATAGTTGGTTATACTATGCCTTTATCGTAATTATTACCGACACTATGGTAACATTTACCATAAATATCATATTTCCAACCATAATTTTGTTACTATGCCATTATAGTTAGATATATCATATACTTCTCTCTCAGTGTAGAGAGAAGGAGTATTTGGCAGGCATAGCTAATGGTTTGAATTATGGTTTGAAATTACGACGATCAATTGCCACGCATAATATTTGAGATCGATGCGTGCACGTTTCAGTTATTCGATTCGATTGTTCGTAGAATGTGATGTAGAGGAGTTTAGTTTGTTGTTAGATGAGGATAGTTTCCGTGGAGTTCGTTCTTGAAGAGAATGCGAGACGCGAGTGGAAAGTGTTTTCGTGATGCGTTCTTCTCGTCGACTTTTAACCCTTGAATGCATAAGCGAAGTCTGTCAGACTCCAGGGCTCATATTTTGTTGTTATATTTATTTCTATTACAAACAAGTAGGTGTCTAGCAGACCCCGCATATGTAAATTCGCAAAAAATATTTTTTATGCATCCAAGGGTTAACATAGGAGTTCTTTGAAGGCTCGATTTTCAAATCTGGGCAGATCAGTGATAAATCGAATATTCGACTTCACTCTCTCTTTATTCTGGGACTATTCTTCTGACGCGCTTTTCTGCGTGAATTGTCGAATGCAATTTATCGGATTCACGTGAACTTGAGATTTTAATCGTCCAAGTCTTGTCGACGCATTTGTCGAAATTACTCAATTTGTCCAGCGGATAGGATCGAACAACGCATCGATTTAACTCTCTCTCTCTCTCTCTCTCCATTCTCGTACTATTTTTCTAATGCACTATTCTTTGTAAATTGTCGAATGCGAATTACAATATCCGCGTAGAAAATTCGCCAAACTTTAAATTTCAATTCTTAAATTCGCGTCGACATTCGTCTGGCCGATAGGATCGACGAACATTCGACTTTACTCCCTGTATTCGGGCACCCCAAAATCATTACGTCCCTCTTGTCGCAAACGGAGGATGGAAGGGCGGCAAACGCACGGTTCGCATTACGCTAATATTACACCACATACCGTCCACACTATTGAGAGCTCGTCTTTACCTTCGGTCCTTATTCGTCACCCCTAATAATAATAGCAAGGGCCCATAGTAATAGTATTTGCGGTCCACCTTGCTCTCGCTACTTACCACCCGGTGAAAACAGCCACCCTAATTATTCTCTCGCCCTCGATCGTTTCTCGTGTTTCTCCTTGCGTGTGTGCATTTTTATAATACAAGTGAAGTACGCTACGAAGGTGTCGAGTGACCCGGTCATGCTCACGGAATAGAAGAAAGCGAGTACGACGGAAAAGGTCGTAAAAGAGCGAAGGAGAAAAAATTGGAGCAACCCCCGACGTTTGTAATCCGAGAGGTGAGAGACCGAGCGAAGAATGCGATTTCAACGGGCGCTCGTTTTCGCGCTCGTTCTCACAATGGCACGACGAGGGATAAGCGAGAATGGAAAAGCAGAGTAGAGAAGAATCACTCTGTACTTCTCCACCATACATCTGGCGGCCATCCGTCGACCCTGACGTGGCCGATGCAAATGCAACAAAAATTCGCAGTCACCGAGAAGAAAGTGTAAAGCTGAAATTATAAACTTTCGTGGTAAGACTTTCGTATCCAACCTTCGTCCGATTTTAACACTAAACCTACCGAAGATTTTTTCCTTATGGGGATTTCCCTTGAAAACGGTCATTTGACCTGCGTTTGGTAGGTTTAGTGTTAATAAAATTTTACTGGTACGTAGCACTTACTAAATAATAAGTGCGAATTTAAGGAAACGCCTGCTTTCCGAGATATTCAATTTTAAAACTACACGATTCGATCAAGAATGTTTGCAATTTTTACGCGAGAGGAAGACTGAAGTTTCAGAAAATGTCAGGTTAGGCAGGTGCAATGGTTAGGCCCGCGTAATAAAAAAATAATTTAAACTTGAGAGCGTGGTAGACCTTGCTGCTTAGATCAATCTCCATTTATCACATTTATATTTCAACTTTAACATTGAATATCTTTTTTTGAAGAGGAGACCGCAAATTTTGTCAGAGGAAAAAGTTATTTCTGTTATGCGAAGGACATTGAAATCCGAGATCGCTCCCCATAAGTGAATAATTACCAAAAAAACATAAAATTGTCTTCTATATTTCTTGTTTTTAATATGTATTTTAATGATATTTTGATAAATTAGTATTTATAATCTCGCAAGGTATTAATAAAATAAAGAATTTCAGCGAAACATTTTTGAATTTTCGTCTTTTTTTTACGTAAAAATCTAAGAAATTAAACGTAATTAAAAATTCAATATCTCGGAAACCAGGCGTTTCCTTAAATTCGCGCTTTTGGCGTTCGACTAGATTTAGTAAATGCTACTTACCTGTAAAATTTCATTAAGATCGGACAAGGGTCGGATACGGAAGTTCAGCCACTTTCGTCGTTCGCAGATAACGTAGTTACCGTTGTTAATCCTCGTAGATGTATGTATACAGTTACTATGAAAATCAAGAACGGTTGTTGATTCTCATAGATATATGTATGCAGTTACTATGAACATCAAGAACAATTGTTGATTCTCATAGATATACATATATACATATATACAGTTACTATGAAATCAAAAAAGGCAACTACATTTGCTGTAAACGGCAACGGTGGCGGAACGGTGGCGAAAATTTATAAATCCAAGTTAAACTTTTCATTTCGAGAAAAACCAAAATTCACGAAATTTCAAAGCTCGCTCTTTAAATCTATCTTCGACGCGGTACGAGACACTCGCTAACCCCTCGTTCTCGAAAACGCATTATCGATTCCTTCGTAAGGCTCTCCCTCCTTTCTGTCGTAGAATAACCACGCATAGGCACACGGTCCTACAGAAATGATATCGTCGCGTCGATTTTTTAAAGCCACACATTCACTCGCAAGAGGATAATGATTGCGTAACCCTTAAGTATTGTCGACGAAGGAAGCGAGGGGTAAATTACCAGCGGAAGTTTCGTCGCCTTCTAACGACGAATTGTTGGCAACTACTTCGCGAGCGCGGTAGGGCTGAACGTCGAGAGAAGATCGTCGCAGTCCGCACGTTAGATGGAACGTGACTTTGGCTCCACCCGAAGATGGGAAGGATAAGGTATTCGGATATTCGCGGGACACGAAGTCTTAAGCTTCTCTCTCAGGGGCCAAAGGTGCACGAGGCCCGTCGCCTTGCATAGTTGATCATAGTTGAGGAAACTTGCGAGGCACGATGATACTCGGTCGTATCGCGTGATACTAGACGAAATTCGATATTGTTCTCGATAATAATTAGTAGAATGGAGAATAGCTAATGATTATTTTCAATTCCGTATTATCTATTCCGTATTGTCGTTGATACTGGATAAAGAATTTGGTAAAGCTTTGTTTTAACGGACATCTCACCGATTTATATTGTTAGAGCTTGCAGTAAGGAGTAATGCGTAAACAAATTGAAGTAGGAGACGATCTTATTTCTTAAGATATGACAAATTAAAGTTCGAACATTTTAACAATGGACTGTAGACATTACGAAGTGCTTTGGGATGATCGCTCCGTTCTAAATGTTGCATCCGTGTGACATAATTCAAGCGAGCTTTGGAACTTATATGCACGTTCAACATCCTAGCAATGTGTATGAATTAAAGGAAAATCGGTGAGGTATACGTTAAAACAAAGCTTTATCAAGAATCGTCCGGGTTTTATAGACTGGGTAAAATTTGAATTTTACATCCTTTCTTACAACTTTCCACGAACTCAAGGTTCAAAGCTTTTCGAAACTATTAACTCGTAGCGTTTGAGAGAATCGTTGACTTTTCTCGTTTTTAAGCACTGAAAAAATTGTATTCTCATCTTAAGATTTTACCACTTAATTTTAGAATATTTCTTACTAAAATAAGCAACAAGAAGATCTTCTTAATTTAAGAGTAAAATGCTCTAAACAGATTCCTCTAATCAAATATTCTTAACAAATATTCTTAACAGATATTCTTAACATAGTCTGGTAAAAAATTTGTATGGATATATTTCGTATATAATTATTGGAAACAAAATTCTTAATGAAATGCTTCACTCTTTATAATGTCGAAAATTACACGATCCATATCTTGAAATCGGAATTGATTGAGAAATGTAGTCACGAGAGAAGGTTACAATTCATATATACATGTATTTCTATCACTTGTAAATATCTCCATTAAGTCGCTCAAATCCTCTTCTTCTAGCCACTTCGTCATTTCCTTATCCATACTTTTTGCGCAACACAGCACGTAAAATAATATAGTACACAAAATTACGCAGAATTGCAAGAGGAACAAGATACAGGCAACGACATGTCCCGCACGCGATGTATAACCTAACTTAACCGAATACCGACACGCATTGTGGTGTCGCGACATGCAGAATGGATTGTTAAGAATATGTTCTTAATTTAAGACTATATCCGAAAAACCGTGATATCGACAAGAAAATATTCTTATCTATTTAGAATATTTCTTAAGATGAATTATTAAGTTTGCATTTTAACAATACGATTTTTTCAGTGAGCTCACCGCGGATTTACGTACCTCCACGATAAAATCGTAGATTCGTCCGCTGGATAAACTCCCCTCACGACCGTTCGATCTTCAACCCTCCCTTAAGTAATTTACTTATTAAATTTCGGGGCTGACCTTCGGCATTCCCCCGTTGAGGATGCCACGGGCGTTTGCTTTGAGGGAAATATGCTAAGCACCGCGGTGCCGCCTAAGACGACGCGGAAGGTACGCCAAAAAGGGGTGCGTGAACGTTTCCTTGCCTATGCGATGAAACAAATTCGGGGATCGTTCGTGGAACGAACAAACGATATTACAAAAGTGTGGTGAAACTTGACCGTCGAGGAGCAGCTTTGAATCTGCGAGAAACAATTCGAAGGAGTGACCTGTGACGTAATTTAACCCCTTGACATACAATGGCGTCTGAGAGACGTCTCAACCATTTCACGTGCCATTGTAGACTTTGACGTATCCGAAACGTCAAGAACTGTCTCCGACGGATGGCATGCAATATATTATTACATTATTCAATTGAGCCGCTCAGTTGACAAATCGATTAACTCCACTTTTTGCATTTTTCATAAATATAAGCATCGAAGCACTTGATTAACCATTTGACTGCTAAAGGTGTATATATACGCCTTGACAAGTCCATCAATATATACGAAAGGCGTATGTATATGCCCTCAGTATTTTTAATTTATTTGCCATTATTATTTTTTGAACCCTAAGAATGGTATCAAATTTCCTGTTACTGTTTTGGTCACTAGTCAGTGGACAACCAGTCGCAGCGACTGACATGTGAAAAACGCGCCGTCCATATTGATGGATTTGTCCGAGAGCGCGGCGCAGTCAAAGGGTTAAGTCCCTACTTTTTATGTTTGTAACATAATTTTGAACATAATTTACGGAGTTAATCGATTTGTTTGCACTGAACGGCTCAATTATTTCGGCTATAGGCAAAACATTTGGCAGGGTAAAAAAATGTCCAGGTACTCTACATATTCGAAAATGTTTTGATAAGTTTCATACTTTACAGAACTATGTATTATTTTATAATGTTACTTAATTATTGTCCATTAGTATTAAATAACAACCTAATTAAACGTTCTATAGCAATGCAAATTTCAAAATAAAATATTCTATTTCTAAGCACGCGCATAACTCTGTTCGGTTGAGCCAAATTAAATAGTATGTTTCGAACGCATTAAATTTCGGTTTATTTGTATGTCAAGGGGTTAATGATACTTAACCACCAAAAAAGATACTCCAGTGACGTATCTAGCTTTCTTCGCGAGAGAATCACCTTCTTTAGCTCACAATCAACAGTTTCTCTGCAACGCAAGGAGATTAAAGTGTCGCCAAATCGGACCATCATCCCCAAAACTCGTGGAACTCTCGTCAATTGTCGATCCTCCTTTCGCCCTTCCGCTTACCAGATAGGAAGAAACGAGCGTGGCTCTCTGTGCGGGGAGAACGACAATGCCAATAATCAAGCGAGTGGATCGGTCGTCGATACCAATAGCCTCATCCTTGAGAGCTCGGCCCTCTCGAAGCATTTTATTGTGAATTATTTGAAACGGTTAGACCCCACGCTTCCAAAGACCACCGCGACTCCTCCACCCTGAAAAGTAAGAAGAGCAAAAGAAGATAATATTGACAAAGAGAAGATTCAGAAATGGAAAATAAAGACCTGTCCAATCTCGTTCCTCGTATACGCTTATTACACACGCGAGACGGAAACGATCTTACAAATTGTACGTAAATCGTGGAAAATCACAAGGCACGCGCGTTTCTACAGCTTTTTCTCTTCTCTTTCTTCATCTCGCGCATCCACGATGCCGTCGGATCCATTAAAGAGGATGATCCTTAAAGTAACGAGTGAACGGCTCTCCCTGTGAAAGAAGCTATTCAAGGAACACCCAGTCCGACGTAAAATTACGTTAACGAGTCCGCGCGTACGACGCGCGCATGAGATTTCATTCATTTGCATGCAAAATCCCTCGATAACCCACACCGATGGTACCGAACTGTTTGCTAAACAGTGGGGCAAATTGAACGATCGGCCATCGAAAGTAGTAAACCGAGGATATTTATTGCCGTTTAATTACAAGGTAAAGGGGAGCGCAAGAGTCATCGATCATACGTAAGGAGCCACGTTCTCGAGTCCACGTCCCCAGTGTATTCTCTTATCCCGATCGCCACTCGTGAAGTACTTTTACTAATCCTTCGTCGTAACTAGTGCCCTCTATTACACGTGTATTTAATTCTTTTTTTTTTAAACACGTGTATCGGGTACCCGCGTGTAATACACGAATACGCGTACTACACGTGTATTTATTTCACGAACACTTTGAAAATGATGAGAAAATTTGTTTTCTAAGAAAAGTATAAGAAAAGTGTCGTAGAGATACACGAAATATCTATATATGCAAATATACATACAATTTGGCACAAGATGTAAGATGCTGTGATAAAAATCTCTTGTAGTTACCCGTGTACACGTGTATCTACGGATATACGTGTTAGATATAACGTGTAGCACGACCAACACGTGTCACGTGTATTTTAAAACTCGGTTCTGACCGAGAGCTCTAGTCGTAACCCAGTGCCTCGGAAAAATTCAAGGATCGTTTCAATCTTACGAGCCATAAATTTCACCGCGTTCCTTTATTATCCGCAATCATTCGTCGAGATCAAGGAGGGCATTGGGATTAAACTGCATCGATTCTCTGTACGAAGATCCGTCACGAATTAAGGACACTCGTCGACTACTCCGCTTTAGTCGCGCGTCCTAATCGATCCCTGTCGATACGCGCCTGACTCGACTCGCCGTAGATTCGTCGATCGAACGAGAACGACAAACTCGATCTGATTTCTCGGTAGCAACTGCTTGCTGCAGCTCTATCCGCTCGCCGCGCGATTTCATTTAGCCGGGGAAGTTTAACGAAGAGAAAGGCGATCACATTTCATCTCATTAGTCGACTGACATGGTTACATCGATTTATAACTAACTCGACGAGTAGGGTCCCACGACATACCGGGCCGCGTATGATCGAGACGTTAATTAGCGTCCTCTCTCTCTCTCTCTCCACCTCTCTCGCTCGTTCACCTTTCTTTTCTGTCCTTTTCTTTCGTTCTTGATCCTTCTTGCTCGTTCTTGCTGGTACTTCGTTTATTTAAGCCACGTTCTTCTCGACTGTAACAATTTTTTTTCTATTTCTCCTCCTTCTCTCTCCTTCGACGTGCCGTCGCGTGAAAGTCCCACTCTGAGCGGAAGCGCCCATTACGCACTCGAGCGTGTAATTTTCGACGGGCACTCGGCCCAGGATTTGGTCGAGGTCTCCCTGACCTTAATGGTGCTCCCTACCATCCTGGTTCCTTTTTTTTGTTTTCGTCTCTTTTTTTCCTCATGTTTCTTTTTTCGCCGCTTGACACGAGTGCGAAACGATCGACCCGTGATGGATGTCGATTAATGCAAATCGGGGAAGTCCGGTACGCGCGTGGATCAGGACGATTGGAGGATGGTATTTTTGGGATGATGTAGGATGATGGGTGAATCATCGCGTGGTTTAATGAATTTCGTCGGGGTAGGATGTGAGCGTGAATTATAAGAGCATTCGTGATCTTCGGGACATCTCTGGAGCAGTAGAATTCAAATCTTTAATGAATTTCGTCGGTGTAGGATGTGAGCGTGGATTAGAAGAGCATTCGTGATCTTCGGGACATCTCTGGACCAGTAGAATTCAAATCAATATTTTTCTAGAATCGAAGAAGTCGTGTTCTCGTGTGGATTAGGATGATTGGAGGATGGAATTTCGTGATGAAGTAGGATAATGAGTGAATCATCGCGTACTTTAATGAATTTCTTCAGGGTAGGATGAGAGCGTGGATTATAAGAGCATTCGTAATCTTTGGGAAGTCTCTGGACGAGGAGAATTGAAATCAATATTTTTCTAGAATCAAAAAAGTCGTGCTCTCGTGTGGATTAGGACGATTGGAGGATGGAATTTTGTGATGAAGTAGGATGATGGGTGAATCAATGCGTCCTTTAACGAATTTCGTCGGCGTAGAATGAGAGCGTGGATTATAAGAGCATTCGTGATCTTTGGGAAATCTCTGGACGAGGAAAATTCAAATCTTGAATGAATTACGTCTGGGTAGGATGAGAGCGTGGATTAGAAGAGCATTTGTGATCTTCGGAAGATCTCTGGACGAGGAGAATTCAAATCTTTAATGAATTTCGTCGGGGTAGGATGTGAGCGTGGATTAGAAGAGCATTCGTGATCTTTGGGACATCTCTGGACGAAGAGAATTCAATATTTTTCTAGAATCGAAGAAGTCGTGTTCTCGTGTGGACTAGGACGATTGGAGGATGGAATTTCGTGATGAAGTAGGATAATGAGTGAATCATCGCGTACTTTAACGAATTTCGTCGGCGTAGAATGAGAGCGTGGGTTATAAGAGCATTCGTGATCTTTGGGAGATTTCTGAACGAGGAGAATTCAAATCTTGAATGAATTACGTCTGGGTAGGATGAGAGCGTGGATTATAAGAGCATTTGTGATCTTCGGAAGATCTCTGGACGAGGAGAATTCAAAACAATGTTTCTAAAATCGAAGAAGTCGTCTTGTCCTGTGGATTAGGACGATTGCTGGATGGAATTTCGGGATGAAATGAGACGACAGATGCACCATCGTGTCCTAAATTTCGTAAATGCAACGACAGAATATGTTTAATACTCATAGTCTTCGAGAGATCTCTATACTCGTGCCACTAAAATAAATTTGTTTAAACACGCGCCATCTCAGGATCGAAATCCTTAAAAGATGAACGCACCTGCGCTCACGAGCGACCGAAACTACCTTCTTAGATGTGAATTACTCTGAAATATTGGAGTGCACTTGGCTGAACTCGCGCTCTATCGCAAGGCGCGATCGACCGAATCTGAAGAAGGAATCAGCGAGGACACTCTCGTCCTCGCGCGCGAACGATAAATCGGAGGACAAATCACCGCGCGATGATCTCGCGAGTTGAAGGTGCCCCGTTCCAGACATTATTAGCCATGCACCGACGGTGCAGGCACGGGATTAAATCTTACATTTTTTCTTCTTCTCGCAAGGCGCCATTAAGATTCCTCGAAGCTTCTTCGACCAGGAGGACTTGTCCTTCCGGCAAATGAGATTTCTCTCGTTTTAACAGCGCGCGTGAAAAATTGTCAATTTACCGAGAGAATTAGCATCGAAAATGAGCACGATGATGGTATCTCCGATTTTTACCAGACCTCGTACATCGGTTCGAGGAAAAAAATAATTTCATCCAGTCATCGCATCGAGATCAACCGTGAGAATTGGGTCTCTCTTCGGCACCACCACCACGATTCAATCTACTCATTGGCTTCTTATCGATTCCTGCATTGTACCCTCGCGAGCACCTGCTCCCGCACACGTACGTCGTTAATATCGAACTCGAAGCGTGACCCATCGAACGTATCGTGAGTCACGGCATATTATTATTAACATCCGACGAATTATCGATATAGGAGATAGCGAGACTTGTACGCAAGCGGTCAAAGGTACAATCGAACATCGTTGTACCTGAGAATGTAAATTTCTCACGTGCCTCCGATACCGGAAGACAAGAATCGTATGCGGGCGGGGTCAAGCGCGTAATCGAGTATCGATACACCTAAAAGTTTGAATTTCTCGCAAGAAAATCGTATGCAGCCGATCGAACGTGTAATCGTGCACGATCGAATCTGAGAATTGTTATCTCTCGCGTTCGTCGACTACCGGAAAGTCATCGACGTATGTGGCCAATCGTGAGCTCTAATCGCGAAACGAAGCAATTACGTGGTAAGAGTAGATTTGTCTGCATCTGCGAAGCTTCTACAGCTCACCGGTGATCGTCATTACGCGCGCTCGATAAGTCGAAGGGGACGAAGCCACGGTGAAGTCGCAAGCACACTTATCTCCGGTGCCAAGTCATGGACTTTTCGCTCGGGACGTCATACGCGCGAAGGTATATTCCATTCTGACCTTTCTGCATAACTTTCAATGTTTCTCAAAGTTGCTGATGTCACAGGTACGCGCGAACGAGTAACGCCGCCGACGATATTAACCGTAAAGCAATTACGGCGAATGATCGACGCGTATGACTTGACGAAATTAAGAACAACCGCGGCACCTTGCATTCCTCTTTCTCTTTTTTTCTCTCTCTTACTTTCTCTCTTTCTCTGTCTCTGTCTCTGTCTCTCTCTCTCTCTCTCCTCTTTCTCTTTCCTTCTTTTCTTATTCTCAGTCTCCGCGTCCTGCTACCTTCGCGAGAGGAGAAAAGGCATTACGCGCGCCTGCACTGAGAGAAAAGTATATGATGTATCTAAGTATAGTGGCATAGTAACAAAATTATAGTTGGAAATATCATATTTATGGTAAATGTTACCATAATGTCGGTAATAATTACGGTAGAGACATAGTATAAGCAACTATATTATTTTTTCAACCAAAATTATGGTTATTTCAACTAAAAATATATTGAGTTGTCCGGAAACTTCGTGCCGGTTTTGAAGGTTATTAAAACGCAACACATTCAAACTTTGGTGTGCATTTATCAAATGAGATGTATTTTTGTTCCACGACCTTTCTCCATCTCTCCGACAACTTGAAAATTCCGTCCTTCCAGAACCAGTCAGGTTTTCGGCAAAAATCTTTTCGAAATGATTTCGAAAAATCGGCACGAACTTTCCGGACAACCTAATAGTATGGTTGAAAATATATAATGGTAAGAAAAGTAACTATTTTATATAGTTAATATTACCAGAATGTTTCATACATAGTGATAGAACTAACTATATTCACATGTCACATTTTACTATACATATGGTAACAAGAACAAAGGTAATAGTTAATAATATGACCATTTGTATAAATCGTTCATTCTACTATATTTTCTATGGTTAAGTGAACTATAAAATATAGTGAGATTATAGTAAACCCAACAATTTTTTTCTCTAAGTGTATAATGGCATAGTAACAAAATTTGTATAAATCGTTTATTCTACTATACTTTGTATGGTTAAGTAAACTATAAAAATATGTTTGACGCGAAATTTAACTATAAAATATAGTAAGATTATAGTAAACCCAATCATTTTCTTCTCCCAGTGCGAAGGAATGTACGGGTACGGAGAAAATAAAGGTAGAGAGCCTTAACCCTTTTATAGATAGACCTCATAAAAACCAAACTGAAAATGATATTTACAAAAATTTAAATCGAGAAACAATATTGTCAATTCCCTTACAATGAAATTAAACCATTCATAACGTTTTATAAATTTATTTTGCGATAGAGTTCTCAGTAAGTGAACTATAGAAATATGTTTGACGCGAAATTTAACTATAAAATATAATGAGATTATAGTAAACCCAACAATTTTTTTCTCTCAGTGCAAGAAGTCATAATCGTCCTCGCGAACTTATCGTCGAGTCACGAGAGGAATCCGAATGGTCTCGTGGCTCCTACCTGTGGGCCACCTTTCGGTGAAGTATCTCGGTTAAAATGATCGTTCCTCGGCGCGATTATAACATTTATGCAGATTTTAAAAGATTATCGGGAGAGCTCGCCGGTGATTGGTGGGTCCGTAACGTTCGCCGGAAGAAATACGATCGTCGAGCAACCGACGTGTAATTACGTATGCGGTTTCTGTTGATTTATAAAAATTGTCAACCTGCAGCCGGTGGACGGCGGCACGCGAGAAGGTAGGAACATCGGCTCGGTGAAATTGGTCGACGGATAATTACACGTTTGTCAAATTATCGCTTGGCTCGGGTAATTCACCGAGTCTCACCGGGGTGGCGCGATCTCGCGTAACATCGAATTCGTACCTGTCAATTCGTCGAACGGGCATGGACTTGTAAGAATTCTCGAACCACCGCGACAATTCGTACGAAAATTCTTCGAGCACGCGAAAATTCTCACCCATCGATTCCGAGGGACATCGAGGAATATTATTCCCGGTCGACCAACGAGTGCAGTATAAAATTGGCGTTGATGGAACCGGCAATTTATTTATCCCGATCTCACGCTGCAATTTCCAGCCACCTCCTCCTTCCACTTTTAAATCATCCTCCATCCTCGAATTTCGATGCCTTAAAACGGGCGCGCACGAAATTTCCACGAATCTTCTTCCTCTCGAAAGTACTCGCGCCTCGCCCTTGGACCCCGAGTCCGTTACAAACGGGACGATCGAGCGCATTTTTCTTTAATCTTTCTCTCTCTCCTTTCCGCGTAACCTCGCCCACCTCCAATCGACCTTCGACCTCCTCGTATTAACGAGCTATCGGCGAGCCGCAGGATACCGCGCGCGAGCTGTACTGAATTAACGCGTGCGTGGCATTGTGTGAATAAAGAGAAAGAAGGATGAAGGTAAAAACAGACAGAGATAGGTAGATAGATAGATAGAGAGAGAGAGAGAGAGAGAGAGAGATATATATAAATTTATTAACCCTGAGCATGACGCCCCTAGGGTCCCAACAAAATACAGCAAACAACAAAAGAAATACTTTATAGCAAACAACAAACCAATAAAATAAAGATAAAAATACAGAAAATATAGGTAAAGAAAAAAAAACAAAAAAGAATAAAAAGGAAAGATAAGCAATTACAAGCGTCCCAAAGGAACAGCCTGCACTTCTAAAAGAAAATCGCGCACATTACACTTAAGAGAGAGAGAGAGAGAGAGAGAGAGAGAAGGAGAGAAAGAAATATAAAGGGAGAGAGAGACAAAGAAAGAGAGAGAGAGAGATAAAGAGAGCGCGAGTGGTGGAAGGGCCGTGCATCGCGGATTAGATAGGAGGATAAGGAAACGAGCTCGAGGCCAGGCCTGCAGTACGTGGGTAGTTAATACATTTAAATTGCACCCCTCGGCGGCGACGGAGGCGACGCGCGACGGGAGCTCGCGCGAGGAAATGAACGGAGGTGACGGTGGTGGAGGAGCACCGTGCAATGTGCACGAGCGAGAAGGTAGTACCGCGCACGGCAGCCCTTATCTGCGCGCGCATCGCGCGCCTCTTTACGAAATTATGAAACTCGTTTATCGGACGTGGCACGTATGGACGATTTAATTCCATCGTGTCTCTCGGTGAACTTAATCGAACCGCGTCGAGGAGTTTCGTTGGATGTAGAATGAAGTAGAAGGTAATCAAACGTGATTTAAATCGTCCCGACGCACCGTCGGCATAAAGTCGTTTTTTAGTGCCAAAAGTCGTTCCGAACCAATTGCGATGAAAGTAGTCTTAAGGTACGCATTATTTATTGTACTATAGCGGAGACCTGCACTTTTTTTGGATATTGCAATTTGTTAACCTCTTCAGCTGGAAAGACGCTTGTTACACTGAGAGTATATTTTATCTATAATCTCAGTATATTTTATAGTTTAATTCGGCGTCAAACATATTTTTATAGTTCCACTTAATCATAGAAAATATAGTAAATTGGTTATATTATTAACGATTACCTTTGTAATACTTTGTAGTAACAAATGGTTATATTATTAACGATTACCTTTGTATTAATTTTTGTTACCATTAAAATATGCTAGGTGAATATAATTAGTTCTATCAGTATGTACGAAATATTCTGGTAATATTAACTAGATAAAATAGTTAGTTTCATTACCATTATATATTTTCAAGCATACTATATTTTTAGTTGAAATAACCATAATTCTAAAAAAAACAATGTAGTTGCTTATACTACGCCTCTACCGTAATTATTACGAACATTATGGTAACATTTACCATAAATATGATATTTCCAAGTACAATTTTGTTACTATGCCATGATAGTTAGATATATCATATACTTTTCTCTCACTGTTTGTATCCGCTTCTAAAGCGGCAAAGACGTGCTACGCCATTTTGAATTTTGAAATTTGTGCCACGGTTTCGTAGTGAGTGCCCCGAAAATCCTTATATATCAAGATTGAAGAAATTATAAACACCGTAACCAAAAAATGATTGCCAAAAGTTTAGGACAATTTCGATTTTGTATTAATTAACAAATTGGAATATCAAAAAAAGTGCAGGTCCCTGCTATAGTACAATAAATAACGCATATTTTAAGACTAATTTCATTGCAATCGGTTTAGAATTCAGCCGTCGACTGACTTTTGGCACTAAAAAACGACTTTATACCTACAGTGCGCAGTTTAAATCATGCGATTCGCGTAAAGATTCGCGTTTCACATAGCTCTCTTCGAGAACGTTCGGAGTAACCGAGGATTTCGACGAGATCGTGATAGTTGGTATAGATCGCGCAGCACTCCACCTTGAACACCTTGAGAAGTACGCACGCGATCGGTGGACTCAACGGCGACTTCATCCGCTCGTCACATTATCGTTCTTCAAACGAGACATGCGCGTGGCAGTCTGTTTCCATGGGAGAGAAGAAGAGAGACGAAGAAAAGAGATAGACAGGAAGAACGAAAGAGTATCTTCTCGACTTCGTCGTAACTAACTCAACCGATGGATTCTCGCCCTTCGTCTTGCGGTCGAACGGATTTCCTCTTCTCTCCACTGTCTTGGCTCTTTCATCTCATTCCTTCTTCTCTCTTGTCGTCGTCGAGGAGGACGAGACGCGATCGGCGCGGCACGATAAGACCATGACGACGTCGATGGTCGGCAGCTTGGGTAAAGACGGTCCAAGAGAAGAGGAAGAGATCGCAGGGAGGTGCGAGGAGAGCTTGTCGTGCCAAAAGAGTCGACGTGTTGGCTCAATGTGTTACTCTTCCCAATAGAGAAACGATATTTTACGATTTTTGAATGCAATTTATGCGGTAGCGGTTAATTAGGGGCCTTACCGGCCGATGATGAGGATAATAATATCACGAATGTACCGAATGAGGAGAGTAGCGCGAGTGATGCGTGAGGAGTTAGTGAGAGAGACATAGATAGATAGATAGATGGATTTATTATGATTCAGGGACAATGTCCCATATGAACCTAACAGACAGCAAATATAAGAATACACATAACATAATAAAATAACTAAGCTAAACTTAACTTAAACTAATAACAACAGTACACAGAATAAATCAAAAATACAAAAAGTACGCACATTATATTAAAGTAAATGAAAACCAAAGCAAACAAAAGAAAAGAAAAAATGAAAGAGAAAAATATGTAAATTAAATGGCACATTATATTAAAGTAAATAAAAATCAAAGCACCAAACAAAAGAAAAGAAAAAGTGAGCCTAACTCAGTGAGAGAGACAGAGAGAGAATGGAAGAGCAAAAGACAACAATCGCTCGTAAGCAGAGAGCGCAAAAACGTGTGATAACATTGTTATACCTTCTTTCGTTAATCACACATTTCATTCGACCTATCCTTTAATTCTACATTTATGAATTTATATAAATTAACCCTTTGCACTTAAGGGCTCCGCTTTAGAGACGATACAAATACTGTATTCTTTATCGAGTTTACTAAAAGCTTCGAGTGCACAGGGTTAATAAGTTGTTCAGAGTGCTTATGCACTGAGAGAAAAGTATATGATATATCTAACTATAATGGTATAGTGACATAGTTATAGTTGGAAATATCATATTTATGGTAAATTTTACCCATAATCTCAGTAATAATTACGATAGAGGCATAGTATAACCAATTATATTATATTTTTACTCAAAATTATGGTTATTTCAACTAAAAATATAGTATGGTTGAAAACATACAATGGTAAGAAAAGTAACTATTTTATACAGTTAATATTACCAAATTATTTCATACATAGTGACAGAACTAACTATATTCACATAACACATTTTACTATACATATGGTAACAAGAACAAAGGTAATAATTAATAATATAACAATTTGTATAAATCGTTCGTTCTACTATATATTCTATCATAAAGTGAACTATAAAAATGTTTGATGACAAATTTAACTATAAAATCTCTCAGTGTGACAGAATTTTTTATTATAAGCTAAGTTCGTAGAGAAATTCCGAAAGAAAAAGTGTGAGAGGTGTTTTTATTCCGATTAATTAGCACAGTTTGCCGAAGATGGTCGTAATGATTTTTCCTTCCTGTTTCAGACGAACATGCACGCCTCGTTTCCTTACGACGGTGGTCGCAGTAGCGGCGGCGGCGGTGGCGGAGGCGGAGGCGGAGGTGGGGGTGGTGGAAGAGGCGTCGAGTATGGCGCCGTCCGGCGTCCAGACGCCCTCCTCCCCCCACCCGGCCTCGACCAAACCGACCTCGTTCTCCACACGAGCCTCGTTGACGACCCCCAGGTGAGCGACGATGTACGTAATCGCAAATTACATTTTTTCTATTTATCATTCTTCCTGGTCGATTCTGCGCACGACAGTGGCGCGATCGGTTCGAGCTCAGTCTCGAAGTTAACGCTGGAAAAATGTGTACTTGAGCCGTTCATTTTGAAAGTGGTCTAATTGTAAGTCCATATTTTTACTGTGAGGTGAGCTCTGGTGAATCTAGAATCCTAGCTGGCTGAAGTCTCTTGGAGTCTAGTTTTAATAGTATTTTATTATATTAATTTTATTTTAATAATTTAATTTTGGTTTTTGTTATAAAAAAATGTTCTAAGTCCATTTTTAGGCACGACCGTAAAGGGAGTGACTTATGCAATCGCCATCCTGAAAACCGTTCGGATGTGTGCGTGTGTCCGTGTGGCCGTGTATATCCTCGATTTCGGAAAAACGGCTGAACCGATCGGGACGAAATTTGGCACAAAAATCAAGTACATTACTGTGAGTTCACAATAAGGTTTGTGAGCCGCCATCTTGAACCGGTACAAAATGGCGGCAAATTCAAATATCGAAAAATTCATATCTTTGGTACTATTCATTGGATCCCGATAAAATTTTACACATACATGTACACGTATACAATGACAATTACTGAAAATTTTCAAATTTTTTGATTGGCCGAATCAAAAATGGCGGCTAATTCAGATCTTTAGTCCAGTATTCCGGCAAAACGACTGAACGGATCCGAACAAAATTTGGCATGTACATCGAGTATATACCCATTTGGTGCCACGAAACTTTATGTACCGCCATCTTCAACCGTTTCGAAATTGTGGGAAATTTAAGTATGGAAACGTGAGTTACGCCGTCATGCCTATGGCAGAAAGCGAAGCTTTTCTGCACTCGGTAAGGCGAGCGCGAAGCGCGAGCACCCGGCGATCGTGCCGAACACTAACCATCACTAGTTTTATTCTGAGGTGAGTATTGAGCTCTGGTGGACCTAGAACCCTAGCTGGCTGAAGTCTCTTGTAGTCTAGTTTTAATAGTATTTTATTATATTAATTTTATTTTAATAATTTAACTTTGGTTTTTGTTATAAAAAAATGGACTTACACCACTTTGAAAATAAACGGCTCATTTGTGTTGTTAGTTTGGCGTACCAAAGGAACGGATGCGAGTCAATGATACTCGTTCATTTCAACCTTTACACCGCCGAAAATTCTAAATATAGTCTCTACGTGTGATCGAAACTTTGTAGAGATTATATATACAAGATAGCACAACATTTTCAAACTTTCCAAAGGGATAAAGCCCATCGAATCACGGCAGTCTAAAGGTTAAACAAGCAGTTTTTTTTCTCACTCCCCACAAGGATCTCGTTTTTTCCTGCTTGAACGTTCGAGAGTAGCGTTTATCGAATTCTGAATAATCTCGTATTTAGGGTTATTCGTGCGATTTAGCTCGAGAATGAAGATCTTTTTCGTATACATTTGACAGTATGCTCACACACGTTCGAGAGCTCGTAACGTTTTTGAATATCGAGTGACCAATGAAAGGAAAGTAGGGGAAAACGTGAGAAAAGTTTCGCGAAACCTCGTCGAGCTGGCGTAAAAGTACGAGAACTATTTTTTTTACACAACCGTTCAGAAGCATTCCCGCGCACGGCTGATAACCCTGTGCGAACTTTCTCCCTGGAATTTAAAGCGTGACCACCCTCATCGTGCCCCGTAAAAAGCGAGCACGCGGAGGACAAACGAGCGGAAGGAAAGTTTTTCGAGAGAATTCCAAACGAGAGCAATTTTTTTCTTTTCTCTCCGCAAGAATGTATCATCGCCAATCTCTCCTCAAGCCTTGAATTTTGGTCTAAATTATCAGCTCCTATTAAAATGAATAATGTTGTCTATCCGTACATTAGCGCAAAAATTTCCGCGCTCCTTATCTCCATCGATAGCGAAGATTGATTAACCGATCGAGCGCATAATTAATCGTACCCACTCGAGTGTCGACTGTAGAACTGGTCGATCCGGTAATTTGAATCTCATTTATATCGTTCTCCCTAACATTGTCGATTTTCGTTTTCAGAACACAAACGTGGACGACGGAGGATTCATGAACGACCTGCCACTTTTAAAGAGTAAGTACGATCATTATTCGAAGAAAGGCGGTGTACCTGTAAATTCTACTCGCAGGAATAATCACGAGTGTCCCACGTGCAAATCATCGTCTCTCTCCTTCTCTCTCATTCACCTCGAGAGAAAATCTCGAGGGATTTCAATTTTCAAAAACTCGCCGGGAACCGCCCACCGCGTAAAATACGAGCGCACGAGAACTTCTGTACGAAGTTCTCCATGCTGGAACGTAACGAGAATTTTTCGTACCCTTGTGCCGTAGCGCAAAGCCGTGCACGCCGCTCGTAGTGGAACTCGTTCCCTCGCGATTCGCTTGTGCGATATACGGCGAGCCGATCGGCTCGAACCAAAATTTATACGACGAATAAATTTACACGCGCGCAGCTCCACGAGGAACGTAAAACGGCCAAGGGTCCTCCCGAGGTGGAGAAAACAGGCGGCAGAGGAGAGCAAAAGCACGTGAGAAGGAGTGAGCGCGCGCGCGCGCACACACAGTCGGCATAATCCCAATATAAAATGGCCTGCGCGCAACCGGAAATATAAAGTAGCCAGAACGGCGAGTTGTCGCTCTTAATTAGAATTTATCTCACCCTCGCCGCCCCCTCCCTTATTTTTCTTCACGTCGTTTCTCCCTTTCCTCTTCCACGAGCCTAACCACACGTCTCTCTCTCTCTCTCTCTCCACACTTTCATGATTTTCTGCGTATCACCGCTCGGCATCGATTTTTCACAATGGAGGAGTCTATTATGCACTTTGGAAGCGTTAGACCCCAGTGGTCGTGAAATTTATTACTGGACAGAGCCAAATATCGACAGTACAACGATGGAAATTTCCTTTTTGAGAGCGAATTTTTTAAACTTAGACTGTATAGGTAGAGCCTATAACGAGGTATAACGAGCCGTTCTATAGGTAGGCAATTTTACTTACACCCCCGTCTAACGTAACGTTTTCAAAAATAGACTCGACTAGACCGACAGTCGACTTTTGCGCATGGGCTACGAATTTCAATCGCACTGTACGTGTGCGTCCACACGTGGTATTTTGTGGAAGAAACACACTCAAGGAACTAAAGAGCTACATGTACCATTGTTGATTCTCATAGATATATGTATACAGTTACTATGAAAATCAACAACGATAACTACGTTAGCTACAAACGGCAACGGTGGCGAAAGTTTACAAATTCAGCTTTAGACAGATGCAACGATCTACAAACCCGCATATAAAAACGCTCACACCATTTTGTTCTGTACACTGAGAGAAAAAAATGGTTGGTTTTACTATAATCTCACTATATTTTATCAAACATATTTTTATAGTTCACTTAACCATACAAAATATAGTAGAACGAACGATTTATACAAATGGTTATATCATTGACTATTACCTTTGTTCTTGTTACCATATGAAATATTCTGGTAATATTAAATATATAAAATAGTTACTTTTCTTACCGTTATATATTTTCAACCATACTATTCTTTTAGTTGAAATAACCATAATTTTTGGTAAAAACATAATATAGTTGGTTATACTATACGTCTATCGTAATTATTACCGACATTGTGGTAACATTCACCACAATTATGATATTTCCAAGCATAATTTTATTACTATACCATTATATTTAGATATATCGTATACTTTTCTCTCGGTGCACTTTCCTCGCGATTCACTTGTTTCCCATTTTTCTCCTTGCCGTTTGCAACGTCGGAATGACTAAGAGCCGTCTTTCCTAGAAGACGAGGATCCCAGCTGCTAATTAGCGTTCACCGAGTACTATGTTACCGATTCGCGAACCTTGTAATTATTATTTCAATAAGACCTCGTAATTACGTTTACACGTCCAGCTCGCGAGGCTCCCGGTCGCTAATTGGTTCTGTTGGCCGCATAACGACCGCGCAAACGGCGCGCAATTTATTCGCGAAAGGCCCTACAAATTTCAAACTTTCCGCTCCACTTTCTTTTACCCGCGAATTTACATACGTGGAACGGTCGGCTTGCGCGCGAAAATTAATTCCGCGATTTCTTTGTCATCGTCGAATTCGAAGAAGAGAAGGACCACTCGCGCGCTTTCACTTCGATCGGACATTTTCGTTTATAAAATCATTAACCACGCTCCTACCAATCTACAGGTGCGCGGATAAGAGATCCTCTTACCAAACTGAACTCGAACGCTTCGTTTCTCGATCCTCGTGGCCCGATATGAAATTGAGACGCGAGTAGGTCCTTCTGGATACGCGCGCGCGCACGTGCGAGGAGACGCGTAGGTAGGCTTCGATATCTCGAGATCGCAGATGGTGCTCGAGAGGTGGATGCCCACTATCCCAGTGTTACGTAACGTTGAACCAGTTAGCCATCCTCGCCTGTACGCACGAGGATGCCGCGAGAGCTCGTCGCGCGAATCACCACCGACGGAACGGCTAAAAGGAAACTTGCGCTTCGCGCTCGATTCTTCGAACATTCGTTGCTACGAGAGGGGAAGCCGTCCCTCCCCGTCGGTTAAAGGAGCCACGTCAACGCGATCGAAGAATCGCGGCCATCGACGTCTTGGGAAAGTGTCACACCTGCGGAGATGGGATTCTCGCGAGAATTCATTTGCGAATTTTTTTATCTCTCCACCTTTCGAAGAAATTTGGGAATTCTCGTTGCGACTGGCACGGCGCGTGGTGCCTCCTCAACGCACTGGCCTCGTTCAAATGTAAATTTTGCATTTGCATACGCATGGGCCTTAAGTTTTATATGTTTATGTTCCTCGCTCGCGCCTCTACTTTGCTCCACGAGATTTTTGCTCGAGAGAGAGAGAGAGAGAGAGAGAGAGAGAGAACGGAAAGTTCTCGAACCTCGTAGCGTGGAGAATGAAGCGGAGATTGGATTTTGAATTTCGAACTGGGCTCCGTTAGCTATGAGGTTGCACGAGCACGTTCGATTGCTTGTGATTGTAGTCCACGTTTCGACGCGAGAAAATCACCGACGGTCTCGCGTGTCAACTCTCACCCTTCACTCGATTCCATTCGATTACCTGCTTATTAGGCTGCCACGCCTGTACGGCCCCGCCCCACGCGAAGGTCGTGCTAACCCTCCTGCCCATTTCTTTACGCACGATTGTCCCCGAAAGAGAGCGCAGAACGTTCCAAAGGCGTAACCGGTACTAC
This sequence comes from Tiphia femorata, assembly GCA_944319695.1. Lineage (NCBI taxonomy): Eukaryota > Metazoa > Arthropoda > Insecta > Hymenoptera > Tiphiidae > Tiphia > Tiphia femorata. The sequence continues at coordinate 8,064,636 of OX090899.1, forward strand.
TTCACTATGAAATGGTGAAGTGTAGTTTGATGAAAAACGAAAGAAGATCTTGATAACCTATCAGAATTATCGGTAGTGTACACTGAAGAAAATTGTATTCTTATCTTAAGAATTTACCACTTAAGTTTAGAATATTTCCTACTAAAATAAGCAACAAGAGGATCTTCGTAATTTAAGAGTAGAATGTTCTAAACACATTCCTCTAATCAAATATTCTTAACAGATATTCTTAACACAGCCTGGTAAAAAATTTATATGGATATATATCGTATATAATTATTGGAAAGAAAACTCTTGATGAAATGCTTCACTCTTTATATTGTCGAAAATTACACGATCCATATCTTGAAATCGGAACTGGTTGAGAAATGTAATCACGAGAGAAAGTTACAATCCATATGTATTTCTATTACTTGTAAATATCTTCGTTAAATCGCCCAAATCCTCTTCTTCTAGCCACTTCGTCATTTCCTTATCCATTCTTAATTTAAGAATATATTCCAAAAACCGTCATATCGATAAGAAAATATTCTTATCTATTAAGAATATCTAGTAAGATGATTTATTAAGTTTGTATTTTAAGAATACAATTTTTTCAGTGTAGGTATCGATATGCATTGATATTCGTTCGATGATTCTGTGACGTCACGCGCGCCGTGAACGCGTCTTTGCGCGCCAATATCGCGCTCGACCAAAAATACAGTCGAACATCGTGACGTCGTTGCTAGGTTCGTCGAGGACTAAAAAGCCATTAAATAAATTACTTTTATAAAATCCCTAAATATTAAACTAAATAATTATAATCAAAATTTTCTCAAAGAAGAAATCTCTTAAAACTAAAATCAAATAATATGCAAAAAATCTATATAAAATTTTATCTAGAAAACTAAAATTTGAAAATCTTTTCGAGTCAGTCTGGTCTTATTGTTGGAGAGTGACCTATAGCAGGGCTTCCCAATTAGTTTTGTTGGCGGGCCAAATTTGATTTTTAAGAAAAGCTCGCGGGCCGCAGTTAAGTTTGCACCTGTGTTTAGATGTTATTTGCCTACTTAGCATTACCCAGGGGCCACCACGTGGAGGTGAGACAAATTTCGGCTCCCTTTTTGGTTTTTTATTTAACAAATTTTTTGTTTTTATGTTTATTAGTTTTCATTTTTTTGTTTTTTTTTTTAATATTTTTTAATTTCTTTTTTGCATTACAATTTTTTAAAATGACTGAATCGCGACATGCTAACATCTAATGAGAAAAGTGTGCTTTATAAAAAAATACAAAAATAGTTAAGTTTTAAGTCAACTGCAAAGTTTTGCAAAATTATGGAAAATTGTGATTATTTCTTAAAAAGGAATTATTTACGTATTTTCTAAAATCATCAGCGGGCCGCCATTTGGGAAGGGCTGACCTATAGAGACGGAAAAATAAAATCAACCGTTTTATACTCGCATCCGTCTTCCCTTTGATTTAGGGATTTCCTTTCAGTAGCAAATAATGTAGAACGCCTTGACTAATTAGGCTGACTCACTTTTTAATATTCGGATAACAACGGTTTGGAATGAAGGACTTGAGAAGCAAAGAACGTTTAACCCTTCATCAAGATCAATTCGAAACTTGCACCGGATCAACTCGTCCGTAATGCACCATCGAGTACTTATCTCAAGCCACTCCACAAATCCGTCCACAATCCACCCCTTTGTCCTTTTCTAACGTACCCTATATCAAAGCCTAATCCTCCTCTCCCACTCAAAACACGCGTCTAATCTTCTCGAAAGAGCGAGACCTGAAAACGTTTGTAGCTCGTCGAGTTGACGATGAAGGGTAGATCCTGGACGCTTTAAAGTAATTCTCTCGTCACCCGAGGAACATCGACGCGCCACAAGGATAATAGTAGAAACTACACGGTCGGAGTAGAATGTCGCGTGGAATTGGTGAGAAGAGGGAGCAGCAAAGCGCGTGCGTTTCGACTCCCTTTCCCTTTTTACTCACCCTACACACCTTTTCCCTCGCTTTAAAGTCCTTCCCTTTTTTGGCACGGTCGAAGGTGCGAAAGAGCAGGCAGGAGACGCGAGCGAAGTGGTAGGAAGAAATAAAGGAGGAATTGAGTGCGTACGCGCCCGCGGGCGGATTGGATTTCTGTTGCATTGTCATTGTAATTTTCTTGGCGGGGTGCGGAGTTTTCAGGGCGTTGCCTCGCCACAGGGGTATTACCTACAGATGGCTGTTTGTTCGAATGTCAGCGTGGCTTATTATATGCCTCGTTTACTCGCCCTTCTTTCTCTCTTCCTCTCTCTTTCTTCATTTTTCATTCTTTGTGTGTATCTCTTTCTCTCACTCTCTCTTACTGTTTGCCTCTCATTTCTATTCCTTCTACGTATCTCTCTTGCGTTTTCCTTCCCATCGTCACTCTCCCTCCAGTGAGAACTCCCTTTATCTAGGCTATGTTCCAAAATTCACGGCCAGTACTGAAAATCTGTAGTATACGTGACATAAACTATACATTGGCAGTACTAGCAGTGAATATCGGATCATAGCTCTAGAGAGCATTAAATAAGAGTGACGACCAGGAGCTGCCACTTCTGATTGGTCTGCCATTCTCGATCGGTATTCGCATTGGAGAGAACTCTACCGCAAAATAAATTTATAAAACGTTATGAATGGTTTAATTTCATTGCAAAGGAATTGACAATATTGTTTCTCGATTTAAATTTTTGTAAATATCATTTTCAGTTTGGTTTTTATGAGGTCTATCTATAAAAGGGTTAAGGCTCTCTACCTTTATTCTCTCCGTACCCGTACATTCCTTCGCACTGGGAGAAAAAAATGATTGGGTTTACTATAATCTCACTATATTTTATAGTTAAATTTGGCGTCAAACATATTTTTATAGTTCACTTAACCATACAAAGTATAGTAGAATAAACGATTTATACAAATTTTGTTACTATGCCATTATACACTTAGAGAAAAAAATGGTTGGGTTTACTATAATCTCATTATATTTTATAGTTCACGTAACCATAGAAAATATAGTAGAATCAACGACTTATACGAATGGTTATATCATTAGCTATTATCTTTGTTCTTGTTACCACATGTATAGTAAAATCTGCTATGTGAATTACTTAGTTCTATCACTAGGTATGAAATATTCTGGTAATATTGACTATATAAAATAGTTACTTTTCTTACCATTATATATTTTCAAGCATACTATATTTTTAGTGGAAATAACCATAATTCTGGGTAAAAACATAATATAGTAGGTGATACTATGCCCCTATCGTAATTAATACCGACATTGTGGTAACATTTACCATAAGTATGATATTTCCAACTATAATTTTGTTACTATGCCATTATAGTTAGATGTATCATATACTTTTCTCTCAGTGCGTACTCCAAAAAGAAGCTCCCAACTGTGGCACGACGTAAAATGCGTAACGCATGACGCAACGGCAAAATGCAACCGATGAAAAACGCGTCGCGACACCGTGATACCTCGACGGCACTGCCCGACACAACCATCGTCTCTTCTCGTCAATATCTTCGGGATCTTCGACGATGACGAGCACGACGGTAGTCGAGTAGCTGAGAGCAGAACCGAAGCAGCTCTCAGCAGTTGAGATATATATCTGCGATATAGAGAGGCGCGTTCCGCTTCTCGGAAGCCGGTTATACAATTACCGCACGCGGCTTACCTTGGCTCGCTAGCTACGGCCGACTTCGAGACGAGACGTGCTCCAGTTTTAGGGTGAGCAGACGCTATCAAAGGTGTTCAAGGCATCGCCCATATTATTTCACTTCGTCTGTGATAATTAGATATTTTCACCTTTTCGAGAAATTGAGGTACCAAGGTGTAGAGAGACGGTGAGCTTAACATTTTCCATTCGACTATGTCTTTCGCGAATACGATTCTATCGAACGATCAGTCACAACCCGACTCCACGAAGGAATGGATAAAGGATGAGGTGTAATGTCATGCCTTGTAAATATTCAGACTTTAAAGAACGTGGTAAATACGAAAACACTGATACACGCGTAAACACGAACCAGAAAAATAAGCAACAATGGTGATGAAGCGGCTTTACCGCGTTCGATTAAAGATGCGGATCAATGTAAGATATCTAGTCATCGGTATTATCGAGAGGATAAAAATTCTGCGTTATTCGATGCAAGAACAAGATCTCTTCTAGATATTCTTGAAACATTGACACACATACTGTCGAGTGTCCAAAATTATTTCAAACGTATAGATTTGTCGGTAAATTCTAAGGGCATGCTTGGAGATAATCCAAATTTGGGAACGAATATTTCCATGCGATAATCGTGCACTCACTTTTCAACTTCTTGAAGTTACTGGTTCTTGCCCAGGATCCCTCGATGCATTGATCCGGGACTGTTCGAGATCTCAGTATTGAGACATAGACACTTACACTTCATTACCAGCCGACTGAAGCTTATCATCCCGCAAGACGCAGAAGCCTGCTTTGCATTTCCAATCGTCGCGGAGGAAGAGCCTTAAGCACGGCTGAAGTTTCATTCGAATATGGTAAATAAAATGGGTGATCGGGACGATTATCGTGACGATACACTCCTGCTGGATAACGATCTAGCCGACAAGGACTCCACGAGGAAAAAGGCTAATGGCGAATTAATGAAGAGTCAGGCACGACGATTACGTTGGAATTTTACGATAATAATCGTATGGAGAAATGCCTGGTCTGCGCGAGAAACGTCATCGTTGTTGGAGCAATTGACGAGGCCGAAAGAAACTCTCCGACAAGCTTGGAAAACAATTTCGTCGGGTGGAGCAAACGATTTCAAACGTCCGACGATCTTTTTCCACCGATCTTTCACTCCTCACGTTCCTCTCTTTCCTTTCTCTCGCATTTTGACATTTCTTTTCTCATAGCTGTCTTAGACCGAACGAAACGTGCGCGCGCAAGTCTCTCCGCCCTCCTCATAAGGAGAGCAAACGAGTTTTTGTGGCCAATCAGGCGTCCTCGTCGGCAAGCACCGGTGGCCGGTGTGGGTCTTAGCCGCCGATTATCGAAACGCACAGCACCGACATTAGAAATAATTAATCATTCAAATGAGGCCGTCGAGCGGGCGGTACCGAGTGCGCCGTATCCTCTTACTATGTTAATGATTTTTCTAATTTATCCACCCGGATGGTCTACCGTTCATTAACTTTTGTCGGCCCGGTTATTGTAGTCCCGAAACTTTCCCAGTTCCCAGGACGGATAACGAGTCCGTCCTACGTGGAGAGATTTCACGGATACAAATTTCGTACCTTCATTTTTCCATCAGCAATGCTACTCCGTCCTATGACTGGGATTACTTTCACGAAGAAATTTCACGGATACAAATTTCGTCTCTTCGTTTTTCCACCAGCAATGCTATTCCGTCCTATGAATGGGATTACTTTCACGAAGAAATTTCACGGATACAAATTTCGTCTCTTCATTTTTAAACCAGCAATGCTACTCCATCCTACGCGTGGGATTACTTTCACGAACGGATACAAATTTCGTCCCTTCATTTTTCCACCAGCAATGCTACTCCGTCCTACGCATGGAATTACTTTCACGAAGAAATGTCACGGATACAAATATCGTCCCTTCGTTTTTCCACCAGCAATGCTACTCCGTCCTATGAATGGGTTTACTTTCACGAAGAAATTTCACGAATACAAATTTCGTCCCTTCATTTTTCCACCAGCAATGCTACTCCGTCCTATGAATGGGATTACTTTCACGAAGAAATTTCACTAATACAAATTTCGTCCCTTCATTTTTCCACCAGCAATGCTACTCCGTCCTACGCATGAGATTACTTTCACGAAGAAATTTCACGGATACAAATTTCGTCCCATTACTCTTCCACCAGTAATCGTTACATAAACGAGAGCAGAATAAACACATCGAATGTTTCTTTTCCAGTTGAACACAATTAACAAGGCACACCTCTTCCTATATAAGAACTAGAAAATCGTTCACCAGTGTTGTTCGTGAATACTTCTACTCGAGAGCACCCTCAGCCACCATCTTTTCGCACGGCTACGAGAAGAGAGGGAGAGGCTTTTCGAGGCTAACGTTCCAAAATCAGCCCCTAATGAAATTAACGAGGGCCGTTGCCTCTTCTTTGGCCTCGGGCCAGGTAGATGACGGAATATTCTCTCCTTCCAGCATCGTAGTCGAGCCCGAAGGACCCCCCACGATGCCTTTTAGGGTCGAAAAGTCACGAACCCTTTCTCCGTCCTTCCACCAACCCTCGTTCTATCTCGCACGAGACGAATCTTCCATTGGAAGAAAGGAGGGGGCTAACTCGTCTCTGACCAATCGAGGTCGAGATATAAGTAAAGTCGTTTCTACTCGACGATTGGTTAAGTTTCCGGCGCGTTGATTGCCCAGGAAATTGTGCGTGTCACGAGAGCGCCGCACGTGCGCGGATCCACGAAGGTTTCGAGGGGTTGTGCAGGAGTTTGGCTGAACGACCAGGAGAAGGTAGAGGGGCAGAAGTTTATGTTGAAGGCCCAGGAGGCAACAGGCAGGAGGCAAGAGGGCGTACGACCTTTCTAATCGAGTTGCTCGTTGCGTGCCGCGTGTCGACGATGCACCGTCGCAGTTGGGTGCACCGATAATTCGGTGCTGGTCCGCCATGACTTTGGGACGACACGAAGTTCGTTCGGGGTTCGAAGGGTGCGAAAATGGTGGTGGAAGGTGACGATGGACGACGAGACCGTGGGATTTGACTTGAATGAAGCGTGGAAGAATGATTTATGTGAAAATTTGTATCGAATCAAACTCGCACCATCCTCTTCTTCGATTAAGTCGATATCGGATTTTTAAATATTTCTTCTTCTCGTTGAATGATAGCAAGAAAGAGATTCTGAGGAGGGGCGCAAAATTTCAAGCGAATCGCCCTTCCGCTTCCAATTTCACCCAGAAATCTGAAATCAGCTGCGAATTTCCATTCATTTTTCTCACGACTTTGTCCAATCGAGGTGACAGAATTTCAAAAATAAAGCTGGATTTATAAACCTTCGGCCTCGTTCCGTCGCCGTCGTCGTTCGCAGCTAACGTAGTAACCGTTGTTGATTTTCGTAGTAACTGTATATCTATGAGAATCAACAACGCACTGAGAGAAAGGTATATGATATATCTAACTATGTATAATGGCATAGTAAGAAAATTATAGTTGGAAATATCATATCTATGGTAAATGTTACCATAATGTCGATAATAATTACGATAGAGGCATAGAATAACCAACTCTATTTATGTTTTTATCCAAAATTATGGTTATTTCAACTAAAAATATAGCATGGTTGAAAATACATGGTTAATAGTATACCCATTTGTATAAATCGTTCATTCTACTATATTATGTATGGTTAAGTGAACTATAAAAATATGTTTGACAAATCTAACTATAAAATATAGTGACATTATAGTAAACTCAACCATTTTTTTCTCTCAATGCGGTAACTACGTTACCTTCCGAACGACGACAGTGGAGGAACAGTATCGAAGGTTTATAAATCCAGCTTAAAGGTGCACAATAAGTTTCCATCGCCAATCTCACGTTCAATGATACCTGAGATCATTTGCAGATTCCAGCCTTTCTATCGCGATTTTTCTCTTATCTTCTTCGCGATTAAGGAGGAGCTAATAGGGATCTTGGAGCGAGAGAAACTCTGCTTCATCGTCTTCCTTCACCTATCCTCTTAATCGTTATTTCAAGTGAAAATCCTCGAGCAAGAAACGAAATCCTTTTGCGATGAACTATAGAAACGATCGATTCGCATGTGCGATTATTCGCGAGGAAGGCAGACACGAAGGTAGGCACTGAATGCCCTTACGTAACGCGTTCGGCCAGCCTTGGACGAGGGAGGATCGACATGATGCATCGACTCGCAGGCAATGCAAATATACAAATGAGCCAGTCGGTCGACCAGCAAGCGTATTCCATCGGTGAATCGCGCGCGCGCGCCATTCGCGTATGACGAATCGGCGGTAATGACGTTTTAAGTCTGCCGATTGGAGTGTCGATAGTCCATTCAGCATCCGGTTGGAGGCGAGAAAACGGCAATGTTAATCAATGAGTTAATAATCGTTATGCGAAGATTCGACGATGCGGTGATAACGTCCGCTCGTTCGTTTAAGGGATTCGCAGAATTCATAACGTTTCTTCGGTTTCACCGTTACACGATGCAGCAACTAACAATGATCATTCCGTTATTAACTACCCAGAACTCTCTTTCGGTCTATCTACCAGTACCTCGAAAGAAATAATTCTTTGACATAAGAATCTTATCCTCTCGAGTAACATACTGGAGCGTGTTCAAAACTGGCGCAGATTTTATGAAATACAAATATCGTTCGTTACACTTACATCGACCGAGTGCAGACGCATGGACTTAAAATCGGATCGTTAAAATAAAAAGAGAGAAATTGTCAGTGTTCTTCGTCGAATACAGTCTCGAGGTGGCTAACTAATTCTCAAAACAAACCTATCAGTGCCTTCGTCCTCTCAACTATCCGATGATCGACGAGATGAAAAACACGAGCGGTACAAGTCCTCGCTCCTAAACGTGGCCTACCCCTTGTATTAATTTATCAGTACACCTGTGTAATAATCGCGTTACATAATCCCACCATAAATCATAAGGTGCGCGTCGCGTACGGACGTACGAAGAGCTCTGGCAGCTCGCAGACTCATTAAAATCACGGACACTCGACGCTCCTCGTAACCGACGAAATGATTTCTCTAAACAGCCCGAGGGCAAGCGGGATAATAATGGATCCTTCCTTCGTGGCATCGTAGGTAGCGTAGGTTGAGCTCGGACGACGTAGAGTCGCTCGCAGGCTCACCGATCGTGGAAAGTGTTTCTCCACGCGTTGAAAATCTTCGAACAAAAACGTCTTTCGCGTGGATCGATGATGAATCGATCGACGACAGAAGAGCATCTTCGCGACTCTCCACGCACGCCCACGTTCGCTTTTCACGTTTAGTTTTTTCTATGCGCGCAGGCCGAAGGCACACGAGAGAAATACGAGTTTCGTGCACCGAGAGAAAAGTATATGATATATCTAACTATAATGGCACAGTGAGAAAATTATAGTTGGAAATATCATATTTATGGTAAATGTTAGCATAATGTCGGTAATAATTACGATAGAGGCATAGTATAACCAAGTATATTATGTTTCTACCCAAAATTATGGTTATTTTAACTAAAAATACAGTATGATTGAAAATATATAATGGTACAAAAATTAACTATTTTATATAGTTGATCCTTTGAACTTGAGAGGTGACTCTCGCTCACCAATTGGTTTCATACGAAAATTCGATGCGCGGCAGTGACTATCTATGTTTAGTATCTTTGAAAAATAATCATTTTAAGTTAGAGGTAAGAAATTCACCAAATATGCTGCGGAACGTCTCGAGTTGTTGGTTCATCCACGCGAAAAAGGTCTCGAGTGCAAAGGGTTAATATTACCAGAATATATCATACACAGCGATAGAACTAACTATATTCACATAGCAAATTTTACTATACACGTGGTAACAAGAAGAACATTAATACTTAATAATATAACCATTTGTATAAATCGTCCATTCTACTATATTTTGTATGGTCGAATGAACTATAAAAATACGTTTGACGCCAAATCTAGTTATAAAATCTAGTGAGATTATAGTAAACCCAATCATTTTTTTTCTCTCAATGTGGAACATCGATCACGAGCCAATTAATAGTCATCGCAAACTCGGAGCACGATAGAGCTACGGCGTAGGAAAAAATGTTAAATGTCCGAGGCCGACTGCCATTTGAAAGTAGGAAAACTGTGAATCGTTTAAGGAGAGATATCGAGCGAGGAACATTTGCCCGGCGCGTGATCTTTTTCGATCTTTTCCAGAGAACGCTCGGTGAAGCTCGCGCGAAACACTCGTGTCTTAATTAAAAGATAGCCGTAGTGGAAGGATCGATGGGAATTTATTTTTCACCATCGACAGACGTGATTTACGAGGCGACAGAAGGCGAAGCGAACGACCCCGCGGACCGATTGAATTTCCAACCGCGAGTACGTAAATCGTGTAAACGACCGATTTCGCCTTGTAACGAGGATAAGCGATCTCTTTCGATCGGCCAGTGATTCTCTCGTGGTTCTTCGCCGTTCTTTCGCGAACAGGACCTTCCTCGAGAGGAAGAAGACGTTTAGTACGTGCAAATGAAAATTATAATCTCGATCCGGGACAAATAATCTCACACGGTTATTATAAATTAATGTAATTATTTTAACTGCTAGGATTGATAGAAAGGCCCCGATAGCGCGCGCGCGTGCGTGCGTTCGCTACACGAGAAGTGTAAAGCGCACGAGCGATTTAAATCGCGCAGATGAGGGTTAAAGATAAATAATTCTGGGTTGAAGAAAAATTAATATTTCTCGATTCCGTTCGAGCGAGGTGGATTCTTCGAGCGCGTACCGGTTCTTGATCATAAAAAATAATCGGAAGATTTGATTGTAAATTTATTTACCTATGTGATAGAGGTGCCGGACGATCCTTATCGATACGATCGTTAAATAATTCTTCGTAATTTAACGTTCGCGGTTCTTTTTTTTTTTTTTTTAAAGTCACCATTAAGAGACGAGAAAGATACGAGCCATTTGCCAATTTAAATTACCTCGACAAAAAAAAAGGGGGACAAATTGTAAGTAGCGCCAAGTTCGTACGGTTCAACACCGTGCGAGGATACTTTGATGCTAAAATTTAAAAGCATTCGACAAGCGCGTCCTTTGGCCTACCAATCGTTCGCGTAAATACTTCGAGCATTGGCACGCGGTGACCGAACTTTCGTTAATTGAAAGAGAAATAAGAGTACGATCCTGTTATACATTTATTACGTTTAATCGCTCGAGCGCAATTTTTCTTGAATAATCTCTTTCCGTACGCGCCGATTAAAGAGCCCCACACGTGTACGCCGAAAAGAAGCAGAACAAAAATAATCAAGGCATCGATATTCGAGTTGCTTGAACTCAGGCCGCGCGAGAGAGGCGCGATTTCATTAAGTCCGAAGTCGATTTCAATATATTCCTGCACGTGTTCTGACGCGAAAACGTGGGCCTCGATGTTCGAAAGATCATCGCCCGAGATAAAAACACAGGATGATCGTGTACACGATCGGCTCTCTCCCTCCTACCGTGAGATCGGCCACGCGAAAACACCTACCCGTAATTAAAGGTCTTACACGTAATTAAATCTTATCCGCGTAGATCTGGCCATTGCGATCTTCCCGCTTTTTACAAATCGTCCGTTTTAATGAACATTCATACGCATCTTAACGTTTCCTCGAATTAACTCGTCGCGCTAATTCTTTCCACGTTCGTTTGTAAATAATTAGGGGGTCACACGAGTGCACGATAAATCGTACACCGAAAAAATTGTATTCTCGTCTTAAGAATTTACCACTTAATTGTAGAATATTTCTTACTAAAATAAGCAACAAGAGGATCTTCTTACTTCAAGAGTAGAATGCTCTAAACAGATTCCTTTAATTAAATGTCCTTAACAGGATATTCTTAACATAGTCTGGTAGGAAATTTGTATGGACATATTTCGTATATAATTATTAGAAACAAAACTCTTAATGAAATGCTTCGCTCTTTATATCGTCGAAAATTACATTATCCATATCTTGAAATCGGAACTGGTTGAGAAATGTAGTCACGAGAGAAGGTTACAATTCATATGTATTTCTATCACTTGTAAATATCTCCATTAAATCGTCCAAACCTTCTTCTTCTAGCCACTTCGTAATTTCTTTATCCATACTTTTTGCACAACACAGCACACAAAATAATATAGTACACAAAATTCCGCAGAATTGCAAAAGGGACAAGATACAGGCATCGACATGTGCCGCACGCGATGTATAACCTAACTTAACCGAATACCGACGCGCATTGTCTCGCGACATGCAGATGGATTGTTAAGAGCGCATTCTTAATTTAAGAATATATTCGAAAAACCGTCATATCGACAAGAAAATATTCTTATCTATTTAGAATATTTATTAAGATGAATCATTAAGTTTGCATTTTACGAATACCATTTTTTCAGTGTACAAATATGCCGCGCACGAATTTCATCGCGTGCAAGTGGCACGTAAACGATATAAGATACGAAGATCGAAGGAAATCGGAGCGGTCGTTGATCTTGCTCGATCCTTTTGGTGGATCGCGTACAGCCGAAAAAAGAGAACGTGTCGCGTCTCGTCTAATTTGTAGCTCGTCATGCGCGGCCCCTCGATTCCGTAGACAAGCGCGGAAGCGTCGCTCTTTAAATCGTCCATCATAAATATGTATTCGATTTTTGGAAGCTATCGAAGTGGAAATTCCAGGATATATCTGTCCCACACACCTTCTCTCTTTTCTCCATTTCTCTCTTACCTCTTCGTGCCACTGCGCGCGAAGACTGAGCCACCGCGTCGTCTTTTATCTAATTATCATTCATCTACATCTCCGTGTCATAACGGACTTGCTCCACGAAATGCCGGCACGTCGTACGAGAAAACTTTCAACGATATGAGAGAGAGAGAGAGAGAGAGAGAGAAAGAGAAAGAGAGAAAGAGAGAAACTTAGAATTACAAATTCGGGATCACCGATCCAGATAAGGAGGTTATCTCCCACCCCGATCCCATTGATCTCACCATAGATCGCTCCGTAGCGACGTCACCTGTCCGTCGGATCAAATGTTTTTAACAATCTGTCATTCGATCTGCCACTCGAGCGGCAACAACTCGCTCGGCTCGTTTTCGAATTTTTTCAAAAGCACTCCCCGACTCTAATCGTCCGATCTAAATGGTTGATTTGAATTTCATGCTCGTGAGTACGAGCAAAGGCTTAGAAGATCTGTATTAGGTAGAACGTGGACCCGATCGTCCAGATTCGTCTTGGATCGAGCTCCTAAATTGATCGAGCAAACGAGGACTATTAACGTGATTCGTATTCCGCGCGAATTACGAGTTCGAAGGATCGAGAAATGAAGAAACGTGCACTGAAGAAATTGTATTCTTAAAATATAAACTTAATCATTCATCTTAATAGATATTCTTAATAGATAAGAATATTTTCTTATCGATATGACGGTTTTTGGAATATATTCTTAAATTAAGAATACATTCTTAATCCTTTGACTGCTAAAGGCGTATATGTACGCCCTCTGTATTTTTAATTTATTTACCATTATTATTTTTTAAACCCTAAGAATGGTATTAAATTTCCGGGTACTGTTTTGGTCACTAGTCAGTGGACAACCAGTCGCAGCAACTGACATGCGAAAATCGCGCCGCCCATATTGATGGATTCGTCCTGAAGCGCGCCGCAGTCAAAGGGTTAATAATCCATCTGAATGTCGCGGCACAATGCGTGTCAGCAGTGTTGCCAGGTGTGGCGACTTATCGCCAATTGGGCGACATGAAGGTGGTTGTTGGCGACACTATTTTCAAAATTGGCGACTGGCGATGAATTGGGCGACTTTAAAATGTTTTGAAGTTTATAGCTTGCTGTAATAATTACTAGATGGCGCTGTCAATTTTCATTTTAGTTAAGTTTCGTTTAATTTCAAATTATCGTTTTTATAATCTCTTTAGGATGGTTGGTAAAAGAAAAAAATTCGAACATTTTGACGCAAGCTTATTGCAAAGTGTGTCGAGCCCATTTGAGAGTATATAAAACCGACCTAATGAAATGTGACTACAAAAGTTCATATTAATCCTAACCACAAGATGACGCCACCTAACAGCTTGTTCCTTTTTTTTAAATTGGAGATTTTGGGCGTCTTCTGACAGTAAATACGGCGACTTTAGGTTAAATAATACTGGCAACACTGCGTGTCGGTATTCGGTTAAGTTAGGTTACACATCGCGTGCGACACATGTCGATGCCTGTATCTTGTTTCTCTTGCAATTCCGCGTAATTTTGAGTACTATATTATTTTGTGTGCTGTGTTGTGCAAAAAGTATGGATAAGGAAATGACGAAGTGGCTAGAAGAAGAGGATTTGGGTGATTTAACACTAGGTTTACGGGACATTTTTTATAAACGCAATTTCCCACTTAAATCCGTCAAATTGACGGGTTTCCGCAAACCTAGTGTTAATGGAGATATTTACAAGTGATAGAAATACATGTATATATGAATTGTGACCTTCTCTCGTGACTACATTTCTCAACCAATTCCGATTTCAAGATATGGATAATGTAATTTTCGACGAAGCATTTCATTAAGAGTTTTGTTTCCAATAATTATATACGAAATATATCCAAAGAAAATGTTTACCAGACTATGTTAAGAATATTCGATAAGAATATCCGTTAAGAATATTTGATTAGAAGAATCTGTTTAGAACATTCTACGCTTAACCTCTTCGGGGACGACTTTATTTAAGCTGGAATGAAGTCGGCATCGATTGTTAATTTATTCAGTTGCAATGGCGATTCGTCGACAACGTTAACGATGATCGGAGAACAAGGCAGGAATGGAAAATTTGCGGAAAGAATAATACTCACGCGTGTTACGGTAGAAAAGATATAGTTTAACGAGAAACTAAATGTCCACATATGTGGCCAAGGGCGTCAAGATGTTAAATTAAGAAGATCCTCTCGTTGCTTATTTTAGTAAGAAATATTCTAAACTTAAGTGGTAAGTTCTTAATATGAGAATACAGTTTTTTCAGTGTGAGACTGGCAGGCGCGATTGATCTCGAAGCGTGTGCCCGGTGGTGCGCTTTTTAAAAATCATCAGAGAGAGTGGGAGAGAGAAAATCTTCCGAGATCGTCGATCTTTCGCGATCCGCACGACTTCCGCGATCGGTCTGGAAACGAACACACGTGCCGACGGAGTCTCGTGCACACTCACACGGATCAGCCAAGCAGACAGAATACAGCTCGGTGGAGAGCATCGAGAGATCTCGAACGGTTCGCCTCGACCTGCTGGAGGCACGCTTGATAAATCTCTAACGCGGGACCCTCGACTCTGCTCTCCGGTCTCCTTTTTCGCTCCTAGGACGCTTTTTAACGCGAGCGTTTGATACGTGCCGTTTCGTAAGGCGTGTCCGCGGTGACGAACATCGGGACGGGATTTGATCTCTCGCGGTACTACGTAGGAAGGATCGAGAGGAGAGACATGGGAGGAACGTACCTACGTAGGTACCGGCGAACAGATGCCGCGTAGATAAACTCCATGGAACAGAGAGAGGGCACGAGTGTGGAAAGAGCCGCCGACGAACAGCAGCCGTCGGAGTTTAGACCCCGAGTACGTGAAAGTGACCGAGTGTAGAGATACCTTCGTTTCTTTCTCTTTGTTTTCTTTTCTTGCTTCCCACATACGGTGTCTCTACCTATCTCCTTCTCCCTGTTTTTTTTTTTTTTTTTTTCCATCGTCGCGCAATTAAGCGCGATTCGGTCTTCGTGGGCACGCCCTTCTTACGTGTACCGATGCTGCTGAGAGTAGGCGACAGTCGCGGGATATTGTAAAATTAAGAGAACCTTTCGAAAGATCGTCTTATTATTCTTAGGTATTATTAGGTGGGCACTGCTGCTTGGCGAGCGAGTGAGTTCGAGCATTTGGAATACACGGTTTGGTAGGTCCATCGTATGCGTTAAGATTACACTGAGAAAAAAAAATGGTTGGGTTTACTATAATCGCACTATATTTTATAGTTAAATTTGGCGTCAAACATATTTTTATAGTTCACTTAACCATAGAAAATGTAGTGGAATGACCGATTTATACAAATGGTTATATTATTAACAATTACCTTTGTTCTTGTTACCATATGTATAGTAAAATCTGCTATGTGAATATAGTTAGCTCTATCACTATCTATGAAATATTCTGGTAATGTTAACTATATAAAATAGTTACTTTTCTTACCATTATATATTTTCAAGCATACTATATTTTTGGTTGATATACCCATAAATTTGGGTAAAAAAATAATATAGTTCCTTATACTATGCCTCTATAGTAATTATTACCGACATTATGGTAACATTTACCACAAATATGATATTTCCAACCATAATTTTCTTACTATGCCATTATAGTTAGATATATCATATACTTTTCTCTCAGTGTACACGATATTACTCGATCAAGAATATCTACGTAAAAGTAGTATTATCGGAGATCTTCGACCTTCGACGTGATGCGAATCCCGGCGACGAGAATAAATGACACTACAATTCGAAGTAACTAATTCGTTGCTTCCGTCGGCAAAAATACAAGAACTACCAAACTCCACAAAATCAAAAATACATCCGGATTGTACTTTTAAAAATTCTTACATAGTATTATCCCTTGGCTCTAAATTTACAAGAACGGGTTTAAATGGGAAACTCTGCTCGTAATAAGAAGATCTCGTAAATTAAATGTTAATTCGGTAAGAAGCTTGCCCAGCGAATTAATGATTTTCAAGATTTAGCACAAATCGTGGATCCTCGCGCTCTTTTCCTTCGACCCTATTCGTGGCTCGTAAAAATGACTTAATACGAATAAACCACGCGTATGCACACTGAAAAAATTGTATTCTTAAAATGGAAACTTAATAATTCATCTTAATAGATATTCTTAATAGATAAGAATATTTTCTTGTCAATATGACGGTTTTTGGAATATATTCTTAAATCAAGAAATCGAGATTTCTTAAATTAAGAAAAGAAAGATGTAACGGAGATATTTACAAGTAATAGAAATACATGAGAAATGTAACTTTCTCTCGTAACTGCATTTCTCAGCCAATTCCGATTTCAAGGTATGGATCATGTAATTTTTGACAATACCAAGAGTGAAGCATTTCATTAAGAGTTTTCTTTCCAATAATTATATACGAAATATATCCATACAATTGTTTTACCAGACTATGTTAAGAATATCCTGTTAAGGATATCTGATTAGACGAATCTGTTTCGAGGATTCTACTCTTAAATTAAGAAGATCCTCTTGTTGCTTATTTTAGTAAGAAATATTCTAAAATTAAGTGGTAAATTCTTAAGATGAGAATACAATGCTTTCAGTGCAAAGCTCACGTTATCACTGAATTCTGCAATGACGAAGCATTCGTACGAATCGTCATCTCGCGCCAATGACTCACGCGCGTTCTCCAAAAGGACCATTGCAATCTTCGCTCGCGGGAGAAGCAAGACTAAGAGAAGGACGAAGAAAAGGAAGAGAAGGAATGGAAAGAAAAAGATAAAAGAAAAGGACGAAAAAGCAAGAAAAGAGAAAAAGAATTCCTCTCGTATCGCACCCCTTACGGCAGCTCCTCGCGCTTGCTTCATTGACGGCGCGCCGCGTGTTCCGCTCGTGGTGCTCCCGTTGCCGCGCGTCTCTGGCGGGCGGAGGCCAAGCCAGCCAGGCAGTTTCCGCTGGAATGAAAATTACACCTGGCCCGACCCGCAATCACTATTAACCGCTACAGGTGCAGATGCTCCGCGTCGGCGGCTACCGTCCTCCGCCACACTCTCGTCCACCTCTCCTCTCATCCTCGACTCTCCAGGGTGCAAAGCTCCAAACTAAGGCATCACGTTTCCTGCAGGATCATCCGCGTATTCCTTCGATCGACTGCGATTCATTGGATAATCACGGGGAAGGTAAAGCTGAAATTATAAACTTTAGCCATCTTTCGTCACCGTTCGTCACCGTTCGTCACCGTTCGTCACCTACAGCTAACGTAGTTACCGTTGTTGATTCTCATAGATATATGTATGCAGTTACTAAAATAATCAACAACAGTAACTACGTTAGCTACGAACGGCAACGGTGGCGAAAGTTTATAATTTCAGCTTAAGAAAAGGAAGGGCGCGAGCGGAGCGCATTAACACGTTCGTCGATATGTTCGTCCATATATGGGTGACGGGTTTAGTGTCTGTTTTTAAATGTGTTTTAAAATATGTATTTGGAAGTATAATTAACGCTTTAGACAGTTAACTAAACAGTCACCAAAATTCAAGGTGATTGGGCGACGATCGTGATAATTACACTTGGAACGTGTCGCGCCAGGCTACATTGAGAGACAAACGTTTAACCCTTTGGATTCCGAGGAATTTTTCACAAGATCTTCCAGCAACTCCGAATCGTTTTGATTATGGGCTACCAGCAACTCCGAGTTATTTTGACCGAGGCACCAACTACACTGAGAGAAAAAAATGGTTGGGTTTACTATAATCTCACTATATTTTATAGTTAAATTTGGCGTCAAGCATATTTTTATAGTTCACTTAACCATACAAAATATAGTAGAATGAACGATTTATGCAAATGGTTATATTATTAACTATTATCTTTGTTCTTGTTACCATATGCATAGTAAAGTGTGCTATATGAATATAGTTAGTTCTATCACTATGTATGAAATATTCTGGTAATATTAACTATATAAAATAGTTACTTATCTTACCATTATGTATTTTTAACCATACTATATTTTTAATTGAAATAATCATAATTTTGGGTAGAAACATAATATTGTTGGTTATACTATGCCTCTATCGTAATTATTACCGACGTTATGGTAATATTTACCATAAATATGATATTTCCAACTATAATTTTGTTACTATGCCATTATAGTTAGATATATCATATACTTTTCTCTCAGTGTACTCCGGAAGTATATACAATGTAACGAGCGAGGAAACGGACCAAGCTCTGTCACGAGACTAACTCCACGAAGCTTGAGCCAAAGACCTCTTCCTAAATGTATAAAGATACAAAGTATCTTCAAGATGCTGACATGCCTTGCCAACGGAGTCCAAAGGGTTAAACGTAAGGATGCACTTTAACCCTTTGACCACCACCCTAATTTTCCATGAATGACCCGTGGCGCCATACTTTGCAGCTTTCTTCTACCCTTTTTTCTTTGCTAACATCTGATCTTTTAAACTGCTGCAAATTGCCATTAATGTAATCATTTCTTTGATGATTCTTCCGGAAGTCACCGTGGCGCTACAGAAAAAAACCATGGCCGATCGCATACGCTCATCGTGACAGTCAAAGTGTCAAACGAATGCTAAATTCCGTGTGACTTGTTTCGCGCAACTCGAACGAGACGACGAAGCGCTGGATAATTTTTCGTAAGAGTGGACGAGGGCTGCAAGAGCGTTTACAAATCTCCGCCATTGTGCATCGGGCATTGTGCGATTCCAGCCTGTGGAGCACGCGGGAGGAGGATATTTCTTCTTCTTGATCGTCCACAGTTGTCCATTGTTGTCTATGATCTATCTCGTTAGGCATTCTATGAATTGCGCGTCGCGAATGCGAGACGACGCGCGCCGATGAATCCTGTAATCAAAACCGGCCGGCCGGTTGTGCAACCAGCGCAGACTGCTGGTCTGCGTTGTTTAACCCGGGGCTACGAGATGCGCCGTCCTCCATCGCTCGTTTCTCAAGCGAACGGGGATCGAGCGTGAACCGTGAGTCACGCACGAGGAGCTCCATTATTTTTCCGTCGCCTCGAGAATCGGCAAGAGACGAGGACAGTTTAGCCTCCGGTGAAATGATTTCGATCGATGCGTTTTAACCAGTTAACCGTACCGACCTCCCTGAAAAATGTGTATCAAAAAAGTGTCGCAAAAAGTATGTGGTAACGAGTATACTCTTCAAACACAGAGTACATTAGATTGATATAAATAATATCCATAGAATTAAGTCGTAATGAAATGACGATTTTGTTTGTTTATTTTCACACTAACATTTATTCGTTTACTTAATTTTAATATATATGGAAAATTGTAACTACTTTTTATAACGAGTATACACGTCGAAACACAAAACCTTGCCTCGAACACAGCTAACTGGTTAATTGAGAGGCCCCGGTTGGAAGCAGAGATCGAGGGCTTTTAGATGGTCCATGAGAAGAATTGTCATATGGCAATAGTTGTAGAATGTTTCTGTGCGTTAGTACAGTAAAACCTGTTTTTGTGCGGGGGATAGGGACCGCATAAAAGAAATCGCATACAAAAAAAATTTCGCGTTAATTCATAAGGTTTTCGTTTGCAACACATTTTAAAAAAACTTTTTTTATGCGGTAAATGGAAAAATCGCACATAAAAAATCGCATAAAAGAAAACCGCACAAAAAAGGACCGCATAAAAACAGGTCTTACTGTAAGTCAAATTATCAATTGAAAAGCTAAGTGGATAAAGATCTTACGTCGCAAAACTGAAGTTTCGAGTAAATTGAGATGAAGATTTCGATTTGGCACGGTGATAAGTACGACGTGCTATCTTCATCAACTTCGTTCTTTAAAATATTTCATTTTGGGTAATATGACTTGTTAAAGTGTCAAATTAGTAACTGTGGGAATTAAATAGTGAATAGAACCATTTTTCACAAAAATGTGACACGATGCTCTTCTCCATTTACCTCTTCAATTGTAAATTGGTTGAGAAAAAAAATCCTATTTTCGTATCGAACGTTATGAAATGTTCCTATAATACGCTTGTGTATAATTGGTTTACAGGAAATAGTGAAAATATTCTGTTCTCGCGCGATTAATTACGGCAACGTGCACTCAGACTCGACAATACTTTTTTTCGCTCTCTCCGGAAGCCGATGTAAGATCAATTTTCGAGACGAATGTAAGAAAATTTTCAAAGTACAAACAAAATTGCTTGCGTAACATAAAGAAGAATACGACACTATTAAGTCACGTGGAAAGATACGTAAATAAGAGCACCACGAGAAGCATCGATCGACTCTACCTTCGCTCTCCGTTATGTCAACTACATCGCCCGATCTCATTGCACAATCGTAAGTTAACGCGTTGCACTCTTCTCTGGAGTGCATCGAAGTGCATCGTGAGGTCGTCGATGCCCCGTGAAAATATTTGCATTGACGATGGACCCAGGCGCGGCAGTTCGCATCTCTCCTCGTAACTCGAGTAAACGAGCTGGTGTTGTTCCACGAGCTCGTAGAAAATCGAGTCACTCTTAGAGTTGCACAATTATTTTGAAACGTAAAGAAGTACGCTCTACGCACTCCGACGACGTACGAAACCAAGATCGATTTATCATTCGCATTGTTTGTCACTCATAAAACACGCGTCAATCGCGAATATACTATTAGGTGTACTAATGAATAACCCAATTTTTTGCGAATTTAATCGCGTATTTTTTGAAAAAGCTGTTAATTACTTAAATTTCAAAATAATTTTTGTCACTCCTGATTACTTTGCAAGCTCTTTTTGCGTTTGTGCCGAATTTTCATCGAGCAGCTTCTCCAAATCGTCGTTGTCGTACTCTCGTGCGCCTCCAAGGCGTTGTTTGTTGTTCAGACAGAAATCACCGCTTTTGAACCGCTTGAATCAAAATACGCATACATCGTACGATACAATATCTTCTCCGAGGAAAGAACAAATTGATTTGCATGTCTTTGCTGAGGTTTTAACTTGCTGGAATTCGTAGAGAATACAGGGTCGATTATCCTTACTATTTGTTGCATTTCTGACGCTATTAAAATTAATATTTTTGAAAGTTACGTTAGGCTTTCCGGTATACCAATTATCATTTTTAATAGCTATATGTGAACATTATACAGGAAAAATCAACTCATTTTAAAATTAAGTTCTTAACTGCTTAAAAAAAAGATTGGATTATTCATTTGTACATCTAATGTCCTGTGATATTTCTTTCGACTGAACAAACCCTAATCCACCCGTTTCGGTATTCTCTCGCCAATTCTCACCTGGTTGGCAGACGTGCGAGCAAGCCTCGCCTTATTATGCGGATATTACATTTCGCTCAAGTCAATTCTCTCTCTGTCTCCTTCCTTTCTTCTCGACACAATGCTTCGCTATTGGACGAAATGCCAATAAACGTTCAGACGTTTATAAGCGCAGAGATTTCTCTTCGTGGAAATGTCATGGAACCTCCCCTCCTTCGATCCGTTCGTAGTGCTTCGTTACCAACTCGTGCTCCTTGAATCACCAGATACGTTCCTGAGTAATTAACTCACCGATAGATTGACCGATAGCAGTGGCAACGGGGTAGCACCGATGAGTTGAGACGATTTCACAATTCGCACGGGCGCGGGCGCGTCGAAAGGTTAAAACGGCCCCCGCGCGATAATTACACGCTTCGCTCGGTGAGACTTTCTTGTCCGCGGGACTTACCGGGCACGAAGAACGGGAACGGTGAAGTAGTTTCCATTAAATAAATTAATACGGTGCCGTTTGCCAACGTCGAAGATCCGATGGAAGCGAGATAGAAGAGAACGAAGATGGAGAACAATTCGACGGAGTTTTTGTCCCGCGTAATTCTTCACTTCGTTCAGAATCGCGGCACGAGAGCTTATTACACTGAGAGAGAAAGATGGTTGGGTTTACTATAATCTCACTATATTTTATAGTTATATTTTGCGTCAAACATATTTTTATAGTTCACTCAACCATAGAAGATATAATAAAATGTTTGTTCTTGTTACCATATGTATAGTAAAATGTGATATGTGAATATAGTTGGTTCTGTCACTATGTATGAAATATTCTGGTAATATTAACTACATATATAAAATAGTTACTTTTCTTACCATTATATATTTTCAAGCATTCTATATTTTTAATTGAAATAACCATAATTTTTGGTAAAAAGATAATATAGTTGATTATACTATGCCTCTATCGTAACTATTATCGAGATTATAGTAACATTTACCATAAATGTGATATTTCCAACCATAATTTTGTTACTATGCCATTATGGTTAGATATATCATATACTTTTCTCTCGTTGTACGAAGAAGGTTTCGTTCCAGTGCAACCTGATCAAGTTCATTGGCTCGTTTGAATCCTCGAATAGTTCATCCTTCCTCGCGCGATTATTAAATTAGTCATCGTCGAGAATTTCAATCGTTTCTTCGCGCATAGACCGATCGTTCGAGCACCCATTCGACCAATGAAATTAAAAGAAAAAAGGTCTCTGAAGTTGAGTCGATCGCGTCCCACTTTCGACGCGTGGAAAAAAATGAATCGAGCGGACAATTCGCGAATGGCACGTCTCGAGAAGATAATTCATTCGTCGGCAGAACGATCAACTTTCACGATTCGATGACTCGGCGCCGATTCTCCGGGAGGCACAAATTGCTATGTACCATGTGTGTCCATGCCCTCAATCGAATTCTTCGCTAAGAGTTTTCTCTCTCTCTCTCTCTCTCTCTCTCTCTTCTGTTCCTCGTGCTGCGCAAATACGACCACTATCGACAAATGAATCAAATTCGAGCGTTAGCGGCATCCGGAGCAGGGAGCAAGTAACGGTAAAAGACAAATGACGGGTGAGGAGTATACGTTCAAATTTCCGTTGTCTATTATTTCCGAAAAAGTGTTGCACTAGAGGGATCGGACTTCGTACTCGAGGACTTGTTACTAAATAATTTACAATCTATGTAAAATAACTATTTATGTATCTCCACCCTCTAAAGGCGCGTCTCGACGATTCAACTTTTATCGACCGATTATAGTTGATCGACAAAAGTTCGATAGAAACTATATAGTGTGAACCCTTCCTTCAATAGAGTCGAGCAACTTTTTAGTTGATCATCGAAAGTTTGACCCAGTCAAACTTTTATCGTTCAAATGACGAGCCTTGTTTTCAAGTTGAAACATGCCTTCAAACGTGTGAACCTTGGTTGACTGTCAAACTCACTTTCAACTAGTCACGCCACGCGACCGTACCTGTACAACTTCGCACGCAACTGCTTTCGACGTCAGTTTGAAACTGAAACGGTTGATCAGTCTCTATTGAAACGTCCGAACGAAAACTGATTCAAGTGGTATTCGACTTTTCTCGATCGACTATAATCGGTCAACTGAAGTTGACTTGACGGAACGCACCTGAAGCCCGTGTAACGTTCACAGTGCCTCTAAGGAACTTCTCTTCTGCAATCTCGATTTCTTCTCATCATCGATAATTATCTTTCTCTTTAATTAAAAACATTCAAAGGTTAATTAGTATTCTGAATATAATATCGACACATCCTTTATCCTAGGTTTCTCCTTCGACCCTGTATCGGGCTCCAGAGAAGTTAGCAACTTTCTTCTTGCCTGCTAAACCCCACACTGAGAGAAAAAAATGGTTCGGTTTACTATAATCTCACTATATTTTATAGTTAGATTTGGCGTCAAACATATTTTTATAGTTCACTTAACCATACAAAATATAGTAGAATGAACGATTTGTACAAATGGTTATATTATTAACTGTTACCATTGTTCTTGTTACCATATGTATAGTAAAATGTTCTATGTGAATATAGTTAGTTCTATCACTACGTATGAAATATTCTGGTAAATATTAACTATATAAAATAGTTACTTTTCTTACCATTATATATTTTCAACCATACTATATGTTTAGTTGAAGTAACCATAATTTTGGGTAAAAACATAATATAGTTGGTTATACTATGCCTCTATCGTAATTATTACCGACATTATGGTAACATTTACCATTAATATGATATTTCCAACTATAATTTTGTTACTATGCCATTATAGTTAGATATGTCATATACTTTTCTCTCAGTGCGCGAAAAATTGTGCACGTTTGAACGCGTGCAAGCGACACGCGCGAGCGATCGAATCCTTCGAAGGTTTCAAACGTAGTTCGACCACGTGGGATCAAGACGAGGAGAAGAAGCACGGTAGAACGGTAAGACCGTTATGTGTTTCTCTCGCGCACCGCTTCTTCTCTCGTCTACGTTATAATTTATGATCTTGGAGCGGGCCGCCGGCTCAAATGGGTCGAGTGAGCGCGCCCGCACGGAAATTTATCATACGCTTGACCCACGCCGTCGTGCCAGACGTCGATCGGGATTTACTCTGGCAGTCATAGATAATATAGACAACTTGTCTTGTTCTTCTCCTCCTCTTCTTCTCTACTTTTCATTTCTATCCTCTCCGAAGACTCGCCAAGCGCCCATCTCATCCTCGTGTCTCGTCGATACTTCGAACTGTTGCGCGAAAGGTGATAGAAGTTCACGAGTGGATAGTTAAGGATCCAGAAGCTTGAGAAAGGAGTTGTAACATTTGTAACGAGAGTTCCAATGTTCGATTTAACCGAATTGTGGCTCGTCGATACTTGGAACTATTATGATCGACTTTACAGTTGAGGATCCAGAAGATTCATAAAAGAATACCCATGTTTATAACGAGAGTTCCAATATTCAGTTCAACCGAATTATTCCATCCAATTCCGATATAAGAGTAGTCGGAGCAGTCCAACTGTATATACGCAGATTTTCGAATTCCTCCTTGCCACGAGTCCATTATCCTGAATTTCTGGAAGCACCAAAATGTCAAGCTGCAAAGGACAAAATCAAAGGAAGAAGTGATATACAATCATTTTCCAGTAGAATTGGCACAGGTAGACCTACGCTATCTACGCATACGTATAATAGAACATAGATATTCCTATAGTATTATAGTGGTTCGGTTGGTAGGCCAGCGAATGTGCGTTGACAATCTAGTCTCAAGTTGACATGAATGCAAGATTGGCGCGAGTGCTTGCGTGCCCAAGTGGACAACAAGAGATCGCGTGCGAGTCGGACGATTATGTTACGTTCTTTTTTATTTGATTCGGTTGTCCATCTTACGCCTTCAATAAACTACAATTAAACCCTTATGACTACTACAAATTAAAACCCTCATGAAAATTACTACACTGAAAGAATTGTATTCTTAAAATACAAACTTAATAATTCATCTTAATAGATATTCTTAATAAATAAGAATACTTTCTTATCAATATGACGGTTTTTTGGAATACATTCTCAATAATCCATCTGTATTATTTTGTGTACTGTGTTGTACAAACGGTATGGATAAGGAAGTGACGAAATGATTAGAAGAAGAGGATTTGTGCGATTTAAAGGAGGTATTTACAAGTAAATAATAGAAACACATATGAATCGTAACCTTCTCTCGTGACTTCATTTCTCAATCAATTCTGATTTCAAGATATTATATAATGTAATTTTCGACAATATAAAGAGTGAAGCATTTCCTTAACAGTTTTGTTTCCAATAATTATATACGAAATATATCCATACAAATTTTTTACCAGGCTATGTTAAGAATGTCCTGTTAAGGATATTTGATTAGAGAAATCTGTTTAAAGCATTCTACTCTTAAATTAAAAAGATCCTCTTGCTTATTTTAGTAGGAAATATTCTAAACTTAAGTGGTAAATTCTTAAGATAAGAACACAATTTTTTCAGTGTACAGTATACCACCGAGGAGAGATTGTTAAAGAGGGTCAGCGCCCGTGTATTTGGAGGGGCCGTTTTGCCGGGTCCTGGCGGGTCCCGGAGATAATTGCAGTGCTCTAATCGATCAACCGTACTTATGGAGTTGTAATGTAAGCTATGTTGCTTTGCTATGTAGTTACCCAAAAATGGTGCTGAAAGCAGTGAAAATTTTCGGCCCCTCAAGCCGCATAAGCGCTGACCCTCTTTAACAATCTCTCCTCGGTGAGTATACTAACGATAACGTGAGCAAGACGGAACGAAACTCCTGCGCTCAAATCGGGAGAAGCTACCTCGCGTTCGAACTTTAAGTTCCTCTTATTGTTACTCGGGGGAAGGAAACGCGTTCTCGCGTTGGTAGGATTACGAAGAGGCAGCTTGGGAGGAGAGAGAGGTTGGGACGAGGAGAAGTTGACCATCGCGTTATGCTCTGTAATAACAACACGCTTTGTCCGGCCTCCGTGCTCCACCGCCTCCACCCCCTTCCACCACATCGCAGAACGGGTCCGATATTAAGCATTCCAGAGAAACGATGCAATAACCCATCGTGGACTATCGATGCGATACGAGGAGCGCAACGAGAGTCCGGCGAATTTAAAATATTTCGCGAAGATATTGCCTCCCCTCTTATCTTTCTCCTTTCGTCGAGTTCTCTTTCTCTGCAACCGTATCCCTTCGTCTTTTCCACAGATTTTCATCTTCCTCCTCCTCGAACCTGAGTTCTCTTTTAACTACCCCACGAACGTTGCCTCCTAGATCGGTGCCGTCCAAGATAATTTCGCTAAGGACTCCGAACGGATTATCGAGCCCTCGTTTCCTTCTTATCGAGAGGAGTTCACGGTAAATACTCCTTTCTTCTCGTCCTCTCTCTCTCTCTCTCTCTCCAGTTTCATTCTCCACCCTCTTTTCGGCTTTTTGCCTTCTCGACCTCCTTCTACTTCCACCCTATTCCAACGTCGTCCGGAGAAGTGCAGCCTGCGCGTGAATCTCCACGGGGATTATTGCATTCCTTATGCTCGATTAGAGAACGGTGAAATTATCTTGGCGATGTAGGAGGAATGCGTTGCTGTCCGATACGCGCACGAATATCGGCAGAATAAGAGGTCGTGATTTTTCGCGCGTGTACGCCGCGCGAATAGATTGTAATAACTGGAATTGCGATTCTATTTCTAGGATCCAATAATGGTGTGTAATAGCTTGCTTACGGGGGATCCGCGCGAGAGCGAGTTACTCGCGCGATGGATATCTCGACGGGGATTTATTATATTTACTGTTACTCCGATTTATTGTAGCTGGGCGCGCGATTCGATTTAACGATCGCGTTTGATTATCCTCGAGGGAAAATTGTTTTCGATCGATGGTGAAAAATTGGACTGCCACTTACGTCGATTCGGCGGAGAAGGTGAATTCAACTTACTAACGATTATGGTAAACGTCGGTGAAATTGGGATGAGGAGAACGGGTGTTACAAACGAATGCTCAATTCGTGAAATTACACGTACAACTTGGTTAGGAATAAAATCCAAGGATTTTCTATTGATATTGAAAAATTGGACCACGGCGTGACTTACGTTAATTCGGTAGAGAAGGTGAATTCAACTTGCGGATCATTATTATAAATCCGAAGGAAAAGAACCTTAGAATAAGGAAAACTGATGTCGCGAATAAATCCACAATTCGTGTAATTACACGTACAACTTGGTTAGGAATAAAATTCAAGGATTTTCTATTGATATTGAAAAATTGGACCGCGGCGTGACTTACGTTAATTCGGTAGAGAAGGTGAATTCAACTTGCGGATCATTATTATAAATCCGTAGGAAAAGAACCTTAGAATAAGGAAAACTGATGTCGCGAATAAATCCACCATTCGTGAATTTACACGTACAACTTGGTTAGGAATAAAATCCAAGGATTTTCTATTGACATTGAAAAATTGGACTTACGTTAATTCGGTAGAGAAGGTGAATTCAACTTACGGATAATTATTATAAATCCGAAGGAAATGAACCTTAGAATGAAGAAAACCAACGACGCGAACGAATCCACAATTCATGATATTACACGTACAACTTGCTTAGGAATTAGTTTTCGATCGATGGTGAAAAATCGTACAACGGCCACTTACGTCGATTCGGCGAAGAAGGTGAATTCAACTTACCAACGATTATTGTAAATGTAGGAGAAATTGGGATAAGGAGAACGGGTGTCACGAACGAATGCTCAATTCGTGAAATTACACGTGGTACTTGGTTGGAACGAAGATCACGGATTTTCGATTGATATTGAACTGTTAGACGACGGCCACTTATGATGATTCGGTGCAGAATCGAGTTTACGGATAATCACTATAAATCTTGAAGACGTATAATTGGGAGGAGAAAAACTGATGTCGCGAATAAATTCACAATTCGTGAAATTACACGTACAACTTGGTTAGGAATAAAATCCAAGGATTTTCTGTTGACATTGAAAAATTGGACTTGCGTTAATTCGGTAGAGAAGGTGAATTCAACTTATGGATAATTATTATAGATCGAAGGAAAAGAACCTTAGAATAAGGAAAACCGATGTCACGAACAAATCCACGATTCATGATATTACACGTTAAACTTAAAAGAATGAAATCTAACGCGCCTCTTTTTTGCATTACAGATATGAAACCTTCGGACAGGAGCGAGAAGACCATGCTGAGCGGAAATGCGCAGCCTTCGGACGTGTTCTGTTCGGTTCCAGGACGATTATCGTTACTAAGCAGCACCAGCAAGTACAAAGTTACGGTAGCCGAGGTACAAAGACGGCTCTCGCCACCGGAATGTCTCAACGCGAGTCTCCTTGGCGGCGTTTTACGGAGGTAAGATCCATTTTTTGTGTTTCAACTCAAGTTCACTTCGGAACGTCCACATTCAAAGAAGAAACAAAATCACTGGGACTCGTCTCGAAAAGAGTTTCATTCAAGAAGCTCGTATAACTCGTCTCGAGGACCGAACCCAGTCTCCACGCTCCAAAAGAAATATTTTACCTTGTCGTATCCGCAAGTGGCTACTGAAACAAATGGAGAACTATGACTGGACGACCTTTAGCAATCGAGTAACCGTACGAGCTTTGGTACTACTTTGAGAGAAGCGCTAATTAATACTATCCCTACACTGAAAAATTGTATTCTCATCTTAAGAATTTACCGCTTAATTTTCGAATATTTCTTACTAAAATAAGCAACAAGAGGATCTTCTTAATTTAAGAGTAGAATGTTCTGAACAGATTCCTCTAATCAAATATTCTTAACAGATATTCTTAACATAGCCTGGTAAAAAATTTGTATGGATATATTTCGTATATAATTATTGGAAACAAAACTGCTAAGGAAATGCTTCACTCTTTATATTGTCGAAAATTACATTATCCATATCTTGAAATCAGAATTGATTGAGAAATGAAGTCACGAGAGAAGGTTACAATTCATATGTGTTTCTATTATTTGCTTGCAAATATCTCCATTAAATCGCCCAAATCCTCTTCTTCCAGCCACTTCGTCATTTCCTTATCCATACTTTTTGCACAACACGGCACACAAAATAATATAGTAGTCAAAATTACGCAGAATTGCAAGATGAACAAGATACAGGCATCGACATGTGCCGCACGCGATGTGTAACCTAACTTAATCGAATACCGACACGCATTGTGTCGCGACATTCAAATTGATTATTAAGAATATATTCCAAAAAGCGGCATATCGATAAGAAAATATTCTTATCTATTAAGAATATCTATTAAGATGAATAATTAAGTTTGTATTTTAAGAATACAATTTTTTCAGTGTACCGACCGGTCAAATGTCCATTTTTAACATTTCGATTAGAATTTCCTGTATACAACGTAATTGCATCGCCTTTCAATTTCACTTTCTCCAAAATATACGTATAATACATTTTTCAAGATTTTAGGAAAAGTCGTGAAACTATCACGTTTCTTATCACGTTGTATATAGAAAATTCTAAACGAAATTTTGAAAACGATCATTTGACCGATCGTGGTAGGAATAGTGTTAACAGGCGGGTGCTCGAACGCTTGTAATGTTCAAGTTCTCGAGTTTCTTCGAACATCCCCCCGGTGAACGAGTTTCCAGGAATCGAGCACATCTCCGGAACACTGAGAAAGATCACGGAGTTCGAGATAGTCCATTCACGACTATGTATAATAAAATTTCTCTTCGTCCATCTTCCTCCTCTCGTTTCTCTTTTGCTTTTTAGCCTTCTCTACCTGCGTCTTTCCTCCTCTCTCTTATTCCGTTCTACCGGCCTCGGTCGTTTCACCAGCTTTTCTTCTTCTTCTTGTTATTCTTCCTCTTCTACCACACCAGTTTCCACTCTCGTCTCTCCACCAGCTCTCCTCTCTCTCTCTTCTTCCCATCGAGATCCCAGTTCTCGACACGAGCGAGCGAGCAGTTCATTCATGCGCTTTAATCGCGGACGGTTTCTCTCCTACCTACGACGGCTCTTTACGGCACCATCGGCCCGAGCACCGTTAGGATAATTTGGCGTTACACGGGCAACGATTAATGTATCCTCGAATGAACATTCGATCACTGTCTCTCCCGTCTTACTTTCCTCTCCTCTCCTTTTCTTGCCTCTCGATAAGCGTAACCTGGGCGGTCCGTTCCAGATACTACATTATCGCGCGTTTCGCAGCTTCGTCTTATCCACGAAGATTTTCGATTATTAACACGTTGCAGGCGAGCGACTGTGATCACAGTCCGAAGAAGAACAAACGTTGAAAGCGAGAGACTGTAATCGCATTGTCAATTACGCGATAGACTGCAATGAGCTGCAATCTGTAACTTGGAAAAGGAACTTGCGCTTTACTTTATCCCATTTTTCAATTTTATCAGTTTTGGCTTGTGTTTTATTTTGTCGCATTTTACCCATTTTGAGAATGGATTCGCGCGATTTCGATTGTGATGAAAGTTCAGCTTTTCTAAGGTAGCCCTACGTAAAGGAGATTGCTTTGAACGTTACCATGCAATAATTAGATTACTAATTATCAGTAAAATGGAAATTTTTTATTTACACAAAAGTCACGAATAAAATTATATGTAATTAATTAGCTAATCTTTTATTTACAAAGTTGAGTTCCTTCACAGCAATAACATTCGGAAATTATCAAATTGACTCGTACGCGAAAAAGCTGGATTTGCCCGTGACACGTTCAAAAACTTGGAAAACCGTGCCCGCATGCAAAGTGTTAAAAAAAAAAACATGCACATAAAGAATCACAGGACTCGCAAAATTGCGTCGATTGACTTTTTACGAACTTTTGGAATTTTCACCCGACATAGTCGAGCACTTGCGACTACCGCAGACAAATATTTCCGGCCTGTTCGCATGGACAACAATCGTATCCTCTTCGCGCACTTATCCGCGGTGTATCTTATTACTGGCACACGTTGTATCGTCCACAGTGAGGGACAATAGCAGAGGAGAAACTGACCCAGCGAGAGAGAGAGAGAGAGAGAGAGAGAGAGAGAGAGAGAGAGAGAGAGAAAGAATAAGACAAGGCGCGCAGGCGCGCGCAAAATCCACCGTCACGTTTACTCGCGACGGTTAATTAATAATACCCGCGTTAGTTCCTTTCATTCGTAATACATTCGCTCGTGCAACTGCACCTGATACATTTCTACGGCACTCGAGCTTTCCTTCTTCTCTCTTCTCTTTCGTTCCACCGCTCGTACTCGTGTGCCCATATCTCTCGCCTCTTATCTATTCATTGGCGTGCATTGCTCTTTAAACCAATGCCAATTTCTCACTTCGTCCGCCTCCTCGACACTCTTATCATCGAAACGCATTTACCAATTTTCCAACGAAAGACCTATTTAGATACAGCGCATTTCTGAGCTCGTATTTTTTCGTTCCTTCTCTCTAGGTTTGCCTAGAGAGCCTTAAATAAAAGTGACGACAAGAGTAACGTTCCGTCATATTGTATCGAAATCGTGCGAGAGAGAAAGAGATATATACTCTCTCTGTTCTGTGCGTTCTGTCTGTTCTATGTGTGAAAAATGTAATTCAAGCACACCTCTAAAAGCGACGTAAAGCTGAAAGTGACGTAATATGAAACCAAGATTTGAAATGTTTTTGCGGTTGGAAAATATTTATAGACATTGCAGTCCTCATTTTATTTTAATAATATGAATAATGTTAACTTACACACGTTTTTAGTTAACAAGTTTGATTCTATTCCCACAGGTCATATTCAATGTAAATTTGCTACGGTTTGTTTGAAACTTTAAAATAGACGAAGTATTGTATTACCAAATCGTAAATGTTACGACGGTAAATCGACGGCGATGCATCGTTCTTTTAAATAACAAAATATGCAAATACGTATGTTGTACAGCATAGGACTGCAATGAATAATACTCTGTTCGTACTCTTTATTTATACGCCGATTAACAATGAGCATTACTACTGTATGCATCGATTTGAGCATTGTTTGCAATAATATATCAACAAAATTGAAATGTATTTCACACGAACTTGAAATCCGGCGGAAACCAATCGAAAATGGCGGACCAATCAGAAGTGGCAGCCCCTTGTCGTCACTCTTATTTACGGCTCTCTAGATTTGCCCAAAACGGGAGTGCATCGTTAAGCTCACCGAGCAGGACGCGTTTGGAAATGTTGATGGTACACTGAGAGAAAAGTATATGATATATCTAACTATAATGACATAGTAACAAAATTATAGTTGGAAATATCATATTTATGCTAAATGTTACCATGATGTCGGTAATAATTACGACAGAGGCATAGTATAACCAACTATATTATGTTTTTACCCAAAATTATGGTTATTTCAACTAAAAAAATAGTATGGTTGAAAATATATAATGGTAAGAAAAGTAACTATTTTATATAGTCAATATTACCAGAATATTTCATAGATAGTGATAGAACTAACTATATTCACATAGCAGATTTTACTATACATATGGTAACAAGAACAAAGGTAACAGTTAATAATATAACCATTTGTACAAATCGTTCATTCTACTATATTTTGTGTGGTTAAGTGAACTATAAGAATATGTTTGACGCCAAATCTGACTATAAAATATAGTGAGATTATAGTAAACCCAACAATTTTTTTCTCTCGGTGTAAGGCTTTCCAACGAGAGTGGGTTCTAATTAGTGCCCTCTATTACACGTGTACACGAATACACTTGTGCACGTGTATTTAATCCTTTCTTTTTTAAACACGTGTATCGGGTACCCGCGTGTAATACACGAATACACGTATTACACGTGTCTTTATTTCACGAACACTTCAAGAATTATGAGAACATTTTTTTTCTAAGAAATATAAAAAAAGTGTCGTAGAGATAGAAGAAATATCTATATATGCATATACATACAATTTGGCACAAGATGTAAGATGCTGTGATAAAAATTTATTATAGTTATTCGTGTACACGTGTATCTACGGATACCTGTGTTAGATATAACGTGTAGCACGACAACACATGTCACGTGTACCCGTGTAGTTTAAAACACGGGTCTGACCGGAAGCTCTAGTTCTAATGTGTCGTTGAGAGAAAGAGAGAAAGAGATAGATAGAGATAGAGAGAGAGAGAGAGAGAGAGGAAGAGATAGAAAGAGAAAGAAAGAGAGACTTACACCCACACGAGCTACACTTTTACGCATAAAGCGAAGCGGAAAATGAACGGGGCTAATAAAGCGGGGCCGATCTATTCCAAGATGCAAATGAGACATTAATAATTGCGCGGCTCGGGGTGTCAATTCCGAGGAGCGCGCCGCGTTCTTGGGGCCCCTCGAGGCGGCGAATGTGGAGGAGGAAGGAGGAGAAAGAAGTGGCGGTGGTGGAGGCGTCCAATGAGAGTACGACGCTCGCTCGCGCGAGCACCGTCGGCGTAATTCATCCGTCGGAATGGCGAACCGACTGATAATCACACAAGTGGTACTTACTAGCCACCATAGATCCTGCCACAGTTCTCTCCCTCTTCCTCCTTTCTCGCGATTCACGCGTAAGTCTATCTGTACGCGTATATTTAAGTTTTATAGTTTATATTATAGTGTATATCACTATAACTAAACATTACGCTATAATATAAACTATAAAACTTAAATAGTTATAGTGTATGTCACTATAACTAAACATTACACTATAATATAAACTATAAAACTTAAATATACGTGTACAGATAGACTTACGCGTGAATCGCGAGAAAGGAGGAAGAGGGAGAGAACTGTGGCAGGATCTATGGTGGCGAGTAATTTAAATTTAAGTTTTATAGTTTATATTATAGTATAGTGTTTAGTTATACTGATATACACTATGTTTATATTATAGTGTATATCAATATAACTAAACACTATACTATAATATAAACTATAAAACTTAAATTTAAATTAAAAGAGAAATAATAATAATACATTATAGAAAAAACATTATAATACTATAAGGGAGAAAGAGAAGAGAGAAAGAATTCAGGATGCCCTTTTCTCTCGTACTCATTTCTGGTTCGACGCTGCTCGTGCATTTATCCTTGCGATTCTCTTCATTCGACACGCGAATCCACGTAGGGTCAATGTCCCCATTTCTACTCATTTAACACGTTCGTCGCCGTCACCTTGAATTTTGGTGACTGTTTAGTTAACTATGTAAAATGTTAATTATACTTCCAAATACCTATATTGATAATTTATAACCAGGCATTGAAACCGTCACCCAAATATGAGTGACGTGGCGAAGAACGCGTTAAGACAAATGATACTAAAAACAGTAGTTTAAATTATTATTTTAAGTAACAATTAGCGAACACATTGGTCGCTCGTCACGTCGGGAGTCGTACTACGTACAAAATTAAAAAAATATCATTTTAAAGATTTTTATTATGAATAATTGTTAATTAAATGCAATGCAAGAAACGAACGTACTTCTACTTGGCAAAAATGGCGGTGTCCGTATATCTACTCACAACGCGTCCCTATTTCTGCGCATACAAGTGTGACAGATTCAGTTTCGATTTATCGATATCAATAAGCTCGATCTCCCTATTTCAACTCATTTACGACTACAACAACTGCTCGTATTATGAAATTTATTTTTAACAACGTGCTGCAGCCTATGCAACTTATGCCGGTGTATCTAAATAATTAATAATTAATCTTTCTGTATCTTATTTTATCAAAGGAAAATATATATGTTAAGAAGAATAGATCATCGTGACTTGGGTGGAAACTGGAACATTGACCTTATTTTGTTTTTTAAGCAAAGCAGGAGGCGGAAGAAGAAGATGAAAAAAATCATCGTCTCCTTTTCTCTCGTTTCTGGACGTCCAATGCTGTATCATAATGCCATTTATCGTTAGGGATCTCTTCTCGAGAGTGTTAAGTTTTTCGAGGATAACAAACGATAGTGATCCTTTTCGCTTTCTTTCACCGATGAGCGTACCGTGTGATTATTACGTTCAGACGGTGCTCACCTGCCACGCGCCGACTTCGAGATCTTCCTCCATCGTAACGTCATTCTAACGGAATTTGCATCTTCTTTCACGAGTCTCGTGGATAAGTCCTTGGGCCTTGCTAATGTCGTATAAGAGCAGTGCCGGATTTACCTACGTGGAGGCCCTGAGACGGCATGGATAAGCCTGTGAGGATGGATTACCGTATCTAATATAAACTACGTTTCAGAAACCAATGCTCGCGCGCTCTGCGAGTGTCACGAGCATGGTGCGTGTTTTACGATTGAGTCAAAAGGACGAGTAACGGTAATTTCGAGAAAGATACACCGATACTGTCACTCGCTCCATTCTGTACGCGTGACAGTTTAAATACCTCGACCTAAACACATTCTAGTTCCCTTAGAAAAGTAAGAGTGAACTCTTGATTTCCCAACGTAAGTTTCTGGAGACAACCGGCCCTCCTGAAATCCGGCACTGCGTAAGAGTTATTCACGATTAACGATGCCGGTATTCAAGGACATCTCGAGTAATCGGGGAAAGGAAGGAATCTTGAGATTCTAGAAAGTTCTGATCAGAACGATACGCGAGTCCAGAGATTGATACGAGGAAGTTGCTTCAAATTTCTAGTGAGAAAAATCTTAGGTGCTTTCCTTTTACCGCTTTGATCAGATCAGATCAGATCAGATCACATCAGTTCAGAAACTAGCATGCTCCTTGAGCTAAACTGAAGTGATCAGATCACTTCCCTCCTTACCGCTGCTGATCTACCGACGGACTAAGATCAGTAGGTGATATTTTCGTATTAGTTGCGCACTGAGAGAAAAGTATATGATATATCTAACTATAATGGCATAGTAAGAAAATTATGGTTGGAAATACCATATTTGTGGTAAATGTTACCATAATGTCGGTAATAATTACGATAGAGACATAATATAAGGAACTATATTATTTTTTTACCCAAAATTATGGGTATTTCAGCCCAAAAATATAGTATGGTTGAAAATATACATACAATGGTGAGAAAAGTAACTATTTTATGTAGTTAATATTATCAGAATATTCCATACATAGTGATAGAACTAACTGTATGCACATAGCAGATTTTACTATACATGTGGTAAGAAGAACAAAGGTAATAGTTAATAATATAACCGTTTATATAAATCGTGCATTCTACTATATTTTCTATGGTTAAGTGAACTATAAAAATATGTTTGACGCCAAATTTAACTATAAAATATAGTGCGATTATAGTAAACCCAACCATTTTTTTCTCTCAGTGCGGTTACTCGCTTCCTATTGGTTCGTACTAGGAAGTTATTTTGAAAACTACGAGGTGGTTACTTTCGCGTTGCATTTGTGCAATCTCAGCGCAATTAATAAACACAGATTGTAACAAAGAAGTGACTTATCAATCATACAAACCAGTGTGAGCGTACATACAAATTTTGAGGTTACTTATATCTTGGTACGAACTGGGGTGAACCTAAATCCACGAAACAATTACGAGGAGAAGAGAAATATGAATTCCAGATCTGATCGATTTGATACATGCTTGTTCCATTCACTTATCGAAGTGACGTGAATATTTCAGATTACAAAATATCAGATCATATCGGATCACTTGTAAAAGGAAAGCACCTCTTATATCTACGTTCGAAGAGAAACAAAGGAAAGAAAGTGAATCGGTGGAGTTTTATTAGAAAAGTTCCTTGAACCTATCCACGACGAACTGACTGTGTACGATCGATCGTTCTAGCAGTCGGTTAACGATGCCAGGATAGCTTTGGAAAATCAGGAATAATCAAGGGGTGACGAATAATCTGCGAAGCATCGTTGGAATACTCCGTGCCAGAAGACGGCAGGACCGAAGGGTCCGGTGGAAAATCATAGAAATCCTGTCGTAAGGACGAGCGACTGGGAAGGATCCTTCTTCGTCCTCTTAGACCCAAGAGGATCTCCTCCTCCGCATTCTCACTCTCCTCCTCGAAGACAAGACCTCGTAATGAACGCCACATTGTTCTCGTCACGTACGACGAAACGAGAGCAAGAACTGGTCGCAGTGTCGTTGAATAGCATCAGTAGAGATAATAATAGTAATAATAACGAGAGCAGTGATAGCACGAGCTGAAGGTTTTTTAATCCTTCCTCCATTCACTTATTATCCCTTTCACTCCGGTGCATTTTCGGAACAAATCATCAATATAGACGCCGAGATATTCACGAGTTAATCGCTGTGAATGATTCTCCACTGACTACTGTCCAAGACAGTAGCCGAAGAATTGATACTATTCTTAAGGTTTGAAAAAATAATCATTGCAAAGAAATTGGATGAATTGGTAAAACAGGAAAGGTTATAGTAAACAATTGCAGAGGACGTATTTTTACGCCTTTTGTATGTATCGATGGATTTGTGATATGCCTTCAGTAGTGACAGGTTATTCTCTCGTTGTCTGTCAATGGCTGAATACTCACGAGCCACTTCTACTCGAAACGCCAGGAGAGCGAAAAGTAAAAGCTACCATTTGTTTCAGGCGCTCTGTGCGTGCCATTTTTGAACAAAATTTATCTTCAAAAGCGTACGAACAATATTCGCTCACTCATTCCAACCTTTGCAGCTTCCTCATTTGTATTAACAAAGAAACAAAAATGAGAAAGCGAGTATTGTAGAAATAACACTAATAAACATCCTAAATGCTAAGAGCTAGAGAAGATTCCATTGGATCATCGACCCTATCTACCGCCACATGCACGCAATTTACCCATAAAACATTTGCATTGAACATAAAAAAAGTACAAATATTTGCCGCTATGCACCAAGAACAAACGTAATGTCGTACGTTAATTCATAAATTACCACCAAAATGCAATTTCACTCGAACCACCGACATCGTCTACCAAAGTTCGCTCGCAAATTCTCAAGTCACGTTAACGCTAGATTTACCGAACATTTTTTATAAACACGATTTCCCATTTGAACCAGTTAAATCGACTGATTTCGGTAAATTTATTATTAATAAAAAGAAAAAAAAAAATGCGAGAGTGATCATCGATGCACCGAAGAAAAAAACGTATTAATTAGAAAAAGCGAGAGGAGAGAGATGAAGCGCGGGCCACTGGCACTGGCGTGAACTAGCATCGGCTTAGAGCCAAGCTAACAAAGGTGTACGATTTTATAGTGCATATTTTATAGTTCTTGCATCGAGTATAGTTGGTTATACTATGCCTCTGTCGTAATTATTACCGAGATTATGGTAACATTCACCATAAATATGATATTCCCAATTATAATTTTGTTACTATACCATTATAGTTAAATGTATCATATACGTTTCTCTCAGTGTATTTATCATAAAAACGAAATGCCACTCGAACCACCGACATCGTCTACCAAAGTTCGCTCGCAAATTCTCAAGTCACGTTAACGCTAGATTTACCGAAGATTTTTTATAAACACGATTTCCCATTTGAATCAGTTAAATCGACTGATTTCGGTAAATCTACTATTAATAAAAAGAAAAAAAAAATGCGAGAGTGATCATCGATGCACCGAAGAAAAAAACGTATTAATTACAAAGAGCGAGAGGAGAGAGATGAAGCTCGGGCCACTGGCACTGGCGTGAACTAGCGTCGGCTTGGAGCGAAGCTAACAAAGGTGTACGATTTTATAGTGCATATTTTATAGTTCTTGCATCGAGTATAGTTGGTTATACTATGCCTCTGTCGTAATTATTACCGAGATTATGGTAACATTCACCATAAATATGATATTCCCAATTATAATTTTCTTACTATACCATTATAGTTAGATATATCATATACGTTTCTCTCAGTGTATTTATCATAAAAATAAAATGCCACTCGAACCACCGACATCGTCTACGAAAGTTCGCTCGCAAATTCTCAAGTCACGTTAACGCTAGACTTACCGAACATTTTTTATAAACACGATTTCCCATTTGAACCAGTTAAATCGACTGATTTCGGTAAATCTACTATTAATAAAAAGAAAAAAAAAATGCGAGAGTAATCTTCGATGCACCGAAGAAAAAAACGTATTAATTAGAAAGAGCGAGAGGAGAGAGATGAAGCTCGGGCCACTGGCACTGGCGTGAACTAGCGTCGGCTTGGAGCCAAGCTAACAAAGGTGTACGATTTTATAGTGCATATTTTATAGTTCTTACATCGAATATAGTTGGTTATACTATGCCACTGTCGTAATTATTACCGAGATTATGGTAACATTCACCATAAATATGATATTCCCAATTATAATTTTCTTACTATACCATTATAGTTAGATATATCATATACGTTTCTCTCAGTGTATTTATCATAAAAATGAAATGCCACTCGAACCACCGACATCGTCTACCAAAGTTCGCTCGCAAATTCTCAAGTCACGTTAACGCTAGATTTACCGAACATTTTTTATAAAC
This sequence comes from Tiphia femorata, assembly GCA_944319695.1. Lineage (NCBI taxonomy): Eukaryota > Metazoa > Arthropoda > Insecta > Hymenoptera > Tiphiidae > Tiphia > Tiphia femorata. Next base: position 8,104,865 of record OX090899.1, read on the forward strand.
ACGATTTCCCATTTGAATCAGTTAAATCGACTGATTTCGGTAAATCTACTATTAATAAAAAGAAAAAAAAAATGCGAGAGTGATCATCGATGCACCGAAGAAAAAAACGTATTAATTACAAAGAGCGAGAGAAGAGAGATGAAGCGCGGGCCACTGGCACTGGCGTGAACTAGCGTCGGCTTGGAGCCAAGCTAACAAAGGTGTACGATACGCAATACCGTTACGCGCCGGGGCACCTCGAATGATGGATGGACGGGGTGTGTTAAGAAAGAGTAACTCGGCTCACCTCACCGCGCCACCGTGTTGTCGCTATCGTGCCCACACGATACCGTCCCATAGTGGCGCGATATTCAGGCCGGTAGAAAATTTTACTCTCTCGATCGGCGTCACTCCTCTGGCTCACGTCCCACGATTAATAGCCACCGATATCTTGGTGGACGAGAGGCGATACCACGGCGCACCGTGGGCCGTCGTTCCTCCGGGGAGCAGCGGACAAGCGACCAACACTTTCGAGTTGGATTATCGATTGGCGGAAGGGAAGAGTGAGACTCGTCGGGTGGTCGGCCTCTCAAGACGCACACCGAAGAGCCACGCGCTTAATAGAGAATCTCTCTATAAGGATTGCACACGACGAGGAAAAATAATTGGGCGGCTCGTGAAAACGTGTAATTCATTCCGTATAGGTATCTGGAATATTACGCGATAGACTGTTCTCCTGCAACCGGGCGTGGTAGTCCGTTCTCCACGTGTCGCACCGAACAAATTCTCACGATTCACGATCTTTAATTTCACGCGTTGATTTTCTGAGAAAGAAATGATTGGGTTCACTATAATGTCACTATATTTTATAGCTCACTTATCCATAGAAAATATAGTAGAATGAACGATTTATACAAATGGTTATATCGTTGACTATTACCTTTGTTCTTGTCACCATATGCGTAGTAAATATTATATGTCCAACTATAATTTTGTTACTATGCCGTTATAGTTAGCTATATGTTACGTGTGTAAAGTCACGTCCAGGCTCGCGAGGATTTACGTTACGCGCTTCGTTTGGTGACAATTTACGAGAGTCCTGACGAATTTGTAGCAATGCGTAGACGTATGCGCCGCATAAGAACGCGCGCATGAATTTTTTAGCCATATTCGGCACGTGTAATCTGCTCGCTGTTCTTTTTTTTTTTTTTTTTTTTTTTTTTTTTTTATAGCTAACATCAAGGAGGTCTTCCTCTATGACATAATTGTAGAGTGGACGCGTTTGTAAGCACGCGTGGTGGTCTCTTCTTATTGTCAGCATCGTACTGATTCTCGATCGTCGCTTGTCAACGATGCGACAAACATCTTGATCACAAACTCAATCAGAAACGACGTAAATATCGATGTAACGGAGACTGAATTTGGCAGGAAAAATGATTTTCATTACGTTCCAGATTCAACGTGCGACGTAAATTCTTGCGAGTCTCGACGCGGCTTAACACTAGATTTACCGAACATTTTTTGTAAACACCATTTGAACCAGTCAAATCTACTGGTTTCGGTAAATCTGGTGTTAACATTATTTCTACCGCAATTTTGTATACACACATTTCGACCAAGAGGTGTCTTTTTGGGTGCAGAATCAGTTGCAGAAAAATAATACCCCTAAATTAATTCGACAACTAATATACGAATAGCGAAAGAAGTAATTAAGGAAAAATGACTCAACTTGGAAAAGGTGTAGAATTCTACAATTGGAGAAGGTGTCTTTCGACACCTTTGGTAGAGGATAGTGTTAATACGCGACGAGTACATTTTCGGAACTGCAGTTCGCCTGTTAACGTTCCGTTAACCACGGTGTTCCTGCAACAGGGCACACCTACTCTACCCATGGTCAATAAATATTCGACCTTGTAACGACACAAGAGAAACAGTCGCCGAATTGCTCCTCGAGTCGAGTTACTCAATTCCGATGACATACGCACACCGGTGCCGATTATGCTAATTCTCTTTCCATTCTCCTCCTCCTTCTTCATCTTTCCTCGCCCTTTCAGCATCTCGCTCTCGCGTAATCCTCATCTTCGCGCGTACATCCTCCTCCACGTGGTCCTCTTGGCCGTTGCGGCCTCCTCGTCTTCCTCGTCCTTTCTCTTTCTCTTTCTACCGGGCCACACGTGAAAATGATTAATGGTGGAGTTCCGTTTCGAAATTCTTCACTGGAGAGCACACACCGGAGCGTCCCGCCGCGCGTCGTTTCGGTAATAGCGCCTCCGCTCGAGGTCGATCCCAGACCGAACGTGTAAATTTATAATGGGAATGCCTCCTCTGCTCGATGCTCTTCAATCAAAAGTCAACGAATCGGACGGAGCGATGAGAAATTAGACTGTTTTCGTTTGAAGAATCCACCTCGAGTCGGGATTTATTAAACGCCACGTTAGATTCTTGTCGCGCGAGCTAATTCACTAGGATGTTTTACGTGTCGGACATCTTAATGTCGCGGATTAGCACACTGGAAAAATTGTATTCTTATCTTAAGAATTTACCACTTAAGTTTAGAGTATTTTCTATTAAAATAAGTAAAAAGAGGATCTTCTTAATTTAAGAGTAGAATGTTCTAAAGAGATTCCTCTAATGAAATATCCTTAACAGGATATTCTTAACATAGCCTGGTAAATATTTGTATGGATATATTTCGTATATAATTATTGGAAACAGAACTCTTAATGAAATGCTTCACTCTCTTTATTGTCGAAAATTACATTATCCATATCTCGAAATCGGATTTGGATGAGAAGTTACAATTCATATATACATGTATTTCTATCACTTGTAAATATCTCCATTAAATCCTTATCCATAATTTTTGCACAACACAGCACACAAAATAATATAGTAGTCAAAATTACGCAGAATTGCAAGAGGAACAAGATACAGACATCGACATGTGCCGCACGCGATGTGTAACGTAACTTAACTGAATACTGACACGCATTGTGTAGCGACATTCAAATGGATTATTAAGAATATATTCTTAACACTAGATTGCCCGAAACCAATCAATTTGACTGTTTCAAATGGGAAATTGTGTTTATAAAAAAAGTTCGGGCAATCTAGTGTTAATTTAAGATTATATTCCAAAAACCGTCATATCGATAAGAAAATATTCTTATCTATTAAGAACATCTATTAAGATGAATTATTAAGTTTGTATTTTAAGAATACAATTTTTTCAGTGCAGACGACGAAAACAAGACAATAATACAGTAGTGTCGAAATTCGGGTTGAGCTATCTGCTGAGAGATAAGCTCTGCGGCGGCCGAATCTCGGGGCCACTGTGTGTTTGTGTGCGTCTGTGTGATCTTGTCTGTGTGTGTGTGTGTGTATGCGTGCGTTTTTCACGTTGATTTTACACAAAGGCCAACAGCGCCCTTTGTCGATTAGCCGTCGTCGTACCTTAGACGCAGCAGCAGTCGGTTGCTGGCAAGGAGGCGAACCTTGTCTTGTCGCGAATAAAATAAACCTTTTATTTTACGTAGTCCGTGTATGAGTAATCACCAAAATTTCCAAAATCCCTGATCCCACAATACCTCATCGGTATTTTTCTATTTCCAGGGCGAAGTCCAAGAACGGTGGACGCCTACTGAGGGAAAAGTTGGAGAAAATCGGCCTGAACCTGCCGGCCGGTAGGAGGAAGGCGGCCAATGTCACGCTTCTGACGTCCTTAGTGGAAGGTGAATCTTGCTTCTTTAATTTTCCAATCTTCTCACTTTAACTTCGTAATGCTTACGGCTTACAATTTAAGCTCGCGAGTCATTTGACGCGTGAAAAATTTAAGGACCGGTCAATTTTTCCCGTCGGATTAGCATCTACTTAAGTAACACCGTGAACCATCGTGACGTCGAACTTGTCGATTACGTAAAGTGAGTCGTAAGAATTTAGTCGTTTCCACGAATAAATAATGGTAAATCGTGGAATTGTTTCTGCGATTGGAATCTTTATTTCTGAATTTCGATGGGATGGAACGCGGATAAGAGTGAGAGGTGGGGTGTCGTTAATGGGTATACGATGGACTCGAATCGTTTGAATGTAAAAAGATGGTGGAGTCGATCGATGATATCGATGGTAATGCGATGCACACGGCCAGCCCCTTCCGAGGATTACTCGCGTGTGTACCGTTAAAGCATTACGCCGGCGCTGGCTCCATTGGGGATGTCGTCACCGATTTCATAGCTCCATCCGTAATAGTACGTTTAATCCTATGCGTCTAGAGTGTCGACATCCGTTGCACGCGCCTTTAATAGATTCTCAGTGGACAGGAAACTTTCCAAACGAAAAATTTCTCGAAATCCTCGTACACCGATCAACAATTATCTTAACGAGGAACACAACACTTCACGATCCTGGGTCCAGTAGGATAATAGATTAGAACTTTTATTTTAGGATTCTTTTTTTTTTACACCAGTATACTGAGGTTTAAGTGCGTAATTGTAATGAGATTCTCTCTCACGCGTGACTGGACAAACGAACAAATTCACCAGAACTCACTACTGCACTTTCTATACACTTTCTTTCGTTCCGTTAACGTGTTCGAAGCATCTAACCTGTATTTTTTTCTTATCACTTGGACTTCTACCTTTAATTTAGTAAAAGAATGATATCGATTAGTTGTTTGGTGTTGTTTTTATCCCAATTTAAAAATGCAAGGACAAGACGTGCACTTTAGACATATTTTATTGTATTATTTCCGAAAAGGGAAGAACGCAATCGCAAGCACAAAAGAAGTTAGGTGCCGTATATGGGAATGAAGCCTTGAAAGAAAGGCAGGGTCAAAATTGATTTGCCAGATTTTTTTTTTTTGTGATTTTTCACTGAAAAATGCTCAACGATCGGGCAGATCCAGTTGAAGTCGATGATACCGCTGTCAAGGCAATTATCGATTCAGATCGTCATAGCACAACACGTGATATTGCAGAGAAGCTCAATGTATCGCATACATGCATCGAAAACAAAATTAAAAAAGCTTGGCTATATTTAAAATCCGTAATCACTTAGTTGCCAACCCAATACAACGTTCCATCTTCGAACAGCCCAATATAGATGAATCGAACAAAACGTATACCACGAACGATGAAAAATACACTCACACACGAGTATCAAGCCTTAACAATTATTTCACTCGAGGAAAAACTCGTCACACATTTCATCAGAGAATAACTTTCAAAAATCCCCAAACCTGTATCACACTTCCATCTTCCGATATGCTGAAAAGAAAAACTCTAGCAGAAGCCATGGATCGGTATGCAAACAAAAGTATTAGGATCTACGATGAATACGAAAAAGGAAAAAATGCACTTTCCACGAGCAGAGTATCAAGCCTTAACAATCGTTTCACTTGAGGAAAAACTCGTCACACACTTCTCCAGAAAATAATCTTCAAAAATCCCAAAAGCTGCATCACACTTCCATCTTCCGACATGCTGAAAAGAAAAATCTGGCAGAAGCCACGGATCGGTATGCTAACAAAAGTATCAGGAATTACAGCGACTACGAAAAATAAAAAAAAATGCTCTTTCCACGAATGGAGTACCAAGCCCTAACAATCGTTTCATTCTAGGAAAACCTCATCGCACATTTCCCCAGAGAATAATCTTCAAAATTCCCAAAACCGACACGCTGAGAAGAAAACTCTAGCAGAAGCCACGGATCGGTATGCTAACAAAAGTATCAGGAATTACAGCGACTACGAAAAAGAAAAAAATGCACTTTCCACGAACGGAGTACCAAGCCCTAACAATCGTTTCATTCTAGGAAAACCTCGTCGCACATTTCCCCAGAGAATAATCTTCAAAACTGCCAAAACCGACACGCTGAAAAGAAAACTCTAGCAGAAGCCACGGATCGGTATACTAACAAAAGTATCAGGAATTACAGCTACTACGAAAAAGAAAAAAAAATGCTCTTTCCACGAACGAAGTATTAAGCCCTAACAATCGTTTCACTCTAGGAAAACCTCGTCTCACATTTCCTCAGAGAATAATCTTCAAAACTCCCAAAACCGACACGCTGAAAAGAAATCTCTAGCAGAAGCAACGGATCGGTATGCTAACAGAAGTATCAGGAATTACAGCGACTACGAAAAAGAAAAAAATGCACTTTCCACGAACGGAGTACCAAGCCCTAACAATCGTTTCACTCTAGGAAAACCTCATCGCACATTTCCCCAAAGAATAATCTTCAAAATTCCCAAAACCGACACGCTGAAAAGAAAACTCTAGCAGAAGCAACGGATCGGTATGCTAACAGAAGTATCAGGAATTACAGCGACTACGAAAAAGGAAAAAAAAAATGCACTTTCCACGAGCACGCACCCTCTTGTCCTGTCGTCCGTCCGCGCGCATGTCCGTCGCGTCGGTTCGTACGCACGTCCGTCACAAGGCCCGTACGAAGAAGTGGAAAGAAAGCCAGGGCCGATGTTTTATGGAAGTCCACCGGCCATAAATTATAATCAACGTCCGTACCAACACTCTAACAAACCGCCACGCGGCGCGTCATTAGGTGCTTTGCTAATAGAAGAGTGGGACGTGGCCTCCGTCGCGGACTCCGACGCTGCCATTAACCGCGTGCAACGAACCACCTCCTCTGCGACTCTCTCCACGCGTGGCCGGCATATCCTCCGGGAAGACCCAGCTCTGGCTGATTAACCGCGCGCCGGATGCAAAAAGGCTCCATCGCTTTTGTGCGCGAGAGCACAGCAACCGGTGCTGGTCCAGGTGAATAAGAATCGAAGATAGGACGAGGAGAAATAGAACGCGCGGAGGGAGGAAGTGGAAAAAAGACATTCAACGTCCGCGCCATTTCACGGAGATCTTTCCATCGTGGAGTGATCCTTGCGCGCTCTCGAGCTTTTGCCGTGGGACAGGATGCTCTAAGAGTCCTTGGCTAATCGTATACTCGCGGAGGCGAGCCTGCTCGTAATAAGGAGCGTGTCCAGTTGACGATTGCCTGACCTGCTTAGATCCGAGGCGCGTCACGTCCTTCCTCGCGCGGTAAGATCCTTGCCGGAAGCGAGAGGAGAGGGAGGAGGAAAAGTACGGTGGAGAATTTTCTCTCACATCTGATCGTGAGATGTGCGAGAATGAGCATGGAGAACGTGAGCGATGGAGTTTTGGTACCTACTGGATGATTTTTATTTTGAAGAATGGAAAATCATTTCGAGAATTCGAAGCTCTCCTCTCGAAGAGATTTCTCGGCGCGCGGAAAATAATAGTGGATAGGAAGTAGTAAGCAGAAAAGGAAAGGGTGAAGAAGAGAGACGTAAGTAAAGAGAATAAGAATAGAGAACTTGGAATAGAATACCGGGACCACCTGGACGATGATTTTTATTTTGAAAAATGGAAAATAATTTCGAGAATTCGAAGCTCTTCTCTCGAAGAGATTTCTCGCGCTCGCGGAAAACAATCCTGCACAGGAAGTAGCAAGCAGAAAAGTGAAGGGTGAAGAAGAGAGACGTAAGTAAAGAGAATAAGAATAGAGAACTTGGACTAGAATACCATGACCACCTGGACGATGATTTTTATTTTGAAAAATCGAAAATAATTTCGAGAATTCGAAGCTCCTCTAAGAGATTTCTCGGCGGGCGAAAAACAATACTGGACAGGAAGTAGTAAGAAGAAAAGTGAAGGGTGAAGAAGAGATACGTAAGTAAAGAGAATAAGAATAGAGAACTTGGACTAGAATACCGAGACCATCTGGACGATAATTTTTATTTTGAAGAATGGAAAATAATTTCGAGAATTCGAAGCTCCTCTAAGAGATTTCTCGGCGGGCGAAAAACAATACTGGACAGGAAGTAGTAAGAAGAGAAGTGAAGGGTGAAGAAGAGATACGTAAGTAAAGAGAATAAGAATAGAGAACTTGGACTAGAATACCGAGACCATCTGGACGATAATTTTTATTTTGAAAAATCGAAAATAATTTCGAGAATTCGAAGCTCCTCTAAGAGATTTCTCGGCGGGCGAAAAACAATACTGGACAGGAAATAATAAGAAGAAAAGTGAAGGGTGAAGAAGAGAGACGTAAGTAAAGAGAATAAGAATAGAGAAATAGAGAATAAGAATTGGACTAGAATACCGAGACCATCTGGACGATAATTTTTATTTCAAAGAGAGGAAAATTTCACGAATTAGTAACTTCTTGAAGTGATTCTCGCTACGAAGAATGCGAGGCTGAAGGAAAGAAGCCGAAAGAAAGGAAGCGGAAAATCAGAATAGAGAACGTGCAATAGCCTTTCGCGTCCGACCGAACGAATATTTCTTTCGTTTCGAGGAAAGCAAAATTGAATCTGAAGCTTTAACGAGAATTTGAAGCTCTCACCGCGGTGGAAACCAAGGAAGAAGGAAAGGAGCAGGAGGAGAAGTGAAGAGAGAAGGAGACGAGCCAGCAGCGGCGCAATCTGAAAGAAATTTATACCCAGGCGTGCGTGTACGTGATCGTCGTCGATGGGACCCACTCCGGAGAGGCGGCGAAAGTGTGGGAACCTTCTCCGGAACGGACGACACGATACCGACCAGCTGGTTCCACGTGTGTTCGTGCGCCTTACACGTAAAGAGTGGACGAGCACACCTGGCGAACACCGTCGTGCGTAAATTCGTGTCTGATTGCCGGGCGATGACGCAACGCGGGATAACGTCGTAACTTCGAGGGACACAGGGTCCCTTAACACTAGATTTACCGAACATTTTTTATAAACACGATTTCCCACTTGAACCAGTTAAGGGGTTATATACACCTAGAGGCTTCGAAAAGAAGTCCTTTTTCCGCATTTTTTTTAAAGTAATGTAAAGCGTGTATTTATTTGGGCATTTGCTAACAGAATGTACATTATTTTTACTATAAAAAAAATTAAACTTGGATTGAAAATATTAATAAATAGCGAAGATATGGCAGTCAACGCAAGACCTTATTTTGCAAAAGACGTTTTACGGTGCCAACTGCAGATCATAAAGGAGTTATCTGACACAGACGAAACAAGAAATTTTTTAAAGTTAATGAAATTATCTAGTCTTTGTCGTAGCCGATTTTTAAAATATCGATTTTTAACAAAATGGCGGACAATTGAACTGAAAAGTGCGATTTTTGAGGAAAAATCATTTCTTTCTTCATCGCACTTTTCAGTTCAATTGCCCGCCATTTTGTTAAAAATCGATATTTTAAAAATTGGCTACGACAAAGACTAGATAATTTCATTAACTTTAAAAAATTTCTTGTCCCGTCTGTGTCAGATAACTCCTCTATGATCTGCAGTTGGCACCGTAAAACGTCTTTTGCAAAATAAGGTCTTGCGTTGATTGCCATATCTTCGCTATTTATTAATATTTTCAATCCAAGTTTAATTTTTTTTATAGTAAAAATAATGTACATTCTGTTAGCAAATGCCCAAATAAATACACGCTTTACGTTTCTTTAAAAAAAATGCGGAAAAAACGACTTCTTTTCGAAGCCTCTAGGTGTATATAACCCCTTAAATTGGCTGGTTTTGGTAAATCTAGTGTTAAGGAGGCACATACGATTTGGAGCTCCCAAAAGAAGGCATTTTTCATGAATTTTTTTCGGAGCCAAGAGACAAACTATAACAATGAGGCTTTTTACATAATAAAGTACACCTTTTATACTTCTTATTGAAATTTTATTGGAAAGATATAGTTGCAAAATGCCTCCTCTTTACCGTCGTGAAGTCAACCCCGTAGGATACGCGTGATTCCGCGGTAACAATGATTTCTCCTTGCTCCTTCATCTCAAGCGCAAGCATCAAACATCATTTTAAGGAAGAGTGTTTTTTATAGTCGTTGACGGATCCGATTTTTAAAATTCCATTTCTTTCTATTTTTTTTTTTAACAAAGAAAAATGAAGTTTTGAGCTTAACTTTGAAGGTCGATAAACATTTTGTTTAAAATTCGAATTTAAAAAATCGGATCCGTCAACGACAATAAAAAACACTTTTCTTTAAGATGATGTTTGATGTTTGCGCTTTAGATGAACGAGCAAGGAGAAATCATTGTTACCGCGGAATCACGCGTATCCTACGGGGTTGACTTCACGACGGTAAAGAGGAGGCATTTTGCAACTATATCTTTCCAATAAAATTTCAATAAGAAGTATAAAAGGTGTACTTTATTATGTAAAAAGCCTCATTGTTATAGTTTGTCTCTTGGCTCTGAAAAAAATGTTTGGGGAGCTCCAAACGTATGCACCCCCTTAACAACAACGGAAAGGACAATCGTGACTTGAAAGAGTCAAGAATCCGATTTTTAACAGTTCTCGCCAATTCGATCGTCGAACCATACTCCAATTACTGACAAACCAAGTAAAAAATGCACAAAGCACGTCGTAAGCTCGACAGGATCCAATTTCTAAAATACAGAGAGTACAAGAGTTTATTTATCGATGCCTCACTGCTCGCAAGAAAAATACCGAATATTCTCAATTGTAAGTGTATCGAATGTTCGTCCTAAAATTCATAGGATTCGATAAACGCAGGTGGTAACTGTGACCTGTGAACAGCTCAATTGTCCTTCCAATAGGTAGTAATCAAGTGTTGACCGTAAAGAGAAGAGAGATAGAACGGTGGTAGACAAATGGGAATGCTAATGTCGAGGTACACGAATCCATTGGGCTAATCTAAAACTATCGCTTCCTAATGCGCCCTAATGTGCGCTCCTAATACGCTCTCACCTCGTGCTCGTGGTCTACCGCTAATTAGAAGGGAGAAAAGTCCGACGTCGATAAATACAATTCTCCAGATTAATTATACACGGATACGCGGGCTTACGCCACCCCGAGCAAAAAAGAAGCACCGATTTCACCCCGTTAATTCACCAACGCTTACCTTGCCTACCGCAATTATCTCATTTGAATATCATACTTCGTGTCTTATCTAATGCCTTTATCGTACGAAGCTCGTGAGATAATCGCGTACATTAATCTCCATTCTGCTGTCCGGTTCTTCAAAAGAATCAAAGCGAGAGAGAAGGAAGAGAGACCGAAGGAGGCAGGAGAATTAGAATTTGAATTAGGATTAATTTTAACTGCCTCGGGTGCAAAACGATCCTTAGGACATGGACTAAAACAACAGAAAGTTGGAGAAAAAACTCTCTTCCGTGAAGTGTGTATTAAGCATAATGTAAAATAAAAATTTGTATATATGTACATATGTCATCCATCCGATAAGAGAAAGAAAAGAAAAAGAGAAAGAACTTTTTTTGTGTATCACCATGATGGTAACATTAAATGGATGAGATATGAAAATCGAGAAAGTAACTAGAGAAGAGGAAAGAAAAGCGCTGATAATACACGGAACTGTGATTATCGTAAGAAGTTGAAACTATCTATGGAAAATCTACCAGATACTCTACCATTGACTCTATTAACATTTTCACCGCGGTGAATTTTCGGAGCAAATCATCAATACAGACAGCACGATATTCACGTATTAGTCACTGTGACTGATTCTCCATGGACTACTGACCAAAACAATACACAAAGAATTGATAACATTCTTAAGGTTTAAAAAAATAATAATTGCGAATAAATTGAATCAATTGTTAAAACAGGAAAGGTTATAGTAAACAACTGCAGAGGGCGTATATTTACGCGTTTAGAAGTGAAAGAGTCATTCTCTAGTTGTATTTTAGTGGCTGAATACTCACCAGCCGCTTCTACTCGAAACGCCAGGAGATCGAAAAGCAAAAGCTACCATTTGTTTTGTTACACTGTGCGTGCGCCATTTTTTTAACAAACTTAAAAATACCCCGTATACACCTTCAGCGGTGAAAGGGTTAAGTACGAAGTCCTGTAAAAATGTGTAATTCTTCGAATCGAAGCGACACGCGACGCCTAAGCGTTTGCCTGCACTAGTGTTGGAATCGATCGAGCCTTTGTCGAGTGGGTCCGAATGGCGAGGAGCCCCAAGTGAAGTCGTCAATAAGGGGAGGGTTGGTTCATTATATTGGCGAGTCACGTTGCTCATTCGTTCTCATTTATCCGGTACGACCGATCTGGATCATGCATCTGCAATAACCGAGTCTTTTGCCTCGTCTCTTTTCTCTTCTCTACTTCTCTCTTTTCTTCTCTCTTCTCTTCTCCTCTCTTCTCGTCTTGTGCGTGCAATCTAGGTCCCACATCTACGATCCTTTTGGACACGCTCTTTCGGTCGTCACGAGCCTCGATCGTCGATCCTCTTCGAGTTTCTTCTATTCCACGAGACTCCTCCTTTCTCGCGGCACAAGAGTCCGACGAATGGAAACACGGAATCCGGGATGAGCACGACGGAACACGGGGTAGAGTAGAAAAGAGAAGAAAATGGAAACGGATCGCGAGGGATATGCAAATCGCAGTGGCCAACGGAGAAGAGACACTGTGGGAGTCGAGCGCGGCAATAAAATTATCGCTGTAACGACCTGTTGCACTTTCCAACATTGCAGCAGCCACAGGAGCGTTGAGAATCGAGCGGAAACTGGCCGGCACAACGATCCACCCCGACTGCCGATTAGATTCGCGATTCTGCCGCTTCTACAGTTGGAGATATGCGAAATTAAAAGGAACGTGTTCGCTTTGGGCGAGCTCGTGTGCGCAGATTCGCCTCGTTGATTTCCAAGAAAATGGCGATGGCTAGGAGAATGGGCCGTTTGGTCACTGTACACTTACCAAGATATGCAAATGTCTTAATGATTATGTTACAAGCTGGGATTACACGTTTTTACGGTTAAACGTGCGCTCAACGTTTCAATGTGCCTTCTTCGAGACGGGTCCTATTATATAAAGGATACGTGTGAATTTTCTTAGCTCCCTTCCTAATAGAAATTATTCGTCCTGTGCGCGCTCTAACGATAGACGACGAAGGATTCGCTTCTTTATCTGGAAAAGTTTCATTGCAAAAGGACACAGTGTGTATGATCAAATAATTATAATACAATTGAGCTTATTGAGTTTATTTTCAAAGTGGGTTAAATCAATTTTTTGAATGAAATGAGATATCACGTAACATTAAATTATTGCACTAAATTACTCACGAATTATGTGATATCTTGGTTTTTTTTAAAAAATGGACTCAGATACATGTTTTAAAGTAGTTAGATGTACATGCGAATTTCATGTGAGTAACTAGATATAGATACAGATACTGTGAAAATGTATCTAAGATACACTTAAGATACTTTTCAGGCAGAAATGTATTGAACAAGAACAAAAGCAACAAAATTGAAAAAAAAAACGTTTTCTACTCCGTAAATTTTGCATTTTGCACATTATAAAAATACAATCTTAGAATTTGGATAGACATTGGCAGGTAGGTTATTTTACTACAACAGTCTGGGTAATTTCGTCTCATAGGGTACAAAGTACAATCAACCATTAGTATCCATACTGTTTAAAGTCACCAAAATTGTATCTGTATCGAAACATGATAAATTTAGATAAAATGTAACTAGTTAAACATACAGTTACTGACATGAAAAATCTAACTAGTTATATATATAGATACGCAAAAAGTATCTAGATATTGCAATTAGATACATGTACCTAGATACATTACAACACTGTAAACGGCTCAATTGTTCAGGCATAATGACCACAGTCGCGAACGAGAAAAAGAAAACTGATTTGCATTGTCTTCGGCAAAAACGAGAATCCGCGCTCGTCGTTCGTAGCCCGCCTCGTTACCTCATTTGGCGAGCGCCGATACCGCTAGTCCATAAAATCTTTTATAGATTGATTTTAATGGTGCGCGCGCGCGCGACGACGACCAGTCAAGAACACGCACGTCCCTCTCACGGAGAGCTAATTTTCTAATAAAAGCGAACGAAGTGTATTTTTTTTTTTGCTACGTTCCTTACGAGCCTAGGCCAGACCAGCTTGGAGAGCTAGAGCCACGAATTTCTGCAACGCGCACGATAATAGTCGGCTTACCGCATAATGCTCCTCATTATACGGCGCATGTGACATTAGAGGTGGAACAGACTCGGACGGTATAATGTAATGCCACGGTGCAATTATGTTGAGTTAGTAGGGAACGTTTCTCGTAAGCCACGAGACATTGTGCAACATTATTTAAACGTACCGCACCGCGGTGCTCGCGTGGCGTCCGGGTTGACTGGACCACGAACAACACACTTTTTCCTCCCTCTCGGGTTTACGTACGCGAATTCCAAGGATCGCTGTTCACGAGCGCTTTAGAATTTTTATTTCGATCATAGCTTCTCGATCTTCCGGCGGTGCACCGATCTCGTCGAGGGGTCTAATGGAAAAGAACAAGCGCGTGCAATAGTTTCAGAATTTTAGATGAGCGCGAATCGAAGGAAAAATTTCTTTTACAAAACACGAGGAGTGATGTAGTAATTAGTTTTAAATGTTAGTCGAATCTAATAACAGTACTACTAACCGTAGATATTTAGGTGCTATACGTACAGTTGCTCAAATTATTTCTTATGAAATTAGGTTAGTTTTAATTATTTTAAAACAGTCATTGCCAAATTTCAACGGAAAGTTTATAGCTTCTCGATCTTCCGGTGGTGCACCGGTCTCGTCGAGAGGTCTAATGGAAAAGAACAAGCGCGTGCAATCGATTTGTAATTTCAGATGAGCGCTGTAAATTTAGATTAAATTAGTTAAATTAAGTAAAACAGTACCCGAAGAATTGATACTATTCTTAAGGTTTAAAAAAATAATCATTGCAAATAAATGGAATCAATTGCTAAAACAGGAAAGGTTATAGTAAACAATTGAAGAGAGCGTATATTTACGCCTTTCGTATGTATCGATGGATTTGTGGGAGCGTATATATGCGCCTTTAGTAATGAAAGGTTTAAATTAAATTAACCTTTTCAAATTTACCTTCGTTTCTTCTTCCTCGACGTGAATAGAATTTGATGAGATTCTGCTTGGTGAAATGTATGCACGGTATTTATTTATTTATCCGCCAGCAAAATCACTTGATACATATACAGCAAAAGAAGATAAAAGGTCAGAGTGTGCATCAATAAAAAACAAGAGGAAAATCCACATATATTTACACCAGAGTATCTTGAAATTACTGAAATGAACCCGAAACTTAAAGTTTTAACTACACACGCTGGTGTACTTTATACAAACTTGTCTAATTATTCGTTATCATTTACTCACCAAAGTCCCTACTTCACAGTAGTATCTACTAGTTAATCACTCGCAATGGTAGACTCGATAAAAGAGAAACTTAGGGTAGATTCGTGGCATGAAACGGTGAGCGGTGAAGAAAGGAAGAAGGGTGGAGGGTTCACGAGTGGAGAGAGAAAGGGTGGAAGGTAGCAAGGGCACACGTGCTCGCCTAGAAAGCACGTACGCCGTTTCATTATCGCAAATTAGTTCACCGAGTTGGGTTGCAGTTTATGGGCACGCTCGCGTAATTGGCACGTGTGAAAACGGATCTACTATGCATGTCTACCAGAGTCGTGCGCCAATCGAGTGACTAAGAAGCGAATAGTCGAGTTAGAAGCGCGCGGATTCTCCTTGTTCGTGAGATCGTTTCGAATTCCGTTTTTTTTACTGGTGGATTAAAATCTACCGTGGCACGTTAAGATGATTACGTACAAGTGGTAAAATTTAAATGTTCCTCTTGTTCTTAGGAGAAGCCATTCACCTTGCCAGAGACTTCGGTTACGTGTGCGAGACCGAATTCCCAGCTAAACAAGTGGCCGAGTACCTCAGTCGACAGCACTGCGAGCCACAGGATTCCTACAGGAGGAAAGAACTTCTCCATGCCACCAAGTAAGCATTAACTATTGTCTTACATTCTTGATAGTAACGTATGACGAGTGTTTGATGGACGATCATTTTCTATGATCAACCGTTCTTGCGAAAGTAATACACTGAGAGAAAAGTATATGATATATCTACCTATAATGGCATAGTAACAAAATTACAGTTGGATGTTTTTACCCAGAATTATGGTTATTTCAACTAAAAATATAGTATGGTTGAAAATACATAATTTTAAGAAAAGTAACTATTTTATATATTCAGTATTACCAGAATATTTCATACATAGTGATAGAAATAACTATATTCACATTGTACTATACATATGGTAACAAGAACAAAGGTAATAGTTAATAATATAACCACTTGTATAAATCGTTCATTCTACTATGTTTTGTATGATTAAGTGAACTATAAAAATATGTTTGACGCCAAATTTAACTATAAAATATAGTGAGATTATAGAAAATCCAACCATTTCTTTCTCTCAGCGTACGAGCTCATCTTTCAAGGGAACAAGATAACCCTTAGCACTCCAATGTCGAGCTAAACTCAACATTATGCAACGGAATTTCTGAAATATTTTCAAATCTTTAAATTTGTTTAAGGAGTGCAAAGAGTTTTAAAAAGCTAAGTTTGCATTGCTTAACTCTTTGATTAATGAATTGACGCGTGGATACTCCTCAATCGGTTAAGAAAAAAATGACTGACCGTTGTAATCATACCTACATAGGCATTGGCGAATTCACGGGGTTGACGATTTTTCAGACAAATCACCAAAGAGCTGATGGATCTTTTGAACCAAGACAGGTCGCCGCTGTGCAATACGCGGCCTCAGCACATACTGGATCCAAGCATACAGAGACACCTTACGCATTTCTCTCTCATATCCCATGGATTTGGGAGTCCAGCAATCGTGGCCGCTCTCACGGCGATACAGGTACCTACTTCAAACTATCACCTCTAACCCTTGTGTCTGTAACCAAAAATTTGCCTGTAAGTCTATAACCGTGATGCCAGGCTACACCTATATGTGAATGGCTAAGAGCAAATACAACAATGATAATCATTCTCTTTAACCAGTTAGCTGTGGAAGTTTTATTCTAAGTTTTAATTTTTCTTTTTGTATCAAATGGTGTTTTTTATTGTTCATGATCAAAAATATAAAAAATTTGGATTGACGTGTATACACGTCGAACGCAGTTAACTGGTTAAACATTTTCTTCTTGTACCCTGACATTTTGAGAACATTTAAAAACAAACGCGTAGTTGAAATCTCGAAGAATAGACGAAGTAATAATTTTTTAAGTGGCGTAGCGCTCTAATGCACATTAGCTCTATTTATAAAAGAACGGCCGAGTCGAAAACGTAAATCGTGCATCCTTCAATTTCTGACGAACACCCTGTAATAACAATTAAATGCCACACACGTGTATATAAAAAAAAGTGTAATAGAGTGTTTACAAACTTTCTCCATTTTACTTAAGATTTGGTCGAATGCATCGCGCACAAAATACAACATAAGTACCCGGGTAGCACGATCATTACATCATTATTACTTCGTCCTATCTTGATGAGTCTTTAGACGTCCTAAAAGAAAAAATTCACCTAACGAAATCTGTAAAAGTGTTACTAGAATTATCCGCATAAGGTCAATGTCCCAGTTTCTACTCACTATGAACTATTCTTCTTAATATTAACATTCGGTTGATAAAATAAGTTACAGAGAAATTAATAATCAATTAAGCTGTTTATTTTGAAAGTGGCCTAAGTCCATTCTTAAAGAAAAATAATATATCACATAATTCGTGAATAATTCAGTGCAATAATTTAATGTTATGTGATATCTCATTTTTTTAAAAAAATCGACTTGGGCCACTTTCAAAATAAACGACTCAATTATTCATAAATTATGCTCCGGCATAAATTGCATAGACTCATTACGTAGCAGCACGTTTGTTTTTTAAAAACAAATCTCACAATCCATCGTTGTAGTCTTAAATAAGTAGAAATCGGGACATTTACCTCATCGCGATCATAGGCACAAGGGTTAATAATTCAACGTCACAATTATTTACATCCGTCCTGGAACGTCCAAAAATCCAATGCATCTCTCACTCACCGCGTTCCACCACACTCGCCAAACCGGAAACCGTAAATCAAGCACTCCTTAACGATCTCAACACACCGAGTACCCTAACGATTTCTCTCGTAGACGCACTCCCTTCACTCTCTTTCGTCTGGTTCGCAGAAGTTCCTAAGCGAGTCTCTGAATCACCTGGAGAAGATGTACCCTGGAAACGGTAGCGGCGTGACGAGCAGTCAGCAATCGAATCTCGACACGAACAAGAGCAAGGACGGCTCGCTGATGAACGACATGAAGAAGTGACGCCCGGAAGACCCGCCTACCTCAAACGTGGTCACGTCCATCAGGCACTCATGGCCGTACAATTGAGCCAACGGGGAAGGAGGCCCCCAAGGACACCTTGGACCACGCTAGACGCGCTTGCTCCAGGTCCTCACGCGTTCTCCAGATCCTCTCGAATTTACTTGGGAGGAACGAGGCGAGCGAGTGAGCGCGCGCGCCACGAGGTTGGCTGGTCGAAAGAGAAACTCGATATTAGCGATGAGAAGAGTAAAGAATGAAGGAGAGTGAGAGTGTGAGAGAGACAGAGAGAGAGAGAGAGAGAGAAAAGAAGAAACGTGTAAAAATGTGCAATCACTTGTTAAATCCTATCGATGAGGATGAAAAAGACGAGGGTGGGGTAGTTTTTTTTTAGGGTGGGGGTGAGGAGGGATAGTAAGAGTGATCGCAGAAGGAAAGAGTGGACCTTTGAAAATTCGCGTGAAGTCTAGAGGATGTGCGTTCGATTAATTCGATATTTGCAAATAAAACCTCCCCTCTTTCACGTTCAAATTTGATCAATTCCGCGTTGTTGCTCACATTGTGTATCGTTCGAGCATACTCTTTGCTCATGACGTACTGTAAAAAGCGTGTTGGAAAATGCTCGTTGCCGTTAACTTGTCCGACTGGCAAGGCTTTGGTCTTCTATGTACATTATTTGCTGAGTTAGTGTGATTTATATGAACATTTGTAAATTCGATTTCTCTTGCGCGTCAGACGCAATTTCCGTACGCGTGTCTTATTTATTTTGGACCGATTTAATGTCTGACTTCACGATATAAACGCATTGCGCATCATGGATACGTGGAACAAAGAAAAAGACAAACTACTAGTCGAATTAGTAAAGAGTAAGAGAACAATTTACGACGTGAGTTTATAAAGATTGTAAAGATAGAATGGTTCGTATCTTGGCGCGAGTTTAGACCCGCTTGCAACGTTAAATGCACTCGAAACATGTGTAGACACGAATGTACCTTTGTGTCGAGCGCATGTGTAATCACGAGCAGCTCGAAAGTCGCGGTGAGAACACGGACAAATATGTTTAAACATATATAAACATTATTATATATGTTTTGTTTAACATATATTGTGTTTAGTATATTTAAACATAAATGTTCCGAAGGCATAATTGACGCCTTCTTTATTTATTCGTCAGAGAGATTTCAAAGTTGATCATTGTCCTCCTTCTTCTCGTCCAGAAGCACGAAAATGATTTCTCTTTTTTCCAAAATCATTCCATTTTTGAAAATTACGAAAGAACAACCGATCACGTCGAGTGAGCATGCTAGACCGACGAATTGGTACCGATCTCGATCAAAAGTGACCACTTGACGTATTCTGTGGAGTAAATATGCTGTACCCTACGTTGCCTGTGTTGAATGTGTCGCAAGACAAAACTAGGAGACCAAAGCCTTATTATGCCTGTACTCGCGATTCTCATCTATTGCATTGCGATTTTTACGATTCTGCCGAAGAGATCCTCTTCTCGAAGATCTTCGAGAACCCGAAATGACGTCTCTTCGCCCAAACCCGTTCTTCACGCGTTGAACAAAAGAACATGCGTTTCCAAGTATGCAGTTGAAATTCCTCGCGAGACGGCGAATAACGTCACCAAGATTTCGCAATAACTATCAAGTGCAATTTCAAACTATGGCAATAAGGTCGTGGCGGAAGCTCGCGAGGATCAGAACGCAAAGAAAGAAAAGATAGCAAGGGGTTACACATTTTGCTTCGCATTCGAATGCTTTTGCGTTAATGAGCATGAGAGAAAACGGTCGTACAAAATCATTTCACTCGGCAGTCTTTTATTAAAGGATTTAATTAACCCTTTCACTACTGAAGGCGTATATATACGCCGTCACACATCCATCGACACATACGAAAGGCGTAAATATACACCCTCTGCAATTGTTTACTATAACCTTTCCCGTTTTACCAATTGATTCAATTTACTTGCAATGATTAATTTTTTAAACCTTAAGAATAGTATCAATTCTTCGGGTACTGTTTTCGTCAGTAGTCAGTTGAGAATCAGTCACAGCGACTAACTTGTGAATATTGCGCCGTCTGTATCGACGATTTGCTCTGAAAATGCACCGCAGCGAAAGGGTTAATAAACAATTTAATTCAATGAAATAAACTTTTCGTTGAAATTTGCCAATAACCGTTATCTACGGTTAGTAGTACTGTTATTAGATTCGAGTAACATTTCAAACTAATTACACCGTTATTCGTCGTGTTTTGTAAAAGCAATTTTTCCTTCGATTCGCGCTTATCTAAAATTACAAAACGATTGCGCGCGCTCGTTCATTTCCATTGACGATTTGCTCCGAAAATCCATCGGAGTGAAAGGATTAAAAAGTGAACTGCTCACTAGCACTATTTGCTCTTCCATTCACGACGAACGAATTCGTCTGAGAATTTAAACGAAGCAAAATGTACATTATTGATCTCGTAATTACCGCGACACTCGTGAGACGCGAGCGAAGAGACGAACTGTTCGGAGGAGTCTAGGAATAATAATTAAGAAAAGCATGCGACACACTTGTCAGAACTCGCGTTTCCTCCTGCGACAACACGAGGACGAGGAACAGTGACAATTCTGCTATTCCACGAGAGCGTTACCTCCCCACCTCCACTCCGGAAACGTTCACAGCGGGGTGATTATCGTGCCAATGCGAAAACTTGCCATTTGAGATGTGCCAATTAACGATACCGATCTAATATACGTAAGGGAGTAGTCGAATCGGAGTAAGAGAGATGGAAAACTGGAAAAGAAAAAGAAAAAAGGAACATCGGAGTGGGTACGATCGCGTGCGTTATCAAAGGATGATCATCGTCTGATGAGAGAGAAACAGAGAGTGTGTGTGTTCGAATTGTATGTGAGTTCGTGCGAAGCGAAGAAAGAAAGAGAGAGAGAGAGAGAGAGAGAGAGAGAGAGAGAGAAAACTCGTAAAGTCTTTGTCGCGACGGTCTCGTCCTAGCACTAATGCCTGCCCTAGACGATCAATATTTTCGTCAATATATTGCACAATGTATTGCATGATATTTTACTTAGGAGGACCCACACGGTGCAATATTATTGCCCAATAAGTTAGTTTACAACCGACACTTTTGCCATCAACATGTGGAATAAAAAGAAAACAAGTTGCGTGGCGATACAAACTAAATCGATATTGCACAATATTGCCTACAGATGACGCAATATTTACCAGATTGCACAATAAATATCAAATCTGTTTTCGATTGACTCAATATATTGCACAAACTTTCAATATGATCTACAGACGGTCAATATATTATTGTACAATATCAATTATTGTGCAATATATTGACGAAAATATTGATTGTCTAGGGGCCGCTTAAGGACGAGACGGTCGCGTGATAAGATCCATTGTATGAAGTACAATACCACAGGTGGAACCTGAGACATATCTAACTTTGTAATTAAAAGAATCCTTAGGCGTATGTGTAAATGTAAGATTAAGCATAGCGCAGAACCTGGGCGAGAGGGGACGGAGGTACAGATCGGTCTTCGAAACTCTCACCGAATGGCCCAGGCGATTATGTACAGAGTATTCGAATCTTTCTTGTGATATAATCGTACATTATTAAGCGCATGACACCGATAAAAAGGGCAAAAAAAAAAAGTACCATAGCACTATACATTCCATGTTTTTTCATAGTGGCGTTACTGAGTGCGGGCCCAACGTGGAACACGGCTCTGTGCTCTCACCGTTCCCAAAGATCACGGTGAGGCCCGTCGATATTTAAAGCGCCACGAGATGCTCCGTGGTGACGTTCGAAACTCTTCGCGAGGACAAGATCGCGGACCGAGGGTGGTTCTCGTGGAAACGGAGTACACACGGGCATCGCGCGATTCTCGACTCGCAGTAACGCGTAGTGACTTCTCAAGTCTTTCCGACGTCCAGGCCGTGAGAGGATGTTAGTTGAAGAAAAGAAGGAGGGATAAGAGTGAGTGTAAGAAACGAGGAGAGAGCGAAGAATTAACGTGGGAGAGGGATAAAACTCGACACCTTATTTTCACTCACATGCTACTTAGGCGACTCGTTTAGCACTAAGAATTCCGTAAATTAATATAGTTATTTATAAAGTATGAGAAAAAAAAAGAAAAAAAGCAGGAGGAGCAGCGATGAAGAGCGGTGAGGTGTGTGAGACGTGCGGAGGAGCCCTTAGTGCGGAACCGTAGAAACGCGTGGTTTTCTACCAGAATTTCTGTGCCAACTGTAAGAGGAAGAAAAGACATTGTAGGCGACTTTTTGTTCCAAGTTGAAGCATCATTCTAATCTTGTAAGATACTCAGATATATCTTTATTAAATATATTTGAATTTCGTAGTATATTATATTCTGATATTGATTATACAGTTCATTTTTGTATATTGGTGTGTGATAAATAAATAAGGATATTGTTTCTAAACAACCTCGAGGAATCAAACGCGTTTGGATCCTAACATCGGCGCGAGAAATCCATCGAGCGTGTCTCCACAGATTTGTGCGACGAACGCTCGAAAGAGTCTCAAGTGGAAAATTACTGTTTTGCTCAAGCAGATTTGAGATATTTCGTTTACTATTGATTTTTCATGGAAATGTTGTGAAATAAAAACAGCCTGGCGCAACTTGGAATTTTCCTTTAAGTGAAATTTATTAAATAAACGGTATTCGAGTCACAAAATTACAAGCTGTGTAACAGCGAAAAGTAAATTATACGATTAGAAATTGATCTGAAATTTTAGTATGTCCTTAATATATCCATTACATTCCGTGTAATTTTTAATTAAGAATAACTTACCATTTATATTACCTTTACAGTCTTCTCGTTAACGCCACTTTCAGAAAACGATTATTTACGAGCACTTTTGGCAAATACCAACATTATCGAATAGGATAATCTCCTCGGAGTAGAAATATGAATTTCTGTGCAATTTTGACGTATAAACGTTGCTGCTGTTGAAACAAGTTCTTCTTTGAGTCTTGGGCTGAAACAAACCTTAGCAATTCATAAACTTTTGCATAATATTTTCCAACCAATTACTGAATATATGCATGCACGTATATGTCTGATTATTTAATTATTCCATTAGACTAATTATATGATTGTTATTGGTATTATCCGAGACCTTCTTGCAGTAATAAATTAAAATAATCTTGCATATTCGTGACTCAGCTAAGCAAAATGGAGATCTTATTATACAAATTATTGATATAAGTAATACTCTATGCTTACAAATGTGGACCTTAAACCTTCTATGAGAGCCGGATATGCATTTTGAGAGTATACTCGCACTGGAAGTAGGCACTTACAGTGTCCATCAATGTGAGAAACATCAAAGATGTTTCAATCAGGAAGGATTCCCATGTAATCTTCCACATTCTTCTATACACCTGAGAGGAATATATAAAATTATTAGATAAAAAAAGTATATTTTCTTACACGTGAATAGCACGTAAATGCGCACGTAAAGCCAGTCATTATATTTCTTCGAATATATGCTTTACTGTAAATACTGATATACCCTAGGTTTACTACTGTATTCCTGTAAAGCTATGTATTTCTTTTAAAGTCGAAACAGTTGATTATCAGAAAGACTTCTTGTAGTGTTTAGTAAGGTTTGGCAATTGTACAAAAGTATTAAATTCTATGTTGCATCTGCAAAGTTTACAAAAATATTTAGCCATTGCTTTTTAATGATTTTCGGCCATGTAGAATGCTTTATTTAGTTAATTATAGACAACATTTAATTGCCACACATATTTCACCGTAGTACCATTGTAGTAAATCGGCTAACATTTTGTATGTTTTAGAATTATCATTCTGTTCCTCTCTGCAGAACGATCTATAGAAAGCTAGAAATATAATATTAACTGTCAAATTAAAGAGCTTCTGCTATGCAGTATTATGTTTAAAATTAAAAGACTATTAATTGGGATTTTAAGTTGAATATTTCTAGAACCAAGCCTCTGGTATTATTATATTTATTTTAGCTTTTGAGAATTACAATTGTGAAATAAGTATTGTAGTACTTTGAACATAACAAAGTATTTAGAGATTACAGTCATGACACTTTTATGATAAATTTATATGGTTACAACATGAGATTATAATAGTATAATGCTTTGTCACAGACTTCTGACTACCACATTTTTAAAATGAGTTACTATTAGGTCATTCCTTCAGACATTGTACATATAAACCTTATATGTGTTTATTAATACAAATTTATTTTGTGTGTCAATAACTCATTATTGAACATATTTTATTAGTAGACTTATCCTCATTAAGGGAACAATACATTTTGCATAAACATATGCTACTTGTTTATACCTGTTTTACAATATTTTGACAGTTCTGTGTAGTTTAAAACGTTTGCTTTTTCTAATTAAAAGTTGTTACTAATGTATTAGCCTTAGGTACAAATAATCGCGTCTGATATTCTTTTGCTAAGCATGAAGAATGATAAACAGTGAGAGACAGTTCTTTCTATCAAATTTCAACACTTATCATTTGATAAGCAACTTTATTTGCGACTAATACTAAAAAAATTTAAATTCTAATGTAGGAACTAGAAAATAAAAAATGAAAAACTGTTATGTAAGTTGAGTGGTATCACACTATCTCATGATCTTCATGCAGTCGCAAACATTTTACTTATTTTATGCCACTGATCCTCTTGGTCCTTTACTCTTCATCATTAGATTATACCCATCGGCGCATGATGCTTTGGAAGAGGATTTGAGGAGCAGATTTATATTTTATGTAAGAGTTAGACATAGTAAATTAATGCTGTGACATACACGACACAATATTTTTGACAGAAGTTTAGACTTTAGCTTGAATTTGCAAATCTCTTGTATTAAAAATATTTAATCTCTTATGCTTTCATTTCACTGTATTGTGTATTTTGTTTTATCGAGCAGCCATCATAAATTAATCTGCAAATAATATCACGTTTCATTAAAGAGAGAGGAGAAAACAGTGGGGTAGGGGGGGCAGGGGTGAATGAAGAGAGAAAAAAAAATCTGTTGTAAAACCATCGATTGAAATAAAAAACATGATGGAATCATCCAATTTTCGTTGAAGTTACTAAATGAAGCTGTCAGGATAAAACTATTTTCACACAATGTCTTATGGACAAAGTATAACACAACGTCACACATTGCCTACGTGCTGTTTACCATAATTAATCTCCGTTCTTCCATTTGATTAAAGGCGATCTGTCATTCGCTCATTTATAGGCTTCGGTGGCACAGGCATCATAGGGCGCCGTGTAGTAGGAAGATTACACGTCAACGGTTTAGGGCTATGAAATAATGAAGTTAGAAAATATTGTTTATACAGGAGATGGATTAGAAAGTTATGCTAAAGACAGCTAAAGGATGATTTGTTTGCGGATTTTTACTTGGAAGGTCGTGAATATGGGACGTTGCGGTATCGCCAGCTTGAGCCTGATGTTGTAGTGGACTTGTACGATTTCCATGCGCGGCTTGACGATTCCTCTGCGAATTTCACGTATTGACTGATTTTAATTACTCAAGTTTCACCATGATAATCTAGCTACTAACGTCTATGCGTATGAAGTTTTTGTTTTATCATATTACAAACTATTACTATTAAACTAATTTTATTATCAAAGTTGTGTACGGTTTTACATTTCGGTTATGTTACATCACGAAATTTTATAGAATTTTTTGGCCACTAACAGATTAAATAAAAATGACTATGACCATGAGAATTGGAAATATTTGCTGAAGCAACAATTAAAACTGAAGGAAATATATATTGGCATTTAATTAAACTTTAAACACATTCTGAAACGTAACGTGGAACCTGCTGGATCGATTGAAAGTTTAAGTGATATTGTAAAGCGATGATTATCCCATACTAATTCAGTTCAAATAATACTCGGCTGTTTATTATATTTCACACATTTTATTATTATGATTACTTAACAATTAGTATGTGGTTTATGACATACCTCACTTCATCTTTAAATTATTTTTAAGGTAAGTAATTTTGAGCTACTCTGCATAGCTTTAAATGTAAATTAGTCACAATCAATGTCAAGAGTACTTTGGAACAGTTACTGAGTTTATTAATGCACATAAGACATTTTAATCTTGGCAATGATAATAAATTAAAACTTTAAACGATGAACATTGAACATATAATTTTGTTTAAAAGGCAATTAATAAACACATATTCACGTAAAAATATGAATAATTAATTATGACAGCCTTGACAATAAAATGCAGGCACTAAAACACTGTTGGAGTGTTCGTAATAATCTGGATGCCATAAGATAAGATAAACTTGCCCTTTGCAGTCATGTCTAATTATTGTAGAACGAAATGTCTTTTTCATAGAACATAATAGTAATATATTAAACAAAAATTTTTACATTACCTGGATATTCTGATGTTTCATAATAATCGTGAGTTGAATGGGGCGCAGCTTCATCTTCATATTCATAACTAGAGTATCTCGAAGTAGGATACATGTCATCTCTGTCAAATTACACGTTTCATAAGTAATAAAGTAAATTTTACAAAATTAAGGTGCTGTCGCAGTGACAGACGTTATGTGTAAGGCACGTATTTACAATGTGTTGTACTGTTTGTGACGTAACGATACATTATAAACAAAGCATCAGGATAATGTGCCGCCGTCTTTGCAATTATTTTTCTAGTACTTTTATACTTTGTACAATCTCGTTATTTATAGACAATGTGCATCAAAACAGCTTACCCTGAAGTTGACGTGTAATGTCTATCACCATATCGACTACTGCTGCTTGAAGATGCATGATAATCGTAATCATGATGTGTTCCAACTCGATTTGTTGCCGGTGGGGTTGGAGTGTCGTATCTGCAGAAAGATAATCTTTTATAGCACTCACTTGCATAAAAACTATATCATTATTACCAACGAACCCAATACAACACTGTGATGCAACTATATCAATATTCTCATATGTAAATGCTTAGTACTTGCCCATAACTTTGGTCCATAGCAGCTCTTGCACGATCCAAAATGGAAAATACTTTTGTTTTCGCGGGCAATGGGCGTGAAATTGGTCCTCGATTTGCTGGTGGAGGAAGAATTGTAGCTACAACGGAAAAATATTGCAAATGTACACTGATTTCATCAAAGAGATAAATACATGCATACAATGCATTATGCACTTAAATCAGTACTTCTCAAGCTTTTTGTCTGTGAGTGACCCCTGAAACTACTATGACACCCCTTGTATGCACAGGTAAAAAATGAAAAGCCGCGTCATCTGGCATGTATAAAGATGGCAACAATTAACTCAAATATATCTAACCCACCTTCCTAATATGTACATAATAACATTATTTTGCTTATCGCCTTATTAAAAGTACCAGAAATTAACAAAGTACCTCTTTCGCGTACTGTTTAACATCTTTTTAGCTCTTCTAGCTTAAATCCGTAAGTATCCAGATTGAGAAATATTATCTTAAATCATACTTGGAAATTTATAACTACAATACAGAGAACTTTTCTGACCTCGAGAAGATCTAGGAGGTGCTGGTCTAGTAGCTGGCCTCAATATACCACCACCGCCACCAGGTGCACCTCTTACAGAAGGTCTTCTTTCATCAGGAGCCGATGGTTCTTCGGCATTAGTAAGCTCCATTTCGCGCATCTGCTCTTGACGTATATTATCATTGTTATCCGGAATCAAATATTTCCGTACTTCGGCAAGTGCAAATGCGATGCGAGCATAAGCTTCTGCCGGTGGTGCCAGAGCTGTAATTTCGACGTGCAAATCATCCGAAAGATGCGCATATTTTGGATCCAAAGACATGCGACATTCTTCTTCCTTCGAAAATCAGAATAATAACATTCGATTATGTATTTGATAATGAGAGTAGCAGTGGTGCGGTAAAATTTAAGATAAATATTAATAATAACCTTTTGTCGATCTTTCATAGATCCTCTTCCCAAAACCGCCATTTTGCACATTGTTTCCTCTTGTAAGCGCTTCATTGAATTACCTTTTGGGCCTAGTAGCTTCCCGACAAAATTGAACTGTAAAAGATAAATGAGTGTGTACAGTATCAGTATGTAATAATATAATTACTAATACATTTAGTAAATCTTGTGTATGAAATACTATGCGACGATTATAAACACACACATTTATGTTTTTATGCTACATGTACCTTCGGGTGTTCCCTCACAGGAACTAACACTTTAACTGCGACGCGTATTGGCTTTTCACGATAAGTGTCCACATATTTCGGATCCCTGGGAGGCTTTCCGATAGCTTGTGTCCTTTGAATTTCTAAAGTACACATACAAATTTTACATACAAAACTACACACGCAAACTTTGCAGAACTGTATGCAAATTATAAAGTGTCTTCTCGTCGCGCATACATTTCTACGATAAAAAGAAATGGCAATAACAGTATGCCTACGATAGACACATTAAGATGCACGATTTCAATAAATATATGCAATCCAAAAGTATCCTTAGTAAGCTTCACGCAGTACATTCGTATTTTATCGCTTGTGCATTTAGCCTTGAGTTTAACCTTTTAACTGGCAACGCACATTTTATTGCATACCTAATGGTGCTTGGTCGAACCATCGATAAAAAAAATATCCTAGCAATATAACTTTAATACATTGTTGATGCTACACACTTTAACATCAAAGTCTAAATAAATTGTTGACACATTGTAAAAAGGAAAATTTACAGAAGTAATACGAAATATCTCGAGAAATACGCTAAAAATAAGCTGGAAATAAAAGCTCGGGTCGGATGAGCATCACCACCAGTAGAGGATTAATATCTTTGAAGTTTCCAAAACTATACACGAGAGCATGGCGCCAAATGAGAACGAAACCGGCGAGTAAGGCAGACGACGATTTCGATTAAGGAACATTCTCATCCCGGTATCTAAACGAGAGATTCACCTTGATCGATTAATCGGGTTGCATTAGGCCATTTTTGCGAATCTAACTCCACTTTCTCCTGTAGAAGTTCGCGAACGTATTCTCCGGCTTTGTCAGCTTGATGTTCTGTCTCGTCACGATCTTTCTCCATCGGTACCCTTGCATTCCCATCTGCGCCTTCGTCTCGTTGATATTTATATTCACCGTTGCTAGATCTCTCTCCCATGATCTTTTCACCTACGTGGAGAAATTATCTGAAAATCACGTCGTTCACCGTCTAAGCGAAAATTTTCAACGACCGATGACAGAAAACGATTCACTTGCGCGTCGCTTCTCACAGTTTCGTGCAATGGACGCCCAGTTCATGAGTTCACTTTAGCAGTGACTATATACAATAAGACTCCCCATCCATATGGGATTAATTCAGCCCCATTCAGCCCCCTGTCTCGCACGGGAAAACGCGCCATCTGCAATGGCTGGCTCCTCCATTTTGACGTTACCATCAATTTTAGAAGAGCGAAAGATGCGGTGTTCCCGTGATCCTCTGAACAGGAATACCCGCGGAAGAATGCCCCACGATTAATATAACTTACGTATCATTCTCCACAAGTAATATGCACACATAGCTTGTAGGATTTTAAATGATATTTGAATTAAGTAGACTTTGGTTTGCAATAATCTACATCCCTAAATGTATTATAAAAAATTGACAGATCCCAAAAGACGGTTCTTGGAATTAATTCGTAAGAATTAAATTAATTGTAAAATTAATCACGTCATGTCTAACAATAAGACACCGCTGCACGGCCGGCTTCTTTTGCGTTATTCTTCCCCTTATATTTTGCGCGGCCCGCATTTTTTTGTAGGTAAACTGTTCCGCCCTACCTATACAGTACAGCTCGCAGAGGCTCCAGCGCTCCCCCCGCTGCTATTTTAGCCAACACCCTTTCCTTTGATCATCGATAATTAATAACTCGATCAATATTGCGAATATTGAATAATAGCTCAGGACTTTTCTGTTTGTTTTAAGCCGCTCTATCCAGCTCTATCCACTGTTTCCGGCTTGACAGTTGAAATCGGCCTATCCTGTATATGGTCTAGGGTATGCACCATATATGTAATACTACTATATCGCTAATGCGACTGAAGAGGCGACGCAAACACCACGGTGCAGACCAGTGCAGACATGTATCAACCTCTCACTCCCACCACAGTTATCTATTCTCTCACTTCGTACTTTGGCGCAACTGCGCATGCGTGCAGCTGCTAACGCATGCGCATATGTTCGAAGGTACGATGTTCTGTCTCACTGTCTCGGCGCCGCTCCCGCTTATAGGAAATATACGTGGCTAGCAATATAGGAGTATTACATATATGTATAATTAAAATTGAATGTAAACAAAATAAAGCCGCGTTTATTATTCTCACATAGTTTCGAATCACCTTTCGAAACGATCCGAGAATGATACAACGGATGAGTGATTGCGAAGCCTATCCGGAAGTAAAACTTTTAGCGCGTCATTTAAAGGTGCAGCGCCTACCCTGAAAAAATTCAATTTAGTTTTCATCGAAACTTAACGTTATCATGCAACGCAGAACGGGTAAGCAACAAGAACGCTTACTGAAGTGAAAACTGAAATAACACGAAGTTACGATAAAATGAAAATTTAATTTAACTTTAAATTAATATATTATATGTATATGTTATAATAATAATTTTTTACAAAGCATGTCTGATATATGCCAAACGGTTGTAAGATGTGTTAGTGAGAGATTGCAAAAGCATATTATAAAGTTTCATAAGCACAATATTACAGAATATATGCACACAATTTCATGAAAAAAGATCAGCTCGGTGTTTGAATTTGAATATTCAAATACCGACTCACGGAGATTCATCGAATTTAAAAACACGGGGAGATGATCGATATCTAAGGAAAAAAAGGTCGATTGTCGATGCATCGATTGAATTGAACTATCACGAACAGTCAGAAGTATGCTGCAAAGTGGTTGCTTTAAATAAAGTTGCCTTTGACAGGCGGCTGCCAAGAATTTTTCTACCTTTTTTAAATGCTATCGTAATTATACATTAATCGCAAAAGGAAGGAATGTCGTGTAATACGTGTCAGACAAAATTTTCATTCTTCACAAGGGAGGTAAGGATATTATTGCCCACTTTGTATTACTCAACATTAGGTTAAGTTTCCTACTTGCATACTAAATTATGTTTAATGTGCAGTACCTTGTAATCCTTTGGTTCGACATTATTTTGTCAATTCATTTCTTTCTTTTTTTTTTTAGCATAGCTGCCCGATCTGTGGTCTTTCTTATTGCAGTAAATGCCTTAAATACAAATGTCGTCGACCAGATACTGCTACAGCAATTAAAGTTTGTGGACCTTGTTATAACAAATCTTTATCTTCCGATAAAATGGATTCTGAAGGTTCATCCGAAGATGCTTTGACTTGTCGATCTGGTGAAAAACTAGCACCAATAGATATAACAAGCAAGTATGTGATGTACTATAACACTAGGATAGAGTATATGTACTTTTATTAATATTGTTAAACAAATGAAATTTCATCGCAGATTGGAGTCTTTGACAGACCCGGCGAAACCACCAATAGTTATGTACAAGCATTCTGTTAGTGAAAATTCAACTCGATGGGATGCGCTTAAAAAAGGTTTGGAACCTGCTGATCAAGAAATTGTCGATAGGCTCAGAAAGTTAAAAGGTGAAGATAAGACGATGCCCTTACCTACCGTGGAGGAAATACAACGAAGATTAGCATTATTAAAAGATCAAGATCCTGATGCTAACAAAGCCGACGTATGTGAGATCCATAAATTTGTTTTAATGTAAAATGCTTATTTTCTTCTTTCTTCTTTATAGATTCATCGAGTTGATACAAGAACGGATCAACAGAAAACTAATGACTTAATGCAGGAGTATCTTGAGAGATTGCAGTTGACTGCAGAGCCCGATCACTGTAGTGATATTCAAAATAGGTTGCACAACCTGCAACACCATGATGGTGCACCAGTAAGTAATGCACGGTATCGCAACGATTTTTTATAGAGATTCTTATGTAAATATTTCCATGTTTTTGAGTGTAGCAGAGAAATTACAGTGAAGAAATCGACGACGACGAAACGACAGTAACAAAAAAGATTATAAAAAAAGCTTTAGCCGAAGCAGTTCTAGAGGGAAAGTATGGAGACACGGATGAGGTAGATGACATGGAAGTAGAGGTACAAATGGTTTTAAGCAATTTTTCATGTTCTACAAAAAGTAAACTCTATAACGTATACTCATATGATAATCACTGCAACAGGCTGCAACTGTGAGCGACGACGAGGAGGACAAGCTTCAATGTGTGATGTGCGAACAAACGGTGGACTTAGTACGTTGTCCGGGTTGCTCCGGTGATCTGTACTGCGCGCTGTGCTTTGAAGACAATCATGATGATTTTGAAATGGGAAGGCATCGGAAAGTACCATTTAATCCACGAAGGAAGCATAGTTCCGATCGATTACACTAGAGAATCGGATCGAGATAATTTTTTCTGCTCCACACAGTCAATATTGTCAAGCACCTCGTACGTTTTGGCCAATAACAACGACCTGCTTGTATATTGCGACATCGAATGCAGCCTCTTTTTATATCGCACACATTTTAAAGGCTTACATTGAAAGCTTATAACACGGCATTGCTTACATGCAATATTAGTTGTAAATATTTTAAAAGCTTTAATCAGGAATACAAGTGATATATGACGATTACATTGTTGTAACTGCTTAAGTGAAAAATTTCTGAAGGTCATTGTGTATATTATATAATATAATAAGAACGGTTTCTTATTGGACGTGTTTTTGTGCTTGTTTTTTTAGAAGAGAGCGTTACTAAATAACTCAAAAAATAATTCAAAATTGTACTACTTTCTTCCCCAATGCTCTTTTAAAATAACTAATCCTTGTAAACTTTTTATGTGAAGGTTTTACAATTTTAGTTTCGCTAAAAAAAGAGTGAAGTTTTTTGTTTAACCACAGCATGAATTGCTTTGTTCGATATTATTCAAATTTCAGGAACCACTCCAAATTTGACTAATTTTTCTTTATTTTATAGTAATGGTATTAATCTACGAACAGATGCTTTCTTGCAATTATGCCATTGTTTCAAAATACGTTTAAAAAGTGTGCATCATTCTAAGCTCAGGTTGAGTCATTTCTCGGATGTCAAGAACGATATCCGTAGACATCTTGAGCAGGGTTTCCCAGGGACGGTGATTTTCGTTTGCAACGCGACGCAAAAACGTTCACTCCTAACAGTCTAAGCACCGTTCCTATTTTTAGACACCTCGCACTCGCCTGTCGTGCCAAGTTTTCGAATTGTGCGACGTTCGTATCGATATTCAACGAATCGGCTGTATATACTTTCTTCCTTAATAGTTTCTCACATCGATGCAAAAGAAATTACTGTTATTTTCCTTTCAACAGATCTATATATTTGGAATGTTACGGAACGGTAGAAACATTCTTGCAAATTTTAACCTAAATAAAAGATTTTTAACTAATTCATTAAAAGCGACGCAGTTCGATAAAAGAAATTCACGCGAGTCGATAAAAAAAAATTATACACTGGAGCAGAATCGAAGATCATTACAATACGATGTCGAATTTCTCGTTTAAACAGTACAGTAGTGAATAATTCATCGTCGTATCGTTGACATTTCTCGAGACCAAAGTTCCAAGTATTTCGTAATGTATTCCCCATACTACTGTCTCAAAAAATTCATAGACCAGGATTATCCGATTCACGAGTAAATTAACCTGAACATTCCCAGACAACTGATACCTCCCTTTCGTCCGTGGCATTTGTTTGCACTGTCGACCATGTATATACGCGGGTTTTCCCACTGATAGAGTGAATTCGAACGCGCTAGACACACACAATCCTTAGGAATTTGGCAATGGCGTGGCATTTGCGCGCAACGTGTGTTGTTATTCTCAGGTCATTGGTATCGTCCACGAGCCTTGCTCATTTCTTTTCATTCTTGTCGTCGCTCGGCAATTCGTGAACTTCTTTTCGCGTAGGTCGCACGCGCGTAATTCTAAAAATTGTCGAATACGTCAGCGCGCGCACGCGCCACTCGACAGTGTGAATTATGCGCCGTGGCGCGTCACACGATAAATAGACGCCATATTTACTTTTCCGTGGTGCTGCAACTGTTCATACACGAGAGGGATGACTGTGCCCTCTACCAGGGATTTCCCCAATTTCTTCCTTTTCTTCTTTCCTTTGGCACGATGGAACGTAAGCTCGTGCTGCTCGTTGCCAAATCCACACAAAGGACCTGCATAATCGTGCACACTCGCGACGAAAGCTTTACGACAACGGGATATGCGCAAATCTGATATTTTTATCTCTACGTGGCGGATCTGAAACGAAATTGCGTAAACGTTCTCCCTTGGAACTTTTATTCCCGTATAAAAGGAATAACCTCTAATGCATTTGGACAATCGATGAAAAGATCGCGACGGTGGTGATTTAGAAAAATGATTTGAGAAATTGGCAACGATGGATTTCGTTGCTTTTGGATATCGGGAGTCTAGTTTTACGGGAAGTCGAAAAACGCTGTAAATGTTGTATTTTTACTGATTGCATTTGTTCATAAAATAATCACATTTTCACCTTATTTGTACATCGTACTCTCGATATATATACTTCTTTTTTTTTCTTTTTTTTCGTTTCGTTTTGCTTCTTCTCCGTCGCAACACAGGACTTCCTCGCATTTGCCATTCACACGCTCTCTTGCACACACACGTATGCAGAAAAAATACAAAAAAAATTTCTGGCCGACAAGCACGTAATTCTCGCGGTTACGTGACATCATACGGAAGAGAAAACAGAAGACAAAAATAATGAGTATCACCCTGAACAAGGAACCAGAAAATAATGCACCTCATCCTTCGTTCTATCGGTTCTATATATTCGTTTATCACGGAACACCCAGTGATAAAGGGTAAACGTTCAATTGCATAGAAAATATGGATTACGATTGATCTTCGACGATTGTTAACATTAGAAAGTCGTTTATTATCGTCGAGGTCGGTTATCAAAGGCGGACCTGTAAAAAAGAAGAGAAGAAGAAAAAAAGAAAAACAATGGATAGGATGCATTATTTCAACAGACGAACACATACAATTCTAATATGTACATGATTCGCATCACACGGAGGATATTCGTCGATGATACCAAATCGTATATCAGCCCACGAATCAACCTCAACAGGCATACAATAAATTATAAATAGTAATAATAATAATTAATAATAATAATAACAACATTAATCGATAATTATTTATCTCATTGCGCGCCGTAATACTAAGCGAAGACGTTCCGTTATCGACGTTCCTCCTTTCCCCAATTCTCATCTTTGATAAGTCACTTCTACCGAACGTCGTAGCTCCGTCAACCGCGCGTTATTATAAAAAAAAAGAAGAAAGAAACAACCAAAAACTGTGGAAGCTGTATCGAAGTATAGGGTGCCATTGTCGACTCTTCCGGCTAACCTTGGAATGCTGGTCAGCTGGACGTGTCTTTCTCACAGACTAAATCGATCTCATTGACCCAAACACCTCTCCCTTTCTTGCCATCCGATCGACAGTACTTTCTCCTCATGGCATACTTCTAACTAGGCACATACATTGTAAAAGCACGCATAAACTCCAAGTGTAAATATTCGGTAAGAGGTGAAACCTTGAGCTGCTAGGCTGCGGATTACATCACACTTCCGCTCCAGAATCATATAAAATTTCTTATCCAACGAGCATTGCAATACGCGCGGAAGGACGAAGGTCTAAGCAACGGAAAGAACGTGGAGAAAAAGGTGTTGGAAACTGTGTAGCCTGTCGTTACCGATGGAGGACACGATCTGCAACTGGGTCGATCGTGATCGAGCACTGGCACCAGCTAGATTGTAACAAAAGAATCGTATCCGTGAGAGACTTTTATATGTGGAAGCATTCACGCTTATTAGTTTGCTCCGACGAAGACTTTGGTGCGCGAGAAATCTCTCTCCGTGTGGGGTCTTCGCGTTACTCTTAGAGACGGTGCGCGTCGACATCTTGCGCGGACTATCAATAAAGTTATCGCAACTCGGTACAATAAAATTAGAAGTAGGAACGTGCGTGGAGACCTGGAAGATTCCACGTTCACGCTTCTATTTAGCTCCGGCCTCGGTGGTGCCCTGCGGCGCCGGAAGTGGTATAGGCTTGTCGGAAACTGGTGCCTGCTTTTTGGATTTCTTCACCTTCTTAGGTGCCTTCACTGCCGCCTGGCCAGGCTGCTTCTCAACTTCCATCTTTTCATCAGCTTTCACCTCCTGCTCTCCAGAAGCCTTGTCATTCTCCTGAACAACTTGGTCACTCTTCTCCTGAGAGGCTGTGTCCTTTTTAGCCTCGGTCTCCTTGTTTTGGGACTCGAGAGTCTGTTGCTGGACCTCCATTGGCACCGCTGATGCCTCACTGGAGGCTGTGTCCATTGGTTCACCACAGGTTTGATTCACAGGCTCTCCTTCTTGACGAGTGGATTCCTCTGAAACAGCCGTCTGATCCATGACAGAAGTGTTTTTCTGTTCTTCGGTCTGCATCTCCTCGTTCTTCTCGGAAGAAGCGTTGGTGGGTGAGGAGGGCGCTGGTGGAAGAGGAATCGGCTCGCTCTGCTGAGAAGTCTGCTGCTCCTGCTGTTTCTGGTCAATCTCCATGGGCTCTTGTTTACATACCTCTTGGCTCTCCTCGTTCGAGAGAGTACCTTCCTCGTTCTGATTCTGTTGGCCTGGCATAGGTGCCTTAGACTCCAACATACTTATTGTCTCCTGTATGGTCTTAATGGCGTTTCTCCTCGCTTGTCGCACGTTGTCCCTACCCTCGGTCTCAATGTCGTCCAGCTTGATCAGTTCACGAGTCAGCATCTCGTCTAGATACATGTAATCCTTGTCCTTCCTAGAATTGCCACTGTAGAGCTTCACCTGTTCAGCCAACGAGTCTACCTCTTTCTGAACCAGAGCTACCCTCTCCAGAGGATCCTTGGGTAGTGGTGGCTTGCTAGGCTTTGGTGGTTCCTGCTGTTGAGGCTGTTGGGGTTGCTGAGCTTGCTGATGAGCATGATCCGGCTGTGGTTGCTGTTGCTGCTGCCTAGGTGCCTGTCTTTGGTACTGCTCGTACTGCTGCTGCTGATCCGGTCGCTGTTTCTCTTGCCAAGGTGGTTGCTGTTGCTGCCCGCGTCGCGTCGGGGAATGTTCGAACGTCCTGGACGGCTGGTAGAACGAGTCCTGGAAGTGTGGCATCCACTGTCTACCTCCGAAGTGCTGATTGTAGTTGGATGGCCTTTGGAACTGTGGTGGTGACGGTTGTCTCTGAAAGTGAGAGTCGTCGAACTTCTTCGGTAGGACGGGCTCGTCCCGACCTTCCACGAAAATGGGAATATGTCGGACGTTGCTGGATTGTTGAGGCTTTTGCTGCTGCTGCTGCTGCTGCTGCTGAGGTTGAGGCTGTGGCTGTGGCTGTGGCTGAGGTTGTTGCTGCTGCTGCTTAAAAGGCACCTGTTGTCCCTGCTGACCTGGCTGATTGTGCTGGGGTGTTATGTCCACTCTGGACACGAATCTTTGACCCTGCTGCGGCTGCTGCTGCTGATCCTGCTGTGGCTGCTGCTGTTGCTGCTGATAAGCAGGTTGTGGCTGCCTGTTCTCGGGTGGTGCCGACATCGATCTCTGACCACGGTTACTTTTATCAACGTTCTCCATGTCGTGTCGTTGCTGACCGATGTCCACCGTGTTTCTGAGACCGTACTGAGGTATTGGGTTCCTTCTGGTGTCCTGCTGATAGTAAGGCTGCTCCTGCCGAGCCGCACGGCTCTGGTAAGGGTTCTGGCCAACTTCCGGATCACCGTGCGAGCTCACGCCACTGGCACCGCTCGCGGCGCTTGCCGCACTGCTGCCACTCGTTTGACTCCTCGCGTCCTCGTCCGGATAGCTCTGGTAACCGCTTCCGCCGCTGCCCGAGCCACGTCGACGATTACGCGTGCTTCCGTGAAATGGTATGTCGCCCCAGGGTGGTCCCAAGAGCTGATCGGCGAATTCTGGGTGTCGGCTCGCTAAGTCGTCCAGGTGAGAGCGTATGTCACTGCGCCGGCCGAAACCGTCGTCGTCGAATGGGAAGCCCTGCGCAAAATTTAAACTCAGCATGAGCGATTGTCTCAAGAAAATGTTCACGATCTCGACTTTGCCGTCTCATTCGATATCTACTTTTTTGATTTGGACGGAAGTTCTAGAATATTTTTTATCAACTGATCCAGTGTTTTGGAGCGTTCGAAAAAATTTAGGCCGCTAGAAAAGTGTTCCAACAGGTTGAATTCATGAGAAACTCAAGCACTTGAACTTTCTTTCTGTCGAATATAATTCATTCGAGTCTTCGTTGATTTGTTATTCTCGAAAGGCGCTCTAAAAGTAAATTCGATGGATGGTAAAACTCGTAAAAGTCGTGTCGAAGCTGATCTAATGCGAAGCGGTGGGTGTTACGATTGCACTCGGATGTTGTTGGTTTCTACTACTTTCGCACAAGATTTTACAATGAAAACAAATTATGTTCGTGAACGGTACACCAATATTGCTAGTTTATTATTTACTTCGACCACTTCTCGTCTCGAAAACTCGTCTCAATTTCACTGGACGAAGATCCAGGTGGAAAGTGACGCTTCGAGAGAAAGAACAGTCGATTATTAGTTGACCTCTGATGCCTACGGTGGGGTCTCATGTTACGACAGTTGGCGAAACAACGTATTCGCGGTTAGGCGTGGGTGGACAATGTGACGCCATGCATTACGGGTGAGTTTTACGTCACGCCAAGTGCTGCACATAGGCGTAGCTCGTGGCGCATCTCGTCCTGCAACACCTTCTTTCTCCAGGATATTTCTCCAGGTCGCCCACGTGCGACGAATCGTTAAGAACACGGCGAAAGAAGAGCGCTCCCAAATAGTAATGACAATATGAATGGCGATGCGGTAAAAGCGTCCCTGCCACGCGCCACGTGAAAATAACGCGAGAATTATTTCGAGCCTCCTGGACCGATTATAAATTCTCCAAAATGGCGACGGCTCACGATGGATTAACGACGAGCGATGTCGACGCGCAAGAATCCTCATCTCCAGAGATTTGGCTCGTGAAAATTGAAATGGTTCGAGGTATATTGAGAATGGACTTCGATTAGAAATTTTATTCGCGAGAATAATTAAAAGTCTTGGTCAGAATGGCGTATTATCATGAGAATATGTACAAAAAAATTAGAATTCTCGTTGAGTTTTGTGGTTCGACGATAATACGTAGAAATTGAATTCTCGAAATTCGAGCATTTCACGAATCTTTGACGATCGATCGTTTTCTTTAAGTATCCAGTCTGGAATGATCTCGTTCGTCGTAGGTACCTGCGATAATACTCGATATGCGAAGATTCGAGGCTAATCCTCGTATTCTCTGAAAGTACAAGGGTGATTCTTTAACACTAGAAGTCGCATCAATTTTTCACAAGAATTTCTTTTCAACAGTAGAAACTACCAATTTCTTTTTTCATATGGAAACTTTTTCGTTAACCATTCACTTTAACACGTTTGGTAGTTCTAGTGTTAATTGAAAATCGACGATATCTCGTGGAATCAACAATCGACTCCATCAGTTCAGCGAATTGGAATGTTCTCGGTTCGCCATTTCCGCCTTCTGGTCAAGTCGCGCCAGTTCCAGGGTCCGTTGCTACCTTTTAAAGGTGCACGGCACCGACGGTGAGCGCGCGCGTCACACGGTGGGGCGCATTATGAATCACTGTTAGTGCGTTACGCGGGGGATTACGTTCAGGTCTGCGCGCGCGCTCTCTTCTTTCTCTTGCAATTTATTTCTTATTTTACACCTCCTCGTCGTCGTCTCCAAGCAATACCAGATTTTACGGAGTGTCGTCACACGCGTGCGCCCACGCCCACAGAAATTCCACGCGACATGCACCTTCAATATATCTTTATTATTTTTCTTCTCGCGACGCGCTCCAGCCACCGCGTTCGAATTTTTCGCGTGACGCGATCCACTTTCCATCCTCTCACCACCGAGTGAACGCGTGCGTAAATCGCGCGGGGGTCATCTCGTCGCGGAGGAACGCAAAAATAAACGTAAACTCGTGACGATAAATTCTCGCTTACGGCTTCCAACCTCGAATTCCTCTCCTCGCGCGTTCAGCGCAAGACACGCGCAGGAAGAATGCGAGGTAATTATGCAATTAAGTAGACTGTTGGAGAGTTATTTTACAATGGACGAACTTTGTCAGTAATTATCGTCTAATGATTAACACTATTCCTACCGACCGGTCAAATGACCATTTTTAACATTTCGATTAAAATTTCCTATTTACAACGTAATTGCATCGCCTTTAAATTTCACAACTTTTTCTAAAATAATGTATAATACATTTTTCAATATTTTAAGCAAAGTCGTGAAAATTAAAAGCGATGCAATTACGTTGTATATAGGAAATTCTAAACGAAATTTTAAAAACGGTCATTTGACCGGTCGTGGTAGGAATAGTGTTAAAGGTTCAATTGTTCTGGCGGGGCGTCGATCGAAATTCAAATTTCGCGCGTACGCGCATGCGCATAAGTCAATCGATAAAGACGCGTGAGAAGAGTACGAGGCAATTACGTAATTAAGTAGATTGTTGCAGAGTTATTTTACAATGGACGAGTTTGTGGGTGATTATCGTGTAATTATTAAAGATTCAATTGTTCTGGCGGGATATCGATCGAAATTCAAATTTCGCGCACATGCGCATAAATCAATCGACCTTCCAAGGCGCACCGTTTCCTCTTACGATCCTTTTCGGTGATTTCATTCTCCTTCCTCGGTATCAATTTTATAGCTAAATGTTCGCGCGTGACACACGTGCGTGGGTGGTCACCAATTACGCAGTTGATCCAGTCGCGTGGCGGTAAATTTGAAAAAGAATCAGGCACAAAAAATCTGGCACAAGTCAACCAGCATTAATTCTTTGTGGCACGGGATTTTATTCCTTTGCACAGACATTATATTTCTTTTAAAATGAAACAAAATTGCTTTATTTTGATTAATCTGCACGTAGTTATTGCAATATTAAAAAGGTCGGACGCACTTTCAATGCGACCGTGCCCCAAAGAATTAATCTGTAAAAATAACAATCCTCTGTATTCGCGCAAAATTTCTACGCGAACGTGTATAATTATCGATTTCAATCCACGGATTTCTTCGAACCGATCTTCTCACTCGGTCCGAGTAAACAAAGAAATGAAACAAGGTCTAGGTGCTTATTCGTGGCTGGAACTTCGAAGTTCCTTGAAGTCCAACTACACTGGTGTACCCAGTTACGTTTTCTCCTTACGGTCGAGACCACCCTCGTGGCCATTAGAGCAAGAGAATTTACGACTGCGAATAAAATCACGGACTACGCCTTCGTGAAGGACACATGCGAGAATTGGAGACGGGGCGACACGAAGGCGAAAATCCGGACAGGGGCGCGTATCCCGCCGACGACATCGACGACGGTCGAAACGGAGAAGCAAGACGCGGTGAGCACCGGTAAAACCATAAAACTGGGTGAATGTCGCGTCGTCTTTGGCATAATGATCGTCCAGTCTTACGGAGAACTGGGTCATGGGCTCTCGTAAGCCGAATCGAAGTGCACGCGTAAGCACGATGCCATTCCACGCGCATTTCTCGATTCGTAAGATACTTCCTTATTCTGGTAGTCCATGGAAATTGTCTCTTTCCTTTTCCAATTACCTTGCTCCTCCACGCTGTTATGTATTATGTTACTGTTTGATATTAAGACCTTAGAACACAGAAGGATTCTTCGTGATCTAACTTATTTTCACAAAGTGTTAAATGGAATTATCAATCGTTTGAGTTTCTTTGAGAGTATCAATATCTATGTACCGATGAAAGGTACCAGACATCCGACAATATTTGCGTCCTTCTTGTTCGCGTCACAATTCGGACATAATAATGTAATCTCTAGGATATCTCGGTTAGTCAACGTTATCTTTCAAGTCGACTTTATTAGCAGTCCAATTAGATGGCTTATGAAAATTTATTTTTTCGTTTACTGTTTATTCTTTTTTTTTATATATTCATTCATATAGCTGTGTAATCACTGTACTTTAATTCATTCAGATTGGCTAGATTAGTTAAATGCATTATAAATGATACTGCACTCTTACGCGTCTCCTTTGCTATGTTTGGATTCTTTGTAGTCTAAAGAAGCTACGCGTTTAAATAAATAAACAAAATAAATAGATAAATATCATGCTTCGGAGGTACTCAAAACAGATTGCAATCTATTCTAGAATCGATCACGTAGCTTCATTTCCAAATCGTTTCAATATATTTGCAAAAAAATTGACAACGGTATCAGTCTTCATTCTCATTATTACAAGTGGAGAAGGAATTTTCGATGCTTTCGCAGAATTACTAGGGTACGCCAAGTAAA
The DNA here is from genome assembly GCA_944319695.1 of Tiphia femorata. Lineage (NCBI taxonomy): Eukaryota > Metazoa > Arthropoda > Insecta > Hymenoptera > Tiphiidae > Tiphia > Tiphia femorata. The sequence continues at coordinate 8,147,534 of OX090899.1, forward strand.
GATCAGAAAACATTTCACTCGCGAGGCCCAGACCCGCCGGCACTCTGATCACATCCCAAACCTGCAGCCTGGACTGGACAATAAATACGAGGAGAAAAGGAAAAAAAATCGTCCATAACTCGCCGATGTTGTTTCCGGCGGTACGCTCTGCCGAAGATCGAAATCGTCATTTTTATTTTTAGCGATTACTCTCGCGCGCCTGTTGCACAGAAAGAGCAGTCCACCGGCTGAGGAAAATAGATAATAGCGCGTGGCAGTATTGTCGTGCTGAAATTCACACGGTGACTCCCGAAAATGCAAAGAAAAAATTCTCGAAGAGAAACAGAGAAGAAGAAAGAAAGAGAAAGATATTTGTAAGAGATTCCTGAGAAGTATGGATAACGGATCGTTCCTTCGGCACGGACCAAAGGCAAAATTCTCAGTCGTGAAACACGCAGAGGATCCTGCTACTCGCGAAATACGTCATTGAACTTGCCTCAGCCGATAGATATTTATAGTAATGACCGATTCTGCACCGACACGAGGCGTGCCTTATCACCGAGATTGCGAGTAGGACGAGACGATCGTTTCAGCCCAGGCGCATCCTTTGCACTCGGTAATTACGTAACTACGCTTGTGCAGCTCGCAACGAAGACAACTTCTTGGTACTCTGAAGATTGTACAAAACTTAAATTAAGCTTGGATTAGCTTTAGGTTTAAATTTTGTACCTTGTGGATCTACGGTTCGAGTTGCACTTGAAGATTGTTCAAAAGTTAAATTAAGCTTGGATTAGCTTTAGGTTTAAATTTTGTACTCGTCAATCTACAGTTTGAGTTGCATTTGAAGAGTTCTGGATTAGAACCTACGAATAAAATCTGAACGTTACCCTGAAGAGTCTAGGTCTAGGACAAATTTTCCAACTAGATTCTACCTAAAATTCTTGACTACGTTTAGATTATAAAATTCGAGAAAACATGTCTCAGACTTAATTTAGTTTAAGAATTTGTTGAAGTATGAGGGAGTTTGAAGGTTCGAGAGAGCCCAACTGACTAAGGTTCCCTAAAATTCTCGTCTTTGCTGATAATTCGCGTTGTTGGACGATCCAATGTAGGCGGTCGATCCAGACGGAGATATCGAGATTAGAGATACGAGTCAAAGGAGTGAAGAAAGAGGGGGAAAAAGAGAAAGAGAAACTCACGCACCTACACCCGATAATCGGACTTTCCTATTTTTGGCACGACGTTGCCAGGTCTGCCACGGAGGCTCGCCGTCAAAATTCGCCGCCGCGTTGCCGTCCTCCTCTCACTCGATCCTAACTGTTGTCAACTTTGCTGGACCAAGAGCAAAGTCTTGGCAAATGTCGCCCACAGCGGTACTCAAAGTCTGACCGTCAAAGTCGTCGTCGGATAAACGATGCCCAAGAAATTTTGCCGCGCCATAGATTCACGTGTCTCGTGTGATTGTCTCACGCGTGATTTGCCTACGAAGTTCTACGTGTTGAGAAAATCCAAATGACTGGAAAGACACGAAGGTGAAAAAAAATAGATTTGCACGACCACGCGTAAGAGATCCTGTGCGTTGTTTTGTCGAACCGTTTATGGTCAGTTGTTTGATTGCTATTCCAGAACTGGAGAAAAATGACGGTGAGGTCTGGGCAGGAAGAGATTTATCTTTGAGCATTTTTGGAGTACGAGACGATGATTCTATGTTTTAGTGGAGAAGAATCGATAGAGAAGATTGTTGCGAGGCTTGACGATGTTCGACGTAGTTTTTTAGGTAGAAATTACTCCAAACATTGAGAATTGTCACTAGTCGATGTCTTTGTATCTTGAGGATTTCGAAATTTTCTCCTTTGTTCGCTGTAGCAATGAAAATTCATGTATCTTCTTTTCAACTGTTTTATCAACTCGTTGATCAATGACTAATGATATGGACCCTTTATTTTGAAAGTGATGTAAGTCCATTCAAAAAGAAAATTAACTAGTTATAAATAAACAGTTTACACTAAACTAATCACAAATTATGTGGTATCTAAGTTTTTAAAAAAAATGGAGTTACAACACTTTGAAAATAGACGATCCATAATGCTACTCCAAAAACTGGCAAAGTGTTTCTTTCATCTTTTAAGGTTCCATTTCCATCATACTAAACCGTGACGCTTGAAATCCAACGGTTGAATTTGTAATTGGACCACCGAGCACATCCGGAACCGTCTTCGACGATTTCGCGCGCTCTCGTCAAACTCTCTCGACCTCTTGTCGCTACGAGAATTCCAATCTCTTCTCGCTCTCTCCTGTCACAAACCTCGTAAGAGAGAAACTTACGCCCACGTGACATCTGTCAGTCGAAGAAACGCGTGCGTCGCGCCGGCAAAACGTCATCAAACCCGACGTCGCGCCTCGCATTGTTTATCCAAACCGGTTTCTTCGTCTTCCACTTCTTCGTTTCTCTTTCGTATTTTTTTTTTTTCGTCAGGCACGAGGCACGATCAACACGATTAGATCATGAGCAAAAATATCATCGTTATCGTTTCGACTCGCAAATCCTTCCTCGCGAGGAACCCAAGTGTAATAAAATAATTCAGATTTCTCTGAAATCTTATTTAAAAAAGTTAATGCCAAGTGTCCATGGGCAATGTAAACCATGAAAAATTTACAGACAAAATTTTGCAACCAAACTGCATCAATTGAAAGATTTTGTAATTCTGAACATAGAGATGTGTGCATGTTTAAAGTGGGTGGTTCCTGGTTCTAGAGATATGGGTTCCAAAAGTCTTTTTAGGGTTTTGAAAATTCTGCAAATGGTTCCATGAGCGTCTGGTAATTTTTTGCTTTGCAAAAATGTGTAATGCAGTCAGAATTACTGCTTTATCCTATTGCGTAAGGTTTATTTTTTGGTTAGAAAAAAAATGAAAGGCATAAGAGCCATTGAACTGGCCAATCAGCTTGACCAGGAAGCATACGACAGTTTGGTGTGGGGAACAATTGGAATCCATATCTCTGGAACCAGGAGTCACTCACTCTAAAGATGTATATTAATTCCTGTGTTCAGAATCACAAAATCATTCAATTGGCACAAGTTTTGCTCCAAATTTTTTTTGTAAATTTCTGTAAGATAATCCTAGCATTGACCTTTACAATTTTTTTCCTTTGCAAAATGAAACCTTCTTTATCTGTGACATCGACAGATAAAATTCTGTCACATTACAAAATGAGCTAGATTGTAAAGAGACTTAATGTTCCCTAATTTACAAAATTTGAAATTCTCCTTAATTAACTCCTTCGTTCATGTAGTCTAAAAAATCGTCGTTACTATTTATTATAATTGTCTTGTAACCGTGGATCTGTAACAATACCGTGTTTTCTAAACGTGATTTCTTTTTCGTAAACTCTGCTCTGATTTCACCACCCTGCGCGACACGTCGCACCTTCTAGTTCGTCAGAAGGAAGTCCAGGTGTTCGTGGCTCGCCTATCGAGAAAAGTAAACTCGACGAATCTCGACGAATGAGTGTCGACGTTGAAACGAGCGTTTTGTTTTCCTACAGAGTGGCGACAGAACGACGAGTGACCTTATATGGCGAAACTCAGGGTGTCGTAGAACTGAGAGCGTGGGGCTGACGCGCTCGATCGACCTTCTCCTACCCTACGCAATGGAATTTCGAGAAGCGAGAAATTCTGTTGACTTTAACACGTCGTCGTCGATAGCGCGACCCTCGTGAGAATCGTGAAACAATCGTGAGATCTAAATTCGACCGTGGCCGTGAAACCGTCAAAGATAAATCTCAATCTTTTCTATCTCGAGATATCTACCTGGAAACTCGAACTTTCTTTTGAGAATTTACAGAGTGAAATCGTTGAAAATAAATCTTTTCTATCTCGATATATCTAGCTGAAGATTCAAACTTTCTTTTGAGAATTTAGAGAGTGCAAATATGTACAGAAGCTATCTGAGAAATGAAGTAGAGAGAACATATTACTTATTGCACATAATTTGGAACATTCTTATTAAATTGAATATGCGAGTGTCCGTGGGCGTGAAATCGTTAAAAATAAATCTTTTCTATCTCGATATATCTACCTGAAGATTCAAACTTTCTTTTGAGAATTTAGAGAGTGCAAATATGTACAGAAGCTATCTGAGAATTGAAGTAGAGAGAACGAGCTACTTGGTGCAAATAATTTGGAACATTCTTATTAAATTGAATATGCGAGTGTTCGTGGGCATGAAATCGTTAAAAATAAATCTTTTCTATCTCGATATATCTACCTGGAGACTCGAACTTTCTTTTGAGAATTTAGAGAGTGCAAATATGTACAGAAGCTATCTGAGAATTGAAGTAGAGAGAATGTGTTACTTGGTGCACATAATTTGGAACATTCTTATTAAATTGAATATACGAGTGTTATAGGCAGAAGAATGTTAGAAGCGTGTCGTGAAGCGTATCGTGTTTTATATGCGTGCGCATAAAGCGATTTGAAGTTGATTGATGTCGAAGTTGAGTTACTCGAGTTGGTATAATGAGAAGCACGAGAGAGAGGGCTCCGAGACTGCTACCGGTGCCTGGTGGCACACAATGTTGCTATTTGTGTGGCGCGTAAAATTAAACGAGCCGTTGTTCCGTCGCGCCGTACCGCCGGCCGCTTCGAATCGGTGGTTTCCGTTGTTATGGTCTTGTAGCATTCCGTTGGATTACGTCATGAGGCGCACGCGCCATTAACGGCGCGTCCACGGGACGCAATTAACAATGAGAATGCCCACCGGGCCGAAGGAAGTGATTCTTTACTCGATTTAGACGACATCCTGATTTCCAGATATTTTTGGAACCAACAGACGCCCATCTGGATTCAAATTCTCATGTACCAATTGTACAGACATCTAAAAATCCATTTTATTTATTTTTTTTAATTTTTTATGCATTGATTAATGTTGAAAAGAAGTATTTGATGAAATATTTTTGAAATATGGACATGTGTCATTTGTAAACAGAATCTTGAACTACTCTCGTTCAGAACTGTACTTTTAAAGTTTTCTTCCTATCATGAAATAAAGAAATAAAGAAATCATTTCCAATGATGGTTAAATTTTTGCGTCACCCTTAAGTCGAGCGCTCGATTCTTCGAACACCCCTATTCTCGTAAACGCACGCCACGTCGTCCTAATATGGTGGCCGCGGACCAGGAAAAGAACAGAAAATTAACGTGCAAGGCGGTGTATAGTTTTCTCGAGCCATTTAACGGGAGAAATCGCGTTATGTCGTTCCACAACCTCGGTAGAATTTTATAGAAGACAAATGAGCGCATTTCTGTATATTTATATATTAGAGATTTAACAGACCGACTGTTTTCGATACTCAGATATTAACGAAGAAGCTCACCGCGGATAATTTCGCATTTTCACGAAAATATGTTGAAAAGAATTTTGAATTTCGCGCCTTACGGAGCCACCCTCTTTCTTTTATTATTTCGTCGACGCGCATGCGCAGTCGACTCATTCTACTTTCTGCTATGAAATTCATTTAATTTTTATTTTTCAACAATCCGACCAGGTTCTCTAAAACAAAAATGCCGAACGCGTCCCTGATTTACAATTTCATCGAAGGATCCGATCATTTTAGCAACTCGTGGCACTTTTCGAATCAAGCAACGACTTTCTCGCAATTCGAAAATCGAGCCTCTCGCGTTCTCGCGCATTTAAGCACAGCTTTCGTGCTTTTCGAGCAACGAAAAATACGTCATTCCACGCAAATGCTATTTCTATCTCTCCACGTGATGTCTCCCTGAATTTGGGAGAAGGCCGAACCCGCGAGACTGATCCACGGAAGCACAGTTTCTATGTCAGTTGAGAAGAAGACCTCTCCACGTAGCTGGAATTATTTCTCCAATAGAAATGCACAAAACAAAAAATAATTCTCATCTATTCATTCCACAAATGCATGTATAATTATGAAAGTGACACGAGCGTGGTACCTTCTTTCTTGAAAAAAAAATTCTCTATTTTGGAATAAAAAAAAATTCATACGTAAGGTGTGACGTAGCGAACACAATGATTTTTCTAAATTTCCAACGTCTTTCGCTTTTCTAATAACCAGCGCATAATACATTCATCGAGACGAATTTACGATACACCTGTAAAATTTCACTTTACTAATATCACGCGTCTAAAGTATTGGGTCGTTCGGAAAGTTCGTGCCGATTTTAAAGGTTACTGAAGCGCAGCGCATTTAAATTTTGGTATACATTTATTAAATTATATAGGTGTCATTCTGTTTCACAACCTTTGCCTGAAAGATGGAGAAAGGTTGTGGAACAGAATGGCACCTATATAATTTAATAAATGTATACCAAAATTTAAATGCGCTGCACTTCAGTAACCTTTAAAATCGGTACGAACTTTCCGAACGACCCAATAATTACAAGCTACAGTCAAGAATTACGAATACAAGCGGGTTAAAAGCGATGCAAATTCTGCAATTGTTACCACCAATCTGCTCGAACGAAAAGAAACAAAAAAAAAAAACAACAGCAAAGATGATAATCACTCGAAAAATCCGGTAAAAAATCTCAAAAAATACAACACCACTGTAGTCGAAAATATTCACGAGCGCCCTCTGTACCCTGGCAGCACATTTCGTACAGCCGAACGAAATAAATCGCGACTAAAGTCACGCGATTCTCTGAACATACATGTATACTTCGAAAGTCTCGAACACGATGCACAAAGTTGGACAAAAAAAAATAACAAACAAAAAAAGAAAAAACACCTGGAGACAATTACAAAAAAAATTTCAAAATAATTCTTTCCCCTTCGAAGTGTTTCTTCGTGTTTCACATCAACGGAGAACAATTCTGTACGATCGCACGGGTGGGAGTATAAAGAAGAAAAAAAAAAAGAAAACCACTTACGGGGAACGAGCGGTCCAGATCGATCCCTCGTCCAAATTTGGAAGCTGTGTCCACGATGACAGGCGAGTCCATTTTCTGGACCTTCGGCCTGCTTTTCGGGGTTTACGTGATATTCCCTTTGTGATTCTCTTTTTTGGTCACGCGTCTTTGGCCTCTTACACCCGCGACTCTCGTCAATCGAAACGTATCGAGTAAACCCTTTTCTACGTGTAGACTCGCGAGGTGAGGTTAATTTTTCGCGCCTCCCTCGTCCTTTTACGTGCTCTCTATCTCTCTCTCTCTCTTTCTCACAGGTGAAGACAGTAGTAATGCAACGTGGTTTTTCTCTCGATAAAACAGCCAATAAGCTCACTAAACGAAGAACAGTGCTCGCGGCAAGAGATGCTGTTAAACCAATGCGAAAAAGGGATAAGAATTGGGCGCTTGCAACACTCTGCTTAATGGATCTTTTTCAGAATTTACCGGTCTAGATATCTTTCTCTCTCTCTTTCTTATAGTCTCTCTCAAAGGTGCAGCAACTCTTCGCGCCCTTCACCGCCTAAAAATCCCTTTTTCCAAGTCTCCACACGTATTCACCGGTCTCTTCTTCTTCTCTCGGTCAAACTTCCCGCCGTTCTATCCTCTCGTCGAGATTACGTAAGCGAGCCACTGCTTTTCACAACGCGTTCTTGTTTACTTCGTCGCACTGATGGATTTCTCGAGCACAGGCACCGCGGACACGACTGTTCAAACGTCTCGGTTATTCGCACGAGAGTGTTATTAGACGTTTCTGGGATATTGCAAGCACATACGACACGATCGTCGTCAGGTCGATAGTGAAACTGTCAGGCGGCGCGGTGGAAGGGCTACTTAAATATATTTCGTGCGTGGGATGGCGGTCGTGCTTACCACGTGACACGAACTATCCCGAAGGCTCACGAAGACAGCCGATCGGACGTACGAGAAGATGCCAGAACGTTCTTCTTTGCCTCGCTTTTCTGGAAACTACGATTGCTCTCGTGTTTTATGAAAATTATCACAGATACATCTCTATTGTATAAAATGTATTATAAACAATTGGAAAAGTAATAAAGCTTAGAACGTTAATTAGAATGGGAAAAAGCGCGTCAATTGGAATATATTTAATTGAGTTACGTACGACGAGTCCATGTTGACTCGAATTAATTAAGAAACGTTCGATATATTCTTTCATCGATGAATCACGGCTCGAAGAACAATATATTTTTATCTGACACGCGTCGATACTAGATCGTGAGACGATCGATCGACAATCCGTGCCAAAATACCACGCGAATGACTCCACGCGTGCTCCTATTTTTTTTTTTCTTCGACATATACAATATCGAGAACGGCCTAGAAATGCAAACTCCGGATCCTTTTGTCTATCGCGATTATCGCTTCTCTTTTCTCCACCGATCAGGAGCTCCATTTAAATCCTATATGTATTCGATGACTCACTTGCCTTTGGAATTGTAAAAATACGTTTCTTTGACGCCGTGATCAGTCACGCTTGCGTTTTCAGACGTTCCTTTACGCGAATCGGCTTCTTTTTATACGTGGCGCGGATCTAAAATAGAATTTTTCAAAATAAAAGAGCTCCGGTTCGCAATTTCGATTTGCGACCACTTGGAAAACATTCCGCGAGCCCGTTCACGATTTTATTGTTCCAGTTTGTCTCGCACACCTAAGTACGTGTGATTCTATTTTCACGATTAATGAAGGAAAATCTGTGCACGCGTGTATCGACGACCTTACGCATTCGGCCTTCCGATTGACCTGATTCTCGGTCGTATTACCACTGAACTGTAAAGTCCACCATTGAATATTAGTCACAAAATGGAATTCTGGCATTATTCCAACCACTTTCGAACGTGGCTCGTAATACGAATATACTAATACCTGTGAAGATCCACGTACACGAAAGCATCCCAGTAATATTCTCTTCGAGCATATACATACGAGCCGTTCAGCGCACAAATCGATTAACTCGACTTCTTACATTTTTCATCAATTTAAGCATCGAAGCACTTGATTAAGTCCCTACTTTTTATATTTCTAACATATTTCATATTATTTTGAACACAATTTATGGAGTTAATCGATATGTGCACTGAACGGCTCATATATACTCCATTCAATTTCACCCTTAATTACACAAACAGAATTTTCTCACCGTATCATTAGTGACTTATTTTACTGTCCACGTTCTTAATCGAACATTGTTACAATCTCAGTACTGTAATTTTAGTAGAGATAAATTCAATTAAGGTACTTTTACAAAATTTCAGCAATTGGTAAAGCGAATTAAATGCCAGAAAATGGAAAAATCAGTTAGAAAGATTTTACGTGACCGAGATAATAACAAGAATCGTACGATGTACTTTCATAATGTGCTTTCCAAGTGCAAGTGGCGTGTATGCTTTTGGTGAGTGCACGAACGCTGGATAGAAGCCAAGTGCACTAGGAACAAGGTTTCATAATATAATGCGTATCTCTTGAACGCCCTTCGGAAAACTGCTCCCACTTCCGGCTTACAACTATGAGAATAAATAAAGAAATTAAAATACGGTATCATGGATTGTATTTGTCGTATCTTCATAGATGTACATAGTATACAGAACAAGAGATCGGATGTGTCGGTTAAGCCGATTGAAAATCCGGCAAATCTATTTCAACCGTTCAGCTCTTAATGCCGTTGTACAATGGCGCACTTAGGATTTAATTCTGGGTGGAGTCGTTACGAACGAATAAAAGTATTATTGTTTTTGTAATTTCGTTTGAATTTTATACGATCATTAATTAATTCCTAAGCCAAAAATAGAAACAAAGTTGTAAAATTACATTTAAAAAAACACTATAAAATAAAACACACTCTCCTTTAAAATCACAGACTTCAGTATTTCACGATTGAACATTACAGTCTCTCTCCTACATAGCGTTAATTGCCAAAAAATTATTGGTACATTTTTAAGATTCTTTTTCCTTGGTGAAATATACTCATGCGCATCGCTACAGTTAAATTACTTTATCATAAATTATAAATCACGCCGTTGGTTTCTTCTTGTCGACTCGAGTCATTCCTAATGTACATTTTGATAAACGGATGCTCCAACCTCTCAAGAGCACCGAGGGTGGCGTTTGGAGTACCCTCGTAGACACGTTGAATTATTAATCGTAATATTTCTCCAAGCAATAGAGCGCGAGAAGCTCGGTGAACGAGTGGCAGTCCTCTCGAGTACCTCACGAAGCACTCCACATAAATATCGCGCATGCAAAAATCCGACGACTATCGCACAAATGCATTTAACACGAGCACAAGCTCTCCCAACAGCGAATTACGAAAAATATATTATGCATAGGCAGCACGATTAAACGAAAGATGAGTGCGAATATTATGGAATTTGAGGTTATACGTGAAATGATCGTACACGAGAGATGCGACTAAGGAAAATTACAGCGGAGGCGTGGTATTAGTCTCACAGCAGACGAATTAATGAAATTTACAATGTCACGATGAATCAACGTACCGTGCTTTCGAGTAGTTTTTTTTTACTCAGTGAAACAGTAAGGAAGAAGCTAATCGACGAAAAGGGCACTTCACATTTTCTCTTTTCTCACAAAAGCTTGCCGAAAATCGTCTCTAGATTTTCTAACGACGCTCTAGTACGTGTCGAGAGTGTTTCTCGAGTCTTTATTTACATCGCGCCCGGTGACACGTAGGGAAAAAAATTCTGCACGCTCCGATAAGCATGCCTCTACCTCAGAATCGGCGCCTTTGGTACATACATATGTAGATATGCGGAGTGAACACACAACACACTGTCTCGTTTGGGTGATGACTCACTTTGTACACCTCCACTACTTACTACACCCAGTAGCAGAGGTTATGTAACAAATTGGAAGCCGATATATCAGCCGTCCTATTGATCGCGCATCCCGCGATATTCCACGAACGACCATTCCCACTGGTTTCCTTGAAATTCACTCTTAAACGCGATCGACACCGTGGATAATAAATTTCCTCGATTCTGACAAGCTAAAGACGATTCGAAGCTACTAACTTCGAGTTCTTCTCAAGGACGCGAATTTTCCACACGGATCCTTCGAAACGGTCACGTTTCTTCCCGACGATCATCCGCGATCTTATTGAATGTCAAAAGTATCGAATACCTCGACGTGCCGCTTTGATACCTCGATGCTATCGAGTTCGAGTCGATACGGACACCGTTTAAAATTCGATCCTACTTAAAACTACATTTTACAATCCCGCGTAGTTCTGTTTCGTTACGAATTACCGAAACCCGTATGACAATTGGTATTTAATTCCAACACATTCACTGACGTTTGATTATTCTTATCGTCTGTACCATTCTATGCGATATCGATGCGTAAGATTGTCAATTGAGTGTGTCAACGCTCAGTTTCCAAGAATTCGACACCACAATAATTTCCGCAATTTATTGCACCGAAACGAATGGTGAAACTACTGTCCGAGCTAGGTACACGGAACGACTGAGCGCACAGCCACCGCCCAAGAAACATATTTTGAGGTTAGACGTATAATGGCCCAGTTTCGTCCAGGGACGAACCAATATTTCAGGAGCGCGTAATAAAGATTCTTCTTTTCGCGGTTGCGCTTAAAATAATTTCTCCAGAGAGTCGACCAGTTAAAAACAAAAAAATAAAATGCGAATCATTCTATGTACTCTTAGCAACATTTAATTAATAGGTATAGTTCTCGTGGATATAAGAAGCTGAAAAATTACGTAAATTCTTCTCGAAGCATCCACACCGTTTGGTCGGTAATCCACGCATCCCACGCATTTGTATACGACCCTAGATTAATCTTAACAACTGAAAAATATCACGTAGGCGCCGTTTCGTCGACAGGGTGCTACGTGAACTCGTTACGCTCATAAACAAGAGCTGCGTTTTATTAACGATTACTCCTACCCGGAATACAACGGTAGACGAGGATAATCGAATGCCAGTAATCTGTCAGAACTCCAACGCATTCTTTCTCAAACTGAACGGTGGTGCCATCTATCGTCGATCTTGGAACACACAAGCATTCGAATTCTCTGATCTACCGCTTACAAACTACACAACACACAGGTCTTCTCTCGCGTATGGTCACTAAAAAATTCTCAAGATAACAAAAACCACACTAATGAACCCAGCAAAAAAATCCTAAACCCATAAACTATCATTAATTATCAATCCTCCAAGCTTAAAACCTTTCTAGATAATCCACCAAGGAGAGTTTTATCTAAATAAATAGAATCCACTGAGAAATTCGTGGAGAACCGTTAATTCACACGTCTTTCCTTAAAATTTCTCTAAATCCTGCGGATCCAAGTTCATCCATGAGCTGTGTACGTACAATTAGCTATTGAAAGACACGATAGATTCGTCGCAGAGAAATCGATTTCTGCTCCCACGAGGCATTGGCGTCGATTAATTTCCTCGATCCATCGATCCATCGACTCTCTCAATAGCATTTCGTAAGATCGCGTTCGATCTTATTGGAAAAGTAGGTACGGTGGTCGTTACGCGAGATCCAACGGCTCGATCTCGATCCTCGAACCGAGCGCTCGCCTCTCGACAGACTCGTAGGATCATCGATAATGACGATCGATGATCTACCGTGATCGATAGTGTTGCCAGGAGAGCATGAGTGCCGAGGAGGTTACTCGAGCGCCGTGTAGAGTGGCCGAGAGTGGAGTGGTGGCAAGACTCTCTCGTCGCGCGCTCTCGTGACGTCAACGAGGGAGAAAGAAGACGACTGGGCGCGAAGGAGAGCCGGAACGGTGCGCGCATTCCGTTGCACGAATGCGGCGCGCGCTCTTTAGTTCGTAGAGGCGCTCGAGCGGGCTTCTGTGGATTGGCGCGGATGATCTTGCGCGTTAAAGAAGCGCGTAAGGTACAGTGACGAGGAAGAGCGTTTGGAAATTGAAAGAAGAGATCTTTGTAATTTTTAGGCACGACCGTAAAGAGAGTGACTTATTAAAGATTTGTAATATTGTAAGATTTGTAATTTAATCCTTTCGGTCATGTATTTTTTTTTCTAATATACATATTGTATTGTAGGGCGTTGGATGGTCGCGTGGATTGGCGCGGATGATCTTGCGCGTTGAAAGAAACGCGTAAGGTACAGTGACCAGGAAGAGCGTTTGGAAATTAAAAAAAAACGATCTTCGCGACTTTTAGGCACAACCGTAATGGGAGATTTATAATTAAAGATTAATTGGTTAAAGATTAATTCCAATAAAGATGGAATTAAAGATTTGTAATATTGTGTGAAAGGAACAGTGACGAGGATGAGCGTTTAGAAATTAAAAGAAAAGATGCAGTAAATATTTCTGGAGATTAAAAGAAATCTTTTTTTAACCTCTGCACAGCTTTGTAATTTTTAAAGATTTTGGATTTGTAATTTAACCCATTGACGCACACTTTTTTCTTGAAGATCACCCCCAGAAACACACTACTTTTCAAAAATTGTTTGTTACTACAATAGGATATTTACCATGACTTTCTTTTTACTCAAAAAAACTGTCTACTACAACCACAATTTGCTTATATATCACCAACAGCTTGACCGTTGTAAGCGTCAATGGGTTAAAGAAAGAAGACCAGATGGTGTGTAAACCAATTGCAAAATATGGATTTTTACACTAAATATCAAAATATTGCACATTCAAAAACAGAATAGAACAACCGCTATATCATTTACAAGTTTGCTCAAGCATTTGTGCAGTTTCCATCTCAATCTCCCTAGATGCTCAAAGACTTGAGAGAGAGAGAGAGAGAGAGAGAGAGAGAGAGAGAGAGAGAGAGAGAGAGAGACAACAAAAAAGGACTATAAACCAGAGATTGTATTTTATAAGATTGTCGTTTACGCGACCGTGTTCCAGTGACCGTGTGGTACTTACTCCTCTCGCACGAGAATAAGGGAGAGTTCTCTACTATCGTTAGCATGCGTCGGAGATTCGCACATATGAGAACGCGCATCGAAGTGAGAGGCCGATGGGCAGCGAACAAAACCGATGGCCCGATGCGCGCGCGCATTTATTTTTGTCCATGCCACTTGCGCTTGTAGCGACGAGAATAAGAGTGCGAAATGCTCGCCCCTTGAATTTTATTTTCGACTCGTAACTTCGCGCTTCAATTAGTGGTTTCTCTCTCTCTCTCTCTCTCTCTCTCTCTCTCTCTCTCTCTATGTATCTGTCTCTCTCATTGCCGTCCTAATGTCGACCAGCTTTTATCAAAAAAGAATTCTTTTTTAAACAAAAAAAATCCTTCGAAACGAACGAATTGAATTTACATAATCGCGTCGAAGATCATGACCGTTCTGTTGGTCTCGAATTAGGAGTCGACACGTTAGAGATCTAATTAGTGCAATCTCTCACGTTTTTTGGGGTTTTTTTTCAGTTTTTCAGGTTTTTTGTTTTTCTCTGGACTGTTTACGTAGGTCGTAATTTTCGAAGGTTCTTCTCGTTAAATTCAATTTACATGCGAACTTAACACTTTACCGACAGGTCGTCGATTAATCGACTTTTTGTCTCCAATGCTTACGGTAGCTTATAATGGCAACCGAGCATTTATTATTTAGTACTGAAGTACTAGTTAGTCTGTTCTGTAAGTTTTCACATTTTTATACCATGTTAACAAACTCAATGTTCACCATATATAAAAAAGATGCCACGTGCGATAGTAAGTCAACCCAACCCAACTCAAGCATTTATTTACCAGCTGGTTTATTCAGTAAGCTCACATATTTTTATACCATTTTACAAAAACTCAATGTTCATCATGTATAAAAAAGATGTCCCATGCGACAATTAACCGAAACAGAACCGATGCCCAACCAAATCTGCGCCCGGTGAAAAGCGCATGGGATGTTAAATTTTTACCAGTCCGTAAAGTGTTAAAAAATCTGCGACAATCTGATCGATCAAATACACAATTAGAAAAAAAAAAACAACTTCTCACTACGACGTGAAGAATCATTGTATGCACCGTAAAAAAAATGATCTTTCTCCTTTCACCTAAGATCCGTTAATGAACGAGTAGACTTAAGGACGAGTAAAAATCTAGGACATCGTATCCTTGAAATCTTGGCGTGGTTGTTTGCGATTGATACAGAAGGGTGGGGCTTCGCGAATGTAAAGTGTACACGTTCGATCGTTAAGTATCTCCCAAACAAGAAGATGCTTAATAAATGTTCTTCTCTATTCTATTCTTCTTCATTGGACACAAGGAACTGTTGAAAATTTTTCAAAATTATCACGAGGCGTGCGTGCGATTCGTTCGTACGCTGGAATCGTGCCAAAAAGGTCGCATATACAAAATCCAAGCTCGAACTGCGTTTTCTCTGAGCACCATGCATTTCCTTTCTGCAAGCGCGATGCAATTGTTCTTGGCACTTATATATCGAACGGTGTCTATATATTCCGTGGTCTTGCGTAATGGAAAAACTAAATGCGCGGAGATGCGACATCGTAAATCTGTCCCGCGTGTACGGACAGTGGCGTGTGTCAACTGCGAAGGCAATAATGAAAAAAGAAAATGCCATCACGACGTGGTACCGCTTGAAAGTTGCATTTTACGCGGCGCGTTTTGCATCTCAAATTGGCTCCTCCGCTTATTAGAGGCTTTAATTCCGATGTAAGTCGCGAGTGCGTTAAGAAACGGTAATTGTTCTCGTGAGAGGTATAATTCTGATGCGCTTAACGTCACCGGGAAGATTGTTAGGTATTTAAAATTGCAAATGGTAAAATAAAAATGTTAATTATCCAGTTGAACGAGTGAAATGATTTTATTAATGATAACGACGAAGAAATTCTCCATTCCGTTTTTATTATTATTATTTGAGCCGTTCAGTGTACAAATCGATTAACTCCGTAAATTATATTCAAAATTATGTTACAAATATAAAAAGTGCTTCGATGCTTAAATTTATGAAAAATGCAGAAAGTCGAGTTAATCGATTTGTCAACTGAGCGACTCATTTGATGGGTTTAAATGTGAAATTCTGTTTATAAAAAAATTGTTTAGAAATCTAGGATCAAGGATTTCAATCCTCTGTTGTTTAAGAAATTTCCAATTTAAATTCTTCGGTGTTTTGTAAAATTGGATAAGAAGAAAATGTTTCGATAAAAGAACCTTCGTTGAAACGATACTTCACGATGTACGAAGATGAACCGGATAAGAGGAGAGCAGCTGACTTTGGTAATGCGGTTCCTTGTGCCTGCAGCTGATCTGGCACGAAGGACATCCGCGACAAAGAGGTCGACTGGTGGCCTACCGGTGATCAATTAACGCTCTTCTGCCAATTGCTCGGCAAGAGATACGCGTGTGTCGTTCGTAGAATTTTATATCGCAATCGTCTCTGTCTCTCTCTCTTCTTTACTCGGTGGATGCTACTGTTAGTGCTTAGGAAAGTTTACGTTTAAGTTGGCCTCACTTTTGTTAGTTTAATATAGCGCGCGTACTTTTTTCGAATTATTGATTTATTCCGTGCTCATTCGTTATTAATTTAAGTTAAGTTTAGCTTAGTTATTTTATTATATTACGTTCCTATTCTTGTATGCACTTTCTGTTAGATTCATATGGGACATTGTCCCTGAACGCTAATAAACCTATCTATATTATTATTAGCATTCAACTAATAGGTTTAATATTTTAAAAATCATGCAATAAAGGGTTAATAAAACAGTGTCTCATCTAACAAGGGTCGCTTATGGTTTTAACTATCTATCTGTCTATCCCACTCTCTCTGTGTTTCTCACGTCTTATAACTTAGCAGAACAAAATGAGCGGAATCAATTCTAATTAATATTTTAATCCGTTGCTCATTTTTTACTCAAAAGTTGCTACAGAGAAAAACTTGCTGCTCCATTAGATTTTTTTAAAACACACGTTCCTCTAACGAAAGATTCTCATATCGCTCATTCTCTTCCGCTAACTTATAGGACGTGTGTTTCTCTCTCATCAAGACAAAAAAAAAATACGAAGTCACCAACGAGAATTTAATTTCACCACTAACCAAATTCCATTAAAAAGAAGACCCTAGAATTAATGTTCTCGGCCAATGGATTCTATCGAGAATAAATTAACAAATTACGAGGACACCTCGTCCAGTCTATCCTCATAGTCTCCTTTCCCTTGTTGCCTCTGGAAGGTAGGTCAAGCGAGTTTATTTAAATTCTAGAAGACATCTCGTAAACTTTCCGTCCTCGGACGAATCTGAAATGCGGATCTCACGTGATATCGTACAACATCGCTCACTCGTGGCTTCGGTGCGGCATAAAGAAATTTCTCTACGCGTACACCCGTAAGATCGTATCATCGTGGACGCGCGTGGTAGCTGAGAGACCGCGCGGCGAGTTTTCTGCGGTTCATTTGCGATCCCACGAGCAACCGCGCGGATCCTGCCACTCCCATTATCGCGGGACGCGCATAAACCCGTGCACTTCTTTCGCCTTCGCGCCAAATTCTCTTCTCCTTACTTCTGCTCCTTCGTGGAATATGATTCGTGAGATTTGCAAGTGCGTTTTAAATTTTTTTCTCGTAGAAAAGAAAAAGTGAAAGAGAGAACACTCGAGCATATATAATTAATAGAATTTGATATAAACGTCTTTTAATGTTAAAACCATAAACGACCCTTGTTAGAAGAAACACTGTTTTATTAACCTCCTAATGCATGATTTTTGAATAAATTTATCAGTTAATTTTTATTTTACCATTTGCGATTTTCGTGTATTTCTTCGTTGATTGTGTTTCTTATGATATTGTTAACACATTGCGCTCGGCCATTTTGTGTCGGTGCATTATGATTGGAGCGGGTAATTTTTTGAAAAATGTGCGTGAATTTGCAACATGTGTCGGTGATTGTGAAAGTGGTCTAAGTCAATAATTTCGAAAAATTAATTTTTCTGTTTACGTGGCGTTATTGTCACCTATACGATTCAAATACGGAATGATTTGTGAACGAAACTTCTCTGACTTAGACCACTTTTACAATCAGCGGCGCATATATTACTAAACCGTATAGCTTTATTTACCTGGTTCTACCACCCATTAGTAAAAAACGTATAACTACGTGACCCATGCTCTACTCACAGTTTGCGAAAAACATATTTCTATGTGTTTCGACAACAATGTGTTAATCCTTTTGGTACGAGAGGATTATTCGTTGTGATGCTCCTGCTGTAAGAGTTAATTGAGAACTGTGCTTAACCCTTTAATGCATACTGTTGCAGAAATAGAACATTGCAAATTATGCCTCTTATTAGTAGTATTTGTGTAATGAGTATCATTCAATGTATCATATTGATGTGATAATGAGATATTTCTATTATATTACTCTTTCACTCCTGTACACTATAGACTAGTATATGTGACAAAGAAATGCATCCTACTTGCATTTAACTGATAGGTTTAATATTTTAGAAATCATGCATTAGAGGGTTAATAAAACAGTATTTCTTCGAACAAGGATCGTTTATGGTTTTTAACATTAAAAGGCGTTTATATCAAATTCTATTAATTATATGCTATTAAATATATATAAATATAATATATATAATAAATCTATTAAATATATGCTCGCGTACCGAAAGGGTTAAATTAAAGAAACCCGGATGTTGCGTGAGGAAAAATCGTCGGAAAAAGAAAAACTTCACGGCCTCGGTCTGCCCTCGCGAATTCTTCCGCTTCTCTCGCACGGAAATTACGAAATAGCCCCTGCATTCAATTATCCACCGTATACCCCAAGAAGATTCTCAAGCGAAACACAGACGTGCATGCCACTTTTTCTTTCAAGCCGAATTCGTTTCACTTCCTTGTGAGAAAAATTCTTACGTAAATCGCGCCAATGTGGATCTCATTGCTTGGCACGAGACGAGAAAGAAAGTTCCGAAGAGAGATAGGCGTGTAACGAAAATCACGAGGCTTCGTCTTGACGTTGGAAAATGCATCGTTCGAGAGACGAAGGAGAGAGAGAAAAAAAAGAATTTTCACGATTTATTTATAATCAAGGCCTCGACCGGTTGCTACCATATAGGCGGCAAAACTGAACGAGCGTCCTTGCGCAACCTTCGCTTTTCGACGCGCGCGCGGCGTCGGTCAAGAACGACGTCTGCGAACACCCGCGCGCAACTTCCTTTTCGATGTCCTACACCAGTGATGGCGTACCTTTGACCGGTGGGTCAGATACTAACCCACGCAGGTTTTTTTAACACTTTCAGTGCCGTGATTGTAAAAATGTGACCGAACACGGTTTTTCATGTAGCATCGGTGACCACCGGAAAAATGGTTTAAAAAGTGATTGTACTAATCACAATTTACAGCATTTTAAAAGATTACATGTTAACACTTTGACTGCCACGATGGTGATATGTGACTACAAATTATGTTTCCTGTGGCACCACGGCGGTCATCGATGACCTCCAGAAAAATTATTAAAAGAATGATTATGCTAATTGTAATTTACAGCATTTTAAAAGATTACATCTTAACACTTTGACTGCCACGATGGTGATATGTGACTACAAATTATGTTTCCTGTGGCGCCACGGCGGTCATCGATGACCTCCAGAAAAATGATTAAAAGAATGATTTGACACTTTGACTGTCACGATGGTCATATGTGACCGGCCACGGTGGTCACTGATGACCTCCAAAAGAATTATTAAAAGAAATGATTATACTAATCGTAATTTACAGCACTTTAAAAGATCATATGTTAACACTGATTGTCATGATGTTAAAAATGTGACCGGCCACGGTGTTTCCTGTGGCGCCACGGTGGTCGCCGATGATCTCCACAAAAATAATTAAAAAAGTGAATATACTAATTACAATTTACAGCACTTTAAAAGATCATATATTAGCAAAAAAACACATACAAAAAATGCAAAGTGACGCGCCTTCTCAAGAAGGTTCACCATTACTACCCTACGTCGAGCAATTCGATCGAGAATGACCATTCGTTTCTCACCGGCACTGCAATTGCACTCATTGCGAGAGAATCGAGAACACACTTCGATTCACCTGTTGATTCTTGCAATTAAAATCCACCTGTTTACCTCACTTCGCATTTACGTTCTCGTTCTTATACGGACACGCTTCGCGAAAAAATCCTTGGTAAATGGTGACAAAGCGAGGGCGGTGAGCAAAGTTGAAGTCTCGATTCTTACTGGAAAGATCGAAATTTTTTAATGAAACTTGACTTTTCGAATAGACCTCATCTTCCTGATTAGGACAATACACATATATCATTAGAGGGTACGGTGTATAATTCCAAAGAAAATCGATCCAAACGTTGCCAATCGATAAGAAAGATTCGCATGCAAAAACTTTTGGAGCGATTTTCTCCAGAACCATGTACTGCACACTCTAATTATGTATATTGCGGTAACGAAGAAGGAGAGATCTTTCAGAAAAATTAAGTTCCATTCAAAAATTTTGGTCACAAGATTCTTGAACAAATGCTCTATAGGCACTTGACTACAGCCTTTGCAAAAAGCGAATGAAACAAAAGTTCTCTTTAACATTAAACCTACCAAAGATTTCTTCCATATGAGGATTTCTCTTGTTAATCGATCATTTAACCTACTTTCGGTAGCTTTAGTGTTAATTTTATTTTCACATACTTCGTTATTAGCGAATTGCAAAGTGAACGATGAAAGGATCGTAACTCGATCGCTTTCATTTTCTCTTCGATATTGTCGAGAACGTCAAATGGCGTAGTACGACTAACTGCAATAAATTTCAATAAATTTAAATAAATTCGTTCCTGTGGAGAGCAACGGTACGAGTAACGAGTGGTGAGTGATGCGTTTCTCAGAATGGAGAACGAGAGCACCACCTCCGCCATCATCATCGCCATAATCATAATCATCATTGCTGCCGTCGCCACAACCGCGACTTTCAAGATGCAACGTGCATTAGAATGAGCCGCGTGAGTCACATCGTGAGAGGAACGGACGAAAGAGAGGCATGAATTAACGTAAGCAGAAACGAGGGAAACTTCGTTTCGAGAAATTAAGCGGAGCAGCCGGTACCCCGTCTCACATTGGGTTCTACGACCTTTCGTAGTAAAGATGACTGTGAGCAGAGAAAAATTGATTCATTTACGAGCTGCAGCCAGAATGAAACATCAGCCGACATCAGGATTAACAAGAGGATTAGTAGAAAAGTATTAACTGATCTTTGTATCTTTTTTTTTGCTTCGTTTAGAATGATAAAAAATTTATTGCTATAATTAAAATTTGTTCCACGTTATTAGATGCGTGAGCAGAGAGAAATTTATTAATCCACGAGCTGCAGACAAGAGGATTAGTAGAAAAGTATTAACCGATCTTTTTATATTTTCTTTTTTTGCTTCGTTTAGAATAATAAAATCTTTATTGTTGTAATTAAAATTTCTTCCACGTTACTAGATGCAGGAATAAAAATATTATCGATGGTAAAAGTGAACTTCCCATCAGTAATCTAATTTTTCAGTTTTATTTTTTCTAAATAGAGCCGAATTCCTGCTTAGAACTTTTTCTATTGTAGAAAAGTATCGATCGATTTTTATATTTTTTTTTGCTTCTTCTAGAATGATAAAATATGTATGGTTATAATTAAAGTTTCTTCCACGTTACTAGATGCACGAGTAAAAATATTATCGATGGTAAAAGTGAACTTCCAATCAGCAATCTAATTTTTCAGTTTTATTTTTTCTAAAGAGAGCAGAATTTTTGCTTGGAAGTTTTTCCAATGCTCACTTTCGCAAGAGCGAAAGATTTTCTCTTTTTACATTTTTCTGAGAAATGTAAGAGGTGGGAAAAGATGGAAAATGCGAGGATCCGCGAGATGGCAATAATCTTCTCCAGAGCAAATATTGAAGCAGACTGCAGACGCACGGGTGGATCGATTTCCGTCGGGCGAGATTACTTTTTTTATCAAACGACCAACCGAGGTGACAATTTCACCATTGGCTTCTTCGTCGTACAGAAGAGAATGTCTACGTATATTTGATACGATAGTTCGATATTTGCCAATCGAACGAGCCCTCGTGCTATAATAAAGAAAATAAATGAAAGTGCTTTCGTGATTTCCTCGACAATCGATCAATGCGAAGGTCGATTCCGTCGATGATACCGAGATTGTCTCCTTCGAATATGAGATTTCGAGAATACGAGGATCTCGTTACTTTCGTCCTCTTTTCATCGCGCCGGTGTCACGCGAGAAATGGGAGTGCGGTGTCCAAGAGTGCTTCCTGGTTTCGGGACAAGGAGAAATTAATTTCGCTCCATCCTGCGCTGACGCACGTTTGACGTCATTATAGTGGAAGAAAGTAGAGTGGGCTCGTGAAACGATTGATTTATAACCAGCTCTTGCCTGCTTCCGATCGGATTTGAAAGTGAGCTTCGTACTAGTCGAAGTATCCTTGCGAATTTCGAAACGTCCGTTAATTAATTCGGATTCATTTGGAAATTTCAATTGGTTTTGGAAAGAAGAATTATCTTTTACCGTTGATATCATCTCAAATGTTCTTCTCGTATTGCCAAATCTATCGATAATTAACATTATTCTGTATTAAAGAAAAATAATCTACAGTCCCTCCTCGACTCCAAAAATGCCTGCAACAAGATCACTTTGAATTTTCTTATTTTCTTCAAATAGAAAGATTCTCTTGAGAATCGTTTAGAAAATTCACTTGAAAAAAATCTACAAGCCGAGGATGAAAAGTCTTCCAAAATAATTCTAACGAGCCTCGACGAAATTATTTGTCACTGCTGGCATAATTTGAATATGTCTTTTCTCTTATTACCAAATTCATCGACAATCAACATATTTCCTTATTAAAAAGAAAAATCTACAGCCCTTCTTGATCGACTCCAAAAATTCCTGTAACAAGTCCACCGTGAATTTTCTTATTTTCTCCAAATAGAAAGATCCTCTCGAGTGCCATCCCATCAAATCCACCGAAAGATAAAAAAATATATTCATCTAAAAAATTCATATAAAAAAAAATCTATAATCCGTGAATGAAAAGTCTCCCAAAACAATACCACCAAACCTCGACAAAATGATTTGTCACCACTGACATAATCTAAAATACCCTTTCTCCTATTACCAAATTCATCGACATTTAACATATTTCCTTATTAAAAAGAAAAATCTATAGCCCTTCTTGATCGACTCCAAAAATTCCTGTAACAAGTCCACCGTGAATTTTCTTATTTTCTCCAAATAGAAAGATCCTCTCGAGTGCCATCCCATCAAATCCACCAAAAGATAAAAAAAATATATTCATCTAAAAAATTCATATAAAAAAAATTCTATAATCCGTGAATGAAAAGTCTCCCAAAACAATACCACCAAACCTCGACAAAATGATTTGTCACCACTGATATAATCTAGGATACCCTTTTTCTTATTACCAAATTCATCGACATTTAACATATTTCCTTATTAAAAAGAAAAATCTATAGCCCTTCTTGATCGACTCCAAAAATTCCTGTAACAAGTCCACGGTGAATTTTTTATTTTCTCCAAATAGAAAGATCCTCTCGAGTGCCATCCCATCAAATCCACCAAAAGATAAAAAAATGTATTCATCTAAAAAATTCATATAAAAAAAAAATTCTATAACCCGCGAATGAAAAGTCTCCCAAAACAATTCCACCAAACCTCGGCAAAATGATTTGTCACCACTGACATAATCTAAAATACCCTTTCTCTTATTACCAAATCTATCGACAATTAACATAATTCCTAATGGAACTCTTAACTCCAAAAATTCCTGCAACAAGTTCACCCTAAATTTTTCAATTCTCCCCAAACAAGTAGATGCTTCCAAGTGTCCCATCGAATCCACCGAACGATAAAATAAAATCGATCCCACTCAAGGCTCGATACGATCGCGACACTCAGGAGGCACAGAAAGGATGCACTATGAAAGGGCAAGCAGCTTGGTGCATGTGTTTCGCATCAGATCAACGGATTATTCCGGATCGAAGCTGGCTGTGAGAGAGAGACTCTGGAACCGTCTAGAGAATCAATGGCGGCTATTTTGAGAGATTCTCGGCCGACGTCGTCTTCGTCGTGTTGCTGGTGGGTCTCGTCGAGAACGTTCCCGAGACTACTGCCCGTTCGTGCGAGGACAGAGCTGAGAAGAAGACGAATAAGAAGAAGAGAGAAACTGTTCCTCTCTTATTCTCACGACCACTTCCCTTTCCGTATGACTTTGGCAGATGCACGTTGCACTCCGATGCCACTCGAGGACCACTGAAGTACGAAGTGTCTTCACCGAATGAAGATTCTCCTCATGATGGAGTTTGCAGAAGCACAGGTCCAATAGTTCTCTCTCGAAAGAACTGAAGTACAAAGTGTCTTCACCAAATGAGAATTCTCCTCATGGAGTCTTTTCTCTCTTTGCAGAAGCACTATTCAATAGTCTGACTACCCAATAGTCATTTCGAAAGAAGTGAAGTACGAAGTGTCTTCGTCAAATGAAAATTCTCCTCATAGAGTCTTCGCTCTCTTTGCAGAATCACAGATCCAATAGTCATTTCCAAAGAACTGAAGTACGAAGTGTCTTCGCTAAATGGAAATTCTCCTCATAGAGTCTTCGCTCTCTTTGCAGAATCACAGATCCAATAGTCATTTCCAAAGAACTGAAGTACGAAGTGTCTTCGCTAAATGGAAATTCTCCTCATAGAGTCTTCGCTCTCTTTGCAGAAGCACAGATCCAATAGTCATTTCGAAAGAGCTGAAATATGAAGTGTCTTCACTAAACGAAGATTCTCCTCATAGAGTCTTTTCTCTCTTTGCAGAAGCACAGATCCAATAGTTCTTTCGAATGAACTGAAATACGAAGTGTCTTCGTCATATAAAGATTCTCCTCATAGAGCCTTCTCTCTCTTTGCAGAAGCACAGATCCAATAGTCATTTCGAAAGAACTGAAGTACGAAGTGGTTTTGCCAAATGGAGATTTTCCCTACGGAGTCTTCTCTCTCCTTGCAGAAGCACAGATCCAATAATTATTTTGAAAGAACTGAAATACGAAGTGTCTGCACCAAATGAAAATTCTCCTCGTGGAGTCTTCTCTCTCTTTGCAGAAGCATAGATCCAACGAAAGAATGATGTTTATTTCCAAAAAGAGAAAAAACAGTTTCCTATTCTATTCTATGAAGCTGGATTATTTTTAATTGGGTTTGATTTTTCGTTTTTCACTTGTTCTCCTTAGTGTCGTGTGAGTCTTGCTTAAAATCTGATCTCGATTGAGATTAATAAATTAATAATTTTAATAGTAATATCGTGTGAATATTCTGATAAGGAGAATGATCACTGTGGGAAGTATCCTTGTTTGTAATTCGCAGAAGTCGACAGATACGTCTGACTAAATTCGCGCAATCAACCTGTGCGTTAGATGCATCGCAACGTTCTAAAAAGAGATTCGCTCGAGATTTGAGCCTTTGACAATCTTGCCAGGTGTCTACGACTTGCCAAGTCCGAGGGTCTAGTTGCCACTCATCGAAGACGTTCACCTTCTTCGAGGACTATCATATTTGTACCTAGAAGTAATTTTTCCAAGACGTTATCAAGTTTTTCAACAAGTATTTGTAAACCTTCACAAATCTATAGTCGATTCTTACTCAATTTTAAATATTTCTACACTCGTTGATACTTTTCTATGACTATTTTTTTCGTTATTAGCACTCTCATAGTTATAAGAACCCGTACCAAATTCTCTATTCTCTTGTGGAAGATGACTTTTTACATCAATTTTTTTTCGTTTGTCTAAAATATAAATTTCAAACGTATCATTGGTCTAGAGTTCTGCGCAAATGTGCCAAATTCTTCGGTAAACACGCATACGCAGAGATTCAATTAAACACAATCTTTCAGAGACACGAATGCAGATAATCAAGAAGCCACCTTCGTCTCTTCTTTTTCTTCTTCTTCTTTCGGGGCAAGAAGATTCACGAGGGGCCAGTTCGAGAGAGACTTTTTGCAAGGAGAAAGAAAGAGAAAGTGCACCATTTGGTGGTCGTTGGCCACCGAGTGGTACAGAAGCTTTAAGTCATCTTTCCGCGGGCATTTAGCAACAAACACACTTTATTTCTGGGTGGCTCGCCCTTCTTCTCGCTTCGGATTTTCTTTGGCACCCCAATAAACGGTTCTTCTTCCACTTTGCCGCCCTAATTCTTCGACTTCTCTCTCTCTCTCTCTCTCTCTCTCTCTCTCTCTCTCTCTCTCTCTCTCTCTTTCGCTCTCCCTCTCTCTCTCTCTCTTTCGCTCTCCCTCTCTCTCTCCGTCACCTTAATTTTCTTTCCTTCCTCGGGATAAGTGCCCAAAATTAAATACATCCACGTCGTTCCATCTGTGGTCTACTTTTCCGTGAGAAATAAACGTTTACGAGAGAAGAACATTCAACCTCGACAATTTTCTCTTCATCTCTCCGAAAAATGCCCAAAATTAAATGGACCGTTTATTTTGAAAGTGGTATAAGTCGATTTTTTTAAACAAATGAGATATCACATAGTTTGTGATTAATTCAGTGTAAATTTTTTATTTATAACTAGTTAATTTTTTTTTAAATGTACTTAGACCACTTTCAAAATAAATACATCCGCGTAGTTCCGCCTGCAGTCTACTTTTCTGTGAGAAATAAACGTTTACGAAAGAAAAACATTCAACCACGACAATTTTCTCTTCATCTCTCCAATAAATATGCCCAAAATTAAATACATCCACGTAGTTCTACCTGCATTATATCTCTCTCTAAAAAATAAACATTTACGATAAAAGAACATTCAACCACAACAATTTTCTCTTCATCTCTCCAATAAATACCCAAAATTAAATACATCCACGTAGTTCTACCTGCACTATATCTCTCTCTAAAAAATAAACATTTACGATAAAAGAACATTCAACCTCGAAATTTTCTCTTCATCCCTCTGATAAATATGCCCAAAATTAAATACATCCACGTAGTTCCGCCTGCACTATATTTCTCTCTAAAAAATAAACATTTACGATAAAAGAACATTCAACCACGACAATCTTCTCTTCATCTCTCCAATAAATATGCCCAAAATTAAATACATCCACGTAGTTCCACCTGCACTATATTTCTCTCTAAAAAATAAACATTTACGATAAAAGAACATTCAACCTCGACAATTTTCTTTTCCTCCCTTTCCACCACACCACCCTTCTTTTTCTCTTCTCACCGCAGAGGATCAACAGCGAATTTCTCCACTGCCATCCTCACTCTCAATATCCTTACCCCTCATCCTCTCCATCCCTCTTCTTTCTCTCCTTCCTTCATTTTACCTTCTCCACCCCTCGTTTCGACCCTATCCAACGGACCCTTCTCTGGCCCACGGGTAGAGTACTCGGAACTACGCAGTCGAACCGCACACGCACGTGGACTCGCCATATTGATCTCATTTTAAGCATCGAAACGGCACACCGTACCAGCCCTATCTTGCTTCTGGAACGGAAGGGTGGCTTTCGAACGATGCAGCTGCGAGTGGCTTCGATCCTCCACGCGCCAGCATCTCGACGAGAAACGAGTAGAGAATATGAACAGTGTGCAGAAGGTTCGAAGAGAGATGGAGAAGACGTGGAAGGACAAGGAGAAAATTAATACCCTTCGACGTTGGTGGCCCTTTTCGGCGACCTTCGTCGAGGTACTCCGAGAGGTACTCTCTCCAAGGCCTCTTCGAGAGACTCTCCTGTGTCTCACAATTGGATGCACGCCAGTGCACAAGAATTGTTTCGCTTTAAGGTGAAGGAGATAATGCTCGTGGTGGAAGTGTGCAAGGGTAAACGAAAGGGTTTAATGGGATTTGCGGCAGGGAAGCTCTCGTTCGTTACGATTAATTGATATTTGCGGTGTTACTGAAGCATTGGGTGGCACCGTGTAATTTGTTTCGTTTTGTTTGAGATATTCTTTAGTTTACGGAGAAATTGGGTTTGATTTCTCGTAAATTCTGGGATGAAGCTTGCTGTCGTTCGTAGGGATTAATTGAGAATTGGTATTTGTGGCATCGAGAATTTAGTTTTGATTTCTCGTAGATTGTAAAATGAAGCTTGGTCTCGTTTGTAGCAATTAATTGATATTTGCGGTTTTGCTGGAGCATTGGGTGACACCGTGTAATTTGTTTCGTTTTGTTTGAGAGATACTTTAGTGCTCGTGCGTTCGTAGATAATTTGTGTTTGATTTCTTGTGGATTCTGAGATGAAGCTTGCTCTCATTCGTAGGGATTAATTAAGAATTGGCATTTGTGGCATCGAGAATTTAGTTTTGATTTCTCGTAGATTATAGAATGAAGCTTGCTCTCGTTTGTAGCAATTAATTGACATTTGCGGTTTTACTGAAGCATTGGGTGGCATCGTGTAATATTTTTTGTTTTGTTGAGAGATTCTTTAGTACTAGTGCGTTTACAGAGATTTTGGGTTTGATTTCTCGTAGATTCTAGGATGAAATTCGCTTTCCTTCGTGCTTATCTGAAAAATTAGTACGTGTCTATGGACGATAATTAGTTTGAATGAAGGATCGAATCGAGAATATTTTTATAGAAATAAAAATAAATATTATCGACGCTTACTCAAAGCTTCGCAATCGACTCTTTCTCTCTTCTTGAAAAAAGAAAGCTCGTCTCAATTTTTAAGGAATCGTTCGCTTAAACTCTTTCGCGCTATCTCCCACGATATCTCGGAACTACGCACATTTGCCTCGCGCAAAAGGAAACAAGCTACCTCTGGAGAATATCGCGTGCACAATCATCCGAAAATATGACAAAATTCTTTTGTGCCTGAGAGAGATCAAAAACGAACAAATGATCGCCGTAATTTTATTTTTCCAAGACTTCTCGACAATTGGACTTTTCTTCTCCTCGTTAAAAAAAAATCTTCTCGCGCTCAGGTGAGCTGAATTTCTCTTTGGAAAATTCTTTCATACTGAAGACACATTCAGAGAGAGAGAGAGAAAGAAAAATCGTCAGCAAGAATTTCAATTCGAAGAATCCCTCACACAATCGACAATAATAACGAGACAAAAGATTCATCCGAGCAAGAGATTTTTGCCTCTGGAGAATCTTACTCCTGCTCGGCTTGTTTCGTAAATTCAAAGACGCGCGCGTGAGCAGCGTGAAATTTCATTTTCACGGGTTTCGCCTCCGATAATCCTCCGGCGCAGTCATCGCTCCCCGTTCAATTCCACGTTCGTTAGTCCGTCCGTGTCAATCGCGTCTCTCTCCACGAGCGACTTTCACCGCTCGTTATTCCCCTCTTTAAACCTTCTCCACGACTTTTCCACTCGTTCGATTTGCACGCGCACTGAAATATGCACCCTGCGCCTCACGAGATTTAGAAATGGATCTTACGATTTTCAGGTTGATTTATTGCAAATCAAATTGGAACGCTTCGAAATCCGATAAATTCATCCGTAGAGAATTTTTCTTTTATTTTCCTTTTTTTATTAGTGTACTTTGGAAATTCTGACGACACGATTAACACGTTCCCTGTGAAATGTACCATTTTCAGTACACGGTAAAATTCGTACACCAAGTTCAACTTTTTAAATTCAAAATATTAGAATCTAAAAATTAATCGTTATCGTTATTTTATACGATGTAATGATGTTTACAACACTGTTTGAGATATATACCGATAATGATACAAATATATGGACTGTTTATTTCGAAAGTGGTGTACGTCGATTTTTTTTAAAAAAATCAGATATCACATAATTTGTGATTCATTCGGTATAAACTTTTGATTTATAACTAGTTAATTTTTTGATTTTTAAATGGACTTGCACCTGCAAAATAGATGGTCCATATACTTTCTCTCATAAACACAAAAAAGAAAGTGTTTATTCAAAATTAGTAAATTTGTTACAGTGTATCGAAAACAGTACACGTGGCTAGGAAATGGCATCTATCGATCAACAACTTGGCAAGGAACGTGTTAAGTGAACGTAAATTTCAATGAAACGTTAAAACACTCGTTTCTTAAAAACAATGCCATTTAGGTGCACCGACGTACCCCGAGAGGGTGCTATTGACGCAGGTGCCACATATTTTCATTAATAAAACTGCGCTCTCTCGAAACTGTGAATTTCACAGTTTGTTCCGTATCGACTCGGATGCTTTAATACTGAAACTACCAAAAGGAGGTCAAATGACTCCATTTCCACAGGAAATCTTCATAAGAAAAAAATCTTCGATAGATTTAGCGTCAAGTGCACTGATCTAATGACGATTTTAAATTCGATCAAGAACATTGGAAGAATTTGCTTAGAAAGTATCTTCTTCGAAAGAAAGATATCGCGTACTATCTTTGCTTATCGTGACAACGTATCGAAATACCACCGAATGCTGTCTCACGTGCTCCTTTGTACGCACGCGCGAAAAAAGATCGGAGTGATTGGTCTCATTACGTAATTCCAAGTATCCTCGAGTATACTTTTGAACTGTAGGCCCGATCGAATTAATTATACTTGGCGAGTATGAAGAACGTGGAAACAGTTTTTACGACTACTTATCATTCCGCTCGCATGAAAGGATACTTCGAACATTCCTGTGATTCGAATCGACAAATACTCGAATAAATTTGGTGGTCTCTTTGTTCTTAGTATTTTATTAGACAGTTTCCTAGAAGATTTGTAATTTTTTATGTAGAAGGTTTTGTAATTTTAATCGTTTTTGTTTCTGTTACTGATCCTCCTAACAAGGTATATTTTATATTCGATTATTCGAGCTGATCTGGAGCTTTTATAAAAATTTTCGGATGATCCGTGGAATTTTTTATGCTTCTACCAGACACCGTAAAAATCCAAAACATTCCAAATTCAATTCTTCTTTCTTTTTCTTCTTCCATTCAGTCTCTGTCGAAAATCTCTCTCAGATGGTCTTGCTCCTAATTCTTTTTCAACCCTCTACCTATAACTCTCCTAATCCATCTAGGACGATTACCTTAATCCCTAATTCTCGTCTAGTTTATTTTAACTCACAATTTTTACCTAGTTAAAACAAAAAAATCCTTCACAATCCTTCACAAAGGTCCACGTTAACATTTTCGATTCGCTCTCACCTGGTGTTCGCGTACCTCCTCGAATTTTCACTAACACCAAAGCTACCAAAATCATATCAAATGACTGATTAATCCATTAAGTACCAATGTTCCCATTTGGGATTACTCAAATTTTATCGATTTTTTATGTCTATTATTGCGTATATTTTTTAATAAATATACTTAACCCTATAGAAAAAAGTTGGTACTTAATGGGTTAACAAGAAAAATTCCTATATGGAAAAAATCTTCGGTATAGTTAGTATTAACATATTGTTAACCGGTCACGAGTTTACGTGGCCAAACGTTGGTCGTAGTTAACTCGTGTCTGCATGTACATTATCTACTTTAATCTGCGAGTGTAATCCCAGAGCAATATAGAATATTTAAATAATACTTCTAGAAATATACATAGAAAGAATAATCGTGGACAAGAGTTATCTTCTGAAATATTTTCAAATTTCTTTTCAATTTATTCTCAAATTAATTGGCCTCATTGCATAATTCCAAATTTACAAATTTCTTTTCAATATTAAGTAAAAATAATGTTCTATTGTAATTTTCCATTAATTTGCGAAACCCGCGACAATATAGAATATTTAAATAATACTTCTAGAAATATACATAGAAAGAATAATCGTGGACAAGAGTTAGCTTCTGAAATATTTTCAAATTTCTTTTCAATTTATCTTATTACATAATTCTTCAAATTATGAAACTTTCAAATTTTTTTTCGATATTGATTCAAAATAATATCGATTATAATTTTCCATTAAAAGAAAACTTTCCACTCACTCCAATTATTCTTTCTCTCGTTCCTAATCTCCGTTTCAATTCCTCTTCCATTCCATCTCCTCGTTTCTCTCCCTCTTCCAACCATCTGGCCACATCTCCTAATCACTTCTCCTCCTCGTTCGCGCTTCTATCACTCGATTTTCTTCGTCTCGGCGTCGCGACGCCTCGCACGCTTCGACAGACGGTGGTTGGTCGGCGAACGGCGCACGAGAGTCGAGTCGTGCCAGGAAAGCATAAAGGGAGCGCCTTTTCTCCTCCTCTTAGCCTGGTTCGCGACGGATGCGCTCGCCAGGCGTATATTTTAAGTCGCGAAGCACGTGTCCACGAGCAAGTGGCGAAGCTCGCGCGAGTTCGTT
Source organism: Tiphia femorata (assembly GCA_944319695.1). Taxonomy (NCBI): domain Eukaryota; kingdom Metazoa; phylum Arthropoda; class Insecta; order Hymenoptera; family Tiphiidae; genus Tiphia; species Tiphia femorata. The sequence continues at coordinate 8,179,658 of OX090899.1, forward strand.
AAAGTAGGCCCACTTCTCGCGAGTCTTGTCCCCGAATTTCAAAAGACGTGGAAGAAGAGAAGGAGAAAGGGGAGAGGAGAATAGGTGAGGAGAGTTCGCCGAACCGATCGCTCGATGCTGAAAAGCGGATCGTGTCGTCAAAGCGTGTACGAATGTGAATGATAAAATATAGGAGGAGCATGGGTGTACATCGTGGAGTGAAGAACGTCAAAGGACAGAGTGCTTTGAGTCGCAATTTTCGTAAGAGGATTTAAAGAAGAGCGTGTTGGAGGTCCTGAAATTATCAAGAAGAACGCAACAGAGGTCCTGGAATTATCAAGAAGAATGCAACAGAGGTCCTGAAATTATCAAGAACGCAACAGAGGTCCTGAAAATTTCAAGAAGAATGCAACAGAGGTCTTGAAATTATCCAGAACGCAACAGAGGTTCTGAAATTATCAAGAAGAATGCAACAGAGGTCCTGAAATTATCAAGAAGAATGCAACAGAGGTCCTGGAATTATCAAGAAGAACGCAACAGAGGTCCTGGAATTATCAAGAAGAACGCAACAGAGGTCTTGGAATTATCAAGAAGAACGCAACAGAGGTCCTGAAAATTTCAAGAAGAATGCAACAGAGGTCCTGAAAATTTCAAGAAGAATGCAACAGAGGTCCTGAAAATTTCAAGAAGAATGCAACAGAGGTCCTAAAAATTTCAAGAAGAATGCAACAGAGGTCCTGAAATTATCAAGAAGAATGCAACAGAGGTCCAGGAATTATCAAGAAGAACGCAACAGAGGTCCTGAAATTATCAAGAAAAATGCAACAGAGGTTCTGAAATTATCAAGAAGAATGTAACAGAGGTCCTAAAATTATCAAGAAGAATGCAACAGAGGTCCTGAAAATTTCAAGAAGAATGCAACAGAGGTCCTGAAAATTTCAAGAAGAGCGCGTCAATGATCCTCAAGTTTTTCACGAGAATATAAAATTGTTGATGTAATTTTGCATAGAATTATACCGAGAGATGTAATTAAGTACGTTGGAAAAAAATTAGCTATTCTAAAGAGAAGAAAGGAGAATAGGTGAAGAAGCGAGTTCGGCGAACCGATCGCTCCATGCTGAAAAGTAAAGCGTGTCGTCAAAGCGTGTACAAATGGGAATGCTAAAATACAGAAGGAACACGGGCGTACATCGTAGAGTGAAGAACGTCAAAGGACAGAGTGCTTCGAGTCGCAATTTTCAGAAGAAGATTTAACTAAGACCGCATCAATGGTTCTAAAGTTTTCCACCAGGATATAAAGTTGATATAACTTTCGAATGGAATTATACCGAGAGATATAATTAAGCGCGTTGGACAAAAATTAGCGATTTCATATGTACCGTTTATTCTGAAAGCGGTGCAAGTTCATTTTAAAAAAAAAAACAGATATTACATAATTTGTGATTAGTAATACCGTCAAGCTTGAGCCAAGCTACAAATCACTCTGTAAAATTCTTGCAGTAATAAGCGATAATTTTTTGTTTTAAAAATAGACTTGCACCACTTTCAAAATAAACGATCGATACATCCACTCCAAAAAGCAACTCATCGAGATAACGTTACATCCGATCAAATCCTACAATCGCATACACTAAAACGTAATACTCCACTTCTCTTCATTTTTTTTCTTCCCCCTTCACAATCCCAGATCAAAATCCAAGCGGACAATTTTCCCTATTTTCTGCCAGGATATTGGACGTTTCCCTACTGTCATTCAGTCTCGCATTATCGAAACGTGGGGATGAAAGTACTCGAGGGGTGTCTAAGCATCACGCGCCAGCAGAAAACGGGACAAAGAGCAGAAATCCCTGAAATGCCGAAGAAAAGTGGCCCTCGTGCGCATGCGCGAAAGGTCACGTGGTCACCGTCACTGCCATTGGTCGGACCCTTTCGCGTGATAATTACGAGCCTGCAAAGGTCGCAATTTCCGCGATAGAATCGATCATCGGGTGTGGCAAGGTCCTCCACTTTTCTCGAACCGTCGAACAATGTGTCCGTGTCTTCGACGCTCGAGAAATTTATTTCTTAGAAGCAATGAAACTGGGTCGGCAGGTGCGCCAAGTGTCACGTGACCAGGAGTAGATTGTGCGCATGCGCGTCGGGATTTCCCCGCGTGGCGCGAAATTTGACGGACAAATTGACGAATTATAGTCAATTCTGTTTTTCTGTGAAAGATAGAGACCACATAAAAAAAAATATCGTGTAACTTGATAAATTCTTCGCCTGTAACATATTTAAAAAAAAAAGAAGAAACTTTTTTTATGTGATAAATGGAAAAATCGCACAAAAAAGGACCGTATAAACACAGGTTTGACTGTATTTAAATATTTCCCAATTTCGGACAATTGTCAACTATGAATTCTTTTTTCTTTTTACTAGCTTACAACAATGTTCTTTACCTCGATTGTAGTAATATTTCAACAAAAGTTTCTTGAATTATTATTGCGAATGGAAGATGATAGTTAAAATGTACCTAGATTTATTTTTTCTTGACATTTCTTTTCTACTCTGGAAAATAAATTTCGATGGTAAATAAATTCTGTATTTTCGTAGAATTATTGTTGTCGACGATCCGTTGGGTTGAGAGTTCTAACGGTTGAATTTTTTGAGTGGAGAAGAAATTTTGTTGCGAAAGGGCTCGCGGTGTAAGGGAGCAATGAGCGAAAGGGACAAAGGGAAAGGAACAAAGGGCTCTCATCAGGGACACGATTGCCGCTTCCTTCCTCGTGCTATATCATTTGGAGAGAGAGAGAGAAGCGGCAGATGATAATGGCCAGGCTACACTCGCTTCGTTCAGGCCACTAAAAACGTTTCGACGACCTTCCTCGATGAGGTAGACGAGGAAGGGACATTTACGATCTGGGGACTAGAGAGATTGCTTCTTGGGGTGAGAGCCCATTGATCCTCTCCTTGCGAGAAACGAATTTACGAGCGCGAGATTTTCTCGATCTGGGCTCTCGGTATAAAGAGCGTGAGACTTATTTTTTTTTACTTCTCGTTTCGAAAAATACGAATTTTGAGAAATAGGGATTTTGATGGGAAATTTACGACGGACTCTCTGTGTTTATAAAAAAAAAAAGTTACGTAAATTAAACGTATACAATAAAACTACCCGAAATTACTGGTCAACGAGAGGAAGTTTTCTTATAGAAAAAATCTTTGGTAGATTTTTACAGTTAAGGACGTATATAGGTGGAATTTTATTTATGTATTTACGAGCGCGAGATTTTTTCGATCTGGGGCTTCCGTGCTCTCTGTATAAACGCGTTGCGTGAAAAAAAAACATTGTTTTACTTCTCGCTTCGAAGAATTCGAATTTTAAAAAATAGAAATTTTAATGGGAGATTTACGGACTCTCGTGTTTACAAAAAAAAAGGTTATGTAAACCTAACATTAACACACGTTGTTAATCGTTAATCGTTTATCTGTTTCCGGTTTACCGAAAACATGTTTTTTTTTTTTTTTAAATTACATACATATATTTGGAAATATAGATACATTAATAGTCGATATTCCACGCGCTTCTTACGTGTAGATTAAATTTATTATCGATGTACCTTGTACTCGCATATCTCGTGATAATTCCGCGGTGCACGTTCGAACGTCCCGTTCAATTAGAAAGGATATTGCGTAGCTCAATTAATCATTCTTTACAACAGTACCTAATCACAGATAGTAAATCCAGCAAACCTTTATCACCCTCTATGAACACCTTGTCCTTAGTGCACCGATTCCTTTTTCCTTCTTTCTTCAAACTCTCTCAAAATATCACTGTAGTCGTTTCGCGGGTATAACGGTTTAGTAGAAAAAGATAATCGGACACGCACGAGTCAAACCGACGTGGAAATTGGGCCAGTCTAAAAATAAGAAAATTCGACGAAAAGACGCATTCGAATCGTTCGAGAGTGATTAAAAGTAACGCGACCACTCAACACGCGCGGAATCTCAACGAATAATTCACGTCTGAGATTTAAAAACGTCCATGAGGTGAAACGGATCGTCAAGTCTGCACAATCCACCGATAAACAGCGCACACTTCAGTCGTCCGTGATACTCGTCTATACCGTATTTTCATTTCAACGGAATTGAAGCTTTACCCAACCTAACCTAACCTAGAGCAAACACAGTTTCGAAATTGTTTTCGCTTCGAGAATTTGATCGATAACCATATTAAACTATCTCGAGAATCGTACGAAATTCAAATTTCACTGTACTTAATCGTACGTATAACCTAGAAGGTACATCATTTCGAAGGATGTCTTTATCGCGCATATAAATACCAGTAACAATGTGAAATTGTATTTCGAGGACGAAGAACTGTTTACTCACTCTCGAGAAGCCGGCATGACGCTCGAAGGGATCCCTCGTAGTTCTGCTGCTAGGCTCGAAAAAGGATTTATTATCCTCGTCGAACTGCTGCTTGATCTCTTGAAGGAGCTCCTGTCCCGATTTCCCGCGCAATCTGTCACCGAATCTCGGCTTGTCTCGAAAGTAGAATGACATTTCCGTGAAAACGTGCACGCACTATGGAAATTTTCTCACACACCAAGAAACTCGTCGTGTCGCACCTCCTCACGGTTCTGTAATGCAGGGGAAATTAGCTTCTTCGTTGTGTTAATGCCAGTTGTTGCTCTTTTTTTTCTACACCGATTTCAGAAACGCTCCGTTACAACATCCCCGTGCGAAGAGACGCGCACTACTGAAGGCACATGCCCGATGCGCACCGAAGTTCGCCGAAAAGAGTGGCTAAAGCGCATGCGCCACTTACCATTCGTCGCAGCAAAAGTTTTCGGCGCGAAAGCTGCTTTATTATTGGCTAACGTTTGAAAGCCAGCCAATAGAACGACGCGCAATAATGATATTCGTCCCGATTGAATATCGAAACGCGGATTGTATTGCTCAAGCACTGAAAGAGCAAGCGCGTGTAAATATAATCCGTTGCTAATTAAAAGTGAGGATTTTCATTGTTAATTCTCCTTGCAATTTGATTGGATAATACTTCGACAGAAAAAAACATCGTCGATAAAAATTTCGATATGTTGCAATTTTTAAATTTGTTTAATGTAATGTTATCGTTAGGTCATGCTCAAATCAGCGTGACATTGTAATCATTTTTAAGATTCAATGCAATTCTACATGTGTACGTGTAACGTGTTTTAGGTATATATATTTTGTTTCGTTGAATTTTCGTATGTTTGTTATATTTGTACATGTCTAATTGATAGATCTAATAATCGGAGATTAATTTCTTTTATATGACAAATAGTCTGTCATAGTAATTTCTTTTATATGACAAACACTGCCCTCATGCGAGAAGATTAATAGACTGTTTTTTTTATTTTTACACGCATCTGTATTTACTCTTTCATATATCGAATGGTTTTCTTATTTTCAGCTAACTTAGAAGTTCACATTTTTATTGACAAGTAAGATTTATATGAGGCTTTAAGAAACTTTGTAGAAGGTAAATGCAACAGATGGTGTTGCAAAGCAGAATACATAATACGAAGTACAAAAGCATTGAGTTTATATATACGCGCAACCTATAGGTTAGACAATTTGAAATAACATCAGTTAACACTCATTTTTACAAAAGTAATAATAAATCATCCCCAACTCAAATTATATTTTTATATGTAATATTCAAAATATAATTACTGTTTCCTTTATATTTACAACAATGGTATACTTCATATAATTAAAATGAACGTTTAAGAATAATAACAATCAGTCTAAAGCACGTTGTTTTCTGTAGAATTACGGTGTGAACAAAATGGCATCAGTGTCACATGAATGCGCAATTTGTCATTGTGACAATGCCTCGCTCTGTGATTTGCGTAATCATTATACGCAAAGTCATAATGCAGAGGAACTATCAGTTGTACTGATTGGTCTACAACAACAGGTATCTACCGATAAATATTTTCATCCAATGAACCGTACTGTCCATTGCAATATGAACAATAGTAATAATTCAATAAAGTTTACAGATGATCGAATTGATAGCTATGATGGTGATACTGATAGTAATATTACTAGCAATAGTAGTATAAGACAAGTTTTGCCTAATAGGATTGAGACTTGTGTTTTGAGCAATAATAAAAATATTAAAGCCGAATTAAGTAATGAGTCTTATATGGACAAGATAATGTATCATAAGAGTTCACAAATTCTACAGAATACAAAGACAAAGGTAAAAAGTGTGCCGACGAATGAAAGTAAAGACGAGGCACAGTTTGTTTTCTGGGAGCATGAATTAACAAAAGAATTAAAAATTGATGATACTGATTTTTTCAAAAGTGCTACTGGTTTATGCAATGACTTAATACAAATAAGAAATAAGCCAAAAAAGAAGACTCGTCGTGCAAAGACATATGGTAAAGATGAGAAATTATCCAGTCAATGTAATATTGTTAAGGCAAAGGAAAGTGTTGCAGACAAACGTGATGCAATTGACACACAGTCGAGTTATGATGAACTCGTGAATCCTAGTTCAAAAGAACAAATCTCTTCTAATGCGAGTGATTTAGAGTCTTATGAGACTGAAGAGTACTCATCTGAAGAAGGTGTAGATCTTAAAGTCTTCGGTGTTAAAGCTAATGATAAAATTATTATACAAAGAGATAACATACAGTTAGTGACCTTAATTGTATTTGATCCTAAGAGGAATATTCTAACATACGATCCTGAGAACGGAAATTTTGCTGTCACATTATTTAGCACACCAGATAATCCAGAAGGTATTGCATATACAACTGAAAGCACTCTTGTCCCCATATAAACACTTTAAATCTTCAATACCTATTGAATTTTTACTTAAATAATACTCATACTTATATTAATATATACAGAGAATAAGCGCAATTTGCAAATTATTTGATAGTGCTCATAGGCAAATCTCGTTAGATGTGTGCTTGCTAATTAGATTTCCAAAGTTATTTGTCTTCTTTTTTTTTTTATAGTCTTTACAATGTCTCACATCATAATGTATGTATTTTGAATTATTGTTTTTTATAAAATTATTTTGGTACATTGTATTAACGCGAGATAGAAAAATATTGTAAACGTCTTTTTACAAAAATGGATGCTGATTGTGTAAGTTTCTTTTGCTCAGTATTATAATTTGAAAATTTATCAAAAATACTACTTTGAGTTATATGCTCTGATCAATAAGATGTAAGAGATAAAATTAATCTTTGTATAAGGAAGAAAAATAAATAATGTTTAAGTAACAGTTAAGAAGTTTATAAAAGAAATTGTTTACAAGTTTCTAAACCATATTATCTATATATACATAAAAATAACCGTATAACTATATGCATGAAGTTGTACAAGAATATAAGGCACCTTTCTATAGATTTGTAGTTTCTAGTAACAATCCATCAAATTGATATCTTCCCGTTTGTGTGTCGTTAAAATATCATCTAGTATTGACTCAAAACTAGTAGTGTAGGTTTTCAACCAATTGTTTCTTTCTTCGATGTAAGCATCTATGTCATCAGTGAAAATTGTTTGCAGAAAGTCTTGCCTGGTTACGCAAGTTATATATTCAAGTGTTTTTTTTTCATTCGTCTCCACTTCTCCGTCCATTTTCAAAGAATTCTTATAAATAGAAGCTAACAGATTTGCATCATTAGCATCTACTATTTCTTGAATTACATTACACGAATTATTAGCTACTGTTCCACTACTTGACATAACAACATTTGACGTTTCTTTCACATAGGAAGTATCCATTGTAGCACTGTCTTTTGGTAAAGGTAATTTTGGAAGTGGCTCATCTAATTTATATTTTAGAAGAAACTGTTTGAATCTGTTTATAATAGCTGCTGATGCTTTGCATACTTCAAAATCGCTTGAATCTTCTAACGTAACTAAAAGTACCTAAAATATAAGTGTAAATTTTTTTATTTTACATGATTTTCATTATTAAATTATTTGCCAAATATTAACATACCCCCAGACAGCTTTGACGAGCTAATTCATCTAATGCTTTATTAAGTCTTCGTTTTATTTCGGTTTCATTTAACGCAACGATTTTTCTGTGCTCTTTCGAAAAAGTTACATTTGGGAAAGAACCATCAAGCATACCTTGATCTGTTAAATGTGATATTATAAATTGTTTCCAATATTCCAGAGCATTTATTTTTACCTCCCAGTGCAAATCAAAAACTGCTGCTACTGACATTGCACTTGTCATTGCATCTATAGTGGTTTTTCTGTAAATAAGAAAAGAAATTATATATATATGCACACATGTAAAAGGAAAATTAATTAAGACAGTTCATAAAAAGACGTATTAACTGTCATTACTTACGGCCATTTTCTATGGATATATAATTCTTTTATTAACACAACGGCTTCCCTTCTGACGATTGCCTCGCTCTCATTGGTAAACAAGTTGATAGCAGTTTCCTGAAAATTATAGTGTTTTGTTTATTTTGTTATTGTCCATACCTTCATCATAATTGTTTTAATACACAATAAATAAATGTAAGATATACAAACACACTGGCAAATTAAGATGACATAGTTTTTCTTCCCATAATTTATTTATGCAAATTGTTGTTGATATAAATGTCAAAGCCGATGCACGTACGTAACTCTCACCATCTGCTACAGCAATGTCAATTGCTAGTTGCAAAAATTGATTTGCTAATAAAAATTCTTGAAAAGCTGGATATTCTGTAAAAACAATGAGTTTAATATAATATAATAAATGTGACAATTTGATTATTCTGTGTTTACGTTTCAAAACAGTCCACCTTAGGTTAAAAAATAAAATATTATTTTTTTCTACTAATTCGGTACAACTTACTGTCCTCTGAAATGATCGCAATAGTATTTAGAACTTCTAATACACTGTCTCTAACTTCCCAATTTGGATCGTGTAATCTTTTAAAAAGAGTCGGACCTATTTCGTTCATATGACTGTCCGAATCAACCAGTAATGCTAGATTTGGTGGCATAAAATTGTGTATAGCCAGCTTGCATACTTTCAATGCTTTCACAGATATCTGTAACAATCATTACTTTTTAATGCATACAAAATTCAGTGTACATAAATAAATTTCTTACCATTGGTAAAATGCCAGGGTGATTTAGAATTTCTTGGGCCAATGACAAGACGCATATAGTTTCTACACATTCTTGCCACTTTAATTTAAATTTTTCTGTCATGATAGCAAGTCCATTGAGCAATGAGGCTAACAAAATAGGATTCTCTACTATTGGATCTCCTTCCAAAATTGACTTATAGACAGGTTTTCTTTGATGCTCAGGAGACGTATTATTTGACTCTAAGTATGCACAGTGTTTTGTTTCATCTGGCATGTAATTTTTTAATACATGGCATAACGTTTGAAATGCTATTACTGCAACATCCTAAAAGGAAAATACACTTATTGTTAGTACTCAGACCATTTACTTAAGTCTCATCGATTACACCATCGCAACAATTTATTTTTCATACTCACTCTATCCATAATATCTATTATTTCCAATAGTAGATCAATAGACACTTTACAAATTTGTTCTAGAGGTAAATCTCCCTTCCATATGATATCTCTTATGTTGTATGCCAGTCGTTGAACAGTTGTACACGTTACATCAAATATTTTGTTAAGAAACATATCAAATAAATCGTGATTCACGTATGTTTTCTTAATACATATGCATAAGGGTAATACCTGTAGAGAAAGATGTATATTTACAGAAGCCTTCATAATTATTACAATAACAAAAGTTTTGTGACTTACTTACCATTAGAGCTATCGCTTGATGTTCAAACTTATGTTCCTCCGGTAAAGTAAATTTCCGTAAATCGTTAATTTTTTTCCAGTAAACCAACGCGAGCTTATTTGTCTTTACTAATTCTATTATGTATTTCTTAGATAAAAGCATCATTGAAATATAACATAAACCATAGAGAAACTTTTGCCACGCGTCCGAATCTATTAGTTCCATATGACCTTTGATACCACGCTTTAGTTTCAAGAACAACGACAGTAATAAAAGTTTGTGCAAGTGTTGTAATATTCTTGTACTGATGCACGCCTCGAAAAGAGCTTTTATCCGCATTTCTAAATTGATAACCTCTTCCATTAAATCTGGGATTGTGTTATCGAAACTTATGAACAAGGTGTTCTCCATAATGCTAGTTAATAAATCTAACGTGGTACATAATAGCTTGTTCTGATCCAAATATGTTTCCTCCAATGCGTGATGAACTTGAGCATCAAATGTATCAGTCATTATTGGCGCGGAGACTGCCAAAATTATTTCTTTGCAAATATCGACATTTTTATATTCATGCGATAGGAATGTCCAAATAAATTTTTGACTTTCTCGCGTTACGTACATCGTATGATTCCACTGTGCACATTTGACAATATCTTTCCAAGCTCCTGTGTAGAAACATTACGATTTAATTACGTATTAGTTACAGCTTTGCCAATAGATAATTAGCATCCAAAGAAGTGGAACTAATGTAGTATAATTTAATCTGTATTGACATCGGTTTTTACCTGAATCAATTATCCATTGTCTGCCGCTTTCATGAGTGATGAATTCCGATAACATAGTCGTGTATGCCATTTTAATAGACGCCGGTAAGTCATCTTTGTGAAGCTGGAGAATGGTACAAAGTTTGTCGAACACCGCTTGACGATGCCAATACTGGAATCTCGATTCATCTCGTGCGATTAATCCTACGAGCTTCAATGTGAAGACCGTTACAGATTGTGAGGGAGTATTCGCAGAATTCCAAGTATCTAAAGCTTTCAGAATCCACGATTGGAAATGTTTGTAATATTCCGGTTCACCTGTAGAGGCTAGAAATTCAAGAAACGGACAATTATAATTCGTGCAACATTTGCTCTGGAATCTGCTATTTGTTAATATTCGCTTAATCGATTCGTTTGATAAATTAATTTCATCACGGATGATTTTTTTATAAGCGTCCGACATCTTAAACTCGGATTTTTCGCTAAATGTAAACAAATTGATAGGGTTAGAATTTCACTTAAACGGAAACGTTGAAGCAAGTACAATAACATTTATACGTAATGAAATGAAACTATTCGCTGGCTTACATTCCTTTATGCTGTCAGAGATGTGGGTCAACAAGAGATCCAGATAAGTTGTAGACACAACGCTATAGTTCGGCAATAGAAAAAGTTCTAAAACCTCGGACAATTTTTCATCATTTTTCAATGAAGTCATTATGCATAGGTAACGGTTGACATTCGTCAGATATCGCTTTTTATATTTTTTTTCCCCGCTTTACGTCACTTGCAACTATTATTCACATCTTATCGCAACCAGTTAATCTCGAAAATAGGAATAAAACACACTGGTAATTAGCTCGTGCTGTAAAGGTAGATACAACCAGATACAACGCACACGATACAGTCGAGTTAGGAATAGTAGGTAATAATAGATATAGTAATAACATCACAGTTCTGTGATTGACGTATAGGGAACGACACAATCCCTAGATCGGAGAAGTTTGCTTATCTCTGCAATAATAATATAAACATTTACGTCGTCGAAGCACAACTACGAAAACTTTTCTCTGTAATTCTGGAGAGACTCTAAAATCTTTTATTTCAAGATTCTTACTCGAAGTCGTAAAACTATATTGCAAATTGCAACTAAAGCATTTTTATGCGCACATAATCGACCATGTGACATATCAGCAAGGGGTTCGCCGATAGGAAAAAAATTATCTGTTTCGACGTTAGCAAAAACAATTGATTGATTTTTAGCTTTCTTATTTCAATTTTGTTTATTGAAAGTGTACTACAGCAGTGACTATATACAATAAGACTCCCCATCCCCGTGTATTTGGACTGACCCCCCAATCGGGGGTCAATTGACCCCTTTACCGGCCAATGCAGTGCGCTGTTTTATCCATTTTCTGTCGCTGCATTACCTTTAGCGACCCATTAAGCAGACTCCGTCCGAGTAGTCACTGTATTATCGATACATGTACTGTACAGCGTTGCCGTCTATTAATCGACAGCCTGGCTGAATGTGTGTGCATACAATGTGCATGCGCACACACTTCATATTTGGCTAAGGAAGCGACTGTCCGAATAATTCTTTACTTTACAGGGAATTAAGAATTAAGTAGGAGTTAAGAATATGGCGATACGGTATCATATGACAATGAAAAAAAGTATATAATGATTACATAGTAGTAAATGATAGATATGCACATTTATTAACATTCTTTAAGCACACATATGGTTTAAACAAATCTATACACGATGATCGCTGTATATTGGACTAGTGTTTTTCTGCCAAACGCGAAATCTGTAATAAAAATGTTACGGGCAAAAGTTTTAGTGTTTTTTATTACGAAAATGACTGCATGCGCGAATTCTTCTATTTTCGTAAATTTGTTCGAGAAACGACGGTGACCTTCGACTTTTTAAGTGGAATGCTATGTTTTTAGGCACGACCGTAAAGGGAGTGACTTATGCAATCGCCATCCTGAAAACCGTTCGTATGTATGTGTGTATGTATGTGTGTGTGTATGTGTGTGTGTGTGTGTGTGTGTGTGTGTGTCCGTGTATATCCTCGATTTCGGGAAAACGGCTGAACCGATCGGGACGAAATTTGGCACAAAAATCAAGTACACTACTGTGAGTTGACAATAAGGTTTGTGAGCCGCCATCTTGATCCGGTACAAAATGGCGGGAAGTTCAAATATCGAAAAATTCATATCTTTGGTACTATTCATTGGATCCGGATAAAATTTTACACGTTCATGTACACGTACGCAATGACAATTACTGGAAATTTTCAAATTTTTTGGTTGGCCGAATCAAAAATGGCGACTAATTCAAATCTTTAGTCCATTATTCCGGCGAAATGACTGAACGGATTCGGACAAAATTTGGCATGTACATCGAGTATATACCTATTTGGTGCCACGAAACTTTGTGTATCGCCATCTCGAACCGTTACAAAATGGCGGCAATATGCATGGTCATCTTGAAACGGCTGAACGGATTCGGACAAAATTTGGCATGTACATCAAGTATATACCCATTTGGTGCCACGAAACATTGTGTATGGGCATCTTCAACCATTTCGAAATGGTGCCAGTTTCAAATCTTTAATTCACTATTTTATTTATAATTATAGTTTGAAAATCCCGTAATTTCGAAACGGTTGAAGATGGCCATGCATAAAGTTTTGTGGCACCAAATGGATATATTTTTTTAAACTATATGCCAAATTGTGTTTGAATCCGCGCAAGCGTCTCGCCGGAATAATGGATTAAAGATTTCAATTTGTCGCAATTTCTGAATGGTTGAAGATAACCATGCATAAAGTTTCACCGCAGCAAAGGTGTATATACTCTATGTACATGTCAAATTTTGGTTCGGATGCATTTAATTGTCCGGTTTTGATCACTTGGGCCTATTGCAGAAATGCTGCATTTGGTGGGCGAGCGCGAAGCGCGAGCATCCGATGACCTCAGGGGGTATGGCGCTTGAGCGAAGCGAAAGCGCAGAGGACTCTGTAGCATAGTTTAATATCTCAATACTTGAATTTTCCACAATTTCGAAACCTTTTGAAATTCGTGGGCGAGCGCGAAGCGCGAGTGCCGCGGTCGTGCCTATTGCAGAAAAGCGAAGCTTTTCTGCACCCGTTAAGGCGAGCGCGAAGCGCGAGCAAAGGCGATCTTGAGGGGGTTGGCGCTTGAGCGAAGCGAAAGCGCAGGGGGCTTGCCCCCTAGTTTTACATGTTATTGAAAGCGGTTGTTGAAACGGATTTAAACCCGTTTTATTATATAATCTTCAAGGGAAAGAGAAATATAGATATGATAGAAATAAGTCGGATATCCCCATGCGTATTTACAAGGAGGGGACACGGGAGGTTCCCGACCATTTGCACTGAATGTGAAACATCATAGTTGCTTGTGGTAACGAATTGTGATTAATTGGGCCCTAGCTTTCGAGAAAATTGCAGTTGAATATTGCAAGTTTTCGGCTCAAATTCAGGATATGGAAACAAACGTACTGGCGGACTCGAGGGCCGCCAGCGCTCGAGAACGAAAGGCAGGAAAGAACAAGAGAGAATCGAATGTCTTTGTCTCGTCGATACGCGTTTCTCTGTCCCGTCGGATCAGTGCGTCTCCTTCTCGGCGATACGTGGCTTTCTTTCCCGTTGAGAGAGGCGCGAGAAAGAGAGGAACGTATCGCTGAGAAAGAGACGCACTGGTCCGACGGGAGAGAGAAGCACGTATGGAGGAAACAAAGACAGTCGATTCTCTCTAATTGTAAGCTCTCCTTGCTTTTCGCTGTCGAGCGCTTGGAAACTTCGACTACGAAGGGAGAAAGAATCGAGTGTCTTTCTCTCGCCGATACGCATCTCTCTGTCCCGTCGAATCAGTGCGTCTCCTTCTCGGCGATACGTGCCTCTCTTTCCCGCTCAGGGAGGCACGAGAAAGAGAAGAACGTATAGCCAAGAAGGAGACGCACTGATCCAGCGGGATAGAGAGACGCGCATCGACGAGACAAAGACATTCGATTCTATGTCGGTCTTTTCAGCTTCTCCAAGCTTCTCGTTCTCGAGCCTCGAGTCCGGCATTGTGCCGTTGCCGCATCCTTAATTTATGCCAAAATATCGCAATATTAAACTGCAATTTTCTTGAAAACTAGGCTCCATCTAATCATAATTCGTTACTACGAGCATATGGGTGTACTGAACTAACAATAAGATATGTTTTAAGTTCAGTGCAATTGGTCGGGACCCTCCCGGGTCCTCCCCTTCTAAGTATCCGAAGAATATCTTTGCGGACACACTCTTCTTCGCACACAGCACCCTAAATTATTAATCTTGGAAACCACAAAAAATAACGAATTCATACGCAAGAAACCAATCGCCATAGGCAGCAGCATTTGCCCAGGCCTGGCCTATGTTATCTCCAGCGAAGTCGGTCAAGTGTACAATGTATATAGAATCCGATCCCGACACGGTCCCTTTGATGCAAGTTTACGAGCTCATAGTTTATGAATTATTCATATATCCTTTATAATTTTACTTTTTGGTACCTACACATTTTTTAACATATTGGTGACATTATTCCGAGCAAAATGACACCAAACATGATATAATTCGGACCATATTTATATTTAACTGCTTAATACTTAATGGTCCAATTTACTACATAAATATAGTCCAAAATATATCACGTTTGGTCTCGTTTTGATCGGAAGAATCTCATTAATATGATATACACATTTTTCAACAAAAAAAATTTGAAAATAAAAAAGTTTAAGCGTTGTTATTATTATAGCATTCGGCGCGCTACCATTTAAATGCCTCCTTTCATTCTTATCTTGTATTCGCTGTCCTTTTCTTCGTTCGGCGAACTACAAAGAGGATCAGATTGTCGTCGAGCAATTTCCGCAACCTTCAAGGTTGACGCCCAAAATCAAGCGTACCAAGATTTACAAGAAATGGTCCATGCCTTGTGAAATCATTAACCTTAATTCTTAATACTTCGAAAATGATTTTGTTCCCTAACCTTCATATAGTAAACTTACAGTCTTATGTATACATATATTATGTACAAATTACACAATTGAACGGTCCCCATAATTTTGCAATTAATTTAATTCTTAGGAATTAATTCCAAGAACCGTCTTTTTGGGATCTGTTATTTTTTTATAATACATTTAGGGATGCAGATTATTGAAAACCAAAGTCTACTTAATTGAAATATCATTTAAAATCCTGCAAGTTACGTGTGCATTACTGATGGAGATGATACGTAAGTTAAATCGTGGGGCATTCTTCCGCGGCTATTCCTGTTCCATCCTGTTCAGAGGATCACGGCAACACCGCATCTTTCGCTCGTCTAAAATTGACGGTAACGTCAAAATGTGTTTCGCCAAATTACCGACTATGTACCTTTTTGCTCTCTTAGTTCCACGGCGAGGAGCCAGCCATTGCAGATGGCGCGTTTTCCCGTGCGAGACAGGGGGGACAATAAATCCCATATGGATGGGGAGTCTTATTATACTCAGTCAACGACTACAGCTTCACCGACCTTCACGCCTATTATTCTAACTCGTGGAAGTAGGTTAATATTAAGTTTCAGGAAAAATGCATATTGATCCGTTTTTGTTTCTACTGGAAAAAATCCTGTATATAAACATCAATGGATGAAAATCAGGAAATTTTGACATTCTCATGTAATGTAAGAATGAAGAAATTAATGAAAATGGATTTGTGGCGACAGACATATTGGACAACCCTTGACTTGTGTAGAGAGCGATCTTTATTTCACCTGTAATTGTCAATTGTCTCACACCTGCTCTTTGGTCCCCCTCTATGAGAATTTTAAATCGTATCATAAGTTTCAGCTTTTCCATAAATGCTCATTCTACTACTCGAAAATAACGTAACGTAACAGAAAACTTTTGCACGGAAAAAGGTTTCAAATTTCGCAGCATTATTGGTTGGTCAGTTAGTCTGAAAAAAATTATACGGATAATCTCAAACCTCTTCGCATTATGTTCGATCTCTCGACAAATCAGTAAATTACTCCGTTATTAATGAAAAGGAACGTCTGTTATGATTGGCCGGTGCAATAATAAAGGATAAATTTTTAACCAATGTATACGTTTCCATCAATGAACGTGAGACGTCCTTACATCGACATATGATTTGTGTCATGCGAATCACATGTGTATGTACTATGTTATTTGGTTTAAACTAGTCCAGATTACAGCAATAATGTGTCTTTTCAATACTTTTTACTTCTTCAAATAAAGTCACCGTGTAATAGGTACTCCAAAATTGTATTAGGAGTTCGAATTTTGCAAGTGAAAGAGATTGAACGGTATTCCTTTTTTAGTAACTATATTATACGAGAATTTTCGAATTCTAACCTTAGACGATTTGTTTTGATTTGCAACACGCTTGAAATGTTCCGTAACTAACATTGTTCACGCACGAAATCGTTGATTTATTCGACGAACATGTAGATTTCTTAAATATCCTGTAATTTGCCAAATATTATAACGTGTACGTATACATTGTGTAATGGATACTTTACAAGCAACTAAGAAATTCCGATGAATCTTTATGATAATTATTGAACAGCGTAGGAGAAAGTTGATTACGCAGAATTTTTAGTATATACATATACACATGTACATCTTATAAATACAGTACATATACAAAGTAATATGTGTATGTATTGTTTCTAAGGTATCATCTTTGAAAAATGGAAACCGATCCCACAAAAGGTGAAGCTTCACAATTAAGTAGTGAAGATGGGCCAAAAATTAAACAAAATCTGGGGCTTACCACAACAGTAGCTTTGGGTACATTACATCGAGATATAAAGCGAGTCTTACAGGAGTACGAGGAAGAATGCAAGAGGAATAAGTAATTATCAATGAATCATTCTTACTTGTCTCTGTCCATTAGAATTTTGCGATATGATTTAAATATCTCATTTTTGATTATGTAACAACATTACTTTCATTATATAATTCTTTTCCACAGGCGATACAGAGCTTGGTTAAAGGATGCTTTACATCATCGAAGTCAATATACAACCCTTTGTTGGACTTCGGCGATTGCATTATTATTAAATGCTATTACTTTAATAATTGCGTTTTTCACAATTAACGAAACCTGGTAAGACGCCAAATAAAGTGTGCGCATGTTATGTATACCTGGTTGAAAGTGAAGTCATCTTCATATACAAATGACTATTGTAATGTATTATTCAGTAAATCCATACATTTTTTTACACAGGTATTCAACACTGCCATATGAAGGACTGATTATTTGTTGCCTAGTGGTCATTAACTTTATTTTAGTCGTGTCAGACAATAAGTTACGCCATGATGAAATTCCTAATAGAGTACGAATTCTTCTCGATCAGCTGGAAGGTATTACATTAATGTCAGTTTGTTTAAGTAATTCGTATGTAAAAGCGTGATACATATTTAAAATTTTATGATCTGTATATTAGTTGCAGAAACTATATGTAATTGGGAACCAGAAAATTACCCACACTTATGTAGTCCTTTGTCACCGTGTTTGACTTTACAATGGACTTATCGTGATGGTAAAATAGTTAATTTACCTTGGGCCCTTCTCGTAGCAGGGGATATAATAGTAATTAAACCGGGACAACAAGCACCAGGATATTGTATTCCGTACAATGTAAGCTTTGTATATAAAATTATTGTAGAATCTTTTACCTTCAATAAGTAAATTTAATTGCAGGATCCAGAGGCACCGATCTTACATGCTAGAGAAATATATAGTCCACCAGTCCATAGCGCGAATGAAATTTTTTCTAATCCTCAAGGAAGAGCCCCCTTAAAGAATAAAATTTATAAGTTACAAGAAACACCGTACTTAACGAACTTACGAATGGCCCTAGATCAAGCACTTGACAGACCTGTTACGTATCATAATCGAAAACGTCATCTGTTAATGATATGCTGTATCGAGCAATTAGCATATCCAGTGTTGTTAATCATTGTTTTAGTGGTCAACTTGATTCGTTACTTGTACCTGTCGGAATATTTTGGAACAGGTCATTGGAGCGAAATGTTTTTGTTTAATCCAATAGCTGTGAGTCTTCCTCTTCTACCAATGGTTTTTCCTTCTTGTTGGATTTTCTTAAATTGTTTCGGAATGGCTCGGTTCAAAGCACTCTATAAATTATATCAATCTTCGAAGAAATTACAGGTACAGAAACTTTCAGTTTCACTTTCTTGTTAACAATAGTATAACGTATATATTGCATTGTCAAACTATTTTAATGCCAATACATTAAGTTCACAGATCCATTCGAAGATGCTGACATTTCTGGCCCCAGTTACCCAGAAGTTGTCTATAATTGGTTGGAACTTAAAGAATACTTTTTTGATATTCTTTGCGGTAAAGAGCATATGATGTCCAGATCTGCGAGCATTTTACATGTTTTGGGATCTGTAACTGTATGTACATTTGTCTAATGGAGTATTGATCTTAATATTAATGGAGTATTAAATTTGTTATTAATGGTTATTTCGTATACTAAATTTTAGGCTCTTTGCTGTGTTGATAAAAAGGGGATTCTTTCATGGCCCAATCCTACAGCAGAAAAAGTATTTTTTTTACGTAATTCTAATACCATATCAAGAACTTCGAGGTAAATATTTTTAATAAATTAGACGTACGCTAGTGAATTATACTTAAAACTGCAATATACATATGTAGGTGTTATGTGTAGCATAGATATATTTATATTATAATTTTAAGCACTGTTAGTTTGGATAAAACAGAATCTATGTACCATGTGGAAACTACCAAACAAGATTCTAATAGAACGTCGTATGTGCAAAATGGTAGGATTATACATAAATTAAGTTTATCTTGAATTTTGTGCGAACTTTGATTTCATATAATTTAATTCTTAGATATGTCACATTCTACGGCGGAAGTCTTAGATCTCACGCATGATCATGCCTTACCATTTCGTCTGCAATTCGATGACCATTCTTGGAGACAGCATTTGAATTCTTTGAAACCCCTTGGCTTAGCAATTCTTCTCAATACATGTAATATGGACACACAAGAACATTACATGCAGTTTTGTTGTCATGTTACCTGTGAAGCTTTGTACAACGAAAACCTTGTACCAGTTACAAATAGGCGGTAAGCGCATTCATCGTACTGGACATTCATTTATTGTGTTCATTTCCTGCACGTCAGATGTATCTGTATGCTGCTTAATGTTATTTTCTTAATGATGTTCAGCCAGATGTAACATTTATTCAATTATTGTTGAAATGTCTTGCTATTCCAAATGGAAATTGCTTGTTGTCATTAACAGTAACGTTGACTATACAAATTTATCAGCTACCAGGGTGATACAGTCGAAGATAAAAGTGGGTATGAAGCAAAAGATACAATGCAAAGTGCAAGGCAGGTGTATTTAGTCGACGAGTCAGGGAGCCTTGGACAGATGTGGTCAGTCGAACCATAATTATTATGTGTACTCTCTGTACTTCTACTTATTCTATATTGGTGATTGGACCTGCACTTGTAGATGTTAGGGTGTTTACTGGAATGCCGTGGGGTCATCTCATTAAATTCTTCATCTTACTTTTTTAAGCATATCTATAAGCTGAAACAGACTAATGTGCCATTTAATATTTTGTAGGTGTTTGTGCGAACTGGCAAAACAAATAGGGTTTCAGGAACAAGCACAAAATATATTTCAACTAGAGCAACAGTTGTCTACATTTCGACATGTAGTGAGTATTTTTTTGTGGATAATTTACACATTCTGCAAATATTAGAGATTTCATATTACAAATTAACATTGCAGCAACCGGAGATGGTGAGGCGAGATATAAAATTTGCACGATCTTTAAGCATTGCGACAAAACTGAAGTTTCCTTTCCCTCATATGGTTGCAGTTGTTGTTAAGGAACGTAGTGGTGGTGGTTTACAATTGTTAACGCAAGGTACAGCTGATATAATACTGGATTCGTGTATCGAATTTTGGGACGGCCATGACTTGTGTCCATTATCAGCTTCCGATAGGTATTTATATACACTTTGTGAAATAATTATGAGGGAAGTAAATCATAATTTATAATTATACTGTAAATATTGTAAAAAAAGTATCAAAAGATTATATATGTTACAAGACTATGTTTGTTTGTGTACATCAGGAAGAAGGTACAGGATTTTTACCAACGAACAAGTTTAACATCATATTGCACTGCATTTGCATATAGACCACTTACTCGAGGTGTGGGCACTAAAATGTCCGAGATATACCTAGAGCTTCCTGCAGACAGTAAACATTTGTATACGCCACATAGGAGTCCAACACCATTACCCTGGGATTTCAGAAATGTTCTTGACCCTAGAGTGAAGGGATTATTAGGACAATTTCATTCAACAGGTAATAACGAATTCCTTTAATAATAACCACGGTATACTTTGGCATGAATTTTTGCACAGTATGTTATTGCTTATTATGAATGTTATTTAGACTCATTATTATGCAATGAAAATAAAGACGATGATATAAATGACGTTGAAAGTTGTTTTGACCTTCAATGCAATCAAGTGTTTATCGGAATGGTCACTATGCAGTACCAAGCTCAGACAGATATGGTATGCGTACTTCTCCTTGTTTGTAAAATATTGGTATTTTCTCTGTGTTGAAATTGTAATTATGTTTGATTTCAGGTTCAATTAATTGAACAGTTAGAGAGAGCTTGTATAAGATTTGTTCACTTCAGTAAGGAAAATGAATTGCGCTCGCGTGTATTCTCAGAGAAGATGGGTTTAGAAAGTGGATGGAATTGTCACATATCATTGCTGAGTGAACGGGCTAGGTATAGTGGTCCATTTGTATATTGTGAATATTTTTTTATCTATAAACTTCTTGCTTTGCTTATTCGCTTAGTCGTTAATTATATACTCAACTTTGGGGCAAGTTAATGTCCTCGCGTTGGACATTAACTTTTTATTTCCATACATATATAATATAAGCATACAGCAAGTATATTCAATAATACACTGTATTAAATTATTTAATAATACATTCATTGTGTTACAATGGCTAGTTAGCCTTAAATGTCTCTTTCTGTCAAGTTGACTGTTTAGTGTTTTGTCTAAACTGAGTCTAAAATGTACTATGACTTATATCAAATGTTCTAATAATTGCTCATAACATCGAATGTGAATGTAAAATATGCATGTACATTACAGGAAAGAGCAATGGCTGAAGAGATATCCACACATGCCCCCATCGTATATGTTTGTCTATACCTTTTTCTTTCGTTAATGTTACTGATTTGCATGCCAAGTTGATATTTCTTTCATTAACTGGTTTTCATTTGGTTCATTTTATTACAATATCTCATGTTCAGTGTGACTTACATTCGCTAAGAAAAACTATATATATTCGGGTCCTCGCCGTTTCATCCGAAATACAGTTTCTTCTTCCAAATTATTTTCTATAATGTGAAATTTTTCGCTTCTCAGTGTTTACACGTGTGACGTAAAATATTTCTGCTGCTAATAGTGCGCTACTACTGACTGCTCCTTTTTATATGGCCTCTATGCTACAAAAAGCAGTGTTAACACATATTCATTCACAGTTAAAATCTACATGTCTCACAATGAAAATTTAACTCATATTATTCCACCATCTGACATACATAATATACAAAAATAAATGTATATGTAACTAATACGCCAATATTAGGTCCGAGAGTCCAGTGGGTTGGTGGGTGAGCCAGGCAGCTGCCATGTCCTCACCCACACCCTCCACCCAATCACATCAACATAATTACTCCTGCATGGATGAGGCCAGCCACTTGCTTAATCGTATTCCTCCTCGGTATGTGACTTATTATCCACTTATCATGCATACACTAAAACTTTGATCACAACATAATGAACAATCGTATCGTTGCGCGCAATCATAACAATAAATCTCTTTCTAATAGTAATAATAAAAAAAGAAACTTGCTTCGCTTAGAACAATTATACTTAACCGGAGAACATTTTTTGAACATTTTTATATGAAACAAGGGGCATGTATTTGTACATTTCTGCTGCATACTTATGCTGCATTGATGTGTTTAATCTATAAGAATATCTCGCATGAGCTTTACTACAATACAATAAAAACAACTTACATTGTGTGAATCTTGTTTGCATTGTAGCACTAACCTGGACAATAGCAGAGCCATGAGCATGTCTGCACCAAGCGCTATAAATACAGATTTCTCCACTGTAAAATTTGACGACGAAACTACAGAGTGGAATAATACAGCGCCATCTCA
The DNA here is from genome assembly GCA_944319695.1 of Tiphia femorata. Classification (NCBI taxonomy): domain Eukaryota; kingdom Metazoa; phylum Arthropoda; class Insecta; order Hymenoptera; family Tiphiidae; genus Tiphia; species Tiphia femorata. The sequence continues at coordinate 8,202,526 of OX090899.1, forward strand.
TGTTAAAAGTGCTATGAGCCATAGGTGTGTATAATGTATCATGTAGCCCGCACACTTTTTTACTATACCATATACAATTATTATATATAATTTTGTAACTTTGCATGCCAGTCTAAGTCACCTAGTACAAAGGATGTCAAGTGCAGAGTCTACACTGTTCTCGTAATTATTTTTATTGCCAGTTTATTTTAATCATTGAGTTAATTTCATCATTTCTCATAATCGGCAGAACCTGTAGGTTTGTCTTTTTCAATTGTTTTAAACACCAGTTGATTTTATTTGTTTAGTTAACATTATTTTTATTTACACTCGGAGCGATACCTGTAACACTGTTATAGGCTCAGTTTGGATGGTATTTGTTATTCATATATCTGTTATTCATATTTTTGACAATTAGATACCTCTTCACACAGATTCTGTTGGTACAATGTTATATTTCAAATATATTCATATTTTTGACAGGGAACAGGATACCGTTAGAAGCGAAGACAGCGTACTTGTACAAAGTGTTGATTTAGGATCTGGTCAAGAAGCATGGAGATCTTTAAGCTGTTTAACTGACAGCACTGAACAAAGTGCACCAGTCAACTTTGATTTGTCAAATAGGGTACTTACATGTAATATTCAGCATAAAATGATATATATCGTATTATTTTATACAATTTGCTTTAGGCCAAGCTACCCCGCGGCATTGATAAGATTCGACCACATATCGAATTGATAGATAATGTACCATTGCTGGTCTCTTTATTTACGGATTGCAATACTACGGTCACAAGAGAAATGCTGCATATAATGCAGGATTATGGAGAAATAGTCTGCGTTTTGGGATCATCTGCCAACGCAGACAATATGCCAATTTTCATGCGTGCTGATGCTGGGTTAGTAAATTTATTTTTTGTTTGCATTTGATAGAAAAGTATGATCTCAAATACAGCGAGTTTGTGTAATTAAATCTTCTAGTTTGATTACGCACTGTTTATTAGTTTATCTGTATCCGTTTTTTCTCTAAGTAAAATTCATACGATTCGATATTTCACGTCAATATAATCTTAAGAAATGTTCACACTTTTCCAGCGTGGCAGTAGAACCACTGTATCCACAGGTTTGTCAAAGAATTCCGGTACTAACACAGACTCGAGACAATCAAGGCTCATCTCCTGTTGACTTAAGCAGAGCATTGAACTCCATTGCGTGCTCATTAAGTGTGAAACGTGAAGATCCAATTGCAGTTTTTCATCTTATTATGGAGGTATATACTTGGTTTATTATATCATTACGTTTAAAATTTTTATATTGTTATATTTATCTCCTGTATCCAGGCTCGCCATTACATGAAGTGTTTATGGAATTGTGTTCAATTCTGGTTGTGTTGCACTATTACACTCTCATTTACACAGGCACTTTCCGGTTTTTTACTGTTGCCACCATTATTCTCCGTTGAGCAAGTTATATGGTTGTGTTGTTTAATCATTCCAATGTTATCAATATCAATGGTGGCTACACCCATGGATCCTACTATCATGCAAAGAGCAACAGGCAAAAATCAATGTATTATAAACGGGCAGGTAAAAAATGATCATTACATTTAATTTCATTAATACCGCGTAATGTATAATAGCTTCTCATTTCAGGTTGCATTGTTTGTATTGTGGTGTTACGGTAGCAAATTTTTACCCACAGTAATGACAGTTGTCTTATCACAATGTATCTCGTTCTTGACTTTATGCCCTCTTTACCTGAAGACCGAATCTACATGTCTATACATATACCCAGATGTGCATGGCGAGATTTCTTGGGGCGGTTGGGGTGCTAAGCCCAATGTCATTTTAGTAGTTCAACATTTTGCTCTTGCAATATTAGTTTTACATTTTGGTAATTTTTTGAAAAACATATACAATATTTTAAGTGTGATATATGAAATTTATAGTTATACATCGACTACTGTTTTTTCCAGTAATAATATCTGTAGGTTTTGTACATAGAGAATACTCTATTTGGAAGAAACATCCTGTGAATAACTGTATATGGTTTTTAAGCGCATTTATAGTGTAAGTATAAATATCACACGTTGCTTGCAGTTCATAAAATCAATGAAACATTTATTAATCTACATAGGTTGTGTGCACAAGCTGCATTCTCGGGATCTGTATTTTGTAAATTTTGGAAAGATGAAGCAGAAGTGATTGAAACTTTTCCTATTCATTTACCATTATTTTTCTTACTGTCTCTTCCGCTGATATTTGCAATTAACGAACTTGTTAAATGGCAAGAAATTAAGTAAGTAATGCACATTCAAAAATAGTTTATCGTAAATAAAACAGATAACAGTATAATTGCGTTTATTTTAGAGTGAATGTAAGATACCAAAAACGGGCACGTTTGGAATTTGGTACAAAGCTTGGTATGAATTCACCATTCTAATGTAGCGCCAGCTTTTGTTATAAATTGGATGGCCCAGGTACTTATAATTTAATGCCAAATATTGCCAAGTAGATATATGGTTTTTATCTATCTACTTCAGTCACTATTAATTAGAATTATGGAAATACTCAAAACTTGCATAATGCAATAAGTAACAATAGAATGACATAAAAGATGCTTTTGTTCCTTATTCGACTGTGTCTCACAGGACTGACAAATACTCTAGATATAATGTGACGCACAGAAAAACAAACATGTATTTTTATTTATTGCAATGCATGATATGACTTTTTTTACTTTTTTATAAAGTATAATTCATCATTGACACTTCCATCTGTAATAGAAAAACAAATATTCATGGCTTAATGAATATGAGTAATAACCTCTGTATCAAGTTCATGTATACGAAAATGGGTAATAATTTTTTTATTTTCCGCAGCACACTATTAAAGCATATTATGCAAAATGCTTATTGACTTATAATAATTAACTAACAGATATTAAAATAATTATAGTTTGTGTGGTATACAGGGGTGTTGGAATTTGAAATTTTGTAGAATGAGATGCTACAGTATTATAACAGGTTTTATGAGCTTAAGTGACATATAAATTTTACATGAAAGAGTTATTAACTTGTTATAAATGTGTACACAAGTGCTACTTTTTATATAATACCATTGGAATTTTTAACGATTTCACATGTGTCTACATAACATTAAAATTTATCTCTTGAAAATTTTTCAAAGCCTACAAAGTCATATATACAAGATTTTTGTAATTTATCAATTGGTGTATTGATATACATATAATCATGTTTTACACAGAAGTTGTAGATATAATTATAATTATGATAGAAGTGAAGAGTATTGTGCAATTGTTATTACTTGGAGTTGATAGTGTGTGCATCACCTAGGGCATATATACAGGGATACGTTACAGTATCCTTATGAATTTGTTGTGTTCCTATTGAAAGTAATTTATTCTTAGTATATGGTGCATATTGTGCAAAATAATATAATTTACTATAAGCAGACAATTTTATGTAGCTATCATCAGTATTCCATGGGCAGTTCAAAATTTTATATGTTCATGTATACTCATTTATTCGTGTATATTAATTGGTTGTATTAGTAATTGACATATATTACTAACTGAAGATTTAATTTAATGAATTATCATGTGGTAATAGTATATGCAAAATTATGTACAATATGAAAATGTTATACATTTACACAACTTTGTATACATGTATCAGATTATTCAGGGTTTGCAAAAATACCTGTCTAAACATACATTAGTTTAAATGAAAGATGTTTGAAACATATTGTATATATAATTTTCAACAATGAAAATACGTTTATATAATCTGTTTGATAAAAAAGAAGTTTATGTATAAAAACATTATAATTACAAGGAATGATTACATACACACTCACATTGCTTTATATGTAGTAACACCAAACTATTTTGTAAGCTGTTTTATAAATATGATTGTAGATTGGCAATGGAAATGCAAATAATTGTAAAACCATTTCAAACAATAAAAGTATAATTCATATTGTATGCTTGTTATTACACATAATTATAATGCTCTGTAGTATGATAAGAAGTACAGTGACAAATATGACAAAACACATTACAGCAGAATGTACGGCTTCGTACAGTAACTTTGGTGAAAAGACTGTCCATATAAATAAATGGTACCTTTGAATACTAATAACTATTGTGTAAATAAGCATAGGTAGTAATCTCCACGTTGTATAAATCCTAGACACTAGAATAAGAGTTTGAAATGTTCTGAAATAAACCATTATTTTAATATTTATTATGTAGTTGGAAAGTATAACTTTAATAAAGGCAGTTTCCTTTACCGATGTGGATGCTTTAATATTGTATGGTGTATGAGCATTAGATAAGCTAGAACAGGTGCCGAATAGGTATTAATCAGCAGATATGTTCCAGTAATAAAGAATATATACGATTGCAGACCCACATATCCTGCTGCAACGTCTATAGTTGCCAAACTATTCGAGTTTCCCTATATGAAGAACATAATTTTACAACAGAAATTTCCTTTAAGCTTAGTAATTGATTTTGTCGTAAGAACTTTACCTGATAAAAATAAAACACATTACCACTCCATATATACATAAATGTAATGAGCTTTGCTCCTTGATAATTTTTCAATGCCATAGAAATTACAATATTGCATAGAATTTGCGTTGGAAGTAGAATTACGTTATACGGTTGGTGTAGCATTGCCGAAATCGTGACCCACATTTGAATAAGAAAGAATATCATTTGAGTTTGTAAATCTTTTTTATTATATTGGACGGTTAATGTCAATCTAAATATGTAATACATTAGAGAAACAATCATTAAAATCCAAAATGTATACACTTCGTATATCCCCCTGCAAAGTGTAAGGATTGATTTTAATTATTTAATTGTCGATATACTTTTACGTGCATATGCATTGTTGCTTTATAATACCTTGAAAGTGGGTAAAATGGTATTTGAAGAACGGTATTGTTAATCATGTGACGAAGATAAATGCATACAGTTACTGCTGTATTCAACATTAAGGATACCAGTTTATACTGCGGATCTTCATATAAAAAGCCAATCCATATTAAAAGTGCCAAAGCTGTAATAATTATATTAAAGTTATAACTTATCAATAAGATTATGGCTAATTTGGCGAAGTTGTATTATTACCAACGATAAGAAGAACTGTCATTGCCATATTTGAATCCTGCTCCTTTAACCACCCAGAAATGTCGGGAAGATGAGCATATTTATCGCCGGTACTATTTAATTTCCTTAGTATTCTATGTCCTATTATTAAGAATAGTAACTGTATACAAATACTGACATCTGAGAATTGCACTTGCTTCCTACAATTAATACGATTAAATGTATTAGTATACATAATTCTGTTTCTATTACTCTGGAATGATAAAAAGCACGTTTACACAGAAGGATGCTTACATTTGCCAATCTGCAAGTAACTTTGTAATGTTATTGTAGAATAACATTGTGAGGAACGTAATCCACAAAAAATACCAAGTCTGATGTTCTTCTTCGATAAAGCTACTTCCACTAAAGCTTATTGCATGCGCGAATGTACCAAAGAGAAGTAATTGTTGGATTGCTTTACTGTCTGGCAACTTAAATAATATTCAGCTTATATAGCATTCTAATCTTTTATATAATATAAGGTGACAACTTTCTCACCTCATATGAAAATAACTGGGAATGTTGTACTCTCATAAGAAAATTGCCATTTATGAATAAGATTCCAATAATAATTAAGGATAGTAAGCTATCTGTAGTATTACTGAACTTGTGTATTACTCCACTTCCAGGATCCCAAGAGTAACATACTATTTCTAAGACAATTATGTTTATTCCAAATAGGAGGGTGGCTGTTTTAAATGATATTATCGATAGATACTGTGTGGCTGTTACAATCCAAAGAAACTGAAAGTGAATACTTATAGAGAGTGTACACTTGATTTTTTCCTTCGTACAATTAAAAATCTTTAGCTCACATGACATAAGAAGAACATTGCTGTTGTCATTAAGTAAGTATCATATTTGATTGCATTCATTACAAGAACGTCTTGCATTCCTTTCAGGGCATTATCATAAGCAGTTATAATACTGTTTACCCCTTCGTTCGATTGATTACTTGTATTCAACCAAGCTACGTGGAGTTTTATTGCATCTAGATACTTTTGATACGCAACTGTAAAAATAAACAAATCTATACAAACAGGAATGCATTATGTTTTGGTTTCTGTGCAACGTCTACTTACTTTGGGATTTATAATTTGGAATCTTTTGGAAATGATTCATAATTTGCTGTGAATTATAATACAGTATAAATAATTTTTTTGAACTGGGCAAATGATTCAGGACATTTAACGAAACACTTCCAAGATTGGAGAAAGGTATTGGTATTCCTAACATCACAGCTAAGGTTGTTGCAATGTCTGGTTGTGCTATCTGCGTAATTTCATTATCCTTTTTAGAACACGGTGAACCGATTAAAATAAAAGGTACTGTTGTTTCTTGATTCGTGGAACCACCATGACCTCCAGAATCTTTCATCCCATGATCACCGCAGACGATGAGCATGGAACGAATTTTGTTCTTGTTCTGTAATAGATAGATTCAGGTAATGTGCAATAAAAAGATAAATTTCCGGTAATGTCAAGAAGGACGAAGTACTCAACCCAGTATTGAATTTTAGACTGGATTTGGGCTATAATGACATCCATCTCCTTTAGCTTTGTTTTAATTAATGGTGCAAATGGGCCCAGAACATGACCGATATGATCTAATCCTAAATAATGGAGAATCATTACTGACCAGTCAGTATTTTGTAGTTCATTACGTAAATGTCGTGTTACATTAGTATCCACCTAAGTGCATAACATATCACAGGTAAGAAATGATTAAAAAAGTTAGAGTATGCCGTTGCTAAAAATTTGATACCAAGATATTTTTTCGTTATACTCTTGCGTTAGGATCTTATGAGCATTATAGATACGGATATTCTAAGTTACATGTGTTTATATACCTCTGTAAAATCTGTGACAAAAAACGAAGTAGTACCATCATAACGATCAAACAATGTAGGAAATAGCTTTAACCATGTGTCATCTCCGTAGAAGATTAATTTATGACCTTCCTTTTTGGCTTGGAGCAACACGCTATCACTCTCTATTGGCTGACTTCCAAAATTTAGTGCTACATCGATAAAGCTAGGAATCGTACCAGTCGTAATGGCCTACGTTTACATTCCAGAGTTCATTTCAAATGTACAAAAGTTATTTTACATACACCGAAACTATTTGTATGTACCTTTATTCTGGGCATCGTAACAGTTGGTGATTGGACCTTAACTTGTAATAAACATGCTGTAGAATTGGCTATAAGACTACTTGTTACAGGCATGGCTGTTTTACCAATGGGACCAGCAATAAAATCCCATCGCAATGCATCAATCACCATGATCACTACTCTTTGTACTATCGGTTCATATAAAGTATTAGTCTTCACTCTGCAAATACGAGCACATAGCAATTTAAATTTGTGTATAATAGAACAATAATTTGTAAAATTTTTATATCTTTCTCTTAATTATTGCTTCTCCTTTTCTGACGACAAAATTAAATGTAATCAATTATTATTATTAATTTGGTATTAAATTGGACCACATCCTACCTCACATTGTCAACAAATTTGGGAATGTCGTTGTTTGTTGCTATCGAGTTATCATAACGAATGACAGGAAAGAAGCCATGTAAAAAGAGTACAATGGCAAAAGGTGCGATAAGTAACACATAAAGAAGTACTATTGCATTCTGGTAAATTCCTTTTCCTACAATAAAGAGAATCATAAGTTCACAATGTTACACGAGTAAATCTGCTCAAGCTATTATACTATAGAACAATGAAACATTGTAAATCGATAGACTGTATTTAGTATTTTGTTTTCAGTGTGATAGTTGATATCGTACCTGTCATTTTAGCAACTGCTGTGACAAATAATATTTATTGAACATGATAATATTACTGATATATTTTAGGTTAAGTACAATTTGTACTTTGTTTACCGAAACGATAAGTAAATTTTATATTCACAAATTTTCTTGTCGGGCCAATGATTGTCACAAGTATTCTTCAATTCATATTGCAGTCTTTTAGATTTTATCGTTCATAATTGTAACGCTAAAATGGTTGAATAAAATTGAAGGCCTAATTAAAATTTTATGCCAATAATAGGATGACATTCGGTTCTATTTGTCGTTATAGAATTTCAATGTAAATTGCATTTCATTCTCCATTAAACATATTTTCAATTTTCCTTTCGTCGGTATTAATTGACGGAGTATTAAAAACATTTTGAATTTGAATTCTATCAACAATTTGTTTACTCCTTCTAGATCGATTCATGCATGCGCTCTTATGTCGCGGTATATTCAAATGAAACGCTTATTACATCAATACGACATATACATACTTATTTATATACTTTGAGAATGTGAATCTGCGTTGAACAACTGCAAACATAAGTATACACTCAAATGGTAAAAGAATGATTGATAAAATACTGAAAAAAAGAATTATCGATGAGATCTAATTGAGATAGTTGAACAATAACGGGGAAACCCAATTTTCAAATGTACAATGTTGGCGATACTGATACCAACAGGTAATACCAACGGTATTCAATTTTTATGGAAGAAATTTTATTCAAATGTAGTACGATAAATATTATCGTAATTTACTTAATTCTTATGGATTTAAATTCACAATTACTAAACAGCTTCGTATGTCCGAAGCTCCTGAAGGAGGAATTACCAAATAAAAATAATTAAAAACATATTGCCGATATCATGCGATCACGCAGCGATCAATAAGTGGAACGAGACTTTATTTTGTCAGACACACGATCGTCTCGCTCCGAGTTATTGGGGCGATAAATTATGTACCGGTAACTGAAGCCTTTGCGAGAAGCTATTAGTCACATTTTATTTGTCAATTGTCTTTTCGTCCACTGTGCGTGTTAATTGTTAAATCGTGAGTAAAACAATAGCCATAATTTCACTACTGTCACTTCAAATTTTTCCATGAATCTTTTATTAAATGTAGTTTGCATGGCGGGCGTACTAACGACGTACGTGCGCATATATGTTCTAGAATTGATTTAAGTGTATGAAAATACATTTTTGTCATGCCAATTCTAGTACCTGAGTCTTGTTCAAGGAAGTAAATAAAGTTTCTTTAAATCTTTCTAGAAATTAGAATAATGGCATCTCTAGAGGATAGTTGGAAAGATGCTACAGAAGGTTTGAACGGTGAAGTGTGCGATACATGGTTCAATCGACTTCAAGAAGCTTACGCGGAGGAGAAACGCACGTATCACAATTTGGATTCGTTGCGTGAAAAATTGAATCACTATTATGAAATAAAGGATAATTTGAAAAACCCACAGGCTCTCCTTTTAGCTCTCTTCTTTCAAAAGTAAGTTCTATCGATAGTTACAAAGAATGTATCGACGATAAGGCCGACTAGATCAATAACAATTCCATTTACAGTTTTGAGTATGATCCAAAGGCTTTGGACGGGGAAAACAAGAACTTGGACCACTTTAATACATTTGCGGATGAAGCTGGTATAGCCCCTGTGAGTAGCTATTAAGCTCTCCTTGAACTTTAGGTCTGCAAGCTCAATAACGTATATTTATTGTCCAATAGGATATAGAGTTAAGAGAAGAGGCATGCGCGCTTCTTAAAGTGGCTGCAACGCATAGTACCGATGCACATAAAGAAGGAGGTGCATTCGGAGGTGAGGATGCGCATTACTTTTTAGATTTAGATATGGCCATTCTGGGGTCAAGTCCAGAGTTATATGCAGAATACAGAGAACAAATACGCGGAGAGTATTCTTTTCTAAGTGAACCCATGTACACGGCATTGCGATTAAAGGTACGTAAGGTATTAATCTCATTGTTTAGTAGTAACAAGCTCCAAATAACTTTCTTCCTTTTAGGTGCTGCAAAATTTTGTACAAATTCCAAATATATTCGCAACCAAAGAATTTCGAGATAAACTTGAAGATCAAGCGCGGCAAAATATACAGGCCGAGGTGGAATTGCTGTCTTAGAATCATTAACTTGGATGCTACTTCTGTCAGAAGTATAGGAAAGTACTTTGTCATAGTATTCATTTCGAGTGTGCAAATTCTGCCAATTAATTTCGTATTAATATCATCGAGAAATGATCTCAGGTAACATTAAAGGCTACAATTTCTTATTTCCAAATAATTTCTCACTTTAACTTCGGACGGTATAATAATATGTAAAAGTTTCATGCTTAAAAAATTGCATTCGTTTGTGCTCTATAATATACCTCATATGATATGTAGACTATTGTTGTGAATTTGTCAACGATATAAATGTAATACCTGAAAATATGTGTGCTGTAAACTTTGTTGCGTAAAGTAATTATCGGTTTGTTAATGTATTTATTTGCGACGTCTTATACTACTCAGATGTAGATAAACACTGCGATATGTATGACTGTATACAGTTCAATGAATATATATACAAGGAATATTTTAAGAACAATCTTTTGCGTGGAAGCAAAGGATAATTTTACATAATTTTGAATCTTGCAGTTAATATATTATAAAGAGATATTACAAAAGAATGGTCATACGATGCAGCATAAAAGTAACAGCTGAATGCTGCATTAATGTGATGTTTAAGTCATTGTTGAACATTAGTGGGACTTATTGTGCCCGAAATATTAGTTAGGCAATAAAAATATATATATATTTTAGTGAATTTTGAAAATAAGTCGGGTGACTTTCAAGACTTATACAAATGCTTGCCATATATTAAAATCCTATGAAAGTTACAGAAGTGTCAAATTAAGTTTTTTTCCATTGATAAATGTGATGTTTTCAAATGTACACTTAAGAAATTTGTATTACGTATATTAATCATTTCACAATTCTACGGACAAACAATAATGCTTTATGAGAAATACAACAAGATATCTGTTCACCGCAAGTATACGAATCGCTTGTATGTTAGTTAAGCTGCTTGGACTAGGAGATATTTTCGAATGGCTATGTATATGGATGTCAAGTATTTACGTTTACTCTGTTTGCAATTGTTTGAACAATTGACGTAATGCTATGCTAATACTAAACATGTGAACTAAAATATCTGAGAATGCTATAACTGTTATTTGTGTTTTTATTGGCATAAGTATAAAAACACGAATAAAAAGAAATAAAATATTCTGAAATTTACGTACAATTGTTTTACTTCTACCCGGTTTTAAATGCGGGACCATCGAATTTTAAGTTTCGAAAATTCTTAATGCACTATTCCGTACTTAAAATTTGAATTAAATAGGATAGGTGGTGCCATCTCTATTTGCTTTAACGAAACCGAAACCACACAAAACTTCCACCTTACCACGATAGGTAACATCTATTTCCTTATCATCAATTCTCGCATTTGTCGCGCGAAGTACGTTATGTTATCTTTTTTGTCAATGAGAAGATATATCAATACAAGTTACGTCTTTTAAATAAAAAAAAACCTGAAACAATTTTAATTAGGCTGCTAGAATAAACAAGTAAACGGCGTTACGCTAAAAAGCATCTTATTTTACATGCCAATTTTACTCATCATTTATCGATGTAACAATCTTGGTTGTCATGCTCTAGAAAATATCATTCCACAGTAATTTGTCAGTCAGCATTCTCTTCCCCTAAGTCTACTTTATACTAAACTGTACGCAGCTTAGGATTGTCCGCAAAATCGAACCTGTTTACACAACAAGAAAAACAAAATTCCATTGCTATACAATAATGCCTTTCCAAGTGGAAGGGGTGGAACGGAATGGCGAGGTGGAAAATGAGGTAGGAAAATGATCTTATATCGGTCGAATTTACTTTTTCTCGACGACGGAGCGGTCATTCACGAGCAGTTCCGTGTATACACGGCCATAATTGATTGCTTCCGCAGTGGGACGTAAAACTAATTAAGGTGAGTTGGGGTAAGTGCGCCGTCGGGACGAATCTTTCTAAAGTATGGTTTTTTCTATTATTTATTTTTTTTAAATGACTATATAGTAAGGTGAGCTGGGGCAAGTGCATAAACGAAAATTCAAAATTTGCGTTTACTCCGCTTCCACAAGCTTCAAAATTTTTATGCAAAATAGAGACTTTGGCAACATGACTTTCAACTGTACTTTATAGATGCATAAGGTCATTAAAAAAAAAAAAAAATAATAGAAACACCATACTTCAGAAAATTTCGTCTCGACGGCGCACTTACCCCAACTCGCCTTATAAAGTATCTTTCTTTAAACCTTTTTGCTAAATATTTCATAAACGAAAGCAATTAGCTCTATAGTACCTATGTAATTCTTTTGTTCAGCGTAAAAATACTAACAGAAACGGTATTTAAATTAAAATGCCAAAGTTATTATAGTCTCCAAAAGAGGATATTTATTTTTTTTTAAATGACTATATAGTAAGGTGAGCTGGGGCAAGTGCATACACGAAAATTCGAAATTTGCGTTTACTCCGCTTCCACAAGCTTCAAAATTTATTTGCAAAATAGAGACATGCAACATGACTTTCAACTGTACTTTATAGATGCATAAGGTCATTAAAAAAAAAATAAATAATAGAAACACCATACTTTAGAAAATTTCGTCTCGACGGCGCACTTACCCCAACGCATCTTATACAATTTTGCAGGTAGTACCGATGTGCATGAATTCCTATCGTTTGGAGCCACAGAATCCATTCAAGATCGACCAGGTGGACAGAGTGGTGCGCTCGGTAATGATAAACAATTTGGAGGACGCGAGTTACGATCCGCTCGAGTCTGTTGAATTGTGCGCCACCGTTGCTTCGGAAATTCGCAGGCGGGTGGAGAAATTGAGTTTCGAGAGGTGTGTACAGACTCGAAGAATTTTTTCTCTACGAAAACATCGTTGAGCTGATGTACGGAGAAGCGATGAATTTTACGAGCTAATGGACTTCCAAGTTGTAAAGCAGTTTATGCGCTAATTTCGCTTCAATCTTCTTTCGGTGACCTTCGTTTACGAAATGCGGTCACTATCGCAAATTACGAACGCCATTAGCTACGTGCATCATTGTAGATCGACATCAACAGAGGAATCTCACTTGCAAAATAATCAACTCGTGTAATTTATGTGATCAATGAATATTGTGATTAATTAATTTTTGGTCTGTCGCGTCCCTTGTGTGCCTTGCAATAATTGTATAAGAATTGTTGGGTTCGGACACGTACGATGTTCCTGGTTGTATGAATTAATTTCTATTTTTCTAAATGTTTTACTCACATCACTTTCGCAACCGCTCGCATAAAAGTAAAAATATCTATTCGTGTAGGTATCTACGTATACATAATTACGTAGATGTACTCACATTGAAACTTTTTTTTTTGATCCGTTCTCTGTTAGGATCAGCACTGCGCTAAACTGTTCGATCGAACTCTGTTGATATAGGGCAGAACTCTTAGGATTTGGAGGGGAGTGGGTCGCAAAATTTAACTAGTGCGCCTAGAGTAAATATCCTTTGTATGAAAGTTTATAAATGCGTTTATAAAAGTGACGTAAGTAAATAACATTGTTTAATTAATCACGTAGATCAGAGATTCTTGAAATGTTTTTATTTCCTATCTTATTTCGACCATAAATCCGCGACGTGTGGATAAAGACAACGGATCGGAAATTAAAACTCAATTTTTCTAAACGTTTTACTTACATCACTTTCACAACCGCTCGCATAAAAGTAAAAATATCTATTCGTGTAGGTATCTACGTATACATAATTACGTAGATGTAATCACATTGAAACTGTTTCGTTGATCCGTTCTCTGTTAGGATCAGCACTGCGCTAAACTGTTCGATCGAACTCTGTTGATATAGGGCAGAACTCTTAGGATTTGGAGGGGAGTGGGTCGCAAAATTTAACTAGTGCGCCCAGAGTAAATGTCCTTTGTATGAAAGTTTATAAATGCGTTTATAAAAGTGACGTAAGTAAATAACATTGTTTAATTAATCACGTAGATCAGAGATTCTTGAAATGTTTTTATTTCCTATCTTATTTCGACCATAAATCCGCGACGTGTGGATAAAGACAACGGATCGGAAATTAAAACTCAATTTTTCTAAACGTTTTACTTACATCACTTTCACAACCGCTCGCATAAAAGTAAAAATATCTATTCGTGTAGGTATCTACGTATACATAATTACGTAGATGTACTCACATTGAAACTTTTTTTTTTGATCCGTTCTCTGTTAGGATCAACACTGCGCTAAACTGTTCGATCGAACTCTGTTGATATAGGGCAGAACTCTTAGGATTTGGAGGGGAGTGGGTCGCAAAATTTAACTAGTGCGCCTAGAGTAAATATCCTTTGTATGAAAGTTTATAAATGCGTTTATAAAAGTGACGTAAGTAAATAAGATTGTTTAATTAATCGCGTAGATCAGAGATTTTTGAAATGTTTTTATTTCCTACCTTATTTCGACCATAAATCCGCGACGTGTGGATAAAGACAACGGATCGGAAATTAAAACTCAATTTTTCTGAACGTTTTACTTACATCACTTTCACAACCGTTCGCATAAAAGTAAAAAAAATACCCATTCGTGCAGGTATCTATATTGTATTCGAAGGATTAATTTTTCATTATCGATCTCGACGTAGTAAATTCTGTGAAATTGTTTGTTTTACTATGGAATATGATATATTCGCAGGCACAGGATCGTCGTGGTTGTGACAATCGTCGAAAAGGCCAGTCAATCTTTGCAGTCCTCACTCGGTTACCTCTGGGACGTCGAAAGGGATAACTACTCCACGTTCTCCTACGAGGCACGAACATTCTACGCTTACTGTTGCGTCCTAGGTGTATACTACGAATAAAAAAAAAGTCAATCGCACAAGTGATACGTTACCAACGATTCCAAAATCGAAATTAAAAATGTGGCTAAAGTTTGGAACGTTCCAGGAATGTCAACCGACATTGAAAACCGCAATTTTAAGCGTATCAAACGTCACTACTCGATTGTCGACCGTTTCAATACGTTCTATAACACTCTCATTAACCGCTTGCACCATTATAGTACCCCTAAATATTTGGAAAGCCACCCTACAAATGAATGTACGTAAATATGCGCAACGTGGGTCCTATAGGTTTGTTCCATTTCAAATTTTCCACGGAACTAAGGAACATCATTAGGAAGAGTATAAAAAATGTCGCATTTCGATATCCCTGTTGTAAGTCACCGTTCGTGGCCAAAAACTACTCCCGGGAACTTGAAAAAATTCTAACTTTGCCCCAAGTGATTTGTTCCATTTAAAATGTTGCACAGAGCTAAGGAATGACATCAGAAAGAATCTAAAAAAAGTCGCATCTCGATATCCCTGTCGGAAGGCAACCGATTATGCATCGTAAAAGTGTTTCGATTAACACGTTGATTGCCACGTTACTTCCAAATACCTATTTTGGTCATTTATAATCAAGCACTGAAACCGTCACCCGAATTCGGGTGACGTGGCAGTCAACGTGTTAAAAGTGCCACTAATCTTAAGTAGAAATCGTGCATAACCTGGTATCGGTCTCGATATCCCTGTCGGAAGGCAACCGATTATGCATCGTAAAAGTGTTTCGATTAACACGTTGACTGCCACGGAACATTGAATTTTGGCGACGGTTTAATTACCTATCTAAAGCGTTACTTCCAAATACCTATTTTGGTCATTTATAATCAAGCACTGAAACCGTGACCCGAATTCGGGTGACGTGGCAGTCAAGGTGTTAAAAGTGCCACTAATCTTAAGTAGAAATCGTGCATAACCGTGTAGATATCGGTGTCGATATCCCTGTCGGAAGGCAACCGATTATGCATCGTAAAAGTGTTTCGATTAACACGTTGACTGCCACGGAACATTGAATTTCGGCGACGGTCTAGTTACCTATCTAAAGCGTTAGTTATACTTCCAAATACCTATTTTGGTCATTTATAATCAAGCACTGAAACCGTCACCCGAATTCGGGTGACGTGGCAGTCAAGGTGTTAAAGGTGCCACTAATCTTAAGTAGAAATCGTGCATAACCTGGTACAGGTCCGCATGAGTGAGACAATTTTTATTTGAAAAAGAAATCACTTCCCGGTTTCGACGAGTCGTATATAGGTATTTCACGATTTCGACATTAAATTTCACGAGGACAATGTAACATTCGAAAAAAAATCGCTAATAAATGATTTAGAAATCGGCATGTGAACTTGCGCATTCTATTCTACACGAGCATTTTTAAAAGTGTGCAAAGTGGCATTATTAAATGCGACAACGACAGTCCTAGTGTTGCGACTCGCAGTCGATCGGTAGCCTACTCGAATCGTTTCATGAGGAGCCCCTAATTAAGGGTGAAAGTACATAAAAATACCGTGGACTCTCTACCATACGCGTTCGTTTAACGTTTGTCGAATCGATCGTTAGTTTATTTGAAATCACGTAACCAGTTTTCAAAGTTACCGATCAATCTGCTTTCCCCGATCACGGCCAGCATTAAACAACCACTGAAGTTATGCTGCACTTGTGAGTAAAATGAAACATTACTATTTGATTAGTTGAAATATCTTCATAGAGTTCTGGCCTGCCGTTCCACCTGAAAGAAATATCATCCAACGATCGTTGAACCACTGCGCCTTTCAAATTATATCCGGATATGCAAATCGATTTGCATGCCAGGTTGGCGGAACAATGTTATATCGAGGATAGTTTTTGATTTCAAGTAAAATGAAAATAAAGAAACATAAATATATAGCTTGTTTTGTCGCGATTGGATGGACGTTGCAGTGAAGAATTTTAGAAGATAAAGCGCCTACTTATTGATTGCTACAATGCGGAAAGACACTTGGCAGTTATGTCTCCGGATTTTTTTGTAGGGAATACAGGTACCCTTTTTTCTGTGCTTGTTCTCATTTTGTGTCATATCCCGATATGCCTGTCGGAAGGCACCGTTCGCGGCGAAAAGCTACTCCCGGAAGCCTTTTAAAAATTCTAACTTTGCTTCAAGCGATTTGTTCTATTTAAAATTTTACATAGAGTTAAGGAATGGCATCAGGAAGAATCTGAAAAAAGGCGCATCTCGATATCTCTGCCGGAAGGCACCGTTCGCGGCGAAAAACTACCCCCGGAAGCCTTTAAAAAATCCTAACTTTGCCCCAAGCGACTTGTTCCATTTAAAATTTTACATAGAGTTAAGGAATGGCATCAGGAAGAATCTAAGAAAAGGCGCATCTCGATATCTCTGCCGGAAGGCATCAATCGAAGCGAAAAACTACCCCCGGAAGCCTTTAAAAAATTCTAACTTTGCTTCAAGCGATTTGTTCTATTTAAAATTTTGCACGGAACTAAGGAACATCATTAGGAAGAGTATAAAAAAAGTCGCATCTTGATATCCCTGCCGGAAGGCACCAATCGAAGCGAAAAACTACCCCCGGGAGCCTTTAAAAAATACTAACTTTGCCTCAAGCGATTTGTTCCATTTAAAATTTTGCACAGAGTTAAGGTTATATTGTCTTCGTCCTCGAAATTTAATATCGAAATCGTGAAATACCTATATGCAACGCGTCGAAACCAGGAAACGATTTCTTTTTCAAATAAAAATTTTCTGACTCATGCAGTCCGATACGAGCTTATGCACGATTTCTACTTAAGATTTGTGGCACTTTTCACCGAAACACTTCCTGCTACGTAGGTAAAGAGTTATTGGCGTGTGCGAATAACGGCGATTACGAATAAATATGTTTTTTGGGCGGTCGATGCCGCGAGTCATAATCGGTTGTCTTCCGACAGAGATATCGAGATGCGATTTTTTTTAGATTCTTCCTGATGCCATTCCTTAGCTCTGTGCAAAATTTTAAATGGAAAAAATCACTTCGGGCAAAGTTAGAATTTTTTCAAGTTCCCAGGGGTAGTTATTGGCCGCGAACACTGTCTTCCGACAGGGATATCAAAATGCGAATTTTTTTATATTCTTCCTAATGATGTTCCTTAGTTCCGTGCAAAATTTTAAATAGAACAAATCGCTTGAAGCAAAGTTAGAATTTTTTCAAGTTTCCGGGAGTAGTTTTTCGCCGCGAACGGTGCCTTCCGGCAGGGATATCGAGATGCGCCTTTTTTTAGATTCTTCCTGATGCCATTCCTTAACTCTATGTAAAATTTTAAATGGAACAAGTCGCTTGGGGCAAAGTTAGGATTTTTTAAAGGCTTCCGGGGGTAGTTTTTCGCCGCGAACGGTGCCTTCCGGCAGGGATATCGAGATGCGCCTTTTTTTAGATTCTTCCTGATGCCATTCCTTAACTCTATGTAAAATTTTAAATGGAACAAGTCGCTTGGGGCAAAGTTAGGATTTTTTAAAGGCTTCCGGGGGTAGTTTTTCGCCGCGAACGGTGCCTTCCGGCAGGGATATCGAGATGCGCTTTTTTTTAGATTCTTCCTGATACCATTCCTTAACTCTATGTAAAATTTTAAATGGAACAAGTCGCTTGGGGCAAAGTTAGAATTTTTTCAAGTTCCCGGGGGTAGTTTTTGGCCGCGAACGGTGCCTTCCAACAACGATATCGAAATGCGAATTTTTTTATACTCTTCCTAAGGATGTTCCTTAGTTCCGTGCAAAATTTTAAATCGAACAAACCCATAGGACATGTTGCGCATATTTACGTACATTCATTTGTAGGGTGGTTTTCCGATTATTTAGGGTTACTATAATGGTGCAAGCGGTTAATGCGTGTGCCATAGAACGTATTGAATCGGACGACACTCGAATAGTGCCGTTTGATGCGCTTAAAATTGTGGTTTTCAATGTCGGTTGACAACCGCTGTCGAACCGCTCGCGGAACATAGCCGGAACATTCCAAATTGCAAGTAGCTAATTAAAAATCCTTTGAGAAGGCAGAAAATTAAAACCTACGCATCTCGTCTACGTACTCTGAAAATTCTGCACAAAAATAAAACCTCTCAGTAAGATCTGGATTGTTGTTTCTTTTTAATGCTTTTGTAAGCTAGCCTTCCGAACGAAAATCTTCGAGAAAAATGTGTTACAGACAAATACACACACGACAAAAAGAAATGGATTATGATGTTAGAATAAAAAAGAATGGCAAATATTGGAAGAGAGGACGAATGAACAGAATAAAAGATGTTATAATATCTTCAATTGGAATTGTGCGCGTGCTCTTTGGCATCTAGTGATCTTAAGAATCAACAGGTGACGGCCACCTGTACGTATGCGTCGTCTGACACTGGCGTCGGGACGCTCGACGTCGCTTTCGAACGTATCACGTGCCGACTCGTCCTTCTCATTCTCTGAATCTCTCTAATCTTTTTTAATTAATCAACCGTAGGATTTACTTCACAATAAAAAATCCCAACGAGTTATAAATAATCCACGTGGTCATTTACAATTCATTCCTTCTCTACTGATTTTTACAGGGACCTTGAATTTAATGTTACCAATGTCCACGTGCAAATCAGAATAATAGCTCGTTAGAGTTGATAAATGTTCCAATGGCAATGACTTTAATAAATCAAGTGGAACCTGAACGATTGAAATACCGTCACGATAAATTTCTTTAAATTGTCGATTGTTTTGTTGAGAAGTGATTGTGCACGATCTTTTTTTTTAATTAATTAATCGTAGGATTTAGTTTAGAATCAATATTTTCTATGAGTTACCAGTAATCTTCGTTATTATTTATGACTCGTTCCTTCTCTATTGGTATCTAGAAGACGAGTGAGTATATCGATTCTAATGTCCACATGTAAATTAGTGTAATAGCTCATTTACATTCATAAATACTCTAATGGTAATGAATTTGACGCATCAAGTGTAACCTCGATGAATGAAATACTGTCGTGATTTAATTCCATTACCTTGTCTATCGTTTTGCCTCGAAGTGATTACAATCGATTATGCATTGTGTTTATTGCAATCGCAGAGTGGTTGCATTTTTCTTCTACGATTCTCCGATATACCTCGACAAGATAATTAGGCAAGATATTTACTTATTTTTGTTTTCTTCGTAAAATCAAACATGCTTCACGTTTTTTCTCTTTTTCGTTTTCCTTAGAACTAGCTTCTCGTCTATTTTATCATACCTAAATAAGCACTGACGTGTTATTCCGTGTTACGTATTCAACGACTCGGTTTCTTTCTGAGGCACGTAAATTCTTGCAAAAAGTTATGTACTTGGAAGGTGAAGGTTGTAATCAAATTTAATTGTAAGGTAATCTACTTGGTCGAAAAAATTTAATGGAACACTTCGAGAGTGTTTTCATCAATTTGGACCTCAATTTCTGAAATTTGTTTGACCATGAGAAAATTGATAAATAGAAGGTGGCCACGGTGCACGGTGCCTTTAATCCGTTGCACTTCTACGTCGAGTCTGGTTCGACGTCAATTCTTTTATACCAACACACCAACGTCGAGATTCGACCATTACAAAACGCAATTTCTCAAAATAATTGAAAATCTTCAAATTTGATGGGAGAGTGCAAAGGGTTAAGGGTAATTAATATTTGTTGGATATTATATATCTCTTTTTTTTTCGTTTCCAGCTTCTATTTCTTCTATCTTCCACCTTCTCTCTCTATCTCTCTCCTTCTCTCTTTCTATCTCATTATCATCATTATCACCATATTTAAGTAATGAGGGCATTGCTAATAATGCAACGAATCCACTGACCACCAATGAGAGAGTGTCGAGGAAAAATAGAGAGAATTTGAGAGATTTACCGACGAGAACGGAGAGAATACGAAAATAATTAGCAGAAATGGAAGTACAGAAGGAGACGAGGAAGGATGAGAATATTTTTGACGATGAGCCAAAATCCTCGTGGTCGAGCACCGATCGTTTGTCCAATTGTGCAACCTCCTTTAATCAGCTGTAGGTTTTTAAAGTTCACAAGAGTCTAGCTACAAGTTCTCGGGCCCAGTGTCTTCTGGATGCTCGTAACGAGTAGACAGTAGTCGGCTCTCGTCAACGCGCACGAACAGTTCGGTGTGTCTGTCGTATGCGTGCGAAGTTGTAACAAGTCACTCACTTCTCGGTCGTGTCTAAAAACGTAAACTTGATAAACGTGATAAATTCTGTGAGTGTGGTCGGTGAGTACACGAATTAAAGGAATTTTGGACCTTGCCAGGTTGTAACAGTCGTCGATAGGAATCAAATCTCGAACTCGAAAGACTATTATTAATATTACAAGAATTGTATCGTTGGGAAAATTTTATCGTAGGATACATCAAATTATTATCCGTTCTAAAATTATTTTAGGTAGGGACCGAGGATTTTTTTATCGATTCATTTTTTTTAAATCATCATACCACAAATCACATTGGAGAAACCGATGAGAAATACTCTGGGACTAGCAGTTGATGTTTAATTAATTTTAGAAACATCAGGTTTTCGTGATGATAGTTGAATTTTCCGGCGGTGTGCCACGGTCCGACTAAACCAATCAATGATGAAAGCAAGGTGTTTAATACTTTGTTTATGCGCGTAAACGATAAGAGGTCTCGGCACCTGTGAATCGAGAAGCTCGAAAAATGAGAAGACGAATGGAAAATAAGAAGATAAGTTTCCACTGAACGATTAAGAAAAATCACTCGTAGAAGATTCAGAATGAGATGAAACGAAAACAAGTGGAGTGGGGTCATCAGAGAAGAACGTCGATAGAAATCGAATCTTGAACTCGAAATCTCGAATAATTTTATCGTTGGGATAATTGTATCATAGGATACAACAAATTATTATCTGCTCTAAAATTAATTTCACCCTACCGAGGATTTTTTTGATTGATTCATTCTTTATTTTAGAATATTCTGGGACCAGAAGTTGACATTTAGTTAATTTTAATAATATCGGGTCTTCGCGATGATAGTTGAATTTTAATGAAAAATAAGAAGAAAAGTTTTCACGGTGCCGTTAAGAAGGGTCACTCGTAGAAGACTCAGAGTCGATAAGCTTTTAAAACGAGTGGAGTAGAGCCATCGGAGAAGATTGTACAAACATGCGACTGTCAGTCGAGTAGGGTCTGTCGCTTGGCGAACGTCTGCTATTTCATTGATAAACTTGAACGAATAGCTAACCTTATGTAAACGGAATTGTAGAGAATAGTGCTTGGCTTATAGTATTGCCAATGAACGTCAGTGTAAAATTATCATATGAAATGATTTATGAACACGTTCACTTCAAAATGAATATTTTTCTTCGTTTCAAAATGAATATCAACGAAGCGAAAATATCTCGATCAGTAGAATCTTGGCCGTACTCAAGGTAATTAAATGGAATCGTGTGCGGATAGTAAAATCGAAGGACAATTGTCAATCGTACTCTCCATCGCTAAAAGAAAAATATGTGAGTGAAGGACGTTTTGATAATAAAGCGAGCTTAGGTGAAATTAATTACACCGAAAAATATTCCGTCGCGTGTCACGATAGTAGCAAAGGTGTTCACGACAGGTTCTTACTACTTTTCGTTTTCATACGTACCGTAAACTCCTACAACTTTCAACAAACTTTTTTATTTTCGTTTGCATGAGTATCTACCAAAGAAATGTCCATTCGATTATATTGTATTTAAAGAAATAAGTGTTTTGCACCTGTTCATATACCTCTTTCACTGACCTTTTATTTTTTTTTGGGGTGTCAAAGGTTTTTAAAAAATCTTTACTGTGTTCAAAGTTGTCTCTGGGTAGTTTTATCTTTTATAATCAATGAATAGTATTGGTGTTTAAAGTTAGGTATCTAACCCTCAACTTTTAATTCCAATGAAAAAAATAAATATGTAAGCTAAATGTTTATTTAAAAAAAATTAGATCATTCTCTTGTATACCCTTGACATGTGCCCCTATGATGTATACTTTCTTTTTTCGTATTGAAATAATGCTGTGACATGTGTTTTGGAAGAATACTGTTAAAAATCTTCAAAGTTGTAAGAAAGTTTACCATATCCGCTTAATCGATTAATTAGAAACTGAAGTACGACATAAAGATTCGCTAGGAGGTTTCACAAAGCGCATTTAACGTGTCCACGCTTTAAACTGTCGTAATACAAGCAGTTTATGTAAGCAATGCGTCGAAAGATAAGCATCGTTTTATTCGTCTTCTTACGGGACAATTGTTGTAGTACTATGGTTCGTCGATAACGAATCGCAGAATTGTCAGAAGCGTAGCTTGTAACATGTCGAATGAAGATATAATCCTTACAATTCACGAGACGACTCGATTCATCGAAACATTTTTTTTTTTGCAGGTGAGATTTAAAAGAAAAAGAAAACACAGAAATACCTCAAGATGCTTCCAATCGCGATTATTCTTCTCGCTTGTCTCACCAATGAAGTATTGTCCGAGGTCAGTGAGGTTTGCTATGCAGATGAAACTCATCCGTACCTCTTTTTGGGCACCAAGACGTCCTACGAAACCGTTCGTGGTACTAAAATGGAACGCATGGTCAAAGACGGTGAGTCGAACAAGGAGACACGGTTTGATATGATTTCACACTTTGCGAACAAAGAGAAGTAAATCGATAAGTGGACCGTTTATTTTAACAGTGATGTAAGTCGATTTTTTTAAAAAAACGAGATATCACATAATTTGTGATTAATTTAGTGTTTGTAACTAGTTAATTTCTTTTTTTTTTAAATGAACTTACACTATTTACAAAATAAACGGTTCAAGTGAGGATTGTCCTGAAGGTTTTCGTGTTCATTCATGAACAAGTGTCGTTTATACAATTTCATTGCAGAAATGAACAGGTATTTTACTTAATTTCCCGAGCTCACTTCGATTTTTAAGCTCTCTCATTTTTTAGTCATAATTTTCGTTTATAGATTGCAAGCCTCTTATGATATGGATGCTAGCAAGGCACGGTACACGATATCCGTCCGAAAATGAGATTCGTGGAATGTTGAATCTTACGACGTATCGTGACAACGTAGTGTTCAATCACGAAGTACAGAAACGTAAGTGAACAATCCAATTGAATGTTGTTAGTCAAGATTCAATCGAAGTTGAAGATCGAAGAGCTACGAAGAAATTGATTTCAAGAAAATAATTCAATTCTCTTTCATTCAGGTGGTAACTTGTGCCAGAAGGATCTTGAGAATCTGAAGCAATGGAGCGTAGAACCTGGACTTAATGTGTCCGCAGCAAAATGGTTGACACCTGCAGGATATTGGGAACACTTTAACCTGGCGAAACGTTTGCAAAAAATCTATCCGGAGTTACTGAACTCGTCGATCAATAACGTCTCGTCGGAGAATTACGAGGTACGTTATCGACTCACTCGACAAACCATTCTTCAGCTACATCTTAAGGATTTTATCCTTCCCTTTTCTTGTTTCTTTAAATCAAACCTTAAATTTGGCAGTTCAGATCAACTGATAAAAGTCGCACCGTGGAAAGTATGAACGCTTTCATAGATGGACTTTTCGGTTCAGCCGCGGGCTTGCAGCCGCAAATCGTGGCTCAGCGCGAGGACAAATTATTAGTGGTAAATATAATTTCAAAGTTTACCTAGCACTTGAATAATTTCGATGAATCCTTACGCAATTAACAGTAGAACTACCGACCGGTCAAAATGATTCGTCAATTTTTCTCAAGAATTTCGCTTTAATACTAAAACTACCAATTTGTTTTGTTTTTGTGTGGAAACTTCTTTTGTTGACCACTCATTTTGACAGAGAGAACGTTTCTTTTATCAAAAGAGCTAGCATTGTTTTGTTTTTGTGTGGAAACTTCTTTTGTTGACCACTCATTTTGACAGAGAGAACGTTTATTTTGTCATTAGAGCTAGTATTGTTTTTTTTCATATGGAAACTTCTTTTGCTGACCACTCATTTTGACAGAGAGTACGTTTATTTTGTCATTAGAGCTAGCATTGTTTTTTTTTTTCATATGAAAACTTCTTTCGCTGGTCACTCATTTTGACTGGGTTGATAGTTCTAGTGTTAACAGTAGCCCTTGTACGACCGACCGAATGACCGTTTTTGAAATTTCGATTAGAATTTCCTATATACAACGTAATTGCATCGCCTTTAAATACCACGACGTTTCACAAAATATCGAAAAGTGTATTACACCTATATTTTAGGAAACGTCGTGAGATTTAAAGGCGATACAATTACGTTGTATATAGGAAATTTTAATCGAAATTTTAACAAGGATCATTTGATCGGTCGGTATCCATGGAAAACAGAAAGTCAAAAATGTCGTCAAAATGATGTAAAAATGAGGACAAATTGATCAGAAAATGACTGTTTGCAATCATTTTGTCGTCATTTTGACATCATTTTGACAACATCTTGACTTTCTGTTCTCCTTGGGTAGTTCTAGTGTTAAGGACCTTCGTACCAACTGATAAGGTTCCCATTCAATAGCCATTCGAGCTATGTCCTACCTGGACAGCCGAAGTGAATGGCGTACGTATGGCAAGCAGGATGAGCGAATTTTTGAAGGGAGCAGAATTCCAGGAGTTAATTAACAGAGTATCCACGCGTCTTGGTTTTAACAGCAGTATCGGCGTAGGTGAGTCTTCGCGCTTTCGTGCTTAAAGAAGCACGAGAGTATGATCTTTACGCATGTTTTGGCTAAAACGAAGTCCCATTGATGTCGACCTATTTAAATTTCACGATTCTCGAGTGACTTTTGCATTATCGTGGCACCACGTCTATTTTCATTCGTTAGAATTGCGAATGGAGAATGTACGAAGTGAGTATCGAGAACGCGCTGCTGCGCAAACATGCTTATACGGTTTTCGTGACACGTGGGTAGATGTATGTGGATACAAGTGTGCTCTCTGTGATACTTCGGTTTTCATGATTTCTCTGTGTAGTACGAGTCATTTACGTGAAGCATCCATAGTTCCAATTTCATGCGATTTTCAATTACATTTGGTCTATTATAGATAAAGAATCGTAAATCTCCGAGTAGCTCTAATTCTCAGATGTATAGAACAATTGAAGAAAATTCCTTGTGAAACGATTATTTAACATTCACGCAATAACCGGTGCTTATCTAATACGCGAAGTTTTGATTGTAATCTTCATCATAATCAATTGGTTCTAAAACACTCTACGTACATCTAATAAATTAATAATTTCTATTCTTTGTCTAATGAACAATTTCATTGTTCCACATGTAGATCGTACTAAATGCACAATCTGCTTTTCATTCGCAGATCAAACCTTTCTGTTGTACCAAACGTGTCGTCAGGACAAAGCACGGCATATCGATAAGCTCTCACCTTGGTGCGCGGCCTTCACCAAGGAGGATCTTAAACTTCTTGAATACGAGGAGGATCTATTCTGTTATTACTACTGTGGTCATGGAGATCCTCTGAATTACGCCATGGGATGTTCACCCTTGCAAGACATGATGCAAAAGTTCGAGTAAGATTTCTATCATGCTGATGATAAGTTTCACGAATCTCTCAATGTGCTGTTTAATTTATCACGAGACTTTCGGTTAACATTTTCACTGCCATGATGATCATATGTGACCGCAACTTGTTTTTCCTGTGGTCATCGATGACCTCCAGAAAATTCATTAACTTTTAACTAGTATCACATGATTCAGTTGTTAACACATTGCGTACGGGTCGTGAGATATCTCGTTTGCATGCATAATAAATAGAAACATAAAAAATATATAGTAATATTTAAGAATACTTTATATGAATATAATACCAAATGTGAATTAAAAAAAGTGCATATAGGTATGCATCGTGTAAAGAGTTTCGGGAGCGTTCAGAAATGTGTGAGGCCAGAGCGCCGTACGCAATGTGTTAAAGAAGAATGTATGTAAGGAGAGACAGTGTACTCTATTGCTTATTAGCAAAATTACATAACATAACATTCTAAGGGTCCAATTTGACCCTGTCGATACTAGTTAAATGTTAACAAACGCAGATCAAATGACCGATTAACAAGAGAAATCCCCATACAAAGAAAATCTTCGGTACGTTTATTGTTAACAAAATGATTATACTAGTCGAAATTTACAACATTTGAAAGATCATATACGAACAAAATAACACACAAAAATGCGAAGTGTGGCGCCATGAGGAATTTACTTTTTTATAGGCAGGTGGTGAAGAACGATGGAAAGAGCTCGCATCCCAAAGCAGTTTTCTATTTTGCTCATGATGTTACTGTGCAAATGCACCTCGCTAGCATGGGCCTCTCCAAGGACGAAGTACCTTTGAGAAGCCACTGGTACAAAGAACGGGATAGTTATCAGTGGAGAACCTCTCTTTTGGCTCCATTTGCCACGAACTTCGTCGCAGTTCTTCACAAGTGCGTGCAAAGTTACTTCGTTAATTGTTATAACGACCGTTTAATTCGAAGCGATCAAATACTAAGAGTGGAACGAAGTAGAGATGTGCGAATGAAGGTTTTTTAATTCGAATTGAGTCGAATTTGTAAAAAAAATTTGAATTGAATTGACGAAAATATTGTCAAATCGAATCATCCATATTTCGAATACTTCGCACATCTCTAAGTTCTCTTAGGCGATTCTTTGATTCCAATTCGATTTGCAGTGATGAGACCTTATCGAATCTTTCGAAGTTGAACTATGTCGATTGGATTCAAATTTGAATAATTTGCACTACATAGATTCGTTTCGAATTCGAATAACTTGCACTACGAAGATTCGATTTAAATTTGAATAATTCGCACTACGTAGATTCGATTCAAATTCGAATAACTTGCAGAACATCGATTCGATTCGAATAATTCGCACATCTCTAAGTTCTCTTACGCGATTCTTTGATTCCAATTCGATTTGCAGTGATGAGACCTTATCGAATCTTTCGAAGTTCAACTATGTCGATTGGATTCAAATTTGAATAATTTGCACTACATAGATTCGTTTCGAATTCGAATAACTTGCACTACGAAGATTCGATTTGAATTTGAATAATTCGCACTACGTAGATTCGATTCAAATTCGAATAACTTGCAGAACATCGATTCGATTCGAATAATTCGCACATCTCTCGAACGAAGCTTACAATTAGTAGATATTAAGAGATTACTAGGGATCAAGAGTAGTGATGTTAAAATTGAAGAACATTCGAAAGTGCAAGTTTGCTCGCTTCGATTTGTTAATGGATGGGACTATTAGTTGTAACTTGTTCTTTGTTAAATTATTACTGTTTGCAGATGCGGCAACAATTCTACAAACCCCGAATACAAAGTTACCTTCTACCAATCTGAACATCCTGTGGACATCCAGGGATGCCAGGATAAGATTTGCGACTGGAAGTACATCAAGAGTGTATACGGCGCGTACGCTGAAAATTGCAACATCGGATTTTGTGGATAGTGAATGGATAATGTAGTTTTTAATCGATTATTCATTTCTTTGCTCCCTCTCTCTCTCTCTCTCTCTCTCTCTCTCTCTCTCTTTGCCACTCTATTACAGCAAAGCCGCCTTTCGTTTATAAACTGTCTCTTATCCTTGGATCATTACCGACATTGTTCCCAATTTCTTTTTCTTCGTCTCCTCGACGTTTTTAAATCAGTTCAAATTTCATTAACTTCATTTATTTGTATTCAGTCGAATATCGTTCGTTTGCCAAAATAGTTTAGTCTCTTGCAGGAAGGAAAATTTCTGAATATTAAAAGTTTCAACCGTGTGCTCTTGAAATCGTACGATTTAAAAGCATTCGAAAAGTGTAGTTGTGCAGTTTAATCTGCTGGTAAAGGAGAAGCGATAGTAAAGAAAAAAAATATTGCAATGGACCAATGGAAACGAGATTTTGCATTTTTTCGTGCTTTCTTTCTGTCAATATATTATATTTTACAGTGCTGTAAATTGCGATTAGTATAATAATTTTTTTAATCATTTTTCGGGAGATCATCGGTGTGAACGAACGGAGATCGAAGTGTTAACGAACACCGTGGAAGCTTGTTCTGAACTGTGGTGTGGAACGTGATCGACGCGATTCCACGGACACTCCGACACGCGAATCCATCGCGAGGAAGTGTCGACGCGATTGCCGTAGGACGGGAGATCAACAGGTGACAACGTGGCGCGTTCAATGAACTCATTTATTTTCCCGCTATTCGTATTCGGAATGCCATTCGCATTCAAATCCCCTCGCGAATTCTAAATTAATCTTTCAGCATAAGGAATCACCCACGTAAAGGAGAAAGTGTAAGTTGTAGTTCTAAAAAACGCACTCAATTAAAAATAATTCACAGAAACAGATGTTATCCGTTGAACTCATTAATTTCGTGTAACTAACGCGATAACTTATCAATTCGACAAAGACCCTTTCTTTTCACGAAAGGAAACAAAAGGAACAATTTAAGGTGTGCCAGAGTTAAAGCAACACGTGGAAACTAAACAGCACACCTCGTTGGAAAGTATTTTAATATCAAATTTTTAAATTAATCTTCTAGCATGAAAAATTACCCATGTAAAGGAGAAAGTATAATTTGTAGTTCTAAAAAACGCACTCAATTAAAAATAATTCACAGAAACAGATGTTATCCGTGGAACTCATTAATTCCGTCTAACTAACGCGATAATTTATCAATTCGACAAAGACCCTTTCTTTTCACGAAAGGAAACAAAAGGAACAATTTAAGGTGTGCCAGAGTTAAAGCAACACGTGGAAACTAAACAGCACATTTCGTTGGAAAGTATTTTAATATCAAATTTTTAAATTAATCTTCTAGCATGAAGAATTACCCATGTAAAGGAGAAAGTATAATTTGTAGTTCTAAAAAACGCACTCAATTAAAAATAATTCACAGAAACAGATGTTATTCGTTAAAATACATTATTAATTCGGTGTAACTAACGCGATAACTTATTAATTCGACAAATACCCCTTTTTTTACGAAACGAAACAAAAGGAACAATTTAAGGTGTGCCCGAAATTAAAGCAACACGTGGAAAACAAATAGCATACCTCATTGGGAAGTATTTTAATATCACGTTTTTAAATTAATCTTCTAGCATGAAAAATTACCCATGTAAAGGAGAAAGTATAATTTGTAGTTCTAAAAAACGCACTCAATTAAAAATAATTCACAGAAACAGATGTTATCCGTTGAAATACATCATTAATTCGGTGTAACTAACGCGATAACTTATCAATTCGGCAAAGACCCCCTCTTTTCACGAAACGAAACAAAAGAAACAATTTAAGGTGTGCCCAAAGTTAAACCAACACCTGGAAACTAAAAACAACTCACTTTATTTCAAGGATTGATTTGAATATCGTTCCTCTCGATTAATTCTTCTACGACACACCCACACTTATTTAATTCCCTCACTATCTTTTCCCTACCTACAGAAACCATATACTATCTTGTGGAATCTAAAAAAAATGTTCTTTCATTCACCTGTTCCCTGTATTTACAAAAATCGTGTGATCTCTACTGAAAACATTTCGCAGAAACTTGTTCCAAGTTCGTCACGGTATCGATATTGCGCACAACGATGCTCGCATGCGATCGTAGAGTATCAAGAATCGTTACTCTCGGATCTCTACGATGAACGATCGCAGTTCTAGCTCGGAGCTGTTTTACGGGGACCGTGTTGCCGCAACTGTATATCTCGTTGCACAGTTCATGCTCGAGGCAACGGAGCCTGTCGACCTTAGGCCACAGTGGCACACGAGACACCGCGACGTGCGGTGACGATCGGTGATCGTGCGCGCGCGCACATTATCTAAACCTCGTTCATAAGAAACAGCAAATACGACGATCTTTCTCCATTCCTCTTCAATCATCTTCTCGATTTTCTCCAAAGTCTAGAGTCTTCTCCAAACTCCATCAACCCGCACCAGATACTTATCTCGAGTTCACTTTGTTGGTCAAAGAGCCCTTTTTCAAACTTTCAAACCTCCTCTTGCAATCCTCTTTTCCTTCTCCCTGCTTCAATTATCGCTCTACCTCACTCGTGATTCAGTGACGTCAGAGGAGTGCCTTCCTCAAAGGGATGAAAGGAGTCTCCGGTAGTGAAGTCTAATTTACGAGATGACGTAATTAGCTCACCTACGGCTTGCGTGCCCGATGTTCTTCTCTCTTTATTGTTTTTAATACACTACGCGAGCAACGGATGAAATTTCACCGTGTTCTTCGCGGTGGTCGCAGAAGACTCCACCTCTGCAGTGGAAATTGTCGAGATTTCACGGACGAGCTTAAAACTGTACGGAGGAGGTTCGAAGATTGAGTAAAATTGAAGTTTCAAGGATCTCGAGTAATCGAGTAGATTTATTTTTCGGTGGATCGCGAGGAAAGGAAGTCTTCGTCTTGCGAGAGATCGTCGGACGTGGATTTATCGATGGTGACTGGTGGAACGAAGGTGAGTCTTCCTCAGGTTGAAGGAGGAATGGTGGAATGGGCACTGGGCCGTGAGTCCTCAGTAGGAAAAGTTCCAAGCGTGTACCGTTAGGTACTTTCTCCTCTCGAAATTTTCCGGGCCTCGCGATGCCATCCGTAGAACACGCAGGTGGTTCAGACACGAGGTTACACGATGCTAGATTAAATTTTAGGATCACACGGTTCTTATGTCTAATTTTTTCCGTACATGATTAAGACATGCTTATGCTATTTCCAGAATGAGAAATATCCTCTTTTTACCGGTCTTTATATAAATACCAATTGATTAAAAATTCAAATTTTCGTAATATCTACCAGATAGATAGTAAGTGGCTCAGACATTAATTTGTTTAACGTAAGCTTGTCGTTCGCACGGGTTAAGGCTTTATCCGAGGCGCTGACGCGTGCTTAATTTACGTCCGTACCCGGTACTTTATCTTCTTTTTTCCTTTTTCGTGTATTTTTAGGCACGACCGTAAAAGGAGTTGCTTATTCTTTTTGGAACTGTTATTAATATTTGTTATACTATAGAGATTGTTCTGTTAATGGCAAAATGAAATTATGAGGTCAACGAAATTGCGTTTAATCGTGTCGAGTACACTTGTTACTTCGCAGCTTGTCGCACGGTGATAGAGTATGCGCTGTTTCCGATTTCAGGCACGAGTCTTTCTAGTAAAACAATTTAAAAATGAAAAAATCTTCTCTCGTCCCATTAATTGAGCACGTAATTTCTCGTTCCACGTAATTTGGTTCTAACAATTCTCTTCCCACGGAGCAAGCGGCACGAGCTTCTGTTTCAGGCACAAGGTTACTCGAGGAAGCTACGTAGTTAGTAATCCAGTTGCAATAATTTTGCATGTTACTAACTATGTTAATTTCCCTCGATTTTTCTCTTTTCGTTTTTTTTTTTAAATTTTCATATTTCCAAGGGCGTATTTCTATTCGATTCAACTCGACCAGAACATTCTCATTTCGCGTTCAATTCTCCTCTCGAAGTTAATAGTGGTGGAGCTGTTGCCGGTAACGAGAAAAATGATTAAATATCGGCCTATTCCAGTCGATGATCGAGGCTTATTCTTACGGAGCAAACGGCACGAGCTTCGGTTTCAGGCACAAGGTTATTCGAAGAAGCTACGTAGAATAGCTCAGAGAAATTCAAGTATTATTAATAAACCAGTTGCAGTAATTTTCTGTATTACTTACTATATCAATTTGTCTCGATCTTTCTCACCTCCTTTTTTTTCTAAATTTCCATATTTCCAGGTGTCTATTTCGATTCGATTCAACTCGACCAGAACATTCTCATTTCGCGTTCAATTTTCGTCTCGAAGTTAACCCATTAAGTACCAATGTTCCCATTTGGGACTACTCAAATTTTATCGAGTTTTTATGTGTTTATTATTGTGTATATTTTGTAAAAAATATATTTAACCCTATAGAAAAAAGTTAGTACTTAATGGGTTAATAGTGGCAGAGCTGTTGTCGGTAACGAGAAAAATGATTAAATGTCGGCCTATTCCAGTCGATGATCGAGGCCTATTCTTACGGAGCAAACGATACGAGCTTCGGTTTCAGGCACAAGGTTACTCGAAGAAGCTACGTAGAATAGCTCAGAGAAATTCAAGTATTATTAATAATCCAGTTGCAATAACTTTGCATATTACTAACTGTGTCAATTTTCCTCTTCTCGTTTTTTTTTTTGCAAATTTTCATATTTCCAGATGCCTATTTCGATTCGATTCAACTCGACCGGAAATTCTCATTTCGCGTTCAATTCTCCTCTCGAAGTTAATAGTAGTGGAGCTGTTGTCGGTAACGAGAAAAATGATTAAATATCGGCCTATTCCGGTCGATGATCGAGGACCGGCTCTGCCTGCAGTCGGCTTACTCTCCGAATATGTTTTGCATCTGAATGAAAATCCTTTGCGCATGAACAAATCGCCGCTCGAATGGGGAAGGATCAGCGAGCGTGACGTCGGTGTCCCACTTCCGCGACCGGAATTTTACCTTGTCCTATCCTCCCGCCCGACCACCACCATCGTTCGCTCGTTCCAGCCATTATTACCGCATCGTTATTATCGTACGCCTCGTCTCTTCATTTCTTTTTCGACGTTAAACGTCGTGGAAACGCGCTGGCACACTTTCGCCCGAATTCGTTGAATATATGGAATAAGATATTTTTTTTTGTTCAAGAGTACCGAAGGAATGAATGTCGGGCGAACGAAACATTTTTATAGTTTATTCGTCGATAAATAAGGAATGATTCTTTGCTTAAAAATTTGTTATGAATGAAAAAACATGTTGGTTGGTGTTTTGTAGTAATTTCGAAGCTGAATAAGTGATGAGATAGTGTGTATCACACCATGAAAATGATTGGAAATGATAAATTCAATTGTAGCTTGTTTTAAATTATCCTTTTTTAATACGTGAACTTGTGAATGTATCGTTTGCTGATTATACGTGTATGCTAAATCATTGAATTCTTGTCACTTTTTTATATTAAAAAAAGACGTCTGAGTAACTGGATGTTTTTTTTTCTTCAAAATTCTGCGCCTCAAAGAGTTAATGCGAAAGTGAAATTCTCTGGATAGAATTTCTTTCATTCAAAAGGATCGAGTAATAAAATAATAATAAACGAAATGACAATGGTAAAGAGTAATTTGTTGTTGGCTACTAGGCAGAGAGAAAAAGGAAGAGGGAGAGTATACAGTCGAGCAAGTGAATATTCAATTCCGATGGAAACGCCACGTGGATAACCGAGCGTGACGTCGTCGTTCCACTTCCGGTGAAGATTATTAGATATTTCGTTCGTTACTGCACCGACTGGAATTATCTTGCGAAGGCCGATCGTCCTTGTCCTCGCCCTTTTTACCATTTATTTTCACAATTCTTCTTCTTCTACGATTATTGTTCCGTCAAAGTGCAATTATTCTAAGGCAACATTGTTGTTCTACTTCCGGTGGATTACTAGATATCTCGTTACTGCACCGACTGGAATTATCTTGCGAAGGCCAATAATTTTTGTCCTCGCCCTTTTTACCATTTATTTTCACAATTCTCCTTCTTCTACGATTATTGTTCCATCAAAGTGCAATTATTCTAAGACAACATTGTTGTACTACTTCCGCTGGATTACTAGATATCTCGTTATTACACCGACTAGAATTATCTTGCAAAGGCCAATCGTTCTTGTCCTCGCCCTTTTGACCATTTATTTTCACAATTCTCCTTCTTCTACGATTATTGTTCCGTCAAAGTGCAATTGTTATTCTACGACAACGTCGTCGAACAAACGATGGATAAACGACGGAAGCTCTGCTCATCTTGTCGTTTAACTTAAATGCCCACGCTTGAGACGATCTTCGATGATTGTGGCACCCACTTGAGTCGCGTGTGGGAGAA
Organism: Tiphia femorata; assembly: GCA_944319695.1. Lineage (NCBI taxonomy): Eukaryota > Metazoa > Arthropoda > Insecta > Hymenoptera > Tiphiidae > Tiphia > Tiphia femorata. The sequence goes on from OX090899.1 coordinate 8,237,340, forward strand.
GCGCTAATTACTCTCCTGTGACCGACTGCGTAATCTGTAGCGAGATTCACTGATATTTCGTTTGAAGAATGCGATGTGACTGGAAAGGGGTGGTATTTACTATTGCGAGAATCTGAACTCGAGAACTACACTGCAATTAACACTAAACGTATCGAAGATTTTTTCCATATGAAAATTTCTCTTGCAAATCGGTCATTTGACTTGCTTTTGGTAGCTTGAGTGTTAAACCTTTGACTGCTTTCGGACGAGTCCATCAATATGGGCGGCGCATTTTTCGCATGTCAGTTACTGCGACTGGTTGTCCACTAACTAGTGATCAACACGGTACCCGGAAATTTGATACCATTCTTAGAGTTTAAAAAATAATAATGGCAAATAAATTAAAAACATCCATTTTTCTTATTTATCTTAAGTAACTTTTTAAGCTATTTGAATTTACTTAACTTAGTTTGTGCATTCCTTCAATAATAATCGGTAATTAAATATAAAGGTGTTATACTTTTACTTTTATTTTTTTACTATAACACCTTTATTACTTACAGTAATTATTATAGTAATGTTATAGTAAAAAAATACAGAGGGCGTATATTTACGACTTTAGCAGTCAAAGGATTAAGCAGTAGAGACTTGCAATTTTTTTAGGAATAAAAATAAATCGGTTTATAATATTGGTATGAGCATCGATACGGAAATATATGAAATTAAGTTTTTCGAGAAAGACCACTCGATACCCTTTCGGCTTTCAACGTGTGTTATCTAAGCTGCTCAAGATTGATTTGTCGTTAGGATTTTCTCTCTTCGTCTAAGTCCACGAGATTCTAAAATTGCACGCCTCGTGCATCGTAAAAGCTTAATGCGCGGTGCTTACGTGGCACCTGACGATTGAAGTTTTCATTGCCTATGCACGTTTCGTTGTAATAACAGTGCGGGACGATGACGCGAGATGTGCCGCTAATTCTGAACGTGTGTAATTCTAAACTCCACGGCGTTGTCTCTTCTTTTGGTAAATAAGCATCGAAGAAAATTGTCGTTGAGCGCGTATCAAAATTCACGAAAAAAAATCTGGTGAACGAGGTACTCGTATCTCATAAATTATTAAATCATAGGAGATTCTTTTGCGTTTTCTTTTCTGGTAAAAAAGGTCTTCGAAGAAAAAATCTTGGGCTGCAATTTTTAAATGCGCTACAGTATGTTCGACCTGTAGAATTTTTAAATATACGTATGAACGATTTTGCGATATTCAACTACAGCTGATCTACACTTTTATCAATGGATTAACAATTTGACTGCCATGCTGACTTTCCATGGATGGCCCGTGGCCCACACTTCGCATTCTTTTTTATGCTTTTTTCTGTTAATATATGATCTTTTAAAGTTCTGTAAATAGCGATTAGTATAATCATTTTTTTAAATAATTTTTCGGGAGGTCACTGGTCGCTTACATATGACCATCATGGCAGTTAAAGTGTTAACATATGATCTTTTAAAGTGCTGTAAATTGCAATTAGTATAATCATTCTTTTAATAATTTTTCTGAAAGTCACCGGTGACCACCGTGGTACCACAGAAAAAACCATGATCGATCACATACGACCATCATGACAGTGAAAGTGTTAATCGAATCTCATCACTTTTACTCGCACGAAAACGAAGCCACGTTTTCAGCGCATCGTCCAAGTAAAAATGCTACGCTTGCGATCTCACGGTGACCTTCTTATAGAGTTTTCCAACGATACCCGCGGCGTTTCCCGGGAAGCACTCGCGCAATCTCCTCGAGTGCAACGAGCCGCTCGGTTCTCGATCGATATCACCGAGTGCTGCGAATACACGCGCCTTACATTTACGAAATCCAGTGAGTAACGTTGCAACTGCAAGTCGCGCCCGACGCGAATCACTGTACCTGCAATGGAGTAATCGAATCAACTAAAGTTTCTACGATCGTAACGATAGGCCAATACGAATGTCCGTATCGGCGAAATCCATCTTTCGAACGGAAACGCGATGTGCATTTGAAGAAGGAGAGAAAAAAAGAAACTTTGAAAAAACATGGAGAGGTCCAGAAAAAATCGAAGTCTCCTTAATCTTACAATTGTGCAATAATTACAACCTGCATAAAAATGAATATTACAAAAATTCGAATGAGAAGTGAAACATTCTTTCTCTTGTATATTAACTTTGTAATTGAAAATAAGTAGAAATGAGGACTTTAAAAACCACATCTGCGACCACGGCTCTCGTTCCGCACCTCGAAGATCGATTTAAACCCAGACAACCTTCTTAGAAGTTTATACGATTTAGAGAAAGGAAAATATGACGAGAAGAATGGGAATAAAGTGTGATAAAGAAGTAGTAGAAAATTATGAAAATGTATTCTCTGCTCACGGTGAGAACGTGAAGAATATTCAATGCGTCGTTGGGTTTCGTATCAGCTGAGGTGCAATTAACTGTGCTAGGTAGGTCGATCGATTGCAAATCCGAGCTGCAGCGCACTGGTGTCGGTGACTCGTGGCGCAATCGTATTAACAAAAAGAAATATGTGGTACACCTACTCGTGAGGCGTTGCTTACCGACGGACGCGAGAAATTAGCGGTAAGTAGGCCAAGTAGACTTGTTAGACCCGTGGAAGGCAGGCACAGCTCTACCAGACGCTCTCAATTACCGTATCGTCTAATGAAGGCCCACGTAACCGATTATATTTATTCAGATCAACGACACATTACGTTCTCACACCGAAATTTTCGTTAGAACAAACTGGACGAAGAATATTTCTTCTTTCTTCTTTTTCTGTTAATCTCGATTATGAAAAGCTTTCAACATTTTTACGTGGAACAACGTGAAGAGTAATTTCAAGTTAACATTATTCCTACCACGTTTTTAACACTATTTCTACCAGAGGTGTCAAAAGACACCGAAACAATTTTCTAAGTTGAATGATTTTTTCTTAATTACTTCTTTCACTATTCGAATATCGATTCTTACATTCATTTAGCAGGATAGTTTTCCTGCAGCTCATCCTGGATCCAAGAAGACACCTCTTGGTCGAAATGGGTGTATAAAAAATTGCGGTAGAAATAGTGTTAAAATTTCGATGAGAATTTCCTGTAGACAATGTAATTGCATAGGATTTAAAATTCAGGATTTTTCATAAAATATTGAAAAATGTATTATACGTATATTTTAGGAAAAATGAATTTTAAAGGCGATGCTATTATGTTGTATGTAGGGAATTCTAATTGAAATTTTAAAAACGACCTTTTAACTAAACGGTAGGTGTAGTGTTAAAAACCGTTCCACTGTTTTTCGTCTCAAACTAAGCAAATTTCAAATTAGTTAAAATTAACAGGATTCTTTGAATTTTTTTCTTTCTTCGCAATTCTATAAATATCCTTTTAGAGCTGTGGAAAATACAATTCTCGAGATTTCGATCCTTCCGCGATTTTCAGTAGATCCTTCGAAGTTATACAACAGAATTCAATTTAATGGCCAGAAAAATATCTTCAATGCCGACCGCCATTAATGCTTCCCGAGATTGTCATCGTGATCGTCTCCAATTTACATTCCGTTCGCTCATATTCAAGGAGACATCCGGCGTCGCGACGTCTGGCGTCACCGTCCTCCAGGAACGCTTTTTGCATAATTGTCCATTCGCTCTCAGTACCGACGATTGTTATCGGAGAGGTCCATTCGTGACTCGTTCTTGTCATAAAGATTGCGTTTGCAAGAAACAAGTCATCAAAATTGCGTTTGCAAGTAACAAATCATAATGATTGCGTTCACAAATAACAAGAAAATTGGAAAATTTGTCTTACAATTAGTCGTATACGAAATAAAAAAAATATTGCAGACTACGTATTTTTAGGCATTGTCTAGAATTTATTGGATTTAATATGTACGAATTAGCTTCACCGATGCAACGACAAATTCTCGTTCTCACCTTTAGGAATTTTGAAACGAGAAGTGATGATTTTTCAAGACACACGGTCAATTAATACTAGAAGTACCGATCGGTGAAAATGACCGAATGCATCAACTTTTCTCATGAATTTTAACATTAGAACTACCAATTCCTTTTTTTCATGTGGAAATTTTGTTTTGCTGACCACTCATTTTAACAGAGTGAGCATTTATTTTATCACTAGAACTATCATTTTTTATTTTTGTTGCATATGGAAATTTCTTTTGTTTACCACTCATTTTTACAGAGTGAACGTTTATTTTATCACTAGAACTATCATTTTGTTTTTTTCATGTGGAAATTTGTTTTCTTGACCATTCATTTTCACAGACTTGGTAGTTCTAGTGTTAATCAGAGATTCCTTGTCGTTGCCTCGGTGGATATACAGCTTAAGACCCACGAGAGAAACACTTTCACGCGCGATGCGCAAACCTTCATCCTTGGCCTTCGCGAAGCAGATTTGCGATTGTACGAAACTATTTGCTTCCTTTTACGCCTACCACATTTTCCTGGATGTCCTCCTCTACACCTCTCGAGCCTCACAATTAGAGGCGAAACGTTACGTAAACTCGTATTTACTGGCGCGTGTGATCTTGCATATAAGATTTATCTCACTCTTTTCTTTTCTTTCTCTTTCCTCGAGTTACAATTCAACGTGGAATTCTTTGCTTCCGCACGTTGAAAATGTCTCGAAACGGTATTATTTTGCAGAAGAGTTTGAAATACGCTTGGCTTTCAAGGCTGGAGATTGTGGAACATTGTAAATTTACTCTGTTCCGTTAATAAATTAAGGAGAAGCACGGAGATGACGTAGACCACACGTTATCGTCGGTTTATCGTTGGAAATATTTACATTCTCGTTAGTGACATCAACACTCGTGAAATGTAGGTTTACGGTCGTCGGGTCGGTAAACTGGTGGAGGCTAGGTTGCTTGTTCCTAATCGAGCAGAAGTTGACTAAAGTGAACGCCTGACTAAATGAGAATGGAGGACGAGGCCCTTAAACGTGTTGTAATCGTTTGGTCAAAACGACTGATGTTTCGAAAGACGCGTTACGCTTTAATAAAGTTTCAGAAACCTGAGGAAAAAACACTTAAAACTTCCCTCAAAATTTACACATTTTGTGAATATACACGAATAAAGGCTCAGTCGTGGGTGTTTCCTTCGGACAATTTTTACAAAATGATTTGATTCAATAAATTCGTCTAGATTTTCTCGTATTTTCGATACTAACAACAAATGCTCGTTGCTTTTTTCCACTCAAAATAGTAAAGATCGAAAAAAAGTGGAAAGTTCTCAGAGACATTGATTCATAGAAAAATTGTTTTGTTACGTTAAACGAGGAAGAGGCTTTAGAATAAGAGACAAAAGATTCTTCAAATTGTCTTCCTTCACTTCTTGAAAGGATTTTGAAACATGCAGCAGCAACAATAGACGACAATAAATTCGTTATTCTAATAATACGAGGAAGAGGTTGAGAGGGAGAAGGTTGTCAGGGGGTATGAGAAGTTTAGAAACTGCTGATGATGAGGAGAATAGTTTAAGGCTGCGTCAGGAAGAGTCGTGGAGTTTCTCGAAATTTCCCCAATATTCTCGTGGAATGTGTGGAGAATTCGTGAGCCGAAGATGCACATTCTCGTAGTTAGATCTGATTAGACAATAAATTGGTGACAAGCCCACGCCAAATTTTCTTTACGATTGTACACGATTTTGCTTATCACATGGTGCTCTTTATTTTTGTTTTGTGCCTCTTCACTAATTTTCACTTGGTGTTCTTTATTTTTACTTTGTTCTCTTAATTAATTTTTACTTGGTGCTCTTTATTTTTGCTTTGTGCTCTAAATGAGTCGTTTATTTTGAAAGTGGCCTAAGTCCATTTTTTTAAAAAAAATAAGATATCACATAATTTGTGAGTAATTTAGTGCAATATTTTAATGTTATGCGATATCTCATTTTTTTTAAAAAAATGGACTTAGGCCACTTTCAAAATAAACGGCTCAGATTAATTTTCACTTGGTGCTCTTTATTTCTGCTTTGTGCTCTTAACTAATTTTCACTTTGTACTCTTTATTTTTACTTTGTACTCTTAATTAATATTCACTTACTGCTCTTTATTTTTGCTTTGTGCTCTTAACTAATTCTCCCTTGTCGCTCTTTATTTTTTTAGAACACGATGTATCGATCTACAATAAACTCCAAAATGTCCGCCTTGATACTATTACTCTTCTCACTCGCGAGTATCATCGAAGCACGCGAAACCGACTACTGTTTCGCCGAGGAGAGTGAACCTTACCTTTACATGGGGACTAAAACAGCCTATCATTTCGTTCACGGTGGCAAGACGCGTTTCCAGGTGATACCACGTGAGTACTTCTTACTACTACAATATCCAACACTTATATATCACAAGCTTTCAATTATCAAAAAAACTTAAACTACCCATCTCAAAGAAAATTATGTTCCATGTAACATTCTTCTAGACTGTCAACCAATGCAGATTTGGACTTTGGCCGTGCACGGTACTCGTTATCCAAACACTAGTGAGATCGAACGAATGGTTTCTCTCGTCGAGGACCAACATCACATCATACGAAACCACGAGACGCGCAACAGTGAGTAAACATCGTCCGCTTCAAGATGATGCACGAGCTCTCTCGAAACCCTTTTGGTTAATTAATTTCATCCTTACCCTAACCCTCTATCCATAGATGGCCACCTGTGCAACAGAGATCTGGACAATTTGAGGAAATGGAATCCAAGGGCGTCCCATCTAGAAATGGAAATGGCGGAAGTTCTAACGCCACAGGGAGTCGAGGACATGAAGCTCTTGGCGAGAAGATTGCAGAGTAACTTTCCGGAACTCCTGCAGCCGATCGGCGCGGACATAACATCCGCTAATTACAAGGTTCGTGTACGCACATTAAATCTGCTCGATGATTTTCCGATTTACCAATTTTGCTCGTGCAAAAAAAAATGAAAGAAGAAGAAAAACACTCGTGAGTGAAATCTGTGTGGATAAGAGTATTGGAAATTTTTCCAGTTCAAGAGTACCAATGCGCCACACTCCAGAGACAGTATGAACGCTTTCATGGAGGGTTTGTTTGGTAGTAGAACTGCCGTACTTCCGGAAGACAGTTTTGGAAATGATAGTTTACTCGCAGTGAGTATTTTTTTATAAGTTCGATTATACGTGTAAAGTGGATTATTAATTACTTGGATATGAAAAATCAGTCGTTGAACGACGAATAACAAAGAGTAATTAATACATTGTAGGCAGGAGACTGTAACCTCAGTTGCGCGATAGACTGCAATGAACTGCAATCTGTGACTTTGAAAAGAAACTTGCGCTGTACTTTATCCCATTTCTTAATTCTATCAGCTTTGACTTGTGTTTTATTTTATTGCATTTTACCCATTTTGAAAATGGATTCGCGCGATTTCGATTGTGACGAAAGTAAAATAATTGCCGATGTCTTATCGGATTTTTCTTGTAGTGATAATGAGCTTACAGATAGTGATAGTTATTTCTCAGAGGATAGTGATATTTTTCTAACGAGAAAATGCCCACGTACATATTATTCACCTGACGGTGATTCAGAATCAGATGAAAATGATTTAGAGATTGAAGATAAATCGGACTGGACTGAAACAGATGAAATTCCAAATTTGGAAAATTAGCCAATCTTTTATTTACAAAATTAAGTTCCTTCACATCAATAACATTCGAAAATTATCAAATTGACTAGTACGCGAAAAAGCTGGATTTGCCCGCTGCACGTTCAAAAACTTGGAAAACCGTGTCCGCATGCAAAGTGTTAATATCAGAAGAGGTACTTTTTGTGATGAGCCCAAGACATCATAGAAAAAATAAACAAATACGTATTTTGATGTATAAACTCGAGTTATGCGAGCATTCCTTCTGGAATTGCTCGAAATAAATCACTGGCTTTACCACGAATAATTTCGAATTCAAGACGTACAAGTCATGCGGCATTTGGGATGACAAAGTCAGCGACGGAGGGACGGTCGACGAGGAGCTGAAGCAATTCGACACCGACGAGCGGTTTCAAAATCTCGTCTACAACGTTACTCGTCGTCTTGGATATCTCTATAATATCTCAGCGGGTATGCTTGTAATTTGTCTTAAAATCTCATTCATTTTACCGTGGTACATATCACCACAATGTGATATCAAACGAGCCGATAAAAATCCTGCTCCATTTAACAAGAACAATTCACGAGGTCCAATGCAAACGATACATGTGGATACTTAACAAAATTTTAATTTCTTAAAGCAAAGCTCGACGTAAATTCGATAAATACTCGAATTAACAAACGATTCTGTTTTCTTTTAGATAAGGTATTAACGATGTACGACATGTGTCGATACGAGAAAGCATGGTCGGTTACTCAACTGTCTCCTTGGTGCGCGGTCTTCAGTAAGGAAGAACTTCGTATACTCGAGTATCGAGAGGATCTTCATTATTATTATTACTCTGGATATGGACGAGACATTAATGCTCGTCTCGGTTGTCCACTTTTGCAAGACATGATGCATCGTTTCTGGTAAGATTGACACGTCACGTTAACAGTGTGAGAATTTTTGATAATTGAAACGATTGTAATTCTAATGGATTATTGTGGATTGTAGGGAAGTGGCGCATGCGGAACACTCGGACGGACCACGAGGAATATTTTATTTCACCGACGTGGTGAGCCTGCAGAATCTTCTGACGGTGATGGACATTGCCAAGGATCAAATGCAGTTGACGCCTTTTAATTACAAGAACGTGGCGGCCCGTCAATGGCGCACGTCCTTCATCTCATCCTTTGCCGCCAATCTCGTTGCAGTATTTTACAAGTGAGCTCGATAAATTCTCTCCATCCAATTAAATCCTCCCCACGATGTGCCAATCATAAATTATCGAACTTCCCTTCGCTCATTAATGATAAGACACCAGTCTTACGTACAGTTTATTGCTTCAGTTTATCGCCAAGAAGGTACTTGGTTTACGTTTATTCCCTATCTCTCATCCAATTATTCATCCACACCTAAATTAACCCATTATCCCATTTTAATGACATATTTTCAATTTTTTTTATCTAACTGCAACTTTTAAATAAAATACAGCCGTTAAAATGATGAATTTTTTTGCAATTTTGAATTGCACCGGATAATGGGTTAAATACTTAGTTCCAAACACTTACGAAAACTAATCAAAACACTTGATAAGACACCGGTCTTATGTATAGTTTATTGTTTCAGTTTATCACCAAAAAGGTACTTGGATTACATTTGTTCCTTATCTCTCATCCAATCATTTATCCATACCTAAATTAACCCATTATCCCATTTATGGGACACATTTTCAAATCTGTTTACTTAACTACTACTTCTAAATAAAATGCGACCGTTAAAATAATGAGATAAAATTTTGTTTGGTATTTTTAAATTGCGCCGGGTAATGGTTTAAATATTGGGTGTAAGGGAAAGTTTTGTCCGTTCCGGTTACAACAAGGACAAGTCAAAAGTGGACAGAACTTTCCGGTAGACCTAATACTTAGTTCCAAATGCTTATGAAAACTAATTAAAACACTTGATAAGATACCAATTTTATGTACAGTTTACTGCTTCAGCTTATCCCTCATCCAATCATTCATCCACACCTAAATTAACCCATTATTCCATTTTTGGGATACATTTTCAAATTTTTTTACCCAACTTCTATATAAAATACAGCCGTTAAAATAATAAGATGAAATTTTTTTTTGTATTTTTGAATTATCGCGGGTAATGGGTTACAACCTCAGTTCCAAACACTCATCAAAGCTAATCAAAACACTTGATAAGACACCAGTCATAAGTCATTTTAAGTCACCAGCTATTTTAAACGAATCGACAAGGAGCAATTTAAGGATCAATTATTCGTACGACTTTCAAACTGACTTCCTTTCGTTGCAGATGCGAGAGCAGCAGATCACCACAGTACAAGGTAATGTTCTACCTGGCTGAGAAACCAGTCCTTCTCGAGGGTTGCCAAGTGGGCCTCTGCGACTGGGACTTCTTCCAGAACAAATTCGGTTCTGCAGCCTCTAATTGCAAACTGGACGTCTGCACGGAGAAAAACGAAGGAACATCGCAAATTCCGTCACCTTGGCTCGCGTTTTTACTCGCCAGTGTTTCTCTAGTCTCTTCACGATATTCCTCCAAATAAATGAAGCATTTCGAAACATTTTCGAATGATCAGACGCATCGATTCTCATCGTTTTACGAATCGTTCGTGCTGCCTTCGTTTATCATTCTCTCTCGCGTTCTTATTGCGGGCTTTCCTATTGCCGATTACAATTTCATCGTAACCCCATTATTGCATATCGCGTGCGACATTCGTTATTCAGAATGAGCGATTTTGTTCAGCGTAGATTTCTGTCCAGGAAATAACTAGTCCTGGAAATTCTCGGATCGTTCGAGTCTGCGATCACTTCAAAGATTCACTAGTGTAATCTCGTCGATTATTATAATTATTATTGTCATCGCTTCCGTCCAAGTTCTAGTTAGAGCGTTTATTACCATTTAGCATTAGGCTCCATTATTTAATGCGTCGACACAATGTTTGTACGTCGGCTTTTTACCAGACGTATTAATTATTGTAAGATACGATTGTAGAGAAAGGTCACCGTGTGGCCCGAATTTTTATGCGTAATTTTATAAATGCCTTGTTTAACATATGCACGTTTTGGAGTATTTATTGTCCACCCTTAGAAATCAAACATAGGCAAAACTCGAGCTGACTGATTATTGAAAATCGTAAATGACATAAAATCACGTTATTAACGATAACTAATATTACATCGAGCATTTAGTAATCATCTTTACTTAACAAAAAATATTCTATAAATCTCAATTTACAAACACGCGTTAGTAGCCCTAATAAAATGTAAATCAATAATCTGATAAGGTGCAACCTCGGGGTAGGTGCGCCGTCGAGACGAAATTTTCTAAACTATGGTTTTTTCTATTATTTATTTTTTTAAATGACCTTATGCATGTGTAAACTACAGTTGAAAGTCACGTTGCCAAAGTTTCTATTCTGCATACAAATTTTGAAGCTTGTGGAAGGAAAGTAAACACAAATTTCGAATTTTCGTGTATACACTTGTCCCAGCTCACCTTACTATACATATAGTCATTTAAAAAAAAATAAATAATAGAAAAAACCATACTTTAGAAAATTTCGTCTCGACGGCGCACTTACCCCAACTCACCTTAATTAGTTTTACGTCCCACTGCGGAAGCAATCAATTATGGCCGTGCGTACACGGAACTGCTCGTGAATGACCGCTGCGTCGTCGAGAAAAAATAAATTCGACCGATATAAGATCATTTTCCTACCTCATTTTCCACCTCGCCATTCCGTTCCACCCCTTCTACTTGGAAATGCATTATAAATGACTTAATATATAGTCATTTAAAAAAAATAAAAAAATAGATAATAGAAAAAACCATACACTTTAGAAAATTTCCTCTCGACGGCGCACTTACCCCAACTCACCTTACAGTTAGTTTAAAAGTCACTGATTTACTATTAAAAATTGCAAAACACTATTTATCTGTACTAATCTTTATACGCTCGAATGACTTCCGCCTTCTGCTCCATGATTACTGATTGATGCTCGTCAAACGGTTTACTCCAGCCACAAATCGTCTCTGCAATGAATCTTATCTCCGATAATTGCGTTACGTGCAATCATTGCTGTCTCATCAGGAAGCAGACAGGTACGAAGAGGGTGTGCACGACGAGGAGAAATTGGGAGGGACAAGGAGACACTGATGAGAAACTGGAAGAGACAAGGAGATACTGAGGAGAAGGCATCGAGGCATATGCTGATGCTGCAAGGCGAATCGATTACTCGTGTTTCCCATTGCAATTTCATTTCGACTATTCGCGGTACTGCACAGCGCTATTTCCCGGAATGGCTGGAAGTTAACAAGCGTGGCTCGACGAGTGGCAGTAGTTAGGGTCAATATAGTATCAGACAAATCGATGCCACTTTACTTCCCGTCACTAACATCCTTGCTTCCAATTCTCTCGGGCTAATGAAGTTTCTTCGAACATACGCGAGGACTTTGCAATCGTGGAACCGTCCTGTTCCGACGATTCAAGTGTATTTCCAATAATATTTATGAATTTTGTTTGAAATCCATAATGATGAATCACTTGATAAATCGTAATTTCAATTTTCGATAAACATTTCAAAGAGGAAGGTGAAGATTGTTTAAAACAGTAATGGTAACAAAATAAAGAAAAATTCTGAAACATTGTCAGAAATTATTATTTTTGACTGTTAGGTTGGTAAACATCCTGTTGATGGGACCCACTTCCGATGACCTTGAATTTGACATATATTGTCAAGGACACCCTCCCGAGCAACTTGCAAGTAATTTTACTCGAGGGTAATTGTTTGTTAAAAAGTTATTAACAAATAAAGTTAATGTATTAGTTAAGGTCTACTACGCTCTCAAGTTTAGATTATTTTTTTAATAAATAAAAAATACGCGCCCGCCCGCGCAATAAAAAAATAATCTAAACTTGAGAGCGTGGTAGGCCTTTCTGGTTAGATCAATTTCCATTTATCACATTTATATTTAGTAAGAATAACAGCAACAACCTCTAAACGTCTCTAAACAAGTGTTGGAGATAGAGCAAGTGTACTCATAATAGAAGACGTCTCGAATGTACAGGGTGTGGTACAATTGAGATTCCATTGTACGGCTGTTACCACCACCTTCATTTGTTAATAACTTTTTAACAAACAATGACCACCGAGTAAAATTACTTGCAAGTTACTCGGGAGGGTGTCCTTGACAATATATGTCAAATTCAAGGTCATCGGAAGTGGGTCCCCTCAAGAGGATATTTACCGTTAGGTTTTTAATTCTTATTGTGAAACCATTGAGATATTTTAGACTCGTTGAATAATGCAGAAGAGGATAAAGTGCGTGGAAAATACTTTCATTCGAGTCAACTAACGAAGGATTTCGACGAGATTTCCTTCCCGCTGTGAAACAATCTCGTAAAAAGAGTTTACGAGCATTGTGTGGTCGGACGATCGAGTAAATGATAAACGAAAAGCAAACTTATTACTCTCGGAGGAAAGGAAGAACGAGAATACGCAGTTGCAGATGCTATCGACGACTTTATGTACCCTTTAAAATTGCAACGGTGCGCCTGGTTGGCCACTTGAATTGCTGCACTTAATCTAAATTAGTTTAGAGCGATGCTACGGTGTGATAGGCTGGCAGGAATAGGAAGCTCGTGGCAGTCAATTATTGGACCACACTGGGAGTGGATGAGTGCTCATTGCAATCTACGCACGAGTTTATTAAAAATCGACTTGATCTGTACGTGAAAAAGGTGAATTAATTTTGAGCTCAGTTTCTAATCACGTGAAAATTATTGGTGCTGAAAAATTCATGAAATAAATCTTACAAGTGAAATGGAAAAGTGTAGCAGGTGAATACCGGACGAATTTGTATTCGACGAAGAGTGCATTGAGAATCATTTTAAATTTTCTGTCAAAGAAATAAATTAATTTAAGTAAGTGTGCTCCTGTTATTTTCGTCGATAGTAAAAATTTGCGATTCACTTGTGTCGAGTGTTACGCTCAATACACATACACTACCCAAATTCATTTATTTTCCCTGCCTTTTATCGGAAGAAATGTGCAACATGCATAACATCGATACGCATCGTAAGTTATCCCGTAATGCACGATGGAAAAATGAGAAAAGGTGATGTGTGCTCGCGTAATTAGGACGCGCTTTACAAATTGTTGTCGGTGGCGCGATGCGCACATTAGGCCAACGCCGAACGACGAGTCTCGACGTCAAATGCGAACGAAAGAACGAACGAACAAAAGCTGAAGAAGCACGATCGAACGATCGTTTCAAGATGTTAAAATTCCACCTGGCTTGGACACTATCGACCCTAACGCTCTCGTCAACCTTCAACTTCGATCGAGGAGATCCATCCCTCATTGGCTCTATTCTATTGGACATTTACCACGAGTTGACTCCTCAAAACGCGTTCTTACTGATCGACGATTCGTTGAACAACGATCGAAGAATCGTAGACCAAGTGTCCAGAAGAATAACTCAAATAGTGTCAACGACGATATCTTCAAAGGACCCAGATCCATCGAAGGAGCCTGTATTAGCAACCTCCTACACACTTTTATTGTATCTTCGACTGTCGAAGAATCAACCTAGGACATGGGAAGCCCAAGACATAATAGACAGATTATGGTTGGCCACTATGAAACGACACAATCCAAAAATCTTGCTGATCCAAGTTCTACAGAATGAAGATTCCCACGACATGGAGCACCTTCTACGAGCCATGTGGGATGCAAGGCTCCTGGACGTAACGATCTTAGAGGTAACAACAAAAACAGCCAATGAACCTAGAGCAATAGTTCACCAGTTCAATCCATTCGCGAATCTTTACACCAAGCTACCCTACACCCTTGGCTCAACCTGGTTTCCCGACAAACTGATCGATCTTCACGGTTACTCGATTAAAATTGGCGCAGTGGAACGTCCTGCCCACAGCTTCATCCTCCGCGATGCCACAAGCTACACCGGATCACATGTTGGTCCCGATGCCGTAATACTCGACGTCGTACGCAAAAAGATGAACTTCACCGTGGACGCTCGTATACCGCCCCAAGAATCCCTCAACGAAGCCATACAGAAGTTTATGGAACTGATCTACGACTCTGAGATCGAAATACTGGCAACCACCTTGCCAATCGTCATGTCTAAACGCCATGAAGAGAAGAGTTTCAGTCGAGTGATGTCCTTCGAGCAATGGTTCCCGATAATTCCTGTGATTTACAAGCAAGAATTCAGCCTGCGCCAACTGTTCGTCGTGGCAATTGTCAGTTTCCTGATAGCGACGTTCTTTTGGCTGTTCTCCTTCATTGTGAGATTCAGGCATCTGGTCTGGCAACCGATCACCATGGTCGGTATCATCCTATCAATTTCCGTCAAGAGCTTACCCAGCAGGACTCCGGAGAGAGCATTCTTCTTAAGTGTCCTAGTAGCATCAGCATTATACTCGTCCGATCTTTACTTCGAGCTGGTAACCATCAACACCCTCGGCAACGTTCCAGTGGAGTACAAAAGTTTCGAGGACATCGTGAATTCCAAGTTGATTCCCGTGGCTAGTAACACCTTGTTAAATGTTTTGAGTTTCTTGCGTCAGCCAATGTACAAGAATCTGATTGACAAGGCTGTGAGAGTCCCGGATGCCTTTGCCTGCGCGTCTTTTGCCATTTACAAGAATGTCTCTTGCTACATGGAGCACACCATGGCGGAGCACTTGATCTATCGACAAATTCGAAGCTTCGGCCAACCGCTTATGAAGATCACCGAGTTTTGTTTTTGGACGCCACCGGTTGCTTACGTCTTCGCCTTGAGGTCTCCGTATCCGGATAAATTCAGTGATGTCTTGCAGAAGCTTCAGGAGTCCGGCATTCGTGATAGATATTACATGGATGTGATGCATTATCTGGCTGGAACCACTGGACAAATCTTGGATCTGCAAGAAGTCGATCAAGACTCGGCCCTTAATGTCGTGAAACTTTGTAAAATTTTGGTGTGCGGTTACACCGTCGCCTTCGTAGTCTTTCTGGCGGAATTGTTGTGGTATCATAGGGTCAAGGGATTAAAAGTGAGAAGTCGCTCGATCTGTTGAGTACAAGATGCTTGTTCGATTAACTCTCTGGTGTCTTTTCTTCAACACAATTTAATTTCTATTCATCGTTTTACGTTATTTTAACAGTTTGCAACGGTTGGAAAAGAACTCTGCGTCTATTGTCCTCGTGTTGTATTACACTCGTGACTGTTGTTTTAACATCTTGTTTTCTGGCATTGCATTGGTGCATATTTTTGTGCATTCTACTTGCTCTTAAAACACAGTTATGTGTTGTTCCGGGTCATTACAGTTATGTCTTTTCTTTGGTTTTTATTACAGATCCTCGTTTTCTTCGTGGCTTGGGATTGAGTCGCTATTTAATTTTTCGAGCTTTGTTGAAGGAAGAGACGCTCTGTTATTTCTCTTTGAAAAGGACTTATATTTTCAGTCGAAACGTTATACATCTAATTAGTACAGTCTCTCTCTGGTTTTTGAAGGAGATTATTTCAGTTTTTCAGCTTCTTTGGTATTCTTCTTCTGAACCATTTACATACGCCATAATTCTTGAAATTTTTTTTGTTACATACAGAGCGCTTGTGATCTTCGGCACAATTATACTATCGTCCTAACATCGATGTCAGGCTCCGTTCTTAAATCCGACATTTAAATATGCGAGTTCAGTGGGCTCCGATAAATGCCCACATAAATTCCGTCCCAGATCGAGTCACCTTTCAAGCGTTATTAAACTGGATGCCGGAGTCTCGTATATCTCGCGTGGTGGGTTAACTCGGTACCTTTAAACACGCGTGTAATCTAAAATTAGAAGCGCAGGACTATGCGTCGTTGCACTTCTGGCGTCCTTTGAAGCACCGCGCTATTCTTAACGACCACCTTTCTCCCTTCTCTTGGCCACTCCTTCCGACCTCCTACACCCACGAAAACTGGGCTGTATATTTTTCGACGCGTGACAGCGAACTCTTTAACTGTGAGAAGTTAAACGTTCCATGAACGACGACGACGGGCCAACGAATGCTTCACTAGCTTCGTACAACACGTTACCGGTTCATTTGGCTTGGAAATAATTCGTATCACACACCGAACGAGGTTAGAGAATTTCGTTTGTACGCTTTGCCACGAAGATTGCGTGCCACTCCTTTGTAATTACTAGGCACGGTGACGTTTTACGACTGCGTGCGTGCGAAGAAAAATATCACAGGTGAATGAGAGGGCTGCACGGGCACGGAGCAGGTATTTTTGTAATTCGAATGTTTATCGGGTGCTGTGATCTTCGTGGAGTGTATGGTTAGCTCGAGATATTTTCGGTTCGAAGAATATTCTTCGTTTAACACGTTGATTTCATTTAACACGTCGTCACGTATGTGCCGTTCGGTGTGCACAAATCGATTAACTCCACTTTTTGCATTTTTCATAAACTTAAGCATCTGTTTATATTTGTAACATAATTTTCAACATAATTTATGGAGTTCATCGATTTGTGCACTGAACGGCTCATATGTGTGATGGTTTCAGTGTTCGATTATAAATGATCAAAATAAATGTTTGGAAGTTTATTTAACGGTTTAAACAGACTAAAATTCAAAGTAACGTGACAGTTAACGCGTTAATGAGATCCTTAGTGGGGAAAGTTTTTTGAAACTAATACAATTTCAAGATTGACTTTTTGAAAATTTTGCCCGACCATGGTGACCAGCTTACTTAAACTGGAATTTATATTCTTATCAGAAAGAAGGGGGAAAAAAGAATGGGAGAAATCCTCTTCGTTAAAATTTCGAATCCGCCGATTTTCAACACTCACGTAGGATTGTAAATAAAAATGTAAGAGCATTCGATAAACTGTCCACTGGAGTTTATTCCACGCTCGGTAATAAGATTTCGCGACTCTATTAGCGGTGCTCGTTTATCTTCCGTTGCTCGACCGAGGATCGCAAGTAGACAAGGGAGGAAATACGCACGGTTATACCGTGCATTTAAATTACTGTGCTTAACTGGAAATTGGTATGGTTCGGTGGACAGGGGCACGTTAAGGTAATAGAACGACGACTCCTCCTCAGCCTTGTCTTCGTTTACTACGTTCGTGTTGGTCGATATGTTCATATACTCACGCGAACACGTGGTCAACGAAGAGAACACCTGAGCTTCAAAAGCCAAGAGAGAAAAATGAAGTAGAAACTAGCAGGTGTATGATACTTCACAAATATTTTATCGTGACTGATTTAAAATATTATTATTGTAGATTTTAGATAAGTTTCTTTTTTTATATACATTGCCTATTAAACTTTAACTGGTATCACATGATTCAATTGTTAACCCTTTGACTGCGACGCGCTTCAGGACGAATCCATCAATATGGACGGCGCGATTTTCGTATATCAGTTGCTGCGACTGGTTGTCCAGTGACTAGTGACCATAACTGTACCCTGAAATTTGATACCATTCTTAGGGTTTAAAAAATAATAATGGCAAATAAATAAATAATATCAATTTTTTTTATTTCTCTTAAGTAATTTTTTAAGCTATTTTAATTAACTTAACTTAATTTGTGCATGTCTTCAATGATAATCGGTAATTAAATATAAAGGTGTTACACTTTTACTTTGATTTTTTACTTATACTTTTATTCTTTTACTACTTACAGTAATAGCGGTCTTATAGTAAAAAAAATACAGAGGGCGTATATTTACGCCTTTCGTATATATTGATGGATTTGTGAAAGCGTACATATACGCCTTTCGTATATATTGATGGACTTGTGAAGGCGTATATAAACGCCTTTAGCAGTCAAAGGGTTAAAGAAGAATACGTGTAAGGAGAGACAGGGCACTCTATTGTTTATTAGCAAAATTATATAATGTAACATTCTAAGGCTCCAATTTTACCATGTCGGTAGCAGTTAGAGATAAAATCCATTTCTTGAATACTTCTGTTTCAATTTTTGTTTAATGCCCATTATTTTTACTGCGACGAAAAATGTGTGCAATAGAATTTATTTTAAGGATCGGAGAAGAATTTTAATAAACATCAAACACTGTCGAACATCAAAGTGATCCTTTGAAGGAACAATGTCTGGAGATAATGGATGTCGATGAAATATATCACACGTGAAACTGTGGCCAGGTGGATTATTTCACCGGAATCGCGTGGAAGTTCCACTGGATTCTCGCCACAAATTGTAGGCGAGGAAATGAGCGTCCAACGAGCACATGGGAATTTCGGGAGTTTCTGTGAAGTTCGAGACGATACCATAATATATGCGCGAATGTTGAAAGTTCACTTGCGAAGCTAATTACACGCTTGAATTTCCATTATACACGTTCCCACGGATCATGGATAATGGATTGTATTGTTGTTGATGTAAAATAATTCCAGGAGTGACAAGTCTATTTTTCAAGCGTAAATAACGAAATGAATTTATTAGAACAGTTAATAACACGAACTACCAAGTCTGACAAAATGACTAGTCAATAAGAGGAATTTCCACATGGAGAAAACGAAATGATAGTTCTAGTGATAAAATAAATGCTCACTTTGTAAAAATGAGTGGTAAACAAAGGAAATTTCCATATGCAAAAAAAAAAAACAAAATGGGAACTCTAGTGAAGGGTAATTCTAGCATCAATATGTATTTTTTGGTATATCAAATTTAAAGAAAATCATGCTGTGTTATCGATTGGAAATTTTTGTAGTCTCTTCGATCGATCAATTTTCTTTTACTTCGATGTAACTAATTTTCCCACGATAACGCATCTCATTTAACTGAAAAGTGATACGAAACGTTCCTTAAGTTTTCTCAATTTTTCAACACTAACGCAATTTTTCAACAGGCACGTTTAACCAAGAATTTTTCATTACATCCGCGCACTAGGAAAATTCACCAGTGGCTCGTCTCGCGCTATTCTACCGCATTTTACGCATTCCTTCGTCGCGTTCGTGTCACGAGGATAGGCGTGCCGAATTCGACCAGTATAACTTGACTTTAAGCACAGGGCCCGTCCTCTTTCTACGTTGTTGCGCATCTGCCATCTCTCCCCGAGCGCGCAATCTATCTTTAGCCTGTTGTTCGACCTGCAACTGTCTTTTTTGATATACATTTGTCAAAGTCCTCAGCGGTGTTTGAAGGAACCGTGGTCTCGCGATCATCGTCGACATCTAAACCGTTTTGTGTTTCACGAGACACATCGAACACGATTACTGAGCGCAATTATAAATAGAGATCTAAGGAGAAAAATCTAAGGAAAAATCTGCGCGCCGAAGTCGTCTCTGAGAGTCGTGAAGATTCAAGGTGTCCATACGTTTTTTTGTAAAACACCCGTTGAAGTCATAATAAATCCATTACCCGCCAGAATTCAAAAATACAACAAAAATTCCATCTCGTTATTTTAACGGCTGTAGTTTATTTAGAAGTTTCAGTTAGGTAAAAAAATTAAAAATGTGTCCCAAAAATGGGACATCAGCGGATAATGGGTTAAGTAGGATTATTTGTCAGTCCATGACGAATTATTTTTAATCACCCGCCTCGTGCTTCTGTCCCAATAACGACGATCGAAAAATTTCAATTAACACGCGCACCCTGCGTTCACAATTATCGTCGACATTTAAATCGTTCGTCGTTTCATAAGACGCATCGAAAACGATTACTGAACACAATTATAAATAGAGATCAAAGGAAGAATCTGCGCGCCGAATTCGCCTCGGAGTGTCGTGAAGATTCAAGATGTCCATACATTTTCTGTAAAACACCCGTTGTAGTCGTAATTAACACTGGATTTACGGAAACGAGCCAATTTGATTCGTTCAAATGGGAAATTTTGTTTATAAAAAATGTTCCGTAAATCTAGTGTTAAGTAGCCTTATTCTTCATTCGATGATGAATTATTTTTAATCATCCGCCTCGTGCTTCTGCCCCAATAACGACGATGGAAAAATGTTAATTAACACGCGCACCCTGCGTTCACAATTATCGTCGACATTTAAATCGTTCGGTGTTTTATGAGACGCATCGAAAACGATTACTGAACGCAATTATAAATAGAGATCTAAGGAGAAAAATCTAAGGAAAAATCTACGAGCCGAAGTCGTCTCTGAGTGTCGTGAAGATTCAATACATTCAAACAATTTTTTCAAAACACCCGTTGTACTCGTAATTAACCATTACCCGGCGCAATTCAAAAATACAAAAAAGAATTCATCTCATTATTTTAAACCGGCTGTATTTTATTTACAAGTTTCAGTTGGATTAAAAAAAATTTGAAAGTGTGCAGCCTTATTCTTCATTCGATGATGAATTATTTTAAATCACCCTCCTCGTGATTCTCTCCCCACTAACGACGATGGAAAAATGTCAATTAACACGCGTATCGTGCGCTTGCGAAGGGAAATGGCGGGGACGCACTCGTGCTATTAAAAGAGTATCGCCCAACGGGAATAGAATCGATATTATTTCTGGTATCGCGCGTGCGAACTTCTCTTTCTTTTTCTCTCCCTCTCTTCCTGCCTCTCCAGAGATCCACGTCGGAGGTCGTTCCACGATGAACGCACGTGCTGAAATGCATTAAACATCGCCTCGACGAGAAAGTTCAGAGCGCGAGCAACGGTGATAAATTTCCCTCGCAATTTCACGAGCATCACCGAGCGCCACGTCCATTTCGTCGCATATTTATTCCACCCCCGGAACAATTATTCGATATATAGCGCGAGCGTTACAAAACTTGGAGAATGGCGCACGATAAATCGACGTAGAAGCTCGAAGTCAGGAGGGAAAGAATTGGATTGGAAATATATATCGTAGAGGCGAGAAGAATGGGACAGTAAGGTTTGGAATCGTTCGAGATGGTGCGTCGTAGTTATTATTTTCGGCCTCGCTATAGAGGAGCTGGTAACATAGGCATGAGAGCGAAAAATATTGGACGAAGGAATTTTGAGGACGGAGAGAGAATGCGTGAGATGAGATCCATAGGTTTTCGCAATCGTTTTAAACCGAGAGGCACTGAGATCGGTTAACATTGAGTTTCTCGTTGTGAATTTGTTAATTATACAGGTCGAGGTTTTCTTTAACGAGTACGTAATTCATGTAACTTGGCAAAAATTAATTTTGTTTTTCTGGCTTTCTTTCATCGAGCAACCCCCACGAGACTATCTTTCCACGATATTTCTAAGATTGTATTGAACAGATTTCTCAATCGTCTATTCGTCTTATTGTTAGAAAAAAAGACACATTTATTAATTAGTTAAAATTGTTATCTACCTACTATAAAAATTCTAACCCTAGTTGCATAGTATACCTGTATTATCTGATTGGAACAAACGATCTTATATAAACCCATGTCCATACTTTGACATTTCGACTGACAAAAACATTGTTCTCGTTCTACCGTGGTCCAAAACGACTCGATCCAAAACAAAAACCAACAATTCTAACTCTACACTGAAAAAATTGTATTCTCATAATTGAAAAATTGTATTCAGTGTCGCGAAATGCAGATGGATTATTAAGAATATATTGATATATTAATTTTTATCCATTAAAAATATCTATTAAGATGAATTATTAAGTTTACATTTTAAGAATACCATTTTTTCGGTATAACCTCACTTCAAACACGCACAAACGATCCGATAAATTCCATTGTGCATTTTTCAATTCTTCGTTTGAAAAAAAAAAAACAAGAAAAAAGAAAGATCCAATCACAATGAAAAATTTGGTAAGGTGGAACATCTTATTGCTGGCCGGTGTGAGGATCGAGCCCTCGGTTATTATTTTCGGCGTGGCTACCGGCGAGTTTCTTCTCCGCCTTCGCCTTCCGCTTCTGCCCCACAAGAGGAACTGAGAAGAGGGTCGAGGGTGGTGGTGACGGTGGTGGTGGTGGTGGCTGCTTTCCCCACCTACCCGAGTGAGAGCGCCAGGGCAAGTAGTCAGTGTCCCGATCAGTGTTAGAGCGGCGGTCAACGCGCTCACTGCCACGCTCACGCGTTTCCTTCCTTCCGTTTCTCACAATTCGAGACCTTTTCCTCAAGATCGAAGTTTTCTCGTGACAGAATTCTTCGTTCAGATTGGAACGAGAATTGGATTTTTAGGCACGACCGTAAAGGGAGTGACTGATTTGATTTGCATCTACCAGTGTTTTTGGTGAACCTCCTCAAGATCCTCGGATTTCATTGGAGGATCTTAGCAGATCTACGAATGCACGTTGAAGAATTGTCGAGGTGAGTGAACGAAGTGTAACTGTGCGAGATTCGAGGCGGAAGTACGTGATTGGAGGCACGTGCAGCTTGGAACTCCTGTTGAGTCGAACAGTCCCTCGTGATTGTTTTCTCTTTCTCTTTATTTCTTTGTGCTCTACGAGCTGAATAAATTAGAGAAAGTTAAAGAGCGAATAGAAAATTTCGATGGTTATACTGTCACGGATAAAGTTAACAATTAATAGATACAGATTTTAGGTCTGTTTCGTGGTCGAGAAAGGATTCTACTGTGACTCGTGTCGATTTTTGTTTAAAACAAAAAGGATCAAGTGTTTCGAAGATGATATTAGACAGACAAGAATTATTATAATGAGTTTAATATTCTGAATTTTCTGGTAATTGGAATAATTCCTTCGATTCCTGCCAATTATCAACTCGAATCCGATCTTCGTGAGAAGAGAGAAACATCCTTTAATGTGGTATTAAAAAAAAGGCCCTTAGGGAAATTACCGATGTAGATACAACTTTACAGCGCGTGAGAACGCCTTATAGTCCCTTGATCCTTGGCCAACATCCGTCAGGAAAGTCATGAATTCTCTCATTATGTCGTGTAAATGTTTCCTTCTTAATTAACACGGTCGAATCGTTTCACGGTTGGATTAAATACGAATTAAAAAGACTCATTGGATAGTGCTGCGTACTTACGAGACTATCAAGGCGCAATCATCTGAAATGCATTGATCAAACGTGGTTAAAAGGCGAGAACCAAATCTTTTACTTGTGGTGCCAATTGTGAACAATGTTTTAACCAAGTTACGATTTAGAAAATTCATAAATGGAATTGCGCGTATCATCCACTTATTTGTCCTCTGACTATCGTCTTACAAGGAATGATCCCTAACCCGGAAATTCAAAAAATTCTGAAATTTGGTGGAAATGTAGAGCAACACGTCCTGAATGCGACACTATTTTTTGTTGGTGCGGAAAAACGGTTTAAAGGGGTGAAAACCTCCCTTAAAGAAAAGTCGATTATTTCTTCCGCGCCAGTTATCTTCGAAATGGTAAGAAATATTGAAAAAAAGTTAAATAATGTTTGAAACGATTTTATGAGCACTATAACGTAGCGTCAAAATTATTTCCAAAATTATAACTGTTATAAACAATTTTATAAACGATTATAATTTTGGAAATAATTTTGACGCTACGTTATAGTGCTCATAAACCAGTGCTCGTTTCAAACATTATTTAACTTTTTTTCAATATCTCTTACCGTTTCGAAGATAACTGGCGCGGAAGAAATAATCGACTTTTCTTTAAGGGAGGTTTTCACCCCTTTAAACCGTTTTTCCGCACCAACAAAAAATAGTGTCGCATTCAGGACGTGTTGCTCTACATTTCCACAAAATTTCAGAATTTTTTGAATTTCCGGGTTGGGGATCATTCCTTGTTGGTGATTGTTCTTTAAAAGAAGAAAAGAATTTAATTACTGAATGTATTTTCCAATTCACGCTCATTCTTCTAATATGGATGAGAAGAGAAAAAATGGTTTCTAGTCTGTAATCGACACCTACAAATTCTGTCGTTGTTGTAATCGAATGACTACTTAATCCCATTGGGGTTGGATTGCTTTCGAACGATTCTAGCAACGGCACGATCGATATTTCATGCGCACAGGGCCACGACGGGTGCACGAGTTGCGTTACCGTGGAGTAAGCTGTTGTCGATGCGTGCTTATTCCAATCCTACAACCCCTCACTTAAATCTCATAAATCTGTCTCGTATCTTTCGGTTTCGCATAAGTGAGCGTGCTCGAGCGTATTGCCATCGTCACGATATAAATCCATACTCCGTTTCCTCCGTTGGGGGACCTACTCGGTTATTTCTCGAAAAAGCGTCTTTTGAAAACACACAATCTGCACAAAATTTCAAACTCTTATCCGATAAAGCGTAAAACATAACTTGGTAAAATTGAAAAAACATCCGCTTGCACTCTTAGACAATGGTATTTCTTTTTCTTCGTTTACATGAACCTACCTTCCTGTTCTTTTCTCCTTCATATTTGCGAGCTCATAACCCACGAGAACGTACGAGCACGAAGATCTAAAGTATGCGCGCTATTTAATTTACCAAGAGCTGGGGAGACGAAAAAGAACCCTGCACGCTAGAATACGCATTGGAGCAGTGGTTCGTAATCCTCGAGCATCTTCTCTTGCTATTCAATTCTTTGTTTTTATCCGGCACAGCAAGTTAAAAATATAGATAAACAAGTGAGCAAACTTGTGTATCGTAGATAGTTATTAATAGCAGCCCTTGTTATTAATAAAGGACAAAGGTCCTTAAGTTGACCTCGAGTCACCATAACCTTCTGTGTTATACCATGTGAACCCCTTTGCAACACTAATGGCCCGCGAAATTACGAAAACACGGTGTGCTATCTACATATATTTGATTTGATCTACGTACATCTTTACACACAATTTTCCTGTCAACTTTAAAATATCAATTTTCTTGCAATATCGTTTCAAAAAAAGTGTATTCTGTTTTTACAAGAACACTTTTCACGCGAATTTGACTTAACACTGTCCAAGAAATATCAATTTAAAATAATTTCAAATAAAAAAAAACATGTTTCTTACATGGATACCGAATCTTTTCTACACAATATTTTTTTTATAAATTTGTGAAGAACGTATCTATCGTGTAAAAACCAAATGAAGTATAATCCGTGACACTTGAAAGAATTACGATCCCTTGAATTAACTGAAAGCATCTTTTATCCTCTCCTCCCGTCCTGGTTTACATGGATACCGAATCTTTTCCATACAATTTTTTTTATGTAAATTTGTGAAGAACGTATCTATCGTGCAACAACCAGAATGAAATATATTCCGTGACACTTGAGAGAATTACGATCCCTTGAATTAACGGAAAGCATCTTTAATCCTCTCCCCTCGTCCTGGAATCCAGAAATGGGTGGAACTTTCCATGGCCTATTTACGTGCAACCTACAATGGCGTATTCTTATAGGGGTGGAATGATTGAAGGGGGTGAAGGTGGAGTGCGTATATATCCAGCATGTGCAACGAGAAAGGGGTGGCTTCGCTCACCGCTTTTTTCTCATTCACCCCGGGGGTGAATTACTTTTTATAATTAGCAGGCTTGTCACGTGACAAACAACAGTTTCGCATGTCACAGAGCGCGCGAGAGTCTGTCTGGCCCCTCGTGCTAGCCACATCCGCACGGAAATTGTCCATAGTGAGCGTGTGGAATTTCCACCTTCTTTCATATCCTCACCGTCGGGTCTTCGGCCACCCCCTCGCGAACTCGATACCCTGCCACTAACCTCTCCCGGTTTACCCAACACTGTTTTGGTCGCCGGAAGTCGTAGAGGGTTGTGCGAACTTTACGTCCCTCCCTGCACGAAGCTAGACCATGTACACGAGAATAATGGCTATATTGATTTATTTTCACGAAGGAACAATTGTTGCTCGGTAGTCGGTGCATTCTCGGTGGCTTCGTTAGAAAGCTTCGAGTGAGAGAAGAAAAAAGGATAGGTTCAGTCGATGAAATGCAAGGATTACTCGAGCTTCGTACAAATGTTCTTATCGAGTTACTGTATTTAAAACTCACGAAATTCTGTCGATACTCCAATTAGACCGCGAAAAAAAATATTGGAGCTTCGTGTAAATGGTTCTACAAAAATATTGCTTTGAAATCTTGTAATAATCATATGGCTTTGTTAGAAAGCTTCGAGGGAGAAAAGAAAAAAGGATAGGTTCAGTCGATGAAATGCAAGGATTACTCGAGCTTCGTACAAATGTTCTTATCGAGCTACTGTATTTAAAACTCACGAAATTCTGTCGATACTCCAATTAGACCGCGAAAAAAAATATTGGAGCTTCGTATAAATGGTTCTACAAAAATATTGCTTTGAAATCTTGTAATAATCATATGGCTTTGTTAGAAAGCTTCGAGGGAGAAAAGAAGAAAGGATAGGTTCAGTCGATGAAATGCAAGGATTACTCGAGCTTCGTACAAATGTTCCTATCGAGCTACTGTATTTAAAACTCACGAAATTCTGTCGATACTCCAATTAGACCGCGAAAAAAAATATTGGAGCATCGTATAAATGGCTCAACAAAAATATTGCTTTGAAATCTTGTAATAATCATATGGTGATTTTTGAGATATTAACACTTTACCGATTGGTAGCGATTCAAAATTCTATGCGCTTCTCACCGGCCGCAGATACAGAAAAGTACAGAGATTCTTGATTCATTCGTCGACCATGTATCGTCTTTAATATTATATATCATTGTGGAAGCTTGCAGTATAATCTAACAATTCTATCTCCTTAATTGATAACGAAGTATCGGTTCTCATGGCAAACAATTAGTAAACTAGCAGTCAATGAGCATCGGTGACAAAAAGTCGATTAATCGGCTACCGGTTGGTAAGCGTTTGGGACAAAAAGCCAATTAATCAACTACTGATCGGTAAACTGTTAATAACCCAAGTGCATGATCGATAAATCCACCCTCGAATCCTTTTTTAACGATCGGTTGTATACGATCGGTGGTACACGGTCGCACTGAACGTGTTAACACTATTTCTACCGGGATTTTGTATATACCTACTTCGATCAAGAGGTGTCTTTTTGGGTCTAAGATTAGCAGCGGAAAATGATACCGCTAAATTATTTTAACAATTAATATACGAATAGTGAAAGAATTAATTAAGGAAAAATTATTCAACTTGGAAAACAAATTTAAAGTACAATTTGAGAAGGTGTCTTTTGACATCTTTGGTAGAAATAGTGTTAAACGAGCACAATGAACATACTCTATAAGAAAATCGTATCACCGACGCCTGTACTCGACTTATGCGGTCTTGAGCGCTTCTAAATAATAAAATGAAGAAAAGACACTTGCACTACTCCCTTTTTCTCTATACACGTATGCATCACCGACTTGTTTAAGTTCTCCAGGCTGTTGTGCTCAATTATACACGGAGTGCTCGGCTCGATAACGATAATGTGGCGCGCCCGGCATTGACACGATTTTCGCGAGGGGGTTTGGCCGTCGCTTTCGAACGGGACGCGGCGCGTGATTAGCTATCGATTGAAGGAAAGTCGAGGAAGCTTGAGCACGATGGTCGTTGTCGAGCACGATGCACAACGTTGTCCGTGTAATTTCTTGCTGTGAGGGATGGGGAAGGTGAAGGAAATCGAGGATGGTGATAAAGGGGCTGAAGAGGCGACCGTAGATTTAGGGCAGCTCAAGGTCGTGCTGGTGATTCCATGCAATTGTGGAAGCCACTAGTGATAAATCTCGTCTCGTGAAAGACCGAGGTTCATGTGGCAAACGCCTTCCGTTTGTCAGTACACTGAGAGAAAAGTATACATATATGATATATCTAACTATAATGGCATAGTAACGAAATTATAGTTGGAAATATCATATTTATGGTAAATGTTACCATAATGTCGGTAATGATTACGATAGAGGGATAGTGTAACCAATTATATTATTTTTTTACCCAAAATTATGGTTATTTCAATTAAAAATATAGTATGGTTGAAAATATATAATGGTACGAAAAGTAACTATTTTATATAGTTAATATTATACCAGAATATTTCATACATAGTGATAGAACTAAATATATTCACATAGCACATTTTACTATGCATATGGTAACACGAACAAAGGTAATGTTTAATAATATAACCATTTGTATAAATCGTTCATTCTACTATATTTTCTATGGTTAAGTGAACTATAAAAATATGTTTGACGGCAAATCTAACTATAAAATATAGTGAGATTATAGTAAACCCAACCATTGTTTTTCTCTCAGTGTAGGAAGGTTTGTTCTGGCATTTGCCTTTCTCCGTTTACATCCTCGATCAATTATAGTTAAATTCCTTGATCGTACCGCGACAGCTTGCTCCACGGAAGATGCAAAGTACACGTTGTTGGTGGGCTTGTGGTACCTCTCACGTGTTGGGTAAGGTGGTTTCTCGATGGCGTCACGCGCTCGGTTACGTGCATTGAAAATGTTCAGGTGAACGTAAACACATTAACACTTTGTTTGTCATGATGGTGATATGTGATGGGAACTTGTTTTTTCTGTGGCACCACGGTTGTCATTGGATGACATCCAGAAAAATTATTGAAAAAGTGATTACACTGATTGCAATTTACAGAACTTTAACGGATCATATGAACAAACACACACACACACGCGCGCGCAAAAATGCAAAGTGAGGCGCCACGGGCAATCCATGGAAGATCAGTGGGGCAGTTAAAATGTTAATCGAGTTCATTGTAAATTTTTCACGCATGGATTCACTCTACGAGTTCCAATGACAAAAATTCATTTTGTTCGGAACATCACGATGGTCTGTCGGGAATATAAAAAAAAAAATAAAACATCATGGAAAAATATTTACTATCAAACCATACCATTCTTTTCTTGTAGCGAATAGATAAACTCGTCGAAAAATTCTATTAGGTATGTTTCGAATTTCGACAATCGCGTTCATCGAAAAATTTCGCCAAAGTTGCTTAAAGTTTACTTTCCGAGATGATCGACATTGTTAACCGTGATCTCATCGACGTACCACGAATACAGCAAACATCCTCTTCTCAAACATTTTCTTGTTTACTCACCGCACAAACTATAACTTTAAATTAGAGAATCCGCAAAAATTGAGAAAAACTCTTGAGTATCCTTGGTCGTGTGACCACGATCCTGGTACAATCGCAATGTACAGTAAAACCTGTTTTTGTGCGGGGGATAGGGACCGCATAAAAGAAATCGCATACAAAAAAAATATCGCGTAAATTCATAAGGTTTTCGTTTGCAACACATTTTAAAAAAACTTTTTTTATGCGGTAAATGGAAAAATCGCACATAAAAAATCGCATAAAAGAAAACCGCACAAAAAAGGACTGCATAAAAACAGGTCTTACTGTACACATACTCATCGCGCACCGGTCGTGTCTGTCGTGCGTACGTTCGCGTCTCCATCAAAAGCTCATAAAGTCTTTACACTGCCGCGTTAGGTCGTGCCGGAGGTTTGTTTTTGGGGGACGAATGGAAGAAAGAGAAAGAGAGAAGAGAATAGAGTAGAAAAGCTCGAAGGAAATAAAGCCACCGGGAAAAGTACTCATGTACGGTGTTCCGAGGTTGTCGACATTTTTATACGACAGTGAGAAACAAACAGTAGGTGGGGTAGGGTACTGTTAAAGGAGCAAGAGAAAGAGAGAGAAGGTGCGAAGATGCAGAATCCAGATACGCACGTTTTGTTTCTGCCGCGAGCTGACACGATCAATATTTACATTTCATTATTCTCGTTATTTTTACACTTCTCGGCGTCACGGGCCAATCGAAGATACGGAGGTGAAGAATTTTTAGTGAGATAGAATCCCGTGTTCTCTTCATCCTACCACGGAATGCTGATGCTCGTAACAAAAAGACTTTGTAGATGTATTCGTGAGAAACTTCTAAACGACCGGTGCTGGTTTAAATATAGTTTCGTTCTCGTTGCACGAATATTTTTTCAACAAATTTCTCTCTCTCTTTCTCTCTTTCTCTCCTGCTTTTCGTGGGACACGATCGATGCATCGAGGCAGAAAATATTTTCGCGATTATCTCACGAGACGGAGCGCGAGGTAACAGTGAATTTTCTCGGCAAAACTCGCGGTGGAAGTTGGGATATCCACGATGTTCCATCCTGGTGGAGAGGCAAGCCCATTGTATTTGTACCATCCGAACGAAAACAGAGCGCGAGCGCGTGCATCGGCCTTTAAATACACGGCTTTGAAAAATAGGACGTAAGGCGCCAGAGCCTGTGTGCTCTGGTTAATGTCGTTCAAATTGAAAATATCGGGTGGCATAATAGCCACGTTGGAGTGGAAGAAACGAAGAGAAAGAAGAGAGCAAAGTAAAAATGCCAGATCGTGCATAAAACATTATTTTCGGCTGAATTTCCGCATCCGACCCTTATCCAATCTTAATAAAATTTTACAGGTAAGTAGCATTTGCTAAATCTAGTCGAACGCCATAAGTGCGAATTTAAGGAAACGCCTGCTTTTCGAGATATGAGATTTTCAAATTATACGATTAAATCAAGAATTTTTGAAATTTTTACGTAAGAGGAAGAGTGAGAAATTCCACAAAATGACAGGTTAGGCACGGGAAATAAAAAAATAATTTAAACTTAACCACTTTGCAACCGAGGACGAGATATCTAGCGACTTAATATTGTTCGTGACACGCTCCGGACGAGATATTTCGCGACGCGATGTTGCTTATCATACACTGAGAGAAAAGTATATGATATATCTAACTATAATGGCATAGTAACAAAATTATAGTTGGAAATATCATATTTATGGTAAATGTTACCATAATGTCGGTAATAATTACGATAGAGGCATAGTATAACCAACTATATTATGTTTTTACCCAAAATTATGGTTATTTCAACTAAAAATATAGTATGGTTGAAAATATATATAATGGTAAGAAAAGTAACTATTTTATATAGTTAATATTATCAGAATATTTCATAGATAGTGATAGAACTAACTATATTCACATAGCACATTTTACTATACATATGGTAACAAGAACGAAGGTAATAGTTAATAATATAACCATTTGTACAAATCGTTCATTCTACTATATTTTGTATGGTTAAGTGAACTATAAAAATATGTTTGACGCCAAATCTAACTATAAAATATAGTGAGATTATAGTAAACCCAACCATTTTTTCCTTTCAGTGTACGCTTTGGGCGAGATATCTCGTCGGTAGTTTTGCATAAGGAAAGTAGCTATTTCTGTAAAAATCGTAAAGTAGCATTATGTATAACACCGTGTTTTGAATTATACCATTCACTGCAAAAACATAAAATTATTTCTTAAAAAAAACCATAACGTATTCTTCATTTGGCATCGCTAATCCCCTTCGTATACGCGAATGCAATAACTTGGAACGTAAGTTTTATCCAAAACTATCGACGAGGTATCTCGTGCAAAAAGCAACATTGCGTCGCGAGATATCTCGTCCATAGATGCGAAGTGGTTAAGAGCGTGGTAGGTCTTGAAATCGAGGGTCGGATACAGAAGTCTTACCTTATTTTCGATCACTGACCAAAGTCTACGTTTTGTCCAATTCTAACCAAATGGTCCAACAGAGAATTCCTTATTTACAATCTCCTTGAAATTGCCAGGACGAAGAATACCTCTTCTCCTTCCCTTTTGTCGTTATTTTACATTCGCTCACCCTACCCGAGGTCGTAAAATTTTTGTATCTCCCTCGTGTCTGCCGGAAACTGCCGCTTGCTCGCAAGAAGTCACGTTGGAAATAAGGTATTGCATTTTTAAAGGAAGAATTCGCTTGACTCATGCTTCTACTCGATCGCACGAAAGTAAAGACAATTTTCGTCCATCACTACGAAATGCATCGATCTTGAAAATTTTTGTCATAAAAGAGACGCATTTTATTCTATCTCTTTCTATTACGAAATTATGCATTAACACTATTCCTGCCACGACCGGTCAAATGACGTGGAACAACGTGAAGCGTAATTTCAAATTAACACTATTCCTACCATGAATTTTGAATGAGATTCAAATGACTGTTTTTAAAATTTCGATTAGAGTTCCCTACATACAACGTAATTCCATCGCCTTTAAATTTGACGACTTTTCCTAAAATATTGTAAAATGTATTATACGTATATTTTAGTAACAGTTATGAAATTTAAAAGCGACACAATTACGTTGTATATAGAAAATTCTAATTGAAAGTTTAAAAACTGTCATTAGACCGGTCGGTAGGAATAGTGTTAAAAATTAGATCGTAACTCGAACGTCATACGCGAAATTGCAATCGTTAAAGTGTCCGTTACTACTGTTAAAACGTGTTCTAGAAACTTCTCTTAGTGTCCGTATTCGAATGTGTTGTGTAAATATTGACGATATTCCCTTGTAATATCTCGTAAGCAATGGCACAAGGTATATTGCTATTGTATTTCGACGAATTACGTTTATTCTGACACGTTAATGGAAAATCATCTCATAAAATAAACGGAAACACTTGGAGTTTTAATAAATGATGGACAATTCACGTATTATTGGGTTGTCCGGAAAGTTCGTGGCGAGTTTTTGAAATCACTTCGAAAAGTTTTTCACCGAAAAACCTGAGTGGTTCCGGAAGGACGGAATTTTCAAGTTGCCGAGGAGATAGAGAAAGGTTGTGGAACAGAACGACACATATCTCATTTAATAAACGTGCATCAAAATTTAAATGTGCCGCGTTTCAATAACCTTCAAAATCGGCACGAAGTTTCCGAATAAACCGATATAGTCCAGTTCACTCGTCGAAGCAAGATTTGCTGGAAAATTCAGTTACAATTTTACACATACTCAAAAAAAGCGTCTTCCTTCAACGTACTTTTAAAATCTTCAATATCTCGTCTGGGACTTGCCCTAGGTCGTCGTGAGATTGTTTAAAAATTCATCGGGATCGTTGACTGCGCGTTACTATGCTAAACTATTTTCGATCCCCGGTCAGACGACGTCGTCGTCGTCGCGACGCCTCTCTGCACTCGTCTCTGTACCTTTCCCGACGCCCACAAGCTTTACACATCCGATGACGAGGGTAAACGCGAGAGGCGAGATACTCTAAATAAAACAGTCCACATCGTCTCCAGAATGCTATTAACTTACTGAAATTTAAATTTCTCTGAAACATTTAAATATATTCGTGAATTCAAAATATTCAAGATAATCGCCTTGACATAACAATGGAAAAATTTACTTTTAAATTTGTCCTGAAAAGAAAAGTAGAGTCAATTTTATGTTTCGATAGATCTATTTATCATTATCACTGATTCGAGGTCGTAAAACCTGTTAAATTTTACTTTGAAATTTTTCTTTTGTTTAGTATTTTTTTAAATAAAATTTTAGGCTCGAGACTTTTGTTGCATAAAAGAGAGAAATATGTGAGGTTAATTTGCCAGGCCAAATAGGTATGCTAACGACCTGATTGCAATTGCATAATGTTTACTTTTATAACTGTTATACGCTATTCCGATGGAAGTGGGTACTTGCAGGGTTTAGAACGAAATTATAAGGATTCGGTAATGAGAAGTGCAAACTTCATTTGCCGCATCGTTTAGAATGGCGATTTTAATTGAAAAATGTCAGACGTAAAAGTTACTCACCGTTCTCCGCATCTTTCAACTCTAATCAGGTTCCTTTGTTGACGTTTCGTAAACTGCTCCGCTTCAACATATCATTTATAGGTTAGAGGACTGATCCACACCATGCATGTCATTATCCTCGGATTTCGCACGCTTTGGCATTCCATCAAAATGCGTAGCATTCACACGTCCGGCCAATTTTCACGCTACTGTAAAGAAACCGACCTGAATTCCATGCACACTTATGTCTCGACCGTGTCACACTACGAGAATGAGCATTGTAATGCATATTATTACGCAGAGATCATTAAAACATAACTAATTGTAAGAGAAATCTGTAACTGAAGGACGAGCGAATTGTTCGGACTAACCGAATAAATACACCGAACGGAGTACGACGCGAACGTAGTCTAAGATCGGACATAATCGAACTTTACCGAACGTAACCGAAGATCGGACATAATCGAACATTACCCAACGTAACCGAAGGTAGTCGAGCGTCGAGCCTGCAATCTGCACCCGGCTTCGTAATGCGCACCATTAGTACTGGCGTTACGACAGATATATTTTTGGGGAAGAGCATACAGCAGTAGATTTTAAACAAATGTGGTTTGTCACGAAAACACCAGTCCCATTGGTTTACGTTGGATATGTTTAAAACCAGTGCAGTATCCCAAAAACATACCAGTCGAGTCTAGCCTCGTAACGTCAAATTAATGGTCCGCATTCCTGTCAACGGAACGCACCACTGTACACTTTTTACTCCCAAGTTATATTCACAGTGGTGTTGTGATTGTAAAAAGAGTGATCGTGAAAAAAATTAATATTATAAACAGTAATATCCGATTAAACTATTAAGTATCAATGTTCCCATTTGGGACTACTCAAATTTTATCGATTTTTTATGCGTTTATTATTACGTATATTTTGTAAAAAATATGTTTAACCTTAAAGAAAAAAGTTAGTACTTAATGGGTTAATATCGAAGTGTTCGGTGAGATTCGCAACGCGTTCGATTTGACGAAAATTTGACCAATCGAAAAAAATCTCCGCCGAAGAAACACGAACACTTTACGAAGGTACCCGAGGCGTAGGCGCCCTCTCACGTCCCTTACACTCGAGTTACTTTTTTCTCCGCAGTCATTCGCAATTCGTGCGTTACTAACTCACTTGTTCTTGTGCTATCTGCGATTTTACCTGATGAAGATCGTCTCCTATTACTGATTGTGAGTTTACTAGGTTTACTATTAGTTTTCCGTGTTTACTTCACGACATTGGTGCACGGTGTCGATATATTGAAGCGGCATGAAGAGAGTTTTATACAACAATGGGGGGTTACCATTTGAATACGGTTTAATACGAATCGTGAAGCTCCAGGATGATGCACATCGGTGGGATAAGAAGCTTTTGTACGGGTTTCACATAGATAGCAGCTAATTTTCGCAAATCACGTACGAACACTAACATAACTCTGTGCAAAATATTTACCACGAAACTGAGGCTTGAACGCTTGCTTTCTACAATCGTGTGGGTGTAAGCTACCAACTGGACGACACCTGTGGAACTTCAGTTCAGGTTAGTTCCATCAAAGCACTTGTCTACAATTATTACGAAAAGTACAATGCTGTATAAATATTACTCTTCTTTCAAATAAAAGACGATAATTGCTACGAGAATAGACATTGAATTACCGTCAATTTTCTCGTCGTATCGCAAAATCGTTCTTGTTGATGTCTCGAATTCCACGCTGGAATTCTCGATAATACATTTTCTCTCGGTTCGGGGTGGAATAAAGCGGGAGAACCTCGGTGGAAAGATAATTCGATTTATAACGGTATCCTCGTTGATCGAGAAGTGGACGCCATTGGGCGGAGTAACACGATCGTTTTAATCGACGTCGAATTATTTATATCGATCGGGCGGAGTGCGGTTGCCGGGACGGCAAACGTCCGGAATGATACCGTGGGGACTAGTATATCCTATCGTTGGATATACGTTGTGAGATAGCTTCCTTAGGCGGAAGTCCCTTAAAAGTCATAGCGCAGCATGATATACACTTCTTCCTCGATGAAGCTAGAAAGGAAGGTAGGTCGCTTAAATTAGATGTGTTCCTTTCAAAATTAATTATTACCACACGTTTATTGATATTTACCATAGAGCTTATAATATACACAGAAGCAACATTTTTCTCGACGATAAAAACTAGTACTTCGAAATAAAAGCGTACAATATTTCGGACATTTTTATAGGAGTAAGAAGATATACTATGTGTATTTGAGGTGGGTAAAAAGATGCTTTAACGCTTATCGAACAGAACCATAAACAGTTTAAACGTTTGTAGGTAAAGAAATGCGTAAATTCTTACCGTTCTCTTAGTGTCTTGTTTACAGTAAATCGATCGCGCTCCAGTTAATAATCCGTGAAACGACTTTTTCATCTACATAGTATATTATATAGTATTGAGATGAACTGTAGCGCGTGTTTACGTGTTTTCGTAACAGTACCTAATTATTTCTTTTCTGTAAGTTGTTAAACCACGGAGACGAGGGTGGAGGTGATGCTCTCAAGAAAAGTTCATCTCTCCCATTCGCGAAACGCCGCGTAATTTTTTGTCTCTCTCTCTCTCTCTCTCTCTCTCTCTCTCTCTCTCTCTCTCTTCCGTCCTATTTTTCTCGGCACACGTATTGCGAAACAAAAAGCTTTTGTTCGGATGCAAAACGCGCGATCCTGCCATTCCGGAGAGAAAGAAAATTTTAAAAGTTTTTCCGGAAAACATCCAACGGACGGATATGCGCCTTCACTGGAAAAGCCCTTTCGGACTTTCCCGAACCTCCTTTCCCTTCTTCGCGACTTTTCATCACAGCCGAGTGCTTTCACAGTTTTTGTTCCACAAGCTGGACCATGATTCCGTGGAAAATTAATCATCCCTCGGAACGATTTATTTTCCAGGCAGTGTGCAAAAGTTCGTTGTTAATAAAGTAACGAAAATATTTGAATTCATTTTTTTAATTCCTATTTCTTTCGACTCAATTAGTTCGCTTTTATTTTATTTTTTGATGGGCCATGCTCCACGAAAATGTTTTGCCGAAAATTTCGGATAATTTCAGGCACATAATTATAATAATAATAATAATAATAATAATAATAATAATAATAATCTCGCACTGAGAGAAAAGTATATGATATATCTAACTATATTATAGTTGGAAATATCATATTTATGGTAAATGTTACCATAATGTCGGTAATAATTACGATAGAGGCATAGTATAACCAACTATATTATCTTTTTACCCAAAATTATGATTATTTCAACTAAAAATATAGTATGCTTGAAAATATATAATGGTAAGAAAAGTAACTATTTTATATAGCTAATATCACCAGAATATTTCATACATAGTGATTGAACTAACTATATTGACATAGCACATTTTACTATACATATGGTAACAAGAAAAAAAGTAATAGTTAATGATATAACCATTTGTGTAAATCATTTATTCTATTATATTTTGTATGGTAAAGTCAACTATAAAAATATGTTTGACGTCAAATTTTACTATAAAATATAGTGAATTCTAGTAAACCCTAACATTTTTGTTCTCTCAGTATACACTGAGAGCAAAGTGTATGATATATCTAACTATAATGGCATAGTAAGAAAATTATGGTTATTTTCACTAAAAATATAGTATGGTTGAAAATATGCAATGGTAAGAAAAGTAACTATTTTATATAGCTAATATCACCAGAATATTTCATACATAGTGCTTGAACTAACTATATTGACATAGCACATTTTACTATACATATGGTAATAGTAATAGTAAAGGTAATAGTTAATGATATAACCATTTGTATAAATCGGGTTCATTCTACTATATTTTGTATGGTAAAGTGAACTATAGTGATAAAATATAGTGAGATTATAGTAAACCCAACCATTTTTTTCTCTCTGTGCACTTAATTTTTTTTTTTTTCAATCTACCATTGACTGCCGTTCCTCGCACCCTTTCGACTCGTCGAGTGAACCGATACGAGCGCGTCAGCGCGATTATTATCGCTGATGCTAATTTCGTGCTGAGCAAACAAACTGTGGTTTTTAGGTTAGGTACTATTTGGAACTGGCGTGCCGGGGGGTTCCCCGTATGTCTTTATCGGGGACGGAGATCGAGAATAGCAAGTCTACGGGAAATCGACGTCGATCGAAATCTAATCCCTTGGTTTTACGAGAGCTGTCCCGAGCTCATTGAAATTCTTTGTTATCCGGAACGAATGATGTCTAACCGATCGACTGCATTGCAAAATAATCATTGACGATTATCACCTCGTAAATTAAACTTCGTAAATTCTAAACTCGGTGAATTCACTAAAATCGATTACTTTCTTTTGATGTATTTTACGAGCTTTCTCAGAACTCGTTGAATGTTATACTTTCCTTAAACGGCCCGTGGCAAAATGAATTTGCAAAATCACACGCTTATCAGCATAATTGTGAAATATTTGGATTATTGTCCATTATTCTCTATCAAATTTTACCACTGATTACTACATTCTTCTTCTACCCTTCCTTCTCCTTTCCAATCACGACTTCTACAAATCCACATATTTAAATATCAACTCTCGTTGATCTCAATCTCCAAAACATTCGTTCGAACAATCGTTACTAAAATAAACTCGTCAAAAATGTCTAACTCATCACCACGTGCTACACAACAATAATCAATGGAGCATTTAAGCTCCGCGAAACAAATCCTCGCATTTACCGTCAATTCTTCTTTATTTCTCCCACCAGAGGACTACTTTAAAAATCGTTCCACTTGGAAAGCGATACTCTACCCGACATTGGTCATGTAGCATCCCCGGGGTGCTCGAGGGGTGTCCAAAGTGGCGCAAAAATCGCAACTCACCCGGCATCCATAACTCCATCTCACTTTAGAAAGCTCGTAAACACTCGACATCGATTCCTGGGCAAGAGGTGTCGATGGTGGTGGCCAGAACCGACGAGACGAGGCTTTCATTTCTCCTGCCACTCTCGTCGATCGTCCGGACAATTTATCTCGTGCCTGTCCTCGTCTCTCGGTGGCGTTTGCTTCGCAAGAATATTTTCTCCTTCTTTAAGACGCTCAGGCCGCGCGACCTCTCGCAGCTTTATTGATATCCGATGGTAGGACCTCCTGATCCTCTCCCCCGGCATCGACACCCCCAGGATTTTCGTCGGAGGCCGTAAAAATCGGGTCGAAGGCGCGCTAGAGGACGAAAGGCAGTCATAAATTTTTATACACACGTCCCTAGCTTCTTGCCACGTTCTTTCTTTTTCCTTCTTTCCTTCCTTTTCTCCTCCTCTTCGGGTCCCACGTGGCGTATCGTAAATTAATCATCGCAGCCGTCCGCGATATATCAACGTGACACGACGCTCACCGTTCTTCTCCGAGTTTCTCTTTCCATCCTGCTTCTGTTAAACTTCTCGTCTCATTGGAATCGTTTTGGGAGAAGGTTCTAATGTCGAAGGAAAATGTAACGTAGGTCGATTGCATCGTAAACGAGTATGGACCTTTTAGCTTTATTTTGCTTATTTTGTCGGTGGCTTGTCGCACACGGCTTCTTGTTACTTTTCTCTTGTTTCGTCTCACCGCAGGAGTAGCACAGTGAGTTGAATTTTTGGAGCGATGAAATTCACTCCGAGGTGACAGCAATCATTCAGAAATTGGTTTCTGCCTTTGGAATTTTCCGAGGAAGAATGTCGTTGTCTCGAGTGATTGCATCCGTCGATATTTTCTTCTTATTGAGATTAGGGACGTCGATGTTGATTTTACGGTACTAAAATGATTTACTGTTGATTTACTGTTGATTCTAAGTGAAGAATTCTTTCTTTCGTGTTTTCTTTTATGCTTTGCTTGTGATTTTTTATCGAAGGAAAGACTTTTCATTGAATTGTGTCAACAAATAATCGCGTGCACTGAAACCTCAGACTGATGGTATCCATCTATTTTCTCCGTTGGCCTTGAATTTTCCTCGGAGCTGACAGCAATCTTTCAGAAATTGGTTTCTCTCTTCGGAATATTCAGAAGAAGAATGTCGATGTCTTGAGTGATTGCATCCGTCGGTATTCTCTTCTTAATGAGATTAGGACGTCGATTTTAATTTTATCGTACTATTGTTGATTCTAAGTGAAGAGTTTTTTTTTTGATACCTTTCTTGTGATTTTTTATGGAAGGAAAGACGTTCATTGAATTGTGTCAACAAATAATCACGTGCGCTGAAACCTTAGTCTGATGGTATCTATCTATTTTCTCGGTCAGCCTTGAATTTTTTGGAGCAACGAATTTTCCTCGGAGCCTACAGCAATCTTCCAGAAGATGGTTTCTTTCTTCGTTGTTTTGAGTGATTGCATCCGTCGATATTTTCTTCTTAATGAGATTAAAACGTCGATTTTAATTTTAGGGTACTAAAATAATTTACTGTTGATTTACTGTTGATTCTAGGTGAAGAGTTTTTTTTTATGCTCTCCTTGTGATTTTTTATCGAAGAAGAGACTTTCCATTGAATTGTGTCAACAAATAATCACGTGCACTGAAACCTCAGGCTGATGGTATCTATCTATTTTCTCGGTCTACCTATACCCGACCACAAAATCCGCTTCTCATCCTGCTCCTGTTCCGGTTTCTGCGCATATAGGAGAAATATATTCACCGAATAGAGAGCTCGAGGCACGGTAAATCGCTCGTCGACTTTAATGCTCGTCCCTCGATATCCATCGACCATTGGATGCGGCTCGATAGTGCGCGTCTCTCCCTTCTGCTATGAAATGAGAAACGAGACTTTCGGAGGGTGGAGAGTGAATGTCTTCGTGGTGTTGTCTCGGCTTTAGTGTGCTACTGCGTGTGCCACCGTGTGCGTGAATAAGAGATTGTATGAGTGTGTATGCGTATGGTATGCCGTAAGGTGCGCCATTAGATAGGAGAAGAAGTTTGGAGCGCGAGGAAGGCTGCCGAGAGTACGAGAGATAAAGCTACCTACTTAGTCGTGTGCGCAGCACCGCTCAAACCCCATAGAATTTGCGTGCCGAGAATTTTCCCGGGGTTGTGTTACCCCCGGCGAGTTTCATAATGAAGATCGAAAGATTACTTTGGACGGGGCTTGGACCACGCTGTTCGAACTCTGGTATCCCTGTGGTTCTAGTACACGAGAGAGAGAAAGAGAGAGAGAGAGAGAGAGTGAGAGAGAGAAAGATACCATCCAAAGTTTTTCTGTAAAATTTTTCACCAATGGTCCATTACCATCCACTCTGCTTCGAAGATATCTTAATCAAGTTGCTCGTTGATTTACAGAAGAACTTACTCGATTCCAACACACTTCTCCATTTCCTCTTTCTACGTTCTCGGAGCATGGTGCAATATTTTCAGACAAAGAATAAATTCCTTCATTATTTTTCTTAGCTCCATATCTCATGTGTCCAAGATCTTCAAACTGTCTATGGTGAGTTTTAACGTAAAACCCTGCGTAAAACCGACTCTCTTGCATAGAGGACGTCGTATTCGTTCCCTGTATGCGGGTTCTACGTATACACGTGCCGTTCAACGTGAGAAGAAAGACGAACGTAATGGATGGAGGGAAGCGCGCGAGGGTGGAGCAAGGAAAAAAGGTGGCAATATTCGAAAATAACCGTGGGTGGTGAGTGTCGTCTTGCTCCTCTCATTTTCTCTCTCTCTCTCTCTCTCACTCTCTCTTTCATTCTCCTCATTCTCACACACGCACAGACCACGTACCTTCTTTCTCTCTTGCTCTCCTTCTCTCATTTCCGTCCTGACAGACGAGCACAGCAGCTTTGTCAGAGTTTATAACTCCATGCACGGGGCCGGTGCAGCTGCAGGCCGTGGCTAAATAAACCCCCTGGCGCACCGCTACGCTCAAACCAATAAAACAATGGGGAGTGCATTGACGTCATTCACCGTCCGAGTGTAGTAGATTCTCGACGTGTGCGTATCGAAGCTCCCTTATAATTACATGTTATAAATGTCTGCGACACAGTCGACACGCCGATTATTACCGCGGGTCCTATTGGCGAACTTGACATCGCGAACTCTCGCGCTCGATGAAACTGTTTTCAATGCACGTGAATTTGCATGTCAGTGTTATAATGCAACTTGGAATTTATTTCGTCAAGTTCCATCGCTAAATCTCGTCTCGGATCGTATCGTAAAAACGTAAACCCGTGTTGCAACAGTAAACAAATTAATTCGCGTGGAAAAGCATAGCTGAAGCCTCCATGCTCGTGTGATATTGCACCGTATCCCGTATATGAATATCGATAAATTCGGAATTTTCTGAAAAATGAAAAGAAATTCTCAAGTCCCTCGCTTCGTCCTCTGGCTTTGTGAGAGAAAAAAATGTTTGGGTTTACTATAATCTCACTATATTTTATAGTTAGATTTGGCGTCAAACATATTTTTATAGTTCACTTAACCATACAAAACATAGTAGAATGAACGATTTATACAAATGGTTATATTATTAACTATTACCTTTGTTCGTGTTACCATATGCATAGTAAAATGTGCTATGTGAATATATTTAGTTCTATCACTATGTATGAAATATTCTGGTATAATATTAACTATATAAAATAGTTACTTTTCTTACCATTATATATTTTCAACCATACTATATTTTTAATTGAAATAACCATAATTTTCGGTAAAAAAATGATTTAATTGGTTACACTATCCCTCTATCGTAATTATTACCGACATTATGGTAACATTTACCACAAATATGATATTTCCAACTTTAATTTCGTTACTATGCCATTATAGTTAGATATATCATATACTTTGCTCTCAGTGTACACTGAGAGAAAAAAAATGGTTGGGTTTACTATAATCTCACTATATTTTATAGTTAGATTTGGCGTCAAACATATTTTTATAGATCACTTAACCATACAAAACATAGTAAAATGAACGATTTATACAAATGGTTATATTATTAACTATTACTTTTGTTCTTGTTTCCATATGTATAGTAAAATGTGCTATGTGAATATAGTTAATTCTATCACTATGTATGAAATATTCTGGTAATATTAACTATATAAAATAGTTACTTTTCTTACCATTATTATTTTCAACCATACTATATTTTTAGTTGAAATGACCATAATTTTGGGTGAAAAGATAATATAGTTGGTTATACTATGCCTCTATCGTAATCATTACCGACATTATCGTAACATTTACAATAAATATGATATTTCCAACTATAATTTCGTTACTTATATGCCATTATAGTTAGATGTATCATATACTTTGCTCTCAGTGCAGTCGGCACGTCGATTATTACCGCGGATCCCGTTGGCAAACTTGACATCGCAAATTCTCAGGCTCGATGAAACTGTTTTCAGTGCATGTGAATAGTTATAATGTAGTTTGGAATTCATTTTGAACCACGTGGATTTTTTAATTTCTGTACCGAGAAACGTTATTCGTCGTTAGAAATGCAAGATTACGTTAATTGGTATTATTTTTTCTTAAATCGTAGGATTTTTATCCACGTGCGTGTGTACAGTCAACCCTCCTATAACACGATTAATTCGTTGTATGGAAAGCGTGTTGTAAGAAAGGTGGATTTAGTATGGTACAAACCAAGCTAATTTGCGCTGCGTTATATGGAAAGCGTGTTACATGAGTACTGTGTTATAGAAGGGCTGTCGCAATTTTAGCTCTGCGTTACATGGAAACGGTGTTAGAAGAGTACTGTGTTATAGGAGGGTTCACTGTGTATTTGCGTGAAGATTCTTGGGGGAATAATAGTAAGAATAATAATCGAATTATAGAAATTTGTTTTATGAATGTGTCGATGATTATTAGGACAGTTCATGTGTTAAGGATAGTGAAATGTGATGTTAGAGAATGCATCAGGGTCTACTTGAACATCCTTACCGTTTAACAATCACAAAGAACGTTCTCAATAAACATCTTGGCTATTTAAATTCGAAGAATTCGCGTACTTATCCTCATTTCACCTTCTGAAATGTCGATTAAAAGAAATTCATTGAAATTAACTTATTGAACAGTTAACTGCGTATACACGTCAATCCGAATTTTTTATATTTTTGATCATGAACAATGAAAAACAATTTACCATTCGATATAAACTTAATAATTAAAACTCAAAAAAAAATCCGCAGTTAACTGGTTAACTGTCGAGATTCGTCCATGTGTAAGTTTCCATTAATCTCTCACGTATGTGAGACATTGAATCGCAAAGAAAATATAGGATGGCGTTCCTACGACGATGCCGGCTGCTTTGAGAATTATGTAGTTGAATCGAGATCGGTGAAATGATTCTGCAAAATTGAGAGACACAATGAAATTATCTCTCGTGCGTATCGAGAGCGGCGAGTGGCCCGAGGAGTGTTTGCA
The DNA here is from genome assembly GCA_944319695.1 of Tiphia femorata. Taxonomy (NCBI): domain Eukaryota; kingdom Metazoa; phylum Arthropoda; class Insecta; order Hymenoptera; family Tiphiidae; genus Tiphia; species Tiphia femorata. The sequence goes on from OX090899.1 coordinate 8,281,837, forward strand.
GGGTCGGACTAACGAGGCACGAATGAGCAGTGGGCCGGTGAAACGCGGAACGTTTGTCAATCACCACGAGCTAAAATTATACCCTGTGTCGTGGCGGATGGTAAGCGTGAACGAATAAAACAATCGCGAGTGCATTGACGTCACAACTGAGCCCTCGAGGATCTTCGCATGAGTAACGAGTATTAATTACACGGGGAGAAAGCGCGCGCGTTCCTTTCTCACTCATTCCTCCGACCATTTGTCCAGTCAATCTCTTAAACGTTTGAAAAAAGATTCGCTTTTATTTCACTTCTCTATTATTATTGTCTTCACCCACTGGATCGTTTCGAAAGACACTACGAATGATTGCATTTTTCTCGATTTCTGCGTCTCACTAAATTCTACTCAAAATTTCCTGGGAATTTCAATTTTACTGCAAGTAGAATTAAATTGAATTAGATTGTGACACCGTGAATGCCCTAATCATACATACACATTTCAATTTTTACTAAGAAGATCTTAAACGTTTGAAAAAAGATTCGCTTTTATTTCACTTCTCTATTATTATATCTTCATCCAATGGATCGTTTCGAAAGACAATGCGAATGATTCTATTTTTCCCAATTTCTGCGTCTCGCTAAATTCTACACAAAATTTCCTGGGAATTTAAATTTTACTGCGAGTAGAATTAAATTGAATTAGATTACGACGAGTGCTCTAGTCGTAAATACACATTTCAATTTTTATTGAAAAGATCTTAAACATTTGAAAAAAGATTCGCTTTTATTCCAGCAACAATTCCATTTTTCTCTATGTCTGCATCCCACTAAATTCTACACAGAATTTCTTGGGAATTTCAATTTTACCGCGAGTAGAATTAAATTGAATTAGATAGTGACACATCGAATGCTCTAATCGTAAATACACATTTCAATTTTTACTAAGAAGATTTCAAAGAAATCAAAGAAACAAGATAGATTTAAGAGAATTTGCAAAAGCAAACTGCAATCATTCGTCGACACGAAACGGGACGGTCGGGGACTGGCTGAAATAAATCACTGAGAAGATACCAGGCGACGATTGTGAGAGTGTGTCTCAGAGAGTGTGGTGGCATCGGTGGATGGAACGGTTGGTTGGAATTAACGACACGGGAAACGCGAAATATGACGAGCGAGACGATGAGATAATGTGTTGTGGAATTGGATGGTGGTGTCAGTAGTAGAGTCAGAAGAGAGTATTTAAGAGAGTATTAGCTAAGAGAAGTGTCAGGAGTAAGAAATAAATCCAAAAGGACTTGTCCACTCGTGACTTTAAAATGCGACGATAAAACGATCAATTTTATTGATCTCTTGATATAATATTAAACCTACTGTACTATTCTATTATTCTTTTTTCCCCTCCTCAAGCTCTTTCTTCGCACGAGAAAAATTCTGTCGAAGTAAATAAATAAATAGAACGGATTGTGCAAGGAAAAATGTTCAATGCAATATTCTATCTTTTAACTAATTTCTCGTGTCGCTGGATATTCTCCAAATGCTAATAACCCCGTGAAAGAACGTTATTAAATTAGTTGGATTAATTTAACGGTCCCGTGGGGCGTCTGGCGGTTTGCCCCCTCGCGTTTCCTCGTGTAATTAGAAGAGAATCGTTCTTTGTGCGAGAATGCAGGGAGTAGTGAAAATGAACGCTTTTCCGACTTCCATTCCTTTCTCTGGGGCATCTCACCTTCGAATTCAAGATGAAGAAGCGCCTTCATTATGGGCGATATGAGAGTGGAAAGTGCCGGGCAGTTTTGTGAGAAGTAGGCCAAATACCAACAATTCCATGAACTGGAGGGCGCGCCTCATCTCCACCACTATCGTCATGCTACCTCTCCTCTTTCACTCATTTTCTACTCTCTCATATACTCCTGACTCAACAGTCAGAGATCACGTGGATATTGTTCCGTGTATAATTGCTTTATCGATGCCATTGTTAACGCTATTTCTATCACAATTTTATAAATGAACTTTTCGGTTTAGCCGCGAGCTTGCGGCCGCGGATCGTGGATCAGTGCGAGGACAAATTATTAGTGGTAAATATGTATAATTCCAAAGTTTATCTAGCACTTAAATAATTTCGATGAATCCTTACACAATTAACAGTAGAAGTACCGACTGGTCAGAATGATTCATCAATTTTTTCACAAGAATTTCGCTTTAATACTAGAACTACCAATTTGTTTTTTTTTTTTGTATGGAAACTTCTTTTGTTGACCACTCATTTTGACAGAGCGAACGCTTATTTTGTCATTAGAGCTTCCAATTTTTTTTTCATATGGAAACTTCTCTTGTTGTCCACTCATTTTGACAGGGAGAACGTTTATTTTATCATTAGAGCTAGCATTGTTTTCTTTTTCATATGGAAACTTCTTTTCTGGACCACTCATTTTGACAGAGAGAACATTTATTGTGTCATTAGAGCTAGCATTGTTTTCTTTTTCATATGGAAACTTCTTTTGCTGGTCACTCATTTCGACTGGGTTGATATTTCTAGTGTTAACACTAGTTCTACCACGGCCGGTCAAATGATCGCTTTTAAAATTTCGATTAGAATTTCCTATGTACATCGTAATTGCATCGCCTTTAAATTTCACGACTTTTCCTAAAATATTGAAAAATGTATTACACGTATATTTTAGAAAAAGCCGTGAAGGTTAAAGGCGATGCAATTAAGTTGTATATAGGAAATTCTAATGGAAATTTTAAAAACGATCATTTGACCGGTCGGTATGAATAATGTTAATTTAATCGTCGCTCTAGACGACAGAGAAGAATTTTGCAAAAATTACATATTTGCTAGGTTTATAATAATAATGGTTTAAGGTGAGATTAGAAGCTCAGCTTCTTGATACGATGTCGGTGTGACAAAAAATATCATTGTTGATTTTCCAATGAAAGTCACATTACTGCCAAAAATCTGTGACAGTTAACATTAATTGATAATTTATTCGTAAGCATGTGTAAGCAGTGGAGAATAATAAAAGGGGATGGTCCTTTTCTGCACATTTGACAATACTTACAACGTATTTGTACTTTTTACTACCAAGATGTAAGGTTTAATAATTCTTTTTTTGTTGTAACTGATATTTTTTAAAGAAACATTTCAATACTAGTAATGTCGTTCTGGAGTATCACCAGGTGTCTTCTAAATTTAGTTTTGGCTTGAGATTGGCGTGTACATAAATAATATCATTTATCGACAGTTACTAAAAAAACAGTCGATCACTGTAGTGAAGCCACTACCTCAATTACCAGGCCTCCAAAGTGTTGATATGGTATGTTTCCTAATGATAATAATAATAATAATAATAGTTTAAAGCGAACGTGCAGCCGTTGCTCGCACCTTTCGTCAGGTTCCATCACTAAATCTCGTCTCGGATCGTAAAACCGTTAACGTGTGTTGCAACGATAAACAAATTAATCCGCGTGGAAAAGCATAGCTGAAGCCTCCACGCTCGTGTGATATTGCACCGTACCCCGTATATGAATATCGATAAATTCGGAATTTTCTGAAAAATGAAAAGAAATTCTCGAGCCCATCGCTTTGTCCCTCGAAGAACAAAAGCGGTGATTTCGCATTTTGCTACCTGCATCGTTCCTATTTTATTTATAAAATATAAAAGCAAAATATTTCGCAGCAGAATAATCAAACAATCGAGAATAAAAATAATTTTCACATAACAACAAAGAATAGTAGACTAAAGCCTATTTCATGATAAAATAAAATCCTTTATTTTTACTCTACTCGTCGAAACGACGAATCTGTGAGATGAAGAAGAAAATAATAGACTGTACATTCTTCCTCTTCCATTTTTCGCTCACGACACGTATCAAGAATTCACTTGAAGTTGGACGGTCTCTATCCACGAAGGATCTCGTGTAAAATCCGAAAGCTCACCGACTGTGGCCAATCTTTCGGTTCTCCTTTCAGGTAACCACGATGATTTCCATCTCACTACGTTATGTAAAGAATCTAATTGAAGTCGTGACACACGTCGAAATGTTCTCTCCACTTCTATTCTCCATCTTGAGTATTCGAGCATTGAGTGAACACGAAATAAATATATATAATCGACGTGGAAATGCTTCTGTCCCAAACAGATGTGATCAAAACGTACGTGCCTCTCGTTTCGAGACTTTTGTTTCGGGGAGATTGAATAACCCCGTAGTAAGGGAAAGGTCCTCGATATTTTAATAAAACTGTCAAAGACACTCGCATGAAATTGAGTGACGAATTATATCTGAAAGAATTACGCAACGTGTTGCACGCAGAATTAGTTGCAAGCGTGCGTCAGATGTTTAGAGAATTTTGACTGTAGTTTTGATGTCGACTATTCTCGTCGGAGATTCAGAGAAACATTGAAGAAGGAACATTAACTTACTACTTGTTAAAAAATCGTTTTACAATGAAAACTGTAAGGATAGTTCAGGTTTATTTTTCGCCAATTTGTGATTCCTTTTCTGTCCATTTGCTATCTCTTCTCTTCGTTTCCTCTCGTCTCTCTTGCCATTGTCTTCATTTCCTCTCCCTCCTGTCTTTTTTTATCCCATTTCTCTTTCTTTCGTTTTTTTTACATTCTCTGCTTTCTCTCGTTTTGTTCTTTGTTCGTTCACCATTTCTCCGATATCCCACGTATTATTCTGGCTCCAATCGGGCTCGAGCGCAAATGAGTGAGCACGCGCGGCGATAATACCCACGCGAAATTATTAGGTCGCGTAATATGAAATATCGAATTATTCCGATGGAAATAAGAACACTGTTCGACATTTCATGTACCACGACCTAATACATAAATATCCTAGTATAAATATTCTATGACATGAAAGCGTGTAAAAGTCGGAATTGTTTCAGATGGTTTGCCCTTTAGTCTCCACGCGTTTCCACCGATAATGGACTCACGTTGGGACGTCTAGGTCGAGAAATCACGGCAGAATCATGACTTGTTAGATTTCGTGCTCACGTAATGATAGTCTGTGCAATCTTTGTCCACCACGAAAACTTTTTCTCTTATCCATTTATATTCTCTTTCTCTCTGTCTAAGTTTTCTCTCCACTCATTCTTTCCTAAAATAATACTGCATTTAAAAATTCCACTTTCGAACGTTCGTGCCAGTGACGCGTTGGGATGATTTGCACCCCTACACTGAGAGAAAAAAATTGTTGGGTTTACTATAATCTCACTATATTTTATAGTTAAATCTGGCGTCAAACATATTTTTATAGTTTACTTAACCATACAAAATATAATAGAATGAACGATTTATACAAATGGTTATATTATTAACTATTATCTTTGTTTTTGTTACCATACGTATGGTAAATTGTGCTATGTGAATATAGTTAGTTCTATCACTATGTATGAAATATTCTGGTAATATTAACTATATAAAATAGTTACTTTTCTTACCATTATATATTTTCAACCATACTATATTTTTACTTGAAATAACCATAATTGTGGGTAAAAATATAATATAGTTGGTTATACTATGCCTCTATCGTAATTATTACCGACATTATGGTAATATTTACCATAAATATGATATTTACAACTATAATTTTGTTACTATGCCATTATAGTTAGATATATCATATACTTTTCTATCAGTGTAACCATGCTATAGAACGATAAATTTTGACGCACGAAATTTTCCTTGGGAAGAGTCGGATAATCCAATGATACGGTTGCCAACCGAGGTGTCACTCTCGAATATACCAGCAACGTGGAACGGAGAAGCGACGATAATCGAATAGAGAAACTTGCCCTAATTTGCCAAGATCCACGGCATAGAATCGACCCACAGCTGGTCTAAATCACGATGCGAGGAAGTAAAAGAGATAGAGAAGGAGAGAAAGAGGGCCGACAGATGAAGTTGTCAGTAGGATGTGGATGCCGTGAGCGTCGAAGAATTCAGACTCATATATCTCGACCGTTCTTCTCGGCTCGTCTGGTTCCGCGCACCCTTCTCATCCTCGTGTCCTCTCTCTTGCGAGAAAGCGTCTATTTTCTCGTGGACATAACTCTTGGTCCCGCAAATATCGGCCCCGTCGACGGCGTGAAATCATTGGCGCGTAAGGTTCGTGCGAATAGCAAAAGGAGAAGGATGGAAGATGAAGGGATAAAATGACCTCTGACATAAAGGATGCCATTTGTGAGATCGATTGGAAAAGTCTCGGTAAAGAAATAAAGATAATAACTGATAGGTGATGACACGGTTGATACAGGATTAGAACAAATTCCACACTGAGAGAAAAATGTGGTTAGGTTTACTATAATCTCACTATATTTTATCAAACATATTTTTATAGTTCACTTAACCATACAAAATATAGTAGAATGAACGATTTGTACAAATGGTTATATTATTAACTATTACCTTTGTTCTTACTACCATATGTACATATAGTAAAATGTGCTATGTGAATATAGTTAGTTCTATCACTATGTATGAAATATTCTAGTAATATTAACTATACTAAATAGTTACTTTTCTTACCATTATATATTTTCAAGCATACTATATTTTTAGTTGAAATAACCATAATTTTGGGAAAAACATAATATAGTTGGTTATACTATGCGTCTGTCGTAATCATTACCGAGATTATGGTAACATTTACCATAAATATGATATTTCCAACCATAATTTTCTTACTATGCCATTATAGTTAGATATGTCGTATACTTTTCTCTCAGTACACAGAAATGGAGAAGATGCTTTTTGTAATAGGTTAGGGTTAGGGTTCTTTTCATGCTTTAGTGTGTCATGGTGGTCCTTCAAAGTGCATTAGAGCACTATGAAAAATTTAACGAATCTTGAGGTCTTACGAAAAAAAACAATGATCTTTTTTCCATTCTTCTCTAGTCGATAGTAAATCACAGGGTTGCAGTAGTGCAAGGGAAAATATATGAGAGAAATGGAAGGAAGCATGAAGAAGACGATTACTCGGTGCAGAGTTGGGCAAGGTTTGATGCTTTTTGTAATATGTTTACGACAGTCCTTTCATCCTTAGTGTGCCATAGTGGTTCTTCAAAGTGCACTACAATCACTATAAAAAATTTGACGAACATTGCGATCTTACGGAAAAAAACCAATGATCCTCTGTACCACTTTTCTCTAATCCATAGTCGATCACAGATTTACTATAATGCTAGGGGAAATACAAGAATAATGAAAAGAATCGCGTATTTGGATCCGACGATTATTTGATATAGGATTGACATTGTTTAGAAAAATAAATTCGTTGATAATACTGACTTTTGGCACGGACAGTGACTGAAGCAGAAGCATAGGCAAATGGTGCAGAAGCGTAGACAGATGAAAGAATCATTTAAAGGAGCAAAACGAAGTAACCAAGACCGTGAACGACATCAGCAGAGACGCGAGAGACTCGTGACACAGTGAAAAGCACGAGGTACATCACGAAAGTTAACGAATGCCTCGTGACCGTAGTAGCTCGATGTTTCCGCGAGTTAAAGGCCGGTGAATATCGTACGCTTGTCAACGTTAACAAAGCCGTTATTCAGCATTGTTCTTCAGCATCGAATTTAGAGCCGGACTTGGGAAGCACGGGTTTTGAGCAGCTCCTTTGTCTCGCGAGACTTTAAGAGCCTCCAAAACGGTGCTCGTTGCGAAATGAAAATAGGATACGAAGCGGGTTAACGGATGGAGACAAAAATGAGACACAGGCAAGATCGCAACGTGGAAGCAGTTCGAGCTGTAAACTATTCTTGGACCGTCCACTCTTGATTCGTTCAAAGAATGCCTGCCTTCTCTATCGCGCGCTTTAAAATCGTTATCACTTCTAGATGCTTCATAAACGCTCTTGGAATTATTTTCACTTCACCAAGTGTATCCACGTATTAACTTTCTACTGTTCACCCGTGATTCTCCAATGTACAATCGTAATAATGTGTAGATAAACTCAGAGAGAAGATTGAGAATGCCAGGAAGTTTTAAAATCTCTCGAAGATTGTGAGACAATGGGGAGAGAAGAATTTAAAGCTCTTGTCAGTCAGTGGCAGCTCGTTTACCATCGATTCTCCGAACTGGTTCGTGTAGAGTTTAGTTTAATAAAGACATCGTGGTGGGACCTCGTGTCTTTTGCTCGCTGCCAACCTCGACGAATGAGTAGCCCCCACGATATTTCTGGTCTCTTCTCTGCCTCGTCGATTGTCGCTACGCACCCTTGAGAACACAATGAGACGAAACGAGAGAGAGAGAGAGAGAGAGAGAGAGAGAGAGAGAGAGAGAGAGAGAGAGAGTGAGTAGAGGATCCTTCGACTATCGAGACGATAACCCTTGACGATCTCGTGAAGCATTCGTCGCTGTTAGTCCGAGCATGTCATGCCCGGGCCAACGAATGTTGGCGAGCTCGTGTCGCGGCCGAACAAAGTCGCGACTGAAATACGCGTCTGTCTATGCTGGCCTGTTGATTACAACGAGAAAGGTTCCTTTGTATTGTTGAATTTTACTCGTCGTATACTGGCTGTTCTATTTTTCTTTTGTTTTCCATGAAGAGTATGTAATTAAAAAAAACATACGAAATACGAAGGTAGATCATGTAAACACTCTCGTGGGATTCCATTGAGCGCGACATAAATATTCTTATACTGTCTGTAGCCTGTTCTAATTTTTGTTTTGTTTTCCACCAAGAGTATGCAATTAAAAAAAAAAAAACATACGAAATATGAAGGTATATCATGTAAACACTCTCGTGGGATTTCCATCGGACGCGACATAAATATTCTTCGTCTGTAGCCAGTTCTAACTTTTTTTTGTTTTCCATCAAGAGCGTGGAGTTAAAAAAATATACGAAATACGCAATGAAGATACATCATGTAAACACTCTCGTGGGATTCCATCGAGCGCGACATAAATATTCTTAATTATTCTCAGAGTGATTGAAATGTCTACACTGTGATACACACAGTCCAACTTTATTTTCAAAGTTCGCCCGCGTCGCGTGGTCGAACAAAGTCGCGACTGAAATACGCGTCTGTCTTTGCTGGCTTGTTGAATACAACGAGAAAGGTTCCTTTGTATTGTTGGATTTTACTCGTCGTATACTGGCTGTTCTATTTTTCTTTTGTTTTCCATGAAGAGTATGTAATTTAAAAAAACATACGAAATACGAAGGTAGATCATGTAAACACTCTCGTGGGATTCCATTGAGCGCGACATAAATATTCTTATACTGTCTGTAGCCTGTTCTAATTTTTGTTTTGTTTTCCACCAAGAGTATGCAATTAAAAAAAAAAAAAACATACGAAATACGAAGGTAGATCATGTAAACACTCCCGTGGGATTTCCATCAAACGCAACATAAATATTCTTCGTCTGTAGCCTGTTCTAACTTTTTTTTGTTTTCCATCAAGAGCATGCAATTAACAAAATATACGAAGTATGCAATGAAGATACATCATGTAAACACTCTCGTGGGATTCTATCGAGCGCGACATAAGTATTCTTAATTATTCTCAGTCCGATTGAAATGTCTACAGCTGTGTATGTGTCCAACTTCATTTTCAAAGTTCACCCGCGTCGCATGGCCGAACAAAACCGTAATGGAGTGATCGATGAAGACAAGTTCGCGGTTTGTACCGAAAAGTTTCGTCGAAAGGTGAGAAGAAAAAAGTGCGCGATAATTGGATGATGGATGGAGCGCGTGAAATGGCAAGAAATAATTGTTTCGTTCGTCGAATCACTGTGCTTGAGTTTGACGTGGACCGACGAAATTCTTTTTCTTTTGTGACACTTTCAAGTATCAATTCAAGTTGAATTCAAGTCGAAGCAAGTTTGATTACTTATCGAAAAGAATCGATGATATTATTATGTCACGGACGTACCTGATTTTTCAAATTACAGCTTTCTCGTGTCATCTTTGCTCCTCTCTCGCATAAAATCGCATTGTTTATGTTCGTTGCTTATTGTTAGTTCGAAAGCGAAGCTCCCGTGAGTAGTGCTGATACTTGGTCTCCAATTAGTGCTGGCACAGCTTCAAGTATGTTGTCCGCACTGTCGACCATCACCAATGTCGCATAATGCTTCTGAGACATATGTATCACTTCTGACTGTAATTGCCTCCGTGTCAGTTTTAGGCCAGAATGCTTGATCTTTATAAGTTGTGGTTTTCGGAGTGTCCCGCCAACATCTTATTGGGAGTAAGTTTTGCTTTCTTTCGTTTTCTACGAGAGTGCATCGTAGATCTGTAAAAGATGATTCGCTGTAGACATTAAACCAAATTTTTTTGTGTAATGCACTACTCCAAAAAATTAAGGAAACAAATAATTAAGAACATTTTTTTAGCATTCTTTGAAGAGCTGCATCTTCGTGAAAAAAATCGAAAAAATTCGGTTTTTTCGTTTTGATGATGAATACACAATGTTTAGGAAGAATACACTTGTTCCTGTAATTTTTTCAAAAATTTTGGATATTCGGTCTGGAAAAGGGTTCTATGGATTAATTTGCAAATTTACAGGGTTATTGGGGGTGCATTAAGCTGTAAAAAAACCTAGCAACATTAGTCTTCCCATCAATATGTGCAAAGTAGCAGTAGATTTACTAAAACACCATACAATGTTATTTTTTATACCGTTTTCAAATTAATGTCGAGGGTTAAAAAAATACTTTTTTTCAAAATCCATCATATGCTCTTGTAGGGAATTTATACAAGTTTGTGAAACTATTTTCAAATTTTCTGTGCGCTTATTGGTTGCTGAGATATCGATACTTAAATCAAAACGGACTTTTTTCATTCAAAGTCGTATATCTCAGTGAAAAATTGACGTACAGGGACCAAAAAAAAACCAAATGGAAGCTGAATAAACAAGCTAACTGATTCATGCATTGGTTTAACTGAGAAAATTTCTCCCACGCCTACGGACCCTTAAGAAAAAAAGAAAAATTTTGAAAATGTTTGTCTCGCGCTATTTCTTATAATTGCGTGACAATCAGGGCTCACAAAACTTTTCTGTCGAAAGATCTTGAAACTAGAGATTTGGAGCTTTAAAATGCTTTTTTTTCATCTCGATACGACCATTTTTCACAAAGATACAGTCTGCTAAGTAGCTCTTCAAATAACACTAAAAACACGTTCTTAACGTTTTGGAGTAATGTATTTATAGCAAGGCGTACGATACAACTAATTTTGGAAACAATTTTCTTGATCCCCGATGTTCCATTGAAAATTTATTCAGGTGAGACGTTGGCAGAGTATTATTTCGCTCATTCCTCTACGAGAACATTAAAAGATTTTTCAATGTAACAATGTTCGAACTACATATTACATGTTTTGAGTAGGCTGCCCTACAATATCTCTTACCCATTTCTTTTCTCTGCGAATCTCGACACTGGCTGACAAGCATGCACGAATGCAATCTGGCTCTTCAAAGATATTTTAAAATTTCTTTTCCTATACTCCATTGTGTCGCGAGAATTCGACCGATGTAGAACAGTCTCGAGTCACAGTGTCGCGTAGAGGTCTGCCAAAGCGATTTGTCCACTTCCTCGACTTGGATTAATGTCAATGTTAATCTTGTCTTTTTGTAACAATCGTACGAAGAAAAGTTGCCGCACTCTCGGTTAGACACATAGTCCTGAGTTTCTTGATGAATTATGATTTCAGACGACGATTATGATTTCATTAGATGGACGAACAGAATTTCTTATACTTATACGCTTAACAATACTTTTTATGCTTCGTATATAAAGATTTTATTGGTGCAGTAAATCGTAGATAAACAGACTACATTCGTACGCGGTCATTCAGGCTCATCTATTTCGTCAAGACAATTGGCATAAGCTAGAGAATCTAAAGCATCAACGAATTTCTATTTCTTCTTAAATTAGCTACTCTATACTAAATCTATATGTATACGTATAACACACTATGTATTTTTCTGTAATCGATTTCTTTTTATTCGTCCCCTTTGTCGCGAATGGAAGTCATTACCGTGCAATAAGAAATTGATGTCCGGAACACCTTTGGAAATTATATTTACCAGGTTGCACATTTAAATTTTTAAACTCTTAAATCAGTAATAAACATCTATCAGAAACGTTTCATGTAGGTAATTTAATTTTTTACTACGACTTTTCTAGCTGAGTACTTATAATATATGTAGAAAAAGTTATTTGATATCATAATCGTGGTAAAAAAAAAAAATTACACATCGATTACACGATTGTTATTTTTTTTCTATTAAAATCTGCGAATGTCTCTAATGGTTCGTAGTCCTCCGTATGCATACCTTGCTGAACATCTCGATGTCGACGAAAAATAATCCTCCTACTGTGACTCTGCAGGGTACGTTGCATCTCAGCATCAGTTGCAGAAGCAATTTTCTCGTTCTTAACGATGTCTCGTACCACCGACTGTTATACCTGAAACCACGATATCGATTGGATTCGAGGAACCATTCGCTTCTCGAAGGAATAAAACCACCCTGAAAAAATTGTATTCTTAAAATGCAAACTTAATAATTCACCTTAATAGATGATTTATTCATCTTGATAAATATTCTTAATAAATAAGAATACTTTCTTATCAATATAACGATTTTTGGAATATATTCTTAATTTAAGAATAGCTTCAAGTAAATAGTAGAAATACATATGAATTGTAACTTTTCCTCGTGGCTACATTTCTCAACCAATTCCGATTTCAAAATATGGATCATATACCTAATTTGCGACAATACGAAGAGTGAAGCATCTTATGAAGAGTTTTGTTTCCAATAATTATATATTTTATATATGTTTATATATATTTATATAAATTTTTATCTTTGCATGACACTTTTTTGCTGTGGTATGTTAAAAATATCCGATGAAAAGAATATCTGTTAAGGATATTTGATTAGAGGAATCTGTTTAGAGCATTCTACTCTTAAATTAAGAAGATCCTCTCGTTGCTTATTTTAGTAAGGAACATTCTAAAATTAAGTGGTAAATTCTTAAGACGAGAATACAATTTTTTCAGTGCAATAATACTCTGCTCGGATAATGGCGTACGAGCTTACGCCGAGGTACAGATTTTAATGCTGTGATCGGTAAGCCTCTGTCCGATTATGCCGTTGAGAAATAGTCGAAGACTTTGTCCTAAAGCGGTGAAGCAATACTTTGCTGCTTCAGCAGTGCGTTCCATTCGTATGACGATCTAAAAACTTGTCGTGCTCGTGTCAACGTCGTAAATCTTTACACACGTAGTTTTAACACTATTCATACCACGACCGGTCAAATGACCGTTTTTAAATTTCACAAATTCTTCTAAAATATTGAAAAATCTATTATACGCATATTTTAGAAAAACTCGTGAAATTTAAAGGCGATGCAATTACATTGTACATATGGAATTCTAAGCGAAATGTTAAAAATCGGTAGGAATAGTGTTAAGCACTCAAAGCGTACCATTATGCAGGAAGCACTTTGAAGTATCATACCCAAGCCGATGTCGAAGAAAAAGATCACGTCGAATGTAGATACGAGCATTTCTGAAAATCTGTAACGCAGTAAGAGACACGAATTTTAATAATTTGTTTGATTTTCTTAATTGAGTGTATCGAAGAGATAACTCGTTGGAAATATCAGATGCACTATTCAGGTGCTACCCACTGTATAGCTTTCGTATGTAGACGAATGCACTGAATCACCGTGTAATAGTGATCGTCGATATACAAGCGATTCGTTAAAGCGTTCAAAGATTTCATAGGTGCTTTATTTTTCGTCAGGTACTCCAAACGGTAACTGAAACATTTTCTCGTCAACCAAATTGTAAATCGATGGATCGTAATTATTCAAAGCTTATCGGTTTACAGGGTGAGGCCGTGATAAAGAGATTGCAGGATTGCATTGATACCAATGGTAATCACTTTGAACACCTTCTGTGAATGTAAATTCATTTCACCCTTTTTGCCTAAATAACCTTCATTGACCATCGAAGACCTTAATGTTGTATATCATTGGATTCGTGTCGACAGCCTCTATCAGAAAATAAATACCAAAACATAGGATTCTATTTAAAAACACAAAATTGACCTTCAAATCTCTGAAGCGACTCCACCTAGCAACAAAACACTAATGTCAAATAACAGCCCTCTTTGTCCCATGCAACTATTGTATCAACAAATTTTCGACTACTATCATACTTTTGGAGCTATTCTAGGTGGCAATTATTCGGGTCTCACCCTGTATAATACGATCCGATAACTCTGGATATTGCAAGAGGTATGGAGACTGTACCTAATTCTGGAAAACATTGCACAGGCATGTTCCACCAGCATTATGTACGTGGTATCGGCAGTCGTGATAACCACGAGACCAATGGCACAAGAGATATACTCGTGCGTGAGAATCGAGTAATGATGATTCTCTTGTTTCACGAAATATTCCGCTGGATATATCAATATTCCGCGTCTGGACTCGTTTAAAGGGATCACAATGTCCAACAATGGGATCGTGTACGGTACACAGATGAAAAGAAAGAATGGAATGGCTGAAAGTACTGATGAGAACATTTAATTGTTTCTTTTATTATAGACATATGTATTTTTTCATTAAGGACACTTATTTTCCAAGGAGTATTGCGATATTTTATTCGAATGAAAAGTTTCGAGAAAGTCTTACGAGATCGACGAACTCACAAATATATCCCAACATGAATTTTCTTCCGTGTTCAGCATACATCACCAATATTCTCATATCCGATTCTTCATCAACCTCCTCCCAATCTCTCCGAATACGATCGAATAATACTTTCACCTGAACAATGCCATTTATCACGGCATCAAGATTTTCGGGCAGCAGAGATTTAATGCTTACCTGATCCTCTTTAACTATAATACTGACTCCTTTCGCAGCGACCATTAAGGCACCGACCAGTGTCGGCAGACTCTCCAAGACACTGTCCAAATCGTCTTGCACTTCCACGATATATACAATCTAATAAGAATGTTTGATATAATAGTAAAACTAGTTAATGAAGATATTAAATATCGACGAACCTGTTAAATAATGTCATGAAAATTATAGTATATTAACCCTTTGACTGCTAAAGGCGTATATATACGCCTTCACAAGTCCATAAATATGTACCAAAGGCGTATATATACACCTTCACAAATCCATCAATATACATATACGAAAAGCGTAAATATACGCCTTCTGTATTTTTCTACTACTGTAAGTAATAAAGGTGTAAAGGTGTAAGTTAGTAAAAAAAGAAAAGTATAAGTAAAAAAGAAAAGTAAAAGTATAACACCTTTACATTTAATTTCCGATTATTATTGTAGTAATGCACAAAGTAAGTTAAGTAAATTAAAATAGCTTAAAAAGTTGCTTAAGATAAATAAAACAAATCAATATTTTTAATTGATTTGTCATCATCATTTTCTAAACCCTAAGAATGGTATCAAATTTCCGGGTACTGTTTTGGTCACTACTCACAATCAGTGGACAATCAGTCGCAGCGGCTGACATGCGAAAAATCCGCCGTCCATATTGATGGATTCGTCCGAGAGCGCGCCGCGGTCAAAGGGTTAAATATTATGCGAATAAAGCAGTCTTCGAAGAGACAAGTACGAATAAAGGATTCTCTACGAAAATGTAAAAGGTGAATTGTTCGTCACTGTAAATATTAATTTTGAGATTACTTGAGGTATGCAAATGCCGCTCAATCCGAAAATGGATATGGTCATAAAGATATTCTTCAGTACGATTGTTTGCGTTGGCCACACGCCTACAGCTTTTAAGAGGATCTTGTTAATTTTAAAGTGACGTTTATCGAAGAAGTCCATGGTGACACCGTGAAGGTCGAGGAAGTACTGAAGGGTTCTCCGCATAGTCGTTTACCAGGTCGACTAGATTTAATTACTGATTCTCTTTGAACATTGTTCTGCAGTAGGGATTGTCTATATTTGATATATTTCGGATACATTTACGCTGAAACATCTCACGGATAAAGGCCATAAAGTCAGAATTATTGCTCGTAGATTCTTTATCATACCATATTAACGCTGCCACGCCTCCTGCCGCGCGCTGGTCTATAGAAACAGTAGTTTTAACCCTTTGGACTCGAGGGCTCGGGAATAGAGACATTTAAGCTTTGTCTTTAATCTCGAGAGCACCGCATTCGAGACAATGCGAATAATTTATTGTTTCTCGAGTTTATTAAAAGCTTGCAGAGCAAAGGGGTTAATAAACAGGAGGACAATGTTCTTCTCGATTTCTTTGGAGGATATTCCAGATTACTTCGTTCTCGTGTGAAGATCTTGGATGGCTGAAGCGTCGTGAGATAATTCGAAGTTATACTTTCATGTATAGTGCATGTTTGTGAGAACTCGATTTGACAAATATTTAGTTTTATTCACTTCAGTGGAAAAATGAAGGAAAGCTAAACTGTCCGTGAAAAATTGTTTATTGTTAAACTAGATCACACTACAGCCGTGTCGTATTAATTTTAAGCTTCGACGTCTTTGTCACGAATGGAAGTCATCACCGTACAATAGGACATCGATGTTCTGAAAACCTTTGACAAACATTTGCATTTTTGTAATCTTGCATTTTTAAAAGAGGTTCTCGTAATCATACCGTACTGAACATCTCGATGTCAACGAAAAATAGTCCCCCCATTGTAACCCTGCACGGTGTGTTGCATCTTAGCATGAATTGCAGAAGCAATCTTTTCGTTTTTAACGATGAATTGTACCAGTCACTCTTATACCTAAAAGTATGACATCGATAGAATTTGTCGAACAAAAGAATATAAGGACGGTATAATAGTTGTATACCCGGGAATTAGTCTTACACGGACATACGAATTTCAGCACTGTGATCCGTGAGTCTTTGACCAATTGCACCGTTGATAAAGAGTCGGACACTTTGGCCTAAAGCAGTGACGCCGTACATTACTGTTTCAGTTGACAATTCCATTCGTATGACAATCTAAAAACTTTCCATCTGCACGTTAGCGTCGTTGTTTCTTTTTTATAAAAATTAATTGTAGCTTTCGATGCTTTCGAAAAACTTACCATTATGCAACTTGTACTGTGAAGTAGCATGCCCAGACCAATGTCGAAAAAAAATATCGCACTGAATGTGGAAATAAGCACTTCCGAAAATCTGCAATAAATCGAAATAGAAGATCACGATAATTCTTTATGTTTCATGTAGACAAGTAAACAACGCATCTCAAAAGTCAATTCAAGTTTGACCGACTGTATCGCTTCTATGTGTAGACGAATGGACTGCACCAGGTGGAAATAGTAATTTTCGGTATTCGCGTCGCACGATGGATCGTCGAAAAATTTGGAATTCTCCAAACGGTAACTAAAAAATTCATCGAAATAAATGTTAACCACGCCTTCACAAAATAACAATGACAACATTACTCTCCCTTAATTTCACAAAATCTCACAAAATAACAATGCCAAAATTTACGATTATTTTCACCTAATTCTGGAGAACAATCCACAAGCATGTTCAACCAACATGATGTATGTAGTGTCCGTTGCTGTGATAACCATAAGAGCGACGGCACATGAGAGATACTCGTGTGCAAGAATCACGAAATGGTGATTTTCTTGTACCACAAAATATTCCGCAGGATATATGAACCTTCTGGGTCTAGACTGGTTGAGAGGCATTAGAATATCCAGCACTGGCATCGTGTACGGTATGCAAATGAACATTAAGAATGGGACTGCTGTCAATACTGGCAAAAACATCGACGTCATTACAGAAAGTTATCTTGTAATAAATTGTCTTTTAACAAAGTCTGTTAAGTCGAACAAGTTACACGCATATCCAAATATAAATTTTCTTGCATGCTCGGCGTACACCTCGAAGATTCTCAACTCAGACTCATTCTCAACTCCTTCCCACTCTTTTTGAATGCGATCGAGTAATATCTGTACCTGAATAATTGGAGTTATTAGTGAATCAGTTTAATCTGAACATTATACAACATCCCACAAAAACTTACATCTTCTGCTTTCGACACAATACTGATCCCCTTCGCAATTACCATTATTGCACCTACAGTTGTGGGCATACTCTCGAGAATACTGTCGAAATCGTCTCGCGCTTTCAAGATATATACAACCTAAGAAGAAGTGATTGCATAATACCAAGACTGATTAAAAAAATTTAGCTGCATTCCAATCCGAGAATTAATTTTCAACAAAAGTATTTTCTGTAAGAATACCTGAGGAATGATGCAACCGATCAGTCCAAACAACCAGATACTCAAGAAGATATTTTTCGATATTGTGGTTTGCGTTGGCCACACACCTACGGCTGTTAACAGGATCTTGTTCATTCTGAAGTGACGATTGTCGAAGAAATCCATGGTGATAGTAAGACGGTCGAGGAAGTACTGAAGAATCGTCCACACAGTGGCTAACCATGTAAACTATGCTCAATTTCAAATTCTCTTTTAAACTTATTGAGAAACATCAAGAAGATTGTGAAGAATGAATATGTCTTAAGAAATATTTCTGGTCACCAGAGTTCTCCGAATGGAGGGCCAACTTAGAATTATTGATCATGGATTCCTTATTATTCCTTATTAATAGCGTTACGCCTACAGTCGTTCTCTGAAGTCTATAGATACGGTAGTCCTAATAAACAGGAGGAAAATGTTCATCTCTATATCGTTGCAACCTATTCCATAGTGCTTTGTGTCTGGATGAAAATAGTTGAAGTGTCGTGACTGCATTCGGGATGAAAGACCTAACTAAAATGTGGCACTGTGAAAATGTATAGATATAGCCAAATATGTCTAGAATGATTTTTTTTATTAAATTACTGTACATTTCCACTAAGTTCTTATCTCGAAGTATTCACTTCTTTCATGTTTTCATTTACACTGAAAATCTAATCTTTGAAAAAGCTTGCAGCGTAGATTTTTTATTTCCTTCGACGGAGAAATTAAGCTAGATCGTTAAGGAAAATTTGTTTATTGCTAAGCTAGATAGCACTACAGCCGTGTCGTATTAATTTTAAGCTTCGACCTCTTTGTCGCGAATGGAAGTCATCACGGTACAGTAGGACATCGATGTTCTGAACACCTTAGACAAACATTTGCACTTTTGCAATCTTCAATTTTTAGGCACGACCGTAAAGGGACTTATGGGGCAATCGCCATCGCGAAAGCTGTGTGCGCGCGCGTGTGTGTGTGTGTGTGACTCCGTGTATATCCTCGATTTCGGAAAAACGGCTGAACCGATCGGGACGAAATTTGGCACAAAAATTAAGTACGCTACTGTGAGTTGACAATAAGGTTTGTGAGCCGCCATCTTGAACCGGTACAAGAGGGCGGGAAATTCAAATTTCGAATAAAATTTAATTTTGCCGCCATTTCGAGACGGTTGAAGATGGCTATACATAAAGTTTCCTGGCACCAAATGGGTATACACTCCACGCACATATCAAATTTCATCCAAATCCGTTCAGCCTTTTGGCCGGAATACTGGATTAAAGATTTTTATTAAGCAAATTTAAGTCTTTAATCCAGTATTCCGGCAAAACGGCTGAACGTATTTGGATGAAATTTGGCATGTATGTGTAGTATATACCCATTTGGTGCCACGAAACTTTATGTACAGCCATCTTCAACCGTTTCGAAATGCCGGCAAATTTAAATTTCTTAACCAAATTTAAGTATTTAATCCAGTATTCCAACAAAACGGCTGAACGGATGTGGATGAAATTTGGCATGTATGTGTAGTATATACCCATTTGGTGCCACGAAACATTGTGTATGGTCATCTTCAACCATTTCGAAGTGGTGCCAGTTTCAAATCTTTAATCCACTATTTTCTAATTATAGTTTGAAAATCCCTTAATTTCGAAACGGTTGAAGATGACCATGCATAAAGTTTCGTGGTACCAAATAGGTATATTTTTGAACTACATGCCAAATTTTGTATGAATCCGTGCAGGCGTTTCGCCGGAATACTGGATTAAAGATTTCAATTTGCGCAATTTCTGAATGGTTGAAGATAAACATGCATAAAGTTTTACTGCAGCAAAGGGGTATATACTTGATGTCAAACTTTGGTTCGGTTGCATTTAATTGTCCGGTTTCGATCACTTGCACGCATTGCAGAAATGCTGCACTTCGTGGGCGAGCGCGAGAACCCGACGATCTCAGGGGGTATGGCGCTTGAATGAAGTCAAAGCGCAGAGGAATCTGTAGCATAGTTTAATATCTCAATACTTGAATTTTCCACAATTTCGAAAGGTTTTGAAATTCGTGGACGAGCGCGAAGCGCGAGCAAAGACGATCTGGGGGGGGTTGGCGCTTGAGCGAAGCGAAAGCGCAGGGGGTCTGCCCCCTAGTTAAAAGATCGTTTCCGTGACCATACCCTGCTGAACATCTCGATGTCAACGAAAAACAGTCCACCCATTGTAATCCTGCAAGGTGTGTGGCATCTTAGCATGAATTGCAGAAGCAATCTTTTCGTTCTCAACGATGAATTGTACCAGTCACTGTTATACCTAAAAGTATGGCATCGATAAAATTTGTCGAATCCTTCTGCCGAATGTCGAATTTATTCTTCGTATTATTTATCGAAAGAATAAAAAAACGATATAATACTTGTATACTCGGGAACTTGTCTTACACGGACATACGAATTGCAGCACTGTGATCCGTGAGTCTTTGACCAATTGCACCGTTGATAAAGAGTCGTACACTTTGACCTAAAGCAGTGACGCCGTACATTACTGTTTCAGTTGACGATTCCATTCGTATGACAATCTAAAAACTTTCCATCTGCACGTTAACGTCGTTGACACTTTTTTATAAAATTTAATTGTAGCTTCCGATGCTTTCGAAAAACTTACCATTATGCAACTTGTACTGTGAAGTAGCATGCCTAGACCAATGTCGAAGAAAAATATCGCACTGAATGTGGAAATAAGCACTTCGGAAAATCTGCAATAAGTCAAAATAGAAGATCACGATAATTCTTTATATTTCATGTAGACAAGCAAACAACGCATCTCAAAAGTCAATTCAAGTTTGACCGACTGTATCGCTTTTGTGTGTAGACGAATGGACTGCACCGTATGGAAATAGTAATCTTCGGTAATCGTGTCGCACGATGGATCGTCGAAAAATTTTGTATTCTCCAAACGGTAACTAAAAAATTCATCGAAATAAATGTTAACCACGCCTTCACAAAATAACAATGACAACATTACTCTCCCTTAATTTCACAAAATCTCACAAAATAACAATGCCAAAATTTACGCTCCCTTAATATTACAAAATTTCACAATATTTCACAAAATAACAATGCCAAAATTATTCTCCCTTAATTATTTTCACCTAATTCTGGAGAACAGTCCACAAGCATGTTCAACCAACATGATGTATGTAGTGTCCGTGGCGGTGACAACCATAAGGGCGATAGCACATGAGAAGTACTCGTGTGTAAGAATCGCGTAATGGTGATTTTCTTGTACCACAAAATATTCCGCAGGATATATGAACCTTCGGGGTCTAGACTGGTTGAGAGGCATTAGAATATCCAGCACTGGCATCGTGTACGGTATGCACATGAACAGTAAGAATGGAACTGCTGTCAATACTGGCAAAAACATCGGCGTCATTGTAGAAAGTTATCTTGTAATAAATTGTCTTTTAACAAAGTCTGTTAAGTCGAACAAATTACACGCATATCCAAATATAAATTTTCTTGCTTGCTCGGCGTAAACCTTCAAGATTCTCATCTCAGACTCATCCTTGACTTCGTTCCATTCCCTCTGAATGTGATCGAGTAATATCCGTACCTGGGTAATTGGACTTATTAGTGAATCAATTTAATTTGGACATTATGCAACATCCCACAAAAACTTACATCTTCTGCTTTCGACACAATACTGATCCCCTTCGCAGTGACCAGTATGGCACCCAGAGTCGTGGTCATACTCTCAAGGATATTGTCCAAATTATCTCGTGATTCCAAGATATATATAACCTAAGAAGTGATTGTATAATACCAAGACTGATTAAAAAATGTTAACTGCATTCCAATCCGAGAATTAATTTTCAACAAAAATATCTTCTGTAAGAATACCTGAGGCATGATGCAGCCGGTCAGTCCGAATAACCAGATACTCAAGAAAATATTTTTCGATATCGTGGTTTGCGTTGGCCACACACCTACAGCTGTTAAGAGGATCTTGTTAATTCTGAAGTGACGATTGTCGAAGAAATCCATGGTGATAGCAAGACGGTCGAGGAAGTACTGAAGAATCGCCCACACAGTGGCCAACCATGTAAACTATGCTCAATTGCAAATTCTCTTTTAAACTTATTGAGAAACATAAGATGTATCTTATGCTTAAGATAAATGTTTCCTACAAAATATTTCTTGAGCCCAGGGTTCTCCGAGAGAAGGGCCAACTTAGAATTATTGATCATAGATGCCTTCTTATTCCTTATTAATGGCGTTACGCCCACAGTTGCGCGGTGGAGTCTAAAGATACGGTAGTCTTAATAAACACGAGGAAAATGTTTTTCTCTATATCGTTGCAACATATTCCATAGTACCTTGTGTCTGGATGAAAATACTTGAAGTGTTGTGACTTGATTTGAGACGAAAGACATAACTGAAATGTCGCACCGTGAAAATATGTATAGATATAGCTAGAGATGTCAAGAGTGATATTATTCTTTATTAAATTCCTGTATAAATTACTATTCCTACTAGGACCTTATCTCGAAATATTCACTTCTTTTAAACTTTCATTGGCATTGAAAATCTAATCTTTGGAAAAGCTTTCAGTGTAGATTTTTTATGTGTTTCGACAAAGAAATTAAGTTAGATCGTCAATAAAAAATTGTTTATTACAAAGCTAGAAAACACTACAGTTGTGCCGTATTAGTTTTAAGCTTCGACCTCCTTGTCACGAATGGAAGTCATCACCGTACAGTAGGATATCGATGTTCTTAACACCTTTGACAAACATTTGCATTCGATTACAATTTTGCTTTTTTAAAAGAGGTTTTGATAATCATACCGTACTGAACATCTCAATGTCAACGAAAAACAGTCCTCCCATTGTAACCCTGCAAGGTGTGTTGCATCTTAGCATGAATTGCAGTAGCAATCTTTTCGTTTTCAACGATGAATTGTACCAGTCGCTATTGTACCTAAAAGTATGATATCGATAGAATTTGTTGAGCGATTCTCCGGAATGTCGAAATTATTCTCTGTATTATTTATCGAAACAATAGTTGTATACCCGGGAATTTGTCTTACACGGACATACGAATTTCAGCACTGTGATCTGTGAGTCTTTGACCAATTGCACCGTTGATAAAGAGTCGGACACTTTGACCTAAAGCAGTGGCGCCGTACATTACTGTTTCAGTTGACAATTCCATTCGTATGACAATCTAAAAACTTTCCATCTGCACGTTAACGTCGTTGTTTCTTTTTTATAAAATTTAATTGTAGCTTCCGATGCTTTCGACAAACTTACCATTATGCAACTTGTACTGTGAAGTAGCATGCCCAGACCAATGTCGAAAAAAAATATCCCACTGAATGTGGAAATAAGCACTTCCGAAAATCTGCAATAAATCGAAATAGAAGATCACGATAATTCTTTATGTTTCATATAGACAAGTAAATAACGCATCTCGAAAGTGATTTGAAGTTTGACCGACTGTATCGCTTCTATGTGTAAACGAATCGACTGCACCAGTTGGAAACAGTAATCTTCGGTATTCGCGTCGCACGATGGATCGTCGAAAAATTTGGTATTCTCCAAACGGTAACTAAAAAATTCATCGCAGTATATGTTAATCGCGCTTTCACAAAATAGTGCCAAAATTAGGCTCCTTTCATTATTTTCACCTAATTCTGGAGAACAGTCCACAAGCATGTTCAACCAACATGATGTATGCCGTGTCCGTTGCTGTGATAACCATAAGAGCGATAGCACATGAGAGATACTCGTGTGCAAGAATTGCATAATGGTGATTTTCTTGTACCACAAAATATTCTGCAGGATATATGAACCTTCTGGGTCTAGACTGATTCAGAGGCATTAGAATATCCAGCAGTGGCATCGTGTACGGTATGCAAATGAACATTAAGAATGGGACTGCTGTCAATACTGGCAAAAACATCGACGTCATTACAGAAAGTTATCTTGTAATAAATTATCTTTTAACAAAGTCTGTTAAGTCGAACAAATTACACGCATATCCAAATATAAATTGTCTTGCATGCTCGGCGTACACCTCGAAGATTCTCAACTCAGCCTCATTTTCAACTCCTTCCCACTCTTTTTGAATGCGATCGAGTAATATCTGTAACTAAATAATTGGACTTATTAGTGAATAATTTTAATCTGAATATTATGCAACATGCCACAAAAACATACATCTTCTGCTTTCCATACAATACTGATCCCCTTCGCAAATACCATTATTGGACCCACAGCCGTGGGCATACTTTCAAGGATAGTGTCGAAATTATCTCGTGATTCCAAGATATATATAACCTAAGAAGGACTGATTGCATAATACAATGACTGTTTAAAAAATGTTTAGCTGCATTCCAATCCGAGGATTAATTTTCAACAAAAGTATCTTCTGTAAGAATACCTGAGGCATGATGCAGCCGGTCAGTCCGAATAACCAGATACTCAAGAAAATATTTTTCGATATCGTGGTTTGCGTTGGCCACACACCTACAGCTGTTAAGAGGATCTTGTTAATTTTAAAGTGACGCTTGTCGAAGAAATCCATGGTGATAGCAAGACGGTCGAGGAAGTACTGAAGAATCGTCCACACAGTGGCCAACCATGTAAACTATGCTCAATTTCAAATTCTCTTTTAAACTTGTCGAGAAACATCAAGAAGATTGTGAAGAATGAATATGTCTTAAGAAGTATTTCTGGTCACCAGAGTTCTCCGAATGGAGGGCCAACTTAGAATTATTGATCACAGATTCCTTATTATTCCTTATTAATGGCGTTACGCCTACAGTTGTGGTCTGAAGTCTATAGATACGGTAGCCTTAATAAACAGGAGGAAAATGTTCTTCTCTATATCGTTGCAACATATTCCATAGTGCTTTGTGTCTGGTTGAAAATACTTGAAGTGTTGTGACTTGATTTCAGATGAGAGACATAACTGAAATGTGGCACTGTGAAAATATGTATGGATGTAACTACAGATGTCTAGAATGATTTTTTTTATTAAATTACTGTACAATTGCACTAGGTTCTTATCTCGAAGTATTCACTTCTTTCATGTTTTCATTTACACTGAAAATCTAATCTTTGAAAAAGCTTGCAGTGTAGACTTTTTATTTCCTTCAACGGAGAAATTAAGCTAGATCGTTAAGGAAAATTTGTTTATTGCTAAGCTAGATAGCACTACAGCCGTGTCGTATTAATTTTAAGCTTCGACCTCTTTGTCACGGATGGAAGTCATCACTGTACAGTAAGACATCGATGTTCTGAATACCTTCGATAAATACATTCAATCGATTACATTTCGAATTCTTAAACTTTCACGGTGAATAAATATTTCTAAGACGTGTTATTAAATAATTTGCTTCATTACGATAAATTCGAGGTGCAGATACTTTGTAAAAATAACCGCATGGGAAAGAACCGATAAAATAATCACGATAAAAATTGTTGCATTCTGTAGAAATTTTTCACTAGGTATAATCTTCCCTAATCATACCTTGCTGAACATCTCGATGTCGATGAAAAATAACCCACCGACTGTAACTCTGCAGGGTACGATGCATCTCAGCATAAGTTGCAGGATCAATTTTCTTGTTCTTACCGACGTGTTGTACCACTGGCTGTTATATCTTAAAAAACCCAGAATCGATTGGTTCATTGAATCATTTGTTATTTTATTGTATTTTCTCGCATCGTTATACAAAACCAATTTTAGGGGCTTATAAAAAGAGTAAAAAGAAATTTATTCTAGCGATAAATAAATCTTACGCAGAGACACGAATGCGAGCGCTGTAATCTGTAAGTCTTTGTCCAATCGCGCCATTTACGAATAGTCGGAGACTTTGTCCTAAAGCACTGAAGCAATATTTTGCCGTTTCTGCTGAAAATTCCATTCGTATGACGATCTAGAAAGTTACCATACATTTAGCATGATATAATTAATAAGTCACTCCCTTTACGGTCGTGCCAAAAAATCAGTATTGCTAAATCCTGAAATAATTCCAGAATGTGTTATAAAATTGAATTGTGTTAAAAGTTAACCATTATACAGGAAGCACTTTGTAGTATCATACCCAGCCCAATATCGAAAAAAAAAATAACGTCAAATGCGGATACCACCATCTCCGAAAATCTGCAAGAAATAAGTGATTAGAATTATCATTTTCCTTTCGCATCTTGCGTACAAACGTGCAATTTTCACATTCACGAAACTTTGTAGGGCATGGAAAGAAATTTTTGAATTCTTAGTTTAATTCTATCTACATTTCTAAAGTCATACAGATGTCGACTCACTCTATCGCTGCTGTGTGTAGGCGAATACATTGCACTACTCTATGATAGTGATCATCGGTGTCCGCATCATTGAACGAAACCTCCAATGATTTCCTAGGTCTTTTACCTTCCATCATATACTCCAATTGATAACTGAAAATGTTTCTCTCCAACCAAGCATTAATCGAATGTAATCACTCATAAATCGTATCGATTTCTTTTTACCTAATCCTGGAGAACATTCCGCAAGCATGTGCAACCAACATTATATACGTAGTGTCAGTGGTGGTAATGACAAGAAGGGCAACGACACACGAGATGTACTCGTGAGTGAGAATCAGATAATGAAGATTCTCGTATTTCACGAAATATTCCGCTGGATATATGAATTTTCTGGGTCTAGACTCGTTGAGTGGCATCATCATGTCCAGTAATGGGACCGTGTACGGTATGCACATGAAAAGTAAAAACGGAACTGCTGTAAACACTGGTGAAAACATTTATTGACACGTTATATAAACAGTTGTTTAGATACACTTAATGTGTTACAAAGTACAGAAGTTACAGTATTTCTTCTAAAGAGAACTTTCGGTACAGTTAACAGAAATGGAAAACTCACACGCGTATGCCATCATAAATTTTCTTCCATGTTCGGCGTGCATTTCCAAAATTCTTGTCTCAGCTTCGTTCTGCAATTCGTTCCAGTCTCTGCGGATTCTATCTAGTAACAACCTAAGCTGAACAATTAATTTTATCAATCGACTAATTTATTCGGCATTTTTTACAGTGTCACATGTACGTTTACCTGATCCGTTTTCCATAGGATACTAATTTCCTTCATGGTGACCATTATGCCACCCACCATTGTTGGTAGACACTCGATCACACTATCCAAATCGTCTTGTACCTCCCACACATATACGATCTAATAATGATGCACTATACATAATGCTAATGCTAATCAAAAAGATATTGGTCTGTACTCTCAGCACTCTTTTAAACTCGCTCACAACTTTAGATACACTCGATGACATGAACATACATTTCTACGCATATGCATCTAAAGTTGTCAGTGGGTTTCAAGTCGAGATAAAAGTACGGAAGTATTGTCTTCGATTAAATTCGACAATTAATTCTATAGAAATTTTGCACGAATCGGCTATTATGCAAAAAAGCAATAGTAAACGTACGAGTACCTGTGGTACGCAAAGTCCTATTAAACCAAATATCGAGCAGCTCATAAAAATGTTCTTCGACAGAGTCGCTTGCATCGGCCACGCGCCCACAGCTGTCAATAGAATCTTATTGATTCTAAAATTACGTTTATCGAAGAAGTCCATGGTGATGCCGTGAAAGTCGAAGAAGTACTGAAGGCTCTTACGTAAAAGGACTACCATGTAGAATATGCTTCATTCTAAATTCTCCTTTGAAATGGTCGAGTAACGTATCTTATGCTTAAGACACATTTTTGCCAATAAATTTTAATTGCGGCAAGGATTCTTCGACAAGGAGGATCAACTGAGAATTATGAATCACAGAATGTTCTGCATAATTTATTAATGCTACCACGCCGCCGGTATTGTCTCGTAGTCTATAGAAACAGTAGTTCTAATAAACGAGGAAGTAGATCTTATTCTCTTTGTTTTTCTAGAACATTTCGTGATATATTGCTAACAACTGAATTCAACTCTGCTCTTGCATAATGTCAGCCATAATGTCTCGTAGTCTATAGAAACAGTAGTTCTAATAAACGAGGAAGTAGATCTTATTCTCTTTGTTTTTCTAGAACATTTCGTGATATATTGCTAACAACCGAATTCAACTCTGCTCTTGCATAATGTCAGCCATAATGAGTAATACTTGAATTGGAAACTGCTTACATGTCGTGCTCGTCTGACTATGAAAGAACAATAACTGGTGCTTATCGTCCTGCAATGAGTAAGTAATCATTTTTTGAATCGTTTGATTATGATATTGTAAGCAAAAATACTTACGCCAAGGGTGATAATATGATTCGTTGCATTCAACTTAATTGTACCTACTCTTACTGGTGTTTGTCGGATGTTATAAGCATATCGGCTCGGAGTGATGTATCGTGGTCCAAACAGTTATAATAAAACAGCCTCCTCCTGACCTTGATGTATAAATTGCGAGAGTTGCTGTGATACGCGCCTGTTATAACTACTTTCAAACTCTATGTTCTTCGTGCATCGAATGATGAGCAGTAAACCAACGTTTGTCGCGAAAATAATCTTCTTTATTCTTAAATTAGCTACTACTACATCGACACAGTGTAAATGCATTTTTATAGTTCATCCCCTTTCTCGCGAATGGAGGTCATTACTGTACAGTAAGATATCGATGTCCTGATCACCTTCGAAAAGCAAATGCACGAAGTTATACGTACACTCTCGTTTTCAAAGTGTTACGTGGGATATTATATATTTTTAACTGAAATAATTGCGTAACACCGATATTTACATTTCTTCAATAAAAATCACATCGATATTCTTTCTGTGGACTATACCTTGCTAAACATCTCAATGTCAACGGAAAGTAAACCGGCTACAGTAACTTTGGAGAGTACGGTGCACCTCAGCATCAGTTGTAAGAGCAGTTTTTTCGTTCTTAACGACGTGTCGTCCCACTGACTGTTGTATCTAAAAACACGATATCCATTGTGCTGGTTTGATTGTTCCTCCAAATACATTCTCTCTATCTTTCGTGTTAAAAAATCAATTTTGGTATCATTCATCGAACGACTGGAAAAAATGATATTCCAATCAACCATAGGTGAACAAGTCTTACGCAGAGGTGCAAAGAGCCATCCTAAAATTCGCCTGTTTTCTGGACATCAAATTTGGGGTCAGAATGAATGGAAAATGAAAGTTTATGATGATAGATTATTCGTGGAAATTTTTCAGATTGAGCATGTATATCAATCTTGAGATATGGAGATTCCTCCACGGTTTCTCCAAATATATTATATCTTCTCTATCTTTGGTATTAGGAAATCAATTTTAGTATCGTTCGTCGAACGACTGGAAAAAATGATATTCCAATCAAACATAAGTGAACGAGTCTTACGCGGAGGTGCTAATGTAAGCACTGTGATCTGTGAGCCTTTGTCCAATCGCGCCATTAAGAAACAGCCTGAAACTCTGGCCCAATGCGCTCAAGTAAAACTTTGCTGCTTCACCGGCGCCTTCCGTACGTATGACGATCTAGAAGTTCGCCGTATGAACATGGGTGCATCTTGTAAAATTTAATCATACGCTTTAACGTTCGTAAAGGACTTACCATTATGCAGGAAGCACTTTGAAGTATCATACCCAGACCAATGTCAAAGAAAAATATCACGTTGAATGTGGACACGACCATTTCTGAAAATCTAGGAAAAAAACAGTAGATTGGCGAATTAACACTATTTCTACCAAAGGTGTCAAAAGACACCTTCTCAAATTGTATTTGAAATTTATTTTCCAAGTGGAATCATTTTTCCTCAATCGCTTCTTTCATTATTCGTATATTAGTCGTTTAATTAATTTAGTGGTATGATTTTCCTGCAGCCCATCCCGGACCCAAAAAGGACACCTTTTGGTCGAAACAGGTATATACAAAATCCCGGTAGAAATAGTGTTAAGGACACATTTTAAAAATCCTTTCACCCACTCTATCGCTTTTACGTGTAGACGAATGCACTCGACCATGTTGTAGTAATGTTCATCAGCATACACGTGATTCGATAATTCCTTCGATGATTTCGTAGACGTCTTGCTTTGTGTCACGTGCTCCAAACGGTAGCTGAAATATTTTTCTCGTCAACCTCAACGATAGACAAGACAAAAGAAAGTACTTTTGTAATCAGACTTATTAGCATAGACATTTTAATAAATTGTCACCTAATCGTGGAAAACACTGCACACGCGTGTTCAACTAACATGATGTAGGTAGTGTCGATGGTGATGTTAACCACTAAGGCAACAGCACCGAACACGTACTCCAACAAGACAATTGTATAATGATGATCCTCTTGATTCAAAAAGTGTTCCGCCGGATACATCAGTTTTCTTGGCCTAGACTCGTTCAGGGGCATCACCGTGTTCAGAAATGGGACAGTGTACGGTACACACATGAAAAGGAAAAATGGAACTGCTGTAAACACTGGTGGAAAGATTTATTCCGGTGCTTAAACAAACCCGATTGTTAAGCAATAATATTGAAAATATCTTCCGGAGAAAGCTCTCGACAAGGTCTCTAAACATGATAAACTCACACGCGTATCCTAACGTGAAATTTCTCGCATGCTCGGCATAAACCTCCAAGATTCTTTTGTCGGATTCATTTTCCGCCTCGTTCCAATCTCTCTGAATCTGATCGAGTAATGTCCTCACCTGAACAATTGGATTCGTCGATAACTCGAGATACATTGGATATTTAACACTATTCCTACCACGACCGGTCAAATGACCGTTTTTAAGATTTCGTTTAGAATTTCCTGTATACAACGTGATTGCATCACTTTTAAATTTCACGACGTTTCCTAAAATATTGAAAAATGTATTATACGTATATTTTAGAAAAAGTCGTGAAATTTAACCTCTTGACACCCTTGGCCACATATGTGGACATTTGGTTTCTCGTTAAACTACATATGTATATCTTTTCTACCGTAACACGCGTGGGTATTATTCTTTCCACAAATTTTCCATTCCTGCCTTGTTCTTCAATCATTGTTAACGTTGCCGACGAATCGTCATTGCAAGTAAATAAATTAACAATCAATGCTGTCTTGTTTCCAGCTTAGATACATTCGTCCCTGAAGAGGTTAAAGGCGATGCAATTACGTTGTGTATAGGAAATTCTAATCGAAATGTTAAAAATGGTCATTTGACCGGACGGTAGAAATAGTGTTAAAAAATTAGTAATGCAAGTATGCTTACATAATTCGCCTTCAACATTATACCGATCCCTTTTGCAGTGACCATCACAGCACCCACCAATGTCGGTAGACTTTCGAGGACACTGTCCAAGTTGTTTCGTACTTCCAAGACATATATGATCTAATCAGAATTTATAACATAATACTAACGCTAATTATGGTAATTATTCCAGTGTGTAAGGAGAAATCAATTAGTTTTTTTTTTTTTTTTTTTTTTTTTTCAAGAACTATCCAATCAATCCTGTGTAGTGTGAGAAAGTATTCGTCACGACCAATAGACACTTTTCTTTTTATTGAACCGTACGTGTATTATAATACTCCAAAATTCGACATTTATCGGGTCCTCCGGAAAGTTCGTGCCGATTTTAAAAGTTATTAAAACGCAGCACATTTAAATTTTGGTATACATTTATTAAATTATATAGGTGCCAGGATGGTACTTATATAATTTAAAAAATGTATACCAAAATTTAAATGTGCTGCGCTTCAATAACCTTTAACCAGTTAACTGTGGAATTTTTTTTTCAGTTTTAATTTTTAGTCTTTATATCGAATGGTAAGTTGTTGTTATTGTTAATGATCAAAAATATAAAAACTATGGATTGACGTGTATACACGTCGAACGCACTTAACTGGTTAAAATCGACACGAACTTTCCGGACGACCCAATATTAGTCACATCCATCCAAGATTTAATATATGGACATTATTTTTATGAATACCTGAGGCAGAGAAATGCCAATCAGCCCGAATACCGAGATGCTTAAAAATATATGTTTCAATATCGTATGCGTTGGCCATGCACCCACAGCATGTAGGAGAATCTTGTTAAATCTAAAATGACGTTTATCGAAAATATCCATGCTGACACTACGATGGTCGAGGAAGTACTAAAGACACGTTCGTGCAATCGTGCACTACGTAGAGTACGCTTACTTCCAAATTCCCTTTGCACGTTATTTAACAATTTAATGAATCTTCCTACTCGAGGTTCATTTCTGGAGGAAACATTTCTCATTGAATGAGAGTGGTTCAAACAGAGAATCCAACTAGGATTCTCCACCAGCGATTCTTTTTCGTGGATTATTAATGTCGCCACGTATCCACTACTGTGCCGAGTTTTAAGATGAAATAAGTGCTGTCCTTGATCTCTTTGAGAATATTTTATAACGGTTTATACCTTCTTCTCTATAATCCAAGTTTGGGAGTTACTTTGAGAGATGAAAAGGAATGTAGTTTTATAACAGTCGAGTATAATTTGAGATACTGGCGATGAGTAATGAAACACAGAGAGCACATATACATTGCTTTGAGTGCAGCGTTATGCTTTAAGGACTCTATGCGATTTTCGATACATTTCATCGTTCTTTTCGTTTGGCGCGAGTAGCAGTCATAACTGTACAATAAGAGATTGATTTTCTGATCACCCTCGAATATCACATAGATAAAGTTACATGCACGAGGAAAGGGGGAGTGCTACGACCTATAAAGCCGGCATTGAGACGAATGCAATAAAAAAAGTTTTTATCACCGTCGCAAATATATTACGAAAGATCTAAAAGCAATTTTTTTTAATCGTTACAAATAATCCTATTTTATCATCTTCACATTTTTTTTCGTATTCTTACGTCAAATCTAAAAGTAATTTTTCGGAAAACATGGTTGTAATGAGTGCTAGTAATGTGCAAATATTTAAGGTGAACAATCCTACGAGTTGTTTTCTCAGTTTCATCAACTTCGCTGCAAAAACTGTAGTAAGTTAAATATTATGGACTTCTTATTTCCTCTCGATTTAATTACTCGTGGAACCACGTGGCCGAAACTATACTTTTACGGTCCATTCTGTTTCTCACGTATAGAAGTCATGACTGTACAGTAGGATATTGATGTTTTAAACACCTACGAGAATCATATGCACAGGGTTATATGCTTGAATTCTTAAAATTCCACGTGAGATGTTTACTATCTCTAAAAGAACAGACGATAAATAAATTATGCGATAGGTAAAATAGATGCAGGTCTTCTTTATGTAAATAGATATTAAACTGCTAGATAAAATTCACAAATTGCCGATACTCTTCCGTGACCATACCTTACTGAACATCTCGAGGTCGACATAAAATAATCCACCCATCGTAAGTCTACAGGGTACGTTGCATCTCATCATGAGTTGC
Organism: Tiphia femorata; assembly: GCA_944319695.1. Lineage (NCBI taxonomy): Eukaryota > Metazoa > Arthropoda > Insecta > Hymenoptera > Tiphiidae > Tiphia > Tiphia femorata. The sequence goes on from OX090899.1 coordinate 8,315,471, forward strand.
AGAAGCAATTTTCTCGTTCTCAAAGACGCATTGTACCACTGATTCGTGTACCTTAAAATGCAATATTGTAGTAGATATACCTTTAACGGCAGAACAGTTACTTCGATAAGATAATGGTTGGAGTAATCCTTACGCAGACGTGAAGAGTTGAGCGCTGTAATCCATAAACCTTTGTCCAATTGCGCAACAAAGAAGCAAACGGAGAGAGTGGCCCAAAGCGGTACAACTGTACCTTGCGACTTCACCCACGCGATCAATATGTAAGACGAGCTGTAAACTTGCACAGATGTATTTTAACATCACTACCGCATCAATTTTTCGCAAGAGTGTCTCTTTAACATTAGAACTGCCAATTTTCTTTTTCATATGGAAATTTCTTTTGTCAACCACTCATTTTGGCAGGCAAATAACCGATCACGCGTAAAAACTCACCATTATGCAGATAGTAGAGTGAACTATCATACCTAAGCCAATGTCGAAGAAAAATACTAGATCAAATACGGATACAAGCACTTCGGAATATCTAGGAGAATTAGAAGATCGTTATAATGAACATATTTTATTTAGCGACAAACTATCGCAAACAAACAAATTGAACCAATGAAACAAATTCATCTCGACAATGCGTTTGTAGACTTTAACCCACTGTATTGCTTTGGCATGTAATCGAATACATTGCACCATCCTGTAACTGTCTTCTACACTAGCACATTTCGAAAAACCCTCCAATGCTTTCATATGCGTTTTGCTTTGCACCAAGTGCTCCAAACGATACCTGAAAAATTCTGTCTTCAATCTATAAGCACTAATAGAATATTGGCAAAAGTATTGCTGTAACTAAAGCGATTCAATACGTCCGGATAATCCTCGAAATTTCATCGAACTTTCACCTAATCCTGGAAAATGCTCCACAGGCATGTTCAACCAACATGATGCACACAGTGTCGATAGTGGTGATGACCACCAAAGCAACGACACACAAGATATATTGCTGCATGAGAATCGTATAATGATGATTTTCTTGATTAACGAAATATTTAGCTGGATATATCAATTTTCCGGGTCTGGACTCGTTCAAAGGCATTAGAATGTCCAACAATGGTACGACGTACGGTATACATATGAACAGTAGAAACGGGGTTGCCGCAAACACTGATAAAACCATTTTTCAAATCGTAGAAAAGGAACTTAGGTTTTCAGGAATTTGGAAAATATATTTCAATAAAATCTCTCGTGTTCTCAGACTCACCTATGTACCCCATCGTGAGTTTTCTTCCATGCTCCGCGTGTACCTCTAATATTCTCATCTCAACTTCGTCCACAACCTCCTCCCAATCTGCCCGGATCCGTTCGAGTAATATTCTTACCTGAACAATTGGTTATCTCCATGGGTATATCGGGTGGTATCCTATAGGCGCTTACCTGATCCGCTTTTAATATAATACTGATCTCTTTAGCGATGACCATTATGGTACCAGCCACGATGGGTGTACTCTCGAGAACACTGTCCAGCTCGTCTTTCACTTCCCAGACATGCGCAACCTGATGAGCATTTATAACCTAATGCTAGAATCAATTATGTAATCGAGCTTCATAGTAATGTTTCGTTTCATGGTGCATCAACTCGATGTTAACACGTTGACTGTCACATTATCCATACGTGAGGGACGGTTTCAGTGTCCAATTATAAATGATCAAAATGGGTATTTGGAAGTTTAATTCAGACTTCAGACAGTTAACTAAACAGTCACCAAAATTCAAGGTGACGTGGCAGTCAACGTGAAAATTATTATACGTGGACTAGCTTTGAAAGGAATTGCCGTAGGTACATTAGTGTGGTATTGTGAATTAACTTTCAACAAATACCTGAGGCACGAATATGCTGAACAGGCTCGTTAATGCAATGGTCGAAAATACACTCTTTGATAGGCTCGTCTGCGTCGGCCACACACCTACAGCTGTTAAAAGTATCTTGTTGATTCTAAAGTTAGGATTGTCGAAGAAATCCATTGTGACACGACGAAAGTCACGAAGATACTAAATGCTCGCTACAATCGGCAACTATGTAGAGCGCGCTTAATTTTAAATTCTCTATGGAAATCCTTAAGATGTATTTAGTAATTAACATAGATATACCGAGAAAATATTTCTCAGGGACAATATTAATCGAAAAGACGATCGTAACAGAATGGTACGTCCGAGATTCTATGTGACGAATTATTAATGCTGCCATGTCTCCGATACTATGGCTAGATAATACATATTTCCTGTTTCCTTTGAGAATATTTCATAAGTTTTCGCATCAGTTTCTCCACGACCGATAAACACATATTTTCAAACGGATGTACATTGTACATGTTATACAGGTTGGCAGGTATAATGAAAGGTTAGAATAGAAGAATCGTTTACTAGACTCGCTTTATTTCGAGCACTACACAGTAACACTATTTTTCGCTGAATTGCGCTTATCTCAGATGGAAGTCATACTACAGTACAATAAAACGTCTACTACTACACTTAGCTCCCATCAGCGTATCTCTACGGTTCATCCTCTTTGTCGCGAATGGAAGTCATTACCGTACAGTAGGAAATCGACGTTCTGATCACCTTTCAAAATCATACACATGGAGGTAAATACAGCAATTTTCCAACTTATATATATCGTTCTTAACTATTTCTCGTAAACAATGAATTTAATATTTACCTTGCTGAACATCTCTATATCCACGGAAAATAACCCTGTAACAGTGATCCTGCAAGGCACGGCACATCTCTGCATGAGTTGCAATAGTAATCGTTTTGTTCTTAACCCTTTCCTTGCGGCAATCCGTTCTGGCACCACTGAACGGGGCACAGCGCCGCGCAGGGTGCACATTGCGCATCTCTAGTCTTAAATGTTCGCACTTACGTCTTTAAATGGTACCTTAGAATTCTCTTGTATGTATACATTTTTAAGAATTATATAACAACTGTTTCCTTATAATATACGAAAAACATGAAAATAAGTATATTATCAGTGACACACCCTCCTTCGTTAGGACGAACATTAAAAGAAATAAAGTTAGGATAAGATGATTTATTTAACTACGCCACGCTACCTCGCGTTCGGTAAGGCCCGTCTCTCTTTCTCGTCTGTTTTCGGTCCATTGCGCTTCGGGGAAAAATAAAATAATTTTAACCCTTTCTTTACGGGCACTGATTACAGTCGGCACCCGTAACGAAAGGGTTAATATTTAAATTTCTTTAATCAAAATCACGCCAATATTATTTCTGTGGACCATACCTTGCTGAAGATCTCAATGTCGACGGAAAATAAACGAGCTACGATAACTTTGCAGAGTACGGTTCACCTCGGCATCAGTTGCTCCTTTATCAGATACTCCTTTATCTCTTTTGAAAATAATTTATAACGGTTTATACCTGCTTCAGGATAATCCAAGTTTGGGAGTTACTTTGAGAGATGAAAAGGAATGGAGTTTTATAACAGTCGAGTATAATTCGAGATACTGGCGATGAGTAATGAAAAACAGAGAGCACATATACATTGCTTTGAGTGCAGAATTATGTTTTAAGGACTTTATGCGATTTTCGATACATTTCATGGTTTTTCTCGTTTGGCGCGAGTAGAAGTCATAACTGTACAATACGAGATTGATTTTTTGATCACCCTCGAATATCACATAGGTAAAGTTACATGCACGAGGAAAGGGGGAGTGCTACGACCTATAAAGCCGGCATTGAGACGAATGCAATAAAAAAAGTTTTTATCACCGTCGCAAATATATTACGAAAGATCTAAAAGCAATTTTTTTTAATCGTTACAAATAATCCTATTTTATCATCTTCACATTTTTTTTCGTATTCGTACGTCAAATCTAAAAGTAATTTTTCGGAAAACATGGTTGTAATGAGTGCTAGTAATGTGCGAATATATTAGGTGGACGATCCTACGAGCTGTTTTCTCAGTTTCATCAACTTCGCTGCAAAAACTGTAGTAAGTTAAATATTATGGACTTCTTGTTTCCTCTCGATTTAATTACTCGTGGAACCACGTGGCCGAAACTATACTTTTACGGTCCATTCTGTTTCTCACGAAGAGAAGTCATGACTGTACAGTAGGATATTGATGTTTTGAACACCTACGAAAATCATATGCACGGGGTTATATGCTTGAATTCCTAAAATTCCACGTGATATGTTTACTATCTCTAAAAGGACAGACGATAAATAAATTATGCGATAGGTAAAATAGATGCAGGTCTTCTTTATGTAAATAGATATTAAACTGCTAGATAAAATTCATAAATTGCCGATACTCTTCCGTGACCATACCTTACTGAACATCTCGAGGTCGATATAAAATAATCCACCCATCGTAAGTCTGCAGGGTACGTTGCATCTCATCATGAGTTGCAGAAGCAATTTTCTCGTTCTCAAAGATGCATTGTACCACTTATTCTTGTATCTTAAAATGCAATATTGTAGTAGATATACCTTTAACGGAAGAACAGTTACTTCTATCAGAAAATGGTTCGAGTAATCCTTACGCAGACGTGAAGATTCGAGCGCTGTGATCCATAAACCTTTGTCCAATTACGCAACAAAGAAGCAAACGGAGAGAGTGGCCCAAAGCGGAACAACTGTACCTGGCGACTTCACCCACGCGATCAATATGTAAGACGAGCTGTAAACTTGCACAGATGTATTTTAAAATCACTACCGCATCAATTTTTCGCAAGAGTGTCTCTTTAATATTAGAACTGCCAATTTTCTTTTTCATATGGAAATTTCTTTTGTCATCCACTCATTTTGGCAGGCAAATAACCGATCACGCGTAAAAACTCACCATTATGCAGAGACTAGAGTGAACTATCATACCTAAGCCAATGTCGAAGAAAAATACTAGATCGAATACGGATACAAGCACTTCGGAATATCTATAGGAATTAGAAAATTGTTACATTGAACGTCTTTTATTTAGCGACAAACTGTCACAACAAACAAATTGAACCAATGAAACAAATTCATCTTGACAATGCGTTTGTAGACTTTAACCCACTGTATTGCTTTGACATGTAATCGAATACATTGCACCATTCTGTAACTGTCTTCTACACTAGCACATTTCGAAAAACCCTCCAATTCTTTCATATGCGTTTTGCTTTGCACCATGTGCTCTAAACGATACCTGAAAAATTCTGTCTTCAATCTATAAGCACTAATAGAATATTGGCAAAAGTATTGCTCTAACTAAAGCGATTCAATACGTCCGGATAATCCTCGAAATTTCATCGAACTTTCACCTAATCATGGAAAATACTCCACAGGCATGTTCAACCAACATGATGTACACAGTGTCGATAGTGGTGATGACCATCAAACCGACGACACACACGATATATTGCTGCGTGAGAATCGTATAATGATAATTCTCTTGATTAACGAAATATTTAGCTGGATATATCAATTTTCCGGGTCTGGACTTGTTCAAAGGCATTAGAATGTCCAACAATGGTACCGTGAACGGTATACATATGAATAGAAGAAACGGGGTTGCTGAAAACACTGATAAAACCATTTTTCAAATCGTAGAAAAGGAACTTAGGTTTTCAGGAATTTGGAAAATATATTTCGATAAAGTCTCTCGTGTTCTCAGACTCACCTATGTACCCCATCATGAGTTTTCTTCCATGCTCCGCGTGTACTTCTAATATTCTCATCTCAACTTCGTCCTCAACCTCCTGCCAATCTGCCCGAATCCGTTCGAGTAATATTCTTACCTGAACAATTGGTTATCTCCATGGGTATATCGGGTGGTATCCTATAGGCGTTTACCTGTTCCGCTTTCAATATAATACTGATCTCCTTAGCGATGAGCATTATGGTACCAGCCACCAACGGCGTACTTTCGAGGACACTGTCCAGATCGTCTTTCACTTGCCAGACATGCGCAACCTAATGAGCATTTATGATCTAATACTAGAATCAATTATTTAATGGAGCCTAATAGAAATGTTTCGTTCGCACACTGAGAAAAAAAACTGTTAACTCAACAAAATGCGTTTAGTTGGTTATGAATTAATTAGTTCAAATATTAAATATATTTGACAATGAGTCAAAGACGTTGTAGTTATTACAAAATATTTTATTTGCCTTAACACGACATTTCTTTAGATTCACTAATATTTACTTGATGGCCCGCCAGCGGCGCATTTAGTTGAATGAACAAATATGTTTTTAAATTAACAGTTTTTTTTTCGCAGTGCACCAACTCAATATTAACACGGTGACTGTCACATTATCCACACGTGACGTACGGTTCCAGTGTCGGATTATAAATGAACAAAATGGTTATTTGGAAGTTTAATTAAGGCTTTAGACAGTTCACTAAACAGTCAGCAAAATTCAAGGTGACGTGGCAGTTGACGTGAAAATTATTATACGTGGATTAGCTTTGAGAGGAATTGTTATAGGTATATTAGTGGGGTATTGTGAATTAACTTTCAACAGATACCTGAGGCACGAATATGCTGAACAGGCTTGTTAATGCAATGGTCGAAACTACACTCTTTGAGAGGGTCGTCTGCGTCGGCCACACACCTACAGCTATTAAAAGTATCTTGTTGATTCTAAAGTTGGGATTGTCGAAGAAATCCATCGTGACACGTCGAAAGTCAGGAAGATACTGAATGCTCGCTGCAATCGATAAGTAGGTAGAGTGCGCTTAATTTTAAATTCTCTATGGAAATCCTTAAGGTGCATTTAGTAATTAATGTGGACATACAGAGAAAATATTTCTTAGGGACAATATCTCTGTGGAAATCCCTAGGGCGTATTTAGTTATTAACGCGGACATACGGAGGAAATATTTCTTAGAGATCGTCGAAAAGACGATCATAACAGCATGCTTCCAATAAATCGTACCACTGGCTCATCCGAGATTCTATTTGGCGAATTATTAATGCTGCCACGTCTCCGATACTATGGCTAGATAATACATCTTTCCTGTTTCCTTTGAGAATATTTCATAAGTTTTCGCGTCAGTTTCTCCACGACTGATAAGCACATATTTCCTGACGAATAAACATTTTATACAGGTTGGTAGGTATATTCAAAGGTTGTACGAATAGAAGAACTATTTACTATATTCGCTTTATTTCAAGCACTACGCAGTAACACTGCTTTTCGCTGCATTGCGCTTATGTCAAATGGAAGTCATATTACAGTACAATAAAACTACTACACTTAGCTCCCATCAGCGTATCTCTACGGTTCATCCTCTTTGTCGCGAATGGAAGTCATTACCGTACAGTAGGAAATCGACGTTCTGATCACCTTTCAAAATCATACACATGGAGGTAAATACAGCAATTTTCCAACTTATACGTTCTTAACGTCTCAGGCACGATGCGCCACTATAGTGGCTTTCCACGGATAGCATCAATTTGAACGGTGCGACATACTACATGTAGTGTCTTTCGTGTATACATATAATGATTTTGAGATGTTATGTCGTAGTCGAAATCATCATGAATGGTTTCTGTGTTATGCGTGGCCAAGCGGCGCGCTTCTCAGAAAGGCAGACTTGCGGATAAGCATGCCGTGTCTAAGAGGTTAACTATTTCTCGTAAACAGCGAATTTCCTATTTACCTTGCTGAACATTTCTATATCCACCGGAAATAATCCTGAAACGGTGATCCTGCAAGGCACGGCACATCTCTGCATGAGTTGCAATAGTAATCGTTTGCTGCTTAAAGAGAAGTCGTACCACTGGTTATTGTATCTAAAAACACAATTATGTATATTTGGATATTGTAATAATGTTAATTACTAAAGGCTTAAAATAAGGTTGAATTTATCAAGAGTATCCGTAGCTTCTAGTGCTGCTATAGAAATGAGAAAATCGTCATTGTGAGTATCACTTTTCACCCAGGAGTTGCCAGACCTGTATGCAAGATAGTGCACATGACATACAGACAACTCAACAAACTAGAATAAATATCAAAATTAGTGCTCCCGGTCAGGAACAGTGTTTTAATTTAAAATACGCGGGTACACGTGACACGTGTTGTCGTGCTATACATTATGTCTAACACGGATATCCGCATATCCGGATGTCTACACGTGTATACGGATAATTATAAGAAATTTTTATTCACAGCATCTTACATCTTGTGCCAAATTGTATGTATTTGCATTTACATATACAGTAAAACCTGTTTTTGTGCGGGGTATAGGGACCGCATAAAAGAAATCGCATACAAACAAAATATCGCGTAAATTCATAAGGTTTTCGTTTGCAACACATTTTAAAAAAATTTTTTTTATGCGGTAAATGGAAAAATCGCACATAAAAAATCGCATTAAAAAACCGCACAAAAAAGGACCGCATAAAAACAGGTCTTACTGTAGATATTTTTTGTATCTCTACGACACTTTTTTTAAAAAATTTTCATTTCTTATCTCCCATCTGAAACTGAATAGCGTAATAAATTCTTCATATATATTCAATAAAAATCTTGATGGATAAAAAAAGGAAAAAACTGCACGTGTGGTACGTGTATTCGTGTATTACACGGAGGTAACCGATACACGTGTTTAAAAAAAAGGAACTAAACACACGTGTAGGTACACGTGTAATAGAGGGCACTAATAAAAACGTCTCCCCAGTCCCTTACGCGGAGACACGAAGTTGAGTGCTGTGGTCTGCCAGTCTCTGACCCATTGCACCGTTCAGAAACAATCGAAGACCTTGTCCTAACACACTGAGAGCATACTTTATCACTTCAGCTCTACGTTCTATTCGTACGACGATCTAAAAATTTCCCACGCGTATGTTAACACTGTGATTTGCAACAAAATTCAATCTTTCGATGTTTACGAAAGGAATAACTTACCATTATGCATAAAGCACTTTGAATTACCATACCTAAACCAATGTCGAATAAAAACATGAGTTCAAACGTAGACACAAGCTGTTCTGAATATCTGCGAGAACATTATAATTACGTCCTTTGTTCATTTTTAATGGATTTCGCAAAAGTCATGAGACGTTCGACTCACTGTAAAGCTTTCAAGTGTAGACGAATACACTCCACAATCTTATGATGGTTATCTTCGGCATCCACGTGCTTCAATGACCTCGTAGGCGCTTTATCACACGTCATATGATCCAATCTGTAACTGAAAGCTTTCCTCGTCAGTTGTACATGTTAATGGAGAAAAATGCAGAAAATTAAGAAAATCCACCTAATCGTGGAAAACACTCCGCAGACATGTTCAACTGACATGATGTACATAGTATCGGTGCTGGTGACCATCATCAGCGCAACTGCACAACCGATATACTCATGCGTGAGTATCGCATAATAATGCTTTTCTTGCTTTAAAAAATATTCAGCTGGATATATCAAGCTTTTCGGTTTCGACTCGTTCAACGGTAGCAAAATGTCCAGTAACGCAACTGCGTAAGGCAGGCTCATGTAAAAAATAAATGGCAATCCTGCAAATACTAATGTTTCTTATAAAAAAAGTTCGGTTAGGTCCATCTACTTGGAGAACTTACTCGCGTATCTCACTATGAGTTTTCTCGTATATTCAGCGTGCATCTCCAAAATTCTCCTCTCAGATTCACTTTTCACCTCTTCCCAATCTCGTTGAATCCAACCGAGTAATATCTTCACCTGAGCAATTGCGTTTATTCGTGAATCCGTATTTTCAACAGTTTCGCACTAGACCTTTACATGATTCGCTTTCAACATAATACCGATCCCTTTCAAGGTGACCATTACGGAACCCAGCACGGTGGGCATACTCTCGAGGACACTGTCCAAATGGTCTCGTACTTCCACGACGTACACGATCTAATGAGATTTTCTTAGTCAATAGTGATATTAATGAAAGTGTATTCGGTAAGTAATTAGAGATGAAGGTTATTACGTAAACAGAAATACGATTGACAAGCTTTCTATGAGTACCTGAGGCACGCAAAGGCCTATCAAGCCGAAAATTGTAAAGCCCATGAAGATACTCTTTGACAGTGGCGTCTGTGTCGGCCATATGCCTATTGCCGTTAAGAGAATCTTGTTGATTCTGAAGTTAGGATTGTCGAAGAAATCCATGATTTGAACGGCGGTTGAGGAAGTACTGAGGTGCATTTACCTCGATCGGCTAGCTTCTACACTACGTTGAATTAAAAATTCTCTTTGAAGGTGGTTGAGCGTTTTCAAATGCAATCTCTACTTAAAATGCCTATTTAAGTAACAGTAAAATATGCCGTAAAGGAGAATATCGTTAGGACCAGAATCCCTCGAAAAGACATTCCATTTAGAATCATTAATCAAAGCTTCCTTTTGATGGCTCATCGATCCTAACGTCCGGTACTGCGCTGAGGGTCATGTACTCCATAAATAATAAATTATCCGGAATAAATGTGTCTCTACGCATAGTTTGAAAATATTTCTCAATAATATTCATCATTCGCATGTGTTTCTTGGGGATTGAAGTGTCGTGGATTATTTCAAGAGAGAGGAAGAGAAAGATAAATGTGAATTGTAGGATAGAGGTTTGTAAATGAGATCGAACTTGTGTCTTTTGAAACTTTTGATTAAATTTTCATTTATTGTAAGCACTATACGTTAACATTATCTTATCATTTTTTATCACCTTCACATTTTTTATTTTTTTTTCGTATTCTTACGCCAAATGAACAAGGAATTTTTCGGAAAACATGCTTGTAGAGAGTGCTAGTAATGTGCAAATATTTAAGGTGGACAATCCTACGAGGTGTTTTCTCAGTTTCATCAACTTCGTTGTAAAAACTACAGTAAGTTAAATATTATGGAATTCTTATTTCCCCTCTACTTAATTACTCTTGGGTCGACGTGGCCGAAACTGTACTTTTACGGTCCATCCCGTTTCTCACGTATAGAAGTCATGACTGTACAGTAGGATATTGATGTTTTAAACACCTACGAGAATCATATGCACAGGGTTATATGCTTGAATTACTAAAATTCCACGTGACATGTTTACTATCTCTAAAAGGACAGACGATAAATAAATTGTGCGATAAGTAAAACAGATGCAGGTCTCCTTTACATAAATATATATTAAACTGCTCGATAAAATTCACTAATTGCCGATACTCTTCCGTGACCATACCTTACTGAACATCTCGAGGTCGACATAAAATAATCCACCCATCGTAAGTCTACGGGGTACGGTGCATCTCATCATGAGTTGCAGAAGCAATTTTCTCGTTCTCAAGGACGAAATGTACCACTGATTATTGTATCTAAAAATGCAATATTATAGAAGATATACGGTTAACGGAAACACAGTTACTTCGATCAGATAATGATTGGAGTAATCCTTACGCAGAGGTGAAAATTCGAGCGCTATGATCCATGAACCTTTGTCCAATGGCGCAACTCAGAAGCAAACGGAGAGAGTGACCCAAAGCGGTAGAACTGTACCTGGCGACTTCACCCACGCGTTCAATATGTAAGACAAGCTATAAACTTGCACATGTGTATTTATCATCGCGACCTTAATTGTCATTTTATTTTAACACTACAATTGCCGTATCAATTTTTCACCAAAATTTCTCTTTAACATTAGAACTTCCAATTTTCTTTTTCATATGGAAACTTCTTCTGTTAACCACTTATTTTGACAGGCTAATATCCGATCACACGTAAAAACTCACCATTATGCAGATAGCAGATTGAACTACCATACCTAACCCAATGTCGAAGAAAAAGACTAGATCGAATACGGATACAAGCACTTCGGAATATCTAGGCGAATTAGAAGATTGTTACAATGAACGTATTTTATTTAGCGATAAACTATCACAAACAAACAAATTGAACCAGTGAAACAAATTCATCTCGACAATGCGTTTATAGACTTTAACCCACTGTATTGCTTTGGCATGTAATCGAATACATTGCACCATCCTGTAACTGTCTTCTACACTAGCACATTTCGAAAAACCCTCCAATGCTTTCATATGCGTTTTGCTTTGCACCAAGTGCTCCAAACGATAGCTGAAAAATTATCTCTTCAATCTGTAAGCACTAATAGAATATTGGCAAAAGTATTGCTCTAACTAAAGCGATTAAATACGTCCGGATAATCCTCGAAATTTCATCGAACTTTTACCTAATCCTGGAAAACGCTCCGCAGGCATGTTCAACCAACATGATGTACACAGTGTCGATAGTGGTGATGACCACCAAAGCGACGACACACAAGATATATTGCTGCGTGAGAATCGTATAATGATGATTCTCTTGATTAATGAAATATTTAGCTGGATATATCAATTTTCCGGGTCTGGATTCGTTCAAGGGCATTAGAATGTCCAACAATGGTACCGTGTACGGTATACATATGAATAGGAGAAACGGGGTTGCTGAAAACACTGGGAAAGCCATTTGTCCATGTCGTTAAAGGAACATGGAAATTATATTTTGATAAAGTCACTCACCTATGTATCCCATCATGAGTTTTCGTCCATGTTCCGCATGTACCTCTAATATTCTCATCTCAACTTCGTCATCAACCTCCTCCCAATCTGTCCGAATCCGTTCGAGTAGTATTCTTACCTGAACAATTGGATATCTCTATGGATATATCGAGTGGTATCCTGTGGGCGTTTACCTGTTCCGCTTTCAATATAATACTGATCTCCTTAGCGATGACCATTATGGTACCCGCCACCGGCGGCATACACTCGAGGACACTGTCCAGATCGTCTTTCACTTGCCAGACATGCGCAACCTAATGAGCATTTATGACCTAATGCTAGAATCAATTATTTAATCGAGCTTAACCCCTTTCGATACTATTTAATAATGAAAAACTGTGCATGAAATAAGTATTTCATTTTTATTTAAAAAAACAAAAGTGTTGCCAAATTCAGTACACTGGAAACTGTAAACTAAATTATTTATCATATTCAACAGTAACTTTAGTTGCATGACGAGCTAGACTCGTTATTTTACCGGAAGGGGTTAATAGTAATGTTTCGCTTGAATGCTTCGTCCTACACGAAGTCGATATTAACACGTTGACTCTCACATTATACATACGTGAGGGACGGTTCAGTGTCCGATTATAAATGATCAAAATGGATATTTGGAAGTTTAATTAAAGATTTAAACAATTAACTAAATAGTCACCAAAATTCAAGGTGACGTGGCAGTCTACGTGAAAATTATTATACGTGTATTAACTTTGAAAGAAACTGCTGTAGGTATATTAGTGGGGTATTGTGAATTAACTTTCGACAAATACCTGAGGCACGAACATGCTGAACAAGCTCGCTAATGCAATGGTCGAAAATACACTCTTTGACAGGGTCGTCTGCGTCGGCCACACACCTACAGCTATTAAAAGTATCTTGTTGATTCTAAAGTTAGGATTATCGAAGAAATCCATTGTGACACGACGAAAGTCACGAAGATACTAAATGCTTGCTGCAATCGGCAACTATGTAGAGTGCGCTTAATTTTAAATTCTCTGTGGATCTCCTTAAGGTGCATTTAGTAATTAACGTGGACATACAGAGAAAATATTTCTTAGCGACCATATGTCTCAGGGACAATATCTCTATGGAAATCCCTAAGGTGTATTTAGTAATTAACGCGGACATACAGAGGAAATATTTCTTAGAGATCGTCGAAAAGATGATCATAACAGAATGCTTCCACTAAATCGTACCACTGACTCGTCCGAGATTCTAATTGGTGAATTATTAATGCTGCCACGTCTCCGATACTATGGCTAGATAATACATATTTCCTGTTTCCTTTGAGAATATTTCATAAGTTTTCGTGTCAGTTTCTCCACGACCGATAAACACATATTTCCAGACGGATGTACATTTTATACAGGTTCGCAAGTATAATCAAAGGTTGCACGAATACAAGAATCGTTTACTAGACTCGCTTTATTTCAAGCACTACGCAGGAACACTATTTTTCGCTGAATTGCGCTTATCTCAGATGGAAGTCATATTACAGTACAATAAAACGTCTATTGCTATCTACACTTAGCTCCCATCAGCGTATCTCTACAGTTCATCCTCTTTGTCGCGAATGGAAGTCATTACCGTACAGTAGGAAATCGACGTTTTGATCACCTTTCAAAATCATACACATGGAGGTAAATACAGGAATTTTTCTACTTACACGTTCTTAACTATTTCTCGTAAACAATGAATTTCCTATTTACCTTGCTGCACATCTCTATATCCATGGAAAATAACCCTGTAACTGTGATCCTGCAAGGCACGGCACATCTCTGCATGAGGTGCAATACTAATCGTTTTGTTCTTAACCCTTTCCTTACGGCAGTCCGTTTCACATGAGTAGCACTACTGAATGGGGCACAACGCCGCGCAGGGTGCATCTCTAGTCTTAAATGTTCGCACTTACGTCTTTAAATGGCACCTTAGAATTCTCTTGTATGTATACATTTTTAAGAATTATATATCAATTGTTTCCTTATATGATACGAAAAACATGAAAATTAAGTTAACATTGAGAACATTAAGTTAAGATAAGATGATTTATTTAACTGCGCCACGCTACCTCGCGTTCGGTAAGGCCCATCTCTCTTTCTCGTCTGTTTTCGGTCCATTGCGCTTCGGGGAAAACTAAAATAATTTTAACCCTTTCTTTACGGACACTGATTACAGTCGGCACCCGTAACGAAAGGGTTAATATTTAAATTTCTTTAATCAATGTCACGCCGATATTATTTCTGTGGACCATACCTTGCTGAAGATCTCAATGTCGACGGAAAATAAACGGGCTACGGTAACTTTGCAGAGTACGGTGCACCTCGGCATCAGTTACTCCTTTATTAGATACTCCTTTATCTCTTTTAAAAATAATTTATAACGGTTTATACCTGCTTCAGGATAATCCAAGTTTGGGAGTTACTTTGAGAGATGCAAAGGAATGGAGTTTTATAACAGTCGAGTATAATTCGAGATACTGGCGATGAGTAATGAAAAACAGAGAGCACATATACATTGCTTTGAGTGCAGAATTATGTTTTAAGGACTTTATGCGATTTTCGATACATTTCATGGTTCTTCTCGTTTGGCGCGAGTAGAAGTCATAACTGTACAATACGAAATCGATTTTATGATCACCCTCGAATATCTCATAGATAAAGTTACATTCATGAGGAAAGGGGGAGTGCTACGACCTATAAAGTCGGCATTGAGACGGATCCAGTAAAAAAAGTTTTTATCACCGTCGCAAATATATTACGGAAGATTTAAAAGCAATGTTTTCAAATCCTTACAAATGATTCTTTTTTATCATCTCCGCATTTTTTTTTTTTTTTTTTTGTCGTTTTCTTACGCCATATGAACAAGGAATTTTTCGGAAATCATGCTTGTAGAGAATGCTAGTAATGTGCAAATATTTAAGGTGGACAATCCTACAAGGTGTTTTCTCAGTTTCGTCATCTTCGTTGCAAAACTGTAGTAATTTAATTATTATGGAATTCTTATTTCCCCTCTACTTAATTACTCTTGGATCCACGTGGCCGAAACTGTATTTTTACGGTCCATCCTGTTTCTCACGTATAGAAGTCATGACTGTACAGTAGGATATTGATGTTTTAAACACCTACGAAAATCGTATGCACGGAGTTATATGCTTGAATTTTTAAAATTCCACGTGGCATGTTTACTACCTCTAAATGGTCAGACGATAAATAAATTGTGCGATAGGTAAAACAGATGCAGGTCTTCTTTACGTAAATATATATTAAACTGCTCGATAAAATTCACAAATTGCCGATACTCTTCCATGACCATACCTTATTGAACATCTCGAGGTCGACGTAAAATAACCCACCCATCGTAAGTCTACGGGGTACGGTGCATCTCATCATGAGTTGCAGAAGCAATTTTCTCGTTCTCAAGGACGAAATGTACCACTGATTATTGTATCTAAAAATGCAATATTATAGAAGATATACCATTAACGGAAGAACAGTTACTTCGATCAGATAATAGTTCGAGTAATCTTTACGCAGAGGTGAAAACTCGACAACTATGATCCATAAACCTTTGTCCAATTGCGCAAATGAGAAGCAAACGGAGACACTGGCCCAAAGCACTAAAGCTGTACCTGGCGACTTCACCCACGCGGTCAATGTGTAACACGATCTGTAAACTTGCACATATATATTTTAACATCCCTATCTTAATTCTCATTTTAGCACTAGAAGTACCGACCATCAATTTTTCACAAGAATTTCTCTTTAACATTAGAACTACCAATTTTTAGGCACGACCGTAAAGGGAGTGACTTATGCAATCGCCATCGCGAAAACCGTTCGTGTGTGTGTGTGTGTGTGTGTGTGTGTGTGTGTGTGTGTGTGTGTGTGTGTGTGTGTGTGTGTGTGTGTGTGTGTGTGTGTGTCCCCGTCCGTCCGTGTATATCCTCGATTTCGGGAAAACGGCTGAACCGATCGGGACGAAATTTGGCACAAAAATCAAGTACACTACTGTGAGCTCACAATAAGGTTTGTGAGCCGCCATCTTGAACCAACACAAAATGGCGGGAAGTTCAAATATCGAAAAATTCATATCTTTGGTACTATTCATTGGATCCCGATAAAATTTTACATGCACATGTACACGTATGCAATGACAATTACTGGAAGTTTTGAAATTTTTTGCCTGGCCGAATCAAAAATGGCGACTAATTCAAATCTTTAGTCCATTATTCCGGCGAAACGACTGAACGGATCCCGAAGCAAAGCTTTCCTGCACCCGGTAAGGCAAGCGCGAAGCGCGAGCTCTCGGCGATCGTACCGATCACTAACCACCACTAGTTTTTTCATATGGAAACTTCTTTTGTTAACCACTCATGTTGACAGGCTAATATCCGATCACACGTAAAAACTCACCATTATGCAGAAAGCAGATTGAACTACCATACCTAACCCAATGTCGAAGAAAAAGACTAGATCGAATACGGATACAAGCACTTCGGAATATCTATAGGAATTAGAAAATTGTTACATTGCACGTCTTTTATTTAGCGACAAACTGTCACATCAAACAAATTGAACAAATGAAACAAATTCATCTCGACAATGCGTTTGCTGACTTTAACCCACTGTATTGCTTTGCCATGTAATTGAATACATTGCACCATCCTGTAACTATCTTCTACACTAGCACATTTCGAAAAGCCCTCCAATGCTTTCAAATGCGTTTTTTTTTGTTCCAAGTGTTCCAAACGATAGCTGAAAAATGATCTCTTCAATCTATAAGCACTAATAAAATATTGGCAAAAGTATTGGTCTAACTAAAGTGATTCAATACGTCCGGATAATTCTCGAAATTTCATCGAATTTTCACCTAATCCTGGAAAACGCTCCACAGGCATGTTCAACCAACATGATGTACACAGTGTCGATAGTGGTGATGACCACCAAACCGATGACACACAGGATATATTCATGCGTGAGAATCGTATAATGATGATTCTCTTGATTAACGGAATATCTAGCTGGATATATTAATTTTTCGGGTCTGGACTCGTTCAACGGCATTAGAATGTCCAACAATGGTACAGTGTACGGTATAGAAATGAATAGTAGAAACGGGGTTGCTGAAAACACTGATGAAACCATTTTTCAAATCGTAGAAAAGGAACTTAGGTTTTCAGGAGTTTGGAAATTATATTTCGATAAAGTCTCTCAAGTTCTCAGACTCACCTATGTACCCCATCATGAGTTTTCTTCCATGTTCTGCATGTACCTCTAATATTCTCATCTCAACTTCGTCCTCAACCTCCTCCCAATCTGCCCGAATCCGTTCGAGTAATATTCTTACCTGAACAATTGGTTATCTCCATGGGTATATCGGGTGGTGTCTTATGGGCGTTTACCTGATCCGCTTTCAGTATAATACTGATCTCCTTAGCGATGACCATTATGGTACCAGCCACCGGCGGCATGCTCTCGAGGACACTGTCCAGGTCGTCTTTCATTTGCCAGACATGCGTAACCTAATGAGCATTTATGACCCAATTCTAGAATCAATTATTTAATCGAGCTTAATAGTACTGCTTCATTCGCACCAACCCGGTATTAACACGTTCACTGCCACAATATCCATACGTCGGTTTCAGACTCCGATTATAAATAATCAAAATGGGTATTTGGAAGTTTAATTAAGGCTTTAGACAGGTAACTAAACGGTCACTAAAATTGAAGGTGACGTGGCAGTTAACGAGAAAATTATTATACGTGGATTAGCTTTGAAAGGAATTGTTATAGGTATACCTATTAGTGGGCTATTGTGAATTAACTGTCAACAAATACCTGAGGCACAAAAATGCTGAACAGGCTCGCTAATGCAATGGTCGAAAATACACTCTTTGACAGGGTCGTCTGCGTCGGCCACACACCTACAGCTGTTAAAAGTATCTTGTTGATTCTAAAGTTGGGATTCTCGAAGAAATCCATTGTGACACGACGAAAGTCGCGAAGATACTAAAGGCTCTCTGCAATCGGCAACTATGTAGAGCGCGCTTAATTTTAAATTCTCTATGGAAATCCTTAAGATGTATTTAGTAATTAAAATAGATATACCGAGAAAATATTTCTTAGGGACAATATTAGTCGAAAAGACGGTCGTAATAGAATGGTACATCCGAGATTCTATGTGGCGAATTATTAATGCTGCCACGTCTCCGATACTATGGCTAGATAATACAATTTTCCTGTTTCGTTTGAGAATATTTCATAAGTTTTCGTGTCAGTATCTCCACGACCGATAAACACATACTTTCAAACGGATGTACATTTTATACAAGTTCGTAGGTACAATCAAAGGTTGTACGAATAGAGGAATCGTTTACTAAACTCGCTTTATTTCAAGCACTACGCAGGAACACTATTTTTCGCTGAATTGCTCTTATCTCAGATGGAAGTCATATTACAATACAATACAACGTATACTACTAAATTTTGCTCCCATCGGCGTATCTCTACGGTTCATCCTCTTTGTCGCGAATGGAAGTCATTACCGTATAGTATGAAAGCGACGTTCTGATCGCCTTTCAAAATCATTTACATGGAGGTAAATACAGGAATTTTTCAACTTACACGTTCTTAACTATTTCTCGTAAACAATGAATTTCCTATTTACCTTGCTGAACATCTCTATATCCACGGAAAATAACCCTGTAACGGTGATCCTGCAAGGCACGGCACATCCCTGCATGAGTTGTAATAGTAATCGTTTTGTTCTTAACCCTTTCCTTGCAGCAATCCGTTCTAGCACCTCTGAACGGGGCACAGCGCCTCACAGGGTGCACCTTACTCATCTCTGGTCCTAAATGTTCGCACCTACGTCTTCAATGGCACCTTGGAATTGTCTTGTATGTATACATTTTTAAGAATTATATAACAACTGTTTCCTTATATTATACGAAAAACATGAAAATAAGTATATTATCAGTGTCATACCCTCCTTCGTTAGGACGAACATTAATAGAAATAAAGTTAGGATAAAATGATTTATTTAACTGCGCCACGCTACCTCGCGTTCGGAGGAAAAATAAAATAATTTTAATCCTTTCTTTGCTGACAGCGATTATAGTCGGCACCCGTGACGAAAGGATTAATATTTAAATTTCTTTAATCAAAATCACGCCGGTATTATTTCTGTGGACCATACCTTGCTGAACATCTCAATGTCAACGGAAAATAAACCGGCTAGGGTAACTTTGCAGAGTACGGTGCACCTCGGCATCAGTTGCTACTTTATCAGACACTCCTTTATCTCTTTTCAGAATATTTTATAACGGTTTATACCTGCTTCAGGATAATCCAAGTTTGGGATTTTTTTGACAGATTAAAAGGAATGGAGTTTTATAACAGTCGAGTATAATTCGAGATACTTGCGATGTGTAATGAAAAACAGAGAGCACATATACATTGCTTTGAGTGCAACGTTATGTTTTAAGGACTTTATGCGATTTTCGATACATTTCATGGTTCTTCTTTGACACGAGTAGAAGTCATAACTGTACAACAAGAGATCGATTTTCTGATCACCCTCAAATATCACATAGAAAAAATTACATACACGAGGAAAGGACGAGTGCTACGCCCTATAAAGTCGACATTGCGAAGGGTACAGTAAACAAAATTTTTATCATCGTCGTGAATTTATTAGGAAACATCTTTAAAAGCAATTTTTTCAAATCATTACAAATGATCCTTTTTTATCATCTTCACATTTTTTATTTTTTTCATATTCTTGCGCCAAATGAAACAGCAATTTTTCGGAAAACATCCTTGTAGTGAATGCTAGTAATGTGCGAATATTTAAGGTGGACAATCCTTCGAGGTGTTTTCTCAGTTTCATCAACTTCGTTGCAAAAACTATAGTAAGTTAAATATTATGGAATTCATATTTCCTTTCGAATTAATTAGTCTTAGATCCACTTGGCGGAATCTATACTTTTACGGTCCACCCTGTTTCTCACGAATAGAAGTCATGACTGTACAGTAGGATATTGATGTTTTAAACACCTACGAAAATCGTATGCACGGAGTTATATGCTTGAATTTTTAAAATTTCACGTGGCATATTTACTACCTCCAAATGGTTAGTTGATAAATAAATTATGCAACAGGTAAAATATATGCAGGTATTCTTTATGTAACTAGATATTAAATTGCTCGACAAAATTAACAAATTGCCGATTCTCTTCCGAAACCATACCTTACTGAACATCTCGAGGTCGACGTAAAATAATCCACCCATCGTAAGTCTACAGGGTACGTTGCATCTCATCATGAGTTGCAGAAGCAATTTTCTCGCTCTCAAGGACAAAATGTACCACTGATTATTGTATCTAAAAATGCAAAATTGCAATAGATGTACCTTTAACGGAAGAACAGTTACTTCTATTAGATATAGTAGAGTAGTCCTTACGTAGAGGTGAAAATTCGAGCGCTGTGATCCATAAACCTTTGTCCAATCGCGCAACTGAGAAGCAAACGGAGAGAGTGGCCCAAAGCGCTAAAACTGTACCTGGCGACTTCACTCACGCGTTCAATATGTAAGACGAGCTGTAAACGTGCACATATGTATCTTAACATCGCGATCTTAATTGTCATTTTAACACTACAACTACCACATCAATTATTCACAAGAATTTCTCTTTAACATTAGAACGATTAGAACAACCAATTTTTTTTTCATGTAAAAACTAGTTTTGTTGACCGTTCATTTACAGGCTAATATCGGATAACACGAAAAAACTCACCATTATACAGAAAGCAGATTGAACTACCATACCTAAGCCAATGTCGAAGAAAAAGACTAGATCGAATACGGATACAAGTACTTCGGAATATCTATAGGAATTAGAAGATTTTTACAATGAACGTGTTTTATTTAGCGACAAACTAATTCATCTCGACAATGCGTTTGTTGACTTTAACCCACTGTATTGCTTTGACATGTAATTGAATACATTGCACCATCCTGTAACTATCTTCTACACTAGCACATTTCGAAAAGCCCTCCAATGCTTTCAAATGCGTTTTTTTTTGCACCAAGTCTTCCAAACGATAGCTGAAAAATTCTCTCTTCAATCTACATATAAACAGTAATAGAATATTGACCAAAGTATTGGGCTATCTAAAGCGATTCAATACGTCCGGATAATCTTCGAAATTTCGTCGAACTTTCACCTAATCCTGGAAAACGCTCCACAGGCATGTTCAACCAACATGATGTACGTAGTGTCGATAGTGGTGATGATCACCAAAGCGATGACAGACAAGATATATTGTTGCATGAGAATCGTATAATGATGATTCTCTTGATTAACGAAATATCTAGCTGGATATATCAATTTTCCGGGTCTGGACTCGTTCAACGGCATTAGAATGTCCAACAATGGTACCGTGCACGGTATACATATGACCAGTAGAAACGGGGTTGCTGAAAACACTGGGAAACCGATTTGTTCATGTCGTTAAAGGAACATGGAAATTATATTTCGATAAAGTCTCTCACCTATGTATCCCATCATGAGTTTTCGTCCATGTTCCGCATGTACCTCTAATATTCTCATCTCACCTTCGTTCTCAACCTCCTCCCAATCTGTTCGAATCCGTTCGAGTAATATTCTTACCTGAACAATTGGTTATCTCCATGGGTATATCGAGTGGTATCCTATGGGCATTTACCTGTTCCGCTTTCAATACAATACTGATCTCCTTAGCGATGAGCATTATGGTACCAGCCACGACGGGTGCACTCTCGAGGACACTGTCCAGATCGTATTTCACTTGCCAGACATGCGCAACCTGATGAGTATTTATAACCGAATGCTAGAATCAATTATGTAATCGAGCTTAATAGTAATGTTTCGTTTCATGGTGCACCAACTCGTTATTAACACGTTCACTGCCACATTATCCATACGTGGGTGACGGTTTCAGTGTCCGATTATAAATAATCAAAATGAGTATTTGGAAGTTTAATTAAGGCTTTAGACAGGTAACTAAATGGTCACTAAAATTCAGGGTGACTTGGCAGTCTACGTGAAAATTATTATACGTGGATTAGCTTTGAAAGGAATTGTTGTAGGTATATAGTGGGGTATTGTGAATTAACTTTCGACAAATACCTGAGGCACAAAAATGATGAACAGGCTCGTTAATGCAATGGTCGAAAATACACTCTTTGACAGTGTCGTCTGCGTCGGCCACACACCTGTAGCTATTAAAAGTATCTTGTTGATTCTATAGTTGGGATTGTCGAAGAAATCCATTATGACACGACGAAAGTCGCGAAGATACTAAAGGCTCGCTGCAATCGGCAACTATGTAGAGCGCGCTTAATTTTAAATTCTCTATGGAAATCCTTAAGGTGCATTTAGTAATTAACGTGGACATGCAGAGGAAATATTTCTTAGGGACTGTCGAAAAGACGATAATAATAGAATGCTTCCACTAAATCGTACCACTGGTGGTTCGTCCGAGATTCTATTTGGCGAATTATTAATGCTGCCACGTCTCCGATACTATGGCTAGATAATACAGCCTTCCTGTTTCCTTTGATAATATTTTATAAGTTTTCGCATCAGTTTCTTCACGACCGATAAACACATATTTTCAAACGGATGTACATGTTATACAGGTTCGCAGGTATAATCAAAGGTTGTACGAATAGAAGAATCGTTTACTAGACTCGCTTTATTTCGAGCACTACGCAGGAACACTATTTTTCGCTGACTTGCGCTTATCTGTCAGATGGAAGTCATACTACAGTACAATACAACGTATACTACTACATTTTGCTCCCATCGGCGTATCTCTACAGTTCATCCTCTTTGTCGCGAATGGAAGTCATTACCGTACAGTAGGAAATCGACGTTCTGATCACCTTTCAAAATCATACACATGGAGGTAAATACAGCAATTTTCCAACTTATATATATCGTTCTTAACAATTTTTCTTAAACAATAAATTTCCTATTTACCTTGCTGAACGTCTCTATATCCACGGAAAATAACCCTGCAACTGTGATCCTGCAATGCACGGCACATCTCTGCATGATTGCAATACTAATCGTTTGTTTCTTAAAGATGAATCGTACCACTGGTTATTGTATCTAAAAACACTGTGAGAATAGATTTCTATAGTATTGTTTTGGAACCGTTCTAAACTTTGGATATTGTAATAATGTTAATTATTAAAGGCCTAAAATACGGTTGTATTTATCAAGAGTATTCGTAGCCTTTACTAGCTGCTATAGAAATTAAATAAAAAATCGTCATATGTGCATCACTTTTCACCCACGAGTTGACAGACCTGTATGCAAGACCGTGCACGTGACATACAGACAACTCAGACAAACTGGAATGAATATCAGAGCGCCTCTACAGGCCCTTACGCGGAGACACGAAGGTGAGTGCTGTGGTCTGCCAGTCTTTGACCCATGGCACCGTTCAAAACAATCGAAGACTTTGTCCTAACACAGTGAGATCATACTTTATCACCTCAGCTTTACGTTCTATTCGTACGACGATCCAAAAATTTGCCACGCGTATGTTAACACTGTCATTTTCAACAAAATTCAGTCTTTCAACATTTATAAAAGCACAACTTACCATTATGCATAAAGCAATTTGAGTTATCATACCTAAACCAATTGTGGAAGAAGCACATGAAATCAAAGTATGTACTCGCTAAATAATAAATTGTCCGGAATAAATGTTTCCGTGCGCTTCGCTTGAAAATATTTCACAATAATATTCATCGTTCACATGTATTTCTTGGGGATGGAAGTATCGTGGCTTATTTTGAAAGAGAAAAAGAGAAAGATAAGAGTAAATTTTAGGGTAAAGGTTTGAAAATGTAATCGAACGTGTGTGTTTTAAAACCTTTTATTCAATTTTCATTTATTGTGAGCACTGTACGTTAACATTATCTTATCCTTCTTCATCACCTTCACATTTTTTATTTATTTTTTTGTATTCTTACGCCAAATGATAAAAGAATTTTTCGGAAAACATGCTTGTAGTGAATGCTAGTAATGTGCGAATATTTAAAGTGGACAATCCTACGACGTGTTTTTTAATTTCATCAACTTCGTTGCAAAAACTGTAGTAAGTAAAATATTATCGAATTCCTATTTACTTTCGATTTAATTATTACTAGATCCACATAGCCGAAACTATTCTTTTACGGTCCATCCTGTTTCTCACCAATAGAAATCATGACTGTACAGTACGATATTGACGTTTTGAACACCTACGAAAATCGTAAGCACGGAGTTATATGCTTGAATTCTTAAAATTCCACGTAGCATGTTTACTACCTCCAAATGGTCAGACGATAAATAAATTATGCGGTAGATAAAATAGATGCAGGTCTTCTTTACGTAAATATATATTAAACTTCTCGATAAAATTCACAAATTGCCGATACTCTTCCATGACCATACCTTATTGAACATCTCGAGGTCGACGTAAAATAATCCACCCATCGTAAGTCTACGGGGTACGGTGCATCTCATCATGAGTTGCAGAAGCAATTTTCTCGTTCTCAAAGACACATTGTACCACTGATTATTGTATCTAAAAATACAATATTGCAGTAGATATACCTTTAATGGAAGAACAGTTACTTCGATCAGATATTGGTTACAGTAATCCTTACGCAGAGGTGAAAATTCGGGAGCTATGATCCGTAAACCTTTGTCCAATTACGCAACTGAGAAGCAAACGGAGACAGTGGCCCAAACCGCTGAAGCTGTACCTGGCGACTTCACCCACACGTTCAATATGTAAAACGATCTGTAAACTTGCACATATATATTTTAACATCCCTCATTTGAACACTAGAACTACCGACCATCAATTTTTCACAAAAATTTCTCTTTAACATTAGAACTACTAATTTTTTTTTCTCATATGGAAACTTCTTTTGTTAACCACTCATGTTGACAGGCTAATATCCGATCACGCGTAAAAACTCACCATTATGCAGAAAGCAGATTGAACTACCATCCCTAGCCCAATGTCGAAGAAAAAAACTAGGTCGAATACGGATACAAGCACTTCGGAATATCTATAAGAATTAGAAAATGGTTACATTGAACATCTTTTATTTAGCGACAAACTGTCACAACAAACAAATTGAACAAATAAAACAAATTCATCTTGACAATGCGTTTGTGGACTTTAACCCACTGTATTGCTTTGGCATGTAATCGAATACATTGCACCATCTTGTAACTATCTTCTACACTAGGACATTTCGATAGACCGTCCAATGCTTTCGTATGCGTTTTGCTTTGCACCAAGTGCTCCAAACGATAGCTGAAAAATGATCTCTTCAATCTGTAAGCACTAATAGAATATTGGCAAAAGTATTGCTCTAATTAAAGCGATTAAATACGTCCGGATAATCCTCGAAATTTCATCGAACTTTCACCTAATCCTGGAAAACGCTCCACAGGCATGTTCAACCAACATGATGTACACAGTGTCGATAGTGGTGATGATCACCAAAGCGACGACAGACAATATATATTGTTGCATGAGAATCGTATAATGATTAGTCTCTTCATTAACGAAATATTTAGCTGGATATATCAATCTTCCGGGTCTGGACTCGTTCAAAGGCATTAGAATGTCCAACAATGGTACCGTGTACGGTATACATATGAATAGGAGAAACGGGGTTGCTGAAAACACTGATAAAACCATTTTTCAAATCGTAGAAAAGGAACTTAGGTTTTCAGGAATTTGGATATTATATTTCGATGACGTCTCTCGAATTCTCAGACTCACCTATGTACCCCATCACGAGTTTTCTTCCATGTTCCGCGTGTACCTCTAATATTCGCATCTCCACTTCGTCCTGAACCTCCTCCCAATCTCTCCGAATCCGTTCGAGTAATATTCTTACCTGAACAATTGGTTATCTCCATGGGTATATCGGGTGGTATCCTATAGGCATTTACCTGTTCCGCTTTCAATATAATACTGATCTCCTTAGCGATGAGCATTATGGTACCAGCCACCGCCGGTGTACTCTCGAGGACACTGACCAGATCGTCTTTCACTTGCCAGACATGCGCAACCTAATGAGCATTTATAACCTAATGCTAGAATCAATTATTTAATCGAGCTTAATAGTAATGTTTCGTTTCATGGTGCACCAACTCGTTATTAACACGTTCACTGCCACATTATCCATACGTGTGTGACCGTTCCCGTGTCCGATTATGAATGATCAAAATGGATATTTAGAAGTTCAATTATATCTTTGGACAGTTAACTAACGGTCACCGAAATTCAAGGTGACATGGCAGTCAACGTGAAAATTATTATACGTGGATTAACTTTGAAAGGAATTGTTGTAGGTACATTAGTGAGATATTGTAAGTTAAGTTTCGACATATACCTGAGGCACGAACATGCTGAACAGGCTCGCTAATGCAATGGTCGAAAATACCCTCTTAGAGAGTGTCGTCTGCGTCGGCCACACACCTACAGCTATTAAAAGTATCTTGTTGATTCTAAAGTTGGGATTGTCGAAGAAATCCATTGTGACACGACGAAAGTCGCGAAGATACTAAAGGCTCGCTGCAATCGGCAACTAAGTAGAGCGCGCTTAATTTTAAATTCTCTATGGAAATCCTTAAGGTGCATTTAGTAATTAACGTCGACATGCAGAGAAAATATTTCTTAGCGACCATATGTCTCAGGGACAATATCTCTATGGAAATCCCTAAGGTGTATTTAGTAATTAACGCGGGAAATACAGAGGAAATATTTCTTAGGGATCGTCGAAAAGACGATAATAACAGAATGCTTCCACTAAATCGTACCACTGGTGGTTCGTCCGAGATTCTATTTGGCGAATTATTAATGCTGCCACGTCTCCGATACTATAGCTAGATAATACATATTTCCTGTTTCCTTTGAGAATATTTCATAAGTTTTCGCATCAGTTTCTCCACGACCGATAAACACATATTTCTAGACGGATGTACATTTTATACAGGTTCGTAGGTACAATCAAAGGTTGTACGAATAGAAGAATCGTTTACTAGACTCGCTTTATTTCAAGCACTACGCAGTAACACTAGTTTTCGCTGAATTGCGCTTATCTCAGATGGAGGTCATACTACAGTACAATAAAACGTCTACTACTACACTTAGCTCCCATCAGCGTATCTCTACGGTTCATCCTCTTTGTCGTGAATGGAAGTAATTACCGTACAGTAGGAAATCGACGTTCTGATCACCTTTCAAAATCATACACATGGAGGTAAATACAGCAATTTTCCAACTTATATATATCGTTCTTAACAATTTTTCTTAAACAATAAATTTCCTATTTACCTTGCTGAACGTCTCTATATCCACGGAAAATAACCCTGCAACTGTGATCCTGCAATGCACGGCACATCTCTGCATGAGTTGCAATAGTAATCGTTTTGTTCTTAACCCTTTCCTTGCGACAATCCGTTCTGGCACCACTGAACGGGGCACAGCGCCGCGCAGGGTGCACATTGCGCATCTCTAGTTTTAAATGTTCGCACTTACGTCTTTAAATGGTACCTTAGAATTCTCTTGTATGTATACATTTTTAAGAATTATATAACAACTGTTTCCTTATATTATACGAAAAACATGAAAATAAGTATATTATCAGTGACACACCCTCCTTCGTTAGGACGAACATTAAAAGAAAGAAAGTTAGGATAAGATGATTTATTTAACTGCGCCACGCTACCTCGCGTTCGGTAAGGCCCGTCTCTGTTTCTCTTCTGTTTTCAGTCCATTGCGCTTCCGGGAAAAATAAAATAATTTTAATCCTTTTATTGCGGACAGCGATTATAGTCGGCACCCGTGACGAAAGGATTAATATTTAAATTTCTTTAATCAAAATCATGCCGGTATTATTTCTGTGGACCATACCTTGCTGAACATCTCAATGTCAACGGAAAATAAACCGGCTAGGGTAACTTTGCAGAGTACGGTGCACCTCGGCATCAGTTGCTCCTTTATCAGTCCCTCCTTTATCTCTTTGGAGAATATTTTATAACGGTTTATACCTGCTTCAGGATAATCCAAGTTTGGGATTTTTTTGACAGATTAAAAGGAATGGAGTTTAATAACAGTCGAGTATAATTCGAGATACTGGCGATGAGTAATGACAAACAGAGAGCGCATATGCTTTGAGTGCAGCGTTATGTTTTAAGATCTCTATGCGATTTTCGATACATTTCATGGTTCTTCTTTGACAGGAGTAGAAGTCATAACTGTACAACAAGAGATCGAGTTTCTGATCACCCTCGAATATCACATAGAAAAAATTACGTACACGAGGAAAGGACGAGTGCTACGCCCTATAAAGTCGACATAGCGAAGGGTCCAGTAAACAAAATTTTTATCATCGTCGTAAATTTATTAGGAAACATCTTTAAAAGCAATTTTTTCACATCGTTACAAATGATCCTTTTTTATCATCTTCACATTTTTTATTTTTTTCATATTCTTGCGCCAAATGAAAGAGCAATTTTTCGGAAAACATGCTTGTAGTGAATGCTAGTAATGTGCGAATATTTAAGGTGGACAATCCTTCGAGGTGTTTTCCCAGTTTCATCAACTTCGTTGCAAAAACTATACTAAGTTAAATACTATGGAATTGTTATTTCCTCTCGAATTAATTACTCTTAGATCCACGTGGCGGAAACTATACTTTTACGGCCCATCCCGTTTCTCACGAATAGAAGTCATGACTGTACAGTAGGATATTGATGTTTTAAACACCTACGAAAATAGTATGCACGGAGTTATATGCTTGAATTTTTAAAATTCCACGTGGCATGTTTACTACTTCCAAATGGTTAGTTGATAAATAAATTATGCAACAAGTAAAATATATGCAGGTATTCTTTATGTAACTAAATATTAAAATGCTCGACAAAATTGACAAAGTGCCGTTTGTCTTCCGTAACCATACCTTACTGAACATCTCGAGGTCGACGTAAAATAGTCCACCCATCGTAAGTCTACGGGGTACGATGCATCTCATCATGAGTTGCAGAAGCAATTTTCTCGTTCTCAAGGACGAAATGTACCACTGATTATTGTATCTAAAAATGCAATATTATAGAAGATATACCATTAACGAAAAAACAATTACTTTGATCAGATATTGGTTATAGTAATCCTTACGCAGACGTGAAAATTCGGGAGCTATGATCCGTAAACCTTTGTCCAATTACGCAACTGAGAAGCAAACGGAGACAGTGGCCCAAAGCACTAAAGCTGTACGTGGCGACTTCACCCACGCGTTCAATATGTAAAACGATCTGTAAACTTGCACATATATATTTTAACATCCCGATCTTAATTCTCATTTTAACACTAGAACTACCGACCATCAATTTTTCACAAGAATTTCTCTTTAACATTAGAACTACCAATTTTTTTTTCTCATATGGAAACTTCTTTTGTTAACCACTCATGTTGACAGGCTAATATCCGATCACGCGTAAAAACTCACCATTATGCAGAAAGCAGATTGAACTACCATTCCTAGCCCAATGTCGAAGAAAAAGACTAGATCGAATACGGATACAAGCACTTCGGAATATCTATAGGAATTAGAAAATTGTTACATTGGACGTCTTTTATTTAGCGACAAACTGTCACAACAAACAAATTGAACAAATGAAACAAATTCATCTCGACAATGCGTTTGTGGACTTTAACCCACTGTATTGCTTTGGCATGTAATCGAATACATTGCACCATCCTGTAACTATCTTCTACACTAGCACATTTCGAAAAGCCCTGCAATGCTTTCAAATGCGTTTTTTTTTGCTCCAAGTGTTCCAAACGATAGCTGAAAAATTATCTCTTCAATCTATAAGCACTAATAGAATATTGGCAAAAGTATTGGTCTAACTAAAGTGATTCAATAGGTCCGGATACTTCTCGAAATTTCATCGAACTTTCACCTAATCCTGGAAAACGCTCCACAGGCATGTTCAACCAACATGATGTACACAGTGTCGATAGTGGTGATGACCACCAAACCGATGACACACAGGATATATTCATGCGTGAGAATCGTATAATGGTGATTCTCTTGATTAACGAAATATTTAGCTGGATATATCAATTTTCCGGGTCTGGACTCGTTCAAAGGCATTAGAATGTCCAACAATGGTACGATGTACGGTATACACATGTACAGTAGAAACGGGGTTGCTGAAAATACTGATGAAACCGCTTGTCAAATCGTAGAAAAGGAACTTAGGTTTTCAGGAATTTGGATATTATATTTCGATAAAGTCTTTCGAGTTCTCAGACTCACCTATATACCCCATCATGAGTTTTCTTCCATGTTCCGCATGTACCTCTAATATTCCCATCTCAACTTCGTCATCAACCTCCTCCCAATCTGTCCGAATCCGTTCGAGTAATATTTTTACCTGAACAATTGGTTATCTCCATGGGTATATCGGGTGGTATCCTATGGGCATTTACCTGTTCCGCTTTCAATATAATACTGATCTCCTTAGCGATGATCATTATGGTACCAGCCACCACGGGTGTACTCTCGAGGACACTGTCCAGATCGTCTTTCACTTCCCAGACATGCGCAACCTAATGAGCATTTATAACCTAATGCTAGAATCAATTATTTAATCGAGCTTAATAGTAATTTTTCGTTTGCACACTGAGAAAAAAAACTGTTAACTCAACAAAATGCGTTTAGTTGGTTATAAATTAATTAGTTCAAATATTAAATATATTTGACAATGAGTCAAAGGCGTTGTAGTTATTACAAAATTATTTTATTTGCCTTAACACGACGTTTCTTTAGATTCACTAATATTTACTTAATGGCCCGTCATCGCCGCATTTAGTTGAATGAACAAATATGTTTTTAAATTAACAGTTTTTTTTTCTCAGTGCACG
Source organism: Tiphia femorata (assembly GCA_944319695.1). Taxonomy (NCBI): domain Eukaryota; kingdom Metazoa; phylum Arthropoda; class Insecta; order Hymenoptera; family Tiphiidae; genus Tiphia; species Tiphia femorata. Next base: position 8,347,008 of record OX090899.1, read on the forward strand.
AACTCGATATTAACACGGTGACTGTCACATTATCCATACGTGACGGACGGTTCCAGTGTCCGATTATAAATGAACAAAATGGTTATTTGGAAGTTTAATTAAGGCTTTAGACAGTTCACTAAACAGTCAGCAAAATTCAAGGTGACGTGGCAATTGACGTGAAAATTATTATACGTGGATTAACTTTGAAAGGAACTGCTGTAGGTATATTAGTGGGGTATTGTGAATTAACTTCCGACAAATACCTGAGACACGAACATGCTGAACAGGCTCGTTAATGCAATGGTCGAAAATACACTCTTTGAGAGGGTCGTCTGCGTCGGCCACACACCCACAGCTATTAAAAGGATCTTGTTGACTCTAAAGTTAGGATTGTCGAAGAAATCCATGATGCGAACGGCGGTTGAGGAAGTACTGAGGTGAATTCACTTCAATCGACTACCTTGTAGACTACGTTGAATTATAAATTCTCTTTGAAGGTGGTTTAACGCTTTCAAATACAATCTCTACTTAAAATGTCTACTTACGTAACCGTAAACTATACTGTGAAGGAGAATATTGTTAGCAACAGTATCTCTCGAAAAGACATTCTATTTAGAATCATTAATCAAAGCTTCCTTTTGATGGCTCATCGATCCTAACGTCCGGTACTGCGCTGAGGGTCGTGTACTCCATAAATAATTAATTATCCGGAATAAATGTTTCTCTGCGCATCGTTTGAAATATTTCTCAATAATATTCATCATTCGCGTGTATTTCTTGACGACTGAAGTATCGTGGATTATTTCAAGAGAGAGGAAGAGAAAGATAAAAGTGAATTGTAGGATAGAGGTTTGTAAATGAGATCGAACCTGTGTCTTTTGAAACTTTTGATTGAATTTTAATTTATTGTAAGCACTATATGTTAACATTATCTTATCCTATTTTATCACCTTCACTTTTTTTTTTTTTGTTCGTATTCTTACGCCAAATGAACAAGGAATTTTTCGGAAATCATGCTTGTAGAGAATGCTAGTAATGTGCAAATATTTAAGGTGGACAATCCTACGAGGTGTTTTATCAGTTTCGTCATCTTCGTTGCAAAACTGTAGTAAGTTAAATATTATGGAATTCTTATTTCCCCACTACTTAATTGGTCTTGGATCCACGTGGCCGAAACTGTACTTTTACGGTCCACCCTGTTTCTCACGAATAGAAGTCATGACTGTGCAGTAGGATATTGATGTTTTGAATACCTACGAAAATCGTATGCACGGAGTTATATGCTTGAATTTTTAAAATTCCACGTGGCATGTTTACTACCTCTAAATGGTCAGACGATAAATAAATTATGCGGTAGGTAAAATAGATGCAGGTCTTCTTTACGTAAATATATATTAAACTGCTCGATAAAATTCACAAATTGCCGATACTCTTCCGTGACCATACCTTACTGAACATCTGGAGGTCGACATAAAATAATCCACCCATCGTAAGTCTACAGGGTACGGTGCATCTCATCATGAGTTGCAGAAGCAATTTTCTCGTCCTCAAAGACACATTGTACCACTGATTATTGTATCTAAAAATACAATATTGCAGTAGATATACCTTTAACGGAAGAACAGTTACTTCGATCAGATATTGGTTACAGTAATCCTTACGCAGAGGTGAAAATTCGAGCGCTGTGATCCATAAACCTTTGTCCAATTGCGCAACAAAGAAGCAAACGGAGAGAGTGGCCCAAAGCGGAACAACTGTACCTGGCGACTTCACCAACGCGATCAATATGTAAGACGAGCTGTAAACTTGCACAGATGTATTTTAACATCACTACCGCATCCATTTTTCGCAAGAGTGTCTCTTTAACATTAGAACTGCCAATTTTCTTTTTCATATGGAAATTTCTTTTGTCAACCACTCATTTTGGCAGGCAAATAACCGATCACGCGTAAAAACTCACCATTATGCAGAGAGTAGAGTGAACTATCATACCTAAGCCAATGTCGAAGAAAAATACTAGATCAAATACGGATACAAGTACTTCGGAATATCTAGGAGAATTAGAAGATCGTTATAATGAACATATTTTATTTAACGACAAACTATCGCAAACAAACAAATTGAACCAATGAAACAAATTCATCTCGACAATGCGTTTGTAGACTTTAACCCACTGTATTGCTTTGGCGTGTAATCGAATACATTGCACCATCCTGTAACTGTTTTCTACACTAGCACATTTCGAAAAACCCTCCAATGCTTTCGTATGCGTTTTGCTTTGCACCAAGTGTTCCAAACGATAGCTGAAAAATGGTCTCTTCAATCTATAAGCACTAATAGAATATTGGCAAAAGTATTGCTCTAACTAAAGCGATTCAATACGTCCGGATAATCCTCGAAATTTCATCGAACTTTTACCTAATCCTGGAAAACGCTCCACAGGCATGTTCAACCAACATGATGTACACAGTGTCGATAGTGGTGACGATCACCAAAGCGACGAGAGACAAGATATATTGTTGCATGAGAATCGTATAATGATTAGTCTCTTCATTAACGAAATATTTAGCTGGATATATCAATCTTCTGGGTCTGGACTCGTTCAAAGGCATTAGAATGTCCAACAATGGTACCGTGTACGGTATACATAAGAATAGGAGAAACGGGGTTACTGAAAACACTGATAAAACCATTTTTCAAATCGTAGAAAAGGAACTTAGGTTTTCAGGAATTTGGAAAATGTATTTCGATAAAGTCTCTCGTGTTCTCAGACTCACCTATGTACCCCATCATGAGTTTTCTTCCATGCTCCGCGTGTACTTCTAATATTCTCATCTCAACTTCGTCCACAACCTCCTCCCAATCTGCCCGAAGCCGTTCGAGTAATATTCTTACCTGAACAATTGGTTATCTCCATGGGTATATCGGGTGGTATCCTATAGGCGTTTACCTGATCCGCTTTCAATATAATACTGATCTCCTTAGCGATGAGCATTATGGTAGCAGCCACCACTGGTGTACTCTCGAAGACACTGTCCAGGTCGTCTTTCACTTGCCAGACATGCGCAACCTAATGAGCATTTATGACCTAATACTAAAATCAATTATTTAATGGATCTTAATAGTAATGTTTCGTTTGCACCAATTCGATATTAAAACGTTCACTGCCACATTATCCATACATGTGTGACGGTTCCCGTGTCCGATTATGAATGATCAAAATGGATATTTAAAAGTTCAATTATATCTTTGGACAGTTAACTAACGGTCACCGAAATTCAAGGTGACATGGCTGTCAACGTGAAAATGATTATACGTGGATTAACTTTGAAAGGAATTGTTGTAGGTATATAGTGGGGTATTGTAAATTAACTTTCGACAAATACCTCAGGCACAAAAATGCTGAACAGGCTCGCTAATGCAATGGTCGAAAATACCCTCTTAGACAGGGTCGTCTGCGTCGGCCACACACCTACAGCTATTAAAAGTATCTTGTTGATTCTGAAGTTGGGATTGTCGAAGAAATCCATTGTGACACGACGAAAGTCGCGAAGATACTAAAGGCTCGCTGCAATCGGCATCTATGTAGAGCGCGCTTAATTTTAAATTCTCTATGGAAATCCTTAAGGTGCATTTAGTAATTAACGTGGACATGCAGAGAAAATATTTCTTAGCGACCATATGTCTCAGGGACAATATCTCTATGGAAATCCCTAAGGTGTATTTAGTAATTAACGCGGGACATACAGAGGAAATATTTCTTAGGGATTGTCGAAAAGACGATAATAACAGAATGCTTCCACTAAATCGTACCACTGGTTCGTCCGAGATTCTATTTGGCGAATTATTAATGCTGCCACGTCTCCGATACTATAGCTAGATAATACAGCTTTCCTGTTTCCTTTGATAATATTTCATAAGTTTTCGCGGATGTACATTTCATACAGGTTCGCAGGTATAATCAAAGGTTGTACGAATAGAAGAACTATTACTAGATTCGATTTATTTCAAACACTACGCACTAATACTATTTTTCGCTGCATTGCGCTTATCTCAGATGGAAGTCATATTACAGTACAATAAAACGTCTACTACTACACTTTGCTCCCATCGGCGTATCTTTACGGTTCATCCTCTTTGTCGCGAATGGAAGTCATTACCGTACAGTAGGAAATCGACGTTCTGATCACCTTTCAAAATCATACACATGGAGGTAAATACAGGAGTTTTCCAACTTATATACAGGGTGTTTGACATCCCAGATAGCACAAGGGCGTGTTAAAGACGTATTAAAAACGTTCATGTTGGATGTTACGTAGGTATGTAAAACGTCCGTTTTAGATTCGTGAACATCTTTAGGACGTTTTAAAAACGTTCAGTGTTACTTTTTTGGACGTAAAAGGGATGTTTATTAATAATTTTTAAAAAATTTACCTAGCACTTATATAGAAGGATTCCACATCTTTAGAGGCTGTTTTGTTTAATAAACAATTATCCATAAATCTGTGGCTAATTTGAATGGTCTGGTCATTAGTGATGTGATTTCGAAAAAACCCATTCGTCGGTGGTGGGATTCGAACGCGGGTTACTAGGGTGCGAGCCGTCCAGCTACTCTACTGCGCTACACTCATTTTCTTGAATCGCAATGAACAGAACAGGTATACATATACACTTTAATAAACCATAAACATTTAAAATCGATTTTCTTGACAATCAAGGGCCGTCGCTAAAAATCCCTCGCAGCGTCATTGGATGTTTTCAATTTACCGATTCAAGTCAACGCAAACATCATTCTACCTTTATTTTACATACAGTGAGTAACAAAAATAGAATGATGCTTACGTGCTAAATGGAAAATGTATATATATTCGAGAAATAATCAATGGCGGTGACGTATTTAACGAAATAAAGGCATATGTGAGCCGCCAAACACATGTTTCTCATAAATACATAAAATGGATATCTTTAAAACACACAAAAGTTAACATGTTTTGTACGTCCAATAATGTACGTTCTTAAAACGTCCATATTAGGTCCATGGACGTTTGGACTAAATAAGAACCAAAAATGGACGTCCTTTGGACGTCGTGTGCTATCTGGGATAAGATGTATAACCCGAAAGTTGGTGATAGATGGGGTAAAACGGAGAAGAAAAGTCATGTACCATAATGCAAAATTCGCAATAGTTATCGAGATATTAATAAAAACGCGTGAGCCAATGAGCGGAGCCGGTTAACGGCGATTGACAAGAGGCGCGCGGTGAGAGCCAAGCGCGGTTGACAAGAGGCGCGCGGCGACGGGCAAGAGCGATGGTCAGGTGGGGCAAGTGCGATTGACAAGAGGGGCAAGCACGATTGATTTGCGGCGCGCGGCGAGGGGGAAGCGCGATAGACAAATGGCGCGCGGCGAGAGGCAAGCACGATTGACAAGAGGTGCGTGGCGAAGGGGCAAGCGCTGGGAAATGTGTGGAAATGATACCGCATCACTTTCCTATCGCCTCCGAAAAGACGCGACCGGCGCGATGTAATATTTTTAGGCACGACCGAAAAGGGAGTGATTTATGCAATCGCCATCGCGAAAACCGTTCGTATGTATGTGTGTATGTGTGTGTGTGTATGTGTGTATGTGTGTGTGTCCGTGTAGATCCTCGATTTCGGAAAAACGGTTGAACCGATCGGGACGAAATTTGGCACAAAAATCAAGTACACTACTGTGAGTTGACAATAAGGTTTGTGAGCCGCCATCTTGAACCGGTACAAGATGGCGGGAGATTCAAAATTTGAAAAAAATGTAATTTAAATTTAATATTGCTGCCATTTCTAAACGACTGAAGATAGCGATACATAAAGTTTGCTGGCACCAAATGGATACATACTCAATGTACATACCAAATTTCGTTGCGATCCGTTCAGCCGTTTGGCCGGAATACTGCACTAATGGAAATAGTGCAAAATTCATTAATCCATTAGTGCAGTATTCCGGCCAAACGGCTGAATGGATCCGAACAAAATTCGGCATGTACATCGAGTATATATCCATTTGGTGCCACGAAACTTTATGTATGGCCATTTTCAACCGTTTCGAAATGGCGGCAAATTCAAATTTTTTATCCACCATTCCAGTAAAACGATTGATTAGTCCACTATTCCGGCAAAACGGGAGAACGGATTCCGACAAAATTTGGCATGCACATCAAGTATATACCCATTTGGTGCCACGAAACATTGTGTATGGGCATCTTCAACCATTTCGAAATGGTGCCAGTTTCAAATCTTTAATTCACTATTTTATAATCATAGTTTGAAAATCCCGTAATTTCGAAACGGTTGAAGATGACCATGCATAAAGTTTTGTGGCACCAAATGGGTATATTTTTAAACTATATGCCAAATTGTGTTTGAATCCGAGCAAGCGTCTCGCCGAAATATTGGATTAAAGATTTCAATTTGTCGCAATTTCTGAATGGTTGAAGATAACCATGCATAAAGTTTCACCGCAGCAAAGGTGTATATACTCTATGTACATGTCAAATTTTGGTTCGGATGCATTTAATTGTCCGGTTTTGATCACTTGGGCCTATTGCAGAAATGCTGCATTTCGTGGGCGAGCGCGAAGCGCGAGCACCCGACGACCTGGAGGGGGTATGGCGCTTGAGCGAAGCGAAAGCGCAGAGGACTCTGTAGCATAGTTTAATATCTCAATACTTGAATTTTCTACAATTTCGAAACCTTTTGAAATTCGTGGGCGAGCGCGAAGCGCGAGTGCCGCGGTCGTGCCTATTGCAGAAAAGCTTCGCTTTTCTGCACCCGTTAAAGCGAGCGCGAAGCGCGAGCAAAGGCGATCTTGAGGGGGTTGGCGCTTGAGCGAAGCGAAAGCGCAGGGGGCTCTGCCCCCTAGTTTACTCGTGGTTCGCCGCGCGCGCGTGCCTCTTGTCTATCGCGCTTGCCCTTTTTTTTTTTTTTTGTAATAATGGAAGGAAGGCTAGTGGACAAAAGAGCGTCCATCCACCGCCTGACTTCTTGGGACGTTCCTGTAAGCGATGGCCTACTTACCGTCCGTTCTGAGGTTTCTAACAAGGGGAGGCCCACAATGGGTTGTTTCCAATTTCGCTGAATTTGAAATATGTCATAGTTCAGCACCCCTAGATGCTCATGGTACCCGGTTTTATATGAAGATGGCCCGTAGTTTTCGAGAAAATTACAGTTAAATATTGCGATTTTTCGGGCTAAATTGAGGATGTGGCAGCGCAGCGAGACACGCGTATCGACGAGACAAAGACATTTGATTCTCTGTTGTTTTTTCCTGTCTCTCGTTCTCGGGCGCTGCGCTGCCACATCCTCAATTTAGCCCGAAAAATCGCAATATTTAACTGCAATTTTCTCGAAAACTACGGGCCATCTTCATATAAAACCGGGTACCATGAGCATCTAGGGGTGCTGAACTATGACATATTTCAAATTCAGCGAAATTGGAAACAACCCATTGTGGGCCTCCCCTTGTAAGTGGTGTTACCAACATGAAGTTAATGGGAAAGGAAGCAATGCAAGAATTGGAAGGGGAAAAATTTGTCTATCGCGCTTGCCCCTCACCGCGCGCCTCTTATCAACCGCGCTTGCCTCTCACTGCGCGCTTCTTGTCCATCGCCGTTCACCGGCTCCGCTCATTGGCTCGCGGGTTTTTATTAATATCTCGATAACTATTGCGAATTTTGCATTATGGTACATGACTTTTCTTCTCCGTTTTACCCCATCTATCTCCAACTTTCGGGTTATACATCTTATGTCAAACACCCTGTATATCGTTCTTAACTATTTTTCTTAAATTTCCTATATACCTTGCTGAACATCTCTATATCCACGGAAAATAACCCTGCTACTGTGATCCTGCAAGGCACGGCACATCTCTGCATGAGTTGCAATACTAATCGTTTGCTTCTTAAAGATGAATCATACCACTGGTTATTGTATCTAAAAACACAGTTAGAATAGATTCCGATTATTATTAATAACCGGTTTGGAAACACTGTTCTGTAGTATTGTTTAGGAAGCGTTCTAAACTTTGGATATTGTAATAATGTTAATTATTGTATTAAAGGCCTAAAATACGGTTGAATTTATCAAGAGTATCCGTAGCCTCTACTGGCTGCTATAGAAATTAAAAAAAGGATCATTATGAGCATCACTTTTCATACATGAATTGCCAGACCTGTATACGAGACAGTGCACATGACAGACAGGCAACTCACAGACAAACTAGAATGAATATCAAAACGTCTCCACAATTCCTTACGCGGAGACACGAAGTTGAGTGCTGTGATCTGCCAGTCTCTGACCCATCGCACCGTTCAGAAACAATCGAAGACTTTGTCCTAACACAGTGAAAGCATACTTTATCGCTTCAGCTCTACGTTCTATTCGTACGACGATCTAAAAATTTCCCACACGTATGTTAACACTGTCATTTTCAACAAAATTCAATCTTTCGACATTTACAAAAGTACAACTTACCATTATGCATAAAGCACTTTGAGTTATCATACCTAAACCAATGTCGAAGAAAAACATGAGATCAAACGTAGACACAAGCTGTTCTGAATATCTGTGAGAACATTATAATTACGTCCTTTGTTCATTTTTAATGAATTTCTAAAAGTCATAAGACGTTCGACCTACTGTAAAACTTTCAAGTGTAGACGAATACACTGCACTATCCTATGATAGTTATCTTCGGCATCCACATGCTTCAATGACCTCGTAGGTGCTTTATCACACGTAATATGCTCCAATCTGTAACTGAAAGCTTTCCTCGTCAGTAGTAGATGTTATTGGAGAAAAACGCAGAAAATTTATAAAATCCACCTAATCGTGGAAAACACTCCACAGGCATGTTCAACTGACATGATGTACGTAGTATCGGTGCTGGTGACCATCATCACCGCAATTGCACAACCGATATACTCATGCGTGAGTATCGCATAATAATGCTTTTCTTGCTTTAAAAAATATTCAGCTGGATATATCAAGATTTTCGGTCTCGACTCGTTCAACGGTAGCAAAAGATCGAGCAACGGAACCGTGTAAGGCAGACTTATGTAAAGAATGAATGGCACTGCTGCAAATACTAAAGTTTCTTATAAAAAAATTCGATTAGGTCTATATACTTGGAGAACTTACTCGCGTATCCCACTATGAGCTTCCTCGCATATTCAGCGTGCATCTCCAAAATTCTCCTCTCAGATTCACTTTTCACCTCGTCCCAATCTCGTTGAATCCAACCGAGTAACATCTTCACCTGAGCAATTGCGTTTATTCGTGAATCCGTATTTTCAACAGTTTCACACTAGACCTTTACATGATTCGCTTTCAATATAATACCGATCCCTTTCATGGTGACCATTAAGGAACCCACCACCGTGGGCATACTCTCGAGAATACTGTCTAAATCGTCCCGCACTTCCACGATGTACACGATCTAATGAGATTTTGTTAGTCAATAGTGATATTGATGAAAGCGTACTAACAATAAGTAAGTAGTTAAACAGAAATAAAGTAGTAAACAGAAATACAGTCCACGAGCTTTCTATGAGTACCTGAGGCATGCAAAGGCCTATCAATCCGAATATCGAAAATCCCATAAAGATACTCTTTGACAGTGGTGTCTGTGTCGGCCAGACGCCTATCGCTGTTAAGAGAATCTTGTTGACTCTAAAGTTAGGATTATCGAAGAAATCCATGATGCGACCGACGGTTGAGGAAGTACTGAGGTGAATTCACCTCGATCGACTACCTTGTAGACTACGTTGAACTATAAATTCTCTTTGAAGGTGGTTTAGCGCTTTCAAATACAATCTCTACCTAAAATGTCTACTTACGTAACCGTAAAATATACTGTGAAGGAGCATATTGTTAGCAACAGTATCCCTCGAAAAGACATTCTATTTAGAATCATTAATCAAAGCTTCTCTTTGATGACTCATCGATCCTAACGTCCGGTACTGCGCTGAGGGTGGTGTACTCGATAAATAATAAATTATCCGGGATAAATGTTTCTCTACGCTTCGTCTGAAAATATTTTCTCAATAATATTCATCATTCGCATGTATTTCTTGGAGATTGCAGTATCGTGGATTATTTCAAGAGAGAGAAAGAGAAAGATAAGTGTGAATTGTTGGATAGAGGTTTGAAAATGTGATCGAATCGTGTGTGTTTTAAAACTTTTTATTTAAAGTGAGCACTATACGTTAACGTTATCTTATCCTTTTTTATCATCGTTACATTTTTTATGTTTTTTTTTTCGTATTCTTACGCCAAATTGATGCACTCGATAAATAAGAAATTATCCGGAATAAATGTTTCTCTGCGCTTCGTTTGAAAATATTTCTACAATAATATTCATCATTCGCATGTGTTTCTTGGGGATTGAAGTGTCGTGGATTATTTCAAGAGAGAGGAAGAAAAAGATAAGTGTGAATTGTAGGATAGAGGTTTGAAAATGCGATCGAAGCGTGTCTGTTTTAATTTAAAACTTTTTATTCAATTTTAATTTATTACGAGCACTATACGTTAACATTGTCTTAAGTCATGTCGTCTTTATTTCGAATGGAAGTCATCACTGTACAGTACGACAGGGACGTTCTGGTCACCTTGGAAAACACAGCAGACCATCAATTTTATTCCTCCATACGATCTCACTTACCAATGATGTCATCAGAAGATTCCACTTTTCTTACCTTACTAAAAATCTCCAAATCGATGACAAATAATCCAGGTACCTTCACTCTGCACGGTGTCTCGCTTCTCATCATCATTTGCAACATTAATCCTTTCACTCTCGGAGACGAGTCGTACCACGGACCATTGAATCTGAAAGATCCAATGAAATGTGAATATTTCGAACTTCCTCGAGTAATCGCACGATTTCACGAGATTTCCAACGAATAGAACGGTGAGTACGATCAAAAGTCTGTATTTGAAAGGTGCAGTTAGTGATACATGGAATGAGTACGGAGTTCGAGACAATGAGAATGAAGTAAGAAAGAATCCATTCGACGCGACAATAGTCGTCCACGTTGCTTCCGACGATTCCTCGAGAAAGCTCGAGATTTCCAACTCCTCGATTTAATCTGCTTCGCATTCGTTTCTCCTCTTCGTAATCTCCCGATATTATCTGAAATCTCAGGATGATTAGAGAAATTAATCGTTCGAGAAAGACGAGGGCACGATTACGATAACTTAGGCGCCGTGTCGACTTTAACTGGTTTTAACGAGTGCGCTTGTAGCTTGCGTGTTTCTTTCTTTTAACCTTTTTGCTAAGCATCTCGTAAACGAAGGCAGTTAACTCTATAGTACGTGTATAATGTTTTTTTTTTGGCATAAAAAACACTACCAGAGACTGCAGTTGACCATGCGAACAACAATCTAGACAGACTTGTGGAATAAATGCTCTTCGGTATTTTCGTGAATCGGTATAAAGTTTCTTTCTCTTAACCTTTTTGCTAAACATCTCGTAAACGAAAGCATTTAGCTCTATAGTACGTGTATAATGTTTTGTTCAGCACAAAAAATATTACCAGAGACTGCAGTTGACCATACGAACAGCAATCTAGACAGACTTGTGGAATAAATGCTCTTCCGTATTTTCGTGAATCGATAAGGTGAGTTGGGGTAAAAGCACCCTCGGGGTAAGTGCGCCGCGCGCCGTCGAGACGCAATTTTCTAAAGTATGGTTTTTTCTATTATTTATTTTTTATTTATTTTAAATGACTGTATAGTATGGCGAGCTGAAGCAAATGCACACACGAAAATTCGAAATCTGTGTTTACTCTCCTTCCACAGGCTTCAAAATTTGTATGCAAAATAAAAACTTTGGCAACATGACTTTCAACTGTACTTTACAGATGCATAAGATAATTTAAAAAAAATAAAAATTAGAAAAAAGCATACTTTAGAAAATTTCGTCTTGACGGCGCACTTACCCCGACGCTGCACTTACCCCAACTCACTTTATAAAGTTTCTTTCTTTTAAACTTTTTGCTGAACATCTCGTAAACGAAAGCAGTTAACTCTATATTACGTGTATAATGTTTAGTTTGGCATAAAAAATACTACCAGAGACTGCAGTTGACCATGCGAACAACAATCTAGACAGACTTGTGGAATAAATGCTCTTCGGTATTTTCGTGAATCGGTATAAAGTTTCTTTCTCTTAACCTTTTTGCTAAACATCTCGTAAACGAAAGCAGTTAGCTCTATAGTAAAAAATGCTACGAGAAATTGTATTTAAATTATTAAATTAAAGCGCCTAAGTTATCATAGTCTCCAAAAGACGAGCTTTCCAAAAGGGCGAAATTGTTATCTTACTGCTACTACGTGCTTACACTTACGCTGCCGTACGGATCTCACTACTGTGATCTACGAGGCCCTGTCCGATCCAACTGTTCACGAAGAGTCGAAGCAGTTGACCGATCGCAACGAAAACGTACTTTGCCACTTCCGACATTCGGCCCATGCGAATGACAATCTAGACAAACTTGTGGAATAAATGCTCTTTCGAACTTTCGTGAATCGATATAAACCATGTAGAACATGAGGACCAGATCGAAAAGAATCTAGAATTTTTTTCGATACATATTCTGCGTAAACTACCAGATCTCACCATAATGCACGCAGCACTCTGCAGCAAAATTCCTAAACTGATGTCGACGAAGAAAAATAGGGTGAACGTCGATGCAATTAATTCAGCGAATCTGAATTACAAATGAAATTCACGTAATACATCTTGTTTTCTTTTTTTATAGTCACGCTCGTAGAATGACGTACTCTATTGCCCTCTTGTGAAGCTTAATGCATCGAACCACGTGGTAGTACTCTTCGTCGTTGAATTCACTTTGGGATGAATCGTCGGTAGAAATTTTCCGAACATATTGCGCCGTGTGTTCCAGTCGATAACTAAAGAAAAATATAGTTTTAACACTATCCATACCACGACCGGTCAAATGACAGTTTTTAAAATTTCGTTTAGAATTTCCTATATACAACGTAATTGCATCGCTTTTAATTTTCACAACTTTTCCTAAAATATTGGAAAATGTAATATACGTAAATTTGAGAAAAACTCGTGAAATTTAAAGGCGATGCAATTACGTTGTATATAGAAAATTCTAATCAAAATGTTGAAAGTTCTCATTTGACCGATCGGTAGGAATAGTAGTAATGTAATTGGTCTGTCTCAGAACTTTTCATATAAAATTAATTTCTATATGAAATTTTCTCTCTCGTCTTCAATGCTTTACTTGCAGATTATTACGTTTTTCCACACGAAGTCTATTCACTTACCTCAATCTTGAGAACATACCACAAACGTGTGCCATCACCATGATATAAGTCGTGTCGGCACTTGCAATTATTATTAGAGCAACAGTAGCTCCGATATATTGTTGCACGAGAAACATTAAGTGATAATCGTCCTTGTTGACGAAATATTCCGCCGGATAAACGTATTTTCGCATCCTCGATTGATTGAGGGGCACGAGAATGTCGAGCAGCACGGTGCTGAATGGCATAGTTGAATAAATCATGAAGGAACCGGTCGAGAAAACTGAGAAGAAATTTTTTGTAGTGTTCACACGAAATCTCTTACTCCAGATCTACATTAATTTGAAAATTCTTGAGAGAGTGAAGCATTCTCTTACGCGTATAACCCACGGTTAATTTACGACCGTATTCTCCGTATTTCTTCAAAATGTCCAATTCGGATTTTAACGTAACATCCTCCCAATCACTCTGCATTCGATCGAGAAGGATCTTGAGCTACACATGTAAAAAAAAAATTTCAAGCTAAACAACGTTCAATCAACGTTTCAATTTTTTTTTTTCACGTAATTCCTTCACTCACCTCACTCGACTTTGACAATAATGTGATAATTTTCGCCGTGGCCATTGTAGCACCCACCAATGTCGGTACAGACTCGAACATGTTATCGAAATCGTTCAAGACTTCGAGCATGTAAAGAATCTAATGGTAGACGATAAATAGAAAAGACAAATTTCAAACTTCATGAACTTGATTAACACTATTCCTACCGACCGGTCAAATGACCGTTTTTAAAATTTCCATTAAAATTTCCTATATACAATGTAATCGCATCGCCTTTAAACTTCGCGGCTTTTTCAAAAATATACGTATAATACATTTTTCAATATTTTAGATAAAGTCGTGAAATTTAAAGGCGATGCAATTACATTGTACATAGGAAATTCTAATCGAAATTTTAAAAACGTTCATTTGACCGATCGTGGTAGGGGTTGTGTTAATCCACAGTTAACTACACTAACCATAAATAGTATTAAATTTGTATTTAGTAAAAAAAACACAAACACTATGATTATCGATTTTAACACTAGATTGACCGAACATTTTTTATAAACACGATTTCCCATTTGAATCAGTCAAATTGACTGGTTTCGGTCAATCTAGTGTTAATAAATCTATCAAATTAAGAACACTCAAATAAATTTGGAGCATGGAATAAAACTTCCAAACTCTTTATCTCCCCCTGAAGAAAATTCGTAAAATACCTGAGGTATGTAAAAGCTGCCTAAACCGAGAAGACTACCGAACAAGAACAAGTGTCTTGATATCGAAGTTTGATACGGCCATGTGCCAACCGACACCAAAAGTAACTTATTGACTCTGAAGTAAGAACGATCGAATAAGCTCATCTTTTCACCACGATGGTCGGCGGGACTGTGCTGTTAGATGCGATCGGCCGAACGTCGATTTCCTTCCGTCCTTATTAGCCATTCTCTTTAATGTTTCCATCTACTTTAGGCATATTTAAGAAGCATCCTTGTTACGCGACTCGACGTTGCAAATATTCGTTGCACCAAATAAAAAGAGAATCGTTAATTACAGTAGACAGAGTACTTTGAATATTCTCCTCTTTAAATCGGATTACCTTAAGATGTGAAAGTCTCTTAGATTTTAACTATTCTTTCTATACGTGCTGCTTATGTTTAAGCAACGTTGCGTGTGTACTTTATTTCATATCCAGAGAGTTCCTCTCAGTATTCAGTATTGATTCGTGTTTCATATTTGCCGCACGCTTGGTTCAATGGTGAATCGAAAGAGTGAAGATGCACTTTGAAGATAGTATTTCTTTACTACGGAGAGGGAGATGTGTCCACGGTAAAGTAATGTTAGAAATTGAGAAAAATCGGTGAAACTTTATTTGTGTTTCTTTTTCGTACAACTACATCCCAATTAGTTCACGTTATAGGACCTTTATCGCGAATGGAAGTCATTACTGTGCAATACGAGAGGGATGTTCTTGTAACCTTAAACAGTCGTGGAATAATTATAAGAGATTAGTAAAAATTTCTGTGTACTTCCGATTGGCAATTTTACCTTGCTGAATATCTCGAGATCAATGACAAATAAACCGGGGACCTTCACTCTGCACGGTGTCTCGCTTCTCATCATTATTTGTAACATCAGTTTCTTCGTTCTCATCGATACATCGTACCACGGGCCATTGTACCTAGAACGTCGAATAAAAATAAGCAGCTTTCTATTAAGAATTAATAATAATCGTTAAGAAAAGAATGAAAAATCGTGAGGAAAATTCGATACGTATATTTCGAAAATGCTAAGAGAATAATTTATGGATTATTAAATCTCGTGTATTGTAAAGGACGAAATTAAAACTGAAGGAGTTTCTCTGCTCCTGCATCGAAACTTTGGCATCTTATTAGTGAAATATAACCGGATTATAAAAATCGCATAAGGCTATTAAAAATCTTTAGGTTTCTTCCTTTTTCTTCTTTTGCTCGCTTGTCAACTCCGTCATCTGCAAATCGATGGAAAAATCGACAAACGAAATCTTTCGTTAAAGCTTCTATTATCATGCGCTTGTAATAATTCGCTTACACTTACGCAGCCGCGCGGACGTCGATACTGTGCTCCACCAATTCTTGTCCAATCCAGCTGTTGACAAAGAGGCGAAGACATTGGCCCAATGAGACGAAAATGTACTTTATCAGTTCCGATGTTCGACCCATTCCAACGACGATCTGCGAAGAATTGAATTTTATTGACCGTTTATTTTGAAAGCGGTGTAAGTCCATTACAAAAAAAAAATTAACTAGTTATAAATAAAACGGAGCAAGTTTTCTGTCTTCTCTGATATATGGACCGTTTATTTGGAAAGTGGTGTAGGTCCATTAAAAAAAAACTAAAAGAATTAACTAGTTATAAATAAAACGGAACAAGTTTTCTGTCTTCTCTTAAATATGGACCATTTATTTTGCAAGTGGTATAAGTCAATTTTTTTAAAACAAACGAGATATCACATAATGTGTGATTAATTTAGTGTAATCTTTTTATTTATGAGTTAATCTTCTTTTTTAAATGGACTTATACCACTTTGAAAATAAACAGTCCGTATCTTTTATGAAAGGTGGTAGGAATGGTCGCACCATTATGCACGAGGTACTTTGCAGAAGTATCCCCAAGCCGATGTCCACGAGGAAGCATAGAGTGAACGTCGACGCGACCAACTCCGCGAATCTGTTTCCAATAAGGGAATTTGTTTCATTTCTTCGAAGTCTTATCTCCAGATGCAATTTTTCTCTTCTGTCGGTCCATTATCCTACTTACTCTATCGTCTTCTTGTGCAGTTGAATGCACCGCACCATGTGGCCGTATTCTTCCTCGTTACATTCGGAACTGCATTCGATGGAAGTACATGCTGTATATTGTGCCATGTGCTCTAAACGATAACTGCAGAGAAGACGAAGAAGTCTCTTATTCAATACTGCAATCGATATCATTTCACAAAATCCGCTTTGTGTCTTTCCAATGTGGATTTTTCGATGCATACGTGGCTTTTAATTAATCTACACGAAAACTAAACTTCTCTCACCTGAGTCGTGAGAACATTCCACAAATATGTGCCATGATCATGATGTACGTGGTATCCGCACTAGCAAGAATAATCAAGGCAATGATACTTCCAATGTACTGTTGCACCAAGAAAGCATAATGATAACTGCCCAATTCCATAAAATACTGCGCCGGATAAACCAACTTTTTCGTTCTCGATTCATTCAAGGGTAGGAAAAAATCGAGCACCGGTATGGTGAATGGTACCGTTGCGTAAACGATGAACGAACCGGTGGATAACACTGAAATATACATTTTGTTTGTCAATTTAAATATTCACACTTACAATTAAATACTCTGTTTCGCAAAATAACATTAAAAGAAAATTAGAATTAAATACTCTGTTTCTCAAAATAACATTAAAAGAAAATTAGAATTGAATACTCTGTTTCTCAAAGTAACATTAAAAGGAAATTAGAATTGAATACTCTGTTTCTCAAAATAACATTAAAAGAAAATTAGAATTGAATACTCTGTTTCTCAAAATAACATTAAAAGAAGATTAGAATTAAATACTCTGTTTCTCAAAATAACATTAAAAGAAGATTAGAATTAAATACTCTGTTTCTCAAAATAACATTAAAAGAAAATTAGAATTGAATACTCTGTTTCTCGAAATAATATTAAAAAAAAAATCAGTATTGATTAACGATTCTTTCTTACACGCATAACCGAGGGTCAGCTTTCGTCCGTATTCGCCGTATTTCTTCAAAATATCCAATTCAGATTCGACACTAACGTCCTCCCAATCGTGCTGTATTTGATCCAGCATATCTTTCACCTGGCACGAGAAGCAACAAGTGAACGACTTGATACTCCCGATAGAAATATTCACAGTCCACTCACCACTTCCGATTTACTTAACATCGTAACTACTTTCGTAGTTACCATTGTACCGCCGACTAGTGTCGGTAGAGCCTCGAATATATTGTCGACATCGTCTAACACCTCGGGCAAATACAATACCTAGTGATGAGCGTGAAATTAAATCAAATATTTTTCTACTCAAAGTCTGTCATTGAAAGATTCACGAAAAATGCACAATCTCATTCACGGTCATTTGAAACTAAAATTATTCGCACAAAGTTCATCGTTCGATTAAAAAAAAAAAGTAGATGAAGTAAGTCAACCTTCAGTGAATCTGATGATATGTAAGGTCAGTTGGAGCAAGTGCAGCCTCGGGGTCAGTGTTCTAAAGGGCGGAAAAAAAACATGAAAAATTTGAAAAAACCGGTTTTTTTCGGTTTTTTTCCATGGTTTTTTTCACGAAATGTATTTTTCCTGCTTTTTTAGAACACTGCTCGGGGTAAGTGCGCCGTCGAGACGAAATTTTCTAAAGTATGGTTTTTTCTATTATCTATTTTTTATTTTTTCTTAAATAACTGTATACTAAGGTGAGCTGGGGCAAGTGCACACACGAAAAATCGAAATTTGTGTTTACTGTCCTTCCCAAGCTTCAAAATTTTTATGGAAAATAGAAACTTCGACAACATGACTTTCAACTGTACTTTATAGATGCACAAGGTCATTTAAGAAAAATAGAAAATAAATAATAGAAAAAACCGTACTTTAGAAAATTTCGTCTCGAGGCTGAACTTACCCCAACTCACCTTATATCGTTACATTTCAATTTGTGACGTTGCATCGCACGAAAGAATAACTAGTACCGCGCATTCTGTTAAATAAATACCGTTTACCGTAGTTTATTCTTTTATCGAGCTTTGGCCTTCCCGAAGAAAATATCGTTATAAATCTTAGGAATGTTCGAGAAAAATGCACGAGTACCTGTGGAACGTAGAAAATGCACAAACCAAGAAGTCCTACAGCCAAGAAGAAAATCCTCGTCCATCTACTATGGTAGGGCCAAAATCCAACGGACAGCAGAAGTAGCTTATTGACTTTGAAGTAACGACAATCGAACAGGCTCATCTTTTCACTCGAAGGGTCGTGACTGCACTAGACCGTGTAAATTTCTATCTTTACTGATTTCGTTCCCTCTCCTCATTAGGCATTCCCTTTAACGCTTTCCGGGCTTTGTACATATTTGTAAGGTGCCCTTGTCTTATTTATAAATCGTGAATAGACTCGTGGAGACGAATGAAAAGAGAATTGACAATTATTGCAACCGTCGTGGATGAGAGTTACATAGATGAAACGATACAATTTTAGAGAACACGTGCACAAATGAAAGTTCTTTGATTTAAAGCAGGTACTTGTGCGGTCCTGGTGTTTCGAATAATCGTGCAGTTTACTGGAAAGAGAGAATGCTCGATGGCAGAACAAGATTGATCGAGTGAGTAACACGAAGTCTCCATATGAAAGTAGAATTATAAGAGTTTTTGTAAATGAAACTTGAGCTCTTATGACTAGAGCCATCGTGAATGAGAGTTGCATAGGTGAAACGAGACAATTTTAGAGGACACGTGTACGAATGAAAGTTCTTTGGTTTAAAGCAGGTACTTGTGCGGTCCTGGAGTTTCGAATAATCGTGCAGTTTACTGGAAAGAGAGAATGCTCGATGGCAGAACAAGATTGATCGAGTGAGTAACACGAAGTCTCCATATTAAAATAGAATTATAAGCATTTTTGTAAATGAAATTTATCCTTTTATGAGGTCTGGATCGTACGAAGATTCATATAAGAAAAAAAATCTCTCCTTCCACAGGCAATTAATTGGCATATTAAATTTCATTTATTATTAAATATCTCCTTAAAGTACGTGCATTATCTGCGCCGAATTTTTGTAAATGGAACTTGACCTTTTATGAGGTCTGGATCGTACGAAGATTCATTTTAAAAAAGAGAAAGAATATGCAATTAATTAGCATATTAAATTTCATTTATTATTGAATATCTCCTTAAAGTACGTGCATTATCTGCGCCGAATTTTTGTAAATGAAACTTGACCTTTTACGAGGTCTGGATCGTACGAAGATTCATTTAAAAAAAAGAAGAGAATATGCAATTAATTGGCATGTTAAATTTTATTTATTATTCAATATCTCCTTAAGATACGTGCATTCTCTGCACCGATGATTATTATATCAATGTTGTAATAACGAAGTATGCGATATACGAGTGATATTTCTCGAGAGGTGAGCTTTATGCAGCAGCTCGTACTCGAGTACCGTTATCCAAAAGTTTCTGACCGAAGGAACCGTTCAAAAAAATTCGCTGTCTCAATCCTGTAAGGGTGATGGAATATTTCCAGGTCTCTGCCATATTTCGGACGACGCGTACCACGATCTGAATAATGGTCGATCAAAAAAACGAACCTGTTAACGTCACAGAGAAGCTTGGAAATGAAAAAAAAAACATATACATAAAAATATATAAATAAGTAACCGATTCTTACGAATTTCTAGATCTTGATACGAGGAACGAGGTGATAGAAAAAATATCCATCGAGCTTTCTGAAAAATCGATAATATTCTCCGTCTGCGAGAGAACGGTTCACCGTAAAGTAGATTCCCAAAATTCGTGCGTTTCATCGAAGATGTAATAACGGAAGCGGAAGAAATAGTGAATCTTTATTCGTGTCTCGTTATACTACATTCGTGTTAGTTCACGTGATAGGATCTTTATCGCGAATGGACGTCATTACCGTGCAATACGACAGAGACGTTCTCGTAACCTTAAAGGGTCATAAAGTAATTATAAGAAATTAATGCAGATTTCACTTTCGTTTCCGATTTACCATTACCTTGCTGAATATTTCGAGATCGATGACAAACAATCCGGGAACCTTTATTCTACACGGTGTTTCCGTTCTCATCATTATTTGCAACATCAGCTTCTTCGTTCTGGTCGACGAATGGTACCACGGACTATTATAACTAGAACAATGAATTAAAATCAATTATCTTCACCTTCAACTTCGTTATCTAGAACTCGACGAAAAGAAACCTTGATGCAACTTTTTAAATATTATTATTATTATTGAAATGCAAGTGCCTCGTATTACAATAATTCCCTTAAACTTACGCCGCGGCACAGACCTCGATACTGTGGTCGACCAATTCCTGTCCGATCCAACTGTTGACGAAGAGACGAAGGCATTGGCCCAATGCCACGAAAATGAATTTTATCAGCTCCGACGTACGACCCTTTCGAATGACGATCTACGCATACGTAGAAAAGATAAATATAAAGATGCACAAGTCAATTTTACAACAATCATATAGAGAACAATTTCCATTCTATTTCACGAGTATGATTTTCCTTAACCCCTTGCCTTACGATTTAATTTCCAATTGTGCGTGCCTAAAGCGAATGAGTAACTGAATGTCGTGCCTCTATAATGTCTCTGTGACATTTGCTTATATTTGGCACGGTACACTGAGAGAAAAAAAATGGTTGGGTTTACTATAATCTCACTATATTTTATAGTTAAATTTGGCTTCAGACATATTTTTATAGTTCACTTAACAATACAAAATATAGTAGAATGAACGATTTATACAAATGGTTATATTATTAAATATTATCTTTGTTCTTGTTGCCATATGTATAGTAAAGTGTGCTATGTGAATATAGTTAGTTCTATCACCATGTATGAAATATTCTGGTAATATTAACTATATAAAATAGTTACTTTTCTTACCATTATATATTTTCAACCATATTATATTTTTAGTTGAAATAACCATAATTTTTGGTAAAAACATAATATAATTTGTTATACTATGCGTCTATCGTAATTATTACCCACATTATGGTAACATATTTACCATAAATATGATATTTCCAACTATAATTTTGTTACTATGCCATTATAGTTAGATATATCATATATTTTTCTCTCATTGTCAGTCTAGACTTACGACGTCTCTGAGACGACTTATAGCGAATTCGATTGGATGCACTAGTGCACACTAGTGCGTACTGAGTGCGCCCTCTTTCAGTGTTTAGTATTCGATTGGCTCACACTCGACTGGTTCAGGATTTACCGCGTGTTCGATTGGTAGTGCACCGAAGACGAGTACTAGTAAAAACGTGTTCGATTGAGCTGCACTACCCTAGTTCAGTGATACTTATAGCGAATTCGGTCGGTTTACACTGACACTGAACTCGTGTTGCACTAAACAGCACGAGTGTTGCACTAGGTCTGGCTTACACTACACTGAACCAATATCGCCCTGAACCGTACGAGTGCTGCACTAGATTGGGGCAACATTATATTGAACAAAGTTAGAAAGATTTTTCAATAAGGCTTCTTCAATATACGTTAACAATTTTTTGTAATATAAATTTACTTACCTCATTATTTGAATATTCGTTTATAACATCTAAGTAATTACTAATCTTCAGTCTTTTACTTCTTGTAACATAATTTTAGAAAATTCCCCTCCTCATCACTACTACTGCTCTCTAATATTTCATTTAAAACTATACATTTTTTGTACACATTTTAAATTTTCCGCCACTTGAAACTGGTGTACCAGACTGCACTGTCAAAATTGGCGGTGTAATAAATTGTGCACTCGTGCAATTTGTTTTGTGCAACCGAACACGAGATCAAGGCTACACAGAATTAGTGCAATACTCATCGAATACGGCATAGGATCTGCACTATAATAGTGCAATACAACCGAATACGATGAGTGCAACCACTGGAAGAAAGGGAATTGATTGAACACGCTGCACTGGGAAAGTTTGTACTCAGTGTACACCAGTGCAGACGATCGAATTCGCTATTATAGGTTCGGTTGAGGCGCACTACACGAGTACGAAACGCACTGAACTGCACTGACATTTTTCATCAGGCGGTTCAGCGCATACATGCAAAATTGATAGTAATATATAGATATGGTAGCTAAAATATTATTATTAGACGAACTGCTTGATAATTCAAGCAGTTCCAGCGATGAGATCATGGCAGTATTAAAGCAAGGTGAAAATAAGAAAATTCCAAAAGTTGCAAATATGATAGAAATCGGGAATGAATATTCTGATAAAGAGGTATGTTGTCTTATACGTAATTTCAACTTAATTGTAAATATTTATTAAATTATTTCAGATTTGAAATATTATTTGTTTATATTGGATTTTGGCTTTCGCCAATACCACGCGATTAGGGTTGGTTACCAGTTGCACTGAGTTGGATAACCGAACCCAGGTTAGTGCAAATACCCTCACTCGGTTCAGTATAAAAATACGCACTCCGAGCACGTGCGCCTAGTAATGAAAAGTTACTAGACACTGGAGCGGAGCGAGTGCACGTCAACCGAATTCGCTATTATTCATGTTTGGCCCGGTAGACTTACGACGTCTCTGAGGCGTCATTGTAAGCTAAGGGGTTAAGGAAGGTAAAAATTCGAAGAGAGACTGCACTCCGAGTGAGAAAACGCGATATCTCTAATATCTTCCATATCTCGTAAAACCGATAGTGTGTTTGCACCATTATGCACGAGGCACTTTGCAGCAGTATCCCCAAGCTGATGTCGACGAAGAAAAATAAGGTAAAGGTCGATGCGACGAACTCCGCGAATCTGTACACATCCAATAAGGGAATTTATTTCCAGCGAGGTTTTACATACAAATTGTAATACTCTCTTAAACGTCTGTAACACGTACGCTATTGTCTTTTTGTGCAATTGGATGCATCGTACCATATGATAATACTCCTCCTCGTCCAAGTTACGTTTAGAATTGCATTCGATGGAATTGCATTTCGTATACTGTGCCATGTGCTCTAAACGATAACTGTAAAGGAAAATAAGAAAAAAGTATTGCGCTCGTATCATAAACAATATCTCTTCTCTCAGAAACAATCCTTTCGTAGTATCCTGTTGTGTATTTTCATTTTAAAATTGAATTTGCTTTTTCTATTCGAATTGCTCTGATAATTATTTGAGCCATTTATTTTGAAAGTGGCCAAACTCCATTTTTTTAAAAAAATAAGATATCACATAATTTGTGAATAATTTAGTGCAATAATTTATTGTTGTGTGATATCTCATTTTTTAAAAACAAATAGTCGTAAGCCACTTTCAAAATAAACGGCTCATTTGTATGAACGAGAAAGTAATATTCCAGAATATTTATATTCATAGAGTTATATTTATATTTATTGATTTATATTCATTGCAAAATTGTAAAAATCCACTCGTCTTACCTCAATCGTGAGAACATCCCACATATATGCGACATGACCATAATATAAGTGGTGTCCGCACTCGCAATTATAATCAAGGAAATGATACTACCGACGTATTGTTGCACCAAAATCGCGTAATAATAATTGCCGAACTCCGTGAAATATTCTCCCGGATAAACCAATTTCCTCGTTCTCGAGTGATTCAACGACAGCAAAAAATCGAACACTGGTATGGTGAATGGCACTGTTATGTAAACCATAAATGAACCAGTGGATAGCACTGAAATAACGCATTTCAACGATTAATACCTTCACGTTTCTCAATCTGAAACTGTATACTCAATGTCACACGAATTCCAATATCTCTCCAAAGTTTCTTCTGCAACATGAACCTATAATTGTAAGGTGAGTTGGGGTAAGCGCAGCCTCAGGGTAAGTGCGCCGTCGAGACGAAATTTTCTAAAGTATGCTTTCTTCTATTATTTATTTTTTATTCTTTTATACAAAGTAAGGTGAGCTGATGCAAGTGCATACGGGAAAATTCGAAATTAGTGTTTACTCTCGATCCGCAAGCTTCAAAATTTGTATGCAAAATAGAAACTTTGGCAACATGATTTTCAACTGTACTTTATAGATGCATAAGGTTGTTTAAAAAAAAATAGAAAATAAATAATAAAGAAAACCATACTTCAGAAAATTTCGTCTCGACGGCGCACCTATCCCGAGGCTGCAATTACCCCAACTCACCTTACGTATAATTGTTTCTTACACGCATAACCAAGAGTCAATTTACGACTGTATTCTCCGTATCTCTTCAAAATCTCTAATTCGGATTCCAAAGTAACAGCCTCCCAATCGTTTCTTATTTGATCCAGCATATCCTTCATCTGAAGCAAGAAGCAACAGGTGAAGACCTGATTCTCTCGATGGAGGTACTCAAGGTTCACTCACCACTTCAGATTTACTTAACATCGTGATGACCTTTGCTGTTACCATCGTGCCACCGACAAAAGTCGGTAGAGACTCGAACACGTTGTCGAAGTCGTCGAGAACTTCGGGTAAATACAAAACCTGGACAGTAAATTAAAATACTCAATATGTGTATTCAATATCTAATTATAAACTACCATAAAATTATTCGATTACGTTTGACTCGTTTTCTAAAAAATCACTGGCAGTTGGTAAATTAACCCTTTAACTGTATAACTTCGTTTCTCTGCCTGTTTAATTATTTTTCAGTGAAACCCATTGAATCTTTATTTTCCCTTCTTCAGGAAAAAAAAAGTTACAGTTGATTCATTGAATGATAATACAAATTGTAATTTTTTTTTATGTTTATGTCGACTATACTCGACATTGTGCGAAAAATTGTCGTTTCGTCGTGACGAGTAAAAGCTCATTACTCGAGTTAAAGGGTTAAAATCTTACGAATACTAGAAGAAAATAGGCACGTACCTGAGGAACGTAGAAGAGCCCCAAACCAACGAGGCCTATGGCCAAGAAAAAGCTTCTCGTCAATTTACTGTGGTAGGGCCAGAGCCCGACTGACAAAAGAAGCATCTTGTTCACTATAAAGTAACGACAATCGAACAAACCCATGCTTTCACGGGACAGTGGTCGAGAGAAGTGCACTAAAAACCAGTCGTCGTTTCTCGTCGATCTTGACTTCGTTCTCGTCTCATTACGCATTCTCTTGGACACTACCGTGGCACGGAACATAATTGAAAGCTGTCCTAATTCATATTAATGAACCAGAGGGATTCACACGCGAAAATGGACAAAAAGAGAATCGTCGTATGCAATCGTGAATTTTACTGTGCTTAGAATCAGAAGGAAAGATCCTATTTTAAAATCTTTATCCTCCTTCTCAACACTCTGAGCATACTTTGTTTCGTGGTCTTTCTCTTATAAGATATTCTACTTGTTGTTAGTACCTCGCGTGCTCGAAACTTTACCTATCCTTCGATTTAAACTACATTTATCCCCACATACGTAAATCAGGGTACTTTCATAGAAGATTCACTGTTTCTCATGATTTCGAACTGTCCAATAATCCTGCAGCAAAGAAATATACAATTGTAAAGAGTTTCGTGAACCATACTTGAAATTTACACAAGACACATTTTGTGCCAAATGCATTTTAATTCAAAAAATAATAATAATGGGATGTTAATTTGCAGAATCGAGTGAAAGTCGGAGTAGAGTATGACGTTAATTTACGTTTATTTTTTCTTAAGGTATTCCTTAAGATATTTGCTGTAGTCGCAGCAGTGAATATTATTATGAATATAGTTGTGTCAAATGCATTTTGATTAAAAAAATAAGAATAATAGGATGTTAATTTGCAGAATCGAGTGAAAGTCGGAATAGAGTACCTATGACGTTAATTTACATTTATTTTTTCTTAAGATATTTCTTAAGGTATTTGCAGTAGTCGCGGCAGTGAATATAATTATGAATATAGTTGTGTCAAATGCATTTTGATTAAAAAAATAGCAATAATGGGATGTTAATTTGCAGAATCGAGTGAAAGTCGGAGTAGAGTATGACGTTAATTTACGTTTATTTTTTCTTAAGGTATTCCTTAAGGTATTTGCAGTAATCGCGGCAGTGATTATCATTATGAATATAGTAAAATAAATCATAATAATGAAGTAGAGTGACATGGGAGTAAGACTCGTTGAATGATGAGAGTATTAGGCGCCGATCCGAATTTGAGCATCGTGATCCGAAGGCCTTTCACCGAGGCAACTGTTCAAAAAGTGTAGTAGGCTCAATTGCGTGACGATGATCGTACGTTTCCAGGTCTCTGCAACATTTTGATCCACGCGTTCCACGATTTGAATAAGGCTTGATAAGAAACAAACCTATTATCGTCGAAACGTGCAATAATATGAAATAAAGAAAATATTTAAAAATCAATAGCTTACACCTCTACAAACTTTCGTGTAATGATTTCGAGGAAAATGAATAAAAAAGAGTGAGAACCGTGGAATTTTCTCGGAATTTTAGAGTGCACCGTGCTTCTGAGGAAGTTTACAACAACGGTAAAATAAATAATATCGGAAACGCAAGAATCGTTGAAACTTTATTCGACTGAACTACACATCCATGTTAGCTCACGTTATAGGATCTTTATCGCGAATGGACGTCATTACCGTGCAATACGACAGAGACGTTCTCGTAACCTTAAAGAGTCATAAAGTAATTACAAGAAATTAATGCTGATTTTACTCTCGTTTCCGGTTTGTCATTACCTTGCTGAATATCTCGAGATCTATGACGAACAATCCGGGAACCTTTATTCTACAGGGTATTTCACTTCTCATCATTACCTGGAAAGTCAGTTTCTTCGTTCTCGTTGACATGTGGTACCACGGACTATTGTAACTAGAATGTTGAATAAGAATTAGTAACTCTCGATTTGGAAAGGAATATCGTGCGCGTCTCGTCACTTATTGTTAGCATAAAAGAGCATTCGCGAATAAACCAAATCACGTGTTTTGGTATTATTTTTCTTTTTTTTTTGCTTACACTTACGCTGCCGCACGGACCTCGATACTGTGATCCACCAATTCTTGTCCCATCCAACTGTTGACGAAAAGACGAATGCATTGGCCCAACGCGACGAAAGCAAATTTTATCAACTCCGACGTTCGACCCATTCCAATGACAATCTTTGGCAAAAAGTGTAGGAAGAGTAAAATTGTGATTGAATTGAGCTCGTTAAAATACTCGATAAAGAAATGCAATTGAATATATAAAACACTTTCCACTTTATATGTTAATTATAGTCAAACATTTCACAATTGTCTTTTGAATTAAGCAACGTAAAGTCTTTGACAGAAAACGTAGAAAGATTAAAATTGAAATTAAGATGAGCTCGTTACAATACTCGATAAAGGAATGCAATTGAATATAAAAAACACTTTCCACTTTATATGTTAATTATAGTCAAAAATTTCACAAATGTCTTTTGAATTAAGCAACGTA
This sequence comes from Tiphia femorata, assembly GCA_944319695.1. Classification (NCBI taxonomy): domain Eukaryota; kingdom Metazoa; phylum Arthropoda; class Insecta; order Hymenoptera; family Tiphiidae; genus Tiphia; species Tiphia femorata. Next base: position 8,375,023 of record OX090899.1, read on the forward strand.
AAGTCTTTGGCAGAAAACGTAGAAAGATTAAAATTGAAATTAAGATGAGCTCGTTAAAATACTCGATAAAGAAATGCAATTGAATATATAAAACACTTTCCACTTTATATGTTAATTATAATCAAACATTTCACAATTGTCTTTTGAATTAAGCAACGTAAAGTCTTTGACAGAAAACGTAGAAAGATTAAAATTGAAATTAAGATGAGCTCGTTACAATACTCGATAAAGGAATGCAATTGAATATAAAAAACACTTTCCACTTTATATGTTAATTATAGTCAAAAATTTCACAAATGTCTTTTGAATTAAGCAACGTAAAGTCTTTGGCAGAAAACGTAGAAAGATTAAAATTGAAATTAAGTTGAACTCATTGAAATGCTCGATAAAGGAATGCAATTGAATATAAAAAACATTTTTCATTTTTACATGTTAATTATAGTCAAATATTTCACAAATGCCTTTTGAATTAAGCAACGTAAAGTCTTTAGTAGAAAACGTAGAAAGATTAAAATTGTGATTGAATTGAGCTCGTTAAAATACTGGATAAAGGAATGCAATTGAATATAAAAAACATTTTTCATTTTTACATGTTAATTATAGTCAAACATTACACAAATGTCTTTTGAATTAAGCAAAGTAAGATTCTACGAGAAATCAAGACATTCTAAGCAAGATAACAATTTTTCTGACATCCATACTTTATCAAACTGATAGCAAGTAGTTGTACCATTATACACGAGGCACTTTGCAATAGTATTCCCAAGCTGATGTCGACGAAGAAAAACACAGTGAACGTGTCTGCGACCAACTCCGCGAATCTGCATCGTACAAGGAAATTCATTTCCACGAAACATCATTTCCACATACAATTATTTTTTTTCTGCCCATCCCTGGTCCTACGTACGCTATTGTTTTCTTATGCAATTCGATGCACCGCACCATGTGATAATATTTCTTCTCGTCTGTCGAATTACTTCCTACATACTGTGCCATGTGCTCCAAACGATAACTAAAATTTGCACGAAGAATGCTCCATTTATTTACTAAGTTCTCGAAGTGTAAAATGTTACAATAAACAAAATGTACAAATGTTACACATATCTCACCTCACGCGAGAAAACATTCCGCATATGTGTGTGATAATCATGATATAAGTGGTATCTGCACTCACGATCATAATCAAGGCAATGACTGTTGCAACATATTGTTGCATCATAATTGCGTAGTAATGATTTCCAATATCCATAAAATATTCGCCCGGATAAACCAATTTTCTAGTTCTCGAATGATTCGAGGATAATATTAAATCAAGCACCGGGACGGTGAATGGTACTGTTATGTAAACCACAATCGAACCAGTGGGTAAAGCTACAACATATAATTAAAAAATATTATTTTACCTATACTTGTGTACAGTTTAACACAATCTTGTATATTTGCGTATTTAGAAAATTTCCATTCTTCATTTAAGCTCTCGAAAAAATCTCACGTTTTTCTTTTTTTTTTTAACTAAATTCACGCGAAGGGATATGTTTAAAATTGACTTATCTATTAAAGATATTAAAAAGATATTAAAGATATTAAAAGTTGCTTCTCACTTGCATAGCCAAGAGTCAATTTACGTCCATATTCCCCGTATCTCTTCAATATATTCAATTCGGACTCCACGTTAACATCCTCCCAATCGTGTTGTATTTGATCGAGCATATCTTTCATCTGGTGCGAGAGGTAGAGAATGAACAATCGATTCACCCACTAGGGATATTCAAGTCACTCACCGCTTCGGATTTAGTTAGCATAGTGATAAGTTTTGCTGTTACAATCGTCCCACCGACAAACGTCGGTAAAGCCTCGAACATGTCGTCGAAATTATCCAGGACTTTCAGCAAATACAGAACCTAGACACGAAAGTCGTACTGAAGAAAAGATGATTTACAAAAATATTAATTTTATAAAATATACATTTCACAAAATATACATTTTACAAAGTATACATTTCACAAAATATTAATTTTACAAAATATACTTTTCACAAAATATTAATTTTATAAAATATACATTTCACAAAATATACATTTTACAAAGTATACATTTCACAAAATATTAATTTTACAAAATATACATTTCACAAAATATTAATTTTACAAAATATACATTTTACAAAACATTCATTTTACAAAATATTAATTTCACAAAATATACATTTTACAAAATAATCATTTTACAATTGTCGAATGCTACACACAAATACACGCGTACCTGAGGCACGTAGAAGAGACCCAAACAAATAATTTAATTTTACAAAATATACATTTTACAAAACATTCATTTTACAAAATATTAATTTCACAAAATATACAGTTTACAAAATAATCATTTTACAATTGTCGAATGCTACACACAAATACACGTGTACCTGAGGCACGTAGAAGAGACCCAAACCGAGGAGTCCTACGGTCAAGAAAAAATTCCTCGTTGATCTACTGTGATAGGGCCAGAGTCCAACTGACAGTAAAAGCAGCTTGTTGACTTTGAAGTAACGATAGTCGAACGGATTCATCTTTTCGTGGCAATGGTCGTGACTACACTGGAGCGCACCAATTTCCCTCGTTGCTGATTTCTCATTCGTCTCATTACGCATTCTCTTAGACGTCTCTTCTACGTCGATGATATAGTAAAAGCTTCCCTCCTCGTATTTATAAATCGTAAATGCACTCGTGAAAATCACTAGAAAGAGCATGGTCGATTAAAAGCTTCACTCGGATTCGTTAAGAGAATGGAACGATACAAGCTTAGAATTTTTCGTCCTCCCGTTTCCTCTCGAGTAAAGTTTCGGATTCTCTTGCGTATTGTGGGAAAGAGAATAGCCAATGGCAAAGCTAGTTTCACCAAGTCAGTAGGTTTACTAAACTTTGCGCGTAAATTTCCATATCAGTGGTTCTTGAACTTTTCAAAGTCACAGAACATGTCTGATTAGAAGGATAATTTGCGGAGCACCAAAATTATGAAGAGGATTCAGATCATATTTTTAAATGGTTGTTCAACCGTCGTGGTTATACGGAAAAAGTCGAAGTTTGTGCGTGCATATTTAGTAACTAAGTGTAATGTACATTGACGCCTTCTTAATTTATTTAAGAACACCGGTTAAAAACCACTGCTCTATATGAATTATATTTTAGTTTCTATTTAAACGAGTTTTCGCGTTTACTGAACCGTACTACCGTTTCAGTAGGATCGATTTATTAACCACTTGCGCTGGAAAGACGTGTCACGCACGTCGTAATGCTTTTGTCGCAGAATCGCCAACGACGTGGTATGCACGTCGTAATGCTATAAATTAGTTTAGAAAATATAAATCTTTTCTCCGATTTCTCTGAGGCATCGAACACTGCGTGACGCCTCCCAGCGAATTACACTGGACCGTTCTGGTACACACGTAGGTCAGTTTTTTGCCAGCGGAAGTGGTTAAACTAACAAAAAATAAATAGTTTGCACGATACGAAAGTTCTCAAGCTTATCAAAATTTCGTAGAATCGTGATGACAATTTTGTTGGTACGTTCTGCTCTCATCTCATCGATCAGCTCGAGTAAGCGAGATGGTGACCATCGCGATTAGTTTACGATTTCAATCGGTCACACGCTGACACTACTCTCGAAGATTAACCCTTTGACTGTTACAGGTGTATATGTGCGTCCGATGAAAGCCATCGATTTAGTCTATGGACGCAAATGCGCGTCCGGTGAAAGCCATCGATGGAGACTATGGATGCAAATACGCGTCTCGACGAAGGCTTTGGTTGTTTACTATGCTCTCATGTGTACGTTCGCTTTAAAACTTTAACATTGGTGACTAAACAGTATATATTGTTTATTTTGTTTCTTATTGATATTAAAAATCTTTGCCTTCAATTTGGAGTAGACATAGTAATAGTAATTGGATTCTGTATATTATAATATATTTAGTACACCATTTCAAGAAAAATCAAATTTTTAACCCTTTAACTGTTTAATTTTCTCTCGAAAAACTTTGTCCGCTCAATTAATTTTTTCAATGGAACCCATTGATTCTTTATTCGCCCTTCTCCATGAAAAAAAAATTACAGTTGATTCGTTGAATGATAATACGAATGTAATTACTTTTATCTTTATGTCGAGTATACTGGACATTATGCGAAAAATTGTCGTTTCGTCGTGGCGAGTATACTCGGCATAAAAATTAAAGAGTTAAAAGCAACACGATCCAAAGAGCCAACCAATTTCAAATTGAGCCTTCTCTAGAAAATCATCAATTTGTAGGCTCGTAATTTTCTAATGATTCAAACTAAAATATCGTCGACCAATGCGCATTGTTTTCATTCTCCATCCGACTTCTCTTTCTCTTGACTTCATCGTTGATAATCAGTCCCATAATGCGCCCTGAAAAGTCAAACTCGAGAATTCCTAAAACTGTAAACAACACTCCTAAAATTAACCATAGGCTGAAATTGGGTTCACCACTTTATCAGAACTATTTTCATAGTCTTAGAGGTAGATTTATTAATCACGTTGACGAATTACACGTGACAGTCCTTAAACAACATTTTCTTAAAATTAGCATAAATCACAGTAGAGCAGTTCGAATTGAATTTTATCCACGTTACGTTGTCTCGCGCAAGGAGATCATCACGGTGCAGTAAGATGTCGATGTTCGCATTACCTTGAAAGAAATCGATTCACTCGTCAATTTTGACCATATACACCTCACGAATATTACCTTGCTGAATATTTCGAGATCGATGGAGAAGAAAATCACGCTCACTCTGCACGGTACATCAGCCCTCATTACTAACTGTAACAATAACTTTTTTGTCCTCGTCGACGATTCGTACCAAAGTCCGTTATATCTGAAACGATCTTGTCTTTTTTCTCACTTTCTCTCTGCTTTTTAATTCGCATCCTTTATCCGGGAAGGAATTCGATTTTTAAGAGTGCTCCATATGTCGTGAATTTGATTTAAAAAAAAATAAATAGAATATTAACACTATTCCTACCACGACCGGTCAAATGACCGCTTTTAAAATTTCATTTAGAATTTCCTATACAGGGTGGCCGATTTATCTGAAGACATGGAAATATCTCGATAACTGCGCATCGGATCAAAAAAAGTTCTAAATAAAATTTGTTCGACTGAAAAGGGCTCATCCATTGATACCAAAGTCGATCCCTCACCTCCACCCCGTGGGGTGGGGGTGGGGGTAACTTTGAAATCTTAAATGGGTACCCCCATTTTTGATTGCAGATTCGGATGCCTCCGTAAAAAAGAAGTAACTTTTATCTCAAACATCTTTTTCGATTCGAGATAGATGGCGCTGTAATCGCAAGAAACCTGGTTTTTGCGAATATCTCGAGAAATTACACAACGGATCGAAAAAAGCAAAAACACATTTTCAATTTTTCACAAAGCTATTTAGTGATACGACACTTGATCCACCCTCCTCCCTTCGAAATCGTGATTGGAAAACCCTATTTTTTATAGCAAATCCTGACTTTCCAAGACAAATTCCATTGATTTGCCTTTATTGTTGTTATTAAATTTTCTCATACTTGGCGCTGCAATCGAAAGCATGTATTTATTTATCAATAAGTTAACAACTACTTTTAGCGTTACCCGGGAACAACGACGTGGACGTAGTGGTTTTTTGTTCCCATCGGGGTGCTTCTTTTAAGTGAGTCCCCTTGCCTCTCAATGTTCTATAAATTAGATTAGATGTTCGAAAAGGTGACCTTGAACTTCTAGACACATGTGTTTTTGCTTTTTCCGATCCGTTGTGTAATTTCTCGAGATATTCGCAAAAATCAGGTTTCTTGCGATTACAGCGCCATCTATCACGAATCGAAAAATATGTTTGAGATAAAAGTTACTTCTTTTTTACGGAGGCATCCGAATCTGCAATCAAAAATGGGGGTACCCATTTAAGATTTCAAAGTTACCCCCACCCCCATCCCACGGGGTGGAGGTGAGGGGTCGACTTTGGTATCAATGGATGAGCCCCTTTCAGTCGAACAAATTTTATTTAGAACTTTTTTTGATCCGATGCGCAGTTATCGAGATATTTCCATGTCTTCAGATAAATCGGCCACCCTGTATACAACGTAATTGCATCGCTTTTAAATTTCACGACTTTTCCTAAAATATTGAAAAATGTATTATACGTATATTTTAGAAAAAGTCGTGAAATTTAAAGTCGATGCAATTACGTTGTACATAGAAAATTCTAATCGAAATGTTAAAAATGGTCATTTGACCGGTCGATAGGATTAGTGTTAATGCAGGAATTAGGATGCGATTTCGTGTCAATTTCCATTTATTCTTTAGTGTTTACTTAATTTTTACGAATGCTCCGAATGTTGTGAATTTAATTTAAAAAAAATAAATAAATGAAATGTTAATGCATCGTGCAGGAATCAGGATGCGATTTCGTGTCTATTTCCATTTATTCTTTAGTGTTTACTTAAGGCACGTGCGTCAGTCGTGGCAGTGAGTGTTGTATTAATCTGTAATAATGAAATACGCGATCTACGAATGATATTCGTCGAATGGTCAGTTTCTTACACCACACTTATTTCAATTGAAAAAAAATAAATAGAATGTTAATGTATCGTGCGGGAATCAGGATGTGATTTCGTGTCAATTTCCATTTATTCTTTAGTGTTTACTTAAGGCACGTGCGTCAGTCGTGGCAGTGAGTGTCGTATTAATCTGTAATAATGAAATACGCGATCTACGAATGATATTCGTCGAATGGCGAAAGTCTCTTACGCCGCACTTCGAACTTGAATACTGTGATCCAGGAGTCTTTGGCCGAACCAGCTGTTCAAAAGGAATCGTAGACTCAGTCCTATGACGGTGATGGAATATTTCAAGGTTTCTCCTACGTTTCGACCCATGCGTACCACAATCTGATAAAGATTTACAATAAATAATCCGTTATTGTTCGTGTAAGCTTCAAATATCCATCTGTTGATTAATGTCGAACAAAATCAAGACACAAACAAATTGGCCACAAATTGAGATACTCGAATGGACAGTAAAATTTGCAAACACTCGTGACCTTTTGAATTTTTAAATTTTAGCACATTCGTAGTGTTTAATTGTGCTCAGTCTGATTTGATCGTGAATCGTGGTTTCGATTCTCACCATTATACACGTAAGGCTCTGCAGAATTATTCCCAAACCCACGTCGAACAAGAAACACATGGAGAAGATTGATTCAAGGAGGTTGGAAAATCTGTAGAAAAATATCACAATCACTATCTTCACCATCTTCTATGGAACACACTTTCTTAACTTAAAACGTTGCATTCACTTTATCGCATTTTTGTGCATCTTCGCGCATTCTGCTATGTACTGATAATCCTCTTCGTCCTCCCTCTTCTCCATCGTGTACTTCACTTCTATGCACCGGTGCCTTCGCAGATTTTCCAAGCGATCGCTAAAAAAAGCATTTTACCAAATCAAATAATTTATTTAATTCATTGATAATCTTCGACGGATCCTTCAACATTTACAATAACATTTTTCAAAGTTTGGACAAGCATTCAACCTCCGACTATTCGAGGTCGACTAGCATAGAGAAAAAATGAGAAATTATTTTCAGTGTACGTATTTTTAAGTAAATCGTATGATTATTCTCAGGATTGTTGAAAATAATGTTACTGTGGAAATTTAAGAAGAAGGTTATTAACGCGTTTACTACATTTTTAAAAATACTCACCACAATCTGGAGAACATTCCACATGCATACTCGATCAGCATTATGTACGTGGTATCAGCAATTCCAACTGTAATCACTGATACCAGACCAGTGACGTATTGTAAAGTTAAAAGCAACGAATAATGGCTCTCCTCGTTGACGAAATAATTTCCTGGATATACCAAATTTCGTGATCTCGACTCGTTCAGGGGCACCAAAAGGTCCAATAGAGGTGGACCGAATGGCGTGGAGGCGAAAACGATGCATGGAAAGTTCGCGCAAACTAATGGAAAAAGCAATACAAATAAACGAGATAAATTTAAGAGTAAATTTAAGGGTGACTTTAAGAGTAAAAAGAAAATAAAAAAAGAAACGATACCGTTGGTATAACGAAATAATTACACAGGCCCACAAAAAAAAAAAAGTACCCTGTGCTGGCGATCTGACTAGGCTAGTCTTATGTATTTTGTCCCGCTGAATTCGAATCTGACCTCAGAATTCCTCCATCACGTCACAGTTTTTTTTAAATCGCAAAAATAGACGAAATTTCATAAAAGTCGACATTCATAATAAGATTGCGCTTCTTAAACAAGAAGTTACTAAAATCATATTTTAATGTATTTTCAAACGTTATAAATTCAAATTCAACCTAAAATGCGTTGTGCTCGATTTATGATTCGAGCTGGACCTAACGTCCGCATAATATCACTTACGATCGTCTGCGCTTACGCAATCTTTTATCTTCAAATGATCTGTGAAGCGGATTTCTTTTAGTTATATTTTCTCTTTTAAGCATCCAACAAAAAGAAAAACACGTAAAAGAAATCCGCTTAGAATGCCTTAGAATGGCGATTTTTATGAAATTTCGTCCATTTTTGCGATTTAAAAAAAACTGTGACGTGATGGAGGAATTCTGACGTCAGATTCGAATTCAGCGGGACAAAATACATAAGACTAGCCTAGTCAGATCGCCAGCACAGGGTACTTTTTTTTTTTGTGGGCCTGTGTTATTATTACTACACGTTTTTGTTACACAGGAAGTGGGCCGTTTATTTTGAAAGTGGTGTAAGTCGATTTTATAAATAAGTCACTCCCTTTACGGTCGTGCCTAAAAAATGGGATATCACATAATTTGTAATTAATTTAGTGTAGAGTTTTTATTTATAACAAGTTTATTTTTAAAAATGGACTTACGTCAGTTTTAAAATAAACGGTTCAAATAATTAATTGTTCCACGAAGAAAATATGTTCTTTTCCTGTTACACATCCACTACACGGATGAAATACCTGATTATACTCTTGCGTATCTTACTCAAATAAACTATCGTCGATTTCCAACTTCTCTCCGCGTAGGCCTCTAGAATCTCCACCTCCGACCCGATTATCACATTGTGCCAATCACTGCGTACGCGATCCAGTGAGGTTCTCAACTAAAAACCGAAAAAAACTCAAACACCTCATTTTCAAACTTAATTAGAGATCACTTACCTCCTGAGACTTTAACGCCAATAAAATCCTTTTCGACGTGGACAGCATGCCGGCCACGATTGTCAGTAGAGACTCGAATATTTTATCTAACTCGTCCAAATGATCGTAGATGTAACAGAACTAATGAGCAATCGTACAGTGAACAATACATTCGTCAGTATCATCAAGAATATTGTACAACACCTTTTAATTATAACAGAAACTACAACCGTAACCATATAGAAATTCGTCACGATAAAAAAATATAAATTTATTGACGAATTTAGTAAAGATTGAAAAATGAATACCAAAAATAATTCAATGTAAATAGTAAATACAGTTTGTGTTTCTTTACTACCTACGAAATTTATTCTCAAGCGGCTTCATCATTCGACAGTTATTAACCAGGTAACTGCGTTCGACGTGTATACACGTCAATCCACATTTTTTGTTTTTGATCATGAGCAATAAAAACTAAAAATTAAAACTCAAAAAAAAAAGTCCACGGTTAACTGGTTAAGGTCAATGTTCCAGTTTCTACTCACTATGAACTATTCTTCTTAACATAAATATTCGGTTGATAAAATAAGTTACAGAAAAGTAAATTATTAATTATTTAGATACTCCGGCATAAGTTGCATAGACTCGTTACTCGCTAGGTAAGAGCTCGTTGTTAAAAATAAATTTCATAATCCGAGCACTCGTTGTAGTCTTAAATAAGTTGAAATAGGGACATCGACCTTATTGATATCGATAAATCGAAACTGAATCTGTTACACTTTTATGCGCAGAAATAGGGACGCGTTGTGAGTAGACATACGGACACCACGATTTTTGCCGAGTAGAAATACGTTCATTTCTCGCATTGCAATTAATTAACCCTTTTAGTGCCAAGCATTTTACGGAGTGCATGCGAAGAATGCCACGAGCCGATTTAATATGCGCGCTTATACGAGTAGCTTTGTAAGGAACGAAATTCCGATTTTGTGGAGGAAAATTTTACTATAGGTGATAAGGACTAAACCAAATGAGCCGAAGCATGGTGTGGTCTATACCAGCCCTTCCCAAATGGCGGCCCGCTGATGATTTTGGAAAATACGTAAATAATTCCTTTTTAAGAAATAATCACAATTTTCCATAATTTTGCAAAACTTTGCAGTTGACTTAAGAGATGGCACCACATCACATAGCTGTACTTTATGCTAATTAAACTATTTTTGCATTTTTTTATAAAGCACACTTTTCTCATTAGATGTTAGCATGTCGCGATTCAGTCATTTTAAAAAATTGTAATGCAAAAAAGAAATTAAAAAAAAATTAAAAAAAAAATTAAAAATAATAAACACAAAAGCAAACAAATTTTTAAATAAAAAACCAAAAGGGAGCCAAAATTTGTCTCACCTCCACGTGGTGGCCCCTGGGTAATGCTAAGTAGGCAAATAACATCTAAACACAGGTGCAAACTTAACTGCGGCCCACGAGCTTTTCTTAAAAATCAAATTTGGCTCGCCAACAAAACTAATTGGGAAGCCCTGGTCTATACTATTGGCATTGGAGATAAGGACTAAACCAAAAGTCTCTCAACGCGTAAGTCCGTAGGGCGGTCGGCCCCGCCACAACGCATCGGCCCGTGGCAGTTTTTGCATAAGGACCGCGAGCCGACAGATCGGCCTGTTGGCACTAAAAGGGTTAACAATTATTCATAATAAAAGTCTTTAAAATGATATTTCTTTAATGTTATATGTACTACGTCTCCTGACGTGATAAGCGACCAATTTCTTCGTTAATTGTTACTTAAAATAATAATTCAAACTACTGTCTTTAGTATCATTTGTCTTAAATGAGTAGAGATAGGGACATTGACCTTACCTGAGGAACGAGAAGCACGCAGTAAGCCAACAAGCTGAATACCAACGAGACACGTCTGATTATTGTCGCCTGATAGGGCCACTCTCCTATGCTGGTGAGAAGGATCTTATTGATCTTGAAATGTCGTTCGTCGAAGAGACTCCTTTCTGACATTTCGTCGCGACGTTCGTGGAGTTTCTGCGAGCGAAGGTATCGTGACCCTGAGAGTTCACTTCAGTTTCGTACGATTCGCCTTGACCCTCATTATCCATTCCCTTGGAGTCTCTTAGCCGTGACAGATCCTCTAACATGTGTCCTTAATATTTCCCTTTTCGTCGAGACACCCTCCAACGAACTAGAGAACCACTTATCAATGATAGAAACTTTCTCTTATTAACGTACAATGCTACAGAGAACTATCTTTACTCACTTGACTGATACAATGGATCTTTTGTATTTCCACTAGTCCGTGGAATAATAAATTCTAAGCACGTGTCACTTTCTCAGGCTCTTCCAACGGTGCTTCTGATTTGACGAAATTGATTAAGAATTAATTACCTGCAAGTGCTCGGATTGTCGAAGAGGATAGATTTTGACGAATAAGAGGTGCTTGCACTTTGCACAGTGTTCTTTAGGAAGTTGAAGAAAAGTTGTCTCTAGTGTGCGGAGTTTTGATTCGATTCCCATTAAAAGTCGCAAATATATTACCTTACCTTAACAATATATTCTCAATATTAATTATCTAGAGCTGTCTATTTTGAAAGTGGCCGAAGTCCATTTTTTAACACTATTCCTACCACGACCGGTCATATGACCGTTTTTAAATTTTCGTTTAGAATTTCCTATATACAACGTAATCGCGTCGCTTTTAAATTTCACGACTTTTCCTAAAATATTGAGAACTGTATTATACGTATATTTTAGAAAAAGTCGTGAAATTTAAAGGCAATGCAATTGCATTGTACATAGGAAATTTTAATTGAAATATTAAGAAAGGTCATTGGACCGGTCGGTAGGAATAGTGTTAAAAAAAATAAGATATCACATAATTCGCGAATAATTTAATATTATGTGATATCGTAACGTGTTGAATGAATGCCTATAGGCATCTCATTCTACGTAAATATCTTCTACTGCGGTAAGAAACATTGGCTCTACAATACGAGCGCTTCTAAGCGGCGCGCGTGGCCTGGCGGTGTCTTCCTTAAGAATCGGCGTGGCGCTCAACGTGTTAAGTGAACTATAAAAATATGTTTGACGCCAAATTTAACTATAAAATATAGTGCGATTATAGTAAACTCAACCATTTTTTTCTCTCAGTGTATTGTCTCTCTAACACACTATACCACGTCATCGAGACTTGCCAAATGCTCTCTTTAATTTATAGCTCCGTTCCGATCGATTACTCGTGCCATTCAGCTCGGTCATTGGAAAATGATTTAAATGCGTTCTCGTCTAATTCTCCTGTCGCCATTAATCGTGGTGTCTAGATTCACGGGAATATTGGCCATTTGTTGTCTTAATAGCTCGATCCACTGTGACGTGACAACGGCTTCTGGCAGGTGTCATAAGGACCTCTGTTTCTCTTGGCTCGAGCAGTGAAACGTTGATGGCTCCCGCACGACTTTGCGATTAATGCGAGACGAATTAAATTATGACAGAGAGTTTCAACACTGTGAATCTCCCTTTGCATACTGCCAGACTATTTCCGACGTGAGAAGACGGTATGCTCCGGAAACCGGGAATTTCCCGACGAAACAATTTTAAGAAGCTTCTCTCGTCTCGGAATATAATGTGCGATTATCAGGTTCTCTTCACCGAGGACCAATGGTTTTTTCGAAAGGTGTTTTAGATTTCACGAAATATTTGGCGAATATCGAGTGAAAAATATTCTGCATAATTTACTCTGTGCACGTACAATTTACGATCTTATTTTCATACAATCTGCGATTATTCGTCCGTGAGAATTTTTATGCTCTGCAAGAATGCTTGAAACTGGAACTGGCAAATTTGTTAAAATATGTGGTCAACAAAAGAAGTTTCAATACGAAAAAAATTGGTGATTCTAGTAATAAAATGTGCGCTCTTTCTATCAAAATGAGTGGTCGACAAAATTAGTTTCAATATGGAAAAAGATTGTTGGTTCTAGTAATAAAATAAGCGTTCTTTCTGTCAAAATTAGTGGTCAACAAAATTAGTTTCAATATGGAAAAAGATTGTTGGTTCTAGTAATAAAATAAGCGCTCTTTCTGTCAAAATGAGTGGTCAACAAAAAAAGTTTCAATATGAAAAAGGAAATTGGTAGTTCTAGTGTTAAAGAGAAATTCTTGTGAAAAATTGATTCGACCGGTTATTTAATCCAGTCGGTACTTCTTGTTTTAAGGAGCAAAGAGAATTTTCCAAGCTGTCGTCAATTTTCATCCTACCGACTTAATTCAATGTAAAAGGAAAATATTGAAGAACTAAAAAAATAGTTATCACTAAAAATGCGCATCTTTATATGTAAATATAACAATTTTATGAACTACGTATATTCGTATGTTTCAGATCGAGAAATCGGAGCTGCTCTCACGTTGTGTTGGAGTGAAAATTACGTGGTCCTGAAGAAATCCAATCCCTAAAATCAGTCTGAGACTGGAGCACTAGAGACACTGAGAAAATTAGCTTCTTCCAAATCCTCTCACAATCTACGATTATGCTGCAGAGTGAAATGGCGCTTGCTCATTGGCCAGAGCCTGTAAAAAAATAGGAGCAACAGGATGAAGAATCCATTGACGAGGCCTTGAAGGCGAAGTTCTCAGAGCGTGGTGGAAGCTCGTGAAAGATATCGATTGATCTCGTGGATCGATTCGAAGTAATCATCGATTCAAAAATTAATTAGGCTCTCCTGATTAATTCTAAATTAATTATCAAACTGCAAGAGTATAAAGCATCCGGACAAGTTCGTTAGATCTGGACACACTTCTTTTTTACTGCAAAACTTTCAGAGGTCATGTGGTCAACGTGTTCATCTTTCGAGGATTCTCGACTGCAGGACCTTCGTCGACCAGTGAGCTTCAAGAAGTACGAAAAATGTTTGAAAAAGTATCACGTCTTTAAGTGAGGCGATCGTCAAAGAAGAGCTCGAAGTGTCTGTGAAAAGCACCGTGTAATTTTGAATTTTTCGAAGCATCGGACGAATCAAACGAGAAAGAGAGAAGATGGCGAGCCGCATGAAGGCTCTTTACAATCAGGTACACAGAAAAATAATCCATGCTAAGGTGATTGGATATTACACTGAGAGAAAAGTATATGATTTATCTAACTACAATTGCATAGTGACGAAATTATAGTTGGAAATATCATATTTATGGTAAATGTTACGATAACGTCGGTACACTGAGAGAAAAGTATATGATATATCTAACTATAATGGCATAGTAACGAAATTATAGTTGAAAATATCATATTTATGGTAAATGTTACCATAATGTCGGTAATAATTACGATGGAGGCATAGTATAACCAACTATATTATGTTTTTACCCAAAATTATGGTTATTTCAACTAAAAATATAGTACGGTTGAAAATATATAATGGTATGAAAAGTAATTGTTTTATATAGTTAATATTACCAGAATATTTCATACACAGTGATAGAACTAACTATATTCACATAGCACATTTTATTATACATATGGTAACAAGAACAAAGGTAATAGTTAATGATATAACCATTTGTATAAATCGTTCATTCTACTATATTTTGTATGGTTAAGTGAACTATAAAAATATGTTTGACGCCAAATTTAACTATAAAATATAGTGAGATTATAGTAAATCCAACCATTTTTTTCTCTCAGTGTAGTACTTTGCACTCGTGTTTATATTCGAGAAGGTTACTAATCATTTTGAAATTAATTTTCATATTCGATCAGAATGAAGACATTTTTCTAGGAATATATTACAATTAATATATTACAAATAAATTTATATCCATGCTAGATTTTAATTGTCAGGAAGTTACTTTTCAATCTCTTCGTAAATAACAGTCTTTTGAAGGATTTATTTTAAGTACTTGATTCGAGTTAAAATACTGTAAGAATGATTTCGTGCTTTGTAAAATGGGCTCGTTGAAGAAAAATACTCGAACCGACTTTCACAGGACTCTTTTAATAAGCTCCACTAAACATTCTTTGCCTTACATTTCTGAATTACACAATTCGCATTGTTCACGAAAATCCATTGGCTCGAGATCAAGTGGACGGGTCTCGTTTCACGTCGCGCATCGAAAATCCTCGTGTAAATGTGGCCACTTTGAAATTATGCGGTCGAATTCTTGGACGAGACTCGAGCCAGCGTAATAAGCCCTCTTGAATCCTTTCCTTTATCGACGACCATTGAGATTGTTCTCACGGAGATAAACTACGACGAAAGACTAATATCAACTCATGCACGAGTTAAGTTTGGATTTTAAAAAATACCATTTTCTCTGTATAACGCACAATAATAATTTCTTATAATGTATAATATAATTCTACATTTCGTATAGAGTAAAAAAAGGTGGATACGTTCTAATTCTAAAATTCTTTGTAACCAGAATCACATTTACCAACGAAATAAGAGAATAAACCCAAAGAAAATTCCGAAATTGACAAAAATACCAAATATTCAGTGTTGTAACAGATACATGTTTTAAAGTAGTTAGATATAGATACATATACTCACGGAAAAATGTAGCTAGATATAGATACAGATACGAATTTCATGTGAGTAACTACACTGAGAGAAAAAAATGGTTGGGTTTACTATAATCTCACTATATTTTATAGTTAAATTTGGCGTCAAACATATTTTTATAATTCACTTAACCATACAAAATATAGTAGAATGAACGATTTACACAAATGGTTATATCATTAACTATTACCTTTGTTCTTGTTACCATATGTATAGTAAAATGTGCTATGTGAATATAGTTAGTTCTATCACTGTGTATGAAATATTCTGGTAATATTAACTATATAAAACAGTTACTTTTCATACCATTATATATTTTCAACCATACTATATTTTTAGTTGAAATAATCATAGTTTTGGGTAAAAACATAATATAGTTGGTTATACTATGCCTCCATCGTAATTATTACCGACATTATGGTAACATTTACCATAAATATGATATTTCCAACTATAATTTTGTTACTATGCCATTATAGTTATATATATCATATACTTTTCTCTCAGTGTAGATATAGATACAGATACTATGAAAATGTATCTAATAAGATACACTTAAGATACTTTTCACACAGAAATGTATTGGAACAAGAACAAAAACAACAAAATTGAAAAAGCAGTTTTCTACTCCGTAAAAATATAGATTATCATTTTGCATTTTGCACATTATAAAAATACAATCTTATAATTTGCTATGTGAATATAGTTAGTTCTATCACTATGTATGAATTATTCTGGTAATATTAACTATATAAAATAGTTACTTTTCTTACCATTATATATTTTCAGTCGTACTATATTTTTAGTCGAAATAGCCATCATTTTAAGTAAAAACGTAATATAGTTGCTTATGCCATGCCTCTATCGTAATTATTACCGACATTATGGTAATATTTATCATAAATATGATATTTCCAACTATAATTTTGTTACTATGCCATTATAGTTAGATGTATCATGTACTTTTCTCTCGGTGTAAGTGGTTACCGAACGAAGTACTCCCAGAAGACTCTTTCTGCATATTTTCGGACAATGTCTGGTCTGGTTCGCAGGTGATATTCGAGAGGCGAATACTACTAGGTTGCACAGCTCTGGTAGGACTCTCGGCTTGCATATGGGCCGTGGCCATAGGGACCGATCATTGGTTCACCATAGAAGCACCGGACGGTGCCGACAGTCAAGGCTTACCCTTGGGAGACGCTGGTAAAGCAGGCAGAAGGCTGATTTACAAACACATGGGTCTGTGGAGAGGTTGTGTAACTGGCCTCGTGCCCGAAACTGCCAATTCCACTAATTTACTGCCTTACGGTGAGTCCGCCAATTTTTCTCTCTCTCTCTCTCTCTCTCTCTCTCTCTCTCACACACACACACACACACTCTCTTTCTCTCTTTCTTTTATAGAAATAAATTCAATTCTGGCAACTACGTAAGTCACGAAGTAACTTAAAAAAGAACCGTTTATTTTGAAAGTGGTGTAACTCCATTTTTTTAAGAAATGAGATATCACATTATGTGCGATTAATCTTGTGCACCATGCAAAGTTTACATGTAAAGTTTTTATTTATAAGGAGTTCAATTTATCTTTTTTTTTTAACCCTCAACGTTCACCGGGGGTCCTTTGGACCCCAAGGTATTTTTGGTCGAAATTTTCAATATCTAATTTCTTGTAAATTGAGCTTCAATGTCATTTAATATTACTTCTGTTATCAGATTTGCCGGATTTATCATAATTTTGTAATAAAAAATACAGATGTTTTGCATACTTCCTGATTTCAATTTTTTTGAGAAATAGCCTTTTTCATATTTCAAAATAAATATATTTTTTGGAATGCCCATTATGAAACTATTTTTTTTCTTGAAGTGTCACATTGCTAGAGTATGTCCGTCAACTTTTAGCTTAAAATGTAGAAATTCAAAAAATTTTTAAATTTTTAAATAAAAAGGGAATTTTTTCAGGTTTATTTTGTTTGCGAATTTTTTTTTTAGTATTTAAGTGATGTAAAATGATTTTGCAATGATTCGTTCTTATTCTGCTCGAGTTAAAGAAGGTTCATAAATTTCTACAACTTAAGTTTCACAATAGTTTCCTGTTGGACCCCAGTGTGAACGTTGTTTCTTACCATGGAAGTGTGAACATTGAGGGTTAAAGGGACCTAGAGCACTTTTGAAATAAACGATCCATATTTTTAATGGAACCAATTTACAGTATACGAGCCGTTTATTTTGAAAGTGGCCTAAGTCCGATTCTTTTACAAAAATAAAACATCACATAATTCGTGAATAATTTAGTGCAATCATTTGTTGTTATGTGATATATCATTTTTTTTAAAAAATCCGACTTAGGCCACTTTCAAAATAAACGGCTCACATAAAAAGAGAGAAATGTAATAGGGTAGTTGTCACGTTAGAAAACTGTGAGTTCCAGTGATTTGCTTAACCCATTAAGTGCCAACTTTTTTCTATAGGGTTAAATATATTTTTTACAAAATATACGCAATAATAAACACATAAAAAATCGATAAAATTTGAGTAATCCCAAATGAGAACATTGGTACGTTGGGTTAATTCAAAAAGAAATTCCTTTGTTTGGAAATTCCTCAAAATTACCGGTTGCATGAATTTTTCACAAGAATTTCTCTTTAACACTAGAACTACCGATATGTTCTTTTCATATGGAAACTTCTCTCATTTTTACAGATTTAGTAGTTCTAGTGTTAAAAAAATCGAGGTTTCGATAAATCAACCGACGAATTTCCTTTCTCCTCTGTTACTTCATTTTCTTTCCCCGTAACACGAGACAATCCTCGGCGGAAATTATCATTATTGCAAACTGCCCTCGTATATTCTCATCAGTCTGCCGAACGTGCCACGCACTTTCCTACCTCGCATAGATTTCACTTTAGACAAATCCGCGCTTGGACTGGTAGAGAAGGGTCGGTGTTCGAAGCGTCGCAAAACTCCAACCGAGAGATTCAACGTGGAAATTACACGTGGACTGTAAGTCGCGCACCAAGTTCCTTCCATAAAAGAACCATCACCCTTCTGTAAAAAAAAAAAAATCCTATCTATGAAAGCTCACGGTAAAGTCTTCCGTATCCGACCCTCGTCAGATCTTAATCAAATTTTACTGGTACGTAGCACTTACTAAATGCAATCGAACGCCATAAATGCGAATTTAACACTAGTCGTACCGACCAGTCAAAATGACCGGGTGCATCAATTTTTCACAAGAATTTCTCTTTAACATTAGAACTACCAATTTTGGTTTTCGTATGGAAACTTCTTTTGTCGACCACTCATTTTAACAGAGAGCGTTTATTTTATCACTGAGCTGCCACTTACTTTTGTTTTCATATGGAAACTTCTTTTGTTGACCAGTCATTTTGACCGGCTTGGTAGTTCTAGTGTTAAGGAGACGCCTGCTTTCCGAGATATTGAATTTTTAATTACGTTTATTTTTTTAGATTTTTATATCAAAAAGAGACTAAAATGCAAAGAATGTTTTGCTGAAATGTTTTATTTTATTAACACTATTCCTACCGACCTGACCGGTCAAATGACCGCATTTAAAATTTCCATTAGAATTTTCTATACGCAACGTAATTGCATCGTCTTTAAACTTCACGAATTTTTTTAAAATATACGTACATATAATACATTTTTCCATATTTTAGGAAAAGTCGTGAAGTTTAAAGGCGATGCAATTACGTTGTACATCTTGCAAATGCATTATTTTATTAATATCTTTAGCAAATGCTACATACCTATAAAACTTTATTAAGATCGGACAAGCTCACTTCATCGACGTCTCTAATTTGTTTTCCCTTCTCGAAATTTCAGTCGAATGTAAGTACCAGGACATGTTCCCCACGGAGAAGAAAATCAAGATGGACCCGGGTTTGAACGCCACTGTTCTCAGTAAGTACGCAGAAACTCGAAAAAAAAAAACAGAAAAAGAAACAAATCAGTACGTGGAAAAAATGATCTGCAATTCGCACGAAAAGGAAAACAACTCGTTCTCTATTGCACGAGACTGAAAACTTTACGCTCGACGTGTTTATTCCAGCTAGTTCACCGATCGAACCAGAAACAGTCCATTGGCGCGTATAGTCGGTGAAAATTTCGTGTGAAAAAAAAAACAAGACGAAGATAGAGTCTCGAAAATGGTGGGAGAGTCTGTCTAGTCGTTATTTTCGAGCTCGA
Organism: Tiphia femorata; assembly: GCA_944319695.1. Lineage (NCBI taxonomy): Eukaryota > Metazoa > Arthropoda > Insecta > Hymenoptera > Tiphiidae > Tiphia > Tiphia femorata. Next base: position 8,394,997 of record OX090899.1, read on the forward strand.
AATTACGAGTGTGTAAACTTTTCTGGCCGATCGAGGCTCCGTTGTTTATCGAGTTGAATGAAGACGTTGGTGGTGGTGATCGTCTGGAGTCATTCGTCTCGCGTGCACGAGTTTATCTGGGATCTAGTAAAATTGTTGTTGCTTTTCGACGAATTGGAACGCGCGTAGACGAATGATTTATGGTAACGAGTAACGTACCTGCTGGTAAAATCGTTGTATTCTGCTAGAGACGTGCGAATCAAGATTTTTTAATTTTAATCTAATCGAATCGAATTTGCAAACAAAATAAAATCGAGTCGAATTTGCAAAAAAAAATCGAATTGAATGAAGGCGTGGTGGTGGTGATCATCTGGAGTAATTCGTCTCGCGTGCACGATGAAATTTATGCAATTTATGGTAACGAGTAACATGCCTGCTGGTAAAATCGTTGCATTCTGCCAGAAATGTGCGAATCAAGATTTTCTAATTCGAATCGAATCGAATCGAATCGAATTTGCAACAAAAAATCGGATTGAATGAAAACGTTGGTGGTGGTGATCGTCTGGAGTCATTCGTCTCGCGTGCACGAGTTTATCTCGGATCTAGTAAAATGGTTGTTGCTTTTCGACGAATTGGGACGCGCCTAGACAAATGATTTATGGTAACGAGTAACGTACCTGCTGGTAAAATCGTTGCATTCTGCTAGAGACGTGCAAATCAAGGTTTTCTAATTCGAATCGAATCGAATTTACAAAAAAAAATGGGTTTGAATAAAAATGTTGGTGGTGGTGATCGTTACGAGTCATTCGTCTCGCGTGCACACGTTTATCTCGGATCTAGTAAAATCGTTGCTGCTTTTCGACAAATTGATAATCGAATCGAATTTGCAAAAAGAAAAAATCGAATTGAATGAAAACGTTGGTGGTGGTGATCGACTGGAGTCATTCGTCTCGCGTGCACGAGTTTATCTGGGATCTAGTAAAATGGTTGTTGCTTTTCGACGAATTGGGACACGCGTGGACGAATGATTTATGGTAACGAGTAACATACCTGCTGGTAGAATCGTAGCATTCCCCAGGTGGTCCTATAGTATTAATAGAGAATAAACATTAGATCCGACGAGCAATAAAATCGTAGCTCGTTTCGCGCATTTCGTTCCACATTGAACACAATCTAACAGATTTCTCTTCGTTTGCAGGTTACTCAAGGACTCAGGTCTCGTTTGCGGTGATCAGCATGTTCGTAATGATAATGGGCTTCTCCTTCTCGATCTACACGTTCCGCAATCCTCGATACATGTTCAAACGGCTTGCTGGAGGGATACACTTCATTACTGGTAATTAAACATTAACCCTTGGAGAAACATGGGTTAAAGGTGCACACGAGCTTACCTCTCTGCACTAACTAGGCATGGAAATCATTTATTTTCTCTCCTCTACCCTTCAAAGTGATACCAAAAACCAGAAAAGTACAATTTTACGTTATAAGATCAATGTCCCAGTTTCTACTCAAATCCTGATTTCTACTCATCACGAAGTATGCTTCTCAATATTAATATTCAGTTTATGAAATAAGTTATAGAAAAATGAATTATTAATTATTTATATACTCTTGCATGAGTTGCATAGGGTGCAGCACGTTGTTAAAAATAAATTTCATAATTCAAGCAGTCGTAGCAATCTTAAAAAAGTAAAAATAAGGACATTGTCCTTACTCATGCTTCAATTAATACTAGGTTTACGTTAAGCCTTGGTGAAACATGGGTTAAAAGTGCACACGAGCTTACCTCTCTGCGCTAAGTAGGCATGGAAAGAATTTATTTTCTCTCCTCTACCCTTCAAAGCGACACCAATAACCAGAAAAGTACAATCTTACGTTATACTCACGCTTGAATTAACCGATTGACGCTTACAATGGCAAAATAACCGTCAAATTGTTGACGACTAATAGACAAATATACCTAATTCTCTGAGTAGAAAAAGAAATCATGATAAACGAATTACGCTTAGAGCCACCGAGAATTTTTCTGGAAAAATACCCCATTGCATTGATAAACAATTTTTGAAGAAAGAAAGTGTTTCTGGGAACGATCTTAAAAAAAGAAATTGTGCGTCAATATGTTAAAAAAAATTGGGGTAAACCTCCTGTTTAGGGGACCCACTTCCAATGACCTTGAATTTGACATATATTGTCAAGGACACCCTCCCGAGTAACTTGCAAGTAATTTTACTCGGGGGTCATTGTTTGTTAAAAAGTCATTAACAAATAACCCTTGTAAGGCTTAGGCGGATTAGGTTAGGTTAGACGCGGCACGGGCGCTCACGCGCCCGCCCGCGCAATACAAATATAATCTAATGTTGAGAGCGTGGTAGGCCTTTCTGGTTAGATCAATTTCCATTTATCACATTTATATTTTAACTTTAACATTGAATATCTCCCCCCCCCCCCCTAAACAGGAGTTTTTGGAGATAGAGCAAGTGTACTCATAGGGTGCGTTCACGGAGCACGCTACCAGCGCTACACTGAGAGAAAAGTATATGATATATCTAACTATAATGGCATAGTAACAAAATTATAGTTGGAAATATCATATTTATGGTAAATGTTACCATAATGTGGGTAATAATTACGATAGAGGCATAGTATAACCAATTATATTATGTTTTTACCAAAAATTATGGTTATTTCAACTAAAAATATAATATGGTTGAAAATATATAATGGTAAGAAAAGTAACTATTTTATATAGTTAATATTACCAGAATATATCATACATAGTGATAGAACTAACTATATTCACATAGCACACTTTACTATACATATGGTAACAAGAACAAAGATAATAGTTAATAATATAACCATTTGTATAAATCGTTCATTCTACTATATTTTGTATGGTTAAGTGAACTATAAAAATATGTTTGAAGCCAAATTTTACTATCAAATATAGTGAGATTATAGTAAACCCAACCATTTTTTTCTCTCAGTGTACGTAGCGCTACTGCTCGTTCGGGGAGCTAGATAGTAACGCTACCAATGCTATCGTGACATCATTAACGGTAGTGTTTTACGTCATAACCTTGCGCTACAAACGCTATTCAACGCTATTCCTTCCGAGGTAGTGTGTCGGTAGCGTTAGCGTCTGCGAGCTCCCCGAACGCTGTCGACAGTGATCATAGCGCAGGGGGTGGAAAATCCCATATTTAATTTGCGGCCCTAATTTTAATTCGTATAAATCTCGGAACTGTTATAGATGACAGCACAAGAAAAAATTAGCTCGAGCTAATGTAGCAGCGATTATGGTCAAGTAATGTAATCGTTCGATTACATATTATTGACAATAATTACTATTAAATTAAGGGACATAAATTAAAAGACGTAAATAATACATAGAAGAATTTTTACCAAAATTTATAAATATATGTATATTATCATATAGTATATTTCAATTTTTAGGATTCACATATCACCAAATACAATAAATTAAGTCTTATTTCATATACAGGGTGTTTGACATAAGATGGATAACCCGAAAGTTGGTGATAGATGGGGTAAAACCGAGAAGAAAAGTCATGTACCATAATGCAAAATTCGCAATAGTTATCGAGATATTAATAAAAACGCGTGAGCCAATGAGCGGAGCCGGTGAACGGCGATGGACAAGAGGCGCGCGGTGAGAGGCAAGCGCGATAGACAAGAGGCGCGCGGCGACGGGCAAGAGCGATGGACAGGTGGGGCAAGCGCGATGAGCAAGAGGCGCGCTTTTCCCTTGCCGCGCGCCTCTTGTCTACCGCGCTTGCCTCTCACCGCGCGCCTCTTGTCCATCGCCGTTCACCGGCTCCGCTCATTGGCTCACGCGTTTTTATTAATATCTCGATAACTATTGCGAATTTTGCATTATGGTACATGACTTTTCTTCTCGGTTTTATCCCATCTATCACCAACTTTCGGGTTATCCATCTTATGTCAAACACCCTGTATACTTGCAAATTATATTTGTTTTGCCATTTAATTATAAAATATAGATATTAAGGGAAATTTTAAATATATTTTTCTCCATATTTTTAATTACATGTATTATTAATCTACTTAATAACAATTTAATATAAGTATGTAACTTAAAATACCAATCTGCCCTACCATAAATAAGCATGAGAGTTTGGGCCCCCTATGCTATGCTACTACCGTTCACGGAGCTTGCAATCACTACCGTCATATTAGCTCCCCGAACAGAGTTTTGTAGCGTTTGATAGTGTTAGCGTTTGCAGTGCGGTAGCGTGCTCCTCGAACGCACCCATAATATTGGGTCGTTCGGAATGTTCGTGCCGATCTTAAAGGTTACTGAAACGCAGCACTTTTAAATTTTGGTATACATTTATTAAATTATATAGGTGCCATTCTGTTCCACAACCTTTCTCCATTTTTCAGGCAAAGGTTGTGGAACAGAATGACACCTATATAATTTAATAAATGTATACCAAAGTTTAAATGTGCTGTGTTTCAGTAACCTTCAAAATCGGAACGAACTTTCCGAACGACCCAATAGAAGACGTCTCGAATGTACAGGGTGTGGTACAATTGAGATTCCATTGTACGGCTGTTATCCCCACCTTCATTTATTAATAACCTTTTAATAAACAATGACCTCGGAGTAAAATTACTTGCATGTTACTCGGGAGAGGGTCCTTGACAATATATGAGAAATTCAAGGTCATCGTAAGTGGATCCCCTCAACGACATGTTTACCAAAATTGGCAAAACCAATCTCACAATTTTACTCAAAAATAACTCACTCCCTTTACGGTCGTGCCTAAAAAGTGAGCAAAAGAATTCTGACAAATTATCCTTCGTAGACCCGAGACACTCTCGAAGGATCCTCTAAATTTTAAAACTCACTGCTTTCAGCCGCTTGCAACATGGTGGTCATCCAAGTCCTCCTATCGTCCATCGAGTACGAGAGTAAGCACGTATACCAAACGTTTCCCAAGGGTGCAGTCATGAGATACGACTTCTCCCTTGTCCTCGCATGGATTGTCTTTCTCTGCAATCTCGTAGCAGGCTGCGCCTTCATGCTCTTCTCCAGGAAGAGAAAGAGGGACAAGGCACCGACCGAGGAAATCGCCATGGCGGACGAGCCCACGATAATTGGCCGTTGATTGTCCTGGAAATTTCTAAGATGATCCACGGATACGTGGAAGAATGGAATTGTCCCTTCTGGTTCACGAGCGTTAAAGAACGAGGCGTGAAATTAATTGATAACAATTAACGTCCGGCACGAAGCTGGGGTCTTCAAGATTGACAAACATCGTTAAGGATCGTTGGATAAGCGTGTGCTCACCTCTTTTATCTTTTCCTTCTCTCTACCACGTATGGACATTAAAAAGAAAAAGCAATACACGAGCTTCTTACGACACAGATGCTCGCAATTAGTTCGGTTCCGGTGTTACCGTCGAACGATCGCAAAAACTGCCCTGAGAGAAAAAAATTGTGTTTACTATAATCGCACTATATTTTATAGTTAAACTTGGCGTCAAATATATTTTTATAGTTCACTTAACCATAGAAAATATAGTAGAACGAACAATTTATACAAATGGTTATATTATTAACTATTACCTTTGTTCTTCTTACCATATGTATAGTAAAATCTGGTATGTCAATATGATTAGTTCTATCACTACGTACGAAATATTCTGGTAATATTAACTATATAAAATGGTTACTTTTCTTACAATTATATTTTCAACCGTACTATATTTTTTGTTGAAATAACCATTTATATTTGGGTAAAAACGTAATGTAGTTGGTTGTACTATGCCTCTATCGTAATTATTACCGACATTATGGTAACATTTACCATAAACATGATATTTTCAACTATAATTTTGTTACTATGCCGTTATAGTTAGATATATCATATACTTTTCTCTCAGTGTGAGGGCTCTTTTATTTCTTTTGCCCGATCGTTCGAGATCCTTACGTGGTACGAAGAAACGGGAGAAGATTGGTGCTTAATTTATATGTAAATACGAAGCCAAGATCTGGCACGAAGCAATTGCAAAACCCCAGGCAAATGATGAGATTAAGCCGGTCTGTGTTACGGTAGAAATTGATGGAAGATCAACGGAACAAAGACAAATAAAATAATTGCGTAGAAACGGAAGTAGAGTGTGAGACTGTGTGTGTGTGCGTGTGTATGAGAGAGAGAGATAGAAAAAAAATGAGAGAAGGCCCCTGGTACACCAGAATATCACGTCTACACGCGTGCCGAGAACAAAATGCAATTGGCTAAAATTAGATCTTGGGTACATTCGTTTCACTGTCACCAAGGGTGCCCATCCGTTTAGATTCGTTCCATCCCACGAGCGATTAATTTAATTAGAGCGAGCACTTAGACCGAACATTCGTCCTGCGTTTAATTAATTGCTAATTTGATCGTTTACCAGTGCTTCAGGCGTTTCACGATGCCATTAGCTGTACGGGAGAGACACTAAAGGCTTCTACGCACTAAGTGGCTACCCGCAACACGGCTAACCGCGCGGTTGACCGTGTACAACAAAATGAATGTAACTGTACGCTGCCATTCGCATTGCGGCCGCATTAAAGTGTACGTGAATGCGACCCGCGCGGTTGGCCGTGTCGCGGGTAGCCGCTTAGTGCGTATGTAGCCTAAACCCATACGAGCAAAATACAGTGAATGAAACTGCGCGAGTGGTACTGGTGTGCCGCGTGAAATCCTCGAAAGTGTTTACAAGGATAAAGTAACATTAAGAAAAAGAGAAACATTTTCTTTTCCGAAGCCCAATCCATTCGCTCTGCATTAGAATTCTCGTAGCTTTAATTACATCGTCATGAGCCATTTATAAGGACTTGTGGAATTCGATGATTTTGCAGTGAATAATTGCACAGTCACGAGGATGGCCCGTCCTCGTCGTAACGTCACCGAAAATTGTTGTCGGCCCGTCTGACGTTCGTTTGATTCTATGAGAAATTTTAATCCACTTGTTAGTCGATTTGAAGATGGAAAACTTTGTACGGACCCTTCGTTGTATCGCCTTAAGAGAACGAAAGCCAAAAAGAACGATAGGATCCCCCATGTGGAAAGAGAATTCTTCGCATGCAAGAAAATTGGGACCACTCGTTCGCTTAAACGTGTGCGCAAAGCTTGAAGGATGGCTTTAAGGTGGGATTACATGGACCGTCTATTTTGAAAGTGGTTTAAGTCGATTCTTTTTTAAAACTAGTGGTGGTTAGTGGTTGGCACGATCGCCGGGAGCTCGCGCTTCGCGCTCGCCTTACCGGGTGCAGAAAAGCTTTGCTTTCTGCAATAAGCACGACCGCGTAACTCACGATTCCATACTTGAATTGCCCACAATTTCGAAACGGTTGAAGATGGCGATACACAAAGTTTCGTGGCACTAAATGGGTATATACTCGATATACATGCCAAATTTTGTTCGGATCCGTTCAGTCGTTTCGCCGGAATAATGGACTAAATATTTGAATTAGCCGCCATTTTTGATTCGGCGAATCAAAAAATTTGAAAATTTCCAGTAATTGTCATTGCATACGTGTACAAGTATGTGTAAAATTTTATCGGGATCCAATGAATAGTACTAAAGATATGAATTTTTCGATATTTGAATTTGCCGCCATTTTGTACCGGTTCAAGATGACGGTTTACAAACCTTATTGTAAACTCACAGTAGTGTACTTGATTTTTGTGCCAAATTTCGTCCCGGTCGGTTCAGCCGTTTTTCCGAAATCGAGGATATACACGGACACACACACACACACACACACACACACACACACACACACACACACACACACACACGAACGGTTTTCATGATGGCGATTGCATAAGTCACTCCCTTTACGGTCGTGTCTAAAAATGAGATGTCACATAATTTGTGATTAGTTTAGTGTAACTAGTGAATTTTTTTTTTTTTTTAATGGACTTACACCACTTTGAAAATGAACGGTCCACATAAAGAATTGTTGGACTTTAAATCGCAAAGAACGACGAGGGTGATCAGCGGTGATCTCGTCCCGAAGGGAAATCATTAGAATTAGTGGATTTGTTATCTCACTATGCTAAATCGCGATTTCTTCTACTTAACATAATTACTCTCTATTTTTCTACTCCGGCTTCTGCGAAAAGAAAAAAATATTATGTAAACACGTGCATACGTATGTAAGCATCTAGATATTACTTCTATCGCGCGCGTTAAGTACTTCGTATGTATATAATGTTAAAGAGAATATTACACGAGGGGCACAAGATTACGACATAACGATCATATCAAGTTTATCACGCTACGTCGATCATACTCATCGTAAGTGTATGAGATATTTGTAAGAGTGTGTCGCACAGATAATCGCATCTTCCCGGTAAATTACATATAAATGATCTGTCGAGTAATAAGCATAATATAACTTATCCGAAGGCACTCGCCGTCGTGTACGAATTCTCGCTCTCGATATTCGTTAAGAATAAAATGATTGATCTAGTCTGTAACGAGTGCGGATCTTCGATTCGAGGATGGGCCAGGTATATTTATTACTCTCACGCAAATCCGCTCTTCTTGGCCGAGATCTAACGACATTTCGGTTGATCCTGCATATGTCAATACTATATTTATGACGAGTACAATACAATACCGTATTTATGACGAGAGAGAGAGAAGATATTTAATATTTATATCTACATTGATATTATTATGCCCGCTAGTGCGGACAGTCTGTATAGTGATGTGACGGGATAGTTCCAGAACTTATATCCGTTTTGTCTTCAAACAAATTTCACGCGCACATATTTCTCTCAATCTTTCTTTTCACGGCGCGGCGTCTTTTCACTCGCGTGATTACGCGCGCTTTCTACTAATTTATCCAATGTCACATTATAACTACCCGACATTGGTGTAATGCACGTGAGAGATTTCTTTGTCGTCCCATAATATAAATCATTAAACGATTATTCACGGTTCCTCTCGCAAAAAGACATTTACTATGGATCTACATAAGGGATTGTGATGTACAATTGCTCTTTTCCACGATCAAATAAAAACTTAATCACTTGTCTCGTATTAGCATTGCTTCGCGTGCAAATCGCCTCCAAGACGTCTGTTTAATAGAAGTATTCGTGAAGCGTAAAATATAGAACACAATTAAATATATCCTCTACAACCGTCCTATCGACCAGTGACTATGAGGATTTGAAACATTGAACCTTCTGAATTCTGTTTTGGAGAGTTTCATTACAGCAATTCCGAAGAATCCATTTTCATATAATAAATCGTAGGCGATTTATAATAAATTGACATCATACTCTTTAGCTGATATTATTTATTGTAAACTATCAAGAACGTTACAAAGTGAAAAGTATTCAATGCATACGTAAATACTCGAGTTAGCAGGATGGAAGAACGAAGGTACCACGTTACAGTGACACAATTACTTAGATCCTTTTCAATCTCGTAAAGACCAAAGATGTCATTTGGGAAGAATTCAAAAAATAAGTCACTCCCTTTACGGTCGTGCCTAAAAAACGAGAGATAAATCGACGGTTTAAATAGAATTAAGGGTGAAGTAGTTTTCTGTCCGTCTTATCACGAGCCGACACGTTTTCTACTTATTCTGCTCATTGTCAGCCAGGTTAACCTTACAACCATTAATGGCTTCCAATAGCGCGTTGCACCACGCCTGTGCTTTATTTGTAATGCTGGCAATGCTCTCTTTACCCTCCGCTACAATCTGGTTGAACATAATTTCTGCATCTTCCTTGACCTTCGTCGCCCTATCACGAATGTCTTCAACTAGGTTTTTCATCACTGATGTATCGTAATTCAGGCACTCGATAGTTTTTGTTGAGTTGAGACTTTCGCAGAGCGCCACAGCTACGTCTAAGCGAGCTGTGGCATCCGTGGCCCTCTGAAATTTCAGATGAGGATGAGATAAAATCATATTTTTAACCCTTTCGCTTCGGCAGTCCAGTCCGACGATGTACCGTTACTGAACGGAAGCACGCACCAGAAATACGCATAGTACGGGTGGTTTTTGTACATACGTTCTCCTAAGTAATAAATAACAACTGTGCCGAATAAAACAATCGTTGCTGCAATATCGTTGACCCAGAAATCGTCGCGTGGTCGCCGCACATAAGCGGTGCTTGTACCCACAGGTCAACTTGTGGATGCCGCTTATAAGCGGCGCACGAAGCGAAAGGGTTAACACTTTATCTACCGGTAGTGGTTGAGGTTGCCACTCACAAGTAACACTACCCAACTGTCACTCACCGATTTGAATGAAACTTAACATACTTATTAAACACCGAAAAATATTGAATATGTGTTTTTTTGTTTCGGCTAAATACGCTTTTTAGGGGTAGAAAGCACCCCTCGACCCCTGGAGGTGGAAACAGTTATGGCTAATTGTTTCTGAAACGATACATTTTCTGAAAAAAGTACTTAGGATCAAAGTTATAGAGTTCAAAGTGATGCACTTGATGGCGACCTCGAAGTTGACCTTGAGGTCGATTATCAAGGTCATTGGAAAATCATTTCATGTTTTTCATAGGGAGTAGTTTACTTTTCATTCTGAGCATCGATAGAGCGTAAAATTACTGATTATAAATACAGGATGTGGTCAAAGTCCGGCAACGGTTAATTATTTCCAAATTTAATTGACCTTGAAATCAACCTTGAGGTTGGACTCTACAACTTTGGTCCTAAGCTGGATCTCAATCACATCTTGCCTTACTTGAATGAATAATTAACTTTCAATTCCTTTATTGATCGAATTATTGACTGATCTTGCCTTAATTGGTTGGATCAATGAACAGTTTTAAATTGCAGAGACTTGTTCTATTTACAAACCACCAACGTTCTCAATGTAAAATTCTACGCTCTATCGATTCTCGGGATGAAAAGTAAACCACTCCCTATGAAAAACATGAAATGATTTTCCAATGGCCTTGATAACCGACCTCAAGGTCAACTTCAAGGTCGCCAACAAGTGCATCACTTGGAACTCTACAATTTTGGTCCTAAGTACTTTTTTCAGAAAATGTATCGTTTCAGAAATAATTAGCCATAACTGTTTCCACCTCCAGGGGTCGAGGGGTGCTTTCTACCCCTAAAAAGCGTATTTAGCCGAAACAAAAAAACACGTATTCAATATTTTTCGGTGTTTAATAAGTATGTTAAGTTTCATTCAAATCGGTGAGTGACAGTTGGGTAGTGTTACTTGTCAGTAAGTAACCGTTTAGTTGCGCGCGCATTTCTTTCCAGCCAATTAAGGGGAGCAAATCCTTGAAAACATTGAAAAAATCGAAAAACAGCAAAAAATGGAAGAAGATCAGCTTTTCGAGGAAACTGAAGGGTTGTTATATGATACTGGAATCGCTGATTGATTGGTAAGCTACTAAAATTTATATTTTTATCGTATTGAAACTTTAAACGCGATTATCTCCAAACTACATTTTCAAAAGCTGCTCGCGCTGCAGCTCAAGAAGTTATCGATCGGTCTCACTGAAATTTATAGAGGTTTTTGTCTATGATATTACCGATAGGACAAACCTAAAGTTTGAAGGATTTCACGTAGATAAATAATTTTCTTGGGGTAAGAACTGTTGAAAAAATGGTCGAGAATTTGATTTTTTTGTTACTGCATAATTTTCAATTTCATACTTTTTCATGATTTTATAGGTATGTCCTATCCCTAAATGTGTCAGTAATCGAAAAAAAATGTTTGCTTCCTGTTTCAGATAAGTAGTAAAAATGCCGTTTTTGATGGCACAAGAAAGACGCCTGGGGCCGAAGGCTGTTATGTCGCCATTCTGTTTTGTGAATGAAAAAAAAAAGTGTTTTCAAGTTCGTTGAACATACGTTAAAATCATCTTAAAGTTAAGAAATGATGCGATTATTTCATCACCCTAAGAAAAAATTAACAAAAAATTCATTTTTGATCCATTTTCGGGCGTCTAAAAGATTTGCTCCCCTTAAGGGGATTAGAGAGATTTGCAATTTCAAAAATTAACTCGCGTTTAATTGTTTGTAACGAGACGTCGCATAAATATAAAGCTTTGTTATTTTACACGGTGTTACTTACAACATTATAAAATAAGAAAATCCATTCCAAGCCATTCCCTGGTGAATAATATCGGCGTTGCAATATAATCGGGCAAAGGGTTAAATGTACGGTTTTGCCACGATTTCAGTCGAACGGGTGAACATTTTGGGAAGCCCAAAGACGATTTCTTATCGTTAGGCTTCCCTCTATTTATTATACCTGAAAAATTAATAATAACAATAAAATTATGAAAATGGCGTTAAGAAAACGAAAAATTTGGTATCTTTCGACTTTATTTGTTACTATAAAATTGTAACAATATTTTATTTTAATTTGATTTCAGGTATAATAAATAGAGGGAAGCCTAACGATAAGAAATCGTCTTTGGGCTTCCCAAAATGTTCATCCGTTCGACTGAAATCGTGGCAAAACCGTACATTTAACCCTTTGCCCGATTATATGTATTGCAACGCCGATATTATTGACCAGGGAATGGCTTGGAATGGATTTTCTTATTTTATAATGTTGTAAGTAACACCCTGTAAAATAACAAAGCTTTATATTTATGCGAGGTCTCGTTACAAACTATTTAACGCGAGTTCATTTTTGAAATTGCAAACCTCTTTAATCCCCTTAAGGCCCGTTACACACTCGCGCGGATGATCCGCGCTACGCGCGCGGTTTTCCAATCCGCGTCGCTAGCTTTCATAGTCAGGCGGATGCACGCGGTTTCTATGCTTTGTCATTTGTGCTCTAGTACATCGTACTGTTCGATCGCGAGATGTGCTCGCTACAGTTAAAAGCTGTTTCAGCTTATTTGATATACAAAAAGAGGTATTCCTATTTCATCTATTAATTATATATTATATATTAATTCGTAATTTTACCACACTGTGAAAGGGTCAATACAATGTTTCAGATAAAAATTGCACAATATCGAGGGGCGCGTACTGCGCTTCCATCCGTTTGACCTTCCAAAGATCTTGCAATTTTCTATGAATATTACGCTAAGCTCTGTAAATCTAATATCGTTCTACCATCGCCAATTGTTCTACGATCTACTTCTGCTTAGTTCGAAGACATTTTTCACAGATATAGTGAGAATTCGTAGACTTACCAATGGAATCGTATATTGTTCCAAATACTTATTGGAAGTGAACGATACTCAGGAAAGAATTTCATTGCTACATATTTCGTATAATGAATCAAATGAGAGTTACTTTTTCTTTTAGATTTAGAATTAGAGTTTCGAATATGCGAGTCGTAAGAGCATCTTTGTCCTCTTTCTTTAAACTTACAAGAAGCTCGTTTGCGATAAACGCAATGGGATTTTGTGCCTTGAGGTAGCAAGCCTCGAAGACGTCGTTTACTAGTGCTGCAGTCTTAACTTCCAGTCCCTTCCGGTCAAAACCCGCGCATGTCATGAGATCAGCATCATCCTTCAATAAATATTCCACGTTAGTTTGAGAGAGACAATGAAATCGTTAGCCGATCTAATAAATTTTACTAAATAGTGAATTTTAAGCATCGAAAATGCCTTTGTGAATTGAAGACAGACGCCGAGGATAGCAAGTTATTATTTGCGACATTATTTAGTATACAACTTTGATTTGTATCGCACACCTGTACATCTCTTTTTTCGGTTTTTTCTTTTAATATCAATTTCAATATTTTTTTGTTTCGTTTAACCATTTGAGCGCTGAATACTCGCGACCTATGCCGTCCGTACGAACGGCGCGCGGCTAGCGCTGACAATCCTTTCCGGAATACTTTTTCGCTACACTGAGAGAAAAGTATATGATATATCTAACTGTAATAGAATAGTAACAAAATTATAGTTGGAAATATCATATTTATGGTAAATCTTACCATAATGTGGGTAATAATTACGATAGACGCATAGTATAACAAATTATATTATGTTTTTACTAAAAATTATGGTTATTTCAACTAAAAATATAGTACGGTTGAAAATATATAATGGTAAGAAAAGTAACTATTTTATATAGTTAATATTACCAGAATATTTCATACATAGTGATAGAACTAACTATAGTCACATAGCACATTTTACTATGCATATGGTAACAAGAGCAAAGGTAACAGTTAATAATATAACCATTTGTACAAATCGTTCATTCTACTATCTTTTGTATGGTTAAGTGAACTATAAAAATATGTTTGACGCCAAATCTAACTATAAAATATAGTGAGATTATAGTAAACCCAACCATTTTTTTCTCTCAGTGTAGACAGAACTCTATTAATTAACTACTCAAGAAGAAGATTAAATAATTAAAGAACTTTACTACCATGCTGTTACTAAGGAATAGACCTGCATTCATCTCACACAAAAGTAACTGCACTGAGAGAAAAAAAATGATTGGGTTTACTATAATCTCACTATATTTTATAGTTAAATCTGGCGTCACACATATTTTTATTGTTCACTTAACCATAGAAAATATAGCAGAATGAACGATTTATACAAATGGTTATATTATTGACTATCACCTTTGTTCTTGTTACCATATGTATAGTAAAATCTGCTATGTGAATATAGTCAGTTCTATCACTACGTAGGAAATATTCTGGTTAATATTAACTATATAAAATATTTACTTTTCTTACCATTATATATTTTCAACCATACCATATTTTTAGTTGAAATAATCATAAGTTTGAGTAGAAGCATAATATACTTGGTTATACTATGCCTCTATCGTAATTATTACCGACATTATGGTAACATTTACCATAAATATGATGTTTCCAACTATAGTTTTGTTACTATGCCATTATAGTTAGATATATCATATACTTTTCTCTCAGTGTGTAATACTTCTCCCAAGGAGAACAGAAAGTCAAGATGTCGTCAAAATGATGTCAAAATGACAAGAAAATGATTACAAACAGTCATTTTGTAGTCATTATGACATCATTTTTACGACATCTTGACTTTCTGTTCACCTTGGGTAGGTGATCGAAAAGATCGACAAACGCATATATGCGTCCTTGGGCCACACCGATGGCTTTCGCCGGACGCATATATGCGTCCATAAGGCTCAAAGGGTTAATATTAATTGTAGAATTTTAATAATAACAATAACTTCGTATAAAAAAAGCTGAAGACTTAGACAGAATAGGACAGAGCGAAGCGAAAGCGCAGGGGCCTCTGCCCCCTAGTTCACACATTCATGGGCAAGAGCAAAGGTGACAATTTAAACCGAAGAGGAAGAAAAATCAAGGAAACTTACGTTAAAGTAATTGGACATTTTATCCAGATAGCTAGTGGCCTCTGTCCAGACACTCTTTGCTGTTTCATTCAAGGCAAGGTAGATACGATTCTTATAATCATTGGCACATGCTAGGAGATCTTTTGAGATGGCTCTGGTGTTGTTCGACAATATCTCCACACTCGTTTTGCTTTCATTCAATTCCTCCAATTGCGGTACTTCTCCGAAAATCGGATATTCGAAATTCTTAAAAATGTCAAATTACAGGTATACAGGGTGTCCCAGAATACCCTAATAATAATCTCTCGTGGCACACGGTGGTCAAAAAGGCTCTCTCGGTGGACAAATTAGTCTGGAGCGCGTAATTGTTAACCGATTCTAATCATCTTTTTTTTTTTTAATTTGCTCGTTACGAATTACTGTACAACTTTGTCGATTCGATTTTTTCAGTTAGAGCGTCAAATCAAAATGACGGACTCGGAATTGTTATTAATATATAAACAGATAAGATATTAGATATAATAAAAATTTTGAGGATCGCACCAAAGCGAGCTATAGCCCTACTGCGCGTAGAGAGTCAGAAGAGTCCTAACAACACTGGAGTGCAGATCCCGGAATAAAGTTCTTATACCAAAATTGGTTCCTTTTTAGGGAAAGAAGCGACAAGAATAAGAAATTCATAAAACATTTTGGATCGTTTCGGGTCTTCTTAAATGGCAAGAAGTTAAACTTTTGGCGTCAGACATGTAATTAGGAATTCGCAAAATACGTATAAAATTATTTCCGATGGCAAGAACATCTAATATCTTATCTTTTTACATTTTGATAACAATTCCGTGTCCGCCATTTTGATTTGAAGCTTTAACTGAAAAAACCGAATCGACAAAGTTGCAGAGTAATTCGTAACGAGCAAATTAAAGGAAAAAAGATCAGAATCGGTTAACAATTACGCGTCCAGACCAATTTATCCACCGAGAGAGCCTTTTTGACCACTGTGCGTGGGGACGTTGGACGGCTTAACACTAGAACTACCAAGCCGGTCAAAATGACTGGTCAACAAAAGAATAAGTTTCCATATGAAAAGAAAAGTAAATGGCAGCTCAGTGATAAAATAAACGCTCTCTGTTAAAATGAGTGGTCGACAAAAGAAGTTTCCATACGAAAACCGAAATTGGTATAGTTCTAATGTTAAAGAGAAGTTCTTGTGAAAAATTAACGCACCCGGTCATCTTGACTGGTCGGTATCTTCTAGTGTTAAAACAAACACAAAAATCCTAGGCCATTATTCAGTATTCGCAATATTTATCGAGAAATTAATTGTGGAAGATCAAAGGAAAGAGCGTCCCGTTAAAATAGCAGTGGGATGAGGAGCGATGGAGCCACTGCGAGCTGGAGAACGGCCCAGTTTACCAACAAACAAATAGCGGAGCGCGGTAAAGGGAAGAATACTGCAAAAGAAGCCGACCGTGCAGCGGCGTCTTATCTAGTGTCCTCTATTACACGTGTACTTAATTCTTTTTTATTTAAACACGTGTATCGGGTAAACGCGTGTACCCAAGGAGAACAGAAAGTCAAGATGTCGTCATTTTGACATCATTTTGACGACATCTTGACTTTCTGTTCTCCTTGGGTAATAACACGAATACGCGCACTACACGTGTATTTACTTCACGAACACTTCAAAAATTACGAGAGAATTCTTTTTCTAAGAAATATAAAAAAAGTGTCGTAGAGATACAAGAAATATCCACCCAAGGAGAACAGACAGTCAAGATGTCGTCGAAGTGATGTCAAAATGACGACAAAATGATCAGAAAACGACTGTTTGTAATCATTTTGTCGTCATTTTGACATCATTTTGACTTTCTGTTCTCCTTGGGTAATACACGAATACGCGCACTACACGTGTATTTACTTCACGAACACTTCAAAAATTACGAGAGAATTCTTTTTCTAAGAAATATAAAAAAGTGTCGTAGAGATACAAGAAATATCTACCCAAGGAGGACAGGAAGTCAAGATGTCGTCAAAGTGACGTCAAAATGACGACAAAATGATCAGAAAACGACTGTTATAATGACTGTTTATAATCATTTTGACATCATTTTGACGACATCTTGACTTTCTGTTCTCTTTGGGTACATAGAATCTGGCACAAGATGTAAGATGCTGTGATAAAAATTTCTTATAGTTATCCGTGTACACGTGTATCTATGGATATCCGTGTTAGATATAACGTGTAGCACGACAACACGTGTCACGTGTACCCGTGTATTTTAAAACACGCTTCTGACCGGGAGCCCAAGGAGAACAGAAAGTCAAGATGTCGTCAAAATGATGTCAAAATGATTATAAACAGTCATTATAACAGTCGTTTTCTGATCATTTTGTCGTCATTTTGACATCATTTTGACGAAATCTTGACTTTCTGTTCTCCTTGGGGAGCTCTAGTCTTATCCTTTGATCATCAGACAGACGCCCTTTCCTTTGATCTTCAACGATTAATTTCTCGATAAATATTGCCAATATTGAATAATGGACTTTTGTGTTTCTTTTAAGCCGTTCTATGGATCTCTTAAGTTTTGTAAACTTATCGCGGCCCAACCTGTATATTATTCGTTTGTTTCGACGTACAAAAAAAGGATTGTAGGTCGAGCCTTCTCCATTACACGCTTCACGGTACTATCTAATAAGTTTTAATAGTTTCATGAATTGTAAAATTTTGACTACTAATAATAAGTAAAACTTACTTGAGCAGTGGCAAGGGTGGCCAGGCAGCAGAGGAGGACGATTATCTTCATGGTAATTTTTCTTTGAATGGAAGGATCAAAGGTGTTAAGAAAAGTTAAAAGAACTGTTAGATCGATGGACGAGCTTTTGAGAAATAGCGAAAGAACTGACGATTAGAAGAGAATCTCATCCTTCTTATATGGATACCCGTAATGTGCTAGCACATAGTGTGATTGTGCAATTCCGGCAATGACGTATCTTTTTCATTTAAACTGTATGTTTTTCACTATTTAAACCTGTACACGCCGGAACGTAGAATTAATGGCGTGTGTTTAGACCGATTACGAAAGTCTATCCGCCATCAATCAGATATCGATTCCAGGCCTTCAATTGCAAATTTCTCGAAACGTCTTTCGAATGTCGTCGGTCGGAGGACTGTTTGCACTTGTCGATAAGATTTTTCGTAGGGACGCTTCGTTATAAAATAATTCACGCTATCTCCGTTTGATTTACGCTAAGCGAGGAAGCAAACATGTTTCAGCTGAACGATCACTTGAGAATTTATAGTCCAATATAGGCGTTCCAGAGAGATGTGTTTCCGGTGGTCGATCCACAAGTGGTGACTTTACTTTATCTATGCTAAAAAAAAGGCAAATAGCTGTTAACAATCCTGTGCGGTTCTAGACTTTTGATGGTTCTCAAATCGTTGTACAAAGGAATTATATTGGTTCTTGAAAAGAGCCGTAACCGTCGCCATTAATAATAACCGACTTTGTACGATTGTTTTAGAACCGGTTCCAAACTTTGGATATTGTAATAATGCCAAGTACTAATGGCCTCGAATAATAATAAAATAACAATTATAGCAGAATGTGGTAATGCCATTTAAGGACCAACGGTGCGCAGGGTACTCAAGACAAGCTAGCCCGCCGATCAATAAATAATTAAGTGAGTAATTAATTGTGGAATTCAGTAGATTAATGCAGGATAAACCCAAGGAGAACAGAAAGTCAAGATGTCGTCAAAATGATGTCATAATGACGACAAAATTATTACAAACAGTCATTTTCTGATCATTTTGTTGTCATTTTGACATCATTTTGACGACATCTTGACTTTCTGTTCTCCTTGGGAAAGTACCCAGGACATTCATGCTAGAAGGGAATATTAGAACCAGAATACCCGAATACCTGGTATAATAGGTGCATTCTTTTTACATCTCAGCTTGAGATTAACTGAGCCGAACTGAGCTGAGATTTGGTGAGATTATGTGATCAAAGAACCCCAAGGAGAACAGAAAGTCAAGATGTCGTCATTTTTATATCATTTTGACGACATCTTGACTTTCTGTTTTCCTTGGGACTTTTCTAAAAGAACGGTCAATAGCGAGTAGGTGTTACTCGGCATTTACTTCAGATTATTGCAGCGCATCCCCACCGAATCACACTTACGCTACACAACCGTAGAAAGAGCTGACTGAGATCTCATTTTGAGACAATTTGAGGGGTAAGGCAGTTGCGGTAAGGGGGGGGGATAAAATCTCACTTATTCAGTTGTCAAGTAAGTCAATCAAAAAGAACAACCGCCAACTGAAGTGAGCTGAGATTATCTGAGATCTCATGTAAAAAGAACGCAGCTATTAATACCAGAATTAGGGAGAAATGAAATAAACTGGAAAAGATCCTAACGCCACACTCGGAGGTATGGTATACCGACGTTGACCCTGACCCTGACCCTGACCCTCATCCAATCGATTTATTTATTGTGCATGACTAATATCCGAAGTTATTCTGAAATTTTAATTCGTTATTCGACATACTTTCCGTCCGACGCTTCGTGCCGTACCACCGCGATGCGCCCGTCCACAACCGCGGTGAGTGGCGAGCATTACGGCCCTGAGCGCGGGCTCTATACGGGCGCGCTCATTTGCCTATGTTTTTCCTTAATAATTCAAAAATTAAGCCTCATCCAACTTTTTCGCAAAGGAAAATGTTGTTTAGAATCATTTCAGCTACAACCCTTTCGCGGGGATTACACCTATTGCGGGACACCCTGTATGTATCTAGATACCGTATCTAGACACATTTTGCGTAACTGAGCCTGTATCTGAGGTACATCCGAATTTGAGTATTTGTATCTGTATCTATAGTTACAAAACATAGTATCTTAACTGGTTTTCAGGCACATTTTCAGATACGTTTTCAGATATTTTTTGTCTGCAGGTTAAAGAAAATATGTTATCCTTTTATAAAATATTAATAAATAAATAATCTCATTGTTGGCATAAACTAACATGTTTGTTAATTTCTTATGAATTCTTATTTTTTGAGTTTTAAGTTCCAAGCGTCACTACTCATCATCAGGCATTTATACCTTATTACGACAAAATATCATTTAGAAGTATCTGATATGTATCTGAGATACTTTTGAAGTATCCGAGTATCTATATCTGTATACATTTTAAATTGTGTTCTGTATCTATATCTAAATACATTTTTTCACGTGTATCTCTATCTGTATCGAGATCAATTTTAAATGTATCTTACCGAACACTGGCAATATAGGAGTATTACATGGTTTCACCAAAATACCGACTGTCTACCTTGTTGCTCTCTTAGTTCGACATCGAGGAGCCCAGACATTGCAGATGGCGCGTTTTCTCGTGCGAAATTCCCCATAATGATGGGGAGTTTTATAGTATCCGTAGTTACTTGTCTCCAGTGAGTTTCGGTTCTGGTCTATTCTTGAACAATTCACGCGAGAGTGCTCCTTATATGATAAACAATATATTATAAGGCTACACAAACCTCAATTTTTATAAAAATACCAGGTATACTTCGAATTTTCCACATCTGATTATTATTTTATAAAATCAAAATATATCCTTTGCTATTGTAGCGCTCATTTTAGCTTAAAATGCGCATTTAATATCACTGGATTAAATTAATAAGATTGAAAGATGCTTACATCAATACCCATGTTTACATAGGGTATTTTTAAAGGAATGATTCAGTATTACAATGTGTAAAGAAACATATAGACTGTGATATGTAATCGTAATTTTACATAGTAGCTGCCATAACCTAAACGTAAAGGTTACGTCTTTACGAGCGTGCCATAAATTCATTCAAATTATTTGCGCAATGCAGTATACTTCTGTAGAGCAGTGAAATAATTCTTACGCGATCTAATCTAAGTAACATGTGCCGTATACACGTCTCTTTTTATTTCAGGTAAATATGGTGGAAGAAATTCAAAAGAAACTTCAAACAGAATTAGATAAATTTAAACAAGTACGGAAAGGTAAGGAAAGTGTCAACATCGGTAAATTGTACTTCAGTAGTTGTAATACAGTTTTACTTTAATTACTTTGGTTCGAAAGACTGCGTAACGTAAGACTAAGTCTTCCTGCGCCAGTATATAACTCGACGCAATTAAATCTGGTTTTATAATTTTACAGACTATCTCAAGGCACTCACGCAAAGGCAACAGCTAGATGGGCAATTAAATGAAAATATCGCTGTAAAAAAAGAGTTAGACGTATTGAAAGATAACGACGATGTTTTCAAACTAATAGGACCGGTACTCGTGAAACAAGATTTGGAGGAAGCAAAGCAAAATGTTGCGAAACGCATGGATTACATATCTTCCGAGTTGTAAGTTCCTCGAGAATAACTTTTCTGATATCATTAAATCCAAATTAAGTATATATCTAATGTATATAAAATGTAATGTAGAAAACGAGTCGAGGATTTGTTAACTTCGTTGGACAAGAAGCAGGAAAGCCATCGAGAAGCTTTAGACAAATTACAACAAATGTTCCAACGAGCCCAAGTGAAAGCGTCGCTCAATCAAACAAAATCATAGTTACATCTTCAAGAAACTTTGTGATCAAATCTTGTTATTCAATTATTTTATATTATATATTTCTCGCCATGTTCCGTGCATTTATGTATAAATTATTATACAATAATTAATTGACATATTCATTTAAAAAAAGAAAGATCATTTCCTCATTGTGTTAATTAAAACATGTAATTTTATTTAAATATCGCAGTGACCTTAAATTGCAAATCAATCCTATCCTCGCATTTGATAAGTACAGGGTTATTATTTAAAAAAACCACGTGCTAAATGTAAACACCGTTGATTATAATTGTTATTTTTAAGAATATCTAATATAGATTGTATTATAATGCGCATTATATTGTCACACATAAGGAACAACTGAATTACTGTGTAAAATTGTTTTGGACTGTTGCTAGTTTGAATTGTTTGAATTTCGCGCCAATTAATGTCGCACTGCGGTAACTACTCTCGCATGTTACAGTGCAATCGATCTTGACACACGATTCTTACTGCTTTAAAAATCGATTTCAAAATAAACAATCGGATCGACGTCTGTCATTACCTTAACCTAAGTGATAAAGTTGCTCAGTTTTCTCTAATAAAATACAGAAACATAATGTTCGTGTAACGACAGTGCACATGTGAAAAAATTATCAGACTATAGAAGAGTTTAAGGAACTTATAAAATGCTGTTGACATTAAGACCGGACCATAAAAAGCATTTATTATTTCTCGTGGACCAAACGTCACAAGGCAAGTGATTTATAAAATTATGCAGTATTCGATATTGAATGAAAATGATATAATAGAATGTAATATAATGTTACAGTGCTGCAAGATTTCTGTAAGTTGGCTTTGGATTATCTACAAAAGGGACCGAACATTAAGCTGTACAATGCAGCAGCTCGTAAGTTAATAGTAAAATTCATAATGAACAGCTCGTTAACTCGTTGATCAAAATAAACCTTTAACTAATAAGCTCTTATCTATACTTAATCAATTATTTGTATCTTTCAGAAAAACTTGCGGTAGATTTAGACACTATAAAAAATTCGATAGAGGGACTCGTTTATCTCTTGCTAGAAAGTTGCAAGCATAAGGTAATCGGTTTGATTTACTCGTAATAGAAGCATCGTTAACGTTAACTGTAATTATTGATCAATATTATACGTTACAAAATGATATTATACGACATCGCAGTTGAGTTGTGAAGATTTCCGTGACTCGATGGTAGCGTTGGGCTTCACCGAAGAAAATGAGATAATATTGAGTAAACTGTACGACGCGAAGAAGGAGGAGATATCAAAGACGTTGGCAAATTTTGGCTTCAAGTTGCCGCAATACCATGATATGGAATGGAGATTTGAAGTTCAAGTACGACGGTGTAAACATTTATAACGAAGCGTTTAACGCGTTGTGTCTAATCTGCGCAATTTCTCCTTCTAGACTGCGTCGAGATCTTTGCTCAAACAAGTGGCACCGCTGATTACATTAGACCTGTCCCTTAAGAGCGCGCAAGGTTCAAACGAAGTGGAACACGTACAGCTACAAACTAATCCAAACAATTTACTTCATATAACGCAAGAGTTAGAGCAAGCTTTGCAAGAAGGGCAGAGCCAACATATACGTAGAATTTCAAAGGCTATAAAATAAGTTTTTAGAATGTAGTATATCTTTAATGCGCGTTTATGACAATAAGTTATAAGGAACGACAATGGTGCGCTCAACTTTCTTACATTGACATTTGGAATTTTGTGAATTTTGTATCGTACGCACTATTATAATTCATCGAAATACATCTACATGTACGAGGATTAATTAAGATTCGTTATCTTTACGGATAATACTTGACCTTTTCAGTTTGGTCTAGTTGCACAAATGAGATTTTCCTTTAATATATGTAAAGAATGACTCCCGTCGGATGATGACAAATTAGCCGTGACAGCATTTTAGTTGTGGAGTTCTACGGGTATTAAAACTGCTCTTGTATTATGCGAGAGTCACGTTAATATATTCAGAAGTACACTGTAGGCAGATTCATTTGAATACTTTATTGGATATCATTATTGGATCTAAATACTATAGAGGATGCACAATGGAAGACCATTATGTTACTACTGTGCGCATATCGCTCAGTCATGCTACGGACTCTGCAGTGCTCCTGCATCAGGCAGTCACTGTTATTATTTAAATAAGGAATATCTAATCATCGAGTTTACAGGACACCTGCTACAGAATCACAAAATAGACAAGTCCGTACTTTCTCTTATTCTTAGTGTAGTTTTCAATCCAGTGCAAGTTTTCAATTTCAAATAAATAATCAGTAAATCTGAATGTTGAATAAGAAATTACTTTTTTACAGGAGATAGAATTTGTCATGGATTCTCATAATGTAACAGATTCTTTGCTTGTTTCATCTCACGATGCGATGACCACAATTGTGAATACTGTAAAGTTTATAGGTCCACATGCCGCCCGTCAATACATGCGTTTCAGTAATCAAACTGTCGTCGATAAGGTGCCTCCAGAAATGTTGCATCTAATTGATCCCCATTGGTAAGGTTACTGTTATTCTCATTAAAGTTAAAACAGTTACATCAGATTTGTATATTAACGATTAATGTGCTTCTTATTTAGGTATCACTTTCCTCCGTTAGATCCATTATGGCACAAAGTTCTAGGACTTGTAATGATCGTGCTCGGCGTTATGGGATGGTCTGGAAATGGCGTTGTGGTCTACGTGTTCCTAATGACGCCGTCATTGAGAACACCAAGCAATCTCTTAGTAGTAAACTTAGCTTTCTCAGATTTTGTAATGATGATCATAATGTCTCCACCCATGGTTATTAACTGTTTTTATGAAACGTGGGTCCTAGGTAAGTGAAATTAAGCGCATTGATGTGTAAGAATCTTTGTATCAAATTTTTAGATGCGAATAATAGATTAATCTTATGCGAAGGAACATTGATGTGTGATATCTATGCAATGGTGGGTTCCTTATGTGGCTGTGCGTCTATCTGGACTATGACTGCTATCGCTTTCGATCGGTACAATGTAATAGTAAAGGTGAGAATAATTGTAGCTATCTTTGTGGATTGTAAATATGTTTTTAAGCAAACATCAAGATAGAATATGTAACTCATTATTATCTGGCATTAATATGCGATAAGCTAGAATGGTTGATTAACAGCAAATATAAAAATCTTAGGGTATGTCAGGCACACCTCTCACTATCAAAAGGTCCATACTTCAAATATTAATAATCTGGCTATTTGGTGCAGTATGGACGATCTTACCTTTGGTGGGTTGGAACAGGTAAAATAAATATAGAATATAAGGATCTCAATCACTAATGAATTGTGTTTTTACGCGATACATCCGTACAATAGGATAATATACAGTTGAAAAATTTTGTATTATTATAAATGTAGTAATTCCAGGATTAATTCTCAATCCTATCTATATTTAAATTTGTCGATTGGTGTTGCATGAACGTAAATATAATATTAGTATATTCCATAGGTATGTTCCCGAAGGTAACATGACCTCATGTGGCACGGATTATCTTTCTAAAGATTGGGGATCCAAATCATACATATTGGTATATTCGGTATTTGTTTATTACTTGCCACTCGGCACCATAATCTACAGTTATTATTTTATCGTATCGGTAAGTGAAAGTGTGAATTTGTACAATGTGTTATTTTCTTACTCGTCTAGTATTCTAAATATATTTATCTGGTTCTTCAGACAGTAGCAGCTCATGAAAAGGCTATGAAAGAACAAGCGAAAAAAATGAATGTTGCATCTTTAAGATCGGGAGATAATCAGGGCGGAAGTGCTGAAGCAAAATTGGCAAAGGTATTTATTATAGTTACAAAATAAAGCAGTAACAATTAGTAAAGAAGACGAAGCATTAATACATTATATATTCTATATAACATATAATATATTAATTCAGTTTTGTCATTAACAAGGCGACGAAAGTAACGTATAAATTTAATACTCGCAGGTAGCACTGACAACAATATCATTATGGTTTATTGCATGGACACCTTATTTGGTAATCAATTATATAGGCATTTTTAACAGTGTTCTTATTAGTCCACTTTTTACCATTTGGGGCTCACTTTTCGCTAAAGCCAATGCCATATATAATCCAATCGTGTATGGAATTAGGTAAATAAATAATTTTATATAATTAGATAATACAGTACTTCATTGTAACAAATATAAACTTAAGACGTATTGAGGTATATATACAGTAAAATATATTTTTTTCTTTTCACTTCTATTATAGTCACCCAAAATACAGAGCAGCTTTAAACGAAAAGCTTCCTTTCCTTGTTTGTGGTTCTACTGAAGAACCTGCAGCAGCAGCAGCAGCAGCATCTGCGCCAAATGCAGACACAGCTTCTACTGGAACTGCTAGCGGAAAAGCTTGATCTAATAAATCAGAGAGTAATTTTGAATCCAATATTACGTGTCTTATTACAGGATGAACATGTATCATCCTACCTAGTAGTGAAAAATAATATAAGAAACAATTGATCGCTATTAAATACAAATAGGTAAGACCGTTCTATACAAAACTTTACTGCTTATTTGTAATATTGAATTACACGCGTGAAAACATTTTTTTTCGAGTGCTGAATTATGATTACTGTAATAGAAAAGCGGTCTTTATAGTT
Source organism: Tiphia femorata (assembly GCA_944319695.1). Lineage (NCBI taxonomy): Eukaryota > Metazoa > Arthropoda > Insecta > Hymenoptera > Tiphiidae > Tiphia > Tiphia femorata. The sequence continues at coordinate 8,421,554 of OX090899.1, forward strand.
AGTTAGTTGCAGAAGATATATTTTACATAGAATAAATTTTGCAACTCCTCTAAAATCCGATTCAACTGCAAAATAGCAAATCAAAGTGAAACCAGTATTTCTAGTAATTGACGATTGCATTGTTCGTGTGTAATATATAGTTTGGTAATTCAATAAAGAGTTGAGTAAAGTTGCTTGCAGAATTTATTTAATCTTACAAAATTAAGTACAGATACCACGCTATCGATACAACTTAAAGGCAACACGATATGCTCAATAATAAGCATAAATTGATAGTTGTTTTGCCAAGTGACCATGTATTGTACAACACTAAAAAATGCACAAAGCTATAATTTGGTCTATAAATTAATCATAAGTGATCCACATTGTGGTGATATGTGAATCATAAAACTAATTATAGCCATATTAAACGTTGAGCATTTTATAGTGTGTATGTGAATGTAAAACGAAGAGGCTCGTTGTTTAGTTTTTGAATGAATAAATCGAAATATTCCATTGTTATCCATCTAATGTCACATTGTAATTTAAGCTCCTCTCTGTCACAAAGAAAAAGAATTGCCACCATCTTATTTGTTCCAAAAAAAGAAGACGAAAAGTACTAAATCCGTGTTCACATCGATGGTCCTATATACAATTCACGACTTTGATTGAAGTTTTATGTTTTTGTTATCACACTTCCAAGAAAATACTTGTTACAATACTTTCTTCACGATATTCACATTCTTTCAATTACGAAGTGTGAGATCCCTGGTGGTCTTATTTTCAGAGAATTATACTGCTTCACGATTGACATCATCGTAGACTGTTTTATAATTCATGTTTATGCAGCAGCTTTCTCGCCTTCGTTAACTGTTGTAACACCGGATACGGTAGACGTAGCATCTCCGCCGTGAGCCGGCTGTGAAGCACAAGCCAGAGATGGGAACCTCGCAAAGAGAGCAGCCCTGTACTTCGGATGGCTGTAACAAGACAAGATGAACAAGTAAGTCTACTGAAATAACGATCGACCAATAATTGTGAGAGAAAAGTGTATTTCGTATAGCCAAGACAATATTTTTTTATATCAATTGTATAAAGTTACGTCCCTACTGAAGCAAAATAATGAGAAACATTTTTTGTAGCATCTTGTCGTCTTTCATTGCCAAAAAATTTCCAACGAACGTTAATTCACGTTAAAGTTACAAAACATTTTGTCCACACCGAAGAAACATTCGACTTACAAAATCAAATCTACAAAAAGTTCCTCATTGTTGCCACAGCGAAGGCAAGGCTTCAAATTTGTTCTAATCGATTATTTGTTACAGCTAACAAACGAGACGTACCTTATGCCATATACAATTGGATTGTAAACAGCGTTAGCCTTAGCGAAGAGAGAACCCCAGATGGTGAAGAGGGGGCTGATTTTGATGGTTTCAAATATACCCGCATAATTGATGACCAGGTACGGCGTCCACGCCATGAACCACAGCGAGATTGTCATAAGGGCCACCTGTTGAAATGAAATGATATATCAAACTGAAATTATCTCTAACTAGAACACGACTAGAGTCACACCTTTGCAAGCTTGTGCTCGGCGCTAGTATTTTGATTCTCAGAGGAGCGTAGAGAAGCTACGTTCATTTTCTTGGCTTGTTCGCGCATATTCCTTTCGTGTGCGGATACAGCGCTGATGATGAAATAGTAGCTGTAGCAGATAAGGAAGAGTGGCAAAAAGTACACAAATACGCTGTAAACCAGAATATACGAACGGGATAGCCAATCTTTGGTAAAGTAATCAGTGCCACACGCAGTCATATTTCCCTCTGGTACGTATCTGCAATACGAGCACTAGTTATTTTACATCAGTGGTATTGTAAAGTACAGGTACATCAGAATTATATCAATACCGATTCCATCCCAACATAGGAGCAACCGTCCACACAACAGAGAAGAGCCAAACAGCTAAGATTTCGATAAGAGCTTTCGTAATGGTGAATGGCTTAGCGGATAGACCTTTAACGATCACGTTGTATCTGTCGAATGCAATCATAGTCATTGTCCATATGGAGGTACTTCCGAACAGTGAACCCAACATAGCATAGATCTGACACATGAATGGCCCAAAGACCCATGTCTCATAGTAACAGTTTATCACCTGTGGAATATTGAAACTCGTTAGAGCTTGAAATATTGGATCTTTATCTATCGCTGTTATATATCTAATTTAATTTCCCATTATCGCAGAGTATATTCACCATTGGCGGCGACATGCAGAACATCATCAGAAAGTCGGAGAAGGCTAAGTTGATGACCAACAAGTTACTTGGGGTGCGGAGACTCTTGGTGGAGCCAAAGATGTAGACAACCATGCCGTTACCGATTACACTAACGGTGCCCAAACAAGCGATGACAAATCCCAGGAGGCCGTGCCACATTGGGTTCAAGGGTGGAAACTGATACCAGTGGCTGTCAATTAGGTAAAGCATCTCCGGTGGCACCTTATCCACGACCGTCTGGTTGCCAAATCCACCTCCCGAGGAGGACCAGGAGTAGGCTGCATAACTTGGCCCGGACATAACCGACATGGTTGACTGTATCAAACGAGAAAGACACTCCGATTAGAGAATCAACTTAGAAGAGTCTGCAACGCGTAAAGAAATATCCAAAACGCTTTCTGCGCAACGTCTAATACAACATAGAGGATTACGTTGAAGCAGGCTCTACGCGCCTTACGTTTTTATAAACATAAACGATCATAATCAAGTCAGTCGGAGGAATGCCTGCGCAATCTTGGAGATATCAAAGCCTCGCTCGCTTAGTCAAGCTTATCCCCAATTCAAGAGATATTCCAGAAAATGTCGAAGAAACCTTGATAAATGGGTATCTCGCTGTTACTTAATTGAAATACATTGTCGCCACCCAAGTGTCTGCTTAAGGACTCACCTATTTTCCGGTTACTTGGAGAAAATCGAAGAACGAACTAATCCAAGTGGCAAGTTTAATGCGCGCGATTGAGGGTAATCACCGTGGCGGGGTGATTATTAAATTTGGTATTAGGATGTAGGAGTAGGCCGCCCCCTGTTAGGTCCACTGTCGGATGCCGCTCGCGTTCTCTTGAAGGAGGACCTTTAAATATGCACCAATGCATCACCGTGCTACCGGCATTTGTACCCTCGCGGTACCGTTAGATATATGCCTTACACGTTCTAAGACGCCAAACAGCCTTAAGAAAGCGTTTATTAAGTTAGGAAGGATTGAGGAATACCTTGGTGTATCTTGAGTGTTGCATACAGAAACCTTACGAATTCAAAACAAGAATAGAACACGGTGGGACGCCGTGTCCTTTTAATTATGTCGTGCTACAGTCTCCGACACGTTAGAAACATCATTCGACACTTCGAAGTAAGAATAATTCGCGTTAATGAGGCATCTAATCAACATTTGCTTCGTTTTCATTTGCTGCAGTTATTGTTTGAGTGCAGACTCGTGAAATAATTAAAATAATGGCTGCACATAATTTTTTTATTCTTCGTAAGCATAATATAATATATAGTTGACTTTTTTTTTCATAATGTCGAAAAGAATTGTTGCGCGTGGCTTAGGTTTTATAAACATTGTATAAAATATTACATTATATCTACGAAATTTCTGTTTTAAAATACAATACTTGAAGATCTAATTGCTCGTTGTCGCAAACTTTCAAATGTTATATATCTTTTGTACTACTTTAATAAAATATCTCAATTTTTCTTTAAAATAAGAAATTAACATAATGGAATTAAATTATTAAATTTTTCGTATTAAATTAAATTTGTCGTATTAAATTTTGTTAAACATAATGTCTTATCTGAAAACATCATATACATATATATGAGACTATTTAACTTCATCTTCCTTCACGGTCATTTATGAAGCCGTTTAACACAGCGACGCGCAATTTTACTCTAATACATTACTGTATATTACAATCTATCAAAATTCCTCGACAACACAGAAATACTAGCATACTTCTTTCAAACAGTATACCAAATTTACAATTCTAATGCTAATAATACCGTAATCAAAACAATGAAACATTATTATCGAAACGAATACAGCCTATCCAAGAATCGAAAATTTCAAATCAAATTTAAATGCACACATACTCGCAGAAGAATCGATTACTATCGATCATAATCAAAAGTTCGATATTACACTCGAATCCTGCTTGAAAAATATTCATATCGTTCTTTGAATGTGATGTGTGGTTTGCTTTAAAAGTTCTCTCATTTATTTCAGTTCTTCATCTAAGCACAGAATTATAATAACGTATAATAAACAGATAAATGTGCATCGATCGACCGACATGTTTCTCGAAATATGCATTCGGCATGGATGAGCTGTGAGTGTGAGATAAACAGTAATGGATGAGAGCGCGGAGGAGGATCAAGAGGTTTTGAAGGAAGACGACGAGGAGGAGTTAACTGCACAGAGTGCACTACAAGCTATCGAGAATGCGTGGCTCAATGAGAAATTTGCTCCTGAGATACTGCCGCATCGTTCGGACCTCGTCGATTGTATGTTACAACAGATCACACACATGGAGGACAATATGAAGAGGTTACGAAAGGGAGACCTACGTATAGCGGTACACCAAATGGAGCTAGACAGAATCAGATTTGTGATATCTAGTTATCTAAGAATACGTTTAGAGAAGATAGAGCGCTACACCATTCACATTCTCTCCGAAGAGGCCAATAGGACGGCGGAGGAGTGTTACTTGACGCCAGGAGAACTGAGATTCGCCAAGGAGTTCCTCGCCAATTTGGAAACCTTGTTCAGAACTATGGCGTTGCAATACATGCCCAGTAACTTTCAAACCTTCGAGATTAACAAGCTAAGCGTCAGACCGAACATGCAAACTCATGTGTTCTTACGAGCGAATAAAAGAGTATCCGGCGTTATGTTGCCCGGTTCCAACGACGAGGAGATAGACTTTGAGCCCGGTTCTCAGCACATCATACAATACAACGCGGTTTCCGATTTAGTTAAGAACGGGATCGTACAGTTGATATGAGAGTACAATACATTAGGATGTCAAATTAAACGTTGAATGGTTCTTGCGACGAATTAATTTGTATTAAGACACTGTTATCGCTGTTAAAACACGATTCGAATATGTTCACGCGTGAGATTCATGTAGAGTGTCTAATGCTTGGAAGGATCGTTACGTCACGCATGTGAATCGAACGTAGATCTTGTTGGCTCTCGTATTCACGAGCGTTTATAAATTATAGCAGAAAAAGAAGACTGAAATTTGCGCAAACGCTGTTTTTGTATTTAAGAAAGATATACGCGGATGGCAATGGTAAATCCGTGCCGCGGTCTGTAAAATAAAAGCAAGATTTATATCTCAATAGTATACTTCATTCTTTATTGTCATATAAAAGATTCTGTTACATACTTTATTATAAATAGGTCTCCTATATTTTGATTTCTCTACTTACAAACTACCGCCGCTAAGCAAAGAATATTTGAACACAACTAGTGAATTGTAGTTTTCCAATTGTTATTTCGTATTGTTTAATTTAATGTTTTGTATTTAATTTAAAAGATTCTGTAACTATCTCCACAAATACAGTACGCATTAAACGTTCTATTGGAGAAATTATTGTAAAATTATTATAAGCTTACCTATATATGAAAGCACAAATAATGGAATATTACTTTGCAACGAATATTTGTTTACAATTGTATAAGTAAAGTGCCTTGTAAAAGTCGTATGCTTAGAAGTCTAAGCGTTTAAGTATTCAAAAGAGTAGTTTCTTGATTATCACAATATGTATAAAAGTCTATTGTTTACAGTTTCTGGAAAAATATATATTCTTCTTTCAATAGGCCTACACGTTTAATATCAAAGAATAATAAAGACAATGCCGGCTGTCTAAAGTAACACCGATCGTACTTTTTTTTTTATAAAGTATACAACTAGCGCCTGTTATTTTGATCCTATGCTTCAGAATATGCAAAAAGTCCCTATGAATGCCCTGCATACACGAATAAATATATTAGATATACATTAGACCTCGTATCCTAATTGTATAAAAAATGCAATTTAGGCAGTTTCTTAGTGGAGTAAGTGGAAAAAAATGCTTTCCAAAGACAAAAATCATTTTGTACATAATCTTTAAGTAACATTATTAAGTATATGTACGTAAGTCACCATTGCAATATGATAGAAAAATCTCTGTGTATCGTAACATAGAATTATTTTGCACCTAAGTGTCTGATAGTTATACTATAGCAGTTTTATCGAAGTTTTGATCGTAAGCCTGCAATAAAATGTTCATTTTTGAATTATATTTCTCTTAAACGCTCACATTCTTTTTATTGATTGATAACACTTACTTGTTTTGCAATTTTCTTGAATTGCTCAGTCATCGTTTTCCCAGTTTCGTATACAAGGTTCGAGAAGTGTCCTTGCTCATTCTGAAGTAGTACGTGCGGATGATCAAATTCCATTACTGTGCCATGATCCATTACCAACACTTTGTCACTATCCATTATAGTATTTAAGCGATGAGCTATCGTTAATACTGTGCGGTCTTTAAATTTCTTTCTTATTGTGGCTTGTATTAAGTGATCGGTTATTGGATCCACATTTGCCGTCGCCTCGTCAAGAAGTAAGACCTTGTTGTTTCTTATTATAGCACGTGCAAGACAAAGCAATTGTCTTTGACCAGCACTAAAATTACAACCGCCTTGTTCCACTCGATGATCCAAAGAGGAAGCTAACGTTTTTAATTCTACTTCCTCCAAAGCAGACCACAACGTAGCATCGTCAAACTTGTGAAAAGGATCTAGGTTGTCACGAAGCGTCGATGAAAACAGTACAGGCTCCTGAGGAATTATAGAAATCTTGCTACGTAAATCATGTAGACCTATATTCTTGATATTAACACCGTCTATGTAAATAGCACCATCGATTTTGGCTAAATGGAATAAAGCTGAGATCAAGGAAGATTTTCCAGCACCCGTGCGTCCAACTATGCCAACCTATAAATATTCTATTATGACTTTCCATACCATCTGCGTATAATTCTTAATATTATTCTGACAACAAGAAAAGGAGACTTGCCTTCATACCAGGCTTGATAAGAATATTTAAGTTTTTAAGAACAGGTCCCTCAGAATCGGAGTAACGTAAGTACACATTCTCCAATTTAATTTCACCATTAGGTGGCCATAAGTGTGATGGTTTATTGGCAGGTTCGCTCTCAAATGGTCCTTCTTTATCTAACTGTGTGAACTGCATGATTCTCTCGACACTTGTCATTTGTGCTATTGCTTCGGCCGTTTGTCGCATACCATATTGCAACATGCCGCATAAAATAAGAACTTGTGACATAGCCAGGCCTACATTACCCGCAAATGTATTACCTGAAATTAACCGCTCGTGAAACAATCATTCGGTAAATACGAAAGAAACGTGTACGAGCCATATTTCGAGAGGTCTACGTAGATCATTTTTACCATCATTTAAAATAATAAAACTGTATGCGATAAATGCTACAAAAGCGATAGACACAATGTCCAGTGCAAATCCAAACGCCGTGCTAGTTGCGATAGTTAAGAAATAGGCTCTTGTATGATTATCTTGATGAAGATCAAATTCTTGTCGAACCATGTCTTGTGCACCGCACGAGCGAATTGTTGTTAGTCCTATTAAGGAGGAATTCACATGTGAAAACACAGGGCTCTTTGCTAAAAAAAAAAAAGAAATACAGAAAGTACAAGTTAATAGCTGAATTTATGTAATTCAACATTCATACGCTTAGAATTAATATACGCGTTAATAAAAAAAATGACGAGAATACTTACTAACACCTTCTAAACGTTTAATATTTTGTGCAGTAGATAAATAAATATTTCTTATTTGCCAGTACAGGAAACCCATAACGAGCATAGGAGCAATCGTCCACCAATTAATAATAAGCACTTGCGCCAAAATCCCAATCATGACGGCAAATATTTGTATCGATTCTATCAGAGTTCTTGGTAAAATTTCATCCACCGCACCAACATCTTTTGAAAAGCGATTCAAAATGCGTCCTATTCAACAAAAATGTGGTAAGAGTCTTACAGTATATTTCATGTATATAATATGATATATGTACTATAAATACGTAGCGAAATGTCAAAAAGTAAAAATGAGACTATAATCCTTGATCTATATTTCAGGTCTTACCAGAAGGATGCATATCAAAGAACAACATTGGTGCTTTCAACAGACTTGAAAACATAAGATTATGAAGATTCTTGCTGGCGTTCATACATATTTTATAAAAAAGTAAATTCCGCGTGGTGGTCATGACGACGCTTGCAATGATAAAGGCACCATAAATCCATAATGCTGTGTCAGTGTCAAGGTAGGATGATTTTGATTCCACACTGGTCACGTTTGACTAAACAATTCGAAAAATATTTATTATAATCTTATGTCGAGCATTTAAAAAATGTTTGAAGTCACACAAGCAATAGTATTCTTCTATCAACTATGTGTTATTTCGTAATAAGATAAAATGTACCTCTGATATATTACTAGCGATGTATGGCAAATCTGTGCTTGGTTCGATGAACTCTGTTGTAGGCACGATTGTTGAAAAATCTGACATATTTTCCTCCACCTGTCTTATACTTCGATAATATGAAGTTGTGCCATTTGCATCAGTGAATTGAGATGATTCTTTTATACGCAGTTCCTCGTTTCTTGTCCTTTATTAGAGAAAACGTGTATGTATAATATCAATTATGATTTTGCAAAACATTAGAAATATACGGCATGTTCCATTCTAATCTCCCCTTTGAGATTAGCATGAGAGGTCCAGTATCTTAAATTTCCAATATGCTGTAATATCGCGCCTTGGAAAATAAATTAGTGCATTGTGTAGTGTATTTTCTTTTGGTCGCCTGATAATACATCACTGATACATTGATATATCAATGTAAAGAACTCACCAATACGCAACCCAATAATCACTGCCGCTACTTCCAATTTGTCCTAAGAATAGGCAGATCACAAAAGCAATAATCATGAGCACCGTTCCTCCAGCTCTAAAATATTTCCAATAGAGTAAACTCGACATGTTTCCTTTTGCCATTAATTCCTCCGTCTCTTGCGGTTCCCTTTCATTATCGTCCTCATTATTTGACTTTGCAACAATATCCGGTATAAGATTTCCTTCAATCTCGGGCACGGTCTGTGCATCATCTTTTGTTTCTTCAGTTGCCAATAGATCCAAAAAGTTAACACATTTCTGCTGCAATTCTGCAAAGGTTCCTTTATTTTCTATTTTCCCCTTTGTGTGAACAGACATACATTTATTATTGATAAGTTATCAGTTTTGTGCTCGAAAGCTGTGTAAGCTTTATGTATAAGTCATTCACGGGCCAATGTGACCAACTCCACTTTTTGAATGCTCTTAACGTTAAAGCTAAACTTTCCCGATTTAGGAATTCCCAGTATTTTCTTTTTCGAGGAGTTAATCGCTTTGCCAAGTATATAAGAAAGTGCAATACTTACATTATTAAGTACCATAATGTAATCACAGCTTTTTAAGTATTGCACTTGATGTGTTACAAGAATCCTAGTTTTGTGTTCCAAATAACCTTTCATACATTCATCAAATAAATGTTTACCGACGTGTGTATCAACGGCTGACAAAGGATCATCAAATAAATAAATGTCCGTGTCTCGGTAAACAGCTCTAGAAAGTAAGCAACACATTGAAACAGTAACTATCGCCGTTATTAAATAAATATACTATACCTGGCTAAGTTAATTCTTGCACGTTGTCCTCCGCTGAGTGCTGTACCTCTGTCTCCAACTAAAGTTTTGTCACCGAAAGGAAGCTGCTCGAAATCTTTTGTCAAAGCGCAGGCTTTAACTACTTCTTGATACTTCTTCAAGTTAAATGACTGTCCAAAAAGAATATTACTCCTTACTGTTCCTGCAAATAGCCAAGACTCTTGACTAGCATAGCCTATAGATCCTTGTATTTGTATTTGACCAGAAGATGGCTTTAATTCACTCAAAATTAATTGAAGAAATGAACTCTGAAAATTCATAATCTAATATTACTTGTATATAAAAATAAACAGCTAAAGAACAAATAGCTTTATCTTGAAATTTACTTGTTCTAATTAATGTTATAGAAAAGGATAATACCTTGCCAGCACCAACAGGACCAACAAGGGCGTATAATTTTCCCAATTGTATGTTAACGCTCAAATTATGTAAAGTATTGGCAATTGTATTTTCTGACCATGATGCTGTGACGTCTTTAAGCATAATACTAGTATGATTGCCAGGTGATATACGTTTCATCGACTGATTTTCTTGTAATAATAAGAAATTCTGAAAGAAAAACAAAATTCGTTTAAATATATGTACACATATACACGAGTAACAGAACGTTAACAAACTGAATGAAGTATTAATTGTAAAATTCACGTTATATCTTAATGCATTTACCTCTACTCGCTTAATTGATACAGCGGACTCTGCAGCGGACGCAACAGCCATAGGATAAAATATTGCCATAGTGGCCTGCATAATATTGTAATACTGCGCCATTGAAAACACTTTATCCGCGGATATAGTATTCCCAAGAAGCACATAAGTAAGTACAGTGAAGTACAATGTAGTTCTTTCGGTGAACACAAAGGAAGCTAAAGTAAATCCTCTTAAGTACGATGTAAGCGTTACAACATCAACTTCTTGACTACAATAAAAATTCGAATGTAAGAGGTAAATAGTACTTTCTTGTATATCAACTTTGACAAGGATCATAATAATTCTTTAGCAAGTAGTAAGTAGACTTTACTCCAAATTGGTATGTAGCACTGCTTACGACGCGTAAGGAAAATATGTTTTTTAATAGTAGTAAATAGTAAACACCTTCGTGCAAAACTAACAAGTTCCTGAAATGGCTTTTCCCAAGTATACATCTTAATAACTTGAATTCCGCTGATAATCTCGGACATTAGGCGTACCCTTTCGTCAGTTTTAACTGCTATTTTCAGCCTCAACTGAGATGTCCATTTGCTCATATACCCTGTAAAATTCAGGAGGAACTTTGATTTCATATTGCGATCAAATCTGCAAGATAATAACTACATACCTTGTACAGGAATCGTTTGTATCGTTATGAGAAACACACCGGCCAATGAAGCTATGCCAACACTTTCCCAAATCAAGAAAGCGATAAGAGCTCCCTGAATCGGCATAATCCAAATGTAATGGAGCAATATAAAAAGTTGTTCGAACCTTGACACATCGTTCGAGAGTAAATTTACTATTTGTCCGGGAGTAGTAATATTGGTGGAAGTCCTTGACAAACGCAATATCTAAAATATTTAATGACAAACACGTTTAATATTATCAGAATAAAAATCACATTTATGTGTATACTTACATGAAAGAGATTGTGTTAACTGAGCAAGTATCAAAGAACATAATTCTAGGGAAATAAAACTACGAAGAAATGGACAGTACCTTTCTATAAATTAAAGAGGAACATGCTATTCTCATTCTCATTCCAATTTCCATTTGACCTAAGTACGTGTGGTGATTTATAAATGCCATTAGAATTGCAAGAATAATCACAACTGAGGCATAAATGTACGCTTCTGTAGTGGATGAGCTTGAACGAGGATCAAAATGCCAAATAAGGAGGCCCAAAGTATACGGTTGCAAGACTCTAAATTACATTCGCTATTAGTGTAATGTGCATTAAGGGAGAATGCTGTTATCGTAACGTACGAAGAGGCCGAACTACCTTAATACAACGCATAAAAATAAAGTCCATCCGCCATAATAAGCAAACGACCACATAAATGTCTTTCTCAAAGCCGTGAACAACTTAGGCTTCCTGCCAACTTCTTCTGCTAATCGAACTTCTGCCAACCAATTTCTATAAATGAAATAAATAAAATAACAGTTGTGTTATTACATCGTAAACAATTTCTACTGTATAATTACTGTTCAAGTTTATTTCCAAGGAGTTCGCTGACATCATCGGGCAATGCATTATACATATCCTTAACTTCCAACTCATGGTTTCTTCCATACCAAAATAAGGACTTCAGCCACCTTAAATAAGCATAATATAGATTGTAATTGTAATTCTGCTATAAACTTTTGAAATATAGCTTCCTACTCAGTATTCGTTTCGATATAGTACACATACTAATTGTAAGATTCTATTTTCCAAACAGTACTCATTGCTCAAAGTGTCATTTAAGCTGATAAACTCATCAATACTTCCAAAGATCTTTTACGAAATTTAACATGATTATTACGCTCACATTTTTCAATGCTTCGAGTGAAAATATAAAAAATGTTACTATAAATAAATTAAATAACTGGTAATAACATTGCTCGCATGTGATAAATTATTTATCGTAAATTATTCTTCACGGTAAATAAATTAAAATACGAAAACACAAACATGGTAGTAAACATTTAAAAAATGAAACATTGAAAATATCGCAGCCAACCAGAGACGTTCCTCGTCATAATAAATTATTTTTGCACGGTAAACAGATGAAAATTTTGAAGAATAGGAAAAATCTAAAATACATTTAAGAAAAATGAAACATCGAGATATCGACTTTAAAGCGTCTCCAGTCCTAAATTTACTTATCGTGGGTAAAATAATTAAAATTCAGTAATCCTTCGAAACTCCGGACGTGTAAACACGATAATAGTAAGCGACAGCGAGCACATTTGTAAGCTTATCGTTTACTTTGCATATACGAAGGCGTGATAGTTTAACACACAGTATTGATTATATATCAAATTTAAGACACGGTCACGCTGTAGATAAGAAATTGCCGAATGCTCGTCCAGCGTAGATTCAATCACTGCCAAGTCATGATATTGTGTCATGTTCCCAAGATTAAACGTCCGAGTATCCGTAGTGCGTGTATCAAGTTACACGTAACTTCAAATTGCCCTTAATTAATACGAAACCACGCATTTAATCGTCCGAGCGGTTAAATAAAAAAGCAGCTTACGCAACTGTGTGAAAGAAAAGAATAATAATCCTTCGAAACACACGTCGAAATAAATTCTCGACGAATACTTCGATCTCGCCGGTAATTAACCCTTTTATTTGCACTCAAGGCCTTTTTCGCGTGGATGAACCAGCAACTCGAGACGTTCCATAGTTTACTTGCTAAATCTCTAACTTAAAATTATTATTTTTCAAAGATACTAAACATAGACAGTATTCAGTATTAAATCCAGAAACTAGTTCTCTCTCATCCTCAATTAAATAAAAATGAGTTAGACAGTCGCTGTTGCGCATCGAATTTTCGCATCAAATCAATTGTTGACAATGAGCGAGAATCACCTGTCGAGTTGTTGTATCAAATCATGTGGTTAAGTGAGAGTCACGTTTCGAGTGCAAAGGGTTAAAATATTCTCTCGTAAGTATGCGACAAGGATGCTCCACCAATTACATTTAATTCTGATCCTTAAACCGGAACGACACCCAATCAACACGCAAAGTAGTCGCGACACGTGCTCATATCGATCGAAAGGCGAACGAAACACGAACGACAGAAAAGGAAAAAGCAATCAGTCAATAATAAACACACTTACCAAAACATCAACCTGCTAAACGGATTGGCAGACAATCGTGGATTAGGATTGTCGTACTTTTTGCTGCTGTCCATCGTGCTACTTTCGTACGATACGAAGAAAAAACAACGAACAAAGGAGGAATTCCTCTAAGATTTCGAGTTCTGCCACGCGTCCGAATTATTCATCGCGCCTAATGTCTCACTACCTTCATACGCACCGTACCGTTCTAGAAACTCGCGTAAAACGAATTTACGCGTAGTGTAATTAATGGTGAACGAATCATCGATTCGTTGGTTTAGTTACGCGCGCTCCGAGTCTCTCGACGAGTCATGCTCGAAGGAGGATCGTCCTAGCACGATGATTTGGAAGAAACACGCTCGCGTGACGAACCAATTCGACGGGAAACCCGCACAGGACACGAGCACGCGCTCGAATCTGATCTGACCGGACACCGGACTCCGGTGTTCGACGAGAGTCGGACGAAGTGGAATAGAATGTGTCTGGCACGTGCGCGAGCAGGCGCGATCAAAACTATATATATACACGCGTGCATCGTGTATAGATGTGATTTGAACGACGTTATACAGGGTGTTCCATTTTGATCCGTATGGCAGAATGAAATTCGAGGACGATATTTTCCAGAAGAAAAATGTCAGACAAATGCGGCTCGGTTCTAAGGACATTCGATGCCGTCGACAATTTCGACCTTGGATGGAGGGTTCAAGGTCATTCAAGGTCAACTTTTTTTTTTTCTTAACCATCAGTTAACCGTGGAATTATTATTTTTTTGTGTGTGTGTTTTAATTTTTAGTCTTTATTATATCGAATGGTAAGTTTTTGTTTATCGTTCATGATCGAAAATATATAAAATTTGGTTTGACGTGTCGTATACACGTGACGAACGCAGTTAACTGGTTAAATGGGAACCCCTATATTCTTCACATCGGCAATATCGATTCTACGTAAAAAGAAAATATGATACCTTTGTACGAAGCATTTTTTCATAACGCAAACTAATTTCACTTGTTCCAGCCTCCAAAATTCAAATTTTCAAACTTTCTGAATTTTTTACTCGACAAATATTGCAGAGGACAAAAAGTTCTTGGAATGCTACAAGGAATTCACTCGAATTTTCGCAAACCCCACCATTCTCGAGTACAAAATTCAGAAAGCTTGAAAATTTCAATTTTGGATAAGTGAAATTATAGTTTGCGTTATCAAAAAATGCTTCGGACAAAAGTATCATATTTTTTTTTTTTACGTAGAATCGATTATCGATGTGAAAAATAGGGGTTCTTATTTAATCAGTTAACTGCGTTCGTCAATCCAGATTTTTTTATATTTTTCATCATGAACAATAAAAAAAAACTTAACATTCGATATAAAGACTAAAAATTAAAACTCAAAAAAAAAATTCCACAGTTATAACTGGTTAAGAAAAAAAAAAAAAAGTTGACCTTGAATGACCTTGAACAAGACCTCCGCTCTAGGTCAAAATTGTCCATGGCATCGAATGTCCTTAGAACCAATGAGCAACATTTGTCTGACATTTCTTTCTCGAAAATATCATCCTCGAATTTTATTCAACCGGCCGAATTAAAATGGGACACCCTGTGTACACACGCGTGTACATGTATAGATGTGATTTGAACGACCTTATATAAGCGTGTCGAACATTTCACGCAGCAAATGATCGCGAAGGCTCATGATCCGTACACAGTGACAATTCTCAGAATTCTCTCCTCGCTCTCCAATCCCTCGTGTAACACACACGTTTACTTGGAGACATTTAATAGCGCATCTCCGAATGGTGATTTAATTCTAGACTGTAATTTTTATGTACAGACGGTATTAATATTTGTAACACGTGCTCGAGTACGTCGTGCAATAAAAAGATTCGCGATGGAATATATATATATATATACTTTAAGTGTATATGTACATTCGAGATTTTTTAAATTCCAATTCTTTCTATCTTTTTTCTTTAATAAAGACAAAATGAGATATTGAGCGAAAATCTACTCTCGACTTTGAAGATCCGCCATTTTGTTTAAAATTCGAATTTGAAAAATCGGATCCGTCAACGACGGTAAAAGACACTCTTCTTTAAGATGATGTTTGATGTTTTACGCTTCGCGGATGCGAACGAGCAAGGAGAAATCGTTGTTACCGCGGAATCACGCATATAGTACTTTATGACGGTAAAGAGGAGGCATCTTGCAACTATATCTTTCCAATAAAATTTCAATAAGAAGTATAAAAGGTGTACTTTATTATGCAAGAAACCCCATTGTCATACTTTGTCTCTTGGCTCCGAAAAAAATGCATGAAAAGTGCCTTTTTTCGGGAGCTCCAAATCGTACGTGTCCCCTTAATTGTTATGTAAAATCTCTAAAAATGTTTTATCGTTTGCGGTTTATGTTGATGGTCATCACGCGTAATCCTAATGCTTGTGATATGATCGCTGAATTAATCGAGCGGTGTCTAGTCAATTTATCACACTGAACCGCAACCGTGCAATCTAATCTACTCTAATAAAGCGATAAACCCTCGTGGGCGCATCTAGATCCCCAGAGATACTTTAATATCGTCATATGTCGCGCAGTAATATACACAATGCCATTCGCACGTAATATTTGCCGAGATAATGTGCGGAGCTACGTGCAAATTTATTACATTTACATTGCCATTCACATTTTCTTCATTCTCCGGGATGATGTCTTTTTATAACGTTCCACAAACCTGTGCAAATGGTCAAAACGCAGATTGTTAATGTACTATTACAAAATGCGTATTTTACATTCTTTTGCATTATTGTCCTGGTTTAAAAATACAAAGAAACAGTTTACTTTAAGTAAATATTTAATAGAGGTAATTCACGGAAGATGTATATGAGAAGATTTGAATTTTAATTCGAACAGAGAGGGGGCGCTCCGAAATTATCTGTCACATAGTTTATATTTGAAGGAGGTTACGGAATTTGTAACTGATGTAAAGCTTTGAAAATGTTTAATAGTTGAATTTTCGTACCTGAAAGAATCTTTTGAGATGCGTGGACGGTATAAACCATTCAGTTTAGGATACTTTGGAAGGTTTTGTAGACTCACTCGTGTGATATGCGGAAAGACTATGTTTACACGCTTTGTTTGTAGTGCTATATAGTTGTTTACACAACACTACACACATGGGCCAATTGGACTCCTTAAATTGCGTTAAATTAGTTTAGCGATAAACCTTGCACACTCTGTATCTCAAGTACATTGTACATACTTTAAAGCATTAGATTATATATGTTCCTCTTTGCGAGTACTCTTGTGAGTTCTTGTAACTCCATGTTTCACAATGGCCTTTTCGTTTAGAGTTGGCACAAAGTGGTGTCACGATTTTCCTAAGCTCGCGAGAGAATCGGGATTCTATTTCAATGCGCACAGATCCAATGTACACGTCGACTGGAATTGTATAAGTATGTATTCGTTGTATTAAGATCAATGATGTTGAAATATCGTAATAATAATGAGATTTGTTTGCAGGATCTATCGACATCGAACGAGTAATACGAGAGAGAGATTTTCAAACCATCGATGACAACGTTAACAACGTAATCGATTACCGTTTGGAAAACGAATACGACATTAAGATTCTTGACCCTAGTTTTGTGAAACTCTTTCGCCTTACGCAGTTAACAGTCGAGTACTTACTGTATTGTAAACAATATTTAGATCACAGCGTGATAATATTAAAGGACGAGTTGAAATCCAAAATTGAGAACAATATTAAGCTAAAGAAAAAGGTATCGAGTTTGGAGGATGTTAATAAACAGTTGAAGGATAAGGCAAAGGAGAAGACCAAAGTAATTGAAACAAAAATAGGAGATTCTACCGGTGAAATTCATAAGGTACCTATTTTCGCCTGAAACATTGTTTAACTATGGTGATGCAATGCATTTAACAATATGTTTTTACTTTCAAATTACGATACGTATATTATTCTTTTGGTAGTGTCCACATTGTCCAAAAACGTTCGTTACCGCTATGTTCGCCAATGCTCATGTGGCTAGACGGCATGCGTATTCGTCAGACTTGTACTTAAGTTCTTCTCCTTTACACGAGCAATATCGTGCGGAAACGGAAAAATTACACAGCGAAATCAAAATGTTAAAAGAACGACTTAACCAAGCCGAGAGAGTAATACAACAGGAATCGCGAAAAACACCTGATAACACAATCGTCGATGTTGAATCGAAGAAAGAGAAGCCTGAAAGCGAAGACACCAAATACGATTTACAGCAAAATCAATTAATTCGGGACCAACAGAAATGGTACAAGGAAGAACTGAGTAGTTTACGAAACATACTTTTTCAGGAATTATGTGTAAGTGATGTAACGAGAATAGAACGTTTCAATCTGCATTTATGTTATAAACTAAATTTTAATACGTTAATAGAATTCTAGATCAAGAGACAATAGTAGCACAAAGGAACAGGTGAATAAATTAGAATTAAGCGCAAAGTCAGAGCAGGGTACACAAGAAAAAGATATACAGACATTAACGAATCAATTGCTTGAAAGAGTAAGTCGATATGAAAATATTACAATTTGGAATACCTTTTATTTAGCTTTAACACATAATTTTCACTGAGAACTACACATATATAAAAGTAATTGTGCTTACATTTGATTTACTGTGTTTCTCTTAGTTGACCCCAGACATAAGAAGTATGCATGTTAAGTTACAAGAACAAGAAAATTATTGGAAATCAAAACTGGAATACTTAGAGTACCAACATCGCATGGATATCCAAAATTTGACCGATGTTCTGAAAGAGACGCAATTAGTAGGTAACCGTACCCAAATCGAATATGAAACAAAAGTGGACAATTTGGAAAAACAGTCGAAGAATCAGCTTGGCATTCTGGAAGAACAGCGCAGATTGTTAAATAGTTTATCGCTTGAGATAAATAATTCCCATATAAAAAATCAAACAAGCAAGAGTATTGAAAATGTTATGTCGGAGAACATACGTGAAACTGCAACAGTAGAACGACGCAGACATAAAAATCATAGTACTAAAAGTGAACTGAACCACGATAAAAAATTGAAAAGAGAAGATAGTAATGATATTACTGTAAAGCAGATAAATAGTCTATCGAATCCAGAATCGACCACTCCATTAAAGCGCGTAGTCACGCCTGGACAATTATCGAAGAATGACGACTTTCCAAAATACACCGAAGTTGATGTATTATCAAATCAGACCAAAGTTCAACTACTGGAAACGAAAGAACAACGTTTTCAAAGATTCGCACAAATATTGCACGATATGAGACCTACAAGAAAATCTACAGTTTCCTGCGAAAATACTAATCGCACAAATTTTTTCGCACAAAAAAACGATAACAGAAACGAAGAGGTTGACTTTCCTACGATTAAATCAAACGGTCCCTCGTTGCTTAGAAACTCAATGGATAAATTTGATATCAAAAATGTAAATGACAAGACTGCAGAGGATAATAAGAAAGTGACGACTAAAAAATCTTCAAATGAATTAGATGATATAGAGACTGGTTCGGAGACGGACTCGGAAAATACTACATCAGAGCTAGACTCCGAAACGGAAACATACACCGCAAGTATAGAAGCCAAAAACATTCCTTTGGACAAAAATATCAAATTACTGTCTACGTACAAAGAGCAAAAAGTACAGAAAACTGATCTTGGACTTCAAGATCATCAAGAAATATTCAGAAAGAAATTGTTAGATTTGGGAATAGATCCTGAATGGCATGGGATTCCGCAAACAACATTTCAACAGAAAATGGAAATTGTCCACCACCATCAAAATATAAATGCCAAGGTAATAATCAGAAATTATAAAATTACATTGATTAAAGGTTAATAATGACTGTGCTTCCCTTTCAGAGATTACTGAAATACAGGCAAATCAAACAAAAAATAGTTAAAGAGCTACTCCAGAAAATATCTGGTAGAGGCGAAAACTATAATAGCTGTGCACGCGATGAAATACCTTATTTAGATACCTCGAAGACTAATAAGAAGGTGAAAGTCAAAGAAACAATTAACACACAAGGAAAGCATCGTAAGCAGACACTTTTTCCACATATACATCGATAAAGTATGTTATGCACATTCCTAATTTTAATAATATCCTCGTAATATCTTTTACGTGTAGGTAATGAATCTGATACTGAGAGACTTATATTGGAACAAAAAAATGGTATATACGCAAAACTTTCCAATGAATGCAACGATCCCCAAGAATTTAATATTGTACAGGCTTTAAGTACAAAAAACATATCAGATAGTATCCACAATGAAACTCCGACCAGTTCAAGAAAAAGTATATCCGACAAGAACATACACACCCTAAGTAACTCATCACAATTACTTGAAGAATTTGAAAAAAATAACAATGGTATAGCAAATTCGGAGAGAAGTAATATGACTACCATAATGAATATTTATAACTCACATAGAGGTAAGTAATTATTCGATGCTTTTACAAACGAGGTAAGCAGCTCGGTTATCTAATGAAAAAATATTTACATACATAGTGAATACTATAGATAGTCCAAAAATACAAATTGAAAGTGTACAGGACTTATCAAATTCTCCACAACATAATAAAAGTGTACTAAAATCAAAAGCAAATTCTGTTGGAAGTTTGGTGAAAAAAAGAGTTCTCTTTGATTTGGAGCAAGAAAATCATCAGCCAGTGTTACTTTCAACTACGGAGAACAGTCTGGAAGCAGAGGATTTAAATGATAGCGATTGGCACATTTCAAGGTATCTTTTTTTTTAATCTATACAATATATTAGTCTTATACCTGTTTGTATAATTCCCTATAAATTAAAGTTTATATAATAAATTTCTATGAAACAATATTACTCACATTACAGTGCCTCCGATGAAAAAGACACAGTACTTGAAAAGGAAAAATTCAAAAGCGCAGATAGTATAATATTAAAAACCACTCAAAGTGATAAAATTGCGGAGATTTCCAGAAAGATACAAGAGCAGGTAAAACTGTTAACATGCTGTAGATCAATGAACATCGGTTCTGGTCTTAACATTGATATTTACTAATAAAATATAGATAATTGAGTAAACTAATTTAAAAAAAACAACTTTCAGTTAAATATACAAAGACGGAAGCCTGTTGGCGCAATTGAAACAATGCACTTGTCTTACCAAGATCCAGATAAAGTAAATGATCGTGTAGCTGATGTTACATCGATAAAAGATACAGTCGGCACATTCACCTTGAAAAATTCTACTGAAGAATTGCTTAGTAGATCTAAAACATTCACAATGCGTAAGTACCCGCAGCCAGCACCACGCATTATAAGAGAGAAAATGGTCAAAGCTCCAGATCTGGATTCTAACTTACAATTAGATACGGATATAGATGAAATCTTACAAGTGACGTGAAGATCAGTCGCTCATCATAAACGTAGTTTTCTATTTTATTAGTAACAAAACTGATATTCGTTTATGATATTATAGGAATCAGTATTTACAACTTGCTTCTTTTATATAAAAAAACCGTAAAGTATTTTCATATCGTATAGTACAAATATTTAGCATACACTTTTTTGATAAGTGTGATAAGTTGAATAATACAAGAAGAAAAGTCTACTAAATTTTATCCATGTAATTACTTTTGAGTGCACGTAGCTGTATGACATATTCATAATTCTTATTTATACAGACATACGGTTGTAATTCTTTTACATCGGTTTGATAAAAACCTAACATGTCAAATATCTTCAAATATAAGCGGAATTATATAGGCCAAATTATTTACAGAAAATATATAATAGATAGCATATTATTTTCTTGTTTAACCCGCACTAGACTGTTTTTTATGTAGAACAATATGATTCAAGGTGTATTATAAATATGTATATATAATTAATGATTTAATTGTGATTTAATTGTCAAGCAGACTACAATGTAATTTAAATTGTATTATAATCCCTCACTAATAGAGGTACCACAAAAGAGTCTTCGATAAATTAGATTTCTGTACAAAAAATTGTAAATATGCAACTTAAATTAATATTAAACATATTAATGCAAAATATAATTCATGCTGAAAGTCGTGAAACCTAGATATAAAGCCAATATGCTATTATTAATTATAAGTACTAGTGTCCTCATTGATATTTACTTCATTTGTACATAATATATTTTACTAATTTATATGTACAATTCCATACACTGGAAACTGTAAAACATGTGCTTTAAATTGCAATAATAAATTTATTCGGTGCATTCTTTTTCGTTAATCCTTCTCATTGTATTATTTTTATTAAATTTGGCTTGATATCTCCGCATACTCTGTCTCTATTGTTCTTTAAAATTAGTTCTTCATCTATCCGGTTTGTATGGATAGAGCCACGTTATCACTGTAATTTTTTGTCGCATCGGTAATTTAGTTTCTAGAACTCCCGTAAGATATCATATCTCGTCTGTGCTGCAATTGAGCCGCTCAGTTGACAAATCGATTAACTCGACTTTTTGCATTTTTCGTAAATTTAAGCATCGAAGCACTTGATTAAGTCCCTACTTTTTATATTTCTAACATAATTATGAACATAATTTATGGAGTTCATCGATTCGTGCATTGTACGGCTCAATTATGCTCGCACTCAATCGATAAGTAATACGCCATCTATTCAAATTCCAGAATACGCGAATTAAATGTGAATCCACTAATTCTATCTTAACTGATCTTAACTTTTACGCCAGCCAAAGACAGTTGTGAAAGATCATATTACCCAATGACAATAATTATAGATCCTATAAAACACTCCAGCTCGGTGTAGTTTGTGTCAACTCCAATTTGGGGTTTGCAGACCCCACTAACATCCAGTACAGTATTTTAATTTTCGAACGCACCCCAAGAGGGGAGTTTACACCCCTTGCTAGTGTACCATGAGCTAGCGTGAACTGAAATTTAGAAATTTAAATAAACTTTATCAGAGCAATGAATGATCCACTACATAAACTAATTATCGATTACAATCTGTCCAATCAAAACGTATGATCGATAAGGTAAGAAAGTGATGAAAACAAATAGAGACATAAAATTCTCTACTTTACAATAAACGTCTCCAATTATTATTATTTGCCGGATATTTTCTTCTCAAATTGTTTCTAATCAATTACAAGCAGTCCACTCGTTAATTAAGTAAAATCCATAGTTTCAGAGATTACTGTATGTATTCGACAAATGGATTCCGCTCCAACAACTTGGAAATCGGGAAGAATCTCAAAATACAGTTTGAAACCGTTGAAACACGAATGCTTCACTTGCGGCAAAAAGTGGCGCACATTGGCCGAGTTAAAGACACATATCAAATCTCATTCTAGTTTAAAGCCGTACATGTGCGAGAAGTGTGGACAGGCGTACAAGCACAAGCAAGCTTTAGAGATTCACGTTGGAATGCACAATGGCATCAATCCGTTCCAGTGCAGTTTTTGCAAGAAATGTTTCACGCAGAAAGGAGCTTTAATGAGACATATACCTATGCACACCGGCGAAACGCCGTATCAATGCGAATTATGCGGCAAACGATTCATACATCACACGTCGTATAATATGCACGCGCTATCTCATACCGGAAAGAAATTGTACCAATGTCACGTAAGATTTGACAATGATGTTTGAACTTTGGTGCGCTACGCGCTTGTACAAGTTTCATTATTCTCCTTGAAATTCTGTCTTTCTCGTTTAATCGATATATTTTTTTATTATGATGCTCCGGTCTATTCTTAGACGCGTATGGCTTATGATAAAGTTGTTTATCTCTTTTTTCAGGTATGCGACTTGTCTTTGCTATCCACGTCTCATTTAAAACGACACATGCGAGTTCACACAGGTGAAAAGCCTTATAGCTGTACGTTGTGTGGAAAACGATTTGCAGAGCGATATAACTTATTCGCGCATCAGAAAATACATTATCCATCTGGCACTGGAGTAACGGAAAAAATACAATATACGTAAGTTCTCTTACTTATGTTCGAACTATTTTCATGGACACAGGATAGCGAAGTATAACGGCGATGAGAGAAATTTCAAAAGAAACCTAGTTTTAACATTTACATGGGAATGAATGTTTATTTAAAACTATACTGCACTTTACGACCAGTGATCGCAAACACTGGTTCACACTGCGGATATAGTACCTGAAATATATTCGACAGGAGATAAATAATGCGGACAAATTCAAGAGAATGGAGTTATTGCCAACTGCCAGTATTATATCATAGCTAATTAAGTTTGAAGGTTTTGCCGTTTTTGTCCTCGAAACTGCTTTTTTGTATTGTTCTAAAGTTATGTAAGTAATATATTTTGCACTTTATGCTTGCCATACGTCGCAAATTTATGTCTGTAAAATAAGGTATTACCAGCTGCATTCAGCTGCTGTGTCCATGCTATTGTATATTTTTTTATGCGACTCTTGATATCATTGGTACATCAAAAGTAAATAGTACAAAGCAGATCAGTTGAGGATGTTCCAACGAATATGAAACAGATATTCCATAATGACTGTATATTCATAGATCTGTTACACTATCTTCCCAATTATTTATATTTAAATATAATGTACATTTACGCAACAAGTTTACACCTAATATTAGTGCCTGTAAGACCCTTACGAGATATTTTGAAGAAAGGTTTATTTTATATACTTGTACATAGTTCATAGAATTAGCCCAATAAATTTCCAGCTGAATAAGCTTTCCATTGTGCCTTTGTTTTAAACATATATTCAAACCTTTCTACGCTTTGGCGATGAGTAACGCGTACAAACAAATAAATCATTTGAAATGTTAAATTATTTTTGTAACTCGTTAGCAACTGTTGTACACAAATCAGATGCTGATTGCATAAAGCTCTTCACCTCCGGAGAATAGCTTGGGTGTTCTGAAGTGTAACACGTGTACATTTCATGAGTAAAACTTGCTAGTCGATTAAATGCTTGCATGTAATCATCCATTAGTATCTAAAATACAAACGAAAAGCTTATGAAATGTATTAACTACTCAAATGTATAAAATACACTACCACAGAACAAAAAAATCCAGGATTGTTCGTATGATAATCCAAGTACGCTTTCCTTGAGCCTAGTACAAGCTGGGTATGCACGTGTTTTAAGTATTCGGGCGTTTGCATATCGGAGGATGTATTGAAACTCTGTAGAATATGAAGTCTTCTTAACTTGCATTACAAAACTACGTAAGGAAGTGCTTCTTTCGCAAGATGTAATATAAATGATAAGAATAGGAATGCAAACTCGCGGAATATTTACAGATTGGGAAGATGAATCGTCACTTGAAAGAGAATTACTTAGATCATCGTTACTACTTGTGTGAGGTATCTCCATGCCCAATCTTTTAAGTCTATAAATCATTTTTGCACGATGCCGGTTGTATTTTGACGTAGGATCTTCAAGCACAACATTTGACCTTTCATCCATAATGACCTGTTTCATACATATATTATATGTAATAATAATTATATAAATTATACACACTTAATACTTTTAAGCCTCTCAGTTTTTGTTTTTGTTCTTTCTCTAAATGTTGCGCTCTCAATAGAATATTTTCTTCGGTTGGAGTGAGAAATGTTATATGTCTTTTCTCTTCCATGCTGTAGCTCTCTTCATTCGCTGTTACTATTGCCTTTGACAATATTCTCCTACTTTTCAGTGTTATATCAGTTGTAGTTGCTCCTGTACCTTGCGGTCTTATAACCATGCTATACGATGGTAACTCCAAACTATTTATTATCTACCATATCAATAGTATGCAAGATTAGCACTCTAATAATAACGAATGCATCTGTTTGGCATGGTTTGCATACCTGGCTTAAAACTGCCGCCATAAAATTAAATTTGCTCGCTGTAGACTCCATGTCATTTGTTTCCAGTTTCCTTCCTATTTTCACCGCCATCAAATTCTCAAGGCTATCTTTATACCATGAATAAACGTTAAATTTTTCTTGCATCCAGCATCGATGAACATTTTCGTCTTTCGTTAATACTAAAATCGCTTTCACATTTGAGTATCGATTAGACATTTGTATCGTCGCAAGTAGGTCCATTTGCGTAATTCCAATTTTGTTTTCATTTATTAAGGTAGAGATTTGATCGATATCTGCATGTGCACATAACGTTACTAGCGGTTGCTTGTTGTACTCAACAAAATCCTAAATGTAATATACACACTAAATCCATAACTGTGCCCTAGTAATTCTTGTATCGCTAGGAAATCACCATGACGCGTTATTTCATTAAATTCCTTCTGTTTTACAAATATAAATGCTTCAGACTCATCCTTATCAGCTTCTGTTTCCTTCGTAGTGTACCATTGACAATATCGAACCTAATAGGTACAGTATCGATTATAATTTTGACAAACAATCACGCTTATAACGTACATGCGTAGGAAACGAACGAGCTATGTGTAAACCCAGTGCCATTTTTTTCACTGCTAACGGACCTGTTAATATTATTAAGGGTGGGCTAACTTTATCATAGGGTAATGTATGCTCTTCAATTCTGGGAGGATTTATTTGTTCCAACAATAGTAATTTTGCTACTGTACGTGCTGCAGTCAACTCAACCGGAGGACCAAATAATGTTGCCGCAGAAACCTGTAACAATCGGATTATTATATCACGAGCAGTATTATTCGTGGAAAGAAAGCGATAGATGTGGTCCAATCGCGTATTTCCTTAAGTATAAAGAAAGTTTGAAGCATACTTTTTCAGGTACTGCAACTTCTGCACCGTCGATGAACATAACATTGGGTATTGAGAATAGCAGTACATCTCGGTAATTGGGCCACTTTGTACAAGGATTACCTCTTAGATCGATTTCATATATTAGTCTACTAAGATTGGTTATTTCTAAGAGGTCACTTATTTTATTAAAACTTAAATCCACGAGTCGTAAAGTGTGCGCGCCCTGCATTTGAATATTTGTTAATATACTTGGCTACATCAAGTACCCATTATTTTCATAACATTCTCTATTTATTCGCAATAACTATGGATTACTTTGAAAAAGTCTAGATTTGACAATCGATTGTGATTCAATAGTATCGTATGCAAATTGGGTAACGAATGTATACCATGACGATACACGCTCGTTTTAAACGATGTTATGCAGTTACCCTCCAAATTCAATTCCCGTAAATTAATATTATGTAAATTTTCAACCTGTGCAATTAAATTGTATGATAAATTCAATGATTGCAGGTATCTGTAAAGAACGATATGACACTTATTGTCAATCAATTATTGTCATATGTATTTAAACATGACTTTGTGAATAATCAAAATTGCATGTACAGACTTTAAATTTTCAAGGCCTGATATCCTCTCAATAGTATTGTGAGACAAATCCAATTTAACAATACTCCAGAATGCACTGAGATCATCCATAACTGATATGTGATTAAATGACAAATTTACGTAAGTCAAATACCAAGGTGGTAAAAATCTTAAAACATGCACGAGTTCATTGTGCGATACATTTAGATACATCAA
Source organism: Tiphia femorata (assembly GCA_944319695.1). NCBI lineage: Eukaryota > Metazoa > Arthropoda > Insecta > Hymenoptera > Tiphiidae > Tiphia > Tiphia femorata. The sequence continues at coordinate 8,448,746 of OX090899.1, forward strand.
GTAAGGAATGCCACTGAGTGGGTTTAAATTTGAAATGCTATTGTATGCAAGATCAACATATTGTAGATAATGATGGAAGTGCAAGAATGTAATATTTGTGAGGCACTGTAAAGAAGTAAATGATATACTTTGGTACTTCATCGTATTAGTGCATTTATGCATGATAGATGTACTGCAATAAGATACAGTACCATGTTTCTCATTATGCATTTGTTGAGAATAAAAAGCCCATTCTCAGGCGACTTTGTTAAAAACGATGAACCAGCTCCTATTAATCGATCAGTCACAAGGCCACATTCTTCTAGATCATCGAGCTCAATTTCATTTAAGTGTCGTATTTTTATACATGGCGCTTTACAATCTTCCCACAAATGTATATTTGTGGCATAATCGCCCCAATTGTTCATCATGATGTATCCAAACTGCCTATTCAATTAAATTCGCTGTTAAATTTAACAAAATTTATAAGTTTATTGAAATTATTTACAATAGGGTGAATATTTACTGACGCTATGTCTTATTGACTATGGTTTAACTTTTGTAGTAGCATAATTTATGCGATAATATTGTAGTGACCCCAACCATTTTTAGCTTATCCCAAAATTTCTATATGATGTACACCTGTACTACCATTGTATTATACTAATACGTATTCACATCCGTATTAAATTCGTAATATTTTCTTAATAATAAGCCATTCGTACCTCTATTATATTAATTTTCCCTGTGTCAACTTCTTTTTGGGTTACATACAGGCAATCACTGTTCCAATAACTTTCACCTGTTCTAAACAAGTTGACAATAGGTGCTTTCCTTTTACCACTATGATCAGATCATATCACATCATTTCAGAGATAGACATAAATCTGATTGGATCATCTAAAGTATACAAGAATACGATGAACGAACTGAACTGAACTGATTTGAATATTTCACTTCAGCTGTAAGAGGAAAGCAGCCATTCGAATTATTGACTATCTGCTAAAATACTTAAAGATTTGTCCGATATACGATAACAGTGCCAATCTTCTTTCACCGTTAAATCCACTGCCCCTTTCTGCTTATAAAATTCTTGCGCCGGATTCCATTTCAAAACCACAAAATCTAATCTACAACAGTTGTTGTCTCTTGCTACCTGTAAGTTCCAATTTATTTTCAATCCTTTTAACATATAGGTATTACAATGTGTTTTTATAAATCCGATTTAACATCTGTTTCATACTCTTTCAAATTTTACACGTATTGATAAGCGCCTTCGAGACTAAAGGTAAACTTGGAAGCTCTATTGTCAATTTTTCATTTCATCTTTAAAAGAAAAAAGGAGTTACATTTATTACTACATACTCACTTTAGCAACGGATTTCAAAAGCTGAGAACCTACGTGTTGTTGGCGAAACTTATGAGTTACGTACAAATCTTCAAGGTACATTGCTTTTCCACCCCATGTAGAATATGTGTAATATGAAATTGCATACCCTATAACTTTTTGGTCAAACGTCGCTACAAAGCAATGAAACAACGGATGATCCGTGTCAAAGCCGTCTCTCTCCAAAGCTGTAAGTGTACATACATAAGTATATGCTAATAATTAGGTTTTATAAGAAACATATGAATAATAAACGAAAGTTATACTTTCATAACTGATTTTTGGTCCATCCGACATTTTCTCAAAATCTGCCAGTTCCTACAAATCAAATAATATACATATTATATATATTCGATACGTACGTAGGATATAAACAATATAAATGGGTATGTAATTCTTATAATGTCAAAGTCATTCTACAATTATATCAATTTGAACAAGTTGCCTGGAACTTATTACCATACATAATAAACATACATATTATTGTATATAATTGTACAATACATGTGAATGATACATTACTTGTATAAGAGCTCTAATAGCTTTACAGTCGTCTCGAATTGCTTTTCGTATTTGTAATCCGCTCATTTTCCACCGTTTTCCTTGCGATCAAAAGAGATAACTCCAAGTAGTTAAAATTGTTGCTATGTCGGTAGTTTACAGTGGTTACTAATTACCGCAATTATTGCAAACTGTTGCAAACTATCTTTGTCACTGTGGCTTTTTTGTTTTTCCTCGTTGCACCAAGCACTAAAGTGTGCAAAAATACGAATTTTCTTTGGCGCCTTTACCTATACCTTCGTCATTTCTTTACTTGCGAATCAAGAATTATCGACGCTTTGCAAAAGCAATTTACGAAGTACACGAGATAAGAGTAAAGGTGAAGAAAATCACAATACAGATCGCAAAACGGTCATTCTCGTATTTTACAAACAGCGAACTAATATATCTTATAACTGCGCAAACTGGTATTTATTATACTAATATTGTAATCTACAAATATTAATAAACGTGGATCTTCGATGTCGTTAGATTTGGAATTCTGCAATTTCTTTGCTCTCCGTTCTGCACGTTGTTGTCTTATATTTAGACGAATTTTCATAAGCAGTTGTGTACGACGGTGGATGTTGGATTTGAATATCGCGCGTTAACGATACGCAAGCTCCGGTGCGATTTGCATCGTATCGATTACGAATGGAAACCAGCTGTTACGCCGAAGTGGCGTATCGATGGATCAAATCGATAAAATCAGGGCACCAACGCGTAATTGAGTAGCGGGCTTAACGGTCCGAAGTCGCGCGAAGTCGATAGGTTCGTTACGAGTGGTAGAAGTGCTAGTCGATAACCGATCGTGCATCGTTCTTTTCGTAGCGAGAAATTGAAGTTCGATATCTATAGAATAATTCGTCAAAACTCGTTTTGAGATATCGGAGTATTCGCGGTAAATTTGTTATCGTGCGGATAACCAAAGACGCGTAGTTAAAATACCTTAAAAAGGATATGCACTTACGCAGGGTATTGCATTTTAAATTATGCAACGAAAGACGTCCATTTTGAGGAGATACGTAGTGTACGAGGCGGTACGTGTATCGCAAATGCATTAAATACGATATTTTTCTAATAATCGGTATATGCCGGTAGAGGTAGGATCCCAACACTAAGATCATGGAGCATAAACAAGTAACAGCATCGAACAGCGGTAAATCCGGCAACGGTGATGATAGTAAGAGCGAGATACAAATGGTACTTGCCAAAATGATGGAGGAGAAGCATACGTACACGTACAAGAAATTGGTGGTGCCGATGTCCATGCGTAGCATATATTGGAAATTCTTTGGTTTTCCAGCTACGGACGACGGCGACATACTCACCAAAGTAAAGATAGTTTGTATACTGTGCAAGACCCAGATCGCATACAATCGTAACACGAGTAACTTGCGAATGCACTTGCACAATAAGCACGCTCAAGAACTCTTGGAATTGGAGGCGAGTAATCCGCCAAGAAGACAGGTTCTCTCTCAAGAGACTAAGGAGCGCCGTGCGCAAAAGAGATTACTCAAAGCTGGTTTAAGTCCGGCGCAACACATTTATACCACCAACGCGGACGGTACCGTCCAAATAGACGGCGATATTCAATTCGTCACGGATCCTAACATAAGTCTGTCGAATATCGAAGACGACATCACTATCGGACAACCGTTGCGAGTGATGATCAAAGGGAACTCCAATATAGGAAGTAATAGTCAAAACGTAGCTTTCTTAATGTCCGACGAAAACACGGTGCATCAGTCGAGTATCGATGGAAAGACCGTGTCGGACGCGATAGCGGAATTTATTATTATGGACCTGCAACTGCCCGAAGTTGTCGAAGGTCGTGGTTTTCAAAGATTAGTCGCCACCTTGCGCTCGCCTTGCGAAATTCCAAGTAAAAACAAGTTGGAGGAGGAGATAATACCGAAGATTTACGATACCTTTCGCGAATCGGTCGCGGCCACCTTATCGTGTATAAATAGCGAGGTCGGATTAACGATCGAGGAATGGAAATCCAATTCGGACGAGTGCTTTGTAACTGTCTCCGTATATTACCAAAACATCGGCGAAGCGGCTTTAGAATGTAAGGTATTAAGTACGATACACGCGCCTTTAGATTGGGAGGAATCTCAATGGGGTAGCGCCATAGATTACTTGTTATTAGATTGGGACCTTAAAATCGAACGTATAACAGCAGCGGTTGTTGCAACGTCAAGAGCAGAGTTACTGTCCGCGTTAACAACGCGCGGATTTACATTAGTTCCATGCCTCTTGCATACGCTGCAAGTGTGCGCTCAAGCTTGCTTCGAGAATCCGGAAGTAGCGAGTATATTGTCAAAGTGTAGAGCGGCGATTGGAGCAATAATAAATCACCAAGCGGCATCGGCGGCATTGGCTATGCAGGAGCAAATATTAGAGGTACGCTTTATTTAATGGAACACATTCGTGACAATCTACTCCAGAGGTATAATTATTATTTTATTTTCTCTAATGAATTCCTTACATTTGTTTCAGTTGGAAGAAAACACGATGTTAATAGATTATCCAACCGTGTGGACGTCGACTTATAATATGTTGGAACAAATGGTACTGCGGCGCAATATCGTTACATCTATTCTGGAAAGTATGGAAGGTGTTGATCAAGAATTAGTCGATCTTTCCAGCGACCAATGGAAAGTTATAGAAGATTTAGTGAACGTATTGGAACCTTTTAAAGTTACTATAATGACGCTCAGCGAAGAGAAAATGCCTTTAATATCACTGTTAAGGCCATTACTGTGGCAACTTGTGTCGTCGCACCTTAAAGTGAAAGACTCCGATAGTGAAACAGCGCGTGCGTTTAAAGAATCTTTGTCCGACATGCTTTGCGATCGATATTCAGACTACAATGTTACTCTTCTTCTTCAAATAGCGACTACATTAGATCCACGGTAATTCTAATGTACTAATTTTTAAAAATAGAGTATTTATTGATTGATTATACTATGTTTAACATTACTATGTCAACACAATTTTTTTAGATTTAAGCAGTTACCTTATGCAACCGAAGAAGACAAAAATTTGGTTGCAACACCGATAAAAGAGATGTTGACAAAACTAATACAAGAAGATAGTGGGGATAGCGTAACTGTTAAGGACGAGGAAGAGCCGCCAAATAAAAAAAGCAGGTTATCGGGTAAGGACTTAAGGATTTAAGATTACTTTCTTTAAATATGACCAATATCTTCGTTATAAAAGTATACTTTTATAGGTATGGAACTTCTACTTGGAGGATTGTGTGCAACGAAAGCTGGAATGCCAGCCGAAGAGAAGGCTGATTTAGAACTTGTGCAATATCATTCGGAGTCAACTGCTCCACTTGATTATTGTCCATTACAATGGTGGGCAAAGATTTCCGCAAAATGTCCAAATCTTGGGAAATTAGCGTGTAGATATAATTGCGTTCCAGCGTGTTGTGCACCACCGACACGAATACCGGCGGAAGTACAAATTTTGTATGATACTAGACGAGCCGCCCTACCTCCACACTTAGTCGATAAATTACTCTTCCTCCATGGAAATCATACTGTATGAAAATGATCAGTTGCCACAAGGACATTGTTAAAAGTCCTACCAATATTGTACAGAAGAACATATAAATTTATTTATATTTAATACACTCGAGTCTCGAAAATCTTACTTATTAACGCTTATGAACTCATAGATACAAAATACGTTGGTCTAAGTTGCTCTTGGATTAAGGTGTAAAATTTAAATTACCGCTACTTGCAGTCAGGTAGCCCTTGTAATTTCATTTAATCTACGATTAAATGTAATTTGTTCTCTTTGTGATATTTTAATGATGCTTTCATTAGGTCAGCTAATCGATGAAATTTTAAAACACTTTTTTAGATAGATTATGCTACCAAGATGGATTGTAACAAGATAGCTTGTGAAATATTGTATAAATATATATCGCACTGTCTACACATAGTCGAATAGGGTTTTTAAAGGAAATTAAATTTCATACCGATCTTAACTAAATGTAAGACACATAAAGTGCATTCTTCGTTACTATAGTACCAGCATACTGGAACTACTCTACCAAAGTCTGATACATTATAAATGTAATTATACATGTGAACTAATATCGGAAAGCCAGAGAGTATTCGAACATCGGAATATATAATCTTGTAAAATTTGTCTCTAGAGTATATTATTTAGTTTAGTCGTAGAATCAGTTTGTATAACTAACTCTTAAACAATTCAGATAGGGATATTTTCAAATGCCCCAAAACTAGCTGTACAGTCTACGAATTAAGATATTGCATGTTGTAATAATGTAATAAAAAACGTGCTACTTGTAAAAAGTAGAAAAATTTTATTTGTATAAAATTTGTAAATACAGATTTGTCCTTACGGAAACATGTGTGATTTGTAGAAAACAACATTACGCGTTATTAAACTGTATATACATAATTATTAAACTCCGAGAATGACGTAATTCTGTTCTCATCCAATTTTTCTTTAAATATTCTTTATTTTGCATTTCCAACGTCGCAAGATAGATGCGAGCATAAAGTTATTAATGAGATTGAAATACTCTCTGATAATGTATGCAATGTAATTATATGCCATTGTTAAACTCATTTATCATGTCTGATATGACATGCACGTTATAATATCTCACTGTTATTAATAAACAGCAGTACAGTCCAATAATTCCTACTAAGCAATTGTATCACTATCGAAGAACATTTCTCACGGAAAAAGGAACGCTCGCATTGAGCTATATTCGTCTGCGCACTTTACAAATTTCCTATCGCAATAGAACTACATCAAGCTCGCAATCTTTTGTAAAAGTTCACGCAGTCACGCATGATTTAATTGTTTTTCAAGCCAACTGGATCCTTCATAAAATCTGGGATCTCCTATTCTTAAAGTTGTTCTCTTGTAGGAGTAATAATACAAAACTGCAACTGAGTGATAAAGGTAGAGTTATAGCGAATAATATTGAGACAGTAACGTGGAATCTGTTAGGCATATATACCTCCTCTATGTACCGAATACAAGCCGTGGAAACCTGTTGTCCATTTCGGCTCGAATGTAGACGTCCAACGGCATGTGACGTGCCATGTATGTAGACTAATGCTCAATATCAAATATACTATGCACAATACTAACGTTATGCGAAAACGATTGTACAACAACTGTATCAGACCAGCCTATGGAAAAAGACAAATTTCTCTTATACAATAAATCGAAACATACTTTCTTTACCAGATGGTAATAAACTAATGTCGATATTATGGAAATATCTTTCGTCGTAGAATTGCAATTACCTGAAAGATGTAAGTGGAGAAAAAGTTCACTAACAGTATCGTAAGCGACACTATAAGACTAAAGTCCTGAATGCTACAACATAAAGTAACGATTTTATAAGTTACCAACGCTCAATTGTGAAAAAGGGACGATTAATATTAATAAAAGGTATCATACACATAGAGAACCAGTAAATCAATCGTACGGCCTCTGACAAAATTGGCAAATGAATTAATGAAGATGTCGAACATCAGTATTAAATACTGTAAAACTATAATTAGCAAGTATTGCCTTCCTGTTAAAGTACTCATTTATCTTCACATGCGTGAACGAAATAAGATTTCGATTTTTATGTTACCACATTTGAATGCATCTTTCTAACGTTATTTTACCCACAGCAATTGTGTTGTGCGGAATCAGGTGGAAGCTGTTGCCATAGTTACATTCTTGTCAGTTCATAACCTACGTGACGTTTCACGTTTCAATTATGAAACTAAAGAAGGAACATATATTATTTACTCTTTTCTAGCATTATTTTGTTACCAGGTGCAATCAGTATTTTAATTTGACCAACTTCGTAACAAGTAATCAGAATTTAATTTCAATCGGAGTTGAAAACAATATCGTTCGAATTCTACTTGTGACAGACGTCAGGTTCGAACAATTTTTGTATTACACTTGCGTCATGTCTTTGTTTGAGATAACATTTTGTCGTCGGTGATGTTAGAATCGTGTAGGTATAAAAAAACTATTACGTGACAAATACAGCACAATCCGCATAGAATCGCTTTATTTTTACTTTCTTTTTGTAGAGCACACGAGAAAGGCTATCTGTTAAACATAGATAGTATTTTGGTCTCAAATAACCTCATGCGACAATGGAAGGAAACAATGGAATATCATTTACCAATCGTTTTATTCTGATCTTTCCAGGATTAAGATACGGTTGTGACGTGGTAGATATTCCTGCACAAAACCCTATAATATCGAATTTAGATATATTTTTTCTAGTATTCTCAATTCTCGTCCACATTGTAGACGTGGGGTTTGATATTAATATTGCTATCGGATATCTTCTTGACAGAAAAATGGAATATTTTTTCTGGACCATGTCCGTCGTATTTATTCCTTCCGTTATAAATGCCATGATCAGTAAGCGCATGCAATACCAAGATTATGAGGTAATCCTAAGAGAAGTATCATTTTTAGATCGTTCGACACACGAGTGTATAAGTAAATTACCAATTGATAAAAATAGAAGAAAATGAAGTACAGATAATCCTCCTACAACATGCTTTCCCTCTAACACGATAGGATGAATTGCGAGAATCCTACAGCACGGCATCATGTAACACCATTTTGCTTTAACATGATAAGAAAATTGCAAAAACCTTTATACAACACCGCACTTCCCCAGCATTAGACAACATGATTTTTGTTTAACACATTGAAACTTTAAAATAATGACGGGAAAAAATAATGCACTCTGTGTCTTGTATAACACGGTTTTACACAACACGATAGTTTTTAAGAACCTATCCATCGTGTCTTAGGAGGGTTACCTGTATTCACTTCATACATTCGATCGACAAGTTATGCTTTGCTTCGAATATTAATTTAATCTACTCGTTCGTATGTTCAGAGAGGTAGATCCACCGAAACCGAACACACCAAATTAACACAGATAATTACAAAAAGAAGCATATGTTGCTTCGTAGCACTTTTTCAATTAGCACCGGTAATACATTACTGTGATGCTCTAAAATATGCTTGGAAGTCGCGCAGATGTAAAGCAGCAGGAGATTTTAATGGGCAGCGTCATTATTACATCAAAATGCTTAAGGAAGATCAAGACGTGGCATTACTCCGTGTATTTGAATGTTTCCTCGAAGCGGCACCACAGGTGGTTCTACAGCTAACTATACTTCTCAAAGGCTACCACGATGTCAATTTGCAGTGTACTTATCACGATATCTTGCTTCTTCTCAACTAAAAGCATGTAATAGTAATAGCAAATGAAGATTGGTAAAAAACGGTTTTATACGATTTAAGTTTAAATCTCTCATTGATATTTTTTTCAGTGATTCATCAAGTGGGTAGTATTTGCAGTTCGCTGATTAGTATGAGCTGGGCTATGGCCAGCTACAATCGTAGCATACGATTGGCGCAAGAAGATAAAAATAATATAGGGCTCGTGGGAAGTATTCTTCAATTTCTATGGCATTTCTGCATCACGGGTAAACTAAATTCTACCTTTTGCCTGCATCTTTATTAACATTATGTACAGTTTTACTTGTGTTATTTCAGTATCCAGGATTGTGTCGATCGCTATAATTGCAAGTATATGGCCACTATATACAGTGATCGGCTGTATTATTCATTGGATTATTACGACATCTTGGATCATAGGCGAATCACATGGCATTTTAGAATTTTGCCGACATAGGAATCGTGCACTTCATATGCCTCCGACTATCGGAGAGAGAACTTATTCTATACTTTTTGCTTTTGTTATAGGCATCGTTCACATATTTATATATTTCAATGCGACAGATGGCAGAACACTAAAGAAGTATATGTTTTTTTATATCTTGTCCTTTTTGGAGAACGTGATCATTAGTGCTTTATGGATGGTTACGTCGTCAATCGAGGTTAAGAATACTTGGTATTTTCATCCTGCTGCAGCTCTGTGCATTATTCCTTTTCTCTTGGGTATCACCTCTATGATCGTGTACTACACTCTTTTTCATCCATCTATGAAAAGTCACCGTTGCCAAAGCATATCGTTAAATGCGATATAAACACATTTTTTGTGTGTTTAAAATACTCCATGTCAATACCTCATGATCTGATATTAGATATTTGTAATCAATATAAAACTATATCTTTCTAATTACAATTAAGTGATGTAAAGCAAAAGACTTTTATACTCTACGACTGTCAGAATTTGTTAAGGACGGATTTTCCTGAGAAATGCGTGATAACTGTATGTCCCGGTCAATGTTAATACACTTAGATGTAGGAAAAACATTTCTCCTCTTTGTAATAGAAATGGAAACCTGTGCATAACTTTATTTATATGGAATATTAGATTTTTTACAATTTTATACATTTATTAACAATAAAATAATGAAAAAAGCAACTGTCTTCTTAACATTTCCTTATTGCATACTTCAAAAAATAGAAAAATTGAACCTCTATTTGCAAATGTTTTACGTCAAATACTCGTTCTGTTGTGTATCTACAATTAATAATCCAAAGAAGTTGCTTTCTAGATTATCAATATACGTTTGTAAAATCCCTTTAATAAAGAACTGAAGGGGTACTCTATCCATCCAAGAAGTTGTTAAAGAGCCATTGTGTATTGAACATTTTGGTATATTAGTTAATACAAGTGATTTTATGCTTACATGTAAACATTCTGTAAAAAGTTGCCACAACTTTAACGCGTAAAAAAGCTGTGCTTAATATAGTGTCTTGTTGCATACAGTGTTGAAGAATGCTCTCGTTACAATTTGTAGAGTGTACTAAGATTTTGTTTATATCAACCAATACCGACAGATTTTTTACAAAAGAAATTCTGAGCTCAAAAATCAGAATTAAATTAATATAAAATTTAAGTAAAAGGACGTTTCTTTACGCAACATAATACACAATTATACAATAAATATGCTAAAAAGATTAAAGGACGCGTGAATTTTACAGAAACTGGAAACATTGAAATAAATAATAAGTTACTTAAAATTCTGCTAATTGAATATACATTACACCGACACTTGACCGGTGTCAAGTCTCATAACATACAATGCGGAATAAAATCAGACCAAGAATAAAATCAAAGAGCAGAGATCGTAAACTCGAAATGGAATGTAATCGGCCGTCGCAAATATCAGTCCACTGGATTCTGTATCACGATAAGTATAAATTCCTTATCCGGTGCGACCATGATTTCGTGCTTTTTGCTGCGAATCCGTAAAAACGTAAGATCATTCGTAGGATCCAAATCACGAACGACCGATCGCGCTTTGTCCGACAATTGGCTGATTAAGCCTGCGTATTGAACAGTCGTTGTATTGTCCAATGTTGACTTGATAGGGATACCTAATATCACAATTCTATTATTACAAATACATTTCTCCAATCTGATTCACGCGTTAAAGTAAAAGAGAACTAGCAGACCTTCGGCATTTACCACAATTGTTCCAACTACTCCTTTGTGCCCTTGGAGACGCTTCATAGTCTCTTCAACTTCTTGCGCCTTAAATGTAACATCATTTTTAGCGTATAAATAAATTGAAATTATTTCAAGATAGCTTAAGACCTTACCATTTTTCAAAAATCCTATTCTCTCCTATTCTTTCGAGTATTGACAAAACACTGCGACAGGAAATCGCGCAACCTAATTACACCTAACCTTGCTCTAAGCTACCTGAATGCAGCTCCAAAAAGTATCGCAACGTAAAGTTTTAACGGAGCCTCCCTCGTTGGCATCATCAGGTCCGTCTTATCCGATAAGACACAGTGGGCACTGTGTCTATAAAAAGTCTACGAAAGTGTAAAAATGAAATTACAAATAGAAATGCATCCTGAAACAACAAAATCGAAAATATAATTTTATCATTCCATTTCAATTTTATCTATCTCGTTTACACCTTTACTTTTCAATAAAACAATCCATAAACTCGATAACATTTTAAAAATCCTAATTACTTATGAAAATCAGTGGATATACTAACGTAGAAAAATTCAAAAGTACTGCAAACACATTAACAATCGAATGAGACGTGTACGTTAAATTGAAAGTGCTTACAAATACTGTTTTTATCAGAAAACTGCTTAGGGCCTACGAAGACCTTAAAACGCTCCTGGATGTTATAATTGATTTAGTTAGCACGCGGAATAACAGGTAGCGCGTTAAGCGCAGGCAGGAGGCATCTCGACATTGAGCATCGTGAAGTTAGTGTTAGTTCGCCTGGTTCTCATGCGCGTCGTAAGAAGTGAGCGAGAAACGTGCGCGGCAAATGCTACGGGATCGTCGGTGAATCGGTGTGAGAATCCTCGTCTCGCGTTAGTACGCGTGAAAAGCGTGGTATAGAGTAATCCGCGAGAAGGACCTAAGTGCGGTGTCGCGCGACGAATACGTGAAAAGTCTCGCGAGCTAATAATCCACGAGAATGTCGGAAATTGACGCGAAAGTCAATATGTCGCTCGGTAAGTGGCAAACGTCCCGCAAGCGTAGAATATTTGGCGATATAGTCCCGGGGTGAGCGTACGGCTGCATTCGTTCCCCATTGCACAGAGCTCAAAATGGCGATGATAAAGTTTCTCGAGCGCATTACACGCCATATACGTGTAAATTTATTTTTATTCATTTTTCACGGCCTCGACGATACCGTATATAGAGACTAATGGAATCTTAACGGCGGCGTAAAATTCTTAAGAGATATGCAGATTACGTATAGATGGAAAACTGTGCGTATAGAGAGTTTCGAAGTGAGAAACGAGGTACGGAGTAAGCGGCAGGGCGAGAACGTGGCACGAGATGCAACGGAAGGGAAAAAGAGCGAAGTAAGAGGAGTGTTAAAATGTCGGTGATACTGTCTACGGAGTTTATTGGAGCATATGCGTCCTTTGATTCGCTACTCTTATCTCTCGTATTGGTACGATCCTTTGTGAAAGCGCGAGTGGACGTTCTCGCGCATGCGCACCTCGTCGATTGTGGATCATCCAAAACTATCGAGAACGCTTCGTAATCCCTTTCGATCACTGACGAAATGTCGAAAGCTGGTTGGATATCGAGCACGAGAAATGCAACACGCGTGATGTGGAATCTTATGCGTGGATGGAAATGCGTAAATATAGGAACACGTTCTCGGATGCTTCGTAATAACCGAATATAGAGCGCAAGAACTTTCCACGCGCTGCTTCACCGTTCTGTGACACGCATTACTTACGTAATGCAAGCGACTTCGTGTCTAAGATTTTCTCTCGAGGGTATCGCTTTCACGAAATACGGCGAACGATGTCGTAGAACTGAGGATCTCAACTTTCGCTGGCTTAACTGAAAACACGAGAATGGAAAGCGGCCTAACTCATCTCTTAACTGATAAAAAAAAGTCCAAGTATCGATGGTCCGACTGATAATGTTACGATGAATGTACATGTTCCTTTCTCTATTTCTACCGGACGATCTAGAATTGTTTATAATTAGAACCGTAAGAAGTCTCTTTGTTACCGAAAATTGCTTTATAGTCTAAATAAAGGTACGAACGAGTATCGGATGTTGACAATTTCGTCGAAAATCTTTAATCCATCGTCCTGCTTGCGATTCTGCCATACGTGTGTCCGTTTTATGCATATCGAGCCCATGCATATACTGTAACTTTAACGTGTACTGCATCGCCGATGATAAGTAATGTTATTTGTAATGCATTCAAATTCGTACGTACGAAGGTGCGAGGTATAAGTTAATGCAATCACGCAAATGATACTTCGATTGGGCAAGGTACGCATTGGATCGATCGGCGTAGAAGGAAATGGCAAAATGAATCGGAGTTATATGAGCAGTTATGAGGATGCGAAGAACTTAAGAATCTTATGAGAATTGTGAACTAACGAGAATGCCAAGACGACACATTCGTCACAAACGCCACACTTTGGGACATATCGATATGCTTTGTGATGTTAACGATCCGCACATTTTTATCTGCACAAGTTACACATGTGAACTACCTTCCGACGTAAGCTGGCCGTAATATCCTAAGAAGATTTCAAAATGCCGCATACATTCCAGTTAACTAGATACTACCAATTTTCACGAGTGTTACGAAACTTCATAAGGGACGCTGATTATTTTCTTACGAATGTTCGTGCCATTATTGTTAAGGATGATTAACTTCGGAATCTAAAGAACGTAATCTCGATAAGATCTGTCTAAAATATGGCACCATTCTATGTTCCAAACTAATGCATATGACTTAATGAAGAAGCAACAAACATTTTAATAAATTAAACAGAAACAAGCTACAGAAAGAGGGGAAAAATGTACAAACTGGAGAAAGATCATTGGATGAATAGAACGAAAAACGTATTTCGCTGCTCGTACAAATGTTTCCTGTTTCTACGAAAGGCCGCTATAGCAATCCGTTCATCCGTCGGAGCACGTTCACGCAATGTGGCAAATAGGAAGCAGAATTACTTGTATATTACTTTAATCAGCAAGAATGAGGAGAATCTTATACGCTTGCTGTTCTTGAGCTCCAATATGATAAACTACACGTTACGGTGAATCATAAGCACGTATACTTATAACGAGTGATAATAACAATCCAAGATTACTGATCAGCCATCCCGCGATCAATAAAAATATATTCAGCGGAAATTATTTACTGCTTGGAAATTGGAGCTGATGTTACGTTACTTAACATTAACGAAATTCTATAATATTTTTAAAGAGAAATTCTTAAACTACAATATTGCACTATCAGAGATTTCATAATATTCTTCTCCATTTTTATTACAAGCAGGTTGCTTTCGTACAGTTGCATTTAAAGTATACAACATACTAATTATTGTTAATATTTAGAAGCACAGTAGCATATCAATTTCTTAAATATATAATTATTTATCTTTGCCAATGTTGGCTAATTAATAATATTTGTCCCACTAATTGTTGAACAATTGCATATAATATTTCTTAGTGAAGCAATGTGAGATAAAAAACTTTTCTCTAAAATTCATTTTATAATTCAATTCTCACCATAACGGATTTCATGAAAATGCTGATAGTTAAGCAATATATGATTGTGTCTGACTACGTTTTCGGACATTATTTGGGATCTGTGTATGGAAGAGATACACTAAACACAAAGATTGCATGGAGCAGGAGTCAATATTTCAAAATATTATGCTCCCCCTTAAACGAGGATAACATAAGTCCGCTGAATGTGAAAATCAGAAATGGGATACAGATGCCCGATGTAATTCTGCAGGATTTAAGGGGAAACATTTTTACATATACCGGATTAAAATTTACAGGAACTATATTATGTTGTTATGGCCGTACGCTCACTAAACATACAAAATTTTGTTCGTTTTAAGATGAGATCATAAAGATGGAGAAAAAGGAGAAAAAGAAAAAGTCTGGGACTCCCAATGGTGGAAAGAGTGGTGCTAAGCGCAATAGGAGCAGTGCACGAGGACGGAACGGGCTCAGAGGAAGGGGTACAAGAATAAAACGAAATGCTGGTGCACCCAAGAAAGAGCAAGCATGGCAACAGAATCAGAACAATACCGTGCGCGCTGCCTTTGTTAAAAAGCGTTACAATAGAAATAGCGGTCTTGTCCGGTCACGAAGTAGTTTGACTTTAAATCAAAAGACCAATGCAAGAGGAGGTTTTAATCTACGCCGTGGCCGCGGTAATCGATTCGGCATGTCTCGCACTAGAAGCCGTACAAATTTAACATACGCACAAGGAGGATTTTTCACAAATAATAAGAATACATTGAAGCGTACGAATAGTCTACCGAATCTGCGAGATCCAACATCAGTCCATAATCGTTTAGGATACCAAAGTCCGGCCCAAATTGCCTATCGGAACCGTGTCAAGAGGGCAAAGGAACTATTGTTGCAGAGACAAATTCAAAGGCTCAGTGTACAGAATCAATTTAAAGTGAGTTTATGATCAATTCTGTATAATACTTGCAGACAATACACACACGAGCCCTTGTTATTCTATTATAATATAATATAGGCAACAAAACCGTCTTTAACACTACCGCAAAGGGCATTTGAACGACGACAGCAAATTTTGACGTCTCAGCGTCGTTTCACAACAGGTGGACTCCGTTCGGATCAGATTGCACGTGTACAAAGACGTGCTCAATATGAGCAAAAACTTATGAGAATGAAGTATGTATATTACTAATTTTGAAACCCACGTGTAATCTTGTACGTAAAATCTTGCAAAACCTCAACTCAAAGTTGTTGTACACAAGTAGGATGGTTACGTAAAATTGATTTTTGTATGTTCTTGTTTTCGAAATATTTCTATTTTTAATTAAATAAAATTTCATAGTTTTACTAAATTTATGTGAGTTAGAAGTAATATCAATAAGTTGCTGAGATATGATAACATATGACACATTCTAATATGTTAACTTTTATAATGTCCATTAAAGGAATAGAAAAAGAATCAAGTAAGCTTATCGATTTTTATCCAAATTTATAATACACTAACTCAATGCTACTTTCTTCCAATATTATCTATTTGTTCCATGTAAAATTTTTCAAACTTTATAGATCAACAGCAGATCCTACCAAAAATATATGTAATTATTACGATGTAATATCCACTGATAAGATACATCACATAGAAATGTTTTTTTTTTTTCACTTCTGTTATATTGTTACAATAAATATTCAGATGTACCTATACCATGTTATAGTGCAGCACGAGCGAACAATAATTCAAATGTAAACTTCATGTGCACATTGGGGACTGGATACACGCCAAGTACACGTCAGCGTTCGTTAAGCCTTTCACAAAGCCGAAGCAATCCAAATATGAATAGTCTTCGTCAATTGCCAAGAGGACGTTCACCATTTAGACAAACAATGCAAAATTCGAATATGGTATGAGAGTAATATTTGCAACACTCATTTATGAATGAATTCATTGTATTTGTCAATTGCAGATACCACATCCAAACATGTTCGGTCGTCAGCGCTCTCGTTCAAGGTCACGATCACGTTCTCGTACAAGGAACACTCCGACATCAGACTCAGGAGCAGACCTTGACGATCGCACATTCAGCGAAGTAATGTATAGTTTGTCAGGGAACCTTGGTGTTACCGGAAGGACCCTAAATGATAGATTCAGTTTTTAAGTCTAAGAGCTATAATTTCATTTTTTTTTATTGGAAACTTCAGACCCGATGTGTGAAACTGCAACATTTAAGCTTTGAAAGTGAATACGGCTTTACAACGTATGTATATAAATACATATAACGTAAGGGAAAATAAATATTTAAAATATTATTTAACTCATTTCAACGTACGGAGTGGATTTAACTTTAATCGGTATAAGTAACTTGTTTTTTCGACATGACTTGTACTAACACAAAGAATCGTATTGTTTTATAGCAGGTTCCTTTCTCACTCGCAAAATAAATATGTATAGTCTAATTGCAAGAAGCAATTATCGGAAATCTCAGTTGAGATTATAATCGATTACAAATAGAGCTTGGGTTAAATGAAATTGTAATTACAGATATTGCTTGGTCATTAACATTCATAACAACATGGCTCAGTTATTAATAATGAACAGAACACTTTTGCCTTTTTAGATTACATATGTGTTATTTTACATTTGAACATATGCAAGGCCAACTTCGTTTGGCGATGTAAAGCTTAAGTACATTAAGGTATTCTTGTTATTGTTAATCACATCAGAAAAATTACATATGCAGTATAAAGATATAGTTTAACGCTTTGCTGTTTTTACACGTAAAAAACAATTTCTTATTTCTGCTAAATAATTGAATAATAGTAATACTGCAACTGCTTATAAAATGTAAGACTATGTTACGAATAAAACAAAAAGTTGAAAGTGAAAATAAAATGTAACAATGACATATAAATCAAATATAAAATTATTTTTTATTAAATACTGCAAAACATTTCAGTTGCGATACTATAGACCCAAAATGAAACAGACTGAAATATAAATAGATATTAATCATGTTGTATACAGCTAAATTAGATTTTGATCATACTTGTAAGATCAACATTATCGAGGAGTATGTAACAAATGTCTCTATGTCAGTAAATTTATAGATAAAGTATGTTTTGCAGAACACAGCATTATTATTGTAAGGTAGATATCTTACGCTACTCCTGTTTGCATTTTATATAATAAAAGTACAGTGAAAATTTCTTGTAGTTAGAAGTAGTTTTGCCAGTATATAAATTGGCATATACATATATGTATTACTAAATTATCAGCACATTAAAATGCATAGTGTTTAATATCAAGAATTACATTAATAATAATGCAATAGTTTTTTACAAAGTTCGTATATTATTATAAGAAACACTAATGTATTATAGCTAAAATATATATGAAATGGTAAAAGTTAATTGCTGAGTACTTTATATGTTGCTTTATGTTAAATGCACCAGTGTACAATTGTAGCTGAAAATACTTTAACACATTTTCATAAGTTAGCTGAGAGTATAAATGTATTTATATATAATTTTGTTAACTGTGAAAATATATATGAAAAACAGAAACTGAAAATAAGTATTTCTCTTTTTCGCAATGTCCAACTTAAATTACATTATCAGAGGTCTTTCTGGTTAATGTTTCAACTCCTGTGTGAAGTGAACTATTGTGAGAACTTGTACATTATCAAACATGCTGCATGAATCTGTGCACTTATCACCCTTGTAATAAAAACAAAGGAAAAGCATACTGGAATGTATTCTCCATTCTGGTTATCAGTTTTGTGATGCAAAACAAAGTACCGCATGACAACTCAATTGTAAGTTTTGTACAAGATGGATTTGCATGAGAGTAAAATTATAACGCACTGTGACATGTTTAAATGCATCAGTATACTTTGATGCAGAACAAATATATGAGTGCCATATATTCCTATTATTTGTTATAAAGAATTTTTAGTTTGTCTAACAGATTCGAACAATTAAAGAGAATTATATCATGTCAGCTACGATAACTAAATTGTTCAAATCCTGTGCAGGCAATATAAGCAAATCGGTACGTAAATATATAGTACATTGCCACCAATGAATTTACTATTGTTTAAGCTAAATCATTATGCAAGATTTGCTTTGTTGAAGTTAATCTATGTTATGAAAAGAAGATTAATAATCAAATTAAATTTTTTGTTTAGTTTTTGGTGCATAAACCGTTGCCACTTATCCAACAAAAAAGATGCTTGGAAGTGCACGAACATGTCGCATATACTTTACTCAAAGAAGCTGGCATTCCAACTCCACAATTTCACGTTGCCAAGACTCCGGAAGAAGTTGAAAAATTTGCTGCGGAATTAAAAACAAAGGATTTAGTGTTAAAAGCTCAAGTTCTTGCGGGTGGCAGAGGGAAGGGTCACTTCAAAGGTACCAGGGTCAGTGGAGTAATGATGTGTGAAACGTATGTAGAAATCATATCTTCTTTGCTAACGTACGAAGAATAGGTTTAACTTGTATTTCTGCTTGCAACTACAGCCCGGAAGATGCTAAAAAACTTTCAAGTGACATGCTGAAAAAGATATTAATAACGAAACAGACTGGCGAAATTGGTAAACCTTGCAATGCTGTTATGGTAACTACACGAATGTTTCCACGTAAAGAATATTATATGGCAGTCATGTTGGAAAGGAGTTTTGGCGTACGTTTAGTAATACTTAAATAATGTATATACAAATCAGTATATAGAAATTTCTCTATGTCAGAAATGATGTTGAACAACATATGGCAGATTCTAATGTAAGCGCCAATTAACAGGGTCCTGTGGTAATTGTTTCCAAACAAGGAGGAGTAAACATCGAAGAGGTTGCTGCCGAGAGTCCCGATGCATTAGTATATGTACCGATTAATATAGCAGTAGGAGTGACGATTGAACAAGCTAAAAAAATTGCAAATGCATTAGGACTTCCTCCCAAAGGCAAAGAGGCCGTACAGTCCATTGTCTGTAGCTTGTACGAGTTATTTGTTGAAAAGGATGCATTGTTACTTGAAATCAACCCGTTTGCGGAAGATCTTTGCGGGGACTGTATGTTTACTTAGCGTAACAACTACTGATATCTATGTAAACGATTTGCTTATTGAGTGAGAGAAATTAACGTTTAACTTTCAGATTATGCGCTGGACTGCAAATGTAAATTTGACGATAGTGCCGAATACAGGCAGAAGAAACTCTTTTCGTACCAAGATTTTAGCCAGCAAGATGCAAATGAAGTTAAAGCGGCGCAATTCAATTTAAATTACGTCTCTCTAGATGGAAATATTGGTTGTATGGTAAATGGTGCTGGGTTAGCAATGGCAACTATGGATCTTATAAAATTGTCAGGTGGATTTCCTGCTAACTTCTTGGATGTCGGTGGTACAGCTACAACTGAAACTGTTACAGAAGCGTTTAAGATAATATCTTCCGATCCAAAGGTACACATCGGCATTTGCAAAGATACGAAATGGCTATTATTTTCTACTTGTCCTAACATAAATAAGTTTGATAGCGACGTAAACATATAATATTCACAGTCAAACTCGTAATAAGAAAAGATGGCATGAAAAAATGTATATAATGTATATGGTATTAAAATATGACAACAACATACTAGCGCACAGGAAAAAAAGAATTTGACAGATTCAAAAGATTTAAATCCTGAAAAACATTTTTTCTTACAGGTTCAGGCAATATTTGTAAATATATTTGGAGGAATAATGAGATGTGATATAATTGCGCAAGGCATTATTACTGCTACTAAAGATTTGAAGATGGATATTCCGATAGTCGTGAGACTACAGGTAACAAAGTAAACTATCATAACGATCTATACGCACTTAGAAAATTTCCATCTACCTTCTATAGGGAACGAATGTCGACAAAGCTAAGAAACTCATACAAGACGCTAAATTAAATATCATTTCGTCCGACGATTTTGCTAAAGCAGCGGATGCATCCGTCAAGGTAGCAACGATCGTTGCGCTGGGAAAGGCTCTGAGTCTTAACGTAGCATTCACTCCGCTAAAGGGAGAAAAAGAAAAGAAAAAGTAGGGGCCAAAATAATTCTTTACACTAACGTTTACAACTACAATTATTCTATAAGCCATATAATTTCGAAGTCTTTATTCTTTCAATTACAATGTAACGTAATGAAATTTTTGTGACACATATTAGACATTAATAAAAAAACGAGAAACAAGGAATTACGATCTCAATCGTCAAATCAAAAATTACCGCGAATCAATCGCTTCGTAAGTTCAAATCAAAGTTCAAAATCCAGGAAGATAAGTCACGACCAGATTGACATCCGTCACAATACAAACCCAAATATTATTGTCAATATTTACTTTACGCGCGTACAGTAAAATACTTGCAAATCAAGGAAAATAACAATACGAGAAACGTCTGGAAGATGGCGCGTACCAAACTCCTCTGGAGAAACGGAAACCTTTAAATAAATTCGTATGCGCTCTAAACGTTTCACTTGCGGTTTTATAAGTTGCCGATGCTCACGATTGAATTTTTACGTATCTATATACCTAATCGCGTGGTGCTGCCGCCATCGTGTGACAGAGTGTGACGCGCGTATGTAGGTTGCGTCACACGTTCGGTACAGGAAACGTCAAGAAAGGTGGGGACACGAGGAGGACGAGGCCAGTGCTTTAGCAGTCAACCTGCCACCGCTTTAGAAAGATGGCTACCATGTTGTCGCGGACGATCGCGCTCTACGAGAATCTCAGCCGACTTAACGGTTCTAAGGTACGTTTACGTGAGAGTGTATAATTATTAATCGGTGGATCGGCACGATCGTGAGATCCCGTGGAGATCGTCTTGTTCTCGTAGCAATTCTACGACGAATTTATGGTAAACCACGGTCGAGCGAGAAGGAGAGAAGAGGACGGTGAAAGAGAGAGGGGCGGTCACCATATTAGATCACTGTAGTCTGCTAAATTCGGCGCCAGGGTCAAGCGGATTCGAAGCCAAGGATCTTACCTTCGCGATGCGAAACGTGATTTTTTTAGGAAATAATCGAACAACAGTTATGCAACAGACGCGAATTCTCATCCGCGTCATTCACTCATGATCCGATGATACACGGGGTCAAGTTCCGTTTGCATTTCATCAACCGTAATTGAATTACTTATGAATCGTAGGCTGGGTTGGTGTATCGTACGGGATAGTGTTATTTGTCAAAACTTCCGTTCGCCACCCATCATACTGATTTTTCGTAGCTTCTTTTGTTTCGAATAATTTCAATTTGCGAATTGCAGCTTTTTGTTCCGGACGATACAATTTCACTGGTTCTTTGTTTTTGTCCCCGCGTTCCTCCGGGGATGACGTTTCATTTGACATTTGTATGCATGTTTTTAGAATGTATGCGAGAAACAGAAAACGTTCAGTAGGATAGTCACTTTGGATGAGATTCTTGGAATATTCGTGAAGTTTGATACCGTCCTTTTTTTTTGCGATCGAGATAGATTGATTGCGGTTATCTTGAGTAAGAGATGTTCAATTATTAATTGATGTTCCAATAAATGACATGTCAGAAACAATCTCGTTTTTGCTTAGTTCAGATGTAATTTATATTGCATCGTTACATGCATTTCCAAAATTGTTTTTGGAATGCGGCGTGCGAATTGATTGCATTGCAAAAAATCTAGGTCATGGCCGCTGACCTATAAACATTGAACTTATAATTAAATCGTTTGAACACTTTGTAACTATGTTTGATCGCTTAGTTGGCATGTCCAATGAATAATATTATCCAATAATCGTTCTACCGGTAAATACAGTGGTAATTAAAGAAACGTGATTATCGAATAATATCACTTTGTAGGAATTTCTAAAGCAAATTTAACAATGATTATGTATATTAGTAAACGATGTGTATCATACTGTTTAATTTTGAATAATAATAGTAATGGTATTATTAATAACTTTTTTCTCTCGTATCAGATTTTAGCATGCAAAACCAATTTAGTAAAGCAGCCAATTAGAAAGCTGAATGTACACGAACATATTAGTTATTCCCTGTTAAATGAAGCTGGTGTGCCTACTCCGAAGTTTGGCGTTGCCAAAACTCCAGATGAAGCGGCAAAACTAGCGGCCGATCTAAAGACCAAAGACATTGTTCTTAAGGCACAAGTTCTTGCCGGTGGTAGAGGAAAGGGACATTTTAAAGACAGCAATGTGAGTGGAGTAAAAATGTGTGAAACGTGAGTATACTTAATAAATATTTCATATTTTTGCGAGCATCATTTTCCATAATAGCTTGCGGATATTTCTGAAAATTTTTTGATTTCATTAGCGTATACGTTTCTTTATATTTTATAACCACAGTACATTTCTTATATGTGTACAGACCAGAGGAAGCAAAAAACCTAGCGAGTCAAATGTTAGGCAAATTACTCATAACAAAACAGACCGGTGAAGCCGGCAGAATATGCAATGCCGTAATGGTAACCCAACGAATGTTTCCTCGCAAAGAATATTATTTGGCTGTTATGATGGAACGAGCGTTTGGAGTGAGTACATTGTGAAACTTGCAGTTTTATACATGGAAGCAAAGCATAAAAATAAAACTAATAAATGTTTTGTTGCATCAGGGACCTGTAATAATAGCTTCAAGTCAAGGTGGTGTAAATATTGAGGAGGTAGCTGCGACAAATCCATCTGCTATAATGTATGAACCTATTGATATAAGTAAAGGAATTACAAAAGAGCAGGCCGACCGGATTACTACGAAACTCGGTCTTACTAATGTTAAAGATTACATCGGAAAGATTATATTTAATCTTTATGATTTGTTCCTCAAAAAGGATGCTCTTCTTCTAGAAGTAAATCCTCTCGCCGAAGACATCAATGGAAATTGTAAGTTCCGAGAAGGATAAAAAATTTCGTGTTTACATTTTGTAGGACATATGCATTTGTATTGATATCTTATACTGCATCAGATTTCGCCCTGGACTGTAAATGCAGATTCGATGATAATGCTGAATTTAGGCAGAAAGATTTGTTTAGTCTTAGAGATTGGACTCAAGAAGACTCTAAAGAAGTTGATGCAGCAAAGTTTGATTTAAATTACATTGCCCTTGATGGAAATATTGGTTGTATGGTTAATGGAGCTGGGTTAGCCATGGCAACAATGGATATTATTAAATTACATGGTGGAGATCCAGCCAATTTTCTAGATGTTGGTGGTGGCGCATCTGCTGGTGCTGTCAAAGAAGCGTTTAAAATCATCACTTCTGATTCACGAGTGCGTAAATCTGTATATAAAAGTTTATATGTATATTATTGAAAAGTTAATTTTTTCCTTACTCTTGAAGAGTAAAATTTTTTTCAATTTCCGTTATTTTTGTAGGTACACGCACTCTTAGTCAATATTTTCGGTGGTATCATGAGATGCGACGTTATTGCAGAAGGTATTATTGCTGCGACCAAAGAGCTGAGCTTAAAAATTCCTGTAGTGGTTAGATTACAGGTACAGTAATTTTTATAAGTGATTTACATCTTTCATATTAAGTCCGTATTACGACGGTGAAGTAAATATTTCATAAAATAATATTTTTAGGGAACCAACGTTGATGAAGCCAAAGCTCTTATTGCCAATGCAGGATTAAAAATTGTGCCAATCGATGACCTGGATGAAGCTGCACGTGTGGCGGTTAAATTATCAGCAATTGTCAAATTAGCTCAATCCGAAAATCTCAGCGTGAACTTTGAAATACCTGCAATCTCATAAATTATTAGTAATTCAAATTTCAATACTGCTGAAAATATTACACAAGTGTACTCGAGCATTGCTAAATGATTGAAGACACATTCAAACGTAATATTTATGGTAATAATGCAAATCATGTTTAACATACTCTGTTTTTCAAAAGCTACACGTCAAACAGTCTTTCGAATATCACAATCTAAGTGGAATGGATGAAAATGTTTTAAGCTTGAACCAAACCTTTTGTTTAAGAAACTAAGCATATTTACATGGACGTTTCCAGCCTGTACAAATCATTTACATTAAATGCTAAACTACTTTTTCCATACAGATGATTGACAGAAAAATATGAGGGTATTCAAAAATAATTTATTAATATTAATCCTCCAAAGGGATCTGTGATTCAGTATTAACGTTAAGTTATATAATGATATATGTATTCGTCCACGCAATCGTTGGATATGCAGGTGTACCGTGTTATCCATTCTTCATTTTTGCCTGTACAGAACAACATACCTTCTATCCAAGATAAAACTGTTTTAAAACACCCTGTAACCATCCAAGATATTATCATCTGTGAAGCCTGTTTAAAGTAACATGTACACATGTAGTTATATGCACAGACACGCGCGCGCGCGCGCATACACACACAGATTATTTTACATAACTTAGCGTATCTTTATTTTCATAGTTAAAATATATAATAATGTGTACATTTTTCCTAAAATTATATCCAGCTTAGGAGAATGTAGTAAAAGGTGTTCTAAGCACCGATGTTATGGTTGTAAACTTTATGATGGCATAATTGTTAATACGATACGCGTGACATCGTTATATAGATACAAGATCAAATGTTTATTTGTATATTATTCTCTGTCTCATATTGTTGACAATTTTGGCAATCGCTTGAATCAGCTTATGTATCGAACGAGCAGATGTTTGCTATATGTATTCAGAATATGCCATGTTAAAAATAATAGGCCGTATTTATTTACAAAACGAATAAAAATATGCGTGAACAAACGTACATGGATATGCAATAAAGCACAAATGATTCCTATTGCGGAGCAGACGATTTAATACATGTGGCCACGCGCTGAGCTTTTCGCAAAACCGCAAGTTCTTCCACCGAGAATTCAGACCGTGCTTCGAAAAATGTGATTGCTTGAGATAAAGCATCCCTTACACCCGCTGCTGTTATTTCGTCGTGCACTACATTTCTACGTTCACTTGTATTTACACTTTTAACGCACTTGTCACCTGGCTCTATACTTTCTTTAGTACAAGGTTCCACATTATTTTCCGTATTCTCTTCAAGATCATCCGATTTTTTTTTCACCACCGTTGCGATAATCTCGTCGTCTGCACGATTATCTTCGTGCAATCCGGCAGACAAATGTTTCTTTATATTTCTGTATGGACTGATCGAATTAACGATACGGAAATTCCGAACTTTCGGAATTTCTTTATCGATTTTATCGGTATGCACCGGCAAGAACGCATGAACCTCATTCGACCACAGTTCGTTCCAAACTACTCTTATTTTAACGGAAGAAAAGTCCTCCCAGCAATTAGATAACAAGGGTAGTATGTCCTTGAGCCCAAGTCTCTTTACGTGTTTCCATACGCTTCTTCCCTTACTGTTCACATCTAAAATTGAAGCTGCATACCGATGTTGATAATCAACTATTAATTCATCAAGTATTCCGTAAATCATCGGTTGCATCAAATAGTCGATACCCGGGATGAAATGTAACATTTTTATATCGCCATCGATTAAGAGCGGTATGTGCGACTTCCAAGTTTCATTGTTGACGATGAGAATAGCTTTGAGCGGAAGTTGATTCCGCTTTAAAAAATGAGTTACGCGCGGGACGAATTCCAACTTGAACCATTCCTTGAAGATGCTTGAATTTACGCGCCCTTCTTTCTGATATCCATATACAAATGGTAAATGTGGTTCCTTTATGCACTGTAGATTCTTCGTGTCGTCGTGGGAATTTCCAACGAATAATAACGGCAGTTTTAGAGTACCCGTCGCGTTAGTGCACGCCAGTAGTATCACTTTTTTGTCCAACCTTTTGGAGCTTGAGGTAATCTTGTCGATGTTCCTGTTGCCGAACGTCATGCTCGGTAAAGATGTGTAATAGAGGCTTCTATCATCGGCCGTGAAAATCTGATCTCTGGTTAAACCATCGGACTTTACGAATTCCGACAACCATATCTTTCATATTTGTCATTCGCGTCGTCCAACGCCGATCTCAGTCAGTCAGTATACACGCGTCTAATCGGCCGGTCAATAACGTCTGAATTTATGTGGGATTGACGATAGCACATGTACATAATCTCGTCGAAGTACTTATCCATTATTGGGGACTCGAATATCTTTTGCTTCTTTAATCGCTCTTCCCTACACCAGCTCTCTATCTCATTTTGCAATGTTTTCGAATTTACATATTTTGCAACTTGCAATGTACGATCTATTTCTTGTATCTCCTTTATTGCAATGTCTATTGTAGTTTCTTGTTGCCAGTACATATCGACGACGCACAATGTCGAACCGCGAACGCGAGTGAATAACACTTCTATAAGTTCTTAGTTGCTGAGGTTCGATTGAATTTTATTACCAATGTCACACGGTATAAATGGTATACTGTTCTGTTGTATATGCACGTTTTTACGTTTGCGTGCAAGCTCGACGTTGACACACCCGAAGTTAGCCTATTTCTCTTGATTCTTATCATATATGTATGTAATATTCCTCATTGTTAGCCACGTATCTTTCCTATAAACGGGAGTGGCGCCGAGAAGGTGAGACAGAACATCGTACTTTCGAACATAATGCGCATGCGTTAGCAGTTCTATAGAACGCACGCATGCGCAGTTGCGTCGAAAGTACGAAGTGAGAGCATAGTATACTAGGTTGAGAGTGAGAGGTTGATATATGCCTGCACTGCGTCGCCTTTTCAGTCCATTAGCGATATAGTAGTAATGCATATATGATTATTATTCACTTAGGCCAGGTTGCACAGGTCGAACTTAAACCTTAAATCTCACTTAAAGGCAAAATTCCGTTGCACGAATCGTCTCCTACAACGGAAATTTGATTTTGTACGATTTAATTTTTAAGCTCGATTCGTGCAACCGGGCCTTGGTAACGCAAGCCGATATCCAGCCTTCTGCGCGCGCATCGCGTAGCTCTCCTCGAAGAAAGGAGTCGATGTTCGCCTAAATATTCTCCCACAATTGCGCTGACGGCCAACTTCGGAGTTTTGCCATATATAGACACAGGAGTCTTTAATTTTATATGTCAAATGGGCTTTTACGAAATTGCGAATATTTTAAAGAGATTTTCTCGCGCGCACGATCATTCGTAAATGTCACTGCGCTCCTAGGCGATTGTCGTATGACGCCTCGATAATATTGGCGCCAATGCCGTCAAATTATCATGCGATTGTACTGACACATCTCGCCCGCTTTCCCTCCAAATATGATATATTACTTGTGCAAGAATGTCATGAAGGATTTGATAGTGTTTCGTACGGGCTTTGGACGAAAAATATAAAACACATGGGAACCCAACAAATTATTTATGCACCGAGAGTATATTGTACAAACAAAATATCGATTCAGTAGTTAATTGGAAAAAGAATTATAATGCTATCTTTTCTCAAAAGATTCGCAAGAAATTCCTACATAGTTAAATAAAATGGCTTTTTTTTATACGTTAAATATTCATATTAAACACAATTGCATCACATCATACAATTTGTAATAATTAACAAATTTTTATCTTAAAAATGTACATGCCTGATGTAGAAGAGTCTAAATGTTATTACTTTTTAGCGTGTGCGGTACACTATTAATTATATTATTGTGCATTTAATTTATGATGTAACAGTCGCCAATTTCATAATTTTGCACAAACTGGCTTATAGAGATAACAAACTTTCAATGAATATAGACTTTTGATAATTAAGAGCTTTCCAGAGATTTTTCAACCATTGAATGGAATACAAGTAGACATCGTCGCTAGGTTGAAAATGCGCGAGAATGTGCAAGTGAGGCAGTTTAATGAACTCTATATTAAATACCCCGTGTACACAAGTCTCATCCAGGAAAGTGACCTCATATGTTCAAGATAATTATTAATTTTATGTATTCGATATCTTTATATGTATTCACATTCATATTTAAAGATTTATAAAGTTGTATAAAGATTTGCAAGTAAATAAACCATGTTTATCTACCATAAACAATGTCCGATTATACATAAAAAGATTTGCTGTAATACGCGATTACCACTTCGTCGAAAACAATATAATCTCTGAAATTTCGCACAGAATACTTTTACATGAAATGAGTTATTTTACGTGTATATATATGTATGTATATGCATAACAGGTAAAAAATATAAAGCATTGTTATATGTTTACGTTTCTTGTAATTTGGAATTATGTTCCGGTCATTCCCCGGTTTTACAATATTATTTGTGTTATAAAAATGGCTTATGAAGACTTACAAAGGAATCGAGTATGATAATACTTTTGATGATATTTAATATTCAATCTAAAATTTTAACATGTAGTAATGTGATAATCAAATACTGCATGAAGATCGTTTAAAGATTGCACTATATATAAATAGCACGTAGTATAATCTAAATTTATTATGTATAAGTACCACAATATGGAGTGTATTTTTAGCTGCATATGTTAAAAAAAAAAAAAAGCTAAAATTTAATGGGGGAAATAAGTAACATTATGGAAACAAAGATTTTCCTAAGTATATATTGCATCCAGATAAAACGTTTGTAACGTTTTGTGCATAATATAAAAGATTGTGAAGGTGGTAGTGAACGATTCGAATGCTATGTATAGTACCATATTAGTTTTACAATTATTGATATTAAATTGTTATTAATAACCGTTGTCAATGGCATGATAACATCATTCATCGACATTACTGCTCTCTTAACACCTCTTAGCTTAATATAAACAAGGGTCATGACCAATTAAAAAATTAACTAATCGTTGTATAGTATTGTAGGTAAGTAGGGATAATTTCCAATTAATTTAATATATTGATTGCAGGCAATCACGATTAGCTTGGTTATCATTCAGTATTGGCGACTGTTATAATTTTTATTGGTAAGGTGAAAGCAAGATCTGTATGTAACATGGTTTATAAATAATCACACTGAAATTTTCTAGTAGAAAATCGCCAGTATTGAACTCCACCTCGCATATATACCTAATATAAAACAAGAACACAACAAAGTTTTGGCATACGCAATACATTTTAACATGTAAGGTTGTATGTCAGATTCTTTTTTTAGTGTCTCCCTACCCTTCAGATTTTCTACATAGTTTTCTCGTTCTATCTCCACAGTACTTAACGATTAACAATGCCAAGTTGATAATGCTGATATTTCTTCCTTCGCTTATAAGGGGCGCGCTTTTGTTTCAAAAACAAATTTTCATTGTATACATATATATATGTATATATATAATGTAATTCCTTTTATATGTGACATAGTGATTTAGTGTATCAGTGTGTAGCATGAGTGAGGGAAGGGTGGAAGGAAGAAAGGTAAGAGCATAGAGCACAGAAATCAGCTTATCCGCTTTTAAAGAGGAGAATGGCTACCTGACCCAGGTAGAAATAGATAAAATGTCTTGTTTCATGCGTCACGTAGCTTCCGAAGTTACGTCCTACGATACAATGCCACGTTGGATTATACTTTTTATCAAACTCCTTTTTGATGAATGCCGCTATATCCTGAAACAAAAACAGTTGTAAAACAATCGATTTTAGCATGTATATTCACATAGGTAAAATTACAATTTTAAATAACGCATGTAACTTTTGTTCTACGAATTCAAATGCATTATTCTTTTCGGAATCAGTGTTTTTCTTTTGCGATAAACGGATCGTTCCGACATAGAACAAAATTTGGCAGAGATTACAACTATACCAGAATTCGATTAACATTTGTTACAATTTCGTTGTAGATGTCGCTCGATTAATGAGTAAATAAATACAAATTAAAACGACAATGTAAAAGTCATATAAAACAATTTGCTTAATTGTATCACATGTTAAGGCATAATCTTGAACAGTGATACTATTTGTGAAGTGCAATGGTAACTAGTACCTTCCCCTCCCATATCACCTATTTCTATAGGTCTCGCTATTCTCTATTACGAGAAATTTCTAATTGCCGTGTTCTTGTTTCTGTATAATACAGGATAGCAACTACAGAAGAAAAACTGGCAGAATGATAAGAATAATATGTAGGTACGACATCCGCGACAGTGGAGTTAACCTTGCGTGAGTAATAAAAAAATATGTTCAACTAGATTATGCTGCGAATAGGATTTATGAAAGTAAAGTATAATAACAAAACATTTTTCTAGCATGGAATTAAGTATTGATGAGAGTATGACTTTAACATTATGTACAAGTTTTCTACAATGGTGTACACAAAATAAATTAATCAAAGCCAGTACCATGGGTAATGTTGAATAGCAACACTAGTTATAATAATTGCAGCTGTGCAGTCAGCATCATTCCTACGCAATTATAAATTGCTGAAATTTTGTATGCGAACTACATACAATCATGAAGATTTTAAACGTTAAGAGCTAGAGTCTGGCTGGTGTACAGTATTACTTTTTGGCCATTGATATGTGTATTCAACAGATTGAACTACATAGTGGAAAAGCTACATTCCACTCGCAGAGATCCCCCTCCCCTCCTTTAATAATGAGAAAATAACTTTTCTTCGTCGAATAAATATCTAATATATTAGTCATGCTAGTGGTTTTGAAGTAGCATATGTAATATAATAATGTTATTCATAAGTTACAACTTCGATTAGTAAAATCATTTACATCTATTCCAGCAGTGCACAGATCAATCAGAAGCTACCTTGCATAATACATGACCTTGCAATTTGCTTACTATCGAATTATTTTTATGTAAAAGTTGGGAAATATATAAGCTGTATCACTGGAGCAGGTTACACATAGTTCATTCAATTATCGATGAATATTTCTTTCTCCCCAAAAATCGATACTGACCTTTTTCATGGATTTCCAGGTACTCTCTGTTGTAACTGCATCAGTAAGAAAAGTACAGTGATGCAGCTACATAATAGAACTTAACAGACATTTCTTAAAATCTCTCATAGTCTGTCATAAACACTAAAAGCAAGGATATGTGTTCAGTTACTAATTAAAATTACATTAAACAAATCTGTTATAAATGCCGTATTTGCAAATTAAAAGTCGACTCGATTTGGTAAAAGTGCAGTAAATGATAAATAATTATGATATACATTTTGTTTTTGAAACGAGGATTAATAAAGCCCTTTCTTAAACAGCATAATGATAAAATGTGTCCAACTATAAGTGTATGTAACAAGAATAGTACCAAATATTTGCCATTTAGATCTGTTTGAAAACAAATCACAAATATCTTCTCAATATCTGCGTAGCACTCGCATTCCACAATTTTCACTTTTCTATCAACGAAATAAATCTCAAGTATTATTCAATCGGCTACACATCTTTTACGATTATTCTGACGCAAAGATAGTGCATCTAGACGTATTTAAGTACAATGATGTACCGTGTGAACTTCTTGCGATGTAAACAATATCAAATAAATTCACGTAAGGTGTACCTTTTCTATATTATATTTTTCCAATGCTTGAGTGGCGCAGTCAACAGCATCCTGCTGCATCTCTTCTGACATATCCGCATTCTTGATTACTGCCTTTCTGTCAGACATTTTTCTTGTTCTAGAAAAGAGCACAAACCGACTTGAGGACACTGATAATTTCGCCGTATCGGAATGACATCCAACTATATAGAGAAACAACGCGTAACACGGGGATACCGCTATGACCAAAGTGTGAAAGAAACAATACGGCTATTTACATATTTCCATTGTACTATTCGTTCGCACCGGGACCATAAACAATATATCCGGTTCACATTGACACCGTATACACTTTATACACATAACCTAATTATAGCTAACATTCGCAAAAGAATATCTTTTTTTTTTCATTTCTGACAATTACTGCAATCCAACTGATCGTCCGTGTGGCACAACATACTGAACGTCCGAAGTAAATTTCTCGTGTGCATTAAAATCGGTCGTTATTCGGCAACACATGTTTCCCACCAAGTAGTGTCTTGCAAAAATGATATTACAGAGAGAGAGAGAGGGATTAAGGTATCAACTCGAGTGAAAAGTAGTGCATTAGACGTACGCTATTAAAATATTGAAATAAACCTGAGTGACGGTAATCGCGCGACTTTAACAGTAGCGTATACGTCAAATGCCGGCATGTTAATAAACGGAGAAGCACGGTGGTGGCAGGTAAAAGGGAATAAGATCTAATGCGGGCATGGAAACGGTAAAGGATATAGAAATGGGGGTGAAACGCGGGAGGATGCTGTTTTGTCGATATGGAATAATAAGGACAGCTATTTCTCCACCGACACGCGATCGAAATCTAGGTCGCCTTACGTTCAACATATTCGCCGATCTATCACACCGAATTCACCACAATAAAAATCAAATCTCGATTTGACGTAAGGTGCGGGGTATCTCTCTCTCTCGCTCCGGCGAAAAAAGGTGAAATATTTCGCATAATAACAAATAACATACCTTCTTTAGTTAACTCCCGCGTGAGCAATTACACCGAGAAGCGGCCGTGATTTCTTGTTCTTAAAAGCTATATGGTTCCTTTGGAAAACGGAGCGATTTATACTCAACAATTTTTGTTCTCTTGAGCCGACAACGAAAGTTCCTCGATCGAGTTTAAGACTGAAATGCCCGTACCGCGAGCCTCGATTCTGATTGGCTCACGATTAGGGTCTTCTATCAGGGTCTTCTATCAATCCAGAATGCCTTGCATCCCGGGTAAAAACAAATTAGATACCAGCGTGGGCTTTAAATGCTTAGCTACGCGCACGCATAATACAAGTTTATTGACGTGTGTGCCACCGAACCGGCACGATCGGCCCGCAAACAAATTCCAATTGGAATTTGTTCAATTTTATTAACTATTCTCGACGATGTTTCTCGAGGGCGTTGCGCCGAACTTCCGTGGTGCTTCGAAAGTAGGCGCTCGACGGCAACAACCGTACCACACGCCCGTTTTTCGAAGTGAAAACTTATTTTTCGAAACTGTAATAACGCGAATTAGATGAAATTACAGTATAATTATATTATCTTACATTGAAAGTATTGATTCTGATTTAATCGCGTCGTCTGTGGTACGTTAAAATAAAAAGAAAAGAAGTTTTATTGTTCTATTATGTGTAGAACTGCGTTTTGTACATTTTTTTTAAATGTACACTATAAAAATAGTACGAGTAAGGTACATTTTGCAGTCGAGTATCGCGCACAGAAAGTTGCAAATAAAAAATGCAATGTGTATTTTGTAGAAAACTTTAATATCAGCGTGTTTTATTTGTTTACTGTTGGTCGAAGCGTGCGATGCTCCAGTAGATACGAATATTTTATGTACCCGCGCAGTAGAATAAAAATTTGGCCGTTAGATGGCAGAACGCGTACTCTCGCGTTGGTTCACTTGTGTTCACGTTGTATTCAAATGATTCAAATCAATTCAAATGCAGTACCACCGAGGAGAGATAGTCAAAGAGGGCTTATGCGTCTAAGGCACGGTTGCACGAATAAAACTTAAAAATTAAGTCGTACTTAAAGTCGAATTTCCGTTGTAGGAGACGACTCGTGGAACGGAAATTTGCGTTTAACCTTTAATTACACGCGCCCTAAAATATAACACAAGACACGCGCGGTGCATTCTATACAATTAAATACATTCTATATATATATATCTATACATTCTATGCTATCAATTAAAAAATCAACGTTTAAAGTAATTTAGAGTAAAACAGCAAAATTAAATTATTTACTGATTTATTTTTGTGAGATTACATTGTCAGATATTCTCGCATTGAAATAATACAAAAAGAAACAAAAGTGTGTTTTCATAGACGGTTTATTCGGTTTATTCGCGCGTTGCTGCGCGCGGTGTATAAAGTACACCATAGCGTGTAGTTGAAGGTTAACAGAGGCTTAAAAGGTAGCCAAAAAATAGTACTCGATTTTTTCGAGCTCCACTTTGGCGTAACTACGTAGCAAAGCAACATAGCGTACATTACAACTCCATAAGTACGCTTGATCGAATAGAGCACTACGATTATCTCTGGGACCCGGCAAAACGGTTCCTCCAAATACACGTGCGTTGACCCTCTTTAAGAATCTTCTCTCCTCGGTGGCAGTATACTAACAAACAGCGTAGGCACAGCGTGTTTTACTCGGTTTTACTCAGTTTTACTGTAAGAATATTATTTTGAATAAGAGGTAACTAGGTGAAAATGCCTGTTGATCAGAGACGAATAAATGGTCCAGAGATATCTGTTCCTTATCATATTTACACAGATTCAAGTTCAACCTGTAAGGTAACAACTTGTGATGATGCCAGTCAAAGAGCAGACGGTCGTGCAAACAACGATTTAAGAAAGATGTGTAAGATTATAAAACATATCAACGATTAGTAGGCCTGTACTTTATTGCTGCACTGGGACTGAATACTGGAGAAAGTGCAAAAAATGTATTCACGTGTATATGCACAGGGTATAAAATATCTCGGAAAGTATAAGTGTTACAGAAAAATGTTTCAGACAAAAGTTATATGGTTTAATTGTTTATATAGTTCCAAAACACTGTAAGCAAATATTTTTTCATGAAGTACTTTTCGAGTTATGATGCTTTAAAGTTACAGTATCGACGTCACTAGCCAAGGTATACCACGCAGAGGTTGTCCATGCATGATTGACATGTCTTTTATGCTCTGAGAAAGATTGGAGAATAATGCAACCAGTTAAGGCAAGATCGTTGATGAAAGTATTTTCTTATAGTGTTTTGGAAAGCTCTCGAGATTTACTATAAGAATATGAAAAGCAAAATAGGGTGTTGCGTTTAAAAAAATTGATGTGGCCTTGATCTGACCTTGGCGACGACACCCAAGGTCAAACTGATATAATCAGTAAATAGATATTTTTAAACCATATAAATTTTGTCTCAAACACTTTTCTGTAAAACTTATATTTTCCGAGATATTTAGGTGTTCCGACCTCTCCGGGACACCATGTATATACTAAGCAGCAGTAAAGATCAGATGTTGTCAGGATTAATGTTAGAACACCAAGTTTTTGTAGATGTTTACTATATTATAACTGCGACTGCATTTATTTACAGTTGTCAAGACAGGAATAATCAGCCAAGCGAAGGGATCCTCTTATATTGAAATGGGTGATACCAAAGTAATTTGTTCGGTGTTCGATCCAAGAGAAGTATCTAAAAAGAATACTTACGGCGTACAAGGTGAACTTTATTGCGAATTTAAATTCGCTCCATTCTCTTGTAATAAGAGAAAAATTCATCAGCACGACGCAGAAGAGAAAGAATATAGGTTAATCTTACAAAGAGCATTGGAATCTGCAGTTTGTTTGGTAAATTTGTACTTCGCGTATTACAAGTGTACAATGTTACCTGATTATAGTCTTGAGATACGTCCGTGATTAATATGTAAAATTTTGTTGTAGCAAGAGTTTCCTAATTTTCAAATAGACGTTTACACTGTCATATTGGACAACGGTGGATCATGTTTAGCTGCGGCAATAATGGCTGCTAGTTTAGCATTAGCGAATGCAGGGGTACCAATGTTTGGTTTAGTCACCGCTTCTACTATGGTAAGAAAAATTGATGTGTGTTATCTGATATTGATATAACAAACTTTCTTATCAATGTTTGTGTTCATAGGCTGTTTGTAATGACACGTATTTATTGGATCCTACAAACATCGAGGAAGCTTTGTGCAAAACCAGATCCGACGAAAGTCGCACATCCTCAAATTATGGACTTATCATGTTAGCTGCTCTTCCACAGCACGGTCAGATTTCTGAATTCTTTGTAGCGGGAAGTTTGAGCACGGATTACCTCAAAAATATGATAGATCTTTTAAAAGAAGCGAATAAAAGTATCTGTCCAGTGTTGCAACAGTGCCTTGTAAAGTCAGTTCTTAAATCGACAAGACAAATTAAATCGGAACATTTGAAATGAAATAAACTTACCGATAATTATAACAAGTCACATAATAATGCGGTGTTTCTAGTGAAGGCGAATTAAATTTTATTGATTTTTTATGCATGAACTGATTATGTTCCAACGGTAATTGTATCCATAGTAAAAATGGATTTGAAAGTATTGTTATAACTTTTATATTACATATATAACAATCTATGCACTACTTTGTTCTCTGTACAAGAAAGTGTCACATTGTATCTAATGGATATCTGTATAAGCATGTACGCACGTAGCTTGTTATTATTTAAATCATAGACAATGGAAGTAGTGTAACAGTGGTATGTACATATGAATGATACTTGAATTAAAGTACTATTACAATGCAACAATTGTTACATTCGGTCCTTTCAATCACATGTACATACAAGCATTTCAAATTGAAATATATTTTTGTTAATCAAATTATTATAAGCTTATTCACACTTTGCGTTACAATTGTCACAGCTTTATGAAGTATTTCATATCTTAAGTTCCTACTGCATCAGACTTTGCTCCAAAGTATCATTTTTATATATTCTAAATGGTCCCGTATTACATTTATCACTTCTTGGAAAATTTGTTTTTAATAATTTATAATATTCCAAAAGAACAAGAAGTTACTCCGTCTTATTCTTCTTGGAACATATACTTGACTTTTGTAAAATAATCCGGAGTAATGACCTGATAAGGAGCCATATAGGCACTAAGATAATTGTAATAGTCAAAACAAGGAAAGCTATGACATCTAGCAAAAGATATTTATACAGTGGCATGTCGACAGCAGGACTTCTGAGAAAAGGTGCACCTTTGTGTCTCGCTACATACTCAACCCAGTATGCAGCTTCTTCAACAGGTGTTAGAGGTCTGTCTCGAATTGCACGCGACATTTCACTTGCTCTTTTTTGATATCTGAAATACAAAAAGAAAAAGATTGTGATGTCTGCATTGACTAAAGGAGTAAAGAAAAATTATACCACCAAGGACACGTAGATTCGGCAGAAACGTCTGATAATTATTTTTTCATTCAAGTTCCGAAGAAAGAACTGGAATTGCACGATAAAAATTTTTCAAGAATCTCACATTCCATCTTGCACCAATAATTGCACCATCTGGATACTTTAAGTACACCGCATTCACTTACTTGGCACTTTGTAGGATCTTTCTTATCGCTTGTGATATAACATCCTTAGTGATATCCGGATACTCCACTACTATGGCGAAGTCTTTCTCTTGCAGTAAGGCGGCGTTAGTGGATTGGTCGCCAAAAGCAGGAATAGCTATCATAGGGGTCCCACTATAAACAGCTTCCAGGGTACTCAGCATGCCCGCATGAGATATGAAGATTCTTACATTGGGATGACCTGCCAAGCGTGAAAAATTAAAAACAAATACACATACCGAGTGACGAATTGTGATGTTCAAAATGAAACTCGTATTATGTTCTCACATAGAATATCGTACTGCGGTGCCCATTGAAACACCTTCACGTTGCTTGGAAACTTTTTCAGGCTCATCCCTTGCTCCGCACTATCGTCTTCCCATTTCATAAGGACACGTTGCGGCAACTCGGAGAATGCGTCCAACAGCGCTCTTCTTTTGAACTCCGACATGCTCGAGGACTTTAACATAGATCCTAGGCTGAAGTATATCACACCGTGCTTCGCTCCTGCTATCCACTCCTCGAATTCCTGCAATGTACATTGTTATCTGTTGTAAGAAGGACTGGAATGCAACGAAAGTTCTAGCCATCATGAAGCATTATATCAACAACAGCACCCAGACCGGAGTGCGATATTTCCAGAAGCAGTTCTGGAGTGTTTCTCTTCCATTTATCGCGCCATCTGAATAATCATGGCCCGATGGCACATCGGATTTGAAAATCTGAGTCCAATTCTCACCGACCTTGGGCAATTTCTCCGGCTTCTTGATGTGAATCCCACCGATCTCCCTGATCGCAGAGACGAAGGGTCTGCCGTACTGTGCCACAAAGTGCGAATTCACCAATATCATACTGGTGTTCATTGCGATGTCAGTTAATTCTGGCAAGCCCTCGCCGAAGTGACGTCTGGCAATTTTGGTACAATCAGCATTGAAGTAACCGTAGAGGCCCTTGTAGAATAGTACGCCCAGTAAATTCTCCACTCTGTCCCAGAACTGCATCCTCGTCACTTTACCCAGTAAGGAGTTTGGTATGTACGAAGGATTGTCAGGGTTGCCCACCCTGTAATTGGTCCACGGTGATAGAGGAGCCGTGCGTATGGCCACCATGGGTGCCTGGAACTTGTGCACGAAACCGAGAAAGCAATCTGCATTGAAGATCTCCGTGATGACCACGTCGTAGGACTCGTTTGACTGTAACAAGCGTTGAACGTTTGGATGCCGCAAGCCTTCATCACAGACCTTCTCCACGCCTTTCGTCAGGACGGCTGTCGAAAAATGGATAATCTTAAAGACATGTCTTTATTAGGATACTCGTTAGATGCAATTGCAGGCAGGACAATCGTGCGAATGGATACATATAACTTTGTTCAAGCGAACCGAGTTGGTCCACTATTCTCAAAATCTCGGTGTTATTTAATAGGGTCTACCAATGACTTTCTTTTCAATTTTACAACCACGAAGAAAGAGAGAGAGGGTGGGGACAAAGGATGTGCATTACAAGGCAAGTGAAAGACATTCTGACCATAAAAGATAATTGCTTGCGTTACGACGATAAGGCCAGCCACGGTCGTTCCACGATCATGCGGTGGGTACTACTGGCTTTCGAATTCGCGTCTCATCACAATGGATCGCAACGGAATTCCAATTGTAAAGCTCGAAGAGAGGCAACGATCAGCAGTCTTAAAAATCCCAGACCCAATCGCAAACCAAATCTCCTAACTTATCCATGAACCAAATGATGATGAGCATCTAACGAATATCCTCGGATAAAGCAAACTCTGCCATACGAATCAGCATTGGCCCAAGCAACGTGACACAATGACAACTATTATTTACAATAAAACTATTTGCCAAGGATCATCCATGTGGAAGTGGATTCGCCTGTAACGTCACTTCCAATCCTGCTAACACCTTCCTAGGTGCTAATACCCGTATTCATAGTCGTTCCTTGATGAATAAGGATTCCACATTTCATAAACCTTCCTTGACCAAACAAGGAGCCTTATTGGCTTCCTTATGTCAAGACTGGTCACGAGCTTCCTCGAGCCCTCATGGAGGTTTCCTTCATCCTTAAGATAAGGAGGGACTATGAACACGAGCATTAATCACATGGTTAAAAGCTTCTTACACAACATCTCACGAACTCGAGCACTCCTGCCTATAGAGTCCACATTCTTGGTGTGAACACCTGGATCTGCTGCAGTGGCAATGCTGATGTCTGTGTAGTTCCTAGACTGGCTGATCCTTGGATAATGGCTGAGAACCGTGACGTGGTTACCACGCTCGAGAAGCTCCTCGAGCAAGGGCCTAAAAATGTACCAATGACTCTGCCCACTGTAGGGTACCAGGACGAGAATCTTGTGGGCATGGTTCGTGGGACAGTGACAAGCTACCAGGAGGAGGACGATAGCCTCGACTAGAACACCCAGTTGCATTTGCCTCTCTTGTCCGTGAGTTCCTCTCCTCTTGAATCTTTCCTCAACTGGACACCACTCTAACGCCAGAAATAATTACAGGCCTGCTATTGCCATCCGCAATCCTGAAGCCTCTAGACTCTCTCAGATCCTCCTTGGCTTTAGTTATCCAGGTATCCAGCTCTCCTGTGTCTTCACGATCAACACCGTCCTCCAAGCCTGGCTACACCTCTTCAGAGAAACATTCGAACGGTAAGTTGGCCACGCGTCTATTCTACTCGAGCCGATTCTTAAGCTCTTCTCAATTAATACGAGAGTCGAGCTTGAGAATTGCGGCAAACACTCGATGACGTTCGACACCAGCAAGGAACTAGCGCGTGAGTTACTCAGGCCACTATCGATCACCGGTTCAGCAACTATCCAGTGGCGCGAACACATTTAACGAGCGAGATAAAGGTGACGATGAGTTTGCGGGATTCACGGTTATAACTAACAACCATTCTTCGCGCGGATCACCTGGAGTCCCTTGGTACACTTTCTGGGTTATTATTACTCGGGTGGTATATGACTCGAGAGAGGAGGTGACACTTTTGGTGCAATCCCAGTAGGTTGACCTTGCCCCTACGAGCTTCTTAACGGTTGGAATGTATAGGGTGTCGATATTGATCGGTATTGTATGAGAACTGGTATTGATAGTGGGAAGAGACTTCCAAGAAGTTTAACAGTTATTGTTAGATAACAAGGTGGCAGTGAACTGCACTAAATTGACTACACTACTAAATTGAAAGCACTAAATTGATGGGTTTTATTATGTACTGTATGTACTTTGTGAAATTAGAAAAAGTCTGTGATTAGTTGTGAAGAACTCTAGGTGAAGAATATTATAATTGATGACAACAGGAAAAGGAAACGCGTTGCTGAATTCAAAGTGTATGAGAACTGGTATTGATAGTTGGAAGAGACTTCCAAGAAGTTTGTTAACAGTTATTGTTAGATAACAAGGTCACGGTGAACTGCACTCAATTGACTACATTACTAACTTCACACCACTATTGAACCAGCTTGACACCAGCTACTAAATTGAGAGCACTAAATTGGTGAATTTTATTATGTACTGTACTTTGTGAAATTAGAAAAAGTCTGTGATTAGTTGTAAATAACTCTAGGTGAAGAATATTATAATTGACGATAACAGGAAAAGAAACACACGTTGCTGAGGTCAAAACTGGAAGATCAAAACTGAGTAAGTAAGAGTGAGTAAGTTCAAAGTGGAAAATCTCTCCGGTTGGTTGGCTAAGTGTTAAAACGGTTGCATATCCCAAAGGGGTCGGTTTCAGTAAATATTTGATATTTAAAGAGCTCGTGTATTTATTTTTCAAAGGATTCTTAACGGATTCCTTATGTACAACACGTTAATGTTATCTTTCTTGTTCTAGGTTACATTGCATCTTACTTATGAATTTTAATGTCCATAAACAACGCGAGCCTGACATTTCAGATAATGTTCGGAATTTTCGATTTTCCCGGTAAAAGGCATTTGTCACGAAACCCTTGCTAGTGAAGGGCACGGTGTGCTGCAAAATCGTCAATAACAGTGGAATTTCTTTATATGAATTCTCACACGATCGAAAGAATTTCTTTAAAAGATTCGACGTAGCATTTGATACTAACAAGAGTAAGAGTAAGAATCTGAAAATGAGCAGCTTCCTCTAACTAAGTAAGAAGAGTTCGTTTTCTAAATTGCACTCGTTAGTTGATCTCAGGAGCATCTCCTTGGAAACTCGAGCGAGTTTTTCCAGTTTGATTTGAAGTCAATCTTCCGTCGTTCCACCTCTTTTCTCGTCGTGCACGCGAAACGCTTAGGCCAAACAGCGGTGCAATCGGACGATCGCGTAATAGCGACAGTGCGACCTTCCGCTCGGTAAATTGATTATGCAATAAACCGGATTGAAGATATATTGTTGTATGTTAGAATCGACCACGAACAACGTTGTGAAGTGGATTGGATAAAGAAGAGAAGCGTTGGAACTCGAGAGGATCCAGGGAAGAGACTTCGAGTTAGTGTAATAATAATTTTTTAAGGATCTGCCGGTTTTATGTTCACCTTTGAGAAGCTGATTAAGGAAGCTGATTAACTTCTCCAAAAAAGTGAAGAAGAACAAAATTCTAACATAAATGTGAAGAATTTTTTTTCGTAGGCAGCGAGTGCTTCGACAGTAAGATTAGAAACTCCTCGTGGAGTCTCTTCAGTTATTTTAGTGAT
Source organism: Tiphia femorata (assembly GCA_944319695.1). Lineage (NCBI taxonomy): Eukaryota > Metazoa > Arthropoda > Insecta > Hymenoptera > Tiphiidae > Tiphia > Tiphia femorata. Next base: position 8,491,428 of record OX090899.1, read on the forward strand.
TTTCGTTTTAATCATCTGTCGTTAAAATTCGAATTAATTTCTCTATTTTTTCTTACAATTGTTAAACTTAAAGACCTGTTGCAAGAAAATGTTATGTCGAGTCGCAGACGATGTTGGACTGCAAATGGTTTACACTATTCCTACCGACCGGTCAAATGGCCACTTTTAACATTTCGATTAGAATTTCCTGTATACAATGTAATTGCATCGTCTTTAAATTTCACTTTTTCTAAAATATACGTATAATACATTTTTCAATATTTTAGGAAAACTTAGTGAAAATTAAAGTTGATGTAATTATCTTGTACATAGGAAATTCGAATTGAAATTTTAAAAACGATCGTTTACAACAATAATTGCATCGTCTTTAAATTTAACTTTCCTAAAATATACTTATCATACATTTTTCAATGTTTTAGGAAAAGTCGTGAAATTTAAATGCAATGCAATTATGTTGTATATGTATAGGTAATTCTATCTGAAAATTTAAAGACGGTCATTTACAACGGTCATTTATACGTATAATAAATTTTTCAATATTTTAGGAAAAGTCGTGAAATTTAAGTGCAATGCAATTATGTTGTATGTAGGAAATTCTATTTGAAAATTTAAAGACGGTCATTTACAACGGTCATTTATACGTATAATACATTTTTCAATATTTTAGGAAAAGTCGTGAAATTTAAAAGCGATGTAATTACGTTGTACATAGGAAATTCTAAACGAAATTTTAAAAACAGTCATTTGTCCGGTCGTAGTAGGAATAGTGTTAAAGGCTCCACCCATTTGGAATTTAGCATTAGATTTCCGGAACATTTTTTATAAACACGATTACCCTTTTGAACGATTCAAATTGGCTCGTTTCAGTAAATCTAGTGTTAACGAAAAGAGGTTTGCATCCTTTACTCTTTCGTGGAAGCCTGTAAAACGCGAACCAGGGTTCCGAGAAACGCATTGTATCTGCCTCGTGGCAATCACAAGACGATTTAACTCAGACCTAACAATCGTCGAGTTGGTGAGGGGGTGCGTCTAAAGAAACGTCGGCACCGATATCTCCCCAGTGTCATGCCGCGAGATATCGACTTTTCTCCTTTCTAACAATAAGACGAAAGTTATACAAAGGAAGTCCTGATACGAGCATCTTCCTACCGCAAAGCCTACCCTATCTTATAACGGGTGGGTGAGAAGTTCGGAGATTCTTCAATGTTATGTAACATTAATATTCTAGATCAAGTTTTTCCAAGCTTTTTCTGCGATGGAACATTTTGCAAATCCGGAAATTTTAATAGAACACTTAGTTTTAAGTTTGGTAATGTCTACTAGTAAAAATAAAAAAAAATGTATTAAAACACATTATTTATATTGCAATGTATATCTTTGAAAATTGTCGCGAAACATAGTTTGGGAAACCCTGTTCTAGATATTCTGATGGTCAATATAGTAAAAGAACATCAACCCGTATTTGAGCCGTTTATTTTGAAAGTGGCCTAAGTTCATTTTTTTAAGAAAATAAGATATCACATTATCTGAATTATTCGAAATCGAATAAAAATTGCTTAACTTTTCTTAAGTGCGCCGAAAACTGAGAAAAAATGGTGTTGACTCGGATAAGAATTTCCGTTGTTCGAACTTTCGGTCCTGGTCCTTTCTTTTATTTAGTGGTAGATGTAGATGCGAGTATTTCCAATTTTGAATGACTCGGTAGGGCCGTTCTCTTCCGTTTCACTTTCAATCTTCACCAAACGTTGGACCTCTACTGCCGTTCCATTGGTCTTCTAACAATAAGTTGAAATTTCGGTACTATCTCGGTTTGTCTCCTTTCTGCTCTCTCCTTTCTTCTCCTATCTTCTCTCTCTCTCTCTCTCTCTCTCTCTCTCTCTCTCTCTTTCTTTCTTTCTCTTATTCCAATGGGTGTCTACGCACAGGCGCACACATCACATCCTTATAATCTCCAGATATTTTTTTATTATATTTTATTTTCCAGTGAATTATCAGAAAATTTTTTTCAAATCCGAAACCTTAAATTTGTCTGGTCGAGAGATACACACTTTTTCTTTTGTTTCTTAAATACGCACAGTGCAACTTTTCTACGTTAAAGATATACAAAGTAGTTCTCGAAGGCGCTTCGCGTTATCGAACTGAGAGAGTGACTGCCATGCATCACTTCGACTATCGACCTCGACATGGGAAAAATTATTAACAGTATTTACTCGTAAGATTATTCCGAGTACGTCGATATTGACCTCAAACACTTGAACGACGAGCAGTTGCACGTGTAAATTGCAGAACATTGTTGCTTTAAAATAAAAGAGACACGGGATTTTTCGTAGAACACAATGCACATGCGCATTGTTTCACACGGACAAATTGAATTCGTCGTGTTTTTTCGGAAATCATCGAGTCATCGAAGGAGATGTTTTTTTTATATTAATTTGATAATATGAATAAGACTCTTTTTTTATTTAAGAATGAGTTTATTTTGAAGCTGACATTGCGTTTTTCGTTAAAAATCTTGCTTTAAAATAAAAGAGACACGGGATTCTTCGTAGAACACAATGCGCATGCGCATTGTTTCACACGGACAAATTGAATTCGTCGTGTTTTTTCGGAGATCATCGAGTCATCGAAGGAGATGTTTTTTTATATTAATTTGATAATATGAATAAGACTCTTTTTTTATTTAAGAATGAGTTTATTTTGAAGTTGACATTGCGCTTTTCGTTAAAAATCTTGCTTTAAAATAAAAGAGACACGGGACTTTTCGCAGAACACAATGCGCATGCGCATTCACACGGACAAATTGAATACGTCGTGTTTTTTCGGAAATTATCGAGTCATCGAAGCATATGTGTTTTTTATATTAATTTGATAATATGAATAAGACTCTTTTTTAATTTAAGAATGAGTTTATTTTGAAGCTGACATTGCGCTTTTCGTTCAAAGTCTTGCTTTAAAATAAAAAACACGGGAACATGGCACTTTTCGTAGGATACAATGCGCATGCGCACGCGCATGCGCAACAGGGCGTGCGCGCCGATAAATTCAAACCGTGAATTACGTAACGTTGCTAACTCGTGTAACATTGTAACGATCGTACAACTGAAGAATTGAAATTAGTTAGTTGTCAAATTAGCAAAGTATACGTGCGCCACCAATCACACAATACGCATAATACATGTAAATATATTTCACAGTCGTATAACAATAACCAGGCGGCACACGAGCACGTTCGGTTTACTAATCGACAACTAATGCTTCTATACAGTCTATAATTATCAAGTTCGTGAAAAAAGAGACAATTTTAAACAGTGTGAACTACAAAAGTTATTTCCGTATCTTTTTCACACGTTAGCCACAGTATTAATTACACAAAAAAAGATGCATTAGAATTGAGCAACGACGTAAAGTAAAGAATGTTGATTTATTCGTGAAATTGTTGTCTCGCGTGTTACAATTACTTCGACCGACAAAATTATTGTTTTTACTAGAAATTACGCGGAAGATTCATGGACGAATATGAGCCTTGTAAAATATCATTGCGAGGGTTGATCGATAGATTTACGCAATGCTTTTCAAGGAACTTCATTCTATCTACCCACACAGAGAATAGACTTCTTGATATCTTCCATCTTATTCCTACAGAAAAAAATCTGCGGATTCTGCCACGAAATTTAAATCAAGCTGAGATCTGTTCATTATCCTCCAATTTTCTTTTAGAGTCCAATCTTTCCACAATGGCACACTACTTGCTCACTTTTATCCATTCAATGGATGAAATAGCAGCACTCTTGCTATATGTATTTTATTCATTAATGAAATGCACAGTCTATTGAAGCTAGAAATGTGCGAATCAGGGTTCTCTGATTCGAATCGAATCGAATTTGCAAAAAAAAATCGAGTCGATTCGAATGGAATTGACAAAAATATGATCAAATCGAATCACCCACATTTCGAATTCTTCGCGCATCGCTGCACGGTCCGCACTGGATGCACGATAGAATTCAATGAATTTTAAGTCCTCTTAAATTCTTTAATTCCAATTCGAATTGCAGTGATTGGACCTTATCGAATTTTTCAAATTCGAACTCCGTCGATTCGCATTAAAATCCAATCGAATATTGTCAGATTCGATTACATTCGATTCGAATATTGTCAAATATAATTAAATCCAATTCGAATCCGAACTCCGTCGATTCGCATTAAAATCGAATCGAATATTGTCAAATATAATTAAATCCAATTCGAATTCGAATAATTCGCACATCTCTAATTGTAGCGCGAGTATCCTCTCCTTCTCATCTCTGCATGTTTTTTATTCACTGTACACTTCACCTTACGTTTATCTCTCCATCGACGAGCTTCGAACGAGCAGTTTTTTTTAGAAATCCGTTCGCGACACGTTGGCAAGAGTCCCCTCCCGTACTTATTTGTGTTTTTCTCTAATTTGCGCCCATCAACGGCGCGCTAGGTAGATCGTTGTGGCGTAACACTTGGACGGAACGAGTCGACGATAACCGACGCTAATAAGTATTTATAAAGGCGAAGGCTCTTGGCACAAGTACGGAACTTAATCGACACTTGAATGCCCAAACGAAAGGAGGCGGACACGCTCGTCAATTGTTAAACACGTAAGCTTCCTTCGTAAATGACGTTTACAGAATTCCGTGACGTTAAACAAGAAGCGATTAATGCAAATGGAAATTAGATCCCTGTAATTTTCAAAGATCTCTTGTTCCAGGCGTCGATTCACTCGATCCGTCGTAGCAAACGAGCCATTCACAATAATTAGAAATTGGATTCTCGTGTCTTCGAAGATCTCTCGTTCCAGATACTGATCGTCGAAACACAGAGCTCTATAATTTTAATTCCTAAACGCGTCAGTCGTGCCACGACGTAAGTGGTTCATTTTTCTTGACAATTTCTCGATTAGAGTTGAAGGTAGGACTTACTGTCGAGGAAAGTGTGCTTCCTTGCTCAGAAGTAAAACCACTTTGCAGTAAGCAATCGACAAAATGTCTGAATATTATTAGAAGCTTGAATATTTAATATCAAGACGTCCGAAAAATAAAAACCACTCTGCAGAATTGAAAGGATGGTAGTGCATTGTGGTTAAAAAAGGAATGAACCACATTCTTTTCTAATTCACTTTTGGATTGTGTTCTGCAAACGCTCGTATTTTTTTAAATTGGCCATTGATCTCATTGGTCATTTATACGAGAGTCTTAAAGAAAGGTAAACGAGTCTCAGTTATAGTCACGACTTGTTTATAAGGTCTAGAACGTAATCGTAAATCAGTGATTTTACATCTCTCGCCCATAAATAGTCCATGTGCGTGAAGAGCTCGAAAGGAATCTCGTATCGCTTCACGATATTGGGCAGACGTTTGCTCAGCTCATCCACATCCTGAAAATGACAAAAGAAAAATAGAAAGTGAGTCTTTACGAATTATAAAAATTTCAAAGACAACAAGAATTACAAATTCTCGCTCATTTTCCATTTTTTTCATAACATTTCAACATCCAGGATTATTCTCGTAATTATTTTCTCACAAGGAAGAATGAATGTTTAGGTGGTTCTGCCATAAGCAGAGAACAATTGTAACTAATAAATTAATTAATAAACTAATCGATACACAATTTAATTGTAAGTAGACATAAAAGAATCTGCAAGATTTTAAGAGAGAACTAATTGAAATTCGCATGAGTAACGAGAAGTGTCCTGTAAAGTAATCGTGGAAGAATGATTAAATGTCACGAGGTTGTGTGAGAATATTTCTCGTGGAAACGAATTTCGTCCTGGTCCAGGGTTCCTTGATCTCTCCATCGATACAAAATTTAATTTATCAATCGCGTGGTCCTACTGGCAACAATAACAATTCAGAATAAAAATATTAATTCAAAGCTCTGAATATTAACCAAAAGACTACAAGTAGAAGTGAGTGAACACGTGATAGATAGCACGAGTATTTACACGGACTAACAAGTGCATGGATACTTATCACAAGATCACGCACACTCTATTTACCTAATGCGTGGAGATAAATCTCTCGCATTTTTATCTGCTCGTAAATCGCACAATTATCTGCTCCACCTGAATCTCTTACGAGCGCTGCTAAAGTGCCAAACTTTTTTTTCCCTTAATATTCTCTTTAAAAAACATCCATTCTTTTATAACCACAGAAGAATCCACGGTAATACTCTTGTTTAGGGGACCCCCCTCCGATGACCTTCGGAATAGGCTCATTTGATGCGTATTTGCATTAGAAACAACTTTTTCCTCTGACAAAATTGGCGGTCTCCTCTCCAAAAGAAGATATTCAAAATTCAAGTTGAAATATAAATGTGATAAATGGAGATTAATCTAACCAGAAAGGCCTAATAATCTAAAATAATTAAAAGAAAAATAATCTAAACTAGGGATGTGCGATCTTGCGATAAAAATCGATTTCTGAATCGATTCCGAATCGCCGCACAGTGTGTCGAAACTTCAAAAAAGTGGCCATAAATAATAAATTTATCATTTTTGTTTAATTTGAATATATTTAATATTATTTCTAAACTTTTTTTTACTTTTTTTAGTTTTCAAATTTTCTTTATTCCCGGGATGAAAAGTAAACTACTCCCTATGAAAAATATGAAATGATTTTCCAATGACCTTGATAATCGACCTCAAGGTCAACTACAAGGTCGCCATCAAGTGCATCACTTTGAACTCTACAACTTTGGTCTTAAGTACTTTTTTCAGAAAATGTATCGTTTCAGAAATAATTAGCCATAACTGTTTCCACCTTCAGGGGTTGAGGGGTGCTTTCTACCCCTAAAAAGCGTATTTAGCCGAAACAAAAAAACACGTATTCAATATTTTTCGGTGTTTAATAAGTATGTTAAGTTTCATTCAAATCGGTGAGTGACAGTTAGGTAGTGTTACTTATGAGTGGTCCCACAGTCAGTATTTATCCATACCATGCATCCGTTGCCATACAGATGGTCATAAAAGCTTTTATATCTTCTAAACCGCTGCAAACCGCTCTTTCTTGTTTTGTACATGGCTTAATCGATACTATATCTTAAATTTTACAAAATAGCACGGCGGTGTTCGGCGGTGTTTTTGTTATATTACACGAAATACACAATTAAGTATGAAGAAAATACGTATCATATAAATTTCAGTTACATACTATATTTTTGAAATTTCTCAATACAACAATTGTGTAAAATAAAACAGAAAATATGGAATATTAGGTAGAACAACTGCATTTCATGATTAAAAGTCTATTTCAAAAATAATCTGTAGCTTTATTCTGAGTGTAGCGCGCACGATACTGTTGATCCCGCAATAACTGTAAGTTTGAATCTATTTACATTCGTAATGCAACAAAATTTCGTCAAAATACTACTAAAACATATTAATTTGAACTATTTAAAAACTAAATTAGAACAGAAGATTGAAAATTACAACATTCATTTTTTCCTATTTTGGCCACGATTCTGGGGTTTCGACACGCTGTGCGCCGGTGTGAAAATCGATTCTTTCTAAAATCGGAGTGGAAAAAATCGATCTTGTAAAAATCGATCTTTTTACAGGGCCGCTTCGTCCAAACTCCGGTTAATTCAATCGTTGATTCATTCGTAGGACGACTAACATAAAATTACGAGGACTATATTATTAGAAATTTTTATGTTAGTCGCCTCGCAAGTTAATCGACGATTAAATTAATCGTAGTTTCGTCGAAGTAACCCACAGTATAAAAACAATTCAAACATGCCAAAACGTAAATTAATTAAAGTGCAGTTCCGTACTCAAACTGAGATAAAATTTTAGCACAAGCCAAGAACCTTGGCGAATCGACGACCATTGATTTAGGAGTTAGGAAGCTTTTGATAGCTTGAAGACAAGGATAAAAAGTATCTTAAATAACGCATTAATCTTTTTCGCTTTTCTTTATTGACTGATTAGTCTTTGATTGAAAGCGCAAAAAAAAAAGAAAAAAAAAAGATCGATTCGAACCTAAGAAAATCGATTCGCTTCAAAATCGAACATTACAAAATCGATACAAAAAATCGATTTGTCTAATAGAAAAAATCGGTTCCTCCGAAGATCGATTCAGAATCGAACATCCCTAATCTAAACTTGAGAGCGTGGTAAACCTTTCTGGTTAGATCAATCTCCATAGCTTCTACTGTTTTGCCTAATTTTGTTAACAAACAATGAGCGCCGATTAAAACCTTCGGATTGTTACTCAGGAGGGTGACCTTGATAATATATGTCAAGGTCAAGGTCATCGCCACGCAAGAAAAGGCCAATCCGAACCCGTGAATTTATTTGTTAATAACTTTTTAACAAACAATGACCGCCAATTTTGTCAGAGGAAAAAGTTGTTTCTAATGCAAATACGCATCGAATGAGCCTATTCCGAAGGTCATCGGAGGGGGGGGGGTCCCCTAAACAACAGTATTACCGAATCCACAAGTATTATCACCCTGTTTACCATTGCACTCATTCTCACAAGGTCCACCAGACCGGACGATATTCGTTCACTAGAATATGCAAACGCGTGCACAGTCTTGGTCTTCGTGGTCTTCGATGGAAAAGAGTGTACGTAAACAGTTAAAAAAAAAAAAAAAAAAAAAAAAGAAAATGCAAAGACGACGGTGATGAAGTTGCAACCCGCGCGTAAATGGGATTTTAACATTAGCAGATTTCTTGCACGGGTGGGCCCATCCGTGCACGAAAGAACAAACAAAAATAACGATAAGTCACACCCTTTACGCTGGTGCGTAACGAGAGATAATGACAAAAGCGAGATTGGGTAAAAACGTGCTGGACGTTACAGTCTAATTTCATGCGTGCTGCATGCGTTTCAGTATCTAACGAGAATAGTCGTCATACCCTTATCCTTATTTGCGGGTTAAAGATAGCAGCAGCATGCATTTGCATAATCGGTACTGATTTTTCTCAAGGAAAAACTTTATTCATCGATAAGTGCCATTCGACGGTCTCACCTCTTTCTTCACGAGAGCGTCATTTTTGCTGGTGATTAAAGCGACAGGACAGACGACCTTCTTAACGTCGTAGGACGGAGGCTTGTATTGACCATAAATTTTCACGTTCTCCTTGTGACCGTGGTCGAACAACTGGAATTCACCTGCAACAATGGAGCAATGAAATTTTCTTATTATCTGGGCGCGTGCTTATCCCAGAATGCAAACACTCGCTGTATGCGCGGTGTCCCACCGAGGAAAAGAAATACGTCAAGATAAATGGCGTAAAAGGATTACTTTTCCTCACCAGTGCGGATGTTTTGATGATAGTGGGCCAGACACTTCACGGAGGTGCCAGTTGGATAGTAATGGAAGTAATAAGGCAGCAGGGTCTGTAAGAAAAAGATTTCCAGAAGATTAGAAGCCATTCCTGATTGTTTATTGGTATGACTTTGCAAATGTATTATTCCTTATCAGATTCTCATGATTAAGTGGATCTAAAGTCTCTAATAATTTCTACAAATGTGTTCTAGAATCTCGATATCACTTGGAGTTTGGTGATCTTTGAAAATTTGTTGTAAATGTCTTATTCTTTAATATTAATATTTTATTAAAATCTTGTGGAAGAATGAAGCTATCCTATTATCACAAGATATTCCAATTAAATGTTTGTCCATTTGAGCCGTTTATTTTGAAAGTGGCCTAGGTCCATTTTTTAAAAAAAATAAGATATTACATAATTGGTGAATAACTTAGTGCAATAATTTAATATTATGTGATATCTCATTTTTGTTTAAAAATTGATTTGAGCCTCTTTCAACATAAACGGCTCATTTACAAAGCCTTTAAAAAAGATTGATTAACTACTGGCCAAGTTCAGTTGTATCGCAAGATATTCCAATTAAATGTTTGCCCATTCGAGCCGTTTATTTTGAAAATGACCTAAGTTCATTTTTTTTAAAAAATAAGATATCACATAATTGGTGAATAATTTAGTGCAATAATTTAATATTATGTGATATCTCATTTTTTTTCATTATCTTTCAAAATAAACGGCTCATTTACAAACCCTTTAAAGAAGATTGATTAACTACTGACCAAATTCAGTTGCATCGGATCCCAACCCACAGTCTCCTTTATTATCAGAGTGCAGATAGGTAAGGCGGGTGATAATTCGCTGCAGAATTGTTTCACGTATAACCAGTTCGTGTCGGTTTGAGGAGCTAGGTCGTAGATCTTCAAGCGTTCGAAAATTACCTGCAAACGTTCCCTCGATTAACTCAATATTGAAATAACCCTCGTGCAATTTTGTTTGGTTCGCAGAAATTCTTTTACCGCCAGCAACGGAAACTTCTTTAGGACAAGAGCCTGAAGAGGAGACTGCCCGTGCTTCCAATAGGCCACTGGTGCCAGATTCACGAAGAGTCGAATTTTCTTATTGTACTCGGGTTTCATCGACAATAAAACGTACAAAGACGTGGTGCCCATGGAGTGGCCTATGTAATAGATCTGTTTGCTGTTTGTTGTGTTCAGAATGTAGTCTATCATCGCGGGCAGGTCGTAGTAGCCGTGCTCGTGGTAGCTGTGAAGAAGTGAAAAATTAATGTTAATATCGATTAGTTGTGAAGAAGTAAAAAACTAATGTTAATATCAAGTAGTTATGAAGAAGTGAAGAACTAATGTTAATATCAACTAGCTGTGAAGAAGTGGAAAACTAATGTTAATATCAACTAGCTGTGAAGAAGTGAGAAACTAATGTTAACATCAACTAGCTGCGAAGAAGTGAATAACTAATGTTAATATCAACTAGCTGCGAAGAAGTGAAGAACTAATGTTAATATCAACTAACTGTGAAGAAGTGAAAAACAAATGTTAATATCAACTAGCTGTGAAGAAGTGGAAACCCAATGTTAATATCAGCTAGTTAATATAAACGGTTCTTGAACTGGTGCCAAAACTGGTAAGAGCAAACAATTTATATTTTACATGAAAGCTTATCTGTAAGGGGTTTTTTGGGTCGCTGATTACGAATCCAGTGTCAAATTTGAGAATCAAAAACATCGAATTTGATCTTCTCCATAATGGAACTAGTCACTTGGAGATGCCATTTTTAATTTCTCAAATTTGACTCTGGATTCATAATTGGTGACCGAAAAAGCACGGATACAGCAAGTTTCAAGATACAGCAAATCCGTTTAAAATTGACGGTGTCATTCAAGATGCCCATATATGACTACCAATTGTGGCACCTTTTTTTTCTTCCATATGTGAGTCATGATCAGTGAACTGGTTGATCTGCGAAACGTCTGGATTATCGAGATGAATCAGATGAACGTTCCTATTGTGAAAGCAGGTTACCTCAAGGATAGATTCTAATTGGTAGCCTCAATTTAAATAACAATGCCACGAAGGACCTCACCTAAAATCCCAAAATTTTTTGTCATCGGTGCTTAGGCTCTCGTGAGCTCGACAGTAAGTGTTCCCTCGAAAGTTTCCCATCCAGACGTCGTAACCAGCATCGGATAAGAGGAAAGCTGAAACAGAAAACGAACGAATGAAGATAACATTGGAACTGGTTTTTAGAAGAAGTTCGCATGTAAACATATCGAAAAATCTTTAAGAAGGCGCATTAAAAGAAGCGACTATTGCACTGTACACTGTTTTCCATGTCTAAGCACCCAATAGGCTTCATCCAATTGGTATTGAAAACGTTTTTAGCCCTTCAATCTTTTTTTAGAAATTCGTGTGCCACATATCCTTGTGCAAAATCAGCAGGAAAAAGTGAAAATAATTTAGTGATCACTAAAAGAAGCGAGTGTTAAATTAATTAATTTAATGAGCATTAAAAGAAGCGAACATTAAATTAATTAATTTAATGTGCTTTAAAAGGAGCAACTACTGCAATATACACTCTTTTACACATCTAATCACCCAATAGGCTTCGTCCAATTGGTATTGAAAACGTTTTTAGCCCTTCAATCTTTTTTTAGAAATTCGTGTGTCACATATCCTTGCACAAAATCAGCAAGAAGCTGTAAAAATAATTTGGTGAGCACTAAAAGAAGTGAGTAATAAATTAATTAACTTAATAAGAGTATTTAATTAATTAATTTAATGAGTATTAAAAGAAGCAACTACTGCAATGTACATTCTTTTCCACGTCTAAGCACCAATAGGCTTCATCCAATTGGTATGGAAAACGTTTTTAGCCCTTCAATCTTTTTTTAGAAATTCGTGTGTCACATATCCTTGCACAAAATCAACAAGAAAACGTGAAAACAATTCAACAACATAATACTCTAACAATAATAATTCATAATAATAATAATTCATATACTCTAACATTTCAAACACGCATCTACTGCAAAATGCACCCTTTCCATCTCCAATCCACCCAATGAAGTTCGTCGAATTCTCATTTTCACCCCTTCAACTCCAGATCTCTATTACAAAACAAGACTTTCAGTCAATGAAACGCGAAACCTTGGACGAGACATTCGCTCCCCTACAATTATCCATTTACTATTACGATCTAGGGCCCAAGGACATTGTCGGAGTAGGTGCCGAGTGGAATGTAATGATGACAGTAAAATCGATTACGTTGTTCACGCGCAAATGTAAATTAATTCGTCATCAGCTAGGAGTCAAGATCATCAAGGCATGATGCTTTATCGAGCAAAAACCTATCTCTCACTGGATTTCCTTGACCGTTCCGCAATTCGACCTTGACTATTTATGTACGTATCGGCAGAACGGATAGTGGACTCGTTAACGATCTCGTAGGCCGATAGCCAATTACGAGAAGGCGAACGACAGACGACGGAGAGACAAATTGTGCAAGCTGAAATTCCGTCATCGAATTGATCGAGAGCCAATTTGAGATAAACCGGTATTCGTGCAAAGTGTCCGTGGATGTCGTGGTGGCCTTTGGCATTGAAAGCAGAGTATACGTGAGAAAGCATGAAGTTAAATGAAGAATTTAGGCTCCTGCAATTCGTCGGATGGATCATCGTGGAAAGTTCGATGCGTCATATTGTTTATTTATTCCAAATAATTCCTCGTTTCATTAATTATTCATCTCTAGCAGATTCGACAGTCCAGCTGTTGGAATCCGAAAACATTCCGTGCACTAAATCATTTAGCAACGGATGGAATAATTAATGGAATATCCGAGGACTTTGAAACTTAATCAATTCGTCTTGGATTGGTGAAATGAATTAATCTGAACGGGTCCATCTTGTTTGTGTTTTCTGATCGAATGCGGTTCCATTGGTGTTTAGTTTCAATCATCTGAACACTTATTGGGATTTGTGTATTTGAGTTCATTAGTTCATTCATTCTTTATCTCTTTACGTTCTTTGCACTAAAATCCTTAGGATCCTTTTGTAGGAAGTTACTATGGACGCGTGCCCATGATCCAAAGGGTCTAACTTTTTTGTTTGTTTTCCTTTGTTGTTTGGATTTTAGTTTTCAAACGAGTACCATGAATCATCAAAGTCTAACTTAATCCCTTAATGCATGATTTTTAAAATATTAAATCTGTCAGTTGAATGGAAGTAGGATACATTTCTTTGTCTATAGAGTACAGGAGTGGCATAGTAATATTATAGAAAGACCTAACTTTTTTTTTGTTTTCTTTTCTTGGTTGGATTCTAACTTTTATACCAGTACTATTAATCACAAAATCTGATTTAAGATTGCGAATTTACGCAGTTGCAAATGTGAACACTGGCACGTCCAAAGGGCCTAACTTCTTTTGTATTTTCCTTTGTTCGTTGGATTTGTGATTTAGACCTAAGCTTTAGACAAGGCCTAACTTAACCCCTTAACCAGTTAACTGTGTAATTTTTTTTTTTGATTTTTAATTATTAGTCTTTATATCGAATGGTAAGTTGTTTTTATTGTTCATGATCAAAAATATAAAAAATTTGGATTCACGTGTATACACGGCGAACGCAGTTAACTGGTTAATACATGATATTTAAAATATTAAATCTATCAGTTGAATGAAAGTTGGATAGATTTTTTTGTTACATATGCTAGTCTATAATGTACAGGAGTGGGAGAGTAATATTATAGAAAGACCTAATTTTCTTTTTGTTTTTCTTTCTTGATTAGTTTCTATCTTTTACAGCAGTACCACGAATCACAAAACATAATTTAAAATTGTGCGTTTTATGCAGTTGCAAATATGAACACCGCCACATCCAAAGGGCCTAACTTCTTTTTTATATTCCTTTACTGATTAGATTCTAGCTTTTAGACCAGTACCATGAGTCATGTCCATCTTAAGATTGTGAATTTACACGTCCACGACGACCTCCGTGTGAAAGGGCACGTGTTTAGTGGCAGATACTTCTTGCGACTCGACTTTACTAAAATTATTAATCATGACTGAACCAATCACCTTACCAAGTCCCAAGAAAAAGATTCCAAGGTGGAGCCTCAAAATTCAGACGTAAACAGAAACACGGATCTTTGATAGTCTCAAACCCTAACCTTACCAAGTCCCAAGAAAAAGATTCCAAGGTGGAGCCTCGAAATTCAGAGGTAAACAGGAACACCAATCTCCAATAGTCTCGACCTAATACTCAAGAATATTTCAATGAACACCTTTCCTCTCCATCTCGTGAGATTTTCTAATCTACATCACAAAAATTCAAAGTTACTATTGCGAAATCTGACATTGGTGGACAATTACCAAAAAAAAAAGAGAGAGAAAAATAAACCTCGTCAGATCTAAGCAGAAGGAAAAAAAAAGATTGAGAGGATAGGTAAATAATTACTATTCGATGCGACAAGTGTTCAGCAAAGAATTCACGAATTTTTTCCGACCACTATTAACTCGAGACGGTCGTGAACTTATTTTGTTTGAAAAGGTTCAGGGTTTTACCGTCCGGTATGGGAGCCAAGTGTTATTTTACAGCGACCCACATAATCTCTATCCTTTTATTTCACTTCGGCCCCCTATGACACTGGCCAGGTGTTCTCCTTGACATATTGAGATTCGCGTGATTTTTTCGTGGGTGACGAGAGCAAGTATTCTCGCAGATATTCGTATCGTGAGTTTCAAGAGAAAGAGGAGGAAAGGTCAGTGATGCGGAAAAAATTTCGACAAAGTTCGACAATAAATAATCTCCAAAATGGATTACACTGAGAGAAAAGTATATGATATATCTAACTATAATGGCATAGTGACAAAATTATGGTTAGAAATATCATATTTATGGTAAATGTTACCATAATCTCGGTAATAATTACGATAGAGGCATAGTATAAGCAACTATATTATTTTTTTACCCAAAATTATGGTTATTTCAACTAAAAATATAATATGCTTGAAAATATATAATGGTAAGAAACGTAACTATTTTATATAGTTAATATTACCAGAATATTTCATACGTAGTGAAAGAACTAACTATATTCACATAGCACATTTTACTATACACATATGGTAACAAGAACAAAGATAATGGTTAATAATAAAACCATTTGTATAAATTGTTCATTCTACTATATTTTGTATGGTTAAGTGAACTATTAGAATATGTTTGGTGCCAAATTTCACTATAAAATATAGTGAGATTATAGTAAACCCAATCATTTTTTTCTCTCAGTGTAGCTTGGATAATTACAAGTAGAATGATCCATTAACTGAAATGCTCGTGTTTATGCCAACTAGTCACCCCCTGTTCATCAATTTATCAATATTTAATCGATTAACAATGAAGTTTCCTGTTTATCAAGCAATTTCTGTAACACACTCGTGCTCTTTATTACTGAACAAAAAAAAATCTCTGTTATTAACTCCTCACGAAGTCCTTCGTTTCCTATCTCTCAGACGCTTTTTCTATCCTTTTTCTAACATCATCCGAGTGCATCGCGCGCCTGTTACATAATTAATGCACTATTCGTTTCCTCTTTTCATCCAGTCTCGTCGTAGAACTTTTTTTTTTCTGTCGTCTTGGAAAAAAAGAATGGAGATGTTAACGATCTTAGTGATCCACGTCCTGGTTGCGCAATTTAATTCGCACGTTGAGTGTATCTGTTGGATTCTGCGAGGTGGTACAATGTCGAACGATTAATCGTTGGTTTGCAGTGAGTGTAATGCATTTTTATTTGTAGAACTGCCTTGAATGGTTGCACTGAAAGAAACGTATATGATATATCTAACTATAATGGCATAGTAAGAAAATTATAGTTGGAAATATCATATTTATGGTGAATGTTACCATAATCTCGGTAATAATTACGATAGAGGCATAGTATAACCAACTATATTATGTTTTTACTCAAAATTATGGTTATTTTAACTAAAAATAATAGTATCTTTCAAAATATATAATCTTAAGAAAAGTAACTATTTTATATAGTTAATATTACCAGAATATTTCATACATACATATAGAACTAACTATATTCGCATAGCACATTTTACTATACATATATGGTAACAAGAACAAAGATAATGGTTAATAATAAAACCATTTGTATAAATCGTTCATTCTACTATATTTTGTATGGTTAAGTGAACTATTAAAATATGTTTGACGCTAAATTTAACTACAAAATATAGTGAGATTATAGTGAACCCAACCATTATTTTCTCTCAGTGCATGTCATAGGACAGTCACGAGAAGGGAAGATGACGTGTCAATATGAATTACGGGAAATGAAAAAGAGGCGACAAGTTTAGTTATTAATTGCTCATCGTTTGAGAGGTATCCGGTAATCGGCGGATGTTAATAACGAGAGGTTAACTAAAAACGGGAGCTAAGGAGGCGAAGGTCGGCATCTTTAAGTGAAGATCAATTTACGACATCTCTTACGAGTAACTATGTGTGATAAAATTGTCATTGACAGAGAAGTGGCATGAGATTTGCAAACAATCGAGAATGCGGCTTAAAGATTAAGAAGACGTGTGAGATATTAAATAATGAGTGTACCAGACAGATCTTATGTATCTCTATTTCAGCAGCACAGTTAACACTATTTCTACACTGAGAGAAAAAAATGGTTGGGTTTACTATAATCTCACTATATTTTATAGTTAAATTTAGCGTCAAACATATTTTTATAGTTCACTTAACCATAGAAAATATAGTAGAATGAACGATTTATACAAATGGTTATATCATTAACTATTACTTTTGTTCTTGTTACCATATATGTATAGTAAAATGTGCTATGTGAATATAGTTTCACTATGTATGAAATATTCTGGTAATATTAACTATATAAAATAGTTACTTTTCTTACTATTATATATTTTGCAACCATAGTATATTTTTAGTTGAAATAAACATAGTTTTGGGTAAAAACATAATATAGTTGGTTATACTATGCCTCTATCGTAATTATTACCGACATTATGGTAACATTTAGCATAAATATGATATTTCCAACTACAATTTTGTTACTATGCCATTATAGTTAGATATATCATACACTTTTCCCTCAGTGTATCACGATTGATCAAATGATCGTTTTTAAAATTTCAGTTAGAATTCTTTGTATAGAACGTAATTGCATAGGCTTGAAATCTCACGAATTTTCCTAAAAATATACGTATAATACATATTTCAATATTTTAGAAAAAGTGAAATTTAAGGGCTGTGCAATTACATCGTGTCTACGAAATTCTAATCGAATTTTTTAAACACGGTCATTTAAACGGTCTCGTGGTAGGATTAGCGTTAAATACACGACTTTGTGGATAATTAAAAACGATCATGCCGGAGCGTGATTTTTTTTTAAAAGAAAAATTCTTTTCCTATCTCTATCCAAACATATATTTTTCACACTAAACATGCCGAAGATTTTTTTCCACATGGATATGTCTCTAGTTAATTCGTCATTTGAGATATTCTTGGTAGCTTTAATGTTAAGTACACAAAAGTGTCGATAATCAGCCGTGGTAATCGCACAAAGACGTCCGCGCATTTCAGTTAAAAATGCTTTTAAAGGCGAGAGAAAAAAATCGAGAGAGAGAAATTCGTTGTCAATACTCGTATTAATTGCAACCGTGAAAAATATCGAAGCTTTGCGCTTCGAGGATGACACGTTCCTTCGGACACTGTGGTTCGAGGTCACTGATCTAGCTAACTGTAGAGGTCCAGGACCTCTGACCAATGAAAAAGAAAGAAAGAAAGAAAAAAGTGTACAGAACAAGTCGCACGTCTACGATTCCTTATCCGAAGAATCATTTCTCTGGACATTTCCATATCCTTCAGTAAATTCCTAAGCATCGTGAAATTCCAAAAATCGTATACGAAATTCTGACTTGACATTGGGCTCTACTCGAAATTATTCGGGAAAGAAATTCGAGATTATTCTTGCCGAAATTTCGCAGACAAATAAATCGACTCTGCACCGAGAATTCTTCGTACACTGAGAAAAAAGACTGTTGATTTAAAAAAAATGTTACTTCACTCAACTAAATACGGCGCTTACGGGTCATCTTTTATCAAGCAAATATTAATGAATCTAAAGAAATGTCGTGTTAAGGGGGCACATACGTTTGAAGCTCCCAAAAAAAAGGTATTTTTCATGAATTTTTTTCGAAGCCAAGAGACAAACCATAACAATGGGGCTTTTTGCATAATAAAATACACCTTTTATACTTCTTATTGAAATTTTATTGGAAAGATATAGTTGGAAAATGCCTTCTCTTTACCGTCGTGAAATATGATATGCGTGATTCCGCGGTAACAATGATTTCTCCTTGCTCGATCATCCGAAGCGCAAACATCGAACATCATCTTAAAGAAGAGTGTCTTTTATTGTCGTTGGCGGATCCGATTTTTTAAATTCGAATTTTAAACAAAACGGCGGATCTTCAAAATTGAGGGTCGATTTTGGCTCAAGATTGAATTTTTCTTTGTTAAAAAAAAAAATAGAAAGAATTGGAATTTTAAAAGTCAGGTCCGTCAACGACAATAAAAAACACTTTTCTTTAAGATGATGTTCGATGCTTGCGCTTCGGATGAACGAGCAAGGAGAAATCATTGTTACCGCGGAATCACGCATATCGTACTTCACGACGGTAAAGAGGAGGCATTTTGCAACTATATCTTTCCAATAAAATTTCAATAAGAAGTATAGAAGGTGTACTTTATTATGCAAAAAGTCCCATTGTTATAGTTTGTCGCTTGGCTCCGAAAAGAATTCATGAAAAATGCCTTTCTTTATGTGTATGTGCCCCCTTAAGGCAAGTAAAATAATTTTGTAATAACTACCGTGTCTTTGACTCAAATATATTTAATATTTGAACTAATTAATTCATAACCAACTAAATGCGTTTTGTTGAGTTAACCCATTTGCATCATTTGGAAAAGTGGAAAACTGGTCCGTATCGCCAAACATTCGCGCATCGGTAATAGTGCACTGAGAGAAAAAAAATGGTTGGGTTTACTATAATCTCACTATATTTCATAGTTAGATTTGGCGTCAAACATATTCTTATAGTTCACTTAACCACACAAAATATAGTAGAATGAACGATTTGTACAAATGATTATATTATTAACCATTATCTTTGTTCTTGTTACCATATATGTATAGTAAAATGTGCTATGCGAATATAGTTAGTTCTATATGTATGTATGAAATATTCTGGTAATATTAACTATATAAAATAGTTATTTTTCTTTCCATTATATATTTTCAACCATACTATATTTTTAGTTGAAATAACCATAATTTTGGGTAAAAACATAATATAGTTGGTTATACTATGCCTCTAACGTAATTATTACCAACATCATGGTAACATTTATCATAAATATGATATTTCCAACTATAATTTTGTTACTATGCCACTATAGTTAGATATATCATATAATTTTCTCTCAGTGCACATCTTTCCACCGTATTTTACAGCTATGAAAGTATCGATTCACCAAAAGCTCGCACTGAGAGAAAAAAATGGTTGGGTTTACTATAATCTCACTATATTTCATAGTTAGATTTGGCGTCAAACATATTTTTATAGTTCACTTAACCATACAAAATATAGTAGAATGAACGATTTGTACAAATGGTTATATTATTAACTGTTACCTTTGCTCTTGTTACCATATGCATAGTAAAATGTGCTATGTGACTATAGTTAGTTCTATCACTATGCATGAAATATTCTGGTAATATTAACTATATAAAATAGTTACTTTTATTACCATTATATATTTTCAATCATACTATATTTTTAGTTGAAATAACCATAGTTTTGGGTAAAAACATAATATAGTTGGTTATACTATGCCTCTATCGTAATTATTACCGACATCATGGTAACATTTATCATAAATATGATATTTCCAACTATAATTTTGTTACTATGCCACTATAGTTAAATATATCATATAATTTTCTCTCAGTGTGGCCAGGCAAATACCACGCATATATGCGCTTCGGTGATAATGGCCAGGAAAAATCCGCGCATATATGAGCTTATGATGCAAATGGGTTAATCGTTTTTTTCTCGGTGTACGAATGATAAATATTAAAAGTGAAATATAATTACGTAGATCAGACTCGCTCTCGTTTAACAGCCAGGTGTCGGAAGAGGAGAGAATCCCGTGCTGGAGAAGAACGACACCGCGCCATTTCTTCGTGTTGTTGCGAATCGGAGAGTATGGGATTCTGTGCACCGTCAGGATGTAACCATCTTCCGTGGTAAAGGTATGCTCCTCCGCTGGATATCCATGACGTCGTACCAAAGCGCTCTGAAAGGACGACAAGAATTAAAACCCTTGGAAAACGATCGCCAAGCGAAAGTCGAAACTGGAACTTCGTCGTATATCTTGGAAAATTGAAATTCAAATTGTGCCGCGCTATGGGAGCACAGATTGTAAAATGGAAATTCAAATTATGCTACGCTATGGGAGCGAAGATTGTAAAATTGAAATTCAAATTCCACTTTGCTGAAAATTCATCGGGGTTAGAGTAACGCGCTTAGTAACGAGGAATTTGTCGAGAGATTCATTTCTTTGCATTAACACTGGAAGTAGTGATTGGTCAAAATAACCGGATGCATCAATTTTTTATATAAATTTCTCTTTAATATTAGACCTATAATTTTTTTTTTTTATGGAGACTTCTTTTGTTGATCATTCATTTTGACAGAGAGAGGATTTATTTTATCACTGGAGCTACCATTATTTTTCATATAGAAACTTCTGTTGTTGATCACTCATTTTGACAGAGAGAACGTTTACTTTTTGATCACTATATAGAGCTACCATTATTTTTCATATGGAAACTTCTGTTTTTTACCACTCATTTTGACAAGCTTGCTACTTCTAGTGTTAATTAAGACTCGAAGAAAATTCACTCAAGATATACTTGTTTAGTTTTTACGTCGTTTGTCAGTAAACAATTCACCGTAAATAATTTCGCGAATTATTGCAATAGACGTGTAATCTCCTCTTTTTAACAGCACTTTAAAAGAGCATCTCCTCTTTTTAATCGCACTTTAAAGAGCCTTCGGTTTCTTTAGAGCACGGTTTTTAAACACACGCGTGGCCCTGACTAATTCACATAAACTCTGAAATGAATATTATCATTCAAAGTAAAGTATATTCTCAGCCTTCAAGCGCAGCGCCTACATACTTTTCTCAGGTTTCTTCGAATTTTCATTACAAGAGACTCGTCGTCACGAAGCACTGTTCTTCTTGTAGCATTCGACGAACAAAGTGTAGCATCTTACCAATAAGAGTAAATATTACGACGATTTCATTAATTCTTTCTCGTTATTTTCCATTTTCTTTTAATCACT
Organism: Tiphia femorata; assembly: GCA_944319695.1. Lineage (NCBI taxonomy): Eukaryota > Metazoa > Arthropoda > Insecta > Hymenoptera > Tiphiidae > Tiphia > Tiphia femorata. The sequence continues at coordinate 8,513,190 of OX090899.1, forward strand.
TTATTAAGTGTTTATTCACTCTTTAACTGCGTGTAGTTTTCATGTCACTTGCTCATCCACAGCTGTCGTTGCTGACACTTCTTTTATTACTAAACTGACATTCTATTTGAAACAATCCTTTTCTATTCTATATATTTTATTTTCAGTGATGTGCTTAGCTTTGTGTCTCTTGTTTATCCACAGCTATCGTTATTTACACTTATTTTATTACTAAACTGACATTCTATTTTAAACAATCCTTTTCTATTCTATATATTTTATTTTCAGTGATGTGCTTAGCTTTGTGTCTCTTGTTTATCCACAGCTATCGTTATTTACACTAATTTTATTACTAAACTGACATTCTATTTTAAACAATCCTTCTTTACTATATTAATTTTATTTTCAGTGGTGTGTATATAAGCAACAGTCACTATTTGATATTAGCAAAAGATATTGTTCTTTATACACCACTCTGGCTATAATTTTAGCATGTGGTTTATAAGCCACACCAACAGTTAAATAAAACAAAAGAGAAGAAAGGAGAAAAAGAGTCGTGTCCTCGAGACAAGGCAAAACGACGAATCACTTACATTCTCCAGAATCACATTGTCCTCGAATCCTCTAAAGGACGAGGGATCCTTTAGACGTGTCACGTGAGGATGCCGAGGGAAGAAGAGATCCTTGACGAAGTCAATTGTTTTACCGGCTCTTACGAGATGCAATGCCACGAAGAAGGCGAGTGACACAAATGTACCTCTCATCTCTGAATTATTTCTACAAGACGAACCATCGACCGTAATCCCAATGGAAATCCAATTAACGATCTTCGACTTTTCACTCGACAATTCCACGATCAATCTGAGAAGCACTTCGACGAAATTCGAGCACAATTTCTCTCGTAGATCTTTCTCAATCCAGACTCACATCCTCCAAACTCTTCCACGTTCTGTGAAACAAAGCTACACGTGACACTTGCCAATAAAAGAAAACAAATCCTCCTTTATCAAAAATTGATTCACTCACACTCTTAAAAAAACTCGACGAGTCGCTACCATCGATCTTCGTCCACTCATGATCCCACGAAATTATTAAACAACTTCTCCTCCTCGATCTTCTCCTTTATCCATTCTCCTTGGTCCAAGCGATTGCGACGAAGGAGAGGGGATAATTTAAAGGGGGGGGAAAAAAAAAAAAAAAAAATAAATAAATAATTCGAACGCTCGAAGAATTAATTTTCCACTCCTGCGAGATCTCTTGCGATGTCACGAGGAATAAAAATGAAAAAGATAATTCAAATGCTCGAAGAATTAATTTCACTTTCCCGCGAGATGTCTTGCGATGCCACGAGGAAAGAAAGAAAAAAAAGAAGCACAAAAAAAATTGCACAAAAAGATCGTTCAAATGCTCGAAGGAATTAATTTTGCTTCCTTGCGAGATGCGTCACGATGCCACTAAGGAAAAAGAAGGATAAAGATCCGAAAAAAAGATAATTAAAACGCTCGAAGAATTAATTTTCCTCATCCGCGAGAAGTCTTGCGATGCCACGTGGAATTGAAGAGAGAAAAGATCATTTAAATGCTCGTAGAATTTATTTCGCTTCCCTACGAGATGTCTTATAATACCACGAGGAAAAGAAAAAGAAGTTGAAAAGATTCGAAAAAATAAATTCGAATGTTCGATGAATTAATTTCGCTTCCCTACGAGATGTCTTGAGATGCCACGAGGAAGAGAAAGGAAAAAAAAAGTTGAAAAAAAAAGAGAAATTAGTGTCGAACCCTCTGCTGGACACCCTCCGGTCCTCCAGGACGTCTCGGAGGTACTAAAAGAAGCACGACGCACCGGATAACACTGTCGCGGTTTATCTACCGGTCGATTGATAAGAGCACGTTCCGGCATTCATCCTTTCCCTCCCACCAATAGCGCGCCCAATACCCCCGATCGCATATTTTCAAGTTACGCCGCGTGTATTGTGGTGGGGTAGACGACGAGTGGCTCACGTAAATGTGTAAAAGGTCGTAAATCTTTTAGAAGCCGAATAGATTTCGTATAAACAATGGTATCAATGCAATAAATGAGTATAAATTGGTAAATGTTTATTTGGAAAATGATAACGCGAGGTGTATAATAAAATGAAGTCGGTTTGGGACAGATAGAGTGGAAGAATAATTCCTCTCGTATTCTTATTGTCGATTAAAATTAATCGCAGTGAATTATAATCATTTAGTACTTGATCATTGTCAATGCTAATCAATTGTGAATGTGAGTTTTTGTATGTGTAGATAATTTTTGAATTTTACTTGGGATGTACAATTTTACAGTCACGACTCTGTGTGGCGAAGGGCACAATGAGTCTGTCGATCCTTTGGATTAGTCGTGATATTTTCTTATTGAGTTTTGTTATTAATTATTGATTATTTAATTACTGCGATTTTACACACTCTTCTGATTTTATTCGTAATTCTTAGTGATTAATCGGACGATGTTTCATGCAACTTTGGGAATAAACTGATGAAAGGTTAGGGTTCTCTGTTTACACGTGCACTCACGAGCACGTGATCGAGTTTCGTAGGACAGAAGAATCGCGCGAAAGATTATAAAAATATCAGAAAAGATACGATACGATGAGCCACTGCACTCCTTGCGGTTCAACTCATTTGCGACACTAGATAAGAATAAAATATGCGCACTGGAATACCTCAACGAGTCGGCACATGCCGTGCAAATAGGTATATTAACGGAAATGTTGTCTTCTTTCTTGATAAACAGAGTAATTTCGTTTGTAAACACATCGTGTCGTCCCCTCGGTCTATCCTGCATTCACAAAATTTATTTCTTCTCTTCTTTACCACGCGTCGATTCGGATTTTCACCGATACTGTACATTTCCAAGCTCAGAGAATTTATTATATCCTTTATATTCTCCAAGAGACCAAGAAAGTTTATTGATTATTTATCAATTATCAAGTCACTTAATTATTATTGAGTGTTATTTTATTCATTATTAAGAGAGCTTATTATTATTTATTAAGAGAGAATTATTGCACCGCGCGTAGATTTCTGAGACTTTCGAACGATCTCTGCTGTTCACATGTTTCGAAGAAATTCAAAGGAATCCGACTAGAGCGCTAGACAAACTTGAACTACTGCGCGCGTTCTGATTCACTTCTCTACCAGCTATCGTAGGTCAATGATAACACGTTCAAGGTGACTCGATCACCCTACGTGACGGCCAATGAGCCAACATTTTCACTAAGATTCAGCAGTGAGCGGTAATTAAATCGTGAACGTGACGACGTTAATGATTCAGTTCCTGGTAATTGCAAAATTGTCTGTTTATTAATTAAAACCGGATGACAAAGATTTGACATGTCACGGATGCGGTGCGAGTAATGCCGGTAGAATGTGTGTTGATAATCATTTGACTCGAGTGTTGAGATTTTCCTCCAGAGCGAGCGCGTAGCATCTTCCGATTTACCGGCTAATTTTGTCGAGATCGTCACGATCCAAACAAGATTGTTCCGTTTGTTAAGAAACTGGATGGAGAGAACAGGTTTATATTTTCATCGTTGAGTGATCGTATTACGCACGGAGCATTTTTGTTCGTCGGACGAATTTCAAATATAAAGGTCACTCCGTCGACGATTTATCTCTTGTCATAATTCGTCTATTATCAGTCTTCGAGTAATTTTTGTTTTTACATTGTTCGTAGAACGAGACTGTTTTGGCAACGATTTGCACATTCTATTTCACACGTTAAATTGTGACTTCGTAAACATCCTCTGTTTTATTTTTTCGCTAGCTCCAACACCAACGGAAGCTTCGTTGCTTTTGGGAAGTATTTTTCGTTTAACTGCATTCTCATCTGACAATATTTATTATACTCTAGGCCAGAAGCTGAATAATAAAGCATGCCGTATTAAATGTATTATTTCCTTGTCGATTGGAGATTTTTTTCTATCTGCACATTTTGTACTTTACCATAACATTTTCGGTGATCCTGTCCGACAGGCATTCAGATTGTCCGTTTACAGTGAACTCCTTTATGTCTCGTGGCTTGGTATCGCAGTATAAAGCATTCTTTGTCCCGGAACCTGTTTAGCAAGTTTATGTATCAGAAGCTCGTTATTTGTGTATGAATTTACGGTTAAGAAACTTCGCGAATGAACCGTCAAAAATGTTTAATAAAATTCGGTACGATAAACGATAACCTGTCCGTTGATCATTTCGTAGTTTATGTGCCTGTGCATTCAAATGAGACAACATTAAAATAGAACTGAACATATTGACAATTGCAACAAAAATGGTTAACTTTGTTACCACGTTATAAAGCAAAAAAGATTATGCTTCTATTTGCATAGATTCGTAGAAATTACGGCAAGCCATAAGTAAGCGGATAAGTAAGGATAATGTCAAATCGGCGTATACCTTAAGCGCATTTTACGTCTCTTCTATGGCTTCGTGTTTACGGGTTATGCAATACATCTCATTGTTTTTAGAGAAGTAAACACCACGAGTGATTAACCCATTTGCATCCATCCCGTGCTAATCCGCACATTAGTGCGCTTACAGATAAAAATAAACACGGCGGTGCATATACACGTTACTCATTTTTTCGAACACAGAGTGCGCCACATTACAGTTGCAATTTTCTCTCCATCGGTAATCACGTAGCGAATTAAAAAGGGCACGCATAAAATTAGATTTAACTCAATATCTCACGTGCGATCAATTTGCTCTCGTGTTAACGATATATCTACAAGTTTACAGCTTCAATAGAAATAACTCTAGCGCATGTATCTCTGTATATCGGTGTATTTGATATTATCGACGTCGTGTATAATTCAATGGAACGGCGCGATGCTTCCGCTTTTAAAAATAAAACGGACCTCTTCCCCGAAGCACTCCTACGTTGGAACCCTCGCACACACAAACAATCCGTCCAAATATTTGTCATTGCTTGGAACGCTCTCAAGTATTTTGTAGCCGCGGAGTTAGAGCTTCAGGACGAAGTGGGACGTAAGTACGCACCTAAAAATTTAAAAAAACATTTTATTGCGCAAATCGTGCGATTTATAAACAAGCAAAACAATTCATTTAATTTCTATACAGTCAGCTAGAGAATTTATCGCGTGATGTTATTTTATTTTCTTGATTTCCATGCGTACTTCCGTGATTCATCCTACCTCACTTGTTTTCTTATTGTGTCCGTGCATATTACTGTGGTATTTGATTGTAGGAGATAAAATTGTAGCAAACTGAGCTCCACGTGAGTAAAATTCGTATTAGTTACGCGACGCGCTCAGGTGATTCACGAGACACTGTATATATTGAAACATCGCGCGACCACGGCCAATCAAAACCGTGGGCCAATAACAGACGACCAATCAGCGTGGCGCATTTAATCGCGCGGTGTTTACTACCTATTGGAAAGGTTGACGGGTATTTTTCGAGTACTAGATCGCACGTGCAGTCTCACACTTGCGACATTATTAGATCCTACGCAGATATGCTAGTCTCCTGATTATCGAGTCATGAGAATAATTCGTCGATTGATAAACATACCGCTGGTTATTCCGTGAAGTTCGACAAACACCTTTTCTCTGCGAATTTTGCGCTCTATTTAATGCGTCACCTAGAGTGATCTATAAATTAACTAGTATCATATTCGTGGCGCAATAGGTACGAAATAAAAGACATTAAAGATGTCACGTCTCGAATATTAGACCTATACACTTATATCGTTAAAAAGTATCTTTAAAATGCATTGTCCTCGGTTGTCTGGAACTCCTGGCAATTTTTTCTGAAGCTTCCCTCCTTCAATGGAAGATACGAGGGCGCGTTCAACTTTTTAAATAAATTTATGTAACCCCTGAAAATGATTTGATCACGATAACTTGGATAAATCTGATTTACGAATATAAAATATAAATGTTAGAAGCACTGGAGCAAAAAAGAGTGCAAGAATAACCTCGTCAACTGAGCAGCTTCTCCACTTTTGCGTTCCAATTCCTGCGATAAAGAACACACTTTCCTCTCTGCCTCGTTAATTATTGTTAGAAGCTTTGAATGTTCCATAGAGTACCTTCTCTTGATTAGATCCAATTGCACGTTAGCTCTGAAATAAATTAATGAAGAGACACAAGTGAAAAAGAGAATCCAATTGGAACAATATTTTTAAATATCTACATAACCACGTTAAATTAACACATTTGTTAAACTCGCGTTCTTATTGATAGCATTGCATAATTTAATTTTACACATATTGTTATTGTTACTGACTTTGAGAGACACCATGTGAAAATATCTCAATAAACCTCTTACTGATTTAGCCTATCGATGGCGTGCTCCTTAAGGTCGAGAAATTGATTGTGTTTCAATCTAATGCACTCTTCGTGTTCGGCCAAACTGTGCTTTAGAAGCTGGACATTTTGAACGAGCACTTGAACGGTCCGTTTAGCACGTTCGTATTTCCTGTATAGGACAGTAGTGATATAGGACCGCGCCAGACACAATAATGCGGCTTACGAATCGTGCCAAAAATGGTTTGATCCGTTCTTTACTCGTGTACATCGTTGAAAGACCTCTCGGTGGCCGACAGATGTTTAGAAGCTACTTCCAATTGTTCTCTCAAACTGTTGCAGTCCATTTCCATACTGATCTTGTCACTTTTCAGATCCTCCACTTCCTTATTTTTCGCAGCAATCCAATCGTGTGTTCTCTTCTCGTACTCCAACATAAACATACTTACAACGAGAGGAATTAATTAGAAAATTTAAATAAAACATGTTCACGCCGGCGCTGCTTTTTCCGTTTCTGACCATGTGGCGGCGCGAGTATTCATGGTTTGCTTCATATGGCGGCACGTGGTACACGCTGAACGGTGGGACCATTGAGCGTGAGCCACCGCCGCCCTATAAGATACTCAAGTGTGAGCCACCGGTGGTGCACGCCGCCGTGAACGTGTTAATGTCGCAGAGATCAATGTGTCTGTGATTTTGTTTTAGAGTAATGTCTCTTTTCTCTTACGTTTGCTGATTCCTCGCGTAATTCTCAGCCATCAGTCTCGCCTCCAGTATTGCTATTTTGTGCAGATACTCCTCCATGCACGGTTCGTCGTTGAACGATTTGCAGGCATTTTGGTTTTGCGAGCCGCGCAGTAATTTGCAATCGTTCTCGTCGAAATTAATAGAGAGCCTTTCCGAAGCTACACAGCTCATAATCGGTAGATACTTTCCTCGAGTCATGTAAAAATACAATGATGAAATTAAATTGGAGCAAGTATACAATTAATAATAATTTACCAAAATTAATTGTAGTCTCTAAGATAAATATCACGAATAAAAATAATTAATCATAAAAAACTTAAAGGTATGTTAAAATTCGAAGTGAAAATTAAATTGGAGCAAGTATACAATTGATAATTGTACCAAATTAAATACCAAAATTTGCCAAAGTTAATTACAGTCTCTAAGGCAAATGGCACTGATAAATCTAACGGATTATAAAGAATTAAAAATATTCTGAACTTCATACCTCAGTATCGCCGCAGGATGTGTCCCGCTCTGCCTCGTGATAACCTGGCTCCTATCACACGATTTTTGCATATCAGAAGATTTCACTTATTCACGCGATAATACAATAATCCTAAGATAATGTAAAAATAGTACGTGACATCTAACTACCATGTCATAACTCGTTTATTTACTTTGCAATCGATTTCACTCTCTACGATTTTCATCTTCGACGCGACGAATAGCTTTGAACATCCAAAAACGCAATCTGGACTTCTTGGCGTGGACACGCCACCGCAGGATCGTGGACTGTCCAACATTTTTTAATCGCAATCTGTACAGAAAAGTCACATTCACACAGACCTTTCTCCAAAAAAAAGAAAAAAAAAAAAACAATGAATACTCAACGGAATATCAATTTCAAACTGTTCTGTACATACATTACAATTTCAACAGAATATTTACTACCTGCGAGTACAAGGAAACTCCAAATAAGATTTGACACTAATCGGCCTTGGTAGCCGTTAAAAATTACTGATTACCGTTTTGAGGTTTGGAGCGACAGCGACATTCGTTTCCACGATGTTCGATCTTTAGTCAAAAAACATCGACGATAACTTCACGCATATTTCAGGAACATCCACCATCAAGTCTCTTTGAGAAAAAAAATAAAAAAGTGGCAGTTGAGCAATCCAACAATAAAAAAAAAGAGAAACAAAACGTACAATGCATCGCAGACTCGACAAACGTAAAAAAAACTCGTCCTCGTTACATCTTAAACTCAAAAAGAGAATAGATACATGATCATAATAATTGTTTACAATTATTTATACTACATGCGAGTACAAGGAAACTCCAAATAAGATTTGACACATAATTGGCGTTGGTAGCCGTTAAAAATGACATTAGTTTCCACGATGTTCGATCTTTAGTCAAAAAACAATGACAACTTTACTTATATTTCAGGAACACCCACCATCAAAACCTTTTGGAGAAAAAAAAATAAAAAAGTAACAGCGCAAGAGCAATCCAACGATAAAAAAAAAAGAGAAACAAACGTACAATGCATCGCATACTCAACAAACATAAAAAAAACTCGTCCTCGTTACATCTCAACCCATTAAGTACCAACTTATTTTCCTATAGATTTAAATCTATTTTTTACAAAATATACGCAATAACAAACACATAAAAAAATCGATAAAATTCGAGTATAGTCTCAAATGGGAACATTGGAAACTTAAATATGGGTTAAGCTCGAAAAGAGAATGGGCACATGACGATAACAATTGTTTACAATCATCAACGAAGCAGAGTGCATTCACCGAGTAACGTAAACAATCGTGTAAAAACAAACATTTAAAGTCGCCACTTCTACAGGAATGCTCACGAGGACAATCGAGAGCGCACATGTGAGCTCTCGGTAGTAAACACAACGAGAAAATTTCGCTTTCTCCATGGCGTTGAACTATCGAAATGTCAAGCAATTTTGGCCACCGTCTGCGAACGCTTCTGGTTGGCCTGGTGGCCGTCGTACGATTTTATTTACAAACACACGCGGCCACCTAGCGTCACGCATAAATGTCTTATATAAGAGGGATCGAAGACGCTCAGCTCTCAGTTTAGTTCGACCACGAACGTTCTAGACGGTGAAGTGTACGTGGAAAACTAGCCAACGCTTTATAATTACATTCACCCGGTCGCAACGGATCAATTTGCAACGTCGTCCGGGTTTTCACTCAACTGTGGAGCACCTACACGAGAGCACTGAACAATCTTTTTCAGAAGTCTCGTTGAAGGATAAATTAGTCAGTGATCAAGAAAATACCGAAGAAACAAAGTAATTGGAGTATTCGTGATAGTTCAGACGATATTTTTGTGAAGGAGATATTGAATAAATCGAATATATTAACTGAAGTAACCTTAAAGGAAGGCAGAACTTAAGGAGGAGCTTATTCCAAGCATCATGTCGCTGAATGCGCATGTGAAGCACTGTCAGCGATGTATCTCACTTACAAGGTGAATTATTTTGTATCTACTTTCTTTTCTTTTCGAAGTGATTGATATTTTTCAATGATAAATCGGAATTTCATCTGGACTGAGTGTAGGCGTGAGTGCCTGTATTTACTTCTGACGTAGAATATTTGTGGAGTACTGTGTTTGGTTGTTTTGAAAATAAGTGTGACAAATCTGGTTGGATCGTTATTTAAAAATATAATGATGACAATTTGACGAGTTGATGGAAGTATAGGTATATAGTTTCGAATACAGCATCCGGGCAACGTGATGTTGTTTATAATAGCGCGGATGAAAATTTCTTTGTCACTTCGTCGATCAGCTGACTTTGACAGATGCAACTGATTGTCGTAGTATATACGTGGACAATATCTAAAGTTAACTTAACTCGGTATGAGTCTGTTCGGATTCAGAAGCTTTGTTTCTTTTATTGTTGTGACAGTATTTCGTGTGTAGGATTTCGCATTTTGAAAAGAAACATGGAGGTCAATTGAAATGTGCACTTTAAACCGGTGATAATGTGCGGATTATAGTAAGCATATAAATAAAAGCAAGTACTTCGATGATTTCGCGTATTTTTTTCTCAGAGCTTTTCATTCATTTCGAGAGTGAATTTGATGTTTAAATTTTGAAAAGTTTGTCTAATATTTCGTAGGTTATGGTATTGCACAATTACAAGAATAGTATGATTGTTAAAATTGAATGTCACTTAAAATCCAATCGATACTGACGATAATGCAATTTTACAACTTACTCCTCTTATTATTGCGTATAAAGTGTGAATATATATTTATTTTCGCGATTTGATCAATTTCAGACAACTGACGGATAGCGCCGCAAGAAAAGATACCGGCGGAAATATAAATAATGTAACGGATAAATTGCTAGGGTCGTTCAATGCTTTGTGGAAGACGAGAATGTCCATGCAAAACCAAGGAAAACTTTTGGCCCAATTGAAAGATTACATTAACAAGGCAGCCGATGATAAAAATCTTCAGCAGCTTCTTTCCAAGGATTGGCTCAATGCTTTACAAAAGTTGACCAACGCGCACATCGAGAATATAAAGAAATTAACGGCCATTCAGTCTGTCAAGCCAGAAGATTCACACAATGTTACAACTACGGACAAGTCTAGCAATAATGCGGAAAAGAGGAGCACAGTATCGATGAGCTCAGAGCAAGGAGTAACGGAGGGTGTTGTGCATCGTGAAAAAGTACAGCAGGTAGTTGTTGATATTAAGATAATTTGTTAAGAAGTTATGTAGAGAAGAGAAGGTTTTGTTCAAACAGTCTTTTTAGTATGTAATCTAAAAAACATTTTTTTACTTCAGCAAATATCGAGTCAAGCTGCACAGCTTAAGCAGGACATAAAAGATCAGAGTAACGTCCTTACTCAAGCTCTCAATGCATTTACATTAAAGATTGGTAGCAAAGTCAAAGACAGTACGTTAAGTCCTACTCCAAAATGGAAGATCAACATACACAGCAATGTTTCAAAACACAGCATCGCATCACGAACACGACATGTTCTGAACAGTATTAATACAGCCGAGTCGAGTAGTTCGCGATGGCGTCGTATTGATGATTTATTGACGCACATTGATCAATATCCGGACGCTAGACATTATGCGATTAAAGAAGGTGCAATCGCAATTTTGCTTAAAGCTAGGCAAAAAGCTAAAGATGAACAAATTAAAGGTATACAAATTTTCGTTTACATCGCCATTAATGAATATAATTAAAGCATAAATGTATCATCTATATTCATTTTTACTTTCTATTTCAAAAGCGTCTATACGCGAAGGTCTTGCTGTACTCGGCTACATAGATCCTCTGCCTGGGCGAGGTATCAGAATACTTTCAATTGACGGAGGTGGCATACGAGGAGTACTTGTGATAGAAATGTTAAAGAAGCTTGAAGAATTAACTGGAAAGAAAACACATGAGATGTTTGATTACATTTGTGGTGTCAGCACTGGTGCTATTCTTGCTGCTGTTTTAGGTACTTATCAAATGATAAATACCCTCGCATCTATTAGCAAAAGGAATCATAATTGCTTAATTAACCATAATAACCACACGTTATTACTTTGGCACATTGTGTATGCGTACACGGTTTATCTTGTACACGATGTACCCTAATATTAGTGATTTAAGTTTATTTTCGCATATTTCTTCATTAACAAAGGAAATAAACTCTAAAACTTATTATGTACTTACATATAGTTTGCACGAAGGATTGTGCCGGTGGTAAGTGATTAACAACAATATCATATGTACATATTTAATGACATTTATAACATTTTAAATGTGGTCTGTACGTAACGACAAATAAGTACCATGCGCCATAACAAAGTATCCGTCTATTAAAACAACAAAAAAGTATAATACAAACTTGTTACCCAAAGCAACATAACACTAAAACATTCGAATATATTCAAAATTTTAGGTGGCCACAAAAGAAAATCTTTGCATGAAATTTCCGAACTGTACAAAGAACTAAGCACTGAAGTATTTACACAGAATGCATTCAAAGGTACAAGTAGTTTAGTTTGGTCACATGCTTATTATGACACCGCTTTGTGGGAGAAACTACTGCAGGAATATATTGGCGATAAAGTTTTAATTCAAACTAGTCGTGACCCGAATGCACCAAAGGTAAGATCGCATATATTGTGAATATTACAAACTAGTGTAATACCCTACAGTAATAATTAGAAAAATGAACAAAGTAATACATTCGTATTATTTCTTTTTAGTTTTCCGCAGTATCAGCAGTTGTTAATCATGATAGAGTTATGGCATATGTCTTTAGAAATTACACCTTACCGCACAGAATACAGAGTCAATATATCGGTTCTCACAAACATAAACTGTGGGAAGCGGTCAGAGCATCGGCAGCTGCACCTAGTTATTTTGAAGAGTTTAAATACGGAGAATTTCTTCATCAGGATGGAGGTAAATTTGAATATTAAAAAAACTCGGTTTTTTATTATTACGTACATTACAACGCATAACTAATAAATGAAAAATTGTCTTAGGTATATTAGTAAATAACCCAACTGCGGTTGCATTGCATGAGGCAAAGCAATTGTGGCCAGATAGTCCAATTCAGTGTGTAGTTTCATTCGGCACTGGACGAACGCCAAATAGAGTTTGCGATAATGAAACTGTGTCTCCAAAAATTGCAGTTTCCAGTTGGATGGAAAAATTTTACAAAATTCTAGATAGCGCTACCGACACCGAAGGTAAATGATATTAATATAAGTACTATAAATCGTATACTAATGCTATGACCTGTATTAAAAGAAACCGTGAACTAAATGTGCATTGTGTTTTCAGCTGTACACACGATGCTGAATGACCTTCTACCAGACCACGTTTACTTTAGATTCAACCCGTATTTAACAGAAATGATATCAATGGTAGAAATAAGACCAGACAAGATTAATCAATTGGAACAAGATGCAAAAATGTACATACGCAGGAATGAGGACAAATTTCACAAAGCTTCTACAGCATTATGCGAAAAAAAGAAAATGCGTCAAGCAGTGATAGATTGGTTAACACTACGGAAACAATTATCTGGCTTCTAAATTGTACAATTTATCATAGAGAACTGATAGACATTCCATACGTCAATGTGTACAAATATCTATATAACTTAGATTATATGAATGTTAGATACAAAATCTGTAAAATCCACAACACCATTTTTACTATTTTTGAACGTACATTAGCATTAATGTGAAAGACATATTTGAATTATTTAAACTAATCTAGGGCACCTACGCTACACGCTAAACTACTTTACTCGTGTTGACAAATTACTCGATACATGAGTCAGCTTAATTGTGTCTGTTAATTTATTTTCTTGTACAGAAAAATTGGCAATTTCTTTGATTGTAAATGAATAGGATAAGTTTAATTCTACATACATTCAGTATATAGGGATCTGTGAACGTTACAGTTTCTATTTTTATAGTAGTGACCAAGAATTCTGACTGTGATAAGAACTTTTTAAATGGATGTCATATGATATTCAGTTGGAATGTGTACATATACAATGTCAAAAGTATTATTAAACTATATCATTAGCATTATATATACGTCTCTGGATAATGAAGTAAACCTTACTGTCACATAGTTTCCCAAATACGTAATTGTTCCCATAATATCAGTAAATCTCGAATTTATTTTTTTCACTTTCTGAGATGTGTTTCAAATTTCTTACAGTTCCCGCCAAACGGTATTTCATATGAAAAAAAATGCAATTCAATATTGGGTTGTCCTTTCAAAAAGTGTTTAAATTTATTGTATAATTTATAAAATACTGCAGACTGTATTATAATGAAATCTATATACCCAGTTAGAGATGGCGTCTTCGTAAATTGATTGGACTCTTTCACTTCCGTTTCCGACAAATCGTATAGGTACACTGAAGTTGTCAATTACTTTTATGTTTTTATATCTAATTAATCCTGGATAAAGTAGATACATTTCGCTGTTTACTTTTACGTGTAACAAAACTTGTCCTTCTTGAATTTCTATTTTAGTAAATATTATAATTATCAATGCTATTCGCACCGATTAATAATATACCTAACCTCAAGCACTCACGAAAGTCATCATAACCTTATGATATTTTAAAAACATTCTTCTTTTTCAGCACCGATTTTAAGTGAACAATGGCCAAGTCCAAGAATCATACGAATCATAACCAAAGTAAGTTTAAACAGAATGTTTTTGCAGATACTTATATATTACGTTATTGTTTGTGTATGCTTGGATATTAGACATGTCACTTTCAGCTGATACAATTTTCCATTCCATTATTGTATTTAATTTCGTGCATTTCTACATACAGTTTATAAAGAATAATAATTCTGTTTCTTCAGACAGGAAAGCCCACCGTAATGGCATTAAGAAACCTAAACGTTACAGGCACGAATCCACACTTGGCGTAAGTTTCTGTTTTGAGTTTTGAAGCGCACAACTACTTATTTCAACATTTTAAATGCTTATATGCAACCTTGTAAGGCGCAAAGTTAAAAAATACATAATAATAATTCACTTTTTCCTACAGATGGATCTGAAATTTCTACGGAATCAGCGGTTTGCAAAGAAACACAACCTTAAGCCAAAAGCACAATTGCAAAAGGCAGAAAAGCGCAAGGCTCTAAGAGAAGCTAAGAAATAGTTACATTGTAATATAATGATTAAATAAACATTAAAATCGAATTATTATATTCAGTTAATATAGGAACATCTTCCATTTTTCCATCCCAAAAGTTTTGTTAAACAAATTCATATTCATGTAGTATTAAAAATGTGTTAATATTCACATTAATTCCTAAAAATGAGAAACTACGTGCAACTAAAATTTATTTAATTCTTATTTACAAATTGTAATCAAATTATGGTCAATGCTATTCTCTTTAAACACCTGTTTAGTCAGTATTACAATATGTCAAAACAAGTATTTACTTAAAACTAATAGGATGTATTTATTATTACATAGTCACGAAACGAATGCATAAATTGGTCTATCCTAAACCATGTATTTATATAGTACTAGTTACTACAGATTCATTCTGATCCTAATAGTACACACATTGATACCGGCCCATATATACATTCACGCCACATGTTAATGCATTGAAAAGGTTAAGTTCAGTTAAACGTAACCTAACAAGCAAGTGAAAAGTCAACGAGCAATATGAATGCAAGAAGAACCGTGTAAAAAGAAAAATCGGAGTAAATAGTGCACATTAGTAAAGTACGTTGACGAATTATTTCACCACTCTCTTCACAAGCACTTCGTACACTCTCTGTTACAGTGTTTGCTTGTAGTTTCTATTTTAGATTCTCCCAAAAATGAGCAGCACGGAACTCGTTGGGTTTGGTGATCCACAAGGGATTACTGAGAATGACGAAGATAATGAAATTACAAGGATGCGGAAAAACACGTCGAAAAAGTCCGGTGGATTTCAAGCACTGGCTCTTAGCTATCCAGTGTTGAAAGGAATTTTAAGACGAGGTTATAAAGTGCCAACACCGGTTCAGAGAAAGACAATTCCAGTGGCATTGGAAGGGCGCGATGTTGTTGCCATGGCCAGGACGGGTAGCGGCAAAACAGCTTGCTTCTTAATTCCACTCTTTGAGAAATTAAAGATCCGACGAGCTAAGACCGGCGCGCGCGCTCTGATCCTGTCCCCGACGAGAGAATTGGCGGTGCAAACGATAAAGTTTATAAAAGAGTTAGGAAGATTCACCGGTTTGAAAGCCGTTGTAATATTGGGCGGCGATAGTATGGAGAATCAATTCTCCATGATACACGGTAGTCCCGACATACTTGTAGCGACGCCAGGAAGATTCTTGCACATTTGCGTCGAAATGAATCTAGACCTGAAGTCGATCGAGTATGTAGTCTTCGACGAAGCGGACAGATTATTCGAAATGGGTTTCGGCGAGCAGATTCACGAGATTGCCAATAGGCTGCCAGAATCGAGACAGACGATGTTATTCTCTGCCACGTTACCCAAAGTTTTGGTCGAATTTGCAAAAGCAGGCTTGAGCGATCCTGTACTGATACGTTTGGATGTCGAAAGCAAGTTGCCAGACGAATTGACCTTGTCCTTCATAACGTGCCGGCCGGAAGAGAAATTAGCGGTGTTGTTGTGCCTTTTGAAAAATGTTATCAAACCAGACTCGCAAACTATATTATTTGTCGCCACGATGCATCACGTAGAATATGTTCATCAGATACTAAATAAAGCGGGTATTACGAGCACATATATTTACTCCAGTTTGGATCCGTCTGCTCGTAAAATAAACGCAGCGAAATTTCAAACTCGTAAAGTTAAAGTTCTAATAGTAACGGACATTGCAGCTCGTGGAATAGATATACCGTATTTGGACAATGTTATCAATTTTAATTTTCCCGCAAAATCGAAGCTGTTCGTGCATAGGGTCGGTCGTTGTGCACGAGCTGGCTCCACTGGAACTGCGTATAGTATAGTGGGTCCGGATGAGTACGCTTATCTGTTGGATTTACATCTTTTTCTAAGTAGACCGCTAAACGTAGTTCCTCCATCCGGTGTACTGGCGCAGTCGGAGTCTGCTATTGGTAAAATGCCTCAAGCTTTGGTAGAAGGAGAATTAGCTGAACTTATATGTTGGCACGACAATTCCACTGATTTACAGAACATGGAGAAAGTGTGTAACAATGGGTACCAACAGTATATCAGGTCGAGGCCAAACGCTTCCTCTGAAAGTAACAAACGCGTTAAGGAACTACAGCTCAGTGAAGCTGGCGTATTACCACAATACTCGGATATCAATGCACCCGCTATGGATCTTTTGCACAGAATGAAAAATTATAGACCTCAAGGTACAATTTTCGAAATTGGCATGAAGGCTTCTTCGACCGATTATAAAGTGATGAAAGAAAAACGAACTCTTCACAAAGATCATATATCGAATTTTCATAGAAAAGCGGAAGAATTAAAGGATAAGAAGAAATCTGTTATCGAAGACTCTCGTAACATTAACGAACTGCCTTCTTCTAACAAAGACGATATCAATAAGGTGTTCAGCCAAGTTATAGTCCCCAAAAAGCGAAGCATAGAAGATATGTACAAGCATACCGCAAAGAAAAAGAAACGCTCCGATACACGTGATAATGAATTCTACATACCGTATTCTGCCCCGGATAAGCATACCGAAGATGGTTTAGCTGTGAATAATTTCCTGACAAATGCAAAAAATGCACAAATGGACTTAGCACCGGACAGCGAAGAAAGTCGACGGTTACAAATGCAATTGAAACATTGGGATCGTAAGAAGAAGAAAATGGTTACCAAGGACGATAACCAGAAAACCAAAAAGATTCGTACCGAGTCTGGAGCATGGATACCAGCAAGTTACAAGACAAATCGTTACACGCAATGGAAAGAAAAAAGTAAAATAGATTCCGTCGAGATGGAAAATGATAGCGACGAAGAGGCAGCAGATCTACAAAAATTACACACAACCCCGAACACGCATTGGGCACGACATAATCAGAAAGTTAAGCAGAAGATTAAAGCTAAGACAGAGTTGAAGAGACCGGAAGAAATATTGAAGTCTCGTAAGCTTATGGAACTGAAACGCAAGCGAAACGGTAGACACAAGAAGAAGGGTCATAAAAAGGGAGGGAGAAAGCGTTAACAAATATATGTACATAGATTAATCTCATTAAGATTAGAATAAAGCTTTTCTAATGTTTGTGGATTTTCTTATTATTTAACTCTTTACAAAATTTAGTATACTAAGTGTTAAATAGCGAACGATCAAATATATTCTGCATACTCCTTAAGTAAAAAAGGATTATCTGCCCTTAGAAAACTTTTTTCATCTAAACGCACCGATTGCACAAAGACATCAAAGAATTGTTTCACTTTCTTTTAACTATTTAATTTACTTCAGAACATAATACGTACCTTTAACTTCCGAGGACATAATCCTAATACAAATAACACAAGGATTTTTATATGAAATGCAAAAGATTTATTATTTGCACATTATACATTAAATTATAATAACAATAAATAGTATCTGCGTAATCTGTGGATACCGCAGAATGTCTTCTTAACACATATTAAAAGATTCTGATTTAAAAAAGATTTACGTCCTAATGAGCGATAGAACTTGTTAATAAATAGATTGCAAATAACATAAGCACAGTCTGGTTAAGTCAGCTAGAGAAACCAGGATTAGTATGCTCTATGATACATCGTCGACAATATCGTTTAACTGCACGGTACCCAACCCATGTAACTCTTGGGCATTCGCCGATGTTAAGTTGTCTCAGTCCACGCACGTAATATGCTAATGCTTCTAAACCAGCATCCGTGATGCGCTCGCAACCACAGAGCGACAACTTCTTCAAATTTGGACATCCCGTAGAAAGAGCTTCTAATGTCGCATCTCCTATATCACATTTACCTATGTCCAAAGCTCTCAAACGTGGACATCCTCGTGCCAAAGCTAATGTAGCACTGTCACTAAGCGCTTCGCAGCCACGAGCGTTCAGATATCTCAATTTATAACAATGTCTTGCTACGATAAGTAGGCCGGCATCAGAAACTCGATCGCACTTCCCAACAGAAAAGTAACGTAAGGACGGGCCAAGACGTGCTGCTAGTTCACGTACACCAAAATCGGTGACTCGAGCACAGTCGGACACAGACAGTTGACGTAGATTGCCACAATAAGAGGCAATTGCGATTAAGCTGGCGTCAGTTATACGCGCACATCGTCTCAAGTACAAACAGCTTAGATGCGGCATGCGCGAGAGTGTTACAGCCAAGCCCGAGTCATCTACAGCTTGACAATCGCTAAAGTCTAACGATTGTAACTGCAAAGCGGTTAACCGACTGCAAGCTTTCGTTATACCAATGCATCCTGTTAAGTCGAGTTCGTTCAAGTGCAAACAGCTGTCTAGAACAGCCGTTACGTTTGCATCCGTAATCCGACGGGAGTGACGTATAGTCAAGGAAGTTAAGCTTAAAAATGGCAGTTGCGCAAAAATCCCAGGAAGACCCACGGCACCTTCCACCGTAAGGCGACGAATATACGTGTGACAACCGCGCCTTGTCAAGGCGTTAAGGACACTTGTTGCATTTTGCGGATAGCGTATCTCGATATCCTTCCAGAGATTTGGATGCCACGCTATCTCCCATAGTCTTCTACAAGTCTGTGCGAGCGCGCAACGATCTCTAGTGCTGAGCCAACTGAATATCTTCAATAAGATGTTATCGTCGAGCTGGCAGAAGTTAGTTATATAGACGCGCTTCTGCGACGTCACCAGTTGGTGTCTCAGGGGAACGGTAACGATAGTCGGCGAGGACGAAGAGCGACACGCATTATTGTCAAGGGTGTGATACCCGAGATCAATTGCATCCGACGTCGGCCTGTACAAACCCACTTTTTGTACAGGATATCCAGCTCCCCTTTCGGAGCTACTCTGTTCTCCGAAACTTGAGAAGAGAAGTGGACATGATCCATCCATTCCATGCTCATTTCTACAACAATTCGATACTTCAGCTGAAGCTTACGTTATCCTTAAGCGCAAATAAAATTTCAAAACTTTATTCTCAATTGTGTGTCCTCCGTCGAAGCAAAGATAACACGGATAAACTAAAGATTTGACGTTGTGATACTCGTTGAACGGATCAATACGTAACAATTAAGAGAAATACGAGATTGTATCCACCGATCTACAGTTGTCAAAATGAGGAGATATTCGTAAAAATATAATCCTACTTAACATTGAGAATATTTAGATTTAACATTAAACACAAGGATAATCTACTTACAGTGACAATGAGAAAAGTAAGGGATTCAGTAACTGGATGTAACAATACCGAAAACTATCGGTCTATCTGTTAGTTCCTCCATTTTGATCTTACATTCTAACTCCTCGAGCAGCTGGAAGATACACAGTATCTCTTTTAAATCTCCAGTGCACATTATGGGCTTTGTTTACTCGACGAGTGTATTAATGATTGTCCGCAGAAATGTCGCGCGTCTTGCGTGGATAATAGGAAAGATAATCGTGGCGAGACCGAGATCGTAACAGATGACAGATACTCGTCACATTGCATGCGCAACTTGCTTGTCGTGACAATACCTTTTTTCTATTAAAATCTCACGTCGAGTTTCATTTCTGTCGCGCGGAATCACTTGAAATATTTCCGTACGCGTAAACGCGAGAGATATCGATATCCACGTAAACACGATTGTGCGGCTAAAAGTGTAAGAAAAAATCGATTTACGTTGCTTTTCCAAAATCTACCTGCTTTACACCCTGCACAAGTACTTGCAATGACTTACAGGGTACGTGCAATTCCTTGGTAGATACAGGTGGCTTTTAAATGCACGTAACTTTACCATTCACCGGTACAATATCCTTCCTCTGTTTTGTATCGAAGAAACTTAAATAAATCTTCCTTAATAAAAGTTGCTTAAAGAATTTAATAATTCACTTTAACGCGAGCACTCCAAATTAGTTTGATCCATTTAAATTTCGACCAAGAGTAAAGTTCCGACGAAACTTAAATAAATCTTAATCTCACGTCGAGTTTCATTTCTGTCGCGCGGAATCACTTGAAATATTACCGTACGCGTAAACGCAAGAGATATCGATATCCACGTAAACACGATTGTGCGGCTAAAAGTGTAAGAAAAAATCGATTTACGTTGCTTTTCCAAAATCTACCTGCTTTACACCCTGCACAAGTACTTGCAATAACTTACAGGGTACGTGCAATTTCTTGGTAGATACAGGTGGCTTTTAAATGCACGTAACTTTACCATTCACCGGTACAATATCCTTCCTCTGTTTTGTATCGAAGAAACTTAAATAAATCTTCCTTAATAAAAGTTGCTTAAAGAATTAAATAATTCACTTTAACGCGAGCACTCCAAATTAATTTGATCCATTTGAATTTCGACCAAGAATAAAATTCCAACAGAACCGTGATAATACCAACTGGCGATACTGATTGTGAGTACGAGAGTACTGAGTCCCAAAGGACAGTTGCTAAAATTTTGCTGTAGCAAACAATACGCACTATTGCGCCATGCGATGCGGTGCTCATTGTCAGTGGAATTGGGTAAACTTAAAATAACCGTGGAGAAAACGTCGTCATACTTAGCAACACAGGACACACGGAAAGTTGATGAAAGCAGAACGGATTACAAATGAATATCAAGTTAACGGCACATGAGGTATTTCATTTTCTGCGGAGATATCACACTTCCTTGCGCCTCCACGCACAATACCCACGTGAATCGAATTTAACCTCTAATTCGAGTATGCCACTCGACAGTGTGAAGGAGCATCGGCTTAATATGCAAAAGTATCGATTAAAGATAAAGCAAAAGCAGCAATGCGGACGTCAGTATCCTTACATGGGAAACGTGTCGTTACATGTAATGAAAACACTCATAAGTATATGAATCATTTACATTGGTCTTCTCTCAAGAGCGAAGGCCAATTCTCTACGCATAAGATACTGTTAATAAAGTCCACGATCTTTCTCTTAAATAGATCTTAGGTTGCGGCGCTCGTGGATCGGCGACTTGTCTTTATCTCTCGACAGACTGTAGCAAATATATATTTAATTGCGGCGAGGGCGTACAACGGTTGGCACAAGAGCATAGGTTCAAGTTAACTAAGTTAGATCACATCTTCGTGACGTCCGCATCATGGAAGAATCTCGGCGGACTACCAGGAGTGCTGTTAACGTTACAGACTATAGGCGCTACCGAGCTCACGATGCACGCGCCGAAAGGAAGCGTAGACTTAATCGAGGAAACAAAGAAATTTGCGGTGTTCGATACGTTAACAGTCTCGGAGGCTGACTACGTCAAGAGTCAGGTGTTTACTAATAACGTAGTAACCATCTCGTACGTACCAATCTCCAAAGCGAATGCGGATGAGCCAGAGGTCGACGCGCAAAGTAATACCGTACAATCGGAGTTTAAAGATGAGACTAATTATTTACCAAAAAGCGAAGACCGTAAGAGGACGCTCGATATGCCGTACGGAAAGAGAAAGTTATTTAAACCGGATCAACAGATAAAGAGGATTACGGATGTACTGTGTTACATATGTAAACTACGTCCTCGAGCAGGCGTTCTTTGTATGACGAAATGCGTGGAACACGGGGTAACGCCTGGTCCTGCATTGGGACAACTGAAAGCTGGCCACGATATTGTTCTCGAGAATGGAAAGACCGTGAAGAGCGAAGACGTCTGCGATCCACCAACGCCGGGATCCGTATTTCTAGGTAAGATCTTAATACATTGGAGTGACGAGACATCTCACTTGTATACATAATAAATAGACATTTAAAGAATATGTAGTAACATTTAAAAATACTTTATATGAATATAATATTAAGTGTGAATTAAAAGAGTGCATAACAGTATTTATGCATTGTATAAAGCGTTTCTGGAGTGCCCAAAAATCTGCGGGTCTTGGCAATGCACTGAACGACCAGAGTACCGTCTTTGATGTGTTAATACTGTTAAACAACGACCGCACATGTAACATCATTTTAACGTGAATAATTTGCTCCTACAGTTGTGGACTGCCCCACGATGGATTATTTGGATTCCTTTGTAAGTCAAAGTGCATTCGAGAGGCATCAATGTACAGCTTCCGACAAAACCGATGTTGCATATTGCGTGTTTCACTTCACACCTCAAAAAGTATTGAAGGACGAACGCTATCAAGCTTGGATGAATAAATTTGGACCGGACACGCAGCATATATTGCTCAATGATAGTAACACTTGTATGGGTAGCGAAGCAGTTCACAGACATCAGCGTGGGCTTCATCAGCTCCACCCAGAAATATTTCCTCTACTAGACGAGACGTATATGCGTAAAGACAATGAATCTGACGAAGCTTCGACGAACGTGAGTTTATGCTTTCGCGATAACTATCATGCGTACTTATGGTTTACTTATTTACATCTCGCTTTGATTAAAGAAAACAGAGTCTGCACAACTTCATTCTGGTACAACACTATACACTATTCAGTTACAACCAAAAAGACATATGTCCCAGCCGGAAAATATGACTCTTCATCCGGAGCTTTATCAACAACAATTTCTTCAGATAGAAGGCGTGGAAGAATCTTTAAAGGAACTTCGAGAAAATATTATCACTCGTACAAACGAATTAACTAATAAAAGTGAATACCCAAAGTTAATAATGTTAGGCACAGGTTCCAGTGTACCGAACAAACATAGAAACACAAGTGGTATACTTTTAAGGATCGACGAGCAACGTAGTATATTACTGGATTGCGGCGAAGGTACAACTGGACAAATCATACGATACTATGGACTATCCCAAGCCAATTACATTTTATCTACGATTAAGGTAGTTATTTAGAGTATTTTTTTTTAAATCACGCATATAGTTATTATCGATTTTGTTTAGGCAATTTATATCTCCCACTTACACGCCGACCATCACATCGGTCTAATCGGATTATTAAAGGAGAGAGAGATGATTACGCAAGAACCAGTGTTCTTACTTGCTCCAGAACAAATTACACCCTGGTTACAATTCTACGACAAACGTTTCCAACCTATTCTGCATCTGTTTAATTTGATTCCCAACGGTGACTTGTTGTTCGATCGATATATGGCAAAAGGTTGCGCCGAAGCAGTACATAACGATCTAGACATGTTTAAAATATCCACAACATACGTGAGACATTGTCCTTATTCCTTTGGAGTATCACTGGAATTCAATAATGGGCAAAAGATTGTATATAGGTGGGTAAAAAGAATTACTATTATCTATCTCTATCTATTTTTCGGAGTTTTACCTATGAAATAGTTATAAATTCTGATTTTTATACTCGTTTTTCAGTGGGGATACAATGCCCTCCGATAAGCTTATAGCTTTAGGCAAAAATTGCCATCTCCTTATTCATGAAGCTACTATGGAGGACGGTTATGAACTCGATGCAAGACAAAAATCTCATTCCACTATTTCCCAAGCAATTGACGTTGGTAAGCAAATGAATGCAAAGTTCACATTGCTGACGCACTTCAGTCAGCGCTATTCAAAAATGCCTCTTATAAATCAAGATAAGATAAGTAGTTTAAGTAACGTTGGTATAGCATTTGATAATATGGAAATTAGATTATCACAACTTACACTTTTACCTTTATTTTACCCAATTTTACATCTAATATTCAATGATTTTTGCGACGAGCTGAAAAAGCGTACAGATAGAAAATCCCTAAAACTAAATTGTATATAATGTACATGTTGTCTATATAAAATTGTTTGTATAACACATGTGTTCTCATTCAAAGCATTAATGAAGCGTCATCTACAGTTTGGAATTACTTAATATACGCATTAGATAAATGAAGGTGAGCACGCGAGCAGTGGCATCACAACGTGTCGATATAAAAGTACATCAAAGATCAATAGAAAATTGTTTATTACATCCTTGTTGACTATTCTTAATCTACTACGTATGAAAAAGATCAGAATTAAAAGCTGCTGATATTTATATCGAGTATATAGAATGTCAATATGTGCGATTGGTTTTACAAATCAGTCAGACCTCATTTGAGTGACAATCTGGTTAAAAAATACGTATAGTTGGCCGTTGAAACTTATCGAAAGTGCGTAAACACTTACATCTGTTAATATTATGTTCGATCCATTCCCAATACTATATCAGTCGTGTGGAACGCAAAATAAACTAAACAAAAAACGTGCACTGAAAAATCCCTCTTGTATAAGAAAAGTATAACGTGTAATCTAAATAAAATTACAAACCAGTATTGTATATGTAGGGATTCGACTATGTCAGAATATGTTTGCGTTGTCTAGAAAATAATATCAATGCCATACCTCTTGTGCATGTGAGTCCGAATTTCTGTAATTTTCCATTATCATTCTCGAGTATAATATTGCACAGAAAAAATAAAATTTGTTTCAGAGATCCTTTGGCGATACACGATATTACTTGTAATAATTACTTCACTGACAGTATGTGACATCGGTCTAACTCTTAACTGTACTCATGAGATTTACAAAGTTCCGAGTAATTAATACCTTTCATAAACAAGATCGTTTTTTTCATCTTCATTAGTAAACTATCCTGGTACGATTTACAGAAGCACTTTCTGTTCCGCAATTTAAAAGGAAATCACTCGACGCCCTGTAAACCCTATTAACACAATCGGGAGTTACGGAGTCGTAATACATTCGACCGGATCATCATCATCACTCATTAAATTAATTAATATTAATTGTAAAAATTATTTATACCCAGCTATCTAATTAATCAGTAACGATCTATATAAACGACCTCCGCAAGGCTTCCTTTTATAAAAATCTTAAAGCGATGAAATTCTTGCATGCGTATAAATTACCACAACTGTAATATAATGGTCCACTTATCGACACATACTTCACACCCATACACCTACAATTTGAAGAGAAAATGAAAACCTTAATAAATCACATTATCTGAGTAAGCCTCATCGAGTACAATCTTTGATCGATACATGTGTCGATTATACTGTGCACGGAATGCATACCAACATCGATTAATATCCTAAAAGTACAAGTGGATGATAAAAATCACGAATGAGTATGTTAATAACAATAATTACAAAGTTAAGCTTTTCCCCGTCTCTGGCGAGCTACGATTAAGTTACGTAAAAATACGTTGTAAAAAACGGATTGACGACAGTTGTATATAACCAGGAAGGAACGAATGTTAATCAGTCTTCGATTTACTGTTAGTTCGTGACGCGGAATCAGGAAATTAGAGGACCGTCAATGTGTAATACGTAGGTCGACATTGACATTAAGTACCCAGCAGGAATTATCGTGACAATTTCGAACCTGGCCCAATTTCCTGCACTCGTGTAATATGTATTGCATTACAACCTAAGCGAAAAACAGGCAGTGGATTATGTAGCTTCGAATTGTGCCGTGTTAGAACTCCCATTTGGTAGCACTCTCGTAATCTGTCTCCCCTAAACGGAGCGCTCCATTCTTGCCAGCAGTCAAGTATCGTCCATCGGTGGATTTGATGCAAATGCGAGATGGTTCGCGTAACTCTAAATAGAAACCATCTGACGGTATATCTGAGTCCACGGTTACACCTTCGCTGTCAGCATGCCAGTACTTTCCATTTTGACCTGAAGAATAAAAGGAAGAAAGCGTTAAACAAACCGGATCCTCCAAAACCATTAACACTAATTCCTACCACGACCAGTCAAAAGACCGTTCTTAAAATTTCCATTAGAATTCCCTTGTATACAACATAATTGCATCGCCTTTAAATTTCACAACTTTCTCTAAAGTATTGCAAAATCTATTATATGTATATTATAGGAAAAATCCTGAATGTTAAAGCACATGCGAGTACGTTGTACATAAAGAAATCTAATCAAAATTTTAAAAATGTTTGTTTAACCCGTCGTGGTGGGAATAGTGTTAGATTTAACACTATTTCTACCAAAGGTGCCGAAAGACACCTTCTCAAATTGTATTTTAAATTTATTTTCCAAGTTGAATCATCTTTCCTCAATCACTTCTTTCACTATTCGTATATTAGTTGTAAAATGAATTTAGAAGTGTCAGTTTCTTGCAGCTCATCCTGAACACAAAAGGACACCTCTTAACATTTTATCGCCCGGTAGCGATTCAACATTCTATGTGCTTCTCACCGGCCACAGATACAGAAAAGTTCAAAGATTATTGATTCATTCGTCGACCATATACCGTTTTCAATATTATATATCAATGTGGAGCTTATAGTATAATCTAACAATTCTATCTCCTTAATTGATAACGAAGTATCGGTTCTCATGGCAAACAATTAGTAAACTACCAGTCAATGAGTATCGGTGACAAAAAGCTGATTAATCGGCTACCGGTCGGTAAACTGTTAAGGTCCAAATAGGTATACAAGGTGTCCCATCTAACTTGACCACCTTGAATATCTCTTATTTTTAATGCTAGAAAGAAATTTGATAGACAAGAATTGTTTCATGTCAGGTGGCGAATACTCTCCCGCGAAAATTTTTTTTTTCACCGTCATACTTTTTGAGATGTCAAGGTCATCGACATTTTTTTAAATGGAACTAGATATTTTTTTTTATCGCGGAGTATTAGTAGAGGTGGAGACCTTTCCAACGACCTATTACACAATGACTTTCACTTGACCTTGAGCATGGAAAATTAAAAAATAATTGGAAATGTTATAAACGATGGAATCGTGTCAATGTTCTCCGCTACACTCAAAAATGCCATTTTTCCACTAAAATAACGAAAGCTCGCGATTAATTTCTTAATCAAACTGATAGTTGTACATGAAATTTGAAGCCTACCAGCATTTGCAAATGGACAATGTTCGTCTTGAGGAATACAAGAAACTTATTTACTAACATTAGCCTCGGCTAATAAACGTATTTAAGTCTATGGACATCATTTTGAGCAATTGTTAAAATAAATGTTTTCTGTTAAATCTTCTCATCATTTATAATATTTACAATTATTTTTAATTTTCCATGCTCAAGGTCAAGTGAAACTTATTGTGTAATAGGTCGTTGGAAAGGTCTTCACCTCTACTATCACTCAATGATAAAAAAAAATATCTAGTTCCATTTAAAAAAATGTCCATGACCTTGACATCTCAAAAAACATGACCGTGAAAATTCTTTAGTCATGAAACAGTATTCACCACCTGACAACAAACAATTCTTGTCTATAACATTTCTTTCTATCGTTAAAAATAAGAGAGATATTCAAGGTGGTCAAGTTAGGTGGGACACCCTGTATACAGAATCTCGGTAGAAATAGTGTTAATCTTCTAATTCAAGAATTTGTAACCTTTGAATTTAACAACACCCCTCTCGCATCGTTCCACGCGTATTGTCTCGTAACTGGCTTTATTGCACTCGAGTTTGGGACTGGCCACGCTCTTGGGACCAACGAATCCTTGATCACATCTCAGTACCAAGACCGGCCTGTTCATTAAATAGAAGTAGTACTTGGATACGTCCGAATCATTTCCATTTGGTGAATCCGCATTGGCGTACAGGTGTCCGGATCGTTTGGTGGCTAGAAATTTGCCGTTGTTGGCGCGCAGGGCTACTGTACCATCGTCGGATTGCCAGACTAGGTCGAATAACGCGTTCGACGAGCGTCTGTGATCTGACGCTTGAATTCCACCACCAGCCTCGAGACTCCAATAACGATCTTGCATCGTGCGCACGTACCATCGCTTCGTAACACGGTCGAACTCTAATTGGAATGTTTCGTGTCCAGATATTTCATCTTGGTTGGCGGTTACGTCCACGCCTGAAATTAAGAGCGTGGATATCTTGGTCAAGTAGCGGTTAACACGGATAAAGTAGAGTTCGTTGAGTGTTTTGCTGGTTGGTTCGTTGGTTCGTTTGCTTGGTATGAAATGTTTTGCCGTATACAGAAGTGTAATGTTTGCGTAGGAGCGGATTACACCGGCAAAGAAGTTTTGACTCTTTTTTCTCTGCTCATAAAATGAGTTTTAAGAGTATCTGTAAATATGTGTTTTAAGAGTAATATTCCAACTTCGGGTTAGCTCGAGGTTCTTTTGGATTTGAATAATAGGATTTGATTGTTTTTTTGTTCATTAGGAAGTAACTCGTTATTAATAGGTAAGATTTAATTTTGCGGAGGACGAGTATTTACTGGTGCATTGATCCATTAAAAAAATTATAACTTTGTCAATTTTTGAAATTTGAACTTCGCATTGGGTTTTAAATACTCCTAAGACGTTCAGTTATAGGGGAAAAAATAGAAACCCATTTGTAGTTTGAGGGAATCCCAGGTACAATTTAAATTTATGTACAGAGAGCATTACTAGCGCATTGATCCATTAAAAAAATTGTAACATTGTCAATTTTCGAGATTTGAACTTCGCGTTGGGCTTCAAATACTCCTAAGACGTTCAGTTACAGGGAAAAAAATAGAAACTCATTTGTAGTTCGAGGGAATCCCAGGTACAATTTAAATTTATGTACAGAGAGTATTACTAGCGCATTGACCCATTAAAAAAATTATAACTTTGTCAATTTTCGAGATTTGAACTTCGCGTTGGGTTTTAAATACTCCTAGGATCTTCAACTATAGGAAAAAAAATAATAAAAAATTGAAAAACAAGATTTTTTCCATTTCTTCTTAATGAAGAAAACAGTCAAATCCTATTATAAAAATCCAAAAGAACCTCGAGCTTTTCGAAAGTTGGGATTAGTCTTAAAATACCTCTTTATAGATACTCTTTCCAAATTAACAAGAGTCACTTTATGGACAAACAGCCTGTGGACCACTGTTATCAGATACAGTGCTGTGCTCCTTGGACACGCACCTTGCTTGACGGAAACGTATCGTTGGTTCAGAGCAGCAACGAATGAAGCCTGCGGCAACGACTCCTCCAAGGAGAAGAGCTCATCTCGAGTAACGGTGGTAGACCTTGACTTCAATACGGCTTTGCTGCCAATGGGTGCCAGATACGCTCCGTGTATGTCCCTGGAAACATTATTAATTACACCTTTTGATCCTATCTTATCTAATCTAGAAATTCGTCTTGCAGAAATTCGTCCAGGATAACTGATGGTTAAATTCGTATGGCTAATTGCACAGTTGGAAATCTTGCAGGAAGATGTTAACTCCGTCTCTTATACATTCTTTGTTACCACATGAAATAGATTCACAAGAAAAAGAGCTGGCATCACAAAATCTAACCGTTGGAAAATTAGAAAAATTCGTAAAAAAAAAAATCAAACTAATTATTATTTAAAAATGTATCCTTCAATTACTGTGCTCCTTTTAACATCGAGCTACAACATTACAAACAGCTTTTCTTAACCCGTTATTCGCCAATGTCCTATTTGTGGAACACATTTTCAAATTTGTTTACCCAATTGCAACTTCTAAACGAAATACAGCCATTAGAATAATGAACAAGTGCGGATTTACGTATTTTGCCGCTTGGGACTGATAAGTAGCTGCTGTAGTGAAAATTAGAATTTTGATAAGAAATGCATAATGCGATCTGAACATGATAATTCCTAAGTGTAACAACTTTTAACTTAACAAGCCTAATGCCGGCGTAAAATAAATTCCAAATGTAACGGAGATTTTAACCTAATGTAACTTGTCAACTTGTATAATATTGCAAAAAACCTACGTGTATTAGCTGCTATTGATTGTTTATTATATTAAATGAATTATTAAATACCACTCAGAGTGTGCCACGAGAAGGCTACACGATAGGACTTCACACTCCAGTTTTTTTTTGTGCTTTTTAATTTTTTTTCTTTTTTAAAGTTTATTTATTTATTTTATAAGTTTTATAATTTTTAGGCACGGCCGTTAAGGAAGCGACTCATGCAATCGCCATCCTGAAAACCGTTCGCGCGCGCGGTGTGTGTGTGTCCGTGTATATCCTCGATTTCGGAAAAACGGCAGAAACGATCGGGACGAAATTTGGCACAAAAATCAAGTACATTACTGTGAGTTCACAATAAGGTTTGTGAGCCGTCATCTTGAACCGGTACAAAATGGCGGCAAATTCAAGTATCGAAAAATTCATATCTTTGGTACTATTCATTGGATCCCGATAAAATTTTACACATATTTGTACACGTATACAGTGACAATTTCTGGAAATTTTCAAATTTTTTGATTGGCCGAATCAAAAATGGCGGCTAATTCAAATCTTTAGTCCAATATTCCGGCAAAACGACTGAACGGATCCGAACAAAATTTGGCATGTACATCGAGTATATACCCATTTGGTGCCACGAAATTTTATGTACCGCCATCTTCAACCGTTTCAAAATTCTGGGAAATTCAAGTATGGAAACGTGAGTTACGCGGTCGTGCCTATGGCAGGAAGCGAAGCTTTTCTGCATTCGGTAAGGCGAGCGCGAAGCGCGAGCACCCGACGATCGTGCCGACCACTAACCATCACTAATTTTTTTGTGTTTTTGAATTGCATCGTGTAATTGGTTAATATTTCTAATGTCAGAAACGGAGTAGGCTCCTCCTGCTGATTCTTCTTGATAAATTAAATACCGCAGAGCGAGTAGTCCAGCGTGAAATTCTGCAGCATAGAGACAGTCACGAGTACACGAATCCAGGAGCTTGCCGTCACGTGCAAGATACTTGTTGTTGCAAGTGTGAAGAGCGTAGTGTCCACCCTCGGAACCACCGTGATCACCTTCGTCGTGATCAGCTTGAGCAGCAGGACGAAATTCCAGAGTGAAGAGAGTGTCCTCTCCCCATGGAACTGGTGCGTCCACGTGAATCTCGTCTTGAGTGGCGCTCAAGTGGGCGAAACGTTTCCTACCAGCGGATCTCAGGTTCACCTAAAAGCATACGATAAGCATTATACAATTTATATTTGATCTATTTCTGAATAATAGTGTGACACGACCATTTATGGTAATGTTTATAATAATGCAAGTTTGCATATTGTAATATGGAGCGTTTATTATTATTTTGAAGCGGTGTAAGTCCATTTTTTAAGCAAAAATTTAACTAGTTGTAAATGAAAAGTTTAATCATATATTACACTAAATTCTGTTTTTACACGATAGATACGTTCTCCAGAAATTTTTATAAAAAAGATACGGTATCCATGTACGAGTATGTTTTTCTTACTTAAAATTATTTTAAATTAGAATTTCTTAGACTGCGTTAAATCAAATTCGTGTGAAAAGCATTCGTTTAAAAACAGAATTAGGTGTGTGTGATATGTCATTCTTTTTAAAAAATGGACTTACACCGCTTTTAAAATGAACGGTCCATATAATGAGCTTCAGAAAAATTGCTCCAATTAATTTGATAACTTTAGACTCCAGATAAATTAAGCCGACGAACGCTAAATTTACAAATGGTCAATGCTCTCTTCTGAATGTTAATTTTTTACAAATGGTCAACGCCCTTTTCTGAACGTTAATTTCTTACAATTGAATAACGTTCTCTTCCAATTTGCATAGATCATCGCTCGATGCAGCTGCACGACTGCTACAAAAATTTAACTAGTTATAAGTAAAAAAATTCACACTAAATTAATCACAAGTTACGCGATACCTAATGTTTTTCTAAAAAAAATGGACTTACACCGCTTTTAAAATAAACGGTCCGTATAATGAGCTCCAGAAAAATTGCTCCAATTAATTCGATAGCTTTAGACTTCAGATAAATTAAGCCAACGAATGCTAAATTTACAAATGGTCAATGCTCTCTTCTGAACGTTAATTTTTTACAAATGGTCAACGCCCTTTTCTGAACGTTAATTTCTTACAATTGAATAACGTTCTCTTTCAATTTGCATGGATCATCGCTCGATGCAGCTGCACGACTGCTACAAAAATTTAACTAGTTATAAATAAAAAAATTCACACTAAATTAATCACAAGTTACGTGATACCTAATGTTTTTCTAAAAAAAAAATGGACTTACACCGCTTTCAAAATAAACGGTCCACAGAAAAATTGCTCCAATCAATTCTACAGCTTTGGACTCCGTATAAATTAAACCGACGAATGCTAAATTCACAAATCGTCAACGCTCTTTTCTCAATTTTTTTACAAATGAAAGTTAATTTGTTACAATCGAACAACGCTCCTCTCCAATTTGCACGGATAATCGCTCGATGCAGCTGCACGACAGCTTCGAGAGTCCAATTGCATAAAAAAGGACGAAGAAAGAAAAAGCAGGAAGCAAGAAAAAAAAAGAGAGAGATGATAATATAACCGCGATTAAATTGGACACGACCAGTCCACACCATCGCGTACACTTACTTACACATCCACTTTTAGCTAACGGTACTTCCGTACGATCAGAAACGAAGCATTTTACCCTTCAAATAGCGGACGTACGGCTTAATGGCAACGGCACCGCGACCAGATTGCGAACTTATCGTGAGTTTATCATCTGCAAAACTCGTTCCGCCACGATCACAAATATTTTCATTCCACGTGCGCTTTGCTAATTTCGCGCGCTCGATCCGTTCAGCCTTGTCCTTCTTTTCTCTCCACAATACCTACTACATTAAAATTTGATCGCATAATCGCAGGTAAGCTCGATAAATCCATTTCTCGAATTGTGCATCGATCAATCGCCTTAATCAGAAACATTTCACGTGAGATTTAATCCTTGAAATTTAAATCTTCCGGTGGATTCGAACACGACTTCCGGTTAAGAAGAAAAGTGAAAGAGCATTCGTGGTAAAGAATTAAATAATCTAATCTATTTATGTATCTTAATTATCTTGTTAGATTACATATCATTGTATAATTATTTATCTATTTATTAAATGCGATAAATAAGTATATTATAATGATATATAATTTAACGAGATAGTTTAAGCCGATTGAATTAACTAAATGTGTGAGTGGAAAATCTTTCGTGGAACTTATTCGTCAAACAACATTCGTGGTAAATAATTAAATAATCTAATCTATTTATGTATCTTAATTATCTTATTAGATTATATATCACTATATAATTATTTATCTATACAAGATAAACAAGTATATAATGACATATAATTTAATCAAATAATTTAAGTTGATTGTCTGTGTAAAATCTTTCATGGAACTTATTTGTCAAACAGCATTCATGATAAATAATTAAATAATCTATTCTATTTATGTATCTTAATTATCTTGTTAGATTATATATCACTATATAATTATTTATCTATACAAGATAAACAAGTATATACTGATATATAATTTAACCAAATAATTTAAGTTGACTGTCTGTGTAAAATCTTTCGTAGAACTTATTCGTCAAACAGCATTCATGATGAATAATTAAATAATCTAATCTATTTATGTATCTTAATTATCTTGTTAGATTATATATCACTATATAATTATTTATCTAAATAAGATAAACAAGTATATAATGACATATAATTTAAGCCGACTGTGTGTGTAAAATCTTTCATCGAATTTATTCGTGGACGTTACTTTGCCTCGTTTATTCTCTATCGGTGGCCAAATGCAGCCTGTACTTTGGATCTAGACAAATCCTGCCGTCGTGGTATGGAGCATCGTTAAGTAATTACGGAGCGCGTCATGTGCGAAATTGTAGGCTGCCACGCTCTACTCGCTCTCGTGTAGCAGATACGGTACGCGAGCTTGGAGAAATAGCGGCACAGCATCGATGATCCGCTAACGGGCATACCGTGACACTATTTCATCCCAGTGCGACCACTATTTTTCCAGTAAGGAAGAACATCCTCGAGCTTTTTAAATCTCTCCTTGAAGTGGCCGACCACGTCGCTTACTCTTTTTCTTTTTTTCTTTCTTTGTCCAGCGATCCTTGATTGCCCTTTTTCACGAAGAGAAAGCAGAAGACCGTCTACCGTAGAAATAGAGAATACTTTATCCTAGAGAGCCCGCTATCTTTCCAGTAAGAAGGAACATCCTCGAGTTTTTAAATATCTCCCTGAAGTGGTCGCAGCAACATGTTGCTCTTACTATTTTTCTTTAGTGGATTTCAGTTACTCTTTTCCACGAAGAGAAATTACACTGTCTACTGTAGAAATTTAGAATATTCTGCTGTTATAATTACAACAATAATTATCCATACAATTATAAATTGAATTGCTGTTACTCTTTTTTTTCCCCTAGTAATTCTTGATTGCCCTTTTCTATAAAGAGAAATTAGACTGTCCACTACAGAAATTAAGAATATTCAGCTGTTATAATCACAATTACAGTTATACATATAATCATAAATATAATTGCTGTTACTCTTTTTTTCCTAGTAATTCTTGATTGCCCTTTTCTATAAAGAGAAACTACACTGTCCATTACAGAAATTGAGAATATTAAGCTGTCATAATCACAATTACAGTTATACATATAATTATAAATATAACTACTGTTACTCCTTTTATCCCTAGTAATTCTTGATTGCCCTTTTCTATAAAGAGAAACTACACTGTCCACTACAGAAATTAAGAATATTCAGCTGTTATAATCACAATTACAGTTATACATATAATCATAAATATAATTGCTGTTACTCTTTTTTTCCTAGTAATTGTTGATTGCCCTTTTCTATAAAGAGAAACTACACTGTCCATTACAGAAATTGAGAATATTAAGCTGTCATAATCACAATTACAGTTATACATATAATTATAAATATAACTACTGTTACTCCTTTTATCCCTAGTAATTCTTGATTGCCCTTTTCTATAAAGAGAAACTACACTGTCCACTACAGAAATTAAAAATATTCAGCTGTCATAATCACAATTACAGTTATACATATAATTATAAATATAATTACTGTTACTCTTTTTATCCCTAGTAATTCTTGATTGCCCTTTTCTATAAAGAGAAATTACACTGTCCATTACAGAAATTGAGAATATTCAGCTGTCATAATCACAATTACAGTTATACATATAATTATAAATATAATTACTGTTACTCTTTTTATCCCTAATAATTCTTGATTGCCCTTTTCTATAAAGAGAAATTAAACTGTCCACTACAGAACTTAAGAATATTCAGCTGTCATAATCACAAATACAGTTATACATATAATTATAAATATAATTACTGTTACTCTTTTTATCCCTAGTAATTCTTGATTGCCCTTTTCTATAAAGAGAAATTACACTGACCACTACAGAACTTAAGAATATTCAGCTGTCATAATCACAATTACAGTTATACATATAATTATAAATATAATTACTGTTACTCTTTTTATCCCTAGTAATTCTTGATTGCCCTTTTCTATAAAGAGAAATTACACTGTCCACTACAAAAATTAAGAATATTCTATATCCTAGTCCCAGACTCCAGAGGAAAAGAAAAAAGAAAAAATCCCGCGGAAAGTAGGAACGCGGCATCGAGCAAGCGATAAACAAACGAGGGTATAAAATCTAAGGATTTCGCGTGCGCCTTTTATTGGGACAACTGGTGGTACGAGACACCACGAGACATTTAATTGAGGCTTCCACGGATGGCCCCTGAGTGCTACGTCTTCGAGCTGATGACCGTAGCCATTTAATAGCCACGGCCCGTGAAGATGAAGTAACGGTAGAAAGCGGAATCCAGTGAAGGGTGATAAACGTCTCGCAGCTGACGAAAATTAATTATCAACCGCGACACGTATTCTCCCACGAGCAAGCTGGAAGACGAATCGAACCGCGAGTCGAGCACGAAAGTGACTCTTATTTCCCAATTTAAATTGGATTATCGAACGATCGTGCGGTATTGTTAACCAGGGCCGACTAAATCCATTAAATATCAGCTTTTTTCTACAGGGTTAAATATATTTTTTACAAAATATACGCAATAATAAACACATAAAAAATAATAAAATTTTGGGTAGTCTCAAGTGGGAACATTGGTACTTAATGGGTTAAGAGCAAAATGGTGTGCGTGCAAGAATAAATTTTGGTGCCACTTACAATGAAAAGGAGTATAAAAAATCCTAAAAGAAAAAAAATGGTATGGATACTCTATGACATTTTAATTGTTGAATAAAAATTATTAATATATTGGAAGTCAATTTCCATTCAAAATTATGTGAAAATTAAAATTGTTATATTTTTAATTTTATCTTTCTATCTTAAATTTTTGAATTTATCTTTTTATTAATTTTTTTTAATATCGTTTTCTTGTTTCGGAGCCCGTGCAATCCTAATCCACAAGCCAGTTTTGTTATTTTAATAGTTTTTTTTTTCTCTTCTCTTGTAAATTACTCCATAGTGATGAATGAAAAACAGAAAGATTGTCTAACAGCCAGTTTCGTTATTTTAACGTTTCTCTTTTCTTTCGTACAATTCCTCCATAATAGAAAATAGAAATATTGTCTAAATGCCAGTTTTGTTAGGTCGGTTCTGTTGTTAATCTTCAGGGATGACAAATATTTTGCATAAAACACGAAAAATTTCCAAAAACACAGAAGACACTCGAATTCTATTTGTACTACGAACAATGATGCTTCTTCACGAGGACACGTATCGAGTGCTCACGTACTCAGTTTGACTTTTATAGTAATCAACGTCCAATACACTTATAACAAGGATCACGAGCCATATCGTAAATGTGAAGTGAATATCCTGCATGTTAAACGGATTAGCTCTCGACAGCTGTCGGCCATGTGACGTGGGTGCGAGAAAATGTTCCACATTGCATAGACTGTTGCTGCACGGTGAAAGAGATATTGTAAAAAAATTGAACTGATTTAAGCCATTGCGGATACGCTGGTGAGAGCATTACTGATTGAGGAGATGCAAAGAATTGCGAAAAGAAAAAACAAAACTGTGAAACTGGTGAAACATAGTGAAACTGGCATTTAGATAATATTTCTGTTTTTCATTAATTCACTATAGAGTAATTTATAATAGAAGAGAAAAAAAAATGTTAAAATAACGAAACTGGCTTTTAGATAATTTGTCTGTTTTTCATTAATTCACCATAAAGTAATTTACAATAGAAGAGAAAAAAATATTAAAATAACGAAACTACTTTTTAGATCATTTTCCTGTTTTTCATTAATTCACTATAGAGTAACTTACAATAGAAGAGAAAAACAATATTAAAATAACGAAACTGGCTTTTAGATAATTGTTCTGTTTTTCATTAATTCACCATAAAGTAATTTACAATAGAAGAGAAAAAAATATTAAAATAACGAAACTGGCTTTTGGATAATTTCTCTGTTTACAATTCATTATGAAGGAAATTTGTAATCAAAAAAAAAAAAAATGCAAAACAAAGAAAAAAAATAGTACATGAATTACGATTGGAAGTTAAAATTCGATTGAAAATATCCCATCGTAAAGACAATGCCTCTTTAAGTCTTCTCGTACTCCAAGCATTAAAAAGCACGCCCGAGAATTCCAGTGGACGCACGAGAGACCATTCATTCTAGGCTGAATTAAATTACCCGTCTCAAAGCTCATAAAATTCCATCAAACAATATAACCCCGTTGCGTCCATTCCAAGACTAATTATATTCGCAATGGCAGCGCACCAATTACAGAGACCGCTAATCTCACCGGAAGCAAAGTTGCGAAATCTCTTCTTTTTTTTCCGTAACTCTCCGCTTCGTAGACGGTGAAAACTGTTCTCATCTTAAATTTAATGCCGCAGGTCAGGATTTTCGTAAAAGCTTCAATATTTACTTTTCGTAAAACGGCCTCGACCCCTTGGTATATGCACTCCTATGAGCCCAATCTAAATTTAATTTCTTCAGATAATCACAATTTAAATATATATATGTAGAGAAAATATTTTAATTATCCGAAGCTGGAAATTAAATATATTCGTTTATTATAAAATAAACGGCTCATTTAATGGTCCGAGAAAGTAAACATTTTTTTCAAATTCGTAGACACGATATTTTTCTATTAATATTTTATATATATATTATAAAAAGAAAAATATCGTGTCTACGAATTTGAAAAAATGTATACTTTCTCGGACCATTAAATGAGTCGTTTATTTTGAAAGTGGCCTAAGTGCATTTTTTAAAAAAAATAAGATATCACATAATTCGTGAATAATTTAGTGCAATAACTTAATCTTATGTGATATCTCATTTTTTTAAAACAATACACTTAGGCCACTTTCAAAATAAACGGCTCGGATAATTGAATTCATTGAAATATAAAAAAATCCAAGAATGGCTTTAAATTTTCTTCATTATCGGATTAATTAGACGTTGAATTTCCCCACGAGCATAATTGCATTTGGCAAATGCAAATTGCGCGAGGTAATGTCTCTGGAACGAGACTGATGTAAATTCAGGTACAGTCTATAGGTATAGAACCTAAGCTGGCAACAACGGCACCGGCATGACTCATAATCACGCTCGTGTGATGCACAATTGGTGTCTCCATGAATTACCTGCGGTCTAGCAGCGAGATGCACAAGCCAGTATTCTGCCTCGCCTGGAGCCTTCGCGATGCACTTCAGCTCGTCCTGACTGGATCCTATGAAATAGCCCCGCTGTATATTCTTGAAGGCCCATCGACCGCTTCCTGAAATTGATAGAGATCAAGAACCGCTCGCAAATGTACCGTATAATTTAAAACCAAAAACGAAAAAAGATCCTTCTCTATTTTTTCCACGCTCCAAATATGCTTGAACACCACTTTAAAAAATTATTTTGAAAGAATCGCATAATCGTATGATGCTCTCCTTTATTTGTTTTTTAACACTATTTCTACCACTATTTCTCAAACTGTATTTGAAATTTATTTTCCAAGTTGAAGCATCTTTCCTCAATCACTTCTTTCGCCATTCGTATATTAGTTGTTAAATTAATTTATAAGTATCATTTTCCTGCAACTCATCCTGGACACAAAAAAACGCCTCTTGGCCGAAATAGGTACATACAAAATCCCGGTAGAAATAGTGTCGACAGTAGAAATATTGAAGAATTTTTTCAAAATATGTACTTTCATCGAGAGATACTACATTTTATCCTGATTTTTAGTGACTACTCCAAAGTTGAACAAATGAAAGGTTTGGAATTAAATGGAATAGTGCTCTGGAAGAGAAAATAATAATAATGTGAAACATTTTATACATCTTTTACTGCAAGGAAGTATGCAATTCTAAGCTCCTGGGCAAATGCGAATAATTCCGGGTCTGATGCAAAAGGACGATTAAGTATTTCCAACCGGATTGATTTCTCTCACCGTCGGAAGCAAGCTGGATTTGAAAGGCACATCCCGGATCGGAGGGATCTTCCGCCTCGCATGTTACATTCCCGAACTGATCTACCGCTAGGTACCGGTCCAAGTGAGAGCGCAGGAAGACCTGATGCTCGCTTCCTTCCAACGTCCACAATTGTTTCTTCTTCAAACTGGATCCATTGGCATTGATCTTGAAGCCGAAGGTCTCGGCGGTCAGGTACTTGAATTTACCGTTAATCAGTCCGACCTGAGAACGAAACGAAGTTTTTTCACTGATCCGTGAAAAAATCACATTCAGATAAATTGCCTAACACCTATCAGCCTCGATCAATAGTAGCTCCGTACCAGTAGTAACAATACTGGTAGACTTCGTGTAATGGAAGCTCTTTAACACTAGATTTACCGAACATTTTTTATAAACACGATTTCATATTTAAACCAGTCAAATTGACTGGTTTCGGTAGATCTAGTGTTAAACCGTTCTTACGAGATTGCATTTCCCGAATTTATCGTTTCCGCTCGTTAAACCCAGCTAGACAGACACTCCGCTTTAATAATAACATAATTGATTAAATTATCCACGAAATTTGACGATACATTTATGAAGAACGTCGAAAATTGAGAGAAAGCGCGTTCGAATTGCGCGCCGTTAACTACAGGGTCACGTGGTCAAGTGGTCACGTGATCGCGCATGCGCGTCAATTACGAATTCATATTTCGCGCATGTCACGTGACCCGCTCTATCTTCGCGCGGCGTCCTTGCCTCGACGCGCACGATTGTCCTTAGAAAAAGCAAATCTACAAGGAACAATGCAATTCGCGTGAATTGCAAATTCGTAATTAACATTGTCAACATTAGCACTAGAACTACATGTCTATAAAAATGAGTGGATAACAAAAGAAGTTTCTATATGAAAAAAAAAGCAAAAAAAAAGTAGTTCTAATGTTAAAGAGAAATGCTTGTGAAGAATTTTAATGCGACCGGTCATTTTAACCGGTACTTTCGGCGTTGAGAAACGAGAATATCGGAGAAACGATTAAATTGGCGTGAATTCGCGCGCCACTACGATAATATATTGAGCGCATACCGTCCATCCCGTTCGGTCGACTCCGTTCTCCGATCCTACGCACTCCGCACCGTTGGTCTGCATCGTATTTGGAGAAAGAGAGAGGGAGAGAGAAAAGAGGAAGAATGAGAGAAGGAAAGAGGAAAAGAGAGAGAGAGAGAGCCCGACAGGTATCGGGTTTTATTCTTTATCAGCACGAATCCTGGGTACGCCGACTGGGGTTGCCTGTGAAAAAGAGAGACCGGATATTAAAAGGTGGTGAACTTCGAGAAGATCTCGCGAGAATTGCAAAACACACGGTGCCAATAATCGAGGCGAGGAAACTTTTCAGTGACAACTAACATTTTAGTCAGCTAAAACCCTAGATGACCCTAGAAATCAAGCAGTATTTACTTTCCAAGCTTTCTCTTTATTGTTCCATCCAATGCGAAGAAAATTATTTTTCCTGGTAATTGTGATATAGCGTGCAAGTCCTCGAACTGTCTCTTTGATCGTCAAACGGTTAAATAAGTTGAAATATTAAATAAATTCTTTCTTATCACAGCCATGTTTGTTTTGGTGAAAAAGCCTCAATTGCCCACCTCTGCTTTAACATAATTTCTGCAATAATTGATACGTAAAGTAGCTACATATGAAAGTTACAGGACCAGTAGGAAGATTTGAGCTTTCGTTTCAGTCACCTCCGTTTCGAGGAAAAGTGATTTCTAAGGCAAGTTAACTTGGCAAGTAAATACTGCTTGATTTCTAGGGTCATTTAGGGTCCCTCTTAAGAGGGACCGTAAAAGCTAGAAGCCAACATTTTAGTCAGCTAAAACCCTAGATGACCCTAAAAATCAAGCAGTATTTACTTTCCAAGCTTTCTCTTTATTGTTCCATCCAATGCGAAGAAAATTATTTTTTCTGGTAATTGTGATATAGCGTGCGAGTCCTCGAACTGTCTCTTTGATTGTCAAACGGTTAAATAAGTGGAATATTAAATAAATTCTTTCTTATCACAGCCATGTTTGTTTCGGTGAAAAAGCCTCAATTGCCCACCTCTGCTTTAAACATAATTTCTGCAATAATTGATACGTAAAGTAGCTACATATGAAAGTTACAGGACCAGTAGGATGGTTTGAGCTTTCGTTTCAGTCACCTCCGTTTCGAGGTAAAGTGATTTCTAAGGCAAGTTAACTTGGAAAGTAAATACTGCTTGATTTCTAGGGTTTTAGCTGACTAAAATGTTGGGTTCTAGCTGGTACGGCTCACTCTTAAGCTCCACTCGCATCCTCTACGTGGTTACAACTAGGTTACACATTATGATGTTCTAGGAAAGGCGAGAGAGGCGACGACTCGCACGTTCCCATCCGTACCACTTTTGCATAAAATTCCGGAATACCGATAGCACTGCTCGCTCAGTTTCCTCGTTCGTTGACCCAATCGATCCTCCTCCCCCTTCTATATAGCGTACAATCCTATATAATAGCGAATTGAAGGTTATGGGGAAGGGAATTCGATGTATGTGTATCGCGTAGAATCGAATGTCGCCAATAAAAGTGCGCGCGCATCCGTCACATTCTCCATTTCGAGATGGCATTTTT
Organism: Tiphia femorata; assembly: GCA_944319695.1. Classification (NCBI taxonomy): domain Eukaryota; kingdom Metazoa; phylum Arthropoda; class Insecta; order Hymenoptera; family Tiphiidae; genus Tiphia; species Tiphia femorata. Next base: position 8,555,629 of record OX090899.1, read on the forward strand.
TATTGTGTGCGTTGTTCGTGTCGTGTCATGCGCGTGTGTGTGTATGGAAAAAGCTTGAATGTTTGACACGGACAAACGCTCGGATTAAATTCAAAATACAATGCTATTCTCACTTACACTCTCTCCAAAGCAATATGTAAATGCAAAAGCGAATAAACCGAGTAAGAATAAAAACTGCTTGAGAATCGAATCAAAAATTAATCTCGTAAATTCTATTTTCACTATATCGAAGCGTCCTCGCGCGGTTGACAACCCTAACCCTCTTAATCTTTACAGGACCGTGATTTGTTGAGATTTATTACCTGTAGAAAATTCAAAACTGTTGTGTCTATATCTTGTATGTAACCAGTGCTGTGATTGCTAGTACAATTGTACCAGATTTAGTATATCTTGACTCAACTACTAGCGCGCTAGTACTCTTCTAGAAAATCTAGTAACGTAGATTTACATCAAAACCAAGCGCCTTGTAAACAAAACTTTGCACAATTTCCCGTATGTTCACTGTTTATCGCGAAGAAAACAATCTCTACAAATAACATAAAATTCCCCTTTTCTCTAAATCCTTAAAAAAAAAACCTGGAAATCCGCTTGAATTTCATTAATTCTCGCGTTCAAATTTGCTTTTCGTTTATCCTTCATATTTATCAAAATGTCCATAGATATAGTCTTATTTCATTTTTACTCTCCAACAGTAAAGCATTGTGAAACTCTCGTTCGAAACTCCCGCCATTTAGATGCACGTTAATTTATACATATACAGTAAGACCTGTTTTTATGCGGTCCTTCTTTGTGCGGTTTTTTTTATGCGATTTTTCCATTTACCGCATAAAAAAAGTTTTTTTAAAATGTGTTGCAAACGAAAACCTTATGAATTTACGCGATATTTTTTTTGTATGCGATTTCTTTTATGCGGTCCCTATCCCCCGCACAAAAACAGGTTTTACTGTAGTACATTTTCGAACAATAATTCTGCGGCAGCACTGTATGCAACCTAGGACGGAATTCATAGACATGTCTTGAGTTTTAAGGCGGTCTTGAAGTTATCTGTAGATGTTGCGTAGCAAATAAAACGATTCGTACAGCATCTGAAGATGAACTGAAGATCGTCTTGAAACTCGAGACACATCTATGAATACCGTCCCTATACACTTGACAAATCGATTAACTCCACTTTATAAATTTTTCATAAATTTAAGCATCCAAGCACTTGATCAACTCCCTACTTTTGTTGATATTTGTAACATAATTTTGAACATAATTTATGGAGTTAATCGATTCGCGCACTGAACTCATATAGACTTTCCGGCCACTTAAAGGTTAAATGTATCTCCTTGCGATCTCGTAGGTGGAAAAAGATAAAAATCGAAGTTCGACGATAATCTATCCCCCAACGAGATAAAACGAGATCCCTGAAATACAGGTTAAAACCGCGCCAGAGATCCTGCATTACGTAAAAGCGTGTTACGTCTACGAGTTAATCTTGCGCTACTTACCGGATCTCCTACCCTAACGAGATCCTCGTAACGGAAAAGATTTACAAGAGCGGTTTGCTCGTCGACGAAACAAGGGGGACGAGTGGCCACGGATCCATGACGATGGCAACGCAGCCGGAGAAATTATTACCGGCCTAATGATAGACTTCGATGTAACGAGAGTACGAACGACAATTCTCGACGATCTAACTGCGAATTCTACTCCAACCTATCCTATCCTCTCCTCTCCGGTAGAGCCTCTGTAGTCCCTCTTCGGTAACCGTTCTACGTCTCGAACGATCGTCTTCCGCTCTACGCATTCGCAGATCTACCTTCGACGTTGTAGAACGTGCTTGCAGAACCCGAAGGCAGACAATAGGTGGACTCTAACGAACGGGAGGTTCGTTCGAAGGACGAGAGACTGTGGGAGGAGGCGTGGAGAGAGAGAATGAGAGAGAAAGAGAGAGATAAAGAGAAAACGAGAGAGAGAAGAGAGAGAACGAGAGAGATAAAGAGAAAACGAGAGCGAGCGAGAGAGAGAGAGAGAGAGAGAGAGAGAGAGAGAGAGAGAGAGAGAGAGAGAAAGGAAGAGAGAAAGAAGAACGTGGAAAGGGTGGAGGTGTGGAGTGGAGCGCGAAGGGAGAGAGCAGAGTACCGCTGATTCCGTTGAAGAGGGAAGATGTTGGTGGGACAAGAGGAAACGAAGGAACCTTCTCTACCGTTCGCGTACCCCTGTGCGCTACGTGTGTAGCACGGCTCGCAGCAGATATTGATCCTTGGAGGCTTTAGCTCCCCGCTATTGAGAGACGTCGTAGTCCGATGAGGGAGGACTCTTTCTCTTTTTCTGTCTCTCTCTCTCTCTTTCTCTCTCAACGTGGCCATTTTTGATATCCTGTCACGTGCGAACCCTCTCCTCCTACCCAACAGTCGCAGAGACACAAATGTGCGAGAGAAATAAAATTTGAGTCTCGTGAATTTTTTTTTCCACTCGTTGGAACTGCTCCGCGGATATGACAAGTGCTAAATATAGATGCGTATTTCGCCAGGCTATCCGGAAATGGCGTTGATAAGGATAAGGAAAGGTCAGCAGGATGAACGGTTAGCGCAAAGCTTGAAGATGATGCGTTAAATGTTGTTAGGTTAAATCTGTGGTATGAAAATTCTTGGGTTAATTTGGATTATGAGAATTGTTGGATTAATTTTGATTATGAGAATTTCCTTTTCTTTTTTTTTTTAGGTAAGGACGTGAAGGGTAAGTGACTCCTTCTAAAAGTTATTCTTTTCGGACTTCCACTGGAAAAACATGATGAATGAAATTTGGAGTAGAAATTTTAAAAATTCCTTTGACTTTCTTACGAGATTAATTAAAAAACAAATTACAGGTGACTCCACTGTAAGTGGACTATGGACCAAGTTAAATAAAAATTCCGTGCATCAATACCCAAACCTACCAATGAGCAAAATTGAAGATTCATTTAATCGCTCGTTAACGGATTCGAAATAATTTAAACGGCGACTGACAATCGGAGCATGCAAGGCTTCTCGAGAATGATTAATTACTAGATCGCTGTAAGTATGCTTAAAATACGATAATTGGTGGATGTGGAACTAGCACGGTTAAAGGAGAGATTATTCGGCAGGTGTATTAGATTCTCTCAGATGAGAGACGTTGCACCGGAAAAAAATAACTATGACGATAACTCGAGATTATAGTAAAACCTACACGCGATTCTCTGTTGTTGGAGGGAGTGAGAGACATTTGTTCGGCGCAATCGTTCAATTCTACGTGTAATTGCATTCTAGATTGACTGAACGTTGTGCGACACCAGCACGAAAGGGCAGCTGAAATTTATGAGGTTAGCGCAGGTATTTACCCACGACCGTGATGACCCTGAACTGTGCATATAATGGCCACGATTTTCTGAGAATCCCCCGTGCACACGCTCCGTTGCGTATTCTTTTCTCACTGTTCTTTAGAAATCGCTCTGTGTTGTCTCAAACACTAACCTACCTTACAAGTAAACCCCCCTTGGTGTCTCACGTGCACCTCACTCCCTCGCACGAGAAGTCGTCTTATCGACGGATTTACCAATGTCACTGCCATTCTCTGGACAAAACCGTTATTAGCGCATGCAGCGCCTCGCCGATTATCTTTCCAACCACCGCGTCGAGAGAGCAATGCATATCGCGAGTCGTCGAAATGAAAAAGAGAAAAACGATACCGTGCAAGACAAAAGGCACTTATCAGGAGCTAAATAAGAAGAAAGTTCAAGCGGTAAAATTTGTCAGGGTACAACGATACAGTGGATGTTTAAAAATAATCTTATCGTCTCGGTTGATCTTAAATTGAGATTCTATAAAATTTGCTAAACTGTGTAATTTTGTAAATATTTAATAACTCGTTTTATTGTTGTTGATAGTGAATGGAATTTTGTCTTGTAATTGCAGATACTACATTAACACGTTAACAGGAAGCTATGACGAAGGTGACAACGAAGAGGTGTAAATCTGTGTGCCACAGTCTATTCACCAAAGTATTGCTCTACGCGTGTCTGCCAAGCACTTCCGGCGTGGGGCGATGACAGTTCGTGGACGCACGCTCTGTAAGGTATCGACGATAATGCCAACGCGTTTCTAAAGCACAGCCTGAATAGTTATATCTTTTCGCAGTACCTATGGAGAAGAGTGAAACAGAAGAACCTTATGAAAAGCAACGTAGAGAAAAAACGAACCATTCAGGAATTATGCACAAAAGTATCAGGTGAAAGACACCGTGAAGTATGACTTCTTGCAAAATAACATCAACACGAAGATAAGCGACAAATTTATTTCAAATTCGATCGGTCGTATCGCAAACATTTATCACGAATTTTCGAGTGACTCGATAAAACGAATGCGAGTTTCGTCTGCACAGTTCTTTTCTCATTTCTCTTTTCTTCTTTTCGCACGGGAAGGACAAAGTCTGCGGTGTTTTTTTTTTTAAGTTGACGAGGAAGTAGCGGAAAGTTCCTATTAGCCAATGCCAATGTACCAAATCTATACTGAAAAAATACAATAAACGATATTACCGAACTGAAGTGAATTTTCGCGAACGCGAGCGATGTAACGTAGCGAGTAGGAAAAATTGCAAAAAAAAACGTATAGACGAACGGAAGGACAAAGTCTGCGGTTTTTTCTTTTTTTTTTTTGAAGTCGACGAAGAAGTAGCGGAAAGTCCCTATTAGCCAATGCCAATGTATCAATCTATACTGTAAAAATACAATAAACAGTATTACCGAACTGAAGTGAAGTTTCGCGAACGCGAGCGATGTAACGTAGCGAGTAGGAAAAATTGCAAGAAAAAAACCTACAGACGATAAAGGAAGGACGAAGTCTGCGGTACTCGTAAGGTGTCTTGCAGAACGCTTGTCAATACCGTGGAGAGGGCCCTTTCCGCCGCCCTTACGTTTCGGCCGGCCCCACCCAATAGACCCACAAGTTTCGATCAACTGAGTCAGAGAGCCAACAACACCACCCCATGGACAACCGTCAAAATAAACCCACCCTCGCAATGCATCCCTCCTGCGAGGCACGACGAAAATAGAATGGCCCGTGGTACGTCTGCGGAGTCCTAACGGCAACAGTTTTCTCGCCAGCCAACAATGAACGTGGCATGGACAAACACGCACCTCTCTATGAAAACCGACCCTGACCCTGAGAAGTTCCCCGAACTCTCGTGTCCTCGCGTTATTTAACGACCTAGGAGACCGGTGCACCCGATTATTTCCAACACACTCGAAAGATACATTATCCAAAGTGTCTAATCAGAATCCAGGAGGACTACCGCAAAAATTCTCGACAAGCCTGATACACGTACTTGTCAGATAATTTTCTCCCAATTTACAATTTATTTTTATCACCACCACTCCACCTTCTCTGTTCTCTATCTACCAAAGAAGAAACAAGTAGAAGCTCGATGATACTTGCGATATGGAAAAGTGTGAAAGGAGCTTCCGGATTTAGGACTTACCTCGCGTTTTTCGCACAATTGACAAGTGTCTTCGCGTTTCGACCTTTTGCACACGCTTGTACCGAGAGGTGATGGATAAAGGAGAGAGAGGATGGAAATGTGGCGTTGGAAGAGGTGATTTTACGGTGGCACTTCGCGGATTTACGCAAACGAACGGTTCGACACTCCTGACACAACTGAAATCCGGCAACTGGCTGACTCCGTTGTTGGAACGTTGCCTATAGCGTTCTCGGGCCGACTCCGGGCCTCGCTAACAAGAGGCGGGGGTACCTGGTAAGATCTGCGGTGGGGAGAAGGGTAGAACTGGAGTATAGTGGGGAATGCCAGGGACAAAATGCATCGAACTGCCGACGGTTAGATTTCTAAGGGGCGCTGAACTTTCCGGGCCGCTATCTGTGAGCGGTCAGTCCCGATGGTAACAATGTTTCAATGCTTCAACATATAGTCTACCATTATGCGTACGCGCTTTACTCTCTTTAGGTAAAACGAACTCGATCCGGTACGAACTTCCTCGTTGTACAGTCCTTAACAGAGTTCTTCTCACTGTAGTGATGGGCTAAACGGTTATTTTTTCTAAACGGTTATCATAGTTATTGTTACTTCAAAATAACGAGTTATTTAAACAGTTATTCGGTTAAACGCGGTTACTTTCAATTCTTCATAATACTGAAATTAAATAGAACCATGTAATTTATATAAATATCATTCCCTTTTAGAAACAGATATACATCAGTTAACATGTTTTTAAACATTTATTTTAAATGTATGAAACATTAATATACATGTATACGCGGATTTATCTATAGTATACGTGACATAACCTAGCCCTTAGGTTATCGTGGAATCAATTTCACGAGTTTTAGCAATTAACCAATCGCAATCGGCTCCTCTCCTTACATTCAGCTTTCATTTAGGGTTGTGTTCCAATATTTACTGTCAGTATTGAAAATCTACAGTTCACGTTACGTATGCTACAAATATTATTGCTTTTATAAGAAAAATTGTGATTTTATGAAAATAACCGTTTAGTCCGTTAACCGTTATTTTTTAAATTTGATTAACTGTTACTAAAGTTATTTTTCGATAACGGTTTATTAAATAACAGATAACGAGATAACGCCCATCCCTACTTCTCAGCATCCTGGAACAGAATGGAGAAGAGTGCTTTTGCAAAAGGCCGATGAACTTTATTTCCTTGGTGATTTTAGAATTTTTGAATACTTCCATGTAAACTATTCCACGGAGAGTAATCCAGAATGATCTGCTGGAGAAATTCGACTCGTCGCTCTTAATGCGTGGAATTTTACTTTGGTGGTAAGTGGTGGTTTTTATAATGTGATTTTTTTTTATAATTGAAATTGAGGTCATGATCGATACGATTTAATGGATGTCCAAGGCAATTCTTCGGACGTCCTGTTGATATCGTTGCGTCGTAGAATTTTGAAATAATGATTATTCAGCGTGAAATGTTTTTGTGGTAGTGTAATTGCATTATGTGATACTTCATACGTCAGTGTTCCCGGTAAAGTCATCAGAAATTACGTATATGTGTCACATTGTGTTAACATTGTGCTGCACTTTACTTATCCTTCTGACTATAATATGTACAGTCGGTATGAGAATTTTGCAGTTTGCAAACTATAGTCCGAAAAAATTTGACTTGTCTATAAGAACGTATGAGACTCGATGGACTAAGTAAATTGTGTTGCACAAATGGCAAAGAGAGTAAATTAAATATTATACGTGCTGATGGTTTAAAGTGCGCAATTGAATTATGAGTTTTTATATCCTTTTTTATCTGTTAAATTCGAGTAACAAATGGCAACTACACACGAAAATAGTGTCCGCCTATTTGCCGGTAATTAGCGGTAGCCGTCGAAAGAAAATTGTTTTCGCTTTATAAGGAATTTATATTGGTATGAAGGCCGTCCATCGTAAAAAGATGCTCCGATCAGGGGAGGAAGCACAGGACTCCAGACCAATTAAGAAAGATCGCTAATTAGATGAGTAACCATACCTTAATTTGATTTGGCTGGAGGAGCGAAAATTTTTTGGACCGTGTCTAATGAGATCGTGCGGGGTTTGTCCATTCTTAACCACCGGAAATGCTGTATATTCGAATGTGCGAATTTTTTTGTTAGCTACTCCATTACAGTTATCACATTATTGCTGTGTTGCACATTATATAGACAGAATTCCATATTCTTTCGTCATGAAAGCTCGCTACGAAGCTTCTCGGCTGAAAAACAGGAAGAAAGCAGGAAATCGGTATATCAGTGCGCGCAGATTAGATTGTTATCGCCAAAAAAAAAAGTAATTGCTACTTTAAAAATATTTTTTCGTATCACAAGTCGTCTCTGTCGCAGCATGAAAATTATAAGCGTTATAAGTATCATTAGTTTCGTAAACTACTAACTGTTCTATGTGAATCGGAGTTACTCTTGGAGAATCCCTTAAAGTAGGCAACATTATCCAAATTTTAGACTGTCTACGTTGTGCGTCGTTCATTCGCTAGGGCGCAGCACAATATTGTGATCCCAATGCTAAGTTAGCATTACAGAAATTCGATGTGTATTGATGTGTTTCGTAAAAAACAATACGTAATACATTTATTGAAGTTTCACGAAGGCTTCGATTAACAAAATTCAAAGTATGACTTGTAGCAACTTGAAGATAATAAAAGCAATTTTTTCAATACAGTGTTTTGGAATGTAAATGTTACATTATTATAATTGCATCGTGTGCACGTTAAAATTTGCAGAGTGCATGCAGTAACAAATGCTGTACGTTACAAGATTTATTTTTGCCTGTAACACGAATAGACGCGAAAACACGAAGTTCGCTGACCGTTCAAGAAAAGCCTGAATCGGAGCCAAGCGGATTAGACCGTGACCGTGACCATGACCGTAACAAAGTCTTTGTATAGCAGCTATTGCTATTTCGTATACGTGGACAAAAGAACCGTAAAATAATTATTTTACGGTCACTCTAAATTGTATAATTTCCAGGTTCACCACATACACATTTTTTTCAACGCATCTTTCATTGAATTATCCAATAAAATTACGATAATTATTACGATAAGTTTAAACGGCAATTAACGTTATGCCGACGACGGAGAATTTTAATGCTTACGATATTGTTTAGATACGAAGGCAAAAATTTGACTTTCATTTGAAGAAGTGCAGATTTAAAAATAAAGGGAGGCACATGTTCGAAGTACTATAAATACATTACTCCGGACGATAATAGTATAAAACGTATATTTGATATACAATACCTTTGTTTACGTTTACAACATACATACTGCTTTATGTATAAGTATTGGCACAAGTTATAGCTGTAATCGCACAAGGGTCATGATTTTTAACTAGAGGAAATTATGGGTACATTATTTAACTACTCTGCAATAAAACTATTGATCACGAGGATATAATATATGCATATTATTTAATGTAATTGCAATTCAGCTTGTGAGAAAATCTTATGATTAGCACAGAGCTACTTTGAATAAATGAAAATGCATAATTGTAGTTTGAACACAGAAGCAATTGTGATAAAGCTCACTAAATGCAATAACTGCTAAATTTATGTGATACTATTCATGACCCAATTTTACATGTTTCACTCGTACTTTACAGTATTTCAGAATGTAATTATTAATTGACTGATTATGCTGAAACGCGGATAACAATAATTCTGGATTATTTCTGGTCATATTACTCTGTTTTTATGAAATATATACATTATCGTTATATCAGTCATTTGGATATTGCCGTTAAAAATGTTAGAATTACCGTGACAAAAAATTGCCACCATCATTGTACAACGCTATTTAAATGAAATCTTTCTCATTCTTAGTAGTCAAAAATGATTGTTCCGACCCATAGATATAATTGAATTCTCTTTTTATGTATTTTCCATTTGTTATTCGTCTTGTGTTAATTACCCATTATGTTAGATTTATACCTGAGCCTAGTGTTATTTATGCCAGCACGGGCTACAGAATGTGAATAATAAGTACTTCTGAATAATATTATAGCTCATAACATTTGGTTCTTCGATATTTGTATTGTGAAATTAAAAGACAGAGAGAACGTAGCTGCCATTTCTGTTCTATGTTACTCGTGGAAGCAAATATTTCATTGACATATATCGTGATTCCTATACATCTTTTAAAATTATATTTCGTCGACGAACTAGTGAAAGAATTAGTACATTACGGTGAAAGATTCGATATATTGTTTCGGTGTTAGCATATGTGAATATACACAAATCTCTATTTTACAACTACCATTTAACTGACAGTTCTTAAGTAGGTTCTTTATTTTCAATGTGTAAATAGTTCTTGGTCGTTTTCGCATATAAAGTTATTCATAAAATGTTCTCACAGAATATATAGCACTCTACATTTAGCAAGACAAGTGTGTTGCGTACTTGGTAATCATTTGGTATTCGCTTGTACTACTAAGGGGATTTGAAAAACATTTATTGCTACCTAAGTGGGTTGCATGATTATCAAAAAAGAAAAAGAGAGAAGTGAATACTAAATAAATACCAACATCGTCGTTTTTTCTTATTATATACGAGGTGTATATATAAATACATATGTATATGTAGCAATACTGTATGTATGTGTGTATATATAAATATATATATGTATATATATATTTATTTCTTATGGCATCACTGACCACATACAAGGATCTTGAAGGGGTTGTCAAAGTCTCCCGACATATTCCATCTCTTTTCAGAATTACAGATGGTAAGGCAAGAAATCCAAGGTTTCTTTCATTTCCATTACATATGGAATAAAGTACAATTTATTCTTTCCAATCTTTCTTGATCTCAAACGACCACTCCCATTTAAGGTGTTCGTGCTTATCGTCATCTGTAAAAAGTGAACTAACACTGTACGAGCCACGTGCCAGTGGACCGGCCGGTGCATCCTCGGCAGGGGTGGTGTAAGATTGAATTTCCGTTTTCGGAGGATACGATCCCACCATGTGTGTCATTTTGTCAACTAAAACAAAAAGTTTTCGGAGTATGTAACATCCTTACTTTCTTTCATACATCTTTCATTACAATATATGATTACCTGTAACACCTATCGTCCGCGAGAAGCATTAAAGATAGAAAAGTCATTGAACTCTTTGTGGAATATTAAAAAGAAAATATGTTAGCGCACATACCAGGCATACCGAGGCGGAAAGTCTTCTGAACGTATTTCAATCCGTGAACGATTTCGCGTTGCACGATAAAATCAATTCTAATTTTGTAGCTGACGCCCTCCTTGATGACAAAGGTTTGCTTTTTCAACTGTGACAAGTCCCCTGTTAGGTCCAACTCCATATCCGGTCTATCGGTCACGCATAGTGCTAGTTTCTTCACTAATACCTTTCTTGGATCGGCGGGATCTGAAATATTGAAATCGAATTAACGCATGCTGAAATGTTTGCTGTGCGCATTCGTAATTTCAATACGCGACTCACCTACGATCACGCTCCCAGCTTTCGCTTCACCCAACAGCGTTTCCTTGTACTTCCGCAAGCTCTCATCCTCCTTGTCGGCTTCTAATATTTGTTCAATGGTTTTTTCAGGAGGAGGCTTGTAATTCGACTCGACCTCCAGTTCCTCTTCTATATGGTCTCCGGTGGGCTCAGACATTATTACTGTCAATGCGACATGCACACACACACAGAATCACACTTTTTACTCTGTCACCGGGTTCATTAAAATTGATTACAAGTATGTTTAACGTTCCAACGTACGAGACTTGGAGACGTAAATAAAGGAAACATTCAATATTACACGCTATTTTTAGAATGTCGATATCTGTCACGGACTCGAAGTAAGATAAGATTCTTTCGAACTTAAAGGAATGTAATTGAACGGAAGTAGAATCCTCGATGAAAAGAATCTTATTAGATATTCGAAAGAGGCTCTCGGAACGGCAAGGCAAGCGCACGAAACATAATACAACAGTTATAATGGAGAAAAGGATAAAGAAAAAAAAAAAAGGAGGAATGCCGATTAATACTTTCTCTCAATTGGTAAGCGTGTATTCTGCAAGATCAACTTGAAATATTGAAATCGTTTAATTTTCTACTGTACTCACCCTTTGTTCCTTTGCTTCGTGTAAATTGAAGCGACACGATCGATTGAAATCGGAAAAACCTGTTTCGAGGGATCGACGATTATTAATCTTATTTGCCAATTTCTCCGTTTCACTTCTCAACCGCTTCAAGCTTTGGCAAGCGGAAGACAAGGAGAACATGGCGGCAGGAGAAGGGTGGGTACTTCCGGTATCCATTCGATCTTTTAATAGTAAACTTACAGGTTATGCATCATAACACTGAAATGTTATCGCGAATATTTACCGCGTATTCGTAAGATACTCCTAACCTACAGTAAATAATACTGTTTCCAAAGAGTAACGGACCACTCCATTTGGTAGTTCGTAAAGTATATATACCTCTGCAATTGCACTTCAAAAATTAAAGTAGACACTATTTAACATCAAAACACTTTCAGTACGTATTAACGCATATTTCTTCTGCATATATATTTTCAGTCTAATGATATTAGTTTTCCTCGATTACAGAATTCTACATATAACTATGTAAAATGAATTCACAGATATAAGTATATTCACGTTTTATATGCGCATCGTCTTTTGTATTCGTGTTTAAATATTTTAACTCGCAAATGTAAAGCACAATAAGCGTGAGTCTATTTATTTTCCTGAAATATTATTCCCACAACTTTTCATTATTTATTCTGAACGTCTCCATGATCATTTGAAATGGCGTAAGAGTGTTCTAAAAGCTTTTCGATGCCCTTTCGATTTCGAAAATTGTCTTTGCAGTTTTGCAGCTTTTGAATTAACAGCGTTGGATAAACCTTAGCTAGACGGATTAATGCATCTAAAAATAATGTAGAATTTTTTTTTTTATGTTATGTACAGTCGGAATATAGTTCGTGGTAGTATTGATATAATTTATGTATTTACCTAGCATCAGGTCTTGAAATTCCGTTTCCGGATCATCCAAATGTATTATCATAGTTGTGTACAAGTTATCAACATGACTTCTGCTAAATACCAAATCGTAGTCCTTAGGTGCAGCCTCCCATACTTTAGTTAAAGCTTCGATCGATGCACGCCGAACCTGGTCACATCCATCGTCTAATTTCTTCAATACAATTGGATAAATTCGGTGAATATGTTCGTCCGTTATGTATGACAGTTGACATCCAATTGTCACGATCATGTAAATAGCACGTAAGGAATATAATCTACTTTTCTTTGCATTGTCGTTTGCAAGTGAAATTAGAACAGGAACGATTGTATCGAAGATGGATGAGAAGTCTTCCACATTTGGAAATAATTGCACACCTCGGATATTATCCTCTCGATTGCACGTAGGATTTACATTTTCACTTTCTACGTCTCCTTTTGTGAGGAAGATAGTGTGATTTTCCAGCAGAGTACACAGACAACATAATGCAGCTGTGCGTATCGCTTCGGATACTCTACCAGCACACCATATGAGGCCAGGCATTAGACAATCTTTTATTAACATATTCACAAAGTCCTGTGGATTCTTGACGTATTCAAGCGACGTTTGACCGCGTAAAAAATATTCAGAGAGTAAAATGAAGTGTTTCAATCTCAATTCAGGATCTGCATCATCATTCAGAGTTTTTTTCAATATCGAAGCTGTAATATCCAGATTATCTGCGGTAGCAGGACTAGCATGAATTAAACAACTCCAAAATATGTGAGCTTCGACGCTATAAATTGTCCACGATTCGCAATCATGTTCTATCGTTTTTAATAAAGGCCGTATACAATGGAAGTACAATTCTCCTGTATGACTGAGTTCGTTTATTTCGACGAGCATATTTAATTGCACTTCCGCTTCCTCTTGAATTCTATTCTCTATTGCCATCGCCAGGGTAGTAAATATTATAATAAACAATTGTTGCGTAATGGCCGCACATTTCTAAAGTGCAAGACATTGTTTCATATATAATTAATTCTAGCGAATAGTACGTGTGAACTACTTACCTTATGGCATACTGAAATGAGTGATTTACAGCAAGACAATATCTGTTTCTGATATTTACTTTTTCTACTTTGACAAATGTGCGACTGTTGCAAAAAGTTAGCAATTTTTTCTATTTCGGCGCAAAGAGCCGTCGCCTCGCTACCTCTCAAAATGGCAGCAAATACTGTTAAATGTCCCGCCAGTGGGGACTCCTCTAGTGTGGGTAGTATCAAATGACAGTAAATAGTGGGTTGAACAAAATATCCTATGTATTCAGCTGCTATTTCGACATTTTCCACAACCCTGTTATCTTCGTCGTTACAAGCGCTAAAAATAGTAGTTAAACGTTTGACCGTAATTAACTTTTGCTAATATCTATATAGTATTGTTTATACATTACCGGTACATTGCTGGTAATAGCTTTTCGATATGTTGCGTAACATCTTGTTCAACATTTAACACAAGTACGCAAAGCAATTGTGCAGACCGCATCCGTATATCAGGTTTCCAATCACCAAGTTCAAGAGCCACTCCATTGACAAGTTTGCATAAATTCTGTTGCGCAATAATGCGACACCCCAAATTTGGTCTAGAAACTTACAGTTAAATACACCGTTAAGCATATTTTACAAATATCTTGTTGTGGATAAAATAATATAGAATACATAATACTGAAAACTAATTGTTCGAGTAGTGACATTAATTATAATTTTGACTATAAGGGACATGTAACACAATCTACCTTTTGGCGGATAGTGTGTCAGACTGTCGTCAAGAAAGTCTATCTTATCCTTCACCTTTGCATCTTCTTTATTTTCCTCTATATATAAACGACCCGCCGCATCCCATAGTTTCGATGCAGAGATCCGTATATTTTCAATTTCATCATGCAGGCCTGTCATGACAAGTGGCAAGAGTTTGTGCCACCAACTATACCTGTCTCGTAACGCAACAAGCCAATGTCCTGCTACTTCAACCACAGCTTCAAATAGTTGAAATTAATGTGAAAGATTGTTGCAAGTTAGAACGTAAATAATGCAATTAATGTAAGCATCGTACCTGCTCTGACTGCGCCACTTTGGTCAAATAATCTTTCTGCCAAAGGTGTTGCGACTTCTTCTACCGATTTACTGTGACCGTATTGAATTAAATCACCGATTGTTTTGACAGCGATTGCACGAATTTTATAATGTTGATGTGTGAAATTCGTGAGGATTGGTTTGACTAAACGTTCTGAACGCGTATAAAAATCCTTCGGTATAGTTCTTGCAATCGAGGATATGCATTCGCAACTTTCTTTCTTTACATTCGGATAATTGTCGGTAACAGTTCGCGCCAGAATATTGATAAGGTCGTCCAAATAGACTGGCAAATACTCTTTATATTTAAATATTATTACTTTCAAGAGCATCATACACTTGAGACGTACTTCCTCGGATTGTTCAATATACTCTTGAGGACTTAATCGTCTTGATAATATTGGTATAACATAAATAATATTCTTATCGCTAGTTGGCAGAACATTAAGAAATTTTGTCAAAATTTCAACGGCGTAATCCCGACAAACTTCTGTTTGATCATTTAAAAGCCTTACGAGAGGTTGGATTACACCGTCCCAAACTTTCAACAAATCTTCCATACTCCATATCTCGTTCCTCATAAAAGCATTGTTAAGAATTTCGCTTAAAATGTCTTTTCGAATGTTCTTATTCTCTGCCTGTAAACAGGTACACATTCTATTTAAGTCACGATCTGTAACTTTTGAAACCATTTTTTTTCGTTGTAATTGTGCTGGCTTAAACTTTCACACATATACTGCTTAAGTACATTGTGCATTCACAACTGTGTATTTAATAAGAGTATGACAAACTCATGTTCTACTAATCGCTATAGCAACCTAACAGATTCTTCATTGATCCCAGAATGTTGTTTTTTGAACGCTGCTTTCACATGTAATTAATGCGAGGAGTAACAATCCTAGATAATAATAACAAATTTTCAAAGATATCTATTTATTTATATATGTGGAATACATTATAATTTCTCTACAGATCAAAGCACTATGGTCGTAGTATCAATAATTATATGATGTATCACTATATTATGTCACTCGACATACAGATGTAATTCTGTAATACTTTCTAAACACATTTACAAATTAGTACAGCACTATTCTTGAAAAATATGCCGCTATACGAAGAAACATAATCTCAAGTATAGTGATTCACTCTAGAGCATAACAACTTTTAAGACTCGTGATTGTTGTCATAAAGAGACTAAGGACTAGTTTATGCATTTTTCATTTTCCATATGCGAAAAATACAAAAATGGCAAGGAAAATCAAAGTGTAAGTATTTCAAAATATGGTCCCAACTGTAATGTGAAAATTTGAATCTCTCGCGTAGAGAAAAAGAAAAATCAATACCGCTTAGTTATGGTAAAATTCAAAATAGAATACACAATGATTCTTTAGTCTTCCAGAGTGACATTTTTAAATAGATATGACATCGATTCTTTATTGTGTATACGACGAATGGCTTCCGCCAACAGAATACTGATATCAACAGTCTTGATTTTAGGACATTGCATCTTTTGTACATCATGAGGAACTGTATTTGTAACAACCACCTAAAATTTTATCAATAGTGAATGTTTATAATTCGTCACATCGCGATACTGTAATTAACGGGGATATATCAGTACCTCATCGATGGGTGACTCTCCAATAAGTCTGGGGGCATCGGAACTAAGCAAACCGTGCGTTGCTAGAACATATATTTTATATGCTCCTCTCTCTTTAAGTACTTCGGCTGCGGCTACATAAGACTGTACGTCATCTATCATATCATCCTGAAAACATTAGCTGATCAGACTCCGATAAAGATGAGGAAGAATTAGAATCAGTGAAAAATTTTCGTACC
Source organism: Tiphia femorata (assembly GCA_944319695.1). Taxonomy (NCBI): domain Eukaryota; kingdom Metazoa; phylum Arthropoda; class Insecta; order Hymenoptera; family Tiphiidae; genus Tiphia; species Tiphia femorata. The sequence goes on from OX090899.1 coordinate 8,572,082, forward strand.
ACCATAATAGCAATGCGACCGCCCACGTCACCTACTACGTTTATCGGCGGCTTTTCTTTTGCAGGGTGCATAGGTACACCAACACCGACTTCCATTGTTCTACCAGCCATAGCTAATGCTGGTGGAGAATAGCGTCCATCATTCATATCTGATTCTGCTTCTCTCTGTTCCCCGTGTATAACAGCTATTCCTAGACGTAATCGTTCCGCATAACTAGTGGCCTTTTTTGCGCTACCCGGATTTCGTGCAACAATCACGGAATTGTGATAGTCGGGAATCTGATAACAAGAGATTATTAAAGAAAACCGAGGAAATGTTTAACGATATAGAGAATGAACGATCATTACATAAGACACCAGAAATATGAGAAGGTAGCAGAATTACAATTAATATTATAATCTTATAACATTACTTCTCATTCTTCTCTTAACTTAACTATAACGACACAATACATATTCATTTGTATTAAGGACATATCTATTAACGCATTTTCTATCATTCAACGTAGTCTCAGGTGGAAGTGTATAAATCACTAAAGCTATATTCTTCAAGTATCATTAGAAATTAATATTCTTTAAGATTACATAACTCATGATAGTATATAATACTCACAGATTCTTGAATGTATTGTAACAAAAATGGGCTTGCCCTTAAGTTATCTACAGGAACGTCAAAAAATCCTTGTATTTCCTTCTGATGCAAATCCATGGTAATGATATGGGTTAATCCGCTTTTGCACAACATTTTTGCCAATAATTTTGATACTATACAACCACGCTTACGCATCTTGCATTGTTTCGAATAAGGTAAATAAGGAATCACACCGACGATTTTTTTGGCTGAAGATGTTTTACAGGCGTACGCCATAATAAGGAGCTCCATTATATTGTTATTCACATCTTTTGTACCCGTCTGTATTATATACAAATCCTTTCCACGCACAGAATCTCCTATCTCCACCATTGTCTCACGATTGGTTTTATGATACACAGAGCACCCGCCATGTTTTACTCCGAGGCGACTTCACATACAAAATATAATACAACTTTACAATAACACGTTAATAAAAAGATCGACATTATTATACACTTATGAACATTTACAAGTTGTATGAAAGCTACCTTGCGCAAAGAAACTACAGCGATATCCAATAATACGTGAATGTAAGAATGTCATTGTATACATTATAATTTGAGTAAAAGAATCTGCCGTGCGGCAGATCGAATGAATTACAATGTAAGATGTCTAATTATCTATTCGACAGCTCTTTATCTCTTGGCAGATTGGTTTAATTCAATGATCTTTCCTATCTTACATAATATACTTGTTAAATACATCGATGAAACTCACTTTGCGATGAGAGTGGCCAATTCTGGATGAGAATTGCCTGCGATGATGACAATGTCTGACGATACTGGTTTATCCATTGCGACGGAGTACGATCGCAGCTGCAAAATAAGAATAATAACTTAAAGTATCGCCGCACGCAGTTGAAATGGATTCGAATCGATGCGTAAGTCTCATTTGCGATTGAAATGTCAGTGTACTCCAAAGTGTAATAACAATGCTGCGTAAGCTCAACGTATTACCAAATATCGCGCATATTGAACGCGAACTGCATGTTCGAATAATTATTGTAATCGTGTGACACTGAAACCGTATATATAACTAATTACATAGTCGAGGATAGAACGTTCGGTTCTATTGTAAAATCAGAAAGCATATTTACAGGTCACTTAACATATATTTCAATTTCAATCTGCCACTAATTTTTTTGTTCCACCGTGTGTTACTTGGGTATTGCCGCGTACCGTGAAGAATTTTTTTTATACCTTTGTAATGAGGATTTTACTCACTTATTACGCCTAGTCCGTATTCAGGGATACCACCAGTTATTAACGAGACGAGAACTATTTGGAACAGTTTTAAAGAACAATTGTAATTTACATTTGAAAGGTGTCGAAATCGTATATCGGACTATAAGCTCGATGGAACATGACACACAGAGGGAAAAATTTTACAAAGTGGATTATACACTGTTATACACGATCGAATGTCGCTTGATACTTTTCGCAGATTATTACGTGCTCCATAACCACCGTAGATTTACTCCCGCGAGTCTATCTAGGAATTTTGGGAAATGTCAATAATGGTCAACAATCGAGCACCTCATTTAGAAAAGTTCCACACCAATTGTTTATACAACTCCGAATGAGTATGCTAAATCAAGTTGAACTTAAAAATGTTACAAGATCGCTCGACAGAGAGCAGCTTCTCTGCGCAAAAATTTAACTACGATCGTCAGATGTTGCGTTGTCGATCTGTCGTCCGACTAAAAATATAAGGTTAATTGTGAGTGCTAAAGTTACGCAGTACTTTATATTAATTTGCTTTATCGATAGACCAGATACAGTAATATAGATATGTAAAAGATAGAGATTCAGAGTTACGTAAATATTGCGACTGTTATTGTCCCTTAGGTAAGTAAATAATGTCTTTGAAGTTGTCAGACTCTCTTAATTGTACCAAGGTCCGTGTGGATTCTTACAGTATGTGGACAAGATGCACACTCTGCGAGCTGATACGTCTGAAAGACGATTTGAAATACAATGCAAGTTGGAATCGGAAATCGCATCTTTGGAAGCGTTGAAGGAAGCGGAGGAACGCAGTAGACGATTGACGACAGGTGTCGTAGGCATACTCTCCTCTTTGGAGCAACGATTGGCGACTTTGCGTCGTACAATACTTCCCGTTTACAATGAAACCGGAAATCTTCAGTCGCAGCAGCACAGCAAGTATTCTTTGCACTGTTTCGTATTTGTTGTAAGCTTACGTTCGGTCGCCAATATTCGTGTTTTTACAGATATCGAGAGGACGCTGACGGTATTGGAGCATGCTATCGGATATTACGGAGTGTGTCAAGAAGTGGAAGAGGCGGCTCGCGGTGGTCCAAGCGGAATGGGCGGTCTAGACAGTTTTTTAGAAGCTATGAATCGTTTGTACAACGCGCAGCGATACTTTCAAAAGAATAATCCTACCTCGGTCGAATTAGAAAATATCACAACGCTGTTCGGCGTCGGACTAGAAGCTTTATATGCCGAATTTAATGATATCTTGGCAAGACAAAGTAAACCGATCCTTCCGATTGTTTTATTGGATTTAATCAGTTCCGACGATGATACTAGCGGAGAAGACGCGCCACAATCTTTATGTCAACTGCCGGAAAATATCATAGGTGACTTATCACGGATCGCAATCTGGCTTGAAGAAAGAGGCCATCGTAGACAAGGAAAGATATATGCGTCTGTACGTTCTACTATTGTTCTAAGGTCTTTGCAATTATTAAAAGAACATCAGAAAAGTGCCAGTGGCGGTAGCACTCATGCAGGAAGTCCTATGCCGGTAAGATAAAGAGTCACATTTAAACGTAATGTGTTCAGTAAATTTTCCTATACAATACATTTGATAATTACGCACCTGAAGAACATAATATTTACTGTAATATTATCTAGTATCCGTCTATAACGATTTCAGCGAGTTAAATTTGCAAACCGTCACTCTATAAGTACTCAAGAAACTGCAGGACGAAGAGCATCTCGCAGACTACAACATGCGTTGGAGAAAAAAGCAAGCAAAATGCTGTTGAAAGCTTCTCAAACAACAGGCTTAGGTCTATCATTGACTGTATCGAGGAAACCAGTACCGCAACTTTCCGGTTACCCAATGGAAGATGCAGCACCGGATGAACAAGAAATGGAAAATTATCTTTTGTTGACTGCTGGCCTCCACAAGCTTATGCAAGCGGAGCGTACACAAGTAGCAAGAATTCTACCGACTTCTTTACAGGCGGAAGTACTTGAAGCTACAGTTCGCGATGCCATGGATCTTGTGGCCCATGATGGAGAAAGTATCGCTACCAGGGCTAAACGTTGCATTGCTAGACGTGATTTTTCTGCGGTGCTAGTTGTTTTCCCTATTTTAAAACATTTAGGTGAACTGAAACCCGACCTAGAAAGAACTGTGGAAGGATGCGATTATGCCCTTAGATCAAAGTTTGCATCGGTACTTAATACCTTGAATGCAACTGTATGTAGAAATTTACTTTTTCTTAGAGAACGAACATTCCGATATATTTATTTAATCTCTTTGTTCTTGATGTCTTGTCGTTGTAGGGTGCTAAAGCTTTAGAAGATTTTGCAGAAAATGTGCGTAATGATTCTAATGCAATTTTACCTAGAGATGGTACAGTAGCAGAAAGTACAAGCAATGTTATAGTATTTCTCGAACAACTCGCAGAATATGCCGATACTGTAGGTGCTGTTCTTCGACGCAATACCGATATAGACGGCGCAAGTGGATCTAGTACGAAAGAAGTGGAAAGTTCACGGAGAACAGTACTTGGTGTTTACGTTAGTTAGTATCCTTGTACACAAAACAAACGTAATGATGTTTCCAGGGTGATGTTTAATCGCTATTTATGTTTACAGAAAAAGTCCTTGCACAACTAAATTTGGCATTAGTAAGCAGAAGCGATACATCGTATTCCGATCTTGCCCTGCGAGCTCTCTTTCGTTTGAATAACCACAATTATGTGGTGAATGCTTTACGTCGTAGCTCCCTTATGGAATTGCTACTATTGGCAGAACCAACAGCTGAACAATCCTATCACGATTTGTTACTACGTGGTAAAACAAACTATGTCTCTACTACAGTTGTGAAAGCACGCACTTATATTGATCAATCTTTAGACGAAACAGGTACACCCACAGTTTTAAAATTTACCAATTGTTAGCGATTAAAGTGAAAACATAAATTCATGATACACTAATTGATGGATATTTTTCACCAACGAATTTCATGTATGCCAATCTTCTTACAGATCTTGGTCCTAAAATACTCAAGGAAAAATTTTTAGGTTTCTCACGTGAAATTGAGGAAATAGCAAAGGCACAACGTTCTTATTCCGTACCTGATGCACGCTTACGAGAAGAGTTACGAAAAGAATTGCAAAAAGCCATTGTTCCTTTATACATTACATTTCACAACAAATACCGTGGAGTGTCTTTTTCAAAGAATCCAGCTAAATATGCAAAATACACACCAGACGAAATATCTGCTTTGATCAATACATTCTTTGATACAGCAGCTTAAGGAAGTAAAATGAAAATTATTCAAAAGACATAGCAACACATTTAATAAACACCCATTTAATAAAGCATATTTAGTTATAATATTACAATATGGTTCTTTCCATGGACCGTTTTTTTTATCCCACCAGATAGATTGCACAAGTTAGTAGATCTGCGACGATTGAGTTAGATCTTGGTCCAGCCCGATTTTATATATATTTATAATATATATATAAAAAACAAGTAACGTTCGATTTAGATTCGATCAGCGACTTATACATGTACGTGGTAATAATAGGAATACATTTGAACTTCAGCATTTATGTACAATTATTTGCTATAAGTTTTTTTTTTCTCTTATTAGTTACACATTGATGCTTTGTTTCTTTTCTTCCTATGCTCTTGTTAATATTCTATTATCATACGCTCATTCTCTCTTACATTCGTCCTCTGCTTCGCTAAGCTGTTATTATCATTCAGCAGATTTTCTATATTGGACAATTTGGCAAAACTGTCCGAATTAAGATAATACATTGTGCGTACTGATCACAGATTGTACAATGAAATTCCGTGTCTGAGGATAATGAAGCAGAGGAAGTATTAACTTGATTATACATGCATTCTTTTCTTATGTTGCCCGCACCTAGAACTTACACAAATTTCTATCTTAAATTGTGGTATGTATATAGCAGTATTAATCAGTTCAAAAAAAAAGTAAAAGCATCGCAATGGATAGAAGATTCATCTTTTACGATTAAAACATCCAATGCTACTGGGCAAATAAGAATATATAAAGTAAAGAATTAAAAAAATTGCGAAAGGTGCAAAAGTGTATCAAATGCTATGCCAGAACTCAGTAGAAATGAGGAAAGTGCATATTTTTTAACGCAAGGATATATCATCAATAATACTCTTCTAATCCTTTAATGTAACGACCTTCAAATTCTACTTTGCTATATATTTACACACTTTCAAAGATCCAGCACTAGTGGCCAATAAAATTTAGTATGGCAATATATTCTTTCTATCTCAGATATGACTGTAATCTGCATTGTTTGCCTTTGCCCTTTGATCAAACTGATTAGCATCCAATGTGCGGACCCTGATACAATTATGTCATAATATTTCTTATTTACCATACATATCATAATTATTAATCGTAATATTAATAACACAATCTAGATATACTGTACATAATCAGTCCTTATTTTGGCTTCTTCCGTACTCCTTTGTCTAGAACACCCAGATAACTTGGATTTTCACTTATTATAAGATCAAAGTCTAAACTGGAAGTTCACATGATCAGCAGAAAACATTGGTGCCTCATTTTTCCTCGCTCGTATGCCAAAGGCAATTTCAATTGTATCCTTCGCGCATTATTTTTGTCCCCATAATCTTTCTTATTACAGGATTCGTCAATTAGAAGTTTGTGCGTTTGTATGGCAGCTTTTACAACCTATAGAAGTTGGATGTAGGCTGTAGCATGGGGTCCGAAATTGTTAAGTTGCCACCAAATACATGTAATCGGAGGGCTGCAGGAGACTTCATATAGTTGTATGTACTCCAGCACCCTTAGGCAAAGATAAACAATTAATATTATAGAAGGAAACATCTGCGTTTTGGCTTCACTTGAAGAACGGGGCACAAAACGGCGCGTATCGCTTCATCAAAAACAGTCTTGAGACCTTTTTGTGTCAAAGCGGAGCATTCCAAGTATTTAACTGCTCCAATCTCTTTTGCCATTGCCAAGCCCTGTTGAGTATAATTTTTCAAGTTAACTTCCATAACTCAAATATGCATTATTATGTATTTATTCAGAAAACTTTTTACAAAACTTCGCAGCGATTCGACATTCACAATTCTATTTAACTTTTGCCTATAGCCAGACTTATTGTTCATTCTGTTTTTCATTATACACATTGCTACGCGTCTGAGCAAAATACTTACCCTAAGACTTAAAATTGAATTCAAAGAACTGCTCGAGAAATGCTTTCTATTATTTCGTCTCGCGCTTAAGCCTAAGAAATATCAATGAAATTATCTGTTTTATACCTGAGGATAAGTAATTGGAGCCAGTTTTTTATCCTTAAGACGTTCGATAGTTTCCTTATCTTCGCGTAGATCCAGCTTAGTGCCAACTAGAATAATTGGAGTGGAAGGGCAATGATGACGGACCTCCGGATACCATTTCGCACGAACGTTCTCGAAACTGGCAGGATTTACCAACGAGAAGCAAATTAAAAAGACATCGGTCTGTGGATACGACAATGGACGTAACCTGTCGTAGTCTTCTTGACCGGCTGTGTCCCACAATCCAAGATTAATAGGTTTCCCATCTACCATGACGTTTGCGGAATAGTTGTCGAATACCGTAGGGATGTACTCTCCCGGAAATGCATTGGTAGTATAACTTATAAGTAGGCATGTTTTACCTACGGCACTACAGATGACAAACAATTGAAATAAATTAAACGTTCATTATAAAGCACAACGAAGGAACTACGGTGAGGCGACGCGACCCACCGCATAAGCGAAAGAAGATGCATTCTCTGGAATTATCGTGAACACAAAAACTCTACGTTCCAGTGAATTTCATTTGGAGCCAACTGTCCATTAATCATTCCCCTTTAGAGTCATCCGACCAAGTAACAAGAGATAATACTTGGAGTCAACTCCAAGAGGATCGTGCGAGAAATGCACGTAGAAACTCGAGATACGCAAAGATACAACGTGTCGATAATAAAAAGGGTGAAGCATATTAATATTATTCGTAAGCGCACGGGTGTGGTGGCCGCACGAATCATATTCTCGAGAACTCCTGGAACGGTGAATAAGCCCAGGCGGCCTTAGATGCCCCACGAAGTAATTACACATCACGTTATATCGTTTCTATGTTCAGATAATCCTCGTTGCAATTAATTCGCCCTTGCTCTTTTATTTACGAGCCTTGCTACGTACCCGTCGCCGACGACCACGCACTTGATAGCTTGCATCCTGGAACCTGGAATCGTCCGTAATGTGTGTACGAGAAGTATGCAAAGTTGCGCGACACCAAATTCTATTCGATTCGTGCGAGTAAGATAGACGGTAAGGCAAGAAGCCAGGGGAGAGTGGCGGAGGAGGAGATAGTTTGTGGTATTACGGAAAAGAAAAAGATGAGGGACACCGTGTGGAAAAAGTGAGATAGTTGCGTGATCCGACGGAGCAGGATATATGTATTCTAATTGAGGTTAGAGTGCGACAGAGATACGTATATATGTGCCAGTGAGCACGCTCAAGCGATGAAAAACTATGGATACTACGTACGAGGGAGAGAGAGGGAGAGAGAGAGATAGATAGATCAGTCCACACGATTCACTACAGTTGGTAGTAAAGTTCTGGCGTGTGGCATATGTGTCGATGACAAATATCGCTGGAATTGTGTATGAGAATTTTACTGAACTCTGGAAACGAGTGTGACGTAAGGTCTGTTCTTTATTTTAGCATTGCAACCGAAATTCCCCAGAAAGTATCGAACACATGTTTATATAAATCGTGTGTTTATGTAAGTACACGTATATGCGTTCTGTATACTTTCTGGGGAGTTCAGTTCCGGTGCAGTAATAAAGAACAGACCTATGAACAAGAGATCCTAGAAAAGATGTACTATTCTAAAAGTTGTGTCGTAATGTCTGAAGTAATAATCAAAAAGATGTTGGCTTTCGAATAATAATGTAACGTATTGTGTAAAAGGTTGAACTGTAGATAAAAGCTGCTTTCTTTTCACAACTGAGTGAAATGTTCGGATCAGTTCGATTCAATTCGTCCAATCATAGTCTTGTCCAGTTTAAGTAATCCAATCAGATTCTTGCTACTTCTAAAGTGACGTAATAACTTTTACTGAAGTCTGCTAAGTTTGTCCATCTTACTAATCATAAACACCCTACAAATCGCATCGTTCAAATAAATTCATTAAATTTGCAACAGAGCGTAATCAGTTATATGATTTGATCATTGTATCTTTATGTTTCTACGTATAATCAATATGGATTTGGACATTGGAGCTTTATTGAATTTTGTAATTTCATGTGTTTTAATAGCTTCTTCCACATAAACAATTATAATCAATGAATATTATCCAATATACTGGCGTTGTTAAATTGAAAGGTGATAGTTGAGCGATCTTTGAACGTGTAGGTAATATTTTTAATAAGATTCTTTGGTCCAACATCTTTATAGAGATTAAATTATAAAAATGTAAAAAAGATAGCTTAATTTCTGTATACTTTCAAACAAATGACCGTTGCCAATCCCATTGCACCGAATACTGCGAAGAAGGTAACATAGAAATGTTTTGACTGAAATATACCCTGCAATACAGACATGTTAATGAGTAATTTCATAGTAAGATAATGTTATATGTAGTAACGTAAGACATTGTGGAATTTTCTCTATTCAAGGCAAACAAATGAAATTTATGTAAAACATATTTGTTATTAAATATGCCTTAGTACCTTTGACATATGTTTTGTAGAAATCAACTGTTCAAGTCCAATCAAAGCCAATTTCATGTCTTCAATTTCTGTAAGAGTAGTAGCAACAGCATGACAGATAATATTTGAAGCCTGCATATTCTTATTCACATCGACAAAAACATTTATTCTTTTCTCCACAAGCCTCAGGCGGCTGTAAGCTGCAAAAGCTTGAAGAAGAGTTATTTGTTGATGTCCATGTTTTATCATGTCAATACATTTGTATAATCTGTAAGATTTCAAAGTCTCCAGGTGCAAAATCTGATGTTCAAAAACTTTCTAGTATAATGGCGCATTACCTCTCTTGGTTTAAAAAATTATTATTCCTTGGTACAACGTTGAGCTTATTAATAATGTCATCAGCCTGTTGATTATTTGCACCTATTATTAAAAAATCAATTTTTTATTTAACATTAAACATTGGGAAAATCAGTTGACCAGTCTAAAGAAAAATTTCGAATTCTCTTACAGAATTCTTCCTTTTTACAAATTAAATAATACATGTTACCTAAGTGCACAAAATCTTCTACAGTTAGCCTGTGTAATACTTGGGTTGATATATCTCTTCTTTTAAATTCTTCTATCAGGTCACTAGCTCCCAAACCATTTAATAATACTTCAGTTTGTTTTGTGAATCCAGCATCATTATACGCGTCGAAATATCGATCCATATTTGTGGGATATGCCTGGTGAGGAGACTGCGGGATAAACACAAATTAACCTCTTATCGCGATAATAAACGAAAAAGGAAAAAAGCGAGAGACGCATGCCGTACAACTGTTTTGAATCAGAACAACTTACGATTAACGATAACAATATTTCAAAGTATAAAATAAATGACAGTAATCGCCCACGACAAATTAAAATTTTGTTTAAAAATGTCAACAATAGGTCTGTTCTTTATTCTTCGGAACACAAATCCCTAGAAAGTGCAGAATACAATTATACCCTAGAATCACGCGCCCTTTGTCACGCAATATTCGAACTCTGCAAAACAAAATAAAAAAAACGCTCGAGTTACACCTAACAACTTGTCCCAATGAACAAACGTAACAAAGAAGAAGACAATTATCCGATCGCTTGCAGATAACCCAAACCAAAATTTAGTAACATCCACACAGTTGGTACGAGTCACCCTACTTCAAATAAACCGCGCTAAAAAGAAACCTCGTCAAATTATACGTTCACGAGTGCTCTTCAGAGCGGTGGGATTTTAAACGTGCGCGAACTTCACGGCGCAATGTAAAACGCTTTAATCTCGATATCCCATACACGGAGAACGGGTAATGTGGAGGCAACAGTTGGTCCCGGAAAAACAAAGAAAAAAAGGTACACAAACCTAAATGAGCTAACAAGAACCGAAGAGGAAACGATAAATGAAGAGAAAGAAGCATAACTTCTGAACCGACCCGGGTCAAGTCATCCGCGCGGTAAAGCTCTCAACCACGAAACATGAACAACAACTGACAACAACAACAAACAACAATCGAATATCCTCGAGTCCAAATGACTATTTTCGGAAAGGAAACAAGTGTCTGTGTACAAAATGGCGGCGCACGGGGAGCTCGATCGTCATGAGAATCTCGAGGTGGTGAAGTAGCGTAGAATCAAACGGTTTGATCCTTTACCGAACACGACGGTACTCCCTGCTACCGTTTCTCCGGTGTCTCCATTGTACACGCGTACGAAGAATGTGATCCGAGTAAGGAGAAAGAAGTCTCGCGCGCGTCCATGCACGGAGCATTAGCCGAAGGCTGGCAGAGGCACGGAGCACAGGTAGGTGGTGGGTTTCCTTCGTACAAAGAAGGAAGAGGAGGTGTGTAGTGCCACGAGGAAGAGGGTCAGTCGGCGGCGGTACCGTCTACTGCGCGCTTCCATTCGCTTCCATTTTCGTCGCCCTTGCCCTCTACGTTTTTTCTTCCCACAAACCCCACCAGATTATACATCTCTCTCTCTCTTTTTTTTCCTCTCTCTTTCTTTTTCTCCTTGCTCTCTCTCTCTCTCTCTCTCTACCAACCACGATTATTATATACCCGAGAGAGGAGAAGATCCAGCAATCCCGAGGAAAACGAGACGACGGAGGATTCGTGTGTCGCGCGAGAGAGTAGTGTGTGTATGTGGAAAATGTGAGAGAGAGAAGTGACGCGCGCGCGTTTTCGTTTAAAGAGAACCTGAGGGTAAACCGCGAGAGGACCACGGCGAAGTGGTGGCGGAGGTGGTGGTGGGCTGTGCTGCTGCTCCACCGAGACCAACGATGGAGGCAAGGGAACGCTATCACGAGCTCTGCCGACTCTGCGCTTCTTACGACGCCGTCAAGATGGATATCTTTGGCCGAGAGGGCAAGAACAGGCAGCTCGTCGATAAAATTCAGACCTGTCTGCCCTTCAAGGTAAGGATTCGTCGCTTTGTATGTGGTACTGTCATCGTTAATGTTGGTGGAATGGAGAGGACGGTTCTCTTCTCGTTCTTGGTCGCGTCCGAGTTCACCTTGCGCGGTTCTCGAAGCTCGTCCTTGATCCTGTTTTATCTCACCGTGGAAGTTTCTTCGCGAACGAGATTCGATCGTTTCTTTCGGTAGTTTGTTCCACGATGTTTACTCCTCGAGGATGATGTTGTAACGAGGATGAAAGTTTCGGTGGAGTATTTCGTGCGGGGAAACAGCTACCGCGGGAGACATTTTGTGATGTCGAGGAGACGTCTACGTGGTGCTTTAGTTTTTGAGGATTGTTTTCTAGGGTCTGTTGATACTTTGGTAATTCGTAGAATGATTTTGTAGACGTGGTTTGTGTGGTATTGTCTTTGGGATATTGGATTCTTACGTGTGGCAGTTTTGGGTACGATGGTTGTGTTTTTGGGATGTTTCGGTGATTTGTTCTTGTGAGAGGAGTTTTGGTTTTGTCGGAAGGTCTTCTTCGGTTAAATGCGATGCAATATTAGGGATGCGAAAAGGGGAGGGTCTACGTAGTTTATTTACTTTGGTTTATAGTTTAGTTTAATTGTCGTTATTATGTAGGATTAATGAATAAGTCTGTGATACTGTTTGTGTACCGCAAATTAAAGGATGAGTTTGTTTATGATGGAAAACACAAGAGCTCCGATGTTAAGAAATATATGGTTGTGGTTCATAGAGCCTGTCTTTGATCCTATTTTATCGCACCGTCGAAGTTTCTTTCGGAACTTTGTTCCTCGTGTTTACTCCTCGAGGATGATGTTGCAACGAGGATGAAAGTTTCGGTGGAGTATTTCGTGCAGGGAAACAGCTACCAGGGGAGACATTTTGTGATGTCGAGGAGACGTCTACGTAGTGCTTTAGTTTTTGAGGATTGTTTTCTAGGGTCTGTTGATTCTTTGGTAATTCGTGAATGATATTGTAGACGTGGTTTGTGTGGTATTGTCTTTGGGATATTGGATTCTTACGTGTGGTAGTTTTGGGTACGATGGTTGTGGTTCTTGGGATGTTTTTGTGGGTGGAGTTTTGGTTTTGTCGGGAGGTCTTCTTCGGTTAAGTGCAAGGCTATATTGGGGATGCGAAAGTGGAAGGTACATTGGTACTGAGGATTATGTTTGGAGAGGATCTACGTAGTTTATTTAATAGTCGTACCTAGGATTAATGAATAAGTCTGTGATATTATTTATATATCGCAAATTAAAGCATAAGTTTGTCTATAATGGAAAACACGAAACTTCCGATGCTAAAAAATATAGGGAAATGTGATAATTGTTTCTTTGTCTGGGTACTTGCATTAACTAGAAAATGTCATTTATCGTAAGAAATGCGTATACGCTTCATTCGACAACCAAAGCACAATGGCAAAATGGAGAAATGTTTCGTTGTTTTGTTCTAGATCACTGAAAATGATCGTCTCCCAAAGTGTTTGTGTTATCGTTGCATGTACAACTTGGAAAACTTTTATGACTTCCGGACGGCGTGCGTTAATGCTGTGGCTTTGTTGGAAAGGTGCTTACCATCGAGCGAGGTGGTAAGTAGCAAATAATCAACTCGGTTTATACATCAATGTTCTACGCCGGTACATTCACACGTGTACATGTTTGTAAATGATTAATGCGTAAGTTGCAGATAGGTGACACGACTATGGAAAGCTCCGTGCAGCGTAGAAAGTTAAATTCCGAGCTTTTAAAGGAAAAAGAAAGTATGCCTATATTGATACCCGAAGCTCCCATAGTAAATCCTAACGCAGCCCTGGGAACACCGCCAAGATTGAATTCGGATGGCGAAGCTGATAATGAGATCGAAGGCATACTCGATAATAGCAGTACCGACGAAGGTATTCCATATTTCTATTTACATTTAGTGTATAAAGCTTTTAACAATTTTCTTCATTCTTCCGTTTTATGAATGTAGCTACGGTTGTAGATGATTCTGAAGATCGAAAGTCTGACGAGTACGAAATGGATATGGAGACAAATCCGAGTGATTTTCTTGAAATGACACCTATGGTGACGGAAGATAATGAAGTGTTAGACTCGAAGAACGCGTCGGCGAATGCTCGGGAATCTACAACTCCCCAATTGCCAGTAAAACATCACGAGGTCTATGTCTGTTCTCTCTGTAACAAGGCATTCAGTTCGAAAGGTCATCTATCTCTTCATGCAAGAATTCATGTAGGTGCAGGTGACGTGATCGGAGAAAAAGTTATCACGGATGATCATACATCCTATAAAAGACCATATCAGTGCGACCTGTGCAACAAGTCTTACTCGACTGCGAAGCATCGTTGGGGTCACGTATCAACCACGCACAGGTGAGTGCATTTCTAAAGATAGAACAGTTGGTTAATGTGAATTTTCTTTTACTTTTCACCTTCTGCCTTTGTAAAATTATTCTCGGCGAAATGTTGGTTTAAGTAAAATTCAGGAATTCCGTTCTTCCCGGGGATAACTTATTGTCCTCTTAATCTTTGAATGCATTAAAAAATGGAAAAGTTTTACTATTAATATGTCTCAGTTTAAACTATAGTGAGTACTCTCCTGCCCTGCTACGTTTTTACACACATATTGTGTACTCTCTACTATTCACAGCAATATATAATACATAGATAGGTAGTACGGTACAATCATTTTTTTATGGAATATAGAATACACGGAGAGACATGATACGCATCGATTCTTTTCATGTTTCTTATTAATAAACAACATTTACTTCTAATGTTTTTGTATTCGCATCGCTCAAAAGGCTTGTCCGTTCCATAGTTCGATTCATTGATTATATATAAAATGATTACAGCTATATAATGCATCTGTTACTCTTAGCCTGTTTGGTTTCATCGATATTATATATTTTATGAAATTATAACTGTACGATATCATTTTCTTGCAATTGTCTTACCGTAACAGATATTTCAAAAGTTTTTGGAAATTTGTCAGTCATTCATAGCCAAATATGATAGTGAGTCAATATGTATTGTTTTATACTCAAACTATATTCAAACTATTATGTGTGTTTGTGCTTCAATTGATATTCTTATACACCCTTATTATAATGCTATACAGGTACAATAGTCGGTTATGCTTCTATTCCTCGGTATTTCATATTCTACCACTGAAATACTGTTAATCTTCTATGCTGAATGGAGAAAGTACACTTTGAATAATAATAATATCGATCTATCTCCACGGATAAATACATATTCGTACAAAAAATAATTATGAGCTTTATACTCATGTAAACTGTAGAATATGATGTATTTACAGTACTTTGTAAATGAGGAGAATCTTTTGTGAAGTCTCTCCATGCGAAGGAGGAGAGGTCATTTATTTGATAGAGAATTAATACTAATTTGAAAGATTTCCTAGATTCTTGTCCGATCTGCATATAGCGACTACATTTTGTTTCGAACATTCAGTACTAACTATTTTTTAACTACATCAATATTAATATAAAACATACTATGGCAAAACGTGCTCTTCCAAAGAAAAAAAAAAAGAATCTTTTTGTTGTACAGCATTAAATGATACTTTTATTTTTGAAATTTAAAGTATGTTATTAATGTATAACATTCAAATAATTAACAGCAGTAAAGCTTTATTATTTTAAATTTGTATGTTATAGTGAGTGTAGTTGATTTAACAAGGGAAGGGTCTGAACTGGAAACAAACATATGCTTTAGTGTAATATATATATAAATATATATACTGCTGGATAATATTAGCTCTAGATGGCATTTTGCTTTTGAGAAAAACAAGATGAATATCGCAAAGCACATTAAATAAAGCAAGGCATAAGCAATTCAAATGCAACAGAGCTAATAAAGGAATAGAACAACACCCTATGGTTGCAAGGATCTAATGCCGAACTAAATATTACCACATATCATGGCAACATGCACAAGGCAAATCAAGCGCCACTGCATGGATCATAAACGGGGAGGTATTAAATATAATCTTTGGCACTTATATTCTTGCCTCATTTAATCATGATGTCAGATGTAATTCACTATTGCGTGTAATATTCAATATAAGTGAAACTAAGCAAAGTATTTAATACTTGTCGCGACATCAAATATGGAATAGCCATTTATCGCAGAAAATATGTGTCCATCTGACATCATTAGGAGTTAAACAAAATTCAATATAAATAATTAATGGATCTTGCACTACATTTAAAAGTCTCACGGAGAAGAGTGTGTTTAATCGGTAATTTCAATAGAACGTAGTAGTGGATGCCCTGGAAAAGGTAGGAATGTCGTACTCCGTTGATTCATGGAAAAATTGCAAATTTACCGATTACCAATCATTACCATGAATTAAAATTATTCAAAGATTTGCGATATTTATGTGTACTATTCAAAATTTATACTGACTTTCGTACATGCACTAAACATCATATCATATTTAAAATTACAATACATTCGTATGTGGGGTTACAACATTGCATGCACATTGTGTGTTGCATGTGGCATATTGCTGTGAAAATTAAGAGAGCACACATGTGTTGTGGCTAAATACATACAACACAGTTGCATTTATTTAAAACTGATAAAATGGTGAAAACTTATCTGGAATTTGATGTAAATAAGATCCACTATTTAGTAACGTCTATTATTTATCTTTTAAAAATCGTGCGTTTTTACCCATTAGGGGACATCCTGCTGTAACTTGTGGATACTGTTCCCGAATTTACTCAACGAGAACAAACCTGGAAGAACATATAAAGTCACGACATGCAGGTCTGCCTGCACCTCAAGAACTCTCTGCGCCGATTGTTCATTCCGATAACAGACATCAGTGTAAACACTGTCAGAAACTATTTGGAAGTGTGATGGACCTCAGTACGCATAATCGTGTTTGCATTGGACATCAGAAACCACAGTTTCTTGAGAACAATGAACTGCAGATTGATAAGGATTTAATCGACACTTCCGATATTTCAAGTATCGATACGGATGAGGATAATAAAATTTACAAGAATGCAGAAGCGAAATTAGCCAAAAATCCTCAACTAACTATACTTAAACAAGCTCTTACAAAAGGTGATAGTTTAAAGCGAGACTTTGAAGACAAATCAAGAACAAATTGTAAGCTGCTGAAAGTTGCGAATACAGGTATTAAATCTTTATGCTTATTAATATCATTAAATAGCTTTATTCTAATTTGCACTTTATAAAGAGTATGCATGTAATAGACATTTGATTAAAAAACTAAAAATGATTATCTCTCGTGCATATACAATAAGATCTGAATACTAACAAAAATGTATTTAATAGATAGTTGCGAAACAGATGCGCAAAAGAGATGGTATTGTGAATCGTGCCCTCATTGTTTTACATCAGTGGATGACTTGAAGGAGCACGAACAAACGCATGATACAGACAAACCTTTTATTTGTATATTATGCAATAAAGATTTTGTACTCAAGTCCTCGTTGAGCAGACACATTTTAACATCGCATGGTGTAGATCCATCCCCTTTTGCAGATAGTGATAAATGCCTAAAGAAATCTGTTGTTACCCAAACTTGGAATGAACAAAAGCAAGTGTCTGTTTATGAGCAAAAGTCAACACCAACATCTTTAAAGGTGCCTATACCATCAGAGGTAAGAATAAATTGATTATTTTCAATTCGGATGTGGGCACTGTTGAGTTAAATAGTTTAAAATTTATTATTATTTATCTTTGTTTTACTACAGAAGAATTCTATGAACAATTCATATAATATTCCTGAAAGTTTTGTTACGAAATATACGATTTATGTGTATGTATGCTTTATTATTATTTATAGCGAGAAATAATAATAGTCGTGTTCATGCTTGTTTTTCTTTGACTGGACATTTAATTTATGTAATATAACATACTTGAATTGTACTTGAAATATTTTCAACATTTCCTTGTTTGTTTACAATGGATAGGTGAATTTACAACATGTTGATAATCCAGAGGTTAATCATGAAAATATGATAGAAGTAGAAACTGTATTTGTTTGCGAAATTTGTACACGAGATTTTAATGACCGAGCATCACTATGGTTGCATATACGAGCCACACATAAGGAATTTGCTGCTTTTGCCTGTGGGGTATGCTTAAAAATTTGCTCAGATAATGCACAACTTTTAAACCATGTTAATATGTACCATGGAGGATCTAAACTTTTAATATCTGAACAAAGAAGGTAAATGCATTATGCAAATTAGATAATAAGTCTAAAATAGAATGCAATGTACATGCTTTGTTTTATTCACTCCTATTGATACGCTATAATGCGCGTGACACGATTCATGACTTTTTATATGTACACAGAGCATTCATAAAATTTTACTCTTTATATTTAGATACAGCTGTACAATATGTGGCAGGCAGCATGATTCACGAAAAAAATTAATCGCGCATGTATCAATACATAACATTGATCCGGCCTATGACCCGGCAAATTTTGTTCAGTTGAATACTAATTATTACACCGAAAATGTAAATGAAAATGATGGAAATGATCACACCGTCGATTATGATGTAGAAGACGGAGACAAAATTGATTGTTATATATGTTACAAGTCATTTCCAAATGAAGATCATCTTATACGACATCAACGCAATGCTCATAAGGTTAGCATGTCATGAAAGTATATTTGAATTGACCAAATCTTACTATTATTTTGCAATTTAAATATACATCTTGCATTATTCAAAATACTGATTATGGAAACTATATTTGTAGGCTGAACAAATGGTATCTATAGGAGAATCATGTGAAAATGGAAATACTGCTAATATGAATGGTAACTGCAATCGAGCACAGTATCATTTATTTTTTGTCTGTGAACTTTGTGGTAGTTCACATCCCAGTAAATGGGAACGTTGGTTGCATGTCAGTGGTTTGCACAGTAATGAACCTACAATCAAGGTAGATATAAAACATATTTTGTTAATTATTTGTCGATACAAGTTTTAATCCGTCTGCCAATGTGTATTTTTTTTAAAATCGTATGGGCACTTATCTCATTATATCTATTCCAGTGCGAACGAGAAGATTGTGGGAAAATTTTTGCAACAAAATCATTGAGAAACGAACATATTCAACATCACTTAATTCAAGGTGCTTCGCCCAACACATGTGAAATCTGTGGTAAATTGTGGGGTAGCCGTGTTGATTATTGGAAACACGTAATGGGAGTGCATTCAGATACAGTGCCTTTAATTTGTGGAGTTTGCTTGAAAGTTTTCCCAGATGTTTTAGAATTGAGTGCACACGTAAAAGCCAAGCATTGGCCATTGACTAATGGCGATTTCAGTTGTGACATATGCGGTAGGCCATACTCCAATAAATCAAAAATGTCTAGACATCGGAAGATTCACGGTTTGGAAGGGGATGATTATGATATTAGTTGCATTAATGAAACGACAAATGAATCTTTCAAAGTGGATCACACTACGGCGACGGAAGTTGGATTAAATTGTGAATTGTGCGCTGATATGAAGTTTCCACGTTTGGAAGACTTGTGTAATCATCGACGAATGGTACACGGTCTTTTCCCATGCGATCTTTGCAATAAATGTTACGGCCGAACTTCTCATTTGTGGAAGCATGTAAATCGAGTTCATAAAGGGCATGTTGATATAACTTGCCCGTACTGTCTAAAGACTAGTGCGTCGAAGGATCATTTAGCTGCGCATATTGCTAAAATTCATAGGTACGAACCAGAAGTAAGAAGGGAAAGTCAAAACTGTGTAAATATGAAAACCGTACCCATGGAAGATGGTGCGCTACATTACTGCGAGAAATGTAATAAAGGCTTTCACAAGAGGTATTTACTTAGACGACATATGAAAGGTTGCCAAAATTATAGAAAGGATCCGGGTGCTCTCCTAACTCGCTGTCGTGCTTGTGAAAGAATATTTAAAGATCGTGCCAGTCTTCAGAAGCATATTGAGAATCATCACAGTACATACACTTGTCATTTATGTAATGAGACAATCACATCAAAATTGGGTATTATGACGCATAACCGAGTAAAGCATATGGACCATCCAGATTTAACTTGTGAATATAGCAGCTGTAAGAAACTATTTCGTACAAAGGAAGATTTGGAATCCCACAAGAAAGATCAC
This sequence comes from Tiphia femorata, assembly GCA_944319695.1. Lineage (NCBI taxonomy): Eukaryota > Metazoa > Arthropoda > Insecta > Hymenoptera > Tiphiidae > Tiphia > Tiphia femorata. The sequence continues at coordinate 8,592,281 of OX090899.1, forward strand.
AAATATCATAGTAATCCTAACGTTTGCGATTTCTGTGGCGATACTGTAGAAAATAAACTTAAATTAAAGATGCACGTACTGTCATTGCACCGAAATGAAATTGGTGTGTCATGTGGAGTTTGCCTTATCCCTATGAAGGACCCTAAAGATTTAAAGAAACACGTTGAAGACGTACATGAAAGTGTACTTTCAAAACCAAATACCTGTCAAGTATGTGGAAAGCAATATGCCTCAAAGTGGAAAGCTTTTGATCACACGAAGAAGTGTCATGGAAAAGTATTTAGGACATGTAAACAGTGCCTAGCAGTTTTTACAAATGACATAGATATACGAGATCACTATGAACATGTTCATAATGTGCCAAAAGACCAATTAATTGCTTTTGAATATCGTATGGATGCGAGATCAAAAGCAGACGATTATGATACGCCAGATGTCATAGTAAAGGAAGAACCGGATGAATTAGAATTTGACGAAGATTTATGCGATGATGATTCAAACGAATCAAAACGTAGAAGATCATTGTCCGATACATTCGATTGTGAAATGTGTCCTGAAATCTTTTTAAATTATGAAACGCTGTCGAAGCATTATCAAAATGTACATAACACAGACCCTGTACGCATGTTCAAGAAAAGAAAACAGGATGGTTCTAGTACTAAACGCAAAATGAGAAATAGGAAGAATTTTGAATGCGAAAATTGTAAAAAACAGTTTTGTACGAAGACCTTGTTCTGGAATCATATTAACATCTGTACTCGGCGAGGTGCTTCAAATCGTTTAAATATTCCAAATATGATACCAACATCGATTTTAGAGTCGCGCTTGAAAAATAATAATCAAATTGACAAAGAACAATCGGTTCCGCACATGACTGAATCAAATTTAAACATTCCAGATTTCAATCTATTTGAAGACATTAATATGCAATTATCAAATCAAAAGCCAGTACCAAACCTTATGCCACTATCACAAATTAAACCTCCTCCTAATATAAAATGTTCCCGGAAAGATTCCAGGAAGGTGTATGATGAATCTACAAACACAGAATGCGCATGCGAAGTTTGCGGTAAGCAATGGCCCGCCAAAAAGCATTTGTGGCAACATCTGATTAGATTTCACAGAGCAGAGGCAGCAGTAACGTGTGGCGTGTGTTTGAAACTTTGCAAAACTTACGAAGATTTGGCTGATCATCTGAAAGCTTTTCATGCTGCAATTTTGTCGAGCGAAGGAAATAATTTTACATGTAAAACATGCGGTCGATACCATAATGCAAGGAGTAAATTACTCTTACATATGAGCATTCATATCAATTATGTAGGGAGCTTTTGGTGCCCAAAGTGTCAACAGAACCTTGGAACTGAAAGTAAATTAACAGATCATATAGTAAGTTGTAATGCAAAGTCAGAGTTCGAGGACCACAGCGCAGAAAGTGCTTTAAAGAATGACGTCGATGAGAAAGGTAGTTTAATTGGTGACGAAATGTCCATAGCTGGTGAAGTTGAGGAAGTTGATTTTGAATCAGAAGTTGAAGAACAGGCAAATATTCACGACGATACTAATAGCGAGAATACTGAAAATACAGAAGAATCCGAGAGTGCTAATAACAGTGCTAGTTCAAGTGGTGATGAGGATGATGAAGACGATGTTGATGAGGAAGATGATAACGACGGTGATGATGATAATGACGAGGACGACGAAGAGGTGGGCAATGACTCAGAAAGTGAATCCAGATCTAATAGTGGAGCCACGGGAGAAGTTACTTGCAATTCTGATACCGATAATTCGGACTTGGATAATATAGGGGAAGTTGGGCACGACGTTGAAAATAAAGTTACAGGTACCATAAATTGTTTTCGAATACACAAAGATGAAACTGCGGTAAGCTTTACCGAGGAACACTATTTGGAGAAGGAAAAAATGATTATACAGGAGCAAGAAGACTCGGATAATACCCATAACTTGGTATTGCAAGCTCAGGAAGTGCCGTCTGAAGATATAGAAGATACAGATCAGTTATGTAACGTCGATGTAAAAGAATCTAATATACCAAGAAAAAATGACATTCATTTCTCGGATAACGATGATGAAGATAACGAAGAGGAGGAGCAAGAGGAGGAGGATGACGATGATGGTGATGATGACGATGATCATGACGAGCACGATGACCATGACGACGATGAGGAAGGCGACGATGACGATGATGGCCCACCTATATTGAGTCCAATTATGCCTTTGCTTCTAGAACACGAATCAGAGGATCAAAATTCAATGGACCATATGAGGCATAAACTCAGTCCTATGATTCCACTATCTATTGATACGGATAAAGATTTAGACATGTGCGAGTTGTCGGAAATGGAGAACGTTGCGGAACAAGTGAATGCTTCTTCAAACTCTAATAGCGCACATTTTTATAATAATTCCATTGCTAATGAGACATTAAATGTAAACACATCTAGTGCTATGCAAAGTTTAAATTTTGTATCGGAAGATTTTGGAAATGGCAAAGCAGAGAACGAGATAAGCGAATCTGGAAACGAGGATGAACATGATGTCGCAATGATGGATGAAAATGACGAGTGTCATTCGATCAACAGGTTTCAGAAGTTAGAAAGTACCGAAGATATGGAGGACTATGAAGAAGTTTCTTTTGAGGAAAATTTAAATGATGAGATGGAAGTTGTTTCTGTATCTAAGAATAGCGAAGTTCAAATACACAACTTGGATGGAACCGTATTAATGCTAACGAATGATTCCGACGGTAATCAAATTCTAATTCAACAGAATGTACTGGCTATTAGAAACGAAGATTCTAGTACAGGAGCCACTGAATATATTTATGAAGAAAGCAATGAATATGACATGGATGAATATGATATATCTCCAAGCGAATCAGGCCACATGATACAGTCCGATGGAATGCCAGACACCTCACTTGTACAAGATGATTTAGAAAGAAACGATAGTACCGAGAAATGTAACGAAAAATGCATTAATGTGTTAAATGAGAGCGTGTGTGCCAAAAATGAAGAAACTAGGACATAAGTGTGTAATAAATGATGTAAGATATAACAGACAAAGTGGGACTATTTAGGGATCACCAAAAATGTTAATACGTACCTTTTACGTATAATTACGAAAATATATCTTTTCACAAAGGAAAGAATATTGTACAGATAGAATAAGAAAGCAGCCTTCGTAAATTTTTGATAGACCATTTCATTATTGTATGCCGTCATTCGTATGAACTAATCTTTCATTTCTCATAATTTGCATGGGCATTGTATGCATCAGTTTTATGCAATATTGACGCTATAAAAGCTTTCAAAATACAACCGCAAGTAAAATAATCCGAAATAATGACATAATCGAAGAAAAGTGATACTATATAAAATTGTAAATTCATTATATATTTCGCATTATAAGTGTGTATGTATACAAGTGTGCACGAATGTTAGCATGGTGAATGATTTGTAAATGTTTCTGACGTTATGTGTTTAAAAAGACAACCTTACACGACTAACGGCTTATTTAGAACTGTAATTCCTATGTACCATATTACTATATCTATTGTAAGAGCAAGCTTAAAAGTTTGACATTTATAAAACAATGGATAATTTTATGGAAAGTTACGAATCGATATTCCATTGACTATGTTATTGCCTAAAGACGTCCTAATGTTTTGATTAATATTTATTATATTCATTCCAAAGTAACTTTTAAGAAACATTATTTCATTATTTAATAATAATAGTTTCCAAACATGTGTTGAATATCTATGAAAAAATATTTCCTGACTTTCCAATAGTTTATTGTTTAAGGTTGTTGAGTTTCGTGTCGTAAAAGTTGACCTGTTATACGCAAAAAAATGAAGAAGGTGGGAAAGTACATTGAGAACTACATATTTCAAGCAGTTTAGTGCAAAATCGTGCATTTGTGGCTAATTTTCGGTGAAATAAAGCTGTATACGGAATTTTTGTAATGCCGTCCTGCAGGAAATTATTTTACGCGTGCTAGTCGCTACATCGAGGAGTATTTTGACAATTCGATCAATCTACTTTGTAAAAATTGCATTTACATGGTTCTTCTTAACACTGAGATGTGTGATTCGTGTACATATTATGATTTTCTGTCTGGTATTTATCAAGAACGACGTCGATATTATAAAAAAAACTTTTCTACAAATTGTGTCACATGCTTCACGATATTTCAAATACGAGCCCAGTACCGGCATATTTTAGTACCCGTAACTGTGTTTATCTTTCGGTGGACACTGTAGAACAGTGTATTGAATTTTTGCGACCTTTTTTAGTATGAACACAAACGATTTGAGATCATTGCGCAGATATTCATAACGAAAATCATTCATAAATAAATAATGCGATATGTTTGTTGCGTATCTGGATAATAAATTGATCCTCGAGTTATAGATCTTTCCTTCGTCGATATTACAAAGTAGATTTTCGCTACTTTTCTAGAAAACGAAGCTTAGCATTCTTCACTATATATGGTCCCATTCAAAGTAGGCGCGAATATTTTTTTACGTTACACGTGTATTCCCTAACATTCTGAGTTCAAAAAAAGAAACTCCATGCATTTCTATAATTAATAAAGCACACATCTGATGCTTTATTTTGTTTCTAATAAATTCTCTACAACATGATTATCCGTTTTAATATAAAAAGAAATGAGGGTTCTCTGGGTTTGCAATTTAAATTTTTTTTCTAACGAATCAGGAAAATTTTACGAATTTGGCGGTAAAATTCGAATTTAGTTTGAGCACCGAGGAGATATTTTCAAAGAGGGTCAGCACTTATGTGCTTAGAGATTGAAAAATTTCATCGAGCAGCGCCTTTTCTGCATAACTGCGTAGAAAATCAACATCGTTTTTATTACAAATCCATAAGTACCGTTGGTCGAACAGGTCACTGCAATTATCCAAGAATATAGTCCTTCCAAATACACGTGCTTTCACCGCAAACAATCTCTTCTCGGTGATCAAAATAAATACGTAAAATTAAGGACGGAATTCATAGATGTGTCTCGAGTTTCAAGACGATCTTCAGTTCATCTTCAGATGCCGTACGAATCGTTTTATTTGCTACACAACATCTGCAGATAAATTTAAGACCGCCTTAAAACTCAAGACATGTCTATGAATTCCGTTCTAAGATAAGTTGATACGAAAATTCACTAATAAGTTAGTATTCAAAAAATCTAGTCATCACAGTAATTTGTTTATTACAATTGGTAATTTTTTCTCTCTTCATCTAACGCACAATTTTACAAAGAAAAAAAAAAACTTGTTTCTCGGCATTGAGTAGACATTCTACAAAGTTCCTTATTTCAGGCGTTATCCTTAGTCGGTAACTCGGTAATAGAAGACGAATTTGGACGAATTCGCTGTTGTGTGTGTACCACGGGTATATATCATTTATATATAATGCGAGAAGAAATAATTTTTCAAATATAAATCCTGTATTTCCACTGTAATACAACAGATAGGTTTAAACTATGTCGTTGCAGGTTCACGTCGTTCAGGTAATCTTTCAATTAAATACTTTCGTAATAATAATATTGCCTTTAGTCTGTCTTGCTAGAATTTCTTAGGTTAGTTGTGACAGGTGCTGTTACTACATAATCTACGATAGTTTCTTATGAATAAATTCTGAACTTAATTTATATTGGTTCATCGATGTATTTTTGTTTCCACAGCAAAATGTAGTGGAGCCTATGTTAGTTGATGCTCCTACAGAAGATAACGACAATGCCGAGGAAGAACCATATATCGTGGAAAATCCTACTTTGGTATGTAGTCAATTTTACTCTAGTATGTTTATAATTTCATGAAAAGGTATATCTTACATATCTACGTTTAACAACGGAGTTGCTTCAAATTTGAGCTTCGTTTCGAACGCACGGTCCATAAAGTGAACGTTTTACAAATCGTTTGTGTTCACGTTGGTATTTCAATGAAATAGATAAGTATGAAAGCATCTGTGATATATTTGCAATTGTTTCATTCTTTTCCCTGCTTTCAGGATTTGGAAGTGTACGCCAACAGTTACACCGGTCTCGCGAAACTTTACAGGTTAATATATATAGCGGATCATTGTCCTATGTTGAGATTGGAAGCTTTAAAAATGGCAATTGCCTACGTGATGACGACGTACAATGTCTCGCTTTACGTAATACTCCACAAAAAGTTACTTCACACTATTGGCACACCTGGATTGCCCGATGTCGCTGCGCAGTCGACTTCTCAGGATATGCTGACGATAGATCAAGCATGGGTGGAATCTCGTTCCAAGAAAGCTGCTTTGAAATTAGAAAAATTTGATACGGATCTGAAAAATTACAAGAGCAATTCTATTAAAGAGAGCATAAGAAGGGGCCACGACGATTTGGGCGATCATTATTTGGATTGCGGCGATTTAGTTAATGCATTGAAATGTTATTCTAGAGCACGGGATTACTGTACTAGCGGCAAGCACGTAGTTAATATGTGCTTGAATGTGATCAAAGTGTCCGTATACCTTCAAAACTGGTCCCATGTACTTAGTTACGTCACAAAAGCAGAAAGTACGCCCGACTTTCCGGATGTTCACGGCAAAGATAATAATCAGCCTATAATTACGAAATTGAAAGTGGCAGCTGGCTTAGCGGAATTGGCAACGCGACAATACAAAATGGCTGCGAGACATTTCTTGCAAGCATCGTTGGATCATTGCGATTGTCCCGAATTACTGTCTCCGGGCAACGTTGCACTTTACGGCGGACTGTGCGCTCTAGCTACCTTCGAGAGACACGAACTACAAAAACAAGTTATATTTAGCAGTTCCTTCAAATTATTTCTCGAATTGGAACCTCAATTGAGAGATATTATATTTAAATTTTACGAATCAAAGTATGCATCTTGTTTAAAACTCCTCGACGAGATAAAGGATAATATTCTTTTAGACATGTACATAGCGCCGCATGTAAATTTACTCTACACACAAATACGAAACAGAGCTCTGATACAGTATTTTAGTCCTTACTTAAGTGCAGATATGAGACGAATGGCTACTGCATTTAATAGAACTGTTTCGGAATTAGAAGACGAGCTTATGCAGCTTATTCTTGACGGACAAATTCAAGCTCGAATAGATTCTCATAATAAAGTATGTGAACTGTCTAAAGTAAATTTTTATTTAATTGTGCCTTAATTGTACGAATATAGTAGTCACTTATATAAATTCTGTTTTGCAAACTTTACAGATTTTATATGCAAAAGATGTCGATCAGCGCAGTACAACGTTTGAAAAATCTATTAGCGTGGGTAAAGAGTATCAAAGACGCACACGCATGTTAATTCTAAGGGCGGCCATGTTAAAACAACAAATTCATGTAAAGGTAATAGTAAATTTTTAAGTCTTATACTAAGAATTCTAAGCACATGCTTAGTACCCAATATGAAAAAAATATAAATTGTTTTAGTTAGACATTGCTTATCTAAAATTAAAATATCGTGGTTGTGCATAAAAAATTATACAATTAAAATATATTATATATATTGTACAACGTGCTAATCATTTTTATTTTATAACAGAGTCCACAACGTGAGAACACGCAGGGAGGAGAGATGTCTGTTGCACCTGGGAATAGTAGTTTAACGCAGAGAAATTAATAAATTCAAAAGGTCAATGTTTTGTTTGAGTCAAGTATACACATATATAAACTGCCATGGCCATTTAGCTTTAATAACATTTTTTATTATTGTATTCCATGGTTTAAAAGCCAGTGATGCTCAGCTTTTTTTCACTATGCAATAAATGATGTATATATGTCACAATCATATGTTTCAAATAAAGGTCAGTGTTATCGGAGATACTACTATTGTGTATATACAATAATCATAAATATTAATACTGTACATTAAGGAATTCATTATCAATAAATATATTAATAATTTTCTTTTTCATAAAATCGTATGTCTGAAACAGTTTTCTGGCTTTGTCAAATTTTCGACGAAATGCAGAGGAATGTTTGTTTTTCGCAACGATATTGCTGACGCATGCGCATTGTGCGGAATGCGGCAAAATTTAAAGAACATTCCAGAATGATCTTTATTAGAGTAAACCATTTATCCATCTTACTAAATAATGGGATGGCATAGTATCAAGTGAGGGATAAATTCTAATTAGTCTTAGAGTAAATTTCCTATTTTTAATGATACGAATAATCGTAAGATCATAACGATTCTGTAAATGATATTGTAATAGAATAGTATTCAACAATACTGTTCTTCCCTGGCATTCTATATTTCTAAATCTATAACAGTTCCTTATTTTTTCTTTACAGATATTCACCAGTTAAGAAGCTGCTAATCGTATAGAAGACACATTTTTGTAATACCATATATTGAAATTATTTCACGTAATATTCATATACAACTTATACCAAATAATGCAATCAATATAAAAAGATTTCAGTTGCTTCGAACCAAATAACTTTACAACGCTCACAGATAATCCATTTATTTTCAATCTCAATAGTGACAGTGAGTCGAATAAAGGAAACAGAATAAAAAAAAAGTTATTTAATCTCGAATATCCGAAATGACAAACCAATTCACAGGTGAGACGACGTAGAAAAAGAAAGTCCGTGGAACGTTTCATCGATCAAATTTGCCGCAATTTTATTGGCCACGCTATCGCACGCAGTTACCCGTCTCGCGTCCCGATTGGTTCACAAAGTTTCCACTACTTTCGGTAAGTAGTCACGTGACGTAGCCTGATCGGAAACGAGGTCTTCCTGTCCGTTTCCGTCTTTCCAGCGCTTGTCAGCCATTGTCGTTCTGTTCGCCGGGTCTTACGAGGTAAGCTTCTTAGTTTTAAAAACACAACGCGCAACGTAATTCCGTCTTATCTACTACCGAATTAACGTTACGTAACATTGGTACGTACGCTCGCTCGTGGCCGGGTATATCAGTTAAGAATTTGTTTATTCCAGCTGACGCAATTTTCGTAAGACCAAAGGATAGTCGTGTGTTGCTGGTAGCAGTGCTGGTGCGCGGATTTAAGAACATTCGAGATGTATAACAATGGTTACTGCGGTCAAACGAGGTAAGTGTTTAACAAGAGCACTCATCACATTGAATTATTCTCCGTGATTCTTCGTGCTAATGCAATTGCCAAGCAAGTATACGTGCGCATTCGAATGACTCTGATTTTTTGGCACGAATGGTATCACTTCTCGCCATTTTGTTCATCCAACTTCTCAACGACTATTCCCTATTTCTAAAAGCTCGAATCGTGAGAATAAGTTTTCGTACAGATTCGAGATTTCTCAGGCACCTTGCGCGGAACAGTTTGGAGTAGGCACACTTGTCCTCCTCGATCCGAGACACGAATAGCTTTAAGTATGTTGACATTTATCATTCTTTATGCGAGCTACGGTTAAATAATTAATGGTTTTTTTTTAGATTTGTGCCCAAGAAACTCGAGATATTAAGTATTTTTCATAGCACGATACCTACTCGACTCGAACGTAATGATATCACGGAGCCACAATATAGTTATTTGTAAATAAAAACAGCGCCTCCTTTATTCACGAGTATTACACTTAGTAGTTCCATTAACGCTGTCATTCGGACGATTGTTATAGTATTTGACGAACAAATCTGGTATGCATAGTCGTTTTGGAGCATGCCGTAGAATGTTTGATATATTTTGATACTAACGGATTACAATGGTGCGGCAATTTGTCCAGTCATTATACAGTGTTCCGGATCATTAACATTATAATGAGCTGAGAGTTATGTCATAGAAACATTATAAAGCGCTTTCACGCATCGATGTTTATTCTTATTCATGTTTGAGTAATAACGCCTATATAAAACTATAATTTGTTGCTGTTCATTGAGAAGCTTAAAATAACGCTATAAAAAAGAATGCTAAGCGTATTAACACAAAACTATTAAATATGTTTTGACTGTAACAGTATGAGCGTAAAGTTTTAAATTCTTTTTAAGTTGAACCATTGAAGATTGTAATTTCAGTATTTGGATTGTCAATTTCGTGTTACAAAAAAGTTCACTTCCTTAGTTATTCATATGTTTACTATTACGTTAAATATTTAGGTATTCCAAGTTCATTAATATCTAACTGTCTATATTCCAAATTGTAGGGTATAACTTGTTTCGCGTTTCACGCAGTGTCTTTGATAAAGATGTTCTCTTGCAGTGACTTATAATAATTATTTGTAGAAATGCGCAGAGATATGTTTCTGTATTACGATTTATTTTTCAGACAAAAGAATGTCATTGCTAGATGGAAACCTCGAGAAGATAATCGTAACATTTCAGTTGGAAAACAAGAGGGAAAAGATAGAAGGAACGAGATTACAAATGATACAGGATTTGCACTGAAACGTACTGTTTTGGATATACGGTATGGGTTCTGTTCAAGGAATCACTTTGATTATGGCGTTTTGTTCTAATGTAGTCAAAACTCTTTAAACAAGATGCAGTCTTATTAATATTGAAAACTTATTGCTTGGAAATGATCATTTAATTGCGCATCGTGAATGTCACGCTAAGTTGCATAGTGCTCATACCTTTCATTCATCCCCCCCCCCCCCCCCCCCATTTGACTTTATTTCGTTTGTTTTAACACATTGTAAGTAAGTGTTCGTCAGAGTAGAGGATTGTCATTCGCTAAACATTATTAAAAACAAAAATCTTTAGCGTCAAGAATCTTCAGTTCATGTTATTTATGCGTGCATATAACGTATGAGTTGTATAAGGCAAACCTAGAAATGTAGAATGTTTGCACTGTTTTTTTTTTTTTTTTTTTTTTTTTTTCATTATTTTATTTCTACACGTTTTCAATTAGAAATCGGGGAAAGTACATTATTGATTACTTAGAAGGGCCAACAAGTTTTTTTTTTTTTTTATGGATTGTTTTAAAATAATTTAATGTAGGATTTACAGTAGATGTAGAAGCATGATATATTCTCTATACACCAAAATTCAGGGGTAATATTAACTAAATTATATCAAATATAACTTCTGCACATGTAAGTAATGATTAGGATATAAGAGCATTTAAAACTATATCCACTTTAAAGTATGCAATGTTGAACCCAAGGTAGTTTAATGCCATCAAAATATGCACAAATTTAACTACTATTTTTGTTTTCGTAACTCATTAATTAACAACAAAATTTCTTTAATAGCACATTGGATTAATTCTAAGTAGCAGTAACTATAGTTTGTAACGAAATTAATTAATGTTTCTCTATGCATTTTGGCAAGGTTCCATTACATTTCCCAAGACAATTTAACAATCGTCATATATCATTACATTTGTTATTTTAAAGATCGTTTCCAAGTAGTATGTTTAAGTTTGCATTATTGCAAAATTCAACGTTCCATGAAAGTTTTGTCGACATTAAAAACAAGCACCATAAAACATATAAGTAATCCTGACTGAATCCTTCATCCGTTATCTAACTGAATTATAAAGTAAAATTTTGTAATTTCATATTGCTTTCATTGTTACGGTCATTGCAAATTTTGTATAGATTATGATAGGTCGATCATAATTTGTTATATCAATACTAATTATGATATTATCATTTTACAACTGTATTGAATGCAATTATTGAAAGTATGTTAAGTCTTTGTGACTCAATGCATTTTGTGCATCTACTGGCAGTGAGCTTTAGGGAAATGAATGCTGCTAATGGAGCTGTTCATGGTAGTAGAATCCCTTTAGGCGCAATGCTAATAGTTAGAGCACACAAGGTGTATAGAGTTCACCTAAGACGATGATTTTAGACACTGGAAATATTTTATATGCATCGGATAGTGGAGATGACTGCAAATAGCGATTTAATTTTTGAAACCATGGTGCACATTAAATTTAATTTGAATGTGTCAAGCTATGGATTGTATTATTACATTAGAAATATAGTTTTGACGTGGTGGTGTATTGCCTAGGTGGATTTCTTGTGTTTAGTTTTGTTCTGCTTCTTTCTTGTTTTCATTAGTATAGCAGTTGAGATTACTTCAACTGTGCAGCTCTAAGGTGTGAAAATTGTATGAAAGTATATTTTTATTACGCATACACAGATTCTGATATGACCAAATGATACAACGTAGTTCTGTCCATGTTTATGTATCTTTCGACATCAAATTTTTCTATAGTTACAGGCCGAGAGGAAACAGAGACTATGGCAACCGTAATGGTGGCGGTGGTGGTGCGTACTGGAACAGTCAACAACAAAACCAGAAGGACTATAACAAGAAGCAGAATCAAAGGAAGACGCCTGGTGATCTGTTGAAGAAGCCTAATTGGGATTTAACTACCTTGCCAACAATTACCAAGAACTTATACGTCCCACATATTAATGTGATAAACAGATCAATCGATGAAATTAATAAATATCATGCCGGAAAGGAGATTACCGTTAAAGGAAACAACACGCCATCGCCAATACAAGCCTTTGAAGAAAGTAATTTTCCGGATTATGTAATGGAAGAAATTAGGAAACAAGGATTCTTAGAGCCAACTGCAATTCAGGCGCAAGGTTGGCCAATTGCTCTTAGCGGTCGAGACATGGTCGGGATTGCCCAAACAGGATCAGGAAAGACATTAGCAGTACGTATTATGTTTAATTTGCCTATAACATAAGTACAGTGGAAGTGTCTACAGACACACATTTCGTAATTTTTTTGAGCTTATAATCTCTTCTCCTTTCTGTGTTAAATTAAAACATCATTTGGGTGCCGTCTCTCGTAAATCTCTAAATTTTACTGTACTCTAGAGAAAGTACTTAAAAAGATGTTTCTGGGTCCGAACAAAAATTTCTTAGGGTGCAGGGTGGAAACAGATCGATAGAAATTATTTTTGCTATTAAGCAATGCTCGTTAAGACCTTTTTCCCAACACGAATTCGTATTAGCATAAAAAATTTATTCCACCGAGTGGAATATCTGGAAAAGAATCATCAATTTTCTTATTCTGCAGGCTGTTCAGTCTTTTTATTATGGTTGTTGTGATATAAAATTATTTATTTCTCTGTTTTTAAAACTAAAGTTGTAAGAGGGAGTAATATCCGTACATATAAACTGGGAAAAAAAAAGCATAAATACAAGGTACGAAAAATATTGTCACTTCTCAGAGAAGCACAGAAGCGAACGACTAAAGATAAAAGAAAAAACGATACTTACGACATGCGTGCATATACTAATTCTTCGGGAGTAAGGAGAATTTGACTTCATTATGGTTTTGATTTAACGGCAAGAGGATTGATTGAATGTATTATCAATGCTTTCAGTATATTCTTCCCGCAACAGTGCACATTAACACTCAGAGTCGTTTGAGTAGAGGAGACGGACCAATTGTTCTGATTCTTGCACCGACCAGAGAATTGGCACAGCAGATACAATCAGTTGCTAGGGACTTTGGTTCTTCATCTTGCATTCGCAATACATGCATCTTTGGTGGTTCGCCTAAAGGACCCCAAGCGCGCGATTTAGAACGAGGCGTAGAAATCTGTATCGCCACTCCTGGAAGACTTATAGACTTCTTGGAGAAGGGGACTACGAACTTGCGCCGATGCACGTACCTTGTCATAGACGAAGCTGATAGAATGTTAGATATGGGATTCGAGCCACAGATAAGGAAGATTATCGAACAAATCAGACCAGATAGACAAGTTCTCATGTGGTCCGCGACATGGCCTAAGGAAGTGCAGGCTCTTGCCGAAGATTTTCTCACCGATTACATTCAAATCAACATTGGTTCGTTAACGCTGGCCGCAAATCACAATATTCGACAGATAATTGAGATCTGTCAGGAGCACGAGAAGGAGTCGAAGCTATCTAATCTCCTAAGAGAAATTGGTACGGAACGGGGCAGCAAGATGATCATATTTGTGGAAACGAAGAAGAAGGTCGATGACATTACTAAGGCTATTAAACGGGAGGGCTGGTCAGCCATATCGATCCACGGTGACAAATCCCAGCCCGAAAGAGACTACGTCCTTTCCGAATTTAGAAATGGAAAGACAATGATACTAGTTGCCACCGACGTAGCAGCTCGTGGACTGGACGTGGAGGACGTCAAGTACGTAATCAACTTTGATTATCCAAACAGTTCGGAGGATTACATTCACAGAATTGGACGTACCGGACGTTGTCAGAGTGCAGGAACTGCTTACGCGTTCTTCACACCGAACAATGCCAGACAGGCGAAGGAATTGATCGCTGTCCTGGAAGAGGCTGGCCAAGTAATAAATCCCCAATTAGCCGACATGGCCAATTCTATCAGAAGTCAGTATGGCAAGGGACGTCAGCGTTGGAGTCACAGTCGCTCCAACAAGGACAACAACTCTGTGAATAGTCCGCGCAGCAATACCAGTCCGACTATCAACAATTGGCAGTCTCAGCAGGTGCAGACTCATCAGCATCAGAACACTGCTATCCAGGACAGAGCGCTGGTGCATCAGAATGGATATCAGAGCAGTCGTCCGAACACTTATCAGCCAGCGTACCAACATCAGCACCAACACCAGCACCAGCACCAACATCCGCATCAGCACCAACACCAGCATCAACACCAACAGCATCAGCACCAACACCAGCCACAGCAACAGCGTCAATCCAATGGGTATCAGGGCGGCTATCAAACGAACGGCAATGGCTGCCAGTCTGGATATCAGAACACTAATGTAACTAGATACCAAGGTCGCACGGGTGGTTATCAAGGGAATCGATTTAGCGGTAGACAAAACGGTTACAACGGTGGCCAGAGTGCGCAGGGTGTTTATTCCATTCCGCCACCGTTCATGATGCCATCGGGAGGACACACAGATGCTGGCATACAAAGCCTCGTTAACAATAAGTTCTTCCAGACTAACCGACCACCGCCGAATGCCGGTGCTTGCGCTTATCAGTCGATGGGCTACGGCCAGTTTCAAGCTGTACCGCCGTACGGATACCCGTACCCACCTACACCCGTACAGCAGTGACGCCTTCCAAGATACAAATCTGTGCGAGTCCAAGCTAAATGAGAAGTAAATCGATTTTTCCCTTCTTTTAATCCCATGGATAATACTTACTATTTGTGCTGAAGAGTATAACTCTTCCTGGTATATTCTTAATATAATGTTTGTTTCTTTTTTTCGGTCATACTTATCTGGAGTGTGCCAGACTCGAATTTATTCACAAATCTTCTCGTTCGATAACGATGAATATAACTGGAAGGAGAGATCTACTCCTGTTACGAGTTTAACGAACGAGGGAACTATGGAAGGTGGATTAATGGAAAGAGAGATAGAGATGGATGGTTGGAAATTGTGGAGAGACTCTCCAGGTAAATTTTATTAAGCAAAACGTACATTAACAACTCTCGTGGTGAGAATAGGAAAAGCTTGAACCGAGAGAGAGAGAGAGAGAAGAAAAGAGAAAAAAAAGAAAGGTTTCAACGCCTTGATCTTAATGATGATGATCTGATCTGATCCTTCGGGCACATTCCAGTTGAGTTTTGATGTAGCGGTAACTCTTTAGCGACGATACATTGATAATGATAATACTGAATGTAGAAACGGTGACCGCCAATGTAGTTAATGATGGTCATATCTCTATGGTAATTGAATAGTAATTTTCTTGCGATAACTGTGTAAACTACCTTTATGCTTTTCTGAAATGCACGAAACGTATAGAAGGGGGGGGAGGGGATGGGTTAGGATTAATAATTTATAACTTATTTATATTTTTGCGTATACAGGCGATGCTCTTCAAAATGTAAGGCCTTTTGCATAAAAATTAAGCCCATTATAAGCACCATGATGCGATAATCTCACGAGTACCGCGCGTCCTTACTCAGTTTTAGCGTCGCGATAAATTGGGTAAAACGTATATATCCCCCGCCTGTTTAGAAATGGGACAGCCTTCTCGACACGAAGTGGAGAGGATATACACCCTCGAGAGATCGGGAGAGCAAACCGAAATCGAGAGAAAAAAAATGAGAGAGAATAAGAAGAATAATAAGTGAGGAAGTATCTTGCACACACGATCCTCGATGTTAATGTAAGATAATTTCGTGTCCACGATTGATCCACGGTATCATCCGCGTTCCGGTGATCTCGATGGCAAACGACACGAGGGGGTAGAGAGAGACAGAGAGAGAGAGTCCTTTTTCAGGGGGTGTGAGAGGGATGAACGTTTAAATAGTGCGTTTAGTCGCAGTGGCTGTGCACCTTTGTGAAGCAAAGTTCGATATCTTATTTTTATATATATCGAAAGTAATTTGTTGTTAATACCAACGAATGAATTATAAATGAAACATTGTTGTTTGATGTTTATGCAATTGGCCACCGAGTGGTCCTTGCCTTTTGCGCGCGGTCTGCGCCCACCCACAATTGTTCCGCGCAGAGTTGGGCACCGCGCGCGCGGGCTGGCCGCAAGTTGATAAAAAAAAAGGAAAAAAAAATAAGAAGTAATAACCACGAAGGAATTCAATCGTACCTGTTTTAGTTCGGGCGTCGGAAGTTCTCACCATTTTTCACACATCAGTGAACACAGTACGGACATATTAATTACTTATGTGAATGTTTGGTAAGCTGCATCAACCACGTGTATTGTCCACTTAAAAGGAGAGAGAGAGTGAGAGAGAGAGAGAGAGAGAGAGAGTGTGTGAGAGAGAAAAAAACCCAAGAGAGAAACCAATTCGAAGTAGTCGCGCGTGGGCCGTGATTGTAGATGAGCCGACTGCAGTTTAAAAAGCGTCGATTAGAAGAGAACAAAAAACAAAAAAAGAGAGGATGAAGAGTATTGTTCTAGTTGCTCCGTGTGACTGATGCAACGTGAGGAAATTTTCTGAAAACATTTCCAAGTAAACTTAAAACGTATTAGACGATGAAACGTGCATAACGGGTTTTTTAAGGATATAGCGTGTAATGATTTTTCTTTTTTCTTTTCGCGAGCCTCCCGCAGATTGTAAACTCTGTGAACCACGTCGTATCTCCTTTAGTGGGATGATAAGGGAAGATTAACAAAAAAAAAAAAAAATAAGATGACGATAGAAGGGGTTTAAAACGCGACGGAGAGACAATAGTGTTAAATGGAGAGGAAGAGAGTAAAGAGGGTTTCAGGGAGAAGGTGGAAAGGTACATTACCTTTTTTTCCGCAAAGAGACCTCCTCTTAAAATGTAGGAACGATTGTAATTTCGACATACGGACTTGTCGAGTTCGAAAGAAAAAAAAAAAGTAGGGAGAAGATGAATGAAACACGATGTTTCACGAGCGCGTGACAGGACTTCGTGAACGATTTCACAAAATCGTCGACCCTTTCTACCGCGAAAAAGAGAAGAGGAAATACGTAACCAACACACGTAGCTCGTTTCATTAATTCGCGCACAGTGTGGATCAACTTGCTTTTCTCGTGCCCTCGTGCATTTATACACGACTTACGCGACACGCGTGTCGATTCTTCTTTTCCTTCCTTAACACCGCGTGTTCTTTCTCGAAGCTGCACTACGTTATAACGTGTGGAAGTAAAAAACCACCTTTGCGTTTTCCTCTTCGTCTCGGGCACCACGAACGAGAACCACATTGTTAATTAACACGTGAGATAAACAAATTGTCGCGCCGTTTCTCCCACCCGAGTTTGGGACAACAATTCTCTTCTCGTTTCTTCTTGATACGCGTCCTATCTTCTTATCATTGTTCGCTTCTTGCTTTACCACTTTGAACGAGCCCAACGTTGTCGGACGGAGGAGCTCCTTTTCTTTTTCGCGATGGATTTTCTTTATCTCCTTCATCCACCTCCTCCACCTCTTCTTTTCATTTCTTCCATTTCTCTCGTTCGTATATTTTCTTTTCTTCCTCTTCTTTTTCCTTTCGATTGTTCTGTGCAATGATTAAAACGGAGAGAGAGAGAGAGAGAGAGAGAGAAAAGATACGAGGAAAAGAAGGAGACGAAGAGAAGAGGAGGAGGAGAATGAGACGGTGATCATTCGCCTTTATATATATATATATTCTCTCGTACTTTTTGCCCCTTCGGACGTTTGAATCTGTGCGCGCTCCCGCTCTGTCAATCTGATCGCATATAATGTGTCGGAGTGAATAGTGATATAATAATAGAGGAGAGACTTTATATTTCGCGAGCATAGAAAATACTGGATGCTCCCTCGTACATTTGCGTGCACCCTCAATCAAGTCTTCTTGTACTACTACTTCGAGGTGACCGTCGTCGTCTCGTGTAAATGATCCCTTCTCCTCGATACCTTTTTGAGAGTACAAATGTTTCCCCACGTCCCACGTCCCACTTTGTTCTTTCGTATGTTGTACATATTTATTTTTTTCCCTTTTTTTCTTCTCTCTGTTTTTCTTTTTCTTTTTTTTTTCTTTCTCCTTTTTTTCTTCTTGTTCATCTTCCTTTTCTCTTGGTAGCCTTTTACTCTCCTCTCGGTTGTTTCCAACCCCCACGCACGAGCGCGAATTTAATTTTAGCAATCGGTAGGATAAACGCTCGCAAAGAACACAGGGAGAGAAAAACAATAAAAGGAGGGAGAGAAGACGGAGAATCACCGCGAGCACTTTTCTCTGGTGCCAACGGTGGCGAGAGTTTTTTTTACCTTTTTTTTTTCGCGCCCCCTCTTTGAATGTTTCCTCCCCCTTTTTTTTAAAGGTTTTTTTTTCTTTTTTTTTTTTTTTTGAAACGTAGATTTATTATCTGTGAGAGGGAGAGAGCCAGTTTGATTTGCGCGCGATTCTCATTGGAAATCATTGTCGTGGCCGCGATGTATCCCGTAGGTGGGGGACGATCTGGAAACCGCGCTTTTTGATGTATCGTCGCGCGTCCACCAACCCTGTTGCGAATGGAATTTTTTTGTAGCTCACACTGACGCATATACATACTGACAGACAGATACGCAGATAGATAGATAGACAGAAAGACAGATAGATAGACAGACGGAGAGAGATGCGGACAGATAGACGGACAGACAGACAGACATACAAACATGCAAACAGAGAGACGTGCAGAGAGACAGAGAGACATGCAAACAAATAGATAGACAGAGAGACGTGCAGACAGATAAATAGACAGACAGAGAGACATGTAAACAGATAGATAGACAGAGAGACGTGCAGACGGATAAATAGACAGACAGAGAGACATGAAAACAGATAGATAGACAGAGAGACGTGCAGACGGATAAATAGACAGACAGAGAGACATGCAAACAGATAAATAGACAGAGAGACGTGCAGACAGATAAATAGACAGACAGAGAGACATGCAAACAGATAAATAGACAGAGAGACGTGCAGACAGATAGATAGACAGACAGAGACGTGCAGGCAGATAAATAGACAGAGAGACATGCAGACAGACAGACAGACATACAAACACGAAGACAGATAAACAGACAGACATTCAAACATGCAGACAGATAGATAAACAGACAGACATACGAACATGCAGACACATAGATAGACAGACAGAGAGACATGCAGATAGACAGACAGACAGATAGATAGATAGATAAACAGACAGACATACAAATATGCAGACAGGTAGATAGTCAGAGAGACAGACAGACAGACATAGGACACGCAAAACAGAACACAAAAAATTCGATCGAACGAATAATCTAAACTTGGACTTCCTTGACTAGTTGCACACTCGGTGGTAATATTCTCATGACTTGGGGGGTGGGCGAGGGGAAAGTAAACAGTGAAGAAGAGAGAGAGAGAGACAAAAAAGAGAGAGAGAGAGAGAACGAGGAAAAACAAAGCAGAAGCTGCGAAGCGGTTGCGAATTAATCGGCTTTCTCGAGATTTCTAGACGATTATACTTCAATTTCCAATTTAGAATTGATGATGGGTGTACGCGTAGTTCTGTGATATGTAAAATGTAGCATATTAATAGACCTACTAATTCTATCGCGCATCATGGTTTTAAAATAAGGGAGAACGAGGCGTTGTGTCATCTGGTTTTTCCTTTTGTGTGTGGTTTCTTTTTTCTTTTTATATGAAACGTGGTATCGTCATATCATGTGAGAAACAAAAAAAGACCCCCCCCCCCCCCCCCTCGACGACGATAATGGACGACGACGATAAGTGATATTATTGTCGCAAGAGAGATCTGTCGAGTTGCGTGCGCGAATTTTTTTTTTTTTTTTGGAAAGAAAAGGAAAATTTTGGGGTAGTGTGTAGTAGAGAAAGAGAGAAAGAGAGAGAGAGAGTTGGTTATGAGTAGAGCAGGATTTTTAGGAGGAGTGAAAGAGATAGAGAAAGAGAGAGAGAGAGAGAGAGAGAGAAAGAAAGCAGTATTTTTGTGAATTTTCCTTAAAGCACGCGACCGTCTCCTCCGCTCTATATAAATATATTACTGACAATGAGATGTACACGTGCGTAGTTGTGCGCGACCCGAGCACCTACGCGCTCATTCACAATTGTATTCGCGCGTGATCAGGATCCGATTTTAAATGCGAAACGGGGCAACGAGATACACGGTATATCCCGTTTAATGATCGTGTTTCCTTTTTATTTTCTAGTTTCGTAGTTTAACTCTTCCGTCGGTGGATCTGTCTGTCTGTCTGCTTGTGTCTGTTTGTGTGCGAGTGTGTATGAGAGTGTGATTGAATAAGAGAGAGAGAGAGAGTGAGTGAGAAATGTAGATGGATAGATAGATAAATAAATAGAGAGAGAAACAGAGAGAGAGAGAGAGAAATATAGTGCAACAAAAATGTCCAACAAAACACACAACGAGAGATGAGACACACCACCCCTCCCAACTCGTGTTTAATTACAAAAGCACAGAGCCAGCCCTATTATTGTTCAATTATTGTTCAACTATGTATTGTGTTTATTATTGTTCAAATGAGCGCGTCGAAGTTCTTTCCGTTGTGTTTAGAATTTTTAAAAAAAGGCAAAAATTTGAGAAAGGAGGGAGGGGTGTAGAGAGAGAGAAAGATCCCTTGAAGATCCGCGCGTGAAGAGGAATCGCGTGTGCGGTGGAACACAAATGGCGCGGTGAGACAAAGAAACTCGTATGTTTGAAATGAAATTCGCTTTCGTCGTAATAAAATTACTCTTTTCCCTTTTTTCTTTTTTTTTTTTACTTCGTTTCTTCTTTTTTCCACATTTTTTTTCTCGCGCGTGTTGAAGCTGGAGTTAAAAAAAAAGAAGAAGAAGAAAGAAATAAAGAAAAAGAAAAAAAACAGAGACAAACCGAGCGATCACATTTTCGCAAAATTTTCACGCGAATTATCCGTACGGAACAAACTATCGAACAACAATTAAAATCCGAATACTTCGAAGAAACATCTCGACCTTAAACGTTCTTTTTTTTTTTTTTCTTTTTTTATAACGCGCCACCAATTTTCCTCTTGACGTCGCGAGTTTGCAAGAACAAACGAAGGAGAGAAAATCTCGTCGCGTGTGAGAAGCGGAAATCAAGGGTATGAAAGAAAAAGACGTGCGCGCCGTCCGAAAAGGATCTCGTCGAATGAATGAAGAAGAGAAGAAAGAGAAAACAAAAACTCGCTCCCTCCTACTACTTTACATATGTATATATGAATATATATATATATATATATATCTCTTTCTCTTTCTCTATCGAGAAAATATATATATATTTTTTTTTTTTCACCGTTTTACAATTACAAACCGCCCGCGACGAGTGATTAAGTGGCGCGACGATGGAAGAGTACGCGTCCTCGTGCCGCGATTGTCACTTTAGAAGAGAGAAATTTAGATGGAAATAAGAAGAGTTAGAGTGGAGAGTAAATGACGAACACAATAATACAAATCGTTGCTTCGTTGGGGCAAACGAACGAGGTGGGCCGATAGTTACGCGCGTCCCCCACTCCCGATCACTTCGTATTCAACGAGGGTGGGGCAAACTGGATGTGGTGGGGGGGAAAGTAAGCGAAGAAGAAAGAGAGAGAGAGAGAAAAGAACCACGGAGAGTACCTTTTTCAAACGATTTTTAATGCTGAGCGCTGTGATATATCCACGTACATAAAAAGAAGAAACTCCCCCTCTTATTATTATAAACGTAAATAACGCATATTGTAATGTTAACGAAATATTAATCTCCCTTACGAATAAAATACGTCTCAAGACTGAATCTCTCTCGCCAACGCGTAACCGAAAGAGGAGAAAGAGAAAAAAAGCCGCAAAAAGAAGAAGAAGAAGAAGAAAAAAAAAAGAAGACACTAAGAACGAACGAAACGCGAGCGAGCGGATGTTTTTATAGCCAAATCCCAGGGACACGCAGGCGCGAGACCACACATGTTCATAAGACTATACACGCGCACCACACGCATGTCCGCGGAGGTACGATGGAAGTAGGAAGAAATGAAGATTTACCTATTTCTACGTTAATTGAATTGCAAATCGAGTATGCTTTTATATCGAATCGTACGGTGACGATGACGATGGTGACGATTTTGTAGAGACTTTGAGATCGTTCGTGTCGCGGACACGGGCCGAAGAAACGCACACGACACATTTGTATTTAAAATATCGAACGGAGATGAGAAATAAAGTAAGCGCATTGTGGGTTTTTTTTTTTGCGCGCGCGTGCGTGTGACACTGGACGAGTCACTCCGTGTAGTATCCTCGCGCGGAAGAAAGATAAAGAAACTCTTTTCGCGTTTCTTTCTCTTCTCTTGCGTTCTTCCGATCCGGTCTTTTTTTTAATTTGTTTTTCTTTTTCTTTTCTTTTACTTTGAATTCTCATTTGCACTTCTCTTCCTCGTTGCACAATCGCATTTCACAACGTTCGTGTGCCACACCGTGAATCGTATTATTACTTTATCGAAGTATGAATAATAAATAGCATTACTATTACTCTATTATTTTACTATATCTCTGTCTCGCTGCACTTTTACTCGCGAATTCTTCTCGCCGCTGATCAATGGTAAATCGCAAACTGGCAACGAGACCCCGAATTAATTCGTGAATTTATTCTTCTCTTCTGGTGATTGTTTTTCTTTTTCATTTTTTTACTCTCACTCCGTTTTTTTTAATTATTTTGCCGACGTGGATTTTCGATCTCTCGATTAAGTTCGTTAAATTCTCCGTGTCACGTGTGCAAATGTTTATTTGGATTTTTTTTTCTTCTCTTCTTGGTCTTGTTTCGCGTAACGAAAATTACTGTAACAATGTTTTATAATTGTAGTATCGTCGTAACGACTAATTGTAACATCGTTTCGCGATAAAGAAGAGCCTCTTGGGCGCGCGTTTATTATCATCGTTATTATTATTGCAGTTTTTGATGTTGTTACCATTATTACGCGTCATCGTCGTCATCATCATTGTAATATTGTCCATTGAAGGCCGTTGTTGGGGATTCTCTTCGCAAGACAAATACAAACAAAAGGAAAATCACTAGAAGTTTCTTTCCGTAATAGATCGATCTTCGTTTGAACTGCTTTTTTTTCGCGCGAAGAGAGCTTGTAGTGAAGAAACCCGTGTGAAAAAAAAAATGGAGGGTCTACACGAGATAATAGACGGAAAAAAAAAACCCCGTGGAAGTAGAGAGAAACAAATAGAGAGAGAGAGAGAGAGAGAAAAAAGTGCGCGCGCCCCGCAAATTTCATCGCATCTAGATTAAAATCGTTCCCGTTTTCGTCCCCTGCTTCGTACAATTACAATTAATCGACTATTATTATTCTTATGATTATTATTATTGCTACTGTTATTATTATTATTACGATTATTATTATTATTACTACTACATTAGAATCGTACTATTATTGTCATTAATTATTAACGAGAGCGAGAGATAGAAAGAGAGAGAGAGAGAGAGACACACACACAAGGCGAGAGGAGAAAAAAAAAAGAGAGAGAATCCTTTCTTGTAAGGCGAGGTGCAGTCGAGTGTAAAATTCGTGCACGACGATCGTGCCTCGAGCCTCATCTCACAAAAAATGCGAAATCTGTAGAGTGCTGAGTTGCACACACGTTGCTCCATCGATTATTATTATTATTTTTTTTTTTTCTTCCTCCCTTCGTTTCTCGACAATCCTCGGTCCTTTCGAGCTTCCGTGCGAATTCCAACGACAAATTCGACGAACGTATCTCGTAAATCGTAAAGTGCAGAACGTTAAAACCCGTGTTCACGGACGTCTCATTGGTAAATATTAAAAACAATTATACATAGTCGCGCGCGCACGCGCGTATTAGAATAAAGGAAGAGTGGAGAAAACATATTCCTTTTTTCCTTCCGAAACTCTTCGTCTCGAGAACATTGGACGAATCCCCCGCGAAATTCAAATCGGTGAGGAGGGAAAGATCCCTCGAATCGACGATAAGAACCGCGCCGAATCGACCTAGCAAATTCGCGCAATAGCGGAGATCGTAGGTACACGCGACGGAAAGACCGAAGGACAAACGAACCGAACGAACTAAAAAAAAGAAAAAAAAAAGAGGGAAGAAGAAACAAAAGCAAAGAAAAAAAACCTTTGAGAAAACTTTCGAGAAAAAGAAATGAAAACTTGGAGGCCTGTTTCAGATGCTTTTCTCTCTTTGTTGATTGAAAGGAGAAGGAGATGGAGAAAGAAAGAGAAAGCAAAAACAAACAAAAAAAAAAAAAGAAAACTGCAAAAACTACGGAACGAAGGAAATTACGACGACGAAACGATATTGCGTGGGTATGCGTGTGTGTACTTTTTGCGAGATGATGTATTTAATTGCGAACGGTGTGCGTTCTCTTCAGAATGTTGTTTGCGTTATTTCACTTTTTTCTTTTTTTATTCTTGCCACCACCTCCACGTAATTGCGACTGCGTGGACATTCTCAATTATGTGTTTTTTTTTCTTCTTCTTCCTTTCTTCTTGCCTTTACTATCCAATTGCATTGAAATTCGGCGACCGACCAGACGACTTTTAGGAATTGCTCGTCCACAGATTGCTGCGAATCCGTTATGCGCCTTGTATGTATGTAAGCGTGTGTATTATTATTACTTTCTCTTTCGTCATTAACGCGCCGATTTATCGCTCGTAATTAGGATTACCACGATCGAGGGTGTTTAGCACGTGGTACATCGAATTATTGACGGCGTTAATGCGACGCGCACTCTCGAACTACCGCGAAACTTTCAACTGGATAATCCTTGTATATGGCAATTGAAACGCCGGTTTTAAGAGAAAACAGATGGTAACGCCGTTCGCGATTCTTTCTATCTTTCTTCTTTTTTTTCTCCGTTATTTTTAAACAGTTTTTCCATTCTCCTCGTTTCATATAAATAGTACGTGCACATTTTGTATGCAGCGCGGCCACGCGCCAACGGGCGAAATAATCTTTTAAGGGAATTGTTAACGCTATTATTAATTGTAATTATGAATTGTAACGATCCATCCATATCCGATGGGGGCGAGCGCATGCGCCCCTCGAATTTATTACCGTATCGCGTCGATCGTCACGAATATCACAACTGCATGCACACGATAGTAGAGTGAGTGAGTGAGTGTGCGATTAAGAGAGAGAATTGAAGGTGAATTAAAGGAGCGTGTATAACAATATTCTGACATTAGAGGGACGGATATAGCTCACGAAAGTGCGCGGTTTCATGCTATCTCAATATCGTCATACGCAAATATTCGATTGCGCGCGGAGCATTCGATCAACTACTTTAACAGTGTGAAACTGTTTCGAAATTTTCGTGAGCTTCACGACACAAACACTCTCTTAGGCGGATCGCGTGGCGTTAATGCGAGATGAAATGAAACGAGAAGACGCAGCTTTGTGTATTACCAGCGCTAATTGGTCGAACGTGCGAGAAAGCGCTCACGAGGAGATGCGATTTAAAAAGAAAGAAAGAGAAAGAAAAAAAAGAACCAGGGAGGAAAGTTGAATTCCAAAGGATCGATGGGGAAAAAAGAAAGAAAGGGGACAATGTCGAGTCCGAAAGGAGAAGAGACGAGAAGAAATACCGTGCGGATACTCTCGGTTTCGCGAAACATGTGTCTACGTAATGTTTTACTTCGTGTGCTCGGCGCGCGCGCTCTCTCCTGGCACGCTCGTCCGTCGAAAGAGAGAGAGAGAGATAGAGAAAAGAGAAAATCGTGTTTAAAAGCAGTGCAAAGGCACTTTTCAATTGGAGAAGCATCACCTCGCACAATGAGTCGCGACTAACGAAGCAAACAACACAATCTAGTCAGAATTGTTTTAATATTATTGGTGAAGCCTAACAGTGTTTAATGAGAATAATGTTGAGAGTGTAGTACCCGCGGGATGAAGGCATCGTTTAACTGTGTTATTGATATTGTTAATTGTCGATGTTTCGCAACGTTCAGGTGTTTCTTTTTTTCTTCCTTTCTTTTCTTTTTGTTTAAATGAAACAAATGTGTATAAACGGTTTGAAGCGGACTGCGTTTCGGCGGCCGATGCGCGCGCAGTCGCGTGACCACGTGGTAATGGTAGATGATGCGCGCGCAGTCACGTGACCAAGTGGAGGATGCGCGCGCATCGGCGCGCGGTTTTAAATTCTTCGAAGAGGCCTTTTATCATTTCTGTGAGCCCCGGCAGCTAGTGCCGTCACCTCGCTCGGTACAATCAAACTGTTACAGAGTCCATGTTACATATATATATGTAAAAAGAGGCGGAAGAGAGAAAGAGAGAGAGAGTGAGAGAGAAGTGGTTGAAGGGAGAGTGTAGAATGGTGTGGGGGGTTTAAAAAGAAGTATTATAATCCTGTAAATCGAGAGAGCGAACCTCTGACAGGCATACATAAGTTTTTTATATCTTGTGATAGTTTAAAGATGTGGGGGTGTGGGAAAGGATTAAGGCGCGCATAGCAATCTGTTTCCTAATAGCGTACCGCGAACTTAACTACTGCAAGTGGCCGTTAGTTTATTACAACGAGAACGAAGGAGGTGTGCGCGGCGCGTGTGTGTGTGTGGCTTATTTAAGTTTTGACCATGACAGTTTCCGGGTTGAGAATGATAGAGAGAAAGAGAGAGAGAGAGAGAGAGGATGAGCAGGAGAAGGAAAGCAATATTTAGGTAAATCGCAGCAACGGATCGAGGAGCCGTGAAAAAGTGTAACGTTCGTGGTGGAAGAGGGTCGCGAGGATTAAGAGAAGGAAGAAGAGTACGCAAAATTCTAGGGACATCTTTCGAAAAGTCAGAACGGAGTAGATAAAAAGATGCCACTGTCTTCCGCGACGCGCGTTTCCTTTTTTCGCGGCTCGCGATTTTGCGACCGCCCTCTTCTCCGCCTGATCGATCCTAGGTTCAAATAATCCGTGTGAATATCCGAACGTATTGCGAATTCTTTGTTAAGGGAAGAAACGGGTAAACCTTTCGTTAGAGGTACACATATTGGACGAGTTGACGCTGATTTTGTTTTTTTCCCCCATTTTATGCGTTATTGCCCACATTTAAATACATTCTTCTTTTCTTTCCGTTATCAAATGATCTTGTTTGTCGTCTGAGGCAGTGAAAAGAGAGAGAGATACTCTATAGTTGCGTTAATAAGTAAAATTAGGATCGAGAGGAACCGCAAAAATGAACAAGAACGGCAAACGACAGCCAAGCGCGGCGCATGATTAAAGGAAAGTTTAAAAAAAGAGAAAAAAAAAGAAAAGAGAGTACACAAAATGCGACTGCGTATTAAAAAAGTAACTGCTCCATATTCGGATTCTCTTCTGTAGGTTTCATTAAAGTGCATTTCTTGTATGTTATACAGTATTATGATATAGGATAAGAGAATAAACATTGCAATAGTAATCGAAATGGTCATTGATTTATCCAATCTCGCCTCACCTTCGGTGTTCCGACGTCGTTGACTGATATTCGATTGTTCATTATCGAGTGAATCGTAAACGGAACAGAGAGAAAAAAAAAAAAAAGAAAAATATGAGTGGACACCGTTTTCAACATTACTCGTGAGTGACGAGATAATCATTGAGTGAAGGTAACAGTGAAATTCCAGAACGGTAAAAGTCTTTTGTAAGCGAGTGTAAAATAAACGATAAATGTTATAACGTGTATAATTAATTATTGCATATCAATTCGTTGCGACGTTGCACGTGTGCTTAATTGATTTCTCCATTTGTCTCAAGATGTGTTATTTTTTTCATCTATATACATATATATATAAATGTGTGTGTATGTGCGTGCGCACGCGCGCGCGTCTGTCAAGTAAATGTCTGGGATAAATAGATCGAGATATATTTATGTAATCAATTAAATTTTCTTTTTATTTTAATGCATACAATGTGCCCCTCCCCCCCATCGAGAGAAAAAAAAAAAAAAAAAAAAAGAGAAAACACACTTTAGGTCTTTACACGTTACAGACTCGCGTAATTCTCCAATGCACCGTTTACACATAGTAGATACTTTCAGTTCGCAATTCTTCGCCCGCCGTTCACTTTATTATTTAACATACAAGTTAAAGGTTTTTTTTCGTGACTATAACTTATATTACAATAAGCGACATATATAAAAACAACAGTAGTAGTTAGTTGGAGATATATGCGTAATAAACGTCGATCAGTTGTATAAATATGTTTTGCATTGCTTAATTGATACGGGTGTTGCTCTTATTCCCTTGTTTGTAAAAATAACTCGAAAGCATAATGTGCCTAAGCTCATGTAGAAGAAATGTCATTTAGCTGAGTGTGAAAGCAGAAAGTGAGAGCGATAAGGAGATCCTCTTTTATTAATTCAGTAGTATCCCTTTCTGCGTATTATGCATAGCGTTTACAAGCCATTCTCTATGTTCTCTTATTGGTTTTTTTTTGTTTTCTTTTCTTTTTCCTTTTTCCCATTCTTTTCTTTACGTGACGCCACACACCCTCGAAATCACGATTTCCATTGTAAGCATTATAGACACAAGGTTTATCTACTCACAATCACAGTACTCTTTGAGAAGAATTACGTATGTATCACAAAGAAGAAGTACTACAACATTTAGTTACCATTAACGATTGTATATCATCGTAGATAGAGAGACAGATATGGTTTAAGACAGATCGAGTAAAGATAAATTTTGAGGACAGAGAGTCTATTCGTTTGTTTCACTGCATCGTATACGTCTTTGTGATGCATATAACTTAATTATTTTCATAAACTTGTCATAATCGTACATATTTAATAGATAGTTTATCCTCATTAGCCCCGATCTTGATAGGCGCAATATTATCTTCTAGCACATGAGATTACAGGGGACATATGCGCATAGTTTTAGCTGTCAAACCACTATGTACATCCTATGCCTTCTGTCGACCACCCTTTCCTCGTTCAGCTTGTAACTGCCTCTGAAACAATAATAACGGAGTGTATTCAGCGCATGTATGGTAATATAAGAATAAATAGTATTTAGGTCAATGATCGCTCGAGTCGGGAAACTTGTAAAGGTAAGTTCTCTTCCCGACGTTATATTTGTATAGTATAAAGGTGCAAAAAAAAAAAGATATACACACGTCTCGGAAACTTAAAAGTAAGTCTGACAATCGTCTCGAAATGAATAAGACCGATGCACATTGATATTTTGTAGGAATATATATCTAGTAATGGTACTGACAAAGGGACCTATCGCGAAGATGAAAAGAACATCTCGATTACTGATACTTAAAATTTTTATCCTTTTGCACTTTCTTGGAAGTTCAAATACAACAGTAGTCTCTGATTACACATGGCGGCACAACATAAATTTATATATGAAATTAACATACCTTTTAACTTCTCTTCCTTGTATGCCCAATAATGTACGTTTGGATGCATGAGTATATGCGGTACACATTTTGCAATTATGGAAGTTACCCGAGAAATAAGTTCATTGCTCGTGTAAATTATTAATTCGATATGCTACGAATGATTTCACGTTTTCCAACTTTAACTTTTGTAGAGAACAAGGAAAACAAGCTTGCAATTATTGTAATACGAATCTGATATTATAAATACTGTAGGTCTAGGAAAATAATGCCGTAACGATAAAGAACTATGTATCCTATTATTGTCAAATTATACTAACGGGGCTACAAGTTGGTATTGGTTAGTTAGTTAAATTAAAACAAGAATCATCGTTTATTTAATTGGCTTATATCCCCAAAGAAATACAATAAACAAATGTATTATTCTTAATCCATAGTTTGGTAACTAACATATGATTTCCTAAAGTACTTTGTATGAGCGTGACAAAAGTAAAGAAAGAGTATAGATTTATATTATAGGAAGCTTGTGTAATTTTAATACGGGGGAAGAAAAAGGGGGAAAAAAAGGAGATAAAAAACAGTTATTTTAAGTGCAAAAGGATAGAAACAATATAAAAAGAGAGCATATAAAAATCAGTCTAATTTGATGATTAAAAGATCACCGCTCTACTTGTCGAATAACATCGTTGTAACTTACTAAACATTCTGGAGCTTTTGCATTATTCTGAACCTATTGATTACAAGGAAACAGTTAATAATATTGTATAAAATGCTTAAGAAAATTCATAAAATCAAAATACCTCTTTTCGCTATTCGACAAACTAATAACACCTGGTTATGTATTAATTGTACCATTAATGTGTCCAAGATGTATAATAATTGGATGTAATAGAAAATCTATCTCCGCATACCGAAATGAAAAGAATACAGTACAAAATTAAGCACTCAAGTTTGCTAACATATAATCCTGTTAATTATAGAAAGCAATGTTCTGAATATGTGTCGTTCTTTAATTTTGACATTCATCATACAATATCATATAAAGTATATGTTCAACATGCATTTAGCTGATTTCCAATGAATTACATTTTCAATATAAATATGCTACTAATTGTACTGTGTAATGGACACGCATTTGCAAACATTCTGAGAAGATGAAATGTACAAATAAGTTAGATTTGTTTTAATCATCTACAAATATCTAATAACATGGTTACTAACAATATTTAAAGTTTTGCTACTTTTTTGTTTTTTTGTATAGAGCTTTGGATTCTAAAATGTAGTCGACAAAATCTATAGCTGAATTGTGCAAATATCTCAGTTTGATGTATATATATAACGCATACTGTAATGCTGTCATTAATAACCATATAACAATAATATCCTCACTTGAATTTTATACAGATCGTAATTATTGGAATTAAAAAAAAAAAGCGTGATAGTGTATTTAGTATTATTTAATTTTGATATACGATAGAATCAACTCAATTTACAAATTAATTTATTATTTATAATTAAATAACCAAACTTTCCTTATATTAAAACTACACTAGTGTACAAAGAATTATCCCAGAAAAATTTACGCTCTCATCTTTTGCTCGATCGTAGACTAAGTTCTTTTTTTTTTTTCTTTCTTTTAGAAACTAGTTAATATCGAAATGTATTTCTGTGATAGTCATACTGTAATTGCGTGTACACACATTTTAAGCAGCAAGTTGAGTCACTGGCAGCATTGCTTACGCATTCCATCAGAAGTCATTGTTGGTTTCACATCGATAGGTTCTACATTTTGTGGCCGGATTGTATCACCTTCAGGTGGATCTCGTATCTGTTTCTGCGATACGATTCTATATATTTCTGCAAGAATAGAAACAATCGCATAAAAATTAGTCCAAAAACTTAATCTCTTCTTCTCTCTCTACATTCTACTTAATCGGAAGCAGGCCTTACCTGTTAGTATATTCTGAAATGCAGTTTCAACATTAGTAGAGTCTAAAGCAGATGTTTCAATAAAAGACAGGCCATTTCGCTCGGCAAATGTTTTAGCTTCATCGGTTGGAACTGCGCGCAAATGCCTCAAGTCGGATTTA
This sequence comes from Tiphia femorata, assembly GCA_944319695.1. Taxonomy (NCBI): domain Eukaryota; kingdom Metazoa; phylum Arthropoda; class Insecta; order Hymenoptera; family Tiphiidae; genus Tiphia; species Tiphia femorata. Next base: position 8,624,042 of record OX090899.1, read on the forward strand.
TTACCAACTAGCATGATCACAATATTTTGATCAGCGTGGTCCCGCAGCTCTCGCAACCATCTTTCTACGTTTTCGTACGTTAAATGTTTTGCGATGTCATAAACCAGAAGTGCCCCAACCGCACCACGGTAATATCTAATAATTTTTACAAACGTGATTTAATCGAAGACTATAATGAACGGGTTATAATCGATAAAGAAGAAAGTGTATTATGTCATTGAGAAAATTATCTAAAGATAAGAACTTGAGTGATCTACAAAGTATAGAATTGCAGAGTGACGAAATTAAAATCAGTACACACGAAGATAACAGTCCACTGGATCGTATGCAACTTACGCTGATGTTATTGCGCGATAACGCTCTTGTCCAGCTGTATCCCAAATCTGAGCTTTAATAATTTTACCATCTACTTGTATGCTACGGGTCGCAAATTCAACTCCTATAGTTGATTTCGATTCCAAATTAAACTCATTTCTCGTGAATCGCGATAAGAGATTACTCTTTCCAACTCCAGAATCGCCAATAAGGACAACTGAAATGAAAGTAAAGAATTTGATGGCGGTCTTGAGAGAACAATTCCCTTATCTAAATGTATAACAAAAGACATTAAATCGGTCGAGAAAAGGATTATTAATTCTCTTCGCGAAGTCGTGCAGAAACATGCCAGAATGTCATTTACAAAAAAAAACATACTTTTGTACTTATAAAGAAACAAGACGCGCGTCGTCGTAATTAAAATTTACAAAACGGTCGACTGTGAAATAATGCGAAACAACAAACAATTTCTGTAAACGATATCATGTTCTTGATAAAAAGTATCAAATAGCATAAATGAATTGAGAAATTTACATATTAAATATCATATGCGCTTTGCATAGAATATTCCACAGGTGTATACAAAGGATTTTGTATACAGAAAACATTAAGTACAGTTCTTAATTGTTTCAGATAAATTATATCGCAATTATGATACTTCGTAATTCGAAACATTTCTTGTACGACATTCTCTAGACTATTTTGCATTCTGAAACATACAATCGTACGATACACGTCTCGCTATACATCTACATTGTTTCTTTGTACACAAGTACGTATACTGTGTACAAATTATAATACTTCATAATTCAAGACATTTCCAATACGACATCCTCTACATTACTTTGTATATTGAAACATAGATACGTACGATGCACGACTCGCTATACATCTACATTGTTTCTTTGTACACAAGTACATATGTTGACGACTCATCACGTTCACGCTCTTAATAATGTCGAACATGCCCATCTACGCTACAGAGACAATGTACAAAGTGATGCTACGTAATTACCAAAGAAAACAAAGGAATGCATTAATGTACTGGTGCATAAAAAATCTATCATTTATAATTATTGACAGATCGCAGGGTGGGATATTAAGCGTGTCCTGCGTGACCTGTCAATATGACATTTATTCGATAAAAGGAATTCACGGTTCCGTTTACACGTGGAACAGTACGTGATGTCATCCTACATTCTACATTCCACGAATAGTCTTAATCATCGTTGACGGTTTCCCACCGAACGTCAAGCTCGTACGACGGATAATAATTTCAACGTTGATCGTTAATATCTCGTATAAAGCGGTAGAAATGGCAGTAAAGGATTCACAATTGTCAAATCGTCCTTCGAATTACACGTATAAAGCAAGGGTGGCAGTTACCTTTAAATAAATAATCGTACTCGTCATCTCGAGTGCCCATCTCGGTACGCAGCTACAAACTCCTTTATTAAACGGACGGGTGGCCTGGGTCAAGTTATACCACTACGATCTGTACTTATATACAAAAAAACAGCAGGAGCCTCCACTTGGCTCCCGTGCACTCGGTCCTATAACGTGAAGATTTCGAGATGCGGCGCCGAACGGACAAAAGATAAAAATAGGAAATTAAATAGGCGCGATTACACGATGATATAATTATTTTTCTTCTTTCAATTTAACTGTACAATATGGCCTCCTTTCTACGCCCCTCCAAACCGATAATCTGCGCATGCGCAATAAACGAGTGCCACGCGCACGCGCACACTCCGTCACGAACTAGCTCCCTGAACCGAGATGAGAAGTTTTCATCCAATTGCAGATGAACCCTAAGGCGGACCAATAAGCGCTCGGTAAATAGAAGCACGCTGCGTTTATTGGTTCGTTCGAATATTGGATTGTCCTTGACATCTACAAAGAACAACGGTTGTTGTATAAATCTCCGATTGAATATTTTATCGCGCGCGGATAATAAAGAGTAATGAAATTCAGCTGGCCGCGTGATACTATTGGCCAGCCATGCTACCAATCGTTGTTTAGCATCCTCGCGATTGGCTACCCACCTACTCCTTCCTATTTGCTTATCACCGATGTCCCTATATAGTGACTTATTTCGCTCGATTTACGTCGCACCGATGGATCTAGGAATTTCGCGTTTGGCCAATCACCTTCGATCGATCTGTTATTATGGAATGTAGCGACAGTAGGCCAACCACGGCAACCTCATTCGTGTTGCTAAACATGGCGGTCGCCTCAGCACCAAAAGACGTCGGTGCCTTTTTAAGTCAAAAACAAAATGTTTCGGATAAAGCGTTGGCTACCGAATGGGCGCAGCTCGAAGAGCTCTACAATAAAAGGTCAGTGAAGTAAATACCTTACGATATAACGACGGAAAAAGATGAGAAAAATTTGTTTGATCTTAGTTGCGTTATTCGGTGACTTGCAGGCTTTGGCATCAGTTGACTCTCAAATTGGAAACGTTTGTGAAGAACCCGGCACTTCAGAAAGGCGATAATCTCGTACAACTCTACTCCAACTTCTTGTCGACATTTGAAAATAAGTGAGTTATTAAGAACGTGCGAGGGTAAATAAATAGAACATAACCTCCTCGATGCTGCTCTTAACAATCTAAAGATGCTTTCCTTTTACATGTGATCTGAAATGATCTGATATTTTGTAATCTGAAATATTCGCATCGCTTCGATAAACGAATGGAACAAGCACATATCCCAGTGAGAAATGAAACTTCGAATTGATATCGAATCGATATCAATACCATCAAGATGCATCGATGCACCTCTATACGCCAATAAATTTGAAAATTTCAACTGCGTTTTGGAGATTAATATAATACCAACTTATATATTCCAAAGCAATATAAATCACATAGTTACAGGTCTCTCGTCGTCTTCCATACTGCTGAATAGAAAATCGCCACACAATTACTTTCCTGGTCATTGCTGGTCACGTCGTGATTTACTTCATGCCAACAAATTTCAGCACTGACTGATTTTATTAATCTCCGCATGATGTGCAGCGCTATATCAAAAGAGATCGAAATTTTGAAATTTATTGATGTATAGAGGTCCATCGATGTATTTTGATGGTGTTGATATCGATTCGATATCTATTCAATGTTTCATTTCTCACTGGGATCGGATCGACCAGATCTGGCTTTCATATTTTCCTCCTCGTAATTGTTTTGTGGATTTAGGTTCGCGCCAGTTCGTACTGAAATATAAGTATCCTCGAAACTTGTATGTGCGCTCACATTAGTTTGTACGATCGATAAGTCACTTCTTTGTTACAATCTGTGTATATTAATTGCGCTGAGATTGCGCAAGTGCAACGCGAAAGTAACCACCTCGTAGTTTTCAAAATAATTTCCTAGTATGAACCAATGGGAAGCGAGTAACCGCAAGTGATACGAAAGTATCACCTACTAATCTTAGTCCGTCGGTAGATCAGCAGCGGTAGGGAGAGAAGTCATCTGATCACTTCGGTTTAGTTAAAGCAACATGCTAGTTTCTGAATTGAAGTAATCCGATCCGATCCAATTCGATCAAAGTGGTAAAAGATAAGCACCTTAAACGATCTCTCTACAAATTCTAAATAACCCTTCTCGATGATTCGCAGAATAAATCCCTTGTCGCTTGTCGAGATATTAGCGCACGTTATACAACAGTTTCAAGACAAGCACGAGGCGATTAAGTTTCTAAAAAAGGCCGAAGCAAAAGTGAAGAGTAACAATGAGGCCGTCGCGCTTTGCAAAGTTCTCACTGGACAGATCTTACTCGACAAGCTGAATAATCAGGAGGAGGCGAAGAAAATCATAGAGGATGTAGAAGCCATGCTCGATAACGCCGACGGGGTCACTACTGTTCACGGAAGATTTTATCTGTTGGCGAGTCGTTTGTATCGATTGCAAGGAAAACACGCCGAATACTATCGAACGGCTTTACGGTAAGATCAAATTGACAATGTGTCTCTTCGATATAAAATTGAACATAGAATAAATCTTGACTTATCCGAATATACATTGAAGGTACTTGGGATGCATAGAGTTAAATACTCTAAACAGACAGGAACAAGAACAGCACGCTTTCTTCCTTGGACTTGCCGCGTTATTAGGAGACGGTGTTTACAATCTTGGAGAACTGTTGGCGCATCCGGTTCTGAACTCTTTGGAGGGTACTCCTAACGCATGGCTTCTTGATGTACTCGAGACGTTCAACGCCGGTGATATTATCACATTGGAGGAATTGAAGCCGCAATGGAGTAAAGTTGCGGACTTGGCAGCACAAGAGTTGAAGTTAAGACAAAAGATCTCCCTCTTATGTCTAATGGAAATGACGTTCAAGCGACAAGCCAATGAACGGTACGTATTTACTTTATTCTCTTAAAATTTTGACGACATACGAGAGATATATGTTCTGTAAATTCTATTCTTTTCCAGCCAATTAACGTTCGCAGAGATCTCTCAGCAAACACGTCTACCACTTGGCGAGGTAGAACTACTGGTAATGAAAGCTTTGGCGCAAGGTTTGGTCAGGGGTGCTATCGATCAAGTAGCAGGGACCGTCAATATGACTTGGGTCCAACCTCGTGTCCTTGACCGCGCACAAATTGCTGGTATGGTCGAACGGCTCGACGAGTGGTGCAAAGACGTTGGTTCTATAGAACATTTACTCGAATCTCATGCCTCTGAGATTCTTACACTTTAACTACCTTTTTGTAAAGAAGAAAGAAAAAAGAGAACACCTCACCCCTGTTTGAAATAATGTATTGTCATACTCCCAGCAATAGAGATGAACGATTCGTCCGATTAACTAATGATTATTCCGTAACATTATTCGTTTGTTAAAAGAAATGAAGGTATAATAATAAGAGAGTTAAAATATACATTTTATTTGAACACGGCAAAGTCCAGCACTACTTTTGTTTATTTTAAATTTGACGTTAGCATTGAAAAAGTACTTTGTAGCAACACCGAGGAGAGATTGTTAAAGAGGATCCACGCTTGTGTTTTTGAAGAGGTCGTTTTGCCAGGTTCTGGGGTGTCCTGGAGATAACTTACGCCTGTATTCATAGTTGTTCCTTATCTTAAGGATTGTTAAGGACGAAGAAAGCCTCCATGAGGGCTCAAAGAAGCTCGTGACCATCCTTGAAATAAAAAAACCAATAAGGTTCCTTGTTCGGTCAAGGAAGCTTTATGAAATGTGGAATAAGGAATAAGTGATCTGTATTCCTCAAGAAATGACTACACTGAGAAAAAAAAACTGTTGATTTAAAAAAATATTAGTTCATTTAACTAAATGCCGCTGTCACGGGCCCATCAAGGCAAATATTAGTGAATCTAAAGAAAAGTCGTGTTAAGGCAAGTAAAATAATTTTGTAATAACTACCGTGTCTTTGACTCAAATATATTTAATATTTTAACTAATTAATTCATAACCAACAAAACGCATTTAGTTGAGTTAACAGTTTTTTTTTTCTCAGTGTATGAATACGGGTATTAGTGCTTTATATGATCAACCGTGTTTATGGAGATTTACTCGATTTACTGTAAATTATGTTGCTTTGCTATGTAGTTGCGCAAAAGTGGCGCTCAACGCAGTAAAATTTGTCGGCCTTTATTACCGCGTCCAACGTTACCGATATAATGCAGAAATTAACTCCAGCGCTACTAATGGCAAAAATTCAAAGTCTATTTAACTTTAATTTTCTTGGCGGGTCGATAGTGACGGAAATGCTCTGTAAATGATTATTCATTTTTCAGCATTAATCGTGTATTTCTGTGTTTTAAAATCATTATCACTTGCCGATAATTGTGAAGCGAGTGCATTTGGCATATACAGGGTGTAAAAAATTAGACCGACAAACTTCGAAGGAAAATAGATGACGTTAAAACAAACAGTTTTTATTAATATTATTTTTCTCTACGACGTTTTGTTTTGATATTACACGATAAAATAAGGATGTGTAATTTCAGAACGAAAAACAAACAATGTAAGTGGAAAAATGAAATTAATGTTCAAATCTTCCTCCATTAACTTCGACACAAAGACGACATTGCCGAAGCATTCATTGTCTCACTCGTTCTGAAGTTACACATCCTTATGTTATCGTGTAGTATTAAAACAAAACGTCGTAGAGAAAAATAATATTAATAAAAACTGTTTGTTTTAACGTCATCTATTTTCCTTCGAAGTTTGTCGGTCTAATTTTTTTTACACCCTGTATATAAAATATCCTCGCACGCAATATAAAATGTAAAATTTAGGCTTCTCATTTAAATATAGATAATACAGTAAACATCGATAGAGATGACAGATAATAATTAATGTACCATTAGAAAATAGAAGTTTCGACATTGATTAGAAAGAAACAGTTAAAAAGCATTGAATTATTTATTATAGTCAATAGTTTATAGAGTCAACAGCTCTTCTCGGTCGGTGCGTATCGAGAGTTACCGAGAGTTGCCGAAAGCAGTCGAGCCTACACCCGAGCGCGCCCGAGCTTAACATCGGGACTAATCGGACGGTGGGTAGTGGGTGGGGACACGCGCGCGGCGCGCAACTGTCAATCAGTTCGCTCTCGGGCGTCGAGCGAATAAGTCGCGTGTGTGCGTGTACTCCTCGGTCATCCGAGGTCGCGAGCACTATTAACGTGCCATGGGCTACCACATGTTGGTCCCAAGTGTTTTGATACTACATACAAACATTTCCAGTGAGTGTTTCTAAATTTTCTACGATATATTACCACTTTCTACCAAGTGAAACACTCAATTAAATTTTTCGTTTTCAGTGTTTGTATCAAAAGTGTGTGTGTGTGTGTGTGCCCTATTCTATCATGGGGGGATCCAGTGTTCGCGATGTCATGCGTAGGACTACAGCGTTTACAGTGAGTGCTTTGATAATTTGTACAGTTAATTGTTATTTTTCGCTAATTGGATTAAATGATTAAATTCTTTTTTGTCTTCTATTTAAAGTATCAACTCAATCTATTACTATTGAGGGGGGGGTCGAGGGTTCCAGTTGTCGGGCATCCAACAACACCATTTACGGTGAGTATTTAAACACGTTTGAATATCGAATATTGTATATTGCATCGATTTCCGAGAAAGTATTTATATTAATAATTTATTTTTTTTTTTTTTTTCAGAAATGGTGCAACGATTGGTGAGCCGGTTATGTATAGTACATATTGCATGCTATATTATCGCAATGCTACATCAAATTTTTGTAATTTCGCGTAACATTTATTTTTAAAATTTTCTTTTCAATTGCAAGACACTTTGCAAATTTTTAAATTTTATCGAACAATCGGGTTTAATTTTTCTTTTAAGTTTCCTAATTGTATGGTCTTTGATTTCAGTTTCATTTCACTTTGTTTTTTACAAGTCAATTCATTTTTTATTGTTTAATTATTAAATTATAATTTACAGGTTTTAAAATATTAATTAGAATTTTTCACAATTTCTGTCGGTTTCTTCATACATTATAAGGAAGGTTTCATCGTGGGACACATTAAGAATCAACACTGAAGATTTTAGTTAAGATAGTTTTAAGATTAGTTAAGCTTAGTTAAGTATAATTAAGCGTAGTTAGGTTATAGTTAAGTTATAAGTTATAGCGTATACGCTTGGCGCCAAGCGACAATGTAAAGATCGATGTAAAATATTGTACACAGGTGAATCGACAGACTTATTTTGTCTATTCTCCTTTCGGGAAGGTAGCTTCATCATCCACTTGATTTATGTTTGGACGACTTTTTCGTAAAGTCGTTGAAATATATTTCACGTGGATATTCAATTCATTGTTTGATTCAGCCTATACAAGGCTTTAGAGTAATTTACTTTTTAATCCTGCGAAGCAGGGACCACCGGGTCGGGTCTCAAAGCAGCCACCTCCACGCGGTGAGACCTGGTAAACTGACGTTATCCTCGATACAAACTTGCATGCTTAAATTTGCATCGAGGATCACATCAGGCTAAGAGCTGCACGCGATAGTGATAGTTCCTAATTAATAGAATCTGAAATCTTTTAGTAGAAATTTCAATTGACATCTTCATATACTCCGTTTCTATTATTTAACTCCGTTTCTATTTTTGAATCTTTAAAATTCCCTCCATTTTGTATGGATAGAACCACGTGACCACTGTAAATTTTCACATCGATAATGCAGTTTCGGTCCGTGAACTTCCGTTAGATGTCAGGTCTATACAATATCTCGTCTGTGCTTATACATTATTTTATCTTTACCATTTGAATCTCCCGCCATCTTTTACCGAGTGATCAAATTTCGCACGAATCCGAGAACGCGTTAGGTTTCTAACTATCGTTTGAAGATGCCACCACGAGCTTCGTCTATGAAAAACGCATTCCAATCTTCCTTATAAACTAGTGTATGACGAAGCGTGTGAACTTTATGGCGCGGGGTGTACGGTGCATCATTCGTGTTCATTCCGTCCTCCCGATCATGTGTGTTACGATTAGTTAACTATAAAAGTCTAAACTTTTATTCGAGTTTTCGCTACCGTGTACAGTGTATATTGTGCGCTGCAAATACGAAGGATATGTACGCCTAATCGAGAACACAATGTATTTCACGAGGTACGTACATCATTAGGAAAAACAAGATGCATCACCCGCTAGCAGTTTGGGCGTTGACCATTAGTGCACACCGATTCTTCTGTATACTCCAGTTTTCGAATGCGCGAGCTAATTTTCGGTATACAAAAACGAATTCGAGAAGACTCACGAATTCTTCAAATGCAAAATTTCTAATTTCTCCAAATATTTTCTACACAGATAATTAACTTGCCAAGGTGCATTCGATCTGTCTTAATTCGTCGCCTACATTTCTATTTCAGGAAAATACTCTTCTTCATTTTGGTATTAACAATAATTGGCATCGATGCGCAATATTCGCCGGAGAGCTCAAGCTCCACTCGAAATCCATGGAACGCTTACGAAGATAGGGATGTAATAACTCCCAGTTACAATTACAGAGGTTCGGCGAGCCAATACGACAATGTTATTATCAAGGAGGCGTAAGTGATCGCGTGTACATTTCTTTCTTCGTCGTGAATGGTTTATGCTCGTTGTATTAATTCTTTTATTCGTTCAATTGATCGTAGCTCCTTCTTCGTGGTGGCTTCGAAGATGGTACGTCCCGGACAAGTCTACAGAGTGGCCGTGAATATTCTTCACAGTCATTTGCCAATGGTGGTGCGCACGTCTATTCAGCGAAACGGCGTGGAGATTTCTACGGATCATCAAGAAGTGAAAGAAGGAATACCAGAGACGTTAATGATGAGAATGCCGCCTACTTCAGTGGGTGGTAACTACAAGCTACGCGTCGAAGGGATGTATAACAGTCTGACCGGCGGTCAAGCCTTTTTAAACGAAACCGAACTCGTCTTCTCGCAACGTTCCATGACAATTTTCATTCAGTTGGACAAACCCGTATACATGCAGGGACAGACGGTGCGCTTCAGAGCAATGCCGATAAACACGGAGCTGAAAGCATTCAACAATCCTATCGACATATACATGCTGGATCCGAAGCGTCGAATCATGAGGCGATGGCTTAGTAGACAGAGTAATTTAGGAACTGTGTCTCTGTCTTACCAACTTTCCGATCAACCTGTCTTCGGCGAATGGATCATACAAGTAATCGCGCAGGGTCAGGTGGAAGAGAAGGCATTTCTGGTGGAAGAGTATTATCAGACGCGTTTCGAAGTGAACGTGACGATGCCTGCGTTCTTCTTCGACAACGATCCGTTCATTCATGGCATCGTCCAAGCTAATTATACATCCGGTGCACCGGTTCGAGGAAACTTAACTCTCAAAGCAAGTTTCAGGCCGATAGACAGAATACGAGGGACGTCTGGATTGATCGAACCCGTTGAAAGATATTTCAGTTTTAATGAGTACTATCCCGCGTGGTTCAAAACTATAAACATTTATGAGGAAAGGGTGCCTGTGTTGAGGTTCTTCAATGGCACTTATCACTTTCAATATCCAATGTCGGAGTTGTTAACATTCGCATCCTCTCTAGATGGAATGGAAGTGTCGGTAATAGCCACGGTCGGAGAGAGATTCTTAGATGAAGTAATCGTTGGCTATTCTACTGCGAGAATCTTTAATTCGACTATAAGAGTAAATTTCCTTGGTGGATCGCCACAGGTGTTCAAGCCTGCGATGCCTTTCTCTCTGAATTTGGTCGCCTCGTTTCACGACAATTCAGAACTTCGACCTACGCAAGTTAAGGGCGCCGTAATGGAATTACGTGCAGATATAGAAATGTTCAGCGGCGGACGGAGAACCATAGATACGCAATATTTAAAGCCATCTCTAGAAAATGCGGCGCTATGGTCACTTAAAATGGATCTTAGAAAGCAACTAGGACTTGAAAGGAACTTTGATCGCGCCAAAGAGATACTAAACGATATAAGCAGCATGAAAGTATTTGCTTATTTAACAGACGGCGAGGGATACAGATCCCAAACCGAATTGCTATTGCTGGCGCACGAATCTCGAAATCAACATCATATAAAGATATTGACAACTACGGAGAAGGCCAAAGTCGGGGAATACATAGTGTTTCATGTACAGACGAACTTGTATATCGATTACTTCAATTATATTATCATGGCGAAAGGTATCATCCTTTTGACTGGACAAGATACCATGAAGGACAATGTCAAGACATTCGCTATACCACTTAGCGCTGAAATGGCACCGGTCGCAACAGCAGTGGTATATTTCGTAGACAGACACGGTGAGGTCATCGCAGATTCATTGACTTTTCCGGTAAATGGAATATCGCGTAATAACTTTACGGTATTTATTAATAACAAAAAGTCGAGAACCGGGCAAAATGTAGAAGTAGCTATTTATGGTGAACCAGGGGCTTATGTCGCTCTGTCCGGTATAGATCGGTCGTTTTACAGTATGCAAGCCGGTAATGAATTAACTTATGCTAATGTCATTAATAAAATGGCGCACTTTGACGAGGACACAAATGGTACTCATTCTCATACTTGGTTATTCCATAGTGGAGATCCAGACGAAGTTGTGTATTTCCCATCCTCCACATATGGTATAGATGCTAATAGAACGTTTGAATATATCGGCCTAGTGGTCTTTACAGACGCCTTTATACATAGAAGACTTGATCATTGCAATCGTACTCAAGGGTATGGAGAATGCTTATCCGGCCGATGTTACAGACTGGAAAAGAAATGTGACGGAATTTTTGATTGCGAAGACGGTACGGATGAAGCACGATGCGTGCAAGGAAATGCGACTGATGTTCTTCAATTTAGAAAATGGCGATTCAGTAGAATTCAAAGGCAATACGAGAACGTGTGGTTGTGGAAAGATATCAACATTGGTCCACACGGAAGGCAAATATTTAATGTAGATGTACCGCGAAGGCCGGTACATTGGATGGTAACAGCGTTCAGTGTTTCGCCTAGCATAGGTTTTGGTATGTTGCCAAAAGCTTTAGAATACACTGGCGTTTTACCATTTTACATCGACGTAGAAATGCCTAATCATAGCAAACAAGGAGAACAAATAGGTATCAGAGTATCTGTTTTCAATTACATGAAGTATAACATAGAAGCGATAGTTGCCTTATCCGGTTCCAAGGATTATAAGTTTGTTCATGTCGAAGACAACGGTATTGTACAGTCGTACAAACCTCGCACATCCTTCGGTGAACATCAGTTCTTTGTTTGGATACCGGCTCAGGACGCTGAAATCATTTATTTACCAATTGTACCGGTTAGACTTGGCAAAATTGAGGTTCAGATATATGCTACTTCGGTGATAGGACGTGACTCGGTCACACGAACCTTGCACGTTCACGCAGATGGCCTTCCTCAGTATCGGCATCAATCGATCTTACTAGATCTGAGTAATCGGGCGTACGTTTTCCAATACATGCATGTTAATATCACAGAGACACCTGTAATACCCTACGATGAAAACCGTTATTACGTTTTTGGATCAAACAAAGCCACTATTAGCGTGGTCGGAGACGTTGTAGGACCCATTTTTCCAACGATGCCTGTTAACGCGACAAGCCTTATGAATCTCCCTATGGATAGCGCGGAACAAAATATGTTCAGCTTCGCCGCCAATATGTACACCACATTGTACATGCGATTGATCAATCAACGCAACAGAACGCAAGAAAAGGAGAGCTTCTATCATATGAATATAGGATATCAACGTCAGCTCTCTTTCATGAATCCCGATGGATCTTTCAGCTTCTTCCGAAGCGATTGGAACCAATCTGCATCCAGCGTGTGGTTGACTGCATATTGCGCACGCGTTTTCCAAGAAGCCAGCTTTTACGAATGGGAGAACTACCTGTACATTGACCCTGAGGTGATAGCTCAGGCAGTTACATGGATGCTGAAGCATCAAACGCCGGAAGGATCCTTCTACGAAGTAACTTGGTTACCGGATCGTAAAGCGAACAGCTCGTTAAATTATCCGAATGACATAATAAAACATAGAAACATTACTCTCACCGCTCATGTGCTGATTACGCTGGAAACTGTGAGAGATTTAACGGGCGGTTTGGGTTCTCAAGTGTCTTTAAGTGCTGCGAATGCTATTAGATGGTTGGAAAGAAATTTGAAGTTGTTGGAGGATCAGGGTAAGCCGTACGAGGTGGCAATAGTAGCTTACGCTCTCTTATTAGCGAAAGCTTCTACCGCAGAACAGGCGTTCAATATATTAGCAAGACACGCCAGAAGAGAAGGTGGATTGACGTACTGGGGTAGAGAGGCCGTACCACTACCTCCTTATAAATTGGAGAATCAGAAGCCTTTCCTTCTGCCACGTTTACCATACAAATTCGATTCGGAGAATATTGAAACCACGGCATACGCGCTTCTCGTACACGTTGCTAGGCAAGAAATAATGATAGAACCTATTGTAAAATGGTTAAACGCACAAAGATTAACGGACGGAGGTTGGGCTTCCACACAGGATACCGCATGGGCCATGAAAGCTCTAATGGATTATACCGTTCGATCACGGATTAGAGATGTTAGTTCGTTGACCGTTACGGTTGAAGCTACCGCTCTACCAGGACAAACAAAGACATTGTTTGTGAATGAAAAGAATCTCGCTAGACTTCAGACTATAGAGGTATTTAATTAAGTATTTTGCTTTTGTGATCCCACGATTTATCTTAATTATATATATATATTTATTACCGATGTGTTACAACTGAAATTTTTAAATGATTTTCTTGTAGATACCAGAAGCCTGGGGAACCGTAAAAGTACAAGCAAAGGGCGCGGGTTATGCAATCTTACAAATGTCCGTGGAATATAACGTAGACATTAAAAGATTCCAAACCCAACCGCCAGTCAAGTCTTTTGATTTAGTCACTAGAGCCAATTTCCATGGAAGAAATCAGTCTCATATATCTTACCTGAGTTGCCAAAGGTAAGATTTGCATTAATATGTTTTAAATAAGATTAAGAAATGTATATTTGCATTTTTTGAGATAGATGGATAAATTCAAATGAATCGTCTCGATCTGGTATGGCAGTATTGGATGTCACCATTCCAACAGGATACATGATTCAACAACAGACTTTAGACAAATACATATTTTCCAAGCAAGTCAGAAATCTTCAAAGAGCACGTTATCAAGAACGCAAAGTTTTATTCTACTTTGATTACTTGGACGAGGAGGAGACATGCGTGAACTTCACATTGGAACGATGGTTTCCAGTTGCAAATATGTCGAGATACCTGCCGATCAGGGTCTACGATTATTATGCGCCAGGTATTTTCATCTATTAGAGCGTATTATACATTATAGTGTTTTAAGATTATTACCTTGTATTAATGTTACGTATTCTTTTAGAACGGTTCAATGAATCTATATTTGATGCACTGCCTACGTACACTCTAAATATCTGCGAAGTCTGTGGATCTTCACAATGCCCATACTGTCCAATTTATAATGCAGCCATACTTGCGACTACACCTGCAGGTTTTGTTCTTACTCTTTCTTGTATTGTTACGCTAATGCGATATTTTCGAACACAGGAGTTGAATGCAGACTAGTCTTCATATATAACGATAGGTAATTTCATGCCGGAGAAATAGTCATAAATTCACGACATAAAGGACAAAGTGTGTTAATCAGCCGAAATTTGGTGAAACGTTGTCCGAGACGTATATTTTCAGAAACCGATGAGTCTACTTGAGATTTCAGCGTTGAAAGAAGCGAAAGACAGGTTTAGATTTCGGTAAAGATTTACCGAGTTGCTGGACACGTCTGGAGTTCTTTTCATTTTTATATTAAAAATTCTATTAAAATTTATCGATATTTTTCATATTAGTTTGTATTGAGAAAATGTGTAGATTGTTCGTGTGCTATGTGTAACATAATGTTACGATTATACAAACGCAACATAACAATGAGACGACATAATATCGACAAGTGCACAAAAGTACAGTTACACTTATAAGGACTGGAGGGCCTAAATTTGTTATGTTGAGCGATCTTAAAAATCGTGATGTCAAAGACATTCCATGATTATTCACGTTACTTATTGTGCATAAAGTATCCGTCCCATCAGTCGCTTCAAATGTGAAATAAACATATATTTAAGGATGCTACTCTTAAAGCTAAAGAATTGTAAGTACAAATGATATGCACATTAGGAAAAGCTGTTAAGTGTTTTTATATACTCTCAATGATGTGTTTAAGAATTATTATAAATAATGATTACCAATGTTATCGCCATAATCATGGCGATAGTGTTCTTAGCCACTCAAGAGTCTACGTGAAACGATTGAATTTTAAAAATACGTTATACAACGTGGTTTGTAACTGGTTTTCGAAATTCTTACGAGCAACATTGGTACTTTTTAACTGATGACCTTTAATCGAAAGCATATCTGTTTTCTATGCATTACCAATGATCTTGAAACAGTAGAAATGTGTCGTTAGAACAACAGTTCTTGATCGTCTTTATCAAAGTTTGTGCTTACAGAAAGGATATATGAAATATGTTGGAATTGGCTGGTTGTATATAGATTAGGAAATAGGAAGTTACTAATCGAAAACGATCCGTCCTGTTATGTATTAAAGGTATTCATTGCTTTAACAACGATACCTTTTGTGACATAGAATTTATATGCATGCATAGAATTTATGTATTCCGATAAGCAAATGTCAAAGATCTATTTTAATAACTGATATTTACTAGTGATTTCATAGAGTAATTGAGCACATTATTTTGTAGCTTAACTTACGTGTACTTCAAGTAAACGTGATAGAAAAGAATCTCGATATAGTCGATCTAATAATACGATATTTACGTGTTGAAAATGAAAAGCATGAGAATTTCCGTGAAATTTATATTGTCATAGGAATATGATAAAACTGAATCACGCATATTTGAAGTACATAATCCACGAAGTGCAGATTTCTTAGAAGGCCGTCCATGCGAAGTTCATTCGCACAAAGCAAAATGCATTTATTATATTGCAAACAATGTTAAAAGCCTATTAGGGATTAATGTTACAGATGCAGCTAAAGAGAATCCACTTGACGATAAATAGTATTAATATTTAGCTTTTTACTATCGCTTTTTTCTCACGTGTATATAAATATATTGTACAATTAATGCAGTCTGGCCAGAAAGTCCTGCAGAACGCCGCAGACAAATCCTGAGACTCGTCCAAGTCCTTTAACAATTAGCTCCACGAGAATTAACATTAATCCCTGCCTGTGCGAGTTCACTTGCAATATAAATAAATATAAAAAGCGTAGAGACATAAAAGATAAGTATTTAACACAAGTTGAGTATACCTTTAAGTTTTGTAACCTTTATACAAATAAATTATACAAAAATCTCTACATTAACGTCTGCTTTCTATATTTCAAGCGCTTCATCGGAAGGTGTGTCGGTGTTTCTCGAATCCACGAGTATCACAGGAATCGTGGAAGAATCTGTGGATAGAGTGACACTGGTCGACAGTAAACACGAAGTATCATATTTTTGAAGCAATCTTTAATATAGCAACATAGTCAGTCTTACAATAATAAGCCAAAAATACGATCTATATATCAAGCTTCCAGGGCGCGGGTGAAAAATCAGTAGACTTCCGTTCTCCTCTAACGAGAGGGGGGGGGCTGTGTCGTGTGCTCCTCGTGAAAGAAAAGTGTGTTTGAAACGTGGTCGTATTCGCCCGGACCCCGTTATCGAAAAGATTGTACATTCTTACATACAATTATAATGTATCACGTTCGCAAAGTCGCGGGTCCTACACATGCCGACGATACACTTGCTTGACATTCAAAGGGGGGTAGGTGGTGGTGGGGTTAGAAAAAAAAGGAAGTGAAACGAAAAGGTCCCTTTACAAATCTCTCGTGGTATCCCGTGACCAACAACGGACAACGAAGACCGTTGATATTGGGCCCACGAAACCTCGGAATCTCTCGCGAATGGTACAGAGAAAGATTGCGAAGGAACATCGGGGATCTACACGGTGTTTATAATAGGTTCTCTCGGTGAGTGAGATGAATCGACTCGATTTCGCAACTTCGAACGCGACATTATCGCATTGGTTCTCGAACGAGGTAGAGCACCGAGTCTCTCCCGTCGTGGACGAACGCGATAACGAAGGATAAAGTAAATCCATCGATTCATCTCACTTACAGATTGTAAATATGCGCTCTCTCACACAAGCGTTCGCTCCTTCAAAACATTATATCCTCGTTAGACGAATATCATATACGCCAGTATCACGTGGCTCCTCCCACTTTTCTCTTAACCTCGCAATAATAGCTTTACAAACGACACCGGTTATAAGATCTTCGCGAGCATCGAGAGGAAACGCATTCGAAGAGGAAAGACGTAGAGATATATTCCTTTGTTTGTTTGTTTTTTGTTCTTTTTCTCTTTCTTTGCGCACGATTTCTCCTCGGCAGAGTCTCTCCCCCCTGTGAAAATTCCCAAGATCACTCGACTTCCTTTTTCGATCGAGAGAACGTTTCCCTCGCGCCTTTTTTTTTTTATATTCGATCGATTACATTTTCGCGGTAACAAAAATAAGATCGCTGCATAATAACCTCTGTGATATAGAGTGCGTGGAGAGAAGGTTTCTTTTTCTTTTTTTTCTTTGTATCGTTAATGCGTGTCCTGCGTAAAGGTCCCATTGAATTAAAGGTACTGGTTTTTTTTTTTTTCGTTTCTTTTTTTTAATCGTGGGAGAATGCTCGATCGAATATTGAGTAAAAAAAAGAAGAAGAAGGGATTTCCTCGTTACTAATACTCCCTAACAGTCTTTCGTTGGCTAGGCCGATCGTGCTTACAACGTGTGGGTCTCTCTCGTAACGAACATTCGGCCATTCGAATTTGAATTTCGAAAGGATTCGATGCTCGTCGAAACGGCAGAGGTGCTCGAATCACTTCGAACAGGCTTGATCGCGTCGAAACTCTCGAAATTCTCGACGAAGATCGTACGGTGGAGCCTCTCGAGAGTCTCAACCGTCGAATAATTCCTGTTAGCATCGATCGAAACATTTATTTTCGATTTATATACAGATTCGGAGCGACTCGAAGTATCTCGAATCCCATTGGCTGGTTTTTGTAAAGGAGTTTTGAACACCAATATCTTGGGCCTCCAACGGTATTTATAAAACTGACGCAAGAAATTCATAATGATTTTTCCGTACCCTCCAACATATTCCAATGCTCATTTCTAAACCGAACTAGAAGGGCACAATAGGGAGAGAAAGAGAGAGAGAGAGAAAGAGAGATGGATAGATAAATATTTGGTAAGATTAGATAGATCGTTGGAGATAGATAGATAGAGAGAGAAATCGATCGATACAAATGCTCGTATATAAATATATTATAATAATTATTTGATGAAACATCTAAAGCCTTCGCGTAAAATATACAAGTATTGTGATTGTGTGTTTTGTCGGTCGTACGAATGTAGAAGGGGGGTGGGGGAAAAGGGGCGTGGTTTGGTTCGGTGTTGGATACACAAAGTGTCCGTGTAAATATTCACGTTGGGGCCTAAGTGGATTTTACCCTGTGTATTTAAAAAGTGTCCCAAAATATGCAGCCACATTTTATGACTTCGTGTTTTCACCGTGTGTCGCGGATTAACCTTCGTGGGTCGCGTTATCGCGGACTGACATATATACTTCTCGTATATTTCGTTATTGTAAATTGTAATCTATTTTAAAAATGCGCGATATTGGACCGAGAGAGAGAGAGAAAGAGAGAGAGAGAGACTTCGTAATATTTATTTATATATATAATATAAATGTACCGGCAGTACCGATTTCCAAAAGGTTTCCTTGTAATTTGTATATTACAATAGTGATCGATTTCCGTCCGGAGGAGCAATTTGGGATTATTGGTTATGGGACCTCCGTGTGCGCCACTAAATTCTCATTGGAGTGGACTTCGTTAATGATAGAATTTAATATGGACATCGGTATGCAGCGATAGTATCAAATTTCTAACACATAATCAGGCTACAGAAAAATTGTTCCATCATTGTTACAGGAGAGATATGCATTTCATTGGCGCCTACCACTCCCTCGCGAGAGTGGGCGGGGCAACACGCACGCGCTCCAATTGAGAAAAGTCGTTGAAAAGTTTTTCCTCGGCGCGCGAGTGGGTCGAGAGGACTACTTTGTTCGTTCATTCGTTAAATATCACTTCGTTAAGCTTTATCCTTTATCCTCGTACGGTCTGGGGACACGTCTTGTGCGCGGAGACGTTTCAACGAGTTCCTTTGACACTTCATTGAATCGGTTCTTATTAGTGAGATTTAATTAAGCGCAGTTAGAGGGGCTGAGCGCGGTTCAACGTTACGTACGACCGCGTGGCAAAAAGCGCGCGCGGTTCTTTATATTTTTTCTTTTTAGTTCATTTAACACCTTCACGACGGCGCTACTTTTTCTGTTTCTTGCCATGCGACGGCGCGTGGTACACGTTACATGGTGAGACCGTTGAGCGTGAGCCACCGCCGTCCTATGGAAGAGTAGAGCGTGAGCCACCGGTGGTACGCATCGGTGTGAATGTGTTAAATGCGACCGTTACACATCTAGTGGCAGAGAAAAGCGCTTGGAAAGAAAATGGACGTTGAAAGGAACACTTTTCTCCCTACTTTCGCGGTTATACGAGAGAAACGTGAATTTTTTTTCAGTCACGTGGCCTTTTAAATCGCAATAATTATAATTATTTCTCGTGAATCAGGGTTAGAACGATGTTTCCCTTGGAACAAGATTCACCGATGCAACTTTCAAAGATGCACGCGAATTGTAATTATTACTCGATGAGATAATACTCGAGATGGAAATAATGAAGAATTTCTACGAAATCTAATCCGGTCTGTAAAGACTCGAGATATATATATAAAAGAAAACCGAAATAATGATTAAAATCGTTGGTACCGTCGTTGCAAAAGTTGTCGAATTTTAGGTTATAACGCGTACGAGACTTGGCTTCGGAAAAATTACGCTAGAGCTCGCTCTCTCCGCAGAGAAACGAAGTCCTTATAGTCGAGAATTCGTCTTTCACCCGTTTTTTGTGCTGCTGCACCGCTCGTAAACTCGTCTCCATAACTCATATAGCAACACATTTCACTACTTAAATCGACTCGTTTCTATGCACGCGTGCAAGCACACTTTAAACGTAACGAGACACGTCCCACTTTTCATTCTATTCCTTCTTTATACGCCACTTTCCAACTCCTTAACCTCTTGCCTCGGTTTACAGGATGCTAACGGGATAAATATAATTCGTGTAGCATCAGGCCTCCTATACTCGAGCGCATAAACATCGAAACGTGCTTATTCCATTTTCAACCGTTTATTACATACACCAGTCCGTGATTGATTATTATCGTAGGACTGCGTTGAACGTAATAAGTCACTTATTCGCGCGAAAGCCCATAGAACGTATCAGTTCTCGTGAAAATGATCCGACAATAATAATGACAATCAAGTTACTCTTCAATGTAACTCTCGATGGATCTCTGAACAAACTCACGTACGAATTCCTTTTCTCGTGCTCCGTTTTATTCTTTATTGTTTTTCTCATAAACTTCTCCACTGTCGACTTAAACAAAAAAAGAAGAGAAAAGAAGATGCAACTTCTTGGGCTTGGAACGCGCAAACGAAACGCGCTTCTTCACACAATATATGCTTCTTCCGCAGGACTTACAAGATTTACCTCGAGAAGTCGACAAAATATACGTGTAAATATGTGTAAAATGCGTGTAAACATGTAAAAAGGTAAAAATGTGTAAAAAGACGTGTGATTTTATGCGATTATAGTAAAGGAAATAGTTCAGTCATTGGTATGATTAATCACTGTGCGACGATAATTCGTACTCTCATGCCATTAATTATGCCTCGAGCTAAGGATAAATGAGAACGAGTCAATGAAGGAGAAATGCACGCGAGAAATGAAGGTGACAAAACACTCGTGAGGTAAAAGGCTTTCGAAAGGCTCGATATAATGTGAACGTGGGAAAATTTGTAAAATTTCTTATATAAAAAGCATTTTCCAATTAACGTTACGATACAAAAGACAAGTGAACGAACACGATTGTAAATATCTACCGGCAGTTTCACGTATAAATCTTTTGACTTTTGGCGCAGACGAATAAAGCCTATCCGGCCAATCTAAGAATCACTAATCGTCAGTTTAAACTCTACGGATCACGTAACGCCATTTCAACTCATCGAACAAAATTTCACACGAGTTTACGCAAATTTGGAGCTGCTCCATTCATCCGTGCAGGACTCTAGATGCTACTGCGCCACATTTTCATATGCACATTTATATATAATTATACACAATTAAAATTTCAGTAACTTATCACGAATTTCATGAACGGTAGAAAAAGCAAATCTTCCTTAAAGAAAATAAACAGAAAACCCCATGCAATTGTTTTATCTATAAATTCTACCTAATTGGTGGAACCGATGTAGCTTCGACCCCCTTACCTATTCTACAATAATTAAATCTAAACTCTTGCGTTTGAAAATACTACGGGCCTGTAATGATAATTGTGCGAAGTCGCGCTTTAGCATAGCAAACTCATGGGCACGACTCTAAAGACAATATAATATTGCAATCTGTTCCCTCGTTAGCATTGGACTCTCGTAAAGGCTCGATTTAAAAGAAAGAATGAAATAATATAAGAGCAAACAATATTATTAGCTCCGTTTAAACATCACAAGTATCGATACTGTTTTCCAAAGCCATAAGAGAGACTTCTTGCATCATTGAAACAGTAACGATACTACTAGACACATTATGTAGGTAGGACGAAGTTAAAACGATACTGGAACAACGCACGCTCATTGGACAACCATCATTCTCGTTAGGATTATTCTCTCTAATCGAGAGATCCAGAACCTTTTGTTAAGTACGGAACTGACCTCCATCCCTCCAAGACGAACTTATCAAAACGTTCGTAGAGCAAATGTGGGTTGTTCAATAAATTGTCCCGGTGTTAGACGAATAGTCCTTTTAGTCTCGCGTGTAAAAAGAAACTATATCAATTATCCTTGGTCTGTATAAAGAATTGGAAAAATCGATGCCCAACCGTATTGGCAAAACGGACGATGATTGATAATTTTGTGCCTTATAGATTCTTGATTTTTCTCTTTTTATCTCTAGGTACACTAATCTGCTCTCACTTTTATTTCTTGCGCGTGGCACGTTGACGTTCTCTCGTTTACTCAAGCGACCAGATGCTACGAGAATATGAACATTGAAAACTTGGTAAACGATAGAGCGATACTCCTAGACGTGATTCGTCAAATTAACGTAACTCTCACCCCTTCTAAATGACCCCTGCATAATGATGCTCGAATCGAACGAAAGCTTTACAAAGGATCTTACAGGTCTTCGTCGTAATTTACAAGAAAGGAAGAAGAGGAATGAATGAGAGAAAGAAAGAGAGATAGATAGAAAAGAAAAGATGAAGAAATGGAAATGGAAATAGAGAGAGAGAGAGAGAGAGAGAGAGAGAGAGAGAAAAAAAAGCACAGACCGTTTACTCAAAGCGTACACGTCCGTCGTAACAGTCGAAAGAATGTAGTATGGAGATCGTTACAATTAAATTAAGCTTATCTCGTGTGTGTTTGTTGTGCGTGTGTGTGTGTTTTTTTTCGCTTTCTTTTTTCCTTGGACAGCAACAATGCGGATCTCTCTCGACTGTAGTGTGTGTATGTGGGGGGGTAAATCGTGTGTCTGTGTACTTGTGTGCGTGTGTACTTGTTTCCTTTTTTTTTTTTTCCTTTTGCTTTCCGTAAATATTGTTGATCATCGTAGGTGGCAATTTTTTACGATTAGCTAGTGCCGTCAATTCAGCTACATTCTTTTTCTTTCGAATCTGAAATCATAGAGAGAACAGCCGATTAGTGTCGAACGAAGTTTATCTACTAATGCCGAGACCGAGAGATTGTATAATTTACGTAGAGGTGTTAAATTTACAGGATTGTGTAAATCTGAATCGCGTAAGGTTGAATCCTGTTTGAATGCAGAGAGATTAGAAAAATAAAATTCTAAGTACCTATGATGCACACCAATAAGCGTTAAATCTACGAAATTGTGCATTCTCGTTTAAAAATTGGAAGCGCACGGCTTGAGTGCAGAGAGATAAAAAAAAAGTTAAAATAAAATTCTAAACATCTATGATACAATACACACCAGCTACAAGTGTTAACTCCACAAAATTGTGTATTCTCGTTTAAAAATTGGAAGCGCACGGCTGAATGCAGAGAGATAAAAAAAAAATAAAATAAAATTCTAAGCACCTACGATACACACCTACAAGCGTTGAAAAAAACAATAAAAAAAAATTCTAAACATTTATGATACAATACACACCAGTTATAAGCGTTAAATCCACAAAATTGTGCATCACTCGCTTTAAAAAATTTGAAGCGCACGGCTTGAGTGCAGAGAGATAAAAAAAAAAGTAAAACAAAATTCTAAACACCTACAATACACACCAATAAGAGTTAAATCTACGAAATTATGTATTCTCGTTTAAAAATTACAAGCGCACGGTTTGAGTGCAGAGAGATTAAAAAAAAACCAAAATCAAATTCTAAACATCTATGACACAATACACACCAGCATTAAATTTACAAAATTGTAACGTTGCACTGAGAGAAAAGTTTATGATATATCTAACTATAATGGCATAGTAAGAAAATTATAGTTGGAAATATCATATTTATGGTAAATGTTACCATAATGTCGGTAATAATTACGATAGAGGCATAGTATAACCAACTATATTATGTTTTTACCCAAAACTATGGTTATTTCAACTAAAAATCTAGTATGGTTGCAAAATATATAATGGTAAGAAAAGTAACTATTTTATATATAGTTAATATTACCAAAATATTTGATACATAGTGATAGAACTAACTATACTCACATAGCACATTTTACTATACATATGGTAACAAGAAGGTAATCGTTAATGATGTAACCATTTCTATAAACCGTTCATTCTACTATATTCTGTATGGTTAAGTGAACTATACAAATATATTTGACCCCAAATTTAACTATAAAATATAGTGAGATTATAGTAAACCCAACCATTTTGTTTCTCTCAGTGTGCTTGAACGCAGAAAAAGTGCTCTAACAAAATCTATAAAAAAAAAATTTCCTCTAACCACTTGCAAACACACACACACACACTTACCGCTATCGGATTTGTCCTCGGAAGTGCCATTCGTTAATTCCGGCTCTTTCTTCTTCTCACCATCCTCTGATTCTATGCTGGACGCTTTCTTCTCCTCCTGATTAGCAGCCTTCTTATCCTTGGCTTTGCCCTTCGCAGGTGTTGCTGGCTTAGGCTTGGGCTCCAAGCTCGGGTCCAGAACGATCTTACCGATGTTCTTGCGATCGTGCATCTTCTGCATGGCTTCTGGGACGTCCTCCAATGCCCACGTGGAGTCCACCACTGGTTTGATCCTACCCTCGGACCAGAGTGTGAACACCTGATTTACTGCCTTGCGCACAAACGCGTGACAACCGTGCTGATACATCAAGTGACGAAGATTCAGACCGGAGAGGGACTTGTTCTCGTCGAAGAGCTTTATCGGTGAGACCTTGTCGACTTGCCACCACTGAAAAGAATATTTGGAAATTAGAAAATTGAGAAAAATGGAAATTTACACAGGTCAATGAAAAAGGCATTTTTTTTATTTTTTGTTGATGTGAAGACAATACTTGTTCTTTATTAAATCGAGGATGTGGATTCTAATAGTCCAAGGAGTTCATTTGAATTGGCTCTAGTTTTCAAGATATCCTCAGTTCATTTTTTTTCACTGATAAGTAGTTTATAAGAATGTGATTTTTTTCTGGTTAATATTAATTGTTTTGGGTCTTTTTGATTGAGTTATGTGATATGAATAATATATTTATTCACGTAAGAACTTGGTTGGGTATTAGAGTTAAAATCGTATTTAAGAATTGTTGAGGGGATGATTAGATAATTGATTATTTGATGACAATATTGGAAATGAGCAAGTGGAAGGTTATTTGCAGTACTTTACGTCGTTGGAAGCCAAGATACCCTAAATTATCATTACGTGGACAAGTATGTTGGTCGTAAATTATAACTCGATTCTCAAAAACAAAGAAATGAATATTAACACGTTCATGCTGGCGTGTACCACCGGTGGCTCACGCTCGATGTCTTTCATAAGACGGCGCGTACCACCAGTGGTTCGCGCTCGACTCTCCCATCTGGCGGCGGTGGCTCACGCTCCACTCTCTTACAAGGCGGCGTGTACCACGCGCCGTCATACAAAGTGAACCACGAATATACGCGCCGCTCTATGGTGAGAAACAGAAAAAGCAGCTCCGTCCTGAACGTGTTTAACGAAACGCAAAGCATAATATTGCATAAAATTGAGGATATCTCCAAAACCCAAGGCAATTCGAAGAAACGGCTTTTTGTAATCAGTAATCTCAATCTGGCGAAGAATAAATCTTATTCTCAGGACAATGAAACCACTTTTGATCAGTGTTATAATTAGGAAATTAAATTCCAAGGTGACTTTACCGATCGGGCGGCCGAGAACAAGCTTTTAGTCTCTCCGGTGACCACGTTGCTCGATCCATAGAGAATGTATTTTCCCATGGGCTTGAGAAGGGCGTAGCCCTTGTTGCACTCCTCGCCGCACAGGCAGTCCAATACGATGTCCACGCCCTCCGGTGAAATTCTGCGCGAGAACGGAGGAACGATTAATTCGTAAATTGAAGGTCTTACAGGGGAAAGTGGAGCAGCAGAGCCGCCGTTTCTGGTCGATTCGGGTTTGATAAAAAGGAAAAGATGGAATTGTGCGATTTACATTGTGTAATTTTGGATCTCGGTATACAAAGCAATTTCTATAAGTTATAAGGAAAGATCAATAAGACAATTACCGAAGATTGTTGCACTGGTAGGTTTGTTAAAGTAAATAAAAAAAAAGTGGCTGATTTACAAGAGATTTCGGATCTGGCTTTATAAAAGAATTTCCACAAGTTGTAAGGAAAGATTAATCGGACAATTACCAATTATTGTTGTGGTGATACATTGAATAGTATGAATTTTTAATTAATTTTCGCATGGATTTGAGTTTGATAAAGAAAAAATAAATAAATAAATGTGCGACTTCCAAGAGATTTCGGATCTAGGTATATAAAGGAATTTCTATAAATTGAAAGGAAAGATTAATCAAACGATTACCGATGATTGTTGCACTGGTAGGTTTGTTAAAGAAAAAAAAAAAAAGTGGGTGGTTTACAAGAGATTTCGGATCTGGCTTTATAAAAGAATTTCTATAAATTGAAAGGAAACATTAATGCGACAATTACCGATTATTGTTGTAATAATACATTGAACATTATGAATTTTTAACTCACTTTCTCACTTCGTTGCAGTAATCCGTGCCACGTTCGAGAAGATAGTCGATGGTCCCCGCTGCTTTCAGGGCCTCGTGTTTAGATTTGCTGCACACTCCATAAATGGTCACATCCTTCACGGTCTTGGCAAGCTGCACAACAGCTTGTCCCTAAAATTACGAATTTCTCATTAAACTCAGCTAAAATTAGCTCCAAACACACAAAATCTTTACGATCCCCCAAAAATTATACATTCTCCGTAAAACACAACCAGAATTAGCTCCAAACACACAAAATCCTCATCGTCACCAAAGTTATACATTCTCCCTAAAACTCAATCAGAATTAGCTACAAACACACAAAATCCTCATCATTCCCCAAAAATTACACATTCTCCATTAAACTCAACCAGAATTAGCTCCAAACAAACAAAATCCTCATCATCTTCCAAAAATTATACATTCTCCATTGAACTCAACCAGAATTAGGTTCAAACACACAAAATAATCCTCATCGTTATCAAAAAATTACACATTCTCCGTAAAACTCCTCATCTTCCCTCAAAAATTACATATTCTCCATTAAACTCAACCAAAATTGGGTCCAAACATAGAAAACAATCCTCATCATTACCAAAAAATTACACATTCTCCCTAAAACTCAATCAGAATTAGCTTTAAACACACAAAATCCTCATCATCCTCCAAAAATTATACATTCTCCATTAAACTCAACCAGAATTAGCTCCAAACACACAAAATCCTCATCACCCTCCCCAAAAAACTACAAATTTACTTAAAATCATTAAAAAAAGATTCTCATTTAAATGAATCCAGGATGATTTCAATCGATGATCTTCGAAATCCAACGTGTTTGGAAGTTTCCATTTGGTACGCAGGAAGATCGAATTCGACAATCGTTACGGCCAACGGAGCACCACGAGAGGTGGTGCAGGCCGTGGAGTAAAGGGAGCGAGAAGAATTGCGAGAGGAGGAAGGAAGGAAAAACAAAATAATCGGACGAACGAAGAAGAGGAGGGCTCTCTGTGCTCCTCGAGATTTCCAACAGAAGTAGCATTCATTATTTCTCAGAATCGGGACCGTGGGTACCC
This sequence comes from Tiphia femorata, assembly GCA_944319695.1. Classification (NCBI taxonomy): domain Eukaryota; kingdom Metazoa; phylum Arthropoda; class Insecta; order Hymenoptera; family Tiphiidae; genus Tiphia; species Tiphia femorata. Next base: position 8,651,404 of record OX090899.1, read on the forward strand.
TCTTTCGTCCCGGCCTTTCACGAGAATTCGATACACAGTTTTACCGATGGCTGAAACCGTGCGGAGAGATGAGCATGGGCCTGGTGCGGTGGAAGACCTGGACAGGAGAAAGAGAAGAGAGAAAAAGGAAGGAAGAAGAGTAGAAGCAGAAGAAGAAGAAGAGGAAGATGAAGAACAAGAAAAGAAGGAGGAAGAAGAAGACAAGCAAGGCAATCCAGAATTTTAAGTATGCCAATATGAAATTGCACCCTTGGGGCGGGGCATCTGAAAATTAAAACGCACACACACCCCATGTGAGACTAGTTGCCAAGTGAATTTTTAGGCACGACTGTAAGGGTGTATGTATGATCATGCATAAAAGTTTCACCATGCATAAACTTCGCACCAAAAATGGGTATATACACTCAATCCGTTTTTTACACGATAGATACGTTCTCTAAAAATTTACAAAAAAAAAAAATAGGATCCATGTACAAGCATGTTTTTCTTACTTAAAATTATTTCAAATTGAAATTTCTTAGATTGATAGAAAATCAGGTGTAGGAATGGATGTTATTTTTTTTGGAGTTACTTATTTTTATTTTTATTCTTTTCAGAAGCTTGGTGTACCATTAAACTCGAATAGTTTCAGTGCTCAAGAAGCAATGTGTAATTTATTTGCCACTGCCTCCATAAATTTACATAAAAAAAAATCGCGTGAAAAAGACACAGTGTTCATGTACAAGCATGTTTTTCTTACTTAAAATTATTTCAAATTGAAATTTCTTGAATTGAAATCTCACAGATTGAAACAGAATTAGGTGTACGAATGGATGTTATTTGCTCTGGAGTTACTTATTTTTATTTTTCTTTCCAGAAGCCAGGTATACCATTAAACGCGAATAGTTTCAGTGCCCAAGAGGCAATGTGCAATTTAGTTGCCACTGTCACGTAGATTACACCATTCCCTCGGGCGCATTTAATTGAGATAATTGCACCCTATTCCTTTTCAAAGAGTTCCAACGCGTGCCTAAGTACTCACCGCGAATATAAACACGTTTCTCGAGGCGACTCTAAATGGGAAATTCTAAACGATTTAACGAAGTAAGTTTAAGAAGTACCCGTTGGAATTCTTGGAGAAATTTAATTTGATCAAAGATAACACGTTCTTTCGAATCAAACTTTGCAGAAATAAGTTTGGAGCAAGAAATTACGATCTTTGGTGGGTAGAGTGCTTTTTTGGATAGTTTCTTCTCAAAAAAAATTTTTTCAATTTTTTTTTTATTTGCACAATTTTTTCGAGGAAGCAACCTTCGTCGCAAGAAAAAAAGAAACGAAGACACTTTGGAGGGTAAAGTGCTTTTTAGATAGTTTCTTCCCAAACGAAATTTTTCCAAATTCATTTTTTCTTTGCAAGATTTTTTAGAGGAAGCAACCTTCGTCGCAAGAAAAATAGAAAAGCCACTTGGAACAAAGAAAGTAGACGCGTCGAGTTTGGATGCTCAGACGACGAGAGCGACGATCTCTCGATGCGCGAAAAAACATGCGCGCGCCTACGCCCAACTTCTTCTTCTTCTTCTTCCTCGTCTTCTTCTTCCTCTTCTCACGTCGACTTATTTTTGTACGTGAAGGAAGACTGTCTCTCGAGCACACGAACAGGAGAGAAGAAGGCGGAGAAAGGTCGGGTGCACTCGACATTCGACCTGAAAAATATTCACTTCTCTTTACGGTTGAATCTTCCTCGTATTTTATCTTCTCCTCCTCCGTCTCCTCTCTGCTCTTCGGTCTACTTTCTTCTTCCTGCTCAAAGTTGTTTCTTCTTCCGCCTTCTCGTAGATTTTTTTTTCTACTTCCTCCACCGAGCAGTTCTCCTCTCTTCTTCTTGGAAGTTTTAAGTCTTTCATGTTCCTTTATCGAGTCACGGCTCATCCTCTCTTCCTCCTTTGACTCTCAGCACTTTTCTGTTCTTTCATCAGCTCTTCTCTCTTTCTCTTGGTATTTTTCTCAGCTCTTTTCTGTTCTTTCATCAGGTCTTTTCTCTTTCTCTTGCTATTTTTCTTAGGCCTTTCCTCGTCTTTCGTCAGCTCTCCTCTCTTCCTTTTGCTATTTTTCTCAGCTGTTTCTTCTTCCTCTTCTTCCAGTTCGGAAGATTTTTCCCTTTTTCTCCTATGTCTCTCAGCTCTTTCTTCTTTAAGTCACAATTATTCTCTTTTCTTTCTGCTACTTTCTCCAGCTCTTCTCCTTTCTTCCTGCTATCTTTCTCCAGCTCTTCTCTTTATCTCCAATTCATAAGCTGTTCTCTATCTCTCCTATGACTCTTATTGTTAGAACTCTTTTCTCTTCTTTCTGTAAATCACAATGTTTCTCCTTTCTTTCAGCTACTTTCTCCAGCTCTTCTCTCTTTCTCCAATTCCCTGCTATTTCTTCCAGCTTTTCTCCTTTCTTCCTGCTATCTTTCTCCAACTCTTCTCTTTATCTCCAATTCACAAGCTTTTCTCTATTTCTCATATAACTCTTAGAACTCTTTTCTCTTCCTTCTGTAAATCACAATTTTTCTCTTTTCTTTCAATTACTTTCTCCAGCACTTCTCTCTTTCTCCAATTCGCAAGCTCTTCCCCTTTCTCCCTGCTTTTCTCTTTTCTTCCTGCTATTTCCTTCAGCTCTTCTCTCTTTCTCCAATTCGCAATCTCCTCCACCTTTCTCCAATTCGCAAGCTCTTCTCTCTTTCTCCAATTCTCAAGCACTTCTCCTTTCACCCTGCTTTTCTCTTTTCTTCCTGCTATTTCTTCCACCTTTTCTCTCTTTCTCCAATTCGCAATCTCTTCCATCTTTCTCTTTGCTTTTCTCTTTTCTTCCTGCTATTTCTTCCAGCTCTTCTCTCTTTCTCCAATTTCCAAACTCTTCACCTATCCCTTTACTATTTCTCCTTTCCTCCTGCTATTTCTCTCAGCTCTATCCTCCTCCACCTTCACCTCAACATCCTTTTCTTCCATCGTTGTCCTCGCCTGCCTTCCACCGGCGACCCGGCGCCAATCCTCTTTATATCCTTTCACACCCCTCTTCACCTTTCTTCTCTCCTCCTCCTCTTCTCTCTCTCTCTCTCTCTCTCTCTCTCTCTCTCTCTCTATCTGTCTATTTCTTTCTCTTTCTCTCTCTTCTCCTCTCTACCCGCCACCTCCCTTCACCCTATATATCTTCGACCGATTGTCTTCTTGGGTGCTCCCTCTCTTCTCGGACAATCCTGTTATATGCTCCGTGTAACCTGGCATTATACGGAAGGACGGGCGAAAACCTCTTTTGTGTAAATCCAGTGCGCGCGTAACAATTGAGAGTGGAGCCGCCTTCGAGGCCAGCTCTCTTCGAGAGACATTATTTCCCCGGAGCTTTGAATGAGATTAAACGCGCCTGGATACCAAGAGGTGCGTAAAAGACACGCGCGTCGTCCATCCCTGGGAGTGGATCGCGATAATTCTCTCGAAATGCGGAAATTATCTGCTTCGTCGGTGCACGTGGATCGATAGACTGAATTGTTTGAAGAAAGAAAAATAGGAAAGAAAATATTCTTCGTGTTTTCGTTCACCAGGATATATCGAACAATTCTCAAAATTCCACTGCTCAATGATATCTTAAATGATGTATCGAAATTCTAGAAACAAAGATGCATTTTTAAAAGAAAAAAGAAACTGAGAAGTTGAAAGAAAGAAAATTGCCGGAACATCCTAATGGAAAATACTTTCTACCCCTCTGCAAAATTGTTTTTTTTTTTCCAGTGCCACTTATCTGGATCACCGAATAACGAGAAATCAAGCGTCCAACTGACTTTGCACCTTCACATACCATCCACGTTGTCCTTTGTTTTATTCGTTTCCCTTTATACTATCCTTTTTTAAAAAAAAACACTCTTCCACCTCTTAAAAAAATCCCATCTCTCTCTCCACATCCACATCAACCATCAAAAAATCACCAAAAACCTCAATCCACGAAACCTTACTCAAACCAAATATCCAACTGACTCAACACCTTCTCACAGCATCCACGTTGTCCTTTATTTTATTCGTTTCCCTCCATACTACCATTTTCTAAACCAAAACACTTTTCCACCTCTTAAAAAAATCCCATTCCCTCTCCACATTCACATCAACCACCAAAAAAATCACCAAAGAACCCAATCCACGAATCCCTACTCAAACCAAGTATCCAAATATCTCTCCACCTTCTCACACCATTCAAACGATTTTCTTTATGATCTTATCCGTTTTCCTCCATACTACTATTTTCTAAAAAAAACACTCTTCCACCCTTCAAAAAAATCCCATCCACCAAAAAAATCACCAAATATCCAACCATCTCTCTCCACCCTTTACTACCACCCATCCTATTTCTTTTTCTCTTCATACTACCATTTTCTAAACAAAAAAACCCTCTTCCACCTCACAAAAAAAGCCCATCCCCTCTCCACATCTACATCACCACATCAACCACCAAAAAACCCAATCCACAAAGCCCTACTCAAACCAAATATCCAACCATCTCTGCCCACCCTCTGCTACCATCTATCCTATTCCTTTCTTTCCATACTACCATTTTCTAAAAAAAAAAACACTTCCACCTCTTAAAAAAATCCTATCCCTTTCTCCACATCCACATGAAGCACCAAAAAATCACCAAAAACCCACTCCACAAAACCCTACTCAAACCAAATATCCAACCATCCACCTTATTCCTTTCCCTCCATACTACCATTTTTTAAACAAAAAACACTTTTCCACCTCTCAAAAAAATCCTATCCCTTTTTTCATATCCACATGAAGCACCAAAAAATCACCAAAGAACCCAATCTACAAAGCCCTACTCAAACCAAATATCCAACCATCTCTGCCCACCCTCTGCTACCATCCATCCTATTCCTTTCTTTCCATACTACCATTTTCTAAAAAAAAAAAAAAACACTTCCACCTCTTAAAAAAAATCCTATCCCTTTCTCCACATCCACATGAAGCACCAAAAAATCACGAAAAATTCCCAATCCACAAAACCCTACTCAAACCAAATATCCAACCCATCTCTCCCACCACCCTTTGCTACAACTCCAACCTATCCTTTATCATCTTATTCGTTCCGGTCGATGGTACCGCGGCTCCAACCAGTTTCACTGGCTAAATTATTCCATTTTGCAGGAAGGAGAAAAGAGGGTGGGGGCCTGGCACGGCTCGCATAAAGTATGCCGAGGGCACGCGAGATAAAGAAGAACAAGAAGCACAAGAACAAGGACGAGAAGACACGTGGACGTCTCGGTGTGAGTGGTGCTTAAGGATGCCACGTGGTGTGGCGGTGATAGGCAGTGGTTTGGTCTCAGACGGGCGCGGCCCCCATGACGCGCGGTGGTGGTCGATGAGAAAGCGAAGGGTTGCCAGGCAACCCCTCACACCTCCACGGGCCATGCCACCCTCAACGCGCGCGATTTCAACCAGCATCCCACCGTAGATTTCATTTTGCTGTACCTCCCACCGGCATACGCCACTGCCACGGGTACGATGTACTTGGCTTTGTGTGTAACCTGTTGAGTCGTATTGATCCCGCCAAGTTTCCACCTTCCACCACCTCCTCGTTCTTACCGGCCGTGTCTCTTCTTTCCTTCCCTTTCGTCGGGCACGAAGAAGAGCACAGCCAGGCCGAAGAAAGCCACGCACACACGACCACCTTAGGATGAGTCAGGGTTTTTATTTTTGCTATTCTGACGCTAAGTAGATTTGTTATTGTAATAATGGTAATTTTCAAATGTGTGTTTTTTTGAGGGTGGTTTTTTGGGTTTTCTTTCCTCTGGGCTTTTCTGGGTTCCTTTTTTTTTAGACAGCGTTTTAGGGTATCTTTGAGCAGGGTAGATTTTGAAGTAGTTATTTTATTTTGCTATTGTGATTCTAAGTGTAGATTTGTTATTGTAATGGTGGTAATTTTGAATGTGTTTTTTTGGGTTTTCCTGGGTTCCTTTTTTTTAAAGCGTGTTTTGGGGTGTCTTTGAGCAGGGTAGATTTTGAAGTAGTTATTTTATTTTGCTACTGTGATTCTAAGTGTAGATTTGTTATTGTAATGGTAGTAATTTTGAATGTGTGTTTTTTGAGGGTGGTTTTTTTGGGTTTCCTGGGTTCCTTTTTTTTTAGAGCGTGTTTTGGGGTGTCTTTGAGGAGGGTAGGTTTTGAAGTAATGTTGAGAGTAAGGCTGATTTTATTTTGCTATTGTGATTCTAAGTGCAGATTTGTGATTTTAATGGTGGTAATTTCAAATGTGTGTTTTTGAGGGTGGTTTTTTGGGTTTTTCTGGGTTCCTTTTTTTTTAGAGAGTGTTTTGGGGTGTCTTTGAACAGGGTAGGTTTTGAAATAGTTGTGTTAAGAGTAAGGCTGATGTTGCATTGTAAAATATCTATTGGGTTACTTTTTGGAAAAGATTGATGTTGTACTATGAAATTTTTGACGAATGAATGTTTTATGAAGGTTTTTTTTTGCAGTGGAATATTGGTTCAAAAGAAGGCTCTTTTCTTAGATGAGTATTTTTAAGTTCACGTTACATTGAGCAGTATTTGTATTTTCCACGTCTTCTTTGGTTTTCGATCTTCCTTTCTTTGTTATAATCTGGTTTCTCTTTTTTTTCGAGCGTCATTTAGAGCACCATATTTGCTAAAGGAATACTTTATAAAGGATCTTTCACAGTGTAATATTGATTCAAGAGAAGTCTCTTTTCTCAGATGACTATTTCCTAGTTCACATTACAGTCGCCAATCTTTGTATTCTCAACATCTTCTTTACCTTTCGATTCTTCTTCCTTTACTATTCTCCAATTTCCTCGTTTATCAAATTTCTACAAGAAATCATCGAGCAGCCACTGCTATTAAAAAAGTAACAGAAAATACCTTTTCTTCTAGATGAGTATTTTCTAACTCACGTCTCATAAATAATTTCCAGTTTGATTTCAGGCCACTATAATACTCAGACTCGAATATACTTCGTAGCAAGAAAGATTTTTGCAATGCTGTAGATCGCGTTCCGCACGGCGATAAATAAATTGTTTATCGCGTGAGGCGCGAAAGAGGCTTCCACGGCGCTCGCGCGTACCCGAGACCAGGCGGATCACTACGCACAACTGTCGAGCCGTACGGTTCTTACGCTCGATTAAATTAATAATCCACGGATAAATCTGTCTGGTGATCGTGGTGGCTCTGGTGCGATCGAGAATGCGACAGAGCGTGAAACCATACAGATACGTGCATTGTGCGTTTTAGTCGCGCAGACGACGCCTCGGTTTATAAACCCTTTTAAATATTGAACGTGCCATTAAGCATAATCACGACGGTTAATCCGACCGAGGTCCGGAGATAAGCATTAATCGGAGTGCCGGAGAACTGCGAGGAAGAAGAAGGAGGCATCGTGGATTCTACGTATGAGGATCGGACATCGATCAAAATACCGCGTGGAAGTGATGACATACCTACCACGCGTTAGAGAGCCACGTCTTCGTTCAACGTGCTCGGAGAAATGGAGTTTACGCTTTCTCCAGCTCGCGAGACAGAGGATAAATTCTTCTTTGCCGTGCACGCCTTTACCTCCAGGACAAAGAGAGGATTGTCGAGTAAGGAAGATATGGAGATGAGGATGAGGATGTGGATGAGGTTTGAAATGAGAAATAGGAATGGATAGAATCGGATGAGATTGAGGATAGGGATGAAGGAGCTGAGAAAGATGGATCAAGAAAGAAATGACTGACGTTGGATGAGGTCGAGAATAGAAATAAAGATCAGTGGAATGAAGAATACGATAATGTGGCATAAGGATGAGGATAGAAATTAAAATCAAATAATAAAATCAACTTCAGAACTAGATCAATCTCCAGGCCCTTTCCGATTATTCTTCCACTGACTAGGCTCCATTACTACTACTCCTTGCAGCTAATGTCAGCGGTTAGAATAAGGATGAGAATAGAAATAAAGTTCAGAGGAATGAAGTGAAATGAAGATGAATAAAGTGATAATGTGGCATAAGGATGAGGACAGAAATTAAAATCAGCTTCAGTACTAGATCAATCTCCAGGCCCTTTCCGACCATTCTTCCACCGACTGGGCTCCATTACTACTACTCCTTGCAGCTAATGTCAACGGTTAGAATGAGGGTGAGAATAGAAATAAAGATCAGTGAAATGAAGATGAAGAATGCAATAATGTGGCATAAGGACGAGGACAGAAATTAAAATCAGCTCCAGTACTAGATCAATCTCCAGGCCCTTTCCGAACATTCTTCCACTGACTGGGCTCCATGACTACTACTGCTTGCAGCTAATATCAGCGGTTAGAATAAGGATGAGAATAGAAATAAAGTTCAGAGGAACGAAGTGAAATGAAGATGAATAAAGTGATAATGTGACATAAGGACGAGGACAGAAATTAAAATCAGCTCCAGTACTAGATCAATCTCCAGGCCCTTTCCGACCATTCTTCCACTGACTATGCTCCATTACTACTACTCCTTGCAGCTAATGTCAGCGGTTAGAATAAGGATGAGAATAGAAATAAAGATCCGAGGAATGAAGTGAAATGAAGATGAATAAAGTGATAATGTGACATAAGGATGAGGACAGAAATTAAAATCAGCTTCAGTACTAGATCAATCTCCAGGCCCTTTCCATCCATTCTTCCACCGACTGGGCTCCATTACTACTACTCCTTGCAGCTAATGTCAACGGTTAGAATGAGGGTGAGAATAGAAATAAAGATCAGTGAAATGAAGATGAAGAATGCAATAATGTGGCATAGGGATGAGGATAGAAATTAAGAGCAGATAGTAAATGGAGTTTAAAACTAGGTTCAGCTTGAAAATCAAGATAAGAGTGATAAGTTGAGCCTGATGTGAACAAACAGAAGAACAGAGTTACTGATGCTGCTTGCAGCTAATGTCAGTAGTTAGGATGTGAATAGAAATAAAGATCCGAGAAATGAAGTGGAATGAAGATGAACAATGCGATAATGTGGCTTAAGGATGAGAACAGAAATTAAAATCAGCTTCAGTACTAGATCAATCTCCAGGCCCTTTCCGACCATTCTTCCACCGACTGGGCTCCATTACTACTACTCCTTGCAGCTAATGTCAGCGGTTAGAATGAGGGTGAGAATAGAAATAAAGATCAGTGGAATAAAGATGAAGAATGCAATAATGTGGCATAAGGACGAGGACAGAAATTAAAATCAGCTTCAGTACTAGATCAATCTCCAGGCCCTTTCTGACCATTCTTCCTCTGACTAGGCTCCATTACTACTACTCCTTGCAGCTAATGTCAGCGGTTAGAATGAGGATGAGAATAGAAATAAAGTTCAGAGGAATGAAGTGGAATGAAGATGAAGAATGCAATAATGTGGCATAAGGACGAAGACAGAAATTAAAATCAGCTTCAGTACTAGATCAATCTCCAGGCCCTTTCTGACCATTCTTCCACTGACTAGGCTCCGTTACTACTACTCCTTGCAGCTAATATCAGCGGTTAGAATGAGGGTGAGAATAGAAATAAAGATCAGTGAAATGAAGATGAAGAAAGCAATAATGCGGCATAAGGACGAGGACAGAAATTAAAATCAGCTTCAGTACTAGATCAATCTCCAGGCCCTTTCTGACCATTCTTCCACCGACTAGGCTCTGTTACTACTGCTGCTTGCAGCTAATGTCAATAGCTAGGACGAGAATAGCAATAAAGATCAGAGGAATGAAGTGAAATGAAGATGAATAAAGTGATAATGTGGCATAAGGATGAGGACAGAAATTAAAATCAGCTCCAGTACTAGATCAATCTCCAGGCCCTTTCTGACCATTCTTCCACTGACTAGGCTCCGTTACTACTACTCCTTGCAGCTAATGTCAGCGGTTAGAATGAGGGTGAGAATAGAAATAAAGATCAGTGGAATAAAGATGAAGAAAGCAATAATGTGGCATAAGGACGAGGACAGAAATTAAAATCAGCTCCAGTACTAGATCAATCTCCAGGCCCTTTCCGACCATTCTTCCACCGACTGGGCTCCGTTACCACTGCTCTGCTTGCAACTAATGTCGGCGAGAGAATTGGCGCCGACAATGTGAGTGGCAAAGGCGAACGGAAGCGGGCGCGTAACGCGATTAAGGGGAGGAACAGAACAACTCGGGGGACTCACCACGCCGCCGCCCGCGTTGTGTAGAAGGAGGCTCTTGCCCGGCGTGAGATTGGCCAATTCGAATAGGAGAATGTAAGCGACCGTGTAGTTCATCGTGATGGCCGCAGCATCGAGGTAGCTCATACCAGCCGGAAGAGCGAAAACGGATGTCGCCGGGACTGTGACCAGTTCCGCCCAGGCCTTGTGATCCGGAAGTGCGACCACTCTGTCGCCAACCTAGAACAAATAAACAAGGATTCTCACGTTAAGAGTGTTTAGGACGCTTCGAAATAGCTCGAGGGTGGAGGCACGTAGGACGATAGAGGGTGGGCGCTTGAATTTCAAGCGTTTGTCTAATGCTGGCTTGATGGTAATGTGAGAGAATGCTCTCCACAACAGCTTTTGTAAAAAGAAAAATAAGAACGATTTTAAATGGATGACAAGGAAAATGTGACAATTGAGAAAATAGGAAAATGAGAAGGATAGAGGTTCGAGGCAACTGGACCAAATCCAATTAGACTCGGGTATAACTATTGCTATGTTAGAGAGTAAGAGAATGTTAATGTAAGAATTGATTTGGTAATAGCAAAGGATTCTGTAATTCGGTAAGAAATTAAGGTAATTAATGATTCGTTCAATGAATAATTATTGTGGATTGGAGTAAAATTGTGTGGTTAAAGTATACCGACAAAGATCCTAAAGAACCATTTTCGATAAGAAATTAAAAAATTAAAGTGTAAATTCATTGGTCCAATACAAAATTATCTGCAATTGGAGTAAAATCGTGTGGCACAGAAATACCGACAAAGATCCTAAAGAACCATTTTCGTGAAGAAATTAAGAAATTAAGAAACCAAAAATTAAATGTAATAATTCATTGGTCCAATACAAAATTATCTGCAATTGGAGTAAAATCGTGTGGCACAAAAATACCGATAAAGATCCTATTATTTTCAATCAAAAATTAAGAAATTAAGAAACCAAAAATTAAAGCAATAATTCATTGGTCCAATGCAAAATTATCGTCGATTGGAGTAAAATCGCGTAGCAAACAAATACCGACAAAGATCCTAAAGAACCATTTTCATGAAGAAATTAAGAAATTAAGAAACCAAAAATTGAAGTAATAATTCATTAGTCCAATACAAAATTATTCTCGATTGGAGTAAAATCGCGTGGCAAGGAAATTCCTACGGGAATAAACAATAACGTAGGACTCACTTTGAAGTTCTCCACGCCCTCTCCGACCTGCTCGATATCACCGGCGCACTCGGAGCCCATAATGAAGGGAGTTTTGGGCGGTGAATCGATGGCGCCCTGTCGTGCCATCAGATCTTGGAAATTGAGGCCGCTGAAAAGAAGCAGAGAAAGATACGTGAACGTTAGTGAGGCACGTTACATCCATCTTTATTAAACAAGTACCCGCAGTTAGTCACGAGTGCGGGACCATTGAACGCGGTAAGCTCGACCGTTTCGTATAATACAATGTGACCTGAATCAAAACGATTCTCAACGTGTCGGTGCGTATCGATCCTCTCGAGTGGCACGCGTTGCGTGCGAGCAAACTTTCTCGAAAATTCTGAAGGTAGCTATTTATTTTACAAGTAGTGGAATTTTAAAATTCATCCAATCGCTTTGAAATGTGTTGAATAATTTCTTTATCTGTGATTATTGTGTGAGACGTGTTCCATGAGGTATTCTGAAAAGCATCAACGCTAATCCTTCTTTAGCCTCGCGTTAGTTTCTGATAACTGTTCTTAAAGGTGCTGCATTTCATGTGTGATGATTTATTTATTCTAAGGACGATTTCTTTGTGGAAAGAAAAGGGATAGGACAGGTTTGTTTCTTGTTGGGTAAGTTTGTGTTCTTTATTCCAGGTGAGTAACCATAGTACACGCGTATGTAACCCGTGCGCTTAGCTTTTCTTATCTCACTGTGTTTGAACACGCTTTTCTCTCAACCCTCTCTTTAAATTATACAGTTGACCGAACCACGCCCTCCTATCAAATCTTCAAAAATTCCAGTTCTCTTTACTCCTGAACAAAAGAAGGAAAAAACAAACCCCAACAGAAACATCGATGGAACATCTTTTCTTTCTATCTGAATTAATCCACACTCTTTATTTTAATGTGCGTAACCATAATACGCGCGTGCCTCACTTTTCTTACCCCACTGTGTTTGAACACACTTTTCTGTCAACCCTCTCTTTAACCAGTTAACTGTGGAATTTTTTATTTGATTTTTAATTTTTAGTTTTTATATCGAACGGTAAGTTTTTTTGATTGTTCATGAGCAAAAATATAAAAAATTTGAGATTGACGTGTATACACGTCGAACGCAGTTAACTGGTTAATTTATACCAGGATTTATACATTTCAACGAACCACGCCCTCCTATCAAATCTTGCAACTTTTAAATTTTCTTTATCCCTGCATAAAAAAAGGAAACCACAGAAACATCTTTTCTTTTCATCTGAATTAATCCACGCTCTTTATTTCAATGTGCGTAACCATAGTACACACGTACCTCATCTTTCCATACCCCACTATCTTAGAACACACTTTTTCCTCAACCCTTTCTTTAATTTATACATTTCAACCAACCACGCCCTCCTATCAAATCTTTCAAAATTCTAGTTCTCTTTATCCTGCATAAAAGACGAAGCAAGGAATAGAAACATCAATAGAACATCTTTTCTTTCCATCTGAATTAATCCATGATTTTTATTTCAATGTGCGTAACCATAATACGCACATACCTCATATTTCCATACCCCACTATCTTTGAACACACTTTTTCCTCAACCCTCTTTTTAATTTATACATTTCAACCAACCACGCCCTCCTATCAAATCTTGCAACTTCTCAATTTTCTTTATTCCTACATAAAAAAAGGAAACCACAGAAACATCTTCTTTCCATCTGAATTAAACCACACTTTTTATTTCAATGTGCGTAACCATAATACGTACATACCTCACCTTTTCTTACCCCACTGTGTTTGAACACACTTTTCTGTCAACCCTCTCTTTAACCAGTTAACTGTGGAATTTTTTATTTGATTGTTAATTTTTAGTTTTTATATCGAACGGTAAGTTTTTTTGATTGTTCATGAGCAAAAATATAAAAAATTTGAGATTGACGTGTATACACGTCAAACGCAGTTAACTGGTTAATTAATACATTTCAACGAACCACGCCCTCCTACCAAATCTTTCAAAATTCCAGTTCTCTTTATCCTGCATAAAAGACGAAGCAAGGAATAGAAACATCGATGGAACATCTTTTCTTTCCATCTGAATTAATCCATGCTCTTTATTTCGATGCGCGTAACCATAGTACGCACGTAAGTAACCCGTGCGCTCACCTTTCCACCCCAGTGTGCTTGAACCCTTCACCCCCTCACCCTTCTTCTTTCCAACTCCCACCAGCTCGCAATATAATGTGCGGTGGGAACGTGGAGGCGCCGCGACGACTAGACGACTACGCCTGGCGTCTCACGCAACACCGTCGGTGTCTCGGTGCTAAGCATCGCGCCGAGGAGAGACCCTCCTTCAACGCGAAATTCATGGAAAGCATATGGAAGAATCGCTCGCGGCGCGACGCGACGCGACGCACTTTTTCTCCTCGCCAACGCCGATCGATAGACAAACCTTTTCTCCTCCCTTCGTCCTCCTCTTTCCATCACCACACTTCGTTTATACTCTTCTTTCATTTGTGAGAAATCCGTGGAGATTTCTCAGGTACAAGAGAATTATTGGAACGCGATGAACGTTAAAATTAAAATAAGTCACTCCCTTTACGGTCGTGCCTAAAAACAGATCTACTCTTCTTTCATTTGTGAGAAGTCGGTAGGAATTTTGTAGGGGCAAGAGAATTCTTTTGGTTATTGGAATGAGAATCATGGACGATGAATGTTAAAATTAAAAAAAAAGTTTAGTGTTCTTTTATTTGGGAGAAATCTGTGGAGATTTTTCAGGGACGAGAGAATTTTTTTGGTTATCGGAATGAGAATCATGGACGATGAATGTTAAAATTAAAAAAGTTTACTCTTCTCTCATTTGTAAGAAGTCGATAGGTATTTTCCAGGGGCAAGAGAAATTTTTTGTCATGGACGATGAATGTTAAAATTAAAAAAAAAATTACACTTCTTTTATTTGGGAGAAATCTGTGGAAATTTTGCAGGGACAAGAGAAATTTTTTGGTTATTGGAACGCGATGAATGTTAAAATTAAAAAAAATATCTACTCTTCTTTCAATTATGAGAAGTCGGTAGGAATTTTCCAGGGATAAGAGCAAGTCAAACGCGAATCATGGACGATGGACATTAAGATTAAAAAAAAATTAAGGAACGATAATAAAGCAGATACGAAGAAAAAAATTAGTTCACCAATCACGGTAGAGAGCCATCCCACGCAGAAGGAAAATTATGATTAACTCAAGACTCCTCCAGATTCTATAAATATCTCTAAATTCGAATACCAAACATTCTTAGAGATCCCATCGAGTGGTAATTTTTTTTTACCAGCACTATGAACAGCTGTTTCTGCCGTACAGTGATGGTATATAAAAATATTTAAAGAGCCCACAAGGTTTCAGTATCGTTTATGAATACTCTGCTCATGTATGTAAATGGGTTCACATTACCAAAAGTAAAATTTGCAAAGACCTAACCTCAGCATCAATTAAAAAAAAAAAGAAATCCTTCTATTATTTTCTCAAACCTTCATTGCCCCATTCAATAATATCTACAACAATCCCAATCCATGCAAATGAATTAACACCCCTCAAAAAAAAAAAAAATTCCAAAAAAACTTATCTATGTATCAATAACCAACAAGGACATTTTTTCTTTACTATTCCAAAACATTCTTCATTATATATTCAATAATATCTACAACAATACCAATCCATGCAAATGAATTAACACCCTCCAAAAAAAAGGAAATTTCCACAAGAAACTTATCTATGTATCAATAACCAACAAGTAAATTTTTTCTTTACTTTTCTAAAACATTCTTCATTATATATTCAATAATATCTTTGTAGAAAACAATATCAATCCAGATGTATCCACGTTTTTAAAAAAACAAAAATCTGGTTGCATTATGCTTACTGGAAAAAACGCGTGCAAAAAAAATATATATTCTTTTACACGAACAACAAAAATGTTAATCAGACTGCTCTCGATTACTATGAACGATCGAGTACCACGAAACGGAAGCTTTGACGAATCTGAAGGTTTCTCGTGCCGCTGACTCACGCGGATTCTCGTCTCACTCGCCGTATGGTACCATAGAATACGTCGCATTGACGTTGGATGCGCAATGAAACGATTTTTCGTCTTTCGTCGTGGAAAACACGTGCGTCATCGGGACGCTTGCTATATTTCCCGAGCCACGAGCATTCTTTTCTTATCGTCACGAGTGGCGATGAAACAACACGCAATTTCCGGTGATCATGGATGAATCATTGAGTCGGGATCGAGAGGAGGAGGGTATGCGTGAGAGTGGCCAGTGATCAGCGTGTAAAGAGGACAGAAAGAGAAGGAAACAGAAAAAGTGGACAGAAATAAAAGAGAAAGAGAAAAAGAAGAGAAAGAAAGTAAACTAGAAACAGTGAAAGATAGAAATTTACTGCAAGGTTCTAATAGAATGACTCGAAAGTGACACAATAATAAAATCACGATTTTAGAATTGTTATTATATTTCCGTGGTATAGTACTGGATGAATGCAAGTCTCCAGGGAACTGTAGTTTTATTCAAATATCAGGAGCCACGATGCAGTTCTTCTTTGTCCCTTTATCGAATCGACTCATAGATCCTGATTGGTTGGTCCGTGATTAGAGGTCCAGAAAGAAAAGAAACCAAGAGCCGAATATATGGACCGTTTATTTTGAAAATGGTGTAAGTGCATTTTTAAAAAAGTAAATTCATTCGTTATAAATAAAAAGTTTACACTAAATTAATCAGGAATTATGTAATATCTAAGTTTTAAAAAAAGGGACTTGGATCACTTTCAAAATAAACGCTTCATGTGAAATTGGTCCATATGTAAATGATTTACACTAAATCAACCACAAATTATGTGATATCTAAGTTTTTCAAAAAAATGGACTTGTACCATTTTCAAAATGAATGCTTCATATATAAATGATCCATGTGTAAATAGTTTAGACTAAATCAATCACAAATGATGTGACATCTCATTTTTTTAAAAAAATGGACTTGCACCACTTTGCAAATAAACAGTCCACAGACAAACGATTACACTAAATCAATGACAAATTATGTGATATCTCAGTTTTCGAAAAAAATCGACTGGCGCCATTTTCAAAATGAATGCTCCATATATAAATGGTCCACGTATAAATAGTTTACACTAAATAAATCAAAACTTATGTGACATTTCATTTTTCAAAAAAATGGACTTGCACCACTTTGCAAATAAACAGTCCATACATAAACGATTCACACTAAATTACCCACAAATTATGTGATATCTCATTTTTCAAAAAAACCTCTTTACACCACATTCAAAATAAACCCTCCTCATCTAAACGATCCTCGTACCTAACATTAATTTATATTTCAACCGCAAAAATTTTTCTCTCTACCATTTCTCAACACCGGCTAAATAAAAGCAACCTCTAACTCTGTACGCCCTCTTCGAATATCCGGCCCACGGTATCTTTCATTTCTGCATACGGATAAGATTGGAGGGAAACGGCGGTAGCTCGCCACGCGATTCGTCGAGTGGCCAGCCGGTTGCTCGCTAGACTAATTATTATTAGTCCACCTTGAGCGATAAAAGTGGGCCGAAGTGTCTTTGCCTTCCGGCAAAGAAGTTAAGCGCGCCACCACAGTCGTGGAGTGGTTTCTGTGGCTCATGGGTCGTGTCTCGTCCCGGTCTCACGCGAGCACGGTCTTAAATCAACGTTCGTTATCTGCTTTGTCCGCGATAATGACTTACAATGCGGGGAGAAAGAGGAGAGGAAGAATGCGTGAGCGAGGATGCGAAATTGGCGTGAGCCGCTTTCTCTCCGTGATCACCGATGCAATAAGAACAGGGCCACGGATAAAGAAACGAGGCTTTGTACGCTATCGAAAATGATTTCTTTCTTTCTTTCTTTTTTTCATTTTTATTTGGTCATTAGACGCTTTGTCAGGTTCGTTCGTCGATTGCAAAAGGCAATTCTTTTTTGGTATTTGTAAGGACACTTCTTTCTTTGGTATCTTCTGTTCTATAATGGACTGTAGTAATTGTAAGGCTTTATCCGAGGCGAGGATGCGTGCTTAAACACTACACTGAAAAAAGTGTATTCTTATCTTAAGAATTTACCACTTAAGTTTAGAATATTTCTCACTAAAATGAGTAACAAGAGGATCTTCTTAATTTAAGAGTAGAATGTTCTAAACAGATTCTTCTAAACAAATATTCTTAACAGAAACAAATATTCTCTCTCCCTCCTACCGTGAAATCGGCCACGCGAAAACACCTACCCGTAATTAAAGGTCTTACAGGTAATTAAATCTTATCCGCGTAGATCTGGTCATTGCGATCTTCCCGCTTTTTACAAATCGTCCGTTTTAATGAACATTCATACGCATCTTAACGTTTCCTCGAATTAACTCGTCGCGCTAATTCTTTCCACGTTCGTTTGTGAATAATTAGGGGGTCACACGAGTGCACGATAAATCGTACACCGAAAAAATTGTATTCTCATCTTAAGAATTTACCACTTAATTGTAGAATATTTCTTACTAAAATAAGCAACAAGAGGATCTTCTTAATTCAAGAGTAGAATGCTCTAAACAGATTCCTCTAATCAAATATCCTTAACAGGATATTCTTAACATAGTCTGGTAGGAAATTTGTATGGATATATTTCGTATATAATTATTGGAAAGAAAACTCTTGATGAAATGCTTCACTCTTTATATTGTCGAAAATTACACGATCCATATCTTGAAATCGGAATTGGTTGAAAAATGTAGTCACGAGAGAAGGTTACAATTCATATACATATACAGTAAGACCTGTTTTTATGCGGTCTTTTTTTGTGCGGTTTTCTTTTATGCGATTTTTTATGTGCGATTTTTCCATTTACCGCATAAAAAAAGTTTTTTTAAAATGTGTTGCAAACGAAAACCTTATGAATTTACGCGAAATTTTTTTTGTGTGCGATTTCTTTTATGCGGTCCCTATCCCCCGCACAAAAACAGGTTTTACTGTACATGTATTTCCACCCCTTCTAAACATCTCCGTTGAATCGCCCAATTCCTCTTCTTCTAGCCACTTCGTCATTTCCATACTTTTTGCACAACACAGCACACAAAATAATATAGTACTCAAAATTACGCAGAATTGCAAGAGGGACAAGATACAGGCATCGACATGTGTCGCACGCGATACCTAACTTAACTTAACCGAATACTGACACGCATTGTGTGACGCCATCCAGATGGATTATTAAGAATATGTATATATTATATAATATTATATTATATTATATGTATGTATTATATATTCCAAAAACCGTCATATCGATTAGAAAATATTCTTATCCATTAAGAATATCTATTAAGATATTCACCAGACTACGACGTTAACCTGGTAGGATCCGAGATGAAAGATGTGAAACGTGCCAATGTCGTTCGATACGCTTCCACAGTGGAGGCCCTGTGTTTAAAATCCAACTTCACTTCCAACACGATTAATAAGTTCCGCGCGAACGCGAGTTCACGATCGATAATTAACGAGTTATTAATGAGATAGGGGTGAGAATAATGCGGAGCATTCACTACGACGCACACCGGGATCCATTCAAGAGACAAATTGGTTTATCGAGTGCGAATCGAGGCTCCGAAAATTCTGAGACGGCCTTGTCTCCAAAAGGGGTGGACGGAACAGTGAGAATGCTTTTAAGCCTTCGTGGAATTTGTTTCATGCACTCGAGAAAATTCTTCCTTACCTCGAACTTATCTTTGCGTTTTTTTCTCAAAGACCCTTTGCAAGCCTCTCTCTCTCGAGAACCTTATTAAAAATTTCGAAGCCGAAGTAAAACATCTTATAAATAAATAAATGAATTAAAAAAAAAAACGCTTAAGCCTCGAGAGCTTTTCAAAATTGAGAAGAATTCCTCTACGTTTATTGTCGCAAAGGAATTTTGTTTAAGTACACTGAAAAAATGGTATTCTTAAAATACAAACTTAATGATTCATCTCAGTTTGCAATTCTTATGATGCTCGATTATGAACCCTAATCCTGCAGAAGTTCGAAAGGCCGTCCACAGCGTGAGACAAAGAATGGAAAAATGTCTTCATGAAGGTGGCAGACATTTTGAAAATTATTAATTATTTAAAGTTTTCTGAATTGCAAACGTTTTCATTTTGTTATCTCGTTTTGTTTTTTGTTTTGTTTTTCGTTTCGTTTTTCGTTCTTCGTTTTGTTATCTCGTTAACAAATAATATCTGATTGTGTTTTCATTGCCATTCAAGGTCAAAATTGACGTTTTTTGAAAAAATGTTTGATACAAAAGTGTCATGTTTTTTCCCGTAGAACCCGAATCTGTAATAAAAAATACCATGTTCCATTTAAAAAAATGAACTTCGGGTCTGAATAACCCATTTCCGGTTCGAACCGGAAGTTGAAAATACCATCATCGGATAGAGCATACCCGATTTAGTCATCAAAATTTTTTGGATTTTTCATAACGTCCATTCCTCTTGATTTTAAAAGGGGTGGACGGGTGGTCTGAGACACCCTGTATATGAATTGTAACCTTCTCTCGTGACTACGTTTCTCAACCAATTCCGATTTCAAGATATGGATAATGTAATTTTCGACAATATAAAGAGCGAAGCATTTCATTAAGTTTTGTTTCCAATAACACTGGTCAACAAAGTTTTTGCCCATGAAATGACTTTTACTAATTTCGAAAGAGTACCTATAAACATGTATTTTAAGACTAATCCCAACTTCGGGTTAGCTCGAGATTCTTTTGGATTTGAATAATAACATTTGACTGTATTTTCTTCATTAAGCAGCAATCTCACGGTAAAAATCTTGTTTTTATATTTTTTGTTCTTTTTTTTTCCTACAGCTGAACATCTAGCGAGCATTTAAAACCCAACCCGACGATAAAATCTCAAAAATTGACAAAGTTATAAATTTTTTAATGGATCAATGCGCTAGTAAATACTCGCTACGCGTAAAGTTAAATCGTGTCTGGGGAAACTTATGTAGAGCGAGTATTTACTAGCGCATGACCCATTAAAAAATTTATAACTTCGTCAATTTTTGAGATTTTAACGTCGCGTTGGGTTTTAAATCCTCCCAAGATGTTCAGCTATAGGAAAAAAAATAAGAAAAATCTGTTTGCAGTCTGGGGCAACCACAGACACGATTAAACTTTACGAGTAGCGAGTATTTACTAGCGCATGACACATTAAAAAATTTATAACTTCGTCAATTTTTGAGATTTTAACGTCGCGTTGGGTTTTAAATCCTCCCAAGATGTTCAGCTATAGGAAAAAAAATAAGAAAAATCTGTTTGTAGTCTGGGGCAACCACAGACACGATTAAACTTTACGAGTAGCGAGTATTTACTAGCGCATGACACATTAAAAAATTTATAACTTCGTCAATTTTTGAGATTTTAACGTCGCGTTGCGTTTTAAATGCTCCCAAGATGTTCAGCTGCAGGAAAAAAAAGAACAAAAAATGTAAAAACGAGATTTTTATCGTGAGGTTGCTGCTTAATGAAGAAAATATAGTTAAATCTTATTATTCAAATCCAAAAGAATCTCGAGCTAACCCGAAGTTGGGGTTAGTCTTAAAATACATGTTTGTAGGTACTCATTTTGAAATTAGCAAAAGTCATTTCATGGGCAAAAAAAAAGTCAAAATTTATTGCCCAGTGTAATTATATGTATACGAAATATACCTATACCATCTGTTAAGAATATTTGATTAGAGGAATCTGTTTAGAACATTCTACTCTTAAATTAAGAAGATCCTCTTGTTGCTCATTTTAGTGGGAAATATTCTAAACTTAAGTGGTAAATTCTTAAGATTGAGAATACAATTTTTTCAGTGTACAGTTCAAAGGACCGTGTTATTCCACGAATGCCGTCACCCATGAGTAATCTACTAGGCAGAGGCACAAGAGAGAGAAAAATCTTGGAAATATCTTCTTCTCTCTTTTTCTCACTCTTTGTAGAGAGTTACGTTGCCCGTGATCTCTTAATTCCGTTAAATTGCGCGCAATTGAGCAGAACAATCTTTTTTCCATTCTCCGTGGCGGCAAATTTAATGGTGGAAACGGGAATAGGGCCCTCTCCTCGTGAAACGGTCCCACTTCTTCGTCCTCATCATCCTTCCACTCTTTTCTCTTCTCTTTCTTCTTATTCGCCGCGTTGTCCTCGACGTCGGGGCGCGGGACATGCGATGCACCCCAGGGTCACGCGACGCGTCTGCGCATGCGCATATCGGAGACAAAGAGAGTCGCAAGGCGCATCGTCTTCTTCGTCTTCTCGTATCTCGTCTCCTTCTCTTCACGAGGCTTTGTGAGAGCGAGGGAACAAGAAGACGCTTCTCGAACAAGTTGCACAGCATACTTGTTCGAGAAGCATTATCTATATTGCTTATATCTCAAGTGTGGAGATTTTTGAGGAGAGGTGAGAGAGGGAAATTGGATAGTTTGAAAGTATTGAGCAGAATTTTTCCATTTAGAAAAAAAAGAAAAAATCAACTCGTAAGTATCAAAACTGGACACTAGGAATATCCAAGTACGGATATATCTGGACACTCGAATCTAGATCTTGATCAGGATTCCAAGTTACAATGAACAATATATAATTAGATTTACATGTAATTAGATTTACAAATCTGCTATATTCCACATTTCTCAAGTGTGGAGATTTTAAGGGGAGATGTACAAGAGAAATTTAACCTGTATGCTGAGCAATTTGTTCGAGAAGCATCATCTATATTCCACATTTCTCAAGTGTGGAGATTTTGAGAAGAGATAAGAGAGGGAAATTGGATAGTTTGATAGTATTGAACAGAATTTTCCCAAAGTGCGTTCCTCTGAACCTGTATGCTAAGCAAGTTGTTAGAGAAGCATCACCTATATTCCACATTTTTCAAGTGTGGAGATTTTGAGGAGAGATGCACAAGAGAAATTTAACCTGTATGCTGAGCAATTTGTTCGAGAAGCATCACCTATATTCCACATTTCTCAAGTGTGGTATTTTAAGGAGAGATGAGAGAGGGAAATTGGACACTTTGAAAGTATTGAGCAGTATTTTTCCATCCATATCCACATGGAAATGGCTTACACTGAATCAATCAGAAATTATGTGATATCTCAGTTTTTCAAAAAATGCACATGCACCACTTTCAAATTAAAAGGTCCATATATGCTTGGCAGTGATAAAACGAGTAGAACCGTAATAAATACGTCCACCTTTTTTTTCTTTCTGACAATGAGACGTGACGATAGAACATCCAAAACTGGATACTAGAAATACCCAACTACGTATATATCTGGACACTCGGATTTGGATCTTGATCAGGATTCCAAGTTACAATGAACAATATATAATTAGATTTACAAATCTACTGATTAGAGTTTGTCCATAGTAGCCCCAGAAATATTTCAAATTCCTCTCTTCTGTACCAAAGTATCATTTACCTACCTACAATATCCCACTCCACTAGAAGAGTAAAAAAAAAAAAAAAACAGGACAAGCAAAAGAAGACACACCTAAAAACCCAACGATACAACAAAAAGCAGAAGAAAGCACTCTAAAAGAAAAAAAGTCAATTTCGTTTCTCCATCGACACAAGTCCATCTGGACAAGTACTACATGCATGGAGGAACACGGAGAGAAGTGTAGAAGCGGAAACGCGCGAGCCTAATTCCCGTGAATAAACGATCGTCACGGTTCTCAACTGGCCGTAAAATCGTAAGAACATAAATTGAGCGGGGCTCGTCCGCGAAATTAATGGGACGAGGCAACGAGTGAACGAGAGGAGTATCGAGATTGTTTCGAAGAAGAAGAAAGGAAGAAGGAAAAGAAAAAAGAAATAAAAGAAAAAAAAAATTAAATTCTTAAACGTCTTCCGCCCCACTGCGGATATCACGAGGCGCCAACCAATGGAAAATTTCCCAACGCGCGCACGCCATCGTGTAAAAGGCGGTTAGAACCTACGAGACCTCGTATCATCTGCTAAAAGGTGACCTTGAGAGAATGCAGGATCAAGGTGCACGTAATGGAACAGTGGAGAGGCAAGGTCTAATAGCGACGTAGCGGTAAACTTCGATGGCAAGTGAGCACGCCATCTAAATCAGTGGCACAGCGCCTAAGGTTTCTCTTGCAAACTTACTTTACAGCTTTTGTTCAGCAAAAACTACTGTTCAGCTTTTGTTCAACTAAAACTACTGTTCAGCTTACTGATTAGCCAAAATTACTCTTCAGCTTTTGTTCAACTAAAACTACTGTTCAGCTTTTGTTCAACTAAAAGTACTGTTCAGCTTTTGTTCAGCAAAAACTACTGTTCAGCTTTTGTTCAACTAAAACTACCGTTCAGCTTTTCTTCAGCTAAAACTACTGTTCAGCTTATTGTTCAGCTGTGAGAAACTGCATAATGGCGCGGAAAAAGGTGTAAAGAACGGTAGTTTTATTTTTCAGGGAAGCATGTGTGTTTCGCCGTCTAAGAAATATCAAAAATATTTCCTTTCAAAGATATATTAAGGATTATCTAATAATAATAATCATCTCTATAGACTAAGACATGATGGACGTTCATAGAAAAATACAGATAGAGGAAATTTTGAACCCGTGGGTAGAGCAACCCACTCAAACCCCACCAAGAAAAAAACCTACATTATCATCATCATCAAAAGGTGCGGAGCAAACGCACGTTCCCTAATTAAATTCGCAGATGTTTCTCTTGTTATTCCACGAGTGATAAGAGGAATTAAGAAAAGAAAGACGAGGAGGAAAAGCGGAGAGGAAAATCTCCATCTTCGTCTCTGAAATGTACGTCAGCACCAGAAAGAAAAAAAAATAAACACTAAGTGCACCTTCTTCTCTTAAATCTGATCTACAGGTGTACTCGAGAAAGTGGAGGGTTTTAGTAAAGGAGGATGACAAAGGAAGGGGCGAAGTGGAGGATGAAGGATGTGAAAAGGAAGGACAGAAACAGAGATGGAAAAGAGAAAGAGAGAGAGAGAGAGAGAGAGAGAGAGAGAGAGAGAGAGAGAGAGAGGGAGAGGAAAGAAAGTTGCGAAGCGGTGAGCAGAAAAACGAGTTCCAGGATGTCCGCGTGACTACCGGCGCGCGAAACAGAATCAGGGTAGGATCTCGCGTGACCCGATCGGCATTTAGGAGCCGTCCTGCGGTGCCCTGCGGCATTGCGATAACGCACGAATATTATCAAACACGCGTGTGAGTGTATCAGAGAAAATTACTGCTGTATCAACGAGATGAACTTTAATAGAAGCAAAACTAATCAAGGAAAAAGAAAAGAACAAGGTTTGTAATACAAAGAAAAGAAAATGGAACAAGATTTGTCATATAAAGAAAAAGAAGGAACAAGATTTGTCATACAAAGAAAAAGAAAAGAATAAGGTTTGTAATACACAAGAAAAAAAGAACAAGATTCGTCATGCAAACAAAAAGAAAAGAGCAAGATTGGTCATACAAAGGAAAAAGAAAAAAACAAGATTTGTCATACAAAGGAAAAAGAAACGGAACAAGATTTGTCATATAAAGAAAAAGAAAAGAAATACACCGCGCATATTACGTTTCATTTCAGTACCGAATCTCGTCGGTGCAATATCGAGATTGTATCACTGAACCACGCAGCTTTTACACTCGTGTGAACGCAGCTTTACTCTCTCCTCATCTTCGAAGTGCGAGTTTATCCATTGCTTATAGACGCAGTCACAGCATGGAGACGCTCTTCCTCCATTGCAACTGTGCAAAAAATATGCCGCACTGTCAATAATCATTTTGCAGACGCGCGAGAGTAAGATGACCCGCCGGCATCACGGTGTTATCAATTGTTTTCAAACGGACCGAGTAGAAACACCGATATGGACTCTCCTCTTTGTTACTCTTATCGTGTCGTCTTGGGTCTCTAATAAGCGTCTCGGTGAGGAAGAGAAGAGAAGAGAAGAGAAGAGAAGAGAAGAGAAGACAAGACAGTGCAGCAAAATGATAGTCCTCCAGCAAGTGGCTGGCCGCAAGGCACTCGAGCGTGGTAGACGAATTGAGAGATTGGACGATCAAGGAGGGCGATTGTCGCAAAATTCGATACGCCTTTCTTATCTCGATACTCGGGATAGCGTGAAAGTGCATAACATTTTACACATGGTATAAAAGTGTGCTTCAAATGTTGGCTTGTTCCGATCATTTACGCCTCTTACAATTAGTCTAAGATATTATTAAATATGTAAATAGGAGTCTTTCTAATTTTAGTAGATCCAAATAATCCACACGCGCTGTTATAATTGCTCGCAGCTACTTTCAAAAACATAATCTGATTTATTGAAATATCCCAATGTCCAATTCATATTTTTTAACACTAGAAGATTCTGACTGATTGCGTCAATTTTTGACAAGGATTTCTCTTTAACAATAGAACTGTCAATTTTTTTTTCATAAGGAAACTTTCTTTGTTGACCACTAATTTTAACAGGTTTGCTAGTTCTAGTGTTAACGCTATTCCTACCACGATCGGTCAAATGACCTTTTAAAATTTCCATTAGAATTTCCCAGGGAATTTCTTATACTCACCATAATTGCATAATTATACATATAATACATTTTGCAATATTTTAAGAATACTCTTGAAATTTAAAGCCGATGCAAGTACATTGTATATAAAAAATTCTAAATCAAAACTTTAAAAACGATCATTTAACTGATACCAATACTGTTAAGGGTAAATTCCATTCCATTCAATTTGCTTCGAAATTAGACCAATCAAATTATACCTCGATGCTTCAAGGAAGGAGAACGTTATCTTCCTGACAATAAGGACACCGGTCTCTCGGTTGCACACTGAGAGAAAAGTATATGATAAATCCAACTATAATGGCATAGTAACAAAATTATAGTTGGAAATATCATATTTATGGTTAATGTCGGTAATAATTACGATAGAGGCATAGTATAACCAATTATATTATGTTTTTACCCAAAATTATGGTTATTTCAACTAAAAATATAGTATTTTTGAAAATATATAACGGTAAGAAAAGTAACTATTTTATATAGTTAAAATTACCAGAATATTTCATACATAGTGATAGAACTAACTATATTCATATAGCACATTTTACTATACACGTGCTAACAAGAGCGAAGGTAATGGTTAATAATAAAACCATTTGTATAAATCGCGCATTCTACTATATTTTCTATGGTTAAGTGAACTATAAAAATATGTCAGCCTATAAAACAAATTTAACCATAAAATATAGTGAAATTATAGTAAACCCAACCATTTTTTTTCTCTCAGTGTAATACGGAGAAAAATATGAATCCTCGGTAGGTACACACTCTCATTCACTCATTCACTCACTCACTCTCGTGTGTCTATTTTTAGAAACTTTTCGTTCTCCAGGAATATTCTCCCGAGGGTGAGCTTCGCGTTGCACAGGCCCCTCGACGCGCGCCGCGAAAAGCGAGGCAAGAAAAAGCGGCAGCCTTATCGTGGAAAAACTCGGGGACGAAAAGTTTAACACCGAAGGGAGTATGAGGTCTCTCCCGCGCCCTTCGAAGATCGTCGGGATCGTGCGACCGTGTGCGGCCGGACGTCGTCGGAGGACAAAGAATTCAAAACGGATAATGAAGAGAGAACGATGAAACGAGAAGGAGAAGAGAAAGAGAGAGAGAAAGAGAAAGGAAGAAGGCAATAATTTCGAGACGCTTCGTTTGAGCCGGAGGGACCACGTGGGTTATTTCCTTCGTACACTTGACTCGGACGCGTGCAATAAAAAAGATCCATTTTTAAAACGAGTAAGTAGAATTTTAATGAAATGTTAATTTACATTTTTTTTTAAATATCTGAAATATTTGAAAATGATCCATCAAAGTTTATGAAATTGAAGAATTGAAATATTTGTCTATTTAAAATATATCTAAGGGTGCTTAATGTATTGATTGAACTGCTCACTTACCAAATTAATTAATTCCACTTTTTGCATTTTTCGTAAGTTTTTAAACACCAAAGCACTTGATCGAGTCCTTACTTTTTATATTTGTAACATAATTTACAATTTATGGAGTTAATCGATTTTGTTTGTGATCAGATCAATTTATAAGGTATTCTCGATTTTACATCGATTATTTTAATGAATCTTCAACGCTTTCGAAATATCCATTTTTCTTGCTAATCTCTACGATACGCTCGTTGTTATTATTTTCTTTCAACATGTTCCACGACAAACATGTACATCAACACGGTTTCTCATCCTGAACCGAGGTAAAAGGATCCAACGGTCGGTTACACAAACCGTGGATCGATTTATAGCGTGGAGCTCCTCACTCAAAAAAGGAAAAAAAAAACCAGAAAAAAGGAAACAAACAGCAGTGGGTGCAGGCTGCCTGCCATTATTGCTCTACTCGTCATAGGGGCCCATTCTGTTCTCTTCAATATTATTTCCTTGCTCACATTAGACAGATGTGATCTAACATACAAAGGAACTTTAGAAAAATTTTAGTATGTATGTATTGGTATGTCCAACATACGAAGAAACTTTAGAAAATTTTTAGTATTAACTAGATTCTAGTTATAATAACTAGTCTTAGTAATAACTAATTTTTAGTAATAAAAATTATGTCCAACATATAAAGTTTAGAAAAATTTTAGTGATAACTAAATTCTCTCAACACCTTCTCTTCTCTTCAACATTATTTCCTCAGTCACATTAAAAATATATGTCTAACATACAAAGAAACTTTAGAAAATTTTTAGTAATAAGTAGATTCTCTCAACACCTTCTGTTCTCTTCAACATTATTTCCTCAGCCACATTAAAAAGATATATCCAACATACAAAGAAACTTCAGAAAAATTTTAAGTACAACTAGATTCTCTCAACATCTTCGACAAACATTATTATAACACGCGTGTTCCATGAATTTTCAATCTCATAATACACCGTGAAAACAGCGTATGAAAATTTAACAACTTTTTCTTTTCATTTCTCTGAGGTCGCCTCTCGACCGCGCGACTTAAAAGCGTAATCATTTCCGTTAAGTGCGCCCTCGGGTCGGGCCACATAATCGGTTAGACGTTGCTTCGTTCTGCGCCGTACCCGAGAATAATAAATTTTCTACGTGCAGTAACGACGACCGGCACGGTCGTCGAGGAACGTCTCGTTTGTTGACATCGCGAAGAGCTCGAGAGGATCATGGGAGGTTCTAAAGGGCTCGCAGCTGTGTCGATCGAGTTAAACGATGCCGTGGTGGGGACGAGGGACGTAGGATAAAGTGGAAGGAGAGAAGAGAGAGGAGAGAGGGCTGGACGAGAGCTCGTTCACTCGCTTCTGTGCGCAGCTAGCGAGACAGATTCCTATCGCACGTTCTTCTACGTTTTGCGCTCGTAACCTGCTGGACAAACACCCTCGCGCTTTTTTCTTTTTTTTCTTTAGAGGTTACCGAGGAAAGTTTGTCTTTAAAAGTGACGTAAGGCGGGTACACCGAGCTTCTACGAGTAGACGGATTTTTTTTTTTCTGGTTAAACTTATCTGTAATGTAATTTTAAAATGGATAATTTTTGTCGAATTTTGGTTGATCCGAACTCTAATATTAATTATATTTTTCAAAGATACTTTAATCGATCTTTCAACTTGGCAATTTACAATATTAATTATTCGTATTTATGTTCAAGCTCGTCTCTACTTCCAATTCCTAAAACCGCGTGAACACTTTTCTGATACTGTCACACGAATTAAATCAAGAGATCTGTAAATCGTCAGTGAAAAATAAAATTCAACGAATACTCTTTCTTATCCACCACCACTAAATTTTGACGCTATTTAACTCTTACATAGACACAAAATTCACTTATATTTTAACCCAACCTGCACACGAAATAAAATTTGAAGAACTTCCATACTTTTTATTGGTCTAAAATAAACTATACAAAATACGTTTTTGATGCTACAATTTGAATACCACCGTGCCAAATACCATGTAACGAAAATGATATTTAATTTGTAACCATCAAGACTGTAAGAGTTAAAATTAAAGGAAAATTAGAGCGTGTGAGGAAGAGAACGGTGAAGAATAATACACGGCCTAGCCTGTGCCGATAAACCGATCGCGTGCGAAAAGCACCGTGTGGAGAGAACTGTGGCCATTTGTGGACATCTGCATTCGACCCTGTCCACGCTCGACAGCAGACGCGCAAGTGCGATGGAAGTCAACAATGTTGTACAGATATACGTATATTCTATGCGTACGTGTATCGCATACAGTCTCTCGTTCACGCGTAACGCATGGAACGCTCTCCAATACACGTACAGAACGGGTAGATGGAACAACATCGCGCCAGCCGAGCGGAATACGCGGATTGCCCCGCACAGTCCGTTAATTCGTCGCGTGAGCCTCGATATCGTCTAAGCAGGATGCACGCACTGTACTCCCGGACGAATTGAACGAAGACCGTATTCTACGCCTGTAAAATGAGAGGAATTCCCGTCCGGAAGAAAACACTCACTTTCTTCGTCCCGCCACTCTCCACAAATTCTGCTGCAATTTCTTTGGAAATTGTACTGAACTCTTGGATGGGTTTTTTCATTATTTTTTTTTATTATCTTTTCAAAAGAAGAGTAAATCTTTTATTCTATAAGAAGACAAAAAGATGTAATTTATGATATATTTGTTTTCTTGTTCAATTTATAGTAGGATGGTCGTGATTTCAAGTTTTGGTATAGTTTTATATTTTTTTTTGTATTACAGAGCAGCAATTTATTTGGAAATTTTACTGAACTCTTGGATGGGTTTTTTCATTGTTCTTTTAGTATCTTTTTAAAAGGAGAGTAATTCCTCTATTCTATAAGAAGACAAAAAGATGTAATTTATGATATATTTGTTTTCTTGTTCAATTTATAGTAGGATGGCCGTGAGTTTAAGTTTTGGTATAGTTTTATATTTTTTGTATTACAGAGCAGCGGTTATCCTTGTGAAATTTTTTATATACACGATGGTCTTTGTATCGAGAAGCGTGTGAAAACTTCCTTTCGGAAAAATTGAAAACTCGAATCAGCGTCAATTGAGAATTTTAAATAGACGGTGACATGCTTCACAGTAAAATTCAGGACCTCGTAAATTGGAGCGACATCACTTTTAGCAAACTCTCAATTTTTACTCCTGACATGCCAAAAAAAGCAATCTGCAAAGTACACCACACTTCCAAATTAACACTTACAGTACCTACCATTCTTTTATAACAACAATGCATAAAAATGTAAAGACGTTTCCGTAAACCTAGTATTAACACGAACCAACAATTATCACAAACAATTCCTCTTCATCAATTCCCTAAAACATCCACTCTCTCTTTAAAAAAAAAACCGAACCAAAGGCTCTCTCTCCTCTTTATTTTTCATTTCACGCAAATTGGACCGACATCACTTTTAAAAAATTCTTGATTTTCACTCCTAACATACCGAAAAAAGCAATCTGCAAGATACAGCGCGCTTGCAAATTAACACTAACCTTACCTAACATTCCTTTATTATAACAACAATTCCCCACAAACACTCGTGAAAACGTAAAAACGTTTTCCTAAACCTAGTATTAACACAAACCAACAGTTGTCACAAACGATTCCTCTTCATCAATCTAAAAAATTCTCTCTCTCAAAAAACCGAACCAAAGACTCTCTCTCCTCTTTATTTTTCATTTCTCAAGCAACACCGTGAAATATGAAACCACCGTAGGGCATGCTTCGCGGAAAAACTTTATCCACTTCTAATCTAGCGAGAATTCGAGAGAGTCAGAACGGTCGAAGGGCCAGAGAGAGAGAGAGAGAGAAAGAGAGAAAGAAAGAGAAGGAGGGGATTTTCTACGAGCGGTTATATCCAATTACGGTGGGAGGGGGTGTCGTGCACAGTATTCCGAGAATTTCCGTGCGCACGCGTGTGCGAAGTTCCTTCGGCGCGCCGTTGCGTGTGCGTGTGCCGAGGTGCAGGAAATACGGGTGTGGTTCGATCAATACGGACATCCTACGGATCTATCGGTGCGTGCGTACCAGTCTCAGCGTGTTTCTCGCGTGCGCACGTGAGCGTGCGGGACCGGCGCGGCAGGTAGGAGAGTGCGCGCGCGCTTAGGTACCCCACACGAAAATTCCAAGCGGAAAGTTTATCGAGATTATTTCGCGAGATGTCACTGGCACGCGTGTTACGCTTAAGAAGACACAGAATTATAAAAGAATGCCCAAGAAAGACGTCTGTGATCGTCCTGAGTGGGTAGAAATCTCGGTTCTGATTTTTAGTCACTCCCTTTATTTTAATTCGTCCAGCACTTTTTTCAATTTTTAGGCACGACCGTAAAGGGAGTGACTTATTAACACTGTTCCTACCACGAACGGTTAAATGACCGTTTTTAACCGGTTAACTGTGGAATTTCTTTTTTCTTGAGTTTTAATTTTAAGTCTTTATATCGAATGGTAAGTTGTTTTTATTGTTCATGATAGAAAATATAAAAAATTTGGATTGACGTGTATACACGTCGAACGCAGTTAACTGGTTAAAATTTCCTTTAGAATTTCCTATGTACAGTGTAATTGCATCGCCTCTAAATTTCACGAGTTTTCGTAAAATATTGAAAAATGTATTGTACGTATATTTTAGGAAAAGTTCGGAAGTTTAATGGCGATGCAATTACGTTATGTATAGGAGATTTTAATGGAAATTTTAAAAACGGTCATTTGTCAAGTTGGTAAGAATAGTATTAACGGTCTTAAGCTTTATTGTATGATTTTGTTCGATAATTTTGTTCTATAAGTTTGCAGTTTATCACTGTACCGGTACTGAATAAACCTCTAGATCAGAGAAGCTTTATTCTGTAATTTTGTTCGATAATTTTGTAGTTTATCACTGTACCGATACTGAATATTCCTCTAGATCAGAGAAGCTTTATTCTATAATTTTATTAGATAATTTTGCTCTATAGGTTTGCAGTTTATCACTGTACCGGCACTGAATATATCTTTAGATCAGAGAAGCTTTATTCTATAATTTTGTTCGATAATTTTGTTCTATAGGTTTGCACTTTATCACTGTATCGGCACTGAATATATCTTTAGATCAGAGAAAGGACTAACCTGACAGTGCAGAAAAAATTAATTCGTGCCTGTGTACACGCACACTTGGAAGTAAACATGTATTCTGTATTTTCTGGAGAGTTCAGTCCCAGTGGTGTAACGAAGAACAGACCTGATTTAATGGTAACAGTGTTTCTCAATGCGAGGAATGTTTTTGGAATGTTTATTTGGAACGAATGTTCCAATGAATATTTCGAATGTTTTTTAGAACCATTCAAATATTTGTATCGTGGATTTTTTTTTCACATAATTTCTGATTATGCTAGAACTCTATTTTTTTTTTTTGAATTTTAAGTAAAAGGATGCGTGCGTATTAAACAACATTTAGAGAGGATTATTGCGCAGACGCGTTGGAATTTTATTTTCTGAAGAAACGCTTTTTTAAATTGTCTTTAAGTTACGTCAGTTCGCATTTTCCTTCGGATAAATAATTTTGCAGAGTCCGAGAGTTTCGGAGCGAGTCTAGAAGGACCTGGATGTGGAAAACTCGTGCAGAATTGGCAAGTGAAAAACGAATTCTGGACGATCGGTATCGCATGAGCGGATTCGCTTTCACCGAATTTCACTTTAGCTCGCAATTATCCGCGAGCTACTGCGCGCCATGCCGATTACGCTTGGGTACACACCGGCCGAGGCGTTGAACAGAAACAGTAAGATACGTGACCGAAGCCATGCGTCTCTAACAAGATACCAGAGATATAAAACAATCGAGCTTCGTAAGATTCGTTACGGAAAATATTCGCAACAATAATCGTCAATTTAATTTCGCTTATCGAGTGCAACGAGACAATGAAAACAAAAACCTGTCGATGGTATCAACAAACCGTTGCAAAACCTTAAAAATTCCCTCCAAAAAATCATTCCTCTCATTTCCTCGTCACAGCAAGAAAAGAAACTTCTACAATTGCAAACCTACCATCATCGGACAGTGCAGAATGGAGTTGGATCCAGTTCGAGTTATTTGTAAACAATATACCGATCAAGAAAGTTATTCATACCGTTATGTAAGAATTATCGGATTACATAATAACGAGCTACGAAAAAAAAAGAGGTATTATTCCATAAGACCGTTACGTTCTTGCATCGTTCAAAAAAAGTATCGATTGTTTCGTCGATAACCTTTACGCGCGTCTCGTGTTGTGCAGAAACAAATGTGCAAACGTGTACGTATAATAATCGATGCATCGATGTGCGAAAATAATTCGTCGAAGACCGTGGAGGAGAAAGAAGAAAAAAAAGAATATTCTCGTCCCCAATAATTCAACAACAACGCGCGCGCGCGCGGATTCGAGAAGGAAGTGCGGCTGCACGGTCAGAAATTTATCTGAAATCCGGGCAACGGCCTCGAAACTGCGATACCGCTCGAAACTAAACGCAACAATGCAATCGACAGCCTTTAACAGGCGTCTATATATAATTGTGGCGAGGGAATTTATTTAACCGTATTTTAATTTATTTAACTGGTAGCATGACAACCAGTGTTGGGTAAGACACATTTAAAATTGATCTCGACGCAGATAGAGACACACGTGAAAAAATGTATTTGGATATAGATACAGATACTCGGATACTTCAAAAGTATCTCAGATACATATCAGATACTTTTAAATGATATTTCGTCGTAATAAGGTAAATGCCTCAGTAGTGACGCTTGGAACTTAAAACTCGAAAAATAAGAATTTAGAACGAACTAACGAACATGTTAGTCTATGCCAATAATAAGATCGTTTATTCATTAATATTGTTTGTCTACATTATTTTATTCGTTAGTCTTGCACAACAAAAATGTCTCAAGCATATCGTCGCGGTCAGATATTCAAAAAATATCCGAAAACGTATCTGAAAATGTACCTGAAAACCAGTTAAGACACTATTATTAAACCAGTTATGTTTTGTAACTAGATACAGATACAAATACTCAAATTCGGATGTACCTCGGATACAGGCTTAGAAACACAAAATGTATCTAGATACATATATCTAGATACTACCCAACACTGAATTACAACTACGTTTCTGAAGTGAGGAAGGGGGATGAGCTATTTTCTCATTAATGCCAATAGCTCTTATGAAACGTGACTCACGCGTGAAAAGATCCCCGTGGTCTCGCCCTTTCACGAATATCCCTTCTTCACGAGCCCCGTGGTTACACGGGGTGGGGCATTTAAACATCAGGAGAGCACATTTTCCAAATTATAATCAGGTACAATCGACAAAATACGTAGAATCTTAAACGAATAAGAATAAAGAAAAAAGGAAAAAATTCGCGATGGAAAATATCGATGACCTTGAATTCTCGAAGAACGACCTTGACGATATCGTCCCACGTAACAACGTTCAGCGTGTGATAAAAGCTCGTGGAACGAGAAGTCTCGATTTACGATTATGCGTACGTGTAATTGGGTAATATCGAGGTGTACTGTTTCGAATAAGCCCCACCCTGTATATGTGCACGTCCGATCGTGGTGGCACTGCAACGATTCGTACGATGCCACGCCACGCGAGAGTTCTTCGTGCGAAAAGTTTTCAAACCGATATCGTATCGTTGGATTCTCCTGACGCCGGTAACACATCGTGAGAAACGTGGAACATTCTCCAGTAAGACGAATGATAATTCCTTTTCGTCGATAAACTTTTTGGAAACTTCGAATACGAGGAGTCATTGAAACGACCTTGGCTTAGCTCTCTAACACCGTCCGAAATAAAGAACGTTCGTGGATATGAAGAAAGAGGAATCGATCGTTGGAAAGGGTACTAGAAGTCGAATTCTAATTCCTTTTACGTCTCTTTTGTGTAAGACATGTATTAAATTCGGAGATTTAATTCAATCAAGATCGGAAAGAGAGAGTATTTATAATGTTGGAAGACTCGTCGAACGGAAGTAGAGTGATAAAGCTTTAACATTGTTCTGAGTTTCGTGAAGAGTGGTCGTCGAAGTTGTAAGTCATCGAAGGTGATTGCGTGTATTTATGTTTCGAGCAGAAGCACCTTCGAGCGAGTCGTACACCGGCAGATAAAACGCAGTAAATTTAACGTAGACCTACGTGGAATTTCCGTCTAGTCGGACGGTTACGAAAAAAAGGAAAAGGAAAAAAAATGAAGGGAAATAATATCGTAGAAAACTGAGTTGCGCCAGAAAATGAAGAGGCGCTGATATTTCGGTGTTTATTAAAGTCGATTTCACCGTTTTTCTCCCTTAACTTTGTACGCGAGCGCATTATCCACCATTTCGACTATCGTCCGATCGTTTCTGGTTTACTCCAAAGCAATATCATTCTTCCTCGTCGTGTCGCAATAATTCCTCACGTTATTACGCGCATGCTTATTTTTCGCACGGTTCACAAGCAAAGGCATTAATTCGTATTAAAATTCGTAAATCGGAGATCTCATCGGTGCGAACGAATCCCCTTCCATTTTATACAGCCCGATGCTTCGTGCATACGCGAAGTACCGCACACAAAGTACGATCGGATAGTGCAGTGGTTCTTAACCGTCTCAAAGTCAAGGAGAACACTTTCGATTACGAGCACCGGAGTTGTTGGAACTTCGTAAAAACTACCACGTAAAAATACTATTCATCAAAAATTCAATTACCATCCAATACACCATCCTTCGATAATTCAAGAAAATTTCATCGAATCCTACTTGCAATATTTCTCCTTCGAAAGTAAAAGGAAA
Source organism: Tiphia femorata (assembly GCA_944319695.1). Classification (NCBI taxonomy): domain Eukaryota; kingdom Metazoa; phylum Arthropoda; class Insecta; order Hymenoptera; family Tiphiidae; genus Tiphia; species Tiphia femorata. The sequence continues at coordinate 8,687,574 of OX090899.1, forward strand.
CGTCCGAAAGTCCAACTGCGCAAATATTCTACGCTCGACGAACCAAACTCGTCCGTTAATTCTTACTGCTAATTTACTAATAATATCCGTCAATTATACCGTTCGTGTAACGTTGAAAAGAAAGGTACGATTAAAAGTCGCAAGGATAAAGAGAACACTGACATACTCACCAGGCCTTAACGCGTATGAGGACCTCCCCATCCCCTAGTCCAGGCTCCGGTTTTCTAAGCGCCTTGACACTCTTCAATCCTCCAAAACCGTTGAGCACTATGGCTCTCATATCCTTAGGTTCTGGCGCCTGCTTCTCCTCGCCGTTCTCCTTCGGCTTCTCACCATCGCCATTCTCATCGTTGCTGGGCTTCTCCTCCTCCTTCGCGTCCTTAGGTGCCTCGTCCTTCTCGGGTTGGGCCGCTTCCTGTGGTGGCTTTTCACCTTCCGCGTTCGGACTGGTCTCGTTCTTGTCCTCTGCCATTTTTCTTCCGCTCTCTAAACCTTCCTTCGACAAGCGCGTTCTCTCTCGTTCGACGTATCAAAACTCTATATACTCTCTAATTTACTGGCAACGCGGAGCTCAGTGCTTCACGTTCGTCTGCTAAGTGAAGAGAGTAAGACCGACGAGTCTTAACTACGATTAGAACTCTACTGGTAGAGGGATACACAACGATCGTATATCGCCAAGTGTGGAACCGAGACGATGGAAGAGAGAGAGAGAGAGACAGAGAGAGAAAAAAAAAGAGATCTCCGTGCGCTTTTTCTCCTCTTTTCCTTTCTTTTTTTTTCTTTCTTCCTTTCCCCTTTTACGCGTACGAAGCAATGCACATTTGCACCCGACGAAAGTCAACGTCGTTCTGCACCACTGTGCCAAATGGTTCTCTCGCATCGGCGACCAGCTAACGCCGGCCGGTGACGCGTGCAGTGTTGCCGTTGCTTAGCAACCGCGCGCCCCTTCTCCACGGCCAATCGGAACGCTCCGTTCGATCCCGCCGTGTCGATGAGACGCTTTCGGGTTGGTGCGCATGCGCGTCGCGCATGCGCACACCGCCTCGCACTTCTACGCTACGCAGTTAAGTACACCGCCCTTTGCTTTTTAAAAAATAGTCCTCGCCTGCAGTTCGTTAATTCGTACAATTTCGAGGATTTGTCAATTTTCACGGTATAGTAAAATCAACATTCTATCGAGATTCTGGGAAAGGATACTTTCTCGGCGATCGAGTCAATCGTGAAACTCGGTGTTAGGATCTTCTAGGGGATTAGGGATTTTAGTAAAGCTCTTTTCTCGATAGAGCGTGTGTTAGTGACGTTTGAGCATATGTATTTCGCAGCTGTACGCTTATGTACGTGGGTATGTCGTGTGATGTACGTATACAGTGAAATGTCTGTTTGATTGGAATTCGTATTAAATGTCTTGAGCAGAATTTGAGTTCAGTATACTTTAATGGAAGAGTTTTGCGACATTAAAACTATCGTTTTTATGCGACGATGTTAAAAGTATCTGATACTGTAGGTTCACTGTTGGTTAACGCAGCTCCGCTTTAACAAACATCTGCTAAAATCAATTGCACGGGAAGTTAAAATTTTGCGCCCTCTGTAACTATACGCTTCTGTCAGTCGACAACCTTGCCACGCCCCATGTAATGTATAACGAAGTCCCAGCTGAAGTTCGTCTTACTTTGTAGTACCTTTCTATATATGTATACGTAGCATTATCTCGGGATATCGGCATTCAATAAGAGCTCCAAACGGGCATACATGAATGCCAATTTGATGCATATCGCATAAAGTCTGCTGTCGCTCTATTAATATGCGACAAAACACGATGGAATTTAAGCGGATGCGATTATTATTAATCGCGTACGATTATAAGAGGCGACCTTGGCATTCGAAGATGGTATATCATATAGTATGATCTCGTGACACCCCTATTTTTCTTTTACGTTAGGAGGCCTAACTGCCAACCGACAACGTAACTCCAGCAGACGACACACGCGTGTACGCACACGCGTTTCTTCTTCACTCGACTACTTGCAGACTCATTGCAATCTTGTTAAATGCTGCTTTCTCGTGGTGTACCGGAAAGACGAAACTTAACCTATCTACGTGCATGATAGCAATAAATATAATTGTTAAACGTTTATATTAACCGTTTTAAACGCATCGTACAAATGTTCCTGTAGTATTTGCAATCGTGTGAAAATTCGAGACGTTTGCTGTCCGCTTTTATTTATGTTGATGATTATTTAATTATACGCGTCTTGTTGCGCGCCACGGTGTCGTATTTAGTAAATGTATCCCGCGAATAGACCGATCGGATAACTCGAAATTATTACAAAGGCTTCCTGTAATCTGTAACCATTGTGTAATTTTAAATTTGTGAAACAATTGGCCCGCGTAATAAGAATCATGGCGTGCCTCCAATGAGGATGTGCTGATTGACACGAATGGTTCGTATTGTCGGGTGAGCAAAAAGCGCTTAAAGCTTTCACACAGGAATAATCACAACCTACTATGACACAGATTTGCAGAAATTAACATTTGCATCTGCAATTTGTTCATTGAACGCATATAAGGTGAGCTGGGACAAGTGCATCGAAAATTCGAAATTTGTGTTTATACTCTCCTTCCACAAGCTTCAAAATGTTTATGCAAAATAGAAACTTTGGCAACGTGACTTTCAACTGTACTTTATAGATGCATAAAGGTTATTTAAAAAAAAATAAAAAATAAATAATAGAAAAAACGATACGTTAGAAAATTCCGTCTCGACGACGCACTTACCCCAAAACTCACCTGCTTACATATATATTTCTCGTTATTCGATATATTATTTTTTTCATAAATTACACGCCACGCTGGAAAATCAGAATTCTTTCTTTTTATTTATTTTACAAAATACAAATATATATGAGCGGTTCAGCGCACAAATCGATTAACTCCACTTTTTGCATTCTTCATAAATTTGAAGCATCGAAGCACTTGATTATTTTTATATTTGTAACATAATTTTGAACATAATTTGTGGAATTAATCGATTTGTGCACTGAACGGCTCAAATAAAACCGGTATATTTAACTCGATAATCTTTGCTACCTTCTCCGCGATAAATTCATAGAATCGAGACTGTCTCGAGATCAGCGTGAAACAATCTTGTATCGTCGCGATCGGTAATAACGAAGATAGAAATTTATCAACTCCTTCCTCGTATTCGTATTTGTCATCCGTATCTAAAAGCGGCGCAACCCTTGTCCCCGGTTTTCTCATTCACGTGTGAAAACGTTATTATCTCACAGATGTAGATATAATAAAAGAGCGAAAGAAAAAGGAAAAAAGGAATGACTACGCACATCACAGGTAACACACCGTTAATATTTTGTTTCGGAACCTTTTCCAATATTTCTTTAACGTCTCGTTCATTCGGCTCAAATTCAATATAAAACACAAAGAAAATTAGGACAAAAAAAGGAATCTCACACGTATGAACGATTACTATAAAATCCAGTGCTCTCTAAATCTGTAACAAAATTTATAAGCGACTTTAGAATATCGGACTTCTCGTTTTGAACTATGTCAACACGTGACACGTAATTTCTTCGATTCGACTGAAACGATTTGAAAAATAAATATTTCTACGAACTAGTGAGCAAGACACAACGGCACCGTTCGATCGTTTCAATTTCGCAAGAGTAATTTCGCAGTTTCGATATCCACCGAAAGACAGATACGCGTCGTTAGAGCATTAGTTTTTATTGTTGTTTCGAGGTTAGGTGACGCGACAAGCGCGATTTCATTATAACTCGTTCCATTGCGTAAGGTCCTCGACGGATCGACCACCGAACGAGTTCTCTCCGACCGCATAAAAAAAAAGGATCCTTTTATCGTGAAAACGTAAAGTAAACGCGTGGCACAGTACGCGAATATAAAATGCAACAAATGTTGGTGTCGCGAGTCTACGGATCTCCTTCCAGTCTAACATCAGCTGATACCTCCCACCCTTGGATTTTTTTCCGGGAACAAATATACACAGGCCCAGTGTGCGACTAGATAATAGAGACGTTATATATCGGCACGCTCTGTTTTTCCGCTTTGGCAACAAAGAGCACGTTATTTAAAGGAGGAAATACGACTTAACCAACCCCCAACGTCAAGCTCATGGCAGATCATGAACTTGTCAAATCGGAGAGGTGAGTGAAATTGCTTGCCACCTCCACACTGTGTGTACACCTCTCACCTGAAAATTCCACTAAGTTTTCTTGCGATTAATAATACACACGATGATACACTCCTTTCCTATATCGTCTCTCCTCTCTTTCCTCCTGTCTCTCCCCACTCTCCTTCTACATATATAAATCTATACATATCTCTTCGTTTATCTTACGATTATCTATTCGCTCTACTACTGCGTTTTTGGGAAAAAAAAAGAAAAATCAAACAGTGACATTTCGCATCGTGTGCGCATTTTCTGCGGATCTACACATATAATTGCGTGCGTAATGACGAGGATAATGGATAGTACCGCTGCTAATGACAGGTGAAGATACAAATCGGAAAAAACAAACGTACGATTGCAAGACTACGCGCGTAGTCTTAAGTTTTGCAAATGTAAATGTTAACCTACATTTCGAGGCCATTGATTTTGTACTTTTATCGTTGGAGTTAGAAAATAATCTAACGTTAAGAAATATATTTACGATATCTGCCAATGATAGATAATATTCGGCCAAGTGTGCCAATTGTTTTGCAATAAATTTATTACGCAACCTTTTTTCCACGAAGCTCGTACGCGCGCTATGTATCATCGTAGAAATAAATCCAAAAGCGGAGAATTAATTTCGTTATTATTTCTTTGCGATTTTGTATCATTCGATTTTTGAGAAATTATAAGTTACGATGATCCGCATAGAGTTTTCGTGGATGGTCTTACGATATTTAACACTAGATCTACCGAAACCAGTCAATTTGACTTGTTCAAATGGGAAATCGTGTTTATAAAAAATGTACGGTAAATCTAGTGTTAAGTACGACAATGAGTAGTTGATCGTTCGAAAGTTTGTTTTACGCGTTAATCGAAATGTCAAAGTACATTTTGCGCGGGCAGGGTGACCTGTCAAAGGAAGGGGAGAAAAATAAATAAGTGAGATGCTTCACGTCGTGACACGGAGAAAAAAATCGTAAACGATACCATTTACTCGTCGTTAAATATCTGACATTGAATAAGTGATGTAAATGTATTAGAAAGAGAGAGAGAAAAAAGTAACGAATCTTTTGCCAAACGTCCATGCATATTTTTATCCATAGGTGACATGCTCCTTTTTTTTTTCTTTTCATTATCATAGCAAAGTATGCGAGACAACGCGTGTGAATAATAATCTGTTGTGTTGTCAGCTGGTTTTGGGGACTGTTTAGCTGGTCGGGATCATCCTCAACGATGTTACGCGCCGCAGAAAAGAAAATATTATCTTGTAAGTAGAACTTGAAATTGCGTAACAAACGAAGCATTTTGTATCGGATAACGAAGCTCGTCTCTCGCATTTTACAATTGTGCGTGTAACATTAGACACGTTGAATATATTATGGTTTGTGAGTTTTCAAATGTAATTCTGTAATAGATCTAACGACAGCCTATCGTGGATGGTACGTCGATATTGGACCTGTAGTAGGTTTTGCGGATAAAATATGGACCATTTCTTTAAACGAGGAGTCACCAAAAACACCTATACTTTTATTACACGGACTAGGAGCTGGCGTCGCGTTATGGTGTCTTAATCTCGACGCGCTTGCATCTCAAAGGCCAGTGTACGCTATAGATTTATTAGGTGAGTGAATTTCTTCTCCAGTTATTCTTGTCGTACCTTGTAAAGAATTTCTCCTTTTACGAAAATTACGATGGATCGTATTTGTAATTTGCAGGATTTGGAAGAAGTAGTCGTCCTGTGTTCGGTCACGATGCGGAGAAAGCCGAAGAACAGTTAGTTCGCTCGGTCGAAGAATGGAGAAGGGAAATGCAGCTGGAGAAATTTGTTTTGTTAGGCCATTCTATGGGTGGTTTTCTCGCTGCGTCCTATGCCATGGAACATCCCGAAAGGGTGCAACATTTAATACTCGCGGATCCTTGGGGTTTTCCTGAAAGGCCTTCCGAAGTTAAAATGCATGCGCCAATTTGGATTCGAGCGTTAGCATACGTCCTACCGTCGCTGAATCCTTTTTGGATAGTGAGAGCAGCAGGACCATTTGGTTAGTGCGAACATAAAATTTTTGTTTAGTATTTCTGTTAGAGTTCTAAAATGGTTATTACTTTTAGGACAGTGGCTTATCGAAACTACTAGGCCTGATTTAGTCAAGAAATTCGCTCCCATGCTGAAAGAGGACACAGCTATTATTTCACAGTATATACATCAATGTAATTCACAGACACCATCGTAAGTTCTAAATTTCGTATATCTACTGTAAACGTACATTTTTGATTTACTATAGTTTACAATGTTTAATAGTGGCGAAAGTGCATTCCGTGCAATGATGCACAATTTTGGATGGGCCAAGAACCCAATAGTGAAACGAATGCATAAGTTACACCCAGACGTTCCTATAACTTTACTATGTGGTAGTCGCTCCTGGGTTGATAATTCGTGTGGTGAAAAGATCAAACAGTACAGAACATCCTCTTATGTTAACGTTCAGGTATACGCAATGCATGTAATAATGTATTATATATAAAAGTGCTTACGCATTACGTCGATTGTTTCTGAAATATTTTTCTAATGTTCTAATGTTATTTAGGTAATAACAGGAGCCGGCCACCATGTTTATGCTGACAAAAGTGTTACTTTCAATAAATATGTCTTAGAGGCATGTGCTTTAAGCGATGCGATACCCTATTTAACATCAGCACACTTACGTACTGTGTCAAAGGCTGTAAATGACGCGACACCCCAAGAAACGCTTGAAAATATTGACATGCATGTCTTGGACGCCGCGTCGAGAAGATCCAGCTGAAATTTGTTTAAAATTTTTACGGACCTAATTATTTGAAAGCTCACATATGTAAGATACAAAGTCATACTTTATACATAACGAGCGTTCATTAAAGATAATGATAGAGTCCAACCCACGTGGAAACATTCGAAACGAATTAAAATTCAAGTGTTTCCTACTAGATTTGAAATTAAAGTCACAATATCGGTATGTTGTATTGTTTCTGCTATTTTAATGACTTTGAAAGAAGTCAGCCCTTTTTCTTTTCTTTCGAGATGTAAATCCCACAGCTGTAAATGTGATAAAATTGCAGCGATTAGATTGTTGAGTACTTTTAAAAATTCGCCATACCTCTTTAATAGATAATATATGTAACATCTATACTAACAGGAAGTCGTTAAAGAAGTGTCTGCTGTTCCAGTTAGATTGCATGTTTGTATTATATGCATTAAAAAGTTTTACTCTTAAATTACTATAACAGATGGAGATTAGAAAGAGAGAACAATTTTCACAGAGAATAACAGAAAACCGTAACTACTTCGTACTAGCCCCCCACAATTTGAATATAGTAAATATACGCCAAAGAAAGGAAAATAAACTGTGCAACAAAAACGCTGTGAAATGTACGATAACTGTATGTATTTAAAACTTCTCACTATTTACATTACATGAAATGTATGTAGAGCTTGTAATAACTAAGTAAATTATTGTACTCACAAAATGATAAATTATCTTGAAGTATTATATTTATATGAAAAGAATAAAATGTTCTATATTTCAACTTATCGCAAAGGAACTGTAAAGTCAACATTAGGATTAGTATCGTCAAATGTTACTAGCGTCATTCTCACTTAAGCATTCTTACCCTAGTGTTTATCGAAATCATTGTCATAAGGCAGCGAGACAGTTTCGTGGTTGTAATTATTAGTATGATCATTGTCAAATTCTTCGTAATCGTAATGTTCATTCGACATCGCATCCTGCTCCGTTGAGTCCGAAGGTGCCTCTATCATACGTTTCAGTTTTCTTTTGCTCAATTTATACACCATAGATCTTCTTCGGTTCGCCAGAAAGTCTTTGAACAATTCGTGTTGTTCTTCCTGCGTTATGAAATTTTCTACTAGATTGGAGTTAGATTCTGAGTCGGTTTTCTCAACAGGTATTTGAGATGAAGTGCTCTTCGTAAAATTGAACGCATATCTGTTATTGTTGGGTAAAGTGGCTACGATCTGTAACATGAACTCACTGTTATATACGTTCGAGATTTACAAGAAGTAACTCACTTTAGCCATAATCTGATGACGGTCCAATCCGAAAACATCGTGCTTCATGTCTGGTGGATCGACGGCATATACTTTGAACGCTTGATTAGTTTCCACCTTATCTATTTCATTGGTACTCTTAGCATCCATTTCCAAAGCGAATAACTCTCTTGTTTCTTCTTTTGGTTCCAAAGCAGACTGATCGTCTTCCTTGAAGTCCATCTTCTCGAATTGCTCTTCGAGCAGCTGTAAACAGGCTAGGGTCTTGTCTTTCACAAATTGTATAGGAGGGACGATGCTCGTTACGCGTAACTGAGATAATTCATGCCTCAATTTAAAACCATACGCCGTTAAAAATTCTTCGTTGGACATGTTGTATTTATTATCAAGCGATTTAGTATTTGTCCAATATATATTGATTATCTGAAAATCCGGTGAAATCTGCGTGCGTAAAATTTCTATTCCGCGCTCTACGAAGCACTCGGCGTGTTCGCCCGTTGTTATTCTATCCGTTATGTGACCCATAAAAATTTTATTAAGAGCCGTTTTCCTTTGGACGACTTGTTTTGGTACAACGCGTTTCTCCTTCTGCACATTCACTTTTGCCATAGGCAATATAAGACCATCGTTGAACCATTTTCTGCGAAGATAACATTGTGTATTAACATAGATAAAATAGGTCTACATTCTCCAAAATTTCTGACCTTACTTCTTATTGTATTTATCCCTGTTTATGCACTTGTTTAGAAATTTCCCTTGGTAGTGTTTATTGTGCAATGCACCATTGGTATGAATGTGTCTACGTAGATAATAATTAAGAATGAAGCTACGATTTGGTTGCATTTTGGCAGGGGGCAGGACAATTATGTGCAGAATATAAATCGAGTGTCCGTGTCACTACTGTGGTGGTAACATAACCGTATCTACGATGATCTATATGAGTATTAGGATCACTTCAAAAGGTGATTGGCAAATGCCACAGAATCGTTTGCAATTACGAACTTAAAAAATGAGGTAACACTAGGAAGTGTCGACACATAGTGTCGTAATTGAACACGAAAACTTTATTTGTAAACAGTGGCGAGCAGGCACGTTTATAGCGGCCAATAGCTGCTTAACTTCCTAAATCTTTTTACTGCCGTGACGTAATAAACATGTGCCAGACTGGAAATGGCCTGAAATAATAGCAATTCCTGCACAACGTATCTGCTCTGAATCGTAATAAATTTGATAGCTAATAAAAAATAATTTGCACTTAACCAAGGGCTGTATGTTATTTAACGTTATATTATTCAACATGAAAAACAACTTATAATAAATACTATATAGTTTCGTTTGACCAAATATTTTTAATACTCCAAAATAAAATTCTGTACATTTGAGAACAGATAAAAGTGTATGCAAACTTCTGTTAGTGAATATATAGAGCTTTACATTAAGATTGCACTTTGTAGTTATACATGTATATTTTCTTGTCAATGCAAATCTACTATCGATAAAGTACAAAATTGTTAAAAATTGGCATATCTCACTCGGGAATATGTGTATTTAATTGTTGATAGTATGTTAATGTTTATACATAAATATTTATCCATTTTAGTTTGCGTAGACGAATTGGTTGATTAATATCCAGTGTACAGAGTTACGAAGCGAAGTATTCTAGTTTGTATGCGATTGCATTCGATTTTTCGACATCTTCAAAGTAACAATAATTTTAAAACTACCCACAATTAAACCCATTACTAATTTATTTTATTCATACATGAAACTGTGCATTTAAAAATTACATCAACTATAAGGTGGGTACACACGTCTCCCTTACATTTTCACTACTTTACTTTCAAATTACAATACTATATACAAATGAACTATTAATAATGGTTAATTAGATATTTGCCAATAAAACTTTACAATATCTAAACGATCATTGAGGGAAGTGCATTATTTTAAACATTCTACATGCAACATGAAATAGTTTCAAAGATTGCGTAAATTCAACTAAGAGCTTTCAAACGTACAATTCGAATACCGTAAAGCAGACGCAATGTAAAAAGGAACAAATGCTTCCACTGACACAGCTATTTTATGGTGCAATATGTTTTGATATTACATTTACAGAGAATTTAATGCAGAACGAAAGAATCTTTAGAGATAAATATAAATCTTATAATCGAACATCACATATTTCAGATTGTTATGTCAGTTAGAAATAACGTCTAGCGACTCCAATAAGTCATATACAAATCATTAGCGGAAATTTTGCAGCAGTGCACTACTCGCAAAATAATTACATCATAATAAATTAATAGAAACAGCTGTTTATTGAGCAAGAGTTTATAACACTTAAATTGTTAGTGTCATGTTTAATTAATACCAAGAAACGCATTAGTGAGATCAAAATGGTAACTCTGAATGGAAACAGAATTTTAAATGTACCGATAGAAAGGAACTTTAGTCAATAAGGACCATTTATTATGTCGTAAATTGAAACTGTATCGATAATTGTTGATTAAAGAGCTTTTTTTCTTTAAATTTATCTTCAAAAGTAATAAAAGTCCATTATGTGCTACCTATTATAGAATAATTTCTCATTCTCCTGCTACAGTAACAGCATGTTTGTAATAGATGGTAAATGAATTGCGCAGTAGAATTAATTTTATCCCTTTGTACACACAATTCAATCTACAATTTATATTGTACCCATTAAAAATAATGGTAGTTAAAATATCGAATATTTTTGATAAAGATATCAATATTATTAATAAGAATTAAAGTTCGCTCAGTAAGTTGCAAATTACAATTTCTTCACAACCGGCAACATATAAGAGGTATCTATATAATATGCTCCTTATTTATCATACATATTCGTTATATGCAATGTACCACTTTAACTACAATTTTTTCGCAAAATATAAAGATAATACATTGTCTTTGTTCATTAAAATGTTTTAACTTGTCAACTGGACAATTTTAATGTACTTATACTGACATAATTAATAAGAAGGGTATATACCCCCATGCAGGAAAACAAAAAAAAAAAAAAAACAATAGTTATTGTATCTGCAATAATCTGCATATCACTACATTTTACATTTACTAAATAAACATTTATGAAACTATATTCTGGAATAGTTTGTTGCATAAATTATCAACTGCAGTTGTGAAAAAATAAGTATTTCACAATGAAAGCAACGTTCAACACTATGAAGAATAAAATTTCACTCTGAGCATAATTTAATCCCCGAATGAATAATGTAATTCATTTGAGAACGATTGTATATGAAAAAACTAATGTTTTTTCCATTGCATAAATCACACAGCCAAGAAATTGATATTGCATTTCCACGTATGTTGTTTTCAATCTTTAAACACCTCTGCGTTTAAAGCATATCAAATGGCTTTTTAGTGATTAGGTTAAAATATATATCGTGATACATATCACTGTTACTCTAATCTCAGATTGTTTGAAGTTTGAAATTTGATTATTGATTTTGCGTTCGACGTTCACCCATGATATTCTCCAATTTTCTCGCGACGAAAGTAGTTGCCTTTTTAATCGGTGGATGAGTCTCGGACATTTCTATGTCAGCGTCATCCGACAATAATCGTTTTCCAATAGATTTGTGTGCGTCAACAGAAATCATCATTCTGTTAATAGCCTCCAAATCCTGGAAGAAGGAATAGTATCATCAGTTTGTACTTTAGTTTTTTCTTGTAACATGCTTTTATAGTATTTTTGAACTAATGAATCGAATATTTACAAATATAAAGGTGAAACGCTGTTGATTGTACCTTAGCAGGACTGCGACTGAAACAATAACTAAGAGGTGCGGGTGAAGCCGGTATAACTTTTGGGTCTAATGTACGGGTCATAATGCTGCTAGTTACACGTCTTACGGGAGAACTAGTTAACGGTTTCCCTCGAGGTAACGGACTTAATGTGAGGTTCATGACACTTCCACGTGTTAATCCTAATCTGCTTGCAATTTCTTTAACTTGGGGAACATAGACTTCATTGTAAAATTTAATCAAGTCCCCTCGTATCTCCGATCCAAAGTTCTGAGATGTGCCTGCCATGTTGTTAGGATTTGCGGGCTTTCTATTACTCTCATTATCCGTAGGAGCATCATTTTCGTTACTTCCGCTCGCCTCATTATTTCCTCTTGCTTCTTGAGGCACAATTCTGCTAATGAGTACAGATCTGTATATGGACGATTCGGCCTGAGGTTGGAAGCGATAACACCGCATTATCTCAGTAAAAGTATTCTTGTCCATTTTCACTAGTTTGCATATCACATAAACCGCGCACATTAAGATTTGATCGAGGTGCCGATCCTTCATAAGTTCCGTACGCTCTTTAATCGAATATTCAAAGGTAGTCCAAATCTTCTTCTTCAAATCCACATCTGTGATTTCCAGTGAAGTACATAAATCCTGCATACGTATGCAGGCAAGATTATAAAACTTTCTGAAGAACAATGCGACGGAGCCGGTTCGCTTTGGCGTAGCTGATGATTCATTATTAACATTTGGAGGCTGCGCAGGCTGTGCTGGCACACTCGCTACTTGTATGCCGGATGATCTGGCGACTGGAATTTGATCGGGTAATGCTAGTAATATTCTTGGATTGCCATCGATTGCGAGAACTTTTGACGACAACACACTTTGCCCAACACGAAGGAGACTTTGGCCACTGATTCTAGTATCCGCGAATAAACGCTTCTTCGCAACTCCAGATGCTGTTACTGGCGAGTGAAACCTAAACAAAAATGTATTTTAAATATCGCGTAGAGTAATTTAATAAGTATCGAATAAATTAGAAACCTTTCGGAGGCCGAAGAAATTGGGCTTTGATGGACATCGTGATGGTTACCACGGTCCAAGGCAATCCTTCGTAGGACTGGCTGACCTGGAGTATTAGGATCGATCGTTTCAATTGTTCCAGGTAGCGATACTTCCTCGCAACTAGGAACACGACTGGTATCTTTAATAGCCTGCCACAATGGGCTGTCCCTTTGCCATGCTAAACTTTCTAAGATCTCCTCTTCTATTTGGTTCAAATGTTTAACAACATCACGAGATAATTGATCTTCAGTTCTTACTATAATTTCTATGACCTTATAGAAATAGTAAGGCTCTAAATTAAGTGCTTTTAGTATCCATGGAAATATTTTATCATTGCTTTTGTACGAATAAATTACTATTTCAAGACAGCACGCAAATAAACATCGAATAAACACCTCATTTAAAAGTAGATTCTGAAACATAAATTCCATTCGTAAAACATATCACTACAATATACACACTCTAGCGATATGTATTGTGATACTTTAACATACAGTTATGTCATAGTCTGGCTTTTTACGCTTTTCCTCATTTAGTATCATCTCTAACAGTTTATAAAATAAAGCTTGGCCTAGATAAAAACGTTTCTTTCCAAAATCTGGCGTGCCAGATTTATTTTTATGCGTGCTAATAGTGTAACTGGCGCAAAATTGTTCGCCAATTTCTTTAACTTTTTTTTCAACATAACGCTTAGCTTCTTGGCAACAACTGTTAAGAATTTGTAATAAACCTTCGCTCGCCGATGATTGACCAGCTAACATTGCTTGAAGCCTAATTACACTTTGTGTCGCTGTAGAGACTGGCGTTACATTAGACACATCTTTTGTCGTTAGATACTTCCGACCTGTTAAGGGCGTTGGCGGTTCCAAATGTTGAATTTGCTGTAACAACATGAATTGAAAAATTATTACAACTACCGGTTACATGAGTTTTAACTATAACTTTCAAGACTTACGTCTTTCTTCATTTGGAGTTGTTCGTGTAGATCCCCAATGTTGACGATCTGCGTAGGTGAACCAATTTTGTTGATGGCATCATGCCCTGAAATCATAATCCTATGATTTATTTTTTACCATATGGATTTAGCGCAACACACGTGTTTGTAGATTACATAATAGCAAAGCATGTTTGCTATAAATTAATGTTCTAGCTATAGAGAGTTATCGATAGACACAACTACTTCAATTTTTAATAAATTCAAGCAACTAAAACTCCAAATTCATCGAAAACGCACCTTTCATTGTTATCTGTTTTGGAATGTTAGATTGATAAGCAATATTTCCTCCAACTATTTCGAAATTTGAAATGCCAATTGGTCTTACTCTTCTCAGCACTGTTGCGAATCGTAGCCACGACAAAGCACGCACAAATTGGTTAACAGCACAAAATAAAAATTGTTAAGAAGCCTATTGCTAATAGCTAATGTAATGCAATTTTGCACATGGACAAGAAATATATAAAACAAAAAAGCATCTGTAGTCTACTAATAACTTCAGCATTGGAAAATCAACAATTTCACTCTTATCACATATAAGTACAAAAATCAAAAGATTATAGAGTAAAATTTGTTCTCAAAGAGCTAATGTTAATGTTACTTTTGTGTTAATAGATCAGTATCGAGGAGAATCGTCTAACCGAAAAATAGCACTAAATTTTACGGTATCAAAATAAGCAAGGAGTCTTTGACATTCGTTTTAAAGCTGTTTCAAGATCATGCAATGGAAAAGTAGTATCCTAAGAAAATTTAATTTCATTTTCTTCTTTGTTTAAATATTACTCATAAGCCAGGATGTACCTAACACAAAGCGATGTTAATTTAAGGCAGTATATAAACTTGTCTTACCCAAGAATATTCTTTCATCAAAATCTCCAACACTCAAGACATGCTGTTCGTATACCCTATTGAGTGCTTTGCTATTACCATCAAAATTTAACGCCTCCAAGAGGCCAGAAAAATTTGTCTGATCTCCGCGCAAGACTTTTTCAGAGAACAATTTGTTGATATGATTCTTCAAATAATACTCTTTAATAACTTTAGTCTCATCCGGTATAGCTTCATGACGTTCGCACAATAATCTCACAATGCAGTCTGCAGTTTGCGGCGGTGTATAATTTTCATCGTTAAAATTGGATGGTAAACCTGAGTGTAAAATAGAATAATACAGTATTATTGGTTGTAACGGTTCTTTGCGTATTGTACATTTCAATTAAATTACGATTAGATACTTACCGGGAAAATTTGGATTTAAAAGATCCTTTCTGTTGGCCAATAGGGCGTTGCTGTATATAAGATCGCAACAAACCAAAAGGAGATGATAAGAATTCACTAGATCATCCGAGATATCGGGAAATGCGCCTTTAACGCAAACGAACAACGTCCAACAAAATTCGAATACTCTACTCGACGTGCACGGAACTGCTTTATGCCGTCTGGATCTGGGCGGTCGCGAGACGTCGTCCACGGGATCTTTGAATATGTCTGTGAAAATTGGCTGATACTTTTGGAAAATAACCATAGAGACCGCGTAGTTCCGCTCGAGTTTCTCAATTTTGGAGCGGAAGTCCGACGGCATGTTGGCCATGTCGGCCCAAGACTTGCTCTTGATAAAGAACTGTATCAACGGCAGATTGCACAGCTGCAGCAATCGCGTTAACGAAACGCAATTGCCTTCGATATTGGCACCGGTCCTTCCAACCGTTGGAATGGACGATTTTCTACATGCCACGTACAGCGCGCATCCTATCCAATGAAGTTGATCTCCCTGAAATACAGGCAAATTAGCATCTGTAACACAAATCGAAAAGTACCTACGTATTTAAATTCGACATTACACATTCCACGGTATACGGAGTACGCGATTGTTAGAAAATTCTAAATAAATAACACGCCTTGTCCTACAAGACGATCACAACGAACGAATACATTTACATTGATTAACTGAACTACGTCTGAAACGAAAGGGTAATAAAGATCAGACATTTAAATGCCATCGGTGGGAGGGAAAAAAAGAATTTTTCAAATTGTCGCGTGTAGAAGGGTACACTGTAAAGTTCCTCGTGACTGCGATCCAATTTGTATCTACATTATTTCGGGAGAAAGTGGAATTACATCGACGTTAACGAATCACAGTATACCTCAAGTGAATAATTCTGACGAATAGTTTCGTACGATTTCCAAGCCTCCGTTGCGGCACTCGCGTCTAAATTGAGCCGTTGACATAAGTCCTGATGCCTGCTGTATGTAGAGTCGTCAGTATCGTCCGACTGCTCCATTATTGCGGGATAAATTATTAAAAAATGACAGGAAAACAAGGATATCCTTTACCACTGTAACACCGAGCTGCGCCATACGAGAACTCAGAAAACCTTGGCGGGAAACGGCACGGGCGCTGCCATCTTTGCCATGTTGGCGGGAAAGATAGAATCGTGATTAGTAGAAAAAAATCATTAGACTCTTCGTCGCGCAGTTTAATATCAAAGAGTGAGTACGCGTTTATTTTCAACGCGCGTCATTCGTGAGCTTTCTCAAATTTCGCATACATTTCAATCGTCTCTTTTATCGTGAGAATAAGAAGAATCGTGCGCATTTTCAGTTTTCGAGCTTTCGAGAGCGTGCGAGCGCTAAAGAACATCATGACATCGGCTAGAGGACAAGTGTCTGCAAATATTTTTATGAAGATATCTTCAAATAGCGGTGGACCACGTTCATTCGATCCATCGATGATCGATGTTTTTTAGAAACAAACATCGATTTGTTCACTCGATACGTTTGAATTTTAGGCGGGAAATGGATGACTTTTGAACGTTCGGAAATTAAAGAGCGTCACTTGTATTCCACACAATAATCGACTCAAAATTAACAACTGTGCGAATAATTAACCGTGATTAGACTAAATTATACAGAATTCTGCATAATTTAACGTTGTGAATTTGGGAGGGAGATTAAAATGCGTTCGCGCTTTCATTTTCAAAATTCTTGCTGCCCTCTATAGTTCAATCTCGTAAACAAAGTGCGAGGAGCGCTTCGAGGCCGACAAATTCGCGGGAAAAGTAGAATTATCGGATCGTTGTTTTTTATTATTTATTTTCCAAGGACTTCCAATACGTAAAATTAATTACAACAGTCATGTCTAGTCCTATGAATCCACCGACTACACCGAGACGAGATGGCGATGACGATTCAGCCGGTGAAACTTCTGGAGAAACGCGAACACCTACTTCAACTAGAGCTCCATCGCATGCTGGAACTCCAACTAGAGCTTCATCACATGCTGGAACTCCTAGCAGACCTTCTCGTTTTGGAACTCCTTCCAGAAGAGCTCCTTCCAATACTGGAAGTCCTGTCTCCGTCAGAGCTCCTTCGCACGCTGGAACTCCTATCTCTGCTAGAGCTTCTCCGCGTACTGGAACTCCAAGTAGACCCCTCGGAAGGCAAGGTGAATAAAACATCTAAACTACACATGAAGATGTTATTTTCCATCGTGCGTTTAAACACTTATAAAATGCGGAGCATACATATATCGCTTCTTCTATAACGAACAGTAACTATTGAATCGTTTTTCCAGTTACGCCACAAAAACAACCTGCGAGCGTTGCTGTAGATACTCCGTTGCGATGGGGAAATCGACGCGCGCAAGCGACCATTGCACCTTCGTCGGAAGGAACCTCTTCGGTACCTGCTTCGTCGCCCAATCATGGACTACAAACGAGTCCACTTGCTCCGGGAATGAGCGAGATAGATTTATCGTCGCCGCTGAATTACGGTACGCCGAGCTCGTTGGGCTCAATTCGCACTCCAAGAAGCGGAGTAAGGGGTACGCCAATTCGTCAGAGACCGGATATCAGAACGGAGAAACGACTGCGTCAAGTCAATTTGCACGAGCAGGTAAAAGGAGATTGTAATTAATTTAGTTCGATTGTAATACAATTTTCTTGATGATTACGTCGTCGATCGAACTCTGTTCAAAGATACCGGAGGAGACAGTAATTCCTGGAACGTCGGAGAGCGAAAATACCGGCCCTCAGTTAGTAATCTGGGGTACGGATGTGGTCGTAAATCGTTGTAAAGAACAATTCAAGCGTTTTGTCTTACGATTCATCGACCCAGAAGCGGAGAACGACGAATTGCCGGAAAATATGAATTTAACGGAGCCGTTGTATTTACAAAAGCTCGAAGAGATTCACACGTTGGAGGAACCGTATCTTAACGTCAATTGCGCTCATTTGGAGATATTCGACGAGCAACTCTATCGTCAATTAGTGTGCTATCCTCAGGAAGTCATACCG
This sequence comes from Tiphia femorata, assembly GCA_944319695.1. NCBI lineage: Eukaryota > Metazoa > Arthropoda > Insecta > Hymenoptera > Tiphiidae > Tiphia > Tiphia femorata. The sequence goes on from OX090899.1 coordinate 8,705,933, forward strand.
ACTATGGATATGGCGGCGAATGAAATGTTCTTCGAAAAGTATCCCGCTGCGGTTTTAGAACACCAGATACAAGTTCGGCCGTTCAACGTTGCTAAGACCAAGAGTATGCGTTTACTCAATCCTGAGGACATCGATCAATTGATCACTATATGCGGAATGGTAATCAGAACGTCGAACATAATACCAGAAATGAGAGAGGCTTTTTTCAAATGTATCGTGTGTTCGTTCACAACAATGATAGAAATCGACAGAGGACGAATTGCCGAACCAACAGTTTGTACTCATTGTAATAACAGCTATTGCTTTAGTCTCATACATAATCGGAGTCACTTCTCGGACAAGCAAATGATTAAACTACAAGAGTCCCCCGATGATATGCCTGCTGGACAAACTCCTCATACAGCGATACTTTTTGCTCACAACGATCTTGTCGATGCGGTTTCACCTGGAGATAGAGTCTTTGTTACAGGAATATATCGCGCTTTACCGATCAGGGTTAATCCTAGACAATCTAATGTACGAGCTATATATAAGACGCACGTGGACGTGGTTCATTTTAGAAAACAGGATTCTAAACGGTACGAACTTCATGGAAATTTATATTGAACATGTGTAAAAGATAAGCTGGTGATTTTTAAGTATCGGATATAATTTTTGTTATCTCTTTTATTCATTTAGACTATACGATCAACAAGAAGGCAAGGAGCATGTGTTTCCTCCGGAGAGAGTGGAGTTGTTAAAACTATTATCTCAAAAAGAAGATGTGTACGAACGCTTGGCGAGACACATAGCACCGAGTATTTACGAAAACGAAGATGTTAAGAAGGGAATATTATTGCAATTATTTGGTGGTACTAAGAAGCCGCAGAATACAGCAAGCAAAAAATATTTTCGTTCGGAGATTAATATATTATTATGTGGAGATCCTGGTACTAGCAAGTCGCAGTTGTTGCATTTTGTATATAATCTAGTACCACGGTCGCAATACAGCAGCGGAAAGGGTATATTTATTTGCGTTATTATGCAGTCTGTTAGAAGATAGGGTCAATGTTATATATTAAAATTTCCTGTTGTATTTAGGCTCCAGTGCTGTAGGATTAACAGCATATGTGACAAAGGATCCTGAAACGCGACAGTTGGTTTTGCAGACTGGGGCTCTTGTACTCGCTGACAACGGAATTTGTTGTATCGATGAGTTTGATAAAATGAACGATAGTACACGATCGGTTTTACACGAGGTGATGGAACAACAAACTTTAAGTATCGCCAAAGCTGGTATTATTTGTCAATTGAATGCAAGGACTAGTATACTGGCAGCTGCAAATCCATGTGAATCACAATGGAACAAAAATAAAACGGTAATAATTTATGTACAACTAATACTTCTTAATTTTACTTAATATCTACGTATTATGGTACAATGTTAAAAATTTATATTAGCTCTGGATAACTGTTTATGCTGTTTCAGGTCGTCGAAAATGTAATGTTACCTCATACGCTGATGTCTCGTTTTGATTTGATATTTTTGATGCTGGATCCTCAGAATGAGTTATTTGATAAAAAGCTTGCGCGTCATTTAGTGTCTCTGTACTACAAAGCAGATCTCGAAGAAGAGGATGATATAATCGACATGAGTATTTTGCGCGACTATATAGCTTTTGCCAAAGAGCATGTGCATCCAACTTTGAACGAAGAAAGTCAGCAACGATTAATTCAAGCTTATGTTGACATGAGACGAGTAGGCAGGGGTAGAGGTCAAATCACAGCATATCCGAGACAGTTAGAATCCTTAATACGTTTGGCCGAAGCCCATGCAAAAATGAGATTTAATACCGTAGTAGAAATTGAAGATGTAGAGGAGGCTTGGAGGCAAGTTTATATATTCTTTTATTACACAATGCTGTATAAAAATATTTGAATTGTCTTGTGCAATGCGTTGCCTTTGTAGCAGTTTCACAATGTAATTCATTGATTCATATTAGGCTACATCGTGAAGCTTTAAAACAATCGGCTATTGATCCTTTGAGTGGCAAGATCGATATCAGTATTTTAACTACTGGAATGTCGTCAGCAGCTAGAAAACGGAGGCAAGACCTTGCAGAATCATTGAAGAAGTTAATTCAAGGCAAGGGTAAAGTCCAGTCACTAAATTATCAAAAGATATTCACCGAATTGAAGGAATCTTCAGATGTGGTAAGTTTACGTTTATTACTGCTAAATGGAATGCACATTAATTTTTTGGTGCAAATATACTGAACTGTTGTTGTTCTAGTTGGTAACACGTGACATGTTTGAAGATGCTTTGAAAGAATTACAAGACAATGGTATTGTAACAGTAGCTGGAAAAAATACAATTCGTATTTCTTGAATTATGGCGTTAAGTATTCTTAGCAACGTTTTCTCTTGCGGAGCAGTGAACTTTGGTATAAGTTTTACTATCGAATAATTATATTTTATACCATGTAGAAATGTACAACACACAAAATTATTCTTCTCTCTTATCAGTGGTTCTATATGCAGCTATTACACGCATGACTTTATAATTTCAGTTAACAATATTTTTCCATATCTAGCTGTACAAGTTATTCACAAAGAAATAAACAATCAATAATATGTCAGCTTCAATTAAGCAACATTGCGTAAGTACAAATACCGACGATTAAATCCAACAAATACCAATAAACATACTTTTATACATTTATACTCTAAATAAACATATCTTTTATAAAGAAACTATCTTATCAGGAAGCCTAAGCACGAATTCCCATCACGTCTCAAGAAATGATCTTCTTCGCTCCTTCTCTAACTTAATCTCTCCCCTACTTCTCTTACCAAATCTAGAACCTTCAAAAATTCCCCATTATCTAATTATAATCTCTCAAAAATTCCAGTAAACCCGATCATCACCATCTCGGTAATACAACTTGAAGATAATTCTTCCAAGGCATCCACATTATTTCCATCTGCCAACTCCAGCAACAACATTACCTAAAGGATCTACCCAATTTCACTCTTTCATCCTCCATCGAGCAAAAATCATTCTGCTCCCCCGAACAATCTTCTCCGCTCCTTGTCTAACTTAATCTTACCTCTACATCTCTTACCAAATCTAGAACCTTCAAGAATTCCCCATTAACTAATTATAATCTCTCCAAAATTCCAGTAAACCCGATCATCACCATCTCGGTAATACAACTTGAAGATAATTCTTCCAAGGCATCCGCATTATTTCCATCTGCCAAGTCCAGCGACAACATTACCTAAAAGATCTACCCAATTTCACTCTTTCATCCTCCATCGAGCAAAAATCATTCTGCTCCCCCGAACAATCTTCTCCGCTCCTTGTCTAACTTAATCTCTCCTCTACTTCTCTTACCAAATCTAGAACTTTCAAGAATTCCCCATTAACTAAACATAATCTCTCCAAAATTCCAGTAAACCCGATCATCACCATCTTGGTAATACAACTTGAAGATAATTCTTCCAAGGCATCCACATTATTTCCATCTGCCAACTCCAGCGACAACATTACCTAAAAAGATTTACCCAATTTCACTCTTTCATCCTCCATCGAGCAAAAACCATTCTGCTCCCTCGAGAAGAGTCAGAGGGGTGAGAAGGAGCAAAAGAGGGTGGAGAGGAGACAGGACCGGAGGGAGATCCCTGGATCCGTTAATTTGGAACGTTCCGTAGTGGGTGAGGGTATATACGTCTTAACGCCCACGCTTTATGCGCGGGCGTCGAGACGGAGGCGTCATACTACGTAGTTTGCTCTTGCGGTGACCTTGGAAGCACCTACACGATGACGACGAGGGTTGCCACGACGCTTGGGGTGGAAAAGTAGGGATGGAGGAGAGGGTAGCGAGGGAGAGACGCAAAGGATATTCGTTCATCGACGTGTCCCACCCACTCTCCCCGGTCTTCTACACCCTCACGGCAAATTTTGCACAATACAAGCGCGTATCTACTTTTAAGTGTGCGTGTTGGAAGGGCTCCTGCGCACACAGACACCAGATGTGACCCTCTTTCTCTCCATCAGTTGCTTAGTGACACATCCATAGATACAAAGGGTTTTGGATAAAGAAAGAAAGAAAGAGAGAGAGAGGAGTCTTAACCTAGTGAAATTGATTTCGTAGTATATACTATGTGCATAAATTTTCTTGGCCTTTTAAATTCTGTGTATACAGGCTGCCATGTGGAAAAGCCTCTCCTACATACACACATGTATATACGTATACGTTCGAGAAACTGCAACTCGACGTTGAACCCTCCCTTTTCTCGCATACTCGGATCATATGCTCTCACACAAAGAAAGAAACAGCCGATACAATTTCTATGAATGCGCCAGCAAAGGTACACCTACCCTTTGCTCGTGGAGGGGATACAGGGAGTGCTCGACGGAAAAGTATACCGATTCTGAGCATCCGAAAATTTATCCTAACCCTGTCTGTAATAAAATACGTCTGCTAAGAGCGATAAATCTGCAAGGTTTTTGAAGATTCTACGATATTTTAACAAGGACTTATTATTATAGTTCCAGAATCTTTGTGTTTCTTAAGCTGGAGAGTAAATAAGTTCAGAAAAGTAAAAAAAGAAACATCAGAGAATTATCCTGCTAAAAATAGTCACTGCTAAAAGTAAAGTGATAATTGCAGATTTTAGTTCACCGTCGGTAAAGTGGCGTGGATTATTATTATTAGTTTTCGTGCACGTGCTGGCGTTCGTGCCAATTCCACGTTGTACGTAACCAATACAGGTCCAGAGTGTACTCCACACCTTTACGTTGGTGAGAGAGTTCTCTGGTCATCGTTCGTGCTTTGTCGCATAATATTTTAACAAAGACACATTATTATAATTCCAGAATCTTTGTGTTTCTTAAGCTGGAGAGCAAATAAGTTCAGAACAATTCCAACTAAAAACTTGCAAAAAATTGCAGATTTTAGTTCACCGTCGGTAAAGTCACGTGTATTATTATTATTATTATTATTTTATTTCGTGCACGTGCTGGCATTCGTGCCAATTCCACGTTGTACCTAACTAACACTGGTCCAGAGTGTCTCTCCACACCTTCACGTTGGTGAGAGAGTTCTCCGGTCATCGTTCGTGCCTTGTCGCATGCACGCGCGCAAATCCACCCCCGCAGAACACACACACACACACACACACACATATGCAAGGAAAATCACCCGTGGGACGTTACACGCGCTGCTCGTCCCGCGAGGAGAAAGTGAGGGTGTGAGAAGGAGGGGGATAATGGGAGGGAGAGACTGCGTTTCACCGCTCGATCGTTAAAGCACCAGAACGCCCCACCACGTGCTTCTTTCACGCCCAAGGTGCCCATTCATAAAGCTACACCCCTCAGTCTCCGGCGCCTGGACCGAAATCCATCCTGCGAAATGATATCCGCGACGATTGCCAATCCCCCATCGAATCTCTTCTCCTACTTCCGGGTAACATGTTTTGCCAAGATGGTGGAAGGTTACTTCAAGGGCACGTGACTTCACGGGGTACCAGAATCCGAAAGAAGAATATCTTTAATTAATATCGACAGGTTCTTTTTGTTTTGCTACGTTGGATCAAGGTTTTTGATATAATTTGAGGATGCTACGCGAATTTTTATACTTTAACACTATTCCTACGACGACCGGTCACATGACCGGTTTTAAAATTTCGTTTAGAATTTCCTATATACAACGTAATCGCTTTTAAATTTCACGACTTTTCCTAAAATATTGTAAAATGTATTATAAGTATATTTTAGAGAACGTAGTGAAATTTAATGGCGACGCAATTGTGTTGCATTGGGTTGTCTGGAAACTTCGTACCGATTTTGAAGGTTATTGAAACGCATTTAAATCTTGGTGCACATTTATCAAATGAGATAGGTGTCAATTCTGTTCCAGAACCTTCTCCATCTCTCTGGCAACTTTAAAATCCCGTCTTTCCAGGAACCATCTCACGTTTTTCGGCGAATAACTTTTCTAATTGATTTCAAAAAATCGCCACGAACTTTCCGGACAACCCACTACTATTTCTAGGGATATCTAACAGGCAAAGTAACTATAATGTACACATAAATATTAGAGAACTGCATGATTCAACATATATAAAAATATTTCCACTCAATACAGTTCTACAATATAAATCCATACATAATTCTACATACAATCCATCTATATACAATTTCTACTCGTCGCTTCAAGGAAAATCATCAATTATATTTAAACAACACATCCGGTACCTTTAACCTCACAGAAATCAGTGGAAAAAACCGTTAAAACACCCCCCTTCAAAATTTTCCCACAAATACCAACCATTAATCAAACCATGCTCCCCCTACGTTTCTTCTGTCCGCGTGGAACTATCTGCTGTCGCGAATTATATCGACTCCCTCATTTCATTCAAGAGACCTACACTCGATGCGTCACACGCTACATCCTTTCGCGCATACCGTTGCACCTCGTGAAAGGAATACCTAGGAGTCGCATTCGCGAATTGATCGTCAGAATGACGTAAGAGAGTGAGACAGACGAGTTTACCACAGAGCACAAGCGAGAGAGAAATAGAGTACGAGTGAAGATGTGCTCTGATACTTCGTCTCTGGTGAAGGGACACCTGTTCCACCTCGATGGACTCGCATTTATTCGCACGACCTTAGCCTCAGCTACGAAGGTCATCGTTGCAGGGATGCATTAGTGGACGTGGCACGACACGATGGAAATAAAAGTACAACGGTTTATCCATCCGAGATCGCATTGAACGGTACTCTCTCTCCATTCATGTTTTCGTGGCGCATGCGCAGATGGCGCACCCCACCAGCATGGCGATGACGACGCGCCGGGTCCGAGGGGATTGCGAACTTACACCTACGCTCTTGGAACGGGCTTGCAAGCGGGTAAAGGCCAATCCGGTCGTGGAAGTGAGATGGTAAATGAGAGTGGGGATAGAAGGAGAGAAGGGATGAACGACGGAGAAAGGGCACGAGGAGAGAAATTTATTGGGCTCCTGGACCGTGCTATAACTGTAACGTATCGAACGTTCCTCTGGAAACTAGACGAAAGCTTGGCCTCTGTAACTCGCGCCGTGTATTTCCACGAACCTTCCTCTCGCGGATTAGGTTCGTGGAAAGGAAAGAGTAGAGGGTTGATTTGTAAGTTGTTGTAGGTAGTATCTATTGATAGGACTGAGGGATTGTTTCGAATGTATTGATTGTTGAGGTATGATGCGGTTAGTTTTTGGAATAATGTGAAAGTTTTAGTTTTTGTTACGAAGAGATCGAGTTGGTCCGTGCAGATTTATATTTCGCGATTGATTTTCGATTTGATCGAAGTATATTTAGAAACTGATGTACTACGGAAATAATCACTTGTTGCCATTCTTCCGACGAAGACGTCCTCCCGTGTTATTCTCGCACGGACGACGCAACATTTCACGAAGGACAAGGAAAGAAGAAGCGTTTGTTATCGAGAAAAAGTAGGCATTGAAACTGTACGATGTCAATCTACAGCTTATTTCTTCTACCGGTTTCTTATACTCCTTATACACACCTAAGAGAGGATTTATTTCGATTTGTTTTGTTTGCAAATCGTCACCGGATTCCAACAATAACGGTTAATCCGAAAGGACCTCGCAGTTCGTCGTATTTGAATCGACCAATCACAGTAGTTCTTAATTGCGTGCATTTAATAATCATCGGTAAGGAAAGCTATGGTAGGACCGGCGAAAAGCGTCCCAGAAATTCTCAGAGTTCGATAGCGAATAGGAGTGAGCGAGAGAAAGAGAGAGCGAGTGAGACAACCAATGAGAAGAGAGAAGAGAATAGTGGACGAGAGAGACCGGACGAACGTGAGTGGGCGCGAGGAGTAGAGGGACAAAGAGTGCATCGCGGGGGTGTGGTGCGCTGATTGGTGAGAGGGTAGGAGAGCGTCGCTCTGATTGGTCCGCGAACGTCGAGTGGTAGGTGGTGGGGGAGGCGGGTTTTGTAAGTCTCAGGGTGAACCACTTCAGTAGACGAACTCGAGCTTAGTGCGGACGGAGAATCCAACGCGTGCGGTTCCTCTGCGGTTAGGGTGAACACGTGTATATCGTGAAGAGAGATTAGTGCTGAGTTTTTTTTCGTATTAAACGATCCGGTGTGAACGACGATCCTTGGACTTTCGTTTACGTACGGTACAGCGTCCTATTAACTGCTGCAACCTGACACGCTTCGGAAGATCGTATCCAATGTTTATATAGCGGAGTTATCGCACGAACACACGTCAGAGGCAGATCGAGACGCCGTGATATATCGACGAACAGTGTGTTATGAGAAGTCTTCCAGTAGCCAAGGTATTTATTGTTTGAACGTTTACCCTTATACGTGCTCGGTGACATTGTTACGTCTGTTTCGTATCGTCCGGCGTGATATTCACGCGCCGCGACACGTTTTCGAATTCCGTGCGTACTTTTCCGCTTTTAATCGTTCACGATTTAGGATTCTGTAATTTTATCGAAGTTTACTGAAAATGTTTCTTCGATAATTAATTATATTGTGGTACAAAATAGATGGAACGGCAATCTTTTTTCTCTTTCTTCATTTCCAAGCCAGTGACCACGCGTTTCCAATTGTTTACGAGAATCCACGAACTTCATTCGCTCATTGGCGAAGTGGCGCGCATTCGTTCGTTTTCTAAACCTTCTTTCTCACTTCTCCAGTAGTTCTTTTTCAAATATTCTATTACTGTTTACTATTAGACATCTCTTTTACACTGGTTCTTAGAGTCTACAGAATTCGATCATAATACAACGCACAGTTGAAAGGTTAAAATTCCTGCGCAAAGTTACGAAAGCAAAGAGCACATCAAGCTTGAGCTCTACACTTTTCTTTCGTGTCTTACGATTTCTCCGAAATTAGCCGAAGTCTGGTGTCACGTGACGTAGAAAAGGTTGAGGTGGAAAATATTCTTATAAGCAAAAGCGTTAAGCCCGTAGACCTGGAAAAGGTTAAGTGTCCCGGAGCATAATAAATATTCTCGTTGGCTGTTTTTCTCTCTGTACTTCTCCCCCACTCTCGCGACTTTCTCTCCTCTTTCATTGTCAGCCGTTCGTCGAAGATGCTCGCGGGGAGAAACGAAATGGAAACTGAATCGCGGTGGCTCTACGGCGTGAACGAACGAGAGAGAAAGCACCTGACGGTGCCCAGGCCCCGACAGTTCACGAGTGAAAACGACATCAGACGAACTTTGGCCCGTTCTCGCTTCGTGAAACCACACGACTGTCACTCTCTTCGAGGAATCGCGGGAGATAGAACAAATCGTGCGCGCGTTTCATGACTAGTGGAAAACTGTGCGTATCGATAACGATCGAATAATAATCGATCGATAGTATAGTAATTTCTAACGTAAGGTAGCTTATTTCGAGGATTATTTCGACGATTCTTTTGAAGATTTCTCAGGCGCATGCGGAATAATTTCGAAGGAAGACAGAGTCGACTGTAAAATAACGATTTCTTCGACAGAATAATTATAAGGGATTCTGTAGGTGCTGACGTGTAGATGGAAATCTCTTGGAACGTGTTTACTGTTTCGAAGTTTGAGTAGGATTATTTCGTTAGATATTAACGGTGAAGCTTAGGTGGTTATCTCTAGATATTGGTACTGTGCATTGATTATCTTTAGATATTAGTATTATGCACGAAGTTTTGTATCGATAGTTCGGTGAAGGTTAATCGATTATTCTTAGACATTGTTAGTACATGTGATTTTCAGTCACGCCCTTTTACCAGGACCTTGAAATTTCTAGAATCTTCTTAAAATTCGATTTTCTCGGAATTTTTAAGTACAGTTATGCTAAGGGTAGTCTAATCACTAACCAATAAAATATTATTCCTATACACTAATAAATAATATCAACCAAACTAATCACATTTAAAAGAAAAAAAAATTTAGTCATGGTTTCCAGTCACGCCCTTTTACCAGAACCTCGAAATTTCTAGAATCTTCTTAAAATTCGATTTCCTCGGAATTTTTAAGTATAGTTATGTTAAGGGTAGTCTAATCACTAACCAATAAAATATTATTCCTATACACTAATAAATAATATCAACCAAACTAATCACATTTAAAAGAGAAAAAATTATAGTCATGGTTTCCAGTCACGCCCTTTTACCAGGACCTTGAAATTTCTAGAATCTTCTTAAAATCCGATGTCCTCGAAATTGTCACGTACAATTACGCGAAGGTTAATCTAATCACTAACCAATACAATATTATCTCTATACACTAATAAATAATCACATTTAAACAAACAAATTTCTAGTCACGCCCTTTTAGCGGGACCTCGAAATTTCTAAAATCTTCTTAAAATTCGATTTTCTTAAAACTACCAACTACAACTACACGAAGGACGATTCTAATCACTAATCAATACAATACTACTCCTATACACTAACAAATCTCAACGAAATTATCCATATCAAAAACCAAAAAAAAATTCTAGTAAAAATTCCAGAGCTCATTTTATCACGTTACTCTTATACACTAACAAATCTCAACGAAATTATCCATATTAAAAACCAAATAAAATTCTAGTAAAAATTCCACAGCTCATAAAGGATCCAGCTCATTAAAAATCACCAAAAGCTCCTTCGGCCTTTCTTCTTTTCCACACCGTGGAAAATCGAAGATGCGAGATTCTGCTTTTCATCCATCCGTAGCTTCTTAAACGCCTATTTTTGGTGCGTACACGCACCCTGATATATTTCCACTGCGCATGCGCACATCGACAGCTCGCGCGGCACAGAAGCGTAGCTTTGGAACGAGAGTGGGGTGGAGAATTGGGGGCGGAAAATTGGTGGTGGGGATACGCGTAGGTATTCGGCTTAGTTTATCCTTCGCTTTGACCCTAGAGAGAGGAAGCGTAAAGCTGACCTTGGTCGCCGTGACAATTTCAAGGATTCCACCACCCCCTACCGAAATACCATAAAGCATTTGGGAAAATGGCAAGTTGTTGCCGTGGGCAGGAACAGTTTACGATCCTTTGAGCTTGTAACGTTACGAATATTCTTAGTCATGCTTCCAGATACTTTATTCTCGCAGGATGAAGGATTGTAAGGATTTTTGGTCACGACCGTAAAGGGAGTGACTTATTCTCTGCGGTTCCGAAATTTAAAAATTTTGAAATTGTTGGTTTGTTTTTTATGTGCACACGGAGAGCAGAGGTTTTACGGGGTTTTTATTATTTTTTTTTTTGTAGAGATATTTTCAGAATATTTTTATATGTTTTTAATGAATTTGTGTAAAGCTTCGTTGAAAGTTTTTGTTGGAGTAGTTTATTAGTTGATTGGTCAGGGGACATGTGATTTTTTTTTTGAAATTAGAGTAATTTATCCTTTGTTTTTCTTTTTAGATTATAATTTCCATTGTTATTGTGTTGTGCTTTTTTGGGATCTTCTTTCCAGTAATTTGTTGTTTGTTTTGAGTACACGTTGGTCTGCTTAAATTATCGTGCAAATAATAAATTCATGGGATCCATTCGCAATTATTATTTTCTTTTCTTTTAAAAATCGAAGCAATTAATGAACGTTTCACCAATTTTCCAAAATTACAATGTTCACTGTTTTCGTGTAGCAACTTTTTGGCATGTTCTTTCCAGTAGTTTTGCATTAATGTTGGCCAGCTTAAATTTTCGTGCAAGTAATAAATTCATGAAATCCATTCGCAATTAATATTTTCTTTTTTTTTTTAAATTCGAACAAATTAACAAACGTTTTACCAATTTTCCAAAATTACAATGTCCTAATGTAATTGTTCTCGTGTAGCAACTTTTTGAGATCTTCTTTCCAGTAATTTTGCGTTAATGTTTTTAAAGTAAAAAATTTTTCTTTTGAAAAATACAAACGAATCAACGAAAGCTTTGCTAAATTCCCAAAATTATGATCTCCACTTTAGTCGTGTCGAACCTTTTAGGATCCTTTTTCCAGCAGTTTCCTCTTTTCTTTGAATACCTGCTCGAATCTCCGTGCGAGTGGAAAATGAATGGAAACCATTGGTAATTCTTGTCGAGCGGGCCCTGACAACAACGGAAACCGAAATCTCTCGTGGATTGGCATAGAGAATTTTTTTTCACGTGCATCCGGAGATTCCATCTGCGCAAGGGTAGATACCATTGCTACTTGAAAAGCATTTGCTTGGTGGTCGAGGCCCAAAGGGCGGGGGAGTGAGCGTAACTATATTTCTGTGTGTGTGTGTAGTGTAGTGTAAGTGAATGAGTGCATGTTAGTATGAGTCTGAGTGGGTCTGTGAGAGAGATGGAGTAAATAATAGAAAAAGAGAAAATGCGTGTAAAAGTGAACTACATAAAAACACACACAGGCAAGAGAAGAGGTTAATTCTCGAAAGTACGAGAATACAAAAGTGGTCGATTAAATAATAGAAAGAGAAAATGTGTGTAAAAGTTAAACCATACAAAAAGACATACACACATAACAGAAGGGGTTACTTTCCAAAATTACGAGAATATAAAAGAGGTCGATTAAATAATGGAAAGAGAAAATGCATATAAAAATAAAACACACACACATAAGAGAGGAGGTTACTTCCTAAAATTACGAGAGTACAAAAATTGGCCAATTAAACAATAAAGAGAGAAAATGAGTATAAAAGTAAATCACACACACATAAGAGAGGAGGTTACTTCCTAAAATTACGAGAGTACAAAAATTGGTCAATTAAATAATAAAGAGAGAAAATGCGTATAAAAGTAAATCACACAAAAACACACACACATAAGAGAGGAGGTTACTTCCTAAAATTACGAGAGTACGACAAATTGGCCAATTAAATCATAAAGAGAGAAAATGCGTATAAAAGTAAATCACACATACATAAGAGAGGAGGTTACTTCCTAAAATTACGAGAATACAAAAATTGGTCAATTAAATAATAAAAAGAGAAAATGCGTATAAAAGTAAACCACACAAAAACACGCACATACACACACATAAGAGAGGAGGTTACTTCTTAAAATTACGAGAGTACAAAAATTGGCCAATTAAATAATAAAAAGTGAAAATACGTATAAAAGTAAATCACACACACACACATAAGAGAGGAGGTTACTTCCTAAAATTACGAGAGTACGACAAATTGGCCAATTAAATAATAAAGAGAGAAAATGCGTATAAAAGTAAATCACACATACATAAGAGAGGAGGTTACTTCCTAAAATTACGAGAATACAAAAATTGGTCAATTAAATAATAAAAAGAGAAAATGCGTATAAAAGTAAACCACACAAAAACACGCACATACACACACATAAGAGAGGAGGTTACTTCCCAAAAGTACGAGAGTACAAAAGTGGCCGATTTGAACGGGCCCGGCCACCGGTCCCAGCGCAGGTCTAGAAAAGCTCACGGGTGGGCCTGAAAAAGAGCGGGGGCCCTTCCAAGAATCTTCTACGCGTGGCCAGTCTGGAAAATCCACCGAACATTCTCGGTGCCTGCTGCTTAGAGAAGAAAATATTCGAGAAATGGAAGGAAGCAGACAGAAAAATAGTAGAAATAGTTCCTCTAGTATGTTTTCGTTGCAGGATTATAAGAAGCTTTTCTCCGGTAGGATCATCTCTCGTTGATCCTTCCAAGAGGATGCAAGAGCACGAGTGGTGGAAATTTGAGAAATTCTACCGAATCTTTTTGCTCACGCATAGTAAACGTGCTTTTGCGACGGTGAATGATGCTTACAAGCAATTGTGCGATTCTTTTTCGTGGAGGTAGTCGTTCTAGGAAAATTCTTAATGTTAGATTTATTGAAACTAATCAATTTGACTCGTTTAAAGGGGAAACCGTGTTTATAAAATAAAAAATGTTTCGTAAATCTAGTGTTAATGGTAGAAGTAATGATGCTTCCTTCTTGAGCATTTTCTTTCCCTTTTCCTCTGTATCATTCAAAAATTTGAAAAATTCTTCCGGATCTTTCTGCTCACGCAGAGTAAACGTGCAATTGTGCCATTCTTTTTCATGGAGGAAATCGTTCTAGGAAAATTCTTAACATTAGATTTACTCAAAAGAACCAATTTGACTCGTACAAATGGGAAATCGTGTTTATAAAAAAATGTTCTGTAAATCTAGCGTTGATGGTAGAAGTAATGATGCTTCCTTCTTGAGCATTTTCTTTCCCTTTTCCTCTGTATCATTCAAAAATTTGAAAAATTCTTCCGGATCTTTCTGCTCGCGCAGAGTAAACGTGCAATTGTGCCATTCTTTTTCATGGAGGAAATCGTTCTAGGAAAATTCTTAACATTAGATTTACTCAAAAGAACCAATTTGACTCGTACAAATGGGAAATCGTGTTTATAAAAAAATGTTCTGTAAATCTAGCGTTGATGGTAGAAGTAATGATGCTTCCTTCTTGAGCATTTTCTTTCCCTTTTCCTCTGTATCATTCAAAAATTTGAAAAATTCTTCCGGATCTTTCTGCTCGCGCAGAGTAAACGTGCAATTGTGCCATTCTTTTTCATGGAGGAAATCGTTCTAGGAAAATTCTTAACATTAGATTTACTCAAAAGAACCAATTTGACTCGTACAAATGGGAAATCGTGTTTATAAAAAAATGTTCTGTAAATCTAGCGTTGATGGTAGAAGTAATGATGCTTCCTTCTTGAGCATTTTCTTTCCCTTTTCCTCTGTATCATTCAAAAATTTGAAAAATTCTTCCGGATCTTTCTGCTCACGCAGAGTAAACGTGCAATTGTGCCATTCTTTTTCATGGAGGAAATCGTTCTAGGAAAATTCTTAACATTAGATTTACTCAAAAGAACTAATTTGACTCGTACAAATGGGAAATCGTGTTTATAAAAAAATGTTCTGTAAATCTAGCGTTGATGGTAGAAGTAATGATGCTTCCTTCTTGAGCATTTTCTTTCCCTTTTCCTCTTTATCATTCAAAAATTTGAGAGATTCTTTTGGATTTTTCTGCTCATGCAGAGTAAACGTGCAATTGTATTTCCTTTCTCTTTTTCTTTTCATCATTCAAAAATTTGAAAAATTCTTCCGGACCTTTCTGCTCACGCAGAGTAAACGTGCAATTGTGCGATTTTTTTTCATGGAGGAAATCGTTCTAGGAAAATTCTTAACATTAGATTTACTCAAAAGAACCAATTTGACTCGTACAAATGGGAAATCGTGTTTATAAAAAAATATTCTGTAAATTTAGTATTAATGGTAGTAATGATGCTTCCTTCTCGAGTATTTCCTTTCTCTTTTTCTTTTCATCATTCAAAAATTTGAGAAATTCTTCCGGATCTTTCTGCTCATGCAGAGTAAACGTGCAATTGTGCGATTCTTTTTTGTGGAGGTAGTCGTTCTAGAAAAATTCTTAATGGTAGGAGTAATGATGCTACCTTCTTGAGCATTTTCTTTCCCTTTTCCTCTTTATCATTCAAAAATTTGAGAAATTCTTTCGGACCTTTCTGCTCACGCAGAGTAAACGTACTTTTGTGACTGTGCACAAGCAATGGTTTCGCGCAGTGGTTACAAGCAATTGCGCGATTCTTTTTCATGAAGATAGTCGTTCTAGTAAAATTCTTAACACTAGATTTACTGAAACAAACCAATTTGACTCGTTGAAAGGGGATATCGTGTTTATAAAAAAATATTCTGTAAATCTAGTGTTAATGGTAGAAGTAATGATACTTCCTTCTCGAGCATTTTCTTCTCTCTTTTCCTCTTCTCGTTCACGGTGCTTCGCTAAAGAAAACAATTTCAATTCACCTTCTCCAGTGTTGTTGTTGCACACCACCGGTTGACTTCTTCTCTATTCCCAGATCCAGGACGAGTTTCACAGGCGTATACAATGAATGCAGTGAACGTGTTCCGTACGCGGAAGTATAAAGTATAAAGCAAGGGGGGACCGGTTTAAAGGGAAAATTTTGACGAGGGGATTTTTGCGATTGCCACTCGAGGAGTGTTGCGTGTCCCGTACGTGGATCCAAGAAGTGGGACTAACAGGTTTAACACAGCTTTGAGAGTGAAAAAAATGTTGTGC
This sequence comes from Tiphia femorata, assembly GCA_944319695.1. NCBI lineage: Eukaryota > Metazoa > Arthropoda > Insecta > Hymenoptera > Tiphiidae > Tiphia > Tiphia femorata. The sequence goes on from OX090899.1 coordinate 8,721,955, forward strand.
GATTCAAAAAGAAGAGCATCATTTAATAATTGTTTTGGAAAAAGTTGAAAAGAACTCATTTAATCATTTTTTATTTCGAAAAATGATAAATTATTATATCCTCTTGTTTATAAGTGAGAAATATCTTTAAACAAAAGTTTTGTTAAAGCCAGAGATATTTTTAAAAATAAATTTATTAAGGTTCGATACATTCTCTCTGAAAGAAAATGTAACTTTTTATAATTTAAAGGGAAAATTTTGATGAGGGGATTTTTGCGATTGCCACTCGAGGAGTGTTGCGTCCCATATGTGGATATAGAAAGAGGGACGAACAGGTTTAACACGGTTTTGAGAGTGAAAAAAATGTTACTGCGATTGAGAAAGAAGAGCATCATTTAATAATCGTTTTGGAAAGAATTGAAAAGAACTCATTTAATAATTTTTTATTCTGGAAACGTATCCTCTCTGACTGTAATATATATTAATTCTCTTGTTTATGAGTGAGACATATGTTTTGACAAAACTTTTTTTAAAGCTGGAAATATTTTTAGATAAGTTTTTTTAAAGCCAGAAATATTTTTAAAAATAAATTTATTAAGGTTAGATACATTCTCTCTGAAAGAAAATGTACTTTTTATATTTTAAAAGGAACATTTTGACGAGGGGATTTTTGCGATTGCCACTCGACGAGTGTTGCGTCCCGTACGTGGATCTAGAAAGAGGAATGAACAGGTTTAACACAGCTTTGAGAGTGAAAAAAATGTTACTGCGATTTAGAAAGAAGAGCATCGTTGAATAATCGTTTTGAAAAGAATTGAAAATAACTCATTTAATAATTTTTTATTTTGGAAACGTATTCTCTCTGACTGTAATATATTAATTCTCTTGTTTATAAGTCAGAAATATTTCAAAAACAAATTTTTTTAAAGTCAAATACATTCGATCTCTGACCGTAATATATATTAATTCTCTTGTTTACGAGTTAGAAATATTTAAAAGAAAAGAAATTTATCAAAGTCTCTCTGAAAGAACATGTAACTTTTTATATTTCATTCTAAAGCAAGTTTATTATATCTCTCAGCTTAGAACTCGTAGATGTAATTTGAATTATCTGTTTCTGACTTTCGCGTGTAGTAGTTTTTTTTCTGGGACACGGGACCGTGCTCGACGTCCCGTGCTGAGAACCACAGTGAGAAAGGGTGGAGTAAGAATTTAAAGGGAAATTTTAATAGGACGATCGGTGCTGTGACTTCCCTTCTACTAGTCGGACTGACTCACCCCATACCGACGACGGTCCCCAATGGCGCACACTGGTCTATCTACGCTCTTCCCAAAACAATTATTATTTCTTACGGCGCAGTTCATTACAATTTACCCTGTAATTTACAAAGAGACACAAAGAAAAATCATTCAACCTTTGTTATTCCAACCGTTATTAAACAAAATCAAATTTTACATAAACATTCTTCTAATATCTTACATATAAAAAAGAAACAGCATCAATATTTCTCCACATCTTGCATTTTCAAAATTTTCTCACGCGTTTCATTAGTAATCTACAATCTCTCCAAAACAATTCTTATTTGTCAGAGCGTGCCATTTATCAGTTTCCTTTCACAATCTCGAAACAAATTCGTCCAAATTTGCCACGAATATTCTACAACATCCACCATCCAAAAACTATATATTTACAAATATCCAGCCTATATACATCCACCCTGTATATTTACAAATTTCTTCCTTCTAAAACCTCGTGCGACCACGTCGACAAGCAAACTCTCTCCAAAACAATTATTATCTATCACAGCCATCAGCTTTCTTTCACAATCTCCAAACAAATTCGTCCAAATTTGCCACGAATATTCTTCAACATCCACCATCCAAAAACTATATATTTACCAATATCCACCCTATATACTTCCACCCTATACATATATTTACAAATGTCCAGCCCATATACTTCCGCTCTATATATTTACAAATTTCTTCTTCCTTCCAAAAATCTCGTGCGACCACGTCGACAAGCAAACAGTAATTTCGTACCATCGTCATGCCGTCAGGAGAATCGGTGCTCGGGGTTTTCTGGGTACCTACGCGGGTTCTTAGGCCTCTGTTGCTCTCCCTTTCACGGAAGAGATTCCCAGTTGGCCAAAAGAGAGAAGAGGCATGGTGGTGGTGGTGGAGGAGTCGCACGGAAGGGAAGCAGGAGCAGAGCAGCAGGCTTTGGGATCGGAGAAAGGGACCGGCCACTTGGCCGAAGGGATATATACCTACGTCGAATTTCCCGTAGTTATTGATTTCCATGGGGTCCCAGCAATGGAACTGGGACCCCGTTTCTCGATCCCAGGATCAGAGTGGCGGGTATTCTCTTCCACCTCTGTCTCTTTCTTTCTTCTTTCTTCTTCTATCTTCTATCTTCTTGTTCTGTCTCTCTTTCTTCTTCTCTCTTCAAAGTTTTTCATACTTTCTCATACCTCTCGCTCCTTTCTCCACCCCTCCTTCAATTCTTTTCTACTGTCACATCCGTATACGGTACAAAATTTTATTCTTGCGCGCCTCGAGCGTCTCTTTGTACCGCGCGTTGTTCCTTTTTGCATCTCCTTCTCTTCTGTCTGTCTTTTACTCTCTCTCTCTCTCTTTCTTTCAACTTTACACACCGTGTAATTCAATTCTATGCTTAGGTTCTTCTTCTCTGCTCAGGTGCGCTCTTCTTTTCTGGCGAGAGTCTTCCAGGAGATTCTGCTAGTTCACAAATTTCACGGGGTTTTGGTTGATTTTGGATTTTCTCTTCTTTCTCTCTCTCTCTCTCTCTCTCTCTCTTGAAAGTTCTTCATACTTCCTCATACCTCTCGCTCCTTTCTCCACCCCTCCTTCAATTCCTTTCTACTGTTATCTGTAGATGGTGTAAAATTTTATTCTTGCGCGCGCCTCGAGCGTCTCTTTGTACGCGCGTGTTCCCTTTTTCATCTCCTTCTCTTCTGTCTGTCTTTTACTCCTCTCTCTTTCTTTCAACTTTACACACCGTGTAATTCAACTCTATGCCTAGGTTCTTCTTCTCTGCTCAGGTGCGCTCTTCTTTTCTGGCGAGAATCTTCCAAGAGATTCTGCTAGTTTGCGGGTTTCACGGGGTTTTTAGTTGATTTTGGGTTTTTTCTCTTCCTTTTCTTTTTCTTCTCGTCTCTCTTCGTGTTTTTCGTACTTTCTCATGCCTCTCGCTCCTTTCTCCACCCCTCCTTCAATTCCTTTCTACTGTCACATCCGTATACGGTAAAAAATTTTATTCTTGCGCGCGCGCCTCGAGCGTCTCTTTGTACCGCGCGTTGTTCCCTTTTCCATCTCCTTCTCTTCTGTCTGTCTTTTACTCCTCTCTCTCTCTTTCTTTCAACTTTACACACCGTGTAATTCAATTCTTCTCCGCTCAGGTGCGCTCTTCTTTTCTGGTGAGAGTCGTCCGTGAAATTCTGCCAGTTTACAGCTTTCATGGGGTTTTGGTTGATTTTGGATTTTCTCTTCTTTTTCTCTCTCTCTCTTGAGAGTTCTTCATACTTTCTCATACCTCTCGCTCCTTTCTCCACCCCTCCGTCAATTCCTTTTTACTGTCACATCCGTACACGGTACAAAATTTTATTCTTGCGCGCGCCTCGAGCGTCTCTTTGTACCGCGCGTTGTTCCGTTTTCCATCTCCTTCTCTTCTGCCTGTCTTTTACTCCTCTCTCTTTCTTTCAACTTTACACACCGTGTAATTCAACTCTATGCCTAGGTTCTTCTTCTCTGCTCAGGTGCGCTCTTCTTTTCTGGCGAGAGTCTTCCAAGAGATTCTGCTAGTTTGCGGATTTCACAGGGTTTTTAGTTGATTTTGGGTTTTTTCTCTTCCTTTTCTTTTTCTTCTTGTCTCTCTTCGTGTTTTTCGTACTTTCTCATGCCTCTCGCTCCTTTCTCCACCCCTCCTTCAATTCCTTTCTACTGTTATCTGTAGATGGTGTAAAATTTTATTCTTGCGCGCGCCTCAAGCGTCTCTTTGTACCGCGCGTTGTTCCCTTTTTCATCTCCTTCTCTTCTGTCTGTCTTTTACTCCTCTCTCTTTCTTTCAACTTTACACACCGTGTAATTCAATTCTTCTCCGCTCAGGTGCGCTCTTCTTTTCTGGTGAGAGTCGTCCGTGAAATTTTGCCAGTTTAGAGCTTTCATGGGGTTTTCTTTGATTTTGGTTTTTATCTGCAAGATTCTTTTTGCTTACATCTTTAACACTGACTGTCGCGTCAGCTTGAATATTGGTGACTGATCAAGTAACTATCTAAAGCATTAATTAAACTTCCAAATGCCCATTTTGATTATTCACAATCAGGCCTTGAAATTGTCACCAATATGGCAGTGACGTGGAAGTCAACGTGTTAACACTAAACGTACCGAGAGTCTTCCAGGAGATTTTGCTAGTTTACAAATTTCATGGGGTTTTCGTGGATTTTGGGTTTTCTCTTCTTCCTTTTCTTTTTCTCTCTTCAAAGTTTTTCATATTTTTTTTGTCATACCTTTTACTCCTTTTTCCACGCCTCCTTCAATTCCTTTCTACTGTTATCTGTAGATGGTATAAAATTGTATTCTTGCGCGCGCCTCAAGCATCTCTTTGTACGCGCGTGTTCCCTATTCTATCTCCTTCTCCATCTTATTGTTAGTTCTTTATCTTTTACTCTCTCTCTTTCAACTTTACACACCGTGTAATTCAATTCTATGCTTAGGTTCTTCTTCTCCGTTCAGGTGCGCTCTTCTTTTCTAGTAAGAGTCGTCCGTGAAATTTTGCCAGTTTAGAGCTTTCATGGGGTTTTCTTTGATTTTGGGTTTTATCTGCAAGATTCTCTTTACTTACATCTTTAACACTGATTGTCGCGTCAGCTTGAATATTGGTGACTGATCAAGTAACTATCTAAAGCATTAATTAAACTTCCAAATGCCCATTTTGATTATTCACAATCAGGCCTTGAAATCGTCACCAATATGGCAGTGACGTGGAAGTCAACGTGTTAACACTAAACGTACCGAGGATTTTTTCCATATGGAGATTTATCTTGTTAACACATAACAAATGGATATATAAATAAGTCACCTCCTTTACGGTCCTGCCTGAAAATATGTAGTAATATTTAAGAATACTTTATATGAATATAATATCAAATGTGAATTAAAAGAGTGCATACATGCATCGTATAAAACGTTTCTAGAGTGCCCGAAAATGTACGGTCCTGGAAGCGCGCCGAGCGACCAGTGTATACCGTCTTTAACCCCTTAACAGTGTATGTAGCATATATGCACAAAAAAAGTCGTGCCACTGGAGTGTCATGTGCACATATGCACATTTGAAAAAAAACTAATTTACCCTTGTACAATTTATATGAATTATGGTATCCTACGGTTTTTGCGGTTGCTGAATTCGAATATGATATCAGAATTTCAAAATTTAAAATAGCAGATCCAAAATGGCGACCGAAAGAATGAGAATTTTTTTCGATTGTTATGAAACTCGGTATCCGGGAGTTTTTCGAGTTCCTGAATACGAATATGATACCAGAATTTCAACATTCAAAATACTACCGGATACCGAGTTTCATAACAATCGAATGAACTTTTATTTTGCGGTCGCCATATTGGATCCGCCATTTTAAATTTTAAAATTCTGATATCATATTCGGATTCAGCGACCTCACAAATATGGATACCAAAATCATTACAGAAATCTAACAAACTTTTTTTTCCACACACTGGTGGCAAGTAAAGCTCACTTTCGCTACACTGTTAAGGGGTTAATGCGTTAAAAAGGCGCGTTTTGAATTTTCACATCCTTCCTCGTGACTTATTTTTCTTCGTCGCGAATTTCGACGACTCACCAACGTTTCATTCTCCATTTTCTCTCTCTCTCTCTCTCTCTCTCTCTCTCCTGTTCATCGTGCACCCTTCGTGCCCTTCGTAGGGCGCGTACACCCTCACGACCTATGCGCCAGCGGCCTTGAACCATCTGCGTTGGTTAGGGTGTCCTAAAAGTGGGCGAGAGCAAGCCTCGTATAATTCGTGCGGCTACCATGATTTCTCTGCCCCTTATCCTCATTACAGATACATTGTACATCCAATTCTGTTTTTACACGTACTTCTTCCACGCGATTCAGTAATTAATCGTTGCATTTGTGTTTTCCTTAGGTCACTGTATCGTGTTGTGTTATATTGTTATATGCTATATCGTACTGTGTTATATTGTCAAAATAAGTTGTGTAAAAGGAGAATTACATTCTTGGTTGTAATTCGTGTTAGATAAAAATGAGTCGTGTAAAATGAGAATTAAATTTGTTCGTTGTAATACGTGTTAAATCAAAATAAGTCGTGCAAAAGGAGAATTACATTTTTTTTTTTTTCATAATTCGTATTAAACGAAAATTAGTCGTGTAAAAGAAGAATTAAATCTCTGTTTCTAATCCGTGTTAAATCAAAATAAGTCTTGTAAAAGGAGAATTCAATTACATTTCTAATTCCTGTTAAATCAAAATCGTGTATAAGAAGTTCGTGTGAAAACAGAATTGTGTGTACATTTGATATGCTCAGTACGAAAGATTAGCAGCGCTAGTTCTCGATTTATTGGTCAATTTAAAACCTCTTACTTATTTCAACCCTTAACACTCATACTTCGAACGTGACCAGTTGTGTCAAGCAAGAAACAAAAATTAAGAACAGAATTCTAAAATATGATAATATAACCCATGAAGTACCAATGTTCCCATTTGGGACTACTCAAATTTGATCGATTTTTTATGTCTTTATTATTGCGTATATTTTTGTAAAAAATATATTTAACCCTGTAGAAAAAAGTTGGTGCTTAATCGGTTAATAATATCTTATAATATCTATTAGAAGTGGATCTATCGTGGCTCTTCCAATAGCTATTATATCTTTAGATATTTTGATTATTTTCAAATGTTAATGTTTTTATTATTAATATTTTTTTTTTAATTTAAAAAAATTACTTAATGGCTGCTTAATGGATTATTAATATCTCTGATAATATCTTTTTGAGAAATTTGAGAAGAATTTTTAATCCTTCGTTTCGCGTCGATTTGCGAATTGATCCACGCGAGAATGATCAGACGTGTACGAGAAGATCTCGAGACAATTTCTTATTTACTGTTGCAGCTCTTCCCACGGGAGAACAGTGAATAGAAACGCTTTCGTGGTATCTACGACGATTCCAAGCCTCACGATGAGTCATGGCAACGGTTACAACTGCAGTCCGAGTTTCTACGGAAAATACTCCCCGGATCAGGAGAGGTCCTACATCGAGGCCACCATAGAGTCCGAGCTCTCCTGCAAGGTGAGCCTTTAACACTAGAACTGTCAATTTCTTTTTTTTTTTGTGAGTATGAAAACTTTTGCTAATCGCTGATAACAAATCGCTTTGACAAAGCCTTTATCTTATCACTGGAACAATTTTGTTTTCTTTCCATATGGAATCTTCTTTTGTTCACCACTCATGCCGACAGAGCGTTTATTTTATCACTAGAACTACGAATTTTGTTCCATACGAAAACTTGTTTTGTTAACCACTCGTGTCAACAGATTTGATAGTTCTATACTGTTAACTCGCAATTCTCTTCAATCTCGTTTTTTCATATTTTCGTTAAACTCTTTAATTTCTGATCGCGCACCGGTGATTACCAAAGGGTTGTTCAAACTGAAGAACCTTGAAAAAAATCAAGAGAGAGAAGTTTCACCTCCATCCACGCGATGAAATCATTCGATCGTTTTTAAAACTGTGAAAAATTCTTACGATTTTGCTGTGCTGAGATTCTAATCCAGTCGACGAATTTTTTCCAGGCAACGAACAAATCACCTTGGCAATTTTCAAACTGAAAACCTTGAAAGAAATCAAAAGAAAGAAGTTTCACCTCCATCCACGCGATGAAAACATTCGATCGTTTTTAAAACTGTGAAAAATTCTTACGATTTTGCTGTAATGAGATTCTAATCCACTCGACGAATTTTTTTCAGGCAACGAACAAATCACCTTGGCAATTTTCAAATTGAAAACCTTGAAAGAAATCAAAAGAAAGAACTTCCACCTCCATCCACGCGATGAAATCATTCGATCGTTTTTAAAACTGTGAAAAATTCTTACGATTTTGCTGTGATGAGATTCTAATCCACTCGACGAATTTTTTCCAGGCAACGAACAAGTCACCTTGGCAATTCATCAAATCCGGTTACTCGAGCGCCAGTCCACCCGGCACAGCATCTTCCGGAAGCAGCACCAATTCTCAATGCTACGGCCGTTCTCCAGACGATTTAAGCGTGGACTCTCTAATAAGCAGCCTCCTGCAGGTGGTGAACGGTGATGGATTTGCCGGTTGCGTCCCATGTGACGTCAGATTTCCACAAGCGACCAGAACCAGGATCAGCAAAAATGTTTGCAAGGAGTGCACGGACACAGTCTGCGACTCGTGCTTAACTGGACGGCAAACGGTGAAAAGAACACAATGAAACACTGATTTTTCACCTGGCACTATTACAAGATTAACAACTCATCTCTTAATAAATTAGCTCTCTTGTAAAATCCATTTACACTGGCCAAACATTTCTTTTTCTTATGGAGATCTAAATATATTAAGGGAAAAAGTCCTTTGACATCAGTTTCCATCTTAACAGTTGCTAAAAGAATGTCCAAAACAATGTAAAAACGTTCTTACAAGTGTTAAACAATGGAATTTAGTAATTGGAACTAATGGAACATCTTTACTTGTAGAGAATATATTAAGAGATAAAAGTCCTTTGACACCAGTTTCCATCTTAACAGTTGCTAAAAGAATGCCCAAAACAATGTAAAAACGTTCTTACAGGTGTTAAACAATAGAATTTAGTAATTGGAACTAATGGAACATCTTTACTTGCAGAGAATATATTAAGAGATAAAAGTCTTTTGACACCAGTTTCCATCTTAACAGTTGCTAAAAGAATGCCCAAAACAATGTAAAAACGTTCTTACAAGTGTTAAACAATGGAATTTAGTAATTGGAACTAATGGAACATCTTTACTTGCAGAGTGGTCTGGGCTTGAGTCACATGAGCGACCATCAGGGTATCCTGAGTGCACCCAGCGAAATGCCAAGCCCACCGATGGTACACGTGTCCAACTCGTCGCCCACGGGCTCTCCTTTGTACTGCGACATCCACAGGGACGCCCAGAGGTTTTACTGTCAAACCTGTAGCCGTCCGCTTTGCGGTGAATGCGGGGTTCATCATCATCATGGACATGTCACTGTGCATCTGATGGAGGCGGTCGAGGGTGCTGGGATTCAGGCCAATCAAGTTATGAGCGAGGCTAGGCTCGGTATAGCAGCACTCAGGGAGGACCTAGACGCTGTGCAAGTAAGCTTACTCTGTGAACAGCTTAGTTTCCATTCACTGTGATCCCAAAAGATTTGTAATCAAAGGATAAACGAGCTTATAGAGAGAGTATTGGAAATAGGTAGAAGCAGGGTGAAGGAGAATTAAATATTATGGAAGCAAGAAAGAGAAAACTCTCTGAAAGTGTCCTTTGTTCAACACTTATTCTACCAGAATTTACAGAAACTATTGTATTAATCATGATTTTATTGAGTCATTAGTGTGATTTTTTCTCGAGTTCTTTCAATCATCATTGTACATGGTGGTATATTTTGTTTTGTAATAGATGGCCGCAGAGACCTTGGAGCAAAAAGCACGACAGGCTACAGCGGACGTGATGCTGTGCGTGAGAAAAGTCGCATCAGCTTTGGAAGGAAGAGAAAAAGAGCTGTTGGGGAGAATCGAGAAGGCCAGACTTCTCAAGTTCTCCGCATTAAAGGCTAGAGACGAAGGGCTCAGAAATGGGATAGCACGATTATCCAGGGCCGTGGACAATCTTGCCGAGGCTATGGAGTCCTCCACTCTGACGAGCAATCCGTTGGATTTGCTTGTTACCAAAGACATGGCTTCTGCTGAGGTAGGCTAGTAAGATTGTTTTTATTGCTTAAGCACTGTACCATTCACGCAACAGAGAATTAGGACACAGGTTCTCGAACAGTTACAAGCACCTATCAGTGACACTAAAGTTCCATAAATGTTTCTACAGGTCTTCCAAATCCGGCAAACTCGACAGAACCTGCCACCACCAGAGGAGAACTGGATCTCCTTCACAGGTCCAGAGAACAACGTGTTGCACGCTATAGCCAGCCTAGGTTCTGTGGTGGTGAACAATCCAGGACCCATTGGAGACCGTAGAGCCGTCAGAGGACGAGGGACTTCGCCACAGGTAGAGGAACAATTGTCTAAAAAGAGTTAAACAAGTGTAGTATCCTTCAAGTAGGACTAACTTAGATACAGAGTGGTGAGCAGGGAATTGAGTTTAATAAGATGCTCGAAAAACTCGATTTTTACTTGTAGGTTCTTCTGTCACAACCGTACGTCAGTCCTCTGGTCTCAGTTCCACGTGGAAGGCCTGTTCCATCGAACAGTTTCACGGTTACAGTACGTCCTGGTCGTAGTTCTCACTCATCGTCAACCGTGAAGTCCCTGAAGATAATTGGCAATGATGGTGACGCGCGCGACAATCTCTGCCGACCATGGGGAGTGGCCTGCGACAAGGAGGGACACGTGATAGTTGCTGATAGATCCAACAATCGCATCCAGATCTACAGACAGGATGGTTCATTCGTGAGAAAATTCGGAACCCATGGAACTGCACCAGGCCAGTTCGATCGACCTGCTGGAGTGGCGGTCGATGCTCGTCGACGAATCGTCGTTGCTGACAAGGACAATCATCGCATTCAGGTAGCAATGATAAATTTCCACTGATGGATATCGTACTATCGACCATCTTTTCATCGTGTCCAGTTATTTATTTAGTAACCCATGCTCCTCCAATCAGGTGCTTGGAATGGAAAGTGCATCAGTTCCTTACAATCAGTACAATTCAATCCCAGGTTACATTCTTCTCCACCTGGAAGCATTAAAGATCCCAATTGATAATTGTACACCAACTATCAACCATCTTTTCATCATATCCAGTTACTCATCACTAATCCAAGTTCCTTCCATTCAGGTACTCACAATGGAAGGAGTATTCCTGTTAAGTTTCGGCGAGAAGGGCTGCCGGTGCGGCCAGTTCAACTATCCCTGGGACGTAGCAGTGAATTCCGAATGCCAGATCGCAGTATCCGACACGAGGAATCACCGAGTGCAATTATTCAGTCCAGAAGGTATCTTCTTGCGCAAGTACGGCTACGAGTCCACGCCCAGTATGTGGAAGCACTTCGACTCGCCACGCGGAGTGGCCTTCAATCCCGAAGGCAACGTAATCACCACAGACTTCAACAATCATCGTGTGATCGTGATCGATGCCGACTTCATGAACGCCAGAGTATTCGGATGCGAAGCTAGCAGCGGCACTAAACAATTCCTCAGGCCCCAGGGCCTCGTGATAGACGATGAGGGCAACATCATAATCGCCGATTCGCGTAATCACAGGATCCAGGTCTTCGACTCGGCTGGCACACTCAAGTGGAAGTTTGGTAGCTACGGCAAAGGCCCAGACGAGATGGATCGTCCATCAGGGATCGCTCTCAGTCCTGATGGAAGAGTAGCAGTGGTCGATTTCGGTAACAATCGCGTCCTCCTGATCTGAAGGATCAAACGAAGGTGGATAGAAGCCCTCAGACCTAATGGAAAAGTTTTAAGAACGGTCTAAGGAGGTTTGGAGTATCATCATCCAGTGGATGAGTCTCAGTCCTGATGAAAGAGTAACAGTGGTCGATTTCGGTAACAACCGTGTCCTCTCGATCTGAAGGATCAAATGGAGGTGGATATAAGCCCCTCGGACCTAATGGAAAAGTTTGAAGAACGGTCTAAGAGGCTTGGAGCATCATCATCCAGTGGATGACGAGCCCAATGGAGGATGCAAGAGCATCGGATATATTTTCATACTATAACTGTATATAATACGGTGCGACTACTTGTAAAAGGATCCTCACGTGGTGTCCAAGATTATCCTTCGCCACTTTTCTTTCGTGCCAAGGACGAAACAAGTACAAAATGGTGTGGAGGAAGCCTGCTCGAGGCGAACGGGACGATTCGTCTCGCTGCTAAATGAGCGTACGCTCACTTTCCTAGGGCTCTCGACCCTTCCTATCTTCATTCTCTTCGCTATCTTTTGAACACTTGCGTAACAGTAGTTTGCTGACGCGTCCCTACTACGTTTCTTCCAATGTGATAATACGCTACGACGTCGGTCGTTTTCAGACCTGAGATTGTGCACACGGGGACTGAGATTTCGGCCCCGTGAGATTTTTTTTCGCTTCCATCCTCTGCCATTGCAACTGATCCTTCCAGATGTCTCACGGTGGATCAACCGAAGGATCCTTTTGCTTCAGTGCTCTCGAGCCTATCGGAGCTTCTTTTTATTGTTTGACTAGCGCAAGCTTTTTTTTTTTATAAGCAAGAGAGGGAAAAAGGATGAGCAAGAAACAGAGACGGAGCAAATTAGAGAGAGAGAGATGGATGGAAGGATAAGGATGTTAGAAATTGTTGCACCTGCAAGGGCCACCGACGCCGAAGGTCATTGAGAATCATTCAGGATTAAGTCGATCACCTTGGGCGGCCGGACGATTATAATTAATAGTTTAATGATTAAGCAAGGACATCGATCTTATCGTGGATAAATTTGTAGATCCTAGGGTTAGAGTTGAAGGCAACCAAAAAGAGGAAGAAGGGATCCTTTTCGTTACCGAATCGCGTCCACTCGAATCCAGCCGCTCGTCCTACCTCGAGGCACTCGAGGAAGATTCTTCACTGAGAATTCTGGCGAAACTATCTTACCGACGAATTTTCACCACGAAGCTTCTTCCTCCGAAGACTCTCGCGAAGAAGAGTCTTTCGAGAATTCTCCTAAAGAATATTCTTCTCCGAGAATCATCAGAAAGAAATCTGTTTTCTCTCAAAATTCTCACGAACAATATTCTTCTTCGAGAATCCTCGCGATGCTCTTCCCGAGCGCCTGCCAAACGTGACGAGAGAGGCGAGAGAAACTCGTCGGGCGAAATATATTATTTACAATTATATATTTTTAACTGTGAAAACTGTCTCCATCGGCGAGTCCATCGGGAGACGAAAACGCGAATAATGTTTAGGCCACTGTAAGATAAGCACTTAATGAGGCGAGCACGCGCGTACCGGATTGATCTGAAAGATGCGAACGTCCGCGATAAAAAAAGAAAAAGAATGAAAGAAACACGGGAGAAGAAAAAAATGACAAAAAAAGGAGAACGACGAAGGGAACTGTTTTTCGTTCGATGATTGATTTTTAATCGCGACTAGACGAGGAGGAATGGAGATTTCTTGGACATATCAAGGCACACATAACGCATACCTCACGCATTCGCACTTGCTCACATTCCTTAACTGATAATTTCTACTTTGTAAATCGTAGTACACTTTTAATCCAGGTCCACGGTTTAACCCTCTGCTACAATAAGATAAATTCAGTTCCTTTGTTTCTTGCGACACTCGTCATTTATCTTTCGTCTATTTCGCTCATAGTAAATAGACGAAAGAAAGAATCTTTACGATTCTACGATCTGTAATCTCGGGATGAAGCATCTTTAAGGTTATTTTAGATTTGTCTCGTGGATAGAGAAGCGGAGTGACGTGGTTAGATATACGTTTATTGTAATGCACGAGGTGACAAAGTGTAGCGGAGGGTTAAAGAGCGGACCTGCATTATCGGTGCGCTCTCTTCTTTATCGAGAGAGTATAATGGCGGGCACGTATCTTGCGTGAGCAACGAAAGAGCAGAATTAAGTACGAGACAAACGATCGCATCCACTCGCACACAGTATAAGACTGAACCCAAGACTGATTTAAAAAGAAAAGGAGGTGGAGGTGACGAGTCGTTAATTTCTTTCCTTTAATTTTTCTTCCGCACGGGGAAAAAAGGAAGGACTCGTGATATACGAGTATTCTCAATTTACGATCATCGTGAGACTATTACTAATTAGTTTTATTCCTTAAGTTTATGGTCGATTAGCTCGATTAATTATTCTCGTTTCACAAATTCGACTCTCGTATGGATAATATCGTGGTACTCTCTTTGCAACGTTTCTCTCGTCCGTGCATCTGAAAAAAGTGAGACTTTAGAATTCGCGAGATTTATCGTTAGAGAAGTAGCGTGGAGTATACCAGGATTATTGTGTATAGAGCAAATGGTCGAGATCCTTAGACGGTGTCTCATCGTTAATTGTTCCTCGAATTTCCTCGTGTACTTAATTAACGACGCTTAAAAGTGTAGGTAATTAAACGTTTAGTTCGCAGTGATCGAGACTTAAGCAAAAGCGGCCTCTGTACTTCGATTCTGCTTTGTATCTCTTGCATCGTGACCTGCGCATAACTTTAAGAATCGTCGAGGTGATTTTAATCGACGTGAGAAACGCCACGAGCAATTTTACACTTGGAAACAGATCGACGATTGTTAATGCTGTTCTTACCACGATCGATCATATGATCGTTTTTAAAATTTCGTTCAGAATTTCCTGTATGCAACGTAATTGCATCGCTTTTGAATTTCACGAGTTTTCCTGAAATATTGAAAAATGTATTATACGTATAAATGACGGTTGTAAATGACCGTCTTTAAATTTTCAATTAGAATTTCCTATATAGAACATAATTGCATTGCATTTAAATTTCACGACTTTTCCTAAAATATTGAAAAATGTATGATAAGTATATTTTAGGAAAAGTGAAATTTAAAGACGATGCAATTATTGTTGTAAATGATCGTTTTTAAAATTTCAATTAGAATTTTCTATATACTACGTATAATTGCATTGCATTTAAATTTCACGACTTTTCCTGAAATATTGAAAAATGTATTGTATCACCGTTGTAAATAACCGTTTTTAAAATTTCAATTCGAATTTCCTATATGCAAGATAATTACATAAACTTTAAGTTTCACAGGTTTTCCTAAAATATTGAAAAATGTATTATACGTATATTTTAGAAAAAGTCGTGAAATTTAAGAGCGATGCGATTACGTTGTACATAGGAAATCTAATCGAGATGTTAAAAATGATCATTTGACCGGTATCGTGGTAGGAATAGTGTTAAATCGCATTTATAATTGTTACAATGAACGTAAACGTTCGTGCTCTTTCACGATGCGTGGAGAAAGTGTTCCACTATATTTTACGCGGTTTCTTTTGGCGCGCCTGGAACATAACAGTTTTACCAACGTGCGTGTACGAGAATATTGCTACACCGTTACACAATTTCTGCTTTCTCTTGTGTCGAGTTATAAATCGCGGTACGTAATGGGCCAACTAATGATAATCGTGGTTATATTTATTACGGAGAAAAAAAAGTTCTCGGTGAGAATCTCACGTGGAAGCGCACGACGAAAGATCGAACGGCGTGGAGAAATTCGATTTGAATGAAATTCAATGTTAAACGGTCGAATCATTATTATACATTAAATCATTATTATACAAATGCCACTTTTCTCGAATACGATTTCAATCAAAGTTGAATATTCGAATATTCGTGCCGATAAACACGAGATTCAAAGGTAATCGTGTTGCACGTACGTTCCAAGAATTTATCTTTCAACGTCGAAGAGAATATTCTTCCGAAATCCTGTTCCACGAGAAAAAGCTTGTATCTATGCCAGCCATTGGATTTTTCGTTTTCTCACCTTCCTCGTCGATCGAGGCCGAGTAAACGCGGTTAAAAAAAAAAAGAATTAAGAACGAGAGAAAAGAAAAGAAGTTCCACGAGTTTCAAATTTCCCGCGTCGACTTGCGCGCTCTCTACATGGAAATCGAAAGAAAAGCAGCACGAACGGGTTGTACGCCGAGAGAGGATGGGGTTGTAAGAGATAAACGTGTGGTGCATAATGATAGTCTGTAATCTAAATTAGCAATATTAATAACTTCCTTTGCTCTTGTGCTAGTAAACGAACGAAAAGATCGGCCGAGCGAAGGCTAAACGAGCGCTTGTTACGATTAAGGTCCTAATAGCTCTCTTCTATGAGAGCTGGAGAGGCGGAAAGGAGTACCTTTAAAAAAAAAAGAAAAAAAAAATTATCTCCATTGGTTTCGCCTACTTGAAAAGAGGGAGAATTGAAATTTTATATCGACGGGCATTTCTCGCGCGCTCCTCGAACCCGTCAGCAATACACAAACGGGGTTTATAAAGAAATGCGGTCGTTTTGACTTTCTCTAAACGGAAGAAGAAAAAAAAACAGAAAAAGAGGAAAAAGGCAAGAGAGAGAAAAAAAAGGAAACAAAAGAAAAATCGCTGCTACCTCTTCTTAATTTTTACGACGTACGACGAATATCTTTTTATCCTATTTGACTTCTAGACATAAAGCTGTATCGATGTTCTCTCACTTTATAAGTATATTGAAAACGATCTTCCACACATACACACACGCGTTGTGTGAAAAGAAACTCTTTCCATAAGATTACTTTCGATTTATCTAGTACGTTGCCAATGGATCTTCTTAGAGATTGTTGCTCTGATATTTAAAGGAGTAAGTGAAAGAAAAGGAAAAGGAAATGGAAAAAAAAGAATACTGGGAGGGCCCAGCCATTCCATATAGCCGCTGCTGCGCACGACCTGCGAAGGAGAACGCTCTAATAAGGTCATTGTGATAGAAGATTTACGCCAAACGCGAGATTTCTTTTAGTCTGCAGGAGAGAAAGAGAGAGAAAAAAAAATGAAAGAGAGGGAGAATTGATTTGAAACTGGAAATCCGTCGTGGTGTTGTCAGGGATGTTTATAATGGTGGACTTCATAACGGACAAAGTCGTCACAGTTGTACGAGTACCTGGAAACCAATAGTCGTAAAGTGTTTTAAATGCACAGAAACAAATTAAAGCAAAGATTATAAGAAACGAAGTTCCTAACGTTTAATTTACTGACGATTGTCCCGTATTATTTATAATAAATTCTATATGCGCCGCGAACGAACATCGCTACGATTTATTAATTATTATTATTATTAGTATGCCTGTAGGAAAGTCGCTCGTGATCATCCTCGCAATCGTCATTAATCACTGTTGCGTTTAAGTCGTGAGGAGATGAAGATTATGATGTAAGGACTTATTACGAATGCGAGAAGAGTGTGTTTGTAAGCGACGACGGTACGTCGGTGGCGAATAAGTATTATTGAGAGACGAGAGAGAAGGAAATGCATCTTTAATGCCATTGTAATAGTGTTATGGCGATAATAAAATGAAAATCTGGAATGCAGAGGCCACGAGCTCTCTCCTGTTCGTTCACCTCCGACTCACTCGGTTAAGTGTTTCTGGATACCACTGGCGAAAGACACGCAGAACGAATCAGTAATTAAATCTTTCATCGTGTGGATCTGCTCTCCGAAACATTCTTCGCTAATTTTTATTGACCCATATTAGGGATCGATACAAATCCAGGCTGAACGTACGAAATGGACATAGAAACGTGTGCTAATAGTATGGACGATCCGTTTGCATCTTGTTGCAAGCGGAGAAGTTCAATGGGTTGAACCAAAAAATTGTCATCTCGCCTGAAAAATTAATGAAGTTAGTTTGATTGCGAGGAAAAGTACAGATTTTGTTTTGGAAAGTATCGAGTACCTTATTACGACTATGCAGTACAATGGTGGACCCGGATTTGCTTTCCTATAAATGCTCGTACTAGAATAAACTTTGTATGATATTTTGTAGCTTCCACGTTTCTTTCTAACAGTCTTCTCGGGCGCTGTTTTTATTATCCTAAGCCTCTCGTAAATGTCTGCCAAATTTCTACTATGTTTCGGTCCCACAAGAGGGTTCACAAACTGTTGTACAATTTCTATTTCGCTAGAGTCTACGTTGTCTTTATTACTGACGTCTTCGTCATCGATGGTAATTGTTTTCTCGTCGCGCCATTTCTGCTTTAGTTCTGCCCACGACGAACTGACGGGATGTTTGGAAAATGATGAAATATACATTGCGTTGTCCTGATACCTTCTTACGTTGTGATTGTTGCGCGGTACATGATGCGAACTGGGAGAATTTCCATAGTTTCTGTTCATACTATGATGTACCGATCTGTTTTCGAATATTCTTTGTTGGCAAAACCTTAACTGTTGAGAGAAATGTTCGTGCAGGCTCGGACGAAACTGATTTTGGAGCAGAGAAGGTTTCATAATGTTGTTGCCCATGTAAGGAACCATAAAGTCATTTTTCATGACTGAGAAACAGGTGTTACGTTGAATCGAATTCTGCGGATTATCAAATGAAATATAGTTCAATGTATTTTGAAAGACGTTCTGCTGAATGAAGGTACCTCGGTTGTGCCAATATGTATTCTGATTGTAGTTAAACTGAAACGGTATTCTGTTATTATATTGATAGGTGTAATTGAAATTAGAGCATTGTCCTCTCTGCGCAGAATACAATCCGTGAGTGCTAAAATTTGACTGCAAATTCACTCTATGAAACGTATTATTCCTATTCTCGTGTACAGCAACCGCAGTAGTACCACTGTAACCAGGTGTACTTTGTCTTGTACCGTGTCGACTATTTTGCGACAGTGATCGTGCTTTTGAATCGATTTCGTGCATTTTTAACAGCTTTCCACGAGTATAATGATAAGTCTTATTTTGCAGCTTAATTCCAGGCGGTATATATTCTCTAGGGATTCTTTCTGTGACGGCTAATTGATTAGCTATATTAGGCAGTAAATTTAATAACTCCATTCTTGTCAGGACGCAGGGTAACTCTTGTATCTCATCATCTGAAATTTCAATGACCTGAAGAAAATGAAATAATTGTTATAACATCCTTCGGTAAGAAACCGCGAAATAACGTACCTCCTGTTTTGACTTTTTCGACGGTGGTTCATCTTGAACAAGTTCTTTCGGCCTGACGGTAGATTTGCAACTATTGCTCGCATTGTGCGGATCAATTACAGAGACATCCGATGATAATGATTTATCGTTTCTTTTGGGTAATAACTTGACGTTGCGTTGTATACGCGCGCCAGGCCACTTTGTAGCAGCAGCGGCGGATTTGCTAAAATTATCTATGGAATCTTTAACAATCTTTATGTCTCCTAGCAACCTTTGTTCGGAAACAATCTCAACTTTAGAAGATCTGGTTCTATGATTATCAGCGTCGCTTGTCGATTTCGACGTAAGACTGTTTACCAAACGACTTTTCGACACATCTTCCTTAGTAGTATCTAAATGTAAAATATTCTTGCTATGCTTGGATTCGGCTTTACAGCAGTCAGTCTTATCTTGTTCGACTCTAGAAATAATGTCTTCTAAAGTTTTGTGTATCTCATCTTCAATCGATGATTTCGATTTAACTATGGAGTCATCCCAAACATCTCGTGTGCGCTTTTCCAATACACCGTGTTCATCCGCCTTTGCGCGTTCGAGAGAATGCGATTGAGCATCGCTCATTCGTAAGCCATTCTCAGGATGTACGATCACTTTACGTTTAGGAGTATTAATCTCATCAGCCTTAGAATTCTTTTCGAGCTGCTCGTAAACATATCTCTGTACACGATATCCATATCGCATTAGTTGACTATAAACTCTGTACTCTTCTAAAGAGCATTCTGTATTATCAATTAAGAGCTCGTAAGCTTGTTGGACAGACAATGAAACGCCGTTCCACGTTAATTCCAGACAATTCTGCAACATAATCGTTTGTCATAATATCTTGCACATTGGGACTGTTCTTTGACTTGTAGTAATTAAATACGCAAGGTTTAATGCTTATATAGAAAAATATTTCCACCTAGTAGATGAACGTGAAGATACAATGAAAATTGTGAATGATATCAAACAACATACTAGTTCTAAAAGAAATAACGCTTCCTCCGGGATTAAGTATAACGAGGCGTTTATCTCTGTCCCAAAATTAGCCCAATCCTGTCCGGATTTTTTCAGTACTCGTGCTTTCTGTTCGGCTGGTAACCATTCAGCAATCGCCAGTTGACAAGCACGTTCGACTCTCTCGATTTTAAGCAGCTCGAAACGATGCTTGATTCCTTTATCGATCTGCATATTCTGCAACGTCGATCCATTTGGCTCGAATTGTTTTTTCCCAGTCTTTGGAAGAGTCTTCGACAATCTCTCCCACTCATCCCAAGCAGTACTTTTGATAACTCTATGTTTGAGAAGTTCCTCCGCGCTATAATAAAAAAAAAGGTCCTTCCAAATATACTTTACACAAATTAATCCTTAGTCATCGGTAAGTGAAATTTTTAGTTGCACAGTTAATCAAAGATTTGCCATCGATAATAAGTTATCTTAAGTGCAAAATGTATTTCGTCATATGTTAAATCGTATTAAGCATAACTATATTCCTGCGCAATAAATTGTACACTTCAGTATTTTTTTAAATTTACGGTAACGTACGATAACATAGTAGCAGACGTTTCATCAGACTTCGTGAGCGTGTAATCGCATACAATTTTCTTTCAATTGCTACAAAATTCTTCTCTCGTACAATTACTACTGCTTCCACTTGCAAGGTTATCGAGAAATCATCACATTCCTTCGACGAGTAATAAGTTTCAAATCCTGTAATGTGTTATGACGTTAGCAACGGGTAAAGTGTCGTCATCGTAGAACTGAAATTTCAATAATTTTAAATTAATGAGGATACCTGACACTGTTCAGAAAGCGTTTGTCCATACTTATATCATTGAATTCGGTTTATATACAATAGATAATACGTTATCTCGAGTAATGAGTATGTTACCGCTAACAAATACATCTGCAGCGGTCTATTATGAATGATTTGAAATGATTCTAATGCTATTGTGACACGCTTCGAACATTGACTATAGATATCTATAGTCACCGCTTCGACAGACAATAGTGTACAGTAAGTGTACACAGAGGAATATATGTACAGCTGTTTTTCGTAGACTTTATATTGTGGTGCCATCTCGCAGTCCGTAGAGAAGTGACGGTAAAATCATTTGGGATTACATTTGAAATTATCTACGTGATTTATTTTGATATACATAAATATTAAGTAGGTTGATAAGCGTACCATTGCATGCACACCGGCCGCAGATTTTATTTATAACAAGTACCGACGAGATATCAGTGTATCACAAGTGACACACAGTGATTGTGTGAGATTTTATTTGTAAATATCTTTTATGTCAAATAAATTTGTATATAATGTAAAAACAGAAAAAGTTGGATGAATAAATGAAAACAAAAGGAAAACTATACGGCAATAGTCATTTCACAACCTGAAAATATATCCAAAATTATCCTTCTACGTCAATATCCAGTCTGATAAACACTTTTTCGAGCTCCTTTGGTTTCGTCGATTTTCTTCAACACAAATTATTGACCCTCCGTATATGATCAGTTGGAGTTTTGAATTAGATTTGTTGGAGTTTCTGAAATTTTTTCTCGAAAATCGAGAAAGTATCAGGAGAACATGATAACCGAGGAGGTATTCGTGCCACCTCTTTAAAGTAGTCTGTCTTGTGTATGGTCAGACGTTTCTTGGAGTTTCCGAAATTTTTCCCGAAAAATCGAGAAAGTATCAGGGGAACATGATAACCGAGGAGGTATTCGTGCCACCTCTTTAAGTAGTCGGTCCTGGTGTATGGTCAGACGTTTCTTGGAGTTTCCGAAATTTTTTCCTGAAAAATCGAGAAAGTATCAGGAGAACATGATAACCGAGGAGGTATTCTTTTAACGAAAGGATGAAGTGATAAGGAAGGTATAATGATGGTTGGGTATATTTTGAAGTTGTGAAATGACTACTGTCGTGTAGTTCTCCTTCTTTTTTCGTTTATTTATCCAACTTTTTATGTTTTTACATTATATTCAAATTTAATCGACATAAAAGATATTTATTAGGATTCACAAGATCCTATCTGCCAATTGCTGGTGGTGTTGATGAAGCTATCCCATCTTTTTCTAAACACACAACACACAGAAATTAATATATTTTTGCAAAGTTTCCATAACATTACAGTTGTTCAAAATTCAGACGACAAGCTACAATACAATCATGTCGAATCGAAATATTTTGAACAATCTCTACAATAAGTCTACGAGAAAACGATGAAAAACAGAATTACAAATTTTCCGTCACCGTTGACCTGCTAAGAAAACCAAAAACAAATATGTTGTGAATTTTTGCCAGTAGCAGCGCTGGAGTTAATTTCTGCATTATGTTGGTAAGGTTGGAAGCGACACTAAGATGTTACGGAGGACTCCAGCAACCTCCAAAACCCCCGAATTCCAGGCTGAGAATTTCCATTACATGTCAGGTCTATTCTACATCTCGTCTGTGGTACAAATAGAAAGCTCATTTCAGCTCATTTCAGCTCATTTCAATTTCAGCCAATTTCAGCTCATTTGTTTGTTTACACTAACTCGTAATGCGCGAGTACAATCTGACACTGCAAGACATTGTTAGAAAAGTATTTGCACGATGAAACATTGTTTTTACGAGACACTTTAATACTCTTTTGTGCATGTAAGTGATTCTTAAGTTTTACAGACGCTTAAGCCAATATGCAAAAGTCTAATAGATTGAAGCGTGAACTTACGCAGTTAATGGAAAATCCACCCGAAGGGATTTGTTGTTATCCAAAAAGCGATAAAATGGATGTGTTATTAGCAACCATCGTTGGGCCGCACGGAACGCCTTATAACGGTGGTGTTTTTGAATTAGAGGTCGAGATACCCGAGAGATATCCTTTCGAACCACCTCGAGTAAAATTCTCAACGCCTGTGTATCATCCTAATATAGATACCAGCGGACGAATATGTTTGGATCTTCTAAAGATGCCTCCGCAGGGAGGATGGAGGCCTACCATTAATTTGAGTAACTTGTTCAATGCCGTGCAAGAATTGTTAGGAAATCCAAACGTAGATGATCCTCTCATGGCGGAGATAGCGGACGAGTATCGTTTTAATAGAGCTGAATTTGAAAGAAAGGCTCAAGAATTTACACATAATTCTCAAAAGAAACGGTAGCTCATTGGTACTCACATGTTCTTGCAATTTACGATGGTTAATTAATTAATCGTTAATCTGTTTGCCCCTTGTGCGTAAGGAATGTTTGCGCTCTAACGTTTTGCCGAATTTTTGTAATAATCAAATAAACTGATGCGCCTTATCGGTTCGATTGATTATTTCGATTTAGAAACACCCCGTCCAAAGCATATCTGAGAATAATGGCGCATTTGGTAGCCCAAATGCTTCCTTCATCTTGAAAAAGAGAAAACATATAGCACTTTATACTTAACAAATTTATTCGTTACATTTATGTTAAATACTGTACATTTATCAATTAGCTATATAATTGCCCAAATGTGGCAAAATAATTTCAAGAAAAGACAAGACATTTATACTTCATTACAATCTATAGAAATCGTCAAACGCATTCGTTTGATGTTTTTGTGTGCCGCAAAGAATTATCCTTCTAAATTTCTTTGTATTGAGATTTTCCTTATCGATACTTCAGTCTACTCCGTAAACATCTCATTGGGATGCAAATTATATGACTACATTCGACATTCTCGAGCTGTACGAACCAAGTCTTATTACAACACGTTTACATTATTAATTTTATTAGACGATAGTTTAGTATTATTATGCACTTGCAGTAAATTATATATATTGCACGTCTACTCAAAATGCTTACAACTCATTTCGAATTACGCAATTTATATAATTCATATAAATTAGGCTTTACAATATTCGCGTGATAATAAATCACTTTAAATAGGACTACTCGTACTAAACAACAAGACATTGGAATCACAAAAGGAAACATACTATTAGTCATTAAAACAAGGAGAAATGTTCCTATATAGTTAATAGACCATCGAATAGTATATATGTATGTACATATATAATGACATATATGCATCATACATAGGTATATGTACTGTGTGAAAATTACAAATTTGTTACCACATATCGTATGCAATGCGTACGCAACACATGCGTATTGTTGAAATGATGAGCCTACTGTCCGTTAGACACGCATCACTTTTATCTGATATCCGAATAAAAAGGTATCTATGGTATTTCTTTTATTTAACGCTGGAAGATCATCTCTCGCTGCTCCAGTAACTCTTCCCAATTACCTCTGTAAAATAAAATGTTATAGATAATTGCTACATAATGTTTCTATGTCTTTTAGGTATAAACATTTACTATACTTTAAAAAACTCGCCTGCACGATTATTCACGGGACTTCGACTGTGGGAGTAACTGCGACTGTAACTTCTACGGCTCCCTCTTCCGTTACGCTCTCTACTGTGACTTCTACTCCTACTTCTCGAGTAACTACGTTCTTTTCCATTACGTCCACCTCTAGGTCGCCACCGATTTCTACCTCCTATAGAAAAAGAAACATAAACGGTTGTAGCGACCGTATGATTTACTTATAGCTACGAAGAACAGACTTTGAGTGCTCGTATATGCCTAATCTTAAGCAAAAGTTTATTTTCCATTTTCATTACGTTGAAAAATATTTTGATACCTCTATGGCGTCCATATGGTCCGGATTTACCATCCGCAAGTTCTAATAACTTTGGGTTTATAACTTGGTTGGCTTCTTTCAAGACTTGAATTAGATCGTTTGCTTTATTGGAATTGTTCGGTGTAAAGAATGTATACGCTGTTCCAGTCTTCTGCCGACGTCCCGTGCGGCCAATCCGATGAACATAATCTTCTGAACAAGAGGGGTAGTCAAAGTTTATAACAAACTTTACATCTTCAACGTCTGAAATGAACAGTGCATATTAATCGATCTTCTTCTCACAATGTAGAATCAATTACAGATATTGGTTATAGGTAGCAGTGTCGCAAAGAATGCATATTACTGCAGTAGTTGCATGTACTATGTTTGAAAACAAAAAATATGCAATCTGTTTTGATTGTTAACACGCTCTCCAAAATGTCTACATACATTAATTTGTAATTTATTCTCTTTAATTATTTAGGAAGATGACCACTTTTTTGTCTGAAAATAGTCACATACAAAATACTTAGCATCAAAAGAAGTATCTATGAGTATGATACAATGTTGCAAATGCAGATACATATATATAAATGTGTGTATAAAAGTGGTGATGATGATGTATAATAAAGGGCAAAATATTTACCTACTTAAATTCTGCAAGAAAAATTATTCAAATAATACGTACACAACTAAACCTATCTTTTATTGTCTTATATGCAAATTGTATCTGTGCAAATTACTTTAATCATGACTAGTAGAAATTTTATTCACTTAACAAAGTATGGATATATATATACACACAAGTTAATAACAATGAATAGTAAATTAAAATGCGAATAAAAAAAATACAAAAATACTCGTGTACTGTAGGATAACAGTAGTTTCCTTTAAAAATAGTCTACATTTTGTAACGTAACATAGTTCGATAATAATGAATAATTATTAGGTACAATTGCTTTATTATCAAATACAAGTAAGATCTTTTTTCAGTTTGCAAATGTATCGACTGAGACATGGTAGTTCTATTCTTATAAGAATTTAAGTATTTGTAGACTTCTTTTACAAAGGAAAATTCGTATGATCTTCAATAATAAACATTTTCTAAAGCACAAACCCATAATTACTAATTCCCTAAACTGTTTGATATGCGGATTATGAAGAACAAAAAATGATAAAGTGACCAAAATCTACCTTATTCTAGTTTATTCCAATTTTATACTTCGTATTTGTATGATCTATTTCCTGAGAGAGCGTTTTGTGAAAAATATTTGTAGTGAAATGTAGACAAATCAGTGTACAATTCTGTTCCCTCTTTCTCGTTGCAAAAGCAATGGCGGAGAAGTTATTACAAGACGTTTGCACACTTGTCTAGACAAATCGAATTTGTATATTCTTTTGGCATGTATTTGAACTTAAAATCTTTTCAAGGAATCTCAATGTTAGATCTCGATACCAGCTAGTTGTAATACTGAAACTGTCATATAAATTTAGTAACTTCTCTAGCATAGCGATATTCGTACAAATTTTTATCACTCTAATATGCATACAGATGTAGTAGTAAACATCGATTAAGTTCTAGACTAGTGCCATTATCAGAATTGATATAAATCTCACCGCGGATAAAGGGTTTACGATAGAACGCGCAAATTCTAGACAGCAGAAGAAGGAACAGAATTGCGTTACTTATAATCCGTTCTCTTACATGTTAGTACGAGGAAGTACAAATGAATGTATATAGTTATTACGAGGATTAGACAGGGTAAAATGGGAGTACGAATAGTTTAGATAGACATAAAAATAGTAATATCTGTTAATTTGACTTTACTATAATACTAAAATTAGGCTGTGTGGGCGAGTGTCGCTAGCAACGTACGGACAGGGCCTGGCTGTTTGCGCTCGCTCCAGCTACAGCCTCCGCCGCTCTGTTGCTACGTGTCACACTTAGAGGCTCTGGCATCTGCTTATCATGCCACCGCCTCATTGGACCGTTGTTGGGTCTGATTAGCTTGAGAGGCCAGCGCAGGGGACTCTATTCTGGCACAACAATGACCTGGCCTGCCCAGATGGCGTACAGCGCAGCGTAGGATTGAGATATCCAGTATGTAGGTAGGTAAAGTGGGTCCCGATTTGGCCCGGACTTGGCCCTTCACGCAATTGACGGATAGAGGCACGCGTCGCAGCCAGCGCAGACAATGCAAACCAGTGCACCACCGAACAAAACAGGCGGCGGGCACCCCCAATATGCTTTGCATTACCCGGCGTGGGCCTGCGCGCAATGTGCCTCTGCAATGCAAACAAACATCCAGCCGCGTTAGCTACATGTCTTTAACAGTCCTTTTTGTTTATTGGCAACTTTTAGTGGAAAAAATAAATATAAATAATATATAAGAGTTAAAAGAGATCACATTGTGTCTTAAATTTGGCTGACACGCATACAACTATGGACTGGGCTTAGGTGTCGATCTTTGACTCATCCTACTTGTTTTTTCTCTTTTTCTTTTCTTTTATATAGCATTTACATTTCCCAAAGTTAAACAACAAGTTACTGAATTCTGTCTGTGTCTTGAATTAAGCAAGTATTTAATTTACAAATGACACTGCATTCCTTGATTTGTATTCAATTTGGCGAATCATTGCACCGCTCGATGTCTTGCAAATGTTTATTTATATGTGAATTGAAAATTTGTAAGGAGTACGTAAGTAGATGTAATTTGTACTATTAATTGATAGATTGCATTATGTATCTGACAATGTGTCGCACTTGTAATAAAATGGTGTTTGCAGGAATTTGTTTCATATAATAATTAAATGACCGTAGTCTTATAGCATGTTCGAAAAAAATGATATCGACTAAGGATATTTACCAGTGTTAAAAGTTGGGTCAGTAAGCGAATGGGTTTGAGAATATCGTACTCTTGCAGAGTTTAATAGTTTGATTCATCATATGCACAAAGCAGCCAAAAAACGATTATAAAACAGAAATTTCAAATTTGATCGTATGTAAATTTAAAGAAATGAATAACAGAATAGATATTGTACAAATCAAACAATGAATCTGTGTCACTGTTTACGCAAATATTACACTGACCAATGAAGTGAAAAATGAGCAACGGTTTAGTAGGTATTAGCAGAAACTTAAATAATTCAGACACAGTAGAGATATTAGATACAAAGTCTAATTTTATCTTTCAAATTGGAATTGAATGTAACAGAAATACAACAATGTATTATATGAATCCTACTCTGTTCATGTGAATAGTATTTACAAAAATTACTGCGATCCACAGCTAATTATGCTTTATCTAATATAAAGATAGATTAAAATGTGCAATATCAATATCATTAACGTTAGGAATGAATTTGTTTACTCACCAAGCCCACGAGCAGCAACATCTGTTGCAACCAGAATTGGTGCTTTTCCTGATCTGAAATCTAACGATAAAATGTATGTGTGAGATCGAACAATAAATATAGATTGAGAACTACAAAGTACAAGGAACGTAAAACTGTATCCATCTTTTATATCGATACCTTGTAAGACCCAATCCCTTTCTTGTTGCGTTTTATCACCATGAATACAAACAGCTGGCCATCCATCCCTCTTCATTTTTCTTGTAATTTCATCTACTCTACGTTTAGTTTCAATAAATACTATAGTTTTATTTTCATTTTCAGCCATTATCTCCTTCAGAAGAGTACTTAGTCTGCAAAACAACGATAGTCAACAACTGTAGTAAATATTACAATTAAGCTAACAGTAGATGAAGTAAGTATCGGATGTTAATTATTGCCGTACGCTATGTGCTATTAACATTATGCCGTCCAGTGGCACCATGTTGGTGCTACGTGTAAATAATTAGACAAGCGCTGGTGGCACCACTGTGTTGCAGCGTTCAAAGCTATCGTACGAACGCCACTATTGCGTGTGTTCTGTTTAAGTAACAATAAGTTACAAACATATCAGTAAGTTCTTTACTTTTATAAAAACTTGTGTCCTTTTATAATGGCAAGCGAAAGAGAAGACACGATTATATGGAATGAGTGCACGGACAGCTTGTCTGATATTCCACTTGAATTTGGGGATTGCGAAGAAATAGAAGACATTACATCTTGAGAAAAAGAAAGTGGAGGAGTATCTTTGGACAATTCTGAAATAGGTACACGTATTTCCCAGATCCTCGAAAAACTGCTGGCGCCGAGCGAAAAAATTTTGATGAAATGTCCAGATGGCATAGTGTTAACATCAAGTAGAAAGCGAACATACTTATTTTCTTTCTCGTAGTCTTGACAGACATCGATTATCTGCAAAATGTTGTGATTGGCTGCAAGCTGTAAGGATCCAACGTTGATTTGGGCGTAGTCTTTAAGGAAATCTTCGGCTAAATTCTTCACTTCTTTGGGCCACGTCGCCGACCACATTAACGTCTGTCTGTCCGGCCTGATTTGTTCTATGATTTTTTTAATCTGCGGCTCAAATCCCATGTCTAACATACGATCCGCTTCGTCTAATACTAGGTATGTACACCTTTTCAAGTTAGTCCTTCCCGATTCGAGAAAGTCCAACAATCTTCCTGGCGTGGCTATAACTATTTCCACACCACCGTCGAGATCTCTTGCCTGCGCGCCTTTCGGCGCACCGCCATACAAACAGGTATTTCTTATACCGGACGAATGACCAAAATCATCTGCGACTTGTTGTATTTGCTGAGCCAACTCTCGCGTAGGGGCCAACACCAATGCAATCGGTCCATCCTTACGACCCAATTTAAGTTGACTGTTGATGTGCACAATAGCGGGTAAAATATACGACAGGGTCTTCCCCGAACCAGTTGATGCAATTCCGACCATATCTCGGCCACTCAATGCAATAGGCCAGCCTTGTGCTTGTATGGACGTCGGTTCGCTGAAACCTTGTCTTCTGCAAACACAAACACAATTAGTATACGAGAAAAAAGCTGATATATTGGGTTGTCGGAGAAGTCATGACGGATTTTTGCAGCGGATGGCGTTATCCATATTTTTAAGTCAGAAGCGGTGTCGCAATCGGCATAAGTGTTATATATTTTGACAGATAACAGTTTAAGCTCCATTTGAAAAGAAAAATTATTTGATTTTGATCACGTACTTCAGTTTTTACATTGATTTGAAAATGGAAGACCGGCACTGTGCATTGTCGCCATATTTTCCTTTTTTACTTTCACGAAGGAAAGAACGCAAGACAGGCTTGTGAAAAACTGCGTGAAGTTTATGGTGACAATGCTCCGCAAGAGCGTCAGTGTCAGAGATGGTTCTCCAAATTTTGTGCTGGTGGTTTTAACGTAAACTATGCTTCTCGCAGTGGAAGGCCTGTTGAAGCTGATGAGGATAAAATAAAGGCACCGATTGAAGCAAATCCACATTCGACCACACGCGACGTAGCAGAGATGCTTAACATTCATCACTCAACCGTGTCCGCAACTTTCTCGTAGTATTAATAAATGCGTCTTCAAAGTTACACAAAAATGCGTCATGACTTTTCTGGCAACCCGATATTAACCCTTTGCACTCGAGGCCTTCTTCACATGAATGAACCAGCGATTCGAAACGTTCCGCAGCATATTTGGCGAATTTTTTACCTCTAACTTAAAACGATCGTTTTTCAAAGATACTAAACACAGATAATCACTGCCGCGCATCGAATTTTCGTATCGAACCAATCGGCGAGCGAGAGTCACCTCTCGAGTTGCGGCATCGAATCACGTGGCGAGTGCGAGTCACCTCTCGAGCGCAAAGGATTAAGCAGAAAGAAAGTTCAAATTCGAATCGTTCAACAATTCGTTCGAAGATCTCGTTCTCTTACTTAATCTCTTTTAATACGTAGTCCGGAAAACCAGTCTCCTCGAAGGTAAACACAGGGTTCGGTATAGTCTTTCCTTTTAAGGTAATCTCCTTTTCGCTTCTGTACTGTTCCACGACTCGTGGATCACGATTCTTGACCGCGTCGTGCGGTATATAAAAGTCCTTTTTAAACGGTTCCAAACGGCTGAGATCCCACCGAGGTTTCCTTAAGTTCGCGCCGGGTTGACCGCGTCCACTACGATTACTGCTGCCACGATCTCGTCCCGCGCTTCCGCCCCAACTTCTTCTGTCCCTTGGAGATCTACTTCGAGAACGACTTCTGGATCTACGCCTCCTGTCTCTCTCGCGACTACGACTGAAACAATTTGCAAACATTAATAATATGGATCCTTTTGCGTCTGTAATTAGCACGTACTCCATTTAGATAAAAATTTCAATGTGGTTCGACGTGTGTTTTACAAATCGAAAGTAGTAAGTATTTTTGTCATAATAATGTCGGTAATGATAATAAGATAGTTACATTGGCATAGGTTCATGTTATTAAATGAAGATTGAGAGGTTATGTACATATGTATGTATACATACACGTATGTACCATATATAGTCACAAGCTTTGGAGAATGCTACTTTATGATAATACACAGTCTTTGGTTGTACTGAATGTGAAACGACGGTCTCACTTTTATAATTAGAACAATTAATACCCACGCATTTGTATTACGAGGCTAACAACTCTGCTACAATTCTAGCCATCGAATTAAACTCACCTTCTGTAGCGGCCCATACTCAAATTCTCCTCGCGTGATCACGTCTTCTTGTCAGTGGTAACTTCTAGGAGGCAGAAAGGATCGGAGAATATTCATATGGAAGCTTTGTGATCAATAGTCAACTAAGTGTCCGAAAAGGAAGCGATTCTTTCAACCCACTGCAACCCACTTCTCTTACGGGCATTATCCGCCTGCTATACCATTTTCTAACTGGATTACACAAGTGAGTTCGGAAATTATATTCGCGCGGTCTCGACCAATGGTCGTTCGAAAACGTGCCTTAGATGGAGAAGGTATTTTCTTTTCACTGTTGTGATTGGATCGTATCACTTCAAAAGTAAACAAGAATCTGATTGGATTACTTGAAGTAGACGTGAATACGATTGGACGAGTTGAACTGATTTCACTTCACAATGTAAATGCGACTGTGCAATGTAATGCGGCTTTAAACATCGATTGTCACGTGACAGTGCAATTTGATTACTGCGCATGCGCGAACTGATGCGCGCGCAATATCTTCGAAAACAGTGCGCAAAGGATATTTATAATATACTATTCGAGCAGGTATTTCCTTTTCACTGTTGCGATTGGATCACATCACTTCAGATGTAAACAAGAATCTGATTGGTTTACTTGAAGTAGACGTGAATATGATTGGACGAGTTGAACTGAACTGATCTGAATATTTCTTTTTACAATGAAAACGCGATTGTGCAACGTGATGCGACCTTAACACTAGATTGCCCGAAACCAGTCAATTTGATTGGTTTAAATGGGAAATCGTGTTTATAAAAAATGTTCGGGCAATCTAGTGTACCTCGATTGTCACGTGATAGTGCAACTCGGTTACTGCGCATGCGCGAACTGATGCGCGCGCAATATCTTCGAAAACAGTGCGCAAAGGATATTTAAAATATACTATTCGAAAGCGAATAAGAAAACGGGGAATATTCAAAGAAAGTAATAAAATAGTACATGAACTAAAAGTAATGATAGAGTAGGTGAAATTTCACGCTATAATAAATAAGGTATCTCAAACCTTTTATTTACATCTTCGAACTGCTCGAAAAATACAATTGCTTCGATGCTCCAACTACCGAGCAATTATTCATTATTAATACAGGGCACTTGGAACGATCGTCTATTTCTTAATTACACTTACGATCCCACTTTCGTTGCCGTAACACCAGGAAAATCAACAATGGAAAATAAATGCTTAGATTCGTATTCATTTACAAGCAGCTACTGACAGTTTCACGTGAATTTGCTTGGCACGACATTTGTCCGCCACGTATAAAGTGTCTTCGAGAATAGTAACACGAAGTGGATGTAAATTCTTATCCGTCTGCGCGTTAATTTATCCCTTTTAGTGGATTCACCTGAAAATAGAAACAAAAGTCTATTAAACCAAATTGTCTGAGAATAATGCAAATAAGACATGCAAGGTATATATGTTCTATCAAATAATACTGTAAACACTTGTACCTTTGAGCACAGATTTGTTTGAAAATATTGTTTTGAGTTTGGAACAGTTTCAATTTCCTCGAATTAAATTCGTGATTCGTAATTGAGGTAAAATAAGAGCATGACGCTCTGATGAATGTATCCAAAGTGTAAAGCAAATGAAATTACAATGTGTTGGTATAATTACCGGTGTCTATGAAGAATTCGATAAAACTTCCTTTTTTCTTTTTACTCGTCTTTTCAATCTACACCAGTCGGAATAATTAATCACGAGTGCGCTTTTGATTTGAATCGCAATTGCGCCATAACTCGTAGATAAGAATTTATGGCGCCGTTACGAAGATCAACGGACCGGTAAGAATTTATCAACGCTGATACAGCGATTGGCTTCTATCACGTTACTTACATGTGCACTGTAATCCACATTTACTCTTACAACACATTACAAATTTCGATTTTGCGACGTATTCGAGACTCAACAATTTGCTTATCGTTCACGATACACGCGTACGTGTGGATAAAAGTAGAATGGAGAATTTCAACTGTACTTTCCCACCACTTGTGAAATTCTACGATAAAAATAAACGTCTCGAGATAAAACATTAACTTCTTGTCCTGATTATATGCTCTACTTTTCGATTTTCTTTTCTCTTTTTTAATTTTCTTTAAACGTTCTCGAGCGAGTCACGATAGAAAAAAAAAAACATAATAAAAACAATAATTCGTTTGAAACGTCGAGAGAATTATTTTGTTTATCAAGTACACACCTAACGATGCCGTTGAGACTTTGTAGGCCAATCGATCGTCTACGTCGGCCTCTGCAACAATAAGAAACTCGTGAGAATTATCTGTGGCACAGTGAACCTCGATGGTGAGTCGTTCTTTTTGGTAAATGAGTGTTGTGTTACTTACATCTTAGTTGTGTCTATGTGTATACTACCACGAAGGGGTCTGCAGAGCTTCGAGAGGGCTAAGAGTGTTTCCAGTTCGGCCAGTTTCTGATCGGAGAGCCGTTTCGTGCGACTGTAACACGTTAGATTTAACAAATTAAGAAGTCTGTGTAATTTCAAGAATTTTTTTGTTTTTGTTATCAATGAGTGTAGTGGTCTTTACCTCTTGATAATTTTTAGAATGAATACAATCTTATGGAACTCGACTGAATAGAACGTGGAATTTGTTTAAATTGAGGAATTCTTTTTTGTTATCAATGAGTGTAGTGGTCTTTACCTCTTGATAATTTTTAGAATGAATAAAATCTTATGGAACTCGACTGAATAGAACGTGGAATTTGTTTAAATTGAGGAATTCTTGTCATTTCTATTATTTTTACTTTCAGGAGGAAAATACTGATGCCAAATGGCCAAGATTTTTGTATTAAAAATAATCGTATTGATTTTTTGGAAGGATCTCGTCTTCCTGATTAAGGCAAAATTGAGGAATTATTTTCATTTTTATTTTTACTTTTTTTTTTTTTTTTTTTTATCGAAGAGTATTAAGTACTGATGAATTTATGGCACAAATTTGTAGGAGAGGTATGATTCGAATGTTTGTCGAGTACTCACGTTTTTCCAAGATTTTCAAATTCGGTTGTCTGCTGCTTCGCATCCTCGTTTCCAAAATTGTCCAAGATTTCCGGAGGACTCGATTCTCCTTTCAAATTCTCCCAGAGTGACGTTGGTCTGTGGACAAAGAGTTAAAAGTTTGAAGACTCTTACAGTGAGAAGCAATTTTATTGAAACATCCAAATGTGTAAGAAAAAATCGACCGGATGGTATGTAAAATTTTGTGCTGATGCAATAATTGCAAGTGCGCGCGTCAGGATGAAAATGCTGATGCCAACTGTCCATAGACACGTGGCCAAGATTTTTGTATTAAAAATAATCGAGTGAAATTTGATTTTGTTGGAAGGATCTCGCGTCTTCCTGATTAAGGCAATATACATTAGATTATAAATTGTTCCAAATCAATTACACAAATTATTTTTCCTGTGACACCACGATCACTGGTGGTTTTTTTTCGAGAAAAATCATTAAAAAAAATGAACGTACTAACCACAATTTACAGCACTTTAAAATACCATATATTACCAAAAAAAAAGAAAACACAAAGAAAATGCAAATTGTGATTGTTCCACAAACAATTCATGGAAAATCCAAGAGACATTGAAAAACACTTTGACTCTCACGATGGTCACTGGTGACCTCCAGAAAAGTCATTAAAAGAATGATTACACTGACCATAATTTACAGTACTTTAAAAGACCATATATTAACAAAAAAAAAAATACAAATTGTGATTGCTCCACGAACAATCCATGGAAAATTCAACATACGTTAAAAAACACTGACTCTCACGATAGTCACTGATGACTCAAAAAAAAAATCTTAAAATAATGTTTATACTAATCACAATTTACAGCACTTTAAAATACCATATATTAACAACAACACAAAAGAAAATACAAAGAAAATGCAAATTGTGATTGTTCCACAAACAATTCATGGAAAATCCAAGAGACATTGAAAAACACTTCGACTCTCACGATGGTTACTGGTCACCTCCAGAAAAATCATTAAAAGAATGATTACACTAACCACAATTTACAGCACTTTAAAATACCATATATTAACAGCAACACAAAAGAAAACACAAAGAAAATGCAAATTGTGATTGTTCCACGAACAATCCATGGAAAATCCAAGATACATTAATAAACACTTTGACTCTCACGATGGTTACTGGTGACTACAAAAAAAATCATTAAAATAATGATTATACTAATCACAATTTACAGCACTATATGAGATTATACATTAACAACAACAAAAATACAAACTGTGGCGCCACGAAAGATCAGAGTGTCAGTCAAAGTGTTAAAGAAAATAATTCAAATTAATTTACCTGCTATTGTATCTCGGATAACAATTAGCAACGACGAGCAACGACACCACCGTAAATATTATGGCCACGTTTGTAAACTGCATTTCTCACGAGATATCGAGATCAAGCACGATTAATCGAATTAACGAGAGAACAGTAATATAAAAGGAATCCTCTGAGACTGAGGGTTCAGATAGTACGAGAATAATTATCGTGGTATATCGGACGATCTTACGAGTATTCGACGTTCTTTGGACTGTGTAACTTTACATGACAAGGCAACGATTTATATTCCGTGGGACGGATTGGTCCCCACCAATCGAGTTTCGCGCGTTGACGTCACTGCTACACCCCTCTTTTTATCGTACTTTAGTACAGTCTCCGTTTTTTTTCCTTCCTTTTCTCTCTTCCACACGGATTTTTATTATTATTCACTCCTACTCCTGTTAGCATCTTCGGCCACGAGCCGGTTCTCCGATAACATGCGATCTGCATCGTAATTGATTTTCGGTAGTTGCGCTTTAAATTCGATAATTCCACGAGGTCTTGAGAAACTGCGCAATTCAAGGACACGTGCGCCAGAATTATGTATGATTTTTTATACTTTTCTTGCTCATTTCTTACACGTGAATCGTGAAGAGTTTTAAATTGGAGAGTTTAGAAAATTTCGAAATTTTCTTTCAATAAACATAAATTTCTTTTCAGAAAAACTCAGACATTTTCTAAATCCTCGAAAATGAATCGTTATTTCATATAGTAATTAGTTAAAGCGTGTATTATTTGGATAGTTTATTTTGATAAAAGTGTAAGTGAATTTTTTTTTAATTTGCGATTGACTTTTCTTGCTCATTTCTTACACGTGAATCGTCAAGAGCTTTGAATTGGATAGTTCAGAAAGTTTCAAAATTTTCTTTCAACAAATATACATTTCTTTTCAGAAAAACTCAGACATTTTCTAAATCCTCGAAAATGAATCGTTATTTAATATAGTAATTAGTTAAAGCGTGTATTATTTGGATAGTTTATTTTGAAAAAAGTGTAAGTGAATTTTTTTTTAATTTGTGATTAACTTAGTGGAGACTTTTTATTTATAACTAGTTTATTTCTTTTTTTTTTTTAATGGATTTAAACCAATTTCAAAATAAACGGTCTAATTGATAAATAGGTTTATGGAATTATTTTCGTAAACAGAATTTGTCAGTTAAGTATCTTCCTTATAAACATTTTTGTCATTTAAATTATGAGACTGCAGGAGTGTCTTTAAATAATCGATGAAGTTTACTGATATTGAAAAGTGAAGGTCCTTTGGTGACAGAAAATTTCACTATTGTTCAAAGAATCCTCGGAAATTGTTCTTTGAAAATTGCAAAAATTTACATTTTTACCGAGGTGAAAAGAGTGTTCGTGCTATCACGCGTGAGAACGAGAATTCGCGTGGAGAGGAAAGATTATTAATTTTGTTTAATTTTGTATTTTGTAATCGTTGGTAGTGAGACGCTCGTAGGCAGCACGAAACGTCGCGTACGGCCACGAGTTTCACGAGGAGCGGAAGAATAAACTTTTGACCCCGTAAAAAAGTACTTCCACTACATGGATAGGAAGAGATAATGTAATTATGTACTCACATCCGATAATTGTGACATGACACGGCCGTACTCGAGAGTGTCAGTTTAATTAACGAGGTCAATAACAAGGATATTTATAGGTCGATTATTATATGAATATTTGGAGATCGCGCGTTTATCGAAACTTATTTGCCAATAAGACGCGCCAATGACAATACGTGTAATCGAGCTTACACGTTTCCACTGGTGTCGTACGAGCTCGTGTGATATTTTTGGAATTTTTTTTATCTTTCTAGAAGAAATTCCTCGAGACTTTTGCCAAAGATGAGTACGAGAAGATTTAAAATTGTGTGTGTGTGTTTGAAGAATTGTTTATTGGAAATTCAAGAGGCTCGTTAATAAAGTAAATGAAAGATTCTTGAACATTTTTCTGGTTCATTTATCGTGTACCGTGGATGTTTTAAGCATGTTAGAATTTACGGAGACGGTAATAGGGAATTGTTTGTAATGTGTCGGTACGAGGAAAGTTGAAACAGGGTGAAAAAGGTGTTTGGTATTATAGGTTTAACAGTATTTCTATCATGATTGGTGCGATGATTGATTTTAAAATTTCGATTGGAATTTTTTATATACTACGTAATTGCGTTGCATTTAAATTTCACGATTTTTTCTGAAATATTGAAAAATGTATGTATAATGAAATATTGTATGTATAAATGATCATTGTAAATGACCGTCTTTAAAATTTCAATTCGAATTTCCTATATACAACATAATTACATCAATTTTAAATTTCAGAAGTTTTCCTAAAATATTGAAAAATGTATAATAGGTGTATTTTAGGAAAAGTGAAATTTAAAGACGATTTTTTTTGAAATTTGAAATTTCAATTCGAATTTCCTATATACTACGTAATTGCATTGCATTTAATTTCACGACTTTTTCTAAAATAATGAAAAATGTATGATAGGTATATTTTAGGAAAAGTGAAATTAAAAGACAATGCAATTATTGTTGTAAATGATCGTTTTTAAAATTTCAATTCGAATTTTCTATACATTATACAACATAATTACATTGCATTTAAATTTCACAAGTTTTCCTAAAATATCGAAAAATGTATGATAGGTATATATGAGGAAAAGTGAGATTTAAAGGCAATGCAATTATTGTTGTAAATAACCGTTTTTAAAATTTCAATTCGAATTTCCTATACATTATACAACATAATTACATTGCATTTAAATTTCACAAGTTTTCTTAAAATATTGAAAAATGTATGATAGGTATATTTTAGGAAAAGTCGTGAAATTTAAAGCCCATGCAATTACGTTGTACACAAGAAATTCTAATCGAAATTTTGAAAACGATCATTTGATCGGTCGGTAGAAACAGTGTTAAACGAATTATTAATAATTAACGGATATTACGTATTGAGTAAGCGTTTCATGGTTCCGGCCAATCACAGTGGAGGTGGACCTAAGCTAAAACCGACCTCACGCAACGTCGATTAAAATTGCGCAAATCAGATTGCGCAATCTGAATATTTGTATAACAATGTCGTATCTATCTACAGAGTTTAATAAAGCAGCTCAAACGAGCCGTCAGGCAGCAGAAATTTATCCACCAATTAAATCGAGATCTTCTCTCACAAAAATTCGTGGTAGGTACCACTGTGCAGATAAGAAATAGAGACGATTTTTCTGATGAAATTTTTTCTGTCGTTAAACGAGGTGACACGACTATCGCGTGACCGAAAGACGAGAATTGCAAGAGCACGTGCCGAGAGCAAATGAATTTTAACGCAATTTAGAAATTCTGTAACAACTGCGTGGACTTATAGAAAATACTTGAATCACACTTTCTCGATTTACCACGTTCCTTAATTTCATCCACATTGATGTATTTTTTTTTTAACACTAGATTTAAAGGATTCTTCTTATAAGCACAATCTCTCGTTTAAACTCATCAAATTGACAGCTTTTCGTAAACCTAGTGTTAATAAAAGATACATATATCTTTAGATTTAGATATTTTAGATTACAATTGAATTATCATACTCAATAATTATATACATACACGAATATATATACTGTTTATTTTGAAAATCCTGTAAGTCCATTTAAAAAAAAGAAATTGACTAGTTATAAATAAAGAATTTACACTACACGAATCGTAATTTATGTGATATCTCATTTTTTTAAAAACATAGACTTGCACTACTTTCAAAATAAACGGTCCTATGTATAAATATTGACTGTGAGAATATTGTACATATATAGTCGTATACGTATATAATTATTGATTATGAGAATTCAATTGTAATCTAAAATATCTCATTAATGAGAGACCGTCGAGAATCACCGTTCCTCAGTCACAGTTGGCCTTTCTTTACTTTCGTACTCCTTGTCCGATCGCCAGTAGTGCAGACCTGTATTTGGTCAGACAGGCACGTAACCTGTTCAACATCGGCCCTACAATATCTACCTGTACTTACACGACTTGTAAAAAATATTCACAAGACAATCAAATCTACTTACACAATCTGATCGGAGTATTAGAAACAATTATAGAAATATTAAATTCTAACTAACAAATATACGCACAGGTGGCTTTCTTTAGTCGATTTCTTTTTTCACAATTCTCCAATAGTATTTCCAACGTAATAACGAATTAAGTTCAGAAGCTGTTATCAGAACGAACACGTCGAGAAGTGAATTCTTGTAACGACGAAGA
Organism: Tiphia femorata; assembly: GCA_944319695.1. Classification (NCBI taxonomy): domain Eukaryota; kingdom Metazoa; phylum Arthropoda; class Insecta; order Hymenoptera; family Tiphiidae; genus Tiphia; species Tiphia femorata. The sequence goes on from OX090899.1 coordinate 8,761,726, forward strand.
AACGTGGAGAACATTGCCACGAAATCGGTGAATCGTGAATTCCACGTTTACCGACCAAGCAGATCGATTTCTCGTGACTTCTCTAGAGGGAGCTGAAAGTCGCGTTTTTAATTACCGCGGGATTATTAAATGTCGAAGCTTCAAGACCAATGCAGCAATTAAACCTGTTTTTATTATGCTGTTCATTTTATGTGCGATTTTTCTATTTACCTCATAAAGAAAGTTTATTTTTTTTTAAGTATGCTGTAAACGGAAAACTTACGAAATTACACGATATTTTCGGCTGAACTTCCGTATCCGACCCTTGTCCGATCTTAATGCAATTTTACAGGTAAGTAGCATTTACTAAATCCAGTCGAACGCCACAAGTGCGAATTTAAGGAAACGCCTGGTTTTCGAGATATCGAATTTTTAATTACGTTTAATTTCTTAGATTTTTACGTAAAAAAGGAGACTAAAATTCAAAAATATTTTGCTGAAATGTTTTATTTCATTAATATCTTGCAAGATTATAAATACTAATTTATCAAAGTATCATTAGAATACATATCAAAAACAAGAAATATAGAAAAGAATTTTATGTTTTTTTTGGTAATTATTCACTTATGGGGAGCCACCTCGGATTTCAATGTCCTTCACATATGTTATCAAGATCATCACCGTGAGTAATGTTGCAAAGGTTTTAAGCTTCGCTCGTCGTTTATTAAAAAGTTATAAACAGAAAAAGTTTTTCCAGAAATAACTTTTTCCTCTGACAAAATTGCCGGTTTCGTCTCCAAAAAAAGATCTTCAATGTTAAAGTTGAAATATAAATGTGATAAATAGAGATTGATCTAACCAGAAAGGCCTACCACGCTCTCAAGTTTAAATTATTTTTTTATTACGCGTCCGTGTCTAACCATTGCACCTGCCTAACCTGACATTTTGTGAAATTTCAGGTCTTCCTCTTACGTAAAAATTTCAAAAATTCTTGATTTAAATATGCAATTTTTAAATTTAATATCTCGGAAACCAGACGTTTTCTTAAATTCGCACTTATGGCGTTCGACTGCATTTAGTAAGTGCTACGTACCAGTAAAATTTTATTAACACATTAGTACCAATGTTCCCATTTGGGACTACTAAAATTTTATCGATCTTTGATGTGTTTATTATTGAGTATATTTTGTAAAAAATATATTTAACCCTAAAAGAGACTAAAGTTCAAAAATCTTTTGCTGAAATGTTTTATTTTATTAATATCTTGCAAGATAATAAATACTAATTTATCAAAGTATCATTAGAATACATATTAAAAACAAGAAATATAGAAAAGAATTTTATGTTTTTTTGCTAATTATTCATTTATGGGGAGCCACCTCGGATTTCAGTGTTCTTCACATATGTTATCAAGACCGTGACTAATGTTTAAGCTTCGCTCGTCGTTTATTAAAAAGTTATAAACAGAAAAAGTTTTTCCAGAAATAACTTTTTCCTCTGACAAAATTTGCCGGTTTCCTCTCCAAAAAAAGATCTTCAATGTTAAAGTTGAAATATAAATGTGATAAATGGAGATTGATCTAACCAGAAAGGCCTATCACGCTCTCAAGTTTAAATTATTTTTTTATTACGCGTCCGTGTCTAACCATTGCACCTGCCTAACCTGACATTTTCTGGAATTCCAGTCTTGCTCTTACGTAAAAATTTCAAAAATTCTTGATTTAATTATGCAATTTTAAAATTTAATATCTCGGAAAGCAAGCGTTTTCTTAAATTTGCACTTATGGCGTTCGACTGCAATTAGTTACGTGCTATGTACCGGTAAAATTTTATTAACCAGTTAACTCTGAAATTTTCTTTTTCGAGTTTTAATTTTTAGTCTTTATATCGAATGGTAAGTTGCTTTTATTGTTCACGATCAAAAATATAAAAAGTTTGGATTGACGTGTATACACGTCGAAAGCACTTAACTGGTTAAGATCGGACGAGGATGGGACACGGAAGTCTTACCGTACCCTTTACTATTGAATTTACTTCAAAAGATTTTTAAATTTGAAACAGATTGAATATCCACGAATTAAACTCGTGATTCGTCACTCAAGCAAAACAAGGGCGCAACGACGAGTCTCAGTTGCGAAATGTACTCTCAAGAGGTTAATTCGATAAATGTACAGTTAAATATAGGAGTTGGGATTTGCGCGTACTCAAACAACAATTAATTCTGTTTGCTTCTCGGTGCACACCGTTTCACATTTGTGAAATTTCAGGTCTTCCTCTTACGTAAAAATTTCAAAAATTCTTGATTTAATTATGCAATTTTAAAAATTAATATCTCGGAAACCAGACCTTTCCTTAAATTCGCACTTATGGCGTTCGACTGCATTTAGTAAGTGCTACGTACCAGTAAAATTTTATTAACACATCAAGTACCAATGCTCCCATTTGGGACTACTGAAATTTTATCGATCTTTGATGTGTTTGTTATTACGTATATTTTGTAAAAAATATACATATTTAACCTCATAGAAAAAACTTGGTACTTAATGGATTATGATTGGACGAGGGTCGCATATACGAAAAAGTCTTACCATATTTTCTTTTACGCACTCTCTATCTCTCCACAAAAAAACAAATTTGACTGTACAATTGTACAATCGACTTCGAAGAGGATGAAAAAGAACGTTGGAAAAAGAAAGCCACCAGAAAGCAATACAAACATCAAAATGTCTCCGGTTGGTTAGATTGTTTATTGCAATTCGCAGTCGTCTACATAAATTAACGAATGGCCGGATCTGCCTGCCTTCGTCGATAGAATAACTTAATTAGAATGCACCTCTAGGTCAAATCTTAAAAAAAGGAAATTAAAATAATAGTCACCCTCTGTCCATCTCCATTCGCGCGGAGATTCGTTTGACCGTAGAAATAAATAAATAAATAAATACTGGAAATTACTATTCCGCCGTATACAATCGTCGACGATGAATAATACAGTTCCGTATTTACGGACAAGATATGACAACAACCAAAAAAAAAAAAAAACAGAAAAGAAAAATTAAAAAAGATAGAAAATGAAATACGAATGGCTCGTGCACGACATACACTATACATACGAGAATACTAAAAACTATTTACTAGCTTACAAACGAAAGGAAAAGCGATGATGTCTTCATCATCGTGAGAAGACTTTCCACGTAGAATACTATAATTTTCAAGCACCGTGAAAATTCACTGTTGTTCAGTCGTCTTGATTCTGTATAATTACAATGATGTAAAACAAAATGACAAAATGCTTTGACAAAATATGTACCACCAAATTACAAGAATCGTACGAGTGAATGAGAAGATAAATCTTCTCGGTGCTTCGACAAGCACTTTATAGTAGCTTACACTTCTACGAAAGGCTTTTGCTACTTGGCCCTCTTCTACGAATGTTAAATCGGTGAAATAAATAGCGGAACTTCGAGATGAAGTATAAATATAGGCGATGTCGCGAGAGAACAGGAATGTACGAGCTTGGCTATTTCGTTAGAATGAAAATACTTCGTGGAATTCCTCTGACCAGCTAATAGCACCGTGTAACTGTTTTCTCGGGTCCACTGAGGGGAAAATTGAAAATCTCGTGGCAAGAGGGAGTTCTTGCGTCGTCGTTCAGGAATTTTGTGGAGATAAAAAAAGAGAGCTGTTCTGCAAAATTAAGTTCTTCTCTTGTAAACGATCCAAATCGTGTATTGTAGAATGTGAAATTTATTTTTTGCGTTTTTCGTTCATCGAGAATGGTTTGCAGATGTGGAAAAATCAGTATTCTCTTTTTTTTAAGACTTAAGTCGCGCATGCAAATTCTTCATCATGCGCTTCTTCTCAATCTCCAAAAGTATGCAAATCTGGAAGATCAATTTTTCCCTCGCTTTTTTGCCGCCAGTTTTTCAATTTCAAACGCACGATGATATTGTCCATCGAAGGAGGTTAGTGAGATTGGAAGTGACACGTGAGCAACACGAGCACTGTTGTTAACACTAGAATTATTGAGTCTGTCAAAATGAGTGGTCAACAAAACAAGTTTCCTTATGAAAAAAGAAACTAGTAACTCTAATGATAAAATAAGCACTCTCTTTGTCAAAATGACTGACCAACAATAGAAGTTTCCATATGAAAAAAGAAACTAGTAACTCTAATGATAAAATAAACACTCTCTTTGTTAAAAAGACTGACCAACAATAGAAGTTTACATATCAACAAAAAAATTGGTAGTTCTAATATTAACAATAAATTTTTGTGAAAAGTGTATGCATCCATTAATTTTGATTAATCGGTACTTCTAGTGTTAATAATCTCAAGATTCGCAACAAATTCCCAATGGACCCTAGAGGTACAGATTCGTTAGTTATTTAAAAATTAAGAAAACATCGTCTAGGGGCGCTTCTCGAGGACGGTAAAAACTTAAACAGATTGGGACGGTTGGGATGCCGAGGCGCGCGTTGCGCGCAATAAATAATAGCTACCACTACTTATTAAAATCACTAAGAATAAATAAAAGCTACGACTACTAATTAAAATCACTAAAAATAAATAAAAGCTACGACTACTAATTAAAATAACTAAGAATAAATAAAAGCTACCACTACTGATTAAAATCACTAAGAATAAATAATAACTACCACTACTGATTAAAATCACTAAGAATAAATAATAACTACCACTACAAATCGAAATAACTAAGAATAAATAATAAATAACGCGTTTCCAAGTGACACACGGCAGATATCGTCCAAGATAGAATTTATCCACGCAGACCCACCACCGCAAACAAACGATTCGATTATCCGAGAGACACGCGCGCGCTCACACATTAACGTAACACAAGATCCTACTATGGAATACTTAAAGTAACGAGAACACAGTTGAAATTGCGACTTGGTTTTCACGTAGCATCTGCAGAATTTTTCCATACGACAAGGCGTGCGACATCAATTTCAATTTCATCTTCCTCCTCCGTTTCACTTTCTTCCTTTCTTATTTCTTTTTTCTTCAAAGCGTTGTTATAATCTTGACGCACTGCATCGTCCCCTTCCTTTCTTTTCTCTTTCGTCCTTTTTTTCTTATTCTCGTTGTTGTTCTTTATCTTCATCTTCTTCTTCTTCTCACGCCACAAGCCGAGACACCACGTCCCTGGCATTCACCAGCCAATTACTCATGCCGTGTATAGTCGCAAGTTCATTAAAGCGAGTTTAAGCTCGGAAGGAGGACGGGTCCGTAATACTGTTCAGGTGATTTGGGGTCGAGAAAAGGAGAGAGAACGAGAATGTGTGTGTGTGTGTGTGTGTGTGTGTGTGTGTGTGTGTGTGTGTGTGTGTGTGTGAGTGAGTGAGAGAGAGAGACGCACTGAAAGATGGTCGTGCTGAGACGAGTGAGAAATGAAACGTTTCTTGCTGGACGAGAACGAGAGAAATTTGCAGTCCGATCCTTTTTTCTTTCTTTCGTTCTTTCTCGTCTCTCCTCGTCTCTTTCACGTTTTGTACTTTCGAGATCTCTCCTTGAGATGTGATCCTTATTCCTTTTTCCTTTCTGCTTTATCGATCCTTGTCAAAGGACCTTCTCAAAGGTCCTGAAATAAAATACACTTCTGCTTTTTTCCTTCTTCTTTTCTTCTTGTTCTTCTCTCTCTCTCTTGATTTCTTTGTACTTTTAAGATTTTCTCCTTCCGATTTTCCTCGACCCTCACCCTCTTCCACAAAAGTCGAGACAGAAATGTTGCTGGGTGTGTGAGAGATAGAGAGTGAAATTAAATGTTGCTGGACGAGAGCTAGAGAAATTTGCAGCCTGATCCCTTTTTTATTGTTTCTCTCGCTGTTTCTTCTCTCTTCTCTCCTCTTTTTCGCTTTGTACTTTCCATCTCTCACCTGCACGTCCCTCGACTCTCGCCTCCTGATTGATGTATCTCGAAGGAGAAATTACATTATCGGATAATCGTTGTTGACTATTCCTTGTCGATTGGCCAACTTCTCCTGTAACATGCAAACGAATGATTATGAGATTAGATTATTAATCGAATGCCCGTGAATTTAATTAATCAGATTGTTCATCGATTTTCCATGGATTGTCCGTGGAGCAATCACAATTTGCATTTTCTTTGTGTTTTTTTGTTGTTGTTAATATATGATATTTTAAAGTGCTGTAAATTGTGATTGGTATAATAATTATTTTAATGATTTTTCTGGAGGTGACTAGTAACCATCGTGACAGTGAAAGTGTTTTTTAATATCTCTTGGATTTTCCATGGATTGTCCGTGGAGCAATCACAATTTGCATTTTCTTTGTGTTTTTTGTTGTTGTTGTTAATGTATGATATTTTAAACTGCTGTAAATTGTGGTTGGTATAATAATTTTTTTAATGATTTTTCTGGAGGTGACTAGTAACCATCGTGACAGTGAAAGTGTTTTTTAATATCTCTTGGATTTTCCATGGATTGTCCGTGGAGCAATCACAATTTGCATTTTCTTTGTGTTTTTTGTTGTTGTTGTTAATGTATGATATTTTAAACTGCTGTAAATTGTGGTTGGTATAATAATTTTGTTAATGATTTTTCTGGAGGTCACCAGTAACCATCGTGACAGTGAAAGTGTTTTTTAATATCTCTTGGATTTTCCATGGATTGTCCGTGGAGCAATCACAATTTGCATTTTCTTTGTGTTTTTTGTTGTTGTTGTTAATGTATGATATTTTAAACTGCTGTAAATTGTGGTTGGTATAATAATTTTGTTAATGATTTTTCTGGAGGTGACTAGTAACCATCGTGACAGTGAAAGTGTTTTTTAATATCTCTTGGATTTTCCATGGATTGTCCGTGGAGCAATCACAGTTTGCATTCTTTTTTGTATTTTTTTTTTTTTGTTAATGTATGATATTTTAAAGTGCTGTAAATTGTGGGTGGTATAATAATTTTTTAACGATTTTTCTGGAGGTCACCGGTGACCGCAGTGTTACAGGAAAAATAATTTGTGGTTACATATGACCATCGTGGCAGTCAAAGTGTCAATGCTTAAAAGGAAGATTTGAACTTATTGGAATTTTCAGAAATTCTCTAAATCCTATGAACTTAATCGTTGTTTAATATAATAATTAGTTCTAGCAGGTATTATTTGGATAGCTTATTTTAAAAGTAGCGTAAGTCCATTTTTTTTTTTTTAAATATCACATGGTTTCTCATTTTCTTCATTTATTTTTTAGAGATATCACATAATTTCTGATTAATTTAGTGTAAACTTATTATTTATACAATACCTAGTTATTTTTTCTTTTTTTAAAATGGACTTACACCACTTTTAAAATAGATCCTCTATTTGTTACTTATTGTTAAGCATCGGTCCATTGTTCGACGAATTTAAATTATTATTAAAATTTCGTCACTGGTCAAAGAATCCAGGTTCAAAGGATATTATCGATCTCTAAAGCATCCGATTAAAAAGAGCCGACAAGGAATTCAAACGAGAACACTCAGTCGAAAAATCCAGAATTTCTCTAATTTCGTTATGCACTTATCATTTAACACTAGAACAACCAAGGTGGTCAAAATGACTGGTCAATAAAAGAAGTTTCCATATGAAAAGAAAAGTAAATGGCAGCTCAGTGATAAAATAAACTCTCTCTCTCTCTGTTAAAATGAGTGGTCAACAAAAGAAGTTCCCATACGAAATCCAAAATTGGTAGTTCTAATGTTAAAGAGAAATTCTTGTGAAAAATTGACGCACCCGGTCATTTTGACTGGTCGGTACTTCTAGTGTTAAACGCATTGGATAATTTGCAACTTGTGGTTTCCTCGAACGGAAATAATTCGAACGAACACCCGAGAAACTCGGAAGGCTATCAACGCGTTACGCGCGCGAATCAATCACGTTCCACGAGCTGTCGTCTAAGTGAAAAAAGTTTCGCGTGACACGATTCCGCAGTGCCTAAGGTTCATTGAATTTTTTCGTACAATTATCTGCGATTTTTCTCAATTATCTGCGGCACGATGTTGCGCGACGTAATTAATCGAGTGCGGAGCAGACGACGAGAGAGATGAGAGAGACGAGAAGAGTGCAAGCTTCGAGAAAAATCAAGTACGCGGAAGTCTTTGGCAAGCGATTTTCCACGAGAGAGTGATTTGCAAGATCTCCAAAATGAAACAGTTCTCGCGAAGAGCGCACTTCCGGTCAGTGAGACGTCTGTGATTTAGAATATACTTTGCTCGCACGAGATATCGTATCTTTCTTTCGTCGCATGGCATTGGCGTAGACTAAAATCTGATTAACTCTTTGCGGCACAGGAATCCAGATCATAAAATGTACCCATGTTGCACAGAAAATTTCGCATAAAACCAGGAGAGAAAGATCGTCGCAATCAAAAGTTCCACTTGATGAACCTGTACTGTATCGGGATTCTGTAACTCCGTAACGACAAATGTCGCTATCGTTATCCATCGATATCGATTATTATCGCAAAACGTTATTCGCTAACTATTAGGTGTACAAATGAATAATCCAATTTTTTTTAAGCAGTTAAGAAATTAAATTTAAAATCATTTGATTTTCCCGCTCATATGCAGTTACGTAATGTTGCCATATGGCTATTAAAAATGATAATTGGTATAACGGAAAACCTAACATAACTTTCAAAAATATTCAGTTTAATAGCCTCAGAAATGGCAACAAATAATGAGCATATCCGACTCTGTATTCTCTACGAATTCCAACAAGGAAAAACCTCAGCAAAGACATGCAAATCAATTTGTTCTTTCCTCGGAGAAGATATTGTACCGTACGATGTATGTGTATTTTCGTCTAAGCGATTCAAAAGTGGTGATTTCTGTCCGAATGACAAACAACGCCCTGAAGGCGCACGAAAGTACGACAACGATCATTTGGAGAAGCTGCTCGATGAAAATTCGGCACAAACGCAAAAAGAGCTTCCAAAGCAGTTAGGAGTGACTAAAATTATTAATTCCTAACTGCATTGGAAGCATTACGTAACTGCATATGAGCGGGAAAATCAAATGATTTTAAATTTAATTTCTTAACTGCTTAAAAAAAATTGGATTATTCATTTGTACACCTAATAGTAGTCATCGACAACTCTCGATAATCTAAATCGTTACATTCCGAAAAGCGTCGAAGCCAGCCAATTTTGGAGAATTCTGTACTGTACCGGGATTCTGTGACTCCGTAATGACAAATGTCGCTATCGTTATTTATATATTTATTTATTTTATTTATTCATTTATACGGGTGGCCCCTTAGAATTACAAAATTTATATACATATATTGGAGGAGACGCATTGAACTATAGTATAGATTCCGAAGTATTAATATAATTGTTACAGGCCCTGCAATTGCATTTTAGATAAGGCTAATTTAAATGACGATAGTGGGCTGCCTAAAAAGTCAATATGGTTAGGCAATCCGTTGGCTAATTTTGATATCCTCGCGACATTACATTGTTGCAAGCATATCGAGATGCGTAAAGAGAGGGCACAAACAATCGCGGTTGCCTAGTGCTTCTCACAGGAGCACAGATCTTAATGCTCTCAAGGATACACTGAGAGAAAAGTATATGATATATCTAACTATAATGGCATAGTAACAAAATTATAGTTGGAAATATCATATTTATGGTAAATATTACCATAATGTCGGTAATAATTACGATAGAGGCATAGTATAACCAATTATATTATGTTTTTACCAAAAATTATGGTTATTTCAACTAAAAATATAGTATGCTTGAAAATATATAATGGTAAGAAAAGTAACTATTTTATATAGTTAATATTACCAGAATATTTCATACATAGTGATAGAACTAACTATATTCACATAGCAGACTTTACTATACGTATGGTAACGAGAACAAAGGTAATAGTTAATGATATAACCATTTGTATAAATCGTTCATTCTACTATATTTTCTATGGTTAAGTGAACTATAAAAATATGTTTGACGCCAAATTTAACTATAAAATATAGTGAGATTATAGTAAACCCAAACATTTTTTTCTCTCAGTGTACTAGGACAGTAAATTTGCCCATTTAATACCTTGTGAAAATAAGTTAGATCGAGGACAGCCCGCCTATGCTCTAAGGTTTTAATATTGAGTAAGGACATAATTTGTACATAATCATGGTCAGTGATAGATAATCCACCGATATCGATAATTATCGCGAAAGTTTAGGGTTAGGGTATAATTATATCATGTAACTGAACATCGTTCCCTCAGTACAGAATTGTCCAAGATTTGATGGCTTCGATGCTTTTCGGAATGTAACGATTTAGATTATCGAGAGTTATCGAATAACCTAGTTAACAAATAACCTTTTACGATAATCATCGATATAATATTTGTCGATAGCGATATTTGTCGTTACGGAGTTACAGAATCCCGGTACCGGTTTGTTGAAACTTGCCAATACAAGTGAAACACATTTGTAACATTTATCGATGGTATTACCAAGTGCTTCACATAATTAAGATTAAATATGAGCCTATGCGCACGTAACTATTGTAATATTTCGAGGTGGGACAAAAATGTCCCATTATGCATAGTCGTACATCGAAAAGGTGGACACTTTTAATACCACTGTGCACCAAAGTGTTAACAAGAAGAATAAAGTGAGAAGTTTTCAGTTTCAAAGAAGTCAATAAATCTTCTTGTGTATCTTCTATCTTGGATATGTTCACTGACACGACGATCTTACGAAATTTCTCACCGAGTTTGTCAATGGAAAATTAATTTTTATTACGATCACACGAAATTTGGTTCATTATTTATTTTCATGGGTGAGACCAAGAAGATTTTGGAATAACGAACAGATCTTTGTTTGAAAGTGATGTAAGTTCATTTTGAACAAAAATTGACTAGTTCTAACTAAAAAGATTAATCACAAATCGAGTGATATCTCATTTTCTTAAAAATGAATCGACTTACATCGCTTTCAAAATAAACGATTCATCTTTATAATTCCACGTCGAATATGAGAGTCCTTATCAAATAATCTGTACACGAATGAAACACTTACCAGAATAATGGAAAGAAGCTCCTCGTTACTCGCAGAGATAACATTCTGGGGCACGTAAATCTCTCGAACACCGGATCGGTCGAAAGCATTGCTGACCGCAAGAGATCTTCGTCTACGGCCACTGGAATCAAAAAAGGAAACAGGTGAGAAATAAAGTCGATCGATCAAAATTAATTTCTGTATCCAATCAACATTACAATCTTTAACTCGTTTTTTCTCGTCCATCCCTTCTCTAAATCACACTCATTTTTTCAAATAAAAAAATGAAAACCCATAAGAAAAATCTGTCCCAAAAAAAAATTTAAAACAATCTTTTACTTCGGCTTTTATTTTTTTGTCGTACACTGAGAAAAAAAACCGTTAACTCAACAAAATGCGTCTAGTTGGTTATGAATTAATTAGTTCGAATATTACATATATTTGAGTCAAAGACACGGGTAGTTATTACAAAATTATCTTACTTGAGTTAACACATTTTTTTAGATTCACTAATATTTGCTTGATGGGCTCGTGACCGGCGCATTTAGTCAAATCAACTAATATTTATTTAAATCAACAGTTTTTTTTTTTTCTTTGTGTAGTCATTTCAGATTTAGGATCCAGGATAATTTGGTGAATTATCGAAGAGGATCATTCATTTAATAAAATCGAAGAGGATCATTCGTTTAATAAAATCGAAAGGACGATAGTTAATTTTCGCACGAGATCAAAGAAAACCGATGACTCGTGCTCCGATTACATCACGATGAGTTTCGAGTTTTCTTCGTGCGTTCCTCGTGGGAAAGTTTAAATGGAATCCACCGATAAGCTACGATATCTCGTAACGTCTGGCAATGTATCATAATATCTCGTAACATCTCGTGACACGTCCACGTGCTGATTCTGACGCTATTTGTCACGTGTATTCCGTGTGCCAATTTCAAGTGGAAGTAAAAGTCTTCGAAATCACGATCGATTCATGCGATCTTCTTGCAAATCATTCGTGTACATACGAGAGTCCTTATCTGTCGAGTTCTTTGGCACTTGTTACAGTGAAAGGCGTCTGTGTGAACGTAACGAAATTTTTTCGAGGAATAGTTTCAGAAAGATCAAAGGAGAAGGAAGAGTCTTCTAAATCACGAACGATTTCAAGCGATCTTCTTGCAAATCATTCGTGTATATGTATACGAGAGTCCTTATCTGTCGAGTTCTTTGGCACTTGTTACAGTGAAAGGTGTCTGTGTGAATGAAGAAAATTATTTCGAGGAAGAGTTTCAAAAAGAGCAAAGGAGAAGGAAGAGTCTTCTAAATCACGAACGATTTCAAGCGATCTTCTTGCAAATCATTCGTGTATATATGCGAGTCCTTATCTGTCGAGTTCTTTGGCACTTGTTACAGTGAAAGGTGTCTGTGTGAACGTAACGAAATTTTTTCGAGGAATAGTTTCAAAAAGAGCAAAGGAGAAGGAAAAGTCTTCTAAATCACGAACGATTTCAAGCGATCTTCTTGCAAATCATTCGTGTACATATGAGAGTCCTTATCTGTCGAGTTCTTTGGCACTTGTTACAGTGAAAGGTGTCCGTGTGAATGAAGAAAATTATTTCGAGGAAGAGTTTCAAAAAGAGCAAAGGAGAAGGAAAAGTCTTCTAAATCACGAACGATTTCAAGCGATCTTCTTGCAAATCATTCGTGTATATGTATACGAGAGTCCTTATCTGTCGAGTTCTTTGGCACTTGTTACAGTGAAAGGTGTCTGTGTGAACGTAACGAAATTTTTTCGAGGAATAGTTTCAAAAAGAGCAAAGGAGAAGGAAAAGTCTTCTAAATCACGAACGATTTCAAGCGATCTTTTTTGCAAATCACTCGTGTAAGGTCAATGTCCCCATTTCTATTCATTTAAGACAAAGGATACTAAAAACAGTAGTTTACATTATTATTTTAAGTAACAATTAGCAAGCAAATTGGTCGTTTATCGCGTCAGGAGTCGAACTACATACAAAATTAAAAAAACATCATCTTAAAGACTTTTGTTATGAATGATTGTTAATTAAATGCAATGCAAGAAGTGAACGTATTTCTACTCGGCAAAAATCGCGCTGTACGCATATCTACTCACAACGTGTTCCTATTTCTAAACATACAAGTATAACAGATTCAGTTTCGGTTTATCGATATCGATAAAGTCGATCTCCCTATTTCAACTCATTTAAGACTACAACGACTGCTTGGATTATGAAATTTATTTTTAACAACGTGTTGTTACCTAGTGAGCAACGAGCCTATGCAACTTATGGCGGAGTATCTAAATAATTAATCATTAATCTTTCTGCAACTTATTTTATAGATCGAATATTAATGTTAAGAAGAATAACATATGTTCATAGTGAGTAGAAATCAGGACTTGAGTAGAAACTGGGATATTGACCTTATGTACGAGAGTCCTTATCCGTCGAGTTCTTTGGCACTTGTGACAGTGAACAAAAAATTGAGGAACAGTTTCGAAAAGAGCAAAGGAGAAGGAAAAGGCGCGAACGATTCTCAATGACGCATAGTTTCTCCTCGAGTCGATTCAAGAGAACGCCGTGGAAAAAATAGAGTCGTTCCTATTTCTAATTTCCTCGATTGCCACGCAACGATATTTTTAGATCGCGCCTTTTATCTCGTATCCACGAGCTCTCATCCTCGCCATTGGTGGCGATTAAACGCGAGTGCAAAATTGTGCGACCCGTGGGAATTCCAATCGTGCGAATTTATTTTTTCCGTGAGAATTTGGGAAGCACCCGAGTCGTTCCAGTTTCTAGTCAAGTCCTGATTTTTATGAACTGTCAACTATTTTTCTTGATATTTGTTTGATTGGTAAAGTAAATTACAGAAAGATTCATTATTAATTGTTTATATACTCTGAATTATGAACTATTCTTCTTGATATTAATATACGAGTGATAAAGTAAATTATAGAAAGATTCATTATTAATTGTTTATATACTCTGAATTATGAACTATTCTTCTTGATATTAATATACGAGTGATAAAGTAAATTATAGAAAAATTCATTATTAATTGTTTATATACTCTGAATTATGAACTATTCTTCTTGATATTAATATACGAGTGATAAAGTAAATTATACAAAAATTCATTATTAATTGTTTATATACTCTGAATTATGAACTATTCTTCTTGATATTAGTGTTCGAGTGATAAAGTAAATTACAGAAAGATTCATTATTAATTATTTATATACTCCGAATTATGAACTATTCTTCTTGATATTAATATACGAGTGATGAAGGAAATTACAGAAAGATTCATTATTAATTGTTTATATACTCTGAATTATGAACTGTTCTTCTTGATATTAATATACGAGTGATGAAGGAAATTACAGAAAGATTCATTATTAATTATTTATATACTCTGAATTATGAACTGTTCTTCTTGATATTAATATACGAGTAATGAAGGAAATTACAGAAAGATTCATTATTAATTGTTTATATACTCTGAATTATGAACTATTCTTCTTGATATTAATATACGAGTGATGAAGGAAATTACAGAAAGATTAATTATTAATTAGTTATATACTCTGGTGCAAGTTGCATTGGATGCAGCACGTTGTTAAAAATGAGTTTCATAATCCGAGCAGTCGTTGTCATCTTAAATGAATAGAAATAGGGACATTGAACCACCATAACCCATTAACGCATCCTTATTTTAAGGATCACCCTCAGAAACACACTTATCTCCAAAAATTCTTCTTCTCACTGCAATATATCTTTTCAGATCGTTCAAGAGGTATTCGACTTCTTTTTTATTTTTTAATCCAAAGAGAAAAAATTCTCGGACTTGTAACGGAGAAGTAGAATAAGAGTGAGGCAGGTGAATACTTCACATCTACGAATCATCGATTCTCTCGTGATCTTTCCAATGCGAGTCGTCACCTACGAAGACTTTAAGCGAATTTTCCAAGGAGAAGAAGACGAGACGGAGGCTGCTCTCCCTGGTATTCGAATGGAAATTTATTCGGAATGCATTCTGAAGGAGACCTAACCCACTTAGATGCTCCATTACCAACGAGTCATTCTCGTGTCTCATAGCATAGATGCTGTCGTCTTATCGATGCTGCATCGTGTCCCTCGCCATACAGACTTTTCTCGTCACGCGATTCTTATTCCAGTGATGCTCGTAGATTGAAATGTCGAAAGAAAATGATTTGTCGAAGTCAGACGTTTTTTTTCTTCGGATGCTCTTATCTCGCGATGTTAACCGAGGACGAATTTCGTCACTGTTGCAAACTGTCGGTCACGACGAGCAAACAGTTCTCTTACGACAAAGTAGAGTGAAGATATATAGAAATTGCCGATCAATTTCTATAGCAAAACTCGTTCGAAATATGGACTGTTTATTTTAAAACTGGTGTTAGTTAATTTTTTTAAAAATGAGATATCACATAATTTGTGATTAATTTAGTGTGAACTTTTTATTTATAACTTGAAATTTTTTTTTTTAAATGGACTTGCACTATTTTTAAAATAAACGGTTTGGTATATAACCAAAATTCTCTATAGGCTCTCTTATAAGAATCCTTCTCTCGATGGATAAAAAATGGACTTACACCATTTTCAAAATAAACGATCCACATTAGCAAAAATTCTCTTAGACTCTCTTAGAAAAATCCTTTTCTCGATGGATAAAAAATGGACTTACACCACTTTCATAATAAACAGTCCAGATAACCAAAATTCTCTTAGACTCTCTTATAAGAATCCTTCTCTCGATGGATAAAAAATGGACTTACACCATTTTCAAAATAAACGATCCACATAACCAAAAATTCTCTTAGACTCTCTTAGAAAAATCCTTTTCTCGATGGATAAAAAATGGACTTACACCGCTTTCATAATAAACAGTCCAGATAACCAAAATTCTCTTAGACTCTCTTATAAAATTCCTTTTCTCGATAGACAAAAAATGGACTTACACCATTTTCAAAATAAACGATTCACATAACCAAAAATTCTCTTAAACTCTCTTATAAAATTCCTTTTCTCGATAGACAAAAAATGGAATTACACCACTTTCATAATAAACAGTCCAGATAACCAAAATTCTCTTAGACTCTCTTATAAGAATCCTTTTCTCGATGGATAAAAAATGGACTTACACCACTTTCAAAATAAACGATCCACATACTAAAAATTCTCTTCAACTCTCTGCTAACAATAAGAATGCTTTTCTCAATGGAACAAAAATTTCTCATGCCTCTCGACTAAAATTACGTTCACGCGCCATTATTCTCGAGCACAGTACACCGATTACGCGTCACCGATACGTCACCGAGTCCGAGTGAACGGCGTTTACTCAAACGCGTCACTGATATCCGCAAATAGATTCTCGAGTGCTTCCAACGATCCAAGCAGATGCTTCCAAGTATATTCGTTTAGATCATAGTCGAATCTGTGCAATTACGCGTCCATCGTACGCGCAAACGAAATTTTCTCGGCAGATGTGTCTTTCACTTGCGAGCTCACGTATCTTGCGCAAACATTACCACCTCGACAAATTTCACACGCTTCATACGGCTGTTAGCAGGGTGAATATTACGCGTGACCGTTGTCATCTTTTGCCCTGATAATACCAATAATTATAATTCTCGTGTCACCGTGACGAAGGAACCTACGTGACTTCCACCCTCGTGTCATTAATTTCCTCCTGGCTCAAGCTCCGTGCTTGAGTAAGACTCGATCTCGCGGATTTTCAAGAAAATCGTGAGATAAAGTGAAAAATAAAAGCAAGAGACGAGTGAGAGAAGAGCAATTGGAGAATTTTTTTGAATACTGTGAAATTTTGATTAAGGAGGTTCCTTCATCGAGACTTTTTCAACGGAGGGAGGCCTATTACCAGTGACAGAAATATTTGTTGGTGTATAAAATATTTGTGCAAGCAAGATAAGAGGTTAAGGGATGAAACTTAAAAGAAGAGAGTGCAGAACACCTTAACACTTTGATTGCCATGATGGTCATATGTGTGACAGAAACTTTTTTTTTGTGATGCCATGATGGTCATTGGTGACTTCCAGAAAAATCATTAAAAAAATGATTATACTAATTGTAATTTACAGTACATGAAAAGATCATATTGGAAAATCTTTTTGAATACTGTGAAATTTTCATGAAGGAAGTTCTTTTATCGAGAACTCTCCCAATGGAGGAGCCTCTTACCAGTGACAGAAAATTTGTTGGTGTGTAAAATATTTGTGCAAGCAAGAGATATTTTATCATACTGAGATAAGAGGTTAAGGGATGAAACTTAAAAGAAGAAGGTGCAGAACACCTTAACACTTTGATTGCCATGATGGTCATATGTGTGACAGAAACTTTTTTTTTTGTGCAGCCATGGTGGTCATTGGTGACTTCCAGAAAAATCATTAAAAAAATGATTATACTAACCGTAATTTACAGTACATGAAAAGATCATATTGGAGAATTGTTTGGAACACTGAAATTTTGATGAAGGAGGTTCTTTCATAGAGACTGTCTCAACGGAGGAGCCTCTTACCAATGACAGAAATATTTGTTGGTGTATAAAATATTTGTGCAAGCAAGAGATATTTTATCATACTGAGATAAGAGGTTAAGGGAAGAAACTTAAAAGAAGAAAGTGCAGAATACCGTAACACTTTGGTTGCCATATGTGTGACAGAAACTTGTTTCTTTTTGTGATGCCATGGTGATCATTGGTAACCTCCAGAAAAATCATTAAAAAAATTATTGTACTAACTGTAATTTACTGTACATGAAAAGATCGTGTTGGAGAATTTTTTGGAACACTGTGAAATTTTGATGAAGGAGGTTCCTTCATCGAGTGTAAAATCTTTGTGCAAGAAAGAGATATTTTATAATACTGAGATAAGAGGTTAAGGGATGAAACTTAAAAGAAGAAGGTGCAGAACACCTTAACACTTTGATTGCCATGGTGGTCATATGTGTGACCGAAACTTGTTTTTTTTTGTGATGCCATGGTGGTCATTGGTGACTTCCAGAAAAATCATTAAAAAAATGATTATACTAATCGTAATTTACAGTACATGAAAAGATCATATTGGAGAATCTTTTTGAATACTGTGAAATTTTCATGAAGGAAGTTCTTTTATCGAGAACTCTCCCAATGGAGGAGCCTCTTACCAGTGACAGAAATATTTGTTGGTGTGTAAAATTTTCGTGCAAGCAAGAGATATTTTATCATACTGAGATAAGAGGTTAAGGGAAGAAACTTAAAAGAAGAGAGAATTTTGTGGCTTTCAGAAGAGAGAATTTTGAATTTTCTATCGACACCTTTGGACTTCTCCAATTAAGATTATTTATCATAAAATCTGAGAGGGTTCTTTCTACTTTGTTGGAACAGTATTGTGGACAATGATCATAGCAGGTAATGAGAAAACGTGTTAAGTAAAACTTCAAGTTCTGCTTGCAGTTTGTTTGACGAAGTGTCGACAAATTATAATTTATAATTATTTCTGGTGACTTACATTACTTGTGGATCCAGCTTGCCGAATGCAATAGGAACGGTGACCAGAGCGCCCTTCATGTTTTGAAGTCCAACCAACGTCTCGAGCTCCGCCAATCTCTGATCCGATATACGTTTCTGCCGACTGAGAACACAGAGAGAAGAAGAAGTGAGATCGTTTGTTATTAAAAATCGAGCAACAATTACAGCGATGATATTGTGTAATCTGTGTTAACATAGTCCGCTCGTTAGCCTATCTCCGTGCTCACCTCGCGGTAATTGAAACTGTATAACAATTCATTACGAGTTCAGCTGGAGATTATTGTCGAGTAAAAATAGCATTCACGACAAAGACCAGCCTCGAGCCAGATCCTTACCACCATCTTGTCACTTCGTTTACAGTACAGTCGCTCGTATAAATGAGAAAATAATAAAATAAAGAAGCATCGTTCGAGATTGAAATTCGTTAAATGCTCCGAATTGACTTGTCTAGAATTGATTAGTTTTTTGGAGCAATCTTTTTTATTGTTTTTAGAATTTCTGTGATTTCGATGATTATTGTTCTTTGATCGTTTTACGTCTGTGGGATGTAATTTGAGGAAAAGAGTTCTTGTGGAAGAAAGTTTTGCAATTTGTGCAATATTAATTTTGTATTTCATATTAATTTTGTGATTTCGATGATTATTGTTCTTCGATTGTTTTACGTGTGTGGGATGTAATTTGAGAAAAAGAGTTCTTGTGGAAGAAAGTTTTGCAATTTGTGCAATGTTAATTTTGTATTTCATATTAATTTTGTGATTTCGATGATTATTATTCCTTGATTGTTTCACTTGTAAGGAATGTATTCGAGAAAGAGAGTTTCTGTGGAAGAAAGTTTTTCAATTTGTGCATTATTAATTTTGCATTTCTGTACTCTCGTGGATAATAAGCGATTTTACGTGCGAGAGTTCTATCTGCAAATGTTTTTGTGCCTTGTTTAGTGTTACGTTCTCGATATGAAGAAATGTGATTAAGCGCTAGATATAAGTCTTCGAGCTTCCGCATTGGGCGTGGCATTTTCTCAGATAAATTTATCCATTTCACAGAAATTTCGTATAAGAATTATATTGAACGATGATATATTAAACCGAACATATTATATTGAGTAACTTTTATATTAAATTATTGAAATTATATTGAATAACTAGGTTGACTCTTACAAGCACAGCAAATTCGCTTATTTTTTTATGCGAAATGAAATTTGAGAAATTTTCATATTTTTTTATCGATTTAAGAAAAACTATACAAAACACGTTTTTTAAGCATTTCTGCGGCAATGGAGAAATATGTTTTTTATTCTACAATTTGAATACTATCGTGTCGGATAAGATACAACACTTGTACCAACAAGCTTGTAGGATCTAAACCACACGATCAACGTAAAAGAAGTTTGCACGATGGGATGAAAAATTGAAATTCGGTTGAGCATTGGAAATTTTCACCGACGTGTAATATGAATTATTATTATTAGAAGCTCGCAGTAACACGCGAAAATTAAAAATCCTTAATTAAAAATCCTTTCTCTCAAGTCTCGAATATCACCTATCAAATTCACGAGAAATCTCACCAAGCTATTCTTCTTGAAAAATTATTAATCAAGCAAGAAAAGTGGCTTCTCTGTTTGAAACGGAAGATTATAATTACTCGGTGCCCTTTCATTATATTCCACTACCTTACTCCTTTGAGCAATCTTTCGTTCACAAAATTCTACGTACCGAGAAGGCAATGAAGCAAGAATTTACATCTTCGACGACTCTTCTTAATTAGTCGAATCGTTTGATTAACGACACTCGAGGTAAACGGTGAGTTTTAAATTTCGTCACGCACGAGCAAGAGAAGTGAGAATGAAGCATTCGAGCCACGTCTTCCACCTTTCTTCTTCGCCTGTATTTTAGTTTATTAATGATGGATAGAATATATTGTATAAATCGATATACTAATTTTAAGAATAAAGAACTCGTGCATATTAAGAAAACTAATTGTCTACTAGATTTCTACATTTTTTTCTATGTATTATTGGGTTTCTAGAAAAAGAGATCGAGTGAGTGCTTCTCGACTTACAATTAGTGATGGTGAAGATATACTAATTTTAAAGATAAAGTACTCGTGCATATTAGGAAAACTAATTGTCTACTAGATTTCTACATTTTTTTCTATGTATTATTGGGTTTCTAGAAAAAGAGATCGAGTGAGTGCTTCTCGACTTACAATTAGTGATGGTGAAGATATACTAATTTTAAAGATAAAGTACTCGTGCATATTAGGAAAACTAATTGTCTACTAGATTTCTACATTTTTTTCTATGTATTATTGGGTTTCTAGAAAAAGAGATCGAGTGAGTGCTTCTCGACTTACAATTAGTGATGGTGAAGATATACTAATTTTAAAGATAAAGAACTCGTGCATATTAAGAAAACTAATTGTCTACTAGATTTCTACATTTTTTTCTATGTATTATTGGGTTTCTAGAAAAAGAGATCGAGTGAGTGCTTCTCGACTTACAATTAGTGATGGTGAAGATATACTAATTTTAAAGATAAAGTACTCGTGCATATTAGGAAAACTAATTTTCTACTAGACCTTTCCATTTTTCTCTCTGTATTATGGAGTTTCTACGAAAATTGGTTTTAACTGTGAGAAAGAGATCGAGTGAGTGCTCCTCCACTTCGTGATGGTGAAGAATTACTGGCTCTAAATGTTACTGGTCATCGGATTAGGTAGAGGGCTTAGAACAAAGCTTCGAATTCCTTTGATGCACTCTTGCGATCACGTCCCACACGATATCACGACACACTTCATTTTCCACCGAAAGGCAAAGGTATTCTCGTTTCAGCTTCGAACCGACCTAATCCACGTATCAACAACTTTTAATCGTTTTTTATCTCCACGAGCACACACGATCGTCGAAGACTTCTTCTTTGGAACTTAATATTCCTCGTAAATGTAGGTCCAATCGGTCGAGCCGTTCGTGGACAAAAAATTGTTAATACCTTCGAATTTTCAAATCGAATTAAACTTTGTACTCGAACCATTCGTTCGAACGTGGAGCAAGTCCACTTTTTCCTTTTCTTAATTTTATCCTTTATTTTTTATAAGATCTTTTATTTTTATTGTCTTTGAAAATCTACAAGATGAAAAGATCGACGAAGAATTTTGAATGATCGTGCAAATATCCATACGGACCATCGTTTATCAATTTCCATATCCAATTTGCAATCGATGTGATCAAAATATTTTTTCAGCTTTTAAAATGCGTTTGTATATTTATTTCGTGTACGATGAACGAAAGAGGAAAAATAAAAAAAAATTAATTCGTGAAATATTAATTACACGCTCGCGAATATGATTGTGAATTTACGTAGAATTATTTGCAGGAATATTAATTAATTATGAAAACCTCTCGACTTCCTAACTTTTCCTCAGCAATTGTGCAACAGGTTTGAACTCGAGTGTGGCCCACCGAGAATTTTTGGTCGTGCAATTTAAAACTGTACCAAAAGAAACGTCGAGGGTACTCGAAAACTTTGTTATACATTTATGCATTATTTTTCAACAGTTTATTATTATTATTTACAGTGGCTTAAGAAATCAACCGTAAATTTCTCTTCGACCACACGCAGATTACATATGTGTTACTTAATGTTGCAATTTTCGCAGCAATTGAGGGAGAAAAAATCGTCCGCGATAAATGCAAAATCTGTTTATTATTTATTCGCCGCGTGCGACAGCATTTGCATCATCGAGCTGTGCAATAATTCGAGAGAATGGAAAATCGTACCACTTTTATTATTTAACCAATTGGAAATATTTTGAGCACATTATTATAAGAATTAATGTCCTTTTATGGTATACGAAATAACGAGTTTACCAAAAGATAAAAAAAACAGGAGAGCTTCATAAATTTCTCCATTTACTCGATTTTAATTTCGTAATCCAAAGCGATGAGAAATAATGGCGAAAACAAATATTCTCACCTCAGCATTCTACGAAATGAAAATTTTCTTGGAAGGCTCTACTCAATTCCTTCATTAGTTTCGCAATTCAAAGTAAGGTTCTCCCGAAAAAAAAATATTCTCACCATGCTTACACCTGACCATTCTACGAAATAAAAATTTTCTTGGAAGCCTCTACTCAATTCCTCCATTAATTTCGTAATCCAAAGTAAGAATTTCTCCGGAAAAAAAATATTTTCGTCATCTTTACATTTGGCCAACCCACGAAATAAAAAAATTTTCTGGACCCACCACCCAATTTCTCAATTAATTTCGCAAATCCAAAGTAAGAATTTCTCATGAAAAGAAATATTCTCGCCGTCTTTACATCTGACCAACCCACAAAACAAAATTTTTCTCTGAAACCTCCACCCAATTCCTCAATTAATTTCACATTCAAAAATAAGAAATTTCCACAAAAAAAAAAACATTCTCACCATCTTTACACCGAACAATTCCACGAAACAAAAATTCTCTCTAAATCCCCCACCCAATTCCTCCATTAATTTCACTATCCAAAAATAACAATCTCCCACGAAATAAAAAATTTTTCTGGAGCCACCACCCAATTTCTCAATTAATTTCGCAAATCCAAAGTAAGAATTTCTCATGAAAAGAAATATTCTCACCATCTTTACATCAGACCAACCCACAAAACAAAATTTTTCTCTGAAACCTCCACCCAATTCCTCAATTAATTTCACAATCAAAAATAAGAATTTCTCACCAAAAAAAAACATTCTCACCATCTTTACACCGAACAATTCCACGAAACAAAAATTCTCTCTAAAATCCCCACCCAATTCCTCCATTAATTTCACTATCCAAAAATAACAATCTCCCACGAAATAAAAAATTTTTCTGGAGCCACCACCTAATTCCTCAATTAATTTCGCAAATCCAAAGTAAGAATTTCTCATCAAAAGAAATATTCTCACCATCCTTGGTTTTGCAATCCAAAGTAAAAATTTCTCGCCAAAAAAAATATTCTCACCATCTTTATATCTGACCAACCCACGAAACAAAATTTTTCTCTGAAACCTCCACCCAATTTCTCAATTAATTTCACCATCAAAAATAAGAAATTCCCACCAAAAAAAAATATTTTCCCCATCCTGACACCCTAAACAATTCCACGAACACAACCATCCAATCAAGCATTCTCATTCAACATTAATTCCATCTCACCTTAACACACGATGCTCGTTCTCTAGGGCTGGTCTGGCGCGCGTCGGTGCCGGAGCGAGTGCCGCGAGCAAAATCGTCACGAGGATGATCGTGGCGAGGAGTCGAGCCCCTCTCAGATAAGACGTCGTCCTGTGGCTCGTCATTCTCCAACGAATTACGCTCCGACCGATTAGCAGACGATCGACCAGACGGTTAACTTCCACTACACTCTCTTCTCCTTCTTTCACTTTTCCTTCACCGACGATCTCTCGTGCCCGATCTACGTGTACGAACCGCGAAGCCTTGAAATCTTTCAAAGCCGACGAATCTTCAAGGGAACGAGGTTGCGCACTTGGACGTGGAAAATCAAGCACGATAATTTCAATAATGAACAGCGGTTTCGAAAAAAAAGAAAATCGAAGGTGAGATTTTCGTAGATCCTCGTTTCTCAATTGCCCTTAACTCCGCACTTCGCTTTTGTCTGCTGAACTGTACCGGATCGTCGCTCGTCGCCACAATATATACCCCGAGAGCTTCCTCCACCTCGAACCTCCTCCACCTCCTCCCGTCCTTTCTTGCTCGCGGTAGTTCCCGCACCTCTCTTGGCATCACCCGTCCGCCACCTCCCTCTCATTTCCACTCACCGTGCGTCGTCCCACCCGGCCAACCCGCTTGCTGACACTCGCGCCAATCCTCCCTCGACTTTTGTCCGAGGCGAAGAGCGCACGCGAATTTGGGCACGACGACCCTCCTTTTCATTTGGACACACTTGAGAATTTTTGATAGAGCCACAAGGTTCGACTTGGACAGTTACATCTTTGCTTTGCCTTTCTTCGGTTTTCTGTAAATTTATTTTGTTTCTTTTGTTTCGGACACGCTTGAGAATTTTTGATAGAGCGACAAGGTTCGACTTGGACAGTTACATCTTTGCTTTGCCTTTCTTCGGTTTTCTGTAAATTTATTTGGTTTTTTTTTGTTTCCGACACGCTTGAGAATTTTTGATAGAGCGACAAGGTTCGACTTGGACAGTTACATCTTTGCTTTGCCTTTCTTCGGTTTTCTGTAAATTTATTTTGTTTCTTTTGTTTCGGACACGCTAGAGAATTTTTGATAGAGCGACAAGGTTTGACTTGGACAGTTGCATCTTTGCCTTTCTTCGGTTTTCTGTAAATTCATTTTGTTTTTTTTTGTTTCCGACATGCTTGAGAATTTTTGATAGAGTCACAAGGTTCGACTTGGACAGTCGCATCTGTGCCTTTCTGCTGTTTTCTGTAAATTCATTTTGTTTTTTTATTTCTGACACGCTTGAGAATTTTTGACAGAGCCACAAGGTTTAACTTGGACAGTCGCATCTTTGTCTTTCTTCTGTTTTTTGTAAATTTATTTTGTTTTTTTGTTTCTTGTTCCCTCCTTTTGATTTGGATACGCTTGAGAATTTTTGATAGAGCAACAAGGTTCGACTTGGACAGTTACATCTTTGTCTTTCTTCTGTTTTCTGTAAATTTATTTTGTTTTTTTTTGTTTCTTGTCTTTTCTTTTCTGGGATTTTCCTGTCTTTTCTTCGTTTTTCTTGCGTCTCATTTGATGATTTTTTAACCCATTGACACTTACAGCGGCTATAGTTGTTAATTTGTTGGCGATATATGAGCCGTTCAGTGCGTAAATCGATTAACTCCATAAATTATGTTCAAAATTATGTTGCAAATATATTATGAAAAATGCAAAAAGTGGAGTTAATCGATTTGTCAAGTGAGCAGCTCATATGTGCCGGTGACCATGAAAGTGGTCTAAGACAATAATTTCGAAAAATTAATTTTTCTGTTTACGTAGGGTTATTGTCACCGATACGATTGATATACGGAATGATTTCTGAACCAAACTTTTCTGACTTACAATTAGACCACTTTCACAATCATCGGCACATATAAGCAAATTGAAAATGAGTGTTTCTGGTGGCAATCTTCAAGAAAAGTGTGTGTCAATCGGTTAGAAAAATGTTTCTGATTACTCAACTAATTTCTTTGTTAACACTGTTTTCGTTGGGAGAATTGGTGAACAGAGAATAGAAGGTGATAAAAGGATAAAGAGAAATAGGGGTGTAAGAATTAGGTACGAGTAAACGCATTTCTTCTTCTCTCTTTTTTTTTTTATTACTTTGATGGAATTTTAATGTCGGATGGGTCACTAGTTTCGTTTCTAACCTAATTATCTAGCAATGACTCATTTAATTTTTTAATCATACGCTTCAAATTATTTTCTATCGTTGTTCTTAATAACAGCAACGATCGTAATATTTCGTCCTTTACTTCTTTGACTTCAATTTAATATTAACCTTCTTTCTCAACCTTTTACACCTTCAGGGCGAATTTTCTAATAATCGACCATTTATCTAATCTTATTCTCACTTTCCTTCTATAATCGTAGGGTGCGGTTATTGCTTCGTGTTTTCTCAGTCGTCCTTCCTAATTGCGACATTCGTACACCGACCGATATTACCTGTATTCCGTGTTTGGGTTCGTTTTTACTTCACGAGGCCAGGTAGCCAAAACTCCGGAAATGGAAACGGACTCGGTGAGGGTCTACCGACCACGCTTTCATTCCTTTCTTTTTATCTTGACCATCTTTCTCAAAGATTTCGCGCGGTCAATGTTACCAATTTGCTCGTTAAAGGCCAACAGGAGGTAGAAATGAACGACGAGGGAAAAACACGAGGGTAAACAGAGGTAAAGAGAAAGAAATAAAAAGCTGAGAAGAAGAAGAGAATAAGAGAAAAAAATAAGAAGCTGAGAAGGAGAAGAGAAAAAAATAAGAAGCTGAGAAGAACAAGAGAAAAAAATAAGAAGCTGAGAAGAACAAGAGAAAGAAATAAAAAGCTGAGAAGAAGAAGAGAAAAAAATAAGAAGCTGAGAAGGAGAAGAGAAAAAAATAAGAAGCTAAGAAGAAGAAGAGAAAAAAAATAAGAAGGTGAGAAGAAGAGAAAAAAAATCTCTCGAATACATATTGTCTCTTCCTCACTCTGCAATTACTAGCGCATTGTCGTTTAATCTTCTTTGCTCAGCTCACATTTGCGCCTGCGACTCGTATCGTCTTAAATCTCACTTGCGATCGAGTCGATAAGGAAACGTCGCATTCGTTTTACTCGTTATTCGCGCATTTCTTCTTTCCTTTCTCGTATCTTTTTCCTCTTCCGTTTCCTCTTCGGGCCACTATCGATCATATTGCGCAACCGATTCTTTTCCACCTGCCATCATCCGTGAGTGGAGATACGAGAAGTCCTGTTAAACTTACGATTTTTCAGTGATTTTTCCTCATTCTCTTTGAAGTTTTTCTTATTTTGTCCTTCAACTGCTTCTTCGAGCCACTGTTGATCCTCATACGCAACGAACTCTCTTCCACGTGCCATCATTCGCAAATAAACATGCGAGAACTCCTGTTAAACATATGATTTTTCCTCTTTCTCTTCGAAGTTTTTCCTTTTTTGTCCTTCAACTGCTTCTTCGAGCTACTATGGATATTCACACGCAAGTCGACTCTTTTCCACGTGCCATCATCCGTGAGTGGAGATACGAGAGTACTGTTAAATATATGATTTTTCCTCTTTCTCTTTAAAGTTTTTCCCATTTTGTCCTTCAACTGCTTCTTCGAGGTACTATCGATATTCACACGCAAGTCGACTCTTTTCCACGTGCCATGATCCGTGAGCGGAGATACGAGAAGTACTGTTAAACATATGATTTTTCCGTGATTTTTCCTCTTTCTCTTTGAAGTTTTTCCCATTTTGTCCTTCAGCTGCTTTTCCACGTGCCATCGTCCGCGAAGGAAGGAGCCCTGATGAAGAAATCCTCTTAAATGTACGATTTTTCCGTGATTTTTTCTCTTTCTCGTAAAAGTTTTCCTATTTTGTCCTTCAGCTGCTTCTTCGAGTTACTATCGATATTCACACGCAGTCAACTCTTTTCCACGTGCCATCATTCGCAAATAAACATGCGAGAAGTCCTGTTAAACATATGATTTTTCCTCTTTCTCTTTAAAGTTTTTCCCATTTTGCCCTTCAGCTGCTTCTTTGAGCTACTATCGATATTCACACGCAAGTCGACTCTTTTCCACGTGCCATCATCCGTGAGCGGAAATACGAGAAGTCCTGTTAAACATATGATTTTTCCGTGATTTTTCCTCGTTCTCTTTGAAGTTTTTCCCATTTTGTTCTTCAGCTGCTTCTGCGAGCTACTATCAATATTCACACGCAGTCAACTCTTTTCCACGTGTCATCATTCGCGAATAAACATGCGAGATGTCCTGTTAAACATAAGTATAACTTTCCGTGATTTTTCCTTTTTCTTTGAAATTCTTCCCATTTTGTCCTTCAACTACTTCTTCGAGCCACTGTTGATCCTCACACGCAGGCAACTATTTTCCACGTGCCATCATTCGTCAATAAACATGAGAGAAGTCCTGTTAAACATATGATTTTTTCGTGATTTTTACTCTTTCTCTCTAAAGTTTTTCCCATTTTGCCCTTCAGCTGCTTCTTTGAGCTACTATCGATATTCACACGCAAGTCGACTCTTTTCCACGTGCCATCATCCGTGAGCGGAAATACGAGAAGTCCTGTTAAACATATGATTTTTCCGTGATTTTTCCTCGTTCTCTTTGAAGTTTTTCCCATTTTGTTCTTCAGCTGCTTCTGCGAGCTACTATCAATATTCACACGCAGTCAACTCTTTTCCACGTGTCATCATTCGCGAATAAACATGCGAGATGTCCTGTTAAACATAAGTATAACTTTCCGTGATTTTTCCTTTTTCTTTGAAATTCTTCCCATTTTGTCCTTCAACTACTTCTTCGAGCCACTGTTGATCCTCACACGCAGACAACTATTTTCCACGTGCCATCATTCGTCAATAAACATGAGAGAAGTCCTGTTAAACATATGATTTTTTCGTGATTTTTACTCTTTCTCTCTAAAGTTTTTCCCATTTCGTTCTTCAGTTGCTTCTTCGAGTTACTATCGATATTCACGCGAAGCCAATTCTTCTCCACGTGCCATCATTCGTAAATAAACATGCGAGAAGTCCTGTTAAACATATGATTTTTCCCTGATTTTTCCTCTTTCTCTGTAAAGTTTTTCCCATTTTGTCCTTCAGCTGCCTCTTCGAGTTACTATCGATATTCACGTGAAGCCAATTCTTTTCCACGTGCCATCATTCGCAAATAAACATGCGAGAAGTCCTGTTAACACTATTTCTACCGACCGGTCAAATAACCATTTTTAATATTTCGATTAGAATTTCCTATATACAACGTAATTGCATCGCCTTTAAATCTCACGACTTTTTCTACATCATACGTATAATACAGTTTTCAATATCTTAGAAAAAGTCGTGAAATTTAAAGGTGATGTAATTACGTTGTATAAACGAAATTTTAAAAACGGTCATTTGACCGGTCGTGGTAGGAATAGTGTTAAACATATGATTTTATCCGTGATTTTTCTTCTTTCTCCTCGAAGTTTTTCCTGTTTCGTCCTTCAGCTGCTTCTTCGAGCCACTGTTGATCCTCAAACGCAATCAACTCTTTTCCACGTGCCATCATGTGTGAGTAAAGATACGAAAAGTCCTCTAAAACATATGATTTTTCCGTTTTCTTTGAAGTTTTTCCCATTTCGTTCTTCAGCCGCTTCTCCGAGTTACTATCGATATTCACACGCAAGCAAATCTTTTCCACGTGCCATCATCAACCAAGGGAGGAGCAAGAACACACGTGCCGAGTGCCTTATTTCTCAATGATTTCCATTATTTTTTTTCCATCGCCCCACTTCCACTCGTTTACGCTTTCTCGCTTCTTTACCTAGCGATGAGGAAGGGTCGATTGACGCAAAACTGGATGACACGTGCGAGAATCGCACTACGTCGCAGTATTGGTCCGTATTGGCACGAGCCAGGTTAATGAAACAGGCGTCGACACACAAGATTTTTGCAATACCTGTAATCGTGTAAATAGTGACTATGCGGAAATTTAGTAAGTCGTGACGCGTAACAGGCGCGAATCGAGTGTCAACAAAAATGACTGCTGTTTCTAGGTATCGGTATAACAGTTTGATGAACTGTGAGATGCACGTGACTTTTGCGTGGCAGAAAGTCTCGCGTGGCTTCTGCGTAAAAGAAATTATTGCAGCAAGAATCGACTCTGCCGATTTTAGCACCGTTGAGAAACCTTTCTAGATAATAATTTCTGTTTTCTGAATTTTCTCGTTTCACCAGTTCCTTCGAATTTTGTTCAACTCTGTCCATAATTTAATGAGTTCGACGGACTTGAACTTTTTTAACATTAGATTTACCGAATATTTTTTTATAAATACGGTTTCCCATTTGAACCAGTCAATTTGATTAGTTTTGGTAAATTTAGTGTTTTATTAAAAATTCTCCTGTAAAATTGGTGAGTTCGAGAAACTTGAACTTTTTTAATGAAAATTCACAGATAAAATCGGTGCTAAAAGGGATTATTGCAAGAATCTACTCTGTCGACTTTAGTTCCCTTGGTAACAACTTCTGTTTTCTGAATTTTTCTGTTTCGAACTTTGTTTAACTCTGTCTTTAATTTTGCCTAATTTTTTAACAAACAATGAGCGCCGATTATCACATTTATCACATTTATATTTCAACTTGAATTTTGAATATCTTCTTTTGGAGAGGAGACCGCCAATTTTGTCAGAGGAAAAAGTTGTTTCTAATGCAAATATACGCATCGAATGAGCCTATTCCGAAGGTCATCGGAGGGGGGTCCTCTAAACAACAGTATTACCTTACCCAGAACCACGACGAGGATGTAGCAGGATAATAGTTTCGTTTTTTAGCTTTTTCATATTTTTTTTGTTTTTTTTTGGTTATATTTTTATATTTTTTATTTTTATTTTATATTTGTTTTGACATTGTTAAGGTATTAAACTTAGTAAACAGAATATTTTATATTAATTTGTTTTTAATAATATATTTAACAAAAATGACAAGTTTTTAAAGAGGGTAATTTAAAAATTATGGCGGCATGTACCGTGCCGGCATAATCGGTTCTACCGAACCACTACTATACGGCCACGCGGTTAAGGGAGGTCCTACATCAGTATTCATAATCAGATCTTGTATTTAAGATCGTCTTAACTTTATCTTAGATACTATATGCATTATTTTATTATCTAATAAGCATCTAAAGATGAATTTAAGACGGTCTTAAGATTTCATTATGATACTGATCCACAAATAGACGGCATCGAGACAAGTAGAAGCGGGTTGTTAGAAATCGAGTTGTCAATTTTCATGTTTTTAGACATTTAAAAAATTATTAACGTATTAAAATTTTGCGCCCCTCCAAATGTTACGCCCTACGCTGGTGCGTTACAGTATGCCGCGTCGTAACGGCTCTGCGATACACACACTTACATACGGTTGTAGCCGCCCACTCGGTTGCTCGATGTGCGCAATTCTACATATGTGTATGCAAGCGAGTACATTGTTGTAAACAAAAGCACATATACGTCCACACATAGACTTATACTCATAGACCGCGCATTCTGTGAGAAGCGTTGAAGACAACATGATACGAGAGAGCAATACTGGGAGTGAACCTGTCTCTGTCTAACTGGAGCGTTGGTGGGGGGAATAAGGAAAACAGGAGAAGAGCATACGTTTACGCGTATAAACGTTTAAACGTATATGAACGTATACTCGCGTTTAAACGTTGCTCTTCTCCTTTTTTCCTTATTCCCCCCACCAACGCTCCAGTTAGACAGAGACAGGTTCACTCCCAGTATTGCTCTCTCGTATCATGTTGTCTTCAACGCTTCTCACAGAATGCGCGGTCTATGAGTATAAGTCTATGCGTCCACACACCGCCCGCCTGCCCTAGAGCGGGCAGCTATAGTCACGCACAAGTGTGTGTGTATGTGTGTGTGTAGTATTTATTTCTGCAGGTGGTTCATGAAAACTAAATTGTATACATCTTTTGAGCTCCCCCCCTCAATGTTACTTGTGGAGTCCCGACAAACATTCCCCGCATCATACCGCCGTAAAATATTTCACTTTTTGGAAAAATACCAATAGTGAATAATTACCGAAAATATATAATGGTAAGAAAAGTAACTATTTTATACACTTAACCCTTTTAGTGCCAACAAGCCGATCTATCGGCCCGCGGTCCTTATGCGAAAACTGCCACGGGCTGATGCGTTGTGGCGGGCCGACCGCCCGACGGGCTTACGTGTTGAGAGACTTTTGGTTTAGTCCTTATCTCCAATGCCAATAGTATAAACCACACCATGCTTCGGTTCATTTGGTTTAGTCCTTATCACCTATAGTAAAATTTTCCTCTAGGAAATCGGAATTTCGTTCCTTACAAAGCTACTCGTATAAGCGCGCACATCAAATCGGCCCGTGGCATTCTTCGCATGCACTCCGTAAAATGCTTGGCACTAAAAGGGTTAATGTTACCAGAATATTTCGTACATAGTGATACAACTAACTATATTCATTTAACTATACATATGGTAACAAGAACAAAGGTAATAATTAATCATATAACCATTTGTATAAATCGTTCACTCTACTATATTTTGTATGGTTAAGTGAACTATAAAAATGTGCTCGACGCCAAATTTAACTATACATATAGTAACAAGAACAAAGGTAATAATTAATTATATAACCATTTGTATAAATCGTTCACTCTACTATATTTTGTATGGTTAAGTGAACTATAAAAATGTGCTCGAGGCCAAATTTAACTATACATATAGTAACAAGAACAAAGGTAATAGTTAATGATATAACCATTTGTATAAACCGTTCATTCTATTATACTTTGTATGGTTAAGTGAACTATAAAAATAAGTTTGACGCCAAATTTAACTATAAAATATAGTGAGATTATAGTAATCCTAACCATTTTTTTCTCTCACAAGTCAGTGTGCCTCTTTACGATTTCAACGAACACCGACGCACCGTCTCGGTAAACTGCAGCACAAGGAAGTTTACGATTATGACGAGGATCGGCTGGTCTGGGAACGGACGATCTATTTTTCTAAGGCGAGCGCGTCGAGCTGGGAATCACCACGAACTAGCAAAAAAGATAAGCTACTTCTCGTGGGGGATTTTCGTTCGGATCTACCGACTCACGAGTCCACCCCTACTCGAAGCTTCTCTCCGATAATAATCAAGAAAGAATTCAGCGTACTTAATCGTCTATTAGAAGATTAGACTGTGGGTACGTCCCTGACCACTCACCGGAAACGAGACACTCGTTTAAGAATTTTATTCATTTCCGTCGAGAGCACGAGTATCGTGATATCGATTTCTTCCTTACAAGTCCGATTTCTCGTTCGTATCAGTGATAAGGTTATCCTCCGAGAGAACGGTGATTCTAATTTGAAGGTTGAATCGTTTGATCGATGATTTGGTGAACGCTTTGATTCTTCTTTCTCTCTTTCTCTCTCCTCTTTTCGTTTTCGTTTAATTCGATTCCTATGCCAGTTGCAAGTATGCGGCACGTCAGAGATAAGAAATTCAGTGGGACAGAAGCGATAACTAGAGAGAGCTTTATCATTCGGGTGGATCTGAGAGTGTCGCCTAACCGTGGATTCCTCGACGTCGACCATTTTCATGCCTATGTTTCGTGCGAGGTGTAACGCGTCTCAACTATAACACTATTTTTAAAAAGACCGGGCAAATGATAATTTGTAAAAATTCCATTAGAATTTTGTATGTACCACGTAATTGCATCGTCTTTAAATTTCACGACTTTTTCTAATAGATTTTCTAATAATAGAATTTTCAGTATTTTAGGAAAAGTCGTGAAATTTAAAACCGATGCAATTACACTGTCATTGGAGATTTTCATTGAAATTTGAAATTGTTGAATTATTAACTCCACAAATTAAACTCGTTGTTTCTATAAATCATCCAAAATTTGTACGTTTGTTATATAAACGGTACAATGAAGTGTAACGCGTCTCAACTTTAACACTATTTTTAAAAAGACCGGGCAAATGACCGTTTTTAAAAATTCGATTAAAATTTTGTGTGTACAACGTAATTGTATCGACTTTAAATTTCACGACTTTTTCTAATAGATTTTCTAATAATAGAATTTTCAATATTTTAGGAAAAGTCGTGAAATGTAAAACCGATGCAATTACGTTGTACATAGGAGATTTTAATTGAAATTTTAAGTTGTTGAATTATTAACTCCACAAATTAAACTCGTTGTTTCTATAAATCATCCAAAATTTGTACGTTTGTTATATAAACGGCACAATGAAGTGTAACGCGTCTCAATTTTAACACTATTTCTAAAAAGACCGGACAAATGATCGTTTTTAAAAACTCCATTAGAATTTTGTATGTATGTACATACCACGTAATTGCACTGGCTTTAAATTTCACGACTTTTTCTAATAGATTTTCTAATAATAGAATTTTCAATATTTTAGGAAAAGTCGTGAAATATAAAACCGATGCAATTACGTTGTACATAGGAGATGTTAATTGAAATTTTAAGTTGTTGAATTATTAACCACACGAATTAACCCCTTGGGTACGGATTTATTTGAGAAAACATTTGCATGTGGAACGGATATAATTTTTGGTTTGACGTCTTAGACACGTCATCCGCTCCTAGGGGAAAAAAGTGAATGACGTGTCTCAGACGTCAAATGTACCCAAGGGGTTACACTCGTTGTTTCTATAAATCATCCAAAATTTGTACGTTTGTTATATAAACGGTACAATGAAGTGTAACGCGTCTCAATTTTAACACTATTTCTAAGAAGACCGGGCAAATGATAATTTTTAAAAATTCCATTAGAATTTTGTATGTACCACGTAATTGCATCGGCTTTAAATTTCACGACTTTTTCTAATAGATTTTCTAATAATAGAATTTTCAATATTTTGGGAAAAGTCGTGAAATTTAAAACCGATGCAATCACGTTGTATATAGAAAATTTTAATTGAAATTTTAAAAATGGTTATTTGACCAATAGTGGTAGGAATAGTGTTAAGCTAATTCTCAATGTGAATGTTCCTCGTGACAGTGAAATAAGAAATGTAGGATTATAATTTAAGCACTTCAATACTTCCAATACCACCTCAAAGGAGGTCTGATAACGAAATCTGCAGGGTGTCCCACTTCAAGTGTAATTCCCACGTAAGGATTTCAGTTAAATTAATTCTAAACAATATTTTTCTTTGCGAAAAATGTTGGATGATGCTTCATTGTTCAATTACTAACCTCGTCGCTCCTCTGAATAACCCAAAATTTGTACGTTTGTCATACAAAAAACGATACAATGAAGTGCAAAGTCCGTGTCCTTCTGAGCAAATGCGTCACTCAGTGAGCCACTCTAGCAAAGTTAATTTTCACTCATTTTGATGAAGTAATATGAGAGATCTTTAGAATCTTCCGATCAGAAATTATCATTTCGAGGTATTTTAATACGAATAAAAGCATTCGTAGGCAAATATACGAGATTTTATCGCGACACTAAACGAGCCCTGGTGTCCAGTGATCATGGCACACTCTTACTATCTCACATTACTGCCTACTATACCTTTCATTCGCAATAAAATACGTAATTTCTCATGAGAGTATGATTTTTTGGCCGATCGAGGGAAAATAAAGAAGCAATTACGAGGTTGGAGATCTGACCATGACTATTCATATATCCTTAGTAATAGTGGAATACTCCGTGCGTGGCAGTCTCAGTTGGTTCTTATGAGTACGAGAAGGACAGCTTTATGCAAGGACGTTCGTCGTTTCAGCAAAGTCGGTGTCCCTCTGAGCAAATGCGTCACTCGGTGAACCAGTCTTCCGCCCTTTTGAACAGGGAGCATTTTGACTAATTTTAGCAATGTAATCTGAGAGATCATTGGGATTTTGTGACCAGAAATTATCATTTCAAGGTATTTTATTACGAACAAACAAGACTTCGTGAGCAATAATACAAGATTTGGAAGTTTAATTAACGCTTTTTAACCCTAACTAAACAATCGTGAAAATTCAAGATGACGTGGTAGACAACGTGTTAAAGGGTTAACCTGAATACAAGCAAATATTTTGATGCTGGAGTGGAGCAATTCAAATCTCAATTCCAGGCGACGTGGTAGACAACGTGTTAAAGGGTTAACCTGAGTACAAGCAAATATTTTGATGCTGGAGAGGAACAATACAAATCTCAATTCCAGGCGACGTGGTAGTCAGCGTGTTAAAGGGTTAACCTGAGTACAAGCAAATATTTTGATGCTGGAGTGGAGCAATTCAAATCTCAATTCCAGGCGACGTGGTAGACAACGTGTTAAAGGGTTAACCTGAGTACAAGCAAATATTTTGATACTGGAACATGGAAGAACTCAAAACTCAATTCCAGGTGAAGTAGTAGTGAAAGTGTTAACCAGAGCACAAGCAAATATTTTGATGCTGGAACAAGAAGCAACTCAAAACTTAAGTGGATCCAAAATTCTGGACCAATGTCGAATTGGACTACCCTCGTACGCAACGGAAGATGTGACACATGGTTATCGGCCAAGTGCTCTAAGTGTTCACGCGGACTTTCAGAGATCTGGACCCAAAGAACACGAGAATGCTCCACATACGAACAGTACAAGTAAATCATCACTTTTCAAGCCCTGGCCTTAAGGCATTTCGATACCTTTTCCCGAGGTCGGTGACATCAAACTAATCTTCAATCTTTTATTAACACGTTCGTCGCCACGTCACCCATATGTGGGTGACGGGTTCAGTGCCTGTTTTTAAATGATCAGAATATGTATTTGGAAGTATAATTAACGCTTTAGATAGTTAACTAAACAGTCACCAAAATTCAAGGTGATTGGGCGACGAACGTGTTAAAGGGTTAGCCAGAGCGCGAGCAAATATTTTGATGCCGGAAAACGGAGCAACTCAAAACTCAAGTCGATCCAAAGTCCTGGTCCAATATTGAATTGGACTACCCTCGTATACGGCCGAAGAGGTCAAGTGTTCCAAGCGTTCACGCGGACTTTCAGACATCAGGGACCGAAGAACACGAAAATGCTCCACATACGAACAGTACAAGTAAATCATCACCTTTCAAGCCCAAGCCTTTTAAGGCATTTAGATACCTTTTCCCGAGGTCGGTGAAATCAAACTAATCTTCAAACTTTTTTTAAAGGGTTAACCGGAGCATAAGCAAATATTTTGATGCCTGAAAACAGAGCAACTCAAAACTCAAGTCGATCGAAAGTCCTGGTTCAATATCGGATTGGACTACCTTACTAATAATGACCCTCATACACAGCCGAAGAAGTCAACTGATCCAAGAGTTCATGCGGACTTTCAGAGATTAGGACCCGAAAAACACGAAAATGCTCCCCATACGAACAGTACAAGTAAATCATCACATTTCAAGACCAGACCTCAAGGCATTTAGATACCTTTTCCCGAGGTCGGTGACATCAAACTAATCTTCAAACTTTTTTTAAAGGGTTAACCGGAGCATAAGCAAATATTTTGATGCCTGAAAACAGAGCAACTCAAAACTCAAGTCGATCGAAAGTCCTGGTTCAATATCGGATTGGACTACCTTACTAATAATGACCCTCATACACAGCCGAAGAGGTCAACTGATCCAAGCGTTCACGCGGACTTTCAGAGATCAGAGACCGAAGAACACGAAAATGCTCCACATACGAACAGTACAAGTAAATCGTCACCTTTCAAGCCCAAGCCTTAAGGCATTTAGATACCTTTTCCCGAGGTCGGCGCCATCAAACTAATCTTCAAACTCATCTTCAATCTTTCTTTAAAGGGTTGACCAGAGTACGAGCAAATATTTTCAAAACTCAAGTCGATCCGAAGTACTGGTTCAATATCGGATTGGACTACCCTACTAATAATGACTCTCATACACAGCCGAAGAGGTCAGCTGATCCAAACGTTCACGCGGACTTTCAGAGATTAGGACCCAAAGAACACGGAAATGCTCCACATACGAACAGTACAAGCAAATCATCACATTTCAAGACCAGACCTCAAGGCATTTCAATACCTTTTCCCGAGCTCGGTGACATCAAACTAATCTTCAAACTCATGTTCAATCTTTCTTTAAAGGGTTGACCAGGGCACGAGCAAATATTTTCAAAACTCAAGTCGATCCGAAGTACTGGTTGAATATCGAATTCAACTACCCTCGTACACAGCCGAAGAGGTCAAGTGTTCCAAGCGTTCACGCAGGCTTTCAGACATCAGGACCCAAAGAACACGAAAATGCTCCACATACGAACAGTACAAGTAAATCATCACCTTTCAAGCCCAAGCCTTAAGGCATTTCGATACCTTTTCCTGAGGTCGGCGACATCAAACTAATCTTCCGACACGAGGCAATTGACCGCTGACCTTTCAGCAATCCAGCAATCCCCACCACTCATTTCTACCCATGTCTTTGACCCTTACCTTCTCCCCTTTCTTCATAACTGTGCCTTAATTCACTTAAATCCACGAGACCTCCTACCACTCATTTTTTTTCATCAACATCCAAACTCGAAGGAGGATTACCTATCACACATCCATCATCACCCATCATCCTTTCTTCTCCAAACTGCGACACCCCACCGCGGACACTTAATATAAACAAACGGTTCCTACACCTCGACTTTCTACCGTGGCACAGTATAAAAGGAGCTGATTTTTTAGCAAGAGCTCATTAGGATTCGAATCGGCATACAAAATTTAGGTTAGTACGGAGAACATCAGAAACATTGGTATTACACGTGATTCTAAAACCTTCGAGGACATCATTCAAATTTCAACCGTGTCGCGAGGATCATCTCGAAGTTTCTCTTAAGTATCATCGAGTTCTCAACTATTCGTTTGAGATTAGCAGTTCGAAGTTCTTTTCACGAGTCTTCACATCAGTTTCGATTTTTGTTTCAATTATTCGTGAGTGATTATTTGTGGACCAGTCCAGAGGGCCAGTGGTGTTCAAAAGGGTGAATTTGTCTATGTTGTGGGAAAGGAAGTCATCGAAGACAACCATATTCAGGTTGCTGATTCTTACATCTTACTCTTACATCGTTGCTTTTTAACCCCAGTCGAGTAAGTACATTGCACGTTTGCTTGTAATCTCTCATTTGTATATCAATGAATTTCTTTTCTTCGTGTCTTATTGTAACTCTTACCCTTCCATCTTTATTTCTCATGCCTTCCTTTTTAATTCTGAATCAGTATTATCAATTGTACTGCATAATGTCAATCTAATTTAATATCTGTCCTACACGAACCGTCGGTTGTTTAAGTCAGACAATTGTAATTAATGCTATTCTTTGATTTCTCATCCACCATCTGCAATTTAATGTAATTTATTTTAATTCAATCTTTGCTGTATCGACATCGTTTACACCGATTTATAATAGTCACAACCGCATTAAAAAATTATAATTTTAATCTATGTTTTCAATTCCGTTGTACGAGACTCAGTTTTATAATTAATTCGTTTACGTATAATTTTGAATCTATCTCATTATTATTATTATTATTATTTTTTGTTATACCCTACATTTCTTGCACCCATTCTCTATCTAATTTTCATCGTGATCAGTTTAATTACTCTCGCACTTTCGAGTTCCGTCCCGAGTAAAGCGCTTTCTGCCTTGACTCAAAAGGGAGCACGGTTGGACCGTTAGGTAAGACACATAAAATCATAGATTGACCGTAGAACCGACCTACAGGTCTACCGAACGGTTCTGTAGGAATCGTCTGATTGCGTCTGTGTCTGTCGTGCAGAATGTAACATCTATTATCAGATGTCCCTCCGCCACTTATCAAAGATTCGAGCGACACTTTGTACCTCTGGTTACGTCGAGAGACCCTCGATATAGAAACTTTACCCTACACGGATCGAAATTTCGAGGAATCCAGTGAATGATTACACTGGCCAAGAAATTTAGACTCTTTCTCTGTCCATGAAAGAACTTTTACTACTTTCGAATGAGTTACCTATTAGCGTGTGTTTTGAGACTAATCCCGGATTAGAATAATTTTGGATTTGAATAATAAGATTTGATTGTATTTTTTTAATTTGTGTATTTCATTAAGAAGCAACGCCACGGTAAAACTAGTATTTTTCTATTTTTTAGTATTCTTTTCTCGTGTAGCTGGATAACTTAAGAATATTTAAAATCCAATGTGAAATTGAAATCTGAAAAATTGACAAATATATAATTTTTTTAGTGGATCGATGCGCTAGTAAATACTCGCTATAAGCAAATTCAAATCGTAGTTAGGGTTTCCCTAGACTACAAATGGGTTTTTATTCATTTTTTTCCCTATAGCTAAACATCTTAGGAACATTTAAAACCCATCGTGAAATTGAAATCTTAAAAATTGACAAAGATATAATTTTTTTAGTGGATGAATGCACTAGTAAATACTCGCTATAAGCAAATTCAAATCGTAGTTAGGGTTTCCCTAGACTACAAATGGGTTTTTATTCATTTTTTTCCCTATAGCTAAACATCTTAGGAACATTTAAAACCCAACGTGAAATTGAAATCTTAAAAATTGACAAAGATATAATTTTTTTAGTGGATGAATGCGCTAGTTAATACTCACTATAAGCAAAGTTAAATCGTGCTTAGGGTTTCCCTAGACTACAAATGGGTTTTTATTAATTTTTTTCCGTATAGCTAAACATCTTAGGAACATTTAAAACCCAAAGTGAAGTTAAAATTTCAAAAATGGACAAAGTTATAATTTTCTTAATGGATCAATGTGCTAGTAAATACTCACTATACGCAAAGTTAAATCGTGCTTAGGGTTTCTCTAGACTACAAATGGGTTTTTAGGCACGACCGTAAAGGGAGTGACTTATTTATTATTTTTATCCCTATTACACACAATTTCACTTTACGTACAACTAATATTTACTAGTACATTGATCAATTAAAAAAATTCTAACTTCGTCAATTTTCGAGACTTTACCTTCACGTTGGATTCTAAACACTCCTAAGACATTCAATTATAGAAAAAAAATAATAACAAAAAATTGAAAACAAGATTTTTACCGTTGACCCTTAACGAAGAAAATACAGTCAAATCTTATTATGCAAATCCAAAGGAACCTCGAGCTAACCTGAAATTGGGATTAGTCTTAAAATAAATGTCCCTTCGCTCATTTCATGAGCAAGACCCTTGTCGACCAGTGTGATCGAGCGTGTAAAATCGTTATTTCAGGTCGATGAAAACTTACTCGTTCTCGATTCGAATCGACAGAGTACATGGAACGCGGAAATTCTCCGATTGCGAGCGGATGCTCGTGCTCTGTCGTCAACTCGAGGTACATTGGTTCTCGAGGAACGATGGAATTCGACGGTGACACATA
The DNA here is from genome assembly GCA_944319695.1 of Tiphia femorata. Taxonomy (NCBI): domain Eukaryota; kingdom Metazoa; phylum Arthropoda; class Insecta; order Hymenoptera; family Tiphiidae; genus Tiphia; species Tiphia femorata. Next base: position 8,802,841 of record OX090899.1, read on the forward strand.
ATCCAAGTGTCTATTCATAATTGGAATTTCTCAACGTTCGTTTCTTCACTCGTAATTATCTTATCAACAGTGTTAAGGACGAAGAATTCGGCCGATCGTAGTTGTCGATTCGATCAACGTGGTCGATTACTTGAACGTGGATTCAACCATGATGCCCACAACATTCATCAGTACTCGAGGCAGAAATTTTTTCGCACTTACGCACGTCAATCGTGCCCTGAAACTGTTGCGATGGAAAGAATTCGGCTTATCGATTATTTCGCCTCGAGAACCGTGGACACTTGTGGATAGAACGATCGAATCTTGATAAACCGATTTCGGGACGTCTTTATTAGAAAATCGAGATCAGACGTAAAGGAATCTTTGAGACTTTCTCGTTCAGATATGAGATTGTAGTGTTAAATGTGGATCGACTGAAACACGGAGAGTCTTTTTCGTTAGCAATTAAAATCGACAGAACTGAAAGGAAAGGAAACGAGAATTATTGAAAAAATAAGAAAGTAAAAAATTAAAAAGATGGATATTCTCTTATGAACACTCGTAGAGAAAATTTGTATCTCATTCGATTTCCATCCTAATATAAAATATTTAGATTTTTAGATGCAACATAATTATATTAAGATCAAAACCACCCTATATATAAAACAGAAGAACCAAAAACCGAAAAGTTCACGTGCCCCACAATTTTTTAACGTGCTTAAAAATTTTCCGATTCTTCTTCGAAGAATTTTTCCAAACTTCTTCGTTTTACACACAATACTTTAACCTTCCTCGAGATTTTACATTTACGTGCGCAAAAAATCAAACCAAATGGTGTTTCCTGTTCGAAGTTAATCCGAGGAAGAGACACACGCGCAAAAAGAATGGGAAAATCCGAAAAAAATTCTGGACGTGTTTCGTCGTCCTAGTTATTCGTCCAAACTCGATCATGCGTCCACTCGACTCGTTCTCGATTTCCATCTTAATATAAAAGAGAAGATTTGTATCTCATTCAATTTCCATCCTAATATAAAATATTTAGATTTTTCGAAGCAACAAAATTATATTAAGATCAAAACCACTCTATACATAAAACAGAACAACCTAGAAAAAAAATATTTCACCAAAAACCAAAAAGTTCACGTGCCCCACAATTTTCTGATTTTTCTTCAAAGAATTTTTCCAAACTTCTCCGTTTTACACACAATACTTTAACCTTCCTCGAGATTTTACATTTACTTACATAAAAAATCAAACCAAATGTTGTTTCCTGTTCGAAATTAATCCGAGGAAGAGACACACGCGCAAAAAGAATGGGAAAATCCGAAAAAAATTCTGGACGTGTTTCGTCATCCTAGTTATTCGTCCAAACTCGATCATGCGTCCACTCGACTCGTTCTCGATCCTTATCGGTGGATCTACACGTAATTATAAAAATTCCAACGTCTCGGTATCGTGGACGCATCATCTAATCGTCCAATAGACGTCCCTTCTCGTCGTGAAGGAGGTAACGATATAAGTTAACGATAAAGTGGATACTCTGGAGTGGGCGCCCAGAGAACGATGACGTCTTGTTTGCGCTCTCATCCCTATCTGTTGTCGGGCAAAGCTAAGTCTACGAGACAATGTCGCATGCCACTCGTGGCATTGGATGTCTCATTGTAATCTGCACGTGCATCGGTAAACCGGTAACGTGCACTTTGTTTGAACTAAAAAGTGTTCAAAGTGGATCCGCGTGCAACTCTAAAACTCGTGCGTGGTGCAAACGATTGCTATTGTCACGAGAGAAGGAACTAACCCCTTGCTCTCGATTGTTCTCGTTTAAAAGGAGTTTGCAATCGTAGAGGCACTTAATGATAAAACAATTATGTTCGATTGTTCAATGATACTTAACGATACAAAGTATCGTGTTAAATTAAATACCTGTAAGCTGCTTACACTCGATTGATTGACCGATCTACAGTTTAATACAAGCAAATTATGTTTTTATACGATTTTGATTTAATATGAATTAGGAAAATTGGATTCTTTTTTTTACTTTGATTTAACGCGAATTAGAAAAAGATTTAATTCTCCTTTTACATCCCTTATTTTGACTGAACACGATTTATATCGAATTCAACTTTGGTTTCTAATTCGTGTCCAAATCAAAATCGTGTAGAAGAGGTTTCTATAAAAACAAAATTGAGTGTAGTTCACTTGCGTCAGAGTATCCATTCTACAAGTGGTACCAAGAGTATCTGTCACTTTAACGTACCACGTGAAACGTCACGTATTATCGCGTGTTAAGCACATCCATCTCTCTGGATCCGTGCGTGTGCCATGGTTAGGAACGTGCCGTTCTCCGATGTGAGAGGTGCGCCAAGCACGAGCAATCTATTCTGAACGGGCCAGTGGCCAGAAAAAGATCCTCGAGTCCCACCTGTTGCCTCAGAGGCGCACTTTGCCCTCGTGGCTGCCTTCCTGGCTCGTAAACATTCGAGAGGGTAACGTACCACTCGCAATGAGAGAAAAAAAATGATTGGGTTTACTATAATCGCACTATATTTTATAGTTAAATTTGGCGTCGAGCATATTTTTATAGTTCACTTAACCATACAAAAGATAGTACAATGAACGATTTATACAAATGGTTATATAATTAATTATTACCTTTGTTCTTGTTACCATATGTATAGTTAAATGAATATAGTTAGTTCAATCACTATATATGAAATATTCTGGTAATATTAACTTATATATACCAGAATATTTCTCGAGGTTCTTTTGGATGTGATTAATAAGATTTGACTGTATTTTCATCATTAAGGGTCAACGGTAAAAATCTTTTTTTTCAATTTTTTATTATTTTTTTTTCTACAGCTGAATGTCTTAGGAGTGTTTAGAATCCACCGTGAAGGTAAAGTCTCAAAAATTGACGAAGTTAGATTTTTTTTGATTGATCAATGTGCTAGTAAATCGTCCAATAGACGATTAGTTATAAAATTAGTTAGATTAGAGAATATTAGTTATAAAATAGTTACTTTTCTTACCATTATATATTTTCAAAAATACTTTTTTTTTTACTTGAAATAACCATAATTTTGGGTAAAAAGATAATATAGTTGGTTATTCTACGCTTCTATCGTAATTATTACCGAGATTATGGTAACATTTACCATAAACATGATATTTCCAACTATAATTTTGTTACTATGCCATTATAGTTAGATATATCACATACTTTTCCTTCAGTGCGCGTATCTTCGCCACTTCTCCTTTCACCTCTTCGATAAACGTCGAAGAACGTTCCCTAATGCGAATCTTATCATTAACCTTTATTTATTCACATCAATCTGAAGGTTAGATCAGAAACACTGCTACCCAAGACACTTCATACCTCACACGTACTCGAAATTGTGTCGTGAATTCTCGTACGCTCGCGCAATCGATTGCACGAATTTCGAAACGCCTCGGTTAAGAGGCACGATCGAACGAATTTCAAAATGTTTCATCGAATTATCGGATGTGCTTGTCATTTCTGAAGATATCGCGTGTGATTCATCTACTCGTTGCACCGTGCTTATCGCGAAGCTTGCCTCCGTACTATTTCCAGTGGACTATTTTAAAACATTTCGCAGAGTCATTGGAGAACGCGCGCAGGCTTAGATAGGATTTCTCTGCGGAAGCGCTCGATTCGTCCGCCACTCTCACCACCAAGTGGGCGTCGTGACGAAAGCAAGAATTCCTGATTGTGATCCGGAGTTAGAGAAATTTGGAGCATTGCTCCTTTGGTCGAGTCAAATTCGTGGAGTGAATTTTTAGGCACGACCGTTAAGGAAGTGACTTATGCAATCGCCATCCTGAAAACCGTTCGTATGTGTGTGTGTGTGTGTGTGTGTGTGTGTGTGTCCATGTATATCCTCGATTTCGGAAAAACGGCTGAACCGATCGAGACGAAATTTGGCACAAAAATCAAGTACATTACTGTGAGTTGACAATAAGGTTTGTGAGCCGCCATCTTGAACCAACACAAAATGGCGGGAGATTCAAAATTTGACAAAAATGTAATTTAATTTAATATTGTTGCCATTTCTAAACGGCTGAAGATAGCGATACATAAAGTTTGCTGGCACCAAATGGATATATACTCAAAGTACATGCCAAATTTCGTTGCGATCTGTTCAGCCGTTTGGCCGGATCCGAACAAAATTTGGCATGTACATCGAGTATATATCCATTTGGTACCACGAAACTTTATGTATGGCCTTTGTGTGTGTGTGTGTGTGTGTGTGTGTGTGTGTCCATGTATATCCTCGATTTCGGAAAAACGGCTGAACCGATCGGGACGAAATTTGGCACAAAAATTAAATACATTACTGTGAGTTCACAATAAGGTTTGTGAGCCGCCATCTTGAACCGGTACAAAATGGCGGCAAATTCAAATATCGAAAAATTCATATCTTTGGTACTATTCATGGGATCCCGATAAAATTTTACACATACATGTACACGTATACAATGACAATTTATGGAAATTTTCAAATTTTTTGATTGGCCGAATCAAAAATGGCGGCTAATTCAAATCTTTAGTCCAATATTCCGGCAAAACGACTGAACGGATCCGAACAAATTTTGGCATGTACATCGAGTATATACCCATTTGGTGCCACGAAATTTTATGTACCGCCATCTTCAACCGTTTCAAAATTATGGGAAATTCAAGTATGGAAACGTGAGTTACGCGGTCGTGCCTATGGCAGGAAGCGAAGCTTTTCTGCACTCGGTAAGGCGAGCGCGAAGCGCGAGCACCCGACGATCGTGCCACCACTAACCACCACTAGTTGATACTTTTCCGTTAGCTGGGCGCAAATGTCGGCAATTGTGAACCAAACGCGAGGCACATCACCGTATTCTGGAAAAACCAATAATTATAAGCATTCTTTTTGAGTAAAACTGTTTCGTTTACAATTCATTAATATTTATTTATAGTTGAACGTTTTCGACTTTTATTCCGTTCACTGTTTTGTCATTCGCGTTTGCTTCACAATTGGCGACATTTGCGCCCGGCTAACGGAAAAGTACCGAATTTTTTATCCGCGAAAGAGAAAAAAGCCTGTGAAGCATCGAATTGGAACTTGGTGAACGAACGACCTTGGACTTTAAGGGTGATTAGGATCAATCGGCACGTGGGTGTCTTAAACATTTTGCAGAGTCATTGGAGAACGCGCACAGGCTTAGATAGGATTTCTCTGCGGAAACACCAGATTCGTCCGCCACTCTCACCACCAAGTGGGCGTCGTGACGAAAGCAAGAATTCCTGATTGTGATCCGGAGTTAGAGAAATTTGGAGCATTGCTCCTTTGGTAGAGTCGAATTCGTGGAATGAATTTTTTATTATCCGTAGAAGAAGAAAAAGTCTATGAAGCATCGAATTGGAACTTGGAGAACGACGAACGACCTTGGACTTTAAGGGTGGTTAGGCACAATCGGCGCGTGGGTGTGAGATGAGAGGAAAAAAGTTAATTCGAGATTCGGCCTCTTGTGATTCATCCAGTATTTAGTAGGTGGGTGATTTAGAGGAGAAAAGAATTCGAGATTCGTGGCTCTCGTAAATTTTTCAGCACTCGCCACGTGAGGCTCGTGTAAGGTTTGAGAGATATTGCTGGTGCGGGCGTCATCACCTGTGTCGTGTGGAAGCGGCTTGGCGCGTGCTCGTGAGAGATTCGGTTCTGGTCTGACGCGTGCTCGTGGAAGATTCGGTTTTGATCTGACGCGTGCTCGTGGAAGATTCGGTTCTGGTCTGACGCGTGCTCGTGGAAGATGCGGTTCTGGTCTAACGCGTGCTCGTGAGAGATTCGTTTCTGGCCTGGATTCCTTTCTGCTCTGACGCGTGCACGCGAGAGATTCGTTTCTAGTCTGACGCGTGCTCGTGGAAGATTCGTTTCTGTTCTGACCCGTGTTTGTGTGAGATTCGTTTCTAGTCTGACGCGTGCTCGTGGAAGATTCGTTTCTGGTTTGGCGCGTGCTCGTGGAAGATTCATTTCTGTTCTGGATTCGTTTTGGTCTGACGCTTGCTCGTGTTAAATTCGTTTCTGGTCTGGATTCGTTTTTGGTCTGACGCTTGCTCGTGTTAAATTCGTTTCTGGTCTGGATTCCTTTCTGCTCTGAGGCATGCTCGAGAAAGATTCGTGTCTACTCCGGATTCGTTTCTACTCTCGCGCGTGCTCGTGGAACATTCGTTTCTAGTAAGAGATTTTCTTCTGGTCTGACACGTGCTCATGAAAGATACATTTCTGTTCTAGATTGCTCTCTGCTCTGATGCGCGCTCGTGAAAGATTCGTTTTGCTTTGCATTCGTTTCTGCTCTGACGCGTGCTCGTGAAACATTCGTTTCTGGACTGACGCGTGTTCGTGAAAAATTCGTTTCTGTTCTGGATTGCTTTCTGGTTTGACGCGTGCTCGTGCAAGATTCGTTTCTAGTCTGACACGTGATCATAAAAGATACATTTTTGTTCTGGATTGATTTCTGCTCTGATGCATGCTCGTGAAGGATTCGTTTCTGTTCTGGATTTGTTTCTGCTCTGACGCGTGTTCATGAAAGATTCCTTTCTGCTCTGACGCGTGCTCGTGAAAGATTCGTTTCTGCTCTGGATTCGTTCTACTCTGCATTCCTTTCTGCTTTGACGCGTGCACGTGAAAAATTCGTTTCTAGTCTAACACATGCTCGCGAAAGATTCGTGTCTACTCTAACGCGTACTTACAAGAAATCCGTTTCTGCTCCGACGCGTGCTTACAAAAAATTCGTTTCTAGTCTAACACATGCTTGCGAAAGATTCGTTTCTAGTCTAACACATGCTCGCGAAAGATTCGTTTCTACTCTAACACATGCTCGCAAAAGATTCGTCTCTACTCTAACGCGTACTTACAAAATCCGTTTCTGCTCTGTCACGTGCTTATCAAAAATTCGTTTCTCCTTCTGACCGCTCAGTTACCATGCACCTCGAGGCACACGCCCGGCTACTTAATATGTCCTAGGTCAAGATATTGCCCCGAGCCACGAGTAACCATTGGAAGTCTCATCCATCACGCGCTACAATTCCAAGAATAGATCCTCTTGGGACGCGTTTAGCACAGGAGTAGCCAGAAGCGAATCGATGATTCTCGAATGAGCAACGTAATGCAAATCACTCGTCTTACTTTATCGTACAATTTCTTACATTAATCGTGCGAGCGTGAGCATTCTGAAATTTTGCCTTATCATCGACTACTCTCCTCTTCCTTCTACCTCTTAAATCAAGAGCTCGTGCGCTTGGAACGAGGCTTTTCTCCTCTCAATGAACGTAACATGTTTGATCTTACGTTTTAACGAGCGTCAATTACTGTTCGTAGATAGAGGCGAAAATTTATGTGTAGACTTTTCGACACATTTCAATTACGTCGGAGGTAGGTTACATCGTGCGAGCACGTGTACGGGGTTTTTCCATGAATTAACATTTTTTTATGTCTCTGTCTCCCTCTCTCTCTTTCTCTGTCTTTGTCATGGTTACGAACATATCGTCGAATCGAGCTCCAAAGTGGTGCTAACCTTTCGAGGACGTGGGCACAACTGGGAGCGAGGAATGTGAAAATGATGTCACCCTGGTCCGAAACATCGACGAAATTGAAATTGTAGGTTTTACCCAGAAACTGTGTCCCAAAGTGTGTCTGTCTAGGACCTTTTTGAAACGTTCATACGTTACGATCGGTTCGCAAGTTTCACCCTGGGCTCTTTTACGAAAGTATTTAACCTTTTCAGGGACGAATTTATTTAAGGTGGAATCAAGTCGGCATCGATTGTTAATTAGGCACGACCGTTAAGGGAGTGACTTATGCAATCGCCATCCTGAAAACCGTTCGTGTGTGTGTGTGTGTGTGTGTGTGTGTGTGTGTGTGTGTGTGTCCGTGTATATCCTCGATTTCGGAAAAACGGCTGAACCGATCGGGACGAAATTTGGCACAAAAATCAAGTACATTACTGTGAGTTCACAATAAGGTTTGTGAGCCGCTATCTTGAACCGGTACAAAATGGCGGCAAATTCAAATATCGAAAAATTCATATCTTTGGTACTATTCATTGGATCCCGATAAAATTTTACACATACATGTACACGTATACAGTGACAATTTCTGGAAATTTTCAAATTTTTTCATTGGCCGAATAAAAAATGGCGGCTAATTCAAATCTTTAGTCCATTATTCCGGCGAAACGACTGAACGGATCCGAACAAAATTTGGCATGTACATCGAGTATATACCCATTTAGTGCCACGAAACTTTGTGTACCGCCATCTTCAACCGTTTCAAAATTATGGGAAATTCAAGTATGGAAACGTGAGTTACGCGGTCGTGCCTATGGCAGGAAGCGAAGCTTTTCTGCACTCGGTAAGGCGAGCGCGAAGCGCGAGCACCCGATGATCGTGCCGACTACTAACCACCACTAGTTTATTCACTTGCAATGGCGATTCGTCGACAACGTTAACGATGATCGGAGAACAAGGCAGGAATGGAAAATTTTCGGATAGAATAATACAGAAGCGTGTTACGGTAGAAAAGGTATAGTTTAACGAGAAACTAAATGTCCACATATGTGGCCAAGAGCGTCAAGAGATTAACACTAGAACTACCAAGCTGGTCAAAATGACTGGTCAACAAAAGAAGCTTCCATATGAAAACAGAAGTAAATGGCAGCTCAGTGATAAAATAAACGATCTCTTTGTTAAAATGGGTGGTCAATGAGTGGTTAAAGAGAAATTCTTGTGAAAAATTCACGCACACCGGTCATTTTGACTTGTCGGTAATTCTAGTGTTAACATTATTGGAAAAGAACGCCCAGCTAACGGAAAAGTATCAACTAGTGGTGGTTAGTGGTTGGCACGATCGTCGGGTGCTCGCGCTTCGCGCTCGCCTTACCGAGTGCAGAAAAGCTTCGCTTCCTGCCATAGGCACGACCGTGTAACTCACGTTTCCATACTTGAATTTCCCATAATTTTGAAACGGTTGAAGATGGCGGTACATAAAATTTCGTTGCACCAAATGGGTATATACTCGATGTACATGCCAAATTGTGTTCGGATCCGTTCAGTCGTTTTGCCGGAATATTCGACTAAAGATTTGAATTAGCCACCATTTTTGATTCGGCCAATCAAAAAATTTGAAAATTTCCAGAAATTGTCACTGTATACGTGTACATGTATGTGTAAAATTTTATCGGGATCCAATGAATAGTACCAAAGATATGAATTTTCCGATATTTGAATTTGCCGCCATTTTGTACCGGTTCAAGATGGCGGCTCACAAACCTTATTGTGAACTCACAGTAATGTACTTGATTTTTGTGCCAAATTTCGTCCCGATCGGTTCAGCCGTTTTTCCGAAATCGAGTATATACACGGACACACACACACACACACACACACACACACACACACACACACACACACACACACACACACGCACGAACGGTTTTCAGGATGGCGATTGCATAAGTCACTCCCTTAACGGTCGTGCCTAAAAACGGTCATTTGACCGGTCGTGGTAGGAATAGAAATCTTTAACACTAAATCTCCAAATTTCTTTAACACTAAACCTACGAAAAGCAGGTCAAACGACCGATCGAGAAAGGGTCATCTTTCCGAGAATTCACCCAACAAGGAAAATCACCATATGAAAAAAAAAAGTCTCTGGTAAGTTCGGTGTTAAAAATGCAAGATGCCTATTTTTACCAGATCGGACGAAGCTTCGCGATACCGAAGGCTCGTCGGGCGTTAACAATCCCATCTTCGGTTCTCCAGACGTGCGTCATAGGTTCTTCGAACGTAAGTAGGTCATATCTGATACTAGATAGGTAGGAATCTCGCTCGCACCGGTTAACCTGTTTTTTTCTTTGCTTTTTCACGTTTTTTTCCACTGCACTTGTTACGAGCACACGAGTGGCCTTATCGGCAGGCCTGGATCTCTCGTTCGTTCGAAACCTACTCGTCACATTGGTGAATAGAAAGCACTTGGAGATCGGAAAACTAAGACTGCTCATCCTGGTGAGTTTTTGAAAAGGTGAAACCTCTTCGAGAGCAGCCAGTTGAATTCGTCAGATTAATCTTCCTGTCGTCCTTCTCGTTGGAAATGCTCGAGCACCGAAGACAAATTGTCCTGACGTCATAAAGCCACGTAGAAATGAATAGTAAAATGAATAGTCATGGAGGCTGTTAATTGGGTTCCGAGCAGGATTTCGCCCGTTAGAATTTCGTGGCTAGGAGTTCGAAGCCACGATTGCGAAATCTCGTGATTGCGTTGGTACGTCATCGAATTCCTAAGGCGAACGAGGACGTTGCGAGGATGTAAGAGATAGTTTTTGCTGTGTCGTGTGAACGGTAGATATGATCGAGGAGGAAGCCTCGAACACGAGTCTATTCAAAGATATCCTCTCTTCCGCCTCGAACGGAGTTGGAGCACGAATGAAACTTAGTTTGACGAATTGATCCAGATAACGAAAAAGCAAGAGCCAGAGAGTACGATTAGGCGCCACTCTCAATCGGACGATTGTATGGTTGCATAGATGGAAGGCACAATTTTCAATAAAAATTCACCTGTGACAGAAGATTTGTTAATTTGAAAAATCACGAGTCTATTCAAAGATCCTTTCTTCCGCCTCGAACGGAGTTGGCGCACGAACGAAACTTAGTTTGAGGAATTGACCCCGATAACGAAAAAGTAGGAGCCAGAGAGTACGGTTAGACGTCATTCTGAATCGGACGATTGTATAGTTGCATAGATGGAAGGCACAATTTTCAGTAAAAATCCACCTGTGACAGAAGATTTGTTAATTTGAAAAATCACGAGTCTATTCAAAGATCCTTTCTTCCGCTTCGGATGGAGTTGGAGCACGAATGAAACTTAGTTTGACGAATTGATCCAGATAACGAAAAAGTAAGAGCCATAGAGTACGATTAGGCGCCACTCTCAATCGGACGATTGTATGGTTGCATAGATGGAAGGCATAATTTTCAATAAAAATCCACCTGTGACAGAAGATTTTTTAGTAGAAAGTTGGAGCACAAAGTAGGTGCCAGAGAGTACGGTTAGGGGCCACTCTCAATCGGACGATTGTATAGTTGTGTAAATGGAAGGCACAATTTTTGATAAAGATCCACCTGTGACAGAAGATTTGTTAATTTGAAAATCCTCGAGTCTATTCAAAGATTCTCTCTTTCGCCTCGAACGGAGTTCGTGCGCGAATGAAACTTGGTTTGACGAATTGATCCTAATAACGAAAAAGTAGGAGCCAGAGAGTACAGTTAGGCGCCACTCTCAATCGGACGATTGTATGATTGCATAGATGGAAGGCACAATTTTCAATAAAAATCCACCTGTGACAGAAGATTTTTTAGTAAAAAGTAGGAGCACAAAGTAGGTGCCAGAGAGTACGGTTAGGCGCCACTCTCAATCGGATGATTGTATGATTGCATAAATGGAAGGCACAATTTTCAATAAAAATCCACCTGTGACAGAAGATTTTTTAGTAAAAAGTAGGAGCACAAAGTAGGTGCCAGAGAGTACGGTAAGGCGCCACTCTCAATCGGATGATTGTATGATTGCATAAATGCAAGGCACAATTTTCAATAAAAATCCACCTGTGACAGAAGATTTGTTAATTTGAAAAATGACGAGTCTATTTAAAGTTCCTTTCTTCCGCCTCGAACGGAGTTGGAGCACGAATGAAACTTAGTTTGACAAATTGATCCAGATAACGAAAAGTAGGAGCCAGAGAGTACAGTTAGGCGCCACTCTCAATCGGACGATTGTATGGTTGCATAGATGGAAGGCACAATTTTCGATAAAAATCCACCTGTGACAGAAGATTTGTTAATTTGAAAAATCACGAGTCTATTTAAAGTTCCTTTCTTCCGCTTCGGATGGAGTTGGAGCACGAATGAAACTTAGTTTGACGAATTGATCCAGATAACGAAAAAGTAAGAGCCATAGAGTACGGTTAGGCGCCACTCTCAATCGGACGATTGTATGGTTGCATAGATGGAAGGCACAATTTTCAATAAAAATCCACCTGTGACAGAAGATTTTTTAGTAAAAAGTAGGAGCACAAAGTAGGTGCCAGAGAGTACGGTTAGGCGCCACTCTCAATCGGATGATTGTATGATTGCATAAATGCAAGGCACAATTTTCAATAAAAATCCACCTGTGACAGAAGATTTGTTAATTTGAAAAATCACGAGTCTATTTAAAGTTCCTTTCTTCCGCCTCGAACGGAGTTGGAGCACGAATGAAACTTAGTTTGACAAATTGATCCAGATAACGAAAAGTAGGAGCCAGAGAGTACAGTTAGGCGCCACTCTCAATCGGACGATTGTATGGTTGCATAGATGGAAGGCACAATTTTCGATAAAAATCCACCTGTGACAGAAGATTTGATTTGAAAAATCACGAGTCTATTTAAAGTTCCTTTCTTCCGCTTCGGATGGAGTTGGAGCACGAACGAAACTTAGTTTGAGGAATTGACCCCGATAACGAAAAAGTAGGAATCATAGAGTACGGTTAGGCGCCACTCTCAATTGGACGATTGTATGATTGCATAGATGGAAGGCACAATTTTCAATAAAAATCCACCTGTGACAGAAGATTTTTTAGTAAAAAGTAGGAGCACAAAGTAGGTGCCAGAGAATACGGTTAGGCGCCACTCTCAATCGGACGATTGTATGATTGCATAGATGGAAGGCGCAATTTTCGATAAAAATCCACCTGTGACAGAAGATTTGTTAATTTGAAAAATCACGAGTCTATTTAAAGTTCCTTTCTTCCGCCTCGAACGGAGTTGGCGCACGAACGAAACTTAGTTTGAGGAATTGACCCCGATAACGAAAAAGTAGGAGCCAGAGAGTACGGTTAGACGTCATTCTGAATTGGACGATTGTATGGTTGCATAAATAGAAGACACAATTTTCAATAAAAATCCACCTGCGGCAGAAGATTTGTTAATTTGAAAAACCATGAGTCTATTCAAAATTCCTTTCTTCCGCTTCGGATGGAGTTGGAGCACGAACGAAACTTAGTTTGAGGAATTGACCCCGATAACGAAAAAGTAGGAGCCATAGAGTACGGTTAGGCGCCACTCTCAATTGGACGATTACCTGTGACAGAAGACTTTTAATTTGAAAATCCACGGGTCTATTCAAGGACCCTGATAACGAAAAAACGTAAGAGCCATAGAGTACGATCAGGCGCCACTCTCAATCGGACGATTGTATGATTGCATAAATAGAAGACACAATTTTCAAGAAAGATCCACCTGTGACAGAAGATTTTTTAACACTATTTCTACCGCAATTTTGTATATACCTACTTCGACCAAAAGGTGTCTCTTGGGTCCAGGATGAACTTGCAGGAGAACTGCTAAATGAATGTAATAATTAATATACGAATAGTGAAAGTCGTAATTGAGAAACAATGATTCAACTTGGAAAATTGTTTTAAAATACATTTTGAGAGGGTGCCTTTTGACACCGCTGGTAGAAATAGTGTTAATTTGGAAATCGCAAGTGCGAACTCAGCTTAACACTTTGCCTGATTTTCTATGGATTTGTCTATGGCACCACGCCTGACTTTAATCGATTAGATAAACTATCACGCATCAGTCAGTCCTAATTTAGCCTAATACATCCCTCTTTACCTCCTATCCATTCACAACCACCACTCTTTAAAGCTACCACCTAGTTTCTTGCAAGCATACGGTACAAGTTGGCTTGTACGTAACGCGTAGATTGTTTTTCGTCTAGGAATTCGGTGTTTCGAAATACGAGGCACGTGTGAGATGATAAAATTTATATTGATCATCTCTCGTCGTCCATCAGCCTCGTCGTTGTTGTTTGCATTCGAGACCACTCGTCGTATCGCGAACGAAGTAGCCGAATGATCTTTCCGACTTGTCCAGCTTTCGTTTCGTCCGTTTATCGTATCCAAGCTCGTCTTATCGATTGCGAAACTCACGACATTGTTTAACAACGTCCCAGTCACGTCCCAGACGCCGCTGCAGTCCACGGCAGACGATAACAGGCTTGTTTACAATTTCTGTACTCTGAACTCTTAGGGCCTCTGGATTCACAGGAAGTCTCTGTTGTAAGAGAACATCTCGACGCATCTTGACGCATCTCGATAACGGATGTCTCGTTTATATACACTCAAGAAGGAAAAAAAGTGATTCGTTTAAAGTGTGGGAAAAAAAGTTAGTGAATTTCAAATGACGATAACTTCGTAAATAATGAAGATAAAAAGGTGTTTGAGAAATGCTTAGAAAGCTTGAAACCTCTACTTAAAGAATCCGATTGTTTCAATGTAGAGAAAGAAATTTACTCAAAATGACAGATGAGAAAAGGAGAGCAGGCAAAATTGAAAAATATTGGCCGAGTTTGTTATGGTACATAACGAGAGACAAGTGTGGTAATGGAATGGGATAAAAAGCTTTTGATAGTGCGGAGATTCCTCTTTAAAATGATTTTTTAAACGTTCCAATATGATGATTTTTCGCCGAGTTATTCGTATTAGAAGAAAAAGGCTCCCTTTTTCTTTTAATGCAAATAACTCGGCGAAAAATCATCATATTGGAACCTTCAACAAATCATTTTAAAGAGGAAACTGTGCACTATTACGTGTATTTTATCCCATTTAGCTGCGACACTTAACTTTGCTTAGAATTGCCAAGAACTCGGACGATAATTTTCCAATTTTCCATATTTTCGCTTTATCAACTGCCATTTTGACAAAAGATCTCGCAAACAATTGTGACACAGAATTTCGAAAGATGAGAATCCGAACCTCTAAAATGCTTCTTGAAAAATCTTGCTAGCTGTTTTAGGTGCTGAGATATTCAATCTCGAATTTTTAACAATGCCGAATAGCAAGAATAAAAATTCCGTTTTTCACTAGTACCGCGGTACTTTAAGACTCCAAATTGTTTCCTGGTTGCATGTGTGGTACGGTATACTCCCTTTCGTACTAGAAATCGAGAGTTCAATCTAGTCCGTGGAAATTAGAATGTACGAGAAGCATATTAATACAATATGCGAGAAAAAATCTCCAAAAGTCACGAGCCTCGTGGAGGGTCCTTTTCCAAATTAACAAACCTTTTTCGAAAAGCACACCTCTTTTTACGCCAATTGCTCGTTTCTACTCGTCTCTGACCCAAGCTCCGACTAAGAGCACGTGCTAACGATGTATACATAAGGTGACACGCAGAAATCAATACGAAATTGATTCTTTAGAGTGGATGGCTAACAGATAACGGGTAATCGTTCAAATATCCATGATTTCCCTTTTATTTGTATAGTAACCTACCAGATCCTTCAAATTCGTTTGCTCACACGGTAGCAATATCAAAAGTAACTGTGATCTGGAGTTAAACAAATTTGAAATAAAAATTCAAAAAAGAAATGTAAGGTGCGCAAGAAACTTCTATAACAGTTTCTATCGTAAAGTATCCGAACTGAGTAAAGCACGATGCAATCTGTGGCAAGACACGTCACGATTGTTTAAAATTTTTGTCAATTTACAATGATGTAGTTGTACGATAAAGCGTGGAACTGTTTTGATTTCGTACGCGTCGTACGATTCGTTCTAGAGCGCGCACGAGATTAAAACGCAATGACTCAATGGCTTTCGACGCTTGTCTCTTACGCGCACGCCTTCTTCATTCCGTTTACACGCTCCGAGGTTTCTCATTACGTCAGAGTCTGGACGGTACATTCGTTTCTCTACTTCGATCGTTCGTAACTTTCTCGAGGTCACGGAAAACACTCTTCATCATTTATATCAATGTGAATTAACGGATCACAAAAGTCATTAACACTAGAATTACCAAACCTGTTAAAATGAGTGATAAATAAAAGAAGTTTCCATATGAAAAAAAAAAAATATTGCTAGTTCTAGTGATAAAGAAGACACTCTCTCTGTTAAAATGAGTGGATCAATAAAAGAAATTTCCATATGAAAAAAAAAAAATATTGCTAGTTCTAGTGATAAAGAAGACACTCTCTCTCTGTTAAAATGAGTGATCCACAAAAGAAGTTTCCATATGAAAAAAAAAAAATATTACTAGTTCTGGTGATGAAGAAGACACTTTCTCTGTTAAAATGAGTGGTCAATAAAAGAAATTTCCATATGAAAAAAAAAAAGATTGCTCATTCTGGTGATAAAGGAGACGCTCTCTCTGTCAAAACGAATCGTTAACAAAACAAGTTTCCATGTAAAAAAAAAAGATTGCTACTTCTAGTGATAAAGAAGACGCTCCCCCTGTTAAAATGAGTGATCAACAAAAGAAATTTCCATATGAAACAAAAATATTGCTAGTTCTAGTGTTAAACAAAAATTCTTGTGAAACATTGATGTATCCGGTCATTTCGACCGGTCGATACCTCTACTGTTAACACTATTCCTACCACGACCGATCAAAAGACCGTTTTTAAAATTTCGTTTTGAATTTCGTACATACAACGTAATTGCATCGCTTTCAAATTTCACGAATTTTCCCAAATGATTGAAAAATGTATTATACGTATGTTTTAGAGAAAATCGAGACATTTAAAAGCAATGCAATTACGTTGTATATAGAAAATTCTAATCGAAATGTTAAAAATGGTCATTTGACCAGTCGATAGGAACAGTTAAACTTACAGACCTGCAAGTAAACACAAAAATCTCAAAAAATCCAAAGCAATTCTCGAGCAAGTTACACATCTCCCAAAGTACCTCTCAATCCAAACAGATCATTCGCACTCTTAAAAGCTCTGCATTCGTGAAAAAAAAATTCGCAAACATTCGTTGCAACATTCCATGCAAAAGTCCAGGCTACCGGATGCGATCAAGAACTCGAGGCAATCACCATAGGCACCAAGGAGAAATCTTCGTGGTGTTGGCCAAATGCGCAAGAGACGTGAGAGAAAGTTGATATTCGTAGAATATTACGCGAATCGAAATTAATTTAGTTCGTGCAGAAGAAGTGGCCGTTCACCATTCTCCTTACGAGGCCCAACGCGGATGCGCGTGCGTCATTGCCAGTCCCCAAAAAGATTCCGTTCGAAGCTATTTTTATTTTCACGATCTTCGTGCTCGTTAAATCTTCTTGCCGATATTGAGCCGGTGAAAGGAAAAAGAAGGGAAGGAGAAGAATAAAAACTAGTGGTGGTTAGTGGTCTACACGAAAGCCGGGAGCTCGCGCTTCGCGCTCGCCTTACCGGGTGCAGAAAAGCTTTGCTTTCTGCAATCGGCACGACCGCGTAACTCACGTTTCCATACTTGAATTTCCCACAATTTCGAAACGGTTGAAGATGGCGGTACACAAAGTTTCGTGGCACTAAATGGGTATATACTCCATGTACATGCCAAATTTTGTTCGGATCCGTTCAGTCGTTTCGCCGGAATAATGGACTAAAGATTTGAATTAGCCGCCATTTTTGATTCGGCCAATCAAAAAATTTGAAAATTTTCAGTAATTGTCATTGTATACGTATATATGTATGTGTAAAATTTTATCGGGATCCAATGAATAGTACCAAAGATATGAATTTTTCGATATTTGAATTTGCCGCCATTTTGTACCGGTTCAAGATGGCGGCTCACAAACCTTATTGTGAACTCACAGTAATGTACTTGATTTTTGTGTCAAATTTCGTCCCGATCGGTTCAGCCGTTTTCCCGAAATCGAGGATATACACGGACACGCACGCACGCACGCACGCACGCACACATATCCGAACGGTTTTCAGGATGGCGACTCACAAACCTTATTGTGAACTCACAGTAATGTACTTGATTTTTGTGTCAAATTTCGGCATTGTATACGTGTACGTGTACGTGTAAAATTTTATCGGGATCCAATGAATAGTACCAAAGATATGAATTTTTCGATATTTGAACTTCCCGCCATTTTGTACCAGTTCAAGATGGCGGCTCACAAACCTTATTGTCAACTCACAGTAGTGTACTTGATTTTTGTGCCAAATTTCGTCCCGATCGTTTCTGCCGTTTTTCCGAAATCGAGGATATACACGGACACACACACACACACACACACACACGCGCGCGCGCGCGCGCGCGCGAACGGTTTTCAGGATGGCGATTGCATGAGTCACTCCCTTAACGGCCGTGCCTAAAAATTATAAAACTTAAAAAATAAAGAAATAAACTTTAAAAAAGAAAAAAAATTAAAAAGCACAAAAAAAACTAGCGGTGGTTAGTGTTCGGCTTGATTTTTGTGCCAAATATCGTCCCGATCGGTTCAGCCGTTTTTCCGAAATCGAGGATATACACGGACGGACACACACACACACACGAACGGTTTTCAGGATGGCGATTACATAAGTCACTCCCTTTACGGTCGTGCCTAAAAAGAAAAGGAGAGAAGACGATTATGGGGATACCTATAAATCGTTTCATCTGTATACGGATACGTCGTGAAGAGCGCGAGAAGAAGAAGAAGGAAAAAAAGTCTTTACATAAGGGAGTAGTTCCGTGGAGGCGAGAGATGGACTTAAGGGCACGCGATAGGGACATGAGGTCAGTCGTGAGAAATTATCGTCGACCCGGTAGGCCAATACGAGACGACCTTGCCTACCTACGAAAAATTGGACATTTAGTAGGAGCTACGGGACCCCTTATACGTCTCTACCTATTTCTGTGTCGTATCCTTCTTCTCCGCGGAGTAAAGAATGCGTTCGCGTCACCTCGAGCTCGCAAAAGGAAGCTGGGATCGTTAAATATTACCGCACAGGCGTGAACTAGCAAGCGTTATGAAATATGGAAATTAGTAGATTAAAGTGAAATTAGTAAAATGGTAATTGATAGAATTAAATGTAAAAATTGATTCGACTTACTCCAGCAGTTCTCTGTGTTGCATAAACGAAATGTGTGTTTTTATGAATTCTTTCAAGTATAGAGAAAATACGTTTTTCTCAATATACGTGTAGGTTTTCTTCTTGCAGTTTTGTAATGGAAAATATAGTATTAGTAATTCACGTAAATTCGTGAATAATAGGCGAGAAATTTTCAGGAGGATTTTATAAAAGTTTGTAAGATCATTTTTATGGATATGTTGCATTTTAAGTGGCTGTGCGATGCAACAGTGGTAGAATGTTTATGTAAGAAAACGTCGACGAGGCGGTAGATAGATGGATAGATCGTTAAAATAAAATTAGTAAAATGGTAATTGGTAGAACTAAATGTAAAAATTAATTCGATTTACTCGACCATTTCTCTGTGTCGCAGAAATAAGCCTATAAAGGAAATGTGTGTGTTCCATAAATTTTTACAAGTATAGAGAAAATACGTTTTTCTCAATGTACGTGTAGATTTTCTTCTTGCAGTTTTGCAATGGAAAATATGGTCATAGTAATTCACGTAAATTCGCGAATAATACGCGAGATATTTTCAAAGTTGATAAGATCATTTTTATAAACATGATGCATTTTCTGTGACTGCGCGATGCAACAGTCGTAGAATTTTTATGTAAGAGAACGTCGACGAGGCGGTAGATAGATGGAATACCTGTGAAATTGCAAACTCGACGGTTATTAATAAAAATTATTATTGCGACAAAGTGAAGAGCGGATTCGAATATTGCGACCTTCGATTGTTCGTGATTCACCAGCGATTATATTTTACGTAATGTTCCTTGTGTCGACTTATATACATAGTCGTACGCGCAAAATTATTGCAACACCGTTTCGATAAAGAAAATCGAGAGACAATAACGAAGCAAAAAATCAAACGACACTTATATCGCAAAAAAATATGGTAAAAAACAACAGTGAAAATTGCTTTTCCAAATCATCAATCCTTCGGCCAGTGGCTCACAAAATTTCCTTAACACTACATTTAGCGAAACCAATCAGTTTAAATGGTTCAAACCCTGGTTCAAACACCGTTTCGATAAGGAAAATCGAGACACAATATCGATGCAAAAAATCGAACGACACTTACAACACAAAAAAAATATGATAAACTCTAGTGGTGGTTAGTGGTCGGCACGATCGTCGGGAGCTCGCGCTTCGCGCTCGCCTTACTGAGAGCAGAAAAGCTTTGCTTTCTGCAATAGGCACGACCGCGTAACTCATGTTTCCATACTTGAATTTCCCACAATTTCGAAACGGTTGAAGATGGCGGTACACAAAGTTTCGTGGCACTAAATGGGTATATACTCGATGTACATGCCAAATTTTGTTCGGATCCGTTCAGTCGTTTCGCCGGAATAATGGACTAAATATTTGAATTAGCCGCCATTTTTGATTCGGCCAATGAAAAAATTTGAAAATTTCCAGTAATTGTCATTGCATACGTGTATGTGTACGTGTAAAATTTTATCGGGATCCAATGAATAGTACCAAAGATATGAATTTTCCGATATTTGAATTTGCCGCCATTTAGTACCGGTTCAAGATGGCGGCTCACAAACCTTATTGTGAACTCACAGTAGTGTACTTGATTTTTGTGCCAAATTTCGTCCCGATCGGTTCAGCCGTTTTTCCGAAATCGAGGATATACACGGACACACACACACAAACGGTTTTCAGGATGGCGATTGCATAAGTCACTCCCTTTACGGTCGTGCCTAAAAACAACGGTGAAAATCGTTTTTCCAAATCATCAATCCTTCGGCCAGTGGCCCACAAAATTTCCTTAACACTACATTTACCGAAACCAGTCAGTTTGACTGGTTCCAATGGGAAATCGTGTTTATAAAATATGTTCGGTAAATATAGTGTCAAACCGAACTCTGTTCTGAAAACTTTTTCAACGTGTATTTATCTTTGTACCACACGTGTCTCGTCTTTTGTGAAAAATCGCTCGGTGAGATTGCAAAAACGCAAATCTTAGCAAAATATTTATGCCCAGATACGAGTACATGCCAAAGCGTATTTCCTAATCAGATGTTTTTCCACGTCGTGACATTTTTAAAGCAAACTTTTTCGCACATGTGCCTTTACCGATCTACCTAATGATCGTTGATACGAACACGTGCGCAAATACTTCGCCTATATTTACAGATCGTTATAACGTGGCGCGCAATAATTATAATCCACAACTATGAAACTCCACGAAGTCACCAAATATTCCACACATATGCAAATGACACTTGAAGTGAATATTTCTCTACGGCCTTTCTTCTCAATGCAAATTCGAAATTCCAACGGCCGGCCCACGAATGTTGGGATTTTTCTGAATAACATAATTCATCGTTGCGTGTGGATTTAACGACACTCGCTCATAGGACGCGTGCCTACTTTCCATATGGCACATTTATAGGTATGTAAAACAGTTGGCGCGCAATCACGATCGGGGCAATCCCGAAAAGAGACTGTTTCGTATCGACGAGTGAGAAGGAGAGAGAAGGAGGAGGAGCATGGACACCGACGGAGCCACAAAATTCTCCAACTATTCTCTGAACCGTGCTGTTATTTCTTTTTTTATGGGTTTCGTCTACGTCGTATTTTCTCGTGTCATTGATAATCGCGGATGCCCACGCGGTAGCGTTGGAATTCGATAATAAGCTTGATTGATTTACGTCGATCGTGGTGCCGGAGACAACATCGAGTTTAGATCCGGGGCTAGATTTAGTGCGGAAGAAAACCTGTTGAGGATCCACGTAACGAGGGAAAAAGAATTTCGTGAGATGGAAATTGGTGGCGCCAGAAGCGTACGTAAGGTCAGTGTCCAGGGTGCGCGTTCTAGTTCCTGGGTTTTTTTCTTTTTTCACTTGGATGAAGAAGAGGGCTGACCAAGATGGAGAATTCTCTAAAATTGCTGCTGCTCATTTTCTATGAGTTTTGTGTACGTCACATTCAGATCGTTGCTTTTCGACGAAGTCCACGCGATGGAACTCGATAATAAGATTGATCGCGA
This sequence comes from Tiphia femorata, assembly GCA_944319695.1. Classification (NCBI taxonomy): domain Eukaryota; kingdom Metazoa; phylum Arthropoda; class Insecta; order Hymenoptera; family Tiphiidae; genus Tiphia; species Tiphia femorata. The sequence goes on from OX090899.1 coordinate 8,824,737, forward strand.
TGTATGTCGATCGAAGTTCCAACGATAACGATTTTCAGATCCGGAGTCTATATTTAGTCACGAGGAACTGATGCTAAAAGCGTAAGGTCAGTATCCGTGCATTCGTTCTCCATCCACCGCTTCCTTCCTCTCTGGCTATTCTGGAATTCGATAATAAGCTCTATCAATTTGCGCCGAAGGAACTTCTAACGATAACGATCTTCAGATCCGGGGACTATATTTAGTCACTGGAAAAAAGAACTTCGTGAGTTGGCAAACTTATGCTAGAAGTGTAAGGTCAGTATTCCAGCAATCGTTCGTCATCTTCTGTTTCCTTCCTTTCTTGCCATTTCGTCAAAGATACTTCTTCGTACTAGGAAGTGCCTAGGAGAAGAAGAGAAGAGGCCAAGATGGACGATTCTCTGATCTACGCTTCAATTTTCTTATGGGTTTTATTTACGTCGTATTTTTTCCACGTCGTCCGTCGTTTCAGTCGTGCCCACGCGGTAGCAATGGAATTCGATAATAAGCTCGATCAATTTACGCCAAACGAACTTCCAACGACAACGATCTTCAGATCCGGTGGTTATATTTAGTCAGGGGAAAAGAAAATTTAGCGCGTTGGCAAACTGATGTTAGAAGTGTAACTTCAGTATCCCAGCATTTGTTGTCCATGCTCTGCTTCCTTCCTCTCTGGCAATTCTTGAATTCGATAAAAAACTCGATCAATTTAGGCCAATCGAAGTTCAAACGATAGGAAACTTCAGATCCGAGGCTACATTTAGTCACGGGAAAAGATAATTTCGTGGGTTGGTAAATTGATGTTAGAAGTGTAAGGTCAGTATCTCAACATTTATTCTTCATCATCCGGTTCCATCCTCTCTGACCATTTCACGAAAAACACTTCCTAGCACTACAAAGTGCGTAGAAGAACAAGAGAATAGACCAAGAAATAAATTTCAAACCTGTGCTATCAATTCCTTCATGGGTTTCGTTTACGTCGTATTTTTTCCACGTCGTCCGTCGTTTCGGTCGTGCCCACGCGGTAGCAACGGAATTCGATAATAAGCTCGATCAATTTACGCCGAAGGAACTTCCAACGACAACGATCTTCAGATCCGGGGGGCTATATTTAGTCACTGGAAAAAAGAACTTCGTGGGTCGGCAAACTGATGCTAGAAGTGTAAGGTCAGTATCCCAGCATTCATTCTTCATCCTTCCTCTCTGACCACTTCGTCAAAGACACTTCCTAGCACTACAAAGTGCGCAGAAAAACAAGAGAATAGACCAAGAAATCAATTTCAAACCTGTGCTATCAATTCTTTCATGGGCTTCGTTTACGTCGTATTTTTTCCACGTCGTCCGTCGTTTCAGGCGTGCCCACGCGGTAGCAATGGAATTCGATAATAAGCTCGATTAATTTACGCCGAAGGAACTTCCAACGACAACGATCTTCAGATCCGGGGGGCTATATTTAGTCACTGGAAAAAAGAACTTCGTGGGTCGGCAAACTGATGCTAGAAGTGTAAGGTCAGTATCCCAGCATTCATTCTTCATCCTTCCTCTCTGACCACTTCGTCAAAGACACTTCCTAGCACTACAAAGTGCGCAGAAAAACAAGAGAATAGACCAAGAAATCAATTTCAAACCTGTGCTATCAATTCTTTCATGGGCTTCGTTTACGTCGTATTTTTTCCACGTCGTCCGTCGTTTCAGGCGTGCCCACGCGGTAGCAATGGAATTCGATAATAAGCTCGATTAATTTACGCCGAAGGAACTTCCAACGACAACGATCTTCAGATCCGGGGGGCTATATTTAGTCACGAGGAAAGAGAATTTGGTGGCGTGGGTTGGCAACCGATGCCAGAAGCGTAAGGTCAGTATTCGGCATTCATTCGTTCTCCTTACTCCGTTTCTCTCCTCTTCTCTACACTCGCTGTCTCACCCTCTCCATCATCCTTCCCAATCACCGTCCATTCTCTCTCCTTCCATTCTCACAGCATCCATCTCCCACCTCTTGCGTCGTATCACAGTTCAGCAGATCTTTCGCTCTAGGAACACGCTCTCGGTCAAGCAACTCGGAGAGCACAGTTGTGCTCCAGCTGAGAGTGGGGAGTGGAGATGATCACGCAGTATTAAAAATAGACGTGGCTTTATTTATAGAGGCGCCAGCCGCCGCGTCAGACGAAGGACGAGAGAAACGATCGGATGGTGTGGCATTACCGGAGCCCGTTCCAGAGTGCCTTCTTGGGCGCACGGTGAACGGAGGGTGGAAGAGAGACTCTCTCTGGAGAATCCGTGTCGTGTCAAAAAAAAGATAGATAATCAGAGAGAGAGAGAAAAAAAATTTGTCGAGATTTATTCACTAGGAGTTTCATTTTGAACTGTTTTTTCGTCTTTCTGTTTAGGGTTTTAGCACTAAAGGTACTAAAAGGGGGTTTTATATTTTTACATATTCACCACGAGCTCCATTTCCAATAGTTTTCGTTTTTTGGTTTAGGGTTTTAGTAATAAAGGTACTAAAAAGGGGTTTTACATTTTTACATATTTACCACGAGCTCCATTTCTAATAGTTTTCGTCTTTCGGTTTAGGGTTTTAGCACTAAAGGTACTAAAAGGGGGTTTTGCATTTTTACATATTCACCACGAGCTCCATTTCCAATAGTTTTCGTTTTTTGGTTTAGTGTTTTAGTAATAAAGGTACTAAAAAGGGGTTTTACATTTTTACATATTCATCACGAGCTCCATTTCTAATAGTTTTCATCTTTCTGTTTAGGGTTTTAGCACTAAAGATTTTCATAGAAAATCTCCCTAAGAAAAAAATCTTCGATAGGTTTAGTGTCAGAGAAAGATTTGTATGAAGTTTAATTTTACACGACAGAGAAGCAATACCTTTCAGTTCTCATGGAAGAAAGCTTCATTGTTCGTTGTTCGGTTTAGATTTTTAGAGAAAGGTAGCGATCTGCAGACTGGGGTGAAGTTTAATTTTACACGATAGGCGAGCAATAGCTTCGAGTTTTCATGAAAGAAAGCTTCATTGAAAGATATCTCTCTTCTTAGAAAATTAATTCTCGATACCTTCGAGGACGAATTCATTTAAATGCGAGGATTCTTATTTTATTATGCGAAAATTGGAAAATTTATGTTGCAGCAAGTAATTTACAAATTTCGAAGAGGCTAAGCGTACAAGATTGTCTTTGTGGTTGAAAGTATTTTTTAAGAATATTGAGAGTAAAGGAGCAAGGTAGATAATTGAAAAACACAATTCCAAGAGAAACTGGGGACCTGGCGCAGATGCTCGTCCGTGGAAAGTGATATACAGGTGACGAGAGGTTCTACCTTCTTCTGAAGAGAGGACAGTGGATGCGAACAACAGGTACATAGTGGTTAACGTGTGACACGGACTGAAAAAATATCTCCTCGTGCAAGAAGAGAAACAAGAATTGAGGATGAGAGTACGTGGTCGGATGAGGACAAGAGAAAAGAAAAGGGGAAGTGAGAGCATGGTGTGTCCTTTCCGGGAGTAGGAAGAGAAAAAGAAAGGAGCAAGGAGCAAGGATACGACACTCGTCGAAGGACGAACGAGGCTTTACGGAAACGAAGGTTCAGGATTCGTTTTTGTAATTTATTGCAAGTGAAAACCATCCAACCGCATATAAATAATCGTGATATTATGTATATTCGGACGTGAAGAGCGTGACGAGATGTCGTCTGTGGAAATTTAATCACTCGTCGGCCTCGAATTACTACCGACAATAATTTCACCGTTTCGTGCAATTAGTATAATCAGCATGGAAGTTTAATGTCTTCGAGAAATTCGCTTTCACAATTTTTGCTGAATGAAATTTCAAGGGTCATTAATGAGCCGTTTATTTCGAAAGTGGGCTAAGTCCATGTCTTTAAAAAAAATGAGATATCGCGTAACATTAAATTATTACACTAAATTATTCACGAATTATGTGAAATCTTGTTTTTCTAAAAAAATGAGGTATCACATAACATTAAATTATTACACTAAATTATTCACGAATTATGTGAAATCTTGTTTTTCTTAAAAAATGAGGTATCACATAACATTAAATTATTACACTAAATTATTCACGAATTATGTGAAATCTTGTTTTTCTTAAAAAATGAGGTATCACATAACATTAAATTATTACACTAAATTATTCACGAATTATGTGAAATCTTGTTTTTCTAAAAAAATGAGGTATCACATAACATTAAATTATTACACTAAATTATTCACGGATTACGTGAAATCTTAGTTTTCTAAAAAACTGGACTTGGGCCACTTTCAAAATAAACGGCTGATTTCTTTCGACTTTTAGAGCCTGCCACGATTACTGGCAGAAATTCTGGTAAACTGCCGTGTCATGTGATATTATCTAACAAAATTAATACAAAAACTCTCACAGTTGCTCGTTCTAGCATGACTGGCAGTATGAGTGTTTCTCCCTTCACCGAGACTGGTGTTCTGATAAATTTAGATATTACATCTATCGTGAAGCCGTAACCTTTGGGTTACTCAAATAAGTATGCTCATTAATGTATTAAATATATATTTTGTTAAATTTAATTATCATCGTGCTATTTAATAATATAAATATCGTTTACACACACAGTAAATTCACTCCTACAAATTTAGTGACTCACAAGTATGTTTCAAAACAATTCTCAAGTTCGTTATTAATCTCTAACAAATAACAGAATGAGAGGACATTTTTCATGGTTCATTGGAAGATTCTATAAAATTCTTCCATGTCTAAATTCCTCGTCTTAAGAAAATTATTTACACCAGAATTTGAAATCAATCATTAATTTTGATCGTCGATAAAATAAATCATGACTCGAATTTTATTTCGACCTTTCAAATATCATTTTGTGATTTCCCCCAAAAATTAAGAAACACTTTTTGCAAATAAATGAAGAATCACCACGAGGAAGCGTTTCCTCGAATAAGAATATTTTCGTGTCACTGCCGTTGTTATTGAATTCCTTCGCGAGAAGCACGAAACGAAGGATTAAAAAATGTTAAAGCACTCAGGACGAGTTTGGAAAAAATCCCGTTGTCCGTTCACTGGACGTTCTAAAAAATCTCTTGTGTTTCATCGCGACCAGGGACGACAGAAGAGCCAAAAAAAGGCACCCCAAGAGCACGTCGAAGGACGTTCGAGAGGTCGATTTCGAGCCGTGTCGAAACTCGCGCATTGTTCGTCTCCGATGAGATCGACTATCGATTTTCTTCTCGAGCTACGCAGAATCATCTCGTACAATCGAGAAACGCGAATTCCGTTTCGGTCCGTTTGATTCGAGTGGGAGAGACGATATTAAATCGCTTTTAATAGGAGCTACGAATGGACGCTTCTGGAAATTCCCAGGTGAATTAATTTTATCGGCCGGATACACGTTCCAAGATGTTCACTTCTGAATACGAGAGATCCGCAAGTCATTCACATTCTTTTTCTCCTCGATATCGCACGCCAGTACTGTTAATTGAAGGATCCAATGTGTATGAGGCTTTGTGCGTAATAGAGAGGCGAGAGAGGGTCTTTGTGCGAGGTGCAATGACGCGTAGAAGGAGGATAATGAAATTCTAGGATCCTCGGACTGTCGACTGAGATGGAGGTGGATCGATTAAACTTGGTGGAAAGAAATTTTTATAATCATATCCTTTTTACTGTCGGAAATAATCTCACGTTGGATTTAACGACGCATTCAGATTTGTGGAAATAACGGATTGTTCATTTGATATTTGGAAAGTGTCTCAATCGTGATTGTCAATAATAAAATTGTAGGATCCTCCGACAGTCGACAGAGATCGAGGTGGATCGATTAAGCTTGGTGGAAAGAAATTTTTATAATCAGATCCTTTTTACTGTCGGAAATAATCTCACGCTGGATTTAACGACACATTCAGATTTGTGGAAATAACGGATTGTTCATTTGAAATTTGGAAGTGTCTCAATCGTGATTGTCAATAATAAAATTGTAGGATCCTCGGACTGTCGACTGAGATGGAGGTGGATCGATTAAGCTTGGTGGAAAGAAATTTTTATAATCAGATCCTTTTTACTGTCGGAAATAATCTCACGCTGGATTTAACGACACATTTAGATTTCTGGAAGTAATCGATTGTTCATTTGATATTTATCTTTGTCAGATTTGGGAAGTGTCTCAATCGTGACAGTCGATAATAAAATTGTAAGATCCTCAGAGATTTGGTGAAGAGTTTACAGGAGAATTGAATGAGAAGTTCGGACCACGAGCGCAGAAATTTTGTTTCTTAAAATCTTCTTCTTTGAGATAATTAGATTTATGTAAATAATCGATTGTACGATATTTATCTTTCGTCATATTTGGGAAGTGTCTCAAACGTGATTGTCGATAATGAAATTGTAGGATCTTCAGAGATTTGGTGAAGAGTTTACAGGAGAATTGAATGAGAAGTTCGGACCACCAGTGCAGAAATTTAGTTTCTGTAAATCTTCTTCTTTGAGATAATTAGATTTATGGAAGTAATTCATCGATCGACGATTTATATTTCCTTTCCATATTTAAGAAATTCTTCGATTGTCAAATAAAAATAGTTTGGAGAATTAACAAAGTACTTTACACAAATTTTTCTGTGACAATCTGCTCCTCCCACGAAGTAATTTCTCCACGACTTCAATGATCTAATTAGATTCAAACTGATTAATATTTATCTTTCATGTTTGAGAGATTCTTCGATTCTAACTAAAAAAAAAGGTAGTTTAGTGAAGAATCGATTAAGAAACTTCGCAGAAGTTTCGCAGAAATTTCTCAGTGACAATCTGCTCCTCCCTCGAAATAATTTCTCCACGACTTCAATGATCTAATTAGATTCAGGCCGATTAATATTTATCTTCTTATGTTTGAGAAATTCTTCGCGCATACCATCAAACTAAATGTAGTTTGCAGAAGAAACGATTAAGAAATTTACTGACATAATGAGATTTACAGAAGCAATCGATCAATCGTCCATAGACATTTATCGTTCCCGACATTTTAGAAATGCCACGATCGTGATAGCAGAACTCCAAGAGAAGCGCGAAAACAAATCTGCGAACAGATCTCACATCTCGTAATTCTTCTCCTTGTCTGTATCTCTGGAAAATATTTTTGCACGCTGTACTTCATCGAAAATCAATAATCACGATCTACAAACAATTTCTTTCACACTCGACCACTTCTTTTCAGTTTTCTAACCCACTATTGTTCAGTTTTTCTTTCTCTGCAAAAATCTGCACACATCCTGAGGAAAAACTTATCTTGTTCGCATCAGCTGTGCTCAGATGCATGCTGTACTTCGTCATAGAATTTTTTAAATTCGAATTTTAAACAAAATTGCGAATCTTCAAAGTTGAGGGTCGATTTTCGCTGAAAATTTCATTTCAGATGCACGGTGTACTTCATCATAGAAAATCAACAATCACAATATAAACAATTTTTTTCACACTTCGATTTTCGCTGAAAATTTCATTTTTCTTTGTTAAAAAAAAAAAAAATAGAAAGAATTGGAATTTAAAAAATCGGATCCATCGACAACAATAAAAAACACTTGTCTTTATGATGATGTGTTTGCGCTTCGGATGAACGAGCAAGGAGAAATCATTGTTACCGCGGAATCACGCATATCGTACGGGGTTAACTTCACGACGGTAAAGAGGAGGTATTTTGCAACTATATCTTTCCAATAAAATTTCAATAAGAAGTATAAAAGGTGTACTTCATTATGCAAAAAGCCCCAATGTTATAGTTTGTCTCTTGGCTACGAAAGAAATTCATGAAAAATGCCTTTTTTTGAGAGCTCCGAACGTACGTGCCCCTTAATTACCGCGGGGCTATAAAATGTCGAAGCTTCAATACCAATACAGCAATTAAATCTGTTTTTATGCTGTCCTTTTCATGTGCGATTTTTTCATTTACCTCATAAAGAAAGATTATCTTTTTTTTTTTAAGTATATTGCAAACGAAAAACTTACGAAATTACGCAGAGATATTTTCTTTTATGCGCTCTCTATCCCTCCATACAAAAACAAATTTGACTGTACAATTGTACAATCGACTTCGAAGAGGGTGAAAAAGAACGTTGGAAAAAGAAAACCACCAGAAAGTAACGCAGACATCAAATGTGTCCAGTTGGTTAGTTTGTCTCTTGGCTCCGAAAGAAATTCATGAAAAATGCTTTGTTTTGAGAGCTCCAGACGTATGTGCCTCCTTAAATTAGTAGAAATAGGGACATTCACCTTACTGTTCAATTTTCCTTTCTCCGCAAAAATCAGCACACGTCCCGAGGAACAGCTTATCTTGTTTGCATCAGCTGGGTTCAAGTGCGTTCGATTGCTCGCGATTAGGCGCCGACTTCGTGACTAATCGGCCTGGCACGTACGTACATTCGACTGTAAACACGAAATTTCAAAAGGCCGTGCGTCAATTGTGCAACTAACCTTCATCGAACTTCTCCGACTAGCAATCTTGATCACATCTCCGATCGATCGCGTGCTTCTGAGGTCATACTCCTCGCCTACAGGTGCGATTGACGTAAAATGGGCGTATTTTGAAAATGTGATTTTTTCAATAGATATCGATCTACCGATACAAGACGTTCAGAACGTCGCACAATCGACGAGCAAACAACCGTTGCGAATTAATTAGCACGGGGTAGTCTCTCACGAATGTCTCGTCTCCTCGTTATCTCGATTTCTTTCATCTTATTTTATGATATTTAATTGTCCGTTTCTATTGTAATGGTAACTGTTGTGAAACAATTAACCCATTAAGGGGTTATATACACCTAGAGGCTTCGAAAAGAAGTCGTTTTTCCGCATTTTTTTTAAAGAAACGTAAAGCGTGTATTTATTTGGGCATTTGCTAACAGAATGTACATTATTTTTACTATAAAAAAAATTAAACTTGGATTGAAAATATTAATAAATAGCGAAGATATGGCAATCAACGCAAGACCTTATTTTGCAAAAGACGTTTTACGGTGCTAACTGCAGATCATAGAGGAGTTATCTGAAACAGACGGGACAAGAAATTTTTTAAAGTTAATGAAATTATCTAGTCTTTGTCGTAGCCGATTTTTAAAATATCGATTTTTAACAAAATGGCGGACAATTGAACTGAAAAGTGCGATGAAGAAAGGAATGATTTTTCCTCAAAAATCGCACTTTTCAGTTCAATTGTCCGCCATTTTGTTAAAAATCGATATTTTAAAAATCGGCTACGACAAAGACTAGATAATTTCATTAACTTTAAAAAATTTCTTGTCCCGTCTGTTTCAGATAACTCCTCTATGATCTGCAGTTAGCACCGTAAAACGTCTTTTGCAAAATAAGGTCTTGCGTTGATTGCCATATCTTCGCTATTTATTAATATTTTCAATCCAAGTTTATTTTTTTTTATAGTAAAAATAATGTACATTCTGTTAGCAAATGCCCAAATAAATACACGCTTTACATTACTTTAAAAAAAATGCGGAAAAAGGACTTCTTTTCGAAGCCTCTAGGTGTATATAACCCCTTAAGTACCAATTGGGACTATTCAAATTTTATCGATTTTTTATGTGTTTATTATTCAGTATATTTTGTAAAAAATGTATTTAACCCTATAGAAAAAAGTTGGTACTTAATGGGTTAATTGAGAAATCTGCACTCGTTCACACAGTTCTATCAAATTCGATAAATAAATTTCTCTTGAAATAGAAAGATGAAATGAAGATTTGATAAATCTAGACGAAGGCTTTTCAATGTGATAGACGAATTAATAGATTATCGAGTAACGAACAATTGAAAGCGGTGTAAGTCCATTTTTTTTGGAAAAAATGCGATATCGCATCATTTGTGATTCACTTAGTGGAAACTTTTTATTTATAACTGGTTAATTTTTTTTATACACTGAGAAAAAAAACTGTTGATTTAAATAAATATTAGTTCATTCAACTAAATGCGGCGGTCGTGTTAAGGCTAGTTTTGTAATAACTAACGTGTGATCGATTCAAATATATTTCATATTTGACCAGATTAATTCATAACCAACTAAACGCATTTTGTTGAGTTAACAGTTCTTTTTTTTTTTTTGTTAGTGTAAGATGGACTTGCACCACTTTCAAAATAAACGGTCCAATTGATAACGATAATCGTGAGTCGGTCGAGATGTAATGTAGATTGTAAAATTTGAAATCTCTGCGTGCAAAATTCACCTTTCGACGAAAGTAGAAACTTCTTTGTCGTTTCGATACACGCACGAAGAAAGAATTTCGAAAATTTCGTTACACGTATCCTTCACTCCTAATCAATCGTGTGTTTGAGAATCGTTGGTTGGTGAGAAATGTAAATTCGAGAGTTTCCAAAAATATCTAAATCTAAAATATCTGCGCAGAGTCACCGGCAAAATGTATTTCCCTCCCGACCATTCCGTCCTTACGCACCGATAAGTAAAGCGCCAGTTTAGATTAGACGATTTTATTTCACGAACAGCATACATTCCTTCCACGAAATCGACAAGGTCCCGTTTTCCGTGGATATCGAAAGATTGCACGAGCGAAATACCGGTGAGATAAGAGGGTTAAGTGATTACAAATTTAATCGTTCATTTTTACACGCAAGGATGATTCAATCGCAGGGGGTACATGAAGTCAGACAGACAAGCTGATGCAAATGCGGTGCTTCGTTTAATAAGAGTTAAACGTAATTGACACTTCAAGCGAGAAATTCTTCGAATTTATGACCTAGATGCCAGTAGTTAGGATGCTTGTGCGAATGAAATGACTTATTCTTTAAGCCTCGAAATTTTACGAGAGTAAAGGTAATTGATCTTTGGGAGAGAAAAGATTTTCAAATTTATGAAGTGGATGCCAGTAATTAAGATACGTTTGCAAACGAAATAGTGCATTTTTTAAGTCTCAAATTTTTAGGAAAATAAAGGCAATTGATCCTTGGGAGAGAAAAGTTTTTCAAATTTACGAAATAGATGTCACAATAGTTAAGATACGTTTGTGAATAAAATGATCAATTTTTTAAGCCTCAAAATTTCATAAGAATAAAGGCAATTGATCCTTGGTGGAGAAAAGTTTTTAAAATTTATGAAATAGATGCCAGTAGTTAAGATACGTTTGCAAATGAAATAGTTCATTTTTTAAGTTTCACAATTTCATGAGAATAAAGGCAATTGATCCTTGGAGGAGAAAAGTTTTTAAAATTTATGAAATAGATGCCAGTAGCTAAGATACGTTTGCAAATGAAATAGTTCATTGTTTATGCCTCAAAATTTCATGAGAATAAACACAATTGATCCTTGGTGGAGAAAAATTTTTCAAATTTACGAAATAAATGTCACAATAGTTATGACACGTTTGCTAATAAATTTATAACACTTCGACTGCCGCACTGATTTTCCATGAATTGTCCGTGGTACCACACTTTGCATTTTTTGTGTTTTTTTGTTAACGTATGCTTTTTTTAATGTACTGTAAATTGCGGTTAGTATAATAACCGTTGACCACCGTGGTGCACAGGATAAAAAACTTACGGTCACATATGACCACCGTGGCAGTCAAAGTATTAAACCACACAATTTCATCAAACATTTACACACATATAACTCCTGTATCAACTCATTTGCCCCAATTATTCATGCCTACCACGAGAACCGACAGATGGTCGCAAATCCTCGACAAATCCTCGTCATCGTTTCTCCATTTTTCTTTCCTCACTATCTACCTGCAATAAATCCGCATACTGAAAACCACCTTTCTGCACATGCTCACAAACTGTGCGCACGGCGCAGTTTCCGTGTAATCAAACAAAATTTTTACTTCTCCATTCTCGTGTGTTTAAAAATTTGATCGGCTCGACTGACGAAATTGAAATTTGTACTATTCGATCTAGTATTTAGTCTAGTGAAGACCGATCTTAATAAAATTTTACAAGTAAGTAGCATTTATTAAATCCAGTCGAACGCTATAAGTGCGAATTTAAGAAAACGCCTGGTTTCCGACATATTAAATTTTTAATTACGTTTAATTTTTTAGATTTTTACGTAAAAAAAAAGACTAAAATTTAAAAATGCTTTGCCGAAATGTTTTATTTTATTAATATCTTGCAAGATTATAAATACTGATTTATCAAAATATCATTAGAATACATATTAAAAACAAGAAATATAGAAAAGAATTTTATGTTTTTTTGGTAATTATTCACTTATGGGGAGCCACCTCGGATTTCAATGTCCTTCACATATATTATCAAGGTCATCACCCTGAGCAATGTTGCGAAGGTTCTAAGCTCCGCTTGTCGTTTATTAAAAAGTTATTAACAGAAAAAGTTTTTCCAGAAATAACTTTTTCCTCTGACAAAATTGACGGTCTCCTCTCCAGAAAAAGATATTCAATGTTAAAGTTGAAATATAAATGTGATAAATGGAGATTGATCTAACCAGAAAGGTCTACCACGCTCTCAAGTTTAAATTATTTTTTTATTACCCGTGTCTAACCATTGCACCTGCCTAACCTGCCATTTTCTGGAATTTCAGTCTTCCTCTTACGTAAAAATTTCAAAAATTCTTGATTTAATCGTGCAACTTTAAAATTTAATATCTCGGAAAGCAAGCGTTTCCTTAAATTTGCACTTATGGCGTTCGACTGTAATTAGTTAAGTGCTATGTACCAGTAAAATTTTATTAACCAGTTAACTCTGGAATTTTTTTCTTCGAATTTTAATTTTTAGTCTTTATATCGAATGGTAAGTTGCTTTTATTGTTCACAATCAAAAATATAAAAAGTTTGGATTGACGTGTATACACGTCGAAAGCACTTAACTGGTTAAGATCGGACGAGGATCGGATACGAAAGTCTTACCGTACCCTTTACTATTGGATTTACTTCAAAAGATTTTTAAATTTGAAACAGATTGAATCTCCACGAATTAAACTCGTGATTCGTCACTCAAGCAAAACAAGGGCGCAACGACGAGTCTCAGTTGCGAAATGGGTTAATTCGATAAATGTACAGTTAAATATAGGAGTTGGGATTTGCGCGTACTCAAACAACAATTAATTCTGTTTGCTTCTCGGTGCACACCGTTGACGTCACCGCTCATTCTTTCTACCAGGTAGGAAATAACGAGAAACGAGGAGAACAAAATTCGTAGAGAAAATGAAATAAGCGAGAGAAGAAAGATCTCTCGTCGTCATACGCGTGTAATCCTACGGTGAGTCAGTCGAAGCCGACGTAAACGTAAAGTAGCCACGTGTCTAGTCCGACACGGTGAGCTTTTTTTTATTCAATAGCGATCCACTTTACGCGGAAGGAGTTACGTTGAATCCAAACAATGAGAATGATCGGTTTGGACCGCGTTGCAGTAATCAATGAATAATTATGGGACAGCACGCGTCACTGGAAATTTATGAGGATGCGACGAGCATTGCGTGACGTGATGTAAGATTTCAGATTTGTACTTAAAAAGAAAATGTAAGATCTGTTACGGTACGAGAGGAAAAGCTTGTATAAAGTGTGTGTAAATTTTTGTGTGTTTTGTTTAACACTAGAACTATCACAACTGGACAAATGAACATTTTTTAAAATTTTCATTAGAATTTCCTATACATATACAGGGTGTCCCACTCTAACTTTGACAGTAAAATATCTCGAAAAGCGAGTCCAACAGACAAAAATGTTTCAGGCAAAAGTTGTATGGTTTCGAGGGGGACATAAGACGGTACCATTTGTTTGACCTTGAAAAGTAATTTGAAGGTCATATGAAGGTTACCTTCAATTTCTTAAATGGAACCTACTATTTCTTGTTACATACTCCTGTAGGTTATCTCGAGAGCTTTCTAAAACACTATAATAGAATAACTTTTGATTGAGTAATTAGGCACGACCGTAAAGGGAGTGACTTATGCAATCGCCATCGCGAAAACCGTTCGTATGTATGTGTGTATGTGTGTATGTATGTGTGTGGGTGTGTGTGTGTATGTATGTGTGTGTGTGTGTGTGTGTGTCCGTGTAGATCCTCGATTTCGGAAAAACGGCTGAACCGATCGGGACGAAATTTGGCACAAAAATCAAGTACACTACTGTGAGTTGACAATAAGGTTTGTGAGCCGCCATCTTGAACCGGTACAAGATGGCGGGAGATTCAAAATTTGAAAAAAATGTAATTTAAATTTAATATTGCTGCCATTTCTAAACGGCTGAAGATAGCGATACATAAAGTTTGCTGGCACCAAATGGATATATACTCAAAGTACATACCAAATTTCGTTGCGATCCGTTCAGCCGTTTGGCCGGAATACTGCACTAATGGAAATAGTGCAAAATTCATTAATCCATTAGTGCAGTATTCCTGCCAAACGGCTGAACGGATTCGAACAAAATTTGGCATGTACATCGAGTATATATCCATTTGGTGCCACGAAACTTTATGTATGGCCATTTTCAACCGTTTCGAAATGGCGGCAAATTCAAATTTTTTATCCACTATTCCAGTAAAACGATTGATTAGTCCACTATTCCGGCAAAACGGCTGAACGGATTCGGACAAAATTTGGCATGCACATCAAGTATATACCCATTTGGTGCCAGGAAACTTTATGTATGGCCATCTTCAGCCGTTCCGAAATAGCAGCAAATTCAAATTTTTAATCCACTATTTCAGCAAAAAAGTTGATTAGTCCACTATTCCAGCAAAACGGCTGAACGGATTCCGACAAAATTTGGCATGCATATCAAGTATATACCCATTTGGTGCCACGAAACATTGTGTATGGGCATCTTCAACCATTTCGAAATGGTGCCAGTTTGAAAGATTTCAATTTGTCGCAATTTCTCAATGGTTGAAGATAACCATACATAAAGTTTTACCGTAGCAAAGGTGTATATACTCTATGTACATGTCAAATTTTTGTTCGGATGCATTTAATTGTCCGGTTTTGATCACTTGGGTCTATTGCAGAAATGCTGCATTTTGTGGGCGAGCGCGAAGCGCGAGCACCCGACGATCTGGGGGGGGGGGGGGGGGGGGTATGGCGCTTGAGCGAAGCGAAAGCGCAGAGGACTCTGTAGCATAGTTTAATATTTCAATACTTGAATTTTCTACAATTTCGAAACCTTTTGAAATTCGTGGGCGAGCGCGAAGCGCGAGTGCCGCGGTCGTGCCTATTGCAGAAAAGCGAAGCTTTTCTGCACCCGTTATGGCGAGCGCGAAGCGCGAGCAAAGGCGATCTTGAGGGGGTTGGCGCTTGAGCGAAGCGAAAGCGCAGGGGGCTCTGCCCCCTAGTTTTTGAGTTATGAGGCTCCAAACACAAAGTACAAAATCTCTCGTATGCTTAACATGAGTCCCTTTTGCTTCTCACGATGGAGGCTAATCCGGCTAACAAAAGCAAGAGGGAGGTTGATCTGGCTAACAAAAGGAAGATCGAGGTTGATCCAGCTAACAAAAGCAAGATCGAGGTTAATCCGGCTAGCGAAAACAAGATTCATGTTCAAAATGTACTTTATGTTTGGAGCCTCATAACTCAAAAATTACTCAATCAAAAGTTATTCTATTATAGTGTTTTGAAAAGCTCTCTAGATACCCTACAGGAGTATGTAACAAGAAATAGTAGGTTCCATTTAAGAAATTGAAGGTAACCTTCATATGACCTTCAAATTACTCTTCAAGGTCAAACAAATGGTACCATCTTATGTCCCCCTCGAACCATACAACTTTTGCTTGAAACATTTTTGCCTGTTGGACTCACTTTTCGAGATATTTTACTGTCAAAGTTAGAGTGGGACACCCTGTAGAACGTAATTGCATGGCTTTTAAATTTCACGACTTTTCCTTCGATAAGCATTGCGTGATGTGATGTAAGATTTTAGATTTGTATTTAGAAAGAAAATGTAAGGTCTGTTACGGTGCAAAAGAAAAAGCTTGTATAAAATGTGTAAATTTTTGTGTTTTGCTTAATACTAGAAGTACCACGACTCAACAAATTTTAAAATTTCGATTAGAATTTTTTATATAAAACGTAATTACATGGCTTTTAAATTTCACGAGTTTTCCTCAAATATATGTATAATATTGGATTGATGCATAATTATTGCGCCTTTTTTTAAGTACATTTTATTCGACAAGAATATTGATAAGAACATGTAAAAAAAATATTTTTAAATGATTATTCCGGATGATTATGCATAATTAACAACAAGATACTTTTGTCACATGTTCTTATTGGTTTTGTTGAATAAAATGTGTTTAAAAAAGGGTGCAATAATTATGCACCAACCCAATAATACATTTTTTAATATATTAACAAAAAACAATGCAATTATCGGTGTATGTAGGAAATTCTAATCGAAATTTTAAAAATAGTCATCTGACAAATTCCTTGAAGTAGATTCTATGGTTATTTTGTCACTTTTATGGTTACTTTGTATGGTTATACCTTTTCTCTTTTCTTTTAGAATTTTTCCACGAGATCGTTAATTTAAATTAAAATCAGCTTGAATAAAAATTATAAACTAATATTCTCACGCATGAGCAACTTTCACACATCTAACAGGTGAAAATCACGGATATTCACTTTATCGATGCGTCGAGTGTGGAACGCCTGCCGATAGGCAATCTGATCAGCCGACAAGTCTCTCGTGTTGTCATTCTTTCAGGCGCTAATTTCCAGCCTGGTGACTCTATCGAGACAACAGAATTTCTAAAACCTGAACATAATCGAGACATGTTAAGTTGTCCACAGTGGTCGTTCCACGATTTTAGCCGGACGAAAATAGGTGAGCACGATATACACAATGTTTCTGTTCTCACTTGTTGCATTTACGTTCCATTGTGCTTTAGAAAGAGAAAGAGGACAAAAAAAAACTGAATCCCCGTAAAACCATCGAGCAAGATGCTCACGGTAAAATTGTAATTATAACACAAGTATACACGGTTTTGGACCTGAGCAACCAAAAGCTGTTTATAAGGTAAATTTGGGGGCTGAATCCAAATCAACAGCCCGTTTTTTAAAATTGGTTCTAGTTTTCGAAATATTCAATAAATTCATTATTTTACTATTCTTGACCATTAACGGCCATTTATTAAATTAAAAAGTATAAATCAGAAATGAACAGAGGTAGAACTGAGTCTTTTATACTGCTTGGGATCTGTTTCACGCATTAGGGTAGGCCGAATACCGAATAGTAACCGAACATTGACCGCCAACACGTCGTTTAACGAAGCTCCGCTTTCGGACTTAGCCGACGCGTCGAAGACTACCCTCAGCTTTGTCGTTAAACTACTCTGCTTGAAAACCGCGTGATGTGGCATGTAATAACTGATTGACGATTCCATATTGTCATCTGTTAAATAGTCTCATATGACCTACGTCTTCGTATTCCTTTATAAACTTAGCGTACTCACGCTTTAGTTCCGGTTGTTTATTTAACTTACGCTCTAGATTAAGAAAACGTTTCAACGCGGCGGATCTGTTATCACCGAGTTCCCGTAGTCTGTCACTCTTCACCGGAAGCTATACGACGAAGCGACCGTCGGCGTTTCGTCTGTGCGTAGATTGAAAATGTTTTTCGCAGAACTTTTCCTCCTGCGTACGCACCCCTCTATCAGTGCAGTTGTCGATTTCCCAAAATTTCGCGATCATTTGGTCTAAAGTATTATCGTGCACAGCTAACAAGGAATGATCCCCAACCCGGAAATTCAAAAAATTCTGAAAATTTGTGGAAATATAGAGCAACACGTCCCGAACGCGAAACTATTTTTTGTTGGTGCGGAAAAACGGTTTAAAGGGGTAAAAACCTCCCTTAAATAAAAGTCGACTATTTCTTCCGCGCTAGTTATCTTCGAAACGGTAAGAGATATTGAAAAAAAGTTAAATAATGTTTGAAACGATTTTATGAGCACTATAACGTAGCGTCAAAATTATTTCCAAAATTATAATTGTTTATAACAATATCTCCCCCAATTATAATTTTGGAAATAATTTTGACGCTACGTTATAGTGCTCATAAAATCGTTTCAAACATTATTTAACTTTTTTTCAATAACTCTTACCGTTTCGACGATAACTGGCGCGGAAGAAATAATCGACTTTTCTTTGAGGGAGGTTTTCACCCCTTTAAACCGTTTTTCCGCACCAACAAAAAATGGTTTCGCATTCAGGACGTGTTGTTCTACATTTCCACAAAATTTCAGAATTTTTTGAATTTCCGCGTTGGGGATCATTCCTTGTAAGTTGCACACGGTTGAAGTCGGGGAAGCATTGCTATTGCATACGCGGCCGGAAACAAGCCAACCGAGATGCGACTTCTGCAGATAAGGATGAGAACGGGACGCCCCAAATTGTCCTACGCACAACAGTTCATAAAAAAGTTCAGCCCCGATCAAAACATCTATCCTTGCGGATTTGTGAAAGTTAAGATCGGTTAATCTGATATCTGGCCGAATTTCGAAACCGCTTCTGTTAATTGATACCGCGGGTAACCTCTGCGTGATCTCTCGTAAAACAATGCACTGGATAGTTCTGTTAAAATTTTTATAACGCGATTTGAACCGTAATGTAACTTGATGACGCGCTTGGGTGGCCGCCTGGTTAATTCCGACGATCGGCACGTCCACCCGTTTCTGTTTCAACTTCAAGCGTTAAACCAGGTCGTAAGTCACGAATGACGACTGAGATCCGGAATCTAACAGCGCTCGAGCCGATATCGTTTTTCCCTGATAAACAAAAATATCAATCATAGCAGTCGAGAGCAATATTTGCTGGCGAGTCTCGCTCTGCAACTCACGACTGATATTCGAAACCACGGCTTCGCCGCTTCGTTCCCTGTATTCGGCTGCGACGACCGAGACGCCTTGCGAAGGCTCTGACGTTAAGTGAAGCAGTGTGTTATGTTTCCCGTTGCATTTTCGGCAGGGAGTCGAATCATGGGCGTATCCAGGGGTGGGCAAGGAGGGGCAGCTGCCCCCCCTTTCGTGGAAAAAATTTAAATTTAAGAAGTTTCTAGTTCTTTACAGATTTGAGATGTTTCATGTGTAAGAAGACTCGCGTAAAATAAACTGTTACGGAAGATCGAGAGAAAAGGAACTCGTAACTGAATATGCAAAGAAACTTTTACTAGCACAATCTCTATTGTCCGAGATCTTGATCGTTCACAATCTGTATCGCTCGCTCTTAAAGGAGGAGCTCGCTCAAGCAAGGAGCAATTAGTAGAAACTGTAATTAAAAAATTTGCTGCTAATCCTCGCAAACTATTGTTTAAAAATTAATTTTTTTTTTAAGTAAATGGTGTTCTTATGTCATTGTGTCGTATTGCATGGCACCATGGATACCACTCCACTCCGACACAGAGGTTAAATTCAGAAAATTGCCCCCTCTTCCCCTTTGAGCTGGATACGCCCTTGAGTCGAATTGCATATGGTTGAACTCGTGGACCGGAGACAATTCAAGCACAATTTTTTCGCCCTAGCTTCCCTGATACGATCCCTGATCGGCAATCTGATAAATTTATCACATTGATGGATATAATGATTTCCTCTGCATATTTGGCACGCGAACGATTTCGACACGACGTTCGATGCGACGCACAGTGGGACGATGCCTAAGAAATAGCGGACATAGACCAAAAATTAAATTGTCAAAATATTTAACTTTGTTCATAAATTGTGATAGTAAATTAGTTGTAGATTACTGAAATTACATCATTCACTTGGAATATTTCCGTAATTTCCGTATAAATGTACCTGAATACGAGTTATTCTCTAACATATGTAATTTCCGCGATTTTTCCGCATCAATATTTCAGGTTGCCTCCGTCCATAGCGTAGATAATCCAGTGCACATTTTTTTATATGTTATTACTCATGTTTTAAGTAAACAAAAATGACATTAAAGTTAGTTTTAACGCATTTCTTGAACATGTTCCGGGACAATACATCGCCCGTGAAAAAAAGTACGTTTTATAAAATTTATTTTTAAGTTATACAAAAATGCTTAAAAATGCTTGCTTTCTGCATAATTGTATCGTATTCAGAAAACCTTGTACTACACGCCTATGAAAGTGTCGCGTGCCGCTAGGTGCCGCTTCGCAAAATATAACAAATTTTCTCAGCGAAAGTCGCTGCGTGTGTCGTCCATAAGTGTCCGGTAAAATATTTTGAAACATACGCATTTTCGAAGAAAATGTTTCATATAAAAGTTGTAAGATTTTACATGACGCATTAAATACTAGTATTATTGTGACCTTGAATAGCGTTGTCAAGATCACGTGAAGGTTACCATCAATTCCTTAAATAGAAACTCCCAGTTTCCATTATATTTTCTTGTAGCTTATCTTGAGAGCTTTGCAAAACACTATAATAAAGTATCTTTTAAATAATCATTAAAACCTTCCATTTTTCACTTTTAAACAAGGAAAATATGATTTCGCTACGATTAAAACCCTATGTCCGGGTCTTGCTATGTTTCGGTCCACTACGCGTAGCTTTTCTAGATAAATGAATTGAAATTACAAAAAAAAGAGAATTGTAATTAGTTTCAGAGTGGAGTTATCTTTATGATACAATTTTCCAATAGAAAAGCATTTATAGAAAAATATAAGATAAGTTCTTCTCATTATAAATTCTATTTTAAATATAATAACAAAAAAATTTTAAATATCTCAGGAAAATCTTAAACAAAAAATACTTTATTGAAGTGTTTTGGAAACGTCTCGACGAGGACTATAAGAATATGCAATAAAACATAGGGTGTCCGCTTTAAAAAATTCAGGGTGACCTTGTCCTGACCTTGGCAAGGCCATGCAAGGTCAAAATGATAAGATCACTGAATAGACCTTTTTCAACCTTACAACCTTTATCTGAAACACTTCATCCTACAATGCACAGTTTCTGAGATATTCAAGTATGTCCGCTTTTTCCTATCTCTCGTCCCACTGTGCGACGGCGCGTCGCGGCGCTTGCTGGTTATGAAGATCCATGGCCTTCGGGGGTTTTCCTGTTACAGTTTCTAACACCTGACAACGATGCGTTAGAAATTCAATCAATTGCCCAAAGGTGGGCAGATTCGACGGCGTTTGCTTAACCTCCCATTCTTTGTTTGTAACCGGATCCAATTTACTTATTATCAATTGCACGAGCCAGTCGTCCCAATAAGCAACTGGTCGTTTTAAGGCGGTAAGAGCTCTCGTATGCTTGAGAGCTCCGTCCAACAGCCGACGTAACGCGACACTCCCTTCCCTCGGTAGACTCGGTAGATCTGTGAGAGCCTTTAAGTGCGTCTGCACGATGAGGCGCTTGTTATCATAGCGACCCTTTAATAAATTCCAAGCCTCTATATAGTTGATAGCCGAAATCTCGAGAGCTCGCGTCACGTCGGCCGCGTCGCCCTTTAGAGATGAACGCAAATAGTGAAACTTCTGAATAGGAGATAGCGAAACATTGTTATGTATCAAAGAGACAAATGTGTCGTGAAAAGGATACCACACCTCGTAAGATCCGCGGAACTGCGGTAAATCTATTTTCGCTAAGCGAATCTGATTATTTTGCATAGTTTCAACCGATTGCTGGGATGGCGACGGTGAAGGCGCGCTCGTGGCTAGCGATGAAAATTGTTCTAATAGTCCGTCAAGTCTCAACATCGTCGCGTAGAATGAGCCTTCGAAGTTCTCGCGTTCCACTTCGTGGTCACTTGACTCATCAATCAATTCGATTTTCCCTTGAACCTCGTCAAATTCACGGAATTTCGAAGCTAAATCATCGCGGCGCAATTTAAGCTGATTTCTATCCACGTTAGCGTCTGTTACTTTGTCGGCATATTTCTGGGTCCTAGTGACCACAGCCTTGATTTGACCCCTCGCCTCCTTTAAATCCCTCAATTCGGACACACGCATTTTCTCATCTGGTAAGGATGTAAATCCGGGACTACATATTCTGAGAGCACTTAAAAAGCACTTAATTCTTACGTATTCACTTTTTTCGATTTTTGTTTGTTTTATCGTTTTTTTGATGTGGCGGTGCGAGCTTGTCGTCGAACTAGCACCGCCACAGATTCTGGCTAAACTAGAGGAGCACTTAAATCGCGAATAGAGCACTTAATTAGCACTTAATTAGCACTTAATTCTCTGTAGTTGTTTTTCAATTTTCGTAATGTGGCGGTGCCAGCTTGGTTGACATGCAGTACTGCCACCATGCGCGAACTCGTAAACTAGAACCAATCTTGGCACACGGATTGAAGATCTGAGTTCAGGGCATCAAATAACGTTAAGAATCGCTCTCATCTGCTCGGGTCCAAAAGTTGACCCGAATTTGTAAACTTGTGTAATTAGTGTACGCCACTGGAAAACTGATGAGCCTTGAATTAATTTTCTTGTTAAAAGATGAATCCGTTTGCAAGTAACGTACAATAAATGTACCTGGAGAAAATCGATGTTTACATTCACGTAAATATTTCCTCTGCTACTGGTACGAGGTAAATTAATTTGTTAAACGCTCGAGAAACACCAAGAACTTTACTCGATGCTACAGACGGTGCAAGAGTTGGAGCAGTTCATCCACCCATCGTACGTTCACCTTATAAGAAAGAAAGAAATGCACGTATAAACAAACAAACTAAACCACACATTTACGTTTGTTACGTTTGTCCCTAGTTTCTCATACATTTCATTTACATAAACCCTGCTTACACTAAAAAGACTATAATCACGATGAAAAAAAAAGATACTTCATTTACGAAACAATTAAATCAATCCTACGATGTATACTTTCTTCTTTTGTGAAAAATAATGCTGTCGGATATATTATGTGCAAAAATACTGTTAAAATTGTTCAAACTTGTACGACTTATACCACAAACGTGTTAAGAGTTGGAACAATTCATTCATCCATTGTATCTCTACACGCAGAACGCGTGTCGAGCACAATTTCGTGTCGTACACGTACGCGCACAGATTCACTCACAGAGTGGAGATTGTTAAAAGTGAGTTGTCTCTCGCGTGCATTGGAACGTCCGCATTGCGTATGCGTGCGTGTATGCACACGATGCGTGTCTCATAAGAAAGAATATACTTCATAAGAAAGAAAAAATTCACGTACAAACAAACAAACTAAACCACACATTAACCAAAATTTTACGTTTGTTCCTAGTCTCTAAAAATGTTCAAAGTTGTACGAGTTGTACCACAAACGTGTTAAGGGTTCATCCGTCCATTGTATCTCTCCACGTTGAACGCGTGTCGTGTACAATTGCGTGTCACACACGTATATACGCACGGATTCACTCACAGAATGGAAATTGTTACAAACTAAACCACACATTAACAAAAATTTTACGTTTGTCCCTAGTTTCTCATACGTAAAAAATGATGCTGTAGGATATATTATATGCAAAAATACTATTAAAAATGTTCAAACTTGTACGACTTATACCACAAACGTGTTAAGAGTTCATCCATGCATTGTATCTCTCGCCACGTAGAACGCGTGTCGTGCACAATTGCGTGTCGCACACGTACGCGCACGGATTCACTCACAGAGTGGAGATTGTTACAAGTGAGTTGTCTCTTGCGTGCATTGGAACGTCCGCATTGCGTATGCGTGCGTGTATGCACACGATGCGTGTCTCATAAGAAAGAATATACTTCATAAGAAAGAAAAAGTTCACGTACAAACAAACAAATTAAACCACACAGTAACAAAAATTTTATGTTTGTTCCTAGTCCCTAAAAATGTTCAAAGTTGTACGAGTTGTACCACAAACGCGTTAAGAGTTCATCCATCCGTTGTATATCTCCACGTAGAACGCGTGTCGTGCACAATTGCGTGTCGCACACGTACGCGCATAGGTTCACTCACAGAGTGGTGATTGTTACAAGTGAGTTGTCTCTCGCGTGCGTGTGCGCGTGTGTGCGTGTATGCGCACGATCCGTGTCTCATAAGAAAGAATATACTTCATAAGAAAGAAAAAATTCACATACAAACAAACTAAATCACACATTAACACAAATTTTACATTTGTCCCTAGTTTCTCATACGTAAAAAATTATGCTGTAGGATATATTATATGCAAAAATACTATTAAAAATGTTCAAACTTGTACGAGTTATACCACAAACGTGTTAAGAGTTCATCCATGCATTGTATCTCTCCACGTAGAACGCGTCTCGTGCACAATTGCGTGTCACACACGTACACGCACAGATTCACTCACAGAGTGGAGATTGTTAAAAGTGAGTTGTCTCTCGCGTGCATTGGAACGTCCGCATTGCGTATGCGTGCGTGTATGCACACGATCCGTGTCTCATAAGAAAGAATATACTTCATAAGAAAGAAAAAATTCACGCACGCACAAACAAACTAAACCACACATTAACACAAATTTTACATTTGTCCCTAGTTTCTCATACGTAAAAAATGATGCTGTAGGATATATTATATGCAAAAGTACCGTTAAAAATGTTCAAACTTGTACGACTTATACCACAAACGTGTTAAGAGTTCATCCATGCATTGTATCTCTCCACGTAGAACGCGTGTCGTGCACAATTGCGTGTCACATACGTACACGCACGGATTCACTGACACAGTGGAGATTGTTACAAGTGAGTTGTCTCTCGCGTGCGTGTGCGTGTGTTGCGTGTGGGCGCATGAATGCACACGATCCGTGCCACGCATTGAATTCTCGTTGGAGCGCAGAGGTAAACGTGAGAGGAGAGTAAGCGCCCGAGGACATTAGCCGAGCGTGCATATTGCGTGAATGCAAGCGCGATGAAAGTTCTTCCGTGTCGTGTCGGCCTGCACGCAGAAAACTCCAAAGTCCGCCGAACCACGAGAGATTGCGTAAAACACTTTAATTGTGAGTATCACGACGGAGGAAATTCACCTAACTGCTCTTTCTTTCTCACCTGAGCTTTTTTCCCTTCCTCTCTTTAACACTATTCCTACCGACCGGACAAATGACCGTATTTAAAATTTCCATTACAATTTCCTATATACAAGGTAATTGCATCACCTTTAAACTTCACGACTTTTCCTAAAATATACGTATAATACATTTTTCAATATTTTAGGAACATTTGTGAAATTTAAAGTTGATGTGATTATCTTGTATATAGAAAATTCGAATTGACATTTTAAAAACGATCGTTTACAATAATAATTGCATCGTCTTTAAATTTCACTTTTCCTAAAATATACTTATCATACATTTTTCAATATTTTAGGAAAAGTCGTGAAATTTCAAGTTGATGTAATTATCTTGTGCACAGGAAATTCGAATTGAAATTTTAAAACTGGCCATTTGACCGGTCGTGGTAGGAATAGTGTTAACCTTTTGCGGTCCGAATTCCTTTTTCCTATTTTTCTTATTTTCTTTTTTTCTTGCAATTGTTAAACTTAAAGATTGCGTCGAGTGATTAAGATTGAACTTAACACTAGATTTACGAAACATTTTTTATAAACACGATTTCCCATTTGAACCAGACAAATTGACTGATTTCGGTAAATCTAGTGTTAAAATGTTACGTTGTTTTGGAGATGACGTTTGACTACGACAGTTCAAGTCTCATTGTAAGGTGTATTGTACTCTCAAGTTGCTTCGTGGAAAAATTCGTTCTGCTTATTCGTTGCGTAATTTTAATTGACCGTGGCCAGTGTATCGTTTTCGAGATGTGGTAAATTGTTACATCGATTACGAGGCTGCATCTCGTAAGAGAAACGTGAAAGCAATTAAACTCCGTGGTCCTCTGTAAGAAGCGGTGAATTTAAATCAGGCAAGAAAATTCTATACAAAGAAATTCTGACGTTCGGTAACGTGGTTAGGGTTCGTGATCGGTAATTTATGAAAATAATAAACGAGCAACGATTCAATAATCGCTTGTAATGATTGCTTGACAGTTTGACTGCCACGCTGATTTTCCATGGATGACCCACTTTGCATTTTTTTCTGCTTTTCTTTTTGTTAACATATTTTGTTTTAAATAGAGATATGCGAATCAAAATTTTCTAAATTGAATCATTGATGTGCGATAGAATACTTTAATTCGAATTAGAATTACAGTGATTTGATCTTATCGAATCTTTCGAATTCGGATTCGAATAATTCACTCATCTTTATTTCTAAATGCTGTAAATTGCAATTAGTATAATCAATTTTTGAATCATTTTTCTGGAGCTCACCGTGGTACCACAGAATGAATAATTTGTGGTCACACATGACCATCATAGCAGTCAAAGTGTTAAAACATGATCTTTTAAATTGCTGTGAATTGCAGTTAGTATAATAATTGTTTTAATAATTTTTCTGGAGCTCACCGTGGCGCCACAAGAAAAACAATTTGTCCTCACACATGACCATCATAGCAATCAAAGTGTTAACATATGATCTTTTAAAGTGCTGTAAATTGCGGTTAGTATAATAATTGTTTTAATAATTTTTCTGGAGCTCACCGTGGTACCACAGAATGAATAATTTGTGGTCACACATGACCATCATAGCAGTCAAAGTGTTAACATATGATCTTTTAAAGTGCTGTAAATTGCAGTTAGTATAATAATTGTTTTAATAATTTTTCTGGAGCTCACCGTGGCGCCACAAGAAAAACAATTTATAGTCACACCTAACCACCATAGCACTCAAAGTATTAACATATGATCTTTTAAAGTGCTATAAATTGCAGTTAGTATAATCCATTTTTTAATAATTTTTCTGGAGCTCACCATGGCGCCACAAGAAAAACAATTTGTCCTCACACATGACCATCATAGCAATCAAAGTGTTAACATATGATCTTTTAAATTGCTGTAAATTGCAGTTAGTATAATAATTGTTTTAATAATTTTTCTGGAGCTCACCGTGGCGCCACAAGAAAAACAATTTATAGTCACACCTAACCAACATAGCACTCAAAGTATTAACATATGA
This sequence comes from Tiphia femorata, assembly GCA_944319695.1. Taxonomy (NCBI): domain Eukaryota; kingdom Metazoa; phylum Arthropoda; class Insecta; order Hymenoptera; family Tiphiidae; genus Tiphia; species Tiphia femorata. The sequence continues at coordinate 8,851,653 of OX090899.1, forward strand.
TCTTATAAATTGCAGTTAGCATAATACTTTTTTCCATAATCTTTCTGGAGGTCATCGATGACCACCATGATGTCCCAAAAAAAAAAAACAATTTACAGTCACACTAACACTCAAAGTATAAAATTCCATATGACCTTAAAAATCGCTCTTATAAATCGTAATCTCGTCTACCATCCAGTATCGGTGTCTCAAATTCAGTGGATCTTTTTCTCCCAAGAATCTTTGGTCCCCGTGTCCTCCTTCGAAGACTTGCTGGATTGGCATCTCGCCGAGGGAGGAGTGTGTTTTCGCTTGCGTGAGTAAAACAGGGTCCGTTAGTCTGGAATGGAAAGCGATGGAAGTCGAGAGTGGCCAGAGGGTGGGAGGAGATGGAAGGTTCCAGGAGGGCGCAGGATCGTTTCAAGACGTAAAAGAAGCGCCAATGAACGGGATACCCTCAGTTGCGAAATGGTTGAGTGAAAGTGAATATGTTCTCCCTTGTTCGTGCGTCTGCACTTCGGTGCCTACTCGTCCCTTTCTGTCGACCGAGACTCGTCGGACATGAGGATCGGCTGTGAATGTGTGCTAAGGCGTAACAACCGGTGAATTCTGTGAGTATAGTAGAGAGTGTACCTCCTGGTGTAATTCACTTTAGACCACCGAAGAATCTAATTATAGTTCTCAATATATAACAAGAATTTTGTACAAGTTGTACAATACAAAATGTAAATACAACATTTTTCGACTCTCCGAAAAGATTAAAACTTTCGTCAAATCCCCACGGTCCAAAGGTTAAAAGTAATTCCGATGTACAACAGGATTGTTCTACAGTAACAGAAATTTCGTTTGGTGTTAAAAAATAGATCAGTATAATATTTCACGCGGTTTCTAAGATTCTTTGTGTTTACTGTTATATTTATTGTAAGGAGAATATTTTATAATTGTGTCGGACGTTAAATGCATTAGGTACGGACAACGTGGAAATATATATGAGAAGGAAGATCTCTTAGAACGCGGAGTTACAATGAAATCTTATTATCAGGGACAGGTGGCGTTGGAGGATTTAATTGAGAATCCAGGACGCAGGTAAAAGCGAGAAAATTCTGTTACAGTTTTGTGCTCGTCGTTAAATATCCTCGAGACAGGAGCCAATAGATAGTAGCTTGTAATTAAAGATTAATGTATTGTGGATTGGGTTTAAACATTCTTCTGTAGTGAATATTATTGAAAAGAAATTCTGAAATACTACTCTGTAGACGTGTAAATAAATATTATACAATGAAACACTCGCAGTTGCATAAGAGCATGAGGACGTCGAGAAAATTCCAACGGAAATAACCAGTTGTGCCAGAAGTCGATCGTCGAAAGAATGTTTATGTAAATCGAAAATTAGAGAGAGAAATATTATTACGAGTTCATTCTGGTTGATGTTACTCGGTGAATCGTCCGTGTTTTCCGCTCTACATATTTCCAGCGCTGCATTCCCCCTGCCTTGCTTCGTTTCTCGGCAACGATCGTGGATTTCTTGTGCTTTCACTTTAACGCGGTGAGTGAGCCGTAATCGCAAATAATAATAACGAATTTATGCTTGCCATTAAATATCCAGCCTTTTCCTCCGGTTTCTTTAAAATACGAAAATAAATTCTCTCTCATTCACCGTTTCTTTTCTCTCTAAGAGATTTTCGCGTATTTACTGTATTCTCGTTGAAATATTTTACTGAGAACGGAAATTATCTTCATGATTTATGCATAGAGAAGAATCGAGGTTAATGAACGAAAAGAGCGAAAAAACATCGAATAGAAACATTATTTTCTGTTAACACTAGGTTTACGGAAACCCGTCAATTTGACGGATTTAAATGGGAAATTGCGTTTATAAAAACAGTTCCGTAAACCTAGTGTTAATACAATAGAGTTAATTTGGGTTTGGTTAGTTCGATTTTTCGCTGTAGAGATATATGCGTGTAGATTTGTAGATATTTGTAGATTCTATGTGGAGAATTGAAGGATTTCTTATTTTGGGTTTTATTTGGACTTTAGTTCGATTTTATTCTACTAGTTTGCTTAATTCATTGCTTAAAAAATGGCGCCAACTGTGGCGAAGGCGATTATACCGAAAAAGTCCGTACAATTACGTCGATTAATAATTATCCAATTATCGAATAATACTTACCTGCTCACCTGATTATTTATCCATTCATCAGAAACTAACAGCGAGTACATTAAGCGCAATCATTCGTTTTACATCATTAAGGGGATCCGTCCGGACTTTCTTCTCGGAAATACCTCGAGAGCCAATAGAAATCGCGGAAATGACCGACTTCTGCGCCAGATGCATTTGTCTCCGTTTTACATTATTTTCTAACCGCAAGTGTATGTATCGAAAGCTTGAAGTTTATTCTAGGGCCTGTCACAGCGATATATGTGCGTAGTGCGCGTTGATCTGAGAAGTTTCAGAAACTACAGCCGCGAGAGCAGCGATATTGGAATGTCCTTGACAGCTACAGAGACCGATGGTGCTTATGACTGGAATTACTCCTTTAACGTTATCTTATCCCTCCATATCGCTGTGGCAGGCCCTAGAATAAACTTCGAACTTTCGATACATACTCTTGCGGTTAGAAAATAATGTAAAACGGAGACGTATACTTCCCGCGCAGATGTCGGTCATTTCCGCAATTTCTATTGGCTCTCGAGGTATTCCAGAGAAGAAAGTCTAGTCCTGACGGATCCCCTTAATATATTTAAATGTGACCCAAATGACAGAGAACACGAAGGTTTCCTCGAAGAACGATAATAGAACAAACATCAATCTCTCGTCAAACCAATTACCCATAACAACTCAAACCTAACCTGTTCCATTCTCACGAATTCAGCACTAACGACTCTCCTTCCACCGGTTAATAATAAACCCATCGAACCACAACATTGATACGACGGCATATCAAGCGCCATCTGATCACAATAAACCATATTAAAGCGCCACGGCAGAACGAATTCAACTCGCACTCACCCGAAACGAAGAGCGTATCTATCCAAGCCATCGTCCTCGTTGCTTCTGCCTGCAAGAACCTCATTCCTCTCTTCCGTACAATCTCACACTCTTCACAATCCAAAGTTCCACCGATCTCCTGCATAAAACACTATCGAAATACTTTTAATTTCCTCTCGTCTTTCAATCGGACGATAAAACTGCTTAAAACTCGCGAAAGTCCGTTCCTGCGCGTGCCCAACCCTCCTGCAAGAGCAACCCCCTCTAAAGTGCGCCATCTGGTGTCGAAATGGTCGTTCGTGGCGCCACGTGATTCTCGGGCGTCGACAAAAGGCAGTCTTGCCCCTTCCGTCTGCTTGGAAACTACTCGACCAAGTAGGGAGGAGCCTGCCGGTGTTTTCTCCGTGCTTGATAAATCGTCAACGGACTTTTCCTCGCGCGACACATCGAGGAGAGCGGAAGTGGTGCGTATTCACGAGTAAGAAGTGCATGTAGTTTCGAGGTACAGATAGTCCTCGCGGCAATAATGTGCCGGCACCGGTGTCCGTGAGAAACACACACACACAGACGCGCGTACTTTTCATACAAGCACTTCTCGCGAGGAGATGTGCGAACGTGCGCCTGTTGGAAGAACGAAAGTGGAAAAATCGCGAGGGATAGACGAGCCACGTGCCGGGACACCGAATGATGTTGGCTTCTGTCGACTACGAAGCCGACTAGGACGAGGAAGTGAATAGATAAAGTAAAGTTTCTACACGGACTGCGGCAGGATCGTTGTGAGGGACGCCGTGTGCCTCGTACACTGAGCAAGCCAAGTAAGTTATTTAAAGGGTTACGTGTGTACGTGTATTCGGTTATCGAGTGCGCGTAGTGAGGTGTCAGTTGATATTCCACTCGATATTCGAGTTCGTGTCAGTCGATGGTAAAGCGTGGAGGCGGTTGGAATTAATTTGGGTTTGGTTAGTTCGATTTTTCGTTGGAGAGATATATGCGTGTAGATATTTGTAGATGTTTGTAGCTTCTGCGTGGAGAATCGAAGGATTTTCTTATTTTGGGTTTTATTTGGAGTTTAGTTCGTTTTTATTCGGGCAGATATTTCGGAGTTGGTAAAATCGAATGATATTGGAGCCGTTCGGTGCACAAATCGATTAACTCCATAAATTATGTTCAAAATTATGTTACGAATATAAAAAGTAGGGATTAAATCAAGTGCTTCGATGCTTAAATTTATGAAAAATGCAAAAAGTGGTGTTAATCGATTTGTCAAGTGAGCGGCTCGTTGAATTATGGAGAATTAACGATAGGTAGCAAGAATAATCCTAGAGTGTATTAATATCTCGAAATACTGCGGTACTTTGTACTTTTAATACGAATCCACTTACACTGGGAGTACTGAATGTCTGTATCGTGGATAGGGATCTCAACCGCTTCTTCCTTCCCCTCGCACTTCCCTAATAAGCCGAGTCCTCATTGGTTGTCGCTAACCAATCGTTACGAAACTTACATACCATGGATATTAAAAGAAGTCACTCCATTTGAATCTAAAAATCTTGTCGATAAAATCAGAAAATGATAATTATACTAAAAAATGTATATAAAATGGAAAATGAAAGCAGATTGCAAAATGGATTTATGAGAATTTACAAGAAATCACTCCCTCTTTGTTATTTAAAAATATCGTCGATAAAATTAGAATACGATAATTATACCAAAAAATGTATATAAAATGGAAAATGAAAGCAGATTGCAAGATAGATTTATGAGAATTTAAATTCAATTAAACGCGGAGCGTATGAGAGGAAGAAGTGTCTCGATCAGGGTCTCGATCGAGTGTTGTCTTTCTTCGCTCCTGCAGTGACTATGAAGTGGCAACCTGTTAAACGCTTGTTTACGTGCCACGAAGAAACAAACTGCGGCGCGTCGGTGAATTCTCTCTCGACGATGCACCGTCCCTGTTGCTTTGTTTTGCACGTTGCTTTCGTTTCCACGTCCGGAGCCAAGAATGGCAAGACTCCAATAGTCGTAACTGCCATTCCACCGTGTAACCTTAACCGTGTACACTCGCGCGCAACAGTGCGTTGAATTAGAGATCGATTTCAGAATTGCGGTAACACGCCATTCTTTTTTTTTTTTTGATCTCGGTGATCAATGAAACCTTCGACCGAAGTGCGCATTGTGAATAGTAAATGCGCGACAAGTGTTCCAATATATCAATGGCTCCAGATTAATTAAGTCTACTGTTTCTTTTTTTGGAAATTTATTAATGTGACACTAACGTGACCGAGTTTATGTTTCACTTTATTGTCTGTAAAATGACATTTTTAATTGTAAATCATTTTTACTAGTAATTATGGTACACAGGTGTAAGTAAAGGTCTAGTAAAAACAGGATGAGTCTTTTTAATGTTAACAGACAAATATCTCCGAAATGTGCAATTTTACAAAAGAACTTTTAAAATAAAAGTTGTACAGCTTAGAAAAGGCCATGAAGGTGAATGAACTTTTTTCAAATAGAAACTCATATTTTTCATTACATTTTCGAATTGTTTGAATTCAAGTAAACACGATTTTGGTATCATGATAATATTTCACAAAATCAACAGTTTTGGAGATATTTGGATTGAAAAAATAAAGCTTTAGCTCAAGTTATAGCTCTGGCAACTATTCTCGAAGAATAGTCTCAAGGTTAAACCAAGGTCACTGTTGTACGAGCGGTACCAGCTGTTCTATTAAAATTTTTTTTTAGTGAAATTACGCATTGTAGAGATATTTGCCTGTCAAGATTAAAAATACTCACCATGTAGAATCCAAAGGACATCAGAATTACAGAAAATCTCTTTATAAAAAAAGCAACGTTATACTGTCCAATTATCCTGTGATTTCACAGTTGGAGAAAAAAAGGCGCGCGCGCGCGAGCCTCTTAAATCGCACAATTGTCGTTATCGTCTTACGGTTTTCCTCTTACGTGTAGAATACATGACGGCACAATCTGGCTGAGCAGTTACAAGGCGTTGGATTACGGTGTAGCTGATAAGATAAGCCTGTAAAATTAGTAGGACACTTTGTTGTTAACGATACTTTTTGCGAATGATGGCTAGCCAGTCGGTGAAAGAACGGTAAACAATAGACGAAAGAATAATTAAAAAAAATAAATCCGAGGCCTCTCTTGTTACCATCACCGTATTTCATAGCTTTCATAAGACGTTTCCGTGCACTCTGTGACCGAACAGATCTTCAACGACCGGAAGCGCGTTTAAAACAACAAATAAAAAGAAAACAAAGACAGTGCTTGTACTATTTATTTTTATCCAACAAGGACAGAAAGAAAGATTCTTTCTTTTCCATATAGTTTCCGTTAGAAGATCCAAAAGAGTCGTATGCGATTAACAAGTCGTCTAATAAAAAAGATATCTCTCACTCTCTTTACTGTCCCTCTTCTCACATCCGCTCGACGCCATGACTCACGGCGCAACGGACGAGAAGGACATATACATTTACTATTTACATTCACTGCTCAAGTTCTCTCACTACTGCTTAATCGCGCATCATTGGCACACTCGACCTCCAGACTATCGATCCGAATGGATCGAGGCATGTCCGATATTTTTCCAGGTCGACTATAGGAATCGTGGAAACGGATAGATATCCTTGTGGCCACTCGTGGTGCATATCTAGACTTTCTGATTTTCCGCGCTCTCGCACGCGTCCATTCGAGACTTTCTTCTCGAGTTTTCTTCACTCTATGCCGGTACGACCACCGATTCTCGTTTCGTACTCGTTTCGTGTGCACACGGCGCGTGAGAGAATCGCTCGTGTGGCCGTTAGGAGACGGTTACGCCCATAATATGAGCGAATGTGTACGTGGAAGTTTAAACGGGGCATAGCGTTGCGACGGACACGTGTCTATGCCTTGAGCGGGTCTATGCCTCGAGCAGGTCTATGCCTCGAACACGTCGATGCGTAATATCGCATGCCCCACGGAGTACGCAATGTGTGTTTGATATTACAGTTTTAACGATGAGATGCTTGCAAGTGAGACCTTGAGAGGCACTGGAAAGAATAAGAGAATTCTTTGTAATTATCGTTGAAGCTTAGAGCTTCTAACCACCAGCTGAGTAAATGTAATTAATTAAATGTGTGCCTTGTCGCGTTTAGAAGATCGTTTAGGAACATGGTGGAGAATTTCTTTTTTTTTTTGGATTGGAATTATTTACAGGTTTATAGAGGTAATCATTTGAAAAGTATAGAATAGGATGGATTGACGATGCGATCGTGTGGACCGTTTATTTTGAAAGTGCTGTAAGTCAATTTAAAAAAAAAAATACCTACTTATAAATGAAAAGTTTGCAGTTAATTAATTACAAATTGTGTGATCTCATTTTTCTTAAAAATGCATTTACACCACTTTCAAAATAAACGGTCCATATTTTCAATCTAGAAATTTCTATTTTTAACTCAAAAATTTATTTGTAAACTCGAAAAGGTATTTCACACGAAGTTCTATGCATAATTCTTTTATTACTAGTCCCTGACGATATACAATTTATCAAGTCGCCCACCCACGGTCCATATTTTCAATCGTACTTTATTAAAAAATTTCTTTGTAAACTCGAGAAACTATTTCATACAAAGCTCTGTGCACAATTCTTTTATTACTAGCCCCGGACGATATACAATTTATCAAGTTCTCCGTCGGCGGTCCATATTTTAACTCTTTGGAGCACGGTGGTATTAAAAGTCTCCCACCTTTTTGATGCACGACTATCCATGGTGGGCCATTTTCGTCCTACCTCGAAATATTGCAATAGTTACGTGCGCATAGGTTCATATTTAGTCTTACTTATGCAAAGCACTTGATAATACCATCAACAAATGTTATAAATGTGTTATATAAATGTGTTCCATATCAAGTGGAACTTTTTATTGCGACAATCTTTTTCTCCTGGTTTTATGTGAAAATTTCTGTGCAACATTGGTCTATTTTATGACCTGAATTCCTATGTCGAAAAAATTCTCAACTATTTCTTTACAAAGTCGAGAAGGAATTTCACACAAAACTGTGTGCACGATTCTTTTATTACACGTCTTCGACGATATACAATTTGTCAAGTCGCGCGCCCACCCGTCCAACGTCTGCGCGGGCAGTTAAACGGTATAAGGAGGCGGTTACTTGTGACCACACGAGGGAATGACTCGAGCATGTGAAATACTCCGTGGATGCGTAATATCACATGCTTCCTCGAGAACGTCGTACCACCGCCTCTGTGCCGATACCCTCGGACAAAGTGAACGCTTCCGAGGTAAAAAGGCAAATTTATCATTTCGAGCGAAAAGCAAAGTAATTCCTCAAGATAATAAGACGCGTTTGCGTAAATTGGTGGGGTTGGAACGCTCGCGGGTAAATGGAAATTGTATTCGGAAGGTCAACGTTTACGTGCACACTGAAAATAAATCCCCAATGAACAATGATGGCACGTGGAAACGTCTGGTTGGAAGGACTAGTTTCTAAGTAGCTTTTAATTTAACTTCCAAGTCCTTGGAGGGTACACTGAAAAAATTGTATTCTTAAAATACAAACTTAATAATTCATCCCTGAATTCATCTTAATAGATATTCTTAATGAATAAGAATATTTTCTTATCGATATGACGGTTTTTGGAATATATTCTTAATAATCCATCTGAATGGCGCCACACAATGCGTGTCAGTATTCGGTTAAGTTAGGTTACACATCGTGTGCGGCACATGTCGATGCCTTTATCTTGTTTCTTTTGCAATTCTGCGTAATTTTGAGTATGTGCTATATTATTTTGTGCGCTGTGTTGTGCAAAAAGTATGGATGAGGAAATGACGAAGTGGCTAGAAGAAGAGGATTTGGGCGATTTAATGGAGATATTTACAAGTGATAGAAATACATATGAATTGTAACTTTCTCTCGTGACTACATTTCTCAACCAATTCCGATTTCAAGATATGGATAATGTAATTTTCGACAATATAAAGAGTGAAGCATTGCATTAAGAGTTTTGTTTCCAATAATTATATACGAAATATATCTATACAAATTTTTTACCAGACTATGTTAAGAATATCTGATAGGAATATCTGTTAAGAATATTTGATTAGAGGAATCTGTTTAGAACATTCTACTCTTAAACTAAGAAGATCCTCTTGTTGCTTATTTTAGTGGGAAATATTCTAAACTTAAGTGGTAAATTCTTAAGATAAGAATACAATTTTTTCAATGTATGAATTGTAACCTTCTCTCGTGACTACATTTCTCCACCAATTCTGATTTCAAGATATGGATAAAGTAATTTTCGACAATATAAAGAGTGAAGCATTTCATTAAGAGTTTTGTTTCCAATAATTATATACGAAATATATCCATACAAATTTTTGACCAGATTATGTTAAGAATATCTGATGAAGATATCTGTTAAGTATATTTGATTAAAAGAATCTGTTTAGAACATTCTACTCTTAAATTAAGAAGATCCTCTTGTTGCTTATTTTAGTAGGAAATATACTAAACTTAAGTGGTAAATTCTTAAGATAAGAATACAATTTTTTCAATGTATGAAGTGTAACCTTCTCTCGTGACTACATTTCTCCACCAATTCTGTTTTCAAGATATGGATAATGTAATTTTCGACAATATAAAGAGTGAAGCATTTCATTAAGAGTTTTGTTTCCAATAATTATATACGAAATATATCCATACAAATTTTTTACCATATTATGTTAAGAATATCTGATGAAAATATCTGTTAAGAATATTTGATCAGAAGAATCTGTTTAGAACATTCTACTCTTAAATTAAGAAGATCCTCTTGTTGCTTATTTTAGTAGGAAATATACTAAACTTAAGTGGTAAATTCTTAAGATAAGAATACAATTTTTTTAATGTATGAATTGTAACCTTCTCTCGTGACTACATTTCTCCACCAATTCCGATTTCAAGATATGGATAAAGTAATTTTTGACAATATAAAGAGCCAAGCATTTCATTAAGAGTTTTGTTTCCAATAATTATATACGAAATATATTCATACAAATTTTTTACCAGCTTATGTTAAGAATATCTGATAAAAATGTCTGTTAAGTATATTTGATTAGAGAAATCTGTTTAGAACATTCTACTCTTAAATTAAGAAGATCCTCTTGTTGCTTATTTTAATGACAAATATTCTAAACTTAAGTGGTAAATTCTTAAGATAAGAATACAATTTTTTCAGTGTATTTATCGAAGGAGAATCCCCAAAAGGATTGACTGAAATTGATTTGGAAAGATTCATCTTCTTGGAATATATCGTTCTTTCTAATCGCCCTTAACCTATTCTCTACTTCTCGTTGCTCTTGATTGGCCTTCTGTCCTACAGTGGGCAATTGAAGCGCGATAACAGAGAAGCAGGGCCACGCTCGTAATGCACGCGGGTCGAATGTAGGTTGTGTGGAAAGGTGGAGTGTACCCGATCGATATTACACAGGGTACAAGTACAGGTCGATCGACCAGGCGGCGCGCCTTTATACGTATCAGGGCCAAGTATAACTTACCTCCCCTAGTGTATCCCTTCCAGCTGAATTTCTCTCTCTCTCTCTCTCTCTCTCTCTCTCTCTCTCTCTCTCTCTCTCTCTCTCTCTCTCTTTCTCTCTCTTTCTCCTTTCTTCCTTTCGTTCTTCGTTCCATGCGTGGCTACTTGAGGAGGAAATGCGTGCATGATGTAAAAAGACTGCATCTATAAAATTGTTTTATTGTTTTTTACGTTAAATAGGAAAATGTGAGTGGAGGATTTTTTTATAGGGTGTACAAATGGAATTAATATGAGGATTAGAATATGTTTGATTGTTATAGAGTTTTATTGTTAGAAGGGAAATATCGATTTTCCTTGCTCGTGCGTGGTGTAGGAAACATCTATGAATTTTTTTTTTTACTGCTTTTTAAGTTAAATAGGAAAATGTGAGTGCAGGTTTTTTTTATAGGATGAACAAATGAAATTAACACGAGAATTAGAATATGTTTAATTGTTATAGAGTTATATCGTTACAGGAGAAATATCGATTTTCTTTACTTGCGTATGATATATGATGCATGGTATAAGAAGCATCTACCATCTTTTTTTATTGATCTTTGGATTAAGTAAAAAAATAAGAGTAAAGGATCTTTTTTTATATAGTTGTAAAAGCAGCATTAACACGAGAATTAGAAAATATCTGATTATTACAGAATTATATCGTTGCAAGAGAAATATCGATTTTCTGTACCCATTTCTAGCCTGAGGCTCGCAGGCTCGCTCGAGTCTATTCGGTGTTTCTAACTACAGGCTCCATTCTCCAGCAATGGCAATAAAGCACGTTTACACACAGCATACGCAAACACGGGGTGTCAATATTCTCGGACTCTAATTTCAGCGTCTACATTATTCCCGTTAACGGTAAAGTCTCAGAGGCAGTTAAACACAACGTGCGTGAGTTCGCACATCGCCAACTAAATTGAACCGCGCCACGCGATATTTTAACGGCACAAAAATTAGCGACATTTCCGTCCAGGAAGTACTACGTACACATTGGACACCGTTACGACCAGTAACACAGAGTACCAAAGAAAAGAAGAGCAAGGAAGAGAAGAAATTTTAAGATACAAAAATACCAGACACCAGTCACTTTTGAATGTACCTATTTAAAATTACAGAAAAAAACATCTAACCGCGCCAATCGTCACAAACCCTTCAATTAAACCATCGAAGGATTTTCTATTCATACCTCAGTGCAATTCCAACAAAAGTGTGTCACGTACTTATCTAGATGCATTCCTTTATCGGTTACACTAGAGAAAATATTTGATAATCAATAACACTTATTAGTAATGATAGTAAGAACACGTATCGTCGAAGGTAGGTCAGTGAGCTAGTGATAACGTTCTTTCCAAGATCGTGACTCGACACCTCTTCTCTCGTTTGACACACCGTGCATATCTTTTGATCTCGCTTTATGGTCAACTGACACCGTGCAGTTTTTAATTTCATCTGTTGCTGGCACTCCAGATGAGAGATGAGCTCCTCTCTCCCTCGTGTGCAGCTTCCAGCGTGCTCTGAACTAGCTAGAACAGTGGTGGGGAGGATATATATAGGAGTGGGGGCACCGAGCTCCACGCTGATTGGTTCTACCCCCACTTCTACCGCTTACCCCCACTCCACCGTTTTCCATACTCCACAAGGAGTATATAACGTGCTCGCGTGGATTACATTAGATGAAGTATCAAGAGGAAATTTGGAAAGAAGAAGAATACGAGAGATGGTTAAGCAGCATTAGATATAAGTGAATAAACGGGTAAGGGGAATTTTACAGATAGCGAAAGGCACGATATTATTTGTTCGTTGTTCCATGTGACTAATGTAGCTTCGTTATCTTAGTATTCATCGTAAACGTCTTGCGGAGCACTGTGCGATAGAAAGAGGTGGAAGAGACGTTGTTTGCCAGAGATTGCTCCTTGGTAAAAATGGTAACCAAGGCGAGTTTGTGAATCGAGATAAAATTCGTAATCAACACGATGAAATGAGATACGAAGAGAAATTCAATTCGAGTGCTGTTGAATCGATGAAAAGTACATTCACAAGCGTGCAACGACTGGTTAGGTGGGTCAGTCGGGTAGGTAGGTGCGTTCTGCCACGCCGACTTCCGGTGACCTGGTTTCTTTTCTCGTACACTCGTCCTGGAGTAACTTGGGCGTCAAGTAAACCGTCTGTAAAAAAAAGTCGAATTCCACCGTTACACTCGCGTTTACTTTATTGATCAGAGCCTTAATAAAAACGACGTTAGTCTCGAAGATTTTCGAAGCTTTTGGAGACATTTGGAAAAATCGTATTGAATTCTTTCTTTACAATTTCCGGTTCGTTGATACACTGGCGGGGTATTTAAATTCTCGAGAAGGTAAATGCGACTTTTTTCAAAACCTTTCGATAACATTATCTTAATAGGCTTGATATTAGCTCATTCGTGAGGGATAATAAAAAAAGAAAAATTATTTCCACCGAGTGTTAAAAGGCGCTCGCGACACGCGATCGTCGGAGCCTTGCAGTGTGACCATAGTGCATTTCCGTTTAATATTTAAATTCCACCTCGTCCAAGAGGAGACTACGGTGGCGCGAGAAAGGCAGAGTAGGTCGATGAAAGCAGAAATGCGGTGAAAGAGAGGGCACATTCTCTAGAATGTACACCCGCAAAAGGATATCAGGTCTTTCTAATTCGCCGATGCTTTAGCCGTGAAATTTCTATAATTTTCTCGAATCCATTTAAAGGATGAACGGTATGTGAGAGAGGAAACACTCGACGCTCATTTCACTGCACGTGCCAATGCCCCTAGGGCAAGTAGAAATCGCGAAAGTTCTATCCTGTTTTCCATTCCGGATTTCCTCTCTACATCTCTATGTCTAATTCCTAACGTCCTGTTTGGAGAAACGAGACTTAAATGCACCGCTTATTTTGAAAATGGTGTGAGTCGATTTTGGAAAAAATGAGATATCACATAATTTGTGATTAGTTTAGTGTAAACTTTTTATTTATAACGAGTTCATCTTTCTGTTTTAAAATGGACTTACACTATTTACAAAATAAACGATCCAAATCTAACTGACGCCATGGTTTTTCGTTTATTTAGTACTTATCACGATTGTTATTTTTATTATTTTTTTTTTTGTAATACATACTTTGTCGCATCGAGATAATTCACCGGCCTTTAAAATTGAACGCAAATATATTCACTCATGCTTATAATTAAAATCTGTGCGAAACTCCATATGCCTGTATTCTTCAGAAAGTTTCTTGCATGGCCTTAACTACACAGTCCTCTGCTATTCAACGAAACTCTATCACTTTACCTGGTTATCTCATCCGTGATTTATTTAGATATAGAGTAAAACCTGTTCGAAACTCTTTACGTCCACTTCTCCAAAAATCTTGCTCTTCAAAAATCGCTCGAATTTTTAGGGTCTGAGTGTTCTATCGTGAAAACTTGAACACGCAGTATCTCTTGGGTATCTTCACTGGCCTTTAAGATTGAACACAAATATATTCACTCATACTTATAGTTATAATCTTTGTGGAACTCCATATGTCTGTATTCTTCAGAAACTTTCTTGCATGGCCTTAACTGCCTAGTCCTCTACAATTCAACAAAAATCAATCACTTTACCTAGCTATCTCCTTCGTGATTTATTTAGATCTAGAGTGAGACCTGTACGAAACTCTTTACGTCCACTTCTCCAAAAATCTTGCTCTCCAAAAATCTTGCTCTCCAAAAATCTTGCTCTCCAAAAATCTTGCTCTCCAAAAATCTTGCTCTCCAAAAATCTTGCTCTCCAAAAATCTTGCTCTCCAAAAATCTTGCTCTCCAAAAATCTTACTCTTCAAAAATTTTACTCTCCAAATAATCGCTCTAGTTTTTAGTATCTGAGTGTTCTATCGTGAAAACTCTAACAACCGTGGACTCTCGGGTATCTTCACCGGCCTTTAAGATTGAACACAAATATATTCTTGCATGGCCTTAACTGCCCAGTCCTTTTTACCTAGTTATCTCATTCGTGATTTCGAAATCTGTACGAAACTCTTTACGTCCAATTCTTCCAAAATCTTGCTCTCCAAAAATCGATCTAATTTTTAGTGCTTAAGTGTTCTATCGTGAAAACTTTAACGAGCGTGGACTCTCGGGTATCTTCGCCGGCGTTTAAAATTGAACACAAATATATTCACTCATGCTTATAGTTAAAATCTCTACGAAACTCCATATACCTGTATTCTTCAGAAACTTTCTTGCATGGCCTTAACTGCCCAGTCCTCTGCAATTCAACGCATCTCATTCACTTTACGTAGCTATCTCCTTCGTGATTTATTTAGATCTAGAGTGAGACCTGTACGAAACTCTTTACGTCCACTTCTCCAAAAATCTTGCTCTCCAAAAATCTTACTCTCCAAATAATCGCTCTAATTTTTAGTGCTTAAGTGTTCTACCATGAAAACTTAAACGATTGATGTCTCTCGGGTATCTTCCTCGGCCTTTAAGATTGAACACAAATATACTCACTCATGCTTATAGTTAAAATCTGTACGAAACTCCGTACGCCTATATTTTTCAGAAACAAAACTCAACCACTTTACCTAGTTATCTCATACGTGATTTATTTAGATGTAGAGTGAAATCTGTACTAAACTCTTTACGTCCAATTCTCCAAAAATCGCTCTAATTTTTAGTGTCCGACCGTTCTATTGTGAAAACTTTAACGAGCGGTGTCTCTCGGGTATACAGACGCTTGACGATGATGTGACGCACTCGGTGTGACGGCCGCCATGGTGAGAGTGGGAGGAGGTCACAGGGTGGTCCCTAAGGTCAAGGTCATCGATCATCCGCGACTGCTGCTGCTCGTGGCCCGTTGACGTAGACTCTCGTGAAGAATTGAGAAAAATCGAAGTCGATTTCACGCGATGCTAATGAATAAGTGGAAAATTCTTTGGATCTTAGCAAATTGCAATTTACGCGCACTGCAATAATCGTGCGTTAAGGATTCTTTGTCGAAAAAAGTCAATAAAAAACGGAGAATAAGCACAGATCCATTAATTCTTACAAGTACAGCAAGTACACTTATTTTTTTCAGTCAACGTACACTCAAAGTGAAGCTTAAAAAATTTACACATTTTTTTCATTGTTTTGAGAAAAATTACACGAAACACGTTTTCTAAGCACTCGTGCAGCATCGGAGAGATATGTTTTTGATGGTGCAATTTGAATACCATAGTGCTGAATAAGATGCAATTAAAGTAGTTTACTTGTATCATGAAGCTTATAAAAGTTTTTTTGTGAGTCATACTCTTGGAGCAAACATAAATAGAATGTTTATTTTTAAAGTGGTCTAAGTTTCTGAAGAATATAGGCATACAGAACTTCGTACTGATTTCCTCGAGCTAAATGGTACTGCAAGGGGTTCACTTTATTTTTGGCGCGAGTCTGGAACTGTTCGAAGCGAATAAACATTTCACGAATCGTCGATTATAAAAAATAATGTTGTTTTTCTCTCTGCTTTTTTACACTTCACTTAATATTTATTCGATTCAACCGTGAAATTGCATTTTCGATATATCGTCAGTGGTGCGTTTCAGATGGAATTCCGCAAAATATTGTTGCCAGAAGGTGACTAAAACTGGTACGATTTAAACATTTTTTTTATAAATTCCTTGTCTCACATTGAAATTACGCATGAATATTCCTTTCTTTTGTCCAGCCAACATACACTCGGAGTGAAACTTAAAAAATTTACACATTTTTTTCATTGTTTTGAGAAAAATTACACGAAACACGTTTTCTAAGCACTCGTGCAGCATCGGAGAGA
Organism: Tiphia femorata; assembly: GCA_944319695.1. Taxonomy (NCBI): domain Eukaryota; kingdom Metazoa; phylum Arthropoda; class Insecta; order Hymenoptera; family Tiphiidae; genus Tiphia; species Tiphia femorata. Next base: position 8,868,002 of record OX090899.1, read on the forward strand.
TATGTTTTTGATGGTGCAATTTGAATACCATAGTGCTGAATAAGATGCAATTAAAGTAGTTTACTTGTATCATGAAGCTTATAAAAGTTTTTTTGTGAGTCATACTCTTGGAGCAAACATAAATAGAATGTTTATTTTTAAAGTGGTCTAAGTTTCTGAAGAATATAGGCATACAGAACTTCGTACTGATTTCCTCGAGCTAAATGGTACTGCAAGGGGTTCACTTTATTTTTGGCGCGAGTCTGGAACTGTTCGAAGCGAATAAACATTTCACGAATCGTCGATTATAAAAAATAATGTTGTTTTTCTCTCTGCTTTTTTACACTTCACTTAATATTTATTCGATTCAACCGTGAAATTGCATTTTCGATATATCGTCAGTGGTGCGTTTCAGATGGAATTCCGCAAAATATTGTTGCCAGAAGGTGACTAAAACTGGTACGATTTAAACATTTTTTTATAAATTCCTTGTCTCACATTGAAATTACGCATGAATATTCCTTTCTTTTGTCCAGCCAACATACAGTCGGAGTGAAACTTAAAAAATTTACACATTTTTTTCATTGTTTTGAGAAAAATTACACGAAACACGTTTTCTAAGCACTCGTGCAGCATCGGAGAGATATGTTTTTGATGGTGCAATTTGAATACCATAGTGCTGAATAAGATGCAATTAAAGTAGTTTACTTGTATCATGAAGCTTATAAAAGTTTTTTTGTGAGTCATACTCTTGGAGCAAACATAAATGGAATGTTTATTTTTAAAGTGGTCTAAGTTTCTGAAGAATATAGGCATACAGAACTTTGTACTGATTTCCTCGAGCTAAATGGTACTGCAAGGGCTTCACTTTATTTTTGACACGAGTCTGGGACTATTCGAAGCGAAAAATATTTCACAATTCGTCGATTATAAAAAATAATGTTGTTTTTCTCTCTGCTTTTTTACACTTCACTTAATATTTATTCGATTCAACCGTGAAATTGCATTTTCGATATATCGTCAGTGGTGCGTTTCAAATGGAATTCCGCGAGATATTATTGCCAGAAGGTTCCTAAAACTGGTATGATTTAAACATTTTTTTATAAATTCCTTGTCTCACATTGAAATTACGCATGAATATTCCTTTCTTTTTTTCATTCATTAGAATTCACTTGAACTTTTAACATGGGGTGTTCCTAGTTTCTCACCTCCCTCATTAAATTTTCCGATAACGTAGGTAAACTATTTCCTTAAAATTATACAACAAGTTAACTAAGTAGTATTCCAAACACGAGATGGCTTTTAGTCGGCTACTTTAATTATTTTTCTTTTTCTCTAATATGCATACCGTTCGCATAATGGACACGTGAATATTTATTCGAGCATGTGTGCTTGCACATTACCACGTGCAACAGGTAAACTCACAATGTGTCACACTTTCTGAATAATCGAAGAGAATTTATCGTTTAGAATCATCAACGTAGGATTCTTTTCAAACATTAAATATGATTGAGACAAATGCATCGTTGATAAAATCGTACCATGGTTTAGCAGAGTGTTCTTTAGTCTTTAGAATCTTTAAATGTAGGGATCATTAAATATGGTCGAAACAAATGCATCACTGATAAGAGCCTTCCCTCGAATTGGAGTAGTTCTTACTTTAAAATGAGAAATAACTTCGTGTGAAGAATACGTCAATTCTACGAACTGCTTCGACGTTCATCAATCAATGTTCATTAGTTTGAGAGTAACGAGATAATGCGCGAGCATTATCATGATGAACGAGGGTGGAAAGGAATAACTTACGGAATTCGTCCATGACGAAAAAAGTGACACGTGCTTCTTACATTGTGCAGAAAGAAAGAATTTCAATGGTGCGTGAAATTCTCTTATCGACGTGTCCCTCGTTTTAAAAAACACTCGTGAAACGAAGTGATGTCTGTTTACCAACGCTCTTTTTTGATAAATTTTTAATGGCATGCGTAGCTTCACTACCGTCCAAGTAGAAATGTTCCGGTTACGCGTCAGCCTCGAAGAATCCTTATAGCATTACCTACTAGAAGGATCCGTACTGGTCTGACTATAACGGCCCGTTTTCACGTTCGAGTCTCGTGGACCACGCGTTCGTCAGTCTCAAGAAATTTTCTGGTAGAAAATTTTTGTTCAACGGTGAATTATTTGACCCTTTAATTCTTTGGGTACATTTGATATATCAGAACGTCTGACTATAACAATCCGTTTTCACGTGTAAGTCTCGAGCAAACAAAACTTCTGGTAGACTTTTCTTCAATCGGTAAATTATTTAACCCTTTAATTCTTTGGGTACATTTGATGTATCAGAACGTCTGATTATAACAATCCGTTTTCACGTGTAAGTCTCGTTCGCAGGAAGCTTCTGGTAGACTTTTCTTCAATCGGTGCATTAATTAACCCTTTAATTCTTTGGGTACATTTGATGTATCAGAACGTCTGACTATAACAATCCGTTTTCACGTATAAGTCTCGTTCACAGGAAGCTTCTGGTAGACTCTTCTTCAATCGGTGCATTAATTAACTCTTTAATTCTTTGGGTACATTTGATATATCAGAATGTCTGACTATAACAATCCGTTTTCACGTGTAAGTCTCGTTCACAGAAAGCTTCTGGTAGACTCTTCTTCAATCGGTAAATTATTTAACCCGTTAATTCTTTGGGTACATTTGATGTATTAGAACGTCTGACTATAACAATCCGTTTTCACGTGTAAGTCTCGAGCAAACAAAGCTTCTGATAGACTTTTCTTCAATCGGTGAATTATTTAACCCTTTAATTCTTTGGATACATTTAATATATTAGAACGTCTAACTATAACAATCCGTCTTCACTGGTCTGACTATAACGATCCGTTTTCACGTTCGAGTCTCGTGAACCACGCGTTGCTCAGTTCCAAAAAATCTTCTGGCAGACTTTTCATCAAACTTTGAATTCCTTAACCCTTCAATGCATACTGTTGCAGAAACACAACATTGTAAATTATGCCTCTTATTACTAGTATCCGTGTAATGAGAATCATTTAATGCATCATTTAATAAGATATTTCTATAACATTACTCTCTCACTCCTTTATTACTATATACAAGCATATGTGACAAAGAAATGTATCCTACTTGCATCCTGATAGTTCTAACACTATAAAAATCATGAATTAAAGGATTAACATTCTACTTCAATATCAAATATCACTTGAACGTCACGTTGAATTTGCAATGTGAATAAAAAGAATCTTTCATGAAATTCTCTACAATGATAAAGGAAAATTAACAAAGAAAAAAGAGAAAAGAATATGTTTCTTCGTTAATCGTCCAACATTGAAGAGCGCGCCTGAATTTAACGCCTTTGGTGGAAGAAGGTGAGGGAGAAGCTCGATCATACCCGTTTCACGAATCCTCTTTATTCGCTTAAGAACTGCCAAGCGGATCAGCATCGACGCACGTGTCGCGCTCAAGCCGCACAAATACCTATTGGACTAGAAACTGTTCTCGGTTTAGCCGCGCCCTAGCCAATTAAACATTTAAACTCACGCTCTTTCTCCTCTTAAGAGAAGGGAGACGCGTGCAAATCCTCTTCTTATCGTGGAAGCCCCTGGCACTTCTATTCGTCGAAGATACTGTCGTGAGATTCGAAGCGCGCACTGAAAAAATTGTATTCTTATCTTAAGAATTTACCACTTAAGTTTAATATATTTCCTACTAAAATAAGCAACAAGAGGATCTTCTTAATTTAAGAGTAGAATGTTCTAAACAGATTCCTCTAATCAAATATTCTTAACAGATATTCCTATCAGATATTCTTAACATAGTCTGGTAAAAAATTTGTATGGATATATTTCGTATATAATTATTGGAAACAAAACTCTTAATGAAATGCTTCGCTCTTTATATTGTCGAGAATTACATTACCCACATCTTGAAATCGAAATTGGTTGAGAAATGTGATCACGAGAGAAGGTTACAGTTAATACACTGAAAAAATTGTATTCTTATCTTAAGAATTTACCACTTAAGTTTAGTACATTTCCTACCAAAATAAGCAACAAGAGGATCTTCTTAATTTAAGAGTAGAATGTTCTAAACAGATTCCTCTAATCAAATATTTTTAACAAATATTCCTATCAGATATTCTTAACATAGCCTGGTAAAAAATTTGTATGGATATATTTCGTATATAATTATTGGAAACAAAACTCTTAATGAAATGCTTCGCTCTTTATATTGTCGAGAATTACATTATCCATATCTTGAAATCGGAATTGGTTGAGAAATGTAGTCACGAGAGAAGATTGCAATTCATAGATGCATGTATTTCTATCACTTGTAAATATCTCCATTAAATCGCCCAAATCATCTTCTTCTAGTCACTTCCTCATTTTTTCATCCATACTTTTTGCACAACGCAGAACACGAAATAATATAGTACTCGAAATTACGCAGAATTGCAAGAGGGACAAGATACAGGCATCGACATGTGCCTCACGCGATGTGGAACCTAACTTAACCGAATACTGACACGCATTGTGTCGCGACATTCAGATGGATTATTAAGAATATATTTCAAAAACCGTCATATCGATTAGAAAATATTCTTATCTATTAAGAATATCTATTAAGATGAATTATTAAGTTTGTATTTTAAGAATACAAGTTTTTCAATGTGTGTAAACTCGAGAAGAAATAATTCTCGGGGAAATAATTCGTCTCTCATCTTTCACTTGCAGATTCCTCGATAAGCATCGGATAGGACGACGAAGATGGGCACGACGAACGCACAAACGGAGCCGGAACACGCCAACGACAAGGCGAGTCCGGGTGGCAACTCGATCGAGGCCTTCTTCGCCGAGTCGGTGATCCTCGTGACCGGAGCCACCGGTTTTCTGGGGAAAGCGCTGCTGGAGAAACTCCTGAGAGCGTGTCCGAGAGTGGCCACGATATTCGTGCTGATCCGTTCGAAGAAGGGCCAGTCAGTCGATCAGAGATTCGCCGAACTAATGGCCAATTCAGTTCGTACAATTTTCACGTTATAATATTTGAAGATAAAGCTGGGGACAGAGTGAGCGCACAATTGTTGGCGAACTGTTGCACGATGATCGTTCTCGAGGTGATCCTTAAATTGGGAACAAACTGAGCGAACAATTGTTGGCGAACAATTCGCGAACTGTTGCGCGATGTTCGCTTTTGAGGCGATCCTTAAGATGGGGACAGACTGATTGTGAGCGAACATTGCTGGCGAACTGTTCGCAAAGTGTTCGCGAACTGTTGCATGATGTTCGCTTCTGAAGCGGCCCTTAAGCTGGAAACAGACTGAGCGAACATTATTAGCGAACTGTTCGCGAACTGTTGCACGATGTTCGCTTTTGAGGCGATCGTTAAGCTGGGAACAAACTGAGCGAACATTGTTAGCGAACTGTTCACAAAGTGTTCGCGAACTGTTGCATGATGTTCGCTTCTGAAGCGGTCCTTAAGCTAGGAACAAACTGAGCGAACATTATTGGCGAACTGTTCGCGAACTGTTGCACGATGTTCGCTTCTGAGGCGATCCTTATGGTGGTGACTGACTGAATGGACAATTACTCGCGAACTGTTGCAGGATGTTCGCTTCTGAGGCGATCTTTAAGGTGTTGACTGACTGAATGGACAATTGTTCGCGAACTGTTGCACGAGGTTCGCTTCTGAGGCGATCCTTAAGCTGGGAACAAACTGAGCGAACATTGTTGGCGAACTGTTCACAAAGTGTTCGCGAACTGTTGCATGATGTTCGCTTCTGAGGCGATCCTTAAGGTGGTGACTGACTGAATGGACAATTGTTCGCGAACTGTTGCACGAGGTTCGCTTCTGAGGCGATCCTTATGGTGGTGACTGACTGAATGGACAATTACTCGCGAACTGTTGCAGGATGTTCGCTTCTGAGGCGATCCTTAAGGTGGTGACTGACTGAATGGACAATTGTTCGCGAACTGTTGCACGAGGTTCGCTTCTGAGGCGATCCTTAAGGCGGAGACAGACTGAGCGCACATTGCCGACAAATAGTTCGCGAACTGTACGCGAACACGGCCACACTGGGTGAACTTACGTCTTGGCGAGCTGTTCGCGAACTGTTGCACTATGTTCGCTCTCGAGACGATCCTTAAGCTATGAACAAACAGATTAAACAATTGTTGGCAAAATGTCGCATGATATTCACTCCTCAGGCGATCCTTAAGCTGCGGACAGACTGCGCGAACTGTGTTCGCGAACTGTCGCACGATATTCACTCCTGAGGCGATCCTTAAGCTCAGGTCAGACTGAATAAACAATTATTCACAAACTGTTCGCTCAGTCTGTTCTCAGCTTAAGATTTTTACCTCAGAATAAAGCGTGTCTGGTTAAAATAAAGCGTAACCGATCGAAAGTGGCTAGAATCGAACGACGTCGCGCACCAGAGGCGGATTTCGCGCGATGCTTTCCTCCACGGCCGCCCTCGTCAGATTAAGCCCGTAACTTATAGGAGTGACATTTTCCCCGAGTTAGACAGTAATACAGTCACGGCACAGAAAAGCAGTACTATCGATTTCTCCGCGTCTCTGCGATAACCTTCCCGAGAAAGGGTATAAATCTTTATATACGCGTGGCTATACCGCCTCTAAAGGTGGACTCGCGTTTACCTCCGTGAAGCTAGCAGCGCCACAGAAGCGAACCACAAAAACATTCATTTTAGAATTTAGTGCTATTTGATTGCAATTTAAGTGCTTTATTCGTAATTTTGGTGCTTTTGGATTTTGGCTGAAATCCGTGGCGCCGCACTGTGGGCACAAAGTCGGTTTTTAGTGCCAAAAGTCGTTCGACGACTGAATTCTGAACCGATTGCGATGAAATTAGTCTTAAAATAAAGCGTTATTTATTGTACTATAGCGGAGACCTGCACTTTTTTTTTGATATTACAATTTGTTAACCTCTTCAGCTGGAAAGATGTGTTATACACGTCGCTTGTTATCCGCTTCTAAAGTGTCAAAGACGTGCTACGCCATTTTAAATTTTGAAATTCTGTCACGGTTTCGTAATCAGCGAAACCGAAAACCCTTGTATATCAAGATTGAAGGAATTATAAACACCTTGACCAAAAAATGATTGCCAAAAGTTTGTATTAATTAACAAATTGCAATATCAAAAAAAGTGCAGGTCTCTGCTATAGAAGAATGAACAGAATTCAGCCGTCGAACGACTTTTGGCACTAAAAAACGACTTTATGCCCATAGTGCGCCGTCAGCTTAACGGTCAAACTAGCAGCGCCACGTTAAAAACAAAAAATAAACAAAATTTGTTTAAATAGCATTTTAGTGTTATTTAAGTGTTCTCAGAATATGTAGTCCCGGATTTTCTCGCTGCAACCCTTATCGACGAAACGCACCCCTCCCGAAATACGTAAGAGTGAAGTACCTTAAAAAACGCGGCTACGGTATAATTCTGCAAATGGAGAGATATCTCCTGATTTAACTGCTATTAAGATATGTAGTCGCCAATTTTACTGCTGTAACCCTTATCCATGGAACACCCCTCAGCCGCGAAAATGCGCAAGAGAGAAGTACCCTGCAAAACGCGGCTACGGTAATTCTAAAAATTGAGAAATACCTCCTGATTTAAGTGCTCTTAAGATATGTGGTCACCAATACCAACATTATATCGGATCACCTTTTAAACAAGAGAATTGTAAGGGTTAAACGGCACTACCGCAATAATAAACTGTGATTTAAGCACCTACGTGAAGCTAGCAGCGTGTCACAGTAGTTTTATAGCCACAGTAGTGTCGAGGTTCGTGATTAAATGCCCCTTGGGCTTCAAATGTCCAGGTGAAATGGCGATTATTCGCGTTATTGCTTGCGGAAAGTTAATAACTAAGGGAGAACACGATGTAGACATTTGAAGCATAAATTGAGTCGTTTATTTTTTGAAAGTGGCCTAGGTCCATTTTAAAAAAAAAAAAAAATAAGATATCACATATTTCGTGAATTAGTGCAATACTTTAATGTTATGTGATCTTTTTTAAAAATGGACTTAGGCCACTTTCAAAATAAACGGCTCAATTAATTGGAAATGATAATCGCGAAGGACGTGTACTTGAGCAGTCTTCATATTGTTTTTTCGATCCTCTCAGGCCCAATCTTTTTATTTCTTTATTTATTTCCTAGTTTATGTATATTTTTTATGTTGAAAATATAGTTTGTGGAGCTTAACTGCCGTACGAAGGTGGCAATTTTCACCAGAAGGGGAGAAGAAGGTTAAATAAAAAAAAGAACATGCTCGGGGAATATATTTTCTTAGCTTATTAATGATTCTGTCCAAAGCAGATACTTTTTTTTTAAATTTTTCATCGAAGAGAAACTTAATTATTTGGGTCACAATTTTAATCATAATTGTACTGTAAAAAACGCGTCTGGAAAAACACATGTAAATGAATATACGTATACCGATGGTATAGAACTGTATCGTATTGCGCTCATATGAACCATTTATTTTGAAAGTGGTGCAAGTCCATTTTTTAACAAAAATGAGATATCCATATAATTTGTGATCAATTTAGGATAAACCTTTTATTTATGACAATTTTTGTTTTAAAAAATTGGACTTACACCACTTTTAAAATAAATAAATTTCCACATGTTTCGGGTCCTCCTACAAAGATTCCACGCCGCATTACAATGAACACTCACCTTCAAAAAAACGTGCATAGAACAGTCCTGTACGTTTACTTAAAAAAGAATTACAAAATTATTTTGTCATCTCTCAACTAACAGATACAAACAATAATTCTTACAGACACAGCAGATCCACTTATTTTTTGATCCAACTTCCTGTACATGAAATGAAACTCAAAAAATTTTCATATCTTTCCATCGATTTAAAAAAAACTATTGAAAACACATTTTTTAAGCACTCGTGCAGCTTCGAAGACATATTTTTCTGATGATACAATTTAAATATCACAGTACCGAATAAGACACAACAAATGTGGTACTTCACTTGTACCGTCGAGCTTGCAAAAGTTAAAGAAAAAATAAACTCAAAATGAGCACTAACCGTCTATTCTTGGTTACAGGTGTTCGACAGGATACGATGGGAGTTTCCAAGCGCCCTGAACAAAATCCATCCGGTAAAGGGTGACGTGAGCCTACCCCAGCTTGGTCTCAGCCCCGAAGATAGGAGCATGTTGATCGAAAGGGTGAACATAGTGTTTCATAGCGCTGCCACCGTAAGGTTCGACGAGCCCCTCAAGGTAGCGGTCAATTTGAACACAAAGGGCACGGATCGTATAATAGAATTGTGCAAGAGCATGGTGAATCTTATCAGCCTGATCCACGTTAGCACGGCGTACAGTAACGCCGATAAGCGTGAGATAAAGGAGTTGATTTATACGTAAGCTTTTTCATTCTTTCGTTTCTCATCTTCTCTCCACACACCCTCCTCCTTTGATCTTTCGTTAAAAGACCGGCTAAATTGTGGGCCTGGCAAGCCGACACACACACACACACACACACAGAAACACAAAACTAGCAGCATGCGACGGATACTCAGTACCTGCATTAGTTGCAATTAGAATTAGGATTGGATACTGGCTTAGTTGAGCGTTGGAACGATTAAAACCCCTTCTCGAATACCATATTTGATACTTACTTCTCTCTCGAGATCAAATTAGATGCAAAATAATCTTTACTCCAAGTTTGTTTCATTTACGGGATGTATAAGAAATTTTAGAAGAAATTGTTGGAGAGTTTAGACAAGGTAGAGAAAGTAAGGAAGCGTATTGTTAAGCGTGTGCAAGGAATTAAAGCCTTTTTGTTAGAGTAGAATAGAATACTCCTTGATGATTCTATTATTCATTTAGTCCCGTGCAAAATTGTATATTTATTAATCTACCGAACAGTAGTTGGAATTCCCCAAGTAGTCAAAGCATACTTTAGCATCAGAATTGTTCAGCGCTAAATTGTTATTAGCTGCTAGAGTAGCGTGTTAGAAGTAGATCAAAGAAACACAAGTGAAAATGGTAAGTTTGCTCAGCTACAGTGTAATTACATTTTGCATTATGTCACTGTTTAAAGAGTTATTTTTCTACAAAAAATAATGGACTCATCTTTATAATTTTTGTCAACATTGCAGGACCAAGGTGAAGCCGTTGACGGTGATAGACATGTGTGAGAATTTGGATGACGAGACGATGGCGATAATTGAGAAGCGTCTGATGGGCAAGCATCCGAACACTTACACATTAACTAAAGGTCTAGCGGAACAATTAATTGTAATGAAAGGTGCTGGGTTACCCATCACCATTGTACGACCAAGCATAGTCTGTGCTGCATATCAAGAACCATTTCCTGGATGGGTGGATAATGTTTGTGGAATAACTGGTAAATGGAACTTTAATTAAATCAAAATTCACTCGCCACGTTTCATCTCCAATTTTCAACTCTAATAATGAAAATTCTCTTTCCATGTCCTTCTCTCTCTCACACGCACACACATTGACTAGGGATCATGATGGAAATTGGAAGAGGTACGATAAGAAGTATAGTGTGCAATGCAAATTTAATCGTCGACGTTGTGCCAGTCGATTACGTTATTGACACTCTAATTTGCGCCGCATGGTACAACGTGACGCATCGCAGTAATACAATAAGAGTGTACAATTGCACCAGCGGCACGTTGAATCCAGTAAGGTGAGAAGAATTGTCACGGATTTGATTGGAATTGTGTACCATTTCTGTCTATTCACTGGGATGTTTCCTTTCAGCTGGGGTGAATTCGGACAACTCACTAGAAAGCACGCTATCGAGTCTCCATCTAAATATGTAATGTGGTATCCGGGTTTTACATTTAGGACCAATAAATTCATTCACAAACTCGCCATAGCCGCTTTACATTTTTTACCAGCATTCGTGGTGGATCTTGCCTTAAGGTTTCGCGGTGGTAAGCCCATGTAAGTGTCACTATGTCTCTTAAATTTTTATAACTTCTCACGCCAAGATACGTTAGACCTCTTTTGTCCTGTCTCCTAGAATGATGAAAATTACAAAGAGATTCGAGCGTGCAGCAAAAACAGGAGAATTCTTTGCGACAAACGAGTGGTACTATCACGGTACCAATATGGAAGAGTTGTCGAAGTATGTTAAAGAATCGAGTGACTCCAATCGTTTTAATGTTGACATTAAGAGCCTGGATTGGGATACGTATGTACATCAATATATGTTAGGAATTAGGAAATATATCTTAAAGGATAATCCGGACACGTTAAGCAAAGCACGAAGAAGACTTTTAAAGTGAGTATTTAACAGAATCTTTAATTGTTGCATATTCGGTGATGTAATCTTTGTTTGTCAAGCAAACATTCCACGTGATACTAAAGTTGTTGAGTTTTTGATTACAGATTGTACTGGATGCATAAGCTAACTCAAATCTTCAGCATTCTAGTTTTGTTGAAGGTGGTGAAGCGTGTAAGTCGGTGATCCATGTGAACAGTCTCCAGTTTTTCTATACATTCCATTGTAAAGGAGGAAAACGAGTCGTTTATAAAAATTGCCAGGACATTGCAACAGCGAAAAATATGCATACTACTTTATGCTTTGAATACCAAACTTCGTAGAATAGGTTACTGTAATACGGATTGTTACCCTGGATGGTTACCTTGGATGGTAAACTCTAACATTTGTTTATTAAAAGAAAGGAAGAAACGTTACTAAAATATACATGCTGGAATGCATGGACGCAGTTGTAAGTACATACGCACCACGCTCAATTTAATTTAATGATAATATTATTGGAGTTTAATATATGGACTATTTTTAAAAGATGTAATTGTGAAGGTAACGACTAAAACTATTGATGGTATCCACAAAAGCCAGTATAGTGGCATACCGTACCTAAAAGGTTAATATACATTTAGACATATTTACGAATCTCATCACACCAATATAATAATCGCGATTCACATTTTTCTTCTTACTCAACAATTTTGCGTTTTAGTTGTACATAATTTACCTTCACAATTACTTCTTTCAAGAATATTTCATATATTAAACCCCAATAATATTACCACTAGATTAAAATGAGTGTCGTGCGTATGTTCATACATGTATATCGTCTCTACCATGGGCCAGATAAAATTTGAACTTCTTCGAGTGCTGCCGATTCAATGAAATACAAAATCAGTTAGTCGACTAACAAAAAATGCATGCAAATCAAATTCACATGTTATACACAAAATATTGTTGTGCGAGCCAACATATTGTTGCAGAAATGATAGCAAGACTGACTTAGCTCATTTATCCTCGAAACGAAATTTATTACAGCCAGAGGATTTGTTACATTGCCTCGTAAATCAATGCCGAAATGATACATAATTCATTAATGTTAATCATTCCGAATGAGATGCAATTTGCACGAGTCCTTGAATTGCACTGTAGATATATAATAACAGGTAAATCAGTTGAAACATCCATATTTTTGCTACGCTTATTATTACGTTGTATAAGTGAGTACTTATCCCAAGGAGTATTTATCCAGCCTAAACAACTTTGTTGCCTAGCAATGAAACGAATTAAACAAATATCACTGACGACGCTATTAAGCCAAAGAGTATGGATACAATAAGAGATGATACTTCGAGCGGTACCTTTGACGTTCCTACATGCATTGTCCATTTAAATTGCTGGTGCAGATAAGCGGGATATTTGAAATGACTAAACTTAACGTGACTCGTTCTGCATTGTAATCTCTAATAAGTAACAATATATACGTATTATTACTCTCTGTATATTACCGTTAATAGCTTCCTAAATATTTTCGTGAGTAGTTTCGAACTAATCCTAATTCTGACCTAACATACTATACACCGTACGACACGTTACAATTTTAATATGAACCGTTTATATGCCACGGTAGGATGGGTTGCAGGCACGGCCCTTTAAACTGGTAATACCGTTTGTCTCCGTCTAAAAGTGGATTCTTTATCGGTGTGTCGACTCCTATTATATCTCTACTCTTTAATTATACCACGCTCAGGTTGATCCTCGCAAAAAAATTTACAGTTCCTGGCATCTTTTATTGTACATTTATCTGGATAAATGAACATTCGCTCATTGCGAAACCGTTTGCTATAAAGATATTTTTCTCTTTAACTATCAGCTTGTAACACGTAACATGCTTCACGCACTACAAAGGTCTATAATGGTAACGATGAGTTTTATTATACAGGCATTTTACCATGCAAAACCAAGAGATTTTTTATAAGGATCGTTGTGGATATTGTATACTTTGTGATGTATTAAATGTGTACAGGATATGTAATTATAATAAAACTGATAATGTTTACAATTACTGTCTCTGGTTCTGTAATTTGAATAGAGGAGAAGTATCGTAACAATGCTCGGAGATTACACTTCAACAATGTTTTTTTCATTACACTCCTGTAATGACAGTATTGAATTTTTTTCAATCCTATATGTCATCCAGAAGTGACTGAAATTTTCTAAGAAACACGTATATTCAGGGCTGCGTAAAATGCTTTTTGAATTGCATTTAAAATGATAAATGTAAAATGGTTCAAAGAATCTATTTTAAATGCAAAATGTAAAATGGATTTTTCGAATGCATTTTAAATATAAAATAGTAAATGGACATTTTAAATGGTTTTTAAATGCAGAATAGTTTTTCATAAATGATCATTTTTTTAAAAATTTTTTTTTTAAAAAATGCACTTAGGCCACTTTCAAAATAAACGGCTCATTTATCGTATCGTGGAGAAAATAAGAATGCATCGTTTAAATTGCATTTAAATGGAGCCATTGAGGAGAGACATCCGTTTCCGATCTCCGCATGATTGTGATGTAAACATGGCCGAATGTAGGCAACAAATTTGTTGCCAACAAACGTTCGTGTATGGCCGCCACCTCGATTATCAGCGATGCCAATCGCATCTAAAATTCTAATCAATATAATGAGCACATGGAAGTTGCTGCAACGACGGTGCTACGATCTCCTTTTGTACAAGTACTCGTTGCTCATTGTTTTAATAGCTTTCACATGTATATTCGTAGGGATAATTCACTTTGGAGAGGTTAGGATAAGTATAACATTAGTTGATAGAGTATAAAGTAATGATGATAATGTGCCGGTAATTCTGAAAGTGGTCTAAGTCAATAATTTCGAAGAGTTAATTTTTCTATTCACGTAGCTTTACGATTGAAATACAAAATGATTTGCGAACCAAACTTTTCTAACTTAAACCCATATTCATAGTCGTTCCTCGAGGAGTGAGGATCCCTTATTCCTTATTCCACATTTCATAAACCTTCCTTGACCGAACAAGGAGCCTAGACCACTTTCACAATCACCGGCGCATATCAATGAGCGAGTAAACGAAAAGAGTTTCACGAGTCGTTACAAGAATTTTCCATTTAGGTATGGATAGCATGGAGTAAAGAGAAATACGAAGCTGTCTTCCATTCGTTCAACGATAATATATTAGGCACGTCGTTCCAGAAGAAATTGTGCCAGCATGTACCGATCGACGTCGTGTACACGTGGGTTAACGGATCGGATCCTGTGTTTCTAAGAGATCTGCAGAAGTATGTTCCAATAATGGATGTAAACACAGTGGCGTCGAGATTCAGCGACAAGGATGAGCTACGTTATTCCTTACGATCGTTGGAAATGTACGCTCCTTGGGTGCGACATGTTTATATCGTTACCAACGGGCAAATACCAAGTTGGCTCGATATGGACAATCCTCGTATGACACTCGTCACTCACGAGGATATCTTCCTCGATAAAAGTGATCTTCCAACGTTTTCTAGTCCTGCCATAGAAAGTCATATACATAGGTGATTCGGAGACTATTTCGTTTAAGCTATTTCATTTTACTATTGCGCATTTCGCTCCGATCGTAACAGGAACGTATTACAGAATTCCAGGAATTTCCGATAAGTTCTTATATTTCAACGACGATGTGATGTTGGGCGCAGAAGTGTGGCCGGAAGACTTTATAACTCAAGCTGGTGGTCAAAAGATATATTTGGCATGGTGGGTGCCTGATTGTTCTGAAGTTTGCCCTTGGGCTTGGGTAGGCGATGGATCATGTGATCCTGCATGCAATACAACGTTATGTGAATACGATGGTATTAATGTATTTTTTCGTTCTTTCCTATAAAATCTGTAATCATTTTTATTTCGGTTCGTGCAAAGGTGCGAGCGCAATTTATACATGTGCCTGTAACTCGTAGGAGGAGACTGCGACGCTACTCCAACTCCTACCGACAGTGAAGCGATAGAGGAAGAAAGCGATTATCCGTACAAGTATCTGCAGGATGCACAAGCGCGCGTGAGAAAGGGTGTAAAATTGTTGGATGCCTTACAACACGCAAACGCCAGTCCCTTTCCTTGGACTAGTAAAGAGACAGACGTATTTAAAGTACAATTAGATTATTATAGGGCTTTAAAAAAGAATCTGAGTCTATCTTATGAGCACCCGAACGAAGACTTGAACGATTTAACGACACGTGCGCAAGAAAACGAGACTGTGAGCTCTCGTAAGAATACAGATAGATTTACACCAACTGTACGTATAAACAGTGCAACTACGTCAAGAGAGATAAATGCTCTTAGGCCCAAGGCTGTAAATTATACTAAACGACCGACGCATCTAAGACATTATCTTAACGATGATATTATTAATTTAGTGCAGCTCAATAATTCTGCAAAATTTGTTAGACATAAGTATCCCGAGCATTGGAAACACAGAACCAAGCAGCTTGATACATATGCAGAATCTCTACTTTACGTGAATAGAATCTATAACGTAGCTTTTGGATTTGAACGAAGAAAAGTTCCAGCTCATATGCCGCATCTCATAGACAAATGGGTCGTAGCTGATATGCACAAAAGATTTGGACATGAATTTAGAAAGACGTCTAGGCACAAAGTGAGACATCCCGAGGACATGCAATTTGCATTTTCTTACTTTTACTTTTTAGCAAGCAAGAAACGTGAAATATCCGTTGGCGAAATATTTGACACATTCGACACAGACAGATCTGGGTAAGAAGTAGATAATTTGATATTCAAAATAATCTATCCAACTGACAGTATCGATTTTTAGAACGTGGTCCGACAGAGAAATTAGAACGCTGTTATCACGTCTCTATCCTCTACCACTGGATTACAGTCTGGTTATGGAATTTGAAAATGCAATAATGAATTGCTCGCATCATCTAAAAATGAAGGAACAAACGAGCCCACCTCCTGGAGAACGTTATTTGGATTCCACGCTTGTATGTACAATACCTACAAATAATTATTCGCATAATGAAAAAAAATTGCTGTCTTCATATCTCGATTTAATTCATATTGATAAAATGTAACATAAATACTGTATATCTTAATGTAGCCCATTGTGTCGAAGGAGTTAATTTTGAAGTGTCATCTAATTGCAAACAAAATTAGAAGCAAATTTGGTGAATGTAAACAATATCAACACGAAGTAATCAAAGCTGGAAAGCATGAAATTTTTGAAATGCTAACGAGTAACGTCTCTCTAACGGTGCAACTTCTTGATGAAATCAGAAGAGATCCAAAGTAAGCAAATAAAAAAGTTTTGATAATTATTTTAATACAAGCATGATTTGTGTTAGTATCCGGTATCTGTGTTTTTCATTTAAGCGTACATAATTATTTATTCTTGTAATTTCAGGAAATTTATATGTTTAAATGATGATATGGATCCTCTACGTACCGCTGAAAATGAAGTCGTTAGAGCGTTATTGAATGATTTTTATAGGTCTCTTTATCCACTACGAAGTTCCTTTGAATTATCTGCTCAATATCGAAATCGCTTCTCTCATAGATATGAACTTTTTGAATGGAGAGCGAGTCGTGCTAAAGCTAGGAACTTACTATTGGCTCTGGTGTCATTGTTACTTGTTGTTACATTATATCATTTATTTCATCATCATACTCGAAGGTTGCTAAGAATTCGGACGTTACCTACATTCCTGGTTTAATTTTTTATCCACGATTCATGAGTACTCTACTACGAGCTTGTACTCATACTTCGAAAGTTCAATATTTATTATAAGGATATACATTACACATGGTGTATATTTTCGATGAAATGAAAGTGAAAGCATACCTAATATACATACAAACGCGTATACATGTACACCGAAAATTACATATATTTCGGCAACAGTAAGGAAATGGTCTGTTAAAAAAGAATTTTTTTACATACAGAAGCACTGCCATATACGGTATAATACTTTTTAATACAAATTTCTAAAATTAAAGTATAATACTTCTGTGATATGGTATAAATACTAATTAAGTTTTAATATTGGAAATATTGAAAAATGCATTCGCAGCATACGAACAAACGATTACTAAACACTTATATGAAGAAAAAGCTCTAACAATGTTATGTCCTCCGACTGATAATTGTAGATTTTTATTGCACGTACACATAATGTGTTGAAACAAATCATTTTCTACTTATGTCTCGTAATTTCCATAACAGGACATAATATATTTTACGTCATCATAGTATTTTGGAAAAAGAACAAATGCAACAGTTTTTTTAAGTATAAAATAAAAAGGCACCACAATTTTATATGTAAGCTAAGAACACAAGTCAGTGTTTCAGTCATTCTTCGACATATGAGATCTGCTATAAATATAATATTTACGTATAAAACAAAATCAGGCAAACGTGTCCTTTTGTGCCAAAAATAGCCATAATATACATGACGTTATCTATAGTATACTAATTAGACTAATTTTATAATCCTAAAAGTTTAGTTAAATCTCAAGCAGTTTCTCATAATAGTCAGTTTAAGAGTTATTTTCGCATGTGCTCAAGGGTAAAATATTAATTAAGTCTTATATTACATATTTAATATTTTGAGATTTCAAGAATTATATTGTATATGATGTACAAATTACATTTACAATTGCATGTACATGGAATTATGCATCATTAACATCCTTGCCTGTCGTCGTAAATTTCCCAATTTGTAATTTGTATATAAATCAGAAAGTAACTGTTCAAAGATATAATGAATGCGCATTTTTCCATGCACATATCCGCAATGTAATATAATCTGATGTTACTAGTCAATCGTCACGATAAATACTTGCGTTGAATACACAGTTGTGTAACAATTTACTACAAAAAAAAAATTATCCATTGTTGTTAATAAACATATATTTATTGCGACAGTTTAACGTATATATTTACTACAGTGAAACAAAGTATTTTCTCCTTTTAGCCGGACTAACAATTTATATTAATATCGATAACAATTTTAAGTTCTAAACAGTGAAGAGTTATAATCCTTGAAATATTCACGTGCTGAATATTATCGTACATTTGTGCCTTTATAAAGCTCATTGTAGCTTCATCTGAATTCTAATCCAGACTACAGGCTAACCACTGCAAATAAGAAATAACAAGAACATCGATAGAAATGTACAATTTAAAAATTGTGGCGTAAACCATGATCTTGGATAAAACTATATTACAAGGTAACTCGTACCAATCTACCTAATTCTTTTCTATATCATATTGAAGCATGTGTACAAACTATATTATCCTGTAATATAGTTTTTTCTCTTCTTTACAATTCACTTTGTCTACTATCATGAATTTGGTAATCGTTTTCTATCTAAATATGGACATTGAATATGCCGAAGATTTCGTGGTCCAACCATTCCTTCTTGTAGTCTTGCGCACTCGCTCATCCAAATTGCAACATTAGCCACTTCTTCGGCTGATAAACGTGGTCCTATACCTGTAATTGGAAATGTATATAACTAACGAATTATCCAACACCCTTATTCTGCATAAACATCACACAAAAATTGTTGACAGTAGTATTACCCGGAATATTAGGATGATACTTGAGTAATTTTGCATCGATCAATATCGCTCTTCGCTTTTTCTTCTCCGAGAACGTCACGTCCTCACTTTGAAGACTTTTCGAATTTGAAGAATTCTGTGCTTCACTACTCTTCATAATCGAACTATTTACGCTCGTCTCTGCACATTTAGCAGATTCCTGCTCCTCGCTTAAATTATGTTTGCTCCTCTCCTCTTCGGTACTGGTACCATCATTACTGATTTCTGGTTTTAACGTACTGTTGCTAGACAACTCGAGATTTCCTTTATTGTCACTCTCTTGCTCTTGCTGCGTCGAGGTGTCGTCGGTCAATTGCGGAGTTAAATCAACTGGAAAGGCATACAAGAGCTTTTTTTATACGATATTCTTCAATTTCATATTGGCGATAATTAAACTACTACTTTTCAGTGAGTCACCGTCGTCTTTAGATGTTAATTCCAAGTCTAGATTAACGTCCGCTTCTGTATCTTGACTTGTGATAGACTGCGTACGATTTACGGAAGCTTTCTCTTTGGAAGTTAGTTGAACTTCCGAATTACTGTCAGTGTCATCCCAGAAAATAAATTCCGTAGGGTCTTCGTCCGATGAATCTCTCTCACTTCCATCACATCTTAATCCCGCCAAGTATCTGTAAACATCGCAACTTCCGATTATAAAAATCTTCATCGAGAGAATAGTTTGAACTCCTTTTTACTTTCAACGTAAACCCTTTTCTCTTGCAGTCTTTATCTGCTAACACATTTCTACACTAATTTAATTATACAGTACAGCAGTGTAATTGTAAAATGTAAAGTTCCTTAAACAAACCCATATATTTCCATAAACAAGGTAACCGGTACCATAGCTGAGCCGCCATCCGGTTCGTGAGTAAACAATTCGCAGATCATAATCATTGTTTCGAAGAGACTGGAACCGAGGAGGCCAACCGCTATGGCGAGAAACTTTTTGACCTGGCACTTGCGACGAAACTTTCCTATCATCATAATGAGATTCAGATCCTTGCGATCTAGACACAAGCAGTCCCAACGACGTAGAATTGTGTCCACAGAGAGCATTTTATTGTAATCTGAAAGAAGATTCTTGCAAATGGAGCGATTAACGGTACAATTCGTAAAGCGAACATTATATTTTGTCTTTTAGAAATTATTCGTTGAGTAGTTTGCGCGTGCATTGAAGTTTTCTACCTCCAAATTGGCGTAAGAGTACTCTCAGAAATCCCAAAGTTAGACCAGAAGCGGTGGAGGGTGGTGGATACTCTAATCTCAATTTTGTAGGTGGCTCTTCTCCATCGGCCAGTGCTCGAAAATAAGCACTGGACCATCTTAGCAAATCGTACGGCTGTGTTCGGATCGCAGCCTTGCAGAATTGTTTCAGGATCATTGGTAATCTCGGTGGTATAGTGATTTCCTGGCCGGTCAATGGTTGCTCGATCAGTGGCATAGATGAGCCGGAAACTTGAAAAGATAATGAACAGATAACAATAAGAAACCCCTTTAATTAGTTTATTAAGATCCTCCGGTCTCTCGATATCTTCTTCACACCCTCTTGCACCGCTTTACAGAACTTTGCAGTGAGCTACTCGTTTGCAACAAATCATTCATTGTTGTCTTTACGCGGCGCGGATCGTTGCCTAGGATACGGTGCCACTTTCTGAATTCGATTTTGAATAGTCACAGCTCACGCGCATTGTCGATACTCACGTAAACGAATCCGAAATTGTAATTCTGATACTTTATACTTACAAAAGAAATCATCCAGTAAACGAATAAAAGACGAATCGACGAAGTATTTTTCAAATTTTTGAATCAGTTTCGAGCCACAGGAAGCTACTCGAGGGCGCTACCATAACTTTCTCGTTCTCGACGAAGAACATTTGTAAAATTTTTACGAATTACATTGGACTACACTTCTAACAATAAGAATAAGAATAAACCTCGAGCTTTATTCGTCTCTACTACCAACAATCATCGATAATTTCAGAATCCTCTCACAACGTGGATCTTAGCATTCGAATTTCGCGCCATCGCTTTAACCGTTACGTAGTTTCGTACTTGACTCAGATAGCGCGGTGCGCTTACAAAGCAACGCTTTTTGAAAACACAGTGAGAAGCAATATGGCCAGTAAACGAATAAAAGACGAATCCACGAAGTATTCTTGACATTTTCGAATTAGTTTCTAGCCACAGGAAGCTACCCGACAGCGCTACCCTAACTTCTCGTTCTCAACGAAGAACATTTGTAAATTCCTCACGAAAGATTCCATTTACAGTGAACTACACTTCTAATAATAAGAATAAGCCTCGAGCTTTATTCGTTTTTACTACCAACAATCATCCATAATTTCACAATACTCTCAGAACGTGAGATCTTCGCATTCGAATTTCCCGCGATCGCTTTAACCGTTACGTAGTTTCGAACTTGACTCAGATGGCGCGACGCGCTTACAAGCAACGCTTTTTGGAGGGACAGTGAGAAGCAGTATGGCGACGTCTGATGTTGTGTCTGAGTGAACGTCTGACAGCACCGGTGCGATATTTCAGGATATTCGCACGAAAGTATCGGTGATAGGTACGCAATACGATCCTCGTAAATAAACCCGACAAACTGAAATCGGTGTAGACGGAATCACAGTACCGATATCTTCGAGAAGATCGGGAAGATGTCGAAAACGGAGGAGAATGCGGACACCGGTGATACGGGAGAGAACTCGAACGGTTCTTCGGCCGAGACCTCGTCCTCCAGAGGTGGAGACTTCGAGACGAAGCTCGAGACCGATCGTAGCAAACGATTCGACTATCTTCTCAAGCAGACCGAGATCTTCTCCCACTTTATGACCAACAATCAGAAGGACAAAGCCGGTAGTCCGTTGAAAGTCAAGGCTGGCAGACCGAGGAAACAACAACCGGAGAATCCGACCAAGTCGGATCCTGGTGATCACAGACATCGTAAAACCGAGCAGGAAGAGGACGAAGAACTATTGGCGGAGAGTAATGCTAGCGTGGCACCTACCACACGCTTCGAATCCTCACCGCACTACATTAAGTCCGGTGAGTTACGAGACTATCAAATACGCGGCTTGAACTGGATGATATCGCTCTACGAGAACGGTATCAATGGTATTCTCGCGGACGAGATGGGTTTGGGTAAGACGTTGCAGACTATCTCGCTGTTAGGATACATGAAACACTTTAGAAACATTCCCGGTCCTCACATCGTCATCGTACCCAAGTCCACGCTGGCCAATTGGATGAACGAGTTTAAGAAGTGGTGTCCGACGCTGAGAGCTGTGTGTCTGATTGGCGACGCGGAGACCAGAAACACGTTCATTCGTGATGTAATGATGCCGGGCGAGTGGGACGTATGCGTTACTTCGTACGAGATGGTGATAAAGGAGAAGTCGGTGTTCAAGAAGTTCAACTGGCGATACATGGTGATCGACGAAGCGCATAGAATTAAGAACGAGAAGTCGAAGCTGTCAGAGATACTGAGAGAGTTCAAAACCGCTAATAGATTGTTGCTGACCGGCACGCCGCTTCAGAACAATCTCCACGAGTTGTGGTCGTTGTTGAACTTTCTATTGCCGGATGTGTTCAATAGTTCGGACGACTTCGATTCGTGGTTCAATACGAATAGCTTCTTGGGCGACAATTCGTTGGTGGAGAGATTGCACGCGGTTTTGAGACCGTTTCTTCTGAGGCGCTTAAAGTCCGAGGTGGAGAAGGGACTGAAGCCGAAGAAGGAGATCAAGGTTTATATCGGCTTGAGTAAAATGCAGAGAGAGTGGTATACCAAGGTGCTGATGAAGGACATCGATATTGTCAACGGCGCCGGTAAGATAGAAAAAATGCGATTGCAGAATATCCTGATGCAACTGCGCAAATGTTGCAATCATCCGTATCTGTTCGACGGCGCCGAACCAGGACCGCCTTACACCACAGACGAGCATCTGGTTTATAACTGCGGAAAGATGGTTATACTGGATAAGCTGCTGCCAAAGTTGCAGCAGCAAGAGTCAAGGGTTTTAATATTTAGTCAGATGACAAGAATGCTGGATATTCTAGAAGATTATTGCCACTGGAGAGGTTTCCAATACTGCCGTTTGGATGGTAACACTGCACACGAAGATCGCCAACGTCAAATCAATGAGTACAATGCCCCTGGCAGCGAGAAGTTTATTTTTATGTTATCAACACGCGCCGGCGGATTAGGTATCAATTTAGCAACAGCCGATGTCGTTATAATCTACGACTCCGACTGGAATCCTCAAATGGACTTGCAGGCGATGGATCGTGCTCATCGTATTGGACAGCAGAAGCAAGTTCGTGTATTTAGATTTATAACGGAGAATACAGTGGAGGAGAAGATAGTCGAGCGTGCGGAGGTTAAGCTGCGTTTGGATAAATTGGTTATACAGCAGGGACGCTTGGTGGATGCCAAACAAACTGCTTTGAATAAGGACGAGATGTTAAATATGATTCGTCACGGGGCGAATGAGGTCTTTGCGTCTAAGGATAGTGCAATAACCGATGAGGACATAGACACGATATTGCAGAAAGGCGAGGCGAAGACGGAGGAGATGAAACAGAAACTGGAAAGTTTGGGGGAGTCGTCATTGCGCAATTTCACCGTTGACGCACCCACAGATTCTGTGTATCAATTTGAAGGAGAGGATTATCGTGAGAAGCAGAAGATACTTGGAATCGGTAACTGGATAGAACCTCCGAAGCGAGAGCGTAAAGCCAACTATGCCGTTGATGCGTATTTCCGTGAAGCTTTGAGAGTGTCCGAGCCCAAAGCGCCGAAAGCACCCAGACCACCTAAACAACCGATTGTACAAGACTTTCAATTCTTTCCACCGCGATTGTTCGAGTTGCTCGATCAGGAGATATATTACTTTAGACAGACCGTCGGTTATAAAGTTCCAAAGAATCCTGAGCTTGGCTCCGATGCAGCTAGAATTCAGAAGGAGGAGCAACGAAAGATAGACGATGCTCAACCCCTCACGGACGAAGAAGTTGTGGAGAAAGAAAAGTTACTCACCCAGGGTTTCACGAACTGGACGAAGCGGGATTTTAATCAGTTCATAAAAGCCAATGAGAAGTATGGGCGCGATGACATTGAGAACATCGCAAAGGAAGTGGAAGGTAAAACTCCGGAAGAAGTAATGGAGTATTCTGCAGTTTTTTGGGAACGTTGCCACGAACTTCAGGACATCGACAGAGTAATGGCTCAAATCGAACGCGGCGAAGCCAAAATACAGAGACGCGCCGGTATAAAGAAGGCTCTGGATGCTAAAATGGCGAGATATCGTGCACCATTCCACCAATTACGGATAGCATATGGTACAAATAAAGGAAAGAATTACACGGAGGAGGAGGACAGGTTTCTTGTTTGCATGTTGCACAAGCTTGGTTTCGATAAGGAGAATGTTTACGAGGAGCTCAGAGCTACCGTGAGATCAGCGCCTCAGTTTCGCTTCGACTGGTTCGTGAAATCACGTACGGCTTTAGAATTACAACGACGATGTAACACTTTAATTACATTAATAGAACGTGAGAATCAAGAATTAGAGGAGCGCGAGAGACAAGAGAGGAGGAAGAAGGGCGGCACTATGGGTACTAAGCCTGCCTCGAAAAGGAAACAGGAGAATTTACCAGCGCCTCAAGACAAGCCGCGAAAAAAGAAAAAGTGAAAGCCCAACGGAGTGATGCGTGTACGTGAATGTATTCGTATAAATGTGGACTATTGGTTCGCATGGATTTTTTTATCTTCTTATCTTTGCAAATTTTACTAAGACCATGACTCGAATTCGTAGACTGCGTAATCATGATATTATTGTTATTTCAGTTCCATGCTTTCCTTTCCAAGTACAAACTTAATCTATAGAAGCAAATATAGGCTCTGTACAGAAATGGAAGTAACGTTAAGCCGATGCAAACTACTCGTACATTAAAAGTCTATGGATTTGAGCAAACGAAAGACCTTGAGAATATTTAGTTAAATGTAATTCCCACGCACAAATGGTTTAGTAGTGATGTGAAAGGGGTCGAAAACTACCCCTGACATTCACGGGATTTCCTCTCATCGCTTATTCGTGCCGTCTGGATCCTAATCCGAACATTATAAGGTATTGATACATTTCAGATAGTGTCACTTAGCCGACAATATTATTTATTTTCACCGATTTTAACACGTTGTAATTCATTCTATAAATAAAATCAGTGAAAAGAAGTTGCTGCGGAGAATACTTTAATCCTACTTCACATTACCGTTAAAAGCAGGAAATGATTGTGAAAGGAAGATCGATATTTATGATATATATTTATTGAGTTTCAAAATTCTTGGTACTGAGCAAGAAAAAATATAAACTGGGACGCTTGTTTCTAAATTGAGTCTTACAGTAGTTTATAATCTCTTATTACAATACCATACCCATATGTAATATATGACGATAAATATACATTTTACATTCATTAAAAAGAAGTTTCGCAATTTGAAGTATTACTTGCTGCTAAATGCGCTTTAATAAATAGTCGTTATGCTACTGCGCGTAACATAAAGATACATAACATGCACCAATCGAGACGAAGCAAACAAATATCACTTAGTTGTCTCGTATAATTCACGAGCTTTCCAACCCTCACAGGGAAATCTAAAAAATATTTTACATATATATTGCTCTATGATACTTACAGACATTAGTGGATGCATTTGCATTCAATCAAAGATTGCTATCGTGAATTTTAATGATTAATTTCGTTATTATTACTCTTACGACATTTCTAAATTAAGTTTTTGGTACTTATTTCTATACGTCTTCGAGCAAAAGTAAAGTGTTATGAAGGAAAATCAGTTCTCTATTCAGTTGTTTTGTTCTTTGAGCTCAACTGAATAATTGATCCATAATAAAATCATATAAAAATCTCATACGTAACGACAAACAGAGAACTTATGCTAATACTTTATTATTGCGATAAGGATAATGAATCGTAATCTCCCTTCTACGAAATTTCAGGTGTCGATAAGGTTGCACATTTATATAATCTATCTATGAATTTTCAAAAACCAAGGTTGCAATTTGTTTTATATACAGACGGGTAAATTAAATTAAGCGAGTGCTATTTTATACATTCATGAAAAGCACAGAATGTATTTTATACATTCATGCTTCTCTCCATGAACTTATTTTGTACATATCCAGAAAACTGAAACTCATTTTTGTAATTAAACATCGTCACTGGCAATAGTGTTTCGCATAATTGAAAACACACAGAATTGCCAATATTCGAGTCATACTTTTGTTCCATTTATTGAAAATCAAGAGTGCAGATCAAATGAATTTTTACAGTGTATCAAGCTCTACTATGGTTTTATAATATCGCGTCTCGTTTTAATATAATTAGGATAGCATAATAGCTCCAGGGCTTTTTGTTTAATACATCATCAATTGGAAATATACATTTTGTTAGCGTGTTCCTTAAAAGCAACATAATCCATTTTTTTTTTTATTACAAAAATGTAAGTTTCCCACCAGTAAAGAATAGAAAAACTTGTAAAATTGCGGTAATAGTTATTTATAAGATACATTTGATAGTCTTATATTTGCTTCGCTTCATGCAAAATACTTTTGGCATCAATTTTATAGAAACCAAGAATTGGAATAGTGACAAATTCAATTTTTTTGAACCATTTTATAAGGCCCCGAAGTACTTTAATATCGTCACGGGATATAATATCCTATTTATACATGTTACATTTTGTTTCAATCATGCTTTTTTTTCTACATCGTTAATATATATAACATTACATCGATAATCCAAGTGATAAATGAAACAAATAGTGCACATAATATTTATACTAAATCATAGTAATATTAATTATTTCGAGAGTATAGATAAACAAAGCTTGTCACTGACTAAATTTGTAAGAATCTTATCCGTACGTCATGTCATGGTGGTTCATATAGTAAAATATTCCAAATTAAAATGCACAGGAAAATATTTTATATAATATAAAAACTTACAGAAACTTAAATCACCTTACGTTTTACATATAACAGGACTACCTTTTATACCTTTCCCTTCCATTCGTTTAAATTTTTCCCTTATCTCTTGCAGCTAAATTAGTTGCCTTTCATAATTTGAAATGCAAAAGTAGTATAATTTATCCAATTGTCATGGTTAATTATAATTACGATAATATGTTTCTATGCAAAATGCATATTCTAACACTACGGCAAGGATTGGCAAATGTGTGAGGCATGTACTACGCTCCTATTTGTTGTTATAGATCACACAGTTTTAAAAAGCATATTTAACACAGCAAAACATAAAAGTCCACTTACAGTACGTGTTCAAGTTGCAAGAAATAATTTGTTTGATTGTGCACTTTAACATTAGCTGACTAAATAAATGTGTATATAATACAAAGATACCTACATATATATATACGCAGGTTGAGACAGGTAACTGGAACCACTTCCAGTTCTCCGTAAATAATATTTTTCAATGAAATTATTGTTTTACGGGGAAATCGAAGTGGTTCCAGTTACGTTTCCCACCCTGTATATCGGATAAAAATGCCAGTTTACAGAACATACATAATACCAAGAACTTCTTATGTATACATATGTAATATAGCGTGAACCTTATAGTTAAAAATATAAGAAGAAAAGTATCATCGTTAAACTTAAAACTTAAAGTGACTTGTGACCGTCTATTAATTATACTTCTAAACGAATGAAATCGATCCATTGTCAAATATGTTTTACTCGAAATTGCTTGCGTGTTATTCGTCATAAATTTACTATATGTTTTTATCCATCTTTGCAAAGTACGTGATGAATTTAATCGTTAAATGGAAATAAAATAAATGACAATGATACAATAATTTTATAATTACACGTGCTCTATGCGTTAAACTTTGCAATAATAGTAGTAACAATAGTAATACTGGTAAATCATATGGCGTGGTAAGCAAATTTTATTTTTCACCTACGTACCTAGTAAATATTATTTGCCTACCTAATACATACATTACAATTTGTTACTTGAAGTATCTAACATGATAATTTATAATACCGAAACCTTTTTATATGCGCACATTCTATTTGTGTACAAGGCAATTAATTTGCCAGATCGCAAATTAAAATACAGGAACAAAATTTTGATGCTCTATTTCCGAAGACTTTTGATTATGTAATGGACATTGACATCTTTCTACCTTATACATTATAATGCTTAACAATCTGTTAAACCTCGCGTCACTTCTAAAACAATATCGTTAAAGGAAAGTTCTTTAAACCTCTAAGTAAGTGTGCACATAAAAATGTCTAATTTTTTTCATTGCATTTTATCATATTTTATAGTGCATTTATGTGAAATTGCATTATCTTATGCCATTTTTGCCACTATCTGGCTAACATCTTGTTTTGCATACCTTCGTACATTCGTTAAATAACATTTTTTTTATAGATTATTTCGAAGCAACCAATTATTTATCTGTAAAAGGATTTTCAGCGCTTCTTCTACATAATAGGTGTATCTATAAACCAATTAAATATAAATGTTTGGTATATATGAATGAAAATATGAAAAGAAACCGTACATTTCGTCAAAATGATCAATAAATACAATGTGCAAAATATAATACTAAAAAAGGATACAGTGTAACTAAATTTCGGAATAAAAGCTCTCGTGACATCATTACAGGAATGGATGTTAAGTCAAAAGCCGAGTTTACAATAGCCAACTGCTTGTAGGTTGATATTTTGTATTAATCAAGTCTATATAATGTCACTTCCTTTATGGCTGTGCCCCCCACCCCAAAATAGAAAACAAAAAGTATCATTTTTTGTCGCGTTTACCTAGATTATCTCAAGTGTTAACCAATATAGATTTGATCAATTTTTTCTGCCATCTGTAAAGCCAATTTGACCGTGGCACAGATTTCTCATAGTTGATAGTTATAAGTGTCGGAACATTCTTAATTATAACATTTATACATTCAATTTGTATATACTATAAGTTGCCATTTATAAGTCTTTGATAATCATTAATATTTAGCTTGCAATAGAATATTCATTACTAATTCTATACAACAGTGTATCCAAATGATGGATATAAATGTTTATTTCATGGCCATTGTACGCTCGATCCAAAAAATATTATAATCTATGTTCACGTATTGCGCATTGGATCTCAACAAACGGTAGGCGAATTTCCTTTTCACAAAATATCATTTATACGCAAATATTCTTCACTTCGCATACGTACCGATGATAAAAAAGATAAACTAGAAAATGCAATGTTACGTGTACAGGATGTATAAGAGTCGTACGTCACGATCGTCGCATCTAGATTCCACGCCTCTGATCCAGAGGTGGTCGTGACGCATAATTTGTATACACTCTGTCCACGTCAACGGATACTGTAAAGAAACAAAAGCGAATATATTATACGCGTTACTATGATTGTTGAAATCCAATACTGTATTCACATTCCTACGTAAGCAAGATGGGAAACTTCTAAGTTAAAGGCTTAATTCAAAATCATATGCCTCCAGGGGGGTTCAGGGGGTGGAGGCAAAGGGACTGGTTACGGACGGCAATGACCCCTTTTTCGCCCACCTTCGTTACCGTCTTCATCTTCGCCTCCCCTTCTGACTTCCGTATAACGCTCACCCTTAACACTCACAATCTTATTGTCGAGATAACGTACTAGCTTTTTAGGTTCTGTTTTTGGTGCGACTGGACGATGCTCGCGTGAATCATCATCCCTGTCCACATAGCTGTACCGTGCAATTATGCGAGACTTCAATTCCTCGTCGTTCACCCTGGCTTTATTTCGACCGTTCGGCTGAAAGAAACATAGGTATTATTTTACGTCGCAATTCTATGGAAGCTTTAAAAAGTTACAAAGTTCAATGGAAGAGTAAAGAATTGGTCTACGGCAAACCAAAAGAATTACATCTATTATCGAGAGAAACGAAAAAGGCACATTATACATGTACACCACACGTACAGTTAAGAACGTAAGGTTACTGACGATGCTTTGACCAGCTTCTTGCCGATGAAGAGCTAATTGCGCTGCTTTAGCTATGTCTCCACCGGCAACTGCTAAGCAATGTCTAGCTTCCGCAGGACTTGCACCAGGAAACATTTCTTGTAAAAGTGCAACTTGATGCCATGAAGATTCCTGTAACAGAAATATCAAGTGTTACAAAACTTTGCAAGTATTAGGTATAAGGGAAAATTCGGTCATTTTTGAACACGTGCACTTTTATGAGTTGTCGATCCTCAGCAAGAATTCTGATCCGACTGAAAACGGTTTAAACAGTTAGATTAGTATACGATTGATGATTTATACACATTCTTTTGGATTTTAGTCAGTTTTTTTAAACTTGTAAAACTGGTAACATGAGTGAAGAAAAAGTGCACTTAAGACATTGTATGTTGTATGAGTTCTAAAAAGGGAATAACGCGATGGAGGCAAAAGAAAACTTGCGTGACGTGTTTGGAAATTTCGTTCGACTGATCTTTCTTTGAAAGATGAACCCAGATCAGGAAGGATGTCAATGACGAAGTGCTACGCAGTATGATCAGGACAAATCCCACGTTAACTTCCACAGAAGCGGGCTTCAAGCTTGGAATTCATCGGACTACTGCTTTGGATCACATTAAAAAGCTTGGTTTCGTGTCCAAACTCTCTGTTTGGATGCCACTCGAATTATTTTGCTTTTTCTTTGGAAAAAACCACAGAACTTTTCCTTAGACCTAATAATTTCAAATCGTACGAATCGCTTGTGAGGGTCCATTAGTACGTACCTCAGAGAAATATTCTCCGCTCGAATCGCTCCCTGCATCGCTAGTTTCGGAAAGATGATGAACCCGCATTCTTTGCGTACCCGGTGGCAAGAGTGCGGATAAGCTAATATGACTTAATGGATCATGGGGTTGGCAGTTTTCATTATCTTTACTTCCTTGGCGTAACTTGCTCTCGACGTCTAATAACCATTTGGACACGGCTTCTTTCTCGATCGTGGAAAATTCAGGGAGACAAGCGGAGACCATCTCGCACAAACCGTCCACGTCCAAGTCCTCTTCTAAAGCACTTTCCTCCACCATGCTCACGACATAGCTCAGTACAATGTCGTCTATTAAGCTGCAACAAAATCGCCATCTTATTTATCTATTCGCAGAACGAGTAATCGCGGATGGAATGAAATTCTTGTACCTCAATTGCGCAGTAGGTACTTGCTTCCTGACAAAGCTGAACAAGGCCTTTTTGACCAATTCTTCTTTCTCATCCATAGTTCGGTTCATTCTACGAGCACACATTCACATATATTGTATGTATACAAGTAGAGTATATTCAATAGTATATTGTTTGCTAGCGCACTCAAATTTCTCGCGACTTTTATCCAATAATATTTCTGATTCATATTCCTGAAGAGCACTCCAAACAAGGGGTCGAAACATGGACATTAACATTCTTGTTTCCAGTAATCGCAGAAACTTTTTCAGTTTATCAATTTCGCTAATCTTCTATTAGAATTTTGCACGACGTATTATCAATGTTTCATTTCACGCATTCAGAATTGATACACAGTTTGCCAAGACCATTTCACACCGTTATTCTCTTGACATTGCACAGTCTCTTATCCAACATTCTCATATCTAATTACGTACATCAAGGACTATAAACCAAACTTGGCGACGCTTCTACAGAAACGATAAGATCTCATTCATTTATAAAAACAGATATATCTGCAATAGAAATCCCTTCGAGCGCAAAGCTTGCGTTACCAACAACTATACACCTTCGCGAATCACCGTGTATTTACTTCACTATAATTCTCACCGACAATTCCTAACGATCCATGCGTCCAAAGAACCCTAACAAACACAATTAACAATATAAAACTAAGAAGTTTATATATATCAAGAAGAGAGATCCACTGAGCATTCATTCGACATATATCTCCTTTGTGTCCACTGATCTCCCTCTAAATTTCTATTACCTTGTACGAGGGGCTCACGTACGTGGAAAATACGCGCGCATTTACCTTGCGTGCGTTATTTAAACAAGTACGTACGCACCTACGTACATTATCGTTCAGTCGTTGTATCCTTCGGTACTAGGTTAAGAAAAACAGTGGTGCATCGATGATCTGATTATCGTCGGTGGGTGCTTACGCGGAGGGGTAGCTCTGCGAGACAATTACGCGCGTGGGGGTGGAAACACTGTTCGATAACTGAGAGGAGTGGACGTTGATTCGAGAAAAAGTAATCGGTGAGCGAGTAGAGGCAGTGATCGTAAAGGAACGAGAAGAAACTGTCAGGACGGTGGTGGCAGCGCCGGTTCACCAAAAGTAGACGATTCGAGCGTTCTCTCCCTAACAACGAGTGGCAGAGCCACGACTGTCTCTCCCTACGCACACCAAGCTCATCCAATTCGAAAATACGTGTACGAGCACAGACCTGTTCCGCGATATTACGGTGGACCTCCCCGAGTCAAGAGCGACGCTAAAATCCGATAAAAATTTCGTATACAAACAACGTTTCTCGATTTGACAGTTCAACAAGGGGAGGGGTAGAAGTGGTGACGGTGGCGCCACCGAATAACGCGTGCAAGGAATCTCGGGATTGACTAATTTCACCGAGCTTTTACCAGCGAGCAGGGACGTCGATAGAACTGTGCTTCCATTGTTGCATTGGATCGGGGAGATTGGTTTCGCCGAGAGATGGCATTGCAACGCGCTTCATCGGTTTTGGGTTTTGACAGGTTTTGATCAGTTTTGATCGGTTTTTATAGTCGTTTGGATTTTTTGCAATAGCTTGTTTGATATCAATGTGTGATGTAGAAATTATAGGAATGATCTGTTGTTTGGGGTTGAAATTGAATGTTTCAGCCTTTTGTTTTTTATAAAATCGAATTTATGGTAGTAGAACAGCCTGCTCCGAACGGTGAAGCGCCACACTGTGGTTATAAAGTTATTTTTTAGTGCCAAAAGTCGTTCTGAACCGATTGCGATAAAATTAGTGTTAAAATACGCGTTATTTATTGTACTATAGCAGAGACCTGCACTTTTTTTGATATTACAATTTGTTAACCTCTTCAGGTGGAAAGATTCTCTATGCACGTCCCTTTTTATCCACTTCTAAAGCGTCAAAGACATGCTATGCCATTTTGAATTTTGAAATTTGTCCCACACCGTTTCGTAATCAGCGAACCCGAAAACCCTTGTATATCAAGATTGAAGGAATTATGAACATCCTAACCAAAAAATGATTACCAAAAGTTTCGAACAATTTCGATTTTGTATTAATTAACAGATTGCAATTCAAAAAAAGTGCAGGTCTCTGCTATAGTACAATAAATAACACGTATTTTAAGACTAATTTATTTTCTTTTTTTGCCACTAAAAAACGATTTTATGCCCATAATGCGCCGGTTCACATTTTTCCAGTGAACATACACAGTTTGTATTTGAGCACATTTGGCGCTGCTTGAATGTACTCGGCATGTTTCGCAGAATTAAAAAAAAAACGTAAACTATTATGAAGTCATACAGAAAACTGACTCAAATAAAAAATGAAACATCGAATCCAACGAAGGATATACATTTCTGTGTACGTTTCTTCGTTGATTTTGCGGAAAACCTGAAAGAAATTACAGCTGAACGGAATTGTTCTTCTCTACTTTCAATCAGAGTTCTTTTCTTCTTTCTTTTTTTTCGAGTTTCGTCTCGTTTTTACTGCTGTTAAAACAATGCGTAAACTGAAGTAAATTCAACCGACTTTACGATCATTGACTTTACTTTTTCGATCTAATATATGAGCCGTTTATTTTGAAAGTGGCCTAAATCCATTTTTTTTTTTTCAAAAAATGAGATCACATAACATTCAATTATTGCATTAAATTATTCACGAATTGATATTTTATTTTTTTAAAAAAATCGACTTAGGCCATTTTCAAAATAAACAGCTCATACAACGAATCTCGAATTAAAAAAGTAACAAATTAACCGGTTTCCGTAAATTGACGAGCTGACACTGACAATTTTGGAGTAAACATGAATATAGCTTATTGTCAGACTCGTGTAATCAAATTTG
This sequence comes from Tiphia femorata, assembly GCA_944319695.1. Lineage (NCBI taxonomy): Eukaryota > Metazoa > Arthropoda > Insecta > Hymenoptera > Tiphiidae > Tiphia > Tiphia femorata. The sequence continues at coordinate 8,902,043 of OX090899.1, forward strand.
AATTCTACACACGAACAGCACAAGCCGAACTCGTGAAATAAATATTAAGCTAAACATGAACATTGCGGTTTACCCCGAATTTCGTCGAGCTAAATGATACCGCAAGGAGTTAACAGTTCCTTGAAGTAGATATCGAGCAATATCGAGTACCGAACGTACCAGTAAAATTGTCTAATTTTATTTAACATATGTATCCTTAATTTTCACTGTCCGTTAAATGAAACGTATATTATCATTACGTTACAATTCTTTGATATTTGAACAATCAGTTTACCATGCACTTATATGTTAATTGCATGAGATTTAAAAATGGTGTGAAAGATAACCTCGAAGACATAGAGGAACTGATATGCAAATAATTTGGTAATCTCTGTCGTTATTTGCGCAATATTAATTATAAAAGAGGGACAGTAAATGTTGCATACTTTAAGTAGAACTTTTCCATCGATTGCTGGTAACGTTACGCTGAAATATTCATCAACTCATAATAAACACACCGTGAAAGTAAATCAAACATTAAGCAGAACAATGGTCAAGTTCTTAAATCAGTCGGATGCTACCAATATCGACAAAGAGTTATTTGACAATTATAAGTTCAGCGTTGATCAATTAATGGAACTCGCAGGACAGAGCTGCGCTCTCGCAATTGCTGAATGTTATCCACTGTCGCAACATTCGACATGTAAAGTTCTTGTGTGTTGCGGCCCAGGAAACAACGGCGGTGACGGTCTTGTTTGCGCGAGACATTTGAAATTGTTTGGATATTCGCCCGAAGTTTACTATCCAAAGAGAACGGCGAATCAGTTGTACGAAAATCTTCTGCATCAATGTATCGAAAATGAAATACCCATATTGCATAATTTTTGCATTGAACGTATGGAGGATTTTAGCGATATCAATATTTACCATGTTATAGTAGACGCTTTGTTTGGATTCAGTTTCAAGCCACCCGTGCGTGAAACATTTGAAACCATCATCAATATACTGAAGACAACATCGGTTCCCATATGCAGTATAGACATACCGTCGGGATGGGACGTGGAAGCAGGTCCGCCGGAGGAAGGTGGCATAAAGCCTGAATTGTTAATATCCTTAACGGCGCCAAAACTGTGCGCGCGCAAGTTCAAAGGACGGTTTCATTATTTAGGTGGACGTTTTGTTCCCAAGAAGTTGGAAAAGAAGTACAATCTTGATCTCCCAGAGTACACCGGCACAGATCTAGTAAAATCCTTATTTCTTGATACTTACGGTCTTGAGTAGGCACGGAGTGCTTACTGCCTCACCTGGTCTACCATATTTTACTCGTGAGAGAATACTACGGAGCGAAGCATTTATTTGTAACATATTGAATGCATAGTACGTTTGTACAAATATTTTCTAAATAAATATTCGTCGACAGACATGTTTATACGAAAGTTGTAATTTGTCGCATTTAAAGCGAAAACATAACAGTTTGTTAAACAAACGAAAAAAGAAAGAAAACTTCTTACGGAATAGTCCTATACGGCAATAGTCATTTCACAACTTGAAAATATATACAAACTTTCAGAGATACTAACTAACATCCAATCTGAAGTCTGTTTTCTGGGCTCCTCCAATTTCGTTGATTTTCTCGAACCCTCGTGTATGATCAGACATTTGTGAGAGCTTTCGAAGCTTTTTCCCATAAATTGAGCAAAGTATCAGGAGCACATAATAACCGAGGAGGTTTGTCCTCCACGTTCCTATACCTTCAGAAATTTTTTTCCATTTCGTTTTTTGTCCAAAACATTGATTCCTTCGCGTTTCTAATGTCATTCGGCAAGGATTTCTATCAAAAAACTGCATAAGTACTTTCAAAATTTGTTCAAACTTAATGTCTACGCATGTATTTTATCGACATTGGACCATTCGAAAAAAGGGAGCAAAGGGAGTTAAATGAGGGATGTGACGGGTCATCGAATAACGATATGTTATTAACTTAGAAAGTGTGTATTATCTTACCGATGAGGAATGATTTATTTAAAGATTTATCAATCTTTGGTGCCCAATTTGCATTGAAGGGACAACTGCAATAATATGGATCCAGTCTTTCAGTCTATTTCAACTTTTCAAAGTTTCCTTTGCACTCGTAAGGTCACTTGAAGAATATCCAAATATCTCCATCCACCTGGCGAGTGGTGCTAAGCGCAGAATGCCGATCCACGGAATATCTGATGGAACTGTAACAGTAATCGTATTTTGATTACCAGGGTGAACAAGAGATGTCCTTTGGAAGTAGCATTTACCGACCAACCAGTTGTGCAATTAACCGTCATGAGAAAAAAAAATGCGTTTAAGAAGAAGCAGACAAGGGAGATTAATACGTATATTTATAATATAAAAAAAAAAGAAGTAAAAGAAAAAATATGCATATCCGCATAATTGTGTGGGTGTTTACATATGGAATATTGTACTCTAATGGTTTCCGATAGATTGTTCTCAAAATAAGAAATGTAGCTTTAGATTTTTCAGAGATCATAGTCAGTGCATCGACAATGAATAAGACATACTCACATATTTGGAAAAAGCTCTGTAACATATTTGTGGACTTCAAAACAGATCGTCCGCGGGCCCTGGAAAACAATAAAAGGTGGATGCTGAAATGTTGCAAGCAACTTATCTATCGGTAACGGATCACTGGATTACCTTCCGTATTTTGTCTCTCAGACTTTTCTATATTCCAGAGAAACTCTTTAAAAATTTGTAGCGACTTCTTCAAACTTGTCTTCTTATAGTCTGGTATTTGACTTGTCTTGGCGTCTTTATCTTCCGAGGTACTCGCCTTTTTGCAAAATTCGTCAATTTCCTTCATCAACGACAGTACTGTAGGCACTTCCTCCGGATCAAATTTATCTACGCTGCTTGCAGTAAACGGTATGCAAACTTTTCCTGTTTTTGGATGAACGCAAAAAGGAGCTTTCAAGAGATGATTCATTCCTTTGCTGACTTGTACATCCAATCTTGGATATGAATATTGCAAGATGATTTCCTCCACTATGTGGCGATACTGATACCTCTGTTTAGAGTCCTGGAACATCATATTTTCTTTCGATTTGTTTCGCAAACTGTATGGATAAAGATTTCAACTTTGCTTTACCGTCTGTTTGTCCGTAGCAAATTTTAAAAACATTTCCCACTTAGCGATGCTCGAGTCGCATTGATCGAACAGGGCTTTCAATTCCTGTCGATCTTCCTCTTTCTGAATTATACCGAAGAACTTCTCAGTCGCTTCAGGTGTTTCCAACATTTTTTGCTCCTCGATGCACACTTTTATAAATAATGGTTTGATTATGTCGAGGGCTCGTCTGCAGGAGAAATGTCTCGATTAAAGTGTACGGAAACCTTTGTGTACGTAACACACTTTGAAGTTAATTAATTTATAGTAAATAGTCTAACAGGTACATTGGAGTAAAAACCTACACTATAGAATGGTGTATTTTGTCACCGGGCAAAGCTATTTTCTTTTTCATATATTCTCCACCACTTATAACAGATAAATACTCCGCTACTCCTCTACGTACATATCCATCTAAGACACGAGCTCGCTCATCGCATACCCAGGCATGTATACCTCTTCTACCAGAGAATACCCACAGTATATGTTTAAATCCAAAATCGTCTGGAACATATTAGTAAGCTAATAGTTTTCGTAATTTGTTCTTTTCTTGTATATCGCGATAAATCTTTCCTACACCTTTAAACAGTATTTCCGCAAACCTCTTAATGCGCTGTCCAGTACTTTACAAGCAATTCCCAAAAACTTCCAACATTTACGACAAATGTCAGCACCTGTACAGCACACTCTTATATCATTATAGTCGGTCATATCTATATCAACTACAAACTCCCGTTCAACAGGTTCAAACTTTGATAGTATGTTGTGTCTCTTTGGGCTGCGGGTGAACAATTATTATCATTACATTATTATTATTTCATTATTACTGCGAAACTAATTGTATTTTATCCTAAGAATTCATCTAGGATACTTGGAAATTGAAACATCGATATCAAGTATTGGGTCTATGCATAATTCCGTAGCGAAAATTGAATACATTCCTGTCGGAATTTCGCTACGGAATGATGCATAGACCCAATATCATTTTAACAGATTGTTACAGAATTAATCCCAAGATTCTTAAACCAATGTATCTTCGTACCTATCATTATATATAGCGCCGATATCTATTTTGAACGGTACAAGCCTCTTTACTTCTTGCTCTAATTCCTTTGCATTATTAAAGCACAAATACCTTATATAAACATCGTCTCGCAATGTGAATGAAAACTCTCGATAAGAAAATATTTTACCTAGAAAAAAAATTGAAGTACAATCATTCATTACAATTTACTTGCAAACAAAGAGTACATACAAATTGTAAATCATACCACTTCCATAGCTGAGCCATCGATAAAAGAGACCAAAAGGAAATAATCGTGAATAATAAACAGGCAAGACATCGCCCAAATTTCTCACGTCCATTGTTATAATATAATGTTGATATTACGGTATATGTTCTGTAGATTTACGTTTCTTAATTGAACGTGTGAACCTGTACCGGCAATAGAAAGATAATCATAAAATTTCAGAAACAACTGATCAACTTTTGGCGGGAACTTGGAACTGTATGTGACCATCGAGGAAAAAGAGAGTCGATGAACATGAATTTGCAGAGGATATTTTGCTGGATCCTGGAGATAATTGCAGTGCTCTATTCGATCAACCGTACTTATGGAGTTCCAATGTAAACTGTGTTGCTTTCCTATGTAGTTACGGCAAACTGGCGCTCAACACAGAGAAATTTTTCGATCTCCAGCTGACCCTCTTCAACAATCTCTTCTCAGTGCTGTAACCAAGGATCACAAAAGATACACAAAAACACAAAACAGTGATTCTGAAAGAAAGTCATCTTGGAAGAAAAATTGTCATTTAGCAAGCGTTAGTTACGTCGCAAATGTTTACAACAGAGTGACCCTAGTGCAGATTGAACTGGCGAATTGAGAAACCGAACATGAATATGGATATATGTTTTATACGCATTTCATGTAACGCAGTAGTTTACAAATTTTTTATTTCATATTTTCTGTAGAGATGGCTTGTACTTTCCGCTTACTAATAATTCATACTATTTAACCCAAGTATGCCCACTATCACTTTGCTAATCGTATATGAATTACTTTGTATATTCCGCAAAACTATATTCATTTTTAATTTCATTAAAAAAATATCATACTAATATAATATAATGAACGTTATATCGAGTACAAATTTAATATGAAATTTAATTCGAGCACAATAATTAGTATAATCTCACCTCTTATTTAATATTCTTGTATTAGCTTTCCACAAATCTCGTCACAGATATACAGCACTAGTTTTGCGAAACTTATAATTAATATAGCTATAGAATTAATATAAACAGCATATACCTTGATCTGGGTATACTTTAACAAATGACTTGTATAAAGCTTGTAGCTTTAATTATAAGTGCCTTTAATAATATATACACGTAATAAATAACATAAGTTTCATGGGTCCTTCTTTCACGCATGCGGTCCCTATTATCATTTATCGAGAGATACAATTGTCCTAAAAGTATTTGTTAAGAGGAATAAAAATCTTGCGCCCATAAAGAGTCGATACTCTTATTCAAATTGAAATGTATCAATCCCAGGTATACGTAATATACACTGAGCTTAAAGAGCGTCCACTGCTCGGACATGGATAGTTTCCATCTCGACCATTTGTTCGTGCAATTTTTCATCCTTTCACCGTAAACAGAGCGTACGCAGCACTTTGACATTTCCAGAAACGCCGACATTCTACTTTGCGTATGTAACGAATGTTCGATGCCGCGCATAAGGTCATTCGTCTTAAGGATCAGTAACATTTGCCTGTTGACTCGGTCTAATACATTGCTGATCTGCGGCAACAAATTTGGTATTTCCTTTTGAAACAGTTCTTTCTCATTGCTGGTGTATTTTGTTTTTTGTACTCCCGACATAATAGTATCCCACGTTCTACCAGACACCATACAGGCTAATAGACCGTACAGATCACCGACACCTAAATTTGTGCAATGGCGTTGCATGGCAGTTCTGTTACCGTCAAGTATCGCTAACCACAGTTTCGAGTATTCCCAACGAAACTCGTTACTGAGATTCGCGTACAATCCGTGATCCAGTAGCATTATTTCTGCTTGCGAATCTTTCTCTTTCACAAGGATGTTCCCGGGATGTGGGTCGGAGTGTACAAATCCGGAAATAAATATCATGTGGCTGTACAATCGTCCCAGTTTGGTGCTTACTTCCCACGGATTTATATTATGCTTTTGCATATATTGTAGATCGTTAACTTGTCCACCTTCTAGAAATTCCATTGTTAAAACGCGCGCGGACGTGTATTCCCAATATATCTTTGGAATTTTCAGCCATTCGTAGTGCGCGAACATGTTCTGCACCTTTTCGGCGTTTCTTCCTTCTCGACTGAAATCTAATTCCTGAGGAATGTTCTTCTTCGTTTCGTCCACGAGCCAGTCAAATTTGAAATCAGGGAAGATCAGCGACGTTATCTTAACCAGTCCGGACATTGTCTTTATATCTACGTAAGAGTTAGTCTTAACAGCACGATGTTGAACTTTCACAGCCACAACTTTGCCGTTCTTCAACGTGGCTTTATGAACTTGCGCGAGGCTAGCGGTACCCAATGGCTCGCTGTCTATACTCTCGAACATTTCATAAGGATCCTTCTTGAAATCCTCCTTAATCACCGTCAGTACGTCCTTAAACGAGGACTGCGGCGCGGAACTATGTAGAACTCGCAGTGTACTAACATATTCTTGCGGTAATAAATATTCTAATGCGCCGACATGTTGGCCGACCTTAACGTAAACACCTTTATTCTGGCAGCATAGTTCCAGAAGTTGCTCGGCGCCGTATTTGTGCACTTTTGATTTCAATTCGGCGTATTCCGGCGAACTTGTGTCTAAATTACTATTGTACAACTTGTGCTTGTAGCGACTTCCAATTATTAATACAGTAACAGCAGCACGTCCCAATCGCACAATACCAATTGCTCCTAAGTCATATTCGTTAGCTCTTAACGATGCTAGAGTACCTATGCTAATTACACCAACAGCTGTAGTCTTCAACAACTTTCTATACATACTCATTGTTAGTTCTTGAAAGTCTGCAAAGAGAAATGCACAATTACTTCACAGTGATGTGTATGGGATAGAATGGGTTGTGTTATCACGAACACGATCGTTTATGATAAATTGTACGTGAGAATAAAATGCATAGCTAACCTCAAAATCCATAGAATCAATTAAAATATACTCTCGCAACGTGTATGTGCATTTACATCCGACTGATTTTAGAAAAACATTTTCTGTATGGCAGTAATGCAAGTCTATTGAGTTAGGGGTATTTGAAGATTTTGAATATCGTGGAATAGCGAGTGAGATGAATTTCTTAAGAAGCGTCATAACCTTGTGCATTTGTAATATTACATCAGAATCAATCAGAATACAAATCTGTCAGAATCCTCAGAACCTTGACTATCTATACTGTGTACTGTTAGAACTTTCTCTTCCGCGTTAAAGAAAGTTAGGCGATCCTCGGACGAAGGCCATTCCTGAAATGAGATTTACTCTTACAGAAATCCAATGTCCATTCGAATTAGCGCGCATAAATACGTCGGTAATTTATTTAAATTTATTAAAGTGCACATGACTTTGAGAAAACTTATAACATCAATGATAGATTGTAACTGTAATGAAACTCAGCCTGTAACAACCAATTTCGAATTTATTATTTCACTTTGTTCAATTGTGATGAAATATATTGCACTCTGTCTCGGTTATTTGATATTCTTAAGGCAACAGTGAGCCGTAAGAAAGAGGAGAAGATCGCATGATATGTTATAAAAAAAAAAAAGAATGACTCGTTAAAATTTATTTCATAGCAAACAGATTTACATTTACACTTTAAACCTTGGAATTTTGTACGAGCTGAAATGCTGTTAAATTATTGCTCGTTCCGATGCATGTTGAATTATAGATTTCTGAAATAAAATTTCACGCATTTTTAAATAGATTCACCAGAGCGTATCAATTAAATGGCAGACATTTACCTTTAATATCGGTAATGCGTTTGTTAATTGTAAACCAAGGCTTCTGGCGAAAACCATTGGACTCGCCGTGCCCTTGTATAATCGATGAAGCGCTTCGATTGCAAACATCGTTGGGACATTGTGACACTGTCTCGCCGTTTCATATTTCTTTAAATACATAGTATCGCCCAGAAGAGCCCCATTTCCGACAGCGTTGTTAAGGGTTTGAACTAGAATCGTAATATCGCCAAAGCCCAAGTTTACTCCTAGTCCAGCTAAAGGATGAACTCGGTGAGCAGCATCTCTACGATTGAAGATTACGAATATATTTTACTTCTGTTAATTTAGGTTTTTCAGAACGATATATGTTTCCGTAATACAATTTTTTTCAATGTCATTACCCAACAAGTACTACGCCTGGCTTCATGTAATGAACGGAATGACCAAATCCTAAAGGAAATGCTGCTCGTGAATTTTCCTCGATTCGTGTTACGGACGGTTGCAATTGCTGCGCTCTTCCACTATGAAGGGATACCATTTGAAGCAATTGATCAACAGTCTTCATACAGTTCTCAACAAGGCCATTTTTTTCGTAAACTTTCCATAAAGCATCGTTTACAGAATCTACAAATTCTTCATCCGAAAGTTTCAAGAGCCTCTTTGCATCTTCGGTTTGTATCGACCACACAAGGGCGCTAAGATTATCCTTTAACTATAAATTTTGAGGAACACGTTGGTTAATTATTATAAAGGGAGAAACTTTTTGGTTTAAAGAAAAAGAGCGGAGAATACCGGAAGTAAGGCGATTGGTCCTGTGGGAAGAAATCTTTGCCAGGCAACAACATTCTCCGTTGGCTGCAATTTCATTAGTAGAAATATAGATATTAAGTTGAATTTCTTGATTATTTAATTTCTTACCTCGGATAATTCAAGATTAGCAACGATACCCATTTGACCATAGTCCCAGCTTACGTATTGTACGGACATCGCTTTCCGTACTTGAGAATTGATTCCATCTGCACCAACCTAACGGGTAAAGTGGAAAAATAGAACGTCTTTAGATATTGTTTTCTAGGAAACACTTTGTTCCGGAGACGTAGGTGTTTTATGAGAAGTGGGAGTTTGAAGAATAAATTTGGAGTACTGTGGTTAGAAATAACTTCAGTACCATTCTTGATCTCAGTGAAGGTAGTACTGTGTTTAACTGTATCTTTAATTGTAATTTTAGAACTGTTGTTAGAGAGATAAAGTAAAAACATTTGTGCGATACTCTAAAATACACATTGGCGATAATAATATATATATATATGTATGTATGTTACATAACATATTTACATACTCATACATATATACGTTTACAACTTTGTTAGTATTTTTCACGATATTATGTTTTCCTGTGGACATTCGTGTATATTATTTGTTTTCATTGAAAAAGTGATAGTACGTTTTTTCTTAAATCAGTGTACACCTGAAACATTAGCTTTATTTTGAGAATCATAATGTGCAATTAACTATAAATATGGTATGAGTCGTGCAAGCTGTTCAAGCTATTATATGTGGAAGAATTAAAGTATTCGAATCTGTCTACTTCTCGCATTCTAATTTTTAAGCTGCGTTAAAATTGTGGTTGAGACAAGGCATTTACGGATTGTGCTATAAAGTACAGGATAGTAAGAGCTAAATATAAATCACATCTGTTTTGTAAACATTACCAAACACATGTGCTTCAATATTCCATCGTGTATACAAAGAACGGAAATAGTCTAAGTGTTCCATTCGCAGGGTAAGCTCAGCAGTATACTGTCTTGTCTTTATAAAGACAAGTATTGCTCTCTAACACATGTTACCGGAAATACTTGCAAACACTGTTACGAGCAATAAATACATAGCTCGTTATAAATACACATTATTATTTGTTACAAGAGAAAGCAATAGGTGTTTACATCATGATTCCAACCTTTTATACTAATTGAAATTTAAGCTATGTCTATTGTTAATAAAACAAGTCTACTGGATAGACTATCTCAGCAGCGTATATTCCAGACAGAAGGAACGGTAATTAATACAAGGACACCTTCCATTGTTATTAATGACAAGGTCAGTAACGAGATTTACACAAAACATACATAAAGCTATCAGGAATATTTCATATATTATAGGAAAGTCCCGATGACGTAGTAATGAGCGATATGGAAGAATTCAGCATTTCATCGGAAGACGAGTCTGAATCGGCTGTGTGTCACATACGGCACAAACTTATGACACAACAACCATGGAGCAAAGAAGAAATTTGGAGTTCTCTTGCTAATCTCCCCGCTGGAGAAATTATTCTTTCCACTCTATCAAATCTTTGCAACGATGATTTGCAAAAGGTTTTAGATGAGCTCACAAATGTACCGTTAAATCAAGATACAGCGAAAGATAATAAATCAACGTCAACATTCACAAATGGGTACATTGTACAATGTTGCGATATAATATATATAATAACATATATTAACGCGTCTTATTACTACAGATATAAAGGAAAAGTTTCCCTGGGAATCGTAAACGAACCTACTGCTACTGACACACTTATTCAATTACTATCAAATTGGCCACATTCGTGTCTTTTAGTTTCTAGTTGGATGGGCTACTTAGAAATAGTTAAAGCACTGTTAAATAAAAATTTGCATGTGTCGTGCAAAGACGACAAGGGCAGGTATAACACTACATTAATCAACCTGATTGTAAGTACTATTAGCTCATTATCAAACACATTAATTTCCATTGTTAGAACACCACTGCACCTAGCAGCTTGCACGGCTTCTGTCAAAGTTTTAGAAGAATTATTGAAACACGGGTCGGACCCCAATGAATGGGATTACGATTGCAAATATACAGCGCTACATTGTGCCGCCGCAATGGGAAATCTTAATTGCATGCAATGTTTACTGGCAGCAGGCGCGGATGTCAATGCTGGGTTATCGGAAAGAAGTCCCTTACATTACGCCGTGTTAAGCAACGCTGCAGATTGTGTTGATGTATTACTAAGAGCAGGAGCGTGCCCTAATAATCCACAGGTAAGTCTACTTAAGATGATAAAATATACTTCGCCTGATTCAGTTCTAAATTTAAACAAGCCCATATTAGGTCTACACAGAAACGCCATTGCATGTCGCTGCTGGTTTGGGATCTGTAGCTTGCACAAAACTTCTCTTATCTCACGGAGCAGATGTGAGAGTGCAATTTGGATCGGCAAGATCTACTCCGTTACATTTAGCTGCAGAGGAGGGTAGCGCAGAATGTACGAAATTGTTGTTAAGTGCCGGTGCACCTTGGGAAGCGAAGAATGCTAGAGGACAAACAGCAATGCATTTGGCAGCGTTGGCTCAGTCGGCGGAAACTTTGGATGTACTTATAACGACCGGAGCGCGAATAAATGTGGAGGACAACGATGGTCGTACACCTTTACACGCAGCAGTAGCAAAGGCGTTAAGAGGATCCGAGTTAGTCCGTATCTTAATGAAGGTTTGCAACTTTACGTAAGAATTTTATCGGACTACTTACTACAAAGGTTGCATATTTATGACTCTTTATTTTAAGGCAGGCGCCTCGGTAAACAAAGCTGACAAATTTGGTTATACGCCGTTGCACATTGCGGCATTAAATGAGAGCTCGTCTACTGTTATGTTATTATTGTCAAAGGGAGCTGATCTGACCGCCAAAACGAAAGGTGGTGTATCTGCACTCAGTTTCATCGTACGCAGAACACCGGATGTATTACCCCATTTTGTCGCGCGACTAGATCAAGCTATTTCTTTACACGATCACGAATTAGGTGATGTCGACTGCGAATTAAGACTGGACTTTAGGCCTCTTCTACCAGGTGGTAGGGGAGAGACGGACTTATTATTATGTCTCGTAGAAGTTGGACAGAGGTACATTTTAAAGCATCCACTCTGCGAGAGCTTCCTTTACTTGAAGTGGTTGAGGATTCGCAAATTCTTTTTGCTCAGTTTAATATTTCACTCTATCTTTGTAACATTCTTCACGGGATATATAGGAGTTACGTACTTGTGGAATATGGAGAAATTGAGCAAATTGCTCGCATGGCCCGTATTTAGTTTTACATTCATACACGCTTGTAAGGAAATGTTTCAAATTGCACACGGGGTGTTGAATTATATAAAACGGTGGGAAAATTGGCTTCAATGGGGCGTGATCTTTTTAACCGCCATAGTGCTGATTAAGCCGGTCAGTAATTGGCAATATCATTTTGCAGCTTTAGGCATTTTATTAATTTGGATTGAATTAATGATAGTCGTCGGAAGATTTCCAATGTTTGGCCTCTATATTCAAATGTTTACTCAAGTGTCAATAAACTTCTTTAAATTTCTTGGCGCTTATATGTGCCTTATAATAGGATTCTCTTTAGGATTCACAGTATTACACAAAAGCTACAAATCTTTCACCAATCCTTTAGTGGGTCTGTTGAAAACAATCATCATGATGTCCGGCGAACTAGAGTTCGAGGATGTATTTTTTGACGAAGTGGCGCCAATTTTATATTCCGGCACTGCTCATTTGATGTTATTAAGCTTTGTTATTCTAGTGACGATAATCTTAACGAATTTGATGGTAGGTCTTGCCGTGTCAGATATACAAGAACTACGAAGATGCGCGGGACTAGATAGATTGGTAAGGCAGGCAGAGTTAGTTTCACACGTTGAAAGTATGTTATTCTCTAGGCTGTTGGACTATGCGCCAAAAAACATAATGAGAGCATGTAGAAAGGGTGCACTGCTTTTACATCCTCCGTATCATTGTGCATTACACGTTCGGCCAAATGATCCACGAGAAAAGCGCTTACCAAGTGAGTTAATAAAAGCTGTGTACAGATTAGTAAGTGAAAAGAAAACTCGCGGGACAATGCTATACGCTAAGAATATTTCGAAGAAGGGTACCAAAGACATAGCATCAACCAAAGCTAAGTTAAGCAGACTCTATAGTACAGCGTCCACAAGTGACCACAGTCAACTATTACTGAACGAGTTAGCAAATGAGTTAAAACGATGTTTGTACAAAGTTAATACACATTTAGATAGTCTAATAACAAAGGTGGAAAACATATCTGCGGAGGAAGGTACATCCATGCATTTATAAGTTATGAGAAGATTTAATATATTTTTGTATCCTCGTGTGAAGCTTGAATGTTAAATATATACGTCAGTTATGTTTTGTACTTACCAGTAATTGTGCCTTATATCTCTCTCCAGTATGTAACGTTATCTCCACTCGTTCCTCCGTTGTACGTGGTAAATTAATAGTTTTAATCTTTGCATTATTTATCACATTCACATTAGACTTTTCGGATAGCTCCTTATTAACTGCGCTCAGTATCAAATCATTTTCAATTATATATGCTAGATCTACTGACAAATCGTCATCGTTGAATGTAATCATTGCATCGGAGCATGCATCCCATACCTACTAAAAATATTACCATTACGCTTGAACCTGATTTTGAAAATCCTCATACATGTTAGGAGATTGTAGCGTGTATTATTTTAATGCATAATTTATCGTTTACGCCTGTGCTCCGCAACCGCTATGCCACGATGATTTACATAGAGCTACTTCATTGTGTTTTTTTATCAAATAAAAACATATGCGTATTATCGTAATTTATGCATTCGCAAGGTTTTACTTGTGGTGTGCCGCGGAAATATCGAAAAGATGTTCTTGTGCCGTGGAAGATGAAAGGTTGCAGAGCACTGATCTACCTTATGGTGAGATTCGTTAATTCTAGGCAGTTATTGTACGCAACTATATATATATATAAATTCCACATATGGAAGTATTACTTATCAACAAACTCTTCTTAATTACATTATATTTAATAAAGTACCTGTATTTTTTTCACAGGGCAAAATCGTACGGCTTCTATATGTTGCCACGCACCTATACTAGAAAGTAAGTTGCGTGACTGCGGATTTACAGCGATCACACGATTGGAATATTTATCGCCGGGTTGATAGTGATGTTTGCTACTTGCTTCTAATAAAAGAATCTTTTTCGATTGTAGCTTTCTACTATTGGCTGTGATTTATCCAACATAAAAAGTAAAGCTTATGTTAAACACATTTAAATGTCATGATTCGAACATATATCAATTTCAAATGCATCTTATCGTAAGTACTTTACAAATGCATACAATTTAACAACACAAATACGATCTAACAAGGGAATCGCACGAACTGACTTAGCACAGATTTTAATGCGATATGGCGCAATCGATAGGTCTTGGATAGTAAGAGAATGCCTTAACAGGTTTTTCTCATAGATGTCTCGTTCGGAGATATGAAATATATACAGAGTAGGCCATCGTAGTCTATTCACTGAAATATCTCATAAAATGACTCTTCACGATCAAACCAATGGTACGATCGATGGTACAACCAATGGTGGCAATCTTACGGCTCCCTCGAAATAACGTAACTTGTATCTGGAACTTTATATTTAAAACTTATGAAATCTGAGATACTTCGGTGAACAGATTATAATGGTCTACGCCTACTCCGATGCGTTCTGCGTATATTGCATATCTCCGAAACGAGATATCTCCGAGACAAAATCCGTTATAGGATTTTGTTACTGGTCAAGACCTATCGATTGTACCGTATCGCATGAAAGATCGACGCTAGGTCAATTCGTACGCTCTCCTTGTAAGAAATGTTACATTACTGACTCTGACATATTGAAAATAAAAACAGATCTAACCTATTGCACAAGCCAGTGTTGTACCAATTAAACCACCACCTGTGATAATAATGTCATAGTTTTCATGGTGGTCCTCGATTCCCGAGTGTTGCATCCGTGTAACTACCGCATATGGTATAACGTGTCTGCATCTTTGTGAGGCAGATCTTAACATTCCAGATGACAATACCTTCGCAAGTGCGGCCATTTTTCATTTCGTGTTTGGCTTTGACATATGCATGAATGCGTACGTGCACAGCCACGTGTGGTCACGTTTTGTATGCATTTATGTCATTTCCACTGGGATGTCAACTCAAGATCTCTGTCAGTGTGTTCTAACTGTAAGTATTACATACATTTACACATTGCAGATAATTTGTAAGGACTAATTTGTTAGGTTAATGCATTTATACAATCGAATGTGAAAAGATTCTCTGTGGAATCGTTTGCATCGTGTTTATTCAATTTTGAATTTGGCATAAGTATGTTAATATTTGTTATTTGTTATCGGTATAATTTTAAGTGCATAGAAGTGTAATGCACGGAGCATTGAAAGAATCGTATGTTTTCACTGTAATCGTATCGTTTACTGTCAAAAGAGAAGCTTTTACAGAATATAACAGGCGCGTGACTAACACATTGGAGAAATAAATTTAACAGTCCTTCGTGTTCCAAGTATTCTCCGTAACATCACCACAAACTCACGTTCACCATGGCAATGAGCAGAATGCCCCGAGCCCGAGGTTACATTGATCTTTTCAAGTTTGCCAAGTACCGACGCATCTGAAATCGTCCGATAGTACAAAGGTAAGAAGGTTCATTAAACCGTGTATTTATTTCGTTATAAAATCTACGAACATTTGTCAATAATAATTACAATTGTAGCTTTATCTCGATGTACGATTAATTTCTACTTTTGTTTAGATAGATATTCTATCATCGAATTTAATTTAATACGCTCGTCAATCTGAAGGAAAAGAAGAAGGAGGAGGAAGAGAAAGAGAGAGAACGAGAAAGATAACGATAACGAAAATAATCAGGTAATCGTCTATCGAAACGTGTGAATAGTTCAATGATATTGCAAGTGGGATGTTTTGACCGTTAATCGATGCTTTGGACTGTACTCTCGCGTGTACTTTAGTACTGCTTTACAAACATGTGTTGAGATAAACATGCATACGTAGCATACAGAGTGTCTCAGAAACGTTGGGACACCTAAATATCTCGGAAAATATAAGTTTTACAGAAAAGTGTTTCAGACAAAAGTTATATGGTTTAGAAATATCTATTTACTGATTTTGTCAGTTTGACCTTGGGTGTCGTCGCCAAGGTCAGATCAAGGCCACATCAGTTTTTTTTTTACATGGAACACCCTGGAGTTCTCTCGCAATGCGAATAGTAAAGCGCTATTTGATATTTACCAAAATTTAAACCGAGAAACAATTTTTAACAATTTTTTTCATTCTCTTGCAATGAAATTAAATCATTTATAACGTTTTATAAATTTATTTCGGGATAGAGCTCTCTCACAGTGCGAATAGTAAGGCGCCATTTGATATTTACAAAAATTTAAATAGAGAAACAATTTTTTTAATTCTCGCAATGAAATTAAACCATTTGTAACGTTTTATAAATTTATTTTGAGGCAGAGTTCACTCGCAATGCGAACAGTAAGGCGCTATTCGATGCACAACAATATATCGTCGCTGGCACTTTTTACAAGTGTTGCAAAAGACGATATATTGTTGTCTGGCACTAAAAGCGCTAAAGTACGGGTGAGAGTACGGACCATTGTATTTAAAAAGCAAACTTCCATCGATGTAAACTGATAACTTTCCCTTTCCTTGTTTATAGGTGCTCGTGATCGTCAGCATGGCGAAACATAGAGGAACATCCTTTATTAATTCCTGCGTAAAGGTACCAGTGGATCCTTATAACAGACAACCGACACCTTTGTACGAGCGAGTGCAGGAGCCAAAAAAGAAGTTTCACTCTTTTACCAATGGCCGATACAAAGCAGATCGAAAATCGAGGGAGCAGGTACCATTCGGGGAGACACAGTCGTCGTCGACCTCAGAAACTTTGGAAAGTCTCTTGGACTTTTTGGAAAGCATACCGGATTACGGACAAGTCAATCATCTGTCTACGGAACAGTTTAAGGAAAAGGTCGATTATTTAAAAAGGAAGCAGCGGCTCTTTAAAAAGGACTCGATAGAATCCATCGAGAGCCACCACAAGGATAACTCTTTTAGAGGAGGAACCGTGGAAAACGATCGGTATTTGAAGACGAGAGAAGGGAGTAATATTAACGATCTTACTCTCAGTGGAAAGAAATGTTACTTCGAGGAATCGAGAACAAGTAGTCCAGCGGTTTATCCTTGCAGCAGCTTTGTCGGTCTTGCTGCGGATCAAGATCTCCTTACGTATAGGTGACGCAGATATTGTTAAAGGTTTGATTTCGCTTGTCAGCACCGCCGTTATCGCAATATTCGCAAATACATTTTGCATGCTACACAGAGCACATCCTACCGAACATTGTTTCCGTGGACTATGATAGACTCCCTCGGAACTTTGTGGAGTTGCATATTCTTTACGGAAAATACGTGTATGTATAATTGTGCATATATAATTTACTATATAGAAAGTAATAAGTAAAGAAAGTAATAAGATAATAATTTAGATATACAAAGAAACCAACAATTTAGTGTTCCACTGTATATTTTGGTTGATAACCAGATAGAAAAAGAGCATGCAGAATTTATAAACTAGCCGTGTAATATTTAGCAGTTGTTATTGTTCGTGTCACTTCCCACAGATGTAAGAATAGAGACAAAGAAACAAAGACGATTCGCAACGAAGCGATACATTCAGATGCTAAAAGTTCAAATGTCTGGGACGACGAGAAGAGCGACGAGAACGTTGGCAGTGATATTACGGATAATGCGGAAACAAGAAGTCTACCATCGGAGAGCTCGAAACAGTGGCATCCGACTGTACCAAAACCGTTTAGCTTTACGTTGAGGTACATGTAGTCTTCATATTAGATACGAGATCTGTATATCTATAGTGGACGAGTCTCTTCCAAGAAATGCAGTACCTTCGTCGATGTAAACGATTGAGTATAGCTCTACGTTGCACACTTTAATATATTTCTCAGAGAGGAAGCGGAAAAGTATATGACTCTTACCGAATTGGAGGCGGCCAAGTTCACGAAACAGGAAAAAAATCGAAGGTCCACTTCTAAGAAACGACGTACCCGAGAAATTCCTCTCACATCGAAAATTCCACTTTATGATAGACTAATGGCAGAGAAAGAAGAAAGGTCATGTCATTGGATTCTTAAACTGTAAACGCTATGCTTCATGATTCGTAACGCGTTTCGTATCGACTTCACGTTAAATTTATAACAAGTTATATTATTACGTATACATACATCAAATTTTGTTAATCAGTTTTTCAATTCGAATTACGTTCAGAGGTAGTAGGAGAGAAATATTTTACAAGAAAAATTCTGTGTACCTCATATCGATGATCAATTTATTGATAGGAGTCGAATGATTCGCGAGGAGAGTGCATTAAATTTAATGTCGCAAGTTCGACCATTTAAATTGGAATGCGATCGAAGAGCATGGAGATTTTTGACGCGATCGAGCCCTGAAGTTAGAAGTAAAATGGCTTACTCTAGTGGAAGATTCAAAGCAAAACCAGTACCGAAGAATCTGTTTGGCACCCAAATATACGATCGTATGATCGAAGATGAATATTACAGGTGAGCACGTATATCGTATATCGTAATATTTTGTAAGTGCACCGTCAAAATCACAGAATACTTTGCATCCCAAAAATGAAGGGATACCATGTTTCAAGTTCTTTGTCCTTTATGTATAAGTGCATTTATGCGCAGACAATTAACAAAGAAAGTGCGGGCTGCTGAATTGATGAAATCATCTTCTTTACCTCCATCGATGGCAAGACGAGAGCGTGCAAAGTTGGCCAATACGCTCTTGCAAGACGCATCCAAGGATACTGCTACAGCTGGTAGTATTGAAGAGCGCGAAAACTGTCTGTGCATAACTCCCTTACCGTTGGAAAAATCCAGATCTACATTGTCGAACATATCCTCGAGGGGAAATAATTTGGCGGCGGTGCTCAGATGTCAGGCGTCGAGGTATCCTTAAAACTATTCGCAATATACATATGGACCGTTTATCTTGAAAGCGGTGTAAGTCGGTTTTTTAAAAAAAATGAGACATCACACAATTTGTCATTAATTCAGTGTAACCTTCTTCTTTACAACTGATTAATTTATTTTTTAAAAATGGGCTTATGCTGCTTTCAAAATAAACGGTCCATGTACAGAGTGTGTACCATTTTAAATAATGCACATAAATATCAGCGCATTAAATAAAAAAATGTTTTAAACAAAAATTGTATGGTTTCAAGGTTGACATAAAGTGATGTCATTGATTTGATCTTGGACAGTCATTTCCTCAAAATTTCTTGGCTCTGTACCAGATCAACGTATTATCATTTTCTCCAATGAACTGTCTCTACTATGCCATTTAATTCGCAGAATAAAATTTTATCTCTTTTTTTCAGGGAGAGACTGGAGAACCAAATAAGAGAACACATGGAGGAAAGAAGGAGAGAGCAAGCCATTAAGATAAAGCAAAGCCTACTTAGTAGTAGACCCGCGTGGAGGGCTTTAAGATCCGCGGCAAGGTCTGATGTTCGAGACACAAAGAATCCATAAATTTAATTTGTAATATCCTTGCCGTGTCGTTAGCTCGGTTCTTGCATACTCTCCACGTTGTTAAGTTATTCTTTCCACATGTTTACATTAGGCATGACCATGAGAGGGATCTTGACATACGAACTTCCATGCGCCGGGAGGAGGCTCGTGAGCAAGCAGAACGACATCGTATTCAAATGGAAATAATGTTGGATAGAGTAACCCAAATACCCGCACTCTTCGAACGCCACTCTCAGGTAATGGAAAATATTACACGATACGTGATGGGATTCAATCAAGATTGGCATTAAATAACGAAATTCACGAAATTTATTGGTCTTTCGTTGTAAGACAAGCGCTTAACTTAAGTTATTTTACGATTGTTTAGAATTATAAGTCCATGTCCAAGATGCAGACCAAATATTGCACGAAAAATCTTAATCGAAGGTGGAAGAAATTGAAGCGACAGAATTCAGGAAGCATTGATTCGTGTGCAAGTTACGGCAGTGCATCGAGGCCTAATTCGGGTTCACGGACCAGCTCTTCCGGTAACTTAACGTCACAAAGTCAATCGACAAAGTCGTCGGAATCAAGATCGTCCGAGAAGTCTGTTAATAGATTCGAGCCTAGGATGGATAAAAAAAAAGGTGATCGTGGGCCGTTGAAAGTTTCTATAAAGGAAACTGCAGAATTGATCGAGGATCATGTCGTAGAAGATGATAGATCGTTCAGTGATCATATTATTAGTGATCGTATCATCGGTCATGATGATCTGGATCTGATACGGACCAATCGACAGAATATTAATTAATTAACGATGTAATTCTTAATTTGTGGCATCGTTGATGTTAAGATTTAAGAAATGGAAGTCTGAGCAATCAGGTTTTTCAATATAATTACTTACATTCTGTTGGAAGATAAACTATTGTGCCGACAGTGATGCTATCTATTCGTCTAATTTATGAGCTTGTATTCTTAAGAAATGGAAACTACATTACACATATGCAAAAAACCTGCACTTACGTATAGATATATACTCGTACGTGTATCAAAAGGCGCATACATAATTATACATATGCATATAGTCTTCTAATGAGAGGACAAATGAAAAGAATTTTCTCTTGCATACCTCCATGTGTACACCATTAAATATTATATGGATGACTTACATAAAGTAGATACGAAGAATAATGAAAATCTCTTTTTACTCGATGATTTGTATAAGTTAACGAGTACTTGAGCAAGTATTTAAGAGCATGGTAATATGCAAGTAGATACACTAATCACAGCTACGTAGTAACTTGTTACATCGTATGGAATGAACATTTTTTTTTGTGGGATCATTCTCCCTGTGCTAATCCCTGATTGTGTCTAAAATCCAGTCCATGTAGTACACAACATTGGTATAAACACCTGGGAAGCCTTCTGTGCCGCAGTTCCTAAGACCAAAGCTAACAATACCATACTGAACGTATCGTAGGTTCCTGTTATATGGTACTGGAACTTGTAGAGGGCCACCACTATCGCCTGGGCAAGAATCCACACTCCTATTTCCACCGGCGCATATTTGCTTGTGCCAGATTGGTGCATGAGCTTTGTAGATGTCTTTGCACGCTTCGTTATTTATTTGCGATAGTTGAACTTGCAGTAGGTCCTCGCTCTGTCGACCAGTTTCCGTTGAACCCCAACCGGTGACTGTTACTTTCTGAAGAGGATAAATGTTACAAGGAGAGGTGATTAACAATTAATTTATGATGTACATCTGGATTGTTTTTTAAAATGCATGAATTCGTGCACTTATATCCATTGTAAAGTGCATTACACCCAATTGTGTTTCTACACGATTTTGATGTAACATAAATTAAAAAACAAATTTAATTCGATATATAAATTGTGTTATATCAAAATAAGTCGTGTAAAAGGAGAATTAAATTTTTGCTTCTAATTCGTGTTAAATCGAAATCGTGCAAAAGAAGTTTGTGTAGAAACAAGATTGAGTGTAACCCTTTGGAGCACGGTGGTTTTAAAATTGTGTTTCACTTTTTTGATGCGCGGATAAGCACGATGAGACATTTTTTAATCTACCTTGAAATATTCCAATACCTAAATGCTCATAGGTTTTCTATGCAGCATGGGTCTATTTTATTTTTTAAAATCTTGTGCTCCAAAACAGGATGGCATTAAAATTGTGTCCCAATTTTTTGATGCACAGATAATCTACGTTTTTTAATCTACCTTGAAATATTCCAATAGCTAAATGCATGGGTCTATTTTTTATTTTCTAAAACCTCGTGTTCCAAAGATTTAAGGTAGAAATTTACCTGTGTCGGCCTTAAGGATCTAAATTCTGGACGAGCAGGTAGGCAGATAGGCTTAACACTGGCCGGTCTAAAGTCTGCATTACCGTTCAGCCTTATCAGTCCAATATCGTTTTGCAATTTCGTCCTCGAGTAGCTCGGATGATGATGTACACTCTCGACAGGGAAATCTTGATATCTTTCAGCGCACACGAGTTCCAATTCGCTCTCACCTTTTTCGCAGTCGCGTTCAGTGGCGAGATTATGCTCTCCGATGCGCACTCCTAGTAAAGTGAGGCCTGTCGAGAAGTAGAACGATGCAAAGATAATTACTGTGAGTAAAAGGCACGCTTACTGAAAATTAAACTAGAACGAAAAAACGAAATTCGACCTGATGAAATGTTTGTCGATCTTCAAAGATATGGATTGTTTATTCCTAAAGTGGTGCAAGTCGATTTTTAAAAAAAAATCAAATGTCACATAATTTCTGATTAACTTAGTGTAAACTTTTTATTTATAACTAGTTATTTTTTTTGTTTTAGAAATGAACTTACACCACTTTCAAAATAAACGGTTCATAAGTATATAGACATAGGGACCGTTTATTTTGAAGCCGATTTTTTAAAAAAAATCGGATGTCACATAATTTCTGATTAACTTAGTGTAAACTTTTGATTTATAACTAGTTAATTTTTTTTTTTTTTTTCAACGAACTTACACCACTTTCAAAATAAACGCTCCATATTAGAATCGCGCGCTTTTAACACCAGATTTACGAAACTTCCCCTTATAAGCTGCACAATCTCCCAATTTGAATCCATCGAATACACGGATATCCGTAAACCTAGTGTCAATATACACGAACAAGTTATTTAAAAAACTATCCATCCTACCAATCCTGCGCTCTAAAAAAGCACACAGTTATTAAATGTGAAAAAAATTCGCAAGACTGGTATTGTCCTTCCGGTTCTTTGTGCAAGAGGATATAGAATCCGCCTTCTTTGTACTTTTTAGCCACAGTTAGCGATTGTCACCGACGTTGAGCCGTAGAGCGACATCGGAAACCGCGATAAAGCACTATTACACTCTTGCATTATTGTATTTCCACTTGGAATCGTTATTATCGTCGAGAATGCTAGAGAAAGGCCTGGTCCTTTCCGGGAAAGTACTATTTCTGGTCCAGGATTACTCTGATAATTCCAACCGCGATGATGTCACGAGATGATGACCGTGGTGAGATACCTCGTGTGGAGAACAGTGTGATATCGTTATCAGATTGTCACGTCCTGCCACTGTGCATTATAACGGAGCAGGGTCGGTTTTAGCAATAATTTAGCAACCGGATAAGATTATCGTGTGGTGTCTCTTCAAATTCAAGTTGATGAACAGGAGTGGAGAAAAATCCGAGAAAAATTTTGATGAACAGGAGAGGAGAAAAATTCGAAAAAAATTTTGATGAGCAGGGGAGAAAAAGCCGAAAAAAAATTTTGATGAGAAGAGGAGAAAAATTCGAAAAAAAATTTTGATGAGAAGAGGAGAAAAATTTGAAAAAAATTTGATGAGCAAGGGAAGAAAAACTCGAAAAAAAATTTGATGAGCAAGGGAAGAAAAACCGAGAAAAATTTTAACACTAGATTGACCGAACATTTTTTATTATATAAACACGATTTCACATTTGAACATTTGTCAAATTGACTGGTTTCGGTGAATCTAGTGTTAATGAACAGGGAAGAAAAACCGGAAAAAAATTTTGATAAGTAGGGGAGAAAAATCCAACAAAAATTTGGACGAGCAGGAGAGAAAAACCGGAAAAAAATTTGATGAGCAAAGGAGAAAAATCCGAAAAAAATGTTAATGAACAGGGGAAGAAAGATCCGAAAAAAATGTTGATGAGCAGGGGAGAAAAATTGAAAAAAATTTTAATGAACAGGGGAGGGGCAGTGATTCAAAAAACTTTTGATTTCCTGGAACAGAATACTTCAATTACTAGGCAAGGGAGGAACCCTTGGAAAATGTTTCAAATTTCCAGATTTCGTTAACATTAGGTTTACAGAACTTTTCTTATAAACTTAATTCTCCGTTAAATTGATGGGTTTCCGAAAACGTAGTGTCAACACATTGCGGACCAGATATTTTTTATTGCTACCTGTACTTAGTGGTGACGTACTTTTTGCGTGAAATTAACAAAATCTCGTAACTGTTACCACTTGTCATTGTGGTTATAAAATCGCAATTGGCTGAAAAATGTGTTAATAAAGTACTTCTGCCTTTTGGGAAATGATGGATGGAGGCTACAGATCTGGCGCCTGCACTGAGAGAAAAGTATATGATATATCTAACTATAATGGCATAGTAACAAAATTATAATTGGAAATATCGTATTTATGGTAAATGTTACTATAATGTCGGTAATAATTACGATAGAGGCATAGTATAAGCAACTGTATTATCTTTTTACCCAAAATGATGGTTATTTCAATTAAAAATATAGTACGATTGAAAATATATAATGGTAAGAAAAGTAACTATTTTATATAGTTAATATTACCAGAATATTTCATACATAGTGATTGAACTAACTATATTCATTATACATATGGTAACAAGAACAAAGACCATTTGCATAAACCGTTCATTCTACTATATTTTCTATGGTTAAGTGAACTATAAAAATATGTTTTACGCCAAATTTAACTATAAAATATAGTGAGATTATAGTAAACCCAATAATTTTTCTCTCTCAGTGTGAGGATCCTATCCTATCCCTAAAGACAGTCGGTACTCTACCGAAACAATGATAAATTTACGTACCAGGAGGTAATTGTGTAATGCAATGCGCCGCTGTGAGGACGTATCTCTTGGTGATGATCGAGCCACCGCATCGAAACTCAGGTTCAGGCTTGCCGACGTTGTAACCGACCAGTGCCATCCATGGATAGTCGAAAATGCCGGTCTTGTTACCACCGATGATTCTTCCACGTGTCACTGGTCCGCAGATGCTCCAGTCCAGAAGAGATAAGTTCGGATGGTTCTCGACATTCGGTGGATCCGTCGCCACAGTTGGCTGGTCGTCCGGGATAGATAGAGGCACCTGGAATTTGCTTTTTTTGAGAAAGGACATGATTTTGGTGATGTTCTACGCGTGTTATTAATCTCTTTTAGATATTCAATGTACATTGACATTAGACATTCACTTTTGTTGTCGTGGAATATTTAAAACGAGGTTCTCGACATTCGGTGGATCTGCCACCACAGATATTCAATGTACATTGACATTAGATATTCACTTTTGTTGTGGAATATTTAAAAAGAGGTTCTCGACATTAGTCAATCTCCTTTAGATATGCAATTCACTTTTATTGTCGTGGAATATTTAAAAAGAGGTTCTCGACATTAGTCTATCTCCTTTAGATATGCAATTCAGTTTTATTATCGTGGAATATTTAAAAAGATGTTCTGGACATTCGATGGATCTGCCACCACAGTTGGCTGGTCGTCTGGTATAGATTGAATCATCTGGAATTTGGTTTTTTTGAGAAAGGACATGATTTTGGTGATGTTCTACGCGTGTTATTAATCTCCTTTAGATATTCAATGTATATTCACATTAGACATTCACTTTTATTGTTGTGGAATATTTAAAAAGAGGTTCTCGACATTAGTCAATCTCCTTTAGATATGCAATTCACTTTTATTATCGTGGAATATTTAAAAGGAGGTTCTGGACATTCGATGGATCTGCCACCACAGGTGGTTTGTCGTCCGGGATAGATTGAGTGACCTCGAATTTGCTTTTTTGAGAAAGGACATGATTTTGGTGATGTTCTACGCGTGTTATTAATCTCCTTTAGATATTCAATGTACATTGACATTAAACATTCACCTTTGTTGTCGTGGAATATTTAAAAAGAGGTTCTCGACATTAGTCAATCTCCGTTAGATATGCAATTCACTTTTATTGTCGTGGAACATTTAAAAAGAGAATCACACTGGTAGAGAGAATCGGACATCATCGAGAGAGGATTGGCTCCACACCGTAATTTCTGGGGATATGGATAGAATGAAGGTGTGCAGTCGGATGGTTCTATGTTGATCGTGTAATTAATATTGTGTGCTCGTGTGCACTGAACCGAACAATGTTATTAAACGTATTCCACGTGTTTAATAAGGATCGATGATCATGGCACGAAGAGGAAAACCGCATAAATCGTATTAGTCTGTGTCTATAGTATAACTCGTACACTCATGCGAATGTTAGTAGTTCAGGCGCGCTATTTTGAAGGTGATGTAAGTTCATTCTTTTTTTTAAAAATGGGGTCACATAATTTGTGATTAGTTTAGTGTAAAGTTTTTATATATAGCTAGTTCATTTTTTCCAAATGCACTTACACCATTTTCAAAATAGACAGTGCAATTAATACCGTGCAGAGTACGTCGTATGTAAAGAATTCGTTTCGAATTAAGCTTGAAAGATAGAATAAAGCATATAGCCATACGGACCGTCTATTTTGAAAGTGATGTAAGTCGATTTAAAAAAAAAAAAAAATGCCATGTCACATAATCTCTGATGAAAGTTTAGTATAAACTTTTCATTTTAACTAGTTAATTTTTTTTTTTTAATGCATTTACACCATTTTCAAAATAGACAATGCAAATAATACCGTGCAGAGTACGTAGTATGTAAAGAATTCGTTTCGAATTATACTGAAAAGATAGAATAGAGTATTTCGTACCTGTGTCTCGCAGCAGACCATAGGATCATTCGCCTCGAATCCGCATTGAGAGTCTTTGAGAAATTGTAAAACGTTTTGGGGCAACGGCCTGGGTTGCCTGAGGATGTTTATCAATGCCTGGCAATTACGTATGTTGATACACGTACCTGCTCTATTATTAGGCGTCGTGCATTGTGTCTCTGCAACATAATTCTCATTATCGTTCGAATCTTTAACACTCAGCGCACGTCTAGGACCCACAAATCTCGAAGAGGATTTAAAATAGACACCATTTTAGAAAAGTTAATGTCCAAAGATAATTAAGAACAAAATCTTGGTGTTCGTGGATATATGATTCTCACATTTAGATTCACGGAAACGCGTCAATTCGATTCGTTTAAACGAGAAACCGTGTTTACAGACAAACATCTCGTAAATCTACTGTTAATACATGTAGAAGACACGAGAAAACAAATATCACGATAAATATGTTTACTACGCACTTGAATCTCTTTTGTGTATTATCCTTTACACGTGTACACATGAATTATTTTACAAACCGTGCTCGATGCATGAACTGTTTATTTTGAAAGTGGTGTAGGTCGATTTTTTTAAAAAAATGAGATATCACATAATTTGTGATTAGATTAGTGTCAACTTCTTATTTATAGCTAGTCATTTTTTTTCTTTAATTATGGATTTACCCACTTTCACAACAGACAGTCCGTATATCTATATACAGGGTGGGGCAGTAACGTTGATCAGCTTGAATATTTCCGCTATTTTTCGAGATATGACAAAAATGTTATAACGAAAGTTGTACGGTATCAAGGGGACTATAAGATACTAGTAATAATTTTTTTATAAGTGGAGGCGCGTCCGAGATTTCAAGGTCACCTCCATTTTTTTAAATGGAATGCTGTACTTTTTTATCCGTAGTGCATTAGCGGATGTTTAGACTAGTACAACGACCTATAATAAAAGGTCATTCGGCATTAAATAAAGCAGTAAAACAATTATTCTTACGTCATAAGAAGTGCTCGAAGTGATGTCCGTTTACATCAATGCAACATTGCAATCGGTGAATTCCTGACGCACGTACACTTCTTATCACCTCTGGACCGATTGTCGCACATGCTGCAATAACTCGTTGCTTTACATTGTTCGGTGTGGTCGGCATGTCCTGCTATACAATCTCCTTGTATTCGCTATGTTACAGTAAGAAATGTAAAGTGGAAGTGCCGACCACACCGGAAAATATGAAGCAACGAGTTATTGCAGCATGTGCGACAATCGGTCCAGAGGTGATAAGAAGTGTACGTGCGTCAGGAATTTACCGATTGCAATGTTGCATTGATGTAAACGGACATCACTTCGAGCACTTCTTATGACGTAAGAATAATTGTTTTACTGCTTTATTTAATGCCGAATGACCTTTTATTATAGGTCGTTGTACTAGTCTAAACATCCGCTAATGCACTACGGATAAAAAAGTACAGCATTCCATTTAAAAAAATGGAGGTGACCTTGAAATCTCCGACGCGCGTCCACTTATAAAAAAATTATTACTAGTATCTTGTAGTCCTCTTGATACCGTACAACTTACGTTATAACATTTTTGTCATATCTCGAAAAATAGCGGAAATATTCAAGCTGATCAACGTTACTGCCCCACCCTGTATATGGACCATTTATTTTGAAAGTGATGAAGTCCGTTTAAAAAAAAAGTGAGATGTCACATAATTTGTGATTAGATTAGCGTCAACTTCTTATTTACAGCTAATACTTATTTTTTTTTTTTAATAATGGATTTACCCACTTTCAAAGTACACGGTCCGCATGTCTATATATATGAACCGTTCAGTGTACAAATCGATTAACTCCATAAATTATGTTTCGAATATAAAAAGTATGAACTTAAATAAGTGCTTCGATGCTTAAATTTATGAAAAATGCAAAAAGTGGAGTTAATCGATTATCGTCAAGCGAGCGGCTCATATATGGATCATTTATTTCGAAAGTGGTGTAAGTCCATTTAAAAAAAAAAAGATGAGACATCACATAATTTACGATTAACTCAGTGTAAACTTCTTATCCACGACACAATTTTAAAAAAAAAAAAATCGACTTACGCTACACTCAAAAAAGAATCTTCCATTTATTTCCACCAATCATCGAGATCTAAATGGCGAGACTAATCGCGTATAACTCTTTGAAACAAAATCTACAATACAAAACGACATTTCACGATAGAGTTCCCCTGAGGCGTAACGCGTGGCACAGACTAGTGTCACCAGCAAAAATTCACGATCTACCGGTTCTACACAAAACACCTAGATCATCCGGTAAAATCACGCTCTTGTAACTCCTAATAATAGGTAAGACATTGAGATTCACAATAAATCGTATAATCATTACCGGTTTCCTCTCTATTATTGGAACTCGACGAGAGTGTAAATATCGCGCGCGCGCGTGTAAACACGAAACCTTCACGGTGTATAGTGCATTCGCGATTTTCGATTATTTACAGGATCGACGACGAGTCCGTGAGATTGCGTGAGTGACGGAGTGTGTACTTACGTGCGTGTATCCTGTGGAGTGCCAATAGTAAAACGAACGCGAGTGCGCGCGTCATGTTTAAAGAGAGGCAATTCAGTGGCTGCCACTACGAATCTGAGCGTTGCTCGATCGACTTCCCTCCTCAAGTACTCCCGTCTCGTCCCGCACGCGTCGATCCTTCGCACGTGACTCGCGTGAAATTCTCTGTCAGCGGCTCACCGCGTCCACCGCGCGTCAAGTTCAGAACGCAGACTTTTCCAAGACGATAACGGTGTATTTATGTCATTTTATGCTGCCCCAGGGATGAAGCTGGACGAAGCTGACAAACCAGTTACACGAGTGTCTCTTATTCGTCGCGGAGAACGTTTCTCGTTTGAGAGAGCCGCGACGCGCCGCGCCGAGGACGCAGGAACCGTGAGCCAACCACCTGCTGCCACCTTCTGGCACTATTGAAGATGCCGAGATGAGGATTTTATTAATTGCAAATCGATTGGGGGAAATTGGAAATAAGGAGGTGGTTAGATTCGATGATATCGTTATGTATACATGGATACACATTATGTATATTGATTAATATAGATATTGTATAGAATGATATAGTTTTGACGATGCTCCATTATAAATAGATTGGAGGAAATTGGAAAGAAGGAGGTGATGGACAGATTCGACGATATCGTTGTGTATTAGGGTGATCCTTATTTTTCAACTTTCGATTTTTTTTTGTCTTACCCCCCCAAAATTGTAACATTTAGTGAGAAAATACGATGTGCAAAAATTCCAGCCGATTGGACAACGGGAACTCGTGCCGCATTTGAGTTGAAGTTTAGAAATTTTAGCTATGGCTTGTCAATCTTGCACATAATTGCCGTCGGCTACTTTAGCAGTGTTAGGGAATATTTTTAAATAAAAGTGCAAGTTTTTGAATGTATGACAATAACATTTGCATGTATTTCCAACATACTTAAAAATTCTGAAATCTGCTTAGCAGAAAGTTTAGCGTATTTAGGCAGCGTCTGCGTCCTATCACTACCTGAACTGGCTACCTGAGGTGCAAAATCGAGTTGGCCGTTTTCCCCCCTGTAAAGACCCTTCCATTATAATAAAGAAAGCCGCTACCTGGGCCGTGCCAGAAACAGCAAGGCGTGTATTCTTCATTCGTAGTTGAAAGTTTGAAGTGTACGCATCGCAGTGAAATTGAGAGAAAATTGTGACAAAATTTCTAACTAGGGGGCAGAGGCCCCTGCGCTTTCGCTTCGCTCAAGCGCCAACCCCCTCAAGATCGCCTTTGCTCGCGCTTCGCGCTCGCCCACGAATTTCAAATGGTTTCGAAATTGTGGAAAATTCAAGTATTGAGATATTAAACTATGCTACAGAATCCTCTGCGCTTTCGCTTCGCTCAAGCGCCATACCCGCCCAGGTCGTCGGGTGCTCGCGCTTCGCGCTCGCCCACGAAATGCAGCATTTCTGCAATAGGCCCAAGTGATCAAAACCGGACAATTAAATGCATCCGAACCAAAATTTGACATGTACATAGAGTATATACACCTTTGCTACGGTGAAACTTTATGCATGGTTATCTTCAACCATTCAGAAATTGCGACAAATTGAAATCTTTGAAACTGGCACCATTTCGAAATGGTTGAAGATGCCCATACACAATGTTTCGTGGCACCAAATGGGTATATACTTGATATGCATGCCAAATTTTGTCGGAATCCGTTCAGCCGTTTTGCTGGAATAGTGGATTAATCAACTTTTTTGCTGAAATAGTGGATTAAAAATTTGAATTTGCTGCTATTTCGGAACGGCTGAAGATGGCCATACATAAAGTTTCCTGGCACCAAATGGGTATATACTTGATGTGCATGCCAAATTTTGTCCGAATCCGTTCAGCCGTTTTGCCGGAATAGTGGACTAATCAATCGTTTTACTGGAATAGTGGATAATAAATTTGAATTTGCCGCCATTTCGAAACGGTTGAAAATGGCCATACATAAAGTTTCGTGGCACCAAATGGATATATACTCGATGTACATGCCAAATTTTGTTCGGATCCGTTCAGCCGTTTGGCCGGAATACTGCACTAATGGATTAATGAATTTTGCACTATTTCCATTAGTGCAGTATTCCGGCCAAACGGCTGAACGGATCGCAACGAAATTTGGTATGTACTTTGAGTATATATCCATTTGGTGCCAGCAAACTTTATGTATCGCTATCTTCAGCCGTTTAGAAATGGGAGCAATATTAAATTTAAATTACATTTTTTTCAAATTTTGAATCTCCCGCCATCTTGTACCGGTTCAAGATGGCGGCTCACAAACCTTATTGTCAACTCACAGTAGTGTACTTGATTTTTGTGCCAAATTGCGTCCCGATCGGTTCAGCCGTTTTTCCGAAATCGAGGATCTACACGGACACACACACACACACACACGAACGGTTTTCGCGATGGCGATTGCATAAGTCACTCCCTTTACGGTCGTGCCTAAAAAGTCGCATAAAAAAAAATATCGTGCAGCTTCATTTTTAAGCACGACCGTACAGGAAGTGACTTGTCAGTTTTGCAACGCATTTGAAGAAAACTTTTTTTTACGCGCTAAATGCAAAAAATCGCACAAAAAAGAACCTCGTAGAAAACGGATTCGACTGTTATAATTCACCGATGAAGAAAGGAAGAAGTTTCGTGCGAGAGATGACAGATTCGAAATTGTAAGCTGCTCCATGCTGGATACATGCAAATAACAGAATCTCGTTTCGAGTGAGATGTAATTGTAGGAGCGGAGAACCGACGTGTTCGACGATTTAACGGCCTTCTCCGATTGTCAGTGAGTATATTATATAGTGGAATTTGCCGTTACTGCCGATTCCGAGAATCATCGAGAATCGGTGAGTGGGGGTGGTGGTTACAGGCTATCGATGATCTCATCGATGTCCTCCGATCTTCGACTGACCCCTATCTACGTGACCTCAGGGAAATCACTGTTCTGAAATATTTTCAGTCTCGGTGCTTCCCAGGAATCACCTCTTCCTCCTTCTTTTTAAGCTGCTCGCACGCGATCATCCCCACCATTTCATCGAAAACTTTCCTCCTACCAGTCTCGAGGTCATACCATCTACGAGATATCCATACGAAGAGGAAGATCTCCCTGCCACTTCTCAAGAAAACATCAATAAACTCGATGATATGGTTCCTTTTATTATTAGTTCCACGAGAAGTTACGGTCTTTTTGGAAAGCTTTAAGGACAGGACTAAATCAATGTCCGACGTCATAGATGATTACCTGTTCCAAGGTGTCCAAAAAGAGAGAGTTCCTCTGTGAAATCGTCGTTCATTACTGAGAATAGATTTGCGAATACGCTTTTACGATATCAAGCTGTTTTACGATTATGTCTACTTGATATTGATAAAGTGAACGTTTCCTTTTCAGTTGCAGTTTCACAATGTCGACAGATAACCACTTCTCAAGAAAACATCAATCGGTTCCTTTTGTTATTAGTTCCACGAGAAGTTACGGTCTTTTTGGAAAGCTTTAAGGACAGGATTAAATCAATGTCCGACGTCATAGATGATTACCTGTTCCAAGGTGTCCAAAAAGAGAGAGTTTCTCTGTGAAATCGTCGTTCATTACTGAGAATAGATTTGCGAATACGCTTTTACGATGTCAAGCTGTTTTACGATTATGTCTACATGATATTGATAAAGTGAACGTTTCCTTTTCAGTTGCAGTTTCACAATGTCGACAGATAACCACTTCTCAAGAAAACATCAATTGGTTCCTTTTGTTATTAGTTCCACGAGAAGTTACGGTCTTTTTGGAAAGCTTTAAGGACAGGATTAAATCAATGTCCGACGTCATAGATGATTACCTGTTCCAAGGTGTCCAAAAAGAGAGAGTTCCTCTGTGAAATCGTCGTTCATTACTGAGAATAGATTTGCGAAGACGCTTTTACGATGTCAAGCTGTTTTACGATTATGTCTACTTGATATTGATAAAGTCGACGTTTCCTTTTCAGTTGCAGTTTCACAATGTCGACAGATAACCTTTCGTTTGAAGAAATCTTCGTAAAACGCGGCTATTAAGCGATGACGTTGATCGCGAGAGTTATATGCAATACTTCCTTGAAAGTAAGCGGAAAAGCTCTCGAGAAGATATTCGCACGCGCGCTTCCTCGTGTATATCCAATTGGACGAAAGAGTTTCAGGAATTTCCGTAATCGTTATCCGTGCATTAACTTATCGGTAATAAGAGAATTGGTGGTGTCATTACGAAGATATTAAAGGATGATTAATGATTTTGAAATGGCATGTTCCGTAACGAAATCGTCGTTTAAAAAGTATCATCCGTATAAGTTTATTTTATTCCCAATGAATGAGCTATCATTAGACGTGGTATCATCTAGGGTCGTTTTCATATAATTATGCTGATAATTAATATAATCATACAGATTCTCGTCGACATCGCTTCTACCGGTTCTAACATGCGTTATAATAGATTGTAGTTGGTAGACTGAATTGCTGAAAGTGGCTGGAAGTTATTGGAAATCGATGAAAGAATCACTTATTCGCGTGGTGAGAAGAGATGAATTGTGAATGGACGAGTTTCACCAAGACTTGGCGTCCTTTTTGTCGTCTGAGTTTGCTCAGGATCCATGGTACAAAGTCATTGACTCTATTGTAGACTCATGGCCAACTTGGCATGCCGTAAGGTTTCGGTCCAAACAAGACCACACCAACAACTGTCCATGTGTTAATACCATCACGAATCCTCTTGAGTGCCATCAATGGTCCATCAAAATCACCTGGGCAAAAATCCTTCTCTCTCTGTCCAACGGCCGTCCATCTACCAATACCATCACGAGTCCTCTCGAATGCCATCAATGGTCCATCAGAATCATCTTGGCAAGAATTTTTTCGTCTCTGTCCAACGGCGCATGTCTGGCAGTACTGAGATTCACTCCAACATTGCTGTAACTCCTTCTACACTCTGTCCAGTTTGCAATTGGCAAATCCAACTTAAGTTTTATCGTGGATGCTGATCCGTTTTCAACGAAGAATGTCCATCTGATTAAACGAAGAATCTTTGTCCTAGAGAGACGTTCGATGGAAAATATGGGCTATGGGCCGTGGATGTAGGCTTGATGTGAGTAGTGAAGCTCATGGGATAGCGTGAGCAATGTAATGTCGACTTCGTGATGTTCTTTTTATCGTCTAAGTTTGCTCAGGAACCATGATACAAAGTCTATGACTCAGTTGTAGACTCCTGGCCAACCTGGAATACATCAAGGCTCCAGTCCAAGCGAAATGACACTGATCACCATCAGTGGTCCAATTAGAATCACCTCTGCAAGAATATTTTCCTCTCTGCCCACCTTGCGCATATCTGACCGTAACCGACATTGCTGTAAGTCCTTACACACTCGGTCTTATTGCCAACTGGCATTGGATGGAAGACATATTGGTTTGATGTAAGTAATTAAAGACCACGGGACACTCTGAGCAATGCAATGTAGACTTGGTGATGTTCTCTTTATCGTCTAAGCTTGTTCAGAATCCACGGTACAAACTCAATGACCCTGCTGTAAATTCTTGGCCAACCTGGCATGCAACAAGGCTCCGGTCCAAACCAGGCGACACCAACAACCGTCCATCTGCCAATACCATCACGAATCCTCTCCATCGTCACCAATGGTGCATCCTTCCCTCTCTGTCAACTGGTTATGAAGAGTATCTATCCTAGAGAGGCGTTCGATGGAAGACATATGAGCTTGATGTACATAATAAAAGCCACGTGACAATCTGAGCAAGGCAATGTCGACTTGGTGATGTTCTCTTTATCGTATAAGCTTGCTCAGGATCCATGGTATAAAGTCAATGACCCTGCTGTAGACTCCTGGCCAACCTTGCATACCACAAGGGTCTGGTCCAAACGAGACGACACCAACAACGGTCCACCTGCCAATACCATCACGAATCCTCTCGAACGTCATCAATGGTGCATCAAAATCACCTCTGCAAGAATCCTTCCCTCTCTGTCCACCGGTTATGAAGAGTCTCTATCCTAGAGAGGCGTTCGATGGAAGACATATGAGCTTGATGTACATAATGAAGGCCACGTGACAATCTGAGCAAGGCAATGTCGACTTGGTGATGTTCTCTTTATCGTCTAAGTTTGCTCAGGATCCATGGTACAAAGTCAATGACCCTGCTGTAGACTCCTGGCCAACCTTGCATACCACAAGGGTCTGGTCCAAACGAGACGACACCAACAACGGTCCACCTGCCAATACCATTACAAATCCTCTCAATCGTCATCAATGGTGCATCAAAATCACCTCTGCAAGAATCCTTCCCTCTCTGTCCACCGGTTATGAAGAGTCTCTATCCTAGAGAGGCGTTCGATGGAAGACATATGAGCTTGATGTACATAATGAAGGCCACGGGACAATCTGAGCAAGGCAATGTCGACTTGGTGATGTTCTCTTTATCGTCTAAGCTTGCTCAGGATCCATGGTACAAAGTCAATGACCCTGCTGTAGACTTCTGACCAACTTGGCATGCCACACAGCTTCGGTCCAAACGAGACGACACCAACAACGGTCCACCTGCCAATACCATTACAAATCCTCTCGATCGTCATCAATGGTGCATCAAAATCACCTCTGCAAGAATCCTTCCCTCTCTGTCCACCGGTTATGAAGAGTCTCTATCCTAGAGAGGCGTTCGATGGAAGACATATGAACTTGATGTACATAATGAAGGCCACGGGACAATCTGAGCAAGGCAATGTCGACTTGATGATGTTCTCTTTATCGTCTAAGCTTGCTCAGGATCCATGGTACAAAGTCAATGACCCTGCTGTAGACTCCTGGCCAACCTTGCATACCACAAGGGTCTGGTCCAAACGAGACGACACCAACGGCCGTCCATCTGCCAACACCATCACGAGTCCTCTCGATGGCCATCAATGGTCCACCAGAATCACCTCTGCAAGAATCCTTTCCTCTCTGTCCACCGGCACATATCTGACCGTAACCGAGATTGACTCCAGCATTGCTGTAAGTCCTTCCACACTCGTTCTTGTCGGCTAGTGGCACAGTCAATTTCAATTTTATCGTTGATGCTGTCCTGTTCTCGGTTCTACCCCAACCAGCAACGACGAGTCTCTGTCCTAGAGAGGCGTTCGATGGTAGGCATATAGGCTTGATGTACGTAGTGAAGGTCACGTCACGGGTCAACCTGAGCAAAGCAATGTCGTACTGTTGGTTCGTAGCCGTAGGTCTGTACTCTTCATGGGCTATTTGCTCCTCGACTCCAACCGAGACAGGATCATCCGCGCAGATTTGAGTGAACTCGTCGTCCTGGACGCAATCCTTCTCGGTTGCCGTGTTGTACTCGCCCAGACGCACGCTGGCCAGTCTCCAGGTAGAGGGTAGGTCCTTACCCTTTATGCAATGGGCGGCGGTTAGGATGTAACGGCTGTTTATCAGGACACCACCGCACGCGGTCGATCTACCGTTTGCTGAAATTTCCACGAAAATTCTCCATAAGTATCTATGCATTGCTAACTAATTGCGCTCTGGCCTATGTTTATACATAAGGAGCGTTTATTTTGAAAGTGTTGTAAGTTCATGTTTTTAAAGAAAATGAAGTAGAGTGTAAGTGGTTTATACTAAATTAATTAGAAATTATGTGATATCTTATGTTTTTAAAAGAATCGACTTACACCTCTTTCAATATAGACGATCCGTATATCTATATCAGTGGTTCTTAACCTGTGGTCCGCGGACCACAGGTGGTCCGTCAGAATACAAGAAGTGGTCCGCGCGTTGAAAAGGGCTGTTATACATGCTCGTAGCTTTAACACTAGGTTTACGGAAACCCGTCAATTTTACGGATTTAAATGGGAAATTGCGTTTATAAAAAAAGTCCCGTAAACCTAGTGTTAAGTAACATTAGCCCCAGAATTTCGCAATTAGTAAAGCAAATGCAGACCCAAATATCCAATTGAAAATGCTAACTACGAGGAGGTCCCTGAAGAAAATAAGTTTTACCTAGTGGTCCCTGGACAATAAAAGGTTAAGAACCACTGACCTATATACTCTATTCTATCTTTCAAATTGAATTCGAACAGAATCCTTAAAATACGTATTCTGTACACTATATGCACGGTATTACTTGGACCGTCTATTTTGAAAGTGATGTGTCCATTAAAAAATGATGAACTACTTATAAATAAAAAGTTTAGACTAAGTTGATCACAAACGACGTGATATCTCATTCTTTAAAAAAAATCGGCTTACACCACTTTAAAAATAAACAGTCCATACGTCTATACATATACACATAGACCGTATATTTTGAAAGTGCTATAACTCCATTAAAAAAAAAAGATGAACTAGCTATAAATAAAAACTACACTAGATGAATAATTTTTTTTTCAAAATCGACTTACACCACTTTCAATATAAACACTTCGCACATCTATTACACATATTCCTTACGTTTTTGATATTCCAGAAGGGCCATCCATGGGAATTCGTCGAGTTCTGTACGCTCACCACCCACGAGCCTCTGCGAGAGGTCCCTGCCACAATCGGCGGGCAACAATGGATTACTAGCCAAATCGATGTTACCAGTGGATGGTACGTTTGGTGGCTGAGTACCTCCTCCATTCGTGGATGGATTTGATCCTGGAACATTAGTATTGGAGCTTGGCCGAGTGAGTACGTTGAGAGAGTTCGCATTGCAGCAAACATTTGGTTCAGCCCCTTGGAAGCCGCACTGTGACTGCCTCAGAAAGTTCATCGCCTCGGGACGAAGAGGTTGGGTGAGAAGGATGTTAAGCAGCGAATTACATTGTCGTATGTTGATGCAGTAACCGGGCGCACCATTCGGCGTTTGACAATCCGGTCGCCTCTCTGTCGAGTAAAGATCAAGGATGAATTCTTTCCATTCCAAATCGATTGGTCTTTTCTTTTTTTAATCACGAGTAAAACTCCACGCGTATAGAAATAATCGAAGGATCTGTAAATTGAGCAATCGTTCGAGTAGATTCTTCTATTGGCTCGGAGTAACCCTAACAATAAGATACTACACGTTTGTCACTCGTCAAGCCATCTATTGCATACCTACGAAGTTTTATTAGTCTAAATATTTATAGTTTGTCGAGTAGAAAAGTTGAAGGAAGATGGATAGAGTAAATTCTATTTAATCGTATGAGACAGTAATTTGGAAGAAATATTGGAAAGTAATTTATCACAAGTTCCTTTCACGTGTCTTGTATGGAATAGGTAATTGAGCCAGTCACGAGAGACAAATCGATTAACTCCATAAATAAT
Source organism: Tiphia femorata (assembly GCA_944319695.1). Lineage (NCBI taxonomy): Eukaryota > Metazoa > Arthropoda > Insecta > Hymenoptera > Tiphiidae > Tiphia > Tiphia femorata. Next base: position 8,940,557 of record OX090899.1, read on the forward strand.
GCTAGAGATTATATTACTAGTATAAGAAGTAGGATTTAATCAAGTACTTTGGTGTTTAAATATATGAAAAATGCAAAACGTCGAATTAATCAATTTGGCAAGTGATTTGACTCGATTAAGCAGAGTCGCATTTTTAATCGGCAACATTTCTCAAGATGAGACAGGTAGATAATTCTATGATAGGACATATACCGGAGACTTTGAGGATCCGAAAATTCTTGTATAAAGTCGAAGCAATCGAGAGAGCAATTTTTTTTGAAGCGAAAAGAAAAAAAAATGAAAACGTATGAAGAGTACAAATTATAGCAAGAACGAGTCACCCTCCTGCTAGGCAACTGTCGATGACAAGTTGCACAGTCTGCGGAAGAATATACGAGAGGCCAGGAAGACCGGTTCCAATGCCATGGTTGTTTTAAGTGGACTTGTCCTGAGTCACGTGGAGCCTTGGATCGAGTGTATTTTACATATCTCAGGTATATAATCGGAATTATTATATCTTATCTGATATATATCTGACATTATATATATATATATAATGTATATGTCAGAAGTATGATATACATTATATAATGTGTATATCAGAAGTACATATAATGTCATTCCAGCTTGAGACTGCTTTTCCAAGATGAGCCATTCCAAAGTTTCTCATATAATATAATAATTAATAAGACTCTACGTCATTTCATATTTCCATATTTATCATCATAACTCGTTTTTGCTTGGAATAAATCTTTACTCTACGTAAACTCTCTCTAAAATATTTGCTTCTGCAAATGTTCATTCTTAAAGAAAAGAGACTCCAGTATTTATTATTTGGATAATATATATATCATCATAACTCGTTTTTGCTTGGAATAAATTTTTACTCTACGTAAACTCTCTCTAAGATATGTGCTTCTGCAAATGCTCATTCTTAAAGAAAAGAGACTCCAGTATCTATTATTTGGATAATATATATTTGGCAAATTGGTTTTAGGTATGAGCAGAAGACAACGTAAACACACTGTTTCCTTGTCAGTCACATTGTTAGCCGGATAATTATTCGCGCGATCACTGCAACGTGTTATTAATTGGTTTATCGTTACCTCGCATTACGCAAGTAGAGTGAATCAAAGTACACGTTAGATTTTCATTAAAGGAAAACAATGCGGATGCCAATCGACTCACGCGCTAATATAAATCAAAGTCAAGCTCGTGCGTCAAGGATCTAATAATCCTCTAATACACGTCGAAGATAATGCTCCTTCGTACGTTCTCCTTTACACACACTGAAGAACGTACTTTTCAAGTTCAACTTTCCGTTAACCGGACGAGGATATCTAGACGCAATGAATTCGCACATCTCTAAGCTCGTCCTACGAAGTTCCTTAATCCGTACATTTCTAAGCTCGTGCTACGAGGTTCCTTAACGCTATATTTACGGACAATTTTTTTATAACCACGATTTCCCATTTGAAAGAGTCAAATTGACTCGTTTCCGTGAATCTAGTGTTAATTCGCACATTTCTAAGCTCTTGCCACGATGTTCCTTAATTCACACATCCCTAAGCATGCGCTACGAAGTTCCCACTGTATCTACGGAACATTTTTTATAAGCACAATTTCTCGTTTAAATCCGTCGAATTGACGGGTTTCCATAAATCTAGTGTCACCTCGCACATCTCTAAACTCGTCCTACGAAGTTCCTTAATCCGCACATTTCTAAACTCGTGCTACGAGGTTCCTTAACGCTATATTTACGAACAAATTTTTATAAGCACAATTTCTCGTTTAAATCCGTCCAATTGACAGCTTTCCATAAATCTAGTGTTAATTCGCACATCTCTAAACTCGTCCTACGAAGTTCCTTAATCCGCACATTTCTAAGCTCGTGCTACGAGGTTCCTTAACGCTATATTTACGGAAAAATTTGTTATAAGCACGATTTCTCATTTGAAAGAGTCAAATTGACTCGTTTCCGTCAATCTAGTGATAATTCGCACATTTCTGAGCTCTTGCCACGATGTTCCTTCATTCACACATCCCTAAGCATGTGACACGAAGTTCCTTAACACTGTATCTACGTAACATTTTTTATAAGCACAATTTCTCGTTTAAATCCGTCGAATTGACAGCTTTCCATAAATCTAGTGTTAGTTCGCACATCTCTAAACTCGTCCTAAGAAGTTCCTTAATTCTCGCATCTCTAAGACTCTCGCCACGAGGTTCCTGAATTCACACATCTCTAAGCTCATGCCACGAAATTCCTGAATCCGCACATCTCTAAGCTCGTGCTACAAATTTCCTTAATTCTCACATCTCTAAGCTCTTGCCACGAGGTACATTAATCCGCACATTCCTAAGCTCGTGCCATGGGATTCCGAAATTCGCGGATTCCTAAACTCGTGCCACGAGATTCCTTTCCGGTTGGTACATTCTTGCCGAAGATCGCTACGTGCGATGATAACAATGGCAAATAGAAACAACGATAACAGGAAGAATGTCTGAAGACGCGCGGTGAGAAATTCGGTGTCCGGCATTCCAGTGTTTATACTCACGTGCGGCAACGGTGCTGATTGTGAGTAGGGCGCAGAGAGACGCCGTGAAGATTAGACGTGACATCTCTATCTGTCCACAGTGCGAGACGAGAATGAGAGAGTTTTACTTGTAATCACGGTGTATCCAAGTTCCAGGGCAATTGTGGCAAGGAGCGCACTGTCTGCCGACAAGTCGAAGACCTGAACGTCCACTGTGAGTGAGATGTCCCTGCGATGTAGTGTGACCGGAGACCACGGCCAACCGGTCTCCCACCAGGCTCACCGCTCTAAACAACGTCATCGTCATTCTACCGAATGACGAGCCCCGGGGCTCTTTTGCCGTACTTTACGCCTTTTTTCCCCGTGTAGTCACTACTTCGAACGTGTCTCTTCCGTTTCTTTCTCCTCCAGTACCGTTTGGGTTCGATTTTCCTTAACAAGAAGGATATCTTTGAATTTGTTTTGATTTATTCTCGTTTTATCGCGTAGAATGCCGAGAATTATAAACTGTAGGAAGATACTTTATTCTTGTGTGTATTTATACAGTAATATGTTGACAGTGCGCGACTGACCGTAGGTATTAAACTGGCTATTTGATAATATCAGGTAAAATGAAGAGTAATGTAGTTTTTTCTTGTGTCTCATTTGTTTTCGCTTTATTTCTATCGAATGACGAGCCCTTGGGCTCTTTTGCTGTACTTTACTCTTTTTTCCCCCGTGTAGTCACTACTTCGAACGTGTCTCTTCCGTTTCTTTCTCCTCCAGTACCGTTTGGGTTCGATTTTCCTTAACAAAAAGGATATCTTTGAATTTGTTTTGATTTATTCTCGTTTTATCGCGTAGAATGCCGAGAATTATAAACTGTAGGAAGATACTTTATTCTTGTGTGTATTTATTAAGTGGTTTATTCTGCATATTTAATTGGAAACTGTGCATACAGCAATATGTTTACAGTACGTGACTGACCGTAGGTATTAAACTGGCTATTTGATAATATCAGGTAAAATGAAGAGTAACGTTGTTTTTTCTTGTGTCTCATTTGTTTTCGCTTTATTTCTATCGAATACCGTACTTTACTTCTTTTTTCCCCGTGTAGTCACCACTTCGAACGTGTCTCTTCCGTTTCTTTCTCCTCCAGTACCGTTTGGGTTCGATTTTCCTTAACAAGAAGGATATCTTTGAATTTGTTTGATTTATTGCCGTTTTATCGCGTAGAATGCCGAGAATTATAAACTGTAGGAAGATACTTTATTCTTGTGTGTATTTATACAATAATATGTTGACAGTACGTGACTGACCGTTTGGGTTCGATTTTCCTCAACAAGAAGGATATTGAAGGAGCCGAAGTTAGCTTTCAACTTGCTTGATTTATTATTGTTTGTCTATTGCGTAGAATGTCCAGAATTATAAAGTCGAGAAGGATACTTTATTCTTATGTATATTTGTCAAGTTCTTTGTTTTGCATATTTAATTGGAAACCGTGTATACAGCAATATGTTTACAGTACGTAACTGACCGTAGGTCAATAGACATTAAACTGGCTGTTTGATAATATCAGGTAAAGTGAACAGTAATGTAGTTTTTTCTTGTGTTTCATTTGTTTTCGCTTTATAGTTCTATCGAATGACGAGCCCTTGGGCTCGTTTGCTGTACTTTACTCCTGTTTTCCCCATGTAGTCACCACTTCGAATGTGTCTCTTCCGTTTCTTTCTCCTCCAGTACCGTTTGGGTTCGATTTTCCTTAACAAAAAGGATATCTTTGAATTTGTTTTGATTTATTGTCGTTTTATCGCGTAGAATGCCGAGAATTATAAACTGTAGGAAGATACTTTATTCTTGTGTGTATTTATTAAGTGGTTTATTCTGCATATTTAATTGGAAACTGTGCATACAGCAATATGTTTACAGTACGTGACTGACCGTAGGTATTAAACTGGCTATTTGATAATATCAGGTAAAATGAAGAGTAATGTAGTTTTTTCTTGTGTCTCATTTGTTTTCGCTTTATTTCTATCGAATGACGAGCCCTTGGGCTCTTTTGCCGTACTTTACTCCTTTTTTCCCCGTGTAGTCACCACTTCGAACGTGTCTCTTCCGTTTCTTTCTCCTCCAGTACCGTTTGGGTTCGATTTTCCTTAACAAGAAGGATATCTTTGAATTTGTATGATTTATTATCGTTTGTCTATTGCGCAGAATGTCGAGAATTATAAACTAGAGAAAAATACTTTATTCTTCGTTCTATGTACATTTGTCAAGTGGTTTATTCGAAACCGTGCATACATCTGGCGATGCAATTACGTTGTATATAGGAAATTCTGAACGAAATTTTAACCAGTTAGCTGTGGAATTTTTTTTTTGTGTTTTAATTTTTAGTCTTTATATCGAATGGTAAGTGTTTTTTATTGTTCATGATCAAGAATATAAAAAATTTGTATGGACGTGCATACACGTCGAACGCAGTTAACTGGTTAAAAACGGTCATCTGACCAATCGTAGTAGGAACAATATTTTTTTTGTTTGTGTCTAATTTCTTTTCGATATCTAATATAAAAACGACATTTCTTTTCGCTTTATTTCTCCTGAATAACGAGCCCCGGGGCTCTTCTGCTGTACTTTACTCTTTTTTCCTGTGTAGTCATCACTTCAACGTGTCTCTTCCGCTTTTCTTCTATCCTCGTACCGTTTAGTTTCAGTTTTCCCTAACAAGAAAGATATTGGCCATGCCATCTTCAAACTTCCTTGATCTATTATTAATTACACAGGCCCACAAAAAAAAGTACCCTGTGCTGGCGATCTGACTGGGCTAGTCTTATGTATTTTGTCCCGCTGAATTCGAATCTGACGTCAGAATTCCTCCATCACGTCACAGTTTTTTTTAAATCGCAAAAATAGACGAAATTTCATAAAAATCGACATTTTAAGGCAATAAGATTGCGCTTCTTAAACAAGAAGTTACCAAAATCATATTTTAATGTATTTTCAAACGTTATAAATTCAAATTCAACCTAGAATGCGTTGTGCTTGATTTATGATTCGAGCTGGACCTAACGTCCGAATAATATCACTTACGATCGTCTGCGCTTACGCACTCTTTTATCTTCAAATGATCTGTGAAGCGGATTTCTTTTACGTGTTTTTCTTTTTGTTATATTTTCTCTTTTAAGCATCCAACAAAAAGAAAAGCACGTAAAAGAAATCCGCTTCACAGATCATTTGAAGATAAAAGAGTGCGTAAACGCAGACGATCGTAAGTGACATTATTCGGACGTTAGGTCCAGCTTGAATCATAAATCGAGCACAACGCATTCTAGGTTGAATTTGAATTTATAACGTTTGAAAATACATTAAAATATGATTTTGGTAACTTCTTGTTTAAGAAGCGCAATCGTATTGCCTTAGAATGTCGATTTTTATGAAATTTCGTCTATTTTTGCGATTTAAAAAAAACTGTGACGCGATGAAGGAATTCTGACGTCAGATTCGAATTCAGCGGGACAAAATACATAAGACTAGCCTAGTCAGATCGCCAGCACAGCGTACTTTCTTTTTTTGTGGGCCTGTGTTATCTATTGCGCGCAATGTCCAGAATTATAAATTCCATAAGATACTTTCTTCTCCATTCTATGTATACTCGTCACTTGGGTTATTCCGCATCTTTAATTCAGAACTATGCATTCAGCAATACGTATACACTGCGCGACTGACCGTAGGTCAGTAGACATTAAACCGGCTATTTGATAATATATAATCTCCTCTTTTATTTCTGAAGCTGCGTCATCTTTCTTTTCTCACAAAACAGTGATAAGAGTGCAAATCTCCCTGAAAGTGCGAATTATCGTTCTTTCACTTCAATATTCAATTCTATTCAATACTTATGAGTAAGATCTGCCGATGTAAAGTGTGGCATCAAAGCGCATCACTTATGAAAAGGACGAGTAATACACTGAAGAACAAATCCCAAACTATATCTACATTGAATAGTTACAACAATTCTCCAATTTTTTTTCAATTTCACTGGACCGTTTATCTTGAAAGTGGTGTAACTCAATTTAAAGAAAAAAAAAATAAGACGCCACATAATATCTGATTAACTCATTGTCAGTGTAAGCTTTTTATTTACAACGAGTTCATTTTTTTTTTTCAAAATGGACTTACACTGATACTGATTTTTCAGCTAGAAATGACAACGAACGAAAAAGAAGAGAAAAAAAACAAGATACAGAGAAATTGTCTCTGCCTGTCGAATAGAGAGTATCACTTGAAGTTCCATTAATGTCACGAAAGTATTACATTACGCTTCATTGCTAAATGGACATTTTACAACTGTGCGTAATTTACGCTACGAGCGATTACTCATCTACTAATCGCCAACTCGTTACCGAGCTGTATTCCCTCGTCTTCTTTACTGTCCAACGATAAGATGAAGCCATTAAAAGCTCCTGGAAGACGTGCTGACCGCGTACTTTGGTTCCGCAAAGGACGTGGTTTCACCGATAAAATAGAGATTCTATGATTAATGGTGGTAAGTCGATTTATCCTCGTAATGTATGCTCAACGGTCCGTCTATCCTGTGTTCACTCACGAATCTTCCAATGTAAATGTATCGCGCATATATCTGCCACATGTTTACACATATATTACATCCAAAAATGTTTCAAACAAAAGTTGTAGGATTTAGAAAGATCTATTCAATAGTCTCATCAGTGTGACTCTGGCTGATGTCGTTAAGGTCAAGTCAAAGTCACGTTGCATTTTTTAAAAGAGACACACTATTTTTCATTGCATATTCTGTTCAGTCCTTTAATCAATACCTTTGCTCAATACCTTTTCAAAGCTATGTAATTTTATTCAAACAATATTTTATTATAAGTATTTAAAAAGCTCTTGAGATGTGCTATCAGAATATGTTATGAAAAATGGGATGTTCCATTGAAAAAAATGGATGTGACCTTGACCTGACCTTAGCGACGACACCCAAGGTCAAACTGATAAAATCAGTAAATAGATATTTTTCAACCATATAACATTCGCCTGAGACACTTTTCTGTAAAAGTTATATTTTTTGAGATTTTTCAGGGTTTCCATACTTTTTCATCCTGTATCCTTGTAACGTATGCTCAACGGTTCGTTTATCCTGTGTTCATTCGTGAATCTTCCAATGTAACTATATCGAACATATATCTGCCGCATGTTTATACATATATTACATCCATGTCACGATATCGCAGTTTTCCGTATCCCATCGCAACAACTCAACCATAAGCAATTAGATAGAACTGCGTGGGGAATCTTACACGCGTCATGCGCTTCCTGCACGGTGGAATCTCCAAAGCAGAGCGGAGACTACGTACATAACGTACATTCCGCATCTACATACATATAACGTAATTATTATTGGACATGTATACGCGTTACGAATGAGTCAAGCTGGCACGAGATAGAAATAAATGACGTCACGATAATCGTACGCCGATATTAAAATTCTCTGTTAAAAAGCTTTTTCATCGTGTACGAATAAAAGTAATCGTTGATGATTCTTTATGCACAATAAATCACGATTGATATTAGTGTATGCTTCACGCATAAATGCACAACGTCGTAAAATTGTATGGTACATACAGAAATAGTTTTGAATGAGTGTGTCTCTATGTGCAGTTTTTCGAGGGATATTAAGCGGCCATGTAATACAAAACAGAATCGTTTTATGTAGAATTATATTCGAAATGATGGCAGACCCCTTTCTATGTTTATTTTAGGGGCCACAATGAATGAAGTGATTACTTTTGGATTTTAAACAGTAGACGCGTATATGTATCTGTAAATGAGTACAGAGGATAATTCCACAACATCAATTGCATCGTTCACATCTAGTTCCACGTGCCATGAGAACCTTCAAATCCTGTCCAATGTAAGGTTCACGCTTAGTGAAATAGCACGAATGTTTAGATATCTGTGACGTCGAATCATCCTTCGAATTTTGAATACAAAAGTAATCTGTCCATTCTATTGTTTAGTTCCCTCCGGGGAAGCGAAGACCCTGTCCTCGTGCGTGTCCAAGAGCGCTTGCAATATGTAAGGTGATCTATTTTGATTCCTAGATAGAAAAATGCGTCTTCGTATTTCCTTTATTATATAGATACAGCAGTGTTAACGGAACGATGGAAGACGAGACAGAGAAGAAACTTTATTCTTATCGCTGCAAAATATATAAAGTGCCTCTATTATTGGACACAATGCCAACTCGATAAATATATATTAGCTGACGAATTTGTAAAGTCAGTTGTGGCCTCGTTGACATTATTTACTATAGGATTGAAGCTCACCACAGAATTGGTGACTTGGACTCTACCTACTTGATAGGTGACGCTGCATCCGCTAAACATAAAATATGAGACACCGAGAAATTGTTAGTTTATAATTCCATTTGAATGACTACTATTTTAGTCAAATAAATATCCTGTCATTGTCCTATCGCACACTCCACCTCTCTTACTTTATTCTATATTCGAGAACAAACATTAAAAGAGGATTAAATACGTACACTGTCGAGTGGAAAGGTCACTCAAATTCTAATTTCATTCGATTAAGTTGTTCCTGACAAATATCATTTATTCAAGATCATATACAGGTGAATATGTCGAATAGATACCAAAATGTATCCATTAGTCTCTTACTAGTCTCTTATCATTTATTCAAGATCATATACAGGCGTATGTGAATATATCGGACAGATACCAAAAAGTATCCATTAGTCTCGTAACACAATCATGGTTTTGTTTAAATCTTCTTGGAAACTATTTATACTGTGCTAGTTGAATCTTCTGTATGCTCCGACAAAATTGTTTCCTTGGAAACTTTATTGTCTCCCAGATTTTCTTCCTTATCTATATAATCGATTTCACTGGCATTCTTTTGACTGACGTCATTCTCCGTGGATGATTCTACGTTAGATTTGACAGAACTTTTACTGCTCTTTACCGTTTCATCGCTAGAATGTCCACTATCGGTCGATAGTTGTTGATCCACAGCGTCCGTTTCCCTCAGTCGACTTTGATCGGTCTTGTCTTGATCGTCGCTTTCATCCTCAGATGTGCTTAATTCGTCGGAATCGATCTCAAAGTCGAGTAACATTTTTCTCTTCTTCGGTTTAGATTCTTCGTCTACTTTTCTTTTCGTACTCGAATTACCAGCTACAGGTACGACCGAGGCTGCTGCCGCTGCTGCTTTGAAACCTTCTTCTACAGCAGCTCCGACACGCTCCGTTAATACTGATCTCTCACGATCATAATTCTTATCTTTGAATTCATGTCTCGGTTCTGCGCAAAGTTTTTGCAACTTTCTCTTTTTACGCTCGGCTGTCTCTTCTTCTCTCTTACCCTGTTTCTCGATCCAAGCCTTCAATCGCTTCTCTTCATTTATATCGCGCAATCTACGACCACTCAAATCCCTGCACGCTTCGCGGTTCGTTGTTTTCTCAATTTGTGCGCCTATGGCGCGTAACATGGAACCGAATCCACCTTTTCCACCGCACAACCGTGGTACAATAGTGGCACATCCTTCGGACAATATGTCAGTTCCATATACAGACTTACCGTTATGTACGATGTAAAATTCATCTTTTGAAATTTCCTATAAAAGAGATAATCTACGTTAGGAAGGTAGGCTATTACTTATAATACATTTTTGAAAGAGTATCACATTTTTGTGCTTACATAGCATATAGAAAATGAGGTTAGAATATATAAATTTATACTTACTATTACGGTTTTAAGATAATTCCATAGATGATTAACTGTAATCGATGTGTTTATATTCCGAATATGTTTGATACCGGTGCCAGTATTAATCTGAACAGTCAACATCTTTTATTCCTTATAAATCACGTCAATCCGTTGCGTTGTATTACAAAGAACGTCACTTGCGTCACTTGCAAACACTTGCAAATGTTTGAGGTTCAGTTTACTGTGGTTTACTGCGCAGGATAGTTGCGCACGACGCGCCTAAATACAAACTTGAAAAATCAAGGCTTCCAAGCAGTGTCATACGTAATTTCTTATTATCGTATATTATGGTATATACTATGGGTAAAGTGTTAAGAAATCAACAGTTTTAATGCTGGATCAAACATTTTACATCACAACATGCCAATAACAAGACTTACGCGAGGATGCCACCTAAATAAATACTCCTTATTTAAAAGTGCGAGTAATGTGTGTTATGGATTGCAGTTTATTTTAAAGCGACTTTCAAATATTATTGTAGCGAGTCGGTAGGGGTGGATTATTGAAGATTAACCTGCAGTACAAAATAAAGAATTTAATAAGTTTTAAGGTGATTAGAACGAATCAAATAAGTTCATAGCGCGGCATTCATTTTACATGCCAAAACATCAAATTGTTCGGGGGTTTATACAATACTTAGGAACATTACAATATAGTTTTGTTTATAAGAAAGTTTATATAATGGAAAATAAATTAAACATGCTATCTCAATCCCCTTGAGAAATAGGAGATCCACGATCGCGCTTTGATCCTTTGCCTTTGCCTTTAGATTTGGTTTCTCGCTTTCTACTTATAGATGACGTAGAAGTAGTGGAAGTCGAATCGGCTGGACTTGAATGACTGGATCCTTCGCGATCCCAACGAGCCAGAGTTTCTCTTAAATTCTGCCCATCGTTCTCCTCGTACGTGTCAACGTCAACGTGAAGACCATCCTGGCCGACTTGTCCGTTGCTGCTGGATTCCAAATTTGCTCGCATTTCTTTTCTTTGATCCTCCGTGTGCTGTGGACAACGCATGGACCTTGTACAAAGCTTCTTAGTGTGTTCGGATATTACGCCACATATTTGGGTCAATAATGCCCGTTTATCTTCTAAAGACATATTTTCATAATTCGACGGGGAATTCTCATTACTGCTATGGATGTGTTCGCTGAGATTATCTCCGTTTCTTTGGTTATGCTTTTGCTGCTTCGACCTTTTCATACCGTTGCGATCTTTGCGACGTTTACGTTTGTCCGTATTCAAACTCCAGTCGACATCATCGTCATCGTCACTTATGACACCGGTGAAGTTACTAAGATCCTTCGAGTTATTGGCAATTCGACGTGATGCAATGCGCGAACTGTTACGGCCCATACCCATACACTTCTCTAAATGCGTTGCAAATCTACACGCTGCTACGCCCCTATCACAGTTTGGACAATTGCATTCCTGCGACTTTTTCACAGGATGCTGACCGAAGACATCCAGACCTGGTGAATCTGTAAAAGAATTGTACAATATCTGATAAATTTTAAAAAATGGACTGTTATTTGCTTGGATATAGTTACGCGTTTGTGCATTATGACGTAAAATAAAATCCAAACGAGAATAAAGCAAAGTAAGCTGTTAACATTCTATGCAGAAAATTATGAACTAAACTACTGCGCAATTAAAAATCTAATACAATTCCTATAATTAATACAGTAAGTAATAGAACCCAAGAAACGCATAATATGTAACTAAATTCTGCGAGTAAATTACATCAGAGGCGTATACAAACATTTTTATAATTTCTCATACCAACAATAGCATAGGACTCGTCATCGGGTATTCCTTCTTCGACATCCGAGCTTCCAGTTTTCGTGGTTCGATGAACATCGAAAACGAATCCCATCAGAACTTCGTCCAATAGGTCCTCGTAAATATCTTTCGTCGCAGTCTCGACATTTTCCGACTTACTCATGAACTCCAAGAATTTCCTATTCAATTCCTGAATTCTCTCTTCGGTGACGGACATGATCGAGTGCAAAGGTACACGAAAGAATTAAAGTAGACAAGTACTTGCTGCCTTCTGTTTACGATTTGCAAATGACAGCTCTAACCCATAACAGCATGTACATAAAGTTCCCGAAATCTCTCATCGAAGTACTCGCCAAATGCAAATGTTGTTTAGCACGGTATTTAAAACGTACATGTTCACGATGTAAGCGTACCTTTTAAATGCAGGTAGAGTATATCTGACGGGACAAGACCAATAAGAATCATTGAATCCTGTCTGTAATTATCAGTAATTATCTTATAAAGTGTTATAAAGTGGTGAATCGTTAATGACAGATTGCGTCCTATAAGTTTTGCAGTCTTGTTCCGTCTGCCTTATCCACTGATGGTTTTTAGTAGCTTAACCTTACGTGTTCTTTTTAGAGTGAGCTTGCACTCAGGTGTACTCACGTTTAGTAGTCCAGACTCTCATTGCTCGTATTAATGTCTGATAAAAGGTCCTTCGATAACAATAAAACACGTTTATCTGCGTATATACGATTCACAGTGTCGTATAATACACGATATTACCGACGAAATTTAATTAATGCGCTTCTGAGTCCGCTAACGTGGCGCGGTCTGTCGACTGAGCACGGTATCGTACCTGTTCTAGAGGTGGTGCCCCTATTAAATGAAATTATGTAATGCTTGGAGCACCGAAGGAGAGATTGTTAAAAAGGTCAGTGTCCGTGTATTTAGAAGGGCTGTTTTACCGGGTCCTGGAGATAACTGCAGTGCTCTATTCGATCAACTGTACTTATAAAGTTGTAATGTAAACTCTGTTGCTTTCTTATGTAGTTACGATAAAGTGGCGCTCAAAGCAGTGAAATTTTCCAGTCCTCGTAGACGCATAAGTACTGAGCCTCTTTAATAATAATCTTTCTTTTTATTAATAATCTTTCCTCGGTGCTGTAACCAAGAATTACAAAGAATATACAAGTCTTAGCTCCCAAATCCAATAAACAGAAAAAAAAGCTGAAGAGATTTTGAAAGAAAATAATCGCTTAGAACAAAAAATGTTGTCGTTAGCGAGCGTTTAGTGACGTTGCAAATGTTTACAACAGAATTACTGCTAGAGATTGCAGATAGAACTGCAGTATTAAAGCCGAACATGAATATGGATATATGTTTTAAACACATTTCATATAACGCAGTAGTTTACTACTATAATATTTTGTTGTGTAGTTGCGACAAAGTGGCGCGCAAAGCAGTGAAATTTTCCAGTCCTCCTAGACGCATAAGTACTGAGGAGCTTGCAATAAACCTTAATCCTCGATGTACGTATTATTATATCTCAGATGATCTAACGAGAATTAAAAAATTGTAGAAATAATTCTACATTCGAGGAAGGCATTCCAAAATGTGGACAAAGAAATATGACAAACAGAATCGAAAATTGATGGGATTTATTTCGTTTAGTAAAAGCTTGGAAATGATGTGCAGGTAAATATTATCCTATGCCAACTAAAATAAGTGTTTCGACTACTTATAAAATACGTAGTTTCAGAAGTAACGTATTGATTGATCGGAAAGAGTCTCAAAGACACGTAGCAATAATTTATCTGCAGGATTATGCTGATCGAATGTTAATGCTGGATACTGTGTCTCAATAAGTTACTCAGTTGGCAGTGGTGACTAAAAATGATAATCATACATCGTGCATCCTTGTCTCTATACAATGCAACATAAGCACAAGGTATGTGCTAACTGAATATTGGCACTGATTCCAAATTTCGTGAAATTCTGTATAATATTGGAATTACCTACCGCATCCATTGTATAAACTGGGTAAGATAAATAACCTCACGTGGGACGTTTGTCGCGCGTCTTACAGCGAATATAGTTCCAATATCCACAAATATATCTTTTCTATTACGTATGAAAAGACTTCGAATAACAGAGCGAAAATTGTCCTTCTGATTCACGTTCTATTATCAAATTTAGCATCGAAGCGACTAAGTGACGAATTATTTCGATTCCACGTGCATTTAATTCGACGATCAAGGAAATACACGGGTAAGACTTCAGTATCCGATCCTCGTCCGATCTTAATAAAATTTTACTGGTACATAGCACTTACTAAATGCAGTCGAGATATTAAATTTTAAAATACACGATTAAATTAAGAATTTTTGAAATTTTTACGTAAGAGGAAGACTGAATTTCCAGAAAACGTCAGGTTAGGCAGGTGCAATAGTTAGACACGCGTAATAAAAAAATAATTTAAACTTGAGAGCGTGGTAGGCCTTTCTGGTTAGATCAATCTCCATTTATCACATTTATATTTCAACTTTAACATCGAATATCTTTTTTCGGAGAGGAGACCGCCAATTTTGTCAAAGGAAAAAGTTATTTCTGGAAAAACTATTTCTGTTAATAACTTTTTAATAAATGACGATCAGTGGAGCTTAAAACCTTCGCAACATTACTCAGGGTGATGAGCTTGATAACATATGTGAAAGACATTGAAATTATTCATAAGTGAATAATTACCAAAAAAACATAAAAATTGTTTTCTACATTTCTTGTTTTTAATATGTATTCTAATGATATTTTGATAAATTAGTATTTATAATCTTTTGCAGGATATTAATAAAATAAAACATTTCAGCAAAACGTTCAGTCTTTTTTTTTACGTAAAAATCTAAAAACTCAAACGTAATTAAAAATTCAATATCTCGGAAAGCAGGCGTTTCCTTAACCAGTTAACTGCGTTCGACGTGTATACACGTCAATTCAAATTTTTTATATTGTTGATCATGAACAATAAAAACAACTTACCATTCGGTATAAAGACCAAAAATTAAAACTCACCAAAAAAAAATTCCACAGTTATCTGGTTAAATGCCGGTTACCTGTAAAATTTGATTAAGATCAGACGAGGGTCGGATACGGAAGTTCAGCCGATAGACGCGTGTAGCAAAGTTTATCGTAGCTTTCACAATGGACGAATTCATTCGCACGTTCCAAAAATATGTATGATACCGTTGAGAAAGCCGTATTATTCTCGTCCGACGGATTGTTTTCTCTTCCCGTTCGACCTCGATGTAAAAAAAAGAAATTTATCTCCACTCGGACATGCCATTAGCTTTAGGTGGATGATGAGAATACGCGGCACGGAATTTTCTGAGGGGGTGTGTTCGCGCGCAATCGCGGAACACGCTTGCTCACTTTCTTTCCAATAACGTCACGAATACTGCAAGTTGGCATCTGGTATTAACGTCGAATTTATCTTACTCCCTTGCTCAGGATCGTACCGTATTGCGCAACGTGTTTACGAGTCTCCAAATGTGTGAAAGAAAGCAGACGTCAACAGATTCGCCCCACCCACGACCACCGAAGTGGCCTAATCCAAGGAAGGACCTGGTAAATTTGGAAGGCCTTCGAGAATCAGAGTCTAGGTCTCTAATGCGACGTTTGTATAGTTCATACGTGATAATTCGTTCATTGTCATGTCTTCATGAATTTTGGTAATTGTTTTGGAGTGTTAATTGTATCATCCGTGATAATTCGTTGATCGTTATGTTATCTTGAATTTTGGTAATTGTTTTAGAAGTAATTATCTAGAGGGTTAATTGTATCATCCGTGATAATTTGTTGATCGTTATGTTATCTTGAATTTTGGTAATTGTCTTAGAGTGTTAATTGTATCATCCATGATAATTCGTTGATCGTTATGTTACTTTGAATTTTGGTAATTGTTTTAGAGGTAATTATCTAGAGTGTTAATTGTATCATACGTGATAATTTGTCGATCGTTATGTTATGTTGAATTTTGGTAATTGTTTTAGAGGTAATTATCTAGAGTGTTAATTGTATCATACGTGATAATTCGTTGATCGTCATGTCATCTTCAATTTTGGTAATTGTTTTAGAGGTAATTATCTAGAGGGTTAATTGTATCATACGTGATAATTCGTTGATCGTTATGTTATATTGAATTTTGGTAATTGTTTTAGAGGTAATTATCTAGAGGGTTAATTGTATCATCCGTGATAATTCGTTGATCGTTATGTTATTTTGAAGTTTGGTAATTGTTTTAGAAATAATTATCTAGAGTGTTAATTGTAGTTTGAAATATTTATTTTGGTTATTTATAATTAGGTACTACTGAAGTCGTGAACGATCGACATAATAAAGACGCATTTATGGAGACATTGAGGCTGATATGGAGATAAGGTTCGACGAGTGTAGAAGGTGAAGAGCAGCGTATGATGCACGAAAAAACGGAAGGTGATTGAGGATCGTAATGAGAAAGTAAGAAGAATGTTTCTTGATGAGTAGACTGGGTTTAAATATTGGAAACGAGGTGGAATGCAGGCAAATTGTACTTTCAAATTTTGGTTATTATTAATAATCTTCCAAATTATTTCGGTTATTTGTAATTAGGTACTGAAGTCGTGAATGATCGACGTGATTCATGGAGACATCGATCGGACATCATCGTGGCTGACGAGTATAGAAGATGAAGAGCGTATGATGCACGAAAAAACGGAGGGTAAGTGAGGATCGTAATGAGAAAGTGAGAAGAATGTTTCTTGATTAGTAGACTGGGTTTAAATATTGGAAACGAGGTGGAATAAGTAGAATTGTATTTCCAATTATCAATTTTGATAATTTATAATCATGCACTAAAATTGAATTCACTGTGACGTGGTGATCAATGCGATAAAGATAGAAAGAAAGATATATATTTATAAACACGTATTCGTTTAATACGAATTGAGATGCATCGATTGGATATGGAGACTAACAACGAGATAAAGCTCGACGAGTATAGAAGGTGAACGGTGTACCATGCACGAAAGAAGATGCTGACTAAGGATCTCGACGACCAAACAAGAACAACATGTCTCAATGAATAACCCAGAGTTCAAATATAGTAAACGATGCTAAATACAGAAGAACTGTACTTCCAATTATCTACTTTAATAATTTATAACCATCCACCAAAACCGAATTCGGCGTGACGCGGTGATCGACGTGATAAAGAAACAAAGAAACAAACGAAGAAAAACATACATTTATAAACACACATTCATTAAGCCACCAATTGTACATGAACACTAACAACATAAACCTCAATGAACACAGGATCCACCCAATACTACAAAATCCACGAAACCCCAAAAAAACCCTCTATCAACCCCACCAACAAAGCAACAACAACAACGAAAATACCTCGACAAACAACCCTAACTTCAAACCTTGCAAAGCTTCGCAAGCAAGGAGAAACAAGGCCACAGAGAAGAAAAAAAAAAGGAAGCAACCCAAGAAAAAAGAGGAGCAACGATACTACGTGCAACCTTAACACGATTCTATTTCCTCCGATGCATCAGGCCAAGCGTCTTGAAGGTGGCGCAATATGCGTGCGCGGGTGATCTCGTCTCTTCGAGAGGACACATGAGAAAGAGAAGAGGAAAACTGTCGGACGTAGTGAACCGTCTCACGACAACTAGAACCTCGAACACGTAGAGACATCTGAAAGCTCTCATGAGCGTGTGTAGCCCGATTGGCGAGCGAAGAGAAACCCACGTGAAGGAAATTGAGACCGGTGGTGGCAGTGGGGTAGTGATGCAGACTCTGAACTAGGTGGGGGACGATTCGAGATCTTGTCTGGGGGCTTGAACGGCCAGAAAATTTTCTGCTGGCAAACAGAACCGTACGAACCTGCAACGCGGCCGCATCACGCGGGTTTTATTGCACCCTCGCGGAACACGAAAGTTTTACGCACGCACGCACGCACACCTACGAAAGAAAGAAAGAAGAAATACAATCACGTCACAGATCAACATCCACGCTTTGATACTCGTGCCACGTACGCAACAATCATCACGACACGAACTTGGATCATCCGACCGAGTGAAACCAGCCGGTGATACGAGAGCAAACGAAGAAGTGCATTGGTTTGTTTTGCTCTAAAGCGAGGAAATCTCCAGAGGAAGCAAAGATGGTTTACGAGAGCGATTTCTATACGACCCGACGACCCTACTCGAGGCCACTGGTCTCGTCCTACAGTGTCACGGTCAGTATTCTCCCACCACAATTGAGATTGATTGGCACCTTTGCCGAGAGCGGGCCCTCCCCACCCACCAACTCAACCCTCTCTCTCACACACACACACACCCCCCCACCTCCTTTCTTTTTTCAAGTATATCTCTTAGTAATGTTCTACCATTGGACGTCACTAACACTGTTAAAACGGGACTGATAAGTCTCGTGCGTGAACACGGAGAAAACGCCTGGGTTTACTGATTGGCGCCAGCATTATTCCTTCTCCGTGTGATTTTACCGGTCTGGGTCAACGTTTCGCTTGTCGGCTTGGATTCACGATTTCGGATCTGTTTTTTTATTTTTTATTTTACTTTGCTTTTGATTTTCTGGGTTTCTTTTTCTTTTCTTCTTCTTTTTTTTTCTTTTTTGCTTTTTGCCTTTGGAGGTGATTAGTTTCGAGAAAACAGAAGATTCGATCCTCTTTTTGTACGACCATGCTGTGGTACTATGGCCACGATTGATTTACTCGCTCATACAGTCACTACGGAACAACCGACACTAATTTGGTCACTTTTGTAACGATGAAACGTTCGATGAGATTTTCGGTAATTCGATTTGGGTCTACGACGATCGTTTAGTATCCACGAGGAAAGAGATTTTCAACGTCGATGCTCGAAACGTTGATCACCACGTCAACGAGAGATTGGCCACACTGTCTTGCTTCCCTACCGTTTGATGAAAAATGTTTGTCGTACGAAGACGGTCACGACAAGAACCAGGCCAGATCAGATAGACGAATCTGTAATGGGGATTGTTGGTATCTGTCCGTATTCTCGGGAATCAAAGTTCTTTGGGGTCTCTACTTCCACACTTTACTACGGTTAATTGATTGTGTATTATTGTTAATCACCACAACCAGAACCACAACCACTATCACCCATCACCATCACCGGAATACCACAGTTATTGTGTGATTTTGCTCGCTGTTCGCAAGCGCGTACTTATTTAGAAAGCAAAAACGATTAGTGTTAACAGATACTTAGTGAAAATAAATGTGGAAAAATAAAAATTTGAAACAACGGTGTCTCGGAAAAATTCTCGTAAGGAAGGAGTTTAACACTATTCCCACCACGACGTGTTAAATGAACCTTTTTGAAATTTCGATTAGATTTATGTACGAAAATGTAATTGCATCTGCTTTGAAATTCACGAATTTTTTTAAAATATACGTTTCACAATATTTTAGAAAAAGTCGTGAAATTTAAAAGCAGATGCAATTACGTTGTCTATAGGAGATTTTAATTGAAATTTTAAATATGTGGTAGGAATAGCGTTGAAAAGAAAGGATCTGAGAACATGGAGAATTAATCACAAGCTTTTCACGTATGCCAAATCGTCTCCATGCAACCAAGTTGACTTTGATTCGAGAATCTGTATTCCTCGTTCCGTAGATACGTCTCGGTCCTTGGAACGTGACACGAGATTTGTGAATTGGGTTTTTTTTTATCGTTGTCTCTTTCTCTCTCCCCCACCATCCTATCTGTATTTTTGTCTTTCATCCTGTGCACACACACGAGGGAATGAATAACATGGGTCGACCCCATTCGATGCCCTGTTTCGAGTCACTCTTCACTTCTTTCTACCACGTCGAATAACGTTCACCTGTATAACAATAGTGTGCTCCTTTTTTTTTTCTCTCTGCACAGTCGATTTCGATGACGAAGTCGAGCATAATCCACACCTCGTGTTTAATCTCTGTAAACCTCGTCAAGGAGAAGGATTTCTCTTTGAATCGATAAATTGGATAAGTTTGATTTTTTTCGTGAGCGTGTTCGACACGCCCATGCGATTTTATTAGGGTCAATCTCGACCAATTTCGGTTCCTCCTGGCTATTAATAAATCGTGAAAAATTCGTGAGAGAATATTCTGACGTGCGTTCGAGTCGCTCATTTGACAAATCGATTAACATTTTTCTGCATTTTTCTTAAATTTAAACATCGAAGCACTCGATTAAGTCACTAGTTCTTATATTTGTAACGTGATTCTGAACATAATTTATGGAGTTAACCAGTTAAGTGCGTTCGACGTGTATACACAATCCGAAGTTTTTATCTTTTTGATCATTAACAATAGAAACAACTTACCATTCGATGTAGAGACTAAAAATTAAGACTTTAAAAAAGGAATTCCACAGTTAACTGGTCGATCGATTTGTGCACTGAACGGCTCATAGGTTCTTCCGTTTCTACTGTGATCGTAAATTAGTGGAATATCGTGAAATTGTTTTTTCGTGCGTGAGGTGTGCGACTTTTTTTTAGTTGATTTTTTAGATGGTTCTTCGTTAGAGGCTCGAGTGGTCCTCGAAAATTTTTGATGAGCGCCTTAATCGGGCAGACGAGGGCAAAATGAAAAAGAGTTATAAATAGTAGTGGTCAGGAGGAACGCGAAGGAAGCCCCCTCCTCTATTCATAGCATTGCAGCCATTTTCCGGGACTCTGAACGCGTTATACTTAGATGTCGTACGACCCGGCGAATTTTGGATCCGAGTTACAGAAAAAAAAAAAACTGTTTGGCTACTGTGGTACGAATTACTAGAGTATCATGGATCGTGGACCATGGTTTTTGATTTTTCTGGGTGTAAAAATCAGGAGGATTCTCGAGTCCTGGAAATTTTTGGATTCGAGGTACAGAAAGAAAGCTCTTTGGCTACTGTGGTACGAATTACTAGAGTATCATGGATCATGGATCGTGGATCGTGGATCATGGTTTTTGATTTCTCTGCGTGTAAAAATCAGGAGGATTCTCGAGTCCTGGAAATTTTTGGATTCGAGTTAGAGAAAAAAAACTGTTTGGCTACGGTGGTACGAATTACTAGAGTATTATGGATCATGGATCGTGGATCGTGGATCATGGTTTTTGATTTCTCTGCGTGTAAAAATCAGGAGGATTCTCGAGTCCTGGAAATTTTTGGATTCGAGTTACAGAAAAAAAGCTCTTTGGCTACGGTGGTGCGAATTACTAGAGTATTATGGATCATGGATCATGGTTTTTGATTTCTCTGCGTGTAAAAATCAGGAGGATTCTCGAGTCCTGGAAATTTTTGGATTCGAGTTACAGAAAAAAAGCTCTTTGGCTACTGTGGTACGAATTACTAGAGTATTATGGATCATGGATCGTGGATCGTGGATCATGGTTTTTGATTTCTCTGCGTGTAAAAATCAGGAGGATTCTCGAGTCCTGGAAATTTTTGGATTCGAGTTACAGAAAAGAAGCTCTTTGGCTACGGTGATACGAGTTACTAGAGTATTATGGATCATGGATCATGGATCATGGTTTCTGATTTTTCTGCGTATAAAAATTAGGAGGTTTCTCGAGACATTTTGATATGTTACATTTTTAGATGTCCTGAAAATTTTTGAATCCGAGTTACAGAAAAAAAGCTCTTTGGCTACGGTGATACGAATTACTAAAGTATTATGGATCATGGATCGTGGATCATGGTTTTTGATTTTTCCCCGTGTAAAAATGAGGAGTATTCTCGAAGCATTTTGGCACCGTGGAGAACGTCGACGTTGTTCTTGATGTATTACATTTTTTATATGTCCTGGAAGTTTTTCAATCACACTTAAGAAAAAGGTCTATTTGCTGAAAAATCGTGCCTAGAATTAGAGTCAGGTGTTGCAGTGCGCAGTGGGGGAGGAAAGAATTTTAAATTGTATAAAAGGCGCGCTGTCACGCCACCCACCATCGAGGAAGCACAATAGTCTAGCTCGTTTTCGACTCGTTATACGTGCCGGTGATTGTGAAAGTGGTCTAACTCAGAAAAGTTTGGTTCACAAATCATACCGTATTTCAATCGTATAGGTGACAATAACGCTACGTAAATAGAAAAATTAATTTCTCGATATTATTGACTTAGACCACTTTCACAATCATCGGCACATATGTCTGTAGACCTTGTCTCAGTTCGTTACCGATTGTATGTCACTCGGAATCTAATGCGCCATGCGTCTTTCGTTTACTTAACACTAGAAGTAACAACTGGTGAAAATGACCGATTGCATACAATTTTTCCAAGAATTTCTCTTCAACTCTAGAACTACCAACTTTTTTTTTTTTTCATATGGAAACTTCTTTTGTTGACTATTTCTTCTGACAGGATTGGTAGTTCCAGTATTAATTGTAACGAAGCTAGCAGCATCGAGGAGAGATGCTCAAAGAGAATCAACGCTTATGTGTTTAGAGAACCGAAAAAATTCGCTGTGCCCAGTGCCATTTTGGCATAACCAACATAGATAGCAAATCAACACAGTTTACATTATAATTCCATAATTATTGTTGGTCGAACGAGGCAATGCAATTATGCAGAGTACGATGCCTTCCAAATACACGGACACTGACTCTGTTTAACAATCTCTCATCGATGCTAGGCAGTTAACAGTTTTCAAGTTGACCGTTTCTATGGACTACCATAAGTCAAATGGAATCCGCGAATTGGACCGTTTATTTTGAAAGTAGTGTACGTCCATATTTTTTAAAAAATGAGATATCCCATAATTTGTGATTAATTTAGTGTAAACTTTTTATTTATAACCAGTTAATTGTTTTTTTTTTTAAATGGACTTACACCACTATCAAAATACACAGTCCGATAACGAAAATGAATACCAAACTTTAAGTAGTAATGCGGCCGATGAATCAAATGGAACCCTTGAATTGCAAAAATGAGATCAAACCCTAAGTAGTAATGCAGCTGATAAATCAAATGGAATCCACGAATTACAAACATGAATTTCAAATTCTAAGTAGAAATGCAGCTGATGAATCGGACGGAAGCCTTGAATTACAAAAACGAATTCCAAACCCTAAGTAGTAATGCAGCTGATAAATCAGACGGAAGCCTTGAATTACAAAAACGAATTCCAAACCCTAAGTAGTAATGCAGCTGATAAATCAGACAGAACCAGTATCTTCCAATTAGGTATAATGAACCCATGTGTGCACATGGACAGTATGGATCCACCATATAAACATAGGTTTCACAAAATTCTCGCCTTCTCGGAAGATTTAATCATCACAAACTTAATTATCGTTAGAATTTTAATTATCATTGATCAATGACCAATCTTCATATTTGGACCGTTTATTTTGAAAGTGGTGTAATTCCATTAAAAAAAAAGAAATTAACTAGTTGTAAATATAAAGTTTACACTAAATTATGTGATATCTCATTTTTCTTAAAAAATGGACTTACATGACTTTCAAAATAAACGGTACATTTATCGAGAATAATTCTCAGCAACCAAGTGACTCTTTTTATTTGATTTCTCATTCTCACCAATTGACAATCGACTTTCTCTGAATTTTAATCTACCATAATGCGAAAGGATCGATAAGATCAAGAAAAAAAATTCTGTGCTTCGATGCACAAATTCTTTGCTTCTCGTTGCTACGGTCGCTTACGAGGAGGGATCGAGAGTGCGCCGCACAGACCAGAGACTTGGTGTTGCGTTACTCTGCCCTAATTTAGACTCACGACGATTTCCGTGACGACGTCGAGTCTCCCACTCCGTCCAGAACGGCCCGGGATTTCGTCGTCACGGAAATTCATAGCTCCGCGCGCCATTCCCAACCGCGGGCGTGGTGCGTGCGATTCACCGAGCGAATCTCCACAGCAAAGAGAGCCCACTGCAATTCTCGAACCCTTTATTCACCGAATTTCTTAAAAACTTGTGAAATTTTTGGCAAATTATTATTTTATTATTATTTTTCCAATTTATTTGAACATTTTTTTATTACAAGTTATTTTTTCATAAATCTCATCAAGATGGAAAATAATTTTGAGGGACTACAGGTTTTCATGGAAATAATATTTCTGTAATAATGATATTGTAAAGTATTGTTTTGGTAAAGCATATTTGAAACTTTTATGGTAATTTGAAAGGATCATGATTACTTGGCAAACTGTAAGAGTAATAAGTATTTTGTGTATGAAAATACACGAAGGATTTTTGGATCTTCTAGACATGAATTTTGTCCTTACATCGTGTTAAGTTCGATTATAGAATTATCGATTATATTATACTCGTGTGTATAATCGTATTAAAGTATTTTAGCGAGCTTCCAAAGAGAAGTATGCTTGCGCTGCTAATAGTTTAAGAATGAACTTTATGGAAGTGTAGTTCAAAATTCCAATGGGTTTCAAAGAGTTTAAATTAATACAGTACTATGAAAAAATTGACGCAACTTTTAAGTGACATCGGTAAATAAAAGGTCAAGATTTTTACATAATAATTGGAGCGCAAAAGCGAATGATGTAAATACGGATGCTTACGCGAATTATACAATACATAAAAGTGAATGTAATCTGTCGGATCCGAGCCAATAGTCCGTCTATTAATGTTTGCCAATGCATTTATATAGGCATCTAAATGCCCACTTTAACACGTCGAATTCTCGCGCTTTAGCTCGCGTTGCTTCCTCAATACCTTCTATGAAATGGATTTTGAAAGTGGTGTGAGTCCATTTTGAAAACAAAAAATTAACTACTTATAAATAAAAAATCTACGCTAAATTAATCACAAATTACGTGATCTCATTTTGAAAAAAAGTCATCTTACACCACTTTCAAAATGAACGGTCCGCATGTCTATGTGTATATAGATCGTCTATTTTGAAAGTGGTAATTTGTAAATCCATTTAAAAAACAAAAAAAATGGACATTCATAAATAAAAAATCTACACTAAATCAATCAGAAATTACGTGATATCTCATTTTTTAAAAAAAATCATCTTACACCACTTACAAAACAAACGGTCCCGTATGTCTATGTACATATGTATAGGCCGTCTGTTTTAAAAGTTCTATTTTAGTAAGTTAAATGAAAAAACGAAAAAAATTAAGTACTCAAATAAAAAATCTACGCTAAATTAATAAAAAACGATGTGAGATCTAATTTTAAAAAAAAAATGATCTTACACCACTTTCAAAATAAACGATCCAAGTATCTCTGAAAGAATGAATAGAAATTCTCTTCTTGCCAGGGGCAAATGCTGTCGATGATATCAATGAGATTCCTCGAATCCACGTGAAAGGAGAGATTCTCTGGTATTGGCAGGAAAGAGAATAATACGGGTGGGTTACCGTTGCCATTAAACACACCGAGTCTATTTTCAGTGCCATCCGAGCACGCGCAAAGGATGAGAGAAACCGCGCGAACGACGTATTATAACTGCAACTGACGAGAGACCGTGCTTATCCCCTAACCCTCTTCTCCACCCACTTCCAAAGAAAGAAATTCAAAAAAATTTTACGGGGTCGGAAAATCAAAAAGCTTGTTACAAGGTGCCAAGAGGGGTTGTTGCGTGTGGCCATAAGATCACTCGATCTCGAGATCAACCAAGAGAAAGTACGTGAAAAGGAAAAGTACTCGTAGAATTACTGTAAACGGTGTGGAAGTGAGAGAGTGTCGCGGAGGGGAGGAAGACAGCGTACCCTCGTATTTAAAGTGAATGGAAAATATTGCAGC
This sequence comes from Tiphia femorata, assembly GCA_944319695.1. Lineage (NCBI taxonomy): Eukaryota > Metazoa > Arthropoda > Insecta > Hymenoptera > Tiphiidae > Tiphia > Tiphia femorata. Next base: position 8,966,396 of record OX090899.1, read on the forward strand.
ACGCTGATCAGGACGAGAAAGAGGAAAGGAGAGGGCTAATAATAAAAAAAACATGTACAGAGAAAACGAGAACCGAAAAAAAAAAACCAAAAAAAAAAAACAGAAACGTTTCGCAGCCGCTGCAAACTGTAGACAACCAATTAGACGTCTCATTCTGTCTCTCTTCCTCTCTCTATTTCTCTCTCTGCAATTGTAAACCACTCGTTGATTCGTCCATTGATTCTCCATGCGAGAGAGAGAGGTGGATGAAAAAGATCCATGTACACCTTTCTCGAGAGTACAAAGCCGGCAGCCCTACTTTAAAAGGGATGTTTTTGCTCCACGCCGTTGGGCCTCTGATAAATTTCCAGAAGCGGGACTACTTCTTCCCTTGGGAGAAAGTGCCATTTGTACCGCGTCCATCTCTGGTACCCGAGCCGTTCACCGTCTGGGGCCGCAAGAAGGTCGATCCCAAGAAGGAATTTTATCAGTACGTCACTATTAAGGAGAAGGAGGGTGTGGTGAGGGGCAAGGATGCAGCGAGGGATGATCATGCCAGACAACTCGTCGAAGGTGGTGCAGTGTCCAAGGTCAACATCGACGCAGCTGCCGAACTAGCGGCTAAGGGACACGTCTTCGAGAGGGGAGTACTCTCTAGGCCACCTGGCAAGAACAAACACGCTCACACACCCGCAACCGGTCGCACTAAGATCCTCATGGCTCTGCAAACGCCCTCTTGGTACCGATTCTAATGCGAGACGATTTCATCGGGACGACCAGACCTGTTTCTTTTTTGTTTTGGTTTGTTTGTCTTTTTTTCTTTCTTTCTTGTTGAGAACAGGGAGAAGGGAGGACATGGTGATTTAAACGAAACGTGTAGGAAGATTGTCGTAAATGGATTACACCGATGGCGAAAATATATATGTTTATAATGTTTTGCAATGAGAAAATGTAGGGTTCTCGATCGAGAATACCAACTAGTATCTTTTCGTAGATTGTCCGAGTGTCTGAATTACTTTATAAAAATGTAAGATGATTTCATCGAGTCGACCAGCCCTATTTCTTTTTCTTTTTTGTTTTTTGTTTTTTTTTTTCTCTTGTTGAGAACAGGGAGAAGGTAGGACATGGCGATTTAAACGAAACGTGTAGGAAGATTGTCGTAAATGGATTACACCGATGGCGAAAATATATATGTTTATAATGTTTGCAATGAGAAAATGTAGGGTTCTCGATCGAGAATACCAACTAGTATCTTTTCGTAGATTGTCCGAGTGTCTGAATTACTTTATAAAAATGTAAGATGATTTCATCGAGTCGACCAGCCCTATTTCTTTTTCTTTTTTTTTTTTTTTTTTCTCTTGTCGAGAACAGAGAGAAGGGAAGACATGGTGATTTATAATCGAAACGTGTAGGAAGATTGTCGTAAATGGATTATACTGATGGTGAAAATAATACAATAGTGTTTATAATGAGAAAATGTAGGGTTCTCGATCGAGAATACCAACCAGTATCTTTTCGTAGATTCTCCGACTGTCTGAATTAGTTTATAAAAATGTGGGATGATTTAATTAAGACGACGAGCCTTGTTTTTTTTTCTTTTCTTGTGTTTCCTTCTTTTTTCTTGTCGAGAACGGGGCGAAGGGAGGACATGACGATTTAAACGAAACGTGTAGGAAGATTGTCGTAAATGGATTTACACAGATGACGAAAATATATGTTTACAATGAGAAAATGTAGGGTTCACGATCGAGAATACCAATCAGTATCCTTTCGTAGATTCGTCGACTGTTCGAAATAGAATTACTTTATAAAAATGTGGGATGATTTATCCATTATCCATCGAGATAGCGTATAGGTAGCTTACTTCATTTTGTAAGTTTTGTAATGCACACAGATACACCAAGCCGATCCATGCATGCAGGGACGATATAACACGATCGCTTTTAGATCTTCATTATCAGCGCTTTTTAGTACCATTTCGATCAACCCCCTTGTAGGTATACGTATACGTATGAACTGTTTATTTCAAAGGTGATGTAAGTGCGTTTTTTTTTAAAAAATCAGATATCACATATCATACCATATATCATATGTCATATCATATATCAGATTAATTTAGTGTAAACTTTTTATTTATACCTAGTTAATTTTTTTTCTTTTTTTTTTAAATGGACTTGCACCACTTTCAGAATGAAGGGTTCATATATTCTGCACACGTCCTTCTCTAACTATCTTTAGCTTTTTTCACTATTTATCTGCTCGATAATCCAATCTCCTCCCCAATCTACTGTCACCACTGTTAGCATCCGTTCCAAATCGGTATCATTCTGTAGATTCCACCCGCTCACGTACATATGTAACACAATGTGAAAGAAATAAAATGGCGATTTTGGAGAATACTGTTTTCCTTGGGTACCGTGTGAGAGTTCAGTATTACAATTACACGGAGCTGTCGTCCTCATCTTGACCAATAATCGTAGAATAATAAAAAAAAGTATTCGAGATGGAGTAGAGATTTTCCGACCTTTCGATGGCTTCCTAGCTCACGATTGATTCTACTTGATGAGCACAGAGACACGAGCTTATAATCAGCAGGGGAAAATCGAATATTTTCTAAGACTTTTGCAAATTTAATTCATGGATGACATTATTTTCAATTTCATTCTTGTTTAGAAAGAACTTGTAAAAGTAAAAGTACAGTGAAACGTGTATTGAAAATGGAGAATTCTTTTTGAAGAAGTAACATCCCTGTTTAAGCACAGTATACTAAATCGATTTTCTAAATGTATTTTCATTTGTGTCTCGTGTTTCTTAGAAAGAACACTAACTTTTTTCCAAAGAATTCACCTGATTTCTTACAATTGATAGTCAAAGCTCCTTCCAAAAAATATACGACCTAAATATTAGAAAGTAACAAGTGCAAATTTAATTCAAGGATGACACCACCCCTAATTTCATCCTCGTTCAGAAAGAATTTGTGAAAGTATCCCATGCACATTAAAACGTGCATCGAAAATGGAGAATTATCTTTGAAGAAGTAACATCCCTGTTTAAGCACAGTATACTAAATCGATTTTCTAAATGTATTTTCATTTGTGTCTCGTGCTTCTTACAAAGAACAATAACTTTTTTCCAAAGAATCCACCTGATTTCTTACAATTAATAATCGAAACTTCCAAAAGATATACAACCTAAATTTTAAAAAGTAACAATCCACGTGTACGTGTAACTTTGTTACAATTAAAAATCCTAAAATTAATGGGGTAAGTGAACCATCCTCGTTACGATCTCATTTTACTATTCTCACCTAATCGATTCTACCAATCACAAGTAAATTCTACCTCTGATTAAAATTAGCTTTAAACATACATATCCTGGAAATATTTGTTGACTGTGGGGAGAGACGGAGGCAGAGACGTAGAAGAAAAAAAAAAAAAAAGAAAAAAAAGAAATATCTAAGCACGTAGTCGTCTAAGTGACTGATATTCGAATAATAAGTCCACTACCTTCACAATCGTGCCTGAAAAGTTGCAAAAACACGGAGAAGTTCGGACGAAATCCGAAGAATCGGCGCAGCTTTTCCTTTCTCCGCTGGTCTAAATTCTACTACTTGATTCGAAGTCAGCCACAGGGTGAAACAAGATACCACGAGCGCGCACGTCGGCGCCGGGTGACATACATGTACTCGTATGCGCAAGAGGATCTAAGACGAAGGTTGCATGAGCGTGTACGCGCGCGCGCGCGCATGCGCAGACGGGCTCGTTTTTTGGCAGAGATGCGCGACACCGAGGTTGAGAAACATTAAGTGCTGAAACTGTCCTGAATATCTCGGCAGGGAGGCATTATTATTAATGCATAGGTATACCACTCGGACGACTATAATTGGCCAGTACGTTGTGTGTCTACAGATAGATCGACAAATCACGAACTCGTTACAAATACTTAAATACTCCGTTCCAACGATTCTTATCTCTAATTGTCTCACACGTTCCTCTTATCCGCTCGTTCTTCTTTCTTTGGCCCATTCTCTCCTCTCTCTCTCTCTCTCTCTCTCTCTCTCTCTCTCTCTTTTTCTATGATATTCCATTGGAATTAATAACTAAATTATTCTTCTTATCGTCATCGTGTAGTATACATCATTTCTATCTGTTGAATCTTCCGGTTGGGTAATAATTGTTAGGTCGATGTTGGGTTTGGTTAATCCATTGACGCGTATAATGGTTGTTGTTGTTAAATTGGTGAAGATATATGGACCGTTTATTTTCGAAGTGGTGTAAGTGTATTTAAAAAAAGAATTGACTAGGTATAAATAACAAGTTCACACTAAATTAGTCACAAATTACGCGATGACTCATTTTTTAAGAAAATGATCTTGCACCACTTTCAAAATAAACGGTCCGTATGTCTATGTGTATATAGATCGTCTGTTTTGAGAGTGGATAAATCTACTTAAAAAACTAGAAAAATTAACTACTCATAAATAAAAGGTCTATACTAAATTCATCACAAATTACGTGATATCTGATTTTTTAAAAAAATACACTTACACCACTTTCAAAATAAACGATCCATATATAGGCAGACACATTTTCTCAGTAGAAAAAAAGTCATGATAAAGAAACTCTCCAAACCAAGCCTACCAACTCCAACTCCAGTCACCGGATCGAGAATTAATTAAACTCCGCGACAAAACTCACCGTGATTCTCTCTTGCCACACTTTACAATAACAATATCATCGAGCACCGAATGAGCACGAGATCGTAAAGTCAAACGAGGGTAGAGACCAGACCGAGACCGGAAACGTAATAGCCTCTTAACACTTTGACTGCCACGCTTATTGTCCATGGATAGCTCGTGGCGCCACACTTTGCGTTTTTCTTGAGCTTCTTTTTTGTGTTGACATACGATATTTAAAACTGCTGTAAATTGCGATTAATATAATCATTTTTTTCATGATTTTTTTCGAGGCACCGGTGACCACCGTGGCGCGACAGGAAAAAAAAATTGCGGTTACATATGACCAACATGGCAGTCAAAGTGTTAATGCAAACCCGCGCAGGCCTGTTCTCCAGACCAAACCAACCAACTCCAACTCCAGTCATCGGATCGACGATTAATCAAAATTCGCGTCAAAACTCACCGTGATTCTATCTTATCACACTTTACAATGACAAAATCATCAACGACCGAATGAGCACGAGATCGTAAAGTCAAACGAGGGTAGAAACCAGACAGAGACCGGAAACTCAAACGAGGGTACAAACCAGACCGAGACCGGAAACTCAAGCCCCTTAATACAACCCGCGCAGGCGTGTTCTCCAGACCAAACCAACCCACTCCAACTCCAGTCACCGGATCGACGATTAATTAAAATTCGCGTCAAAACTCACCCTGATTCTCTCTAATCACACTTTACAATCACTCACCGGATCGAGAATTAATCAAAACCCGCGACAAAACTCACCGTGATTCTCTCTTGTCACACTTTACAATAACAAAATCATCAACCACCGAATGAGCACGAGATCGTAAAGTCAAACGAGGGTAGAGACCAGACCAAGACCGGAAACTTAATAGTCCCTTAACCACTTGCGGTGGAAAGAAATTCACGGTTACGCGTGCCAAAACAGTCGAGTGCAACTCGCTGCAAGGCGAGTTCACGCAGAGTTAGACGTGTCCCAGAGGAGAATATAAAGACGCATCAACTGGTGATAACATTACACATGTATGAATACTAAATTTATTTATTAATAATCTTGCAGACTATGATATTTTTCAAAACAGCAGAAACTGTATCTCGGTAAAGATTTTCATTGACAGTTGACGTGCCACGCACGTCATATTTCCTTCTGCGACAATCACTTACATCGTTCCTGTAACAGAAGCACCTCGACGTGCGTGGCATGTCTCTCCACCGCAAGTGGTTAAAGCAAACCCACGCAGGCCTGTTCTCCAGACCAAACCAACCAACTCCAACTCCAGTCACCGGATCGACGATTAATCAAAATTCGCGTCAAAACTCACCGTGATTCTCTCTTGTCACACTTTACAATAACAATATCACCAACCGCCGAATGAGCACGAGATCGTAAAGTCAAACAAGGGTAGAGACCAGACCGAGACCGGAAACTCAATAGGCCCTTAATACAAACTCACGCAGGCCCGTTCTCCAAAGCAAACCAACCAACTCCAACTCCAGTCACCGGATCGACGATTAATCAAAACTCACGCTACGAAACTCACTGTGATTCTCTCTTGTCACACTTTACAATAACAAGATCATCAATCACCGAATGAGCACCAGATCGAAAAGTCAAACGAGGGTAGAGATCAGACCGAGACCGGAAACTCAAACGAGGGTAGAGAACAGACCGAGACCGGAAACTCAATAATCCCTTAATACAAACCCACGCAGCCCTGTTCTCCAGCCCAAACCAACCAACTCCAACTCCAGTCACCGGACCGAGAATTAATCAAAACTCACGCGACAAAACTCACCGTGATTCTCTCTTGTCACACTTTACAATAACAAAATCATCAACCACCGAACGAGCACGAGATCGTAAAGTCAAACGAGGGTAGAGACCAGACCGAGACCGGAAACTCAATAATCCCTTAATACAAACCCACGCAGCCCTGTTCTCCAGCCCAAACCAACCAACTCCAACTCCACTCCCCGGACCGAGAATTAATCAAAACTCACGCGACAAAACTCGCCCTGATTCTCTCTTGTCACACTTTACAATAACAAAATCATCAACCACCGAATGAGCACGAGATCGTAAAGTCAAACGAGGGTAGAAACAAGACCGAGACCGGAAACTCAAACGAGGGTAGAGAACAGACCGAGACCGGAAACTCAATAGCCCTTTAATGCAGACCCGCGCAGGCCTGTTCTCCAGATCGCATCGGCCTTGATCCGCCGTCTTGTTGACCTTATATACCCCGAATCTGTAGACGCCTCGGCACTACGTGGTCCGTGACTATCCGGAAGTCGGGATGAGGTCCGCCCAAGAGCAGTACAGCTACTCCTACACCAACACCAACGCGGCGAGTTCCTCCTCGGATCCGTACTCTCGCCCGCAGAGGACTAGCTATAGCCAGGAGAGCGTCGTGAAGAGGGAGAGCGGGCCTTACGGGTCCTACTCGACCGAAAGGTCGACCAGAACATCGTCCGGCGGCGGCCCCGGAAGCTACCACTCCTCCTACGATTCTCACTCTTCCGGTCGTTTGCCCGGCGGCACTTCCTACCGTCATTACTCTTACCGGGTGTAAATCCATCCTCGGCCAGTCCAAATGCTAAAAACCACCCTATGCACATCCACTAATAAACGTTTTTCCACTCGGCTTCGCCATAGAAGACTTGTTCCTGAACTCATTAACACGTTCGTCGCGACGTTGCCCACATTTGGGCGACTATTTCAATGCCCGCTTATAAATATTCAAATATTCAGATAAATTATCAAAATGGGCATTTGAAAGTGTGATTAACACTTTAGACAGGTAATTAAATACAGGTAACCCTCCTATAACACGGTAGTTAGGTTCCGTGTTGTGTGAAACCGTGTTGCATGAGACCCAGGCTACACGTACGGTTAAGGCATTTCCGCAACGCTGTATCTTTAGGACAGCAAGCTTCGCCGCGGCTGTAGAAGTACATACAGTGTTGTATGTACAAAGGATGTGCAGTTTTCTCATCACGTTATAGCGAAACCGTGTTATAGGATGCCGTGTTGTAGGAGGGTTCCCGAAATTTACGAATCGTGTTATAGCGAAACCGTGTTATGAGATACCGTGTTATAGGAGGGTAACCTGTAGTTACCAAAATTCAAGGTGACTAGGCGACGAACGTGTTAACCAGGTTTTGAAGGAGAATATATTTTTGGTTTTTTTTCGAAGATTCGTGATAACACGTTGACTAGTACGTTAGTTTGAATTTTGGTTAGTGCTTTGTTAAGTGTCTAAAGGGTTGATTGAAATTTTCAATGTTTATTTTGGTCGTTTATTATTAAAGAGTGAGATCGGTTGGCAGAGTCAACGTGTTAACCCTTTGCGGATGAGACGGATCGAAGTTAAATGTTCGGTATGGTCGAATCTCCGTCGTGATTGATAATGGCTTGAAATTACCAGCGCATATCTCTGCTTAGCAGACGATTATTGCTCGTGGAACTACAACTTGTTTCTTTCGGTTCTACGTGTTGTGCTCGCCGGACGCATGTAAAAAGTCTTTCGATTCTATTACTTGTTTTCGGTCGAATGCATATATGAGTTATTTCAAAAGTACTGTAAGTCCATTTTAAAGAAAAACATTAAGAAGTTAGAAATAAAGAGTTCACGCTAAATTAATTAGAAATTAATGTGACATCTCATCTTTTTAAAAAGATGGACTTGTACCGCTTTCAAAATAAACGGTCCACGTATGTGCCTTTCGGTTCTAGCAATTCTTTTAACCGAACACGCATGTATAAGTTCACAAACTTATATAACTTCACAAAGAACGCATGTATGCACCGGTAGTCCGCAAAGGGTTAAGATCATTCACACCTTACGGAAAGAAAAGTATTCGATTAAAAAATCGGCCTCTCTCTCTCTCTCTCTTTGTCTCTCTTGGCGAAGCCGAGACTAACTCCGTCTTCCTGTCGCTCCACGAAGATTTTCGCACTCGAATTCATTCGAGTCTTCTTCGTTTCTTACTGGTCCCCTTTTCGATGCTACGAGAAATCGTCGAAAAAAAAAATAAATAAAACATTGCAAAAAAAATTGAAACGTTACAAAAAAGAAATAAAACGTTGAAAAAACAGAGTGGAATATAGAAACATATCGACAATTACGCGTGATCCGATCGAACGACGAGGACGACAGGAAGACTATCCCGCATGAGAATTCTTTGCATATCCTCCTCCTGGTTTCCTTCCATTTTGCTATCCTCCATTGTAGTCCCTTAGATTTAGACTTTATTATCCCGCAGCTGCATTTACACGAAGCAAAGTGCGAAAAAGGAAAAAAAAATAAAGAGAAGAAAAGAGAACGAAGGAAAACTAAATAACAATAAAATACCTGAACCACGTAGTCTTACCATAAGACTGCGTGAATCACGTGGCAATATTTACGAGATTGTTTAAACCTAACAAGTTAGAATGTTGTTGTTCACGCCTACGACCTGTGTTCTAGTGTTGTAGTTTGTTTGATATTAACTTTCCTTTTTAGAAGTAGAGAGTTACATTCTTATTCGCGTCGCACGAACGTCTCTGTAATTAACCAGTTAACTGCTTTCGACGTGTATACGCGTCAATGCAAATTTCTTATATTATAGAACACGAACAATAGAAAAGTAACTTGCCACTCGATGTAAAAATTAAAAAGTTGAAACTCTAAAAGAAAAATTTCGCAGTTAACTGGTTAAACGTTTCGATAAAGCTAACTCGATTCTTCGTCGTGCTTCTTACGTGACCGAGCTCACGGTGTTGCTCTTCTGTATTATTTTATCGTATTTCAATTTGGACATTAAAGACCGCAATTAAAGTATCATTAATTGTTCTCGACACTGGACAATCTGTTGTCACGTTAATGTTAAGCATTGTGGAGTTTCATGGAGGATTTGAAAACTGAGAGATTGTTTTTCCTTTTTCTTTTGCACAATGCAGATCGATGAAGGAGTCGAAAAATTCGACCTAGATCGCGCGAATTTCAGTGTCTCGTGTCGAGAACACACGCACAATGTTGTCTTACATTATTAATCACCTTGACTAACCCACGATTCTATCCATCTCGTTAGACACACAACGCGAAATGTGGTAAAGGTGTTAGAAAAACGGGGAGTGCGTGAGTGGGTTGGGTGGGTGCTTTCCAGAAGGCAAGAATGGGATAGATAGGGGTGAAAAAAGTAAGCCAAGAGAAAATGATTGAGAAAGAGCGTCAGAAACACACACACTTCGCTGTACATCATTGTCCAATTTCCTTTCTACTTGTCCTTTCTTTCTTTGTTTCTTTATTTATTTTACCATTCCCTCTCTGTCTCTCCTAAATCAGTTCTATTCGATTCCTTTCAACAACTTGTCCTTTATTTATTTATTTATTTTCTAGTCGCTCTCTGTCTCTCTTAAATCAGTTCTATTCTATTCCTTTCAACAACTTGTCCCTTCTTTATTTATTTATTCATTCATTTTTCCACTCCCTCTCTCTCTTTTTCTCCCTATCAAATCAATTCTATTCTATTCTACACTGAGAGAAAAGTATATGATATATCTATCTATAATGGCATAGTAACAAAATTAAAATTGGAAATATCATATTTATGGTTAATGTCGGTAATAATTACGATAGAGGCATAGTATAACCAACTATATTACGTTTTGACCCAAAATTATGGTTATTTCAACTAAAAGTACAGTATGCTTGATAATACATAATGGTAAGAAAAGTAACGATTTTATATAATTAATATTACCAGAATATTTCATACATAGTGATACAACTAACTACATTCACATATCACATTTTACTATACATATGGTAACAAGAACAAAGATAATAGTTAATAACATAACCATTTCTATAAATCGTTCATTCTATTATATTTTGTATGGTCGAATGAACTATAAAACTATGTTTGACGCCAGAAACTATAAAATATAGTGAGCTTATGATATGTCTAACTATAATGGCATAGCAACAAAATTATAATTGGAAATATCATATTTATGGTTAACGTCGGTAATAATTACGATAGAGGCATAGTATAACCAACTATATTACGTTTTGACCCAAAATTATGGTTATTTCAACTAAAAATATAGTATGCTTGAAAATACATAATGGTAAGAAAAGTAACGATTTTATATAATTAATATTACCAGAATATTTCATACATATTGATTGAGCTAACTATATTCATTTAACTATACATATGGTAACAAGAACAAAGGTAATGTTTAATAATATAACCATTTGTATAAACCGTTCATTCTACTATATTTTCTATGGTTAAGTGAACTATAAAAATATGTTTGACGCCAAATTTAACTATAAAATATAGTGAGATTATACTAAACCCAACAATTTTTTTTCTCTCAGTCTGGAGATCCTATCCTATCCCTAAAGACAGTCGGTACTCTACCGAAACAATGATAAATTTACGTACCAGGAGGTAATTGTGTAATGCAATGCGTCATACATAATGATAGAACTAACTGTATGCACATAGCAGATTTTACTATACATGTGGTAAGAAGAACAAAGGTAATAGTTAATAATATAACCATTTGTATAAATCGTTCATTCTACTATACTTTGTATGGCCGAATGAACTATAAAACTATGTTTGACGCCAGAAACTATAAAATATAGTGAGCTTATAGTAAACCCAACCATTTTTTTCTCTCAGTGTATTCTATTCCTTTCGACAACTTGTCCTTTATTTCTTTATTTACTTTTCTACACCCTCTCTCTCTCTCTCTCTCTCTCTCTCTCTATCTCAAATAAATTCTATTCTAAATTTCTTCCATTCTATTCCTCCCACCAACCATCCTTTCCTCGGCCGTTTGCATCACCACGTCCACGAGAGAGAAACGTACGCGCGTACGGACGGAAGGAAATGCTGCGTGAGACATCCACTCGTCGACGTGCACACAGAGACAGTCGATTAACCGCGTATTGTTCTTCTTTCTATTTACTCTGCCTCCCATGTGAAAAACTCCTCGTCCTCACCATCGGTACCGCCGTCACCACTACTGCTCCGTTGTCGTCACCACCAACGCCGCCGCCGACGACGCCGACGCCGACGTCGACCTGATTGCCTCGAAAAATCATCGAATATTTCGATCGGCCACAAAACAAAACAAATTTCGTCACCTACTCGTCTCTACCCAATTGCACCGTGTGCGCAACGTTGCATGGAACCACAGAACTCCGGTGGGATCATTCCACTCTCCAGCATAATTCAGGTAAGTATCGGTCTACGAAACTTCTGTAGAATGTTCGATTTTTAGTAACAGGTGCTTAAGCGAAAGATCGTTCAGAATATGTTAATAAAGATTAGTTAGAGGTAGTTGCAATGCTAATTTTGCTTGCTATCATTTTTCACGTTGCATGCTGTTTTTGATACCGTCTCGAGTAGAGATGGGCTAGTTGCTTATTGGACCAGCTATTATACTACCTCAGGGCCAATCACTTCTAAAAATCCTTGATTTTATACGAAAAGCGCTACCTGGTTTTCCACCTACAATCCATTCTATCTAAAAATATTCTAACACTATCTGCACAATGGTTATCGTCGTTCCAGCCTCCTTTACTTTGCAGATTTATCTCTAGCAATTTTCTTAGTCGCGTAGGGATGACCAGTTGCTTATTGAACCACGAATCACATCTCTTCACAATCACAGCTTTTTAAAAAATCGTAGATTTTATTCGAAAAGTGCTAGTCGGTTTTCCACCCACAGACGATCATACCTAAAAATATTTTAATACTATCTGCACAACAATCATCGTTTCAGCCTCTCTCACTTCACAGACATACCACCAGGAATTTCTTTAGTTGCGTAGGGAAGGCCAGTTGCTTATTGAACCACCAATCACATTTCGTCACAGTCACTCCTTTTTAAAAAATCCTACATTCTATCCTAAAGACACTAACCAATATCGATCCAAAAATATTCTACCACTATCTGCACAAAAGTCCAGCCTCACTCACGTCACCTCTCTTTTCAATCGTAACACAATCATCACCATTCACTTACGTTAGCCGAGCACGCGTGCTTGTCTTTATGGCACACCAAAACGACACACATCACCATTCTATCACCTCAAATTCTCCCACGTAGAAATGGCCAGTAGCTTATTAAACCACCAATCACATTTCGTCACAATCACTCCTTTTCAAAAAATTCTACATTCTATCCAAAAGACACTAACCAATATAGATCTAAAAATATTCTTCTACTATCTGCACAAAACTCCAGGCTCCCTCACATCACATACTTTTTTTCCACCAACAATTTCCTTCCTCCTCTTTCCTTCATTCCAATCCTCACACATCACCATTCTATCACCTCAAATTCTCCCACGTAGAAATGACCAGTAGCTTATTAAACCACCAATCACATTTCCTCACAATCACTCCTTTTTAAAAAATCCTAGGTTCTATCCAAAAGACACTAACCAATATCGATCAAAAATATTCTTCTACTATCTACACAACAGTCTAAACTGCCTCACGTTACAGACACTTACCACCAACAATTTCCTTCCTCCTCTTTCCTTCATTCCAACCCTCACACATCGCCATTCTATTACCTCAAATTCTTCCACATAAAAATTACCAATTGTTTATTAAACCACCAATCACATTTCCTCACAATCACTCCTTTTTAAAAAATCCTACATTCTATCCAAAAGACACTAACCAATATCGATTAAAAATATTCTCTACTATCTACACAACAGTCTAACCTCCCTCACGTTACATACACTTACCACCAACAATTTCCTTCCTCCTGTTTCCTTCATTCTAACCCTCACACATCGCCATTCTATCACCTCAAATTCTTCCACGTAAAAATTACCAATTGTTTATTAAACCACCAATCACATTTCCTCACAATCACTCCTTTTTAAAAAATTCTAGGTTCTATCCAAAAGACACTAACCAATATCGATCAAAAATATTCTTCTACTATCTACACAAAAGTCTAGCCTCCCTCATATCACACACTCTTACCACCAACCATTTCCTTCCTCCTCTTTCCTTCATTCCAATCCTCACACATCACCAATCTATCACCACAAATTCTCCCACGTAAAAATTACCAATTGTTTATTAAACCACCAATCACATTTCCTCACAATCACTCCTTTTTAAAAAATTCTAGGTTCTATCCAAAAGACACTAACCAATATCGATCAAAAATATTCTACCGCTATTTGCACAAAAGTCCAGCCGCCCTCACATCACCTCTCTTTTCAATCCTAACACAATCATCACCATTCACTTAAGTTAATCGAGCACGCATGCTTGTCTTTATGGCACACCAAGACGACACACATCTTTAATGCTAAATTCGCGCGCAACTACCAAGCTGAAACGCCGCTAAAAAAAACTAGCAACAACGGTCACCGAGGCTAGGCAGCCGTTTAGTAACCCAGAGTTCGTACCTTTAGTTGAGGGGCGGCTACCCTCATATGCCCTACGTGGCACACAAGAGGCTCGTGACCATAGTCCACACACCACTCCATAACGTTTACCACTCCGGCATGCTGGTACCAGTTAGAATCCATTCGCGTGTACGTCCGAGCGTCATTGCGGCCGAGCTCAACAGGATACGCACTTTGCCGAGGCCCTCGAGCATTTCCTATCTCGAGAGGTACCTAAACTCCAGGGATCTGATCGTAAGTCCACCGATCGTAGAGCTTAAGAATTACGCAGGACTATAAATCATCGGCTGATAATCATCGTCCATCATGATCGTCGACGTCATCAGTAATCATCGTTAGCGGTCATCACGAATTAATCATCATCGTAGTCCGCCGGCATCATCGATCCACCATCACCGTCATCCATAATTTTTTATACGCCCATTGTAATAATTCCGAGCATGTTGAGGATAACGAGGATTCGTACGATGGAGTATGAGGATTTAAGATAATCAAGTCTTAAGGAATACCTTGACTTGATTATCGTGCGATCTGTGATTTGGTTATCGAATTTAATGGTAGTTTTGGGAATAATGTTGAATGGAGGTTAACTTGTACTCCGTCGTTATTGAAAGATAGACATCTGTAGTCCATTGTGAGAATGTTAATGAGAATGTTAGGAGAGATTTCTCCATACCACAACAACTGACTTTCTTATTTTCACAGTACTTCGACGACGAGGCTAGGGATATACGAGCCAAGGTGGATTCCCTCCTTCGTCGAGTCCACGTTTTTGTTCCACGTGCAGTAGCCAGGTACTGATTAATGTGGGCCGTTTATTTTGAAAGTGGTGTAGGTCGGTTTGTAAGAAAAATGAGATGTAATTTGTGATTAACTTGGTGTAAAATCTTTATTTGTAACGAGGGATTTTTTTCTTTTTTAATGGAGTTACACTGCTTTCAAGATAAACATATGGTTGTCCACTGTAAATAGGACAAGAGCCTCGCATCGCCACGCTCACTTTTCATTTTCCACTGACCACTCGTTAGATCCTAGATCTATCCTCTTCCGCGTGAATCTCTATCGAATCGTTATTTACTATTGCTTCAGTGACTTCACGAATCCAAATTTTTGTTCTCGCGAGCAGTATTCAGGTACTGAATAATATAGACCGTTTATTTGAATAACTATATGTTTATTTTGAAAGTGGAGTAAGTGCATGTTTCAAAAAAACGAGATATCACATAATTGGCAATTAACTTAGTGTAAACTTTTTATTTATGACAAGTATATTTTCTTTTCATTTTGAAAAATGAACTTGCACCACTTTCAAAATAAGCATACAGCTGTCAACCGTAAATAAGAAAAGAGCCTCGCATAACTATCTCTTATAACCACGCACTCACTTTTCATCTTCCACTCACCACTCGGATCAGATCCTAGGTCTATCCTATTCCGCATGAATCTCTTCCGCATGAATCACTATCGAATCGTTCTTTACTATCGCTTCAGTGACTTCGCCGAGGAAATTGTTCCCGAGCGCATGCGCAGTCACGACTACGTTCGCCGATTGATATCCGGCAGGAACAACGAGAAGAAGGATGCTGACGTGTGGTCCTGGTACGTGGACATCCCTGAGAGGGGCAACTTTGGCAACCTGGCGTGCGTAAAGTACGTCGGTGGTAAGCCCCAGTCTGTTCGACGACCCTATTACAAGGTCACCGATCTACGGCCCTCCGACATTAGGACCGACGTCAATCTCCTAAGCTACTACAGCAAGAACCGTCTGGCAGCTGCCAATGCCTGTGAGTAAAAATCCATCCTTCGAACGACCACGACGGTGACGAGTACGTGGAATTAGACAAGCCTTCAGCCTAGGGAACATCTTTTCCCTAGAGAACCTAGGGAACATTTTTTCTCTAGAGAACCTAGGGAACATTTTTTCTCTAGAGAACCTAGGGAACATTTTTTCACTAGGAAATCTAGGGAACATTTTTCCTCTAGAGAACCTGGGGAACATTTTTCCTCTAAAGTACCTAGGGAACATTTTTTCTCTAGAGAACCTAGGGAACATTTTTTCACTAGGAAATCTAGGGAAGATTTTTTCACTAGGAAATCTAAGGAACATTTTTCCTCTAGAGAACCTAGGGAACATTTTTCCTCTAGAGAACCTGGGGAACGTTTTTTCAGTAGGAAATCTAGGGAACATTTTTCCTCTAGAGTACCTAGGGAACATTTTTTCTCTAGAGAACCTAGGGAACATTTTTTCTCTAGAAGACCTAGGGAACATATTTTTCCTAGAGAACCTAGGGAACACTTTTTCACTGTTTTTGCTGCATTGGTACCTTGAAGCTTCAAGCTAGATTTATAATCTTTCGCCACCGTTGCCGTTCGCAGCTAACGTAGTTACTGTTGTAGATTCTCATAGATACATGTATACAGTTACTATGAAAATGTATAAATCCAGCTTGATAGAGAAAGTGTTCGTGTGTTCAAAATCGAACGAGAAATTCGATGACCGTTTTTTCTCGATGATCTTGAGCCTAAAGCACACTCCACTCTTCCTTCAAGGAACCCAACAATGACCGATCGACTGAATTTCTATTTACGAGACAGAAGCACGTTAAAAAAAAATGAAGAATGTTAGGCGAAAGGGGTAGAGCGGATGATCGGTGGATAAAGTTTCTTTAACACTAGGTTTACAGGACTGTTTTTTTTAAACACAATTTCGCGTTTAAATCCGTCGGATTGACGACTTTCTGTAAATCTAGCGTTGAATTTTTCTGTTTTACCACCTCTGTCGATCACACACCGCTATGTCTCAGTCGCAGTAGAGAACCGATATGCGATTTCGATAGATTTTGAGAAGTGAACGTAAGAACACGGCTACGAGACGCCGTTGTGTGCATCACTTTTTTCTGGTTTTTTTTTTGTACCCACCCCTTGCTCGTCTCTCTACTTTATCATATTCTCCTTTCTTGGATTGAGTTGGCACGTAATTCGCACACTGTATGAGAACGCTCCCCTCAATCCTTTATGTATTCTTTGTCCTGACCCTTCTCTCTTTCTCTCTTCGACTCACTGACTCACCCTCTCCACTTCCTCCCACCACCGTGTGCTCCCACTTTGTGGAATCTCGTTTTTTTTTTCTCCACATGGCCATGATCACACCGAATTCTCTCAAACACACACAGTCCACTCTCTCTCTATCTTGTTATTTTTTCTCTTCTTCGCCTCGTCACGTTATTTGGTCTCCCGTTGTATCTCTTTTTCCACTCTACACACTGTTTTTGCTGCATTTTTCTGTTACAAACTGTGCCTAATTGTAACGTAGTGGCGATAACGTATTTACGTGTATAAAATTGTATGCATTTTTCTATGTATATTCATGTCTACACGCACACACGCCCACCACAGCGCACCATAATTTTTTTTTTAACTCGAATCGTCCAGCTGGACTATTTCGAAGGGAGGCAGAAAAGAAAAGGGAGAAAAGACAGGAGATGAAATGGTGAAGATTTTGAAATTTGACAATGGGCCGAACTGTAGCCTAGGTGTTCATTGTTGAGTTACGTATCGTGACATCTCGCAGTAGGAGAGACCTGAAAATGGATGATAGTTGAGGTCTGGAACGCTCTGTATTAATGTCGTCAAACGACGAGTTTTGTTTGAAGGTGGTCGAGTTTGCATCGAGCAAGTCATTATCGAAGGATTTCCCAAACTACTTTCTGCTGAATCTGAATAGGTGTTCTGCGACATTAGTAATGTGATTTAATACATTTTTTTTGAAATTTTTACTAGTAGAAATTGTCCAACGTAAAAAATAAACCAAGTGTTCTATTGCAGAAAAAGTTTGGGAAACTCTGTATTATGGAGATCCGTCTTCCATAATGAAACTCAACTTTTCACAGTTTGTCTGCCACGCTGATTTTCCATGGATTTTTTTTTGTTAATATATGATCTTTTAAAGTACTGTAAATTGCGATTAGTGTAATCATTTTTTTAATAATTTTTCTGGAGGTCACCGATGACCACCGTGACCGGTCACATATGACCATCATGGTAGTTAGAGTGTTAACATATGATCTTTTAAAGTATTGTAAACTGCAATCAATATAATTACTTTTTTAAATAATTTTCTGGAGGTCACTGATGACCACCATGACAGTCAAAGTGTGAGACTCGTGGTAAGGAATTTGTGCCATAAGCGAAAACCACGAGTCTGACTCGTGAATGAGTCGGCGCGCGATCGACCTTCTTGTTTACTATGGCCCAAGAAATTTGGCAGATAGGCCAAGGTGTTAATAATACAATTAAAAGCTCAGACAGAGTGCGCTCCAGGCCTGGACTAACTCTGAAGAACACCATCGCGCGAACACAATCCCCCTCCTTACCAGCAAAAGAACTCGAGCATCGAATCAGAATCGAATAAGATCGAATGTCTAAAGAAGGGAAACGAGAAAGAGGGGGTGAGCCGCGTACGAGAAACTTTATCGACGGCGCGAGCGCACATTTATCACGTCAAGATGGTTAACGATTGATTGTCCGTTCCTCGCGGATGAAAAGATCGCGGTATAGACAGTGGCTAAAGTAGGAACCACCCCGGATTTTTTGAACGTTTCAGGCAAGGGATGGAGGGATCGCGTTCCGGAGCTTTACGAGGAGCCAGCGAAGGCCAAAGCTGAAGAGGAGGAGGGGAAAGGCGAAGTAGCCGAGGAGTGACGAAGCTCGCGTGTCGATGCCACCCGTTTGGCGATATGAGGAAAACCGTCCGTCTTCACGTTCATTTACCTTTTTATGTTGACTTTTTTTCTTTTTTTTTTTCGTCTGTTCGATCTTCTTCTTCTATTCCGGTCTCTCGGCATTATTTGACCGCGTACAGGAAGATACGGGAAAGCACATCGAGAATTGGATATATTCATCCTTATTTCACTTAGGTTACACGAGAAAAGTTAATATACACACTCTGAGAGAAAAGTATATAATATATCTAACTATAATGGCATAGTAAGAAAATTATAGTTGGAAATATCATATTTATGGTAAATGTTACCATGATGTCGGTAATAATTACAATAGAGGCATAGTATAACCAAGTATATTATGTTTCTACCCAAAATTATGGTTATTTCAAGTAAAAATATAGTAAGGTTGAAAATATATAATGGTAAGAAAAGTAACTGTTTTACACAGTTAATATTACCAGAATATGTCATACATAGTGATAGAACTAACTATATTCACATGTCACATTTTACTATACATATGGTAACGAGAACAAAGATAATAGATAATGACATAATCATTTGTATAAATCGTTCATTCTACCATATTTTCTATGGTTAAGTGAACTATAAAAATATGTTTTACGCCAAATTTAACTATAAAATATAGTGAGATTATAGTAAACCTAACCATTTTTTTCTCTCAGTGCAGTGAATTCTAAAATTCATCATGACACGTTAATTAACACTTAGTTAACCGAATGGGGAGATCTACTTTCAATTTAGAAACGCGTTCTCCTTTTTTCTGTTGTTAGCAATTGTTTTTAATCTGGAGTTGTTTACAACTAATTGCGGTTTTAATACTTGTCGAATGGAGAGATCTTTTTATTTTAAAGTAAGTCATTGCAGGATCGATCGAGATCTTCCATTTTGAACTTTATAACGCGTTTTTCTCTTTCCGTTATTATTAGTTATTTTTAATATGGAGTTGTTTATAATTAATACTTAGTCAAACGAATGGGTAGATCTTTCTGTTTTAAAATATGTCACTGCACGACTGATCGGGAAGATCTTCTATTTTGAACTTTATAACGCGTATTCCTTTTTCTGTTATTATCAGTTATTTTTAATCTGGAGTTCTTTACAATTAATTGCGGATTCTTTCTGCTTTTATTAAATGCAGTATATAATAAAATCTAGCATTTTAGTGATGTTAATTTAGTAGTGCTCGGTGGACAGTGTACAATTTGTCTTGTCCATGCACGATTGGCTAAGTATTAAACAAACTCTGTTAAATGAACCCATTAACGCACACTTTTTTTTCGAAGATAACACTTTTCTTAAAAATTGTTTATTACCATAATAGGATTTTTTTTCGCCTCTAACCGTAATTTCTTTATCATGACTTTTTTTCTACTCAGAAAAACTCTGTTAAATGAACCCAGTAACGCACACTTTCTTTTTTAAGACAACACTTCTTTCAAAAATTGTTTATTACTATAATAGGATTTTTTCGGACCGTAATTTCTTTATCATGACTTTATTTCTACTCATTGTCGGAAAAAGTGTCTGCTATAGTTGTAATTTGCCTGTACATCACGAACAACTCGACATATACATCCACTGCAAGCATCAATGGGTTAAACGATAAAAAAAAAGATTCAATACAATTAATTTCATAGTCTCTTTTCGTATCTTCCTGTGCGTACAACTACGTGGGGTGGAGTCACGATCGAGATGAGGAAAAATGCGCGCGTAATCTCATTCGAGATTCTTTTTGAAACGATCAATCGATCCACGACAGACTATCACTACTGTATTCCAATAAAAAAGATAATAAACTCCGAGTAAACCACTAACGTGAGAAACAAAGCACATTTTTCCTCTCTCGTTGCGACTCTTCGTGACTGATGTGTCGGCGTAAGCGTCGTTCTACTGTTCTCGCGCGATCGATCACACGTAAAAGTGAGAAACAAGGTGAAGGAATAAAATGCGAAAAATCCGATAACGATGTGAATAATTAAACAAACGAAAACCACGAGGTAAAGAAGACAATTTAGATATACTTCGAATCGATATTGTCAGTTACTGTGCGACTGTCAATTGGAATCGTTTGCGGCACTAAGCGACGTGGTTTTTCGAATTTAATATGAAATTAATTAATGAAATTAATTCATTGAAATCAATCAGTGAAAATCGATAAAGAGAATGAGAAAAAGTATACAGTCTTAGTCTCTCGTTACATTCCTTACCTCGCACACTAAATTAGGAACAGTCTGCAAATCGACGCGAAACAATCGAGAGGTAAGCCGTCTCCTCCTTACGTGCTTGATCATTTAACAAACGGTAAAACAGCGCAAATAATTTTCATTACGTACATCTCGAGTGTGTTTTCTCGCAATATCTTACTGTCACGTGAGAGTCCCGTGACCGGTGTGAAATAATGACAATAATCGTGCCCACGTCATGAGATAAATCGTCCGCCATTTTCGAATACTAAAGAATACGTCTCGTCCTTCGTGAAGGCGCGCGTCATGGTTTCGAGGATACGATATCACGTCGAGTTCGCCATTTTACCAATTGTAACAATGCATTAGATCGTTATTAATCTAATGCACGAACGTAGTGATTCTCAGTGTAATTGCTCGTCATCGATATTACTTAAGTTTCCAAAATTGAAACCTGTAGAGGTGCATAATTCTAGGACTGGTTTCTTACCAAATGTGAGAACTAGATATTGCAAAGGAAGGTTGAACGAGTGAATTCTTTGAGAAGCACTACGATTAATAATAAAGATGCACCATCGTGCGCATCAGTTTTAACACTTACACTTGTACGATACTATTCTCGAATTGCACTTGGATATTTGTCCCTGTATCTGTGGCTTTGCACTGCGGTTTGCATAGACGTAATAATTTACTCACCGAGAGAGCATCACTTATCACACTTTCTTCGCGCTTTCTAACACTTCACAACACGCGCTACACTTCGTTCTATCTCTCTTGACTTTCTTACTTTACGCGCCTCCATGCTTATTGCTGTTGCTACCGGCACGAGGATATTCGGCGGTTAACCGACTATTTATGTTTCATGTATTACGCGACAGCGACGAATCAGCCGATGACAGAGAGAGAATTACGAAAGGGTCAGTAAGACTGCATATTACTACTAGAAAAAAGATAAAAACAAAAAAGAGATTATTTAACGAGAAAATAAAACGTCTCTTGGATAATTGTCGATTTATCTTGATGTAACTACTTTGCTGTAGAATATTGTATAGTTGTTCCTCCGTGAACATGACGAAAAATGATCGTGATTTGGGTGTAGAGAAATAATTGCGTAACGATTCGTCCACAATAATCGAAACGATTGTTTCACGAGCAAGCAAAGTTAGCATGGCCAATTACTCGCGACGCACAGTGGGAAAAAAATTCGATCTCACCGGCCAAAAATCTATAACTTTTGAACAAACAGAGATAAAGTAATCTTTCTTTTTTCTCCAATGGACTTGAAGCAAGGGCGTATCCAGCTCAAAGCGGAAGAGGGGGCAATTTTCTGAATTTAACCTCTTTGTCGGAGTGGAGTGGTATCCATGGTGCCATGCAATACGACACATTGACATAAGAACACCATTTACTTAAAAAAAATTAATTTTTAAACAATAGTTTGCGAGGATTAGCTGCAAATTTTTTAATTACAGTTTCTACTAATTGCTCCTTGCTTGAGCGAGCTCCTCCTTTAAGAGCGAGCGATACAGATTGTGAACGATCAAGATCTCGGACAATAGAAATTGTGCTAGTAAAAGTTTCTTTGCATATTCAGTTACGAGTTCCTTTTCTCTCGATCTTCCGTAACAGTTTATTTTACGCGAGTCTTCTTACACATGAAACATCTCAAATCTGTAAAGAACTAGAAACTTCTTAAATTTAAATTTTTTTCACGAAAGGGGGGGCAGCTGCCCCTCCTTGCCCACCCCTGGATACGCCCATGACTTGAAGTATCCTTCATTAGATAGACACCATTACGGCACCTACTATGTTGATCGGTTCGCGCACGGGGTGAATTTGCATGGGGTATTGACACGAGCACTATTAATACGTAATTGGATATAATATAATCTGTGCACAATCTCTTCAAAATCAATCCAGTAGTGTATTTGAGTTAAAATGAACCCAAAAAAGAGAAATTGTTACCCAAGTTGTTATTTTGGGAGTTACTGCAATGGGTTCGAGTTATATCGTTTTAAGTTCATTCAAGAACCATTTAAGTTCAAATATCTTCTAAACTAATGGTTTTTTTTGTATTAATGGGTTAATAGTTTTTTATGCAGAATAATCAGCTCGATTGACTGCCAAAATAAACTAGTGGTCGTCGTTGGGTGCTCGCGCTTCGCGCTCGCCTTACCGAGTGCAGAAAAGCTTCGCTTTCTGCCATAGGCACGACCGCGTAACTCATGTTTCCATACTTAAATTTCCCACAATTTCGAAACGGTTGAAGATGGCGGTACATAAAATTTCGTGGCACCAAATGGGTATATACTCGGTGTACATGCCAAATTTTGTTCGGATCCGTTCAGTCGTTTTGCCGGAATACTGGACTAAAGATTTGAATTAGCCGCCATTTTTGATTCGGCCAATGAAAAAATTTGAAAATTTTCAGTAATTGTCATTGTATACGTGTACATGTATGTGTAAAATTTTATCGGGATCCAATGAATAGTACCAAAGATATGAATTTTTCGATATTTGAATTTGCCGCCAGTTTGTACCGGTTCAAGATGGCGGCTCACAAACCTTATTGTGAACTCACAGAAATGTACTTGATTTTTGTGCCAAATTTCGTCCCGATCGGTTCAGCCGTTTTTCCGAAATCGAGGATATACACGGACACACACACATCCGAACGGTTTTCAGGATGGTAATTGCATAAGTCACTCCCTTTACGGTCGTGCCTAAAAATATGCAATTCCATTTAAAAAACTAAACTTCACTTGCATACCTCCCTCCTCTGTGCATAGGTAATTTTACGAACAAACTAATTATGTCAAATTATGCCCCCTTCGAAACCATTCGAGTTTCATTTGAAACATTTTTCAATAAAATTATTATTTACAGAGAAATCGAAGTGGTTCCAGTTACGTGTCTTATCCTGCATAAGAGTCTATAAAAATCTAAATATATAAAAGTGAATTTGGGCAATTAAGAAAAATACGTGTTGATTATTTTCGCTTACTTAACAAGTCTGCTAAGGTTCAGCGAAATCGGTGCCGAACTCTTGGATGTGTTTCCTTGTGAGACAGTACCGCATTCGGAGACGTTTACGGACGGATCTGGTTTTTTCCACCGTGATTAGTAACATATAGTGGGATAATATTATATCAACAATTTGATCGTGAGGCATCGTGATTTTATTATATCCTATAATATAATAACTCGAACCCATTACTTGCAGCTAAGAATAAATATCTTTAATTATTTACAACAGAAGTAATTAGGCACTCAAACTTCAATTATTTAAAACAAAAAGAATGTAGCTCGGTTCGACTTTACTTGATAAATTAAAATTTCGTGATAAGATAGAGGTCAATTCAAAGTAATATGTACAAATTGAAAATAAAAGCCGCTAGCCACAAAATCTTTTACAGTTGTCAGCAGTAGATATCTCTCCTTTAGTTAAGTGAATTATATCATTTTTTTGAAGACTTTGAAAGACTGATTTCTGGCCGAAAAATTTTGCTTTTTTTTCCCACTGTGCGACGGATCAAAAAGTTCGAAGCCCCAAAAATGCATTTGACATTGCTACCTCACATCTTTGTCTTACCATTGCATCATGAGTATACCAACGAAATTCTAGCACGCGCCCTAGAAACCGAATGGAGCGAAGCAATCCAAAAGAGAGAGAAACAGAAAGGTAAAAAGCATTGTAGAACGAGTTAGGTACTTCCAGGCTCTTCGGGTTCCGTTCTCGATGCTGTTTCTTTGTACCAATTTAGAGGCAGAATCGGCAGTGGTGGAAGAAGTCGAGCTAAAACCAGCTCAGAAACCGAAACCGGTTGAGAAACCTGTACCGGAGCCTGAACCAGTGAAAGAGTTGCAAGCTGAGCCGGTGAAGGTGTTGGAACCAGAACCAGTGAAGGAACCGGAGCCAGAACCAGTAAAAGAAGCACAACCAGAGCCGGTGAAGGAAGCGGAACCTGTAAAGAAGGTTAGATCGAAGTCAGTGAAGAGGCCAAAGGCAGAACCCAAGCCTGAAGCTCCAAAAACACCGGAACCTCAGATCACTGAGGTACCCGAGCCTGTGAAGGAGCCACAGGTGGTCAAGACCACTGAGCCTGAACCTGTTAAAGAGCCAGAGCCCATTTTGGAGGTGGAACCGGTTAAAGAACCTGTAGTCGAGGTTACACCAGTTAAAGAACCAGAACCGGTTAAGGAACCTGAACCCGAAGTTGCACCGGTTAAAGAACCAGAACCGGTTCAAGACCTGCCAGTCACAGAACCAGAGGTAGCACCAGTGGTAGAAACAGTAACCGAACCACCACCGACGAATGTCACCGAGTCTGTAAGTGAAGCTGAAACGCAAGAAGAAACGGATGAGAATTCAGAAGGTACGTGATTTTCGTGATTACACTGAGAGAAAAGTATATGATATATCTAACTATAATGGCATAGTAACAAAATTATAGTTGGAAATATCATATTTATGGTAAATGTTACCATAATGTCGGTAATAATTACGATAGAGGCATAGTATAACAAACTATATTACGTTTTGACCCAAAATTATGGTTATTTCAACTAAAAGTACAGTATGCTTGAAAATACATAATGGTAAGAAAAGTAACGATTTTATATAGTTAATATTACCAGAATATTTCATACATAGTGATAGAGCTAACTATATTCACATAGCAGACTTTACTATACGTATGGTAACGAGAACAAAGGTAATAGTTAATCGTATAACCGTTTGTATAAATCGTTCATTCTACTATATTTTCTATGGTTAAGTGAAGTATAAAAATATGTTTGACGCCAAATTTAACTATAAAATATAGTGAGATTATAGTAAACCCAACCATTTTTTTCTCTCAGTGTACTAAAGCGTATAAATTGAGTATATGATTTCCAGGTACGGATAATTCGCGAATGATAAATGAAATACACGCAGAGCAAGTAAAAAACAATCCCTTGTACGTTTCACTGACACACCGTCCACGTCTCAAAACTTGTTTTCTCTTCTCCATGATCGAAAACTTCCCCGTGGATTTACTAATCAATTCTTGTTCGTCCGTTGCACGATTTACGTGGAATGTTCAATGATGTGTGATAGTGAGAACAGTTTCGCGGAACGTCAGAGTACCCTAGAGTGGAAAGAATCTCGAAACTACGTTTGTCCCTTTTAATTTCGCGGTGCTCCAGAAATCCAAACGATTAAAAGCGCCTCGTGGTGTACGAGTATTTCGTTTCTTCATAGGATCATTTGTAATGTTTCAGTATGGCAGCATAAAGTAGATGCTAGAAGGAGAGCTCAGGAGTTTCTGATCAAGGAAGCCGAACGGTCCAAGTGAGTAGTTTCTTTTTCAATTTACACTCTTTTCATCATTCACTTAAATCTCAAGTCAAGTAACCCTTTTGATTACACAGGCCCACAAAAAAAAGTACCCTGTGCTGGCCATCTGACTAGGCTAGTCTTGTGTATTTTGTCCCGCTGAATTCGAATCTGACGTCAGAATTCCTTCATCACGTCACAGTTTTTTTTAAATCGCAAAAATAGACGAAATTTCATAAAAATCGACATTCTAAGGCAATAAGATTGCGCTTCTTAAACAAGAAGTTACCAAAATCATATTTTAATGTATTTTCAAACGTTATAGATTCAAATTCAACCTAGAATGCGTTGTGCTCGATTTATGATTCGAGCTGGACCTAACGTCCGAATAATGTCACTTACGATCGTCTGCGCTTACGCACTCTTTTATCTTCAAATGATCTGTGAAGCGGATTTCTTTTACGTGTTTTTCTTTTTGTTGGATGCTTAAAAAAGGAAATATAACAAAAAGTCGAGCACAACGCATTCTAGGTTGAATTTGAATTTATAACGTTTGAAAATACATTAAAATATGATTTTGGTAAGTTCTTATTTAAAAAGCGCAATCTTATTGCCTTAGAATGTCGATTTTTATGAAAATTCGTCTATTTTTGCGATTTAAAAAAAACTGTGACGTGATGGAGGAATTCTGAAGTCAGATTCGAATTCAGCGAGACAAATACATAAGATTAGCCTAGTCAGGTCGCCAGCACAGGGTACTTTTTTTTTTTGTGGGCCTGTGTTATCTGTCTATAAAGTAAGAAATTTTCTGCAAATTATTTGGACATTTCTCAACGGATGCATGCCGACACAACATTGCATTAAAATTTTAATACCGAGTGATTAAGTCCAATTGTATGCATGATCTTTCGTTTGATGCACGTAGGACCGAAGAGGAGAAGCAACTGGCGGCCGACAACGAAAGATTGAGGCTCGAGATGGAAGAGCAGAAGGCTTGGGAGGCTTTGCAAATCGCTCAAGAGCGAAAAGCGAATATGGAACAAATCTTAGACGAGGAAAGAGCTTTGGCCGAGCGGAAGGCGGAGGAGGAACTGATAGAAGCTGAACATCGCGAGGCAGAGAGAATTGCTGAAGAAGAAAAGTCAGTTACATTGTTATATGTATAGCTTCTTCACGAGGAGGCTTACTTGGACCATATATTTTGAAAGTGGTGCGAGTCTGTTTTCATAGAAACTAGTGGTGGTTAGTGGTCGGCACGATCGTCGGGTGCTCGCGCTTCGCGCTCGCCTTACCAGGTGCAGAAAAGCTTCGCTTCCTGCCAAAGGCACGACCGCGTAACTCACAATTCCATACTTAAATTTCCCACAATTTCGAAACGGTTGAAGATGGCGGTACATAAAGTTTCGTGGCACCAAATGGGTATATACTCGATGTACATGCCAAATTTTGTTCGGATCCGTTCAGTCGTTTTGCCGGAATATTGGACTAAAGATTTGAATTAGCCGCCATTTTTGGTTCGGCCAATCAAAAAATTTGAAAATTTCCAGAAATTGTCATTGTATACGTGTACATGTATGTGTAAAATTTTATCGGAATCCAATGAATAGTACCAAAGATATGAATTTTTCGATATTTGAATTTGCCGCCATTTTGTACCGGTTCAAGATAGCGGCTCACAAACCTTATTGCGAACTCACAGTAATGTACTTGATTTTTGTGCCAAATTTCGTCCCGATCGGTTCAGCCGTTTTTCCGAAATCGAGGATATACACAGACACACACACACACACGAACTGTTTTCAGGATGGCGATTGCATAAGTCACTCCCTTAACGGTCGTGCCTAAAAATTAACGAGTTACAAATAAGCACTTTACACTGAATTAATCCCAAATTGTGTAATATTTTTAAAAATTGACTTACACCACTTTCGAAATGAACGGTCCATTTAACACGTCTCGTCTTTCTCGCTGTCAGTCGATTAGTGATAAAAAATCAACTTCTCTTATTAAGAGTAAGATCCTGTTTGTTGTAATTAAAATTCTCAACTTTTAAAAAGAATTTCCATCTATCGTGTGCACATTAAGATCACTACTACGCTATTATCCTGTTCATTGTGAAGATATTTATTTATTATACTCGACATGGAAATTAATTAGTAGCGTAGAACGAAGTATTCACGTTTTCATAAATGATTCCACAGACAGATGGCCGAAGACAGACTTCGGGCTCTGCTTATCGAGCAGGATCGAATGGTCGTCGAGGAACATTTGGAGGAGATGCGACTGAGAGAAGAGAGGGAGGAAAGATTAGCAGAGATCGCAGTCGTTGATAACGAGGACGCAAAAGATGCTGATCGTTCTACGGAAGAGATTCTAACTGCAGAGGTCACTGATCAGGAGAGAGAGGAGAAGCCCTATGAAATTGTCACCGACGATGACACAAGGGTAATTACACATATTCATAATACCATTAATTAGTTTAAGGGGACATATACAATTAGACGGAGAAAAATGAGTCAATTTTGAGGAATTTTCTAAACTAAGAAATAATCATTCTACATTCATCTAACTAGAGGTGTTCTTTAATAGGATATTCAAGTATAAAACGAAAATTTTTTGAGTTCATTCATCGTCAAAATGGTGAAGCTGTGGTAGAGAGTCACAGCAAGATTGCGGCGCGACTTTCAAAACGGTGTACAGCTTAGCTGCCAGTGAAATTCGATCTGCGACAAAATACAAAAAGTTTCTTATTTGAAACACGTGTAGTTTCTGTGTGACGTTGAGAAAAATGGAGAAGATGCAAATTAGAGAAAATGGCACGCATTTAAAGACAAAAATCGAATTTTCATGCGAGATTTCTTCAGAACATGTATGAAAAAAATTGCTTTTTTTCAAAATTTTCCAAAAACAATTTCCGTCATATAGAAGGTAATAAATGTTATCAACATTTTTACCAATGGGGAACTCAATCGGTTCAATAGTTTTTACGTAATCGTGTACACCAGTTTTAGAAATGTAGTTTCGAGAAGAACGCGTTTAAAGTTTCGACAGGTGAGAAACCAATGTTAAGACCACTTATGGATTAATCAGCGATACCGGGTCCGTATAATAAGCCTTCAGTTTTCTCATAAAGTTCATTCCGTTCCACTAATTCGTTCTCTTTGCTTTTCTCTCTTGGTCTACTCTCTTGTTTCTATATGCGGCGTGCGCTCCAAACACGAACGGACATGCACAGCGTTTACGGGCTGTAACTTCCGGAGTTTTTCGAATTTCGCTTTCAAACTTTCAGAATATATTCTTCACACACAGTTCTATCGTTTAAGAATATAAAAAGAACTAGTGGTGGTTAGTGTTCGGCACGATCGCCGGATGCTCGCGCTTCGCGCTCGCCTTACCGAGTGCAGAAAAGCTTCGCTTTCTGCCATAGGCACGACCGCGTAACTCACAATTCCATACTTAAATTTCCCACAATTTCGAAACGGTTGAAGATGGCGGTACATAAAGTTTCGTGGCACCAAATGGGTATATACTCGATGTACATGCCAAATTGTGTTCGGATCCGTTCAGTCGTTTTGCCGGAATACTGGACTAAAGATTTGAATTAGCCGCCATTTTTGATTCGGCCAATCAAAAAATTTGAAAATTTCCAGAAATTGTCATTGTATACGTGTACATGTATGTGTAAAATTTTATCGGGATCCAATGAATAGTACGAAAGAAATGAATTTTTCGATATTTGAATTTGCCGCCATTTTGTACTGGTTCAAGATGGCGGCTCACAACCCTTATTGTGAACTCACAGTAATGTACTTGATTTTTGTGCCAAATTTCGTCCCGATCGATTCAGCCGTTTTTCCGAAATCGAGGATATACACTTACACGCACGCACGCACACATGCACGCACACACACACATCCGAACGGTTTTCAGGATGGCGACTCACAAACCTTATTGTGAACTCACAGTAATGTACTTGATTTTTGTGCCAAATTTCGTCCCGATCGATTCAGCCGTTTTTCCGAAATCGAGGATATACACTTACACGCACGCACGCACACATGCACGCACACACACACATCCGAACGGTTTTCAGGATGGCGACTCACAAACCTTATTGTGAACTCACAGTAATGTACTTGATTTTTGTGCCAAATTTCGTCCCGATGGGTTCAGCCGTTTTTCCGAAATCGAGATATACACGG
Organism: Tiphia femorata; assembly: GCA_944319695.1. NCBI lineage: Eukaryota > Metazoa > Arthropoda > Insecta > Hymenoptera > Tiphiidae > Tiphia > Tiphia femorata. The sequence continues at coordinate 8,996,977 of OX090899.1, forward strand.
ACACACACACACACACACACACACACACACACTCTCTCTCTCTCTCTCTCTCTCACACTCACTCACTCACTCACTCACTCACTCACTCACTCGCTCACTCATACATACGAACGGTTTTCAGGATGGCGATTGCATAAGTCACTCCCTTTACGGTCGTGCCTAAAAATCGATTTTCCGATCGCTGCAATTGTATATGTCACCTTAATCATTCTAGAACAATAAGATGTAATTACTTTATCTCAAGAGATCCACAAATCATTTACTAAAGTAATCTTTGTTTTTTTCAGATCGAGGAAGAGAACGTCCCTGACGAGGAGGTCGAGGACATACCTGACCCTTTCGTGGAGGAACCAGTCGGTGCTGAAGAGAGTCAACCCCACATCGAGCTTGGTATCGCGGAAGACGAGCCCAAGATCGAAGAAGCGCCCTCCACCGAAGAGGTTTTCGAATGGGGTGACCAGGACTCGTAACTCTCGTCATGATCCGCGCTCTCTTCGTTACGCTTTCGTCGTCGGTCTTCTCCATATATGTAATACTACTATATCGGTAATGGGACTGAAGAGGCGACGCAAACACCACGGTGCAGAAATATATCAACCTCTCACTCTCACCACAGTTATCTATCCTCTCACTTCGTACTTTGGCGCAACTGCGCATGCGTGCAGCTGCTAACGCATGCGCATATATTCGAAAGTACGATGTTCTGTCTCACTTTCACGGGGCCGCTCCAGCTTATAGGAAATATACGTGGCTAGCAATATAGGAGTATTACATATATGGTCTTCTCCATCAGGCCAAAATCGACGAGATACATTATTATTATTATCGTTATTACTATGCCTCGTCATCTCGCCTAACAATCTCATCCTCATCTCATCGATCTAGTCTAAAACCGCTCACGATTTTCAAATTTCAATCGAAAATTTCACTTCAGCCGAACGGTTGCTAAATTGTGAAAGGGAAGAGAAAGAAATGAACTTGGCCAAATTTAAATTTAAATACGTATTAGAGAGGTATAAATGGAATTTATTTATGTATCGTGACGAGTAATTAATGGGGTTACCGTTACTCGAATTGAATTCTCGAGTTTGCGAGAATGGATCGTGGAACGTAGTTAGGTTTGCTCGAATTCTCGCACGGCTCGCGAATATTTCATTCGAGCAACTGGACGCGTCGAAATCTCGTCGCGTTGATAATTCTTGTCGCGCAACGAAGTACCGACCGGTGGCAATCAGGAAATTGACGTTGCCTTGTCAATTTACCATTTGTCTGTCGATTCTCATCGCGCGATTACGCTCCAAATACTTGTCCGAATAGTTCTAAGGCCTGGATTAATATTGTGTATATTGTACGTTACCACGCGATCGAAGCATATTTATTTAATATTAAATGTTGTCCAATTTCACGGTAGAGAGTTACAAGTGGATTGTAGATATCGAGTTTGCTTCTCTCTTTCGATTACATTACGTGAATTCGGTGTCAACGGTGGCTCGTAGAGGCTCCAACGAGGGAGAGATAAAGTTAAATGTTACTTAAATAATGTCAGTGGTTTTTATGGACCAGATAAATTTTATTTTTATCATGTAGAGCGAGCCAGATCCATTCGTAAGAGCACCGAGTATTCTGTGAATTGGGCTTATTCGGATTCTTATTTATAATATTCTCAGAGTGGGCTTACGTAACTGCTCCTACTCGCTTCCCAGGATGACCATGTGAATCACGCATGATTCACGTAAGACGAAAATCTATTATAAAAATTCTCCTCTCGTGTGCCAAGCTCACGGATGAACTACACTCTACGTAGGATAAGTGCATCATCGGTAAAGAATACCTGGGAAGAGAAACGTTTAAAGGGGTATCATACTCTGGAGGCCCGAAAATGGGGGTCTTTTTCAAGATTTTTTTGTGACGAAGTGGTAGGTCAATCAGGTCCATGACATATACGATATTTAAGTAAATGTTTAGGTGCACTTACTGTATTTTTTACATAAGGAAATATTGAGAAATATAGAAGTTATATGTATGTAATCTTGCGGAAGCCGTTCGCGCGCGCGCGCGCTCAATTACGGTGTACATAGTGCCTCTTGTACGGCGTGCTTGAAAGCAAAAATGCAGAAAGAATATTAAACTAGAATGTATTTCCCACAAGTTGACGAAGGAAAATTGTAAAAAAGTGAAAAATTGCAAAAGTTATAGCACTTCGAAGAAAAGGTTCATTTTTCAGCGAAAAAAACCACATCTTTTTTTTATTGTTATTAACACATGGTTCACCGGGGACGAAAAAACTCTTCGTAAACTTGAGCATTGTGCTGTAATATTGATGTAAACAAAAAGGTAAGACAGCCGGAATAAAAGTACGCTCGGAATCGTGTACACCCTTTCCGAAAAAGTCGTTTCGAGATAAACGGGTTTAAAGTTTCGGTGACTGTTTTCTACGAGATACAGTGATCATTATTTCATCTTACCATTATTTTGCTATTCCTGGACCATATTGTAGCGAAAAATTTTACTTCGCCTCCACAAGTTGAACACTTCACATGGCTACTAATTGCAGAGAAGACTGCTGGAAAATTTCTAATTTTATAACCGTATTTCGCGCCAACTTCGACATCGATCGTCCAGATCTTGTAATTTTTTCGCTTCAACGGCTATAACTTCGTCAATTTTTGGAATTTTGCGATCAGCTAGGGCTTGAAATACGCGAGAAGGATAGTATTTTCAAAATATGTAATAAAAAGAAAATCGTTGAAGTTTCCAGAGAATGATACCCTTTTAAGAAATCTGTAATGGTGGTTAAAACCGATAACATACGCTGTAACGTTGCAACGTTCCTATGCACCATTTTCACATGCACATTGATTATACGCGACGCACGCACTTACAGTATACATAAGCACGTAACAATGTCCATTTAGTCTATAACTGTGCAACAATAAAATACTAGTGTTTGGACATCCTTGGTCTCGCATTCACTTGACATCCACTGCACGTATCCAATGAGAGGAGAGAATCTAGACGTGCCTCTCAAATTCTCGTGTCCACATAAATTAATTTATCGACGACGAAAAAGTGAGCACGGGTGATCGTAAGTAACGTGATGCGAAGAACGTCAGCCGATTGAATCGGAAGGCCATAAATCGAGCGTGGCTCGTAAATTCGTCGACGCGCCCTTCCTTTCCTGCCGTCCTAACATCCGTTACACTCAACGGTGCAATTTCCACGTCCGTACACTGAAAAAATTGTATTCTTAAAATACAAACTTAATAATTCATCTTAACAGATATTCTTAATTGATAAGCATATTTTCTTATCGTTATGACGGTTTTTGGAATATATTCTTAGGGTGCGTTCCAGTTACGTCCGCATCGTTCACACATGTCGACCGCGAATTTCCCGGTCCACTAGTTGCAAACATCCACAAACGTCGCGGACTCTCAACTGTAGTAGAACGAATTGTTGATGATAACAAACATGGACGCCACTGTGGTTTATACCTTGCTAATGCGTCGAAGAAATTATGTGTCTAAAAGCTCATCGGGTTTGGATGAAGATTGGGAACCAGACTTGATAGAGAGAAAAAAGCGTAAACTTCGTCCGCGCATTACAAATTACGCCGACGTTGTTGGCCGTTATATGAATTATGAATTTAAAAGCCATTTTAGGTTAGTGATCATTTATTAGTGTTGCGTTTTCTTTGAAATCACATGCGCGATTCGAATTATTAATATTGATACAAGTTCTCACATAGTCGAGAATGAGAAAGAATTTCGATGCACGTGTAAAAACTTGTACTGCTTGGTTCGGAGTCGCGAACGTCATAATTTTTGGCAGTGAGCACCAAGATTAGAGACCATTGACGTCATGGTCGGAGCAATAACACGAAGGTGGGCCCAGGAGGGATGGGTAAGGGGAGACAAGAAAGGAAATGTGTCGCCCGTCTCGGAGCATTCGACGCGCATCAGATAACGACGACAAGCAATCAGCCCTAGAGAGTACCATCCATATGTAGACTGACATAGACTGATGTAGACTCATCCGAAGAAAAAGCGGCAGACTTCGAATTTTGAAAAAATTACTGAATTTCAAATGACGACAACTTCGCAACTAAGGAAGATAGAGCGGTGTTTGAAAAGCGACAAGAAAGCTTGAAACCTCTACTTAAAGAGTAGGTTTATTCCAATGTCGAGAAATGTATTCGTGTAAAATGGCGGATGAGAAACGGGGAGCATGCAAAATTGAAAAATATTCGTCGAGATTGTAATGGTACATAAAGGGAATGGAGTATCGTAATGGAATAGGATAAAAGGCGTGTGATAGTACGGAGTTTCTTCTTTAAAATGATTTTTGAAACGTTCGAATAGGACAATTTTTCGCGAGGTTATTCGCATTTGAAGAAAAAGGGAGACTTTTGTTTCTAATGCGAATAGCTTGGCAAAAAATCATTGTATTAGAATGTTTCAGAAATCAGTCCAAAGCGGAAACTGTACACTATTACATACATTTTATCTCATTGAGATGCGACACTTAACTTTGCTTAGAATCGTCAAAAACTCGGACGATAATTTTGCAATTTTGCATATTTTTGCTTTATCAACTACTATCTTGAGCAAGAATGTGCCACACAATTGTAACATAGAGCTTCGAAAAGTAGAAATCCGGGCCTTTAAAACGCATCTTGAACCATCTTGCTAGCTGTTTCAGGCACTAAGATATTCAATTTTGAATTTTGAACAACACCGAATAATAAGAATACAAGTTCTGCTTTTCACCAGTATCGCGGTACTTTAGGACTCCAAATTGTTTCGTGGTGCATGCGTAAGTCACTGTGTGTATGTGAGTGAATAAGTAAGTGACTATACCGTACCACACACGCAACCACGAAATAATTTGGAGTCTTAAAGTGCGAAGCTTAAAATGTTCTCTCTCTCTCTCTTTCTCTCTCTCCTCCATTGTGCAGTAGAATGATGACGATAGTGCAGGTACGAGCACGTAGGCGTAGCTGAGAGTGTCCGTCACCTGACGGCGCCGAGTCAACTCGGTGGAATTGCAAAATCGAATTGTGACGATGGTACTGGCACCAGGCGGTCGGCCATCGTCAGCCTGCTAGTCGTCACGAGGGAATCGAGGACGAGGCTCTTCGTGTCCGGTAGTGCCCGAAGAGGGATAAGTTTGATGGAAGCAGGGAGGACGGAGAGAAATGTGGAAGGGTGAGAAGGGTGGAGTGAGAGAGAAGGAACGAAGGATAGAGTGACGTGGGTTTCTACGGCTAGGTGATAGCTTGCGCCCGCTGACGTCAGTGCAGTGCTGCTGGCGCCACTATCCTATGACGTCAGTGGAGGGTGTACACGGCGCAAACGAGGGTGCTCCGGCGAGTCTCAGAGGCGTAGAACACGAGAGAATGTCGATAACAATTTTGCTGACAGTTCTATCGCGGTACAAGGTGTTCGGTATGGCAAGACGCCTACTTGGAATATGGAAGATGATTTATCCACGAGCGTGGATACTTTCAGAATGTCTATAAACTTTGCGGTTAATTTACACGCGGGCTCATCTTTCTGCACAGGATTTTTCTTTTCTTCGAAGGAGTAATTGTAAATTAATAAGGATTCATTTGGTAGGTGACGAATAGCTGATTAATGATTTATCCATGAGCGTGCATACTCTCAGAATGTCTACGAGCTTTGCGGTTAATTTGCACGTGGGATCATCTTTCTTCGTAGGATTTTTCTTTTCTTCGAAGGAGTAATTGTAAATTAATAAAGATTCACTTGGTAGGTGAAAAATAACTAATTGTAAATTAATGAGGATTCATTTGATAGGTGACAAATAGCCGATCGATGATTTATCCATGAGCGTGCATACTCTCAGAATGTCTACAAGCTTTACATTTAACTTGCACGCGGACTCATCTTTCTTCATAGAATTTTTCTTTCCTTTAAAGGAATAATTGTAAATTAATAAGGATTCACTTGATACGTGACAAATAGCTAATTGTAAATTAATGAGGTTTCATTTTGTAGGTGACAAATAGTCGAGTGAAGAATGACAGAGAGTTTAAAGACTAACAATAAGACACCTAACATCGAAAATTTCATAATCAGTGTGCTCACTTTATAATATATAATTACACCCTTCTTCACAAAATTCCCCAGAATTCTCTCCTGGTTCACGTCTTCTCAATCTCCTAGACATACAACCAAAAAAATGCACTCTCTACTGTACCATGACCACTCTGCAGGCTACAGATACAAATTTTAAAGAACAAATTTCCATGATAACATCAACGGAAGCAACAGGATACGTCTAACAAAAGGATAAAACTTTCTTTCGTCCATACACTCTACCACTAAAACTACCAAACCTGTAATAAGTCACTCCCTTTACGGTCGTGCCTAAAAATCAGTGGTGAACAAAAGAAGTTTCTAGACGAAAAAAAAAGAAAAGAAACTACTAGTTCCAGTGTCGAAGAGAAATTCTCGTGAAAAAATCGATGCTATCGGTTCTTACTTCTAGTATTAATAGCCTCGTGGAAAGGAATTCGGAAAGTATCTCTTCTCGTGAGAAATCAGAGACTACCGATGGATTCTTGGCCTACGGGGGGTAAATCGTGGATTACGCCACTGGCGTAGGCTGTCAAACACGTGCCACCTCCAACCCTCCGTGGCTCCGCCATTTTAGTGGCGAGTCGAGGTTAGGTCCTCCATCCTCCCTCTCGTCTCTGTAATCTCACTTCATACTACCGTGGAGTCGAGTCGACTGGTTGCCTCGCGCCACCACCCTTCACTCCCTGCTATTCTTTGCCCCTCCACCCATCTTGTCACTGTATTTTACCGATTCTCCTGGCCAGAGAAACAGTGGCGTAATCTCACATAACGGATGCCAGCCCTTACAGCTAGCACGAAGAAGAAACAACAGAGAAAAAGGGTGAAGGAAAAAGCACCCCTTGGGCCTGGTAGCACGAGTCGAACTTAAAAATTAAATCTCGATTAAAGGCGATATTCTGTTTTGCTAGTCGTCTTTTACAATGGATATTCGAGTTTAAGGACGAGTTCATTTTTAAGTTCGACTGGTGTAATCGAGTGTTAGGGTAAGAAGGTTTCTTTAACACGTTGACTGCCACGCAACATTGAATTTTGGCGACTGTTTAGTTACCTGTCTAAAGCATTAGTTATACTTCCAAATACCTATTTTGATCATTTATAATCAAGCACTGAAACCGTCACCCGAATTCGGGTGACGTGGCAGTCAACGTGTTAAGCAGTTATTGAGTATCACAGAAGTGTTTCTGCAGAGATAAGTTCCACGTGGGTGTGTTTTAGCTCCAAAGAGACAATAAGCTGTGTTACCATAAGACTCAATTGCACGAGTCGAGCTTAAAAATTAAGTCGTAGTTAAAAACGATATTCTGTCTTGGTAGTCGTCTTTTACAATGAATATTCGAGTTTAAGGACGAGTTTATTTTTAAGTTCGACTGGTGTAATGGAGTGTTAGGGTAAGAAGGTTTGTTTAAGCAGTTATTGAGTATCATAGAAGTGTTTTTGCAGAGATAGGTTCCACGTGAGTGTGTTTTAGCTTAAAAGAGACAATAAGCTGTGCTACCCTAAGACTAATTGTAAGTTGCACGAGTCGAGCTTAAAAATTAAGTCGTACTTAAAGGTGATATTCTGTTTTAGTAGTAGTCTTCTACAAAGAAAGAGACCTTCTGGTTTGAAGTGAGAATTTATTTCTAAGTTGGACTAGTGTAATGGAGTCTTATTATTAGGTAAGAAGGTTTTTTTAAGCAGTTATCGAGTATCACTGAAGTGTTTTTGCAGAAATAAGTTCCACGTGGTTGTATTTTTGCTTAAAAGGGACAATAAGCCGTCTTACCCTAAGACTAAATTGCATGAGTTGGACTTAAAAATTAAGTCGTACTTAAAGCTGATATTCTGTTTTAGTAGTAGTAGTCTCCTAGAAAGGAAGAGACCTTTTGGTTTGAAGTGAGAGTTTATTTTTAAGTTCGACTCGTGTAATGGAGTATTAGTAAATATAAGAAGGTTCCTTTAACTAGTTATCGAGTATCACAGAATTGTTTTTGCAGAAATAAGTTCCACACGGGTGTATTTTAGCTTAAAAGAGACAATAAGCTGTGTTAAGTCGAATATAGTGTGTAGCAAAAGAAACAGAGGGGTGAATCTCACGCGTGAATGGGTGTGTTAACCCCTGGACTGCTACGTACTCTCAGAGGAATTCATCAATAAAAATTAAGTTGTACTTAAAGTCGATATTCTGTTTTAGTAGTAGTCTCTTACGAAGGAAAAGACGACCTTTTGGTTTTCACACTAGATTTACCGAAACCAGTTAATTTAACTGGTTCAAATAGGAAATCGTGTTTATGAAAAATGTTCGGTAAATCTAGTGTTAAGTGAGAGTTCATTTTTAAGTTCGACTAGTGTAATGGAGTCTTATTGTTACTGTAAAAAAGTTTTTTTAAGCAGTTTTCGAGTATCACAGAATTGTTTTTGCAGAGACAAGTTCCACGTGGTTGTGCTTTAGCTTAAAAGAGACAATAAGATGTGTTAAGTCGAATATAGTGTGTAGCAGAAGAAACAGAGGGGTGAATCTCACGCGTGAATGGGAGTGTTAACCCCTGGACTGCAACGTACTCTCAGAGGAATTCATCAATACGGATGACGCGTTATTCGCACTTGTCCATTGACTAAAACACTATCTGGAGAATCGATACCATTCTTAGGATTTGAAAATAGAATAATTGCCAATAAATTGAATCGATTGGTGAAACAGTAAAGCAACTGCAGAAGGCGTATATTTAAACCATTCGTGTATATTGATGGAAAGTGGTGCAAGTCCATTTAAAAAAAAAAAAAAAAAACATCAACTGGTTACAAATAAAAAGTTTACACTAAATCAATCACAAATTACGCGATATCACATTTTTCTTCAAAAATCGACTTACACCGCATTAAAAATAAACCGTCCATATATCGGTAGACTTCTGAGGGCGTATATATGCCAGTGAAAGGGTTAAACCGACTGTTCTTCGTTTGCTTTCTTGCCCAGCGGGCGAAGAAGAAAATAGACCTTGAACATTTGGACGAGCCGCGAAATCGTTCAAGCTATGTTTCTTTTTGCTTTTCGACCTCGAATCGTTTCCACGCCAATTTTCTCCGGTCCCTTTTTCGCAAAGAAACCACTATCGAATTAGTTTCGACTACACCTACGATTTTTCAAGCTTGAACATTTTTTGATATTTGTAATTATTACCAGAAATCAATTGATGGATGTAAACGCGTTCTCCAACCATAATGGAACATCGATGAGTTCATCTTAATTGGCACGAAGGATCCATAAAGCAGAAAAATCCATAAAATCACAAGCAGAAATTTCAATTCTTCGACTTCAATTCTTCAAGAGAACAAAGTGGTGTCTCCACACCTTCGTCCATCGTTTTTTCTCTTCTATTCCACCATTCGGAGCAAGACAAGCTTCTTTCTCGCGCGATCTCTACCGTTCACGGAACCGCGTGGCCGTAGCAACCGTGCGTCACTCAAAGGGCAAATATAAATGCGACGTTTTCGTCTGATTCGTTGGAGCACGCGGGAGCCGATCAAAGGTTCAATCTCGATTGCAATCACCGAAGGCTCTCCGAGTACTACGTCACAACTCCGACACGTGCCATTTATTTATAAATGGTGTGAGAAAGAAAGTGAAGAAGAGAGAGAGAAAAAAGAGAGAGAGAGAGAATGAGAGAAAAAGAGAGCAAGAGAGAAAGAAAGAGGAAGAGAGAGTGAGAGAGAGAGAGAGAGAGAGAGAGAGAGAGAGAGAGAGAGAGAGAGAGAGAGAGAGAGAGAGAGAGAGAGAGAGAGAGAGAGAGAGAGAGAGAGAGAGAGAGAGAGAGAGAGAGAGAGAGAGAGACGTGCTATTTATTTATAAATGGTGCGAGAAAGAAAGTGAAAGAGCGAAAGAGAAAAAGAGAGAGAGAGGGAGAGAGAGAGAGAGAGAGAGAGAGAGAGAGAAAGTGAACGAGAAAAAGAGAGAGAGAGACGTGCTATTTATTTATAAATGGTGCGGCAAAGAGAGAGAAAGAGAAAGAAAGTGAACGAGAAAAGGAGAGAAAGAGAGAGAGAGAGAGAACAGTGATCGCGCGCGCGGCATGCCGGCAAGCGTCACGTGATTATTTTAAAACTATTTATAGACACACCCGTGATGCGGTCAAGTACCAGGGAAAAGGCAGTCGAAATTCCAATGAACGCCCCTCTGGAGAATTTCTTTCGTGATCGGTTGGAATGCGGGTGGATCGAGAGGATAGTCTCCATTGCTATTGCCTATTATGGACATTGACTTTGATGTGGGGGTTGAAAATTAAATTTGCTCATCTGAAATTTGTTCATCTTTTCACTGGAGCGCACTTTTGGAGCGAACCATCAATACAGACAAGACGAAATTACTATGTTAGTTACTGTGATTGGTTCACCATTGACTATCAAAACAGTATCTGAAGAATAACATTCTTAGGGTTTAAAAAAGTAGTAATTGCAAATAAATTGAGTCAATTGGTAAAACAGTAAAGGTGTCCATAGTAAACAACTGCAGAGAGCGATTTCTTTGTGCGATCTTTCCATTTACCGCATAAAAATAGTTTCTTCTCAATGCGCTACAAACGAAAAACTTATTAAGTTCTACGATATTTTTTTTTTTCATACAATTCCTTTTATGCTATCCCTATCCTCCGCACAAAAACACCTTTGACTGTATATTGATGAATTTCTGAAGACGTATATATGTACACACCTTTAGCAGTGAAAGGGTTAACAGTGTACATACAATCGAAGAATAAAAACGGACACGATTTTCAAATGTGTATAATATGCGACAAGATGGTAAGAAGAAATGGAGAGTAAGTAAGAAAAGAAGGAGTAAAAAAGGGAATGAAATAGAGATAGTAGAAAGTGAGCAGAAAGAGAAGAGAGAAGAGAGAAAGAGAAGAGAGAGACAGAAGAGAGAGAGAAGTGAGACAGAAGAGAGAGAGAGAGAGAGAGAGAGAGAGAAGAGAAAGAAAGAGAGAGACAGAAAGAGAAACGAGCTCGATACGTATATCGCCTACGTACACGCGATATCCATCGGCAGCCCTTGCAAACCGGAGAACACGCAGCACACTCGCCTAAGAATAAGATTCCGCGTGTTCACTCGTGACGCATTGCAGTGAATCACAATTCAGACACGTCACTTACTCACGGAGCCCTTAACTTCGTGGCGTCACGGAACATCACGACTCCCCTGCACGGTCGATTGTTGAACCTTTCCCAATCGGATTTTTCAAACACCCATCAACCTCACACCGAATATCACGAATTCTCAGGAATTTTTCTTTATATATGAAAAACCAGACATTGACACTATAACAATAACATTTTTCTTGCAATTACAAAATCACCAAAATGCAGAATTATGGATATAAAAAAATCACTGAATTTTTAATTTCATCGATCTGAAAAAAGGACCAATCGTGAATATCACGATTTTTCACGAATTTTTCTCCATACACAAAAAACCAATCGATGGCACTATAACAATAACATTTCTCTTATAATTACAAAATCACCAAAACGCAGAATTATGGAAATAAAGAAATTACTGAATTTCTAATTTCATCGATCTTAGAAAAGGACCAATTGTGAATATCACAATTTCTCACGATTTTTTCTCCATACACAAAAAACCAGTCGATGACACTATAACAATAACATTTCTCTTGCAATTACAAAATCACCAAAACGCAGAATCACAAAAATAAAAAAATTACTGGATTTCTAATTTCATCGATCTTAGAAAAGGACCAATTGTGAATATCACGATTTCTCACGATTTTTTCTCCATACACAAAAAACTAATCAATTACACTATAACAATAACATTTCTCTTGTAATTACAAAATCACCAAAACGCAGAATCACAAAAATAAAAAAATCACTGGATTTCTAATTTCATCGATCTTAGAAAAGGACCAATTGTGAATATCTCGATTTCTCACGAATTGTTCTCCATACACAAAAAACCAATCGATGACACTATAACAATAACATTTCTCTTGTAATTACAAAATCACCAAAACGCAAAATCACAAAAATAAAAAAATCACTGGATTTCCAATTTCATCGATCTTAGAAAAAGGCCAAGTGTAGGTCAGAATCGATAGATATTTCCACAGTGTTTGACACAATTTGCAGTTTCAGAAGATAATACGTGAGTAAAGGGATTAAAGAACGTTTTATCTGCATTTCTCATGTTATTATAAATCACTTCCAAGAAGAAACGATGTGAAGGCAGAGGATTGACAAGGAGGCAGAGAAAGAAAACACCAGAGACGAATTAGATAAAAGATAGGAGGGAGATGGAGGAGAAAGAAAAGAGGTAAAGTGAGAAAAGAGGAAAGAACTGGCGTGTGTTACGGATAAGCAAGCAGAAGGATGAGTCGCGGGTACCTATATGCAATCGATAATATCCGTGGACAAAAATACTCCTCTGTGGCTTATAGACATTCAGGGGTGGCCGCGCGCCTGCCGTGGCATCACCGAACAGAATCGTCGGTATTCCAATCCGAGAGATTTCTATGAGCCACCGTTTTCCTATTTTTGCTCGACATTTCCCTTCAGAATTTTCCTAGGCATAAGAAATGAATACTTAAGTGTAGATATACGTGGTAGATGGATGTTCAAATGGAATGGATTACATGCGTGTGAGATCAGCCAGAAAATAATAATGAAACAAATCAAGTTGGTCATTTTATTAAAACACATACATATTTATGTAAGTACCCTGAATTTTTAAGATATCCTTTTCTGTAGAGAATGTGTAAACGAAAATCTTGGAAGCCAGGTCAGATCCTTGACGAAAAAAGGAAAGATATTGAGTATACAGAAATTAATACGCTTTCTATAGAATACATTTATTATATGTATACGAAGAAATTAATACGTAAGTATACATATACGTGATAGATGGATGGTCGAATGGAATGGATTAGACGCGTGTGAGATCAGCCAGAAAATAATAATGAAACAAATCAAATTGGTCATTTTATTAAAACACATACATATCTATGTAAGTACCCTGAATTTTCAAGATATTCTTTTCTGTAAAGAATGTGTAAACGAAAATCTTGGAAGCAAGGTCAGATCCTTGACGAAAAAAGGAAAGATATTGAGTATACAGAAATTAATACGTAAGTATACATATACGTGGTAGATGGATGGTCGAATGGAATGGATTAGACGCGTGTAAGATCAGTCAGAAAACAACGATGAAACAAATCAAGTTGGTCATTTTATTAAAACACATACATATTTATGTAAATACACCGAATTTTCTGAGTATCCTTTTCTGGAGAGTATGTGTAAACGAAAATCTTGGAAGCAAGCTCAGATCCTTGACGAAAAAAGGAAAGATATTAGTATACAGAAATTAATACGCTTTCTATAGATTACACTTATTATATACGAAGAAATTAATACGTAAGTATACGTATACGTGGTAGATGGATGATCGAATGGAATGGATTAGACGCGTGTGAGATCAGCCAGAAAATAATAATGAAGCAAATCAAGTTGGTCATTTTATTAACACTAGATTTACGGAAACGAGTCAATTTGACTCGTTCAAATGGAAAATCGTATTTATAAAAAATGTTCCGTAAATCTAGCGTTAAAAGTACATACATATTTATGCAAGTACACTGAGTTTTCAAGGTATCCTTTTCTGGAGAGCATGTGTAAACGAAAATCTTTTGAAAACAAAGTCAGATCCTTGACAAAAAAAAAGAAAGATATTGAGGTACAGAAATTAATACGTAAATATACATATACGTGGTAGATGGATATTCGAATGGAATGGATTAGACGCGTGTAAGATCAGCTAGAAAAAAAACAGTGAAACAAATCAAGTTGGTCATTTTATTAAAACACATACATATTTATGTAAATACACCGAATTTTCTGAGTGTCCTTCTCTGGAGAGCATGTGTAAACGAAAACTTTGGAAAGAAGGTCAGATCCTTGACAAAAAAAGGAATGATATAGAAGTACTCCGTAGAAGATACTTACCTATGACACAAACTTTATTAAGTTTCTTTTGAGCTTCTGTCACAACAGAAACAAATCTTCTTCATCTTCTTCTCACTCCATCCTATATACTCCCTTCCTTCATTTCTTTCTTTCAGCATCTCTTTCATCCCTCCTCGTTTTCACTCTCATCCTATTTCTCTGCTCACTCGCACTGACAACGGCCCCATCGACTCTCTCAGCTCTCAACGGAGCATTTAACCTCGATATCGAATATCTGGCGCGTTGAGTTAGTCCAAGGACCCTGTTGTATCTACTCACGGGGCTCAAGGCTATGGTTTTTTTTTTCTAATTCACGCGCGCACGCCCTGCTGCGTCTCACAGATTGAAAATTCGTAGGCTCAAGATCATCGAGCGGAACTGACACTCGGAGGAGGGATAAGTGGCCCTGAGTGTATTCTTAATTTTGTAAAATCCTCGTCTGATTTCGTCTTAAAACTGAAAACCTTGTATAATATATATGTATAACCTTCCGAACTATAAAATAATATATTTTATATAGTTTATATTACAAGATGTCCATTTGTAAATAATACATTAAAATATCATCGAAACGATGTGTTAAATGAAAAGAATGTTACAAACAAAAATTGTGTGGTTTGAAAGGGACTATTAGGTGGTGGCAATTATTTCACCTTGGAGAATCATTTGAAGGCCGTGCAAAGATCACCGTCGATTTCTCGAATAGAACCTTCTATTTTCTATAATACATATATTCTTATAGATTATCTCGAGAGCTTTCCAAAACAATATAATAAAATATTCTTTCCTTACAAGTACATTTTGAAATCGAAGGAAATTTTCGAAAAAGACCTCGAGTGCAAAGGGATGAATGAGGAACTGTGTAAAAAATTTGAAAAGACCACCAAATGGACCATGTAGTCTCTGACCAACTGGAGCATCCACTGTTGTTCGATTCTCATCCGTTTCCTCCTCCTTCCATCTTCTAAGTCCAACCCTAATTCCCCTACCATGTTCATTCATCTCTCTTCGAAGCTATCCCAAAACAATTCTATAAAAACAATCCTAAGCCTGTGTAAGACGCTTTCATGAAATGATAGTTCTCGAGTCTCGTGATAGGGAATCCTAAATCGTCAAAAGGACCATGTGCTCTCTGACCAACTGAAGTATCCACAGTTGTTCGATTCTCATCCAGTTCCTCCTACTTTCATCTTCTTCACTTCCTCCTCCTTCTCAACTTCTAATTCCAACCCCAATTCTTCTACCATGCTCATTCATCTCTTTTCGAACCTATCCCAAAACAATCATACAAAAACAATCGTCGGCAAGTGTAAAGACCCAGAGATGAATGGAAGTGTATAGAGAAGAGTAAGACACTTTCACGAAATGATAGTTCTCGAGTCTCGTGATTGAGAATCCTGAATCATCAAAAGGACCATGTGCTCTCTGACCAACTGAAGTATCCACAGTTGTTCGATTCTCATCCGGTTCCTCCTACTTTCATCTTCTTCACTTCCTCCTCCTTCTCAACTTCTAATTCCAACCCCAATCCCTCTACCATGTTCATTCATCTCTCTTCGAAGCTATCCCAAAACAATCCTATAAAAACAATCCTAGGCCTGTGTAAGACGCTTTCACGAAATGATAGTCTTCGAGGCTCGTGATAGGGAGTCCTGAATCGTCAAAAGGACCATGTACTCTCTGACCAACTAGAGCATCCACAGTTGTTTGATTCTCATCTGTTTCTTCCTCCTTCTCACCTTCTTCACTTCCTCCTCCTTCTCAACTTCTAACTCCAACCCCAATTCTTCTACCACGCTCATTCATCTCTTTTCGAACCTATCCCAAAACAATCATACAAAAACAATCGTAGGCAAGTGTAAAGACCCAGAGATGAATGGAAGTGTATAGAGAGGAGTAAGACACTTTCACGAAATGATAGTTCTCGAGTCTCGCGATAGAGAATCCTGAATCATCAAAAGGACCATGTGCTCTCTGACCAACTGGAGCATTCACAGTTGTTCGATCCAACTGCAATTCCTCTACCATGTTCATTCATCTCTTTTCAAACCTATCCCAAAACAATCATGCAAAAACAATCCTAGATCCGTGTAAAGAACAAGAGATGAAAGGAACTGTATAGAGAGGAGTAAGACACTTTCACGAAATGATAGTTCTCGAGTCTCGTGATTGAGAATCCTGAATCATCAAAAGGACCATGTACACTCTGACCAACTGGAGCATCCACAGTTTTTCGCTTCTCATCCGTTTCCTCTTCCTTTCATCTTCTTCACTTCCTCCTCCTTCTCAACTTCTAATTCCAACCCCAATCCCTCTACCATGTTCATTCGTCTCTCTTCGAAGCTATCCCAAAACAATCCTATAAAAACAATCCTAGGCCTGTGTAAGACACTTTCATGAAATGATAGTTCTCGAGTCTCGTGATTGAGAATCCTGAATCATCAAAAGGACCATGTACTCTCTGACCAACTGAAGTATCCATAGTTGTTGGATTCTCATCCGGTTCCTCCTACTTTCATCTTCTTCACTTCCTCCTCCTTCTCAACTTCTAATTCCAACTGCAATTCCTCTACCATGTTCATTCATCTCTTTTCAAACCTATCCCAAAACAATCCTATAAAAACAATCATAAGCCTGTGTAAGACACTTTCACGAAATGATAGTCTTCGAGTCTCGTGATAGAGAATCCTGAATCATCAAAAGGACCATGTACTCTCTGACCAACTGGAGCATCTACAGTTGTTCGATTCTCATCCGTTTCCTCCTCCTTTCATCTTCTGCACTTCCTCCTCCTTCTCACCTTCTTCACTTCCTCCTCTTTCTCAACTTCGAATTCAACCCCAATTCATCCATCTCTCTTCGAACCTATCCCAAAACAATCATACAAAAACAATCCTAGATCCGTGTAAAGAACGAGAGATGAAAGGAACTGTACAGAGAGGAATAAGACACCTTCACGAAATGATAGTCCTCGAGTCTCGTGATAGAGAATCGCGAGTGACGCGATGCGCGCCGAATCGATAAGATACGACACGATATTCCCTCTGACGCACAAGCCTATCTGACAAGAAACGTGACATGGAGGGAGTAGGAGTGAGCAGAGGAGTTGGAGAGATCATTTGCTAGCTGAAACTGGTGTCTTCCAATTCATAAGTATAGTACTTTCGGTACGTGGGTACACGGGTGAAGATGCTCCTTGGCAATGCCGATGACGCACGTCCCTATATCTTCTGGCACAATGAAAACAGCAGAGATGGATCGAGATAGATTTGATAAAACGTGATGATCGTTGGTGACGCAATTGGCAAGTTAATTTCTGGTTGGAAGAAAGACAAATGATCGCTGGAGAGTATGTACAATGGCACAAGGAAGATTGTTTCTTAACCTTTAAATTGTGAATATTATTTCATGATAAAGTACGTGACCACTGGTAAGATTTTTGGCCAGAACACAGAGACCAATCTTCGTATGCATTTGCTTTTTAATAAGCATAACAAAGTTAATTCAATATTTCAAGATAACTGAGAGTCTCTTAACAAGGTATAATGAGATAATTCATCATGGCACAGGCAACAACCCCAATAGATCTGACGAGGATTTTCGTCTCGAAGCTTGAAAAATTGATTCTCTTTCTTATCTGATTTATTTATTTATTTCTCATGCAAATAAAAACTATATCGTTAGTTACAAAGTTTAAAATTAAACAAGAAATATTTCCTTTACCCAGGCAACTGGGTGAACCGTAATTATCTCTAAAAGCGTACCACGTGTGTTTGTGTCGAACGATCTAAACGAAGAAACGACCACGTGAAGGAAAACTGAAGAACAGGGGAAAGACAGAGGAGGGAAAAGTGAATGCCACGAAGATTCAACGTCCAAAATCCTCTCTATATAGTTGCAAAGTTTAAAAGTAAACAAGAAATCTTTTCTTTTTTCACCACTTGTTAGACAACTGGGTGAACCGTAATTACTTCTAGAAACACACCACGCGTGTTCTAAACGAAGAAATGACCACCTGAAGGAAAACTAACTAGGGGGCAGAGCCCCCTGCGCTTTCGCTTCGCTCAAGCGCCAACCCCCTCAAGATCGCCTTTGCTCGCGCTTCGCGCTCGCCTTAACGGGTGCAGAAAAGCTTCGCTTTTCTGCAATAGGCACGACCGCGGCACTCGCGCTTCGCGCTCGCCCACGAATTTCAAAGGTTTCGAAATTGTAGAAAATTCAAGTATTGAGATATTAAACTATGCTACATAGTTCTCTGCGCTTTCGCTTCGCTCAAGCGCCATACCCCCTGAGAACGTCGGGTGCTCGCGCTTCGCGCTCGCCCACGAAATGCAGCATTTCTGCAATAGGCCCAAGTGATCAAAACCGGA
Source organism: Tiphia femorata (assembly GCA_944319695.1). NCBI lineage: Eukaryota > Metazoa > Arthropoda > Insecta > Hymenoptera > Tiphiidae > Tiphia > Tiphia femorata. The sequence goes on from OX090899.1 coordinate 9,015,446, forward strand.
CAATTAAATGCATCCGAATCAAAATTTGAGGTGAAACTTTATGCATGGTTATCTTCAACCATTCAGACATTGCGACAAATTGAAATCTTTAATGCAGTATTCCGGCGAAACGCTTGCGCGGATTCAAAAAAAATTTGCAATGTAGTTTAAAAATATACCCATTTGGTGCCACGAAACTTTATGGTCATCTTCAACCGTTTCGAAATTACGGGATTTTCAAACTATAATTATAATAAAATAGTGAATTAAAGATTTGAAACTGGCACCATTTCGAAATGGCTGAAGATGCCCATACACAATGTTTCGTGGCACCAAATGGGTATATACTTGATATGCATGCCAAATTTTGTCCGAATCCGTTCAGCCGTTTCGTCGGAATAGTGGACTAATCAATCGTTTTGCTGGAATAGTGGATTAAAAATTTGAATTTGTCGCTATTTCGAAACGGTTGAAGATGGCTATACATAACGTTTCCTGGCACCAAATGGGTATATACTTGATGTGCATGCCAAATTTTGTCCGAATCCGTTCAGCCGTTTTGCCGGAATAGTGGACTAATCAATAGTTTTCCTGGAATAGTGGATAAAAAACTTGAATTTGCCGCCATTTCGAAACGGTTGAAGATGGCCATACATAAAGTTTCATGGCACCAAATGGATATATACTCGATGTACATGCCAAATTTTGTTCGGATCCGTTCAGCCGTTTGGCCGGAAAACTGGACTAATGGATTAATGAATTTTTCAATATTTCCATTAGTCCAGTATTCCGGCCAAACGGCTGAACGGATCGCAACGAAATTTGGCATGTACTTTGAGTATATATCCATTTGGTGCCAGCAAACTTTATGTATCGCTATCTTCAGCCGTTTAGAAATGGCAGCAATATTAAATTTAAATTACATTTTTTTCAAATTTTGAATCTCCCGCCATCTTGTACCGGTTCAAGATGGCGGCTCACAAACCTTATTGTCAACTCACAGTAGTGTACTTGATTTTTGTGCCAAATTTCGTCCCGATCGGTTCAGCCGTTTTTCCGAAATCGAGGATCTACACGGACACACACACACACATACACACATACATACATACATACATACATACATACATACACACACACACACACACATACATACACACATACATACGAACGGTTTTCGCGATGGCGATTGCATAAGTCACTCCCTTTACGGTCGTGCCTAAAAAGCAGGGAAAAGACAGAGGAGGGAAAAGTGAATGCCACGAAGATTCAACGTCCAAAATCCTCTCTATATAGTTGCAAAGTTTAAAATTAAACAACAAATCTTTCCTTTTTTCACCACTTGTTAGACAACTGGGTGAACCGTAATTGCCTCTAGAAACAACTGGTGTGTTTACCACGCGTATTCTAAACGAAGAAACGACCACGTGAAGGAAAACTAAAGAGCAGGGAAAAGACAGAGGAGGGAAAAGTGAATGCCACGAAGAGTCAACGTCCAAAATCCTCTCTATATAGTTGCAAAGTTTAAAATTAAACAACAAATCTTTCGTTTTTTCACCACTTGTTAGACAACTGGGTGAACCGTAATTGCCTCTAGAAACAACTGGTGTGTTTACCACGCGTGTTCTAAACGAAGAAACGGCCACGTGAAGGAAAACTAAAGAGCAGGGGAAAGACAGAGGAGGGAAAAGTGAATGCCACGAAGAGTCAACGTCGAAAATCCTCTCGAGACGCGTATGTTATTTGCGCCTCAAATACTTTAATGGCGCAGTAAAGGCATCTTGATCTCCTCCTTGACGCACGATCGGCCACGGCGCCGACGTACCACCGAATGCCTTCTACCGAACGATAAACACGCGCGCTCGTTCGTTAGACCGATCAGCTTATTTCGAAATAAGCGTTGAGATTATTTCGGTTGCGTTTGTAAAACTTTCCTGGATTCCAGACCGCGCCTGCAACATTTCCGGGGGGGAGCCCTCTTTCCATTAACGATAAGCAGTGACGGTGAAAATTGGCGGAGAAGAAAAAAAGAAATCTAATTTTACCTCATGAAATTGGATTAATCTATCGACGATTCATGGCTTGCACGCGCAGCTGTTACTCAAGGGTAATTCACGTGCCACGTGTGCAAATTTTCTCCGCAGAAGACAAAAATGGAAATGCGCGGAATTGATGCACGCGTGAGACTGCCACGTGTGAAATGTATATTATATAGTATGTGATACATAGTGTGTCTCTCCAAACGATGCATTAGTGTTTAACACTAGATTTACCAAACTTTTTTTCTAAACACGATTTCTCATTTGAACCAGTCAAATTGACTAGTTTAGGGGTTCATTCTCACCTGTACTTTAACAGAGCTCAAAGATGCATACCTAATTATGCGCATGCACTATCTATTTTGACAGTGGTGTAAGTCCATTCAAGAAAATTAGTTAGTTCTAAATAAAAAGTTTACACTAAATTAATCACACATTAGATGATATCTCATTTTTGTAAGAAGATGGAATTATACCACTTTCAAACTAAACGGTGTGTATGTATAGAGCACATCTAAAGTTGGAGTCACTGCTAAAATATTGATGAAAGAATAGCTGCATATTTAGTATCTACTGCTGCTCTTAAAAATCACCATTCGATCGAGTTATTAGAAAATCCTGCCACTCTTAATTAGAAAACTAAGAATCTGCTACAAAAATATATTTATCGCATTCTTCTCGAACATCAATTTCCACTATCATCGATCGAGCTTTATAAATCGAGAGGCATCGAGACACTTCATCTTCTAAACTGCATCAAAATCAAATTGGCATTAAAATCTCAAAATTACATACCTTCCGAAAAGAAACTCACCAAACACTCTAAACACCATCGCAAACTTTGCACCCTACTAAATGCATCAACGCACTGTCCAAATAAAGATCTAGTTCGTACTTTGCGTGGTGTAACAAACATTTTTTAGTCAGTCCACGAAAGAGATTCGCTTGGATTGGATCTATCGGGCAGGGCCAACATTGGAACGAGGTTTTTGTGCGAGTTACGTCCTCCACTCCATGCCACCCACAACCTTCACCACCACGTATTCTTCTCAGTGGCCTGGTATGCTCTGCACATCTAAAATCCTAGCACTGCTAAAATACTGATAAAACAATAGTTCCGTATTTAGTAAGCTGAATGAATCACAAATTATATGATGTCTCATTTTTGTAAAAAAAAAGTGGACTCGCACCACTTTCAAAATAAACGGTCCATATGTATAGAGCAGGGCTTCCCAATTAGTTTTGTTGGCGGCCAAATTTGATTTTTAAGAAAAGCTCGCGGGCCGCAGTTAAGTTTGCACCTGTGTTTAGATGTTATTTGCCTACTTAGCATTACCCAGGGGCCACCACGTGGAGGTGAGACAAATTTTGGCTCCCTTTTTGGTTTTTTATTTAAAAAATTTTTTGTTTTTAATTTTTTTGTTTATTTTTTTATATTTTTAAATTTCTTTTTTGCATTACAATTTTTTAAAATGACTGCATCGCGACATGCTAACATCTAATGAGAAAAGTGTGCTTTATAAAAAAATACAAAAATAGTTTAATTAGCATAAAGCACAGCTATGTGATGTGGTGCCATCTCTTAAGTCAACTGCAAAGTTTTGCAAAATTATGGAAAATTGTGATTATTTCTTAAAAAGGAATTATTTACGTATTTTCCAAAATCATCAGCGGGCCGCACAAAATGACCTCGCGGGCCGCCATTTGGGAAGGGCTGGTATAGAGCACATCTACAATTGGAACACTGCTAAAATACTGTTAAAAAAATTGCTCCGTATTTAGTAAGCTACGAATTTACTGCATCTACTCTTAAACATCCTCATTCGATCATATTATTAGAAGATCCTACCATTCTTAATTAAAAAACTAGGATTCTGCTACAAAAACTACGAATCTGTTACAAAAACTACGAATTTGCTACAAAAACTACGAATTTGCTACAAAAACTACAAATCTGCCAGAAAAACTACGAATCTGTTACAAAAACTACGATTCTGCTACAAAAGCTACGAATCTGTTACAAAAACTACGAAGCTGCCAGAAAAAACTACGAATCTGTTATAAAAACTAAGAATCTGCCAGAAAAAACTACGAATCTGTTATAAAAACTAGGAATTTGCCAGAAAAAACTACGAAGCTACTAAAAAAATATATCCACCGCATTCTCCCCCAGCATCAATTTTCACTATCATCGATCGAGCTTTATAAATCCAAAGGCATCGAGAACGAGGTTTTTGTGCGAGTTACGTCCTCCACTCTACGCCACCCACAACCTTCACCACCATCACTGCTCTCCTCGGTGGGCTCTGCACATTTAACGTCCGAGCACTGCTAAAATACTGATAAAACAATAACTCCGTATTTAGTAAGCTAAATGAATCACAAATCATATGATGTCTCATTTTCGTAAAAAAAGATGGACTCACACCACTTTCAATATAAACGGTCCATATGTATAGAACACATCTAAAGTTGGAGCACTGCTAAAATACTGTTAAAAAAATTAGTAAGCTACGAGTCTACTGCATCTACTCAGTCCTCATTCGTTCAAGATATTAGAAGATCCTGCCACTCGTACTTAAAAAACTAGGAATCTGGTACGCAAACTACGAATCTGTTACAAAAACTACAAATCTGCGAGAGAAAACTACGAATCTGCGAGAAAAAAACTACGAATCTGTTACAAAAACTAAGAATCTGCCAGAAAAAACTATGAATCTGCCAGAAAAAACTACGAAGCTACTAAAAAAATATATCCACCGCATTCACCCCCAGCATCAATTTTCACTATCATCGATCGAGCTTTATAAATCCAAAGGCATCGAGAACGAGGTTTTTGTGCGAGTTACGTCCTCCACTCCACGCCACCCACAACTTCCACCACCACCACCATTCTCCTCGGTGGCCTGGTGGGCTCTGCACTTGAGCTTGAAGCGCGCGCGACCGCAGAGGTCTCACTCGACCGATCGGGTGTTAGTCTACCCGCGACCATCGAGGTGGAGAGATCGTCATTCTCGTGTCTCTTCGATCCTCTCATATTCGCGCGAATTTCACTAACAGATCGTTACCATTACAATCGTGTCTAAAAAAAAAAAAAAAACAGAAGGTGAAAGAAAAAAACCGAGTGTAGAAGGAAAGAGAAAAAGACTCACGAGTCTGAGGACTCGTGCTTACACTAGTCACAGTCACAGACTATTGTCTGTCAATTGTCTTGTCACAGTGAATTTATAAAAAGATTAATAAGTTAAGAAATAAGGATTTTTGTGGAAAGAGGGTGGAAAAAGGTGAAGAATTGTTGAGAGACGGTGATAAGAGAGAAGAAGAGAAGAGAAAAGAACAGTGGAGAAAAGTGTGATAACGAAATACGAAAGCTTTCGATACTGGAAGAACACTGGAGACTCTACAATCGAAAGAGAGAAAACATCCACTGGAATCCCATCGGGTTGGAGCTCGAGCACAGATGGTAAGAGGTGAGAGCAACCGAAAGCATTGTACTTGCCGAGTGGAGATAATATCTCTATTATTTCGGTCCATATCCGTGAATAAAAAACCTAACAAATTGATATCGCGTCCTGTCGCATCAAGAGAGCCAAACCAGGTTTGTCTTTGGCTTTATTGTTGGTCGTTGCATCCCAAACCTTTCTCTCGATCGGTATAAATATTCCTACCCTCTCCACGGATCCATCGCCAGTATTATTAACCAGTTAACTGCGGAATTTTTTTTCTTTGAGTTTCAATTCTTAATTTTAACATCGAACGATAAGTTCCTTTTTATCGTCCACGATTAAGAAAATATAAAAAAATTTTATATTAACGTGTATACACCTCGAACGCAGTTAACTGATTAATTATATATCTACTAAATTTCTTCGGAGTAAGTTGTGATTAATTGTGATTAATTAATTGTTTGTCGTGCTTCGTATTTTTCGAAATGATCCGAAAAGGAAAAAGATTGATTCGGTCGAGTGAATGGACCTTTGATGAATGGACAGATGAATTTGCTCTGCTGAAGAGAAGAGCAAGTGGACAGGAAAATCGAACGAGCACGCTGCTGATATTATTAACGACGTGCAAGTGAGCATACGTAAGAGTTTAATTGGCCGTGATCTTATTTGGGAAAGGCGAGACGTGTAACTTGGTGGTCGATCGAATCTTAGGCTCGATTTACTTGTGAATATGATCTGTGCATCGACGATATAAGTGTACGGATGACGTTTACCACGCTTTTTAATTCCCGCGCCAAATCTCTCTTCCTCTATCGTTCTCTTTCTTCCTCGTGGGATTTTACGACGCAGTATACCTCTCTGAAACACGTGTCATCCTACACTGATACATTTAAGCTTAATTGCCGTTCTCAGCAGGCATCTCGAGCTCGTGTACCGCGTACTATTCGGTGTCTTGCGATTGCTCGATTTAAATTTGAAATTCTCTGTAGTTGCAACGTAATGTTACCGATCGGATTATGTGGAACTCCTAAAACTTCGAAATTAAAAGAGCATAGTGACGAGACGAGGATGCTCCGTTCGCTCTGTTTGTTTTTAACACTAGATTGACCGAAACCGGTCAATTTGACTGGTTCAAATGGGAAATCGTGTTTATAAAAAATGTTCGGTCAATCTAGTGTTAAATAGAATTGGCGCGATTTTTATTTGGATCTTTATGCCTTTGGGGTGTGGATCATTTTGATAATATAATAACAGAGTAACGTTGGAAAATTATGGCCTAAATGAATGATCGAAAGAAAAATAAAAATCGAATTTGGAATCGAAGAGATTAAATTCTTTTTTTAATTTTCTTAACATTTTTTTTCCATTGATTTAGCAAGTAACTAATGCAAAATTGTGAAAAAGTCGATATAAAATTCGGTTCTTTCATTTTGATGATGATTATACAATGTTTAGGGACAATATATTTGTGCCTTTAATTGTTTTAGAAAATTTTTGACATTCGGTCCGGAAAAACGGTTAGATGGATCAACTTGCAAATTTACAGGGTTATTGGAGGTACATTGAGGTGTAAAAAAACCTGGCAACATTAGTGTTCGCGTGAATCTTTGCAAAGTAGCGGTAGATTTACTAAAAAATCATAAAAAGTCAGTTTTGGCACTGTTTTCAAGTTAATGTTGGGAGTTCAAAAAATGTTTGTTTCCAAAACCCATGACAGACGCTTATAGGGAATTTATTCTAGTTTTTAAAACCATTTTGAAATTTTCTGTGCGCTTATTGGTTGCTGAGATATCGATACTTAAAGCAAAATGGACTCTTTTCATTCAAAGTCGAATATCTCAGTCAAGAATCGACACAGAAAGACCAGAGAAAAATGAAATTGAAGCTAAATAAACAAGCTAACTGATCTATGCATTGGTTTATCTGAGAAAATTTCTCCCAAGCCTGGGAACACTTAAGAAAAAAAGAAAAATTTTGAAAAATGTTGTCTCGCGCTATTCCTTATTATTGCACGATAAGCAGAGCTCACCAAACTTTTCTGTTCAAATATCTTGAAACTAGAGACTTGAAGCTTTCAAAAGCTTGTTTTTGCATCTCGATACGACCATTTTTCACAAAGATACGGCTCTCCGAAAAACAGTTCTTCATTTTTTGTTCCCTCAATTTTGCTGAATAGTGTATTTAGTGCAATCTCTTTAGTTTGTAAGTCTGCTATGGGCTGTAGGTAAGGGACACCGACTTTGCACTTTGGTGTACACCTGCCACAGATAATGCAACCTTCTGTTTCTCTTCTACGAAGTGACACACGATTCTCGTGATAAGACATTAACGACACATATCCACTCTTTCACCTTCTCTTCATCCCTCTCTAATTCTATCATCCTCCTTACTCTTCATTCTCCATTCCCAAATTTGTATCCCTTTCGACCTCCTGAATCCTTAATGAGGAGTCTCTCACCTTACCTTCACCTTACCATGGACCAAGACGAAAACAATCGACAGTAAATTCAAATAATCGATACCAAGAGCGACAAGGCGCAAAAATGCATAATATTGTTGAAGGTTGAAGTCATTTAAAAGTACAGAATCGCAAGTACCTTTTCTTCAAACTCCAAAAAACAATCCACGAGAGTTTCCAGGACTCCAGAATCCTTTACAAAAATCTCAGTTTCCGGAGAATGAAAAATTTCAATGAAATTAATTCACTCTCCTAGCACCGAAACCTTTCACTGTCACACGAAACACTCCTGTATAATCTGGAAAAGTTCTTTCCTCGAGGAACTCTCGAAAGCCTCTTTCTTTCGGTGTCTCTACTACCGATGGTTCGATGAGAAGTGGAGAGCGTGCAACGAACAATCGATCTTCATTAAATAGCAAGGAGATAGTTGCAATTTGCATAGAAGAATCGCCTCGACCGCATTGGCTCGTGATAGTGGTGAACTCTGTGGAAGATGGAAAACAATGGTACTATTGTCAATGTTAATGTCAGCTGAACGACTATGACTCCTTGCCACAGGAATCTAAGCTTTTGAAATCGATCTGTCCTGACAAAGCAAATTGTGCGATTGAATCGGTGAGAAATCTGAGGACTATCCTAGCTCTCCTACCTATATATCATTTGCACGATTAGTAGGATGTCCACGAAACATCATTATGCTACTCAGTGCTGGATTTACCTATACGTACATGTTTCGGTTTGATTGACATAATAGAAACTACGTCACTCGTTGTCAGAAACGAGCATGTGCACTGTCTGAGTTCTGACGTGTGTAATATACCATGGTGAATACATTGTCATTCATACAAAACAAGGAACATTTGTGTATCACTTTTACATCCTGGGTAAAGTTCATCAGTGACTCTATGTAGATTCTAACCCAGTGGTTCTTGATCTTTTTCAAAGTCACGGAACACTTTTAATTAGAAGGATAATTCTAATCATCATTAACACTAAATGCATTGAAATTTTTTTCTGTGTAGGGATGTTCCTTGTTAATCGGTCATTTGACCTAAGTTTGGTAGATTTAGTGTTAACACTGGATTTATCGGAACCAGTCAATTAAATTGGTTCAAATAGGAAATCGTGTTTATAAAAAATACTCTGTAAATCTAGTGCTAACAGATCCATGGTACATGGTAGTTACGGTCAATCATCTATGACTATCCACGACCTGCCTGAACGTGTAGTAAAAGTTTCCTCTGCTTTCAGGGTCGTTACCAAACATCGCTGTGACGATGGCATCGGGAAGAGAGATCCACGGTACATTCAGGTAAGAAAACAGAATTACTTTCCATTTCTGTGACTGTAAAATCAATGGAGAAGTTTCGACAAATTCGTGGATGATGAAAAGTGATCGTGCTTAACACTTGAACATTTTCCTGACAAAAATCACATAAAGAACGCGATGGAACCCATCGGTTTTCCGTTTTTTTTACTTTAGAAATTTCGTAAAAAAAATACCCAAACTAACCACAGTTTTCATCGCCCTTCTTCGGTGATGTTCATTGGGTTTGAATCGCTGGAAATAGTCGTGTGGAAAAAATCGAGAAAGGGGACGAACGAGAAGAGAGATTTATCAAATTGTCACGCTGATGCTTATCCCACCGTTGTGAGTTTCTCCCTGCCTCCTTCAACCTCTGGACCTTCTTCACCCTCTTTATTGTAGCTAACAGAATTTACAAATTCAGTGGGTAGATTCGATTACAGAATTTCAAATAGATTTGAGCCACGAATACAGAATTCCATTACAGGATTTCAAGTAGATTTGACACACGAACACCGGATTCCATTACAAAATTTCAAGTAGATGTGATCCACAAACACAGGATTCCATTACAAGATTTCAAGTAGATTTGACCCACGAACACAGGATTCCATTACAAGCTTCCAAGTAGATCTGATCCACAAACACAGGATTCCATTACAAGATTTCAAGTAGATTTGACCCACGAACACAGGATTCCATTACAGAATTTCAAGTAGATTTGACCCACGAACACAGGATTCCATTACAGAATTTCAAGTAGATTTGACCCACGAACATAGAATTCCATTACATGGTTTCAAGTAGATTCGACCCACGAATACAGGATTCCATTACATGGTTTCAAGTAGATTCGACCCACGAACATAGAATTCCATTACAGGATTTCAAGTAGATTTGACACACGAACATAGAATTCCATTACAAGCTTTCAAGTAGATCTGATCCACAAACACAGGATTCCATTACAAGATTTCAAGTAGATTTGACCCACGAACACAGGATTCCATTACAGAATTTCAAGTAGATTTGACCCACGAACATAGAATTCCATTACATGGTTTCAAGTAGATTCGACCCACGAACACAGGATTCCATTACAAGATTTCAAATAAATTTCACCCACGAACACAGGATTCTATTACAAGCTTTCAAGTAGATATGACCCACGAACACAGGACTCTATTACAAACTTTCAAGTAGATATGACCCACGAACACAGGACTCTATTACAGAATTTCAAGTAGATTTGACCCACGAACACAGGATTCCATTACAGAATTTCAAGTAGATTTGACCCACGAACATAGAATTCCATTACATGGTTTCAAGTAGATTCGACCCACGAATACAGGATTCCATTACATGGTTTCAAGTAGATTCGACCCACGAACATAGAATTCCATTACAGGATTTCAAGTAGATTTGACACACGAACATAGAATTCCATTACAAGCTTTCAAGTAGATCTGATCCACAAACACAGGATTCCATTACAAGATTTCAAGTAGATTTGACCCACGAACACAGGATTCCATTACAGAATTTCAAGTAGATTTGACCCACGAACATAGAATTCCATTACATGGTTTCAAGTAGATTCGACCCACGAACACAGGATTCCATTACAAGATTTCAAATAAATTTCACCCACGAACACAGGATTCTATTACAAGCTTTCAAGTAGATATGACCCACGAACACAGGACTCTATTACAAACTTTCAAGTAGATATGACCCACGAACACAGGACTCTATTACAAAATTTCAAGTAGATTTGACCCACGAGTAAATGTAGCCAGACAGTTTATTTCATAGTCACGACGCCGCAGCATCTACCGCGGGCTAGAGTGGCAGCACCTGCCACCATTTTCTATGGTGTACCAGTGTACACCCACGTATTTCCAGATCAATGAGGTGACGTTGACGTAAGCGGCAATCGTTAGAGCCGCTACAATACCGCTACCGGCCGCCACGGCCCAGAATGCCGAGAGCATCGGATGCCAGAGCCCAAAGCTCTCTGACTCCGACTCTCTTCTCTCCTTCGTCTCTTCCCTACTCACCACGACGTTCTCCCTGCTCCTTTCTTTTTTTCAGTGATTAATGGGATTATCTATGGCCAATCACACCCCCTCTAAACCTGACCACAGATTATTCATAGATTATCCACCTATTTGTCACATTTTAGATACAAAATAACTGTAATTAGTGTATGTTAGTGAAGATCACGATTACTGAATAGAGTATCGGATAATGAGCCACACGTTGATTTTTATAAACTTATTTTTTCTATCATAAAAGAAAGAACGGACAATCAATAATATTAAAAAAGAATAAAATATGTATATTTAGAGGATTTCAAAAGTGAGAACTAAAAAAAAAGTAGTTTTTAACCATCCTCCCTTACCCATTTCCAAATAATACCACTGACTTAGTGACACACGAGCTAGTAATAAAAAAAATAATGAACAAAATTTGATCAACTTCTCAAAAAGGTTCACGATCACTGTACTGTAGCATCTTAAATCAATTTCGATGTGTTCTACCCCCACGTCTATCAATATACCGGGTTACACGGGGAGTCGTCGTGAATGGAACGTTCGATTTACCGATTAATCATTAACTACATCTTAAATAGAAGCATCAACTTCTTCTTGCTGACCGATGGAATTACGTTTCCAGTCTGATTGTCGACGACGTCGATTCACACTCGATGCTGAGCGAGGAGAGCACGGATCTGGACGGTCTGTCGAGCAGCGGTAGCTCGCTCAACTCTTCGTCCCAAACACCGCTGGACAGTCCAGGGGGCCCCAGGGAGAGGATCAAGCAGATCCAAGTCGAAGCTGAGACTCGTAGAGGAGAGTTCGCGAGGTTACTCGAGGAACACGCTCAAGTGGTCAGGAAATTGAAGATGATGGAAGCAGAAGAGCAACTGTCCTCATCCGCGGCAGGAGGCGTTATTGGCAGTACACGCGCATGATTTCATATTGTTAGTCATCTCGAAGCAAGCGTCATTCAACTTGGGACCATCGCGCGTCCACGGCGATTTTAAAGGTTCCAGTGGTCCCCGGGGAGGCATTGTTGAACCGCGTCTACGCTGGACGAACGAACACTGAACGCGAATGTTCGTTATTCCAATTCGGCATATGTGAACCGGTGGACTGTATGGGAAGTGAACATTCGGTTCGCGTGCAGTTCGCGTTCGCTGTTCGTTGGCTCGGTGTAGACGCGGCTGTATGTGGACGGACCGGGTAGAAAATGAACATTAGGTTCGCGTTCAATTCGCGTTTAGGCGAAAGTTCGGTTCGCATTCGGTTCGCGTTCGGTTCGCGTTTAGTTCGCGTTTAGTTCGCGTTCAGTTCGCGTTCAGTTCGCGTTTAGTTCGCGTTTTCTGTTCGTTGGCTCGGTCTAGACGTGGTTGTATGTGGACGGACCGGGTAGAAAGTGAACATTAGGTTCGCGTTCAGTTCGCGTTCGCTCGATGAGCGGTACACCAAAGAAAATTCGTGCGCAATGTGGACGTGACCGAGCATTTTGCTAACAGCAAACTATCAGCAAACGCAAATATTGATAACTTGTTCGCAATTCGTCAGTACTTTTAAAAACGAGGGGACCTCCCGCGAACAGAAAACGTTCGCGTTCGCGTTCGCTCGGTAACTTGTACATCAAAGCAAAAATGTAAACGTGTCCAAGCATTTTGCAAGCAGCAAACTATCAGCAAACGCGAATATCCGCAATTTGTCACAATTTGTTACTTTTAAAAACGAGCGAACTTCCCGCGAAATTCCGGTTCGTTCCCTCAGTCTAGACGCGGCTTCATCAGCCGAACATATTCAAAAACCGCAAAACTCGAGTCCACGCAGCGCTAGAATCTCCACGATGGATCTTACCTACCGCAACATCGCCTAAAAATCTCGATCGTACCGTCGTGCGAAACTTATCGAATGCTACGTAGTAAAGCTTTCCTCGGAACTTTCAGTTTAATTCCCCACGTTCCCCAGTGTCACGTGAACGAGCTTACGACTCGCTAAATGCTCGGAACGAAATGCGCATGTGTCTGTGTATAGAGACTGATGATCGATTGGCAAGATTCCAATAGAAATTCACTTGACATCACTCCGTATCATTTCTGACAAGGTACATGAGCAAAGCTTACGAATGTTTTACGTTTCGACGGTCCGCCTAGAGACACGCTTCGTTGTACTCTGTACACGTGTAGATATGTAACCTATAAAGGATCGTTGACTATATGTATACGCGAGAGATGCGTGTGCTTTTATTGTTAGCATTGACAAATTAAATTAATATTCGTAATCTAGAGACAATGGGTTGTGATAGATTCGGTGATACGAAACCGAGAGAACTACAGTCGTCACCTCGATATGCCGCCGCCAAAGCTCTTCGACCTGACAACACTCTGTATTCTGTAAAACATCTTTCATTTATAGACACGCGCAGTGAGAGAGATTTTTTTATTCGAATTAATATAGACAGAACGGTCGTAATAAGATCACACATGCTAAACGAACAAACCATGCGACAAATTGGAACTCATAAACATCATCCGACCAAATTAACAGGAGCTGTAAAGTAGAACGACAGTTATCGTTAAATGCACCTGTTCTCCAATAAACTTTTGCAAGCAAATGAAATCATTTTGTGCTTCTCGACTGCAACACGATCCACCGAGGTGTCAAATATATGCGTATGCACAGTCCTGGCAATAATAAAAAAAAAGAAAAAACAAGAAAGAGAGAAGAACGACAAAAAGATAAAAAGAGAAACGACAGCGCGATCGTTGTGATCTATTGTCCAGATCTCGAGAAACAGCTGGCCTAAGAATAGTAAGTACAAATTTTGTGATTGAGATTTTACAGTCGCTGGGAAATTTTGATGGAACCGACAACGCGCGCGTTCCGTCTAAACGATACTGTGCAAATGAGTGAAGCCATTTGTAAGTCGGTAATTATTTTTTCTTTTTTCACATCTGTAAACGCGCGTACGCGCGGCATCAATCGTTGATAGAAAATCGACAGTCCGTTGTGAAAGGGGTACATATTCTACATCTAGCATCATCGAGTTCGATGTTTTAAGAGTGTAAATTACTTTTATATATATGTACATATATCGGGGATCATGCCCAGCACAGATACACACGGGATTTCAGGCCAGACGGAATATGCAACATACTTTTGTAAATAGAGTCTAATTACATTGTGCGTCTACTTCACTCAATATATAAAAACCCAAGCACCAATTTGGCTCGGACGGATCTATTGGTAACGCGCGAGGTTGGGCAATATCGGCATGCGGCATTAATTTTTATTAACGAGTTTCTTAGATCGACAATAAGCTATACATAGTGTATAATCTTTTATAATTTTGTATGCATATTACGTTAGGTCTGCGTCCAGATAAAAGAATAAGTATTATTATAGACATTTGTAGAAATATCTGTAACTGTATGTACAAGAACGATACGAGCAACTAGATTCGCGTTGCAAAGTGAAGAAGTATCCTTTCGGTAAGCTAGAATACACTGTACGATAGAACGATCCATCTACATTGTTATCGTCCGAAATTAATGAAGGATATATGTATATACGGAATTCTGTTTGTTGTACACCTGATACACCCTATTGTAATTCTCCATTATAGTATATCTTTTACTGAATATACATATAGATTTCGTTGCAAGCGTAGATACCAACGATGTGGGTGGATAAACTATTTAAACTGCAAAAGTAGATAGTGGCATAGGCGATATGTATACATATAAACCAAATGCGCTATTCTGTAATTCTACACAGTACTATTCCAGAACTGGGAATGTATGGTAAAAAAGAGTGTAGCAAAACGAGGCAATAATATTTTAGAGATATTGCGTGAGACTGCAATTGAAAAAACGTGTATAATAAATGCAATCGAAACCTGCCCGTGTGTTTGATTTCAATAACTTTCCATGAATCAGCGTGCACGATCCTGCGCAAATAATTATAAGGAAAATAAGAAGCAATTTCTTATTACGGAGTACAGCCGAACCAAAGCAAATGTTCAATGATTTTACTCGCCATTACGTAATTAAGACACAGATGATATTGATGTTATTGCAGAATACGTTTTTATTTACTTTCAATATCCTCTGACATAATACTCCATTCTATGATACATGCTCCTACAGTGGCCTGTATATATATTTCTGTACAGATTACTGCAGAGATACAAATTTCCATATCAAAAGAGTGCGTTATTCAAATCGAAGCCTAAAGTATAACACTAAATATTTACTATGAAAAAATAATTCCTTCTACATAGTAAAAGATATAATTTGATTAAGCTAACAGGGGATGCGCATGTATACCTACGTACATATATACAGATACTATACGACAGTACAGATTTTTATGATTGTTATTCGTTATCATTGTTGATTATCCGTAAACTAGTCAACATATTCCAGAGAAGCAGAAAGAAGTAGAATAATTCTACATTCGTATGTTAATTGCGGAATATGTCGAAATATCAGGGTAGAATGCCCTGTTTCAGTAAAATATATTAGCTCTTTATCATTTTTTTAGTAATGCATATGAATGTAATTAACTTTAAACTTTAAAAAAAAAAGGAAAAACCTAGCTTACTGCCTATCATATTTATCGGATATTTTTCACCAAAGCAAAAAATATATCCCTCCTCAATTGCAAGATATGAGACTGTCTATCTGGAAGTTTCCTCTTGGCAGTTTGCAAGAATTTTTTTTGTTAACTCAACGTTTTTTCTCCATAAGACATAATCCCTGGCAATTTCTATAACTAAACAAGATACAAGCAATGAAGTTAAAAATAATTATCACGTGAGAATCTCAATTGTAACATAAGACTGTCAAGAAGACCCCATCAATGTAGCGAAGAATCGAACGACTTTTGTGTTTACAAATCATTTAAGCTAAAAATCTATCACACATCTGATATTCTACAAGACATTTTATCAGAAGACTTGTTGTGAACACTGTTCAGTTAAATCATAGATATACAAAGCAGAACAGTTATGAAAATAATCGGAGATTCTAAATAATATCACGCCAGTAAATATAGTTCACAGCTCGATTGTGCTTCAAAGGTGTTTCGCATATTAATGTTGTAAATGAAATCAGTTTTATACAACACAAACTGATAAACTCGTACGTATCGTTACTTTTTAAGCAGAAAAGCGAAAATATATTGGTGGCATATGATTTGTTATTCATATCGTAAGATATGAAATCTTTTAGTTTTCTGTGGTTCTCCGCTGAGCAGCCAGCAGCATCATTCTATGACTCAAGTGAACATTGTGATCTCTTAAATACCTAATTAAATCTGCTTGTTTCTCGAGTAACTCTTCCAAATTGGATCCTCTACGACGATAGCCCACTTCTCCGCTACCGGCATAAGAATCTTGGGTAAAGGACGATAACCACTCCTCTCGTATAACGTCCGGTGGTGGATGTAATCGATTAAATCTTAAGGTTCTCTCTGCAAAAGAAAATCGACGGTACAATTGTAGAATCGCAGCATTTCACAACAACGCTCGGCGGAAGTACCACAGCGCTATACTTACTTATGTAATTCACATAAACCGGGATGATTATCATCAATTCCAAAGTTGTTAACAGCAAAATATAATTAACTGGCGTAAACCATTCCGACAGACGGCAATACTGTTCATAATTAAGTTTATGCGTGTGATGTAATATGACCGCCAGAAGTAAATAACACGTATTCCATAAGGAGGCGATAAAGAGGGGCGTTCTTATGTGCTGATATGTTGTTTGATAAAAATCAAGATACCCGCAGATTCTCAAATTGTGATGCTTCAGTTTTACGATATGATCGGTTAGCATTATTACTAACCAATACGCGCAGTGTAAATATAACAATATAAAGTAAGTGTCGCATTTATTTTGCTCCTCCGGCCATACCGACACGAACACAATTCCAGTAATCTCCAAAGTTACCTAAAAAATGCATTCGTTTAGCATTAAAATCGTATTTGTAATTATTACGAGATTGCAATGCTTACACCAAGAACAAGTGGAATTGTAACAATCGGTACGGTGTCCAATCTTTGAAAATGTTCTTCCTCTTGAGAAATTAAAAACGGGTCAAGATATTCTTCATCATCCATGTTTGCAGTAGCATCGAACAATCCAATGCTGGAAAAGTATAATACAAGGTTATGTTTACGTATCATCGATAGGCCTGTTCTTTAAACCTACACCGGGACTGAACTCCCAAAAAAGTGCAAAATAAATGTTCACGTTAATCTGTACACACGTGGAAACATACGTACATTCGCTGCACTTTCTGAGAAGTGTAATGCCTCAGTGCAGAAATAAAAAACGAGACTCTCACATTATAACACGATGAATACGCATCTACGCGTGTTATGACACTTACACTGTTGTATAGACAATTGGACGTGTTGAAATTTCGAGTGAAGTTGACCATTCGATGAGAAAAGTGGCATTTACGTGCGCGTTTCTAATTTCAACATTTCAAAACTTAAAATAACCATCGACGACTTCCACGCCTGTTGAATTTTATTGTACGTACGAAAGTGACGCATGGTTTAAAATCTGCGCTCTCTGCTGACAGTCACGCACAGTCTCGAACTTTGATCGTGAATTATGAATGATCGTTGATCGTCTAATCGTTCGATCGTGATCGTGACAGACTCTGACACACCAGGGGGTGGAAACTCCTAGCTTGTAAGTATGACATGTGTACTTAACTACTCACTACTAAACACACGACAAGGTAAAGATGGCCACGAATAAATAACACCGTCGATTACTGTCAATTGCGTTACCCCCTCCTATTCTCAACATGTGACTAAATACAGTCAAACCTGTTTTCATGCGGTCCTTTTTTATGCGATTTTTTAGGTACGATTTTTTTCCATTTACAGCATGAAAAAAGTTTTTTTTTTAAATGTGTTGCAAACGAAAACCTTATTTATAAAGTTACGCGATATTTTTCTTTTTATGCGGTCTCTATCTCCTGCACAAAAGCAGGTTTTACTACTATGTATATAAGGTGAGTTGGAGTAAATGCGCCGTCGAGACGAAATTGTCTAAAATCTGGTATTTTACTATTATTTAAATAATAATAATAATAATATAGAACGGCGCATTTACTCCAACTCACCTTATATACAGTAATGAAACCTGTTTTTGTGCAGGAGGATAGGGACCGCCTAAAAAAAAAATATCACACACAAAAATTCGAAATTTGTGTTTACTTTCCTTCCACAATTAGCTTCAAAATTTTTATGCAAAATAGAAACTTTGGCAACACGACTTGCAACACTTCATAGATGCATACATTTAAAAAAAACAACAAATAATTATTTTATTTATATAATATATTTTTTTTTATGCAGTCCCTATCTCCTGCACAAAAGCAGGTTTTACTACTGTATATGTATAAGGTGAGTTGGAGTAAATGCGCCGTCGTGACGAAATTTTCTAAAGTCTGGTATTTTTCTGTTATTTATTTGTTGTTTTTTTTTAAATGACCTTACGCATGTATATAGTACAGTTGAAAGTTGTGTTGCCGAAGTTTCTATTTTGCATAAAAATTATTGAAGCTTGCGGAAGGAGAGTAAACACAAATTTCGAATTTTCATGTATGCACTTGTCCCAGCTCACCTTACTATACAGTCGTTTGAAAGAAATAAAAAATAAATAATAGAAAAAACCATACTTTAGAAAATTTCGTCACCACGGCGCACTTATCCCACCTCACCTTATATCATTTCTCAGAAAAAATTAGGATGTCATTAAATATTTCTCATAAGCGCGAACAGTATTACAATGGAAGAACAATAAATCGTTTTCTTCAATACGAATTGTTTATTTCAACCCAATAGTTCTTACTTCAATTGGCTACTATCACTATTTCGTGTGTCAAAATAGGTTGTAATTCAATACCTCTAATTTCTATTTAATATGTCTATGCTGTATGTACAATTGTCTGCTAGTATTTTACACAGGGCACGTTATAATAATTTTCATAAATATTATTCATACATG
This sequence comes from Tiphia femorata, assembly GCA_944319695.1. Classification (NCBI taxonomy): domain Eukaryota; kingdom Metazoa; phylum Arthropoda; class Insecta; order Hymenoptera; family Tiphiidae; genus Tiphia; species Tiphia femorata. The sequence goes on from OX090899.1 coordinate 9,034,743, forward strand.
CTCCGTCTAACGGAATTCTTCTCTGCATCTACTTACATACGTATATTACATGAATCACGAGTACAGTTTTCAATTCACTAATTTAATCTGACTGTTTTGCTACGTATCACTATTTTCTTGTATTTCAATTAACCAACGTTCCTTTCTACGTACAAATGAGATTTTCTCATTTAAGTAACGTTACAGATAACGACTATGATAGCGTAAACTGCAACAGTAAAATCATCTCTTAATAATAAACGAGCAGGAGTAATCTCATTCACATTTATTATAGGTATTAAATGTATACTTCTGTAATTTTCTTCCGCCAATGTACAGATAACCAGTGCCGCATATACGGATAAATATTGGAATAATATAACATATTAACAATTGTTAGAATGCCATAAAAATCTTATTTTACATTTATAACATCGACTACTCCATTGAAAAATGACAAATCATTGTTGCCGATAAGTTTCTAAAAACCTGATAAGACAGACGATTTTGTACAGTATAATGTATAACATATAACAGCTGTTCTTGATGTAGAACCACCTCTGCCCTTATTTTTACAGAATAAAATTTACCCGACATTCTATTAAACATAACAATGTATATATACATATTCAATATATTCAAAGTGCTGTGTCTATATATATAAATTTGAATATATCCACACTATTAAACATATATAATTTCACAGTTAAACATCAAGAAATTCATAATAACAAGTGCGAAATGAAACTATAAATTATTGTACCTTAACTTCCGAGGGTTTAACTATCTTAAAATATACAGTTGTGTAATCCAGTTTTGTTATGTATGAGTAAGACCTCCACATGCATTGTGTATACATATACTTTATGCTACTTGTGAGATAAATTCTGATATAATGGTCCCACAACAGGGCATTAAGATTATTGTACTGCTGTATTTCACAAATTTTCTTGCGATTTACCAGAAAATTTTAAAGTAGCCGAAGGAAACAATAAAGGTCGACTTACATACGACAATGCGGTATATAAGTTTTATGAGGTAGTAGTATAGGGGATTTGCTTTTGTTACGGAATTCTGATCTTTACGAAAACATATGCCTTTACCTAAGTATAGTTCACGCAATGTGCAATAGTGCATGGTCCAACAAATAGGGTACGAAAGGGTCCCATATTTATATAGTTATTGTTATATACGAGAAAACTGTGATAAGGAGTAGTCCTACCATTGATGGCTTCGTTTAATCAACTATACAAAATTATGTATTAATTCGGTGTCATAATTGCACATTTTTTTCGCACACGTTGCATTCTTGATTTTTAATCACATACATATTTACGATAGCAATTATGCCAAGGAAAATGTAGAAGTAAATGTGCACATGTTACTGTCCAAGTATAGATATAAGTTACTGTGCAGATTTGGAGATTAGGTTGATAAAGTTTCATCAATGATAATGATAAGTACATATTTATGACCGACGCTTGATAAAGATCCCAATGAAATCATCTGCGTGTCATCGAGTTCCCCTTCGATTATATTGTATGTAAAATACGGATCACAGAAGCCAGAATGGGCTCTTGCTCCTAAATGGCTATCTTAACTAAGATATCTAATTACAAGTAACGTATCGGTAGCAGACTTCTACGCCTACGTTCATTTAGTTATCATACAGTGGTATTGTATAGTGTGAGTTCACATATGATAGGTATAATCGTAGATTGCTTAAATGTCAAAGTTGTGACATAAATTTATGCCTGAGTACACATGATATTGACTCGCTCTACAATTGTCGACCTGAAGATGTGTATTCAAGGTTTTATATACACATTAGTCATTTATTATGCAACCTGCTCAATGAGTACCATATACTATTTCAAAAATAAACTATACTTATAACTGGAATGCAGATCTGGAAAAGAAACTTGAACTTATATGCAATACGCAACACGTTGTCATGCAATAGAAAAGAACAGGGTTTATAAAACAGGATACGTAACAGATATTCATTACTCTATAAAATATAGTCTTCTGTGACATTATTCCGTTTCTTCATTAACAGTTCGTATATGGTATCCATTTGTATATCAAGAATAAGGATCAACTGTCATGTAAAACTGATATTCAGACATTATTTGTACAACTACATATCTTGCATTACTAAATGCAAGTTCATGCCCAGGATAGTGGCAGTGTTAAAAAGTAATTTCCCCAGTACTTACAAATTTTACGTTTATATAACTTCTATGTTTTTCTCAAAAATTACCGTGCCAATCAAGAAAAAAATTATTCCTTGCGTCGCTGTAATCAAATAGTAGTACCTATTATTTTTCTTTCTCTTTTTTAGTTATCATGTCAGTCTCATCCTGTAACTTATTACTACTGTTATTGTTACTAATAGCACTATTGTTGTTATTCTTAGAATCTACCGCGCTGAGAGCTATTCCCAATTGAGCTGCATAATACGTCAGCATAATAGATACCTGTAAAAATAGAAACATAGTGGGAAAGGACGCACTGCTGTAATTGCGACTTGTAATGATAAATATATAATTGTACCTGGGAATAAGGCAATGGACTATGAAAGTAATGAAAACCAAGCAGTGTGTCCGATATCAGAAAGCATATACTACCAACACAGCTGCACAATTTAGTCCATGTCCACAGTTCCTATTTAAAGAGATAATATATAAAACTTAACTGTAAAGCAACCGCACGTGACAAAATTGAATTTGCATTTTGTAATTTCTTTTAGATTTATGAAATGTGCATAGAATTTACCTGGAAAAATTGTACCCTTGATATAGCTCTCCACGCCATTGTGGATACAAGCATTGTATATACTGGAACCCCGAAAGCTAGGACACCGTGGAGGCCAGGCATCAATACTATTACAACTAGCGAGCATAATTGATATTATTATGGGCGTAAGACATAATTTCATGAGTAATATGTAGATTTCTTTTCGCACCTATCGAAGATAACATATACAGAACTGCTCCGAGCAGTGGATTAAGCGGCTTAAAGCCGAACGCAGCGATGTACATGATCTGAGCAACCGCGAACATACACATGCCTATTATGAAACAATTTGGCCATACTAGAAGAGCGTCTCCTAAGCAACTAAACACCAATCCTGTCAATATTCTTCTGGAAAAAGCATATCTGAAAAAGATTAATCTCATGAAATTCGACGCCTGCGAATGATAAAAACGTTCAAAAGTGCATCCAAAGGCGTAAAATAAATACATGTAATAAAGTATACGTGAAATATTGTTTGATATTTATGCATTAATTGCGAAAGGAAATTTTAAATCGTACTTACTCCTTGGACAAATTAATTCCGTGTAATAGAACAAAAATAATCAGGCTTATAATTGGCAAGCATTTGAAACATGCTGTTAGCAGACAAGGTTGTTCGGCGAGTAATACAAAGTAAACAGACACACTTTTGAAAAATGGTACTAATTTTGGTCCAACGCTCTTCAACTGTAACATATAATAATAGTTTTGAATGGCGATCGCAACGAATATGTTATTGTACATGATGAATTCGCGTGGATAAGAAATTGTGCGGTGTATTAAATTAAGAAAGTATAAATGGTCCAGTCGTTAACTGGTCTTATACAATACTATTAATATGAACGTGCTGTGAACAAGTCTAATATTATAAATTGTCCATAATGCATTTGGCCGTAAGAAAATTTCGTCTTTACTATTTTATGTAACGCGTAACGGCGTTATATGTTCAGTCAGAAGGCAAAGTAAAACCATTTTATGATATGGTTTTTTATGATTGCCATTTTATGATTGCTTTTAAACCAGCAATGATACGGGAGAAGAATCTGTTTTTTTACTCAAATTTACTTTGTCGTATTCAATACATATTGAATAACATCCATGATTTCAAAGACAAGAATCACTTTCCATTCGAAAACGCGCGTTGCGCCCGAAAAAGCGACATACATTTGCGCGCATTTTTATAAAACAATCTTTTTAAAAAAATACAATTCATCGTAGTTCTTTTCTACAATCTCGCATTTATCTCCTTCTAACAGTCTTATTTATTATACATTTACAGGATCGTCAAAAGATCTGGTCCACGCACCGGAACAACAGCATCATTTGTTTTGTTCCTCTGATTAAGTAAAATTAATCATTTTATCGCAATCCGCATTTGGTGGCTAAAGAAAAACATTGCACATACAATTTCCAAAAATATCTTCGGTATAGAAGCTGTATCTTTTACGAATAACCGATAACCTGGCTTCTCTCGAATGATTTTTTAATCTGAGATAAGACATTTCGGAGATAAGGATTATCATCCCTCCTGAGGGGAGAACAATTGATTGCAACATAATCTGATATAATTTACCTCATACGAACGATAAGCAGATTTTTTAGGTATGATTCTGTGAATGGTATCTGTACCTCTTATAACGTGAACAATATTTGTCGCATTATCTAACAAATTGTGCCTGTGATTGTAAAAGTGATCTAAGTCAGAAAAGTTTCGTTCACAAATCATTCCGTATTTCAATCATATGGATCGTTTATTTTGAAAGTGGTGTAAGTCCATTGAAAAATAAAAAAGATTAACTAGTAAATATAAAGTTTACACTAAATTAATCACAAATTATGTGATATCTCATTTTTCTTAAAAAATGGACTTACATCACTTTCAAAATAAACGATTCATATATAATGTGACAATAACGCGCTAACGTAAATAGAAAAATTAATTTTTCACAATTATCGACTTTAGACCACTCTCATAATTATTTTATTAATCGCCGGCACAATTAACCAAATTCGTTATGGATGATTTAAATTTGAAATTTTCCTAATGAGACGAATAATTCGTGCGAATTATATGACTTTTCAAACACGGTTTCCTGCGTATTTTACGATCTCTTAAATTTAAATCCATCGTTTCCGTTTATCGGAGGTCAATTGTTTTGATCCTTCCCATTTTCTTTGAACGGACCTGTATTATGGGTGAAGCTGTTTTTACATAACCGTTCTTGGGACCATACCAGCAGCCTTTATTACTCTAATGATCCAATTATACGTATGTAGATAACTCGACATTAGAATCTTCGATGTATGTCATACGAGGATAAAATGATCGGGTGTCCCCCATACACGCAGCGTATCTTTTGAAAGTCTCCCAACCGGAAAAGCGCAGATCTGCGGACTTGGCCACAGTTACATCAGAAATAATCGCGTTAGTGTTATATACGTGTCTACAAATGAAAGCATTGTGTGTACGCAACGCTTCACACTTACGTTTCTTTTTAATCGAGTACACGTGCGTATCACAAATCGCTTTCTAAAAATTGACCAACAAAACTATGACGAAAAGAACATTTCAAAAAAGAAACCTTCCGATAAATTAAAAAATTAGTATAATCACTTTTATCACGATCGAAACGATTTATATTTATAAATGTTATCATTGAACAAGTCTCATTCAGTTCATAAACGGTGAAAAAACTTTTGCAAGATTAAAAGCTATTTGCATATACAAATATGTATACTTTTATTTGTACACACGATAATCCTGTAGTGATTTTTAAAAGTTGCATAATTCTCGATTAAGAGTAATCACGGATAAACTTTCATAAACAAGCACCGAGAGCTGATTCCTTGTTCTCTTTATTATTATTATTATTACTATTCAAATAACGTATCGTCCAAAGCATCCCTCACGTTCTCCTGTCCGTTCCGTTTTTATTTAACATTTTCATTCTCACACATATTCCTGTTGAATTATTACTAAAAACTGTTTACTTAACAAAGATACAATATTTATATCTCCAACTTTCCTCCGGTGTAGCATATTTCAGGCATAAAAACAAGCAAACCAATTATACCTACTTCGAAAACATTGATATGATTCAAGAATCGTTGATACAGTAAATCCTAGCGAAATAAAGATACTTTCCGTTTACACGCTGTTCCTTTGTTACGCGGATTATTATAAGAACCACAAGATGTTATATTTAATGCGCAAAGTCCATTATACCGACGTAATAAACGAGAAAGCGTATCTACGGTGGAAGAAAGATAACAAACGAAACGACGATTGTTTATAACAGAACGTTAGTGGAAGCTGATGTCCGTTCACGCTTTTATATGTACTTTCACGAGATACTTTTCAGGCTTCGAAACTACGAACAGCACCGTGACTACAAAAATAGTAAAATAGAATCTTTCGAATTCTCGTGTACAAGACGAGATGGGGTTGCAAATATCGATGGATAAATGGGATTACGTGTTCGACGCGCTATAAAACATTAATATACCGTTATAGATGTAAACTTTACTGACCACTTGTCTCGGCGAGGACATTTTTCGTAAAGCGCGACACTTTCTCTGAATTTTTCACGAATCTATCGATCACAGATCAAATTCTTCGATTGTACCCTTTGTACTCTGTCAAACGCACACGCTTTGATAGTCACGCATAGGAACGTCGTCCTGGCATACACTGGCCCAAGCACTGTGGCACACAACTCCACTCTGACAGTATAATAACCTAAAGGTACCAGAGGCGACACGCTCACTAGATTTCGCATAATCAATTTCCAGTGCGCATGCACGAATAATATCCGCGAATTTACAGTGCGGACATTATACCTTATTATTAGCTTTAATATCATAACGCCAAAAGATCCACGTGTCGTCCGGTCAATGCGCATGCTAATTTTACTTGTTCGAATAATCTTTGCACAATGTATCGACGAGAGTTCGAGTGGAGCACGGGTAGCTAAATTTTTGGCGCTCTCTATTGCTCATTTGAATCTTAAGGAAAAATATGAAAGTGCAAAGAATCAGATCTGATCGCAGAAGTGGACGTGAAAGTGCAATATAAGATTGTTAATGGTATAAACGTTCGATGTACAAGTCTGAGTGATATATATCATTATTAATACGCATTTGAAACGAATAATAGTAATAAAGTTTGAAGTATTCTTCACTTCCGCGTCGACTTAAACGTTTGTCAAGGAGTTCTGTTGATGCATATGTGTTTGGAATGTTAATTTATAGAAAGAAAATTGAAATGCATAATGCGGAAAAATTTTATACGAGACGTACACTTGCGATCAGCTGATTAAATTGACATACCAAACAGCTGATGGTGCAGTAGCGCTATCTAGCAGTAAATATTGCAATAGGTACGTTTATTAGCTAAAGTAGTGGGAATGACAAGGAAGCTTAATTATCCGAGTTTGATCATTTCCGTACCTAAAACCTGTACCGAACGAGAAAGCTCCAATTTCGATATTACACACAGTTTTCTTGATTCGTTTAGCACCATTCTCGCACGATGTGCTCGTTTAAGGGAGAATTTTCTAAGTATTGTCACCATCAGATCGAATGCACCACCCACGATCAACTCCTCGTTACAACTACTTACATTACGTGACAAATTTTTCAATAGTCATTCGATTATCTAACTGAATAAGTAAAATTTTCACGTGTGAAACCCTATACTAACGTATGTCCGATGAAAATGTGCATTTTCAACGACAGAATTGTTCAATCTGTTTACAACAGAGATTCAACGCATGAATTTGATGCAATTTAGTGTGTATATATTTGATACATTAATTCAGTTTTTTTTTTTTTTTCGATGGAGTTCATTTCAGCTTTATGGAGCACATGTGCATATCTCGACACAACAGAAAATCATAATTTTTGTTCTATTCTACGACAGATTTAAGACAATTGTGGATACATATTTCTCGCTTTATATAATATCAGACTCATTATCTTAATTTTCCGATTAACACATCCCCTATGACATTTTGTTATACTTATATTTTCTACCGTTCTTTACCTTTTCTGTTAGCGATCGTTTCAATGATTTATAAAGAAAACTAGGAGATCATAGATGGGACAAAGGTAATAAATAAGTGGACTCCGCCTAAGTATCTAATGTACCATTAATTCTATGTTTAAACAGACCACTAAGTAACAGTCCATTGAATAATATTAAAGAGGTGCTTTTTCAACTAATTTAAACCAGTGGCCACATTCGCAACGGCGTGGCGTTCCTGCGTGCAGCCACATCCAGGTCACGTGCGTCGCGTCTTCTTCACAAATACAGCCTACCACGCGGCTTTTGAATGCGCTTGGTACTAAGTTTGGGTTGTCTTTTGTACTGTTGTTCCTCTTAATCACTTTCAGATTGTATGGATCCTGAAGCAAGACAACTGAATTGTAACTACCTTGTAACTGTCATAGCAATTTAAATGTCTATATATCTCTGATATCACGTTAATACCGACTGTATACGAAAAAGTCGCCCGACGAAGCTAATAACAATCATGAAATTTACATAAAAGTGAAATCTTCGGTTGAACTTGCATCGATTAGAACATTTCTGTAATTAATCGATGCGCGACTCTTTTGAGTATTCGCTGAAGGTTCGTGAACTTATTGGCACGCGTAATGTGAATGCGACAATTAGTTAAGAGCGCAATATGGTCCGCGTTCTGTTGACAAGTATTCAACTAAACGATACTCCGTTAAGTGGTCGATGAGAATTGTAACGACTAGAACTATGGCTTGAGACGAAGCTTACGTCATTGCCAGCCGCTTCGGCAAGTAACTCTCTCTTTTGTAAACCGGTGGCATGATCCAAAGGTGCTGCAAACTCTGTGAGAAAATGAAGAGAACAGATGAGTAGTTACCAAATTAATTAATGTGACTTGTGAAGATAGTAACGAACTAAGGTACATTACGTAATTGTAAATGTATTGAAGTTTCGATATAGTAACAGTATCGTGCTCTTTCAGAGATAATAATCACCTCTTAATTTTGGAGCGCTGTAAGAAATTGTGCGCCGGTATGTTTGAAGAACAGCACGACCGTATAGTCCTGCCATTTTCTAAATTAGATGAAAATTCTACTGATAACCGTGTTACATTAAATGCCGACGAAGAGACGCGAATGGACTGAAAGTAGCGTGAACGAGAACTTGGTACGCCATCTACCGATGGCGGTAAATATCCGTCGATACAACACTCGAAACACATTTGAACACATTCAGGCATCGGTATTTGGACGATGTCCCAATTTAATTACTGACGAGTCACTGGTTGTCACTGGTTTATTTGTATGAATGTGAATTTGAAGTTGCATTTCTCCAATAAAGATATTACAAGCTTCATTATTATCTCTGATATATTAAATTTTACTTATAGGTAGGATGGATATCACGCTTCGGCTAAATCAACAGTGTTTTATGAATAATACATTTATTTGATTGTAGTTTACATTTACAACTGACCTACAGGACCGCTTCTGTATAATATGAAACATACCTAACAAGGTTTGTTGGTACGTTACACCAAATAGTACATGAAAGCTTATCCGGTTTGTTCAATTATTTGTAACAATTGTGATGAGAGCATGTGCAATGATGAAGCGGCTTACTCTTATAGTAAGTATTTCAATTATGCGTACTTACTTTCACGTACTACCTTCCGTGTAACAACTTGGTTACATAAACGTTCTTTTGATCATAATGTCGATATTTAATCCTACTGAGCAAAGAAATTCAATTAATATAAAAAGAATTGAAGAATATGTCATGCCAACTCGTAATTTTAAAATACCTCCTCTTATAAAAAGTAACATATTACATTTACCGAATCTTCAAACTCGTAGAGATTAGTAATCTTTTGATATCGAATTTACAAGGAATGCAAATCTCTTAAGAACTAGTTTGCGCTATAAAATCAGTATTTGTAATACTACCTTCGTACCGCTTGAAATATTTCATAACCATCTTGTTCCCAAATATCATCGAAAATGAATACCACCAAAATATATTATTTGTTCCACTCCCCTATACACGTTATAGAAAATGATGTTTGCAATAGTATATAGAATAATGGTAATTACAACTTGGAACGAATTAATTCGATCCTCTTGGCAGCACGTTTCTGCAAATCGGGCAGTTTCATAGCGAGTCCCATGTTACCCTGGATTTTAACTTTTCCCTGGAAAAATGCTTTCTGCGGATTCAACTTTCCAGATATAAAGTCGACAACGTCCGTGTCGCTAATCGTAAACACAACGTCGGGCTTAGTCTTTCCGTTAAATTCCACACTTCCTTTTCCAGTTTTGGCATTCACGACCCAATATCCCTCTGTCCCGCCGGGCCCATTTGTTACTTTAAATCCATAAACACCGCGTACTCTTTCTATCAAGCCCTCCTCATCTTCTTGCATCGCAATTTCGAGAGCTTTAAAAAGTACGTTCGCTTTAAACGCATCTGGATCGACGGTGTTGTTGCTGGTCTTTTGAACTACGGATTGTTTTGGGAAACCCAGGCGATATAGAGCAATGACGACTGCTCCGCCTAAACCTATGTTATGCTGTAATGCTAGTTTAGCACCTGGAACTTGTCTCTTTCCAGCTTGACCACGAAGCTGCCAAGTAAGTTCGGCGCATTGCGCCAGACCTGTAGCTCCTAATGGATGTCCCTTGGAAATTAAACCACCGCTAGGATTTACAACGTATTTTCCGCCATACGTATTGTTTCCAGAGTCTACCAACTTTCCTCCTTGTCCAGGAGGACACAGACCTAATGCCTCGTACGTGATTAACTCATTAGTGGAGAAGCAATCGTGTAATTCAATTACATCCACATCCGTTGGTCTATATTGACTGGACGTAAAAACTTTTTCTGCCGCATCCCTAGTCATGTCATACCTAAACACAATAATTAATTTACGTTATTCCTCAATGCGAGTATGGATTATAAATGGATAGTTTATTACGCGTACCCAATAAGCTTAATAGAACTACGCTCCGAAAAGGTGGATGGTAAGTCAGTAGACATTTCCATGGCCACGATTTCAACTGCTTGCGACATTAATCCATGTTTACGAACAAAGTCTTCGTTAACTACAAGAACGGCAGCTGCTCCATCCGAAGTTGGGCAACACTGAAGTTTGGTCAACGGTCCGTATACTTGTGGCGCTTTCATTATTTGCTCCAAAGAATATTTCTCTTGAAATTGCGAATAAGGATTATTCACGGAATGCATATGATTTTTGTAGGCAACCTTCGCAAAGTGTTCGGGCTTGGATCCATACTTTTTCATATGTTCGATACCGGCATTCCCAAACAATTGTGCCGTAATTGGACTTTCGGATATACCTAAAATAAGAAATGCCTCGTATTATTTCATTGCGCATAGTTCGATTGAAATTGTTCTACTTATACACAAATCTGTAAAGATGAGCACTGTAAACAAATTTCTGCAGGCCACCTTTCGTACGAATGTAGCTTACCAACCATATCTGCCATTAACTCTACATGTTTGTCCATTGGATTTGTACGATCAAAGAACTTCGAAGTCAACGAGCCTTTTTCCATCTTCTCAAATCCAAGCGCGAGGACACAATCGGCAGTACCACTTTCGACAATTTGTTTGGCCATCATTAGCGCGGTAGATCCGGTGGAGCAGTTGTTGTTTACATTATATATTGGACAACCGTTGAGTCCAATTTCGTACAGCGCTCTTTGACCGCACGTAGAGTCACCATAAACATACCCAACGCATGCTGCCTGTACGCTACTGTACGTAAGATGCGCATCTCTCAGTGCATTGTTTACTGCCTCCTTCGCCATTTGGGGATAGTCAAAATTGTCACGAGTACCCGGCTTCTCGAATTTCGTCATTCCCACACCTACTACGTACACTTTCTTTCTCTGTGCCATTTCGACGTCTTCCAAAATTCAAAATGCGGTTAAGTGAGATATCTCACGAATGAAACTACTTCGAATTTTACACAAATCTGTTACAGTTTGAGGTGGAACTCGACACGCGTACACCGTACGTGCAAATGCTGTAACAAGGAGACTGTAGAAAACTGTGACATCGAGATCGAGACTAATCTTGTAACGAGTCTCGCCCACCGATACAAGCCTGGACTTTAAACTTTTATGTAGCTGACCATATGCATATATATACATCTATATGTATATGAATATTGCGATAAAAAAAACTCAATCTTCAATGACGCAGCTGTTTCGAATGTAAATGTACGGCCATGTCAGGCCGAACTATAGTGCTGGTATAACTGGCTTGTGTAAAGCTGTTTATCGTGAGAATGGCATCTTTTGTTTTATCTCACACTTATATAGTCACGCACAGATTTTCGCACAAAACATATGGATAAAGTAACAAAAAATGTCATTTTGTACGTGCTCTCGCAATAAGAATACAAGTTAATAGTCATACACTTTTGTAACAGAACGAAGTCTTACAAATGTAATCCAGACTAATCTAAACTCTGCGGCAATGCATCTCAATTAGAACGATTAGAATCTTATCGATTGAGATTGAAAGAGAAAGCTAAGGGCATTATTATTCGTCGTAACGTCTTCATTCGTGTGCATACACTCATAGCAGAACGAAATCTTACAAATGTAATCCAGACTAATCTAAACTTCGCGGCAATGCATCGCAATTAGAACGATTAGAATCTTATCGATTGAGATTAGAAGCAAAAGATAAGGACATTATTATTCATCGTAATGTCTTCATTCGTGTACAATCATGCCAAACATCCTCTTCTCGTGCGGCTTTGCGCTGTATCGAAAGAATATGCTTTATCGTACACGGTATTGAATGTTGTGCTATTATTTATTGATTTGCATTGAATGCATTGAATCGAATGTCCTGGTTCCTGGTCACACGTTCATACGGTTGATTGCGGTTGATTATCCGACAATTATCCGATCAGTATAGTAAACAGAGAGAGGAAGGAGGGAGAGGAGATCAGTTCTAACCAGTGCAGTTGCATTCACTGTTGGGTTTTCCGTGTCGATAATACCAGGTCTATATAGTTCGTAGTTGAGAAACCTGAAGAAATACTGTAAAATGTCGAACTTGCTCATCTCCCCTATTTATTTCATCGTTGCTTGTATTCGCGTGCGTGTCATCTCTAGATAATTTGGCAACTCATCTTATTGGTGTATACACAAAATTTTCTTTACCTTCCCCTCAGTTTACTCTTGAACAACAGGTTGCACCAACTTCATACGGCTTGCGTTGTCTTGTACAGGTTATAATTCAGCCATAATCTCTTTGCGGCGTAAGACGTATGTTTTTCCAATCATTTGAAAATATTTGCAAAAAACAGCCGCTAAGCGTATAGATACACACACGTATATATGTGCTTTCGAAGATACTCGTTTTACTACAATACCAAAGTGTTTAAAGTGTAAAAGCCATTTTAAAGTATATTGTATTTCTGGAATATCAGTATGGAGACCGATAAACGATCGGATTTATACGAAGAGTGGAAAAGACGTGTAAGTAAGAGATACGATACTTGGAATATTACAAGGAGTATCGGTAGATTTAAACCTTACTCCGTTTTTGTTTATGCATTCTACAAGGTCTTGCAAACGATAACCAGGATATCCATTTGACAATTTACAATAACATAGTGTCAATAACTTCGTATACGCCTGTCCTTTACTCCTGTACCGGGACAGAACTCTCCAGAAAGCGCAGAGAACATGTTTACAACAACGTGTACGTACAGGCGCCTGTGCGTACATTTTCTGCACTTTCTAAGGAGTTCAGTACCGGTGCAGGAATAAAAAACAGACCTAATATGTCCTGAAACAGGCACTTAACACCTTCTCGAAAGAACATTTTAATAATTGACACGCACCTTTAACTTCTTAGTCGATCGTTTTCATAAGATACAAGTTCTGCAAAAGAGTATAACGCAAAATTTAATACCAAAGTAATTACACCAATCGTTTTCTAGATTTGTAAAGGGCTATCCTCGCATTTGCAAGTAAAACACATTGTTACGCATTAGGTATTTCTTGGTCCTCTTCCACGCGGCTTTTTGAGAGTAGAAGAGCAAAATGCTCAACAACAGCAGGAAGCGGCAGATCAACAAGCGGCTCTCGCTTTACAACAGTTGCAGATGCAAAATGTACCGCCTATCCATGATCCACGCGTCGGCAGGCTTAGTATAACTATCTCTCAGGTTGTATGCACAAATAATTCTAATTAAATACTGACTCCATGTATAAGAAGTATTATATTAGAAAATACGAAGTAACATACAAATATTTATGTATACTAACCGATATACCTTCATAGGCCAAATTAGTCAAAAATTATGGCATGACCAGAATGGACCCGTACGTGCGATTAAGAGTTGGACATTCCGTATATGACATACCTACGGCTTCGAATGGTGGAAAAAATCCACGTTGGAATAAAATCATTCAATGGTATGGCTACAATCTTCGATGTGATATCTATACAATTGATTTGCACACTCGGGCCGTTAATCTATAACTGTAAAACTGTATGGAAATACTTGATCGATAGAAAAGTATACGATGCGCCATAACTTTATTATGACCACAGTTTTTTACCACCGGGTGTGACGCACATACACGTAGAAATTTACGACGAATGTTCATTTGTAATGGACGAATTAATCGCATGGGGCGATATCGAAATCCCACCTCAAGTTATTAAGAAAGGAGAAACCCACGAAGACTGGTATAGGCTTAGCGGTAAACAAGGGGACAATCAAGAAGGAATGATTAATCTCGTGTTTAGCTACACGGTACAGATAATCGAAACTATGTGTTACATCGTAGATTTAGCGTACAGACAATCCTAAAGAATTGCTGGTTGGGAATATATGTATTCTTTGTTAGACGAAATGCCATCCGTATATGGGCGCCTCGCCGGTAATGATGATTCCCTCCTCGACAATGTTTGGCGTGACACCGTATGCACCAGTTAATATCTACACCGCACCACCACCAGTTTTGCCTCCAAGTTCTTTGCCAAACGCAGAAGTGGAATTAAAACAAGTAATTCGACGTGTATTCCTATTTCTTTGTATATTAAGATAATGGTAACACTAATATGCGCATAATATTGCTACAGATTGCCGAAATGTTTCCAAATGTGGATACGGAAGTTGTGAAGTCAGTTTACGACGCGAATCAAGGAAAGAAGGATGTAACTATAAATTCGCTGCTGCAAATGTGCGAATAGATCTTTGTTTTCTACAGTTAAGAATCATATCTATTTGCAAGGGCCATATTTGTATTTTCTGCTAAAACTGTACTAAATTAGGAATGTAATATACTTGTAAATTTCTACTATTTATTGTGTAATGCTTCCATATAAAATGTCTGGAGTTATTACAAAAAGTTGTGCAATATAAAAACCGATTCGTTTAAGAGCAACTTTATCTGCGGTTAACCGATTTAAATCATTTTATTATGTACTGTTATATTTATTTCTATGCTAATTATATTTAACATCGATATAATTTTACAATTATGTTTCTGCCCCGATTACCGATAATAAAAACATACTTGGTATATTGGTTCTGCCGCGAGTCTGGGCAATTGATGCATTTGAGCCACGATCTTACCATTTCGTTAGACGAAACAGTGATTTTGGGTAAACAATTTTTATGCTACTATTTTTATCAAAATATCACAAATAAAGAGAGTAACGATTAGTAAAAGAATCTTTGTAATTCTATATTTAACGTGACCATGTGTAGAAATACGTATTTTGCCAATGTGGCAAATATTTTTCTATTGCCTTTATCACCGATCTGCCCAATGGCACGGATTTAGCAAGTACATGCAACAGCGCATATATTTTAGCACGGCTGTATTTGTCATAAAACGGCGAACGTAACAGGTAGAGTATTAAACCAAGCCTACGGCGAAACATTTCTTCCTTTTCCTCCCTTGTTAGCAATGTTGACTTTATGTCGGTGCTGAATAATTTCAAGCTGTGGAGTTTTACGAAATTCATAATATATTGTGTAACGTCCATAATAAATCAAGTGAATCTGTTTACTTACCTAACTATGTCAATGATAAAGGATAAAAACCATGGCTGCCAATGTTTTTGCCCAGTAACGTGTATACAGCCGAGGTGTATTAATGGTTTGATAACATAAAGTGTCTGTAAATGAAGGAATTAATAATCTCGATTTTCCATAAAGCGAAACAGATTTACGTAAAAATTATTTATGGGTAATGTGCCGACTTCTCATGCAGGAAAATTGAAAAATGTTGTTGAATATTTCATTTTCTTCGTAACTTTTCATCCCACTTAGACTTTGTTTAATTAACTTCTACAAATGCTCGAATCGGTCCTACGTACCTCCGCGAATATCAAACTTTTTTTCGATCTCCCTGGAACGTAACAGTTTTCGTTTTCACGGAAATCCGGGGCGGTCCATGCGCGCATGTGCACCGGCTCAGAAGCCTTTATTCTTCTGACAATAGTACCAGATCGTTTCAATACAAATCCTCGCTTTAATACTGTATCGTCGTTTAATGTCTGGTCTAACATTTCTCTGCTGAGTGGAGTTATAGGAAGACTCTTCGTTATCCGTTCGTTGTACAAATATATAGAAATAAGCCTCATCGTAGATCTGTTGAAGAAGATTTCGGACGACAAGATAGATTAATTATATCCATAATATACATTTCACCGCATTTAGGAACACTACTTATGCTTCCGATTAACGGTTTGTCAAGCGTAACACTCTTTAACATACTTGAGCGTTTGTATGAAGGCGATCAGCATCCATCTTCCCATCTCTCCCCACAATTTCTTGGCCGAAACTTCGAACAGTACATCCGTATATTCCAATATGGACAACCAAATTTGAATTTTAGATTCGAACTGCGGTAACTTCAGATGCATATATTTGCCGCTGTACATTAAGATATCATTGAACAACACTAATAAGTTCGGTATCGAGTACATCAGTTCTGAAACTAGGGAAGAGTCGTAGAAGCGTCCTACGAAGAGATGATTCGTTTAGAAACTGAATGGAAAGTAATTATTATAAACAATTATGAGATAAGCCGTGTCCACTCACCGGCTGTCACGTAAGATAATAATTTCATGGTACTCTCAATGTTTCTTAACATCTCTGGATTGGCTACTATCCATTTCTTATAAGCTGATAAAAACTCAGATGTAACAGAACATACTGCGTCCATCGGCATATTTAAATTTTCGTTAATCCGTCAAATAAAGATGTCTTCACCGATGCACAACAATTAAGTACAATATTACTCGACGACGCTATTCTGTACTTGCGGTGTATTTTGTTTGATGTTCGAAAGTACAGGCTAATTTATTCCACAAGTAGACAATCGCCACAAGTAGAAACTGTTGTGACTTTCTGATGTGGCACTTATCAGGCAATGAATATAATCTTAGGATACACTATATAATAAACAGAATGTGTTTTTCCATGCGTATAGTGTACACGATGTATACACATATACCGAATTTAAATAAATGTCGAAATGATATTAGTTACTTCTCGAAGAAAGTAACGTGTAATTCTAAAGTGCATATTCAGTGACATGACGCTGCATATATTTTCCTAATATATTGTTTCGTATGTTCATTATATTTACGATGAAATTAGCAAAAGACTTTTACATCCATCACTGAAAGTGTGCATGCATCTCTAAAATGGCATTTGTTTATAATTATTGCACATAAGGCCGTTTCTACCAACTTTGGTTCGAACCAATTTTAACCAAAGAGTAGGGATAGAAGAAGGCGCGTCACTTCGAGCGGCACCTTTGACAGTACTGATAATCTGGTGATTTTTAGTCTTCCAAGATAACGTAGATACGTGCATTATAATTGGCCAATTACGTTTGTGCAACAGATGTCTGATGCATATGTGTAGAATTTGTATATATGCACGTATTAATTATACACCAAGCCAATTTGATTGAGAGAATTTGCATATTTGATTGGTGTGCACACATGCATGTGTGCATATATAATTATCTATGCAATCCAGTAGAATGGATTAGGAAATTTGCCTGATTTGTATCTCCTATTTATTTAACCAAATGGAAAAGGACATTGCATCGTTATCACAACTATATTTTATCAGTAGGGTATTGTGTTTATACATATGCCTTGCGAAAACAATTTTATTTCATAGAAATGGAAAATATTCAGACTGTAGAGACTACATCCATTAACATGTCATGACACTTACTCCGGAGGTGTTCTGCATACTCATTTGTATAATACATAATTGAGAATTACTGATTAGTAGATAATACCCTATAGAATGTATTTGGAAAGAATACCACAGCATAGGACACACGACGATAAGTAAAAACATTCGATAAATGCATAAGTGCTTCTCGATATTTGATTTCAGAATTATTCATTAAAGTTCATTTATGCCACTCCAATTAGTTACACATATATTTATTGTATAATAAAATGCCTGAAGCGCACTTCAGATGTGCGTTACTTTATAATATCATTGAGTAATAGGTAAGAGCTTTAAGGAAGAATCCGGTTCTCAAAAATTTTTAACATTTGATATAGATTGCTCGCTACACAAAGTGCATTCCTAAAAACAATAAGAACAAATCATCGAGTGTACCTCTAATGAAAGAAAAGTGTTATGGCGGATAAAGGTTTTGTTACGAAGACAGAAAAACAAAAAAGAAAGAAAAACAGAAGAAGTAAATATCGTATTCGCGTTTTCCCTCTCCCCTCCCCGTAAATTGAAGCGGTGAAAGAATTAGAAAAGATACGATGCAGGCAATTTCTTACTTTATGATTTAAAGACACTGTATGCTTCCATTTAATTAAAAAGTAATTGTGAACATCGACGGGAAAACATGGTGATCGTAATGAATGAAGTAGGTAATAAACGTAATTGTAAATGTATGCAACAGCTAAATAAAAATGCAGTGATTACAGTATCTAGTGGAGTAATCTACAACTCTCCGCAGTCTGCTATTATAATCTTCTTGGTGGTCTTTCCACTTTGAGAGCCCATTCCTTCTAACTGAAATCAAAGATAACACAAGGACATTTGTACTATTATAAAAGAGTCCTTAGTTATAGAATCAAATCTCGTATGCTTAGATGTATCATTTTATGTTACATCGTGCATCTCTAGACTGATCGTATACCTTCTTAACAACGTCCATTCCATCGATAACTTTTCCAAAGACTACGTGTTTCCCGTCAAGCCAACTGGTCCTTGCACTAGTGATAAAGAACTGACTACCATTGGTATTACTTCCGGCATTCGCCATCGAAAGTATACCGTCCTCCGTATGCTTGAGAACAAAGTTCTCGTCCTCGAATTTGTTGCCGTAGATCGACTTGCCGCCGGTGCCATTATGCTCGGTGAAATCTCCGCCTTGGCACATGAAGTTAGGAATCACCCTGTGAAAACTGCTTCCCTTGTAGCCGAAACCTTTCTCGCCGGTACAAAGAGCTCGAAAGTTCTCCGCTGTTTTTGGTACAACGTCGCTTCGTAACTAAACAGAAATTCAATTGCACAGATCTGCTTTATTGTCTATATAACGCATACGTAAAGATTAAAATAATTGACGTACAAAAGGTACGCTTATACTTGTAGAATTTATACGCAAGCAAGGTCGCGTGGAAAAGAAGTATTAATTTCTAGAACTAAACAGAAGAATTTGTCGTTTCTCGATTACTCAATACATATACATCAATCGCTATACAATAATTATTCTCCACAGTAACTATGAACTATTCTCTCATATACGAGAATATAATCAAATCTTCATCTTTCTAAGCGAACTTAATTAGACACGCGTGTTTCATTTGGCAAAATTCCGATCGACTTTACGGATTACAACGAAACACACCGTGTCCACGAAAAACACAGTAACAATTAGTTACTCCAGAAGTTCTTCCACGTTCTACGAAATACTCTCGTCGATCGCAAACTTACAAGGACTACGTTTTACTCTTCTTTTCTCAATGAGAAGTTTAGAATTGACGAATGCCGCGTGTGCATGGGACGAGCCATTCCGGCTAAATCCAAGACTTATGTCTCCGCTTAGAGTAAAACGTAAATTGCCAAGATCGAAAATTCTTAGTCCAGTTTTCGAAATTAACGAAATTAATTTATTAACGATCCAAGACTACGTGCTACATTCTATCGTTGATTTGTAAATGTATCGGAGCACGGTGTGGACTTTGCACGGGGAAACCAAAATGGCTAATCATGCAGGGATGTGGATGTTCCGAGGTAGGACAAGATGTGGCCAAAGTGAATGTTATTAGAATTGATTTCACGTTACCTCCATGATTATGCGACCGATCGGCCTATCGTCCGCAGTCATATCGAAGAAAACACGCGGTAGACCCATCTCTTTAGCAGCCGAAGCGAAACTTCTCGTGAACCCTAGAAAGAACGGTCTACCCGAGCGGGCGGTGGCTCCCAAATGGCTCAAATGGCTGAAGGTCGAATCAATTGACAGCCGACAGATCGATCTTAACGCCATTTGCTGTTCTCAGGTGATAGTCGAAACTGATGTTCCTGACGTTGAGATACAGGAATAATAACATAAACCGTGCTACTTCGAATAATCGTTTTTACGTGGATGCATATATAAATCGTATAATTGTGTATATATATCGTACGTACATAGAATACTATGCTTTTCCGATTGCGGTTTATTTCACGAGCACATGTGGTTTCGTAACCAGCCAATCGGATGTGTTATCGCAGACATGGGTAAGATGCGGACTGCTGACCAATGAAACTGCTGCATTCGCAAATGACCGGAAATGACGATTACTTTGATACGTATCTACGGTATAATTGACGACGTTTTAAAGCTAAGGAAAGTTTAGGGTTACGATGCAGAATTTCTTGGGTATTTGTGGTCTGTTAAATTCATCGGGTTTTTCTTAAAGCGTATTATTGTAGGAAAATTAATCTGTAGTTTCTCAAATATTATGAAAATTGCGTGGAATTAATTGTTGTTGCATGATCGAAGAACATTTTGTATAGTCTCCGTTGTTAATTAAATATGTATATCATTAGAGGTTTCTTTTAATTAAACGGATGTGTCGTATAACTGCGTATAACTCGGTTGGCTGAATTTGAATGCTTTTACGAACGTAGGAATGAACGAGAAAAGAACAATTTTATGGATGATGCAGGATAAATTACAAATATTCCTTGTGTTCAATGTACATTCTTTTTTAATAAAATAACTTGGATTCGTTAAAAAAACTAGTTCAACGTTCCTAGATTTATCTTTTAGCTTTGCGAAGATTCACTATTTTACTAGGAATTAAAGCAACGGGGAAGAAGAATTTGTAACTTCTTAACGGACAATTGTACGCTAAGTACTTCTGCTGTACAATTGTTAATTTACAGTTACTATGTAATATAATACAGTTTATAATACGTATGTCGATATGCCAGTACTATTTCAATGATTTATTTATTGCGATGTGGGTTTTCCAGAGAATACCGCAATATCTGTAAGTGGCCATACTCTGCACACAGCGCGTCCACGCAGTAGGCCTTGTGGCACAGGCCCGTACATACGAGAATCTGCAGAATTGTCACTGTTATCTCCTTCTAGCCACACGTAGCCTGGTGGTACCTGGCGAAATTCGTTTACTCCTTTTTATATATCAATAATGCATTTTCCTTATTGTATCTAATCGTGACAGTTAAGGAAAAATGTAATCTCACAAGGAGACCGCACAAAATGCCTTAGCACTGATTTAATGCGATATGGTGCAATCGATAGGTCTTGGATAGTAAGAGAATGCCTTAACGGGTTTTGTCTCGGAGATGTCTCGTTTCGGAGCCTCCTTGTCAGAAGGAGACCGCACGAATTGACCTAGCACCGATCTTAATGCGATATGGTGCAATCGATAGGTCTTGGATAGTAAGAGAATGCCTTAATGGGTTTTTGTCTCGGAGATGTATCATTTCGGATATATGGAATATATGTAGAACGCGTTGGTGTAGGCGTAGACCATTGTAATCTGTTCACTGAAGTATCTCAGATTCCATAAGTTTTAAACATAAAGTCCCAGATACAAGTTATATTGTCTCGAGGGAGCCATAAGATTGGCTGCGTTCAGCAGGAAAAGCAGCTTTGCAACTGTTGTAAGATTTTCGCTTAAACGCCACCTAGCGCTTTATGCTTTTCCAACATGTTTACTAAGCAGTCACCATTTTTTCCAACATGCTAAAAGTACGCTTACTAAGCACAACATGTAATGTACAGTCAGCTCGAAAGTGAGTTATGGAAGGCTGCGTTCCGAAATTCACGACCAGTACTAACTAATCGCCAGTATCAGTAATTATGACATTATGTGCGAATTATGACAAGAACTTTCGTTTTTCAAAACGATCGAGTGACAATTATCAGTTGTTGACAAGCCCGACTTCCATTTGGTCACAGACTTTTTCCACTCGCTGTACCGAGTGCACATATAGTTCGGAAAAGTGCGTTCAGCAGAAGTCGTATGCTGATGCCAGCACAGCGGAAAGCGCTTACTAAGCTGCTTGTTCTGCTGAACGCAGCCATTGCCACCATTGGTTGTACCATTGGTTTGATCTTGAAGAGTCATTTTATGATATTTCAGTGAATAGACTACAATGATCTACCCTGTATATATTTCATATCTCCGAAACGAGACATCTCCGAGAGAAAACACGTTAAGGCATTCTCATACTATTCAAGACCTATCGATTGCGCCATATTGTATTAAAATCGGTGCTAGGTCGGTTCGTGCGGTTCCCTTGTCAGCTTTATGAGAAGAAAATCATATTTACCGTTTGCATCATAAATCCATATTTTATTTTGTCCCCCGGTACGCCGACGAGCCGCTTACAAATATGTTGATTTGGGTTAGTGGGGCACTTTGATATAATTATATCACCTTTTTTAAATTTTTGTAAGCGCGGCGTTATGTGCTCCGTGATTAATATATCATTACTATATATAGTTGGTTCCATCGAAGGTCCGGTACACTGCAAGAGTGATAGAGTGTGAAAGATGCAGATTTGAATATGAAAGTTTATACAAGAGGCATGTATTTAGCGATGAAATAGAATGGACCGATACATGTAATTATTTTTCTTTTAGATTTCCACGATGTATGCATCATTTTCGTTTGTATATAACGATAAATATTTCTATAGGATAATTAATTGATATACTGCTTATAGAGAGTTCTCGCGTGACATTATATTATTCTTCCATCATAATAATGTCCGCTAAGATCTATATATTAATGTTACAGAGCATAAGAAATTTTTGAGATTAACCTCCATCGGTCATAGTTGTGACTTCATATAAGGAAGAAAAAAGATTGATGCGTGAGCTGCCAATGTTCTTACCACAACGAAATCTCCAATGTATTCTAATGCACAGTGCGTGATACATGCATACTGCAATAATGCGCCTAATGCACCCAAAATTTTATATGCATAATTGCTAAGCATATTTAACTTCGAATGTGTCCTATGTAAACGTCTTATGATTTAATCTCCTTCATAGTGAACATTTGTGCTTACTGTTTTACATGTACTGCGTTCGATTTAACGGTTCCAAGTCCGACATCTATCACAAGAAATTTTATATGGACACATCGCTCGTGCGAAAAATGCCATGTTGACTACATGCGGCTGCTCGAGCTTTGGAGCTTGCGGCCTGGCCAGAATCTGGACAGAGGTAGCAGTGGTAGCACCAAAGACGAGATAATTTGAACTTGTTTTCATCTCACAACTGAAGTGAAATATTCAGATCAGTTCAGTTAGATTCGTCCAAACTATCAATTCTCGTTTATTTTAGATAATCCAATCAAATTCTTGTCTACTTCCGAAGTGATGTGTTATAATTTGATCACAGTGAGCACCTATTATTTTTTGCCGACCAACCCGCAAGTGGCGCTGAAGTTATATTTACAGAATTTCAAATGTTGAGACCCGTCGATTGAGCTACGGTGACTGAAAATATAAAACAACTACAATATTGTATTATTTACTTTTTGTATGATTGTTTATTGTGTAAATTAACCGAATACTCGGAGTTATTTAGTTCACGTAGAGGCAGCAGTGGTAGCACCAAAGACGAGATAATTTGAACTTGTTTTCATCTCACAACTGAAGTGAAATATTCAGATCAGTTCAGTTAGATTCGTCCAATCTATCAATTCTCGTTTATTTTAGATAATCCAATCAAATTCTTGTCTACTTCCGAAGTGATGTGTTATAATTTGATCACAGTGAGCACCTATTATTTTTTGCGGACCAACCCGCAAGTGGCGCTGGAGTTATATTTACAGAATTTCAAATGTTGACACCCGTCAGTTGAGCTACGGTAACTGAAAATATAAAACAACTACAATATTGTATTATTTACTTTTTGTATGATTATTTACCCACACAGCACCAAAGTTCCAGATAAGTTCCAGCAACGTTGCAATACGACCTTCCTATAACATAACTTACTAACCTTCTTGAGACGTTAAATAAACACGTAGATCTTATAAATACGTACCAAAAACATATTTTCCTCGCGTCGCATACACGTTCCAATAATGTTCAAATGTCTTATTATTAATAAGAATTTGCATCGACAGATGTCGCGGTCCATTTATTCATCTATTTTATTTATGTCCTTACTGCGTATGCGGAAAGCGAAAATGGTTATTGCGTTTCTGTTGGCGGTTTCAAAAATATTATTGAAAATTGTATTAAAAGTTTCGGATTATATCGGCGTGTTGTAAGTATCAGTAACAGAAATACGTAAAGTACATAACTGAAAATAAAATTTCATTAAGGTTAACTTTACAGGCGAATAATCTCTATAAAAAGTATATGTAACCTATACGTTATTACAGATCTTTGCCTCCAAAGAGTGATTGCGGTGGGAGACGCAGCGTAAACTATTTATTAGTTTGCATAGCATTTAATATGTACGTATAGTAATTATTGTTGTAGAATGAATATACTTATCATATACATCTGCATAAGAGTTGTATTTTTATTTTCAATTATGTAAAATATCTGCGGAAAATTATAATGAAACCTTGGTGGAACATTAAATATAACATAATACACGGAATGTTACGCTAAAACGTCTCTAAAGGGTTACACCGAGACGTCTGTGGAATGTTGCGATGAAACATTCCTGTAGGCGGACATTCGCATATTTTAGCAACGTTCCTGGAACTTTGCAGTTACCTTTCGGGACATTGCCGCAACATTCGAATGTTGCAGTGCGACCACTATGAAACGTTTTTAAAACGTTCGCGTGCTGTGTGGGTAGTGTGTAAATTAACCGAACACTCAAAGTTATTTAGTCCAAGAAAGAATTAAATAAACACATAAGTGAGATATAAAAATTTCTATTATCCGGTATGTGTATATCCTATTTTGGATAATTGAATTTACATAACCCTTAGCACGTATCTTTTTTTAGCTTATAAATATTCAAATAATTCAGTTCTCGTTTCCTTTTTCTTTTAGGAGACATAAATGGAGGGTCCTCGTGTCATTGCTTGGAAGTAAAGCGTTTCAAAGATACAGCTTTTCTATCTCACCTAAAGACAAATGGTCATATATGTTACATAATTGTGCGATAAGAATTTGCTTAGTTTGTCTCTGGAATAGATACATAGGAATATGAGAGTTCGTTCTGGATATGGTCGATTATCCTAATCCATCCATTGCTTTTGTCTCGGTTATTCCGAAGGTAGTAACTATTGATCGTCGGCAGGGTAGTGCGCCCGCGCAACGCGTGTCGGGCCATAGGCACGCGTAACAGACTCATTCAATATTGTCACGAGTTAACCGCCCAGTGTTGTTTTCCAGTGGTTACCGTCGCGTCGTCGTATTTATGTCAATATGTCAAATGGTACGTGTGCATTCGTATAATCTTTTCTGTTCCATGGTAAACCGTAGTATATGCATCGTAAATTTTCCATCCGACAATTACTCGTCGAAAGTGGCATCGGTATCGACACATCGCTCGTAAGATTTTTCGAAGGAAGTGCACTTCGACGTCTGCGACGTATCATCCTCTATATATAATTTATTTCTGTGGATAATTTTATGTATCCAATCCGAGAAGCTCTTGCTAAATAATAATCATAATAGGAAGAATATTAAAATAGGAGAAAGTGTGTGTGATCGATTTTGTTTTATATGTAAAAGCAATTGAAGCTTGTCGGAATAAGTGCACTTCGATGTCTGCGACGTATCACCCTCTATATAATGTATTTCTGTGGATAATTTTATGTATCCAATCCGAGAAGCTCTTGCTAAATAATAATCATAATAGGAAGAATATTAAAATAGGAGAAAGCGTGTGTTATCGATTTTGTTTTATATGTAAAAGCAATTGAAGCTTGTCGGAATAAGTGCATTTCGACGTCTGTGACGTATCATCCTCTATATAATTTATTTCTGTGGATAATTTTACGTATCCAATCCGAGAAGTTCTTGCTAAATAATAATAATAATAGGAAGAATATTAAAATAGGAGAAAGCGTGTGTGATCGATTTTGTTTTATACGCAAAAACAATTGAAGCTTGTCGGAATAAGGGAGTACAGTGCGATTCGTTCACCACCCCCGATTGTACTTTCTAGTTGACCCTAGTTTTTCGTTGTATGGAAGTACACGACGCCGTAAAATAACGAATAGTAAGGAGATAAATTGTAAATTAAAAGAACGTACTTGTCAATTTTCAACAGTTGCCAATCAGATATGAAAAATTTCACATAGTTTCACCGTGCTGAAGACATGATCGATGCTCCCACGTGACTTCCGCGCGTATTCAGAGTATGTAGGCCTACGAGAGTGACTGCAATCCTTTCATATACATATACATCATGAATTCACTCATTCGATTATCCTAATATTCGCGAATCCTTTTATCACTTATTGTTTACACATCGTTTGTCATATATTCCGCGTCCGTACAATAATACATGCATATAAATAGTCACTCTGCTGTTTGTACAAAATGAATTTGAAATTGTATTGCTTACACGTACCTAGTCCGTTGTTTGTCATATATACAGGGTGAGTCAGTAACTCTGTCCACCTCGAATATCTCCACTATTTTTAGAGATATGAAAAAATTATAATTGCAAAAGTTTTACTACATCAAGGGAGCCATAACATGTCACTAATATTTTTTCCAAAAGTGGAGGCGCTTCAGAGATTTCAAGGTCACCTCTACTTTTTTAAATAGCATGCTATACTTTTTTATCTTTAGTGCAATAGCGTATGTTGAGACGATATCAACGACCTATAATAAAAGGTCATTCGGCATTAAATAAAGGAGTAAAATAATGATTATTACCTCACAAGAGATGTTCGAAGTGATGTCCGTTTACATCGATGCATCGCTGCAATCTTTGAATTCCTGAAGCCTGACATAACACCGCTCGACTATTTTTTATGGGGAACACTAAAAAACATTGTGTACCATGAAATACCGACCTCGTTAGAAAATATGAAGCAACGAATTATTGCAGCATGTGCAAAAATCAGTCCGGAAGAATTGAGAAGTGTACGTGCTTCAGGAATTCAAAGATTGCAGCGATGCGTCGATGTAAACGGACATCACTTCGAACATCTCTTGTGAGGTAATAATCATTATTTTACTCCTTTATTTAATGCCGAATGACCTTTTATTATAGGTCGTTGATATCGTCTCAACATACGCTATTGCATTAAAGATTAGAAAGTATAGCATGCTATTTAAAAAAGTAGAGGTGACCTTGAAATCTCTGAAGCGCCTCCACTTTTGGAAAAAATATTAGTGACATGTTATGGCTCCCTTGATATAGTAAAACTTTTGCAATTATAATTTTTTCATATCTCTAAAAATAGTGGAGATATTCGAGGTGGACAGAGTTACTGACTCACCCTGTATATACCGTGTACATACAATAATACATGTATATAAATAGTCACTCTGCTGTTTGTACAAAATGAATTTGAAATTGTATTGCTTACACGTACCTAGTCCGTTGTTTGTCATATACAAGGTGTTTGACATAAGATGTCCAACCCGAAAGTTGGAGATAGATTGGGTAAAACCGAGAAGAAAAGTCATATACCATAATGCAAAATTCGCAATAATTATCGAGATATTAATAAAAATGCGTGAGCCAATGAGCGGAGTCGGTGAACGGCGATGGACAAGAGGCGCGCGGCGACGGGCAAGAGCGATGGACAGGTGGGGCAAACGCGATTGACAAGAGGGGCAAACGCGATTGATTTGAGGCGCGCGGCGAGGTGAAAGCGCGCCTCTTGTTCATCGCGCTTGCCCCTTGCCGCGCGTCTCTTGTCCGTCGCGCTTGCCCCTCTTGTCAATCGCGCTTACCCCACCTGTCCATCGCTCTTGCCCGTCGCCGCGCGTCTCTTGTCCATCGCCGTTCACCGACTCCGCTCATTGGCTCACGCGTTTTTATTAATATCTCGATAATTATTGCGAATTGTGCATTATGGTATATGACTTTTCTTCTCGGTTTTACCCAATCTATCTCCAACTTTCGGGTTGGACATCTTATGTCAAACACCCTGTATATACCGTGTACATATAATAATACATGCATATAAATAGTCACTCTGCTGTTTGTACAAAATGAATTTGAAATTGTATTGCTTACACGTACCTGGTCCGTTGTTTGTCATATATTCCTTGTACATGCATAAATAGTCACTCTGTTATTTACACAAAATGAATTTGAAATTGTCTTTCGAGGATCTAAAAGAGTATTTCGAAATCATACGTGTAATCCTAATGCCGTTGCCAGCGACCATCTTGGCCATTATCTTTCGACTATTAATCTTATATCGAGTTGTTATGTTACTATTTAATTATTTAACTAATCAGTATATTGATTTTGCTCAGTAAGACAGGGACTATATTGGATTTGCTACGCTACCGGAGCAGGTGCACAGGAAATCGGTGAAGAGAGGATTCGAATTCACCTTGATGGTTTTGGGTGAGACCGGTCTGGGAAAGTCTACACTGATAAACAGTCTTTTCCTCGGTGACTTGTACAAGGATCGTCATATACCCGATGCCGCAGGTACGACTGTAATTTGTTATAATTTAATACAGGACTAATAAAGCGTACGGTAAGACTTCCGACCCTCGTCCGATCTTAATAAAATTTTACTGGTACGTACACGGAAAAAAAAAAATGTTATTGTATCAATAACATCGGTGTAATTGGAATAAATCTTATTGATTCAAAAAGAATGATATTGAAACATAAACGCCATATTCTTGTTTTAATAATCGAGGCTTTTCATTCAATAGCATGATCATGTTATTGATCCTTAATGGTGTGAATTTTATATACAATCTCTTCGAACAAATAAATTATTATTTTGATAGCATATGTAATTAAAATGTGTAGTGTAATGTAATTGAAATAATTTAGTCTGTACAACTATTTGTTCTATTATTCAATTGCATGAAATAATTGACACAATTATACGATACGGTCAATTTTATTAGGATTGATTCAAAGGCGCATTCTTATTCATTGAAACATATTAGTCGTTGTAATAATTTAATTTTGTATATTATGTACGGATTAAATTTTGTACATTTATTGTACACTGAAAGTAAAATAAAACTGAATAAAAAAAAATGTAATTGAATCAATTGCATTTTTTTTTATTCAATTTTATTTTATTTTCAATGTAGCACTTACTAAATGCAGTCGAACGCCATAAGTGCGAATTTAACACTAGAAGTACCGACCAATCAAAATAACCGTGTGCGTGAATTTTTCACAAGAATTTCTCTTTGACATTAGAACTACCAATTTCGTTTTTCCTATGGAAACTTGTTTTCTTAACCACTCATTTTGACAGAGAGAGCATTTATTTTATCACTGAGCTGCCATTTACTTTTCTTTTCATATGGAAGCTTCTTTTGTTGAGCAGTCATTTTGACCGGTTTGGTAGTTATAGCGTTAAGGAAACACCTGGTTTTCGAGATATTAAATTTTAGAATTACACGATTAGATCAAGAATTTTGAAAATTTTTACGCAAGAGGAAGACTGAAATTCCACAAAATGTCAGATTAGGCACGGCAGGCGTAATAAAAAAATAATTTAAACTTGAGAGCGTGGTAGAGGCCTTTCTGGTTAGATCAATTTCCATTTATCGCATTTATATTTAAACTTTAACATTGAATATCTTTTTTTGGAGAAAAGATCGCCAATTTTGTCAGAGGAAAAAGTTATTTCTACAAAAAATGTTTCTGTTAATAACTTTTTAATAAATGACGAGCGGAGCTTAAAAGCTACGCAACAGTACTCAGGGTGATGAGCTTGATAACATATGTGAAGGACATTGAAATCCGAAGTGGCTCTCCATAAGTGAATAATTACCAAAAAAAAAAAAAAACATAAAATTGTTTTCCATATTTCTTGTTTTTAATATGTATTCTAATGATATTTTGATAAATTAGTATTTATAATCTTGCGAGATATTAATAAAATGAAACATTTCAGCGAAACGTTTTTTAATTTTAGTCTCTTTTTTTTTATCTAGAAATCTAAAAAATCAAACGTAATTAAAAATTCAATATCTCGGAAAGCAGGCGTTTCCTTAACCATGCAGTTAACTGCGTTCGACGTGTATACAAATCTAAATTTATTATATTTTCGATCATGAACAATAAAAACAACTTACCATTCGATATAAAGACTTAAAATTAAAACTCATAAAAAACAATTCCACAGTTAATTGCTTAAATTCGCATTTATGGCGGTTCGACTAGATTTAGTAAAATTTTATTAAGATCGGACAAGGGTCGAATACGGAAGTTCAGCCGAGCATCCATTTCCTGAAATACGAAAAGCACGATCGTCGTAATAATTTCTCTTACATCACTCGCATCTTTTTTTTTTTTGTTCCCTCTCTTGTTCCTTCGCATTCTTGCAGATCGGATCGAGAAGACGACGTCGATCGAGAAGAAAACGATGGACATCGAGGAGCGTGGCGTTAGGCTGCGATTAACCATCGTGGACACTCCGGGTAAAATCAGCTTTACTCACTTTACGATCAAAACAAGAATGCGTGGATTCTTCTAAATGAATTCTTATCGCGTTATCTTATCCGTAGGGTTTGGCGATGCGGTGAATTGCGAGGACACTTGGAAGGCCTGCTCCGCGTATATCGACGACCAATTCCGACAATATTTCACAGACGAGAGTGGCTTGAATCGGAAAAATATCCAGGACAATAGAGTCCATTGCTGTCTCTACTTCATTCCACCTTATGGCCACGGGTAAACAACGCTGATGCGTTCCGTCGGCCATGATTTTGTTCAAAACTCAACGAACCTTCTCTTTAATGACTCCATTCTTTTTTTTCTGTTCGGATTATTAGAGATGTGCGAATTATTCGAATTCGAATTCGAATTGAATCGATGTAGTTCGAATTCAAAAGGTCACATCACTGCAATTCGAATTCGAATCAAAGAAATATGTAAAAGGATTTAAAGATCGTTGAATTCTATCGTGCAACCAGCGCGGGCCGTGTAGAGAAGCGCGAATTATTTGAATTCCAATTGAATCGAATCGATGTAGTTCGAATTCAAAAGGTCACATGACTGCAATTCGAATTCGAATCAAAGAAATATGTAAAACGATTTAAAGATCGTTGAATTCTATCGTACATCCAGTGCGGGCCGCGTAGAGAAGCGCGAATTATTTTAATTCGAATTGAATCGAATCGATGTAGTTCGAATTCAAAAAGGCACATCACTGCAATTCGCATCCAAGAAATATGTAAAAGGATTTGAAGATCGTTGAATTCTATCGTGCAACCAGCGCGGGCCGTGTAGAGAAGCGCGAATTATTTGAATTCGAATTGAATCGAATCGATGCAGTTCGAATTCAAAAGGTCACATCACTGCAATTCGAATTCGAATCAAAGAACCATGTAAAAGGATTTAATGATTGTTGAATTCTATCGTGTATCCAGCGCGGGCCGCGTAGAGAAGCGCGAATTATTTGAATTCGAATTGAATCGAATCGATGTAGTTCGAATTCAAAAGGTCACATCACTGCAATTCGAATTCGAATTAAAGAACCATGTAAAAGGATTTAAAGATCGTTGAATTCTATCGTGTATGCAGCGCGGGCCGCGTAGAGGAGCGCGAATTATTTGAATTTGAAATGTGGATGATTCGATTCGATTCGTTGATATTTTGTCAATTCGATTCGATTCCATTTGAATTAAAAAACCTTGATTCGCATATCTCTACAAATCATACGAGCATACTGATGCTTCAGAATTCTCCAATTCTGCTTTAAGAACCACGTCGATTTTGTCATATTTCTTATAGAATCTATGGTGCTTAATTAATGAGCTATTGTATGCGTACACTTGTAATTAATGAGTAGCATGTACATTTATCCACAGGCTCAGACAACTGGACCTGGAGGTATTGAAGCGATTGCATCGCAAAGTGAATGTTGTGCCTGTGATTGCCAAAGCTGACACGCTTACTGCGTATGAAGTCAAGAAACTGAAGGAACGAATTCTCATTGATATCGAGGAGCAGGATATTCAGGTGTAGCATTTTTCACTAGTCCGTTTCATATCTTGCACTATAAGAGCCAACAAGTAGGGAACGTTCTATGTATAACAAGATTAAGGTCAATGTCCCTATTTTTACTCATTTAAGACTATAAAGACTACTCGGATTATGAAATTTATTTTTAACAATGCGCTGCAGCATATGCAACTTATGCCAGAGTTCATAAATAATTAATAATGCATTTTTCTGTAACTTGTTTTATCAACTGAACATTAATATTAACAAGAACAGTTCATAGTAAGTAGAAGTCAGGACTCGAGTAGAAGCTGAGACGTTGACCTTATTCGTCTACATTTATTTCCAGATATATCAGTTTCCGGATTGTGACAGTGACGAGGACGAGGAATTCAAGCAACAGGATAAGGAACTGAAAGCATGCATACCTTTCGCAGTGGTGGGCAGTTCTACGGTGTTGGAGGTTGCAGGGAAGAAAGTTCGAGGTCGACAATATCCGTGGGGGGTAGTGGAAGGTGATTTTACCGGTAGTATATTCAGTTGCTGGTCTAATGTCACACCTGTAATATTGCTTTTCATTAACAGTCGAGAATCCAAAGCACAGCGATTTTGTGAAATTACGTACCATGCTGATATCGACACACATGCAGGACCTCAAGGATGTCACGCAAGATGTGCATTACGAGAACTTTCGGGCCCAATGTATTTCACAAATTTCACAGCAAGCGATACGGGAACGAAGGTATTTACGCATGTAAATAACCATTCAGTACTTCAGTAAATATTGCATGATAGCAGGTATGATATGACTTGGGAAAGATTTCTTCTACTACTGAATCTTCTGATCGCATCGCCATAGGTAATCCTTCATTTAAATTCTTTTGCACGTCATTTGGCAAAGATACGGATGATCTTGTTATTACAGTTTTCTTTCCATTTTAGCCACTTGAAGTGAGGAATTTCAATACGTATCTGTACGTTTAATCATGTATAAGTTTATCAGTGATCTGGGACTAGGAATTTTACAAGGACTCGTTAAAGATGACTTTAAATTGATTAAAAAGTCGGAGATTAATTCGTAATTCCTCCCTTCAAATATCAGGAGTCTTCGGAAAGTGATCTAAACGTGATTTCAGAGAAACACGGTTAGATATGTGATGAAGATTTGAACGACATTTACATTTCGTTGTTGTAACGTATTCTAGAATTTAAAAACACTGCTGTCCCGATTCATTTAGTTTCCTTTACTTTCTAGTAAATTAAAAAGAGATTCGGGACCCCATTTTGATAACAGTATATCTGAGACGGACAGGCTATTGCTGCAAAAGGATGAGGAGGTAAGGATATCTTTATTACCTCATGTCGTCAATGATGCTTAAACATGGGACGCGAGAGCTACGTATTATCCTTTATGGAGTCCTTTATAGTCCTGTGTAGTTATGGTAGTAGATAATGCCGGTTACATTTGATTTCTTTTAATTAGAAATGATGAATGTCGATTTTAAGCATAGAGAATGTTCGCCCACATATTATTGATATCGAGATTTATATCGAGACTACAGCCCAATGGGACGAGTGGAATTTAAAAATTAAATCATACTTAAAGTCGAATTTCCTTTGTAGGAGATGACTCATGTAAAAGAATTTCTGCTTTAAGTGAGACTTCAATTTTAAGTTTGACTTGTACAACCAGACCTACATGATCTTATCCGCGTAAACTTGTTTCAGATTTCTATTTTCTTCCCTCTTTCACATTTATTTTATTTATTCTCATTTAATTTTTGTTTCGTTTAATGTACTACAAATAATGTACCACTCACTTTCATTTTATGTGCGCGCGCCCATACGCTGGAATCTTTAAACTGTTTTAGCAGTGGAAACTGATATCGTATAAATTGCAGATTCGAAGGATGCAGGATATACTTGCGCAAATGCAAGAAAAACTAAAGGCAACCGGGCAGGTGGGCACTGGAATAGGTATGAGAATGCGAGTGGGCAGTCTTGACAATGATCTAGACGATATTGACGGCGACCAAAAACGTAGCAGTATTATTGATGTTTGAAAAGCTCAAAGCAATATATTATTTGTAATTTAAATCATACGGAACATACGCAGCGATATGTATTAATTATAAGTTTTTATACGGTGTATAGGACTATTGCGCTTAAAGGATAACGTGTGATATACATATAAGCGCACAAAATCATGACGACATACAATTTGCAAATTGCTACGGTGAAGTTACCGATAGCATTAGGTGCCTAGTTAACGTTAGGATTAATAATACGATGTATGAGGTTTACGATACAAGGTAATGTGGCAAGTGCAACTGTATAAGATTATAGGTTCATTAACTATAAAATCGTCTTATACGTTTAAATGTAATATTTTTTTAATATGTAACTTATTAAAATCCGATATTTCAATTACAAGCACTAAATATCTTCATTAATGAACATATGACCTTGATTTTGTACCTTGCATATAATGCAGAACATAGCTGAAAGGAATGTTTTATTGTAATTGTCATATGATCGTTAGGTTTTAAATAATTGCAAGGGGTGACTAGAATGTAGAACTTGCAAGTATCCCTTTTATAATTTAAGAATATATTTGCAATAAAAACAGTAAAGAACTACTAGTATGTGATTATCGTCGTGGGAGCTTGTATTCTTCGTATAACAGCAATCTTGTTTATAATTGCAAAATTCAAATGGCCACTATTGGTATTCATCACAAATGAATTGCACAAGCATATCCGAATTATCAGTTCCAGCTGTTTCTTATTTTGCATTATGTTGTACACTCGTTTATAATAAATCGATTTGTCACCAATCGCAAATACAATATTGGTTTACTCTGCCAGTTTAATTTATTATTAATATGTATTTCCACGTTTTTTAAATAATCTCCTGATTTAAAGCATGTCCATTTAATTTTTATGGAGTAACTTACCTTTAAATAAATTTAAATACAATATAGAAAGGATACTATTTTACCAAATTAAAACAATACATAAGCCATAAGTGAGAGTTTCCTTCTAAATATTTTTGTCTGTGTAAAGATTATTTTGAACCAAGAGTTCAAAGTACACACAGTTAAACAGTAATGCATTAATATTATTAACAGTCGTAAAATGTAAAATAAACGTGAATATATGCATACTCTGGTGGCTTGGCTTATTTAATTTTTTATCCCTTAGAAATTTTCTTTCTTAAAGCTTTCTCGACAGTATTATCCAATTTATTTACAAGTCTTTATGTACATATTCACTATTCCACATTCTTTCACTGCATTATAACCATAGTTAATTAACAGATCAAGGTACGTGTAATTCGAAGTGAAAAGTATGTATAGTTACTTCGTCTTATCATGTAGATGTGAATTGGCATTGTAAAGGACTATGATACAAGCCAGCCATTGCTTCTTGAAGCGCTCTCAGACATGCAACTTGTGCTTTAAATCCTCCTGCTCTTTCCGACCGAGATTCGGTACGAATGTGAGCGAAATATCCACGCGTTTGAAGCTCACGCCATCCGGGCGTTCCAGGCCCATCCACTTGTTGTCGAATAGGCGTATAAACAAACATCGGACCGTCTTCCACTTTCGGTACTGGTAGGAAATTCTGAGCACCCTGTTTTCCAAATTTAATTCCTGTGCTGAACTGCGTTGCTTTCATGGCTGGCGCGGACTTTGTGTCCTTCTTCGAAGCTTGCATCGCGGACGCAAATGTTTCGACGATATTTTTAGCATTGCCTTCCGAGAACATAAGTTCGTCTATAAGAGCTTCCTTCTCCCTTATCTTCTTCTTCTTAGCCTCTAGGTCTTCTCTCGCGAGATCTAATCTCTTTTGCTCCTCCCTCTGTTTTTCTAACTCTATGAGCTCCTCCAATTCATACTCTTTCCTACCGAGTTTCGATTTGCTTTTCGTTATTTGTTCCCTATTGTCCTTCTTGTATTGATCTATCTTCTTATTGGTCTCGATTATATCGATATTATTTACCAAGTTATATATTATAATTTCAATTTCCTCCAAATAATCATTGTACTCCCGCAACGTCGCGAAGTCCTCTTCCTTCTTATTGAAATCTCGAAGTATTCTCTTTCTTATGTTAACTTCCTTCTCGACCATGGGATCTTCAAACATCTGAACACGAAAGTTCGTCCTCCGGAGTGGAATCTGACATTCCGGACATGCTCCAGATCCTTTATAAGTTGATTGTAAGAATTATTGTAATCTATCTTAGATAAAACGTAGTAAAGTACATGTAAAATATAACCTTTCAAGAACAGCAAATCCACACAACTTTCGCACAAACTGTGCCCACAAACATTTACCATCAGCTTCAACGATGGATTTCGATATTTCGTGGTTTTACATCTCGGACAAGCTTGTTCATCCATTATGATGAAGTTTCAATTAAAAGAGATATGTGACGAGGCTTGCAAAACTCTTTGTTTGTCAATCTCGAGCTATCTCGAGAGCCCAAACCAAAACAAGCCGACACTAAAACAATTGAACGATTGCACCTAACCTAATCCTCTTTGGCCCAAAGCAGTGTTGCCAACTTAGGTTATTCTCCGCCATTCCTAGCGCTTTTGATTATTTAGAGTGCAAGAATGATGGTTTAGCTGGTGGCCGTGTTTTCTGAATTTTTTGAAAATTGTAGCGGCTCATTTTTTCTCTAAAATAAGCCGACCTTTTTATTCAATTTTTTATTAAATTAGGCCAAAAACATTAAGTATGATAGGAACAAGTCAGAGTTATCAAAAGTATGAAAATTATGATTTAAATCCACTTATTGTTATCGAGAAAATATTTTTCATAATTTTGCAATAGGACCGGATTAAAGTGTCGTTTAGATCGATAATATTCAACAGTATAGTCACCGAGGAGAGATGTGTAAAGAGGGTCAGCGCATGCCGATCTAGGGACGTCAAAAAACTTTTAGTAAATTTTGGGTGGTCAGCGCCACTTTGGCATAACTACATAGCCAATCAACATAGTTCGTTGATCGAACAGGGTACTGCAATTATCCCCGCGCCCGCAAACCGGAGTCCCTAGATCGGCATGCGCTGACCCCAGCTGACCCCAGCTGACCCTCTTTACACATCTCTCCTCGGTGGTATAGTACACAATTTTTAGTTTTGCAACTATTTATGTAACTGATAATGTGTACATAGATATACAATTTGTAGGTATTATATATAAAATAAGTTTAATGTTTCATACAGCCACAACTTAATTTAGAAGTTTCGCATAAATAATTAACGTGTTAAAGAAGAACGATGTCTCTCGATGTGTACAAAAATGCTAAAATTTATTTAAAACGACAATGTAATTATATCTTTTATTACGAAATGCATCTGAATAGAAATTTTGGCTACAATAATCCGGCATACAAAATTTTGCTGAATAAATGATTTGTGTCTTCAGAAATGTCTGTAGGTTGAATTTACTGTATTTAAAGGCACCTGAAGCATCATCATTTGCTGGGAGTGAAATATTAATACCGGGTAATTTACTTAAATCTCATTGAATTAAACACTTCATCTCTCGTTTTTGAATTCTACGAGTGCTCGCACAGCCATTTTATGGCAATCTGGATGCATCCAACTATCGCTAGGGGCATATAAACATCTATACAAACTAATATAGTAATTCTACACTTTCTGTACATTATATTTTTACACCATCCTTGATTAAATTCAATATGACAAACAACTTTCCCAATAAAAGGTATCTTGTAATAGGTGCTCATCTTAACTTGTGCAACGAAACGGGAAGGGGTAAAATTATGCTTAGCTATAAATTGACTTAATTTTTATAATATTTTTGGAGAGAGGAGACATTTTCGAATTATATACATATCTCACCATAATAATGAACAGTGTACAATAACATTAAGATCGTATCTAAAAAATATGGAAACGTTGAAAAAAAAAAGCAACATATTTGTGGAAGATTTTTGGGAAATGCGAACTGCGCGTATGTTTAAATGGTTATCTCTTTTCTTTTGGTGGCTCTCATGGCAAAATCTTAACATTAACGATATCCTTTTTTTTTTAAAAAAAAACAAGACAACCTGTAAGTTGGTGAAGACTACTTACACATCAGCCAACAAGTAATATCTGAAATTAGTAAAGGGGAATTCGTAAGGTCTTATTGGTGAATACTAATAATACTTGGAATGTATCTTAATAATAATCTACTGTACACCAGATAATGCTAACATAGCTTTATCTATGCAAACCTACAGTCCCAGTATTATATACTAATAATTGAATTTGTCTTAAATACTTTCTTTGTGGCCATGCTTTAATGTACATTCATTGGAACCACCTATCACTCTTCTTGCTCAGTGCAACATTGGTACAGCAAAAAATATAATTAAACGGTCAGATTATCTTATCCTCTTTCAAAATATTAATTTCCATGAGTAAGAAAGCAATGACATGTGGAGATCTTAACACATCAGAAATTATAATTTGACAATGAAAAAAGAATTCGATCAGAGAAACGATAACAGAATTGAATAATTATTTAATGTACCTCGGGATTTCACCTCTAAATTACCGTCCATTAGGAAGAATAAGCTCTATATAGAGTTACAAGTTAACTCTACGGAAAGTTTAATGCTAATCGTTTGATTAAATACTAAAATCGATTCGCTATTGTCACTTACAAATCTAGGATTGTACTGTTTGATTGATTTTATCGCAGCATTTCCATGTATATGATTGCCACTTGTGTCATGGTGTCATTACTGATGCCAAGGAGGGAAATATCTCTGCTTGAAGAGGTCCATAATCAACTTCTTCGCCATCGATCGTTAGATGTCCACGCGTTCCTTCCGCGGGCTCTATTCGGAATGCAGTTACAGGTATCATGTCAACTCCAGGACACGTTAAGTGGGCGCCAGTTCCCAAACCTAGTAAAAACTGAGAAACATGCAAGATTATTTAACCTTATTTAACAAAAATAATATCTCGAGGAGAACTTTTAGAAACCTTTTGCAACAAACAGTTTATAATAGGCAGTCGCGTGCTACTTTACCATTTAAAATATTTTAGAATGAAATGAGATAAATACCTGAAGTAAATTGGCACGTGTAATGCCAGCCTTAACTATTAACAACCAAATTATTCCATCGGCTGGTCTAGCGCGAGGCGCAAAGTGATAGTCTTGTCCTAAGTGTGACTGGTACGCAGCGTGGACCATAACAAATTCACCTGAAAAAGATATCCTTGTATCTTATAGGCTGCTCAGTTTTTTTATCCACTATTCATGACCAAGTAGCAACTTAACACAATTATTTTTTTGACGCATAAAATTTCCAGTATTTGTGAATCATGCTCTTACCCTGCACTAGATGCCAGTTGTTCGGTAATTGTGTAGTAAGCGCAGGAAGACTGGAGGGCGGTCCATACATCACTCCATTATCGCTAAGATTCCCTACGAACCACAAATTTACTATGAGTGCATCTGTCGTAAAAAAAAACAATTTCATACACGTTGATACGGTACCACAAAAAGTTTCAAGGATACAATACACCAGGAAACACGTTCAATAAAATCTTCTTTCATGAGTCTCACGTTCTAAGAGCATACGCTTTATAAAATTCACATGTGTGCACCATAATCCTTCTGTTAATTAATTCATTTGACCATTCCTCGTTATTAAAATAAAAGAACAAATGGGCACCAGGAAACATGTTCAAAAAAATCTTGTTTCATGAGTCTCACGTTCTAAGAGCATACGCTTTACAAAATTCACATGTGCGCACTACAATCCTTCTGTTAATTAATTCATTTGACTATCCCTCATTCTTAAAATAAAAGAACAAATGGGCACCTCCTACATTTAATGTTCACATAAAATTCTCTGTTTGCAATAATCCACGTTATCATATCTAGAAAAAAATTTCTTTTTCCTTCTGACGTTCTTCAAATAAAAAATTTTCTCACACGAGATAAGCCCCTGTGAAAATTTTCAGGCACGGTAGCAACGTGTTTGCGGGTCTTGCACGCCTAATTCCACGTTATACAACGAAATTATACCGAGTTCCGCATTATCGGAATCGCATATGGTATGATAACTCGAGATCGAGCCTGTGCTGTAATACGTCGACCTGCCGGACGTCGCAGAATAAAAACTGTCCAGCCTGTGTCTTCTCTCGGTTTCCATTTCGAGGCTCACGTTTTCTGTTATGATATCGGTCTCTCCATTACCGTTGCAGGATGAGTCCAGGCCGATTCTGTCGCCGTTCAAAACGTCGTGGAAGCTCTTCGAGTTCGGCATGGCACTGTACCTGCAATTATTATTTTTCCAGATTAATATTTTATTAATTAACAGTTTGTACTCGGTCATCATTTGAACATACTTCGACAGTTTATTTTGAAAGTGGTGTAAGTCCGTTAAAAAAAAAAAATGAACTAATTAGAAATGAAAAGTTTACACTAAGTTAATCACAAATTATGTGATTCATAAGATATTATTTTTCCAGATTAATATTTTGTTAATTAATTAATTCTTTGTACTCGAGAGGTGCCCTCTCGGTCACCATTTGGACAGTTTATTTTGAAAGTGGTGTAAGCGCATTAAAAAAAAGATTAACTAATTATAAATAAAAAGTTTACACAATTAATAAGATATTATTTTTCCATATTAATATTTTGTTAATTAATTCTTTGTACTCGAGAGGTGCCCTCTCGGTTACCATTTGGACAGTTTATTTTGAAAGTGGTGTAAGTCCATTCAAAAAAATTAACTAATTATAAATAAAAAGTTTACACTAAGTTAATCACAAATTATGTGATATTTAATTTTTTTTTTAAACTGGATGTGTTATACAATACATGTAAGCTTCCAAAATATAAAATAATACATTTTATATATTTTATATACGGAGTGTCCCATTTTAAATGATACAAAACAAACAAAAATTTCAAACAAAAGTTGTATGGTTTGAAAGGAACCATCAGCTGGTGAACAATAATTTAACCTTGGAGAGTGATTTCAAGCTCACGCGAAGGTCAGCGTCAATTTCTCAAATAGAACGCCCCATTTTTTATACCATAATCTCGTAGCATATCTCGAGAGCTTTCCAAAACACTATAACGAAATATTTTTCCCTCCAAAATATATTTTCATATCGAAAAGAATTTTTAAAAAGTGCACCGAATTAAATAATAAACCGTATAAAGAAATCGAAAAAACAACGAAATAGAGCATGTGCTCGAGTGGAGAATAATTTTCTTCTCAATAGTTCAGAAAATTGTTCTTGATAATACCAAATTGATTGATGTACCTGTCGAGATCGTCACCGTAACTCCTCGAGTGCACGATTTTTCCCTCCTCCGTGTGATTTTTTCCACAAGCTTTTCCATTTGTCACGTTCTCTTTAGGCGTGGGCACCTTGTCACAGGGGAGGTAGAATATTTTTCCCTTGTAGGTTCTGAGGCCTATCAGTCGAGCAACACTCCAAATTGTGAAACGTTGTCCACCAATCGCTCGTAATCGTTCACTCTCGATGTCTATGTCCGCCATCAGACCCCAACCGACCGAGAGGAAGGAGAAAAATATCTGGTTCCTAGTTTCCACTCGTACCAGGTCCATGGGTGTGCTCTTACATTTTACTGCTGATAATGCGCTGATCAGCAGAGGATTGTGATCGTAAGGTTCTCTGG
The DNA here is from genome assembly GCA_944319695.1 of Tiphia femorata. NCBI lineage: Eukaryota > Metazoa > Arthropoda > Insecta > Hymenoptera > Tiphiidae > Tiphia > Tiphia femorata. Next base: position 9,076,865 of record OX090899.1, read on the forward strand.
AATAGAAGAGAAATAATAGTCTATGTTAAAAGATGTTTTGAAAGTACATTTAGAGCTTCTGGATTTTTTTCTTGGGTTAATGATGAAGCTACCAAAAATAGGTCAAATGATGGATTAACACTATTTCTATCGGGATCAGCAGAGGATTGTGATTGTAAGGTTCCCTGGAATAGAAGAGAAATAATAGTGTATGTTAAAAGATGCTTCGAAAGTGTATTTGGAGCTTCTGGATTTTTTTTTCTGTTTTTGGAGCTTCTGGAGATTTACCGAACATTTTTTATAAACACGATTTCCCATTTGAACCAGTCACATTGACTGGTTTCGGTAAATCTAGTGTTAATGATGAAGCTATCAAGGACAGGTCACATGATGGATTAATACTATTTCTATTGGGATCAGCAGAGGATTGTGATTGTAAGGTTCTCTGGAATAGAAGAGAAATAATAGTCTATGTTGAAAGATGCTTCGAAAGTAGATTTAGAGCTTCTGGATTTTCTTCTTGGGTTAATGATGAAGCTATCAAGAACAGGTCACATGATGGATTAATACTATTCCTATTGGGATCAGCAGAGGATAGTGATTGTAAGGTTCTCTGGAATAGAAGAGAAATAATAGTCTATGTTGAAAGATGCTTCGAAAGTAGATTTAGAGCTTCTCGATTTTTCCTGGTTTAATGATGAAGCTATTAAGAACAGGTCAAATGATGGATTAACATTATTTCTATTGGAATCAGCAGAGGATTGTGATTGTAAGGTTCTCTGGAATAGAAGAGAAATAACAGTGTATGTTAAAAGATGCTTCGAAAGTATATTTGAAGCTTCTGGAGATTTACCGAACATTTTTTATAAACACGATTTCCCATTTGAACCAGTCACATTGACTGGTTTCGGTAAATCTAGTGTTAATGATGAAGCTATCAAGAACAGGTCATATGATGGATTAACACTGTTTCTATTGGGATCAGCAGAGGATTGTGATTGTAAGGTTCTCTGGAATAGAAGAGAAATAGTAGTCTATGTTAAAAGATGTTTTGAAAGTACATTTAGAGCTTCTGGATTTTTTTCTTGGGTTAATGATGAAGCTACCAAAAATAGGTCAAATGATGGATTAACACTATTTCTATCGGGATCAGCAGAGGATTGTGATTGTAAGGTTCCCTGGAATAGAAGAGAAATAATAGTGTATGTTAAAAGATGCTTCGAAAGTATATTTGGAGCTTCTGGATATAATAGTCTATGTTGAAAGATGCTTGGAAAGTAGATTTGGAGCTTTTCTTGAAGATTTTTTTCCCTGGTTTAATGATAAAGTTATCAAAAATAGGTAAAGTGATGGATTAATACTATTTTTATCGGGATCAGTAGAGGATTGTGATCGTAAGGTTCTCTGGAATAGAAGAGAAATAATAGTGTATGTTAAAAGATGGTTTGAAAGTAGATTTAGAGCTTCTCTTGGAGATTTTTTTCCTGGTTTAATTATGAAGTTATCAAAAATAGATTAAATGATGGATTAATACTATTTCTACCGGGATTTTGTATATACCTATTTCGAAGAAAGAGGTGTCTTTTTGGGTCCAGGATGAGCTGCAGGAAAATTATTAATTTAAATTCATTTAACAACTAATATACGAATAGTGAAAGAAGTAATTGAGGAAAAATGATTCAGCTTGGAAAATAAATTTAAAATACAATTTGGTAGAAATAGTGTTAATCAAGGGAAATCACTATGTGGAAAAAATCTTAGGTAGGTTTAGTGTTAATTCTCCTGAATGTGCTGACTCTCTTACGGTGCTCTCTTCAAGGTTCTCAAATTTTATTCTGTACTTGAGAATGTTTGCATGATTGTTGTGAATTGAAAAATCTCTGGAGAATTTTCGAATGCTCGGATAGATTGTTGTGAATTTAACAATCTCTGGAGAATGTTCGAATGATTGGGTAGATTGTTGTGAATTTGACAATATCTCGTGGAAATTACGGAGAGAACGATATTAAAATCCGAGGACGTAATTTGGCGGCCAATCGAATCTTATCGAGTGCGGATGCTAATGTCGACTTCATCTTATCGTATCAGTTGGAAATCAGTTTGGAGAGTTGCCAAAATATGGAGGGTGGGAGACTGTTACTTCGGGTCGAATCGATTCGCTTCTTTTACACCAATTGAACCACTACACTTCCTTTTCATTGACTTCCACTCATTCACGTCTTATAAATTAGTGAAACAAAATGAGGGATAATCAATTCTAATTAACATTTTCATTTGTTGCTCGAAAGTTGTTGAAGAGAAAAATTTCTTACACCATTAGTTTTTTTTTAAATAAGATGTTCTGCTAATGGAAGATTTTGTTAAGATGATTTTTCTGTATGGTGCATTCTGGTATTTGTGCCTTTCTATTTATTTATTAGACTTGAGAACCATTGATTTTCGCGTGACTGTTTTTTAACTTGAAATTACAAATTGCAAGTTAATTAAATAAGTTTCGCATTTATGTATCAGTGAGAGTATGATTTCGAGCGTCTTTCGCATGAATGGAAAGTTGTTGAAGAGAAAAATTTGTTACACCATTAGTTTTTTTTAAATAAGATGTTCTGCTAATGGACGATTTTTGTGTATTGTGGATTTTTAGATTTGTGTGTTTTTTTTTTCACTAGACTTGAGAACCACTGTTTTTCAATTTGAAATTACGAATTGCAAATTAATTGAATGAGTTTCGCATTTATGTATCAGTGATAGCATAATTTCGAGTGTTTTTCGAACGCACGAATAGAAGAAATAAATGGAATGAGAGAGTGGAATAAATTCTTTGAGAAAAAAATGTCTGAAGTACACAGTACACATTGATGCATCTTAAAACGTAAACATAATTGAATGAAGTAAAACGAGAAGAACAAAACTGCTTCTCGGGTTTCGGTAATACGATCTCACGGAGAAATGTGTCAGCTTTAAGATTTATCAATGACCACACCTGTGCTTCGGAACGTTAACTGACCCCCCTAATTTCTTGGAACTTCACGCTCGTGGCAGAGCTCCCGATCGCGTGATCGATAAATAAAAGGGATCATATTACCGAAACCCGAGAAGCAGTCTTATTTCTCTCGTTTTTCTTCATTCGATTCGTGAAAGGAATGTTTACGTTTTAAGATGAATCAATGTCCACACCTGCGCTTCAGACGTTCTTTATGAATGCATTGGTCGAAGAATAAATTTTAAAAGTTTGTTAACAAACCAGCATATCTCGTCTCCTAATATTTTTTGTAATTTCACGCTCGTTATTGTGTTGTCGACAAATAAAAGAGATCATACACGGAAAAAAAATGTTATTGTATCAATAACATCGGTGTAATTGGAATAAATCTTATTGATTCAAAAAGAATGATATTGAAACGTAAGCGCCATATTCTTGTTTTAATAATCGAGGCTTTTCATTCAATAGCATGATCGTATTATTGATCCTTAATAGTGTGAATTTTATATGCAATCTCTTCAAACAAATAAATTATTATTTTGATAGCATATGTAATTAAAATGTGTAGTGTAATGTAATTGAAATAATTTAGTCTGTACAACTATTTGTTCTATTAATTCAGTTGCATGAAATAATTAACACAATTATACGGTACGGTCAATTTTATTACGATTGATTCAAATGCGCATTCTTATTCATTAAAACAAATATTAGTCGTTGTAATAATTGAATTTTGTATATTATGTATGGATTAAATTTTTTACATTATTGTACACTGAAAATAAAATAAAACTGAGCCAAAAAAAATGTAATTGATTTGAATTGTAATATATTTAATTGCGAGAATAATACATCATCTTTGAACGAATTGCACAAAACGTTGAATTGATACATATCGAATTGTAACGCAATTGCTATGAATTATTGAAATAATAGCGTATAGTATTCTTTCAATGCTAATCTCTATTGCATGAGAACGTCCACACGGTTACATCCAATAGAAATTATTTATATATAAATTGAATCAATTACATTTCTTTTTGATTCAATTTTATTTTATTTTCAGTGTATTATTAAAATCCGAGAAGCAGTTTTATTTCTCTCGTTTCACTTCGTTCAATTCGTGAAAGGAACGTTTACGTTTTAAGATTAATCAATGTCCACACCTATACTTCAGACATTCTTTATGAATACCTCGGTCGAAGAATGAATTTATCTGCAGGATCGAATTTTAAAACTTTGTTACCAAACCAGCATAAGAGAAATGTCTCTATTTCTACTCATTTAAGACAAATACTAAAAACAGTAGTTTTTAATTGTTATTTTAAGTAACAATTAGCGAACAGATTCCCTCACTGGCGCGTAAAATGCGAAACTTATTCAATCAATCTGCAATTTGTAATTAATTTGTTTTTAAATGGAAAAGAAGACTCACGCGAAAATCGTCTCAACAAATCCCAAGTGAAATGGTTCTCAAGTCTCGCAAATAAAACACACACACACACAAATACCAAAATCCGTTCTCAAAAATCCCAAAAATTGTTCTCTTCAGCAACTTTCGAGCAACAAATGAGCAACAACTAAAATTATTAATCAGAATTGATTCTGTCCCACTAATTTGTAAATTCGTTCACTCACACGCACGAATTATTCAGAGAAGATAAAAAAAAAAAAGGTTTCGATCTTACTGTTTGGCATGAGCGATCGACTTGGCCAAGCCATTTCCGGAACCGCATGGTATCACTCCTAAGGGCAGTTCCTTGAGCGCCCTGTCCCAATCGGGCCTCTGAAGCAGTCCATTCACAACTTCGAACACGATTCCATCTCCACCGACCATCAAAAGGCCATTCCACTGGTAAACGTCCTTCGTGCGAACAAATTCGCGAGCGTAATTCGGTGATTTGGTGATGTGAATGTCGTACGGTCTCTCAGCTTCCGAGAGAATTGGATGAATTCGCCTCTGAAAGGTCTCTCTTCCTCTTCCAGGACCGGATTTCGGATTCAGCAGGACCAACAGCTTCTTGGTGCTGCCCGGACAAGCTACGGAAAAAAAGAACATTTTTTTTCGTTAGTACAAAGGTTCTTTGGAATTGAGAAGAAGATGGTGAAGAAATTGGAAGAGTTTGACGTCAGTGGACGGTGTCTAAAGAATTCGATGGTAATGCTTGCTTCTTTTAGATGCTCTTTCGTGAGAAATACGGTGCTTCGTTCGAAAATTGGTGAACCAAAAAAATGAAGTGTTTATTTTTGGAAGGTAGTTAAGTCGATTTTTTTAAACAATGAGATATCACGTAATATATTACGAAAATGGTGATGGTTCCTTCTTTTAGACGTGGTCGCATGAATTTGCGTGTTACACGATGCTTCGTTCGAAAATTGGTGAACCAAAAAAATGAAGTGTTTATTTTTGGAAGGTGGTATAAGTCGATTTTTTTAAACAATGAGATATCACGTAATATATTACGAAAATTGTGATGATTCCTTCTTTTAGACGTGGTCGCATGAATTTGCGTGTTACACGATGCTTCGTTCGAAAATTGGTGAACGAAAATGTAGAGTGTTTATTTTTGGAAAGTAGTATAAGCCGATTTTTTTAAACAATGAGATATCACGTAATATATGACGAAAATGGTGATGGTTCCTTCTTTTAGATGTGGTCACATGCATTTGCGTGTTACACGATGCTTCGTTCGAAAATTGGTGAACCAAAAAAATGAAGTGTTTATTTTTGGAAGGTGGTATAAGTCGATTTTTTTAAACAATGAGATATCACGTAATATATTACGAAAAGGGTGATGGTTCCTTCTTTTAGACGTGGTCGCATGAATTTGCGTGTTATACGATGCTTCGAAAATTGGTGAACCAAAAAAATGAAGTGTATATTTTTGGAAAGTGGTATAAGTCGATATTTTTTAAAAATGAGATATCACATAATACATTACGAAAATGGTGATAGTTCCTTCTTTTAGACGTGGTCGCATGAATTTGCGTGTTACACGATGCTTCGTTCGAAAATTGGTGAATCAAAAAAATGAAGTGTTTATTTTTGGAAGGTGGTATAAGTCGATTTTTTTAAACAATGAGATATCACGTAATATATTACGAAAATTGTGATGATTCCTTCTTTTAGACGTGGTCGCATGAATTTGCGTGTCATACGATGCTTCGTTCGAAAATTGGTGAACGAAAATGTAGAGTGTTTATTTTTGGAAAGTAGTATAAGTCGATTTTTTTAAACAATGAGATATCACGTAATATATGACGAAAATGGTGATGGTTCCTTCTTTTAGATGTGGTCACATGCATTTGCGTGTTACACGATGCTTCGTTCGAAAATTGGTGAACCAAAAAAATGAAGTGTTTATTTTTGGAAGGTGGTATAAGTCGATTTTTTTAAACAATGAAATATCACGTAATATGTTACGAAAATGGTGATGATTCCTACTTTTAGACGTGGTCACATGCATTTGCGTGTTACACGATGCTTCGTTCGAAAATTGGTGAACCAAAAAAATCAAGTGTATATTTTTGGAAAGTGGTATAAGTCGATATTTTTTAAAAATGAGATATCACATAATATATTACGAAAATGGTGATGGTTCCTTCTTTTAGACGTGGTCACACGAATTTGAGTGTTACACGATGCTTCGTTCGAAAATTGATGAATGAAAATATGAACTGTTTATTTTGAAAGTGGTGTAAGTCCATTTTTCTTTAAAAGTAACGTATCAAATAATTTCCGATTAATTTAGTGTAAACTTTTTGTGTACAACTAGTTAATTATTCTTTTTTAAATGGACTTGCAGCACTTTTAAAATAGACGGTCCATATTGTGATAATGAAGAAGGAAAGATCTTTCATTCGAAACATTATGGTGACAAAAAATTTGGGCATGTGGCCTATAGGCACTTTGCAAAAGTTTCTGTGAAGTAGAGACCAAGATAATCGAGAAAGAATTCACGTGATCGGATGAGCAGATGAAATTTTTCCAACGGCGAGTAGTCGTTTTTACGGTGATAATTACGCAACGAGAGCCGGTTATCGAGGGTTAGAGGAAAATTTAGAGGGGACTAAGTGGACCGTTACTAAACGAAGCATCGTCGAAGGACCTTGATGAGGGTGAGGGACGTTGGAGGAAGCTATTCGGGTTAAAACATCGACCGGTCCCCGCTTTTAATTGTCTCTTTTCCTACTGGACATATCGTCGAGCGTTTAAAATAGCCGAGCTGATTAACAACGGTGCATGCGTTCTGCAATAATAAATCAATTTAACGTAAACTTCTTTCGTATCGGCAACCTTGCGTAATTCTGATTGTTTGTCGAACGATTATGCGAGAGTTCGTGCACTCTCTGTGGATTTTTATTTATTTCTTTCACTCTCCTCTCGATTGATTTCTTTCGGTTAATTTTCTATCTCGTTCTTCACCCTCGTTCACCGGTCTGTTTGTGGCGCACACATATTGTTTTTGTATTTTACAGATTAATCTCTGTAGAAAATTAGGGTGCTAAATTCTTTTCAATCTCCTCATCCACCTGCACTTTATCTTTCTTATCGATTTTAATCCTTTGTGAGCCTGGTGAAGTCTCAATGGCTCAAGACATTTTCAAATAATTCCAAATAATTTTCATTTTAATAATTAATCTTAACATTTTCTAAAGAATGTCAATTCGGCGCGTTCTCGGTGGATTGTATCGAAAACTGATACTTGCAGTGAGTATAGTTTAAGATTGTCACTTGCATTGCATTGTTTTATAAAAATTGTTGAAACCTTCTAAAATCTAAATTTTCATCTCTACATAAGCCTGGCAAGGTCTGAAAGGCTCGACACATTTTCAGACAATTCCAAACAGTTTTCATTTTACTAATTAATTTTAATATTTTCTAAAGAATGTTAACGCGGTGCATTGTCAATAAATTGTGCGGAAAACTGATGTTTGCAGTGAATACATTTTAAGATTGTCACTTGCATTGGCACTATGTTTTATAAAAATTGTTGAAATTTTTTTTAAAATCTAAATTTTAAACTCTCCATAAACTTGGTGAAGTCTCAATGGCTCAACACATTTTCAAATAATTCAAAATAATTTTCATTTGACTAATTAATTTTAATATTTTCTAAAGAATATTAACGCGGTGCATTGTCAATAAATTGTGCGGAAAACTGATATTTGCAGTGAGATTTAAGATTATCACTTGCATTGCACTGTGTCTTATAAAAATTGTTGAAACCTTCTAAAATCTACATTTTAAACTTTCCATAAGCCTGGTGAAGTCTCAAAGGCCCGACAAATTTTCAAATAATTCCAAGCAATTTTCATTTTAACAATGAATCTTTAAATAACACGCAGGAACATTTATATGCAATTTTATGACTCTACCAGGAGACTTAACACCTACCACGATTCTTCCACCAGAGAATTTTCACTATTTTATTCCTCTATTCTCTCTACCCTCCGTTCCAACCTGACACGAATGTCCTTGACCAAAGCGCGTTGTCCTTTTGCAAGATAATCGCTCGATAGACATTAAGGACAAACGAGCGTGCACGTATCGAATAATAAGAGGCCTTTTCTCTCTTCACTCTGCTTCTCTACGTTCATCGACCAGTGTTGACGCGTCGTGGCGCACGGAGCATCGAGTTAACGAATCGATTATCATCGACCTCGTATCTTACCTCGATATTGGGTGCTCGGCTTATGTCACGCAGGGCAAAACAATTCTCTGATTCGTGGTCACGAGTAGAGACGAAAGACAAGGACTACTCACTGTAATAATACTTATAAATTAAAAGTATGAATTCATTGAAAATAAATTTCTCGAGGCTCTAGATGCACTTTTAAAATTAGCACAACAATGATAAACTATTTCCTTGAGTCTTGTATTTATATACTATCCGCATGCCAATGATATATTTCTCAGGTTAGTAAATGCAATTCAATTTGCATTATGTTTTTGGAATTTAATATTTAACAGTTTAATCGAGAGAGAGAGAGAGAGAGAGAGAGAGAGAGAGAGAGAGAATAACGTGAAAATAGAAATGTCGTTTCGAGAGAAAGAAAGATAATTTTAAGACGACGAGCTAGGCTAATTCTGAAATGTGAGACTCGATAACAAAGGAATAGATAATGGTAGTAAGTGCGCCACGTCCTGTGCCGCTCAGTGATTACAGTGATTAGTTGACATTCGTGGCAATAGCTCGGCCACGAGTCATGTCACACGCATGCGAATATCGACTCACTAGAAGAATACTCGACAATGTTGCGAGTTTAGTTTGAATATCATGTACTGCGAAGTGAGGGCACAGGAATAATGTGTCTAATTAAAATCAAAATTTCTTTCTCCAAAGTCAATTACAAATTCACATATGTTCTGTGTATGAATCACGGTCTTGGTAACACCTGGGTGAAAAAAATGATGCTTATAATGACCCTTTTTTCATTTCTATAGCAGCAACTAGATGCATTGTAATCGAATGCACTTGATAGATGCAACCTTATTTTAGGTCTTGTTAGTAATTAACATTATTACAATATCCAAAGTTTAGAAAGGTTCCAAACCAACCGTGTTTTCAACCTGGTTATTAATGATACATGAAGAGCTATGACGTGGTTTTCAGGTTATATATATCAGCAACATCCGATCACAACGCCTTCAGTCAGAGATTAAAAAAAATCATCAATAAGGGGATCACCACCCACCACTGAAATTTATAAGAGTTTTCAGACCTGTATACAAGACCGTGGTATTAATTAACCCACTGGGTACATTCGACCCATCAAAACGTCATGCACTTGTTTTACCTCCACGAGTTTACTAATAACTAAATCACGAATTTACTAATCACGAGTATAATTCGAGCAAATTGAAACTATCCAAGCGCAAAAAAAGATCTTTTCAAATAAGACAGTACCCAAAGCGAATATTCTTGCTCGTCGTCGTGCTACGATTCTTTCTGTTCGTGACGAGAAACGATCGCGGACGATATCGCGGGAGAATCCGTGCCGCGCAACACGCACTCGTGCAATCGAGGCGAGTGCGTGCGAAGGATTGATATCGGCTCGACCCTTTTATCGGACATTCGTGAAATCGACGTTGACTTCGCAGAGTCACATCCTGATTTGCTGTTAATAAACAGATGTCTCGTGCTCGACGATTAGAGCGATCGCCACTCTGTGTTCGCGTCCGCGTTCGCGTCCGTGTCCGCGTTCGCGTCCGTGTTCGCGTCCGAGTTCGCGTTCGCGTCCGCGCCTTCGACGACCCACGTTCTCCAGGTGACGCAAAAAGTTTATCGGCACCTCAAAGGCCATCGTGCCTGGGGCCACATCACCAAATGATATTCCTCTTGGCTGCTTTAGGACGGCAGAGTATCTCGTGCGAAAGTATTTACGTTTACAACGTGACGCATTCTCCCCAATGTCGCAATTCCGGATTGAGACAACGGAAATTTGTCAATTCTCCTTAGATTCTATCGTCGAATTCGAATGGATAGTCCAAGATCGTTTGCATAAAGAGACACCACAAGGTTTTTGCGGTCTCAGAATTATTTATTTTATAATGGCGCGCTTATCTTCGTCCGCACTCTCGCTATCGGCGCAACCTTCTCAACGGAAGATCGGCGACGATAAATTTATTCCTCGAACATTCTCAACTTCGTTCGAGAAATTCTCTAGGGGATTCCGAGAACATAGTAGAACTCGAGATAAATATCTATTAATTACACCAAGTTAATCGGAAATTGTGTGATATCTGATTTTGTTTTAAAAACATGGACTTAGACCGCTTTTAAAATAACCGGTCCATATGTTTACAAACGCGGCCATATTAAAATTACGTTGTGATGTAAATCTTTTTGATGTTTGTCAGAAAACCGAGAATCGACGAGCGCAAAAATTCTTTCCGAACGAGGCGCACAACGTAAATTTTTGCAATTTTAATCGAATCAGTTGACAAGTGTTTACACATTTCTTGTTTTGTTACCGAATGAATTTCTCGAGTGAGAATGAAAAAAGGCACGAGAATCTCGAAGAGAATTTCGCCTTGGAAATCCTGCATCAGAAATCTCTTGTAAGACGGAGAACGATATTCAAATGAGAAACTAATTACGATTGCTTCCGGTGGCGCACCGCTTCCCCCGGTTAAAGCCACAGATGAGAAATGTATGCTTCTCGGGGAATAATCACAGTCGTTATGAATATTCTTGGCACCTAATCTGTATTAGCTTAAAGCAAGAAAGAGAGAGAGGAAGAGAGAGAGACAAAGGGAGAAACACTAAGAAAAGTGAAAGAATCGTCTGAACTTCGGTATAATTGTCCGATCTTAATGAAATTTTACAGATAACTAGCATTTACTAAAGCGAGATATTGAATTTTTAATTGCGTTTAATTTTTCAGATTTTTACGTAAAAAAAAAAGACTAAAATTCAAAAATCTTTTGCTTCATTAATATGAAATGTTTCATTTTGTTAATATCTTGCAAGATTAGAAATACTAATTTATCAAAATATCGTTGGAATACATATTGCTACGTGAGTGCTACGTACCAGTAAAATTTTATTAAGATCGGACGAGGGTCGGATACGGAAGTCTTACCGAAGAATCGAGAGAGAGAGTAGGAGGGCGTAGACCTATTGTAGGGAGTGGAGAAGTTTTCTGTGAGAAACGTGAGTAGGATACCCTGGACGATCCGCCGGAAGTGAAGACACCGAGAACACGAGAGAAGAAAGGATGAGAGGAGATAGAAGAAAGGAGGAGAGAGATAGTAACTAGGATGAAGCCGCAATGCGTTTTGGTGTGCGACGTAATGCGACACGATGGGCCATGGTAGGAGGGATCGGTGGAGAGGGGAGAAGAGGAGCAGAACGAAAACCAGGACGACTATGTCGGTGAGGACATCAAAGAGGGGACGGATCTAGTACACTGAGAGAAAAAATGGTTGGGTTTACTATAATCTCACTATATTTTACAGTTAAATTTGGTGTCAAGCATATTTTTATAGTTCACTTAACACTAGAAGTACCGACCTGTCAAAATGACCGGGTGCGTCAATTTTTCACAAGAATTTCTCTTTAACATTAGAACAATCAATTTTGGTTTTCGTATGGAAACTTCTTTTGTCGACCACTCATATTAACATAGAGAGCGTTTATTTTATCACTGAGCTGCCACTTATTTTTGTTTTCATATGGAAACTTCTTTTGGTGACCAGTTATTTTGATCCGCTTGGTAGTTCTAGTGTTAACCATAGAAAATTTAGAATGAACGATTTATACAAATGGTTCTATCATTAACCTTTGTTCTTGTTACCATATGCATAGTAAAATGTGTTGTGCGAATATACAGGGTGTTTGACACAAGATGTCGGAGCCGAAAGTTGGAGATAGATTGGGTAAAACCGAGAAGAAAAGTCATATACCATAATGTAAAATTCGCAATAGTTATCGTGATATTGACTAAGACGCGTCCGCCAATGAGCGGATTCCGTGAACGGCGATGGACAAGAGGCGCACGCGTCTTTGTTAGTTAACACATTGCGTACGGGTCACGAGATATCTCGTTTTCATGTCTTTTTCGATTGAATCGGCGACTTAAAATGTAAAAAATCTTATACAATAAATATATGTATAAATTATATACATATATAGTAATATTTAAGAATAATTTATGGGAATATAATACCAAATGCAAATTAGAAATGTGCGTATCCGCTTCCTATTGCTTGCCAAGCATTCTTTTGGAGCGTTCGAAAATGTGTGGGCCTTGAGCGCGCGTTGAACGCACACAGTGCCGTACGCAATGTGTTAATATCACGATAACTATTGCGAATTTTACATTATGGTATAGACTTTTCTTCTCCGTTTTACTCAATCCATCTCCAACTTTCGGCTCCGACATCTTAAGTCAAATACTCTGTAGTTAGTTCTATCACTATGTACGAAATATTCTGGTAATATTAACTATATAAAATAGTTACTTTTCTTACCATTATATATTTTCAACCATACTACAATATATTTTTACTTGAAATAACCATAATTGTGGGTAAAAATATAATATAGTTGGTTATACTATGCCTCTATCGTAATTATTACCGACATTATGGTATTATTTATCATAAATATGATATTTCCAACTATAATTTTGTTACTATGCCATTATAGTTAGATATATCATACACTTTTCTCTCAGTGTAGCAGGCGAGCGGAAAGAGTCCTTGAAAAAGTCCTAAAGAGATAATAGGATCCTTTACTATTAGTATTATAATCCTCCTTTACTATTTTTGGACTCTTTGTAGTTTAAAAGGGACCATCCATTTAAATAAGTAGATAAATGAATAAAAAATAAGATTCGTATATCGAGTGATCCATTTTCTTGTCTAAGATAAGCTCGCTCTTAGCGCAACCCAAGCTGGGACTAATTGTGTCGCTTATAGGTTATAAGGAATGACTGATTTTCAAAATCAGTATACTTGTCAATTAAATACTACCATTGCATTCACATTCGTGCATACATGTTTACAGTTACGCAGTTAGTATATTAAGATCGTAAACTCGAATTCGTCGTTTCTTTTGGTGTCTGTGAAGCTGGCACGACATTTTGCAAATAACAAAGAAACAATAATAGTTCTAGTAGCACTTCTCATAGATATAGAGTTCCTGATAGAAGATAAAAAAGCGTTACGCACTTTTAATATTGAAAAACCTCAAATGAAAAATTGCCGTGCTAACTTCGCGAATCTAGCACGGCACTTTCCCTCTAAAGTATAAGAAATCAGTAAATAACACTACTTTTAGTAAGAGTTCTCGTTCTCATCGAGTTTCATTACTCAGAGCAATTGAAAAAAGAAATTTCAACACTTAAGTTTTTTTCACAAACCTTGATTACTATACTTGGTACGGCATTTGGGGAAAAAGTGCCGTGCTAATCATTTCTCCTGCTTTTTTCTATGTGTATCGATAATTATCCATTAAAGTTAAGCGAAACTTGTCTACGTGTAAAAAGTTAAAAATCGAAATTTTGAACTTCGATATCTCAAAAACCATTGATTTTTGGAGCTTGTGTCTATGGAGACTTTTGATCAGGAGATCATAACGAATAACATACTACAGTTTCAGCAAATTTCGTCGAGAATCAAATTACATTGATTTAGTGTTGGATTCTTTGGTCTACGAATATGGAATTTTTTTTTTTTTTATTCAATGTCGATTCGTCGATTGCTCTCGAGTTATCGAATATTCGGAGCATCGAACGATAGTTGAAATTCCATCGAAGCACGTGCACGTCTACTTGGACACCTACCTTTGTTACACTTCGGCATCACCTTCGTTCGAGAGCACTCGAGTGCCTGCACTCGAGCACACCGACGCACACAGGAGAGAGCAACATCAGCAACAGAGTCGCAATTTTCTCTTGTCTGGCCTCTCCTCGTTCTATCGAGGGCTTTAACCCTTTGTTAAAGAATCATCGTGACGATCGGTCGTCTGCTTCGACCATCGAGACTCATCTGCTCCGTGGCGACCCACATTCCGATCGATCACCCTCCTTCCAATAAAGCACGCGGTTTGCTCGAGCTAATGTTCTCCTCGTCAATCCGATAACTCGATAACGAATCGTATTTATAGGTATTAGGAGGCTTCTTAATTAACCCGGAGATTTTTCTCGAACTGACGGGAGAAAACATCAGGAAAGAGCTTCCTTACGTAAATCACGAAGATAACGATCCTCGTGGTAGTTCCAGAATGTAAAGACGAGATTTGTAAGTGGTAATTTATGAGTTGTGAAGGAAGAACAAAGGATCTTTCTATGAATAGTCTCTTATCTTGTCTCATCTCACAGGTGGATCCTAGAATACGAGCGTTTATAGTTGATTAGTAATTACTGGTATTAGTGGTCTAGTGGAATCCTGTGATTCGATAATGAGCGCGAGTTATAAAGTGAAATTAATTCCTCGGTGAATTTTTCGTAGTCGAGAATAACAAAAGGTGCAGGTCCAAGATGGAATCGACGAGCTGTGCAGGAAAAACAAAGGATCTTTCCATGAATAGTCTCTTCAGTTGTCTCATCTCACAGGTAGATCCTAGAATACGATAATTTATCGTTGATCAGTAATTCATGGTATCAGTGGTCAAGTGGAATCCTGTGATTCGATAATGAGCGTGAGTTAAAGTAAAATCAATTCACGGATGAATTTTTCGTAGTCGAGAATTACAAAAGGAGCAGGTCCAAGGTGGAATCTACGAGCTCTGTTGAAAAAACAAAGGAGTAGTCTCCTTCGTCGAATAGTCAATGAATAGTCTCTTCCGTTGTCTCATCTCACAGGTAGATCCTAGAGTACGATCATTTATCGTCGATCAGTAATTAGTGGTATCAGTGGTCTAGTGGAATCCTGTGATTCGATATTGATTCGGCCTTCAATTTTGCCGAGAGGCCACGTGAGCCAAAGTGAAATCAATTCGCAGGTGAATTTTTCGTAGCCGTGAATTACGAAAGTAGCATGTCCAAGGTGGACTTTTTACCCGACGGCAAACAAAGATTAAAATTAATCGTTTGGAGCATCGATAAGATCACTGTCACCTCTCTCTCTCTCTCTCTCTCTCTCTCTCTCTCTCTCTCTCTCTCTCTCCGCTCCTTCGTCTCTTCGCGAACAAAACTTCACCTCGACTCGCAAGATTCTTCCAGATACGAGATTGGCGCGCTAAATTCTGGCGTAGAGCCGAAGACAATGGAGAAGATTCTCTCAGGAGGTGCGCGTGCCAAGTTGTTGCATCTCGCGATAACGATGCATTAATAACACTCTGGTGTCTAGTTTCGTTATCGCGGCGTGGAATCGCGACAAGGAAATTATTTTCTAATCTCGAGATTGCCGCGCGTAATTCGTTTCTAAGATTAAGCCTATAAAGCTGGGGACAGATTGAGCGAACTGTTGCACGAATGTCCGCTCCCGAGACGATTTTCAATCCTTTAATGCACAATTCTTAGAATATTGAATCACTCAGTTGAATGCAGGTAGGATCAATCTCTTTGTTACGCATGCTAGTTTATAGTGTACAGGAGTACACCTGCTACTTTCGTAATTCTCGACTACGAAAAATTCATCCGTGAATTGATTTTACTTTAACACACGCTCATTATCGAATTACAGGATTCCACTAGACCACTGATATCACTAATTTACAGATCAATGATAAATGATCGTATTCTAGAATCTACCTGTGTGATGAGACAACGGAAGAGACTACTTATGGAAAGATCCTTTGTTTTTCCTGCACAGCTCCTAGATTCCATCTTGGACCTGGTCCTTTTGTAATTCTCGACTACGAAAAATTCACCCAAGAATTGATTTCACTTTGGCTCACTTGAAAAAAATTGAAGGCCACTGTCAGTATCAAATCACAGGATTCCACTAGACCACTGATACCGCCAATTACTGATCAACGATAAATGATCGTATTCTGGGATTCACCTGTGAGATGAGGTAACCAAAGAGACTATTCATGAACTATTCGACGAAGGAGACTACTCCTTTGTTTTTTCAACAGAGCTCGTAGATTTCACCTTGGACCTGCTCCTTTTGTAATTCTCGACTACGAAAAATTCATCCGTGAATTGATTTTACTTTAACTCACGCTCATTATCGAATCACAGGATTCCACTAGACCACTGATACTACCAATTACTCATCAACGATAAATGATCGTATTCTAGGATCTACCTTTGAGATGGGACAACGAAAGAGAATATTCATGGAAAGATCCTTTGTTTTTTCTGCACAGCTCGTCGATTCTACCTTGGACCTGCTCCTTTTGTAATTCTCGACTACAAAAAATTCATCCGTGAATTGATTTTACTTTAACTCACGTTCATTATCGAATCACAGGATTCCACTAAACCACTGATACCACCAATTACTGATCAACGATAAATGATCGTATTCTAGGATCTACCTTTGAGATGGGACAACGAAAGAGAATATTCAAGGAAAGATCCTTTGTTTTTCCTGCACAGCTCCTAGATTCCACCTTGGACCTGCTCTCTTTGTAATTCTCGACGATTAATGATCGTATTCTAAGATCTACCTGTGAGATGAGACAAGAAAACACACTATTCATGGAAAGATCCTTTGTTTTTTCTGCACAGCTCGTCGATTCTACCTTGGACCTGCTCCTTTTGTAATTCTCGACTACAAAAAATTCATCCGTGAATTGATTTTACTTTAACTCACGTTCATTATCGAATCACAGGATTCCACTAAACCACTGATACCACCAATTACTGATCAACGATAAATGATCGTATTCTAGGATCTACCTTTGAGATGGGACAACGAAAGAGAATATTCAAGGAAAGATCCTTTGTTTTTTCTGCACAGCTCCTAGATTCCACCTTGGACCTGCTCTCTTTGTAATTCTCGACGATAAATGATCGTATTCTAGGATCTACCTGTGAGATGAGACAAGAAAAGACACTATTCATAGAAAGATCCTTTGTTTTTCCTGCATAGCTCGTCGATTCTACCTTGGACCTGCTCCTTTTGTAATTCTCGACTACAAAAAATTCATCCGTGAATTGATTTTACTTTAACTCACGTTCATTATCGAATCACAGGATTCCACTAGACCACTGATACCACTAATTACTGATCAACGAAAAATGATCGTATTCTAGGATCTACCTTTGAGATGGGACAACGAAAGAGAATATTCAAGGAAAGATCCTTTGTTTTTCCTGCACAGCACGTAGATTCCACCTTGGACCTGATCCTTTCGCAATTCACGATGATAAATGAACCGATGTGAACTTAGCGCCCAACTTCAAAAAAACTAAAAATTAAAAATACCCTTCGATTGTACTTCGTTTGTACCCGTTTGTACCACATTTCTTTTTGTTTGTACCTAAAGGGTTAAAAAGTTACGGGGGGGTGAAAAAATCGCCAGCGCCCCACATTATGATATTCGAAAACGGCCAACGCCATTCGAAAGAGCGTCGTTTGTACCCGTTTGTACCACTTTACTTTTCGTTTGTACCTCAAAGGATTCGGAGATACAGCATTTTCAAAAATTCGCAAGAGGTAACTTTTTTGTTTTTTGAGATATCTGAAATCGGTCAACGCCAATCGAAAGAGCGTCGTTTGTACCCGTTTGTACCACTTTTCTTTTCGTTTGTACCTCGAGGGGTTCGGGGAGAGAGATACCTCAAAAATTCACAAGAGCTAACTTTTTTGTTTTTTAAGATATCTCAAATCGGCCAACGCCATTCGAAAGAGCGTCGTTTGTACCCGTTTGTACCACTTTACTTTTCGTTTGTACCTCAAAGGGTTCGGAGATACAACGTTTTCAAAATTCACAAGAGGTAACTTTTTTGTTCTTTGAGATATCTGAAATCGGCCAACGCCAATCGAAAGAGCGTCGTTTGTACCCGTTTGTACCACTTTTCTTTTCGTTTGTACCTCGAGGGGTTCGGGGAGAGAGATACTTTAAAAATTCGCAAGAGCTAACTTTTTTGTTTTTTGAGATATCTGAAATCAGTCAACGCCATTCGAAAGAGCGTCGTTTGTACCCGTTTGTACCACTTTTCTTTTCGTTTGTACCTCGAGGGGTTCGGAGAGAGAGATACCTCAAAAATTCACAAGAGCTAACTTTTTTGTTTTTTGATATATCTGAAATCGGTCAACGCCATTCGAAAGAGCGTCGTTTGTACCCGTTTGTACCACTTTACTTTTCGTTTGTACCTCAAAGGGTTCGGAGATACAACGTTTTCAAAATTCACAAGAGGTAACTTTTTTGTTCTTTGAGATATCTGAAATCGGCCAACGCCAATCGAAAGAGCGTCGTTTGTACCCGTTTGTACCACTTTTCTTTTCGTTTGTACCTCGAGGGGTTCGGGGAGAGAGATACTTTAAAAATTCGCAAGAGCTAACTTTTTTGTTTTTTGAGATATCTGAAATCGGTCAACGCCATTCGAAAGAGCGTCGTTTGTACCCGTTTGTACCACTTTTCTTTTCGTTTGTACCTCGAGGGGTTCGGAGAGAGAGATACCTCAAAAATTCACAAGAGCTAACTTTTTTGTTTTTTGATATATCTGAAATCGGTCAACGCCATTCGAAAGAGCGTCGTTTGTACCCGTTTGTACCACTTTTCTTTTCGTTTGTACCTCGAGGGGTTCGGAGAGAGAGATACCTCAAAAATTCACAAGAGCTAACTTTTTTGTTTTTTGATATATCTGAAATCGGTCAACGCCATTCGAAAGAGCGTCGTTTGTACCCGTTTGTACCACTTTTCTTTTCGTTTGTACCTCGAGGGGTTCGGAGAGAGAGATACCTCAAAAATTCACAAGAGCTAACTTTTTTGTTTTTTGATATATCTGAAATCGGTCAACGCCATTCGAAAGAGCGTCGTTTGTACCCGTTTGTACCACTTTACTTTTCGTTTGTACCTCAAAGGGTTCGGAGATACAACGTTTTCAAAATTCACAAGAGGTAACTTTTTTGTTCTTTGAGATATCTGAAATCGGCCAACGCCAATCGAAAGAGCGTCGTTTGTACCCGTTTGTACCACTTTTCTTTTCGTTTGTACCTCGAGGGGTTCGGAGAGAGAGATACCTCAAAAATTCACAAGAGCTAACTTTTTTGTTTTTTGATATATCTGAAATCGGTCAACGCCATTCGAAAGAGCGTCGTTTGTACCCGTTTGTACCACTTTACTTTTCGTTTGTACCTCAAAGGGTTCGGAGATACAGCATTTTCAAAAATTCGCAAGAGGTAACTTTTTTGTTTTTTGAGATATCTGAAATCGGTCAACGCCAATCGAAAGAGCGTCGTTTGTACCCGTTTGTACCACTTTACTTTTCGTTTGTACCTCGAGGGGTTCGGGGAGAGAGATACCTCAAAAATTCACAAGAGCTAACTTTTTTGTTTTTTGAGATATCTCAAATCGGCCAACGCCATTCGAAAGAGCGTCGTTTGTACCCGTTTGTACCACTTTACTTTTCGTTTGTACCTCAAAGGGTTCGGAGATACAACGTTTTCAAAATTCACAAGAGGTAACTTTTTTGTTCTTTGAGATATCTGAAATCGGCCAACGCCAATCGAAAGAGCGTCGTTTGTACCCGTTTGTACCACTTTTCTTTTCGTTTGTACCTCGAGGGGTTCGGGGAGAGAGATACTTTAAAAATTCGCAAGAGCTAACTTTTTTGTTTTTTGAGATATCTGAAATCGGTCAACGCCATTCGAAAGAGCGTCGTTTGTACCCGTTTGTACCACTTTTCTTTTCGTTTGTACCTCGAGGGGTTCGGAGAGAGAGATACCTCAAAAATTCACAAGAGCTAACTTTTTTGTTTTTTGATATATCTGAAATCGGTCAACGCCATTCGAAAGAGCGTCGTTTGTACCCGTTTGTACCACTTTACTTTTCGTTTGTACCTCAAAGGGTTCGGAGATACAACGTTTTCAAAATTCACAAGAGGTAACTTTTTTGTTCTTTGAGATATCTGAAATCGGCCAACGCCAATCGAAAGAGCGTCGTTTGTACCCGTTTGTACCACTTTTCTTTTCGTTTGTACCTCGAGGGGTTCGGGGAGAGAGATACTTTAAAAATTCGCAAGAGCTAACTTTTTTGTTTTTTGAGATATCTGAAATCGGTCAACGCCATTCGAAAGAGCGTCGTTTGTACCCGTTTGTACCACTTTTCTTTTCGTTTGTACCTCGAGGGGTTCGGAGAGAGAGATACCTCAAAAATTCACAAGAGCTAACTTTTTTGTTTTTTGATATATCTGAAATCGGTCAACGCCATTCGAAAGAGCGTCGTTTGTACCCGTTTGTACCACTTTTCTTTTCGTTTGTACCTCAAAGGGTTCGGAGATACAACGTTTTCAAAATTCACAAGAGGTAACTTTTTTGTTCTTTGAGATATCTGAAATCGGCCAACGCCATTCGAAAGAGCGTCGTTTGTACCCGTTTGTACCACTTTTCTTTTCGTTTGTACCTCGAGGGGTTCGGGGAGAGAGATACTTTAAAAATTCGCAAGAGCTAACTTTTTTGTTTTTTGAGATATCTGAAATCGGCCAACGCCAATTGAAAGAGCGTCGTTTGTACCCGTTTGTACCACTTTTCTTTTCGTTTGTACCTCGAGGGGTTCGGGGAGAGAGATACCTCAAAAATTCACAAGAGCTAACTTTTTTGTTTTTTGAGATATCTCAAATCGGCCAACGCCATTCGAAAGAGCGTCGTTTGTACCCGTTTGTACCACTTTTCTTTTCGTTTGTACCTCAAAGGGTTCGGAGATACAACGTTTTCAAAATTCACAAGAGGTAACTTTTTTGTTCTTTGAGATATCTGAAATCGGCCAACGCCATTCGAAAGAGCGTCGTTTGTACCCGTTTGTACCACTTTTCTTTTCGTTTGTACCTCGAGGGGTTCGGGGAGAGAGATACTTTAAAAATTCGCAAGAGCTAACTTTTTTGTTTTTTGAGATATCTGAAATCGGTCAACGCCATTCGAAAGAGCGTCGTTTGTACCCGTTTGTACCACTTTTCTTTTCGTTTGTACCTCAACGGGTTCGGAGATAGAGTTACTTCAAAAATTCACAAAAGCATTCATTTATCGACATCGAGTTAATCCCGTTCTACCGAACGTTCCAAGCAGAGCCTGTAATTTTTCAACAAGGCAATACGCCAGCCAGCACGATATTCTCGTGTCTTCAAACTGTCATGTCCGGAGAAATTATTTGGATAGATGTAGAATGTTTGCAATGGTGTGAAATGGCCAGAAATATGGGACACCATGACTGGACGGGTCAGTTTACGGTGGAACAACTCCCTCTTGCACTACAGTGCGCAAATAATGAGTATAAAATCGTCGCTGCCATCGAATTTATTGGCGATGAGACATCAAACGCCATAGGAAATTATGTTGCCTTCATCCGCAGATTATCGGGTAAGTGGGAAGTCCATAATGATTTATGTCGGGATAAAAGACAAATTGTTGCGTCAACTCGTACATTATTGCAAAAAAGAAAATTTTCAACGCTAATATATATCAGGTCTAGCGAATAATAATATTAATAATAATAATAATAACAGCAACAATAATAATAATAACAAAAAACACCAAAAAAAAGGAATCCCCGTTATATATAAATGTATAATATCTACTAATTGTATAATCAAGCGTGTATGTGTGGTCGGATGTGTGGGTTAGTGAGTGCATGGTTAATGTCTGAACCCCTTGAGGTACAAACGAAGAGAAAGGAGGTACAAACGGGTACAAACGACGCTCTTTCGAATGGCGTTGGCCGATTTCAGATATCTCAAAAAACAAAAAAGTTAGCTCTTGCGAATTTTTAAAGTATCTCTCTCCCCGAACCCCTCGAGGTACAAACGAAAAGAAAAGTGGTACAAACGGGTACAAACGACGCTCTTTCGAATGGCGTTGGCCGATTTCAGATATCTCAAAAAACAAAAAAGTTAGCTCTTGCGAATTTTTAAAGTATCTCTCTCCCCGAACCCCTCGAGGTACAAACGAAAAGAAAAGTGGTACAAACGGGTACAAACGACGCTCTTTCGAATGGCGTTGGCCGATTTCAGATATCTCAAAGAACAAAAAAGTTACCTCTTGCGAATTTTTGAAAATGCTGTATCTCCGAATCCTTTGAGGTACAAACGAAAAGTAAAGTGGTACAAACGGGTACAAACGATGCTCTTTCGAATGGCGTTGGCCGTTTTCGAATATCATAATGTGGGGCGCTGGCGATTTTTTCACCCCCCCGTAACTTTTTAACCCTTTAGGTACAAACAAAAAGAAATGTGGTACAAACGGGTACAAACGAAGTACAATCGAAGGGTATTTTTAATTTTTAGTTTTTTTGAAGTTGGGCGCTAAGTTCACATCGGTGATAAATGATCGTATTCTGGGGTCTACCTGTGAGATGAGGTAACCAAAGAGACTATTCATGGACTATTCGACGAAGGAGACTACTCCTTTGTTTTTTCAACAGAGCTCGTAGATTCCACCTTGGATCTGCTTCTTTTGTAATTCTCGACTACGAAAAATTCATCCGTGAATTGATTTCACTTTGACTCATTTGAAAAAAATTGAAGGCCACTGTCAGTAACGAATCACAGGATTCCACTAGACCACTGATATCGCTAATTACTGATCAACGATAAATGATCGTATTTCGGGGTCTACTTGTGAGGTGAGACAACGAAAGAGACTATTCATGGAAAGATCCTTTTCTTTTCCTGTACATCTCATAGATTCCACCTTGCATAATATTATAGAAATACCTCCCTAAATGATGCATTAAATGATTTTCATTACACAGATGATACTAGTAAGAGGTACAATTTGCAATATTATATTTCCGCAACAGTATGCATTGCAGGATTAAAGTGGTAACAGACTGAGTAGACAATTATTGGCGAACTATTCGTGAAGTATGTCCCCAGCTTAAGAAAATGTAAGGTGTTTCACTCTTTTGCACATTCATAATCTTCACATCCATAATTTTCACCGTATTCTTACAGACTTCTCTTCTATTTACAGATACGTGAGTGATGGATAATTATTGAAATGTCAAGTGCATCGTAAAAGACTCGTGAACACGTGCTGCTCGTGCTTTCCTTTCTTCATTTTCCTTAGAAAAGGAAGAGGAAGATAGCACACGAGTAGGTTCAAAGTCAAGTTCGCGTGGTTGATCCATGCGTTTGCCAATTGCTCGATAACGAGAACGGCTGATTGACGTTGCGATCATCCTCAAACATCCGTGTTTGCCTAATGCCTGTGGTCGAATGAGGCGCACGCGATTGCTGCACTTTGCTTCCACGGCTCTTTACCGCGTTCGCGGATTTGCAATCGTGAATACGACAATGCAGGATTTTCCGAACTTTTTCTGCCATGGAACACTTTTTGCAAACCTAGAAACTTTAATGGAACACTCAACTTATTTTTTAGGTTGGATAAATTTATACTAGTAGAAGTTAACACTATTTCTATGAGCGTTTTTAAAATTTCCATCGTCGCCTTTAAATTTCACGACTTTTCCTAAAATAAATGTATAATACATTTTTCAATATCGTAGAAAACGTCTTGAAATTTGTAGACAATGCAATTACATTGTATATATAGGATAGTCTAATCGAAATTTTAAAACGATCATGTGACCGGTGTTAAAAGAAAATGTTATTTAAAACACATTTCTTTTCAGTAACTAGAACAACTTATCCAAATTCTCATGGAACACCTATTTTTGTAGTTTGAGAAATCCTACGATGAAACAATCACGCGTACCAAAATTTGCATAAAGGCGTTGGCACGTGGACAATAGAAGAAACGAAGGAAGCTGGAGAAAGAAAGAGAAATGTGAAAAAGAAAGAAGGCAAGGACGATAAAAGTTCAAAGTTTGGACAGAGTCCTCGTGGGTTATTGGAATGGACGTTACCGAATCGATGCACGCGATTAATTCGTAATTCACGTGTCGGCCTCGAGGTCGCACTTTGCCAATCGAGTCTATGAATAATTCCAATGTGAGAATCGAGAACGGATGAAAGTGTTTCTCTCCGCCTCTTCTCGTTTTCGCATTCGACTGGGTCCAGTAAAAGCTTAACGGTACCGTTAAGAGCGCTTCGAATTCTTTGGAGTGCGCCACGCGTTACGACACTCCGAATACTTTTGTTTTTAAATGTCCTCTTATCTAATCAGCACCGATCGAAGGAGAAATATTCGAAACCGTCTTCGTCGCCTTAGGCGGGCCCGCCTGCATATTTGTGTTAGGTCGCGGAGTTCCATCGAGTCTCGAAATTGTTCAGACCTTCTATTTGCTGACGATTCTTAAAAGTTCCATCAGTTTTCTCATGGTACTGTATTCATTTAAACATTTTTAGACCCTCATTTTGAGAAATTGTTCAGACCTTTTATTTAGCGAGGAGACGTACAAATTGCATCAGTTTCCTTATGGACACTGCATTCATTTAAATACTTTGAGACCCGAAATTGTTCAGACACGTTTGTTCAGACCTTTCACTTGCTGGCGATTCTTAAAAGTTCCATCAGTTTTCACATGGTACTGTATTCATTTAAACATTTTTAGACCCCCATTTTGAGAAATTGTTCAGACTTTTTATTTAGCGAGGAGACGTAAAAATTGCATCAGTTTCCTTACGGACACTGCATTCATTTAAATACTTTGAGACCCGAAATTGTTCAGACATGTTTGTTTAGACCTTTTATTTACTGACGATTATTTAAAGTTCTCTTAAGTTTTCTCATGTCTACTGTATTAATTTAAACAGTTTGAGATCCGAAATTGTTCAGACACGTTTGTTCAGACCTTTCACTTGCTGGCGATTCTGAAAATTTCCATCAGTTTTCTCATGGTACTGTATTCATTTAAATATTTTTAGACCCCCATTTTGAGAAATTGTTCAGACTTTTTATTTAGCGAGGAGACGTAAAAATTGCATCAGTTTCCTTACGGACACTGCATTCATTTAAATACTTTGAGACCCGAAATTGTTCAGACACGTTTGTTCAGACCTTTTATTTACTGACGATTCTTTAAAGTTCTCTTAAGATTTCTCATGTCTACTGTATTAATTTAAACAGTTTGAGACCCGAAATTGTTCAGACACGTTCTTTCAGACCTTTTATTTACTGGCGATTCTTTAAAGTTCTCTTAAGTTTTCTCATGTCTACTGTATTAATTTAAACACTTTGAGACCCGAAATTGTTCAGACCTTTTATTTACTGGCGATTCTTTAAAGTTCTCTTAAGTTTTCTCATGTCTACTGTATTAATTTAAACAGTTTGAGACCCGATATTGTTCGAACAAGTTTGTTCAGACCTTTTATTTGTTGAGGAGATTTAAAAGTTCTCTTAAGTTTTCTCATGGACACTGCATCAATTTAAACACTTTGAGACTCATTGCAATTTTTGAGTCCACTTCTATAAAGTTTGTTCTTAAATTGTTGGTTGGTTGCACAAGCTTATTTCACTTTGGAAGTTTGCTAGAGTCGTTGTTGATGGTTTTTTTCTTGAATTTCAGCTAGTTGCTTTGATTACCATATCTATCTCCTTTTAAGCTTGCTAAAAACAAATTTATAAGACGATGTAAAGCCAAGATGAATATGTACAACATTGAATAATCATCCATGCGTTTGCATATATAAGATATTTACTTCTTTTGCACTTTGGTAAGTTATAATCTTTAGCAATTATTATTCTTTTAAATTATCATTAAAATTCAAAAATCTATTACCAAATAATATGTTATAATATTATTATAACAAATATAGTGTTTCTTTAAAGTCCTGTCGGGTCTTTAAAATTACCTAATTACTTTCCATCTAATTAACGTCCTTGGTGAAAATGACTTATAATGAAAAGTGCTTACTTGCACCTAAATTAAGCATTCAAAAAAAGTTAAGAGAAATTTCAAAAACTTTTAAGAAATTCAAGAAATAAATGACAGGAGAACACAGAATATAATGCACACTTCTAATGAAAATAATTAAACGATGAGGAGAATATTGAGATTAACGATGAGATTGGATACACATGTGGGCACGAGTTTGACGTCAATGTGTAGAAAAAAGAAAAAGGTTACGAGTAGGCGACGTGTCAGCATCCTTGAAGAGATTAACCTCATCTCTTGGTGTTACTAGACGTCTGATAGATAATAAGAGCAAGCATAGGCAGATATTCTCGTTTGACTATTTATACGTAAATCCAAGACGCTTATTAAATTGCAAATTATCCATGTAATCGGTAGTCGAAATGTCAATAAATTCTACGTGTAGGATATAATACGATTCGCTACTTGTAATAAATTAGTCTGGAACGAAATTCTTTCGAAACAATTGTCCAAAATGTATGTAAACTTGTGAACTAAAGTCACTGCAGATTTTATGCATAAAGTCAAGAGGATGAACAATTGTCGAGTTATATAAAGTCACGTTTGAATATTCCAATGGTCTACTAATGAGGGAAAGTGAAGAAACGATTAAGATGTTGCCTCGAAGGTTAGTGTAATTGGAAAATTTTCCAAGCTTAATTCAGTGGATAATCTTAGAACCAAGAGTGACATTCTTTAACACACTGATCGTTGAATTCAAATAACAGATTTCAATACCTGATTAGAAATGATCAAAATAGGAATTTGGAAGTATAATCAAAGCTTTAGATAATCAATTAAAACAGTCACCAAAATTGAAAGTAACGTGACGATTAACGTGTCAACGCTAGATTTACGAAAACCCGTTAATTTGTCGGGTGTAAATAAAAAATAGTGTTTAGAAAAAAAAGTTCCGTAAACCTAGTGCTAATGGAACATACTCGTGCGTTAAATTCGCACCGAGAAACATGAAAAAGACACGATCGATCAATTTCCGTGTTCCGTATCCGGAAAGAGCAAATTACTCTTGTAAGATGTGAGACGTGACGCGTTGACTAATTTATCGGTGTATACAATTCAAAGAAAACTGGTTTTTCCCGCGGATAAAAAGAGGAGGAAAAAGCTGAGAGGAGAATAGGCGAATTATGCAAATGATCCGTTGGATTGAAGTGAACGATTACGATGAGAACATTGTGATTACATTTTTCCTCGTTTTATTTCAGCCGTCGATTGCGCAATGACTCGAGCAGGGAGAAGAAGCGAGAAGATTAACGAGCGAAGGACAGGGAGAATAAGAAGTCCGCGTAATGGGCGCGCTGAATTGCCTTGAGTCACCGTCGAAAACAACAGTGGGTCATTATTTTCTCTCGTTATTACACGCGGAAGAGTTTCTAATCGAGAAATCAGAATGAGCACGGATCGTTCCACTCGATTCCCACGGGGTTCGAACGATTGAAGTTAGGTTCGTAGTTTCACGTAGAGATGTAAGAGAACTAGGTGCGAATGTGGATGGTTTATTTTGAAAGTGGTGTAAGGCCATTTAACCAGTTAACTGCGTTCGACGTGCATACACGTCAATACACATTTTTTATATTCTTAATCGTGAACAATAAAAAACACTTACCATTCGATATAAAAACTGAAGATTAAAACTCAAAACAAAAATTCCGCAGTTAACTGGTTAAATGAAAGAAATGAACTAGTTATAAACAGAAAGTTTAGAGGTGTAAGAGAACTAGGTGCGAATGTGGATGGTTTATTTTGAAAGTGATGTAAGGCCATTTAACCAGTTAACTGCGTTCGACGTGTATACACGTCAATACACATTTTTTATATTCTTAATCGTGAACAATAAAAAACACTTACCATTCGATATAAAAATTAAAACTTAAAACTCAAAAAAAAAATTCCGCAGTTAACTGGTTAAATGAAAGAAATGAACTAGTTATAAACAGAAAGTTTAGAGGTGTAAGAGAACTAGGTGCGAATGTGGATGGTTTATTTTGAAAGTGGTGTAAGGCCATTTAACCAGTTAACTGCGTTCGACGTGCAACACGTCAATACACATTTTTTATATTCTTAATCGTGAACAATAAAAAACACTTACCATTCGATATAAAAACTGAAGATTAAAACTCAAAAAAAAAAAATTCCGCAGTTAACTGGTTAAATGAAAGAAATGAACTAGTTATAAACAGAAAGTTTAGAGGTGTAAGAGAACTAGGTGCGAAAGTGGATGGTTTATTTTGAAAGTGATATAAGTACATTTAAAAGAGAAAAAAAAAAATCCTGGAGAAAATGAACTAGTTATAAATAAAATGAGTACACGTGTAAGAGAACTAGGTGCGAATATGGATGGTTTATTTTGAAAGTGGTGTAAGACCATTTAACCAGTTAACTGCGTTCGACGTGTATACACGTCAATACACATTTTTTATTTTATATTCTTAATCGTGAACAATAAAAAACACTTACCATTCGATATAAAAACTGAAGATTAAAACTCAAAACAAAAATTCCGCAGTTAACTGGTTAAATGAAAGAAATGAACTAGTTATAAACAGAAAGTTTAGAGATGTAAGAGAACTAAGTGTGAATGTGGAGCGTTTATTTTGAAAGTGATATAAGTACATTTAAAAGAGAAAATCCTGGAGAAAATGAACTAGTTATAAACAGAAAGTTTAGAGGTGTAAGAGATCTACGTGCGAATGTGGACCGTTTAAAAAATGAAATATCACATAATTTCTGATTAATTTAGTGTAACATTTTTATTTATAACTTTAAAATTTATTTTTTTTACATTCTTTTTAAAAAATGGACATACACCGCTTTCAAAATAAACGCTACGTTAAAATAACACTAAATGCAGTTCCTCCAAAAATTTATCCACACGTGGACTTTGATTGTTAAAATTACAAGAGGCAACTAAAATTACCTTGTATCCTGTTTTCAGATAACGCCTATTTAAATCATTCGTAATACATGACCAAAAAAAAAATATAGAAACGCCTTTGAAACATTTTCTCCACGAAAGTTTCACGATTCTTTCGAGTAGGCAAAAGCCAGGAGAGGGTGTCTTGATGCCAGGCGTTGGAAACGACAATCTCAGCCGTCGGAAGGAGAACCTTCGCCGCGAGCGGACGAGTCATTGCGCGGAATGCAAAGATTACAGTGCTTTGACTCTAGTTGGGTAAGCGCGGGCGCGCGGTGAGCGGAGCAAACTATTGGACGGAGCAGCTCTTTATTATTATCTTTCACTGAGCTCCGAAAGCCTTTATTAAATCTCTGAGATCTTAAGCGTTTCACCGAGCGACGAAGTTGTCTCTTTCTCACGAGTAGAAACACAGAAAAGATGAAATTCTCGAGGCCACTTTTGGTAGAATGTTTAGAAACAAATTCTCTGTGGACATTAAATCTCTGAGATCTTAAGTGTTTCATAGAGCGACGAAGTTGCCTCTTTCTCACGAATAGACATCCAGAAAAGATGAAATTCTCGAGGCCACTTTTGGTAGGATGTTTAGAAACAAATTCTCTGTGGACATTAAATCTCTGAGATCTTAAGCGTTTCATAGAGCGACGAAGTTGTCTCTTTCTCACGAGTAGACACACAGAAAAGATGAAATTCTCGAGACCAGTTTTGGTAGGACGTTTAGAAACAAATTCTCTTGGGACATGCTTCGTGGCATGTCTGCTAATCTTTCTTATCGATTTTAATCCTCCGTGAGCCTGGCGAAGTCTCAATGGTTCGACACATTTTCAAATAATTCCAAATAATTTTCATTTTCATAATTAACCTTAATATTTTCTAAAGAATGTTAACGTGATGTGTTCTCAGTAGATTCTGGGGAAAACTGATGCTTGCAGTCGGTATGCTTCAAGATTGACACTTGCATTGGCACTATATTTTATAAAAATTCTTGAAATTTTCTAAAATCTAATTTTCAACCTCTCCATCGTCCTTGTGGGGTCTCAAAGGCTCGACACATTTTCAGATAATTCCAAATAATTTTCATTTTAATAATTAACCGTAAAACTTTCTAAAAAATGTTAACACGATGCGTTCTCAGTAGATTGTGGGGAAAACTGATGCTTACAGTCGGTATACTTCAAGACTGAAACTTACATTGACATTATATTTTATAAAAATTCTTGAAATCTTCTAAAATCTAACTATTAAACTCTCAATAAGCCTGGTCGGGTTTCAAAGACCTGACCCATTTTCAAATAATTCCAAATAATTTTCATTACAATAATTAATCTTTAAATGATATACAGAAGAATTTATTTGCAATTTTATGACCGGTCTTGCTAGGCTCACCGTGTAATTTTTTCCACCAGGCTTACGAATGGTTAATGAATAAAGAGTCAGCGAAGCGAGACGAAGGCTGAAGCCAATTCAACGGAGAAACACATCCAGTGCGCGTATAGTCTCGTGCTAAACTACTGTAGCACAATCTGTCGTTCGAATTCAGGCTGTGCTTCGAATATTCATCAATTTGTTGGGGTATACGGGTTACTGGGTCGAGACAAATCACGTTCTATATGTTATAGAATATTCTTGGGCGTGTGTGCGCGCAAGCTCTCGTACATACGAGACAGGGCGTGCTTTACGTAATACGGGTCACCAGGTCGTTAGAAGTGAACGTTAGAAGGGACCACGAGTGTGGTTTGTGTGTAAGCGGGTGGAACATTGCGACAATGAGAGAGGAAGAGTGTGAGACAAAGAATAAAAATTGGAGAATGTCACGAAGATACAGACCCACGCTTGCTGAACGACAAATGATGAGTCGAAAATACACCCAATTCTGTCTTTACACGATTTTGATTTAACACGAATTAGAAAAAAATTTAATTCGAAGTAAATCGTGTTAAATCGAAAATAAGTCGTGTAAAAGGAGAATTAAATTTTTGTCTCTAATTTTTGTTAAATCCAAATTAAGTTGTGTAAAAGGAGAATTAAATTTCTGTTTCGAATTCCTGTTAAATCAAATTCGTATAAAATAAATCCTGTTAAATCAAAATTAAGTCGTGTAAATTGTTGTTTCTAATTCCTGTTAAATCGAAATTAAGTTGTGTAAAAGGAGAATTAAATTTTTGTTTCTAATTCCTGTTAAATCGAAATTAAGTCGCGTAAAAGGAGAATTAAATTTTTGTTTCTAATTCCTGTTAAATCAAATTCGAGTAAAATAAATCCCGTTAAACTAAAATTAAGTCGTGTAAAAGGTGAATTAAACTTTGATTTATAATTCCTGTTAAATCACATTCGTGTAAAAACAGAATTGTATGTAATTAAAAAAGCTGCCAGGCTCCTTTTATCGTCTCGTCTCCCTTTCTTCTTTCGTCTGTCCTTCTTTCTACACAGAGTACAGGTTTCGAGCGAAGAGAATTTTCAATCTAGATAGAAAGTAATCGTGAAACACCGGTTTCCTGATAGTGCACGCCTAAAGAACAGGATCAAGCGCGAAGTCCAAGAAAATTATATTCCACTTGGATAACGATCGTGCACGAGTAAAGAGAATTATTTCGCCGATTCTTGGCTCTTCTACCCCGTATTCGAA
This sequence comes from Tiphia femorata, assembly GCA_944319695.1. Taxonomy (NCBI): domain Eukaryota; kingdom Metazoa; phylum Arthropoda; class Insecta; order Hymenoptera; family Tiphiidae; genus Tiphia; species Tiphia femorata. The sequence goes on from OX090899.1 coordinate 9,108,763, forward strand.
ATTAATCGACATCCGAAATGGATACTGGGATATTTGTCTCGCAGGAATCGTCTCGATATATTCCAGAAATCGTATGCTTGTAATTCTCGTACGTGCCACAAGAGACTGGAAATTAGTTGCTCCACTGGGTTGGTCGATTTTCAGAATGAATTGCTGCTCGAAGAAGCCACCAGTGACAGGGTTGGCTGAGTGTCCTCACAGGCCACTGAACAAACTTAGACAGGCGTGCTCTAGAGGGTGGTCCACTTAACACAGTTCGTGTAGCTCGTGCAAAGATCACGTGCTACTTGCATATTTTTACTTCGCTCCTTTCTTCCACGAAAAATCTTAAGTCGTGGAAGAAGTTCGTCTACGTGAGAAATACGAGGAGAAAGAATTGGATTCTTCGACAACTCAAATCTTGCATTCGATTTACCAGTAAAAGTGGGCACAGTTCGCTTAAGGGGATTAGAGAGGTTTGCAATTTCAAAAATTAACTCGCGTTTAATTGTTTGTAACGAGACGTCGCATAAATATAAAGCTTTGTTATTTTACAGGGTGTTACTTACAACATTATGAAATAAGAAAATCCATTCCAAGCCATTCCCTGGTAAATAATATCGGCGTTGCAATATAATCGGGCAAAGGGTTAAATGTACGGTTTTGCCACGATTTCAATCGAACGGATGAACATTTTGGGAAGCCCAAAGACGATTTCTTATCGTTAGGCTTCCCTCTATTTATTATACCTGAAAAGTTAATAATAACAATAAAATTATGAAAATGGCGTTAAGAAAACGAAAAATTTGGTATCTTTCGACTTTATTTGTTACTATAAAATTGTAACAATATTTTATTTTAATTTGACTTCAGGTATAATAAATAGAGGGAAGCCTAACGATAAGAAATCGTCTTTGGGCTTCCCAAAATGTTCATCCGTTCGACTGAAATCGTGGCAAAACCGTACATTTAACCCTTTGCCCGATTATATTGCAACGCCGATATTATTGATCAGGGAATGGCTTGGAATGGATTTTCTTATTTTATAATGTTGTAAGTAACACCCTGTAAAATAACAAAGCTTTATATTTATGCGAGGTCTCGTTACAAACAATTTAACGCGAGTTCGTTTTTGAAATTGCAAACCTCTCTAATCCCCTTAAACGACACTTTTCTGATACTACAAATTACGCGAAAGTTGGTCAAGGTAATCGACTAGCAGCGCAACAGTTTCTCGCCATTTGTGGACACGATTATCGTCCGCAAATTTCCACGCATGACTCCTCGCATAGTTAGAAGTGATTACGTGAATGGTATTAAAGAAGGACGAACGAAATTGGTGTCCTTGTTAACAGTTGCTTGTTCTTTCGTTGGTACAATTTTGTCGTGCAGTAAGAATGTACAAGTCACTCGTGTATTGATAATGAGAAATAATACTTTGCACTGAAGGGCTTTTTCCAAAATTCCTTTCGAGTTCCAATGTTTGTCGTCTAATAAGAATGTTCAAGTTACTCGTGTATTAAGAATGAGAATTATAAATAGACCCTTTATTTGGAATTTTTGTTAAAAGTGAGATGTCACACAATTTGTCACCGTTCGGGTTGCCGCAACAAAGTAAACTGGTGATCGAGAGTGCACCTCTCGAGTCCAAAGAGTTGAATTGTAACAAAATCTCATTCAAGCGCAACATTTTCTCTACGAAAAATAAGTCGGAGGTAAGGTCCTTCGTATGAAGAGAAAACAAAGTTAATTTAACTACCCACCACAAAGTAATCTTCGAGTGGCTCGAGCTCAGTCAACAGGTCACCCGTCGTCCTTCTTCAAATCTGAAGGCCTACTAGTTGTTCCTCTCTTCTAATTGTAATTTTATGCCGCACTGAGAGAAAGAAATCGTTGGGTTTACTATAATCTCACTATATTTTATAGTTAAATGTGGCGTCAAACATATTTTTATAGTTCACTTAACCATACAAAATACAGTACAATGAACAATTCATACAAATGGTTATATTATTAACACTATTCCTACCGACCGGTCAAATGACCATTTTTAACATTTCAATTAAAATTTCTTATATACAACGTAATTGCATCGCCTTTAAATTTCACAACTCTTTCTAATATATACGTATTCATTTTTCAATATTTTAGGAAATTTTAGGAAATTTAAAGGTCATGCAATCACGTTGTATATAGGAAATTCTAAAGGAATAGTGTTAACCATTAGCTTTGTTCTTGCTACCATATGTATAGTAAAACGTGCTATGTGAATATAGTTAGTTCTATCACTATGAATGAAATATTCTGATAATATTAATTATATAAAATAATTACTTTTCTTACCATTATATATTTCCAACCATACTATATTTTTAGTTGAAATAACCATAATTTTGGATAAAAAAATAATATAATTCCTTATACTATAACTCTATCGTAATTATTACCGACATTATGGTAACATTCACCATAAATATGATAATTCCAACTATAATTTTGTTACTATGTCATTATAGTTAGATGTATCATATACTTTTCTGTCAGTGTAGAATAGAATAGAATTGATTCGATAGGGAGAAAGAGAGAGAGAGGGAGTGGAAAAATGAACGAATAAATAAATAAAGAAGAAAGAACAGATTGTTGAAAGGAATCGAATAGAACTGATTCGACAGGAAGATAGAGAGGGAATGGAAAAATAAAGAACTAAACGTAAGAACTATCATTTTGTTACTATGCCATTATGGTTAGATATGGAACGTTTATTTTGAAAGTGATGTAAGTCCATTTTTTAAGAAAAATGAGATATCACATAATTTGTGATTAATTTAGTGTAAACTTTATATTTACAACTAGTTATTTTTTTTTTGTTTAAATGGACTTACACCAGTTTCAAAATAAACGGTCCATACATCATATACTTTTCTCTCAGTGCGGCAATTCGACGCGCACAAACCTGTAAATCCATTGTGCTGCTCGAGCTCTAGTAGAGTACGTTGGATCGTGAAACGAAAATACGGAAGTTTCATTCCCACCGGAACGTAGTCGACATTGAGTAGCGACTTCCGGGATTGGTAGCGCCATCGTAACACTAGATGGACGACCGGTGCCTTGGCTGGTCTCGAGCCAGAGATAACGAAGTTTTGCATTCCATCTGCGTGATAACGCTCGGTTGCGTTCGAGTTCGAAGGAAAAAAGTTCCTTAGAGGTGTACGAGTGACCAATGTGCTTGCGATGGTCAGAAAGTTTCTTCGTGTAAACTGTAAGAAACTACTGGAACCAATTTCGTTAGAAGCATAAGGATGTCATTGACCCACACAAGATTTTTCAGTGACTACGCGTGGATTTTTCGAAACTTGTTTTTTGTATTATAAAAGAGAGGATAGATGATTGGAAATGTTTAAGAAATGAAGTGTATATGTTTAGAGGATTTTTGAAGAGGAAAAGTGAGAACCAAAGGAAAGATCTGTGTGAACCTTTTAACCCACTTCTCAAAAATACTGACTAGAACGAGTGTTCTAACATTTTTCGGGAATGCAATTATTCAGATGAATAATCCAATGAAAAACTGGGTCATTCCTCTCAACAATTGCATTCTAGAAATATGTTATAAGACTCCTTCTAGGTGGATCCACATCCTTACACTTCTAATGAAATTGGTTCCAGTAGTTTCCTACAGTTTATTACAATTATTGCAATGAATAATTCACTTTTTCATTGGTTTATTCCTCTCAATAATTGCATTCTGGAAAAATGTGATAGACTCCCTTCTACGTGCAACTCACATCCTTACATTTCTAATAAAATTGTTTCCAGTAATTTCCTACAGTTTATTACAATCATTTCGAAGAATAATCCAGTTTTCCATTGGATTATTCCTCTCCACAATTGCATTCTAGAAAAACATTCTAACGAGGCACCGGGACCAACTTGCTTAGTGAACCTCTATCGAACCTCTCGTCCGAGATGTTGCATGGAAAAATGAATCAAGGCCCTCACGCGAAACACTAATACATCAATCGTCACAATGGAGAAGTAAGTGATCCGATCGATATTATGGAGAAGAAAAAATAATCCAATGAAAAAACAATCGGATGAAAAAACAATCCAATGAAAAAATAATAAAGGGCGAATCGTGACGGTTGGCATGCGATTCTTCGAGATAAGATATGATACTCCACCGATGTATCTCGCATGACGGTAAGATGCGCCGACGTGATGCGCCCGCTTCGTTCCGTTGAAGTCCATTAAACGAGGGATCCAAGGTACGCGAGATTACGTAACGTCATCGTGAAGAACATGACGCACTTCAATTTGTCATTTTTAATGTACCACGACCTTATGTCGTCCTTTGAAAGTCACACAATTAAATCGTTTTCCCTACGATCTTCCTTAGAATATTAAATTTTCCTTTTAATCAATTCTCGTCCATCCAAGGGTGAAGCGAACGAAAAATTTCATTCGCGAATGAAACAATTAGGCTCACTTGTACCGGTTGATCTCAATTTCGAATCTGTGGCATATGCGTTTCACCTGGAAAATTACGGGCCTTTTATTTCCTCTTGCGCAACCACCGACGCCAATGGCTAATTACACGAAGCTCGCTTGAAAATTGCGGATGCCAAGTTATTAGTACTAATGGACACGCGTGGGTGACACCACCTGAGAATTATTTTCAAAGGCCATTCTTCATTTTGAGGATAGTAAAGAATTATTATGAGACTTTGGATTTTTTGAAATGTTGCGTGTGAAAGATAATTGCGTTTGTATCTTGTGTTACGAGGTTTCTCGACCCGAGACTTACCACTTTATAATGTTTCAAAGGTGTAACCTGATACAGTCTGGTTTCGTACTCGTGTATACCAGAATCAAGTGGCTAGGATTAAACGTTATTCGGAACGTAGAACCTGACACCGAAGACAGTGTACATTTATTTCTCGATTTACACTGGATTTACTTTGTTTGTGTGTATGAGAGAACATAACATATGCACGCAACCACAAAACAGTTTGGAGCCTTAAAATACCGCGATACTAGTGAAAAACAGGATTTTTCTTCTTGCTATTCGCCGTTATTAAAAATTCATGATTGAATATCTCAGCATCTAAAACAGCTAGCAAGATGTTTGAAGATGCGTTTTAAAGGTTCGGGTTTCTACTTTCTGAAATTCTATGTCACAATTGTGTGCGACATTCTTGTTCAAAATGGTAGTTGATAAAGCAAAAATATGCAAAATTGCAAAATTATCGTCCGAGTTTTTGACGACTCTAAGCAAAGTCAAGAGTCGCAGCTCAATGAGATAGATTGCATGTAATAGTGCAAAGTTTCCTCTTTAAAATAATTCGTGGAAGATTCCAGTATGATGATTTTTGGCTGAATGATTCGCATTAGAAGCAAAAGGTTCCCTTTTTCTTCAAACGCGAATAACTCCGCAAAAAATCATCATATTGGAACGTTTGACAAACCATTTTAAAGAGGAAACTCCGCGCTATCACACGCTTTCTATTCTATTCCATTATGGCACTCGACTCTCGTTATGTCTCATTACAAAGTTGATCAATATTTATTAATTTTGCATGTTCTCCTTTTGTCGTCAGCAATTTTCAGTAAATCTATTTCGCTACATTGAAATAAACCGTTTCTTAAACTCAAGGTTTCAAGCTTTCTCAGCATTTTTGAATCATATTTATAGCTTCATTATTTACGAAGTTATCGCCATTTGAAGTTCAGTGATTTTCCAAAATTTTAAATGTATCGCCTTTTTTCACCCTGAGTGCATCATTATTTTTATTACCAACCAATAAATATGAAGTTTTAAAAAGTTCCGAATAAAAAACACAACGATGTATACCTTTCTGCTGCTAAAAATTCACTGCCCAAAATCACATGAACAAAAAGTTGAATTCTACATTAAAAATGGAGAATCCCCATTTTTATATTGGACCAAATAGTATTCACAATAGCATAGAACTAAAAAAATAACTAGAAATATAAACACCAACATTATCAAATGATCGAAATTAAAAAAACAACCACAGAAATGACAAAAATTTAAAAGTCGTGCAAAAGTGAACTCGTGTAAATCGAGGAATAGGTGTACTCGATAGCCAACACGAACGAAGTAAAAAGCTTGCGTCGGTAACACCGTGCACCTAATGGAAATTAATTATAACAAGCGCGCTCGGTTATTATAATCACTTAACCATCGGGTACCGGCTTATTTTTCCTGTACTGTTATTTTCAGCATCAGCCGACGATAGGCTCTCAATTAGACGATAATTGAGCTAACCGAGAGAATAAAGACACTCGGACTTTGGACGTTGGCAAAAGGCTCGAATTATATCGTCAATCGCGACAACTCCATTTCCACTATCGTGTCGCACATTTTTCCGCGCAGCATTTGGGAAAACACGTGTGCAAGTGACACCGACAGACTTCGCAGGTGTCGTTGATTATCCACGTATGACGAGTGTTTAACGTTTCCTTTACGACAACAATTCTATGGACCCAACGATCACATTCCAAGATTGTTATGTCATTGGTTAAACGTCACTTGTTCCATTGATACATTTTCGAAAATAAAAATCAATCTCTCACCTGGAGAATTTCCCTCTTCGTTAGTACTGGAAGGGGTAAATGGAAAATACAAAATAATTTGGAATACAACACTTTTTTTTATCAATGTGCCTTGAAACATAGAAACGAAGGAGAAATTTAATTATCCAAGACTGATCTGTTTAAGATCGACCAGATACTAGTGTTCAAATCTATCCTGAGAAATAGATATCTCGTAGAATTTCGCAAGCCAAGTACGCGAAACAGACGCGATTCGACACGGCGATAAATCAATTCCGAATACCCCATGACTCATCTCAATCGCGACACTCGTACCTGCCACAAATAATCTGAGCATGCATTCTACGCTAATTGTAAGTCACGGCCGCCTTCAATTTTCGCACGCGAGCCGTCTGTTTTGACGCGCTAATTTGAGCAGGGTCGCATGTTAACACTATCCCTACCACCACCGATCAAACGACCGTTTATAAAATTTCGATCAGAATTACACAAATATAAATAATTACACATACAGAAAAATCTATTACACGTACATTTTAGAAAAAGTGAACTTTAAAAACAATGCAATCACGTTGCAAATAATAAATTCTAATCTAAATTTCAAAACCGATCACGTGACCGGACACGATACAAATACTATTAACGACATTATAGATGTATCTCGCCCGACACAAGAAGCACAACTGTACTTTTTTAATTCTATCCCAGCTAGAATTCAATTTCCCCTCGTCCTCTACTGCAACAAAACCCGCGTATGCTAACAAGACCGTTAGAAAAAGCCGAGGTGATTGAAACAGTCGAGGCGGCGAGGGAGCTCGTCCCTGATTGGCTCTTACGTATGAGAGGCGCCTCCTCATTGGTCACTTACGAATCCAAACATAAGATCGTACTCACCGCTGATGAGAGACTCGAGATTGCCGTGGCTCGGGCTCATGAGATTTCTTGGCACCGGTACCCGTGCCACCAGACACTTAATAGCCAACCGCCACCTGCTCGCTTCTCTGAGATTGTCCTCGTATTTATCGAAGCTACGAAACCGTAGTGTAATAGTCGTACGCTCCCGCCTTCTCGAGCCATTGATGCGCGCCTTCTTGAGGGTGTACGCGTAGATGTAGAGATAGGCCGACGTGTCGAGCTCGTCGAAAGGCTGTAGGGGCTCGATCGACTCGACCAGTCTCAATTGGGACTTGGATGTGCCGGGACGGCAAGCGCAGCTTCCCGCGCTTCTACGCTTAGAGCGCATGCACCTGCATCCGATAATGTCGTTCACCGAGATAGTCTCGATTTTCGTAGCACCGTTGCTATCCTTCTGCAGACTAAGGCCCCTTTCCATAAGTCTCACCTTGTAGTACGTGTTCTTCTTCGACGTCACGTAAAACGTCTCCTCGAGAACCGAACTCGTATTATTCACCTGTCCGTCCTCCTCCATTCTGCGAGATTACACCGTAAGACACTTCTCTTTTATTTAGTTACGACTCGTTGATCCAAGGATGGACGATGTCCGATGATTCATAATTCCTCCACGGATTGTCATCTGTTCGCGGATCAAACACGATCGAGAGGACTCTTAGGCGTCTCTTGTTTTTACTCCGATTCACTCTCACTTTGTGTCACTCGCGAATTATTACGAGGGATTATTCAGGATTGTTTCGAGTCGGGGTGGTGGAGAGACGGGCGTTGCTGCTTTTGAAATCGTCGATTCAATGGGATATAACGGTCGGACCCTTATTCAGATTTATCTTCGTTGCACGCCAATGTCGACCGTTCCATTTCAGTTCATGGGAGAGGAAAAGCTCGCCCGGTTAACTCGTTCGAGCACGTGCGTGGTCGATTGAGCACAATCGCGCCGAATCGGCTTCTCCTCTCGCGACTCGTATAGTCCGACGATGATAATGTCCACGATACGCGATCAAGGCATGTTCGATCAACACTGATGGGGCACTCTCGGCTCGCAGAGTACACAAACGGTCGGCTTAGACTCGGAGAAGACTAACCTTGGCTAAGCAATAAACGCACCGCACCATACCACGGTCGGTTTGCGCACCTGTTCGCGCTTACTACTGACCCTTACAGAGCGAGTCTTCATCTCGTGTGCTGCTTATACCGTAACGGACGGTCATATGAAAACTGCTGATACCAGTCTGAGGTGTCCTCTGTGCCATACGGACGAATTACAGTATTGATAATGGCGCTTAAATGGTAAAGACGATGTTCTACTTTTACCATGATTTAGGATATCTTCGTATACTTCGTAAATATAAATTTGTGGATTACTTACGATTTTTGTTTAATGAATTGTTGGATTATTTATCGGTTAAAGTCGATGGTAAGAATTATTTGCGAAATGTGAGGGACGTTTTTTTGAATTTTCCCGCGGAATGTGTGTTATGACGTCATGACTGGTGTTTCTTTTATGGTATTGAAGATAATTTTCAAATACGTCGATGCACGTGGTCCGAGTGTGTTGTTGGTTTGTTCCTTTGTTTTGTTTTAATAGATTGATCAGTGATTTGGTTAATTGTTTTTGACTTTCGTCTACTTTCTGTTTTTACCGATTATATTCTCCGGGGATGTATGATTGGCGATGTCAGTGCCATCTACGATTTCCGGTTGCTTTCGGCCTATGGTCCACGATAGCCGCCGTGGTTTCTTTTCCGGTTTGTCAAAATGGTAAGGAAGTGTGAGGATTTTAGTGCATTACGAAAATCGTGTTACATTTGATACACGTGCGATAATCGTAACGAAGTGCAATCTTTTCTGGAGTTCCAATTAAATACAGCTAATCAAACATGTGGTATTTTTTCTCCAGGGTATCGACATCAATCATAAACACGACAGAAAGGTTCGGCGTACAGAACCTAAATCCCAGGATGTGTACTTGCGTTTACTCGTCAAGGTAAGTGGCATATGTTTAGAGAACAATTTACTGTATCAAAAATCGTCCACTATTTGTTCTTTTTTCTGTTGACCTGTAATTATGTTGCACAAAAACAACAAATTGCTCGTGTTGTCAACATAGTTAGGTTATGGTAGTTAAATGTTTATTACAACTGCTTAACCAATATTGCTGTGAGTCATAGTTACCTGTAGAATGGAATTTACTTTTCCTTGTGCAATGTATGTATAAATTATAAAACTTTCCAACAAATTTGTATAATGTATAGTTCTGTGAAATTTTAAGTAACGCGAACCGCACTCTGTGTCAGTTATCATGAAGACTGGTCCAATTTGAACGTTCGCTAGAGAAATATTTGTCAGCTTTCCTATTCCAGCTTTTGTAATACTGTGCAAAAGATGATTATTCAAGCTGATACATGGATATCCATTACACGCGTTTGTCTATAAGATTTGGCAAATGTACCTTTGTCTTTTTTAGCTGTACCGTTTCTTGGCCAGACGTACAAACGCAAAATTCAATAAGATAATTTTGAAGCGTCTGTTTATGAGCAAAATCAATCGTCCACCTATCTCTTTGGCTCGTATCACCAGGTTTATGAAGAAGCCTGGCCGTGAGAATGCCATTGCAGTAGTCGTTGGAACCGTAACTGACGATGCTAGGATTTTTGAAGTTCCTAAGTTAACGGTAATTTTATTCCCTTCGATTTAAACTACAAAGTGACTTTCGTTCTTGTATAAATCTCTAAAGTATCTGTAATATTCGTAGGTATGTGCTCTACGTATAACTGAGAAAGCCAGAGGACGTATTTTGAAAGCTGGAGGTGAGATTATCACGTTCGATCAGTTGGCCCTCCGGGCACCAACTGGAAAGCGTACGGTGCTAATGCAAGGTCGCCGTAATGCACGTGAGGCTGTGAAACACTTCGGTCCAGCTCCGGGTGTTCCACACTCTCATACTAAACCATTGGTACGCTCAAAGGGCAGGAAATTTGAAAGAGCCAGAGGTCGCAGACGCAGCTGCGGTTATAAGAAATAATCTGGATATATTCGCCACGTTTATTGTACCATTAAACTCATTGTGCAACACACGATTCCACGTTTTGCTTCTTCTTTTTTTTTTTTTCTACATTCTTTTATGTAGCAGGGTGAGGTGAATGGAAAGTAAATGTAGGCTTTATAATCACATGCGCATTTCTGTTTGTCCTTTTTTTAAATCCTTCAACATTTAAGCCTAACTTCTGCACTTAACTGTGTATACCTTTTCGATATTCCACGATAGTCTTCTGTTCTTACTTTTTCTCCGATGATTGGGTCTAGCAATGCAGATATTTTATTTAGTCGGTGAACTAGTCAGAGTTTGAATATTCAAAAATGCATTCCTCATTTACCTGGTCTGCTGTATTTCCATCAGCTTCAGCATTCTCTTCCACGTCTTCCGGTTTTTCTTCATCATCCGATTGCACATCGTCCGTGGTAGTGACATCTGGAAAATACAGTTTCACTTCCTCTACTGCCTTTTCAGGATTCTCACTCACATGGAAAGGCCCTATGCCAGCGAAACCTAAGAACGCCTCGCACTCCACTTTTTTCACAGCACAAATGAAGACTTCGTAACTGCGAATACAAGTACATTTCAAAATCATGATTACCTCACATGCGGATCTACATATTTACCCTGTTTTCTCCTCCGCACTCTCTTCAAATTCATTTATATCAGTCCATATCATCTTCGACTCGGGTGGTTTATCACAATCAAAAATACCAAACTGCACCACCTCGTCCCTGAACATATCCAGAACCATCTTCAAATCATTCTTCTTCGTATTGTCGTATTTAAACAAAATCACAGGAGCTTTGGAAGTTTTGTCTTCGTACTAAAAAAGAAAAAAGAAAAAATATTGTTTGATCAATCCACGTAGAATTTGAGTATAAAATTCAAAAGGTATACTCACAGGATACGTGGTCGTAAGATAGGCGCTAAAAACCGATCTATACACGTGAGCCTTATTAATCTCATCTGGTGGGGTCCATATCACTGGAAAAACATTGTTTTCTTTCTCAGGCGGTATCAAAGCCGGCCGATGTCTTCCAGCATAACTACACAAATAGAATTTTAATCGTGTACCACCTCATCGTAAATTCAATCTGCAATCTGGCATCAACAAGCCTGCAATCACCAAGAAGTAAACAACTTGCCAGTCTTCGGACGGTGGTTCTTCGGGTGGCAAGAGTACCGGTTCACCGAACAACAGGCTCAACAAATATTTATGAACGTCCATATCTGTGTTACCATTAGAAAGCTTCAGACGCATCAGCATGCATTTTCCATCCAACAATAATTGCTTGGCATTCTCAGTGAGCACGTAATCGCTCTGAAACGTTTAACAATTGGACAAACTCTGAACAATGTTCTATACCAGAGGAGATAAGGTGGAATTGTTCAAGTGTATCTACCGCTTGAAACAATTTCTCCAGGACATCCTCTTTAAGGCGCTTTCGCATTTCCTGAGCGACCTCGTATTTGCCCGGTAATATCTCCTCGATAAGTTCGACGTAGGGTGGACTGCATTTTTTATCTCTTCTTCGACCTTCCTCGTCTTTAAATACCCAAGGGTAAAGTAAGACACAGGTCTCATCGATTAAGGACGTGGTCAAGTGTTGCATCTCCGCCTCGTACCTCGCCTTCGTCTCGGCCTCTACGAAAGAGCGTAAACTCCAATTTAATCCTTTCAGGGTGTATCACATATGATACAACGCGCTCTCTTCACTTTTTCCGATACATTTCGATCAATGAGAAGGTAGAGCCTAAATAATTTGTACACTAGTTTTACCTTGAAATATTCAATTTAAATCTTAAAACTAAATTCGAATGAAAAAGAAAACGTAAAAATTAAAAAAATTATAGAAAAGATCATACTTATCATCTTCTAGAATTGAACAATTTGACTTTCTAAGCCTTCAAACCATTTGATGAACATGTGTTAATAGTTTTTATGCGGAAGGAAATCATTTTGCAAATGTTGCAAGCAAGTAAAGCTCGAAAAACGGCTGTTTTTGTGAAAACAATTGGCCCACGATCGGAAACAAAGGTATTCGTCTACAGATCAATTTTTTTTTAGTTCTTTAGGTATTCTTTGATAACGTATAATTTTTACAGTATCTTTTTTTAAGTTCAGTTTTTCGAGAAATAGAGAGAAAAATTTGGGATGAAATGGTCATGCGTTAATTTTTATAATTCAGCTAAAAAAAATCTATATTCTGGGGTTTTTCATATCGCTGACCACGATATTGGTGTAAAATAAAATTCCATCTAGTATTATTCGTAAAATAATACAAATGCACAAAAAATTTAAAAAAAACTGTAAAAAGAATAAGAAGTTACAAAAAAAAACAGAAAAGTGTAAAATACAAAAAAAAACTCAAATGGAGCTAGAATCCCAGGTGCACGCCGTTAGCTCTGGGTCACGCTAAGAAGGTAACTGGCGTATTTTGTGAATAAACATAAAGATAATTTCAACGAAATCCGTTTGGAAGAAACACTCGATTATTAAATAACGAATTTTACAATTGGCAGGCCTGAAATCAAAATTTTGACTCCAAAATCGTAATCAGCATCCCCAAAAACCCCTTCATGCCAAATTTGATTGAAATCCGTCCACTAGATTTAATGCGTCCCTGAAAGGGTTAATAAGTAACACTCATCGACAATCGATAAGGATGGAAAATATTTCTGGATGCAAAACACATCCAGGAAAAATAATAATTAATTAACCTTTCCGTGCCCTTTTCGCAGTTTCTTTTGCTATTCTTGCTTCCTCCGCGATATTCAAACGGATCTGCTCCTCGGGGCTCCTCTCGAACACCTCCAGAGAAAATCTACGAATTAGAAGCCAATCATTATTTTCCACGATATTGGAGGATGTTACTGATTTTTTTTTATTAGTGAAAACTTACTCGTGCTCTTCTCCGTTCTGCACCCTCTCAAGTTCCGTCGTCAGGACCTTCACGAATTGAGGACAAAAGGCACCGAACATCAGATTTATCATTCGACCGTCCTACACGAACGACAAATAATTGCGTTATTATTAATATATATGAATCTACCAGGTGGTTTGTTGTATTCGTATTTACATGAATGAACATCCATGTTGGTTCGCTTTTTCCTTGGAACCTCTCGAGGTCCTTGATGTAGTCACACTTGGCCTGAAGAGAATTCAAGATCAAAGTTATTATCGGATTTGAAATAAAAGTGACGAGACTTTGAAGAGAGCAGCTTTTTAAGCTGATGAAAAAATGTTCTCGTGCCACCAGCTGAGATTGGTTGGCTTATGCAAAAATTTCTGGTCCGTACCGTTGCGTAACTCAAAGCGTCTCCACCGATTTCCATCTTGATCTTCTTCAAAATACTCGTCATACCAGTGCACGGGCCACTCCACTCAGAATATACGTCCACAACTGAAGAAATTCAATGAGGATCCAAGGTGAATATATTTGGCCTAGCATCGATATTTAATTGTAAAGATAATTCAATCGACCATCAGACCTAACAAACCCTTTTTGTCCAGGAGCTTCGACCACTCTTCGTCACTGGAGACTTCAGTTTGCAGAGCCGCAGGTATAGACTTCTTGGCCATCTTCCTCCTGGACGTCTTTTGAGCACCCTAAAGAAGAAGAAAATATTGATAATTTAACAAGCGGACCATGAAGTGAACGCATCTTCCCAAAGAAAAACACTTCGTTTCAATATGGAGTTTCCAGTAAAGAGCTAACTTTGTCAGCAAGTAAATAAAAATCGCGATCCACGTGGAAGGAATAAGTATAAGAGGATGAGAAAACTGGAAGGATTAAATTGAGAAGGCAAGATTTCATTCATTCTGGAAGTACAGACCGGTTGCATCTATGTTTCACAAGAATTTCTCTCTAACACTAGAACTACCAATTTTTTTTTTTCATACGGAAACTTCTTTTCTTGCCTATTCATATTGACAGAGTAAGTGCTTATTTTATCACTAAAACTACCAATCTTTTTTTTCATACAAAAACTTTTCTTCACCACTCATTTCAACAATCGTGGTAGTTCTAATGTTAAAGAGAAGTGATTCTATGTGGAAGAGACATCGTCGTAAATACCCTCCTCCTGGACATCATGACGACGAACTTTCGTGGACTCTCTTCTGATCTAAGTAAAAACAAAAGGATGAACGTTTTGGCTCGAGCACCGCGCTAATTGCCGAGAAGCACCACCGTGTATTATCGACCAGAGACCCGTAGACGGGCCAATCTGTCCCCAAGTAGGCACGGAGAAGTACTGTGAGATTCCATTCGCGGTTTTACCAGTTGGTTACCACATTTATCGTCGAGGCGTGCTTCCGACCTAGGGTTCTACAGGGTGAGCGGGGACGTCGGTGACATCGAGGAGGACACGCGAGCCAGCCTGATGGATAAAAGGCAGCAGCCACTCGTCACTGTGCAGGGGTATACACGCACGGAGGAGGGTAATTACGGTGCAAGGAAGGACGGTGGTAGCGAGAAGAGCACGAGGAGACCCGCTTCTTCTCCTCCTTCTCTCCTTATCCTCGTCATGCCATCCACTGTTAGCAAGTAAACGATGAAAGGAACCGTCCCCGGTCATCCAGAAGATTTATCGTCCGTCGAGGAGCCTATCATTACTTGCGTTTTAGCATTTTCCTACCCGCTCCATCGTGGGCCCGCGTATCAGATTTATCGAACTACCGTGTTTTAAGCGTCCACGATGGCTCGGCTTGTACCTCAGGTTGGGGAGAGACGGGGAGAGACGAGGAGAGATGAGGAGAGACAGGGAGAGACGAGGAGAGACAGGAGAGACGAGGAAAAACAGGGAGAGACGAGGAGAGACAGGGAGAGACGAGGAGAGACAGAGAGAGACGAGGAAAGACAGGGAGAGACAGGTAGAGATAGGGAGAGACGAGGAATGAATGAATGAATGAATGAAGTTTATTAACTTTCTCAGCTATTTGTGAGGAGAGACAGGGAGAGACGAGGAGAGACATGGAAAGACGAGGAGAGACAGGTAGAGACGAGAAGAGACAGGGAGAGACGAGGAGAGACGAGGAGAGACGAGGAGAGACAGGGAGAGACGAGGAGAGACGAGGAGAGACGAGGAGAGACAGCGAAAGACGAGGAGACACGAGGAGAGACAGGGAGAGACAGGTAGAGATAGGGAGAGACGAGGAGAGACGAGGAATGAATGAATGAATTAAGTTTATTAGCTTTCTCAGCTATTTGTGAGGAGAGACGAGGACAGACAGGGAGAGACAGTGAAAGACGAGGAGAGACGAGGAGAGACAGGTAGTGACGAGGAGAGACGAGGAGAGACAGGGAGAGCCGAGGATGTTCCGTTCCGGGTACATCCGGCACGTTGCATTATACAAATTAATTTACGAGACGTATATCGGTGTCTCGCTGTTCCTGGATCGGATAGCTTTGCCCCCACTGTCGAAATTGAAACGTCAGTCATCGGGCTCTCCACCGGTTCTCTTCATTTTCTTCTGCATTCGTTCGAGAAGGAATTTCTTTTTATGTTGAAAACGCGATGCTCTTTCTTCGTCTTGCACAGGCTCGAGACATTTCTGATGATTTGGTTTGGTGAATTTACGTTTTTTTTTTTTCTATATGTATTCGTGGTTCTTCTGATATGTGTGACATTTTAGGAAATTGCCATTTAGGGGAGACCAATGTCGGCTTGTTGTCCCATTGATGGAAGGATCAAGGTTTATGCCAGTGGAAAGGGAGAACCGGCCGATAACGTGATGATTAATGACTGTAACATTAAATATTTATTGACCAAACATTCCGATGCCGGACCACCGTCTGTTAATGGTGATCTTCATTCATTAATTCGGCAGGTTAACGAGTTTACCGGTTTCACAGCATGCGCACGGTGTAGACTTATGAAGAATTCTTTCGTCGCGTATAAGAGACTTCTCGGCGAAACGAATAATTAAAACCCAAAGGCTTGTGGTTAATTAAGTAAGAAACGTGATATTTTAGGAGCTTCTGATTTTAGAGGATCCTCGGATGATCAAGGTACCATAAACTCCTACAAGTTTGAACACATTTTTTTATTTTAGTTTGCATAAGTACCTACCAAAGAAATATCCATTTTATTTCATCATTTTCAAAGAAAGAAATATTTCATATCTGTTCTTATACTCGTTTCATTAATCTTTTCTTTTTTTCTGCGATATCAAAGATATTTAAAAAAATCTTCATTGTATTCGAAGTTGCCTCTGAGTAGATCTATCTATCTTCATACTCAATAAATAGTACTAGTGTTCAAATTTGGGTATCTAAGTCCCAACTTTGAACATCGATTAAAAAAATAAATACCTAAACTTGATGTTCATTTAAAAAAATTTGGTCATTCTCTTGTATAATCTTGATATGTGCCTCTACAATGTACACTTTCTTTTTTTTGCAAGAAACAATGCTGTTAGCTACATTGCAAAAATACTTTTGAAAATGTTCAGAGTTGTAAGAGCTTTATGGTACACCTTGCACATCCCAGGAAGAATCCGCAGGTTCGAAGAACATTACGAGGGTCATTGGAATCGAGGCACTATCCCCTCGTCCAGATACGGCGAAATCTTCAGATAAACCGAAGGGTGGTGTGGAATTTTTTTTTGCGGGTCAGTCCGATATATCGCGCGAGCCGACACCTCGGGTTACCCAAATCGGATCCAATATCAATTCCCGTCAAATCAAACCTGGCCTCAGTTTCAATTACGCGTGCACCCCTATAAAACCCGTCCCACACATTGGCCCCAACTTACAGGGCCAGGCGTGCGATCGCACGACTATCTGCTGGCACGTGACGTACAACGTTTTTGGACATAAGTCCTTGTAATCGTGCAGCACAGCTCGACGTAGCTGGACGCATTCCGTGCTGAATTTTTATGGCTGTCATTTGCAAGACAGTGTAACTACGTTATGAAATATCGATCCGATTCGTAACCGTTGGCCACATCTGCTGCAAATCGACGTTATAAAGCATTGACCATCAACGTGACGGTGAATTTTTAATTGAGCCTCGTGTCTTCTGCGAGGTTTAGATATGTTTAAGGTGAGTCGGAGTAAGTGCGCTGTCGAGACGAAATTTTCTAAAGTATGCTTTTTTCTATTTTTTTATCTTTTCTTTAAATTAGTATATAATAGTAAGGTGAGATGAGGAGAGTGTTTTCTCTCCATCCACGAGCTTCGAAATTTTTATGCGAAATAGAAACTTTGGCAACGTGACTTTCAACTGTACTTTATAGATGCGTAAGGTCATTTGAAAAAAATAAATAATAGAAAAAACCATACGTTAGAAACAGATTTTAGAACAGGCTGAGATAAAATTTTAGCACAAGCAACAAATGTTGGCGAATCGACGACCATTAATGTAGAAGTTAGGAAGCTTTTGATAGCATTGAAGACGGGGATAAAAAGTATCTTAAACAGCGCATTAATCTTTTTCACTTTTCACGAAAATGCAAAAAAAGAGAAAAAGATCGAATTCACTTCAAAATCGATACAAAAAATCGATTTGTCTAATAGAAAAAACCGATTCAAAATCGAACATCCCTAATTTATAGAAGGGATGATGGATGTGTTAATTATTGCAATATCTTCTGTTTCGAGTGTTTCCTTCGGTGATCCGAGAACGAATTAGAAAATTCATGAATTTTTCAGGAGGATCCTTAATTTTGTGTTGCAAACTGAGTAGAATGATGAAAGTGAAACCTCTGGTACAGTATACGCACAACGTGGAATTCGAGACGTCGATCCACTTGCTGTGGAACGATTTCAAAAATGATTGTGCGAAATTGACGTTTCCTTCTTTCCTAGGTAAATATCGTATTGTATTATTACGAGTGTATTCCGTTGTGATTTTTAAATGAAACAATGTTTTAACCCGTACTCACCGTTTCTGATCGGGATAATAATTATAATATTTATTTACTGGTTGCTAAGGGTTACCGGGTAACGATTCAGGTTCTCGTCCACATTACGTGAAGATAATTGTCCTGCTTCAGAAATAGTTTCGTAATTAGGGACATATTTCCTGAAATACGAGTTGTGCCTTTTCTCTGTAAAAGGACGCACAAATGGCTACATTCGATAATTGGACTTCTCAAGTCTATTACAGATGTACACTTGTATTCTTCGAGATTAATTTTTATCATGGATATCTGTGTTATTGAGAATATTTACATATCTTGTGGATTAAAATTTAACGGCTTAACTAAAAGTGTGTAACATCTACGACTCCAGTAATTGTTGTCCTTTCTCCTTTAATTGTGCATCTCGCTGTCTCTGTTCCTTCTCAGCTTTTTCTCTCTTCAATGTCTCGTGCCTTTCCACTGCATAATCCATATGTCCAACGTACTCTATAATCTGCGCCTGTCGAGTGCATGTTATACGAATTAAAAAATGCAGGTAAGTTGTAATATAAAATAAAATGAGGTTTCTATGCGTACAGCATATTCGCGTTGCCTATTCATTCGCTCCGTCTGTCTTACTCCAAGTGGGGTAGGTCTGTTGTCTTTAAATGAATAATCCGGCAGATTAGTCAATGGTCCATATCCATTAGGATTCTGCGTTAACCCTTTCCTGGAAAGAATTTCATTAATAAATTATGTTGTACTGCAATATTTTGGTAACCTTACTTTCTTCTCCAATCCTGATTCAAGTGTCTTGCGGATGACGCGTGAAACCCACGAAGCAGGATATTAAATTCTAGAACACAAAATATATATTATTACTGTATGACTGATAATGTTTATATTTGTGAATATAAATATAATGCATATTAAATGATGTTTACTCAATTACTTTCGAGGTTATTCCGCAAAATATATTCTATTTCTACTCGTAAATAAATAAATAAACTGTATCCTTAAAAATACCTTTTTCTAGAATCATTATAAAACTAATTTACATTTTTATGTAAATTTTATATTTGAAAAATGTAGAAAACAATTTGTATACAGACTTGTACAATGTGCAGCGGAAATGGAGATCGCCGGTAATACCATGTTTAGAATGGGTGAGAATTGTTAATCAGTAATTATAGTAATACTACTGTTTGTTTATAATACATCAAACGTAAACAAATATTCCCTACAGCACGTTCCTTTCGGTACATTAATCTTTGAAGTTGAATGTCGAGAAGCGTGCTCAGTGCTCGTTTAACACGTTCACTGCTTTAGTACTTCTGATACCCACCAGATGGTGCACTATGGCCCTATCCAAACATGGCTAGAATAGCGCGAAATTCAAATCTGAGACTTTCTTTCACAATACAATTTATACAATCTAAATTCCACAGTTGAATTTAATGCAATTCTAATTCCTCGACACAACTATCCTTGCCAAAAGATCAACCCTAATCACTACAAACTAAAAAAAAAAAATTTCTTCCACAAACACACGACGTATGTATAATAATTTTAACGCAAAAACAATCTCCACCCTACAGTGACCTCTTACCAAAGAAAAATATTTCCTACCTCGCTCTAAATTTTCTATACACAAACCTATAAAAATTGATATCCAAAAAAATCTCCATCCTACACTAACCTCTTACCAAAAATATTTCCTACCTCGCTCCAAATTTCCTATACACAAACCTACACAATTTTACATCCAAAAAAATCGTCACAGAAGTCGAAAAAAAATCCCTTAGCTCCGTGGGCTCTCATAGTCCAACTCTGACCAAAGCACGAAAAAAAAAAAAAATAATAAAAATTCGCTCGAGTAACATTCTCGTCGTAATTCTCGAATTCACACGCCGAGTCCGCCGATAACCGAAGTAGGGGCTGCTGGCCCTCGCGGCACCTAAGATGTGCCCCGTTTTAATAACAGTAATGAAGGAAACTCCGAAGGTGTGCACAGTGGCCCTATTCAAACATGGCTACAATAGCGCGAAATTCAAATCTGAGACTTTCTTTCACAATACAATTTATACAACCTAAATTCCACAGTTGAATTTAATGCAATTCTAATTCCTCGACACAACTATCCTTGCCAAAAGATCAACCCTAATCACTACAAATTAAAAAAAAAAATTTCTGCCACAACCACACGACGTATGTACAATAATTTTAATGCAAAAACAATCTTCACCCTACATGACCTCTTACCAAAAAAAAATATAACCTAGCTCGTTCCAAATTTCCTATACACAAACCTACACAAATGTACATATACCCAAGTGCAAAGTCAGTGTCCCCTACCACAGCCAATAGCAGACCGAGCAATCACAAGCGACCAGGACTAGTGCTATTTTCGCGATGAAGTCTTATATTTTTGCCTACGATTCCGTTTATTCGTAATAAAATATATGGAAACAATAATATCTGACAACAACATTGCAAGATATCTTATATTACAACGCGAAAATTCTGCCTGTTTAGAACGGTGGAAGGTCATTTAAGTACCCCAGAGGGACATCGACTTTGCACTTGGGTGTACATCCAAAAAAAATCGTCACAGAAGTTGAAAGAAAATTCCCTAGCTCCGTGGGCTCTCGCAGTTCAACTCTGACCAAAAGCACGAAAAAAAAAACAAAATAAAAAAATAAAAATTCGCTCGAGTAACATTCCCGTCGTAATTCTCGAATTCGCGCGCCGAGCCCGCCGATAACCGAAGTAGGGGCTGCTGGGCTCTCGCGGCACCTAAGGTGCGCCCCGTTTTAATAACAGTAATGAAGGAAACTCCGAAGCTTTCGTCCCCCGGATTCTACCCCGCTCAGCCCGCTTCTCCTCCGCCATTCTTCATCCCACCGTGGAAGGAAATAAAACCGGGAGTTGTAAGGAGCCGTATGATTAATATCCGGCCGACAGTTTGTGAAGCGGGCAGCCAATAAACGGGATAAAAATACTCGTGAAAAATAGCGCGCTCATTAGGGGTACAGTCACATCTGCGACTCCTACCACCCCCACCGCCACCATCACCACCACCCTCACCTCTCTGGGTGGGCGCGGCGTGCGCGCGAGAGGATCGTCTTAAAGGAAGGATAGAAATTCAGGGGGTTGGAGAGAAGGTTTTCCGGGTGCTAGAATGCAAAGTGTGAGAGGGTGAGAGAGGGTGAGAGAGAGGTCGTTGGTGGTGAACGTAGAGGGTGGACGAGGCTGCTAACTGGCTCTGCCTCCAACTTCTCTCTCCTCTCTCTCTCTTGTTTCAAGAGCGGAGAGACAGATTTATTAAAGTAATAGCAGATTATTTTAATATTCCAAGGGTGGTGAGGGTGAGAGAGAGAGAGAGAGAGAGAGAGAGAGAGAGAGACAGAGAGAGAGAGAGAGAGAGAGGTGGTGGTAGGTACTCCATTCGTTGTCTCGTGCAATTCAATAATCCCTCCTGGTAACGATTGCGAGCATTCTCTCTCAGTCTTTCTTTCCATCTTTCTTCTCACTTCTTCTTCATCCCCTACCATCAAGCTACTCTTCATTTCCTTCTTTCCTTCATCCACCAGCATCCCTTCCACCCTTCTCTCGCCACTGCAGCGCACAAGCACCACCCTCTTCTGGCAGAGGTGAGGTCGCAGATGCCGGGAGAGATCGCGCCTTCTCCCTTTGCATTATTAACGGGATACTGTCGAACAACCCTCCAGGATTCGCGAGGATCAACCGCGCGCGATTCCTTCCCCGGCAAAATCATTCGTGTCTCCGAGCTGTCGTGCGATGAAAGTTAGATGGACGGAGCTTCCACGGTTGGTTGTCCAATCGATGGATCGAAAGAAGGGACAAGAGACTGTTGTGGATTGTATAGGAAAAGGGAAAGTTTCTGTGTTACGCTGTTTCTCCAAGCCTGAAGGAAAGAAGGGAGAGGCCCAGGGACTGGGAAAAAATCCGTTGTCGCGTACACGGGGGGGCTGATTGCATTAAGCTTAAGCCGACTGTATCACCGAGTTGTACAGTTATTAGGAAAGTTTGTTCCGCGCTCCGCAGTGCCAGCCACCCGCTCGCCACCCCCCCACGGCCCCAGGGGCCGTTAAAAGTTGCGCAATTACGTTCAGCTACTCTGGCCTCTCTATTTACGTGCGAAATTCGATCGAGATCTGAATTCTCTCGCTTCGAGGCTCGACATATTACGGGTTTTACCGCTCGCTAGGTTCTACTCTCGTTCTCCTAGTCACGCGATTTTCCAGACCTAGTTTGTTAGGGTGGTCTGATGAATTTTGGTGAATTTTGGGACTTTTGTTTGGGACCTGTTGTCCCAGGGAGATTTGTGGGATTAAATGGTTGACAGTAATTGTAATGCTGGGTTGTGCTTCTGGTCTACTAGTCACGTGATTTTCCAGACCCAGTTCGTTAGAATGCTCTGATGAATTTTAGTGAATTTTGGGACTTTTGTTTGGGACCTGTGGTCCCAGGAAGTTTTGTGGGATTAAATGGTTGACAGCAATTGTAATGCTAGGTTCTCCACCCGTTCTGCTAGTCACGTGATTTTTCAGACCCAGTTTGTTTTGGTGCTCTGGTGAATTTTGGGACTTCTGTTTGGGACCTGCGGTCCCCGGGAGTTTTGTGGGATTAAATGGTTGACAGTAATTGTAATGCTAGGTTCTCCTTCCGGTCTGCTAGTCATGTGATTTTCCAGACCCAGTTTGTTAGGGTGCTCTGATGAATTTTAGTGAATTTTGGGACTTTTGTTTGGGACCTGTGGTCCCAGGGAGTTTTGTGGGATTAAGGCCCGGTTGCACGAGTCGAACTTAAAAATGAAATCGTACTTAAAGTCGAATTTCCGTTGTAGGAGATGACCCTTGTAACGGAATTTCAGCTTTAAGTGAGCCTTCATTTTTAAGTTCGACTCGTGCAACGGGGCCTAAATGGTTGACGGTAAGTGTAATGCTAGGTTCTCCTCCCGTTCTGCTAGTCACGTGAGGTTCCAGACCCAGTTTGTTAGGGTGCTCTGATGAATTTTGGGACTTTTGTTTGGGACCTGAGGTCCCAGGAAGTTTTATGGGATTATATGATTGACAATAATTGCAATGCTAAGGGAAATAGACTATGACAATTTGCATGAACGGTTCGGTACCAGTCATGTTATATTAGGGAATTCTCTCCTAGATTTTGTCTTTGTTTCTTCACTCCTCAGTCTGGAAACGTATACGTAACGTGTATAACCCGAACCTGTCACATTGGATGATTTTCCGGATTGAGGAGTGAAGAAATAAAGAAAAAATCTGAGGGAAGATTCCCTAATATAACAGACGCTTTCCTTAGGCTGCCGTGATCAGATCATATTGCATCACTTTAGAAGCAGACAAGGATTACTTAAAATAGACGAGAATATGATTGTACGAATTGAACTGAACCGATCTGAATATTTCACTTCAGTTGTGAAAGGAAATCTCATGGAACGCATCATCACTCCTGTATTCATAGATAAGGAAGATCAATAACAACAACCTAATTATATCCAATTTGGTGTTTGTGGTTGATCAATTTGCGCGTGTAAAGAGAGAAGAGTAGATGAATATCGTGTGGAAATAAAGACGAGCATCTTGAAATGATGCTTTTTCAGAAGCCTGGTGCGCCCACGCTGCAAGGACTCGTGGGGTCCCACAAATTATGGTCGTTATCGATTCACTGTGAGTCGACGTGACCTGAACAGGTTTAATATTTCAGTACCGGAATGAAGGGAACCGGTTGGCTACCACCTCTTTCACCGCTCCGGACGAGTCGTCTTCATTGTTCGTTTGTCAGGAAGGATAATTTATGCCTCAAGGTGGAGGCCGATTCTCTATGGCAAGGCAATTGTTCACCCTAAAAAGAGCGCCAGCGCTTAGAAGATGCTTTCGAGATGGATAATAACAATTATGAGACCACAATGATGATCGCTAATGCCGTCTGGAAATGCGCCCTCCTAATCCTTCTGTCAATCACTTTACCGTAAGCATTAGAGAATAAGTTTGTCTTATTGTACTTTAACGTTACTTGGAAACTGTTATCTTCCATGAATAAGTATAAGGATGTTGGTTCACTACCATTTGTAAATTGTAAGAGGGCCGAAAAGTAATCAAAATTTTTGCCAATTAATGGAGACGGAAAAAATTTTCATTACTTTTGGAAATAACACTTTTCAAATAACGTTAAAGTACCATAAGACAAACTTATTCTCTAACGGTTACGGCACAGATTTTGATTACTTTTCGGTCCCCCTGATACTTTGGGCAGAGATATCCTTGTGATTTAATTACGGCGACACGTGTACACCTCGACCCAACGGACACAATTCATTCTTCATAGTCAAACTGTTGACATCAAAAAATAAAAAACCACTCGCTGTAATTAGACAGTTTCATTTGTGCATTCTCCTTATCCATTTTACCCGACAATAAAAAAAATCATAACTTCCAACAAATTGATTCTTCCTCAACTTTCGAACCTACGCTCTTATCACAGCATCCTCCTTAATCAGGACACTCGCAAACTACAGATATGAACAAAATAAAAAACTGTAATTGATACGACAGTAACATTCGTGAATTCTCCTTATCTATTTTACCCGACAAAAATCTCATGACCCTCAAGAAATCGATTCTTCCTCGACATTCAAGCCTACGCTCTTATCACAGCATCCTCCCTAATCACGACACTGGCAAACTACAGATATGAACAAAATAAAAAACTGTAATTGATACGACAGTAACATTCGTGAATTCTCCTTATCTATTTTACCCGACAAAAATCTCATGACCCTCAAGAAATCGATTCTTCATCAACATTCAAACCTACGCTCTTATCACAGCATCCTCCTTAATCAGGACATTCGCAAACTACAGATATGAACAAAATAAAAAAACTGTAACTGATACGACAGTAACATTCGTGAATTCTCCTTATCTATTTTATCCAACAAAAAAATCATGACCCCCAAGAAATCAATTCTTCGTCAACATTCGAACCTACGCTCTTATCACAGCATCCTCCTTAATCAGGACACTCGCAAACTACAGATATGAACAAAATAAAAAACTGTAACTGACACGACAGTAACATTCGTGAATTCTCCTTATCTATTTTGTCCGACAAATATCTCAGGACCCCCAAGAAATTGATTCTTCCTCAAAATTCAGACCTATGCTCTTATCACAGCATCCTCCTTAATCAGGACATTCGCAAACTACAGATATGAACAAAATAAAAAAACTGTAACTGACACCACAATAACATTCGTGAATTCTCCTTATCTATTTTATCCGACAAAAATCTCACGACCCCCAAGAAATTGATTCTTCCTCAAAATTCAGACCTACGCTCTTATCACAGCATCCTCCTTAATCACGACACTGGCAAACTACAGATATGAAGAAAATAAAAAAACAACTCTTGTAACACGACAGTAACATTCGTGACAAAAAAATCAGGACCCCCAAGAAATTGATTCTTCCTCAAGATTCAAACCTACGCTCTTATCACAGCATCCTCCCTAATCACAACACTCTCTCTCTCTCTCTCTCTCTCTCTCTCTCTCTCTCTCTCTCCAAAACCCTGAGGCGCCAATAGAACTTGTTCACAGAATCTCATCGAATTCCATCTCGACTTCAATTACGTTAATTCGCGCGTCCCGATTACTCGTACCCCCGAGATTCCTCGAGTATCGCGTGGACTCACTTCCGCTCGTAATGAGCACATAGTACCAACGTAGCAGCGTGCGAATCCATGAAGCGTTTCGGTACGGATGATACCAGCGGTAGAGGGGACAGACGGAAGTGACGGTGGAGGGATGGGCAAAAGATAAGGGAGGGTAAAGCGGTGGAGAGAGAGAACGCGGAACGATACTCACCCCATGTTTCAGCAAGCTGCCACTGGGTATAAGGTCCATCATAAATTGGAGCGAGACGCTCGGGCGCGCGCGCGAATTACGCTCAGGGATCTCTCGCTTACTGGGGGATGGTAGGACGCTAGTTAATGTTATTGCTGGCTCCGGCCGTATCGAGTAAACGGCACGGACCATCCTCGATACCGAGTGTCCCTTCGAGTTCCGACCTTTCGCCGAGAGGGACTCCCCAGGACGAGAAGGAGACAAGTATAACGAATTGTGTTGTCGTTTCCTCCATTATATTTCTGCTCGATGAAGCGATCCGACGTTTTCCTACCCCTCCCATCCGTCCTTTCGAAGTGTCCTATTAAAATCTATCGTGCTTCTCCTCGGGCCTGGAAATGTGGAATTTTGTCCGTTTTGTGTAACTTGTAACGACGTTGTAACTTGTTCATTGGCGCCTTGTTGGTTAATGCTTCGATTACTTGTGTGAACTCTGGAAAAATCATTAAAAAAGGGATTGTACGAAGCGTAATTTTCAGCATTTTAAAAGATCAGATGTTAACACTAGATTTACGGAAATCCGTCAATTTGACGGATTTAAATGGGAAATTGCGTTTATAAAAAAAGTCCCGTAAACCTAGTGTTAATAAAGAAAAAAAAATGTAAAGTGTGGCGCCACGGTGGCCACCTTCAGAAAAATCATTTAAAAAAAGTGATTATACTCTCCAGAACGAGGAGACAAGTATAACGAATTGTGTTGTCGTTTCCTCCATTATATTTTTGCTCGATGAAGCGATCCGACGTTTTCCTACCCCTCCCTTCCGTCCTTTCGAAGTGTCCTATTAAAATCTATCGTGATTCTTCTCGGGCCTGGAAATGTGGAATTTGTCCGTTTTGTGTAACTTGTAACGACGGTGTAACTTGTTCAATCTCACCTTGTTGGTTAATGCTTCGATTACTTGTGTGAACTCTGGAAAAATCATTAAAAAAGGGATTGCACGAAGCGTAATTTTCAGCATTTTAAAAGATCAGATGTTAATTAAGAAAAAAAAAATGTAAAGTGTGGCGCCACGGTGGCCACCTCCAGAAAAATAATTTTAAAAAAATTATTATACTCTCCAGAACGAGGAGACAAGTATAACGAATTGTGTTGTCGTTTCCTCCATTATATTTTTGCTCGATGAAGCGATCCGACGTTTTCCTACCCCTCCCTTCCGTCCTTTCGAAGTGTCCTATTAAAATCTATCGTGCTTCTCCTCGGGCCTGGAAATGTGGAATTTTGTCCGTTTTGTGTAACTTGTAACGACGGTGTAACTTGTTCATTGGCACCTTGTTGGTTAATGCTTCGATTACTTGTGTGAACTCTGGAAAAATCATTAAAAAAGGGATTGTACGAAGCGTAATTTACAGCATTTTAAAAGATTAGATGTTAATAAAGAAAGAAAATGTAAAGTGTGGCGCCACGGTGGTCATATATGACCTTCAGAAAAATCATTAAAAGAATGATTATACTATCCAGAATTTACAGCATTTTAAAAGATCAAATGTTAATAAAGAAAGAAAATGTAAAGTATGGCGTCACGATAGGCACCTTTAGAAAAATCATTTAAAAAAAATCATTATACTACCCCCAATATACAACATTTTAAAAGCTTCTACATTAACAAAACAAATGGAAAGTGTGCCACAATCCATGGAAATGTATCAGTATCAAGCCACAGTGAGTCTTGGACTCTGTTGAAAAATTTTGTAAACAAATATCCAATTACACTACAAAATTCCTAGGATTCTAGAGACATTGTTGCAGAAACAAATTTCTTCTCGTATCCTTCGTAATGCCACGTTTCTCGAACGCGTGTCCGTGGACTGTGAAAAGTGACAAAAATTAGGACAGGACGCACATGGCCCCTGCATTAGCGGGGGAAAACGCGTAAATTACTGGACACGTTCCGGTGGTCGCGTCGGTC
Source organism: Tiphia femorata (assembly GCA_944319695.1). Taxonomy (NCBI): domain Eukaryota; kingdom Metazoa; phylum Arthropoda; class Insecta; order Hymenoptera; family Tiphiidae; genus Tiphia; species Tiphia femorata. Next base: position 9,136,968 of record OX090899.1, read on the forward strand.
CATTGCAAGATTAGCGGCGCTGTTTATTCGCGCATCGTCCGGGACGTATCGAGATGGAAATATTAAATGAGCTACGAGTTGCACGAGGACGAGAACGACGAATATATGCGCCAGCAGTCGGATGCTCCACGCATTATGTTCACCGTCACATAATAACTGTACCGCGTAACTGTCCACTTTTACACTCTCGTTGCACGCGCGCGATCCAATCGTCGACTCGAATACTGGAATATTCGACGAAATTCTTGTTGTCTTTGAAATTCTGCTCGATGCGCGCTCTTTAATTTGTTCTCACCATCGAACCATCCTATTTTCGTCGCTTTTAATTTATTATGCAGGAACAGATGGCTGATTTGGAATTCGATTGTTCGAGTTAATGTCTCGTTAGAGTAATTTTGTGGTTCGAAGAAGGGTTGTTAACTCAGATGCCTTAGGTTCTTTCTTTTTAAGATTGAAATTTAGAATTCGATTGTTCGAGTTAATGTCCTGTTAGAGTAATTTTGTGGTTCGAAGAAGAGTTGTGAATAATGTTGGGTTATTTTTTTTTAAGATTGAGTGCAATCGATGCACGCTCTTTAATTTCTTCTCACCATCGAACAATCCTATTTTAGTCACTTTTATTAACCCATTATGCTGGAACAGATGTCTGATTTAGAACGCGATGGTTCCAGTTAATGTCCCGTTAGAGTAATTTTCTGCTTCTAAAGAAGAGTTGCAAACTTAGGTGCCTTAGGTTCTTTCCTTTTGAGATTAAGTGCAATCTACTTCGCAGGTATTCTACTTAGAGGTTCATTGAACGAGTACTGTAAAGTAGCAGGTGGCTCATGTAGAACGATCAAGTGAGCCTCTATACAGAAACACCATACTTTTGTGGCAAAGAAACAGTTAAGTAGATAAATCTTTTGCAATCCGCGAAATTTTTGATGAATTAAAAGAGCGATCGTCTCACTCGAAACAATTTTGCTGCACGATTGATTATCAGCTTTCTCATTTTTCAAAATCCTGTGTCATTGACGATAGTCCAAAAGGGTTCTTGTCTTTACCATTCATACTAAAATATCGATTTCACCGACGTCGATGAGAATTTTCCCATAGATTGCTCGGCGTCGCTTGCCTCCACCATCTAATACATTCATAATGGCTTACTCTCCGAAGATTCGAGAAAAATCGTATAAATTATCGATGGTGTTCGTCGATCTGCTGGCGTACCGAGCGACGTTGAGTCTGCCGCGCGTGATTATTCCAGAAAATGAGCTTGTCCGATCGATTCTTGCGCAGTCGATCAAAATTGTTTACTCGATAATGCCGCTGTAAGCAGAGAACATTTCATTATTGGCGCAAAGCTTACTATCGTGTACAAACCAATTTTCTTTCACCACGTTTATTAAAATGTGTCTCTACACAACGTGGAATATTTTTTTTTTACAAATTTTGTTTCCTCATCAAAGTCCAAATTCCATTGTCCCATTTATGGAAATGATTTTAAGAGTGACCATAGCTATTAGAAAGTCATTTGATTGGCTTTTATAACACGCCCGAGGAAGTTCAACGAAAATGACCACACATCTAAAATCTATCTCTACACAAACTGGAAAACCTTCTTCAAAATTTTCTTTCCTCATCAAACTCCAGACTTCATGGCATCATTTACAAAAATGATTTCAAGAATAACAAGCCCTATAGAAAACCATTCAATTGCCTTTTATAATACTCTCGAGGAAGTTCAACGAAAATAGCCACACATCTAAAATCTATCTCTACACAAACTGGAAAACCTTCTTCAAAATTTTCTTTCCTCATCAAACTCCAGACTTCATTACATCATTTACAAAAATTATTTCAAGAATAACAAGACCTATCAGAAAACCATTCAATCGCCTTTTATAACACGCCCGAGGACGTTCAACGAAAATGGCCACACATCTAAAATCTATCTCTACACAAACTGGAAAACCTTCTTCAAAATTTTCTTTCCTCATCAAACTCCAGACTTCATTACATCATTTACAAAAATGATTTCAAGAATAACAAGACCTATCAGAAAACCATTCAATCGCCTTTTATAATACTCTCGAGGAAGTTCTACGAAAATGGCCACACATCTAAAATCTATCCCTACACAAACTGGAAAACCTTCTTCAAAATTTTCTTTCCTCATCAAACTCCAGACTTCATTGCATCATTTACAAAAACGATTTCAAGAATAAGAAGACCTATCAGAAAACCATTTAATCGCTTTTTATTTTATAATACTCTGGAGGAAGTTCTACGGAAATGGCCACATATCTAAAATCTATCTCTACACAAACTGGAAAACCTTCTTCAAAATTTTCTTTCCTCATCAAACTCCAGACTTCATTACATCATTTACAAAAATGATTTCAAGAATAACAAGACCTATCAAAAAACCATTCAATCGCCTTTTATAACACGCCCGAGGACGTTCAACGAAAATGGCCACACATCTAAAATCTATCTCTACACAAACTGGAAAACCTTCTTCAAAATTTTCTTTCCTCATCAAACTCCAGACTTCATTGCATCAGTTACAAAAATGATTTCAAGAATAACAAGATCTATCAGAAAACCATTCAAACGCTTTTTATAACACGCCCGTGGACGTTCAACGAAAAGGGCCACACGGAGGATCCGGAATGGACCTTATCCGTCAAGATGAACGAGCGGCGCAGTCATCTCTGCAAATTACGAGTGAAAAATTATTATCCGCGGCTCCGGTTTTACGTGCGATCGGCTTGGCACAACCGACGCCCATCGTCGTGTCGCGTCGTCCGTTCGGCATGACCGATGACACCGACGCCGACGCCGGGAGATACCGACGCGCGTCGCGACGCGCGCAATGGCCGCGGAGGTGGCGTTATTTAATCGAATCGCCACTATTTTCCAACTATCGGAGTCCACCGTCCCGCTCCTCTCACCGATACGAAGGCACCACGAGTTTTCCGATTCGCTCACACCCGGTGAAGAATCAATTACACTTTTGTGCACGATGGATCTCTCCCATCGACTGCAATCCCCGACAAGATTTTATCAATTCCATTGGAAATATGACGAGAAGATTTCTAAAATTAGTAAAAACGACTCACACGCGTAATCTGACTAAACTGAAACCTAGAAAATTAATTTGTATCACTGAGGAAAAGAAACTGTTAACTCAACAAAATGCATTTAGTTGGTTACGAATGAATTAGTTCAAATATTAAATATATTTGAGTCAAAGACGCGGTAGTTATTGCAAAATTATTTTACTTGCCTTAACACGACATTTCTTTAGATTCACTGATATTTACTTGATATTTGTTTGCGTGGCCGCAGTTAGTTGAATGAACTAAGATTTTTTTAAAGCAACAGTTCTTTTTCTCAGTGTACGCATCTCCACCTCGAATCGAAAAATATTCTGCATCGGTTCTTTTATCTCTTTACATTGCACTCGAGTTTCTTTCGTCAAGATTTCTAACATACAAAATCGTCTCTTACTACAATTTATTCTACCCTAGGCACACATTTTACACGTATGATAAAAGGAACAATTTTTCGTATGCATTTCCACCACCAATCCAAAAAGATACTCCATTTGTCTTTTTATCTTTTTAATTGAACTCAAGTATTTTACCAAGCTTTCTAACTTACAAAATCGTCTCTTACTACATTCTATTCTACCCTAGGCACACATTTTACACGTATGAGAAAAGAAAAATTTCTCGTACCTACGCATCTCCACCACCAATCCAAAAACACACTCCACCTTCTCTTTTATCTTTTCAATTGGCCTCGAGTATTTCACCTTTCTAACTTACAAAATCGTCTCTTACTGTATTTCATTCCACCCTAGGCACACATTTTCCACGTGCGACCAAAAGAAAAGTTTCTCGAGCTGTGCGCGCTCACGATTCTCGACACATTTCCTGCTTTCTCTTTCCAGCAAAAAAAAAAACCTCTACTCTTTCCGATATTCTCAACGATTGTCACCTTCATCTTCCAACCTCTTTCTCCCTCTCTCTCTCTCTCTATCTCCTCGTTCCACTTCACTTCTTCCTTCGGATTTTCCGCTTTCCTTCACCTCCGCCTTTTTAGGCACGACGGTTAAAGGTAGGCGTCCACATTTTCGCATCGTAAGTATCGGACGCATCGCATCAAACGGAAGCTAGTTGAAGTTTGGAACGTTCCGGGAACGTTCCGCGAGCGCTCCGGCAGCGGTTCTCAACCGACATTGAAAATCAGAATTTCAAGCATAGCAAACGGCACTACTCGATTGTTGCCTGTTACTATACGCTCTATGACACTCGCATTAACCCCTTGCACCCTTATAGTACCCCTAAATACTCGGAAAACCACCCTGCAAATGAATACACGTAAATATGCGTAACATGGGTCCTATGGGTTTGATCTATTTACAATTTTGCACAGATATAAAGAATGACATGAGGAACAATGTAAAAAAAGTCGCATCTCGATATCCCTGGCGGAAGGCACCCCTAGCAGCCAAAAACCTCCCTCGCGAACGTTCAAAAAATTCTAACTTTGCCCCAAGCAATTTCGACCATTTAATATTTTGCACGGAGCTAAGGAATGGCATCAGGAACAATGTAAAAAAAGTCGCATCTCGATATCCCTGGCGGAAGGCACCCCTAGCAGCCAAAAACCTCCCTCGCGAACGTTCAAAAAATTCTAACTTTGCCCCAAGCGATTTCGACCATTTAATATTTTGCACGGAGCTAAGGAACGACGTCAGGAACAATCTAAAAAAAGTCGCATCTCGATATCCCTGGCGGAAGGCACCCCTAGCAGCCAAAAACCTCCCTCGCGAACGTTCAAAAAATTCTAACTTTGCCCCAAGCAATTTCGACCATTTAATATTTTGCACGGAGCTAAGGAATGGCATCAGGAACAATGTAAAAAAAGTCGCATCTCGATATCCCTGGCGGAAGGCACCCCTAGCAGCCAAAAACCTCCCTCGCGAACGTTCAAAAAATTCTAACTTTGCCCCAAGCGATTTCGACCATTTAATATTTTGCACGGAGCTAAGGAATGGCATCGGGAACAATGTAAAAAAAGTCGCATCTCGATATCCCTGGCGGAAGGCACCCCTAGCAGCCAAAAACCTCCCTCGCGAACGTTCAAAAAATTCTAACTTTGCCCCAAGCAATTTCGACCATTTAATATTTTGCACGGAGCTAAGGAATGGCGTCAGGAACAATGTAAAAAAAGTCGCATCTCGATATCCCTGGCGGAAAGTGCCGTTCGCGGCCAAAAACCACCCCCAGGAACGTTCAAAAAATTCTAACTTTGCCCCACGGGATTTGTTCCATTTTAAATTTTGCACCGAGCTAAGGAATGACATCAGGAACAATCTAAAAAAAGTCGTAACTCGATATCCCTGGCAGTAGGCACCGCTCGCGGTCAAAGACCCCCGTACAGTGGATCGAGCAATGTTAATTTGCGGACATGGGGCAAACTATTTTTTTCATACTATTCATTGCTAATTAACAAATTTAAGTCGTAAAAAGTTCTGAGCAACTAGAAATAACTGATTTTTCGACAAATTTATTTAATATTCATGTTGAACATTGTTCGGAACCTTCATGACTCACATGGATTCCTTTTCCTATCGTTTTATAGATTAAACTTCAAAGCAGTATAACTCTTCCATATCCAAATATGTGGATGCCAATTTGTTACTTCTCAGAATCATTAGTGTAAATAAAATGACGGCCATTCTTCTTCATCTAAAGGACCAAGTGTCATAAGCGAGTTAATATTGTCATCTAAAAAAGTGTTTAGCAGTGTTCAAGGTTCTGTTGATTTTATATGTTTAAGTAAACTTTCTAGTTCACAAATCCATTAGCCCCAGCTGCATGTAGGTGCCGATTCTTGAAAGACAAAAGAATTTCGGGGGGAAAGGACGCGCTACGTATAATTCACTGCATAATTTTGAAATTCTTCTTACGTTTTTTAAGTATAACTTGTGTGCATCTGTGTGTTGTTTATACTACCGTGACACACACACACAAAAAAAAGATATGTAAAATCCGACTGTGCAACTTCTTCGTGGTACATATTGGATAATACTACTACCGGCGGTGGCACCACGTTATAAGAAATTCTCGTTAACAATTGTTATTTGAGCAATATTGCATAGAACACTTATTTAAATTGGTGTGGTAATGCTCCATGATCGTGTGTGCATAAGTCTTTCGCTTTAGCTGCTGTATTTCGTCTCTGCAAGTGCGATGTCCGCTCTTTCCTATGCGTCGACACACTGTGCCCCGGGAGCCTTTAAAAAATTCTAACCTTGGCCCAAGTCAGATTCTTTCTAACTACAGAAAAACCTCTCACTATGTCGCCGAAAGCGAAATCGAAAAGTGACGTGATGCCGTTAGGGGAATTGAAATCCAATCTTCGCGGCTCACCTTTGTAGTTCGCCGAACGAAGAAAAGGACAACGAATACCTACAAGATAAGAATGAAAGGAGAGCCGAGGCAACGAAGGCATTTAAATTATGTACATTGTACGCTTGGCCGACTCCACTTCAGATAACATAGGCGCAGAAACATCGTATGCCGTGGCGTAGGACAGGCTTGGGCAAATGCGTGCTCTCGGTGCTCTCCAATGCCAACGCAGGCCACGCCGAACAGTGGAGAAATGTCCCCCTCCATGTACCTATCGCGCCGTCCGGCGATTGTCGCTTCCATGCGACGTAGGGGAGTTCGGTAGGGGTCTTGTAGAACTGCGGGAGGAGGGATTAGCCCAGGCCTAGTGTAGGAACTGCACTGGTGACATAGTGAGAGGCTTTATTGTATGTTCCTTAGTTCCGTGTACAATTTTAAATGGAACGAAACGCCTGGACGAAAGTTAGAATTTTCCGCGAACGGTACTTTTCGCCAGGGATATCGAGATGCGACTTTTTTTAGATTGTTCCTGATGTCATTCCTTAGCTCGGTGCAAAATTTAAAATGGAACAAACCCCGTGGGGCAAAGTTAGAATTTTCTGAACGTTCGCGAGGGTGGTTTTTGGCTGCTAGGGGAGCCTTCCGCCAGGGATATCGAGATGCGACTTTTTTTACATTGTTCCTGATGCCATTCCTTAGCTCCGTGCAAAATATTAAATGGTCGAAATCGCTTGGGGCAAAGTTAGAATTTTTTGAACGTTCGCGAGGGAGGTTTTTGGCTGCTAGGGGTGCCTTCCGCCAGGGATATCGAGATGCGACTTTTTTTACATTGTTCCTCATGTCATTCTTTATATCTGTGCAAAATATTAAATGGTCGAAATTGCTTGGGGCAAAGTTAGAATTTTTTGAACGTTCGCGAGGGTGGTTTTTGGCCGCTAGGGGTGCCTTCCGCCAGGGATATCGAGATGCGACTTTTTTTAGATTGTTCCTGACGTCGTTCCTTAGCTCCGTGCAAAATTTTAAATGGTCGAAATCGCTTGGGGCAAAGTTAGAATTTTTTGAACGTTCGCGAGGGTGGTTTTTGGCCGCTAGGGGTGCCTTCCGCCAGGGATATCGAGATGCGACTTTTTTTACATTGTTCCCGATGCCATTCCTTAGCTCCGTGCAAAATATTAAATGGTCGAAATCGCTTGGGGCAAAGTTAGAATTTTTTGAACGTTCGCGAGGGAGGTTTTTGGCTGCTAGGGGTGCCTTCCGCCAGGGATATCGAGATGCGACTTTTTTTACATTGTTCCTCATGTCATTCTTTATATCTGTGCAAAATATTAAATGGTCGAAATTGCTTGGGGCAAAGTTAGAATTTTTTGAACGTTCGCGAGGGAGGTTTTTGGCTGCTAGGGGTGCCTTCCGCCAGGGATATCGAGATGCGACTTTTTTTACATTGTTCCCGATGCCATTCCTTAGCTCCGTGCAAAATATTAAATGGTCGAAATCGCTTGGGGCAAAGTTAGAATTTTTTGAACGTTCGCGAGGGAGGTTTTTGGCTGCTAGGGGTGCCTTCCGCCAGGGATATCGAGATGCGACTTTTTTTACATTGTTCCTGATGCCATTCCTTAGCTCCGTGCAAAATATTAAATGGTCGAAATCGCTTGGGGCAAAGTTAGAATTTTTTGAACGTTCGCGAGGGAGGTTTTTGGCTGCTAGGGGTGCCTTCCGCCAGGGATATCGAGATGCGACTTTTTTTACATTGTTCCTCATGTCATTCTTTATATCTGTGCAAAATATTAAATGGTCGAAATTGCTTGGGGCAAAGTTAGAATTTTTTGAACGTTCGCGAGGGTGGTTTTTGGCCGCTAGGGGTGCCTTCCGCCAGGGATATCGAGATGCGACTTTTTTTAGATTGTTCCTGATGTCGTTCCTTAGCTCCGTGCAAAATTTTAAATGGTCGAAATCGCTTGGGGCAAAGTTAGAATTTTTTGAACGTTCGCGAGGGTGGTTTTTGGCCGCTAGGGGTGCCTTCCGCCAGGGATATCGAGATGCGACTTTTTTTAGATTGTTCCTGACGTCGTTCCTTAGCTCCGTGCAAAATTTTAAATGGTCGAAATCGCTTGGGGCAAAGTTAGAATTTTTTGAACGTTCGCGAGGGTGGTTTTTGGCCGCTAGGGGTGCCTTCCGCCAGGGATATCGAGATGCGACTTTTTTTACATTGTTCCCGATGCCATTCCTTAGCTCCGTGCAAAATATTAAATGGTCGAAATCGCTTGGGGCAAAGTTAGAATTTTTTGAACGTTCGCGAGGGAGGTTTTTGGCTGCTAGGGGTGCCTTCCGCCAGGGATATCGAGATGCGACTTTTTTTACATTGTTCCTCATGTCATTCTTTATATCTGTGCAAAATATTAAATGGTCGAAATTGCTTGGGGCAAAGTTAGAATTTTTTGAACGTTCGCGAGGGAGGTTTTTGGCTGCTAGGGGTGCCTTCCGCCAGGGATATCGAGATGCGACTTTTTTTACATTGTTCCCGATGCCATTCCTTAGCTCCGTGCAAAATATTAAATGGTCGAAATCGCTTGGGGCAAAGTTAGAATTTTTTGAACGTTCGCGAGGGAGGTTTTTGGCTGCTAGGGGTGCCTTCCGCCAGGGATATCGAGATGCGACTTTTTTTACATTGTTCCTGATGCCATTCCTTAGCTCCGTGCAAAATATTAAATGGTCGAAATCGCTTGGGGCAAAGTTAGAATTTTTTGAACGTTCGCGAGGGAGGTTTTTGGCTGCTAGGGGTGCCTTCCGCCAGGGATATCGAGATGCGACTTTTTTTACATTGTTCCTCATGTCATTCTTTATATCTGTGCAAAATATTAAATGGTCGAAATTGCTTGGGGCAAAGTTAGAATTTTTTGAACGTTCGCGAGGGTGGTTTTTGGCCGCTAGGGGTGCCTTCCGCCAGGGATATCGAGATGCGACTTTTTTTACATTGTTCCCGATGCCATTCCTTAGCTCCGTGCAAAATATTAAATGGTCGAAATCGCTTGGGGCAAAGTTAGAATTTTTTGAACGTTCGCGAGGGAGGTTTTTGGCTGCTAGGGGTGCCTTCCGCCAGGGATATCGAGATGCGACTTTTTTTACATTGTTCCTCATGTCATTCTTTATATCTGTGCAAAATATTAAATGGTCGAAATTGCTTGGGGCAAAGTTAGAATTTTTTGAACGTTCGCGAGGGAGGTTTTTGGCTGCTAGGGGTGCCTTCCGCCAGGGATATCGAGATGCGACTTTTTTTACATTGTTCCCGATGCCATTCCTTAGCTCCGTGCAAAATATTAAATGGTCGAAATCGCTTGGGGCAAAGTTAGAATTTTTTGAACGTTCGCGAGGGAGGTTTTTGGCTGCTAGGGGTGCCTTCCGCCAGGGATATCGAGATGCGACTTTTTTTACATTGTTCCTCATGTCATTCTTTATATCTGTGCAAAATATTAAATGGTCGAAATTGCTTGGGGCAAAGTTAGAATTTTTTGAACGTTCGCGAGGGAGGTTTTTGGCTGCTAGGGGTGCCTTCCGCCAGGGATATCGAGATGCGACTTTTTTTACATTGTTCCTCATGTCATTCTTTATATCTGTGCAAAATATTAAATGGTCGAAATTGCTTGGGGCAAAGTTAGAATTTTTTGAACGTTCGCGAGGGAGGTTTTTGGCTGCTAGGGGTGCCTTCCGCCAGGGATATCGAGATGCGACTTTTTTTACATTGTTCCCGATGTCGTTCCTTAGCTCCGTGCAAAATATTAAATGGTCGAAATCGCTTGGGGCAAAGTTAGAATTTTTTGAACGTTCGCGAGGGAGGTTTTTGGCTGCTAGGGGTGCCTTCCGCCAGGGATATCGAGATGCGACTTTTTTTACATTGTTCCTCATGTCATTCTTTATATCTGTGCAAAATATTAAATGGTCGAAATTGCTTGGGGCAAAGTTAGAATTTTTTGAACGTTCGCGAGGGTGGTTTTTGGCCGCTAGGGGTGCCTTCCGCCAGGGATATCGAGATGCGACTTTTTTTAGATTGTTCCTGATGTCGTTCCTTAGCTCCGTGCAAAATTTTAAATGGTCGAAATCGCTTGGGGCAAAGTTAGAATTTTTTGAACGTTCGCGAGGGTGGTTTTTGGCCGCTAGGGGTGCCTTCCGCCAGGGATATCGAGATGCGACTTTTTTTAGATTGTTCCTGACGTCGTTCCTTAGCTCCGTGCAAAATTTTAAATGGTCGAAATCGCTTGGGGCAAAGTTAGAATTTTTTGAACGTTCGCGAGGGTGGTTTTTGGCCGCTAGGGGTGCCTTCCGCCAGGGATATCGAGATGCGACTTTTTTTACATTGTTCCCGATGCCATTCCTTAGCTCCGTGCAAAATATTAAATGGTCGAAATCGCTTGGGGCAAAGTTAGAATTTTTTGAACGTTCGCGAGGGAGGTTTTTGGCTGCTAGGGGTGCCTTCCGCCAGGGATATCGAGATGCGACTTTTTTTACATTGTTCCTCATGTCATTCTTTATATCTGTGCAAAATATTAAATGGTCGAAATTGCTTGGGGCAAAGTTAGAATTTTTTGAACGTTCGCGAGGGAGGTTTTTGGCTGCTAGGGGTGCCTTCCGCCAGGGATATCGAGATGCGACTTTTTTTACATTGTTCCCGATGCCATTCCTTAGCTCCGTGCAAAATATTAAATGGTCGAAATCGCTTGGGGCAAAGTTAGAATTTTTTGAACGTTCGCGAGGGAGGTTTTTGGCTGCTAGGGGTGCCTTCCGCCAGGGATATCGAGATGCGACTTTTTTTACATTGTTCCTCATGTCATTCTTTATATCTGTGCAAAATATTAAATGGTCGAAATTGCTTGGGGCAAAGTTAGAATTTTTTGAACGTTCGCGAGGGAGGTTTTTGGCTGCTAGGGGTGCCTTCCGCCAGGGATATCGAGATGCGACTTTTTTTACATTGTTCCTCATGTCATTCTTTATATCTGTGCAAAATATTAAATGGTCGAAATTGCTTGGGGCAAAGTTAGAATTTTTTGAACGTTCGCGAGGGAGGTTTTTGGCTGCTAGGGGTGCCTTCCGCCAGGGATATCGAGATGCGACTTTTTTTACATTGTTCCCGATGCCATTCCTTAGCTCCGTGCAAAATATTAAATGGTCGAAATCGCTTGGGGCAAAGTTAGAATTTTTTGAACGTTCGCGAGGGAGGTTTTTGGCCGCTAGGGGTGCCTTCCGCCAGGGATATCGAGATGCGACTTTTTTTACATTGTTCCCGATGCCATTCCTTAGCTCCGTGCAAAATATTAAATGGTCGAAATCGCTTGGGGCAAAGTTAGAATTTTTTGAACGTTCGCGAGGGAGGTTTTTGGCTGCTAGGGGTGCCTTCCGCCAGGGATATCGAGATGCGACTTTTTTTACATTGTTCCTCATGTCATTCTTTATATCTGTGCAAAATATTAAATGGTCGAAATTGCTTGGGGCAAAGTTAGAATTTTTTGAACGTTCGCGAGGGAGGTTTTTGGCTGCTAGGGGTGCCTTCCGCCAGGGATATCGAGATGCGACTTTTTTTACATTGTTCCCGATGCCATTCCTTAGCTCCGTGCAAAATATTAAATGGTCGAAATCGCTTGGGGCAAAGTTAGAATTTTTTGAACGTTCGCGAGGGAGGTTTTTGGCTGCTAGGGGTGCCTTCCGCCAGGGATATCGAGATGCGACTTTTTTTACATTGTTCCTCATGTCATTCTTTATATCTGTGCAAAATATTAAATGGTCGAAATTGCTTGGGGCAAAGTTAGAATTTTTTGAACGTTCGCGAGGGTGGTTTTTGGCCGCTAGGGGTGCCTTCCGCCAGGGATATCGAGATGCGACTTTTTTTAGATTGTTCCTGATGTCGTTCCTTAGCTCCGTGCAAAATTTTAAATGGTCGAAATCGCTTGGGGCAAAGTTAGAATTTTTTGAACGTTCGCGAGGGTGGTTTTTGGCCGCTAGGGGTGCCTTCCGCCAGGGATATCGAGATGCGACTTTTTTTAGATTGTTCCTGACGTCGTTCCTTAGCTCCGTGCAAAATTTTAAATGGTCGAAATCGCTTGGGGCAAAGTTAGAATTTTTTGAACGTTCGCGAGGGTGGTTTTTGGCCGCTAGGGGTGCCTTCCGCCAGGGATATCGAGATGCGACTTTTTTTAGATTGTTCCTGATGTCGTTCCTTAGCTCCGTGCAAAGTTTTAAATGGTCGAAATCGCTTGGGGCAAAGTTAGAATTTTTTGAACGTTCGCGAGGGTGGTTTTTGGCCGCTAGGGGTGCCTTCCGCCAGGGATATCGAGATGCGACTTTTTTTACATTGTTCCTCATGTCATTCTTTATATCTGTGCAAAATATTAAATGGTCGAAATCGCTTGGGGCAAAGTTAGAATTTTTTGAACGTTCGCGAGGGTAGTTTTTGGCCGCTAGGGGTGCCTTCCGCCAGGGATATCGAGATGCGACTTTTTTTAGATTGCTCCTGACGTCGTTCCTTAGCTCCGTGCAAAATTTTAAATGGTCGAAATCGCCTGGGGCAAAGTTACACACATTTACGTTTATTCATTTGCAGGGTGGTTTTCCGAGTATTTATGGGTACTATAAGGGTGCAAGGGGTTAATGCGAGTGTCATAGAGCGTATGGAAACAGGCGACAATCGAGTAGTTCCGTTTGCTACGCTTGAAAATCTGGTTTCCAATGTCGGTTGAGAACCGCTGCCGGAGCGCTCGCGGAACGTTCCCAGAACGTTCCAAACTTCAGCCACATAGTTGTGCCGCGTCCATGCTAGAATAACACGTGTCAACAGGACGATAATCGAAGGTAAACGGCGGACGACGCGGAGCGAGCGAGCGCGCGGAATCCGTCCACTGATCGTCATTTCGTAGGACGTCATCCGCACGCATCGCAAAAGTTGCCCATCGGAGCATCGGCATCGGCATTGCCAACGGGTAGATTCGTGCGATCCGTACGATGCGGATCAGAGGACGCACTTGTATTGTTTTCTATACAAAGAATACTACGATCCGTTTGATGCGATGCGTCCGATACTTACGATGCGAAAATGTGGACGCCTGCCTTAAGGGAGTGACTTATGCAATCGCCATCCTGAAAACCGTTCGTGTGTGTGTGTGTGTGTGTGTGTGTCCGCGTATATCCTCGATTTCGGAAAAACGGCTGAACCGATCGGGACGAAATTTGGCACAAAAATCAAGTACATTACTGTGAGTTCACAATAAAGTTTGTGAGCCGCCATCTTGAACCGGTACAAAATGGCGGCAAATTCAAATATCGAAAAATTCATATCTTTGGTACTATTCATTGGATCCCGATAAAATTTTACACATACATGTACACGTATACAATGAAAATATCTGGAAATTATCAAATTTTTTGATTGACCGAATCAAAAATGGCGGCTAATTCAAATCTTTAGTCCAATATTCCGGCAAAACGACTGAACGGATCCGAACAAAATTTGGCATGTATATCGAGTATATACCCATTTGGTGCCACGAAATTTTATGTACCGCCATCTTCAACCGTTTGAAAATTATGAGAAATTCAAGTATGGAAACGTGAGTTACGCGGTCGTGCCTATGGCAGAAAGCAAAGCTTTTCTGCACCCGGCGATCGTGCCGACCACTAACCACCACTAGTTTTCTTTCATTTTTTCCCTTGCAAACGCCTCACTTCACCGTTACGCACGGTAACGAATAATAACTCATCCGATCGGTGGGTAGTCGGTAGATGCGAGAGGGGTATCTTTTATACGTCCACCCACCTATTCCACCCCTTTCTTCTCTCTCGTGGCCGATCTCGTCTCTCGTACCGTCACTATCCTCCCACTACCGTCACACCACCCCACGATGCGCGTCCTCTCCCACGGCAGGAGTATAAATTGCGAAATTCTGGAATTATCAGGACGACGGGGAATGAAAGGCTATTTCCGTTCCGCTCGGCGAATCGCGGGGCAATATTTTACCCCGGGATTGGGGTTGAACGCGGACACATCGACGTTTGATATTTTTATGCAGTGGCGCCACCGCGGCGAGATTTACGAGGCAGATATGCGATCACAAAATGTCCCGCACTAAATCAAACATGTTGCATCGGAAAACATCTGAAATTATTATTGGGACTTTTATTGGATCGGCTCCGGGCGTTTCCGCGCGCGCGTGTACGTACATAAAGTGGGCGCAGGGTGAATGTGGACGTGAGGCTCGTGTGTACTGGTATGTACATACAAGTGGATTTGCGTGTGTGTGTGTGTGTAAGAGAAAGAGAGAAAGAGAATGTTGATGTGAGGCTCGTGTGTAGAGATATGTACAAGTGAATTTGTGTGTGTGTTGAGAGAAAGAGAGAAATAGAGAAATACAGAAAGAGGCTTGTGTGTACAGGTGGATTTGCGTGTGTGTGAGAGAAATAGAGAAAGAGAGGAAAGAGGCTTGTGTGTATAGGTATGTACAAGTGAATTTGTATGTGTGTGTGAGAGAAAGAAAGAGAGAAATGGAGAAAGAAAGTATGAATGTGAGGCTCGTGTGTATAGGTATGTACAAGTGAATTTGTATGTGTGAGAGAGAAATACAGAAAGAGAGAGAAATAGAGAAAGAGAATGTGGATGTGAGGCTCGTGCGTACAGGTATGTGCAAGTGAATTTGTATGTGTGAGAGAGAAATACAAAAAGAGAGAGAAATAGAGAAAGAGAGAGAAAGAGAAGGTGGACGTGAGACTCGTGCCTACAGGTATGTACAAGTGAATTTCTGTGTGTGAGAGAGAAAGAGAGAGAGAAAGAGAGAACGAGAGAGCTTGGTCCGCGTACGGATAAAGCGAGCGTATACGGTGGAAGGCGACTTTATATTTTTCCCCAGCAACTTTTACGTGTATTCGCGTGTGAGCCTAGTGGTCGGAGTGGAGGGCTACGGGGCCAGAGAGAACGTTGGGAACTGGGTTCGCCCGTTACCCGCGGAATTGCCGGTACTATCTTTATTATTGGCTCGCACCCCTTTCCGTTGCTATCTTTCCACCGGGCTTTGCGTTCGTTACGAGGAATCTGTTCTCGTCCTGCGTGCACTGTCTTCCTTCCAAACGTAAGGATAGTCTGGAGAAGACGGGACGATGACGAGCCGAGAAACTAATTGGAACTCGTGGTGGTTGTTTAATCCCTTCTTGGACTATTTAGCTCGATGAAATCCAGATCAAACAGTGATCCGATCTTTATTTCATGAATTCACTTTGGTGATGTTCGTGGTTGACCTGAAAATTGTCATCACGAGTGAGAGTCGTCAAAGTACGCCAAGGATTTTAATGCTTTGACTGTTATGTCAACTAAATTCGAGTGATGGTTTCGGTACCTGATTATGAATGATCCAAATTAGGTATTTGGAAGTATAATCAACGCTTTAGATAGTAAACTAACCAGTCACCAATATTCAAGGTGTCGCAGGAGTCAACGTGTTAAAGAAGGAAAAGGAGAATGTAAGATGATCGCTATCAAATGTTGATCAATTTTGTATTATGTTCTATGAGGGTATCAAGAATGTCCTTAACACTAGGTTTACGGAAACCCGTCAATTTGACGGATTTAAATGGGAAATTACGTTTATAAAAAAAGTCCTGTAAACCTAGTGTTAACAAGCAAAAGGAAGAGAGAGAACCATGGATCAACCTGGAAATGCAAAATAGAACGGAAGGAACATTCGAAGAGTCATTCGTTAGACGTTGAATCGAAGGTGCAACTAAGGACCCACCGGGTTTTGCGTTCGCTACGAAGAATCCGTTCTCGTCCTGCGTGCACTGTCTTCCTTTCAAACGTAAGGATACTTTGGAGAAGACGGGACGATGACGAGCCGAGAAACTAATTGGAACTCGTGGTGGTTGTTTAATCCCTTCTTGGACTATTTAGCTTGACGAAATCCAGCCCAAACAGTGATGTTGATATTTGATTCGATCTTTATTTCATGAATTCACTTTGGCGATGTTCGTGGTTGACCTGAAAATTGTCATCAGGAGTGAGACTCGTCAAAGTACGCCAAGGATTTTAATACTTTGACTGGTATGTCAACTAAATTCGAGTGATGGTTTCGGTACCTGATTATAAATGATCCAAATTAGGTATTTGGAAGTATAATCAACGCTTTAGATAGGTTTTTCGGCGAAGAACTTTTCGAAATGGTCTCAAAAAATCGGCACGAACTTTTCGGACAACCCAATATAATCAACGCTTTAAATAGTAAACTAACCAGTCACCAAAATTCACAGTAACGTGGCAGTCACTATGTTAAAGAAGCAAAATGAGAATGTAAGATGATCACTATCAAATGTTGATCAATTTTGTATTATGTTCTATGAGGGTATCAAGAATGTCCTTAACAAGCAAAAGGAAGAGAGAGAACCATGGATCAACCTGGAAATACAAGATAAAAGGGAAGGAACATTCGAAGAGTCATTCGTTAGTCGTTGAATCGAAGGTGCAATTGAGGATACAATTGGATGACAAATCGTTGGGCCTTCCACCTGATGTTCTTCTTTCGTCGAAGGTCGTGTCCCAGGATGCTACTAGGGTTGCGTTTAAACTCGGCGCCCGTGGGACCGGATCAAGACGAGGACGTGTGAGTGAGTAAGTGAGAGAGAGAGAGAGAGAGAGAGAAAAAAGAGAGAAAGAATGAAGGAAACGGAGAGAAAAAGGGAGAAAAAGATACGACGAGACTGGATGAGGTAATATATCGCAGTTATTGTCCATTAGGTGCCCGAGCTGGCCATCCACGCCACCAACTTATTTTATGATATTGCCGGGCGTCTTGCCTCCTTGCTTTCTTCCAACTTCCTCCTTCCCTCTGCCACGAGAACTCAAAGAGTAGTCGAGACTCCTCTGTTTCTCCACCGCTTCCTACTCTCATCCTCCTCTCGGTGGTTCAGCAACGACGTTACCATTGACCAAGAGAATTTACTGGTGGAAGGACTATTGGCAGGGGTTTCTCTGGGCGTTCTCTTCTCCGTGAATTCCTTCTCTACTCACGATTATACCTTCAACCTTATACCTAAAAACGTAGCTTTCCTGTTTCTGGCATTCTGTTCTCTGCCAGATTCTGGACGATTGGAACCTTGCGAATTCATCAGCTTCAATGGACATAGTATCGAATGTGTAATACCTTTGCAACCATCTCTGAGAATTTATCAGCTTCAGTGGACACAGTATCCAATGTCTAATACCTTTGCAAACATCCCTGAGAATTTATCAGCTTCACGATTATACCTTCAACCTTATACCTAAAAGCGTAGCTTTCCTGTTTCTGGCATTCTGTTCTCTGCCAGATTCTGGACGATTGGAACCTTGCAAAGTCATCACCTTCAGTGGATACAGTACCGAATGTGTGATACCTTTGCAAACACCCTGAGAATTTATCAGCTTCACGATTATATCTTCAACCTTATACCTAAAAGCGTAGCTTTCCTGTTTCTGGCTTTCTGTTCTCTGCCAGATCCTGGACGATTGGAACCTTGCAAAGTCATGAGCTTTAGTGGACACAGTACGGAATGTGTGATACCTTTGCAAACACCCTGAGAAGTTATCAGCTTCACGATTATACCTTCAACCTTATACCTAAAAGCTAGCTTTCCTGTTTCTGGCATTCTGTTCTCTGCCAGATCCTGGACGATTGGAACCTTGCGAATTCATCAGCTTCAGTGGACATAGTTTCGAATGTGTAATACCTTTGCAACCATCTCTGAGAATTTATCAGCTTCAGTGGACACAGTATCGAATGTCTAATACCTTTGCAAACATCCCTGAGAATTTATCAGACGATTATATCTTCAACCTTATACTTAAAAGCGTAGCTTTCCTGTTTCTGGCATTCTGTTCTCTGCCAGATTCTGGACGATTGGAACCTTGCAAAGTCATCACCTTCAGTGGATACAGTACCGAATGTGTGATACCTTTGCAAACACCCTGAGAATTTATCAGCTTCACGATTATATCTTCAACCTTATACCTAAAAGCGTAGCTTTCCTGTTTCTGGCTTTCTGTTCTCTGCCAGATTCTGGACGATTGGAACCTTGCGAATTCATCAGCTTCCGTGGACATAGTATCGAATGTGTAATACCTCTGCAACCATCCCTGAGAATTTATCAGCTTCAGTGGACACTGTACCGAATATCTAATACCTTTGCAACCATCTCTGAGAATTTATCAGCTTCAGTGGACAGTGTACCGAATATCTAATACCTTTGCAATCATCCCTGAGAATTTATCAGCTTCAGCGGACACTGTACCGAATGTCTAATACCTCTGCAAACATCCCTGAGAATTTTACCTACAAGCTTCTCACGGAAGCATTATAAAAATGCGTGAAGAATAGAAAACCCACGGAGGTAGAGAATCAAGCAGCAAACTTCACCGTTAAGTGCTTCTCCCTAGGTTCTCTCACGTGGGGTTGAAAGCTCGTAAAGCTTTCTCTAATCGAGAAAAATGGAGGCGCGACTCGTACTCGTGGAGAGCCGAAGGTGATTGCGCAGTCGAGAAGCTTTGCCTTTTCGGGTGCGGAGAGAAGTTGGCATGGAAAAGTGGCTGACGCGGTTGGTGGCCTCGAGATCGGTGGATAACTTCGCAGTAGCGTGAGAGAGGAAGGAAAATCTGAAAATACTTTTTCCTCTTTCCGGCACCATCCTCCCTGCCAACCTTCTTCCACACACTTCTGCGACACACTCGTGACCGTCCTTCTCGAGTTAACCTCCTTTTAAGTGGCCGGGTGGTTAAAAAAACATTTTCGAGGGAAGCAATGCGCTCTCACGATTCAGTCGTCACTACGTGAGAGATTTAAAGCTACCAATTTTCGTTTCCATCGATGTATCAATGCCCCACCACTACTTCGTCCCTTATTTCCGTTGAAATCAGCATGGACCACTTCTCTCTACACGGATGGAAAGAAGGAAAATGGAGAAGGGAGGCTGTGAAGTGTGCGGGGTGAGAAGTCAAGGACCAAGGCTCCGTTGAAATGGCTCATCGACTCGCGCCAATTTTTTTCTCGCCACCCTTCTCCATCTTCGCTCCTACCACCTTATTCCTTCGGCCCCAAACGAGGCGCGCAGGGCCACTTCTCGCAGGAAAAAGGGAGCATTCATAAATATCGGCGGAGCCTTAATTGATTTCGCCAGGAGAGAATTTCGGTGTGTGTGTTTTCGTTACGCCAGTATTTTACAGTTTAACGACTTCGGAAGTGTCGTTATCGTGAAAAATGTATCGCCCGACGACGATGGGGTCGGCATAAATCCGTGGAACCCACCACCCCGTGCCGCCTTATTTCCTTCGTGGGGGGTGGTACGGAAGGGTGTAGGAGACGGTGAGAAGCAGGGTAACGTGAGAGCCGATGCCGAGAGAGAAGAGGGCCGGTTAATTGGCATGACAGATAGAGGGTGCGAGAGAAGTTGTCGCTTAGTAACATTACGTCACGATGAAAGTGATATCCTTCAAGTTCTACCCTCTTTGCCTGTGCTCCTTGTCTTGTTTCAAGCTCCTCGTCCTGTTTTATCCTCCTGGTCCTCTCTCTGTCTCTTGGTTTTCTTGGTTTTCTTCCTTCTTCAACTTGTTGGAGGTGGGAGGATCCACCACCACGTAGACGAGTTTCTAATATGTTTTTAGGCACCCCTTCTACTCTTGCATGTGTGTTTGAGGGAACGAGAGAAGAGCACCCACGATTCGCCGTATCATTGAGGAAAAATCCAGGATCGTTTGTCGATATCATCGTGTGGTAAGGAGTGTGCTAGAGATGTTGTCGCTTAGTAACATTTTGTCACGATGAAAGTGATATCCTTCAAGTTCCACCCTCTTTGCCTGTGCTCCTTGTCTTGTTTCATGCTCCTCGTTCTGTTTCACGCTCCTCGTCCTGTTTCACCGTCCTCGTCCTGTTTCAAGCTTCTCGTCCTGTTTCATGCTCCTCGTCCTGTTTCATCCTCCTCGTCCAGTTTCATGCTCCTCGTCTTGTTTCATGCTCCTCGTCCTGTTTCATGCTCCTCGTCCTGTTTCAAGCTCCTCGTCCTGTTTCACGCTCCTTGTCTTGTTTCAAGCTCCTCGTCCTGTTTCAAGCTCCTCGTCCTGTTTCAAGCTCCTCGTCCTGTTTCAAGCTTCTCGTCCTGTTTCATGCTCTTCGTCCTGTTTCATGCTCCTCGTTCTGTTTCATGCTCCTCGTTTTGTTTCAAGCTTCTCGTCCTGTTTCATGCTCCTCGTCCTGTTTCACGCTCCTCGTCCTGTTTCACCGTCCTCGTTCTGTTTCACCGTCCTCGTCCTGTTTCACCGTCCTCGTCCTGTTTCACCGTCCTCGTCCTGTTTCAAGCTGCTCGTCCTGTTTCACCGTCCTCGTCCTGTTTCAAGCTGCTCGTCCTGTTTCACCGTCCTCGTCCTGTTTCAAGCTGCTCGTCCTGTTTCAAGCTCCTCGCCCTGTTTCAAGCTCCTCGTCCTGTTTCATGCTCCTCGTCCTGTTTCAAGCTCCTCGTCCTGTTTCAAGCTCCTTGTCTTGTTTCAAGCTCCTCGTTCTGTTTCACGCTCCTCGTCCTGTTTCAAGCTCCTCGTCTTCTCTCTCTTGGTTCTCTTGGTTTTCTTCCTTCTTCAACTTGTTGGAGGTGGGAGGATCCACCACCACGTCGACGAGTCCCCAACGTGTTTTTAGACACCCCTTCTACTACTCTTGCATCTGCGCTCGAGGGAACGAGAGAAGAGCACCCACGATTCGCCGTATCATTGAGGAAAAATCCAGGATCGTTTGTCGATATCATCGTGTGGTAAGGAGTGTGAAGGACCGTCCCGAATTCGGGACGGTCCTTCGAAAGTCGTTACGCGGATTCACCGGTGAGCCGGACGGGGGATCACGGGAGATTTAGATTTTGTATCTTCGTGGTTTGCATTTGTCGCTTTGCTCCCCTTCTTGGTGTATTTGGAATGTCGCGTTTTAGAGGTGCGTGTGGAATTGTCAGAAGACGAGTTTAGTCGTGGAATTCAAATTTACGGGATCGTAATCGTGGGTTTTCGATGCTTGAAGGTAAATAGAATTGTTTAAATTCGAGTGGAAAAATGTGAAAATCGGCAATTCATAATTGGAGAACTATTACCATTGCGACGTTGACGATCTCTGTTCATCTTCAATTAGTGCGAACATCGTTTCTTTTATGATTGTGTAGTCAGATTTCCGTGTCTTCGAGATGCGAGGAAAATTTCCAAAATACGACTTTAGTCTCGCGCGAGTCGCTTCGCGGAGGAAATAAAAATTGTGGGATCCCAATCACAAACTTTCAACACTCAAACATAAAAAGAACAATTTAGACTTGAGTGAAAAAACATCTAAATCGACAATTCACAATCCGAAAACAAGGCTACCAGCTACCTGCTACCCTTCTTGCTATATTTGAAACGTCGCGTTTTAGAGGTGCGTGTGAAATTTCCAAAAGACGAGTTTAGTCTCGTAAATCAAATTCGTGGGACCCTAATCGTAGGCTTTCGATGCTCGAGGTAAATAGAATTGTTTAGATTCGAGTGGCAAAAAATCTAAATCGACAATTCACAATCCGAGAACAAGCCTACTACCATTGTACCCTCGACGATCTCTGTTTATCTTCAATTAGCGTGAACATCGTTCCAATCTCCACGAGCGGTCCGGACCAACTTTCATGATTCCGTAGTCACGGCCAAATCATCCTTATCCCCCGCCCACGAGAGAATCTGTTTTCCATATAAATGAACAGGACGAATCCTCGCGCCCGAACACGCACACTTCTCTCGACACGTGCGCACGCGTGTCCGGCACGTGGCAGAATCTCCAATGTAACCTCGAATGATGGCCCAATGACACTCTTGCTAACCACTCTAGAACAGTATTCGAATCGACTTTAAATCTCGTCAGATCAGCCACGATATTTACACTGGAGTTTTCCAAATCGTCTGGCAAAGTGTCGCACAACTGCACACGAAAGCACCACGTCATCCTGTAACTCTCCGCCCCACGTAGCGATACGCCAATAATCCCAGTATTAAATCCTAGAATTGCAAACGACAGTGTCCCAGGAGAAATCGACGGAGGCCAAGAACTTGATCCAACCTTTTCTCCTACTCCCCTTTCTCTCTCCACACTCATCATTATGCACACACTCGGAATAAACAACGAAATTCGAGGAGATTTTTCGCGACTACCCCCACGTATGTTCGAAAAACACACACACACACACACACATCCTGCTTCTTTCTCCTGCGCGGCATAAAGAATCGTCGTCTGGATACTCGCAACAAAAGGGCCAAACGGTGGGTTTATTTATCCCGGGGGCGTAGAGTACGACGTTCTCTCCCCTTTCTTCCTCGTACATCATCGTGCGACTCATCTGCTGACTTGTTATTAAATTAATCCTTCGTTTAGTCAAATTGATGCATTGATATCACAGAGCACTCATAACTCACGACACCCTCTCCACGTTCCTCCACCACCGTTGTTCCACTTGTACACATGTAGGCGCACGACTATCCGGTAAGGGTGTAAGCGAGACGAGAAGGGAGCTTAAGAGGGGTGAGGAGAAAGAGAGCTTGCTTCACAGCTCGGTTCAACCCTCCGATTCGAAGCGAGGGGTTGGTGCTCGCTTAGTTTGCTCGCTCGTCTCACTCGCTCGATGATCCCTCCACTTACGCAGACGTCCAACCACCCTCTCACACTCTCCACGCTCCTCTCACTCGTGCCACTATTTATTAATATCGTTACTTAACCGTTTTAACTGGGCGGAGGTCACCGGTGACGTCATTAAGATAAATGCTACAAGTGTGCTTGATGGTGAAGTAGGAATCGAATGGGTGCTTCATGATTAACGAATAAATCGTCCTCAGTAATGGAGTACGTCGCGTTGATGATTGTATATGGATGGAAATAAGGATGATTCGTTGGATTGAATCTTTTTTTCTTTTTTTGTGGAAGTAGTACGATTGTGAACTTTGTGTTTAGGATAGACTGCGAGATATAATACTAAAGAACGCGTTGATGATCGCAAGGATGAAAATAAAAGTGATCCGTTGGATTGATCTTTTTTTCTTGTTCTTTTTTGTGGAAGTAGGATGATTGTGAACTTTGTGTTTAGGAGAGAGTGCGAACTCTAATGATTAACGAATAAATCGTGTCACCGCAAGTCCGTCGCGTTAATGATCGCGAGGATGAAAATAAAGATGATCCGTTGGATCGAATTTTTTTTTTTGTGGATGTAGTACGATAGTGAACTTTCTGTTTAGGATAGGCTGCAAACTCTAACACTAAAGAACGCGCTGCTGTTCGCAAGGATGAAAGCAAGGACGTTGGATTGATTTTTGTTTTTTAAGAAATTAGTACAACAGTGAACTTTCTGTTTACGAGAGAGTGCGATTAGATTTTTGTGAATCGGCGTCCTACGTTTTTCTAATTATACGTCCTAATTAATCGAAGTAAGGAGGTTGGATTGAATTTTTTTTTCCTTGTGAAATTAGTACAACAGAGTTTCCTATCCCAAAAAGATTATTGTCAAATAAATCAGTACCCAAAGGATTAATTGCCGAATCTTC
Source organism: Tiphia femorata (assembly GCA_944319695.1). NCBI lineage: Eukaryota > Metazoa > Arthropoda > Insecta > Hymenoptera > Tiphiidae > Tiphia > Tiphia femorata. The sequence goes on from OX090899.1 coordinate 9,160,944, forward strand.
TTGATCTCATCCTCTGCGCATCTCCTTCTCATACTAAACACCTTTTGTAAGATGGATCTCAAGTTAACGAGGTTCTTACTTAATCAAACTCGTGCACAGTGGTGGAACCGAAACTAGCAGGATTCTCGAAACGAAGATATGGACAGAGAGAGAGAGAAAGAGAGAGAGAGAGAGAGAGAGAGAGAGAGAGAAAGAGAGAAAGAGAAAAGGATCAAAATTCAAGTGGACGTCTCTGGTAGCCCCCTTCCTCTCGTTGCAAGAGGAGGAGCAGGCGTATCGGTCAGGGCGCGTGTAATCCATAAAAGAGATTACATTTACGTCGTTTCTAATTAGTCTAATTGTAAGTAAGGACGTTGGATTGAATTTCTTTTTTCTTCCTTGCAAAATTAGTACATCAGAAAGTTTCCTGTCCCAAAAAATTCTTTTCTAATAAATCAGTACCCAAAGGATTAATTACCGAATCTTCTTGATCTCATCTTTTGCGCATCTCCTGTATCTCTTTCTCGTACTGAACACCTTTTGTATGATCGATCTTAAGTTAACGAGGTTCTTACTTAATCAACCTCGTACACAGTGATGGAACCAAAACTAGGATTCTCGAAACGAACAGAAGAACACAGAGTGAAAGAGAAAAAGGATCAAAACTCAAGTGGACATCTCTGGTAGCCCCCTTCCTCTCGTTGCAAGAGGAGGAGCAGGCGTATCGGTCTGGGCGCGTGTAATCCATAAAAGAGATTACATTTACGGCGTGGGCACCGTCGAGCGGGTCGAAAGCCAAAAGGATTATAACGTGGAGGGACGAGAGAGCGGAGCGTGCAGGCGGTGCGTACCCGCGCGAGTAAAGTGGAGTCACCGCCGAGCGATGGGATAGAATTGCAAAACCGTTTTGCCAAGGATGGGCGACGTGGTCGCGCCCGAAGGGTGATCCCCTCCTGCGATCGGCCGTCTACCCGTCAAATTCGGCCAAACAGACGATCCTCTAACAGGACAGGACGCTTGTTACCACTGTCACGCACGCGTTCGACGATCTACCGAAACCTTCTCGGGCGTGGAAATCTTCACGAGACTGCGAAGAATGCTTCGATACATTCGTCAGTTTGCAGATTAATCTTGTATTAATAAAAATTCGTGCGAGGTATCATGTTTTTTTTTTTTTGTTTTTGATTCTAAGAGAGTGGTTTTGGAATAAGAACTATTTTGAAAGAACTATGCTTTGATACATTCGTCATTTTCCAGATTAATTTCAATAAAAAACTTTGTGGAGGTACGTGTTTCTTTTTTTCTGTTTTAAGAGAGTGGTTTTGGAATAAAAACCCGTCAAATTCGGCCAAACAGACGATCCTCTAACAGGACAGGACGCTTGTTACCACTGTCACGCACGTGTTCGACGATCTACCGAAACCTTCTCGGGCGTGGAAATCTTCACGAGACTGCAAAGAATGCTTCGATAGATTCGTCAGTTTGCAGATTAATCTTGTATTAATAAAAATTCGTGCGAGATTTCATGTTTTTTGTTTTGTTTTTGATTCTAAGGGAGTGGTTTTGGAATAAAAACTGTTTTGAGGGTCCAATTAATGGTTGAGCGCGAGAATGAAGTTACGACAAAGTAATGATACATTCTGTGCCGACGAATGAATTGGATGCTTGTGTAGAGATGTGGGGAGACGAAATTTAATTACGATCTTTGTTTCACGTGATTCTGATGCTTCGATCCCTTCTCGTACATTCTTAAAACCTCACGAGACGCTAAAGAACAATGCTTTGATACATTCGTCATTTTGCAGATAAATATTAATCAAAATTCGTGCGATTCTTTTTGGTTCTAGGGGATTTGTTTTGGAATAAAAACTATTTTGAAGATCCAATCAATGGGTCGAGTGCGAGAAAAAATTACGACAAAGTAATGACACATTCTACGACGAATGAATTGGATGCTCGTGTAGAGATGTAGGGAGACGAAATTTAATTACGATCCTTCTTCAACAAACTTGCAGATTAATATTAATAAAAATTCGTGCCAAGCTTCATGTTCTTTTTCTGTTCTAAGGGATTGGTTTTGAAGCAAACTATTTTGAAGATCCAATCAATGGGTCGAGTGCGAGAAAAAATTATGACAAAGTAATGACACATTCTACGACGAATGAATTGGATGCTCATGTAGAGATGTAGGGAGACGAATTTAATTACGATCCTTCTTCAACAAATTTGCAGATTAATATTAATAAAAATTCGTGCCAAGCTTCATGTTCTTTTTCTGTTCTAAGGGATTGGTTTTGAAGCAAACTATTTTGAAGATCCAATCAATGGGTCGAGTGCGAGAAAAAATTACGACAAAGTAATGACACATTCTATGACGAATAAATTGGATGCTCGTGTAGAGATGCGAAGAGACGAAATTTAATTACGATCCTTCTTCAACAAACTTGCAGATTAATATTAATAAGAATTCGTGCCAAGCTTTATGTTCTTTTTCTGTTCTAAGGGATTGGTTTTGAAGCAAACTATTTTGAAGATCCAATCAATGGGTCGAGTGCGAGAAAAAATTACGACAAAGTAATGACACATTCTATGACGAATGAATTGGATGCTCGTGTAGAGATGCGAGGAGACGAAATTTAATTACGATCCTTCTTCAACAAATTTGCAGATTAATATTAATAAAAATTCGTGCCAAGCTTCATGTTCTTTTTCTATTCTAAGGGATTGGTTTTGAAGCAAACTATTTTGAAGATCCAATCAATGGGTCGAGTGCGAGAAAAAATTACGACAAAGTAATGACACATTCTATGACGAATAAATTGGATGCTCGTGTAGAGATGCGAAGAGACGAAATTTAATTACGATCCTTCTTCAACAAACTTGCAGATTAATATTAATAAAAATTCGTGCCAAGCTTCATGTTCTTTTTCTGTTCTAAGGGATTGGTTTTGAAGCAAACTATTTTGAAGATCCAATCAATGGGTCGAGTGCGAGAAAAAATTACGACAAAGTAATGACACATTCTATGACGAATGAATTGGATGCTCGTGTAGAGATGCGAGGAGACGAAATTTAATTACGATCCTTCTTCAACAAACTTGCAGATTAATATTAATAAAAATTCGTGCCAAGCTTCATGTTCTTTTTCGGTTCTAAGGGATTGGTTTTGAAGCAAACTATTTTGAAGATCCAATCAATGGGTCGAGTGCGAGAAAAAATTACGACAAAGTAATGACACATTCTATGACGAATAAATTGGATGCTCGTGTAGAGATGCGAAGAGACGAAATTTAATTACGATCCTTCTTCAACAAACTTGCAGATTAATATTAATAAAAATTCGTGCCAAGCTTCATGTTCTTTTTCTGTTATAAGGGATTGGTTTTGAAGCAAACTATTTTGAAGATCCAATCAATGGGTCGAGTGCGAGAAAAAATTACGACAAAGTAATGACACATTCTATGACGAATGAATTGGATGCTCGTGTAGAGATGTAGGGAGACGAAATTTAATTACGATCTTTCTTCCAGGCGATTCGATGGCACCTTCGTGATCGCCGCTAATTGTTATCAAAGAGCGCGCTAATTCTGGCGCCTCGATCCCTTCTCGTAGATTCTCGAAACGTCACGGGACACCCTTCATGAGGCTCCTGGGACAGAGAGGAAGGGAGTGCACTGATGCGACACGTGATACGAGCGGACAGCTCCCGATTTCTCGATACCCGTGTCTCGAATGAAGGATGAAAGAATCGCCCGGACGATTAATCAGATTGAAAGGATCTATTAGTTTTATTCGAGCCCTTTGAATGCGATATCGCACGGCACTTTAGTCGATCCGTGGGGGGTTGTTTCCTTCGCGAAGACCTTATTTGACTCTACTCCGACGATTTTCAAGGATAAGATTTACCTCGTGGGACCGAAAAGTGAGAAGGATCAAAAATAAACTTCCATCCACTCGTACAAGAGACAATTTAGCTTCATTCCTTCCCAGAACCAAGTATCAGATAGAAAGTCATCAATACTCAATCAAGAATCAACTCTATATATCTTTACACGAGTCCAGTATTCTTCAAATCTACATTCCAGTCCAATTCACACTTTCCTAAATCAGGAGCAGAATCCATCACACAAAATCATCTCGAAGGAAACAAAACTCCAATCTCGACTCAGCAGACTCACCTGAATCTTCATCAGCTCGTTTAATATTAAAGCTACCAAAAGTAGGTCAAATGATCGATTTACAATGCAAATTCCCATATGAAAAAAAATCTTCGGTACGTTTAGTGTTAACAACCCCTCCTCTCCTACCACCTGAAAAATCCCACGATGTATCTTCACACGACGAAGTCAGTATTCTCTAAATTCTACATTCCAATCCAATCCTCCCTTTCCTAAACCAGAACAAGAATCCATCACACAAACTTATCTGAAAGAAAACAAAACTCTAATCTCGACTCAGCAGACTCACCTGAATCTTCACACAGCTCGTTTAATATTAAAGCTACCAAAAGCAGGTCAAATGATCGATTTACAATGCAAATCCCCATATGAAAAAAAATCTTCGGTACGTTTAGTGTTAACAACCCCTCCTCTCCTACCACCTGAAAAATCCCACGATGTATCTTCACACGACGAAGTCAGTATTCTCCAAATTCTACATTCCAATCCAATCCTCCCTTTCCTAAACCAGAACCAGAATCCATCACACAAAATCATCTGAAAGAAAACAAAACTCCAATCTCGACTCAGCAGACTCACCTGAATCTTCATCAGCTCGTTTAATATTAAAGCTACCAAAGGCAGGTCAAATGATCGATTTACAATGCAAATTCCCATATGAAAAATCTTCGGTACGTTTAGTGTTAACAACCCCTCCTCTCCTACCACCTGAAAAATCCCACGATGTGTTTTCACACGAGGAAGTCAGTATTCTCTAAATTCTACATTCCAATCCAATCCTCCCTTTCCTAAACCAGAACCCGAATCCATCACACAAAATCATCTCAAAAAAAACAAAACTCCAATCTCGACTCAGCAGACTCACCTGAATCTTCACACAGCTTGCTTAACAACCCCTCCTCTCTCCTACCACCTGAAAAAACAGACACAATGAATCCACTATTCTCCAAATTCTACATTCCAATCCAATCCATTCCTTCCTTTCCTAAACCAGAACAAGAATCCATCACACAAAATTATCTCAAAAAAACAAAACTCCAATCTCGACTGAGCAGACTCACCCGAATCTTCACACACCTCCTTTAACAACCTCTCCTCTCTCCTACCACCTGAAAAATCCCATGATCCTCGAGAGTTCTCGGACAGATAAGTCGAGCCGGGCCACTTTTTGGTCCTCCATTAAAGCGCTTACCGGAAGCATTACCTCGACTCGTTAGTGGCACCGGCGCGCGCGCGCTCTTGGATGCTCGAGAGCCATGCTAGACTGGCTTTGCCTTGTGGAAGAGGTTGCGTAGGGTAGAGAAAAAGGAAGGAAGGAAGGAAGGAAGTTGGTAGGAAGGAGAGAAACGATGAACGGATGGTGGTGCGGCGCACAGTGGCCGCGTACGCTTCGCTCGAGCGGAATCGAGTAGTAGAGAGTGAAGCGGGCAAACGGGGTAGGCCATAAACAAGTGCTTACCACAATCTAATGCGTCTGTAATTGCTCGAGCACCCAGTATCTCCCCCAACGGTGCCCCACTCGGTCCCGCGATTTAATTACTATGTAAATGTCGCATTCCCTAACCTGTCCGTTTTACCCGCACCGTTCTCCATCCACCGACCTCCTCTCTCTCTCTCTCTCTCTCTCTCTCTCTCTCCTCATTTCTCCACGTTCTCTTCTCTTCCTACCCCTAGTCTGGACCACCTCCCTTGCTCTCGTCCTCCCTCACGGCAACCCGTGGTCCCTCTTCCACCCTCCTACAGCCACTGTCGCCCGATGTCCTTAATTACTTTATACGTTATTATAGCCCACCAACTACTGCTGTCGACCGTACTCACTCCATACCAGGGCCCGTCCAGACATTCCAACTCCATTTCTCGTTCGGCCATATTGCTGACGGGCATCCACGCAGCCGGTTGGGTATATGCGATCCTGGCTCTCGTTCCTGTTTTGCCTCCCGCGTCTCCTTCCGCTCTCGCTTAGTTCCGCGTATCCAAATTGGTTGGATTCTAGGGATGAAAGAGAAGATCGTAGAGAGGGGTTTTGGTGATGGAAGAAGTTGCTTGGTTGCGCGATGAGGTGTGTAGGTGGGACCACGGGGATGAGAAGTGAGTGGGTCAAATGTTTTGTAAGAATGGAGGAGGAAGCTTTGGTTTTTGATTTTCTGGAAATTGGAGGTGATGTTTCGATGGAATTGTAATTTAGTAGTTTAGACTAGAGTGTCCTCTGTAGATGTTGGTCTAGTTGTAAGTATAGGCAATTAACTGTTTTTTAATGATTTACACCGAGTAGGAATATTGATTGGTTTTTCATTTTCTAGAAATTGGAGGTGATGTTTTGATGGAATTGTAATTGAGTAGTTTAAACTAGAGTGTCCTCTGTAGATGTTTGTTCAGTTGTAAGTATAGGGAATTAACTATTTTTTAATTATTTATACAGAGTAGGAATATTGATTGGTTTTTGATTTTCTCGAAATTGGAGGTGATGTTTTGATGGAATTGTAATTTAGTAGTTTAGACTAGAGTGTCCTCTGTAAATGTTTGTTCAGTTGTAAGTATAGGGAATTAATTGGTGTTTAATTATTTACACCGAGTATGAATATTGATTAGTTTTTGATTTTCTAGAAATTGGAGCTGATGTTTCGGTGAAATTATAATTGAGTAGTTCAGACTAGAGTATCCTCTGTAGATGTTGGTCTAGTTGTAAGTATAGGGAATTAACTATTTTTTAATTATTTATACAGAGTAGGAATATTGATTGGTTTTTCATTTTCTAGAAATTGGAGGTGATGTTTTGATGGAATTGTAATTGAGTAGTTTAGACTAGAGTGTCCTCTGTAGATGTTGGTCTAATTGTAAGTATAGGCAATTAACTGTTTTTTAATTATTTACACCGAGTAGGAATATTGATTGGTTTTTGATTTTCTGGAAATTGGAGGTGATGTTTTGATGGAATTGTAATTTAGTAATTTAGACTAGAGTGTCCTCTGTAAATGTTTGTTCAGTTGTAAGTATAGGGAATTAATTGGTGTTTAATTATTTACACCGAGTACGAATATTGCAGTGCAAGAAGTGAGTGAGTTAAATATTTTGTAAGAATGGAGAAAGAAAAAGGTTTGGTTCTTGATTTTCTAGAAATTAGAAGTGACGTTTCCATGAAATTATAATTGAGTCCAGCTGTAAGTCTAGTCGATTAATTATTTTCTTAATTATTTATACCGAGTACGAATATTACAGTGCAAGATTTGCGATTTCGAAGAAACGTTCTTCTCCGTATGAATTTTCTTTCCCTGCGATTCGCCGAGATGAGAAGTGAATGTCAAATATTTTGTAAGAATGGAGGAAGAAAAAGGGTTTGGCTTTTGATTTTCTAGAAATTAGAGGTGACGTATCAGTGAAATTATAATTGAATAATTCAAACTAGAGCGTCCTCTGTAGATTTTATTTCACCTGCAAGTCTAGTCAATTAATTATTTATTAATTATCTACACCGAGTACGAATATTACAGTGCAAGATTCGTGATTTCGAAGAAACGCTCTTCTCCCTATGAATGTTCCATTTAGGCGAATTAAGCCCGCGGCGAGAACAGTGGAAGTGCGCGCGGCTGATTAATTAGTACCAAATCGGTTAATGGCTCAATCCGACCTATCGTCCAATCCCATCGGGCGTACGAGAACTCACGAGCTGGACCGACCTATGCGGAGAATTCAGGAGTTGGGATATTCGTAACGCGGGCTCAAAATCTATCGATCTCTCTCCCATTCCACCTTCTCCATCGGCTAAAACAATTTCATTTCATTCGCGTGTTCTGCCATCCTCCTCCTCCGGCTCGTGGCCCCGGTTTGTCTCTCTTGGTCTTTCAACACTATAAATGGCCACGGTGCCCGCAGCAGTCCGATAATGTGGCTACGGTGAGGGTCGTAGGAGGGCTCTGACCAGTTTGTCAACCGCACCGATGTACCTAAGAGAGGAGGGCCGTGTCCACCTACGTCAATTTGTTTTGCAGAGAAACGGATGGACTCGGTTGGACGTCTCGGCTGGCCATCGTGGTCACGGCCGATTGAAGAAGACCGTTGCCTCTTAACGCTATTCCTACCGACCGATCAAAGGATCCTTTCTAAAATTTCCTATTGTATATAGCACGTAACTGCATTGTATTTAAATATCACGATTTCTTCTAGAATATATGTATGTGTAATACATTTTTCCATATTTTAGGAGAAGTAAAATTTAATCCTTTGGCTATGATAGAAAGATATATATATATTCTCAATATATTCTGTATTATACAGTAGCAATGTATAATAATTATTGTTTAAATCTTAACAGAAATTAAGATCATCGACGAATTACTGGATCGATAAAAAAAATTTAAACATCCTTTCAAATCCAACCTGCGACACGAGCACTGACAAAATTACCTCGACCACTGTGCCTAGCTCTGAGTGGGACCAGTAAGATAAATATAATATGCATATAATATGCATAATGATGATATAATATAACGAATAAACTATACGATATAAACTAACGAACACATATATCCAACTAACCCTAATAGAATTCAAACATAAATAAAACTAGTGGTGGTTAGTGGTCGACACGATCGCTCGCGCTTCGCGCTCGCCTTACCGGGTGCAGAAAAGCTTCGCTTCCTGCCATAGGCACGACCGCGTAACTCACGTTTCCATACTTGAATTTCCCATAATTTTGAAACGGTTGAAGATGGCGGTACATAAAATTTCGTGGCACCAAATGGGTATATACTCGATGTACATGCCAAATTTTGTTCGGATCCGTTCAGTCGTTTTGCCGGAATATTGGACTAAAGATTTGAATTAGCCGCCATTTTTGATTCGGCCAATCAAAAAATTTGAAAATTTCCAGAAGTTGTCATTGTATACGTGTACATGTATGTGTAAAATTTTATCGCGATCCAATGAATAGTGCCAAAGATATGAATTTTTCGATATTTGAATTTGCCGCCATTTTGTACCGGTTCAAGATGGCGGTTCACAAACCTTATTGTGAACTCACAGTAATGTACTTGATTTTTGGGCCAAATTTCGTCCCGATCGGTTCAGCCGTTTTTCCGAAATCGAGGATATACACGGACACACACACACACACACACACACACACACACACACACACACACACACACACACACACGAACGGTTTTCAAGTTGGCGATTGCATAAGTCACTCCCTTAACGGTCGTGCCTAAAAACACAAATTAACAGAAATGATCATTTTTGTAAATCTTAACAGAAATTAAGACCGTCCACAAATTACTCTACCAATGAAAACAATTAAAACATCAGGTATCACAGAGTTTCCTTAAATCCTTTCAAATCCAACCTTCGACAGGAGCACTGACAAAATTACCTCGACCACTGTGCCTAGCCCCGAGTGGGACCAGTAAGATAAAGGGTATAATATGCAGAAGAAAGGACAGCCAACGACGGTGGATCGGGGACAGTGCGGAGAGAGTTTATGGCAGGCGCCTCTAGGCAAGGAATCGAATTAATTCGCTGGCTAGATGCTTGGCCGTTTGCCCTAACACGAGAGACCCCCTTTTAGTCGTTCGGCGAATGTCTACTAAAAGCTTTCAAAGTTTTCCCGGAGAATTGAGTGGGGGCCAGGTTCCGATCTTTCTTTGTTAAGCGGCCGGTACGAGCCAGCCAACCAGTGGTGATACGAATTTTCCATCACCCCCCCAACTTGCTTCCGCGCGCGCGCGTGAACGAGCGTAGAATATATCATAAGCGATGGCGCGTATCGACTTTCTAATAGGATCGATAATGGAAAGGTACATCACTCCGAGGCTGACGATTAATCACGATCGGTGGTGCGCGCGCGCGCGCGTGAGCTCGTCCAAGTGGGCTTGGACCACCGCGGTGCTTTACAGTTATCGTTTCACATTATTGAATATTAAACGTACCTATGAATTATCTCGAGGTTGGTGGAGGGGATTGGGTGTAATGGGTCCGCGGATACGATCTCACGAGAACTGTTTATAAATATAAAAGTGACTGGTGTGTAAAATGAGGGTTCTGTGTTGGTTAGACTACTTGCGATTGCTATTTAATTTAACACGTTTGTATAGGACGTTATCTATATTTGCATGATGGTTTCAGTGCCTGTTTATAAATAATCATCATAGGTATTTGGAAGTATAATTCATGATTTAGATAATTCAGTAAACAGTCATAAAAATTCAAGGCGTTAGTCACTTCAAGTGGGAATTAATTTGCAGAAGCTCTTTAAAATTAACCCTAAATTCAGTGCCTATGAATTATCTGGAAACTGGAGAAGGGACTTGGGTGTAATGAGTCTGTGGATACGATCTCACGAGAACTGTTTATAAATATAAAAGTGACTGGTGTGTAAAATGAGAGTTCTGTGATGGTTAGACTACTTGCAATTGCTATTTAATTTAACACGTTTGTATAGGACGTTATCTATATTTGCATGATGGTTTTAGTGCCTGTTTATAAATGATCATCATAGGTATTTGGAAGTATAATTCATGATTTAGATAATTCAGTAAACAGTCATAAAAATTCAAGGCGTTAACCTCTTCAGGTGGAAATTAATTTGCAGAAGCTCCTCAAAAATTAACTCCAAATTCAATAGATGTGTGTGGCATGTCCTTCCAGCTGAAGAAGTTAAGGGTAATCAAATTATAGTTCCACTCTGACAAATTTTTCAATACCAAAATGATCCATCCTGCACGATTAAGTCGTACGATCGACAACATCACCGAGGCTTATTACATTCGGTTCTACCCTTGCACGAACAACCAGTGAACGTCAAACGACAGTTTAACAACATCCACTAAATCCATTCTCCTCGTTCCTTGGTTACCTTCGAAAATTATTTCGAGGGGAACACGCTACAGCATCGAATGCCAAAGGGGACCCTAGTAATGATACTAATGGACTGTAACAGTGACTGGAACGCGCAGTTCAAGATTTACGTGCCCGAACGACACGTTTCGATAATCACGATGACAATTTCGATTCGCAATTCGCCTCGAGACATTCACGTTTCTCCTATACTTTCTCCTTCTCCTCGTTCCACATCTTTCTTTTCTCTCACTCCATTATTTTCTCTCACCCAATTCTTTTCTTTAACCAATAATCTCACTCGATTCTTTTCTCTAACCAATCATCTCACTCGTTTCTTTTCTTTAACACTATTCCTACCACGTCCGATCAAATGACCGTTTTTAAATTTTCGTTTAGAATTTCCTATATGCAACGTAATTGCATCGCTTTTAAATTTCACGACTTTTTCTAAAATATTGGAAACTGTATTATACGTATATTTTTAGAAAAAGTCGTGAAATTTAAAGGCGATGCAGTTACGTTGTATATAGAAAATTCTAATGGAAATGTTACAAATGGCCATTTGACCGGTTGATAGGAATAGTGTTAAGCAATCATCTCATCCGATTATTTTCTCTAACCAATCATCTCACTCGTTTCTTCTCTTTAACATTATTCCTACCGCGTCCGGTCAAATGACCGTTTTTAAAATTTCGTTTAGAATTTCCTATATACAACGTAATTGCATCGCTTTTAAATTTCACGACTTTTTCTAAAATATTGGAAAATGTATTATACGTATATTTTAGAAAAAGTCATGAAATTTAAAGGCGATGCAATTAAGTTGTATGTAGAAAATTCTAATGGAAATGTTAAAAATGGTCATTTGATCGGTCGGTAGTAATAGTGTTAAGCAATCATCTCACTCAATTCTTTCCTCTAACCAATCATCTCACTCGTTTCTTTTCTTTAACACTATTCCTACCACGTCCGGTCAAATGACCGTTTTTAAAATTTCATTTAAAATTTCCTATATACAACGTAATTGCATCGCTTTTAAATTTCACGACTTTTCCTAAAATATTAAAAAATGTATTATACGTATATTTTTAGAAAAAGTCGTGAAACTTAAAGATGACGCAATTAAGTTGTATATAGAAAATTCTAATGGAAATGTTAAAAATGGTCATTTGACCGGTCGGTAGTAATAGTGTTAAGCAATCATCTCACTCAATTCTGTCCTCTAACCAACAATCTCACCCGATTATTTTCTCTAACCAATCATCTCACTCGAAAACATCCCTCTCAAAACTCTCCAAAGAGCACGCTTAGAATATGCGAGGAGATCGCCTTCCTAACTACCAATAATTTCCCTCGCATCGCGCACATCCCACGGGCCGAACACGAAATCCCAGGTTTTACTTTGAATACCGCATTGATTAACTTATCTAATTTAAATGCGAACACGAGGGTGGACCATCGGTTTCTCCTCCTTCTCCAATCTCGCGCTCTATTCCTCCCTCGTCCGTGGTAAAAGCGAACGTTTCAAGGAGAGACGTAACACCATGCGAAATTCCACGAGAGAAGGAAGGAAGGAAGCTCTTTGAAGTAGTAGTAGTGGTGGTAAATGCGGAGTGGCGTGCGCGCGCGGACGATAGAAACATCGGAAACGGTAGCGGTAACGGCGACCGAGCGAGATGGTGAGGAGAGGGAAGGAGGAGGTGGAGGGACGAAGAGAGATGAGGAGAGATAAAGAGGAAAAAGAAGGAGTGGGATGAAGCATTGAAAGAGAGAGGGGAGTGGAGAATTCCGGAGTAGGGATGAGATGATCGTGAGAGGTGGGAGAGAGGATAACGACAGGGAGACAACGGTGGAGATAACGGTTAGGAGGTAGGAGGAGTAAGAGGGAGAGACACGACGGGAGCGTGGAAGGAAAAGAGAGTGGGAGAACGTGGAGGACTGAAAAGAAGGAGAGCTCGTGGAAGGGTGTGGAGAGTGTTGGAGGGTGGTGCGTGGAAGGGAGGTTTGGAGAAAAGAGGGAGAGTGGAGGGTGGTAAGGGGTGGCAGGGACAAGATGAAGCGATCCGGGGACGAGAGGGAGGGTGGACGGTGGAAGGCAGTAATACGAAAGAGGGTGTACCGTGTTAAGTAAGGCGAGCCGGGGCATACAAACCGCTGTGTAACGCACCAAATTGAGTGCTGAATCCGGGATTAAATCGGCGGGAGCGAAACAAGGGTATGGAGAGAGTGAGTGAGAGAGATAGAGAGAGAAACGTCGAGTTAGGTGGGGTTAAAGCGGCACTCGTGAAACCAGCGAAGATGGGAGACCACCGGAGGGTGGAAGAGAGAGTCGCACGAACTGAAACTCGCTTTAGAAGGCGAAGCTAGGGGTCCAAGGGGGTGGAAGATGGAATTCGAGTTGTGTACGCCCCCGCCTAGGATAGTCCGAGAGCGTGCCACTTTTAGCACGTTTTAGTGACTTCCACCGCGGCGCGACGTTTCTCACACGGTCCTACCTCGCGTTTTACTTTCCGTCTGATCTCTCGTAGCTGGAGAAAGCAGGCGCCCCTTTCGTCTCCATTAGCCCAGCTACTACCGGGATACGTGTTTACGCGGGATTACTTTGCGCGTAGCTGAGTTTTGGATCGACTGACGACTAGGAGCTCCACATTGTGAAGAGAGGTGGGACGAAAGCATCTTCGGAGTCGGTCTCCTTTGATGCTAAGGGTGACACTATTCTGGGGTATTTTAGTGTCGCAGGATCATGGGACGGTTCCAATCAATTGATTCCTCGAAGACCAATAAGACCAAAGCCACGGGGTTACTACAATTTTTCTAGAACGCATTCCTGCTTAAAAACCACCTGGATACACGTACAAAATTATTCTCGACAAACATCCATCAAACGCATTCAAATTGTAAAAACCAGAAAAAGAAAATCGATCCACGATACTATCATCAGCTCGAAAAGCCAATTCAACAACACTGTTATTCTTCTTCCTTCGTATAAACATCAGTGGGGTTTAATTAACTTACAATTTAAGCGAGATACTCTCGGCGAAGGGAGCAGTCCCAGATGAAGGAGAGAAGGTCCTTGGGCGCGCGCAAAAAAAAAAAAGAGCAGCTTCTGCCGGTGCGCGCGCACTGTTGTCCAACCTCCCCGGCAAGGGCTTTGTAACGGGGCCCGGCGAGATCCCGGGAGAAAGGAACACGCATAATCGTGGCGGATCAAGAACGATAATAGGCCACGTCTATACGTGGGCCGGGGTTGAGCGGAGGAACCGACTGGCTGGCTGACCGAGTGAGTGACTGACTGACTGCTTATTTGTATTATGCCATTATACCAGGCGGCTCCGACGGAGTAGGGTATCCAAGGGGATCACCGCGCCACAATGGCAGAAAGGTGGGGGACCGCCTTGGCTCAGGCCGAAAGTCACGAAATTTTCCTCGTTGGGGACGCCGCCCATGCTGTTGACCCGCACCGCCTAATTTGACGCTTTAACCTATTGTCGAAGGCGAGGCCTCTCCTCTGTGCGTGAGAGGCAGGTAAAGCCCGTCGACGACCGGCGCCCGTTTGTCCTCCTACCGAAAAAAGATAGACAGGATGTAGGGGATATATCTCACAATGCCGCAGTCATTTCCTCCTCTTCGTTCTCTCCCTCTTTTCACCTCTCACACTATCCTCTCCTTCGGCTTTTCTCTCCCTTCTCTCTTTCTCTATCTTTCTTTGAACGCACCCCTTACCTCGCATAGGTATCCAGCGGCAGTTGATCCGCGCGCCAATCGTCCGTTCTCTCCATGGTCCGTGTAGCTTTTGTTCGACACCGTAGGAACGGCGCTACCGAGTTCACGGCGAAATTATATACTCGTATATATACGATTTGACAAATTGGGAGGACGTCCGTGTGGCGCAGGAGTGACTTTTTACTCAATGCGGCGCCGTGACTTCACTCGAGCGTGAATTCTGGTAATAATGCAGGGAGGGGAGAAGAGAGGGTAGGGTAATTGAGGTAGACGACGTGCAGGAGAGCGTCTGAGAATTTATGTCTATCGAGTGAGATCCGGTGTCTATCGTTTCACGAACGGGATGATATTCGCAGGTCGTTGGGACAGGAAAGTACGACGTGTCACTTTCGTTTCTACACCAAGGGTGTTCCATTCTTACGAACATAATGAATATTTAGCAATTACTATTCTCGATTCCTTCAACCCTAAAAACTTAGAAACAGTCTCACAAGCCTTCCATCATCTTACAAACATTGTAAAATCTTCCTTTCTCCGAATTCTCACCTTAGAATCTTAACATCCATTCACTCCAAGACCAAGATTTCTTCCCGTACAAAAGTAACCTCTAATCCACGAAAGATTTATCACACTCATCCGTGGCATGTGAACCTACTTTCACTACCAATCGACGTGTTTCTCGAAGGATCAATTTGCATATTGGCGATATGCACGACCGACGAAATCATCCAAGTGATTCGATAGAATTTGCTCGCGCGTGGGGAGAGACAGGCTACTGGGAAACAGGGTAAATGGAAGGGGGTGAGGGGGCTTCACCGCATCAGCCAGGATCGAATGCGCAACGCACGGCGTCGCTAATACACAGAGATTAGAGGACATCTGTTGTATTAGCCTGGCGCAGGCCCCATCCACTACTCACCTCCCCTCGTTCTACGCTACCGCAACGATCCTGCCGATCACGTACGATCGACGAGCCTGGAAGGTCTCCCACGATGCACGACTTATAAAATGGCAAAACCGCAATAATGATGTCGGTTTTCTACGGTGGATCGCACCACCACCATCACCATCGGCATCGCCATCACCGCTGCTAAGCAACCTATGGAACGAAGCAACGAGCAGGGTCCAGCCGTGCGTCCATCCATCATCAACTGGTTATTATTTAAGCCGCAACCTGACGTCATAAATATCTCGTCAGGGACAAGTCGTTGCGGGCCTGGGGAACAATGTTGCTCGCGATGACATTGATGTATTGGGTGGCACCGTCGTCTTTTTCTCGCCCCGGACGAGCAGAGCGTTACCAGGAAGGCTGCTTGGACCCGCGGATTTCTCGTCGCATCCGTTTGCCACCCCGACGACCAGACCGAGGGAGATTTTAAAAGTTTGCCAAGCTGGCCTTCTATCGTAACGAGAAAGATAGTAGTTGTTTGTTGCGGTGAGAAACGACGCAGATGGTTCGAGTTTAATTTGGATGGATTACGTAGTTTTGCTGGTTGATTCTTTTAGGAAGGGTGACAATTGAGTGGATAGGATCGAATAGTAGGGGTATGCTTTGAAATCTTGGTAATTTGGTCTGTTATTTGGTGTTCGTCGATCGAATTGTTATTACTGTACTGTTATCAAGTGGAATGGTATGTTCTGGTAACTCGATCGTGAGCTGATACCTTTCGAATGTGATTGTGCTTCATAAGGTTTAGCGCTTACAAGCTTGGTGGTACAAGTGAGGTACCAGCTTTGTTGTATCTTATTCGGTATGGTGGTAATTAAATTGTAGCATTAGAAACATGCCTGTCCAATGCTGCACGAGTGCTTAAAAAATGTATTTTGTATAGTTGTCCTCGAACCAATAAAAAAATAAGACAATTTCTCAAGTTACACTTCACATGCAGTTTGGCTTAAAAAATAAGTGGATTTTCTGTGCCTGTAAGAGTTAATACGAGGGTCGACACTACTTACACGATGGTATTCAAATCGAACCATTAAAAATATCTCTCTCCAATGCTGCATGAGTGCTTAAAAAAACATGTTTTCTGTAATTTTCCTAAAACCAATAAAAAAACAAGAAAATTTCTCTAGTTTCATTTCACATGTAAGTTACCTCAAACACTAAATAAATTTTCTGTACCTGTAAGAATTAAATCCACGAGATTGTACACAAACTAAAGAATGTAAGCTACTACTCGAAGAAGCTTAAGACTCCACATTCGACAATATCCACGACACATTTACAACGAGTGGAACAAGTAACTATGCCTATTTATCCACCTTAATCGCTCACTTGATTTTTCATTTCCGTTCTCGTTTGCTGCATGAGTGCTTAAAAAACGCGTTTTCCATAATTCTCCTCAAACCAATAAAAAAACAAGAAAATTTCTCAAGATTCATTTCACATATAAGTTACCTCAAACACTAAATAAATTTTCTGTACCTGTAAAAATTAAATCCACGAGATTGTACACAAACTAAAGAATGTAAGCTACTACTCGAAGAAGCTTAAGACTCCACACTCAACAATATCCACGACACATTTACAACGAGTGGAACAAGTAACTATGCCTACCCATCCACCTTAATCGCTCACTTGATTTTTCATTTCCGTTCTCGGTCTCGGCCGATCTCGTTCAGCCGATGAATTTTTCATAAAACGCGTCGGCCGCGTGAATGGCATATTAATCGTCCATTAAGCCCTCATATTTTTCCACCACCCGATTACCTCTCGTCCGAGGCACGGAGAGGAGGTGGGATGCTGGAAAACTACTAATTGTACGACTTGTTTGCCAACCGACGCGGCCACTCGGCGAACGGTACCTCGAGACTTAACGTTTTGTGATCGTTAAATCCGGATGTGAGACGAGGGCACGAGGATGAGCGCGAACTGTTCCTCCTGCCTGAGTCTCGGAGTTGCGCCTTCCTTCTACACCGGTGAGATGATGAATCGATGCAAAGTCATCGAGTAAATAGCGCGAGAGAGTCGATGGGCCTAATAGACGTGACGTGTCAATGCGAATCGCGGGTGAAAGGGAGAGAATCGCATCTGCGCTCCAGTGGAAGAAAAGAAACAATTCCTCCTACGATGGAATCGTCGACAAAGGTACGTGGATTAAGGTCCGTGCGCTTTCTTCGAATGCGCAAGGTGCCAGGTAGGATAGATGTTTTTTTGTAGTTACTTTAAGGAGAGAGAGAGAGAGAGACGTGTATACAGGGTGAGTCAGTAACTCTGTCCACCTCGAATATCTCCACTATTTTTAGAGATATGAAAAAATTATAATTGCAAAAGTTTTACTACATCAAGGGAGCCATAACGTGTCACTAATATTTTTTCCAAAAGTGGAGGCGCTTCAGAGATTTCAAGGTCACCTCTACTTTCTTATCTTCGCAATAGCGTATGTTGAGACGATATCAACGACCTATAATAAAAGGTCATTCGGCATTAAATAAAGGAGTAAAATAATGATTATTACCTCACAAGAGATGTTCGAAGTGATGTCCGTTTACATCGACGCATCGCTGCAATCTTTGAATTCCTGAAGCCTGACATAACACCGCTCGACTATTTTTTATGGGGAACACTAAAAAACATTGTGTACCATGAAATACCGACCTCGTTAGAAAATATGAAGCAACGAATTATTGCAGCATGTGGAAAAATCAGTCCGGAAGAATTAAGAAGTGTACGTGCTTCAGGAATTCAAAGATTGCAGCGATGCATCGATGTAAACGGACATCACTTCGAACATCTCTTGCGAGGTAATAATCATTATTTTACTCCTTCATTTAATGCCGAATGACCTTTTATTATAGGTCGTTGATATCGTCTCAACATACGCTATTGCACTAAAGATAAAAAAGTATAGCATGCGATTTAAAAAAGTAGAGGTGACCTTGAAATCTCTGAAGCGCCTCCACTTTTGGAAAAAATATTAGTGACATGTTATGGCTCCCTTGATATAGTAAAACTTTTGCAATTATAATTTTTTCATATCTCTAAAAATAGTGGAGATATTCGAGGTGGACAGAGTTACTGACTCACCCTGTATAATAGTAAGCTCGATGATGAAGAATAAGATGATGAGAAAAAATAGTGATTCGAAATACATATCGATTTTTTTGTACTTTAAGGAGGGAGAGAGAGAGAGACGTGTATATAATGATAAGCCGATGACGAAGGATAAGATGATGAGGAAAAATAGTGATTCGAGATACACATCGGTTTTCACAAATTGTGAGCTCCAGTAGAAGAAAAGAAACAATTCTGCCGACGATGGAATCGTGGACAAAGGTCCGTGGATTAAGGTCCGTGCGGTTTCTTCGAATGCGCAAGGTGCCAAGTAGGATAGATGCTTTTTTGTAGCTACTTTAAGGAGAGAGAGAGACGTGTATATAATAGTAAGCTCGGTGATGAAGGATAAGATGATGAGAGAAAATAGAAATTCGAAATACACATGAGTTTTCATAAATTGTGAGACACCTAATACAAGAAAAACGTGGCTTTCGTCTTTCCTTCTCGTCTTTTTGTTCCTCCACATTGAGGTTTTTTTGTATTTATGGAGATGTGTATGACTTCTCTCGACATAGAACAGTCGAGAGTAGAAAAGAAGAGTTGTGGAATCGTTCTACTACACGGAGCCTCAAAGGTGGACAAGACGAAAAAAAAACAGTGATTCGAAATATACATCTGTTTTCATAAATTTTATATCCTTCCAGATCCATATCTTGTGATAGGAACATTTTCACGATTGGAAGATGTGAATGAAGTTGCAAGATCCACCTAATACAAAAAAAAACATTCTCTCGTCTCTCCTCCTTACACTCTCGTCTCTCCTTCTAGTCCTTTTGCTCCTCGACACCGCGGTTGTTTTTCTTATGGAGATGCACATGAATCTCCTCTCGCCATAGGAGTCGAGAGTAGAAAAGGAGAAGAGTGGTGGAATCGTTCTACTACACGGAGCCTCAAAGATGGACAAGATGAAAAAAAACAGTGATTCAAAACACACATAAATTTTCACAAATGCATATCCTTCCAGATCCACATCTTTTAATAATGACATTTTCACAATTGGAAGCTGCGCACAAAATTATAAGATCCACCTAATACAAAAAAAAGAACATTCTCTCGTCTCTCCTTCTCGTCCTCTTGCTCCTCCACACCGCGGTTGTTTTTCTTATGGAGATGCACATGAATCTCCACTCGGCATAGAGGGAGTCGAGAGTAGAAAAGAAGAAGAGTGGTAGACGTATCGTTCTACGACACGGAGTGGCCTCAAAGGGGGCCAACGCAGGTAAAGTGAAACGCGTGAAGTTCGGAGGGAACGAGGGAGGGAGAGGAGGTGCGGCGTACGTGTCACCACCGGCCACCACCAAATATCCCAATGAATGGACCTGTATAACGTTCACGAGGCCCGCGCGCATATTCTCTCGCTCGACTATATACCGATGACTGATAGACCAAAAAAGGACACTGACTTTAAGCCCCGCGACTGTCGTCCTTCCATCCTCCTCCATCTCTCTCATTTCCTTTCTCTCTCATCCTCGTGTGCCCCTTAGAAAATCTGGGCAGCTGTTTCCTCCTCCCTTCAGCGCCCGGTCCTCCCTTCTCCTCGGGCGATCCTTTTCACAGAGGCCAACAAAGGCGGCCTGCCGTATTTGGACAGTATTAGCGTTAAATTTGGTCAATGAAACGGTTTAACAAGGACGGTTCCTGAGGCCGGACCGGGTGTTCCCCCGTGTGACACCGCCTGCTTGCTCTTCTGCTCTCGATTTTTGCCATCCAGACGATTTCCGCTCGACTGCCACGAGAGAGACGCGCACGGCACGAGACTGCTCGCTTCTCTGCTCGCGTGAGTTAGGTAAACAATCTCTGAGCGAGAAGGTCCTGAGGGAGAATGATCGGAGCAGGAAGATGACAGTCGATTGTATTATATTGTTTTATAATCGGTTAACGAATGTAATCGAGGAAAGAAGAATCTTAATTTGATGAATTCGACATCGTAATTTTAATGAACTCGACCTGCTTCCTCTTCTACTCTCGATTTTTGTTATCTAGCCGATTTCCGTTTGACTGGCATGAGAGAGCCGCGCGTGGCACGAGACTGCTCGCTTCTCTGCTCGCGTGAGTTCGGTAAACAATCTCTGAGGGAGAATGATCGGAGCTGGGGGATGATAGACGATTGTATTTCGACGTATTATACTGTTCTGTAATCGGTTATCGAACGTAATCGAGAAAAGGGGAATCTTAATTTGATGAATGGTCGCTAAACCGAATGGAGTAAACTAGATTGAGTTTTGTAATTCGACATCGTAATTTTAATGAACACGGCCTGGTTGCTCTTCTACTCTCGATTTTATACATCTAACCGATTTCCGCTCGATTGAAACGAGAGAAACGCGCGCGGCACGAGACTGCTCGCTTCCCTGCTCGCGTGAGTTCGGTAAACAATCTCTGAGCGAGAAGGTCCTGAGGGAGAATGATCGGAGCAGGGAGATGATAGTCGATTGTATTATCTTGTTCTGTAATCGGTTATCGAATGTAATCGAGGAAAGGAAAATCTTAATTTGATGAATGATCGTTAAACCGAATGGAGTAAACGTGAGTTTTGTAATTCGTCATCGTAATTTTAACACTAGATTTACCGAGCATTTTTTCTGGTTTCGGTAAATCTAGTGTTAATCAACACGGCCTGGTTGCTCTTCTACTCTGGATTTTTGCCATCTAGCCAATTTCCGCTCAACTGGCACGAGACTGCTCGCTTCCCTGCTCGCGTGAGTTCGGTAAACAATCTCTGAGGGAGAATGATCGAAGCAGGGGGATGATAGTCGATTGTATTATATTGTTCTGTAATCGGTTATCGAATGTAATCGAGGAATAGAGAATCTTAATTTGACGAATAATCGTTAAACCCAATAGAGTAAACGCAAGTGACTTTTGTAATTCGTCATCGTAACGCGGTAACTTCCAATTTACGATGCGTTTGTCGACATAATTTTAATGAACACGGCCTGGTTGCTCTTCTACTCTGGATTTTTGCCATCTAGTCAATTTCCGCTCGACTGGCACGGGAGAGACGCGCGTGGCACGAGACTGCTCGCTTCCCTGCTCGCGTGAGTTCGGTAAACAATCTCTGAGGGAGAATAATCGAAGCTGGGGGATGATAGTTGATTGTATTTCGACATATTATATTCTCCTGTAATCGGTTATCGAACGTAATCGAGAAAAGGAGAATCTTAATTTGATGAATGATCGTTAAATGACGAATTCAGTAAACAATCTCTGAAGGAGAATTATCGGAGCAGGGGTATGATAGTCCATTGTATTATATTGTTCTGTAATCGGTTATCGAACGTAATCGAAGAAAGCCGAATCTTAATTTGACGAATGACCATCAAACAGAATGGAGTAAACATTATTGAGTTTTGTAATTCGTCACCGTAATTTTAACGAACACCGGCTGGTTGCTCTTCTACTCTCGATTTTTTCCATCTAGCTGATTTCCGCCCTTCTGCTCGCTTCTCTGCTTGCGCGCGAATTCAATAAACAATTTCTAAAGGAGAATGATCGGAGCAGAGGGATAATAGTCGATTATATTTCCACGTATTATACTGTCCAATAATCGCTTATCGAACGTAATCGAGGAAAACCGAATCTTAATTTGACGAATGGCCATCAAACCGAATGGAGTAAACACGATTGAGTTTTGTAATTCGTCATCGTAACGCGGTAACTTCCAATTTACGATGCGTTTATCAACGTAATTTTAATGAACCTTCTCACCTCCGGCATGCGTCATTATCGGCGTAGAGTATTTTGATTTATGCATAAGTTAGTTTCAACCCTCCACCCTTCCTCCTCTCTCTCACCTCCTCGTCCTTCCCACCCTTCCTCTCTTCGTGCATAAAAGCACGATAAGCGAATGTTTAACGTGCGTTAAGCGGATTTACATTGCATCTAAAAACTGAGAGGAGTTTATAGCGGTGCGGTTATAGTTTTCACGTGGATGTACGTGTGCACGCGTCGCCTCACAGTTTGTATCTACTTACGTAAATATTTAAAATCTAGTTGGCATGCACTCGTGCCATTAGCCGTGCTGGGTTCAAAAAGAGAGAGAGAGAGACAGAGGCAGATTCAGAGACAAAGACAGGGAGAAAAAGAAAGAGGGAGAGAGAGAGAGAGAGAGAGAGAGAGAAAGAAAGAAAGAGGACAGAGAGAGAATGAAAGAAAGAGAGACTGAAAGAGGGAGAAAGAGAGAAACAGAGAAAGAGAGACAGAAAGAGGGAGAAAGAGAGCGACAGACAGACAGAGAGAGAGAGAGAGAGAGAAAGAGCAAGGGATGCTCTCCTCCAACTGGTAGATGCGCGCACTGCCCGCGGCAGGCAAATGGGCTGCAATGCGACGGTATATCGTCGGCTCGCGGCATCCGCCTGCAATTCAATTTCCCGTTGATTACGCTCATAGTGTTACATTCGTTTTGCCGAGTCGCGACGCGCTTTAAAAGCCAGACATCGCTTCGATATATCTCGCGAAAGCAATCAGCGGAAATATTAGAAGCGCCGGGTTTTAACGGGGCAAATCGAATTATACCACCCTCCACACACTCCTCCCTGTCAGACAAGGGGTTGAAAAATGTCACGAGCGCTTCCTCCGAGGCTCGTCGTTTCTGGGTTAGCTCGATACTCTTGCATTAACTCAATTCGACCAAGGATCCTTTCGATCCTCACGTGAAAAATTCAGTATCGATTAAAAAAACAATCTACTTCGACTAAAAATCGAGGATTCGACAACATTTCTTCACGCTAATGTTTCACGCGAATAATTCTCGTTGATCCAGAATTGTCCATCCAACTATAATCGTCGGTTATCGTCGATATGGGAGACCCGAAATAGATTTTCAAGAGGCGCAATAATTCTCCCCGTTCTAGAGCACAGATAAGATATTGACAGTATGGCAACTTCATTTCGTAGACGCAAAGGCTTCATAACCGACGTTTATCGTGTAAATGAGATTTTATTGGACGGAGCTTGCGCGAGGACGGTTGAAATTATTCTCGGGAAGCCTCGAGCCTCGCGATAATGAATTCAATTTGATTTCTACTTAAAAACTGTCCGATAAGTGGACCACTCGGATAACGAGAATTATCGAATCGCGTAAATCGAACCCCTTCCACCCTCGGACGATAGTGTATTACGTGGTGGAATTATTAGGAAACTAAATGAGTCGCTCGAGCGCGTCCCTGCATTGAAAGAAAAAAATGGTTGGATTTATTATAATCTCACTGTATTTTATAGTTAAATTTGGCGTCAAACATATTTTTATACGAAATGTAGTAGAATGAACAATTTATACAAATAGTTTATATTATTAACTATTACCTTCGTTCTTGTTACCGTATGTATAGTAAAATGTGCTATGTGAATATAGTTAGTTCTATCACTATGTATGAAATATTCTGGTAATATTAACTATATGAGCCGTTTATTTTGAAAGTGGCCTAAGTCCATTTTTTTTAAAAAAATGAGACATCACATAATATTAAATTATCGCACTAAATTATTCACGCATTATGTCATATCTTTTTTTTTAAAATGAACTTAGGCCACTTTCAAAATAAACGGCTCATATGTATAAAATAGTTACTTTTCTTACCATTACATATTTTCGACCGTACTATATTTTTAGTTGAAATAACCATAATTTTGGGTAGAAACGTAATATAATTTTGTTACTATGCCATTATAGTTAGATGCATCATACACTTTTCTCTCAGTGTATAAATTAATCAACGATTATTTTACTTAACGGAGTTCTGCTACGCTGAGAGAAGAAAATGGTTGGGTTTACTATAATCTCACTATACTTTACAGTTAAATTCGGCGTCAAACGTATTTTTATAGTTCACTTAACCCTAGTGGTCTGTTCGGGTCTATTTGACCCGACAGAAAATTTAAATCGGAATTGTGCTTTTGTTTCAAATTTTACTTTATCAGGCATTGGTGACTTTATTTCTCAATATTGGGGTATTGTTACTTCATATTTAATTTTTACATATTATATATTTTTTTAATTATAGTTCCAATTGTTACTCGTGTACCGTTACCCGAACGATACAACTGTATAGCAATTGCGAACAGACCAGCAGGGTTAACCATACAAAATATAGTAGAATGAACAATTTATACAAATGGTTATATTATTAACTCTTACCTTTGTTCTTAATACCATACGTATAGTAAAATGTGCTATCCGAATATAGTTAGTTAGACACTATGATAACATTTACCGTAAATGTCATATTTCCAATTATAATTTTGCTACTATGCCATTATAGTTAGATGCATAATATACTTTTCTCTGAGTGTACAAATTAATCAACGATTATTTTATACTTAACGTTAGAGCACTGCTAACTGAATAGTGTACCGTACGTCGGACGTGAAAATATCGGGAAGGTTACTTTCAACTTTCGGATTATCCCTCGAGAGACTAAATAAATCGATGCTCGCGCGCAACCGTGTCTGTAATCTACTTGACGATTATTTTTACTTAGAGGCTTTTGCGTTAATGGGTGTACGACGTACGCAGAAATAACGGAATAATTTCGTCTCTTGATTATCTGTTGCGTGGACGCCTCGCGGTTCATGAAAAGCTTAGATCCATTAAGAGAGGGGAATCGGCGCGCTTATTCAATCTCCTGGCAGAGAACGCGATTATACGGATTATTCACGGGTGAGCGATCGACTGCGTGCCTAATATTATGTAATCATCGGCGTGTGACGATTCAAGCGAGGAGGACACAATGAGGAGACCCGGTGCGCAGCTTCAAACGACTTCTTCAATAACAGACAATTCTTTATGTTCGACCAACCCCTCCATTCCTCTCCTACCTACTGTCTCGTTCTCACTCCTCGTTCCCGTGCATCGTCCCACGTGACGCGTTTGGTCATTAACAAAACTCGATGTTCCGTAAAATTAGGTCACACTTAGCACCCTCTGGTCCGCCTTTGCCCCTAGTTTCTATGCGCACGTTGTGTTGTGAAGGAAGAAGGAGGAGAGAAGATGTGTATGGGTGGAGAGAGAAAGGGAGAGGAATAGAGGAAGAGAGAAGATTTGTATGAGTGGAAAGAGAAAGAGAGAGGGGTGGAGGAAGTGAGAAAATGTGCATGAGTGGAAAGAGAAATGGAGACACAAAGAGAAACAGAGAAGATGTGCACGGGTGGAAAGAGAAAAGGAGACACAAAGAGAAAAAGAGAAGATGTGCACGAGTGGAAAGAGAAATGGAGACACAAAGAGAAACAGAGAAGATGTGCACGAGTGGAAAGAGAAAAGGAGAGGAATAGAGGAAGTGAGAAAATGTGCACGAGTGAAAAGAAAAAGAGAGAGAGAAACGGAAGAGAGAAAATGTGCACGAGTGGAAAGAGAAATGGAGACACAAAGAGAAAGAGAGAACATGTGCACGAGTGGAAAGAGAAAAGGAGAGGAATAGAGGAAGTGAGAAAATGTGCACGAGTGAAAAGAAAAAGAGAGAGAGAAACGGAAGAGAGAAAATGTGCACGAGTGGAAAGAGAAATGGAGACACAAAGAGAAACAGAGAAGATGTGCACGAGTGGAAAGAGAAAAGGAGAGAAAAAGAGGAAGAGAGATAATGTGCATGAGTGAACAGAAAAAGAGAGAGAGAAACGGAAGAGAGAACATGTGCACAAGTGGAAAGAAAAAGAGAGAGAAAAAGAGGAAGAGAGAAAATGTGCACGAGTGAAAAGAAAGAGAGAGAGAGAGAGAAAAACGGAAGAAGCAGATTCACGGTATTCCACGGCAGGCCACCCTTAGGCACGTAATATATTTTTCTTCCCTCCCTTAGGCCCTCGTCCATAGATATATATTTGTTTCGAAGTTCACGGAAATACATTATTGAATGGGACCGGGATCGTGTTCCGAAAAAGTTCACGTTCCGTGAGTTATGCCGAAGGTTAAACGATGCCGCGAACTTTCGGCATAACCCAACTGGAAATCCATACGACGTGTTCATGGGAGGCATAATCATGCCACGAATACGAACGATGCTCTTTCCAGCACCCCTCCATCGTGCGTTCTTGCGTCCTAAGTTGGTTTTTGTTTAAGGAAAAACTAAATGGTAAACATTTTCCGATAATTAAGGATATTACTTCGTTTATGTTACAATTAACTGGACATATCAGAAAATCCACCTTCGATGTGTCATCGTGCATTTTTTGTAATGCACAATACGTGAGAACTCGCCTACAGAATAAAGATTTGAATTAGCCGCCATTGTTGATTCGGCCAATTAAAAAAATTTGAAACTTTCCAGTATTCGTCACTGTACACGTGCACATGTGTATCTCAAATTTTATTCAGTTCCAAAAATGCAAGTCAAGGATCACGGTTTGGATCAGAGTTTTTAATATCGTCGCGTTATAAAATTCCTCGCTACGATAGAGTTTATTCAGCCGTTACGTAATCATATAATATCGTTAATAACGCCATATGCGCATCATCATGGATAAATCAATATCCAGCTGGTTTAATCCAATTGCAAATTATCGTTGGCCAATCAAAGCAGCACCCGTAGCTTAGATACGTATTGAACCGCGCAATTTGCACGATTTTACGGGAGGCGGCACCCTGCATAATAATTTCACCCTTAACCGAAAGGAAACAAGGGTAGAGCGAACGAACGAGGAGGGTCGGCGTAGAAGGAATTCGAGCCTCTATAATGACTAGCCATAGAAAGCAAATGGACCCGAATAATGCTTCCGTTTTTAATGACGCGTTTACACTCTGTTCTCACGTTATATCACGACTCGTACCTATTTATAAACATTGCTCTGGCAATTTTATGGAGCTGTAACTGGTGCCCTCGTGCATTTATTAGTCGACGTGGAAAATTTCTTTGCCAATCCTCCTTACACTTCTAAAACTAATTTTTCCACAAGCTACGTATACAGATAATCCATTGTAAAAAAAAATACTTTTTGCAAACATCGAATTTTCAGAGACTCCAATGCGCATAGAAATGCATTTTTGAATATAAGATATTTAACCGCTTCGCAACTGAGGACGAGATATCTCGCGACTTAATATCGTTCGTGACACGCTCCGGACGAGATATCTCGCGACGCAATGTTGCTTACCATACGCTTTGGTCGAGATATCTCGTCGATAGTTTTCGATGAGAAAAGTAGCTATTTCTATATAAATTGTAACGTAACATTGTGTATAACATCGTGATTGAATTATGCCATTCACTGGAAAAACAAAATGATTTTTTAAAAAAAATGATTTACAAAGTAAGTTTTATTCAAAACTATCGACGTGATATCTCGTGCAAAGCGTGCGGTAAACAACATCGCATCGCGACATATCTCGTCTGGGGGCGTGTCACGAACGATATTAAGTGGCGAGATGTCTCGTCCATAGATGCGAAGTGATTAATAATAAAGATTTTTTGATTTACAAGTTCCTGTTTCGAATGCATCACCAAAGGAAATAAAGTTGAGGTATAATTCAATCACAGTGTTATACACAATGTTACGTTACAATTTATGTAGAAATAGCTACTTTCTTTATCGAAAACTATCGACGAGATATCTCGACCAAAGCGTATGGTAAGCAACATTGCGTCGCGAGATATCTCGTTCGGAGCGTGTCACGAACGATATTAAGTCGCGAGATGTCTCGTCCATAGATGCGAAGTGGTTAATAATAAAGATTTTTTGATTTACAAGTTCCTGCTTCGAATGCATCACCAAAGGAAATAAAGTTGAGCGCGATCCAATGTAGGCTCGAATTATACGCTTGACTTCTGGTGAGCTTCCGTAGGAAAAGCCATAAAGTCACGGATATTGAAAGAGTGGGCATTTGTTGTGCTACGGGATGCCAATGAGATAATCCCTTGGCGATCCTTTTGGCCACGACGCCCTAAGGGCCGCCGTGGGACGCCCTTGTCCTCCCCCGGCGCAACGTAGAGGGGCATTCTGCTGACTTTTACCAATAGAAATTCGAGCAAACGTCTACCAACGTTCATCACGAGCTACGAATTTTACGAGAACGTTTACGACGCGTTATTAATTCCAAGAGAAATATTCGTCTCCCTATCGACATTATTTACCCCGACTCACATAATTTTTTAACAATATTCAACTAAAATATTTGGAAAGATTTATCCAAAGTCCACCACGCCACTGGTCACGTTTGGGACGCGTCCGTAATTTTACCAGAAGTATTCGTCTCCCCATTGACATTATTTACCCCGACTCACATAATTTTTTAACAATATTTAACAAAAATATTTGGAAAAAGATTTATCCAAAATCTACCAGGCCACTAATCACGTTTGGGACGCGTCCTTAATTCCACCAGAAGTATTCGTCTCCCTATCAACATTATTTAGATTAAATCACATAATTTTTTAACAATATTTAACAAAAATATTTGGAAAAAGATTTATCCAAAATCTACCAGGCCACTAGTCACGTTTGGGACGCGTCCTTAATTCCACCAGAAGTATTCGTGTCCCTATCAACATTATTTACATCAAATCACATAATTTTTTAACAATAATCAACAAAAATATTTGGAAAAAGATTTATCCAAAATCTACCAGGCCACTAATCACGTTTCGGTTACATCAAATCACCTAATTTTTTAACAATATTCAACAAAAATATTTGGAAAGATTTATCCAAAATCTACCACGCAACTAGTCACACGTACAAACACACTAAAACATTAATCCAAAATCTTGGAGAAACTACTGGCACATTAAAAACTCCCAACCCTATTGGAAACACAGTCGCAGCCCCTTCTTCCATTCAACCGCACAGCCTAAGTGGCTACCGGTCTCGCGCGGTATAGGCAACGGGGGACACTTATGCGCCGATGATTACATTGGTGCGATGCCAGCAAGTTCATCCTGGCATTTGTTACGTCATCCTGGGG
Organism: Tiphia femorata; assembly: GCA_944319695.1. Lineage (NCBI taxonomy): Eukaryota > Metazoa > Arthropoda > Insecta > Hymenoptera > Tiphiidae > Tiphia > Tiphia femorata. The sequence continues at coordinate 9,190,603 of OX090899.1, forward strand.
ACCATAGTTCATCGTTGGTGAAGGAACCGAACGCTCGTTGATACGTGCATCACCATACGTCCACTTGAGGAACGAGGCAAATGGACCATCGTGAGCAAATAACTCGATTTGTCCTCCACCCTTCTCCTCTCCACCCTCCGCGTGACTCGTCTAGCCGGTAAAGCACGAAACCAGAGAGAGATAGAGATAGATAGAGAGACTGTAGAACAAGTAGAACAGAGAAAACAGTTGGGTGGTGTGAGACGGAGTAAAAGGTTGAGCGAGAAGAGAAGGCAAGGAAAGGACGGAACGAAGGAAGGAAGGAAGTTATCGAGGCGGTAGTGTCACCGTGGCCGTGCAGAGGTGCCCAGTCGTCGAGAAAACTATTGAGCCAGTCAGGCAGCCAAGCTAACGGAGAGCGAGCCAGCGAGCTAGCTAGCTCTCACTCACTCGAACCAACCAACCAGGCGAACCCGTGCAAGTCCTACGTGCGAGGGAGCGCGAGCCAACCGGCAAGTTCTTGTTTTATTCAGTCGGGATCATAAATTACGAATTTAAACACACAATGAAAGACGCTTAACAAGAAGCTAACGCGAGATTGAGAGGCCCCGCCCGGAACACCTCTTCTTCCGGTGGAAGCTACGGCCTGGACCAATCCCGAACGAGTACCGCCCTCGGGCATTGGGCGCTCCCTGGTCCAAAACGCCAATCGACTGCTCCCTGGCTGAGCCACTCGCTCGTGGGCCGACCTATCCGCTCGTGCTCTCATCCGCACGAGGGAGAGACCCCAGAGGAGGAGAGGTGAGGAGGAAGAGACCGTGAACGGGGACAGGATCTCCTCCTGCTGCGCTCACCACCGCTCTCCACCAGAGAAAGAGCGAGTCGAGTGGTGTGTATGCAAGGCACCGACCAACCCCCGCCAACCTCTCACTCTCTCGATGCACCACCACCGAGTCACACACCAAGGTTCGTCGACGGCGCGAGTCACTCACGAGGTCGAGACCGTCGCGTCTCAGGGAGCTTCGCACAAGAGCACCGTCCACTACCGAGACCGTTTGCGCGCCCAGGACCGCGCGAGGTCCTAAAACCTCATCGACATCACGATCGGGACCGTGAGATCCACGAGGACACATCAACCTCACGTTGGACATTACACCGAGCTCACCCCCTATGTTCCATCGGAGCTGGCAGCATCGATCCCGAAGGTTGACGCGCGTGGTGCCACGTTGGGATTTACCATTCGGAGCTAGGCGTTCCGTGAGAGGACACGAAGATCGCGTGAAGGAAACGGCGCGGCTCGAGGCTCGCGCCGCGAGGGTGGAACTCACGCGGTAGCGACGACGAGGCGCGCGTGAAAGTCACGGTGAAGGGAAGAAGAGGATAGAAGTGAAGAGGGATATAAATTGCAGTGAGCTGGTGCGCGCGCGAGTGATCTCCGTGGGGTGTGCGCGTTTCGCCGATGGCCAGCTGGTAGATTGTTCTACGGGTTCTCTTGAGCCGCGCACGGGGTTAGTGCGCGAGGAGGGTGCCAGTGATAGTACCGAAGGACCTAGAGTTTAAGTAGACCCGGGTGCAGGTGAGAATTCCAACCAGTTCCAAGGTACAAACCCTTGGAACCCGAGCTAAAAGATCGATCGCTTCTCCTGGAGCGATCTCGGGTCGACCCTCGGCCAGGACCCTGGACGCGGCCGATCACCGGCACGCCCAGTAAAAGAAACCATTTCCCGTTCACTACCGAACTATGCATGGTACGAGATGGTGTGTTCTCTGACCAGCGGCGGGAAGACCTGCCCCGACACCGGTGGTGATCCCTGCTCCGAGCTCCCGACGCGCTCCAGCCCGGAGGAGGCCGAGGAGGTGGAGATCGGCGAGAACATGTCGTCCCTGAGCGATGCTCATCGGAGGAACAACAACCTCGAGGGTGATCGCAGCTCGTCCGCGGGCTCATCCTTGGGCTCGTGCTCACCTCCACCAGCCTCGAGCCACTCACCACCGCCCCCACGACCACCGTGGCTCCACGACTTCCACGCGGCGGCCGCGCCCCACGTTCTCCAGTTCCTCAATCTGAGCGCCGCCGGTAGCGGGATGCTAGGTAATCAGCCGCTAGCTGCTCTTCACTCGATGGCAGAACGGAGCCATCATCATCAGCAGCAGCAACAACATCAGCATCAACATCAGCAGCACCAACAACAGCACCAGCAGCACCACCAGGCCCAACAGCATCAGCAACAGCAGCAACAGGCACCGAGCCTTCAGCTGCCGCGCCTCACCGTCCCACTATCCACGCTCACCCCGGGTCAGTCCTCGCCGACCGGAAGCGGTAAGCACAGCCCGGTTACCTCCATCACCTCCGTCGGCAGCAACCCACACGGCATCGACACCATCCTATCGAGACCGGCGGCCTCGCACCCGCAGGCACCGCAGGTCGTCTCTGCCTCGCACGCGGCGGCCTTGCAACCCACGCCGCATCCTCAGCACATGCCCACGCCACGATACACAATGCACGCCGGATTCACGACGTCCTCGGGTTTGTATTCTCATTCACTGCGTCTCCCCACTTGCCTCGGTCATCCAGACAGAGTTACGTAGCTTCCCTACACGTTTTGGATCACAAACAAGGCTCGTGTTGCACGCTTCGGCGCGGTTCGATTGGGATCGTTTGGGCAAATTGTTCGAAGGCTCGAAGCAGGTTCTGGTAGAGGTTACGGAGAAGGTACGCTTGATAATTTGTGAAGATGTTTTCGCAAGGAACCTTCGGACAGGTTGATCGGATATGTTGATCGAACGGTTTGATGGAACTGCTCGACCCGTGCAACAGCCTTGTTTCTAAAGTTTCGTAAATCGATTCTGGCCCCAGGAATGAGATTGTCTGTCGGTTTGATTAACGGACTTCTGTTTTTCTTCTTTTCTACTTGGTTTTTGGTTTCGTTGCTTTGTTGTCTGTCTTGTTTCGTCTGGCGGTTCTCGAGACGTTCTCCGTCTCTGTCCCCGTTCGCGTGATTGGAACGTAATTTTGAAAGAGTACACGACACGATCGGATAGAGCTGTTGAACGATTGTTTCCAAAGTAGTTAGACCTCACTATCGTCCCGTTGTCCGTGCGTGCATCGTGGATACAGCGCGCACGTCGGATTCGGAGAACGTCCGCCGGATCTTCGACACTGGTAGTGTTATTTCTTATGAAATAAGAAGTTTCAGGATCTGGACGGAGGTGAATTATTAAAGTGCTTTGTAAATTTCCAAGGGTGGAGATGAGATTTTCTTCGTCGCAGAAGAATTCTCGTAGGATCATCGATACGCTTTTGCTTTTTTTAGAAGTACGACACGTAGTTCAAAGCTGTGTATGCTATATTAACTAATTCTCCTCTAGATCTTTTCTTCATTTCTTCACTCCTCAGTCTGGAAAGTCGTCTAGAGTGACAATTTGGTTCACATACCTTACAAATTCGTTGTATACGTACATTGCACGATTTTCCAGACTGAGGAAAGACAAAATCTAGGGGAAAATTCCCTAATATAACATCACTGGTTTAAAGCAAACCATCCGAAACTTCATAAAGTTGCACTAGCGTGTAAACACACAGTGAACGGACACGGTGCTAAAATTCTTTCCTCCGCTTACTCCTGGCGCATTAAATTCAAAGTGAAAACACGCGTGTGCTCTCTCACACGCTCTCGTTCACAGACTGGCCTGTACCTTTGGCCTCTCGCCTTTTTTTTTATATATATATTTTTATATCGTATTTCCAAAGGCAAATCCGCAAACACGACTGCGCGCGACATAGACCGTTAAGGCGGGTATGAACCGATTTTATTTGTTGTCACGCGTTGCAATCCTATCTATTCTCTGGGTCGAAGCGCGAAATTACGCTTGATAGTTCCGTCGTCGAGGCGAAAAAAAAAAACGAGAAAGGCGAACGAGAAATATTTGCTTTATCGTGAAGCGTGACGTAATACCCCGCGTATCCTTCCCGCTTTACGGATCGGCACAATATTTAAAGAATCCGTGGAGGTTTAAAGAGTTACGCGTCGACTTTGTGTTGATTTTAGGCGAGACTCGCATCAATCGGTGGCGCGTAGAGAAAAGGACGATTATCGATATTTGCTCGGTGCTCACCCATGCGCGTATAAAGATACTTTGCAGTATTGTTTCGTGTATAATTGAATCGCTCGTGCCGATGAAAGGAGGCGAGGATGAAAGCGCACAACGAGATGCAGTCGTTAATGGATTTGTTAAAAAGAGTCGAGGTGATGTGTACCTTGGAATTGCATCTGATGTAAATATTGCGTCGCAAATTTAAGGCGCGAAGACTCCAAATTCCAGATTGTAATCGAGGAATGAAAACGTTGGATTTTTTCGTAGCTTGGAACATAGTTCAGAGAAACTGCACAGTGTTTTTGAGAATTTGAGAGTGAAGCAAAAAGCAGAGACTTGAGTCTTCAGAATCGAGCAGTGTACCTCGTAATTGCATTTGATTAAAATTAAGGCGCGCAGACTCCAGATTCCAAGTTATAAACGAGAAATTAATGTATTTTAGAATTTGAGAGGGATGCAAAAAGCAGAGAAGAAGAAATTATAATTGGAGAAAGACACTTGATTCTTCAGGATCGAACAGTGTACCTTGGAATTGTATCTCATGTAAATATTGCGTCGCAAATTTAAGGCGCGAAGACTCAAAATTCCAGATTGTAATCGAGGAATGAAAACGTTGGATTTTTTCGTAGCTTGGAACATAGTTCAGAGAAACTGCACAGTGTTTTTGAGAATTTGAGAGTCAAGCAAAAAGCAGAGACTTGAGTCTTCAGAATTGAGCAGTGTACCTCGTAATTGCATTTGATTAAAATTAAGGCGCGCAGACTCCAGATTCCAGGTTATAAACGAGAAATTAATGTATTTTAGAATTTGAGAGGGATGCAAAAAGCAGAGAAGAAGAAATTATAATTGGAGAAAGACACTTGATTCTTCAGGATCGAACAGTGTACCTTGGAATTGTATCTCATGTAAATATTGCGTCGCAAATTTAAGGCGCGAAGACTCAAAATTCCAGATTGTAATCGAGGAATGAAAACGTTGGATTTTTTCGTAGCTTGGAGCATAGTTCAGAGAAACTGCACAGTATTTTTGAGAATTTGAGAGTGATGCAAAAAGCAGAGACTTGAGTCTTCAGAATCGAGCAGTGTACCTCGGAATTGCATTTGATTAAAATTAAGGCGCGCAGACTCCAGATTCCAGGTTATAATCGAGAAATTAATGTATTTTAGAATTTGAGAGGGATGCAAAAAGCAGAGAAGAAGAAATTGTAATTGGAGAAAGACACTTGATCTTTCAGGATCGAGCAGTACCTTGGAATTGCATCTCATGTAAATATTGCGTCGCACATTTAACTCGCGAAGACTCCAAATTCCAGGTTGTAATCGAGGAATGAAAAGGTTGGATTTTTTCGTAGCTTGGAGCATAGTTCAGAGAAACTGCACACTGTATTTGAGAATTTGAAAGTGATGCAAAAAGCAGAAAGAAGAAAATTGTAATTGGAAAAAGACACTTGATCCTTCAGGATCAAGCAGTGTAAACTTCCTAACAGATAGGATCGTTTTCGATTTTTAATAAATTTGAAGACATTGAACTATTCCAATAAAAACCACGGTATACTTAAATCTGTTCGACAAATTCACACAATATTTCAATTCCACGTGTATTCCTCAATGAAGGAATCCCCTAATCGTGATTAATTTTGAGCTGTTCTACGTCAAGTTTTTCAACGAGGATTAATCCACCGTGCACCTCAAAAATTGCGATTATCTCGCAAACGGATCGGTGCGGCTTCTCGCACCCTCTTCCAACACGACACTTTTCCACCCGCGCCGTATTTCAGATCGCACGAGACATTCTGTCTCGTTTACATGACAACGACGCCGTTGTAACCCACGGTGGGTTCACCCTCCAACTCCCAACCCCCACCAAAAAGTCGTTTCGCGTGAAATATCTTATCGGGGAAACGGGGCGTTATTTCGAAAACCGCGAGTCGTAAGTTCTCGTCCCCAGCTACGCGATTTCAGGGTTAAAAGCAGCCTCTCTCGGACTCGCCTCGGGGAACAACAGGTTATCGGAGATTTGAATAGGGGAAGGGTGCGTGAATGGAAAATTTTCGTCACTGGATATGATGTACCTTTGACGAATTCTAAAATGACGATGACAATAACACAGGCCCACAAAAAAAAAAGTACCATGTGCTGGCCATCTGACTAGGCTAGTCATATATTTTGTCCCGCTGAATTCGAATCTGACGTCAGAATTCCTCCATCACGTCACAGTTTTTTTTAAATCGCAAAAATAGACGAAATTTCATAAAAATCGACATTCTAAGGCAATAAGATTGCGCTTCTTAAACAAGAAGTTACCAAAATCATATTTTAATGTATTTTCAAACGTTATAAATTCAAATTCAACTTAGAATGCGTTGTGCTCGATTTATGATTCGAGCTGGACCTAACGTCCGAATAATGTCACTTACGATCGTCTGCGCTTACGCACTCTTTTATCTTCGAATGATCTGTGCAGCGGATTTCTTTTACCTGTTTTTCTTTTTGTTGGATGCTTAAAAGAGAAAATATAACTAAAAGAAATCCGCTTCACAGATCATTTGAAGATAAAAGAGTGCGTAAGCGCAGACGATCGTAAGTAATATTATGCGGACGTTAGGTCCAGCTCGAATCATAAATCGAGCACAACGCATTTTAGGTTGAATTTGAATTTATAACGTTTGAAAATACATTAAAATATGATTTTAGTAACTTCTTGTTTAAGAAGCGCAATCTTATTATGAATGTCGATTTTTATGAAATTTCGTCTATTTTTGCGATTTAAAAAAAACTGTGACGTGATGGAGGAATTCTGAGGTCAGATTCGAATTCAGCGGGACAAAATACATAAGACTAGCCTAGTCAGATCGCCAGCACAGGGTACTTTTTTTGTGGGCCTGTGTAATCAGAGCTTTTAATCTATTTGAAAAAAAAAGGATAACTGGAGTGAGTGACTGTAGTGAGTGAAGATAGCCGATTTAGTAGTTTTGTTTCCTTCGCCAAAGTGAGACGATTCGAAGGAAGGATGAGAGAGAAAAAGTTCCATTGTGTTCCTAGTGACGTGCGCGCTCTGTGCACGAAACGGTCTCGAAGAAGGAAACTGTAGAACGCGCAATATTTTACTCTTCGATGGATACTTGAAATCGGCCGACGGAAGTCGCGCGAGCGAAGCGGAAAATCGCGAGACGATGTGACCTTGATGAACTCCAAAATGACGATGACAATAATTACAGCTTTCAATCTACATATTAAAAAAAAAAAAACACGATACTGGAGTAATTGACTGCAGTAAGTGAATGTATCCTACTGACTAGTTTCATTTCTTTCCCCAAAGTGAGACGATTCGAAAGAAAAAAAAACGACGAATGAAAAATTTGTATGGACACTTGAAACCAGCCGACGGAAATCGCGCGAGTGAAACAGAGAATCGTGAGGTGATGTGCCCTTGACAAACTCGAAAATAACAATGACAATAATTGCAGCTTTTAATCCATTAAAAAAAAAAATGATACTGGAATGATTGGATGTAGTGAGTGAATGCATCCTTCTCACTCACTTTCGTCTGAGACAAAAAATTTGCGCCATTGCACTTTTAGGGACGTACATCCAAACCGCAAGATGCGCAACACTTTACTTATCAATGGACACTTGAAACCAACCGACGGAAGTCACATGAGCGAAACAGAAAATCGCGAAATGATGTAGGTACCCTTGACAAACTCCAAAATAACAATGACAATAATTAAAACTTTTAATCCATGCAAAAAAAAAAAAAAACGATACTGGAATGATTGGATGTAGTGAGTGAATGCATCCTTCTCACTCACTTTCGTCTGAAACAAAAAATTTGCGCCATTGCACTTTTAGTGACGTACACCCAAACCGCAAGATGCGCAACATTTTACTCTTCAATGGACACTTGAAACCAACCGACAGAAGTCACATGAGCAAAACAGAAAATCGCGAAATGATGTACCCTTGACAAACTCCAAAATAACAATGACAATAATTAAAACTTTTAATCCATTCAAAAAAAAAAAAGATACTGGAATGATTGGATGTAGTGAGTGAATGCATTCTTCTCACTCACTTTCGTCTGAGACAAAAAATTTGCGCCATTGCACTTTTAGTGACGTACACCCAAACCGCAAGATGCGCAACACTTTACTCTTCAATGGACACTTGAAACCAACCGACGGAAGTCACACGAGCAAAACAGAAAATCGCGAAATGATGTAGGTATCCTTAACAAACTCCAAAATAACAATGACAATAATTAAAACTTTTAATCCATTCAAAAAAAAAAAAAAGCGATACTGGAATGATTGGATGTAGTGAGTGAATGCATCCTTCTCACTCACTTTCGTCTGAGACAAAAAGTTTGCGCCATTGCACTTTTAGTGACGTACACCCAAACCGCAAGATGCGCAACATTTTACTCTTCAATGGACACTTGAGACCAACCGACGGAAGTCGAGGTTGTCGATTCGCCTCGCGGCAGAGTGGGCGCCACATTGAAACGACGGTGCGGTGGTCGAGATGGCAATTAAAGTGTGGCGCGTTGCTTTCGCTTGCTTCATGTTAGACGAATTGATGATGGTCGACGGGTTTCACCGCGCACTCCACGTCGTGGCGCACAATGAGGGAACCGTGAGGAAAAATTCTCATAAAAGAGACGTAAAGGACGCGGCGCGCCATTAAGAGCCGCGGCAATAATTTAACGGATCGCGTTGAATTCTACGTTGCACTGATTTATGCTCGTTTAAAACGTACCGCACGGTACGTTAGGCGAAGGAGTAGGAGGAATAGGGATCCCGAGGAGTCTTTTATGCCGAGGAGAGCCTTCCGGCGGGCAGTTAAAATTAAATCTGCCGCTACGAGCATCTCTTCGTGCGCGCGCGCGCGTACGAAGTTCGAGGATGAATTATGTAAGATGAATTCGATGGAATCGACGCGTAAGTTTGATCGTGCGAAGGATCCGATCACCGTGATGTGTTTAGTTTCCGAGGATGAGGATTAGAATTTAAAGCAATGGGGTGAACATAACGAGAATTCTATACGAGCCTGTAAATCCAAGTAAACGCGTTCTTTTACTCGAGTTTACATTGAAGAGAAACTTGTCCATTGAAAATTTATTGGAGAGTAACATCGACTTTGAATGCACCTTCACAAAATTCCTATTGACATTGTGAATTCGGTGGAATCGATCCGTAAGTTTGATCGTGTTTAGTTTTCCGGTAAATCCAAGTAAACGCGCTCTTTTACTCCAGTTTACATTGAAACAGAAACTTGTCCATTGAAAATTTATTGGAGAGTAACATCGACTTTGAATGGACCTTCACAAAATTCATATTGACATTCTGAACTCGCTTCCATCGATATATAAATTTGATCCTACGAAGGATCTCTGCACTCTGATGTGTTTAATTTTCGAGGATGAGTATTGGAATCGAAAGTAATACAGTGAACATAACGAGAATTCCATGCAAGCCTGTAAATCCAAGTAAACGCGCTCTTTTACTCCAATTTACATCGAAACAGAAACTTGTCTACTGAAAATCGATCGGAGAGTAACCTCAACATCAAATCCACCACCACAAAATTCCTATTGACATTCTGAACTCGCAACACTCGACACTGGCGCTCGAGGGTTCTCACGCGGAACCGAGGAACGAAAAATAACATCATCCTGAGAAACCGTGAATACCAAAGGAACGAAGCTTCACAATGGACCGAAACCATGGAGAATAATATCTTCATTGCGGTGCATCGAAGAGTCGCGTACGATTGAATAAAGATATTCACGTGAAATGAAAAGTAAAAATCGAAAGAAAGAAAGAAGGGAAGGAAAAAAGTGGAGAATCCGATCTACGTCGTCGATTACAACAAAACCCGCGGGGACGACGGTATCTAAGAATACTTCCACCGATGAATAGAGAGAGGAGCGTAGTTTTCTTTACGATACCATAAATTCCCTTCGGGCACTCTTAACGCAGCGGACAAAGCGAATGACAATCGGTCGGCCGTGTCGCGTCTTTCCATTCTCGAATACGGCCTATCTCTTTCTCTCTCACACACGTCCACTGCCATCGTACCGATAGTAAAGAGGAGAATAACATTTTATCGTTTGCGGGAGGAAAGTTGGACGAGAAAGAAATGGTCGAAGGAGGAGAAGGAGGAGGCTGGAGGAAAGAGTTAAGCCCCCGTCGGGTCGGCTCCTCGTGGTCGACCGCGATATTGATTTCATTTCCAAAGGGGGCCAACACGTTTACGTAACATCCACGTTCTTCGATACGCGACGATACTAACGATCCCTTTTTACAACGCGAACACGAACTGGGCACGTGCTACCAGTCAGTCTTATTCTCTGGTGCGTATAATATTAATCGGTGAATTTCGAGCAGGAGTTCTTATAATTAGTCTCGAGATTTGCGTACCTTTTGAGAATGTTTTACGTTTCTGTTGGTCGATGCAGGTGTCGAAGAAAACTCAGGAAAGAGGTACAATTGAATATAACTGATTATAGTTTAGTTCGCGAAGTAGAAAGAATAACCAGTCAGTCATATTCTCTGGTGCGTATAATATGAATCGGTGAGTTTCGAGCAGGAGTTCTTATAATTAGTCTCGAGATTTGCGTACCTTTTGAGAATGTTTTATGTTTCTGTTGGTCGATGCAGGTGACGAAAAAAACTCGAGAAAGATACACAATTGAATATAATTGATTATAGTTTAGTTCGCGAAGTACAAAGAATAACCAGTCAGTCTTATTCTCTGGTGCCTATAATACGAATCGGTGAATTTCGAGCAGGAGTTCTTATAATTAGTCTCGAGATTTGCGTACCTTTTGAGAATGTTTTATGTTTCTGTTGGTCGATGCAGGTGACGAAAAAAACTCGAGAAAGAGGCACGATTAAACATAACTGATTATAGTTTAGTTCGCGAAGTACAAAGAATAACCAGTCAGTCTTATTCTCTGGTGCGTATAATATGAATCGGTGAATTTCGAGCAGGAGTTCTTATAATTAGTCTCGAGATTTGTGTACCTTTTTGAGAATGTTCCATGCTTCTGTTGGTCGATGCAGGTGTCGAAGAAAACTCAGGGAAGAGGCACAATTGAATATAACTGATTATAGTTTAGTTCGCGAAGTACAAAGAATAACCAGTCAGTCATATTCTCTGGTGCGTATAATATGAATCGGTGAGTTTCGAGCAGGAGTTCTTATAATTAGTCTCGAGATTTGTGTACCTTTTGAGAATGTTTTATGTTTCTGTTGGTCGATACAGGTATCGAACAAAACTCAGGAAAGAGGCATGATTAAACACAACTGATTATAGTTTACTCCACGAAGTACAAAGAATAACTGACTCACAGAAAATAGTGCTGTTCCTATGGAGTTAGGATTGTTAGGGTGGAAAGAGAGAGAAATATACCCAAGTGCCAGGTATATTTTAGTGGTACGAGTTTTTTTTCTCCAATACCCCCATGCGTACATGAAAATCGGAGCGTAACAAAAACTAATTGTAACAAGAAATATTTGAGCTGTTTATTTTGAAAGTATCCTAAGTCGATTTTTTAAAAAAACGAAATATCACATAACATTCAATTATTGCACTGAATTATTCACGAATTATGTGATATATTATTTTTTTTAAAAAATGAACATAGGCCACTTTCAAAGTAAACGGCTCATTTAATCTATCGATTTCCTATCAATCTTACAAAATTATATTAGAGATCAGTATTTTTCATATTGTTTTTTTTAATCATCATAGTATAATGGCTTTAGGCTCGAGATATTAATTACAAGCACGAGGATTCAAAGTAAACTTTTCCTGGAGAAGTAATCGAGTGCATAGAGCAAATGCACGTGTCATATTTATCTAAAACAAGTTGCACGAAAAAGCATCTCACCATCTCCGTTTTGTGAGCGCAGGTATCAGCCAGTTTCAACAGAGAACGGACCCCCGGCATCCGGCGGTTTATTGGCCGGGCCTTCAGGGATTAGTGAGCGACCCTATCGCATGGCGAGCAAGATTACATACACGTAAGTAGATTCCCTTACATTCCTCTCTATTGGTCGGTGACCACGACGTCGAAACTTTTCTCGATTTTACAACCTATTTCCTCATTCCTCATTCATTCTTCTCTTTGTCGGGTTACTCGGTCAGAAGACACGATCAATGTCTACATGCTAAATTGGACTAAATTTCAAGAAAAAAATGTGTGTGTACTACTGAAAATTCACTATCGAATCGTAGAAGATTAATCCTTGCTACAGCAGATGCATCTGGTTACAAGACACGATTAATGTCTACATGCAAAATTCAATTAAATTTTAAGAAAAAAATGTGTGTGTACTACTGAAAATTCACTATCGAATCGTAGAAGAATAATCTTTGCTATAGCAGACGCATCTGGTCACAAAACACGATCAACGTCTACGTGCAAAATTCAACTAAATTTAAAAAAAAAATTCGTGTGTACTCTTGAAAATTCACTATCGAATCGTAGAAGACTAATCCTTGTTACAGCAGACGCATCTGGTCACAAAACACGATCAACATCTACGTGCTCAATTCGTCTAAATTTCAAGAATAAAAATCGTGTGCTCCCCTGAAAATTCACTATTGAATCGTAGAAGGCTAATCCGTGCTACAGCAAACTTTTCTCGATTTTACAACCTATTTCCTCATCCTTGATTAATTTTTCTCTTTGCCGGGTTACTCGGTCACGAGACACGACCAAAGTCTACCTGCTAAATTCGACAAAATTTCAAGAAAAAAAATCGTGTGCACCCCTGAAAATTCACTATCGAATCGTAGAAGATTAATTCTTGCTACAGCAGATACATCTGGAGACAAGACACGATCAATATCTACGTGCAAAATTCAACTAAATTTGAAAAAAAAATTCGTGTGTACTCTTGAAAATTCACTATCGAATCGTAGAAGACTAATCCTTGCTACAGCAGACGCATCTGGTCACAAAACACGATCAACGTCTACGTGCTCAATTCGTCTAAATTTCAAGAAAAAAAATCGTGTGCTCCCCTGAAAATTCACTATCGAATCGTAGAAGACTAATTCTTGCTACAGCAGACGCATCTGGTCACAAGACACGATCAATGTCTACGTGCAAAATTCAACTAAATTTAAAAAAAAAATTCGTGTGTACTCTTGAAAATTCACTATCGAATCGTAGAAGACTAATCCTTGCTACAGCAGACGCATCTGGTCACAAAACACGACCAACGTCTACCTGCTAAACTCGAAAAAATTTCAAGAAAAAAAATCGTGTGCACCCCTGAAAATTCACTATCGAATCGTAGAAGACTAATCCTTGCTACAGCGGACGCATCCGGGCCGAAATTTCAATGCGTCCTGCGCATCATTTCATTCTCTCTTCCCCGCGACGATGAACGACCCACCTCGATGCACGTACCCACTGACTGAATTCGGTCGACGGATGAAAGTAGCCGAATTCCAAGAGCAATGACTTGCAAGGCCCAGAAGCGGCGGTGCAAGCGTCGCTAATCAAGACCTACTTGAAACGAGAGATTTATGAGTGCGATGCCAACGAATTTGAAAGCCCACGAGAGGAGGAGCACCGGTGCACGCGAAGATCATTTGGCCTTGCAAACGACCTTAATTGAAATTATCCACGCAGTTCTCATTCGCCGGAATTGCTACCACGTAGGCTCTTAGACAGGGGTGGAGAACAGTTTGGGATCTTAACCTTTAACTGGTATCCCATAATTCATTTGTTAAAGAAGAATAAATTTAAGGAGAGACAGCACACTCTTATTACTTATTAACAAAATTACACAACATAACATTCTAAGAGTCCAATAGGCTCTGAGGTTCTTAACCTTTCACTGGTACTACATAATTTATTTGTTAAAGAAGAATACATGTAAGAAGAGACAGTTTATTGCTTATTAGCAAAATTACATAACATAACATTCTGAGAGTCCAATACGTCCTGAGATTCTTAACCTCTAAATGGTACCACATAATCCATTTGTTAAAAAGAAGAATAAATATAAGGAGAGACAGCACACTCTTATTACTTATTAACAAAATTACACAACATAACATTCTGAGGGTCCAATAGGTCCTGAGATTCTTAACCTCTAAATGGTACCACATAATTCATTTGTTAAAGAAGAATACATGTAAGAAGAGACAACACACTCCTATTACTTATTAACAAAATTACACAACATAACATTCTGAGGGTCCAATAGGTCCTGAGGTTCTTAACTTTTAACTAGTACGACATAATTAATTTTTTAAAGAAGAATACATGTAAGGATATACATAACAAAACATTCTAGGGTCCAATTTGACCCTGTCGATACCAATTAAATCTTAAAACGAAAGAGGACTTTGGAAAGTGACAATCAGACCTAATTAACTGTCTCGTGCTCTACTACCAGGTGTGAGGAAGGAAGAATTCTTGAGTTTAAAGTAACATAGAATGCGAGCTGAGATAGAAACAACGAGGTCACGGATAATGATGATGACGGAGACTGACGATTACCTGGGTCGATGATACAGGGAGAAGGTCTTGCTGTTACGGTGCAGGGGCGGCACTCCATTTATTGCCCGTTCAACTGGCCATTCTAGTGAAATTTATAGCGATACCACAGTTAGGGCCACTTTCACGCGGTCCCGTGGCTCAGAGAGTCATCGAGGCAAGGACCATTGTTATTGGTGGGGTATCATCGGCCCGTGCCTCGTCCCCTTGACTGGTGTCGAGTTTCAAAAATACACTCCGGATGCCGGAGTGAACGAGAGAGCGGTATAAAAATATTTCAACTTCTGGACTAGCTCGTCACTTTTTTTTTTTATGCCACAAGGGAGAGCGGAGTGATCCCAAGGAGTCGAGAAACCTCGAAGGTCGCTAGTTATTACTAATTAAATTCGACAAGATATATCGTATCGATCGACGATAAATCGGCATCGATCAATCATACGGAGTATCCGAAATTCCAAGGCATATACACATTCCTCATGGAGTATTTAAAATGATCGAGTACCAAGCACCGAAATACGTAAAACCCACAAGCTTCTACAGAATATTCACTTCCCTCGGGAGAGTTCAATGACACGTCCATTGCAATTAATCAACGTGTACTTCCTCGATTCTTAGCTAAATCCCACGTAAATTCGAATTGGGCAGGATCGCAAAAAATCTCCATGAATTTCGAGTCGATTCGACCTACTGGTCTCGCGCGAGAGGATCAGGATAATTATAGTGGACCGAGAAGAGTCGTTCGATAATGTCGAAACGATCGATTAACGCTCGATACAAAAACGAGCAGCGTCTATGTGGCTTCTGCAAAAAGTGGTTTGAGTAGATCGTGCGCTCTCTCGTCACCGATGATCATGGTTGGAGAGAGGATAGGCAAGGTGGCACTCGTCCCCGACGGCATTTCGTGCGTGCGCGCGTGTTGACGGAGAACACCAGTGTTGTCACCACCACTACTGCCTCCACCGTCTCCTCCAGTTCAGAAAGAGACAAGTAGCGGTGAAGTAGGAGACGGAAAAAAGCGTCCATTCCAATTAATCAACGTATACTTCCTTGATTCTTAGCTAAATTTGCGTAAATTCGAATTGGGCAGGATCCCAAAAAATCTCCGTGAATTTCGAGTCGAGTGGACCTTCTGGTCTCGCGCGAGAGGATCAGGATAATTGAGCAGTTTATTTTGGAAGTGGCCTAAGTCCATTTTTTTAAAAAAATGAGATGTCACATAACATTAAATTATTGCACTAGATTATTGACGAATTATGTGATATCTGATTTTTTTTTAAAAAATGGACTTGGGCCACTTTCAAAATAAACGGCTCAATTATAGTGGACCGAGAAGAGTTGGACACCAGTGTTGTCACCACCACTGATGCCTGCACCGACTCCTAATCCAGAAAGAGACAAGTAGCAGTGAGGTACGAGACGGAAAAAAGAGTCCATTCCAATTAATCAACGTATACTTCCTCGATTCTTAGCTAAATTCGCGTAAATTCCAGTTGGGCAGGATCCCAAAAAATCTCCGTGAATTTCGAGTCGAGTGGACCTACTGGTCTCGCGCGAGAGGATCAGGATAATTGAGCAGTTTATGTTGAAAGTGGCCTAAGTTCATTTTTAAAAAAAAATAAGATGTCACATAATTCGTGAATAATCTAGTGCAATAATTTAATGTTATGTGATATCTGATTTTTAAAAAAAAAAATGGACTTGGGCCACTTTCAAAATAAACGGCTAAATTATAGTGGACCGAGAAGAGTCGGACACCAGTGTTGTCACCACCGCTACTGCCTCCACCGTCCCCCAGTCCAGAAAGAACCCACACTGAGAGAAAAGTATATGATATATCTAACTATAATGGCATAGAAACAAAGTTATAGTTGGAAATATCATATTTATGGTAAATGTTACCATAATGTCGGTAATAATTACAATAGAGGTAGATGGTATAACCAAGTATATTATGTTGTTACTCAAAATTATGGTTATTTCAACTAAAAATATAGTATACTTGAAAATATATAATGGTAAGGAAAGTAACTATTTTATATAGTTAATATTACCAGAATATTTCATACATAGTCACAGAACTAACTATATTCACATAGCACATTGTACTATACATATGATAACAAGAACAAAGGTAATAGTTAATAATATAACCATTTGTATAAATCGTTCATTCTACTATATTTTGTATGGTTAAGTGAACTATAAAAACATGTTTGATGCCAAACTTAACTATAAAATATAGTGAGATTATAGTAAACCCGACCATTTTTTTCTCTCAGTGCAGTGGCAGTGAGCTACGAGACGGAAAAAAACGTCTATTGCAAATAATCAACGTATACTTCCTCGATTCTTAGCTAAATTCGCGTAAATTCCAATTGGGCAGAACCCCAAAAAATCTCCATGAATTTCGAGTCGATTCGACCTCCTGGTCTCTCGCGAGAGAATCAGGATAATTATAGTGGACCGAGAAGAGTCGTTCGATAATGTCGAAACGATCGATTAACGCACGATACAAAAACGAGCATCGTCTATGCACCTCTGCAAAAATCTCGTCACCGATGATGATGGTTGGAGAACGGATAGGCAAGGTGGCACTCGTCCCCGACGGCATATCATGCGTGCGCGCGCGTTGACGGGGGACGCATGCTACGCCGCACACGGTGTTGTCACCACCACTGCTGCTTCCACCGTCCACCGGTCCAGAATGAGCCCAGTGGCGGTGGGGTACGAGACGGAAAAAAGCTCGAGGAGAGAAAAAAAGCCCTCGAACGTTTTTGCGTTAGGAGAAAACCGCGAAACTCGTTCCATTCCCCTCTCGTTATATTATTATTCTTTTTTTTTACTCACAGTCCGCGGGTAGTTGGAAAATCGTGCGCGCGCTTCTGTCCGAATCCCTCCGTCCCTCTCGTCTGTAGCCTACGAAATTAACGCGCGCACGCGATGCGTGAAATATCTTTTTATTTTCCGTGCCCGCATTGCCATTCGCGTACTCGTTAATTATTTACACGCGCCAACTACCGGCCCGGAATTTCTCGTGGAATTGACCCTTCGATTCGCTACGAAATTCTCCATGGAAATGCACCGGAGGTATCGGCGAATTTTATTACTATGGTTTGTTCATTCTAACCACGGTCAACCGCCGAAAGTGTGTTCTTCTCGTTGTTGATACTAAATTTCTCGGTGCTGATTTTGTTTCTTGATGAATGAACAAGACGAAATTTGTTCTTTGGAGACAGATTCTTCTTGCTTGCAAATTTCGTTCGGTCGAAAAATCATTCTGGATTTTTTTCTTTTTGTTAAGGATACTGCTTCTGTAGTCGGTCAGAATTTTGCGGAATTGACCCTTTCATTTGCTACGAAATTCTCCATGGAAATGCACCGGAGGTATCAGCAAATTTTATTACAGTCGTACGAAATTTCATGGAATTAAACGATTGTTCATTCTAACAGGGCGAACCAGTGTATCCTTCTCATTGTTGCTAGTAAATTTCTCATTGCTGATTTTTCTTCTCGAAGAAATGCAGAAGTCGAAATTTTTATTAGACACATTCTTCTTTATTGCAAAATTTCCTCTCTCTCTCCCTCTCTCTCTTAAAAATTTCTTTCTTTTGAAAAAAACATTTTCCATTGTTTTCTTAACAATACCACTCCAATAGACGTATGATCCTCTCTCGGTATCACAGCTCGAGCAAGTGTCCCATCAACGTTGTAGTCTTCCGGAGACCAAGTGGAGACCGAAATTCCTCGTTCGGGACGCGTAACACGTGAGCACGGACGTTTTTCTTTGGTCGTTCCCTGGAGCGTGTCGCCCTGCGGATGTTTACGCACCATCTTCCTCGTCCCTCTCGTGCTCGTAGCACCGATTTGACAGCTGTTCGTCTCTCCGCCACTTCTTCCTTCTCTTTTTCGAGCAAAAGAATTCCATCGAGGCGAAAGTGAAAAAACACGTGCCACCCCCGTCGTTCGTCTCCTCCTTAAATGCTATCCCAGAAACTCTGGGCTAACTAATTGTCGCTTGGCATCGTCCGTTCATCTCTCTCCACCTCTCTCTCTCTCTCTCTCTCTCTCTCTCTCTCTCTCTCTCTCTCTCTCTCTCTCTCTCTCTCTTCCACAACCTCGTGTTCCTTCCCTAACCGCAACTCAAGATTTACGGCTCGACACCGCACGAGAGAAACGAGTCCGCTTTGCCGGTGCTGCGTAAGCAAATGTAATCTGACGGTCTTGCGTTTCCATTCCTCGTCGACAGGTGCGTTTCCATCCACTTTGTCTCGACTCATTGCTAAGTGGACTGTGGAAAAATTTCAAAGGACCATATCTAATCGGAGACATTCTCAAATCACGACACTCCAAATCATTTCATCTCCAAAGAAAACTCTGATCCCACGAAATAAAGCTGAATACCTTAACAATCTTATATATATAATCCTGGAACTCTCTCTCCGTACACAGAATTGCAAAAACCTCGCCATTATACGCGCGTCCCGTCCGATTTATAAGAGCGATTAAGGATAACCGCGGAGGAAAGTGGGGAAGAGGGGGGGAAAAAAAAAGGGAATCACGGACAAAGTGAAAGAACACGTGACGGGGCGTATCCTGGTCTTCTCTCTCTTCCTTCTCTCTCTACACTCCTCTCCACCACCCTCGCGCCCCACTCGAAGGCATAGATCACCCCCGCGGTGGCACATCTGCCACAATGTAAGGAGGGTTGACGGTGTGTAGTATGTAAGTCCGTAGGAAACGCGCAGGGACGAGAGAAGCTATGGGCTGGGAAGAGATGAGAGTAGAGGAGAGGAGAGAGGAGAGGATGGTAGGAAACAGGGAGGCTTGCCCACGTACGTTGCCCAAACGCGTTGGGCTATGTGTTGTATCACCGGTGTGTACGAGTGTCACTGTGGGATGAATAAGAGGGTGGCATAGCGGTAGTCCGCTGCGGCGTTGGATTCAGAATATCATATTCAATATCAGCCCTCGTATCCGGAGCAGCCCCTACCACCCCCAGTGAGCTCTCTCCGGGCGTCTCATCCTCCAACCACCACCACCACCACCACCCACCCCCTTTCACTCCACCGATCGTTTTCCGACGCACTCGTTCCGACCTTCTCCTCCCTTTTCATCCACCTACCACCTTCTTCACCACCCATTCTCCACCCTCCCAACGTTGACCGACGCGACGACCCATCCCTCTTCTACCACACGGTTTCCACACTCACGTGAATAACTCCGGCAATATTTTAACTGCGGCATCACTTCTATCCATTCCCTGGGCCTCGTCAGCTCGCACGCCTTCAGGCTCTGCTTCTTTCTCTTTTATTCCTGCACCTGTGTGCCTGATTCTTCTTCTTTCTCTTTTCCTTCCTCCACTCCACGTCCAGGAATCGTAAGTTACATTCGAACTGCTGCTTGGTGGGTTTTATATTCCGGAGTGGAACGTTGATCGGCTTCCATGGGCCTCGTGAGGCTAGAACGACCACCACGGGAGCCAGCCTGGCTCGAGGTGAAGGTGGTGGAGGAATTGGTTGGTTTTTAGAACTCGTGCTTTTGCTAGAACCTAGTGTCGATGTGGTAAGGATGTTTGCAAGGATATTTGGGTGGAGTTTGTTGAATTTCCTGGCTCACCAGGTTTCTCTGGTATCTCGTGAACCTGGGAAAGGATTCTTTCGGGTTGGAGGATTCATGAAGTGCTAGCTGAGCCTCCCTTTTCATCCACCTACCACCATCTTCACCACCCATTCTCCACCCTCCCAGCGTAGACCGACGCGACGACCCATCCCTCTTCTACCACACGGTTTCCACACTCACGTGAATAACTCCGGCAATATTTTAACTGCGGCATCACTCCTATCCATTCCCTGGGCTTCTCTTTCAGCACGAGGGTGAACCACCCCCCAATGTAGGTAGGTGAATGGATCTCCCTATCCTTCTCTCAGTTCTCGCCATCCTAAACGTTGCCGCCTCGTCAGCTCGCGCGCCTTCAGGTTCTGCTTCTTTCTCTTTTATTCCTGCACCTGTGTGCCTGATTCTTCTTCTTTCTCTCTTATCCTTCCTCCACTCCACGTTCAGGAATCGTAAGTTACATTCGAACTGCTGCTTGGTGGGTTTTATATTCCGGGGTGGAACGTTGATCGGCTTCCATGAGCCTCGTGAGGCTAGAACGACCACCACGGGAACCAGCCTGGCTCGAGGTGAAGGTGGTGGAGGAATTGGTTGGTTTTTAGAACTCGTGCTTTTGCTAGAACCTAGTGTCGATGTGGTAAGGATGTTTGCAAGGATATTTGGGTGGAGTTTGTTGTATTTCCTGGCTCACCAGGTTTCTCTGGTATCTCGTGAACCTGGGAAAGGATTCTTTCGGGTTGGAGGATTCGTGAAGTGCTAGCTGAGCCTCCCTTTTCATCCACCTACCACCATCTTCACCACCCATTCTCCACCCTCCCAACGTTGACCGACGCGACGACCCATCCCTCTTCTACCACACGGTTTCCACACTCACGTGAAAAACTCCGGCAATATTTTAACTGCGGCATCACTCTTATCCATTCCCTGGACCTCGTCAGCTCGCGCGCCTTCAGGTTCTGCTTCTTTCTCTTTTATTCCTGCACCTGTGTGCCTGATTCTTCTTGTTTCTCTCTTATCCTTCCTCCACTCCACGTTCAGGAATCGTAAGTTACATTCGAACTGCTGCTTGGTGGGTTTTATATTCCGGGGTGGAACGTTGATCGGCTTCCATGGGACTCGTGAGGCTAGAACGACCACCACGAAAACCAGCCTGGCTCGAGGTGAAGGTGGTGGAGGAATTGGTTGGTTTTTATTTTTAGAACTCGTGCTTTTGCTAGAACCTAGTGTCGACGTGATAAGGATGTTTGCACGGATATTTGAGTGGAGTTTGTTGAATTTCCTGGCTCCACCAGGTTTCTCTGGTATCTCGTGAACCAGCCTGGCTCGACGTGAAGGTGGTGTAGGAATTGGTTGGTTTTTAGCATTCGTGCTCTTGCTAGAACCTAGTGTCGATGTGGTAAGGATGTTTGCACGGATATTTGGGTGGAGTTGTATTTCCTAGCTCACCAGGTGCCTGGCTCATCAAGGAAAGAATTCTTTCGCGTTGGAGAATTCGTGAAGTGCTAGCTGAGCCTAAATTCGCCATTGTCACGTACAGCTTGAGCAACAATCCGCGAGCGCGTCGACGAGCCGATTCTCAAGCGATGACACGCGATAATCCGATCGACCGTGAACATTGGCCAATTCCCCACGGCGACCAATCGATTGGTCACGTTGTAGCAAGGCCAGTGGCCGACGATCGGAAGGTCCTTTTCCTACGAGGTCGTTTCGTCGAGTCACTCGATCATTTCTACGAGCCATTCGCCCCAAGTGTCTGATACCAGGGTACCCAGGTTTAATCCAGAATGTTTTTTGCAACGTGTCTTATCACGGTGCTTGGAGGAGATCATCGTTCCTTCTTTTTAATTCCATAAATTCTCATTATCGTTTAGCCACGATCCCCACGTCGACGAGTCCTTCTATTCTCATACCATCCTACTCGTCCACCCTTCGGTATCTACTCGTCGGCAAAATGACGTGCACGCAGAAGGCTTTACGGACGGGATCTCCTCGTCTTAATTAGATCAGGAAAAGGTTAGACGGAATTTCGAGAGAGAGAGAGAGAGAGAGTCTGCGGACGAAGAGAACGGGGATGAAGCGGAGAGGGAGGTAATTAAGGAGGACACCGAGGGAGATGAGGTGGAGGGAAGTGGTGGAGGCTCTTATGGACGAGGGGGCACGCGGTCAGGCGTATTCGTGTGGCATGAGGGCCATCGGTGCTGCCTGCACGGGAGGTGAAGGGAAAGAAGGGGACAACTTGGGGGTGAGATGGCCCCTACAGAGAGAAGGAGAGAAGGAGAGAAGGAGAGAAGGAGAGAAGGAGAGAAGGAGAGAAGGAGAGAAGGAGAGAAGGAGGCCAGTCGAGGGTGAAGGAACGAGAGCAAGAGAGAGAGAGAGAGAGAGAGAGAGAGAGAGAGAGAGAGACAAGCGTGGGTTGTGGGACTTTAATTTAATAAAGCAATTTGTAACGGAATACGGAACGAGGCAATAATGGCCAGTCGGCGGGGAGGGTTCTAATGAGCTGCTCACCGCACTCTCTCTCACACTCTCTCATTCTCCTTCTCTCTCTCTCTCTTTCTCTCTGTCTTTCTATCTGTGTTTCTCTCCCTATTTTATCCGCGTAGAGGCAGAGGCGCGCGTCCTCGCGATGATGCTCCCTCCTATGTTCATCCACTTAGCAACAACATGGCCTGCCTCGCCTTTCAAAACGCAGGTGCCTTCGCGCCGGTGGTGCTGGCGCGCGGACTGTTCTTAACTCGTTATCGTGCTTCACTTCTCCCACGGTCGTCCCGACGTTACTATGTCCAGCAACGAGAATTAAAGAATATCTGAGAATTTGGTGGACCCGATTTTCAAGCGCGTGGACACTCTATGCAATTTGAGAATCGTGCAATTGACTCGTTCTTAACTCGTTATCGTGCTTCACTACTATGTCCAGCAACGAGATTTTAACACTAGATTTACCGAAAGCAGTCAATTTGACTGGTTGAAACAGGAAATCGTGTTTATAAAAAATTTTCGGTAAATGTAGTATTAAGAATACCTGAAAATTTGGTGGACCCGATTTTCGAAGCGCGTGGACACTCGACGCAATTTGAGAATCGTGCAATTAACTCGTTTTTAATTCGTTATCGTGCTTCACTACTATGTCCAGTAACGAAAATTAAAAAACACCTGAAAAATTGGTGAACTCGATTTTCAGAGCGCTTAGACACTCGATGCAATTTGAGAATCACGCAATTGACACTTTCTTATCTCGTTATCGTGCTTCACTACTATGTCCAGTAACGAAAATTAAAAAACACCTGAAAATTTGGAGGACTCAATTTCCAGAGCGCGTGGACACTGGATGAAAATTGAAAATCACGCAATTGACACGTTCTTAACACATTATCCTGCTTCACCTTCCCCCACGTTCATCCCATCGTTACTATAACCAGCAACGACAATGAAAAAATATCTGAAAATTTGGTCGATCCTATTTTCAGAACGCTTGATCCCTCGATGCAATTTAACAATTGTGCAATTAAGCAACTCTTCGTCTTGTATCGGTTCTTTCTCTCACATCCAGTAGTCCGACGATCGAAGCATGAGCCGAAGGACAATAAAAAAAAAGTAATAGCCGAAGATCAGGCGGATGATGAACGCTGATTGTTGCAGTGTCGCAACATCTGAACTGCCAGCAGGCGATGGCGGGGACGGGCAGTGGTGCCGGAGAGCACGACGGCGGCAAGAAGAAGCACACGAGGCCGACGTTCAGCGGACAGCAGATCTTCGCCCTCGAGAAGACCTTCGAGCAGACAAAGTACCTGGCCGGGCCCGAGCGCGCAAAATTGGCGTACGCCCTTGGGATGTCGGAGTCGCAAGTGAAGGTAAGAAATCTCAGAAGTGCCAATGCACTCGTACCACAGACCATCTAAACCTTATTCTTTATTCCTGCATTGAGACTACGAGAAGTGTATACCAGTAAGAGGAAAGCAAACTAGATTGACGCACAATGATTAATGCGACACCTTAACACGTTGACTGCCACGTCACCTTGAATTTTGGTGACTGTTTAGTTAATTATCTAAAGCGTTGATTACACTTCCAAATATGTATTTTGATCATTTATAATCAGGCACCAAAATTGTCACTCGAATTTGAAAGTCAATGTGTTAATGCATAACGAATATTCTACAGCTTACACTCAGTGAACTGTATTGGGGATAAAAAAAAAAAAATCGCTTTATAATTATTCTTCTTTTCTTCTGAAATAAAGTATGAAGCCTCTTATTCGTGCCATGTCAAACAATGCAGGAATAAAGAACGAAACCATGCTTGGCTCTCGTGCGCGTATAGTAAACGAGATAACCAAAAGTCTCCTTGGGCACTGAAAGTGGAAGGCGACGCGCGTCGGGGTGGGCCGACGAATTGTGAATATTACGACGCTCTTGGGACCCGCTCGAAGCGGAGTGCACGCGCGGGCTGCTATTCGATGGGGCAGAGAAATTAATTAATCGTGTTTCGAGGAAGCAGGTCCTCTTACCGAGTCTTACGATTCTCTAACTCTCACCACAAGTCAATGTCTCGTGCACTTGCAAATCAAATCAAAGCTCTAATCAAGTCACACGATACTAAACCACTCGTGGAAAACAAAAATCGTGTTTCGAGAAAGCTGGTCCTCTTACGGAGTCTTACGATTCTCTAACTCTCACCACAAGTCAACGTCTCGTGCACTTGCAAATCAAAACAAAGCTCTAAGCAAGACACACGATACCAAACCACTCGTGGAAAACAAAAATCGTGTTTCGAGGAAGCTGGTCCTCTTACCGAATCTTACGATTCTCTAACTCTCACGAGAAGTCACAGAGATGTGCACTTGCACATCAAACCAAAGCTCTAAGCAAGGCACACGATACCAAACCACTCGTGGAAAACAAAAATCGTGTTTCGAGAAAGCTGGTCCTCTTACGGAGTCTTACGATTCTCTAACTCTTACGAGAAGTCACAGAGATGTGCACTTGCACATCAAACCAAAGCTCTAAGCAAGTCACACGATACCAAACCACTCGTGGAAAACAAAAATCGTGTTTCGAGGAAGCTGGTCCTCTTACCAAATCTTACAATTCTCTAACTCTCACCACAAGTTATAGAGACGTGCACTTGCAAATCAAACCAAAGCTCTAAGCAAGTCAAACCACTCGTCGAAAACAAAAATCGTGTTTCAAGGAAAGGATCCTCTTACCTAGTTTTACGATTCTCTAACTCTCACCACAAGTCCACGCTCATGCACTTGCAAATCAAACCAAAGCTCTAAGCACAACGCACAACACCAACCCCCAAAAAGCACCAAAATCGAAAAGTCTAAAATTCCACAAGAATTAATCTCCGCATGTTCTCACCGAGTGTCGGTGCCTGATGTCCGTGACAAGGAACAAGGCGAAAAAAACCTCCCTTCCCTTCCGGGTGCTGAAAAATCTCCGGGATTTTCCGTCGACGTACTGCCACCGAGTGTGAGAAGGAGAAACGATTGGAAGTGGGGTGCGATTTTAAAAAACCTTCGCCGCTCGGAGGCTCTCGCGAGCGAGTAGGAGCTTACTACATCAACACCACCGTGGACGAGGGGGCCGAGGGCGTAGCGGGGCGTCTAACGAGGCAGGGCTTGTAAAAAGTTCGAAGGATAAAGGAAGGTGACAAAAAAGCCGGAGACGTGTCAAGCTTTGCAGCACCTGCGGCATCGAGGAGTCCTCCGGTCCTGGGTAGAACGAAGCGCGGGGGCAGAGTCAGAGGATCCTTCCACAGAGATCCTCCAACGGCGCGTCGTCCCTCCATCGCGGCGCGAGAGGCCGCAAGGAAGAACGCAAAGCATCGAACGAGAAAGAGAGAACCTGGAGATTCATCGTTTCTCGTGCACCTCTCTCGCTCCATCCACGCTTTCATCTTTTCTCTCCAAGCCTCTCCGCCATCCCTCCTTGATTCCTCTACCCTCTCGCTCTCACCACTCTCTCCATTCCGCGCGCTTCATCTCCTCTCCGTCTTTGTTCATAGTCGCATCTCTTGCTCCCTCGCGAGAAAGCCTTCCCTCTTTTTCATCCTTCTCCTCTACACCACTAGACCTCCTTCTCCCATCCAACCGAGCAATTTCTCTTCCTCGCTCACTCCGTGCCCGGTTGTCGTATTCTCCTCGTTTCTCTTGCGGTATCGAATCCCCTCTCCTCGTTTCCGTATTCCACCACCACCTCTCGTATCCAAGCTCCTACTACTTCAACCCCTCGCGTACCTCCGTCTTTCTCACTCGTTCGTCCTCCCTCCCACGCCGTTTCAGCCACAGCAACCGGGGGTAAGCGCGCGCCTCTCTCACCCTACGCTCGTCGTCCTCTTTCGCCATCTTCGATCCTCAGCCCCCGGTGGCTTCCCATTTGGAACCCTCTCGGCAGCAAACCCCCGTGCCCGGCGCCCATGTTCGGTCTCGTCTCCTCGCGAGGACGGTGAGCCCACCGCCGCGTCGATGTAGCGCTGTCATTGGCTCGTTCTACGCCGCCATATTTACATTTTTATTGAAAGCTACAAGTCCTCCGTGTCCGTGAGCGATGGCGATGGAGGGATGAGACGACGGGGTGGCTTGGCTTCGTGGGATGAGAGAGGAGTGGAAGGAAAGGAAGGTGGGAGAGACGGTAGAAGCTCGCCAGTTCTGTGTAGGTCAGCACGCGGCTGAGTCTGGAAGGGATGATGGTGGTGGTGGTGGTGGTGGAGGACGAGCGGGCGAGAGGGAGGATTAGCATTCAATTACCTCGGATTTCCTCGAGAAGAGGCGATTCACCTCCTACGTATATGCCATCTTTGAGGACGAGATTGCCTTCGGATCCTCCGTAGCCGAGTTTGCCACCACCACCGCGGTGGTGGTCGTGGCGTTGGCCAAAATATTAGGGCGATCTCGATACGCGTACCTTTCTCTTCGCCTCGTCCTCTTACTTCGCATTTTGTTCTCTTCATCCTTTTATCTGTGTTGTCTGCGTGCTCCACGCCCTTCTCGAAGCTCGTTGTTCCTTCGTCCGTGTACAGGTTGTACTCGACGCGGTTCACTTCGATTCTGGGAGACGAACGACGATGAGAATCGAAGGAAGGATTTTATGGCTTGACTCGCGTAATTTTTGCAGTTTTGCTCGAAGAAGAAGGGGTGGATTAAACGAATTTTGTTTTTATTTCATTTGGTGCTGCACGTGTGTTACAGAGGATGGTTAGAGGAAGGAATAATTTCAGTAATGGGCACCACGATGGTGATGATGGTGTTGGCCAAAATATTACGGCGATCTCGATACGCGTACCTTTCTCTTCGCCTCGTCCTCTTCCTTCGCGTTTTATCCTCTTCATCCTTTTATCTGTGTTGTCTGCGTGCTCCACGCCCTTCTCGAAGCTCGTCGTTCTTCGTCCGTGTGCGGATCCCTTCGATTCTCATCGTCGTTCGTCTCCCAAAATCGAAGGAAGGATTCTACGGGACCGAGTCGTGAAGCTTCCAATCGATTTCCGCTCGTAATTTTTGCACTTTTGCTCGAAGAAGAATTGGGTTTTTTTCATTTGCTGTTGCACATGTGTTATACAAAATGGTTACAGGAAGGAAATAATTTCAGTAATGGACACCACGGTAGTGAAGATGATGTTGGCCAAAATATTACGACAATCTCGATACGCGTACCTTTCTCCTCGCCTCGTCCTCTTGCTTCGCATTTTGTCCTCTCCATCCTTTTATCTGTGTTGTCTGCGTGCTCCACGCCCTTCTCGAAGCTCGTCGTTCTTCGTCTATGCGTAGGTTGTGCTCGACGCGCATCCCTTCGATTCTCATCGTCGTTCGTCTCCCCGAATCGAAGGAATAATTCCACAAAACCGAGTCGTAAAGCTTCCGCTCGTAGGAACAACCTAACTCGTGTAATGTTTACAGTTTTACTCGAAGAAGAAGGGATGAATTAATCGAAATGGTTTTTTTTCATTTTAAGTTGCACATGTCTTACAGAGAATGGTTAGAGGAAGGAAATAATTTCAGTAATGGACACCACGGTAGTGAAGATGATGTTGTCCAAAATATTACGACGATCTCGATACGCGTACCTTTCTCTCCAATTCTCATCATCGTCCGTCTCCCAGAATCGAAGGAAGAATTCAACGATACCGAGTCGTAAAGCTTCCACTCGATTTCCGCTCGTAGAAACAACCTGACTCGCATAATTTTCACAACTTTACTCCAAGAAGAAAAGATGAATTAATCGAATTGGATTTTTGTCACTCGGTGATGAGCATGTCTTACAGAAGCTGGTTAGAAGAAGGAAATAATTTCAGTAATGGACACTATTGGCGACGTGTACAAGGAACGTCGTCGAAACGAATTACAGCATTATCCTGAATTGTACGCGTTACTCGACAGGACAGGGCGCTTCCGTCAATATTGAAATTTTTATTGCAAATTTTTCATTCGGCAGCGTACGTTATTTCTGGGATGATCCCTCGTGTATTTTTTCCGCGATGCAAGGTATAATCATCCTGAGGGCAACGAGGGTGCCGGTGGTGGAAAAAAAAAAAAAAAAAGCGTACGCCCGTGGTAGGAAAGAGGACCGTTGCCGCGGTTCCCTTTATTTTTTATCGAAGCGGTGCGCGCTGCTCGGTAGCGATTTCGACGTTGGAAAAAACAAAAATTCAACCAAGGGTCGACCCAGGCAAAAAGAGAAAGAGACAGAGAGAGAGAGAGAGAGAGAGGAGAAGGAGGAGGGAATAATCTAGAAATAATAAAAATTATTTGTCGTTTCGCTCGGCTGCGTATGTGCCACTCGGATGGTCGGGCGAAACAAAAAATAAAACGGAGAAAAAGGTATCAAAGGGAACACAAATGTCGACGTATCGCGGACGAATATCCGACGGGCGTGAAATATCGACGAGGTTCAATTTTTCTAGGGGGCGCGCGCATGCCTTTCTGCCACCGCGACACCTCCGACCAACCACCTCCGTTTCACCCCTACACTCCTCACCCAGGAGTACACTCTCGAGTCCCGTGGCTCCGAGCGTGTAACAGGATTATGAGGTTTTTTCCTGTTTTATCTCTATATAAAGTTCCTCATAATTAAACTGACGAGATTACAACGTCGTGCGGTCGCCTTTAATTAAAACGCTAACGTAGATCAGGGCTCCTCGTCCTACGGGACACCCACCCTCGTGGAATATAGCAAGCAGCCCTTGCAACCTTACACGCCTCTGATACGCCAGTGCCCACGAATATTGCACTCTTCGTGATATTAGCAAAAGAATTCGCGAAGTTGCGTGCGCTGCTTTTCCATCGGGTTTCGATATGATCGTAAGGTCAATGATCCCAGTTTCTACTCTACTGCTGATTTCTACGCACAATGTACTATTCTTTTCGATGATAACCCGTTATCCCTCAATGACCCATTTTTGGGAGACATTTTCAAATTTGTTTACCTAAGTGGAATTTTCAAATGAAATACAGGCGTTAGAATAATGAGATGAAACTTTTTTTTGTGTGTTTTTGAATTGCGGTGGGTAATGGGTTAATATTCCGTTGATAGAACAAGTTACGGAAAATTGAATTATTAATTATTTATATACTCCGGCATAAGTTGCATAGCTAGCAGTATGGTCTCAAAAATAAATTTCATAATCGTTTTAGTCTTAAATAAGTAGAAATAGGGACATTGACCTCAGAGAATTTTTTTAGATAAGATTACTCGATGGACGATTCAACGCCTAAAATCTTCCCTTCACCTCCTCGTCTTCGCGTAAATATTAGGTGTACCGAAAAGTCTTGTCCGTTCCGGTTACAACAAGGACAAGTCAAAAACGGACAGAACTTTCTGGTAGACCTAATAATTTCGATGGCGATATTCATCGGTGAGCAACGCCTCCCCACAGACAATTTATTATTATTAATTATTTGTATACTCCGGCATAAGTTGCATAGCTAGCAGTATGTTCTTAAAAAGAAGTTTAATAATCGGAGCAGTCATTGTAGTCTTAAATTAGAGAATTTTTTTTAGATAAGATTTCTCGAACAACGACTCAACGCCTAAAATCATCCCTTCACCTCCTCGTCTTCGCGTAAATATTAGGTCTACCGAAAAGTTTTGTCCGTTCCGGATACAACAAGGACAAGTCAAAAACGAACAGAACTTTCTGGTAGACCTAATAATTTCCATGGCGATATTCATCGGTGAGCAAAGTCTGCCCACTGACAATTCATTATTATTAATTATTTATATACTCCGGCATAAGTTGCATAGCTAGCAGTATGTTCTTAAAAATAAGTTTAATAATCGGAGCAGTCGTTGTAGTCTTAAATAAGTAGACATAGGAACATTGATCTTAGAGAATTTTTTTTAGATAAGATTTCTCGAACGACGACTCAACGCCTAAAATCATCCCTTCACCTCCTCGTCTTCGCGTAAATATTAGGTCTACCGAAAAGTTTTGTCCGTTCCGGATACAACAAGGACAAGTCAAAAACGGACAAAACTTTCTGGTAGACCTAATAATTTCCACCGCGATATTCATCGGTGAGCAAAGTCTCCCCACTGACAATTATTTCCCTCGTGTCGTGTCGCAAAATTCGCATATCAAACGTGGTGTTCTCCTTATCTGCGAAAGAATCGTCCTCGAGATAACGATTACCGCATAACCGTACGCGCGTCGAGATAACGCCCTTTAATACGGTTCGGCTGTAAATTCTGCAAATTTAGTCGCGCTTGTAAATTCACCCCGACGACGACACGACGCCTCTCTCTCTCCACCTCGTCGACTGGCCTCTCCCTGATCAAAAACGAACGAACGAACGAGCGAACATCGGATGTTTATACTTCTGCGCCCCGGCGTACAAATTTAGTCCTGGGCGGGGTGGCGTCCGCCGCGATTTACTTATCGGAGAGACCATCGGGCACCACCGACCGGCGTCACGAGAGAGAGAAAGACAGGGAGAGAAGGAGAGAATGAAAACAAGAGAGATTGAGAGAGAAAGACACACACAGAGAGAAAGACGGAGTGAGAGAGAAAGAGAGAATGAAAACGAGACGAAGTAAGAGAGAGAAACACACAGAGAGAAAGACGGAGTGAGAGAGAGAGAATAAAAACGAGACGCAGTAAGAGAGAGAAATACACAGAGAGAAAGAGAGAGAAGGACACACACAGAGAGAAAGACAGAGTGAGAGAGAGAATGAAAACGAGACGAAGTAAGAGAGAGAAACACAGAGAGAGAGAGAGAGAGAGAGAGAGAGAGAGAGAGAGAGAGAGAGAGGGAGAGAGAGAGAAGGAGAGAGAATGAAAACGAGAGAGACCGTGGAGCAACGAACGAGGGGGACACTCAGAACGAATGACCCTCGGCTCATATCCCCCTATTAGAATCTAATACGACAAAGTGAACGCGCGCCGGGGGTTGAATTTGCGAGTTAAAGACCGTGACGCTCGCCACTCCTCCCCATCGCCTTCCCTTTCGTAACGCAGGAGAGGCGCGCGTGTATCAGCGCGTGTATCCGATAAAGCAGACAAGAGACCGACTCTCGCGAGGGGAATCGAAGTGCGGGAGGGTGCAAATTTTAGGACAACAAAGCCCCGTGAAGAAGAAAGAAAAGATTAAGAAAAACAGGAAGAGACACGTAATGAAAAGAAGAATCATAAAGAAACAATATTCTAAAAGGAGAAGAAAGAACGAAACCCACGAATTAATCGCATCCACATCTCTCTGATCTCGAGACGTTCCATAAAAAGACGTTGTTACAAAGAATAAAACATTCACCGCGACACAACCCTTAACACCTACTAACAAAAAAAAAAGAAGACAATGTCGCAGGAAACATGCAAAAAAGAATACCAAACAAAGCACAAACGGAAGGACGAACCACGACGAAAACCGCCACGCCTCGACTCAACCAAAACCACGAATTAATCCACACAAATGACAATTCCACCCCACGATCGTCACCTATAAAAATCTTCGTGCCATAAAAAGCAATTTCCAGTAATCCTCTCGAGCGTCTAGCAAAAGCTCAAGAGAAATTGCAGATTGGAGAAAAGTGCAGCTGCTCGAGCTTCACCGACGATCCTCGGCTTCACCGTGGAGAAGCATCAGACTTCGGCTGAGCCAGCATTCTCTCTGGAAACGAGACAACAAGGACGTCGCGGTCGTTTCTACCGGAAGCCACGGTGGCGCACGTTTAGCTCACAGACGCCTCCGCGCTACTGCAGAGGGGACGTAGTTGTTTACGGCGGAGTAATCTGCTCGTCGACGGATACCAATATCGATGACGTCAATTAGTATGAGCGAAGGCCTCCTCCTCCTACCAGCTTTTCCTCCACCCATGTATCATCATGGTGTGGTATATGTACGGTGCGGCGCGGCATGCTACACCCGTGATAAATCACGGCAGCGCAGGCGGTGTGTTTCCCCTACATTCACCACCCATCGGCACACACGCGCACACGCAGGCACGCGCGCGCACCACCGCCACCCTTAGACCTCCCCCACTCGAAATTGGCCCACATGTACTTGACTCCATAATGCCCATGATTCCGAGTGAGAGAGCCCGAGTGAGTGAGAGAGGGGTGTGATTAAGGGGTGAACGATCTCCCTACTTTCTGACGCCGGCTTTATTCTTACAGGATGCTTCCAAGTAATACTGCATTCTTCGACGAATGGAGGAGAGGAATTTGTGGGGTGTACGCTTCGATCGAAAGCATTCTTTTTTTATTGTTCGTCGATTGTTGGTTGTTAAAGTGGAAAATCTCAGATGGTGGCTTCACTCTTACAGGATGTTTCCAAATAATACAGCATTCTTCGACGAATGGAGGAGAGGAATTTGTGGGGTGTACGATTCGATCGAAAGCATTCTTTTTTTATTGTTCGTCGATTGTTGGTTGTTAAAGTGGAAAATCTCAGATGCTGGCTTTACTCTTACACTGAGAGAAAAACATGGTTGGGTTTACTATAATCTCACTATATTTTATAGTTAGATTTGGCTTCAAATATATTTTTATAGTTCACTTAACCATACAAAATATAGTAGAATGAACGATTCATACAAATGGTTATATCATTAACTATTATCTTTGTTCTTGTTACCATGTGTATAGTAAAATGTGCTATGTGAATATAGTTAGTTCTATCGCTATGTATGAAATATTCTGGTAATATCAACTATATAAAATAGTTATTTTTCTTACCATTATATATTTTCGACCATACTATATTTTTAGTTGAAATAACCATAATTTTGGGTAAAAATATAATATAGTTGGTTATACTATGCCTCTATCGTAATCATTACCGACATTATGGTAACATTTACCACAAATATGATATTTCCAACCATAATTTTCTTACTATGCCATTATAGTTAGATATATCATATACTTTTCTCTCAGTGTACAGGATGCTTCCAAGTAATACTGCATTCTTCGACGAATGGAGGAGAGAAATTTATGGGGTACATGGTTCAATCGATAATGGGGTGGGGAATGTTCGATGGTGGTTTTTTAAGTGAAAGCATTGTTTTTTTTGTTGTTCGATTGTTGTTGGTTGTTAAAGTGGAAAATAATAATATTTTACATAGTTAATGTTACCGGAATATTTCATACATAGCGATAGAACTAACCATATTAACATAGCACATTTTACTACACATATGGTAACAAGAACAAAGGTAACAGTTAACAATATAAGCATTTGTATAAATCGTTCATTCTACTATATTTTGTATAGTTAAGTGAACTATAAAAATATGTTTGACGCCAAATTTAACTATAAAATATAGTGAGATTATAGTAAACCCAACCATTTTTTTCTCTCAGTGTAATACTGCATTCTTCCACGAATGGAGGAGAATTCGTGGGGTAGGTATATGCTTCGATCGATAATGGGATGGGGAAAGTTCGATGGAGATTTTTAAATCTCGTTGGTTGTTAAAGTGGAAAATCTCAGATGTTCGGTTTAATTAGAATTGAGAGTAAGAAAGCTCGTGGTACAAGGGAATTTCGAAAGAGAAATATTATGCCTTGTGTCTGTGACGCTCAGAGTGTTTTAAATTCTTTTGATTTCTTCAGAGCATAATAGGGTTAGAAGCTTATTATTATTTTATTATTGATGGAAATTGATATTTAAGTGGACGATACTTCGTTTTAGTCAAGACAGTAGAAAGCGTCGGGCATGAGACAGACTGGAAGCACTATGAGATTTCTCGACGCATTATAAATATTACTTAGAACGATGAGGAGAGTTCTGCTCGTAATTGGTACCCACGAAGAATCGTAAGAACACCCACACTCGCGCCAAGCAGTCTTTCTCTCTGTTTCTCATCGTCCATAATCGCGTCGGCGCCGAATAAAACGTAACGCGGTGCCGGGAGCTCGAATAACACGAATGGACGATTGGATACGAGCCCGTTGGATATTATGTCGCGAGGTATGCGGTCGTAATAATGTCCGACGCGAATGGCCCCGCTGATTGAGCGTAATAAAGGGATGAGTGAGAGAGAAAGGGAGAGGGAAGAGAGAAAAGTACAGGCACCGATGAAATATCGTAGAGATCTTATTGGCGCGCAAAAGTTAATCACCGTCGAAATCATTTCTGTGGGAAAAGTGGAAAAGAGAGAAGGTAAATCTGAAGACCAAGAGAAAGAGAAGATCTACGACTGGACAATTCTTGAGGGACAGCAAGGATATCGAGGACCTTCTTCGAATATCGTACGTGTTTAAGTTAATCACCGTCGAAATCATTTCTATTGGAAAACTGGAAATGAGAAAGAAGATAAACGCGACTCGACGCCTTCCACAGAGGGAAGAAAGAAAGAAAAAGGGACATCAATTTATGAGAACGATCTTTTTACAGAGCACTTAATAGATCTCGTAGATTCGGCTGTTTTAAACTAATCACCGTCGAAATCATTTCTATTGAAAAACTGGAAATGAGAAAGAAGATAAACCTAAAGACCAAGAGAAACAAAGTGCCCACCTCCAATGCGACAATTCTTGAGGGCCAGGACGAATATCGACAGGCCCTCCTCGAACATCATACACGTTTACACGCTCTTTATATTCCACGCACCACTCCGGAGCCTTCGAAAGAGGGAAGAAAGAAAGAAAAAAGGGACATGAATTTATGAGAACGATCTTTTTACAGAGCACTTAATAGATCTCGTAGATTCGGCTGTTTTAAACTAATCACCGTCGAAATCATTTCTATTGAAAAATTGGAAATGAGACGAAAAGTAAACCTAAAGAGCAAGAGAAAGAGGGGATCCACGACGCGACAATTCTTAAAGAACACCACGAATATCGACAGGCCCTTCTCGAACATCATACACGTTTACACGCTCTTTATATTCCACGCACCACTCCGAGGCCTTCGAAAGAGGGAAGAAAGAAAGAAAAAGGGACATCAATTTATGAGAACGATCTTTTTACAGAGCATTTAGTAGATCTCGTAGATTCGGATGGGCTTAGGTGACGAACGGGGGTAGGTCCCGCGGCCACCATTCCACCGCGGACGGTTTTATTCGTGCGAGCGAGGGGCGACGACAACCTCCCCCGGGGTAGCTTCTCTCCATGCTTGTACTTTCAATTTGACGGTGAATAATGGCCGGCGGTTTTCCCCGGAATACCGTTCGACGCGCCTGCGAGGACGCACGGAGGGAGAGAAACGAGAGGAGGGAGAGTGCGCCGTCCATTCGAACGCGGTGTAAGTCGAGATGGGGCGTGGACACCGCGTGAACACACTCGATCGCGACGAGAGGGGTTGCCAGAGTGTTAGGGCTCGCCTGTACACCCCTCTTCATCCCCTCGGAGGACCGTGAAGGGTGCCCCTTAATGAGGGTGCTGATTAAGAGTGGCTAAATTGAAGATTAGCGAGAACGTGCGCTCGTGTGTGACGTCTGTCGGCCGTGAACCGGACGCTTTAGCTCGTCGAGGGTGATTTTTGGGGGGGTGGTGAGAGCCAGTGGAGCGTCACGGATGTTTGGAAATTTCTCGCACAGCGTTTAACCCGTGTGTAGGTGTTACACCGAGATGTACGTACGCATATCGTTACCAATTGCAATCCGCACCACTTTGGTGGGGCTGACTGGATATGAATCGATAACGGGACTCGAATCGAAGTCGGAGAGATTTCGATGCGGATTTTGGTTAGAGAATGAAAAAGGTGTGTTTAAGAATTTTAATTCAGACTCGTTTGGATGATTGGTGGAGATGTGCGAATTTTGGTTAGAGAATGAAAGAGGTGTGTTTAAGAATTTTAATTCAGACTCGTTTGGATGATTGGTGGAGATGTGCGAATGTAGGTTTTTTAGTTTGAATGGAGTGGAGTGGAATTTCAAAAAAAGATTGGGATTGAATCGAGTGGAATTGAGAAAAATCGAATTAGACGCATTTCATCCAGTGGAGCGTCACGGATGTTTGGAAATTTCTCGCACAGCGTTTAACCCGTGTGTAGGTGTTACACCGAGATATACGTACGCATATCGTTACCAATTGCAATCCGCACCACTTTGGTGGGGTTGACTGGATATGAATCGATAACTGGATTCGAATCGAAGTCGGAGGGATTTCGATGTGGATTTTGGTTAGAAAATGAAAGAGGTGTGTTTAAGAATTTTAATTCAGATTCGTTTGGATGATTGGTGGAGATGTGCGAATGTAGGTTTTTTAGTTTGAATGGAGTGGAGTGGAATTTCAAAAAAAGATTGGGATTGAATCGAGTGGAATTGAGAAAAATCGAATTAGACGCATTTCATCCAGTGGAGCGTCACGGATGTTTGGAAATTTCTCGCATACCGTTTAACCCGTGTGTAGGTGTTACACCGAGATATACGTACGCATATCGTTACCAATTGCAATCCGCACCACTTTGGTGGGGTTGACTAGATATGAATCGATAACGGGACTCGAATCGAAGTTGGAGGGATTTCGATGCGGATTTGGTTAGAGAATGAAAGAGGTGTGTTTAAGAATTTTAATTCAGACTCGTTTGGATGATTGGTGGAGATGTGCGAATGTAGGTTTTTTAGTTTGAATGGATTGGTGTGGAATTTCAAAAAAAGATTGGGATTGAATCGAATGGAATTGAGAAAAAGTGAATTACGCGCATTTCGAATTTAAGTAAATAGGGCATATCTACGCGGTTTGTACTGTATGCAGGATAGAATTCAAGGGGTTTTAAGTCTTCTTTGATTCGAATTTGTGTTGCAGTGATTGGACCTCATCGAATCTTTCGAATTCGAATTGCAGTGATTGGACCTCATTGAATCTTTAGAATTCGAATTGCAGTGATTGGACCTTATCGAATATTTCGAATTCGAACTACGTCGATTCGGATTCGAAACGAATCGAATATTGTCAGATTCGGATTCGAAACGAATCGAACATTGTCAGATTCGGATTCAAATCGAATCGAACATTGTCAGATTCAGATTCAATCGAACCGAACATTGTCAGATTCGATTCGATTCGAACTCAAATAATTCGCACGTCTCTAATAATTAGCAGTGGAAAGACAACCAGGTTAATCTGTCGATGATGTTTAGAGCACGTAGAATCTCGAGGGCTTCACGATAGGGTCTGGTATTTGGTCCAAAGCTTGATCGTTCGATTCAAGAGAATCAGTTGGACTTTGTGTCGAACGTTACATGGATGACGGTCGAATCGAGTGCGATATCGCTTATTGTCCTCGCAGTTGCGCCACCCCCGTCCCCGACGTGGTTGGGATAAGAACGGGGCGCGGGATCCGCGGTGACACGGTCCTGTCCTCGCATAGGCGTCACCACAGGGAACAGCTAATGACTGCCGTCACATCCGATCGCACGTGTGCTTGACACGACATAAGTGATTGATTCGTAACGGTGCTCGTTCGCAGATTGCGTTGCAAAATAATCACGTGCGGAAGGTGATAAAAAAAGCACCAAAAAATCGAAAGAAGATCATGCGGATCATGACTCACGACGCTCTACCGATACGTTTTTAAGGAAGAGATCGCAAAGAGAACCGAATTCTATCGAAAAATAACAAATTTAGCCCTCGAGCTCGTTTGCAGATTGCGTTGCAAAATAATCACGTCCAGAAGATGATAAAACTAGTGGTGGTTAGTGGTCGACACGATCGTCAGGTGCTCGCGCTTTGCGTTCGCCTTACCGGGTGCAGAAAAGCTTCACTTCCTGCCATAGGCACGACCGCGTAACTCACGTTTCCATACTTGAATTTCCCATAATTTTGAAACGATTAAAGATGGCGGTACATAAAATTTCGTGGCACCAAATGGGTATCTACTCGATGTACATGCCAAATTTTGTTCGGATCCGTTCAGTCGTTTTGCCGGAATATTGGACTAAAGATTTAAATTAGCCGCCATTTTTGATTCGGCCAATCAAAAAATTTGAAAATTTCCAGAAATTGTCATTGTATACGTGTACATGTATGTGTAAAATTTTATCGGGATCCAATGAATAGTACCAAAGATATGAATTTTTCGATATTTGAATTTGCCGCCATTTTGTACCGGTTCAAGATGGCGGCTCACAAACCTTATTGTGAAATCACAGTAATGTACTTGATTTTTGTGCCAAATTTCGTCCCGATCGGTTCAGCCGTTCTTCCGAAATCGAGGACATACACGGACACACACACACACACGCGCGCGCGCGCGCGCGAACGGTTTTCAGGATGGCGATTGCATAAGTCACTCCCTTAACGGTCGTGCCTAAGAAGCATCAAAAAATCGAAAGAAGATCATGTGGATCATGACTCACGATGCTCTACCGATACGTTTTTAAGGAAAAGATGGCAAAGAGAATCGAATTCTACCGAAAAATAACAAATTTAGCCAAATTTAATTGCGTTGCAAAATAAACACGTCCAGAAAGTGATAAAAAAAAAAGCACGAAAAAATCGAAAGATCATGTGGATCATGACTCACGACGCTCTACCAATACGTTTTTAACGAAAAGATCGCAAAGAGAACCGAATTCTACCGAAAAAGAATCAATTTAACCCTTGAGTATCCTTCGCGTACGAATAAAAAATCGATGCACGTTAATAAACATTCAATATTTCAACGAACACACGACTCTTCAGATTTCTCTTCAATTCCACCACTCCAAGCATCCACCGTAAAAAATATCAAACTTTACAAAAATGATTAACCTCCCGCATTTTTATCGCCACAATCGCAAGAAAGCTCCTTCTTAAACGAGCATCCAGTAAAAGAAACTTCGAGAGCTCCTTCGATCTCGTTTAAAAAAACAGGGAAAAGACGTAGAGATAAAAAAAAAAAAGAAAAAAGAAGAGCACGAAAGAAAAAGAATAAGGGAAAGAGGAAGTTTATTCGTCGGAAGCGCGAGAATCGGCGCGCCCTCGTACCCTTCAATCGCGAAATCTCTCAGGTAGAACGATTTCCTAGTCCCGAAATCGAGGTAGGAATAATTTTACGGGCTCGTGGCGATCGAGGACAGAGACTATTCCTCGGCATCTATCGCGGCGACATCCGTTGGGTATCAAAATCAAGACCGGCGGCAATTTTAAAGCGCGGAGCACCGGGTCTAAGGGAGGATTCTCATCCCTCTATGCGCGGTGCCATTCGGTATGAGAGAGTCGTAAAATTTGCTCGCATCTTCCGCTCCTCTTCTCATCCCTTCGTCTCTCTTCATCCACCCACGTAGTATTCATCCAGGCCGTACCCAATGTTACGACGCGAGCGCGCGCGCGCGCGAGCACCCCTCCCGCGAAATTTGATTCCGAAATAAAAATAGAATATTGGGGATAACGCGAATCGGTGAAGCCATTTGATCTTCCGAGTGAAGCCAAATGGGTGGTCGGAGGGGTATTGAAGGGAGGTTCGAGGAAACATATCGATATGGGGAAGCGGTACGGGAACGGAATACAAAGGAGCGCATTATCGCCAACGGCCAACTACCCTCTCTCCACTCCTCCACCACCTTTTCCATCTTTCTCCAAGGATCCTACCGTTTCTTTCTTTCTCCTTGCCAACCCCGGTTTTCTCTCCCACCCACCTTGGAGCGCGCACACGCGCGCGCTATTCCTCGAGTGCTCCACCAGCGCGCCCCTGGGCGAAGTAGCATATCGCTTATTATACGAAAAGAAACATTCTCCGTCCTCTGGAAAAGCACTTTGTAATATTACGAAAGAGGGAGGGAGTAGTTGCACAATTACCCACTTTGCGTATTTCTGACCGCATGCGCGACGTCCGATTTTCTTACTTTATGCTGCCGTGGCCTGTCGATTGTTAGTGGAACGTGGTTTAGATGGAGGAGATTGTTGGATTGGGAAGGATGAGGGAATGAAGGTTTCAGGTGTTGGGGATAATGGGTAATTGAATATCGTGCTAGATTCGTGATCGCATGCGCGACCGTCTGATTTCTTGATTTTACGATCCGGTGGGCTGATTGTTAACCCCTTGGCCTACCTGCTATCTGCCAATTTCTTGGGCCATAGTAAACAAGAAGGTCGATCGCGCGCCGATTCATTCACGAGTCAGACTCGTAGTTTTCGCTTATGGCACAAATTCCTTACCACGAGTCTCACTCGTGGTTATAGGCCAAAGTTAACCTGGATTTATAAACTTTCGCAATCGTTCTGTCACCATTGCCGTTCGCAGCTAACATAGTTACCGTTATTGATTCTCATAGATACATGTATATAGTTACTTATGTATTGTATCTATGAAAATTAACAATGGTACACTGGAAAAATTGTATTCTTAAAATACAAACTTAATAATGCAGCTTAATAGATATTCTTAATAGACAAGAACATTTTCTTATCGATATGACGGTTTTTGGAATATATTCTTAATAATCCATCTGAATGTCGCGACACAATGCGTGTCGGTATTCGGTTAAGTTAGGTTACACATCCCGTGTGGCACATGTCGATGTATGTATCTTGTTCCTCTTGCAATTCTGCGTAATTTTGAGTACTATATTATTTTGTGTGCTGTGTTGTGCAAAAAGTATGGATAAGGAAATGACGAAGTGGCTAGAAGAAGAGGATTTGGGCGATTTAATGGAGATATTTACAAGTGAATAGAAATACATGTATATATGAATCGTAACCTTCTCTCGTGACTACATTTCTCAACAAATTCTAATTTCAAGATATGGATAATGTAATTTTCGACAATATAAAGAGTGAAGCATTTCATTAAGAGTTTTGTTTCCAATAATTATATACAAAATATATTCATACAAATTTTTTACCAGGTAATGTTAAGAATATCTGACAGAAATATCTGTTAAGAATATTTAATTAGAGGAATCTGTTTAGAACATTCTACTCTTAAATTAAGAAAATCCTCTTGTTGTTTATTTTAGTGGGAAATATTCTAAGCTTAAGTGGCAAATTCTTAAAATAAGAATACAATTTTTTCAATGTAACTACATTAGCTGCTAACTGCAACAATGGTGGAAAGGTGGTGAAAGTTTATAAATCTAGCTTAGGAGGAACACGAGTTCACGCGAAGATCTTTGAATTGAAGAAGGATGAGAGCATGAAGGTTTCAGGTGTTGGAGACGTGAGTAATTGAATATCGAACTAGATCCGCGATCGCATGCGCGACATCTGATTTCTTGATTTTACGATCCCGTAGGCTGTCGATTGTAAAGCTGGATTTATAAACTTTCGCTGTATACATGTATACAGTTACTTATCTATCTATGAGAATCAACAACGGTAACTACGTTAACTTGCAACTTTGGTGGAAAGGTGGCGAAAGTTTATAAATCCAGCTTAAGAGGAACACGGGTTCACGCGAAGATCCTTGAATCGAGGAAGGATGAGAGAATGAAGGATTCACGTGTTGAGGACATGCGCAATTGAATATCGAACTAGATTCGTGATCGATTTTTTCTCGAGTGATCCAGCCTGAGATACGTAAAAAATACAAAGGAACAAAATACAAGGATCCTAATAATTGTGACTTGTCGTTGGTGCTCGTTGCACGAAGCTTTTTTTTTATTCTTCTCATACGAAGCACCCCCGTAGCGGTGAACCGAGAGAGGAGAAGGACAAGGGCGAAGAAGAGAAGGCGAGAGAAGAGTAGGAGGACTCATTATTAGGCCATAAAGTCGGCGAAGCACCGTGTAATATCAAACCGACGTCGGGGCCGAAGTTTATATTAACGTTTACCTCTCCCTCCGAAAGGGAGCCCTTGTCCCTCTCGTTCTACCAGGCCTGATCCAACAACGCGAACTTATACTATTAATTGCGGACAAATGGCGCCGTCAGGCAACGGGGAGGAAGCAAAAGAGAGAGAGAGAGAGAATTTTGACTCGACCGAGTGACGAGGTGGCGGACGAGCAGTTATACATCGTCGACGAGGTTTTCGGTGCCCTCCAGTCGTACACCCCCCCGATATTAATCCCTTCTGAGTTTTGCTGCCCTGGAAACGAGCCACCTCACCATCCACGAGGCGTTATTAAAATGAAAATCAGCTTGGAGGAGATCGCAAGCGGCCGATCTTTGCTGGAAATCTTTCACGATGCTTCGTGGAACAGTTTGATTGGCCCAGAGTACGTGAACGCGATAGAGATTCGCCAAACGGATGAAAATTGTGTGGAATGTTTAATGATGTGAGTTGAGAGGAGGAGAGAGAACTAGAAGGAAGGTGATAATGCGGACGAGCATTTATACATCGTCCACGAGATTTTCGTCATACACCCTGTGATATTAATCCCTTCCGACTTTTGCTGCCCTGGAAACGAGCCACCTCACCATCCACGAGGCGTTATTAAAATGAAAATCAGCTTGGAGGAGATCGCAAGCGGCCGATCTTTGCTGAAAATCTTTCACGATGCTTCGTGGAACAGTTTGATTGGCCTAGAGTACGTGAACGCGATAGAGATTCACCAAACGGATGAAAATTCTGTGGAATGTTTAATGATGTGAGTTGAGAGGAGGAGAGAAAACTAGAAGGAAGGTGATAATGCGGACGAGCATTTAAGCGGAGAACACATATAGGCGATCGCCACCAAGATCGCGCCCTCGATCAAACGCATCAATTGTTCATCAATTGTTGATCAATTGTATCAATTGCAATCGCAATCGCAATCGTGGTCGCGATCGCCTATATGTGTTCTCCGCTTTATACATCGTTCACGAAATTTTCGTCATACACCCTGTGATATTAATCCCTTCCGAGTTTTGCTGCCCTGGAAACGAGCCACCTCACCATCTACGAGGCGTTATTAAAATGAAAATCAGCTTGGAGGAGATCGCAAGCGGCCGATCTTTGCTGAAAATCTTTCACGATGCTTCGTGGAACAGTTTGATTGGCCCGGAGCGCGTGAACGCGATAGAGATTCGCCAAACGGATGAAAATTCTGTGGAATGTTTAATGATGTGAGTTGAGAGGAGGAGAGAGAACTAGAAGGAAGGTGATAATGCGGACGAGCATTTATACATCGTCCACGAGATTTTCGTCATACACCCCGTAATATGATTGTGCAATGTTTAACACTTGATTTACCGAAACCAGTCAATTTAGCACTTTGACTGCCATGTTGGTCATATGTGACCGCAACTTATTTTTCCCGTGGCGCCACGGTGGTCACCGGTGACCTCTAAAAAAATCATGAAAAAAATTATTATATTAATCGCAATTTACAGCAGTTTAAAAGATCATACGCTAGCAAAAAAAAAGAAGCTCAAGAAAAATGCAAAGTGTGGCGCCACGAGCCACCCATGGAAAATCAGCGTGGTTGTCAAAGTGTTAACTGGTTCAAATGGAAAATCGTGTTTATAAAAAATGTTCGGTAAATCTAGTGTTAATGATGTGTATTGAGAGGAAGAGAGAGATCGAGAGGTGTTATTAAAATGACTATCAGCTTGAAAGAGATCACAAGCGGCTGATCTTTGCTGAAAATCTTTCACGATGCTTCGTGGAACAATTTGATTGGCCCGAAGCACACGTGAACGCGATAGAGATTCGCCAAACGGATGAAAATTGTGCAACGTTTAACACTAGATTTACCGAAACTAGTCAATTTAACTGGTTCAAATGGAAATTAGTGTTTATAAAAAATATTCTGTAAATCTAGTGTTAATGATGTGTATTGAGAGAAGGAGAGAGATCGAGAGGTGTTATTAAAATGACTATCAGCTTGAAAGAGATCACAAGCGGTTGATCTTTGCTGAAAATCTTTCACGATGCTTCGTGGAACAATTTGATTGGCCCGGAGCACACGTGAACGCGATAGAGATTCGCCAAACGGGTGAAAATTGTGGAATGTTTAATGATGTGTGTTGAGAGGAGAGAGAACGAGAGGGAAGGTGATCATGCGCGACGGTCGTCTGGAAGCCTCTCATTTCCGCTCCGTTGAGCTTGGAATATTTATTCAAAAGGTTACGAGAACGGTTTAAACTGAAGAAGAAGGGGGAGTGGAGAACGTGGAGGACGATAAATTTTCTCTCCTCCGGATAGAAAGAGTGTTTGAGAATATTTTGATAATGTAAAGAAGATAGCAAGGAAGAATCGATGGGACCTTCCTGGAATTACTTAAAATGATGTATCGTATCTGGATGAGAGAACAATGATAAAATTCTTCGCCTTGAATTGAATTCAAAGCCCAAACAAATTTTCCATGTTAGATAATGGACCGATTTTTGCTTAGCAAACTAACTAGGCTTATTACAAATTACATTACCACGAATCATCCTAAAGCTTTCTGTAAAGATAATATCACTTCGACTTTCCATTACTATCTATAACAGATACCAACCTGG
The DNA here is from genome assembly GCA_944319695.1 of Tiphia femorata. Lineage (NCBI taxonomy): Eukaryota > Metazoa > Arthropoda > Insecta > Hymenoptera > Tiphiidae > Tiphia > Tiphia femorata. Next base: position 9,235,543 of record OX090899.1, read on the forward strand.
ATTATTCTAATCGTTATCAGGCATCGAAACGCCCTTCCATCTCTGCACGCGAGAAATATGAAAATGTAAATTCGAAGAGAAGCGAGAGAGAGAAGAAGGAGAAAAGGGGAAGAGAAAGCGTGTCCCGGAGCCGGTCGGATCATTCGTCTCGTTTTTGAAGGGATTAGTTATGCACGCGTTGCGCAAGAAGGGAGCCAACAGACGACGACGAGGAGGAGGAGGACGAAAACGGGACGGATGCATCCCCGCTGTTGCCTAGACGCGCAACTGTTCGATTTATTAAATCAGGATTATCTAAGCCCATTACTTTGTCCTGCGAAGCTCCGAGGCGCGGAACCGCAATTTATAACTGCAAACAGTCCTTGGAGGGCGGGTTGGGCTTCTGGACCGCTGATTTTCGTTGCTGCCTCTCTCTTTCTCTCCTTCTGTCTCTCTGTCATTGATTCTCACTCTCCTTCTCTTTCTCTCATTGGTTCTCTGTCTCTTCTTCTGTCTCTTTCATTGGTTATTTCTCTCTCTCCTTCTCTCTCTCTTGTTGGTTCTCTGTCTCTTCTTCTCTCTCTCTTATTGGTTCTCTTTCTCTCCTTCTCTTTCTCTCATTGGTTCTTTCTCTTTCTCCTTCTCTCTCTCTTATTGGTTATTTCTCTTTCTCCTTCTCTTTCTCTCATTGGTTCTCTCTCTCTCTTCTTCTCTTTCTCTCATTGGTTCTCTCTCTCTTCTTCTCTTTCTCTCATTGGTTCTTTCCCCTCTTCTCTCTCTCTCTCTCCTTCTGTCTCTCTCATTGGATCTCTTTCTCTCTCTCTCTCTCTCCTTCTCTCTCATTGATTCTCTCTCTCTCTCTTCTTCGTCCTATCTAACCTCTAACTCCCTCTCGCACTCTCTATCCGTCGATCTACGCGCCCCTCGATTTCCCTTTCTATCCCTCCCTAGTTGCACGGAGATCGCCCGATATCATCGCACCCGATTCTCACCGATATCCACGGGGGAATTTATTATGCGAAAGATTAGGAGGGACATGACTCAGTTCACGGTGCATTATCCAACCGAATGTACTCGTAAAGAGTGTCCACGCAGTAGAAATAAAGGGGTTGCATCGTGTAAAAGTACTCGACGACGTGATACGAATAGATACGCAAAATGAATCCTTCTACCGAATTAACTTTAGTATCATGTGCTAATCTCGAGAGAAAGTGCACCAGAAATTCCAGATCCTTTTTTTATCCTTATTTAGAACGCATCACTACTTCTTAGGATTCATCTTCTTCCACTTAATCCGACAAATATAGTCAAAAGGGAAAAAACCAGGGGTTAAAGAAATGGAGTCCATGAAAACAAGAGAGAGAGAGAGAGAGAGAGAAAGATTCAAGGACTTATAAATCCGAAGAGCTCGCGTTAGTTGGAAATTGGTTTTGTTCGAGCGAGCCCCCGCAACCGTGTCTTAGGTACAAACCACCCGTACCGAGTCAATTCCTGCGTATCGCGTCCCTCTTCAACTTCCTTCACCACCCTTCTCCACCCACCTCATCGTCGTTCCCTCCTTACCTCCACCTCCACCTTCCAAAATCCTCTCCCGTTATCTTAATTTCTCAAGTGTTTTAATTTTCATCCGAAGGGCCATTAACTTTTACGGCGGGCCGTTTACTTTTTAATTCGTTTACCGCTTCTCACGGGTAGAAGCCACGTTTATATCTTTAATTTAAGCTCTCGACTTGGCGGCCATTGAACAAGCCTGCGGATTGGCAAGACGAGGCTTGGAAGGGGTTGGTTCCGTGGAAAGTGAGAGGGACCGAGAGAGGTGGATACGGTGGGCGAAGGGGGTGGATGGGAGATTGAGAGAGTAGGAGGAAGAGCACAGCCACGAGGCGCATAGCTACGGGGGTGGAAGGTGGTTCGACGAGGGTGTGGGTGGTTGGTCTACGACGAAGCATCCGGCATGAACGGAGAGACGTGCTGGTAGCAGTGGTGGAGGAAGAGGTGGCCGTGGTGGTGGTGGTAGTGGTTTGTGGGTGCAATCGCTACGATAGAACCCCGTTGCTCCCCTGACACCCGTTACGTTAATTAAATACATTGTTGCGGGGACACAGACTCCGGGCTATGTATTTCGAGCTTTATAGGTGCAGAGGGGCACCTTAAGTTAGCGCCGTTTTCCGCCCCAAAGGCAATACGACGCGCGAGCCTCTCGCCAAGGTCCGCGAAGGCCCGTACCTCGTTTCTCCGTCTTTCTCTTTCCCTTCGTCTCTCTTTCTTTCTCTCTTTTCGTTTCTTCTTTGCTCGTGTGCCTCGAGCAGGCACTTCCGATCGGAGCCAGGCAAAAAAGATGCATGCAACGAGTGCAAGGCACATGGACTTTTATAAGTCGAGAAAAAAGAAAAGATAGAAAATGTGGACGCGAGATTTTCAGGATTGATTTTTGTAAAATTGAGTGGAGTGTTGTGATTTGAGTAAGGAACTTGTTTGTGGTCCGGAGAAATTGGTTGAGGCCTTTGAAATCATTTTTGTTGCGTCCGAGCCTGTTTAGAGAAGAGGTGTCGTGATTACTATTGGTAGACGTTCCTGATAAAATTGTTATTATCTAGTTTTTATTTTATTTCTTCTGTATGTACATGTTACGAACAATATGCTTAAGGTGAACATTATGTAAAATAACTAGATACCTACTGTATAAAATGCCCACATTGCCTATAACATACAAATAAAGTGCGTTATTCTGCTTACGAGAAGGCACAATGATCATATTCTCCAAAAGATTTCCAAGCGACTCACCATTAAAACATCCACCCATTCTACCAATAAACTGTCCACGGTGCATGCAAGAACATCTCTAAATTCCATCTCCACTCAAACTCCCCACCAAGTTGCATCTCCTTATCTCAAAAAGTGCCCCCTATAACTCAACTTACCGAGAGACATCTAACCACGAATTGATCCGTTCGATTTCTGTTACAGGTCTGGTTCCAGAACAGAAGGACAAAGTGGCGGAAGAAGCACGCAGCGGAGATGGCCACGGCGAAGAGGCGGCAGGAGGAGGTCGAGGGTGTCGTGGGTGAGGGCGAGGACGGTTGTAGCGACGCGGAGGCCAATGGGAACAGTGACACGGCCGCGAAGAGGCTCAAACGGGAGTTGGAGCAGCAGTACAGGCATTAAGGGGGAATGCAAGAAGCGGATATGGAATCGGAGAAGGGAGAGAAGAACGGAGATGAGAGTTGGGGGATGGAGGATTGAAGGAAGAGCGACGCGAGACTGGACGTGGCTTGTGCGTCAGGACATAGGAGAGGTGGAAGGAGTGAGGAGAAATGAGAAGAGGGAGCGAAGAGAGAAAAAGAAAGGAAAAGCATATCGGTGGGGAAAGGCGTGGCCAGTGAGAAAAGCTGGGAGAGGTAGTGGGGAGGAGGAGAAGTGGAGGGAGTGGAGGGAGTGGAGGGAGGAGGCGGGAGAGACCGGAGGCGGCAAGCACACGACGATCTCGAATCTTCGGAAAGGGGAGAATAGAAGAGAGAGGTGCACCCTCCAAGTGTGCACCAGGCCGAGGAGAGTCTCCACCTCCCTCCGCCCCTCGTTCCGCCTCCAACCTCGTCACCACCGAGGTCTTTCCACCCCCATACGAAAGAGTAAACGAGAGAAAAGTGTCTCTCTCCCTTTCTTGATTTAGGTGACTGTTAGGTGGAGATGTTTAACGCGTGTCCACGGATAATATATCTGTCACCTCCATCCTTTTCTTCTCTCTCTCTCTCTCTCTCGTTCACTATCATCCCTTCTTATTCGCCTCTCCACGCCTAGAGCAAAGTAGAAAGCAACGTGGAGTATCGTGTCGCGATGAAGCTTCCAACGGTCGTTCTCTTAACTGTGTGAGTGTGCCGTGTACGTGGCGCATGCGCCTGAGAAAGACACTTACAAATGCGACAGAATCGCAAGGAACATTTTTACCGGTGAGCAGAGCGTGACGCCCGCGGAGCCGAAGAATAATTTCCCCTTCCGTGCGCGCGCGCGCGCGCGCAGTACGGACCGTGAAGACGAGTGTGAGAGAGAAGTGGTCCTCCTCTCTCTCTCTCTCTCTCTCTCTCTCTCTCTCTCTGGTTATGTGTGCTTTCTCGAGCGAACGAGAAAAGAACTGCCCGCCTCTTTCTGTTTCCCCCCTCCACTACGACGCGCCAGCACGAGAGGACTCAGGAGGCGTGGAAGAAGAGGAAGAAGAGGGGGAAGAGAGAGAGGAGAAGGAGAAGAAGAAGAAGAACTCTCGATCTCTCTCTCTCTCTCTCTCTCTTCAAGGGGCCCGACGATGCCCCACTCGTGTGTGCAATATCGTTGGACGGTGGTGGTCGTGGCTCTACGATATTTGGGACTGATACGATGTACGTGGAGAATGAGGAGATAAGGGAGGAGAGCGACACTCGTATTGTAATATACTTTTGCCTCCGAAACGGAGCCATACGTTTAAGAGATGCGGTCCAGAGATGTGTATGTACCTAAGGCGTACACGATTGAATATTTATTGCCGCGCGTATATTCGTTTCCCCCACCCACTTCCCCTACCCCCACCCTCCCAAAATTTTCGACGATCCGCATCTTGTCTCTTGCGTCTTTCTCCGCGAGACTATTTCCTCGCGACAGTTGTCTTCGATCCATTCTTAAAGCCCCCTTCTTTTCGTAGCTCTCGTTCACTTTGCAATTTCTATACGAGATCGTTTTGCAACGAGGTCAATGGTGGATTTACGTTGGAACGAAGAAAGGTTAAGTAAAGAAATTTCCGCATTATCGAACCGACCACGCCACTTTCTTAGTTCCTGATATCCTTCGTGAGAATAAACGTGTGGACGATCGAGAACTGTACAGACGATCGTTCACTCGTTCGGTGATTTCGAAAACGTGGAGGTTAGGTTGATTATTTTACGATACACTGGGACGATCGTCCCGCAAGCCCAGCAAACACAGTCTTACGTCGAAGACTCGGGATAATCGATGTATAATGTAATTCGAATTGTGTACTTACGTATAGTGTACGGGGTTGAGGTGTCGCCTCTTACTTGTTCCGATGTCGGAGCGAGCAGATCGTATCGCGTGTACATACTTGTTACAATTGTCTCACAGAATCGGTAAACGACAGGAACTCGCGCTCGTTTAATACGACGCGACAATGCGCGTGACTTTTTTCTACAATACCACCGGGTTCTCGTAGCTGTGATATCTTTGTGTTTGCTGGGTCAACTTTTCCTTAAATTCAAAATGACGGGCTCGACCACCCGCGAATTCGTAAGGGCCGAAAGTACCCGATCACTCGTCACGTGTGCTTCGTATTTGATCTCGCTCGACCAATGGCTTCCACCGATCTGCGATTCCTTTCCGAGTTTACGAGAATAATGCGAATACTGTCTCGACGAACGTTTCAGTATTCCTTTTTTATGATTTAGCGAGATATGCGTCTCACAAATTTACTTCGCTCCGCTCGAGAGCGTTAAACGAAATGCGCGCGAATTTTCGAAGCTTTACGAAAGGTTCGACAACGAGAGCTTTGTTTCTCACGTAACCGGAAGTACGCAAGAGACAAGGACGCGGAAATCATTGAAAAAAAGTGTGTTGCGCTAATTTCGCGGTACTCTAAGAAAAAAATAAACTAAAACGGATGAGATCCGCGAGTTTTTCGTGAGTGACCTAGACGCGTACTATTTGATTTCTTCATATTTACGTAACTATGAAGCGCCGAAGATGAGAAACTGCGATCCGAATTGTATGCGACGCAATTTGATTTCTGTAATTAGCGAAGATAATTGCGAGAATATCCTTTTTGTAATGCATCGATTACGATTAATTTTGGATAGTGTTAAGTGTTGATCGCTTAGAGATTTTATGTCAAAGGGAATGTTATTGTCGATTACCGATATCTGGTTTATTCACGAAAAATTCGCAATTATTGCACTTCGTCGATGTATTTCTTGAAAGATTGGAAAGTAAACTCCAGTTTAACCTGTCTCGTGTTTGATTCACCTTCTCCAGCAGTAACGGCTACGTTAGTTTTGATATAAAAAAAATCAGGAACTCGATGATAAGAGAATGAAAGGAAAACGTATTCCCCGATTTAGGTTAAGTGTTTTTGATATTTTTATGTCATCTTACCTTCGCAAGGACAGCAGCATCGGTGCTCATCGAATCAGGTACTAACTCCCTAATTGGTGTTAATCACGGGCCTTACTGTCTGATTTTGTTAACTACACGAGAACTAGCGTTGCCAAACGTATACCACACGCGCCGTAAGAATTGTCACATAAACGAATAAGAAAAATCAGTACGTAGGTAAATAACTTTACGCACGCTTTCGATGAAATTTCGTAAAATTAGTTTCGCGTTCTCACGTTCTACTATCTTAGAAATCGCGCCTCAGATGGCGCCACTGCCCCGAGTGCGCTTTCTTATAGGTTATTTATAACGAATCTTTCGTGCAACAGATGTATATGATTTTGTACAGATAACTTTTATGCGTCTAGTCTATTTCCTGCGATTGTATAGGCTAATCTTGAAAAAAAAATCGTAATTCCATATTACAAAGATGTGCAAGAATTACACTTAGCTAATATAAAACAGTGGATAGAATATGTTGTATAGAGCATCCGTTGTGGAAGAAAGGAGAAGTGTACAGCATAGAATAAAGCAATATACCGAACTTTCTGTTTTACTGTCGCAACTACGTGTGCATTAATAATCCTAAATTCTATAAACAGCAAGTTAACAAATTTTCAAGTTGATTACTGTAGAAGAAAGTTCATTGGTCGATGTACAGGATTGGCCATTGAGCGCACGAAAACCGACCAATGGGCGCTTAAAGTTTCTTTAGACCTGTGCTTACTGCTGGGACTACCAATGCAAATACGAGATTAATTGTTCAGTGCAGTTCAGTGAACAATAGTTCTTGAATATTGTGTCGTGTGTACCGAGTGAAACATCATTTAAACGTCTATTCGAATTTTAATGGAAAGTTTGTGAACTCCATTGAATCGCTGTAGGTGAAATCGGACATTGTGTTCTTTTATGGAACAATAGTAAATTGTATTAAAAGTAGTGATGGCTAATCATTACGAAGTTCCAAATTGGTACGATATCGCGGTTCTCACTGCTTCTAAACATCCCCTTTCAGAAAACTACGTCTTGGAATTATGTTTACATTGTAGAAATATATGGACGTCAAAACATAGGTTGCATGTAGGTTGTGTTTTTCAGGGCTGGTAAACCTCCAGTTGGATTACACTTGGATGTATTAAAAAGTGATAAATTGATACAGGTAGGACTAGTGTATTATTTTGTCAATCGAGATATTTTCTGTCTAATGCTAAAATCGAAAGTCGACACTGTTGTTTTCCTTCTGGTGAAATCTGAATTCTGTTCATCCTACGGAGGTGAAAACGATACTTGATCTTACATTTTTATCGTGCGCACTATTAGTAACATCTTATCGAACGTATTCTTAAAAGCGGAAACATTTACGCTCCTATTCAAAATTATAGCGTATCCTTGTTTTAGAAATTGATGGTCGATGAGAAGAAATGTTATTTATTTGGGCGCAATCAACAATTAAATGACTTCTGTATTGATCATGCCTCCTGCTCCAGGGTTCATGCAGCACTTGTGTATCATAAACATCTCAATCGTGCATTTCTAGTTGATCTAGGCAGTAGTGAGTATCATTTGTATGTTGCGAGAACATTTTAATTTATGTTATGCATTTATGAGCATCTAACATCGGCGTAATGCGATCCTTTAATTATCATTCCAGCACATGGAACTTTCATCGGTAATCTTCGATTAGAATCTCAGAAACCTACTCAATTACCAATTGATAGTACATTTCATTTTGGAGCTTCTACACGATATTATATCATTCGGGAAAGACCGCAAACAGGAGCCCGGCCTATTATCGAAGAACTTGAAAAGTTATCCGAGGATAATGACGCCGGTGGTCTCTTGGGTCTACCTGAAACCGAAACAGAACTCGATGTAAGTATTACATGTATTATTATAGGACTACAATTGCGTATTCTGTAAAGACATTAAGCCATAATTTTGATTGTCCAACATCATGTTGTTATAACAAACCATATATGTAATGCACAACAGTAAGTCCCTTTCGTCATTTCATTGAGTCCTGTTCGCTAAATTTTAAGACTGTCTATAATTCGAAATTCTTTATTTGTTGTTGTAATAAACATGGGTAAAGGTAACTTGGATCTATATCTTGTATAAACAAAATTGTCAATGTGAAATGTAATTTTTATTCGACTTCTTATTAATGGATGTACTAACTCCACATCCATCAATTTGTAGAATTTGACAGAATTTAACACAGCACACAATAGACGAATATCTATGCTCGGCATAACAGACGATGAAATACATAAACCTACAAGAAAAAGAAAGAAAAAGGGGATCACATTCAATGACGATGAGGAAGTGATAAACCCAGAAGATGTGGATCCTTCGGTGGGAAGATTTCGCAATCTTGTACAAACGACTGTTGTGCCCAGTAAGGTTAGTATATGTCTGTTCAAAATTTTATCGATAATTGTGCGATTTAAATACACACAAATGATTATTCTCAAATATTCGTTACTACAGAGAATGCGAATGGAAGGTGGTCTTATATCGCTATCGGAAGATCATAATCCCTTAAAACATCTTCAACCTACGTCTACAACGCCACAACTGTATCATGACCTACCACCTGAACAGTTTACACCATCGTCATTATCAATTAATCCATTTTCCACGGCACTAACTTCGTTAACCTCGCGGCTGGGCATTGCATTACCTAATCCAGCGCCAGAAGTAGAGATGACGCCAAATCAAATACAATCCGAAGAACAACCTGTTCCAGAAATATCTGGTCCAACAGAAAATCGTGCAATGGAGCCAAGGAAAAAGAAATATGCAAAAGAAGCGTGGCCTGGAAAAAAACCGATGCCTACGCTTTTGGTGTAACTATGAAAACAATATTATTACCATCTTATATATTTTTTCTATTAACTCACGCGAAACAATCATTTCTTCAAAATGTCAAGGGATAGTTCTATAAAATATATGCAGAATAAGAACAATATTAACCTTGTAAAAGGAAATAATTCATTATGCAGGAATAGAATCGATTTTTATATTCTAACGTATGTTCACTCTGAATAACTATTGTCATGTCCATTAGGAAAGAAGTGAGATTACAATTATTTCCATTTTACAACTGCATGTATGCTTGTACATATACACATATGCATATATGTGTACGATTTATATGAAACTACAATTTGTAAAATAGAAATTCAAATGCCAAAAATATTTCACTTCCGATAAAATCGTAAAAAGTATAAAGGGGTAGTTCCGTTTTTAGTTGGACAATTGTTATCTTCTTATACCATGACTATGCAGTCAAACTCCCGTTATAATAAATATGAACAAGTATACAAATTGTAAAATTTTGTATGTAGCATTATTAGTATTGTGTGGACCTTAAACAGATTAAAATTGCTTTAATTAGTTGTATATTTGAATGCGTAACTAACTATATCGCGCTATTTCCCCTTATTGCCCAAAATGTATTGACTCTGAAAGTATAACTGTACTATATTCGGATGATTTACACCGCACAATTGCTGTTATTTCGTGCAATCTTATAGTAAACCTACTTATGTTACATATATACTATTTTTTAGTATAAAGAAATGAAACATACTGCTAAGTGTTACTCATTTGCGACGCACAATGGGAAAAAACGCTGATCTAAACTTGTATAATAATACAATATATTTGATAGATATAATGTACAATGTCATTTTATTCTAGTTCAAACTGGCTAACGCAGCTCCATGTTGGGGGATGTAAATGAAAAAATTGTTGAATAGTTTATTAGGTGCTTGGAATAAGAAACTGAATTTTTACCGCCGACCTATTATGTTCACAAATGTGAAATGTTAACAGATTAGAGAAGTATGTACCTAAGAAAAAGAAACTATTTTCTTGTACAGAAGACTGATTATTTCTAATGTGTTAACTCTTTTACAATGTTCCTCCTTCGTCCGATGGATTACTTTTCATTTACAACTGCGAGGTAAACGCTAGTTAGACGCAGAGGAATTTAATACGAAATAGAATAATTTCAATGGTATGTCAACTTTTTAATGTAGTATATATTGTAACAATTTAGTTAGACATTACATATTTTTATATAGATGAAAGTAACATTATTAAAACGAAAATTGATAAAGTCACGTTTACAGACAATAAATTATATAAAAATTCAATTTCGCACGTGTAAAATTTCTAGAAAAATGTAAATTGCGTGGTAGTTCTTTAGTTTTCTGGAATAATGGCAGTATTAACCGTTATGTATTATGGGAACCAGTATTGAAGTTCAATATTCTAGGGAAGCATCGGGAGTGGAAGGCGATTCTAAAGCAACCTCCTCGTAATCGCGTTCGAGGGCAGCAAGATCTTCTCGCGCCTCTGCAAATTCACCTTCTTCCATACCTTCACCTACGTACCAGTGAACGAAGGCGCGCTTATTGTACATAAGATCGAACTTATGATTCAGTTTGGCCCATGCCTCCTCGATAGCTGTGGTATTCGAGAGCATGGAAACCGCGCGCTGTACCTAAAATATTAAATTGCTTATAGAGTTATCACAATTATACAATTAACACTATTTCTACCGGGATTTTGTATACAGTAAAACCTGTTTTTGTGCGGGGAATAGGGACCGCAGAAAGAGAAAATATCGCGTAACTTAATAAGGTTTTCGTTTGAAACATTTTAAAAACAACTTTTTTTTATGCGGTAAATGGAAAAATCGCATAAAAACAGGTCCTACTGTATACCGATTTCAATCAAGAGGTGTCTTTTTGTGTCCAAGATGAACTGCAGGAAAACGACACCTCTATATTAATTTAACTACTAATGTACGAATAGTGAGATAAGTAATTAAGGAAGAACGATTCAACTTGGAAAATAATTTTAAAATACAATTTGAGAAGGTGTCTTTTGATACCTTTGGTAGAAATAGTGTTAAATCAACGGGACTTATTTCTCGATATACCTTCGCCAGGTCACCACCGGGTACCACGGTCGGTGGTTGGTAATTAATTCCAACCTTGAACCCGGTCGGACACCAATCGACGAAACGAATGCAACTTTTTCCTTTCATAGCTGCAATTGCAGCATTCACATCCTTAGGTACCACGTCGCCTCGGTAGAGGAGGCAACAGGCCATGTACTTCCCCTCTCTGGGATCGCACTTCACCATCTGATTGGCTGCTTCGAAACACTCGGAGGTAATCTCTGCCACGGACATACCCTCGTGGAAAGCTTTATCAGCCGATACAACAGGAGCGTATGTAGCAAGTGGAAAATGAATTCTAGGGTAAGGCACTAGATTTGTTTGGAATTCTGTGAGATCGACGTTCAATGCGCCGTCGAATCTGAGCGAGGCGGTTATCGAGGAGACAACTTGGCTAATGAGCCTGTTCAAATTGGCGTAAGAGGGACGTTCGATGCCGAGCTTGCGACGGCAGATATCGTAAATGGCCTCGTTGTCTACCATGAAAGCACAGTCGGAGTGTCCAATGGTCGTGTGCGTGGTTAAAATTGCATTGTATGGTTCGACCACAGCAGTGGACACCTAAATTCACAATGAGTTTTTAATATTATCCTGGTCGGTAAGGAAGTAACTCTTACGAGTTTGATGGTACAAGTGAAGTACCACCTTTATACGGTGGTATTCAAATTGTACCATTTAAAAACATATCACTTCGATGCTGTATGAGTGCTTAAAAAACGTGTTTTGTATAGATTTTTTTGAACCAATGATAAAATATGAAAAATTTTCAAGTTTCAATTTGCTGTAAGAGTTAAGTAAAGAGCGCTCACCTGGGGCGCTGGGTACACCGCGAATTCCAGTTTACTCTTTTTTCCATAAGCGTCGGATAATCTTTGCATGAGCAAAGATGTGAATCCAGATCCAGTACCTCCTCCAAACGAGTGGAAGACGAAGAATCCTTGTAGGCCAGTGCATTGATCGGTCAATCTTCGAACACGGTCCATCACGGACTCGATTACTTCTCGACCAATGGAATAATGTCCGCGTGCGTAATTATTCGCGGCGTCCTCTTTACCGGTAATTAATTGCTCGGGATGGTACAGCCGACGATAAACACCAGTGCGCACTTCATCTGTGAGATGTAACAAGAACAATATTAATTCGACAAGATAGCTATATCAAATTCAAACCTTTATCCCGCGCTTTAAGCTATTGGACATTGGTTGCGCATGCGCGCACCACGTGATACCTTCATTCGGCGGTATTTAATTTACCGCACATTTCTGCGATATTCGATTGGAATAAATTTACCATACTTTGTCAAATGAAAATATACATTTACTTGCTTTGAAGTAAAGGTACATTTTACGATATAGGCGCATGATATACAATGTGATCCTATTGAATGTACAACACTGTATTGCACCTTAGTTTAAAAGCGTAACATTTAGATTTCTTGTTGAAAATGTGAGACTAACCCACGACCGTTGGCTCTAAATCTACCATTACAGCTCGTGGTACCATCTTGCCGGAACTGGTCTCGTTGAAGAAGGTATTGAAACAATCATTCGTTCCGGTAACTTTATCGGACGGCATCGTTCCGTCCGGTTGAATACCATGCTCCAGACAATACAATTCCCAGCATGCATTGCCCATCTGCACTCCCGCCTGCCCAACATGTATCGATATGCACTCCCGCTATAATATAAATTTCAACAGACAAAAGTTACAAGAACAGAGAATAAGTAAATTTTCTAAACTTTCTAATAATTGCACATGTTTCTCATACCATTTTTGAAGTTTTCAAATTCACGTAAAAATTTTGATTTCGATATTTTCTACAAAGCGAAACTGAAACTGAAAATTTAGATTAAAAACGACAAATTTTGATTGCCATGATCCTCCTCTAAAAAACTACTGCTTCAATTGAAATGAAGTTTCTATGGCAACTGTGAAAAGTAGAATGATGGCAAATTTTTAGCCATGTACGTTTGCCAAATTCATGTCGTACGTGTAAATCGCAGCTACGTTAACGTAGTGTATAGTACATAAAGTAGAAAATATCTTGTGTCTTATTGTCATGTTATGGAGTCAAGTTGATCTTCGGGTATCGTTCCAAGATCAAATCAAATTTTCACCCAAATCTCTGTAGTTATGCATGTTTGAAAAACATGAAACTTTATGTGAAAGTACTGCAAAGTACTGACTTGGAGCCTCTTAACTGGAAAATCACTCAATGAAAAGTTATTTTTTTATGGTGTTTTGGAAAGCTCTCGAGATAACCTAGAAGAATATGTAACGAGAAATGGTAGGTTCCATTTAAGAAATTGAAGGTAACCTTCATGTGACCTTCAAATTACTCTTCAAGGTCAAACCAGTGGTACCATCTTATGTCCCCCTCGAAACCATACAACTTTGGTCTGAAACATTTTTGCCTGTTGGGCTCAGTTTTCGAGATATTTTACTGTCCCAGATAAAACGGGACACTCTGTATGCACTTTGGTTTGCTACCGTATAGATACATACATATATCATAAATTAAAGGTAAGTAGACAGTACTTTCTAATTTTTCATATTGAGAAATTGTATCGAAACAATCACATCATGCTTCAAATAATATTTTTTAGATAATGGACAGGAATGCACTTCTGGGTGCCTTTGGGTTACTTCTGTGCTCGTACGCGCTAATTAAGATGAAACAAAAAAGGAACCGTCGGTTTAAAGTAAGACCAATTAATAAGCGTAGACGAACAAGTAATTTGAAATACTATAACGAAATGAAACGTATGGACGAACAACAATTTTTCGAATACACAAGAATGACAATTCCTGTCTTTGAAGAATTGTTAAGCAAGCTAAAGCCAACAATTGCTAAAGGCTATAGAAGTGATGGCATTGATACTGAAGAAAGACTGGTCATTACATTACAGTTAGTATATAAACCTTTACTTGTGTACTATTAGTAATAGTTATCAACGTCCTTAAATAACTTTATGCTAATTATTTCTTTCCTAGATACCTATCTCAAGGCACAAGTATGCAAACTTTAGCATGGAATTTTAACATCGGTTTAACAACAGTGCATAAAATAATACACGAGACTTGTAAAGCTGTATGGAATATTCTAAGCAATGAATATTTGAAGACTCCATCAACACAAAAGGAGTGGTTCGATATAGCAAATGGGTTCGAAACCCATTGGAATTTTCCACATTGCTTGGGAGCTCTAGATGGGAAATATATAACTGTTCAAGCTCCTGCAAAGAGCGGCTCTCTGTACTACAGTTACAAAAAAACATTCAGTATAGTACTACTGGCAGCATGTGATAGTAATTATCTATTTACTTTAGTGGATATAGGCGCATACGGTTCCCAAAGTGATGAGGGAATATTTAGAGATAGTATCTTCGGTGAGAGACTAGATAAGGAAACTATGAATATTCCCAGCAACAATGAATTAAAACAAAGCAATGTAAAGATGCCTTATTTTTTCGTTGCTGATGAAGCATTCCCACTAAAGGAATACATTATGTGTCCTTTCCTAGGCAGGCGCTTAACATTAAGCCAAAAGGTATTTAATTACCGCCTTTCCCGTGCTCGACAGTGTATTGAAAATACATTTGGTATACTTGTTGCCAGGTGGCAAATACTAAGAACCACAATAAAAGCCAAAGTCGAAAATATTGATAATATTGTGAAAGCTGTAGTAGTTCTTCATAACTATTGCAAAATAAAAATGGGGAATGATCCTACAAATCTGTATTGTCCTGTAGGCTTCGTAGACTCCAATGATGAAACAAAGGGAGCTTGGAGAGCGGAAGAAGTGCAAATGGGCAATATTGACAGAATGAGCGCGAATATGGCTAAAGGAGCATCTTTTCACTTACGGGAAACTTTGTCTGAATATTTCATATCAGACGCTGGCAAAATACCTTGGCAGGAAAATATAATTCACAGAGAGCGGCTAGTGTCGAATTACAGATGAAAAAGCTCAAAAATATTATTTATTTTACATATTGTAATGTATAAAACAAAAACGCATCCTTCAAAAATGTATTATACATACACATGAATTGGAACAAATCATATTTGGTAGTTAAGACATTTCCTATTTTCAAACGTCTATTCATCCTCCAGAATAAGAATCATTTGCCTTCGTTTTCTTTTTGCCTCTTCCGCAGACAATTCTTGAAGTCTTAAATACACATATCTGGTAAATGCTGCATTGGTGCTGGTTGCATCCATCGCTATTGTCTCTGCTATTTTATTAGCGGCAGCGACAATGTCAGTGATTCCAGGGTCATGTATCCTTTTTCTGCTTTTGGCTATAAAAATGTTATATATACGTATATGAGAAAGAAGTTGTCGCAAACGAATTTAACTTACTGTTTCTCGACACAGGTGTTATATTTCTTCCTATGTCCTCTTCTATCAACTCGCACTCTACAGCACCCTGTGCATCATCGTGTTTCGCTGTTTCTTCTCCGTCGCAATAACCCCCTGGCGATAATACCTCTGATGAACAAGCTGACTCTGGTCGGGGTTCAGGATCCTGCACTTGGGTTTGTTTTGGAGTTGCTGTTGAGAATCTGTAATACAAGAGACATTAAACTTTAAGCGATCATGCGTTAATACTACGTTCTTAAGGTATATTTTCTTATTTAAAACAAGTAACTGTGGAAAATATCAGTATACTTACTTTCGAGGTTTACAATATTTAGAATAAAACATCATTGCATTGAAATGCTGCCATTGACTGTCTAAAGCACCGGACCCTGAAGGTTTCTCCCTCTTCTCCCTCATAAATTTATCCCTCAAGTTTCTCCATATTTTCTTGCAATCTTCCGCTAAAAAAAAAGGCACGTTCATATATTACGAAAAGACTGTCGAACACATTTTACTTGGTATAGTAGTTATTTTTGATATCTCCTTCCACGATTCCTCCTTCTTCGATATGTTTTTATAATCCTTGTGCCCTAGGTTATATAAATGTTCATAATGTTGAACGACTTCTATAAGACGAGGTACTTTTTCTGAAAAAGAATCATGTTATATATTTCATTTTTATACTTATTACACACTTCTTACCTTCTTCAAAGATATTCATTGTTTATTAATCCTTTGAATATATAACCATTATCAGTTCTTCTTCACAGAGAAATTACAATGAAATAGGTGCAGTGTTTGAAGGTAGATGCGACTCGCTGTCAAAACAAACAGTGAAAATTCTCTGTCATCCTATTGGTTGATACTTGACGTCTACGAACTGCTACGACGACAACGCCTTACACCCGAGCGCGTCCGAGCGCGCCCGAGCTTAACATCGGCACTAATCGGGCGGTGAGTGGTGGGAGGTGACACGCGCGCGGCGCGCAACTGTCAATCAGTTCGCTCTCGGACGTCGAGCGAATAAGTTGCGTGTGTGCGTGTACTCCTCGGTCATCCGAGGTCGCGAGCACTATTAACGTGCAATGGGCTACCACATGTTGGTCCCAAGTGTTTTGGTGCTACATACAAACATTTCCAGTGAGTGTTTCTAAATTTTCTACGATATATTACCACTTTCTACCAAGTGAAACACTCGATTAAATTTTTTTTTTTCTTATTCGTTTTCAGTGTTTGTATCAAAAGTGTGTGTGTGTGTGTGTGCCCTATTCTACCATGGGGGGATCCAGTGTTCGCGATGTCATGCGTAGAACTACACCGTTTTGCAGTGAGTGCTTTGATAATTTCTACAGTTAATTATTATTTTTTGCTAATTGGAATAAATGATTATATTTTTTTTTTCTCTTCTGTTTAAAGTATCAACCCAATCTATTTACTATATTGAGGGGGGTCGAGGGTTCCAGTTGTCGCGCATCCAACAACACCATTTATAGTGAGTATTTAAACACCTTTGAATATCGAATATTATACATATATCGCATCGATTTTCGAGAAATTATTTATATTAATTTTTTTTTTTTTTTTTCTCAGAAATGGTGCAACTATTGGTGAGCCGGTTATGCACATATTGCATGCTATATTATCACAATATGCTACATCGAGCTTTTGTAATTTCGCTTAATATTTATTTTTAAAATTTTTTTTTCGATTGCAAGAAACTTCGCATATTTTTAAATTTTATCGAACAATCGGCCGGTTTCGGTTTTCTTTTCAGTTTCCTAATTTTATGGTCTATTGTTACAGTTTCATTTCACTTTGTTTTTTACAAGTCAATTAATTTTTTATTGTTCAATTATTAAATTATGATTTATAGGTTTTCAAACGTTAATTAAAATTTTTCATAATTTCTGTCGGTTTCTTCATACATTATAAGGAACGTTTCATCGTGGGACACATTAAAGTGATTAAAGAATCGATCAACACTGAAGATTAGTTAAGATAGTTTTAAAATTAGTTTAAATAGTTTTAAGATTAGTTTAAATAGTTTTAAGATTAGTTAAGATAGTTTTAAGATTAGTTAAGATAGTTTTAAGATTAATTAAAATTAGTGAAGCTTTTAGTTATAAAAGTTATAAAATAGCGTCTATTATATGCTTGGCGCCAAACGACAATGTAAAGATCCATGTAAAATATTGTACAGAGGTGAATCGACAGACTTCTTCTATCTATTCTCCTTTCGGGAAGGTAGCTTCATCATCCACTTGATTTATGTTTGGACGACTTTTTCGTAAAGTCGTTGAAATATATTTCACGTGGATATTAAATTCTTTGTTTGATTCAGCCTATACATAAGGCTTTAGAGTATAGTTTACTTTTTAATCCTGCGAAGCAGGGACCACCGGGTCGGGTCTCAAAGCAGTCACCTCCACGTGGTGAGACCTGGTAAACTGAGATTATCCTCGATACAAGCTTGCATGCTTTGCATCGAGGATCACCTCAGGCCAAGAGCTGCACGCGATATTAAAAGTTTCTACTTAATAGAATCTGAGATCTTTTCATAGAAATTTAACTTGACATTTTCGCAAACTTTGTTTCTATTATTTGACTCGTTATCTTTAAAATTAGTTCTTCGTTTCGCCGTTTTGTATGGATAAAGCCACGTGACCACTGTAAATTTTCCTCGCATCGATAATGCAGTTTGTTATTTTTACCGTTTGAATCTCCCGCCATCTTTTACCAAGTGATCAAGTTTCACACGAATGATAGAAACTTGCGTGCTTTGACTTGACATTTGACTTGCATTTTCGCATACTCTGTTTCTATTATTTGAATAGAAACAACGCGTGAACTTCCGTAAGATTTTACGTCTATATTATATATTGTCTGTGGTGTAATGGCTCCGGCACACTGGACGCGGCAACGCGGCTACGCGTCAACGCGTCAACGCGGTGGCCAATCACTGTCTTGCTTTTCTGGTAGTACTAATTAGTTATGTATTAAAGCAACACAGTGATTGGCCACAGCGTTGACGCGTTGACGCGTTGCCGCGTTGCCGCGTCCAGTGTGCCGGAGCCATAACTGTTTGTGGCTTATCACCAATTGGGCGACTTCTCACAGCAAATACGGCGATTTTTGGTTCAATACTACTGGCAACACTGTATGGTGACATGTCAGTATCAGCTGGTATCTGTGTAGTGTATACTAATTCAATATTGTTATAATCCAGTTGCCACATATTGGTGCGAATTTTATGTTGATTGGGATTCTTCGAAGAAACGTTACAAAGAATCTTTATAATGAGTGCTGGTGATTGGGACGAGGTGAAAAGATTGGCGGCGGACTTTCAAAAAGCGCAACTCAGTTCTAGTTTACAAAAGTGAGTATCTAAAATCACATACTGTAGTTAATACTAAACACACGATAAATTTTAGTATATTTTGAAATTTTTCTTTATTAACATTCCTTGCGAACCAATCTAATATTTTTCTCAATGCTCATTTGTATGATTTACAGATTATCGGAACGTAATTGTATAGAGATAATAACAACACTAACGGAAAATAAACTCTTAGACATATTGTATACTAACGATGGTAAAGAATACGTGACGCCGCAGCAACTTGGCAAAGAAATTAAGGACGAGTTGTATATGCACGGCGGAAGAATTAGTTTGGCCGACCTCGCTCAAATACTCAACGTTGGGTTACTACAAATATCCAGGGTGGTCACAGAAATTGAGAGATGCAATAAAGGATATAAAGTTATACTTGGACACCTTATAGACAGAAGTTACATAAACAAGATAGCAGAGGATATAAATGATAAACTCAATCAGAATGGTCAAATTAATGTAACGGCGTTAATTTTGTTGTATAATCTACCGCCAGAATTTTTACAATCCCTCGTAGAGAAAGAATTAGGAAGAACTATATTTGGAAAGCAGGACACGCAGGATCCACAAGTATTTTATACAGAAAAGTTTATTGCTAGCAATAAAGCCATTGTAAGAGGAGCTTTATCTGCTATTACAAAACCTACACCGCTATCTGTTATTTTAGAGCAGTGTTCCGTTCCGGAAAGAATATTCTTTTGTATGTTGATAACATTTTCTTTTTCACAAATAATTGAATTAACTGTTAAAATTTTGTGTAAACTATCACATACGTTTCTTTTGAATATTGGCCACTTGGTACAAACTAAACTTCAGAATTGCGTTACTTCAGTTTGTATTATTAATATATTAATGATTGTTCATTTGTTTTTAGTAATTTTGGACAGTTTACAAAGTGTAAAACAAGTTCCTGGTATTGTAAGTGGTAAACAAAGCGGAAATAGTATTTATGTACCAAGTATATATTCTAAAAATCAAACTGAGTGGACCAATAATTTTTATAGACAGAATGGGTATTTAGGTAGGTTTTTCGCCTTTATTTAAAATGAAGTGTACTGTTATGTACACTGTTCATTTTAAATATACTCATTTAAAACTTTATTCTAGAATACGATGCTCTTACCAAGCTTGGTATATCAGATCCTGTGCACTTTGTGAAATCTCATTTTCCAAATGAAAAAATTCTATTCTTAAACTCCGTGGCTGCGGGCTGTACGATTATGGATCAACTGAATTCTAATATCGACGAAGCTTTAGCAACTGGCAGCTATGTTGATATTTATCCAGTTTTACCATCTGTGTTCAACAACGAAGACATAGATATTCTTCTTAAAAGAAGTACAGAAAAATATAAATCGAGTATTCATATTTTTGCAGATAGCATTATATTCTCCGATATATTTTTACAATCCTTGTATAAGCCATTAGAAATAATGGCTGAAAATAAAGCAAAAGAGTTTGTAGCAAGTGGGAAATGGATACAATACATTGCTCAAAGTAAAATTAAATCAAAATCTACGGAGATTGTTACTGAGAATATTAAAGTACAGAAAAAGGAAGAACGCAGAAAGAAAGCAGCAACGGGTAAAGCGGGAGGTGGTAGTCAAGGAAGGGAAACTAAAACAAAATCTACAAAAAAAAAGTATCTTCACAATAAGACTCATGAAAATGAATCGGACGATGAGCATCCAAAATCCACTCATGAGAAAATAGAGCTTGATATAATATCATTAGAGGACATAAAAAGAGAAGTTTCAAAAAATCATGCCATTGTAGTGCTCGATGATTTGGTCGACGAACTAGTTTCGCATTTCCACCTAAAATTAAACAGGCATGCACTTTCTATAGCAGAACAACTGGCGCAAACTAGTAAAACAATTAATTTAACTGAAATTGAAGAACGCCTTAACGTCTTGATTACAAATATTAGAATATACGATAAAGGCATAAAGCATCTAGACAAAACCGATCAACCCGGCTTAACGACATATTTATTAAAATCTTTGGGTATCAATTTTGTCACAGAATTGTTTAGAGTAGCCACTCAACAGAATGTCTTACAATGTCCTGAAAATATAACTGCAGAAGCGAGACAAAAAATACTTGCGGAATTACCGACAGATGTTAAAGATCCATTTACCCTCTTGAATAAATCGGTCACTGGAGCTTCGGTGGAAGATTTTCTCACTCACGCCGATGCTGCAATGGCTAGTTGTTGTTTGCTGTTGAGAAAGTATGACAAGAAAAAAGAAAAACCAACGGTGTTATCTCACAGACAAGCTTTATTGGAGCAAGTAAATGCCACTAATGATCCAGCATTAGCATTACATCTCGTTACTAGTATACTTTTTACTGCATCTACTCAAAGCGCATTGCATATGTCAGGTAGACACGTATCGTGTGTTCTGTCATTTCTGCGGCCACGGTTACAGTCCACTGCAGCATCGACTTTATCAAAATATTATGGTACGTATTATTGCCGTATTATGATGTCTTAGAAAGCATACCATAAAAAAGTCAGCATTTCTAACACAACAAATTGCGTTAAAGTAAGCCTTTGTACAGTGATGAAAATAAGTCATAAATATAATATTTTTCTTTACAGACTTTGTATTGAAATTGTTAAGTTCTTCTGATGAAAAGATAAAAACGGAAACGCGACAAGCCCTAGAAGAAGGATTAGAAGAAATTAAAGCTATAGCGAATCGTTTCAAAGAGCAATTAATTACTGACAACCAACAAGATTAATGTTATTACAGTAATATAAATTATACAACCAGACTTTTACTATGAGATTACAGTTCTACGTACAATTTAATAAAACAATGAGTTGTCGATTATATAGAATTTTGTATTCGTGTGAAAATGTATAGTTTACTTCTTCTTTCACACAACATAACATATACTTTTATATAAGTAGAGTATATATTAATTGTTAGTTGCTAGTTTCTTATAGTTACAATTACTACAACGATTTATCTCACGGTCAAACGAATTTAAACATTTTTATAGGTCAAATTAGCCGCTTGTGATCGGTAAAACAGTAAACAAAAACTCCATGACTACTTGATTGCTCAAACAGAATACTGTAATATTCGTGTTATCACTTGCCGTCATCCATAAACTCAAGTGCTGCACATCTTTGCAGTGGTCTGCAATGGTCAACTCCATTTTTCTTCCACCAGAGACATCTCTCTGTTTTTCTCTCGTTCTCAACTCCGTGGAAATACCCCAGGCGCAAAATAAATTCCTAACTCTAGAGTATTTTATTTCTAACATATGATTTAACTGTTGGCGTACTGCTTTATTGTGACAGCTAAATTTAAATTGAAGTGTTGCGCTCGCCGAGATATTGCTCATTTTGTAATTAAACCATGGAAACACGATGCATTGCGTGATACAACTACAGTAAACTTTAGTAAAAATGGTAAAATCCTTAAAATATATTTTCGCATACAGTCTGTACGGCACTGTACAAATGAAAATTATTGCTTTGCTTATTTAAGGGTTAGGTGCTAGGTAAAAGAGTTCTATATACAAACAGTTTGTTAGTAAAGATTTCAGAGTATTAATATTAGAACAGATTGTTCGTCGCAAAATTCGAGTAATTCTTGTGATTCTTGTATTTTCATTTATCTCACTGTTTACGGACCAGTTGGAGTACGCCATTGTTTATTAATGTGTTATTTTATATTAGAACCGCTCTCTTGCTCCTAGTCAAAGGGGAAAGCGCCCTTTACTTGTGGACATATCTAATAGTGTGGAACCTGTTCTAATCGAGACGCGAAAGTGTAAAAAGTTGTGTACCAGATTGAAGAACATTCATATCCCAGAATATAAAGCTGTAACGCTGTCGAACGAAGATGTTCACTTGGTTCACGAAGCGATATCGGAACATGTAAGATATCGCCATTTAGTAATATATTATTAATATCGCATGCCATGTTATTCTAATAACTTCGTGGTGTTGCTGTCGTAAAAATTATTCTTACTAATTTCGTACAGGAAGAAAGAGTCAAACGACTACTTAATAAACCGTTTAAAATACCGATAGCTGGATACGAGCTATCAGGACGAAGTCTCGGAATACATTTATCCGGCCCTCGAAGATCATTACACGATCCAGATGAAGCGAATGCATTGATAGTATATGCACCTCCAGAGCTTACAGAACACGAAAGATTAAAAGTAGACGTGTAAGTGTTCAATGTCTGCTCAGAAAGTTTTAGAAGGTGTATAAACGGAGAAATATGTGGACAAAATATTCATCATTTGTTTTAAACACTGCAGTTCGATGATCTTATACAGTATTGATTTATATTTCAGGTCTAAACAATTAGTACATGTAGTAGTAGATCCATTATTGTGTAATATCTTGCGACCACATCAAAGAGAAGGCGTCAAATTTATGTACGAATGTGTAACAGGCAAACGTATTGAAGGCACTTATGGGTGCATTATGGCAGATGAAATGGGTCTAGGAAAAACTTTACAGTGTATAACACTTTTATGGACCCTACTAAAACAAGGTATAACGTACTCTCTCATGTGCAAGACTTTATACATATAAGCATCGCATATTTCAAAGTATGTCGGTGAATTCCCATAATTCCAAATGTCTATTAGTATTAAATAAGAAGAAGAGGATCTATGTTTTTGCAGGTCCAGAAGCTAAACCGGTTATAGAAAAAGCTATTATCGTTGCACCAAGTTCACTAGTAAAAAATTGGTACAATGAAATATACAAGTGGCTTAACAATAAAATTCGACCCCTTGCGATTGATGGTGGACGCAAAGCAGAGATTGATGCAAAACTTATAGGATTTATGAAAACGTACGGTCGTAGATGCATAAATCCTGTCTTGATAATTAGTTATGAGACATTCCGGCTGCATGCAAACGTTTTGCATCAAGATGAAGTTGGACTTGTACTGTGCGATGAAGGACATCGTCTGAAGAATTGTGAAAATCAAACGTATCAAGCTCTCATGGGATTAAAAGCTAAAAGAAGAGTGTTACTCAGCGGCACGCCTATTCAAAATGACCTCCTAGAATATTTTTCTCTTGTACATTTTGTTAACCAAGGACTTTTGGGTAGCGCACAGGTTAATGCAATGTGCCTTATACTTTATTACAATATGTACATATTTTTGTGACAAATACTTATTTGTCCTTATTCAGGAGTTTCGACGAAAATATGAAACGCCTATTCTTCGTGGCCAAGATGCTGCAGCGTCAGATTCAGAGCAACAAGTAGCTCAAGAGCGATTAAAGGAACTAATAAATATTGTTAATAAGTGCCTTATTAGAAGAACAAGCACTTTACTTTCAAAATACTTGCCGTTGAAACACGAATTAGTGGTGTGTATAAAAATGACAGAATTACAAACAACTCTTTATAAGAATTTTATACAAAGTGAAAGTGTAAGAAAATCTGTAGAAGGTAAATGCAATAGCTTGACGACAATTTTTTTAAATTTTATGTTCCCTTTGATTAGGTCAATACATAAACATTTCTGACTTTATTTTGCAGAGAACAAATCTGAAACTTCCAAGCAGTCGAAAACTCTCTCTGCACTGTCTGCTATTACGTCGTTAAAAAAATTATGTAATCACCCTGATTTGATTTACGATAAAATTGTCGAAAACTCTGAGGGATTTGAAAACGCTAAAAATCTGCTACCAGCAAATTATAATACTAGGTATGGTGTTATTAATTAATATTTATTTTATTTACTACTTACCTTTTAATATTTATAATTCTTTCAGAGAAGTGTTACCGGAGTTGTCAGGCAAATTAATGGTATTAGATTGCCTCTTAGCTTCTATCAAATCGACAACAAGTGATAAAATTGTCCTAGTATCCAATTATACACAGACTTTAGATTTGTTTGAAAAATTGTGTCACAAACGATGTTACGTTTATGTGAGACTCGACGGTACTATGACGATTAAAAAACGAGCAAAAGTGGTAGACAAGTTTAACGACGTAAACAGCGGTGATTTTATCTTTATGCTCAGCTCTAAAGCCGGTGGATGTGGATTAAACCTTATCGGTGCTAACCGTTTGGTTATGTTTGATCCTGATTGGAATCCTGCTAATGATGATCAAGCTATGGCTAGAGTTTGGAGAGACGGTCAAAAGAAACCATGTTTCGTATACCGCTTCCTTTCCGTAAGAATTGTTCTAATTACAGTAAGGATTAATACAAGGTGCACAAATTACATTTATATGTATTACTTATTTTATAGACCGGTACAATAGAGGAGAAGATCTTTCAAAGACAAGCTCACAAGAAAGCTTTAAGCTCAACAGTCGTCGATCAAGAAGATGACGTTGCCAGACATTTTACATTGAATGATCTACGAGATTTATTTAAACTTGAAGAAAATACAGTGTCGGATACCCATGCTAAGTAAGTCTGTCACCATTAATAGTAAACAGAAATTGCCGACACTTATAGATTGCTTGAATTTCTCTAATAATTGTCAATGCTTTTAGATTTAAATGCAAACGGTGCCTCAACGGTATAGAAGTTAAGGGACCGCCAGAAAATTCCGATTGTACTTCAGATTTATCAGATTGGAGGCATGCGCATACACCTCGGCACCTTCCTGATCAGTCTTTAAGGCAATGTTGGTCCAGTGGTATATCATTTGTTTTTCATCATAGATCCACTGAGCAAGTAAAAACTGCTTTACCAGATCCATAACATCTATCGAACAATAGTATTTCAGTAACAGTTACTGCCACATTTGTGAAATGTGTACATTTATAGCGCAAAGAGAGTAAGTACATTCTATGTATCTATAAGTAAAAAATTTGTACTACAGAATCTATGAGACTGTTATCCTACGAAGTTATTTTTTTCAACTTACATATATTTATTAGACTAATATTTACATTGCATTATATTTACATACGACAATAGTGTATCATTTACCTTTCATAAAAAAAGAAAACTACTTTATTCTTTAGTTTATGTCCATCAAAAAATTTAAAGCATTAAGTATAGCGCTTTATACATATATTTCATTTTTGAGACATTTTTCGACTAATGTAAATTTCATAAATTTATAATACTAAATATAGTTTTTTATTACAATAATGATACTTATATAAAATTGTTCCACCTGAATAGAATAAATTTCATATATAAACTGCGCATACTGTAATTATAAATACAAGTTTAATTTCATATTGCAAAAGCTAATTTATATCTAACTAGATTTAATTAACACATGTTTATATAATTACGTGCATTTATCAAGAAACAATAAAGGAGCTCAGAAAGGTATGTATTACAAATACAATGTCATCAGTTTCCAAAATAATACGAAACTGTGCAGATCTACAATTAAATTTCTAACTACATAAATCAACTACGAGACAAATTACAAATTAAGAACCAAAAGTGTCCTAAGAAATTTTAATCGACTACATAAACATCATCATACATTGTACTGCGCATATCTCGCGCCTTACTCCGATTCAATGTATAACTACATAAATCAACTACGAGCCAAAGTACAAATTAAAAATCCAAGTGTCCTAAGAAATTTTAATCGACTACATAAAACATCGTCATACATTGTATTGCGCATATCTCGCGCCTTACTCCGAACTACTCATTCGATTCATTCCCTCGTGGCGGTGCTAAAGGTCATTATAAAATTCTTATACATCGCAACAAGATGTTTTCCACACGAGCAGTACACTCCAAGCCTACTTTCACAAGTTATACGCCATCGCGTAAGCAAGCGCGCATTCAACAATGCTATAGGTTCAGGTATTTATTCGACGAAGGGGGGAAGGAATATCTGTGCGGGGTACGAGGGAGAAATCGTGGAGTGGGGAATGTCAAATAAAGGCTAGCGGAACACGTGACCATGAGGTTCGCGTTCTGATTGGCAGAAAGCGATCAGCTCCACCTCTCCCTCCAACACCCTCCACCATCCGTTACCCGAGCGCTTAGCGAGGTACCGTGGAGCCGTTCGCTCAGAATAGTTCCAGATGTGGCCATGTTTAGTTTGATCTTTGAAGTTTTCGCTCAACGTCTCATAATTGCTACATTTTTATACTATCTGCTAATATAGTAAATACGCTCTACCGACGATTGTACTCTACGCCTGCCTGCAGCTAGTCCACGTTCTAAACTTGCATACGTTTCCTCTAATTCGAGAACAATTTCTCCGTCACGAGAGAGGGAGAGAGAGAGAGAGAGAGAAACGTAACGTTTGTCAAGCAACAATCGGAAGACACGAGAGAGAGAGATATTTCGCGCGAGAAACCACCCGTGCACACGGCCCCTGCTTTACAATTTTAACGCGTAGAAGAGTTCTCACAATCGCGTACGTTTCCGAGATTAACGGCCAACCGTGGCTCCCCTATCGCAAAGCTCCACGAATATATTGAGGTTCGATAATCGTGGCCGTACGACGGGTAAACTAAAGTGGAAAAATTAATTCGGGCTTTTTAGTATATCCTTTTCTTTATTTTTTGGGGGGAGGACCTACGTCCGTTCTATCCACCACACCCTTCGTTACTCTACCATCTTTGCGCACGACAATTTCAGGAATAAACTCCATTTACGAGCGTAATATCTCACGAAGAGGGATCCATCCGTTCTGACATCGCAGCTACGTCCGAACATAGAGCCATATGCTACGTCAGCCAAAATGACGTCGTGTGTAAAAGGGTCGCGCCATTTTCCGAATTAATTTCTTGCCTCCCTCCCCCCCGCCCCTGCGTGAAGAGACCGAATACACAGTGGAAAGCATAACTTCAGATATACGAGTGCATATTTATCGTATGGAGAGAGAACGAGGCGGAGAGAATATTCTGTAGCCTGCTGCGGAAATCAGGCGTGGAGCACAAGACGTTGAAAAGAGGCGAGAGAGAGGAAAGTACGGTCGTTTGTACAAAGCGGTCCGAGGATAAGAGACAAAGCGAGTTTATTAAGGACACCGACGCGGACTATTGGTTTTTCGCAAACGGCGCGCGCGCGCGCGTGTCTAAAGGGACGGAGAGCGGCATGAGCAGACATTTTGCTTACCACGAAGCCTATCCTCTCACGATCCGTGTAACACGAGAGAGTACAATTTATCCACTAAGAGTCGAGAAATGCTAGAATTCAGGTACGCGATACCACGAGGAAAGAACTACTGCCGAGTGTGGGTCGCGTAAATCGATCGAATGATTATCGCCGCGGGCCACAGTGGTATATCATACGGGTACAAAACACGATCGATCGGGACAAAAGAATGGCATTAGAGAGTGTTTCCGGGACTGAGACTCTAATCCAAAGGTTTGCCTCCACATTTTTTATTCACCATCCAACGAACAGTTGGGATATTTACATGATTACTACTATTACTACTACTACTACTATTATTGCTAGTACTACTACTACTACTACTACTACTTCTTTACTACTACAGTACATATACACATATATATATATACACACACTACAAATACACATATACATGTACAGTGTCCCCTCTCCGGAAGGTCCGTGTACGTACCCTCTCCGCTTTCGTTCCACATTCGATTGGCATCGTGCAACAGGGAATTCGCCCTATTTCAGACACGCGCAATTTCAATCATTATTTCTAATATTACGAAATTTTCTCTGCTTCAGGATTCTACCAGTCGGCTGTATCTCTCTTTCCTTCTCTACTTCCTTTCTATATAGCTCTCTCACTCTTTTCTTTATTGCATCTAAAGTACACGTCGACATTCACCGATGGTCAAGGTCGTCATTATCTTATTCATCCATCACGTACGACCAAATGCGTGTTTCGTGACGTATAGATATGTCGCATAAAGACTTCAAATACTATCGGTGAGTGTTCGAGGATATACATATGCTTCCACGAGGATTCTCGAGCATTGAAATGTTCTATACGCGACACTCGACGTATGGAATACGCAGAGATCTTTATTTTTAGCATGTCCCAAGTGCACAATGTGTTTTGTGCTAGGGCGAGTTTTCCGTA
This sequence comes from Tiphia femorata, assembly GCA_944319695.1. NCBI lineage: Eukaryota > Metazoa > Arthropoda > Insecta > Hymenoptera > Tiphiidae > Tiphia > Tiphia femorata. The sequence goes on from OX090899.1 coordinate 9,264,384, forward strand.
GAGTACAAGATTTTGTGAGAAAAGAGAAAACTGGTCCGCACATGACCCCAATGCCGCATCGTCGATTAGACCCCTGGACGATATATGCGATTCACGCGAGTCTAGCTTCCTCTCGATGCGCGTCGGTGGGTTTGGCATTAAGAATGTGGCGAAGCGTACAGGGTCTTCTCGGAGGAGACGGGTTTTTTAAAGCATTTACAGCCTTCACTAAGCACCAAGAGACACGCCTACACGCAATACAAATACACACATTATCGAAGTACACGTACGAATGACGCTCATGATATGTTAATCTCTCCCATACGAAAGAAAATTCCGTACAGTCATTGGCGATAACACTCACACATACTTCTCCACCTTGATTCCGCCAATGCTGGTGTAACGATGCCTAAAAGTATTTGCCGAAAAAAAAAAAAATGTGAAAACGATATTATGTCGATCCGTCTGTGATCAATGAGACGACAGAAAATATGATGAAACACACGATGACGATTTTATGCTGCCGCAGATGATGATGATGCTTATGCTAATGATGATCACTATTATGCGTGTTATGAAATTATGATTTATGAGAATGATGAACCGTAATGCGGGTAAGGTGACCAAAAAATTTTCTATATTATCTTAATTGCGCGTTTAACGTGGAAAACTTTCGTGAGTCTAATTGACTCGTGATTAATGCATTTGCCTCGAGCTGTGTTTTACTTGTAAATACGGAGTTGGCGAGCCATCGGCCTTGAGAACAGAAATAATTCGTTGATTTGAGTATCGAAATGCATGTGTTTCGGGGCATATTATATGCGAATACACGAATTTCCGTTCTGGTTGAGAAGTATATTCGTGAGCATCGTGCCTGTATCATTACGCGAGTGATTTTTTCAAAGTGTTTTCCAATGTAGCACACAATAGTGTTTTCTACTGTTCTGGATTGCATCGATCCATTAAATATGCTTGCGTGCCATAACTGATTCCGGCACTCGAGCGTATGTTTTCAGGGATGGTAGTACGGGTCAATCACGTTTTTATATAGTCAACTCCGCTGAAGTTACATGGCTTGTCCAATACACAGTTCCCATGATTAGTCTGATGGCCGACAGCAATTCGCCCTTGCTAAGAACAATAATACCAATCTATTCTCTCGATCGTAGATTTTTTAGATTTCTTTGAACAGAGAGACGCAGTTTCTCCACGAAACGTTACACGCAAAGAATAATGATCAGGTGGTAGCATTAACGGATCTGTTGTTTTCTCTTCGAACTTATTCCGACTCTCGTTACGATGAGTCATATAAACATATAATGCACCATTATGTGGCTTTTTCGAAAAAAGGCCGATGTTTCGTATGTCTGTTTCTTATACGAAGAAGCACGATTTGCTACTGTAACTTGTTTTTAATGTAACAAACATATCTGCCAATATCAGGCAGTAGCAGCTTATGAATGAAACACTATTTATCAAGCTAGTTCACTGATTAATTTTCGTACATGTGTATACATAATTTCCAAATTATGTATATGTAATACATACACAGAGATGTAATAAAGTGTTATGGATTACATTGTTTAATGTCTTGGAATAGATATTTGTTTGAACAGTTTGTAATGTATAAGATGTTTGGAGTAATATAATACTGCTGCTATTACAATTGTTACATTATGGATACAGTTGATTACCATTACATGTTTTGTTACTTCCATTGTTACTACAGGTAACACGAGTAAATGGATACTCTAATGTTTGTTTCTATTTAACATACGCATTTTTCAATAGAGCGTGCAATGCTTATTGTAAAGGTATATGAGTCCTTATATATACTTCTTGGCAAAGGTCTTGAAATAACTGTAACAGAATGTGTAAACATGCGCATACGGATGAAACCATCCAACATAAACATACCATGCATACATAATGCGTGCATGTCATTTTAATATATAGATTTGTATGATGTTTAATATACTTATAAAAGCATATTATCATCTGTTGTAAGCATAATATTACGATATCGTAATGTACGATCAAGATGTACTTAACATTTGGAAGATTCGTTGACACTCATTGGAGACAGACAATCATAGAGTTAATTACATACGAAACACAATATTCAAACATTCTCATAATACTCTTACAAGTGCATTATTCAGAATTGATATATAATGAAATTTCTAATTTTCTGTTCGTGTGCAGTAACAATGATGACGACCTGGAAGACGGTGAGATACCTTCCGATGAAGATGACGACTCCGGTGCACCGGCGCAGCATGAAATACCGGAGCCTATTAAACCTGCGTCGAAACCGGAAATATCAAAGAACAAAAACTTTGATGCCAAATTTTCTAAAAATAAAAAACAGCCTGCTCAAGGCAGTGGTAGACACGACAGATTTACAAAATATAAGAGCCCCACGGAGGATTGGGCGGGCGATGTAGAAAAAGCCATTAGGGCTGCGCTCGAAGAGGATGGTAAAAATCAGGATTCAAAATCGAAGAATAAAAATAATAGAAATAAGAATCGAAAGAGAATTCGAGACGATAGGGATGAGGACCGTACTAAAGAACAAAAGGTAACCGATGAGAGTATTACGGAGTTTTATTTTTACGTTAGATCTGTTATACAGTTACTTTAATATCACAGTTTTTGCGTTACAGAGACGAAAATTGAGCGATGATGAAAATGTTAATGATGATGAAGATGAAATGCTCTTTGTGCGTGGTGCTTCACCTGTAAGGAAAGATACTTTAGATAACAATTCTCCGAGGCATACCAACGATCATGAGAACTTTGACAGTAATTCAGATCATGAGGAGAGACCTACCATCAACCGTCATAGAGAGAATGATAATAAACGTCCCACAGGTCGAGGAGGAGGTACGAAATGTGTATACTAATTTTCATTACAATCTTTACACATTGGCTTATTTTAATATACAGTAATGTACACTGTATATTACGTCTTATTACTTTTATACTTACACCTTAGAATTACTCGTTATATCGAATTACTTTTTGCACTAATAATTTTATTATGTCAGCAGGGCGAAGATGCGGTAAAAATGAACGTGGCGGGAAGAATAAAGCACGCAGTCAATTGAGAAATGATCGGAATGGACGTAGACATCAAAATAACGATCAAGATCCAGAGTCCATTTGTCTATATTATATGCAGGGAAAGTGTCATAGAGGTGATGACTGTCCTTTTTCGCATAATGCTTTACCACCCAGGAAAATGGAGTTATGCAAATTTTATCTTATGGATTGTTGTGCCAAGAGAGACAAATGTCTGTACATGCATCATGACTTTCCATGTAAATTTTTCTATACCGGTCTAAAATGCAATCAAGGTGACAACTGTAAATTTTCTCATGACCCTTTAAACGAACAGGTACTTAATTATTCTATTTATACTTTTTAGTTTCTTGAAATGATAATTTCTACTCTTACTATTGCTATATACTTGTGTACATATACATACATGATAAGTAATATAATAATATTTTCTTGTATTTAAAGGTGAAAGGGATTCTTCTAAAGCATTTAGAAACTGCTCCAAAAGAAATTCTTGGAGACTTTCCTCGGTTAAGTCGAGAAGGTGCAATGTTAATGATAAATAACACGGCAAGAAGCTTTGCTCAAGGCCAGGATGTGGCAAACCAAAAAATTCCGAGTCTCTTTGAGCTAAACCTTCCTCCACCCACGAGTGCTTCGGATAAAAATAATGATAAGGAAGAGAAAGGTATCTTAATGCATTTCATTTTTGTATAAAAATAAATCTTACGAACACTAATTTGCTTTTTTATAATTTAGAAGAACCAATTCAACAAAAAAATCTTCTGAGAGAGAGAAAACTTTCTGGAAAGAAGACACGTTGGGGTTCGGACGAGGATAGAGTACCATATGAACAAATTATGTTATTGCAATCAGCTAATGAACTAGGTTTGCAACTTCCAAATGCAGCTTTAGGACTAGCTACGCAGCAGCAGCTGCAACAGAAGTCTGTTTTACCACAGTGTACTCCAAGTCTGGACTTTTACACTGAAGCACATAGTGATTCTAAACCTGCCACAAATAAGTTTAAGGACAGAGAAGATTTTACAAAAGATGTAGAAGAAGATGAGATATTAGCTCAAGTACGTATACTTCAATATTACAAAATGCAATGTTAAGACCAAAATATTTTGTTTCGTAATATATTAATTTCACGTATATATTCTTAGGCAAAAAAGAAAGATACGTCTACAGGTGAAAATTCTAAAGATGTTGATTTGCGGCAGTTATTAAAAGGTTCAAAGAAACCGGCGCCAGTTGTTAGCATAGCTGATGAAGTAGCAAACCTTTCAAAAGCAAAAGTTGACGATGAAAGTGATCAAGACGAAGAAAGGGACCTTGTAATTGAAATGCCAACTGAAGAGGACGATAAAGAAAAAGAAACACCCAATGTAAATCAGGATGGTAAGGTTTCTTAAAAGTTATTAAGTGATTTATTATTATGCACTTCATAGATAATGTGATATTAGATTTGCATTAATTATAATTTTAAATTATAATTTTCTTTCTTTACATGTACAGCGCTCACAGAAGAGCAGGATGTTCCTGCACATCTACCGAAAAAAGCACAAGAGTTGTTCATACGTATTCAACAACAGCAACGTGCAGCTCAAGACAGCTTTAAAAATATGGACGATGAATGTGTGCCACGTAACACGGACCAAATTCTACAAGATTGGTATTCCGATGATGAGGATGATGACGATGACGATGAAGGTGGCAATCTTACAATAGTGCTGTCAGCCAAAGAAGTAAAGGAAGACGTTGAATCCAATGAGAAAACTCAAAACATTATCATTAAAGAAGAGTTTCAAACTTCAAATCCGACACCTACCATACCACAGCCTGCTGCTATCGTTGATAAATTAGGAGATGTGAGTAAAATAGATATCAGTGCAGAAGTGTCGAAATTGTTATCATCCCTTAAAGCACACAGTTCAGCAAATGGTAAAATAGTCAACAATCAACAAGTCAGCCCAAATGCACAAGACGTATCTGCTTCAAAAGTGCATTCGGCGCAAGATGCTGGTGCGTCTTCTGCCGATTTTAACTCGACCACTAAAGCAAATAGTATCTCGACATTTAGTGCTACGAGTCAGTTATCGAAAATTGAAAGCGAAACATTGAGTCCCAGATTATCGCCTGGAGCAAATTCAACAGCAGTTCAAATTTCCAGAGATCCTCGAATGTCTAGAGATCCTAGACAGCGTAGAGATGAACAGAAACCAAACAGCCCAAGTAGAGTAGAGAATAAAAAGGATTCCAAGCACCTTAGATTAGAAACGAGTATTTACACTTCCGGAATTACTGCTGCAGATGCAAACATGGATACTGATCTTAGAGCTAGGACAGATCAGGATTTGCGCAGAAAAGACATGGATTTCCGACAACGTTTTCAAACTGGCTTCGGGGATACAGACCTGAGAGTTGTTAATTCGAGTTTCGCAGACATATCAACTAAATCTGACATTGATCTACGACAGATGCTAAGTTTACCCTTCAAACCGGCTCCTTCTCATGTACCTTGTACAGAAATTGACGCGAGTATTTCATCTCATCCTCCAATGACGTATAAAGTGTATATCGTTGATATACCAAGACCCGATTATACAGGTCTGAAACTTACAAAGAATGATCCTCAAGTGAAGTACGATCCACGTCTTAGAAAAATTTTCCGAATTTCTAAAACAGAATTAGCCGATTCACCTATGTCTCCACCTCCGGTAAAACCGGACACGCCAAAATCTCCTCCACAAATTAGGTCCGATCCTCGTAGAAAGGCACTCGAAGCGTCTTCTCAATCTTCTCAGAATGTAAGTGCTTCCATGATACAGACTGCGCAGCAGAGTATGGATGTGTCTAATGTGGGTCTCTGTACCCCTGGCATGTCCGCACAACAAGGAATAACAGGACCGCAAGGTATACCAGGATCACGAAATATGATGCAGATCGGTCCAAATCCTATGCTTGGCGGTATGGGTCCTATGGGCCCCATGATGAATGCCGGTATGCCTCCACAGAACATACCACCCATAGGAATGCCAAACATGCCAGGCATGAATCAATCGATGGCATTAAACGGACCGGGCATATCGCAAAATCAAATGAATTTTGATCCACGGTTTAATCCGCAACACAATAACGGAGCTGGACTCTTGGGTCCCGCACCTGGTTTTTCATCCGACGTTGGGCCATCGTACGACGGGCCTCCTGCACCATATCCTGGAGGAAACTTTAACAATTTTGGACCAGGACCAGGACCCACAGATCCTGGAATGATGGGTTTCAATCCAAACGGACCGAATCCAAGTAATTTTGTAATGGATGGCGTAGAATGGAGCGGGGGAAGTCAAAACAGGCGTGGTGGTCGTGTACGAAGAAGAAATCGTAATAGGACAAATATTGTGACCAATAATTGAGACAATAACCATCACCTTGAATAGGTACATAAAATAAGTACCTGATGATAATTCTCACATACGCGATTAAAATTACATAAGATGCATTGGGAGAATGCATGAAATTATGAACTTTATTTCTAATTATTTGATTGTGTCAATTGTACAAAATTAAGTGATCATATTAGAGTTATTAAATTAAATATTTGTGAGTGGTCCTAATGTATAATTGAATCGCAAAAAAAACAATTGTGTATAGATATATTGCTCACTGGTGGTAGTGTGCGCTGTAATGAAAATAGAGAACGCAGTGGGTAAGCCAAAACCTATCATACAATTCGCTAGTAATGAGAAGTGTTTAGGATGATGCAAATGTTTCAAATTTGATTCAGATTTGTACACACACACAAGCGCGCACGCGGACACACGTACATAATAGCCTCGACAGTAAGAATAATAACACAGATGTAAATTATGCATATATACATAGATGATCGTATAAGTCCAATTATACGCATATATGTGTCTATGTATATACATATATATGCGTGCGTGGGTGTCTGCATGTGTGTGTAGGTGTGTGTGTGCATATATGTTATTGTTCACTTAAAAATAATTTAGGATATAAAATGCGCAGAATAAAGAGCGTTAGATTGTAATATTTGATTTATATTTTTTTTACGTCTTCCATATGTATACACATGTATGCCTGTGTATATAGATAATTGAGAAATGCACCATTTAAAATGTTCAATGTAGCATTGTTGCTTTTAATTGTACAAACTCATATTTTAGACAGTATTTATCTAGAACTATTATCCCATAGCATATAGCGTTTTCAATCTACAAATTCCTATGCTGTATATGGAATGAAAACATGTTCCTATCCTATGCAGCATACATCATGAACCAGTGAAATAAATTGAGATTTACTTTTGTTTCATGTTCATCAGTTATATGAAATATAAAAATAGCTTTGTACTTGCCATCGCGTCAAATAAATATACAATTATTCAACTATGAATAACACGATTTGGTAAATCAGTAATTTACTTAAAGATGACGGAACTTAATATGTTTGTAAACTTATGTTAAAACACAGAAATGTGGGACTGCAATCGTATTAGGAAAGATTCATATTGTCTTTATAAGTCACATCCAAATGACTCCAAAATTAATCGAATATGTAGTGGTAATTACTAGTCAGATTAATTATCTTTAGAAAATTTTTTAATGTTGTTAAATTCAGTATATACATCTCAAATAGAAATATATTTTTTAACGACTAAGGTATCTATAAAGCTAGGCAGCAAACATATTGTACAAAAGGTACTTTTCTATGCATGTGACATATGCAGGGACCCGGACCGAAATGAAATTTCAGTCCGGTTACGATTACGGTCCGAAGCTATGTCCAAATTTCGGTTTCGGTTTCGGTTCCGGTCCTTTTATCGATAACGGTGACCATAACTGTTTGAATCTCGGTCATCTTACCGGTCTTTTTCGGTTACGGGAATAATTATCTATTGTAAAATTTATAATTTAAATTTATAAAAAATAATTGGTTTATTAAATTGCACATTATAAAAAAACTCATGTTTATTAAATAAAAAGAATTACAAATTATTGGAATGATTAACAAGGGAAAAGTGAGGACGGGAGGTGGAATCGCTTGAAAATCGGGCGAGAAGTGCATCGCGTTGTCGACTTCTGGTATAATATCAAACTATACATATATAAAAAAAAATATAAAAAATTTATATACAAAAATAATTTTACAATAAATGTATCGATTTTCGAACACTAAGGGAAATGCAGGGCGTTTTCAAACTACGGATATTATTGCGTGAAACCGAAAAATTGGCCCGAAAACCGAAAAAAATGTTTTCGGTCCGGTCTATTAGCTTGCATAATATTTCGGTCTGGTTTTCGGTTTCGATCCGACTAAAATAACGGTTACGGTCCGGTTATCGGTTTCGGTTTCGGTCCTGTCCGGATCCCTGGACATATGTGCTACGAGAACATAAATGTTTCTTTCTTCCATCAGCTTTATAAATGCAAAGTTCAAGAATCAGAGAAAACATAGCCATTTATGATTATTTGAATACAACGTGATTTTGCCTTTATCGGGATGTTAACGGATCATCGTAATTTCGGTGAAATATACTTTGTCTTTCACCGATGCGCTATGTCGAACGACATATGTTTATAGTAGAAAAAGTTAGATATTTCGATCTTGACAGTAATTCAGCATGAGAAATTTGATATATAAATACGTGTAACCTTTCCGCTCATTTGGATAAGAAATGTATGGTTTTATGACTTATTTAACGACATTACTGCTATAAACATTAGAATTACTGCAAGAACATATTTTCGTTTATTATCATAAGAATACCTTAAGAAGAAAATTACATTTATATAAAATAAAGTTTACTATTGTATGGTAAAACTTGTACATTTAAATTATTACATCATAATATTCCTTTCAATTATGTATTTTTTATATAGTCAATGATATATTTGTGGCTCGACCACAAAAATACAATTATTCCAAATCGAATAGAAAAAATTATATATTTTTATTATATTGTACCCGTATTAGAAAGTTGATTTTACAAATATGAGTTTTTTTACCTATGTTTAAATTATCTAGTTGTTGTCAGACGAATCTAACATTTAACTTTATTCCAACTTATGTTTAATGTGTTATGGAACTTAAAGGATCAGCTCGTATAGAAGATAAATCAAGCCGTGCATCCATCTCATCATCTAATTCTCCAACTATGGCCCTAAAAAGCATGCATCAATCATTAGATATGAAATATCTCGAATCGACGTTTCATTAAAATTTCTCTATCATACGTAATTCTTACATTTTGCAAAAAATGAAGTACGATGGTACATTTTAAAAGTATAAAAATGCCATTGTTATGTTAGAAATAATCTGTGACCGTAAGACATAGGAGTTACAGAATCACAAATCGCAATAGTTCAGAATTACAATTTGCACAATAATAATTAAAAATATATTAGAGTACTCACACATTGTCCCCTCTTATAATATGCAAACCTAGCACTACTTGTTCTACACCTTGTGTCGTACTATAAACTCGTTCGTGTGATTCATCCAAAATTATGTTAATCGTTTGATCAAATCCTTTTAAAGTACCCTAATAACAAAGTATATTGAACAAGACGGACCAAATTTCATTAAAGTAGTAACCCTATTATAGTCATCAAACTAAGTAAAAGAAACATGATACTCCTAAACAAACGGGTGAATGGGTTATGAAGTTGTAGCGATGAAAGAATTTCACAGCAAGAATATGCTTATCCTTATTACACAATTATGCTTCCATATACATTTGCAGTAAACGTATGAAAATATTCTTTCGGCAAAGATTTACACGCAAAATTCGAAAGTTAAGATAACAGGATTGTAATGCAAATATTTATGTTACTTACGATGAAATTTCTCCCATCAGATGTAATAATGGATACGGTGTCTTAATCGTATGTATGTAAGAAAGACAGCTTTAAAATATGTTACTTTGTTTACATGTATACAAAAGGATACGATTCACGTAGCTTTCCAAACCTGACGCCATTATTGAGTGTCACCAACATGTAATATCTTGCTCTAATGATTATACGATCCTATTGATGTATGAATTAAGTTTCTATAGTTATTTACACGCGTACATACGATATCGATAGCCTTTAATATTTTTCTATCGTTAGCATAAAGACAGTAAAAACACTGTACATTTAGTACAAAAATTGCTACTCTCCGTAGATACTGTTACAAATATCTTTGATAAATGCTGAGACACAACACCATCTCGCCGGTTACCTGCGGCGTCTGTGCTTGCAGTTACCTCAAATTACTCGTGACTTTATCAGTAGTTGGTAACAACAGTTCAAAACTCACATTTTTACTCACACGCATGAATATACATATATTTGTAGTACATTTTTCTTTTGATTCTATATAACTAAATTATACGAATGCATATTTTATAAGAAGAAACCAAGTTTAACTTTTATGACTAATTTTGATCTTTCAGAATTATAATACGAATGGTTTTTAATTTTCCAATACTCTGTGTAATTTAAACATGTACATGAGAAAATAGTTGTGGGATAATTGGGAGAGCTTAGCAAAAACCAATTTGTTATTCCTGAAATATATTTCCTAAAAAGTCATTTGATATATCTTCAGTGGGCTGTATACATTCGTCGTTAAGCTGATTATCAGAAGTATAGGTACGACATTTTACTAGAGGTAACTGTTCAACAGTTCGATTTGGTTTTATGTTAAAGTGACTTTCTAAAAACTCCAACACTGCGGATTTACTTTTTAAGGTATTAAAACAGAGTCTATCTTTCTTTCGCAGAATCTTCTCTAACATAAATACCAAGTGATGATGGAAACACAGGAAAGACGTCGGTATGTCCGATGTGATATTCAACCATTCTTGGATACAATTGATAGGTGTAACTGGATGTCCGCTGAACAAACCAGGATTTGTTAAAATACCACGTGCAGCCATTATAGCATTACAATGAGTTGCATCGTAAAGATCTTCCGCATTTTTTAAATTCTTCACATCGCCATTGGCGACCAGCGGCAATTGTACACAACTCCTCAATGCTTTTAAGCTGTCCAAATCGATTGGCTCGTTTCGCATTTCAGGCGTTCTTGCGTGGATCGTTAAAAATGACGCTCCCGCCATTTCGATCGTCTTACACAAATTGATCGTTTCTTTGATGTCTTTCAGGAGTCTTATCTTTACGGAGACTGTAAATGGACTTGGAATACGATTTCTGACTTGGTACACCAAGTCTTTCACAAGTTCCGGCTTCTTCAACAAATCTGCTCCGTATCCTTCCTTCATCGCCCACCGCTGTGGGCAACCGCTGTTTAAATCAACGCCATCGCAGTACCTACAAAGTTTCATAACTCTTTCTATTTCTCGATGGAACTTATTATTCCCTATTTATGAAAGAAAATTCAATACTTACGGAGCGACCATTTCCGTGGCACGAATAAAATCAGGCGGTGTTTTTGCTGCAAACTGAACGACGAGTGGCTTATCCTTGGAATGCGTTGTAAACTCATTGTTTCTCGCTTTCTCCGACTGCACAAATGAGTCCGCTAAAATCATAGGACTAAAGCAAATATCACATCCATACAGTCTTAACAATGTTCGAAATTGTAACCTGTGAATGAAAAGTTTTTCTGTCTATATTTCATCATCGTCTCTCGTACACTTAATGTACATTTTTCTTGTACTTTTTTAGAGAATAGCTGCGGTATTGCTTTAAGTCTACGTACTTGCTGTAACGGACCATCGGTGCTGATATTTTAACCATTCTTGGTTCCTTCAAAATTTCCACAATATCCATTTGCACGGTTAAAATTTAAGTAAAGATAAAATGCAAAAGTAAACAATGGATGTGTGACCAACAAAAAGCAAGCATTAACGATTATCACAACATAATAGTATTTTGTTTATGTATTATTGTATGTATAAGACCAGATGTATATAACTTGTCTATAATCCGACAATCTCGTGATACAAAAAGGAACGTTTATAACAATTAACAATAAGCACACGGCATTATTCTCGATGCACTATCTGCAGTGTATACATGCTGTTATCAAACATTTGTTAGGTTACGGATGGTTAAATGCAACACTCGTATAAATCGATCAATGTATGAACATTATAAATTATTTGACTCGATGATTAGAAAGCAAACGAAAGTAGCATGATGTTATACTCTGTTGGTTATACGTGAAAAGATTCAATAATGTTTATATACATGCATATGTTTAGTGTAAATTATACTAGGATTTGTAACAGGATGAATAATCGACGATATTACTGATATATTTCAATAAATCTACTTGTTCGAGACAATTTTAGCCGCAAGATGACTGAAACGAAAAGTAGAACAACGAACTGACAGTTACTCGATTATGTGTCAAGGGAAGTGTTTTCAAACAGAAATCGTACTGATTTCTTCAATGCTAATATAACTGTTCATATTTATTTATCTGTACACAATGAATTACAGTGACAGACGTAAGTATATTAAATATATCAACGAACAGAAATAAGTTTTAACTGTTGTAACTTTATTGTAACCTATCTTAGGTGGTTCTTGTACCATCAAGTTTCTTTTGTATGTATTATTTTCAATCATTCGTGTGTTACTTTGAAAAGGAAATGTACAGTTTTTACTGCCATTTATGTCACATTTTCAAACAGACAAATGAATACACAATTGGTTGTAAAAGCATCCGACTATCTCTACTATATACATAAATAATCGTTTGTTGTATACATTTTTAGATGGTCTTACGGAAGAATATCCATTAACAAAGGATAAAAATCAGAAATGGAAGATCAGTGACTGTTGTTCAGGTGGTTTAAAATTAATCGTTTGTAGTTTCTTTACATTAACTTTTACTATCACCGCAATTTTATTGATACAAATATTGTACACCAACAATAAACCGCAGGTACGTTTATTTTTGATTACATATTAAACAGTTTTATCATCGTCGTATCTATGTTATATTTGTAATATTTTTTTAAGGATGTGCTAGGTATTCATGGAGCGGTCGCAACAGACTATACTAATTGTTCTCAAATTGGAACAAAGATACTAAGAAAGGGTGGCAATGCGGTGGATGCAGCAGTAGCCGCTAGTATTTGTATGTCCGTCGTAGCACCACACAAAACTGGCTTCGGAGGGTAAACAATCGTAGTGTAAAACTTAATTAAAACCATCGCGCGTTTTCTGTTCGTTTAAAAAATTTATTATATTACAGGGGTGGTTACATTATGATTTACAATCACAAGGAGCTCTCTAATCCATTAGTAATAGATTTCGCTAGTAACACATCGGACGGTATGTAATTCAGCGTGGAGAGCACATGGTAGTTAAAAAAATTTAAAACCCTTATTTCTCATTATTCTCATATCTCTTTGTTGCAGGCATTTTTTTTACACTCGGTAAACGTATCCCTGCTGTATTAAAGGGTTTGGAATATGCGCAAAAGAATTTTGGTCATCTGTCGTGGTACGATGTTGTCGAACCTTCCGTTAAATTAGCTAGGGAAGGTTTTGTAGTTTCAAAGGAACTTGCGCAGGAAGTATCGAAACATAGCGATTATGGTGCATTGTATGGAAACCTTAACGCCGGGGATCTACTGCCATTACATACACTTGCCGTCACATTGGACATTGTCGCCCGCTTGGGTGCTAACGGTACGCACATATAGTTAGTACTTTAAGTCTAGGAAATAGTCAATGCATTTGCATCCACAAAATAATCAAATTACTATGTAGGAACACGATTGGTATTTTGGTATAATATAACACAATATCATTAAGTATACCACATATCAAACTAAAAGTTTTAAGCACGATTCTTAAGTATAAGTTTGAAACTTTTCAGAAATATACAATGGGTCTCTCTCGGAGAAAATCAATATACACGATGTAAATAAGAAAAGTATACAGGAGAAGATATTAACGGAATTAGCAAATTATGAACCTTCGCTTAATGCAGCACAGAATTCTACATTTTACCAACATGTCGTATATTATCCGCAACAAGCAGCCAATATACACAGGTTTCTCGAAGCTGTAGAAAATCTTGGAATAACTGCTGAGAATTCTTCCAATACTGACTCGCAAATTCTTGTCGCAAAAACACTAACACATATTAGTTTGGCAACTCCGAAGGAAATGTGCAACAGTTAGTTTACATTCATCATATATCTTCTGGTAGTATATGTGATTAATATTCGTATGTTTTTTTATTTAGCTCCACATGAACAATATACCGGAGTAATGGCGATGGATTGGCAAGATACATATGTTTCTATTTTAACGTTAGTGTTTTACATTAAATGTCTTGTGATCATGCAGAATTATAGTTAAAGTTATATGTACATTGAATTATTTAGGGGATTGAGTGTGCCATTAGGCCATTATATGACGGAAGCTGGATTTTTATTGGATGAAATTAATTCAGAGAACACCTTATGTGCACTCACTCCAATTATTTTTCGTGAAAATGCAATATGTGGATTACGTGGGATTTTTGGAGCAGACGATACCGTACTTATTGTACAAATTTTATATGACCTTATAGTACGGTCAATGAATCTATCTACTGCTATTGAAAATCAAAGGTAAACAATTTCCCCATTTTCAATTATATAAATATTAGATGCTTTTGTATAAATTTTAGTACGTATTACCTTCTTGCTGATGGCATAATTGGGACGATTAATAAGAAAAACCTCACTCAACACATTATAAATGATTCAATAACTGGTTTCAGGCGAACTGATGTAAATTCAATCACCAAAAGTGTAAATGCGGTGCTTAAAAAACGGGACTCAATGACAAGTCACTCCGATAGTCGAGGAGGAGGCCTTGCTTCGAGATTTTGAAAATGCACATTTAAATAGAAAGTAGGATCTATCGTGACTTCTATGACAAGTATAAATCTAATGCCATTTCACAAAGGGGACTAATTCTTTGTCATATCATAAATTTGTTTTATTCACTATTTATATATTCCCTCGTAAGAACTTTAAGACTACTTGCGTATTTATTTTTGTACACGGTAACCTAATGTAAATACAATAAACAATACTATCTCTTGTATATTCGTAGGACTTAAACAAGAAATTATTTTATTACACTATCAAAAACTTTATTGCTATATTTTATGTGGGTATTTTTCAGTTTTATATTCCACATTTAAATCAAGTTGTCTAATCCTTGCATATGCTGCACTTCCAAGTAAAACGATACCATTGCTCAGCCACCAAAGACATGATTTTTGTTCGTGAAACCAATAAGTCGCTAATACCGTTTGCGCGCATGCCTTAGCTGTTCCACTAATATTATGCGTTAAAGGCGATGTTGCTTTTATCTGAAGCGTAGTCACATACCCAATGGCGAAGCCAAATATTCCACCGACTATCATTATACTCCAAAAGAACGAATCTCTTATTTTATCATAATTGTATACAGCTGTATGCTCATTATTGATTAACATTAATGGAAGAAAGAGAAAAACGCTATAAGCATTATTATAATATGACAATAGCCATATATTTTCCCCAACTGACGGTAGTACCTGTTTAGTATGAATGGAATACAATGAAAGTGTCAATGAACCGAGTATACCAAATATTGTCCCGGTAATAGACAAAGAACCGGCAATATTTTCTTGATCTACGCCAAGCCAAAATCCAGCCAAAATAATGCAGCAACATACAATACACTTTAGTGAGGTACGTTGACCTGCAAAATAAATTATTTGATTAAATAGTACCCAAACTTTTTCATACTTCTATTACATGCTCACCAAGTATGAAATATGTAAAGATAACGTTAAATACGGTTGTTAATGATCTTCCGACGTAATAGAATGCTACTCCGACATACTTTAGACATAAATTATTAGTTGCTATCATTGCAGTAAACAGTAATGATAACGGTAATATCTATAAAACAGAAAAAATCCTTTCATTGAATCTACAACGCACGTGGAAGTAATGCACAAAGTTATCAATATTATCATGAAATAATACCTTTCTCATATTGTCCTTATTAAATGGATTCCCAATGGAAAATTTGCCATATCGAGGAAAAACATTTGACAAACTGCTGAGTGTAATACAAATTGTTACGCTCACGATGCATTGAAACCACGTGACAAATAATGGAGCATCTAAGTTGATTTCGTTACTCGATAAAAGAGCTTTATTCACAAATACCGTTAGGATAGAAATTATCCTAAAAAATACTTAATTTATGAGATCTTTGGACGGCACAAAACGTTTACTAGATGGCGTTGGTTATTAGTTAGCAAAAATATATTTCATAATACATTCGAACAATCTACATATGTGTACTTAATAGGCAAAATAAAATAGTGTTTAATATGTTTTACCAATAAGCTGTAACAACGGATGTAATGTATACATATTTGGGCATCAATTCTGTTTCAAGTTGCATTTTTACAATATGGTTACTAAATAATTTCCATAGGGTGATCTATACCCATGAACACATGTTGCACTTATCAACAGGTCTAGTTTAGTCCTATTATCATTATCAATTCTCGTTGACATCGATATTGTCCGAGTGTGTATGAACTGCTGTATGAAAGTTTTTCTTCAGTTTCATTTTAATAGGGACCAAAAAGAGATTCGCACATTTCGGTCGTGTCGATTTAGGCATACTCGAGAAGTATTTTAATTTCGAAAAGCAGGTAATCAGAATTCTCTAATCTACCGACTAACGCCATTTGACAATATACAGATCAGGTTATGGTAGTACTTTGTTGTTGCTCGTTCACATCTACATAGACCTACAGATGTGTTGCAATAATTAGGTTTTCTTTCACCGGTGTAATTAATATAATTAACACCACAGCAATTACACGAGACGAAAGAATGTTTTAACATACAGTACCAAAAGTACCTTATATTAAATTATACGTACATACTATTAAAAATCGTGATTAATTTTACAATAATAAGTTCAACGTAATACGATTCATTGATATTCCTGACAGTGTGCGCACAGTAAGCTTGCACACGTAAAAGAACTCATTAATTTTCTTTTATATTTAAAACTGTATTGTTGTATACATTTTCATTCTCCAGCCTCCCATGCGCACGCGCATACAATACAGTGTTAACAAGTATACGAGGGACAGTATATGAGAACTTTATCGTGCTTATGGGCTTATAATTGATTCTATATACGTGACAGAATAAAGCGTCGTTCGATATTTAAACTGGAGACAAACGATCGACAATTGCAATATTATGAATGACGTCCGCGTGAAATATTACAAACGCATGTTCTGTTATCATCGTTGCTTAACTGGCGAAGCGAGTATCGAGACATCCTTTATTAACTCCCGTGTACATAACTAATTTGATTTATCACCTATGTTTTGTAAACTTGCCTTCAAAGTTCAATTACATATTCTCAGTTATATACGACATGTAACGGAGCGTGACACGTGGTCTTCTGTTGATCGGATATCTTCGACTTATATCGTAGGGACGTCGCGAGTGAAATTACTAGTTGCATTAAAGGCGCAATAAGTCATTTGTATTGGTTTTGGAGCGTAACATTCAATCCGACTTTAGGCATTTACAAAATACGAAAATATCAGATCGAACTTTGTGCCAATGTAAAAGTATCGAAGAATACCGTGCGAACACAGGTATTACTGCTTACGTCAAGCTCGATGTACAATTCTTTTATTTACGTCACATTCTCCAAATTAGATATGTCAACAGTGAACAAACTCCTTTGTGTTTGGGAGATTTCACACCGCTTTTAGATCACCGACGAGAACTGTTTTGTCATCGATTTTAACGAGCTCGTGCAATTTATGTGTCGCTATTCTACGTAGTTAGTCGCACGTAAATACTCTACACGAGTTTACGAGAAATTCGAGGTTACTTTTGTGTCGGAATTGTTGTATACATATTTATTACGAAGTCTTACATAAGGAGTCATGACCTTTGCAAAGTCACAGTAAAGGAAACATTACTATTCATAATATTACGATTACGAGGGATTGTCTCCGTTTTCGTCGTTAACAGCTGCATTTATGACGCGCTAATTTCTCTTAATCCCATTAAACTTTTGTAATCCCATAATGAATTTAACTTGAATTTAGTATTGTATAGAGTTACAATGGACAAGGTAATTATGTCGAAGAGATTGTAGCGTAAGATATATTTGACGATGACGAATCTTGAAGCTTTCGAAGACTCCACGCGCAACGACTAATGTGCGTATGATTTGTTTCGTTGTAGACTAGCTATAATATTTTGGAAGCTATGTCACAATACGAGGATGATATTTTGGAAGACAAAGAACATGATATCGCCGCGTCACAAGACCTAGGATTGCGTCATAGAATTCCTTGGAGCGATCGTGTACTATTGAATAGCGAAATACCAGGTTTGCACGAGGTAAAGGAATTACTAGAAGACGATGAAGCGAGTTGTTTGGCCGAGGAAGAGGACGGAGTCGGGTGTCCTCTACCTTCTACGCCCGAAGATGATCATCTGTTGGATTGTGAGGTATACTTACGAGTATCGAAGGTTTTTGCATTGGTATATTCATGTTTCTTCCCATGTACAATTTCCAATACTAATGTGTTTATGAGAAAAACTTGTGTACTAGAAATGTACATGTTATTTTCGTGTAATAGATGACAGAGGTATTAAAGGCTGGCGTCCTAAGTGATGAAATCGACCTTGGTGCCTTGGCCCATAATGCCGCGGAACAAGCCGAAGAATTTGTTCGTAAGGTAAACGCACATTCTCGCGACGAAATACGATTGTTATTTTGTGAAAATAAAATGAAATTGAGTACACGTTTTGCAGGTATGGGAAGCATCTTGGAAGCAATGCCACTTTAGAAATCTGCCCAGGTGGTTACAAGATAATGATTTCCTGCATGCTGGCCATAGACCTCCCTTACCATCATTTTATGCTTGTTTTAAAAGTATCTTTCGTATTCATACAGAAACGGGTAATATATGGACACACTTATTAGGTAAGTATTATTTAAAACGCTCTGTTAAGTAAAATTAACAGCAGAATTCTACATTGTACAAATAAGATTGACAATGTACGTTTTATTGGGTTGTTCGGAAAGTTCGTGACGATTTTTTGAAATCATCGCGAAAAGTTCTTCGCCGAAAAACCTGAATGGTTCTGGAAGGACGGAATTTTCAAGTTGCCGGAGAGATGGAGAAAGGTTGCGGAACAAAATCACACCTATTTTCATTTGATAAATGTGCGCCAACAGTTAAATGTGTCGCATTTCAATAACCTTCAGAATCGGCACGAAGTTTCCAGCAACTCAATATATTCCCGAAATTTCATATGCGTCGGTAATGCTGTGGGATTCGAGCTTTCTAAATTTGTCAATGTATCTTTGTGTTACAGGATGTGTAGCTTTTATTGGTATAGCAGTATTCTTTATAACGCAACCACCAATAGAAATCCATTTGGAGGAGAAATTAGTATTTGGCACTTTTTTCGCCGGTGCTATAATTTGTTTAGGAATGTCATTCGCGTTTCATACAGTTCACTGCCACAGCGAATGCGTTGGAAAACTATTCTCCAAGTTAGATTACTGTGGAATAGCTATGCTCATTATGGGTAGTTTTGTACCATGGCTTTATTATGGTTTTTATTGCGACTATCAACCTAAGTTAATTTATTTGTCCGTGGTTGTTGTACTTGGTATTACCAGCATAGTTGTTTCACTGTGGGAAAGATTTGGTGAACCAAATTATAGGCCTCTTAGAGCTGGTGTCTTCATGGGATTTGGACTTAGCGGGGTGAGCTTTCGCTTTCTTAGAACATCGAAGGCATATTGCGTATTCGATTTGACCGAAAAATTTTTGATTTAGGTAATTCCTGCCGTTCATTATGCTATCGCTGAAGGCTGGTTTAAAGCAATTAGTCAAGCATCTCTCGGCTGGCTGATACTAATGGGATGTTTGTATATTCTGGGTGCAATGTTTTATGCATTAAGGGTACCTGAAAGATTTTTTCCAGGAAAATTCGATATTTGGGTAAGTAAAAATATAATCTTTTATTTTAAACAAAATTATTCAAAACACATTTAACTAACATCTATTACTACTTATTCATTTATTAAAGGTTTAATATAATTTTCACATATTCCAGTTCCAGAGTCATCAAATCTTCCACGTGTTAGTAATTGCAGCTGCATTTGTCCATTACCATGGAATAACAGAAATGGCCATGCATAGAATGACAATAGGTGACTGCACAAATCCAGCACAGGTGATAGCATTCTAAATGTACGGTGGAATGAAATGTTTTTCCGTTTCGCATTATTATTTTTTTTTTTTTTTTTTTTAAATTCTGTTAAATTTTACCATCCTGAATACTTTGTAAAACATTGAAAAGATTCCTAAATCTTACATTACTAGATCTGTGCTATTCAAGACTTAATACAAGAAAATTTATTTATACTTCACTTTACATATACTTCCAACTCTATTATTTATAAGTGTTTACCGAAGAACATCTGAGAAAATTGAGATACAGAAGTTGTAAATATCTCATTTTAACTCCTAATTATGAGAATTTCATTGCCTTCGAAGTGATATTATTCTGTATACATGCGAAAGTGATTGATGTTTGTACATATGAATATATGGCTGATTTGAAGATTTTCTAAATAACTTTTACTACTGTGGGTGGATAAATGAGATGTGCAGATTTTGTCAAAATTGTTTAATGCAAAAAATGTGCACGGTAGAGACTTTATCATAAAATTCGTACATCAAAGTATACCTTATATGCGATTAATAATATTTTTACAAGGAGTTCACGACTGTTGAATAATATATCAGTTTTGAAGATCGGAAGGAAACATTAACAGTATGAAGACTAATTTAACTCAGGATACAGAATTTCAGAGTTAAAGATGTAACAGTGTCTTTAGTTTAAAATTTATTTAATCTACTCTTTAGCAGAATAACATGAATAATTTATTTAATAGTAGTAAACTAATGCAACATAATCGAGCAAGTGTTTAGTGTAAAGAATTAATATTGATTGAAGTTATTTTGCAAGGCTTTCTAAAGTGTCAGTGTTTGAAACCAATGAAAGCTCTACAACATACTGGTAAAATGGCAACGAATGGCTTCAATAATTAAGATTTAGGAACCAATAATTAATACAATTGACTTTATACAATAAGCACTACAAAATTATAGCATATTTTTATCATAATCATTGTCGGAAAAATTTCAAAAATTTGTACGGTCATAATTACATGTAATTTTTCCTTTGTTTGTTGTGTAAAAAACCAAAGTTTATTTTTGTTGCATACAAAAGATAGTTTTTATATTTTATTTTTGTGGAACCACGAGTAGATTGACAGATTCGTTCTTCAAAAATAAAAATTTACAACTGTACATTCGCAATGACGGTACAGTATTCAAGTATTCTTTTTTTTTTTTTTTTTTTTCAAAATAAACATCTTCCAAAAATTATATATGTTTCTACGATTCTGTCAGTCTTTCATACAAAGGGATGTTAAAAGCTTATTTTCCATTAATGTTAAACTCTCTAGAACTTAGAAAGAATGTTGTTAATAACTTTTTACACAAATCTGGATATTATTGATATATTAATAAAGAAACAAATTACATGTTTCCTACAATTATTGAAAGATATTAGTATCTCTATTCCATAATGTACCTCTCTCTAAAGTATACTTACAATTAGATCAATTATTAGGGTGATATATACACAGCTTATTCCCACGTTTGACATAAAATGTACGTGAATATATTTTTATATATAATTACTGATATTTCAATATTCTATTTCTATATTACAGTATCATCTACCTATCACAACACCAGTAACAATAAATTTCGTAATATGATTGGTCCTGATAAATAGCCAGTCGTGCAAAACGTCCAGTTCCAGGTTACAGGCAGTCATGGTCTTCATTTACACAAGCAGGTAGCCATATTAGACTGTCTAATCTTCGAAATATACATCGATCATGATCGATCATCAACGAAACCAGTATCAATTTTATACCGTGAATTTCTAACGTCTCCATTTCAAGATTGTCTAATAATCTTGTAGGGGAATCACCGAGAGCCCAAAATTTTTCTTGTCGTTTAGCATCAGTGTTGCCAACCCTATCCTTTTTTCCAGAACTTTAGAGATTTCGACAGAATTTTTCTTTTATCTACTGTTACCTTATCCGTGGATGTTCTATTAGCATTTTTTAGTATCATTTTCTTTTATTGCTGCAGAAGTAAACAAGAACTTGATTGGAGTACCCTAAAGTAAACGAGAATATGATTGGACAATTGAACTGAACTGATTTTGAATATTTCACTTCAATTGTGAAAGGAAAACAGCTATCGAGTAGGGATCTAACAAAAGGCGATACTTCATCGAAGAAACCACTTTCAGACAGAGATTCTGTTTTTTAGGAGTTTCGTTACGATTAGGATTACTTCAAAAATATTCATAAAAATACTTAGGAAACTATTCGAGGTAATATACAGAGGACAATAATACATGTATAGTGTTACTTGTAAGAGATTACAATGCAGAACGAGTCAGACGAGTTTAGTCAATTCAAATAGCCCGCTTGTCTGCACAACCAATCAAATTTCGGGGAAATATCAAAGGTACCCTCGAAGTGTCACTTCTTGTATCCTTACTCTTTGCTTATAAGCCGTCCTACACCAAATTAACAACATGGCGTACAGAACAAATCTCAACTCTCTTCCAGTTTTAACTTTTAGCGACCTCTGTCGCGCATTTTGTTAGCACAATTTGACATTTGATATCTTGAATTTGTGACGAGTGGTGTTATTTTCTAACGCCTATGTGATGAGTGATACGATCGAGTTGCGGTAGAATTTACGCATCGAATAGTACAAACTACAAATGCAAAACCTTAAATTATTCGTTACGATGTCATTCACGTGCATTAACAAGTTTTAACGCACTTCGTCGAGAAGTGTAGTTCAAACGGGTGTATTAGAATGCTACTACGTTTGACGCTGTTTCTAACAACTAACCTACAACATTACGACCTAACGAGATTTTAAAACGTAAAGGGATTGCACATGTTTGTAACATACGCTTCTAACAATTGTAGATTCCAACAGTTGGAAAAGTAAATCGTTTTATAAATAGCGAACGTTCGTGAATAGAAACACACTGTGCGATTCAGAATATGTAAATGTTATAATGTTATTACGGTAACGTGAACGCATTTGAATATGACTGTTACGAAATTAATCTCTCTCGCATATCTGTAGTTAAGTTATTACCCTTGCGTACGACATGACTACATGTTTTATTAATTAACCCCCTCTCAGAGCGTAATACCAAATTGTTTATTTTGCCCTGTGTAATTTGGATCATGGGAAAGGTAAACGCAAGTAGTACCAGTTCTACTCTATCAACAGTAGTATTAAATGATGCAACGAGCTTTGCATCAAGTATGCCAAATATTGTCTATAACGATACTTCTGAAACATACATAGAACTTCCAGCACAGAATGAAAGTAATTTACGATCATGGAATTATTCAACGATCGCTGTGGCATTGCCGGAAAGTTTGCCAACTACGATTAATGCATCAAGAAGTACCGTATACACACCTACAACAACATTAGACCCTTTCGATGAGTTTGGTCCACCAGAAGGCGTAGAATATATTTTTGTTCCACTCGGTGTAGTGGTTTTCGTCATAATCTTATCTGCTGTGGTATGGGTAGTAATATCACTTTAGTAAATGCAATTTTTACATCACTTTTTACATAGTTAATTATAGTTTTGTCTAAGAAATATCTTTAAATCGTTATGTTCAATATTCGTAGCTTAGCGACCGTAGTTATCATAACTTGCACTGTTATTTCTCAAGTATTTATTATTTTGATATACAAATTTTTACATCGCATTAGCTATATGTTTGTTTTCAAAGTGGATAGTATTATTTGAACGTTTTTTTTTTCTCATACGGCTTACACGCTTCGATATCAAAGATTGCCTTAATAAATAAAAAACGCATTTTTACATAAAGGTTCTCATCGTATCAAGAAAGCGGAAATTGGAACGTTTAAGGCACAGACTTATGCCAATGTACAACTTTGATCCCGGAGAAGAAGAAGAAGACGACTGGGAAACGGAATTACTGGATGAATGCCACAGTAACTACCATAGACGAGTGTGTATGTTTATCTTAACTTGGCAATTATGGGATACATCAAAAGTAAAGAAAGATTGATTTTACAGCAAGGCTACCAATCTATGGACACTGAAGAGAACGCGGAGTTGTTTGGAACTTTCACCAAAAATTTACATTAATATCTCATACAACTTATGAAGCCTTTCATTGACATAACTGGTTGTTATCTATGCACTTTGACTTGCACGTGAAGAACTAAGTTACATATATTACAGTATTATTTATTTTTCTCAGTAACATTACATCTTTAATTGAAAAATGTAGACGATGTAAAGAAATATTATGTATTTATGTGACATGAGAATACTACCTTAAAATTTATAGATTTTATAATACAGAGTATTATCAAATCCCTTTATATCCCACTAAGTAGTTCAAGAGCAGTTTAAAAGTATAAGAAAAGGAAAACATAGTATTAAACGTGTAGTTCATATATTCGTCTATATTATTATAATACTATGATAATATCTTGTTACTTGAAGTGATAGCTATATATCGAATGGTGCAATAAATACATGATAGTGTTCTCAAACAATTCAATCAATTTTAGACTCAAAAGTATTAATTTTTGTGTGTGATTTTTACAACTATTAATAGTCTTAAGTATTTCTATACTTATGAACACTCAGCAGTGTTCGTTCTTATAGTACATTAATTTTCTGAGATTTCATATTATGTTTATAGCAATTTCAATATCAAAGTTGTTCAAACTTGTAATTGATTTGTATTTTACGCATTGAAATGATTTTATGTCTAAAGATGATACTAACGTACAGTATGAATTTTGTTAATGTTATAATGTTATCAGAAACATGACAGTAAAAGCACAATGTGCCGAGTTTTATCTAAACAACATTACATGTGTATGAAGGAAATATACTCAATTTAGGCAATACATGTTTGTACTGACAATGAACGTGTTAATTTCCTTTTTGTTACATGAAACATTGTTTCTGTACAGTGTCTAATAATTGTATACTTCAAATTTTTTTAATATCATACCTTATTTTCCCTGCATCAGTATACTATTATGTATTAGAAGTGTTATAACTTGTCTTTGTTCTGCGATTAAAATCCTTTATGGAAGGTTTAGTTAAATTTTCAGGAAATGCACTTCAAAATTTGACTCAATGATGAAACAGTCATTTCGATAAAAAAGAAATTGATATTTCCACGATACACATATATATACATATACTCCGAATATATATTTCGAATAAAATGAGTAAATGATAAAGTCACTAATACTAATGTCTGCATAAAAATTGTAGATTGAAAAGTGTTAAATTAAAATTACTAAGGGTATTACCCGATTTATTTTCTTTATTATGAATTGGACATTCGCACATTACGTGTATCAAAATTATGTTAATGTTTACATTATTAACTGCAACAATGGAACAAATAGTTTCTTATAAAAATCTTCAAATACTTGTCTATTGACATGATTATGTCAATAATAGAAAGTTTTAATTTTGTGCTTTACGATATGACTAAGCAATAGTAGAAGATGCAGCGAAAATGCGCTGTAATGATACGATACATTTTAAAACGAAATGCTAACATGCTAACGTAATTAAAAGTGATTCATAAAATGTGGATATTACAGACCAGTCTTTTCCTTAGTTTTACTTCCACCCACTTCTTATATTTCGAACGTAATAATTACTTCAAATGCGAGTATTTAAAAAGCACTTTCACATATCTGAAATACAATCTTAATCGCTTCTTTTTAAACTACCAGTTTTCAAATTACGCTTTATTGAACCAGTACATTATGAGAGAAGTAACCTGTGGAAAGAGTACCACTTCCTTAAGTTTAAACTAACAGTACATTGCTAATTTTCTTTTTTTTTGATATTGTAATGTTTTATCACATATACTTTATTCCTTTTTCTTTTTTTTAAATATTACATACAAGGAGAACTTTAGAATTGTTTTATACGAAGTGGTTGCTTTCCACCGGCTAATCCAATTGTAGTGGAATAGTATAACAAATTATAATTTGTACAACTGGTAGTGGTTATTTTAAAACTTGCAGTTTTAATGATCAGTTCCATGGAGTTTGAAAGAATATGCCAGATATATTAATGTGATTTTCTTTAATTCTCCTCTTCTTCTTCATCCTCTTCTTGCTCATCTTCATCCTCACCAGTACTTTCTGGTTTCTCTTCTACCTTTTTTGGTCGACCGCGTCCTCGGCCAGAAGGAGCAGTGCTTTTCGCTGGTGCCTGCTAAAAATTCGATAATTTCATGCTCTCGGTAGATTCGTCGTGTTTCAAGTGAAAAATTGTGTTAGAATCTTTTACGCACCTTTTTTTTATGCGAACCTTTAGGTCTACCTCTAGCCTTTTTGACCGGACCGGGTGGCGCTTCATCCTCATTATCAGACTTTACCGGGCGCACTGCATTATTCTTTTCAGCTGCGGGCCTTCCCCTTTTCTTGGGTTCTTTAACTGCATTTTTATCCGCTTTTGCAGGTCTACCTCGTTTTTTCTTTTGCTCCTCGACTACCGGTGAGTTATCATCTGACATAGTTACTGCTGTTTGTCACTGCGCAAACACAGAAAGGTTCATTAATGCGACAGCTCGAATTCTGCATCGTACAGAAGCGTACTATCGCGCCAATCCATTGTATTCTCTTAGAAAATCTACCGACGACTTGCGAATACAAATTTTTTAACTAGAAAATGTCATAACAACCGTATAACTAATAAATACGATTTTTTATTTTACATTTGCAATGTTATTCTCTACTCAAATCTTGCGGTAGAAAATAATATGGAAATTTGTAATAAATTGTATGGTATCCTTTTAAGAACTACACATTTATAATTACGTACGCGTAAAATTATACACTTGGGAAAATTCTACGAATTTTTACATACACGTACTCTCCGACTGTCTCTATGTTCGTAAAGTATAAAGTACTATAGCAACAATTATAACAAATATTTCTCCAATTACACGTTACTCGGCCGGAAAGCGTTAACGTATCGAAAGACAATTAAATTCCGTTCCGAAATTTCCGCGCCCGCCATTTTCAAAATCTTCGAACGAATTAAAAGTATATCATTTTCACGCACCAGCGTGTAGAATATATTTTTCGCGCGCGAAAGGTCCATCGATCACGACGAATTATTTCCTCGAAATCGACATTCTCAAAAATTAAGTCCGCGTGGAACAAGCCGACAGAAACACACGATATCCGCCTCGCCTTATTTCCACAGACGCCATGACCAAGAAAATCATGGCAGGATAGAACTTATAACCCGCGTCCTCCATCGTCAACCGTTTATCGCGTCACATACAATATTCAATAGGATACCTACGCGAGACGAGATTCCGATCGTGTCAAAGCGTCCTAAGAGAAAACTACCCATCGATCTCGACAATATAAAAAATTCCTCTACCGGATAAATTATTTATCACTTACCGCACTATTAAAATCCTAAGTAAAGAAAATGCAATGTCGACGTGTGGCCACTTAAAAATCTCTCGATACGCGGAAAAGACAAAGGGGATTGCTTATTTCTCGGATCCCGGTTGCGCGCGTCGTGGCGTCCAGACGCCTAACGCTTATACACTTTGCCCCCGAAAGGATGCACGGGTCTCTCTACCTACACTCGTGCCCAACCAGATAATTTCTCTCTTCGGATCAATCCCTTATTTTACTTTATACTTTAATACTACCGTGCGTGAACGTGCTTTACCGCCTGTAAATGGATCAGTACCGGCGACTTTCCGCTTGCACAACTCACTGCACGGAATATCGAGATGCACTGAAGCCGAGATGATGTACCGTGTGCGCCGATTCGCTCAGCGCCCTGTGAGAAGAGCTACCCCGATATGACACGCCAACGGATTCCCGCCAAAAAATCATAAAAGGCCGTGGCATTGTCATCGTCATCCGTACCACCGATTCTCGCGGATCTCGAGATTACGCGGCTATTCCGAAAATATTCCACGATTATTTTTACATAGTCGTGAAATTTCGTGCGCACCGCGTGTCCTCCTTTCGCGATAAGCGAATAGCAAAATTCTTCCGGAGATTTGACGGGACAGCAGCCATATTATTCCAATGGCGGATACGTTGCTTCGCTCGATCGTATACTTTCGCTTGCTTTCGCTTTTCGAGATATTTCGACGTGCATGCTGTTTACCGCACGAAGCGTGAGAAGATAAAAAGGAAAAAGAATTGCCGATTTAATGAAGCAATTTTTAAGGACGGAAATTTAAGGCTACGCGCCTCGTTATTTCGGTTCGAGTTTATTTTTGTCTTTTAATAAATAATGCTGTCGGTATGTAATGTATATCGAGCAACCTGTGACAGATTACTTTTTTTTTTGGACTTCATTTAATTAGGTTATTGGATTAAAATATGGCTTGATGTATATGTGTATATACTCTGAGGTGGGTTAAGAAGTTGGCAATATTTTGTTTATGTAACTTCGTTACATTTTCGTTGGAATACTTGGTTACAATAAATACATAAATATATGTATAAATATTATGTACATACATATAAAATCGTAATGTTTTAAACGCCTACATTTTCAGCATTACTCACTATTACTGATCCGTATACTATTCGGTAAGCTCTAATAAGTGGATTGCTCAACTAGAAATTACCTAACCCTCTATCGAAATTCAAGAATGACGAATGTTTGCACAGGTATCTGTTACACGTCGAGGAGATAAGGAAAAAGAGTGCAAGTGGCACAGGTGTGAATTCAAATTTCTCATAGATACATATTACGCTTGACAAAGTTCCGTAGCTTATTCTCCATACTTTATTAATTAAAGCTCCATATTAAATTGTAAATAATTATACGATGGACGTCTTATTTATTGACAACGACTTGTCCAACCACCAGTTGGCGTCAGAGATGCATAACTCAATGCACTTTTTCACGTCTCTTCGTCACATTCCTCTCATCTTCTTCCAGCGAATGTATTACCGTCCGAAAGAGAAAAATACGTAATCAATTATAAAATAAAGATACTTCCTATCGCACGTACACACGTCCGTGTACACTTTATTCTCAGATAAGTCGTGTAACGTGCGTTGTGCATTTAACGTTATAGAGGGCGTTGTTCGCAAGTTTAATCGCACTTACTCGGAATCCGCACCCTCGGTTTCTTATCTATTGGCCAGGTGTTTCGTATCGTGTGCGTGTGCGTGCGCCATCGTGGTCCTATCACCGTATTCGTTGTTTCGTATAGTCCGTGGTCATCAGTAGAAATGATCTGTGGTGTGTAGCATTATGTAGATGCTGTCATGAGTGCAGTTAATTTTACAATGAATATCTGTATTCGCGCAAGGTATACCGTAGAAAAATGACTTGTACAGTGACGCTTAATTTATAAGAATTAATGAAATTAAAGAAACGGAAGAGTTTGTGCGCGCAGTGCGTGAATATGCCCGCCAAGGTCTCAAAGAAGGTCGTGGGTATGATCATACGAAGCCGAAAATCCATCATGAAGGATGGTGTTATTACGGTACTTAAAAAAAATTTGATAAAATTCACCTCGAGATTCCATCGATTATGAGAAATCCTTTATCCTCTCGTCGTTTTCCCACGTACCAGATTGGCAGGAAGTAAGGTTACCAATTAAATTTCGGAGTATCGATACGACGAGACTTTACGTCTGTAAGCAAACCTAAATGCGATATAGATAATTGTATTTTGGAAAAGTGGCGATATACTGCGCTCTTCGTCGATGAAATTAGGCCTCTTGCTGAGCTTGGTATATTCTGTTGGGCGTAAAGTGGAATTTTCAATAGCATATGTCCTTTGTGTGTAACAATTGGGATAAATGAGGCAGTCAAGAATGCTGAGCTCACTTCTGATAGCAAATGTGCGTGTATTGAATTACACATGGGAGTAACAATTTTGATATATCCGTTGAATATAGTATTAGATATTTTTTTAGAGATACTCGACGTAGAACAAATGTCGTACAATTTTTAGTGAATACGTCGACGTTTCGTAGTTTTAGATACAAAGGAAAGGCATATGTGTGTAATAAGCAGCAATGTCATACGCATTGCTTATCTGTTTAACTGAATGCAATAAGTGATATTTTATCATTAGCCAAGGTCTCTTACCAAACAGAGGGACGGAGGACTTAACAATTGCTGTTTTTTTCCTGCTCTACGTTTACTATGCTTCTACGCTCTCTGGTTTATAATTATCGCGGGACAAACAATAATATTCATTAAGAAGGCTAAAGCATAACAGTCAGTTATGTCTGGTTCCTGTTTCGACGGATTTAACAAAGATTATATTCTGCAACAGAATATTAACAAACTTCAGAATTACTAAGAAATAATATGTAACAGTTGGAAAAGTATTTTCTCAATTATTGCAAGAATTGTTTATTTAATACAATGTTAGATCATTTCTTCTCTAATTATTTTCAACTCATCTATATGGACCTTTTTCTATCGGATGATCCGTACACTAAACTTTTTCAAGTAACTTCCAGTCGATTGTCGATAGTAAATGATTCGTGCAAGGAAGTATTAGGAAGATATATCGATGCAAGAATTGTTTATTTAATACAATGTTAGATCATTTCTTCTCCAATTATTTTCAACTCATCTATATGGCCTTTTTACTATCGGATGATCCGTACACTAAACTTTTTCAAGTAACTTCCAGTCGATTGTCGATAGTAAATGATTCGTGCAAGTATTAGGAAGATATATCGATGCAAGAATTGTTTATTTAATACAATGTTAGATCATTTCTTCTCCAACTATTTTCAACTCATCTATATGGCCCTTTTACTATCGGATGATCCGTACACTAAACTCTTTCAAGTAACTTCCAGTCAATCGTCGATAGTAAACGATTTGTGCAACAAAGTATCAGGAAGATATATCGATGCAAGAATTGTTTATTTAATACAATGTTAGATCATTTCTTCTATAATTATTTTCAACTCATGTATATGGCCCTCTTACTATTGGATGACTCGTACACTAAACTTTTTCAAGTAACTTCCAGTCAATCATCGATAGTAAACGGTTCGTGCAAGGAAGTATCAGGAAGATATGGACCGTTTATTTTGAAAGTAGTGTAAGTCCATTTAAAAAAAAAAATTAACTAGTTGTAAATATAAAGTTTACACTAAATTAATCACAAATTATGTGATAGCTCATTTTTCTTAAAAAATGGACTTACATCACTTTCAAAATGAACGGTCCATATGTCGATGCAAGAATTGTTTATTTAATACAATGTTAGATCATTTCTTGTCCAATTATTTTCAACTCATCTATATGGCCTTTTTACTATCGGATGATCCATACACTAAACTTTTTCAAGTAACTTCCAGTCAATCGTCGATAGTAAACGATTCGTGCAACGAAGTATTAGGAAGATATATCGATGCACGAACAGGTTATCGCTGCGGTCATTTTTCGGCATCGGTAAGGTGAGGTTAGACCATCACGGAGTTAACACGAAAAGACTGTAGAACGATCGCGAGGAGTGGGGACGTGTGAAAGAGTTGCAATGCAGTGGTTCGTGTTATCGCGTAATTTTCCCAATAATCCATCAAACAGTGGCTGAATGGGAATGAGTAGTTTTTTTCCCCCAAAGTGACGGATATCGTGGACGACGGAAGTGAACACGCTCTATAATTCGTAATGTTAACGATTGTCAAAATTCGAAGTGGTGGCCAACTCCGCCCAATACACGAGCTGCTATATGAAATTATTCGTATCGAATATTTCGCATCATAGACATTATCACGAAGCTAAGTCAACAAATCCACGGAATTCCGAATGGAATGTTAACTTCTTTTAACGTCGCGAGGCCGCATGACGTCACATGCCAAATGTGGCCTCCGAAGTCAAAATTATCCTCGTTATAACGGTCGGGAATAATTTGACGAGGGGAAGCGTACCAATGGTCGTACGAAGGATTTTAGTTTGAAATGATAACGGAGAATCTGAATTCGAGATGGAAAAATCAATAGTACGGTTTAGAGAGTTGCTCTACACGTTATACTCTAGAAGTACCAGATAATGGGATCTGCTGTCAAATTTTCGTATAGCTCGTCTATGCTGTCATAAGAATACAAGTTCGAAGTTCTCCGCTAAATGTGATATTACGATACGTATATTATGAAAATGAGGATGTGCGAGTATTACAGAGCGAAGATACGCAAATATCGGAATAGAATATTTTGTGAAGATGATCGTTTATGATAGAAGAGAGAGAGAGCAAGAGAGTTGGAGCTGTCTTCATTAAAAAGAATGTTCCACGAGGATACGAATCAAACCTAGTGTATATAATCTAATGCTTAAGAATGTACAATTGGATTCGCGATCGGATCATTGGAACTCTATAGTATTTCGCCGTACGCTAAACGACACAGGCATTGTGCATCGCTATTAATCGAGAAGCTAACTATTATCTATGACAATATTAAGCCGATCTACATTCGTTGAAATTGTACTTTCGAAAGAGTATAACAATATATATATCATCCACTTTAACTGAAGTTTTTTATAAAGTATATCAAAAGGTTATTTATAAAATGTACATGTCGTGTTAAATATCCCTCGTACGCGGAGGATTTACTAAAAAGAACAAGAAGAGAGATTTATAATGTTCTGAGTTTTATACATTTCGTTGGCGCGATTTCGATGTAAATAAAGAGGAGCGATAGTACGAGAAGAGAATTTAATATTTAGTTTCGGTCGTATGATCGTGCGCATTCTATGTATATGAATGTCGCGGTACATTTATAGTTAATAGTACAAACCCAGGGCATAGGTGGAGAGATAATTAGCGCTTTAAGTGTAGACGTAAAAGATGCTTTCGCCAAAATCTGTCTGCGCGAGGATACAGCGAGTCTTTAACACTAAAGCTATCAAACACAGGTCAAATAACCGATTAACAAGGGAAATCCCCATATGGAAAAAATCTTCGGTACGTTTAGTGTTAAGCTTGAATTAAAGAGATCGAAGTGAAAATTTCAATACGAGGCGAGACGTACGCGAAACAAGAAAGATTCGAGTATGATGAGATATATAAATGGTGATACGACTCTGTGTAATAATTTAACAATGGAAAGGGTCATATGTATTAACCGTTCTTAGCGGTCATGCCCCCTGGGGCGAAACCTGAAGCAGAGGGGGTGGGTCCCCCTTGTTCCGAAATCGATAACGGTCAAGAACGCACTATCGCTAAACTAACGCCTCCTCTTACATTTGTTCAGCAATGCTACAGACATCTAAAGGTCAGCCGTCACGATGTACAAAGATCTTAGTATAATATTAAATGCCTTCCGTTAGTAAAACTGTTCTCGTCGTTCCGAGGCGATAAGATTTTTTATCATGCCTTAGAAAGAAAGTTTCAGACGAGTCGGTGAGCATTAGATCAGAATAAACGTTGTAAGCATCGATTAACGCCCATTCCCCCTAACCAATCGTAAATAGTTTTAACGTATCGCACGAACGGACGATGCGAACTTTGTGAATAATTTTGCTTTCTCTTTCAGAGTTCGGGCGTCGGGGAGGCAAGCGTGTATCATGCATTGGTTGTAATATTTCTAGAATTTTTTGCATGGGGACTTTTAACCATGCCCATCATTTCTGTGTTAAATGAAACATTTCCGGATCATACGTTCCTGATGAATGGCTTAATAATGGGTATCAAAGGAATATTATCTTTTCTCTCGGCACCATTGATCGGTGCCTTGTCTGATGTATGGGGCCGGAAGTTTTTCCTACTTATCACAGTGGCCTTCACCTGTGCACCAATTCCTCTAATGAGCATTAATACATGGTGGTTTTTTGCTATGATATCCATCAGTGGTGTTTTTGCTTGTACTTTCTCTGTAGTGTTTGCCTATGTCGCCGATGTTACAGAGGAACATCAAAGATCCTTGGCGTATGGTTTGGTATGTGTTAATTGTATTAACCGTATGGAAAATAATATTGCACATTGATATTTTCCAATGCTACGGCGTACTAATTTAATGTCTCTTAAAGATCCGTGCTTCTGTCCGTTCGAACAGATTCTCAAATGCATTTTGATCTTTCAGGTTTCCGCGACCTTTGCCGCTAGCATGGTTATCAGTCCAGCATTAGGCGCGTACACGATGACAACGTATGGACAAAATCTTGCGGTAGCTCTTGCTACTGCCATTGCCGTTTTAGATGTTTTTTTCATATTAGTAGCAGTACCTGAAAGTTTGCCAGAGAAAGCACGGCCACCTGCTCCTATATCGTGGGAGCAAGCTGATCCTTTCGCAGCTTTGGGAAAGGTAATCGTTGTGTATCATTTGTTCACCGTATTGACAATTATTCTCCGAACGGAGCATCGTCAATTGTGCATTCATAAAATTTTTGCGTTTTAGGTTGGCAAAGATCACACTATATTAATGTTGTGCGTCACTGTGTTCCTGAGCTATCTTCCTGAAGCAGGACAGTATAGCTGTATTTTTGTTTACCTAAAATTGGTTATGGGATTTTCCGTTGCAATGGTTGCAGTATTCATTGCTGTGATTGGAATTTTAAGTGTAGGAGCTCAAATTATCTTAGGATCCTTAATGAGGACACTTGGCAGTAAACATACTATAATGATAGGGCTTTTATTTGAGATGTTACAACTCATGTGGTACGGCTTTGGCTCGCAAACCTGGTAATGCATCTTCTTCACCTTCATTTAATTATACGAGAGATTAGGGCGTTCTACTCACAATTGAAGATTACTCTAATTAGTCAGGGTGAAAAAGTTTCAGACTGTACTTTGTTAAATATTATTTATAATTTCAAGGATGATGTGGGCCGCTGGAGTCCTCGCATCCGTATCGAGTATCACATATCCTGCAATTTCTGCATTTGTATCGATGCACTCAGATGCCGATAAGCAGGGCCTGGTGCAAGGCATGGTAACTGGAATGCGCGGATTATGCAATGGGCTAGGACCTGCTATGTTTGGAGTTATTTTCTATCTCTTTCATGTTGATCTCAATGATGATACACCTTCTTTACCCATTAAAGCATCCCTCTGGGATGAAAATAACAAAACGGGAACTGCCACACAACATCTTGACATTATGCCCCAGGTAATAACAGAATAATGTTTTCTTTACGTACACTAGACTATAATTATGAAGTATGATATAATTTACGATGATTTATGTAGTAACCTCTGTAATAATTTAATCGTATGCATATATATACACGGTGTTCCATTTAAATTGATAAATAACTTTGCGAAGGACCATTTGGTTTCCATCTTTTTCTGCAGTATTTAATGTTAGACTCTAACGCCTTAATCGTTTGGTTTAATACATAAAATTAACAGTCCATATTTTTCAGCTTGTGCCAGGTCCACCATTTGTATTTGGTGCACTACTAGTGATTTGTGCATTGTTGGTAGCTGCGTTCATTCCTGAGTCAAATACAATGACAACAGGGCCGTTACACCATCCTTCTACCTCCCGGAGGCCCTCCGGTAAATACGCATATCAGAAATGTACGTTACAGGTTGCCAAATACAGTAAACAATACATGTTTTTGGTGGTGGGTTTTAAATATATTTAACATTTCATTCTTACTTGAGGTCGGATCTTTTTCTAAAGGATTTTATATAGATTTCTTTTTATTTGCAATTAACATAGAACACACGACAACAATCAGGTGATTCAGACATGCATCAAAAACATGTTAATTTGCACACTTGTTCGTCGAGTAGTTTCGTATATATTTAACAAGTGACTCTTACAATTATATTGCACCCATCCTACAATGCTGTATACTGGCACTGTTAAAATGGTTATATAAAGATATTTCTTTTTTTTTTAGATATCGTTAAAAGCTACTGAACAAACATATTAAAATTGATTGGTATATATATAGTTATGTAAAATGAAATGTTTATTTGGTTTGTGCACATTTTATTTTTAGCAATTATAGTGAATACCATTGCACTTATATAAAATAAATATAATTACAGGTTTGTCCCTAGATGTTCATTATGAACAAGACAGGTTGGGAAGTGGGCGAGGAAAAGTTGGTCCACTGTCACCACTAGTCGATAATTGTAATTCCGCTGCGCTATAGCTACCCTCAATTTTAATAAAGGCCATAGCACAGATGAAGGACACATGTCCTCTTAATGTGATGAAACTTTATCTATAACCAGTGAAGTGGTCACCTGTACATGAAGTAGGATTTATCTTGGAAGAACTGATGTGGAGTTGTCTATATTGTATTATACTGTATTAAGTCAATGACTAAGTTTGATTTTAGAACTATCAATCAACTTAATCTTTAGGTTGTGACAAATTTTCACGAGCAGCGCTCGTGTGACGATGTGTCGGTTGATTTCCAAGTTTACTTTATCGATGGTATTAAGAATATTTTGTTAATGCATAATCATTGATTTATTGCCTCTTCTTCTCTTATTTCTTTTCTTCTTTTATAAAATTCTTCTTTCAATACATCAGGCTACTTTGTCGTCTAACAATCTTCAGCCGATTATGAAATAACGTTAAATTTTTTACCTTGCCAGTAGCACAATATAGTGAAGCAAAAAATTCTCATCAGTATTTATAATTGTAACTTCAAGCTGCTTACAAACTTTTGTGTCATATCTTTGTTTTTTTCATTACATTGATCATCGTACAATTAATACAAAGACTATACAAGAACAATATTTAATTTGTGTCAGCATAATTGTGTATCATAACGAACATCATAAATATCACATTATGTCATAACATTCTAACGTGTTATTTACAAAAGAAAATGTTTAATGAAATGGATCTGAACAAAATTGCAGTTATAACAAATTTAATTGTCCAAAGTGAATTGTTATTATTTTTAGGAAGCACACACCACACATAAGTTAGTATGTAATTTTAGAGCATATGAGTTATTTTCTATTGCACAAAATACTTATTTTCATAACTAGTATTTCTGAAAATTTTCAGAACGGCCTTAACTAAATAAAAAGAAAGATTATATTCCTTGAGATCCAATCTTTGTAAAAAGTAATGTGTAACAAATTTTGGACACCACAAAATGCTGTAAAATTATTAAATTGTGCATGTTATAATTGGAGTTATCAATGTTAAAGAATACAAGAATAGAATAGGTTATCTGTACATTCTTCTCAAATGTTTAATATTATAACTGATACGTTTGCTTTGTATTTTATAGAAATCATACAATCTACTGATCTAGAAAGTTTCCAGAATTTTTTCCAAATTACCGGATTTGCACTTTTTGCTCAATGACTAGTAGAGGTAAATCAATTTTAAGTTTGTATTATTTTTGTGTCTGATGTATATGATACATGCATATACATACACACATATGTGTGTATGTGTGTGTTTATAAAACCTGTTGGGTCATTATGAATAAATGTTAGGTTTATTTTTCATATAGAAAATAATACAACAAATATCACATACTTACGTTTTGTCACTCTTCACGAGCATGCAATGTGTTGTTACTAGCAACACTTAAAACATAGCGAAGAGTGATTAATGAGATGTTCAATTTTCATTGAAGCCAAAGAAAACGTGTAGAGACAGGAAATTACTGAAATTTGTAACTAGCATAGTTTAGAAAATAGGTTCTTTCGTATAACGTGCAATGCACATAAAACAATATTTTATGTGATCTCAATTTTCTCCAAGAACCTTGCTTTCAAGGAACACCCACCTTGCATTCAAACGTTAATGATGTTAAAACATGTACAAACATGTTTTTCTTATTAAAAATTATTTTCGATTGAAAGTTCTTGGATGGTGTTAAATTATATTTGCATAAAAGCAGAATTAGGTGTATTGAAAGCGTTAAAATCATCTAATAGGTTTTTTACGCAGCATTACAGTACATGAAAATTCTAAACTTAAACGTGTCTTTAGCGCAGTTCTTCACGAGATGATTACACTACAAAAACAGAAAGCTGTATATTTAAATTAGATGAATGTACGTTTCAATTGAAAAGAAGAAAAAGCGCAAAGCATAAACAGTTGCCAGCTAAGGAGCAAGTTTCTTGGAGGAGAATTTTAAAAACAGGCAAATTCAACAATATACTTCAGTTCTGTTGTTTTTCCAGGGATTATGTAGCGATAGACTCTTATAAATTGCAATACATACACACAGATGTATTATAGACACATTATAAAACAAAAGAAAGAGTATGGTATTAAATATAAAATAAAAAAAAACCTAGTTTAAGACTTGAGTCCGTATGGGGTCAAGTAATTGTACATTTACAATGTATGATCAATGCGCTAATAAAAAATAATTATTTTTAAGATAAATGATGATACGCCTCAACATGTCACGATTTTTTATTTTTTCTACTGGAATAGTTTTGTTATTTATTTTACAAATATTTGTACAAGATTAGCTTCTGTGATGTCATGTACCTTGCATCGTACTTATTGTATTTTGCGAAATAGATGTTAATGTAGAACCACTTTGTTGCCATGATTCTATTGCCTTATTAACAATTACTTCTGACGTTTCCTCGGTTATCTAGACAAAAAAGAAATACCTCAGAATACGGTTTATCAGAGAAATAGATTGATTTTTAAATACTGTTTTACATGATTAAGAGTATCCAGTACGTTATCTACAGTTTCAGACCGCAACAAGAGTCTTCTTAAAGTGGTCAGCGTGACGACAGCGACAAATACCAAAATTCGATATGCACCAACGGCGATCTTGTCCCATATCCTGGTAAATTTATTTAAAATAATCCAATTTAATATCTCATCGAACTTATATCGCACATAAGTGATTACATTTATTGCTTACGCACTTAGGAATGGATCCATCGCATATTGTTCCTGCAAAGCACGAATAAAACCACGTATCGAATGGTAAATTTTGAAGTGCTTCAATTTTACTCAGATATTTATATAAATCTGGGTCCTCTCTCTCCAACAATGTACATGCACATTCGTGCAGCCTTCCCACATCTTTCTGAAATTTTTGCACTTGATCTAAAAGTCCGCAAAGTATCCAGTATATATCTACAAAGTTGTCTTGCACACAATCGAAGCCTATAATATGCCAAAGGCTTTCGGCCATTCTGCACATAGACCTGCCAACACATTACGTACATGAGAACACATTTTTGTAATCGCGTGCGGTAAATCATCTGAGATGATTGAGTGATAGTATGCGCTTTCGATAATTATTGTTATACTTTACAATACTAAAACAATGGAGAATAAGAATGGAATTTTCTGGACTGTTATAATATACCTGTGCAAAGGAGTTTCTAATTGAGCGCTTATGTCGATTTTGGCTCTTCTGGTTCTTAACAACCACATGGTGAGAAATACAAGATATGGTTTTGTGCAATCGTCCATAATCCTGGCGACTCTAAGGGCCTTTTGCAAATCTTCAAATTCAGCTTTACGTTGCAACATGATGAAATCATGACTGTCCACGTAGACTGGAATGACATCGAGCAGAATTTTCCACAGAAATTTTCTATGCACCGCAGGTACTGTGAAGCGCAAGCAAAATTGTTTCAGCTTTGCTTTGTCGAATGGCTGATCTTTTAGCAGTATTTCCAAGGACTTTTTTTCCTCGACACTTCGAAATCCCACCTGTTGGAATATTTTTTTGTTCCATTTATAACGATTACTTAAAGTGAACTACAATTTAATGTTCATCTACTTACTTTTTCATAATATGACGAACGAAAATTTCGTTCATCTGCCATTGTTCACGTAGGAATATCGTCCTGATCTCCATTAAGAAATAACTTTGTTTCTGTTGAACTCAAGATAATCTAATAATTGATAAAACAAATAAATATAACTCGATAAGTATAAAATGCAAGTCTCCTCAATTTTTTTTTAACTGTCGTTCTTTCGATAATATAAATTTCGATTTTAATACACATAAAAGTACGTGAATCTGCAGAACATTAACAATATTAGATTAATTTACTATTCGAATAAATGTATGCAAGTTAAACAATGTCCTCTTTGTGATACAATTCTAAGACTTAAAATTTGACAGTGAGTTTTATGAACAATAAATTTCGAATTTTGTATATCTATCGTGCATATTTAGTAAACTTATGGATATCAATTAAAAAATATACTCAGTTTCAATAGTACATACTTAATTATGTAAAAATTCATAATTGGTTTTTATTCAATGTTTATTTCGCCTTGTACAAAATTACTTATCGTTAGTTCTTTGTCTACTTTAACAGTCCATTTTTGAGAATCTAAAACAAGTGGTTATTATTTACCACTAATTAATTATGCACAGATACGATCTGTCTTTCGTATAACGTGTAATTCAGTTTTCAGTGGTTTTCAGCAGTTTTCAGTTTCAATGCGAAAACAACGAAAACCAAGAAATGTCTCAATAACGTTTTGTTAATTGTAGGCGACTCGAGCGCTTACATCGGAAGAAGTAAACAACTGTGGAAAGCGATGATTGGTGGACACTTTACGAATGTAGTCAATGCTGCACGTTCATTGGACGGAGACCGACCAATCAGGTAACCGACCTATGTCAAGTATTCCACGTGTTTACATTGT
Source organism: Tiphia femorata (assembly GCA_944319695.1). NCBI lineage: Eukaryota > Metazoa > Arthropoda > Insecta > Hymenoptera > Tiphiidae > Tiphia > Tiphia femorata. The sequence goes on from OX090899.1 coordinate 9,305,242, forward strand.
TCTATACATTTTGTTAGTGTATGCCACAGTGCAGTACAAGGTGTGTTGATTTTGGAGCAGATTTTAGTGTATGGTGTAATGAGATGCAATGGATATATTTATTCGTGTAAAACCATGATTATGGAGTCTGGAAAAATCACGTAATTCGTAGTGTCTGTACGCAAAGAAAGTTTCGGATAAAGCGTGCACGTTGTGATAGTTTTGCAATTTGAAATCGATTCCTTCAACATTGGTTATTACTTAAACGCCGTAAACTAATCATGGCGGACGCAGCGGCAAGACAGTTGCAATACGAGTATAAAGCGGTAAGAACTGTTAATCATAATGCATAATTTTAGTTTAGTCGAGAGAATAAGTAGAAATATTCCGTAGTAAGTTGGGTTATGCTCACACATTCATAGTTACATGACAAAAGTTGTATTATGTGTTTTCCTTTTACAAGTGATTTGATATGATCTGATATTTTGTGATCTGAAATATTCACATCGCTTCAATAAGTGAATGGAACAAGCACGTTTCGGATCGATCAGATCTGGCATTCATATTTCTCTTCTTCTCGTAATTGTTTCTTAGATTTAGGTTCACATCAATTCGTACCAAAATATAAGTAACCTCAAAACTTGTATTTACGCTCACATTAGTTTGTATGATCGATAAGTCACTTTCTTGTTACAATCTGTGTTTATTAACACTAGAACTACCAAGCCGGTCAAAATGATTGGTCGACAAAAGCAGTTTCCATATGAAAACAAAAGTAAATAGTAGCTCCAGCAGTAAAATAAATTCTCACTCTGTTAAAATGAGTGGTCAACAAAAGAAATTTCCATACGAAAACCAAAATTGATAGTTCTAACGTTAAAGAGAAATTCTTGTGAAAAACTGACCCATTCGGTCATTTCGACTGGTCAGTACTTCTAGCGTTAATTGCGCTGAGATTGCACAAGTGTAACGTGAAAATAACCACCTACTAGTTTTCAAAATAATTTCTTAGTATGTACCAATACGAAACGAATAACCGCAAGTGATACGAAAATATCATCTACTGATCTTAGTCCATTGGTAGATGAGTAGTGGTAAAGGAGGAAGTAATCTGATCACTTTGGTTTAGTTAAAGGAACATGCTAGTTTCAGAATTGAAGTGATCCGATCTGATCTGATCTGATCAAAGTGATAAAAGGAACGCACATATCGCACAAAGATTACTTATCATTAACCAAACTATTTCGCCATTGCGTGCTATTAATGCGCACGAACTTATGGACTGACCTGATAGTTTCAGTTGAACATTAACATGTCCGATTTCAGAATTCCAATCTCGTATTACAAGCTGACGTACGCTTAATCGAAAGACGCAGCAGAGATGAGGCTACAGGAGAAGTTATGTCCCTTGTTGGAAAGTTGGATGGGACAAGAATGGGCGATAGAGCTCAGCGAACGAAACCTGGAAAGGCAGAGGAAAGAAAAGTCAAGTAAGCATGCTCGAATTAATAATTCATTCAATAACATCATGTTATAATAACAAGTTTAATACAAAGTTTGTGTTATTGTAGTTATCGAGCTTAATATATGCTCTTGTTTCTTTCTATTTTAGGCGTCAAAAACGAGACGAAGCGCAATATGATTTCACACGAATGAAGGGAGCGACGTTACTTTCCGAAGGTGTGGATGAGATGGTAGGTATAGTATACCGACCAAAGACTCAAGAGACACGCCAGACTTACGAAGTCTTACTGAGTTTCATTCAAGAAGCATTGGGCGATCAGCCCCGTGATATATTATGCGGCGCTGCTGATGAAGTCTTGGCCGTACTTAAGAATGACAGACTTAAGGAACGAGAGAAGAAGAAAGAAACTGAATTGCTACTCGGTGTCTTGGCGGAGGAGAGGTTTGCCCTACTTGTGAATCTTGGTAAAAAGATCACTGACTTTGGCAGCGATGAGAAGAACCCGACTAACGAGGAGAATATCGATGAGACGTATGGAATTAATGTACAGTTTGAAGAGAGCAGCGAGGAGGACGACGAGGATGTGTATGGCGAAGTTCGAGAAAATGATGACGAGGGTGATGAGGGAGAAGAGGCCAATGACGATCGAGCTATTCATGCTGAGAATTTAGGAGGTGCGGAGGAAATGAAAAAAGAGAAACCATTGCATCCGCTGGATATAGACGCGTATTGGCTTCAGAGAAGGTTGAGCAGAATATACGACGATGCAATGGTTTCACAGGCGCGTGCTGCCGAAGTGTTAGCAGTTTTGAAAGACGCAGGAGACGACCGAGATTGTGAAAATCAATTGGTACTGCTGTTAGGATACGATTGTTTTGACTTTATCAAGCAGCTTAAAAAATACAGACACACCATTGCTTACTGCACCATGCTGGCATCGTCGCAATCTGAATCCGAGCGACAAAAAATTAGGAACAAGATGAACGACGAACCGATTCTTGCTAAGATATTGCGACAACTCGATACCGGTAAAGGAGAAGACGATGTGGATGAAACTATGGAAGCACGCGCACAACGAAAGAGAAGAGAAGAAAATGAAGATACGGGTGGTCCGGGAGGACAGGTTCAGGGAACGAGAAACTTGATCGATTTGGAAGATTTAATATTCGCGCAAGGAAGTCACTTTATGGCGAACAAGCGGTGTCAGTTGCCGGATGGAAGTTTTAGGAAACAGAGAAAAGGATATGAGGAAGTTCACGTTCCGGCTTTAAAACCCAAACCGTTTGGCGAGAATGAAAAATTACATCCAATCGATCAATTACCCAAATACGTTCAACCTGCTTTCGACGGTTTTAAAACATTAAATCGTATTCAGAGTCGTTTATATCAAACAGCATTAGAAAGCGACGAAAACTTATTACTGTGTGCGCCTACTGGTGCTGGAAAGACGAATGTTGCTCTTCTATGTATGATGCGCGAAATTGGAAAACACATAAACGCAGATGGTACAATAAATGTCGACGAATTCAAAATAATTTATGTAGCACCGATGCGTTCGCTGGTACAAGAAATGGTGGGTAATTTTGGTAAACGTCTGGCGACGTACAATCTAACTGTATCCGAGTTAACAGGAGACCATCAGTTAACACGGGAGCAAATAGCCGCCACTCAAGTGATAGTTTGCACTCCAGAGAAGTGGGACATTATTACACGTAAAGGTGGAGAAAAAACATTCACTTCATTAGTAAGACTAATTATTATCGATGAAATTCATCTCTTACACGACGAAAGGGGACCTGTCTTAGAAGCTTTAGTTGCAAGAACAATTAGAAATATCGACACAACGCAGGAAGATGTACGCCTTGTTGGCCTTTCCGCAACATTACCAAATTATCAAGACGTAGCAGCATTTTTACGAATAAAGCAAGAAACCGGACTGTTTTATTTCGACAACAGTTTTAGGCCTGTTGCATTGGAGCAGCAGTACATCGGTGTGACCGAAAAGAAAGCCTTAAAACGTTTTCAGGTAATGAACGAAATTGTTTACGAGAAGACGATGGAACATGCTGGTAGAAATCAAGTATTAGTATTTGTCCATTCGCGAAAGGAGACAGGAAAGACCGCACGTGCGATAAGAGACATGTGTTTAGAAAAAGATACATTAGGACAATTTTTGAGAGAAGGGTCTGCATCCATGGAAGTTTTAAGGAGTGAAGCAGAACATGTGAAAAATCAGGAACTTAAAGATTTGTTACCATACGGCTTTGCCATACATCATGCCGGTATGACTAGAGTAGATCGTACGTTAGTGGAAGATTTATTTGCCGATCGGCATATACAAGTATTGGTGTCTACTGCTACTTTAGCATGGGGAGTAAATTTACCAGCTCATACTGTCATTATCAAAGGTACCCAGGTGTATAATCCAGAGAAAGGAAGGTGGGTCGAATTAGGAGCTTTGGATGTTCTACAAATGTTGGGAAGGGCTGGAAGGCCGCAATACGATACTAAAGGTGAAGGTATTCTTATCACAAATCATAGCGAGCTTCAGTATTATTTATCTCTCCTGAACCAGCAGTTACCAATCGAGTCACAGTTAATAAGCAAAATGTCCGATATGTTGAATGCAGAAGTAGTATTAGGAACCATACAGAATATCCGAGATGCTGTTACCTGGCTTGGTTATACCTATCTGTACATTAGAATGCTGCGATGTCCAGCATTGTACGGTATAAGTCACGACAAATTAAAGGACGATCAGTTATTGGAACTACATCGAGCAGATTTAATCCATTCTGCTGCAGTGGGATTGGATCGCAGTGGTTTAATAAAGTACGATCGTAAGTCAGGAAATTTCCAAGCGACCGAATTGGGAAGAATAGCATCGCACTACTATTGTACACACGAAACAATGTCTACGTATAATCAACTGCTGAAGCGTACACTCAGTGAGATAGAACTGTTCCGAGTGTTCTCCTTGTCCGGTGAATTCAAGAATATTAATGTAAGAGAGGAGGAGAAACTTGAACTACAAAAATTGATGGAGAGAGTACCAATACCGGTGAAAGAGAGCATAGAAGAACCCAGCGCAAAAGTGAATGTGCTTCTACAAGCATATATATCACAACTGAAACTCGAAGGCTTCGCTCTCATGTCCGACATGGTGTTTGTTACTCAGTCAGCTTCTCGTCTAATGAGAGCAATATTTGAAATTGTTCTATTTCGTGGTTGGGCTCAACTAGCCGACAAATGTTTATCATTGTGCAAGATGATCGACCGAAGGATGTGGCAATCTATGTCACCTCTACGACAGTTTAGAAAAATGCCCGAGGAGATAGTGAAGAAGATAGAGAAGAAAAATTTCCCTTGGGAAAGACTGTACGACCTGGGTCCCAATGAAATTGGAGAATTGATACGAGTACCAAAGTTAGGCAAAACTATTCACAAGTACATCCATCAGTTTCCCAAATTGGAACTATCCACGCATATTCAGCCTATCACACGTTCCACGTTGCGCGTTGAATTGACCATCACACCAGATTTTCAATGGGACGAAAAGATACACGGTGCATCGGAAGCATTTTGGATACTGGTAGAGGACGTTGATTCAGAAGTGATACTTCATCATGAGTATTTCTTGTTGAAGGCTAAATATGCAACTGACGAACATCTCATTAAATTCTTTGTACCTGTATTTGAGCCTCTACCTCCTCAATACTTCTTACGAGTTGTATCGGATAGATGGATCGGTGCGGAAACTCAATTACCAGTCAGTTTCCGGCATCTGATACTCCCAGAGAAAAACCTCCCACCAACCGAGTTGCTCGATCTACAGCCTCTCCCAATTACAGCATTACGTAATTCCAAATTTGAAACATTGTACGCTGACAAATTTCCACAATTCAATCCAATTCAAACCCAGGTATTCAACGCCGTGTACAATTCTGATGATAATGTCTTCGTCGGAGCACCAACTGGTTCAGGTAAAACCACCATCGCAGAGTTTGCTGTGTTGCGATTACTGACCCAGAATACCGAAGGTCGATGCGTGTACATGGTCAGTAAGGAGGCACTGGCTGAACTGGTGTATGCAGACTGGATAGTAAAATTCGCCCAGCAATTAAACAGAAAGGTCGTCTTGCTAACTGGAGAAACAGGAACTGATCTGAAGCTACTGGCCAAGGGACAAATAATCATCACGACTGCGGATAAGTGGGACGTACTTTCCAGGAGATGGAAGCAGAGGAAGAACGTGCAGAACATTCAACTTTTCATCGTGGATGAGCTACAGTTGATTGGCGGTGAGGAGGGCCCAGTGTTGGAAGTGGCATGTTCCAGAGCACGTTATATATCGTCACAGCTTGATAAACCAACCAGGATAATAGCTCTGTCCGCATCATTGGCTGATGCAAAAGATGCTGCACAGTGGCTGGGCGCACCTGCCGCTGCAACCTTCAACTTTCATCCCTCCGTGAGACCAGTGCCTTTAGAATTACATGTCCAGGGTATAAACATTACTCATAATGCTTCTAGATTGGCTGCCATGGCTAAACCGGTGTACAATGCGATATTGAGGCACGCGTCCCACAAGCCTGTCATAGTATTCGTGCCAACACGTCGGCAGGCCAGGTTGACGGCTATAGACTTGCTCACCTTCACTGCAGCAGAAAGTCAACCATCAAGATTCTTCCACGCGGAGGAAGCTGACATCAAACCCTTCCTCGATAGGATGGCAGACAAGACATTGAAGGAGACCTTGTCCCAAGGTGTAGCCTACCTTCACGAAGGTCTCTCCGCGGATGATCGTCGCCTGGTCGAGCAACTTTTCGACAGTGGTGCCATCCAAGTGGCAGTAGCAACCAGAGATCTCTGTTGGGGCCTGTCCATTAGTTCTCATCTCGTTGTTGTAATGGACACGCAATGTTACAACGGAAAAACTCATGCCTACGAGGATTATCCAATTACAGATGTCTTGCAGATGGTGGCACGTGCCAATCGACCATTAGAGGACGATGATGCTAAATGTGTTTTACTTTGTCAGAGCTCGAAGAAGGACTTCTTCAAAAAATTCCTGAACGAGCCTCTGCCCGTGGAGAGCCACTTGGATCACAGATTGCACGATCACTTCAATGCAGAGATCGTCACGAAGACTATAGAGAATAAGCAAGACGCGGTGGACTATCTCACCTGGACATTCCTCTACAGGCGTCTAACGCAGAATCCTAATTATTACGGCCTACAAGGTGTCACGCACAGACATCTTTCGGATCACCTGTCCGAGCTGGTGGAGAACACATTGAGTGACTTGGAGCAAGCTAAGTGCGTTGCAGTCGAGGACGAGATGGACACGTTACCTTTGAACCTGGGCATGATTGCTGCTTACTACTACATCAATTATGCCACCATAGAATTGTTCAGTTTATCGTTGAACAATAAGACCAAGATTAGAGGGTTGCTTGAAATTATATCAGCTGCTGCGGAGTACGAGACTGTGCCAGTTCGACAAAGGGAGGAGAATCTATTGAGGAGTCTGGCAGCCCGACTTCCTCATGCGCCACAGGCTACAAGAATGGCGGATCCTCATGTAAAGGCACAGTTATTGTTACAGGCACATCTCTCCAGGATACAGCTAGGACCGGAATTGCAAAAAGATACGGAACTGGTTCTGGGTAAGGCTGTTCGTTTGATCCAAGCCTGCGTTGATGTCCTCAGCTCGTCAGGATGGTTGGCACCAGCTGTTGCTGCTATGGAGTTGGCACAAATGGTGACACAGGCTATGTGGTCCAAAGACTCCTACCTGAAGCAGCTACCACACTTCACTACTGACACTATCAAACGATGCACGGATAAGGGTGTGGAAACGGTCTTTGATGTCATGGAACTGGAAGATGACGACAGAAATCGTCTCCTGCAATTGTCGGACATGCAAATGGCCGACGTAGCCAAGTTCTGCAATCGTTATCCCAACATAGAGATGTCTTATGAGGTTCAGGACAAGGATAAGTTGCACAGTGGTGGCACGGTCAATGTTATCGTGCAACTGGATAGGGAGGACGAGGTTACAGGTCCTGTGGTAGCACCTTTCTTCCCACAAAAGCGAGAAGAGGGTTGGTGGGTCGTGATCGGTGATCCAAAGACGAATTCCTTGCTCTCTATCAAGCGACTTACCTTACAGCAGAAAGCAAAAGTGAAACTGGACTTTGTAGCACCTGCACCGGGCCAGCACTCCTATACTTTGTACTTCATGAGTGATGCTTACCTGGGCTGTGATCAGGAGTACAAATTTAACATCAACATTGGGGAATACGAATCTGATGCTAGTTCGGGATCCGAATCCGATTGAATGGACGCTCATTGATGTTAAGAGCGTAGTACAAATATTCATGAAATGTGAGAACGTTTGGAAAAGATTTTATACGACATGGTAGTTCTAACTGTGTGCACGGTCGACACTACTCTTAACTCTTCTGTATAGTAGGATCTTTACTTTGTCGGTTTAGCATTAGGACTCTGTACCGTGTGAACGGCGATGATTCACTGTAATATTGCGATAGTACGCAAATGTAATATTTTGAAGGATAATCTTGAAATATAAAGATGAAGCGAACGGCGGTAGTTTTGGTTGCGTCGTTTTCTCACATCCGAACTCGAAGGATCCCTGCAAATACCACGAGATAAATATCGCGGAATACCGTAACTTGTAGCCTCGTGGAAACTCGTAGATTCAGGAAGGTTTGTACAAAAGTAATTCTCCACAACTTATGTTTCATACTTTATACTTCACAGTTAAGGCTCTGATAGGAACACGCAATTATGGAATTAAATATTGTTACGTTTGATAGTCGCCTAATCGTTATTAATATTCACTGCGGACATCGCAATCGCGGTGGCAAGCAAAACCTCATTGATACTATAAGTGAAATATTTCTTTTATGCGCAGCAGTGTCGCGGGACGTCTGAATTATTCTCTGCGAGTGGCTCGTCGCCGATGCAATAACGATATTTCTAAATTCGCATGTGCCCTGCGACCACGCCATCGACGTTACCGAAATTGATGGTAATTAATAAGAAAGAATATCAGCATTCCCATCGATTCTTTTACACGTTCACTTTATGCGAATATTTTCAAGTACTTTTTCTTATCACACAGGTAAAATATCCGCCTGCAAAAAATATACGACTATTGCATCGGGGGAGACATCTGATTATCGGTACTGCTCAAGTACGCTCTTTTATCACGTCTCTTTGGCGGTATCTCTGTAAAATGTTGGAGTGTTGCTAAACGAGTAGCTTTGGATATGCTCCCTGTTGCGACACCGTGCTGGTGTCGTCGGACGAGAAGGGGACGGATGTCTCTCAACCGGACTTCATCTCACGCGATTGAAAGAAAAGCACCATCATCGAATCTCTTGTCGAGAAGGCCGGTTTCGGGCACGATTGAACGATAAATACCGTACTTTTAAGTTCGAGCACCCCGATCGTACGTATCAAGTATCAATGAAATCACGAAGAAGCAAACATTCCCCGATACCATCTGTACAGGCCATTGGTTCAAATTAACAGAATTCCAATTCCCTCTGCCAGGTTACAGTTCCACGTACCAATTCATAGAAATGGTATTCGTCATCCAGAGTACGTTTATCCGGCTGATTAAAGAGGAGCTTTGAAGTTTGTGTCTAGGTGAGAGCCGATGCACTGTTACCCAATGAGGATAGCCGACCGAGCCTATGAGCTCTCAGGTACCTTTATCCAAGAGTTTTTAGACTTTAAAGCAATTCGAACGAACGAGGTGTCCCGCACTGTTTGCTTCTCCGTTTCGATTGAGGCTTCGTTGACGACACAGTGGGACCAATCGGGCCCTCGTGCAACGATTAGATCCAACGTACTCAACAGTCGACAGTAAATGTTACTCGGCTTAGTCTAATCGACCTATTCGACACTATCGACAACGGCACTGTCGTCAAGAGTGTGCAACCAGTTGAAGATCATCATGTTCCTTTCGTACTTGGTCAGCTGATTACCGCGTTCCCTTTCAACGTCCCTGACCGTGAGCGCGTGGTTTCGTTCCTTGCGGCCCATTATTGAGGATCCTGCGGCGCAGGCTGGTGTACCTGGTACCAATAATGTAGGCCCAGAACTGGTGTGTGCCGCAGTGGCTGCTGCTTCCAGTAAGTCCAGGTTGAATTCGCTCTGAGACAGTCGTTCCAGGGCTCGATATGTGGTCAACAGCCTGCACGGATAAAGGTTGATTAATCTGCAGTAGAGATGTCGGGGGATTTGACTTTAGGAAGTTGGAAAAAAATTCTCGAGTCTAACCAGCTCGAAAAACCACATGAGAAATGGGGTGGAATCATCGGTCGTGCGTTCTTTCGACTTTATAAAATCTCGTGAAAAATCCCGAACCTGCAAATTTAGGGTTGGCACAGGCTGGCAGAAATCCACGCTACGCCACTGAGTAGACAACTCTTGAACTGCGATAAGAATAAAATGGAACTGACCTTCGTCGTATGTAATTCTGGCGAACTTTCTTGTTGACCGACCGGATTAAATCTGCCCCCGTGAAGGGCACTGGTGGAGGCGGTGGTGCTGGTGGTGGTTGAGGTGCCGATGATTCGTGCTGATGCTGTGGTTGCTCTTGGGTTGTACCACCGTGAGGACTCGGTAATTGTGAGGTACTCGCGACAGGTTCACCCACTGCTACCCAAGTACTGCACGACCTTGAGGCATGATCAAGCCTGGCGTGTTCCAGGAGCAGGCTATTCCTCTGGACAGTGTCCAGAGCTAATGCGGACACGGCTGGTCGGAGGCCACCGGGTCCAGACGCATCTGGACTGGGAAGTTGTGAGACATCACTGGTGCTGAAGCTCTTGCGTAGTCCAAGGGCTGATGATAGGACGCCGCAGCTTCGGATCAGCTCGTTCTCCTCCTCGAACCAGAGGATCTCGGGTATGTCAGCTGGCCTGGCAATGGTAATTCATTAACGTTCTCGTGTTAATCGAATTCCTAATTATCGTCTCGTCCCTTTAACGTAATTGGATCGAATTTAGACATCAGCAAGACCTTCCACCAAGACAATCAACGCTTCTTACCTATTTCCTTGTATCTGCCGTGAGTCTGGTTTAGGCGAGGGTCCTCTAGCAGCCAGCTGCGCGTCACTGTACGACTTGAAGGTCACCAGTCGATTCGCCCCACCTCTCAACTCGCTTGCAATTGACGATACGCTGAAGAGGGACAGGTCTGTGGTGACGCTCTCGTGACTGGGAGAACGTAACATGCGCGAGGACACTTGCAGCACGGGACACTGCACGGTGGTGAGACTATTGCAGCCTTGGGTCCCACAATCGTTGGACGGCACCGGTGAAGCTGGCTTTGCTTCAGTCTCCGACATCTCGTGGCTCTGGACACTTCACTCTTCCACTTTTCCGCTTCCTTCTCCTCTATCACTGATCCTTTCAAGCACACTTTCTTCCCACGCTCCGTGGCCTTGACTCGTCAAGGTCACAGAGGATGTCCATCATCCTCTGGAAGAGGTGAATACCAAGGATTCCACACCCTCTCTCCTAGATACCTAGCTTTAACTATTCAACGAACTTGTTCCATTGACCGATTACCACTCGGAGTTACCATTCCAAGGTCACGCGAGGAGAGGCCAAGTGCCTTTTAACCTAGTGAAACCTCGACGATTCGAGTAAACACTTCGATCCTCTCGTGTAGTCTTTCGACCATTGGTGCCAGTGAATGCTGGTAACGGACGACACTCGGTTCGCGGATTCTCTTCCTGGCCCGTGAGCCTCACCCGTGTCCACTGAGCGCGTTACGCTCGATTGTCACGATCTCACTTATCTTCTTCGCGATAATTATCACCGGTATCTCAAGGACGCCTGTGCCAGGTCTGGCTCGACACGAAGATAACGTGAGCAGAGTCGAGGCCTGCTGCTTCCCTCGAACTTGACCTGCAATAAGAGACGTGGCTTGAGTCTTGGGTGACTTACTTTCTTTTTGACGGGCCGTTGTTTGGGACTGGGACGATTGTTTCGTGTGTAAAGTGTTTTTGTTGGTTTCTGCGTGTCGTTCGACGAAATGTCCCGTGGATTGCAACACGGCTCTGCGAGTGGCCACGACTGAAACGCAGAAAGATGCGGTCGAGTTGCTCTACCGAGCACTCTGATGTCACTCTGCCTCTCCCTCTATTTTGCCCCTTCTTCTTTGCGTGCGTGTACCTTAGCCTTTCTGTCTCTCTCAGTCTGTACCTTTTTTTCTCTTGATCTCTCTCTGTCTCGGTTCGTCTCTGTCAGTTTGTCTGCCTCTCACGCGTTTCCTAGGTTCGCATTTTTCCAATCTCATGCTTATCTCTCGATTGCCCTCTCTAATCGCGTTTCAGTTAAACCTTTATGTGTAAGGGTAGCTTGGTAGGAAGAAGGGTTTGTGTTCTTGTTACTGTCTCGTGCTTCTTTCGTCTTATTCTTACTTTTTTGCTTTAAGCGTCCTTCGAAGGGAAACTCGTGGAAGCGAGAACGATGTTATCTAACAGAGGACACCGCGATGACATAATCGTGCGCTCACAGTAGCTGGAACGCGCCGATTCAGCACGGTGCATTCGCGGACGCGACGTGCTCGTAAGCACGGGAGTGGAAATGCAAGATCTGCGGTGGAAAAGAAGCTTTGCTTGTTGGGTGTCTGGAGTAAGAAGAGGACAGGCCAGGCACGAGTAAAAAATAGAGAAGATAGCGAATGAATGAGCGGAGGTCGAGAGAAACGTAATACTAGGGATCGTTTTTCCAGGTCCTTGGAAACAGTCGAGGAACAAGGGTGAAGGCTCGAATGGACGAGTACGGCACGAATGAGACAATTCAATTTATAATGGAAGCTAGTGCTCACCCCAACGTGCTCCACGCGGTCGCGTGACCAGACAAGCGCTAGCACGTTTCAACCTTTTAAAATACGAAGTATCCTGAAACGAGGATATCTAAGGGAATCGCGAAAGAATAAAATTAGCAAGGTTACGAATCTTTCGATTTTTTTATAATGCACAAGGTTACGAATCTTTCGATTTTTTTATAATGCTCAAGGTTACGAATTTTTCAACCTACAACATAAGCAAATGCGGATCTCAACGTGCTTCACACAGTCGCGTGACCAGATAAGCGTCCACGCGTTTCAACCTTTCAAAATATCCTTGTAAAGCGTCCTGAACCAAGGATACCTAACAGAATCGCCAAAGAATAAAATCCAGGAACTTACGAATTATACAACTTCCAACACAAGCAAATGCTTACCCCAATGTATTTCACACAGTTGCGTGACCAGATACGTGTCCACACATTTCAACCTAAATCTCCAAAGCACCCAGAAACGAGAATACCCACCAAAAAATGCCAAAAGACTAAAATCCACAAAATAAACTTCACAAATTCTAGTAATTCAATCTCTGGACCCACCTACTGCACCTTGAATTAATATCGAAGAAGCTAGAGGTAAAGAGTCGAGGATGCGACAAATTTCGGACTGTTGGAAGCACCTAGCGAGCTACAGGATGGCGGTCCGTGGACGCGAAAGAGGGAGAAAAAAATCGGGAGAGCCGACGAGATTGAGAGAGACAAAAAGGACAGAAGTAGAAGAGAGAGAGAGAGAGTGAGAGAGCACGGAGAGGCAATAAAGCGAGGTGGAGAAACTGGATGGACACCGCGAGGAGGGAAGAGCGCGCGAAACGCGGGGAACCTGTGCGCGAATGGTGAAAGAGCGTGCGCGGAATCGATCGCCTACTAAACGAGCCCGGTGCACACCGGTCGGCCTCCGTCGTTGCTCGCCCTTGCACGAAACTTGGGAAAATTGGCGCCCGGGTTGCGCTTCAATCTCGCACACACAGTATTTCCTTTCGAGGCTCTCGTTTCTGATGGTCTCCACTGGGCTCACGGTTCAACGGTGGAGGTCAAGCCTCGAGTCGAAAGCCTCTTCCAACGATTGACATTTCGATTCTGAGTAAGATCGCAGAGGGTGACCCACGCGAGGGACCTACCACCTTTACCGTCGCTCGATTCCATTAATGATTGAGTCCAGACCTGGAGAACTTCGTCGTCGATTTATGCTACCATTGGGTCGAGAACGGTGAAGCTAACTTACACGATAAGAGAGAGGGAAAGTTAGATAGGATAGGGTGTAAGAAAGTAGACAGGATACCGAAGAGGGAAGGAGATAGTGTAGAATCGAAAGAACGGATCTTCTCAATGTATCATTCGATGGGAGAATAACAGAAGGAGGAATGTTCGATTCCATTCTTCAGGAGAATCTCGAGGGTCACCCGAGGCGAAAGATTAATTGGCAGATTTAGCCATGGTCTCCACTTCCTGCTGTCTATCGCTTCTTTATGACAATAGCCGTGCGTCACGGAAAAATTTTCCTCCATTCTCTGCTGGTTTCACTCGCGGTCACGATTACCTCGAGAACCCGTATCTGAAACTACTGCGATAGCAAGAAGGAAGGAGAGAGAGAGAGAGAGGAAGAGAAAAAGCTTCTGGACAGAATCAATTTCTGGAAGGAGAACGAGGAGCCTGCGGAGTAAAATGATCGGAGGATCGTCCAGAGACGAGACCATTCGTTGTAATTCATGGGTGTGCGAGTGGAGCACTCTAGGCACCGGAAGTCGAGCAGAACTAGACCAATCGTCACGGCCTTGAACTGGCATGGGTGGTAAACCGGCTGAAGGACGAACGTCGACACGGGTGTGGAAGTCGAGCACGAGGATACCGAAATGACGCTCTTCCGTCACACTCTGACAATCTCTGCCAAATTACAATTCGATCCTCTCTCTTGGAGCCAAGAGAAAAACTGCACACACGCGTAAACCATCCGAACAAATTTCCTAGCTTCACACGCGAATGACAAGGCCACCTGATCCCAACAATCAACATCTTCTACCCACCCCGACTAGTTATTATCTTTTCTCTCCAGACGATCATTCTCTCGTAACTATTTACTTACTCTTTCCTCATCATCCCATCGTGTCTACTTATCAATCTGACAATGAGCCTCACTCTCCTCATCCTCATCTCATCACATCTACCTATCAATCTTAGCCTCACTCTCCTCATCCTCATCTCATCACACCTATTCATCAACTCTATCCTCATCCCTTACATCCCCCAAACCTCCTCCACGAATTGGTCCCGGCACGAGAACCTCCCAAAAGACCCAAAGCAGCGTCCTTCCCCGTTATTTACCGTTCAATAACCTCCACCCGCGTCCCAGACAATGGGAGAACGATGCCACGGGTGCTGCACGCTGCTGCACTCACCCTGTTGTTGATGCTATCGCGTCTGGTGCTCCTGCTGCGTCATCTCTGCGCCACGTTATCGCGCTTCCACGATATTCCACTTCCTATCTGGTCGAGAAACCCGCACTCACCGTCTCTGCTATCCTTTTCAGGTCACGCCGCAAGGCTGCTCGCACCGAATGCACTCTAACCAGGTCTCACATCCTCGAGAACAATAATCCACAGTGTAGGAACGCGGACGATCAGGAAGTACGAACCTGCGGTGTTAAAAACGTCGGTGGACGACGGCGTCGTGAAGCGTCCCGGCGCTTGATCGAACGGCAATTGGCCACCACCACCGTGGGCTCTTCTGGGGCCTCTAGTGCCGACGCTCGTGACGCTCCGAGACGCTCACTGCACAGGCGTCGATCGATAGGGGTTGAGGAAATGCCCGTAAGCCACACTCCGCGACTCCCTTCGAGGAATCTCACCCTCTCACCTTCTCTCTGGCTCTGGCTCCTCTTCTTTCTAGGTTCTCAGCTCTCTCTCCCTTCTCTTTTCTATGTATGCGTGTAACAACCAGGCCGACCCGAGGGCGCTCCTGCTGACACCGAGAGAGGAGGCACGCGCTCGACCTCTTGGGGTCGCGCGGCCGATGATTCGCGGTAGGAGAGGGTGGTGAAGTAGGTGGAGAGAGAGAGAAAGAGGGAGAGCATCGTTCCTAATGTAGGCCACAGCCTCTGGACTGTGCGTTCAATGACGCTTGCGAGCAAGTGGAGGATGAGATGATGAGGGAAAAATGGGTGAGGTACTTGTGTCACGAGGGATGGAGTACCTGGTTTTCGTTTTTTTTTGGGTTATTGTTTACATGCTTCATGAAGCATCGGAGGAATCTTTGGTTCTGAAAGGATGATTCTTTTCAGGTGGTCGAGTCCTACCAAAGTCACGTTAAGAAAATTCGTCACCTATGAGTTCATCGCGCAAGGATTAGAAGATGAGGAAAAATTGGTGAGACACTTGGCGCCATGGGGGATGGAGTCGCATTTCATTATCGTTCACATGCTTCACGGAAGCGTCAGAGAAATCTTCATTGCTGAACAGATACTTTTTTCAGGGGATCGAGTTCTACCAAAGTCACGTTAAGAAAATTCGTCACCTATGAGTTCATCGCGCAAGGATTAGAAGATGAGGAAAAATTGGTGAGACACTTGGTGCCATGAGGAATGGAATTGCATTTCATTATCGTTCACATGCTTCACGAAGCGTCAGAGAAATCTTCATTGCTGAACAGATACTTTTTTCAGGTGGTCGAGTCCTACCAAAGTCACATTAAGAAAATTTGTCACCTATGAGTTCATCGCGCAAGGATTAGAAGATGAGGAAAATTGGTGAGACACTTGGTGCCATGAGGGATGGAGTCGCATTTCATTATCGTTCACATGCTTCACGAAGCGTCAGAGAAATCTTCATTGCTGAACAGATACTTTTTTCAGGGGATCGAGTTCTACCAAAGTCACATTAAGAAAATTCGTCACCTATGAGTTCATCGCGCAAGGATTAGAAGATGAGGAAAAATTGGTGAGACACTTGGTGCCACGAGGGATGGAGTCGCATTTCATTATCGTTCACATGCTTCACGAAGCGTCAGAGAAATCTTCATTGCTAAACAGATACTTTTTTCAGACGATCGGGTCCTACCAAAATCGTGCCAAGAAGATTCGTCATCTACAAGCTGATTTCAAGACAACGCGGTACTGCGAATAGCGAAGAAACCAGGAGGTACGAAGGAACGCGTGTGCAAGACACTGCAGGCCGAATGTGATCTGCCAAGTACGTGGGTGTCGCTGCTCGCGTTAGCTCGCGATTCTCGCGTACGTCACGGTACGAGCGCGTCAGTAATAGAAGAGGGAGAGGGAGCATGTAAGTGAGAGAGAAACGAAGGAAAAAGAGACGAAGAGCAACGAAGAGGGAGAGAAGTGGTTGAACGAAGAGACGAGAGGAGACGAGATGAGAGTCCACGTCGTCGTCGTGCTCTCAGCAGAGCGAGCCGGGCTGGCAAGTTTAGGCATTTAGTTAGTGACGGTGTCTCTCACGAGGAGGATCCGCTGCCGGGAAAGCGCAGACCTAATAATATCCCGCGAATCTTACCCGATCTGCCCGAATCGTCCATACAAGAGCGGTAAGCAACCCAGGCGAATCTTCTCCCTTGTTCCAATCCTGCAAAAGTTAGCTCGGTTTCCATTCTGTCAGCTCGAGTTCCATTTAACGTTGCTTCAGATTTGGTAGGTTGAGATAGGATTTGTCTTTGTTGCTCGGTGTAAGTGCAAAGTTGACGAGAAGGAGTGTTGCACTTGGATAAAAATGATCATTCTGGGAGTTGTGATGGTTGGTTTAGAATTAGGCTGGGTCTCGAAGGTAGGAATGTACGGTGTCCACGATCCAGGTACTTTGGTGGATAGTTCTAGGTTTAAGTAGACTCTTAAATCTTCTCATTGAGAACAATTCCAGAAGGGTAATCTTGTGGTAGGTTCCATCAATTTCGGCTTTCTCATCCGTCCATCTCGTTCTTCTTATGTGTGTTTCGATTATTATTTTGAGGAAAGAACGAAGCAAAAGGTCGATCACTAAAGGTAATGAAGAATTCTCCAGATTGTCGGAGCTGTTTCTTCGATTCTCTTGAGTGGCGTCCATGGTATCGTTTCGCCTCGCCCTCGTGCCTCGCGCGGAACGCGCGGGCACGCGTAAACGGCAACTATGTATAGAACGTAAGGTCATTTCGATTTCGTTCGTCGGTGGTCCAGAACGAGGATAGCCTTCTCCTCGTCCGCTCCCTCTCTTACTCATCATCTCATTTCTAAAGGTTGTTTTAGAAACGAGCTTGCGAGCTCCAGGATGAATATCTCGGCACTGTACCCCGCGTGCTTTCAAGCCGCGCCACTATCGGCCTTGTTAATCCAAAGATCAAAAAGGAAATGCAGAGGTGGCTCGCGTGCATCTCGGGTTGCATAAGCTCAGGCGGGGAAATTGTAGTCCGGAAAAGGTTTCCGCAGGCGCCACCGATTTTTCTTTTTCTTTTTTTTTCTGAATAATCTTGAAGTTTTCTTTCAACTCTAGTGATTAAAGAATCTCGATTGGAACATTGTCCTTAAATCATCGACGTCCTGAAAATTCAAATTAAAACCAAGATTGGAACGGATGCTTGGAAAGTTGTAATCCAAATATTGATCTTCATTTGTTCATGTTCCGAAAATTCAAGTTGAATCCAAGGTGAAGGTTTCTTCCAACTCTACTAATTAGATAATTTCAATTGGAGCATTGTCCTTAAATCATCAACGTCTCGAAAATTCAAATCAAAACCATGCATGCTTGGAAATTCGTAATTAAGGAGTCTTAATTCAAACATTGATTCTCGTTTATCCATGTTCCAAAAAATTCGAGTCGAACACGAATCCAAATCTTTCTTCCAACTCTACTAATTAGACAATTTCAATTGGAGCGTTGTCCTTAAATCATCAACGTCTCGAAAATTCAAATCAAAACCATGGATGCTTGGAAAATCATAATTAAGTAGTCTTGCTTCAGACATTGATCCTCGTTTATCCATGTTCCAAAAAATTCGAGTTGAACCCAAGTTCAAAGCTTTCATCCAACTCTACTAATTAAACAATCTCAATTGGAGCATTGTCCTTAAACCATCAACGTCCCGAATATTCAAATCAAATCCACGGATGCTTGGAAATTCGTAATTAAGCAATCTTAATTCAAACATTGATTTTCGTTTATCCATGTTCCAAAAAATTCAAGTCGAACCCGAATCCAAAGCTTTCATCCAACTCCTCCATTTGAACAATCTCAATTGGAGCATTGTCCTTAAATCATTAACGTCTCGAAAATTCAAATCAACACCATGCATGCTTGGAAATTCGTAATTAAGGAGTCTTAATTCAAACATTGATCCCCGTTTATCCATGTTCCAAAAAAAATCCTACTCGAGCCCAAGTTCGAAGGCAATCGAAACGAAGCGCGTAACTTTCGAAGGCAACGAACCGAAGGGAAAGCTCGAGGGGGTCGGCGCGTTCATTTCCGCTTGCGATAGCATTGGAAAAAGCGAGAAAAGCGTGCTCTTCTTCCCTGGTGCGCTCTGCAGAGAAGGGGACGAGGACCAATACGGGCCAACGACGCGCTATGAATAGAACATCGGCGTCGGGATGATTTGCAAGTGCGCGAGAAGGTGCCGAGCGGACCGGCGAGCAAATAAATGACAAAGAGACCGACCGAGAGGCACGACAAAGACGCGCTTTGTCGTAGTCGTCGTTGTCCAAGTCGCCGAAGAGTCGATGACTCTGTGTCGCGGACCATAGAGAAGGCAGAAGCGCCCTGATGAAAACTTCCGCGAAATTTCCTCTCGAAGGAAGCTAGGACCCTCATTTCCTCGGGACGATTGCTCCATTTCCTATGCGCTCGATAATATTTCACCTGCACTCCCACTCAATTGACTGGCTCGAAGGGCCTTACTTTCTCGTTGCTGGTAAACGATTTTGGAATATTCTTCAAGGAGAAACATGCTAGGTCGAGAAGTTTACAGAATTCTTTTGAAGAATTTATTACAACGAGTTTTTCTTCTGTTCTTTTTTATTAATGTGCTTCGGAATATAATAAATGTGAGAGATTTTTTGGGGAGTTTTCGTTTTGTTTTTGAGTATTCTCGTGAATTTCTTGTTCGAAGAGTCTGTTCGAAGGGCCTCAGTTTCTTGCAGCTGGTAAACGATGTTGGGATATTCTTCAGGAGAAATATGCTAGGTCGTGAGGTTTATAGAATTCTTCTGAAGAATTTATTACAACGAGTTTTTCTTCTGTTTTTTTTTTATTAATGTGCATTGGAATATAATAAATGTGAGAGGTTTTTTGAGGGGTTTTTCGTTTTATTTTTGAGTATTCTCGTGAATTTCTTGTTTGAAGGGCCTGTTCGAAGGGCTTTAGTTTCTCGTTGCCGGTAAACGATTTTGGAATATTCTTCAAGGAGAAACATGCTAGGTCGAGAAGTTTACAGAATTCTTTTGAAGAATTTATTACAACGAGTTTTTCTTCTGTTCTTTTTTATTAATGTGCATTGGAATATAATAGATGTAAGAGATTTTTTGGGGGGTTTTTCGTTTTATTTTTGAGTATTCTCGTGAATTTCTTGTTCGAAGGGTCTGTTTGAAGGGCCTTAGTTTCTTGTTGCTGGTAAACGATTTTGGAATATTCTTCAGGAGAAATATGCTAGGTCGAGAAGTTTACAGAATTCTTTTGATGAATTTATTACAACGAGTTTTTCTTCTGTTCTTTTTTATTAATGTGCATTGGAATATAATATATGTGAGAGATTTTTTGAGGGGTTTTTCGTTTTATTTTTGAGTATCCTCTTGATTTTTCTGTTACAAAGGTTTGAAGGGCCTTATATTCTTGTCACTGGTAAACGATTTTGGAATATTCTCGAGGAGACATATGCTAGATCGTGACGTTCGCAAAATTCTTCTGAAGAAAAGTTCACTGGAATAATACGCATATACGATAGATGAGACATTCTTTCTGGTTCTTTTCGTTTCACTCTTGAATATCCTCGTGATTTCCTTGTCCCAACATGTGTCCCGACGAGCATAACATTCTTGTCCCTAGTAAACGACCTAGGAATATCCTCGAATAGAAACATTCTAGGTTGTGACGAGAACAACAAATTGAAAAAAAAAAAAAATTTGTATAAATGCTCATTGGAATAATGCGTAACACAACAAAGGAGACTTCTTCTTTCTGCTTCTTCTCGTCTCACTTCTGGATTATCCATACGATTTTCCCGTCGAGTCGTAACTTCATCCCGGAACTGGCAATTCCAATGAAAATTTGTCATTCGGGTGGGACGAGATGCGACCGCGCACGAGGAGATCAACGGCCTCGTTCGAATTCCTCAACGACTTCGTGCCATGCCAGTACGATCTCCCCGCGTAAATAACACGTGTTCCTCGGGTGCCCAAAGGCGATACCATAAATCACGATCGCCGAGAGGGAAAGTGGAGCGAGTGCGGCTCGATCGGCGCGCTGTGTTCTCGAAAATTGCGTCGCGGTTCGGCTTTTGCACCGATTGCAAGAGCAGTAGACAGTCGGTCCGGTGCATTGGACGTGTCGTGTTTTCGCCTCTCGCGCCATTGTAAATTATAAATCTAGAGTCGATCGTACCGAGCAGTGGTTCTTAACCCTTTCAAAGTCACTGGAACACTATCGATAAGAAGGATAATTTGGAGAACACCAAAATTGTTAAGATTGGATTAAGATCAGATTTTCAGATGGTGGTTCGATCGTTCATATTCTGGTATTTTTGTGCGCGCTGCATGTTTGTTGACTATGTATCTTAATACTTTTGATTAGGAGGATAATTTGGAGAACATCAAAGTTGTTAAGATTGGATTAAATCAGATTTTTAAATGGTGGTTCGATTGTTCAAATTCTGGTATTTTTGGGCGCGCTGCATATTTACTAATTATGTACTCTAACACTTTTGATTAGACGGATAGTTTGGAGAGCATCAAAGTTGTTAAGAGTAGATTAAGATCAGATTTTTAGATGGTGGTTCGATCGTTCATATTCTGGTATTTTTGTGCGCGCTGCATGTTTGCTGACTATGTGTCTTAATACTTTTGATTAGAACGATAATTTGGAGAACATCAAAATTATTAAGATTGGATTAAGATCAGATTTTTAGATGATGATTCATCCTGGATTTTTTGTATACTTACTTACTAGATATAATGTACATTGACGCTTTCATAATTTCATGGAACATTTGTAACAAGTCCACGGAACACTGGTTAAGAACCACTGGCTTAGAGAATCGGTGCGTTACACCTGGTACAGAATAATTCAGACAACCGAAGCCTCATGCAACGTTCCTCGTTTCATCGAAGCAGAATTCTCGCAATACCACAACTCGTGTAGTTTTGTTGACAGAGCAGGGTGTGGAAAGTGTTACATCAGAATTTGCCTCAGTTTCTCTGCTTCACCAATCCAGAAACATTGAATTTCGGACAATCTCAAAGAATTCGGGTTGTCTCGATTTTTCCAGAGACGATGGCGAACCCCTCAGCGGGAGACACCGTCAAACCGACCAATTCGAACAAATCAACGACCAATGGGAACCTCTTGACTGCGGACGTGGATGATGAATTCACGCGTTCTCCGTGCACGAGTCAGAAAAGACGATCCGAGGCGTGGATCGTGGACACGGAGAATAAATTCACGCGTTCTCCATGCACGAGTCAGAAAAGACGATCCGAGGCGTGGATCGTGGACACGGAGAATAAATTCACGCGTTCTCCATGCACGAGTCAGAAAAGACGATCAGAGGCATGGATCGTGGACGTGGAGAATAAATGCACGCGTTCTTCGTCCACGAGTCAGAAAAAACGATCAGACGCGTGGATTGTGGACGTGCAGGATAAATTCACGCGTTCTTCGTGCACGCGTAGAAAGAGACGATCCGACGCGTCGTCCGCGAATAGGGAGGTTCCCGAGAAGACCCAACGACGTGACGAACCACCCCAGGACGAAACCGACGTTCTTGCAAGGGACTCCTGCCCGTTGTATTCCGAGGATAGAGAACACGAAGCTACCGAGGAAATTCGAGCAACTGGCGGAGTCGAGGATACTTGCGGCGCTGGGACCGGAACCGGAAGAGGGTGAGTCTTGAGATGCTTAATACACTGAGAGAAAAGTATATGATATATCTAATTATAATGGCATAGTAACAAAATTATAGTTGAAAATATCATATTTATGGTAAATGTTACCATAATGTCGGTAATGATTACGATAAAGGCATAGTATAACCAATTATATTATGCTTTTACCCAAAATTATGGTTATTTCATCTAAAAATATAGTATAGATGAAAATACATATTGGTAAGAAAAGTAATGATTTTATATAGTTAATATTACCAGAATATTTCATGCATAGTGATCTATATTCACATATGTGCCGGTGATTGTGAAAGTGGTCTAACAAGGAAACGGCACGAGGTGTCCCGCTCGGATTTCAATGCCGTTGAAATATGTTGTAATCTAGATCAAAATAAGGGACACGTTTTTTTTTATACGTGCCCAATCGCACTTTTAGGGGGTGAAACACCCCTTTGAAAAAAATCGGTTTTCTTCTTTCGGACCAAATACTGTGAAATCTATACGAGATAGAAAAAAATGTTTTAGACGAAAGTTGAACAGTTTCAAAAGTACTCAATAATAGTTTGATCGGTTGTTTAAAAAATATTAAAATTTTCGATATACCCCTCCCCCCCTCATAATTATTTTGCAATTGCAGAATTTTGTTTTGACCAAGCGAAAGGATATTTTATTCTGAATTCAACCATATATAATAATGTTACTTTCCGAGATACGGACTTTTCGAAAATTAGACACAAATGCCCGCGTATACCGGTAACGCGCTATGCGCAGCGCTTATCTCACTCGAGATGCATACAATATGAGTCTTCAATCGTGAAAGCCGAGAATGTGCCATCCGTACTTTCGTCTTTTCTTCTTTCGATTTTATCGTGATCTAATAACAGATTAATAACAAGCTTGGCTTGTGTCACAGTTGTTGCGTGCGATATTTCGAGTGTTGGAAAGCATCTAGATTTTTGCAATGCAAGTCGGTGATATTTATTAATGTTTAGTTTCCATTTGACTTATTGACTCTATGCCAATGTTCCACTAATACTGAAAATCTGCGGAATATACTAGCACGCTTTCATTATCGTATTATTAATTCGCGTTTGTGTATTTCTTTTAAATGTGTTTATATAATGCCTGCTCTATTAGCCAAGTGACAAAGAAAAGAATTTGTTTTTGAAAGAAAAATATTAATATTAATTAAGACATAATATTGTATCGCGCAAAGTTACAAAATTTGTTACAAAAAAATCTTTAATATCAAAGGAAAAGCAGGAAACGGAAAGCAATAGATTTGTTGAAGATGTTAAGTATCATATTCAGTCTTTTGGACTTGAAAATATTTACAATTCTGACCAAAGCGGATTCCAACTGGAATTACATACTGGTCGTTCTTTGACGGTAGAAGGTACAAAAAACGTTGAGTGCGTAGTACAATCCACATCAGCAATAACACATAGTTACACCATACAGTCGACAATTTCAGCCGATGGTCGATTATTATCACCTCTCTTTATTGTTTTAAAAGAACCTACTGGAACATTTGGCCCTAGAGTAGGAGAAACAATGTTTAGGGAAAATAACATTTTTGCTATGGCATCAAAATCAGGAAAACTAACGTCGTATCATTTTGAAGTTTGGTTGAGAGATGTGTATTTTCCAAGTGTTGGTCCTAAATCAGTTTTGTTGTTGGATTCGTGGACTGGTCATTGTGCGAATATAATTGCACGAACTAGACCAGATTCTATGGAAAATATAGTTCTATGGAAAGTATAATAAGATTAGGTAGGTTAGGATTAGGTAGGTTAGGATTAGGTAGGTTAGGTTAGGTTAGGATTAGGTTAGGGTTAGGGTTAGGTGGTTAGGATTAGGTTAGGGTTAGGTTAGGGGGTTGGATTAGGTTAGGGTTAGGGTTAGGTGGTTAGGGTTAGGATTAGGGCTCCAACCTAACCTACCCTAACCTAATCCTAACCTAACCTAATCCTAGCCCTAACCCTAACCTAACCCTAATCTAAACACCTAATTACCTAATCCTAACACCCTAATCCTAATCAATCTCCATTTGAATATATAAGATAAAAGCTCCATATTTGAGTAATTACGAAAGAAAACTCAAATGTGGATACTCGAGCACTTATTGTAAGTCAGAAAAGTTTGGTTCGCAAATCATTCCGTATTTCAATCGTACAGGTGACAATAACGCTACGTAACTAGAAAAATTCATTTTTCGAAATTATTGACTTAGACCACTGTCACAATCACCGGCGCATATCACATTTTACTATGCATATGGTAACAAGAACAAAGGTAACAGTTAATGATATAACCATTTGTATAAATCGTTCATTCTACTATATTTCGTATGATTAAATGAACTATAAAAATATGTTTGGCGTCAAATTTAACAATGAAACATAGTGAGATTATAGTAAACCCAACCATTTTTTTCTCTCAGTGTACTAAATAAACCAGCAAATCCAAGGATTCGAAAGATGTAAAAAACTCTCGATGTAAAAAAAGATCGTCCTTCTTTATCATCACCTAAACGATCGTCCTTGGAAATCAAAGCTACACTGAGAGAAAAGTATATGATATATCTAACTATAATGGCATAGTAACAAAATGATGGTGGAAATATCATATTTATGGTAAGTGTTACCATAATGTCGGTAATAATTATGATAGAGGCGTAGTATAACCAACTATATTATTTTTTTACCCAAAATTATGGTTATTCCATCTAAAAATATAGTATGGTTGAAAATGTATAACGGTAAGAAAAGTAACGATTTTATATAGTTAATATTACCAGAATATTTCATGCATAGTGATTGAACTGACTGTATTCAGATATCACATTTTACTATACATATGGTAACAAGAACAAAGATAATAGATAATGACATAACCATTTGTATAAATCGTTTATTCTATCATATTTTCTATGGTTAAGTGAACTATAAAAATATGTTTGACGCCAAATTGAACTATAAAATATAGTGTGATTATAGTAAACCCAACAATTTTTTTCTCTCAGTGTACTTGAATTATGGAATCTTCTTTTCCAGTTGGAAATTTCTGGTGTTGATTAGTCATTTAGATAGGCCTGTGCTAGTTTTAATGGTAATAAATGTTTAAAGAACTCTAGAAGTGTCTAATCTTGATTTTCTACAGCAGGTTTACATTAAAATATAGATATCTATAGTTCCATTATTACAAAGGTTACTGGATGCAAAATGTACAATGCATCTTTGCTCAAATTCACAACGTAACACTTTGACAGCCACAATGGTCATATGTGATCTTCAGAAAAGTAATTAAAAAAATTATTATACTAATCTCAATTTACAGCACTTTAGAAGGTCACATGTTAACAGAAAAAAAGCACAAACAAATGCAAAGTGTGCCACCACGATGGTCATATGTGACCTCCAGAAAAGTGATTAAAAAATTATTATACTAATCTCAATTTACAGCACTTTAAAAGATCATATGTTAACAGAAAAAAGAAATGCAAAGTGTGGTGCCATGGGCCATCCGTGGAAAATCAGCGTGGCAGTGAAAGTGTTAATTAGGATCGAAATTATCGACTGTGAAGTTTTTTTTCGATAAAGACACTTGTCGGACATCAGTAAGCGACTCGATATGCTAAACAGTAGTTAAAGGGTAGATTCTTCGAGAACTAACCACAGTTAATGTCGCTCTAAATCTCACTCTATTTTATCATTAAATCTGCCGGTATTTTATTAAATTAGGGAAACCTATTATTTAATTTAATTTTCCACGATATGATTAACCTTTTCACTACGAAAGGCGTAAATATACGCTCTCTGCAATTGTTTACTATAACCTTTCCTGTTTTACCAATCGATTCAATTTATTTGCAATGATTATCTTTTTAAACCTTGAGAACAGTATCAATTCTTCGGGTACTGTTTTGGTCAGTAGTCAATGAAGAATCAGTCACAGCGACGAACTTGTGTCTGTATCGATGATTTGCTCCGAAAATGCACCGGAGTGAAAGGGTTAACCATGCTTTTCTTCTACACATATTGTCGTTCATAATTCACTATCAATAATTCATCAACGTTCACTTTAAACATAAACATTCGAGTGCATCGTCCCACGAAGCAGATCCTCGTCAAAGCTTCCCACCTTTTCGCATGCTCGTGATTCGGATCTACTTCCGTCACCTTGTTTTATCTTTTCCACCTGGTCTCGTCTTAGCGCGCGATCATCGGAGGCACGCGATCACGAGAAGAATGATGGTGCGCGCGAAAACGAATTCTACGACGACGAGTCCTCCTCACGAGCGGCTACGAAAAAGAGAAGGAGACAGCAGGAACAATTCCAAGCGTCGGTGCACCATCAGCACCATCAGCAGAACACGACGCCTTTGCAAAGTGAGGAGACCAATTCGACGCGTCGTGCCGCTGCGAGCAACGCGCGCCGAGACGAGGCCACCAGGCTCAGAAAGACGATACAGTGGCTCGAGGAAGGTGCACGTAGACTGCGCGAGGACCTTGCCAGCGCGAGGACCGAGTTGCACGAGGAGAGGAGGGCTGGAAAAATCGCGAGGAGGGAGATCGACGCGGCCATCAGAGAAGCGAGAACGGCAGAGGCTGCCAAGTATCAGCTGATTATTGCTGATCTCAAGACGAGGTGAGTGCTGGGTTAGGAAGTCTATGTACAGTTTGGAAGAGTCGTTTCGAAGGTCGTTAGAATTATTACGAGAGGATTTTTCTTTTGTTTTTGATATGTTGAGCTTGATGTTTCTTATATTTGAGGGATAGTTGCAGTGGTTGATTAGAAATTATCAGAATGGGGATTTGGATGTTTAATTAATGGTTTAGATAGTTTGGTGACTGATTAGAAATTATCAGAATGGAGATTTGGATGTTTAATTAATGGTTTAGATAGTTAAAGGCACATGCACGTGTTAATAACTAATATTTGATTGATGATTTTAGTGACTGATTAGAAATTATTAGAATGGGGATTTGGATGTTTAATTAACGGTTTAGATAGTTAAATGAATATGCACTGAAATGCAAGGTGACTCTGGGATGAATTTGTTGAAGATACATGCACATGTTAATAACCTATGTTTGAGTGATGGTTTTAGTGAATGATTAGAAATTATTAGAATGGGGATTTGGATGTTTAATTAATGGTTTAGATAGTTAAATAAATATGCATTGAAATGCAAGGTGATTGGAGGATGAATTTGTTAAAGACACGTACACGTGTTAGTAACCAATATTTGAGTGATGGTTTAGTGAATGATTAGAAATTATTAGATTGGGGATTTGGATGTTTAATTCATGATTTAGATAGTTAAATGAATATGCACTGAAATGCAAGGTTATTGGAGGAGGAATTTGTTAAAGACACATGATAATAACCAATATTTAAGTGATGGCTTTAGTGACTGATTAGAAATTACTAAAATAGGTATTTAGAAGTTTAATTAACCTTTTAGATAGTTAACTGAACATTCACCAAAATACAATCAGACTCTAGAACAACCGTGTTAAAGACCCATACACCTGTTAATAACACAATAACAAAATCGATCGTTCCAACAAAATTACCAGGTTTCTCCAAAACACTTTCCTTCGAATCTTCTTTAATTTTGCTAAACAACAAACTTCAAATAGCGCGTATAAAATAGTTCTCCGTTCTCGAAAACTATTCAAATAATTTCTCTCCACCTCTCCTCCCTTTAGGTTGAATTCTATCAGAAAATTCTCTCTTCTCTCCAACTCTCAAATAATCCACACGGAAGTTTCCACGCGCTTATTATGAATCCGGATAATTTCGTAGAAGTTTGCTCGGTTCATTGTGTGTTCTCGTAATTCCACAGAATCCGCGTACCTAATTTATAATCCTATATCGTAATAGCTTCACAAAGCCTGAACTTCGGCCATTATTTACCGGAGGGCGTGGCAAACTCGGACCGATAACTATATTGCATAATATCTGGATCAGGCCTCCGTGAAATTATCCTCGAGCCTTTGGGAAAACGTGCGAACCACACGACGTGTATTTCAACGTTTCCTTTTTTCTTGACCTTTTGTTTTAGGTTATCTCGCTTCACGGCAAGTGACGCTACTTGCAGGACACCTTCACCCTCGGCCTCGTCGAGGATGGAATTGATGAAGGAGGAGAATCACAGGCGCGAGGTGTCCACGATGAAAAAGCGCCTCGAGGAGGCCGACAAAACGATACGGAGACTCAAGTGGGATTCGTTGAATCTACAGGCGAAGACCACCTGCAGGGCCGGTGGGACGTCCTGCGTGGAGGTTCGCCGTCTCGAGACGGAAGTACGAAATGTTCGCGCGAGCAACGAGAAACTCGAAGAAAAATTACGAGTGAGTGAGATCTATCTCCTACGATTCCGTTTGGAAAAGTTTCAGTGGATGGGTTCACGGATTGATTTCTCTTTGGAAAGTTTTCTACTCTGGGTTATTATTGCTCTGGGTGTTTCTTTTGGGTTCTTCTTTGTCGGATGAGAGGATCGAATTCGTGGGTAAATTAAGACCTACCAGCCGATTTTAGTTTTGCCAAGAGGATCGATACTCGAAGTGAATCTATTTTCAGTTCTACGGAAAATCGATCCGTGACACCATCACAGAGTTCCTGGTGTAGAGAGGATGAAAAAGTGCGTGTAATGTGTAGAAAATGTTGGAAAGTGTTTGTTCATCGTCGGACTGTTTGATCAAGCTGTTTCGGTGATCCGTGTTGTAGAAATTCAATTCGTTAGACTCTGTTAGTCCTACGATTCCATTTAGAAAGGTCCAATGGACGAGTTAAATTTGTTTCTTCCTTGTTAGCTGAGACGATCAAATTCGCAGATAAATTAAGACCCACGACCCGGTTTCAGTTTTGCCACGAGGATCGATACTCGGAGTGAACCTATTTTCAGTTCTACGGAAAATCGACTCGTAACGCCATCACAGAGTTCCGGTGAAGAGACGATGAAAAAGTGTGTGCAACGCGTAGAAAATGCTGGAAAGTGTTTGCCGATCGTCGGACTGTTTGATCAAGCGGTTTCGATGATCCGTGTTGTAGAAATTTAATTCGTTAGATTCTGTTAGTCCTACGATTTCATTTAGAAAAGTCCAGTAAACGAGTCAGATTTTTTTCTTCTTCTTCTTTGTTAGACGACACGATCGAATTCGCAAACAAATTAAGATCTACGACCCGATTTCAGTTTTGCCACGAGGATCGATACTCGAAGTGAATCTATTTTCAGTTCTACGGAAAATCGACTCGTAACACCATCACAGAGTTCCGGTGAAGAGACGATGAAAAAGTGTGTGCAACGCGTAGAAAATGTTGCATAGTGTTTGCCGATCGTCGGACTGTTTGATCAAGCTGTTTCGGTGATCCGTGTTGTAGAAATTTAATTCGTTAGATTCTGTTATTCCTACGATTCCATTTTGAAAAGTCCACTGAACGAGTCAGATTTTTTTCTTCTTCTTCTTTATCAGACGAGACGATCGGATTCGCAGATAAATAAAAACCCACGACCCGATTACAGTTTTGCCACGAGGATCGATACTCGAAGTGAATCTATTTTCAGTTCTACGGAAAATCGACTCGTAAGACCATCACAGAGTTGTGGTGAAGAGACGATGAAAAAGTGTGTGCAACGGGCAGAAAATGCTGGATAGTGTTTGCCGAACGTCGGACTGTCTAATCAAGCTGTTTCGATGATCCGCTCGTTAGACTCTGTTAGTCCTACCATTCCATTTAGAAAAGTCCAGTGGACGGGTCACGCGATTAATTTCTCATTAGAGAGTTCTACTCTGGATTATTATTTCTCTAGGTGTTTCTTTTTTGGTTCTTCTATCAGACGAGACGATCGGATTCGCAGATAAATAAAGACCCACGACCCGACTTCAGTTTTGCCATGAGGATCGATACTCGAAGTGAATCTATTTTCAGTTCTACGGAAAATCGACTCGTAACACCATCACAGAGTTCCGGTGAACAGACGATGAAAAAGTGTGTGCAACGCGTAGAAAATGTTGGATAGTGTTTGCCGATCGTCGGACTGTTTGATCAAGTTGTTTCGGCGATCCGTGTTGTAGAAATTTAATTCGTTAGATTCTGTTAGTCCTACGATTCCATTTTGAAAAGTCCACTGAACGAGTCAGATTTTTTTCTTCTTCTTCTTTATCAGACTAGACGATCGGATTCGCAGATAAATAAAAACCCACGACCCGATTACAGTTTTGCCACGAGGATCGATACTCGAAGTGAATCTATTTTCAGTTCTACGGAAAATCGACTCGTAAGACCATCACTGAGTTGCGGTGAAGAGACGATGAAAAAGTGTGTGCAACGGGCAGAAAATGCTGGATAGTGTTTGCCGAACGTCGGACTGTCTAATCAAGCTGTTTCGATGATCCGCTCGTTAGACTCTGTTAGTCCTACCATTCCATTTAGAAAAGTCCAGTGGACGGGTCACGCGATTAATTTCTCATTAGAGAGTTCTACTCTGGATTATTATTTCTCTAGGTGTTTCTTTTTTGGTTCTTCTATCAGACGAGACGATCGGATTCGCAGATAAATAAAGACCCACGACCCGACTTCAGTTTTGCCATGAGGATCGATACTCGAAGTGAATCTATTTTCAGTTCTACGGAAAATCGACCCGTGACGCCATCACGGAGTTCCGGTGAAGAGACGATGAAAAAGTGTGTGCAACGCGTAGAAAATGCTGGATAGTGTTTGCCGATCGTCGGACTGTTTGATCAAGCCGTTTCGATGAGCCGTGTTGTAGAAATTCAATTCGTTAGACTCTGTTAGTCCTACGATTCCATTTAGAAAGGTCCAATGGACGAGTTAAATTTGTTTCTTCCTTGTTAGACGAGACGATCGAATTCGCAGATAAATTAAGACCCACGACCCGATTTCAGTTTTTATCAAGAGGATCGATACTCGAAGTGAATCTATTTTCAGTTCTACGGAAAATCGACCCGTGACGCCATCACGGAGTCCCTGTTGTAAGGAGGATGAAAAAGTGCGTGCAACGCGTAGAAAACGCTGGAAAGTGTTTGCCGATCGTCGGACTGTTTGGTCAAGCCGTTTCGATGATCCGCGTCGTAGAGACTCTCACTCGTTAGACTCTGTTAGTCCTACGCTCTTCAATATTTGCGCCTCATTTGAGCTCGTCGCTTCTCTCGTCCTCAGGTCGCCACCGACGCCGAGAAAGCTCGCGCGAGCGAGCTCAGGGCTCAACATGAGAATCACGAGGCGGAGCTTTCCAGATTGCGAAAGTCCTTTCGCAGCGAGACCATTAAAATGGTGAGTGGTACATTTTTATTTTCCACACGAGAGAGAGAGAGAGAGAGAGAGAGAGAGAAACAGACAGAGAGACAGACAGACGGAGAGACAGACAGACAGAGAGACAGACAGACAGAGAGATAGACAGAGAGACAGCGAGACAGGCAGGCAGAGAGACAGAGAGACAGAGAGAGAAAGAGAGAAAGAGACAGAGAGACAGAGAAACAGAGGGACAAAGAGGGAGAGAGAAGAGAAAGAGAGAGAGAAAGTGCACGAGTCCTCTTGAGCGATGGACAAAGATTAAAAGTGTGCAAAATGATTCTTAACGTTTTGAGTGCCACGTTGATTTTCTATATTTTGCCCGTGGTATCACACTTTGCATTTTTTTTGTTAATACATGATCTTTCAATTTCTGTAAATTGTGGTTGGTACAATCATTTTTTGAATGGTTTTTCTGGAGGTCACCGATGCCACAGGAAAAATCGTGGCCAGTCACATATGACCACCATGACAATCAAAGTGTTAACCAGTGTTCCTCGGACTTTTTACAATTATTCCACGAAATTATGAAAGCGTCAATATACATTATACCTAGTTAGTAAATACGCAGTAAGCACAAAAATTCTATAATCTGGAATTTTGTCTTATACCAACATCTAAAAGTATCATCTCAATCCTTTTAATAATTCTCATCTTCCGCACATTATCCTTTTAATCAAAAGTGCTCTATGACTTCAAAACTATTAAGAACCACTGATATAAAGGGCAAACAATAACACTGACTCTTCCTAACAATCTTTTCTACTCACCGTTTCTACTTTTTATCAATTTCAACATTTTTTCTCTCAACAATCACCACACGTCTCTTCTTACAATCTTATTCATCTTTACTGCACCTTGCCCCAGCCGATTGTTTTTCCACAATCTGTCCTCGTTCTCGACTTCTTCTTCTCCAACGGAGAAAAAGGAGCTGTCGTCCGAGCAAACGTCAGGCTACGTTTTTCTCTCGTTTCTTCTTTCGTTTGCTTCACGTTCCAGCAGCAAATATCGTCACACCGGTGCTGGTGCAAGGTGCGAGGGATCTCCCCTATTCTCAGCAATCGATGATCGTGCTACCAGCTAATTAAGCGTCCCCGTGGATGCATAAAGATCGCGGGCGTCTCGAACGATGCAAATCCATGCGCCAATTAGCATCGGCCTCTCTCCATAATTCATTCGGTTCTACGCGACGCCGTTTTGCTTCCCGCCTCGCTCCATTATTCCGCTCGTGGACTCGCTTTCGTCCCCATTTACATGAATCAGAAGCGACTCTCCTCGCTCCCATATTCTCCACCCGTACTCCTAC
The DNA here is from genome assembly GCA_944319695.1 of Tiphia femorata. NCBI lineage: Eukaryota > Metazoa > Arthropoda > Insecta > Hymenoptera > Tiphiidae > Tiphia > Tiphia femorata. The sequence goes on from OX090899.1 coordinate 9,338,277, forward strand.
ACTTTCCTCGAGGCTCCTCTCGTAGTGGGAGCAGCAGAAAACAGGAAAGGATTGTGAGAAGAGAGAGAGAGAGAGAGAGAGAGAGAGAGAGAGAGAGAGAGGAAGAGAGAATGAAAAACGAAGGAATATAATTTCGTTTGTTGTGGGTAACGAGGGATAATGGAAGTGAGAGGAAAGGAATATATGTTGAAGTGATTTATTTATTAATGACGATGCATACAAGAAGTCTACTCCAAATTTGATTTAATTGTGAGTATGCAGGTATTTTGTTTAAAAGGCGCATTGTGGGGCGCGTGGTTGCATCGAATTCCATATTTTAGTTACCAGAGACAGGAAAAGAGAGAATGAGGGGAAGAACGAAGGAATATAATTTTGTTTGTGTGGAAGAGGGTAGGTAACAGTGAGAGGAAAGGAATATATGTTGAAGTAATTTATTTATTAATGGCAATGCATACAAGAAGTCTGCTCCACATTTTATTTAATTGTGAGTGTGCAGGTCTCTTGCTTAAAAATCGCTTTGTGGGGCGCGTGGTGGAATCGAATTCCACATTTTAGCCAACAGAGAGAGAGAGAGACAATGAATGGAAGAACGAAAGAATATAATTTCGTTTTTTGTGGCTAATACGGAATAATATAAGAATAGGTAGCAACGAGAAAAAAAGAAATATATATTGAAATGACCTCTTTATTAATGACAATACATAAAAGAAGCCCGCTCCAAATTTGATTCAATTATAAGTGCGCAGGTCTCTCGCTTAAAAGCCAATAGAGAGAGAAAGAGCGAGGAGCACGAGATCGACAGGAATTTCCGGAGCATGCGAAAATGCCTCGGAGTCGCGTCAAGGGTGCTTATTAAAAAATTGGGCCCCCGAGCGCTCGTTCCTCGTGCTATTCGAACATCTCGAAAAATTATTGTCCAGTCTCTCCTCGAGCAAAGAACCCAAGAGCTTGGACGAAACTTTATCACTATAGGCACGTGGAAATGGTGGTCGCGCGCCACGCCATCGTCCCGAGTATCGTTCGACCGTGTAATTACCCGAAATGGGCATCATCTTCCCACGCTATTTTTAGAACACGCGAGCACACACGCAAAAGCACGAAATTTCGTTGAATTATCGAGCTTCTCTCTGTTTTTATTATAATATCATAAATTCTTTCAATCTTTCATTCCTCTTGTTGTTTCTCCTTCTTCGGTATCCAATGATACATGGGTTCTGTTTTTAATGAAGCTTACTCCAATTCAACTGTGTGCTTCGTCAACATGAAATTGCATTCGAGTAGAACGTGTCGAGGAAACCGTATTCTAACCACGCGAGCACACACGTTCAATTATCGAGCTTCTCTCTGTTTTTATTATAAATAATCATAAATTCTTCAATAATGCATTCCTCTTCTTCTTTCTCCTCTTTCGATATTCAATCGATGGTCCATGGGTTCTCTCTCTTTTTATTATAACATCATAAATTCTTTAAATCTTTCATTCCTCTTCCTCTTTCTCCTTCTTCGATATCAAATGGTCCATGTGTACTCTCTTTAATGAACCTTATTCCAACTTAACCGTGCACTTTGTCAACATGAAATTGCATTCGAATTGAACGTCTCGAGGAAATCATATTCTAACCACGTGAGCACACACGTTCAATTATTGAGCTTCTCTCTCTTTTTATTATAATATCATAAATTCTTTCAATAATTCATTCTTCTTCTTTCTCCTCCTTCGACATCCAATGGTCTATGGATTCTCTCTTTAACACGTCGATCGTCACGTCACCCATATGTGGGTGACGGTTTCAATACTCGATTATAAATGATTAGAATAGGTATTTGGAAGTATAATTAACGCTTTAGATGTTTAACTAAACAGTCACCGAAAAATTCAAGGTGACGCGGCGTTCAACGTGTTAATGAAGCTTACTCGAACTAAACCGTGCGCTCCGTCAACATGAAATTGCATTCGAATTGAACGTCTCGAGGAAACCGTATCCTAACCACGCGAGCACACACGCAAAAACACGAAACTTTCTTTCAATTATCGAGCTTCTCTCTGCTTTTAGTAAAATATCATAAATTCTTTCAATAATTCATTCCTCTTCTTCGTTCTCCTCCTTCGATATCCAATCGATGGTCCATGGGTTCTCCCTCTTTTTATTATAACATCATAAATTCTTTCAATAGTTCATTCTTCTCCTTCGATATCCAATGGTCCATGGATTCTCTCTCTCTCTCTCTCTCTCTCTCTCTCTCTCTCTCTCTCTCTCTCTAATGAAGCTTACTCCAACTAAACCGTGCGCTCCGTCAACATGAAATTGCATTCGAGTTGAACGTCCCGAGGAAACGGTCCGGAAGTTCTTTCAGGCACAACAGAGTACGATCATTCTATTTATTTATCCTCGTAGCTTCTCCCAGTCTCTCTCCTCGCCTCTCCGATCCGTTACGCGGAAAACCTATTTAAGCTTCCCACTTCCTCGCGACGTGCACTTCTCCTCGTCGTTTCTTCCACTCCCTCTCTCATCGGTGCAGGAACCGAGAAGAGGATCGACTCTACCGCATTGTCGACTCTGCCATGCCAATCGCACCTTCATTCCTGGCACCGTTCCAAGCGTCGAGGATTCGCGGCGCGTCCCACGGGCACACGATTCGTCGTGCGAGTTCTTCGTGACGAGACGCTCGCACTCGATTCTGTTTCAACCCCTTGGATTTCTTTTTTTTTGACTTCTTCCGTCCTTCCTGATATTTTTTTCTTTTTTTTTTTTTTGAGAGAGAGAGAGAGCATGCGGAAGTACTTCCACGATTGTTCGAAGATCACCGACTTGTTGGGAAAAAGACAAATGGCGATTCAGGACAAAAATTTTGGAATGTGAGAACTTGTGGACAAGTGAAGGGAAAAATATGAATGAGAAATTTCTTTTTATTAGGAAAGGAATTTTTGAAACCGATTCTAGGATTTTTGCTTCTTGTTAAAGAAGGAAGAACGTGAATGAGAAATTATTTTTGATTGGGAAAAGAATTTTTGATAATGGTTCTAGGGTTTTTAGTTCTTCTTTGAAGGCTAAAGTTTGCTCGAGATCACCTCATTGAAGATAATTGGCGAATCAGGAAAAAAAAATTGGAATGTGACGAGAACTTGTGGACAAGTGGTATACGCTTGTTGAAGGGAAAAACATGAATGAGAAATTTGTTTTTATTAGGAAAGGAATTTTTGAAACCGATTCTAGGATTTTTGCTTCTTGTTAAAGAAGGAAGAACGTGAATGAGAAATTATTTTTGATTGGGAAAAGAATTTTTGATAATGGTTCTAGGGTTTTTGGTTCTTCTTTGAAGGCTAAAGTTTGCTCGAGATCACCTCATTGAAGATAATTGGCGAATCAGGAAAAAAAAATTGGAATGTGACGAGAACTAGTGGACAAGTGGTATACGCTTGTTGAAGGGAAAAACATGAATGAGAAATTTTTTTTTATTAGGAAAGGAATTTTTGAAACCGATTCTAGGATTTTTGCTTCTTGTTAAAGAAGGAAGAACGTGAATGAGAAATTATTTTTGACTGGGAAAAGAATATTTGATAATGGTTCTAGGGTTTTTGGTTCTTCTTTGAAGGCTAAAGTTTGCTCGAGATCACCTCATTGAAGATAAATGGCAATTGAGGAATCAAAATTTGGAATGCGAAGAGAATTTGTAAACAAGTGGTATACACTTGCTAAAGGAGGAAAGAATGTGACTGACAATGAGAAATTATTTTTAATCAGGAAAACATTTTTTTGAAACCGATTCTAGAATTTCTGCTTCTTCTTCTTTAAAGACCAAATCTTCTCAGTTAACGCTTACTCTTGCGAGAGTGCCTCTCAAGAAAAATCAGTGCGAGAGCGAAAGCTCTGTAACCTAATCCGCGTACAGCCAAACAATCTTGTGTTGCATTACAACGTCGACTTTCGATTTAGATCGATCCTATCTACGCCAAAGAGAAAAGGAGGACAAGGTCGTTACCCCGAGGATCTTACCCACGAACCTCTTAATTCAATTAAAACCTTTCAATTCTACAAACAAACAACGACACTCCTGAAAAATCCTTCGCTCTTACCTTTGACACGAGTGGAACAATCCCGTCACTACAAGAATCTAATCTGAAGAACCTAATCGGAATAAAATCGAGAGAGAACAATGTCAGTCGTGGCCGTTTCTCCTCGAGTGGCAAGGCTATCGGTGGCTCCGGATCTTATCGTTATCCACGCAGATGTCTGCCTACCACAACAATTACGCGCGCCTTTGCCACAAGTGCGTTCGAAAATTTCGATCATACCTCAGTCACCGTAATATCTTCACGGAAATTGGACGGGTTCTCGTGATCGTGCGAACAAACTAAGGAAAAAATCAAAGAATCGTATAATGAAAGAATCAAATAATCAAAGAATCAAATAATCAAATCCGTCTTTGTTAAGAACGCAGAAGAATCGAGAATCGATAATGTGGCTGTGCTTGTGATCGCGCGAACAAATTAAACAAAAATCAAAAAATTAAAGAATCAAAAAATCAAATCCGTCCTCGTTAAGAACACAGAAGAATCGAGAACGTGGCTGTGCTCGTGATCGCGCAAACGAACTAAACAAAATTCAAGAAATCAAAGATTCAAATAATCAAATCCGTTCTTATTAAAAACACCGAAGGATCGAGCATCGAGACCGCGTCTGTGCTCATGGCCACGCGAACGAACTAAACAAAATTCAAGAAATCAAAGAATCGAATAATCAAATGCGTCCTCGTTAAAATCACCGAAGAATCGATTCTCGAGAACGTGTCTGTGCTCGTGATCGCGCGAACAAACTAAACAAAAATCAAATAATCAAATCCGTTCTCGTTAAGAATACAGAAGAATCGAGAATTGATAATGTGGCTGTGCTTGTGATCGCGCGAAAAAACTAAACAAAAATCAAAAAAATCAAAGAATCAAAAAATCAAATCCGTCCTCGTTAAGAACACAGAAGAATCGAGAACGTGGCTGTGCTCGTGATCGCGCGAACAAATTAAACAAAATTCAAGAAATCAAAGAATCAAATAATCAAATCCATTCTCGTTAAAAACACCGAAGAATCGAGCATCGAGACCGCGTCTGTGCTCATGGCCACGCGAACGAACTAAAGAAAGTTCAAGAAATCAAAGAATCAAATAATCAAATCCGTTCTCATTAAAATCACCGAAGAATCGATTCTCGAGAACGTGGCTGTGCTCGTGATCGAGCCGCAGGCTCTCGCGAGGATATCGTCAGGTAGGTGAAGGGAAAGAGTACCCGGAGGGCTCGATTGGACATTCACGCGACTCGGGTGAGAGCTTTTCGAAAGCGGTAAGAAAGGGATCGGGAGGAGGAGAATCCATGGTCTATTCGCGGTTCTCTCCCTTCACCTTCTCCCTCTTTCTCTTCTTTCTCTTTCACTTGGATCAGCATGGACCAGCATCGAACAGTCTCCTGCTCGTTGGCCGCTCGCGCGATTTTTTCCTCCTGGCGACTTTCGCCACGCTCGAATGCGCCCCGAGATGGATGGACGCTTGACCTTCGACAAACCAACCTTCTCACGACATGGTCGACGATATTTTTGCAGATGGACCTGCTGCGGGCCAAGGACCGCGATATCGAGAAGCTCTCCACCAAGTTAACGAGACGCGCCGACGCCACCGTGAGGAAGTCTCGGAAGGCGTCGTCGTCGCCGAAGGAGGAGAACGACGACGTGGTGACGGTGAGTCTGTGAATTTTTTCTATCCATTCCACGTTGTGGATAAACCCTTCGTGGTTTATCTTGTTTCTATCGTTTTTAGGCACGACAGTAAAGACAGTGACTTATTCTTCTTTTCCCTGTGTTCATGAACTTCTGTATCCGACTCTTGTCCGATCTTAATTAAATTTTACAGATAAGTAGCATTTACTAAATCTTGTCGAAGGCCATAAGTGCGAATTTAAGGAAACGCCTGCTTTCCGAGATATTGAATTTTTAATTACGTTTAATTTTCTAGATCTTTACGTAAAAAAAGACTAAAATTCAAGAATGTTTTGCTGAAATTATTTATTTTACTAATATCTTGCACGATTATAAATACTAATTTATCAAAATATCATTAGAATACATATTAAAGACAAGAAGTATAGAAAACAATTTTATGTTTTTTTGGTAATTATTGACTTATGAGTAATATTGTGAAGGTTTTAAGCTCCGCTCGTCATTTATTAAAAAGTTATTAACAGAAAAAGTTTTTCCAGAAATAACTTTTTCCTCTGACAAAATTGCCGGTCTCCTTTTCAAAAAAAGATATTCAAAGTTAAAGTTGAAATATAAATGTGATAAATGGAGATTGATCTAACCAGAAAGGTCTACCACGCTCTCAAGTTTAAATTATTTTTTTATTACGCGGACCTAACCATTGCACCTGCCTAACCTGACATTTTCTGCAATTTCAGTCTTCCTCTTGCGTAAAAATTTCAAAAATTCTTGATTTAATCGTGTAATTTTAAAATTTAGTATCTCGAAAACCAGGTGTCACAATTTTATGTTTTTTTGGTAATTATTCACTTATGAGTAATATTGTGAAGGTTTTAAGCTACGCTTGTCATTTATTAAAAAGTTATTAACAGAAAAAGTTTTTCCAGAAATAACTTTTTCCTCTGACAAAATTGCCGGTCTCCTTTCCAAAAAAAGATATTCAAAGTTAAAGTTGAAATATAAATGTGATAAATGGAGATTGATCTAACCAGAAAGGCCTACCACGCCCTCAAGTTTAAATTATTTTTTTATTACTTCGTGCCTGATCTGACATTTTCTGGAATTTCAGTCTTCTTCTTACATAAAAATTTCAAAAATTCTTCATTTAATCGTGTAATTTTAAAATTGAATATCTCGGAAACCAGCCGTTTCCTTAAATTCGCACTTATGGCGTTCGATTACATTTAGTAAGTGCTACGTACCAGTAAAATTTTATTAAGATCGGACGAGGGTCGGATACGGAAGTCTTATCGTGAGCTCCATAATCTCTTCCACTCCCAAATCCCTCTACAATTTGTCCAGGTTGTAAAGATAGTGACGTATTCTCGTTTCACTTCGTTCTTTTCTCTATATTTTCGAAGAAAGTTCCACAACTTCTCCCACTCCCAAATCCCTCTAGAATTTGTCCAGGGTAAATATAACAATAAGCATTCCCAATTGAGCATTCAAGATTAGCCTCGGTATTATCTTCAGGCGTGTTTACCCTCATCATCGATCACGTTCCACAAATATTACCTCTCATCTCGTGCCATCCTTCGTTAGTTATATTCACAATCTTCTTGACAATTATTCTAGGAAGGATCTTCTCCTTCGAGTTTCTCCTTTCATCTGTGTATCTCGGATCTTAGAGTATTTTGCAAATAGAAAAAGACGCGTGTCTGCGACGAGAACGTCTGCCAGTTTATCTTTCTCTTCTTTTCTCTCTTCTTCGTCAAACCCTGGCCTTATCTATTAAATCGTTATCGTTTCCTGGTCGATCCATATCGCGCGATCTGGCTCGAGCCGTGGTCCCAACCGGGCTCCATCGAACATTCTCACTTTCACGAATCTCTCACGTCCTTCTATACCCCGCCACCGTTCTTTATTAGCTCTCGTTTCCCTCGTTATCCTCGCGCACGTGCATACCGAATCGCACGCCTGTTTATCTTCGGGAGGCTCGATCTTACGAATCATATCGGGCCAGTGAAAGCGGCAGGTACAACGATAGTTGACAGAACTGGAGCCTGAGATTGGCCGGTGCGATGCCAATGGTGTATAGACGGTTTTAACTGGCTCGAAATTTTTCCACGCCATTTTTCCAACCTGCTTAAGGCATTTTGCAGGCTCGAGTGAAAGTCTTTTCACACCTCTCGATCGAAGAGTCCTTGGGATAATTTTAATTATAGGGAATAAATTACTTCTAAATGGTAATTATACGCGTGAGAATGGCGGGGGTTTATTTTTGAAGATGAGTATATGGAAGTTTATTGTTTCATCGATGCTTCCTTGTCTTTGGTCAACACCATTCCTACGAGTTAAGAGAAAATTCTCATTAGAATTTTTTATATACAACGTAATTGCATGGCCTTTAGATTTCAGGAGTTTTCCTTAAATATACGTATAATATATTTTTCAATATTTTAGAAAAAGTGAAATTTAAAGTTAATGCAATTACGTTGTACAAGGTCAATGTCCCAGTTTCTACTCACTACGAACTATTCTTCTTAACATTAATATTCGGTTGGCAAAATAACTTACAGAAAGATGAATTATTAATTATTTAGATACTCCGGCATAAGTTGCATAGGCTCGTTGCTCGCAAGGTAACAGCACGTTGTTAAAAATAAATTTCATAATTCGAGCAGTCATTGTAGTCTTAAATGAATTGAAATAGGGACACGTAGTGAGTAGATATACGGACACCGCGATTTTTGCCGAGTAGAAATACGTTCATTTCTTGCATCGCATTTAATTATCAATTATTCATAACAAAAGTCTTTAAAATGATCTTTCTTTAATTTTATACGTAGTACGACTCCTGGCGTGATAAGCGACCAATTTGTTCGCTAATTGTTACTTAAAATAATAATTTAAACTACTGTTTTTAGTATCATTTGTCTTAGAATTTTTTATATACAATGTAATTGCATCGATTTTAAATTTTCACTAGTTTTTCTGAAATATTGCAAACTGTATTACACTTATATTTTGGAAAAAGTCGTGAAATTTAAAGGTGATGCAATTACGTTGCATAAGGTCAATGTCCCAGTTTCTACTCAAGTCCTGATTTCTACTCACTATGAACTATTCTTCTTAACATTAATATTCGGTTGATAAAATAACTTACAGAAAGATGAATTATTAATTATTTAGATACTCCGGCATAAGTTGCATAGGCTCGTTGCTGGCTAGGTAACAGCTCGTTGTTTAAAATCAATTTCATAATCCGAGCAGTCGTTGTAGTCCAAAAATGAATTGAAATAGGGGCATCGACCTTATTGATATCGATAAACCGAAACTGAATCTGTTACACTTGTATGCGCAGAAATAGGGACACGTTGTGAGTAAGTATACGGACACCGCGATTTTTGCCGAGTAGAAATACGTTCATTTCTTGCATCGCATTTAATTATCAATTATTCATAATAAAAGTCTTTAAAATGATATTTCTTTAATTTTATACGTAGTACGACTTCTGGCGTGATAAGCGACCAATTTGTTCGCTAATTGTTACTTAAAATAATAATTCAAACTACTGTTTTTAGTATCATTTGTCTTAGAATTTTTTATATACAATGTAATTGCATCGATTTTAAATTTCACTAGTTTTTCTGAAATATTGAAATCTGTATTGCACTTATATTTTGGAAAAAGTCGTGATATTTAAAGGCCATGAAATTACGTTGCATACAGGAAATTCTAAACGAAACTTTAAAAAGAAGGTCGTGGTAGAAATAGTGTTAAGAGGGCTGTGGAAAAGGGCGAGTGGGCGTCCAGGTGGTTCAATATAAACGACTCGTATTATTAACTCGGGTACACATCCAGTCACGTTTAGTACCCTTTTACTCTTTACGATCCAACGCTCTTCGTTCACCATTGACCTACTATTCCTCGCGTATCAGCTTCCTATCGACGATCGCTCATACCCTCTTTCCAACTGTTCTTTTATCCTCCTCTTTTTCACCCCTGCCATCCCTTCTTCCTCTCATATTTACGCTTACGTAAGACCGCGTGGAATTCACGCTCTTAAATGCGAGACACGCACCGACTCGAAGACTTTGACTCGTGTCAAGACACACTACAACTTTGCAAACTGCGAAAGCGGTTCGACCACTAGACTGCACATAGTCCTGGAAATCGATTGTCGTTAGTGCACCCATGTGCACGCGCCTGTGTGGGTGTATTCGCACGAAGCTTTATCACGAAACGGTCGCGTGGTTAAAGTTTCACGCGGTGACACCCGGACAACGATCTCTCCTAACGAGTTTTCTGTCTCTCTCTCTCTCTTTCTATCTCTCTATCTATCTATATATCTCTTTCTTTCTACTGTAAACGTTCTCCGAGCGTTCTCCACTTTGAAATCGGTTTAGTCTATGCCAAACGATAGAACCCATTCGATGCAAATGAATTATTAACATTGTCGTCGGTCAAGCTTGATAATTTCGAGATTTATTCTTACTTTGTTTTAGATTTACATTGATTAGATTTTATGTTGTAAGTTGTTGGTATTGTTTGTTGTTGTACCGATTGGAACTCTGATCCAGGACAATCTTATCCATAGAAACAAATTGTATGTGGATTGGTCAAAGTGGTTTATATTTTGCTAAAAAAATTTCAAAGAATTCGTCAACCTTTTCCAACAAACAAATTTTTACTGTTTCTGGCGCTACAAGTTGTTAGGGTATGGTTGTACTACCGATTGGAGAACGTCTGAGATTGGAAATATCCAGGACAATCTTATCCATACAAACAAAATTGTATGTAGATTGGTCCAAGTGTGTTACATCTTGCCAAAAGTTTTCTAAGAATTCGTCGACCTTTTTCAACAAAAAAATTTTGACTGTCTCTGGCGCAACAAGTTGTTAGGGTATGGTTGTACTACCGATTGGAGAAAGTCTGAGATTGGAACTCTGATCCAGGACAATCTTATCCATACAAACAAAATTCCATGTAGATTGGCCCAAGTGTGTTACATCTTGCCAAAAGTTTTCTAAGAATTTGTCGACCTTTTTCAACAAAAAAATGTTGTCTGTCTCTGGCGCAACAAGTTGTTAGGGTATGGTTGTACTACCGATTGGAGAACATCTGAGATTGGAAATATCCAGGACAATCTTATCCATACAAACAAAATTGCATGTAGATTGGTCCAAGTGTGTTACATCTTGCCAGAAGTTTTCTAAGAATTCGTCGACCTTTTCCAACGACTCTTCCTTCCACCAAAACAATAGTGACTGTCTCTGGCGTAACGACTTTCTCGCGAGGCTCGCACGCGCGTGGACCAGAGTTATCGAGAGGGAGAAGAAGCTTACGCGTCATCGTCGTAAAGCCACGAATCCTTTCAGCTCGGTTTGCTCGCGCGCATTCGCTCACGCGCCACCGACTGGCTTCTTCACCCCGCGAACCTTACCGGTGCTTGGTGATTATCATATCGTGCGACTTCCGGTACGCCTCTCCCCGACTTCTGCGTAGCAGTACTTCTTAATAGCTCTTGGAACCGGAGAGGCTGATCCAACGAGGCTTCGTTATCGGTAGGGCGTCTTACGGGTTTACACGAATGCTCGTACCACTTTATCTTCCATTTTCTCCTTCGTCTCCGTGTTCTCCTCTTTGTTTATTCGTCGAAGCTTCTCGGAGCGCTCTGAATTTTCAGTACATATATCCAAATGCCAAGTCGGTGTCTTTCTGAAGGAATGTAAACCAGTCTTTCATAGTTCTGAGAAGAGTATTGTAATATGATAGATTTTTGTAATATTGTAATTAGTAATAACCATTTTGATGTGTTTTATTGAGAATAAAGGAATTCGAAGGCAGAAATATTAGAGATTTTATTTGGGAAAGTAGATGGATCGTTGTCATTTGTGATTACTTGGTTTGCTGTTGGCTTTTAGTACGGGATATCGACTTCGAACTTGAGTGTACATCGATACGACCAGGGTCTAAATAGAATCAGTATCGTTCACCTTAAATCTCGTGCCGTTCTTTGTCGTGTCTCACTCGTGATCACAATTTTGGGACCAACATAAATATCACGGTGTCCGCCTCGTGGAACCAAATGCGTGGCCGAACACAAGCATCACGCATAGAAATTGAGCCAAACATGAATATTCCCAGTATAATATTCGTCAAACCAAATGTGTGATCAAACACGATCGTCATGAATCAAATTTAACTCAAACATAAACATTCCCAGTATAATACTCGTCAAACCAAATGCATGATCAAACACGAGCATCACGAATCAAACATAAACATTTCCAGTCTAATACTCGTAGAACAAAGATCGAACCAAACAAGATCATTACGATTTAACTTCAGACTTCATCAAATGAAATAGTACAGTAAGAGGTTAAGTTCTTAACAGAGAAATTCATTTTTCTCTACATAAAAAAAACAACAAAAAACGAAGAAACGTTTTCAGTGGTAAAACCGGTTAAAAACCGAATGCATTCTTTTCTCACCTTCTCACCTCACCGGCTTAAAACCCACCGACCTCTCGGCGCCGTTGCGTCATCCAGAGTTTCGCGATCGCTTTAGGAAGTCGCTCGCTCACGAGGAGGAAACCGTTAGAACCTTAGAAGCTCGCACGCACTCTCGGTGCACGCGTTACCAGACGTACGCACGCCTTCTCTCTACGTCGTTCATTGCATCGAGACAATCGGAGGAGAGGCGCGTGACGGCGTGAGCCTGACTCGACCCGAGTCTCCCTTCACTCCTCCGGAGCAGGAGGAACCGAAGAGCACACTGAGAGAAAAGAATGCTTGGGTTTACTATAATCTCACTATATTTTGTAGTTCAATTTGGCGTCAAACATACTTTTATAATTCACTTAACCCTTTATACGACACAGTGCGCTCTTTTTACTTTTACCGTAATATGTCGGTCAATAAGGCTTCTGGAATTGAACTTTTCGACTTCTAAGCCTTCAAACTAGTTGAATATGTCTTAATAGTTTTTATGCAGAAGGAAAGCCTGAAAAACGGCTGTTTTTGTGAAAACAATTGGGCCACGATCAGAAAACAAGGTATTCGTTTACAAATCAATTTTTTTTTAGTTCTTTAGGTATTCTTTGATAACATATAATTTTTACAGGCTTTTTTTTTAAGGTCTGTTTTTCGAGAAATAGAGAGAAAAATGTGGGGTAAAATGGTCACGCGTGGATTTTTATAATTTAGCTAAAAAAAATCTATATTCGCGAGTTTTTCATATCGCTGAGCATGATATTGATGTGTAAAATAAGACTCCATCTACTCCTGAGGGGGTGGTTGACAGAAAAATATGGCGTGATGCCCAATATAAATTCGTTAACTTTGTTGGCAGCCCTGAAATCAAAATTTTGACTCCAAAATTGTAATCAGCATCTCCAAAAACCCCTTTATGCCAAATTTGATTGAAATCCCTTTACTAGATTTAATGCGCTCCTGAAAGGGTTAACCATAGAAAATATAGTAGAATAAACGATTCATACAAATGGTTATATTATTAACTATTACCTTTGTTCTTGTTAATATAGTAAAAGGTACTATGTGAATATAGTTAGTTGTATCACTATGTATGAAATATTCTGGTAATATTAACTATATAAAATAGTTACTTTTCTTACCAATATGTATTTTCAACCATACTATATTTTTAGTTGAAATAACCATAAATTTGGGTAAAAACATAATATAATTGGTTACAACATGCCTCTATCATAATTATTACCGACATTATGGTAACATTAACCATAAATATGACATTTCCAACTATAATTTTCTTACTATACCATTATAGTTAGATATATCATATACTTTTCTCTCAGTGCAGGCGGAAAAGAAACGATCTGAAAGAGGACATATTAACTATATAAAATAGTTACTTTTCTTACATTATATATTTTCAACTATACTATATTTTTAGTTGAAATAACCATAATTTTGGGTAAAAACATAATATAGTTCCTTATACTATGCCTCTATCGTAATTATTACCGACATTAACCATAAATATGATATTTCCAATTATAATTTTCTTACTATACCATTATAGTTAGATATATCATATACTCGTCTCTCAGTGGAGGCGGAAGAGAAACGATCGGAAAGAGTACATCGGCGTGAAAAGACAAAACGATCTTTCGTAACACTTCGGAGGAGATCCGTTAAAAGTCCTAAAGGGTTAAGTCCCTCTCTTCACCACTTTCTTACTTTCTCAGTGGCCGTGGCACGTCGCACTCTCTTCCAAGAAGCCCTCGAACGATCGGTATGAGGAACTTCGGGGACACTAATAAAGATATAAGCCCGAAATACGAGCTGGTACCTCGATGGACCCCCCACAGGGCCACTCTCCTCAGCAGTGGCTCGAGATCCCGAACCCGCTCCCGTGTCCGTTAAGATGCATCGGGGCGTTAAATGGCGGTAACAGGCGTGCCACGAGTCCGTGTAAAAGGGCGGAGTGCGAAAGAGGGTGGAGAGAGAGAGAGGAGATTGTAATAAGAGTGAAGGAGTGAGAGAGGTAAAGATCGTAATAACAGTGAAGAGTGAGAGAGAGAAAGATTGTAATAAGAGTGAAGAGTGAGAGAGAGAGAGAGAGAGAGAAGAGGAAATGGAGACATCGTGGAGAGTACGTTTAACGGAGCCTAAGACCGTGTCGATTCGATTCTTCGAGTAGTGGCACGAGCTCTCGAGACTTTATCTCGCGACAAGCTCGACGGAATTGTCGGATCGGACGATCATCTTTCGAGAAAGAGTGTCACCGTGCTCTTCGAGGCGCCTCCACTCTCAGGAGGCAAAGAGGGAATTTGCTTTTAGTGAGACGCGCTCTGGCCTGTCTCGCGATATCGTCACGAGGTCAACGGTCCCCGTTTGTGAAGCTTGCCCATCCGTTCGGTTAAGCACGCGGTGCGCCTCGCACGTTCCACCATTGTGCGCCTCATCGAGTCACTCGAAAGGAACTCGAAGGTGATATCGATGAGGGGGTCGACGAGCTTTCGGGGGCTCGAGAGAGTCCTGCTTGATTCGGTTGAGGTAAAAACGAGAAGAAAAGGTGGAAGGAGTTTTTGATGTAAAGAGAGGAAGTGTTTTAGGTCAATACGATGAGGTGGTGTAAATTAAAGTTGAGCTTGCAAGAACAATGAGATTCAGGAAAGGTTGGATGGATTTGTTTTTCCTGAAGATTAACTGTGAGTTTGGATACCTTAATACTTAGTCAGCCGAAGATCCTCCTACTTTGAACTTAGCAAACGCGTTTTCCTTTTTAGGCACGACCGTAAAGGGAGTGACTTATTTTGTTATTGTCGGTTATTTTTTATTTGGAATTGTTTACAACTAATTGCGGACTTTTTCTGCTTTTGTAAAATTATAAAATCCACCAGTTTAGTGGTATTAATTTTAGTAGTGTTGCTTGAAAAACATGCAGAGTATCTACAGTTTAGGTTGTACAATTCCTTATGGCACGCGCGTTGGCTACGTATTAAAAAACAAAATATGTCAGTGTCGATTTATCTTAGAAAACATTACTCCCTTTAATCGTGCAGTCGTAAAATATCCTTTAACACTAGATTCACGGAACAGTTTTTATAAACAAGATTTCTCCTTTCCATGACTGAGCCGCTCACTTGGCAAATCGATTAATTCCACTTTTTGCATTTTTCATAAATTTAAGCGTCGAAGCACTTGATTAAGTCCCTACTTTTTATATTTGTAACATAATTTTGAACATAATTTATAGAATTAATCGATTTGTGCACTGAACGGCTCAATTCTAGTGTTAATCCTTAAACGCACAAAGTATCAATTTTGACTTTGGCTCCATGATTTTTCTTTTTATCTCCAAATAGAAATCCATGAATTTAAGAGCTCAACTAATCCACTTTTCATTTCATTCATTCGAAACGAACTTACACTTCTATTCTACCCTAACCAATTCGTCCTTTTCCTTTTCCTTTACAAGCACCGCGCATCCTAAATCCGACCTCTTCGGATGCTTTCACCCGCATTTTATCCTTTAACACTAGATTCACGGAACATGTTTTATAAACAAGATTTCCTATTTGAAAGAGTCAAATTGATTCCTTTCAGTAAATCTAATATTAATCCTTAAACGTGCAAAGTATCAATTTTAACTTTGGCTTCACGATTCTTCTTTTTATCTTCAAACAGAAATCCGTGGATTCAAGAGCTCAACTTATCCACATTTCATTTCACTCATTCGAAACGAACTCACACTTCTAGTCTACCCTAACCAATTCGTCCTTTTCCTTTTCCTTTACAAGCACCGCGCTTCCTAAATCCGAGCTCTTCGGATGCTTTCACCCGCATTTTATCGACGATGTGAATCGCTTTGCGCGAGAGCGCGGTAGCATCGAGATCCGACGACAAGGATCGTAAAGATAATTCTTCCCACCTTCGACGTGGGCGGGCGCGTTGACGCGCGCGCGCGAGCTCTCAAGGTGTATAAGACGATCACGAGGACGAGGAGAAGGAAGATCACGGCGTAGGTAGAGGCGCACGAGTGTGTGGGCGGTTTAGAACGGAAGCACGAGTATGATGAAAAGAAAGGACGAAGGATATCTACGCGGTATCGATCCTGCTAGAGGAACACTCGAGGTGGGAAGGATGAAAGTGTCGGCTCGGATGAACCCCTCGGTAGTTTCCGGTTGATCGTGGGAAATCAGGAGGAAGCTTGTCGGCTAGGGTTAGGAGAGAGAGTGAAAAAAGAATCGACTGTTCCTCGATGCCACGCACCTGCTGTGCACGCCATCGGACTTCTTAATCTTCTTGTAATACTTCCGTGGAGTTCTATAAAATGTTTCATTTCAAACAGATCTGAAAGATCCAAATGGTTTCGTGGAAAACTTTGATGACACCATGTGCTTTTAAAAAACTTAATGCAAATGCAAGATGAATGAAAGTTTGTTATACTGTGATTCAATATAATTAACTGTCGAGTCTTGATTAATGAGATATTTGTTTATCCTTTTAACACTATTTCTACCGACCGTTTTTAATATTTCCTATACATATACAACGTAATTGCATCGCCTTTAAACTTCACGGCTTTTCCTGTCCTCTTTTCACGACTTTCTCTGTTCTCTTTACATAACTTTTCCTTTTCCTGACTTTTGACGACTTTTTCAAATATTAAAAAATGCATTGTAAGTACATTTTGGAAAGAGTCATGAAACTTAAAGGTGATGCAATTGCGTTGTATATAGGAAATTCTAATGGAAATTTTAAAAACGGTCTTTTGATCGGTCGTGGTAGGAATAGTGTTAAGGAAATGATTTATCCAACAAAAATTTCAACGGAATTATAAAATCGTCCAGTGGGTCAGATCTGAATTAAAACAAGTTAAAAGGTAGAAACTAAAAGCACTTAACACAAAAACTAACGGTCGCGATAAACGAAGTCGACGAGAAAAAGTCGGACAGCAAGAAGCGAAGTTTGTTGAGAATTTTTCTCGATTTAAATTCACGCTCTTCTTTCTCTTCTGCTTTTTATTTTCTTCCGCGTATCGTGCGGAATGTCTGCCCCAGTTCCACTAATTACAAAGCCAAAGTGTGCTCACGAGGAAGGTGTTCGTGCATTGTTTCGTTAAATCCACTGTAGTCGCACGAGCGATCGCTTCGCGACGATAGCATTCTCAGAGCCTGCGCTTGTGAGATCGGTGGTGGGTAATGGGTGGGTGGTTCGAGCGAAGGTATGTGGGTAGACGAACAGGCGGGATAGATAGGCGTCCGGGTTGAGTAGGATATACGCACGAGGCGAATGTGTCACATACCGTGCGCTCGACACTGTGGCATGCATTGAGAGCGCAAGCAAATGGTCAACGATAAACTCGAAATCGCAAGGGACCTCCCACTTCTCGTGCACGTTGCATCGATGAAAAGTTCGAGCATTTGGTTCCAACGATGTAAAGATAAATTCTAGGTCGGATATTCCGAGCAAAATTTGTTTGAAAACTTATTATTAGTATGTGGATATTTTTGAAAAATTGTTTGTGTTAAGAGAATGGACGATAAATTTGAAATTGCAAGGGACCTCCACTTCTCGTGCACGTTGCATCGATGAAAAGTTCGAGCATTTGGTTCCAACGATGTAAAGATAAATTCTGGGTCTGATGTTTAGAACAAAATTTGTTTGAAAAATTATTATTAGTCTTTGGATATTTTTGAAAAATTGTTTGTGTTAAGAGAATGAACGATAAATTTGAAATCGCAAGGGACCTCCCACTTCTCGTGCACGTTGCATCGATGAAAAGTTCGAGCATTTGGTTCCAACGATGTAAAGATAAATTCTAGGTCGGATATTCCGAGCAAAATTTGTTTGAAAAATTATTATTAGTCTTTGGATATTTTTGAAAAATTGTTTGTGTTAAGAGAATGAACGATAAATTTGAAATTGCAAGGGACCTTCCACTTCTCGTGCACGTTGCATCGATGAAAAGTTCGAGCATTTGGTTCCAACGATGTAAAGATAAATCCTAGGTCTGATGTTTAACAATATTTGTTTGAACAATTATTATTAGTCTTTGGATATTTTTGAACACTTTTTTGTGTTAAGAGAATGGACGATAAATTTGGAATTGCAAGGGACATTCCACTTCTCGTGCTGTTGCATTGATGAAAAGTTCGAGCATTTGGTACCAAAATTATTATTAGTCTTTGGATATTTTCGAAAAATTCTGTGTGTTAGGAGAATGAACGATAAACTCGAAATCGCAAGGTTTATCGCGAACTGTGAGTAGAGCACGGGTCACGTAGTTATACAATAAGTTTAATAGAAAAATTCAAAGCCTTTTTAAATTTATAGTGATTTTTCCGTAACGATAAACTTTAGGTATATTTTTCAAAAAATTATCCGCTCCAGCCATACTTCATCGACACAAAACGTTCCACACAATCGACCGCAATGTATTAAGAGAATGGACGAATTAATGCAGTTGATCGAGGAAAGATATCTGCATAATTTAAACTGTTTACTAACGAGAATGCTTGGACTTTGATATTCGATCAGAAAAATTCACCGAGTCGATTAAGCGCCTCGTCGAATAACTTCTCACTTTTAACACTAATTAATTACAAACTTACCACTCTTCTAAGTTACCAACGTTTCTTCAACCCACGATAACAGATCCAACCACCCTATCCTTACTCCGCATCTGCCTTTCACCCAAACACAATTCTCCACCAACACCATTAATCCTTTAAAAACCAACCCCTCATGAAATCCACTTTCTACCTCCAACCATCTCCATACTACACTATACCACAAATCCACACCCAGGTCTCCTATTCGAAACCATCAGAACCCTGGCAAACATGAAGAAACTTTGTTCTTTATTATTAAATCTCATCAAAACAACTCTCCACGACTCTTATAGTGGGTGGGTTCGAGGTTCCATGGGTATGTGGGTAGACCACGACTCGTCACCAAGATAGAGGTGGGTGTTTAGGCTCTACACTAGGAACAGAGAAAGATCTACGTGCAAGGAAGACACGAGTGTGTCTAGGCCCTACACTAGAAACAGACAAAGATCTACGTGCGAGGAAGACACGAGTGTGTCTAGGCCCTACACTAGAAACAGAGAAAGATCTACGTGCAAGGAAGACACGAGTGTGTCTAGGCCCTACACTAGAAACAGACAAAGATCTACGTGCAAAGAAGACACGAGTGTGTCTAGGCTCTACACTAAAAATAAATAAAGATCTATGTGCTAGGAAGCACGAGAGTGTCTAGACTCTACACTAGAAACAGAGAAAGATCTACGTGCAAGGAAGACACGAGTGTGTCTAGGCTCTACACCAGAAGCAGAGAAAAATCTACGTGCAAAGAAGACACGATTGTGTCTAGGCTTTACACCAGAAACAGAGAAAGATCTACGTGCAAAGAAGACACGAGTGTGTCTAGGCCCTACACTAGAAACAAATAAAGATCTACGTGCAAGGAAGACGCGAGGGTGTCTAGGCCCTACACTAGAAACAAATAAAGATCTACGTGCAAAGAAGACATGCATATGTCTTATCCCAGGGTACAGTACGATTGGGCTACCCTGGGCTCTCCTGCCTCGTTGATGGTACGTGGAGTCCGCGAGGTAGAGGAAGGTACACGAGCACCGAGTGGAAGGAACGGACGTGTGCCTGTCTGCTGGTTGCTTGCCTGCTCGCAGGTAGCGTAGAAGGCCATCGTCGTCTCGGACTTGCCTCGGTCCGCTTCAGTCTCGCCTAGACGTCGGACGAGCGCGCACCGTCTCGGAGGAGTAAGCGGAGCTTGCCACCTCCTTTACGCGTTCGTTGGTACCGTACGTTTTCACGAGGAGAAGGAGGAGGAAGAGAAGCTAACATTAAGAGTGTGTCGTTTGCCGATCGAGCGCAGATAGGACTCGGACACAGTTTCCTCTTGGACGTGCATCAGCAACCCCTCTCGAGCGATTAGCTCGAAGTGTCCTAGATTTTCCTTTATCGAGTTTCATTTTTCATTTTTGGGTTGGTTGGGTCTCTTTATTTTTTTTTTTTTTTTACGCGCGTGAAGGGTCTCTGGGCGAGGGTTGATCGAGGAAGATACTTTTTGTATTGGAGAAGAGGAAGAAGTTTTGAGAAGCGTGCGTGGAAGCAGTGCCCAGCCCACCCGCGTATCCTTGGTCCTTTCATCTTCGTTATATGAGGTCTCAAGGACAACGCGCGCCTCATGGGGTTCGCGTGGAACGAGGTAAGCTAATTTCTGGATCAATTTGATCTTTAGGTTTTTTTTCTGGATGTTGAGTAGTTTCGTTTCTGGATACTAGTGGGATAATTGTGTTATCGATTGTTTAATGATACGGTGAGCTTTCGCGTAAGCATAACAAGTGGATAGTCCGATGTTGATTCGTGTCGAGGAATCCTTTTTTATCATGACATTTTGAACTCTTTTTCGTTCCGCACTCGCCAAGGCCATCGAGATCGTAAGTAGAATTGTTCGAGCGGGATTTTAATTTATTTCCCTACTAACCTTGACAGCTGTATCCTAAAATTCATGTGAAATATTCGAATGCAGTCTAGGAACTCTGCAAATGATTTATCCGAGTATTCAGTACAGACACGCGTGTGTGTAAGTTTAACTTCGTATATGTTCTTATCTTCAAAGTGAGAAACGTCGATTATCCTAATGCAAGTAATTCGTTCAAAGGTTTCTGCAAGCGCATCCAAGAAATTGCGCGACACGACCCAGCACTTCGTTTATAAATAAAACTACACGCGAGAACTGTTTACCATTATTATCGAGGAGTGAAAAAAAAAAAATGCTCTCGCATCCTTTGCAATACAGTTTCGGAGCCTATTTAACAGCTCACCGGAAACTACCGTATTAACCGGCATACAAATTACTCGATTAAACGAAATATCAATTGGATTAGATTCAGAAGGAAAGCAACGGAACATCAACGTTCTAACAGTTTAACATTCTCGCGCGTAACAGTAAGGAGCCTGTAAGAAATTCCAGGTATCCTTTTTTTATTTCTTCTTCGTCCTCCTCTTATTCTCTCTTTATCTTGTCGATTCTCTCGAGCCACTGGGCGCGCCCTAACGGCTCCTTCCGCCTCTTCGTCCGGATCCTTTGGACCCACGATGTGTCCTGCGGGCTCCCGCGTGCCGTGAGAACCCAATGCAATTGGCACACGCAACCCGACTTTGCACGCGTGTTCGTTCGTGCTCGTAACTGCAACGCTTCGACGGGTTTTCTTGACCTAAAAAGCTCGCGCGCGCGCGCGCGGGTGGCCTCTCGTTACTGTCTTTAATACACCAACGGACACGCTTCCCTTTTTCCCTTCTTTCTACCGTCCTCTCTCTAATGAGATTCCGCGAGTAGCCGTGATACGCGAGAAAGTGGACGCGAACGATCCCATTTTCGTCTCTCCACTGCACTCTTAAACTAATTTTCCTACACTGAGAGAAAAGTATATAATACATCTAACTATAATGGCATAGTAACAAAATTATAGTTGGAAATATCATATTTATGGTAAATGTTACCATAATGTCGGTAATAATTACAATAGAGGCATAGTATAACCAAGTATATTATGTTTCTACCCAGAATTATGGTTATTTCAAGTAAAAATATAGTACGGTTGAAAATATATAATGGTAAGAAAAGTAACTATTTTACATAGTTAATATTACCAGAATATTTCATACATAGTGATAGAAGTAACTATATTCACATAGCACACTTTACTATACATATGGTAACAAGAACAAAGGTAATAGTTAATCGTATAACCGTTTGTATAAATCGTTCATTCTACTATATTTTCTATGGTTAAGTGAACTATAAAAATATGTTTGACGCCAAATTTAACTATAAAATATAGTGAGATTATAGTAAACCCAACCATTTTTTCCTCTCAGTGTACCCTTGAGAAATTTCTCCAAGTTCTCGTGCGCATCGTAGAGTCTGCTTGTTTTTTTAGGTTTTATTGTTTTTTTAATTTTTTTGGTGTAGATTGGGTTCACGAAGTGATTCAATGAGATTGATGTAATTTATTGTGTAATAATAGAGATTGTTTAGAACGGTATTTCCACCAAAAGATATATTCTTAAATTGTATTCTAAATTTATTTTTCTTGTTGATTCATTTTTCCTCGATCGCTTGTTTCATTATTTGTGTATTAGTTGTTAGGTTAATTTAGTGGTATCATTTTCCTCGAGCTTATCCTGGACCTCTTGGTCGAAATAGGTATATACGAAATCTCGGTAGAAATAGTGTTAAGCGAATGCGCGAAAGTCGAATTTTTTTAGTCAATCCGAGCTGTGATCGCGATTTATCGTTAGAGCAATTGTATGATGTCGAGTGAGTTTGAAAACTGCTCAAAATTATTGAAAGATCCGTCCACGCCTTTGATCCTTTTATTAAATACATTTACCCAGAGAAAAGCTTATTTACATAATTGTAACAGATAGAACTGCTTGTTTTTTAGTTTTTACAATTTTTCGAGGATCTCTTCAATGAGCGAAGGTGTCAAGTGAATTTGACAACCGCTCAAAATCATTCAAAGATCCTTCCACGCCTTTGATCCTTTTATTAAATACACCTACCCAGAAAAAAGCTTATTATCACAATTATAACAGACCTCACCGAGAAAATTTCCAGGCCATTTTCATTCCACCAGCGCACTCACATTAGAAACAACGTCGTCTCTACAAAAAACCCAACGAATTGACACAATTTTTTTCTATTCACTCCACGCACTCTTACATCTCGCAAAGGGGCACCCATTTATCTACTTACGAATGTATCGGGGAAAGTCTTGCCACACTTAGGGTCGCACGATCGCATCACCCTCCACTAACACTGTAAATACATTCTCCGCTCATAAGTCGCGCGTGGATAGTCGAGAAAAGCGCGTCTATCGACTAGAGTCTCGTCATCTTCTTCAGAATGACTGATGTCTCGAAAGAAACTCTCGTTTCTTTCTCTGCAGAGTGGAAAGATCCACGTGTGCCAGATCGTGCATTCGCGCTCGACTTTTCCACCAGTTCGTCTCTCGTCCGTCTCGACCATTTTCGTCACCCCAATTTCGCACGCACGCTTTTCTTACCAGCACATCCGCTTTCCTCGTGAGTGCCGATCACGCACGCGCAAGGGGAAATCGATTCGATATCGTTGGTCGTTCTAAATGAGAACTCTAGAGAGGCCAGGTAGCCTCGATTTTTTTTTTTTTTTTTTTTTTTTCGAAGGTAACCACCTGTCGTGCTGTGCGTCTTTGATTCTCACAGATGTGAAGATACTTTCGACACCAAGTGGAAAGAAAGATATATTGGTGGATATAATCATTGCGCCTTTTTTTAAATACATTTTATTCGACAAAGACAGTACGAATATGTAACAATGGCATTCTTTTTTTTTTTCTCGAAGGTAACCACCTGACGTGCTGTGTGTCTTTGATTCTCACAGGTGCGAAGATACTTTCGACACCAAGTGGAAAGAAAGATATATTGGTGGATATAATTATTGCACCTTTTTTTAAATACATTTTATTCCACAAAGACAATACGAATATGTAACAATAGCATTTGCATAATCATCCGGAATAATTATTTCAGGAGATTTTTGTTACACGTTCCTAGTGGTTTTGTCGAATAAAATGTGTTTAAAAAAGAGTGTAATAATTATGCATCAACTCAATATGTTTGTTTATGCTCAGAAGAGTGAGAGAGGAATAACTAGGGATAAGAGAAAAATTGAAACTTCTTGAGAATTTTCGCGAATTAAGATTGATCTTTTCGTGGATTTTCCTCGTGGCAAAATGAGACTGCGGAATTTCATCGACTTTCTCATTTTCCATTTTCATTCTTCTTGCACTCTGCCAATCCTCTTCCAAACGTGTTTTCATTCGTGTCCGTCGATTGTGGCTCGTCGCGTATATCATTGAGAGCCACTTTAGTCGTCGGAGCTTAGTCACTCTCGTGACTCGATTTTCTAGCAGGCATCATCCTCGTGGGTGGCACTGGCTCGACAGCCTCGAATTCAATTTAGCAACCGCAATCTTTTTGTCCATGAGACGTGGCTATCCGTCACATTTCCATGCGAATCGATTCACCGTTCACTGAAATAACCGAACGAGACAATAAGCATTGCTTATCCATTTTTCACCTGG
This sequence comes from Tiphia femorata, assembly GCA_944319695.1. Classification (NCBI taxonomy): domain Eukaryota; kingdom Metazoa; phylum Arthropoda; class Insecta; order Hymenoptera; family Tiphiidae; genus Tiphia; species Tiphia femorata. Next base: position 9,362,609 of record OX090899.1, read on the forward strand.
CATCGTCCACCCATGAACATCCAAATGTCGGATCAATATCTTCTAGATTGGACAGACTATTCCTTCACGGACACACGTATATATTTTTATAGAAGCTTGCGTCAATCTTCTAAGATTTAACATGATTTTCCCAAAGATCGTTAAGGTCACTAGACTTACAAATTCCACAGATTTCAAATCCTCGTGTCTCACAGTTAAACATCCGTGCACTGAGAGAAAAGTATATGATATATCTAACTATAGTGGCATAGTAACAAAATTATAGTTGAAAATATCATATTTATGGTAAACGTTACCATAATGTCGGTAATGATTAGATATAGTTAAATTTGGCGTCAAACATATTTTTATAGTTCACTTAACCATAGAAAATATAGTAGAATGAACGATTTATACAAATGGTTATATCATTAACTATTACCTTTGTTCTTGTTACCATATGTATAGTAAAGTGTGATATGTGAATATAGTTAGTTCTATTAGTATGTACGAAATATTCTGGTAATATTAACTATATAAAATCGTTACTTTTCTTACCATTATACATTTTCAACCGTACTATATTTTTAGTTGAAATAACCATAATTTTGGGTGAAAACATAATATACTTGCTTATACTATGCCTCTATCGTAATTATTACCGACATTATGGTAACATTTACCATAAATATGATATTTCCAACCATAATTTTGTTACTATGCCATTATAGTTAGATATATGTGCCGGTGATTCTGAAAGTGGTCTAACAATAAGTCAAAAAAGTTTGGTTCACAAATCGTTCCGTACTTCAATCGTATAGATGACACTAATGCTACGTAACTAGAAAAATCAATTTTTCGAAATTATGGACTTAGACCACTATCACAATCACCGGCACATATCATATATTTTTCTCTCAGTGAACTAATTATATTCACGCAGCACCTTTTACTATATTAACAAGAACAAAGGTAATAGTTAATGATACAACCATTTGTATGAATCGTTCATTCTACTATATTTTCTATGGTTAAGTGAACTATAAAAAAAAAAAATACGTTTGACACCGAATTCAACTATAAAATATAGCGAGATTATAAACCCAACCATTTTTTTCTCTGTGTGCGCTTTCTCTGCCTGCAAATCGCAGGGTTGGAATTTCGTGTCCCACCCTCTCGTGATCGGTGAGAAAACGTCAACGAGGAACGTTTGATCGCTTTCCCAGTGATTGTCGGTTGATCGGACGGTCGACAATCGTGTCAAGAGTTTTCGTAGCCCTTCCCTTGCCTCTCCTTTCCCTGCAGTTTCTCTGATACCCCGTGCTAACGCAATAAGCGTCCACGAGACCACCGCCTTCTCAATCCTCTCTATCTCCGTCTCTCTAACTCGTCCCTGAAACTTAGATCGATTCGAGATCGTGCGCGCGCGCGAGAAAATCGACATACATAACTGCCGATCCATACTTCGCGGGCGCCGTGAGCAAGCCGTGGGAAAGTCTGCTTACGAGAAGGAGAAGGAGAAGGAGGAGGTGGAGGTGGACGAGTACACGAGTTACTCCGCCGTATCGAAATCGCGAGGGAAAAGGATACGTTTCAGTTGCGGTCAGTCGTGAGAGATCGAGTGGGCGAATGCACGGGCCCGGGAAAGTATTCGAAGGATGATTTCTCGTTTAACAGAAATTCGCAGGATGTTTACAGGATGATGAGTATATTGAAAGTCTCTTGTGTAAATATTCATGGACAATGTATAAACCTTCATGAAGGTTTCAAATTAAGCTCAAATGATTTTTCACATTTCGTACTCTTGTTCCGGGTTTGCACTCTCTATTCCTAATTCTTAATTCTTCGTGAGTATGATGGGGTCGCAAAGGTCCGACACATTTTCATATAATTCCAAATAATTTAATCGAGCCGTTTATTTTGAAATTGGCCTAAGTCGATTTTTTTTAAAAAGAATAAGATATCACGTAATATTAAATTGTTACACTAAATTATTCACGAATTGTATATGTTGTTTTTTTTTTAAAATGGACTTTGGCCACTTTCAATATAAACTGCTCAATTGATCTTTGAATAATGTATAGGAGCGTTTATTTAGCAATTTTATGATCGGGTTTGATAGATCCTACCAGGCTTATTTTTTTTCATCACGCTCACGGAGGGTTAATGTCAAGGTTGCGTTTGAAATTAGTGAAAAAACTTGGAAAATGCGAGGGTGTGTCTGTCTCGTTTGTGAAAGAGGAAAGAGCAGCCACAGATCTTGAGAGTGAAGAATGTCGCATGGAGCACAAGGAGCGAGCGCCACCCTGTTCCCTCTTTGCCTTCCACTCTTCCTCTTTCCTATCGACTCTTGCCGATACACGGTGCGCGCGACGAAGGAATTTTCCTTCGGTCCTTGTACAGAGCCGCCGCAATAAAATATCACGTATCGATGGCTCCCGCGGTCGCTCGCGTTAGTGGCTGCAGGGGGAGAGCGCGTTACAGTTTCCTGCACGCGGCTGTTCTGCTTGCGTGTTCCACGCTCGCCTCGATTCATGCGACACTCTTATATCGCATCGTGCCCTTGCTGTCTCGATTCTTGTGGAACTTTCAACTCTCGATATAAAAAAAGATGGTCCTTCTTTATCATCACCTAAACGATCTTCTTTGGAAATCAAAGTTGAATCAAATTCAACGAAAAATATAGTATGGTCGAAAATATATAATGGGAAGAAAAATAACTATTTTATATACCAGAATATTTCACACATAGTGATAGAACTAACTATATTCACATAGCAGATTTTACTATACATATGGTAAGAAGAACAAAGGTAATAGTTAATAATACAACCATTTATATACATCGTTCATTCTACTATATTCTGTATGGTTAAGTGAACTATAAAATATAGTGAGATTACAGTAAACCCAACCATTTTCTTCTCTCAGACTAGCATCGTCATGGTTGAGAAATAAATGTTTAATAGTTTTAGTGCCGAGCAACGGTATATCGTGGTTAACAACATTTGCAACATATATCATTCGGTATATTACAATTTTTACAAACTTTTCACTTTTAGAAACATTTGTTGTTCGGCACTAAAAGATCGGAAAGGACAGAAGAGTTTAACAGGTACCAGCGAGATTTTTTGGAAGATGTTTAGAGGGAGAGCGCGTTACAGTTTCTTGCATGCGGCTGTTCTGCTTGCGTGTTCAATGCTCGCCTCGATTCATGCGACACTCTTATATCGCATCGCGCCCTTGCTGTCCCGATTCTTGTGGAACTTTCAACTATCGATGTAAAAAAAGATCGTCCTTCTTTATCATCACCTAAACGATCTTCCTTGGAAATCAAAGTTGAATCAAATTCAACTAAAAATATAGTATGGTCGAAAATATATAATGGTAAGAAAAATAACTATTTTATATAGTTAATATTACCAGAATATTTCATACATAGTGATAGAACTAACTATATTCACATAGCAGATTTTATTACCATTTGTATACATCGTTCATTCTACTATATTTTGTATGGTTAAGTGAACTATAAAATATAGTGAGATTACAGTAAACCCAACCATTTTCTTCTCTCATACTAGCATCGTCATGGTTGAGAAATAAATGTTTAATAGTTTTAGTGCGGAGCAACGATATATCGTGGTTAGGAACATTTGCAACATATATCATTCGGTATATTACAATTTTTACAAACTTTTCACTTTTAGAAACATTTGTTGTTCGGCACTAAAAGATCGGAAAGGACAGAAGAGTTTAACAGGTACCAACGAGATTTTTTGGAAGATGTTTAGAGGGAGAGCGCGTTACAGTTTCTTGCATGCGGCTGTTCTGCTTGCGTGTTCAACGCTCGCCTCGATTCATGCGACACTCTTATGTCGTGGACACGCGCACCGTGCCCTTGCTGTTCTGATTCTTATGGAACTTTTAGCTCTCCACATAAAAAAAGATCGTCCTTCTTTATCATTACCAAAACAATTCTCATCTCGTTCTTTCTCGCGTAAAGAAAATTGTCGTCTCGTGTTTCGTCAGGCGTAATCAACTTCAAAATGTCTTATCGCATTCTTCGTCGCACCCTGAAAATCGAAGCCACTAGCATCGTCCTCCTAGTTAAATAAAAATAATTCAACCAACCCTCTGTCCGATATCGTAGAAAAAAATCGAAAAGAACGAAAGAGTTTAATAGATACCATTGAGATTTTGCGGAAGACGATCAGGCGGAGTGCGCGTTACAGTTTCCTGTTGTCTCGATTCTTATGGAACATTCAACTCTCCACGTAAAAAAAAAATCGTCCCTGTTTCTCATCACCAAAACGATCCTCATCTCTTGCGAAAAAAAATCGTTACAGTTTCCTGCTGTCCCGATTCTTATGGAACATTCAACTCTCCACGTAAAAAAAAACAAAAATCGTCCCTCTTTCTCATCACCAAAACGATCCTCATTTCTTGCGAAAAAAATGTCTCGTGTTTCGTCAAGCGCAATCAACTTCAAAGTGTCTTATCGCATTCTTCGTCGCACCCTGAAAATCGAAGCCACCAGCATCGTCCTCCTAGTTAGATAAAAATAATTCAACCAACCCTCTGTCCGATATCGTAGAAAAAAATCGAAAAGAACGAAAGAGTTTAATAGATACCATTGAGATTTTGCGGAAGACGATCAGGCGGAGTGCGCGTTAGTTTCCTGTTGTCTTGATTCTTATGCAACTTTCAACTCTCCACGTAAAAAAAACAAAAATCGTCCCTCTTTCTCATCACCAAAACGATCCTCATTTCTTGCGAAAAAAATGTCTCGTGTTTCGTCAAGCGCAATCAACTTCAAAGTGTCTTATCGCATTCTTCGTCGCACCCTGAAAATCGAAGCCACCAACGTCGTCCTCCTAGTTAGATAAAAATAATTCAACCAACCCTCTGTCGGATATCGTGGGAAGAGATCGGAAAGGACGGAAGAGTTTAACAGGTACCAGCAAGATTTCGTGGAAGACGAGAGGACGCGCCCTGTCTTCGGCGAAAATATCAAAGGGCGCCGCGCCCGTAGAGATTTTGGACGTCGTTTCGAAACGACGGCGCAGGGGACGAGGCTCAAGACCTTTGGCTCTTATTCGGTCGGTGCCGCGGTAAGTCGATGACGACGAGTCCACGGATGAATCACCGACAAGAGTTGCGCACCTCGAGAAGGTGCGAAAAGCAGAAGCACGCATGAACCATCTACACTGAGAGAAAAGTATATAATACATCTAACTATAATGGCATAGTAACGAAATTATAGTTGAAAATATCATATTTATGATAAATGTTACCATAATGTCGGTAATAATTACAATAGAGGCATAGTATAACCAAGTATATTATGTTTCTACCCAAAATTATGGTTATTTTAAGTAAAAATATAGTATAGTTGAAAATATACAATGGTAAGAAAAGTAACTATTTTATATAGTTCATATTACCAAAATATTTCATACATAGTGACAGAACTAACTATATTCGCATAGCACATTTTACTATACATATGGTAACAAGAACAAAGATAATAGTTAATAATATAACCATTTGTATAAATCGTTCATTCTACCATATTTTCTTTGGTTAAGTGAACTATAAAAATATGTTCGACGCCAAATTTAACTATAAAATATAGTGAGATTATAGTAAACCCAACCATTTTTTTCTCTCATTGTCTATGTAGAAAAACTGACACACGAATACAAAAACTCGTGTCAACAAATTATATTTTATTGTACTCTCCAGACGAATTCACAAATTGTGTAGGAAAAAAGAAAACGGTATCCTAGATGAAATTAAAGAAACAATACTCGAGGAAGTGAGACGATGGAAAGGAGTAATTAAGGAGTGGGTAATGCGAAAGATAAGATACAATGGAGGTACGTTAAATAAAGAGACTGTAAGAAATAATGAAGAGAGAGAGAGAGAGAGAGAGAAAGAGAGAGAGAGAGAGAGAGAGAGAGAGAGAGAGAGAGAGAGAGAGAGAGAGAGAGAGAGAGAGAGAGAGAGAGAGAAAGGAGAGAATAGATGAGAGGTACGATGGCGTGGAATGGCGAGGAGAGGCACAGGAAACATTTCGCGCGCGTGTTTGTACGCTCGGATGCACGATGGATCCGTTAGAATGCGTTATGGTCCTACCTCACGCATCAATGCCCTCTTACGATGGACCTTCCCTCATTGGTGCTGATAATGAGGAGTCTGGATGGAGGAAATCGTGGACGAGAGTGATAAAAAGTTAATGTAATTATTCGTGGAAAAAGGACCACTCGAGGAAAACAATTACTCTGGAGACAATGACCTTAAAGCTGAAATTATAAACTTTTGTCACCGTTCCGCCACCGTCGCCGTTCGCTACATATACAGGGTGTGAAAAAATTAGACCGACAAACTTTGAAGGAAAATAAATGACGTTAAAACAAACAGTTTTTATTAATACTATTTTTCTCTACGACGTTTTGTTTTAATACTACACGATAAAATTAAGGATGTGTAACTTCAGAACGAGTGAGACAATCAATGTTTCGGCGATGTCGTCTTTGTGTCGAAGTTAATGGAGGAAGATTTGAACATTTATTGTAAACAAGAGTGCATCATTGTCATGTAACTATTCCGTATTTTGTGTTTAAGGTTACACTAATAATTTCACTTTTCCACTTACATTGTTTGTTTTTCGTTCTGAAGTTACACATCCTTATTTTATCGTGTAGTATTAAAACAAAACGTCGTAGAGAAAAATAGTATTAATAAAAACTGTTTGTTTTAAGGTCATCTATTTTCCTTCAAGGTTTGTCGGTCTAATTTTTTTACACCCTGTATATGAGTCGTTGATTTTAAAAGTGGCCTAAGTCCATTTAAAAAAAAAAAAAATGAGATATCACATAATTTTAAATTGTTGTACTAAATTGTTCACGAATTATGAGATATCTTATTTTTTAAAAAAAATGGACTTAGGCCACTTTCAAAATAAGCGACTCAATGCATACAGTTACTATGAAAATCAACAACGGTAACTGCGTTAGCTGCGAACGACAACGGTGGCGGAGCGGTGACGAAAGTTTATCAATCCAGCTTAACACGTTGACTGCCACGTCACTTTGAATTTTGCTGATTCCTTGATTAACTGTCTAAAATACCTATTTAGATCATTTATAATCAGGCACTGAAACAGTCACCCGAATTCGGATGAAATGGCAGTCAGAGTGTTAAAAAAAATCTTTAACTACACATCAACCCCTTTATCAATTATCCTTGCACTTGGAGGGTTCTTGGAAGCTTCAAGTGGCGAATCCACCGAGATACACTCGACCGTTTACTGTACCAAGTTGCCGTGGGGCATATGAAAACTGGAGGTAATCCATGGAGCTGTTATTGTGCCGATTGTCGAACGAATGGTAGGAGAAAGGAAGGTAGAGAGGAGATGGTAAAGAAGTCACGAGAGAAAATAGAGAGAGAGAAAGAGAGAAAATAGAAAGAGAGAGAGAGAGAGAGAGAGAAAGCATACGCACACGCGTATACAAATACCCAAGCATTATTCACCGGTATCGCCAGTACGTATTTAGTCATCCTCCATTGTCCTCATTCGAGCACGAGCAGCACGGTGAATACCAATGGCCTCGGGGAGATCGGCGAGATCGGCAAGATCGGAGACAGTAGGAAGATAGAGAGGCCAGCCGCATACATTAAAACTCTCCGATTTAATCCACCGCCTCGGGGACAGGTGTATGCGTGCTCTCCACTTGTAAAAGCCTCCGAGCTCCACCGGAAGACGCGATGAAAATCGTTCCAGATCCTCGTTGCTCTTTTCGTGACGATTGTCAGGCGCGTAAATCTGACGAATTTTAAATTCTCTCTAGAATGATTCTCATTGGTTCAAAAATGGTAAAATTCGCATTTATGGATTTTGAATTTCTTCGCCTGTTTTGTAAAGATAGAAGAGGTGGAAAATTTGAATGAGAAATTATGTGAGAGCGAATAGGCGAAAGAATACGGTAGAAAAGATTAATATCTTGACTGCCACGTTGATTTTCCATGGATAGCCCCTTGGCATCATAATTCGCATTTTTTTTCTGCTTTTTTTTGTTAACGCGAAATCTTTTAAAGTGCTGTAATAAATTGCGATTAGTATAATCATTTTTTTAATCATTTTTCTCGAGGTCACCGGTGACCACAAGAAAAATCGCGACCGCTTACATATTACCATCATTTTTGTCAAAGTTTTAACATATGATCTTTTAAAGTAATTAGTATTATAATTTCTTTAATAATTTTTCTGGAGGTCACTGGTGATCACAGAAAAAATCGTGACCGGTCACATATTACCATCATGACAGTCAAAGTTTTAACATATGATGTTTTAAAGTGATTAGTATTATCATTTCTTTAATAATTTTTCTGGAAGTCACTGGTGATCACAGAAAAAATCGTGACCGGTCACATATTACCATCATGACAATCAAAGTTTTAACATATGATCTTTTAAAGTAATTAGTATTATCATTTCTTTAATAATTTTTCTGGAAGTCACTGGTGATCACAGGAAAAATCGTGACCGGTTACATATTACCATCATTTTAGTCAAAGTGTTTTGTGTAATCTCCGTAACTTCACCTCTTCTTTCTACTCGCTCTTTTCACCGATTCCATCGTTTTCCTCGCGATCGAGGATATCGGACGATCGCAAAACTGTTGGTCCTCGGAGCTTCGAATCGGAACGTGTCCCATTCGTGGCGGGTGCTCGAGCGCGCTACTTTTCGGAAGAAAGTTTCCAATACCCTGGGGCCACGGGAAGAAGAGGTACACGCGCGTGCAATCGGCTGCGATGCAACGGTCCGGTCTCAAGGTGCACGTCAGCCTCGCGGGAAGAGGAAAGGAGGAGACGATTGGCGGGGTGAATGAGGAGGAGAGCAGGAGGAAGTGAGTAACAAGCACGAAGAAAATGAGGAGATCAAAGAGGATGCAAGGTGGAGGAAGAAGGCAACGGGAGATTGTCTCTGGTTACATGGTTACAACTTGAACTGTCCTTTTTCTTGGATGCACCGAAATCTCCAAGCGAAAATACTTACGATTTCCACAAAACACACACTATAAACTATAAACTATCACAATATAAACTATCTACAATTTAACAAATTCTTTCGTATTTTTTCTTAAAAAAATCACATTCATAATTGTCTGTGGTTACGTGCTTACAAGTTGAACAGTCTTTTTTCTTGGATACACCGAGATCTCCAAGCCAAAATAGTTATGATTTCCACAAAACACACACTATCTACAATACAATTTAACAAATCCATTCATATTTTCTCTTAAATAGCTCACACTCATAATTGTCTCTGGTTCATGCTTACAAGTTGAACTGTCCTTTTTCTTGGATGCACTGAAATCTCCAAGCTAAAATACTTACGATTTTTATGGAATACAAACTATCTACAATTCAACAAATTCATTCACATTCTCTCTTAAAAAAATCACACTCATAATTGTCTCTGGTTACATGCTTACAAGTTGAACTGTCCTTTTTCTTGGATGCACCGAAATCTTCAAGCCAAAATACTTACGATTTTTATAGAATACAAACTATCTACAATTTAACAAATTCATTCATATTTTTTCTTAAAAAAATCACAATCATAATTGTGTCTGGTTACATGCTTATAACTTAAAGAGTCTTTTTTATTGGATGCACCGAAATCTGCAAGCCAAAATACTTACAATTTCCTCAAAACACACACTATCTACAATTTAACAAACCCATTCACATTTTCTCTTAAAAAAATCCCAATCACCATACTCTTACAAATCATTCTTCACTCAAATCATACTGGTGCGTACAGAAAAATGAAATGAATACGAATTAATTCCTGCATGCTTCGACGTTACTCCTTAGACGACTAATTTCCACGGAAAACCTTTCACAGTGTTATCTTCTAGAAGACGATTTCACTGTATGTCGTCCGGAGAGCTCGTGGCCCCGCCGACACAGCTACCTACTTAAAGATGCAATTTTTCTTTTTTTTACTCTCTGTTACTGGTGCTCGGTGATTTCGCGGATGATTCCGAGGGAAAGGTAGAAGCGCGTTCGAGGCCAGGGCTCTCCTTGGTCTCCGCACGGAGGAACGATGTGGAGCGCGGGTTATCGACGAAACGAGAGCGCCCCGAGCTGGCCAACGATACGATCTCTTCTCTCGATTCTCTGGAGAGTAGACGAGGAAGAAGAAGGAGGATGATCGTGCCGAGGGATCCCTCGAGGCGATACTTTTTCTTCCGGTTGAGAACGAAAGAAAAGAAACGCGCACGAGAGATGTGAATTGAGCCGTTCGGTGTACAAATCGATTAACTCCATAAATCATGTTCAAAATTATGTTACAAATATAAAAAAAGTAGGGACTTAATAAAGTGCTTCGGTGTTTAAATTTATGAAAAATGCAAAAAGTGGAGTTAATCGATTTGTCAAGTGAGCGGCTCGAAATTTATGAAAAATGCAAAAAGTGGAGTTAATCGATTTGTCGAGTGTGCGGCTCGATTAAAGATGCGTCCTTGCAAAATTTCCTCACGGAAGGATATCCGCGTGGTGGAAAGAGAGTTGGTGTAAACGTAAATTCGACAGTGTCACGGAGGAGAACGAAAGAAAAGAAACGCGCACGAGAGATGTGAATTGAGCCGTTCGGTGCACAAATCGATTAACTCCATAAATCATGTTCGAAATTATGTTACAAATATAAAAAAAGTAGGGACTTAATAAAGTGCTTCGGTGTTTAAATTTATGAGAAATGCAAAAAGTGGAGTCAATCGATTTGTCGAGTGTGCAGCTCGATTAAAGATGCGTCCTTGCAAAATTTCCTCATAGAAGGATATCCACGTGGTAGAGAGTTGGTGTAAACGTAAATTCGACAGTGTCAGGGAGGAGAACGAAAGAAAAGAAACGCGCACGAGAGATGCGAATTGAGCCGTTCGGTGCACAAATCGATTAACTCCATAAATCATGTTCAAAATTATGTTACAAATATAAAAAAAGTAGGGACTTAATAAAGTGCTTCGGTGTTTAAATTTATGAAAAATGCAAAAAGTGGAGTTAATCGATTTGTCAAGTGAGCGGCTCGAAATTGATGAAAAATGCAAAAAGTGAAGTTAATCGATTTGTCGAGTGTGCGGCTCGATTAAAAATCATGTTCAAAATTATGTTACAAACATAAATAATCAAGTGCTTCGGTGCTTGAATTTATGAGAAATGCAAAAAGTGGAGTCAATCGATTTGTCGAGTGAGCGGCGCGATTAAAGATGCGTCCTTGCAAAATTTCCTCACGGAAGGATATCCGCGTGGTGGAAAGAGAGTTGGTGTGAACGTAAATTCGACAGTGTCAGGGAAGAACTCTTGCAGGTGAATATTCAAGGAGGTTCACGAGGGAAAGCAAAAAGCAGGAGGTTCCTTGGCGAAGGAAGGAGAGAAGGTGGGGAAAGAGGAAGGAGAAGACTGTAGAAAGAAAGCGGAAAACCGCGAAGCGCGTGGTAAAAAAAAGGAAAGATTCTCGGGACCCCACACAATGGAGGCTTCTTCCGTTCTTGAATATGGGGATGAGATTCTGGGCTCCCCTCGCGAGGAGAAAGGCAAGGGAGCAGGAAGACTAGGAAGAATGGAGGATCAGAGTCGAGTCGATCTCACGATACGGCCGACGATAGCGAGAACGATCGTGGATAAGAGAGGAGGAGCGTGGAGGGCCAAGGAGGGCTCGAGAGGATCCCGCAAACGCGTCGAAGTTCGCGGTCAACCTCTTGCGGATGGTGCAAGCGCGCGCGTGTCGCATGCGCGCGCGCTGTAAAGATAGAGAGAGATGGAGAGAAAGGGTGAGTGAGAGAGTGAGAAAGGGAGACATAAAGAGATAGAGTGAGTGAGAGAATGAGAAAAGGAGAAATAGAGAGAGAGAGAGAGAATGTGTGAGAGAGTAAGAAAAACAGTAATATAGAAAGAAAAAATGAATAAGAGAGTGAGAAAGAGAGAAATAGAGAGATAGAGTGAGTGAGAGAGTGGGACAGAGAAAATAGAAAGAAAGAGTGAGTGAGAGAGTGAAAAAGGGAGAAATAGAGAGAAAGAGTGTGTGAGAGAGTAAGAAAAACAGAAATAGAAAGAAAGAATGAATAAGAGAGTGAGAAAGAGAGAAATAGAGAGACAGAGTGAGTGAGAGAGTGAGAAAGAAATAGAGAGAAAGGGTGAGACCGAACGAGAGAAAACGAGAGAGAAATAGTGAGAAAGAGTGGGAGAGAAAGAGTGAGAGAGAAAGAGAGAGAAAGAGTGAGAAAGATTGAGAGAGAGAGAAAGAGTGAGAGGCAACGGCGTGGGAGAGGCCGCGCTTACGTAGCCTCACGCCTCTGCGGTATGTAATTCCAGTACGTCCCTTGCGGTCGAGTTATTAATAATGTCCGAGCGAGAGAGAATGTCCCTCCCAAGCCTCTTTTTTTTATCCTCACGCGACAGAGCCTAATTAGCGACTCCTCTCGACTCATTAGCTCCCAATTTTATCGAATATTCTCAGCCGGATGTCGGTGGTTCGCTTTTGGCTTTGTGAAGCTTTTCATGAAGGACGATAATAAAGAAAAGGTACGTTGGATAAATTGGCAAGGCTTGGAAATGTTTGAAAATTTCTGATGGTGAGTTTGATTTTTACACGTAAGTACAATTATCTGGATGGTAAACTGTGAGAATAGAAAACTATTCCAAAAGATAGTGATGCAAGAAAATTGTAGATGTGCGTTGTACTTGTAATTCTAGATTGTTTTTCAACGTTTTAGTTTTCATTCTTCTGTCGTTTTCTTTTGGAGAGATTCTTCTTTGGTTTTGCATATTTTGTTTAAAATGCGGTTGGTTCTTCGTTCTCTGGCTTGTCGAGACATCCTACCGCCATTTTATCATCCCTCTCTCACGTCGTCTACGATGACAATGAGATTAATAAATCGCATTGTTCGTGCCGAGCAAATGGGCACGTTTGGCGGTATAAGCGCGCAGGTTGAATCGAACAAGTTCGTGGCTACCGTGTTCCATGCTTGGCACGGTCGAGAAAATAAACGAACGAATCCGAGGACGATGTTACAACGAGCGGATGTTACGTTGATCGCACGCTTTTCATGGTCGATATTGTTGCGCGTGTGAATATACGAATTGCATGCTCGAGCACGAGCAGAAGGATCGAGGAAGTTCTGTGAATTTTACTTGGGTAATCTTGAAAGATTCTCTTTCTGCAGATATAAGTAGCCTACTTTTCGAATTTTTTTTTTATGTGTAGATAAAGGAAAAATAAGTTAATATGGTATTTTTTCTCTATAATGAAAAATTATAAAATTTCACTATTTTTGATCGTGACAGATGTATGCAAATTCTTAGAAACGTTCAGTCGACTTAACGTGGCGAATGCAAATCGCATACTCGAGCACCAGCAGAAGGATCGAGGAACTTCTGCGCATTTTACTTGGATAATCTTAAAAGACTTTCTTTCTGAAAATATGTATACGCAGCCTACTTTCAAAATTTCTTTTTTCGATCATTTAAATCGCAATATTGAATTTTTTCTGTATTGAAAAATTTTGAAATTTTACTATTTTTGCTCATGACAGATGTATGCAAATTCTTAGAAACGTTCAGTCGACATAACGTGGAGCATACTCGAGCACCAGCAAAATGATCGAGGAAGTTCTGTGAATTTTACTTGGATAATCTTAAAAGATTTTCGTTCTGCAAATAAAAGTAGCCTACTTTTAGAATTTTTTTTACATTAATCTAGACCGTACTATTCGAAAATTCGACTAGTTTTCTTTGCAACGTATGCAAATTCTTAGAAACGTTCAGTCGACATAACGTGGCGAATGCAAATCGCAAGTGCTCGAGCACGAGCAGTAGAATCGGCGGAGGCTCGGACTCTCGTGGAAGGGAGTTGTCCTCGCGGAAATGGTCGGTATGCAGGCGGTGCGCACTTGCATTAGCCGAGTCGACGATGCACCGAGGAGAGGACGTCGCGCGTCGCGACGCGTTAGTCATACGCACGTGCGCTTTGTACTACCAGCACGTGTCGACTTCCATGAAATTCGTCGAGGAAGAAGCAGCAGACTCGGCGTCTGCCGAGCAGGCGAAATACACGAATGTTCTCTCGATGCCTCCAATCGACCCATCGACTCGTTCACTAATAGAAAAAAATTCTTATCCAATGATAAAATGAAACAGTAATATTATTAATCAAGAAGAATATTAGGATTCATGAAACAGTAGTAGTTGTTTTCAAAGTAGTATAAGTCCACTTAAAAAAAAAAATATGAGACGTCACATAATTTGTAATTAATTAAGAGCAAACTTTTTATTTATATCCAGTTAATTTTTTTTTTAGAGTGTAGTTATACCACTTTGAAAATAAATTGTCTATGTAGATATAGGAGAGAAGATGCGTTTTCTTTCGAGTGAATTTTTGTTCACGAATCAAACCACTCGTTTTGGAAATTAATTTCCACTCTCCTTTTAAACGAGCGAAATACGTCTTCTCGCTCTTTTGAGTTGATTCATCGACTCGTTCACTAATAGAACAAAATTATTTTCCAAAGATAAAATGAAACAGTTATTTATCATATGGATCATTTATTTTCAAAGTAGTGTAAGTTCTTGTTTTAAATAAATGAGACGACACATAATTTGTAATTAATTAAATGCACACTTTTTATTTATAACTAGTCAATTTTTGTTTTAAAATTGAGTTACACCACTTAGAAAATAAATTGTCCATATAAATAAGTGAGAGGAGATGCATTTTCTTTCCAGTGAATTTTTGTTTACGAATCAAACCACTCGTTTTGGAAATTAATTTCCACTCTCCTTTCAAACGAGCGAAATACATCTCGCTCTTTTGAGTTGATTCATCGACTCGTTCACTAATAGAACAAAATTATTTTCCAAAGATAAAATGAAACAGTTATTCATCAAATGGACCATTTATTTTCAAAGTAGTGTAAGTTCTTGTTTTAAATAAATGAGACGTCACATAATTTGTAAATAATTAAGTACAAACTTTTTATTTATAACCAGTCAATTTTTGTTTGAAAATTGAGTAACACCACTTTGAAAATAAATTGTCCATATAAATATGTGAGAGAAGATGCATTTTCTTTCCACTGAATTTTTGTTCGCGAGTCAATCCACCCGTTTCGGAAATTAATTTCCACTTTCCTTTTGAAACGAGCACATCTTCTCGCTCGTGAGAACGAATCGATTCGTCGAGCAAAATTCTTAGGAATGGCTCTCGGAATCTATACGGGGGAGTGCAGAAATAATTGGGCATCACAGATTGAGAGAGGCACTCCGATACTTTCTCCGATCTGCATATTTTCACCGGAGGCGATATCGCGCTCGTTATTTCACGCTCCTGTAATGAACGTGCGCGCTCCTTTTTTTCTTCTTCTTCTTTTTTTTACGTAACGATCGCAGGTGAGGTGAAAAAAAACGTTTCTTCGCGACCGACGAGCGCGCCTGTTTTATGGCGCGCGAGGACGGCACGAGCTTACGTAAAGTCCTTACACTATGTGGTTACATAAACGGTGCGTTAACATATCGAGAGAATCGATCGGGAGAGGATACCGTTACCGATGATGTTCCATCGATAGCTCCACTCGCGCGCCGATGAAGATTCTGCGATTCGGAAGTTACTTGGGAAAGGGAAGAGGAGAAGCGGAAATGATCGTGACGGAGGTATTTGCACTCCACTTAAAGTGGAATAACGTGACAAATAAAAGAAAAAATTGGCGTATCTGTTAATTTTCCCACGGTTACGTGGGAAAATATCTTCCGTTTTAATGAATGAACCGTGTCGAGGCCATTGATAAATATGGGGTGTCGATTTTGTTATATTCGTTGCTAAATGTGTCTCATTTCTGATACGATATCTGAAGTTATCCATGATAATTATTATTGATAGTTCTCGAGCACTGTTATTAACTGTAAATTCTCGAGTGAAGAGCAAGAGAGAGAGAGAGAGAGAGAGAGAGAGAGAGAGAGAGAGAGAGAGAGAGAGAGAGCGAGAACAAGGAGGACATTGACACTGCAGATAATCTTTTGCGAGATATTCTCGCGGTACCTTTGGTGTCCGCGAATGTTTCGCTATTTTTGGCCGGTGAATGGAGGGACCGCCTTCTCGTTCCCTCGTTCCATGAGCCCTAGAGCACCAAAGTGGCCGCTTCTTATTTAACTCCCTGCTGCATTGCGGTGCTCATCTCCTCCTCCTTCTCATCCTCACCGCTTCAACCTCTTTCTTCTCTCCACCTCATCAATCTCTTCCTCCTCTCCTCGTCTCCAACCTTTTTCTCTTTTCCTCCTCTTCGACCTCTTTCGCCTCTCCTCCTCTTCAACCTCTTTCTCTACTCCTCCTCTTCAACCTCTTTCTTCTCTTCTCCTCTTCAATCTCTTCTTCCTCTTCTCCTCTTCAACCTCTTCTTCCTCTCCTCCTCTTCAACCCCTTTCTTCTCTCCTCTTTCTTCTCTCCTCCTCTTCAATCTCTTTCTTCTCTTCTCCTCTTCAACTTCTTCTTCCTCTCCTCCTCTTCAACCCCTTTCTCCTCTCCTCTTTCTTCTCTCCTCCTCTTCAACCTCCTTCTTCTCTCCTCCTCTTCAACCTCTTCCTCCTTAGCCTCCAATGACACACACTCCTAGGAATAGAACGGACAGAGGACAGACGGACAGGGAATGGAGACCTCGATCATCCTCTTCCTCCTTTCCTCCTCTTCAACCCCTTCCACCTTTCCTCCTCTTCAACCCTTTTCTCCTTTCCTTCTCTTCAACTCCTTCCTCCTGTCCTCCTCTTCAACCTCTTTCTCCTCTCTTCCTCTTCAACCTCCTTCCTCCTTTCCTCCTCTTCAACCTCTTCTTCCTGTCCTCCTCTTCAATCTCTTTCTCTTCTCCTCCTCTTCAACCTCTTCCTCCTTATCATCCAATGGCACACGCTTCTAGGAATCGAACGAACGGAGGACAGATGGACAGGAAATGGAGGCCTCGATCATTCTCACCATTTCAACCTCTTTCTCCTCTCCTTCTCTTCAATCTCTTTCTCCTCTCCTCCTCTCCAATCTTTTTCTCCTCTCCTCCTCTTCAACCTCTTCCTCCTTAGCTTCCAATGGCACACGCTCCTAGGAATCGAACGGACGGAGGACAGACGGACAGAAAATGGAGGCCTCGATCATCCTCACCATTTCAACCTCTTTCTTCTCTCCTCCTCTTCAACCTCTTTCTCCTCTACTCCTCTCCTCCTCTCCAATCTCTTTCTCCTCTCCTCCTCTTCAACCTCTTCCTCCATAGCCTCCAATGGCACACGCTTCTAGGAATCGAACGAACGGAGGACAGACGGACAAGAAATGGATGCCTCGATCATCCTCACCATTTCAACCTCTTTCTTCTCTCCTCCTCTTCAACCTCTTTCTCCTCTCCTCCTCTCCAATCTCTTTCTCCTCTCCTCCTCTTCAACCTCTTCCTCCTTAGCCTCCAATGGCACACGCTCCTAGGAATCGAACGGACGGAGGACAGACGGACAGGAAATGGAAGCCTCGATCATCCTCACCATTTCAACCTCTTTCTTCTCTCCTCCTCTTCAACCCCTTTCTTCTCTCCTCTTTCTTCTCTCCTCCTCTTCAACCTCTTTCTCCTCTCTTCCTCTTCAATCTCTTCCTCTTCAATCTCTTCCTCCTTATCCTCCAATGAGACACGCTCCTAGGAATCGAACGAACGGAGGATAGACGGACAAGAAATGGAGGCCTCGATCATCCTCACCATTTCAACCTCTTCCTCCTTTCCTCCTTTTCAACCCCTTTCTCCTTTCCTTCTTTTCAACTCCTTCCTCCTTTCCTTCTCTTCAACTCCTTCCTCCTTTCCTCCTCATCAACCTCCTTCTTCTCTCGTCTTCTTCAACCTCTTCCTCCTTATCCTCCAATGAGACACGCTCTTAGAAATCGAACGAGCGGAAGACAGACGGACAGGAAATGAAGGCCTCGATCATCCTCACCATTTCAACCTCTTTCTCCTCTTCTCCTCTTCAACCTCTTTCTCCTCTCCTCCTCTCCAATCTCTTTCTCCTCTCCTCCTCTTCAACCTCTTCCTCCTTAGCCCCCAATGGCACACGCTCCTAGGAATCGAACGGACGGAGGACAGACGGACAGGAAATGGAGACCTCGATCACGCGCGCTCGTACGTCGATCCTTCCACAACCATAAGCGTAACTCTCGAAATGTCGCGAAGAGGCCGGTCGGTTTCATGCATAATGAAATGATAGCAATAACACTCGACAGCACGCCTTCACCGTCCACCATGCAACGGAATCATACGAAAAAAAAACTCTCTCGATCTCACCGGTATTATTGGAAGTGTGAATAGCTCCGGTGAGCTTTCACGTGAAGATTTCTTGCTCGTCTTACGATCAAGACGATCGATCCGAGAATGCACGGGACTTTGACCTATGGATATCATACTAGAAATTATCTATTATATTTGAATCTGATAATAGATTAAATCCTATAATAAATTGAATATTATAATAGATAGAATCTTATAATAGAATGAATCTTATAATAGATCGTGATATATGGATGATTCTTTTTAATACCTGCTCCGAATTATTTGACACGAATGAACGAGCACGGATTTCCATTTCCACAGAGAATCTACGTGGAATGTCGTGGAGACTTTGCTGTTCGCCATGATTGTCTTCAAGGTCGAAGGAAAGGTCCTCCTAGTCACGGATATTCCGAGTCCTTTCCCTTGGTCGCTCAGATCGTTGAATGTCGAGGGTGGCACGGCTCGTCGTGCTCTTTCGGGAAGGATTAGATCGTTAGATCATCCTCTTAAGCGCGAGCCAGACTCGACGAAGTCGCATCGTTAGATCACGCCTCCTGAAATAATCATGATATCACGCGCGCCACATTGTCGTCTTCGTGTCTCGGAATCGTCGTTTAATAAAGCGTCGTTTAATGTGTACCTGACCAGGACTGCTTACCAGTTATTTAAGTGTTCCAGTGGCATTCACTAGGTATTTAAATACTCGAGGGATTTCTGTTCTTTGATCGATGAATATCAGAGGAGGTTTAATTATTCGAATTAATCGTGCAATTTCGATTCTACTCCCACGTATTGGTTGATCGATTTTTTTTCGTTGGAATGTGATTGTGAGAGACAATCACAATGAAATATTGGGTCATCAGGAAAGTTCGTCACGATTTTGAAAGGTTATCGAAATGCATATTTGAATATTGGCATAGATTTATTCAATTGTATAGGTGATATTTGTTTTAGAATTTTTGTTCATTTTTCAGGTAATTTGAAAATTCTGTCTTCAGGTTTTTGGAAATTTTTTTAAATGATCTCGAAAACCGATACGAATTTTCTGGACTGTCCAATATTTCACCACAATTGTCCTCTGCATTTACATTCCAACAGAAGAGAATCGAGCAGCTTGTAATTAGATTCTAACTTTATTTTTCTTGCCCAGTAAAAATGCACGTCACTCATTGTTTCTCTAACTGATCTCGAAAAACGATCCAATATTTCACCACGATTGTCCTCTGCATTTGCATTCCAACAGATGAGAATCGAACAACCTGAATGCTAACTTTATTCTACTCACCCAACAAAAATGCAGCCTATGCATTTGAATTCCATCACCCCTGGCTTCTCGTCACTCATCTTTTCTCTAAATGATCTCGATAATCGACATGAATTTTCCAAACGATCCAATATTTCACCACAATTATCCTCTGCATTTACATCCCAACAGATGAGAATCGAACAACCTGAATTATAACTTTATTCTACTCACCCAACAAAAATGCAGCCTCTGTCATTTGAATTCTGTCACCTTTGGCTTCTCGTCACTCATCTTTTCTCTAAATGATCTCGATAATCGACATGAATTTTCCAAACGATCCAATATTTCACCACAATTATCATCTGCGTTTACATTCCAACAGACGAGAATCGAACAACCTGAATTCTAACTTTATTCTACTCACCCAACAAAAATGCAGCCTATGCATTTGAATTCCGTCACCCCTGGCTTCTCGTTACTCATCCCAGCGACACAGTCTCCACTCACGTGTCTTTATCACAGTTTAAATTTCGCTCTGTTCTTTAATAACACATCCTTTCTGAAGCAACAGCCGGCAGCTTGACGCATTACCGTCACCCGGTGGCCTCGTTCAAACGAAAATGCAGATATCGCAGGTTCTCTCCTTCCCCTGGGTACCATTATCGACCAACGTGCGCTCACACAACGCGAACACATCGTTCTTTAATAACACATCCCTTTCTAAAGGAAAAGCAGCCTGACACATTACTGTCACCCCGGTGGCCTCGTTTGCACAAAAATGCAGGTATCGCCGTTTCTCTCTCCCTCATTCGCAGCTAACGATCGATTCGCATACACTAGCTCGTAGTCCACCTTTCGATCGGCGCACGTTCTTAATGCACCGACGTTGCGTAAGTGCACCATGATAGACTGGAACGAGACGAATGCGGAGGACGAAAGGGTGCACGCACGAGGAGAAACGAAGGGGACAAGAAGGAACGACACGCGCCACCACTTTATCTCTCGCGATCTCACTTGTTGCCCTGGCTAATTACCAGCCTGGAAGTCTGCCACAACTCAGATCTCTATCGACATCCGCGATCGATAGATCCCAAGGATCTAAACTTACATCACCGATGCGTGTTGCTAATTGTCCGGAGAAAAAGTGTCCGATAAAGCGCCACTTAAATATCCACTTAATTAACCAATTACAAAATTAAACAGTGTCTATTAAATAAAGCGGAAAATCCAAGGATTCGAAAGGATCAATGCGCCAGGTGCTCCAAAGAGTCACAACGTGCACTGAGAGAAAAGTATACGATATATCTAACTATAATGGTATGGTAAGAAAATTGTAGTTGGAAATATCATATTTATGGTAAATGTTAGCATAATGTTGGTAATAATTACGATAGAGGCATAGTATAAGCAACTATATTATTTTTTTACCCAAAAATTATGGTTATTTCAAGCATTGCTTATCCATTTTTCACCCTTCATCCTCGTCCACCCGTGAACATCCAAATGTCGGATCAATATCTTCTGGATTGAACAAACTATTCCTTCTCGAACACACATATCTTTTTATAGAATGTTTTTTATTTTTTTCTAAATCACCTTATGCATCGATAAAGTATAGTTGAAAGTCATGTTGTCAAAGTTTCTATTTTACATACACAAATTTTGAAGCTTGCGGAAGAAGAGTAAACGCAAATTTCGAATTTTCGCACTTGCCCCAGCTCACCTTATATTTTGTACAGTTAAGTGAACCATAAAGACATGTCTGACGCCAAATTTAACAATGAAACATAGTGAGATTATAGTAAACCCAATCATTTATCTCTCTCAGCGTACTAAATAAACCAAAAAATCCAAGGATTCGAAAGGATCAATGCACCAGGTGGTCCAAACAGTCACAACCATGGCTTCTATCTACAAGTATCTTTTTATCAAGCTCCATTACAATTTTTCGATCCACATATACTTCTACCATCGTGCGCAATACCACGGGTCATTACTCACGTAAGTTTTCCAGGATCGAAATTGCAAACGGAAGACGAGAGGACACGTTTCTTTTTCCAGTGCACCGGTTAGCAACCGCGCCAGGACACGATGACACAGTTCTCGAGTCCACTTCAGATTCTACTCGCGAAATTAATTCCGAAGCGGTGAATGCTCGTCCGAGTTAAAATACAATCTCGAGTGACGAGACTGGAAAATTTAACGATCCACCTAGCTTCACTCGTCATCCTCCTCCTCCTCCTTGGATTTCTAATCGTAAATCAAGTCGAGCCTGGTCTTCGTAGGATCTTGCCGTCGGCATCGTCGATTGATTCTCCCTCCTATCGCGTTTCAACATTTATCCCGACGACGATTGACGGCCAGTGGATCCGGGAGGTGACGGTGGTGGAGTCAAGCGCGGGAGTGAAGAGGTGTACGGTCGAGAGGAAGAAGACGAGCGGTGAAAGTGAGCGTCCGTCGTTAGTGACAGCTCGAGGGGACCGGCTATTGCCCTGCGGGCCCTTTCCGACGTACCAGAGCCTCCCTTCGACTCTTTTTCTTCCTTCTCGTTTGTTTCTTCTTCTTTTTTTATTCGCGTGGGAGATCTGCACGTGATCGTTGGTCCAGAAGAAATTCTGATCCGACGATTAATTCGTGAGAATTAATCCTTTCACTACCGAAGGCGTATATATACGCCCTCGCAAATTCATTGCTGTATAGGAAATACGTAATTGTACGTTCTCTGCAATTGTTTACTGGTGCCTTGATTGATATTTGAAAATTGATTCAATTTATTTGCAATGATTGTTTTCTTAAATCTTAAGAATAGTATCAATTATTCGGGTACTGATTTGGTCAGTAGTCAGTGGAGAATCTCACAATCAGTCACAGTGATTAACTTGTGAATATGGCGCCGTCTGTATTGGTGATTTGGTCCGAAAATGTATCAGAGTGAATGAACTTGGATGATAGTCTTGGATTATTTCGTTAGACAGTGGATGTAATTATTTTGTAAGTGCGTTTTTTATTGATCGTCGGTGGAATTTTTGTGAGATGATGGAAATTGTTTCTCGAAGGCTCTTGGTTTGATGCATCGGTTTAATTATCGTTAACTAGGTTGTTCTTCGAAATTCAATTTCGTGCTGCTTCTCTGGCAATAAAGGAGCGTATGCATAGGTACTTTGACTCAAAGAGCGTCACTTTCCATCAATTACTATTATTTTGTAAGTTCGTTTCCTCTGGATCGTCGGTGGAATTTTTGTAAAATGATGGAGAATGGTTCTCGAGGCCTCTTGGTTTGATGCATCGGTTTAATTATCGTTAACTAGGTTGTTCTTCGAAATTTAATTTGGTGCTGCTTCTCTGGTAATAAAGGAGCGTATGCATAGGTACTTTGACTCAAAGAGCGTCACTTTAAATCAATTACTATCATTTTGTAAGTTCGTTTCTTCTTGATCGTCGGTGGAATTTTTGTAAAATGATGGAAAATGGTTCTCGAGGGCTCTTGGTTTGATGCATCGGTTAAATTATCGTTAACTAGGTTCTTCTTCGGAATTCAATTTGGTGCTGCTTCTCTGGCAATAAAGGAGCGTATGCATAGGTACTTTGACTCAAAGAGCGTCACTTTCCATCAATTACTATTATTTTGTAAGTTCGTTTCCTCTGGATCGTCGGTGGAATTTTTGTAAAATGATGAAGAATGCTTCTCGAGGGTTCTTGGTTTGATGCATCGGTTTAATTATCGTTAACTAGATTGTTATTCGAAATTCAATTTCGTGCTGCTCCACTGGTAGCAAAGGAGCGTAGGTATAGGTACTTGGACTCAAAGAGCGTCACTTTCCGTTAATTATCAAGCGTGTCTCTTTGACGAGACAGTTTGCATCCCGTGGCTTCGTCGACGAAAGAGAAAACGTTTACTTTCCGCTCCCTTCCACGCGCTCGCGCACTCACGTTCCGCGTGTGGGCGGACAACGATGCTCTGGTCTTGTGCCGGTGTATATTTCCACTGCGGATATCAGTCGAAAGTTTTCTTTAGACTCGTTTACACTGTTCCTACCACGACCAGTGAAATGAATGTTTTTAAAATTTCCATTAGAATTTCCCATATACAATGTAATTGCATGGCTTTTAAATTTAACGAGTTTTTCTAAAATATTGAAAAATCTATTAAGTATAGGAAAATTCGTGAAAATTAAAGCCAATGCAATTACGTTGTACATGTATAAGAAATTCTAATCGGAATTTTAAAAACGATTTTTTGATCGATCTGTAGGAATAGTGTTAATTCTAATTGTAAGTGTGATATGATATAAAAGGTCGATGATAACTGAATAACGATGGTATCGTAGTCGATGGTATCTGAATAATTATTCTCCGCCATACATCTTCAATGATTTTGTCTCATTCACTAATCATATTCTGAACGTATTCAAAGCATGCAGTGAATAATAAATATTTGTAAGGACACATTTCCTAGCAAGAGTATTCTCGTAAGTGTGGAACGCGTAAATGCCACATAACGATGCTCTGGTCCTTGTGCCGGTTCACATATCAATCGAAAGTTTTCTTTAGATTCGTTAAGACTAACATAAGTGTGATATGACATAAAGGATGAGTCGATGGTATCTGAATAATTATTCTCTGCAATACTTCTTCAGTGACTTCGTCTTATTGACCAATCGTATTCTGGAACGTGCTCGAAGCATGCAGTGAATATTTGTAAGGACACATTTGCCAGCAAGAGTATTCTCGTAAGTGTGGAACACGTAGTGGCCGCATAGCGCTCTTACATAAGCACTCTAGGTATGCCGCCTGTGCCGTGTCGCAGTCCCTTGCACCCGGCCTATTTTCAAAGTAGATACTCTCCGGGGAGTAACAGTATTCGTGAACTGCTCAGAATTGTCCAGTAATGGTATGAACTTGCGATCACGTAGCCTCGAGTGTTTGGTTGATTTTTTGAGCCACTACGAATTTTGGTAAGATGCCTGTGATCGGGTCTGGCCGAGTCGTGGAATAATTTTCCTTTCCTTCGGTGACATCGCGAAAAAAGTGGTTTGTCCAAGCTAAAGTGCCACTGCTGTTCGATAATACCAAAGTTCGTCTTTTAATCCATAGTACGGGGAGTTACCCTGTGTCAGGATAGTCTTTAGCTCGACATTTTAAACGAGGTGGAATTTCGACCGGTTTAAACGTGATTGGAAATCATTCTTGTTCGTTAACAACAGTAAAAAAAGTAATGGTAGGTTTAAAAGTCGAATGAGCAGCCAATTTTGTTTACTGATACGATCTGTGTTTCGATCGACTAACTTCTGCACTTGGAATTGTGAAACTGTGGAAGTAAATTTGTATTAATTCCGAGCACCTGGAATTATCAAATCCAGGTATCTTTGCTATCTAAAAACCCATTATGAAATTGCTTCTCTGTCAACACTTTCACACCGTTCCAAGTACCAACTGGGGTTCTGAAATCTAACTTCTGCACTTGGAACTACAAAACAACATTCTACCCTGAAATCTTGAACTGTATTAATTCCAAACACTCGAAATTCTCAAATCCAGCCTACCCTAACCCATTATAAAATTGCTTCTCTGTGAACCCTTTTACGCGGTTCCAAGTACCAACTAGGATACTGAAATCCAACTTCTGCATTTGGAATTGCAAAATAACATTCTACCCTGAAATCTTGAACTGTATTAATCCCAAACACCCGAAATTTCAAATCCAGCCTACCCTAACCCATTATAAAATTGCTTCTCCGTGAACACTTTTACGCGGTTCCAAGTACCAACTAGGATACTGAAATCCAACTTCTGCACTTGGAATTGCAAAACAACATTCTACCCTGAAATCTTGAACTAAATTTGTATTAATTCCATGCACCTGCAATTCTCAAATCCAGCCTACCCTAACCCATTATAAAATTGCTTCTCTGTCGACGCTTTCACGCGGTTCCAAGTACCAGCAGAGATTCCAAAAAATTCCGCAGGACCAAACAAGTTCGTCCTAATGAGCTTTCTCGCTCCAGCTCGCCTAGGCGGGCTGGGCGCACTTAACCGCGACAGATAAATAGTTGCGCGAAACGGTGCCCTCGCCGTTTTGTTTGATTTATCGCTCCACCAAGCGGAACCCGCGTGGTGGCCGCGTTGCGGTCTTCACGTGGTCCCCTTAAACGCAAAAGCCAATCGGGCGCGAATCGTGCGCGGGCTAATAAGCACTAGTGCTTAAGTGCGTACGCTAACGAGGCCAACGACGATTGTCTTTGGTGACTGTCCGTTCCAACGCGTGCCTCTCTCCATCCTTCCTCTTCTATCTCACTCTTACACCCACGCATCGTCGCGTCCGGCTCGAAGGAGCACGTAATCGCATAATTACTGCCGTCTTAAGAGCTACCGAGGGTGAGGACAAGGGGCCAAGAACACGAAGGTATTCCTCTCGTATTTTCCAGACGCGTGGCCCAATCCACTCCGCCGTCTCCTTCGCGCTTCTGAACTCGCGTGGGCTCCTCTCTCCAACGAAGAATTGAATTCTCGAGAGATGAGCAGGAGGAGTCGAGATGCTTAGAGAGAATTGTCTTTGGTGCGGACACAGGAGGTTGGTGTGTGCTGGAAACAAAAGTAGAAAGAGTAGAGACAAGGGAGAAGAGAGAGAGAGAGAGAGAGAGAGAGAGAGAAGAAGTTGAGACAAGTGGACTACGACGATGTGTGTGATTTCTGCTTGACGTTGAGCGATTGTGAGCATGAATCGAAGGTGGACTGAAGTTCTCTATACCTAGGCTTACATTCAGTCGATGAAGAAAAAAAAAGGATTGTGAAATTAAGAAGTGTCCAGAAGTGGAGAAAGCAAAACGGGGCGTTTCTTATCAAGTGACTGCGTTAATCAGAAAGATCGAGAAGAGACGCAGGATGATTCGAGATGCTTACAGAGAATCGTCTTTGGTGGAGACACACGAGGTTGGTGTGTGCTGGAAACAAAAGTAGAAAGAGTAGAGACAATGGAGAAGAGAGAGAGAGAGAGAGAGAGAGAGAGAGAGAGAAGAAGTTGAGACAAGTGGACTACGACGATGTGTGAGATCTCTGCTTGACGTTGAGCGATTGTGAGCATGAATCGAAGGTGGACTGAAGTTCTCTATACCTAGGCTTACATTCAGTCGATGAAGAAAAAAAAGGATTGTGAAATTAAGAAGTGTCCAGAAGTGGAGAAAGCAAAACGGGGCGCTTGTTATCAAGTGACTGCGTTAATCAGAAAGATCGAGAAGAGGCGCAGAAGGATTCGAGATGCTTACAGAGAATCGTCGTTGGTGGAGACACACGAGGTTGGTGTGTGCTGGAAACAAAAGTAGAAAGAGTAGAGACAATGGAGAAGAGAGAGAGAGAGAAGAAGTTGAGACAAGTGGACTACGACGATGTGTGAGATCTCTGCTTGACGTTGAGCGATTGTGAGCATGAATCGAAGGTGGACTGGAGTTCTACACCGAGACCAAGCGAGGCTTACTCTATACCTGGGCTTACACATACAACCGACGAAGAAAAAAAAATGGATTGTGAAATTAAGAAATGTGCAGAAGTGGAGAAAGAAAGATTCTTATCAAAGTGACTGCGTTAATTAACGAGGATGGTCCCTCAAAAAGATCGAGAAGAGGTGCAGGAGGATTCGAGATGCTTACAGAGAATCGTCTTTGGTGGAGACACACGAGATTAGCTTGTACTGGAAAAAAGCAAGTAGAGTAGACACAATGAAGAAGAGAAAGAAAAGAAGTTAAGACAAGTGGACTACGACGATATGTGAGATCTCTGCTTGACGTTGAGCGATTGTGAGCATGAATCGAAGCTAGACTGGAGTTCTACACTGAGACGAAGCGAGGCTTACTCTATACCTGGGCTTACACATCCAACCGACGAAGAAAAAAAAATGGATTGTGAAATTAAGAAATGTGCAGAAGTGGAGAAAGAAAGATTCTTATCAAAGTGACTGCTGCGTTAATTAACGAGGATGGTCTCTCAAAAAGATCGAGAAAAGGCCGAACGATTGCGTTAAGATGAGCGCGAAGCTGCAGATATGACGAGGCGATGAAAAGAAGGCCGCCTGGGGACCAGAAGGACGAGGAGAGCGGGCAGGACATAGAGACGGACGCGAGTAACGGTAACGGCTCGGCACGCACTCGTTTCACCTGTCCCAATATGCTTATTCTCTCTCGATACAGTCTGTCGAGACAGCGGCTTGGTGGTTGGTCCAGTGATCAAGAGACACGCGGGATGAGAAGTGGAGGAAGAGCAAAGAATAACTCACTCGTATCACCGAAAAAAAAAACAATCCAAAAAAACTAATAAAGGTCTAACCAAATAGAAACTACGACAAAAATGATCATGAGGAAGAGAAGAGATAACGGAGAAGAAGAGAAGAAAGCAAAGGAAGAACTCGCCCCTTTCTCCAAGAAAGAAAATAATCCAAAGAATATAATAAAGATCGAACTAAAATAGAAACCACGACAAAAATAACCGTGAGGAAGAAGAGAGATAACGGGAAGAAGAGAAGAAAGCAAAGAATAACTCACTCGTATACCGAAAAAAAAAAAACAATCCAAAAAATATAATAAAGATCCAACTAAATACAAACTACGACAAAAATGATCATGAGGAAGAGAAGAGATAACGGAGAAGAAGAGAAGAAAGCAAAGGAAGAACTCGCTCCTTTCTCCAAAAAAGAAAACAATCCAAAGAATATAATAAGGATCCAACTAAAGAGAAACAACAAAAATACCGCGTGAAAGAGGAGAAGTAACGGTAAGAATTGAAGGGAGGAGAAGCGAGAAGTGACAGACGACACTCGAGGAACAATGAGAAGCAAATTAAGGAGGAGGGAGAAGAAACCGTGTGATCTTCTCTACCGTAAAATAACCATCTCTCCTCCCCACGAGTAATAATCCACTCACGGTATCGTGCGTAAGAGCTATTAGGAGAGTTCAACGAGAGGAAGAGAAGAGTCTCTCGTGACTATCACGAGCGATTATCCGTCGGGTCATTTCCGCGAAGCTCACCGTGAGGCAAATCGAAGCTCGTCCTTACCGGAAATATCGACGACGGGAATAGCACGATTGATTTCTCGAACCAGGAAGAGAAGTGCGGGCCGCATCTCTTCTGGAGCCTTTCGAATGACACACGGCTGAGTGGAAACCTTCTGGCCTTCTCGTTCTTTCTCTTCTCTCTTTCTTCTCTCTTTCTTTTTTCTTCGACCGATACTCTCGCCCGAGGACATCGACGTCCGAGAGACGAGCACACGCGTGTATCGTTCGCGCGAGTCTTGGCCCCGGGGCACGGTGAGCGCAACCTGCCAAACCGCGCCCGCTACTTTCATCTTGCGCTGCCCCGCGGGGCGCCTTTCCGCGTATTCGTCGTCGCAGCGGGCAAAAAAAGGCTTCGATTCGTTATGCCTCTCCTTTCTTCCTTGTTTTCTTTCTTTTTTTTTTCGTTTTTCTTTTCTTCATCTATCCTCCGGGCTCCTTTCTTTTTTCGTTCTTCTCTCGATTTATCCTCCGGGCTCCTTTCTTTTTTCGTTCTTTTCTTTATTTTTCCTCCGGGCTCATTTCTTTTTTCTTATTATTCCTTTCTTTATCTATCCTCCGGGCTCTTTTCTTTTTTTTATCTTTTCCTTCTTTTCTTAATTTATTCTCCGGGCCCCTTTCTTATTTCTTATTATTCTCTTTCTTTTTATCTATCTTCCAGGCTCCTTCCGTTTTTCTTTCTCTTCTTCTTCTCTTTATCTATCCTCCAGGCTCCTTTCCTTCATCTTATTCTTCTCCTTCTTCTCTTTATCTATCCTCCAGGCTCCTTTCCTTCATCTTATTCTTCTTCTTCTTCTTCTCTTTATCTATCTTCCAGGCTCTTTTCTTTTTTCATTCTCTTCTTCTTCTCTTTATCTATCCTCCAAGCTCCTTTCATTTCGATTTCTTCCACGAGAATCCTCGCGGAAGTAGATCTGCCCGAAGATGGAGGAACTTCGAAACGGCATCGAGCGGCGCGTGATTTCGTAGAGCTCGGAGAAATCATAACTGGAGAAGTTCAATTAGATCGTAATTGGGAAGAATCAGGCGCTGCTCGAGGAGATATCGCGCGCCGGAAGGCAAGCTTCCTCCCTTTTCTCCTTTTTCGTAATCGGCGAACCACGATCCTCCACCGCGCGCTGCAGTTTCACCGACGAGAGGGACTTTCGAATTTTTACATATCTCAATCGGGTGGGGACCCGTAATTTCTATTGGCGCGCTTTTTTTATTCTCCTTCTCCTTTTTAAATCGAAGTGAGCCTCGGAGAAGGAAAAACAATTACTAAGAGTAGAACGAAGTATCTCTCGGGGAGGTTAATCAGAACGAGACGCACCCTCCTTTTCGATGTACGTACTCTCGAACGGGGAAGTACTCTTGTAGATCCTTTCGAGCTTCCTTTCTCGTCATACTTCCTCTCGTTCTCGCGTTCCAATACTCGAAGGTTTCCATTGGAACATTCGAGCCGCTTATTTTGAAAGTGGCCTTAGAGATTTCGTTACAATTTAACTCTTTGGACTCGAGAGGTGCACTCTCGGTCAGGAGATTACTTTGTTGCAGCAACTCGAACGGCGACAAATTACGCGACATGTCATTTTTAAAAAGAATTGAGTTACACCACTTTCCAAATAAATAATTTTCCATTTATCCGTGCTTGATTTCGTTTTGAAACTTGAAGTGTTGTACAATATATGAGCCGTTTATTTTCAAAGTGGCCTGAGTCCGTTTCTTTTAAAAATGAGGTATCGCGTAACATTAAATTATTGCATTAAATTATTCACGAATTGTGTGACATTTTATTTTTTTTTTTGAAAAGATGGACTTAGGCCACTTTCAAAATAAACGGCGCATCTGAGAAATATCGGAGATCGATGCACTTTTGACTCTTTCCACTCAAACCCACCAGGAGTGGAACGAGCGAGAGTGCCGCTCTCGTCGAATCGATTTACCCGCACGTTACCTTACGCAAGCACGAAATTCGACGCGTGCCTCGAGCTCACGTAGAAAAGAGAAATCGACGCGGGTGCCCCATTAGGATTCTATCGGAAGGAAGAGCGATTTCCGAACGACATTCGGCGGAGTTTCTCGTCTCACAGATGTCAGACGTACACTGAGAGCAAAGTATATGATATATTTAACTATAATGACACAGTAACAAAATTATAGTTGGAAATATCATATTTATAGTAAATGTTACCATGATGTCGGTAATAATTACGATAGAGGCATAGTATAACCAACTATATTACGTTTTTACCCAAAATTATGGTTATTTCAACTAAGAATATAGTATAGTTGAAAATATAGTAAGAAAAGTAACTATTTTATATAGTTAATATTACCAGAATATTTCATACATAGTGACAGAACTAACTATATTCGCATAGTACATTTTGCTCCACACAGTCACACCTGGCTTTTATCTACAAGTATCTTTTTATCAAGCTCCATTTCAATTTTTCGATCCACATATACTTCTACCATCGTGCGTAATTCCACGGGTCATTGCTCAAGAAAGTTTTCCAGGATTGAAATTGCAAACGGAAGAGGACAGGACACGTTTTTTTCTCGAGTGCACCGTTTCTCAGTCGAGTGAGATTATAGTAAACCCAACCATTTTTTTCTCTCAGTGTACGCACTTGCGGTTTCGCGCACTGAGAAAAAAAGAAACTGTTGATTTAAAAAAATATTAGTTCATTCAACTAAATGTCACGGGCCATCAAGGAAATATTAGTGAATCTAAAGAAATGTCGTGTTAACGCAAGTAAAATAATTTTGCAATAACCACCGTGTCTTTGACTGAAATATATTCAATATTCGAACTAATTAATTCATAACCAACTAAACGCATTTTGTTGAGTTAACAGTTCTTTTTTCTCAGTGCTTAAGAGAAAATTCGTCGCACGAGAGAGCGCGTTGTAAAATCTTTACGCGCTCCCACAGAGTGCACACGGTCTCGAGATAGTTTCTACGAGTGGTTGGGAAAGGTTGCGCAATGTAAGTGGCGAGGACACGCAACAATAAGGGCCACTCGGTGTCCTCCTTGCGTGTTGTATAATAAATATATCCTCTGTGATAATCCCTCTTGGGAATAGCATTGTAGGAGATTCTTCAGGTTGTCGTTTCCACCTCCTTCTTGTTCCGTGGTGTCGAAATCACGAGAGTACGCGCGTACCGTAAGCTGTGAAATTAGCTTGTACCTCGTTGTGGCCTACTTATCGTCCACGGGGCCACTTCCTCTTCGATATCCATGGAATTATGCCTTGTCGGAAGTCCGATATCCTCGCAACAGGTACCGAGAGGAGGCCAAAACGAGAGAGAGAGAGAGAGAGAGAGAGAGAGAGAGAGAGAGAAAGGGAGAAGAGGACCGTGTAATAATTTGCATGCGTATGTGGAACGAACGTCGAGAAGGGGTCGAGGTGCGGGCAAGTGTGGCGAGGTGCAAGGTGCACTCTTGGGCGCCAGTGGTTGTCTTGCGTCGCGGTCCAGGGGAATGAGAGGAAAGCGAATAAAACGGGAACGTTGGGGAGCGGTGGTGCGTGAAGGAGCGACGAGAGGAGGCGATGGAGGTGAAAGAATGAGTAGAAAAGTTGGGATTGTTTGAATAGTGAGGAGAAGAGGAGGTGGTGCTGAAAAAGTGAGTAGAAATGTTGGAATTGTTTGAATAATGAGGAGAAGAGCAGATGGAGGTAAAACAATGAGTAGAAAAATTCGAACACTGAGGAGAAGAGGAAGTGGAGGTAAAAGAGTGAGTAGAAAGGTTCGAACATTGACGAGAAGAGGAGGTAGAGGTGAAAAAGTGAACAGAAAAATTCGAACACTGAAGAGAAAAGGAGATGGAGATGAAAAAGTGAATAGAAAAATTCGAACACTGAGGAGAAAAGGAAGTGGAGATGCAAAATTGAGTAAAAAAATTCAAATACTGAGGAGAAGAGGACATGTAGGTGAAAGAGTGAGTAGAAAAATTCAAACACTGAGGAGAAAAGAAGGTGGAGATGAAAAAGTGAATAGAAAAATTCGAACACTGAGGAGAAAAGGAGGTGGAGATGAAAAATAGAGTAAAAAAATTCAAATACTGAGGAGAAGAGGACATGTAGGTAAAACA
Organism: Tiphia femorata; assembly: GCA_944319695.1. Lineage (NCBI taxonomy): Eukaryota > Metazoa > Arthropoda > Insecta > Hymenoptera > Tiphiidae > Tiphia > Tiphia femorata. Next base: position 9,395,297 of record OX090899.1, read on the forward strand.
GTGAGTAGAAAAATTCGAACACTAAGGAGAAGAGAAGATGGAGATCAAAAAGTGAGTAGAAAAATTCAAATATTGAGTAGCAAAGGAGGTGGAGATGAAAAAGTGAATAGAATAATTCGAACACTGAAAAGAAGAAAAGATGCAGGTGAAAGAGTGGGCAGAAAACTTCAAACAGCACAATTGTTCAAAGAACGAGTCACCTAAGGATGCCTCAAAACGAAAAAAGTATCAAACAAAAACAAGAGAAATCAAATACCCAATCTAGATTTAATCAAACAAAACCAACTTCGATCGATTAACCTCCAAAAGCCAAAAGCTTCAACAAAACTAAACACGTCTTGCTTCCAAAGCGAGTACAAGAAACTCGTAGCGAGTTTATAAAATCACGACGCAAGCGTAAAACGAAACAAGAGTGACAAACATAAAAAAAAAAAACACAGAAAAAGTATCACACCGTAGGTTCCACCCGCAACCACGCATCGATAGACCGATAAATCTCCCGCAAAAGGAACATCCCATTGGAAACGGAAATATCCACGGTTCGAAGTTCCGCTCCGTTTGTCGCTCGCAGCCTGATTTTCACCCCTTGCGTATCGCGGACGAAAAGAAGACGAGGAATCGGTGAGAAGAAAAGAAACTGAGAGAAGAAGGAGACGAGAGAATGACGATCGATACATCTGTATCTGCTCATGAGTGGAAATCGATTGATCGACGAAGCGGAGAGGAAGACACGCGAGAAAGACGGAGAATGAATTCGTAAAATGGTGGAGAGAAGAATCGTGGCAGATGGTGGTGAACGGAAAGAAGGGGAGGAGGACTCGAATCGAGCCGTGGCTTCGTTCACGATGGCCACCTCACGGTCTCTGTGTGTCAGGGGGCCAACCTAACGGTCCACACAAGATGCGGCTCTCCTCTTTATACACGATCGTTCTGCAGCATCCAACGGACAAGTGTGAATCGAGTTTCGTCCTCGTTACCGCGTCTCAACGACGAAATACACCTGACGAGGAGTCGCGATGATGGAGGACGGTTTACGGAAATTTAGGGCAGGCCATCCGGCGCTCCGAGTAGAGAAAGGGAAAGAAGACGGAGGAAAGAAGTTGATCGTTAACCGGGTACCTCGAGATCACCGTGAACACTTGCGTATTGTGCGGTGGGTAAAAATGTGAGAGATTAAAATTAAGAAAGAGTCGAAGAGAAGAATCTTTTCTATAGAATTTCGGTGATTTATTTGGGAAGATACTTTTATGCGGAGACTTTGTTTATAGTGAATTGAATTTGCTTTTTCTTTGAACCCTTTTAGTACCGAGCAACGATATATCGTCGTGAGCAAGATTTGTAACATATATCATTGCGCATACTAGAGTTTTTATAAACTTTTTGCTTAAGAACATTTTTCGTTCGGCATTAAAAGGGTTGAGCTAGCATAAAAGTTCCGAAAATAAATCTCCAGCATCTCTCGTGAACAATAAAAAGAAACAGGACCACTCGGTTAATATCTAATTCGATTTTTCGTTTCACTGTCCCGTTTCTCTACTTCAATCCATACACTCTTACGTCCGTCCCACTGTTTATTAGGAAAGATATTTTTCTGTGACTTTATTTATCGAGAATCGAATTTCCATTTTTCTTTAAGCTACCAGAATAGTCCACGTAAGAAATATCCAGCATCCCTCCATGAACAATAAGAAAAACACAAGACCCTTGGTTAATATCCCATTCCATTCTTCGTTTCAGCATCCCGTTGTTCTCCATTTCTGTCTATACAATCTCACGTCTGTCTCACTATTTATCAAGAAACATATTTTGCTGTGACGACTTTATTTATCCCGAATTAAATTTGTTTTTATCTTTAACACTATTCCTATCACGATCGGTTAAATGACCGTTTATAAAATTTCCATTAAAATTTCCTATATACAATGTAATTGCATCGCCTTTAAACTTCACGACTTTTCTTAAAATATTGAAACATGTATTATACGTATATTTGAGGAAAAGCCGTGAAGTTTAAAAGCGATGCAATTACATTGTACGTAGGAGATTTTAATGGAAATTTTAAAAACGGTGATTTGACCGGTCGGTAGGAATAGTGTTAAATTACCAACAAAATTCACTCCATGAACAATAAAAAGAAAAAACACACAAGACCCCTACTTAACACTCCATTCAATCTCACGTCCGTCCCACTATTTATCCAGAAAAATATTTTTCTGTGACGACTTTATTTATCCCGAATTAAATTTGTTTTTATCTTTAACACTATTCCTACCACGACTGGTCAAATGACCGTTTTTAAAATTTCCATTAAAATTTCCTATACATATACAATGTAATTGAATCGCCTTTAAACTTCACGACTTTTTCTAAAATATTGAAAAATGTATTATACGTATATTTTAGGAAAAGCCGTGAAGTTTAAAGGCGATGCAATTACATTGTACCTAGGAGATTTTAATGGAAATTTTAAAAACGGTCATTTGACCGGTCGGTAGGAATAGTGTTAAATTACCCAAAAAATTCACTCCATGAACAATAAAAAGAAAAAACACACAAGACCCCTACTTAACACTCCATTCTATCCTTCGTTTCAAACCCTGTTTCTCCACTTCCGTCCATACAATCAGCGCAGTTTTTGCCAACACGTGAAATCGTCATCATTATATTTCCAAATGATCCCGGGCCATTATCCTGTTACCTAACAGAGCGAGGATTCGCCCTATTATTCTCCTCGGTGCGCGCGCGCCGCACCGTAACGTTCCTCGCACTTTGGTCCCGCGGCTCGTGGCTCGCGTTCTTCAGAAGCAAAAGCGCGAAACGATAAGTGGCCGCCGCCTTCTCGGATCGTCGATTCGTAAGGACTTAATTACGTAAGGAGCGTTCCAAGCGGAGGAGTTGCTCGTCCTCTTGTCCCTCCTTGATCGGTGAACGACCGAGCCGTCGAAGGCGGCGGTCGAGGATCATCGAAGAAAAAAAAAGAAAGAAAAGAAAAAGGTTTTCGCAACTACGCGCCCGCACGTTCAGTCACGCTTCTATGTGGGTCACTGCCTCGTTCACGATCAGCGCGGAGAAAGCATCGGGCGAGAGGGAAGGAAAAAGCGAGGGAAGGGAGGGAACGCGTGAGAAAGGTAGAAAGGTGGAGAACTAGAATGAGAGGTGTGTGTGTGTGTGTCAGAGAAAGAGAGACAGGCAGAGAGAGAGAGAGAGAGAGAGAGAGAGAGAGAGAATGAACTAAGAAAAAATCAGTTGGACGACAAAATGATAGGAATGGACAATGATAATAATAATGAAACAATTTCTGGACACCAGAGGTAATACCAGTAATAAGAACATTCTCTATGTGTAGTCGAAGTATAATCCTTTGACTCTATCACACGTAGAAGCTCAAACAAAAATGACACGTGAAGAACTTCTTTTCTTTACGAGACGTGAATCCAGGAGACTAATTAAATTCGTTTTAAAACATCAATTAAAGTACCTTGTAAAGAACTTTACTTCACTCCATAAGAAAGTCTCCTGTACCTTGTGATTGTAAGCAATTTTCTCCTCACTCTACATTCAATTGTAGTAGGTTCAAATAATTTGTATTTAATATCGTATACTCTAGAATTAATTGATTTTAGAATTTTTGCTGGGCACTCGACGGACGTTTAAATCTTTGAGTACATTTGTGCCGGTAATTGTGAAAGTGGTCTAAGGAAAGTTTGGTTCACAGATCATTCCATATTTCAATCGTATAGGTGACAATAACGCTAATAGTTAATAACGTAACTAGAAAAATCAATTTTTTTAAATTATTTACTTATTATTAGACCACGTTCACAGTCAGGGGCACATTTAACGTATCAGAACGTTGTGCACTGATTTTACCCGAGTTACGAATCACGAGTACAATTCGAGCAAATGGAAACTATTCCAAGCTCGAAAAAATCTTCTCAAACGAATCAGTATCCAAACAGTTAACAAGATATTCCGACTCGTATAAATCAACTCTGTCGTGATTCTAACTTCTCCACATGCATATAGATCATTAAAATTCTTCCATTCTCACGTTGTTTATGTTTTTCGTTATCCGGTACCGTGCATCGTCCGCACGATCGATCACACACGTAACGAGCCAGCCACGTGCACAGAAATTTCTACTGTTTTTGTAAATTCGCTCGTCCTTTTTCTCAACCACGCCTCCGCAGAGCTGTAACACGAGCGCACTCCAGACCACTTTCGCCGTTTTCGCGGCCCACGATCGGTACAGGGCGACTCGACCGTTTCAACTCTCGTTGTCGCTTATCCGATTTTTATTCCCAGGTTCCTGGCGCCTCCTTTTTTCCATCCTTCTCGTCGTCGTGCTCGGTGAAACTCCGACACCCGATCGACACACGGGCGTTCACCGAGCCGATCGACTGGAACGCTCAAATAAATTATGAATTATTCAAACGGCCTTGGGGGCTACTACCGTGGATGTTCTCTATTAGATCTTCCAATCGTTTGCTCCGACGCATCCTGGATGGAGAAATATTTCAAGTTCAACGAAGCTTCGCAAGAAGCCAATTGTAAAATGGATTCCATTCTTTTCATTCCACCAATCCTCGGTACTCGAGTTATAAATAGACATTGGAAATGTTTTTGCAATGATAGATTGCACCTATGTATTTAATTAAGGATACGAGTATCCATGTATTGGGTCGTTCGGAAAGTTCGTGCCGATTTTAAAGGTTATTGAAACGCAAACACATTTCAATTTTGGTATACATTTATTAAATTATATAGGTGCCATACTGTTCCACAACCTTTACCTGAAAGATGCAGAAAGGTCGTGGACCAGAATGGCACCTATATAATTTAATTAATGTATAGCAAAATTGAAATGTGTTGCGTTTCAATAACATTTAAAATCGGCACGAACTTTCCGAACGACCCAATAAAATGGAAAATTAAAGAAAACCTGAATTTTCCATGGTCTTGGTCGGAATTCTGTTCATCGATCTATCGATTGCACTACATCAATGTTTCTCAAACTTTCGACATCTGTCTACCCCTTCTGTAATTTTCATAACACCGAGTACCCCTCGTCAAGAAAAGAAAAATTGCACATACTTGAATAATAATCGAAATATATTTATTTTCTGTTTTTATAGTACATAAACAAAATAATGATAAACGAAAAATAAGATTTATTCGTAATAAAATATGAATAAAATAAACAAAAGTTATATTATAAATAAAATTCATTATAATCAATAAGAACAATGAAGACGTTTACGTTGAGACGGCAGATCATCATAATTTGGTCCCCTGATTGTCAATTTCAATATGAGATGCGGTTTCGCATTCCGAACCCTGTTACTTTTTCTTGACTTCATGCGATATGTATTTCAGGGCTTTCTCTGTTAAAACTAGATAGACATGTTGCACTTACAACCAGAATGATGTTAAAGTACACTCCTTATGTTTCTTTTTTAAAAATTCGTCTGAAACTTATTCCAACAATTGCTCTTCTTCCGCATGCGTCAAACTTTCTGGCATGAATGTTGGATTAATGTTTAATGGATATATTATCCATTTAAAGTCCGGTGCGGCACGTACCGCCACCAAATTCTGCCCGTCCCCACACTTTGGGAAATATTGCACTACATCATTTACTGCCAAAATCGGCAAACATCGTCAAACGTGTCTTACTCTGCAATTCCAACTTTGTCCAATCGTCGCGTCTCACTAAGCTCCGAAACGAAGTAAAGATTCTCACAATTTTCCACGACTGAGAAAAAGATCGTAAGAAGACTGTATGAAAAGAAACGAGGGTGGAAGCAAGCGAGCATGAACTTCGGAGAAGAAAATCCAGACGAGGACGAGCGATGCACCGGACGCTTTCGTAACTCGTCCGCGCACTTTCCCCACTCGTCCGTCGCGGTCCACCGATCCTTTGCCTTTCCTCCGGCAATGACCGTCTTTCGATCTTCCGTTTTCGATCATCGGCCTGTCCCTGCGTCGTGTCGCATCAACGACCTCCAGGCGCCACGACATCACCGGAAACGCACGGAAATACCGAACTTGTCACGCTTCACGCTCCTCCATTCGAATTTTACCCTCTTTTGCCCGTTGATGCCACTGAACTTGACGACAGACGATGACACTTGAAAGGTTTTCCTTATTGGTTTACCTTCACGGTGAATAGTTGCACGTTTTAACCTCCACATTTAAATTCGCTTCGAAGAATTATCTTCGACGGTGCACCGATCCGTAAGAAACAAGAGGTACCATTGACAGTAGATCTTTCTTCTTGACGATCCACTTACCTGTTGCAGATGCGAAAATTGCGGGAGAGCGACAGGAGCGGATCAACGATCAGGCCGATTTCACGGACCGAGAAGAAGTTCCTTGCGGGCGACATCCACGCGGTAAGTATATGCACGAGGCTAGAAATAGTCTTGAGAAGGATCTCGTGTGACTTGGACGATTTTCAAAGTGTCAAATACACTTGTTGTTGATTAATTGATAAATTTTCATTCGATTGTCACAAGGTGGACGCTTACATACGCGAATTAAGCTGCGACGGGGACGTAACGGAGGTGGAAGTAGAACGGCTACGTGAACTCGCGCTGGAGCAGCAGGACATCATTGAAGTGCTCAGACAGGCGTTGAAGGTAATTAGACGGTGGATTATTAACCCATTGAAGCACACTTTTTTTCGGAAGATCCTCCTCAGAAACACAATTATTTTTTTAATTGTTTCTCACTGTAATAGAGAATTGAACATCAGTAATATATCTGGAAAACGAGATTATCAAATCTTACCACAGTTTTTGCAGAACAACTCGTGGGAGCATACTTTAATAAACATAAATAACTATAAACATAATTAATAAAAAAATAAATATTATTATTACGGACTGTACTAATGCATTTGTTTATTCTTCAGTAATATTATTCGACAAAAAAAAAACCCCAACAGTCTAGATAGATTTACTTGTATATTGCAAGCAACTTGACGAATTCATCCGTAATATAAGTGTCAATAGGTTAAGAAATAAAAAACAAGTAAAACGAACTGATCCTGAATTATACAAAATTCACTGAACGGGATGTGTTTCGAAAGGAGAAGGAGAGAAAATTGGAGCAGTTGTCGAACAAGAGAAGGAAGGAAGAATTCTACAGACAGTGGCTCGAGTTGGAGCCCGTGGCTGAGGTCGAAGACGAGGAGGACCATGAAGAGGGTGACAGTGCCCTGTCCAGTGCACCCTCTTCCCTCTCTCCTCAACCTGGTGGATGTGGACAGTGGTCTCAAGGCAACGGTGTGAACCGTGAAGCCTACGAAGCCGTTCTCATCGAGGTCGAAGAGTTGCAGACCAAATTGCTGGACGAGCGTCAGGAACTGTCTCGTGCCAAGGGCCAAGTACGTGACCTGGAGAAGGCTCTGCTCCAGGAGGTGAGTTGAAGTAGATTAAAGAAACAAAATTGAATGTTAAACGATTAGGTTTGTAACGAGAGAGAAAATAAAATAATTCGTGTGCCTGATAGACGAGATGCAGTGCCACGAACATCAAGGAATTGAACACTCTGAACGATAAGCTTCGAGAAGTCGAGGAGAGAGAGGCCACTGTCCTCGTGGAACTGTCGGAGCTGCGTGAGCAAAACGAGCTCCTCGAGTTTCGACTTCTCGAATTGGAGGAGTCCTCGGCTCGTCGTGAGAGTCCTGATCACACGGCTGACAGTGGAATTGTGTCACCTGAGCCCATGCATCACATCAGCTGCAAGGTACTCCATTCTATTATTTCGCACGCTTCATTAGAATTTCATAGAAGAAGTTTGTCACATTTGTACGGTACACGTGTGAGTTCAACTTAACAATTGACCAACTGGTAGCCATTCATCATCCTATGCGCTTCTCACCGGTTGGTTAGGTGCAGATACAGAAAAGTTCAAAAACTATTGATTCGTTTATTGACCACGTACCGTTTTCAACATTGTATATCAATATGGAAGCTTACAGTGCAATCTAAAAATTCTGTATCCCTATTGGATCGGTGCCTAAGTCAGATGATTAGTAAACTATCGATCAATAAGCGTCGGAGACAAAATGCCTGTTGGTAAAATGTTAAACAATGATTCGTTAAGTCACGTTTACAATTGTTTCTACAAAAGGAAGAGAAGTACCTAACACTCTTGGTAACCTCTCAAACTATAAACCTATTTTTAATCACAGGACCAAGCGAACAAGCAGAGAAATCGAGCAGTCGCAACCGTGATACCCTACACCACAACAGTGTCCAACCTGCGTCCAGTTTCACCGATACCTCGCAAGCCACCATTGTCCCTTCAAGAGAGTGGAATCTTCGAAGGAGACGACGACGACGAGAACGACGAGGACCCAGACCATGATCTCGAAGTGGAACTGACCAGTCGTGGCACTCAAACCGACTTACCTGCCGGTGAACTCCTCCAAGAGGTGCAACGTCTTCAAGAACTGAGAGCACGCATTCAAGAGCGCGCTGCCAAGGTCACCACACCGAACCTGTCCATCCCAACCAACGAAGTTTCATCGAGGCTTGCACCACCGTCTGGTCCAGGCCTCGAGGTAGTAGTCACTTCAGACGTCGACTCGATCGTTCAACTCTCCAGTTACCAAGATCGAATTCGAGACCTCGAAGAGAGGCTCGAGACTTACGCGGTGACGGAGGAGCAGAGGAACGAGGAGAGAGAATTGTCGAAGCAGAGGGAGGAAGAGCTACTGGACGAGAATTACAGGCTCACCGAGAGACTCTACTGGTTGGAGAACGAGCTGAGGAACCTGGACGAGCCGAGATCCTCCGAAGGAGGATTAGAAGTGGAGATGACGAGAGTGGAGAAGGTGGAGGTGAAGCACGTGGAGTCGTGTGTCGAGGAGTCAAGTTCGGTGCAGGTGGTCCAGGAGAGGATGTTGAACGACAACGAGAAATCCGATCCGAAGGATTTGGAGAATCGATGCGAATGCCAAGATGCGAATCGGGTTGAGCAGATGCGACACGTTGAAGTGGAGGAATCGAAGGACGAATCGAGGACGGTGTCCCATTGCGCGAGAGCTGCTCAAACTACGGATGATCTTCTGGAGAGTTTGGCAGAGACCAGAACCAGCTGCAGCTTGTGCAGTGGTGGTCGTTCGATGGTGAAGATTAACGAGGCGGCTGCGCAGGGGTCCGCTCCGCCGAGCCCCGTCACGGTGAGAGAATATCTAAGAAATTCAAGAAGTGAAGGATTTAATGATACAGTTTTGTCAGAGACACTTATGATTCACTTGTAATTGGAAGAGTTCAGTGTGTTAAACACTATTCCTATCACAACCGGTTAAATAGCAGTTTTTAAAATTTCCTGTATACAACGTAATTGTATCGGTCTTATATATCACGACTTTTTCCAAAACATTGAAAAGTACACGTACAATTTAGGAAAAGTAAATTTAACCGTTTTAGCGCCACGCAGCGCGATCGCGCTGTTCGCGTACTCTGGTGACCTGTGTCACGATGTTTGGTCACGACCGTCAATCCGCAACGCGCTCGGTTCCGAATGTAGCTCGTCGCGAGTCATATCAGAGTTTCCTCTCGTAATTACTATTTCTTTTTTCAAATAATCGTAAACTTTTGAGTATTTAGTATAACGTTTCTGATATGACTGATGAAATGAAGCGCGAGCGCGTCGAACGGCATATTTCGACGAAAAGAGAATAGCAGCGCGATCACGTCGATCGGCATTTCTCGCAGATAAATGAACGAAGCGCTGTCTCGCTGCATGGCACAATCCGACACGGATTCTTAAAAACCCGTGGCACTGAAACGGTTAAAAGCGATGCAATTACGTTGTATATAAAAAATTCTAATGGAACTTTTAAAACCCATCAGTTTTTATAATGTGCGTTTAATTTTTTCTTAAGCTTCTTCCAAGTTTCTTCAAATTTACAATAGTAAATTGTAATAATCTTGAATTTTATATTAACACTATGTCGTCCGGTGGCACCACGTTGGTGCCATGTGTGTTCTGTTTAAGTAACAATAACTTACAAACATATTAGCAAGTTTTTTGCTTTTATAAAAACTTGTGCCCTTTTATCATGGTAAGCGGAAGAGAAGACACGATTATACGTGATGAGTGCACGGACAGCTTGTCTGATGTTCCATTTGAATGTGAGGATTGCGAAGAAATAGAAGACATTACATCTTCAGAAAAACAAAGTGAAGGAATATCTTTGAACGATTCTGAAATAGGTACACGAAGAATTCGGCGAACGTATTTCCCAGATCCTCGAAAAGCCGCCGGTGGCAAGCGAAAAAATTTTGTTCAAACGTGCGGACGGCATAGTGTTAAGTATCTGGAAATCTCAAACGAACCTAAGCTAATTTAATCTTTGGGTACTTGCAGGTCGAAGGCCTTCTGAACACCACCGGCCAGGTGGTGGAAGAAGTGGCCGAGGAGGCCAGAGAGGACGGGGAGCATAGTGACGAGGAAGAAGTAACGGAAGTGACGATGGACGAGGTAGACGGAAACGAGGAAGAATGTTCCGGGGTAGCTACGGTGGCAGTCTCGCAAGTTCTCGTAGTAGCCGAGGAAGAGCGTCCGGTCAGGGCTCACGCGGATCCGGTCGTTACCTTTAGCGAGACCGAGTCCGAAAAGAAGGTTAGAGTGAGGCGATTGGATGCGCGGAGAGAGAGGGAGGCGGGGAGGTACAGGAGGACACGAGGTAGCGGTAGTTTCGAGAGAATTAAGCGCGACGTCTACCTCGAGAGGAGAGACTGTCGCTTGGTGTTGTATCAGGAGATATGTGTTTGAAAGTAGCTTGCTAGGAAGAACGAAAGAGTGTGAGAGTGTGTGAGAGAGAATGGGAGAGAGAGAGGAAGAGTGAGAATGATCTGAGAAAGAGCTGATGAAGGATAAAGTGCGCGTAATCGAGAGGAGAATCATAGGGAGAGCCAGGTGACTAACCAGGAGAGGACGATTTAGATAGCTCTCGACCTAACCCAGACACCTAACAACAATCCATTAAATTACGAAGTCGCGTCGACCCATGAGAAAGCCGAATTCTCGAAAAGCCTGGCGCGTTGCTGTCGAGATGATCCGAGATTTACTTCACTTGAGATTTTCCGAGGAAGTGTTGGGACAAGAAGAATCAAGGATACGAGGATGAGCAAGAGAGGCTAAATGGACACGACTCCGTACCACGAGGAGAAACTAGCTAGGGGCTCGTCATCGGGAGGAAAATTTCCATGATCCGCGTGGTTAGCCGAAGGAGACTGGGCCCAAGGTCGGTCCTCGTTGTTTAAAAGAACTCTAAAAAAATAAGAACAAAAGGATATCCTATGTGAACCGAGAAGGAAAATGAAACAGAGAGAGAGAAAGAGGCTGAGAATTGAAAAGAGAATTAGAAAAGAAGATGGTGGAAATTTCACGAGCCCCTCTACCACTCTCCTCGGGCAAGAGAGACAGGCCTAAGAGGATCGTCCGACTTCCGTACGTTCGTGTAGTACAGTTATCTCTGTTTCTTCTTTGTAATCTCTTTATCTCCCTCCACGTTCCTCTCCTACGACGAGGCCTCTCTTCCAGGTCCGTCCTACCGTGCTGAATTTCTCACGGCTCGTGACCGATAATCGCTGGAATTAAAAGGAAGGGACCTCTCACGGGATCACGCTCCTCGAGTTATTATTAACCAAGTGCTGTTTGGTAGGTGGTATGGTGGTGGGTCAGTAGTTGGTGTCTAGAGTAGTGGTAACGACGTTTTTCCTCTTCTTTCAAACCGTCTCGCTGTCTTCTCTCACAACGGTACTAATGACCACGCGGGCCAGAGCCCTCGTCGCTCTAGCAGCTTCGAAAGCCGTAAGTGAGGCTCGCACGAGTCCGAAGTAACGAAGGTAAACGGTGTTTAGAGCGTTTAGAGAGGTCTCCGGGCGAGTCTCCGAGCAGAAATAACAGTGGAGCCACGCGACCGGGCGTGAGAATCGATCCGGCGAGTCGGGCCAATTAAAAATCCATCTTAGCTAAGCTTCCGACTAATTGGCACACACACATACACACACGGACACGTAGTCTCTCGAGACTAACCCTATCCTCGATTAGCCATTTCTAGCACTTCTAATCTTACTTGTAACGTCTTAGAACGATCTCTTTTCGGGAACGTGTCGCTTACTTACGCAATTATTAAAATCTCCATGGCACTTAGAGTAGAACAGTTTGGCAAGGCATTCGTATTTCGTGGCACGACGATGGTACAGGTCCATGACTTTCGGATGATACAGGTGGATCCTTGTACGATGCACACTTTTGATTCTACTCTCGTCGGCCTCGAATGCGAATCCCATGTCGCATCGTGTACTTCACGAACTTCCAGCATGAACGATTTATGTGATTGGCTGTTAACGATGCCGACATTCTGCAACAGGTGATCTACTTTCGCTGGAGGTGAAGGCCTCGTCGTACGTCGTCGATCGAGACTACGTCCGTACGCGCGCCCTAATCCATTCGCGAACAGAAGATCACGAGCGATCCGCAATCGAGGAAAGCAACGGGAGACGACGTCGCGCGAGGTAAGTATCCTAAAAAATTATTATCTTTGTTTCTCTCTTTCTTTCTTGGACAGAATGTTAATCTACGTTCTCCTTTTTGTACTTGGACGTTTGAGAAGATCGTCTTAAGGGGCAGCAGGACTTGGTAGCAACTTGACTGACGATCTTCTTAGGAAAAGTAATCCAAATTTTTGTCCTCTCCGTTAATTGACCTGATACGTTGCCTTAGTTGATTATTTCTTACTACACTGACAGAAAAGTATATGATATATCTAACTATAATGGCATAGCAACAAAATTATAGTTGGAAATATCATATTTATGGTAAATATTACCATGATGTCGGTAATAATTACGATAGAGGCATAGTGTAACTAACTATATTATGTTTTTACCCAAAATTATGGTTCTTTCAACTAAAAATATAGTATGGTTGAAAATGTATAATGGTTAGAAGAGTAACTATTTTATATACTTAATATTACCAGAATATTTCATACATAGTGATAGAACTAACTATGTTCACATAGCACATTTTACTATACATATGGTAACAAGAACAAAGGTAACAGTTAATAATATAACCATTTGTACAAATCGTTCATTCTACTATATTTTGTATGGTTAAGTGAACTATAAAAATATGTTTGACCCAAATCTAACTATAAAATATAATGAGATTATAGTAAACCCAACCATTATTTTCTCTCAGTGTACGAAATGAACGAAACGAAAGCCTGAACATCGTTACAACTCTGTAGGTATTCATTGACGGTCGTACTGGCAGGATGATATTTATAAATTGAGATTGAAATTTCGAGTGTAAATCTCCGCATATGACACTCGAAATTTCAATCTCAATTTATAAATGCCATTCTGCCAGTACGACTATCAATGAAGATGGCCCGAGTTGTAACGATGTTTAAGCTCTTGTTTCATAATAATAAGAATCGTCAATCATTATTGCCGAGTCCTGCTGCTCCTTATCCCTTTAACTACAGTTGTGTTTTATAAATCACATGTTAAAATTACATCCAGAAGCGAATGTGGTATACAAACAACAATCTAGTTTTTGCTAATATCTAATAGCAGCTATTGCTTATATACCACTAAAAATAAAATGAACACAATAAAAATTTTAAAATAGAATATTACTTTAGTAATAAAATTAGTGACGGTGTCGTCAAGCGACACAAAAAGTACCTGCTGTTAAACGGTTAATTATAATAATTAATCCTTTAACTGCGGGTATATATAATAATATACATATGTATGAGCTGTTTGTTTTGAAAGTGGCTTACGTCCATTTTTAAAAAAAAAATAAGATAGCACATAATTCGTGAATAATTTAGTGCAATAATTTAATGTTATGTGATATCTAATTTTTTGAAAAAAATCTACGGCTCATCTATTAACATATATACAACAATTATATATATATGTAATAATTATAATATAATATATACATATATGTGAGCCGTTTATTTTGAAAGTGGTCTACGTCCATTTTTTTTAAAAAATAAGATATTACATAATTCGTGAATAATTTAATGTTATGGACGTAGGCCACTTTCAAAATAAACGGCTCATATATGTATATGTATATATTATAATAATTATAATATAATATATATATATATATATATATATATATATATATATAATTGTTTATATGTTAATAGATGAGCCGTACGTTTTTTTCAAAAAATTAGATATCACATAATTCGTGAATAATTTACTGCAATAATTTGATGTTATGTGATATCTACTTTTTTGAAAAAAATGGACTTAGGCCACTTTCAAAATAAACGGCTCATATATTAATATATATATAATAATTAATTACTGGCCGAGATGAAGTAAAGGAACACCAAAAATTGCTGTTCCAGGACAAATACAGCTGGCGCTGCTTGGTCCGCCCAAGTGACGACCAGAAATGGTACGTCCCGAGGATGAAACGTAGGCGTCTCCGGATCGAATGGCCCCAGCGCGTTCACCGTCCACCCGGACCACTTCCTTCTTGTGCATTTGGATTTTTATTGCGTGCGTCGCGACGCGCAGCCTACGGATCCCGACGGGGTCGAGGACGAGTGCCGATCGAGTTCCACGACGTGTCATAATTATTTTCTTGGAAGCCTATGGTCAATCCAGAGAGATATTGAAAAACGCAACGGAAGTTTCGGTCTCCGCACGAGTCCGCAAGAACGTAAACCGGAAGTGTGGCTGTAAGATCGAAGGAGGACGAGCAGAAGGAGGCCATTCGTTTTTCACTTTTATCAATCCACGGATCCTCGAAGCTTCTTTTCATTTCTTTTAATCTCTCGAACCTGGATCGAATTATTAAACGTTTAGTCACACCACATTTTCCATGGAAGGCAGGCATGAAGAAACCTCGTGTGTCCTAGATTCGCCAAGTTCAAAGTCTGCTCCAACCGGAAAGTCTTTCAACTTCGAATCAGGCCACACTCGTGTTTTGCAGTTCCACGGGTGCATACTCGTCGATGCAAACGTGAAAGGTTCTTACTTTGCATCCTGTCGATTCCGTGGGTAAATCTGGATACGATGATTTGGAGAGATGCGATCGTAGGATGATCAGTGGATTGTCCATTCGATTGAAGCGTCTCACGATGATTACTGTTCGAAGATGAGACTCGGTGGCAATCGTCCTCTTGTCGTTCACTTCAATTTTACCAACCTACGACATAAGCGAAAAAGTACTGATAAAGTCGTGGATTATAATTCAGTCTTTTTTCTTTGTAATTTAATATTTCGTTCTATTTTTTTTCTTTCGTAGTAAATGTACTTTCGTGACTCTCGTGCGCCACAAATGCGCGTGAATTTCGGTCGAAGTGTCCAGAATTGAAGTGCGACACCCACGAAGTACGTCGAACCTCGTGAATGATAAAATGAAAGGAGGTTATTTGAAACGAGATAAGAAAAGAAAGGAAAAATGAAGGAACGAAAAAGATTTTCTCTACGACGTATTTTTATCTACGACGAAAAGAGTGTGCGTGTGTGTGCGTGTGTGATCATGTAAATCAGTGTGCTTGCGTATCAGTGTGCGTTGACTGTCTTTGATACACGTATACGAATTGTAAGATCGTAATATCTCTACGTTTAGCATTTAGTTCGTAAAAAAAGTGTCTCTAGTCCACTTCCTTCGCTCGAAAGGATCATGTTGGTTCGAGTGACGTTTTTCTTTTATTCCGTACACGCCCCAAACCCCTGTCCCACGTTTTCTCATCCCCCGGAGGCGGCGCGTCGGATTAATTATCTTGTTAGACCTTACCGCATATACTGCGTTTATTAATAATTAAGCACTTCGTCCACTTGTAATATTCTTTTTTTTCTTGCGCATCTCCTTAAGACCCAAGGACCTCGAGTGTCCTTACGAATGGTCTTTTCATCTCTCTTTATCCTTACTTGCGAATATGTAATCGTATGCGAAATAAAAGTGATTTCTTTTCTTGCATATAATCCATTAAAACAGTCTGGTGTAATTAATTTTTGATTCTATACACTGGTCTTTTACTTTATACAGTAATTTAAGATCATAAGCGGAGAGAAGAACAATGTTTCTGATTTTTTTCAAGAGATTATGGATAAGCTAGGCTACGTGATAATTGATACACCGGTGAGTGGTTATTATAAATTTTTCAATATCAATTTTCCAATCAAATTATATGGTACACCGTTTGTTCTGCATCATATTCTAGGTCGATGCTATTTTTGTGGTAAATCTATTACCAAAGCAAGTAACTTATAAAAACATCTTGTACATATTCGCAATTAAGCATTACGTCCACTTATAATATTTTTTTTTGTGCATCTACTTAAGACCCAAGGACCTGGAGTGTCCTTACGGATGGTCTTTTCATCTCTCTTTATCCTTACTTCCGAATATGTAATCGTATGCGAAATAAAAGTGATTTCTTTTCTTGCATATAATCCATTAAAACAGTCTGGTGTAATTAATTTTTGATTCTATACACTGGTCTTTTACTTTATACAGTAATTTAAGATCATAAGCGGAGAGAAGAACAATGTTTCTGATTTTTTTCAAGAGATTATGGATAAGCTAGGCTACGTGATAATTGATACACCGGTGAGTGGTTATTATAAATTTTTCAATATAAATTTTCCAATCAAATTATATGGTACACCGTTTGTTCTGCATCATATTCTAGGTCGATGCTATTTTTGTGGTAAATCTATTACCAAAGCAAGTAACTTATAAAAACATCTTGTACATACTCGCAATTAAGCATTACATCCACTTATAATATTTTTTTTTGTGCATCTCCAAGAC
Organism: Tiphia femorata; assembly: GCA_944319695.1. Lineage (NCBI taxonomy): Eukaryota > Metazoa > Arthropoda > Insecta > Hymenoptera > Tiphiidae > Tiphia > Tiphia femorata. Next base: position 9,412,127 of record OX090899.1, read on the forward strand.
CCAAGGACCTCAAGTGTCCTTACGAATGGTCATTTCATCTCTCTTTATCCTTACTTGCGAATATGTAATCGTATGCGAAATACTTAAAAGCGATTTCTTTTCTTGCATATAATCCATTAAAACAATCTGGTATAATTAATTGTTGATTCTATACATTGGTCTTTTAATTTTTACGGTAATTTAAGATCATAAGTGGAGAGAAGAACAATGTTTCTGATTTTTTTCAAGAGATTATGGATAAGCTAGACTACGTGATAGTTGATACACCGGTGAGTGGTTATTCTAAATTTTTCAATATCAATTTTCCATTAAAGAGGTCCAAGATGAGTCCTGTCAGGAGCACGATTCCATTTTTATTGGTCAGGATTCACAGGTGCCTGGAGATGAATTCATTCCGTCTGCGTGCAGCTTTTTGAATTTACGACCGAAGCGGCTCCCATGAGTAAGGAAGGTAAGGCACACTCCATGAAGTGCACTCGTTCCACCAGAGCGTCCCGACGTCTCTCCAAGGACACGTTTCTCTTCTCGTACTTCTTCAACACCCGCTTCCAATAACTACCACGTCCTGTGGCGTGATTTGTTCCAAGAGAGTCTTGCGATCCCTCGGATCTACGACGAAGTCCTGACTCCTTCTCGGTGATAGTCGATGCCTGATTCATGCTGATGGATCGTGGATTGGGCGTGTTGCACGACGAATTAGAATTTTCCGATCTCGACTCCTGCACCGTGAAAAGCAACTCTCAGTTTCTGTGAGGCGAGTTCAATGATCGTTGACTATGCGATAACATTTTCAACTTCTTTATTGCCTTTTTCAATCTCACCTTGATGTACTACGTGAAGTTTATCACTCGGACATTTTTGGAGCTCTTCATTTTTATCGAATCGGTACCAATCACAGATCCTTCGAGACCAGTTACCTTATGGACGATTTTGTCACGGAAATCTGTCGTATTAATTTACTGGCGCTCGTGTGAGTCATCTGGTGACAGAAGACGATAATTAAATGACAAGTGATAACATTTTTCTTGGTGAGGATAAATATTATTATGTCAATAAAATCATGTGTAATTAATAAATTACAGTTTTGTATACTCACGTTCTTAATCTCTGGATGATCAAGTATTTTTTTATAATTAAACTTGAACATTCTTATGGTTATCCTTCACAGTTCCGAAATCTGAGGATCCTCGATTTTCGCACAACTTCACCCTCTTCGAGAAATCTCTTTTCTCCGACACCAGGATAGCTGGACGTTTTTTTAATGAACACTCGAAGAAAGCGGGAGAATCGTAGAACTCACTGAAAACGAGATAAAATACGACGATCAGTGTCATGGGTCCGAGACGATGGTCACGTCTTAAAAAATGAGTCGACGTCGCCGGCGTCGTCGACGATTTCCAAATTGTTGATAAATTTCTAGACATCACAAGTCCAATCCCACGTACGAACGAAACCGTACGACAAGGTAAACCGTTTGTTCTGCATCATATTCTAGGTCGATGCCATTTTTGTTGTCAATCTATTACCAAAGCAAGTAACTCGTACAAATATCTTGCACATACTCGCAGATGGACAATACTCTTATCATGGAAAGCTGTCACGAAAGCAAATCTACCCGTTTCTGCGATAAGGTACAGTGAACATACTTCATTGGAATTCTTTTCCAAGGATCAGAGAATCCATTGAGACTTTATGGTTTATTGCAGATTGAAATGTTGCGAGAGATTCTGGAACCGATTAAGATGACTGCTGAGAAGCTCAGTAATACATGCAAGGTACAATCTGAAAGAGAAGAAGACCCACGATACTTTCAACTCGTGCCTAAGGTAAAGACAAAAATGGTGGAATGATCGGAATGATCGTAAACACTCGCGTGAACAAGCCCGATCGATAATGACCAGGCTTTCTAGGGTGCGCGAAAATCTTTCAAAGTTCTGCACGTCGTCGTGCAGCAGGGCGCAACGATTAACAATTTTCCATAAAATTTCTCATTTTTTTTCCAGAACGTTCACGGCTCGCCCTGGAAAGCCCGGGCCCGCCACAGGGAGCCTGTAACAAATTGGCAAATTTTAATAATGGCAAACACTTGATCAGACAGAAAGGTAGAAAGATGGTTAGGTTAGAGATTTATTGCAATGTTAAACGTAAAATATCTAACTATCGAGCCTACGGATCCTTCACCACAGAAATTTACTGTTTAGAGCCACAAGCTTCAGTATCAGGACCTGTTGGATCAGTCTACGTGTTGTCCGATCTGCCTAAAACTGCGTCAGATCATGGGTAGTAGAAAGCAAGAGGATCGAGAATATTTGGAAGTGCGTGATGTAGGAACCCAAGTGGTAAGGACGTCACATTGTGAGGAAGATTTGATGAGAACACAAGCACACGTGGTCACAATTGAAAGAAACCTGGAATCCTCTTACTCTCCACTGTGCACGCACGAATATGATAAGTACAATGTACCAGCCACGTTCCAGAGGCTTCCCTTGCCAGAGATTCTAACCTATCGAAAACTGTCGATATGCTCGACACCCAACGATCTTTGCTCGGCCTCTAGTAGTCAGGGCCACAGCAGTACCAGTAGCAAGGCTCCAGCCATCAACCAAACTTCTCGATTCGCTAGAACAAGGACGATCATTTGTCCGAAGCAGAAGAAGACTAAAGAAAAAATGTACTGTGCTTGTGTAGGAGACTGTTGTTGCAGACATCCTGAACCCTCTGTCTCTTGTAACGTCTCATATCCTAGCAAACATGGATTAAGTCCCGTGTGCGCGACCAGTAGAGCCCAGAAGGAGCCTAGAACACCTGGAAGGTTCCAGCATGATGGATTTAAATCTGATTATTTACCACCATGGTGCAGCTTTAATACCATTTACCAATCACCTGAACCTAGTGCACTTCCATCTCCGAAATTTACGAGAAACTGTGAGGAGCTTGGGTCGAAAGATGAGGCTGATGTTTCTTTGCCCTGTCCCGTAGCCTGCATGATGGGCACGTGCTTGAAGGAGAAATATCTGGAAGTTAAAAAGCCGATGGATTCTTCTAGGTGTTGTCCTGTACATCCGGTGAAAACCACGGGACCACAAAATTGTTCAGATACTGTTCAGAACAATACCTGCTGTCTCTCCGTGTCACCTACCACAAATCACTCTTCACAACTTCCTAAAGCTTTTGACTCTACAGCAGGTGCCAACGAGCAGGTAAATTTTATCATTAGATCAGAGGTCCCCACGAAATGCACTTCTCGCCCGATTTTTGGAAGACTCCACCTTCCGTTCCTCTTTTTCCCTTGGTATACCGCGCGCCGCTACCAAGCCGGTCGAACCTCAGGAGCGTTATTGTATTCTCCGCACAGTGGAGTCATGGAAAGGCGAAAGAGAGGTGAAAACTTTTTTATTTCATGAAATTCTTTCTTTGTTTGGAAACAAATAACTATTGGAAACAAATATCAACGATAAATATAAGCATTTCATAAAATAAAAAAATGTTCACCTCTCTTTCGTTTTTCCATGGCTCTACTCTGCGACAATACGCTCCTGAGGCTCCATCGACTTTTGTTGGCGGCGCGGTGTACAATGAAGTGCAAAGTGGGTGTCCCCTGTTGGCAGGCAATAACAAGTCAGTGCCCACGATCAATCTATTTTTGCGATTTATCGTCCAAGATTTCTTCCAACGACTCCATTTATTCGAAAACAAATACGTCAATATGATAATTCCTGATAAACAAATTGCAAGATTTTTTATTACAACGTGGAAATGCTCTCTTTAGAACGGTGGAAGGCCAATTCAAGCACCTCAGGAGGGCACCGACTTTGCACTAGAGTGTACACCCAAGAGCAAAGTCGGTGTCTCCTCTCAGCAGCCAATAGCAGGCAAAGTAATCACCGGAGACCGCGGTTTGTCTATTTTCGCGATGGAATCTCGTAATTCTGCCTAAAAATCCTTTTATTCGCAAATAAAATACATCGAATGATCGTTTCTGATCACAAAATGACAAAAATCTATTGTATCACAACGCCCCGCTCAGAACGGTGGAAGGCCGGTTCACATTCCCTCAGACGGACACCGACTTTGCACTTGGGTGTACCAAGGGAAAGAAGGGGGCGCAGTCTTCTGAAAATCGGCCGAAAAGTGCATTTTGTGCCGACCTCTGCATTAGATAATTCAAAGTTGACATTGACATAAATTATTCGTGACATCAGCTCTGCTCCTGCGGTTGTGGTTACTTCATGCTTGGTGAAAGCGAAGTTTGCCTGTGTCCAGACATTCCCTCACTACCTCTCGATAGCATTGCCTCCAGGCAGGAGAGTCCACCTGAAATGTATGTATGTATACACGTGTCCTAAGATCTTTATCTCGTCTAATTCCAGAGAATGACGAACTTCAACACTGTCGACAGAGAAATCCCAGATGCTAGGTCGGATACTTGTCCCACTCCTGAATATCCTTGCCCTGAGAAGGGATGTGGACAATCATTAGAAATGTTACCGAATATACCGCAAGATTGTCAGAGAGAAGTGCAATATGTTAACAGAGGACGCGTTGACGGAGAATATGTTATCACGAAATGTGTTAACAATCAAAATGTTGTTACACAATGCGTCGATAAGAAACATGCTGTCACGCAATGTACTGGTAAGGAAGATGGTAACACGCAATGCACTGATAATGTTCATGTTGAGGTAGAATGTACTGATACACAAGATACTGGCACACAATATAACGAAATAGAATGTGTTGGTGAAGAATTCATTGTGGAGACATGTAGATGCACGAAGATGCAGGAGAATCCGAAAAAACTTTGCAACTACAACGAGAAACCACTCATGGCAAAGATCAAAGAAGTACCGTGTCCAGTTTATACTTCGCAGAAGGAAAATTACGCGGCAGGTGACTCTGAAGAGGTGGAAGAAGTCAAACCAAAGTCGATCGACAGAGTTCCTAATGATTCTGATATACGAAAGTTACTGTTGAGCATCAAATCTGCGAAACAAGAGGAGGAACAATTGCAACAACAGATTGCAGAGGACGAAGATATACCTAAAGATAAGAAGAAGCCATTGCTACGGGTACCACCTATCAGAGCAACGTACTCTGGTTAGAATTATTTCAGCATATACATTTTCTACACTCTGTCATGAGCCAACACTTCATTCCATTCAATGGCTACATCATTGATCGATAAAAAAAAATAGTAGAGTTCAGCCAAGTGGATAAAATAATTTGTGTGAAGACCTAGCATTTCTTCAGGCCTAGCATCAGCCGTCGACGTTCTTCAAACCAAGTGTACGAAAAAGGATCGAATGATAGCCTTTCTGGCAGAGAACCTCAGAGGACAGGACACCGAGCGGCTCGTGAAGAGTCTGATGTCCCCTTGTCTGGAGTACACGTCTTGGGATTTTGATCTGTGCACGTTGTACGCGTACCTTTGCGATCGCACGACGAACGGGGTCGTAATTATCCTTAAAGATATTCACCATGAGACCTAAGCAAATTATCTCTCGTGTCTCTATACAATTGGTGTTGTCGTCCGTAGAGTAACAAAGATGGCCAGAAGAAATGGAGTGTCGGTGACGAGTCAAGCTTAGAATGTGCACCTGACTGTGTCCCTTCACCCACGAACTTCAAACTTATCAGCGTAGTCTGCAATTGTCTTTTGGTATCCTGGAACATGCCAGAGAACATAGCAAACGTGGCCGGTTACGAGATCCTCGTAAATGGGTGAGTAATTTTCCTGAATGCTGCGTCATATTTGGGTTTGCCAGACTACTGTGAGAAAGATACTGTCGAATGGTTGTCCTAAAAATTCCAGCAAGTCCACGACTCACATCAGATCACCCACGAGAACTGAAGCAATCATTGCATCGCCTTTAGTCAACCGTCAAGTCACCATCACATTACACGCAGTTGGAAAATCAGGTCATTTATCCTCCGGACAGATTTTGAACTACCCTGGTCCTCTAAATCGTCAGTGACGTAGAAATCTTTCGACTAGCAAGATGGAAAATCGCGAGCAAAAATTATTTCTTGCTTCCTTAGTCTCTAAAAAAGGATCTGCCAGGCAGGACGTGTCTGATAAAATATTTATAACAAAATTAAACGCTCTCCTTCTTCACGACTCCACCATCAGTTTTCACTGATACAATTAAAATGAAGGATCTCCCTCTCTCCACTGACGCGTTCATAAACTCAACGACTCTCGGTGAACCATGTTTCTGCTTTTTTAATAATTGCACAAGTAACAAAATCAAATCTCAAACAATGATACGAGCAACTCAACGAGACATCAACAGCAGAGATGCTTTAAGTAGCAGCTTTGATCCGGGGTATGTAGAAGAGCTTCCTGCGATCGACGAGGTCCTCCAAACTGTTCAAATCCGGCAAGACCGATGGAATCGCGAACTCCACGTTGGACCAGGATGGTGGTTGAGTGGAGAACCGGAAAGGCACTTGTTGTCCCTTGCTACGATGATGACTCTGAGTATAATAAGCCTCCGTGGTGGTCGGTAGCTTGGGATAATAAGGGTCGTACTCGAGCTCGTTGGGTACTAGAGGCTTCAAGGACATCGTCAGGGCGTGAACAGGTATCTCCGTGGTCACTGGTGGACGAGAAGGTACCTTCTGATTACTGGAAGGCACGTTGAACCTGCCACTTCCTGAAGAACTAGTAACTGGACTGGTGGGCCTAGAATTGGCCTGGATGGACCTGAGGGTCTCCAAGTACGGATAGTCCCTGTTATTGTAGTGATAGTTCAAGTGTGTCCTGGGTACCTCACTGGAGGATCCTCTGAGGCCAGAACCCGTCGAGATGGTGGTGCCTTCCAATCGACCAGTTGACAATCGAGTTTGAAAAGTAGTTTGCAGATCCTCCCTCCTCCTCGTCTCTCGATTCAGTCCACTGGGCTCTTCCATGACATTACGATTAGCAATAGTAGGATAAATCTTGAACCTATCCACTCGATCGTTCGTCACGAATGGTCTACCTCCTCCACCGTGGAAATTCCTCTGTCTAGGTTCATCCACGTTCAATCCACTGATGGGATCAAAGCGATTGATGAAGATTGGACGAGTGGTGGAGAACGATGCTACAACGTCGTTCTTCCTCGTGTCCTCCAGAAACTCTCTGCTGCCACTTTCACAAGCGAGAACACCGTTAAAGGTCTTCGTGGAAGGTTTATTCACTTTGGAAGCATCCACAAGCCCAAAGTTCGAATTGGTCTGCCTAACGGTTGGATGAACCCGACGATCCTCTTGTCGATTGTTTCGGTCTCTGAGAAAGACACTTGCTGTGAAAACAAATCCTGGTCTTGAGTTGTCGAGTCCTGAGGACTCGTCCCGTGGTTGGATCACTTTGAAGGAACGTGAGTAAGAGCGACGGTCGTTAGTACTGGCTTGGGTCAGAGAGGTTGAGTCTGTCAGGGTTGGATTTCCTGATCCACTTCGTCCTAGAGCTTTTGCTTCGCGTCCTTGAGCTTCATTGTAACTGGGTGATCCACCTTGACAATCTACGAGACGTGCATGATCACAAATAAGGGCGTCTTGTCTGAAGGCAGTTTCCTCGGGACAACGATAACTGAACTTGTTTCCATGATCATCGCAGGTGTGGTAGACCTTGCAGTTTGCCTCGACGTCTGCGTAGAAGCCCATCTGCCTTCCTAGACAGGAGAAGTTTGTCCTGACTGGTGAAGGTGTCGTGTTCTGAAAGAAGATTCAATTGTTAGAGAATAGTTCGAAGAAAATATTTGATTAATTATTGTAGAAGTGGTTGAATCTGTCTTAAATGTATCCGCAATAGTCGAGTATTTTATTTACTAACTTCTGATGCCAATTGGACTCAAACATTAAGGTTAACTCCGTATCAAATCGATCAGTCGATCGCTCTTAACCGGTCTCTATTGCGGCAACACGAACCTTCGACGACGGGTTTCCATAGAAAAAGGCAATTCCTAAACTAGACTGTCACCGGTGAAACACGCTCGCCGATCTGTTAATCCATAGAACCCTTTCGTTGTACCCTTGCACGAAAGCAGAGTTCAACTGGACTACAACCACACGTGCTAAAAATACACGGTATCTTTGCTACTTTACTACGAGTCGTATGATACACTCTGTTGTAATTGGAAAAATGTCAATGAGATATTTACACGATGTCTTGTCCACGGAACAGGCGTAGTCCGGTTTCTGCATCGCACAGGCACGAGGCACCTTGCTGATAAAATCATTGAGAGAAAAAAAAAACACGGTTCGCACGCGCAATTAAATCACGACTGCAACCGCGCACAGTGATCTTACTTGTGTAGTAATGACCTTAGAGTAGGATTGGCAGAAGTAAAATCGATAGGGTGCACGTGCTAAAGTAAGAGAATGAACCAGTGATTAACACTTTAATTGTGGGTATTTTGTGTGTCGTTTTTGTTTTTATTCTGTTTTAAAAGATTTTCTTTATTATTGTACCTATTTTATTTTTAGTAGTATGTAAACAACAGTCGCTATTTGATATTAGCAAAAGATTAGCTTGTTGTTTATATACCACTGTTTATTTCCATCGTTAATCGATCATTTGATCTGCTTCTGGTAGCTTTAGTGTCCATATTTTTACTGTCACACTGATTTTTCATGGATTACCCAAAGCGTCTCACTTTGCATTTTTTTTGCGTATTTTTTCCTTTATTAATATATCAAATACTCTAAATTGCAGTTAGTATACAGTAAAACCTGTTTTTGTGCATGGGATAGGGACCGCGTAAAAGAAATCGCATACCAAAAAAATATCGCGTAACTTCATAAGGTTTCCGTTTGCAACACATTTTAAAAAAACTTTTTTTATACGGTAAATGGAAAACTCGCACATAAAGAATCGCATAAAAAAAAGCGCACAAAAGCAGGTTTTACTGTAATCATATTTTTAATGATTTTTCTGGACCTTCGTGGCGCCGCGGAAAAAAACAAATTGCATTCACGTACGACCATCGTAACAAAGTGTTAATCAAACGAAACAACGAACGATCGTAGAGAAACAAAGTTAGTAATTTAATTAAAATTCTTCTTTACTCACAAAGACCTCCTCCTCGGGGCGCGCCACAGCGACGATTAAGAGCCACTGCAGGAGGAGCCGCGTGATCCTGCGGCCCGGCATGGCAGGCTGTGGTGCTCGTTTGGAACGTGCGGAGCGAAAGCCTTCCGCGAGAATAATAGTATCTCTCCTTGTGTAGACCGTCGTGCCGAATAGCGAGCGGAGAATAGCGAGCCGTGCGAGTTACGAGTGAAAGTGAGGAGGAGGAAGAGTAGGAGGTGGAGAAGGATGAGGAGGATGAGCACGGAGGATCCAACTCCACCTCCTACGTTCCTAAGTCTATTCTCTTCCTCTTTGCACATTCGTATGCCCCGCCACTCACGTGGACACTCACCGCGCATGCGCATACGCTAGTTCGGTTCTTCTCTCTCGCGCATACTACGCGCGCGTGGTATTAGGTGCTTTCCTTTTACAAAGTGATCCGATATGTTCTGATATTTTGTGATCTGAAACACAACACTCAACGTCACTTCCGTAAGTAAATGCATGTACCAGATTATTAACCTCTTCACGCCCTTGGCCACATATGTGGACATTCAGTTTCTTGTTAAGCTATATCTTTTCTACCGTAACACGCGTGGGTATTATTCTTTCCGCAAATTTTTCATTTCTGCCTTGTTCTCCGATCATTTGTTAAACGTTGTCGACGAATCGCCATTGCAAGTGAATAAATTAACAATCGATGCCGACTTATTGATTCCAGCTTGAATAAATTCGTCCCTGAAGAGGTTAATTGCACTGAGATTGCGCAAGTGCAACGCGAAAATAACCACCTCGTAGTTTTCAAAAGAATTTCCTAGTGTGAACCAATAAGAAGCGAGTAATCGCAAAAGTGATACGAAAATATCACGTACTGATCTTGGTCCGTTGGTAGATCAGCAGTAAAAGGGAGAAGTGATCTAATCATTTCAGTTTACCTAAAGGAACATGCTAGTTTCTGAACTGAAGTGATCTGATCAAAGCGGTAAAAGCACCTATCGCACGAAGATTACTTATAACCAAACTATTTAGTTTCAGTTGGATATTAAAATGTTCGATTTCAGAATTTCAGTCTCGTATTGCAAGCTGACGTACGTTTACCTAAATGAACATGATAGTTTCTGAACTGAAGTGATCTGATCTGATCTGATCAAAGTGGTAAAAGGAAAGCACATATCGATAGACGAAGCACGACTGACGAGAGACGAACTAAACTGGCCTCCTCTCTACGCTAGATCGATCGTGACGGTTCCGCGTGAAAGGGACCACGAGCGAGCACGCACGGTGAAATGCCTCGTTGCGTGTCGAGCGAATCGTCGTCCTACGGTTCCATTGTACTCCTCCCGAGACATGCACGCGATCCTCCTTCGATGATGTAATGTATCATTGGAAGATATAGGAGAATTGTAGGATAGTTAACACTATTCCTACCGACCGGTCAAATGACCATTTTTTTAACATTTCGATTAGAATTTACCATATACAACGTAATTGCATCGCGCCTTTAAATTTCACGACTTTTTCTAAAATATACGTATAATCAGTGTTGGGTAAGATACATTTAAAATTGATCTCGATACAGATAGAGATACACGTGAAAAAATGTATTTAGATATAGATATACAGATACACAATTTAAAATGTATATAGATGATAAAAAATAAAAGAAGAATTATAATCTTGGATTAGCCCATAAAACGTAATGAGGAAGACAAAGTACGAGTACTCAATTATTCGTACATTTTGAATTTCAACTGGAATGTAAAATTACAGTATAGCCTATATTAAAAACAGATACTCGGATACTTCAAAAGTATCTCAGATACATATCAGATACTTTTAAATGATATTTTGTCGTAATAAGGTAAATCTCAGATAGTGACGCTTGGAACTTGAAACTCAAAAAATAAGAATTTAGAAGAAATTAACAAACATGTTAGTTTATGCCAATAATAAGATTATTTATTTATTAATATTTTGTAAAAGGATAACATATATTTTTTAACCTATAGACAAAAAATATGCTGAAAACGTATCTGAAAATGTACCTGAAAACCAGTTAAGATACTATGTTTTGTAACTAGATACAGATACAAATACTCAAATTCGGATGTATCTCAGATACAGGCTTAGATACACAAAATGTATCTAGATACGGTATCTAGATACATATATTTAGATACTACCCAACACTGCGTATAATACATTTTTCAATATTTTAGGAAAACTCGTGAAATTTAAAAGCGATCCAATTACATTTGGGCTGTACTCTCACCTGTACTTTAACAGCGCTCCGACTTTACATGCGTTTTGCAGACATGTGTGGACATGAACATGCATACGTATGCATATGTATAGAGCCTATCTAATATCCGAGCGCCGCTAAAGTACGGGTGAGAGTACGGTTCATGGTATATAGGAAATTCTAAACGAAATTTTAAAAACCCTCGTGGTAGGGATAGTGTTAAAGATAGGAGAAGAAAAGGGGGATGTAGGACGAATTCGTTTAGACCAGTACTCGTTAAACGCGCGGATTTCTTTGAAAAGAAATCAATTGAATTATTTCTCGAGGATCGAATCTCTCCTAAGCATCCTTGGCATTTATAGCCCTATTTACAATGGAAAAGGTCATCCACCTACGCCGACCCGATTCCAACGATTTACGCCACACTCTCTTGCGCGCATTCTATCGGGCTTGTTTGCCATGTTCTGTCCGACTTCCTCCACTGTTCTACACGTGTGTAATTACTTTGTCGCACTCCAATCGCTCGTTCAGTCTCCCGTGATAGAAGTGTCTTCTCTGATTGCAGCAATTCCACTGGTGATTTGCTCGAGAGATCCCAGAGACCTGAAATTGTTTCGTGAGATTTCTGTGTGTGTAAAGGGAGAGACTTGTAGGATTTATGATTTACTTGCATTCTTGCATGCGCGAAATTTTTGGTACTCTCGTGCTTACTTTCGATTGAGTTTTTGTCAGTAGTTTAACACGTTAAGCGCCACGCCGAATTTGCGTGCCTTTCCGTTCAGGCCACAGTTAGCCGTCAGGCGGGCCAAGAAATGTAACGCCAAAAGTAACAACCTTTTGTAATGAATGTACACAGCAACCTCACCTTTGCTTATCTTGTTTCAATAAATTACATTAATGTTTTTAAGTATTATATTCTTTTCCTTGAAGCATTGACCAAACTAAAACCGATATCGCATAATTTAAATGTTCAGTCTCACAAGTATGCAAAGACGGACACACGCGCCGCGATAGAAGAACGAAAAGTCTGCCGTCGGTCCGTAGGGACCGACGTGGCCTGAACGGAAAGTCTAGCGTCGGTCCCTAGGGACCGACGTGGCGCTTAACGTGTTAAGATTAAGCCACTGGCATATTCTGGCATATTGTATGCTTGTGATTTTTTTGGAGATCGTGTGCATATTTGGTAATGCGTTAAGTTCACATCCAGTTCGGAAGATTGTTGATATTTATTCGTTTTGAGGAAGAGCGTCTCGAGATTAGAATCGAATGTCGAGCACCTGTGGAATGAGGATATTGTTTCACGTAATGAGAGTATGCAGTTTTTGATACACGTGTCGCCACCAATCGGTACACGAGATTACTTATTTTACTGTCAGCTGTTTCTATTGCGAAGTTTATGGCGCGATCTAGTGGATTATGCATGAATTATTATTTTCGTCTTTTTTATCCACTGGGTTCTGTTTTACAGGGGACTCCTTTTATGAGAATCTCAGATGATCTCAAAATGCAAAGTTTTTTCTTTTCTTTACTGTGACAGCAGATGAGCACTTTATTTTACTTAATAATGATATAAACGTAATTTTTTCATGTACATCATGCATGGATAATTGCTAGACCATCGTCCATGGTTTGAAAACGTGTCCATCGGCTTCTTTACCAGGCATGTAAGAGAAATATGTCTTTTTGTAAGATATCGATGGAAATTTGTAATAATCCATAGTGTTCCACAAAACCCTTGCAGCTTGAACTCTGTCTTTGCGTGCGTCACTGTAAAACTTGGCTGTAACAGCTGCGACCTGTGCAAAACAAACGCCTGGTGAAACGAGTGTATATAGTAATTCTTATTGTAGTTGGACATTTATTTTACTTACTCGCTCTTTAAGTTCGTTCACTCTATCGTACGTCAAGTTTTTGAGATCCGAATTGCCCATATTAAGTGGTGGCACTTTACACGGTGGTTTTCCCAAAGTAGACAATGTATTCCAGTATGTGATACTTTTTTGCAATAATTTCTCTGAAACGATATAATATCCGTGTTAATATTAGTAGATGTGTATTTATGATAATACGGAGTCATAACTCGATCATTTTTACTGGGAAATGCAAATAATTGTACGAGTCAATGAAAGATTTACTTTTCTTTATGTCTGTGATAACGAAACCCTTTCTGTACGTTAGCCAAATTCTTAATTGCGGCATCATATAACACTTTGGTAATCTTGCAAACACATATCCTTCTGTGGCCATTTTAGCAAGCTCAATCTGCAAAAGAAATATTTGGGTATTATTGAAACGAGATCTGGAGATTTCAATATACAGCTGGATTAGTTATTTGTAGTATTTACTTTCATTATGATAGCTAGATGCTTTTTGGCATGACGTGTTCCCTTATGACTGGATTTTTCATCTGTGTTGTAAGCATCAGACTCTCCTGCAGCATAATATATAAACTTGTGATATAAAATAATATTATGTCATTGGTATTATGTCTATTCCAATCCTTTACCTCCACTTTTTTTCTTAGACACAATCTGGTCACTTTTATACGGTTTCTTTTCCGTATGTGTACTGTCGGTGAAGTTACTGTCTTGTTGATCATGCTCCGGTAAATTAACCGGCGTGTCCACTGATTTTTCTAAACTTGAGCCAATTCTTTCTGTTCTTGGTGATTTATCGGATGCCTCGTTGTTCTGATATACAATTGGAGAATCTTCAATTTTATTACTCTCGCCGTATATTTCGTGAAATGCTGACATTAAGGCCTGTTTTCTACGTTCTATATCTTTTTTTAAAGCTTCATCCTTTCTAGGTAATGGCCCTGCAGCTACTTTACTCGCTGACCAATGAGAATGGATGCCACTTTGTATTTCCTTTTTGCTTGGCACGGGTGTGACACACGGAGTGCCCATATGTACACCATCTAGTACCTTTTCTGGCGGTTCCATAACGTAATTTTCAACGGTGCCTGTTATACAGTATTTAATGTCGTCTACATACTCATCCTCTCTAGGAATTCTCTCAACTCCTGAGATTAATAACTTAGTATCTGTTTCAATTGGTCTTGATGTATTAACGACATGTGTATATGCTTTTTTCTTAAACGATTTCAGTTTTTGCTGGCGCTTCTTCCAGTGATGCGCGTCCTCTGTACGTTCTAATATTTTTCTTTCGTATTTACACTCGCACACTGGTTTTTTCACTTTTAATTTTAGCGAATGACCCGTAGGTTTGCGAGCATATTTTCCGCATGTTCGCCAACAGCATCTGCCACGTTTATCATGAGCATAACGTTTAACTAAAGCTTCATCTTTCAAAGCATTAGACCATTTCTCTTGCTGCGACTTATTCTTCATAAATTTCTCAGTATCCGTTTTACGTTGTTGCATCTGTTCAATTGCACTTGTGTTTAATTGCTTTGTGGAATCGACATCAACAATCCCATATGTATCGATATAATAATTGCAATTACAAGGTTCAACACTTTTTGATGGTTGCGACGTAAAATTCTGACTATCAACGGATTGTTCTATTAATCTAAGATTAGCATCTTTATAATCACTAAGACACATGTCATAAGGAGAATCAAAAATGTCGTATTCTGGAACATATTCCCGGCTTCGTACTGGGCTTATTGGCGGAGTGTAATAAGTAACACCTTCGATTACATTTGTCGGAGGTTGGTCTACTTTATCTATTTTTTTAGACTTCTTTTTTCTTGACTTCGGTGTATCGGTGGTTTTTTTCTGTACCTGTCCTCCAATATTGTAAGCTAATATCTTTTTCTTATTCCTAGTTTCACGACAAACGCATGGCTTACCACCTGGTCGCAAGCGTACCATTTCTAGAGGATAGTCAGGTTCTACTAAGTAAGCTATATTCTCTTTTGGAGGTAACTCTTGCTGTGATTTTGTTCGCCAACCACATGTTTCTTTTTTTGCACTAACAGTTTGACTAGCAGGAGCTTCATATGGAGCATTCTCAATACCAATATCCTCAACATCCTGGTCTCTCGAATGTTTACATGCTTTTAGAGGTTCTTCGGGCAATTTTACAGGTGTTACATTGCTCAGAAACCCATCGTGTAATGTCATCATCTTTTTCAACTGTTCTGTTTGCTCTCTCCGATCTTGCGTTAAGTTGTGTTCAACAGGGTGCTTTTCACTTTTCCGATTACCTTTCTGAATATTTTTCGTGGAACCCTTATGAATATTTTTCGAAAGACTTTTCTGAACACTTTTTTGAGTAGGTGTCTCCAAATGCATCTGACGTTTTTGTTTTTCTTCCTTGGTTATATGTTTTATTGATTTTGAACGTTTTTTTCGACTCTGCAGAAATTTTTTACAGTATATTGCATATTTTCCCCCCTTTCTGTGCTGATCGTCAATGTTTTTATTCGGCGAACTAGCCTCCGCCTTCTCGTTTGTTTCACTTTTCATTTCATTCTTATCGACCTCTTTTTTATTTTCCCTATCCACTTTTTGTCTTAATGATTTTGTCTTACTGGTTTTGCTTCTTCTATCTTGGATAGCATTTGTTTGTTGCATATCCAATTGAGCATAAGATAGGTTTAAGGATCTTTCATAATCCGTCATACTTTTTACCTTCGACGGAGCAGTACGAGTTATATTCCATGGATCATCATATCCAGGGTAATTTGTATTAGGTATAAATCTATTATCACTTTTTCGCATAATCTTCTCTTTATTCGACTTTATTCCTGGAACAGCATAGCAATGTTTGTCTCGTTTGACCGGCTTAGGTTTTGGAATGCTGATTTCCTCCTTTTTCATCACTTTCTCTTCTGCTTCGGCTTCTTCATCTTCCTCTTCTTCATCTTCACCTACTTTAACTTGTTTGGGTATCGCCTCAATCGATGCAGCATCACATATAGCACGTCCTCGTTTTTTTCCACATGGTGGTCCCTAACACATAATACAATAAACATGACATTTTTGAAAATTTATTGATAAATGACAAATGAGATAAAGTACTTTTAGAATTTCCTTCCTTATTCTTTCTTGCTCTGCTAACTCCTTTGGACTGAAAATATTTAATGTCCCATATCGTTCGCCACAAGTTGCCATTTTATGTTCATCGCCGCAGGGGACAAAATCAGCGATGCTGTACATTTGTCTTTGTCCTTCACGGTTTATGTTTCCGTCTGTTTTGTCCTTATTTTTTTCTAATGCTCTTTTCAATTTGTTTATACGTTTCATAAAAGGATTCCTCCTACAAGATTTATCACCTGGATGTTGTCTACAGGAAAATGGAGGAGTCTCTTTGGGTCTGTATTTGGCACCAATACACACTCCGCTAGCTTTTGTCCAAGGAATATCATCTTTCGTAGTCATTGCATCATTACCACTAAATATTTGTTGAACAGCACATGCGCACGGTGGAATATCTTTAACTGCATCTTGTGACGGTGCTTTCATAATTTTTGATGGTATGTGTTCTTTGTCCTTTCTATGACCCGTAATATAATATTGTGTTTCACCTTTTTCATTCGTAACTCCATTTATGATTACGTTAGTAGTAACTTTATCTTCGGACGCAATAACTTCCAATAAATTAATTGATAAGTCTGTTAAACTTGGTGCTGGAGAGTGCATTGCCATTGACCCAACTATGTACCTAAGAACAGCGAAACGATTATAAAAATACAATACTTTATTTCGATACTAATGCTCCAAAAGCCTCACAAAATCTATTTTACATTTTGAATATAAAAAAAATTATTACACAAGAATTTACTCAATTGGCTATGCCTTGTAAATGTTAGGATTGTTGTGTCAATAAATGTATTTTTACAGATAGTGTTTTCTATTTGCATACTTGTTTTTATTACTATCCTCTGCTACAGTATCTATTACTAAGTATGGCGCTTTCGTTTCCTTCCATTTGGTGTATGTTTTTTTGGTTTGCCTGCAAGGGCAGCAGCTATCACATTGTGGTCCAGGGAATACAAGTTTCATTGTGGCCTCAATACTTTTTATCATCTTGTTCGCTTCTCTCTCAACCTTTAAAAATTCCTCATCCGCATCTTGCAACCATTCCTGCCAATTCTTGGATAAATTTTTGCGTCCACTAGGATAAATTTTCTTCGGTCCATCTCCAAGTTTTAATACAGCAAAAAATTGTTCATCGCTCTTATTTTGCGTAACATTAGCTACACCACTCATTTCATATAGTACAGGTCCCTCCGGAGGACTGTCTTTAATGCCGGACACGATATAATGCGGTTCCTGTTCTCCAAGCCAAGATTTTTTATTTGGGTATGGTGGTTGAAAGATACCTAAAATATAAATGTTTTGAGCACTCTAACAGAATAATATCTTATTAAATATTGTCAATTTTATATGATAAATTTACCATAAATTTTATATTTTACTGGGCCTGGCTTTTCGCTAAGTCCCGAGATAGTGAAGTCAAATTTTTTTGCATGGTCAGAAAGACGAGCTTCCACTTCAGCATAATTATCTCCCGTGTTATCGCTCTCATCAATAATATGTTGATCATGCATAGCGTCACTTATTGAATCTGTAAACACGATATGAGATAAATGCATTAAGAAATAGCCAATTATAATAAGAGTATCTATTAACATATTTATGATACTTTTAATGTTATTGTTGTTCTTGTTGCTTCCATTATCTATGATTTCTGCAATGTCCTTAGCATCTACTGGCTTTTTACTGAATCCTTTACATTTCAGCAATGCAAAATACTCCTCACATGGCAAAATTGCTTTTGGCATCGGGATTAGTTTACAGTGCTCACGCCATGCTTGTAACTGATTACGATACAAAGCCCAATTTGGTGGTGTAAAAAGATCTTCATTGTATGGTGATCCTCTTCGGTGTCTACGTTTTACCCCAGGTGGTTGTGCTTAAAAAGCGGAGAATAAATTGTTATTTAAGATATTTTAATTAAATAATTTGACAATAGAAACAACATGGAAAAATTACGTTTTGGAGGAAGATCGGGTAGCTTCATAGCAGGTAATCTTTTATGTAATTCTGTAACAGTTTCGGGCAATGTCAATAGAGCAATACCCGTTAAGATTATTCTTTCATTACAATCGTAAACCTTTTCTGGAATATTAATTATGTGTCAGGCGTTTACATATCGCTACGTCTTACAGCAAAATAGGAACGGAAACGAACTATTTCCCACGTCTTCAAAGTAAGTTCCCGTTAGTACTTTGTATACTTCCCGTAAAAACTCAACAGCATTAAGTTGACATATCAGATGTATCCTTCTTATTGTTTTAGGTGGTAGTTTAAAAAAGGTAGACGTAATTCCTATTGTTATAAGCATTTCTTGGGTGCGTCTTGTTAATTTTTCTTCGTAGTCAGTACATATAACATCCGGTAACAACATCAAATGTTGCATCTATTAAATTTACAAAACGACTTATGAAGAACAGTTTCTGTATAATGCAAGCGGAATAAAATGTTTCTACTACCACTATACCTGTTCAATAGAAAAATCTTGATACCATGGAGGAAAAGTTGAATCCATTAATGTACTCATCAGATTACGAACTAAAAAGGAAAAGCGTAAAAAGGATTAACGTTAATTTCTCTACATCTGTGCAGAGGTATTCTGAACTATCTACCTCTCTTTTTAGCGGTTCTTATATTTTTACATATTTCTTTACTACTCTCGAGACACTTATTATCCCAAAATGTATGTTTTGCAAGTGAAAGTTCATCTTCTATGTACCACTTGATAGGTCCACGTAAAGAAGAAGATAACAGATTATGTTTCCATAATGCTTTATCGTTAGACGTTGTAGCTTTTAATTTAGTAGCTCTTCCTTTTAATTCGGGTTCATCGACATAGTTTGCTTCAAATTGTAATACTGGACTGCCGTGTATCGAATGTATGCTTGTAAACGACGATACATACGGTGGTTTACGCTGATCGTATTTAAGCTTTGGATCGTAATCTTTTGGCTGACAACAGAAACCAATAGGTTTGAATTTTGTACATTCTTCGGGTTGAGCTCTATTCATGAAACCATTAAAAACACATTATACATTATATATATTACAGAGTGTATATTGAAATATATCATGCGTACCCTTTGCGAACAAATTTTAGAGAAGTTTTAGACATTTTTTTTATTAAACTCCTTTATGTAATATAAAACTGATACTCAAACGTGTTAATTTAAAAGACACAAATCGAGTTTGGACGATGTTTTAATTTAGAAATTCATCTTTTCGAGGAATTATTTAAATGCTCATGATCGTCACAAATTTTTTACAAAACATTTTCGTTACAATTGGCCCGCCAAGAAAACAAACTGAAGAAGAATGTTGCGAATTTTTGCCATTAGTAGCGCTGGAGTTCATTTCTGTATGATATCGGCATTTTGAAATCCGCCATATGCTGGTCTAAAAAACCCTAGAAATAACCTAAAATTAGAAAATGTATGCTGTGTTCTATATATATACATACATGTATGTTTGATCCATTGAAAAGGAAATATTAAAATAAATACATAATCACTTTTACCGACGATTAATATTATTAATAGAATTATAATAACAAAAACATTTATGTATTATTATAGAATATTATTATAACAAAACTTAAGCGTAATTTTTTATGAATCATAATTTTCATACTTAACTACCTCTGATTTGTTCCAATCATATTTAATGTTTTTGGCCTAATTTAATAAAAAAAATGAATAAAAAAGTCAACTCATTTTAAAGAAAAAATCCGCTGTTGCGATTATCAAAAAATCCAGAAAACACGCCAGCAGCTAAACTGAGCTAATCCATAATTTTTGCACTATAAATGATATTCAAAAATTCATTCACGCTCGAAATGGCGGGAAATAACCTAAGTTGGCAACACTGACTAAGATGGTAGAAGAATCCACTAGAATTTCGGGACGAAATTTACATTGCATGTTCGGTTCATCCTATACCTTGTCTGTGGTAGTTAGTACACCACTCCGTATGGGCAAGTTTCCAAGAGGATTCAAACGGATTAACCAATGAACCTCCACTTCCGTCAACCGGCACCACAAAGTAATCAAACGCATCATGTTTGAAATCAAACGAATCGTATTGTACGTTACGGAGTTGTATCTGCTTACCGAGTTAATTTTCAATTCGACTTTTCTAATGTTAAAAATTGTCACGTCGAATTCTAAAATATGGAATCATGGTCTAAGGTTATTGTCGAATGGGTAAGATACCATTTCACCGCTCTTATAAATACCAATATTCAGTACGGTAAAAAATGACAGCTACTTACACGGAAAATCAATTTTCGCGTGAGAGCGTATTAGGTGTTTTCAGATTTCAGTTAGACATCTGTTATTTACATTCTGACATTCGTTACTCCGAATTGTGAAAAAATATTCATTTCTTCGGAGTACATATTTCTTTTAGGGAAATTAAGTTCTGAGGTTACAATAACGAATATTGTAATCGCAATAACGAATTGAATAATATTTCAGATCAACTGCTTAAGCATATTAGACGTTCCTGTCGTCGATATAAAAGACCTGAAGGATGGAAAGTGCTATAATAAAATAATTGTTACATGGTGAGTTGAAATATTATTTGATGCCATTTATAATTTAATTTAAGTGCAATATTTATCCAGTAATTGTGTATTATAGTCTGTACGAGCAAGAACAGAATGATATCACCGATGATGATCACATCGCGCTGTTCCTTAAAGGTATAATTTATTGGTCTAAATATTTTATTCCTTCGTCATAAGTCTAGTAGAAAATTTATATTTCTTCGATAACTGTGCAGATATAAAATGCGTTATTTAAATGATAAATATATGAGTTAATTCACTCAAAAAAGTATAATGATGCAATATACTTTTATTTTACAGATGAGTATCCCGATTTTACGTTTGAGGAAAGTGACGAACTCTGCCAGGTGGATAATTTATATATTGCTTCGCTATTGTTACTGCGATCATCTCAAGAGCGCACCTTTCACGAACCCATGTGCTGTAAATTGGAGTATGAAACCCAATTGAAAATTAGATCCTTTCTTGAGCAACTAGTAATATGCGAAAAACCTGTTACCAGAGAACTGATAAATGAAGCGATCACTCATGTCGAAACTGCTACATTCTCGACTCCTCAAGCCGCGACGAATACTTTGTGTACAACGCCAAAGACGCAATCGCTTACAGATTTTCTTAATTCTCCAGCTTCCAAGTCGGTTCGCAAGCATCGTAGAGTGATTCAGGAGAGGCGCGAATTAAGGCGACTGCAATCGGAATTAGAGGTGGAAAGATATGAGAAAATGTATTTGCAAGACGATTTGCAGAAGGAGCAGAGCAAAACGCAGAACTTACAGAAGAGGTTGCAAGAGAAACAAGCGGAACTAAAAGCATTGCAAGAAGAACGATTTAAACAAGTTACGCCGCAGTCTTGTAAAAAGAACAGAAAGATTTCAATGCTTACCGAGCAGTACAAAAAAGAGGTGGAACGTTTAGAGGATCAATTGATGAAGTATGAAATTGCATTGGGAAAGGCTGACGACGAAAAGAATGCGCTGGTTAAAACTGTAACAACCGTGCAAAATGAATGTACAGATCTTAAGGTAAAGTGTGATAATTCCGATATACTCTTGAAAAAATTAGAATCGCAAATCCAATGCAAGGATGAAGAGATGTTGTGTCTTAGATCGGTTAACGAAGAATTACGCGGTCTTCTAAAAGAGTTAAATGAAACAGCTTATAAAAATTACAGTTTCGAAGTTGATAATAGCACGGTCTTATGCTCTCAGTTTACAAAACTCAATACTGATGAGCCATTGAGTTCTGTAATCGAAATACAACTTCAAGAAATGAAGGAAGAAGTTAGCACTTTGAAAGGCCAGCTTGCCCAGGCAAATGAGAATTTGTTTAGTCTAATGAGAGCAAATCAAAAGACTACTGAAAATAATGCAGATTTAAGAGAAGAACTGGAAAAATTACGTAATGTTAATACAGAATATATGCAATGTCAAGAAGATTTGAGCAAAGTAACGAGAGAAAATGAAAATTTCGTAGCAGAAAAGGTACGTTTGACGGCACAATTAGAAGAATCGAAGAATTTACTAACATTAGAAAAGAAGTTACTATCAAAAAGTGAAAAAGCTAATGAAGATTTACATTCAAACATATGTATACTGAGTATAAAAATAAGTGATCTAGAAAGGCGTTTGGAAGTAGAGAATACTAACTTTACAAGTTGCAATGCTGCTCTTACAGAAGCGAAATTGGAGTTAGAGAACAAAATTGAACATAATGAAAAGTTAAGTCATGAAATTCTACTTACAAAACACACTGTGGAATATGTAGATAAGAAATTAAAATGTATGTTGCAAAATAATAATTATATAAAAGTTGGAACTAGGGATTTAAGCAATCTTAAAATTGAAGACGTTATTGTACAGTGCGAACAAGCTTTCCAAGAGTATTCTGATGAAATTGCATCTTTAAAAGAAATTAATATACAAAAGGACAAGACTTTACACGAACTGAAACAAATCCAAATAGACAAAGATATATTAATACATACATTAGCGACTGACGTTATGCAATTACGAGATTGCTTCTCGAGTATGAAAACTGCAGTAGAAGAACAACAGCAAGTTTTTAAAATCCAGTTAGGCACGTGCGAAGAACAAATGAAAACTACAATTAAGGAAATTTCAGACGAATATAAAAAGTTGCAAACCAGATACGACAACTTGAAAGTAACAAGTGTACAATGTACACAAGAATTATCTAAGAATAAAGAAAAAATAGAAAAAGTGCAAGTAAGAAATAAGGCAATAGCACATGATTTACTCCAAAAGAATGATGTTATAACTAATTTGGAATTAAAAATAAAGTCACTATCTAAAAACTTAGATGAATCTACATTGTCAGCGCAAAATCTCATTAAAGAACGGTTACAGATAGAGCAGATTTGTATGGAATTAACATCTTCTATGAAAAATGTAAAGTTAGCAGTAGGAAATGTATGTTCACATTTTAACATTTCCCTTGGGGAGGTGACCTTACACAATGGATATGTAGAGAATGATAATGAGAAAGAACAAATTGTAGGAGGCATTAAATCTGTTATTAACGAAATGTCACTGTTACAAAGAGCAATCTTCTATTTGGGTGATATGAACAAGAGTTTGAACGACGAAATACTTGAACACAAGAGAACCATTGCAAATTATGAATGCATTAAAAAAGATCATGACGTGTTGAAAGAATGCGCACAGGATCTTGAAAAAATGAAAGAAGACTGCATCGATAATCTTGAACACTTCATAAAAGATATGCAATCTCTAACAGACACTTTGACGAAAGTTATGTCATTAAATTTAGACTTGAACAGAGATTTATCATCACTAAAACAAAAATGGAACGGCACATTAGGTACATTCGAAAATACTTTAATAATAGACAAATCCATGTGCGATGAATTGAAACAATTACAGGCCACTAGGACATTACTTGAAAATACATTACAAAATTACGACATGCGTTATTTGGAAAGTAGCAAATTATTGTCAGATATTTTGTGGAAGAAATTTTCTCGGACACAAGAAAAATTACAAGAAATGTATTCTGAACTAAATGCGAAACAATTTCCACAAACAACAGAAACTGCGGATAAAGATACAGGAGAAGAAGGAATTACCGAGTATCTGTTGCAAGAGCATGAAACTCTGATTTCTGATATATCGAAAACATACAAGGAAATAGAAGATTTTTCGGATTTTGTCACAACCTACGAGATTGATATCAAACCAAAACATAAAAAAGACGAATTGAAACATGAGCAGAGACTAAAGGTTCAAATAGATCATTTATCTACGGAAAGACAGGAGCTTAAAACTAAACTGGATGCTGTACGCACGAGAAATACGAAACTAGAAAGAAATATGGATGAGCTTAGAAACGAAATTAAGACATTGAAGTCTGAAGTGTCTATGGCAGAAACATTAAAAACAGATGCAATAAAACTGAAAGATGAAAAGGAAGAACTGAAAAAGCAGTTTAAACTACATTTTGACGAGCAATTAAAAGAAGTTCACGGGAAATATGAACGTAAATTAGATGAAATGAAACAAAAAATGGTAAGTCTCTTTTTCCATGATAGACGTACTCTATCTGCTGTAACACTAATAATATAACTTTCAGAAAACAGCTTATAATGATCAAGTAATAAAACTGCATAGTGAGCAAGAAAAAGCTTTACAAGAGAAATTAGAGTCATTCCGCAAAAAGATGGAGCAACAGTGTCTCAAACATGCAGAGGAAATAAGTAAATATAAGGCACATGTTAGTGAATTAAGTTCAAACTATTGGAACGTTGCAGAGAAACTATTAACCGAGCAGCAACAGAAGAAAGACGCGCTGAAGGAATTAAAAAATACAAAACTTAAATTTCCAGATACAAAAAATGAGTTAAGTCATCAAACAATTAGTACATCCTCGCAACATAAAAGCTCCGAGTAAGATTTTGATTATTAAACCGTTTAAGAGATAAACCTTTCGCATGATAAAATTAACGTAACATTACAAACTTTCTTAGAACAAACGAGCAGGTCTTATCGGCACGAGTTTACAAAGAAAAATTACATATTCCCAAACTGCCCGAAGAAACATCGCACGAAAGGAGGCATAGCGTTAGAAGTATACAAGTTATGGGCAATCCCTTTAACGCAGAGGACGAGGAAGGAGAAGTGTTTGATAATAATTATTTAGGTAAAATTAATATGTATTTCCTTCTATCTCACATTTACTTTATGAATTAATAATATACTTGATAATTTGTAATACACTTTGGCTCTAGCCGACATGAAAGAGGGTAATTGTATGCCCACCTCTGACATAGACCGCATGTCCGTATTGCAAATGAGAAATTCTCGTTGCAAGCCACATTTAAAATCGTCTTATCCCGCTGAAATGCAATTTTATCCATCGGGCTTCAACGAAGAAGAGATCAAAGTAAGTATCATCTTTAAGTTTACAGACTTATACGTGTAGATACTTAGTTTTTCGTTCTGTTATTCATGTTGACGTAACATTGTAGACTGGTTCGGTAACGGAAGACATATTTAATGATAGTCTTAGTCAAAGTCTCCTTCCTGAACAAAAAACAAGGAGAAAAGACAGAACGCAGGTCTGTAGAAAATATATCCTGGCATTTTATGTCTTTTCCTGTACGTTGTTTATATGTCATATCCTTGTGATGTTTTTGTGACCTATTCCTTATAGACGTCATACAAAAAACCAGGCCCTCCGACGCCTAGCAAGAATGGCGGAAGGTTATCGCTACAGGTAAGCACAAATGTTATGATTATTTCAAACTTGCGATATTTTATGTTACCCGTTTAATCGCATGGGTGGTTGTGATACTGTCGTGACTTCAATTAATAGAAACATTTCCAATGTGGCGTCTTAGTAAATATTTTAAAAAAATTTTCCAGGGAAGCGACGGCAGAAGCCCGCAAACTAGAGTGTTAAGGGAAAGAAACACAGATAGAAGGACAACAACTACACCACGTACTTTAAAACATCTCTTCTCAAAACGCACGGATGAGGTATATATATTATAGCTTATACCAAGAACCGCATACGTGATATCAGACTTGTACTGTCGCATTACTTTCCGTTCATTGTTACAATCTCGCTAATTTAGTGTGGTACAAAAGTACAAATAAGCATACGGCCTTTGATTTCAATATACATAGTAAATGAATTTCGAATCGTAATTTTGGTGACAAGTTAACAACATATTTATGCGTATGTCTTTAAAAGAATGTTACAGGTACGCCCAGAGGTCGACGGCTTAGTAGTATTTTTCGTAAAACTCGCTCTACATTCGAAAGATAACAGACGCAGTACCTCTTACTATAACAAGTGTATGAAAGTTTTTCAATGTTTTTAACGAAGCGAACACAGTCAGTATTAGGATAAAAACTTTAGTATTAAGGTATTCTTGTAAATACAAAATTTCAATGTGTAATACAGAATAATAGTACATATTCATTATTACTAGCGTTTTATTTTAGAAAATCGTTAAATACTTTGGTAATAACAAGGATAAATTTGAATTTTTTTTTATATAAAAATGCTAATATGACGAAAATACAGTGTAATGTTATTAACAAGTTGTAAGAATTATGAGAATAAATTTTGTACAATGTGAAACAGATAAGGGAAAGCAACTTATAATAAATTCAGTAATTCTAAATATTCTCCTAAGCTAAAGATGTTAATAGGAAATTAAAATGTAATGTTAATTATGTCGTGACGCGAACATAATCTATGTTTGAGAGAAGACAGTCAAAATACACATATATGTTAAACAAGTTCCTAAATATCTTTGTCATTACTTCTGTGGTTTGTCCTACGTGCATATTTTATCCATTCGATAAATAGGTCCCATATAACAGAATGCATCGAATCAGAAGTAAATATTTTGAGCATTGACACCGACGCAGTGTTTTGATTGATTAGTCAGAATCGGACTCCTACATCAAAAAACATACACATCAGTCGTATTGCAAAATTTTATAACGGTTTGTGCGAAGCAGATTTGATTATTTCTGTTAGGAGAATTGAAAAATTCTTACCATGTATTGTCCTTCTACGTATCGACCTGAATTTCGAGATGTTCTCCGTAATTCTCTAGGCTCAGTATTGTCAAGGTTCCGTCGTCTGATAACACATACATTGTAAAAGTTTCATTTGTATATAAAAATATCTCGCTGGGGGTACACTTACGATCTGGATTGGATCTGCAATGTTTTCAGCTTATTGTCTATATCCTGTGCGGGGCTGGTGTCTGTCTCTTCTATCATAGGTGTCGGAGACGGTTGTGTTGTAGCAGGATCGCTCGTTTCATAGAAACCAGAGATTCGGGGTCCACGTGTTATCGCAACTTTATTTACTGCTAATCTGAAAGAATTATGTATACTGTACACTGGTCTTGCGCATAACAATCTTACACGTGAGATTATAATTAATGGATTTCAATATTTAAATAATTAAAAAGACTATATTGCGCGTGGTACGCATATTCCATTTTCATACAAATCTTCTATTTCATTATGCGCAATGATACATCGCAATGCGAATGGTTAACAGTTATACGCGAAGTAAAAGTAATATCGTACTCACTGAGTTTTTCTTGGGCCGCGTTTTTTCTTGTGCTTGCTGAAATAAAAAGGTTTCATTGGCCAGATTTATGGTAATAAACTGTTAAGACAAAGGGACAAAAATTGAATTCTGTATCTTTCACATACTATCCAGAGTTGTAACATGAATTGCAATATGTGATGTTAGTATTAACGATCACAGGTCATTGAAAGTGCCGTTTCAATATTTTAGTGATAACCGAATAAGCTGTATGAAACAATAATAGCTCGTACAGAATTAACCCAAGTACTAACAAAAGGATTCCGTTGATTTAATTCTAATAGTTTTAATAGAGAACGGCGTGTACTTTGAAATAGTCAATGTCGGGGGAAATATAAAGCATCGGGTTAATTCTGACATATTTCCTGTACACTGCTGAGACACAATAATGTTATTGCGGCACGCTATTTGGTAATTTTGAATTTTGATAAAATCGGGATTCGGGAATACTGGGAATAGAGGGTCATATGTGAATTAACATTACAAATTTGTTTGTATCTGTCACCAAATTGTATTATCAGCATATAAACAGAATACAAAGCTTTAGAATTATCTGGTTTAATTCACTTAAAATGAATAGGGAACACACATCGTTCTCTATGTACTATCTTTTTCACCTGTTCCAAAAATATAATAATTTGCTTTTGACAATGTAATTCTTAGTTTCTTGTCAATTCCTTACACTAGATCAAAGGTCGATTTGTTTATCGCAAATTGTATCTAAAGCAGGCATCAGGAATAATAGATCTCAATTCCTTATATAATTTTTGCCCCTTATGCATGTACATATACGTATTTGCTTAAGGCTCTAATTTTAGGTTGAATAACGATCGGGTTGCCTGCAACAAGCGTTTTATCAAAGATTACTACTCATGCAAAAATACTGGGGTTAACCATAAACTCATTATAGGTGCGATAAGTGCTAAAATGCTTGGTAAGGTGTTAAGCGGAAGCAAAGAGCTACTATTAATCCAACAGTTGTGCTCCATGAATTTTTATGCTTATTAATACTGGGGATGAGAAATGTAGCCGCTATAAAACAATTTCTTATACTTAGACACTAGATTCATGGCAAAAATATCGTACTACAAAAATACCATAGTGTAAAAAGATAAACAGGCACCAATTTGGATAACTTGCGTATCGGGTCGTTGCGAGTATGACAAAAATGGCAAACAAATATTAAGGTAATAAGTTGCAGGAAATTGGGAGTACTAAATTTTCTTTGCGATCGTATATCTTTATATTTCTTTCATGATACACATAAATCTTTTTGCCCAACGGCTGCAAATTATAAAATCTCAAAGATAAAAGATAATCTTTCCAGGATCTTATACAGGAGACACTGCTAACTTTTCCAATCATTTAATGCAAGTTTTGAAATAAGTAAATACACGTGATGTACAAATATATTATAAATCTGTTTTTCTTTGTCAGAGAAAGAAGCTCTTTAGGAAATTGAATTATGAAACATCGGTAATAATTAATAAAAAAAAAAAAAAAAAAAATAATGAAAGTAACAAAAATTTTAACTATAACGTTACTACCGCTACTACAATTAATTTAGCAAGCAATAAGCCGTTTATATGTCGTTAATATTAAATTAAACATATATGGTCTTTTACTTCCCATACAAACACTATGCGTATATTTTATCAAAAGATTTCTCGTGGAATAAAGGCACTACTTCAAATGCCATTAAAGCGGAGCGGTTAGACTATCCAGAAATTAGTAAAACTGAATAAGCGTTTACTAATGTTACAAGCATACTATAATGTTATACAATGTAAATGCAAGTAATAGCTTTGACAAATGGTGTCAAAGCGACAAAAGATTTAGTGGAATAGGATGAGTAGTGGCTTATTCTGAATTGTATTTTATGTACACCTAACTCACCCTGGAAATTCATGGTCAGAACCCTCATCAGCCTCATCAGCCTCTTCTTCTTCTGCGAAGAAAATTGAAGAATTATTCACTTTATATAAACCGATCCACTTATGCGCAAGTTATTTAACATTTTCTTCTATTTACCAGCTAAATGGTCCTTCTTACGCCTTGTATAGGCACGTTTACTTGTAACCGGAACTTGATCAGTTTCGCCGTGCAATAAGCTGTTTCTATACAAAAGCAAAGGTTGCCAATCCTCGCCACGTGACGATGGCATACCAGCTTGCAATCGTCGATCAAGAAAATTGAGCCTGCAACACGTATAACAAAATGATTTAGAACAGGTTTACAAGTAAAAGATGAAGGATTTGTGTCGCTCTGTACTTACACAACGCGTTTATCTTGCTTTAAAAGCTTGTTTGTGAATTCCGACAGGATTTCTAGAAATGGAAGATTGGGTGGAGGTCCTGTAGGATCTTGCTCGATACCATCCGGGGGAGTTATAGCAAATAAAACACCCGCTCTATGCAAGGCCGTTATTGCTTCACGATTTTTGACTGCATCCAAACCGAAGGATAATGCAAATCGTTTGGCAAGTTCCTGGAAAGATTATGTTTCTTCATATCAAGATATAATACAATGCAGTAATACTTCTATTTATACAAGTTGACTTTAAGACAAAAGAAATAAATCTCCATTTTAAGCAACTTTCTTTCCGTTAATGCAATTTTCATTTTTCATGCTATGATTATTCCATTGATACTTACTTTAATAGCAGTAAATTCTTCGCTGTTTCTATTGACTTTACCCTTGTCTATTTCATTGTACAAAATATTCAGACTATGTTGCATCGTTAGAGCACAATTTGTTTTATTTATATCTCTAGCTTTCCCTAATGTAGTTTTAATTATGTCACCATAATCATTATAGTACTTTACATAATGTTTGAAGACATCAGCACCAGCTTTCGTCGGAATCATATTGTATACAATTAATTTACAATAGCCAGCTAAGAAGTTTCTTCTTTTGTGTAATTCCTCAATTTTTGAATGCTCATCGTGTTCATCTGCCAAAAAGTGCACAATATTTTTTCATCTCTTAATGATTCTCAAACAAAATATTCTGTATAATATATTTACCGTCTTCCTCCTCGACGAATACGTATTCTTGTATAAATCCATTGAGCATACTTTGCATAGCTTGATCTGGTTCGTGCACCAGTTGATGCATGAAAGAATTAGAATGAGATGTTAGTTGATTACAGAATACTACCAGTAGATCACATATAGTAAGGTACGCTGCTTCTCTGAGGATTGGTGGTGTGGGCTGTGCATTTAACAATAGTTCATATAATCGTTATCATTTAACAATTTACTCTGTACTAGAAAAATAGAGTCACTTACCGTTCCACTTCCATCGCCACTCACAAAATGTCTCATTAACCCCATGAAGGAATGTAATCTGTCCTTCAATTGTCTACACTCATCTTCTCCGTGACTTCCGGAATCTACGGCATCCATTAAATGATGTTGTCCCCATAAAATCGCGAATAAACAGGCCATTATGCAATATTCTACTGCTTCGTGTGGTAAACACCTACAAAAATTCATATTAAAATAGAATGCATTTTCTATTGCAATCTTTAACATAGAATAAAACCAGTAAGCTTGTAGTTACTTTGGCTCTATTGCATCTTCAATGTCTTTATAGAGCGAGTCCCATATTCCCCAAGGATTCATATTATGACAAGAGTAAAATATAGAAACTTTCTTAAGGGATTGTACAACGTTGAAAATTTCATCTACGTTCGGGTCTTCGTCGCGTTCTATTAAATTCCTGTATTCATCAATTGCTTTTTTATATTTATTTACAATAGAATCAATTAACGTTGAGCGCGCCACATCGCACCTATAATGTAATAAATCGGACATTATAGCCATTTGTATGCGAATATGATAATTTTTTAATTACCTTGTAAATATTACGTGGCCTTCCACACACATGTATTCCAGCGTTTTCGATGCTGTGTCTAGAACTTCAGTGTCGTGCATTTTTTCAACAATTGTCTGAATTTTATGTAACAACGATTCTAAATTTTGTTCCTGACGCGACTTTGTATAAATATCTAGATCAAAGTATTGTGGAATTGCAAGTAAATTTGCCAGTTTTTCAGGATCTGCTCCATATTTATCAAGCAGCAAAGGTAATGTCTGTATAAAGTGTTCGGTGAGACGCTGTTTGTCATCGTGCACTTGTTTCAACTCCTTGACCGATAATATTTTACGAGTTGGTCCTCTACCAACTGGAGCTTCTCCTGTAACAGAATACAGATGTTTACATAAATTCAACAGCTACAAAAATCGGAAACCGTCAATGACCATTACTAACCAGTCGCAGCTTGCTTTATACAGCACACCATTAATTCAATCAGCGATGTTTCTTTCTGATTATCTAAAGCTTCTTCCTCTGGTCCAGCTTCCTCTAATAATAGGTCTGTCATACATTCCCAATCCTTCATCATTTGATTAGTCTCGATTAAAGAATCTACTAGATATGCACCATGTTCATGGAGCTCAGATTCGATGAAGAATAAAACAAGATCACGAATGAGAGGAGTATACGGCAAGCGTTTTTTACCACGCTTCGTTTTTACCCCCGCAACGCCTACATCATCAAGCCTAAATAGTCGTTCATTTATAAATTCACCTGCAGCCTGTGCAACTGCACGGTGAGATGAGTAAACCAGTTCGTACACATGTTCACAATCTTTATCGGTTAAAATTTCTCTGTGATGCTTTAAGATGGAGATTACTAGTTTGACGGCTTGCACTGCTACATCATACTCTTTATCTAACGTCATTGCGACTATTCTGTCTTTGAATTTACTAGTGAACAGTTCCAATTTTGTTTTCAGTTCTTCGGAAGCATACAAAGGTTGCAATGCTTGCAGACATTTAAGCCTAACTTCTCCAACTTTATCGTGTAACGTCCAACCTGTAATTAAAAGAGGAACGAGAGGTCAAAACAGTTTCGTATGTTTCCATAATTGCATAAAAGATTTTCTTATTTCAGTAATTTATTAACCTATGTATTTTAGGTAGGAATCATCCAAGAAGTTCTGATGAAATTTCTTCATCCATACTCCAATTTCCGCAATGCAAATAGCGCGTATTTCTGGCAATATATCTCTGTACCTGTGTACAAATACGGATTTAAACATATACGTAAGCATGTTTTTAATTTCGTCCATGTTTTCTTCAAGCTCTTTTCGTTTTGCCATTAAAGATTCTAATCTATCCGCAGCTCGCTTTTCTCTAGCTTTCTGACGTTCTGCTTCATACTGCCTCTGAGTATTGTCCAAGTTTATCGAAACAGTGAGAGCAACGTCCACTAATGCTGTCATTAGCTTCATAGCTTAAATCAAAGTATATTCAACATCATACAGAATGACGCTTACAAAAAACTTCATGACTAACGTCAATACTTACCGGCAAGTGTAGCGGTATGCCTGAAAGCTCTTACTTGAGAATCGGTAAGCCCAGTTAATAAGGAGATAACATTATCCATGAGGAATTGATCGTATATTATAGAATACTGACACTGGCGAACTAAGATTTGCACGAATTCACAGAAATTCGAACGAAACTTTTTCCATTGCTGCCCAGTCATTATTAACGGATATTCGCCACTTTCCTACACAAACGGAAGTACATTACACCAACCCGTACGTC
Source organism: Tiphia femorata (assembly GCA_944319695.1). NCBI lineage: Eukaryota > Metazoa > Arthropoda > Insecta > Hymenoptera > Tiphiidae > Tiphia > Tiphia femorata. The sequence goes on from OX090899.1 coordinate 9,445,233, forward strand.
AAGTCAATCTACCGGATAAAGTAATGCGTCATTATATTAAAATATTAAAAACAGAAAAAAATACTTCATCGAACTCTTCGGTCATCTTCCGTATTATTGCAACATGTTCCATAGTATCCTGCATTTCAGACGTAATGCGTCCTTTACATCCACTGGCATTAATGAAAAATTGCATTAACATGAGCAGAGCATTTTCTCTATTACTTTTGTACTTCTCGATCCAATCGTCGACGGTAGTCTGTTAAAAGCATTTGACTAAAGTTAGAGATTCCAGTATTGTTGCGAAGCATAGAACGTGGTGTGAGACTAAACATGTACCGTTAAAGAAGACCGGTTATTTCTGATAACGTAATAAAGGCTAGCCTCGTCTTCTAAACTATGAGGATGATGGGTACGTTTTCCGCGACCACGGCTACCACCGCGTCCCCTGGTACTAGTGGCAGGTGTAAAGTCTGTATCGACTTCTTTATACTTTGGTTGCTGAATAGTACTACCTTTAATCGTAACGGAAAAAGTACGAAGTAATGTAAACACCGATGAATATAATGTTGAATAAACAGTTCCACATCTCTTTTATACACTGAGAAAAAACAACTGTCGACTCAACAAAATGCGTTTAGTTGGTTACGAATTAGTTCATTCAAATATTAAATATATTTGAGTCAAAGACTCGGTAGTTATTACGAAATTATTTTACTTGCCTCAACGCGACATTCTTTTAAATTCACTAATATTTGCTCGATGGCCTGTGACCGCCACGTTTAGTCGAATGAACTAAATCTTTTTAAATGAACAGATTTCTTTTCTCCGTGTATAAAAATTCATACGAACCACGCAATCTGGCTCTAGTGTTCCTTGTAATTCTCATATTAGCTGGTGCAGCTGGAGTCATCGGCTGTTCGAATTGCGTTTGGGTATCAAAGTTTCCGGGTTGTTCTTGATATTGTTGCTGCAATGTGCTCGGCGAGCTGTAGCTTTCGGAAGAATAATGCTCCGGTCTGAAATACGCGTGTCGTTAACGATTAGAGAGTACAATCAACGCTTAAATATACTGAACGTGAACGCAGTAATAATATATTTACGTTGGATTGTGTATCGGTGTTTGCGACGCTTGACTATAAGGCGCGTATGCCGAATAAGTTTCGGTACCATCGCCACCCGAATTATCATTCATTGGTGTCATCGGTGTCATGGGCGCTTCATATTCCGGCGGTACCGGATCATCCATGCGAATCCGCTTTCCTCCTCTGCGGTGCATCATGTTGAATGTTTTTGCTTTCAGATGCAATTATTCCTGAGAATATACGAAGGTCGGAAACAATTCTTTTTCACTCAGTTTCGAATAGAATCGATGTCGCAGAAGAATATTAACAACGGAAACATGTTTCTGAATTTGTTATAACTAAAACTTTTGGTGAAGCTTCTGACGTGTATGGAAAATTAAGTAATTTCGAGTGATAACCGTCGTTGCTCCTCATGCAAATTTTGACAACACATGCAGCCGTTCCGAGAAATGAATTTCATAAAGCGCATATAAAATATTGTAAATCAGTATAAATACATATTATGAAACGTCAACGGTACTGCGAAGCGGTGAAGTGCTTGAATCCTACATTTAGACGATGTTTACAGGTTTACAGCAGTTTACGGTATACGCGAATTGGTAGTGGTAGTTTACGCATCACCGCGCATGCGCAGTAGAATCGTCCAGAGCGGGAAATGAATCAATATTGATCAATATGTTTACTCATTTCGTCCGATGGAATAAAGTTTCTTTACTCGTGAGCTTATACTTTGGACGATTTCTGATTGTAAATAATGGTTCTCTAGAGAAAAAATATAACGTAAGTCGTAAGAATTGATTCGTCATAAAATGCGTTCTGTATGTAAATTTTCCAAGACCGATGAATCCATTTTTGTAAAACAGAGTTTTCACAGTAAGTCCTATTCGTGATTTACCAACAAATCACATAATTACCTTTATAAATCTATGTGGTTTAATTCAAAAAGATCATTGTCTTTTTACGAATTAAGTCATTTTAACACTAGATTTAACAAAACCAGTCAATTTGACTGGTTCAAGTGGGAAATCGTGTTTATAAAAAATGTTCGGTAAATCTGGTGTTAAGCCATTTTCATATGTGCCGGTAAATAATGGTAGGTTTACATTTATATGACTTGACGTGACTCGTAGTGACTCCTATGTTGATTCGTGTCAGCTCGAGTCCCTGACAAAATCCAAACACTAACCTATAATAGTAGAAAACGTAAATTTGTTTACATCGTCTTTCTTCTCGAGAATAAAGTAAAAAGGCGCGACCAATGGAGACGATATTGGAACAACAACGGCGCTACCATGAAGAGAGAGAACGGTTAATGGATGCAATGGTAAAAGAAATGCTCTACAAGAAACCTGGTCATCGAGAAAACATTAATTCCGAGCACAGACTGAAGATGCTCCTTGACCAATTCATGGATAGTACCGCACACTTGCAGGATTTGTACGAGGATAAGGATGGTCAACGAAAAGAAGAGGTATGGACTCTTCCTTATTTTCTTAGTAGATGTCTGTATTAATTTACGCTTAGTTCTAAAGACAATTAATGAATTTTGTTTTCGACGTACCACTTCAAACAGGTCCAAGCTTTATCGGGTCCGAATGAGTTTTCAGAGTTTTACTCTCGATTGAAATCTATCAAAGAGTTTTATCGTCGACATCCCAACGAAATTAGCATACCTATGTCGGTAGAATTCGAGGAACTCGCCAAAATGAGAGAAAATCCTACGGAGGAGCTATCGAATCTTGTTGACTTTACAGACGAAGAAGGTTATGGAAAGTATCTAGATCTTCACGAGTGTTACGAAAAGTATATCAATCTTAAAGGAATAGAGAAGATCGATTACATCACTTATTTATCTACGTTCGACCATTTATTCGATATTCCAAGAGAGAGGAAAAACGCGGAGTATCATCGCTATGTCGAAGCTCTTTTAGAATATTTGGTAGACTATTTAGGTAGAGTCAGACCTTTACTGGACATGTCGGCGGAGATAGAAGATGCTAACAAGGATTACGAAGTACAATGGGAGAACAATACATTCCCAGGTTGGCCAAAGGAAACTGGAAGTGTCTTCATTAATGTCGGCGCTCATTTAGAACTTTCTGCATTTTCTTCGTGGGAAGAACTGGCGTCCTTGGGTTTGGATAGATTAAAGTCCGCGTTAATGGCATTGGGTTTGAAATGTGGCGGCACGCTAGAAGAACGTGCGCAGAGACTTTTCAGTACCAAAGGTGAAGCATCTCTCGATCCGAGTCTACTGGCCAAAAACAAAAATAGAAAGTCTGGAAAAGGAAGGGACTCCGAGAAGCACAAGGATATCGCAAGATTGGAATCTCAAGTGTACAAACTAGCAGAATTGGTTTCTACCCAAAGAGTCGCCACGAAAGAAAATGTGCAACGCAAACAAGCTAGAACGGAGGGTGAACGTGGAGATTCCGATGCAGAGGCCAGTGCAAGCGAATCGGAGGAAGAGGATGACAACGAAGTGCCGTACAATCCTAAAAATTTGCCTCTCGGGTGGGACGGAAAGCCAATACCGTATTGGTTGTACAAGTTGCACGGATTAAATATAAGTTACAACTGTGAGATTTGTGGAAACTTCACGTACAAAGGACCGAAAGCATTTCAAAGACATTTCGCCGAATGGAGGCATGCTCATGGCATGCGTTGCCTTGGCATTCCGAACACAGCGCATTTTGCGAATGTTACTCAAATAGAAGACGCTCTAGCCCTATGGGAAAAGTTGAAAGCTCAGAAGCAGGCGGAACGCTGGCAACCGGAGCAAGAAGAGGAATTCGAAGATTCGCTGGGTAATGTGGTCAATCGAAAGACTTACGAAGATCTTAAACGACAAGGTCTTCTGTAAGTTCTTAGATTCTAATTATTCCCTTATTTTCATTACGATCTACCTACTTCGTTCGCTTCGCAGTAATATACTTACTACTTGTAACGAATCGACAGTGGGTCATAATTATTTATGAAGAAAAGTTTAATAAATAAAGGATCATTATCTCTAGGAGAAGAAAAAAAACTGTTTTGACTGCGGTATTTTATAAACCTTCGCATCAACATATTTTCAACGTAACGTTTCAACATCATCACATGATACTAGCGTGATGTCGGGCATCACGATGCTCCCAACGAGGACATGTAAAAAAACTTTAGAACTTTACTTAATTGGACGTGCGTTGTCAACTTTATAGCGCGATTGTGGCACGTGCAAGACCATATCGTCTAGACCGTGTCCTAGACCTGTTTCTTTTCTCTTTTTTTTTTTTTGAAACACTCACAAGCTCGACATTTGTACATACAGCATGAAACGGTACACGATACGAGGAGGAGCTGAGCATAAAGGTTACATCGACAAATGTGTACACCTTCGTTTGGATGGAAACGTGTTTTTTATTGCCGAATTGGCCACGTCTCGCGCGCACGTATCAAGCCTGCCACGACCTCATTGATAGTTAATACGGTCTCACGCCATTCTCATTATCGCGACCAAGGCAAAAGGCAAACAATTCGGGCGCAACGTGTTTTCACGATCACTGAAATGCGCAGTGCCTATAAACACTTTCTGTAGATCAAATTCGATGTAATTCGTCCATGATGAATTTATCATTCAAGGTAGAAGTGGTTATTGCAATGTAAAAAAATTAAGTCGATTGAACTATCACGATTACTTTATTAAATCTAGTGTGCTTCTGTGAAACGAGATAGTTTCATTCGCGTGATCCCTAGTTTAGTTTACGAATCGTAGATGACAAGTTGATGAATAATGTTTGATATTTCACGCGCTATTTCCGAGACACCGTCGAGAAATTCAATGACGGATAAGATTGTCCCTGCCATTCGATTTACTTTCTTGCATAATTACGTGCACGCGGATAAGAATGTATGGAAGCGTGGAGGATGAAAAGGGGTCGAGGGATGGGGAGACGGGGTGAAAGGGCATCTCGCATAGTCAAAACACTACAATACGTGCGACATCGACGATAAGCAGGCATGACGATGAACAATTAGTAGCCTCGTCTCACAATCGAGAGAAGAATCGAAATTGCCCCGTCGACATTTTTTGCTTATCGAACATTGTTCCGAGACGGAAGTTTTCTATCGTCGTGCATACGTGTAACACGGGTTGCATCTTGTTAGGAGGTGCCATAATCTGTAGGTGGATCACCCTGAAACAGAGTTCGCGCGTAAGGTGTTAGAGTATTAGTATTATTAAAGTGTTTTATTCTTTAAATTGTACGAAGTAGTGAATATTCGTGAATATTAGAACGAGATAATTAGAATTGTTAAAGTGTTTTACTTTTAAAATTGTATCAACTAGTGAACATTCGTGAACATTAGAACGAGATAATTAGAATTATTAAAATGTTTTATTCTTAAAATTGTACGAACTAGTGAACATTCGTGAATATTAGAACGAGATAATTAGAATTATTAAAATGTTTTATTTTTAAAATTGTACGAACTAGTGAACATTCGTGAACATTAAAACAAGACTATTAGAATTATTAAAGAGTTTTATTTTTTAAATTGTACGAACTAGTGAACATTCGTGAACATTAAAACAAGACCATTAGAATTATTAAAATGTTTTATTTTTAAAATTGTACAAACCAGTGAACATTTGTGAACATTAAAACAAGATCATTAGAATTATTAAAATGTTTTATTCTTAAAATTATACGAACTAGTGAACATTCGTGAACATTAGAACAACTCACTCAGTTTAATAACCCTAACTCACCGAATGAACTTAAAAAAAAGAAGAAAAAGAACAATTCTCTCATTCCTTCCTTTTACAAAATTAATTAAAACAAATCATTCTCACGGACAATGTCCACGACCTATTGATCGAACAGCTTTTCTAGGACGATTTTCCTTTCCTCTTGTTCACACGGTACGCGCTCATTGTAGAAAAAGAAAAAAAGAAAAAGCAAATCTAGAGTTCCGTCGGGCCGATTGATAGCGTTTCCAAGAAAATTCAGATAAAGTGAGAAGAGAATAAAGAAAAAAAAAAAGAAAAAAACGAAACGAGACTGATGTCGCCACTTTTTTCGCGTCGCGTGAAAAATTCTCTGATCGGTCCGAGGTGCACGCGCGCGCGTCCGGCCAGACGCAAATTCAATGAAGCATTCACTCGATGCAATCGTGCGAATAAATAATGAGCCAATAAACGCGTCTATTAGACGTCTCTTCTCTCATTGGTCACGTTCGAGTGGCGCGAAGCTATCGGGGTCTCATGCTTTTTCTCGTCTGACGGCGATAAAAAAAATGATTAAATGCGCTCTGAGACTCGCCGTGGGGGCCAAGATACACCCTCGTTATCTCGAATTAATCGTTCGTATTTTAACATTTAAGAGTTACCTCCACCTCTCTCCGTGGCCGAGAGAGCGGGAAAATAAATGCTATTGAGATGCAGTTTTTTTTTTTAGGGAGGGAGAGAAAAGAAATTAAATTTAGCGAAGAATTCGTGAGATTGACGCTCCCACCTCGCGTGCCCCAATCGCGACTGACCCCTAGCAATAATATCAGGGCGGTGACAATGGAACGAGAAGATTTGGTGGAAGAAACAAAAGAATGCAAAGTTCATTTGTTGACAATGAGAGGATCTGAAGAAGAAAGAAAATAATGCGAAGTAGATTTGTTGTCAACGAAAGGATCTGGAGAAATAAAAAAAATAATGCAAAGTGCATTTGCTGACAGTGGAAGGATCTGGAGAAAGGAAAAAAATAATTCAAAGTGCATTTGCTGACAGTGGAAGGATCTGGAGAAAGGAAAAAAATAATTCAAAGTGCATTTGTTGTCGACGAAATGATCTGGAGAGAGAAAAAAAAATAATGCAAAGTACATTTGGGCCGTTTATTTTGAAAGTGGCCTAAGTCCATTTTTTAAAAAGAATGAGATACCACATACGACTAAATATTACAGTTAATTATTCACATATTATGTGATATCTCATTTTTTTTAAAATGGACTTAGGCCACTTTCAAAATAAACGGCTCATTCGTTGTCGACGAAAGGATCTGGAGAAGGAAAAAAATAATTCAAAGTTGCGAAACAATCTGGAGAAAGAAAAAAAATAATACAAAGTACATTTGCCATCAACAAAGAAAATTCAGAATGTGGTGTGAAACGGAGCAGGCCTTTTGATAAAAAGAAAGAAAAACAACTCACTCTACTTCTGTATTAGTGAACAACTAACAAAGGCCAAGTGCCCATAGCTTTTCATAAATATCTCCTCTTCCTGATTACAACAATACAAATAATTACCCTTGGTGGCACATGGTTCCGGAGCAAATCGATCCAAAACTTCTCAGTAACTAACTTTCTTCATCTTCTGAATAAATTTGCTCCAGAACCATGCACCAGCATCATTAACAATATACGTTACCACAATCAAGAAGACAAGACCTTCCAAAAAACTCAAAACCACAACAAACCAAACCAAACAAAAAAATTACTAAAGCATTGCAACACACGATCGAGAAAAACTTTCACCTGCAGAACAGAAAACCTATTAATATGAAGAAACATCGACGAAAATGTAAATGCACACCTGAACCCTCCAGTTAACCTTTGCCTACTTAACATGTTCAGCGGACGGTTTTCCTATCACGCCACTGAGTAACCACGCGAATGAAGCAGGACGTAAAACACAAATCCGTATGAATAATTAACAAAAAAAAATATCAACGAGGCTCTTACACCCGCACTTTCAAACACACAAATCCTTCTTCGTCCAATCATCGACACGGTCACTTGCGTGAACCAAGCGCCCAAGAAGCAGAAGAAGAAAAACCATGGCGTTCAAAGTGTCAAGTAACTTTTTAGACTTTCGTCTACTTTCTGTAGACATTGAGTAGTCTATTTAGTTTATAACTGAAAACTAAACAGACAGACAGAAAGAAAAACAAAAAGGGTGACACGTTTTTTATCAGTGACATCAGTGCTCGTCCACCGGAAGTTTCCAATGTGTGTGTGAGAGAGAGAGAGAGAGAGAGAGAGAGAGAGAGTGGTTTTAAACAAAAAAGAAACAACATTAACGAGCCTCACACACCCGCACTTTCAAACATACAAATCCTTCTTCGTCCAATTATCGACCCGGTCACTTGGGCAAACCAAGCACCCAAGAAGAAGAAGAAATAAAAACTAAACAGACAGAGAAAGAAAAAAAAAGGAAGACACATTTCTTATCAGTGATATCAGTGCTCGTCCACCGGAAGATACGGAAGTTTCCAATGTGAGAGAGAGTAGTTTTAAACAAAAGAAAAAAAACATTAACGGGCACACATCCGCACTTTCAGACACACAAATCCTTCTTCGTCCAATTATCGACCCGGTCACTTGGGCAAACCAAGCACCCAAGAAGAAGAAGAAGAAGAAGAAGAAAAAAAACTAAACAGACAGAGACAGAGAAAAAAAAAGGAAGACACATTTCTTATCAGTGATATCAGTGCTCGTCCACCGGAAGAAACGGAAGTTTCCAATGTGAGAGAGAGTAGCTTTAAACAAAAGAAAAAAAACATTAACGAGCCTCACACACATCCGCACTTTTAAACACACAAATCCTTCTTCGTCCAATTATCGACCCGGTCACTTGGACAAACCAAGCGCCCAAGAAGAAGAAAAAGAAAAAAAAACTAAACAGAGAAAGAAAAAAAAAGGGAGACACGTTCCTTATCAGTGACATCGGTGCTCGACCACCGGAAGTTTCCAATGTAAGACAAAAAAGAAACAACATTAACGAGCCTCGCAATACCCGCACTTTCAAACACACAAATCCTTCTTCGTCCAATTATCGACCCAGTCACTTGGACAAACCAAGCACCCAAGAAGAAGAAGAAGAAAAAAAACTAAACAGACAGAGAAAGAAAAAAAAAAGGGAGACACATTCTTTATCAGTGATATCAGTGCTCGTCCACCGAAAGAAACGGAAGTTTCCAATGTGAGAGAGAGAGAGTAGCTTTAAACAAAAGAAAAAAAACATTAACGAGCACACATCCGCACTTTCAGACACACAAATCCTTCTTCGTCCAATCATCGACACGGTCACTTGGGTGAACCAGGCGCCCAAGAAGAAGAAGAAGAAGAAAAAACTAAACAGAAGAAGAAGAAGAAAAAAAACTAAACAGACAGAGATAGAAAAAAAAGGAGACACATTCCTTATCAGTGATATCAGCGCTCGTCCACCGGAAGATACGGAAGTTTCCAATGTATGAGAGAGAGGGCTTTCTCACTGTTTCCCAGGTTACTCGTGTTCTCCTTGCTACTCTCGCATCCCTCTATCGTCCACCCCGAAAGAGGAGGTCTCCGTTACAGTGTAAATACGAGCAAGCATCGTAGACAACATCGAAGCCCGACAGATATCGTCTCAGACGTCGACGGAGACGCGACGGGATGTGGGCAACGGTTTTAAGATGCCGATAGGATGGCCCACCGTCAACACCATCAAACGCACGCGCCTACAAATACCACTCGTACACCAGCATCCAGATATGTATTAACTTTCGTAATGGAAACGGTGGTGGGAAACCTAACTCGTCGTATCGGAGGTGTTACCCGTCCCGGTTCATCGACGCGGCAAGGTTATCGTCGTCTTTAAGCAAAAAGTGGGGAGATTTTTGTCCGACGTCGACGTTACTTAGAACCCAGTTCATCCAAAACGTCGTCTCTACGCTCCGACGTTCTTCAATGACGATCGGCCGCGAATTACTCCCCGAGGGATCGCGCACGAAGCTCCAGGGATATAGAGAAGGCCAGATCCTAGAATCTGGAAGACTTCGAACTAAGTAACTCGTGATTTACTCGTAAAAGTTACTGAGGATCGAAGACTGGCGGAGTTTGGACTGGATAATCTCGTGGATCCTTCGGCAGAACCTGCAAGCCTTGGCTCGAGGAGACTCTTGTTCCAGAAGAAGGAATTATTCTGGAGTTCTATCGTCCTCTGTCTGGTTAATTGAGAAGGTAGAGTGTGGATTTCTTGTAAGAAAGAGTAGAGAAGAGCGAAGAATTCACGAGTAATAAGAAAGAGTCGTCGAGAGGACACACGGTCGATGCCCTGCGCCCAGCTGGAAATGGAGAAGAAGGGTGGTAAGAACGGCGAGAGCTCGAGGCTCCTCAACAATTGTCAAATCTGGATCTACGGTGTCATGGCATTGACCAGCCTCGGAGTGATCGGGATCTTTTGGTTCACCGATTTCCTTCGAAACGTCATCATCACCGACCTTCAGATAGTCAATGGTACCCTCGCGTTTGCCTACTGGCAACGTCCACCGGTTCGACTGATCTACAGGATCTACATCTTCAATTACACCAATGTCGAGGAGTTTCAGAACGGCGAGGCCGAGAAACTACGTGTGAATGAACTCGGTCCTTACATCTATCGCGAGACTTTGAGTCGCGTGAACGCGAAGATCCATCGGAATGGTTCCGTGACTTATCAGGAGGAGAGATCCTTTCAGTGGGAGGGTGGCAAACCGGACGATGAGATGATCGTCGTGCCTAATGTTCCTCTTGCTGCTGCGGTCGCATTCACACGTGATGCACCCTTCGTCGCACGTCTCGGACTCCACACGTTTCTCACCATCCAAAATGCCAAGACCTTCATCGACGTGTCCGCTGGTGAATTGCTCTGGGGCTACGACGATCAGATCTTCTCCATGTCCAAGTCTTTTCTGTCCCTCAAACGACAGATTCCGTATGAGAAGTTTGGATTGATGGCTTATGTAAGTATCTCTTTTTATTTTGAGATTTATCTTTGGTGCTTTGGTATTGTATGAATTAGTCAGTGACAAGGATGTGGATTTTCTTCTGCTGTTTTCTTTTTTTTTTTTTTTAATTGGACGGATGCAGAGAGAAGAGATTTTGATTTTGATTTTGAGTTGCGATGTGGATTTCTGTGACTTTTGTTCGAGTGAGAGTGAAGCGTGTTTGTCTTTCGTTCCTTGGGATCTTTTTTTTGTTAATGAGGCGAGGTAAAGTTCAAATCGTGGAATAGATTTTTTAATGTGGGTAGTTCATTGTTCTGTGAATGGTGCCCAGATTTATCAGTTGCAGAAGTGTATTGTTTAACTCTAATTCAGATATCTGCTTTGTGTTGTTACGGTCTACACGACGAGTAGATAGTAGTATAGTTCATTTGTCGTCACTATTAAATTCGATCTGTAAACGAAAGACAGAATTCTATTGAAAAGAGACAAAATCTTTAATACGATTATCTCTCGTATAATCTGATTAAGTTACAAGTTCAAATCGTGCAATATATTTTTATGTAGGTACTTCATGGTCCTGTGAATAGTGTCTAAATTTATCAATTGCAAAAATCTATTGTATAACTCTAATTCAGATCTGTTTTATATTGTTACGGTCCATACGATGAGTAGACAGTAGTATAGTTGATTTATCGTCACTATTAAATTCGATCTGCGAATAAAATACAGAATTCTATTAAAAACAGAATTTTCAAGCTACCTACTCGAGAGGATCGTTAAAACTGAAGACGTCTCGGGTAGAAAAAAGATCTTTTATACGAGTATCTCTCGTATAATCGGATTATGTTACATTTGTGTTAACCCGTGCGTGAGAATGATTCGCCTTTATCGTGCACGGTTTCTTCGGAAATTGCGAAAAATATTATTTTAGTATTTCATGTTGGAAGGAATAGGAACATATGGTGCGTCGAAATTCACGCGAATAATGAAAAACGAATTGCATAATTCAATAGGCCATTGGAAAATGTTAATTGAAGAAGAACATTTCTTTTGCACGATCCCACGATAATTTGTTCTTAGACTCGGTGGAGTGAGAAATCGATTTAAGTCAGTGAGATGAACGACAAAGAGATATCCTGTTCTTCGGAATGCAGCATATGCTGATGAGAATACGGAGAAATCAAGTTACGTAATAAACGCGGGAAAAACGTTCTTGGGACCTTTGTACTTTCTTCGCTCGGATGATCAATGGCCGATACACCATACGATACGGGTCGCGAAAAGGACTGTTTATTAAGTTGGAGCACGCAGATCAAAATCATCTACCAGTCGATTTACAGACGAAATTTGGATGAAAAATTTATTAACACCATTCTGCGCATGTAAAAAAACTATTTTAGAATTATTGCAGTAAGAATGTTTCCTTTGAATTAAGTTAAAAAGATGTTTTGCACAAATTTACTAGATAGTAAAATCCATACCCTTTGTTGTCGCATATATAAACTGGAAAGCAAAAAATTTCAACCTGAAAGCTTCATTTTTCTCAATGTTACAAATAATATTGGCGTAGTAATTAAAAAACACCTGCTGGGTACGTTGGCTCTTCTTCCAATAATGCGTGTTCTCTGTGTGATTGTTCTGTTGCGATAACTCGTCTTGCACCTTTGCATCTTCGTCGTTATACCTAAATACTATTTTTCTCATTTACATCTCGTCGTCCTTGGATGTGTCTAGCAATGTTTTCGTCCATTCTTCATTATACTTACAATTAGTTTCCTGTTTTCACTCTTTTTCGAATTGTCAAATTATAATTATAATTGTGATTTTTATCCGAGTGTCCTTCCCACCTTAATTCAGAAATTTTGTATTTTGACTATTTCGAAGAAGACACGAGTTTTCTGATAATTTCTCGCTAAAGTTTCGTTCTTTCTGATTCCAGAAAAATGGCCGTTCTCCGGACCGCGTGACTATGTACACCGGGATCAACGACATCGATAAGCTTGGATTAATGGTGAATCTAAATGGCAAGACTAGTCGGCACGTTTGGGGTGATGAAAAGTGTGACGTTGTCTATGGTACCGATGGAAGCACCGTTCCTCCACGCCTGATAGACAATGCTAATGAAAGTCTTCACGTCTATGTCAAGGACATGTGTAGAAGTTTACCCTTCCGGTACCAACGTCCCACGGTATTCCAGGGAATACCAGTCTTAAGGTGAGCTTTTTCGAAAATTCAACGTGCAAATCATTCTTTCCAAATCTCACGTGCTCTCAATTCAATTTCTGGCACGAGCTTTTAACACTGACTGTTGTCACACTTTGCATTTTTTTGTGCCTTTTTTTTTAACATATGATCTTTTCAAGTGCTGTGAATTGTGATTAGTATAATTATTTTTTTAATGATTTTTCTGGAGATCACCGGTGACCACAGTGGCGCCACATCTTACATTTTCGTACTGTTTTTTGTTAACAAATGATCTTTTAAAGTGCTGTAAATTGTGATTAGTATAATCATTTTTTTAATGATTTTTCTGTCACATACGATCATCGTGGCAGTCAAAGTGTTAACATACGATCATTTAAAGTCATCTAAAATACAATTAGTATAATCATTGTTTTAACCTTTAGAGGGCCGGGATTTGATGAGCTTTGACCCCTGTAGAAAATTCTAAAATATTGTGTCTATATCTTGTATGTAATCTATACAAAGTGTCGATCACCCATAGCGTCTATATACATATAGACTTTCCAGCCCTCAACGGTAGCGAAAAATTCAAAATTTTTAAATTCACAAAAAATGAGTTTCTATAGGTTTCTGTGATTGCTGAAAACGATGGTAATGCCGATTTTGACTCCAAGGACATTTTCGAAGGTCATTTGAAGGTCAACTTTTATAAAAATTGGAAATCCCATTTTTTATTTCGGAATTGAAAAGGGCAGGAAATTTTTTAGTGAGCTAAAGTGAGTCCTGAAGGTCACTGGTGACCACCGTGGTGCTACAAGAAAATTCGTGCCCAATCACATATTACCATGATGGTAGTCAAAGTGTTAACATGCGATTTTTTAAAGTGCACTAAATTACAATTAGTATAATAATCTTTTTAATGATTTTGCTGGAGCTCACATACCATCATGACAGTCAAAGTGTTAACATGCGATTTTTTAAATTACTGTAAATCACAATTAGCATAATAATTCTTTTAATGATTTTTCTGGAGCTCACACATCACCATCACGACATTCAAAATTAAACCCACACTAACTTGTGTTTCATCTTAGATACGTCTTACCAACGGACGTCTTCACCTATCCACACGGAACGGACGACTGCTTCTGTCCAATGGTGTCCAGCAACAATCCTAAGAAAAGGTCTTGTCCTCCAGCAGGGATCTTCAACGTCTCCGCTTGCAACTACGACTCTCCCATTCTTACGTCCTTTCCACATTTCTACGCGGCTGAAGAATGGTTGCGCGATGAAGTCGAAGGACTGAATCCACAAAAAGAGCTTCACGAGACGTACCTCGAGGTGCATCCGGTGAGCTCATTTGCATTTTACAATTACAGTAACGCGTGGCCTGGATAGTTAGACGGAAAATCCACGGTGAGATTGAAAATCCTATTCCGACGCTTTGAACGTGAAACTATAGTACTATGCAAATTTTCTCTCTCGACTACAAAACGTCAGATTCGAATCTCTGAGGGGACGCATTGTTTTCATATACGATAGATTGTCGCTGTTATAGAGTAGGTACAATGCTGAGAAAGTAGAGGAAACGGTATCAACGAAATTTACTATTTCTCCTTGCTCGTACCGGTGGCACACCTTGAATACTGATGTTACACATGTCGATGTAACGTAATTGGGCGTGGAGCGAAGTTGAATTGCGGATTCGTTCGGCTTTTAGTGAGAATTATGTAAATGCACTGAGTTCTATTGTAATCGATGCGTCAGAGAGGATGAGTGTTCTCTCTTGCTAATTGGTAGTGAGTCTGCTACCAGGATCGATTACGATGTGGTAACTAATTGGAAGCAATTACTTCTGCGATACAGTTTCAATATCGAAGCGCGTGAGTTGGTATAAGAATATAAAATTCGAAATGACACGTCAAGAAATGATTCAGGCATTCCACACGATGTTTTTCCAAGTGTTGTCAAGATGCTTCTCATCTTTGACAGTAGTTTTCCAGATCTTCGAGGAATGAACAGTAATTATTCTTTTACGCATCAAGTCAGTGAAACACGCATGGAGAATTGTGAAATTGGAGAATTCGGTCTCAACTGTTTGGGTATGGATTTGTCAGGGAAGATTTTTTGGTGCTTGGAACAGTTTCAATTTGCTCGAATGAAACTTGTGCATAAACCATAAATGCATAAATCTTCTGATACTTCAAATGTACCGAAAGAGTTAAAAGATATCTGAAATTCAAGGAACACTTTCATTTGGTCTAACGAAGTTACAATTTACTCGAATGAAACTCGTGATTTGTATCCTTCTGATACTTCAAATGTACCGAAAGAGTTAAAAGATCTCTAAGATTCGAGAAACACCTTCATTTGATCTAAGTTTCAATTTACTCGAATGAAACTCGTGATTCGTAACCTTCTGATACTTCAAATGTACCCAAAGTGTTAAAAGATCTCTGAGATTCGAGAAACACCTTCATTTGATCTAAATTCCAATTTGCTGGAATGAAACTCGTGACTCTTAACACAAACAAAACAAATCCATAACCTTTCTGATACTTCAAATGTACCCAAAGTGTTAAAAGATCTCTGAGATTCGAGAAATACCTTCATTTGATCTAAATTCCAATTTGCTGGAATGAAACTCGTGACTCTTAACACAAACAAAACAAATCCATAACCTTTCTGATACTTCAAATGTACCCAAAGTGTTAAAAGATATCTGAAATTCAAGAAACACTTTCATTTGGTCTAAGTTACAATTTACTCGAATGGAACTCGTGATTCGTAACCTTCTGATACTTCAAATGTACCCAAAGTGTTAAAAGATCTCTGAGATTCGAGAAACACCTTCACTTGATCTAAAACAAAAGACTCTTAAGACTCTTAACTCAAACAAAACCGATCCATAACCTTCTGATACTTCAAATGTACTCAAAGTGTTAAAAGATCTCTGAAATTCGAGAAACACCACTTCTCGGCCCAAATTTTCCCTTTCTCATCAATGTAAAATTCATTTTCAGACTCTCGGCATGCCCATTGGCGGACGATCGAGATTCCAAGTGAACCTCGAGGTACGAAAAGCATCGGCAGTGCCGTTCCTAGGAAAACTGAAGGACGGTGCGATTTTGCCGTTGATTTGGTTCGACACGGGAATCGACGAAATTCCCACACCACTCTACAACATTTTATACTCTGCCTACTTCACCGCATCTGCAATCGAGACTGGCATGCGTTGGGGTAGTCTGATACTCTTCGTCTTATCCTGCGGTGCCATCTACTTCATGCTTAGGAAACGTCGACTGGATCGTCACGACTTATTAAAAAGAAACATCTCGGGACAGAACAAACTGCTAGAGTGCACCGACAAAGAGGCGAACATTCGGTGAAGAAATTTTGTTCCAAGTGCCTACCACATCCACGATCCACCTCTCGAATTTTAAATCTTCAAAGTGCGAGGTTTGAAGTAGTTGGAAGACACGGACTCGAGTCGAATTTTGACGGAGATATCATGGATAGTATATTAGAAGAAATTCGAGTGCGACAATGTTCAAAGTTTCCTCGAATCGCATATTTTTCAAGAAAGTTTACTAGAAATCGATTCTTGCCGTGAGAAAGAATGATCTTTTGTCTTCGTTGGGCTTTAAACATTCTTCTCTTACGTTAACAGCCTACACGAGGATCAAACGAACATGATAAACGTAATGTTATTTCTCCGTTGCAAAATGCACTCGACCGTCGACGATTCATCTCGAACTCGAGGAAAAACAGTGCACTCTCCAATGTGAAAGGTCGATGGACAAGGAAAGATCGACTCGATCGTCACGACTTATTAAAAAGAAACATCTCGGGACTGAACAAACTGTTAGAGTGCACCGACAAAGAGACGAACATTCGGTGAAGAAATTTTGTTCCAAGTGCCTACCACATCCACGATCCACCTCTCGAATTTTAAAACTTCAAAGTGCGAGGTTTGAAGTAGTTGGAAGTGAAAGGACGATGGATCGTCGCGACGTTCGCACGTGGCTCATCCGGCCAAATCTCATTCTCGAAGCTTCCCATGGAATCTCACGAGTTATCTAGTATTATTCTCTCATCTCGAAGTGAAGAAGTAAAAGGACTGATACATAATCGACGCTTAGAACTTTCTCACGAAGATTCACACACTCAGGTGAACACACACACACACAAGCGCACGATCGCGAAACTCGCTCGAACGTAATCGAACGTTCGATGCAAGCGAGTACAAATTAGTAAGCGTAATTGTAATTAGCATTGATTGTTAAGTAGTCAGATAGATTGTAAATTTGTTATACCTCAGGGCCGGCAACTTAAGAGATTGTCGATAAATAAAATCGTACGATTTAGACAAACTGACTTACAGTTTCGATTCTTTTAACCGATTTAGACGAACTGATTTAGAATTCTGATCCTTTTAACCGATTTAGAATTCTGATCGTTTTAATCGATTTAGACAAACTGATTTAGAGTTCTGATCCTTTTAATCGATTTAGACAAACTGATTTAGAATTCTGATCCTTTTAACCGATTTAGACGAACTGATTTAGAGTTCCAATCCTTTTAACCGATTTACACAAACTGATTTAGAATTCTAATCCTTTTAATCGATTTAAACAAACTGATTTAGAATTCCGATCCTTTCAACGATTTACACAAACTGATTTAGAATTCCGATCCTTTCAACGATTCACACAAACCGATTTAGAATTCGAATCCTTTTAACCGCCGTATACTTCTCGATGCGCCATCATTTTTTCCAAACCCTACGATAAAATGAAAATGACGTCTAATTAAAGCATTCTAATTAATGTTGCAATTGTTTTGAAATATTTACGAGGTTTTTCTTGTTGGTTGATGAAGCATCGCGTGCACGCTCAAAATGAAATTGTCGCACCTGGTGCTTACAAACGTAACGCGGGCCGTTGTTTTCTCGCACTTGTATCATCATCCTCGCAGAAGCGCGCGCATTGTTACACCAGGAAATTCGTAATCACACGTTTCGCACAGTAGTGGAGCTCGACAAGTCGCGCGTCACATAGGATCGTATAATCACATTTATCGACACCTGCAATCTTGCGAATGGAGCATTAAATCACGATCCATGAGAAATTGCAAGGAGATTAAACGTGCAATTTATCGAACGGAATTATCCTATTAGTCGATCGAACGAATCCGTTTGTTCAATTGTCTATTGGGACCTAGTGCATTTTTCGAAAGTATGCTCGTGAAATTTACAGAAATACAAGGATAGTCAGAAATTGGAGTAACATACTCGAAATTCTTTTTCTAAAAATTATACTCGGATTCTTCTTCTAAAAAATCGTACACCTGTATTACGTGAATTCAAATCTGTCGAGAGAATGTAAATGCATCGAATCTCGCGTAAACACTGCCATCGATAATTTCCCAGTTCCAGTAATATTTACACAAGTATCACAGGATTCTTATCTTTTACTTTGGAACGCACGGATATGTTTTACTGTAATTCCGTCACTTTCTGTCGGATCCAGTTGCATACCTACCGTGATTCAACACTGCACAAAAGTTCTCCTCTAACTTCTATTACCTAAAACTTCAAATCCTCCTCGATGAATTTTCACGAATTACCCACGAAACTCCATCAGCTCGTAGCCACGTGGATAAGAAGAAATTACGGTAAATTCCATTGAAACTGGAACGTCCTGGATACTTGGAAGACCGGATGTTGGAAATTATGATGAGTCGAAGACGCTCTATCTCGTCGAGCGAAATTATCATGAATGAGCTTGATGACGCGAAAAACCAGAAGATTCTTGCAAACTCATCGCAGTCTGTGTCTAACTGTTCAATAAAAAAAGTATGCTCTTCGAGTAATTCATTAGAAATCTCGCATTAATCCTCACCGAGATTATCATCGCGCGCCGATCTATCCATTGATAAAAAATAATTCGCAATGTATCGCACGCAATTCGTCGATTCTACACGAGGCGGCCTTACTCACGCGATAACCTTTGCCATCTCGTACATCTTTCGAGAGAAACAAGATAATTGAGTTTTTTTTGAGCCTGTCCGCCGACTATGAGCGCGATGAAAATTCATGAGAGCTGGACACACCAAGATTGGGCAAGAAGTATTTTCTGCATAAAGTCGCGCGTCACGTCTAACGTGCGTCGATTACGCTCTTTACATCTTATCCCGACCGTGGAATCGCAATGAGACAGACTAATAGCGAGGCAAGACGAGTGGAATCTTAATCGAGACTAAAAGTCCGTCTGGAACGGACGAGGCACGGAGTCGAGAGGAATTCGTGCGGACACCGTGGCTGAGTTCAACCGTAATACTTTTTATTTTACTTTCAATATTCACCCAACCGCCGTATCACTAACACCATCTTTATTTGTCGTGCTCGCATAACGCACTTTGACGTACAAAAAAATCGCGAGCGCGCGATATCATCGTCCAGGATTAATTCTTTGACTGAATACTCTCGGTCGAAGACTTGGAGATTGGAAAATCGTAGGAAACGAAGCACCTCTCGGTTGATTTGAATTCCATTGATTAACACTATTTCTACCAGAGGTGTTAACCGGTTAACTGAGTTCGACGTGTATACACGTTAATCCACATTCTTTATATTTTTGATCATGAGCGATTAAAAGAACTAAAAATTGAAAGTCAAAAGAAAAAGTTCCACAGTTAAGTGGTTAAAAGACACCCTCTCAAATTGTATTTTAAAACAATTTTCCAAGTTGAATCGTCGTTTCTCAATTGCTTCTTTCACTATTCGTGTGTTAATTTTTACATTAATTTAGCAGTATAGTTTTCCTGCAGCTCATCCTGGACCCAAGAAGACACCTCTTGGTGGAAATAGGTATATACAAAATTGCGGTAGAAATAGTGTTAACACTTTCACTACTGAAGGCGTATATATACGCCCTCACAAATCCATCGATACGTACGAAAGGCGTAAATATACGTCCTCTGCAATTGTTTACTGTAACCTTTTCTGTTTTACAAAACGCTTTCAATTTATTGGATTGTCCGGAAACTTCGTGCCGATTTTGAAGGTTATTGACACGCAGCACGTTTAAATTTTGCTGCACATTTGAGGAGTTTAGTGCACAAATCGATTAACTCCATAAATTATGTTCAAAATTATGTTACAAATATCAAAAGTAGGGACTTAATCAAGCGCTACGATGCTTAAATTTATGAAAAATGCAAGAAGTCGAGTTAATCGATTTGTCAAGTGAGCTGCACATTTATCACATGAGATAGGTGTCATTCTGTTCCACAACCTTTCTCCATCTCTCCGGAAACTTGAAAATTCCGTCCTTCCAGAACCATTCAAGTTTCTCGACGAAAAACTTTTCGAAATGATTTCAAAAAATTGCCACGAACTTTCCGGACAACCCAATATTTGCAATGATTATTCTTTTAAACCTTAAGAATAGTATCAATTCCTCGAGTACTGTTTTGGTCAGTGGTCAGTGGAGAATCAGTCTGTATTGATGATTTGCTCCGAAAATGCACCGAAGTGAAAGGGTTAAGTATACAAAACGCAATTGAGATATAATTGTGTTTTTCCGTGCTAAATTAAACGATGCGAAAAAATCATCTTTCACTATTAATATTATTTTCTCAAATCAGCAAACGCACGTATGCTGGTAACGTTTACCAAACACACATGTGCGCCGATAGTCCACACGAATAACTTTTATCAAGCGCACATATGCACGCGTAACAGTCAAAGGATTAATCGAGGTTTCTCGTACCTCGCGCGTGCCTAACACGATGAAATCGCGAGAGAGCGCATCGTCGAGCCACTATTTGGTATGCTTCGATTGATTATCATACAAAAAAAAAAGGGAAAAGAGAGAAGAAGTAGAAGAAGAAGAGAATGTAAATTCGTCTAGCCGCTAAACGATACTCTCTGGATCACCTAACACGATATCTAACAATAAAACATATACAAAGTGGTAAAATGTAAAAGTGATGATACATTTGTCGACGTAATTACAATTGACGGAGAACAGAGTTGGCCAAGCTGTTGTTGTTTTCTTTCTTTTTTCACATATATATATACACACACACAGAAGAAGAAGAGCACCTTTACGTTCGCTTGTTACATGCACGTCGTTCGCATTTCTCTTTATTACTTTGTAAGAGGAGAGACAGAAAGAGAGAAAGAGAGAGAGACACGTGGAAGACTCGCTCAGATTTCTTCTAAATTTCCATTCACGAGGATCAGATTCACGGAGAACAAGAAAAAAATAATACAGTTCGAATATTCTCACTGGGTGTGACCATGTCTGGAGAGTTCCACGTGCTCGTGAGGAAAAAGCCTGGCCTCACCTCTTGGACGGATTCAACGAGATTTCATTTATTTACACTTTCACTGCCACGCTGATTTTCCATGGATTGTCCGTGGCGCCACACTTTGCATTTTTCTTCGGCTTCTTTTTTTTTTCTTCAAGTATGATCTTGTAAACTGCTGCAAATTGCGATTAATAGCTGCGTTCTTTTTACTACAATATCTCAGATAATTTCAGCTCACTTCAGTTGGCGGTCGTTCTTTTTGATCGACTCACTTCACAACTGATGTGAAACTAAGTGAGATTTTATCCTCCCTTCTTACCGCAACTGCCTTACCCCTCAAATAGTCTCAAAATGAGATCGCACAATCGGCTCTTTCTACGATTGTGTAGCGCAAGTGTGATTCAATAAATTCGGTATTGAATTTACTGCAATAATCTGAAGTAAACGCCGAGTAATACCTACTCGCTATTGACCGTTCTTTTAGAAAAGTTCTTAGATCACATAATCTCACCAAATCTCAACTCAGTTCGGCTCAGTTAATATCAAGCTGAGATGTAAAAAGAAAGCACCTAATATCATCATTCTTTTCACGATTATCGTGGCGCCACGTGAGAAACAAGTTGCGGTCACATATGGCCAAGATGGTAGTCAAAGTGTTAGCCGATGTTCCTTACGTTTACGCAGGAGGTAAGCAACGATTAGATGCCACACGATAATCCTAAGGAACAATCGTACACGCAACGTTTGTAGAAACAAGGGAGATTATTTACGGACGGAGGTTTAAGTGTATCGTGTGCTCGTGGCAAATTCGTGCGCCTGTCTCGCTCACTGACGTAATCGTCGTCGTAACTTCCTTCGATCGATCGAGACAGGCCGAAGAGAATCGATGGTCTCGCGTTGGAATCAATCGAGTCGATCGTACTCTCCGCAAATTAGCACTCGAGCGTTTTGTCTTCTCTCTCTGGAGGAGCCATCGCGAGATGCCGAAGGGAGATATACATAAATATATATATATATATATATTTATACGTATATATATATTTGTAACGGATAACAAATGTAAATGATTAGTCGCAGCCTACCGATTTTAACGGTGTGAAAATATTTCTTTCTCCCCGCTTAAGAAACTATAGGGTCGATGGAAAATTACAGTGGCCTTTTTAAAATACATTTTACTCAATAAAACCAATAAGAACATGCATAATCATCAGGAATAATCATTTAAAGATATTTTTTGTTACACGTTCCTATTGTTCATGTCCAATAAAATGTGTTTAAAAAAGAGCTCGATAATTCTGCACCGACCCAATATACTTGTGCCCCCGTGATGTTGCTTCAAGGTCGATGACCTTTCGTCTACCGGGAGGAAACTGCCTCGTGCCGATTTTCCACGTTCTTCCATTCGAGCCTGGATCGTCATTTAGTCGTAAGATGGAATCGTGCGTTTCGATAATTCTAATAGAGCCAATGGAGAATGGAATTACTCCGAGAAGCTTTCGAATTGGCACCAAAGTAGGACCATGAGATACCACCAAGAG
Organism: Tiphia femorata; assembly: GCA_944319695.1. Taxonomy (NCBI): domain Eukaryota; kingdom Metazoa; phylum Arthropoda; class Insecta; order Hymenoptera; family Tiphiidae; genus Tiphia; species Tiphia femorata. The sequence goes on from OX090899.1 coordinate 9,468,054, forward strand.
AATCGTCTGGTTTAATCTCGTCGTCCGGAATGTTTCTCTTCGTCCTCGGTCCTCGCGCGCCAGCACAATAATCGGCCTAAGAATTACCCGGTTCGCCGAACTCGTGCGAAGTCTCAAACGACAAATCCACCGTGCACTTTAACCCCAGTAATTCAAGGAGACCTTTGCACGTTTCACTTTACTCATTACAGGCGCGTATTCGAAATGGTAAAAGGTCAATGGTCAAACGTAAACTGAAAGGAAGTGAAATCGATCCTGTAAAAAAAAAAGAAAATAATAAGGGACTGTTAAGAGAACGTGTGCGCACGGTAGAATCAAATGTTCCCTTTCGATACCACGCGCCACTACAACGCACCGTCCATGGAATACAAACTCGGCGATTGTCTTCGAGCTTCTTCACGCTCCTCCTAAATCTTAAACCGAACGACACTCTCCTACCAGGAGACTTCACCTTTGGAGCCATTAAATATTCCACCCGTAAGACCCACCTATTCTATTATCTACGTGAGAGCAAACCACCGTCGGTAGATACTTCCGGTAGAGCTCTCTTCATCCTTCTCTAACCAACTCGTACACAATGGAGATCACGAGCCGATTCCACCCACGAATCTTTACCGGCAGTTGAAATAAATATCGCGGTGGGACGCGCGTACGTTCGATCCTTCGTGAGATCCTGAATAAAGAGGACGATGGAAGTGAGATAGGGATTTAAGGAGCACCGTTGATCCAACTGGAGCTCTACACTGCTCGTGAAACGGAGTAGATTTGGATCCATCAGCATTCGTCGCGCACTTTTACGAATTCTCCGCTCTCCGACGCGAGTCCAAGCAGGTACGTATTAACTAAAAGTGTCTCTCCTCGAGGATCTTATCCGGAGAACGGAGCATGGTGGAACGAAGACTTTCGAGGATCAACGGCAAGGATCGTGGGACAAAAGGACGTGGATTATACGGAGAGACAGATATGCACCAGGACACGATCGCACGCGTCACCACTTAAGATACGCCGTTTTCTTTTCGCATTTCCTCGTTGATTCTTCGCGTACTTCCGATGGTTACTTCGCCGGGTTTTGGAAGGCCGGATTCAGTTGGCCGTTCTTGCTCGAGGAGACGTTTGCTGGTAGAGGATTGCTCAAGTGTAGTTTTTCTTGGCGCTTGGCAGCTCGTGCCAGGCACATGAGAGCGCCTATGAGTACTGCTACACCGAGAACCGCCAGAGCACCGGAAACTGCTGCGCGCGCGACCGGTGGCAGCTCCACCGCCATTTTCACTAGAGATCTCATCTCCTTGGGTACCTCGGTGATTATCTGGAATTTGGAGAAAGAAAAGTGGTGTTAGACGTTGGGTGCGTGATCTTGTATGATGGAGTGTTTGAAGAGTATTGTACACTGAGAGAAAAGTATATGATGTATGTAACTATTGGGTTGTTCGGAAAGTTCGTGCCGATTTTTAGGCACGACTGTAAAAGGAGTGACTTGTTTGAAATCATTACGAAAAGTTTCTTGCCGAAAAACTTGAGTGGTGATTCTGGAAGGACGGAATTTTCCAGTTGCCGGAGAGATGGAGAAAGATTGTGGAACAGAATGACACCTATCTCATTTGATAAATGTGCACCAAAATTTAAGTGTGCTGCGTTTCAGTGACCTTCAAAATCGGTACGAAGTTTGCGGACAATTCGATATAATGGCATAGTAACAAAATTATAATTGGAAATATCATATTTATGGTAAATGTTACCATAATGTCGGTAATAATTACGATAGAGGCATAGTATAAGGAACTATATTATGTTTTTACACAAAATTATGGTTATTTCATCTAAAAATATAGTATGGTTGAAAAGATATAATAGTAAGAAAAGTAAGTATTTTATACATATAGTTAATATTACCGAAATATTTTATACGTAGTGGTAGAACTAACTACAATTCACATAGCACATTTTACCGTACATATGGTAACAAGGATAAAGGTAATAGTTAATGATATAACCATTTGTATAAATCGTTCATTCTCCTATATTTTGTATGGTTAAGTGAACTATAAAAATATGTTTGACGCCAAATTTAACTATAAAATATAGTGAGATTATGACAAACCCAATCATTTTTTTTTCTCAGTGGAAATGAATGATTATGAGATTTTCGATATTCTGAGAGGACCATGGTTTTGTGCATGGGTATAGGAACTTCTGTGTCAAAAATGATGCTCATAATGATACTTTTTTTTATTTCTATAGCAGATACTAGAGACGTTGCAATTGGATACTTTTGATAGATGTAACCTTATTTTAGGCCTTAGTATTAAACATTATTAGAATATTCATTGTTTATAATGGTTGCAAACCAATCGTACAGAATTATGTTGTTCAGGTTTATATATATCTGCAACATTCGATCACAAGGCCTCTAGTTAGAAATTTAAAAAAAGCTTCAATAAGAGGATCATCTTCCACCACTAAAATTTATGGGTGTTTCCAGACCTGTATACAAGACCATGGCGAGGAAACTGCAGTTCTATCAGAAGATTTATACAAAAAGACAAGCACTTTTTAAATCGAAGGATAACATGAATTTCAACTCGTTTCAATGTTTGCAGACCACTCGCGCGTGAAAAGACGTAGCCAATTAACGGGCTCCAATAACAAGCGGAGACGAGGTAAAAATTTCATTCTGCAGACCCTTCTCCAGAGACCCTCGAAATCTCTCCTTTGTGACAAACAACAACCGGTTCGGCCCATTCCACGAATCGACATTTGCGAAATGCCGGACACCCTCTCTGCAGTCGAGTCGGTGAATAATTTCTGCCACGATGCAGTCTGAATTTCGTGCGAAGATTATCAGTTACTCGAAGAAAATTACTCGATTACTCGAGGTGACCTAATTTTCCAACTTTCTCCATCAATCCATATGATTCCTAAGGTGCATTAACATTCGTTGCACGAGTAATCGTGTTATCGATACAGGAAGCAGTCTTAATATTTTCCGTGTGCCGTTTGTTTAGCACAAGAAGGTAGAACGAAGGAACACGGACCGTCCTAATAATATTTGCCGATGCAGCTACCGGTGTCTTCGAGAAGTTCCATCGTCGTGAATCACGCACCAGCTCCTACGTTCTTTGTCGTCGCATTGCGAACTTAACGGACGAAAACTGTCTTCTCTTCCTGGAGCGAATAAAATTTCCATGCACGTGCTGCCAACGTTACGCGCAAGCAGATGCAACCGCGACATCGCTCTACGATTTCCACACGCAAAACAACTACGCAATACCCAATTCCTCGAGATTCGATTGTCTCAGTTTTTCTTCTACTCGGAGAACGCTGACGGAGCGATTTGAAAAATTTCTGTTCGCGCGTGCGAAACGTCGGCAAAACGAAACTCAGAGAAAGCAAATTTCCGCGCAAAGTTCAGCTCCAATTTTTCTTCTCATTTTTTTTAGCAAGTAGGTTGAAAATATAATGATGATTGAAAATAGCCTAGTTTCCTTTTTCGATTCGTTCTACGAAGCTAAATGTTTATTAATTGCACGATAGACTGCTCGTTAATAGGATTGTATTGAGAAATTGCTCGTGAATTTTACTATGTTTTGCCATTGTAAGGTGTAAATATTAGGTCTACCGGAAAGTTCTGTCCGTTTTTGACTTGTCCTTGTTGTAACCGGAACGGACAAAACTTTCCGGTACACCTAATAGATTATTGATCGTGAAATACTCACATCCTCGAACCACATGATGGGGAAAACAATGTCTGGAAACGAGGCGACCTGCTTGATGTCCCGAACTTGACTTACGGCCAGATTGATTTGCATTCTCGCAGCGGCTCTCAAAGTTGCACCCATCGAAGGCTGCACGTCTATGTAAAGCTGATGTTTTTCAGGAATAGGCGGTGACACACCTACCACCGCATCTCGTAACGCGGGATCCGCTGAAAGGACATAGAGCATTTTCCCTATACAGTAGACCGCGTGAAAAAGAGCCACGAGGAACTTTTTGTTGCCGCTTCTACGAATTTATCCGAGTTTTTCCACTGGGATCGACAAATCAAATTGTCCATGTATTTCCAATTGGAAGTTGTCGAGAGAAAACTTTAGACCTCGTAACAATAAAAAAGTCTCTTGTAATCGTAGCAACCACGAGGAACTTTTTGTTGCCGCTTTTACGAATTTGTTCGCGTTTTTTTACTGCCATCGACAAATCAAATTTTTCATCAATTTCCAATTGGACGTTATGCGGAGAAAACTTTAGACCTCGTAACAATAAAAAAATGTCTCTTGTAATCATAACAACCACGAGCAACTTTTTGTTGCCGTTTCTATGGATGTGTCCGAGTTTTTCCACTGGCATCGACAAATTAAATTTTCCATCAATTTCCAATTGGACGTTATCTAGAGAAAACTTTAGATCTTGTAATAATAAAAAGAAGTCTCTTGTAATCATAGCAACCACGAGGAACTTTTTGTTGCCACTTTTACGAATTTGTCCGCGTTTTCTTACTGCCATCGACAAATCAAATTTTCCATCAATTTCCAATTGGACGTTATCTGGAAAAAATTTCAGACTCCGTAACAATAAAAAAAAGTTTCTCGTAATCACAGCAACCACGAGGAACTTTCCGAGTGTTGCTTCAGCACGAACAAAACATACGATATTTATTGAAGAAACATTCTCAAGGATGCAACGGCAAAGAGAGGTAAGAATAATTCCACGCGGACACCTCGCGAAAACACTGTTCCACAATTTCCACGATTAATCGTCCCTAAGCAAAAAGATGTTCCAAGAATCTTGGTACCGTTACCGACACATCCGAGAAAATAGAAAGCTCGGTGGAATAACCGAGCGAGATCGTTACAATTCACACGAGCGGCGCCGTGCATTTTACTCCTTTTACTCGAACCGTGGCAATCGGCGTGCCGATCGTTCGACGCTGTCTCGATAATCATATTAATTTAGGAAAATGTGACATAATGAGAGAGAGAGAGAGAGAGAGAGAGAGAGAGAGAGAGAGAGAGACTGTGACCTAGATGCGGTAGAATGGTCCAGCAAGTGGAGAGGGCCGAGTTCGCAGCGCAGTTCGCGTTTACGTTCGCGTTCGCGCGGCGCCTCGCATTTTACATTTTTTACTCGAACGTGGGCATCGACCTACCCATTGTTGAACACTGTCTCGATAATCACATTAGTTTAGGAAAATGTGACATAATCAGAGACAGAGAAAGAAAAAAAAACTGTGACCTAGATGCGGTAGAATGGTCCAGCAAGTGGAGAGGATCGAGTTTGCGTCCGCGTTCGCGCCTCGAATTTTATTTCTTTTACTCGAACGTGGGCATCTACCTGCGCATTGTTGAACACTGTCTCGATAATCACATTAGCTTAGGAAAATGTGACATAATGAGAAACAGAGAAAGAAAAAGAAACGGTGACCTAAATGCGGTAGAGTGGTCCAGCAAGTGTAGAGGACCGAGTTCGCGGCGCAGTCTGCGTCCGCATTCGTGTTCGCGTCCGCGCGGCGCCTCGAATTTTACTTCCTTTACTCGAACGTGTGGCATCGACCAGCCCATTGTTGAACACTGTCTCGATAATCACATTAGTTTAGGAAAATGTGACACAATCAGAGACAGAGAAAGAAAAAAAAACTGTGACCTAGATGCGGTAGAATGGTCCATCAAGTGTAGACGACCGAGTTCGCGTCCGCGTCCGCGCATGCGCGGTAGAAGCAGGCGCGACGCGCATGCGCAAACGACGCGCACGATTTCACCATGCCGTCTGGTCTAGTCGGTGCGTAGGAACCTTCGTAACCGAAATCAAAGGAGGCCCCTCCGGTGCCGCTTCTTACGTCGAAAGTAACAGGGAAGTTTTCACCGCGCGTCGCAAAAAGTTCTCACGGCAAAAGGCAAGCCCGGATGATAATTCGTGAGAGGATCTCCCGCCGGCTCTCTTTTGTATCGAGCGCGAGAAATCTCGGAGGTTTGTTCGATTGTAAAATGAAAAAATAACGTGCACACCGAGTGCCGACTAAGGCACTCGGAATTTGAAAGAGAGGTTAGATGATTGGCGAAAGCGGAAGAGATTCGGCGAACCGTGCTAATTTTTCAAAAACGAATCCTCATTCAAACTAATTATGGATCCTTCTTTTCCCTTTCACGATACCCACGAGCGTTTCGAATACTAGCATTCGAGCGCAAGGGGCAATTTACATTTTACCACGTAACCAGAAACATTCTACTTTTATTTCGTAAACGGTGAACTGCGAATCTCAGAGCGCCAATCAATTTTATTACAATCAAAGGGGAACGACATTATATAAGTAAAAAAAAGTTGCTTTGTTCGTGCCTGTAAATCTAATTTAAGTCCAACGATCTAGAGGGAGAACACGTGTGTGTTCGGTTAAAAGAGAAGGTTCGATCCTCGAGCGAGGAATGAATTCCTCAAGCATCGAATCCATAGAAACTCGTGGGTAATGCTAACGTAACACTAATGACAGTGGCGAGAGGTGCAAATTGTATATCGACCTCGAATCACAATTATGAGAGAAAGCATAACGCGAAGCTACTCACCGAGATAAAAGTGAGGGAAAGTGAGTAAGATCGGTGAATCGTAGAGGCAGAGGGATATGTTGAAGGTGCCGTCCGGAGCGCAAGGAGGTCCGTGCGGGCAGAAGCACTGATGTTCCGGTACCTTATCCGAGGATGCAAACACGCTCGGAGCTGGACTGAATCTGTACGCAGGAATGTCCCCCGTGGTGACCACCTCCTCCTAAACAGATCAAAAAACATCCCTTCGCGGTTAATTCGCGACCGTTAACGGGCTAATTTATAAAGTTGCTCTAACGAAGGCAAGGATCGCTAATCATCACGAAAAAACAATGTCCTCGGGATTCACTTTGCCAAACTGGCCGCGTTATCTCTCGACCAATTACCCAGAGAGCCAGTTTTGAAAGCTAATCGAGCCGCTCGACTGACCTTTTTCCTCAACTTCTCCTACCACCAATATCTTTCTCCGGTCCTTCTAGTTCCTTTTGCTCCTCCCTACCTACGAGTCTACATTTTTCTACCGTTATCAGCCGTGTATGGAGAACTGGTTTTTGGAAGGGAGAGATAGTGGAAAAAGTAAAATGGTAACTCGATTAGGTCCATAGCTGCTGGAGGAAAGCCGAAAAGGACGGTACACCGGCTGACAATAGTACACGAGCAGTGGAATTTCCGGATCTCAATGGATAATTGCGAGTTAACGTAACAGCGAGCGGTGCATCACTCACTGCTACTAGCTCCGTCGTAGATTAGCATTCTTACGTAATATTATAAAGAATGCCTATTACACGGAGAGCATAGCAACCGCACCGGATCGAAAACCGCCCAGATCGAGTTGAGCGACCCGAGTTATCTTGCGTTCGGCTTAATATGGAGGTACCGCCTATGCGCTTATTACTCGTACCAAGTATTGCATCAACGCCCCGTGTGCCTCACTTTACCAACGCATTCCGGCGCCGTGCGCGTGTGCGCTCGAGGAAACCGTAGCCTTTGCGCGGTCTCCAACCGGTGATAGGTGTCTCTGGAAATAGCACTGGGTCCTATTACCCTAACGATCGATTAATTTTTCTTAAACTCCTATGGATTTTCGCCGTGGAAATTGAAATTCGAGATCAAATAAGAATCCACTTCTTGATCGATTTCTTGATTACTCTAACCATACCGTGACGACGCACTTGATTTCTCGGCGTTTTAAATGAGATTTGTGTAGATCCAACTCCACGGAAATCCTTGAGTTTAATTTTACATTGGGTAGAGAAACAGGAGGAAAGGTTAGCGATTCTCTTCGAGACAAATTAGAGCAACCTCGTTTAATCATGCAATATTGGAATCCATAAGAAACTACAGTGTGGGACGCACTTTGAAAATTAGTACTATTACTCTAAAGATCGATTCATTTTTCTTGAACTCTTATGGATTTTCAATGGGGAAATTAAAATTCGTGATCAAACGAGAATCCATGACACTTGATTTCTCGGTGTTTTAAATGAGATTTGTTTAGATCCAACTCCACGAAAATCCTTGAGGTTCCTTTTTTTTGTGGATTCGACTTCTAGGTCATTTTCTACTCCTCGAGTTTAATTTTACATTGGGTAGAAAAACACGAGAAAAATTTATCGATTCTCTTCAAGACAAATCAGAGCAACCCCATTTAACTATGAAATATTGAGATCCATGAGAAAATATAATGTGAGACACACTTTGAAAACTAGTACTATTATTCTAAAGCTCGATTAATTTTTCTTAAACTCCTATGGATTTTCACTGTGCAATTAAAATTAAATTAAATTAAATTAAATTAAATTAAAATTCCTGCTTAAACGAGAATGCATGGCATGGTTTTGAATGAAATTCGTTTAGATCCAACTCCACAAAAATCCTCAAGCTCAATTTTACATTCGATAGAAAAACCCGAGAGAAATTTATCGATTCTCTTCGAGACAAATCACAGCAACCCCATTTAACTATGAAATATTGGAATCCATAAGAAAACACAATGTGGAACGCACCTTGAAAACTAGTGGAAGCGCCCTACAGAGATCCTTGTCGAAGACCTTGAGAACGGTGTTCTTGGTGATGTGAGGTGGAAATATGCTACCGTCACTGCCCATCACCGAATCGCACTGATCGGTCGTCCAGTGTCCCAAACCCTTCTTGCCGTTCCACTTGTCGAGTAAGCCGTACTTGGTGACGTCTCCGGAGCCGGTAAAGATCGTGTACGAGTCGGGCGTGGTGCCGTTCTTTCCGTAGAGGAGGCCAAACTGATCGTACGGTAGTTTTTGCTCCTTCGGCATCACGTCTTTGGCCAACTTGAGAAGTGGATCCTCGTAACCCCAGAGCAACTGTCCCACCGATACTTCCACGAATGGCTTTATCTTGAGGATGTCCATTATCGAGGCCATCGCCAACCTGATGAAGCGAGCCGCGTGCTTAGATTGACTGGTGGCCGAGAGCATCGGTATGTTTGGCACCACCACGAGATCGTCCTCGGATCCATTGGAGAGTTCCTGAAATTGAGAGATTTTACGATGAAAGGAAGATTCAAAACAAACGTTCGGTGGGTAGAATCCAGGTACACAGTTTTTACATAGCATTGACACGAGTTAATGTCGAGAGCTTTATTATTCTCGGATACCGGTGTGGTATTGTTTACAGCGCGAATTAACGCGGAAGGTTGAAAGTTCCATTGCAAGAACGTAAATACTGAATTATTTACTCTATTGAAACCAGTTATGAGCGAGGAACGCGACGATGCATCGTCATCCTCACGGATTACGGAACTTCCACGTGGGGTATTGGATTTTCTTGGGAATTCTATGTGGTTTAGATTTTATGAACTTGGATTTTCTTGAGAATTCTATGTGGTTTAGATTTTATGCGCTTGGATTTTCTTGAGAATTCTATGTGGTTTAGATTTTATGCGCTTGGATTTTCTTGAAAAGTCTATGTGGTTTACATTTTATGAACTTGGATTTTCTTGAGAAATCTATGTGATTTAGATTTTATGGGCTTGGATTTTCTTGAGAATTCTATGTGGTTTAGATTTTATGGGCTTGGATTTTCTTGAGAATTCTATGTGGTTTAGATTTTATGAACTTGGATTTTCTTGAGAAATCTATGTGGTTTAGATTTTATGCGCATGGATTTTCTTGAAAATCCTATGTGGCTTAGATTTTATGCGATTGGATTATCTTGAAAATTCTATGTGATTTAGATTTTATGAACTTGGATTCTCTTGAAAATTCTATGTGGTTTAGATTTTATGAACTTGGATTCTCTTGAAAATTCTATGTGGTTTAGATCTTACACACTTAGATTCTCTCGAAAATTCAAATTCTAATTTCACAGTGCGCGGCCTGTAGAATCTCAATGGATTCCTTTTATACGAGAGAACAAAGTACGCAAAGTACGCATTAATTGGAAAACATTTTAACTCTGAGATCGTCCTCATCCGTTCGTCCGATCACGATCATTCTCTTTTCTTCATTTTCTTCTTCTTCTTCTTCATGTTTAATGTCTCTTAGGTTCTTATTCCAGACTGGACACGGACGAAAAATGCGAGCCGCATATGTCAAACGAGACCAACTCGCGTCTTAGATCTTATTTGCTTATGCATTACGTTCTCATTATGTGCCTCCTGCGTGGCCGGAAAGATCATCATCGCGATCGTGATTACCCTCCACGATCCCGATTATGTCGTCATCTATCGTTGTTCGGTCTTATGTGACGCATGCAAGTTCTTTCGTAACGCGGTGGAAAGCTTACGATCGCGGAAAGCAAGCCAATAATTATAAATAAAAATTCGATACAATGGAATTTACAATTATTAACCTTTAGACGGCCGGAAAATCTAAATATAGACGCTTTAGAGTAATTCACCTAAACATTCACAAACTTTCATATTTATAAATATTTCCTGTTAAAGTAATGGAAAAAATTTTAAACAAATTTACGAAAATTAAAAAAAACATCGTAAGTAATAAATGTCTTTTTACGATTTTTATGGTACCAATAGAAGTATGTGAACAGAAAATGTCCTGCTGTTTTCAATTCCGAAATAAAAAACAGAGCTTCCAATTTTTAAAAAAGTTGACCTACAAATGACTTTCAAAAAAGACCATGGAGTTAAAACCGACCTTGCCATTGTATTCAGCAATCACGAAAACCTATAGAAACTGATTTTTGGTAAATCTACAGCTTTTCAATTTTTCCGTACTGTTAGAGGCCGAAAAGTCTCTATGTGTGATCGGAACCTTGTATAGGTTATATGCAAGATATAGACACAACATTTTCGGACTTTCTAAAGTGATTAAAGCTCATCAAATCTCGGCCTCCTACAGGTTAATAATTGGACCGTTTATTTTGAAAGTGGTGTAAGTCCATTTAAAAAAAAAAAAAATAACTAGTTGTAAATATAAAGTTTACACTAAATTAATCACAAATTATGTGATATCTCATTTTTCTTAAAAAATGGACTTACATCACTTTCAAAATAAACGGTCCAATTATAAATTCCATCGTATCGAATTTTTCGTACTTTCGACCCGTACTCGTTTCTTCTTATTTTCTCAATGGCACACGTGTAAATGCGCGTATTTCTTAGATTCGAAAGAGAAAAATTCAAATCAATCATCACGACACCAGAAGAAAATCATAAAGTTTGGAATCAAAGGTCGAAGGATGTCTCGTGATAATGAGCGTAGGATTGTCGCAACGTCAATTACCGGCACGATGCTCATAACTTAACGAATGTGGATAGTCGAGACTGTCGAAGACTCTTACGAAGCGACAGGATATTCGAGTAGTCGAAGAACCAACACTCGAACGGAAATCCCAATGACGATTGTCATTCAAAGTTCATTCTCCTTCTTCTTCTAGTTTTTCTCAAACCAACGGAGTTCACTCACGCTGCAATTTAATCAAACTTTTCCACTCGTCGATCGTACGATCCCAAGACCTCGCAAGATAAAGAACATTTTTTCCTCTCGTCGCTCCATCGATATCCTTTAATGTCTTCTTTCCATGACGTTACGAATCGCGTGATAACGATTGATACGCGAATCCTGACTTATTTGCTCTCTTATATTGCCCTTCCTTATTTACCAAGCACCGCAGACAGAGTTCAATCGTCGACCTTCAGCTCACGATACTCGAACCTTCTTCCGGTTACAAGTTGGAAATGTTTTCGTTTGTGCTCGTGAGCTTTCGACATTACGAAATTATCGCGTGACAAGTGGATTTATATTCGAGCCGTTTATTTTGAAAGTGGCCTAAGTCCATTTAAAAAAAATGGAATATCACGTAATTTGTGAATAATTTTGTGTAATAATTTAGTATCTTATTTTTTGTTTTAAATGGAAATCCTCGAGTTTAATATGACATTCGATAGAGAAACAGGAGGAAAAGTTATCGATTCTCTTCGAGACAAATTAGAGCACCCTAAAGCTCGATTGATTTTTCTTAAACTCCTATAGATTTTCGCCGTGGAAATTGACATTCGTGATCAAACGAGAATCCATGGCACTTGATTTCTGCGTGTTTTAAATCAGATTCAAGTTGGACATATCGTGAGAGAATTTGGAAATATTTTCGTTTGTACTCGTGAGCTTTCGACGTTACGAAACTATCGTGTGACAAGTGGATTTATATTTGAGCCGTTTATTTTGAAAGTGGCCTAAGTTCATTTAAAAAAAAAATGAGGTATCACGTAATTTGTGAATAATTTAGTGTAATAATTTAGTATTTCATTTTTTGTTTTAAATGGAAATCCTCGAGTTTAATATGACATTCGATAGAGAAGCAGGAAGAAAAGTTATCTTGATTTCTCCGTGTTTTAAATGAGATTCAAGTTATACATATCGTGAGACAAGTTGGAAATATTTTCGTTTGTACTCGTGAGCTTTCGACGTTACGAAATTATCGTGTGACAAGTGGATTTATATTCGAGCCGTTTATTTTGAAAGTGGCCTGAGTCCATTAAAAAAAAAAATGGAATATCACGTAATTTGTGAATAATTTAGTGTAATAATTTAGTATCTCATTTTTTGTTTTAAATGCAAATCCTCGAGTTTAATATGACATTCGATAGAGAAACAGGAGGAAAAGTTATCTTGATTTCTCCGTGTTTTAAATGAGATTCAAGTTATACATATCGTGAGACAAGTTGGAAATGTTTTTGTTTGTACTCGTGAGCTTTCGACGTTACGAAATTATCGCGTGACAAGTGGATTTATATTCGAGCCGTTCATTTTGAAAGTGGCCTAAGTCCATTTAAAAAAAAATGGAATATCACATAATTTGTGAATAATTTAGTGTAATAATTTAGTAGTGTGTGGTATCTCATTTTTTTTAAAAAATGGACTTAGGCCACTTTCATTTATTTACTCACCGGTGCAAAGTGGAATTGCTTTCTGACGCGGTAGCTGACCGTGTCGTTTCCATTGAACTTAATTTCCACCTTCTCCCAGTGCTGTTCGTAAATGTAAGGTCCCAGTTCCTGGAGGATGGGCTTCTCACCGTTGTTGAGAAACTCATCGGCGTTCGTCACATTGTAAATGTAGACGCCCATCCGTGGTATTATCGGTGGCTCTCTCCACCATCCGAATGTTCGTCCACCATCTCGTAGCGCGATCTCCTTGTGTATTATTAAATTGATGAGGTTGGGGAAGGTCGCAGCCAGAACAGCGGCGATTATTATCAACAGGACACCACTAGCGACTGCAGCCCCTGAAACGAAAGTTACGATCAGCAATTTGTCATCTGACGCACTGAGAGAAAATAATGGTTGGGTTTACTATAATCACACTATATTTTATAGTTAAATTTGGCGTCAAACATATTTTTATAGTTCACTTAACCATAGAAAATATGGTAGAATGAACGATTCATACAAATGATTAGGTCATTATCTATTATCTTTGTTCTTGTTACCACATGTATAGTAAAATGTGACACGTGAATATAGTTAGTTCTATCACTATGTATGAAATATTCTGGTAATATTAACTATACATATAAAATAGTTACTTCTCTTACCATTATACATATATTTTCAACCATACTATATTTTTACTTGAAATAACCATAATTGTGGGTAAAAATATAATATAGTTGGTTATACTACGCCTCTATCGTAATCATTACCGACATTATGGTAATATTTACCATAAATATGATATTTCCAACTATAATTTTGTTACTATGCCATTACAGTAAAACCTGTTTTTGTGCGGGGGATAGGGACCGCATAAAAGAAATCGCATACAAAAAAAATATCGCGTAAATTCATAAGGTTTTCGTTTGCAACACATTTTAAAAAAACTTTTTTTATGCGGTAAATGGAAAAATCGCACATAAAAAATCGCATAAAAGAAAACCGCACAAAAAAGGACCGCATAAAAACAGGTCTTACTGTATAGTTAGATATATCATATACTTTTCTCTCAGTCTGTTTATTTTTCACGTGTTCAATTTGTCACGAACACCGACACATGATCAGAATCACATCAATGCGAATATTTAGATCCAAGGACCCAAACGTGTTAACCCTTCAACTGTTTAATTTTGTTTCGAAGAACTTTTTCTGTGAAGACGAGTATACTCGACAAAAATATTACAGTTAATGATACACTGAAGGATAATACGAATGTAATTTTCTTTTATCTTTATATCGAGTATGCTCGACATTATGTGAAAAATTGTCGTTTTGTTACGTATACTCGACATAAACAGTTGAAGGGTTAACATTAGATTTACAGAAACGAGTCGACTTGTCTCGTTCAAATGAGAAATCGTGTTTGCAAAGAATGTTCTCTAAATCTACTGTATATCCACTTTCTTTTATAAAAAGGCTGACACCATATTGACCATATGCCCAAGTTTATTGTCACCGAATATTTTTGAATGAAACCTGATTTTTCTCAAAGATCTTCAATTTCTTATTACTGTAATATACATAATTAGAATGTGGTGTGCATGGTTTCGAAGCAAGTTAATCAAAAAATTTCGCATGTGAATCCTTCTTGTCGATCGACAACTTTTGAATCGATTTTCTCTGGAACCATGATGTATATTGTCATAATCAAAAAGGTGAGATCATTCAGAAAAATCAAAATTCATTCCAAAATTTATATAACAAATATTTTGACCTTAGTCTTTACACAATTGAGCCGCTCACTTGACAAATCGATTAACTCGACCTTTTGCATTTTTCATAAATTTAAGCATCGAAGCACTTGATTAAGTCCCTACTTTTTACATCTGTAACACAATTTTAAACATAATTTATGGAGTTAATCGATTTGCGCACTGAACGGCTCAATTATCAAAGTCAGACATCGATAAATCCCAAAGACAATCTTCGATCCATGCAAATTACAACTCGACAACCGCATACGCGAATAAATAAATCTCCTAACACGGATTAACTTTCGTGCCACATTTTCCGCGTAAGAAAGAGAAAGAAAAAAAGAACGGACGTTACATAAAACGCACAGTGGAGTGGTTCACGTTCTCGGCATCGATTCCGCCGTTATATCGATCCTTATGATTAATAGTTGCATCGTCCTATCGAACGCTCATCTAGCAGAAGCGACAAGAAACGTAGGAAGAGTACAACGCGTACGTACACGTGCGCGAGAGACACGCGTGCGAGAAAATTGGAACATGAGGAAGAGTATCACATATTCATGGAGCTTAGGCTAAAAACCTGTCTTGAAAAAGGGAACATCGAGAGCGAGAAGTGGAACAGGAGAGAGAGAGAGAAGACTGAAACCGGAACGACTTTGAGACAGAAATCTACGTCCTATAAGTTAGCGGAACAAAATGAGCGGAATCAATTCTAATTAATATTTTAATTTGTTGCTCATTTGTTGCTGAAAAGTTGCTAAAGAAAAAAATTTGTTGCTCCATTAGTTTTTTTTTAAATACATGTTCCACTAACGGAAGGTTAAGTTAGCGGAATAATATATTTTTTAATGACAAAAACAATAAAAAAGCACATAATGATTATAGAAGAATTTGTTGCTCATTTGTTGCTTTCAGAATATGCTAGCCCGGAATGTATTGCATTGCTAGTTTTTTTTTTTAATTTGATGTTTCCATAACGCAAGATTGAGTTAACGGAACGTTACGCATATAACAATGAATAATTTCGTCAAAAAATTAGTTGCTCAGACGTGCTTGGTACCAAAATGTTCGTAAAGAAACATAGTTTCAGAAAATATCGGTCACCGATTTTGTTGCTCGTCGCAAAGAGTTGGAAAAGAGTCGTGAAGTCGCCAGACTTATCCGCCGTAATGTATATGACTCTTAAACTTCCACAAGGAACAATTTCGTCAAAAAATTAGTTGCTCGGCCGTGCTCGAATGTTTCATTACAAACATTTTGGCGCCAAGCACGTCCGAGCAACTAATTTTTAATTTTTTAATCTAATTTTTAATTTTCAACATCAAATTAAAAAAATAAACTAGCAGTGCAATACATTCCGGACTAGCATATTCTGAAAGCAACAAATGATCAACAAATTCTTCTATAATCGTTGTGTTTTTTTATTGTTTTTGTCATTAAAAAACATATTGTTCCGCTAACTTAATCTTCCGTTAGTGGAACATGTATTTTAAAAAAAACTAATGGAGCAACAAATTTTTCTCTTTAGCAACTTTTGAGCAACAAATTAAAATATTAATTAGAATTGATTCCGCTCATTTTGTTCCGCTAACTTATAGGACGTCAGAAATCTCTTGATGGAAATAATTCGGGTGTGTGGGCTTACCTAATCCAATTCTCTCTCTCGCACGCACATTTTCTCTTCGTTTCCGAAAGAATTAATCATCCTGGCGCATGGGCGCATCGCGTCTCGATAAGGTCGACGAACAAAACCGGTATCTTGAATAGGTTGAGAGGTGAAACTCCAATGCCAAGGTCACCTCATTAAGGCACTTGCCGCATCTCTCTCTCCGCCGTGGCATTAACATAAAACGCTTAGGAATCTTGAATTTAACGTTTGACGCATGCGACCCTGCGAGCCGCATGGCATTCGTTGTAACGAGAGACGCAGGAGAGTGGTGAGCAAGGCGCACAAGTGGCAAGGACGCCAGGGACTGGTCACTTTGCCCACCGCAGAGGATAGTAAAATATCGCACGGAGAATTATTTCCTTAGGAATTTGCAATGGTCGCGTCGAGACAGGACAGTGCTGTGGAAGGATTTGTTTAAAACAGTTCTTGTTCCTTCTTACTCCGACGAGTCGTCTGAGGTTGTCGGATATTTTTTCATTGTTTGTCTTTGTAGAATTGTCAGGATGCGTTGTTGACCTAGGTCGGATAATTTCTGGATATCGATATGCTTTCACGATTTTTACAATGATCATGCTTTTCTTAAGATAACTGAATTTGTTAAACCTTTGAGGTTGTCAGACACTTTGAGTATTTTCACTGTTTGTCTTTGTAGAATTGTCAGAATACGTTGTTGACCTAGGTCGGATAATTTCTAGATGTCGATATGCTTTTGCGTTTTTCACAATAATTATGCTTTTCTCAAGATAATTGAATTTGTTAAACCATTTAGGTTGTTAAACACTTTGGGAATTTTCACTGTTTGTCTTTGTAGAATTGTCAGGATGCATTGTTGACCTAGATCGGATAATTTCTGGATATCGATATGCTTTCACGATTTTTACAATGATCATGCTTTTCTTAAGATAATCGAATTTGTTAACCCTTTGAGGTTGTCTGACACTTTGGATCTTTTCATTGTCTGTCTTTGTAGAATTGTCAGGATGCGTTGGACCTAAGTTGGATAATTTCTAGATGTCGATATGCTTTCGCGATTTTCACAATGATCATGGTTTTCTCAAGGTAACTGAATTTATTAAACCTTTGAGGTTGTTAAACACTTTGGGAATTTTCACTGATTGCCTTTGTAGAATTGTCATTTGACCTAAGTTGGATAATTTCTAGATGTCGATATGCTTTCGCGATTTTCACAATGATCATGCTTTTCTCAAGATAACCGAATCTATTAACCCTTTTAGTGACCAGCAAACAAAGTTTCAATGAAAAACTTTATAAAAATTGTACTATGCACAAGGATATATATTCCAAATGTTGCTATCAACACATCGTTGCTCCACACTAAAATAATTAAACACGACTCCTAATAGTACAGAAGAGATAACTGCAGAAGAACTGTGCAATTTTCTCATAAGAAAAAAAACTGATAAAAGAACGTCTTCCTAGCCTCGTGGAAGAGACAATCATGGAAACTGTATAATCCATTAAGTCGAGAAACACGAATCGGCAGGGTGGACTTACCATATCACTGTCATAAACTGGAGGATAAAAAAGGTTGACTAACAACAAGTGTGACAACAGACCCTACGAGTTGTCTCGTATCCAATTGTTCAGTCATTCTGTTTCCATAATATGCCAGCAGACCAAGAAGACCTCAACCCAACATCACTCACAAACGTACACTCTCTAGTCACATCATAATCTGTACGACGATGTAGACGAGTCCTTCCATCGAATCGTCAGACACACGACCTCGATCAATTAACAAACACTATTACGTATGCGTCATATCTGGTATCATTACACTGAAAAAATTGTATTCTTAAAATACAAACTTAATAATTCATCTTAATAGATATTCTTAATAGATAAGAATATTTTCTTATCGATATGACGGTTTTTGGAATATATTCTTAATAATCCATCTGAATGTCGCCACACAATGCGTGTCAGTATTCGGTAAGTTAGGTCGATGCCTGTATCATGTTCCTCTTGCAATTCTGCGTAATTTTGAGTATTATATTATTTTGTGCGCTGTGTTGTGCAAAAAGTATGGATAAGGAAATGACGAAGTGGCTAGAAGAAGAGGATTTGGGCGATTTAATGGAAATATTTACAAGTGATAGAAATACATGTATATATGAATTGTAACCTTCTCTCGTGACTATATTTCTCAACCAATTCTGATTTCAAGATATGGATAATGTAATTTTCGACAATATAAAGAGCGAAGCATTTCGTTAAGAGTTTCGTTTCCAATAATTATATACGAAATATATCCATAGAAATTTTTTACCAGGTTATGTTAAGAATATCTGATAAAAGTATCTGTTAAGAATATTTGATTAGAGGAATCTATACTTATTTTAAGTAACAAGAGGATCTTCTTAATTTAAGAGTAGAATGTTCTAAACAGATTCCTCTAATCAAATATTCTTAACTTAAATATTAAATAAATATTCTAAACTTAAGTGGTAAGTTCTTAAGATAAGAATACAATTTTTTCAGTGTACGTGTGTCAATAAGTCAGACGGTGAAGATTAGTGGAACCGCGTATAAATTTTTAAACATTTTTCTTTTAATCCTCCTTCGACTAAGTACACCCTTTGATACAATAACGAGCCCACACGAGTAAACACAATCCTCTGGAACTACCCCCTTCCTGGAAAAGGTCAATGTTCCATATATCAAGGAGAATAGGGAGAGACTGCTAATTAGCGACACGCAGAAGAGTCACACTCGTTCTTTTCCAAGGCGATGCGGAAGGTTAGGAGTTTTACAGTTGCACGACCTTTCCATACACGTGGACGTTTTTCTTTCCCTTCCGACTTTCTTACTTTACTGGCGCCAACGTCGTTCCAGAAACTACGATCTCCACGTGGAATTACGATCGTACGGGGAATAGACGATCGATTTTCCGTCCAGTGAAATGTGACGCAACGGAAACGACAATTTCTTTTATCACCAAGGAGATCAGTTGGTAAGACTTCCGTATATCCGACCCTCGTACGATCTTAATAAAATTTTACTGGTACGTAGCACTTACCAAATGCAGTCGAACGCCATAAGTGCGAATTTAAGGAAACGCTTGCTTTCAGAGATATTAAATTTGAAAATTACACGATTAAATCAAGAATTTTTGAAATTTTTACGTAAGAGGAAGACTGAAATTCCAGAAAATGTCAGGTTAGGCAAGTGCAATGGTTAGGCACGGCATTATAAAAAAATAATTTAAACTTGAGAGCGTGGTAGGCCTTTCTGGTTAGATCAATCTCCATTTATCACATTTATATTTCAACTTTCACATTGAATATCTTTTTTTGAGAGAGGAGACCGCCAATTTCCAAGTTGAGTCATCTTTCCTTAATTACTTCTCTCAATATTCGTATATTAGTTGTTGAATAAATTTAGAGGTATAATTCTCCTGCGGCTCATCGTGGACCCAAAAAGACACCTCTTGGTCGAAATGAGTATATACAAAATATAGAAATAATGTTAACATTGAATATCTTTTTCTGGAGAGGAGATCGCCAATTTTGTCAGAGGAAAAAGTTATTTCTGACAAAACTGTTTCTGTTAACAACTTTTTAACAAATGACGAGCGGAGCTTAAAACCTTCGCAACATTACTCAGGACGATGACCTTGATAACATATGTGAAGGACATTGAAATCCGAGGCGGCTCCCCGTAAGTGAATAATTACCAAAAAAACAGTAAATTCTTTTCTATATTTCTTGTTTTTAATATGTATTCCAATGATACTTTGATAAATTAGTATTTATAATCTTGCAAGATATTAACAAAATAAAACATTTCAGCGAAATATTTCTGAATTTTAGTCTTTTTTTTACGTAAAGATCTAAAAAATTAAACGTAATTAAAAATTCAATATCTCGGAAAGCAGGCGTTTCCTTAAATTCGCACTTATGACGTTCGACTGGATTTAGTAAATGCTACTTATCTGTAAAATTTTATTAATATCGGACAAGGGATACGGAAGTTTAGCAGATCAATTTTGCCTGCTGCACTCCCGATTGGCGAAAGTCAAGAGAACGACAATTGGATTTTTATTGTCTATCGGTAATTTGGCGAGGGTGACGAGTAGAAAGTAGAGTGGTTTTCGTTCGAGGAAGAGAATTTTGCTCGAGGAAAAATTTTACGGCACTGTTGTGTAAGCTGGAGTCAGAAATTGTACGTGTGTGTGTGTACTAGTGACAAACATCGATCATTTCTCTTTTTCTACGAATATTTCTCCTGCAGGCAGGTGTAGAATTTCACGTGGACGCGTGAGCACACGACAGAGGATGCTAGGATCTTTTTTTCAAAGGCGCATAATCATCTTCGATTAGCTGAGACAATCTGCTTCTTATATTTTTCACCGTAATTCTTTGTAAATACGCGCGCTTACGTTGGAAAGATGTCTCGACGAGGTGGAAAATTGCGCAAGGCCAGAGATTTACATTAGATGTAACGAGGAAGTGATAAAAATCTAGGCCTTTCGGTACTTGTGGGAACGTTTTTGGTGGAGCCACGCGTGACCAGGTTAATGGAGAGAAATCTGGCCTGAAAAATTGTGTCGAGTGATGCTGGTGTCCGCGAAGTGAGTTTTAGTGTTTCGATAAAAACACGACGAAGTCGTTAAGAGTGACATTTACTTGTTCGGGTGTTGTGGAAGTCAATGTCGCGGGTTATTATTTCACAGTGTTTAAGCAGTCTTTCGTAAATTCACATTACTCCGAAGGACCCAATTATAACAGTGATAATGACTCAATGTACCGTGAAACGCGGCGAAATATTTCTCTCTCGTTTAAAAGCTTCAAAGGATCTTCTCACTCTCGAGTGTTTGCCAATCCTCTGAAGATCTTTCAAGTACCACCTTAGCTCTAACTTTGATGTCTCTTGGAGTTTGAGATCTCAAGAATCACCGGCTCTAACTTTGATATCTCTTGAACTCCGAAATCTGAAGAGTCACCTGCTCTAATTTCAATATATGTTGCACTTTGAAATCTCAAGAATCACCTGCTCTACCTTTAATAATCCTTGCACTCGGAAATCTCAAGAATCCTCAGCTCTAACTTCAACAATAACCCTTGAGCTTCGAAATCTCAAGAATCTCTGGCTCTAACTTCGACATCCCTTAAACTCCGAAATCTCCAGAATCACCAGCTCTAACTTCGATATCTGTTGCACTTTGAAATCTCAAGAATTCACTTGCTCTAAGTTCAATAATCCTTGCACTCGAAAATCTCAAGAATTCTCAGCTCTAACTTCAACAATAACCTTTGAACTTCGAAATCTCAAGAATCTCTGGCTCTAACTTCGACATCCCTTAAACTCCGAAATCTCCAGAATCACCAGCTCTAACTTCGATATCTGTTGCACTTTGAAATCTCAAGAATTCACCTGCTCTAAGTTCAATAATCCTTGCACTCCGAAATCTCAAGAATCCTCAGCTCTAATTTCAACAATAACCCTTGCACTCCAAAAGCTCAAGAATCATCTGCTCTAGCATCGACATCCCGTGAACTCCGAAATCTCAAGAATCTCCGACTCTAACTTAAACAATATCCCTTGAACTTCGAAATCTGAAGAACCACGCGGCAGACCAGTTTCAAGTCGCTCGAACGCGCACGCGGAAGCGAGAACAGTCGCGCGAGCGCACGCTTGAACTTCACTTTCTACGGTGAGCGACTCCCTTGCGGAAGGCATCGCGCGCCCACGGCTTTTCTTTCCGTTTTCCGGGGCCCGTATTTATTTCACGCTTGCGATTCTTCGGTTGAGATGCACCGGAAGATCCGGTGACGAAAACTGGTGGAAATTGCAAGATAAGATCGAGTGACTGTCGTCACGCGGTCACGGTAGCAAAATCGAAAAGTGAGAGAGAGAGAAAGAGAGAAACAGAGAGACAAACTGACAGAGAAAGAGAGAGACAGGAAGAGAGAAACAGAGAGACAGAGACAGAGAGAGAGAGAAACAGAGAGAGAGAGAGAGAGAGAGAAGAGAGAGAGAGAGAGGAAAAAGGCGAACGTGTATTACGTGATAGTGAGGGTTTACATAACTATCCCACCCATCTACGGTGAAACGAATCCAAGACTGTCGGAGAATCGCGGTCGATCCCGACGGAATCCGCACGGAACCGCGGACAGCTCACGCGAAAGGAATAATGCAACTTGGTGAAGGAAAATCATAGCGTGGGCGAGTCATCGCGAGCTTCTTAGCATTCATTTGAGTGCTCGTAGCGAGGAGAATGGATCTCTTTCTCGTAACATTGTGACGGACAAAGGCAGCCGGAAAAGTTTGCAAATGTAGACATTTCTGAGTGACAAGAGCCTCCTCGAAGGATCAGACAAGAAGATTCCTCACAAAGGACTAACAACAACGTAGAAAAAAACCCTTTGCACTATAATTGTTTTCTTACTTTTTTCTTGGTCAACTCTCATATAATTTTTCTAGTTTTGTTATTACATTAACACTATTTCTACCAAAGGTGTCGAAAGACACCTTTTCAAATTGTAGTTTAAAATTATTTTCCATGCTGAGTCATCTTTCGTTAATTACTTATTTCAATATTCGTATATTAGTTGTTAAATTAATTTAAAGATATCATTTTCCTGCAGCTCATCATGGACCCAAAAACACACCTCTTGCTCGAAATGGGTATATACAAAATCCCGGTAGAAATAGTGTTAAAGCATTATAAAGTGTTATTTTTAGGGAAAAATAGTTTGGTCACGTCAGAGATGCAAAATCATTGTCAAGATCATAGTGCAACTAGTGGTGGTTAGTGGTCGGCACCATCGTTGGGTGCTCGCGCTTCGCGCTCGCCTTACCGGGTGCAGAAAAGCTTCGGTAATTATGTATTATAGGGGATGCACCTTCGATCGCTCTGGTTTTCACATATGTTGTACAGTTTGTGACCCTGAGTAACTTGCAAAAAGTTTTATGCGTCGCTCGATGTTTATTAAAAAGATGGGGTAATTATGAAGATTAAAAATGAGGCTATGGAGATTGTACAGTAGCACTACACAGTTCGCCATGTACCCTAACCAGAAAGGCCTACTACGCTCTCAAGTTTAGATTATTTATATACTGCGCGGAGTTCAAGGTGTTGGTTCAAGATGGCGGCTCAAATCTAAACTTGAGAGCGTAGTAGGCCTTTCTAGTTAGGGTACATGGCGAACTGTGTAGTGCTACTGTACAAACGTACTAATCGTTTACAACTGAAAGGTATGTGATTCAAGCAACACCGACACAGCGGCGCCTTTGTTTATGTGTGTATGTTTACAGTAGCAACACCTAGAGCAATATATGTCAAAGTCAGGATCATATCTGTCTGCGTTCCTTAACATAACGTTATATTATTTTTCAAACTTCTTTTGTTAATAACTTTTTAATAAACATCGAGCGACGCATAAAACTTTTTGCAAGTTACTCAGGGTCACAAACTGTACAACATATGTGAAAACCAGAGCGATCGAAGGTGCATCCCCTATAATGCATAATTACCAAAGCTTCGCTTCCTGCCATAAGCACAACCGCGTAACTCACGTTTCCATACTTGAATTTCCCATAATTTTGAAACGGTTAAAGATGGCGATACATAAAATTTCGTGGCACCAAATGGGTATATACTCGATGTACATGCCAAATTTTGTTCGGATCCGTTCAGTCGTTTTGCCGGAATATTGGACTAAAGATTTGAATTAACCGCCATTTTTTATTCGGCCAATCAAAAAATTTGAAAATTTCCAAAAATTGTCATTGTATACGTGTGCATGTATGTGTAAAATTTTATCAGGATCCGATGAATAGTTCCAAAGATATGAATTTTTCGATATTTGAATTTGCCGCCATTTTGTACCGGTTCAAGATGGCGGCTCACAAATCTTATTGTGAACTCACAGTAATGTACTTGATTTTTGTGCCAAATTTCGTCCCGATCGATTCAGCCGTTTTTCCGAAATCGAGGATATACACGGACACACACACACACACACAAGCGCGCGCGAATACATACGAACGGTTTTCAAGATGGCGATTGCATAAGTCACTCCCTTAACGGTCGTGCCTAAAAAGGGCTAATTAATAAAGATCATTAACGTTATACGAAGCACGAGGAATAAATAAAAGTCTATTTAATCGATTCACTGTTCAACGACGGTGATTTAGAATTGGACCTGCATCGAAGTGACTTGCCAAGGGAAACTGATTTGTTTTGTCGATGCAAGTGCATGCAAAGAGGAACAATCACAATCTCCACTTCTGGAGGTACATAATCGATAAAAGCTCGTTGCTCCAGTGGCAACGTTACAGAACAAAATCAAATTAATTAGTACTGTCACTGGAGAGATTCTGCTTACTGGAGAAAGGCGTCACCGATACGTGCTTATCGATCTTAAACGCTGAGAACAGATTTCGAGACACTCCTGGATGATATTTTATGTAGTATCTGCAGTGTCGCGTCAACGTGTGAAATCGATCTTGACCTTTTACAACTGGCTGCAGACTCATATGTCAGCTCTTGCAATTACCCTTAGCCCTGGTTACAGAAAATCATAAGTAATGCACGAGCCGTTCGCTCGTGGCTGATGAGTAAAGGCGGAAAAAAAACGTGAAATGGAGCCCATCGACGAGTAGAGAGATCTCCACAAGCACCAAGGGATAAACAAGTGTAATAAGTCACTGCCTTTACGGTCGTGCCTAAAAATGTGGAAAATATAATCAGTAGACTTCTGATATCCTTCGTACAGAGAAAAGATCGATTTAACTCTTTCAAGGGCGCAATAAATCTATTGGACGAAT
This sequence comes from Tiphia femorata, assembly GCA_944319695.1. Taxonomy (NCBI): domain Eukaryota; kingdom Metazoa; phylum Arthropoda; class Insecta; order Hymenoptera; family Tiphiidae; genus Tiphia; species Tiphia femorata. Next base: position 9,493,167 of record OX090899.1, read on the forward strand.
TTCAATAAAATTTCGCATAAAGGGGTTTTTCGGGATGTTAATTACGATTTTGGAGTCAAACTTTAATTTCAGAGCTGTCAACTGTAAAATTCGTTACTTCACGATCAAGCGATTCTTCCAAACGGTTTTCGTTGAAATTATCTTTATGTTTATTCACAAAATACGCCAGTTACCTTCGTAACGTGACCCAGAGCTAACGGCGTGAACGTGGGGATTCTAGTTCCATTTGAATTTTTTTTGTATTTTGCATTTTTCTGTTTTCTTGTAACTTTTTATTTTTTTTACCCTTTTAAAAATTGTTTGTGCATTTGTATTATTTTACGAATGATACTAAATGGACTTTTATTTTACACATCAATTTCATGATCAACGATATGAAAAATCCTCGAATATAGATTTTTTTTAGCTAAATTATACAAATTTACGTATGACCATTTTACCCCATATTTTTTTTTCTCTCCATTTCTCGAAAAACTGAACTTGAAAAAAAATACTGTAAAAATTATGTTATCAAAGAATACCTAAAGAACTAAAAAAAATTGATTCGTAGACGAATACACTTTTTTCTGATCGTGGCCCAATTCTTTTCACAAAAACAGCCGTTTTTCGGACTTTACTTGCTTGCAACATTTGCAAAATGATTTCCTTCTGCATAAAACCTATTAACGCATATTCACCAACTAGTTCGAAGGCTTCGAAGTCAATGAGTTCAATTCCAGAAGCCTTATTGACCGAAATATATCGGAAACAGTGAAGTAAGGTGAGCTGGGGCAAGTGCACACACGAAAATTCGAAATTTGTGTTTACTCTCCTTCCACAAGCTTCAAAATTTGTATGCAAAATAGAAACTTTGGCGACATGATTTTCAACTGTACTTTATAGATGTATAAGGTCATTTAACACTAGAAGTACCGACCAGCCAAAACGACCGGGTGCGCCAATTTTTCACAAGAATTTCTCATTAACATTAGAACTACCAATTTCGTTTTTCGTATGGAAACTTCTTTTGTTGACCACTCATTTTGACAGAGAGAGCGTTTATTTGGTCACTGAGCTGCCATTTACTTTTCTTTTCATATGGAAGCTTCTTTTGTTGACCAGTCATTTTGACCGGCTTGGTAGCTCTAGTGTTAAAAAAAAGAAATAATAAAAAAACCATACTTTAGAAAATTTCGTTTCGACGGTGCACTTACTCCGAGACTGCACTTCTTATATATGATATATCATGTAGGATACAGTGCCCCTGAAAGGGTTAAGGTAAGGTTTCACACGCGCCAAGAATCACGTTTACGCGTTCGTCCTGAATCACTCGATCGCATGAGAACCCTTGGATATTATCTTTTCGGTCACGTACTGTCGAATTTGGCCTTCGAAGCGAGTGGTCCTCTACTTTTGAGGTGTCTCAACGCACCACGACGTCATCCAGGTAATTCTGTTCGACGAATGGAGAGAAAGAAGAAAATTCTTTTCCTCCTTTTCCGCAAAGGGAAAGACCTTTTCCTCTCTTTGCAAGAGAGGATTGAAAATGTCGAGATAGTTGTGTAATTTTCTGCACCACGTGACTCTGTGTTGTGAGACACGCGGATTCTACGCTTGATCGCTCATCTTTCTTCTTCAGTTTAACCGTGAAAGAAGACGCCGAGTCAGGATAACTAACGATACGGGAGCACGAGGGCCGCAGCTAATAGCGATTAAGTAACAATGTAAGTGCCCTCCGCTGATTTAGACATTAATCCACGTAGTGCTGAGTCTGCGTGTGATAACTGACATCATCTTTTACTGCTCTTACCGGTCTCGAAAGTGCGCATTGTTATTCTACGGCGCATAAACTTTTAACTGCTTTGGCACAGCTACCGTCTGGTATGAATCGTCGTAGCACACGGGAAAACATTGTTTTTTATGGGTTTCTCCGTTTCGTTTCCAGGACACACACTATCCTTTCGTAAGAATAACAAGATAATGTAAACATAGCTTTGTATAATTTGTCGAGAATTAATGTTAGAGAAATACAATTCCACGTTTTTGGTTTGGATGAAGTCTCGATGTGTCTTCACGCGCATCGATTCGTATTGTGAAATTTAACCCTTTCAGGGACACTGTATCATATATGATAGACGGAGTGCGCTCTGTTCACTTTTTCCGATATATTTCGGTCAAGGAAGTTTTTCAAATTTTGTTTGACATACGTTTCTACTTAGCTTGACCTTTTCGAAGATTCACCTCGGTTTGAAAATTGATCATAAGTACACAGAACTTTACGAAATCATTTAGAGAACTTTTTCAAATTTTCTCCAATCTACGTTTCTACTTTACTTTCCCTCTTCGAAGATTCACAGTACACAGAACTTTACGAAACGATCTAGAGAATTTTTTTAAATTTTGTTCAATCCACGTTTTCGCTTGACTTGCCCTTTTCGAAGATTCTCTCGGGTTTGTAAATTAATCATAAGTACACAGAACTTTACGAAATCATTTAGAGAACTTTTCCAAAATTTCATCCAACTTACGTTTCTACTTTGCTTTCCCTCTTCGAAGCTTCACTTGGGTTTAAAAATTGATCACAAGTACACAGAACTTTACGAAATGATTTAGTGAACTTTTTCAAATTTTCTCCAATCTACGTTTCTACTTTACTTTCCCTCTTCGAAGATTCACAGTACACAGAACTTTACGAAACGATCTAGAGAATTTTTTTAAATTTTGTTCAATCCACGTTTTCGCTTGACTTGCCCTTTTCGAAGATTCTCTCGGGTTTGTAAATTAATCATAAGTACACAGAACTTTACGAAATCATTTAGAGAACTTTTTCAAAATTTCATCCAACTTACGTTTCTACTTTGCTTTCCCTCTTCGAAGCTTCACTTGGGTTTAAAAATTGATCACAAGTACACAGAACTTTACGAAATGATTTAGTGAACTTTTTCAAATTTTCTCCAATCTACGTTTCTACTTTACTTTCCCTCTTCGAAGATTCACAGTACACAGAACTTTACGAAACGATCTAGAGAACTTTTTTAAATTTTGTTCAATCCACGTTTTCGCTTGACTTGCCCTTTTCGAAGATTCTCTCGGATTTGTAAATTAATCATAAGTACACAGAACTTTACGAAATCATTTAGAGAACTTTTTCTAAATTTCATCCAACTTACGTTTCTACTTTGCTTTCCCTCTGCGAAGCTTCACTTAGGTTTAAAAATTGATCACAAGTACACATTACTAAAAAGTTTGGAGAACTTTTTCAAAATTTCATCCAACCTACGTTTCCGCTTGGCTCCACCCTCTTCGAAGATTCTTTCGGATCTGAAAACTAATCAACATCACTGGCGGTGGACTTTCAATCGGTGACTTCATGCTGCATGTACCGAAGGAGGACGATGATCGCTTCGTTTGCGCGAGATAATCCACGGAGATGCGGTCAACGTGAAAGAGAAGAGAATTAAAAGAGCGCGCGCGACTGCCTACACAAGGATCGTATGTAGGACGCGTTACTCGTGCGAACAATTACTGACGATCGGTTACTTCTTCGAGCAATGGGCCTCTATCTACAATTACCCACAATCTAGTAATTTCACGATAAGGACAGTCGACTAGAGAAGTGCAGGCAAACTTTTTCCTTTCCTTTCTTCCCTCCGTGTCGAAAGTCGAATGGAGAAATTATACAGTCCAAAAAAAATTTCGGTTCCTTACGAGTATTTGAGAGATGATTGAGTCGAAGTAAAGTTCAATATTTCTTAGAGAAATTTCGACGAGAGAGATAATTATTAAACCGTGAATTTAACCAAATGTTTTCGTATTATCGACTATGATAAAATTCATTAAAACGACAACCTTCCCAATAATTCGATGCGTTTGATTTTCCCAAAGCATGCACGCACTAACTATCCACAGATGAATGGAGTTCTCCTGAGAATTTATTCAATGAGCTTACACGATTGAGAAAGCTCGCGTAATATCGGCATTTCGATCAGGAGATTGCACATAAATGAATAGTGTTGAGGTTGACTGGTATATTCAACGACGTTATTACCCAACGAAATTTCTTAATATCACTCGCACGCATTCTCCAATGACACTGCAGAACCAATTTAAATGATTGGTTCTCTCAACAGGAGTGAATAAAATTTTACTAAATCACACGAGCTGGTTTAGTTTCCGTAAACAAAAATCCTTTAGAGGATGTTTGAATTTTATTAATAAGAAAACGTGTGATTGTCTCGATAATAAATATGTGTTCGAGTCCGGTGCACACGAGTGACTCACAAAGTACGCGTGCATTGCGCAGTCAAAAATTGTGTTGGTGAGCGCAGCAGGTTCTGAAGCCTGATGCATCTATTATTGCTAGCCACGGTAATGTCCACATATCGAATGAGATTCTCGTCAGGTACGTGAGGAAGGTCTGACCATACACGGATTCCAGTGGACTTGAGACTTTCCCCTCGGACTTAGATCTGTGCTCACTTATCTCTTCGGACAAATCTTCGCGTGAGCGAGCACCTTTAGTTCCGTCGAGTAACCCAGCGATGCAAATTTAACGTAAATGACTCACGAATCGCGCACACGCCAACTTTTAGTAAATGTTAATTCTCAGATTTTCATTCGTACATGATCTGGAACTGGTTACGCATCGTCCGACGATGGACACGGTTAATTAATTCGTGGAATAAAAATTAATCACGTTCTTGCTCTCGACCGTATTAAGCTCCAAGTGGAACAGTGTCCATTATAAGAGAGTGACTATTGTCATGAAAAATTTTAACTAGAAGTCAACCTAGACTCTAATGAACAGTCTCTATTATAACAGAGATTGATTATTGTCCTTAGAAATTCTAAACAGAAGTCAACCTAGACTCCATTATAACAGAAACTGACTACTATTCCAAAAAAATCTAAACAGAAGTCAACCTAGACTCCATTATAACAGAAACTGACTATTATTCCAAAAAATTCTAAACAGAAGTCAACCTAGACTGTAACCAACAATCTCCAATACAACAGAAACTGACTACTATTCCAAAAAATTCTAAACAGAAGTCAACCTAGACTCTAACCAAAAATCTCCAATACAACAGACACTAACTACTATCCTAAAAAATTCCAAACAAAAATCAACCTCGACTCTAACCAAATCTCAATTTGATGCAAGAGAGAAAATCTTCGACATTCGTCACCGCGAATAATTTTCCTCTCGAACCATCGGAGTGTTTCCACTCTCGAATCACGTACCCACGTCACCGGTGATCAGAATCGAGGAGGAGTTTCGGTTAGCATCGAATAAAAAGAGTCTTCGTCGAGATATCGTACGCGCGTCCACGGAATAAAAACGCGACTGGTTACGTGCGCTCCAGGTAAAGATCAAGGTTCTCCGATGTACGAATGAGTGAAGAAGGATGTTATCCGCGAGGGGTCGAGCGGAGACTCGACTCACGAGGAAAGGAGGAGGAGCGGAAGATGAACGTGGCGCCTTTTGCAACGCCACGTCGTCCAGGCGTACGCCAAAGTCCTTTTTACGAATCCCGGTCGTGGAGAAACGTGGAGTGATATCGCTGCTTGAATTCCGAATCGAGGTCGCGCTCTCGCTGTTACATTCTCCCGTGATTCTCCAGTGATTTTTCGTCGTCCTGAGTGCCGTCGGTCGGAGCAATAATAACGGCTCGGCCCCTCGCAAAGCGCCATCCGAGAGGATTCGTTTCCCTTAAAGCAGTGTTTCCCAAAGTGTGGTACGCGTACGAGAAGAGTTTAGTGGGGGGTACATGCCGCACCGGACTTTAAATGGATAATATATCCATTAAACAAACTGAAAAAATTGTATTCTTATCTTAAGAATTGACCACTTAAGTTTAGAATATTTCCTACTAAAATAAGCAACAAGAGGATCTTCTTAATTTAAGAGTAGAATGTTCTAAACAGATTCCTCTAATCAAATATTCTTAACAGGATATTCTTAACATAGCCTGGTAAAAAATTTGTATGGATATATTTCGTATATAATTATTGGAAACAAAACTCGTAATGAGATGCTTCACTCTTCATATTGTTGAAAATTACATGGTGCATATCTTGAAATCGGAATTGGTTGAGAAATGTAGTCACGAGAGAAGGTTACAATTCATATATAGGTACATGATTTCTATCACTTGTAAATATTTCCATTAAATCGCCCAAATGCTCGTCTTCTAGCCACTTCGTCATTTCCTTATCCATACTTTTTGCACGACACAGCGCACAAAATAATATAATACTCAAAATTACGCAGAATTGCAAGAGGAACAAGATACAGGCATCGACATGTCCCGCGCGCGATGTGTAACCTAATTTAACCGAATTCTGACACGCATTGTGTGGCGACATTCAGATGGATTATTAAGAGTATATTCCAAAAACCGTCATATCGATAAGAAAATATTCTTATCTATTAAGAATATCTATTAAGATGAATTATTAAGTTTGTATTTTAAGAATACAATTTTTTCAGTGCATTAATCCAACATCCATGCCAGAATGTTCTGGTGGCAAGTGCAACAAGTCCATCGAGTTTTAACAGAGAAAGTCCTGAAATACATATCGCCTTTTCCAACTTCGTATCTACGTGAAGTTGCTTTTTCAGCATTTGTAGACATTAAATCAAGAAAAAGGAACGGACTTTTGGATGTGAAACCGCATCTCATTGTCAGATTGACATTAACAATCAGGGGACCAGATTATGATGATCCGCTGTCTCAACGTAAACAATTTCATCGTTCTCGTTGATTATAATGAATCTTATTTATAATATAACTTTTGTTTATTTTATTTATACTAAACTTTTATTTTTTTTATTATGAATGAATTTTATTGTTCGTTTATCATTATTTTGTTTATGTACTAAAAAAAGGGAATCAATATACTTCGATTATTATTAAAGTATATGCAATTTTATTTTTTTCTTGACGAGAGGTACTCGGTGCTATGAAAATTGCAGAAGGGGTAGACAGATGTCGAATGTTTGGGAAACACTGCCTTAGAGCGTAGTTTTCTCTCGTTTCGCGCCATTTCTCCTCTCGCATGCAGTTTCGCAGCTCTCCAATCGTCGAGTCTTCCTCTTTTCTTATTTCTCTTTGTTTTTAACCGCTTGATTCTAGATGATTTTGCCGAGTTCTTTCTCTCAGACTGGAACTGCGAACTTCCGTTCCGCCTGTGTTTATTCAGATGGCATGCCAATGTGATGTTAACGTTCGAATCGCATCTGTTGATACGGAAAGATGAATAAAATTATGGAGAGTTCGCAGGACTGGTAATTCTCGACAGTGGAACTGATTTTAATTTTTAAAGGACGTCGAATGAATTTTATTCTTTCTAGTCGAATCCTTGAGACGATTTATTGTGTACCTGCTATCGTGCCACATTCTACACTTCTGATGCTACTCTTTGCAAGCGTGGAATATCCAGATGGAATCACATTTGTTAAATAAAATTATGGAGAGTTCGCAGAACTGAGAATTCTTGAGAGTGGAACTGATCTTAATTTTTAGAGCATTTGAATGAAGTTTGTTCTTTCTCGTCGAATTTTTGACGCGAGGTACAAAGGTTTTCACGGTACGATTAATCAGAGACGATGATTATAGTGGATCGGTGCTTTCTACACGATTTTATTGTGTACCTATTCTCGTACCACGTTCTACACTTCTGATGCTACTCTTTGCACGCATGGAAAATCCGGATGGAATCGCATCTGTTGAATAAAATTATGGAGAGTTCGCAGAACTGGTAATTCTCGACAGTGGAACTGATTTTAATTTTTAAAGGACGTCGAATGAACTTTCTAGTCGAATCCTTGAGACGAGATTCTACGCGATTTATTGTGTACCTGCTCTCGTGCCACGTTCTACACTTTTGATGCTTCTCTTTGCACGCGTGGAATATCCGAATGGAATCGCATCTGTCAATACGAAAAGATAAATAAAATTATGGAAACGTCGCAGAGCCGGCAATTCTCATGAGTGGAACTGATTTTAATTTTTAAAGGACGTCGAATGAACTTTATTCTTTCTAGTCGAATCCTTGAGACGATTTATTGTGTACCTGCTATCGTGCCACATTCTACACTTCTGATGCTACTCTTTGCACGCGTGGAATATCCAGATGGAATCACATTTGTTAAATAAAATTATGGAGAGTTCGCAGAACTGAGAATTCTTGAGAGTGGAACTGATCTTCATTTTTAGAGCATTTGAATGAAGTTTGTTCTTTCTCGTCGAATTTTTGAGGCGAGGTACAAAGGTTTTCACGGTACGATTAATCAGAGACGATGATTATAGTGGATCGGTGCTTTCTACACGATTTTATTGTGTACCTATTCTCGTACCACGTTCTACACTTCTGATGCTACTCGTTGCACGCATGGAAAATCCGGATGGAATCGCATCTGTTAAATAAAATTATGGAGAGTTCGCAGAACTGGTAATTCTCGACAGTGGAACTGATTTTAATTTTTAAAGGACGTCGAATGAACTTTATTCTTTCTAGTCGAATCCTTGAGACGAGATTCTACGCGATTTATTGTGTACCTGCTCTCGTGCCACGTTCTACACTTTTGATGCTACTCTTTGCACGCGTGGAATATCCGGATGGAATCGCATCTGTCAATACGAAAAGATAAATAAAATTATGGAAACGTCGCAGAGTCAGCAATTCTCATGAGTGGAACTGATTTTCATTTTTAAAGGACGTCGAATGAACTTTATTCTTTTTAATCGAATTCTTGAGACGAGACACCAAGGTTTCCACGTTGCAATGAACCGGAGGATCGTTTATTCCAGACGATGATTATAATGGATCGGTAATTTCTACGCGATTTTATTGCGTACCTGCTGACGCGCCACGTTCTACACTTCTGATGCTACCAACATCCGGATGGAATGTTTTGTTTTTTTAAAGGTCACCTACTTTGTATGGCAGAGCGCGACTAGATGACACGACATACGTGCCACGATTTAAATCAGATAAAAATGGAGCTTCGCGGACGATCAATCTGCTTTCGTTTCCGTTGACGCGCGGATGTTACGATGCTCGGTAACGCGCTTATCGTCGGACAACTTTAACTACAGAGACACGCGATGGAACCACCTGTCGATGCATCGAGATAGGATGATTTATTCACAGACACACCGTTTCACGAGTTCAACGAAGTAAAGTAAATCGTAGGAGTTTGATAAATTTGATCTGTAGACTAGAGGTGGAGAACTATCGATAATCGCGGCCATCGATAATTATCGATAGTTTTCGATAGTTTTGATTATAGTGAGTTTTTTAAATAAAATAATAATTATTCGGGCTTTTAATGTAAATTCACTTTAAATATCACATTATTTAAATATGAATTATTCAAAAGGAAAAATATAATATTAAGAGTGAATAAATCGAGTGATACACTGAAAAAATGGTATTCTTATCTTAAGAATTTACCACTTAAGTTTAGAATATTTCCTACTAAAATAAGCAACAAGAGGATCTTCTTAATTTAAGAGTAGAATGTTCTAAACAGATTCCTCTATTTAAACATTCTTAACAGATATTTTTATCAGATATTCTTAATATAGCCTGGTAAAAAATTTGTATGGATATATTTCGTATATGTATACGTGTATTTCTATCACTTGTAAATATCTCCATTAAATCGTCAAAATCCTCTTCTTCTAGCCACTTCGTCATTTCCTTATCCATACTTTTTGCACAGCACAGCACACAAAATAATATAGTACTCAAAATTACGCAGAATTGCAAGAGGAACAAGATACAGGCATCGACATGTGCCGCACGCGATGTGTAACCTAACTTAACCGAATACTGACACGCATTGTGTCGCGACATTCAGATGGATTATTAAGAATATATTCCAAAAACCGTCATATCGATAAGAAAATATTCTTATCTATTAAGAATATCTATTAAGATGAATTATTAAGTATGCATTTTAAGAATACAATTTTTTCAGTGTAACGATTTACCAGATTTCTAAGAACGAAATTCATAGACATGTCTTGAGTTTTAAGGCGGTCTTGAATTTATCTGCAGATGTTGCGTAGCAAATAAAACGATTCGTACAGCATCTGAAGATGAGCTGAAGATCGTCTTGAAACTCGACACACATCTATGAATTCCGTCCTAATTCTCGATACTTATCGGTTAGTATGAAATCTTCCTTCTGTACTAGAAAATTTCTGCGCACGCATCTTCTCCATTCGAATTCTTGTGCAACTTTACGATTTATTTCGTCTTGGCATAAGCAGGATTTTCCTTGGACGAAAAGCTTCTAGGACGATTTTTCTCGTGTATTACCCCAAAGAAAAATTAAAAACAAACTATCAATATGCACGTGAGAATTCCAAACGCAGAAGACGAATGTAATTCCACGCGAGAAGAGGCATAGATTTATTCCATGCCACAGAGATGAAATGGTGTTAGTGGTACACGAAGGTAGCAAGAGCCAGAGGAGAGTCTTTTCTACGAGAAACCAAAATTCCACCGAGTTCTCGAAACTCGTCTCAAATGTAATTATTGAGCTCGTGCGTCTGCATATCTCTGTTTAACCTCTTGACCACATGTGAACATTTAGTTTCTTGTTGAATCTTTTGTACTGAAAAGATGTGATATTATTCGTTTCGCAAATTTTCCATTCCTGTTCCTTATTCTTCGAATAATTATTATTAACGTTGTCGATGAATCGCCATTGAAAACGGTATCACTTGAATAAATTAACAATTGATACCGACTTCATTCCAGCTTAAATAAATTCGTCCCTGAAGAGACTGAGAAAATGAATATTTTCTCGTTTTCCACGTGGTCTACGGTAGTGGTGGAGAACTATCGATAGTACTATCCATATTTTCGATAGTTGGGACTATCGAAAACAATCGATAGTTTTCGATTATTCAGTCCGATTCACCATTGGTTTCCTAACAAGACGATTTGAACTTCAATGCTTTCATCTCGAACCTTAAAGAAGTACATTGAGAGAAACAAATGGTTGGGTTTACTATAATCGCACTATATTTTATAATTAAATTTGGCGTGAAACACATTTTTATAGTTCACTTAACCATAGAAAATATGGTAGAATGAACGATTTATACAAATGGTTATATTATTAACTATTACCTTTGTTCTTCTTACCACATGTATAGTAAAATCTGCTATGTAAATATAGTTAGTTCTACCACTATGTATGAAATATTCTGGTAATATTAACTACATAAAATAGTTACTTTTCTTACCATTATATATTTTCAACCATACTATATTTTTGGTTGATATACCCATAATTTTGGGTAAACAAATAATATAGTTCCTTATACTATGCCTCTATCATAATTATTACCGACATTGTGGTAACATTTACCACAAATATGATATTTCCAACCATAATTTTCTTACTGTGCCATTATAGTTAGATATATCATATACTTTTCTCTCAGTGTAGGTTAACCACTCAGAATGATCCTAAATCACATTTCACATGCCAATTGCAAAAAAGGTGGTATGAATTTTTGCAGGGTTAAGTTCGCAGAAGAAAAAAGGAAAACGCGTTTTTTGTAACTTTGCACGGATAGATTTAACAAGAAGTTCGTTTGGTACCAAGGAGGTCAGGTTCGTGCTCGGAAACGCCCCGAAGCTCCTTGAAATTGACCACGGGCGTTAATTTAAGAGGTGCAAGGTGAATTGAAAGGCGACCAGCAATCGTACGAAGCAATTCGACGACAGAAGGTCTCGATGTTTCCTAATGGCCCGGCGATTCACCTTCGTCGGAACGACCAACGCCTTCGGGGACAGGGTGATCAATTATGCGAGGAGGTGTGTGTTCGGACGGACGTCACGTAGAGTCTCTGACGAATTTCTATCCTTCTGAGTCCTGAACATTAGGCGAGTGAGCATCGACGACGAGTCGTGAAGGACGTAGGAGCATCCGCGGAATGATAACGTCGATACGATGTAAGAAAAGAAATGATAGAAGCAAAGACATTTTATATTGACGTTAGATTTACCGCACATTTTTTATAAAAACGATTTCTCGTTTGTACCAGTGAAATTGACTGGTTTCGGTAAATATAATGTTAAGAAAAGAGGATTTCAGCAAAATCATCAAAATTATCTCGGTCAAGAATTTCCTTATGGAGATGATAACAAGTGGAGGATATACAATTGTGAAATTCCGCGACTTGCGCTTTTTCGTTTCTTTTTTTGAGAACTGAAATTAAATCAAGCGCGCAGTGGATTTGTTTATTTAATAAAAAATTGTACAATTTCTTAAGCAGAGCGTAAAATATTCGTGAAGCTTGAACAACGAACTTTTAAACATCGTAAATCGTGTCGTCTCTTCCTGTACCCATTAACCCTTTAATTGCCACGCTTACTTTCCATGTATGGTCCGTGGCGCCATACTTTGCATGTTTTTGTGCTTTTTTTTTGTTAACATTTATATTTATATTTATTTAATGATTTTTCTGGAGGTGCCCATGGTACCACACTTTGCATTTTTCTCTGCTTTTTTCTGTTAACATACGATCTTTTATAATGCTACAAATTGCAATTAGTATAATCATTAGTATATTTATTTAATGATTTTTCTGGAGATGCCCATGGTGCGACACTTTGCATTTTTCTCTGCTTTTTTCTGTTAACATACGATATTTTAAAGTGCTGCAGATTGCAATTAGTATAATCATTAATACATTTATTTAATGATTTTCCATGGATGGCCCATGGCGCCACACTTTGCATTTTTTCTACTTTTTTCTGTTAACATATAACCTTTTAAAGTGCAGTAAATTGCAATTAGTATAATTGCACATTTAATGATTTTTCTGGAGGTCACTGGTGGCCACAGGAAAAATCATCTTCGATCACGTATAACCATCACCGCAGTCAAAGTGTTAACATTAATATTTACTTCTCACCTCGCGCCTCGCATCTCATCGGTCAGCAAAATTCGACGATTGTTATGTCATATATTTCTTTTTCCTTTTTGCTTACGCCCTCACAAGCGCACGCAATTTTGACCGACGACGCGACCGCTCTCAGTAGGTCAACCTGCATTGTTACGGAGAAACTTTAATGACGAACGATACCGCTGACATTCTTTCGGCCTTGTATAAACGCGCGTAAGTATGAGAGCCTCGTGATCGTGCGCACTTGGTCTCTTGCGTACGTCTCTCCACGTTTCAGCGCTTTACTCAACGGTAAACTTCTCATCGGCTTTGGCCGCGCACCGTGCAAACAGCACGAGAGATTCCATACGAGTAGAGAATCGCCTTTCCTCAATTAGAATTGCTCGCGATAATCGCGATGCTCTAGTGAAAGTAGTGCAATGCGTATTTTCTTTTTCCTTCCAAGGCTCTCCTTTGGATCTGATTAGAAGAAGCCTTTAACCCATTAAGTACCAACTTTTTTCTATAGGGTTAAACATATTTTTTACAAATTAAAATCTTTTTACAAAGATAAAATTTGAGTAGTCACGAATGGGAACATTGGTAGTTAATGGGTTAAAATAATAATAAATGGTAATGTTAAAGTGCACTTTGGGTCATTGCAAACGTATTGGAAATAATAGCACAAAAAAAAAAAATAAGGTTATTGTAACATAAGGCTGTTTGTGCTTTGATTTTTTCAGCCTCGTTACCATTACGCTTAAGGTTTAATTGGGATCGACAGGATCAAATTGGACCCTTAGAATGTTTTTTATGTAATTTTGCTAATAAGCAATAGAGTGCGCTGTCTCTTCTTACGTGCATTCTTCTTTAACACTAGATTTACCGAAACCAGTCAATTTGACTGGTGTTTATAAAAAATGTTCGGTAAATCTAGTGTTAACAATTAAATCATGCGATACCAGTTAAAGGTTAAAACCACCTAGATTCTTGAATACAAATTGCACTTTCGTCGTAAGATAATATTTCCAAAACCCTTAGAATATTTTTATGTAATTCTGCTAATTTCTCTTTAACAATTGAATCGTATAATACCAGTTAAAGGTTAAAACCACCGAGATTCTTGAATACAAATTGCACTTTCGTCGTAAGATAATAATTCCAGGACCCTTGGAATATTTTTATGTAATTCTGCTAATTCCTCTTTAACAACTGAATCATGTAATACCAGTTAAAGGTTAAAACCACCTAGATTCTTGAATACAAATTGCACTTTCATCGTAGGTTAATATTTCCAGGACCCCACCCTCGTTTCTCGGTTATCAAACCCTACAAGCCAAGTTTGACCGACTAAATCAAGCTACACACCAATTCAAGCTACACGAGCAATTTTAATTTCCAACCGTATCATTCGATAACATAATCCAACCCTTCTGCCTCCTCGTCAACACGAAACTAATCTCTCTGCTCTGAACAGTGGCCGTGCGGAACAGACACCGTGCAAATACAAGGAGCGTCTAAAACATCGACCGAGGCATCTTCCAACGTCCTCGATCCAACAGAAACCGTCGGCTTCTCGTTTACCGGCCCACGCATCGTGCAAGCAAATGAAGTAATGCGCGAACGCACGCGCACACCTAATCCGTGGACAGAAAATTCAGCACGAGGCGCAAATGAAGCAATGCGCTTGCCGGCGCACACTCACCGAGCCAGTCAGGAGCAGGCAAAAAAAATTCCACACCCGACCGACACGGGGTCCATGGAATATTCGGGCGAGTGGAACAATTTCGTAAGACACAGAAGTCGCAAGGAGCACACGAGAATGCCACGGCAGGTTAACACCGAGGTTCATTAAATATTCACGCGAGTGAAACAATTTTGTAAGAGTCTCAAGAGATGGAGAAAAAATTCGAGCCCAATCCCAATGGTGGAATTATTTTGCAAACAATATTTGTGTACGTTTCTGGTCTCAAACGCGCACGTCACAGCAAAACAATTTAACGAACAATCATTCGTACATTTGCGTGAGACAATTTCGTGAGAGTTACAAGATATGGAAAAAAAATTCGAGCCCCATCCCAATGGTGGAATTATTTTGCAAACAATATTTGTGTACGTTTCTGGTCTCAAACGCGCACGTCACAGCAAAACAATTTAACGAACAATCATTCGTACATTTGCGTGAGACAATTTCGTGAGAGTTACAAGATATGGAAAAAAAATTCGAGCCCCATCCCAATGGTGGAATTATTTTGCAAACAATATTTGTGTACGTCTCTGGTCTCACACACGCACGTCCCAGTAAAACGAATTTAACAATCATTCGTACATTTGCGTGAGACAATTTCGTAAGAGTCTCAAGAGATGGAAAAAAGAATTCGAGCCCAATCCCAATGGTAAAATTATTTTATAAACAATATTTGTGTACGTTTCTGCTCTCAAACACGCACGTCCCAGGAAAACAATTTAACAAACGATCATTCGTACATTTGCGCGAGACAATTTCGTAAGTGTCTCAAGAGATGGAAAAAGAATTCGAGCCCAATCCCAATGGTGGAATTATTTTATAAACAATATTTGTGTACGTCCCAGCAAAGCAATTTAACGAACAATCATTCGTACATTTGCGTGATCACGAGCACGCACCTTCGTCGAGTGCAACAATTTTGCAAGCCACACTTGTGCACACTCGAGGGCTCGAAAGCACGTGCGAGTGTAACAATCTCCGTAAGCACGGTCACGCGCGCGCGTGTACGTACGAGACAATATTCGTGAGCCGAGCTCGCGCGTGCGAATGGACAATTTCCATAGGCAAGCGTTCACCTGCACACGCGCGTTCACCACCATCGACAATCCGATCATTCTTCACGCATGGCCGACACCTAGATACTCGGAGTCGCCTCGTGTACGCAAGTACTCCGAGAGTTATTTGAAATGCGCGCGCACGTCACAGCACCGAGAACTTACGCAAGAATCCGCTCCTTCCTCGAGGAAGGGTGGAGGAAGGAAAATTTCTAAGCGAGTTTCGATGCCGCTTCTGAGAGACCATCAGATTGGGTGAGAACCGAGAGAATTCGCAGGATGGTCGGTGGCTCTTCGGTGAAAGGACTTCCTTTAGACTTCGCTAAGGAAGACACCGTAGTCGGAGAGCGTTCACATCGCCTCGAAGACGAATGAATTTCCAATCTACTTGGTGTCTTTCAATTATATGTTTGTTTTCTATATACTTGGGGTCTTCTGATTCTATTTTCAGGCTGCTTGGTGTCTTTTAATTATATGTCTGTTTTCTATCTACTTGGGGTCTTCTGATTCTATGTCTATTTATAATAATCTGCTTGGTGTCTTTTAATTATATGTCTATTTCCAATCTACTTGGTGTTTTCTAATTCTATATCTATTTCTACTTGTACTCGATACGCAAATTAGGTTATTTGTTTACGGTGGATATTTATCTTTCGAATATCTTCCACAGTCTGCTCAATTGTCGTAACTGTGGAATTAAATTAAAAATCGAGGGTGCATGGCTGAAGCGTGTAAGTTTGTCGAAACATTGAGAATAATTTACACTTGGAGGTAGAATCGTTGCACCTACGAGCCTATTCTTTCCAACAGAATTAATTCACTTGCTATTTCGTATACACTCGACATAAAAATACAAAAAATTACAATCAACTGTAATTTTTTTCCCCTAAACAAGGACTAAACAAAAGAAGTTTTTGAAACAAAATCAAACAGTCAACGTTTGAAAAATCAAGAATGCACCCCGAGAATAATCTACACTCGGAGCTAGAAACCATTGCACCTATGAGCCTATTCTTTCCAACAGAATTAATTCACTTGCTAATTCGTGTATGCTCAACATAAAAATACAAAAAATTACAATCAACTGTAATGTTTTTGTCCTAAACAAGGACTAAACAAAAGAAGTTCTACGAAACAAAATCAAACTGTCAACGTTTGAAAAATCAAGAATGCACCTCAAGAATAATCTACACTCGGAGCTAGAAACCATTGCACCTACGAGCCTATTCTTTCCAACAGAATTAATTCACTTGCTATTTCGTGGTGCGCACAAACATCTGCGAGGGAGACACGGCCAGTTGTTTGGAAAGGAACGCGCAAGCCGACTTCTCTCCTCGCAGAACACTGCGTCCGCGCTGCTTTCGGCGTTCCCATTCCCACTACGGTAATCCGTTCTCACGCGTGTCCGATATTATCGTCCACACGTTTTGACAATGTGAAAAATCTCTCGTGAGACTCCCGCGCGAGCGGGCCGGATCTTTCGTACGATCCTCCCTCGCGTATGCATACGCAGCCGTGGCTGCTGCTGACTGTTACGCGTTCTTACTTTCTAAAGCGGATGCCGCCACAGCTACTCTATATCCGCCGAATATAAAATTACGAGCACGGGCGAAAGTGGCGCGAGATAGGAGATGCGAAACGACGATAACGGGACGTTAATCGAACTCGAGTTATCCGCACGAGAATTTTTCTTCGGAGTCCAGCCTTTACCCAGTACTTCTCGTACGTGATTAACCAGTTAACTGTGGAATTCTTTTTTTTGTGTCTTAATTTTCAGGCACGACCGTAAACGGAGTGACTTAGTAGTCTTTATATCGAATGGTAAGTTGTTTTGATTGTTCATGATTAATAATATAAAAAGTTTGGATTGAAGTGTATATACACGTCGAACGCACTTAACTGGTTAATACTTTGACTGTTACACTGATTTTTCCATGGATTTAAAAGTGGAGAGACACTTTGCATTTTTTTTGTGCTTCTTCTTATTTTTTTTTTGTTAACACATTGTGCTTGGACGTTTTTTGTCGGTGTAGCATGGCTGGAGAGGGAGATTTTGTTGAAAAATGTGTATGAACTTTATTATAACAAAAAAATCACTATGAATTTAAAGGGGTTTTGAATCTTTTTGTATTGAATTTTTGTTTTCTTATCTTAGAATGTATTCTTCGTCGTTGTTATACAAAATAAAGGCACTTTCTGTATAACTAATAATAAGTATAGAATATCAGGAAAAAGTTGAAAATTAAAAAGGAATGTTTTAGTCTATTGTTTTGTGTATGTTTGCACTTCGTAATATTATGTAAAAAATGTATTATAAAAAAAATGTTATTATAAAAAACGTGTAACTACGTGACCCGTGCTCTACTCACAGTTTCCATAAAACGTATTTTCACATGTCCTGACAACAATCTGTTAACACATCGTTTTTCAAAGTGCTGTAAATCACCTTGGCCTGTTACATAATAATCAAAGTGTTAAACATTCGATCCTAATTCTGCAAGTGACAAGTGTGCAATGATAAACTGTGAAAGGATTCTCTCGAGAATTAAACATTTTCCTTCGATACCTTCAGCACTACTGACCGACCTACCCTTACAGTCCAAGTTCGATTTAATAATGACGTAACTGTCATCGAATAGATCGTACAGAAGAATCGCAGAAATTACAACATCAAACTTATCTGTCTCAATTCAACTTACAGCTGTATTCACAGTCCTTCTATCGACAAATATTGTCAGAACATCGAGGAATTCGATAGGGCATGCTCTCCTCGATAAGCACACGTGTGTCTCACGTCGTGCTTGAAACTTCTCTTATTCTTAGCGGACAATCGTGGCGTGAAAAAAAAATAAAACACCTTCGTACCATAAGTGGGCGCTTAGAGTGCGACAAATGCAAGTTTCCGACAATCTGCTCCGAGTGTCCCTGACATCGAGCGACAGAGTTTGTGGATTCTCAATAAAGAGAGAAATCGTGTCTGAAAACACGCGTCTTCCTTCAGATACGCGCTTCTGCCACCAACGAAGAGCGCACGCAAAAGATAAGAACAGTTTGTTTTCCCCTTCTCCACCTACGTTGAGAGAAAAGTATATGACATATCTAACTATAATGACACAGTAACAAAATTATGGTTGGAAATATGATATTTATGGTAAATGTTACCATAATGTGCGTAATAATTACGATAGAGGCACAGTATAAGGAACTATATTAGTTTTTTACCCAAAATTATTTCAACTAAAAATATATTGGGTTGGTGCATAATTATTGCGCCTCTTTTTAAATACATTCGATTCAACGAAAACAATAAAAACATGTAACAAAATATCTTTGAATGATTATTCCGGATGATTATGCATATGCACCGGAATAATCATTTAAAGATATTTTTGTTACATGTACTTATTGTGTTTGTCAAATAAAACGTATTTACAAAAGATAATTATGCACCAACCCAATAGTATGGTTGAAAATATATAATGGTAAGAAAAGTAACTATTTTATATAATTACCAGAATGTTTTATACGTAGTGATATAACTAACTATATTCAGATAGCACATTTTACTATGCATATCGTAACAAGAACAAAGGTAATAGTTAATGATATAACCATTTGTATAAATCGTTCGTTCTATTATATTTTCTACTACATTCATTAACTATAAAAATATGTTTGACGCCAAATTTAATCATAAAATATAGTGCGATTATAGTAAACGCAACAATTTTTTTCTCTCAATGTATCACGAGGTTCGAGTCATTAAGATCGTCTAGCTCGTGTCCAGTCTTTTTTCATTCTTAAACATGCGGTTTCGAACGTGTATTCATCCCAGTGTCACCGCATTATAAAAGATAATAACTCGTTAATTGGCACGCGATGTGTCACGGTCTTAATTGCGGTGTAACTACGAGTCTATCCGACAGGTCCGACGCGTTGTTTGTCCAGACTCCTGTGACCCCTCTTGTCCGATGGGGTCAACCAGTAAAAACCTTTTTTAACGTCCCAATCACGGATGATTACGTTTCTTTTTATTGTCACTCGAGCCTTTTTCCAACAGACTCGTCAAAACACGACGTGAGGTTTCCGAATTCTCTCTGAGTGACTCAGGAAAAGATTTCTTCAGTGGAAATTAAATTAAACTTCTGGAATATGTTAAATAGATACTATGATTCTGATTCATCGAATAATCGATCAAATTACACGGTAGATGCATTATTTATTCGACAAGTCATCGGAAAGTGAGTTTTTCCAAGAGGTAAGTCGTTCTCGGTTAGTTATTAATAATGAAAGGATCATTCTGCACTACAAACTGTAACGTTAAAATTTTGTTGCCACTCGCAATGATATTTCTTGAAGTCTGATAAAAAGTGCCGTCCATCCACCGTTCACTTTTAATTTTAATTCTGTTCCGCCGTAATGACCGTGGTTAATTATCGTCGCGCTCGGTCAAGGAAACGAACGAGAGAAAACCTCGATAACAAACATCGAGTGAAAGTACACGTCGATGCGATGCGATATGCCGAATTTGAATGGACGATTTATCTGAATTTTAAAACGCATCTTTTGCTCGTAAAAAGACGAGTGTCCATGTCTCGTCTCACTTCGTTCTCTCTCCTTTCTCCACGAGAGATTGAACGATCATTTTTGCACGATTTCCCTGGCAACGATCTTCCCACTTTTACCAATATCTCCTTTTTATCTTCGACTACCGTTCGACCGATCGACTCGTGCACAACCAAACGACTAAATTGTAAACTGTTTGCATCTCTCTGCTCCGACTACGCAGAATAATCCACATAAAAAAAAAATCCATCTTTACAATTCTTCCGTGAGAACAATCTCGATTTTGTGAGAAAACTGAAATCCATCAATAACGCGCGTAAATGCGTTATCGATTTTACGATGAGAATTCAGATTTTTGCATCTCTCTACTCCGACTACTCAGAATAATCGATATAAAAAAAAAATCCATCTGTACAATTCTCCCGTGAGAAAACTGAAAACCATCAATAACGCGTGCAAATGCGCTATCGATTTTACAATGAGAATTCAGATTTTTGCATCTCTCTACTCCGACTACTCAGCATAATCGATATAAAAAAAAAATCCATCTGTACAATTCTCCCGTGAGAACAATCTCGATCTTGTGAGAAAACTGAAATAAAATGCGTTATCGATTTTACGATGAGAATCGAGACGAAGAAATAAAAAGAGAGAAAAAGGAAAATCAGCAACGAGCACACCACCGAGATACTTTCCCAAGGCTCCTTGCCTCAGTTGCCTCGGTAAAACGAGACGCGGTGGAAGAAGTTTCTTACTTCTCGGAGAACGCGCCAGACTGTGCGCGCGCGACTTCTTGCAAACTCCAAGTGGCAAGCACGGTGGGTGAACGTACAACGAGTCGCAAAGCGTGGCTCGTTCACTTTCGAAGCGAGGAACCCGTTAATGCGAGTCCAGTCGAGCGTATCGTTCGCTATCGTTCCTCATATAATGTCACTAACGCGTGCCAATCGCTCCTCCTCTCGTGAATCGTCTAGACTTCAGAACGTTGGGAGGGCGTCGAGACGCTTCCGCGACGCCCGGCGTCACGACACCACGGTGACGGTTGGCAAATTGTGATATCGTTCACAAAAGCGGCCATTAGGTAAACTCGAAGGGAGAGGAGGTAGAGACTACGTCGAGAGAAAGTATAAAGGTAAGGTACTCTCTCGCTCTCTCCTCGGTACCGTAATTCTCTAGCGTAAGGTAGCGTACCGTAGCGGTTTCGTAGCTGTGGCGAAGCCTAAAGGTACGTTCTCACTGAACGAAGATCTTGTTCGATGATCCACCACGTGTAAGAGAAATAAATGGTTATGTGCACTGAGAGAAAAGTATATGATATATCTAACTATAGTGGCATAGTAACAAAATTATGGTTGGAAATGTCATATTTGTGGTAAATGTTACCATAACGTCGGTAATAATTACGATAGAGGCATAGTATAAGCAACTATATTATCTTTTTACCCAAAATTATGGTTATTTCAACTAAAAATATAGTATTTTTTGCAAAATATATAATGGTAAGAAAAGTAACTATTTTATGTAGTTAATATTACCAGAATATTTCATGCATAGGGATAGAACTAACTATCCTCACATAGCACATTATATTATACATATGGTAACAAGAACGAAGGTAATAGTTAATGATATAACCATTTGTATAATTCGTTCATTCTACCATATTTTGTATGGTTAAGTGAACTATAAAAATATGTTTGACGCCAAATTTAACTATAAAATATAGTGCGGTTATAGTAAACCCAACCATTTTTTTCTCTCAGTGTGGTAATATGGTGAGTGGAAAAAAAATGATAGAAGTGGAGTGTTCTTTTAGAAATTGTCTAGGATCCTTTGGAATTGTAAGGTTAACACTATTCCTACCACAACCGATTGGATTAGAATTTCACATACAAGAAGACATTTCGATTAGAATTTCCTACATACAAGATGAACTTTAAACTTCACGACTTTTCCTCATATATCGAAGAACGTATCGTACCCTATATTTTAGGAAAAGTCGTGAAATTTAAAAAACGGAGTTTTGAAAAACGGTCGTTTGACCGGTCGGTAGGAATAGGTTTAATACTTTGACTGCTATGATGGTCAGACTAGGTATGTTCTCACTGAACGAAGGTCTTGTTGGATGGTCCACGTGTAAGAGAAATAAATGGTTATGTGGTAATATGCTGAGTGGAAAAGATAGAATGATAGAGAGAAATTGAGTGTTGTTTTAGAAATTGTCTAGGATCATTTGCAATTGTAATGTTAATGCTTTGACTGCTACGATGGTCAGACTAGGTACGTTCTCACTGAACGAAGATTTTGTTCAATGGTTCCCTCGTGTAGGAGAAATAAATGGCTATGTGGTAATATGGTGAGTGGAAAAAAAATTATAGAGAGAAGTGGAGTGTTCTTTTAGAAATTGTCCAGGATCCTTTGCAATTATAAGATTAGGGCTATGATGGTCAGACTAGATACCAAACGAAGATCTTGTTCGACGGTCCCCACGTGTAGGAGAAATAAATGGTTATGAGGTAATATGCTGAGTGGAAAAGAAGGAATGATAGAGAGAAGTGGAGTGTTGTTTTAGAAATTGTCCAGGATCCTTTGCAATTGTAAGTTGAACATTTTGAATGCTATGATGGTCAGCTTGTTTTTCGTGTGGCGCCACGGTGACCTCCAAAAGAATCATTTAAAAAAATGATTATACTAGCCGCAATTTACAGCACATGAAAGATCATAACAAAAAAGGCACACAGAAAAAATGCAAAATGTGGCATCACAAATAATCCATAGAAAATCAACGTGGCAGTCAAAGTGTTATCTCTCTATGAGACTGGTGGTGTCTCAAAGGTCCCGACACATTTTTAATAATTAATCTTGAAATAATACATAGGAGAATTTATTTGCAATTTTCTGACCGGACTACACTCACTATGCAATTTTTTTCACCAACTCAACGAACGATTAATATTAGTGATTCACCCTTCGTCGATTGAAAATGACCAAAAATCTTTCTAGATGCGAGAAAATCCTTGCTACTCCAGTGCGGACACAGCTTTAGAACGGAGCCGCTTCAGCAGGCATTTCATTCGTTCCCTCGTTCCTTCGTAAATGTCAAGTTTCTTCTTTCACGTACTTGATTATCGAGATCACTCGATTAGCGGCACGCGACGCCAGGCGGTACTGTACTCGCGCCACCAGACTGTATCGAAATTACCCCACGATGATTCCGATAGATTTTTGCATTTTGCAATATCCGCTGTGCAAAAGCGTGGAACACGATCGACGATAATCATTAGGACTCCTCGATGGAAAGTAATCGATCGTCAACGAGGAAACATTCTCGAAGTTAATTGAAACTGGAATACTTGGAAGTCTATTTCAACTGTAACTTCGGTTATGGATACCTGGACTTTGGCTAATAAAATTTACCTGACGTAGAACACGATCGACTAAAAATCCTAAAACCGTCTGGTTATTATCTGGTTATTCTTACTCGTGCGAAGACGCGAATAAGGAATTGTAAGGACAATGTGCACGCGTTCGGAAAAGAACGAAGGATGATCCCACCATAATTTCCATCGCAATTAAAAACAATTACGTAAAACACGTCTGAAGGCTGCTTCGCGAAAAGGGAGAGAAAAAGTGCATTGGAAAGGAACGCAGGTGTTACATAATAATAGGCCGATCACGTGTCGCAGTAATAATAATTACAGAGATCTACGGACAACAAGAACTGGACAATTGCACGTGAGTGGACTTTTCTTCGATCGAGAAAAATTCTCACCCGTAATTATCCGCGATTCGTCGTCGGTTACTATCCAATGCGTTTTACTCGAGCATTTAGCGCGCACTCGGAACTCGGAGCAATATGAGACTACAGGCGCTTATTAACATTGCCAATGCGCGCGGGTTGCATCGGCAAAATAGTCGTGTGTAACCAGTCCGGGATAAAACAGATCGACATAAGATTGGAAGAAGAAAAGGAAATCTTCGTTGAGATTGTTACATAATTATTGCACTGAGAGAAAAAAATGCTTTGGTTTACTATAATCTCACTGTGGCGTCAAACATATTTTTATAGTTCACTTGACCATACAAAATATAGTAGAATGAACGATTTATACAAATGGTTATATTATTATCTTTGTTTTTGTTACCATGTGTATAGTAAAACGTGCTATGTAAATATGGTTAGTCACTATGTATGAAGTATTCTGGTAATATTAATAATATAAAATCGTTACTTTTCTTACCGTTATATATTTTCAACTATACTATTGGGTTGGTGCATAATTATTGCGCTCTTTTGTAAATACATTTTATTCGACAAAAACAATAAGAACATGTAACAAAAATATCTTTAAATGATTATTCCGGTGCATATGCATAATCATAATCATTCAAAGATATTTTGTTACATGTTTTCATTGTTTTGGTCGAATAAAATGTATTTAAAAAGGGGCGCAATAATTATGCACTAACCCAATATATTTTTAATTGAAATAACTATAATTTTGGGTAAAAAAATAATATAGTTCCTTATACTATGCCTCTATCGTAATTATTACAACATTATGAGAACATCTACCGTAAGTATAATATATATTTCCAACCATAATTTTGTTACTATGCCATTATAGTTAGATATTTCATATACTTTTCTCTCACAATCAGTGTGGTCCTCGAGAAGCGCGCGATATTCGATTGTCCTGATCTCGAAGCTCGATTCTTCTCGTGGAAATTTGTATTTCTCTCCGCGCGCTTTATTTCGAAATTAAATCACCGAGAACTTCATCTTCTTCTAATATGTTACCAGTGATTCAACATACTCGCGTACGAGGCATCGAGCGAATTAAACGTCCAAGGAGGAAATGGAAATCCAATCTCGCGGCCCGAGAGACTTTCGCGCATCGACTGAAATTACGAAAGTACATAATCATAACTGCGCTTCCAATCGACTAACAGCGGTTCGTGTTCATGCGAGAGGATTTCGCCGTTTTTCTTTCCAATTTGCACCGACACATCAACCAGCCACGATGATTCATACGTGATCCTGTGTGCAATGACCCCAGGAGAGCCCCGAGAATTCGCAACCTTTTTCGCGGAACGCTTAATTCCCACTGCAGGAATATTTTAGTTTTTATGGAAATTCGTGAGAAACGAACTGCGAATCGCTTGATTCTGATTCGGTCGATGATAATTTGTGTTCTTTTGGATCGTTGAATGGAAACGAAACTATCTTTGCAATGACGAAGTTTATAAAATGTAGGTCCTTCGAGAAAAAAACAAATTTAGAATTTTTTACAGAGTGTTACGAGTAAGACGGTGTTCTTGTGTTTAACATTGTTCTCACGATAATCGGTCAAACGACCGTTTTTAAAATTCCTATTAGAATTTTGCATATGCAACGTAATTGCATGACTTTAAATTTCACGACTTTTCCTAAAATATACGTGTAGTACATCTTTCAATACTTTAGGAAAAATCGTGAAATTTAAAGACGATGCAATTACGTTACATATACAAAATTATAATCGAAATTTTAATTATCCGTTTACGGTCGTGCCTAAAAACGAAATTTGACGGGTCATGATAGAAATAGTGTTAACCTTTAACTGGTATCAACAGGGTCCATTTGGACCCTTAAAATATTATATTATGTAATTTTGCTAATAAGCAATAAAGTGTCTCTCCTTACATGTTTTCTTTTTTAACAATTGAATCATGTGATACCAGTTAAAGGTTAAAACCACCTAGATTTTTAAATACAAATTGCACATTCGTAGCAGGATAATATTTCCAGGACCCTTAGAATGTTCTTTATATAATTTTGCTAATAAGCAATAAAATACACTGTCTATCCTTACATGTATTCTTCTTTAACAACTGAATCATGTGATGCTACCAGTTAAATGTTAAGCGAGCGCATTCGCTTGCCGTACAACCATTAGTCAGAGTTTTCAAGAACTTTGAATGGAATTGATTCGTACAACTGACTACGGAGTTGACGCGAATACTGTTATTGTTGGCGGATACGCCTAGCATTTCACGGCCACATTGTCCTCGCTCACGCCTCATTGCCGTTTAAGAACTCAAGCACGACGATACCGTTAGAACGAAGCCGAATAAAATAGCAGAAATGGAACGTTTCCTTCAAGGAACAAACCTAGAAACACCGATAAAAGCTTTACCACGAGCCACCATGTTCGTCGAAACGTTCCACCAAATCAAAGAATCCTACAAAAATTATCGAGGAATCCTACAAAAACTAGTGATGGTTAGTGGTCAGCACGATCGTCGGGTGCTCGTGCTTCGCACTCGCCTTACCGAGTGCAGAAAAGCTTCGCTTTCTGCCATAGGCACGACCGCGTAACTCACGTTTCCATACTTGAATTTCCCACAATTTCGAAACGGTTGAAGATGGCGGTACATAAAATTTCGTGGCACCAAATGGGTATATACTCGATGTACATGCCAAATTTTGTTCCGATCCGTTCAGTCCTTTTGCCGGAATACTGGACTAAAGATTTGAATTAGCCGCCATTTTTGATTCGGCCAATCAAGAAATTTGAAAATTTCCAGTAATTGTCATTGCATACGTGTACATGTATGTGTAAAATTTTATCGGGATCCAATGAATAGTTCCAAAGATATGAATTTTTCGATATTTGAATTTGCCGCCATTTTCTACCGGTTCAACATGGCGGCTCACAAATCTTATTGTGAACTCACAGTAATATACTTGATTTTTGTGCCAAATTTCGTCCCGATCGATTCAGCCGTTTTTCCGAAATCGAGGATATACACGGACACACACACACACGAACGGTTTTCAGGATGGCGATTGCATAAGTCACTCCCTTTACGGTCGTGCCTAATTATTGAAGAATCCTACAAAAATTATCGATAACAAACGTGGAAGAAAAAGAAGAGAAGAACCATCAATGTTCCACATTCGTGAAAATTTTCGACTCGAAGGTAATGGAAATTTTGAGAATCCCGTTCACCGAATTGCCGCGAGCCTCGAGAGAATTGTGGAGAAACGGGAATGGAAGATTTCGAAATTTCCGAATAGGTCAAACATTCTTAAGGCACGCACGCGTGTCAGTCGATTGGGAGCACGAGCCGTTACCAGTGTAGCAAGACACGCACAGGTCGTGCATTGGAGACAGGTGCAGGAGATTTCTGTTATACGCTCGCAGGGTTAATGCTCCCTGCGCTCTAAGCTTCCAGGAATAAAACGAAATTAAATCGTAATCGCGCTCGGAGCTAGCTACACACTTTACATAATTCCCAATTGCGTAACGGGCGGAATGAGTGGTCAGAGGCGGTGAACCAATTGGCCGCGGAGAAATTCGATTTTTTCGTTCCCGTGGGATCGAGAACCTTTTCGAGAAGAGTTCGTCGAGAAGAGTACGTCGAGAAGAGTACGTCGAGAAGAGTACGTCGAGAAGAGTACGTCGAGAAGAGTACGTCGAGAAGAGTACGTCGAGAAGAGTACGTCGAGAAGAGTACGTCGAGAAGAGTACGTCGAGAAGAGTACGTCGAGAAGAGTACGTCGAGAAGAGTACGTCGAGAAGAGTACGTCGAGAAGAGTACGTCGAGAAGAGTACGTCGAGAAGAGTACGTCGAGAAGAGTACGTCGAGAAGAGTTCGTCGAGAGAAAATGTGACGAGCAGACCGGAGAACGTTTTCAGGAAAATGTTGGAGAAACACGCATCGTGCTAAAATGCTTTATCGAGACGATCGTGCTAAAAAGCGAGGAATGAAAAGTGATGTAAAAAAAGGGCAATAGAACATTGGAAAGAGGATGTGACCCGATAAACGCGATAGATAAGCAATCTAACAGCCGATCCCGATAGTAAAGGAGAGAGACACGCGTCGAGCGTGCAGGCCTAAGCGGACTAAATTACACGACGATCTTAGTGATTATGTGAAAATACGTAGGAAGAGCCGGTGGTAGCGCACGTGTGTTGGCCCTGCGCAGCAAGTGCAGTTACGCGCGCGCTGAGACATCGTGGAGAATGATAGAAGAGAGTGGAGAGTGGAAAGAGAAGAGTGGAGCATAGAACGAAGGTAGACGCCGAGTGTTTAAGTCAGAATAGAAAAGTTTGTTATAACATTTTGAATTCATATTCACTTCATTTTAAAGTTAATTGGAAAGTGTAATTTTACTGACTCCATGATGCACAATGTATAATAATACGCTATATCGAAAAATTAGAGGAATAAAGCTTCAAAACAGTTTTTTAGTGTTCTTTGAAGAGCTGTATCTTTGCGAAAAATAGTCGCATCGGGATGAGGAAAAATGCATTTTAAAGCTCCAAGTCTCTAGTTTTGTGATGTTTTAGCGGGAAAGTTTTGTGAGCCCATGGTTATCGCGCAATCATAAGAAATATCGCGAGACGAACATTGTCGAAATTTTTCTTTTGTTCTTAACGGTCTATAAAGTTGGGAGAAATGTTCTCAGTTAAACGGATGCATAGGTCAGTTAGCCTGTTTATTCAGCTTCGATTTGGTTTGTTTTCGGTCTATGTACGTTAATTTTTCACTGAAATATTCGACTTTGAATGAAAAAGGGCCCTTTTACTTTAAGTATCGATATCTCGACAACCAATACGCGCACGGAAAATTTCAAAATGGTTTTACAAACCTGAATAAATTCCCTACAAGAGTCTATCGTGGTTTTTGAAAAGAAAGTTTCTTTTAACTTTCGGCATTAATTAGAAGAAAACGACTTTTTATGGTTTTTTAGTAAATCTACCGCTACTTTGCACATATTCATGAGAAGGCCAATGTTGTCAGGTTTTTTTACATCTTAATATACCCCCAATAACCCTATAAATTTGCAAGTTGATCCATCAAACCACTTTTCCAAACGAAATATTCAAAGTTTCACAAAACAATTAAAGGAACAAGTGTATTGTTCCCAAACATTATGTAATCACCATAAAAATGAAAAAACCGGAATTATTTTCGACTTTTCCATAATTCTGCATTAGTTTCTTGTTAACCCTTTGACTGCTAAAGGGCCTATACGCCCTCTGTATTTTTAATTTATTTGCCATTATTATTAAACCCTAAGAATGGTATCAGATTTCCGAGTACTGTTTTGATGGACAATCAGTCGCAGCAACTGACATGCGGAAATCGCGCCGTCCATATTGATGGATTCGTCCTGATGCGCGTCGCAGTCGAAAAGTTAAATATACGAAAAAAAAAATGTCCGAAAATGTCATTTTGACCCTTAGAACATATGTAACTGGAAGAGGAATTGCCTATGTTTCCCATGTAAAAGATCTGTGGCCAAGTTAGGTGCGAGAGAGACAGATAGATGTTAACCTCTGCTCGTAATGCGTAAACGCGGATGACGCTCACCGCGCCGTTTAAAAATGGAAATGTAATTGGGATACAATTGACGATTATTAAATAGGTGATAATTAAGATGCGCACAATGACAAACAATTATAAACTTTATTTTGTGCAAACAAAGTAACAAATAAAGAGAAATATTATTACTTACTTGTGATAAGATACCGATTTATCACGTTTACCGCATAGGACACAGTATAGGCTTGGCATTTTTTCTTAACTAAGCTATCAATGTTATAATTGATAGCTTATGGATGGGTTTAACCTTTCAATATTTTGAAACTGACTGTCAGCTGTCAGCATGCTGTCATCGCTCGCGCTTGCGCATTGCGGACGAATGTTAATCTCAGTCCTTCTCTCTCTCTTTAAAACGTTTCTCTCTCGCACACAACTTGGACACAGACTCGATCCTCTGTTCCCCTTCCAGTTATATATGTTCTAAGTTTTCACCTTCCAGTGTTAAAGAAAGAACTTTAGATCCGTGACAAATTGTTCCACGGGAGGAGAGTCCTTTGAAAAGGCGCGGAACGCGCTTTACGGTAAATGCGGCCCTGCACGGCTGACGGGATATTAGCTGAAAAGGAATGCAGCATTCGCTTCGATCGGTTATATCGCGCCACGGCACGTCGAATGAGCGTCTGGAGGCAAACGAAAACCTGCCGGGACTGCCTACACACCCCACCGTCGCCCTATTCCACGTAGCAGTACTCGTTTTACCACCCCGCCTCGTTCCTCTCGTCGACGAAGCTTCTACGCGCGATGAAAAGCTCGACGTGCTCGACGAGGAAGAAAAGCGGAAGTAGAGATCTCCTCGTAAATTTTCAGACGATACGAAGGCGACCGCGCCTCACGGCTTGACGCGCAAATGGAGCGCGCGAATTTCGAAAGACCAAGCCAAGTTTCATTGCTCCACGGTTTCCTTATGGCCTCTGTAATCGCTCCACCGCGCGAGGCCGCACTCGCGGAGCACACTAAATTCGGAAGATTAAGCTAAATATTCTAAGGAAGGTAGCGAAAATATCGGCTGATATTTATTTCCGCCGGAGGGTAACAGCTTTCTTATCCCTTAATGCAGGGTTTCTCAAACCTTTTCTCGCGATGGAACACTTCGCAAACCTCGGAAATTTCAACGGAACACTCAGCATATTCTTTAGACTGGTTAATTTCAACTAGCAGAAATTAAAAAAAAAATGTTATTGAAACATTTAGTACAGTCAAACCTGTTTTTGTAAATTACACTGAGAGAAAAGTATATGATATATCTAACTATAATGGCATAGTAACAAAATTATAGTTGGAAATATCATATTTATGGTAAACGTTACCATAATGTCGGTAATAATTACGATAGAGGCATAGTATGACCAATTATATTATGTTTTTACCTAAAATTATGGTTATTTCAACTAAAAATATAGTATGATTGAAAATATATAATGATAAGAAAAGTATCTATTTTATATAGTTAATATTACCAGAATATTTCATACACAGTGATAGAACTAACTACATTCACATAGCACATTTTACTATACATATGGTAACAAGAACAAAGGTAATAGTTAATAATATAACCATTTGCATAAATCGTTCATTCTACTATATTTTGTATGGTTAAGTGAACTATAAAAATATATTTGACGCCAAATTTAACTTTAAAATATAGTGAGATTATAGTAAACCCAACCATTTTTTTCTCTCAGTGTAATAGATTTGTGGATAAGGACCGCGTGAAAAAAATATCGTGTAACTTAGGTCAATGTCCCTAATGTATTCTTTTTAACATTAATATTCGGTTGATAAAATAAGTTACGGAAAGATGAATTATTGATTATTTAGATACTTTGGCATAAGTTGCATAGGCTCGTTGTTCGCTAGGTAACAGCACGTTGTTAAAAATAAATTTCATAATCCGAGCAGTCGTTGTAGTCTCAAATGAATTGAAATAGGGACGTCGCCTTCTTGATATCGATAAACCGAAACTGAATCTGTTACACTTGTATGCGCTGAAATAGGGACACGTTGTGAATAGATATGCGGACACCGCGATTTTTGCCGAGCAGAAATGCGTTCATTTCTTGCATTGCATTTAATTAACAATTATTCATAATAAAAGTCTTTAAAATGATATTTTTTTAATTTTATATGTAGTACGACTCCTGGCGCGATGAGCGACCAATTTGTTCGCTAATTGTTACTTAAAATAATAATTTAAACTACTGTTTTTAGTATCATTTGTCTTAAACGAGTATAAATAGGGACATTAACCTTAACAAGTCTTTTGTTTGCAGCACATTAAAAACAGAAAATCTTTTTTATGAGCTAAATGCAAAAATCGGTCATAAAAAGATCGTATAAAAACAGGTTTGACTGTAATTCGAACAACCTTTCCAAATTGTCGTGAAACACCTTTACAGATTAAGCGCAAGAGTTTGGGAAACCCTGTTTTAAGGTATCGCGTGACGGTCAAACTCCATCGCAAACTTCGTTTGCCCTTCTCGCAGTAATTAATGGCGAAGTCTCAAAACTTCCGTGTCAATGACCCATTCAGATTAACGAGGTAAAAAAATCGACGAAGTGTTTCGCGTGAATCGTAACGCGCGCGCGATGAGCCATTAACTGGGCCCTAAAAATTCATCAAATCTTCCACTCTGGAAGATCCAATCGCATCAGTGAGATTCTCATTAGGACGGTGATGGAGAACACGTTGGAGCAGCAATGATCATTCGCTCTTACATAAAGGTACGCTTCCTTGTAATACACCTACCGAGACTCTACCTACGTGATAGCCCGCGAATATTCTTCACACGGTAAATCTCCTTCCTTTCTCGAAAGCTGATCTCAGAGATTCTACACCCTGTTCTACACTGATTGTGAGAGAAAAATGGTTGGGTTTACTGTAATCTCATTATATTTTATAGTTAAATTTTGCGTCAAACATACTTTTATAGTTCACTTAACCATACAAAATATAGTAGAATGAACGATTTATGCAAATGATTATATTATTAACTATTACCTTTGTTCTTGTTACCATATGTATAGTAAAATGTGATATGTGAATATGTAGTTAGTTCTATCACTATTTATGAAATATTCTGGTAATATTAACCCTTTGACTGTTAAAGGCGTATATATACGCCTTCACAAGTCCATCAATATACACGGAAGGCGTATATGTACGCCCTCACAAATCCATCAATATACACGAAAGGCGTAAATATACGCCCCCTGTATTTTTAATTTATTTATTTTTGAAACCCTAAGAATGGTATCAAATCACTGAGTACCGTTTTAGTCACTAGTCAGTGGACAACCAGACGCAGCAACTGACATGCGAAAATCGCGCCGTCCATATTGATAGATT
Organism: Tiphia femorata; assembly: GCA_944319695.1. Taxonomy (NCBI): domain Eukaryota; kingdom Metazoa; phylum Arthropoda; class Insecta; order Hymenoptera; family Tiphiidae; genus Tiphia; species Tiphia femorata. The sequence continues at coordinate 9,526,161 of OX090899.1, forward strand.
CGTGCTGAAGCGCGCCGCAGTCAAAGGATTAACTATATGTATAAAATAGTTACTTTTCTTACCATTATATGGACCGTTTATTTTGAAAGTGGTGTAAGTCCATTTAAAAAAAAAAAAATTAACTAGTTGTAAATATAAAGTTTACACTGAATTAATCACAAATTATCTGATATCTCATTTTTCTTAAAAAAATGGACTTACATCACTTTCAAAATAAACGGTCCATATATTTTCAACCTTACTATATTTTTAATTGAAATAATCACAATTTTGGGTAAAAGCATACTGTAGTTGGTTATACTATGCCTCTATCGTAATTATTATCGACATTGTGGTAACATTTACCATAAATATGACATGATGAGTGGAAAAGAAGGAACGATAGAGAGAAGTGGGGTGTTTTTTCAGAAATTGTCCAGGATGCTTTGCAACTATAATTTTGTTAATTTTGTTTGTTAACTATGCCATTATAGTTAGATATATCATACACTTTTCTCTCAGTGTACCAGAGTAGAGTTGCTCGAGGCTAGTGAATAGAGATAGGGAAAAAACAAAATCGATAATACGTAAATATCGAGGGAAGTGAACGAGAGCATTCGCACGATGACCGGCAGATATTGCGATATTGAAAATTAGCATAATGCAAAAGGCAAGCGAGGTAGCGCAAAACGTCTTGGCCATTATAGAAAGAAAAAAGTTTTAATGACGATGGTACCCGGATTGAGTGATCGACTTCAAAGTTCATTCCACGGGCGTGGAAATTACGCCCTGTGGCGATGGCGCGCGGCAATAAAATATTAGAAATTTATTTTTACGACCTCGCGCGCCTTCGAGGTTCCGGGCTGGCCTTCCTTACGCGTGAGAAATAAGAGCACAAAGTTCTCGGTCCTATTTTTTCCTCCTCCTTTTTCCACCGTAGTAATTATTCAGTCACGAGAAATAAATAATTGCCGCGTGACGTAAATGCCTAAATGCTATTGAGAGAGGAACGTTTAATATCAAATTTGATTTCAATCAATCATACCTTTTAAGACTCGACCCCAGGCCCCACATTTATCTCAATCCATTCCAATCACTTTTCTTCCTTTTTTGCAATCTCATCTTTACTATGGAAAACAAAATCGAGAAAGAAAGAAATTCAAATGTTTCTTTACACTAGAAGTAAACCGATCAAAATGATCGGACGTATCGATTTTTCACAAGACTTTCTCTTTGACATTCGAACTACAAATTGTTTTTTTTCATATGGAAATTTCTTTTGTCGACCACTCATTTTAACAGAGTCAGAAAGAGCCCTTATTTTATCACTACCGCTACCAACTTTCTTTCCTATGGAAACTTCTTTCGTTGATTACTCAACTTTAACAGAAAAAGCCCTTATTTTATCACTACAGTTACCAATTACTTTTCCATATGGAAACTTCTTTCGTTGACTACTCATTTTAACAGAAAGAGCCTTTATTTTATCATACAGTTACCAATTTTTGTCCTATGGAAACTTCTTTCGTTGACCACTCATTTTAACAGAAAGAGCCCTCATTTTATCACTAAAACTACCAATTACTTTTCCATATGGAAACTTCTTTCGTTGACCACTCATTTTAACAGAAAGAGCCTTTATTTTATCATACAGTTACCAATTTTTGTCCTATGGAAACTTCTTTCGTTGACCACTCATTTTAACAGAAAGAGCCCTCATTTTATCACTAAAACTACCAATTACTTTTCCATATGGAAACTTCTTTTATATACTGAAGTTTGCTATGGACTTCGACCGTCACGCGATACCTTAAAACAGAGTTTCCCAAACTGTTCCGCTTAATCTGAATAGGAGTTCCACGACAATATGGAATGGTTTTTCTAATTACAGTCGACCATTAATCTCAACAAACTTTCTTAATTCTAGTGTTAATCCACGCAGCCTATTAAGGAATCCGCGTGTTGCGCGTGTCTGAAGAAAATCGCATGGCACCTCCAGTATTAATCATTCGATCCCGAGAGATTATCGGACTGTACCCACGGTGTAACTTTCTATCGTTACGGACAAACGAGATTCAGACGTAATCCCGGGCAACGCACAATGATGGATACTTCGGCGGAAACTTTGCAAAGGATTACGCGTAGAAATGATTACGAGTAACGAACGGTCCCCCTACGTCGTAATAAGGGGAGCTATTCGCCAGTCCAAGCGCGCTAACTGTCTCTCTCACTTCTGGCATCGACACGATGATATAACGCGTTCTCGCGCGGAGAAACACTCTTCCGCTCGGCTCTATTACAGTTTCACATACTTCTCATGCCGCGCGGGCAAAATCACCGAGAATGTCACAAGAAAATGGCCTCGTAAAAAACATTACCCGCACGAGTTACCGCATAATACGTGCAGCAATAAGAAAAAAAAGAGATTCGACGTCTAAATTATGCGGAATACTATTATACGGTGTGCTTCTATTTTTATTTGCACTTCTGCACGGTAGAACGAGACCATTGAGATTTCTCAATAAGACAAAAAAGAACAATCGCAGAATGAACGTAAGAGCACGACGGTCAACGAATTTTGAGACTTTTTTTCTCTATCCATGACTCTTGCTAATTTCGAAAGAGTATCCTATAAATATGTGTTTTAAGAGACTAATCTCCACTTCGGCTTAGCCCGAGGTTCTCTTGGATTTGAATAATAGGATTTGACCGTATTTTCTTCATTGATATTAAGAAGCAATCGCACGGTAAGGAATCTTGTTTTTCAATTTTTTATTAGTTTTTCCTGTAACGGAAGAAAACATAATAAAGATCCATTTGTGGTCTACGGAAATCCCAGACACGATTTGACTTTACGTACAGCAAACAATTACAAGCGTATTGATCGACGAAAAAAATGATAACTTTGTCAATTTTCGCAATTTTAACTTCACGATGGATTTAAAATGCTTTTAAAATGATTTAAAAAAATCGAAAAACAAGATTTTTACCATGCGGCACCTTCTCGACAAAGAAAACACAATCAAATCCAAAAGAGCCTCGAGCTAATTGTAAGCCAAAGTTGGAATTAGTCCTGAAAAACACGTTTACAGGTACTCCTTCGAAATCAGCAAGAGTCATTTGACGGATAAAAAGCTTGTTAACCAGTGTTACCGATTGAGACTTTAAATTCACTACTTGTTCACGCTCGATGCTTCCCACGAAATTTCTCCATTATCGATCCTTTCATCCTGAATTGCTAATTCTACGTGTAAATCCCAACGAACTGTGACTCGCGTACGAGCATTGCTCTCTCGCAAACGATTCGATTGAGAAGATAAGCAGTTAGGTATGCGAGCACCGACACCTTGTAACGAATTACTGGCCGCACGAAACACAGGGTGGGACGAGAGAACCGTAACGGAGGTCGTCTCGGTCTACGAAGTCCTGTGTGCATCCCACGTGCTTCTCTCGGGATAAAACACGCCGGCCGATTTAGAAAGTTCTCGTGGAGCGCGCCGCGCCAAAAAGTCAATATCCTCGTGGTCGAGATGTCAAGATGCAAAAATATGCGTAGCGTGGCCCCGATGATGATCCTTTTTTAGAAGAAGAAAATACCAAAGTGGAGAGTACGAAAATCATCGTGCGATCGAACGACGATCACACTTGCTTCGAAGTAAAGTGAAGATTGTCTCGAGACAATGGTCCACCTCAACACTAGATTTACCGAACATTTTTTGTAAACGTGATTTTGGCTGAACTTCCGTATCCGACCCTTGTCTGATCTTAACACTATGTTGTCCGGCGGCACCACTTTGGTGCCATTCGAAAACTATCTGGCAAACGCCGGTGGCACCACGTTGGTGCCATGTGTAAAACAATTAGGCAATCGTCAGTGGCAAAACTGTGCTGCCGCGTTCAAAGCTATCGTACGAACGCCAATATTGCGTGTGTTCTGTTTAACACTAGATTGCCCGAACATTTTTTATAAACACGATTTCCCATTTGAACCAGTCAAATTGACTGGTTTCGGGCAATCTAGTGTTAAGTAACAATAACTTACAAACATATCAGCAAGTTTTTTGCTTTTATAAATACTTGTGCCCTTTTATAATGGCAAGCGAAATATTTCCCAGATCCTCGAAAAGCCGCCGGCGCCAAGCGAAAAAATTTGGATGAAACGTGCGGACGGCATAGTGTTAACACTATTCCTATCAACAGGTGAAATGACCATTTTTAATATTTCGATTAGAATTTCCTATATACAACGTAATTGCATCGCCATGAAATTTCACGACTCTTTCTAAAATATACGTATAATACATTTTTCAATATTTTAGGAAAAGTCGTGAAATTTAAAAGCGATGCAATTACGTTGTATATAGGAAATTCTAAACGAAATTTTCAAAACGGTCATTTGACCGCTCGTGGTAGGAATAGTATTAATAAAATTTTACAGGTAATTAGCATTTACTAAATCTAGTCGAACGCCATAAGTGCGAATTTAAGGAAACACCTGCTTTCCGAGATATTGAATTTTTAATTACGTGGAAAATAATTTCAAAATACAATTTGAGAAGGTGTCTTTTGACACTTTTGGTAGAAATAGTGTTAAAGTTGAAATATAAATGTGACAAATGGAGATTGATCTAACCAGGAAGGCCTACCACGCTCTCAAGTTCAAATTATTTTTTTATTACGCGCCTGTCTAATCTGACATTTTCTGGAATTTCAGTCTTCCTCTTACGTAAAAATTTCAAAAATTCTTGATTTAATAGTGTAATTATAAAACTTAATATCTCGGAAACCAGGAGGAGTTTTCTTAAATTCGCACTTATGGCGTTCGACTGCATTTAATAAATTCTAGTTACTAATAAAATTTTATTAACATCGAACGAGGATCGGATACGGAAGTCTTACAGTGATTTCTCATTTGAACCAGTCAAACCGACTAGTCTCGATAAATCTAGTATTAAAACAAAACTCCAAATAAGGAATCTCAACAAACGGGAGCACGAGAATCGGAGAACACGATTTTCAGAATCAAGAGAAGAATCCAGTGGTTTATGAATGACTGAGCTCGAGGCGTGTTTACTATCGTGTGTGTCGGATCCTCTTGGAGACGGCACTTGTACAAATCTCGCGTTCCTCGTGGGCGTATCGTCGCGAGGAATTAATAGAAGCAAATCATCCACGACGGGGCGCACGCGTCACGAATGTGCTCGCGTGAAACGCATGGAAAATATCTGGGTTCTTACGGAGTTACTCGAAAAGGAGAACGGAAGTGGTGGTTAGCAAGCCAATGGAAATTCATTTCGCGAGACGTTCCATTATTGTTATTCCAAGATCGAGCGTACGCGCAAAATACTCGAGAATGATTCAGAGAGAACAGACTTACTATACGGACGGGATATGACGCATCTATTAAATCGAATTAAGCCTACGGATAATTCGTGCGTGACGACCCGGCTCGCAATGCCAACTCGAATCTCTTTCTATTCGAGCGGTTAGTTCGATAAGACTGGGTCGTCGATCTCACGTCTGACTCTTCTTTTCACAATTTCGATACTGATTTCGTTTATAGACCGACGAGGAAGGCAAACGGCCCGTGAACCGTCTGCCGATTTCACGAATTTTCGTTTCGAATGGTACTCGTGGGCGAGCTATGTCGAAACGATATTTTATATATATTTTTTATTCCTGACTACTGGCCAGAACGACCAGAGAGAGTTTCTAGTTTTCGAATTTTAGCTAGGAAGTTAAGTGATTTACGAGTAAAAAAAAAAAGAGAGAAGAAAAACAGTCACGATGATTTTCGAATCCTTGCTAATTTCACTAATGATTTTAATTACCCTTTAATCGAGTAATGTAATAAATCAATATTAACGACAGTGATAATATGTGAACAAAAAAATAATGTACATATTAGCATCGATGTATTCCAATCGACACCTCGAGATTAATTTTCATTAATCCTACAAAAGCTCGTCTTGAAATTTCCACATTCAGCACGCAAAAAAAAAAAAAAAAAAAAAAAAAAACAAATACGTGTCACCGTGAAAAAAAAACAAAAACCCACAAAATTCCCCATAATTCATCTACACCGACTGACCAAACGATCCAAACAAAATAACGACAATCCACTTACACCATCGCCTGAGAAATCCACCCTGCAGCTTCGCGCAGATCCCACGATGTACTCTCATTCTCGAGTCTAGATCTGCAAGATTAGGACGACAACACGAAGATCACACTGAAGATGATCCTTCCAGCACTACAAACTCCCTCTGAAGAATCACCGCGAGTGGTAGAGTTACCTCTGGTCCCTCGATGATCACCTCACGCACAGTGAGCCAGTAGTCTCCTCTTCCCTTAATCCTCGGACCTCTTGGGTCTGACTACAATCGATCCTTGGACCACTTGAGAAAATCGATTTTACCTTCTCTACTTCGCGCTCGGTTCACCGACGACGTGACGCGCGCGGGCACGTCGTCTCGAGAGGAACAAAAGTCGACTGCGGAGAGAGAGGGTAGGGTCGTTGGTGCGCGGTAGCAGAGGACTCCAGGAGAAAGAGGATAAGGAGAAAGTCGAATGCTCGCGCAACAAGAGAGTGACAAGTGTGTGCCGGTGATGCCGAGAGCTGCACGCGTCCTGCCTCAAGAGACTTCTTTCTCTCTCTTTCTCTCTCTTACTGTCTTTTTCTCTTTCCTTTCCACCTTCGTGCGCACGTTGACCGACCACGATAGGAACACGAGAATATCCTCCCGGCTACTACGAAGCTTTTACGGTTTAACGGTTCTCACGTACCCGCTTGCCGCTACTGCTGCTCCTCTTCTCTCTCCTCCACGGAGAATTCTCTTCCCTCCCCTTTCCGCCTTCTTCAAACCACCTACGAAGCCTGCAGGAGGTGTATACCAAACGCCAACCGGATTACTCCACCTCCTTTTCCACCCGAGTAAAGAAACCCGCGCGCTCTTTATAAAGTGTCTCTTACTACCACTTGCCGATCTTCACCCTTGCGCGTTTCACAGGATTCTTTTATCTGGCCTTCTTGAAGGAGGAACGAAATCCTCGGAGGATCCTTCAGGATGTGGAGAGTAATCTTTCCATTCGAGTTCTCCTCTTGTTCTTGTTAATTTTCTTCTTCTTCTTGTTCTTCTTCGTTGTGCTTTTCGAGCGCGATTTTTGAAATCGATCGATGCTGAATACACGAGGGTTGAGGATCTGATCTTACTGAGGTTCGAGGGTGTTTCGTGGATACGAGAGTATTTGTGAAAGAGTGTGTTCGGTGGAACGGAAGAGAGGAGGGAGAACGACACCAAGAGAGGATCGACAAGCGAGAACCACTCGATCCGAGGGCTGCCGTGACACTGTTGGACACCGTTCGTGCAGGAGCGCCGCTCGCTTCTCGCTCGTGAGCCCTGACGGTGGTTCACGCGGCCGCGAACGAGGCGCTCTCTCAGGTGAACGATTTATTATTACCCCCACTTACGTTGCCCATGCGTACCCGAGGCACTCGACTACCTTCCCTGCTTCTCCTGTTCATCCGACGCGTTACAGCCCCCACGTTGGCTTTTCCTTCTAGCACCTTTGATCACGAGCAAAATTAAGGAGGAGGAGACGTAAAGGACATTGGTCAAGATTTGGGATTTTTTTTATATTTTTTTCTTTAGTGAGATATTAATGAGAATAATAGAAACACGTTGGAAATTTATGGAGTACGTAAATAGTTAAAAGGAAAAACAAAAACCTAAAAGAACCAAGCGTCCTCTCAAAAAAAGGAAGAGAGAGAAAAAGAGAGAGAGAGAGAAACTGCACTGAATAGATCTCAAAGTTTCGATTCCAAATTCGAGTATTTATCGAGAGAAATAATAAGCTGCGAACGAGGTGCTCTCTCAGGTGAACAATTTGTTATTACACCCACTTAAGTTGTTCATGCGTACCCGAGGCACCCGACTACCTTTCCTGCTTCTCCTGTTCATCCGACACGTTACAGTCCCCACGTTGGAGAACCATCGCTTTTCCTTCTACCACCTTTGGTCACGAGCAAAGATAGGGAGGAAGAGGAGACGTAGAGGACAGTGGTGAAGATGTGGTGTTTATTTTTTTTTAGCCGGACAGTAATGAGAATAACAGAAATACGTTGGAAAATTCAGAGCCCCCGACTATCTTCCGTTCGTAGCACCTTTGGTCACGAGCAAGAATAAGGAGGGCATAGAGGACAGTGGTGAAAATGTAGGTTTGTTTTCTTATTTCAGCAGACAGTCACAAGAATGACAGAAGAACGTTGAAAAATTACGGTGTACGTAAACAATCAGAAGAAAAACAAAAACCTAAGAAAAAGCTGGAAAACCTCCCAAAAAACTAAAGACACTGGCACTAAATAGATCTCACTTCTCTTCTTCTGCCATATACACGGTGATTATAATCTTAACGTCATTAAGTAATGAGAATAATTTTGGAGAATTTGATGATTCTTCCATTGAAAGAAGAAAAGTTGGAAGGATTTTGAAAATCGTGGTAATGGTAAATTGCTAAGCGACGTGTGGAGTCTCTAGCTTAGAGTTTCTTGTGTTTGTCGCGTTGTTTTGCAAGATACACACACTGGAGGTCAGGTGAACTGTATAATGTCAAGTGTCCGACAAAAATTCACGACTGGACATTTCAAATCTACCCGCTAATTGGAAGGATTCGATTTACTTTTAATTTTCTACCGGACATTCCCTTTCTCTTTCTTCTCTTTTCCCTCTCATTCTTCTTCTCTCCACCGACCTTCTCTTCCATCCAGTCTCCTACCTTTGCCCGTTTTAACGACGAAATTCCATCACCATATTATTCCGCCACAGTTTCAATCCAACCTTCCTCGCGAAATTCCACCGTGCTCCTTCCTCTCCTTTTGCACTCGGACTCTTGTCTCGTATCGAGAGAAATTTCGCGAGAACGTGTCCGACGACGAGAGCGGAGATTCAACGCGCGACGAAATAATCCACGATCGAGACAAGAAGAAGATTGTATAATAAAGCGTCGAGACGTTCGGAAATTGAAATGAGTTTTCGAGAACAGGATTATCCGTGAGATTGGACGTAGGAACGAGGAAGAGACACGAAAGGATTACTTGCATCTTTGTGGCACAGCTTCTTTTTCTCCGTTTTGCAAATTAGTTCCATCACTCGCCGAATCACGCCTGACGTAAAGGACAAGCGGAAAAGGATTATTATTTCGTGAGGATTAGTCCGAGTGGCTGGAGGGTCTTATTAAGAGAAAGAAAAAAAAGGCTAATGAATACTCCGCTTATTTACTCCTAGTCGCACGTGTTTGATCCGTAGTCGGTATGAGGTAATACCAATGGCTCACGAATCATTTTCCACGACACTATTGCACTCAAATTTCCACCTTACTCTTATCCATGCATTTTGCTCCGGTTACACCTTAGTCGGCAAATCGAAAATAAAACGAATTTTTTGAGAATTAAAAAAAAAACTATTAGGTATTTTTTTATTTCGTCGATGCTCCATCGTAATATACATATGTCAAAGAAGTTTTCATCATTTTTTTAATTAAAGGATTTTACAAAAAATTGATCTTTGACAATGTGACAAACGTTTGACGCAAAATTACGAATTTTTCGTGTTGAAACTTTGTTAATAAAAGAAAACAGTTTTCATCGAAATTAAAATCACTTTCTTCACGAACTAGATCAATTCATACGATAGCTAAATCGTTTTGAATTTATTATTTTAGATGACTGTCTCTGGAAAATAGCTACTGTACCTATATTTCTCGATATTTTTAATTAAAAAAATTATGTAAACTTCTTTGACATATATACATTAAGATGGAGCTTCGATGAAATAAAAATAGTTAATAATTATTTTTCTTTAATTCCCATAAGATTCGTTTTATATTCGATTTGCTGACTAGGTATAACACCTTAACCCTAGTGGTCTGTTCGGGTCTATTTGACCCGACAGAAAATTTAAATCGGAATTGTGCTTTTGTTTCAAATTTTGCTTTATCAAGCATTGGTGACTTTATTTCTCAATATTGGGATATTGTTACTTCATATTTCATTTTTACATATTATATTTTTTTTTAATTATATTTCCAATTGTTACTCATGTACCGTTACCCGAACGATACAACTGTATATCAATTGCGAACAGACCAGCAGGGTTAAGTCTGCAGTAAAATCTGACAAGAGCAGGAAAATTCCACTCTTTCTCTTCCTTGCACGCTCGTAACGTAACAATCAACGTTACACTTTTTATTTTCACAATAGAAAAAAGAGGCATGGAATCGAGAGCTTTAAGGTCGCTCAATCGACGAAGGACACCCCGCGAGAATTAATTATCCATTACGTAGCACCAAGAGGTTAATGGTAAAGGAGAACCACTATCCTGAGTCAATGCTACAATACACATAAGTAATAGGACAGCGAAGATCCCGTCATAAGAATCAGTTACCAAGGAAAGATCTAGCTTAAGATATTTTCTGAGCGTTTTTATTAACGCGATTATAATGGCCGACATCGCGAGACCTTGCCCCCGAGGTCTTCGGACAAACACATAAAGAACCCGGTAAATGCGTTTCACCGAGATGAGATTTCTCCTTCTTTTTTTTTTTACTTCTCTTCTCACTTTCCGGATGGAGCACCGACGGGACCTTTCTTAATTAGCATAACACATTTATATGCATAGGTAAAGTTTGTAACGAATCTTTGGACGTAATTTATCTGCCGTCCGATTATCGCACGCGCCGTATACTTTCGTCAGACGGTCTCCTTGTCCTTTGCGTAAAACCTACTTGCGCACGGACAGATCATCCGCAAATGTGTTATCGTCGATAATGTACCGAGTGATCGTATTAGAGGCACGAGTGTAAGATTCGAAGGAAAGCTGCAGAATGCGTTAACGTAGATTCTGCTTTTTGCTTGTCTAATTTTGTGAACGTTTAATTTAACACTATTCCTACGGTCAAATGACCATTTTTAACATTTCGTTTAGAATTTCCTATATACAACGTAATTGCATCGCCAATTTCACGACTTTTTGTAAAATATACGTATAATACGTTTTTCAATATTTTATGAAAAGTCGTGAAATTTAAAAGCGATGCAATTACGTTGTATATAGGAATTTCTAAACGAAATTTTAAAAACGGTCATTTGATCGGCCGTGGTAGGAATAGTGTTAATAGTGATTAGGAAGATGTTGTTGATATCAGGTGAATTGATTGTGTCGATAAGATAGAAAGTGTGAAGGAAAATGTGGTTTAGGATTTTTGCATGGATGCGCGGTATTCACTTGTAGGATGAATATTAGAATAATGCAATATTTCTAGTTTTTCTATTAATTATTTAGTGTGTAATAATTTTCTGCAGGTCTTCAAGCTATTAGAATTGGCCGACATCTCGAGACCTTCCTCAGGTCAGTTTGAATTATCTATCCTTCGACAGTTTTATTCTCACAATAAGTAAGATAGATTAACGGTATGAAAGAAATTATCCACGCTCTAACTGGCAGTTGAAACAAGCTCGGCGTATCGATTCGCGATGAAAGGCGTACGAACGAATTTTACGACGGTAAACATCGTCCGCGTCGTCGAACCATTTCGATTCTTAGATCGTGAACTATATTCCAATTCCAGTGGTGCAAAACCTCCAACCAATTTCGATGCGTACAAAGGTACATCGTTCGGAGAATGAAATGCTTTAAATATTCTAATAATAATGCTTTAATATCTTCATTCTTAAAATGCTTTGAAATATTCTAATATTTTAAATAATATTTAAAATATTTAGCTGTTTAAAGTATTCTCAAGACTTTTAACATTCACGTGACACATTTTTTGACACATTGTCGTCGAGACACGTAAAAATGGGTTTTTGGCTAACTGTGAGTAGTCATATCATGTAGTTGTATAGATATTTTTACAGATAGGTGGTAGAACGATACTAATGCTTGTTGTTGCCCTTTCTCATAAATATTTTGTTTTAAATATTTTTTAAAAGTCTCGATCGAAAAATTTCCACACAAATTTCTAACGGAAACGATTTTCACGTAATGTTCCAAAAGAGTGAATGCAAGGTGGCCATTATCGGTGTAACTGGCGATGCTTGATGACAGGTATTTGTTTATCGTCAATGGTACGACAAGTTCCAGTTCAGCGACGTTTCCACGTTAACTTTCCATTCCCATTACGTACCGAACAAGGAGGAGCGCTGACACACCGTAAGGTCTACGTGGCGCGCGTCGGACGAAAAAGAAATGTTCTACTTTCAAAGGACAGTACGTATTAGCAGTCTCGGCTCGATTCACGTACACTAGAGGGAGCCAAGTTTTCCGAACTTTGTAAATGTAAATCCAATTTCTAGTGGAAGAAATTTCAAGATACTTTATTCACGACGCGACTTATAACGATAGATAAACAATTAAACAACAAAAGACAGACGAACAATTAAAGACTCCACTGCAGGAAGAAGCCAAAGCACAATAGTGCGATATCACAATAACAGTATAACATTTGGATTTTGCAAAGAATATTAATTGCAGAATGAATATTGCGTAATTAAGACTATTTTTTGTTATGTAATATTATGATATACAGAAATTATAGAGCCCTTTTTAAATTGCAGATGGCAATTCGTGTCGTAATTCGAATCTTCCAATGTGCAGAACTACATTTGTACAACTAGAACCCGTAGTCTCACGTTTGTCGTATTCCTTGACCGTTCCTTATCAGAATCCAGACGCAGTGATTTAATTGTAACGAGGTAACGTTCAGAAGAGACGGTTTCCAATTTTCATTCATTTTTGGATTTGTCGTAAAAGGATTGAAAGTAGGATACACGCGCTTTTCTTTCTTAAAAAACGAAGTGTGCATTGATGAATCAACAACACACTCAGATCGATCGTCGTTTGACTAGGAAGCATCAAATTCGAATGGAAATAAATACTAGAAGTACCGACCGGTCAAAATGACCGATTGCATCAATTTTTCACAAGAATTTCTCTTTCACACTAGAACTACTAATTATTTTGTTTCATATGGAAACTTCTTTTGTTGACCACTCATTTTACCAAGGAGACCGCTTACTCTATCACTAGAACTACCAACTTTTTTTTCATATGAAAACTTCTTTGGGTGACCACTCATTTTAACAGAAAGAGCGCCTATTTTATCACTAGAACTACCAACTTTTTTCCATATGGAAACTTCTGTTGTTAACCATTCATTTTACCAAGAAGAGCGCTTATTTCATCACTAGACCTCAAATTTTTGTTTCCTATGGAAACTTCTTTCGTTGACCACCCATTTTAACAGAGAGAGCACTTATTTTATCACTAGAACTACCAATTATTTTTTTCCTATGGAAACTTCTTTTGGTGACCACTCATTTTAACAGGTTTGGTAGTTCTAGTGTTAAGGATAACGTCGCTGGTGCTCTCAGCTTTCATCGGTGACGTAACTTCCGGTGTTCGCTTGCCTCTGGGAAAAACTCTCACCTCGTCTAACGCGGCACGGTCGTGGCGTGGAAATCTTCTCCCTTGCCATTCGATGACGAATATCGCGAAAGAATCCGAGCGTCTCGGCAACGCGCCGACCTTTTGGCGCACCATTACGAAACCTTGCGACGCCTCACCTTGCGATTCGTCGAAGCATATGGTTGGTACTACGACCCTGCAACTCACGCGCATTCGACCAATTCTCGATGTATCCTCAACGAGAGAATTCTCATCCAACTATATCGTAAAGTAACTTAACAAATTTGTCGTCTTTCAAGGCAATATGACGAAAGGACAAAAGAATTACTATTTTGATTTTTGATTTTTGCCAAAAGAATGATCCTGCTAACTCGTCCAGTATAAAGGATATTCTTCGTACGTACCTTTGAGGTCATAGTTGAAGCATATGGTACTATGCAACTCACGTGCATTCGACCAATTCTTGATGTATCCTCAACGAGAGAATTTTCATTCAACGATATCGTAAAGTAACTTAACAAATTTGTCGTCTTTCAAGGCAATATGACGAAAGGACAAAAGAATTACTATTTGGATTTTGGATTTTTGCCAAAAGAATGATCCTGCTAACTGGTCCAGGATAAAGAATATTCTTCGTACGCACGTTCAAGCTCATAGTCGAAGCATATGCTACTACAACCAACTTACACGCATTCGACCAATCCTCGATGTATCTTTAAGGAGAGAATTCTCGACGACGAAAACTCCGAAAATTCTCCGCCTTTCAGCACAATACAACAAGAAGACAAAAGAATTACTATTATGATTCTAAATTTTTGCCAAAAGAAATATCTTACTCACTGCTCCAAAATAAAGAACACTCTTCCTGCACACCTACTTCGACTACAAACGAACTTAGATAATTTTAAAATAACCAATAAACAAATTATGCCAATCCCAAAAATCAACACAGATCATGCTTCTCTACAACTACTTTCATAACACAATACGACAAAAGCTCGAAAGAACCACTATTACCATTTTAAATTTCCACCAAAAGAAGGATCCTATTCACTGCTCCAGAATAAAGAACGCTCTTCCTGCACACCTACTTTGACTGCAGACGAACTCGGATAATTGCAAAACCAGACTCGACTTTCTGCTTTTCGAACGATAATGACAAAATAACTAATAAAGAAATTATGCCAATCCTGAAAATCAATACAGACCATGCTCCTCTACAGCTACTCTTATAACACAATACGAGGAAAGGTCAAAAGAACCACTATTATCATTTTAAATTTTTACCAAAAGAAAGATCCTACTCACTGCTCTAAAATAAAGAACACTCTTCCTGCACACCTACTTCGACTACAAACGAACTTAGATAATTTTAAAATAACCAATAAACAAATTATGCCAATCCGAAAAATCAACACAGACCATGCTCCTCTACAGCTACTTTCATAACACAATATAACAAAAGCTCAAAAGAACCACTATTACCATTTTAAATTTCCACCAAAAGAAGGATCCTACTCACTGCTCCAGAATAAAGAACGCTCTTCCTGCACACCTACTTCGACTACAGATGAACTCGGATAATTGCAAAACCAGACTCGACTTTCTGCTTCTCGAACGATAATGACAAAATAACTAATAAAGAAATTATGACAATCCTGAAAATCAACACAGCCCATGCTCGTCTACAGCTACTCTTATAACACAATACGACGAAAGGTCAAAAGAGCCACTATTATCATTTTAAATTTTTACCAAAAGAAAGATCCTACTCACTGCTCCAAAATAAAGAACACTCTTCCTGCACACCTACTTCGACTACAAACGAACTTAGATAATTTTAAAATAACCAATAAACAAATTATGCCAATCCCAAAAATCAACACAGACCATGCTTCTCTACAGCTACTTTCATAACACAATATAACAAAAGCTCAAAAGAACCACTATTACCATTTTAAATTTCCACCAAAAGACGGATCCTACTCACTGCTCCAGAATAAAGAACGCTCTTCCTGCACACCTACTTCGACTACAGACGAACTCGGATAATTGCAAAACCAGACTCGACTTTCTGCTTCTCGAACGATAATGAGCGAACAGACATCGGCGATTTAATGCACATTAACCACGTGCATATCATCGTTTAGGGACAGAGTAAAGAATTTTCTCGTTTCTCTCATAAGACATTCGTGCCCATGCTTGCCTCGCGTGCGAACGTGGAAGCCTCGTTCTTAATCGTGCTCAGGTTTCATTTCGTTAAACGGTAAAAGCAAATCCAGACGAACATCGTATTTGCCGTTTTATTGGCAGATACGTCTTTTCTTTTTTTCTTCGAATAAGGAAGTGCTAGAGATCAAAGCACGATGGTCGACCATCTCCTGCACGCCTTGTTGACCGTTGCACGAAGCGGTATCACGGCGTAGAAAAAGTATCATCCACACGCCGATGTCTCCCCGCAGACAATTTGCATAAGACGAGGCGAAATCACGAGGTAAACGCATTTATTTACAAGCGCATCGTTACTCGTGCACGCCAATAAACCGACTGGTTCTTCTCGATTCCACTAATCGTCGAGGATCATCAGCGCGTTGTCGTCCGTCTCGTTTAATTATCCGGGAGATGAGGACAATGCGGACGAACACGAGAATGTCAAGCCCCTTGGACGAGGTCTCAAAAGTGTCGTGGAAAAAAACTTTTTCAGGAAAGAGAACATGTGTGTGAGAGAGAGACAGAGAGAGAGAGAGAGAGAGAAGGACGCGCATTTTAAATAGAATTTCTATCATTAACGATACCGTCTGCGATCTTGAGAGTGTTCACAGAAAAAGATCCTTCGGAGGACGAAGGTATGTGAGAGAGAGAGAGAGAGAGAGAGAGAAACGCGCGTGTTTTAATTCGGTGATAAAATCCGTATCCTTTGGAGAGCGAAGCTTCTATGATTTTAATAGCATCGATAAAAAAGAAATTTTAGAGAATTGGCCAGTAAGAGTGGGAGAGAAAAAAGGAGACTCATTCGCGAGCCGTAGTAATAAGATTTATGTCCTTTATGACAAGCGTCTATGATAATTGTGTGGTATCACGGTCAACTGGACGTCAACGAGAGGATACAGTCCCGGAGAATAATCCGAAATAAACGCATCGAACAAAATGAATTACCAAGAGCGACGTCGTCGGCCGCTTTTATCGAGGCCGACCGGTATCCTATAAAGCTACCGGTTTCTTTCGCGGGATTGAACCTGGTCGCGGCCTATCCGGCCCCTCGCGTCACGCACCCGACATACAAGACGAGACGACTTCGATGAAAGGAGATGATATATTTTTCGAATACAAATTATTATTTCCATGGATAGGTTATTGGAGGATTAAGGTGTAGAAAATTTGAAGGAGTGTGATGGCTGGGAGCAAAAGTTAGGTAAATACGGATACAGATATTGGATGTAAAAGATGATTCCTACCACGAGGAATTTTTGCACGATTTTTGAGTACAAGCAATAAAGAAATTATGTTAATTCTGAAAATTAGCACAGAGCATTGTTCTCTATGGATAATTTTGTAATAAGATTACAAACGATGCTGGTGTACTCTAATTCGTGTTATTATTATTTCCATGGGTAGGTTAGTGGAGGAGTAAGGTGTAGAAAATTGGAAAGAGTGAGATGGGAGTAAAAGTTAGATAGAGACAGATACAGAGATTGGGTGTAAAAGATGATTCCTACCACGAGGAATTTTTGCACGATTTTTGAGTATAAACAATAAAGAAATTATGTTAATTCTGAAAATTAGCACAGAGCATTGTTCTCTATGGATAATTTTGTAATAAGATTACAAACGATGCTGGTGTACTCTAATTTGTGTTATTACAATATCTGAGCATTGTTCTCCATGGCTAGATTTGTAATTCGATTGCAAACGATGCGTACTCTAATTTGTGTTATTACAATTCTTAAGAATAAGCAATAATAAAAATATGTTAATTCTGAAACTCGGTACAGAACATAATTCTCTACGGATAAGTTTGTAATTCGATTGCAAACGATGCTGGTGTACTCTAATTCGTGTTATTATTATTTCCATGGGTAGGTTAGTGGAGGAGTAAGGTGTAGAAAATTGGAAAGAGTGAGATGGGAGTAAAAGTTAGATAGAGACAGATACAGAGATTGGGTGTAAAAGATGATTCCTACCACGAGGAATTTTTGCAATTTTTTAAGGCTTTTCTCCCGATTTTTGAGAATAAGTAATAAAGAAATTATGTTAATTCTGGAAATCGGCACAGAGCATGATTCTCTACGGATAATTTTGTAATTCGATTCCAAACGATCCTGGTGTACTCTAATTTGTGTTTTTACAATTTTTAAGAATAAGCAATAATGAAATTATGTTAATTTTGAAAATTAGCATAGAGCATGCTTCTCTACGGATAATTTAAAATTCAATTTAAAACGATGCTGGTGTACTCGAAACCGTATCATTACAGGACTTGATTCCTTTTAAATCGCATGCTACGTAGATATGCAAAGAATCAAGGCAGACAAGAGTCTTTCATAAGTCGTAAAATCTCGCAATTTTCAAGAATAATCAATAAACAAATCATGTCCATCCCCAAAATCAACACACACCACGTTTCCCTACTACTACTTTTATAACACAATTTCAAACAATGCTGATGTACTCTAATCGGTATTATTACAATTTTCAAAAATAAACAATAAACCATCATATCCATCCCCAAAATCAACACACACCATGTTTCCCTACTACTACTTTCATACCACAATTTCAAACACTGCTGATGCACTCCGATCCATATAACTACAAAACTTCGTTCCTTTTAAATCACGATCTACGCAGATATGCAAAGAATCAAGTCAGACACGAGTCTCTCGTAGATATGCAAAGAATCAAGGCAGACACGAGTCTTTCGTACCTCCTCGAATCTCGCTTGTCTCCACTTCACTTTAAATGCCGCGTGATTCCGGTAAGTTGACGAAATAGAGATATTAAACGAAGCCGAAAGATGCGCACAATCTTAAAAGGATAAAAGATAAAACGCAGATGAGAGGACAAGAGATGCAGAAAGGGAGGAATGAGAAGAGAGAGGAAAAGTGAGAAAAACGGATAGTATAGAAGCTGCACTTGTCCCCACCATCGCAACATCTTGCGTCGTTTTAATTAAGGGGTCGAGGTAGAAATTGTCGAGAAGTTCCGTCGCAACGCGCTGCCAAGTAGAATTAACATAACTGCTGGGAATTAATGAAACCAGAACGAGAACTCAGCGGTAAATGTTAGAGGGGTAAAGGTTTCCTGCGTATGTAGCAGGTATATATCCCGTTCACGAGAACAATCTCATCCGATTGCGCATACTCGAAAATATTTCGCAAAAATAAGAGGCGCTCTTTTCCAGCCGCTTCTGAAATTCACGAGAGGCTGTAACAGCCTCCGGCGAAACGTGAGGAAAAAGCGTAAGAGTAACAGTATTTCGACCTGAACGTAAATTCGTCTTTTCGTGAAGCACGGTAACACCGGTACAAAGGCATTTCGCGTAGAATTAATCCGACCGTTATTCCATCCTTGGATTAATCCTGCTGATCGTGGAAACACGTGTGTTCCGGCTTCGTACGACATAATTAGTAAGACGATGAATCTCGTCTTCGCATTGCTAGGCACAAGATGACGAGGATATTTGTAAAAGTAATTTTCCTCGTGGTACTTACTTCTCGCGAATATTCCATTATTAAACATGACGCTCAAACTCATCCCTTTCAATCTGCTTGGCCAGCTTGACATGGCACTCGGTGTCTTTACCTGTGTCATTACCAGAAGACAATAAAGTTTTTTTTCTGCGTTTCAACGGAAATAAGTGTCCCTTTCAAGCTGATATAAAGATTATACCGGCGGTCTACAATTCACAGTTGATATTAACTTACTGTTATTTACCTCTGACACTTCGCTTGATGTGCGTGGTACGTTTGGCTCAGCTAGTAATTATACTCCACGCTCCCTTCAAGCCACTTGATTCGCACCTCGCTAGACCTTACTGGACAGAAAGTGTGAATTTATAAAGAAAGCATTAAGAACTCAAAGCTTAGAGTTAAATAAGTTTAATAAAAAATCTTAATTCGTAGCTCTTGTAGTACAGGTGTTTCTAGACTAGCATAGGAGACATTAAAACACCTATTAAATAGGGACTTTTATTTAGTTTAGTTAACGACTCGCGAGTGACATATTTCTCTACAAAATATCACTGCCCACCTAGAAATACTTAATGTATGTACAACTTATCTATCGATTTCACCGAACACCACATCCAGCGTGCCAATGATGGCTACGATGTCAGCAAGCATGTGGCCCGGACCCATATCTTGCAAGCCTGCTAAATGAGCGAATCCAGGGGCTTTAATTTTACATCTGTACGGTTTACTACTGCCGTCGCTTACGAGATAAACACCAAACTCTCCCTTTGGCGCCTCAATGGCTGTGTAAGTGGCACCGGGTGGAACTTGGAAGCCTTGAGTAAATAATTTAAAGTGATGAATGAGGGCCTCCATACTAGTCTTCATTTCTTGTCGGCTTGGTGGTACAATTTTCGCGTCGTCGCATCTCACTTCACCCGCTGGCATTTGATTCATGCATTGCAGCATAATCTTTAAAGATTGTCGCATTTCCTCGACTCTGCAAAGATACCTGGAATGCGCAGAAAAAGTGAATTGATGCAATTAACCCTTGACGAAGAAATTCGTGTGATTTTTATATTATGATATCAAGTTTCTTACCTATCGTAGCAATCACCTTTTCTACCAACTGGTACGTCAAAGTCAACAAGATCGTATGCATCGTAGGGTGCAACTTTTCTTATATCCCATTTTATACCCGAACCGCGCAGCATTACACCACTGAATCCATAATTAAGCGCATCTTCCGCAGATATGGTGCCAATATCAGTTGTACGCTGCTGCCACACTCTGTTCTCCGTCAACATATCTTCCACCTCGTCGATTCGTTCGGCGTATTGCGAGGCCCATTCATAAATATCATCTAACAGACCCAACGGTATGTCCAAAGCAACTCCACCAGGACGTATATATGCTGCGTGCATACGGGCACCGCTTACTCGCTCGTAGAATTCCATTAATTTCTCTCGCTCTTCGAAGAGCCAGAAGAAAGGAGTGAGTGCGCCGATATCCAACGCATGCGTTCCAATGCCCATAATGTGGTTAAGAATACGCGTGATTTCAGCAAATAGCGCTGTAAAAGAACGATTAAAAATGTAATCGAATTAGCACATTTATAGTAATTGTATATCACGATATAAGAACTCGAAGAAAGGATAAGGTGCCCTAGAAGATAAATAAGACTCGATGACCTAATCGTACGTTCATACCATTGACATAATTCGTCAGGAATTGAAATTACTTCAAACGTATAAAAGAATATATCTACATAAAAAACTGAAATAAAGCTGTAGCGAAATGTGTTTAAAAAATAAGATCAACTTACTCCGAATATATTTCGCTCTTAGAGGTACTTCGATATTCAATAACTTTTCAATGGCCATTGAGAAACATTGCTCGTTACACATCATAGAGACATAATCCAAGCGATCAAAGTAGGGCAACGCCTGCATGTATGTTTTGTATTCTATAAGCTTCTCCGTGCCGCGATGTAACAGACCGATATGAGGATCCGCGTTCACAACAAGTTCACCCTCTAATTCCAATACTAAGCGCAACACTCCATGAGCGGCGGGGTGTTGAGGGCCAAAGTTGAGCTTCACGTTCTTTACGTTGGGTATTAACGGCTTTGGCGGTGCGTCACGAAAGTCCCAGTTGGGTGGCTTGGGGGCGTGCAACACGGGCCGATTCAATTGCTCGATAAACTCTGTATCGGGATACCACCGATCCACGTTCCTCCTTGGTCTGCAATCACGTGACCCTTAAGTATCAAGCTATTCATATTAAACTTAACTACAGTGTTATGAAGTCACAGTGCCCCGAGGTTATGTTCCTGTTATGTAATATACACAGTGCAAAAAGTCTAAATATACGAACTCCCGTTTGGTACTTACATGTGGAAATACAGTGGGGCCCCATAACGCAGCAGAGGATTCTTGTCATTGTAAAATCCCGCAGACTTTCGAAGGACACTTCTCAAAACACCTCCGGCCGCCATGGTGACTGTCGCGGCCTCTGCATGGAAGAGAATGAAGGAGAAACTGCGCCTGTAACCTGTAATTGACCGCTGTCCTATTTCAAAATTAAAATACCAGAGAATGCATTCTGAACGCAAGTACGTTTAATTTCAGCATGATAAATATGTGCGTATAAAATATATTCAAACCTAAAATGACGAGCAACTCGAACGCCTCTCTGTAAGAGTAATTATATACTAATAGAAAGCTTCACTCGACTACGACACGCGTTTAAATCCGCATTGCATTCTACCACCCCATTATTCTAACCCTCTTTTTCAATGAATCATAATTTATTACAAAAGTGTCTTGCATCGGAATAAGAATTTTCCGAGCAAAAGTCACTTCAATCAACGAAATTATTTACAGTATATGTTAAAACTGAGTTGCAGGAATAATAAATTAAAATTCAGTTTCATAACCACGCGTTTACAATGAACGACAATAAATGTGCCGTTTATCAGTGCACAAATCGATTAACTCCATAAATTATGTTCAAAATTATGTCACAAATATAAAAAGTGGGGAGTTAATCAAGTGCTTCGATGCTTAAATTTATGAAAAATGCAAAAAGTCGAGTTAATAATCGATTTGCCGAGTGAGCGGCTGAAATACAACTGTAAACTGCTGTAAACAAACGGAGAAGGGACTCTCTTCTCCGAAGAAAAGAGAGAGAGAGAAAAAGTATTCGTGACGCAGGTTGGAAAACAAGAAACTCTCTACCTCGCCAGACCTTCTTCCGCGTTACCATAGGAATGCTCCGATGTCATTTAGAGTAAAGACTAATCCGTCGAGTTTTCCAAGCGTGCCTAACGTTTTCTCGGAGTGAAAATAATGTCTCGCTCCGAACAAGAGGTTCTATCGTGCCCGGTGGGCAATCTAGGAGTCTACGCAGCTCCTTTACACGTGTCCACGGTTCTACCACCCCAGGATTGTATCCCGGAGTGGGATCAGAACAGCACGGCCACGCTCATACAAATGTATAAGGAACGAAAGTGTCTTTGGGACACCAGTCACGAATTTTACAAGAATCGTCGGTTGCGCCGTGAGTCTCTCACCGAGATGGCGGGCCACTTCAATTGCTCCTTGGCAGACATCGAGAAAAAGCTCTACATGCTACGTAGTTCCTTCCGAAAGGAATACAGACGATGGAATTATGCCAAGCTCAATGCCGGGCCAAACACGTCCCTGGTTAGAAAGCCTCAGTGGTTTGCTCTGGATCTTCTCATGTTCCTCAAGGACGACGTTGCCAAGAAGTCATTGACCCCACTTGTTCCACCGTGCGATCACGAGGAGAACACACGAAGGCAGAGGCAACAACAGTTGCATCAGTCGGTCGTACAGGAGCAACAGCAACCAGGAGGGCGCCAGCAGTCAGATGTAGAATTAAACGAACCGGTAAATACATCCTTGATTTTAGAGTCTCATTGTACTTTCCAAATCTTTCTGCAAAATCGCTCATTCTTAATAGCGAATTCGATCGCCTGCACTTGTGTACACCAGTGTACACTGAGTACAAACTTTCCCAGTGCAGCGTGTTCAATCAATTCCCTCTCTTCCGGTGGTTGCACTCATCGTGTTCGGTTGCATTGCACTATTATAGTGCAGATCCTATGCCGTATTCGATGAGTATTGCACTAATTCAATGTAGCCTTGATTTCGTGTTTGGCTGCAGAAAACAAATTGCACGAGTGCACAATTTATTACACCGCCAATTTTGACGGTGCAGTTTGGTATACTATAGTGTCAAGTGGCGGGAAATTTAAAATATGTACAAACAAATTTATAGTTTTAAATGAAATATTAGAGAACCGTAGTAGCGATTACGAGGAGAATTTGATAAAATTATGTTACAAGAAGTAAAAGACCAAAGATTAGTAATTACTTAGATGTTATAAACGAATATTGAAATAATGAGGTCAGTAAATGTATATTACAAAAAATTGTTAACATATATTGGAGATGTTTTAAGATCATCAGCCTCATTGGAAAATCTCTCTAACTTTGTTCAATATAATGTTGCCCCAATCTAGTGCACAACTCGTACGATTTAGGGCGACATTGGTTCAATGTAGTATAAGCCGGACCTAGTGCAACACTCGTGCTGTTTAATGCAACACGAGTTCAATGTCACTGCAAACCGACCGAATTCGATATTATTCTCTGTTTTTTTTTTTCTTTGTTCCACTGTAAATTCGACGAGAATTATTCAGATTAATTTAATACACCCAATTCTGTTTTTAGACGATTTTGATATTTAACACGAATTAGAAGAAACAATCTAATTCGCTTTCTATGAAACTTATTCTGATTTAACACGATTTATTTTGAATTAGATCTATTCTTCTAATTCAAATCAAAATCGTGTAAAAAGATAATTGGGTGTACATGGAATTCGATGTAACCAGTTTGAGTGGAATTCATGGGCTCTAAAGTTTCCAAGATTCGGTTTGCAACACCCTTGTACATGCCAAGTGAAACAAACTGGTCTTCATACGGATCTAGAATTTTTCATTGCCCTCTAACGAGCTGAGACCTCGTGCTTCCACTCTATCGTGATATTAGCATGGCAAAAGAGACCGTCTTTCCTCTGTCCTAGGAAATCCAGAATGTCTTCTACTACGACAGCGAGAACAGCACGCTCACGCCCCTGGAACCGGGTGAGGTTAACTTGGATTACGATCTTCAGCAAATTCAAGTGACCGATATCAAACCGACGCAGAGTGGTCTGCTCAAACGAAATTCTCCAGTGGATTCGAGCTCCCTCGTGCACGTGGAAAAGCGGCAAAAATTACGCGAGCACGACGTAGACGATCAGAGAATGAAAATGTCGAAGGCCGTGGCCAACGAGAGGGACGCATTCTCGGCTTTCGGTAATTTCGTTGCGGAGGAGCTTAAAAGTGTGAAGGAGAGCGGACAGGTGCAATTGGCCAAATTGCGCATTCACCAGATCTTGTTCGACGCCTCACGAAATCTCCTCAAAGTACCCATACCGAGATTCTAAAGAGTTAGACTCGTTGTCAGGAGTCAATTCGTAGATAGGTTGCGCGCGACAGTTTCTATTATTACTTTTGTCTCACCGTGCGCGTAAAAATATTTATTATCGCGTAACCACGGTGTTCCACGTATAAGACATTGTTCTAAAATAAGTATCCTATGTATAAGTATATGCACTGAAGACATTAGCATTTTGATATTGTTTGGATTGTTGTAGGCTTTGTTGTGTGTTTCTCTTCGGAGACTCTTTTTCTTTATTCCTGGAAACTTTCTTCCCCACCGTGGAACACGCACGACTGGTGGTGCGCGCGTGCGAGGAATTAAGAACGGTGGTGATTTAAAGTTGAAAATTTCCTCATGGGCAAAACGACTGCCAGAAGTTTGACGTAAGTCGTGGTATTGAGGCTGCTATTTCGAGGATAAGATAGGACGAATCATTATTGCTCCCACCGGCCAACATTCTGCGCGTCGCAACCACTCGTGCCCAAATATTCGATTCGGCTAGTATAAATCATGGGGCAATCTAGATTGTGAATACCATTATTCGTACTTACAGATGCGCGAGGGCTCGAACGATGAGGGCGATGAGATATTGAAGTATCTATAAATTCATTGGCTCGTTTCGCACACGTGTGTCCGCATGCCTGTGTATATGTATATTTATACGTATATATGTACAAAGGTACAAAATTAAATATTGTTATCACGGTCGATCGAGACGTTCGGTTGGCCAAGATCCTTGGACGTGGATACCGTTGGACCAAAGGAATCTTAATTTAATTGATACCATCGTCTACGATCGAGCGAAACGATCGAATTCACCGATAACAGAATCAACCGTGAGATCTCTAGCTCCCTTCCCGCGAGAACCTAAGATCCACGTCGAAAGATTTCTTCCTTTACAACCTACTTGTCATCGTACAGTACCCCTTGCGCTGATGAAACGACGCGTACTGATTAAAAAAAGAAAACCAAACAACACGTTCGAGCAGCAGTTTCACACTACCCGAGAATAATATCACATAGTGGTAAACCGGACGACGATTCTACGAGGAGAACTCGTGCGCTGATCGTCACCGTGTCCGTGATTCACGAAAGGACAGATATAAGTTTCGCCACGTCCATTCTTATTCCAGCCGCGGGCAGGACGCACGTGGCGGGCAGAAAAGGTGTCGGACAATCGAGACCGGTGTCTCCAACGAACTACAAGTCGTGAACACAGCGTGAGGCTTCTAAAACTCGTTATCATTTGAAATATCACTGTCACGACCTGAGGAGCTTGTGACGCTCGGAGACACCTGCTACGTGGAAAAACAAAGTGGATGGTACTTGGAGACAACTCGATCGGAGGGATCTCTCACGCGTCCAGCTCGATGTCTGAAGGTGGAGAAGAAGGTAAAGAATGGTCTCGTTCTCTCGTAGTTTTCAGTGCTACTGAAAGTCGTACAGTAGGTAACGATGCAAGGATTGTGGCAATTGGAGCTTCATCACGATCTTGGGTAACTTCGTGCCGCACATCCTTCTAACTATTAATCTTGCTTGATGGGTCAGTGGCAAGGGTGTCCTTGCGGCTTCCATCACCAGAGCTTTTTGCGCGTCCGTCAAGCTACTCGATCTCCTTATCATGCAAGGATCGAAGCTCTCTGCTGCTTCTAGCAGCGCCTTGAGCAGCCTCGGCTTGTCCGCCGTGTTCTGAAGGGAATTTAGGATACCGTGTGGATCCCTGAATTGTGTTTTGATAACTACACGTGCTCCATACTTCAGCAGGAGTACCACCACCTCCACCGAAGGATTTTGATTCGAGGCGACGTACTCGGCGAGGACTGGCCGCAGGGTGAGACCCTCGTCGCTTCTGATCACCAGGTTGGGATCAGCTCCTCTTTCCAGGAGCATGCAGAGGATCTCCAATCTGTGTGGGATGTTGTCGGCGCAGGCCACGTGTAGAGGCGATCCGATTATGGGTGAGGACGCATTTACATCGGCTCCTAGGATCAAACGATGATTTAAGAGAACTGGACATTTTTTGTGCTCGAGTAAAATTGATGATGGATTATTAGAAGGGAGGATGATCAGACGGTGAATTAAGAGAACTGGAAACTTTGTGTGCTCGAGTAAAATTGATGATGGATTATTAGAAGGGATGATCAGACGGTGAATTAAGAGAGCTGGAAAATCTTTTTACTCCACTAAAATTTGATGATGAATTATCAGAGAGGAGGATCAAACGATGAAGTAAGAGTACTGAAAAATCTTTTTACTCCACTAATGATGATTTATCAGAGGGGACGTTTACCCGATCGAAGCAGCATCTCGACGATCGACGGATCGCCCTTTAGGATCGCCAGGTCCAAGGCGGTTGGTTTTTGGTAATCCGGCCCGAGGTCCAGTCTGGCACCCTGCTTGAGCAGCAAGTCTATCACAGCAGGATCCCCACCGAGGATTGCGTAATGTATCACCGTACGATAATCGTGTCTGGCGTCAGCCATGGAATTCACATCCGCCCCATAACTCAAGAGAAGTAGGACCGACGAGATACCCTGAAACGGATGTAGGAAGGTGTAACTATTCGCGCACTAAGTCTCGAAGATATAAAAACTTGATTTATGCTCAATGTGGAACCGTACCTGCGGCAATCGTGCGGCCTTCATGAGTGGCGTGAGGCCCGCGCGATCTCTCGTGTTCGGTTGAGCGCCAAAAGCGAGAAGCAACTCCATGCACTCCAGGTCCAACGGTGAGACCAAATTAATTTCCGATCCGCAGAAGTATCTCTTGTTGGGATTAGCGCCAGTCTCCAACAGTGTCCTCGCCACGTCCACGTGATGATTTCTTAACGCCAAACGGAGTGGCTCGTCGCACAGCATCGTCCTGCAAATAGAAGAAGATCGGTCGTTAAGGTGATTATTACTTTCGGATACTCACGGAGGACACTTATTTATATCGGTGTATCAACTCGATGATAAACTGACGCCAGAATTCGACGAGAGATGAAGGAAGGGATCAGAGGAAATTATAAAAAAAAAAAACGTGTTTTCAAAAACAAGTTCGCCTTATCGTCCAGTCTCCGAGTGATTTTGGTTTCCAAATTTTTGTTTTCTCTAAATTAAATTAAATTAAATTAAGTTTCTTCATTCACAGATCTTTCTATACAAACGTTCCACTGTTCTTCTTCTGTATTTGGTTCGAGTTGAACTTTATTAGAAGAGAATAATACCGTTAACCGAGATTGGTTGCTCGATCCAGTGAATAATCGGAATCCAAAATCACTCGCAAAGAATTTTACTCTTGAGTGTATCCATCAGAGTCGTACTTACTCATTGACTAAAGAAGACAAGCCCTTCCTCAGCATTTGTCGGGCAGCATGTAGTGAAATGGGTTATGGATAAATTGGCAATCGTCATAAAAAAAGATTCACTGTTTTACGCATCATGTACAATTGATTTCTACACATTACCTTGGGAATAGTTCGCCGGTGTCTCGACGATGATCCACCTTTGCTCCGTGCTTGAGTAGAAGCTTCACCAAATCGTGGTATCCATGCTCAGCGGCCAAATGCAGTGCAGAGTATCCACATTCGTCAGTCGCGTCGATATCGGCTCCTCTCACCAGAAGAAGTTGAGCCGCGTCGGTGTATCTCTGCCAGACTGCGTAATGAAGAGGCCTTAAGCCCTGGGTCACCGGCTCGTTCGGTTTAGCTCCACACGCGAGCAAAATCCGAATTTCGTCCAACGGCTGCAAACGTATTATCGCGTCCGCCAACTCCCGTTGCAACGGATTCGCGATGCATTCGGACGGCATCTAAGATAAACAATCAAAGCCAATTATCGTTAGAATACTCTTGGAGCCACATAAATCTACTTGTGGTAATTACAAAAGTCGTTTAAATTGAACATTTGCCAAAATGAATTTGTATCTTTAATATGTAAATGGAGAGAGCATGGATTATTAACATGTAAATCTATCATTGTAGATTAATTATTTAAGACACTTTCCTAATCCTTTAACTGTTTAATTTAGTTTCGAAAAACTTGTTCTGCCTGCTTGATTATTTTTCAGTGAATACGAGTATACTCGACAAAAATAGAGTAAAATTTGTATGCTGTAAAAAGAACTAATTAAAAGTTCAAGGACATAAGCAGTTAAAGGGCTAATAACAAGTATATTTAACCATCCGGAGAATTTGATCAAACGTTTGGGACGTATGTAGCCATTTCACATTTGTAGCAACATTCGTCGTACACGTGTGTCTCTGTAAGACGTAGAAAAGAATATTCAACTAGGATTAATCATTGCGTGTGTATTCTGCATTCCACGAGATCAACAGATTTTCTCGAAAATCAACAAATAATAGGGGCCAATGTTTAGAGCGTCGCAGACGGATCTAAACGTGTCATTGGACTTGCACGCAATAGTATCGGTAGCCTATGTCAAAACAAAACGGGCAATGATTCATCCTCTCTTCTCCGTTCAAACGTTCAGCCGATGCCACCTTTTCCACGAGTGTAAAAAGACGCGCGTGGTTGCACGCGAAATCATGGATTTACATCTGAAGCAAGTGGGTAGTTGCCAAGAAAGCGGCGCAATTCTGGCGATGATGCGCCACGCGTTGAGGTAGTACCGAACATCGTGCAACACGCGCATCTCACGAGCCTGAGACTCTCACCGAAGTCCAAAGATTCACGGGAAATTTCAATTCATCGATATCCCAAAAATGATCATCACGTTCTCGGAAAGCTGCAGTTTCATTGCCAGACTCACCGAGCTATTCAGATACCTTAGATCCTATCTTAGAACATCGATGTTACGGGCCACACGTTGGAGCGCGACCTAAGCAGCACTAAAAAAAACCAATTTCACTATCAAGGCCACGAAAGAGAAGCTTCGCGTGATTGGACGTCGTGATATTATAAGCTGGTGGCATGCGTGCTGAGGATGCTCTCGAGGTTCGCACGAAGGCACTTGTACGAGAACGTCTCTATCGCAAGAGCCTAGCTTGCCAATTAAAATCGACACCGGCAGACGTGGAGAGGTTGGAACGATTAAAAATAATCGTTTTGAGCTCGTCAGACGGCTCTCTACCCTTCGAATCGTTAATTCGGCCATCGACGTAATTGAGCGCAGAGAATCCACTCTAGCCTAGGAAAGGCGGCAACGAGCCCGGCCACGATGAGGCCCAATTAGCCTTGGAAATCTTTAGAGGATAGAGACTTTGGCGCTGGCTCCGATCACAGATAGAATAGCTCCAGGCCGTTCTATCACACGTGTCGCACAAAAAGGAAGACGTGTTGGAGGAAGATGAACACATGGTACGTGAGAAAGGGAGAGTATGGACATTGGATAGGTGCTTAAAACTTGATGGAACGTACTCCATTTCTGAATTGTGGATTGGATCATGAACTGAACCATGAACTGGATAGGTGTTAAAAATTTGATGGAACATACTCCAGTTCTCGAGTGAGTTGAATTGTGGATTGCATCATAAACTGAACTATGAACTGGATAGGTGCTAAAAACTTGATGGAACATACTCCAGTTCTCGAGTGAGTTGAATTGTGGATTGCATCATAAACTGAACTATGAACTGGATAGGTACTAAAAACTTGATACAACATACTCCAATTGTCTAGTGAGCTGAATTACGGATTGGATCACGAACTGAACCATCAACTGGATCACTGACTGGACCACCTGGTTAGCTTATCACACGGTCTAGCGTGTCACACAAAGAACCACGTATTGGAGGAAGCCGAACAACTGGGTACGTGAGAAAGGAAGAGAATGGACACTGGATAGGTGCTAAAAGCTTGACGAAACATACTCCAATTTTCGAGTGAGCTGAATTACGGATTAGATCACGAACTGAACCATCAACTGGATCACGGATTGTACCATGAACTGGATCACTGACTGGACCACCTGCTTAACTTATCCCACGGGTTAGCGTGTCCCATTGTTATTGTTTACTCACATCGAAAACGTTGCGATGCTCCAGCATGTAGAAACGGTGTTATGAACTGCCTTCTCGCACGGAAAGCCGGTCCTATTTAAAGCTTCGAACGAGCATTCGGTACGAAAATAACACAAAGGGTTCGCGCGCAGAGCTTGCGCATCAGATCGTCCTCGTCGACTCTCCTTCATCTCTTGCTCTCCTCCCTCTCTACTTTCTCTTGGCGCTCAACTACGCAATTGTCGCGGCGGATCTTTGACTCGATCTCGAGCACCAATGTCCACCGTTCTTCACGTATGCGCATCCGTGCTTCTCTAACATTCGACAATACTCGATATTTCCTTGGCCACGATCACCTTGTCCGATCCAATTGTCGAATGATTGCTTTCGTCGACAGCGCCATTCTACTCCACACCTGTGCAACATTCAACAAACATCGTCCGATGTTACTTAAGTTTAAAGAAATATGATTATAAGTAGAATGAATATAAAAAAAATGTAAGAGCGCGTCTAAAATTGGGAGACGACTCTAAAATCGCGATGATAGTATGGATCACAGTATTTACGAGTTTTGAGATTAGTTTTCGGATTTTATGTTTCCTCCGAAGGTGTTTCTCTGCTCATTGTTACTCAAATTTGTGAGACTGTAAATTGAAAGAGGGTCAGATCAAGTCTGGACTCCAAGGATTGTACTTATCGTAAGCAGTTACCTTCGTTGTTATCAAGTTCCGTGGATTTCTTCAAAGTGTGCAAGCTGTTGCAAATAAAGCAATTATTGTTACTCGTTAAAATACACTAAACACTGCGGAACCAATACTATTAATGTACCATAACTATTAATGTATCTAGTATTTTAAGAGTTTTGATAAACAACTTCTCGTGTCCTATCCCAGGGTACAATTTCTTTGACGACTTGCAGGTTCATCGTCCGTCGAGTCGTGGAAGTTTTAATAAATCATTGAGGGGATGATGCTGCACGGCTTTGTCGTCGCCAGAATGACTCGGCCCTTTACTTTAACAATGCCAATTATTGCACACCTAGTGAATAGAAAAAGTGATAAGATAAAATAGACGAGTAAACACAAAGTAAATCTAAAATCGCGTGTGCCTGAAATATTCTTGAGATTACGAGAATTTGCTATTCTTGCCTCTGAGTACTTCAACCAATTACCTGTGGAATTTTTCTTTTGAGTTTTAATTTTTAGTTTTTATATCGAACGGTAAATGTTTTTTATTGTTCACGATCAAGAATATAAAAAATTTTTGCATTTTCTCAAAGTACAGCATTTCAAAAGGGTCACTTTATGGTGCCGGAATAGATGATTCAATGCCAGTCAAAAAATAATTTTTTTATTTGCATGCAAATTGTACTTAAAACTTTAAATGCGTTTTTCTCGAACGTTTTCAAAGTCGGTGATCACTGTAACTCCAGAACGACTTGACCGATCATTTTAAAATTTGTATTACTTGTTCTGTGCGTAATTGTCCCCTGGATGGACGTAGGATTTTTATCGGCGGTGAATAGTTGTTTTTTTTTTATAACTGAAAATATGAGTGAAATTTTAGTCGAAAAACAAGTTTTGACTTTGAACATTTGGCATTTTGTAAAAATTCGAAATTTTCATTAACCCTTCGTCCATCCTGGGCCCAATGTGATTTACTAATGATCCCCGTTAATTTTTTTGGTTTTAAATGATCCAGTGATGGGCAGCGGTGATCACCGCAAAACACCTTTTTCTTTTTAACCCCTCGCAGACTGACTGCATCTCGCTTATTTATCATTATTTTTCAATGAAAATTTTACTGTAGCTACTAGAAATATTGATTATTCATATGGGAAAACATTTTCCACTGAATAATAAAACATGTTTGAAAAGAAAAATCCCGAAAACAGCGTTTTTTTCGGCGTTACTAGTAGCCCTCACTCCTTAACTGGTTAAAAATCAATGTTCAATGGATCGCAGTAAAAACGTACAAGCGCATTTCTAACCGTGGCGAACCGCAGAGGGGACAAACAAAGCGCTTGTCGAATCACGCGTAGTCTCGGTGGGCCGTGCCCGAACACGCGTGCTTTCAATTACTGCGAAAATGATGTTTTGTATCTTTTGGCAAAGCGTACTCATCCACACCATCGAGTAGTTCCGAGAGACGCGTGTATCTGAAGCGTGCGCGGTAAAACCTCGTCCTTTTACCGCGAGAAAGGTACTAACGATAATTCCAATCCTCTCGCGAGAGAGAGATAAAGAAAGAAAAAAAAAACAAACAGAGAAGACAGTCGGTCGAGAACTTTTTTATAATTAGTTTTATTAAGAAATACTTTTGCACTTATTAAATACCTTATGTCGATAATTGATTTTAATTATAATAATTATTGTTTAGCATTGTCTCTATGTCTCTACTTAGAAGCATGCTTCGCTAACACACGTTACACGGGGTCTTAAAATTAAAAAGTCATCCTCTTTTATCTCTTAAAACACAGCTTATCTCTAAATCAACACAACAACACTTGGATCTCTCGGAGTTGGGCAACGGACACGGGGGGGATTTCTCGCGCGTGGTGATATTGACCACATGCTGAAAATGAAATTATCCGCGTGTACGCACAATAAGTTCGAACCTAACCCTAAACGCTTTTCCAGTTGTCCGATATTCTGGATTCTCCGTTACCGATGGGATGTGAACCGTTATTTCAAATGAAATAATCGTAGAACGGTATCGAGTGTCGTCCGGACCACATTTAACAAAGACAATGCACAAAGCCAGAGGCACACCATCCACTCTCAATTCTCACCCCGAGTATCGGTGGCGCCTTTGGCCCTACAAAAACTAATCGAATTTACATCCGAGAATTATCGGCGATCTCGCGAATCTCTTTTCATCCCTCGTCCGTAGTTTCTTTTTCTCTCTGTTTCTTTCAAAGTCTCTGCCTTTCACAGAAGTGCGTCTTAAAAGCTACACGCTTTGTTCTACGAAAATCTACACCATTTATACACAATCCTTCTATTTAGCTTTTCCACACGAGGGTCGAGATCTACGCAACGAGAAACTTTTATATCCTTATAGAGCACCCACTTTATACTCTTTGCGTCACGACAGATCTATTGGCCAACCACACACATCTCTCTCTCTCTCTCTCTCCACAATTTTTTTTCGCCTTTTTCTCTTCGTTTCCTTTTCTTCATTAACTACAATAGTCGGATTATCACGAATCAAACACAAAAGGAGGGCGCAATTAAAAGGACAATCGGCTTCGCTATTGTTATTCGTCGCTTATTCCATATTCGAGGTGATCCGATGTACAAACTGTGTACACTGGTTACATATACGCATATGCTTAACACTAAACGTACCGAGGATTTTTCTCTCATACGGGCAATTTCCCATTTTAATCGGTCACTGGGACCTGCTTTTGGTAGATTTAGTGTTAATTGGCAATTATCGTTTAAAGGAAACGTGCGCGTTACAATGAAATGAAAAATCAGTGATACGAAATTGCGCATCTCTCACTCTCGTATTAATCGTAACGCGAATGTAGCGAGAATTCGTGTTAAAATTATTCTGGAAGCGGGTCTCCAAATCCTTGGCCCGCTCGCACTTGCTTTAATCCGACACATTTTACCAGATAACAGATTTTCATAAAAAGATCCTCGCGATTTTGTCGAACGACAGCGCGGTAAAAACTTAACACATTCCGTGCCGCATGCCCCGCGAAAACATTTCAAGCCGGTCGATAACCTCGTCAATAGCAAGGGTCAAGATCAGAAAGACACTTCACTTTTATTTTCAGTAGAAATATTCCTTTTGAAACTTCTTACAGATATTGATTCTCGTCGTTTCATCGTCGAACGCAGAATTTTTAAAAACGGATCACATAAGACTGGCTTGGCACGGAACGTATTGACCAGCATGCACTTCGAAAATGGTATTAAAAGCCGGTTGATCGAGCACAGTGGAACTCCCGTATAACACGAGCTCGTACAACGCGCCGAACAATGAACTTTTTGCTTAACCAATATAGTGTATCTATATGACACTTATTTTGTAAAATACTCTAAAATCCCATTTGATGGACAGAAAGTAAACATTGGTACAATAATAATCATGCAAACATGTTACTATAGATTGTACACGTGTTATGCGATAAAAAATTTTTGCACAGTACGATTTCGTGCAATGCGAATTTACACAGCGCGTGGGTACATTAACCGCGTTGTACGGGAGCTTCTTACTGTAATTTGCAGTTCTATTCAATACATTCGCAATGCATCCAGATTGGTGTAATTGTATGGGCCGCAAGAAGTTTTCGAGCGCACGATCCTCTCGAGAAAAACAATTTGCTGCACGGGAAATTTTTGTACGAGTTTAAGCTACGACGGCGTTTCTCGAGTTTCACGAAAGAAAAATTAGTGTACGTACAATAATGAAGTACTAAACTAAGCTGAATAGAATATTGATTATATTTATTTTTACTAGTAAATTAATTTATCTTGTCCAATTCCAGATTAATAGCTAAATCTTTATTCTACGCTTCTTTACAAACTAAATTAGGGAAGCTTGTTTCGTTATCATACTAATACATGACGACTTCGAAAGGGTTTATGATGCAAAGGCTCCGATAAACTTGTACCAAGTCTCATTTCTAGAAAGTGTGTATCGCGCGAATGATCAACGCCACGAAATACACACGATCTAGGAAAATACGTGTGTATTGAATTTTCCATTGGATTGTTTATTTAGCCAATAATCATTTATCTCGGTAACTGTAAAAAGTCTTAAAAACAAATCATTCGGGGGTCGTCGATTTATCAATTCTAATTGTGGAATCTACCTATAAATAATAATACCACCATAAAAATGGAGACCAAAGCGATAGCGTAATTAAATATAATCTGCCTCAAAATGGCTACCTACGTACTGTTACGAGCGGCTATGATAATAGCTATTAAGTATCATTCACACTTCTTTGATTGTTGTTTAGTTACACGCTTTAAGACATTATAATACATGTGAGTATGACACGGACTTTCCACTAAAAATATTTGCTAGATACAGTGAGCATCGCTGACTTAAGCACTGTAGTAAGTTCACATAAAAGTGTTGCATTATTAGAAAACTATGTTAATTATTCTTCATTGGTTTGAAATACTGGTTTAATAGATCTGTATAAAACCTTTGTCAACTGGAATTCTTAGAACAATAATTTACATAATACGGATTTGGAAAGAATGCTATGTAAGATAAAGTTTAGTACCTTGAGTGGTTGGACAACATTGTAACAGGCATTAATTGTAAGTCATATTTTCAGCTCACAATTAACATCACAATATTCAATATGTCCTTAAATATATTTTGATATTTCTCCCTTTGAATGTAGATGTTAAATGCGGTATGCGTAATGCAATTTTCAAAAATATTGTACTACGTAATTGCAATTCGATCCAACTGTTCTCGTCAAAAATGTCGTTTAGATGAACATAATCGCACAGAAATTATAACATTTGTCTGAACTGTTTTACTCGACTCTTAATCCTCTAAAAACTTTTCATCCAAAGCAGAGGGTAATCTATCACGACCAAATAAACTATACATTAAGCTCATTGCATTTGCGTAAGTAAGTTGTCGCTTCCTTTTAGATATGCCATGTATTGTCTAGTTCAAAGAAATAACTGGAGTCTGTATGAGGCCAGGGAAAAGGCGATTACCTTCTAGGTGGCAGCAAATTTTACATGTACGTATGTAATATCTTATTGTTTATGATCATTTTGTGTCTGGCACTCTTTCCTATTTTAGGCTGTTTTTCATTTACTGTAATTTACTTTGTCGGTTATTGCATTGCATGGAAAAATATGGCTTTATCCAAGTGCTATTTAACAAAGGCAATACACTGTACGAGTACGTTACATGCGCCTCAGCTGTTATACGATAATATGATCAAAATTCTTCGAAAAGGCATAACCATGCTTTCATAAAAATGACGAAAATCTAATTTATTCATCTTTATGAAATTTGGCATATTCTTATCGTCAGTTACAAACATTGATATTTGTACACCAGCATGTAAAAAGCATTATACTACATTCATCATGATCATTCGTATCTACGCGATGTTCAACAAAGCTAAGTGGTAAACTCTGAACGAATATCTGTTCTCTTACTATATGGATCATTAAGGTCTATTAGAATACAGATAGAAAGAACAAACTTTCCTTCATAAAGTGTCTACAAAAATATCTGTATAATAAGTCAAGTGTTGCGGTATCTATAGCTTTAAATGTTTTTATATGCCATGTGTTACCAGTCTTGAACATAGTGACTAATTGTTCTTAGACAAAATGCTTTAATCTTCTTTGCTTATTTACTCTTGAGTTGCGAAAAAAAAAAAACGTTGTGCACAACAAAAGTGAAAAGCATCCTGAATATTATTTATATTAAGCTAAATTAAATACGGGGAGACAGAAACGTGATATACATGTATTAGCTGTGTACATATGCCATGTTGACTTACCAGTAAGATGCATATTACTGAATCATATAAATATCATGTAATAAAAAATAACTTATTCTACAGACTTATTTTATCAAAACATTCTGCGATCATTAAAAAAATATGGATTGCTCGACACATTCAAACTACATTATAAACATTGTTTCGTAATGCCTGTTAGAGCAATGCGTGTATAGGAGTATAATCATATGTTTTACATTACCCATATATGCGAGTTATATCGGTCACTAAGTAGAAGAACGGAACACGGCTCAAGACAAAACCATATGACTTGTGTTCGACCACAGCACAACGCGATTAAGATTAGTACAGAAATATCTTGCTGTTCTGTAGCTATATGCATACATATAGTGCATCCAATAGATTTGCTATATTCAAATTTCTACAAGGATACGTATTACATTATACAATATAACTGTACACTGTTTCAGATTAATTTCACATTTATAAATCTTCAAGAATCTTTCCCGGATTCTGAAACATTTGCACTCTTTTGCGACTATGGTCATGCATAGCAATGCAGGCCATTATAAAATATGCCACTACAATCGAGTGCAATAGAATAAATTTTCAAGCAAAGAACTAATGGATGTGGAATGACAAATGTGTATATGTCATTTAGCTGATAATGTGATTATAACTTCAAAAGTTACATAACAAAAAATTCATAAAGCAATATATACTTCTGTGTAATATGCCTTAATCCTTGTACTTAAAAGAATCTGACATATCACTCTTTTAAGAGACGCTGATCTATATCTTCTGATCTGTTAAGAGCTATAACAATATGTATAATGCAGAAATCAACTGCTTAACATAATGCTGTGTCCGAACTTTTACATATGGCATTTATGTACATAGCGGGGAGCTGTTCGAGACTCAGATCATGTCTGTTGCGTACTACACGTACGACATCAATAAAATTCACTATTAAATTACAATCCGTAGTAAATGCATGATTTCTTATGCAGCAACGAGTATTTTAAACTCATACTCGTATCATTAACCTTGTCACGTAATCCGAATAATTAAATAAAGTGCAAATAACCTAACTCGATCGAGTTGAAGAAAATGGAAGTATGATGGTCTGGAACAGCTCTAATGCAGCGACAAAGAATTTGTTCGATTCAACTGAAGTCTAAAAACTCACTACTTTTCGTATAGCACTACGGTAGGCTGGAATTTAGGCTCTCTGGCAAGCGGTAATTCATCATGTGATATGGTGGGCTAGCAGGGCTTCCCGGTTGGCTGTTCATACCGAGATTGCTGGAGCCGCGACCACGCTTTCGCCTTTGCAAAATACCCTTTCTGACCATATAGAATCTAATTGTGCTGATGGGAATTTTATATTTCTCTGATGCAACTTGAAATGTCATACCGCGTGCTACCATGTCTGATGCTTGTTTCAGTTCCTCTTCTGAACGTCTTTGTCGTCTTTGATAACCTGCACATAATACGATAGAAGAAAAGAAAACATTATGATATGTATTTGCCAAACTCTTCTTTAGTTAACATATCGCGAATATCAGCGGACAGTTCATTAGTTTATATCAACATGCACGCACAAAGAGATTGCGTGCATTCTTGATCCCTTGATATCGCGCGTACAAGTCATTTAAAGAATAAGTACATTCGACCTACTTTCTTGGCCCATAATATAGAACGTAAATTAATCCTAATAATCTACTAATTGTATAATCATATTTTACCTTCAATAGCAGGAAATGGGCTACTTGGATTACAGTTACTACTCGGTACCATACTGATCGAATAGGGCTTTATTTCAGGTTGTTGCGTGAACAGCTCGTCTGGTTCCATTTTAACCATGCCTTGGGTTTCCGTAAGAGTCGCTTCACAAGCGCTAAGAGCTTTTTCCAAATGCTGCAACGCTTCGCTATGCTCCATATTCATAAAATTGTTCGAGTTCGGATTCTGTTGCACGGGAGTAATAGTGTGTGATGAGGTGTTTGCCGTACTGGACGCAGCAATTGATGATGATTCAAGGTAATTGGAGCTGCTTCCCTCATTTGAAGGAGCGTCAACTTTAAAACTGGATGTACTT
This sequence comes from Tiphia femorata, assembly GCA_944319695.1. Lineage (NCBI taxonomy): Eukaryota > Metazoa > Arthropoda > Insecta > Hymenoptera > Tiphiidae > Tiphia > Tiphia femorata. Next base: position 9,565,296 of record OX090899.1, read on the forward strand.
TGCTGCGTAGGTGTAGAGGGTGTAACGGGAGCATTAGAATCGCACTGTTGCGAATTGATGTCGTTAGAAGAATTATCGCTTCCCTGAGTGGATAAACCACGCACCTAAGGTTAAAAGAGGAAAGCCAAATATAACTCACCGTTGGTATTGATACGATTACTCTTAAATACATGGACTAGAAGAATTATTTTTAATCGCGTACCTGCAACACTTCAGCAGCTTGCATTAATTTTCCTAGTTGTTGTTGCTCGACATATACTTCACCACGATACATAAACTCAACCAAAGCTTGTAGCTCCCACATTCGCATATCTCGTAGAAATATTATAGGATGAGTACATGGTATTTCCAACAGTAAGCGTTCTAAATAATCGCTGCAAGCGGATAGTACAACTTTGTGACATTTTATAGAGCCACCGTCACAAGCTAAAGTGACATCAACAAATTGCTCCGAACTTAATAGCTTTGGAAATGCACTATGCATATTTGATTGATGGGAATTCCATGACACACAATACTGTTGCCGGTCTCCGCCAGGATAATTGCCCGTTGCAGGCAAATTGTTTGCAGTTTCCATAACTGTGCTGTATTATGTTATGTAAAGATTACCTGCCGAAAATAAATAATTTTATCAAAGTAACGTATTGACATAGAAGATTCTGTAAAGAGTATACAATTTTGCAGCCTAACGCAAAAATACGCGTAATAAATAAAGCAGAAAATAAGAAAACACTTCAACGCTTTGGGAAAAAATGAAAGCTCTATTCGCATCTCGATCGTTAAATTATAAATTCTCTCACGCCGCGATATTCTAACCTGGCCAATGTTCAATTAACAGATTTTTATCATCTACTCCGATTCAATAATAACACAGTTAATATTTGAGAAACTGATTAATAGATTCTTCTGTAACGTGTGAAGTGTGAGCAAATACGTATTAACGGCATGAAATAAAATTCTTAATTTTCAGCGCTGCTTTATGCTTTTTTAATTTCAGAAAGGATTACATGATAATAATTCCCACACGCGGAGACACGTTGCCCCATTACATTAATTCACCTGGTATAATGATGAACAAAAACAACAAGTTCCAGACAAAAAGGGTCACACGTTAGAAATTAATAAATTATGGAATAACATTACGTAAAAGCAATTTTGTCAAACAGCATCTTAAATATCCGAATATATCGCGTCTAATTATGAGATATATTGCAGCAAAGGTGAAGGGGGAAAAAAAATATTGAAAACTTTGTCATACTTGGGTGAAACTTTGGTGTATATATACTCGTGTATGTAAACCGAGTTGTACATATATAAATATAAGTCGATATATAAGACGAATTTTCCATACACATGTGCCCACATACAGTGTTATGTATATGCATATATGTGTATGTTATGCCCGCATACTACATACATATGTATATGTAGAAACGTATATGATATTACTAGGTTAACAAGAGGTACGACTATTCGGGGAAAAAGGGGGAAAAAAAAGGAAAAGAGAAAAGAGATGTACAATATGGCTGTCCAATGTGAGAAACTCTGGTAACAACAATACATACCGCACTAATTCAAAGTATATGGCATTCTCTAATTATATAAAACGTGCGTCTAATCGCTATTCGACTCCGTGAAGTATAATCGAGTTAACGGTGCATATCAACGGTGTGGAACGGGATCAAATGGAGTTCTAAGAAAATCCATAAGAACATCCGGATGAGCGTACAACAAAACAAATCTGTCGATAGAGGCACATAATCGTGTCCCCCCTCCCCCTCTCGAAACTACATAGAATTGAAAGCTCTACTTATACGGTGTTTATTGTAATCACGTGTTCGAACCGTACTAGTTGGCAGGTTAACCAAAGATTCTGTGACGTGTGTCGAGTGAATACGGTTTTTTGTCAATAGAAAAATGGTGAAATCTTTGTGGGAGACGCTGTCGGCGTGAGTGCCGTCACCCCCCAGGAACGCCTTGAACACAAGTTTCAGGTTTCTCCTTAGTTTATCGTGCCTTAAACACCACATATCCCACGTATATCGCAATACTGCGGCGCGATTAAGTTTAAAATAAATGCATACACTCACAATTAATAAGCTTCGGATGACTGCTCTCAGAATTTCGCGTCAGTTTCGGGAAGAATCCCTTAAGAAAACATTCATCCGCCGAGATTTGCACTAGCTAGGGGAGCTGAAACGGAAGGGTGGGGGTAGTAAGGCTGGGGGTAGCTTAGTGGAACACTAGCGCTCCCCCTGTGTTATTCGTACAAACTTCTTTTCAACAGGAAACAATGCGATTGTTAACAATTCTCGAAAGTTATTCCTCGACTGTTACCTTCCACGATAACCGCATTAACGTACACGGTGCATTATTTGTTCGCGCGAATCGTGTACGAGTTTGTTTAATGTGTCGTATATCCTTCAAATATTAGTTACTATTTTCGTAAGTTTGTCTACTGCGCATCGACATTGCGCACGAAAATTATTCAAATCACTTTGGTCTACCGATTAAGAATAACGCGACGCTTTATCGATTTGTAAATGCAAGTTGAATGTTCGTATTAGTAATTGAGTAGACGCGTTGGATTTAGTATCCGAAAGTTTTGGCTGAGCTTAGACAATTCACAACGGCATTTGTTTTTCGATTCATGGAAACACCTACGACGTGTTGACTGCTTCACCGTCATTGGTCGAAGAGGTTTTAACAATGGTGCTTTCCTTTCACTGCTATGATCAGATCGTATCGCGTCATTTCGGAAGTAGACGAGATCCGATTGGATTGCCTAAGTAGATGAGAATATGATTGGACGAATTCAACTGAGTGATCCGAATGTTTCATTTCAGTTGTGAAAGGAAAGCAGCTGACAATTTACAACTTCGTACTTAAGAATGAGCCTTTATACGCGAAATAGTGTGAGTATAAAATTTTGTTATGAAATACGACAAAATTGTTACAGAAAACAGTGTTTATAATAACAGGAGGCGTAACGTTAAATTGTCGAAAACATTCTTCAACATTTTAAACAAACTTACGTTGTTCCAATAGTCGTACACTTTACACGATACACCGGGTAATTAGGAAAGAAAACCATGAAGTAGAAATTTGTCCATTGTTAATCCTATATAGACAACATCCTCAAAACTGTGCGATGCGCAACCAAATTGACTGACGTTAATGTTTATGTTCCAATAAATCTACGGATTTTCAAACAATTCCATATCCACGTCCGATGAGAGAATACAAAATAACAGTATGTATGATTTGTATATACTAAGTAAACCAATACTGAACTAAAAAACGAGGGAAAATTTGTAAATAGCCATGTTACTACCGGTGCCATATATTTTTCGCGTAATTTCGTGTATTCTTAGTGAATTTAGTTAACGATTATTAACATTTATATAAGTCCATTAATTTTGTGATTCCTGCTCAATAATACGGAATATCTAGAATGGCAGGATATGATACTCACGACGCTGGACCAGGATTCGTTGGTATTAGATTCTGTCAAGAATGTAATAACATGCTGTATCCAAAAGAGGACAAGGAGAACAAAGTGTTGATGTATGCCGTAAGTGTAAAAAAAATGTTCCTTTGCGTATATCATACTTTACAATTGTAATAAACATCCAACGTTCACGACAACAAGAAATTAGGTTAATTTATTCATACTGTGCGTTGGTAGTGCAGAAACTGTGACTTTAAACAACTAGCCGATAGTAACTGCATTTACGTCAACAAGATCATGCACGAAATTGAGTAAGTAAATGAAACGGCATAATTATTATTAAAGTAACTCGTACAATCGTTACAAAGTCTATATGCTACGTTCCTCCAAAGACCAAAAGATTAATGATCGTTCAATGATTAAACGGATCGTTTCTTACTACAAACGCGTTCTTTTTCAGCGAATTAACACATATCGTGGCGGATGTTATATCCGATCCGACTTTACCCAGAACGGAGGAACATCCATGTCCTAAGTGCAATCACAGAGAAGCAGTATTTTTTCAAGCACAAACTAGAAGAGCGGAAGAAGAAATGAGACTGTATTACGTGTGTACAAATCAACATTGTTCTCACCGATGGACCGAATGAACGAAACCAGCGATAAATCTTAATAAACAATTTTCCAAATCTATCGCCGTAATTTATTTGATAATCATGTACAATGTAAATAAATGACTCTTTATTTAGAAAATTCATAGTAGTTTACTCCGTGGCACGATACAGATATTATTGTACGGCGGATGCATTCTTACAAGTATGAAATGGTAAATTAATTAATTCGATCATTCCTAATGATACCTCTCTTCCAGATTGTATGCAGCAGTAAACTAGTACGAGTATTTAAACTACAAGTAATTACAAATGCTGACCGCTCCAGCATTAGAATTTAGAAATTTTCTAATTGGGACAAACTGAAAGTAGCTTTGCTCATTTATTCAGGAAACGCGTTAAAAAGTGTCTTCTTATTTGTACCATGAAATACTATCGATCGATATATCATTTTTACCACGTGCGTACAAAATATTTTACACGCGCCAATGTACGTCAATGTGCGCCAATGTACGTGTACTTGGCAAATATAAGGACATGCATATAACGAGAATTAACAGCTAATCCAGTTGATCCTCCATACGAAAATAACCCCTCGTTTTACTGTTCGTTACTTTTCAGTTATTTTCTCTAAAGCACATTTGCGTTTGTGTAGTAAATCGAAAAAGTCGATAGGTGTCTCATAGGCACGCACTTCAGATTAGTGGTTAATGGGTGCATCGCACACGTCAAAGAGTAATACAAAAATGAGCAGGTATATATGATCGTTCGTTACGGTGCATGATGAGTGAATAAATTGATTAGAAAATTGCACAGGAACAATAACATCTGTGTTGCCTCACTCTCTTTTTTCAAGTCCAGAGCAAAATTCTACGGGTGAGCATCATGCTAGCAGCAGTGCAAGGCCACTATCAATTGAGGGCCCTTGTCCCTCTAACAATCCAAGCGATGGTTCTGTTCACCCGGTGGCTAATCAACCGAGACAACCTACCAATTTGCAAGGACTCCTTAGGTTTGCTATGGAAGCAACGAACTCCGAGGATGCACCTCCTCGTTCCGAGTTCTTTCATCCGTTAGATGAAGACGTATATACTACATTTTTGTATAAAAAGTTAAAAGTTGCCCAGTTCTATCTAATTACATAAAAGTATTAAGTCATGTCTATTCCATTTCCGAACGAAGTTTGACCTTGATTCTGGTATTTCTTTCGTACGCATTAATATAGTCCAACGTGTTTTTTTTTGCAGAGGAAGCAATTTCTCAGTGAGGCATTATCGTCGATGTCAGCTGTCAACGTAACAGAAGTAATACAAAATGCTGTAAAGACATTGTCCAACATTGTCGATAGTCGACCGGAAGACGATATATCAGAATATGAAACAGCGCTTGCCACTATCGCCGATTATGTTGACAATATTGATATCGCTAATGATTTTTACAAAATTGGTGGATTCTCAATATTTGGACCATGCTTAAATTCTCCTCACAGTACAATCAGATGGAGAACCGCGGAAATAATAGCAGAATTGGCCCAAAACAATCCTTTCTGTCAAGAAAGAATTGTGAAAGCTGGATTATTTCCCATATTATTAACTATGGTAGACTCAGATCCATCAGAAGTTGTGAGAGTTAAAGGTTTATATGCTGTATCCTGTAAGTATGATTTCCGGTAATTGTAATTTCTCATATAACTGAAGGTGTACAATTATGATCGCATAATTCTAATTGTAGTAATAATTATTTATCGTCAATTATCGTATCCTTATCACTTCTAGGTATAGTTAGGGGTCACCCGGACACAGTAGAGTTAATGCAATCCCATGATGGTTGTGCCGTACTTTTCAGGGCTATGCAAAGTCGAGTAGAAAAGCTTCAAATCAAGTCTACTTTCTTAATATCCGCTATTTGTCACATTAAGAGCTTACAGAATATTTTTACATTAATGGGAATTGTTGAACAAGTTGCTGGATTATTAGCTGCGGAAAATCTCTCGCCGGATTTCAGGTATTTTGTTGACCTGTACATTTTCTTGTATACAAATTTTTAAATTATTAATACCTTCTTATGTTTGCAGGGGACAGCTGCTAAGGCTACTTAGTAGTTTAACAAATAATAATTGTTCGCATGTACTCACACAATGCCGTAAACCAGAGATACGCTTAAAATCAATCTTAGAGCAAAATGCAAAAGAGATGACGTCTGAGGAACTTGTAGATGAAGCAACTATATGTCATGACTTGATTAACAAAATATTTTCAGATTGTGATGTAAGCGAAGAGAATCACTTACACTTTAGAAAAGTATTTAAATGATTTCAGATTACTGTGTAAGGATAATGTAATTTTATATTTTCCCTGATAATTAACTATCACATGTTTAATAAAAGCGCTACGATAAAAATTAATTCAATCAATATGGTTCTTTCTTTTATTATATGTCGGTGCAAGTCGGAGAACTGCCAAAATACAAGCAAAGCACGTACTTGAAAAGCTAAATTGATAGTTTCTTTATATGCTACTAATTGTTTTATCGGTATATGAATTATTTACTCTTCCTTTTATGCCCTGTTAGAAATTGTAGTCATGAAATTATTGTGTACTTTTTCACGATTTCACATTAGTGTTGTTGGTTTTGTTGGGCAGATATTTGTCTCTACTGCATCTATTAATCTATACAATTTGATTCAAATCTACATAGTGACACAGAGATTGTACGATATATAGGCAAATGTAAGTTTATCGTGACCACGTATAAGCACAGAGTTACAATTCTTACCATTCAATGCGTCTTATATAAACTCATGCAAAGGTATTGTTGCTAATTTAATTAATGCTGTGGGTCTGGTTCTTAATTATTCAACGCTGCATTTCATTTTGTTAATAAAATTATATTTGGTTATTTATCACAAAATTTTAGGAGCCGCACAATACACAGCTCTGATACTTTTTATTTATATCGTCGTTGACAACTTATTTGTTCAAGGGGCAACGGTACTCCACAGTACTCGTATTAGTCTTTAGAAAACATTACTGCCAACACCCTCTCTTAATGCTTTCTTCCTCATTTACAGTTTTGTCTTATTCTATTTTACATATACTTAACTCAACTACTTACATACTTATACTCATGCACTTATTTCTCAACTTACTCCTGTTTGTAAACATTAACACAACCCTCAAGTGTAATAGAGTCATCTTTAATGAATCCTTCAACATCTTGCCATAACATAGAGTGACTAAATTCCCAGTCACTTTCTTTATTACATAAGAAATGCTGAATCTTTGTTATAAAAGCTTTTCCATCTGATTTACAGGGAAGGAGACGTAATTGTGCGGTAACGTAGTAATTACTCCATGAAGGTAATTTATCTTCACGGTTACATTCTATACAGAATTGAAGCGAGTGCGGATGTTCTCTCCCTGGCATCTTCGGTATTACCTTAAACTTCCATGGTAAATTAAATAGGCAATATATAGATGATGACCAAGTCTTTTGCAATCTTGAAACTTTTTTTACAGTACCCCTGAACGTTTTATCTGACCTTGTTTTGTCTATTTCCATTCCTTGATCTTGTATACACACTAAATATCTGTTAATAGAACTTGTGTCATTTCCATCACCTCCTGGCTTGTACGAACAAGACGCCAATGGCTCACGTTCATCTCCATTATCCGGTTTGTTTAATTTCCTCTTTTCCGTTTCACCCTTAAGCTTCGCCTTCACCACATCGAGACTGACACTTTCGATTGGCATATTTTCTAGTAGCTTCACCGTGGCTTCATACGATTTCGGCAGACCCTTTAAGACACAGCCTACTGCGTCCTCATCTTTAATCACTGCTCCTGTTGCTTTCAAGTTCTGCATTAATTCATCAAACCTTGCAATAAACTCATCCAAATCCTCATTTTCCCGCATTTTTAATGACATTAACTTTTTCTTAAAAAATACTTCTACATCCAGCCCTTCTTTTTCATATATTATTTCCAAGTTTCTCCACATTTGATAAGCTGTATCTTCATCTCTGACAAATTTAAGTTGACTATCACTTATGCATTGAACTATAATTAATTTAACTTTGTTATCCCTTTTCCGGGCCTCATATCTCTTGTTGGCATCATCATAATCCGAATCTCTATACTTCTTTTCAATCATCCCATGTAGTTGTTCTTTTATTAAAAGAGTCCACACTCTAAATTTCCATGTGTCATAGTTCTCTCCATGCAATGGTTCAATATTATATTTAGTCCTCCAACATTTACTCATTGTTCTTTTCGGATTGTTTCCTTAATTAATTCCAGGGCACCGGCTGTTAATTATTCAACACTGTATTTCGTTTTGTTACAGAATTTATTACAGGTATTTATTACAGAGTTTTAGGAGCAACACAATACACAGCTCCGATACTTTTCATTTATAGCCTACTGTGACAGGATTTTATAACTCCTTAGCGATGAATGTCCCTATCGTTATCTATCGATATCTATGATTATCGCAAAAGGTTTTTCTTTAACCCTTTGCACTCCGCTGTCCCCTCTCAGAGGACATCGTAGTTCTAACATATCACTCGGATGTCCCCTCAGAGGGGACATTAAAGTTTATTAGTGATACCGAGGAATCAACTTATACCAGCACCACCTTTTGCGAAATACATGTTTCTCCAAAATTTTCTGTTGAAATGGCACAAGATATCAAATCAAAATATGGTACAATTACTAAGATATATAAATAAAATATCGGCCGGCTTTACGTCGCAAGAGAACGTGAGACGTGCACTCGCGACGTTCCGAGCCCTTATCTGCGCCACGTGAAAAGAGCGATAAGGATCGTTCGTAGAAGAAAGGTTGATATGCGACAGTGACTCACACTGTGTAATGAAAAAAACTCAGAAGAAATAAATAATCGAACACCAATGACACACTACAAGTTTGTCAAGACTCTTATAGACCAGTCGAGAGGTGATTTTCGGGAATCAAGAACACGTCCATTCACATCTTCAGCGGACAACACAAGACTAGACAAGGTAGATAAAATGTCTATATCAGACTAGACAGAAATTATAAAAATTATTTTTTTGGGTTTCTATGCGTAAATAACACGTAGTTTCGAAGCCCGCGATCCAGCTGTCAATCCGCTCTCTAGTACTGTGAGCAGCTGTGAGGCTGTGAGTTGCTGACAGCTGATAATAGTTTAGGCATTCGCCGGCGGACGGTACGCCAATCGAGATTCGAGAACCCACTGCTGAACGACATCACAGCCAATCACAGCGGTGGATCTCGATTGGCATGCCGCCCATCGGCGAATGCCTAAACTATTGTCAGGAAGTAGAGACACGATTGACTGGGATTGACAGCTGGATCGCAGGCAATCGCAGGCTCGGAAACTATGCCTTATTTACGCATAGAAACCCCAAAAATGGTGTTTACAGAGTATTTAAATGATTTGAAATTACAATGTAAGGATAATGCAATTTTATATTTTTCGTTATAATTAACTATCATCGTATATAATAAAAGTACTATGCTAAAAATTAATTCCATCAATACGGTTCTTTCTTTTATTATATGTCGGTGTAAGTCGGACAACTGCCAAAATACAAGCAGAGCACATACTTGAAAAGCTAAATCGATAGTTTCTTTATATGCTACTAATTGTTTTATCGGTATATGAATTATTTACTCTTCCTTTTATGCTCTGTTAGAGATTGTAGTCATCAAATTATTGTGTACTTTTTCACGATTTCACATTAGTGTTATTGGTTTTGTTGGGCAGATATTTGTCTCTACTGCATCTATTAATCTATACAATTTGATTCAAATCTACATAGTGACACAGAGATTGTACGATATATAGGCAAACGTAAGTTTTTCGTGACTACGTATAAGCACAGAGTTACAATTCTTACCATTCAACGCGTTACATAAACTCATGCAAAGGTATTGTTGCTTATTTAATTAATTCTGTGGGTCTGGTTGTTAATTATTCAATGCTGCATTTCGTTTTGTTAATAAAATTATATTTGGATATTTATCACAAAATTTTAGGAGCGGCACAATACACAGCTCCGATACTTTTTATTTATATTGTCGTTGACAACCCATTTGTTCAACAATAAAACATCATCAGCCAGTTCTTTGTTCATACTTTACTCAATTCATTCCTCTATAACCACACCTCATGTTTATCAGTCTTTATAAAACATTACTGCCAACACCCTCTCTTAATGCTTTCTTCCTCATTTACAGTTTTGTCTTATTTTACATATACTTAACTCAACTACTTACATACTTATGCTCATACATTTATATCTCATCGTACACCGGTTCATCAGCAGTAACATAAACCTCAAGTGTAATAGAGTCATCTTTAATGAATCCTTTATCAGGATCTATAACATCTTTCCATAACATAAACTGACTATATCCCCAGTCACATTCTTCATTAGAAAAAGTGTGCGGAATGTTTCTGGTAAAAGGTTTTCCATGTGATTTACAGGAAAGGAGACGTAATTCTGCAGTAGCGTGGCATCTCCATGGAGGTGATTTACATTCACAGTTACATTCTAAAAAGAATCCAAGCGAGCACAGACGTAGTTGCCTTCGTCTTCGATCTGATCTCCGCATTACCTTAATCTTCCATGGTAAATTACGTACGTAATATGCAGGTGATAACTGTGGCTCTTTCATTTTTGAAACATTTTCTACAGTATAACGGAATGTAGCCTCTGCCCTTGCTTTATCTTCTTCTATTTCTTGATCTTGTATACATGCTAAATCTGGTTCTCCGTGAATAGAACTTGTATCACTTATGTCATTTCCATCACCTCCTGACTTATTCGAACAAGACGCCAATCGCTTGCATTCAGCTCCATTATCCGGTTTGTTTAATTTCCTCTTTTCCGTTTCATCCTTGAGCTTCGCCTTCGCCACATCGAGACTCAAACTTTCGATTGGCATATTTTCTAGTATCCTCACCACGGTTTTATAAGATTTCGGCAAAGCCAGTAACAAATTGCATACTGCGTCATCATCTTTAATCACTGCTCCTGTTGCTTTCAACTTCTGCATTAATTCATCAAACCTTGCAATAAACTCATCCAAATCCTCATTTTCTCGCATTTTTAATGACATTAACTTTTTCTTACAAAATAATTGTTCAGCCAGCCCTTTCTTTTCGTATATTGTTTCCAAGTTTCTCCACATTTGATAAGCTGTATCTTCATCTCTGACAAATTCAAGTTGACTGTCACTTATGCATTGAACTATAATTAATTTACCTTTATTATCCTTTTTCCTGGCCTCATCTCTCTTGTTGGCATCATCATAATCCGAATCTCTATACTCCTTTTGAATCATCTCATCTAGTTCTTGTTCCATTAAAAGAGTCCTTACTCTAAACTTCCATGCGTCATAGTTCTTTCCATTCAGTGGTTCAATATTAAATGTATTCTTCCAAAATTCACCCATCTTACGCAATGTTCCGTTTCGTGTTGTTTACTTAATTAATTCCGTGGCAGCGGCTGTCAATTATTCAACAGTATGTGTCGTTTTGTTACAGATATTTAGTACAGAATTTCATTTATATCGTCTTTGACAACTTATTTGTTCAAGGGGCAACGGTACTCCACGGTGCTCCAGGATACTCAAACTGACTCAATCCTGCTCAATCCTATATAGTTTAGTCGCGAGGCTACTCGAGAACTGTCGAGAACCATCGAGAACTGTCCTAAACAAAGGCCTCGGGCGTTCAATGGAAAAACCGGAGGCCTGCCGCTGCCGGGTAACTTCTTGCGAACTGTTACGAACCTTTTCCCGCGTGTTTCCAAAGCACTGAGGAGGAGAGATGTGCAAAGAGGGTCAGCACATAGGCATCTAGGGACTCCGGCCTTCTGGCGAGACGGGCGCGGGATAATTGCAGTGTTCTGTTTGACCGACCGGATACTTATATATTTTATCACCGAGGAGAGTATGTAAAGAGCATATATGTAATACTCCTATATTGCTAGCCACGTATATTTCCTATAAGCGGGAACGGCGCCGAGAAAGTGAAACAGAACATCGTACTTTCGAACATATGCGCATGCGTTAGCAGCTCCATAGAACGCACGCATGCGCATTTGCGCCAAAGTACGAAGTGAGAGCATAGTATAACTATGGTGAGAGTGAGAGGTTGATATCAGTTGATATACAGGGTGTTTGACATAAGATGTCCAATCCGAAAGTTGGAGATAGATTGGGTAAAACCGAGAAGAAAAGTCATATACCATAATGCAAAATTCGCAATAGTTATCGAGATATTAATAAAAACGCGTGAGCCAATGAGTGGAGTCGGTGAACGGTGATCGACAAGAGACGCGCTTGCCTCTTGTCCATCGCCGTTCACCGACTCCGCGGACTCCGCTCATTGGCTCACGCGTTTTTATTAATATCTCGATAACTATTGCGAATTTTGCATTATGGTATATGACTTTTCTTCTCGGTTTTACCCAATCTATCACCAACTTTCGGGTTGGACATCTTATGTCAAACACCCTGTATATGTCTGCATCGTGGTGTTTGCGTCGCCTTTTCAGTCTCATTAGCAATATATGTAGTAGTATTACCATATATGCACATATATGTAATACTCCTATATTGCTAGCCACGTATATTTCCTATAAGAGTTACAATTCTTACCATTCAACGCGTGTATATAAACTCATGCAAAGGTATTGTTGCTTATTTAATTAATGCTGTGGGTCTGGTTGTTAATTATTCAACGCTGCATTTCATTTTGTTAATAAAATTATATTTGGTTATTTATCGCAAAATTTTAGGAGCGGCACAATACACAGCTCCGATACTTTTTATTTATATCGTTGTTGACAACTTATTTGTTCAAGGGGCAACTGTACTCCACGGTACTGGTATTAGTCTTTAGAAAACATTACTGCCAACACCCTCTCTTAATGCTTTCTTCCTCATTTAAAGTTTTGTCTTATTCTATTTTACATATACTTAACTCAACTACTTACATACTTATGCTCATACACTTATATCTCATCGTACACCGGTTCATCAGCAGTAACATAAACCTCAAGTGTAATAGAGTCATCTTTAATGAATCCTTTATCAGGATCTATAACATCTTTCCATAACATAAACTGACTATATCCCCAGTCATATTCTTCATTAGAAAAAGTGTGCGGAATGTTTCTGGTAAAAGGTTTTCCATGTGATTTACAGGAAAGGAGACGTAATTCTGCAGTAGCGTGGCATCTCCATGGAGGTGATTTACATTCACAGTTACATTCTAAAAAGAATCCAAGCGAGCCCAGATGTTGTCCCATTGGCAGTTGATTTGATTTCTGCATTACCTTAATCTTCCATGGTAAATTACGTACGTAATATGCAGGTGATAACTGAGGCTCTTTCATTCTTGAAACGTTTTCTACAGTATAACGGAATGTAGCCTCTGCCCTTGCTTTATCTTCTTCTATTTCTTGATCTTGTATACATGCTAAATCTGGTTCTCCGTGAATAGAACTTGTATCACTTATGTCACTTCCATCACCTCCTGACTTGTTCGAACAAGACGCCAATGGCTTGCATTCATCTCCATTATCTGGTTTGTTTAATTTCCTCTTTTCTGTTTCATCCTTGAGCTTCGCCTTCGCCACATCGAGACTCAAACTTTCGATTGGCATATTTTCTAGTATCCTCACCACGGTTTTATAAGATTTCGGCAGAGCCAGTAACAAATTGCATACTGCGTCATCATCTTTAATCACTGCTCCTGTTGCTTCCAACTTCTGCATTAATTCATCAAACCTTGCAATAAACTCATCCAAATCCTCATTTTCTCGCATTTTTAATGACATTAACTTTTTCTTACAAAATAATTGTTCAGCCAGCCCTTTCTTTTCGTATATTGTTTCCAAGTTTCTCCACATTTGATAAGCTGTATCTTCATCTCTGACAAATTCAAGTTGACTGTCACTTATGCATTGAACTATAATTAATTTACCTTTATTATCCTTTTTCCTGGCCTCATCTCTCTTGTTGGCATCATCATAATCCGAATCTCTATACTCCTTTTGAATCATCTCATCTAGTTCTTGTTCCATTAAAAGAGTCCTTACTCTAAACTTCCATGCGTCATAGTTCTTTCCATTCAGTGGTTCAATATTAAATGTATTCTTCCAAAATTCACCCATCTTACGCAATGTTCCGTTTCGTGTTGTTTACTTAATTAATTCCGTGGCAGCGGCTGTCAATTATTCAACAGTATGTGTCGTTTTGTTACAGATATTTAGTACAGAATTTCATTTATATCGTCTTTGACAACTTATTTGTTCAAGGGGCAACGGTACTCCACGGTGCACCAGGATACTCAAACTGACTCAATCCTGCTCAATCCTATATAGTTTAGTCGCGAGGCTACTCGAGAACTGTCGAGAACCATCGAGAACTGTCCTAAACAAAGGCCTCGGGCGTTCAATGGAAAAACCGTAGGCCTGCCGGGTAACTTGATGATGATGATGCGTGGGGGTTTGTTGGACTTTGGTCTGAGCCTGGTCACAGTATAGAGAGAACCAGTAGGGACACTCTGTGTCGGCACCTTTGATGTTGGGATATTGCGCGTTCGTGACCTTCGGCCATTTTGGAATTAGTGCACTGCGGGCCATTCGAATTATGATGCAGATAGTCTAATACTTGATAATGCTACAAACAAGTTATTTTGCAGATTTATACTTTTCAATCTAAATGCCAAAATGTTATTCACATGTTAATAGTTTCAATTAACTAAATCAATACTAAAACATGTGTATAAACGATAAATATCACAATGCATAAATTGTCAAATATAAGCTGAGTCTGTAGTCTGAACAGAATAAGCTGTACTCTGTTGGGTACATAAATACATTTGTAATAACTTTATTTTATAATATAATTACAAATTTGAATACATGAACATTATAAAGAATGTGTAAGATCTTATCAAACAATTTTGTATACCATGCATCGCATCATTACTCTCGTACAATTTGTTTTTATGTATTCAGCAAAAAGAAATATTGGTATATAGAGAATGTAGTCCTTCAAATCCTATTCACAATAATGTCCCCAAAATTACAAAAGTGTTATACATATACGTATTATTATTTTAAGAGGCAGAAAATGAAAATTATGTCTTACACACCACTTACAGGTTACATCTTATAGGTTAGACTGATGCATAGGATAACAATTTTAAGCAGGCAAGTGAAATCTTTCCAGTAGTCGTCCTGTTTCACATTGTTTAAATCATTATGTTTGACCGTGTCATGTGGCAATGCCAGTATTTCTGAAACAATGATAAATTATGAATAAATCTTGATGTCTAACTTTGAAATTAACAAAATTATAGAAATCTTGTATATACTTATCTTGTATATGAAGTGACGAGGGAACATCATAAGTGGTCTTTATTATAATCTGCAAAATATCCCAGTTGTTATCTACCTGAAAAAATATGTTTATTTAAGTTACATGATAAACGTGTTTATTTCAATAGGAGCATAATATAAATAACTCTACTTCTGGTAGGTCCAATTACCAGTATATTATCAAAAATGTTTACTTACTGACCAATTTTGCCTGCTTGTACCATCTTGTATCAACGCTCCTCTTTCTTTATTCTTTCAAATAAGCCGGGTCAGGTATACGCCGCGCAGGCGCAGGTAGATTTACGCAGGACGCGTGACGTCACGTCTCACTGACACAAATATCTGACGTGACCCTATTATCACTCATACGCATGGAGAAGCGCGCGTGAATCCTTGGCCGCCATTTTGAGATTAGTGCACTTCGCACATGCGCACAAAAGATAATACTTCGAAAAACGTCGGAGTGTCCCTACTGGTTCTCTCTATACTGTGGCCTGGTCCACGCTGGTCCACGCCGGACGCCGGGTAACTTCTTGCGAACCTTTTCGCGCGTGTTTCCAAAGCACCGAGGAGAGATGTGTAAGAGGGTCAGCGCATAGGCATGCATCAGCATCAATCAGCATGCATCTAGGGACTCCGGCCTTCGGGCGAGAAGGGCGCGGGCATAATTGCAGTGTTCTGTTTGACCGACCGGATACTTATACAGGGTGAGTTTTAATGGATGGACCAACCATTTACCATCGGAGTGAGTTACCGACTCACCTCTATAGTAATACTAACAGACTGCAATCTGTAACTCACTCCGATGGTAAATGGTTGGTCCATCCATTAAAACTCACCCTGTATATTTTGTCACCGAAGAGAAATATGTAAAGAGCATATATGTAATACAGTAAGACCTGTTTTTATGAGGTCCTTTTTTGTGCGGTTTTTTTTATGCGATATTTTATGTGCGATTTTTCCATTTACCGCATAAAAAAAGTTTTTTTTAAATGTGTTGCAAACGAAAACCTGATGAATTTACGCGATATTTTTTTTGTTTGCGATTTCGTTTATGCGGTCCCTATCCTCCGCACAAAAACAGGTT
This sequence comes from Tiphia femorata, assembly GCA_944319695.1. Lineage (NCBI taxonomy): Eukaryota > Metazoa > Arthropoda > Insecta > Hymenoptera > Tiphiidae > Tiphia > Tiphia femorata. The sequence continues at coordinate 9,581,849 of OX090899.1, forward strand.
TTACTGTCCTCCTATATTGCTAGCCACGTATATTTCCTATAAGCGGGAGCGGGCGGCGCCGAGAAAGTGAAACAGAACATCGTACGTTTGAACCAGTTCGAACATATGCGCTCCACAGAACGCACGCATGCGCAGTTGCGCCAAAGTACGAAGTGAGAGGATAGATAACTATGGTGAGAGTGAGAGGTTGATATATGTCTGCACCGTGGTGTTTGCGTCGCCTGTTCAGTCCATTAGCGATAAAGTAGTATTACATATATGCCAGGCCTCGATACGGTTCCGTAGTTCATTATTCGTACTTCACTGCTTCATTCCTCATGCATACCGGCCCTTAGAAAACATTACTGCCAACATGTATGTACGCCACATTTGACTTGCACATGTACATGTATACTTTTGTCTAATTTTTAGATACTTCGGTGTATTGAGATTTGAGTGATGTCGGACGACAAAAAGTTGCCAGATCAGGCCACTGAAGATCCAGAATTAAACGACTTGTTGGACAGTGAGTAAACGTATACGTTTCTTTACGTATTCTGAAAGCAATTATTCATACGCCCATCTCCTAACCTTAGCTTCAACAAAATCGCACGACAGTTCCAATATTCTTGCGAGTAAGGACAGTTTTAGTATAAGGACAACACGGGAAGATAAAATTTAAAGAGAAAGTAACTTTAGCTGAAAATCTTTCTTTTTAGAGATTACATAACTACTACTGTGTTAATAGGAAATCATTCTGTAGACATTGTCGGATAGCATCTTATCCCGCAAGAATGTTTTACGATAATGTTTCAATTTAATTATTGCATATTTCTATTGGTAGGTGCCTTAGAAGATTTTAACAAAGTGAACACAACCGAGCCACAAAATGATACGAAAGCAAAACCATCTAACTTTATGCCAGTCTCATCGGAAGTGTCATCGGACGACGATTCGTTGACACAAGACTACATCAAAGAAGCAATCAACGAGTTTGACAAGAAGCTACAAAATTTGGTGAAAAATGGTAATGGCTTCCGAAAGATCCACATGCGTTATTACTATTTGATTTTCTAATTAGGACCAGACAGCGATTTAGCTTCATCGCTTCAAACTGTGGCTGACTCGCTAGCCAGCGCAGTAAAATCTAAGGAAAATACGCTTACGGATCATACAGGCGCAGATTTTCAGTCTGCCGTAGCTCAAGCGATGGCAAACTTTTCTGTCATGTCCGAAAATTTACAGGTAACAACGACATAATCCATTGTACGAAGTATAAATATATTTGAGCGGATTTTCAGACTGGAGATTTGTCTTCAATGGTTAGCCAAATGTCATTAGACGATCAGCCGGGCGATATTTTCTTACCATTCATGCGGGGCATGATGAAATCTTTATTATCGAAAGATATCTTGTATCCCTCCTTAAAGGAGTTAATGGATAAATATCCAGGCTGGCTAGAGGAAAAGAAAGCAACATTACCTCCCGCTGACCTACAACGATTTAGTAAACAATTAGTTTTAATAGAGAAGGTTAGTAACTGTCGCGAATTTCAAATAAAATGTGTAACAAAGAGCGCATCGAACTACTTTGCAGATTTGTCACGAACTCGAGGAAGAAAAGGAAGATGATTTCGAAGAAATTAAAAATAAACGTTTTGACCTAATCACATCGCTGATGCAAGAAATGCATAATTGTGGTCAACCTCCAGAAGACCTTCTCGGAGAACAGCCAGCAGCTTTTCAATTAGATCCTGACGGCAATCCTGTCATACCAACGTTACCACCAGGCATGGATGCTCAGAGTTGCTGCCTCATGTAATTGAAGTTACAGTGTTTCAGTCACTTCAAATTAGATGTATTATTTTTAACTTGGTATTGTAAGACGGAAGTGTATAGACTTTACTGTAGAAATTCGGGGCCGTACTAACAGACTTCAAGGTTAAAGGATGCCTACAATCGAGAAGATAATTGCTCATAGCCAATTTCGTTTAGGCAAAATCGTGTAGATATGGAAATACTTATATACCTTTGATCATAAATCATAAGTGATGCATTTTTTGTATCGGTTGTACACAATAATAACTATATCCTTGATTAAATGCTTGAAAAAGTCAATTTATGTAATGATCACTTATCTCTATATATATATATTTGTTGTTATTTATCTTCGCAGGACTTCTTGGCAACTGTGACTATTACAAAATAAAACAATATCTTTATTCTTTTCTACGGTATTTAATTACGTTAATTTGAAAACGTGACACATTATAGATTGTACACATTTTTGTATTATATACAATACAATTTGATTTGTTGATCTTATGTTAAGAATATTTACAAGGATACAGTTAACTGCCAACGATGCATAAAAGTTTTTATACAGCTTTATTTGATATATACTGAACATAATATTTAAAAAATGGGAATGTTACTAATGTGTGCCTCCTTGTTTGTTATTGTCAAGGACGGTCAATATTGATTTAAATTACGTTGTTGGATATTATTTAAGGCTACTTGAGTAAGTATAAAAAAAATTACACTCAAGTATGTCCAATAAATCTATATTTAATAAATATGTGAAACAAGTTATTCTACATATTTGTAGTATTAATTTGTAGTACATCTTGCTGAATAATTACCGATAAGGACGCGGTATTTACACTAACTCACCACTGAAAAATAGGTGTAACAGTTTTTTTGCAGTTTATAGTCTAATAACAGGTTATCATTAACAACTATATTTTCTTCCATGAAGCACAAAAATCTGACGAGAATAATAATACAGATGTACTCTGCAACCTACATTCCATTTAATATTGTACGATATTTGTTATAGCTAGGAAATGATTATGTCCCTCAAATAACATTTATGCTGAGGAGAGAGCTGCAACACCTGGTAATACTTTTCCTTCCAGAAGTTCCAAACTTGCACCACCTCCTGTACTCACATGGCTCACCTTATCCTCAGTCTTCCATTTTGCTGCACAGGTTGCAGTATCACCACCGCCTATTATAGTAATAGTACCCTTGCTTGTAGCTTCTACGACATTGTCCATTAAGCTTTTTGTACCCTGACTAAAATTGGCAAATTCAAATACTCCCGGTGGTCCATTCCAAACGATGACTTTTGCTCTTTTAACAGGTTCTATGAATTACAATGTATTATGCATTTAAACTAGTTATCAATTTGACTTTCATCACTAGAACATACCTGCAAATAATTCTCTAGATTTTGGACCAATGTCAAGGCCTAACCAGCCATCGGGTATACCAGAAGCTAAATCTGCAGCACCTACTGTCGCATTCTCATTAAATTTATCAGCAGTAACAAAATCTACTGGTAAATGTATTTGAACATTATTCTTCTTAGCCTTTTCCAATAAATCGTTAACAATTTTGGCACCTTCTTCGTCAAATAATGAACTTCCAATCTGAATGACAAGGAAAATAGATACAAAGTACGTAAAATTTACGAGACAGAAATTAGTCACCCTATTAAGATGCACGTACCTTAACATCCTTGGATACTTTTAAGAATGTAAATGCCATTCCTCCTCCTATAATCATTTCATTTACTTTGTCCAGTAAATTATTAATTAACTGAATCTTATCGGAAATCTTTGCTCCTCCAAGAATAGCTAGGAAAGGTTTTTCTGGACTTTCCAATGCTTTTGCAAAATACTCCAATTCTTTCTTCAATAGAAAACCACTAGCTCTGATATTGAAACCATCGCCCATCATGGAACTATGGGCACGGTGAGCAGTACCGAATGCATCATTGACATATACGTCTCCTAGTTTCCTCAATGATTCACGGAATTGCGTAACTTTATCTTTATCCGCTTTAACCTGTGATAAAAAGTATATTCATACCATGCGATACCATTATTAGTCGTCTACGTATTTTACGTACATCTCTTCTTTTGGACAATATAAACTAAATGAAGTATTAGGCGCATCTTCAGTAGAAATATATACCTTGCTTCCATCTTCGCCAACGCCCTTTCCTTCTTCTTCTATATGAAATCTTAAATTTTCCAGCAATATTACAGATCCCGGTGCTGGCTCTTTACAAGCGGCCTCGACATTAGGGCCGACGCAATCATCCAAAAATGTAATATCCCTTCCAAGAAGAGTTTTCAATTCATCTGCGACAGGTTTCAAGGTATACTTCATATCTTTCTTCCCATCTGGACGGCCCAAATGGGACATCAAAACAACGGACATAGCTTTCTTCTCGAGTACATATTTCACCGTGTCTAATGCAGCGACGATTCTTTGATTGTTTGTTATCTTGCCATCTTTTAAGGGCACATTGAAATCTACCCTGTGACGTAATGACATGTAAGGTTATTAACAGAAACATTCATTCGACATTTACAGGAACAGTTGTTACACAAAACGGAGAAAAGGTGTCAGGCGCGATCAATGACGAAATCAGTGATCAATTGTATCAAAGTATGAAGATCACTTTCAAAGAGTGAAATACTTTTTTATTAATTAAGAGTAGTATAATACCGTATTAGGACCCTCTTATTCGCAAGGTCCACTTTGTCAACGCTCAGCTTATTCAGTGCCATTGAACCGCTACAAGAACTCTTTGCACGTACGATAATATCTGTCAAATTGTAGGGTGTCTCGTTGATACGATACGAAGCGAAGTATGCTGTTCTCAAATCTCTCGTACCACACCGGATGAATTTGGCAAAGTCAAAGAAAGGTCGACGAAGGCAGCGACATCCTGTAGGTATGCATACACCGAACATTCCTTTCCAAAGTTTTCAAAGGTAAAGTGACCAAGATGAATTATCTCGCGTAGTCGTGAATATCATGATGTCGACTACAAATAAAGTGACACAATTGAATTGCATTTCTAGAAGTAAAGTAATTTATAAGGTTAGCCGGTAATCGCGGATACGCCGTTGGTGCTACCGGTTATTTTAGGTACTAAACGTTTAAATCAAATATCGCGAGTGTGATTGTATACAGTTTAAAAAACTACAATGAAGTATCGTGTAAAGAATGATGATTAGAATTTATCATTAATAGACAATTTGACTGTTTCTTTATCGGAGAATACTGCATAATCCGATCTAACGACCGAGTGATATGTAATAAATATGTGACATTGTAAAAAGGATAACTAAATGTAATATTCTTTCGTATATTTTCACTGCTCTACGTTACGCAAGCCACTTGACTACTGCATTCGTATATTTCCCTTTTACTAGCAGGGTTTGACAATTTTTCTGCACTTATTTTAGTTGTCCCGAGTCACCTACAAAATCGTTCGATTTTTTTAGTAATAACGAAACTGAGGCTAGAAAAATTCTTTTGTAAGTTTTATTATATCTATTCCGTTTAGAATCAATAACTCTTTAATACTTATAGTGCAAGAGAAATCTCAAAAAATCCTTATACTCGAGTTACACCGAATTACAAATAATTCTCTGTAAAACGGCATTTTTAACACCGACGACGAGATTTTTCATTACAAATTCATATTTGACTTTATTACAGATTCGTAGAGCTAAGTTTCAACGCGCGCTCTGTAATCTTAAATTGTTCAATTGCCAACAGACGACAACATAATTCAAATATCGAAGAAGTGTCTTTCGTCGTAAATCACTCTGTCTCAAGTGATTCGATTTACGGCACAGAGTTCCTAAACAAAGCTTCAAAAAGGTAAATCAGCCCTAGCTAACAATAAGTCAGTTCCGGACTATGCTCCACACTTAGTATTCGATCAACGTCTGGTATCGTGGTATTCCGCCTGACCGAGGCTATTCTCGAACCTGGCCCAGTGGCACGGTCGTACGTACGCTCATCTGGCTCGAAAGATGCCAGAAAATCGAGATTTGCGAACCAGGCGTGCATTTTGGGCGCTCCATGCATACATGAGACAGCAAGATTTTCCGTAGAACCAACGTCTCCGTATCTCCTTCCAATCTACAAGAAAAAACAAGTTTACTTATGAGAAGGATGCTATTGACATTGAACGACTCTTCTAAATTCTAAACCCTACAATACCAAATTGACAATCATTCTTTAAAAAAATAAACCATCTGTACTTTCAACATTAATCGAAGAAAATCGTCACGTGACTCTTCGATACGTTCAAAGATCACCTGTAATAACAATAAAATCTCATTAGCTCAAGGACCCATCCGAGGTTAGCTTTCTAACCGTGAACGCGCGTACTCCGAAGGTAAGAAACTACCTAGGATCGAACACTATCGCGGGGACCGAATTTCTGGCCACGGCAAACGGATCGCTAGAAATGTCTTGAGCGGTCCGATCTAGACTGACCTTGCCGGCAAATGGTGCTCCACGCATTAATGAAAGAGAGATAGAGAGTGAGAGAATGTGAATGGCCATCAATGCAAATTGATGAGGCCAAGGGAGCGCGAAAGGAGGTCTGCCCAGTGAGAAATGAAACTTCGAATTGATATCAAATCGATACCATCAATCAGAGGCGGCGCCAAGGGTGGGCCTGGGTGGGCCCTGGTCCACCTAAAAATACGCTGGCCCATCCTTTGGCCCATTTTAAAATTTGAGAAAATTTTAACATAATTATTCTGTCTGAGTTTCCAGCTTTTTTTATATGAAGCTATTGTTATAATTAACATTCTACAATTAATATTAGAAGAAAAAACCAAAAAAGGAGGTACAAGTTCGACCGTAGAGGTAAATATGGTCTATGATCAAAATACATCGATGCACCTCCGCCTATACACCAATCAATTTTTAAATCTCAACTGCGTTTTGGGGTTTAATAAACTACCGACTTATATATTTCAAAGCAATATAACTCACATAGTTACAGGCCTCTCGTCGTCTTCCATACCGCTGGATAGAAAATTGCCACACAATTACTTTCCCAGTTATTGCTGATCACGTTCGTCATTTACTTCACGCCAACAAACAGCACTGACCGATTTTATTAATCTCCGCATGATGTGCAGCGCTATATCAAAAGAGATATCGGAATTTTAACCCTTATCGGACGCTAACTTTTTATACATGATTCTTACTTGGTTGCAATTGATTTCAGGAAACATGAGAAAGTTTATCAGTCATTTGTTATTTTTGTTTAATTGGAATACAGTGTAAGCTTACTTAGAAGCCTTCTTTTAATATAAAAACATCGGTACACCGATATCCGCCTTGTCACCTCCCACGTGACACACGACCACAGTGACAAAGCACTGTTGTCACGTGAGGGGTAACTTACGACCGTTAAGGGTTAAAATTGATTGATGTATAGAGGTGCATCGATGTATTTTGATGGTATTGATCCATTCGATATCTATTTTCGAAGTTTCATTTCTCATTGGGTCCTCCACGGTAGCAGACAACGAACCGCTTCGATCCGTGCAGGGGCCAAAGCCCGTTGATCGAATGCCAAATCGAATGTCAATGCACGCCTGACTCTGCATTAACGAAAAACGGGAGTGGTAAGAAGTGGAGAAGGTTTGCGCGCAACAGGCGTCCGCAGGGTCCACTCGGTGGGAATAACAACCTGTCGGACGTCAGTGGTGGGTGGTACTATATAGTCCTCACTATTTCCCCCCTCGACGATGGACCACCGACGTCTGCGGCGTCTGTTGCCGCAGCACGTTGCACGCTTGAACTCGTAAGCTATGTCAACCGAAAATAACCGTCAAACTTCATCGTAACGGTCGAACGCGTGGGCGGATCACGCAAGAGGCTGAGAGTATCGGCACTTCTCACGATGCACGGTTATTCACGAATATTTATCCGAGTGCCGCGCGCGCGTTCACCTGCGTCTAATATTAGCTTTAATACATCGGAATCAAAGTTCAGGGCAGGACGCGAGCGGAGCATGGCATATAGATAGAGTCGATAGAGCTACGCGCGTGTTTATACATGGAAGAGAGGTTTGGTGGAGGTGTTGGGAGGAAGTTGGACGATGTTCGAGGGAGAAAGGTGTCGAAAGGATCGCATTGGAAATGTGAGAATTAGGGGGTTCGTCTCAGGCACCTTATTGTTAGCGGAGGGGTACTTGATGTGGTTTGGCTCGGTCGGTAGAAGTTGGTAGGAGTTAAGAAGCCAACTGACTTCTCAAAGTTCTCTCTCTCTTTCTCTCTCTCTCTCTCTCTACCTCTGTCTCTCTCTCTCTCTTTCTTTCTCTTTCTCTCCTTTGAACAAACCACGGGCCAGAGTCAGTTTGTCGAGGAGCGCACGCGTTTATACATGGAGGAGAGATTAGATAGAGAAGTTGGGAGGAAGTTGGACGATGTTCGAGGGAGAAAGGTGTCAAAAGGATCGCATTGGAAATGTGAAAATTAAGGGGTTCATTTCAGGCGCCTTATTATTAGCGGAGGGGTACTTGACGATGTGGTTTGGCTCGGTCGGTAGGAGTTGGTAGGAGTTAAGAAGCCAACCGGCTTCTCAAAGTTCTCTCTCTCTCTTTCTTTGTCTTTCTCTCCTTTGAACAAACCACGGGTCAGAGTCGGTTTGTCTTAAAGCGCACGCGTTTATACATGGAGGAGAGATTAGATAGAGAAGTTGGGAGGAAGAAAAGTGTCGAAAGGATCGCATTGGAAATGTGAAAATTAAGGGGTTCATTTCAGACGCCTTATTGTTAGCGGAGGGGTACTTGACGATGTGGTTTGGCTCGATCGGTAGGAGTTGGTAGGAGTTAAGAATCCAACTGACTTCTCAAAGTTCTCTCTCTCTCTTTCTTTCTCTTTCTCTCCTTTGAACAAACCACGGGTCAGAGTCGGTTTGTCTTAAAGCGCACGCGTTTATAAATGGAGGAGAGATTAGATAGAGAAGTTGGGAAGAAGAAAAGTGTCGAAGGGATCGCATTGGAAATGTGAAAATTAAGGGGTTCATTTCAGACGCCTTATTATTAGCGGAGGGGTACTTGACGATGTGGTTTGGCTCGGTCGGTAGGAGTTGGTAGGAGTTAAGAAGCCAACTGACTTCTCAGAGTTCTCTCTCTCTCTCTCTTTCTTTGTCTTTCTCTCCTTTGAACAAACCACGGGTCAGAGTCGGTTTGTCTTAAAGCGCACGCGTTTATAAATGGAGGAGAGATTAGATAGAGAAGTTGGGAGGAAGAAAAGTGTCGAAGGGATCGCATTGGAAATGTGAAAATTAAGGGGTTCATTTCAGACGCCTTATTATTAGCGGAGGGGTACTTGACGATGTGGTTTGGCTCGGTCGGTAGGAGTTGGTAGGAGTTAAGAAGCCAACCGGCTTCTCAAAGTTCTCTCTCTCTCTCTCTCTCTCTCTCTCTTTCCTTTGATCGAACGAACCACGGGCCAGAGTCGGTTTGTCGAGAAGCGCGCGCGAAGAGTCTCGACGAACAAAGTCAGACGACGTCGCGCAACTATTCACTCTCCTCCCTCCACTCTCGGTGGTGAAAACGCGTCGCGGTATCTTTTAGCGCGCGGATATCGGAAAACTGCGGGCGTATAGTTATCGTAGTAACCGACCTGGCCGGGTCTCCTTCTATAAGCCGAAGCTCCACGCAGTTTCTTTCGAAGCACCGGCCATTCTCATAAGCTTTCGAGTTTCCACGGCACGGTGCTCGTCGCCCAGACTCTTGCCTACGAAGCCATGAAGTGGTACGTGCGAAGTGAACTCACGACACGCTGCTGTTACTCGAGATCGTCGGAATCGAACCGATAAAGAAGCGAACCGTATATTAGAAGAGTAGTTTTGTTCAGTGCGCGAAGTATACGCGCGAGTTTTCTCGCCTTTCTGGAATTCTTCTTCTTTTTTTTTCCCCACCACCACCAGCACAGTGCAAGAATAGTCGCTTTATTATGATTCTGGAGCGGTGGCGAGATTTAGACGCATGTTTATGCGATCGGAACGACGGAGGCCGTTCTTTTTTACTTCGCGCGCTCTTTCGAAGCACGTGGCGCAACGACGATGATTTTTCATTAAAATAATCGCGCTTCGCGGTGTATTCCGGCTTGCATCGAGCAGCTTTCAACGCATCGTTTGTCCAAATGTGACTGTTTGTGTTTCGTTAAAAATTCTGTTGCTTACTTCTCGCAGTCGTCGCGAGAAAATCGCTTCCTGCAATTTTCTTTTAATCCAGAGTGCAGCTAAATGTGCTTTTTTTTTTATTGCAACTCACTTATGACTCTGCGTGAATTATTAAACTAAAAATACGTGTACGTGTATACTTTTTTTTTTTATTACATACTTCTAATGCATTCCACGGACTTTTACCACCTCCACGTCACGTTAGGCTTAACTTCGTTAAAATTAACTTAATATTCTCTTAATCTTAATCCTGCTCTAATCCTAATCTCAGACAGGTACTACATTTGCATTGCATGCAAGCGTTTATTTTGCATTTAATTTGTGCTCATTTACACCTCTCGATTTATCTTCTCGTACGCAATACTTAAGATGATTTATTATTTTTTTTTTAATTAAAAATTCAAGTGATAAGGCAATAAGATGAAATATCATATTCACCAGAAGAAAACATTTTGCTACTGCTAATAAACCATTGGTTGATAATTAACAGTGAACATTCACCATCCTGGTGAACTCCTTAAAATTTTTTTTTTTTTCAAAGAAACAATGCGTGCGAAGATGTCGAAAAAAAATTCTTTGACGTAGAGAAAGATGCTGCTGATGCGGCGTATGATACACTGAGTGGGGCCGTTTAAAAATAGACGTTTAAACTTATATTATGCCCTCTAGTGAAGGGAGTCAGGAGTGTGAGCACACCAAAATTTCATAGGCTTAGGACCACTTACATAACGCCGTTTACATTTAAACATTGACCTGTACCCTGTAAACATTTAAGTCTCGCAGAATTAAAGGTCTACCGTTGATCGTCGAATCTTTCGTTGCATTTAAAAAAAAAAACTCGCATTTGTATTTACGCAAGCACGTCTCACGTCTCTCGAATTCCTATGTAAAACTATTTGGCAGATTTAAATATTATTATTATTATCACGCGAATTCCAATATTATTCTTGTGGCATGCGCGTGGGTCGAGACTGTGTGTAACGCGAACGATAAAGTACACTTAAGTCCAATAAGAATATATACGTTCCTCGACTGAACCAAATGCATGCTCCTTGCCGATTATTTTTTTCCGACGCAAGTTCACACGTCCACGAATACCACGGTAAATTAATTTTCAAGGTAAAAACGAGGATTATTTCGCAAGCAGCGCTGCACGCGCGAGAGCCACTTTCGATTTTCATTTCAACTACAAGTCTACTTTGCCTCCGATGAAACTTTGAGCATCAATTAAATAATTTGGTTGCCGAACAATGTTTACCTTGAGCATAACATTTATCCGAGATGCATATATGTATGCGAGTCACGCATGCTGTGACTAACAATAAACGTATTCCACTGTACACAATGTAGCCTATGATGAATACCTGATTTTGCGTGGGTGTGCAGCTTATGTACCTGCTCACTCTTCGCATAGCATATAAAGCGTGTTAATTGGCGCAACATTTTTCTCGAGCACGATATTATTCCCCTAGTTACTCAGCCACGAAGCGTATTTAAACACGTTCTTTTAAAATTCTCGCTCATATAAATATCAAAACTACACTCTCGAACCAACTTATATATAACTCCAGCTATATCTCAAATGTCGCAACTAACGTATCGAGGTTTAAGTTTCAAGATTGCCTGTTACGATTAAACGCATTCTTAGCAATAATCACAAGCCAACTTCAGTAAAACTCCGTTCACCGGGTAAGCTAAAGGAATGCCAACGCCAACTTATCGCATAGAAATAGAATACCGGTATTTTCAGATAGCGCATAGTTATTAACGAGATCGAAAAGTCGGCTTGGTTCAACGCTATTTCCACCGCGATTTTGTATACACCTATCTCGACCATGAGGCGTCTTCTTGTGTCCAGGACGAGCTGCAAGAAAAACCTCTAAATTAATTCAACAACATAATATACGAACAGTGAAATAGTTCAACTAGAAAAATCAATTTGAAACACAATTTGCGAAGGTCTCTCTCGTCACCCTTGGTAGAAACGGCGTTAAGCGTGCTGATTTAACATCGTGAAAACTTTTCGCTCTCGTGACTCGTAGCCACGGAAGGCTCGAACGAATCTCACAGTTTTCCAACGTGATACCAGCCGAACATAATGCACAGTCACGGAACGAAGTGCAAGGAGAGGAAAAAGGCGAAAAGTCGTGGGACACGGGATAGCAAGTGGCGAGTGTACGATGTGAGAAAGAGAGGGAGAATGGAAGAGGAGATTTATCGATCGAACCGCCTTACCGCTATCTCGCGGCGATTCCGCGCACTACGATTCCCGTGGTGCTAAATAGAAAAAAATGGCCGTTCCGTCGGTGTTTGACGGGACCACGTATGGCTCCCACGGGTTCGCAAACATTCTCGCGTTAAACGAGTGATCGAAACCTCGCGAATCTCGGGACCTACGATCAGTCCGTATGTAGTTACGCGTAATGTAACGAGGAAATACGGTATCGCGATAGTATTAGGTGCGGGAGAGACTCGTGGAAATTGCTCGTAGTCCGCGGTGGCTCTCCTCGTCGGAGCTCTAGCAGACGACATTGTTAGTAAAAATAAAATGTCATTATATTTGGATCGGCGGTACGCGTACGCGTGGGGGCTCGCGAGAAGGAGGAACTTATAGTGGAAACTTGTCGGAACGGTAACGAGACCCTCGTAATTCACAGTGACACGACAAGCACGTCTCGTGGAAGGAAATTAAAAGGATAAGTCGGTGGATCCTCAGCGCGAATGTTTCCACGATCAACGAGTGGCGAAGACAGAGGCCGAGTATAGGAAATTCTGTGACAACCGTGAAGAGTTCCGTGTTGAGGGGTAGAGACGGGTCAGAGAGGGTTGGTAAAGGAAGAGGGCACCCCTTTTATCCTAGCTGCACCCTTCACTTGCACGCAATCATGGCTGCCTAGCACAGGGCGCGTATTGACCAATTTTAATATCCGTGCCTCCTTTAGGTTAAAAGTGCCTCATGTGTGGGCCACGGGGCGTGTCAGTTGTTTCGCGTTAACAGCTGAGAAGGAGTCCGCAGATCTGCTCTACGTAATTCCACGGAGTTGGAGATATTTTAATTGCGCGTGGCACGCGACTACACACCATCCCCTACGTATGTCATGGCATCTGTGGTAAGGGGTTGGTTCCAATTTCCAGGCCCACGAATCATCCGGGAAACTTGCTGCTCAGGAATGTAGGGGACGAGAGCACGGATCAGAATAATAACATAACTATGACGAGCGAGGACTTGTTACAACCTGGCCATGTGGTCAAGGAGAGATGGAAAGTGGTAAGATTCTGGTACCAGTAATATCGATTGCCAACACTCTTTTGCCAGTTGTACTTCACTTTCATTGTTTATTTATTTCGACGTGGACGAGGTTAGTGTCACGGACAATCGCTCGTCCGTAGGTGGTTTTGAGTTATTTATGCGGCGGTGACGGGTGCAAACTTTTAAATTCTGCGCCGATAGAGATGGTTTTTTTTTTTTTGTATCGTCGTTGTGAATGTTGGATGGATGTGATCTTTCTGGTGAATCTTTCGTGTCCGTTTTAGGCGAAGAAAATAGGTGGTGGTGGATTCGGAGAGATTTACGAAGGCCTAGATTTAATGACTAAGGAACAAGTGGCGTTGAAAGTGGAGTCAGCTCGTCAGCCCAAGCAGGTTCTTAAGATGGAAGTAGCTGTTTTGAAGAAATTACAAGGTGCGGACAAGTATGAGACTACATTTATCTTGGTATTTAAGATGTCCTCGATGTCTTCGATACTGTTGTTAGGATATATTGTCGATAGTCTTCCGAGCTCCTCGGTTAATAGTCCTTCGGATTAATGGGACATTAGTATAGGTATATTACGTTCTGTGGAAATATAATAACTGTGTCGTCAACGTTGTAAACGAAAGTTTTATTTTAGGAAGGGAACACGTGTGTAGATTCATAGGTTGCGGGCGCAACGATCGATTCAATTACGTAGTAATGCAATTGCAAGGGAAGAATTTGGCTGAATTACGCAGGGCGCAGCCAAGAGGTGCTTTTTCATTATCTACCACTTTGCGACTTGGTTTCCAAATACTGAAAGCAATAGAAAGTATACATCAAGTAGGATTTCTTCATAGAGATATTAAACCAGTGAGTATATCATTATTTTGTATAACGCATTGAAATGTTCGTTTCTTTCAATTAGTCTTATTCGCATAAATACAGTGATTCTTCCTATTCTTTAAAGATTCTACGTATTCAAAATATATACTGTGCAAAACTTTGAGAAAGGTAAAAGCGCCTTCCTGTTATATTGGCTTTATATCACAAAGTTATATTCTCTTTCTCTAGAATATTTGTATTACATTATGTTGCTGTGTCCAATATGTGTGGTCTTATGTCCCTTATTTTAGAATCGCTATTATGTTCGCAGTCAAATTTTTCAATTGGACGTCATCCGTACAATGCCAGACTAGTATATATGTTAGATTTTGGTCTAGCTCGGCAATTCACAACAGGTACTGGCGAAGTTAGACCGCCCCGTGCTGCAGCAGGGTTCCGAGGAACTGTGCGGTATGCTTCTGTGAATGCACACAAAAACAAGGAGATGGGAAGACACGATGATTTATGGTCGCTATTTTATATGTTAGTTGAATTTGTGAATGGGCAATTACCATGGCGTAAAATAAAGGATAAAGAACAAGTAAGTTTGGAGATATTTATTTAATGATAGTGGATACATCGATTATATTATTATGTGTGTCAGTTCCACTACAAATTTGTAGAGATACCTTCAAGAGCACAATTTTTATATTATTATGTACACATTGTACAATGATACCGTATATGATATTTTATGTTCTCCAATGCGCAGGTAGGTCTTATGAAGGAGAAGTATGATCATCGGTTCCTATTGAAGCATCTGCCATCCGATCTCAGAGTTTTTCTAGAACATGTCCAGGTACAAATTTCTTCAATGATTGATAACATTTCAAATACATAAAGTAGATTCTGCATGTAGTTTTTTTGTAGTCTTACATCTTTGCCATACATATTTTCATATGTATGTATGATGCATGTGCTTCTCCAATAGAAAGTCAGGTTTTTTTTACATTACGATGCAATTATCTTATGTCACATTATAAATTTATGAATCAAGAATCTTGTTTCATGTTGTGAAAGTAACGCAAAAATATTCTGCAGAATTTAGGGTATGCTGATAAACCTGACTATGCCATGTTAGCGGGATTATTTGAACGATGCATGAAACGCAGAGGCGTGAAAATTAATGATCCTTATGATTGGGAAAGACCCTTGACGTCCAATGAGGGTTTGTCCACCACTAGATCGTTGCCTACTGTCACAATACCCCCTGCACTTACAACAGCTACTACTACTAATCAGCCACCTACAACACCAAATGTGGATACAAACAATCAAGAAAATGTTGAACCAGACAATAGAAAAGAGTTAGTTGTAAGTAATAAGTATATGATTTTTATAACACTGTATTTTTTATCTTGACTTCCGTAATATACAAGCGTAATATATTGTTTCTAGGCTCAATTGGACTTTGACAGCATATTAAGAAGAAACAGGCAACATGGTACGGAAGGTTCTCCAATACCATTTATGTCACCCATTAGCAATCATGGCCGGGACAAAAACTGCAATGCAACAATTCCTACTACAGATAACACACATCAACCGAGTGGTCAAGTTGCAGCAACCACTCCTGCGCAAGGTAAAAAATGTTAAATAGACGCGAAGGGTCCTGGGATAGTATAAATTAGCATATTGAGAGTACAATTATTATTTCTATGTTATAATAGCAATGTAGTGATCGCAATATGTAAAAAAAGCTATGCCTTACATGATCATAAAAGGCAAACTATAGTATATATTACTTCATTCTTTATATGTAGTGTACATGGAAAGCAATGAAGATTATTTATTACCTAGAATTTTGTCAAGCTCAGGTTCATTGTTTTAGAGACAAACCTATATTTTTTTAATGACACTCTATTATACGCTTAAAAAAAATCTTGTGTGGTACATTCTCTTAATCGACTGCATCTTGTAAAGATTTAAAGTATCTTTACATATTGAAGTCAGATACGAAATGTCTCGGACAAGAATTATCTTTTTGCGTAAAATAAGAGGCCATTAAAAAAATATAGGTTTGTATTTAAAAAAGCAAACGTGACCTTGAAGTAACCTTGGCAGCATTTGGTAAGACAAAAATAAAACATGTCGTACTATTTCTCCCTTGATAACAAACATTTTGTACTTACGGCATTTATTTTCAACTTAAACGAATCCTTTTTTATCTAATAAAATTTCCAAATACTTGTGCTTTGTAGGATCTCCAAAAAAGAGACGCGCTGTGTCAATGGCAGTTGAACCACAGACTCCTGCACCAACTATAGAAAAGCAATTAGATAATGAAGGAGATGCTTTAATGGCATCTGCTTGTTCTACCTCTGAAGTTCGACGCACGAAAGTAGTAGCAACCGCTGCCGCGCCTCTCCGAAAATCTGCAAGCGGTGCAACATTTGCACGTTTACGTGTAGCAACCGCACCAGAGGGAACACCTGGTGAACCACCAAGTCCTCGTGTACAAACCGAAGTGGATGCATCTTATTGTTCCTATGATGTCACTAATACAAAATATGTTGGAAATCACAGTCCTGTGCGTAAAATTCAAATCACACATAACACTAGAATCGCAATAATTGCCGTACGCTTGCTCAATTATTGTCCAAATCCATTGTGCTCTTTTACCGTTATATGAAAATATTTGTTCAAAATTAACTTTTCAGCAGGTAACTGAGCAGCGAGAACCATTACGCAGGGAACCGCGAAGAAGAACAGAGGGACGACAGCAAACAAGAAGTGGCCGTACTGCAATGCGAGATTGTTCCATTACTCAATTTGCACAAATAGACGACGATAACGTGTCTGCTCTACAGCAAGTAACAAAAGGTGGAGGTGGATTAACGCTAGCATCACAATGGAAATCACAATTCGATGATTCAGAAGAAACTGACAATGAGTGGAAAGGAGAAAACTTACAGAGTCCAGAGCATAAGGGTACAATTGTACCAACCATTGTGCCTCCGGTAAATATCATTCCTTCAATACCAAAGAAAACAAAATACATTTACGAATACATTTGTATTCAATTTATATGTAACTATGTAACTGACTAAATTAATTCGTCTTTTTGTATTTTATTACAACAAAATATGATATTTTAATACTTTAAGATTTTTTATATAGCCCACAGGTACCACCGAAACTGTTGCAACAGTACCTGCATTGCCAGACTCAAAACCTACCATCAGCCATTCAGGTGTATCAACTACGTCTCAACATCAAATAGCTACAATAGGATTATCGCGAATAAGTGAAGATTCTCCGCGACCAACAATTCCGCATCGGTGTTTGAACATTGCTGGTATTGAAAAATATCCGGAACTACAAGGAGCTCTACCACGTGCTTGGAGTGTACCAACATTAGCACCACACGTCCGCGCATATCTTGAAGCGCCCTTGGTAATATTTTAAAAACTATGCAAATAGTGGTCGATCGTTTAAATTATGTATATTTTTTACGGCAGGTTCAACAAGCTGCATTCGATGATCTGTTCTACGAAGTGGATGTAATGCGGAATATTGCCACACGTCATGATGAGCCAAGACAAAGTCCACCATTAAGAAGAGCAAGTGTACCCGCTGTAGCCTTTTCCCCGCCAAACACCATGCCAAGTACACCAGCTGGTGACGAAGAAGAACAAGCAGTAGCTGGAAGACTCGAGATTCGTGTAGTAGATGCCACTGGTGGTGCTACGGTTGTACAAACTAGTGCTGACAGAGAGCCGCTACAAAGTAAGTATGTAATGTAACTTACTCAACGTTTAATTAAAGCCACGTGTTAACACGACTAAATATTTCCAGAGAAACTAACAAATGGTACAGCAGGTAGTCCTGCAAGTCCTAATCCTGGCCCAGAGGAACCATCGATATATTATGATGCTACTGAAAATCGGGTGCCCGCCTCTGTTATTGCAATTAAGGAATCTGGTACAACCACTGCCTCGACTATTATACCAAACTTAGTTCCACTTCGTGAATATAAGGACAATAAAGAAAAGGAAACACCTTGTAGGACATTTAGTATACACAGTAAAATACCAATTCCAGTTAAGAGTCCTAGATGTTCGTTATCTGAATCAACTCCAGAGACAAATACTCCAAATACAAAAACTGGCACTGGAAGTGAAGTAGAAAAATTACCACCTCCAGCCGTAACAAAGGAAAGAGATACTAGTTAGTAAACTCTATTATGTAAAAGTTATGCAAAATATTCTACACGCACAATATTATACCAGTCTTTTTCATCAATTCACTCTTCATAATTCATACTTCATTGTATTCGGATGCATTAAGAAGTATAATTTTAAAACGTTTGTAGTGAGTGTAGTGTTATTTGTAATAACAATTTATCAAAAGAACTTATATTGTACACATTGGAAGAGACAGAAAACAAATTTGTTTTATTTTAAACAAATTACATTTCTTTCCATATGATAAAGTCTGTAAATTATATGTATCATCTAACTAACATCAGAAAATTTTAGCTATCAAAGGTAAACCCTTGACAGTTCACGTGGAGGCTCCAGCACTTCGACGATGTGCTACGTTACCTGATGCTCGTCCAATTATATCACCTTTAACCTCAGCCAGTTCAGCGGAAGATGAAAATTTGACTGGATGTACACCTGCTTTGCGGCGACGAAGGCAAAGCGAAAAATATGTAACAGATGCCAGTCAGCTTAATCTACGATTTCAAAGGCCGCAGCATAGGACAAGGCCAAATTCTGAAGTATTACCAAGGTTCTTTCGAAGGGGTGTGCCCTCTCATCTTTTAGGAGATGCAGCTAAACGAACTGAAGAAAGCAGTGACAATGATTCTGATAGCAGTGCTCCACCGAATGCTCAGCAGCCGCCGCCGCCACCTTCATCTCTACCACCGCATGTAGCAGAAAACAATGCAAGGTACGATCGATGTTGTTCACAAATTTACAAAGTTCGAGATTGTACTTGTTTCAAAAGTAATATGGAAAATATCAGTGAGTAATTTTAACAAATCTTCATACACTTTCCTTGTAATAATGAGTATTGCACATGGCATTGTTTTCTTTCGTACGTGCTTGAAAAAGTATAGATACAGAGGTGTGCAAGAATCTGCTTAACAGCCATGTGTAATGATTATTAAAATTTATTGATTTGATTATTTAAATCTTAGTAAATGCGTATGCATATGTAGATAAGAAATATAGTTTGCAAAATTAATATTGAATACTTAATTTCAGGTGTCGCAGATTTCGCCCAATACCAGATGCAACAGTAATTAGCAGAGAATCGTGAGACTTAGTGTTTTGAACTCACAAAAGTCTTTGCATTACAATCAACAAAGTTCTACCACAGCCAACTAGGAATGTGATACCTGTTTTTACTTGATATGCAAAGACATGAATACATGTGGACAGTTATTTTAATAACATGGTTCTATTCTAGCTACTAATTTTCTTATATGATTCTTTGAAGAATGACATTTTTTCATAACTGTTATAAATAATTACTTTGTTATAGTAGATTGAATACAACCATGGTCTTATTTTCAGTGTACATCCAGTGTTGTAGCATAGCAAAGTATGCTGAACAGGTTGCTTCAAATGTTATACCTTCTAGTCTATAGGTATGTTTGATATAATATTACTATATTCTGTAATATGTGTTATGTATATAACTCTATTATATTATACACAAAAGCAATCATATTACAATATTCAGTAGACTATGCTGATCTTGGATTCCACCCAGATATTGCAGGAATGCTCAGTGTTTTTTTGCACATTCTTGGGTATTAATGATTTACAGATTATAAATATAAAAATCATCTGCCTGATGAGATAATGCATTTAGCAATAGAAATTGACGGTAACTAAATAGCGAATACCTTCAAAATTACTTTTTTTCTCTTTAGTCCTATACACAGTTGCTGCATTATCTATGTCACACTTTAAGTAGTAGTTGTATTACAAATTCAAATATATATCATTGGTATCTGTGGGTACTGTGTGTGCACTGAAAATGACTCTAAAGCTTAATGTAACACAGATTAGTTGTATGTATTAAGAGGTATACCAGATCTAGTGTTGATCCAGATTTTATTGATCTGATATGGAGTGCTTCTATTGTGTATCACAATTTGCATTAATTACACTGATTTCAAATTAGGAAAGTATAAGGGAATTACCAAATTTATATTTAATAAACGCACTCTAAGAATTAGTACTCTTAATACAGCATATGACTCCACAAATGTATTGCTATGTAGAGGTTTTGCAAATTCATATTATTATGGTTTATGATTTAACCATGTGGAGAAGGACAAAGTCCATAAAGCTAAGTTTAAAATGATTGCCCGACTTTGGGGCAAATATATGTTTTTAAAAGCCCATAACTAAAATCAACAGAATGCAACACTTTTTCTAGTACTATTTAGGATACTTAAATATTGCGATGAAAAATGTGCATTTGGAACGGACACTTGGTTATACCAAATAGTACACCAAATGCTGTTTCTTCTTTTTTTTTGTAATCTATTTGCTTGGATGATATATTTTGAAAAATATTCAAAAACTGTGGAAAGTTTTCCAGCATTATTGCGAACCAAGTAGAACACTTTTGCTTGTTAACGATCTAATACTCTGTGTCATAAAATACAGATCAAATAAGATCAATAGTTGATTAGCAATAGAAGGTTACTATTAAACCATAATGCATTCATTTTTTTCTACAGATACCTCATGGCTTTACATAAACGAAAGAATATTCTACAGTCGAGCGCAATCTAGTGATGAATAAAGCTAGTCAAGTACTACCTTAGTAGTACTCCATTATTTAAATGAAGTTGGAATGTAAGGTCACGTTGTCCTGTACAAAGTAGATAACAGTTTGTTTTATACAACAAGTGGTGGAAACATTAGTATGCCTCTGTGTTAAACTATCAATGCTGTATCTGCTTTTGAATTTGAAACAAAACTCGTATTGTGTATGGACAAGGAAGAAAAGACATCGTATTGCTAAGACTACATTCAGGTAAATATACATGAAATTTGTAAAAAATATTCTTTTAAGTGTGTTATGTCGTTTAAGTATATGATCCTAAAAATGTTTAAGCATTTATATAATTAAATTCCATTCTTCGCACACTTTCAAAAATAAATGAAGAATATTTTACTTTCAAAGGCCTGTACATAGATTATTTGAACCTGTATACATTATATAAGACTCAATATAGTACAAAATATATTTATTAGCAAGAATTGAAATTTCAAAGCAAACATTCTGCATTAGAGCAACAATATGATAATACGCTCCTGCACTTAACGCATAAACCATTTCCAAGATATATAAAAAAGAATGTGTATGCTGATTGTAGTCTGTCTTATATATGCATTTATCGGTACACATTTCGTTGAAACCAGCTTATACAGTGATCGATTATGTATGTGTTTCTTTGGGTACGTGTTTTTCATGTCGAAATTATACAAGTGGTTTCAGAGAAATTGTGACGCTCATAGATAAATTCATACAAACAGTACTTTGTACATATGTATCCACTTTTTTAAGATTTCATAATGGAAGGTACACTTTTCTTTCATATGTAACCTGGAAAAATGTATGGATGCATACATCTAAGACAGGCTAACTTCTGTTTTCCCCAATTTGATGCTATTACAGGGTTAAATTGCAACATCAACGCACGACATTTAAATTTTAGTTTAATACTATAAAGTATATGTATATCATTAAGAATGCTACTGACACAATATTCTTTTACCGATATTAAAATAATTGTCAAATTAGTGCAATATATCAACATATTATTAAAATAAGTAAACTATTCTGTACTGTATGCCAAATTATTAATACTTGTATTAGCAAATACCACAATGTAAAACTTGAGCGATATTTCTAAAATGAAAATTGTGTGTAATTTATTTTGCATGTAATTCGCTTCCATAAGAGTATAAATGTATGCAATGGATACTCCAGACAAATTCACATCAATTAACATTATGCTTATACTATAACAAATGTTGTGAACCTGTGTTCATTGTATTAAATACAATTGGAAAACGTAAGTTCACAAATTGCAAAAAAAACAAGTTCTATGTCTCATACTACTTGGGATATATCTAAAGTAAAATAAATCTGCAAGGGTAGAATACTCCGAAAGAAATGTTGCATTCCGTTGAATCAAAGCCGCCCAATTTGCCCCTTTCTTAGATTCCTGTACATAATACAGTAATATAATGTAAATTACTTAATATTAATTATATTTCAAATGTTACCGATAACAAAATTATATCCTTTACGTGTTTTAAGATCTGTAAGACATAGAACTTTGTCGATATGTAAATTTAGGGACTTTTTGAATACTCTGTTGCAATATCAGAAAATAAGGGTAATATTTTAATTAACAAATAAACAGCTGTAATTATACATATGAAAATAGTTGTTCATGCATAATTAAATTTAGTTTATTATTAAATTGTGAAGCAGATACCGATGACTGGAAAAAGTTTTGAAAGATTTAAAAAATGCTTGTAGCTTACTACATCAATAAAAGAAGGGGAAAAATTATTTTATATTCTATATATATTTTATCTTGCATAACATTAAATCCACCTCTACAAACTAGGATACTAAAATTTTTTATCCAGTTGTGTAAGCCACAACAGTCTATGCTTAGAAACATACGACTATCCTAAATCAAAAATCTATAAAAATATATGGATAACTTGTAGAATATCAATTATTAATATCTATAAATTAGCCTTGGGCTCTGAAATCTAATGTACTTTCTAATTCTACACATATTAGAGACTTAGTAGATTTCCAATCTAAGCTATACATCTTGGGGTAACTGCAAACACACGTTCTATACATTGTCAGGACAATGCTTTCTTTTTTCCTAAATCCAACTAAGTTGAATTCTTTGTATTTTTCTGACACTGTTCATTGCTGTTTTTTCATTAACTATTTTATTGCATTTTCTTCTAATCTGTTCTTCTCAACACAAGACAACAGAAGCAAAATTAGTATTTGCAATAATCCCATGATAAATAATGTATTATATTGATGGAAATTGTAAATTTTAACAGTAGTATCGTATTCTTCGGTACATTCAAAACAGACGCATCTTTATATAAAATACTCAATACGTTTTACTTACTATTGCAGAAAAGAAAGGAATTATATATCCTTGATTAAATATATGTGCGGAAAACTGAACACATGCAAAAATGCTAATGCACTTAGAGTAAGAATATGCTTAACGGATTTAAATAAAAGTTTGTAGAAATATGTATAAACATATTATTTATTAATGCAACAACAGAATTTGTTTTGGATCTCGTAAGGACTACAATGCTACACAATGAATTCCTAATTAATGAGACTATATGAATAAAATTTTAAATGCATTTTTCACTTAGTGTAATAAATAAATATCATTATTTAATTTAGTATATCATCTTTATTAGAAATGCAGCAATATTAAATAAGTTCTTATTAACTTTAATCTTATAATAATCATAAACATAACTGTTTACAAAGAATTGCACTTTTTCTCTAATACATGTACAAATAACAAAATTTACAGAAAACTCATATTTAATGCAGAACAGTAAAGGGCAGATCTACAAAGTGATCTTAACATGGTTTTTAATGATCTGACTGTTTTAAAAAATGGTCATAATAAGCTTCTATTATGCATACTTCTTCATATAAATCTTGCGTTGTCATTTCTATCATATTTGCACACTCATTTAATAACCAACGAAAGCTAACTGGCAGAAGTTTTTCAAATACTTCAAAATTTTTTGGTTTCACACGACTAAAGATGCAATGGAATGCCCAATAATTTTTAGATGGCCTGAAAAACTTAACAGGTTCTTTGTGAAGGTCCTTAGAAGTATATGGGGTGTTATTCAATGATTCTATGCTTCCTTCCACTTCATTATCGTCGTGTAATATGGAAATATTACTTAAACTAAAACAATCGTTTTCCCTTATACTACTGCATTCAATGTCCACTTCGTCTCTTTGTGCTAATGGAAGTTCTATATCCGAGCCTTCGCATGCTTGATTTTTTACACCTCCGTCAATGTTGTTTTTGGTACATTTTGGTTTATACGAAGAAACAGCACACGGTTTTAAGAATTTGTTCTTTGTATCTTCCAATTGTTTTGATGTCACTTGATTCTTAAAAGTTGTTTTTTCTCCCTTTGGTGAAGCAGAAAGTGATTTTTCTTCACACAATGATAACGGAAGATTATATTTCATGTGAAAATATGTCTTTAGTGAATCTTTTTCATCATAATTCGATGTACAATTTACACTATCTTCGTCACTCTCAGAATCAATACCACGAGTGATCATAAGTTTACCACTCGAAAACACATCATGAAACACAAATTCATTGCATTCGTCTCTGCGCATACTGGAATTTCTCACACACGTTTGAATATCATCAAACTGTGTTTTTCTACATTCATCTACATTGACTTGACATGGAATTTTCCAGTGAATGTAATCATTAACATCCTCGTTTTTAAGCCCGTAATTTGGTGTAAAGTTATTTTCGATAGTAATTTTTTTTTTGTACTCATTGACACTCGGCATTCTTGGCTGTTCAAAGTAGGGTACAAGTTTTTCAATGAAATGTAGATTTGTTTCTATAACTTCCAAGTCAATATTACATTCTGATGCCAACTTCCTCAGCCTAGAAACAGTTATATATTTTTTAATAAAGATATAGATACAGATACTGAAATATCTAATGTTAATTATGAACACTTACAGTTCAGGTTTTGTAACATAATCCACTTTTGTAATGGTGAAGTCTGTTCTTAATATTTTAGGAAGATCGTGTAAAGGATGCTCTAAAAGCTGTTGAGCGTAGGAATGAAAAGGAGTTAACGATGGAGCAAATATATCTGTTGACGTTAGTGGTAAATCATTATCCAGGTTACCAATGCAATGTTTCATTGCACTAACAAGTTCTTTTGGAATGAAATGCTTATTGTTTGTGAAGTCAATTTCTTCTCTATTGGTTTTAGAATTAGCAAATTCCAAGAACTTAATGTACAAGCTACTAATCCCATATGTATCTGGAGAATATTTAAGTTTAGTTGGGAAGTGTGAATTAATTAACACTGTTCGTCTGCACTCTATGTATCTTTGCCATTCATAAAAACTGAACAGTTTATTGGTAAGTATTCTTTTATCACAGGCAATACTGAAAATGATATACATACAGTTTATATTCTTACACGCACAATATGTTAAACTTGTAGCATAAATTATTTTTAAAACGATTCTTTTCATTTACGCATACCTATTAATACTTTCTGCTACTCTGCTAGTTTGATATTCAGTTATACCATCGAGTCCAAACAATATTTTCAATGTAACTATAAGAAATGCCATGGCACGACCTTCATAATTTGGAATATATGAATTTTCCTGTTTCATCATCATCTTTGGTGGAGACAAGGCAATCATTCGCTCGGTATAAAATGAAATTTCACCTGATATTCGAATACATTTTTTCCAATGGTTAAACGATTTTGTACAGTTATTTTAAATTATAAATCAATTTGGAAAACTCTTACATACGCGGTAATTGTAATTCTTGACAATATTGACCAATCAGTTGGGCAAAATCTGGACAAATAATATTACAAATTCCAAGAAGCTTTGCCATGCTTGCTATCATTCTTCTCATACCTTTGTGCGTTATCTCTATATTTTGGGACAAAAGAGTTATGTCACTTTTCGTGATACTAATCTCAGGTGGTAGCAAATGATCTAATTTGTAATAAGATAAATGACCTTCTCGTCCATATCTGTAAATTGACAAATTTACTACTATAGTTTTAAAGATAGACAATAGGTAAACTATGTTGGTTTTTAGATACCTTAACATATCGCTTAATTGTATGGGCTGATCATGAATTCTTAACGCCAAATATAATATGGCCCATAGTCTCATTGGTGTGATTAATTCTGGACAAGTTTTATACTGCGTTGTTATGTGCTTTTCTCTGTATTTTACTCTTTCAGATCTTGGAAGTTTCTTGGACATATTCTTCACTTTCTTCGCCTCCAGTTTTGCATGCGAAGTGAACTGTACTCTGCGAATAAAATACTAACGCTAAAGTAAAAAATCTCTCTCCACAAGTTCTTACGAACGATAATTTGTAAATTGCTCGAAAACTCCTACTTTGCTTCGTCGTCAGAAGATTGCGCAGTACTAGATTGTGCGCTAAAAGTAGTCTGAGCAAGCGAACTAACGCCGTCAGTTTCAGAACTTGCTTGCGACTGCATGAATCTGTCGTACTCCGCGCTTGCTAGAAGTTTCTGTATCGTGAAATTAAAAAATTGATTAGCTTATTAAATTAAATAAAGACTACGGATTTAGGATTTAATTTCTTACCTTACTTCTATTTAACATTCTTGCGGAACTGCCTTCGCTCATATATCCCGAAATTAAGGAGGTATTTGTACTACTACCAGTTTTTTTACGTTTCCTAGCTCTCCTTTGCGACTGAATTTTTCCATATATAATTTCTGCATCTCTATTACAGACATAAACTTCAATATACATAAAAAGAAAATGCGAACAAACTTTTCACCTGTGCATGCAGTTTGGGATCTATCACACATACCTTTTATTATATCTTCTACCCAATTTCGGTATACATCTTTTCTTTGTCGAAGTGAACGCTACTTCTATTTTTCCCAAGTACGTAGCCCATAATTGTAAAATTGTTAGCTTTATGTCACTTGTAACGCCAAGTCCTATGAGTTCGTCGGTCAGACCTATCAATACAAAATTGTACAATTCCCACGAGGTCCATCCCAAGTTCTCCCCTAGAATATAAATATCATCTTAATAAAACAAATCTATAACATTGCCGACTTTTCAAAAGATCGCACAGTTTAGAATACACATGTATACCAGATTTTTTGGTTCTTGCAATTTTAATTCTTTGCTTTCTCAATTTGGTTGTGGGATCGGCGTGCAGCTCCAGTACTTCTTCTCGTAAATCCTTAGAAAATAACATCGTAATAAGTGATCCTTCTTTTCTAAATGTATATACATGTCGTACCTGCGCATGACACATACCTCATTTTGAGTATTACACTTTTGGCAGAAGAAATAGCCAGCTTGTTTGAAAAATTCTCCGTGTCCACAAATTCGACAGTTGTCCATATTACAGACAGAATGATGCAGAATGAGGAAATAATGTACGTGTTATAAAGATATTTTATAGCACCGGTTGATCTATCTACTGATCATTGGTACAGTCATTTTTACAATAATTTACACCGTACCACAATGTAAATGATTTAATGAAAGAATGTGTATGTCTCGTGCCTTTTAATTCAGGTAGCCAAGTTAGAAAGTTCGTCAGTGAGTAATCATCAGTTATCACTTACATAGCATTTTACAAAGATATTACTAGTGGTCAATGCAATTTTCCCGCATTTCTTGGGTTATAAACACTTCGTTCACATGCTCGTGAAAATCGTAAACACGTGTGTTCGAGAATTCGTCGAATTTATCTGACAACCATCTAAATGATCCTGAATTTCAGATGAATGAAGCATAATTGGATAAATTTTAACCGACAGCATACAGATTTGTTGTTTGTATCGCTAAAGTTTGAATTAGCAAAGAATCATTGAAATGTTATTTTGCGCACTGATCTATTAAAATAGCAAAAATAATTTTGACATCGCATTGGAGATTGGAACATTGATTACAAATTGTGTGTAGTAATATGATGATAACAGATGCTAACGATACAAGAAAAAAATCGATGACAATATTTAGCAACGTTCGATGGCGCCTTTATAGTGTGCTTGAGCAATTTCCAAGTATCAACAGTTCTTATTTAATCAAAAAATAATGACGAACCGTAAGCTCTTTGAATTTTAAATAAGTAAAACTTCACTCGCCATCCAGTCGAGACTATTATACATAAAGTAGTATTTAATTATAACTATGTATATGTTTATTTCTGTGCGTAAAAATAAAGGGCGAAACTTGTCCAATACAAGGAGAAGACAATTTCTGCGATATATCTTGTTATAAAAAGGATGGACTATCGTTAATACTGTACAAATCATTTCAATATGACATCTAAAACTATTTGTATTACGCAAGAGGGGCCTGCGAATGCTCTGTCCCTTAATAAAGATAACAGCCAAGTCGTAATAGCTGGTCGCAATGGTAAGATTGTTACGATCAGTTCAAATTTCAAGAGATTCCATGTAAATATTAACGTATCAATAGCGACGCTGTGTTCTTGCAAACATTTTATAAACACAATTTATGATTTCAGTTTTTAAGATATTTACCCTGCTGGAGGACAGATTTGAGGAATCTTGTAATCTTCGAGTGGGGAAAAATCTAAATTTGAACTTCTCCTGCAACGATGTTGCTTGGAATTTGATAGACGGTGCGTAAAGAAACTGATCTTTGGCATTGAAGTTAAAACGATACAATCCTTGCGATATTTCGATGTATCGTGTAATACGATTAAATGGTAATATTATTAAATTTTAATTTTAGACCACATTTTGGCAACTGCAGCCACTAATGGAGCCGTCGTTGTATGGAACTTAAATAAATCTTCCAGATCTAAACAAGAACATGTATTTATCGACCATAAGAGAACTGTCAATAAAGTCAGTTTTCATATGACCGAACCAATGTGGTTAATATCGGGATCTCAGGATGGTACCATGAAGTGCTTTGATTTGCGTATAAAAGAAGCTGCAAAAACTTTCTATAGGTAATAACCTTTATTAAATTAGGTCTCTGGAGGCCCCAAAGAAATTTTTTTAACATTTTGAACACCTCCAAAAGTGTTTATTTACCAAAAATAGTTAATACGTGTTATCGAAAATATTAGTAACACAGAATCTGTACGAGATGTCCAGTTTTGTCCACATCAACCGCATACCTTCGCCGCCGTATCCGAAAATGGACACGTTCAACAATGGGATTTACGTAAGCCAGATCGTTATTTTCAACATTTCACCGCCCACAGTGGACCAATATTTGCGTGTGACTGGCATCCTGAAGTTACATGGCTAGCGACAGCCTCGAGAGACAAAACTATTAAGGTATATGATACCTTATTATCAGTAGCTATGCACAGATTATAAACTCCTGAGTATATTAACATTGTGTGTAATACACGTGCTGATTTTAGGTATGGGATTTGTCAACAAAACCGAGTTGCGATTATACGATACATACAATAGCATCGGTGGGACGTATAAAGTGGAGACCTCAAAGAAAGTATCATATTGCCAGCTGTGCTCTTGTCGTAGACTGCAGTATAAATGTGTGGGATATTCGAAGGCCTTACATTCCATTTGCAAGCTTCAATGAGCATAAAGACGTGCCTACAGGAGTTGCATGGCGGGGCAATCCACAATCCTTTTTATCAACCAGCAGAGTACGTATTAAACATCAGGATATAAATGTCTCTAATAATATGTGTTGTACCACCGAGGAGAGATTGTTAACACTAGATTTACCAAAACCAGTCAATTCGACTGGTTCAAATGGGAAATTGTGTTTATAAAAAATGTTCGGTAAATCTAGTGTTAAAGAGGGTTAGTGCCCGTGTATTTGGAGGGGCCGTTTTGCCAGGTCCCGGAGATAATTGTAGTGCTCTATTCGATCAACCGCACTTATGGAGTTGTAATGTAAATTATGTTGCTTTGCTACGTAGTTACACCAAAGTGGCGCTCGTCACAGTGAAATTTTTTGGCCCCCTTAGACGCATAAGCGCACATTTAAGCGCTGACCCTCTTTAACAATCTCTCCTCGGTGGTTGTACGTTTAATTACTCATTTTATATTCTTTATGTAGGACTGTACCTTATATCACCATGTATTTAAAGACGCGACCAGGCCAGCTAGCAAAGCTAATCCACAGGGTATTGCTTTAAACCCCAAGGGTGACATTGCGTATGCTTGCAAGATAAATGTAAACTTGCCAAATGCAGTAAAGCAATTAACCAATATAATGAGGTGAATATATTAACTCGTAAATGAATATAGGAATATATAATCGGATAAACACAATTTGAATATAGTCATGTTAATATTATTTTATGAATAGTGCATAAGATGCTAATATTGACGTTCGATTAATTACAGGAAAGCTCCAGTGACAAACGATACTTTCTGTATGGCTTCCAGTATGATGCACAGATTTTCTGTCAATATACCACGAGAACCGAAGTGGTTTAAAACTTGTGCAGAAGGCTACTTACTGAATGGTCGATTAAACGATATATGCGATCATAATGCAATTGTTGCTTCTAATGCTGGGAGAAGTGATGTAAGTAAAAGACAAATATACACAGTAACGTTTACCGCTATTCGTTAATTACACAGCCGCATTTAAGAGCTGTTTATACAATAATACTTAACAATTTGATTAAATAGGTCAGTACGGTATGGAGTATTATAAAAACTTTATATGCAAATCCACTAGGTACTATTTTGCAAACACCTCCCACAGTTTCTAAAGATGATATTGTTAATACGCTGAATCTCGCTCAAATTGCATTGGGGCCTGGAATGGAACAATCTAATGCAAGTAAAAGATATGCATTACATAGAATGTAATATAGTTTCATGTTCCTCTCACTGTCTTTTCTAAGTTTGCAAACACATATCCTAGTATCATTTTTTTTAAGCTCATGAGAGTGATGCCAAGTCCCTGCAAGGGGAAGGATTTGCCGGTGCTACAAGTGGAGGAGATGACGAAACTGAAACGGATGAAACCCCTGAAAATCAAAACTTCATTGGTCCAGTAATACACAGGTAAATAGGAACAATTTATGAAATTGATCACTATAAAGTAAGCTTTCATTTTAAATATAGTTTTAAATATAGTTACAGGAGGTCACTTATTGGATACAAGGGGCAATCTAAGGGTGACTTTTTCTTTGGAGAAAGTGAACTCGAACCAATGAGCATAGAACATAATAGCAATTATATACACAATTTTGTAAATAATGAAAATGATTGGACATTGTCTAAAGAAGCATTCCCTCTGAGACACGAAATAAAAGATAGATCTCCACCGCCGGAACAATTTCCAAATCACTCCCCCAGTATTAATGACGACTCTGTTCCTGTGATGATCGAGGATCAGCCATGTCAATTAATAGTAATGACGGTACCGAAACCCTTGTTTTGGGACCCTACACACTTGATCGAAGAAGCTCTGAAACATCATGCAGCCCTCAGGGATATTCAAACGACGGCATCAGTACTTATTGCTCTGGGAGAACAAAGGAAGGGTTTAAGTATTGAAGTAGCTACACAAGAACATTGGATTCTAGAATACATAGACATGCTTGGAAGATTCAAACTGTGGGATGTTGCTGCACAGGTTACTATATTTAAATTTATATTCAGACATTTACCAAGAGCATGTGTAGTTGAAGTGTTTTAACTGAAACAAACATATAAATCTTCTGTATATTTATTTGCAGATAATACAATTGGCATGGATTCCATCGGTATCACAATTAAATCAACAGTCGACCACTATACATGCATGTTGTTTAGCATGCACAAAACCTCTTCAACGAGCTGCATGGTTATGCGATCGTTGCCATACATCCAGACATGCTCTTTGTTCGATCTGCCATCAGGTAAAACATTTATGGAAACAGGACAGCGCTAATCCTTTAAAACAAAATCTATTATTTTCTACATGAATGTATATCATTCTCCCCCTGAGGATGCACGCGTCATCCTAACTATGCATCCCGACATCGCATTACATACATATTGTTACTCTTGCAGGTTGTACGTGGAATTTATGCATGGTGTCAAGGTTGTACACATGGTGGACATGTAATTCACATGAACGAATGGTTCAATAATAATCGTCAATGTCCCACAGGATGTGGTCACATTTGCGAATATGCATAGGAATGTTGTATAGATAAACCTACATAACTAAAATATATTTTGTAAATATAAATTTGTTTCATCTGTGGAACTGGGTCATTAGACTTATAGGATTATGAACTTTGTAGGTTCTATCAAAGTGTACGTGAAAAAATATACGGACAGTGTCACTATTTTACATAAAAGCGAACGGGGCAAATGTGTTGTGGATAATAATTTGCAGAAAAAGCGAGTGCATAATGTACAATAATAAACATCATTACTTACATCATTATATATTATTTACTATCGCGTTACTGTTTACTATGAACAGTAGCAAAGATTCCTGCGTACTCATTTTTGTTTGGTTTAAGAAGCTAAACGGGTGATCATACCTCCTGACCTTCTGTGATCGCACAGCGGTAAGGATACGATTGACTATTTATTCTTAGATAATGTATAGACAAAAAATAAACCTCTTTATTTATCACATGTAGTTTGTATTCTCAATTGAACAATAAACATGTCACTTTGTACTATCGCGGCTGTGTTGTAAAAATTGGACATCCTGTTCCAATTTTAATATTTGATTGGCATTATGCACTTGAAAGAAACGCTTTCCATGTTCAAAAGTGGCGATCATTATAGCACAAGCCGGTGCTACCTTTACCAATCGCGGAATCAAACCGGTGAACAAACCGCGCACTCCGTTCTGATTGTAGATTCTTCGTATGATGGCCCACGTGTTGCTTGTACGATGAGGAGAATCTGAAAAATTAGGAGAATCCGTTTTACATTATTCGAAACATTTATATGTACTGAATGTAAAGTGTCTAGTTGGGTTAAATGATAACGACGTTTTTCACTGACCAGAATAAATCGTTTTTTCACCCATTTCTATTTGTCTGTGCGTCTTTACAACGTCGAATGGAATTGTGAAAAATGCGGATACCTACGGAGAGAACAGTATACAATGTCGTATACAAACTGTAGTAAATATTTAACCACTATTTCTTAAATGTAAAACTTAGTAAGCTTAAACGTAAAGACTTACAGAACCGGCTACTGCACCTGCAGCTAGATTAAAAGTAAAAGTCTGCTGGGAATTGCGAAATATCTTTTTTATACTCTCATAATTTAACCAATAAATAGCGCTAAAAGGAACATCGCGTAGAAGCGTCGAGCCTAAACCCATCCATAAACCAGGTAGTCCATTGTGTTTTACAACAGTCTTTAAAGCTTGTCTAATTTCTGAAATATTGGTATTAGAAAGATCACGTGTAACAGATTATTGTGCGATATACTCATTTAAGAATGTTACGTATTAATTACCTGCGTAACTCAATTGCTGCGATTGCATTTTTGTTCTTATCAATTCCACTGGACTTACTAAAGTCGCCGCCCAAACGCGCGCCGTACCACCTGCTAGCATAGGTATCCAAAATGGTTGTTCCACATTGACGTCGTTTCTTAAGCCTTTATTATGCGCATCCTACGAGTACCACGTGAATATGTAGTAAAGTTAAATTTTCATTGAAAAACTCTTTCGACGCTAATTCATCAACCTTAAAATGTAATCTCAACTGCTCGTACGAGACAAAGTAAACTATAGTTGCTGGGATAGCTAAGACTAGGGTGGGACTTAGACCGCTCCATAACGAAAGTATCCCTTCCGTTTTGCTTATTTTCATTAGTGCGTCCTACGAGAGACATTGAAACAGATCAGACAGTAAAATAAAATACTTCGTACGGTGACAAAAATATGGATTCTACCAATGTACCATTGTGCCGTTAAACTTTCCGTTTACTTTCATCCACGAGGGTCCTTTCCCATTGAAACACGGGCACAAGTGATCCATCAAGCCGTTACAATAAAGGAAACACTTATTGGACAACATCGCTTTCTGTTGCGCTTGTAAGCGTATTTTAACGACGTCCAAAGGCGTAACTGAAAGATACGTGTACGATAAACATAAAAGAAAAGAAATATTAATGTACCATACGCAAAAGGCCACAAACAAGTATAATTCTTATCTTCGATAGACGAGTATTCTTGTACATTTATACTCGTTTATTTACCTACAATTAAGATCAATTCCAAAGATTTCTTTTTTGTAAAAATCTAACAGATTATAAATAAATTTATCAATGACAGATAAGTAAACGTCAACGGAGAAATGATCGTTCACCTAGCTAGCATGCATACGAAATTACACAGTACACCCTAGAATTTTATAATAAAGCGTGATATCCTACCGAAGATCGAAGTTATAAAAGCACCAGTGCAGGATGCCACGATTTGTTGATAAGGTTTAATTCTAAATCTCGGATCGTCCATGTCCACGTTCAACGCAATATTATCTATCTTACTCATCGTAGCGGCGTTTTAGCTCATTATATACCAGTAAGTTAACGAGTACCCGTCTAATCTTAAAATAATGTTAATTGAGAAGCCTCCTTATCTATATGTACATAACATTTAAAACGAATCGAACGTAAACGAATGCACTCCCGATTGCCATTTCGCATTGTTTATTAATACCCGCGCTTCAACATACTCTTTAAATTTCGGCAACGTAACCTTTCTACCGAGAGCGCGTTTCAAGCGATTTCTTTAGCGGCTTTGACTATGCAGAATGTTAAAAGAAAGGTGCCGTTATCTCCTTACAAACACGACAGATAATCCTACGAAACGCGCGTGAAACAATCTGCTTATCTTTATCGAATGAAATCGCAAAACGCGCTTTTCGTTACAGAAGAAAAACTGACGCAATCTTGAATTTTATTTACAATACATTGTAATATGTACATACAGGAGTCTCTAGAGTTCGGTGAATCGAATAATTGTCGCTTACAAATAGTGGAGCATCGAAACTTAGAGCGTGTCACGAGTTTATCCTGAATTCAGTGTTAAATCGACGATTAAAAATATTCTCAGTTGAATTTGAAATCGCGTGGTATCGCACGATGTCATGATGCTGGAACGAACGATAATCGGTCCATTTCGGAACAGTAAATTAGCTCCGAATCACACCGAATCCTTGCGATACGGTGGAATAACGGCGCGAGAGGGCGCACGCATTGGACAGTGGAAAAAAAATGGTGGTTATTTGGGTGTAGTCGGGCGATTTTCTGCAACACAAATGTGAGTACCGGCGGCTGATTAAGGGGATTACGAGTGATATTTGTCAGTGCGCAGAAAAGCTATTATGATCGGGTACGCGTCGGAGGTAATGAGAATACGTGAGGATAGATGGATGTTAGGCGTTTTTTTTTTTTCAACCTCGCATGAGATCCCGACACCAGAGTAGAAGAGAGGTACTGTTCACGCATCTCCGCATGACAAGTACCCACCGTAGGTCTTGTACGATGGACTTTATCAGTCAAAATTATTGGGTGGGCTCGTGACGATCCACGAGAACGCGATGATCCGTAGGTGCGATCACCTCGATGTATCACAGTTGGCTTAACAGGGTGTAAAATATGTCTTGACATGATATTTTTGGGATAGATGTCACATTATCTTGGTGTCTGCTCATGTACGTGTGCCAATGTGTGCGGTTATTTGATTTGCGGTGTGCGTGTATTACTTCCTTCTCTTTGCGCGCACACGCACACACTCTCTTGCACGACTGTTTCTCTCTCTCTCTGTGCTGTATATGCGTGTGCGTGTAGTTTTGTGTGCGCAGCGTGTGGTGCAACGGTGTCCGTGAGATAGGTATATCACGTACGTACGTAAGAACTTGCTGTTCATTATGTGCTGTCAACATTTTTCAATTGACTCCTATGGTGCTCGATAATGTTCCACACACACACGTATTACCATGCATGCTCGGTTACATGTGTCTCACATGAAGTACCAGGCCAATTTCCTTTGTGCAATTCCGTGGCGCTTTCAACATTTGCTAATAATTACGCTTAATGCACTATATAAACATACTACGGTTGATACACTAACTGCGGAATTAAATGGTCCGGGTGGATTTGCACGATGAATGAAGGAGAATTATGTAAACTAATGTAGTGCAATTGGCTGGGACGCATTTGATACTTTCGATGGATAAATTAACGATTTTGGAAATTGTGCGAAAATTCGTGCGTAGCAAAGGTGGGCTCGAGGATGGTAAAAACATCACCGTTCCTGCATCTCATGGGACACTGTATAGTTCTTTTTTTTTTAATAATAACCGTATCGGTGTTTCTTTCCTTCGTATGAGTATATAAAATGTTCATTATGCCACGGATTTATGCACGATCGGCGTAATTAAGCTTTATGGAATCATAATTTGTGATTATTAAAGGACGATTAAATTTGTGTGTAGTAAATGCTAATTAGTTACTCCGTAAATATTAATTTGGAATGCATCTTGCTTGCTACATGTATCAAGAAAAAAAAAATATATATATATATATATATATATATATGTACGTATGCAGTATCGTGCATATGATATATTATACATATATTTATATGCGTGTCGTGTCATAAATGCGCGCGCGCGCGCGCGCAATGTATGTGCCGTGTGGCCACATGTGAACACTTGACATATTTGTCTGTTGAAATATAATACATATGTGCCTTTCTTACACGAATGATAATGATCTTATTATTGTCAGAAATATTGATAATACCAGAATGGGAGAGCATTCTATATTTTGAGATATATAGGCACATATGTATATGTTAATATATGAGCCAGTTTAAAAAAAAACGGCTGAAGGCACGGCTTTAGAATGAATTTAGGTTTAGAAGATTTTAGTTTAGGTTTAGTCGGTGTTGAAAAGGGGACAACACGCATATTCTAAATACGAAATCAATATTGTAACAGTGAACTTGCTGCGACGTCGATGAAAAATTCTTATCCGTACATATTAATAGATCGATAGTTCAATTATATTTCTGGATCTTTACCTTTCGTTCGAAACGACGAAAAGAGAGCATACCAAATGTTTATCGAACAGGGTGCGTAGATTTAGTGTAAAATCATATATTGCGTATGATGCGGATATTTTTTTTTATTATATTATTCGGCGGCATGTTTGGAGGATCGGCGCAAAGTATTCCACATTTTGTTTGCGATATAGACAAATATGAAGCGTTACTTAATATAATGATTAGGTTAGCGCTTACCTCGTTTGTATCAGAATGTTGATCTACCTTAAATCTTTTCTTTAAGCAGCGTATTTATGGAAGGAACGGAATATGGAGTTGCAGTCCAAATGCAAAATTAGGACAGACTAATCATCTTACTTCACCTGTCCAGTAGTCTTCTTTTTCATCGTCAATACTCTTGCAAGACGTCCAACGAGCAAGCTAGAAATAGAAGAAGCAGTTCTATATTTCATGCCACCATTATTGCCTTATATTTCAAATATTTTGGTGCACGCTGTCCGGTTCCTTATGTTACATAAGCAGTAAATTTCGCATAACATTAATAGGAGTACAAAATTTTGATACATTACTATCAATCTACACACTCGATGTTTCCCTGTAATACACACATATGAGAATATATTTAAATGGGGAAAAAAAGTATAAGCCATCCGATCTAGGAAGGAAGAAAAATATTACACGGTGATTATATGTAAAACATTTTTTCTTGAACATACCTACT
This sequence comes from Tiphia femorata, assembly GCA_944319695.1. NCBI lineage: Eukaryota > Metazoa > Arthropoda > Insecta > Hymenoptera > Tiphiidae > Tiphia > Tiphia femorata. Next base: position 9,619,507 of record OX090899.1, read on the forward strand.
TCATGACTTTAATATAACTTTGCACTGGGTACTGTTTATTTAGTTTGGTAATTACTCGATATTTTGAAAAATAAAGACTAACGACAATAAGTTATATCGTTGATGTTAATTTTCGTTTCTTGTTGAAATTAATTCAGTAGTGCTTTGTATCGATGCGTATTCGAATGTTATGATGTCAATTTCTCGAATCTTTTTATGTTAATTGGAAAATCAACGCAAAATAGAATAATCATTGAACCTACTACATTACCAAGGCGTATTGTATTTGTTATCATTGTATTATTACTTGTTAGACAATTTAGTTTATCGTAGTTTAAATCTGTCGATAACTTATTTTACATTTGGGGCATATTTGACAATGAGACGAATTTAATAAAATAAACGAAACAGGTTTCTACAAGAAAACTTGTTTTTGTATATAGACATAAAATATTTCCAATTATTACATCTAATTTTTGTTTGTTTGCAGATCCTGTCTTCTCTATCGAAAGTTGGTTAATAGTTTTTCTCATAGCATTTGCACATTAAATTGAGGCGATTAGATACGTTGTAAATATGGTGTTCAAAAAGTAATTATTATGGACAAATTTTCTTGAACATCTTCCACTAAAGCATAGTATCTAACTAAACAACTACAATATAGTGGCATTAAATGAAAGCTAAATACTAAACAGCCCAATTTTACTCGAATATAAAGAAAATTAAATTAAGGACTTGAAGATTGCTGAACATATTTCAAAGAGTAAATTATTACATTAGTCGGTTATGTGCAATGCCGAGATGTTTCAATGATAACATAGAAGTGAGTTCGGCGAGTAGCAATCACAAACATAATACAGACGACATCTTACTTACTCAATCTCGAAGTTTTGCAATTGGAAATCCATTGGAACTGGATAAAGAAACGAAAATTGCGGAAAGATCACACAGGAGGCTTCGGTGTGACTTGAGTCCGGTTCCCACAAATACGAAATCTAATTTAAATATAAAACTGTTAAATATTAAGGTACAGTTCTTGTGTAGGATCTACATTACAATATCTATTCGTTAAATATATTAAGACTACTATAATGGCATTATTGATTTAACGCTATGTATTTTTTATTCTTTAACGACAGAACTATTAATAATTGTAGACTGATAAAAGTACTCGTCAGGATCATCAGGTGAGCACTGGATCTGGTGGGTACAAAGAACGGGAGAAGGAGGCTAAAAAGAGAGCAGCTATAGGCAACACAGTGCGTGGACTCCTCTCGTCTGGCCACAGCAGGCAGGACAGGTATAATGATGTCTGTATCAAAAATCATGCTTCTTACATAGTCATGTACCAGTTTTCTTCTAATAAATGCTTTCTTTTTTTTCTTCATTAGTTTGTGGAATACTTTGTTACATCTTTTTAAGCTTTTAAGAAGGATATCAGCTGTGTAAATGTACTTTATTATTACGACTCGTATACGCTGTTCTCATTACACAACAGATTTTGAGAGTTATTTGTTTTGAGGGGTTCTTTTTTTTTTATTATTTTGCCCGACATGCTGCAAGGGAATAATGGATCATACTTGTAATATATATGTATATATTAATACGAAGATGTCTTTATATACATGTAGCGAGCAAAAAATATTGCACTTGCAGCTTTTTAAATAAAGGATGTTAATATTAATTGAGAAAAAAAACTGATGAACATGTATTCTCACGGAAGAAGTGTGCAATCTATCGACAATAGGCAACATTAATTAACGATCAAGTTAAACTGTGTCGCACAGCGGAGGTGTATGAACGAAATCACGAAGTTCATTTTCAGAGCATATACGCAAATGCCTGTATTTTGCTATGTTTGTGAAAGATATTGGTATATTGGAATAGCTTATTACAGATATGAATATTAATTTGTTTCAGGTATGAGACAAATAGGCAACGTTCATCCGGTGGAACTGGTGGTGGCCTGTCTAGCTTATGCCCTAACCTGGTGGCCAGTGGAGGTAGCAGCACCCAGAGTGGTATTAGTTTGGCAGTGGGCCACTTAGCCTCTCCAGAAAGTGGAAGCCCTTGTCCAGTTGTTACCACTCAAAGAAGCCATAATCACACTCATAACCACAGACGCCAAAGAAAACTCTCCATTGTTTCTCAAGCAAGCTCTAGTGCTAATAGTTCTGGTGATCGTAAGGTACGTTATTCGTTTGCCTTGAATATTTAGAAAGTTAGTGTATATTATTATAAATCGTATAATGCATTACGCACCTATATCGGATACATAACATTTTTTGTATAGACACCGTCGAATATAAGTCGCTCGGCTGCAACAATCAGCAAAAAACAAATTCGATCGCAGCGAGTCGAGCATAGTGCAGACTTGTTACCAATAACTAGTAATGGTGTTGTAACGAGTTCGCCTTGTTCGAAGAAGAAGGTTTTATCTTCTTTGCGCATTTCGGAAAAGTCGTCTTTACAGAGCTTGAATTCATCATCGTTAGATCATGAAAACGAGCACAGCTTTAGTGACGCAGAGGAAGCTATTGCTGCAACAGAGAATGTATTTCACCTGGCAGGTCAGTAATGTACTTTTATTGATGAATATGTATGCTATAGGCGTTTACGTTTGCCAATACCATAAAGGGTATTTATGCATAAGATGAAACTGTGATTTACGAATCTACCTAAAATTTTAAAATAATATATGCAGCATCGTGTACTGGTTTAGCGGACAATCATGCAAGTATTTAATATAAAATTTCAGATGCTTATACATCAAATGCATCTACCATGGAAGAGTCTGAATGTATTGCGACAAGAAGTGTAGTACAAAGGACATCAGCAAGTGACACAAATAAAGCAACAACTCTTCCTAAAGACTCAAACACATGCTTGAGTCCTACGTTGACTCCAAGGTGTAACGGAAATGAAAAAACGATTTCGAGCTGTCAGGATAAGAATACAATGGACAAAATGATGGAACAGCAAGTTGCAGGACAAAGCATTATGGCAAGTGAAGAGTTGGATAACAGTTCTTTATCAACCAGAATGTCAAGTACTTCAGTACATAGTAATAAAGATAATGGGGAAATAAAGAGAGTTTTATTGTCTTCATCCGATGAACCTAAGACTGAAGAAGTTATTGAAACAGAAATATTAGGTACAGGTTCGGTACAACATTCGGAGGCAATGGAGAAAATCAGAGCAGGTAATTATGAAGGTGAAGCAGATCAAAATTTGCGCAAAGAAATAATTAAAAACTCCAGATTCATAACGTCAAAAGTGTCAGAGGAAGTAACGGAAATGGAGAGGAAAGATACAGATGTTCAAAGAGAAGATGAAGTAGACGAAGAGGAAGGCGTTGCAATATATGATGAAGACGATAATGGTACTAGTATTAGTGATATTGTTGCTACCCAAGCACTTCATGAATCTCTAAGTAAATTGGGAAAAGTTCCACCTTTAGATACAGATATGAATGTTGTCCATAATGCTAGTGTAGAAAGTAAATCAAAAATTGAAAAAGATTCGCAGAAGGAAGTAGTACCTCAAGAAGAAACAGTAGAGGGGTTTATTGGTCCATTACTGGATGAAAATTTTAAAGCGGATGAAAAATTAACTCAGAAAACTATGGGTATGGATGAAGTTAGAAACTTATTGATGAAGGTTAAGGTACAAACAGTGGAAGATGATGATGATGAAGAGAAAGCTATAGGTATCTCACCTGATGGAAGGTTTTTAAAATTTGAGGAAGAAATTGGACGCGGTAGCTTTAAAACTGTATATCGAGGTTTAGATACTCAGACAGGTGTAGCGGTTGCTTGGTGTGAATTACAGGTAGGTAAACTATAAGCTATTAATATCATATATTTTATTGATTTGTACAATGAGCATTTATGGAGTACAATATGTCAAAATTTGCAGGAGAAAAAATTAAATAAAACTGAAAGATTAAGGTTTCGAGAAGAAGCGGAAATGTTAAAGGGATTACAACACCCAAATATCGTTAGGTTTTATGACTATTGGGAAGTCACGCTTACACGTAGAAAATATATTGTCCTAGTCACTGAACTTATGACATCTGGAACATTAAAAACGTATGTAAGCGTAACAAATAAAAAGTATATGATAATACTATGAATAAATGTGTCTCTCAAATTTGGAAAATGTTCTTTCTGTAAAGAAATTATTTCTGAAATACATTGTTTTATCAGGTACCTAAGAAGATTTAAGAAAATTAACCCAAAAGTGGTGAAATCTTGGTGCCGACAAATTCTGAAAGGATTGAGCTTTCTTCATTCTAGATCCCCGCCAATTATTCATCGTGATTTAAAGTGTGACAATATTTTTATTACGGGTACTACGGGGAGTGTGAAAATAGGTGATTTAGGTCTTGCTACTCTTAAAAACCGAAGTTTTGCAAAGAGTGTTATCGGTACTCCGGAGTTTATGGCACCTGAAATGTACGAAGAACACTATGATGAATCAGTGGATGTTTATGCTTTTGGCATGTGTATGCTTGAAATGGCTACCAGTGAATATCCATATTCTGAATGTACTGGGCCAGCGCAGATATATAAACGTGTAGTATCGGTAAAGATTTTTACACTTCTTTTAATATATAATACGAGTGCAGATTTGTAATTAAATCAAATGCAGATATTTCTTAATTTACATTATTGAACCCATTGTGTAACTAGAAATTCACAGCTATTCGTAAATTCATAAATTATTTTGAAAATCGATTGAAATTATTGCACAGGTACATTCTACGAATGTGCAATCTTAATATTGCAACAAATTCAAGGATACCTATGTACTTAAATATCTTTAGTGAGCATACTGAAATTTTACTTACTAGACATAAGTTCGGATTCTACATTTTGCATCACTAATATTAGTAACAGCCATTACTTTACATTTAACAAAATTTGTACTTGTTTTACTTTATACATGTAAAACAAGGTACATGGTTTCGTCGTTATGAACTGCACTATACATTTCTTGTTTATGAAAATATTATAACATAATATAATATATAACAAATATGATTAATACATAAGACTTATCGTCCACTTTTCACTAAACCATATATTACTTTATATTATACAGGGTGTCAAGCCACAGAGCTATGATAAAGTTGAAAATCCCGAAGTACGTGATATTATAGAAATGTGCATTCGCCTAAAGAAAGAAGAACGTCCGTTAGTTAAAGATCTTCTAAATCATGAATTTTTTGCGGATGATGTGGGATTGAAGCTAGAAATGGTATCAAGAGATTCTGCTGTAGCGGATATGGAATTATCGCGTGTAGAATTCAGATTAAGAGTGTTGGATCCAAAGAAGCGTAGTAATAAACACAAGGAAAATGAAGCAATACAATTTGATTTTGATATCCAAGGTGATAATGCAGAAGAAGTAGCATCAGAGATGGCCAAATCGAGTCTCATACTCGAAGAAGATGCCAAGGCTGTAGCAAAAATGTTGAAATCTCAAATCGCTACTTTATTAAGAGAGAGAGAAGAACGCAAAGCTAAAGAGGAAAAGGAACATCTGGATAAAGAAGCAGATAATACTAATGCTGTTAACGATAATTTGTTGCAACAACAACAATTGTTACTTCAACAGATTCAATTGCAACAGCAGCAGCAACAACAACAAATTCAAACTGGTATAGATATTCAAATACAGGGACAAGTGCAAATGCAGTTGCAACAATCTCAAATTCCTCTTCAACAACAACAATTGCAACCAGGGGGGCAACCAAACCAACAGCATAACCTGCAGCCTCAGCAGGTGCAATTAGTTCAACAGCAACCGTTAATGCAACAACAAACATCGGTTGTTCAGCCCCAACAAGCTCAGCAAATACAGGTGTCTCAACCAACTTCGCAAGTTCAGTATCAACAGCAGCAGCAATATCAACAACAGCTTCAGCAGCAGTATCAGCAGCAGCAATTTTCTCATGTTCCGCAAACTCTTAACGCAAATTCTCCGCAATGTTCAACACCGCAGGCTTTACAAAGTCAGCCTCAATTTCCCCAAGTAACTCAACAGCAAATGCAACAACAGCAGCAACACATTCATCAACAACAACAATACATTCAGTTAAATCAAATGAACGTGCCTCAACAAATCTCTCATCAAATGCAGCAACAAATTCAACCCCCATTACAGCTGTTAACTCAGCAGCAACACATGCATCAGCAGATTCAACAAACTCAACAGCAAGTGCAATATTCGCAACCCCAAGTACAACATGTGCAACAAGTCCATCAGCATCCTGTTGGATCTCCACCTATCCAAGGTCAACAGTACTATCAACAGAATACCGCAGCAAGTACAGGATATGGTACCACAAATCTTTATCAACAAAATATTCCACAACAAATATTTCACACATATCCGTCCACAAATGCGTCAGGCCATGTTGAAATTTTGACCTCTACTCAAACTGCGCAGCAAATATATTCACATACAAATCTCTCCGGGACGACTACTCCATCTACTTCACAATCCTATATACAACCAGCAGGACAAGTACAAGTGCCTATGCCTTCTGGAATAAATATTCAAAACTCATCGGCAGTAACCCATGTACAAAATGTGTCAACTGCGACAATTCCGAATCTTCAAAGTGCGCCAACTCTTCTTGCGAATAGTGGACAACAGACTCAAGCACAGAATCAACCGAATCTTATTATGCAACTACAATACTCTCAAAGTGCTAATATTATGCCTACATCCATATCCATGACACCTGGAATTACTGTCCCCGCACAATCATCTACTACCTCACAGCAACAACATTTTCCACAAACTATTGAACAGAATACAGCTGCTGATAGATCTTCTTTAATTAAACAAGACACAATGGATTCAGTACAATCTCTGCCACCTGATGTATCATCCAATATTCAGCCGGATATGCTTAGTGGATCTGTGCCAACTAGTGCAAATGTCATCGCTGATGGGTAAGAAGATTAAACACGTAAATGTTAAATGTATAAGGTAGGTTAAATAAATGCTCACCTATTTTCAGAGCTACGTCAGAAAGTGTTGAGAACGTTACAACATCTGAGAGAAGTAGAGTAAAACGTTCTGGAACTAAACGAAAGAAGCCTGGTATTAAATTAACAGTCTTATCAGTAAGTAGTGGAGAGGGTCAATCGATGACTGTTGAATGTCAACTTGATACTAGCAAGCAAAAGACTGTTACATTTAAGTTTGATCGAGATGATATGGTACCAACTGATATAGCTAACAATTTGGTAAGTCGTTTAAAAACAACATTATTTTAATATCGGAAAGACACGTGTTAATTAAGGATATTTATAGGCTGCAGAAAACCTGTTACCCCAGTCGCAATGTGAAACTTTCATAGAACTAATTGAAGACATAGTTAAACAATTACGGCTGGATCCTATGCGTGCTTTGCCTTTAGTAGCACATGGTCCCCCAGATCAGTCTGCTGGTGGTAGCCCAGTTACTAGTCGTCGCCCTAGAGATCGTGACCACAGTCTTGATACAGCTAAGGTATGCATGATTACACACGATTCGTTTCCACAAACTTTCAGAAAAACTCTAGCAGGTATCACTACTACCACACTTTCACTTTCTTTCCAACGTACAACTAATATAATACTTGCATTACATGACTGCGCGTTGCTACTACTTATGTTCCTTACATTCATATTACAATATTTGAGTAATATGTCTAAAGAAGGGTTAAGAGCTTGATAAATTTTAAAAATTTTGGAGTAAATCAGACAAATAAAATTGGGAGCTTGAAATAAAATTAAAAGATGTTGGATGGTTGCACCCTGTAAGCATTGTCAGATGCAGAACGTATGGGTGTACATATAATTGGTGTATAATTTTGGACGCAGCAGGTGAGACATGGCTCGCTAACTCGTCAAAGCAGCCACCGATCATCGTACAAAGTCCATCGTAGGCACCGTTCGGTGAGTTCATCGTTCCTGCCGTACCTTTTCCTGTATTCCCTTATTTGGTTGTATGGTTCCAAGAGTTTGTGTATTCCTTACTTCTGTGTACCATTTACAAGGTCTGCTCCAAATGTGCCATAAAAATGACATAAAGAATTTTGCTTTTATTGAACGTACTTGCAGTTAAAATTTATCTCACTTAAAATAGATACTATGTTTTGTTGTTCATTTTCATTACTTTTGGAACTGACCATGTACGTTCTACCCCCAAACAATTATGCACTCCTTTTATTGTTCAGAATACATAATTTGTATAACAATGTTTCTTCTGATTTAGTGAATTATGGTTGCAAATTTATTATTGTATTGTACTATTCAAAGGTTTTGCTTGTATGTGTAATCTCCAGTGATTTATATATCCAAATTTTTGTTACAACAAAGAATATAAGCGGCACAAGACTTTTTAAAGTTACACCACGCAATTATTTTATCCACATCTGTTTTATATACTATAAATCATAATGTGCTTCTGATATAAGATTATCAGATTTTACAAGAATGGATAACATTCTTGTAACGTGAATGTCACAAACAATGTTACAGTCAATAACGTTATGTAAATAATTTATGATTCACATGGATAATTTAATTAGAGTAATATGTAATTTTAGTTCTTATAAACGATTCGTTAAATTATGGTATACCTTGTTTCTAATGTAAGTGACAATATCATTTTGGTTATATAAATGGCAAACTGTATAAAAATGTACAACATTAATGTATGTATTAACATAAATATTTAGTATATTTAAGTACATTTGCATACGTTGTCCCTTTTCAGAGAGACGAAACTTCAAATACTTCCACACCTACCAAATTGTTACCTATCGATCAGATTATTTCACACATTGCAAATACTGCTTTGGAAAAGCATCAAAGTGTGCAAACACCTGACAGTCAAGTGGGTCTTGAAAACACGTCAGCGGAAGCATCTAGACGCTCATCCACATCTACTCAAAATACCGATACATTGACACCAACAAATGTGCAGAGTGATTTAACTGACACGCAAGAGAGTATAATCTCAGTGACTTCTGCAGATACAGTTTTAGAAACACAGAACTTAGTACCCGATGACAATTCAAGTTCTGGTCTCAAAGCATGTCAATGTGCATTAGCATATACATCAAATCAGTCTAAACCAAGTACAGGTACTGATGGCTACGAGATAACAGATACTAAGGACATGACACAAGATGATGAACACGCAATGATCCAAGACAATGAAATAAATATGGAAACATGTGTACCCGACTCATCTGCAGAAGTATCAACTTTAACAGTATCAGCACCAGTTCGCAAAATCTCTCGCTTTTTAGTCAGTCCTGTAGTTGAGCAAAAAATGCTTGCAGCTGATAATGATTCAGTTACTCCTTCTGATATAACCGATCAACCTAATGTTGCGTCGGTACAACCATCGGTACACCCTTTATTAACAGATACAAGAGTGAAATCTGAAGATATTGAAGCAAAGGCTTGTGAAACGCAATCTATGACCCATGAACAATTTATGAATTCTGATATACTTGTGCAAAGTCAACACCAATCGGTGGAGCACATAGATACTTATCAACAACAATTACAGCAAATGCACCAACCCGTTCCGGTTCAGAATATTTCGCAAATTCAACCTGTCATGGGTCAGATGCAACAAACCATTGGTGCTGTGCCATCAAACGTACATACTGTAATACTTCAAGGATCTACAATAGCGCAACAAAGTACTCAGCAAATGCATCAGCCTACAGTTCAAAATGTAGCCGCTTTGCAGAAAGATCTTCAAAATCAGTTGACATCAAATGGAGGGAACACACAAACTCAATATCAAAATCAGCAAACCATTCAGCCAAATACTGTTTTGCAGCCACAAGTTTGCCTCCCGCAAAATATGGGACAGCAACATATACAACCTGATCATCAGCATCCAGGACAAATTCCGACACAACGTCAAATACAACAGTTCCTTCCACAACAAGTACAGCAACAACATCCACAATATGTAGTACTCTCCGGACCCATGCAACAATTACAGCAATCAAACATAGACGAACGAAATCGCAGGATTTCAAATATATCTACTGCGTCAACGTTGTCTACCGATTCGCAGATTTCAGAGACACTGGGTATATCAGACGATAGAAGGCATTCTGCAAATATACCCAGTACTCCTATACAACATATGCCGCATGTACAATTAATTCCTCAAGATGTATCAAGTGGTATATCACTGCAACAAGGTACACCTGACGCCGGGTCACAATTACAAGGCACTTATCAGAATGTACTTCATGTACCGGGAGCTGCACCTGTTCCTGTGCCAACACATCCTAATACTGTTCCGGAAACTACTCCAAAAGTTATTGTCAAAACAAAAGAAGTGTCCTCTACGCTTCCTGACTTGGCACAAAATTTAGCAAATATACTTTCTAATCCAAAGTCAAAATCAGTTACACCCCATTGTGCAACTAGTCATGAGTCAAGTGTTCATCCAACTGTTGGTGCAACTACCGTACTGGAATACAGACCAGTACTGCAGTCAGAACAGTATTTTCAACCGATTCAACCAGAAGTAACTCAAATACAAGCGCATCCACAAATGCAGCCACAAAACTTTCCAGTTCAAAATATATTTCAAATGCATCCAGGCCATCAGAACATACAGCATGCTTTACAAAACCAACAATTGCCGCTTCAAAGTCAGCCAGTGCTGCAGCAAATTGTTCCAATAAATGCAACACAGCAGCAAGTAGATACTCAGTTACAAGTAGTACAACAAAATCTTCAAAATATGATGTGTAACATTATACCAGCTCAAGGCAAGTGGATCACTTGTACAACTCAAAATCCCTCAAATCTAGTTACACAAGTACGTCATGTGCAAGCAATGCAAACTCAATCGCAGTTACCACCTAACGCCACATTATATCAACCGTCACAACAACACTTTACACAAGACCAGCAATACGCAGAGCCAATTATTGCGGCAGATCAGTCTCACTTATATTTGAAACTTTCGGAACAACATTTGGGAAAAACGTTGGAGGTTGACAGTAATGATTCTAGCAATGCTACTAGGTATGTTTACCGTCTTACCTTAGATGTTAAAACATCAAAGAATTGTTTTTAATAATATCTCTTTAAGTATAGCTATTTGTACATAGAAGAAATTTATTGTGTTTAAGCATAAGGCGTACTAGCTCCGATTGCCAACTGCTGTCATCGGAAAATGAAAATTCCAGCCATGATGTGACTCCCGAGCATACTCTTGTAGAATCTGTGGATCCTGCATTCTTTGTGCATTCACAAGTAGCTCAACAGCAGCAACAGTATCAACACCATCGCCTGAGTCAACAAAATTCCTTAGATAAAGTCGCGGATATAAATATGAGTGGAACCGCAGGGCCCCAGACAATTGCAGATTTACATCATAAACTTGTTCAACTAACTAATCAACCATCTGAATCGTTGAATGTTGGCACACCACCCATAAGTTATCCAGCAACGCCCCATAGTCATCAAATAATGGGTGGATATGATGCATATATGCATACATTGCAACAAAAATTAGTTAACATCGGAATGCCTATCTCATCGACACAGGCAATGGTAAATATGTACAATTCGTACATTACAATATATAAATATAAGTTTTATAAAGGAACTTCCGAGCAGTTCCCTTGCTAATTTTGTAAGCGAAATAATGCAAAGTACCATTCTCAGGGTCCATTGTCTCCTCAAACAACAATACACTATTCTAATTCTACTCTTACTGACTCAGCTGTTATGTCATCTATGGAAGGGGTTGCTATAAATCAAGAACCTTCTACAAGTCAAGTTGGACCATCACAAACAGTAAGTATACATGTTGTGGAACAAATATTTTAGTATAATCTTTGGAATGATAACTCTCCTAACTTCAAAAACTAGTAAACTATTCTTAAGGCTAACTAAAATGTATTCAATATGATCGTATAAGAAGATCTATAAAAAGATCTATTTTTTTTAGCACATAGAATGCTCCCTTGACAGTCCAACACCAGCTAATACAGCAGGACCTGAAACTATGAGTCCAAGTAAGGAGAATGTTAAAACGCGAATGCAAAGGCCAGGATCACGCCTTCAAGAGTTAGAACAAGAGTTAGCAAAAATTCACCATAGGGGAACGATTCTTCCAACAACATCCCCACAACCGTTAACACCACCCGTTCCCATAATTAATTCTAATCAAATTCAATCATCAGCACAGCAAACACAATGCTTGTTAACAACAGTTGCTCCAATATCTACAGTACCCATTGCTGCAATTACACCTAGCGTTATTACTTCAAGGTCTGATAACAATACTCCTGTACAAGCAGAACTTCAAGAAACTGTGACTGATGTAAGTTGTACTTGAAATAAATACACATCTTTCATTATTTAAACTACTCAAAACTTACACGTTACATGCTACTACACTCTATAAAATAAGACAACTTATTTTTTTGAATTAGCAATTGCCATCTTCGACACAGCCTGTCAGAAAAATATCGAGATTTATGGTGTCGAAAGTAGCAGGTCCACCCAACAATAACATTGCAATGAATCAACAGTACGCAGAAGTCGCAAAGGCTCATTTGCAATCGCTGGAAGATTTTAAATCAACCGACAGGCAAAATACGATCTTTCAGCATATAGATGATTTACATGGTAATTTAGCAAAAAGGAAATTAATAACTTGGCTTATTAAAACCATCTGTGATTTGTTTAAGTTTCTCTTATGAAATAATAATGTATAATATTATCACTTATGTACGTTGACATATATATTTATGTAATTGTAGGTCCAACTGTGCAAATTATTCATAGTCGTGAAGGATCTCTCCCTCCTATACAACCAACTTCCTGTGCCAGTGTGTCACTTGTTGAAGTAAGTAAAATTTTGTATTTATATGCTTATAGAGATTTGTTCCTTTCTTCTTCTTCGCGATGTACAGCCAGAGGTATATGTAATTAAAGCTCAAAATAAGATTTTAAATAAACAAACAAAAAAGTTGATATATTTTTTTAATGTGGCAGCCGCCTGAAAAGGAAGAAAAATATTCAACTTTAACTCCGAGCGAAGAATATCAATTATTAATAAAAAGGTAATGTCAATATTACCATGTATATAAACATATAAATCAATGTATGTATATATATATGACTGTTTTATTCGAGTTCGATTTCCGCTTTGGGAAAGCTAATTTGTTGTCTGAAACAGGCAAACTATGGAGTTGGAAACTCTTCAGAGACGACATAGAGAAGAATTGGAACGTTTCCAACAGCATCAGTTACAATTACTGATTCAACAGCAACAGCAAGCTAGTGCACTACACCAGCATCAGCATCAACCTTTACTTTATCATACAGTAGCCACAAGTGTGGCAGGTTAGTTGCGTACCTATTTTATTTGGGCAAGATTGCCTTATCTTAATAAGGAACATATCATTTTAATTCTCCAATTGTTGCTTATCTAGAAGTGTTATATGAACTGCATGCAAAAATAGAAAATCTCTAAGCAGTATTTATCGTTATGAAAGATTAAGAATTCTTCCATATAGGCCAAACAAGACCTCCAGGAATGGAGGACTATCTAATGTTCAGCACTGCTCCACAAACACCATTGCAAAAGATTCCCAGCAGCTACTTGGATACAGACGAAACGTTAAGGCTTGCGATGCAGAAATTAAAACAAACGCCGCTTCAACTTCAGCAACAACAAACTGCAACTGGTATTCCACATGCTTATGTTATTCCAATTCCAGTAGTGCCTTCGGAAAGTGTGCAGAATGTATCAGCTCAACAGTGTAACACTTACATGGCTGAAACCTCAGAAACTACAGATTCTACAAGTGCTACTTCAATTACAAATTCTGTGCAAAACCAGTTTATGCCAACAGTCTCAGATGGAACAAATATTTCGTCGTCTACAAACGGAACATTAACTGCAGTTACTTCTACATCAAGTTTGGCTAATAGTGGCAGTTATATTCAATACCACGAAGGTCCACCAGTAGCAAATTTTCAAACATTTAGTTGTACTTCCCACGGTGGTTTCTTTTTACCGGCCGGTTATCGACTTGTGTATGCACCTACTGGCACTCCCCAGTCTCAGCCAGCAACGCCTGCTACTCCACAGATAGGAAATTCACACGATGGTACACCTCCAGGGGAACCCCAACACTCCATTGAAAACTCAACAACTACTTCGCATGCAGATTAAGAATATAAAGTGTAATGCATAGCATCATATTTTTATTTTCCAGTCAATTCATACTCATTATGCATACTTAATTTAAATTTGGCATTGTCTGTAGCTCATATAGACTCATATCTCATCCTTACGGCTATCATTTAAGACAATTTTCAATACATACGATATACACATACATTTGAACGGTATGTACAACAATGCTGGTGAAAGTATAGAAATTGTACTTGATATGCGACAAATGTGCAAGGATCACATATCAAATATTATCGAGCCTGCGTAAGCACGATACTAATGTTTGATATGTGCTATGTGACTGTAGAAAAATGAAAATTACATTGGACATATTTCAGTTGAAGGAAGTTAAGCTTTTGGAAGGGAACATGCAAACTGGAGATAGAGGTCTTTACGTGTACTGTGCCTTTCGTATATATATATAAATATATGTATCTTTTTTGCCAAGATGCTTAACTCCTTGAATTCTTTGATGGCACAGTCCACATTGGTACAGGCCTCAGCTAGTCTTATGATTAAAATGGCATGTAGCCATTCTGCTCGGTATATATGTTTAACTGTTAATGTATAATGAATGCTTCAGAAAAAGAATGTGTTTACGTACATATGTACGTTGGATGTATGCTTGGCGTGTGCGCGCGCGCGCGATTATTTCGTGCGGCATATACGCGTTGTATGTATCTCTGTATGTATGGATGTATAGTGAAAGAGGCAGGCAGAGAAAGATGAGTAATATAGTCACTGTTATGCTTTAATGTATTTCTAGCAATTTTACCTATTTCAATTAAAGAAAAAGTGATGTGTTACTAGTTAGCAACCCCATGTATCTTATCAACTGACTAGTATTATTTTTTTTTTTTAATATGATTATTTTTAGTACTATTCATTTAATTGCCAAATTTTATGAAATTCTCATCCGCGCTGAATCATTTTCATCGATACATTATGAACTCTATCTAATTTAGAATCATGATCCATGGCGAAATTGAAAAAACAAAAAAATACTTTAAAAATACAAAGTCAAGATAAAACTGAAGTAACTTGCTTTAAATAAACCACTTCCATGTTTTATGTTTAGGCATCACTTTTTTGAATAATGTGTGGACTTCTGTTCTGCGTTGCCTTGCAATGTTACTAATGGCTGACGCCTTGTTTGTATTGCTACAAATACTACTACTTACAAAAAGACTCGTAATATTACTGTTTCTATATTTTTAAGGGACAAGAAAATCTTTTGCTGATTCGATAATAATGGACCCCTTCACTATATCTACTGTAATTTTATAGTTGTGATCGTTCGTGTAACTACAACCATGTCGACTATAAAAAAGGTTTCATATAATTTCCTTCTACATGGGCTATTTAGAAATTTACTCAAATTTTTCAATATCTTTTTTTTTACCTTTCATATTGACCTACATTATATTACACTTACGTTGAGATTAGTGAAACGCTATTATTACAATTACTAGTTAAAAGATACGTATATATAATTCTTCAATTATTTTGTAATATTGAGGAAATGCAGTTTTACTATTTCATGCAACTAGCAGTCAATATAATTTGATAAATATAGGAGACTCTACCTATGCTTCCAAAATTTGAAAAGACAAAAGCCATTGAATATCAATGTTGATAGAACAATAAATAAATAAATAAATGATTTCCATTTATTTGAAAGTAGAAAACAAGGATGCTGTAATATTTTATGATTTTCTGAGTATGTCTTGTGTGATAAGATTTTTGAACATTTGATTTCATAGCAATAATATCTTAAGACTTCTGTTATGGATTAACTTTTGCCATTTTACCAAAGAAATGCAACAAGAACACTAGGCACTGTAATTATACATAGAACATTCAAAGTTGGTATAGATATTTAACGATAGGAAAATAGTTAAACAAGATGGAATTGAACTTAGTATGTTCACAGTTGGATGTATTTATGAACAACTGCCTGAAAAAGTTGGAACAAGTGATATATTTTCCTATATTCTGAAAATTTCATGTAAAGTTATAGTATGTATAAAAGTGTCAAGACACAGATTGATTTGTCCAAATTCTGCTATTTTGTCAATGAGATCGATGCTTAATAAATTAAGCATTATATAATTTTTCAGCATAATTTTCTGAAACTTGTTAATAACAGTTGCGCACTAGGCATGTGGAAAGAAGTGAAAGCTTATACTATGACCCTCAATGAAATCTTTTATTTTTTAACATTGCTACTATGACATAAAGGTAAATGGATATTGTGCAATATTGTGCACAATAAGTAGTTCGCATTCAACGGCAATGGTTTTTGAAAGAAAATGTTACAGCGAGTTCATTATTCCAAATGAACTTCCCTTGCTTACATTTCTATTAATATGCTGTCTTTAATTATTCAATTGAACTTAAAACTATATGGAATCAAACAAATTCATGTGGTTATATGATAAGTAAAAATTGTTTTAGTAAAAATTTGTTCCTAATTCAGTAAAATATAGGAAATAGCAAACTGTTATTTCTTATTTTGCACGTTAGTAATGCATTCATAAAGATGACTATATAACAATTTTTGTCGAACCGTACATTTTATGGTGTAGAATGGAACTCGGTTACTTTCTCAGATATTTTGAATGGGCTCACATGAGAAGATTTACAAAGACTGATTAGATAAAAAAGAATCGGTAACAAGCACTGTAAAAGAATGTATGAGATATCACTGTTCAGTAATTGCTATTTCAACTGGCATTAACAAAATCAATGCATACAGATATGTAAGAAATCCATTGCAATAAACATCCTGCTAACTGACAACAGTTGCAAAAAATAAAACAGTGTCATTAATCTATGAAAAAATATATATGTACATACACATGTATACCAGCAAGACATAATAGAAATTTTGTACTTTACTTCCCCTATCAATGAATATGGATATTAATTACGCATTCGCCAATTAAAATAAATGTAGTAATACATATTCTTAATATTATGCATATGTAACAATCGATATGACATGAGAAAAGTAGAATATCTGTATATCAATATTGTTTGGACTTTATGTTCACTTCATACAACTCTACAGTAAAAAGGCCGATAAAGAAAATAGAAAAACGCAAATTTGAAGAAATCATACTTTAACACAAATATATACATATTGACAAACTCTCATACAAATCATTATCAAAAAGTGCATACTATATTTTTCAAGTCAGGGTGTATTATACTTAACAAGAAAATTTAATTTTAAAGGTATCACAATTTATGCAGTCTACGAACATCTTATATTTATGTTAAAGAATGGAGAAGAAAGTCCATTAGTGGTGTTCCTGGTTAATTTGAATAACACATCAATATCATCTAGTAAAGCCTTGGATTGTTCTTACGACAAGCTTACAAATATGAGAAAAAGAAGAAATACATTCTCTTCGAATCAAACTCGCACGTTATCAAAAATCTCTCCTCTAAAAATTACTTTTATAATTTTTTCATCATAACCCTGAACGTTACAATTATTCTGTACTAAAAAAATTTCCAATAGTAATACAAAGATACTTCGAGTTTACATAGAGATATAAAAATATTCATTTCTTATACACTGCTCGTTAGAAATTCCCACTGTTTATCTTTGTCCATGTGATTTTTTCACATGTATCATGGCAGAGATTGGCGCGTATATTCAATATAAAAGAACTTTAGCGCTAGTATGCTTTTTTACAGTAAGCCTAGAAAAACAAATTAAATTGTTAACAAGGTAAATTCATAATTCGCATTCTACTCAAAAACTATACTATTATTGCACAGATCTGTAAACATTTGAGAACAACCTACAACAGAGAAATTTCATTTGTACAAAGTAAAATTTCTTGCTTTTACCTATGTATTATATAACAAATATTATCTATAGTATAAAATAAACACCAGAATGTCTGATTTATGTTTAATAAAATGGAATGAGTAAAGTGCTTCTCATACAAATATTGTATTTTCAAAGAACTTCTTATCGACTAGAGTATTCTAAATGCATTCATGGACCATGAGCCATCATTATTTGTATAAAGGAAGTCGGAAAACATCATACTGATTACCCAATATAATATAAGTGCGTTCCACTACATATTCTATCACAAAAAGCTTCTGTTAAATATTCAAGTTAAAGCAGTTGTAATCTTAACAATGGACGCAAATAAATGTATTGCATACGAAAGATATTTATCATTCTGTAGTTTGTTATAAAACATTTGAGATTACTGTAAAATAAGTAGTACTGATAAAGTATCGCTTCTTTATTTATAAATTTGCACAATGTGCGAACGGTTCAATGAAAAATTGCCAAACTGTGTTTCATTATACTTTGTCTATAAACTTTAATCTACCCGCTCAAACGTAGCTCCATTTTTCTGATAAAATATGTTTTCAGACAAGCTGTAAGCAAAGTGCAACAGGAATAAAAAATATCTCAATCACTTTATACAGCTGAATTAATTATCAAATTGGTTTAATTGTCATGATCTTATATCTGTTTTTACGTACACGCTTTCAACAGGTGTTTATAATAACCTTTTGCCAGAAAAAGTAAACTACAAAAGTATGGATGTATTAGACATATATACATACCCGTACTTTCTTATTCTGTATTTTTATTCGTAACAAGTGTGTATATGCATTTATACATAATAACATACATTTAAATACTTATTTCATAAGCGCGTCGTGAACTTCCATCTTGTACATGCCACAATTCGGATGTCCCTGCAAGAACGAAGGAGAAAACATGAAACGTTACGATAAAGGGAATGAGAAAGCTATTCGATCTAACAATATGAACTATCAACATGTAGAAATCTTTCAATAAACGAGAGATCTTCGAAGCGCTATTCTTAAACATTAAAATACAAAATAAGTATCCAACTTCAATTAAACGAACGCTAACCTAACATGTCCATTCTTCACAGGGAAACTACACAGCGCACATATTACGTGAATTTACACCTTTATAGAAATTGAAATAACGCGCTATGAAATTTGTTATTAATAATAAGATTAGCGATTGCAATCGACATTTCTTGCATAAGTTTTACAAACTTTAAGAGAATAATTATTTTTAGTAAAAGCACCTTGAATATAATATTCTAAAAATAAAAATTGACAAATCGTACAGAACGGTCATCAACTGACAGATGCATTTTTTGGAGTATCCGATTTACTTACGTTTACTTACCTAAGACAATGTGTCCTCGTATATCACAGTGATTCAAAATGATTTTGTCGTCTCGCATATGCTCCCATGCAAGCAAAAAATCCAATAATACCAATGATTAAGCCCAAGATCAGTGCCAAGGTATCACCGAAATCAAAATCATTTGAAGCTGACGCGAAGTGAAACATTCCGAATA
This sequence comes from Tiphia femorata, assembly GCA_944319695.1. Classification (NCBI taxonomy): domain Eukaryota; kingdom Metazoa; phylum Arthropoda; class Insecta; order Hymenoptera; family Tiphiidae; genus Tiphia; species Tiphia femorata. The sequence goes on from OX090899.1 coordinate 9,639,117, forward strand.
CACAAAGCAAAAAGTGTAGCCACATTTTCGCCAAAGTATTGTGCAAAAGATTTGTTTACTTGAATCTTTGTTTCACGCACACACATACAAACACGCACCTATATATTTTGTAATCGGATCACGACTTGCTGCAGACAATTTATCACCTATTCGTGTTTATCAAATGCACTCATAATAATATCTAATGACTTGACACATACCTATAGTTCAAAAATGATGACAATAGGATGAAAAGTAGTGAATTACTATAGTACGAAAAAGCAGAGATTACGTTTGCATCTAGGATTTATGTAATATGTATTTACATAGAATCCTAATGATTAAATACGAATGTCATATTTATAAATTATTTAACGGCTGTGTGTACCAGCTAGTTTTTAGATGTTAAAAAAGTATTTGCATAGGTTTGTAAATAGTACGCATACAATTATACTGAACTACACACGTTTTGAAATAGATCGTGTGGGTGCTTTCTATTTACACTGAAAGCAGTTAAACAAAAAATTAGAACAATCTCCTGGGAGTCTAAGATGCAAATATTTTGTTAGAATGTGCAAGAAGCTATAAATTATTTCTCATCGTTGTTTGAATCAATTGAATTTAGTAAAATATAAAAAATCGTATACGATTTGAATAACTTAAGCATTGTTCACAAGTGCTCGAATTTACATTGAAAATGCATAATGCGTATCCGCATGTTACCACAGTACTACCAACGCGATAAAGAGCATAAAAAATCATTTATTATCATTGCTACAAAGTGGCGGTGTAAAAATGATTTGATTCGCAAATGTTTTCAAGCCACATATTTCGTACTGTGTAAAACAAGTGTATACGTATACTTGATTAAATAAAAGCTTGTGTCTTGCTCTTTATGAACTTTATAGCCAATAAAGTCTTCGTCGAATTGTTACAATCGGATATTCTATTTTTATAAAATATCGTATAAACCTTGCAGCAATACTTTCAATTCATAGTATTACGTGAAACAATAAGAATACTTTCACGTTGGAATTTCAAAAGTCTACAGTATGATTTCGTACAAACGCAAAAATTCTAATAGTACCTTTTGCGATTGGTATAGGTACTTTCAAGAAAGTGCACCTTTATGCTCCTTAAGGTGGCGTCACTTGAAAGGAAAGTAATGGAAGAAAATATACACTGGCGCGTATCGACCGAGCAAAAACATATTTTTACATCCTTGCTTGCATATTTTGCCAATTTATCGCAGGTATAAAGAATCGATGCATGTATCAATTTCTAAGTTCCAATACGGCGCTTTTTCCGATTCATTGAAAAAGTTGATTTGTATCTTCGTGGATTATAATCATTGTCATTTTGTGGCCATTTTGCTATCCGTTGATAAATGCAAGACATTTTCGTACCGACTGGTGAACCGCGTAATGGTGGTGATATATAAAATACAAGCCAGTATTGTATCGTACTCTGTGTTTTCACAGTTTAGCAATTATCTCACTTTTGTTAAATATCCACCCACGTTAATTCTCTCTTTTTCGCCTCTACAATATTTGTAACCCATTTTCTACGATAAATATAAGCGGAGCGTGGATATTTTTAATGTTCAATCTGGACATTGATATACTGATATTTTCTTTTTACTCGAACTTACTTGGTACGAATAGTTTTTGATTGAATTAACCGATAGATCACAATAATTCACATTCCAGGATACGCTGTGCAAGTGTTTTATAAAAGTTTATACATTCGGTGCCTCATTAGTGCCTTGAATCACAAGTAAAATCATTATGATAATAACAAAATTCTTGCAATATAAATTACGAGCATTAAATAACTTCACGATAAACGTAGAGTAATGAAGATTGCTTGTAGTACGCCAAGGGGTGTATCGCTCCAAATCTTAAACTGAATTTAACCTCATAAATGTAGAGTAAACATAACTCACGTTACTTAATGCATATACAAATTGATAAAGTTTTTCATTGATATATTAGACACTATCTCTTTCATAGATACAATAGAAGAATGCTGAACAGGTGTGTTAATACGAATGTTTATAGACAAAACAATCTGTATCAAAGATGACAAATACTGGTGTTTGAATAATCATAACTTACTAATATACGCTGTAAGATTCGCCTTGTAGGTTCCAGAACTTAATTACAGTTTTTGTTTTAGAATAAATGTTCTCTTCTATCGATTAACAGGTGAGAAGCATTAAATAATTACACCCGAACACGATTAAAGCCGTGAATTTGCAGCGACGAAATTAATTATACTTTTCTGTATTTTAGCGATCCAAGTATGGATTAGCTATACAACACATTGGAAAGATATACAATGGATGATAAGCAGAAATTTAGAGAAAGTAATTCGCAATATACAAATAACTATAAGCTTACAGACATAGTCTATATTGGTGTAAGTAATAAATATTTGGTTATAGATTTGCCAACACATTTTGTATTTATTCATAGCGATGAAAATAGTTGTCATTAAATTTATTCTTTAATAATATCGATTTACACTCTTTCTTGCGATAGTATATTGAAAGATTAGTTAACTACTTAGAGCAGCAGAATATAATGAACACTTTATTAAACAAAATTCTTTTTAAGCATCGCATTGAAATTATATAATTATATTTGTGTATCTTCTATTTTTTAACATATAATTTTACTTAATTCTTGTGCTGGCTCTTTATTTGGAAAACTTAGAATAAAAACTATATTACTTGATTCCCAGTGGAAACCTCTGAAAGAAAAGGTTAATTAAAAATGGAGCTATCATCTGAAATATTAGATACTATAGATATTACGAATCAAAAAAATGTATTGGAAGTATTAAAACAAGCCATCGCAGAAGAAGATATAATATTCGAATCGGAAGCTACCGATGAATCCGTGGAAACGGAAGTGGAGGAAATCATAGAAATAATTGAGGAAGTCGAAGAGAATGAGGAATCTCAGAATTATCCTAGCAATACATATTCAGATGATTCTGACATAAAGATCGTAGACGATGAAGCTTATGAAGAAAACTCGCAAAGTAATGCATATGAAAAAAGTTCTGCAACGGAAATTTATACATTCGACGAGGAGAATTCAATGTTCAAAACGCAGTATGCTAAGAAGGTAGCAAAAAATGTGGGAACTAACTTATATAAAATTAATAATAAGCAAGTTGTAGCATATGACGTAGACGAGGATTGGCAAGATGAAGATGTAGAGCATTTAGAAGAACTGGATGAAGAATTAGAGGACGATGTTGAATTGATAAATCACAATTCGCCTAAGCATGGGCTACCAAATGAAACTATTAAATCTGTAAATAATTTAACAGATGCATTTGAATTGCAAAATAGCAAATCGGATTCAAGAAACATTGCTGAATCCGCCGTGAGGATAGATAATCCTCAAAATATTATAGAGTTAGGCTGTAACCTAAGTAGTTCTAAATCTGTTGAGAATACAACAAATCATGAAATTGTTAAAAATGCAGAAAATAATTTAGTTTATACAGTACTTGGATCTAGGAAGCAAAATGCTCCAAAATCATCGTCCGAAGAGAAGTTTACCGATGAGCATTACATTAAGGTACATGTACCAGCGGATAAGATACTTTAATATGTTTACATAAACGAAATTTTTGATTTTCTCATAGATGGAGACACTCGATGAAAATGTAATACCAGTGGAGGGAACAATTTATTATGAAGGAGAAAATATGGAAACAGTTTACGTAACGCAAGCGATTGACGATAATGAACAGTATCAGTATGATGACGCAGGTACCATTGAACAAAGTGAGCCAGTATGGGACACGGCGAGTTCTGATACTAATCAAAATCAAGATGAAGAGAACTCCCAAGTACGTATTTTAATACGCTTAAAACCCGCGTTGCAGTTGTAATTGTAACAACAATTTATTATATTATATTGTAATAACCATTTATTTTTGTAGGATCAAATATTTTTACACGAAGACGAAGAGGGTCAGCTGTACTTCAAAGATGATACCGGAGCATTGCAACCTGTATACTTAACTGAAGATGGAAATTATGCAATTGCAGAAAACAGTGATGATCAAGATAGTAAAGAATCTCCGGTTCAAACACAATCAAGTATAGAATCTTCTCAGGAGGACACATTTATTATACCAGATTTAGAACTTAAACCCGCAGCAGCTAACAAACAGGTAATATAGTCAGGTACTCTCTAAATAGAGTTTTTGCCAATATTTTCATTATGTTATTATTTTAACAGACGGCAGTGGCACCAGCACCGCCTGTTCATGAATTAGACAGCGAAGATAATACAGTTACTATATCCCTTATAATATCGGAAGATGAACATGGGCAGAAAAGGACTCAGGTCATCATTCCCACAACAGATAATATGAAATGTGATATATGCAACAAAAGTTTTAAAACATCCTTCCAGTTACTTCGACACAACCGACTAAAACATGCACGTGACGAAGACATAACAACAAGAAACTTTCCTTGCGACTTATGTCCAAAGAGGTAAATGTATTAGAAACGAGAGCTTTATGTATTAATTTTCTGCTACAAGCACGATTAAAATACTTTCCTTATTACGTACAGATATCCAGACCAAAATTCTTTGGTACGACATAGGAAAACTCATACCGGCGATCGACCGTTTCAATGTCTGGAATGTCATAAAAACTTTCCAACATCCACAGCATTGCGTCGCCATTTAACGTTGCACAACTCGCAATCGCGGCCATTACCTTGTATTTATTGTGGTCGTCGTTTTGTCGAAAAAGCTAGTCTAGTAAAGCACGAGCAATCACATTTAGCTGGTGATCAACCGACTCATACATGTGACGTATGTCATAAACCGTTCTTGCGCGCGACTGACTTAAGTCTTCATAAAAAGTATCACGATCCTGATAAAAAATTCGATTGCGAAGTGTGCGGCAGGGAATTTAATCGGCTCAACAATTTGCAAAGACATATGATGGTGCACCAACAGGTATGCATGTTCCACATACTAAATTCTTTTCTTCGATAAGCCTTCCACGATTACATTGTACCAGTTTATTATACTAATATATTGCGCTCTAAATTACACTTTAGCAAGGGGGTAACGAGGAAATACTTTCCTGCGATGTCTGTGGTATCACATACAAATTTATGAGTTCACTGACAAGGCATATGGTAACTACGCATATGAATCCGGAGAAATTGAGACAACAAGCCGAGGAGCAACGAAGGAAGCGCGAGAATAATTACCGACGATATTTAGAAAACCGTAAGATGTATGAAACTCAACAGTCGGGAGGATATAGTACAAAACGTGGTTATCATCAAAATGCACGAATACTTACTGGTACCAGTGACGAAGCAGCTTGACTTTTATTGCCAAGTAGGGTCCCAAATGAGTATTTGAGTGAATGAGAATAAATCGAAAAATTGCAGTCACTGTGAGAAAAATTGGTACCATTTATTGCGTGTGTCGTAGAAATTTTCTCTATGTCAGTGTATTGATATTGTGACAATAGATATGCATTTAATTTATCAGTTATATAATTAACATAAGGCTTATATTATCAAGAAGATACACATCTATGAAGTATTGTAAGCACCTTTACAAAAAAAAGTGGACGCATAAATAAAAGTATAGAATAAGGTATGTTTTTGAGTGCATGTTTCTCAAGATTATTATTGTACATTACATAGTGCATACAATATACAACCAATTATTCTTCAATATATTCAACGTTCTATGTATTCAATATATTTCATGACACAATGTTTCTAAAGTTTTGAAATATGCATATTTTATATCAAATTCCATGTCGTACCAATAATTTATTGATATGCATGCGTGCGATTGTGTTACGTGATGAAACCATAAAGAAGGCAAGTATAATATATCTCCTTCCTTTACTGTGACAGTTAAAGATTTTGCTAGTTTATATTGCGGATACCTATAAAATAATAATTCAAAGATGTTTTCCCAGATAAATATAACGCGAATGTAACAAACCTTTCACAATTAGGATTTAGTGGGTCGATGGATATCCATGGTACGTTTGTAGATTTATCCGAGCTTTCTAAACCACTCGTATCACTAGCTGGTTCAATAATCCATTCACCCGGACTGAGTTCCTTGTAGGTCCGACAAGGATATTTTTTATACGGTATCCATGGTAAGTCCGTTGGTGGATGCAAAGTAAAAGTTTTTTCTCCCGATATTACACAATATATATTTTCGTAAGGGTCTTTATGCACTATAAGTTAGAAATTTTAAGTAATACCTTAAGTAATATTTTCAGGTTTCTATTGTTTTAACATCTTAAGACATTTAATCATCTAATCGAGCAAAGGTGTAATCTAATATGATTTTACACATTTCAATTGAGAAATGATTAGAAATCAATTCGATAATTTACTGGAAAAGTAGCTAAATTCTTAAGTAATTAATTGACAACATATATTTACTAGATGTTACAGCTCTCTCATCGCCCATCCATAAGTTGATCGCATCTGGACATTTGCCAAAGGCTGTACTGGCCCACGAAGGATTCGATTCAACGTCTGGCCAAAGTTCGGGGAAATCTTTTTCAAAATTGGAATTCTGTTTTTGTATGTAAAAGACACTGTCTTGCTTAGGATTTTCAAGCGTATTGAGAAATGCTGACATTGGTAATTCGCGTTCTTCTGGTGTTACGAAGTACTCTACGCTTTCATTGGAGTTCGGTGGTAAATACTCGGTAATAGCATCTGCATAACCATTAGGTGTTACGGCTACTGTTACCAGTTTATTGCGTAATAAGTTTCGAAAATACGATACAGACCATTTCCCTACCGCTGGCCAATCTTTAATACCACCTTTTATCAACAGAGGCAGATTCTTCGAAACGTATTCGCGATGGAATATCAATGGTGATAATAAACGATCCGTTTCAGCAACTACATCTCCCAGATATAATTCTGTAACGATGCGTTAAAGTTGCTTTCGCGTTACAGGTAAGCATGGGAGAATTAAAGACGTCAAAATGTTTTAAATGACTTTCAAAATGTAGCGTGCTTTAAAATGTACTGTGATCATAATTTTTACAGTTCAATCAATTGATCTATCATATAGTTTTACTTTATAACGATTTATTACTACAAGTAGTATCATTCTATTTATTATGTAAACGATATTTGCCACATTAGCGCACATTGATAGACCGCACATTGTGAAATATTGTTACATATACTCATTGTAAATCTTACTCGATTTATATTTCAACATTTATTAATAAGAATATGCAAGAATAATATTCATACAACAAACCTCTCGCTTCTTGGGAAAGAATATGACATGCTTTTTCTATCCTCTCTCGTTCCGACATCGTCGATTGTGTTAGAAATGGTGAAAATGATTTATGTAAATATTCGCTAGAGATAAATGTTACCGATATATATAAATTTCCCGTTATTATATTTCGGACGGTTGTTTACATGCTATCTGCATAATAGCCATGATAGCCATTTTACACCTAAGCAGAAAACAATTGAATCACACTATCTTAGTATCTTAGCAGATTTTAGTAACACGATCGTTAGAGATTACAAATTCGGGATTCATATCGAAATACGATCACATTCGCGTTTCAATGCTACAGCAGTCCAAGTTCCTTCAAGTTTGTCTGTTAATTTGTGATTGATTGATATGTTCAATTATAGCAGGTTATAATAAGCAGTCAGAAGCAAGTATACATAAATAAAGAGCAGGGTAAATGGACAACTGTTACTTTTTATGTTATCACTAGTTTTTACTTTTTATAGTAATTGATACACTCGCAGACTCGTACCGCATTAAAATAACCTGTGAAAGTGCTATACTTCATAACATAGCGTATTTCTATGCTGCAAACGTCGTCGATAGTGCTTCCAGGTTTTAACAATTTATTTTACTTTATAGACAAATATAAGGATAAAGGTACTGTTTATCAAAAAATCTAATCAAATCTCACTGCACACGTGAATGGGGAAAAAAATAAAAAGATTGTTGTTGACATGAAAAACTAAAGGTAACCTCAGTTTTATGCAGACACTCAAAAATGATTTAATTATGAGCAACATAGAGCCATGTTTATGTCTAAGATGTCCATTATTTGCGTATTAAAATAGATGTAAGGAAAATATGTCTAAGTAAAATATTTTTACAGATTGCGTTCACGTCGATGCTTCAAAAAACTAATATACGTCCTAAATGGAAATGATAGACATAGAGAGCGACGACTCTTTGACAAAACTGAATACGCAGTTAAACAAGTCTATGGTACTAATGGATAATGCCGTTGACAGCGTAACACCACCGACTAAGACTAGCAAGAGTATAAGAATAAATACAAACGCACAACCTGCTACTCCAGCTAGCGCGAAGAAGACTACTAGGAAGAGCATTTTAAAAAAAACAGAAGCATCCGTCGATAATAACACAGTAGATAATAATGAGCGGCGAATGAAATTCTCCGATGAATTACGAATGGAATGCCAAACAGAACTTCCTATGCAAAGACCGAGCAACGTAAGCCCCATTAAAAGTAATATTATCGTACGAGCTATACAAAATTATAAAGTTTCTCGCTCCTTTATTTTAGTTGACGGATCTGATGCAAAGGGAGAATTTGGTGGAACGAGCGGAAATTTCTACTTTCGACTTTGACGATATTTCAGATAACGAAGATATATGGATCATGGAGATTCCTAGAACGGTAAGTTATAATGAATGAAAGTAGGCGATGTACCTACGCTTGTATATATTTTCGGTGCAGATCGATCCTAGTAAACTCAGCGGAAAGACCATCAGATTGGGAGAGAAGACAAAATTGAAAATAGAACGGGAACGATACTATACAGTTAATCATCCTGCCAAGGGGAACGTTACGTGCGTGTTTAACAGCAAAACGAGATCTCAATACAAAAGTGGTAATGTATCTTTCTTCGCTCCGGCGAAACTTTATGAAAGCAATTTTTTTTTAATACATCTCTTATTCCATACAGTGAACATTAAGCCAGCGGGAAGTATAGCGGTCAGACGAAAATTGTCAAACATTCCTAAAGTTAAACCATTGTCTACGGAGAACGAAGGTGTTCCTTTCCCCGAGCACTTAAAGCTTCGCCATCCATTATTCTGTGCGAGTGCTAGAAGAAAAATAAAAAAAGAATTGACAAAATCCAATAGAGACAGATGAGATCGGTAACATTAACAACACGAATATTTGCGTCCACGCGACGTTGTACAAACAATCTAGCATATTATACAATTATTCAATAAAGTATACACGTTTCCCACTTGTCAAACAAATGGTACATGATCCGATCATCGAATTTCCATTATTATCCAAAAAGATAACAATGCAAAATGAAGCTTAGTTTAAAAACAATCCAAAGCAAAGTGCTTTGTGAATCTTCGAACGGTACATTCGAACATAGATACAAATTTGGAATTATTGGTCAGCCTGCACGAGTACTTGGTAACTTCCGGAGTGGCGGTAAATTTGAAATGGAAGTTACCATAGAAAGGAATCCACTTGAAACCCCATTACACATTTCAATCAACGAACGTTATTCCATATCCTTTGAAAGACTATTCTCCACGAGTGCATTGTACAAAACTGAAAAAGGCCAGAACCTTCGAGAAAAGCATCGACAAATGCACTCCGACTTAGGTATACTCTTTCACGATTCTACTTATATCCACGAGACCCAACGGGCATCAATTCATGTAATGTCCGCTGTTGCGCGGACGCGCTGCGCATGCGACCAGATCACGACAAAGCATACAAAAATTTCCCAGTAGAGAAAAGAGATTTGTTAGTGGAAAAGTTGAAGCGTAAGTAAACAAGAGACGAAGTATCTGGTCTCACTGTCTTCGAGTGCAGCACAGGTATTGAACAGAGTGACGCGCGAGATCATTGTAGGTTTGGGACAGTAATCGAGCGTCGTCGATATCAAAGGAAATTAAGGTTAAACCTAGCAGATATACCCTGTAACGTACTCACGGGGTATTTAGCAACCCCTTCTGTCGACGGAATCACCCAATCCACCGTGACGTACGCGACGAAAAGCCCATTCTAATCGAACTAACGAGTCAAATCCCAATCGAGACTCCACGAAACTTTAGAAAAAGCGTATCCAATCGGCACGAAGTGTTCCGCCAAAAAGCGTTAACTAAACTAATTCCCACCGAGTATAACCGTTATTACGTAGGACGTAGGGTACGAGGGAGATGGAAGATCGGTAGTATGATTTTTCATCGAGAGCACTATGGGAGGAATTGATCGAAGAGAGATAGAAACGATTGGTGCCAGAGTTCCTCTCGTTTTCTCTCTCCCTCTCCTTCTCTCTCTCTCCTCTTTATCTCTGTCTCACTCATTCATTCTTCCTTTCTCCCTTCATCTCTCTCTCTCTCACTCTCTCAGTCCATTCGTTTGCATATATTCCCCTCTTGGAATTAAACGCGTCGCGAAACTCGTGTGGTGCCGTTCGCTCTTGTTCTATGGGATCACGTTTAGTCGAGGAGAAGCGAGCGCGTCCGTGTACGATCGTCACGAGTTAAAATCCTCGCGAATCCCTACGGGCTTTCCTTTCTCTAATATGGCGCGCCACATCTCACTCGCACTCTGACGTTTCGTCGCTTCTGTCGACGCCATCAACAGCTGTTTCGGCCCGATCGTCGCCCTCGCCTACAGTTTCGTGCCACTCTGCGCGAGTGCGAAGGAGAAGGATAGAACGGAAGGAGAGGAAAGGAAGGAGTGAGAGAGGGAGTTGTGTGCGAGTGGGAGAGGACGGTGGGTCCTACCGCGAGTTTCTCATCGGCAGAGAGACGAACCCCTTCGACGTCACGAATCAAACTTGTCATTTACCACGTCTAGCCTAGGATACACGCGAGACTTCGCCAATCTTACGGAATCTTGGACGTCCTTTGTTCCTTCGTAGCAGATCTGACAGCTCCTGTCAAACGTCGTATACGCATTCCACACCGACGTAACAATAAAATCTGTGTGTTCTCTCGTGGACGCTGTTCTCGTCCATCTTCTGCATACCTCGTTAAAGAGTTCCGTTTTCGATTTCACGTATACAGATCGTCGCGAAATCGTACACTCTGTTATTTAACGCGATGCAACGCTGACCACGAGCGATCCTCGGGGCTGGCATGTGATCTACGGAAACGGTATTCGAATCGACGAACCAAGGGGATTATACGTAAATGTTATTTTATATTGAGTTTACTCGGTAGATTTAGTAGTGGATTATTATTCAGAAGATTATTGGTCGATTTTAATTTCGTTGCTTTTGTGCTGTTGCAGATCGTGGAAGGATCGGGAGTGAATAAATCAGTGAGCATAACCAATTCTCGAGAGAGCGAACATCATAGGTGTAAGGGTACGTCCCCGTCGTTGGTTAAGTATCGTTGTCTTCTCACGAGAATGGAACGATCTCGTTCTATTAAGTTGCATGATGTGGAATAACGTTACTCCTGCTTAGGTTCGAAGGTTTGTCAAGATCGGTGAATTACTGTCGCGAGCTGTTCTTCTACCCGACAGAGAGATTATCGTAAAGATGTCAGTATTGAATCAGAGTGGGGAAGATGTCGTTGAGTGCCCGTTGTGTATGGAACCGTTGGAAGTGGACGATTTAAATTTCTTCCCGTGTACTTGCGGATACCAGATATGTCGCTTTTGTTGGCACAGAATACGCACCGACGAGAATGGTCTGTGTCCCGCATGCCGGAAGGCCTATTCTGAGAACCCCGCTGATTTTAAGCCCCTCACGAAGGAAGAGATTGCAAGGTAGCGTACGGATTAAGCGTCTTATAACACCGGTCTTGTACATGTCCTCCTTTTCCGATGTAGATTGAAAATAGCGAAGAGGCAAAAGGATCAGCAGCGCAAGCAAAGAGTTACAGAGAATCGTAAACATCTAGCGAATGTGAGAGTAGTTCAAAAAAATTTAGTCTTTGTAGTGGGATTGCCAATGCGGCTTGCCGACGCCGATGTAAGTATGACAGTCGAGCGAACAAGTTCCTACAAAATGGTGAACTAGTTATTCGAATCTCTTTGTACGTCGTTACTAAGGCGCCCCTCGATATACCAGGTGCATCGCTTGCGCCATTAGTTACCGATGAATATCTTATTTTAGGTGTTAAAAAGACATGAATATTTTGGAAAATTTGGGAAAATTCATAAAGTTGTGATTAATCAGAGTACCTCCTATGCAGGATCTCAAGGACCTAGCGCTTCCGCGTATGTTACCTACCAAGTAAGATGTCCCTTTTTGTTCGTATGTTGCATAACGTAGGGTATTGTGAAAGTCGTACATAAGATTTTGTACAATTTGTCGTAATTATAGCGGCAAGAAGATGCGTTGCGTGCTATAGAGGCTGTGAATAACATTGTGGTGGACGGTCGGACGATAAAAACATCTTTGGGTACAACAAAGTACTGTTCACATTTTATGCGCAATCAAGCGTGTCCTAAGCCCGATTGCATGTACTTGCACGATCTTGGCGATCAGGAAGCGTCGTTTACCAAGGAAGAGATGCACCAAGGGAAACATCAGGAATACGAACGAAAACTAGTTCAGTCATTGCACGCGCATGCATCGGCGTTACAGCGGTAATGATAAATCTGCATACGAATAATTCATAAAGATAATGTATCTCGATTGATGAAAGTATTATAATAAAGTTGATTGTTCTTCGTTTATCGTACGTCACAATTTTATGATCTTGTTCGAACCGTTTCTCTGAGCCGGATGCGGAAGCCGAAGTGTAGTTAAAGATACGTGTATTTTATTCAATATGTTTGTGTTATATAGGAAGCCAACTCCATCGCCACCTGTCACAGGCAGTATTGTTAGAGAAAATGGTACTACAAATTCTCAGGCAAAGGAAGCTTGGCCCTCGTTACAAACCGGGCAGACAAATAGTAAGACATAAAAATGCCTTCCTTTTGCGCAATAAGCACCTGAGGTCAGGCAAAATTTTTTAAACGCCTAACAATAAGAATTATTGATCTACTTTCGTTCACACTTACATATTTCTGTTTCTGTTATGAGTGCTTATTCCTCGCGTCTGTATCTTGAGAATCGGCAGCGCGTTAATTACTTTGTAATTATAGGCACACAGACAACTTGTAAGGAATCTTCGCCGCCAACGCAAACAACCTCACAACAAAACAGTATTGTAAATGGAGGGGGCACAGCAGTTCAGCAAAATCATATATCATCCGGGAGTTCGACGCATCAACAAAACAACAATAACAAAGGTGAAAGTGGTCTGGCATTACGGCGCGGCAAGAGTAATAGCGAGAGTAAAGCACAAGCAGCACGAAATAAGCATAAAAACTGTCAAAACAAAGAGAAACACAGTACTCGTACAACCTCGCGGTCTGAATCAAGTTCAATTAATACACAAAATAATGTACAGTCACAAATGAACGGACAGAAGGACATTAGAAATTATTCTACGGAGACGAATAGTGATATGTTGCAGAAGCTAAGCAATAAATGTAAAATAGAACAACAACAAGAACAGTCTAGCAAAACGTCAAAACTAATTCAACAACCACGCGAGCTTAAAATGAATGGTATAGTTCAAAATGGAGAGCGTCGTCATTCGGACAGTGAAACGGACCAACAACGCGAGGGCAGTACACCGGCTAGTACAATTTCAAGTTTAGAAGAATCGAATATCAACCATCAAGTGGAACATTTGGTGGAATCGAATGAGGAAAACAATGGTGCTGCAATTTTGGGTGAGTTCCTTATACTCGTGGTCACTTCTATATGTATTGACTTTCTGCTTTTAAAATAAATGTATAAATGTAGATAAATGAAGAAAATATATAATACAGTGTGATCATAACTGAATATAACTTTTTTTTATTATGCTATAATATGGTATTTTAGAATGTGTAGTTATATATTCTCCAGTAATAATTATGACAATAATATTTTTGAGTATTACACGTCAGATTTGTTTTATAAAACTTTTTTCTGAATTATATTTCTGTATAAACACAAACTACTGTATATATAACTGTGTTTTAATAGCAAAACATAGTGTATTATCATATTATGATTTTATTAAAGGAGACGTATACTTCATATTACTTATTCAATTTTGACTCCTTCAAGGGAAAAATTTGCTCACTTACATAGCTTACGTTAGACATTGACTTACACAATTAGCACAATTTTTTGAAGTATATGTTCTGCATTTACAGAGAGAAATATTAATGCTTTAAAATTATATATAATTGATGAGATATTAATTTATTAAATTTTCTTTAGCCGTAATCTTCACAAAACAATAGGAAGTTTATAACTGGTTGTGTTTGAAACTATCAATTAATATAATAATGATATAAAAATAAAGGCTATGCTGTGTTTATAATTGTTGACTTCTTTCTAAAGATGTGAGGCTATTCTGTATATTAATGTATGTTATCATTTATCACAAGTGAGCCAACTATATTTTTAAAGAATGTATATATCTATATATACATATATCGTAATGAAGTGAACTAAGTGTTTTATGATGATATTTCCTAACTGTAGACAAGTATTGCAATAGTTATTGCTATATGCCAAAATAAAGAGAATTAATGCAAAGTAGTAGCTGTTTTTGTGTTTTTGTACATTTAATTATAACCTTCTCGCTATTCAAATGAAACCAATAGAAATACGCACAATGCTTGTCTGAAAACTACAGACTTTATTTTTTATATGATAATCATATTGTTGTATAGCTAGTATTTCAATGTAGCAAATGCTGCACTGTTTTGTATACGTGTGACCTTTAATTTTATACTATATGCTAAACAAGAAAATTGCCTCAGTTATTACAGATGTGTAATTTGGTCTTTTCTATAACAAGCAGATTTCACATCAAGCGTATCTTCAATACGAGCGAATCTTTATTTTTTTTTCTCTTGCATACAAATATATAATTGTACAATTGTTGACGGTGACTCTTATAGATAATTATAAGCTGTTTATTCTGGCATTATAAAAATATGAAAATAATTGGGTCGCGTCTCGTAGTGTAGAGGTCTGTACGTATCGTGCCTAGGTTCTTCACCAGCTAGCACAAATTCATCACAAGGTGCCAGTCAGCAGCCACCACCAGGGCTGCATAATGGATCTCAAATGCCGCTCAACCACCGGTCGATCTTTCAGGCGGACAATAATAGTTTCTTCAGTTCAAACACCTTCCAGAAAATATCTACTAGCACAACAATGCCACCGACTTCTTTAACAGGCATGTACATAAAGTTTGGCGTATTATTCGTCATTGAAATATATTACTATACTCTCTACTTCAGAAATGTTAAAGTGATATGCAGAGATAAATTAAGAATTAATGCGGGTCGTATCGAACCTTTCTAAAAAGCAATAATAACAATACATAATTTGTCTGTATAAACTTTTCCTTTTCTTTTTATATCAAGATTAAAACTAATCTTTCTTCGGCATGCAGCGAATACAAACTTGGATTGGACAAGCACAGGTTTGGCTTCTATACCTGACTCTTTACCAGCTGTTCATTCGAGTGAGGATTGGCAGGCAGCTTTTGGCTTCCAGCCTGAATCGTCACGATCTCACCATGTCATTCAAAAGTCAAATTCTTCTAATTCACCTGGCGTAACATACAATACCGATGCTTTTGTAGATGAAGAAGTATATACAAATTGTCAGTACACTGCTCTCTCAGAACCTGGCTCATTTGCACCAAACTTAATTGTTAACTCTCCAGCATCTAAATTTATGGCTGACTTCCAACAGAATTCATTGCAGCAAAGGTTAGCTATGCAGGTGAGCATCCCGGATATAATCGTCCACAATCTTATATTAACAAAACATAATGCCGCTATTTCAGAAATTTATGGTAAGCAGGTGATTCAATTCTTTCCGTTTGATACTTTTTAAGACGCAACAAAATCAAGAAAATTGTGAGTACATAAAGCAAAATGGTCATGCGACTCTGGAAGAAGTTCACAATCAACGTGATACAGGCTCAGATGTGAAACCAGATGATGACTTAGGTTTTGATCCTTTTCATGAAACGCAAAAAGCCTTGGCGGAACTTATGGAGAATGAAATGCAATTACAACAACAGAGGTTGTTCCAACAACAACAGCAACAACAAAGGGAACGGGAGGAACAGAGTAGAGTACAACATCAGCAAAATTTGGCGACACTTGGTCCACAACATTTTCCACAGGTAGAATTGTTTTACTGCATCTCCATTTGTGAATACATTTGAATTATTACCAAAGTGCAACATTCTTAATTACTCCGTTTCAAATATATCTATTCAAGATGTTAGCCTCACAAGCTGGAAATCGTTTGTTTTAGGTTGCTCACATTGCACACTTGCAACAGCAGGCGCAGCATTTGCAAAATCTACAAGTTCTACAGCAATCGCATTCCCTTCTGTCTCGTCTTCCACAGAATCTATTACCGAGTGGTACTCAAAGTCCTGCTCAAGGTGCCGTGGCTGCTGCTAGTTTGGGACAACGCAGTCGTCTTCCACCACCAGGTTTTCCTGGTTCTACGCCAAACCACATGAATTCATTTGGACTTGGCATACCCAGACCAGCTCCTACAACTACTGCACTTTCAGGTTAGTGCTTTCTTTTTTTTTCTTACTATAATCATAAGAATTACATATGTAAATTGTTGCATTTAAAACTTTTTTTTTAAGCTTGTATATACTTTTACATAATTGTTATCGACGTAGTTCTGTAAGACACGTAAAACATGCTGATTTATGCATTGAGACTATGTTACATGCATGTTTCACGTTACAACTATGTATATACTTTCACACAAGCATGTGAGAATATTATTAATCAGCAAACATCCAGAGGAAGCAATATTAAATTGTGTAGATGAGTGATTCTCTTTTGCAAGTTATGAAAATGATCGTTATAATACATGGGTATACTCGATCAAAGTTCATATCTTTATTTATAAACAGAGGGCGGAATTAACAGTGCTAAATTATTTTCACAGAGTGCCGATGCACGACTAGTCTACTATTTAACATTTTCAAAGGTCTCGTATGAACATAAGGCAAAGAAGCATGCTATTGAACTGGTGTTTGTGTTATAGACTTGCTTGTGTCTGCAGGTAGTAAGATACTGCCATTCATGAGTCATTCGTCCAGTGTGCTGTTTACAGGAGCACAACCATCACAGCAGAGCCCCTACCTTCCAAATGGAAATCCTCTTCTGAGCTCACAAGGTAAAGTTTTTCACGTGTTGTAGAAACATCTGGAGCTAAATCGCTTTGTGAAATTATTCATAGTGGAGCTTATGTCATGTACTTGTTCTTTATACAGCCATCAGCAAATGCACAGGTGATGCAGTTTATACGCTTAAGGATTGGTGCGAAATGAACAATCAGCAGCAGCAGCAACAGCAGCAGCAACAGCAACAGCAACAACAACAGCAACAACAACAATTTCACCATCAAGCATTGCACCAGAAGGGAGGATGGAATAACTTTGGACCAGTTGCAGATTGGACATCGATTGATCCAGCCATTGTTAGTTCATCTAGGCCTCTTCCATTCCAAACCACCAGTACATGGCAGTTTCCGCATGTTCACCCTTCTCATACTGTATCTCACAATACACAACAGGTGCAACATCCAATATACTCATATATTTTGATATGACTCTTTCGCAATTTATAAGTATAGTTCTGAAAGTATTTGTCGGTAGCTTTAATTGGTACGATATCGAATAAACTCTTAGTAACCATTTGTCTATGTAGGAACAAAATGCATCGACTCAACATTGGGCAATGCAGCCACCCCCAGGTTTTGCCGCACCTGTAACTACTGGACAGTTGAGTAATCAACAACCAAGCACAGCTGCACAGTCGCACACCAAACTCATCTCTGCGGGGTCAGAAATTGAGAGTGAGTGAACGAAGGCTTAACGAATCTCTCCTACTAACATATTTTGAAACTATGAAATATAAAGTATGTACTTATGTTGCAGACCTATAAGCGTAACGACATGCGAATCAAACGTGTGAGCATGGTTAAATATCGCATACACCATGATTGAAGTCAGCAAAAAACTAACGCCGGCAGTCAGTAATGTACAGTTTCCTGATGCGTGCTTACATACATTATGACTTGACTTAATCTTCCTTAGGCACATTTTACAAATATGAGTTAGACCATATTTCTTGTTATATTCAATGAACATACATCCGTATACTTTCCCTTTGGTACCTTATTTAACATACATTTAAATTTAACCTATCGCTAAATTTCACATTATCGTTAAAATTCAATGATTTGGATGCAATATTCACATCTACTATTGATACAATTTACATCGCATACGTAATATGCATCAAAAAGGACAAGCATTCTTTGCCGAGGATATGTTGTGTACTTCGAAATACAACATTCAAAACTGTCAAAAATGTTACATAAATAATTATTTTATAAAATATTAATATTTTTGGTGATATTTGATAGATACATTTTTTTTCTATAATTTCTGTATATAGAATATCTACTTGTTATGACCACGGAATGAAAAGAACGTGAAGCTGTTTTAAATTGACGGAGATTGGGAAATTAGTTTCACTGAAAGATAATACACAAGAATAATTGTATTAGTATACGCTCATTCGGTTGTACATGGAATATATACTATTCAACTATAATTTATTGTTAACACATTCTAAACGCAATTTAATGAGTCAACAATGGTTGCTGATGTCATATGAACAAAGTAATAAGAATATTGACATATGAAAATTACAATGAACATTGGCAAAAGAGAATACTTTGGTCTTTCATTACCATGGGTCTTAATTGAATTTTGTAGGAACAAGTTTACTAGATATATACTGAAACTATAGTAATTTAACCAATCCATGACATAATAACCATACCAAATATTCTGTTTGGTTCGTATCGGCTAGCATGTTTTATGGAAGCGCCGTGCAAGAGAAGCACTGTACAATAAAAATCATGAAAAAGTTAATGCAGGTTCTTTTAAATTAAAGATACGTAAATCTAATATTACAGTAATTTCCAATCATCAAAAGCTTATTTTTAACCAATTTGTGCTTCCTTGTGTTTAAACAAATTAACTGCCGGCAATCGTCCGAACAGAACAAATATGAACAGTACTATGTGGAATCGAATCATGATTTCTTGTTGTTTTCGTAATTGAAAAAGTTGGTTTATCACAATGATCTTATGAACAGGAAAGTACATACAATGAGTTAAATAACAACCGAACTTGCAAAGTTGAAATAGTCAGTTTGTCTTTTATTCCTGAACTCCCCAGAAAAGTGCGGAAGGTATATAATGTGTATATGGACACACGCATTGTATGAACATGTATTTTACACTTTTCTAGAGAGGTTCAGCCCCGGTGCAGGAATAAAGAACAAACATAATATGTACACGCATACGACATGGGAAACTATGAATGACTGTCGAAAGATCAACGTAGCACGGCTATGTCTCTAAATCACAAGTGTATAAAAAAAGTGAATCATATACGATAATCCGCGGTGTTGCGTGCTACAAATTGCGATCCGTTACATTTGATGGTTTACTTTCATAGCAGATTGTGTTAAACATATCTGCTGTGTTAACATGAATAACGAAGCACGATACATATACAAGAGAATGATTGAGATAATGAACATATAATTATTATAAATTTAATTGATTTAAGGTAATCGAGAAATATACGATATGCGCAAGAACAGAAAGGAATTATTTTTTGTGCGATATCCTCATTGATTTCCCGATCGATTAATCATATCCGTTTGATATTTAAAGAGATAACTTCCGTACAGTTATAATGTGGAAACTATGAATTGTTAGCGAAGAATAAGGTAATACTTTATTACCTCACATTACACTTTATTCATTTTTGATATACAAATAACAAAATATTGTGTTCTAGGGTGTACATTCTATCGGTTGCTTACATATAATTTATACATATACTAACTGATCTGTTTATGTGACGTTAAATGCATACAACTCAACATTAAGCAAATCTATACATTTAACTCGTAGTATTCTTCAAGTAATTGATTTTTTTAATACAATGCTCGCCAATACATCAGCTTATGCTTCAACAAAATGCAATTCTGCAAAACGTAATAATTACAGTTGCCAAATTTACAAGAAACATCTATTAAAAGAAAATATTGTAATAACTGGAAACTAATTTTTATTTACTACTTCAGGTATACAAATCTACCTACAGTTACGTTTTAATATAAATGATACGCATCTGAATTTCGCCTGACTTTTCCTGAGTTGACGTAAATAACATTACCAGGGTTGCTTCAGTTTTATGATGACGAACAAAAACTAACTTCAATAATAATCATGGTAACATAATAATCCTGCGCTTACAAAGTCTTTTAATCGGATAGGATGTGTAATATATATTATTATTTAACGGTACTCAGCAATACAAGGATAATGAGTTACTACTGACAAGTACAAACATTTTCCTCATCTAGAAACTTTTAATGGGGTACAAAACTCGTAATTGCAGTATCGTCGGAATGAAATTAGTGTATACTGCACCTTGTATATGTTTAATAAATGTTTGCTTATCGCGTTAATATTAACATTATCAAAAGGCTCTTGATTAAGGAAACTAGTTTTCTGATGAGAACATTAGCGAATTGAAATATGCTCGAATCTCTTTTAGAACTCATGATAAGTTTAACAGTGTCAAAGAACAATTCACATGAACCAACATGAACCAATATTTTTATAATCACTTGTCTTTGTTTTTTAAACTTTTGCGTGTTAAACCCCAGAATGCCTTAGGCCGTAAATCATTTTGCACTGCTGTAAACCTCCATCCCATATGCGCTCCGCAATTTTTACAAGTTGCTATTGTCCAAGCATATCTGTGGACGGAATAAATCATTTTATATACTTAAAGAATAACTTCTGTACAAATTAGCGGTAAATATTTATCTCACCCTGGAAACCAACTATACTCAGTTGATGGTCTTGCATGACTAAGTACAAGACCCTGAGCATGATACAATGTCACTGTTTCGTGTATAACGCCACCAGGATTACAGTAAGCATTTTGTGGGCCTTCTTTACTCATGGGAAACATACCCGATTGTTTGCCAATGAAGGAATCACAGTTACCGCAAACGAAAATTCTATCCTATAATTAAAATCCTTTGATCACCAATGACAAATATCATCCAGTATAAATATGTAGCAGAGAACAATTAATATGTAAATTGAATAAGCTCTTACAAAATGGGCGTTTTACGGAATTTAATAAAAATGCATACCTCAACGAGATATTTAATTTCCCTTTGCAATCGTGAAATAGCACAGTCATAATTTAACAACACTAGTCTTTCATTATCATCTAACAACAAATTTTGGGCAACCCAGAACGATAACTCTACTGGATCCTCGGGTATGCTACCTCCTCCTATAAGCATGAGATTTAGAAATAAATTAAAATTCGACGAGAAAATTGAATGAGTCTGGCGACGCGCAACTTACTTTTTTCTATGAATCCTAAATGTTGACGAATTTTTAAGGACAATCTCACTGGATCGTATTGTCTGTAAACCCATGCGGGCCAAGGTGTTACCGTTGAATCCAGATTCTGCACTCTCTCTTGTTTTTTCATGTCATCTTCGTTGGTTACGCGCATTCGTAAATGATCTAATGAAACCAATCGTTCTTCCAGAAGTGGCGGCCCAAGAGTAATTTCCGGTAATACTTGAACATTTGCGGAAATCTTATCGTATCCCTAAATATATCAGTAGGAAAAATATGTGTAATACATACACATTGGCGATGGATTACTGATACATTAGCAGTGAAGAGAATAGGACAAACCTGTATAATTACTCGTAGAATTTTGAATCGTTGTCGTCCCTTCGCTTTTAATCGAAATCCTTGTCCAGGATCCCCATCCATATACTC
Source organism: Tiphia femorata (assembly GCA_944319695.1). Classification (NCBI taxonomy): domain Eukaryota; kingdom Metazoa; phylum Arthropoda; class Insecta; order Hymenoptera; family Tiphiidae; genus Tiphia; species Tiphia femorata. The sequence continues at coordinate 9,661,108 of OX090899.1, forward strand.
ATAAATTTCGGCAGTTGTACCTATTTGTACCATCTTGTCGTAGTCCAGACAAACAACACCGAACGTACGATCGTTCCTTATACATGTTTGTAGCATGTCGATCGTCTGTGTACCGAAGACCGTCATCGGCAAAGTTTGGCCAGGGAACAGAACGACAGATTGCTTTACCAATAGCGGCAAGTTCATGTAAATTCCATCGTCGAGTATCGTCCTTCCTCTGAGTTCTTCTAAATTATGTCCTAAGTACTATTTTATATCGATCATTGTTGTAACACCTTCCTCGACTTCTGTTATTATTTAGATTTTTATCAATTATGATTAACTTACAGAATGCGACGCTGGCAAAGTCAGATCAAAGGTGCTATCCGCAGGCATGGAAGTTTCTTCAAAGCCGATGTCTACATAATTTCCCACGACCTGTTCCACTCTGTCGTCCGGATCATCTATAGAGCATGATTTATTAATAGCATTAATAAAACGCTTGCGGAATGTCCTTTATCGATGCGAAAACATCTTGCGCTTCTGACACAACGAATGATCATGCTTAACTGTACAAGAAGTCAACGCGCATAATATTATTTCAAGAATAATAATGATACGTTGAATATATTTTGATGGCAAGAAATTGTTTACGCGTATGTAGACGAATAATATACATTTCTCAGTCCCTTCTCACGCATATGAACAAATAACCTATCGTGAAACCTATCACGACAATAACAACATCTGTCAAAGTACAATCCGATAACAATATAAAATCTACCTAAAACATGAACGTCGCTCGCTTCGCTAGATTCACTATCGGTTTCCGCGTCGACATTCATTGCCATCCAAGGATTCACAAAATTCTTGCAAATTGAAGCTGTCAACAGTCTTATATTTTTGTTTCGTAAAGACGATTAAAGCGAAGTATGCAGGTGGAGCGCACACGTTTCGCGTACCGGGAAAGACAAAAGAACGTAAGGATTTAAACCAGTTCAAACGGCTGCGTTCAACTTTGAAAAGTGGATTTGCAAATTAGATATTAATTTCTGAAATAATATAATTCGCAACGAATCACTTATTAAAATGTCCGGATGGATGTAAAATGTCTACAGCACCGATCGAAAATCAAAGTGCTTAGAAACGCTTTCGAAAATCTCGTCCCTTTTTGACACCACTTCAAATTTCGACGATTAAATAACAAAGTGTTGTTCCTGTTTGCTCGATTACTCTCTTCCTCCGTCTTCTATTATTCGTTACTTTCAATTTCAAACATTCGGCCGATTCGGACCTTTAATTTGACGACCATGCGCGTATTGTGCCACTTCCCTCTCGTTCTCTCTTTTTCACTCTTTCTTATCTTTTCTCTTCTCTCTCTCTATCTCACCATGTGGCGGTTCGGCGCGCGCTTTTACATTTAAAATTTAAATTCACGGCGGACTGTAACCGATTATCTTCCGTGCATTTTCAGCATCCTATTTGGTGAAACGGAGTTTTATATATTATTCAGAGGAGAAAAATATTTCAGTAGTGCAAGCCTTAGTCTGCTTGTACATTTTAAATGCACGATGGCCATTATAGTTCGTGGCAGATTCAATTCCGTCGAACGTAGACTTTGAAAATTGGATTTACATATTAGATATCATGATTTCTGAAATAATATAATTTGTAACAAATCACTTATTAATCAGTTAACTGCGTTCGACGTGTATACACGTCAATCCAAATTTTTTATATTTTTGGTCATGAACAATAAAAAAAGCTTACCATTCGAAATAAAAACTAAAAATTAAAACTCAAAACAGAAAATTCCACAGTTAACTGGTTAAAATGTCCGGATATATGTAGAATATCTACAGTACTGATCGAAAATCAAAGTGCTTAGAAACGCTTTCGAAAATCTCGTCCCTTTTTGGCACCACTTCACATGTCAACGATTAAATAACAAAGTGTTGTTCCTGTTTGCTCGATTACTCTTTTTCTCCGTCTTCTCTTTTTCGTTACTTTCAATTTCAAATATTCGGCCGATTTGGACCTTTAATTTGACGACCATGCGCGTATTGTGCCCTCTTTTTTACTCTTTCTTATCTTTTCTCTCCTCTTTCTCTTTCTGACCATGTGCCGGTTCGGCGCGCGAGCGCTTACATTTAAAATTTAAATGCACGGCGGACTGTAACCGATAATCTTCCGCACATTTTCAGCATCTTATTTGGTGAAACGGAGTTTTATATTATTCAGAAGAGAAAAGTATTTCAGTAGTGCAAGTTTTAGTCTGCTCGTACACTTTAAATGCACGATGGCCATAGAGTTCGTGCAGATTCAGTCCCGTCCAACGTAGATTTTGAAAATTGGATTCACAAATTAGGAATTAATTTCTGAAATAATATAATTTGTAATGAATCACTTATACGCACTGTAACCGATAATCTTCCGCGCATTTTCAGCATCCTATTTGGTGAAACGGAGTTTTATATATTATTCAAAGGAGAAAAGTATTTCAGTAGTGCAAGCCTTAGTCTGCTCGTACATTTTAAATGCACGATGGCCATTATAATTCGTGGCAGATTCAATTCCGTTCAACATAGACTTTGAAAATTGTATTTGCAAATTAGGCATTATAATTTCTAAAATAATATAATTTGTAACCAATTGAGTCCACGATCGCTTATTAAAATGTTCAGATAGACATAGAATATCTACAGTACATTTTCACCATCCTATTTGGTGAAACAGAGTTTTATATTATTCAGAGGAGAAAAGTATTTCGGTATAGACTTGCAAATTAGGTATTAATTTCTGCAATAATATAATTTGTAACGAATTGCGTTCACGATCGTTTATTAAAATGTTCAGATAGACGTAGAATATCTACAGTACATTTTCAGCATCCTATTTGGTGAAACATAGATTTTGATATTATTCAGAGGAGAAAAGTATTTCAATAGTGCAAGCCTTAGTTAGTCTGCTCGTACACTTTAAATGCACGATGGCCATTTAAATTCGTGCAGATTCAGTCCCGTCCAACGTAAAGCGCACAATGCTTTTACGAGGCTGCAAATACACAAAGCACAGAAATTATCGCATCTTAAAGATCTATTGTTTTCTTTTCCACATATTGCAAAGTAGGATAGTAATAATGACATTATAAGGCATTAAGGATACTTTATTTATTCACGTATACGAAGTAAGTGGGTCTACGTTATTCACCTTACACCGTAGAACAGTTTTATTTCTCTGCTTTCAGTTTTTAGCTACTACACGTTATCATATCGATGATAACAATTTTATTGTTAACGGAGCGCAAATGTCTCGCGGTAGACGTTATGTTTATTGTAAAACGCTAATCTGCAACATTTACGTATATCTATGTATATATATATAATTGTTTTTTTTTGTTTTTTTTTTTTTAACATATCATTATATCTTCGCAAATATGTATACTAAGTGTAGAAAATATAAGTACATTCACAATTATAAAAGTACAACATTAACTGGCATTACACGTTGATCGAAGATGGCTGCGGTGTAAGGAGTAAGTAAAATTGTACACCTAAAAATATCGAGTCCTTTAAAATATTCGGTAACAATTGGCGCTTGTCTCGAGCGCACGGATAAACTTCACACGTTTCACGCACATCTCTCCCCTCAATCTTACAGATTAACGTATCGATTTATGATCAGTCGATCTGGGAAACGAAGTATGTAGTAGGTAAACAAATAGAAGTCGAAGTATTCTCAAAACACGCTATATTAGCAGACGCGTATACTTTAACATATGGACCTCTGTGCCCGGATTCTGTAACTCCGTAACGACAAATATCGCTATCGTTATGCATCGATATCGATGATTATCGCAAAAGGTTATCAAATATCGATCTTGTCGGCGCGTTAGAACCTCGATTCAAATATTAAATCTAGGCGATAAAGTTTGGTAAATTCTTTGTTTGTCAGATTCAATGGCTCGCAATAATTGTCGTTATGTGCTTCTTATTCGTTCAAGATGTCGAACACGATTTTCTATTATCGGTACATCAAAAGCAAGATAACCAAGAGCCACTTTAATCGCCGAATCTAATTGCGTATTTTTTATTTATATCGTGTAACTGAACTCGAGCTCCTGGTCAGAACCGTGTTTTAAAATACACGCGTACACGTGACACGTGTTGTCGTGGTACACGTTATATCTAATACGGATATCCGTAGATACACGTGTAATTGATGTGTACACGTGTACACGGGTAATTATAAGAGTTTTTTATTCGCAGCATCTTACAACTTGTGCCAAATTGTATGTATTTGTATATATGTATAGTATCTTATATTCCTTAGAAGAAAAATTTTCTCATGATTTTTAAAGTGTTCGTAAAATAAATACACGTGTAGTATGTGTATTCGTGTATTACACGCGCGTACCGGATACACGTGTTTAAAAAAAACAAAATTTTCTCAATTTTTGAAGTGTTCGTAATATAAATACACGTGTAGTACGTGTATTCGTGTATTACACGCGGGTACCGGATACACGTGTTTAACCCTAGTGGTCTGTTCGGGTCTATTTGACCCGACAGAAAATTTAAATCGAAATTGTGCTTTTGTTTCAAATTTTGCTTTATCAGGCATTGGTGACTTTATTTCTCAATATTGGGGTATTGTTACTTCATATTTAAATTTTACATATTATATATTTTTTTAATTATATTTCCAATTGTTACTCATGTACCGTTACCCGAACGATACAACTGTATAGCAATTGCGAACAGACCAGCAGGGTTAAAAAAAAAAAAAATTTTTCTCTTAATTTTTGAAGTGTTCGTAAAATAAATACACGTGCAGTACGTGTATTCGTGTATTACACGCGGATAAAAAAACAAAATACACGTGTTTAAAAAAACAAAATTTTCTCAAGATTTCTGAAGTGTTCGTAAAATAAATACACGTGTAGTACGTGTTGTCGTGTATTACACGCGCGTACCGGATACACGTGTTTAAAAAAAAAAAAAATTAAATGTGTACACGTGTAATAGAGGGCACTAAATCGAACATCGTATCCTCAATACAGAACTGTCTAAAATTTCCTGGCTCTGACGCTTTTCAGCATATAACAATTTTGATTATCGAGAATTGTCGATGACTACTAATAGTTAACGAATAATCATCGATATCGATGGATAACGATAGCGACATTTGTCGTTACGGAGTTACAGAATCCCGGTACCGGTGAGATCCGAGCGACTCTAAAGATACAATATTACACAGACTGGATTAGACACGTTACGATTTAACGTCGAAGGGAATGTCGTCTAATTTTCTATTACAAGTATAATATACGCACGTCGAAAGATAGTTACTTCGTTAAGTCGAGTATTCGCATTGATATAGATTGTAAATCGAGGCGCAGTGCACCCACTTCGCGTAAAACGAGCGGGCCACTTTAATTAAAAAGGCTTGTCGCGCATCGAACGTACAAAATTCGAAGATGGAACGGATTCGAAAGCAGTCACGGATTAAGATTGTGTCATAGCTGCGAAATGTATTATTGAACGATGAAAAGAAAAAATAAATCTCATTCATTCCACGCGCTTAACTCTTTGGAGCACACGGTGGTATTAACACTAGATTTACCGAACACTTTTTATAAACACGATTTCCCATTTGAACCAGTCAAATTCACTGGTCTCGATAAATCTAGTGTTAAAAGTGTTCCACCTTTTTGATGCACGACTATGGCACGGTGGGACATTTTAGTCCCACCTCGAAATATTGCAATAGTTACGTGCGCGCATAGGTTTATATGTAGTCTTACGAGGGTGAGTCAAATTTAAACGAGACTTTCATTGAAAAATTTGTTTATTAGGATGGACAAAAAAGCGAAGTACACCTTACTTTTCAATATAATCTCCTGCTTTGGAAATGGATTTTTCCCACTGGATCGGTAACTTCTTTATACCGTCGTCATAAAAAGAAATGGGTTGTGTCAGCAGCCAGTTGCGCACAAACTCTTCCACTCCATGGTTATTGCCGAATCTTTCACGTCCTAGTGCTTCTTTTAGTGGTCCAAAGAGATGAAAGTCACAGGGCGACAGATCAGGCGACAGATCATGACGATGTGATTGAAAAATCCGTCCTCCGTGATGAAACTTGGATACATCATTATACGCCCGAGCCAAAGATTCGGCAATAACCATGGAGTGGAAGAGATTGTGCGCAACTGGCTGCTGACACAACCTACTTCTTTTTATGACAACGGTATAAAGAAGTTACCGATCCGGTGGAAAAAATCCATTTCCAAAGCAGAAGATTATATTGAAAAATAAGGTGTACTTCGACTTTTTGTCCTTCCTAATAAACAAATTTTTCAATGAAAGTCTCGTTTAAATTTGATTCACCCTCGTACTTGTGTAAAGCACTTGGTAATACCATTAATAAATGTTACAAATGTCTTCACTCGTGTTGGCAAGTTTCAAAATACCAGTACCAGGTTCATCAAGTGGTACTTTTCATCGCGACGATCTTTTTCTCCTGGTTTTAACACTAAACCTACCGAAGATTTTTTCCTTATGGGGATTTCCCTTGTAAAACGGTCGTTTGACCTGCGTTTGGTAGCTTTAGTGTTAATGTGAACATTTCTGTGCAACGTGGGTCTTGCATTTCTGTGCCGCAAAGAGTTAAGTCGCGTATAATGAACCGGAACAGTCGTTTCTCTTTTCTTTCGTCGTCTGTCACACTGAGAGAAAAGTATATGATATATCTAACTATAATAGCATAGTAACAAAATTATAGTTGGAAATATCGTATTTATGGTAAATGTTACCATGATGTCGGTAATAATTACGATACAGGCATAGTATAACCAACTATATTATGTTTTTACCAAAAATTATGGTTATTTCAACTAAAAATATAGTACGGTTCAAAATATATAACGGTAAGAAAAGTAACTATTTTATATAGTTAATATTACCAGAATATTTCATACATAGTGATAGAACTAACTATAGTCGCATAGCACATTTTACTATGCATATGGTAACAAGAGCAAAGGTAACAGTTAATAATATAACCATTTGTACAAATCGTTCATTCTACTATCTTTTGTATGGTTAAGTGAACTATCAAAATATGTTTGACGCCAAATCTAACTATAAAATATAGTGAGATTATAGTAAACCCAACCATTTTTTTCTCTCAGTGCACGGAAGATCCGGAGAAAGGATTACGTCGAGCTTGGAAACGAAGCCGTAAAAAATATCGTTTTAATCCGATATGTTTTCTTTAATACGAGACCTCGACGAGTTAGTCGTGAGTCACGTGAGATTCCGTTTTTAAGTGTAAGCGAAGGTATGCTCGTTAGAAAATTATGCGTTTCGAAACAGCCCGTGAAACGTTGGCAGTAATCGTTCGGGGATGCTTTTATTCCTTCGTTATTCGAGGAAGAGCGGAATTACGTGGGTGGGTGACACGACGAAAGTGAGCTACTACTCTCTAACGTAGCAGACACAACGTCTCGTCGCGCGTAATTAATGTTACAATATCGATCGATAGTATTTTATCGCTTGATAAGGATCCTCGGTTGAACTTCCGTATCGTACACTTGTCGGATCTTAATAAAATTTTACAGGTATAAGTAGCATTTACTAAATCTAGTCGAACTCCATAAGTTCGAATTTAAGAAAACACCTGCTTTCCGAGATATTTAATTTTTAATTGTAGATTTTTACGTAAGAAAAGAGACTAAAATTCAAAAATTTCTTGCCGAAATGTTTTGTTTTATTAATATCTCGCGAGATTATAAATACTAATTTATGAAAATATCATTAGAATATGTATTAACACTTTAATGGCCGGTACCACACTCTTTGTGTGAAGATTGATAAACGTCAACAAGAGTGGATATTGCTATTGATTTCGTATTTCGACTTGTCAAGTACCGTTACATGTAGGTGATTGCTTTTAATTATCAGACAAAGGGACAATGTTACATTTGTTGGTAAATTGTTCTTAAAGTTGTCGTATTAAATGTGTTCTTATCGTTGTTGGCTTTTCTTGTTTTATGTTTATGTTCGCACATGTTCAATTATTTCGTGCATTTACATGAAGTTTTTTTAGTAATTATTCACTTATGGAGAGCCACCTCGGATTTCAATGTCATTCACGTATGTTATCAAGCTCATCACTCTGAGTATAATGTTGTGAAGGTTTTAAAAATTAAAATTTATTTATATTATTATTTATATAATACTCATGTATTCAAAAGTTATTAACAGAAAACGTTTTTCCAGAAATAACTTTTTCCTCTGACAAAATTGGCGGTCTCCTCTCCAAAAAAAGATATTCAATGTTAAAGTTGAAATATAAATGTGATAAATGGAGATTGATCTAACTAGAAAGGCCTACCACGCTCTCAAGTTTAAATTCTTTTTTTATTACGCGTGCCCTGCCTAATCTGACATATTCTGGAATTTCAGTCTTCCTTTTACGTAAAAATTTCCAAAATTCTTGATTTAATCGTGCAATTTTCAAACTGAATATCTCGGTAAACCAAGCGTTTTCTAAACCCTTCTAATGCCTGGCGAAACAGAGGTGCCTATGCGAAGATAACCAGACGAATTTCACGAATTTACAAGGGCTTGGGAAAAGGCTCATAAAAAACCAAACTAAAAATGATATTTACGTGATTCAAAAAGCAGCATATTAATCATCTCCTAATGAAATTAGACCATTTATAACCTATTATAAATTTATTTCGAGAATAGAATTCTCGAATGCGAATAGTAAAGCGCTACTGGGTGCTTTGCTAATGATATTTTGATAAATTAGTATTTATAATCTCGCGAGATATTAACACGTTGACAGCCACGGAATTTTTCACGATTCCGTTCTAAAGAGCCAATTTGATTTCTTATTCTGCTTGAGTAAACTAGTACAAACTTTTTCTTTTTGAATAAACTTTGTATAATTGTATTTTCTGTTCATTTAAGCGAAACCTGATTTTTTATTTATTCTCTTTCCTGATGCGATCTATTCATATTTACACTCTTATGCTACAAGTTTCCTCGTAGCTCTATAGGTATGGCAAGTAATGAAAGAACGAGACATCTCGTAGTAGGGCGTCCTGGGCAAGTAAACAACCTACGAGATATCTCGTAGTTGGCAGTCAACGTGTTAATACAATCAAACATTTCGGCGAAACATTTTTGAATTTTAGTCACTCTTTTACGTAAAGATCTAAAAAATGAAGCGTAATTAAAAATTCAATATCACGGAAAGCAGGCCTTTCCTTAAATTCGCAATGGTTAGGCACGGCACGCGTAATAAAAAAATAATTTAAACTTGAGAGCGTGGTAGGCCTTTCTGGTTAGATCAATCTCCATTTATCACAATTAAATAATAAATGACGAGCGGAGCTTAAAACCTTCACAACATTACTCAGAGTGATGGCCTTGATAACATATGTAAAGGACATTGAAATCCGAGGTGGCTCTCCATAAGTGAATAATTACCAAAAAAGCATAAAGTTGTTTTAATATGTATTCTAATGATATTTTGATAAATTAGTATTTACAATCTTGCAAGATATTAATAGAATAAAACATTTCAGTGAAACATTTTTGAATTTTAGTCTCTCTTTTACGCAAAGATTTAAAAAATTACGCGTAATTAAAAATGCAATATCACGGAAAGCAGGCCTTTCCTTAAATTCGCACTTATAGCGTTCGACTGCATTTAGTACCAGTAAAATTTCATTAAGATCGTACGAGGATCGGATACGGAAGTCTGACCGGATCCTCCACTATATCTTTTGCCGCGCGATCACTGGAATGTATCCGCGGTATCTGTGACATTAATTCAACGGTGGATCGGATTGTGATACAGCTGCGAATCTAGCCTCTTTGACATACATCCTTAAAAGTTTAAATGCCTCGCAGTTACGAGACACACGTCCACTCGACAATTCTACGCGGAAGCAAATATATTCTTATCGGTCGAGGCCACACGCGCGTGCTCTTGTGCTACAGTGAGTCTCAGCCTCGTGAAAGAGATCGATCTCGATCTGACTGGAGACGAAGCACGAGCTCACTGAAAAATTTACTTTCGGCATATATGCGATCGCTGATTATTTAGCAACAACATGGCGTTCTTCGTAAATGCGGGAATTTAATACGTTTATCACATCTCATTATATGTATATATATATGTGTGTATAATAATCACGAGAATACTGTATATTACAAATACTATTTTTCATTTTAAGCTTATCTATGTATTGATCGAGGATCGTGCATCGTTAAGGGTAAATCCTTAGGACGCATCGTAGGAACACCGAGAACACTTAAATTATTTAACATCGCTCTATCTAAATCGTGCGCTTCAATATTTCATCCGTGTCAGTGATTCCCAATTTTTACCGTCGGTACACCTTCTCGATAATATCTCATTTCGTCGGTACTCAACGCGCACTGAGAGAAAAGTATATGATATATCTAACTATAATGGCATACTAACAAAATTATAGTTGGAAATATCATATTTATGGTAAATGTTACCATAATGTGGGTAATAATTACGATAGAGGCATAGTATAACCAATTATATTATGTTTTTACCAAAAATTATGGTTACTTCAACTAAAAATATAATATGGTTGAAAATATATAATGGTAAGAAAAGTACTATTTTATATAGTTAATATTACCAGAATATTTCATACATAATGATAGAACTAACTATATTCACATAGCACACTTTACTATACATATGGTAACAAGAACAAAGATAATAGTTAATAATATAACCATTTGTATAAATCATTCATTCTACTATATTTTGTATGGTTAAGTGAACTATAAAAATATGTTTGAAGCCAAATTTTACTATAAAATATAGTGAGATTATAGTAAACCCAACCATTTTTTTCTCTCAGTGCGACAATCTCCAATTCGCCATTTTGGCATACGAATCGTATCACTATATTATATGGACCGTTTATTTTGAAAGTGGTTTAAGTCCATTTTAACAAAATTAATTCGCTAGTTATAAATAAAAAGTTTACACTATATTGATCACAAATCATGTGATATCTCATTTTTTAAACAAGAATGAACTTACACCACTTTCAAAATAAACGGTCCATATATACACCGTGAATAAAGATACTCGCTTGGAATACAGCATTGCTCTCGTCCACGTTAAGACTGCAAATATTCGGTAGATATGATTATTATTGATTATGGAATATTATTCTTGAGGTATTTTCTCGTCTACCTGCGATCTCTTCTAAGAGAAATTGAGGAGCACTGACGTCAGTTTAGATTTTTCACTAAATTACTTTATCGTTCTCATGAACACTTCGCAAGCACATTAAACGGTTGTCTCGCGAAAGATTTTAACGGACGAATCAGCGTGTTTAATGTGTATGTATCTTGTTATCGTAGCTGTTCCGTTGTTGTTATTGTTGTTGTTGAATAGCTCGCGATTCAAGGTTTGTGAGTTCATTCCCTTCTCCACTTGATAGTTCAGCATGGCTGTGTCTATGACCAAGGCGACAATTTTCAATTGATTAAAGTTTCTACGTTCATCGATACGCTGGCAGTAGTTCAGATCACAGCAACGACGTTTACAATGCGATTTTATTCGTCGATCTCGATATTCCGAAACTAATGTGGCAGATTGTAATAGAATATAATAAAAAAAAAATTGTTACCGCGATGTTGCTGGATTTTAAATACTGCACAAAATGTACGCACGAATGTGCTGAGAGTGCGATGTAAACAATAAGTATTATATAAAGCGGAAATAAATAATTACCTGGAACATGAAACAGTGCGAAAAAAATTGCCATCCATTAGCAAGAACAACACAAACGAACTTGTCGTAAGCTAGTTAGTATGTACATGAAAGGTGTTCGTTAAGAAATACTCCCTACTATCAAATAAAAAAAAGGAGACTGAAAGTTTGTCTTACGATATTATCCGAACATTACGAATGGAATTTTTATAATTATGTGGGCATCGTGTCAAGCGATCCTTCTTGACATTTGAATAAACTGATGTGTGAAAAAAAGGCCGAAAGTACCGATATTTTACGTTATGGGTTTATATTTTTTTGCGCGCGTAATTTGTCAGAAAACTAAGGCCACCGAAAATATGCCTCGATATTTCAGATTCACAGTGTCATAATTTATTCTGAGATTGTTCACAGAAAATTGAAAGGGAACAAAACACAGCAATTTGAAAAATTCAAAACAGATTCGTTCAAATTTAATGTTGGTGTTATCTAAAGGACGCAAATAAAAAACATTTGTTTCTAGGAAAAATAAATTTATATTTACAAATAAAGGAATAGGTTCTTGTTGATAAAAGTCTACACGAATTTAGCTAGTTAACAAATCCTCACATGAGCTTATTATCAGCCTGGAATACAGTGGCCTATTAGTGGTCACATAAATGCTGTATGCAACTATTTATATTAATTATGCAAAGATAAGTTTATTTGGAAGTTATAGGATAAAATTATGTTTATATCAATTATTAAAAGGTATAGAAATCAAGTAAAGTATTTTAAAAGTCAATCCTTCAAACTTTAAATATAGTTTTCGTCTCTATCTTAAAAGATAAAATAGGATTATATAGTTGGGCATATAAGCAAAGATTAGTCATTCAACTTTCTATAATCACTCAGGATTCAAATTAATTTATATGTATATAATGTTAAAATTTTCTATGAGAAAAATGTATTCGTATCCATACCAGAATTATAAATACGAAACTTAATTTTAAAGTGCCCAAAATTAATTACGGCTAAGTTCAAAATCTTTCTCGCGAAAAACAGGTAATAATATTCATTATTCCTGGCATCAATTATATGCAATATTCCTGGCATCAATACTTTCGAACAGTAAATGAGTAGATGTGTCGGACCTACCGCATCAAGTGTTTTACAATATCAAATAGTTTGATAGTACAAACAAATTTTAATGAGTGACTTTTATCATCAAAATGAACATTTTTAAACTTAGTCCTAAAACAAAGCTAACTTTGGCAGTAGAATTCAAGTACCAGGCCATATATTTCTTAAATATATGTATGACCTGGTATAACATTTTTATAAGTATTTAAAAGGCATCTCTAAGAGTGTCTGTAAACAGGCAACTTATACATAGAGGTATATTCAGAGTGTCCTAGCTAAAGGAGGCCACGTAAAAATATCTCCTTTGTTTTAAATGTTGCAAAAAATGTTTATAGTGCGATTTGAATGGTTTCAGAAGAGAAACGCGGTGGAAGATAAATTATCTTGTCGTTTAATTTTTTTTTTCTAGATCAATGCATTTTTTATACAAAAGATGTGTATTTTGTTCTATGTGGGAACCAAATATTAAAAGTGGTATAACTGACGTTAATCTTAGTCATGGTAATAATTTTGCAAATCCTGTCTCCTTTTGTCGATGGGCATTACACAAATTTGAAAATAAAGAAATGTTCTTTAAAAACGTTCTAGAACATTTCTAGTGTACTAGTAAGTTCACATTCCATTTTAACAAAATTTGTCTTCCATTGCGTACCTCTTCTAAACCTATTTAAATCACACGATAAACATCTTTTATAACGATTCAGAACAAAGGAGACATTTAGGTGGCCTCCCATTTAGCTGAGACATGCCCTGTATATGTACAAGCTCATAATACATATTTCATGCTGAAATGTGTTAACATTACAGCATTCTTAAACATTTTATCAAGATATAAAACAATACGTAAAACAATCATGACATGAAATAAAAATATGGCAACATTCTGGCAGACAATGATACTGATACTCATATGCACAAGTTCATCTATCCACATTCCGATGAATTAATACTAGTATAAAGTATATGTCGAGATAATTTGTTATTAAGAAAATCAAATCTGCGAGGTAACCATTTTCTTAAAAACAAGTCTATTCATGCAAAACTCAATACTAAAAATCAGGATACGACAATCTTCTATTATAGGATAATTAAAAACTATTTAGTAGTGCATCTTGCGATGCATTATGGTAACAAGTCTCTCAAGCTACACATAGCATCTGACATATATAAGGACGTCGACCCCTATGGTATTATTATAAAGGTCGTATAATATTATTCAACAATATAATTATACTCTACAACAAATGGAGTACTAAAATGCATATTACAGGAGTAATTTTACTCAGACGACTCTTAAAGTATATAGTATGTTGGCATTGGAGTGTCATGCATGTACATGCAAAGGATAGATTAGATTTAGTGTACTCGGTGACATGCTCCATCACGGCGATATGGACTATTTAGGGTGGTATCAGTGCAGCACGTGTCACTGATACCTATTACTATGTTTTATCATGTAAATATCCTAGTATTGCTTGCAATATAGTCATACAATATATTAATTATTTTATAAAAATGTGTCAAGTACTAATCTTGAGTTTAACAAATGGAACTTAATGGTGCAGGACCAATACCGATTTATAGTCGCATTCATTACCATGAGAAGTGTAATACTAATTTTTATATTCATGTAATCAACTCACAGACTATTTTTCATTGTTATATATGCAACCCTGATCGAACATGATAAGATGATAGAGATAAGAAGAAAGTTAGTAAAAATAAATATTCTGATAACAGTAAAGGGGGGAGAAGAGTACTGTGAATAATGATGTGATATATGAGAAATGAGTGAAATATGAAATACTTCATGATACTATGCAGCAACATTTTCGACATCTAGCTTTCTCTCCGACTATGTTGTCTTTATATCTTTGCGTTACTTTGTAAGCTTTTAATCGCAATTTAATATTTCCTGCATTATCACTAACATCCTGACTTAGATCTGAATTGCTTCTTGTAGTATTTTTCGAACCCACCATTTCTTGTTTACTGTCAGATCTGAAAATTTCTACATCGTAACTTTTTCTGCCATGAATACATGCATCTGAAAATGTATTTATCACATTACTATCACACTCTTGTTCCACGCTTGGTGGCTGTTTAAACACTTGTATGCAATGCTTTTTACAGTTTTTTACATTACTTCTATTTACAATAAAATCAGGTTCTTTAAAATTTGTTTGTATATTTTGCAAAGCTTCTGATGGTGCATGACTATTTGAAGTATCCATTGTAGTTTGTAAGGCTTCCCTCTTAATATTAGTAGTAGATAAATCAGAAACTGCATCTGTGAATACTTCTTGACATATACATTCTTTATTTGTATCCTCATCTTCCATGATTTCTGCATTTTCCGGAGTGCTTCTGTTTTTTGAATCAAACCTTAATGCATCTACACTAACTACCTCTTTCGTCAACATTGTACTCTGAGCTGTTCTATTCACATTTTCATTTGGCTTATCTACATTTGTAGCATCTAAACATACATTTTGGTTAATGTATATTTGTCTGTCTAAATTTGTGCTCAGTCTATCATTCTCTATATCAACTTCTATATACGTGGCATTGGATTTATTTAAATCTACCGTCTCGTCGCTTAAAGTCTTTGTTCGTTGATCGGAACAAGTGCTCAAACAATTTTCCACATTACTTCTTTCATCGTGCAAGTATACAGAACTTTCGTTTGATTCAAAATTACTTGCATTTATAATCGATATTCGTGGTATAACACGGTCAGAGGTCAAGCCTGCTACAACATCCGGCAAGCTTGAATTGGAAGATACTTGATTGCTAGTGTTTATGAAAGAAAGGTATCCTTGTTGACCTTTTCCTTGAACCCAAGCTTGTGTTAAAACATGTGACCTTTGCCAGGAAACATCACTGTTGCTCCTGTTTTTCCTTACATTCCAATCACGATCATGTTTGTCGCGACATGAGTGCAGATAACAATCGCTTGGACTTCGTCTAATATCGTTACTATCCTCCTCGATATCTCCTTTCTCAAATTTCTTGTTACGAACAATTAATTCCAATTTTGATTTCAATAAAGCTGGAGATACTGCTCTGTCGGCACGTCTTCGTACGTGTGATGTATTTGTAGGTTGCAGTGCGTATGTGCCATCATTTAGTTGATCTACATCTACTTCAGGCAGTTCTCCTGGGGCAATAATGGCATTTGGACTTGGACTGTCCATGCTATCTGGTGTGTAAGGATCATGCTTAACAGGTATGGCGTGCAACAGATTAGATGAGCGGTCAGTGTAAAGACCACGTGCGATAACGCAACTATTGGAATCAGGCAACATGGATAACAATTCCAAATAATTATCAGGCACTCGAAAGCAGAACTCGGGTGCATATGGCAAGCTGCAGCAGTTTATCATACCTGCATCCGAGTTGAGAATAACCCTCAAGTAGACTGGCTGCAAATGGGAAAAATCGGACGAAGCTCATGAATTATTGTGGGCTACAAGTCGGATTGTACTAGGACAGTGCCTTGTATGACGGGGCTCTACGTAAGGTTCACTAATACATATTAAAGTACTTTAAAGTGTGATGGCATGATGATACACTTCTTCATTTATGGATGCTGGTAAATTAATGTATAACGGCTGTCTTTACGAAGCTCCACAAGAAACATTTAAACAGGAATTAACAATTAATAATGGGGCACAGTTTATATCACGCACAAAGTATCTATCGTTATTAAACATTATGCTTACGCTATGCTATATATAAGTATGAAGTGGTCACGAATAATCACGCTAAATGAACTATATAACATATGCTAACCCGAACATTGATATAAGAAAGATTACAGTTAAGTATATGAAATGTTAAGATCACAGCTTTAAGTTATCAATCGTAAGAGGACAGCTATAAATTTTTCGTAATTTCCATTAAAGAAATACGAGATTTTAGGTTCGTGTCATCTCCCTAAACATTAAACTATTCTCGATGTCAAATATTTAGCATAGTAATCTTTGTTTCACATTTACGTTTCTCCTATTAATTGATTAACTGCATGTTCAGTGATGCAAATAGGGAAATGTATCGCAACTCAAGTTCAACTATGATACCATTCATATAGAAAACATTGTTCTTAGAATGTTAAAGAAATGTTAAATAAATGATGAATTAAATATAATGAGACATTAAGAAAGCAGAAATGCATCATTGTTGTGTCTAAGTTAAATATGTCTATGAATCGAATGATAACAATAGTGAAGCTAGCAAATGTAAAGGTACAGAATAAGAAAAGTTGAAAATAAGACTACATTGAGCAAGCCCCAGTGAGTTTGATAAACAAGACAACAGAGACCTATAAGAAATGTAGGATATTGGGGAAAACCGAGATAAGAACAGATAGACAGTTCATAGATAGGTACCTTAGTGCTTAGAGATTCAATCGAAACTCCAGAAAAACAGGCTGCACCATAATAATTAAAGAATGGATCATCAGAATAAGAATCAGGAAGTGTGTAAATATATGTAGCCAGTATAACAAGTAAAACTGAATCGCTACTATTCTTTAAAAAAAACCCCATAACAATAGAGATAGATGTTTACCTTATGATCGCCCATACATGTTGTAGGTCCAATTATCCCATACTCAACTGCGTTTGTGGAAGATATCTGCAAGAAGCAGCTTATAAATAACAATTCCTTGATGCTTCTCGAATGAGTTTGTGAATAAGATTCATACATTTTGGATTAAGGTTTTTGCAGTAGGACTCAATAGGACACGATCACACCAAGCAGGTACTCTTGTTTGCATATAATTGGTTCCCTCATTAGCATCTTCTTCAAATGGATAACTCGGTAGAAATTCGATTGGAAATTCGAACAGTCTTCCATCAAAATCTTCCAACTCTCTATCATATTCTCTTAACTGTATGAACGTTGCTTAGATTGCAAGGTAATCCAGTTATTATAATAACTTAAATTGTAGTGTACCATAATTTACTCACCCATTCTCCCCTATTTTTAATAAAAACATTCTGATGCTCACAATGAGAAAACTCCTTTTTCCCTAATGTTAATATAAGTTCATCTTCTTTATTTCGAAACTGTAATTTAGAGATATTTCCCTTATTTGATAATTTTCTTTCTTCAGTATCTTCTGTGAGTTTCTATTAATAACAATGGAAATATATCGTCAGTTGCAATTTAATAGGAATAGTCTACAAAGAAAATTGTATTCATAAACAAAAGTTGTTAATATTTATACGGACAATGACATATCATTGTAGAGTGCATCAATTTTAAAATGTATATCATTTTGTATGTCCAATATTAAAAAAAGATTATTGTAAGCTCTTAATTTAACCTTAATAACACCAGCGGTATCTGTTCGGAAATTAAAGTCCCCAAATAAGAAATATGGCGCATTTGGATATTTGTCATTGTGAAACCTGTCTAAGGTATGCTCAAGGGCTCTTCTGCGTGTTTTACTGTATACCGAAGGAAACTGCAAATAAATTGTATACATAAAGCCATAGAACTAAAGTCGATGACAAGTTTACTTTACATAATATATTAAATATCTTACTGTTTCCATTGCAATGAAATTACTTGCATCATGAAACAAGTGTATATTTATGAGATCAAGAACAGTTCCTTGTAAACTCCATCGTGTTCGCAGAAAACCTTTCCTAGACCACTTACATTCAGGAAAAAAATCCTGAGGAAATTTTGCTTTCTCTTTGGTTGTAACTGCTTCTATATTACCAGAATGAACTTCCTTTCCGATGACTGGTACAAAAGTACATTCTGTAACAATTAAGGTATGAAGTCAAAAGAATGTAAAATAGTTCACTTTATGCACGCGCAAAAACAATAGTATACCTTTGAAATCCCAAAGTAAAACCTCTTTCAAAGACTCGTGTACAAAATAAAAATTTCCAAGTGCCTACGAATAAAATTCTTTATTAGAAAATTGTCGCATATATTTATATCTAGAAAATACTACTACCTACTTACTGTAAAGTGTTCAGCGGATGAGTAATCTTCATCTAAAAATACTCTAATTTTGTCAAACAATCTCAATTCTTCTGATGACATAAGTAATCTGAAAATAAGATACACCATATTTTTCTTATATAAAAATTTGCTAGAATTCTGATCTTTCTAATTCTATAAATATACACTTGAATAACTCCCGTAAGGATGTTAAAGCTCTTTTTATATTGCTCCCTTGTGAATAATATTCAATAAGCAGATCTTTTGAAGTGGTTCGGTCAACCATAGAACCGTGCGTGATCATCTATTTTTACCCCTTTCCGCCACTTATGCGTTAAATCACATTCGATATTGTGACCAGGGAAACCTATTTGTTTTAATGCTATTCTCCGGCGAACCCAGCTCTACTTTTGTTATATAATGATAAAACAATAAAAAAGAAAGATATTTAAAAGATTTTTGCACCGCCGCGTAACTGATTTTGCTCACCCTAATCAAAACTGTTTCAAGGATTGCTCACATTAGAATATGAAAAAAAATAAATATACTATACAAAAATGGTATTATGGTCAAGAATCTTGAGATATCTTATAGAAAAGTTCCCTTCAAAAATTATGCCGCGAAGTTAATCATATTTGTATTCTTTTCCATCTATACCATAGAATGGCAAGCTTGAATTCTATTAGCCCAAAGTAATTCCGTTAAGGGAAACCTTTCAATGCATTCCTCGTGAGATTTAGCTAAGCTTGTAAAATCCATTAAACACTGTTCAGAATTAAGTACTGAGAGTGGCTATAAATGAGATTTTACTTTACTTTTCACAGTATGGGGTGGCACAGTTTCCACAGAGTACATTGGAAAATATCAGTGCGCATAAAGTTTGTCTCAACATAATGCAAGTTGAATCGTATACTCCAAAGTGCTATATCATTCCTGATTCGACCGAATTAAATAAGAGCGATCGAAGACGCTATTGAATTAAATAAGACAATCTAAGAAACTATCGATTGCAAAGAAGCTATACATATACGTGCATTAGAAACGTGTTAAACGTGAATTCAGTTCACCTAACAAAGTCTTCCACATGCCTCATACTTTGCTCATAATTTTTGCCGCCTACTTCTTGACAGTGCAGTGCTATAAATTTTGGATCCAGCCTGAGTAACGTCTGAAAAAAAAGTTCTGTATCATTATGTGCGAGTGATGCATCAGAAGTTATACAACTGCCAATTGTACAATGACACTCACAGACAAGAATTCCTCTGTCCATATTTTCAGCATGACACTGGGCTGTAAGAAGAACATTAATACCAACAGAGACAATTTTCATCGCGCGTTAATTTCCACGCACAACGCATACGAACAATTTGATCATTGACAACTAATTCAATAATCCCCAACTACTCGTACATTTAAAACCACTGACAGTCCTCTATCTATACTATCGAAGTACAAACAAACGTACCGTACTTTCCAATCAACCGTCAACAACACACGTAAAAAACAATTCGAAAAATTACTCCTTCTCCCTTACCCCCATTCAAACTTAGTAAAAAAACCAGAGAGTAATCTTACGCGAAAGAGAAGAGAGCTTGACTCGTAACGAACGAGACAGAAAAGAAGCGCGAAGCACGACGTCGAGAAAGTGTGAGGCATTATACAAGAGTCGTATCGTTCGCGCGAGCGGCAATTTACTTAAATCGAGTGAGATGTGCGTTGGAAAGGAGCGATAAAGAAGTTTGTGTATACCTCTTCGAAGATGCTGCCGACATTTGCAGTGACTAGTAGCACCGGGACGCCGCTACCCGCCATTCTTATGTGTCAGACTTGAGATTTTTCGCCAGGGGTATACGTGACTTAGAAATTAGGGTTTGGTTCCTCGCGGCACGAGTCCGTGGATACCCAGGGAGACGTGAACGAGGTATGCTCCGATGCGCACAGCTTGACACACGTATCCACACGACACCCCACGCACTACCACGAAGAGCTGAAACAGCACTAAAGCTCGAGGAGAACCGCTCTCTTTTATTGCACTATGCTTAAGAAGGTAACGCACCCCCGTGCAGTATATAATCGCATATCTACACACGAATCAACCCCTGCGCCGAGTAGTGCTCACGGTTCTACACCGTGTCCAGCTTGCATCGAACCTCACACTGCAAATACACATTATTAATCGAATAACGCGAGAGCCGTGGTGGCGCACGACAGAAAAGTTGTGTGTGCGGGTAAATATATGCCTCTATCGGCCAGAGCGAAACCACGCCTCCCGCAGACGTCAATAGGCAGTGCCGTGCATCTTAATAATGTAAACACGGGTGAAAGAGTGCCGGGCCCCACCAAAACAGGGCCGATCTACTTTCTCCACTCGCGTGCGTTCGGAATGAATCTTTTTTTCCATCCACTATCGTATTTGGAAATTGCGAAAAAAAGGACTGTGGGTTTTTTAAATGTCGATGGAGGATAGAAGAATGAAAATTTACGGGGTGTAGGTGGTTTCTTGATGAAAAATACAAGATACGGAAGATTCTTTTTACTGTTGCGATGGATTAGGTTCTTTTTTTATGTATCAAGCTTCGTTTGTATAATTCGAAATTGCGTCGAGGGATTATTCGAATGTAACGCACGGTGAAAGTGTATTTTTGAACGCCGATACGTAACGCGTCCAGTAACGTTGCAAGCACCACCAAAGAGATGTAGGAAGGAAGCAGTTTTGTAAGAAGCTTCGCGTTCGTGTTACAGATTTAAATTGTATTATAGTAAAAAGATAAAGTGATCCGTAGATACACGAGAATTCTTGCTCAATTAGTCACTTTAGTGTATTGCGAAGGTAGTAATTAATGTTACGCGTGTAGAAATGCGCCTGCACGACATACGCCCCTAACGCAAGATCTAAACTTAAATTCACGATGGAAGTAAAAGTCCGATACGGCGCGAGGAATTTTTATTTTTCCATTTTCCAGGGATATAGTCCATAATTGTACGTCCCTGATCGTGGTTGTCGGAAGCGGTGATCCGGCTGCGCACGAGAAGGACGATACGCGCGCACTTATGCTCTATTTATGCTGAGCTAATTTTTGTGACAAAACAGAATTAATCGTGACCTGGGTAGATGTGTTAGAAAGCACCGAAGTGATCTCGTTTCAGCAGGAGAAAAAAAAGCAGAAACCGAGCACACGTTTCACGTGCTTCGCAGTCACGCACGTAGGAAAGATTTTTCAATGAGACGTTATAGGGGGTTGATGGAGAAAATAGATTTAATCCTGGAGTTACGGTAGATAAGATATAGTTCTCGCTCTCCACCGTACGGTTGCAGAGTCCTCCTGTGCACTTGTGTCGTCTTAACCTGTTAGCCGGCGACAAGCGTCTGCTACAATATCGCAGCAGACAGCATTTAAAGTAGACTGGTTTAGTGACCTACTGTTACCTTACTATCAATTCGAAATGTGAAGTATCGAAACGGGCATCTCTGCGTAACGGTTGGCTTCGTGTTATGACTACCTCATGACGAGATCGTATCGAATAGAGCTCGTAACAATAAAGCAACAAAAACATGCTTCTCGCCGTAAGTTCTCTCTGGTGACATTAGTAGGGAAAATTCGTAAAAATCGTACCTCACGTACATTGAACCTCGACTACGGAAAATAATACGACGGAATTTCGAATAACCTATATTTCGAGACGAATTTCACGGTCGTCCACGAACGTGACTCGAATAGGATTGCGAATCAAATTGGTGGTTAGAATGCTTTAAGTTATCCGAAGTTACTCTCCTTTATCATGTCTGACCAATGATAATCTTATACTCCTGCATATGTGACAACTAACCGTCAGATGTAACGAGAGGATCACAGTCTAAAGTATATTAATTCGAAGTCGTTGGCATTCGATGTTTTATCGGTTAAATAACCAATATTGGTGCATTCTTTCGTCATGGCTCTTGTAATAAGGAAAAATTGATTGAAAAGTGTGGAAGAAGCGTATTTTCGTACTACGCCACGATCTGGAATTAAGATTGTAAGCCGGGCTACGTCGTTTGGACCTCCATTAATTTATTATGCTCTTTCATTTTTAGGACAGATCGATCATGTCTGCTGGCACGACATTGCTACCGATATTGGCGAGCTTCGCTTACGCCGAGAGTATATTGATGACGAAGGTGTTCATCATACCCATAAAGCCGGAAACATTCGACTGGAGTGTGGATGGTAAGAGCGTTGTCTGGTCACGCGCTCTAACTACTAAATGAATTTTTTTCTCGCCGTTTCTCCGCCTCACAATCGTCTCTCGAATTTAACCCTTTGCACTCGAGGCCTTTCTAGGAAATTCCTTTCAATCTCAAAGTGTATTCGTGAGGGAAAAATAATTTATTATAGTGTTTTGGAATGCTCACGAGATAAGCTAAAAGAGTATGATATAAAAAGCGGTGAGTTCTATTTGAGAAGTTGACGGTGACCTTCGCGTGACCTTGAAATTACTCTCCAAGGTTAAATTATTGTCCACCAGCTGATAGATCCTTTCAAGGTATACGACTTTTGTTTGAAAGATTTTTTTATTTTAGAATGAGTATATAAAATATATCAAATGTATCATTTTATAGTTCGGAAGGTTATGTCTTGTACGAAGCTTTTAGTTTCAAATGAAATCAAATGCAGATAAATATCGTCTTCGCTCGACGTATCGTGTGAATCCAAATGGCGACCGGTGTCACATCTCGAGTGCAAAAGGTTAATTTAAAAAATACTCCAAATAACTGATCCCAATTTACACGAATTTCCGTCTTACCAGACTCTAAGCATTTTTACGGATTTCTATAGACTTTGAATAAGTGGAGTGGTCTACAGTTTCAGTAAATATTTGCCGGTTAACTAGGGTGGTCTATTTTTACAGTGAATCACGACCAATTCTCATATCAACCGTCCTTGCTGAATGCACCTGACCTTCCTTCATGGATCCACTATACCTACAGTAAAAGAGATCACCATGGTTTCCTGTACGGTGTCGCACCCAAGGATCAAAAGTATTTCCAGGTGAGAACAAACGAACGATTTCTTTCCAAAACTTAATCTCGTCGGAGCCGCTTTTTCCAAGTACTCTCAACAATTGCACACTGTCGCGATAAGTTACGCAACGTGAACGATGATTTCAGTTGGAAATCGTGGGACTGAATAAACACACTTACGAAACCAGATACAAAGTGCTCAATGTGAGCGTTTTCGAAAAGGAAAATCTGACGAAGCACGAGGTCCACTTGAAGATCGACAATCTCAACGTGGAGGACATGTTCGATCACAACAAAACGGAAAATCTGTTGAACATATTCAGGTCTGTCTCGAAGAGCAAATTAAAGTTATCTTTTAAACTACCTGTATTTATACGCACGCCAGATTGAATCATTGACGATGAATTTCTTTTTTTTTTCTTTTCCACACGTGATAGAAACAAACTGTGGAAAAGTGCGGCCGATCTCTACGTGACTTTCTTGGCATCTGCGGTGGAACTTGGAGCACGTCTACCCCTGGAACCAGCCGAGAGCGAAGGGTACGTCGCACGAATGTGATCTGTAGTCATTTTGCAAGTGACTCGGCAAACGAAAGCGAGAAAGAAATAGTGCAACGTTACATTAAACGGTTGCTTTGATAACGCTGACGTATTAATCATCCGATCAACGCAAAACAGAGTTCTGACGCGCATTCGGGGCGAGCTTTTAAAAAATATAATTGCTATTTTCTGCATCCGCTATCACACGTCGTCATCTGACGTAGAGTTACCAAGTACTCGACCGAATACGAATTTAGGAACGTCGATCACCAGTTGAAGAAATATTTCCGTGTCGTATGTCGGTGGCGCATTTGCGTAGAACAATTATACGTGAGTTGGCTTACTGTTTGTCGCAGGTATATGCCTTCCTACGGGTTTCCCGGTAAAAGCACTGTCATGTCGAATACCACTTATAGTACCCCCACTATTGCACGAATATATTTTTTATCTCGATAGGATGACCTATGGACTTTCCACGAGAAATTTGTCACAGCATTACCCACTCGACCAGGCACATTTGCCATCCGTCCACTGATTTGGCCTTTACCGCGAAATTTTTTATTGTTATTTTCGCGTATAAAGAATTCTCGAGGAGATTGAAGATTGATCGAATGAATTTGTTAGTAATTGAATGCTATTTTATTGTAATTTCTTAGTTTACGTTATGTCGTGGGTATTAATTATGAGTGGAGGAGCAAGAGTAAGGAAGAATAGGATTTATTCTTCGTATTCGTCGATTGATTTGGCTTTTACCGCGAAATTTTTTATTGTTATTTTCGCGTATGAAGATTAATCTCGAGGAAATTGAAGATTGATCGAATTTGTTAGTAATTCAATGCTATTTTATTGTAATTTCTTAGTTTACGTTATGTCGTGGGTATTAATTATGAGTGGAGGAGCAAGAGTAAGGAAGAACAGGATTTATTCTTCGTATTCGTCGATTGATTTGGCCTTTACCGCAATATTTTTTATTGTAATTTTCGCGTATGAAGATTAATCTCGAGGAAATTGAAGATTGATCGAATTTGTTAGTAATTGAATGCTATTTTATTGTAATTTCTTAGTTTACGTTATGTCGTAGGTATTAATTATGAGCGGAGGAGCAAGAGTAAGGAAGAATAGGATTTATTCTTCGTATTCGTCGACTGATTTGGCCTTTACCGCGAAATTTTCTATCGTTATTTTCACGTATAAAGAATTCTCGATCACCGAATCCGTTACTCATTGAATGCTATTTTATTGTAATTTCTAAGTTTACGTTATTTCGTAGGTATTAATTATGAGTGGAGGGGCACGACTAAGAAACAATAAGATTTATTCCTCGTATCCGTCGACTGATTTGGCTTATACCACGAATTTTTCTATCCTTATTTTCGCGCAAGAAGAATTCTGGGGAAAATTCACCGAAATCTTACTCCAATTTCTAACTTCACATTATCTCGTAGGTATTAAGTATGACTGGAGGAGCACGATTAAGGAACAATAAGATATATTCTTGGTATCCATCGACTGATTTGGCTTTTACCACGAACTTTTCTATCTTCATTTCCGCGCATAAAAAACTTTCCAGAAAATTCATCGAAATTACCGAATCTGTGACTCATTGAATGCTATCTTACTCCAATTTCTAACTTCACATTATCTCGTAGGTATTAATTATGAGTGGACGACCAAAACTAAGGAAGAATAAAATGTATTCTTCGTACCACAGTTTTGAAAAGTGATACACAAAACATGTTTACGAGTACACGGAAATCACCGTAGTGTTACGAGATAGGAAACAAATCGCGTTTCCTTATCTCACGTTCTATAATAATCAACGAAGTTCCGTGCGTGACGGTGACAAAAAGAAGAAGGTAATTGAAAGTAAACAGTTTTACGCGGGTTGTAACGTGACGCGTGGTGCACGAAAGAGTATCAGAAATGTGACGCGGGTGTTTCCTGTGCCGGCATTAATATGATCGAACAAAGTGCACGATAGAGATCACCGCTGTCACCGGAGGAACTGATACCGTGCGTTATCGACACATGGGGTGTCACACGTGCGAATTGCTTCAGGGTAACGTCATTTTCCGTTTCTCTATCGACACCGACATCACTTGCGACAGAACCAACATACATCTACGATAAATCTCGAGGAAATGTACCGTGCATCTGCCAATTCCACCGATTAGTTTCTATTAACACTGTTTCTACCACGACCGGTCAAATGACCGTTGTTAAAATCGCACTCTTCAATTTCACGACTTTTCCTAAAATCTATGTATTGTACAATATTTTAGGAAAGGTCGTGAAATTTAAAGACGATGCAATTGGATTTTATATAGAAGATTCTAATGGAAATTTAAAAAATTGTCATTCGACCGGTCGTGGTAGGAATAATGTTAAAATTCACGGATGTAACGGCAATAGAAAGATCCGTCGGACGAGCCTTTAGAATTCGTGTTTCTACCACTGCAAAATTGAATATTTCAGTAAAACTCACGAAATTTAAAAGCAATGCAATTACATCGTACACAAAGAATCCCAATCCAAATTTTAAAAACAATAATTCGACCTATTGTGGTAGGAATAATGTTAAAGTTCACGAAAAGATCCACCGGACGAGCCTTTAGAATTCGTGTCTCTCCCACTGCAAAATTCAATATCTCAGAAAAACTCATGAAATTTAAAGCCGATGCAATTACATTGTACACAGAAAACTCCAATACAAATTCTAAAAACAATCATTCGACCTATCGTAGTAGCAACAGTGTTAAAGTTCACGGATACAACAACAAAAAGATCCATCGAACGCCTCTGGAATTCGTGTTTTTACCACTGTTCCGCGAGATCTCTTCCTTTCTAAGAGTCCACCGAGTCTCTAATTGAACGTGTACGTAGAGGAATGCGGAGCTCGTGAAGTCCGAAGCACAACATCGTGATATCACTGATAGGAATTAAGGGTAGCCACTCGAGCACATGAATTACACTCGTGTACAACGATACAAGGTTAATATCGAGCCGAACGAGAGCACGTGGAAAATGAGACGAGTCGTGCATCGAATCACAATTGTAATTGAAAGTGTATTCATTCGGTGAGCGAGGCGTAACGCATCGCGCACGCTTTTCGAGGATCACGATGGTACGGTGTGCCGTATACTAAACTAATCGTGACGTGCGTAACGTTCGAACTACGCACGTAGATAGCGAACTGTTAAGCTCGAGTGAGCCCAACTCTTGTTATACTTGCTCTGCCTAACCACCACGTTGAATGGCGCCTATCACTTAGAGGGGGACTCAACTTCTGCACTCACATATCCGTTCACCGGGCCTATCCATGTGTGACGGCCACTGTCCCCGGTGTGTGACGGTGAAAGTCTGAAAAATTCATACATCAAGATCACTTTGATAGCATGCATATTTACTCACTTCGCGCGACAAGGTGGGGTGGGACTCGTCCACGTTCCACGGAACGTTGGGTTGGAATCTACCAATAATTCGCAAGATTCCTCTTTTTTTTAATAGGAATAAAATTAACCCACGTACATTGGATAAATGTTTGAGATGATCTTTGGAATAGGGCTCATTCGACATGTATTCGCACTAAAAAGAAATTTGTTTTTCTCTCACAAAATTGAAGGTCTTCTCAATGTTAAAGGTGAAATATTTGTACTGACACGTATACACATGTGCGACTGGATAATTATGTACAGGAAGTGTACGCAATAATGGAATCTAGTATGATGAACTTTAACTTTGTGTTTATTGTCAAGAATACTGTTTCAATTTTTTGGTTCACTTGTATCTAATCCTGGTGGAGAAATTGTGTAATGATCTCAGTAATAGAAGTGAAACAAGCTCATAATAAATGTATTTACTGTTGATTAAAGGTGATTCCGAAGATCATCAACGTATAGGCCCTAATTTCGAACATTTATCGAATATTGTTCTTGCAATTAGCTACACGGAGTCTACCGAAGAATCTTTATTTCTTTTTCAAGATTAATAAGTCAAGTAAATTCTTGGAATATTCTTCTAATGCGTCTAGAGGAAAAACATAATGGGAAATGAAACTTTAACTTTGTCTTTATTGTCAAGAATACTGTTTCAATTTTTTAATTCATTTATATCTAATCCTGGTGGGAAAATTTTGTAAAAATCTCAGTAAGAGAAATGAGAACATTTACCGAATATTGTTCTTATAAAAAATCCTTATTTTTTTCAAGATTAATAAGCCAAGTAAGTTCGTGGAATATTCTTCTAGTGTGTCGAGAGGAAAAACATAACGGGGAATGAAAAAGTGTCGACAGAGTCGCGCAGGTAAAAAATAACAGCGCTTTGCAAGAACGATATCGCGCGGTTGCAAGAAATCATTATGCTCGATACCTCTCTTTACGACTTCTCGACGAAGAAGATGAGCTCAACCTCCGTGTGCCACTTTTAAACGAAGCGTGTAAACGAATCGCTTTTTATTATTTTGACGCACTAGTTCTACTCCGATTTTTTATGTCGTGGGTATCTATTCCGGAAACCTCGCGTGGTGCCTGTGCGCGTCAGAGCGACAATGCTCGAGCCGATAGGGGCTCTCAGGATTGTTTGTTGCGTAGAGAAAAGCCACGGAATAATCATGGAGAAAGGGTATTATTGAAGGAATAATTGTGTAATAGGATCGTGTAATAAATGTCCATTGGTTTTGAGGACGATTAACACTATTTCCACCACGACCGTTTTTAAAATTTATGATTAGAATTTCCTACATACAACGTAATTGCATCGTCTTTAAATTTCACGGCTCTTTCCAAAATATACGTATAATACATTTTTTAATATTTGAAAGAGTGGTGAAAAGTCAGGAAAAGGAAAATTTATGAAAAGAGAACAGGAAAAGTCGTGAAATTTAAAGACGATGCAATTACGTTGTATACAGGAAATTTTAATCATAAATTTTAAAAACGATCATTCGACCGGTCGTGGTAGGAATAGTGATTAACACTATTCCTCAAAAGACACCTACTCAAATTGCATTTTAAATTTATTTTCCAAATTAAATCATCTTTCCTCAATCGCTACTTTTACTATTCGTATGCTAGTTGTTAAATTAATTTACAGGTATCATTTTCCTGCAGCTTATCTTCCACACAAAAAGACGCCTCTTGGTCGCAATAGGTATACACAAAATCCCGGTAGAAATAGTGTTAAACAAATTTTCGTTCCATTCTTTCCAGAGTCGTGATGAGGCTGGGCAGCTCGGCCACGTTCTCTCAAGAATTGAACGAGCTTCAGGAGGAAGTTAAGCCCCTTTGGAAGCTACCCTCCTGTCCGAGAGACTTCAAGAGAACCAGTGTAGAAAGACTCTTTAGAGAAACAGGATTTGCTCTCGACTGGTGTTCCTTTAGACTGGTACGTTACAATTACAATCAACACTGTTTTTATGCGATCCTTTTTTGTACTACATTTCCATTAAAAAGTACTTTGTACTACTTTCCCATTTTTTCTGTTTTTTTTTTTCTACTACTTTTCCATTTTTTACCGCATAATAAAAGCTTTCTTCAAACATACTGCAAATGAAAAATCTTAAGAAGTTACACGATATTTCTTTTTACACAGTCCCTATCCCTAACACAAAAACAGTATTTCGCAAAAGATCATTTTACCAAGAGCTTATGAAAAGTTTCATTTTTTACCGCATAAAAAAAGCTTTCTTCAAACATGCTGCAAACAAAAAATCTTAAGAAGTTACACGATATTTCTTTTTACACAGTCCCTATCCCTAACACAAAAACAGTATTTCTCAAAAGATCATTTTACCAAGAGCTCATGAAAAGTTCCATTTTTTACAGCATAAAAAAGCTTTCTTCAAACATGCTGCAAACGAAAAATCTTAAGAAGTTACACGATATTTCTTTTTACACACTCCCTATCCCTCGCACAAAAACAGTATTTCGCAAAAGATCATTTTACCAAGAGCTCGTGAAAAGCGTGGCAATAAATCTGTTTCACGAAATATCAGCTCGAGGAGGATCAACAGAGCTTGCAACGAGAGAGTGCCAGACGTGGGCCCAACATGAACGTCATCGGTTTGCCTTCCTCAGGCTTATCGGAGCACGCCGAATGGCGTTGGGCCAGATCGAGCAAAGCGAGTATACCAACGAGAAGCTACTTCCACGAGATTGCAACCTCGATTTTCGTTCCTGCTGTATTATTGCTGATATTAGCTGCCTCTCTCAGTATGGCATTCTGTTTGCATCACGATAAATTGTAAGTAGGATCGAGTGAGTGCTCGAACCTTAAGCTCCTCGTTGCGATATCGGGCCACGTGCACGGACAGTATTGTCAATGCATTGCACCCTGGTCAGAGAAAGAAGTAGTAGGGGCACGGTAGACTCGTCTGTGGTACGGTCTGTTGTCACGGGTTTCATTCATAAACATATATACAAGTTCACCAACTGACGCGTACACGTGCTCATTACAGTTGGCAGAGATGACGACACGAATTAATCGTTCACTCGTACTCGAGACATTAATTTGGGAGCGCAAAGTTTTATGGACTACACTGTGTTTAGTTTTTAAATGGATGTTCTATTGAGTTTTGATGTTTGTTGACAGTGGTAATTTTGTTCTTTATTCAATGGATTATTTGTACTCGCAATGTTAATTTGGAGATCTAAAGTTTCATTGAGTAATTTGTAAATGGATGTTCTATCCAGTTTTGATATTTGTCGACAATAGTAATTTTGTTATTTATTTAATGGTTTATTTATACTCGAAACATTAATTTGGAGGTCTAAAGTTTCATTGATTAATTTGTAAATGTATGTTCTATTGAGAGTTTTGATATTTGTCGACAGTAATAATTTTGTTATTCATTTTAATCGTTCATTCATACTTGAGACATTAATTTAGGAGTCCAAAGTTTCATTGATCACTTTGTATTTAATTTGTAAATGGATGCTGGATGTTCTATTGACAATTTTCATATTTATCAACAGTAATAATTTTCTTACACATTTTATTCGCTTCTTCAGCATGACACGTCCATTTTCTTCGCCCGTTTCAATATAGAAAAGATGTTTGCAAGAAGTGAAAGCGTAAATTTTCTACGATACGTAGAGCAACGCCTATACATAGGTATTCAGTTTTGATTGATCGTCCGTTATGCAATAGTTACGCATTCCCTTTTTTGATTTGACATGATTCTGTCAATTAGTAGGTATGCTTGTTGTGTTCGGAGGTCACACGTACTCACTGCGATAACAGGCACTAGTGGGCTTAATCGACACGCTCGACACGCTATTATCGTGTCGTGGAGAGAAATGAGTGTACACTACCAGCTTGTG
The DNA here is from genome assembly GCA_944319695.1 of Tiphia femorata. Lineage (NCBI taxonomy): Eukaryota > Metazoa > Arthropoda > Insecta > Hymenoptera > Tiphiidae > Tiphia > Tiphia femorata. The sequence goes on from OX090899.1 coordinate 9,692,820, forward strand.
CACTTATACGGCACGACATTAGAATACTATCCAGGGTCGGTCCATTAATAATAATACACTCTCGAGACATTAGCAAGACCATTCTTCTTTTCAGTATTTAAATCTGCTTTACAAATTTTTTTTATTTCATTTGTTTATTTTTGTTTAGAATTCCTCGTATCCGTTGAATCGAAAACAAACTTCAGTGTTAAACGATATTTCTCTGGTATTTTAATTGCATCATCTCCGATGCACGAGTCTCGAGAATTTTCATTGTTAATTAATCTTGCGTGTATGGCATAGCAGAATAAAATTCTCCTGCTTTCCTCTCGTAAACGTGATCCGACCCTGGACGTACATACTCAATGTCGTTTATCTTTACTCACATGTGTACACACACTTGAGCCTCTGCACGTTGCATGCAAGAAACGCATTACACACGGGTAAGTGACCGCAGGAGGCATTGATTATAGTTTCTTACGCTCCGCTGCTGGATTGCGTGGCACGAGCAATCGATATCGGTTATGTATGAAAATACGAAATTAGAAAAAAAGACAAACGTGTCGCCACTTCTCAATAGCATGGAGAAAAAAAAGTCAAGGCTACTTCGAACCTTGGATCATTATTAAATTAATATCTTTCAATTTTACAATTGAGTTCTATCTGGAATTATAAGCGAGATTGAAATTGTTTGATTATTTAGAATCGTTTGAATTATTCATTTTCAGATTTTATTGTTAATAGGATATCGTGGATTATGTTTTTTTTTAAGCGGTAAAGGAATGAATACTAGGGAAGAAACTTATTTTATTTTCGTAGGACGGATCCGGAGTCGGACGACTACTTCCACGAACTGTTTAACATTTTTCTTGTGAGAAAGCAGCTCGTCAGGTATAACTGCACAATCGATAACTATGGAAAAATATGTTCGACCTTTTCATTCGCTATGGCTTCCACGAACTAATTTTGTATCCTCGATCACTAATGCCAAAGGGAAATCGGAAGTTGACGTAATTTTTTTAATGTCTACGTACGCATGGTTTTTGGTAAATTCGTGAGAAATTAAAGGAAATTACGAAAGGCTTCACAACTGATATCTTAACACTATTTCTACCAAAGGTGTGAAAAGACACCTTTTCAAAATATATTTTGAATTTGTTTTCCAAGTTGAATCATTTTTTCTCTATTAATTCTCTCACTATTCGTGTATTAGTTGTTAAATTCCTGCAGCTCATTTTGGACCCAAAAAGACACCTCTTGATCGAAATAGGTATATACAAAACCCTGGTAGAAATAGTCTTAATCGAGTATCTTTCCTACTGAAATCATTCATGGCGCCTTTTTCTCATATAAACATTTTTTTTATTTTGCAGTTTTGTGCCTTATCAGTTTCCTAACTTCTTGCGTTTACATGCATGTTGTTCCAAGGTTGGTATGCACCATGCTTCCTTTTTTAGTTTCACAATTTTGTAGACGAAGGAAATTATCGCTGTGATTAATGTTAATACTTTGTATATATTTCTAGTGTGAAAAGAGAACCGTCCCCCGTTGAAGGAGTTGGCAATAATGGAGTTCAGATGGTTCAGTATGCGACTAATGAAAGAAATACATTGAGGTCACTATCGGCACAGCCTTCGAGTCCCAGTGATTCGTTATCGCGAAGTCCTAGGTACTGTCCTCAATTTTATATCTCAAATTAATGTTTCATTCGTGCGAAACATTCGACAAATTCAAGTGTGTAAATCTTTGCAGAATTTCTACCGAGCGAGGCAATCCTTACATTCGTCCGAACCCACCACCTTATATCGGGCCAAATAATTTGTAAGCTAATTTCTAAAGGAGTACTTAAAAACTTCTTCTATTCTCTTTTAATACTTCTCATCTGGGTTAATTAAAATATTTGTCACATTTACAGTACAGGTATACGAACTGACTTCTGACTACACGAGGAGCCAGCAAAGACATGGTTTTGTTGAATAAATAATCTGCGACACGAATAGCGACCGTGACAAAGCTGCAAAGGACAGTATGAAATTACAGAGACTGATAGGCAAGTTCCACTTTCGAGATACGATTAAAAATGTATTGATCGTCTAAACACAAGCGTATATAAATGAATTCTTAAATATCGTTACATATCTTAGTGATCATTATACGCAAAAAGTAAAATTCATTGTATATGATAGATCTAAGTTATTAAATGTTAAAATATACACTAGTAGATTACAATCTACGTTTCACTCGTAGAAGCACAATTTGCGAATATTATAAAACATGTTTATTATAGCTTATAACAATAATAATAAAAATAGTAGCATAATTCGTATCTATGTTGAGATGTATACGTATATAAATATAATTTGTGATATAAGTATGTATATGAAAATGCTGAAACATGTGCAATGTAGAAAAATTAGAAAACTCCTTCATATGTAATTTGTATAATACATACGTAAATTGACACATAAACCCACACGCGTGATTCACTTGTTTGATCAATAAATTTGACACTCGAATAAGACATAAATATCTCACTCTCAAATGTTCCGTGTAAATTGTAGCGCGCATAACCTATTCGATGTGATGTCTATGGTATTTACAACTACATTAATTTAGGTAACACGTTAAATTTTGCATAATATGAAATAAAGTTAGTATATTAAGGCTCTACGTATAAAATACTGCCTTGTTTCTTCGAAGATCAAAAGTTAATCGACGAACAATAACGACACGTTTGGACTTGTTTATAAAACCAACCTGAACTAACCTAACTTAGACCGATGTCGCATTGCACATGCGTAATGGGTTAGCGTTGGTTCTTTGCCCATTCTAAATTCTATTACTTCAACAGTTGTTTGGCTCGTGATGACCGCAAATAATCGTGAGCTTTCGTGAGCCCAGACATTATTATGCATAATTGGTAATTCTTATGAAAGTTAATGGTGTTCCAAACTGTAATAATTAAAAGTAGTGGGTAACGCGAGATTAGTCCAATAAAATTTGGAGTATGGCTGGCATTGTACCATTGTCTAATAGATCCGGTAGAAAACAGTGGACGCTACATGGTAATCATCCTTAAAAGTGTCTATTTGATTAGCGCGCGATCTTATTTAGATTGTATTTAAAGGCGTTCGTACGAAAGAGTACCCAGAATAGCAAACACAGGTGTTTCATGTCGTTACTTTAGTACCTACAAGTTTGTAGAGGACAGACGAGAAAATAACATTATATGTCATAATACGATGTAGTGCCTACTCCGTATTACGCGTGAAAAGTATGAAGCAAGGAAAATTTTTGCATACAAAAGAAGTTAGATCGACGTGATAAATATGACAGTACTAAATCAGCTGTACAGTGTTTATTTAACTCACACTGCTTTCCAAAGAGAAAGATCCTTTTTTTATTATTCATTGTTTGTTTAAATTGTAACTCTACTTGTCACTGCAGGATTATTAGATTGTCACTTGTGCTTATATCAACATTTTCCGATGTTGCACTGCTTATTATTAGTTATCAGGATTGTTGTATTATACAGACGCAATTTAAGAAATTAATATTCGTATAGATGGTCCTCGTAGTTCACTCAGACGATTAAGATCTCAACTTGCCGAAGATGGATGTCCCGAATCTCAAGTGGTATTGGCCAAGCAGCTTTTAGATGAAAGATGCGGTATGATTGTAATTCGCTAATGTTCAATTGGCTCATTAAAAGAATTACGAGTGCGAGGCATATTTAGTTTTACCTTTTATTTTGAAGAATGAAAGAAAGTTATATTAATTATACCTCTTTTAAGATTTAGATGTCAATAAGGAGGAAAATGCAAAACTTGGAGTATATTGGTTGACCAAAGCTTCCGAACAGGGGAACTTGGAGGCTACTGAAATTTTACGAAAATGCTTAGCAACTGGCCGTGGAATTACTGAACACAATTATTACGATGTAAAAAGCTGCTTAGACATGACGCAAGATGAGAAATTGGCTAGACGAGCGGCAAGGGAGATGTTCAGTCGGTAAAGATCGAATTTGTTTAAACAGAAATATACTATATGAAAGCATTTTGTATATTCTTTTGACGTATTCTGTGGTTTTATTACAAATTTCTTAATTTTGTAATTTAGTTTATCCAATGGAGAAGATTTCATAACAACGGAACAACTACAGAAAACGATGAAAGATGTTGCCTCTACTAGTACAGGAAATTTTTGTCAATCGACAAGCGTCTCGTATGATACTATGCAGAAGGGTGATGGATTGAATGATGCATACTCAAAAAATGGATATCCAGATGATTTATTGTCACACGACGATGATAAAGCAAATGATGAAACGCACGGTAAGACATTGAATAAATCATGTACCCTGGCTGCTTAAACATTATACATTCATATTATTATCTTGTTGCGACACAGATTGGCTGGATCATCAAGGAGAGAAAATTACGGAGGCAGCTCTAGTGTCAGCAGCTGCAAGCTATGCTCGTGGGATGCTTCCAGTAGTTTCACGTGCTTTGTGCATGGTAGACCCATCACAAATGGCACTGGATACGATACCTTTGTTACATAGACCATTTGTTCATCCACTTGCATCGTTGAGGCGTCTCTATGTTTGGTTAATCGAAACACTAGGTCAGAAGGGCGCCCCAATCAGGAAGATTTTCTTTGCATCAAATATGCATACACTGTTATTACTTTTATTATATTCCTTGTTTGGCACAGAAAGTTTAATACTCTTTGTACCAATGGCTCTCTATTATATATCTTTTATTGTAATGGTTATTGCTACTTTCCAAATGCTTCAACGGAAACGAGAATTGAATAATTTTCGCGTATGGTCAGGTTTGTTTCTCAGCTATTCAGGCGGCAATTTAAATCCTGAGGACGCGGAGTACCAATTCTGTCGTAATAATTTAAAACCGTACGGCCACTTTTTTCTCGCTCTACTTGTGAATTTGATGATGTATCCGATCATTGCTCATCAATGGACGCCTCAATCCGAATTTACTATTATAGCGGTGGCATTAACTTTAGTGACACTGGTGAATTTTATGTGGAAAAATTCATCTAGGTTTCCAGACTTTTTAGCTCTATTCAGCTTTGGAGTGCATGTGCTTGCAAAATACCCTTACGAAACGGACATAGTAGTTGCACAAGGTTGGCGATTTCTCGACATTAGGGTACCTACATTTGCTTCCTACGTTGTTGGCAATGGTATTGAATTTTGTCTTAACTTCCGAGCAGTCTTCTATCTTTTAATCCCGGCAGTTTTTGCAAAAATGGCAGTCAGAGATAATTGGCGTGGAACATATCAGACCTTAATACCACATTGTGTAACGTTGAGCTGGTGGCAAATAGCAATTTTTAGTTCGCAGGGGGCAACGTGGTATGGTTTGATTAGAGGTGCTCTTGCGTTAGTTGGCATGGTTCTTTTTCTACCAATTGCTGGTATAGCTTCTGTCATTTTGCCGATTATAGCAGCTGTCAAATATTTATCCGAAAGTGATTTGGCAATGAGAGTTCTCATCACTGCGATAATCGGAGGAATGCCATTTGTTGCTTCTTGGTATTTAAGAAAAACAAGAACTCCAGAGTTCAACTGGATCATAACTCTTATTCAGGTTGATATACCTTTTATACACCTTCCACTTACTATAACACTAATGTAATTGCTTCACACTTATATATTCACTTGCAATGTGTTACAGCTGATTTTAGGCATTGGTGCTGGTATATTTTTGTCATGGCCAATGATAGCAGGACATAAACAAGAATCTGACATAAATTCGTACGAAGTTGTACCTACATTATCATGGGAACAATACCAAAATTATTGTCATCAACCAGCGTGGGAAGAATTGTCATCAAAAGCTCAGGTTCAAATACAATGTGCTGATTTAGAGGGCATACCAGTCTCATGGCAAGGATACGTAACAAATATTCGACTGAAGTCAATTAAGAATAGTATTGCACAAATAGTGAACAATCTACCCAATAGTATAAAAAACATTATTAGTTGTACTTATGGAGAGCCGTACGAACGAAATTGTGATTTACAAAACGATGAGATGCGTATAAAGAATTGTAAACATTTTGCAAATATCCAAAAGAAACGGAAAATTTGCAATTTTTATTCTTGGAATCAGTTTGAATTTGAAATTTCTATAAAAATGAAAAGCGGAATGTGGGGGAGTACTGCAGAAGTTCTGCTAATCGCGGATCATTCATTCACCAATTTTAGTTTGAACATATACCCTGGTGACAAAGTTTGGTTTTCTGGCACATTGTTAAATACTGATTTAGAAAAAGAATCTATGCTTGGCGGTGCTGAACCGCACATTGAATTGGAAGAAATAGGATGTCTAGCATGCCATTCCATTGATTTAAAGTCATATAAACGCTTTAGAAATGAGATAACTTTAACTTCTATTGTAAGTGATCTATGCCTTGGTATAAAGACTGTACTCAATTTTTTGTTAAATCCTATAGTCATGTTTAAATGATAGGATTTTTAACAGGTGATAACGTTAAGAGTAGAGATCGCTTAAGCTGTTATGTGTATTTACGTTAGGTTATTACTACTTGTACGATATATTGAAGCAGGTAATGTGTTGCAATTGGAAACCAGGTGTTCTTGAAATTCGGAATTGTTTCTGTATGTTGTAATATATACATTTATATTATGAATACATTATGTTAGATCATATAATGTCAGATATACAAGTATATTGAAATTGTTGGCAGCTAACAAATGAAATACTATTGTTGTAACACAGCATGATTATTCTAACATTAATAAGAAATTCATATCCTAATATTATAGGTGTTATGGATTTGCAGGGTTAACAGTTAATAATTTTTAGAATCCTTGCATGCTTCATTAATATGTACCGTTTAAACATTTTCAGACTGTGTTACGGTTGATTAGATTTGTGAGACCTCTAAAGTGTTGCTATCTAAAGTGTTTATAGGAACTAAACAATGGATGTACAATGTTCAGTGACGTCGTGGTTTAATTAATCTAAGCACAGTGGTAACTGTAAGATATGGAAATAGGGGCCATAGTTCCTGAATGATTTGAAATTAATAACGTTTAAGGATTTAACAGTATTTTTAGTTTTACTGTATTTAATGATATAAATTTTGTGTCGTATTATGATGATTTTAATGGCGAAAACCTGTTTTAAGTTGCGAAATTCATCACGACGTCTCTGATAATGATATTAACATTAAACATTAATCTATATTAACCCCTCCTTTATCAGTATTTACTAATTGTGCTATTAAAAACTAGGATCATTGTTTAAAATCAAAATTACTAAACAGTATATTGAATAGCAAAGAATACTTGTACCGATATCAATCTATAGTCTATATAGAATAGCATAGAGAATATGGTTTTCTAATGTTTTACTGTGACATGAGATTGTAAATGTGTATAGGTTTTAAAAATTGATGTCTTATGTTACCGACATCTCAGGCATAATAGTTTAGATATTCATAGTAGGGTCACAAGTAACTTAAAGTACATACTTTAAAATTATATATTTTCTTATGTATAACTGCCAAAAACAAAAAAAAATTTGCTTGATATTTTTCTATTCCGTTGCGACGAAGAGTAAAGGGGTAGACCCTCTTTAATTTTATTTTGATATACCAATGAAAGCGCGGAAAATTACCAATTTTTGTACTGTTAAGTAGACTGTATTGATGAATCTTTCCTAAGTAAATGATTTGTATGAAAACAGTGCAAAGCGATAAAGATGTGTCAATAAATGTAATTCATACACAGTTATGCAGAAATTGTCTGGCATGGAATCTGACGGAAAATTTCTAAAATATCGATTGTTGTATGCATGCATGTGATGATAGGTATAGAATTGTGGAATTAATTTTGAAAATAAATGTGTACAAACAAATAAATGGATAAGATTAAAAAAAATAAATATATGTATACAAAAAACAGGTGTATGTCAATTATGTATAAACACTCAGGAAATGTCATCGCTGTTTAGTATTTTAAGGGCCCTGAAAAAAAGTGCAAAATTTTTCCCTAAAGGGTAAATTTGTAGTTTAAAGAATAACCATTGCCCCTGTGTTACCAAACAACATAAGTTTATAATTAATATGAAACATAAATTTACATAAGCAGGTTCATTCATCCTACTCTATGAATTAAAGATCTTTAAATGCAATTCCTTTTAATGAATAATAACATCATCTTTTTAACAAGACAATTATTTATTTGTTGGTTTGGTTCTTTTTCTCCTTAATTTTATATAAAAAAGACATGTATAATACAAAGTTATCCTAGGATTATTTCACATTGGTAATAGTTTCCATTTCATTTATGTACAAATATAAAATCTATATTAGTAGTCTTCTTTACACTGAACTTAAGTATGAAAGGTGACAAAATAAAAAAGATATTTGTAGAAACCTAAAATCATTCATTTCTACAGATTTTTATCTTTCTTCAAACAAATATTGTTTGTTCATAATATATCTAGATGGAAAACCTTTTACTCACAATTGTGTTTATAAATTTTTTCATTAGCTTCCCAGTTGCAATTTTAGTGTTACGATATTATACCTCGTGTTGTATTATATGAAAGACACAATCAACTATAGAACGAGGGAATCTCTACTTCGGTCGTTATTTTCATTTCTTACAACAATATTATTAATCTGATGTGAAGTCTTGTACTTACAGGATCTGCTCGTAGCAGATAATCACAATTGAAGATATAGGTATGGTATCTGGTTCATTAAGAACATCTTCTACATCAGAAAACATATATGTTAACAGAAGTAAATTTCGTAAAACTATGATTGTTTAAAGAAGCTTAAAGAAAATTGTAACTTTGGTTGAGGAACTGCATTTTATCCTTGAAATAAACATATTTAGAATAGAAGCTATGTACGTATGATTCAATAAGTCTCATAGCAACATTGCACACAGCTTTTGTAAAAGTCTTTTTGTATCACTTGGTGGCACATTAATCTCTCTATTACCTTGAAATCTTAGTTTTATTTTTTTCCATTTAAAGAATAATCAGTATATTGTGCAATATGGCTATATTGTTTCACAAAGAAACAATAAATGTCCCTCATGTATCACATTATAAAAAAAATCTTTCAAGGAAAAGAGAACCCAAAAAGTACAGATCAAGCTGCTTCAGCATTAGTAGAATCGTTTTCTACTATTTTCTTGGTGCTTCTGATAGAACATAATGCCAATGACGACACAAGCAATTAATGCCAATGCTCCGACTAACATTAAGAGGAATATTTTTATACCGCTTAATCCAGATTGCTTAGGATCGTCTATGTGTTCTGCAAGTAAAGTATTAAGTAAACGTATTACATGTACATGTAGGAAATAATCTGTGTTTTTAAACTTACCACGGGGCTGTTCAAAGAATGACGCGGATGGTACGATATTTGATCTGTCTTCTTGATCTTTAGGCTACAATAAAGCAAATTGTATATTAGCATCTGTACAGTAACAAAATCCAATTATTTTCCACAGTCTAGATACTTACGTCGTCTGATAAATCTAATTCAAACAAACGAATTGACACTATGTCGTGATTATCCGACAAGTCTCCGGTTGTTGCAGAGATTCCAAAATAATATCTCGTTGGTAGTCTAATACCTTTCACTGAGAAACATTCTTTCCATGCTGCTTTATTTGCTATGTCTGTAGACACTGTTAAAAGAAAACTTTATTTAAGGATTTATATTATTTAAAATAATGCACGATGTTTAGAAAGTAATGGTCATTACGACTATTTTCATACGATTCTCAGATACCTGTCAGTGTTTCCTTTTCATATCGTATAGCTATATGAGTATCATGCTCCAAATTTCTAAACCTTGCCTCACAGCCTGCGAGTTGCGTGTGAGTTCCATCTCGATCGTGATCATAATGTAACGTACCATTGTTAACCATAGCAGAAATGTACGGATGCTGATGCTATACAATACGAAAGTCATTATTATTATATACCACTTGATATATTGCGTTCAAGAACAATAAACGCCGAACCATCGCTCGATAAATAATTTCCTTTTAAAACATACATTATGCGGCCCATTATGATTGCTGTACGTGTCTAAAATTACTGCCAATCCATGGAAGTGGTCGATGTTTCCGAACACTGGGCCTTCTTCCATTCTGTCTTTAGCGTACCAAATAGCGAAGCCATCTCCAAATAAGTCTCGACCTTTGCCATGAACTTTAAAGTGTACTTGAAGCTCCCAATTTCTTACAAGGCAAGGCTGAAAGAAATATACATTTTACTTCTTGTTTCGCTATATACAAAATGTATAACATATACAGAAGAAGTCGAGACAAACCGCAGAGTTCCAAATAGCTCCTTGCTTGCTTTGTACATCTGGAGTTAACCTTATGTAATTATTTGTGACCATTGTACTACCCATAAAATCCCAATATGGTATCGACATACCGGATCCTTGAACATAAGATAGACCTTATCGATCCATTTCTCATGAATCGTTTCGATACGCAAAACAAAGTACGTGCCACTCGTAACGTATTCTTGCTGGACATGCAATATTTACTAGACAATTGACGCTTGTAATTGTATATTAGGCTAAAATTCTGTGTTTTAATGATAGTGAGAAAAGTGTAACCTTAAGTTTTTCTATTATGCGTGGGTATAACTAAACAATAAGGAACACCGGGCTCCTCTTTTCATCGGAGACAGTAATCTGTCTTAGGTACGTCCTGCGATTAGTTTTAATTGAAATCGACGAAATGAGAAATGATAGGACATTGACGAACCTTGATATGGTTTTATCAGAGAATGTTCTCGCTTCATATAATCTTTCGTGTTCCATTCTGCCCCAGCCGAATTTAAAACAGCAACTATCGATGCATAATAAAATATCACATTCATTTTTCAATGTTTTTAACTATCACAAGTACAACTATTTTGGGACACGTAAGTCGAATGTGACGAGTATTTTTTGGACAATTACAACGCGGAATCCAAAGGCACCCACCATTCAGTCACAGATTCAGTAGTGCCAGAATCACCACAGCACAGATGCAACTTCTGCGGCTCTTGCTTGAATGTTTGCACTCTGACCAACGTAAGAAAAAAAAATGATTTTATGAATGAGACAGAAGTTCCGGGACGTGTGAGCTTGCAAATGGTTGAAATAATTCGGCACGTCGCACTCATTCATTCGTTTGTTTACTTATTTACGAACTTGAATTTCGAATATTATTATTATATCTTTATCGGTCAGTTTTCAAGAATGTGCATGAATCGATTCACGAATCTGTACCATAATAGACTTATAGTCATAGACTGCGCCTCTTTATGGGCGCGTTGAAGGACAGAGATATAGTAAAACACATATATGTAATACTCCTATATTGCTAGCCACGTATATTTCCTATAAGCGGGAGCTGCGCCGAGAAAGTGAGACAGAACATCGTACTTTCGAACATATGCGCATGCGTGCAGCTGCTAACGCATGCGCAGTTGCGCCAAAGTACGAAGTGAGAAGATAGATAACTGTGGTGAGAGTGAGAGATTGATATATGTCTGCACCGTGGTGATTGCGTCGCCGGTTTGCATATATGTAGCAAAAGCAGAGAGAAGGAAAACAAGAAGGGGAAGTCACCAACGCTCCTGTTAGACAGAGACACCCTCACTTTGACGATTGCTCTCTCGTTTTAATGTAGTTTTCTGAGTTTAATGAGTATAAGTCATCTATGATCTGCACACGTGTATTTGCAAAAATTCACAAGATCTGCTCGATGACAAATTTGACATGCTCTCTTTTTACGTCCAATAACTCGCAGAACTGTGCAATTCCAGTTTCAAACGGGTACGGAAATTCGAATACCGTGTTGGGTCATGAAGGGTACATTTACGAACACCTACGGAAGATTTGCGGTGTGTGCGGTCGATCTTTGTCATTTATACTCATAAAGTATAAGTGTATGAAATCGATCCACGAATCTGTCTACATATATTTACAAAAATTCACAAGATCTGCTCGATGATAAACTCCACATACTTTCATCCAATATCCAACAACTCGCAAAACTGTTCAATTCCACTTTCAAACGAGCGCAAAAATTCGAATACCCCGTTGGATCTCAAACGATACATTTACGAACACCCACGAAACATTACTGGTGTGTGCGGTCGAGCTTCGTCTATACAGCCACGCACCCTTCGGCGAGCAAATTTATTAATAACAAAGAACGCGAATGGACTGTCGATGCCGGTGCGGATAATAAACCGTTACGAACGCATTAAGACCAACGATTATCATCATGCTTATCGGTCTACCGAAGTTATCGAAAGGCGCACGGGCGTGGACTTTTTGAAAGTTTCTCTGTGAGAGAGCGAGAACTCTGACGGGTAGCGCGCTTGCGTAAGATCGGAATTCAGGCGGTATCAAGCGGGTAACATTACGGCGTCCTGCGTAGTAGATCCGTAACTTTAGGGCTTCGGCTTCTACACTCGCATGTGTAACAAATCATTTCCGTTATTTGCCATTTGACATTACGGACTGAGTTTACTCGTGGTGCGGTAATAAGAGAGAAAGGCCGGTACGATAGATTTATCAAGAGCCATATAGGAGCAAGGTACAGCACAGACTCATTACTCGATCTGCCGTAACTAAAGAGAGGGGGATAATAGTGCGCTTTACTCGCATTTCTTACACCGGGTACACGAGCTTAATCCGTGGTAAGAAGGGCGTGAAAAAAGATTTCGTACAGGATAAATAGGCACGCGAGCTCTAGAGAGAGAGAGAGAATAAAAAAAAAACCGTACCATAACCATGGGCAAAACGCCAAAGAAGGCGATCTCTGGGGGCGATGAGAGGAATTTGTACGTTCGGAGGCTCAAGGCAACGACCGCGCCGTCAAAAAGTTCCGAATCTAGCTTGCCTGAGAGACAGCACGATTCTGAGAGTGCAAACAGGTTTGTAGAAAAAACAATTAGCCCAGCGAGACTCGAAGCTCCTCCTACAGTTTCTCAGATTTTTTCTTACCCCCCAATGTTTGTTTGTTTGTTTTTTTTCTCTCGGAGTTGCACTTTAATTTTCATGTTGCGTCAGTTGTTTGTTGTATACGTTGGAGCTCTCCGACGTGGAAGAGCCTGAGACAATTTCTAATTTTGACGGTTCTCAGCTTGAGCTCTCTCGAAGCAAAAGTTATACTTTTACGTATGTTACAAGAGGAGTGTTTTGATAGATGGTTTTACGTCGTGTCAAAAGTCAAGAATAATGTAGAGACAAAGTTTATTTTTCGTTAGTTCCATGTGTATCTAGATGTGACATCGAATTGGTACACGTTTAAGTTTGGATATGAGATGTTTACTCGAGAAATGAGAAACTTTGGGTCAGCTTCATTGTAGATACTTTTAATTTCTTACCTCTCATCACCTCCAGTATTTGAATTAACGTGCTTCTTGCAAATTTATTCTGTATGCCGTATGGGTGCCTGTAGTGAATGTTACTTTCCTTTGTTTCAGATATAAACTTATCGCGATACAAAAAAAGATTCCAAGCTCGGGGAAAGGTTTGAAAGTGAGTGTAACTTGTATATTCTACGTTCTTTAAGCGGAGAATTTTATTTTGAGCTTCTTGCTTTTTTGAAAAATATTTTCATATTCCTAACTGTATGTAAAATTAAGAACTTCTTTTTCGATTCAGTTTATTCCAATTATTCTTTTCAGGTTCTGAGAAGCTGTGTTTATGTAATATAAATGGTAAATCATTGAATACTAATGTACGCATTTTGTATTACAGAATAAGTCACGTGTGCCGGTAAAAGTGGGATTGAATCCGCCAAAACGTTCGTCAAAATTACCAGTGATTATTCCGGAAGATCGAAGTAGTGCTGATTCTCCTGAAAGTGCCCTAGCAACAGCCTCAAGCATGCAAGCGGAACCAGAAAAAGGTGGCCTCATACTTGGAGTGTCAATCCCGAAGGAGATCCAAAAAGACGAAGATATTCCCATAAAAAGAAAAGATCAAGATATCTTGGATAAAAATCAGGAAAATCCCAGTGAAGAGAATGATAATGTTCCTATATTGGAAAAACAAGCAGAATTAAAAGCACCAGAGAATACATCAGAATTTAAAACTGACCAAAATATTTCCACGGAAAGCACAGCTCAAAACTCTGCTAACGAGCTTAAAGAATCTGAGGAGCACGAAGACGCTGATATAAAGTTGGCTTTTGAAGAGGAAGAGCTTCCTTCGAAATCAGAAGCAGAGGCAGCCCAAGAAAAGCCGTTAAATGATGAAGAAAAATTGGAAGAATTACACAGGCTTGTGCAAAGCGATCAAAAGACAAGTCCCAATGAAAAAGAAGAAGTGCACAGTGAGGTGCCAACAGATTCAGAAAGCTATTCTGTGGATATTGTCGAATCCACAACATCTGAGATATCTGAAACATCGGAATCAGTTGCACAGGCCGATAGTCAAAAAGAAAAGGGAAAGGAAAAGCCTGCTAACAATGATGCATCATTTGTCTCCTATGATACATCCATTATGTTGAAGGATGTTCAAATTAAGCTTAATGATTGTCTTAAGGATAATTCAAAGCTTTTCGACACTAGTGATGCAGGACACAGTACACCTAATCCACCTAAAGATATGTCTTTTGGCAAAACATTACGAAATATATCAGGAAGACATTCTCTCAACCGGATGAGACACATTACAGGACGCGAATATAGGTTATCGCCAAACAATTCACTTTTTGTGAATACATCTTCTCTGTCTCTACCACAGGATGAAACCCTCGACTGTAAAATATTACATTACAACAGTGGTATATCCGATGCACTCCCTGTTAATGGTAGTCCTTTAGACAAAAAACGTAGGCTTGAAGCAGAAAGTTGGTCATCTGCTAAAAAACAGAAAACCGAATCAGAGAATAGTTTGTTAAATACGTCAATGAGTTATCTTGAAAAATTCCGTAGGATTCCTATACAGGTTTCAACTCCAAATGTAGGGGGCTATAAGTTTCAGTCCGATAAGTTACGTATTAGTGGTATAAATAATAAGGATGATAAAATATTGGTAGATGAAGCGGAAGGTACAAGAAAATGGTGTGTTCTCATGTAGATTTATAACGAAATGATTCAGATTTGAACAAGCCTTTTTGTATTATCAATATGTTCAGAAAAAAGTAAATACCTAGCTGTTATATATATCACGAAGCAACAAAATATCCTTATGACCGCAGCATTATTCGTAGTACACTTTGAGCATTTTGTTACCTGTAAATTCAGTTTTGTGAACAGGAAATCTTGCGGTTCCTTCTCCAGTTTGCTACTTATCTCTTGGAAAAACATTCTTGATGCTATAAGATAGAGATTTCAATCAGATATATTGTATGAGAACATATTAGCTCTTTGAGCAAAATAGAAGTTGGTCGATGTTACTCGAATATATATTTTACTACAAGTGAAATATAGTTATGTAAAGACTATAGTATTAGTATTATTTTTTTGGTCTATGATTTTTTCTTAGTTAAGATGCTTGCATTAGAACGTTGACAATTTTATACTGATGAAGTATAATAGATCAACATTGTCTCGTGCATACAAATTGCAAATATATTACCTATTGCCTTGAATATTTAGCTGAAATGTATGAATATATCATTTAGATCATCATTACGAAATGCCAAAAGACTTTGCGTTATTATTCTTATACATAATTGGTAGTGTATATCAGTAACCTGATCGTATAATATATTAAGACGCATTCAAAACTAAATCAAAATAATGTGTGCATAAATAATGATGGTTTCGTTTCTTTAGAATACTTATAGCTGTACAGTTTTAATACGACAGCCATTTTTAGACATGACAATTTTATTCACTTTTAAGAATTGTACGCAAGATGTATCAATCTTCGGATAGTATCATTTTCACTTTACCCTGTACGACATTATGTACAATTATAGAGATATTAAACACGAGAATAGATTTAAACCAGTCTTGCAATATATATACTTATCGTAGTTTAGGATTTGCACATCGTTAAGAACTGTATGAGTTTACATGTACCGCCGATTTTGCCGTGTTACTTCACGCTCTGTATTTTGTACTATGTTGCAAAGCATCCGTTTAGAAAGCCAAGATGTCACAAAGTTGTTAACATAATTTTATTCAAACGACTATTTGCCATTACAAGAAATTGAAAGCGTTATCATTACGTTATCGTATTAATATAAAGGAGATTATGTTGCATTCTCGTGCAATATAAATATCGCGTTTCTGACTGATTGCTCTTAAAATTAAATTGACAAGTAGTGCTTTACGTACCTAATCGGGTATCTGCGAGATATCAAGAATATTTTCCAGTCTACATACAAACGTTTACTTTATGTTGTAACACCGTTGCATTTTTTGCCAATCTTTTGTGCCTACCCATAATGTAATTAAATTTGCATATGTTACGAATGCAAATTGCGTAAATTATAGTTGAATTTTTATAAAAATTGACGTTCGTTATGCAAATATGTATCATACTTTGTCATGAAGAGTCATTTCTTCATCTTCCAGGGTCAGCTCGAAGTCGGAGGGGAGGGAAAACGATAAATATTATTTATATTAAGAAATCGTTTGCGTTGATTGTGAACATAGTGAGAAACAATTTACGTTGGAAATGTTTGCGGCTTAAACTGGAGCTGTAATAGCTGACAATATTAAATGTATAGTATCGGAGAAAGTAGAAACGATAAGAGATCACGACCAAAGTCCCTCTTCTAATATACGTTGTTCCGTTCATTTACATCACTAGGCACGAGGTGACATTTTAAGGACACGTGCGACTTAGAAAAGAAAAAAAGATATTTTTCCGAACTCATATTCAACCTGCATAACACACTCGACACTGACCTTAAATAGAAAAAACAAAAAAAAAAAAGAGAGAGGATTTCGAGACAGTTCAACATACCTTTTATACTTGTTAAATTAATGGAATCATTAAAGAACGTACGAAAAATTGTGTGTGTATATATATAATATACGTATATATAACGAAAGAAAACAAAAAAATTTAAAAACGAGTTTTGTAATAAACTTTCAAAAGTAAAGGGCGCCCTTTGGATATTCACCCCTGCTCGAGCCGAGAAGAGCCTTCCCGCAATCCCTTCACTATATTCTACAATCACGCGATCAAAACATTATCTAACAATAAGAAGCACAAGTGTCTTCAGTTACAAAACGACTGGACAATTCTCAAGACTGGCGATCCTCGAATCACCGAAACAGAATTTGCCTTGCAGAATCTCGACCATCCAAGTCCTTCAGAACCAGCAAAACTCGAGCTTCCAATGATCCTCGAATCGATTTGATTTGTTTTTTTTTTCCACATATATACAGACTCGAGTGTGAATCAATATTTAATAAGTCACTCTCTTTACGGTTGTGACTGAAAAAAAATAAGTCACCCCCTTTACGGTTGTGCCTAAAAAGAGAAGATCCTGGTACTGTTAGGATCCGGTGAGGTATGGTGCCTCGATCATCCAAGTCCTTCAGAACCAGCAAAACTCGAGCTTCCAATGATCCTCGAATCGATTTGATTTGTTTTTTTTTCCACATATATACAGACTCGAGTGTGAATCAATATTTAATAAGTCACTCTCTTTACGGTTGTGACTAAAAAAAAATAAGTCACTCCGTTTACGGTCGTGCCTGACAAGAGAAGATCATTAAGCAGTGAGGACTACTGTTCGATGAAGACAGGGACCCTGGCAGCCTTCTCTGACAATGAGACCGAGCCACAGCACGGCTTTAATTCTGGTACTGTTAGGATCCGATGAGGTACGGTGCCTCGATCATCCAAGTCCTTCAGAACCAGCAAAATTCGAGCTTCCAATGAGCCACGAAGCGATTTGATTTTTTTTTTTACCACATATATGTATACAGACTCGAGTGTGAATCGATATTTGAGCCGCTCACTTGACAAATCGATTAACTCCACTTTTTGCATTTTTCATCAATTTAAGCATCGACGCACTTGATTAAGTCCTTGAACATAATTTATGGAGTTAATCGATTTGTGCACTGAACGGCTCATTTATTGGTAAGTCACTCGCTTTACGTTTGTGACTTAAAAAAAAAAAGAAGATACTCCGTTTACGGTCGTGCCTGAGAAGAGAAGATCCTCAAGCAATAAGGATTACTGTTCGATGAAGACAGGGATCCTAGCAACCTTCTCCGAGACCGAGCCTCAGCACGGCTTTGATTCTGGTACTGTTAGAATCCGGTGAGGTATGGTGCCTTGACCTTCAAAACCTTCAGAACCAGAAGTCCTTCAGAACCAGCAAAACTCGAGCTTCCAATGATCCACGAAGCGATTTGATTTTTTTTTCACCACATATATACAGACTCGAGTGTGAATCAATATTTGAGCCGCTCACTTGACAAATCGATCAACCCCACTTTTTGCATTTTTCATAAAAAACATCGAAACACTTGATCAAGTCTCTACTTTTCATATTTGTAACATAATTTTGAACATAATTTATGGAGTTAATCGACACTAACGTGCACTGAACGGCTCATTTAGTAAGTCACTTCCTTTATGGTCGTGCCTAAAAAGAGAAGATCCTCAAGCAGTGAGGACTACCGCTCGATGAAGACAGGGATCCTGGCAGCCTTCTCTGAGACCGGGCCTCAGCACGACTTTGATTCTGGTACTGTTAGAATCCGGTGAGGTATGGTGCCTCGCCCTTCAAAACCTTCAGAACCAGAAATCCTTCAAAACCAGCAAAACTCGAGCTTCCAATGATCCACGAAGCGATTTGATTTTTTTTTCACCACATATAATATATACAGACTCGTGCGTGAATCAATATTTGAGCCGCTCACTTGACAAATCGATCAACTTTGCTTTTTGCATTTTTCATAAAAAACATCGAAACACTTGATCAAGTCCTTACTTTTCATATTTGTAACATAATTTTGAATATAATTTATGGAGTTAACCGATTTGTGCACTGAACGGCTCATTTAGTAAGTCACTTCCTTTACGGTCGTCCCTAAAAAGAGAAGATCCTCAAGCAGTGAGGACTACCGCACGATGAAGACAGGGACCCTGGCAGCCTTCTCTGAGACCGGGCCAGAGCACGGCCCTGATTCTGGTACCGTTAGGATCCGGTGAAGCATGGTGCCTCGCATGAACGTTCCTACGAAATTCAAGACCCTGTGCCACGTCCAGGACCAATGGTGTGGCGCGTGCCAAGCAGATCCAGGCGAGTCGTGCGCAATTGGTCGCGTAGCTCTTGATCTCCTCGCAGTCCCTGAGGCATGGAAAATCGTAGAGTGTCCTCTCCAGTTGGCCGATCACCTGTTCGGCGACCTCGAGGCAACCGGTTTGTCCACCAGCAGTGGCCAGCTGTCGCTTTATGCATTCCTCCAGTTCTGAACTGGTGGACTGAGCGCAGCTCGTAGCCCCGGTACCGTTCAGAATCTTCAAGGCCTCGAGGCGTCGGGACGTCTGAATCATTCCAGCCACTCGCCAAGAAAGCTGTCGAACACGTCAGAATATTAATCCGGATTAATGTGGATGATCGTTTGAGTAGTTCGTCATTTTTTTTTATCGTCATGCTGAGAACGTGTCGAAGCATAAAGTAGGGAAATGTGAGCTCTGGGATAATGCAAATTGAGGCTCGTTTTTTTAGTTGGGATTATTAGTACTGGGGTCCTAAGTTTTTAGGCTAATGTCATGTGTCAATCAATGCGTGGACTGTTTATGTTGAAAGTGGTGCAAGTCCATTTTTCAAAGAGAAATTAAGTAGTTGTAAATATACAGTTTGCACTGAATTAATCAGAAATTATGTGATATTTTATTGTTTTCGATGAAATGGTTCTGCACTGCTTTCAAGATAAACGGCGCATGTGTAATTAATATATTCTTTAGTATATTGTTAATTGGATTGATTATCGCTTCTGGTGATGCTCTTAGCTTAATTTTCAATATGCTCATTATTGTTTACAATTAATGCAACGCGTGCTTTGCACCCTGTTCTTTCTTAGAAACAGAATAACACGTGGTCGATTGTTCATTTACCTCTGAAGTGTATGTGTGAGACTTTAGCAGATTTCACGTTTCACCAAATTGTCCTAAAGCTCTTCTTATCTTCAAATATTTACTTTTTCGATCGTGAACAATAAAAAAAAACTTGCCATTCCATATAAAAACTCAAAATTAAACCAAAAAAAAATTTCACAGTCAACTGGTTATTAGTTCTCAGATATTATCACGACTTTTCCTTCTCACAAATGTTCTCCAGCCAACTGTCCTTAATTCTGTGCACTCCGGCCACGTCTCCTAAAGCAATTGTGTCGAATCAAGGCGTTACAAAGTGGCATGAATTAATTCGTCTTTTGCTTCATCCTCTAAAGAATTCCTCGTGGTCTAGTGCGTTAGTTCGAGTGGAATGCGCTTCTTTGAGAGAATCGAACGCGTTCTCTCCTGTAATCTCTCGAGAAGTCGTGCTGCTGCCTTTTAATTATCAAAAAGAACGGAACTGGTGTGGCGATTATAGCGTAATTGCGGTTGAGAAGTTCCGGCTTGTGGGTCAGCGCATTATCTTTTGCCAGCGCGCGTGTACGGTACCGCACGCTCTTCTGCGATTCGAACACGGCCTACGGACTCTGTATAATGGCCAGTCCCATGGAATTAGCCGCCCTCGGGAAACGAAGCTTCCTCGTGGCATACACTGCGGTTAACTGTTGTCATCGTTCTACCGTTACGTTTAGAGCAGAGAGCAAGATGCGTTCTAAGCGTGAAAATTTGCACCGTCGAGGTGTGGCTCAATCGTTCAAATCCCTTCACATCTCTGGAAAGTAAATCCAGTGGAATTTGACGAATTTAGAAGGTAGATTCTATAGAATTTCCATTGTGGTATATACTGTGATTAAATGTTGTCATCGTTCTACTGTTTCGTTTAAAGCAGAATACACGATGCGTCCTAAGCGTGATTTGCACCGTCAAGGTGTGCCACGATCGTTCAAATCCCTTCACATCTCTGGAAATTAAATCCAATGGAATTTGACGAATTTAGAAGGTAGATTCTATAGAATTTCCATCGTGGCATACACTGTGGTTAATTGTTGTCATCGTTTTACTGTTACGTTTAGAGCAGAGTACACGATGCGTCCTAAGCATGATTTGCACCGTTGAGGTGTGCCACGATCGTTCAGATCCCTTGAGATCTCTACGAAATATTTCTTCGTACCAAAGCCCGAAGCAAGATCTCGAACACGGTGCTTTGTGCTCTGGAAAAGAAATGTAGTGGAATTTGACGAATTTACGCGGTAGATTCTATCGAATTTCCATCGTCGTATACATTTCGGTTAATTGTTGTCATCGTTCTACCGTTACGTTTAGAGCAGAGAGCAAGGTGCGTCCTAAGCGTGAAAATTTGCACCGTCAAGGTGTGCCACGATCGTTCAAATCCCTTCATATCTCTTGAAAAGAAATCCAGTGGAATTTGACGAATTTAGACAGTAGATTCTATCGAATTTCCATTGTATATACTGTGATTAAATGTTGTCATCGTTCTACTGTTTCGTTTAAAGCAGAGTACACGATGCGTCCTAAGCGTGAAAATTTGCACCGTCGAGGTGTGCTTCGATCGTTCCAATCCCTTCAGATCTCTTGAAAAGAAATCCAGTGGAATTTGACGAATTTAGACAGTAGATTCTATCGAATTTCCATCGTCGTATACATTTCGGTTAATTGTTGTCATCGTTCTATTGTTACGTTTAGAGCAGAGTACACGATGCGTCCTAAGCGTGATTTGCACCGTCGAGGTGTGCCACCATCGTTCAGATCCCTTGAGATCTCTACGAAATATTTCTTCGTACCAAAGCCCGAAGCAAGATCTCGAACACGGTGCTTTGTGTTCTGGAAAATAAATCCAGTGGAATTTGACGAATTTACGCGGTGAATTCTATCGAATTTCCATGGAAGCGATAATGCACGAGAATTTGTTAGCAAGAAACGTTTGTGTCCGATAGACGGTCGATTTCAATCGATATTGTTTTCCATGGTGAGTCATGAATTTTAGGTACCGAGGATGATGCTTACGCCTCGAAAAAGCGAGGATCGAGCAATTATCGGATAATTGTATCCTTAATTGAAACGTTTAATTAAAGCAAATTTGGCCAGCGCTCCGATACGTAATTAAAATTTTAATCCGGGATCTCTCGACGCTGCAGCTACTCTTGCCATTCGAACGTGATGCGAATCGGTGAGATTTACTTTGAAATGTTATCGGAAATTTCAAGCCTAGGCTCGATAACATTCTCGACTCCATTCCTACTGAACACACAAGTATAAAGAACGTCGAAGCTCGTATTAAAATTCTCGGATTCTACATAATTGCAATATTTAATTAATTAAACAAATGAATTTTCACAGTTGAGAGCCTCCTGGAAACTGATACCAGATGATAAGCACAATTGGAAGATGACCAAAGAAAAAAAGAAACAAAGATATTCGAGTACTTCTGATCTAGAGTGGATAAACAAATGAATTTTCGCAGTTGGGATCCTCGTGGAAACTAATGCCAGAGGTGTTCGCACAACTGGAAGATGACCAAAGAAAAAAAGAAACAAAGATATCGGAGTACCTCTGATCTAGAGTGGATAAACAAATGAATTTTCGCAGTTGGGAACCTCCTGGAACCTAATACCAGAGGTGTTCGCACAACTGGAAGATGACCAAAGAAAAAAAGAAACAAAGATATCTGATCTAGAGTGGATAAACAAATGAATTTTCGCAGTTGGGATCCTCCTGGAAACTAATGCCAGAGGTGTTCGCACAACTGGAAGATGACCAAAGAAAAAAAGAAACAAAGATATCGGAGTACCTCTGATCTGGAGCGGATAAACGAAAACGATCAAGAGGACTACAAGATGCGATCACGAGGAAGGAGTTCAAGAAATCCGAGGTGAAACAGGAAGAGACAAAGGTAAGTAAGAGATCCTATACCTTCCGTCTGAGAAAGCAGGAAGAGCGAAGGATTGAGCGATTTGTGGCGCGCATACACGGGCAAAGATCGAGAGACGAGGACGTTGGAAAAGGGACGAGGAAGAGTGAGAGAGAACCGCTTTCGTCGTAGATATTTATTTTAGCTCATCGATTTCTCGTGTACCCTTGCGAGAGAGGTGCCTGCTAGTATGTATGGAAAGTAATAGCCTCAGGCTGGTGGACTG
Source organism: Tiphia femorata (assembly GCA_944319695.1). Classification (NCBI taxonomy): domain Eukaryota; kingdom Metazoa; phylum Arthropoda; class Insecta; order Hymenoptera; family Tiphiidae; genus Tiphia; species Tiphia femorata. Next base: position 9,716,042 of record OX090899.1, read on the forward strand.
GAGCGCCACTTGCCCTCGTACACTCGTCTGCAAAAGTTGCTTCAGCTTTAGCTTCAACTTCACCTCCTCCACTCCCTTCGTCCTCCTTTTCTCGCGGCTTTGACGTTAATGGTCGATCGATCGGACGAGAGAGAGAGAGAGAGAGAGAGAGAGAGAGAGAGAGAGAGAGAGAGAGAGAGAGAGAGAGAGAGAGAGAGAGAGATGTGAGTGCGTGGATATAATAAAAATAGTCTCTTTCATCGGCGCGCCCGACGGAGCGTAGACACGACACCTTGTCCTCCACTCTTCAGATATTTGGCAAATCTCGATGGACGAAGCCTCGTCGGGTCCATACGTCGAATTGTGTTTGCCGAAAGCGTGTCCACTTCGATGATTGCCACGAGGTAGGACAGAGAATCTGATTCGTGAACAGCCAATGGGTGCTGTTTGCTCTGGAGGAGAATGGGGTGGAAATTCATGGTTCCGGTGCTTTTTCCGGCATTTTTTTTTTTTGTCTGCAAGCGAATAGAGCTTACGGGGCAGGATGTTGGACGGAGGGCGGAGAACAAATGAGTGAATTGACGGAGGGTGTTTCTTCCTGGGGTAGAAGTAGACCGGGATAATGAACAGTCGATAACGAGGAAACGAAAAATTACTGAACTACCGTGCCTATGGTTAGGACGGCGTATAGATTATCGAAGTGTGTGTTTAAAATTTATACAGAAGTCTAGAACGTCTGAGAAGCTGAGAGACAGGTTGTGCGCAGGAGACAAGTCTATAAAAAAAAAGTAAAATCGCGGAGGAGAATTTAAAATCGAGTCAAACCAGTTTAAACGATCCGTCGAATGATGATAATTAATGACAGCTCCGCCTACGGCGAGTTCGTTCGGGGACTGAAACTTTCGATCGTGTAGCTCGTCGGTCGTTATTTTCTTTTATTTGCCAATTAATTTCCCTCGCTCATCTCGATGACTGCGCGCACCCCTGATTTACGCGTACCAGGCCACGCGCATTTCATTAATTAACCCCGGGGTTCGACGCAGGTTATATCGCATGCGATCCCAGCGAGCATCGAGTAGCACTGTTATTCGACGTGGCCAACAATACGCGCTCGCCACTTTTCCGCTCCCTTTTTCACCTCTGAACGCGTTTGTTTACACGTCCACACTCTCCTCCTCGTACACGAGGAATGCCATTTTTATTTGCCCATCGATCCGACCATCTCGAAATATTTATGACCCCCTCACACAACGCTGCCGGCTCGTTTGCCACGCTCCGGATTACGCGGAAACGCAAAATTGCGCTCTTCAATGGCCTCCCTCTCTCTTTCACACGTGGGCTCGGGCGTGCGTTTGAAATGTGCCCGTCAGGGTGTAAAAGGAAGAGGAGAGTACGAGAGCAAGTGTGTTTGTCCATGCCCTACGCTCTCGGCGGAGTGTGTGCGCTTCCCATTAAATGTCGACGAGCTCTGGTTGCCTCGTCACCTTCTCGTCCTCTCGACATCTTCCCTCGCACTTTCATCGCCCACTCATCTCGAGTTCATATCATACGAGCGCTAACTTAGGCCAGTTACTGTCGCGCCAATCGCCGACTCTTGAGTTAAAGAGATACGCGCTCTATTATTATTCAGTCGAGGCACACTCTCGAGTACTTTTATAAAGTAACGAGGAATTTTTCTCTTTTGATTTTTTGCGACTTCTCGTTGTCGGAGGTTCGCTCGAAACGAGCACAATGACGTTCGATGATTTTTTTAAATAGAATAAGGGGAAAAAAGCGATACATTTAAAATTTGGGAGAATTACTGGATTTCTAATGGCGATAACTTTGTAAATAATGAAGACAGAAAGGTGTTTGAAAAATGCTAAGAAAGCTTGGAATCTCTACTTGAAGAATCGGTTTATTTCAATGTAGCGAAATATATTTGGTTGAAATGGCAGATGACTAAAGGAGAGAATGCAAAATTGAAAAATATTGGTCGAGTTTGCCATAGTACGTAACGAGAGTCGAGAGTCACACCTGAATGAGATAAAAAGCGGGAGATAGTATAGAGCTTCCTCTTTAAAATGATTCGTGGAACGTTCCAATATCAGGATATTTCGCCGAGTTATTCGCATTAGAAGAAAAAGGGAGCCTTTTACTTCTAATGCGAATACCTCGGCGAAAAATCATCACATTCGAACCTCCCACCAATTGTTTTAAAGCGGAATCTCTGCACTTTTACGTGCATTTTATCCCATTGAGCTGCGACCCTTAACTTTGCTTAGCGCCATCAAAAACTTGGACGATAATTTTCCAATTTTGCATATTTCCACTTTATAAACTACCATTTTGAAAAACAACGTCGCACATAATTGTGACATAGAGTTTCGAAAAGTGGGCATCCGAACCTTTAAAACGCTTCTTGAAACATCTTTCTAGCTGTCTTAGGTGCTGAGATATTCAATCTTGAATTTTCAACAACGCCCAACAGCAAGAATAAAAATCCCGTTTTTCACTACTATCACCGTATTTTAAGGCTCCAAACTCTTTCGTGGTCGCCTGCATATGTTGTGTGAGGATGTAGATGTGTCTGTGTGTCTGTGTGCAAGAGAGAGAAAGAAGTATTGTTTAGTTGTGTACGCTTCCGATTGAAAGCAAAAGGAACAATTTGAAACGAAGAGGCTTCGAGAGGAAGAGAGAGAAAAAAAGAGCGCGAACTCCACGGTAAATTGGGTGTTGCGCTCGCGGGGACAGAGCGGCAGGGCCTCGCGTTTTCAGAGAACGAAATGGAACGAAGCGAAGCGCGTCACGACGTCGGACAATAAACTATATCTCGCGGGTGCACATGCGAATGGTAGAGCGGTGATAAATATCGCCGATCGCGCCCTTCCCTCTTCCACTGGCTTCTCTCCCTCCTAGCCGTGTCCTCGTGGCTTCATATCAATTCTGCGTTGGCCTCGGTGTCATCGGACAGCTCGTTTGATCGTTAAACCACGAGCGAGGGAGGAACGTGCGTTTGCAGGCGGGTGGTGGTGGCCTGTCGTCGTTTGTCTGTGTCCTGTCGTGTCGAAAACAAATGGCCAAGCGTGATTGGCGGAGGGGTGAGCAGAGGTTGAAAAAGTTCGAGGAGAACTGGACGGAATTTCGTGTGTGTTCACGCTCTCCGAGTGGAGGAGAAGGGTGGAAGGCAAAATTGGGGTTGATCCGCCACCGAGATAGTAACGGTATCGGGTGATCGAATCGATATTTGTCGAGGAACGACTAACGCGCGGATAATGAATAAATTCTGCAGTTTCTGCGGAGAGATTGGGTGCCAAGTTTCCTTTCCACTTGTCGACGAGGTGTTCTTGGTAAATTGTGTCGACCCTAGGTACTGCTTCACTCGAGGCGCGTTTTGAAATCACATTGAGGATTAAGTCGAGGCGGACGTGACGAAAACGTAGGACGAGGCTTCCATGGCCTCTCGCGACTGCTTTCTCAAATGTAAGACTCCGACGCAAGCGAGGAAATTCGTGTAGGGTTGAGGGTTGAGAATTTGTGCAAGAAATTCAAGCCTTTCCTTCGTAAGCTCGCTCGACCGAGTAACTCCGTTATCATTCGCTTATTTGTTTCCCTTCTTCGCTTCTACCTTCCTCGCGTTCTCGAGCTTCATGTTTTATCGTTTCGGCGCCAACCCCAACGCCCGGCTCCCCTCGAGAAAACCGTGCAAAATCCACTTAAGTAGGATTCAATTTTTGAAAAATTTACAGAAACCTCCTTTCGATCTCTCTAGATTCGCTGTATCTTTTAACAATTTTACGTCCGCCGTGAAAAATAAATCACACTGTGACAACTGGTTCGTTCGAATTGTAAATTGAACGTGGCTTGCGATATTCTGTGCTCGGATTTTACAAGCGCGAGAAAAGAAAGGTGAGAGCCACGGAATTCACGAAATACGAATCCATCGGTTAATGGTACATATCGGATTCCTTTCCATCGTCGGATCTCTCCGCATCCCGTCGACGAACAAATCGTGTACAGTTTTCTCGTAAACCCCTACATGCCTTTCTTTCTATAACCATCCAACGCGTGTACTAAAAGCGTGCTTCGATGGTGTTCCAACACGGTATCCCTTTCTCTACCGTTGTAAACGTGCACTTGGTCGTCCAAATCGACCAACGTGTTGCATCGACTGATGGACTCTTAAACAAAAGTACCTTCTGGATTTTATAATATTATCTGCCCTTTCCTCGAAAAGCTCTTAACATTTTGACTATCATGATGGTCATATCTGACCACAATTTGTTTTTCCTGTGGAGCCACGGTGATCTCCAGAAAAATCATTAAAAAAATCATTATAAGGTTAATGTCCCTATTTATACTTATTTAAAACAAATGATACTAAAAAGAGTAGTTTAAATTAATATTTTAAGTAACAATTAGCGAACAAATTTGTCGCTTATCACGTCAGGAGTCGTACTGCATATAAAATTGAAAAAATATCATTTTAAAGACTTTTGTTATGAATAATTGTTAATTAAATGCAATGTAAGAAATGAACGTATTTATACTCGGCAAAAATCGCGGTGTCCGTATATCTACTCACGTGCCCTTATTTCTGTGCATACAAGTGTAACAGATTCAGTTTCGGTTTATCGATATCCCTATTTCAACTCATTTAAGTCTACAACGACTGCTCGGATTATGAAATTTATTTTCAACAGTGAGCTCTTACCTAGCGAGCAACGAGCCTATGGAACTTATGCCGGAGTATCTAAATGATTAATAACTTAAATGTTAAGACGAATAGTTCACAGTGAGTAGAAATCAAGACTTGAATAGAATCTGCGACATTGACCTTACCAATTCAAATTTACAGCACATGAAAGATCATATATTAATAAAAAATACAAAAAGTGGAGCCACGAGCAATCCATGGAAAATCAGCGCTACAATCAAGGTGTTAAAAAAAGAATCCTCCAATTTGCACGGACACCCTCCAACATCTTCACGGGCTACTCACGTTGACGTCACAATCAGCTCGCGAGTCAAATGCCAGCGGGCCGATGAGCTACGGTTTAATTCTCAAATGAAATTCCGTTCGTTATTCCATTATACCAGGGCTTCGCGCATCCGGTTGTTTAGCGTGGGTGAGCTTGCGATGGGGGTTGATGGGGGTGGGAGCCCAGGGCGGGTTTATTTTACCGACTGATAATGCGCGAGACGCGAGAGAGGGATGCAGAAGTTCGTTACTGAAACATTCGTTGAGAGGCGGACATATGAAAACGCATGCCACTCCCGTCGCTTCCACCCCTTTTATTCTCCAACGAAAATCAGAATGCACGCGAGCCGAGAGAACAGAAATTGTCGTGAACATTTTCGGTGCTTATAATTTTCGGGTGGTACCGGTTTCACTGACTAGAGGATGACGAGTGAAAAAAAAAAATAAGTCACTCCCTTAACGATCGTGCCTAATGAAGAATGAAAAGTTTTGATGCGAGGAGAAACCAGAAGCTTTGGAAAGAGACTGACATCAATAGGCGAGCTAAGTATACAAATTCTAGAACACTACTACTGGACCTAACTCAGAAAGAAATTCTCAGGAGAGTCCATGGAAAATTTTCAAATTTCTAAAATACGATTAAACTCCATTGTTAAGTTACTTATTAACTAATTCATTCGTGATATTTCATTTAGTCCTTAGAAGATAATCCTTTCATTATCTAAGTGAGCCACTCTCTTCCAATTAATTCTGTTGATGATGAGCATGTTACTGGCTAAAGCACCACTACAACACTTCAGCTTTAAAAATAACACATCCTAACCATATCCTTTCTGTGGTTATTGACATTTTCTACCTTCATCCTTCCTTTTCACCAAATCATCGCATCTCCATCCACACACCATTAGAAGAATGGAGAATTCAAGAATCTCAGGACATTAGAGCGCCTGCAGAGACTCTCGTCGCGCGAGTTTACTCACCACGACCACGGAATAGAGAATCTTGGCTTTGAGGTCGGGCGCGTCCTTGAGTGGGTCCAGGGAGTCGAGAGCATCCAGGGTATGCAAATGAGCCTGCGCATAAAGCGCTCCGTACTGCTCGGCAAGTCTCTCCACCGAAGTGTCTCCAAGTCCAGAAGACACTCCTGAGGTTCCAGACGAGACGTTCTCGTGATTCTTTCCGTCGGTGTTCAAGGTGAGACCCACGATGCTCATCGTCATGACAGGCTCTGGAGTTGGGCTGCAGCTCTCGTCGGTGTGGTATCCAGCGCTGCTCGACTCTTCCTCGTAATCGTCACCGAGATTCTCGTCCAGGTGGAACATCTGTAAGTGGAAGAGATTTTTGGGTGGAGGATTTTCTAAATGGTTTTGCTTACAGGGTGGTTTGGATTTTTTTTCTTAGAAATTATGAAAGAAGAGAGGAATGTGCGAACAGTGAGAAAGCTTCGTGGTGTGTCTGCTCCAGAGCGAAATTTCCAGACAAAATAATTTTCCGGTGAAATGGAATATCACGTGACACGAAATGTTATACGAGATCCCTGAATGTGGAATAATTTATCTCCTGTAAATATTATACCAGGACGTTATTTTCTTAGGAGGATCATCGTGTATTTTTTGATAGTATATTTCAAAAATGTGACAAGCGCGACGTTTATCCGAACAGATTTTACATTCAATTCAATGGCAAAATTTTCCCCTTAGACGATTTATTGCGTCAACAAATCTCGAGGATGTAAAGATAAAAGGTTCGTGCATCAGTTTTAATGTCACGAATTCGCGCGTTTTTCATACCGTACAGGGTGATATTTCACATTCGTCCTACCGGGCTATACCCATCGTCTCTGTAACTCGCTGTAAAATAAATTTCACTCCGTGGGTCATGGATAAAATTATACGAAAATATCAAAACCGACCACCTTCTCTCTTCACCGTATTTTGGTGTCGTGAGTGGTGCTTCAATTTAATTACAGAATTTCTTTACACCGGTGAATAAAATTGGAAACGACACGTGGCAATTATTTAATTGGCGAAATTGTAAGCGTTACTTCAACAAGGACATTAAACTTTTCGACACTTTTTCAAAATCAATTAGCAAAATGAATCATCTTGGTGGAATTTTGTTATTAAATCTTGTTATTAAATATTGCAGAGATATGTTTTTTATCTCTGTCGCTCTCGATTGTTCCGCATTTATCGCACAGTACAAGACTAACGAAGACTGTCAGTAGATAAAATCATTTCCAACGAACAAACGACATCGATTAAAGCTTTATTAGAGCAAGCACGGGGACACGTATGGACATCAACTGCATTCGGCAGGTTAAACGGGAGATTTCCCAAATCACGCGTCCAATATCATTCTATCGTGGAAAACAGTGGAGGGGTGGAAAACGCATGCGCCAGCTAATTACTCTCGGTGCACCGTGCTCCGCTCGATTGAGAAGGGAAAACTTAATTGTCATCGAATTGCCGACGCAGATGACGCCGGGGCTTACGACTGAATTGCCACCCTTCAACCTCGCGCCGTTTGTTCGTAATTGCAGGTTGTCGTGGTCGGCACCGTCCGGTTAATTTACTCCATAGACTATACTTTACAAAAACTCGTCTTCGTTAACACTATTTCTATCGACTGGTCAAATGACCATTTTTAACATTTCGATTAGAATTTCCTATATACAACGTAATTGCATCGCCTTGCAATTTCACGATTTTTTCTAAAGTATACTACATTTATCAATATTATCAGTATAATACATTTTTCAATATTTTAGGAAAAGTCGTGAAAGTTAAAAGCGATGCAATCACGTTGTATATAGGAAATTCTGAACGAAATTTTAAAAACAGTCATCTGACCGGTCGTGGTAGGAATAGTGTTAAATTTGTGTTATAAATCGTGCTTAGACAATACAACTATATTCTTATTCGTCAAAAAGCTAAATTTCCACGAGGAAACCTTTCTAAGATTCGATAAATCCCAAAAGAAAGATTAGAGAAATTAAGACGAAGGAGGTTCCTGAATTTTTTTCTGGTGTTAAGAAGTGATTTGCATAAAAAATCTTGGGTAAGACTTCCGTATCCGATCCTCGTCCGATGTTAATAAAATATTACTGGTACGTAGCACTTACTAAATGCAGTCGAACGACATAAGTGCGAATTTAAGGAAACGCCTGGTTTCAGAGATATTAAATTTTTAAAAAAAACATGATTAAATCAACAATTTTTTAAATTTTTACGTAAGAGGAAGACTGAAATTCCAGAAAATGTCAGGTTAGGCAGGCGCAATGGTTAGGCGTGATAAAAAAATAATTTAAACATGAGAGCGTGGTAGGCCTTTCTGGTTAGATCAATCTTCATTTATTACATTTAAATAATAAATGACGAGCAGAGCTTAAAACCTTCACAACATTACTCAGGGTGTTGATCTTGATAACATATGTGAAGGACATTGAAATCCGAGGTGGCTCCCCATAAGTGAATAATTACCAAAAAAAACATAAAATTGTTTTCTATATTTCTTGTTTTTAATATGTATTGTAATGATATTTTGATAAATTAGTATCTATGATCTTGCAAGATATTAACACTGGAACTACCAAGCCGGTCAAAATGACTGGCCAACAAAAGAAGTTTCCATATGAAAACAAAAGTAAATGGCAGCTTAGCGATAAAATAAACGCTTTCTCTGTTAAAATGAGTGGTCAACAAAAGAAGTTTCCATACGAAAACCAAAAAATTGGTAGTTCTAATGTTAAGGAGAAATTCTTGTGAAAAATTTACGCACCCGGTCGTTTTGACTGGTCGGCACTTCTAGTGTTAATAAAATAAAACATTTCAGCGAAACATTTTTGAATTTTAGTCTTTTATTTTTACGTAAAAATCTACAAAATTAAACGTAATTAAAAATTCAATATCTTGGAAAGCAGGCGTTTTCTTAAATTCGCACTTATAGCGTTCGACTAGATTTAGTAAATGCTACTTACCTGTAAAATTTTATTAAGATCGGACAAGAGTTGGATACGGAAGTCCGGCCACCAAATTTACACGAGGAAACCTTTCTAAGATCCGCTAAATCCCAAAAGAAAGATTAGGAAAATTAGGACGAAGGAGGTTCCTGAAATTTTTTCTGGTGTCCAGAGAGATTTGCATAAAAAAAATCTTAAATACAGTTAATATGATATAAAGCACGATCGTTTGCAAGAAATTTCTTTCTTCCAGACTCCGTAACCACCAATGAAGAGGATTCGTTTCGCACGAGGAGCACGTACATCGGCAAAAAATTTGTTCTCGACATACGTCCGAATATCCACGTTCTGAAGCGTGACGAGGGTAAGAGTCCATTAGCGTCTACGAAAAAATTCATTCGCCTCGTTCATTCTTAACGCTCGATCGTTGCTTTTAAATGGTTACAATTCGTAAGCTGGTGAAACGTGTGTTGAAACGAGAGGACCAACCGACGAATGGACAAACGGAGGATCGATGGACAGTGAAAGCCAATTTTTACCGCGGAAAACGAATGGGATTGGATGTACGTCCGCTCGAATTTTCCTCTCCAATGACGCTCCACGCTTTCCTCGCGTATCGTTTTGGTATCGTTGGTACGTCGTGGTCGCTTCGCGGTGAAAAGCTCGCGGATGGTGCAACGAACGTTTGTAGGTCAGCAACGATCGGACGATATTGGGAAGAGAAGAGGATGGTGGCCGTGGAGGGCAAAGGGTGGGCCATGCCCCATTTTTTTTTACACTTCGGTGTAAATATTCGCTTAACCGACGAAATTTCAGAAGATCCAACGTCCACGAGAGGACAATTAAATTTTGAAATTATTATGCGGCGTGAAAAGATTCCAGACAGAACGATGACGTGTACTCGACGAAGTACGAGGAAGATCCAACGTTTATAAGCTGACAATTAAATGTTGAAATTATTACGGGGCGTGAAAAATTTGTAGACAGAACACGACGTGTACTCGACGAAGCACGAGGAAGATCCAACATTTATAAGCTAACAATTAAATTTTGAAATCATTAAGGAGCGTGAAAAAATTCCAGACAGAACACGACAACGTCTACCAAGCGTGACCAAATTTTTGTCACCGGCATGTTGCATAATTCTGCAACAATTAATAATTCCACCCCACATTTGCCAATCGACTGGTATTCATGTATTCGACGAATGCAAATTGACACGTAAATAAACAAACTTAAACGAGTATTCAACCGAGTTGTCCGATAATTTCGTTCAACTGACACGCGTCTGATAAATTCCATGGAACGGTGAATTTGGAGGGTCTTCTAGAAACGAGGGGTGAAAAAGGAACGAGAGCTACCCTGGTTCCGCGAGGCGACTAATTCCTGTGAAATAGAGTCGTTTCTCCCGCACTACGACGACGACAAACCCAAGCGAACGTCTGCAAGCGATGTAATGGATGATGCGCTTAACTTCTTGAGTAAGCAACGCCCCTGTTTATAGGGGAGGAAGCAAGCGTAGAAACTTTTTGCGGCGGACGCTTCCGAGGAATCAGTTCCCAGTTATTCTCTCACACTCCGACAAAACTCACGATTATTCCAGGAGTCATACAACGTCCTCTCGGACCGAGAGAAAAAAATGGTTGGGTTTACTATAGTCTCACTATATTTTATAGTTAAATTTGGCGTCAAACATATTTTTATAATTCACTTAACCATAGAAAATATAGTGGAATGAACGATTTATACAAATGGTTATATCATTAACTATTACCTTTGTTCTTGTTACCACATGTACAGTAAAATATGCTATATGTGAATATAGTTAGTTCCATCACTATGTATGAAAAATTCTGGTAATATTAACTATATAAAATAGTTACTTCTCTTAATATTATATGCTTTTAATCATACTATATTCTTAGTTGAAATAACCATAATTTTGGGTAAAAACATAATAAGGTGAGTTAGGGTAAGTGCAGCCTCGGGGTAAGTGCGCCGGCGAGACGAAATTTTCTAAAGTATGGTTTTTCTATTATTTATTTGTTATTTTTTTTAAATGACATTATGTATCTATAAAGTACAGTTGAAAGCTATGTTGCCACAGTTTCTATTTTGCATAAAAATTTTGAAGCTTGTTGACGGAGAGTAAACACAAATTTCGAATTTTCGTGTATGCACTTGCCTTAGCTCACCTTACTATATAGTCATTTGAAAAAATAAAAACTAAATAAAAGAAAGAACCATACTTTAGAAAATTTCGTCTCGACGGCGCACTTACTCCAACTCACCTTAATATAGTTGGTTATACTATGCCTCTATCGTAGGTATTACCGACACTATGATCACATTTATCATAAAAATGATATTTCCAACGATTATCTTGTTACTATGCAATTATAGTTAGATGTACCATATACTTTTCACCCAGTGCGCGGTCCACTCGTCTGTTCGTAATTTCTCCGAGAATTAATAACGGGGCGCTGGTCCCATTTTCTTGCGATTCGTTTTTGCTCTTGCAATTCCACGCGATGATTTTAACTCGGTGCATTCACGCGCACCACCTAAAGTTAATTTCACCTCTGGCAACGATTCTTAGACGATTCCTGGGACGCGTTTCGAATGTTCTATCGAGTTCACGCGTTTACATCTCATAAACTGAATTTTCCCCACTCCCTCGAATCGTTGTGCGTCGTGCGTTCGTCAGTTTCGACTACAAGGATCGAGACTCGAGCCGATCGTCGTGCGCATCGTGAACTCTCGTCGATGTCGCGGATAATTGAGTTTCCTAGTTCGAACTTCCGGACGATGGCTTCGTCGAGCTGAACCGACGCGCACCGCAAGTCTCGTCGATATCGTCGCGAGATCGACGACCAAGGGAATAATTTTAACCCGTTTAGGATCGGTGACCACGCTTCGAGCCTCTCTGAAACGCTACTTGTTTCTCGGACGGTTCTATGAGAGAGAATTAACCGACCTATTCTACGCCCTAATTTACTTACTTATTTAGACTGGACAGATCTACGTAATAACGATTAGAAAAATCAAGAAAACAATTTTGGTTCTTAGATACTAATACGTGGTAAATAACGTTATTTTAGTGCTTTCACTGCACCTTTGTCCAAGTTTTCGACGTGAAAGAGTTAAAACCACAGAAATAGTGAAATAAAATTTTATCATCCTTCCTCATCCCCTTTACATCCCTTCGACAATGAACACTTTAAAACTGCGTTTTCCAAAGATATACACTTCACTAAAAATGACTACCCCTGTATCGAATCCAATGTTTACGTTCCTTCGACAATGAACACTTTAAAATCGCGCTTTCCAAAGATATGCACTTCGCTCAAAAATTACCACTCCTGGGTCGAATCCAATGTTTATTCTCGTCGAGCGTACCCGTGAGAGAGCTGTCCAAGAAAAATACAGCCTACAAAATGAAGAAAAATATTTCTTCCCAAAAAAATATTGTTCAAGTACGTGTTAGAAAAAAAGGGTTACCATGCCAAAAAAAAAGAAAGAGGGTTAAACAAGAATGTTCGAGGTTTGAAAGTGCCGGTGGTGCGTTTGATTCTTTTACTGATCAACCGTGAGCTCGACGTCGAGCGGCTCGACGCCAGTTTCAACTGAATTTTCGCCTTCTCATCGATTCCTCGTCCTCTCACGAGGAAACTCCGAGTCTACGAAACCTACTGCATTTTCTGGCTCATAGAAGATTCGAAGCAAACCCGCCTGGAATAGCACGCGTCCCAAGATGACGAGGAGTAGCGTGGGTTAAACTAAGTGCACCTAAATTCGAGTTATTTAAGGGATCAACCTGTGACAGCTCCTTGAGGAATTCTGCCGGGTTACGCATACTCTCTCGGTGTTACAAAGTAGCCTCGATCGAACGAGCTTCTCCAGAGACGGTTTCGGAATCCGCGTGCTTCTTGTGCGGTGCACGTTTCCCTAGGTTACCGATCCATTCGTCTTATCTATGCACCACCAGTCAGCTTTATCTATCTACCCGCGCGTTAGAATTTATGCTTCCAAGTGAATCTCTTGCTCACCGACGCACGAGATTAATTTCTAGGATTCGCGAGACTAGTGTAAAAATTGCACGGATTATACTCGGGATTGTAGTGTTTGAACGTTGTCTGAGACTCACCTGAGGATTATCTTCGGTCATCAGCTGCAACGCAAGAGCACATCCTCTGGAGAACTGAAGGAGTCTCGTTGCTAGAGCAGGATTCTTCGTATTGATCGTCACCACTGTCGACTTCCTCAAGGCCGTCCACTGTCTCAGAGCTTCCTTGTCCTGCTCGACGCGTCCCTTCAGCTCGGCCAGAAGATCCTCCAAGCTGCTGGGACCACCTGCCTTCTCCAGGGTGTTCAATAGACTCTGATTGTCGATGAGCCTCTGCTGAATCTCGCTGTACTTCATCGATAGTTGTCGTTGGTGGGAGGCGGCTTGGACGCCTTGATCCGCTGGAGAGGGGTAAGTAAAATGTAAACAGCAAATTGGCTTGTTGCGATTGGTTGGACAAGCAGGTAATAAGATTCGTGGAGCTTTAGAACCATATCATTTTTGTATTTCTGTAAAAGTCACTCTTACAAAACGAAAACTATGAAATAAGGTCAATCGGTTTCTACTCAAGTCCTGATTTCTACTCACTATGAACTATAGTTCTTATTATTAATATTCGGTTGATAAAATAAGTTACAGAAAGATTAATTATTAATTATTTAGATACTCCGGCATAAGTTGCATAGACTCGTTGCTCGCTAGGTAACAGCTCGCTATTAAAAATAAATTTCATAATCCGAGCAGTCGTTATAGTCTTAAATGAGTTGAAATAGGGACATCGAGTTTATTGATATCGATAAACCGAAACTGAATCCGTTACACTTGTATGCGCAGAAATAGGGACACGTTGTGAGTGGATATACGGACACCACGATTTTTGCCGAGTAGAAATACGTTCATGTCTTGCATCGCATTTAATTAACAATTATTCATAATGAAAGTCTTTAAAATGATATTTTTTCAATTTTATATGCAATACGACTCCTGATGTGACAAGCGACCAATTTGTTCGCTAATTGTTACTTAAAATAATAATTCAAACCACAGTTTTTAGTATCATTTGTCTTAAATGAGTAGAAATAGGGACATTGACCTTATACAAAGAAGAATTGACTGAAGACTCTTGCAAAATAAAAGCTATGAAATATACGAAGAAGAATTGACAGAAGACAGCAACTCGTTTTTATTTAACACGACTGAATTTTACTTGCTAAATCGTACTCGTAAGTTAATTTCGAACGGGATTGGAGTAAAAGAACAGTGAACTCGATATTCGACGGATCGATTAATAACAATCTGCGAACAATCGCATTAAAAGTACAGAGAATACGTCTCGTACTCCGGGCGTGTCTGAAAGCACGTACGTGGCAGCGAATAATAATACCCAATCGATGCTGTTCACTCTGTCCACCGGATATTACGAGCTTCAATTTTCCTATTCATTTTCACCGTCTCTCCGTTTGATTTTATTCCACCGGCTGTAACTCCATTCGGATACGTCAGACAGAAATTTACCAATCGAATTAATCTCGATAAATTCGTTCTACGTCCTATTACTTCCCTTTCTGCTTTCCTCTCTCCGCATCATCCTCTCCGCATCTCGACTAATTCTACAGAGGACCGTCAGCCGGTGTCGTCCTCGAGGTACACAGCCGGAAGTTACCTCCACCGTGATTCGCAATTAACATTAAACCGGGAGAAAGTTCCCCTTAGGACTCACCTTTGTGCGTACCCGCGTGCTTCCCGAAGCTCTCGATCTTGTGTAGAGCGAGCTTGTAAGCTTCTGTACGTTGCTCGAGCTGCTCCTTTAGGGCGAATGGAAGAGGCACCAGGTTCGAGGCAGCCGAGCCGCTCTCCGTCAGGTTGGCGTGGCAGGCGGATGGTACTAGGCCGTGCTTCCCCAAACCCTCCACCGCTCTCTCCAAGGCTCTTCTCCGTGAGATCAAAGTGTTTCCGATGCTCGGTACCAAGCGGTTCAACGAGATTAGCAGCTTGCTCCAGATCCTCAGACGAAAGTGATCCTGACTGGTTGAGATCAGGTGGACTATCCGCCAGAGGAGTTGCTCAGCTCGTAGGACCTTAGTGTCCGCGACGTTCAGCTCGACCAGTCTCGAATAGAGAGCCTCCAGGAGGGCCAGACTGTGCGGGAGGGTCTCGATCAACAGGTCCACAGGAATATCCGGGAGCGCGGCCTTCAGAGTGTAATGGGGAAGCTTCACGAGGAAGCCGGCAGCTTCGCGATACTGTCTGCCCTCGTACAGTCTGAGTAATCTGGGGTTAGAGAGAAAGAGAGAGGGAGAGAGGACGAATGAATATGTACCGTCTCCTTTAAGCCTCGACGGTAGAGTTCTCACGTGCCTCTTGGCACGAGCTTCACCCTCTTTGTCCACGGAGTAGCAGGATACCGAAACGACACTGGCACAAAGCGGATCTCACGAAAATGAATTTGCAGGAGGTTAAGCAGGGTGGATCGTGGTTGGACAATTGTCTAGAGTGATGAGAAGGCTAGAGGTACTTAAATGCTTGTGGCACTTCTTCACTGAGAGAAAAGTATATGATGTATCTAACTATAATGGCATAGTAACGAAATTATGGTTGGAAATGTCATATTTGTGGCAAATGTTACCATAATGTCGGTAATAATGGTATTAATAACTCCGCTCGTGACACTAACTGCATCTATTGGCCTCGCTCAATTGACTGGCCTGACCGATTATACGTTTACATTGTCTTATTTTACTAAGATTTTCTCTAAAAAGAAATATTTTTATCGAAACCCAAGTACGTTCGTCTGATCGAAGATTTAATGGTTCCATTAAACTAATTAACGATGAATCTTTTAACGGATAATGAAACAGGGCTCAGATGTCCTTTTAAGAAAACTTTTGTATTCGCACTGAGAGAAAAGTATATAATATATGTAAGTGTAATGGCATAGTAACGAAATTATAGTTGGAAATGTCATATTTGTGGCAAATGTTACCATAATGTCGGTAATAATGGTATTAATAACTCCGCTCGTGACACTAACTGCATCTATTGGCCTCGCTCAATTGACTGGCCTGACCGATTATACGTTTACATTGTCTTATTTTACTAAGATTTTCTCTAAAAAGAAATATTTTTATCGAAACCCAAGTACGTTCGTCTGATCGAAGATTTAATGGTTCCATTAAACTAATTAACGATGAATCTTTTAACGGATAACGAAACAGGGCTCAGATGTCCTTTTAAGAAAACTTTTGTATTCGCACTGAGAGAAAAGTATATGATATATGTAAGTGTAATGGCATAGTAACGAAATTATAGTTGGAAATATCATATTTCTGGTAAATGTTACCATAATGTCTGTAGTAATTGCGATAGAGGCATAGTATAACGAATTATATTATGTTTTTACCCAACATTATGGTTATTTCAACTAAAATTATAGTATGATATACTAGAATGAAAACATCTAATGGTAAGAAAAGTAACTATTTTATATAGTTAATATTACTAGAATATTTCATACATAGTGATAGAACTATATTCACATAGCACATTTTACTATACATATGATAACAAGAACAAAGGTAACTATATTTTGTAAAGGCTACTATATTTTGCATGGTTAAGTGAACTATAAAAATATGTTTTACGCCAAATTTCACTATAAAATATAGTGAGATTATAGTAAACCCAACCATTCTTTTCTCTCAGTGTTGGGGATTGGAGATTTGAAAGTGAAGTGTCTACGAATTTTATTCGTGACGAGAGTGTTATTTAGGATCTCACGAGGATAGAGCAGACAAGGTGATAACGAAGGATTCCAGAAGCTGCACACTCAAGTTTTACAAGAACGAACTTTTAGTTTACCTTCTCAAGGCCATTCGTGGATTGGACCCTTCGTCCTCCGAGAGTCCAACGTGTCCAACCTGGAACTGTGATCCCGGTCCCCATACCAGCCTCTGGATCGGATTCCTCAGGCGCTCGGGCCTGATCCTCTCGCAGGAATTGAGCCCTGGCAGCAGCACCGTTCGCCTGCTCATCCTCGTTCACCGACACGTTGAATTTCTTGCTCGATCTAATTTTCCTACGAAGATCGGAGGGGTTAAGACTCTGTGTGTGTGTTCACGTGTGGTCGAGAAAGAGAGAGAGAGAGAGGGATAGAGAGTGGAAGGAAGAGAACATCGGAGAATTACTATCCCGATTCCTCGTTACGGTCCGAGCACCTGAAACGGGATTCGGTCCATCCGCTTCCTTAATCGGATTCCTCACCGCGCTCCTGCGAAGCAGGACCAAACGCGCCTTTCAGTCTTTTATCCTCCACCTTTTCCTTCGTCCACCCTTTCAAATTCCTTCGATTCTCTCACGGTAACACACGAGCACGCTTTACTCCCTTGTATTACCCAGCCCTCTGTGTCCTTTCGATTCGCTCAGGATAATTTGACGAACGCGCATCATTTCTTTGCTCTTATAAAAACACGCTCCTATCTTCGTTTTAGGCTAGGGATACACATGCTACTGAAAAGGTATGCTTTTTTAAGCTAGCATGCTAGTTTACAGCATACTAGTTTACAGCATGCTCTCCGTGCGTTTACAATAGCTAGTTAGTAGCATAGTTTGAGGTCTACTTGCACGAGCATGCTTACATTTGAGGGATAGACACAACACTAGCAGTAGCGAGCACGTGTTCGGTAAACACGTTCAGACTTGCTCGTGAGCATGCTATCCTTCAGACGTAGTATGCTTACTAGCACAAAATTAGACCGTCGTGCGATCTAGTAGCGCGCTACTTAACTAGCATGCTGTTTTCGTATACATTTGCTACTTGCTTGCTACTAGGTAGCATTTGCTCGAAAATAGCGTGCTATCGTGCTACTAAGTGGCATGTGTATAATAGCTAGTTAGTAGCATAGTTTGAGGTCTACTTGCACGAGCATGCTTACATTTGAGGGATAGACACAACACTAGCAGTAGCAAACTCGTGTTCGGTAAACACGTTCAGACTTGCTCGTGAGCATGCTATCCTTCAGACGTAGTATGCTTACTAGCGCAAAATTAGACCGTCGTGCGATCTAGTAGCGCGCTACTTAACTAGCATGCTGTTTTCGTATACATTTGCTACTTGCTTGCTACTAGGTAGCATTTGCTCGAAAATCGCGTGCTATCGTGCTACTAAGTGGCATGTGTATAATAGCTAGTTAGTAGCATAGTTTGAGGTCTACTTGCACGAGCATGCTTACATTTGAGGGATAGACACAACACTAGCAGTAGCAAGCTCGTGTTCGGTAAACACGTTCAGACTTGCTCGTGAGCATGCTATCCTTCCGACGTAGTATGCTTACTAGCACAAAATTAGACCGTCGTGCGATCTAGTAGCGCGCTACTTAACTAGCATGCTATTTTGGTATACATTTGCTACTTGCTTGCTACTAGGTAGCATTTGCTCGAAAATAGCGTGCTATCGTGCTACTAAGTGGCATGTGTATCCCGGGCCTGTCTTTGAGATTCGATTACAGAAACTGCGCATCGGGGCTTCGTCACCTTCAGTTCCACTCGTCTCGACTCCCTTTTCACTCTCTCTCTCTCGAGAGAGGAGTCTTGCGTCTAGCCTCGTTATTTCTTACCCTTCCAGTAGAGGGTTGCGATCGACGGAGCGCAACAGTCCTCGAAGCCCTGGATCGATTAATCTTCCTCGAAAGCGTTACTTCCAGATCGTTGTTTCTTCGTGGAGGGCCCTACTCCGTTTTACCTCCCCTCTCTCTTCGTCGTTTTTCTCTCGAGATGGTCCTTTAACTTCTCCTTTGCGATTTTCGACTCGATATCTGGAAAAGAATCCATGCCACTATCCGTTAGTCGGAGCTAGTCACCTACTTCTGTTCTAAGAGTATTTTCTTTCGTATCGTACAAGCACAAAATTCCAAGCTCCAGAAAATACGAGTTTGAGGATCAAAGATAAGAGTGTAATTAGAATCGAGCAAGTAACACCAGTTTCTGGCAATATATTCTGCAGGAGGGCATGAACCTAATTATTTCACTTTTAACCCTTTGCACTCGAGGCCTTTTTCGGAAATTTCTTTCGATTTCAAAATATAATCACGAGGGAAAAATATTTTATTATAGGGGTTTGGAAAGCTCTCGAGATAAGCTACAAGAATATGTTATAAACAATAGGGAGTTCGATTTAAGAAATTTACGGTGGCCTTCGCGTGACTTTCAAATTACTCTCCAAGCTCAAATCATTACCACCAGCTGACAGCTCCTTTCAAGCCATACAACTTTTGCTTGAAACATGTTTTTATTTAACGCACCGTTTCGACGATATTTGAGTGCATTATTTAAAGTGGGACACCCTGCATATAAAATATACAAAATACATAATCTTATACTTTGGAAGGTTATATGTGTCGTACAACGCTTCCAGTTACAAAAGAAATCAAACGCAGATAAATATCGTCGTCGCTCGTTGTATCAATTCGAATGGTGACCGGTTTCATCGTTCGAGTTGCCGTAAGCAAAGTAACCAGTGACCAAGAGGCACCTCTCGAGTGCAAAGGGTTAATATCCTCTCAATCAATCGATGCATCTATTAATTTCGTTCACTTGCATTCATCTATCGGCATAATTCTCCGTTTCAATTACGATCCTTTAAATTCGGTTAAATATCCCACAGAATCTTTTCCCAGCAACGCATTCTATTTCTATTTACTCGAATCAACCGAACCCTTCTCACCTTCAGCTTCTTCTTCCTTTCATCCGTTCTCTTCCTTCCTCCTCGTGTCCGTCTCCTCTTCGATTTTCCTTCCACGACTTTCTGGCCACTCCTGCGAGGAGGACGAAATTCTCAGGCTGGCCTACAGCCTCAGGACTGAGCGGCCCACTTATCACGAGACGGACGATTGCTCGCACAACTCGCCAGTCCGGCTGCCTACCACCGGGCGTAATTATCAGCGCGAGCAGACGGTCCACCTCGTGTGTTTTCTCGTTCCACGAAATCCTCGCTCGGTCTTCCGGTATCCTCGATTGTCCTTTCTCAAAAGCCACGAGGTGGGAGGAACGGTACGACGAAAACTTCCTCGAGACACGCGAGCGTTCCAAATACCACCAGGTTGCAATCAGCTTCCTATTCACTCCAGTTTTCTTCCCTCGCGCATAAATATCGTTCCCTCGTCTACGAAGAAAGAGGAGCATCAATTTTCCTCGTTAGTCGTCCGTCGTTAATTCCGTAGAATTTTCCGTAGCATCTTCATTCCGGATACTTAACAATGGACAATATCGTGAGATGTTGCCTGTCTTTCACCTCGTCACTACCACCTTTACACCGTGAATTTTTCCTCCTGCGTTTTCGAGCGCTCACGAAGGTGCGTTCGCACGCGCGCGTATCGCGCCCTACTGCCTCGGGCTCGCACGGCCCACTTTTTCTTCCTTCTACTCTTTTTCTTCTTCTTCTTCTGCTCGTCGAAACGGCCGAATGGGAGGAGGACCAAGCGCGAGCCGGACGTTAGCCGCGTTGCTCGTGATTATTCACGCGGCACGCTCGTGCTCTGCTCCCTTTTTGCCAATTTCTTCACGGCCTCGAACGGAAGTCCTCGAGAGGTGGTGCTCTCCTCGTCGACGACTTCCTGTCGTGGCTCCATGCCCTTGCCACGTTAGTTCCTGAGTTCACTGGAGAATTTACATAGGTTCACTTCGCGTCCACCTCACGTTCGTTTGTTCGCTCCAAAATAAACAGCGCGCGCGTCTCCTTCGCGTCGAGGAATCTCCGCGGAGGTACAAGGAAAGGGTGGCAACTTTGGGTTGGGAGACTGCGAGTGCTTTGTCGTCGTGCGAGCGATTAGTTTGCTTGCTGGTCTTTCTTGGGGACGTGGAGTTAAGTCGAGCGTGAAATTATTCTCGTTTGAATATCGGACGATGCTTGGATACTCGTACCTTGGATCTATTTCTCTCGTCACTGGTCAATTTGATTTTTACTTTGAGTTAAAAGGTAGCCAGGAGAATGGACAACTTTATTTTATAGTGTCTAGAGATTTAGGATTAAGGATCAAATGAATGTTGCACTCTAATATGAATGTTTTATCATTCGTGGGTTTGGGTATCTTTCTGCTGTTCGGATTTCAACGATTTCCTTCACTGTTGGCACAAACAAGGTCGGAGAAGCGCACTGTGCGTAAATATCACAATAGGATCGCGCATACTCTCTCGAAACGATAAAAAAATGAAAGGAGGAGTCGAAAACGAAGGTGACCAAGAGGATTGGCAATGAACGAACGCGAAAAAAAATAAATCAATTCACGAACTCGTTTCACGTGCCTGTCGCGCGCACTGCTCCATTCGACGAGCTCACGATAAACGTGAGATTTTCCACTGCTGGTCGCAGACCACGATTGACCACGTCGATGTCCACGAGAGAATCAAACGAATTACAAGTACTTTGCCAGGAACGTTGTCGTCCTCTTCAATGAGATAACCCGGCAATTTTGACTTTTCATCGAGTCCATATCAACCTTTGCAACACCTCAATATGAATGTTTAATTATTCGTGCTTTGGTGTACCTCTCACAGGTTTGTAGACGCACTCTGTGCATAAAGATCACAATAGTCTCGTGCACACCCTCGAAAACGTTAAAAAAAATTAAAAAAGGGGTTGAAAACGAAGGTGGTGAAGAGGATTGACAATGAACGAACTCGAAAGGAACATATAAATCAATTCACGAACTCGTCTCAAGTGAATCGCGCGCACTGTGCGTAAAGATCACAATAAGTTCGTGCACAGCCTCGAAAGTGATAAAAAAATGGAAAAAGGGCTTGGAAACGAAGGTGACCAAGAAGATTGACAATGAACGAACCCGAAAATAAATAAATCAATTCACGAACTCGTCTCACGTGCCAATCGCGCGCACTGCTCCATTCAACGAGCTCGTGACACACGTCGGACGAATCCGCGCGTTTGAGAATTTGCCGCTGCTGGTCGCGGACCACGACTGAGCGCATCGATGGGCCACGATCCACCTGGAGAATCTCGGACGAGTCTGGTGTTTCTCGTTTATCTCTCTGGTGGTGGTCGTGATGCGTGAGTCCAAGCGAATGCTTGAGCTGGTGCCGTTTGAGATGAGGAGGAGGGACGGAGGAGAGGAAACGCGTGCGAGGGAGGAGGAAGTGGTGGAAGGAAAGAATATTTTGATGTCGGTTCAGTCTGTGGTGAAGAGGAGAGAAAGGAGGGGAGGAAGAGATCAACGGCCGAGAGAGTAGACGAGGGCCTAAAGGAGTGAGGAAAAGAAGCGTGGAGGACGTCACGAGGCTGTGGAAGACTAGACGTAGGATGAAGGTGAGGTGTGTGAAGGGAATGGAGTAAATAATGGTGAAGAGGTAAAGGAACGAGGGCAGGAGAGGAAGCAGTAGTACGAAGCGTGTGACTGGAAGTTTGAATGAAAGAAAAAGAGAAACAGAGAGGAGGCCTCGCTTGAGAGAAGAGTTAACGAACCTGTTAACTGTGCTTTATGAGAAAATTCGTCAAACTAGAAGAGAATAAAACTTTGCTATTTAACCAGTTAACTGCATTCGACGTGTATACGCGTCAATGTAAATTTTTTACATTCTTGATCGTGAACAATAAAAGACACTTATCGTTCGATGTAAAAACTAAAAATTAAAACACAAAAAGAAAATTCCACAGGTAACTGATTAACACTAGAACACTAGAACTACCAAGTCTGTCAAAACGAGTGGTCGATAAAAGCAGTTTCCATATGAAGAAAAGAAATGGTAGCTCTAGTGATAAAATAAACGCTCTGTCAAAATGAGCGGTCAACAACAGAAGTTTCCATGCGAAAGGCAAAATTGGTAATTCTAATGTTAAAGAGAAATTCTTGTGAAAAATTGATGCGCCCGGTCATTTTCACCGGTCGGTACTTCTAGTGTTAAGATCGAATTAAAAAACAAACTCATGATTAAACAATTATCCCGACATAAACCCAATTTGATTCGTTTCATTCGAAAATTAATAAGGATCGAACCTTTCTCTTCCTTCAAAGCCAAACACAATTTCGTCACAAGTTAATTAACTTCTATACGAACAAAGCGTATTCCAAGGATATTACACAGGAATCTCCGTGGAAAAACATTGTAGTCCCTTTCTTTATTGTGGCGAATGCCATGCGGGCGGTCCTAAGATGCAATTAAAATAAAATATCATCTTCCGCTCTGGAATGAATCGCGAGGCGAGGGAATAAACTCTAGGAGGAACAGTGGAGAGAGAGAGAGAAAGGGGAATTACGATGAAAAGAAAGAGAAGAAGGATAATTGAGAGGGAGCAGGAAGGAGAGAGGAAGAAGAAGGGAGAAAGCGATATTTCCTCTTCTTCTCTCTCCTTTCGTCTCTCACTTTTCTTCACTCCTTCCACCAATTCCTTTTCTCCCACCTTTTGCTAATTCCGCGTTACCGGAGATGCCGGCGCGTCGACCTACTGTCCTGCATACCAACCGAGGTAACCTGCTACCTGGGAGACGAAGAGGGTTTCGTGATACGTTGCTTGGAAAGGTACACGCGTGAACACGAGAGGATAGAAAAGGACGAAGAGCACGGTGCAAAACGGAGAAGGAGAATCTCAAGGAGCTCGAGACTGCTCCAAACCCAGAAACTTCCTTCTCGAATTCGCGCGCGTTTCCTCCTCCACCGAGACGAGTTACACGTTAGGAGAGAAAGGCTCGTCTCGTTCGATTTTCATCGAGAGATCCGCTTCCTCTTCTTCACTATCCGAGGATGTGAGACCGACGGACACGATGAATTATAAGTACTTTCCCAGAAACGTCGTCGTCCTCTTCGTCACGCTTCGAGTGCGCGCGTATTAACGAGGATCCGCGAGCAAGCAGTCCATCACGCGTTTCTCAGACTGGAATCATCTGGGCGCGATCCCGAGGAATCGAGAATGGAATCTCTCCGATTACGAGGACGTTCTAATTACGGTAATTCGTCGATCGTGGAAACTGTAACTCTATCGAGGAAGTTGATTACCAGGTGCGTTCTCCTAATCTGCAAATGGTAGATACGTGGTTCTGCACTGGTCAGAGGGTCTGTCGATTGTACGAGGAGGTGTTCGTGACCAGGGTGCAAATAGTCGAAGCTCGTGAAAATTCTAAGGTTAAATTTGACTTGGTTGTTAAAAAATATTTCGTTAATTCTGCTTTATTGTTATGGATTAATGTAGGTTTGAATATAGAAATGTGCGCATTTTCTTTGTAGATTCTCTCGATATAAAATATCGATGACCCTACTGCGTGCATCTTCAAGTATGCAGGTTCATGGTATGTTGGGTTAAACGATACCTCGAACATTTATCGTCGATAGTTTTCCTTTTCTAATATAAACACAGTGGTTGGAAGCTCGTGAGAATTTCTCGTCTCTCTCTCTCTCTCTCTTTCAAATTGCAAATTGTATGCGTGCTTGTTGTGTTCTCTTTCTTTTTTCCTGTATTATATTTCGGCTTGTCCTTAGCGGACCTATGGTCTCAGGACAAGAAAATATACATATCTATCTATCTCTCTTTCTTTCTATTACGCGGTGCGAAATCGTAATTCATCGAGAAAGCGAGGGCAAATAAATAAATAAGTTAATTCCGCTTTATTCTTATGGATTAATGTAGGTTTGAATATAGAAATGTGCGCATTTTCTTTGTAGATTCTCTCGATATAAAATATCGATGACCCTACTGCGTGCATCCTCAAGTGTGCAGGTTCATCGTATGCTGGGTTAAACGATACCTCGAACATTCATCGTCGATAGTTTTCCCTTTCTAATATAAACACAGTGGTTGAAAGCACGTGAGAATTTCTCGTCTCTCTCTCTCTCTCTCTCTCTTTCAAATTGCAAATTGTATGCGTGCTTGTTGTGTTCTCTTTCTATTTTCCTGTATTATATTTTGGCTTGTCCTTAGCGGACCCATGGTCTCAGGACAAGAAAATATACATATCTATCTATCTCTCTTTCTTTCTATTACGCGGTGCGAAATCAAAATTCATCGAGAAAGCGAGGGCAAATAAATAAATAAGTTAATTCCGCTTTATTCTTATGGATTAATGTAGGTTTGAATATAGAAATGTGCGCACTTTCTTTGTAGATTCTCTCGATATAAAATATCGATGACCTTACTGCATGCATCCTCAAGTGTGCAGGTTCATGGTATGCTGGGTTAAACGATACCTCGAACATTCATCGTCGATAGTTTTCCTTTTCTATAATATAAACACAGTGGTTGGAAGCTCGTGAGAATTTCTCGCCTCTCTCTCTCTCTCTCTCTCTCTCTCTCTCTCACGCGGTGTGAAATCGAGATTCATCGAGAAAGCGAGGGTAAATAAATAAATAAATCCGGCAAGGCCGCACTCGCCTCAGGGTGTCGCGTCCCCGTTGGAATCGATGAGCGGCAGGAATAGGAAAGTGGACAGGAACGTGCGGACGATGGTGCTGGATATTCGCGTGCACAGTCTCTCGGACATTTGTGAAACAAATTAAGGCCCGTGTTTGGTTTCCAGATGAAAGAGAAATATTTTACCCCCCGTGGAGGTCCGCGCAAACGAAAGAGCAAGAAGAAGAAGTGGAGAACGGGTGCGGCACGTGGATCGTACTGTTAATTATCTGGTATCTCGGCGCACGGTAAATATTATCTTAATTGAAAATCATGCGATACAATAACCGTGGACCGGCAGAGATTCCATGGAGAACGAAGGAGAGCCAGGTTAATAATACCACGATTGTACGAATCATTTTAACGAGCGTCGAACATCTCGTGGCTGGTCCGTTCGTCCCTCTTTCACCTACGAGGAGCACACGATTTTACTACTCCACGTGCCCACAATCGCCACAGCCAACCACCAATTGTTTGTTCTAGTTTCGAGTAAACGCGCTTGAGGTAGAGGGGCAATAAATTTCCGCGAAATTTACACGCTTGTTTATTAGTTCCGAAATATCTCGTCCGTAACAGGACGCGAAATGATTCACGAATACCGCAGGATCTCATTTTACGGAGTTTGTCCGGATTATTAAAATTACGCTCCGGTGCGTGCGGCCCTTTGGACCGATCCTGTTTCCGCGTAAATTTCAATCTCGCATCCCGATTGAGAGTTACGCGAACGTGAATTCTCCTAATTCGTGAAATAAACTACGATTTCCGGGGAGAACGTAGCGTTTTCTCGTGTTAAGTTACGCTCGAAGCGCCCTGGAAATACCTTCTTACGTCTAACACTGGCGCCCGAACGTATTTATGGGCTTGGGCGTTTTCGATTTCCCCGTGGAATTCGTCGGTTGGCGATCAACGAATTCGCGAAACGCTTCGAATCTCGTTCGCTTCTCTGTGTGAAGAGAAGCGTGAAAGCGATCTGCGTTTCATAGTTGCATGTTTACGCGTTCTAAAGAATTATGGAGTATCCTAAAAAGAGATGATGTCATGAGTGGAATTAAAAAGACATTGGTGCATTGTTATGCCTTCTAGAAAATTATGGAGTATTCTAGAAAGAAATGATCCGAGTGGAATTAAAAATATATCGAAGAGAAGCGTGAAAAGCGATCTGTGTTTCACAGTTGCGTGTTTACGCGTTCTAGAGAATTATGGAGTATCCTAGAAAGAGATGATATCACGAGTGAAATTAAAAAGACACTGCTGCATGGTTAGGTGTTCTAGAGAATTATGGAGTACCCTAGAAAGGAATGATATCACGAGTGGAATTAAAAAAATATCAATACCAGGATCTTCAAGTGACCAAATCATCCTTGATCAAACTCTCCAAGTTACTTCGAACTCCTCTCAATGTTCAAACCTCGTTCTACCTCCACTCTTGGCTCCTGCACTTTATCGTTGGAGTCTTCTTGACTGGAGGCAATTTGCTGAAAGGGTTAAGAGGGGTGTGGTTAACCGTGCCGTAACGAACCGCGAAATCGCGAACGGTACTATCCCCTTTTACGCCTGAGTAAATGCGTTTGTATATGCCGTGCGTGGTTAGACCTAACGTGGAATATCGTTGCCTGGTGCCACGCGACGTTCAGGCAACGCACTAGCCTCGTGAGCCCAACTAGGGTCCTGAACATTTGACAATTGAATTTTCCTCTCAGCAGAGTATCAGCAAATGGAGAAAATTAAAATTGTTTTCCAATCGATGCTCTCGACGATTTTAAACTGCGTGACGAATTGTAAAAAGGCGTCTACAATAAAGTATCCGATAAATTAAAGCATTTTCGAAACACAACTCTACGTGGAATTTTCTGTACCTGTTAGACCTCATCAAAGCGTAGAATAAATTTCCACCTAATCCTTTCTGAAGAGGCTGCACAAAGTGCACTTCACTTTCTCAACGACTTGGTAACTCGCATTCTACGAGGCTTGAAAACGAGCGTAGTCTCGCGTAACAACACGATGTAAGGTGGAGTGCTTGTGGAGAGGAAAATTGAGGGATGAGGCATCACGTTCCGACGATTGAGCCGAGGATCCGAGAATTCAGGAAACAAACGGTTCTGTATAACGTTTCCCTCTCGTCGAGAGTAAATCGTCTTCCTGAATTATTTACGAGGCGAGGAGGAGTAGGGCCTCGTGCCAAGGCCACTTGGGCGACGCGGAAGAACCACATGGTAATTCTCTCCGAAGAGAGAAAATGGAAGAGGGAGAATGTCGAGGATGTGAAGGGTATGAGAGTGTCACGAGAAAAGAACAGTCCATTTCTTTCGGTGGTTCCCCACTGACTTTTCCAATTTCGTGTAACACGAATAAATCGAGTAGGCCAAACATTTGTATTTGGTCTAAGTGCTGAGAATGTGAATTCTTCGAGTAAATATAGATCTAGATATAGCTGTAGGTCTAGATATAGATATATTAGGTCTAAGGGAAACTTCTGTCGCTTTTTTCTAACGAAAAAACAAAATGATTCGTGTGGCACCCAAATAGAGAGTTTGGACACCAAACCAAGCCTTTTAATCTGATCCAAAGCAGTAATCTGATGAATTCCAAGCTTGAAGACCGCTTCTGTGGAAGTTAATGTGGGATTTGTCCTGATCATACTACGTAGCACTCGATCAATGACATCCTGATCTGGGTTCATCTTTCAATGAAAAATCCCCCGAAGGAAATTTCGAAACACGTCGCACATGTTTTTTTTGCCTCCATCGCGTTATTCCCTTTTTGGAACTCGTACAACGTGCAAAGTCTTAAGTGCACTTTTTCTTCACTCATGTTGGCAGTTTTACAAGTTTCAAAAAACTGAGTAAAATACGAAAAAACGTGTACAAATCGTCAATCGCATACTGATCTAATTGTTTAAACCAGTTTCAGTCGGATCAGAATTCTTGCTAAGGATCGACAACGCATAAAAGTGCACGTGTTCAAAAACGACAGAGCTTACCCTTATATCTAATAGATCTAGATATAGCTGTAGGTCTAGATATAGATATATTAAGTCTAAGGGAAACTTCTGTCGCTTTTTTCTAAAGAAAAAACAAAATGATTCGTGTGGCACCCAAACAGAGAGTTTGGACACCAAACCAAGCATTTTAATCTGATCCAAAGCAGTAATCTGATGAATTCCAAGCTTGAAGACCGCTTCTGTGGAAGTTAATGTGGGATTTGTCCTGATCATACTACGTAGCACTCGATCAATGACATCCTGATCTGGGTCCATCTTTCAAAGAAAAATCATCCGAACGAATTTTCCAAACACGTCTCACAAATTATTTTTTGCCTCCATCGCTTTATTCCCTTTTTGGAACTCGTACAACGTGCAATGTCTTAAGTGCACTTTTTCTTCACTCATGTTGGCAGTTTTACAAGTTTCAAAAAACTGACTAAAATACGAAAAAACGTGTACACATCGTCAATCGCATACTGATCTAATTGTTTAAACCAGTTTCAGTCGGATCAGAATTCTTGCTAAGGATCGACAACGCATAAAAGTGCACGTGTTCAAAAACGACAGAACTTACCCTTATACCTAATAGATAGATGTTGATAATAATCCGCAGTGGAAATTTTCTGTAATTCACTTTTGCAGGTTCCTTTACCTTGCCACTTCCTTTCACACCGGCTGGGGGCTTCATAAATAAATCGCTTAATTGATCAGCTGGCCCATTAAAAACTAACTGGGTCGATCGATCTTCCGATAGAATGCATACGTTCGTCACAAAGGGGGTAGCAACCCCCGAAGTGACGCATCAACGACGGAACCTCGGGTCGTATGCAACCGAACGTGTTATTTGCGAAACGAGGATGAAAGTGGACGACGTTCTATTACCAACAGAGCAAAACTTTTTCTCTCTCGCATTTTACAAAGAACCCCTATGCCTCGAGCAATTACTCGGAAACAATTCAGGATGAAAAATAATTGCCATTAGCAAACTCGCACAATTTCCAGTTTCAATCGACCATTTCGTGGAATTGCATAATTCACGCGCTTCGAAGAGCTAGAATTTCCACCGTAAATTAATCGTTAATCGTTCTTGTATTAATGAGACTCTGCCAGAGCCAGGTGTGGTTACGAGGGAAAGAGCGCTTCGCGGGATTATGAATAAAATTAATTCAGGAGGAAAGACTAGCTGGATGGGTACATAATTAATGAAACGAGCTTCCTCTCCGCAATAGTGAATCTCTAAGCAACCCCTTGAATTGCAATTTCCCCTAAATCAACGTGTCAATCCGACCTATTCCATCCCTTATCACATCGTCGCATTCAATTCGAAAAAATGCCACCACGCGAAAATCCGCGATGTATGCGTTTTTCCATTTCACGTCAGAGAGAACGGGCGATAAAGTTGTCCCAACTTGCGGAAATCCAAATTTTCCATAGGGGAGAAAGAGCTTTTTTCACAATTACGCGAGTGTTTGCAATTTTTCGAATTCAACTCATGCGCTTTTTATTACCTCCGACTGAAATTATTCCTAACTTTAAATAAACATCGTCACTGTGCAATTCGTCCGAGAGAACTAAATATGTGCCGGTGATTGTGAAAGTGATCTAAGTCAGAAAAGTTTGGTTCACAAATCGTTCCGTATTTCAATCGTATAGATGACAATAATGCTACGTAACTAGAAAAATCAATTTTTCGAAATTATTGACTTAGACCACTATCACAATCACCGGCACATATCTCGCATACAATTCACGTTAATTGTGCCGGTGATTGTGACAGTGGTCTAACAATAAGTCAGAAAAGTTTGGTTCACAAGTCATTCCGTATTTCAATCGTATAGGTGACAATAACGCTATGTAAGAAGAAAAATTAATTTTTCGACATTATAGATTTAGACCACTTTCACAATCACCGGTACAATTGTTTCATTCCCTCTTCTATTTTCTAGTGTGCAAATCGCCTGGACGTATTTATCCGCGTGCTTTCCGAATACGTTTACCTCGCGAGATTGCGCGCCTTTTATCGCGGACGCGCGCGTGTCGATTAATCTGCTTGAAATCTGGCTTGGCGTGGCAATCGCGTAAGGGGCTTATCGCGCGCCACGCTCGAAACCGCGCGTTTCCCTCGAGGGACCTTTTGCGGACAAAAATCACGGCCTTTTCCGCGCCGGATTCCGCGCTCGTTCGCTCTAATTAAGATCCCCTCCTCTCGTGAGATTGCGTTGTGGACCGCGCGAGCTCACGGGTCATCGGTAGGAAAGGAGGTCAGGTGCGTGCCTTCGAAGTGAGAAAGATCCGTAGCCGAATGTTGTCTCCGATCGAAGAAGCTGAAAGGAGACGAGAGAACGAACAATGCCGAGGTAACGGGATTTGCGTAGAGAGTCTCGATTTTTTGGTGGGGATGATGATTCGATAGGTAGAGACAGGTAGAGAGAATCGATAGTGTTAGTTCATTACCTGGTTTCGTGGAGAGTGACCTATGGATGTCCATTCAGCGTGGAATTCGATTGGCGAATTGATTTTCACTGGAAAATACGTCGATTAATAGTTTTGAAAGCATTGATGGAAAAATGTGAATGAGTAAATCAAAAAATTGATGTTGATTGGAACGGATTTGCGTAACGAGTCTCGATGTCCCGGACGATTTTTTGGTTGGGATGATGATTCGATAGATAGAGACAGGTAGAGAGAATCGATAGTGTTAGTTCATTACCTGGTTTCGTGGAAAGTGACCTATGGATGTCCATTCAGCGTGAAATTCGATTGACGAATTGATTTTCACTGGAAAATACGTCGATTAATAGTTTTGAAAGGATTGATGGAAAAATGTGAATGAGTAAATCAAAAAATTTATGTTGATTGGAACGGATTTGCGTAACGAGTCTCGATGTCCCGGACGATTTTTTGGTGGAGATGATGATTCGATAGGTAGAGAGAATCGATAGTGATGGAGTTTACTCTTCAATAATGTACGGATGTCCATTTGGCGTGGAATTCGATTGACGAATCGATTTTCACTGGACAATACGTCGATTAATAATTTCGAAGGGATTAATGGAAAAATGTGAAATGGCTGGGCGAAAGGGAATTCTTTAAAGAGAATAAATAAATAAATAAAAAAATTGATGTTGATCCGAAGGGACGAATTATTTTGAATTATTTCTTCCTCCTTTGTTCTTCGTCCCTTGGATTCTATCTTTCGAACGGGCTTCTTTCCAACAACAAAGAATTAATTAATGCCCCAGTTAGAAACTTACTGATTCTTTTAAATTTCCTTCTTGTATTCCCTTATCACGCTTTTACGAGCGCCGACGTCGCGGTTACGACCTACTCATCCTTATTCTCTCTTCCGTTTCTCATCCTCTCCCTCGTTTTCTTATCGAGCTCGCTTTTCTCGCGAACACAGCAGCGCGAATAAACATGCAGAACGTGGAGCACGCTTCCGGCTCCCTCGTCCTTCGCTCGCAATAACAATTCCGGATATCAAGAGTCTTTCTCCGTGTCGTTTCGAGAAATGTGAAACGGGCACGGTCTCACGATTGCCATAGGCACAGCATCCGCAATAAAATCGCAACATCTTCGGCCAGTGTTTCTCGAGGTGTTTCGCGGGTGCTGGATTACACGACAATTTATTACTCAATTTCATCTCCTGAAATTTCTTCTTTTTTAGATTTCTACGTGAATCTTCTATTTCTCACATAAACCTCTTCTGGATACTTTCTTTTTAATTCATTGATCGAATTGCAGTGAGATTGTTTGATGTTCAGTTCAATGTTTTACTAAGCAAAGGTTTATGGTTATTAAATTGATGATACTGTTGTTAGATATTTAGGTTGCATTCGACCCTGTTAAATAGTCTTCAATATCGATTTAGGATTATCAATATGGTTTAATAGAAAGATAAAATTCTTTATACGCGAATATTATTTTTCCAGTCTCCTGTACCGAGTCTGAGAGCACGCGAGACACAGTCGAGCTTATCATCGAGCTCCTCCACTCGCTAGCGCGTCGCGACAAATTGCACGACGAGATTTACAATTGCCCGTCAACTTAAGTTTACATGGTTTGCTGTCAAGTGCAGGGCAAGCTCTTTTTCACAGGTAGACAGCGGACGAGAAAACCAATCTCGTGCCGTGCCATTGCTTTTACTATTCACATTTTCGTATTTCTATTCCGTCGTTGATGCGTTACGCGTGGAATTTCAAGGTTTATAAAAACATTTACGCGAATAAATTTCGCCGTATTAATATCTCGGAAAAAGGTGCATTCGTCAGATGGACCAATCACAGAACGAATAATTGTCGAGGATTCTTCTGTCGTACGGATTTATCGACGTTGACGGTCCATTTATATTCAGTTCCGATTTTCCCCTGCTGCGTATGCAACACTCGAATAAACAGTTTCTGATCCATAAAAGTGAATTACGAGCCGCACCGAATTCTTCGTCCTCTTTCACATTTTTCCACATTTTATTTTTCCACCAGTACACCTTAATATCTTCTGTTCCACGAGCCCACGTGGCCATTTTCTGCCACGTTGTAAAATTTTGCTACGCCGCGTTCGTACGGATTCGAAAAACAAACGCGGAAAAAAAGGGGAAAACAGTGAGATAAAAAATCAGCAGATATTTTTTGTTGGCGAAACCATTGCGTCCACCTGAACCGCGCGGATATTGTTTGTCGTTAGGAAATCGCTCGTATGTGACGAGAGCTCGCGAAATGTTTGATCAACGTTTGTTATTCGTACATTCAAACCTTCGTCAACCACTGGTACGTGCTCGATCTGCGGTACATGACAATAATAGTTATTCAATTAACGGAGCACCGATGGACTTAAATTCCAAAGGGGAGGAAAAAGTTTGAAAGTAGATTTCAAAAAGTTCGAATCAATCCTCGAGTCTCTTTTAAGGATCGTCGATATTTTCTACATTTTTTTCTCCACTGAGAACATTTTCTTTTTTTTTTTTATAAGCTTCGACGACTCTTTGAAAAGTCCATGGATCGTTCAAAGAAGTCGCTTAATAACTCCAGCCCTCTCTCGAAGTTAATGAGCAGCTCGCAATTTTCGAAGCGTTCCAAATGTTCGTCGTCGATCAAGCGAGTAGGTACGCAACAGGTGCAACTCGTTTCACGTCGGGTTCAGCACCTTTTCACTTTTTCGCGAAATCCGTGCTTGCTCGCTCGCGGAAATTCAACGCGCCTCGGCTCTCTATGAATTTTTGTCCTCGTGCACGGAGCGCGCGAAATGTTTCAGATGGAAAAGTGGAAACTTATTATCGGCGAGGAGGACCGGAGAACTTTTTAAACTTTAGAAAAACACCCGTGAAATCCTTGTAAAAAGAGGAATAACGATGCAGCTTAAATAATTATCGTCCTAATTATCCCACGATATGGACCGTTTATTTTGAAAGTGGTGTAAGTCCATTAAAAAAAAAAAAAAATTAACTAGTTGTAAATATAAAGTTTACACTAAATTAATCACAAATTATATGATATCTCATTTTTCTTAAAAAATGGACTTACATTAGTTTCAAAGTAAACGGTCCATATGTTACTTACAATTTTCTCTATTGTATCTATTGTAAATTTTCAACTTTCCATTAAAAACGAAATTTCTACTAGAAATCTCGTGTGTGCGAATCTCGTTCAGCTCGATCATTCGAGAGGTCAAAGGTCCTTATTTTTCCACCGGCTCTCGTGTTCGAATTTATAAATCCACAACCGAGTGCATAAATTTTTGCTACTTCCATGTTGCACGAAAATCTGAAAGCAACGTGTCACCTTCCTCTTTCTCTCTCTCTCTCTCTCTCTCTCTCTCTCTCTCTCTCTTCTTTTAATTTATTCCTCTTATACTCCTTTCATCGCTCTTTCTCCCACAGTAAACGTCCCTTTGTATTCTCGTCCTCGTTGTCCGCTCCTCGACCTACGGCAAACGCAGACAAATATTTTACGAGGGGTCCGATAACGTCTCTCAGGAGTGAGGAGGGTCCAGGAGTCGGACAGCCGTCGTGGTTCAGTGAGATTTACTTCTGCAAACTGGACGAAGGAGAGGGAGAGAAAAGCGTCTGGGCAGAGGGTAACGGTGAGGATCAACCGAAATATAACGTGGTGACACCGTGGATGAGCGAAGAATGCAATGAGGGAGGGTGGTCGAGGATGTGCCGGACGACGCGAATGGCACGAGTGGAGTCACTCCGAAAGAAATGGAAGAAAGGGTCGGAAGGGTCGCGACCCACTTGTAAAAGCATTCCATTTTATCTTCCATCTGTTTCTCATAAAAACTCCACGAGCTTTGAACAGTGAAAGTGCTCAGAAATGAGAGAATCTCTCCAAAGACAAGCTTCACCCATTTGCATCGTGACTCTAAGGTCTGCGATGTTATATTAGAAAATTCTTCCCTAGATTTTGTCTTTATTTCTTCACTCTTATTAGAGGAAACGGTAATTGTTCAGTATTGGTACTTTTCCAAAAAGTGAAATATTTTACGGCGGTATAGAGCTGAGCTTTAGAACACATTGCTCGCCCTCCATTACGTTAGATGTAAACACACGTATATTTGCTCGTATACTGAAGGAATTCAGCGATATACTGTGTTATTCAAATAGACCATTGAATGTCATGCAATGTTTATTTCCTAACAGAAATAAATACTACACACACATATACACACACACTTGTGCGTGACTATAGCTGCCCGATCTAGGGCAGGTGGGCGGTATGTGGACGTATGTGTGCGTTTGTTTACAACAATGTACTCGCTTGCATACACATATGTAGAATTGCGCACATCGAGCAACCGAGTGGGCGGCTACAACCGTATGTAAGTGTGTGTATATGTGTATGTTTATTGTGGTGTATTACACATTTTTCCAGCTCCCCTCCTCAATGTTACTTGTGGAGTCCCGACAAACATTCCCCGCATCCTACCGCCGTAAATTTTTTGGAAAAGTACCAATAATTACCGAGGAAACTATCCGAGGTGTCCACCTTGAATTTCAATGCTGGCGAAGTATATTGTAATTCTGAGACTTCTGAGAGTTCTGAGAGTTCTGAGACTTCTGAGACTTCGCAGACTTCGCAGACTTCTGAGATTTCTGAGACTTCTCAGACCTCTGAGACCTCTAAGTACCGTATATAAACAGAACTGCCACTTTGGACGATTTTCCGGTCCGAGAAGTGAAGAAATAAATAAATAAATCTAGAGAAAAATTCGCCAATATAAATAAAAAAATTAGAGAAAACTGTTTAACACGTTGACTGCCACGTCATCCGAATTCGGGTGACGGTTTCAGTGCTTGATTATAAATGATCAAAACAGGTATTTGGAAGTATAACTAACGCTTTAGACAGGTAACTAAACAGTCGCCAAAATTCAATGTTGCATGGCAGTCAACGTGTTAAAGTACGGTGTTCAGGCATCAGCCACGTTCATCTCACAACTAACCCGTATCACCGCGGAATAGAAAACAGCCGCAGGATCGCGGAATATTCCGCGCTCGGTGATAGAATACAGTCACAGCTCGTGGAATATTCCGCGCTTGGATGCAAATGGGATAACAATCCAATCTAAGCTCGATGGTTTCGCAAGAGCCCAAATGTTTGTACTTTCGCGGTCGACCCCGGAATTCTCCATTCTCCAATGTCACGATTCGTCGAATGAATAAACTGAGAACGAAGAAAGAAGGAAATTCGCGAATTGATCTTAGAGCATATATATATGGAAGGGGAATAGCCTTTGTTTCTTATAGACTAAAGCCCGCCGCACACGATGCTTGTTCGGCTGCTGGATTGCCTGCTTGATTTCGTAGCTGGGTTCTAAGCAGGCTGCTGCGCTAGGACTGCTAGGAGTTGTGATGGCTCCTGTGCGATGTTGGCTGCACACGATGCGTGCTGCTCGACTGGGTTTGTGATGGCTCCGATGCGTGTGAAGTGAGTCTTTTTAATCAGTGCCAAGTATCGGCAGTCGTGGAAAACACATGCCCATATGTCAAAATGCGACTTTCACACTGGTGAACATTTCTAACCAGCAGAGAAACAAGCACGAAAAATAGTACACGTTCTATCACAGAATCTAGCAAGCGTTCGCGCAAGGAAACCGGCAAGTGACGTCATTTTCCATCACGGCAATCATGACAGTTGCCATCACAGCGCCTCGCAGGCAATCCAGCGGCCAAATAAGCATCGTGTGCGGCGGGCTTTAAAGTGTGTCCAAGTTGCGTGCGAGAGAGAAAGGTATATGTTCCTATTCGTCCTCTATGCGCATGCGTTGAGGTCTTTGCGAGCAAGAATTTCCACGCTTTCTGTACTCTGAAGTCTATCTCCAAACCCCACTTTACTGAACTAACATGTAAGTTCAAGTATATTCAGATCGTCTGTCACTTTTGACCACTTTCAACGCATGCGCACAGAGAACAATTAGGATCTATACCTTTCTCTCTCTAGTACACAACTTGGACACATTTTCAAGCCAGCATTCCCCCTCCATATATATATATATATATGCTCTAAGGAATTGATACAGGACGAATCCTACGACTATTCCTGGGGAATGGATGTTTGGCCGAGACGAGAAGTACAGAGCAACGAAGCGGAAAAAGAAATGAATAAGTAGACGAGATTCGTAGAGCCAGACATTTGGTGGACCTTGGAGAGTTGTATGTACCGAAGGACAAAGTTGTGTACCTGGTGGTGCCCTGGGGAGGAATCCTGTTGCTGTCTTGGCACGGAGCCTTCACGTCCGTACGGATACCAGTTCGAAGTGGCAGTATTGGTGAATGACCCCTGATGCTAGAAATTTCACGGCTCTCGATTGTAAACCCGCTCTAGGCTACCACGGATACGTCAGTCGATTGAGCGTGTCGCGAATGGAGAGCGAGAGAACTGGGGTGGATGGTTTTTAGATGAGGCGAGAAAGGGAGAGAGTGAGAAGGAAGGAATCAGTCAATAAAGGAGGACAAAAAGAAAGAGGGACGAGGAAGCTCGTTTGCTCTCGACGTGGACACTATAGGTATCCGTCGAGTGTGTTTTGCGTGGGGCTTGGAAGTGAGAGACTGAGAGGGTTGGAGGATAGGGTGAGAGGAAAGCAGATGGATGTGATGCAGGAAAGAGGGTTGGAGAGGAGAGGAGAAAGGAGACGAGAATATCCGCGTGGCAGCTATCTACGTACACTCGCCTATGAACGAAGTTTCTCCGAGGTTCGCGTGCTTCGTGACCACGTGTGTCAGTATTTATACAGACCACGTCGGTAATCGGGTTGAGGGCTGATGATTTTCCATCTGAAAAACTCACTCGAAGATGCGGAATAAAATTTCGTTCTCGAGACAATCACTGTTTGATTTAAATGAGCGAACTTTAATAAGTTAATTAAGAATTAATAGGTCTGTGCTTGTCCACGTTGATTACGACTATCTTTTCTTTTATGAAGAATTCAATTTTAATTAATCGTGAACCGATTTTACATGGTAATCTGGAACCAGAGAATATCTCTTATTTACGAATGCACTTTAACTTTCACCAAAGTCTCAACATTTTCTCGGAGATTTCGTTTCTCTTCGCGCGACCAGTGTATTCGAAAGAAACCAATTACCGGACGGATCTTACGTGCCACCGACGCGAACGGGAGCTCAATCGGTGAGTGGAGAATCTAAAAGAGTGATTGTTCAGACACTTCACACTTGACGGCATCCGAAAGTTTTCGAGTGGATCCACGTGGAGATATTTTTGACAGGGAGAAGCTAAAAAGAAAGTACCGAATATGAAATCGATATTTACTCTCGCAGCCTCTCAAAGTAAAATTCTAATCCCGGACAAGGGACAGCGACGATTCCATTCAATTCACTTCTCAATCGTCCAATGGATGCCTTCGTATTATTAGAACTGATTTCACCGGGAACGTTTTCTCCTTTTGAGAAACGAGAGGAGAAGAGGATGGACCGAATCGGCGAGTAACTCTTCTCGACGAAATTTTTCGAAGCGTCACAGATGTGGAGGAGGAAAATCTTGGAGATGAGGAGTGGCAAGAAACGAGGGAAGAGCGAAGGTAAAGCGAAAATTCGTCGTCCTCTCGAAAATGGCTCACGAGAGGGAGGAGAGGACGATAAGAAGAAAAGGACGAGAGGAAAATGTGATTTCGAGAATGCAAGGTTCTTATCAACACGACAACCGCGCCTTCCAGTTTCTCCAGTTTCACAGCTGTAATACTGTGATTACTCGTAATATCCTCGTATTTAGTATTCATTACTGCGTTAAACATTCACTTCTTTCTCGCCGAAGACGCGCGCGGACTTTTAATTAGCCGAGACCGATTCATCTTCTCCGCGCTTTCTCGCGAATATGAATATTCGACGATGGCCGATCGAAGAATTTTAATTCATCGATTACCGGTCTGCTCGAAGAAATTCGCGCCGTCTCTCCACTTTCCCTCTTCCACACCAGAAGCACGCGTGAATCAGACGTGAAATGTCCACGCGAGAGATCTTCTCCCGTGAAATGCGAACAAGATCTCACCGATGATCTCATCCGTCAAACGATCCATTTCCCTTGCTGAAATTTCCTTCTTGCTGCGATTCGCGGTAAGATCGACTTTCGACGTTTTTACGAAGAGTTCAATTTGAATTTCACTCATTCACCACCTGCTAATTTCGTAGACGCGCTTTTTAAATAGTGACGAATTTTATACTATTCGAGTTGCTTATTCTGAAAGTGGCCTAAGACCGTTTAAAAAAAATGAAATATGACATAATTTGTGAATAATTTATTGTAATAATTTAGTAGTATGTGAGATCTCATTTTTTTTTTTTAAATCGACTTAGGCCACTTTCAAGATACATGGCTCATTTATCGATTGAAATTAATCTCGTGTTCTAATTTTTGTCTTTGATACGCGCGTGCCTTCTCGAGTTCCTTGATGTCTCTTGGAGGTATTCGAGGTGCAGGAAGAATTTTGCGTGAAAAATTCCGTAATCCGTGCACACCCAGGTCTCTCCTTACAAGATCGCCCTCGATTCGTATCGCCGATTTCGCGGTCACTCTATAAAACGTATTCGACGAATCGCGCGGATCCCAACCACGCGATTATTATTGCGGCGTTAGAAAAGTAAGAGGGGCACGAAGGAGGCTCCGTTCAGAAAAGCG
Source organism: Tiphia femorata (assembly GCA_944319695.1). Lineage (NCBI taxonomy): Eukaryota > Metazoa > Arthropoda > Insecta > Hymenoptera > Tiphiidae > Tiphia > Tiphia femorata. Next base: position 9,755,502 of record OX090899.1, read on the forward strand.
TGACAAAGGCACTCTTCTCTTTCTCTCGCGATGGAAAACAACGCGCTGTGCTAGAGACAGGGGAAAATAACAGATTACCGTCATTATCATTATTTTTCATAGATCTAGCATGTTCTCTTTTAATTTACGGTTAATCCAAATAACTAGATGCCATGCGATAAGTAACCTACTTTGAAATAATACTCTAAGACTAAAGCAATTATAGTAAACTCTTAATAAAATCGCAGATTTAAAAAAAAGATATTTCAATTTTCCGATTTTCTAAGTGTAAGTATCAGTGCTCCAAAAAATCTAAAAGGATCTTATCATCTTTGGTATACAAATTCGAAGAAACCTTAAACTTTTTTGGAGTTCATTCCTAAATGAATCCATTGTCGAAATTCAGTCTACTCGACTGAAGAGAGAGGTTTATTCACGCCATTAACACGCTTTAAAAGAACTCTTTCCCTGTTATTAACGCTCGTTAAGAGGAGACTTCTCGTGCTATTAACACTCGTTAAGAGAACTCTTAGGGCGTTATTAACACTCGTTAGGCGCGCCTGCCTGAATAGATTCGATCGCGTTGGACGCGCGAAGCCCATCGATTATCGTCCGAGAGGAGAGGGGTGGACGCGAGCGAAGATTTGGGAGCAGAACAGAGAAAGTGTGTGTCTGTGAGCAAGTGTGTCTGTAAGCACGTGTGTCTGTAAGCACGTGTATCTGTGAGTATATGTGTCTGTGAGCAAGTGTGTCTGTAAGCAAATGTGATGTGAGCACGTGTGTCTGTAAGCACGTGTGTCTGTGAGCAAATGTGTCTGTGAGCAAGTGTGTCTGTAAGCACGTGTATCTGTGAGTATATGTGTCTGTGAGCAAGTGTGTCTGTAAGCAAATGTGTCTGTGAGCAAATGTGTCTGTGAGCAAATGTGTCTGTGAGCAAGTGTGTCTGTAAGCAAATGTGTCTGTGAGCAAGTGTGTCTGTAAGCACGTGTGTCTGTAAGCACGTGTATCTGTGAGTATATGTGTCTGTGAGCAAGTGTGCCTGTACGCAAATGTGCTGTGAGCACGTGTGTCTGAAAGCAAATGTGCTGTGAGCACGTGTGTCTGTAAGCACGTGTGTCTGTGAGTATATGTGTCTGTGAGCAAGTGTGTCTGTAAGCAAATGTGTCTGTGAGCAAATGTGTCTGTGAGCAAGTGTGTCTGTAAGCAAATGTGTCTGTGAGCAAGTGTGTCTGTGAGCAAGTATGTCTGTAACCATATGTGTCTGTAACCATGTGTGCCTGTAACCATGTGTGTCTGTAAGCACGTGTGTCTGTGAGTATGCACGAGAGAAGCCATCGCGAAAGTAATCCTCATCGCATTAGGCGCACTACCGCAAAGTGGTTTCGTGGGAGTGTGTGGGTGCGTTTATCGCGAAGGTGTGCATCGTACGCGATATTATCCGAAGTCGAACAAATTCGATGCTACCACCGGTCCATCCTACCCACCCGTTCTCTTCCGTGCGCGCTTATGAGCCGAAAATGTTTCATTATGCGCGATAATGCGCCCCTTTCCCACGATTTGACGTATCGTCCAGTGAATGCGTTCCGATTGTTCGATTAATTTGATGGATCGACCGTGCACGCGAGCAAGGAACGCACAGAGAACATTAATCGTGCTCGGGTTTATCTGAACCACTGGTTCTAAACTGATATTCTTCGAAACGATTAAAACTATTCAGTGGAATTACGAAAGAGCAGGGGTATCTTGTGGTATTTTAAAATAAAAGCTCGCTTCCATGAATGTTTATTGTGCACGTTTTTACTGATTTTTGCGTGTTGCAATTCGTTTTATTTATTTTATCGATAGAAACGGACCTTTTGCCGCGACGAATTCGAGGTAAATGTAAACTGTTCCACTGAAATATTCCAATAAAAGAATGAAACGTTTGGTTTAACGGTACAGTTTCGTTGAAAGAAATATTCTGCACTCTGACGCGGAAACACGAGTCGTTACTCCATTCTGGTAATTCGTTCCCTCGCTTCGACAAACGTTCAGAGATATCTGTAATGGACTGTGACTAGGATCGTGTCTAGACGAATATGGAAATGAGTCGAATCGATTAAGATACTACGTTCGCTTTTAATTCTACGAGTTGGAGATCGTGTCTTCCCGAGAATTCATTTGTTATGCGAGCAAGGTCGTTAACCTAGACCGTGAAATCGAATGAGGCCCGCCACTGGTCGTTAAATTACAAATTAATTAAAAGCGAGTTCATTGCTCCTGTTGGCACCTCAGAATTCGAATGTGCTACGAAATCCGATAATGCCTTAATCCTATCCATCGGCAGAGACTAACGATCTTCTCCTACAGACTGTTTCGAGTATCTTTCTCACACGGAATTTCTATAAATGTTTCGTGTCGTTCACGCGAGATATATTTCCTTACGTCTACCGTGGCATAACAAGCGAAACTCCAGATGTCGATTCCAAAATTGTCATTCGTTTCTCAAATTAGCAACACTGATCTTTTCATCAATATCAAATTCCATCTTGGAGTGTATTATCGTATTTTACCGAGCATTGATAACACTTGAAGAAAAAAGAAAACACTCCAAGGAATCTTCGAACAGGCTTTCTTTTCGCATTCTTGTGGGTAGGTGAACAATTTTACCCGAGCAAATGGTGTCTGGAGATGGAAAAAGCGATGGATTGAGCGCGACCAATGTGGAACGGACTAAGCCGATGGAAGGATTACAGGGACGGAGAAGCTCCGAGGACGGTGGGTGAAAATTGTAAAAAGGCTCGTGAATATTTACGCGCGCGCGAGCGAAAGGCGCGGATTTCTAGCGCAGCGTGAAACAAGCGCATAAATCAGGCGCGTGGCTCTACGTGCTCGCGAGAGCAACGAGAGGAGAGGGAGGATTTATAAATCGCACTTGAGAGCATTTTTTCATCTTCTTCCGCGCTCTCGCCTCGCGCCTGAATTTCTTTTTTTCATCCAACCGAAAAAAAAATTCGTCTAAACTTCCGTATCAGACTCTTGTCCGATCTTAATAAAATTTTACAGGTAAGTAGCATTTACGAAATCCAGTCGAACGCCATAAGTGCGAATTTAAGGAAACGCCTGCTTTCCGAGATATTGAATTTTTAATTACGTTTAAGTCTTCAGATTATTACGTAAAAAGAAGACTAAAATTCAAAAATGTTTTGAGGAAATGTTTGATTTTATTAATATCTTGCAAGATTATAAATACTAATTTATCAAAATATCATTAGAATACATATTAAAAACGATTTTATGTTTTTTTGGTAATTATTCACTTATGGGTAGTCACCTCGGATTTCAATGTCCTGCATGTATGTTATCAAGCTCATCACTCTGAGTAATGTTGTGAAGGTCTTGAGCTCCGCTCGTCATTTATTAAAAAGTTATTAACAGAAAAAGTTTTTCCAGAAATAACTTGATCCTCTGACAAAATTGGCGATCTCCTCTCCAAAAAAAGATATTCAATGTTAAAGTTGAAATATAAATGTGATAAATGGAGATTGATCTAAGCAGAAAGGCCTAGCACGCTCTCAAGTTTAAATTATTTTTTTATGATCATGCCGTGTCTAACCATTGCACCTGCCTACCCTGACATTTTGTGGAATTTCAGTCTTCCTCTTGTGTAAAAGTTTCAAAAATTGTTGATTTGATCGTGTAATTTTAAAATTGAATATTTCGGAAACCAGGCGTTTTCTTAAATTCGCTCTTAAGGTGTGCGACTGCATTTAGTAAGTACGTACCAGTAAAATTTTATTAAGATCGGACAAGAGTCGGATACGGAAGTCTTACCAAATTACTTCCAGCAAACAATTAATAAACAAGGTTATTCATAAATGTGGCGTGACACAGGAATATAATTTCGATAATGCGGAAGAGTATACGCAGTTCATATCGGTATGAGCGATAACAGGCAAATTTGTACTCCGAGGTAATTTCTGTTTGCGTTACAAGGTCTGCTTTTTCCTTAACATGCACACTTGTTTTGGTAGTAAAACTGACTAGTCAATTTCCGTGTAATCGGCGGTTTTTTGGTAATAAATACTCCGTGCGATTTTCACAGCTGTCACAATGTCTGCTTGAGTCATCGAAGCCAGTGCTGCTAATTATTTTTCTGCAAAGTGTCTTGAATTCTTACAACTCTTCTTACATCTCGTATTTTATTATTTTATCTTGGCTCCCGGTACGGTGTAATTGTCAGATTATTAGATTTTCGAGTTATTTAAAATTTTATCTTAAAGTTTGTTCATTTCAGAGATTTTGCGTATAGCAAAAATGAGAAATTGTGTGGTATTGTGCCTGATTGCCGCGATCACCATGGCTACCGTGACTGCCAAACCTGCCGAGACCTTGACATGCTCACCATTGTATGGACACGTAAGATTGTTTTTATTACTCAATCTTTTATCGTTCTAGAGGTGATCGTACAATTCCATTCTATGCATATTGTGTTTTCACAGTGCCAAGTCAGTGAAGATTGCTGTCAGTATTTAGAATGTTTATCTTCCGCGGAAAAGTGTGTGCCCGTAGGCGGCGATGATGAACGCCTCCCTGGCCCCAGTGCCAACATAACAATAGGAGCAGCCTAACAAGTGCCTCACAGTATTGATGTTTTACGATGTATTACGAGACATAAAGTGTAGTGAAAATTAGTTTTCATTTATTTAATAATATATTAACCCTTTGACTGCTGAATACTCTCGCCCGAAGCACTGCACCTGAACGGCGATCTTAACGATTGTAAATCGTAGGAAACGAAATACCTTTCGGCTAATCTGAATTCCATTGATCAGGTATGCAACATACACTTGAGATATAATTGTATTTTTTGACCATGCCGTGCGTAACCATTGCACCTGCCTAACGTGACATTTTGTGGAATTTAATTTTTCCTCTTACGTAAAAATTTCAAAAATTCTTGATTTAATCGTGTAATTTTAAAATTTAATATCTCGGAAAGCAGGCGTTTCCTTAAATTCGCACTTGTGGCGTTCGACTGCATTTATAAGTGCTACGTACCAGTAAAATTTTATTAAGATCAGACGAGGGTCGGATACGCGAGTCTTACCAAAAATTCCCAGATCGTCCGACAACGAGAGAGAAACGGTTCGTTTCTGGCCAAACTGTTTCGACGATTGCGAGGAGGATCGATGTGTCGAAGCTTTGCAAATTTACGGTCGAGCCAAGGACGGGGTGAGGGTGCGCGCCTGATCGTATTTCTCCTCGCTTTCCAAATATCGAGGTATCCGTTTTCAAAGTTCACCAAGTATCCGCGACGACCAGCGACCGAGGATAAATCGTCTCGCGTTATGAAGAGAGATATCACTGGGTTCGTTCGGCCGTAGAGGCAGCTGGAAATAGGAAGTGTCGAAAATTGCGAATCTATCAACGAATTTACGCGAGGTTCTTCACCAGATTTGCTTCATAACTCAAGCATGGAAAAGAAATTGCTCTAGATTCGTAAATGTCCACGAGTCTCGTGGTAACGGTTGAATTATGGATTGCGAATTTAGCAAGGTGTCTGGGATGTCCCATTTCTTGGCACGATTACGATAACTTAGGCGCCTTAATTTGACTACAGTTTCTGGTAGTATTTTTTATGCTGATCAAAAAAGTGTATAGGTGTTATAGGGCTAACTGCTTTCGTTTACGAGATATTCAGCAGAAAAGTTAGAAAAAAAGTGCCTGTTTTTCCGTTTGTATCTTCAACTAAATGACCTTGACCTTGACATATATTGTCAAGGACATCCTCCTGTGACGGTTAGGCGCGGCACGGGTGCTTACGCACCCGCCCGCGCAATAAAAAAATAATCTAAACTTAAGAGCGTGCCTTTCTGGTTAGATCAAGAACCATACGTACATTCGCTCCTTCGGTGTGCGATACTCCTCTCCTAAACAGCAGTTTTACCAAATTTTCTGCTGAATATCTCGTAAACGAAAGCAGTTAGCCCTATAACACCTATACACTTTTTTCATCAGCGTAAAAAGTACTATAGTCCTTTCAACTTAAGAATGTTTCCGGAAGTGGACGAGTATTCGTCCGTTCCGCGCATATCCTTACACAAGCAGATATTCTATTGGTTGTGTCCTCACGTGACCGCTCCCCGCGGCCAATCGGCTCATTTGAGATGCGCGAAATGGGAACATTCTTAAGTTGAAAGGACTATACCAGAAACTGTAGTTAAATTAAGACGCCTAAGTTATCGTAATCTCCTCCATTTCTTCCACAGATTACTATAAAAAGAAAAAGAAAAGTATCCTTAGATTTGTAAGTGTCTACGAGCCGTGCTAGGGCTTGAATTATCGAAAACGGGGTAAGCGCACGAGCCAATCTCCGCTCCTTGATGGGTCCACTGGGGATCGTCGGAGACTCCAAGAACAAGCGCGAGCTCTCTCGTGAAATTCGATGCCTCGAGATATCGCGGACAGTCGAAGGACGGCGAGGAGGAAAAGTCGAGGCGTGAAAAATGTTGCGGCCGAGCGTGTACCGCAGGACGAGAAAGAGTGTCGTCTACGTAGCATGCCTGTTTTCTCCTCCTCCTCCTTTCTCTCTCCCTCGTTACGCGCGCACGTGAACTCACTAACGGGAGATTTCTTTCTGACCGCTCCTGATGATAGATGATCGGTTTTTCACGCACTCACTTTTCATTCCGTACCCTCGCCGTCCACTGCTTCACCCACCCTTTGCTCTTTCACCAAGAAAACTCGTCTTCTCGTTTTCCTACGCGTTTCGCCTCCCCACTTTTGCTTCCTCGATCTACCAGAATGCCTCGCGGATTTCCAAATCAGAAAATTCCACCCACGAACCTTGCAAGACGAATAGCAAAAGCCGCGAAGATTCCACGGAGATTGTCGGAGCTGGAAGATGCAAGTTCGCGAAGTAATGCGTTTGGAAGATAAATAGTTTGCTTGGCCTCCACGGAGATCTTCGCGAAGGAACCTCCATCAAATGGTACCGTTGCAAAATAGATGTTTCGCGGGTTTTCTCCGACTCGATGGCATGAAGTTGAGAACGAACGATGCTCTACCGATTCTGAAGAATCTGAAGATCCAGATGGAATTGGGACGATCGTGTGGCCATTGAAGTAATTGCAGATGCTTAATCATCCGTATAACAAGAATACGTAAGAAACTGGACCGAGTGTAAGAATCCTAAAAATCCTCGTCGACCAGTTAAAGCAATTCAAGAGTGATTAATCTGCTGACCGTAGAACCGACGCGAGAAAATGTGATTAAAATGCTTTCCTTTTTCCTCAAAAGGGAAACTTTCAGCAAAGTAGAAAGAATCGGCCTGTCTTATCCAGGAAGCCTGAGCACAGTTAGCAGGGCATGCTAACGGACACCTGCGGAAGCACCCAGGTGGTAGGTATCCAGGCAGGCGAGCAGGCAAGCGGGCGGCCAGTCAAGCAACCAGCCAGCCAGCCGGGTAGTTGTAGACAGGCGTTTCTGTGTCGTGGACGAGAGGCTTGGCGGTGATCGATAGGATGTACCCACCGAACCCCACCATCCTACCATGCCACCATTCCGACATCACCCTGCTACACAGCGTGGCTAGCCTCGCCATAACCACCATTTCTGCTACCATAGTCCACATCTACACCCTCCACTGTTTACCAACACACGTCTGTCCGCGCATAATGCGATACACACCTGAAGAGAATGACAACAGGAGAACAAAGGTGGAAAGTGAGAACGACAAGTTCTCTTTAACCTATTCACTGCCAAGGACGAGTATACTCGTCTTTGGCAGGGTGTTATGCATTGCCAAGACGAGTTTACTCGTCCTTCTTTAAAAATGTTATAATATACAGGCTTTTACCAGAAATAACATAACTTCGGTAAACGATACCACTTAAAATACAAATGGCAATGGGAATAACTTCATGTAATATAGGCTTGGCAGCGAATGGGTTAACGGAAGCGTAAGAATATTTATTTACACTTCCTTTGCATCTTTCATCTTATTCTTCATCCGTGTTTTTTTTTTTTCATTATTTCTTCGTTTCCATGCTAGATTCGGTATGCCCATCGAAGATCATCATTGGACCATGCAACCTTTCGGCCATCACCCTGCTACACAATGTGGCCAGCTTCTACACTCTACATCTACACTCTTCACTGTTTACCAACACACGTCTGTCCGCGCATAATGCGACACACCCCTGAAGAGAATGACAACAGGAGCACAAAAGAGGAAAGTGAAAACGACAAACTTTCTGAACTTGCTTTGTATCTTTGATTTTATTCTTCATCCGTGTTTTTCATTATTTCTTCATTTCCATGCTCGATTCGGTGTACCGACCGTAGATCATCATCCTATCATGCCACCATTCCGACATCACCCTGCTACACAGAGTGGCCATCTTCGCTAGAACTACCGTTTCTGCCACGATAGTCCACATCCTCCACTGTTTACCAAAACACGTCTGTCCGCGCTTAATGCGACACACACCTAAACAGAATGACAACAGGAGGACAAAAGTGGAAAGTGAGAACGACAAACACTCTGAACGGAAGTGTAAGAATATTTACTTACACTTCCTTTGCATCTTTCATCTTATTCTTCACCCGTGTTTTTCATTATTTCTTCGTTTCCATGCTTGATACATGCTGATCTGTACCAAAAGACCGACTCTTCTTCACAGGTTCGTTAAGATGATCGAACCAAAGAATTTCAAACCTACCTCATTAACAACGAGACACACGTAACCGGTATAGTGTAATCTCCAGATTCTACTCTCCAACAGTTAACTCGGCATCTCAACGCGTGCTTCCACGACACGGTGACGTGCACCGCATAATCTACACCGTGGGTATTAAAGGGTTAATAGCACGGAGGCTAGGGCCACCTCCTCTGCAATTACCTTCCTACTCCGTGACGCCTTGAGCTTATCTTGTCCTCGTGCGACCCTCGTCCGTAGAATCGCAGAGGGGAAAATTCTCGTGATCGATTCTAAGATGACGATGATCTCGCGCGTGCCGAAGATGAGACACCTCGTGCCAGAAACAAAGTGGGTTAACGGGAGAGAAAGCCTTGCGACTGCTACACGTCGAGGATCTCCCGGAGCAGGTGGATCGAGAGAAAAGGGAAACCTATCCGACGCGTACCTGCGCGCATTATTGATTATCGCAGGAGCCAGTGGTGATGCACCATCCTGCTTTCACCGTGTGCCGCCTGCGCTTGCCATTTTTCTCCACCGGCTATACCTTCCTCTCGATTTCCTCTTATACAGCCTCGCGCGTGATTTAGCGGGACGAGAGGTGCGCTTAATCGAAACCGTGGAAACGTCGATGCGCCTGGAATGAGGATGAGAGTATCGTGGGAGGTTGCAGGCGGTGGACACGGATGGTTTTCAAGCTGCTTCTCTCGGCGCGGATGGACGTACCATATTTGTCGAGTGTCATTAGGCAGCGAAAGTCACGCGATAGTCGTGACTGGAGATTATAGCACGGAGACTTCTCCCTTTCGATTGTTCGAACAGAGAAAGTGCGTTGGTGGAGCGAAGGTGAAGGATCGAGACAAGCTTAGAGGTGAAGGAGCGCGGCGTGCATGCATGTTAATGAGGACCTCTTGAACTTTATCCCTCTACCTTCTACCTATTTATCATTTTATCAGCTGCTTTTCGATTAAGATCAGAGTCAGTTGATACCTTCGGATCGGTGGGTCCAGACGAACACTATCGACACAGTGCTAAAACTAAAAAGATTATTCTCATTCATCAGTTTCTTTCACCCACTTGCGTTTTACCACAATCACCTTATTTTCTAAAAAAAAATCATTCAATTCCAGTGCAAGAGTATCCCAGGACAATAGAGAAGAGGACGTATCCTGTTGCGACGTGGAAACATTTCAACGAAGAAGACACCATTGATTCCATTCGAAAGGGGGTATCCGATCGTGGCTCGATTGAAAGATACTAATGCCTTTCACGGATTTCCTTTTTTTTTTCATCGTCCCAGCCTCAGCCGGTCCTCGTGCAGCTCGTAGAGACAATTGGAGTTGATTCAGCGGGCGAGGACAATGGGACTGCTTGCGAGCGGGGATAGAATGAGAATGAGAATGACGAAAAAAAAAGTACCTGGAGAACTACCGTGGAGGAGAGTAGCCATTGTCTCTGGCCGGTACTTAATTTCATGCGATGCTCCCGGGCCAATCGCATTACCCTGGGGCCTGGGACCAGCCACAGGTGACGACCCTCTTCTTGCTCTTCCTTCTCTTCTTCGTCGTCTCTTCCTCTTGGTGCTTCTGATCCTCTACTCCACCTTTTAGGCACTTGAGCGTCACAGTCTCTCTCTCTCTTTCACTCTCATTCAGTTTCTCTACCCACTCAACTTTCTCTCTCTCTTCCTAGGTGTGTACAGTACCCGAGGCTAATGATTACAAATCGCCCTAAACCCTCGGCAGAGCAAACCGGCGTCTTAGATCGCAGGTAAACGCCAGATTGGAGAATCTCCAGAGTGGCAAGAAATTTACATGGGCAAATTCTAGAACACTCGCGGGACCCTACAGGGTTGCTTGGATTCTCGTCAGATTTAGCGGAGATCCTTGAAGATTCCGAATCAACATTCGGTCACTCTGGACGTGTTTTAATAGGCGTAGTCTCACGAACGAACGCCCACGAGAGCCTAAAACTGATTCTATAAAGGAAGAAGGGAGGCTAACCACCTCTCGGGGCTCCACGATGCGTGGTAATCGACCGTAAAGGTCAATTTTAATCGCGGCCTCTCTCGCGGTGCTTCACCACCAGGGCCAAACCTGGTTTGGAACTCTGGACATTAAATTACGTGGGTAGACGTTGACAATGCTCGGTACCGGCTCACGGATGGTCTTCTCATTCATGTCGCATCCGTTTCAATCTTCCCTGTAACTCTCGCTCCTACCTTCGTCTCATTGTCTTCTCTCTCTCTCTCTCTCTCTCTCTCTCTCTCTCTCTCTCTATCTTCATCCTTGTCCATCTCGACCAACACTGAATCCTCACGTGTCACCTCCCGAGACGAGAAAGACGGAGCATGCGTAACTTTGAGAGGCCGAGGCTGCTGCTCTCCGTGCATTCACCATTTACACGATTAAAGCGAGAGCGTTCGTGAGGTAACCTCGTTCTGAATCAAGTTGTTCGGTCGGCGAGCACGGCCAATCGAGAACGTTTTGCGGTCGGTGAATGACTGCCTTCCCTCGGTGCGCTTGTCAAAGCGCGCCAGCGCGCACACACCGACACAACCACGCGGGAGAACGTGGTAGGATACGTAAACGAGGAGAAGGATGACTGGTCCTCTAGGTGATGCTCTGCCTTCGTATCCACGATCGGTTACCCACACGAGTAATAATGCACAAATGTGGGAAGAAGCCTGCAACACACGCGACCAAAGCGCACACAGTTTTAAGAGCCTGCTTTGCACGCTTGCTCGTCGTTTCTAACCTACACACCGGCATACTTAGTTCCACGAAGCCTTTCTCCAGGTGTCTGCAAGTGTAGAACGTGTTCTCACACGTGGAAAGCACTAACCCCTGGGAGGTAGGGGCAGAGAGCGTGGTGGTAAGTGTAACGGAGCCTTCGACGGTGCCCGAGCCGGAGGCTGGCCGGGTGTGACAGATTTCACGGGACGACGAGCTAACGAAAAACTAGTCGCCTGTGAGGTGAGAGGGCAGAGACTACGCCCACCCTCTTTCTCCCTCCCAATCCCTCTCACACTCCTCAGCCCTCGTCCATCCCGTTCTCCTCTTCTCGCGTTCACCCTCCTGCTGATCCGCGCCCTTCTTCATCCTCCTCCTTCATCCACCAGGTGCCTTTATACGACATTTTAGCTTCCACCTATTCCAGCTACGAACACAAGTCTCCGACCAAGACGTAGGCCTCACCGTGTTACACCAGCCACGTGAAATTTCACAAGTCCGTTTCAGAAGCGTGGCAAAGGTTCGAGAATGAGATTCGTGAATAAAAGGCATTCTAGGTGCCACGGTAAAGGGGGTCTGACAATCGAGAATGGTTTTTGTCGAGCCTTAAAGGGAATCGTTGAGAGGCTTCGTGGAACGGTGGCGTTGGAATTCTTTTAAATGTAACTCTTCAAGTGGGTGGGTTCCTTTTTCCTTTGGTTTTCTTTTCTGGAGGTAGAGTGGTGAAATAAAGCCAGGCGTGTTATCGACGAATCCGTAAAATAACTTGGAAATTGCAAGAGTATCCTAAGATGCAGGAAAGAATGTCGTGTATTGGAGGAATCTCTGGTATCCGATGGTCGAGGTAAATTAAAACTATAGTCTGGTGGATACAAGCGTATCTCTGTTCCAGTTGACCATGTGTGATCACGGTGCTTGGTACTGGAACGCAAAACACCGGAGTACGGAATCTCTTAGAAAACGTCTCCTTCTCGACGAATCCTTCCATCGCGAGGAGAAAAATCAATATGCGTGTCACATACGTGGGACCCTCGGGCGTTTCTCGAGTCACTTACTCTTCACGGGCTGGCCTGAAACGTTGAGGACGATGGTAACCGCCTGATAGGGTTACGTACTGCACTACTCTATCCTTCACGAGTGCCGGAAAACCTGGCAATCTATACATCCGACGAGATTACAGGCAACATTTGATAATGACGTGACTGGGTTAGAAGCCGTGCAGAAGAGTTCTTCGAGCGGTGGGGTTGCCATCAAGGCTGAAAGTTTCGTAAACGTTATTACACGTCTACACATCGATCCGCGTAAAAAGCGCCGCGAGAAAATCCTTTTTCTCCCTTTCGAGGTCTCTCCCTCTTTTTCTTCTCCGAGCTTCCACGTCGAGCCCTTCGAGCCAGACGACGGACCGAAGCCAATCGGACCACGCGCTCCACGGCTTCCTCACGTTACAGGGGAAAAAGGATAAATTTATTTCTTTCTGTCTCTCTTTTTCTCTCTTTCTTTCTCTCTTTCTTTCTCTCTGTCTGTCTGTCTCTCTTCTTCGTTTTCTTTTGCTGTGTCAGCAGCACTCTCTCGTTCCTTCGTCGAGAACGCCTTAAGGCACAGTAACGAAAAGTAATTTCGAATATCTCTCTTCCTCACGATTGCGCGTGCGCGTGGAACACGACTCATCTGTCTTTACGTGGCACGTGACTGGTTGATCCTGATTCCAGAGGAGATGCAGAGGGATGGGTGGAAAAATCGGAAAATCGGAGACCGGTAGATTCCTTCATTCGATTTGCGCCGGGTAGTTTCGTTGGGTAGTGAGAGTCAGGTGAAATGGAAAAAGACAGGAGAGAGAGAGAGAGAGAGAGAGAGAGAGAGAAAGGGAGAAATTCGATGGACGGGTACCTACACGCGCGAGCTTTTACCTAAACGGAAATTTCGCGCGCGCCTTCGACTGTAAAACCAAGAGGGCACGGATTCTCGGAAAAATTCCCTTCAGAGTACCCTTACTCAAACAGATAGTAAAATTCCTTCGTTCATCCTCCCAAGAAAATGTCCAAACAGAAACCTTAGAACAATCGTAGAAGCCTTTAATTCGAAGGATCTTATCGTTACGAGTTTAGCAAGCTAAACCACCAAACTCTCGGTTTCGAACGAAATTCCTTCGGATTCGATATTCCAATAATGCAAAGGTCTCCTCTCTTCGGAGCACCTGTTATCATCCCTCTTGCCATTCTTAAGGGTCTGCTTCGTTCTCCTCTACGTGAGATGACAAATCGACGTGAAAAGGATTTCAAGATACTTCGTTAACGCCGGCTGGTGCTAGTTGGGAGGGATCCGACGGTGGACTCGTTAAATTCTTTGCTCTCACCCCACAGCGCCTTCCTCTTCTCTCCACTGGGCTTTTCTCGCGACCCTTCTCTAACGAGGATCCTTGTTGCCGGCGAGAAAAAGGATCTTACGTCTCCGGAGGCACGAGACTCTTGTAGATGGGCTGTAGTAAGTGAAGGAGAGGAGAGGAGGATAGTGAGCGTGGTGTAGGACGATTCGCGCAGTAGTAAAGATGTTTATGGCCCGGCCCTACTTGGTAATTAAAGACACATTCCCTCCATCTTCTCCAGCGTGCTTCCAACAGGGGCAAAACTTTCTTGCCTGGTGTCGTAACGCCAGTCATACGTTCCTTGTCTCATCCTTGATGGTGCTGGAGCTTGGTGGACGTGAAGATTGTGCGAGTGGTGGTGTTCTCGTGGTGAGAATAGTTGTACATTAGGCTCCGTGCAATTCGTGCCCCTTTTAAGGACTTTTACGATTCGTCGTTAAGTCGGCGTGGAATTAAATGATTCTCTTCGATGATGAATGTTTCATTAGATACGTTTAGAATTTGTGCCAGTGATTGTGAAAGTGGTCTAATTGTAAGACAGAAAAGTTTGGTTCACAAATCATTCCGTGTTTCTATCGTATAGATGACAATAACGCAACGTAAATAGAACTAGTGGTGGTTAGTGGTCGGCACGATCGTCGGGTGCTCGCGCTTCGCGCTCGCCTTACCGGGTGCAGAAAAGCTTCGTTTCCTGCCATAGGCACGACCGCGTAACTCACGTTTCCATACTTGAATTTCCCATAATTTTGAAACGGTTGAAGATGGCGGTACATAAAATTTCGTGGCACCAAATGGGTATATACTCGATGTACATGCCAAATTTTGTTCGGATCCGTTCAGTCGTTTTGCCAGAATATTGGACTAAAGATTTGAATTAGCCGCCATTTTTGATTCGGCCAATCAAAAAATTTGAAAATTTCCAGAAATTGTCATTGTATACGTGTACATGTACGTGTAAAATTTTATCGGGGTCCAATGAATAGTACCAAAGATATGAATTTTTCGATATTTGAATTTGTCGCCATTTTGTACCGGTTCAAGATGGCGGCTCACAAACCTTATTGTGAACTCACAGAAATGTACTTGATTTTTGTGCCAAATTTCGTCCCGATCGGTTCAGCCGTTTTTCCGAAATCGAGGATACACACACACACGCACGCACGCACATACATACGAACGGTTTTCAGGATGGCGATTGCATAAGTCACTCCCTTAACGGTCGTGCCTAAAAATTAATTTTTCGAAATTATTGACTTAGACTATCACCTTTGACTATCTTAGTGAATAACCGGTACATTTGAGAGTCGAAGCTTTCTTGGGTGGATTCTCTCTACACTTGCAAGTTTTTCCATTCGAAGGATAAATGTTTTTACGTGAAATTATCCGGGGAATTCTTAGATACTTAAAATGGCTCGAGCATGAAAAGTTAATTGTCAAAGCTGTTTCAGAAATTCTCTGCTCGTAATACCTTTGCTACGTTAATACTCGCATTTGGAAAAGAATTTTTACGATTGCCGCGGTAGTAAAAATCCTTATGGCTCGGCCCTCTGTAATTGAAGATATTCTCTGGACCGTGGCCCCTCTTTTCTTCTGCTTCGAGTCTACCATGTGGATTTAGAAATTCTTTGGACGAAGGTTTCCATCGAGTGGTTCATACGTCAATAAGTCGCACGAGATAAATAAAATAAACGCCCTGGAAAGAAAAATTTTTGCGGATTCGCAAGAAACGCGGAAACGTCTTTATTCGCTGACTCCGAGTGCTGAGCGACACAAAGACGCTCTTTCTGCATTCTTCTTCCTTTCACAATGCTTCTCCAACGAATAGAAAGATTCTCCTCCTTATTACTCATGAGAGAAAAACTGTTCACGCTCTCTCTCGTCTTTGGTCCTTGATCCTCGAAAGAAATCTTCTTTCTTTTTTACACAACAAACAGTACTTGTTTACACGATCTTAATACATCTTCTGTAATCTTCTTCTCCCTTCATTTTCGTAAATATAAATTCCTGGAACTTTCAATCGTCATGGGAGATGAAGATAATACAAGATAAGCAAAGAAAAATACAGTCGGATATTTTACAAGGACGTATCCTTGTTTCATTTTTTCTTATTAATATTCATATTTCATTCGACATCAAGATTGCCACCAGGCCTGCTTCTGCCTCTTGCGAAATCGTCCAGAGCGATCTTCTTACTCTCGAATTTTGCCAGGCCCCCTTACTACCGCTTCGTTATCTTGCGTTTATCTTGCAGGCATATATACCTTCTCATTAAATTCTCCGTCTTAGTTTCGACCGTCACTCCCCTCCCGTATTACCAGAAACTTTGGAACAATGCTTGTCTGGGAGGGTGGCAGCCCCTCGATCGTTCTCCCTTCTCTGCTACGATCCAACTGATCTTCTCTCACTCACTCACTCACTCACTCACGAGCGTCTTGTCTAAGGTCGGTACGCGTAATAAGTTTATCGGACGACCCTTTAGTCATGCATCGGCAGTCAGGCTGGAGCCCGTCATGCGTCAATTAATACCTGCATATTACGAGCGTTTGCATACAAAGGAGAATTTCAATATGCGGGAAGATCGGTGTAACGTCGAGGCTGTGACGTCTTGGAAGGATATTGGAGACATTCTGGCTTCTGATCCCATCAACGTCCCCTAAACGACTTATCGATTCGCCTGCTTAACGAACGAGATGCTACGAACAGGTGCACCGTGCGCATTTGTCAATTTCGCGAAATCGTCGTTCCCAAATGTAACTAGAAACTCCGGTATCCACGAATTTCTCGAGCTACAATGAACCTTTGTGCTTACACTGAGAGAAAAGTATATGATATATCTAACTATAATGGCATAACAAAATTATGGTTGGAAATATCATATTTATGGTAAATGTTACCATGATGTCGGTAATAATTACGATAGAGGCATAGTATAAGCAACTATATTATGTTTTTACCCAAAATTATGGTTATTTCAACTAAAAATATAGTATGGTTGAAAATATATAATGGTAAGAAAAGTAACTATTTTATATAGTTAATATTACCAGAATATTTCATACATAGTGATAGAACTAACTATATTCATGTAGTACATTTTAGTATACATATGGTAACAAGAACAAAGGTAACAGTTAATAATATAAACATTTGTACAAATCGTTCATTCTACTATCTTTTGTATGGTTAAGTGGACTATAAAAATATGTTTGACGCCAAATCTAACTATAAAATATAGTGAGATTATAGTAAACCGAACCATTTTTTTCTCTCAGTGTAGAAAAAAAGTATTCCCAACGTACCTGGATTTTAATTTACCACCCTCGTTCTCACAATTGACGATAAAACTCGTATCGGAATTTTATTCTTCGCAAAAATGTCCCCTTTTGCAAAACCACTGCGAATTGTAGGGGCGATTTCGCGTTTACGAGAGTTCGTAGAAAGCTGCAGGATAACGAAGTGATTTAGCCCGAAGGGATTTTGCAACGAGGAATAATCGTCATCGAGCGAAGCACTGGATCCAATGCGCATCCTCCACCTTTTCCTTCGTCTCTTCTCGCGTTGAAACGAACGAATTCGCGTCCTGTCGCGTTGCAAATTGCACTCTCGTTCGCAGAAAGCTCGAGTAAATCGGTCGGCCCTCGCGCGCCGCCCACAAGGAAAACTTTGGATCGCGGGTAGAAGCGCATTCGGTCTAATTATCAGCTCGACCTCTCTTCAAAACTTTTTCCCTTCGAGGATGGAGTGGAAGATTATGGAAGAGGAGAAGCTTCTTTGTGTCTCCCGGTGGAAAATTAAAAACGTCCCACAATCGTAATTCCGAGGAACGAGATTAAAATGTTCCACGGTGGCGTTCCTGGGCTTCGGCCAAGGAAGAGAATAGTTTATCGGAGAATTGCCGAGCCCTTTGTCGGGGCAATGTCGCCTGCTCCATTGCTTTCTTTCTGCTTTTCTCTCATTTTTTTTACCCCTTCTTCTCACCTTTCATTCGATCCGTAGAAAGGCAAAAGACGAGCAGGTTGCATAATGATTATTCTAATAACTTGAATAATTTATAAGAATTTAGGGTTTGCATTTAGAATATACGCGAAATGTGCTTGAAAATAGGAGAGTGAATATGAGCCTGTTGTTTTGAAAGTGGCCCAAGTCCATTTTTTAAAGAGAATGACTTATCGCATGATTCGTGAATAATTTATTGTAATAATTCAGTGGTACGTGATATCTGATTTTTTTGGAAAAAATGGACTTGGGTCACTTTCAAAATAAACGGCTCGTATATTCGTTTGTTTATTACACTGAAAAAATTGTATTAAGAATTTACCACTTAAGTTTAGAATATTTCCCACTAAAATAAGTAACAAGAGGATCTTAATTTAAGAGTAGAATGTTCTAAACAGATTCCTTTAATCAAATATTCTTAACAGATATTCTTAACATAGACTGGTAAAAAATTTGTATGGATATATTTCGTATATAATTATTGGAAACGAAACTCTTAATGAAATGCTTCACTCTTTATATTGTCGAAAATTACATTATCAATATCTTGAAATCAGAATTGGTTGAGAAATGTAGTCACGAGAGAAGGTTACAATTCATATATACATGTATTTCTATCACTTGTAAATATCTCCATTAAATCGCCCAAATCCTCTTCTTTTAGCCACTTCGTTATTTTCTTATCCATACTTTTGCACAACACAGCACACAAAATAATATAGTACTCAAAATTACGCGGAATTGCAAGAGGAACAAGATACAGGCATCGACATATGTAACCTAACTTAACCGAATACTGACACGCATTGTGTGGCGACATTCAGATGGATTATTAAGAATATATTCTAGAAAGCGTCATATCGATAAGAAAATATTCTTATCTATTAAGAATATCTATTAAGATGAATTATTAAGTTTGTATTTTAAGAATACAATTTTTTCAGTGTAATCTTCCGATTGTATCCTCGAATTTTCTCACTAATATTCCTGTTTAGAAGGTGTTACTAAATTCTCCACGAATTTTCTAGCTCTTCGATCGCATTTTCCCTGCTCGTACGGCAATTCCGATTTTGGATACACGATAATTCAGCGCGTATAATTCACCACAGCTCGATTTATATCTGATAACCGCGCACACCGGTTACCTATAGATTTAATTAGAGTCGGCTGCGCGTTGCTGGATCGTTGCTTTTCTACGCACGCACGCCATTTCGATAAAATGAGAAACGAGGCTCCATGCGCGCCCAGATACTGTAGGGAATTCTCGTAATTTTCCACGAGCGATTTCTTTTTTACCGCGTGTCCTCGTTCTCCTGGGACGATGAAAGAGAAATTGACTCACATTTTAGGGCTTTCAGGAGTACACACGTAAAACCTTCAAACTCGCTTGCTAATTTAGTAATTACCATTAACAAACTGTTTATGGTACACACACGAGGTATATGCTTAACACTATTTCTACCAAAGATGTCAAAAGACACACTCTCAAATTGTATTTTAACTCTCTATGGGCCGAATTTTCTTCTTACATATAAAACAATGTATTCCACCGAAAATTAATAGATTTATACCGATATATGCGGATTAACCAAAAATTTACCAGGCAAATTTTTCAAACTTGCACGGCATTTACTTTGATATTTCAAATCGATGGTGCTGCCAACTGTCATTGATATTATTATTGGTTATCTCCGAAACATTATACAAATTAAGATGTAAACACTATCTTATGAAGGACCTACGTTATTTGGTAAAACATCGATATATTAGTATGTGACCTGAAAGTTACACGAGCCCATAGAGGGTTAAAATTATTTACAAAGTTGAATCATTCTTCCTTAATTACTTATATCACCATTCGTAGATTATTTGTTAAATTAATTTAGAGGTGCCATTTTGACGCAGTTCATTCTGGACCTAAAAAGACACTTCTTGGTCGAAATCGGTATATACAAAATCCCGGTAGAAATAGTGTTAATGAATAAGTTGAAACACTTGAAACAATGAAGAATTAGTATCATCTGCCTTTCAGACAAAGAAACCGACTCGACAATATGCTTTTATTAGTCTCGTGCGCGGAACACAGCTCCAATTGTAACACGGAAAACTGCAGAACGATAAAATTTGAGCGGTGTTGCGTAATAAGCAAGCATCCTGGTACTATCGCGTCCAATAAGCACGATACACCGAGAACGAGGCAAAGTTCAATTGAACCTGAGGAGAAACAAGTGAGATGTCCTCAATTTTCAGGTGGAAAAAAATATGACTCGCTTTTTCATTACTTCTCGTGCATCGAGCTTTCGTATTGCGAGAGATAAAGTGGAAAAGCAGAAGACTTTTCCTTCGTGCGACGAGTGCACGACGGAAAAGTGGTAAAATGCAGGAGCAAAGGGGCCGCTCATTATTTTATCCTCTCCCGGAGAAGCGCCCATGAATATTTCAGTCTTGCTGCTCGCGTCACCTAGTCGTGTTTGCCAAAAAGAGTGACGATTATTTACGAGGACGCGGAAATTATTGCTCGACTCACCCAACGTTCTTACTCACCCACGCGCGAATGTATCTTCGGTTAAGATGCGTTTATTTTCCGGTCTTTTAATAATCATTACCACTCTACTCTTCTCACGGTAAAAATTTGTCGACCATATTGCACCGTGGAGGACCACTTTTAATTTCGGATACAGTAATTATTCTAGAGCATTGTAATTATAATTAGAGCACGCAGTATTATTTTTTTCTTCTGAGTGAGTTGCAATACAAATCACCGTCCTTATTTTTTAGACATGTGAGTGGAAAGAGTAATCTCTATCAATACGACACGTACTATCACAGTTTCTGCTAATTAAATAATTACTCATCGTGCGCGCCCAAAACGGCAAGTGCACTCGGAAAATAATAGTCTCTCTCGATCGACGCACTTTAGATTTAAATTTTCCACTCGCTTCCGCCGCATTCGTTTCGTACTCGGCCGCGTGAAAAATTCATTCCGACCGCGCTAGTCCGGAGTAGCGCACCAGCCTGGCGCGTGAATTTTTTTCCTCCCCAAATTACCATTCGATTCGAATCCCGCGCGGATACTTCGATCAACAATTCGTTTATATTCCGATTGCGTCGAATCTACGTTGTCTCTGTTCTCTCACCACTTCTATTCTCCTCCTCCAATCAGTGGTGGCACTTTTCGCACGGGGTTGATAGAGCGAACTTTAAGGGGGGACACACGTTTGGAGGTCTCAAAGAAAGGCATCTTTCATGAACTTCTTTCGGAGCCAAGAGACAAACTACAACAATGAGGCTTTTTGCATAATAAAGTACACCTTTTATACTTCTGATTGAAATTTTATTGGAAAGATATAGTTGCAAAATGCCTCCTCTTTACCGTCGTGAAGTCAACCCCGTACGATATGCGTGATTCCGCGGTAACAATGATTTCTCCTTGCTCGTTCATCTGACGCGCAAACATCGAACATCATCTTAAAGAAGAGTGTTTTTTATTGTCGTTGATGGATCTGATTTTTAAAATTCCAATTCTTTCTATTTCTTTTTTTAACAAAGAAAAATGAAATTCCGAGCGAAAATCGACCCTCAACTTTGAAGATCCGCCATTTTGTTTAAAATTCGAATTTAAAATCCATTTGGAATCGTATATCTTTGCATACATTAACTACAGTTATGCACTACATCATAGAATATTGTATAGATACATATGTAATAATACAATAATACATATTAGTATAGTTAAATACTAAAAACAATATAATTATATTAGTACATTACCGAATCATTATTTTTGCACATTAACATTTTTTATGACATTTTCGTTGATTTTTTTGGGTCTGACCATTACCGCGACCATGGTCATAACCATGGAATTTTTTCTCCGGCATTTGATATCAAAGATCATCCTAACATTTTCTATAACATTTTCTTTGATTTTTTTTTTTTTTTTTTTTGGTCTGACCATGACCCTAACTCTAAGTCTAAAAAAAATCAAAGAAAATGTTATAGAAAATATTAAGACGATCTTCGATATTAAATGGCGAAAAAAAATTCATGAAAAATGCCTTTTTTCGGGAGCTCCAAACGCATGTGCCCCCTTAAAATTCGCACTCGCCTGAAATTTGCATCTTCTCTTCCTTCGGAGGTTGCGTCGAAGTTGAGAACTCGCTCGCAATTTTCTCCTTTCGTCTTACAGCAGCCCGGGGAGAGGCAAGCGAGCGCACCAACGACGACGGGCATTTCATTCTACGTTAAATAAAAGCGCCCCTTGCAATTTAAAAGTTTCTCGCGAGCAGCTCTCCTCTCCCACTTCTCCGATTTCTCTACAGTTTTCCTACTCTCTCTCTCTCCTCTCTTCTCCTATCGTTCGTCACCACTCCGCTCTCGAAGTCTCGCACCAACACACGGAACAACGAACGGCTCTCGCATTAACGACATTGTGACGAATCGCATTCATCCTTTAAGATCCTGCGAAACTTTCCTGCCAAGTGCTCTCTCGAAGAGTCCGCCGAGTCTCGTTGAAGGAGGGCCAAGGATATTGTCGCGGCGGAGCGTGAGAAGGGCGCACAATGGGGTTCAAGGGTTTCAAAAGGGACCTGGTAGAAATTAGCGAACACTATCGCAGAGGGATGACTTTTAAGGGCCCGGATACTGAGATAGCTCCTTCCAAATCCCCGGTTACCCTCGATCGAATTAAGAGGGCGAGCTTTGCTCGTGGATAACGAGAGGAGTATCACGGAAAAAATTCGTCGCACAATTCAATTTTGCAAACGACACAAAAGTCTCCGCAGTTCTGGGACATGCTCAGCCTCATTTGGAGGCTCGAACATATCCTTGTCGTCGTCTTTCTTTCTCATAAATCTCTAAGTAAAGAAGCCCCAAAAGATATCCCTTTAAAATCCTCGCACAATGTCGAAAGCGCATTCAAGAGGAGCTTAATTAAATTTCCATTGCTCCCTGAGCAAATGTGCTCGACGAATTATTAAAATTTTCACAAGCGGCACAAAGAACGTCGCTGTCCTATTCTCCGATTATTACGTGCTACCAGAAACACTATCCAAGATTTTAGTGAAATTTACCGCTCATCGCTCGGATGCGCTGATTAAAACTAAATTGCGGGACGCGCCCCGTAACATCGACAATTCTCTTCCCAAAACCTCGACTATCACAAATGTGGTTACATGCACGCGAGGCGGGAAATTTAAACGTCCCCACACGGATTTATCTCTCTCCCCGTTACGTTGTTACTCCGGCCGAGCGGTGTGAGGGATCGAAAACGCGTGGAGCGTCCGCGCGACTAATAATAATTGGCCGTAAACCACGAAAACCGTAGTACGGTTTACCAGGATGGACGAAGGGGTGGGATTGGAGCGGTGATCGGGCCGAGAGGTCGAGCGCGAGTAAACGCATCGATAAAATGATTTTGCGGAGGGCCGAATGAGAAGCAGGAGGTGGTGAAGGAGGTGGAGTGCTTGTTCGTTGGCCACGGTGGTGGAACGTTACCGCGCGATGCTCTCGTTAACGCCTAACCGGCACCCTCTCTCACTCAAGGGATGACGAGGAGTGACGATCGAGAGGGACGAAAGGACGAGGAGAACTGGAGGGGAAGCGAGGAGGTTAAGGAGAGAGAAAGAGGAGGGAGAACGCGATGGTACCGACGATCTAACCCCCGTGTCAGTCCCGAGCAGCACTCGTGGCTCGACAAATACGATTACCCACCCCCACGAGCCTCTCTCTCTCTCTCTCTTTCTCTCTTGGCCTCACCGTTCCAAGCCCAAACCCCGAGTACTCGTGCAGGATATACAAACTTGCCCCAGATATCGCCTTCACTCTGGCTCATCGTGCCGCTTTCCAAACCCTTCTACTCTCTCTCTCTCTCTCTTTTCCGTTTCTCTTCCACTTCTTAAGAACCCACGAGGGTGGTGTGCATCGAGTTCCTTCCTTCCTCGTTCTTCTTTCATTCGTACCACGTCGGGAGTGTCTCTTTTGGTTTCTTTTCTTCCAGCCTTTTTTCATAAATCTGCTTCAATCGTTGGTGAATTATTCGCGAAAGCTTCTGTGCCTTTTTCTAATCGTCTTTTTGCATCATGCACCGTGGTACTGATTGATTTTGTTCACACACGGGTACTCCGTACTGTGTATGAAAGAATGGAGAGCGAGATTTTTAAGAGAGGTAAGATTGTTTCATTTGGTTGTTTCGAGGGTGGAATTTTGGAAGATTGTTTTCTTAGAGCGCGAAGTACGTGGATTCGCGTGTCAATTGATATTCTCAGACACGATTCGGGGCCTACCCTACGTTCACGTGGGAAGTAATCCGTGGAATTTGGCACGCATCCGAGATTCTCCGGGATCGTTCGAGCCGCTAATGGACGACGAATGGCTCGTGTGTGCAGGCTGTAAATTTGCTCGTTAACGGAGGACGAGAGAGGCCACGTGGATCTTCCTCGTGTAACGGCCGTGAATTTGCTCGTAGGACGAGAAAGGCTCGCAAGGACGCGACAAGGGCCAAGGTACAAATCATCGAGGGAATACCGGTTGCTCGCCGATTCCCTTTTCACCCATCCCACTTGCTCAATTACATCGCTCCGCGACACGGTGGGGGCAAAGCGCGATCGGAAAGTAATTCTCCATATCGATTCACCGGAATCGATTGCACGTTCGGTAAACGAGGTGGACGTGGCTCGTGGAAGGTGGTCGAACCACCAGTACTCCTGGTAATCGAGTTTCGTCCCTCTGGAAATTCATTCTCTGTGAAGGTATCGGAGGTCAGGAGGAAAGGACCTCTGGATAAATTCGTCGCCCCATTGGATCTCGATGAATATCGATGCGAGAATTTTATCCGAATCATCCGCGAGAAAGGATGCTTCCCACGTGAAGTAATCTTCGGGAAGAACCTGGAACGGATGAGTCTTGCCGATTCTCGATCGGTGTTAGGTTCTCTGAGATGCATCGTTCGCCTGGATCCTGATCTAAAAATTCCAGATGTCTCGTTCATGTTCGATATTCTAATATCCAGCCGCCTCTCTTTATCTTGTAGAGCATTTCGAATTCTACGAATGATCGGCTCGAACGTTGGTGGTGATTGGGAGAAAGTACACACTCGGTTAGGAAAGAGGACAAGTGCAGGTGGCCTCTCCTCGAGCTGTTGTTTTTTGTTAGTCGAACAAAAAATTAAATAGGTACTATAGGGCTAACTGCTTCCGTTTATGAGATATTTAGTAAAAAAAGGTAACAGGTCCTTAGTTAAGCTAACCTAACCTAATCTATCTTTTTGTTTGTAACTTTTTTCGCTAAATATCTTATAAACGGAAGCAGTTAGCCCTATAGTACCTAATAATGTTTTGTTCAGCATAAAAAATATTACCAGAAACTGTAGACAAATTAAGGAGCCTAAGTTATCGTAATCTCCCCTCGCTTGTATTTCAAAATTAGCATTCACGCGTGTAAATCTTTTTTGCTAACTATATATTGGGTTATCCGGAAACTTCGTGCCGATTTCGAAGGTTATTGAAACGCAGCACATTTAAACCTTGGTGCGCATTTATCGAATGAGACAGGTGTCATTCTGTTCCACAACCTTTCTCCATCTCTCCGACAACTTGAAAATTCCGTCCTTCCAGAACCACTCAGGTTTTTCGGCGAAAAACTTTTCGAAATGATTTCAAAAAATCGCCACGAACTTTCCGGACAATCGAATAGTTTTAGATAAACACGATCACCAGAAGGTATCTTGCAAACTGGAGAAAATACTTTCTGATTTAGTAAATATGCAAATTCAGAAAAAAATATCTAAAAATTCAAAGAACAAAGCTAAAATAATGTATGGAAGTGATTTCAAAAAAACGCCACGAACTTTCCGGACAACCCAATAGCAAAATGCTACATATTTTTTATGTCGAACAAGAAATTATATAGCTACTATAGAACTAACTGCTTCCGTTTATGAGATATCCTGCCGCCTCTCTTCATCCTGTCGAGCATTTCGAATTCTCCGAATGATCTGCTCGAACGTTGGTGGTGATTGCGAGAAAGCACACACTCGGTTAGAGAAGAGGAGAAGTGCAGGTGGCCTCTCCCCGAGCTGCCTGCGGCTTGGCGGCTCTAGCACGGCACCCAGGCCGATCCATGCTCGTTTATAACGAGCTATGACGCGCTCTTCGATCCAGAAGCGAATTAAAAGGGGACTCGAGAGCTAGGCGCATACTCGGTCTACCAGCCACTCCACGGCCCAGCGAATAAGCGGAACATTCTGGGAGGCCTAGAGCCACCTAGGCTCGGGATAGCTTCCATTGGGAACTATGTGAGCGAAGAGAAATCGTAGGCAGCCGAATCTGTGATCCACGGACCACCAGGTATGGACGGAGCATCGAACTGGCTGGACGAATTTTGGGGTTGCTGGCTAACAGGGGTGGTGCGATGAATGAGGTCGACGAAAGGCTTGGCTGGTCGAAATCCTCGCGAAGTGAAGGGTTCTCGTGTACCATCGTACCCCTGGTCGTATGCTCCGGGCGAGTAAGGCTCGCGAGGAATTGACGAACGACTGTGACGCACTCGATCGCTCGAGAATACGCTTGGATTTTTCATTTCGATTTGCACGATATAACGCCCGGAAGAATAACCGCAAAGATTTTGAGAAGCTGAACAATTTTCGTGTAAGCTCGAAACTTCGACACGTTGTCACTTCAGAGTATCGAATTTTCGGGGACACTTACGTTTGGAGCTCATAAAAATAGGCATTTTTCATGAATCTTTTTCGGAGCCAAGAGACAAACTGTATAACACCTTTTTGCATAATAAAGTACGCCTTTTATACTTCTTATTGAGATTTTATCGGAAGATATAGTTGCGAAATGCCTCTTCTTTACCGTCGTGAAGTACTATATGCGTGATTCCGCGGTAACAATGATTTCTCCTTGCTCGTCCATTTGAAGCGCACACATCAAACATGATCTTAAAGAAGAGTTCTTCAAAGTTGAGGGTCGATTTTCGAATTTCGAATTTCGAATTTTCTCCGGCATTTAATATCGAAGATCGTCCTAACATTTTCTATAACATTTTTTTTTTTATGGTAACCCATGGTCATGGTCATGGTCATGGTCAGACCAAAAAGAAAAAGAAAAAAATCAAAGAAAATGTTATAGAAAATGTTAATGTGCAAAAATAATGCTTCCATAATGTACTAATATAATTATATTATTATTAGTATTTAACTATATTATTATATTATTATATGTATATGTATCTATACAATGTTCTATAATGTAGCGCATAACTGTAGTTAATGTATGCAAAAATATATGATTCCAAATGGATTTTAAATTTGAATTTTAAACAAAATGGCGCAACTTTTTCAAAGTTGGGGGTCGATTTTCGCTCGGTATTTCATTTTTCTTTTTTTAAAAAAGAATAGAAAGAACTGGAATTTTAAAAATCAGATCCGTCAACGACAATAAAAAGCACGCTTCTTTAAGACGATGTGCTTCAGATGAACGAGCAAGGAGAAATCATTGTTACCGCAGAAACACGCATATCGTACGGGGCTGACTTCACGACGGTAAAGAGTAGATATTTTGCAACTATATCTTTCCAGTAAAATTTTAATCCGAAGTATAAAAGGTGTACTTTATTATGCAAAAAGCCCCATTGTTATGGCGTGTCTCTTGGCTCCGAAAAAAATTCATGAAAAATGTCTTTTTTTGGGAGCTCCAAACGTATGTACCCCCTTAATACGATTTTGTACAGTTTACGGGTCCGATGGAATTATTCGTATACCAATCTTTCGGATTAACAGTCCAAATTTTATCAAGTGACATGAGTTTCTAAAGAGCTCCCAAAGAAAGAAACGAAGGATCACCAATCGAAGGATCATCGAATAGCACCACGACGAAGGTGCGCCGAAATAATTTATCAAAACAGCCACGTCCACCTCTACTCTCGTTATCGAAGGCTTGACTTTAAATATCGTGGAGCCTCATCGGTTATAAATAATAGAGAAATATCAATCGAAAGGACCGCAGGCGACCCACGCTCCCTTCCTCTTTCGATTATATCCTGAAACTTTTCTGCCAACCGACCGAACCGTCTCTCGTCCTCGTCTCTCCGTTCTCTGGCCACCGGATGAATTCGTTTGATATGCATATCGTCAACCGGGACGATGGATAGGAGGGGTTGGTAGGTAAAGGCGGGTGGAACTGGATGGATAGTGATAGAAATAGATGGATAGACAGAGGTGAGAGAAGAGGAGCGGAGATGGATGACGTGCTCTCTAGGCGGGTGACGTTTTAATTTGGTATCGATTAGAGAGCCCGCCAGCTCGGCCGCCTGAAGATTACAAGCGTCCCGTGTATATCGCGTGGGCCAATAGTTTCATCGACATCCGCCACGGATAATATAGTGGCGGAGGCTTAAAGCTTTACGCTGGCCGTGGGGATAAACGGGTGACAAAGCATGTTTCTCGAACGATGAGTACCGTGTAACCGGGTAATTAAGGTCACAGGTGATCGGACGATCGACAGCCACCGGAAAAGACTCTCAGAACCTGGTCCTTTGAGTTTGTCGCGCTTCCGGTAAACGCAGCTTCTCATGGACGAGAAGGAAGAGCTTGAGAAGTGGAAAGTTTGCTTTCAATCTGTTTTTTTTTTTCTCGTTTACCACTAGAACTACCGACCGGATGCACCAATTTTTTTTAGAAGAATTTCTATTTAACGTTAGAATTACCAATTTTTTTCTCATATGCAAATTTGTTGTCCAGTCGTTTTGATAGACTTGGTAGTTCTAGTGTTAAAAAGATGCAAACATATGCATAGACATTATCGAGATTGTTAATTTGGAAAAGTAGAATCGTATGTGACAGAGAAGTTTGCGACGTGGAAACTTTGTTCTCAATCTTTTTTTTTTCCGTTTACCACTAGAAGTACCGACCGGATGCATCAATCTTTCACAAGAATTGCTCTTTAATATTAAAACTATCAATTTTTTTATTTATATAAAAACTTATTTTGTTCACCACTCCTTTTAATAAACTTGATAGTTCTAGTATTAAACTAGTGGTGGTTAGTGGTCGGCACGATCTCCGGGTATATGTATGTGATAGAGAAGCAAGATCTAGAATTCGTTCATACGCAGTGGAAGGGTTCGATGTGCTCAACTGGTTTAAAAATATCACCTCGTCGAATCGGCAAACGGAAATGCGACGAGGTGTCGGGAGTAAGACGAACGAGCGTCGCGACGCCCGACCATTTATTAGCCGTCCTCGCATAATTGAAGTTTCAACGCGATCCTTCGGCAACGAAGGGACGGAGGAAGGCGCGCGGGTTGCGGCAGAGTGGAAGCCGCGCGATGTTTCGCATCGGGGCGCAAGTAACATGGGAAATGACACGATCATTTCATTATCGTGCCGGTTAAGCCATCTCCCGTGGAATTTTGCGAATCTCCATCCCCTCCTCGGCCATTATTCACCACGGATAATCCTCATCAATCTCTATTCCTCCAACAAAACGAGCATCGGCCGGAAAGGTTCGCCCCTTTCGATTTGCCTCTCGCCTGCCTCTAAGCACTCGACTAAGTTCTCCCAAAGACGCATTTACGAGACGAGTTTCCTCTGAACTGGCCTCGAACGACGAGAGGCGCGTCGAGTCGCGAAAAAGTCGAGAAGTGGGGAGAGTCCAACTTGAAATTTGCCTCTCGAAGAAGGAGAAGGAAGAAGTAGCACTAGCGCGTGCTGAGAATTCTTCGTCTACTTCGAAGATTTTTCTCATTTCGTATATTACCCTCTTTCTCGAACGCGAGCGGAGGAGATTCAAGGACTACTCTCTCGGCGATCAAAGGGAGGATTTCTTCGTGGACCTCTCTAGGTGAAACTTTCAAGAAGCATCGTTCTGAAATTAATTCTAAGCGTGATTCGAGATTGTAATTGCCGGCTCGTTCTCAAACGATTTAATATTTGCGCGTATAAACAAAAGCCGGTAAGACTTCCGTGTCCGACCCTCGTTCGATTTTAATCAAATTTTACCGGTACGTAGCACTTACTAAATGCAGTCGAACGTCATAAGTGGGAATTTAACACTATTCCTGCGGACTGGTCAAATGAATTTTAGTCTCTTTTTTTGCGTGAAAATCTAAAAAATTAAACGTAATTAAAAATTCAATGTCTCGCAAAGCACGCATTTCCTAAAATTCGCACTTATGGCGTTCGACCAGATTTATTAAATGCTACTTATCTGTAAAATTTTATTAAGAACGGACAATGGTCGGATGCGGGAGTTCGGCCCAAAAGCCAAGTTACATTTGGTTATGAGAGAGTTCGAAGGGACTAGTAGAAATGTGAGATAGAATGCCGAATGGTAACGCTCGCTCAGAGCTTCCGGGGGTCAAAGGTCAACGCGCGAGCGCACACGCCCACACCTGCACCCTTCTATCGGTAAATCGTCGAGGGCCACCATCGACACTGTTTACGGCGTCGACTTTTACCGGTGCGACTGATATTCAGTTGCTCTTTGTTTACCCGACGCCACCATCCTCCTCCCCTTCCGCTTCATCCTCCTTCTCTTCCAATAACCGTGGGATCGTTCGTGCAGGGCATCGATCGACCACCGGATCGTTCACGCGGGTTCACCTACAATCGCGAATTCGAGAGAGTAACGAACGTGAAAAGAGATAGAGAACAAGTGAAAGAAAGAGATGATTGTTTGCAACGTTTATCTCGTGAGGGTCGAGATGATGACTTTTTGTCTGGGAGAGAATGCGAGGGCCTAAAAACGAACGAATCGAACGAATAGAATGACTGGTTGACGCTTTGATTGACCTGATGGTCATATGAGACCGACCACGGTTTTTTCTGTGATCACCGATGACCTCCAGAAAAATCATTAAACAAAATTGTTATACTAATTGCAATTTACAGCACGTTAAAAGACCATATGTTAACACTTTGACTGCCATAATGGTCATATGAGACCGGCCACAGTTTTTTCTGTGATCACCGATGACCTCCAGAGAAATCTTTAAAAAAATTATTGTACTAATTGCAATTTACAGCCCTTTAAAGGATCATATATTAACAAGAAAAACCATAAAAAATGCAAAGTATAGCGCCATGCGCTATCCATAAAAAATCAGCGTGGCAGTCAAAGGGTTAATAAATATAGAAAAAGGACGCGTGATTCCGCGGTAACAATAATTTCTCCTTGCTTGTTCATCTGAAGCGCAAACATCAAACATGATCTTAAAGAATAGTCTTTTTTATTGTCGTTGATGGATCCGAATTTTAGGGTCATGGTCAGGGTCATGGTAAAAAAAAAAAAATCAAAGAAAATGTTATAAAAAATGTTAATGTGCAAAAATAATGATTCCATAACGTACTAATATAATTACATTATTATTAGTATCTAATTATTATAATTATAGTATTTAACTATATTATTATATATGTATTATTATATTATTGCATATGTATCTATACAGTGTTCTATATGTAGCGCATAACTGTAGTTAATATATGCAAAAATATATGATTCCAAATGGATTTTAAATTCGAATTTTAAACAAAATGGTGGATCTTTAAAGTTGAGGGTCGATTTTCTGTGATCGCCGATACCCTCCGGAAAAATCATTA
The DNA here is from genome assembly GCA_944319695.1 of Tiphia femorata. NCBI lineage: Eukaryota > Metazoa > Arthropoda > Insecta > Hymenoptera > Tiphiidae > Tiphia > Tiphia femorata. The sequence goes on from OX090899.1 coordinate 9,786,858, forward strand.
AAAAATTATTGTACTAATTGCAATTTACAGCACTTTAAAAGATCATATATTAACAAAAAAAGCATAAAAAAAATCCAAAGTATAGCGCCATGCGATATCCATTAGAAATCAGCGTGGCAGTCAAAGGGTTAATAAATATAGAAAAAGACGGCACGATTTACGATATTCAAGGGTTCGTTGTTCAAGCTTCACGAATATTTTGCGCTCCGCTTAAATAAGCTTCACAATTTTCCATTAAATAAACAGACCCGTTGCTCGTGCCAATGTAATTTACTTTTCCTTCGCCCTTACTTCTCGACGAACCGAGTCTCTCCACAAGAGGATCATTCTGAGCGGAAAACCAATCTGTGCTTTTGACTGGCTCGCATAGCTTCGCCAGCTCGGGAGGAAGCAGAGGGGAATATACGTGGAATTATTAGCTTTGTCGCCGAGAATCATAGGATGCACGCTTCACACCTTTGAAAGTCTGCGAAGGCGCATTCTCAGCTTCTCCTCTCCTCTTCCTCCTCCTCCAACCTCTTGGCATCCTCCTTGGTGACACGTAGTGCCACCACGAGGAAAACGCATTTTCTCCAAGGGCATCAACCATGCGCGCGACAACTCGACACCCACGCCTTGCCAATTTCATATTCCTGCGCGCGCGTGCGCGTAGATTCCATCTGTCTCGTTCGCGCTTGCTGAACGGAAAGGTGCTATTTCTTTGAAAAGCAAAGGACTTTCCTCTACCCTCTCCACCCTCTTCCTCTTCCTTTTTATCTCTCTCTTTTTAGTGGAGAAACCACCGTGGAATTCTTTATTTTCTATGACAATGATACCCTTTTTCCTTCCACCTTCACCTCCTTCTCCCGATTCTCTTCCTTTCTTTTGCATTCTCTTGATCCTTACCAGGCTCGTCGTTTCTATCGATGCGAGTCTTGGAGGACACGGTGTAAAAGGAGAAAAGGAGAGGATCTATTGTTGATTTTATCGGGTGCTCTACTGAACGGACCAGAGTGTATCTTATTGTTAAAGTGGATGTCCGAGGGAGCACTGAGTCGTACTACTGTAAGACGGAGGAACTGTAAGTAGTTACATCCTCGTACGGCACGGCCCCACTCTGCTTTCTCTCACGACGTAATGCTCTTAATGGGCGCCAACTGGAAAGTTGGGTGGACACTTGATGCTTTCAATATCGTGAGTCACGTAAATAGAGCATACAGTTTTCAATGAGAATTTGCACTCATGACACTAAACATTTTTTTGGCGCCACATTTAAAAATTATTAACACTATTTCTACCAAAGGTGTCCAAAGACACCTTCTCGAATTGTGTTTGAAATTTATTTTCCAAGTTGAATCATATTTCCTCAATCACTTCTTTCACTATTCGTATATTAGTTGTTAAATTAATTTAGAGATGTCATTTTCCTGCAGCTCATCCTGGACACAAAAAGACGCCTCTTGGTCGAAATAGGTATACATATACAAAATACTGGTAGAAATAGTGTTAAATGTTCGAAATTTTCGCAAGTTGAAATAAGATTCCTAAGATGGCGCGTAATAGGAAGAATTATGATTTCCGATTGATGGAAAATAAAAAATGGAAAGTGTGAAAATATTTGCTGAGCAAGCAACGTAGATTTGAATGAGGGACCGATTCATGTGAAGTAATAAAAAATCTTAGAGAATTGACAAATCTTCAGAATCCATTTGCAAGACTGCAAAAGTGAGGAGGGTCCTATTATTTCGGGATTAAATTAAAGAAAGCTTCCTCTACCAGTGAGATCTCCTCTCTGGCTTCACCCTCGAGTAAAATCTAAAATCCGAGGAGAGCGAAAGGGCGGCTTGATTTATCGCCTCGCGATAGTTGCTCCTGTCCCTTTTGGAGAATACCAGGCGTCTTCTCGTCAGTGGAAACGAAGTGTGCCGGGGTGCGGTAAATTAATCCGGTAATTTGCCACGTCCCTGCGGGATTACGCACCGAAGTTTAGTGAGTCAAGGGTCGCGTACATCGTTGCTTCGTCTTAGGACCGAAACGAGGTAGTCCCTTTTAGGCGGACTGGAACGAGCATTCTCATCTCGCGTTGCATCGTAAGCAAGAATAGGCTTGAGTTTCGGAAGGGCGCTTAATTGCGAGATACACTTTGTGGGACAACTCGAGTGTACCTTTACTCCACCACGAGGATACCGGAACGAACTTCCACGCACATTCCAACGAACTTCCAGTTGCAGAGGATCAGTCGTGCCGTTGTATGCTCTGACCTGCTAACCTTGGAAGTGGACCATTTGTAGTTTAAGATGTTTGCTTGGGTTTACAGGCTCTCGCAACTGGGACAGTAGCTCGAAGGCACACGTAGCAGGTGTCATTTACAAACACCCTCCTTGCAAAACGAGTTACGAAATTCATAAGATATTCCGGAGTAACGGAAGATTCTCTGCGAGAAGTTTCTCTTCCAAGGGTAGTTTCCAAAGAAGATTTTCCAAGATCGTGTTCGAGGAAAGGCGATTTTTGAAATGAAATCGAAGTGAAGAATCGAGCCGGAGAAAACTCGTTGGAAGGATTTGAAAGTTTCTTTTTGAGAAATATCGTGTTACCTTTATCTCGAGCCACAGTGGCGACCTACCAAGTTCTAATAATACAGAAAGCTACAAGGACACCTATCAATTTCCATTCGCAACAGTCTTCGGTTTCTTAGCCACTCCAGGAGAGTTCGACGATATTTCTACAAATTACCACGCGCTCTGGTCCCTCGTCCCACTCAAAATCCAATACGTAGCAATTGTTAATTAGGATAAGCGGTAATATAACACGCTTGCAGGGACATTGACGGTGTGTGCTCATCGGAAAATCGAATTACCCGAACGCATCATCCCCTCATCTCTCCACGAGCGCCATCATCGACATCATAAGCGCGAATCGCCATATCGGCATGCTACATGCTTCAACGGCTCGTAGCTTCTACCGTCGACGAGTAAATTAATTTTGTTAACACTCGCCAATCCACGACCAACCATTGGTTACTCATCGGCTTTTATCGGTGCAATCGCTCACGACCGTTAAGCACGGATGATCGGTTTACAAATGGACGAGGATTTCGTATTTTGGCATATGCATTTTCACATTACATTGTCCGGTATTTATAAAACGAAATGAAAATATACAGGGTTTTCGGTAATTGGTGGCACAACCGAAAAGGATTCTACATGAAAAAATAAGTAAAAGATATAGAATGAAATTTGTTCATACGAGGCTTTGTTCTCGAGAAAATCGACTTTGAATATTCGTTTGTAATAATAAATTTTGTGATTACTTCAACATCTTATTTCATTACGTGTTCCTAATTTTCCCTTACGATAAAAGCAAACTTAAACGGCGATAATATCCATCGAGGCGATGATCTACCGTGAGATTCGTTGTAACGAGATATGATCAAATGCACGCGTACCCGATGAATATTCAAAGTCGATTTTCTCGAAAACAAAGCCTCGTATGAAAAAATTTGATTCTGTATGCTTTATTTATTTTTTCTGTGTAGAATTATCCCCTTTTCGGTTGTACCGAACACCCTGTATAAATGTGGAAAGAGGATTATTTCGTTGCCTGGATTATCGTTTAATTACCGCACGAGGAAATTTGAATTTCGCGCGCACCCATCCAATGCCTCTTCACCAACGTCGAATCGTGTAATCGAGTCTGAAGCTAAACCCATCTGCGATCGCAAACAGGGCGTCTCTCACGTCGATTTTCTCGGATCAGAGCGATTTCACTGGTAATTGTCAAAGGGCTCCCGCGAGCTATGGAGTCCCATGAATATCAGGAGGACACTCCTATGACTGCGCTCAATTCCTCGCGATACCGAGAGGAGACAAACCAGGGCAAAGCCCTCAATCAGTTGGGATTCTGGCGTGTGGATAGATCCTGAGACCTTTCAACCTCCGGGCGATGAGCATCGATATTGCATTAACGCGGAAAAGCCCTCGAGAATAATCTTGATTTGGTCCCTTGGCTCACTCATCATCTTTCCAGGACACGATTAATCTCACCGAGCTGGCAAAATCATCTCTAGCCCATTCTTCCACGAGGAAAGTTTTAGCTGACTTTCGGAGGCTGATGAGGATTCTGGGTTAATGAGTTTTTCTACGGAATTACTAGACTCCTGTGAATATTCTTGGACAAATGATTCCTTCGATAGATAAAATGATAGGGACTCTCACGTGTAAATAGGGTGCAAGATTCAAGTGGCGAAGATCGTGCAATTATTGGGTTGGCAACTAAGTGATTGTGGATTTTAACTCTTTTTGTGTCCAGGATGAGCTGTAGAAAAATGATACCCCTAAATTAATTTAACAACTAATTTACGAATAGTGAAAGAAGTGATTGAGGAAAGATGATTCAACTTGGAAAATAAATTTCAAATACAATTTGAGAAGGTGTCTTTTGACATCTTTGGTAGAAATAGTGTTAAACATAGCCAAGCTTTTTTAATTTTTTTTACAATGCACGTATGCGATACACTGAGCTTCTCTGCAATATCACGTGTTGTGCTATGACTATCTGAATCGATAATGGCCTTGATATGGATCTCGTCGACTTCAACTGGACGGTACAGATCGTTGAGCATTTTTCAGAGAAAAATCACCAGAACGAAATCTGGCAAACCAAATTTTTATACTGCCTTGCTTTCAAGGTTTCGTTCCCATATACGGTACATAACTTCTTTTGTGCTTGCGATGCGTTCTTGCCTTTTCGGAAATAATACAATAAAATATGTCTAAAGAGCACCGTTTTGTTCTTCCATCTTTAAATTGGGATAGAAACGAAACTAAAGAACTAATCGATATAGTTTTTTTACTAAATTAATGGTAGAAGTCCAAACAATGAGAAAAAAAATATATGTTAGGTGCTTTGAACACGTTAACGAAACAAAAGAAAGTGTAGATGCTATCTGTGGACAAAATGCGCAATCACTTAGTTGCCAACCCAATAGTTCCAAGACTGTTAATTCTAGATGCAGTCCTAACTTAAGGTTTAGAGTGCTTTCAGGTCGGTCCGAGAACGAGGTCCCTGCAAACTTTTGTTTCCCTCTCATCACCTTTCCACGTGCTTTCTCAGTGCTTCACTCTCTCCAGCCTGCTGCTCTCTCCCGCGCGGCGCGCTAGTTGTTGGATTTTGACTTCAGAGCAATTTGCCGAGATTAACGGCCGCGCCTGCGGAGTTAATCCCATAATCGGGAAAGAGGCGCGCGCGCGCGCTTTCTCGTCGGGGGCGGAAATTTCCGCGGAAGCCTGGCCAGGCGCGGAAGAGGAAGGAGGTCAGGCTGGAGGGCTCCATTATCGGTGGCAAACTATTTAAGCATTAAGTTAAAGGTCCATCGCTCGTGTTGTTCGAGGATCGATCTTACTTGCACTCTTTACATTCGAATGATCAAAATTTCGACAAGCAAGTACAATGTGTCAGAACTAAGGTCAATGTCCCTATTTCTGGTCATTTAAAACAAATGATACTAAAAAGAGTAGTTTAAATTATTATTTTAAGTAACAATTAGCGAATAAATTGGTCGCTTATTACGTCAGGAGTCGTACTACATATAAAATTGAAAAAGTATCATTTTAAAGACTTTTATTATGAATAATTGTTAATTAAATGCAATGCAAGAAATAAACGTATATCTACTCACACGTGTTCCTATTTCTGCGCGTACAAGTGTAACAGATTCAGTTTCGGTTTATCGATATTAATAAGGTCGATGTCCCTATTTCAACTGATTTAAGAGTACAACGACTGCTCGGATTATGAGATTTATTTTTAACAACGAGCTCTTACCTAGCGAGCAACGAGCCTATGCAACTTATGCCGGAATATCTAAATAATTAATTATTAATCTTTCTGTAATTTATTTTATCAATCGAATATCAATGTTAACAAGAATAGTTCATAGTGAGTAGAAATCAGGACTTGAGTAGAAACTGGGACATTGACCTTGTTCCTCGATTTAACCCAAAGGTAAATTTTCATGAATCCGTTCTCTTTTGTCTTTGACTCTTTCTGTAATGTTTATTCTTGAGTAAAAAAAAATAACTTTTTCTTTACACTTCCTTCTCTCGTCCAACAACGACGCGGAGTATGATTCTGGAAATTTCTCCAACCACCCACGGTAGTATTACCAAGCGTAAACTTTGATATTCAACGAACGAGCGCGGCATTCCGACGCCAGGAAAAAGCTCCAAGCACGCATTTGCGTTAACGCGTTAAACGAGTTCTTCTACATTCCACGCGATCGATCCTCATTCGCATTTTCCACGTCTGCCTCTCGCCGATTGAAAGTTTGCAAGCACAGGTGCCCACCGCTTGGATTCTTCGTCGAAGTATTCCACGTTACATCCCTATTTTCACATTTCTCTCCCGACATCTACACGGATTTCCGTGTATTTCTCAGAGCGTGTATTTTCCACGTCAAACTCACGCGTGTAACCTCAGACGTACGAAGCAACGTGCATCCATTTACCTTTCTACACCCATCATCGGCCAGGTTCCACGAAACATTTTCGTTCCTCCTCCATTCTCGTAATTGCCCGAGGCGCGATAAAAAAAAAAGCGTTTCGCGGAAGCCATACCAGTAAATGCCGTCGTCAACTCTTACAAGTTTAGATACTGAGATACGAGAGTAAACGTTGGTTTACATCAACCAACCAGTGAAACCACGAAAAATGCCAGAAGAATCCCTTCCGTAGCAAAAATTGCCAACTTAAAAATTGCAGACCCTGCGAGTTAAATCCTCCCTTAATCCGCATTAGCATCCCTCTTAGCCGTTCCTCAGAATTTATCCGCTTCGTCCTGCAGTAAATAAAAATCGTAATAAACGAGAATGCTCTCGAGAGAATCTCACGATACCAATGCCCCAGAGAGCTTGTCGGATCACGGTGCAATAGAGGTACCCCGGAGAGCACGATATTTTCTTCGATGCATCGTGCCACACATATCCGTAAATACCAATCCCACGGATGATGGCTTGAATTACAGGAAGGTACAACAATGGCGGAGAGATAAGATAAGGCAAGCTAGAGGAAGGAAGCTCCATTATGAGATCGATCGTCCACCCTCTAACCGACTCCCCTTTTACCTCCTTCTTCCTACTCCAACCACCTCAGTTTCTCCTCATCCTCGCAACAAGTAACTCCGGAGTAATTGGTACAAAAGCGGAAACGGCATACTTCGCGGCTAGATCGTAATCGCTATGGAGGGGCCTTCGTAAAACCCGATCCTCCACCGAGCAACTTTAATCCCTTAACGGTTTAATACGCGAATCTCCCGAGTGCCTGATATCCTCGTTTATTCGCCGACTTTTATTTCATCGTTCGAGCCCGTTAAAGGAGAAACTCGAAACTGGTATTATCGCCAGTTTCGCTCCTTACCGCGTAGTGAGAGACCTGATGGGGTTGGCGCCATGAATCTCGTAAAGGATAAAAAGCTCGAAGAGAGGAAACTTTAGTTTCGTGAGAACGTCTCGAGGTGAGGAGCAATGCTGGGACGACAGGTGGAGTGTAAGGTGGTCGAGAGTCTCCTCTTGCTTGGACTAGAGCTCCCGGTCAGAACCGTGTTTTAAAATACACGGGTACACGTGACACGTGTTTTCGTGCTACACGTTATATCTAACACGGATATCCGTAGATACACGTGTACACGGGTAACTATAAGAAATTTTTATCACAGCATCCTACATCTTGTACCAAATTGTATGTCTTTGCATATATAGACATTTCTTGTATCTCTACGACACTTTTTTTATATTTCTTAGAAAAAAAATTTTCTCATAATTTTTCAAGTGCTCGTGAAATAAATACACGTGTAGTACGTGTATTCTTGTATTACACGCGGGTAGCCGATACACGTGTTTAAAAAAAAAAAGAATTAAATACACGCGTAGTGTACTCGTGTACACGTGTAATAGAGGGCACTAGCTTGGACACACGAAAGGGTAAGAAGGTGCAGGTGGAAGAAGAGAGGTGGAGAGCAATGCACAGTGGGCCAAGAATTTCGAAAAGTGGAAAGAAATCAATCTTTTAACAATTTCTAGACTTAAATAAATTCAAGCCTATTTAGTATTTATGTGAAACTAACATAATGTAAAATATTTCTCTTCTCAGACATATATTGAAGCCGCGAAACATTCACGAAGTTGACGTTTCTAACAAATGCCATCGAATGTCATTGTTTGACGGATACGAATGATATTTTCGTCGAATAAAGCAAGCCACGAAATAGACACAAATAATAATCGCTATTGTATAAATAGATTCTACGATTCCTCCTCTTTCTAATGGTATATAATAAATTATAAATAAATAATTTAATCACTATGTAATAACGCAGCAAAACTTAGTCCGCTTGTACGAAAATGTCGATGCTCCCTTTCAGAACACATCGATTTTTGAAACTGTACTTGTCGTGACTCGTAAATCGGGCTTACTCTATTTTATACCTGATACTTCATACTTTCAAGCCCAGAAAAGATCTTCTGCTTATATCTGCGTTAATGATAACTACAGCAACTTAAATATTGGCAGACGTGTAATGTCTTGAAAGGTTGAAATATCTTTTGTAAAGTGGGACGATTTAAGAAACACGCATACGAACGGTTTTCGCGATGGCGATAGCATAAGTCACTTCCTTTACGGTCGTGCCTAAAAATCGTATTATTAGATACGATTGCGGAGTTAAATTACCGAAATGCAAAGCGTATCGAAACATTGAGAGGATATAAGTTTTCCGAAGAATACTACTACTAAAATGTAAAATGTAAATGATTTTTCTAGAAAACTATATGCTTCAAATATTTCGGTATATTATCCTTTATGAATTTCAATATCTTTCATTTTCAGGACATTACGAGTCTATCAACCAACTCAACGGTCACGGCACGTATATTTTTTTATAACTCGATGTGTTTTGAAAAAATAACATCGACATTTTCATTCGAGTGAACAAAGATTCGACGTGTTATTACGTAGTGATAAAATTATTCATCTTTGTGCCTGTCAGGGCTAACTACGAGAATATTAAAATTGATTATATTCTCCGAGATATACTCCTTCAGGGATAATTTGTTTAAAATTTCATCTTAATCCAACGAAGATTTTCGGAAATACAGATTTTTTTTCCATTTTTTGAGATTTCTGGCCCACTGTGCAATGCTGGGACGACGGGTGGAGTGTAAGGTGGAGATGGTGGTCGAGAGTCTCTCCTGCTTGGACACGAAAGGGCAAGAAGGTGCAGGTGGAAGAAGGGTGGTTGGTGGGTTACTTTAGGGGTGTAGAAATTCAGCACGTGGAGTGTTCGTAGATAAGGCTTTCTCGAGCGCCTGTACAGAGGAGGAGGCGGTCATAATATGAGAAATAGGGCAAGCATGCTCGGATAACGCGTAGCCGGTGTTACTGGCCCTCGAGTACCGGCTATCTCATCGTCTACGTGGCCCCACTCCTTTCCACCTCTCCAACCACCGTCGCATTCTTCCTTCACAGGCAACGTGGTCCGTCGAGCGTGCCACCAGCCTGCCTTTAAAGGCTCCGTACGATGCTCGTCGCACCTGTGCACCGTGTCACCACCTCCGTAAGTCCAGCCAGAGATTACCACCTGGAAGACCGTCTCGGAGTTTTACGAGGATGAGACTCCTAGTGGGTCCGCGTGTACGCACGAGGAAGCACACCGGGTAGGAGGGTAGTTATCTATTGTGCTGTATTATGCGCATTTTCGAGCCAACTCCGAGGAAGCTCTTCGTAATGCGGAGAAATATTGCGGAGAAATTCCGGAGGAGTCGTGAAAGATTTTAGAAAGGGATGGTGAAGAGGAGAAATGCGAGTATACGGGTGAGAGGGGATGGGAAGGGTAGTCGGTGGATGGATTGTCGAAGAAAGAGGTTTTTGCAGTTGTCAGTGTACTTGGAACATGATAGATCTAGAAAGGGTTTGGATGTTATTGGTTTTGACGAATTTACTAGAGACGTAAAGAACCCTGTGTTTATTTTATCGCATCTCTAAAAAGTACGCAAAAAAGTTCCTCGAGAATAACATCGAAGGGCAGTCTGTGTATAGATTGTCGAAGAAACAGATAAGTATTTTAACAGTTTTCGTTTGACAATTGTCACTGTACTTGGAACATGATAAATCCAGGATGGGTTTGGATGTTATTGGTTTTGACGAATTTACTACAGACGTAAAGAGCCCTGTGTTTATTTTATCGCGTTTCTAAAGAGTACGTAAAATAATTCCTCGAGAGTAACATCGAAGGGCAGTCTGTGGATGGATAGTCGAAGAAAGAGGTATTTTAACAGTTTTCGTTTTGCAATTGTCACTGTACTTGGAACATGATAAATCCAGGATGGATTTGGATGTTACCAGTCTCGACGGATTTACTGGAGGAGCAAAGAACCCTGTGTTTATTTTATCGCATCTCTAAAAAGAACGCAAAAAAGTTCCTCGAAAGTAATATCGAAGGGCAGTCTGTGGATGGATAGTCGAAGAAAGAGGTATTTTAACAGTTTTCGTTTTGCAATTGTCACTGTACTTGGAACATGATAGATCCAGGATGGATTTGGATGTTACCAGTCTCGACGGATTTACTCGAGGAGCAAAGAACCCTGTGTTTATTTTATCGCATCTCTAAAAAGTACGCAAAAAAGTTCCTCGAGAGTAACATTGAAGGGCAGTCTGTGTACAGATTGTCGAAGAAACAGATAAGTATTTTAACAGTTTTCGTTTTGCAATTGTCACTGTACTTGGAACATGATAAATCCAGGATGGATTTGGATGTTACCAGTCTCGACGGATTTACTCAAGGAGCAAAGAAGCCTGTGTTTATTTTATCGCATCTCAAAGGAATTGCTCGAGAGTAACCGCGAAGAAATCTTGCAAACGAATAGGCCAAGAATCTGCCGCGGAAAATGCGAAGGTGCGCTGCTCGAGTAGGAATTCAAATGCGACACGTTTCGCTCGTAAAAGCGAACGAGGCGTAATGCCACTCCGCTCGTTCGTCACTCTCTAAGGCGGCGGTGTGGACGACACGTTCTCAGTGTATCAAGCGGAATCACCAGCCGCTCCACTTCGAGAACTCGATTATTGGCTCGTCACGCGAAGAAACGCATGATATCTGCCTCGAACGATCGAGTCGTTTCTTTACGGATACACTACCAATATGCCGAGTAACAAAATTTTCCAACGTACGAGAAGTACCCTTTTGCAGAAGGAACACGCGCGAGGAATACACGGCACAAATGATAAAATCAGTCGAGGGAAAGCTGCGGACTGAATTATTGCCTCGTTACGAGAAGCGAGGAACTCGTTGGATATCTTCTTCCGTTCCATTGTGGAAAGCTTCTATGTCCCCTCGAAGGAATATTCCAAATGTAACGCGCCATCTCGAATGGATACGTTCTCGAGATGTGTCCTTTTTTCGAGGATCCTGAGAGGGAGAGTACCGTGAAAAGGTCCTTTTTAAAGGTCCATCGACCATTTCCTTGGGCCTCGATGATCTTTTACTACCACCTTCCTCGAATATCAGTTATTATCAAAGATCCATCGACCTTTTCCTTGGACCACGATGATCATATACTACCACTTTCCTCGAATTTCAATCGTTGACAAATAATTGCAACCATCGTACACGTCCGAACGCGTAGTCACAAAATCCTTCTAACGTACATGCACATTTTACCATAACAATTAAAGCCCCAAGCATTTGTAAACGAGCTATGCATACTAACGAACGTGGAAGGAGAGAAACCGACTAAATCACTCGGTGGAGGCTGAACCCGATTCTCAGCGGGATCGAAAAAGGGAGCAAAGATTAAGGAGGTCATAAACGTGCGGTGCGTGAGTTGTGTGTGCCCACCCACTCACCCCCCTGTAAATCTCGTAAAAACGAAATGGCATGGTACGTCGTTACCGGCCGACGACGTTCGTCTAAAAGTGTAGCTCACTTTTATACGCCAGAACTTGAGGTGGTGGTGGAGGGTAGAGTCTCATGCGGTGCCACACGCTTTTCTCGAGCCGCACGATGTAAACTCGATTATTGATTGTCACGAAGGGAGAGAGAGCCCGCGGGAGTATTTGTAATACCCTTCTCTCCTCAGACCGTTCGCGCCAAGGCGTTTCCAAGTCGTATTATGCGTCGTGATACTCCGCAAGGAGAAACTCGCGTCCCTTATGCAAATCTCGCCTGTTTCCTTCGTTCGTTCCGTTCGTTCGCGAGAGTATCGCGAGAAGATGGATGGCCTACCCTCTCGACCGACGTCCACTCGCTGGCTCGTGCCACCCCTTCGTTTTACGTGCACTTCTACTTCATCGTGGTACCTGCACCTGAACCACCCACGGTGATCCTATGAATGTGTTTAGTAAAATATTCAAAGGTAGTGAGAGTTTCTCGAATATTTTCTTTCGTTTTTTTTTTTTTTCGTCGACCATGCCATTCCTACCCTGTGTTTTACATGCACCGGTAGGATGGATCAAAGTGAACGTCTGATAACCAGTTTGCAAAGGTGTCCAAAGGTAGGGGTACGAGAGTCTCGTGGATTTTCTTTATTCTCTTTCTCGTAGTTGTCTAGTTGTCTAAACGTGTATCTACGTTTCCTCGTACATATTCTCATCGAGGATATTTTCGAACTTCGAAGGCTACTGGTCTAAGTATAGAGACGTGCAGTCGTGACGCATTTACGGTGCATTTGCACGTGGGCGCTCTCCTTTGTAGGTTCGTTAAGAGGAAATAAGTTCTTTGAATCGAGTTTGCGAAAAGCAGATCTTAATAGGTGGACGATCGTGGGATTATGTCGAATTAAAATTGAGTTTAATTGAGAGAGGCCTACGCTCTCAAGTTTAAATTATTTTTTTATTACGCCTAACCATTGCGCCTGCCTAACCTGACATTTTATGGAATTTTAGTCTTCCTCTTACGTAAAAATTTCAAAAATTGTTGATTACACTTAACGGACGGGTCGAATCTACCCTGTCTTTCCCAGTTTGTCGGCGTATTTAAGAGAATTGAATAAACATGCATGTATGGTGAATGTGCATAAAGTGAAAAACTAACGCAGCGTACTAAAAATTCAAGTAAAAACATGTGACGTCCTAGGAAGTCACAATGGAAAAACGTAAATTTACGTGGCCCGTCCGTCAAGTGTTAATCGTGTAATTTTAAAATTTAATATCTCAGAAACGAGGCCTTTCATTAAATTCGCACTTAAGGCGTTCGACTGCATTTAGTAAGTGCTACGTATCAGTAAAATCTTATTAACACTTTATCGACCGCTAGCTTATTAATCGGCTTTTTGATTGCCAATGGCTGCGTTCAGCAGAGAAAGCAGCTTTGCAACTGTTGTAAGATTTTCGGCTGATCGCCACCTAGCGCTTTATGTTTTTCCAACATGTTTACTAAGCGGTCGCCATTTTTTCCAGCATACTAAGAGTACGCTTACTAAACACAACATGTTGTAAAGTACAGTCAGCTCAAAAGTGAGTTATGGAAGGCTGTGTTCCAAAACTCAGGACCAGTACTAAGTAATCGCCAGTATCAGTAATTATGACATTACATGCAAATTATGACAACAACATTTGTTTTTCAAGACGATCGAGTAACGATCGTATGCTGCTGCCAGCACAGCGGAAAGCGCTCACTAAGCTGCTTGTTCTGCTGAACGCAGCCAATGCTTATCGACCGCTAGCCTATTAATCGGATTTTCGATTGCCAATGCTTATCGACCGCTAGCCTATTAATCGGATTTTCGATTGCCAATGCTTATCGACCGCTAGCCTATTAATCGGATTTTCGATTGCCAACGCTTATCGACCGATATCCTATTAATCAGGATTAAATTGAAACAAAAGGAATAAGCACAACGCAATGAATAGTGAGAATCTAGCCGGTACTGGGAGTAAATGCGTGCGCGACTAAGCCGCTACTTACTGAGTGGCAGCCTCAACCACGACCGGTCGATAAAGTGTTAAGATCAGACGATGGTCGGATACGGAAGTCTTATCGCGATTTTCTTCTTATTATTTTATGCTGCTGAATTAGCTTTGCATCACATCCTCGACGACTATGAGATTCGAGGGAGGAATGATTCTAATCCAAACCTAATGCAATATCCGCGGTATAAAAAAAAGCTCCTGTGAATAGATCTAATATTGGATTCATTGGAATAGAAGGAACATTCAGCCATACTGGACGTAATACAGGACTTAACAGTGATGTATCTCTTCAGTTTCCTTCCCTTCCCACGCGTCACTCCGAGATTTCCGCACATTTCCGGCAATTTGGCGGGCTCGCGCGTCTCATTTATCATACTTCAATGCCGGAATTAACCGAGCGGATCGTATTTCCCCACCGACGATGTTATTCGCCTTGAACGAAGGAAGGACGGGCCGTGGTAAAAGTGGGATCGACTTGCTCCAGACGACGACGATTGGGGATGTTTTGTCCATTGGGGTGAGCTTCTCCGCGAGAGTCTCGACGAATGATAATAAAGCAGAAGTTCGTAGAAGGTCGAAAGAGAGGAGAGGAGAGGAGAAAATCGACGAATATCGACCTGAACGCGTCAGCAGAGTATCCTATCCGTTCGCCTGACCTCGAGACGCGCAACAGGTCTAATGGATTTATTTTTGAAGGTAAGCACGTACCTAGCCGGAACTCACCACCCTACTTGCGAATCGATCCTTCAAATTCAGTACTAGGCATCGAGGCATTTGGTATTTTTAAGCCCATTGGACTTTCTCCGATTTTCGAGGATTTATTTGGAATGAACGGTGTTTATAGTCGAGAGTCGCAGAAGAAAGTGTAATTGCTTAAGGGGGAAATACATGTAAATCGAAATGTTTTGACGATTGTTTTTTTTTGCTTAAAAAATTAGTTTATCATGTGTAGAATATGCTCACGAAATGCGGAATTAAAATTCGAACTCTGTGTTTATCTGTGTCATGCGTAGTGCATGTTAAACCGCGTCTACACTGGGCGAACGAACAGTGAACGAACACCGAACGCGACAGAGGCCAGGACAGCCAAAAAAAAGGAGATGGCAGCTTAAATGGACGAAATGGCTGAAGAAGAAGGTATAATGTACGGGCCCGGCATAGCAGACTAAGCATTATATTATGTTAGGCCGACTAAACACTATTTTTTCGTATCAAAAACTTTAAACGAGTTTTTCTCGAAACACGTATTTTCGCGCGCCGTGCAATGTAGCTCAGCGAGTTTTTCACGGATTTAGATCAAACTTGGTAGAAATACTCTTTAACTTATTGGCTATTGCATGATGTTCCGCTTTTTTTTTTAAATTTTAAACACTATTTTTTACCAATTCTTTATGGGAAAAAATGTTTTTTTTTTAAAATGCTCCCTAATTTTCACAAAAAAAAAAAAATTCTTTTTCTCTCCGTCATGCAAAGCGTATTTACATATTTTAACCAAAAAAATTCGGTTTTTTAAGTTTAGACAAGATTTGAGACCGCTAGGCTGCACGGCACAAAAAGTAGGTCCTGACTTCGAGCAGCTGTAACGCCGCCATTTGGAAATATTTTTTGATGAAAAAATTTGGGGAAATTTAATAAAACGTGTTCTATTAAATACACTTTAATTCATTTTTATACATCCCACGAGTTGTCTGCAATAAATTCTTGAAAAGACGTGCGTTTACATGTATTTCCCCCCTTAAATTAAACTGGAAGGACCTTTAAATTCTAATTTAGGTGTTGTTTAAGCATAGAAAGTTGTCGTTGGTTGATTATTATGCGAAATGTCTTACCGGAAAGTACTCCGTTGAGATTTCTTGAATTTTCATCGAGGACGGCATCTTCAGTCTGATTCTCTGCTTTGTTCCTCCTTCGAAGTTAGGTTTCCATAAGGCTCGTTTGAAGCAGGACACATTTCTTCACGTGCATTTACTGGAAGGTACAATTAAAATGTATTATTGTAATTTTCTCCTTCTGATATTAGTACATTTCAATTGAACGGTTACTAAAGGAATTTCCAGAAATTTTCTTTTACGAACTTAATGTTGGTGGCTTCTTGATAATTTATTCGACAATTACCTGAAAGTCTTTGACCCGTCGAAGAATTTAAAAAAGTCCGAAGGGAGGACATGAAAGTCCATGCCGTAAGAAAATCCGCGGTGAATTTCTCGCTAGTGGAACGATAGATGCACCCGGTGCGAACTATTTGGAGCGTGAAAACTGTAACACGGGAAAACACTCGACGCGCAGCTCGAGATTGGAAAAGGCTGACTGAGGGCTTGCAAATAAAATTCTTTCCCGGTCAATACATTCTCCTACCCGTGAATTAACACCACTTCTTTTTTTTTCTTCCATTCGCAGACCCTATCGCGAATTCGACGTGCGATTATACCGAACCGTCGAATAAAAAAAAATACTCGTGGAGAGCAGGTAAGCGTAAATTCTACTAATCGACGAAACCTTCTGAGAATAATTCATCCAAAATCGATGCACGGTCGCTCGGCCAACGTACGCTCGCACGAACGCGTGCAAACTCAAAGTCTACGAGACGCGCAAATATCTTCCTTGCCGCGGGCGCAAATTATCTGCAAACACGAGCGTTTCCGTGGAGGCAAACCGCACTTCGCATAATTTACTCTCCCTCAGAAATCCACTCCATTGATCGCGAACGGTTAAATCAAGCTGAAGCAACAAGAACCACGTCGGTTCTGGTGCAACCTTTCCTTTCAACCTGCAGCTTCGCTTCTGAATCAACGCGACGAAGTTTCGTCAAATTTTACTCTCAATGCTGTACCTGTTACAACGTGAAAATCAATCGAGCATTAAATTCAATAAACAAACCCATCGAATACGGAATTAACATTGTGAATTTTTTGTCCTGCTGTTCGTTCAATGATTTTGTTACGGAAAATTCAGACGCATCGAGAAAAGGATCCATCTTTATCCACGCAACATGGATACCTGTTACAACGCGAAAATCAACCCAGCATAAAATTCAATAAACAAACCCATCGAATGCAGGATTAATATTGTGAATTTTTCGTCGTCCTATTCGTCCAATGATTTCGTCACGGAAAATTCAAACTGTACTGAGAGATAATGAGAGGTAAAAAAACGTCAGCCTCGTATCGAACTCAAGTTGCAGTTTAATTTTGGAGAAAAGTCGCAAGGGAAAGTCGACCAAGTGCCCGTAACCGTAACGTCTTTCCTTAAGGAGTGCGATACAATGACTAACTAGTAGGTAGAGATAGATTTCAACGGTAATAGAGAATCGGTAATTTTCGGCACTTAATCGGATAACTTCGTCAAATGCGAATTACCGAAAGTGCGAGGTAATAAGTCGCGAGCGAACGCGAAGCTGAGAGCGAGCGCGTAGCCGAGAGCGAGTGGGAAGGAACGAGAAAGACACAACCTTAGAACATATATAACTGGAAGAGGAACAGAGGATCGAGTCTGTGTCCAAGTTGTGTGCGAGAGAGAAACGTTTTAAAGAGAGAGAGAGAAGGACTGACAAGGACTGTGAGATTAACATTCGTCCGCAATGCGCAAGCGCGAGCGATGACAGCATGCTGACAGCTGATAGTGAGTTTCAAAATATTGAAAGGTTAAACCCGTCCATAAGCTATCAATTATAACATTGATAGCTTAGTTAAGAAAAAATGCCACGCCTATACTGTGTCCTATGCGGTAAACGTGATAAATCGGTATCTTATCATAAGTAAGTAATAATATTTCTCTTTATTTATTATTTTGTTTGCACAAAATAAAGTAAATCACCTATTCAATAATCGTCAATTGTATCCCAATTACATTTCCATTTTTAAACGGCGCGGTGAGCGTCATCCGCGTTTGCGCATTACGAGCAAAGGTTAACATCTATCTGTCTCTCTCGCACCGAACTTGGCCACAGATATTTTACATGGGAAGCATAAGCAATTCCCCTTCCAGTTATATGTACATATATGTTCTAAGGACACAACGCGCGACGAGTCGTCTTCAATGACGTTCAATTTTGTCCGAACACAAACGCATCGAGAAAAGAATTCATCTTTATCCCTTCAACATGAATGCTATACCTACCTGTTACAATGCGAAAATCAACCCAGCATAAAATTCAGCAAACAAACCCATCGAATACAATATTAACATTGTCAATTTTTCGTCGTGCTATTTATCTAACAATTTCGTCAAAGAAAATTCAGACGCCTCGAGAAAAGAATCCATCTTTATCCCTGCAACATGCTTGCGAATAAAATACCGGTGGAACGTGGCATCGAGAAAGCTTGGCAATCGAGGCAGATCCTGGTGGATTGGACATATAACTCGTAGGACGACATGCGATGCGCGTGCATCCGCACGCGTCTGTTGGGATCGCTTAAAGGCGGATGAGGAGGAAGAGGAATACGAGGAGATGAGAACGGACGCGTGTCTCAGGGTCGATGCTACTCTTCCTTGCATTCTACTCCCGTGAAGGTCTTTCCTCCCACGAATCTCGGGATAGAGCAGGGACGAAACTTTCGCGGAATATTACACATTCGTCAGTCTTCTCCTACTCGTCGCGAATTTCCATTCACCATCGAGCTTCCTCCTCGCCGTAGTGTCCAACAGAATTTCCATAAAAGCGAGCGCGCGTCGATGAGATCCTGTACCACACGGTTTTCCTCTACCACAATTTTCCATCTTCCTTTTTAAGTACGCGGGTGAATAGCGCTCTCGGTTCTTCCTCTTGTCAGGTGAGTCACGTTCGGATTCCTTCGCATTTCTTAGATTTCGTTTTATCGTCTCCTTGAATTGCCAGAGGAGCCGACGACAAGAGGTGTGGGCTATTTGTAAACGTAAGGTTGCCCAGGGTGCGTTATTGAAAATGCATCAGAGGGTTGAATTATTTTTCTCTCTGCCTTCCACCAACTTTTTAGGCACGACCGTAAAGGAAGTGACTTATGCTATAGCCATCCTGAAAACCGTTCGTGTGTGTGTGTGTGTGTGTGTCCGTGTATATCCTCGATTTCGGAAAAACCGCTGAACCGATCGGGACGAAATTTGGCACAAAAATCAAGTACATTACTGTGAGTTCACAATAAAGTTTGTGAGCCGCCATCTTGAACCGGTACAAAATGGCGGGAAGTGCAAATATCGAAAAATTCATATCTTTGGTACTATTCATTGGATCCCGATAAAATTTTACAAGTACATGTACACGTATACAATGATAATTTCTGGAAATTTTCAAATTTTTTGATTGGCCGAATCACAAATGGCGGCTAATTCAAATCTTTAGTCCAATATTTCGGCAAAACGACTGAACGGATCCGAATAAAATTTGGCATGTACATCGAGTATATACCCATTTGGTGCCACGAAATTTTATGTACCGCCATCTTGAACCGTTTCAAAATTATGGGAAATTCAAGTATGGAAACGTGAGTTACGCGGTCGTGCCTATGGCAGGAAGCAAAGCTCCTCTGCACCCGGTAAAGGTGCGTTTACATCAGACGAGCGAATGCTCATTCTATCCCTACTCTATTAAATTCTTTTAGTGTAAACAGACGTAGAGCATTCTTTGGTTGTTCTGTCTGCGTTCACAAAGATTCTATGGAATATTCTAAGAATACTCGCTCGCTTGATGTAAACGGCACTAGAGCGTGCGAACAGTTACTTAGAGCGTTCTTGCGTGTTCGGACGTGCTCGCTCCCCGGGGCGGTCTCTTCAAAGCGTTCGAGCAATGAGCATTCGTTCGGCTGATCTAAACATCTATTGTGCAAGAATTTTAGTTCTTGGTTCTCATTCTTGCTCGTTGATATTTTGGTATAAACGCTGAAAAGGAGCTTTCGTTTACACTAAAAGATCAAGTGAGAATGCTCTTGTTCTACCTCTAGCTCTTTGTTCGTTTGGTGTAAACGCACCTTAAGGCGAGCGCGAAGCGCGAGCACCCGACGATCGTGCCGACCACTAACCACCACTAGTTTCCTATTTTCTTCAAGATTCCA
This sequence comes from Tiphia femorata, assembly GCA_944319695.1. NCBI lineage: Eukaryota > Metazoa > Arthropoda > Insecta > Hymenoptera > Tiphiidae > Tiphia > Tiphia femorata. The sequence goes on from OX090899.1 coordinate 9,806,815, forward strand.
GAAGCTCGAGGAGAAGAAGAAGAGGAGACAGGGAGGACGCGAAATGGCGAGGAGTAAATGGCACGTAGCATCCGGGAGCAGATCATACTGGAAGCTGATCTTCAAAACCAAAGCTCCTTCCTACCCTTTCCTGTCTCCTGCGGTCTGATTTATCGTGTTTCGTCCAAGGAGCAGGATTTTCCACGCTCGAGTAATTTCTCGTCCCTGACGAGCCGAGGCACGGTCGTTAAAAGGTAGGTACATCGTAAATCCTCGCTTTGAAATTAACACGACAAAGAGCTTCGAGCTCTCTCGCGGTACGGTTAACATTAAAAATTGAAACGATCCTTATCTCTTAACGCGATGAATTTCTCAGATACCTTTGGATCTCCTCGACTGTTTTTACGTATGGAACGACGAAGGACCGAACCCGACCGGCAGGACGAAACGGCACGTACCGTCTGGCCAGAACACGGTGGGCTCATCTTCCTTCACCGTGGAGGAGAAAAAAAAAATACGTGGGCGAGTGCGAGCAGAATGACGAGTTCTCGTCACGAGGGAGAAACGAATCGTTGCGAAATACTGCCGGAGCATGCCGTGAATTCGAAAGAGGACCGGAGTTCTACGTGGACGTGTGGCTCACGATGACGACCCTCTTCCACTCGCGCCACCAAGACTGATTTCTCGCCTCCCGGATAATGCCGAATACGTCGCGCGAGGAATTTCGTATGATGCTTGTCGAGTGGAGAACGAGAGGACACGGTAGAAGGAGAAAGGGACCAGTTGGTGCCCTCTATTACAACGATTTTTCATCACCACCGTGCTCTCGTTTAATACGTCCACCCGTAGGCCCTCACCTCTTAGCTTACCGCCGAAGAAGATTTCATTTCGAATGAGTGATATTGTTCGTGGAAGCCCGAGGTGAGTCTCTTTGCGGCCGTACTCATAAATGATTTTAATATTCCTTGTATCTCTTCCCACGAGTGCTATCTCTTAAGGACCTCGCGGTTAACGGAACACGAACTCTTTAAGGGTTTTAATTACTTTTAAAGAATATCCCAGACGGGGTGGGTTAACGCGGAGGATCTTCGCGAGAGATTAAATTTCCTCGGTGAACTGTAAGTAGAATATGCTTATTGTCGGGTTTCAAAAGAATATCCTTCGATTATTCTTACACGTAAATTCTCGCTTAAAAGTAAAGTGCAATGGACTTAAATCGTTTACGTTTTAAGGACGTTTTCAATTTTAATCCCTGGCGTAGTTAGACGAGGATTAAACTATCGCAGCAAATTAACTGACAATTCCAAGTGTAATGCTAGCTTACAGCGAGATACTTCGGAATCGCCAAAGTGTTGTGGGACTGACTGGTAAAAGGGATGATTACAACATCGTAGATTATTCCTCGTAGATTATTTTGTAAATCGGGATTGTGAATTTTCAGGTGTTCGGATTATTCGTTTGTAAACATTCGAGGCCACGCGAGCAAAAAGTCGAAGTTGGAGAGACGAATAAAACAGAGGGAAAAGGGCGAGAAAGAAAAACGAGGGCGGACACCCCTGAGGCTTCACGAGGCTTCACGAGGCCTTTGGTTAACGCTGCAAGATAAATAGGGAATGCTCTGGGCCCTGCTTCGTGAATTTCGAAGACTCCTCTTCCATCCCTCCCAGTTTCAAGCTCCCACGTTTCTCTTTCCCTTTCTCTCCGTTGGCCAGCCGAGACGCTCGATTTCATCCGATGTAACTTACGTTAATCTCGCTACTCACTCACCAAAGTTATGTTTAACTTGCAATCCTCCATCCCTCTCTAACTTCTACTCCAGTCCTTCTCTCTCTCTCTCTCTCTCTCTCACACACACACACTCTCTGCGTCTGTCTCTCTCTTTCTCTTTCATCTTTCGTCGGAATTCTCCTCCACCCACCACCTTTTCTCTTTCAACTCGTTGCAAGTCCTCTCCTCCTCACCATCCTTCCTCCTCTTCCTTTGCTTTCTCCTCCGCTTGCACTCCGGTAGCCCACACCCACGTAACCGCCATCTATTTCCATTAAAAGGTTAATTCGCCGGCGTATCTCGCGGTGATTTTGCGAGCCAGTTAAATCTCCTCCTTCCTCTCTCTCTTCCTCTTCCTCTTTCGACTTTGGAAAATCGCCGATATAAAGCGGTAAGGAGATATAACGTTCGTTATCGGTACTTCCAATATTCTTCCTGCCTCGTACGAGATCCGTGCCTCGCGGGAGACCCGTCGAGTTAAATCAAACTTCGCGGCAACTCGATGTGCAACCCCCTTCTCGATCGATTCTCGTCCGAAGGGAACGATCCTTTGAAACTAGTGAACGTGCGTATAAAGAATTATGAGCTGAGTGTCGCAGGACGAGCAGGACTCGTGTCGTCTTCGAGTTTATTGCGGAGGAGAGACTGAAGGGGGTGACTGAGGGAAAGAATTTCTCGACGCTTGCGTATTTCAATGTCAAGGGGTCTGACGTCGGGTATGAGAAGGTTAAAGAGTCGAATGCATTTTCTTCTCTCGGGTTCTCTTGGTGATGGTCAAGAAGAAGGTATCTCTGAGAAAAGTCGAAGTTTCCATAATATACCGTGCTCTCCTTTTCCTTAATATCTGCAAGAATAAACCACCCTAAACAAAACCTTCCAACCCTTTAATTTAAAAACTACCCAAAGAAACGACTGTCTAAGCCTAGCACATTTTTCACCTTGCAAACAGAGCAGATTCTTAATTACCTTACTCGTATTAACGACCCAGTAACAAACGAAACGCATTCGTCTCCTCTATAATTATCCTATTCCTATTTCCTTCTACCGTACCACCCTTTCCTCACTTTCTTCTTGCCATAGGCGAGAGGGTTCGTAGGTGCAAGTGGATGCTGAGATGCATTTTCATCTCTCGGCTTCTCTTGGTACTGGTCAAGAAGAAGATATCTTTGAGAAAACTCGAATTTTCGATAATATACCGTGCTCTTGTTTTTCTCGATATCTTCAAGAATGAATCATTCTAAACAACACCTTCCAACCCTTTAATTCAATGCTACCTAAAGAAACGACTGTCCAAGCGCGGCACATTTTTCACCTTGCAAACACAGCAGATTCTTAATTACCTTACTCGTATTAACGATCCAGTAACAAACGAAACGCATTCGTCTCTTCTATAATTATCCTTTTCCTATTTCCTTCTTCCGTACCACCCTTTCCTCACTTTCTTCGTGTCATAGGCGAGAGGGTTCGTAGATGCAGCAAGGCGCAGCGCGTGGATGCTGCGAGGAATTGCATTTTCTTCTCGCGGGTTTTCTTGGTGCTGGTGAAGAAGAAGCTATCTCTGAAAAAACCCGAATTTTCCATAATATACCGTGTTCTTCTTTTCCTCAATATCTTGAAAAATAAACCACTCTAAACAAAACCTTCCAATCCTTTAATTCAACCCTAACCCTTTGATTCAAAGACTACGTAAGAAACGACTGTCCAAGCCTAGCACATTTTTCACCTTGCAAACACAGCAGATTCTTAATTACCTTACTCGTATTAACGACCCAGTAACAAACGAAACGCATTCGTCTCCTCTATCATTATCCTTTTCCTATTTCCATCTTCCGTACCACCCTTTCCTCACTTTCTTCTTGCCATAGGCGAGAGGGCTCGTAGATGCAAGTGGATGCTGAGATGCATTTTCATCTCTCAGCTTCTCTTGGTACTGGTCAAGAAGAAGATATCTCTGAAAAAAACCCAAATTTTCCATAATGTACCGTGTTCTTCTTTTCCTCAATATCTTCAAAAATAAACCACTCTAAACAAAACCCTTTAATTAAAAAACTACGTAAGAAACGACTGTCCAAGCCTAGCACATTTTTCACCTTGCAAACACAGCAGATTCTTAATTACCTTACTCGTATTAACGACCCAGTAACAAACGAAACGCATTCGTCTCCTCTATCATTATCCTTTTCCTATTTCCTTCTTCCGTACCACCCTTTCCTCACTTTCTTCTTGCCATACACTCGAGGGTTCGTAGATGCAGCAAGGCGCAACGGGTGGATGCTGAGAGGAATCGCGGAGGAGGGGCTTGTCGCGAAGGTATCGGGGGTTGAACCGAGGACGAGAGGGTGAGAGAGAGGGGTGGTAGGATAGGGGTAGAAGGGATGGTGAGGTGGCACGGAGAGGTGGTGGCGGCGGAGGAGGCAGAGCTCTCGGGGTGCGGAAGAGTCAGTGCGCGGCGAGGCGCGCCAGCTGCCGCACGTCATGATTCTACCCCAGGTGAGCAACCAAAAACCAAGCCAAGCGAAACCACGTAAATCCGCCGCGAGGATCGGCGGATAAAGAGAGGAGAGAGCGAGGGAAATTATTAAGGGAGAAGCAAGCAGAGCGGGAGGGATCGAGAGTCAACGGAGAAAGTGGAAACTGGGAGAAAAAGGAGAGAGAGAAAAGTTCTATAAGAAGTTGGAAGAGATTTTTCTTTCGATACCTCCCGCTTGGATCTCGCTCGGTGCTCTCCTGCCTCGTGCCTCCTTCGATCCGCCGAAATATTCTCGAAATTTCTCCATGCACGAAAGCGATAAGCATGATATATCCCCTGTCGGTGTTGTACGTATATGTGTACATGTTTACTGTAAACATATGTCGATCTATATATATATTGAGATAATCCCCTGTATGTATATAGAGACACGTATATACATGCTCGCGTACGGATAATGTACGCTTATGTGTCCTACCCCCTACGTTGATCGGTTGGATGTCGAACACCGGCGAGCACGTCAGGATCGCAGGAGCAGTGAAAAAAATCTTCCTTCTCGGAAATAAACCGCGCGGAGGATCAGTGAAATCGTTGAGATCGAATCGCGAAGTGCTTACTGTGCGACCCAAAGTGCCCAAGGAGAACGTGAGCCCGTGAGAGTGCTTCCAAATGTCGAAGTTTTGGGAATGGTGGGAAGCGAGGGATTTCTAGAGCGCTTCCCCTTTCCCGCGCGAGTCTCCACGTCTCATGAAGAAATTTGGCGCTCGTCCGGCTGTCCGTCCGTGTCTCTAAGGTACCGTGAAAATATCGTGAAAGTGGTGCTTTCGTTGGCTAGGCTATTCCCTTTCAAGGATCTTGAGAAGAGAGGACGTAAAAGAAAAGGACCTTGTAAAAAAAAAAAAAAATTGATTTCCAGAGGTTTGGTGGGAAGTTTGAAAAATTTAAGAGAACGTTTTGTCGACTGTATGAGAGTTTTAGGATCGTGCGAAAATGGAAAGGAGAGTTTATGAGGAATTTGTTGATGTTCAAGCGCGCGCAAAAATTCGAAATCATTTTTTATGGAGATCGAGTTCTTCGTGATGCACACGGTGTAATCCTGCGCTCGGGGAGGAAAGACCGCGGCCATTTTATTAATTAACGATGGAAGCGCCGGCGTGCTTGATATACGTTCCACCAAGTTCGCGTTATCGTGGATTAGATGCAGTTTTGATTTCACGCAGCTTGCCCCGGTGATCGCTCGATATGATCCTCGATCTTCCATGACGATCCTATCGGAATCTTAATTACGTGCTTTCGCTTCGTGGCGTTCGTTCGTTGCCTCTGCCTTGCAAAAAGGCACGAAAGAAAAGTTAATTCACTCTGCAGAGAAAAATAAGAACACAACACGACCTGATTCTTTCGAGAAAAAATACATGTCCAATTTATAAGAATAAATTTTTACATTGTCTCTAAAATTTTCCACGTAATTAATTGTAAGAAGAGGGAAATTAACACACCTTGCACAATTTATTGTTGTGTAAGATTATTCAGAGGAATTTAAAGGCAAATACTCGAGTGCATGAAAAATTTCCAGCAGAAACTACTTACATATTTTCTTTCCATAATGGTAGTTTCCTCACCAAAAAAGATATTCAATGTTAAAGTTGAAATATTTGCACTAGCATGCATGCACACGTGTCAGCGGATAATTATGTACAGGAAGTACACAAAATAATTAAATCTGCTATGATGAACTTTAACTTTGTGACCGCGTATTCGCAATTTTGACATTGTCTCTAAAATTTTCCACGAAATTAATTGTAAGAGGAAGGAAATAGACACACCTTGCAGAATTTATTGTTGCTTAAAATTATTCAAAGGAATTTAATGGTGAAAGGGCACGCTCGAGCGTAATAAAAATTTCCAGCAGAAACTACTTACATATTTTCTTTCGAATCCGCACGAATGTCGTCGTAACGTTCTGAAAGATAATTGAAAAGTGTACCAACGATCGACTCTCGTCCTCGGAAAGTCAAACTCCCCGTGAAATCAGAAGAAAAATCGCGCGACGTCTGCAGCGACGGAGTCGATCGCACGGAAAACTGACGGAAAGAAATTCACCTAAGGGAGCGAGACCTTCTTCTATCTGTGCTGATATCGCGAGGCCAATGATACGTAAAAATTATCGAGGCTTCTTTCACCCTAGGGTTTAACCGCTTCCACGCGATTCCTTTAAATTAGAGACGCGAAGCAAATGTTTCCACGGCATCGACAAAATCTCTCTTAACGATTAATATAGATTGGATTCTGTTGGAAGTTACGCGATAAAATTATAAGAACAGAAGCTCTTACTCGAAAGACACTTTAAACAAAAAGATAAACTTGCAAACATAAATCCAAATCTAGCCAAGTGTACAGTAGAATAAATCTCTCTTCATTTTTCTCTGTAATAAAATCACTATCCATAATTCCCTTGGGATTTGCAACCCAGTAAAATAACATCCATCATCAAGAATAAACGTGACCTTATCGAACTAATTTTTAAAAGCTACTCAATTATCATAAAAAAATCTTCATACATAAATTTTCCAAAAACCAAGAGTCACTCGCCATAATATTTCTCAAGCGAAGAAAAAACGTTCCGTAATCGCTTATCTAGCGAGAAAAATTGGCGACCTCTGACAACTTATCGAGACGCTGGTGCATCGTGAAACCAAATCGAGGTATGCAAGAGGGTGATGGCTCGATATTCGAAAAAATCGGAGAGAGAAGTGTGTGTAGAGAGAACCTCGCGCAAAAACGACAAGGAGACAGAACGACGTCTGGTGCACGTATAAAGAGACGAGAGGACAAGAGCAAGGAGGAGGAGAACGATGGGAGGGTGGAACGGAAAACTTTAATCTTTGTTCGTAACGTTTCCGTGGTTTCGAATCACGTGAGTGGGGCAAGTTTTCTCCCACGTCCACCCTTTCTTCCACCACCCCCAAGAGCCTCGTGCTTCGCAACTCTTCCCTACCATCCACCACCCTTGCAACTCCTTGCTTCTTTACCCGTCCTCGAGAAAAGTTCGCGAGCGCACCTACTCTCTCGAGGTAGGGAAAGAACCACCTCTTTCTTCTCTCTCGTCCTCTTGCGCCCGCTCTCACATACTTACAAAGTGAAATTTGCCCAGGAAGCTTTACGACGCTCCGCTTGCACCGCCGGAAATTGTTTCGATCGGATTTAGATCCGCAGAAAGTTTCGAGGGACGACGACGACGACGACGTTGTCTCCTTCCGAGCGCGACGTCCTCTTCCAGCCTCGTTCCCGATTCCATGCCAGGGCGATTTTCCGATATTAGTCCCCCTGGCCGGGATGCTCTACGTGCCCAGTATATTCTACAAAGTGCCAGTGGTCGGTGTAGGACGTACGCGACCACCATTCTCTCGGAGGAAGATTCTTCGAAGAGAAGCCACACGACTCGAAATTATTTCGTTAGGACGAAGAAGGGTAATTGTTCGGAATTAGGGCATACGCGATGATGATCTTCGGAATGGAATCATTCGATGCGTATTTGCATTAGAAACGATGTTTTTTCTTTGACAAAATTAGTAGTTATCCTCACCAAAAAAAAAATGTTCAATTTTAAAGTTGAAATAGTTGCACTAGCATGCATGCACACGTGTCAGCGGATAATTATGTACAGGAAGTGTGTAAAATAATGGAATCACCTATGACGAACTTTAACTTTGTGACCGCGTATTCACCCTCTGACAAAATTGACGGTCTCCTCTCCAAAAAAAAGGTAATCAATGTTAAAATTGAAATATTTCCACTGGCAGGAAGTATACAAAGTAATGGAATCTCTTATGACGAACTTTAACTTTGTGACCGCGTATTCGCACTCTGACAAAATTGACGGTCTCCTCTCCAAGAAAAATAATGTTAAAATTGAAATATTTGCACTAGCAGGAAGTATACCAAATAATGGAATCTCCTATGATGAACTTCATCTTTCTGTGTACTCTCAAGAAACTGTCTTAATTTTTGTATTCACTTGTATCTATTCATGGTGGAAAAAATTTTGCAAAAATCTCGATAAGAGATGTGACACAAGCTCATGACAAATTTATTTACTATTGATTAGAGGTAATTCCAAAGATCATCGTATAGGCTCTGATTCCGAACATTTGCTCGAAGGAGGTTCTCTCGACCCGGGTTCCGGACTCTTCCAAGTTCCGCGACGAAGCGCGGGATCGATGCGCTCGGTCGCCATTTTGAAAGCGACCTGTAACGCCGCTTAATAGATTATCTGTTCGGACGGCGATTGCACGCGAGCCTACTTCCGCTTTAGTAGTCCGCGGAGCTTCGAGAGAGCCGCGCCTGTTGCACACGAGGGTTAATTCGACCCCTACCCCTCTGCTACTACCCCCTCTTCAACCCCCTGTCTCACCCCATCTCACCCAACAATCTGTTTCGAATTAACGCCCCCGAGCGTGTGGGACCGTGGTGAAAGAGAGTGGGTCGTGAAAACCGTCCGAAATTAAATTCTTCAGTTCCTCTTGTTGAAAACTCTTCCTGGAACCTGTTTCTCATGTCGGCTCGAGGACTCGATGATGGATCGAGGACCTTTGGCGTGGAATTCAGAACTTGGTCTTTTGAAAATTTTCTTTGTGCATTCCACGTTGACATACCTTGGAAAATTTATTTAGATAGCATTGATTTCTAGGAGACGTGGATATGAAAGTAAATAGTTTTAGATAAATACAATTACCAGAAGGTATCTTGCAAACTAGAGAAAATACTTTATGGTCTGGTGAATATAAAAATTTAGAAAAGAATATCGAAAATTTCAAAGAGCAGGAAACCTCTTCCTGGAACCTGTTTCTCATGTCAACTCGAGGACTCGATGATGGATCGAGGACCTTTGGCGTGGAATTCGGAACTTGGTCTTTTGAAAATTTTCTTTGTGCATTCCACGTTGACATACCTTGGAAAATTTATTTAGATAGCATTGATTTCTAGGGGACGTGGATATGAGAGTAAATAGTTTTAGATAAATACAATTACCAGAAAGTATCTTGCAAACTAGAGAAAATACTTTACGGTCTGGTGAATATAATAATTTAGAAAAGAATATCGAAAGAGCAGGAAACCTCTTCCTGGAACCTATTTCTCATGTCAGCTCGAGGACTCGATGGTGGATCGAGGACCTTTGGTGCAGAATTCGAAACTCGAAGTCCTTTTGAAAATTTTCTTTCAGCATTCCACGTTGACATACCTTGGAAAATTTATTTAGATAGCATTGATTTCTAGGAGACGTGGATATGAGAGTAAATAGTTTTCGATAAACGCAATTACCAGAAGGTATCTTGCAAACTAGAGAAAATACTTTATGGTCTGGTGAATATAAAAATTTAGAAAGAAATATCCAATGTTTCAAAGAATAGGAAACCTCTTCCTGGAACCTGTTTCTCATGTCAGCTCGAGGACTCGATGGTGGAACGAGGACCTTTGGTGCAGAATTCGAAACTTGAAGTCCTTTTGATAATTTTCTTTGAGCATTCCACGTTGACATACTTTGGAAAATTTATTTAGATATTATATGATTTCTAGGGGACATGGATATGAGAGCAAGTATTGGGTTGTCCAGAAACTTCGTGCCGATTTTGAAGGTTATTGCAACGCAGCACATTTAAATTTTGGTGCACATTTATCAAATGAGATAGGTGTCATTCTGTTCAACAATCTTTCACTATCTCTCCGTCAACTGGAAAATTCCGTCCTTCCAGAACCATTCAGGTTTTTCGGCGAAAAACTTTTCGAGATGATTTCAAATAAGTCACTCCCTTTACGGTCGTGCCTAAAAATCGCCACGAACTTTCCGAACAGCCCAATAGTTTTAGATAAACACGATCACCAGAAGGTATCTTGCAAACTGGAGAAAATACTTTATGATTTAGTAAATATGCAAATTCGGAAAGAAATATCCAAAATTTCGAAGAACAAAGCTAAAATAATGTATCACGAATATCTATATAACTTACTCCTAGGCGAGTAACGCGTCCTTTTAGAATTTTTGCAAGCGTGAGAGGGAACGGGGCAGAAAACCACATCTTTTTTCAAACACGTGCTTCACTCTCTCCCTTCCTATCGTCACTCTCACCGAACACGCTCGTAGAAGTCAGGACACGAGGATGATCCAGTGGCGAGCACGAGAACAATGGTGCGTAATCGTGTGTAATCCGCGTGTATCCTCGCGATGGATACGCGACATCGCTTCGACGCGCATTAACTCCTCTATCTCTTCTCTCACTCTCACTCGTGGTCCAATGTTTCTCTCTCGAGGCGAGAAGGACGACAACGTAAACGTCGAGGGAGATTAGCGGGCACTGTCAACCTGCACCGAACGGTTCAGATCTCGTCCCGTTAACGTACGGAACGAACGTAGGCGTCGAACGAAGAAATTATCGCGATCGAGTTAAATCCTGGAGTTTAATCGCGTAGCCGGATGCGTGACAGAAATTTCGCACGTCGCCCGATATTAGAGCAAAACTTTCGTTCTCTCTCTCTCTCTCCCTGTTTCTGGCTCCGACGATAACGTCGTTTGTACGCTCCGGTAACAGAAGCATAGGTAGAGGCTGTAATTTCGCGTCCATGGCCCACCAAAAGGTCGTCCCAGTTTCGCCTTCGTTACGAGGGAATTGAAACAATTTCTGAATTCACCGAGCGCATTGGTCTTCGTAAACGAGAGATCCGATTGGATAATTGTTTTTGCAGACGCGCGTCGTTGGGTTCGGCGCATCGTCCGAATCCGGAGAAGAGGAATGAAAAAGCCCAGAGAGTGGCGTAGCACGTTTCGGTAGAGGGACACGAACGTCGATATTCATTTTGGGAATAACAGCTAGATCAGAATTGGATTACCGTGCTGGGTACTCCGGCTCCGGTACGAGAGGCCGAAAATATTTCTATCGTTGACCTTAATCACCCGGAGGGAAAATGGGAGATGTCGCTTGGATAGTGGGTAGAGAAAAATCGTGAGTACCGTTTAAGTGTAATTTCGTAAATCTCACTCTCTTGCTGTTTGACGATGGAGAACGAAGAGAGGAGAAACGTTGGCTTGTCAATGATTGTACGAGGATTTCAAAAGATTCAAGTCGATTCAGTCTAACAAGGGGAGGGCTCACAATGTGTTGTTTCCAATTTCGCTGAATTTGAAATATGTCATAGTTCAGCATCCCTAGATGCTCATGGTACCCGGTTTTATACGAAGATGGCCCGTAGTTTTCGAGAAAATTGCAGTTAAAAATTGCGATTTTTCGGCCTAAATTGAGGATGTGGCAGCGCAGCGAGACACGCGTATCGACGAGACAAAAACATTTGATTCTCTGTTGTTTTTTCCTGTCTCTCGTTCTCGGGCGCTGCGCTGCCACATCCTCAATTTAGGCCGAAAATTCGCAATATTTAACTGCAATTTTCTCGAAAACTACGGGCCATCTTCATATAAAACTGGGTACCATGAGCATCTAGGGGTGCTGAACTATGACATATTTCAAATTCAGCGAAATTGGAAACAGCACATTGTGATCCTCCCCTTGTAAGAATTGTCCGAGGCGCGAAGAGAGTCGCTTCTCTTCGGCACCAATGTTCACGAAACAATTTCTCCGAGGAATTTTCCTCCCTCTTCGCCTTCCTCCTCGACACTTCACATTGTCAACGATCTGGGCGGGCTTTGTCAAGTGGAATTTCACAACGGTTCTCGCTCATTACCCTTTGTGCGCCGTCGAGTGTCCTGAGATCAAGGAGGTTTCTGACATGCACCAGGCTCCTAGATGGCCGTTGTTGTTACGCCACTGCTCGTGTGTACATACTTCCGACGTTACTCCTGGTCCGGTCCCTGTCCCCTGTTCCCACACGTTCATCGAAGTCGCAAAGTTGGGGTAGGAGCTGATAATGGACTTGATGATTAAACTATAGCTTCCTTCTCGGCACTGGTCCACTAAATAATTGATTGTGGACATCGGAAGCTTTGCTTAGGATTTTTTTTTTATTCTTCGCACCTGGAAAATCCATGCAGATGGACACGATGGACAGAACCGTGGAGCTTTATCTTTCTCCTTCAGTCTGCTGTAATTTATTTTCTCTTCGCCTTGCTCGTTCTCTCAGATTTTTCATCATTCACCGTTCGAAGATTCTTCTTGCTAAGAGTATCCTCAAAGATCGAAGTTGCAATGTTGAGATAGGAGATGATGATGGACCTAATGATTAAACTATAACCTTCTTCTCGATACTGGTCCACTAAATAATTGATTTTGGACATCAGAAGCTTTGCTTAGGATTTTTTTTTATTCTCTGCACGTGGAAAATCCATGCAGATGGACACGATGGACAGAACCGTGGAGCTTTATCTTTCTCCTTCAGTCTGCTACAATTTATTTTTTCTCTTCGTCTCGCTCGCTCTCTCAAATTTTTCATCTTTCACCGTTCGAAGATTCTTCTCGCTGAGAGCATCCTCGAAGATCGAAGTTGCAGGTTTCTTCGCACGATTACGCCACCTTCGGCCTCTCGTCCTTCTCCACCTTCACCGTCTTCTTTTTCCATTTCTCAGGCCTCCTTTGTGCTCCTCTAATGATCAGTGCTCGAAGCACCTTGCTCCAGGACGGTGGCCAGAGGTCAGCAAGTCTTGAATTACGGTAATCTACTGGCCCGCACTGTCCTCGCAAATTAGATGATGTCAGGCCCGAAGTACCACATCGACACCACCACCGCACCTTCAACGATGTCGTCCACACGCTCAACATCGTCCCGATAAATCGTAATTACCAGATGGAAAGTTTTTGCGCGGGTAGTTTTTCCACGAGTTCTCACGATTAGGATCTTTAGTATGAAAAGAAGAAGGAATGATAATGACGATCGATATGTAATCGTGTATCAGAATTAGGGTTATAAAAATTAGGGTAATATAAATTCCTAGATGTTTAACGTTTTTACTGGAAAATTGTCTCGTCGTAGCAGAAAGTACGAAAAGAATAATTTCTATTGGCTATTAAAATGATATTTTTACACGAACGGAAAGTGATAATTCTGTTAAGAGGTTAATCGATGGACCGAGTATTTTCGATAGTTGTACTCACAAGTGCCACGAAACTTTATGTATCGCCATCCACCATCGTTTCGAAATAGCGGCAAATTTAAGTTTTTGAGCAAATTTAAGTTTTTCAGAAGGTTTCTAAAGATATTCCTTAAAGGAAAGGTAAAATAAATACGAAATGCTTTAGTCTTAAGTGACTTCGAGTGCTTCTTCGTCTTATCGACGCCCAAACGTATTTACGTGATCCCTCTTTAGACTTTCCAAGGTCTCTCGCAGTCCCTTGGGAATTTTCGAAAGGAACAGCAAGAAACTAGGGGGTAAACCCCCTGCGCTTTCGCTTCGCTCAAGCGCCAACCCCCCAGATCGCCTTTGCTCGCGCTTCGCGCTCGCTTTACCGGGTGCAGAAAAGCTTCGCTTTTCTGCAATAGGCACGACCGCGGCACTCGCGCTTCGCGCTCGCCCACGAATTTCAAACCGTTTCGAAATTGTTGAAAATTCAAGTATTGAGATATTAAACTATGCTACAGAGTCCTCTGCGCTTTCGCTTCGCTCAAGCGCCATACCCCCCCAAGTCGTCGGGTGCTCGCGCTTCGCGCTCGCCCACGAAATGCAGCATTTCTGCAATAGGCCCAAGTGATCAAAACCGGACAATGAAATGCATCCGAACCAAAATTTGACATGTACATAGAGTATATACACCTTTGCTGCGGTGAAACTTTATGCATGGTTATCTTCAACTATTCAGAAATTGCGACAAATTGAAATCATTAATCCAGTATTCCGGCGAAACGCTTGCGCGGATTCAAACAAAATTTAGCATGTAATTTAAAAATATATCCACTTGGTGCCACGAAACTTTATGGTCATCTTCAACCGTTTCGAAATTACGGGATTTTCAAACTATAATTATAAAATAGTGAATTAAAGATTTGAAACTGGCACCATTTCGAAACGGTTGAAGATGGCTATACATAAAGTTTCCTGGCACCAAATGGGTATATACTTGATGTGCATGCCAAATTTTGTCCGAATCCGTTCAGCCGTTTTGCCGGAATAGTGGACTAATCAATCGTTTTCCTGGAATAGTGGATACAAAATTTGAATTTGCCGCTATTTCGAAACGGCTGATGATGGCTATACATAAAGTTTCCTGGCACCAAATGGGTATATACTTGATGTGCATGCCAAATTTTGTCCGAATCCGTTCAGCCGTTTTGCCGGAATAGTGGACTAATCAATCGTTTTACTGGAATAGTGGATAAAAAATTTGAATTTGCCGCCATTTCGAAACGGTTGAAGATGGCCATACATAAAGTTTCATGGCACCAAATGGATATATACTCGATGTACATGCCAAATTTTGTCCGGATCCGTTCAGCCATTTGGCTGGAAAACTGGACTAATGGATTAATGAATTTTGCACTATTTCCGTTAGTCCAGTATTCCGGCCAAACGGCTGAACGGATCGCAACGAAATTTGGTATGTACTTTGAGTATATATCCATTTGGTGCCAGCAAACTTTATGTATCGCTATCTTCAGTCGTTTAGAAATGGCAGCAATATTAAATTTAAATTACATTTTTTTCAAATTTTGAATCTCCCGCCATCTTGTACCGGTTCAAGATGGCGGCTCACAAACCTTATTGTCAACTCACAGTAGTGTACTTGATTTTTGTGCCAAATTTCGTCCCGATCGGTTCAGCCGTTTTTCCGAAATCGAGGATATACACGGACACACACACACACACACATACATACATACATACATACACACACACACACATACATGCACACACACATACGAACAGTTTTCGCGATGGCGATAGCATAAGTCACTCCCTTTACGGTCGTGCCTAAAAATGAAAGAAGCGTATCACTAGTGAGTGTGTCCAAGTGCTTCTTCATCGCAGGAGTATTTAATCGTCGACCGAAGTATCTTTCCTCGAAGCCTCTTTCGCGTACCGATCAATTTTAATATCCGCCTGAGGAGGTCGTGAGGAGGCAGGATGAAGGCGATGGAGGTGAAGAAAAAGCCTTCTATACACTGGCACGTACCACCGATTGTGGAACCATTTTTAAGAGATAGGCCAACCTGTCGTTTCACCGAGGCCCCAAGTGCTTTTACAGCAAATTATGTAATCGCAAGCTCCTCAGAGTACTCTGCCACGAGGCTGCCTTCTTCTCTCCTCTTTATCCCTCTTGTCTTCTTTTCTCTTCAATCTCTCTCTCTCTCTCTCTCTCTCTTTCTTATTCCACCTCTGAACACCGCTTCTCCTCGTCGCCCAATGACAAATTGCGATGCCTCGCGACTAACGGAGGGAGTGGATTTATAAAGTAGGATCTACCGGTCCAGGAGCCACCAGCTGGAGGAATTTTTAAGCGGCACAGTACGGAAACTTAACTTCTCGCGCGCAACTTACTCGACTGGACTCCCCTTGAATTAGCAGAGAACACTTCGGGGATTTATTCTTCGACGTGCTACTTCATCGTGCTTCCCCATAAATTATGATCCACGAGGACTACTAAAGTGTCTACAAATAATGAGAACTTTTCGAAAGCAAGGATAAGGTTGAAAGTTTCTTCGAGTACTTTTTCCATAACGCGAATTCTCCCTCGTTTAACGACAAATTGCGATATCACCCTAGTGTCTATCCCAGATTTCATCCTGGAGGGTGAAAGGTTTGGCATGGGGCGCAATTTCGAAGTAATGTCTTATGGATATATATCCCTCGACGTTGTGCATAAGTTATGTCACGCTATTGGGGAGGCCTCTTAAGGGAAGGATGCTTCGAAGGAAAGCTTCGAATGATTTTTCGATTCGACTTTCTGCCACTACTCGTCGATGCACGGTGACGAGAAAAAATAGTGGATCTGTGAACTAGGATCCACCGCAGGGAAATTTTCAAGCTTCATAAGTTCTCGCGCAACTCGAGCGACGCATTTCCGGAGAATCGGGTGAGATAAGGCCCGATGGAACTACTTCTTTTTCTACCCGTATCCAATTTATTCCCTCGACGCGCCTACTCGTAAATTATGATCCGCCAAGGGAGAGATAAGCTAAGGAAGGAAGGCTCCGTGGGTTTCGACGAAACGAAAAGGGCCTTCGAGAGTTTTACGAGGGTAACGACGACGTACTTCTCGTCAAATCTTTAGGCACTCCTCGGAAAATTCGCGGTGACGTTAAGTCGTGGCGCGTGACAGTGACGTAGATGTTTTACGTGGTGGTGAGACAAGAAGACTCTTTACTTCAGAGAGATTCTTGAGTAAATTTTTTAAGGAACCCTGGAATTTTTCGCTTCGTCGCGTGGATCTCGGATCCTCGATGAAGCAAACTCTCGAAATTTTAGCAAAATTAGCGTTACAACTTAGAAACACACGAATCGTTGGAAAGATTGGAAAATATTTGCGTTGTGATGCAGTCGGTAGAATAAAAATAATCCCCAGCCACCACGGAAGGAAGGAGAGAGCTAGAGAGAAATTGGCTGACAAATTTTTTTAAGGAACCCTGGAATTTTTCGCTTCGTCGCGTGGATCTCGGATTCTCGATGCAGCAAACTCTCGAAATTTTAGCAAAATTAGCGTTAAAATTTAGAAACACACGAATCGTTGGAAAGATTGGAAAATATTTGCATTGCGATGCAGCCGGTAGAATAAAAAAAATCCGCAGCCACCACGGAAGGAAGGAGAGAGCTAGAGAGAAATTGACTGACAAATTTTTTTAAGGAACCCTGGAATTTTTCGCTTCGTCGCGTGGATCTCGGACCCTCGATGAAGCAAACTCTCGAAATTTTAGCAAAATTAGCGTTACAATTTAGAAACACACGAATCGTTGGAAAGATTGGAAAATATTTGCGTTGTGATGCAGTCGGTAGAATAAAAAAAATCCCCAGCCACCACGGAAGGAAGGAGAGAGCTAGAGAGAAATTTACTGACAAATTTTTTTAAGGAATCCTGGATTTTTTCACTTCGTCGCGTGGATCTCGAATCCTCGATGCAGCAAACTCTCGAAATTTTAGCAAAATTAGTGTTACAATTTAGAACACACGAATCGTTGGAAAGATTGGAAAATATTTGCGTTGTGATGCAGTCGGTAGAATAAAAAAAATCCCCAATCACTACGGAAGGAAGGAGAGAGCTAGAGAGAAATTGGCTGGCAATCCCCGAAAACCCGACGAATGAGAGACGCCGTGCTCACTATATTTGTTTAATTCATTTAAGGTACACTACGAGTGTGCACTCACTCCGCTCAGTTTGGCCAGGCAAGTGCACTACGCGCGAGGGAAGGATAATTCCGTGCTTTTTTCATCGTCCGCCCGTTCTCGCTTCACGTAGAGATCCGGAAAATTGAATTTGTTACCGGGTTGGGCGTACCAGCGCGAAAACTTTCGGGGAAAAAGTTGGAAAGGGAAAAGGGCGAGAAGGTAGGTGGTGGAGGAGGCGACGAGGAGGAAAGACCGAACGAGCTTTTTCGATGTTTTTAATTATCAGTTAACTACTTGCCGTGGACGGGGACGTTATCACGGGAGTAATTTCGAGCACCTGCGCGACGGATGAAGAGCCTTGGTCTCACCACCCTTTTCTTTCTCATTCTCTCCTCGCCTTCTTCTCGAGACTCCACGCAGACACCAAGGTCAATTGAAATTAAAATGCCCTATCGTCCTTCTCCTTAATTCGCAGGCGTTTCGAACCCGAGTCTGGCAGAGAGCGTGAGTGGTACTTGGGAGAATTATCCGGTGGAAAAGCTGAAAGGAGAGAGGACGAAGACGAGAGAACCCAAAGGCTCCTTGGTAGAGGAGAGTGTGGTGGGTGGTAGACGAGAGGATCCATAGGGCTCTTTGACCTTTTCCGATCATAACGAGGGATGACTCGCCCCCGAAGGGCCAAAAGCCCGTTTGCCCTTGCGAAAACTCGAGCGGTCGTGATAAACCTAATCCAGGAGTAATCCACGTAACTTGGACGTTCTTGTGCGTCGTTACGGTGGCTTGATAATATAATAAGTCTTGAATTCGATACTGTTGCTACTCCCTTCGCGTGTTCTTCAGTCAATTTTCGTTAAGCACTCGACTTATAGACGTATAAGAAAACGTGGAACTGAACAAAAGACTACTTCTCGTTCACTGATCAGAATTTTTTTCAACTTCGTCGATATTGTGATCATACGAGCAACTTCGAAGAATCTTCAAGTCGTTCGACGATCAGTCTCGGTGAAGCAAAGTTGTCTAATATAAACGGTATGGAATTTTAGGAGGAAGAGCAAGACCGTTCGTGCTTCGTGAATCTTCTGGTTAGCTCAGCTCGGTATTGTCGTGCTCGTGAAGGGATCAAGAGCGAAGAGGACCTTTCATGGGATCTAAAGACGTACAATAAAACGTGAAACTAAACAAATGCTACTTCTCGTTCACTGATCAGAATTATTTTCAATTTCATCCACACTGTGATCACAGGAGCAACTTCGAAGGATCTTCAAGTCGTTCGACGACCAGTCTCCTTGAACTAAAGCTACTTAATATAAACGGTATGGAATTTGAGGAGGAAGAGCAAGGCCATTCGTGAATCTTCTCGTTCCCTCAGCTCGGTATCGACGTGCTCGTGAAGGGAGCAAGAGCGAAGGGGACCTTTCATGGGATCTAAAGACGTACAATAAAACGTGGAATTAAACAAACAAATGGGCTACTTATCCTTCATCGATCAGAATTTTTTTCAGTTTTATCGACACTGTGATCATAGGAGCAATTTTGAAGAATCTTCAAGTCGTTCGACGACCAGTCTCCTTGAACCAAGGTTGTCTAATATAAACGGTATGGAATTTTAGGAGGAAGAGCAAGACCGTTCGTGCTTCGTGAATCTTCTGGTTAGCTCAGCTCGGTATTGTCGTGCTCGTGAAGGGATCAAGAGCGAAGAGGACCTTTCATGGGATCTAAAAACGTAGAATAAAACGTGGAATTAAACAAACAAATGGGCTACTTATCCTTCATCGATCAGAATTTTTTTCAGTTTTATCCACACTGTGATCATAGGAGCGATTTTGAAGAATCTTCAAGTCGTTCGACGACCAGCCTCTTTGAACCAAAGTTGTCTAATATAAACGGTATGGAATTTTAGGAGGAAGAGCAAGACCGTTCGTGCTTCGTGAATCTTCTGGTTAGCTCAGCTCGGTATTATCGTGCTCGTGAAGGGATCAAGAGCGAAGGGGACTTTTCATAGGATCTAAAGACGTACAATAAAACGTGAAACTAAACAAATGCTACTTCTCGTTCACTGATCAGAATTTTTTTCAATTTCACCCACACTGTGATCATAGGAGCGATTTTGAAGAATCTTCAAGTCGTTCGACGACCAGCCTCTTTGAACCAAAGTTGTCTAATATAAACGGTATGGAATTTTAGGAGGAAGAGCAAGACCGTTCGTGCTTCGTGAATCTTCTGGTTAGCTCAGCTCGGTATTATCGTGCTCGTGAAGGGATCAAGAGCGAAGGGGACTTTTCATAGGATCTAAAGACGTACAATAAAACGTGAAACTAAACAAATGCTACTTCTCGTTCACTGATCAGAATTTTTTTCAATTTCACCCACACTGTGATCACAGGAGCAATTTTGAAGAATCTTCAAGTCGTTCGACTATCAGTCTCCTTGAACCAAAGTTGTCTAATATAAACGGTATGGAATTTTAGGAGGAAGAGCAAGACCGTTCGTGCTTCGTGAATCTTCTGGTTAGCTCAGCTCGGTATTGTCGTGCTCGTGAAGGGATCAAGAGCGAAGAGGACCTTTCATGGGATCTAAAGACGTACAATAAAACGTGAAACTAAACAAATGCTACTTCTCGTTCACTGATCAGAATTATTTTCAATTTCATCCACACTGTGATCACAGGAGCAACTTCGAAGGATCTTCAAGTCGTTCGACGACCAGTCTCCTTGAACTAAAGCTACTTAATATAAACGGTATGAAATTTGAGGAGGAAGAGCAAGGCCATTCGTGAATCTTCTCGTTCCCTCAGCTCGGTATCGACGTGCTCGTGAAGGGAGCAAGAGCGAAGGGGACCTTTCATGGGATCTAAAGACGTACAATAAAACGTGGAATTAAACAAACAAATGGGCTACTTATCCTTCATCGATCAGAATTTTTTTCAGTTTTATCGACACTGTGATCATAGGAGCAATTTTGAAGAATCTTCAAGTCGTTCGACGACCAGTCTCCTTGAACCAAGGTTGTCTAATATAAACGGTATGGAATTTTAGGAGGAAGAGCAAGACCGTTCGTGCTTCGTGAATCTTCTGGTTAGCTCAGCTCGGTATTGTCGTGCTCGTGAAGGGATCAAGAGCGAAGAGGACCTTTCATGGGATCTAAAAACGTACAATAAAACGTGAAACTAAACAAATGCTACTTCTCGTTCACTGATCAGAATTATTTTCAATTTCATCCACACTGTGATCACAGGAGCAACTTCGAAGGATCTTCAAGTCGTTCGCCGACCAGTCTCCTTGAACTAAAGCTACTTAATATAAACGGTATGGAATTTTAGGAGGAAGAGCAAGGCCATTCGTGAATCTTCTCGTTCCTTCAGCTCGGTATCGACGTGCTCGTGAAGGGACCAAGAGCGAAGGGGACGTTTCATGGGTTTCTCCTAGTCGACAAATTTCACCCTGCGGAATATATTCTCCTCTCCTCGTCATCTCCTCGTGAAACGAATCTGACCTCGTTTCAGGGACGAATATCTTGGAGGGCACGCGAGCCTCGAATCGGTATTCCTCGTTGCGTTCCGCTGAGATCGAGCTCGTAAAGATCGAGGAGAGACGCTATCCTCCGTACATTGAGGACCTTCGGGTCGACTTCGTTCCTCGAAAGCAAAACGACGATTTCTCGGCTACCGCCTTGAGGATCGTCGAAGATGGGACTGGCGGATAACCGCGCTTGTTTGGATAATGTGCTTGCTCCGTGCGAGTAGGTCCTCCCGTGCGAACTTTCGGTGACGCGATTTTCCTCGATTATTCAGATTCCTTCCTAAGAAGTAATTACCAAGAGCATTCGAAAACCGAATCTTGCTCGCGGTCACCTCGGTCAACCAGTGCACAAGAGTGTTGAACAAGAATTTTTGAACGTGGAAGAGAGATGAATTTTGCCGAAGGTGGTCGCGCGTGGGTAAAGAAAACGCGTGTATAAAAGGACTACGCTTTCTCGCAATCCGAACTCTTGGCCTCGCTCATTTCTATGCCCTCGTGCGCTCTCCTACCTCGTGCTTTACACTACGCGAATGGGGTAGTTTGTTCCGAGCGAAATTAGAGGCGCCGAGCCCCGCTGAATAATGGATAACAAGCGTAGAAATGGCCAAGCGCGATACACGGATCTCTCGTTTTCCTGATCCCGTTTTCCGACTTTGCCAGAGGAAAGAGGAAGTTTGGCCACTCGACCTGGTCCCCACTAGGGGACCACGCGCACAAGTTCGTTATTTCATAGTCGGTCACCGTGATGGTACATATTTCGTTGTGGTCGGCTATAACGAAGTTCAATTAATGACCTTCGTTAATTAATACGCTCTGGTATCTGGAAAATTTTAATCTCGTCGAGCGTTATTTATGACGAGGTTGCACCATTCGTGAATAGCATTCTACGAACGATGGATCGTTGTTATTATATGATAATAAAATAGAAACTGCACTGAGAGAAAAGTACATGATATATCTAACTAGAATGGCATAGTAACAAAATTATAGTTGGAAATGTCATATTAATGGCAAATGTTACCATAATGTCGGTAATAATTGCGACAGGGGCATAGTATAACCAACTATATTATGTTTTTACCCAAAATTATGGTTATTTCGACTAAAAATATAGTATGATTGAAAATATACAATGGTAAGAAAAGTAACTATTTTATATAGTTAATATTACCAGAATATTTCATACATAGTGATAGAACTAACTATATTAACTATAACATATTTTACTATGCATATGGTAACAAGAACAAAGGTTAATGATAGAACCATTTGTATAAATCGTTCATTCTATATTTTCTATGGTTAAGTGAACTATAAAAATATGCTTGACGCGACATTTAATTATAAAATATACTATGATTATAGCAAATCCAATCATTTTTTTCTCTCAGTGTGGGCGTTAGTCACGCTGTTCATTTTTCTCGTGAGCTAATTATTCTACCGATTTAAAAACGTACGCTCAACTAAATAGCCTCGAAACGTTCAAACGCTCACGACTTCTTCCAAACCACGTGAAGCACATTGCTAATTCGCGCTTTCCGCCTGGTAGTCTCACCGGCACTTTCTCCTCCTTTTCATTTAATTCACCCGTCCAACTAATTTACAACTCCGCCTCTCTCCGAGATCATAATTTAGATTATTGCGAGCTCCGGTGCGTCTCGTTCATTCCACCGCGGTCTCCAATTATGCGCACTATTTAACTTATTCTAGGAGAGGACCGACGAGCATTGTGCACTATTGGCGAGCGCGCTGGACAATGAGATTATCCATTCGTTTCTCGCTTGGCTGCCACCGCAATCGAATTCCTTCTTCTCTCGAGCAATCGATGCTCACCGAAGAGGACAATCCCTCGAAGAATTCACGATGGCGAATTTGCGCGATAATTGTGGAAAATGTGTAAAGAAAGGGGAAGGGAGGAAGGCTTCGTTGAACACCTCGTTGGATGAGAATAAGAACGACGTAACGAATTCGTGGGAGGATTGTTTCTCGGGGACTCGGTGTAAATTTTTGCCGCGGGCTGTGCATGAATAAGGGAAGTGAACTGAGAATGAACGATGAGATAGAGAGAGACAGAGAGAGAGAGAGAGAATTAGACTTAGAATTAGAATTTATTATCAGGCCTGGACCCAAGATCCTTCAGGCCCCGAACAGTCAAAATAAAAAAAATAAAAACTTTAAGGAAACAAAGAAGCAACAACAATGGAAATAATAATGACAAAGAAAATAATAATAATAATGGTAATGGTGATAGCGCACGCAACAAAAACTATTCACACTTATCCTTAAGATGTATAAATAGTCAGAGAGAGAGAGAGAGAGAGAATGAATATTTTGTTAAGCTGCAGGACCTAAGGTCCCATGTAAGCTTCCGAAAAATGACAAAAAACAAATAACAAAAGTGTGAGAGAACAATAAACAACGGGCAAAGACAGATAATTCAATTGTTTCTCAACGAACAAGAAAAGGCAGCATTTTGAAACCCACCAATGGTGGAAGCCTTGCGTGCAGTTGGCGGCAACGAGTTCCAAACACAACAAGCAGTAGCAATAAATGAACAGTAAGAGGTATGTGTGCTGCAAAGAGGAGCGACAAGTTCATCTTCCTGTTGACGCGTGACATGATCATGATTTGTACCCTTAAATATAAATTTTTCAAATAAATGTGGCGGAGTTTTGGTAAACAAAATTAAAACTGATCGTACAGCAATAAAGTAATTGCGTCTATCGGAAATATTTAACCAGCCTAATTTGGATCTATATGGAGTTATATGCTGAAAGCGATTAACCCCAAAGATAAAACGGATACATTTTTTAATAGATACCTCTAATATTTTATCAACCTCCTCAATGGTCGTCGCATCAGTAAGCAAAGAGAGAGAGAAAGAGAGAGAGAGAGAGAGAGAGAGAGAGGGAAGAGAGTGCTCGTACCGCCTAGGGCGGCCCAGTCGGTCAATTCTGCTGTTTAATTAAAGCCGAACTCGTGACGATGAGAGAGAACGGAGAAGCGAAAGCTAGAGAGAGCCAGAATGATAGAGTAGCGAGAGAAGTACTCCACGGAGTTTACCGACGTTCGTTCTTACGCGTAATCAAATTTTAGTTCGCCTCAGTGCGAACGTGGGCCGATGGTCTCTCCACGCCTCCTTCTTTCCTTCCATCGCCCACTCGTTCGCACGTTCGTCCATTCGCGTTATCCAAAATCCTCGATCCATTAACGAGTCGATCCTGAGCCGCGAGCGTGGGATCGCTCCAAATGGAATATGATCGGAGGATACGAATATGATGGAGTTGCTCGTCCGATTTCGCCGAGCGATTTATCCTCGTGAAATTGAACGCGCGATTAAACTTCGACGGGTGGGCAAGAGTCACCGAAGTAGACGGATTCGATTTATGCCGAAAGTATAACACTGAGAAACTTGAAGATATTCGATTTTCGTTAGTGAATAAAATTGTTCACAGATAAGATCAATGTCCTTATTTCTACTGATTTAAGAGAAATGATACTAAAAGCAGTAGTTTAAATTATCATTTTAAGTAACAATTAGCGAACACATTGGTCGCGTATCACGTCAAGAGTCGTACTACATATAAAATTGAAAAAGTATCATTTTAAAGACTTTTATTATGAAGAATTGTTAATTAAATGCAATGCAAGAAATGAACGTATTTCTACTCGGTAAAAATCGCGCTGTCCGTATATCTACTCACAACGTGTTCCTATTTCTGCGCGTACAAGTGTAACAGATTCAGTTTCGGTTTATCGATATCAATAAGGTCGATGTCCCTATTCCAACTCATTTGAGACTACAACGGCTGCTCGGATTATGAATTTTATTTTTAACAATGAGCTGTTACCTAGCGAGCAACGAGCCTATGCAACTTATGCCGGAGTATCTAAATAATTAATCATTAATCTTTCTGTAACTTATTTTGTCAATCGAATATTAATGTTAAGAAGAATAGTTCATAGTGAATAGAAATCAGGACTTGAGTAGAAACTGGGACATTGACCTTAGACGCAAGAAAAACTGACTCGAAAGCTGAAAAAAAACACGAAATGGAGGGGAAAAAGAAGAAACATCTAAAAAGGTTCCACATAGAGAAACGATTTTCTTTCGTCAGATGGTAAAAAGAGAAGGAGAAGAAACGTATCGAGAACGAGGAAGACCTCAAATCGAAAAACTCTGTCCACAGCAGTGAAACATTCGAACCATCGTGTTCCTTACGGATCATTACTCACTGAGGAAATTCAAAGCACGACCGATCGTTTAATCACGCCTATCAACGACCTTATCAATCACCCGCACTGAGAGAAAAAAATGGTTGGGTTTACTATAATCTCACTATATTTTATAGTTAGATTTGGCATCAAACATATTTTTATAGTTCACTTAACCACAAAAAATATAGTAGAATGAACGATTTGTACAAATGGTTATATTATTAACTGTTACCTTTGTTCTTGTTACCATGTGTATAGTAAAATGTGCTACGTGAATATAGTTAATTCTATCACTACGTATGAAATATTCTGGTAATATGAACTATATGTATAAAATAGTTACTTTTCTTACCATTATGTATGTATTTTCAACTATACTATATTTTTAGTTGAAATAACCATAATTTTGGGTAAAAACATAATATAATTGCTTATACATACTATGCCTCTACCGTAATTATTACCAACATTATGGTATCATTTACCATAAATATGATATTTCCAACTATAATTTTGTTACCATGCCATTATAGTTAGATATATCATATACTTTACTCTCAGTGCGACTGCCCCGTCGTTTTATTAATCAACACCTCTCGCGACTTTATCAAACGTCACGTCTCTCCATTTATTAATCAAAAGTTCTCGCGTACTTATCAATCGTCACGTCCGCTCTTTATTAATCTAAGCCTTTCGCGGGATCGGTAATCGATATCGGGCTCGGTGTCCTCGATGGGAATAGGTCACGTGGCCAAATTTGATTCGACAGTGGAATCCAATCGCGTTTACAAATACTCCGCACGGAAGGCGTCCTTCTCACCCTCTTGGTAATCCTCCGCCTCCTTCTACCCTCGTCCCTCTTCCATCTGTGACTCGGGCCACCCCAATCGACCCGATAAGCGGAACGAAGATTCCATTGATGATCCTCGAAGCCTCAAATCGAGTTTGTCGTCCGTCTCGAGGTAGGCGCGAATCCTATCGACCCATTGGGATTCATATTTTCCCTTCATTTCTCTCCTCTTTCCTCACTCTCGGCTTCTCCGTGCAAGCCGACCTCTCCTTCTTCTCTCTCACTATTGGTCTTCTCCTTGCCCCGACCCTCTCATCAGATCGCAATCAGGATAAATCGGATTTAATTATGGCGCCCGGACAGACCGGAACCGGTACCCTTTTCCTCCTTCCACCATCTCGCTCTCTTTTTCCATGTCAATTCTGCGAACGACGACGGCCACGACGACGCCTTGTGTCCCTCTTTCTTTTCAACGCGGAAATTCGTTTTGCCCGATTGAAGCAGTTCTTCTGTAGACTCTCCACAAAGGGCCGATAATCGCTTCTTTTTTATCCAATCCTGCTAAATAATCGTCCATTAATTATTGACGAGTGTATAAAAAGAACGTGGACGTAGGTACGAGGGTAAAAGTATTTTTCATTAGGCTAGGGATACACATGCTAATGAAAAGGCATGCTTTTTTAAGCTAGCATGCTAGTTTATAGCATACGGCCCGGGATACACCTGCTACTTATTAGCACGATAGCACGCTATTTTTGAGCAAATGCTACCTAGTAACAAGCAACTAGCAAATGTATACAAAAAATGTTTTGGTACACATTTGCTACTTGCTTGCTACTAGGTAGCATTTGCTCGAAAATAGCGTGCTATCGTGCTACTAAGTGGCATGCGTATCCCGGGCCTTAAGATATCCATGCGCTGAAAAGCGACTGCTAAATAATCATCATGGTTTTTCCAGCTTTAATTTAAAATATTCCGAAATTCTAGTTCTCGTCTAATAGATTCGTGCGGCTTTGCAGAGGATTGATAAAGGTTCGGTGTTTCCAGAATCGAACGATAACGTGGAAAGAAACAAGGAGGATTTGAGCTCACGCGTTTGTCGCTTCGAGCGGGCCAGGACCACGTTGGAAAAGTGAAATAGTCCGGTTCGCGTAATTACGCCCATTAATCCTCTTTCGATTCAATTTTCTTTTCGATCGACTCGTTGTCGCTCCAGTTCATTTGGCCGTTCAACAAGGGCCGTCCGACGGCCTCTTCCACGGCCCATCCTCCCCTCGGATGAATAAACGACTAATCGATCAAAGGGGGAGACGATTAATTGTTCGTAGCTGTCGGCTCGACCGATGCGCCTAGCAATTATTCACCGAGATGCAACGGTAGTGGACACGTTGGGTTACGTTCCGATATAATGCGGTCAGGAAGGACTGAGCTTTTAGTGATTTCCGATCAACACTCACCGTTCTGGTTAGAAGCACACTGAGAGAGAACTATATGATATATCTAACTATAATGGCATAGTAACAAAATTATAGTTGGAAATATCATATTTATGGTAAATGATACCATAATGTTGGTAATAATTACGATAGAGGCATAGTATGTATAAGCAATTATATTATGTTTTTACCCAAAATTATGGTTATTTCAACTAAAAATATAGTATAGTTGAAAATACATACATAATGGTAAGAAAAGTAACTATTTTATACATATAGTTCATATTACCAGAATATTTCATACGTAGTGATAGAATTAACTGTATTCAGATAGCACATTTTACTATACATATGATAACAAGAACAAAGGTAATAGTTAATAATATAACCATTTGTATAAATCGTTCATTCTACTATATTTTGTATGGTCAAGTGAACTATTAAAATATGTTTCACGCCAAATTTAACTATAAAATATAGTGAGATTATAGTAAACCCAACCATTTTTTTCTCTCAGTGCAGCATTCGTGACAATTCGACGTATTCTCAACTAGTGGTAATATTGTTCTCCAACATGTTCTATACTCGATGAAAATGCATAATAAATGTTCGAATTGAATTTCACGCAAGGTGCGAAACTTTTCACCTGCATTTGCAATAAAATTTTAATTAAAACGTCCTTCGTAATAACGCCTCGAAGCCCCGAGCGAAAGAACGTTGTCAAAAATCATTTCTTTCCCCCGCGTGCTTTACGCGGGCCGAGATTGCGTTTTTCAAATTTTCTCGCGAATATCCATCAAGCGCGCGAGCGCAGTGGAAAGGGAAAATTATGACGCGTAATTGTCGGCGCGGTAGCACGGACATTTCGTAGGTTTATGCGCTTAAAAATCTCGTTTGCGAAAATCGATTGCACGTGGAGGGACGGGATTTGAATAAAAATTCAAATTCGTCGAATCGAAAGGAAAGGGGATTACGCGGGGACGTGTAAATTGTGGCCCGTGTCCTCGTGCAATTTCGTCGCCCTCCGCTAAATGGAATGCCGTGGAAAGCGTTCTCCCTTGTCCGAAGTGTCTCCATTCTCCTTTTCTCTTCTTCCATTCTCGAATCTCCGGTCTGGTAATGGCGCACGCGTCTCCAGGAGGTTCTAATTGGCGCGCATTACGCAACAATGCAACAATAAACACACAGACGGAGCCTCGAGGCAAGAAGACGAAGACGTTGCTCGTCTCGTCTTCCTAATTAAACCTGCTACAAATATTAGCACTGTGAGTCTCCGTGTTTTGCTCGCCGGAGCAACGACCGGTCCGATTGACTTGCCAGCAAGCTCACTCCAATTAGCACGCACGCTCGTACGTGTAGTGCATTCGTCGTGAGCACGAAATTTCGCAGGATTTATTAAGCCAAGGGAGAAAATTAACGTGGCTGGTAACAACGTTCCTAAAAGCGCTTGGCAATCTAACAGGAAGCAACAGCTCGAAGCGAACGCGTTAAGATAAATATTACGTTACATGTATAGATTTGGGTGCGCATGTTGCAGCTGCACGAAATGAATAAAGTTTCTTCGTTATCGCGGAGACAGGAAAATATATATTGGAACGTTCGTAATAGCGTAACGCGGATAACGTTCGCCCGGAGTGTCAGAGTCAAGAACGGAGTTCAGATCTGTTTATGTTCGGTGGGTATCCCGGGGCACCGTGGACTTCGAGAGAGAGAGAGAGAGAGAGAGAGAGAGAGAGAGAGAGAGAGAGAGAGAGAGAGAGGCAGTAATTAAAGTTCGAAGTTTATTACGCGAACGAAACGGCGAAGTTTATTAATTAAGCTCGTTTAAAGGAACCTGACCGTCGGAATCTGTCGAACGGCCTGGCCAATGGAAAATTTCAGGGAGGATGTAGTGGTCGAGATCAAGGAAAATTTCCGCGTGAGAAGGTTATGGTAAAATTCGACACGTTCGTTGAATGGAATTTCTCGATGGTTTACATTCTCAAGGAAATTAAAAGCGATCGTCCTGGCCAATGGAAAATTTCAGGGAGGATGTAGTAGTCGAGATCAAGGAAAATTTTCGAGCGAAAAGGGTATGGTAAAATTCGACACGTTCGTTGAATGGAATTTCTCGATGGTTTAGATTCTCAAGGAAATTAAAAGCGATCGTCCTGGTCAATGGAAAATTTTAGGGAGGATGTAGTGGTCGAGATCAAGGAAAATTTCCGCGTGAAAAGGGCATGCTAAAATTCGACACGTTCGTTGAATGGAATTTCTCGATGGTTTAGATTCTCAGGGAAATTAAAAGCGATCGTCCTGGCCAATGGAAAATTTCAGGAAGGATGTAGTGGTCGAGATCAAGGAAAATTTTTGAGCGAAAAGGGCATGCTAAAATTCGACACGTTCGTTGAATGGAATTTCTCAATGGTTTAGATTCTCAGAGAAATTAAAAGCGATCGTTCTGGCCAATGGAAAATTTCAGGGAGGATGTAGTGGTCGAGATCAAGGAAAATTTCCGCGTGAAAAGGTTATGGTAAAATTCGACACATTCGTTGAATGGAATTTCTCGATGGTTTACATTCTCAAGGAAATTAAAAGCGATCGTCCTGGCCAATGGAAAATTTCAGGGAGGATGTAGTGGTCGAGATCAAGGAAAATTTCCGCCTGAAAAGAGTATGGTAAAATTCGACACGTTCGTTGAATGGAATTTCTCGATGGTTTAGACTCTCAAGTAAATTAAAAGCGATCGTCCTGGCCAGTGGAAAATTTCAGGGAGGATGTAGTAGTCGAGATCAAGGAAAATTTCCGCGTGAAAAGAGTATGGTAAAATTCGACACGTTCGTTGAATGGAATTTCTCGATGGTTTACATTCTCAAGGAAATTAAAAGCGATCGTCCTGGCGAATGGAAAATTTCAGGAAGGATGTAGTAGTCGAGATCAAGGAAAATTTTCGAGCGAAAAGGGCATGCTAAAATTCGACACGTTCGTTGAATGGAATTTCTCAATGGTTTAGATTCTCAAGGAAATTAAAAGCGATCGTCCTGGCCAATGGAAAATTTCAGGGAGGATGTAGTGGTCGAGATCAAGGAAAATTTCCGCCTGAAAAGAGTATGGTAAAATTCGACACGTTCGTTGAATGGAATTTCTCGATGGTTTACATTCTCAAGGAAATTAAAAGCGATCGTCCTGGCCAATGGAAAATTTCAGGGAGGATGTAGTGGTCGAGATCAAGGAAAATTTCCGCCTGAAAAGAGTATGGTAAAATTCGACACGTTCGTTGAATGGAATTTCTCGATGGTTTACATTCTCAAGGAAATTAAAAGCGATCGTCCTGGCCAATGGAAAATTTCAGGAAGGATGTAGTAGTCGAGATCAAGGAAAATTTTCGAGCGAAAAGGGTATGGTAAAATTCGACACGTTCGTTGAATGGAATTTCTCAATGGTTTAGATTCTCAGAGAAATCAAAAGCGTTCGTCGATCAGTTGCAAGAAACAGAAACCTAGTGTCCAAAGGAGCGAATGTAACGTATGGTTGGGTACGTGGCTGGTGAGGATATCGAATCCCAAAATGGATGAAACCCGTCCGTCGGTTTTTGCACGTAATGCTCGAAATTCAATATCCGCCGGATTACAGCGTGCACGCGTTGCTTTCCTGCCCACGATGCATCTCTTTGTGCGCTGGCGTATATCTTAAAACGGTTGTAACGTCCATCGTCAAAACACGATTCTCGAATGTTCTACTATTTCGTGAAGCTCACATGCGTTAATCTTTCCATCCTGTGAATTATGCGAAACTTGGAGAAAGATTTAAGATGGATCGTAACGAATTTTTGAGGTGGCTCCTCAACGATTAATTCACCAAAACGACTACCCTCCAGTCCCTCGAGGACAGTTATCTTATAATTAACACACTTTCCGAGATTGGATTATTTACGAACGTATCAAGAGAGAATTTATTTTATTAGAATCAGGAGCATTACCCTTTGATCACTTCTCTTTTGACAAGAAAAGTTCTTCGCGAATCCACTCACTTTGTGTTGTTTAACACTGGATCACGATATTTCAATTGTCGTGTTTTCAACAAAGTCGAGTGATTTTAACCCGACAGGTGTTTCTAACAAAGATGATACTTCATCGTTCATTCTCGACACGTGCATTTCTCTTTCTTCACTTCGCCACTTCTCTTTCCTTCTCAACCGCACGAGTATCTCACGTTCAATTTTCTCCACGAGTGAAGATCTACCTTGTACTGGCTGTGCATTTTTCACCGGATGCTAGAAGCGAAAAGGAACAAGGGAGGTTGATAAGAGAGACGAGGAGGGTCTGGAAAAAGGAAACGTGCAAAGAGAATGGGACGAGCTTGGTCCTAAATTCGTTAATTTTCCGAGCCGTCGTCACCAGAAAACTAGCTTCTCCTCTCAGCCCCTTTCCAACCCTGATCCGATTTCTCAATGAAAATCGCGCAGCCTGCCGCGGAACATTCGCACAGGGAAATTGAAATTTTCTGCCGGACGTTTTTACGGATTCACGATTCGCCAGCATTTCTGGCCACTTCAACCCCTTTCCGCTGGCATAGCAATTTTCCTCCGCCTCCAATGCATTCTCCTCCCGTTTCTTTCATTTTTATTCCTCCGACTGTGGCACCCTAACCCCCTATCCTCCTTTTCCTCGTCCAAACACATCTCGTGCTCTCCAAATTGATCCATTCCGATTCAATTCTATTGACACTCTTTTTCACCAAGCTTCTCCTCCTTCCATCGGTCCCACCGAGGGAGCAAATTTAACGCGGACTCTCGATCCTTCCGAGTGAGACTTTCAACGAATTCCATTCGACAGTCTCGATGATGATATTATGTCGGACCAAGCTTCTTCATCCAACGATTTATCGTTCATCATTGCTATACATAGAGCTATTACAGATAGAGGGACGGAGTCGACGAAAAATGTGATGTAGCCGTAGAATGAGAACGTTGCAATAGAGACCGGACTGTCATTGTCTAACAGAGCATGCGTATTAGGGTAATATTACGTACCGCGTGCACTGTAGAAGCTGTCACAGTATACGCATTTTTATTTAGATTACAGTTTTATATCATAATTCAATTATGAGATTTTTTGTACGAAAATAAAGACATTTAACATTATATGTATGCATGTACAATGAAGTGGAAAGTTGGTGTTCCTCTGAGCAAATACGTCACTCAGTGAACATATGAGAGATTTTTGTAATTATCATTTCGATGTATTTTATTGCGAATAAAAGCATTCGTAGGAAAACATATGAGATTTCACGGAGAAAATACATCGAAATAATAATTTCTGGTTACAAGATTACAAAAAGCTCTCATTGTCAGATGAGAATGTTAACATGCTCTCCAATGCTCCCTGCTCGGAGCCGTGGAAGGCCAGTTCACTGACAATGAGTGACGTATTTCCTCGGAGGGACACCGACTTTGCATTTCATTGTACACTCTAGTGCAAAGTCGGTGTCCTCCCGAGGTGCTTGAATCGGCCTTCCACCGTTCTAACCAGAGAGCATTTCGACGTTGTAATGAGAAATCTTACAATCTGGTTATCTGGAATTATCATATTGATGTACTTCATTTCGAATAAATGGAGTTGTAGGAAGAAATATTGGACGATGAATCGCATAAATAGATGGGTCGTGGACACTGGCTTGCTATTGGCTACCAAGAGAGGACACCGACTTTGCACTTCATTGTACCACGTGCACTGTAGAAGCTGTCACAGTATACGCATTTTTATTTAGATTACAGTTTTATATCATAATTCAATTATGAGATTTTCTACGAAAATAAAGGCATTTAACTTTATATGTATGCATGTATAATGCAGTGCAAAGTCGGTGTCCCTCTTAGGTGCTTGAATCGGCCTTCCACCGTTCTAACCAGAGAGCATTTCGACGTTGCAATGAGAAATCTTGCAATCTGGTTATCTGGAATTATCATATTGATGTATTTCATTTCGAATAAATGGAGTTGTAGGAAGAAATATTGGACGATGAATCGCATAAATAGATGGGTCGTGGACACTGGCTTGCTATTGGCTACCAACAGGGGACACCGACTTTGCACTTCATTGTACCACGTGCACTGTAGAAGTTGTCACAGTATACGCATTTTTATTTAGATTACAGTTTTATATCATAATTCAATTATGAGATCTTCTACGAAAATAAAGACATTTAACGTTATATGTATGCATGTATAATGCAGTGCAAAAATCAGTTGCTTGAATCAGCCTTCCACCGTTCTAACCAGAGAGCATTTCGACGTTGCAATGAGATGTCTTGCAATCTGGTTATCAGGAATTATCATATTGATGTATTTTATTTCGAATAAATGGAGTTGTAGGAAGAAATATTGGACGATGAATCGCAAAAATAGATGGGTCTTGGACACTTCATTGTACATCTGCCTACAGATGCGCGTAACTGTTAGACAATGATACTCCGTACTCTATTGCATCGTTCTCTCTTTATGTCACTATCGCATCCGCTTACACATCGTTCCATACCTACTTCTCTCTATCTGTAATAGCTCGTCGCTACCATCACTATCCTCGTTGTCATGGTGATGCTCGGGCGTCCGACTCTTTCCTTTCTGCACCTGAGAAACTTTTTTAATCGAGTCGTACTAGCCTCGCGTGGAAACTTCTGGGAGGGATTAGCAGCGGTGCCATGGTGTCGCGACACGAGCACTTCGTGGGAGCGTCTAAGTTTCCCCTGGGATTTTATCATAATCGAGAGGGCTCGCGTTGACTCGGCCCTAGGGGAGAGAAAAAGCGGGTCTTCATCGGTGCCATTGTCGACTCGATGTTTCTCAGACCACGTTCCAGAATCCTTTGTTCGAATTAGGGGTACGCGTTCGTGAGAGAGTAACTTTAGAGAGTTATCGTTTGTCCTAGAGACCCTAGTAAAGTAGAGACTGGGACGTAAATCTAATCGGTGTGCCTGACGAGGGTGCATTAATCAAAATACTACGTGATACTTCGAATTCTATCGTGCTCTACTTCTTACGTTGCAAAAGATCGAAATGAAAGAAACTATTGTTCTTTGTTGTAGACAGAATGAGAATTCATGTTGTCGAGATATTTTCCCTTTCTGCCATTTTCATTCGGATATATTCGGTTGAATTGTGTTTTCATGAAACACGTGGCGCATGGTTCGCATTTACTCCGCAACACCATTTCGCAAGGTTGCGGCTGCAGGCGTAATAACAATACGCGTTAACTGTATCCATAACTTCTCCCAGGATTAAAGTTTACGAGAATAAAGAAAAAATGCCACGGCAAGATATATCGCCTCCTCCTCCTTCGTCTTTTCCACTCTAACCCTCATGCACGCCTCGCGTCGTATAAATCTGCAACGGCTCGTTTAATCTTCATGGGATTCTTGTTATAAAAAAAAGGGAAGCGCAGAGTAGGTAGTGCAGAGGGCGATGAGTAACGATGCCGAGATAACGGGGTATCGATTATTATCAACACGTTCGAACATCTGTGGTAGCTGTTCTATTCCGTAAAAAAATCCTATTCGTTAGTGGAGCTCGTAGAAATCTCTGCACTCGCATTTCCATGTACACTGAGAGAAAAAAATGGTTTACTATAATCTCGCTATATTTTATAGTTAAATTCGGCGTCAAGCATATTTTTACAGTTTACTTAACCATACAAAATATAGTTACCTTTGTTCTTGTTACCATATGCACAGTAAAATGTGCTATATGAATATAGTTAGTTCTATCACTATGTATGAAATATTCTGGTAATATGAACTATATAAAATAGTTACTTTTCTTACCATTATATATTTTCAACCGTACTATATTTTTAGTTGAAATGAGCATAATTTTGGGTAAAAACATAATATAGTTGGTTATATTATGACACTATTGTAATCATTACCGACATTATAGTAACATTTACCATGAATATGGTATTTCCAACTATAATTTCTTAATTATGCCGTTATACTTAAATATATCATATACTTTTCTCTCAGTGTATTTTTTAAACGTGTTGCGTTCGTTCGTATTCTTCGCACCCACGCAGAACTTTTTTCAGAAATTCGTCGGAGGGTTTATTTGCAAAATTGACCAGCCAGTCACTCGTAGAATCGCAAAAACCGATCAATATTCGTCGTTCATTCCACAGACACGCTCCTTGAATACTTAATACACCTGGATACATCGATATTTTAAAGCACTCTTAAACTGGCATTTAATGAGCTCGACGTACAACATTGGGGGGTGCTTCAGCCTACTCTTTGCCCTCGAGTCTCATGTAAATTTCATCGTGGGACCAGACGATTTCCCACTTAAACGACGAAAAGGGACGAGGGACGCCTATTAAATCCAGTGGGCGACTCGAGACCAAAGGAAAGGTTGGAAAGCCCGTGAAATACATTTGGAGATGATCGTTTGGACTGGTGACGATAGCGTGACGCGAACATCGGTATCGTTTCGTTATCTCAACCTCGTCTTTATTGGAATATTTCCTCCCTACAACAAGATAATGCCTCCTAGGTCGGAATTAGTCTCTCTAAAAGGTAGTTAAAATAGTATCAAACGTCCGTCGACATTTCTGTAATCCCAACAGCCCTTTTCTGATCGTTAAACAACCAGTCACCGAGATGAGATTGCGAGTCGAAGAGGAAAGTTCAAGTTCGTCTACGCATTCGACCCTCCGCCAGATAATTCGAATTTGCGGTTAAAGGGTCTCGGTTTAATGGAATGGATGTGAAGTAAGTGTCCAAAGTTTACCACGAGACTCTCAGACTTGTCGATGGCTTTGCTTAACCAGTTTCTAAGTAAATTATCTTACAGATTTTGTTCGTAGGAATTAACGAACATTGGAAGGCGTGTAACGATATACCGTCGTTTAATCTTCGCACGAGCGTGTGTCGTAATCATAGACTTATACTCATAGACTGCGCCTTCTTATGCGCGTTGAAGATTACTTTGAAGGACAGAGATACGAGCCGTTTATTTTGAAAGTGGCCTAAGTCAATTTTTTAAGAAAAATAAGACATCACATAATTCGTGGATAATTTAGTGCAATAATTGGATATTATGTGATACTTCATTTTTTTAAAAAAATGAACTCAGGCCACTTTCAAAATAAACGGTTCGTACAGCAAAAGTGAGGCCTTCTCTCTCGCTTCGTGGTAAGAGAGGAGAAAAACAAGAAGGGGAAGGACAACGCAAACTCCTTTTCTCCTTATTCCTCCACCAACGTTCCTGTTGGACAGAGACACACTCACTTTGATTATTGCTCTCTCGTTTTAACGTAGTCTTCAGCGCCTCTCACAGGACGTTCGGTCCACGAGTATAAATATATGCTCGCAATCTAGTTCTCATTTGTCGACGAAACAGAATGCGTATGGAAAATCAACAAGATTCTGTTTGTGTCCGTGGCAAACAACAGACTGAATATTGCAAGTAGTAACTGGGACAATTCCCTAGCGGGAGTGGCCCTTTCAGCTTCGATCGTGTCACTAATCTCCTATAGTGCCAAGCAAAAGAGCTTCGATACAAAAATAATAAGTCACTCCCTTTATGGTCGTGCCTAAAAATTCTACAGAAGAGTGGATAATACACCTCTCGCCCAAGGAACTCCGAACATCCCGTTCTCTCACCGATTTCAAACTTACCACGGACATTTTGCAAACCCGCGAAAATCCGTTGCCTCGCTCATCCTCGAAGTTTCTCTCCACCGACGCGCGAACTTATTCAAATCGTCGTCGTTCACGAACACCTCTCAAAATTCCCATTCTTCGCACCGAGTCTCGTCGTCTCGCTCGCCGATAAAATCCCTAACCGTGCGTCGCTTATGCGAATCGAATCATCTCCACTCCTCTCTCTCCTTCCTCTCTAAATTATTACTTCGCACGAGCCAGACCCCCTCGAAGGAGAATGGAGAAAAATGAAAAAAAGGAAGGTACGCGATCGCACGAGACACCTCCAGAGATCCGTGAAATAAGAATGCACCGATATCGTGGGAGGGGATCGGCTTTCAATCAGGCTCCGTCTCTATAAAGAGCGAAATAGGGAGGGTGGAAAAACAATAAAAGTGGAAATCTCTGGGCGAAGCTAGGAAGGCCCTATCTCACGAGCCACGGATACGAAGGATACGGGCCGATCGATGTCTCGTCTAATCTCCACTCCTGCCTTCGACGTGCTAAGGAGAAAGGGTAGTAAGGGAGACGAGGATTCTTCTTAAGAGCGCGAGGAAGCCGAAACGACGGAGACTCCTGCGTATCCAGCTACGAGTTGGAAAAGCATTGGTGGAAATATTTTTACGTCTCGTGGTACGAGGATATAGGACGCGGTGGATGCAATTTTGGAAAATTGTTTTTCAGGTCGGTGTACACTGAGAGAAAAGTATATGATATATCTAACTATAATGGCATAGTAACAAAATTATAGTTGGAAATATCATATTTATGGTAAGTGTTACCATAATGTCGGTAATGATTACGATAGAGGCATAGTATAACCAACTATATTATGTTTTTACCCAAAATTATGGTTATTTCAACTAAAAATGTAGTATGGTTCAAAATATATAATGGCAAGAAAAATAACTATTTTATATAGTTAATATTACCAGAATATTCCATACATAGTGATAGAACTAACTATATTCACATAGCACATTTTACTATACACATGGTAACAAGAATAAAGATAATAGTTAATGATATAACCATTTGTATGAATCGATCATTCAACTATATTTTGTATGGTTAAGTGAACTATAAAAATATGTTTGACGCCAAATCTAACTATAAAATATAGTGAGATTATAGTAAACCCAACCATTTTTTTCTCTCAGTGTAGGTTGAAATTCTGCCTTTCAGCTCCCTTCCACTCTGTAAGCATAATATTTAAAATAGACATAAAATGAACGTGTGATTATTGACGAGGAAATAATGGACGAATATGTGTTTTAGGTAAATCGACTTATTGTCTGATTTTATTATGTGTATTCATTTATCGGAGCTATTTCGTGGATAGCTATAACCAGATAAAATTGCCTGCGTGTGTGTGATGGGAGGCTTTAGACCGGAGCCTTTGCAGAATTGCGACACTAAGGGTTATCGTGACGTTAAACGAAAGACGTCGGGATGACGGATGATTCGTGGCAGTTACTTTTAAACGTTCGCTCTTCTTCCTCGCGCCGTGAAGGACGATTAATTTGTCAGAAAGGCTTATCGGTGCCACCACGAGGCCACGGTATTTCGTTAAAAACACTGTCACGAATTAAATGAGCTGACTTCGTCGCGACGAGTTGCGTAATTATTATTTTTTGAATATAAATGAGCATAAAGTTGAATTAAATTCGGGGAAAGTAATATAAATTTTGACGAAATTCATTCTGTAGTAAATTTACAAAACGATAATTTTCCCGTTGTTAATATAATATTAGATAAATGAAAATTTATTTTCAATCCACTTTACGTCTCGTAATACACCGTAAAACTTCAATGCTGCGAGGCACTTTTTATACTGCTCCTATGATTCAATTGTGTCGAGATAGGGGCCATAAAGAAACTCATCGGTGCCATTGCCCCGAACTACCATATACTTTGCCAGGTAAGTTGAACATACTAAATACGGACAGCAATCGTCATTGGTTTCGCACTGTGGAAATTGAAAATTCACGGAATTTGTACGATCACCTCTAGAAGGAGAAAAGATTGAGTATAAAAACAATCTTACGAATCCAAAGGAAGGTGAGCATGTCGGAGATTCGGCAGGTTTGGCAGTCACGGTAGTCATGGTGATTGCGACAATCAGGCACAATACCGCACAATTTCTCATTTTTGCAGTACGCAAATCTCTGAAATGAACAAACTTTAAGATAAATTCTTAAATAACTCGAAAATCTACTGGTCTGACAGTCACACCGTACCGGGAGCCAAGATAACTAGTGGTGGCTAGTGTTCGGCACGATCGCCGGGTGCTCGCGCTTCGCGCTCGCCTTACCGAGTGCAGAAAAGCTTCGCTTTCTGCCATACGCACGACCGCGTAACTCACGCTTCCATACTTAAATTTCCCAGAATGTCGAAACGGTTGAAGATGGCGGTACATAAAGTTTCGTCGCACCAAATGGGTATATACTCGATGTACATGCCAAATGTTCGGATCCGTTCAGTCGTTTTGCCGGAATACTGGACTAAAGATTTGAATTAGCCGCCATTTTTGATTCGGCCAATCAAAACATTTGAAAATGTTCAGTAATTGTCATTGCATACGTGTACATGTATGTGTAAAATTTTATCGGGATCCAATGAATAGTACCAAAGATATGAATTTTTCGATATTTGAATTTGCCGCCATTTTGTACCGGTTCAAGATGGCGGCTCACAAACCTTATTGTGAACTCACAGTAATGTACTTGATTTTTCTGCCAAATTTCGTCCTGATTGGTTCAGCCGTTTTCCGAAATCGAGGGTATACACGGACGGACGGACGGACACACACACACACACACACACACACACACACACACACACACGCGCGCGCGCGCGCGCGCACACACACATCCGAACGGTTTTCAGGATGGTGATTGCATAAGTCACTCCCTTTACGGTCGTGCCTAAAAAATAAAATACGAGATGTAAGAAGAGTTGTAAGAATTCAAGACACTTTGTAGTAAAATAATTAGCAGCACTGGCTTCGATAACTCAAGCAAACATTGTGACAGCTGTGAAAATCGCACTCAGTATTTATTACCAAAAAAGCGCCGATTTCACGGAAATTGACTAGTCACTTTTACTAGCAAAACAAGTGTGTATGTTATGGAAAAAGCAAACCTTGTGGTCGACTATGCAAACAGAAATTCGGAAATTTTTCCGCGTATTCGCGAACTTGTTTCACGCGTTGATTATACCACCGATCCGCGATTTCTGTAATCACCGCTACTACCTCCTCGTCTTTTTCGTCCTCCTCGAACATACGCGATAGTGCATCCGGCACCTGGTGTAATGCACCCTTTCGGTGAATTATTTCGTAATCGTATTCGAGGAGTTCGAGTGCCCATCGTGCCAATCGACCAGCGGGGTTTTTTAAGTTACTGAGCCAGCGCAAACTGCTGTGATCGGTTATCACAATAAAATGGTATCTCTCTAAATAAGGTCTAAACTTTTTGATTGCCGCAAAGTTAGCTCGGAACAATAATATGTATCGTGTTGAGTTGTAAAATAAAGACCAATTATCGTAATTATTCTCTCCTTGAGCCGGGGCTTCTCCCTCAAAATTATCGTTATAAAATTTGCCTGCTATCGCTCATACCGATATGAATTGCATACTCTTCCGCATTATCGAAATTATATTCCTCTGTGACACTACATTTATGCATAACCTTGTTTGATTAATCGTTTGCTGAAAGTAATTTCGCTAAAAGAAATTTTACGTCTCGATATTTCGGAGCTACTGTGACCACGATAAAAAAGAAATTAATAGAGAGGAATATTAGATGGTCGGAGGTGAGGCGTATAGAAGTGAAAAATGTCTGCGATGCGTGTCGTGACGGCTGTTTCTCGTAACGTAATGGTAGGCAATTAATAATCGCCTTCGACCTCTTATCGACAATCCTACTATACGGCTAATGCTCTGTTGACCGTGCTAAAGTGGACCCCAGCAAGCAGACAGGAAAACCGAAGGCTAATGGCACGAAACAGTTCTCGACAAACCGTTTCATCGACAAAAAGCAACATTTCTAATCACAAAATTGCCTGTGCACTTCGGCACGACAAGTGACCCTTGCGTATTTTGTTCTCTTCTATCAACGATAAACTACAATCCAGTGTTACTGTAGTAGCATTACTTATTGCAGTAGTTCGTTCGACTGTCAGGATCTTTCTATAATTCTTATTGTTCTTAAATATTAGATTTATGTGCAGACTTACAATTGGTTTCGACGTGTCCGATAGTGAGCCTGAGAGTCCACTCGTAAACAAATTTGTGAACACATAAATAACACACGTAGTCGACACGAACCACGACGATACCGGCACTAGTTCAGAAACGAGGAAATTAACGTGTAGAAATCACTTTTGTAAACAACAACGACCGCAGGTCCACGGGAAATAAAACGACACGTTCAAAGTGACTTTCACGAGATACCGAGTAAGGATCGATCAACGTGAAAACGATTTGTAAATCAAAAGTCGATAATCCCCGTGGCTATCTCCTATTGGTTAATCCACTGGTAAGATGCGATTGGCCAATTGAAATGGCCAATCAAATTTGATTATTTTTCTGATCGGATTAGAAAGCATCTGACGCTTGAAAAATATGTTAAAGTAACGTTGTCTACTTACTCGACTAGTAATACAAAAAAATTCGACATTGTCGAGTTCTTACAAACGGAAAGATACGAGGATAATTATAAGATCAGGAAACTCGGAGCACTTAATCTACAGATGCCCTTGCTGATTTTGTCACGTGACAGATATGCGAATGACAGTAGCCAATAACAACCTTATAACCAAGGTAGGGGTTTTCAGAGGAGGATTACGATTTTGCATTGCATGGTAAATCGCAAGAAAGTCCAGTTCTAGTATTCCACGGGCACTTGAAAACACAACATTGCGGTCCGTGAACACCGTCGGACAAGTAAAATAGGAGTGTAACTGTTCGTATACGAGAATTCTACGTAACAGTTAAATGTTACGAGTAACGGAGCGAGTGTATGAATAACATTTGGAGATATTACCACGCGAAATGTGCAGGGTGGAATCGTGGGCAATGGAGGGAGTCAGTGAAGGAAGTTTATACGACGAGTGTTGCGTGAGAGCAAGCACGATGTGGGAGACGAAAAATGCGTAAGTTTTTCAATATTCTTCTTTCGAAACAAAAATCTGCCACGTGAATTCCTTGGGAATTTTGAGAATTGAACTTCCGTATCCGACCCTTGTCCGATTTTAACAAAATTTTACAGGTAAGTAGTATTTACTAAATCTAGTCGAACATCATAAGTGAGAATTTAAAGAAACGCCTGCTTTTCGAGATATTGAATTTTTAATTACGTTTAATTTTTTAGATTTCTACGTAAAAGAAGAACTAAAATTCAAAAATGTTTTACTGAAATGTTTTATTTTATTAATATCTTGCAAGATTGTAAATACTAACTTATCAAAATATCATTAGAATACATTTTACAAACAAGAAATATGGAA
This sequence comes from Tiphia femorata, assembly GCA_944319695.1. Classification (NCBI taxonomy): domain Eukaryota; kingdom Metazoa; phylum Arthropoda; class Insecta; order Hymenoptera; family Tiphiidae; genus Tiphia; species Tiphia femorata. Next base: position 9,849,428 of record OX090899.1, read on the forward strand.
AAGAATTTTATGTTTTTTTCGGTAATTATTCATTTATGGAGAGCCACGTCGGATTTCAATGTCCTTCACATATGTTATCAAGATCATCACTCTGAGTAATGTTGTGAAGGTTTTAAGCTCCGCTCGTCATTTATTATTTAAATGTGATAAATGGAGATTGATCTAACCAGAAAGGCCTACCACGCTCTCAAGTTTAAATTAATTTTTTATTATGCGTGCCGTGCCTAACCATTGCGCCTGCCCAACCTGACATTTTGTGCAATTTCAGTCTTCCTCTTACGTCAAAATTTCAAAAATTCTTGATTTAATCGTGTAATTTTAAAATTTAATATCTCGGAAACCAGGCGTTTCCTTAACACTATTCGTACCACGACCGGTCAAATGATCGTTTCTAAAATTCCGTTTAGAATTACCTATATGTATACAAAGTAATTGCGTCGCTTTTAAATTTCATGACTTTTCCTAAAATATTGAAAAATGTATTATACGTATATTTTACAAAAATCCTGAAATTTAAAGGCGATGCAATTACGTTGTATATAGGAAATTCTAATCGAAATGTTAAAAAATGGTCATTTGACCGGTCGGTAGGAATAGTGTTAAATTCCCACTTATGACGTTCGACTACGTTTAGTAAGTGCTACGTATGGGTAAAATTTTATTAACACTATTCCTACCGACCGATCCAAAGACCATTTTTAACATTTCAATTAAAATTTCCTATGTACAATCCAATTGCATCGCCTTTAAATTTCACTTCTTTTTCTAAAATATACGTATAATACAGTTTTCAATATTTTAGGGAAAGTCGTGAAATTTAAAAGCGACGCGATTACGTTGTATATAGGAAATTCTAAACGAAAATTTAAAAACGGTCATTTGACCGGTCGTGGTAGGAATAGTGTTAAGATCGGACGAGGGTCGGATACGGAAGTCTTACCATTTTGAGCATCGATGGGTGTCCTTTGCCATTTTCAAACCGCTTAATCCCTTCTCTTGGATATAAGTTCGACCAGTGACGTATCACTTGGGCCAAGGCCGCTCGTGGTGGGTCAGGCAGTTCATTACGTTGGGGAATCGAAGTACGCGCGGAATCCTATCGTTCGCGAGCATTGTGCAGCAGGCAACGGGTGCGAGATCACAGCGGGACGAAAATAGATTTCGGTTGAAACGAAAGCGGCGCTATGGATTTTCCTTTGGATCGTGGAACGCTCTCGTCCCAGGGATGGAAATAAATCGAGCGCTGGAAATTCTTGCTTTATCACGAAGTTTCGGCTCTCGCGTCTCTACCCCTACGCGATATTATCGACGATATTTCATGGCGCGAAACGGTCAAGCGCCGTTTATTTTTAAACCTTCGCGCGCCTGTCGGCCAGCAGGGGGTGCTTCGAACGTACTCCGTTCATTTTTAAATCCACCCAATCATTGACTGTTTTCGAATTAATAAGACCTTTTCATCGTGTTTCGGTAAATGTTCGGAATTAGGGTCTATATGACGATGATCTTCGGAATAGGCGTATTCGCAATAGAAACAACTTTTTTCTCAGACAAAATTGGTGGTCGTCTCTTCAAAAAAAGATATTCGATATTAAAGTTGAAATATTTGTACTAACATGCATACACATGTGTCAGGGGATAATTATGTACAGGAATTCTAATGGAATCTTCTATAATGACCTTCACCTTTGTGTTTATTGTCAAGAATACTGTTTTAATTTTTGATTTCACACGTATTTAATCCTAGTGGAAAAATTTTGCAATAATCTCAATCAGAAAGAAAATGTAACAAGCTCATAACAAATATACTTACTATCGACTAGAGATTCTTCCACAGATCATCACCGTATAGGCTCAAATTCCGAAGATTCACCATCCTCTCTATTAAACATATATGTTTATAAACATCATTAGCGTCATAATAAAAAATCGAACTCAATTAGAGGGTATTCTTGACAATGCGTCCGGAAGTTTCACAATCGTGTAGGATTTTAAGGTTGAAGTGAATCGTGGTGTACGCTCTATCGAAAAATAATTTACCCCGTATTCCCCTTTCGAGAACTAAAACTCGCCCTCGCGTTTGCGAGACTACGCGAGGCATGTGAATTTCATGGAATACATAGGTGCGGCATGGCGCTCACATATACGACGCCACGCCGCCAGGGCATTACGTCCCAGGCCGAACTTTAAAGCCGTAGCTTTCATGGCGGGCGCTTGCTTATTCATTTTTACGACCCCGTCGGGCTCGCCCTGTTGGCGTCGACGGTGCCCCGCGGTACGCCCTGCCATTCTTCGACTTTAAAGAAAACTTTGTTACACGTCCATGGGGCCTTCGCGTGCACTCGAGGTTTCTGGTACTTGCCCGCGTACTCTGCAAGTTGGTCGAAAATCGTGGAAGGGTTAGAGTACGAAAAAGTGAGACCATCTTCCGAATCCACGTGGAGAAGAATGGTCGAGTACGACGAGCATGAGATGTTAGTCCATTGGGAAGGTGGTGGATAAGGATTCGTTCGAATGCAGAATGATATGGCTTCCTTATGGTGTATAGGAGTGCTAGTGTGTTAGATTCTGTCGTTTTTCGACACGTGCACTTTTATGGGTTGTCGATCCTTGGCAAGATCTGATTCTGATCCGACTGAAATCGGTTTAAACAGTTAGATTAGTATACGATTGATAATTTATACAGACTTTTTCGTATTTTAGTCAGTTGTTTTAAATTTGTAAACCTGTCAACATGAGTGAAGAAAAAGTGCACTTAAGACATTGTATGCTGGAAATAAGGAAATGTAAGACATTGTATGCCAAAAAGGAAATAACGCGATGGAGGCAGAAAATAAAGAACACCTGTGTGACGTGTTTGGAAATTTCGTTCGGATGATTTTTCTTTGAAAGATGGACCCAGATCAAGGTGTCAATGATGGAGTGCTACGTAGTATGATCAGAGCAAATCCCACGTTAACTTACACAGAAGCGGGCTTCAAGCTTGGAATTCATCAGACCACTGCTTTGGATCACATTAAAAGGCTTGATTTCGTGTCCAAACTCTCTGTTTGGATGCCACACGAATTATTTTGTTTTTTCTTTAGAAAAAAAACAACACAACTTTCCCTTAGACCTAATATATCGTTGTGCTTTCTCCTTCTCTTTGGTTTCTCTTTCTCTCTTGCCGAGTTTCTTTCTCTCGTATTTTTTTTCTATTACTTTATCCATCTCCTTGAAACATGAACCACCTTTACTGGAGTATGTATCCACGGTAGAACTTTGAAGTGCGATCGATCGGTGAGGCATGATTTAAACATTTTCCGTTCGAAGGGCAGTCAATTTTACCTTTCAACGGATCGAGGCGAATGGGAGGGGAAGGAGCTTTTTCGCTTTGAAACTGAAAATTGCGTTCTCCTCGAAGAAGATCCCTTCTTCGTCCGTTATGTACGTAATGCAGGTACACTTACGAATCTTTATTCTATTCTGTGTTCTGTATCTTCTCTCGAGTCTCACGAGTGAAGTACTTCCGAATAAAATTCATATGTCTACAGAATTTTATATTTATCGACGTCTCTCTTGGCTTTTGATCAACAGTATTTTTATCTGAAAAAGAGTTAAGTTAGTACGAAGATGATCGATGGAGCACTTGGAATGTGCTCTCTGGGTACACGAGAAAGAGAAATCAATTTTTCATTCCTGCTAGAAGGCAGGAGAAACTTTTCCTTCGGATCCGTCGGTTCGTTGAATATAATATTACTAAGAGTGGCCACGAACGGTCAGTGAGTTTGGCTCACGCTTATCACGGATCAAATAACATCGTCCAAGATGTTATTCGATCCTTGACGTGTAATGGTCCGACCTCAGGGAAAGCTATCGTCGAATTATATGCCGAATTTGATTTCTCGTGGATCAGAAACGTTTCTGGGTAAGAACCCCAAAACCAATCCCGAACGAGCGATTTTACGGCTGCTCTGCCGCGTTTCGTCAGAGTCTCAGTGGAGAGATATCAAGTGTTCTCTTTCGAGCCAATCCGCTTTCGAGAGGCTATTCTTGAGTCTTTACTGTTACGAATGTCGTGGGCGAGCCACGAAACAAGCAATAAATCAGCAATAAAAAATGGTAGGAATTCTGTTTACGACATGGGCTGTGTAAGGATGATTCGTTTCTTGGTTTTGAGGAAAGTGGAATAACGCAATTAGAGATAAACGGATTTCGTATTCAACTGTTCTTCTTTCGAGGTAAGTGCTTGTTGAAATTTTCGTAAATTTCAGCAGCACGTAACTGATTTAAAAATTTCTTTCAACCTCGGTACAGCACTGCCATGATTTGAAAGTGTCCACGAAGAGGAATGTAGCACTAGTTGCATTCTGGGTTATGTTACAAGCAATTTCTCTTCTCCCGGACAGAGTCAGCGCGACACTCGTTGTTGGCGGATCTCATTCGTCTGGACGATGCAAGAATTTCATCTGGGTGTGTTTCTTTTTTTTGTCTCTCTCTCTTTCTCTCTTTCTCTCTTTCTTTTTCTCTCTCTCCTTTTTGCCTAGATTACTCGTTTCACCGAGTTGCCGTGGACACGACGATGGTCCGGTGATTATTTGAAACTCGTTCACTAACGAGAACTACGTTTGGTTGGTAGTCTTCTACGCGAAACGAGTGCCACTTCCAGAGGTACGGCAAGTTTACACGTACGCGCGCTCACATGGTAGAGAGGAAGCGGAATACACGCGCGTACATACATGCGTACAATGGATAGGCGACACCGGAGACGGAACAATTCTTTATTCTCCGCTCGAGATTTCTCGTTGACTGCGAAAGAGCACGCTCGCTCTTCGCCTCCCCGAAGTTTCTGCTTATTCGCGCGCGTGCACTCACTCGACCGAGGAAATCCAAGAGCAAAGGCCGCGTCGACGCTTTCGCGCGCAGAAAGTTTTATCTCTCGTAGAAGCGTCCTCTTCTTCTTTCTATACCTCCTCTTTCGCAAATATGCACCGTCTGGCGGGCAAACTCGAGGAAAGCTGATCTTTGAGTTTGCTTTATTTCGAAAACTCGCTTACTCGAAATTCTAGCGCAATTTCACTCGTGTGTAGTGGTCATTTTCCAATATGTCGCAATTTTATTTTCTCTACCTAGTGTTTTTTATGGAAGCATCTTTATAGATTGCTGTGGACAGAGTAAACTGGTCAAGCAATCCGGATACCTTGTAATTTAGGTTACCTCTACTTTCGCAAATATGCGCCGTCTCGCGAATATAAACTCGAGGAAAGTTGATCTTTGAGTTTGCTTTATTTCGAAAACTCGCTTACTCGAAATTTAAGCGCAATTTTACTCGTGTGTAGTGGTCATTTTCAAATATGTCGCAATTTTATTTTCTCTACCTAGTGTTTTTAATGCGAGCATCTTTACAGACTGCTGTGGACAGAGTAAACTGGTCAAGCAATCCGGATACCTTGTAATTTAGGTTACCTACCTCTACTTTCGCAAATATGCGCCGTCTCGCGAATATAAACTCGAAGAAAGCTGATCTTTGAGTTTGCTTTATTTCGAAAACTCGCTTACTCGAAATTCAAGCGCAATTTCACTCGTGTGTAGTGGTCACTTTCTAATATGTCGCAATTTTATTTCATCTACCTCGTGTTCTTTATGCGAGCATCTTTACAGACTGCTGTGGACAGAGTAAACTGGTCCAAGCAATCCTGATACCCCGTAATTTAAGTTACCTCGTGTAATTGGTCTTTTGCATCCTTCGTCGTTTGCTCATCGTACGCGTCGGTGATCACGCAAAGTCCACCACGCAGTGGAACCGAATGCGACGTGCAAACGTTATTACGTTGGATTTTCCACGCGGCATTCTTCAACGATTCTGATCTAATACAGCAGGAGGTGGTACAGGGTGTCTGAAAGTTCCGCATCGATGGGCCTCCGCATTATTCCGTGCGACGAGCTCACCGGAGCGCGCGTGATTAGTTGGGAGAGCAGCCTGTCCGTTTCCAAGAAAATGGAGAAAAACCGTATACCGGGGCCTGGAGGGTTATTTAAAGTTCGCATCGAACGGATCCCACCGTCCACGTGCTTTTTCGTGGGCCGTTGGAAAACGGGGTTGACACGTATTAATTTGGGAATGGCCGGAAAAGGTTTTTACAATATTTCTCCACCACCTTTCTGTGCTCGATTGAACCGCAATGCGACGGACTTGCGTCGTTAAATCCTACCGTTGATTTCCGTAATGGATATTGAAGCGTAACGAACCGCGAAAGGCAAAAGGACGATGATGCGGGAGATCTTCCCCTTTGTTTCACACGAACTTTTCAAATCTGATAAATTAATGTTTCCACGTGATCGAGTATGCGTGCATCAAATCAGAACACCTTGTATGACTCGATGGTAGGTAAAGTAATCGAAGCTGGATGTGCTTCGTAGGACCTTAAAATGTTCTCGACAACAGTGGAACTATGGAAATTTCGTCCACGAGACGTGCTCTCCTTGCAGTGACGGGATTGACTTTTCGATATGCGAACGTGGGCATGAAATATTCGCGATGCGTGAAATTAAAACGCGTATTAACCATTTACAGTGGCCGAGCGAATTCTATAATTTTATAATTAACCAACACCACCGTTGTTCCTCACTTTCTCCTTTTCTCTCTCAATCGAGTATTTTTTTCACGATTTCCAATTTTGGTTAACAAACGAACACATCATTGGGCGCTGAAAGAATTTCAGTAGAATTTCAGTAGAATTTCAGTAGGTGCCTACACGTCTACACTGACAATGAGAGAATAAAATGGTTGGGTTTACTATAATCTCACTATATTCTATAGTTACATTTGGCGTCAAACATATTTTCATAGTTCACTTAACCATACAAAGTATAGTAGAATGAACGATTTATACAAATGGTTATATTATTAACTATTACCTTTGTTCGTCTTACCATATGTATGTATAGTGAAATGCGCTATATGAATACATATAGTTAATTCTATCACTATGTATGAAATATTCTGGCAATATTAACTATACAAAATAGTTACCTTTCTTACCATTATATATTTTCAACCGTACTATATTTTTAGTCGAAATAACCATAATTTTGGATAAAGAAATAATATATGCCTCTATCGTAATTATTATCGACATTAGGGTAACATTTACCATAAGTATGATATTTCCAACTATAATTTTGTTACTATGCCATTATCGTTAGATATATCGTATAGTTTTCTCTCAGTGTACGAGATAATAATTTCGCCCATTTTACGTCTCTTCTGGCTCAAGATTATATCGTCGATTTAATGGTGGAATAATTCAGGCGCACGGGTTTTCCCTCGTTTAACGAGCGATACGCGATAGATGGGTTTTACGCCGGGGATGAAAATTTTCCATAACAAATAAGCTTCTCCAATTCGCTTGCCACCTGCAGACCCGCAAGCACAGAACTCTCCTGTTGTCTACATAGTAATTCACTGCCAATTTAGTGCGCGATACGTATCGCCCGCGGCTGTGTAACAAGCTAACTCGCGCATTTCCGTTGGTATTTTCGCATTAAGGGAGAGCTAAGGGATGGATAGACAATGTTTTTATTACGTTTCTCTTTAACCTGCTATTTCCTTCCTCGACTTACCGTGTAATGCGTAAAACTGGTGAAGCGTATTGTGAAATATTTAAAAAGAAAATTGCGAGCTCGTAAAACACGAGAAGAGAATTAGCCGTCGAAATTTTTGATATATGGAGGATTGTGTGCCGCGAAGCGTGCTCTAAAATTTTTACACGAGAAGAATTTCTGCAGAAGAAAGAATTCGTTTCGAAACATCGCGCGTGGGTGGATATTGAAAAATTTTTAAGAACTTCCGAAAGGTTTTCCTTTTTTTTTTGCCGTTTCTTGAAATAATGGCGATTTCAAGGTGAAAACGTATTAAAATGCGTATTAAATGAAACGTATTAATCGAGGGGGTGTTCTCGGGTCTTTTCTATTTTTTGAAAATAACACAGGCCCACAAAAAAAAAGTACCCTGTGCTGGCGATCTGACTAGGCTAGTCTTGTGTATTTTGTCCCGCTGAATTCGAATCTGACGTTAGAATTCCTGCATCACGTCACAATTTTTTTTAAATCGCAAAAATAGACAAAATTTCATAAAAATCGACATTCTAAGGCAATAAGATTGCGCTTCTTAAACAAGAAGTTACCAAAATCATATTTTAATGTATTTTCAAATGTTATAAATTCAAATTCAACCTAGAATGCGTTGTGTTCGATTTATGATTCGAGCTGGACCGAACGTCCGAATAATGTCACTTACGATCGTCTGCGCTTACGCACTCTTTTATCTTCAAATGATCTGTGAAACGGATTTCTTTTACGTGTTTTTTTTTTTTTGTTGGATGCTTAAAAGAGAAAATATACGTCTATTTTTGCGATTTAAAAAAAAACTGTGACGTGATGGAGGAATTCTGACGTCAGATTCGAATTCAGCGGGACAAAATACATAAGACTAGCCTAATCAGATCGTCAGGACAGGGTACTTTTTTTTGTGGGCCTATGTAATTGAAGAAAAATGTAAATTCAATTTGGCACAAGTAATGCACATTTTGATTGAACTCATTCTGAAGTAAATTTACAATACGGTACTTCTCCTGTTATCGTTAATATAATATTAAATAAATGAAAATTAATTCTCATTCTGGTTAATGTCTCATAATACACGGTGAAACTTTATTGATGTGAGGCTCGTTTTATGCTGCTTCCATTGTAGGATTATGTCGGACCAAGGGGACGCTCATTGGCGTCTAATGCTTAATAATACATACACCGTTCCAGGTAACAAACACACCGGCGGTACATTGTAAAGGCTTACAGCAATCGGCAGAGGTTTTGTACTGTGGAAATTGAAAATGCACGGAATTTAATTATACAGTCACTTCTGGAACGATAAAAGATCGAGTAATGAAAACAATCTTACCGGTGCGAACTCATGATTGCATTTCACAATCAGAATCTCTGCAGGGTTCGTAGTTGCGATAACCATGACGACGGCGACGATCACGAACAGTGCCACACAATTTCTCATTTTCGTTGTCCGCAATTCTCTGAAATGAACGAACTTTAGTACAAAATCTTGGATAAGTCGAAAATCTACTAATCTACTAGTCACACTATACCGGAAGCAAAGATAAAAAAGAAAACGCGAGATGTAAGAAAAGTTGTTTAAAAAGGCAAATGTTGAAAAGACTAAGACTTTATACCAAAATAATTAGCAGCAGTGGCTTCAATGACTTAAGTCGACATTGTGAGTGCTGTGAAAATTGCACGGAGTATATAAATAATAATATCGAACAGCGTTCGATTTAACGGAAATTGACTACTCACTTTAACTAGGAAAATTAGTATGGTCTGTTAAGGAAAAAGCAGATCTTGTGGTCGATTACGCAAAAAGAAATTGTTTCGGAGTACAAATTTGCCTGCTGTCGCTCGTACCGATATGAATTGCACACTCTTCGCACAATTTCTCATTTTTAGGGATTGACTTATTGCTGTACGCAATTCTGTGAAATTAACGACCTTTAAGACAAAATCGTGGATAAGTTGAAAATCTACTAATCTGACAGTCACACCATACCGAGAGCCAAGATCAAATAATAAAATATGAGATGTAAGAAAATGAGATACTTTGTACGAAAATAATTGGCAATAGCGGCTTCGATGATTCAGCAGACATTGCGACTGCTTTGAAAATCGCACAAAGCATTTATTATAGAAAAACCGTCGATTTCGCGGAAATTGAACAGTCATTTCTGATTAATCACTGGGCAAACTACTATGCACATTAGGGAAAGAGCAGACCTTGTGACCGACTACGGAAATAGAAATTGCCTTAGAGTACACATTTGCCCACTATCGCTCATTCCGGATGTGAATTGCATTCTCTTTCGCATTATCGAAGTTATATTCATGCGTCACGGTACATTTATCCGCAGCCTTGTTTATCAATTGTTTGATGGAAGTAATTTCGCTAAAAGACACTTTACGTCTCGATATTTCGGAGCCACTGTGACCACGAGGAAAAAAATAAATTAAATAGAGAAAAAGAAACTAATAGAGATGCCTGTCGTGGTGACGGCCGTTTCTCGCAACGTAAGGGAGCACGATTAATAACACAGGCCCACAAAAAAAAAAGGACCCTGTGCTGGCGATCTGACTAGGCTAGTCTTATGTATTTTGTCCCGCTGAATTCGAATCTGACGTCAGAATTCCTTCATCACGTCACAGTTTTTTTTAAATCGCAAAAATAGACGAAATTTCATAAAAATCGACATTCTAAGGCAATAAGATTGCGCTTCTTAAACAAGAAGTTACCAAAATCATATTTTAATGCATTTTCAAACGTTATAAATTCAAATTCAACCTAGAATGCGTTGTGCTCGATTTATGATTCGAGCTGGACCTAACGTCCAAATAATGTCACTTACGATCGTCTGCGCTTACGCACTCTTTTATCTTCAAATGATCTGTGAAGCGGATTTCTTTTACGTGTTTTTCTTTTTGTTGGATGTTTAAAAGAGAAAATATAACAAAAAGAAAAACACGTAAAAGAAATCCGCTTCACAGATCATTTGAAGATAAAAGAGTGCGTAAGCGCAGACGATCGTAAGTGACATTATTTGGACGTTAGGTCCAGCTCGAATCATAAATCGAGCACAACGCATTCTAGGTTGAATTTGAATTTATAACGTTTGAAAATGCATTAAAATATGATTTTGGTAACTTCTTGTTTAAGAAGCGCAATCTTATTGCCTTAGAATGTCGATTTTTATGAAATTTCGTCTATTTTTGCGATTTAAAAAAAACTGTGACGTGATGAAGGAATTCTGACGTCAGATTCGAATTCAGCGGGACAAAATACATAAGACTAGCCTAGTCAGATCGCCAGCACAGGGTACTTTTTTTTTGTGGGCCTGTGTAATCGTCTTCGACGCCTTATCGAAAATCCTTTTAAAATGTAGTCCCTTCGTGTTCTCGAGTCTTTTCGTTCGTCCGTAGCTTGCCGAGCGTAGTTATGACGGCGGAAAAGTTCAATTGAAAAACTTTCTGATAAATATGCCATCGCAATCGGCCTTTATGGTACGACGAAACTTCCACAAACCGACGGGTCTCCTATTGATTTTGACATAACTTATGACGACCACCGTCCCAATGACAGATTTCCGATCTTCGTATACGGGACGCAGAAAGCAACTGTATTAAAGGGAAATTTTTCAATCGCACTTTCACCATCGAAAGTATATAGCCCCATTTGGCAAAGTTCGCTTGAAATTTTCCACTATCCCCTAAAACAAGGTTTTAGAACAGGATATAAAATTCGTGGAAGCCGTGCTCCGTGTTTCCCTCTTTACCGAGATTAATTCCGGTAAGGTTAAAAGAAGAAGGGCCATGAGGCAATAAAGTCAAATTACTGCTGTTGATTAAACAAGACGTAAGAAGAGAGAAAGGGAGAGAAAGAGCATCAAACACACAAACCAACCCCGACATGCAGCTGCGCGGTTATCGTTTTTAATTACAGGGAGCCGTTACCGTCGCCACGTAGTGGCGAGTGTGCGCCAATTGAGTCGTTTGTTTGCTCGAGCGCTTAACTTCTCGAGAAAAAAGGAAGCAAGAAAAATCATAATTAGAGGGCAGACAAAATTGGAGAGTGTGAAGAATTTAGCACCAATCAGCTGCACTCGGGTACTAAAATCCAAAAACACTCCCCAAGTGGAGTTCACTCGAAGCTCCAAACTTCTTCAATGTGAATTTTACTCTTATTGTTAGAATATCAAAAGTATCGTGCAACCACTGTTATTTACTTGTGATCGAATCAACTTTAAGCATATCGAATCCTCGACGTAAGAGGAGAAGTTGAAAACTCGGCACGTTCGTCGCGTTTCCGGTGGCATGGCGCGCATGCTTCCGGTCTCGCTTTAGGTCCGACATCGAGAGGTGCCCATGAGGTCGTCGATATCAGTGTACGACGAACGGGGCCCGTAAAATTTCTATCCCTTCTCGATTGTCAAAAGGCAACGTGTAGTACGCGGCGCGTGTCGCTCGGACGCGTTCGATACTCTCGACGAGTAAGAGGAGGAGAGGAAGTGGGAGGCAGAAGGGAAACGAAATTCAAGCGGACACTACAGCAGCCTGAGGTTAGGTCAGGGAGAAATAACTCTCGTCCGATCCTATCGGCCATTCGACGGCTTCCGTTCTGGATAGCGCGTCGCTCTCTTCTATTTTCCTGGCCACCCCGTTTCTTTCATCTTCTTTTTCTTTTCCTCTCCCTTTTTTTTTTGCATATCCGTCGTATTCGACGTATCGACAATCTCTGTGCAAACGGTGATACGCAGACTGTGAGCGAACGTCGTGGAATATCCATAACTGTTCGTGGTAGCAGAAATCGATTTAAATTGATTTCGGTGGTCCTTCACGTTGTACTCACCGTGTGATTTAATTGTGGAGAACACGAAAGTATCCATGCTTTGAGAACAATTTGTGCATGTATCAGTGGAAGATGAAATTATTGCCGATCGTTTTTGGTTAATCTAATTGTGCGCTGGTCAACAATATAGTGGCAGAAACCACGTGAGATTCATTAAATGCAGCATTGATTGGCACATTGTACGTAAAACAATCCACGTTCATTCTGCTTCTTGTTGAATGTTAATATTTGATCGACATTCCGTGGATCAACGTGATATAGTCCTTTATTACACGACTTTCAATTTCGCCGTTATATTAATGCCTGCCGATCGATACACGATTTGTATACACGTAGTTTCGACGATATTATGCATATTGTGTATCGCTCGACGTTAAAAATTCGTCGCATAATTTATTGCACCGCTCAGAGAAAAAAAGAAGCGGATCGATCGAAAGGTGTTAGCACACGTGAGAGAAGCATGTAAGCGCGTGACTCGGTCGAAAATTACGCGCGACGAGCGTGAAGTTGGAAAAGCGTGTCGGTTGAGCGAGAGCAGTGGAAACTCGAATGAGGAATCAGAAGTGGAAAGTGCGCGTTGGCTGGAATCGTCCGGACGTTTCTGGCGAGAGATGAGAAGCGAAGCGACGATGATCTACCAAGGGCGTCGGGGTGGCAAGAGGATGTTGACGAGTGTTTTCGGGTACACCTTCGCACACCGCGCGCACGAGTGGATGGGATTGGAATGGATTTAACGAGGAATACTCGCGAGATCCTGGCCACCGCGATGCCAGGAACGTTTTATTGACATTTGAAATTCCATTATTACGAACTCGGTGTAGAAGGCCACGCTAGTGGTGGCCCAGGACGCGTTGGCCCATCGAGCTCGATTGGAAATGGAACTGGGAGCCCGAGTGCCCTCGAGTGCTCTGCCGGTTTCGTGCACGCGCGCGCGCTTAGCCGGCTCGGCGCTCTCCTCTGTCTCATCCGCGAACTCGGTCGCCATGCGAAGAGTGTCATCGAGATACGAGCAAGGCAGGTGGCAGGGGATACGAATATACACTCAGGGATGAAAAAAAGCCATACACTTAAAATTTGGAAAGAAATGACAGAATTTCAAATGACGATAACTTTCTAAATAATGAAGATAGAAAGGTGTTTGAAAGATGCAAAGAAAGCTTGGAACCTCTACTTAAAGAATCGGTATATACAAATGACGTGAGATAAATTGGCATAAAATAGCAGACGATAAAAGCAAAGTATGCAAAATTGAGAAATATTGCTCGAGTTTGTCATGGTATATAACGAGAATCAAGTGTCGTAACTGAATGGGATAAAAAGTCTTTGATAGTATAGAATTTGTTCTTTAAAATGGTTGGTGGATGGTTCCAATACCATCAGTTTTCGCCGAGTTATTCGTATTGGAAGCAAAAAGCTCCCTTTTCCTTCAAATGCGAATAACTCTGCGAAAAATCATCGTATTAGAACGTTCCACCAATCGTTTTAAAGAGAAAACTTTGCACTATTATATGCATTTTATGCCATTGAGCTGCGACACTTAACTTTCCTTAACGTCGTCAAGAACTTGGACGAAAAGTTTCCAATTTTGCATATTTTCGCTTTATCAACTGCCATTTTGAGAAATGATGTCGCGCACAATTGTAACATAGAATTTCGGAAAGAGGAAATCCGAAGCTTCAAAATGCTCATTCAAACATCATGCTAGCTGTTTTAGGTCCTGAGATATTCAATCTTGAATTTATAACAACGCCAAATAACAAGAATAAAAATCCCGTTTTTCACTAGTATCGCGATATTTCAAGACTGCAAACTTTTTCGTGGTTACGTGCATATCTTGTCTGTGGATGTAAATGTGTGTGTGTGTAAGCAGAAAAAAAGTACTGTTTAATCGTGTACGCGCGTGCGTGCATGCGCGTGCAAGAGTAATCGCCTTTTAGCTTAGAGAGACGCTTTTTACCTTTCTACATTTTACTTTCACCCCGCTCTTCTCTACACTCGCGTACGCCCGACGATTTAGATTCCACGTAATTTCCAAGCAAATTTCGTTCTCTCGCCCTCCCTTTTCTATTCAGACCCGCGTGCGTCTATTACGGTCGTATAGCTTTAACGAAGCTCGTGTCGCCGGTGGGGGGGAAAAAAAAAGAAAAAGCAAAAAAAAAACACGAGAAAAGGGGGCCGTAATTGAACACGAAGGGGGACAGGCGGTGAAAGCGTCGCAGAGACGTATAGGCCGATAATCGATCTCCGCCCATTGGTCTCTCTCTCTCTCTCCTCTCGTACGGATATTACACGTGTAGCCGTATTTACGAACGACGAAATGGCCGCGTGTACGCGCGAGCGCAGACTGGGCCGGATGCGCGTCGTTATCTGCGGGCCACGCTCCAGCCTCTGTCGCCGAATGCACACGCGTCTCTACGTCACTACGATGTCCATATACGTCATCATAAATCACCGTGGACGGGAGAGAAGTTGAGGCCGCTTCGGAAATTTAAACCCTGCCGATCGACGCCGGGACGACCTCTCGCTCATTCTCTCTGCGCCTATCCTTATTATCCTGCACTCTCTCTCATTCACTCTCTACGCACGAATTTCACCTTTAAATCTCGCTCCAGTTAGAGCTATGATTTTCGTCCTCGTCCCCTCACGGTGGGCTCTGCACTGCCGTAAACTCGATATTTCGCGAGTAAAGCAATACGCGTGCGAGTTCTTGAGGTGGAATAGGAGAGGGCGGAGGAAATGCGGCTGAGTTTATCGCGACGCTTTATACGTGACTGGACTTGGGTGAAAGGATACTACCGTGGAGGGCATGAGTTACGGTGGAACAATTCTCGGATTATGTAAGGGACCAGCTGCCGTGGTTGTTGGTTGCTGTTGGGGTAGTTGCCGAGTGCCGTGGAGGGTGAGTGGAGAAGGTTCGCGGTGTTCTGCATCTTTGTGCGAAGCTAAACTCTCGTGTCAGGTGGGAGAAAAAGGAGGAAATGATTTTTCGTGGAAACGCGTGGTGCATGCTCGAGAAACGGTACGTCGAGGAAAGATACGCGAGGCGCGCGGAAAAGGCGAATTTTCCGGTTGTAAGAGCCTACGAGAACTTTGCATTATGCGGGTCGTAAATAAATCTCCAGGAAAATCGAAGCGTCGTAAACAGCCACGGAATTATTTTCTTGAACAGTTTTGCTGGAGGAAAAAAGAAATTTCCTTGGGGAACGCGTAAACTCGTCTATTGGAGTAATTAATGGTTAACCGACGATCTTTGGTAATTTGGCTTGCACGAGGGAAACAAGGAGTCTCGAGGGAAGGGTTGCTTCGACCCACGCTTAAGATCCACCGCGGTGTTAACGTCGAGAAGTTTGAAACGAAGGAACAACGTCGTGCTGCCACGAACGATTCAGCAGAAAATTAATTTTTTTTCCACGACTCGAGCATCATTACCCTTGATACGTGTTTAAAGATATGATGAAGACTTCGGCAGAGACGAGAAGGACAAGAGTCGCAAATCTAAGGAATAGACACGCGGAAAATCACTAACACTGCGAGGAAAGACAAGGGGAAGAAGACAAGAAAATCAGGACTTTTATTTCTGCTCGTCAACGGTGCTCTCGTCGTGGAATTAAACCCGTCCTGGGATTTTGGGATTTGGAATCCACCTTCTTGCATGACGGATGGATGGAGGTTATCGCGGAATTATACCGCTCTTTCGTGGAGCACGGGTAATTAAGCGCGTGGGAAGCGGAGGAGGAGACATAGAGGAAGGGGACGAAGGAAATAGACGAGAGAGAGAGAGAGAGAGAGAGAGAGAGAGAGAGAGAGAGAGAAGAGCCAAGGGACGTTCTTTAAAATTTATGCAAATCGTCGAATCGGCCGCCTCTTCTTCGGCGCGCGTCGGACTTTTAAAAAGGCTGGAATTTTTAGAAAGAGCTCGCCAGTTCTTCGCCCGTCGACTACGCGTAGCCACTAATGATTTTAATCGTGAACTCTTTAACGGCCGCGGCGTAACCACTGAATTTCATGGAGGCGCGAGAGCGCGAGCAACGATAATTGGAAAATTCACTGGCACCGCCAGTCTCGTGGGTTCTACCGATGAATCGTCGAACGAGGGACGACAGAATTATTCGACGGGCCAAGCAACGCCGGCCGCCGAGGCAATAATTGAGAAGCACGCCGGAACACGAACGGAACGCGCTTTCGTTATCGCGAAAAATTCATTCTCCGCCACCTGGGAAATTTCCAAATGGATTTTCCACAATTTCACGTAATTTTCACGAGCGACCGCGTACCGTGAACATTTTTAAATGTACGTCGGAAGAATTCTGTGTGCACGGCCGATAGGAAGCTCTGTGTATAGTCGCTGATTGAGGGATGGAGTTTGGAGAAAGAACGAAAGAGAAGTTTTCGGATTTTTGATAGTAACGCTCGACAGTCACATTAATCTTAGACAACAGAATTTATTTAGAATTACCTTGTAAAATGCGGTGTGTTTAATTTTGCAATTTTCGTGACGTGTCACGATTCAAATATTCACAAAAATATAGTTAGGTATTTCATTTCTGTCCAATTGTCTCGAAGGTGTAGTGAAATTGATGCAACGTCGACAATTTGCTTTCTTGAGCAGACTAATAATCCTCAAAATTCAGGAATGCGTTTTTCCACACTATATTGTCCGTAGTTCATTTTAATATTCGAGTAAGCTGATTCGAATGGAACCGTAGACGTCAGGTCCATTCCCTGAGAGATCATAGTTTTACAGTCGACCAGGTCGCCCCGAAGGGAAACATTAGCCTGGACACATGAGGTGAAGAGGGAGAGAAACGATAAAAAGGCAGACCCTAGAGTCTACACTTCAACGTAAGACTGTCCACTTGGCTCGAGCGTTTCGTAAATATTACACCAGCCTAGATGGCGAGGATTTATTCGTCCTGAGCCTCGTGACACGTGTGCAGGCCAGAATCCACTGCCTCTGGTGCGCGAATGTGCAGCTCGAGAGGCAGAATTACAGTCTCAAATGCAGAGGAAGATTATACAATAATACTCTGCAGACTGTGCGGAAAGAATCACCGAGTTAATCTTGAAAAGTAAGGTAAAATCTACGTTAGACAGATTAGAGAATTTTTTGCTACGACGAATACGAATCTACACTCGTGAAAGTATGTCTAACAATAAGAAGGAATTCAAGTTTCGTGCGCTATTAAAATCATATTACGACGATGCGCACAGTGAATTTAAGAGGAACAAATTGGCAGGTGAGGTTTTTAATTGTACGAGATAATTGAAAATCCACAATCGGCCAATTAGAGGATCCACGTTTCTTAATTAAAACGCGGCTACATAAACAGCGTCACGTTTCGTGGACTTTTAAATGTGGATCCGTGCTACTTTCTTTGTAAAAATTCGAAAGGATCTTGCTACATCGGCGTAAATTGATACGTCCCCATGACGGAAGCACTTAAATCGACGTAAATTCTAACGAACTCTGTTAGTCGACCACAAACGAGTGGAGAAAATTTTCGGTTGGGGGAGCGCGTAAATTGGAAACGTGAAGAGTGATCTCGCGTACCAGCGATCTGGCGCGAGCAGGAGGAGAACCTGCTACGAGCAACTAATCGAGAGCACTCTTCAATAGGAGCTGGGGAGAAAAGAGGATGAGAGAGAAGCGTAGGAGAAAAAGAAGAATAGGACGAACGCGAGGTTTCAAAGAGAGAATGAGAGAGAGAGAGCTGAGAACCGAAAAGAATACAACATCCGATTCCGCTCGAATTGAAAGCTGCTTCTTCCAGCATCGACGAGGAAAGATTTTGCAACAAAGGATTTTCCATTCTATTCCCCAAATTGCATATAAGTATTTACTCGGTAAACACACTTTCGATGTATCCTTATTTCTGCTCTTAGTTCACCTTTCCTCAAAAAGATAGAAATTTGACGAAAGCTGAAGAAAGTATCTGGGCTCAAGGAAGAAGCTGTGAATAATTGACAACATTTTTTTTCCATCAAGTTAATTGATAAGCTCTCTTTGTGAATGGTTCCTTGATTTCTTAATATAGACGTAAAATATGATAGATAATATATCATTTTTGAAAACGAATCCTGCCGAGGGGTAATTTTATCTTAATTACAGAGTGTAACCTTAAATCAGTTTGATTTTGCAGCATCTTCCGGTGAATTTTTCATCGTAGAAGTTGAACGAGGTAATTACAGGAACATTTAATTTTCTATCTTGTGAGGAGGCTAAGAAGTGTGGGGTAGAACGCGAAGGAAGAAGTGAAGGAAGATAACAGAGTCTACCGTAACGAAGTCACGGTATCTCGCGCAGCCGTGTGTCCCCGTCGAAAGTCAAACTTTCCTAACGAAGATAATAAATATCCTCTTTCTCTCAATTTTCAGCGTTAAAGCTGTCACCGTGACAAGATTTTTTCTTTTTCTTTAAACAAATTGCCTCCCACGGAGACACATTCACCGCTTAATAATTTACAAGCACTTGTTCTCTCAAAGGAGCAACACTTGAAACACTTGTTTCACTTGAATTCTCATCGAGACTTTTTCTTGCATTAATTCATGTTTGATATTAAAAGAATGGAAAAAGCGCTCCTCGAAGATCGGAGATAAAATAGTAGTAGGGGCAGAAGCGTGGCAGGGAGATTGGTGGCCTATTCATAAAGTGGAATTTATTATTAATCCAGCCTCGACGAAGTTTAGAATCCAGAAGTGAAATTTCTCCGTTCTCCTTAAATTCTCAAACGGACAGTAAAATCGTTCCTTCCGTACAAGAATATTTTTACGAACAAGTTTGAAGCTTATTCGTGGATCAATTTATATCAGATTCGCACACACGCGCGGAATATATGAGCCCTTTATTTTGAAAGTGGTCTAAGTCCATTTTTTTTAAAAAAATAAGATATCACATAATTCGAGAAAAATTTAGTGCAATAATTTAATATTATGTGATATTTCATTTTTTTAAAAATTGACTTTGACCACTTTCAAAATAAACGGCTCATATACATATACCACGATAATTTGTACACGCCAAGAATAATAAAAAATTATCCTCCTCGAAAAGGACCTGCACGCAGGATCTAATAGGGCAACGCTCTTTGGAGGATTACCGATGGATGCTTCTCGAGACGGTTTTCCACGAAGGTATCTCAACTAGGCAAATATCCTTTTCGCCGGATAACTAGACGAAGGATTCCAGATGGTGTGCGCGTACCCATGAACGCACACACCCTAACCTACCCTCATTCAAAGAATTCCTCTCGAACGAGCGTACCTACTCTCGTTCCTCGTCCAACATTTTTCCCCGAGAAACATCGAAGGCGCATGCATTTTTGCGCGAGAGTTCGCATCCCGAACGATGCTCTTTCCATTGTTCCACCCTAGTGCTAGAGACACGAGAGTATCAAGTGGAACGAGTAAGCGCACCTTGCTTTAGAAAGATTTCAGAAAATTGTGACGGACGAGGGATTCGTGCGCGCTTTTGCGAATGAGATATCCTGTTCTCTGGAAAAATGAGATGGATGTGGAATCGATGCCGAGTCGGAAAAATATTTCCAACGATAAGGCCGTGCAACGGCATCGTTAGAGCGTTCACCATCTCGTGCTCCTTTGAAAGCACAGCCTCCCGATAACATTGGCTTTTCAAAGGCGGAGCCGTCTTAGATTAATATGCTTTCAAGCCTCCTCGTATCTTCCAGTTAGAAAGACGCGAGCAGATGATCCACCGCGCGCCTACTCTCCGTGGACTCGATGAATTTTACTTTTAATCTTCCCTCCTATAAGATTGAAACTACAGATGCGAAGTTATTCTCCCTTCTACGCGTGTATACTCAAAGATCCTCGTGGAGAAATCTTTGCTAATATTAACCCTTTGCACTCGAGGCCTTTTTCGAAAATTTCTTTTCACTTCATAATGTACTGCGGAGGAAAAATATTTTATTATAGTGTTTTGTAGTTAATATGGTAGAAAAAATGCAGAGTCCTGTTTAAGAAATTGACGATGACCTTCGTGTGACCTTCAAATGACTTTGCAGGGTCAAATCATTGCCATCAGCTGATAGCTCCTTTCAAGTCGTATAACTTTTGTTTGAAACATTTTTTTTATTTAACTCACCGTTTTGGCGATATTCGAATATATTATTTAAAGTGGGACACCCTGCATATAAAATGTATAAAATATATAATTTTATACTTCGGAAGGTTATATGTATTGTGCAATGCTTCCAGTTTCAAAAGAAATTAAATGCAGATAAATATCGCTGTCCTCTACGTATCGCATCAACCCAAATGGTGGTCGGTGGCATAGTTCGGATTGTCGCAACAAAGTAAGTAGTGAGCGATAGTCACCTCGCGAGTGCAAAGGTTTAACTATTCAAGGCGTAAATAGTAATAAGTTGTGGTGATCCTTTTGCACGAGATTAAATAATTAAAGAGCGTTACTTCTGAGTATCAATTATACTTATTATAAACGTTAAAACTTAAAATAAACTGGAATTTGTCGAATAAACTAGAAAACAATAAACTAGAAAACTAAATTTAAAAGGAATGCACCTGCATTCATCTCACACGAAAGTAACTGTAATACTTATATGTAAGTGATCGAAATAATCGACAGACGCATATATGCGCCTTCAGTGCATGCCGATTTAAGAAATTAAATGCAGATAAATATCGCCGTCCTCTATGTATCGTGTCAACCCAAATGGTGGTCGGTGGCATAATTCGGATTGCCGCGACAAAGTAAGTAGTGAGCGATAGTCACCTATCGAGTGCAAAGGGTTAAAATTCTTCCAATCAGATTAATTTCTCGACAACTTGCTCATTTCATTATATCGACGATCACTCGACGTTGTCTCCGCATTTTACAACTACGAGCCAGTAGGAAACTTTGCCACGTTGCTTCTAGCAGTAACCTACTCTTAGCAGTAACAAAACATTTAGTCGATAGAGGCATGCGCAGGCAAGTAGTAAAACGCGAAGCAACCCCACCACCTCTCACGATGCCTTTCAAACTTGGGAGGAAGAACATCCGGGGACTAGGCAGACTCTCGTGAAGAATACACGATGCATTACACGATCCCTGTTCTTCCCAGGGTACACGATCTCGTCCCAAGAACTCATCCTATCGAGAAACTCTCGCTAGTTGATCGAGAAGTTTAATGCGCGAGGCCTCACTGAGATAACGTCTTTCATATGAAGAGAGGCATTTTACTGGAATCAATATGTTTGCTGCTCGAGCGCATCCTCCTGAACTTTGTGCGGGCCTGGGCCTCCACGCCATCCGAAACGGAAGTTCGCATCCTCCTCGAGCCGTGACTCGGGATAGTTCGTCAATGGGGCATGGAATGGGAAGAGGTGAAGGTGAGAGAGTAGAGGTAGGAAGAGGAGAGAGAGAGAGAGAGAGAGAGAGAGTGAGAGAGAGAGAACACGGAGATTAGAGTTGCCAAAGTCCTCCGTCGAAGGATTTCAGCTTCCCCGTATTAATTTATACACGCCAAGACGAGCTACACATCGATCGAGTTCGGAGAAGCGAATGCAGGCTTCACCACGATTGATGGAAAGATATATCGGGCAAAGGGTTATTTTCAGAGGAAGCCTGCTATCAACTACGCGCGCCACTACCGGTGGATCCTCGAGTCGATTAGTTCTCATAATGATTATCAGTTATCTAGGAGGTGTTGCGTAGGTATTCGCTTTGGAATTTATTTGGAATTTCCTCTTACGGTCCAAGGTTCTCCGAGGTACTTCGATTAACATTCTTTGGCGTGGAGCGTGTGGTCTGTAGAGAATCTTACAAGAGCGTGAAATACGGGAGTGAAAAATTTTACGTTCAAAAATTTCTATTCTTCCTTTTTGTGTAGTTGAAGGGAATGTGTAGAAAAATATAGTTTTCCGGATTTTTAATTTGTCAGCTCATTGTCGTCGCATCTCTGACAGGGGATAAATTGTGCGTCGCAGGGGTTGGAAATTTTTTACGTTTTGGAAGGGAGGTGCGTGTGCTTCCGTTCTAGTGGAAGCACTACAGGAAGGAAATTCGCCCACGTGAAATGCACAAAGCACGATGCCCCTTCACACGCTAATCCATCCAACGTAGAAGTTCATTAATTACGAGGGGTAGGTGCGCATGTGAAACGTTACGTTCGTGCACTCGTACTTACTGCCTCTGTGCCTGTCCATTTCTCTTCCGTCTCTCTGCCCTCTCTCTGTCACTCTCCTTCTCTTTGGTCCTTCCTTATGCACGCGTAAGCTCGCACCATTTCTCGCCATTCTCTGTTAAAGTGACGTCGAGGCTCGTTACACGCTGTCGCAGGCACAATGGAGCACCTCTGTTATTTTTTCGGTGTATTCAATTTAATTTGAGTAATTCGTCACCTTAAGCCTGAATTACTCCACGCCAAGTCACATTCACATAAAAATATAATACATATTATCAAAAATACCTCCACAAAGAGGAGAGACTGTCCTTAAATTTTACTTTTAATAGCAACGTCCATAGAATAGAATTTCCATTGGGTTATGGATTCTCGTGCTTTTGTTTACCATCCAACTTTCTTATATTCTCTTAGAATGTTTCTTGCAATCGAAATTTTTGAACTACCTTAACCCTTTGAGTTCTGAATATTCGGGGCCTATGCAGTCCGTACGGACGGTGGCTATCGCTGTGGACGGAATACTTTTTCACTAGACTGATCTCTGTTGATTAACTATTCAAGGCGTACATAGTAATAAGTTATAGTAATCCTTTTGCACGAGATTCAATAATTAAAGAGCGTTATTACCATGCTGTTACTAAAGAATGCACATGTATATATTCATCTCACACGAAAGTAACTGTAATACTTTTATGTACGTAATCGAAAAAATCGACAGACGCATATACAGGGTGTCCCAGACCACCCATACAATCTCTCGTGGGGACATAGAGCGGCTTGCGCTGAACATAAAAGTCCTGTACCGTTTTGCGATAATCGCAATATTTATTGAGTTATTAATTGTTAAAGATCAAAGGAAAGGGCGTCCGCCAAAATAGCAGTGGGAGAAGCGATGGAGACTCTGCAAGCTGTAGGACGGCCCAGTTTACCAACAAACAAATGCGGGGTGCGGTAAGGGGAAGAATAACGAAAAAGAAGCCGGCCGTGCAGCGGTGTCTCAGCCTTCCCCTTACCGCGTCCCGCGTTTGTTTGTAGGCAAACTGGGCTGTCCTACAGCTCGCAGAGGCACCAGCGCTCTCGTCGCTGCTATTTTGGCGGACGCCCTTTCCTTTGATCTTTAACAATTAATAACTCGATAAATATGGCGAATATTGAATAATGGTCCAGGACTTTTGTGTTTATATTAAGCCGCTCTACGTCCTCACGAGAGATCGTATGGGTGGTCTGGGACACCCTGTATGTGCCTTCAGTCCATGTCGATAACATAGAGTAAACGCATATATGCGTCCTTAGTCCACACCGATGGCTTTCGTCAGACGCATATATGCGTCCATAGAGCTCAAAGGGTATCAATGTCCATAAAATAGAATTTCCATTAGGTTATCCATTCTCGTGCTTTCATTTACCATCCAACTTTCTTATATTCTCTTAGAATTTTTCCTCCACTTGCAATTTTTTAACTACCTTAAATTCTTACTCCCATTAACGTCAGTACATTAATACTCTTCACTATCGGGGTCTCTCCTGTCTCCATTCGTTTGCCGTTCAGCTGCCTCACGCTGCATCGCAAGGAAACCTAAGGGCTGCACTTATGGGAAGTTGAGGACGAATTCGCGAAAGCTCTTGAGGCTTTCTCCCGTGAGGCCGCGACATTCCGCACGTTCTTAACCAGTCGTTCGATCTACGTCGTACGTCGACCGTTGGGCGATAAGTAAAGGGGTCGTCGGGTGGGCGAGGTGGCGTGGGTGAATTCGAAGAGGACGAAGAGGGCACGAGAGGAGGAGGAGTGGCCGCTCGAAACACGAGAATCGACTTTTCCCTCGGTCTCTCTCTCCAAGTACATCCGACGCCTGCTACCGTCGAACGATTTCGGAAGAATTTATGGCTAGACCCGTCCAGATCCCAGAGGACTTGCTACGCCCGACCGGATATTTTTTTTCTCTCGTCCCTCCGCTCTTTTCTCTCTTTATTTTCTCCTCCCTTCTTCCATTCACTCTCGTCGCTTCCCACGCCAGTGATCCAGTTTTTTGTGCGCTATTCTTTCAGAATTCACCGCTCGTCCTCTCCCCATCGTGAATACCTCTCAATCAATCTCCTTGCATTTATCTTCCCTGTACCGAACCACAGTGTGGTCTCTTGATTAGCAGTTACTTGCCTTGATTCTCTTCTTCTTCTTCTTTTTGCTAATGTGTTTTTTCGTTTCGGTGAATTCTCCACTGTGTTACTTTTGGATTGGAGATTTCTTTTATGTTTCTATTGGAGAATGTGAGAGTTTTCACCGAGTTGCTTTCGATTTGTGGACGCTCCAAAGAGATTTTGTGTAATTTAACCTGGTTTCCCGTGGTGTTCTCGTAAGGCGACGAAAATTGCAGCTGGGTTCTTCGGATAATCTCGTGAGCACCAGAGCTGCTCGTTTTCTCCTATTCGTCGATCACGATTACGTTCGACACACGAGCACGGTGAAATCGTTTCGTCGATCGTTGCTATTACCGCTCCATTTGCCGCCACGCTTCTAATTCTCAGTGGGCACTCGATCGTGCTCGTCGATCGCGTCTTCATTTCACTCGGATTTTCTTTATTTTTTGTCGGATTCTCTCGTGTTCTCTCTCTCTCTCTTTCTCTAAAATTATTAAATTGCAAACACAACTTCTTCATTCGGTAGATGCTACTGATAGTATTTAAAAAAGTTCAAGTTAGGCTCACTTTTCCTTTTCTTTTATTTGTTTGGTTTGATTTTTATTTACTTTAATATAATGTGCGTACTTTTTGAATTTGTTGAATTTTTGATTTATTCTGCGCACTGTCGTTACTAGTTTAAGTTAAGTTTAGCTTAGTTATTTTATTATGTTATGTTTATTCTTGTATTCGCTGTCTGTTAGGTTCACATGGGACATTGTCCCTGAATCCTAATAAACTTATATCTATCTATCTATCTCTCTCTCTATCCTGTCCAATTTCTCTCGTGATTCTTCGTCAGTCGTGAAAATGTAAATTTCCAATGTGGAAATTTAAGCGTGCCGGTAAATTCTCTGCAATACTTCAAGTCTTTATACTTTTTCCACGCCCATTGGCTCTTTCTACTTACTTCACTGTCTCTCCAAAAAATCTATTTCTCTCTCTCACACGTGTTACTATTTTGTTCGAAAGAATGGATGACTCGCGTTGGGTTAATTCCTCGATCGTTTAACGCCCCCCTCG
Organism: Tiphia femorata; assembly: GCA_944319695.1. Classification (NCBI taxonomy): domain Eukaryota; kingdom Metazoa; phylum Arthropoda; class Insecta; order Hymenoptera; family Tiphiidae; genus Tiphia; species Tiphia femorata. The sequence continues at coordinate 9,875,204 of OX090899.1, forward strand.
TTGCATCCGACCGCAAATAGTATGAAAATGCAGACACGAGCGACGAAATCTGGCGGAATTAACGGCGCTCGGGGTAAACGCAACACGGGCATATTAAACGATAATTCCTCGTGCGGGTGTCCTCGTGCAAGCGGTAATCAGAAACGTACGAGAGGAACAGACACGGGGAAGTGACCACTGAAAGTGACGAAGTGTCGCGTGGCAGGCTGGCGCAGAAATCGCTGACTCGTTCTACTTGCGAGCAAAGCATTTAGAATCTTGACGATTTTTAATCAAAGTGCAGATGTGCACGAATATTTAACACCTTAACAGTGTATGTAGCATATATGGACAAAAAAAGTCGTGCCATTGGAGTGTCATGTGCATATATGCACATCTGAAAAAAAACCGATTTACCCTAATTTTTGTACGATTTGTATGAATTGTGGTATCCTACGCGGTTTTTGAGGTCGCTGAATTCGAATATGACCTAAGAATTTCAAAATTCAAAATGGCAGATCCAAAATGGCGACCGAAAAAATAAGAATCTTGTTCGATCGCTATGAAACTCGGTATCCGAGAGTTTTTCGAGTCACTAAATACGAATATAATATCAAAATCGTATTCGCATTCAGCGATTCAAAAAACCCTCGGATAACGAGTTTCATAACAATCGAGTAAACTTTTATTCCGCGGTCGCCGTATTAGATCCGCAATATTAAATTTTAAAATTCTGATATCATATTCGGATTCAGCGACCTCACGGATATGCATACTAAAATCATTACACAAACCTAACAAGCTTTTCTTTTCACACACCGGTGGCAGGTAAAGCTCACTTTCGCTACACTGTTAAGGGGTTAATCACAAAAACAAAATATCCACAGCTTACGAAACTCGTAACAAAAACGCATATACAATACCAATATTCTCAATTAAAAATTAACGCGTCCGAGTTAATTCTTCCATGGAGAATATCCAAAGTGTTTCATCTTTCTCCTGCTGAAGATATAAGCAAGCAACAATTAACAAGACGCAGCGACCTAAGAAAAGTAAAAATCGATACTCAACCACGAATACCGTCGTGCGGAGGGTGACGAAGGTGGATGATGAAAACGTCGCGCGGCACCAAGGGAGAGTAAAGAGGAGTAAAAGAGGATCCTCCTCTCATAAGGCATCTTCTCTCTCACTCCGTCGTAAGACCCTAAAGGAATGAAGCCTTAAGCCGTCCTGGGCGCCATGGGGGATTTTTAAATAAACCGCAGGCATCGCGGCAGGTTGTCCCGTCGCGAGAACCTCGTCTGATATAAGGAGAGCACGCTTTACCGATGACATTTAAACTCTACGCTTCATTCGACGTTTACTCCCCGTTGAGAAAGGAAAAAAGGAAAGATGGAGAAGGGAAGAGGGTCTCTTGGCACCTCGAATTTTTAAATTAAACCACCCTCGTCCGTCTCGCACCTTCTCCTCACTCCTCTCCTTCCTTACTACTGCTGCCAGAACTGTCGCAAGGTGCCATCGCAGAGCCATTTGGCAGCATTACGCAGGTGTTATTCTTTCGTCGGCGCTCTCACGCTCCCTTTTCCTCAGAGCTTTCTCACAAAGCTCATTTCGACCCTCGATATTCAAGAAAAATCGAGAAAGAGGAGATTGAAGGAATAATCCGGAAATTCGTCCGGAGAATTGACACGGTATAATGAAGGAGAATCCTTTCGTTTGTGCTGGTTAATCGAATCTCTCTTTGTAAAATTTCTCTTGGTTCTCTGAAAATGTTTTTTCCTCCCATTTTTTAATATCGTCGAGGAGCTTTGAAAACGTTCGGCTTTCAGGACGCTTCCACTCTCGCATGAATTGTACTCCACATTGAAAATTATTTACCGATCACGTGAGCGTGTAAACGCTTATTATTATAAACGGTGAACTCACCGTTTATAATAATAAGCGTTTACACTTTACCGGTGTCCGTTTATTTGGCTCGCTCGATATAATTAAGCGGGCTATTCGAGGACCACCAGGCTTCTCGTATTTCGGGTACGATCCTGTGTGCGTGCTCGATCACCGAGAAACTTGGGTAATTAATTATGAGCGTGATCGATGATCGAGCGGTATTACTGTTGTTTGTGATCGTGACCCCACGATAGGCCACCGGTACTGCAGATATTCGTTACACGCGTGTTCCATTGATGCGTTTCAATGTGTTTCATTAACTGTTCTACCGTCCTCGGTGCCCCTAGGAGAGCTCTCGATTGGCCACTGTGCTTGTCATCCTATTATTAAATTGCTCTCTGCCTATGAACTCTCCACGCTCCCTCTCACCCCTACCAAATTTCAATCGTCGCTTATAACTCGATCCATCCTGCAATTCGTACTCGATAACCTATCGAGAGGCTCGGTGTGCTCTCTCCGATTCGACAAGTGGAATATTTTTCTTTTTCTAATTTAAGTGGAGAACGACGGCTCTTGCAATTTTACGAATTAGAGGAAGACTGGTACAGCGGTTGTTCGATGAACGAAAAACAGGGTCGAATTGGTATCGCGTACACCTAATATTAATGGCTGACATTCTTTCCCTCAATGGGAATTGTGCACTGTGCGGTGGACAGCACGGATTATCCGAATCGAATTCACCGGTCCACCTTTACCACGTTGAAGCACCACCGATCCTGTTTAATTAGCGCGACGATAATTCAAGGTAGATTCGCCGCGTGAAAAGGGAGCACGGTAAGAGAAATCGTTAATTACGTAATAATAATTGCAAGGGCGTTTTGTAGGCACATGGGTGAGCAGATCGGGAACGTTCGATTTACACAGGCTCGATATTAATTAGGCCCGTGTTATCGTTATTGTAATTCGAGGGGAGGCTTACGAGATAGGTAGCGGAAGAGGAATCTCTAATTATGTAATAATAATAGCGTGTAAATCTCCACTGTAGCTAGACTCCGATATTCAGCTCACGCGAGCTGAATATTAACACATCTTGTGCGGGCAGCGACTATAGTCGTTTTACACGGATTATTGGTGGATTATTGTTATCGATCGCCCGCTACCTGGTGAGAGTTTGGCGGCAGAGCATCCGCGCAAGATGTGTTAATTACGTTACGTCCCTTATCATGCATTTCTCGTTCCTCCGCCTATAGATTTTCGACACTTTCCTTTCGATTCTCGGCATATTCCTTTCGATTCTCGGCATATTCCTTTCGAATCTCGGCACATTCCTTTCGATTTTCACCCTTTCGCAACACAAAACTCAAAATTTAACCTTGCACGTCGTGATTATCGTCCCGCTTCAGTCTACCGCAAAAGTTTCACGATCTTCCTCCAGTTGACGTTCACGCGCGTGTTTAACGGACACGCGTGCACGCACATTCACAGTCACACGCGCATCTGTCGTGTAGTCGGTAAGCTGCGTATTGTTATTCGAGGGAGGCTTACAAGATAGGTAGCAGAAGAGGAATCCCTAATTATGTAATAATAATAGCGTGTAAATCTCTACTGTAGCTAGAATCCGATATTCAGCTCACACGAGCTCAATATTAATTACGTTACGTCCCTCTTATCATCCATTTCTATCGATTCTCGGCACATTCCTTTCGATTTTCACCCTTTCGCGACACAAAACTCAAAATTTAACCTTGCACATCGTGATTATCGTCTCGTTTCGGTCCACCGCAAAGCTCCACGATCTTTCTCCAGTTGACGTTCACGCGCGTGTTTAACGGACACGCGTGCACGCAGATTCACACTCGGTTACTGTTATTCCGAGGGAGACTTACGAGATAGGTAGCGGAAGAGAAATACCTAATTATGTAATAATTACATTACGTCCCTTATCGTTCATTTCTCGTTCCTCCGCCTATCGATTCTCGACACTTACCTTTCGATTTTACCGAAATTTGACCGTGTTCGTCGTGATTATCGTCTCGCTTCGGTCTACCACAAAAGCCCCACGATCTTTCTCCAGTTGACATTAACCGCTCGTGTCCACGCGCGTGTTTAACGGACACGCGTGCGCGCACATTCACACTCACGCGCGCATCTGTCGGGTAGTCGGTAAGCTGGGAAATTGCGCGTGTCCTCCGTCAACGGATCACGTCCCGCTTGGGATGTAAATTAATCTGTCGTAATTTACACGGAAAACCGTGTATGACGAGGAGCGGACGAGGCGCGTTTAGAGAGGAGGGCTGGAGAGCGTGAGGGTATTTTGATGGCTCTCATCGGGTACGACACCAGGACGATTCGTATCGCGAACGGCAAGGGGCCAAGGGAAGATAAAGCGATAGGATTATCCGAGCACGATGTCAGGGTGAAACGTGTACCACTGCAGAACGAGAATCATTATCATTATCGTCGAAGAATATGGAAGAGACAAAGAGAATCTGTTGTGATATTTATTGGATAATTGATCAAAGGACTTCGTTGTCACGATGACGATAACGATAATGATCGTTTTATCGAGGATGAGAGAACGTGAAAACGAGCGAATTGCATATCCATTGGGTTTTGCGATTTTCTGTCGAATCTGCGTGTACAGATTGTTCGAATTTTAATAACGAGACTCGTTCGCTCGACAGAATAATCCTATTAGGACTACGAGATTAATAATTTCCGTTAATAGGAAATTCGAGAGATTTTTCGCCACGATATTGGGTTGGGAGACGAAATGCCTAGCGCGTGACTGGATTTCTTTTCGTTCGTCGTTATTGGGAAGGGAGGAGAGTTTCACAGACCGCGGAAATTCGTGGAGGTGGAAAATTGTCAATAAGCGTCGGGTGGCCCTGATTATCGTGAGAGTTTGGACTACTTTGTGCAAGTGAACGAAGGTGGGCGACCAAAGAGATAATCACGAGGGTGAGAGCGTGCGAGACAGAGGAAAAGAGAAAGAGGAGCGAACGAGAGAAGCTGAAAGAAGGAGGTAATGGAAATGAACATGCTGTGCACTTCGGAGTAGCCTTCACGTTCATGCGCACAAAATTGTTCATTTAACCTTTCTTAACCCTTTAACTCTTTATCTCGTGTATACTTGTCATTTTTTGACTCGACATAAAGATACAAAAAATTACATTCTCATTATTATTCAACGAATCAAGTGTAATTTTTTTCCTGAAGGAGGGCAAACAAAAAATCACCACTGAAAAATAATTAAGCGGACGGAAAAAGTTTTTGGAAACACAATTAAACAGTTGAAGGGTTAACCACACAACCCCTTTCTACCTCTGCCACATTGAACAATTACCGCACGCGTTATTTCACGTACTCTGTAACGGTTATAATATTATTCGGGTTTATGAGAATAAAATCAAAGAGAATAAAATTAAACGACCTTGGGGAACACTCGTCAATTGATTAAAATACTAATAATCTGTAAGTCAATGTTCTAAAATCTCACCTTACAGTTATAAAATTGTGTTCCCCTGACCATATAAAAACCACGTAAAATTAACAGAAAAGGAAGTAAAACGCGATGTAAAGGTCCGGAGAATAAATAAGACGGTATCACACTCATACATACACTCATACAACATTCACAAATAATTTATAAATAACGTTGATAAATGAAGATAAAAACAATATATATATATATATATAATTCGAAATGTGTAATGTCGAGCAGCCCTTCTGTCCAGATTTAATTTGATTCTTGATCTTTACCTATCAAGGTTCTGAGCTCGACTGCCTGCTCTCTCGTCACTCAATCCGTTGTTTCCACTGTCTCGTTTCTCTCTCTCTCTTTCTTTCTGTTTCTCTCTCTCTCTTTCTTTCTGTTTCTCTCTCTCTCTTTCTTTCTGTTTCTCTCTTTCTCCCTCTCTCTCTCTCTCTCTCTCTCTCTGTTCACAATGCTCTCTCTCTGCTAATGGCGTTCGCCTAACCTTACAACTCTATGAGAAGCAAGTGCGAAATCACGAGAGCTGGTGAAATGAGAGTATGGAAGAGCAATTTTTTTCTCGAGCGCAATTCAAAGTCGAATCTTCGGAATGGCCGTCGTGCGCCGCCGTAACGAAAGCGGAGAGAGCGGAATTCTATTTCCGTGGTATCGCTAATGGGCCACGTGTAACGGTGCCGGCATGGCATCCACGATGCATGCATAATGTATGCGGAGCTTTATCTAACCGCGGGAGGACTGGCCACAGGCGTCCGCGTCCTCGTGGGGCGTCGGTGGGCGTCAGGTTAACGCAACGCCTGACATTGCTCGATACGTCAATCGGCGGAAGTTTCGCGAAGAGAAACGCTTGATAAGACTTCCGTATCCGACTCTCGTCCGATCTTAATAAACTTTTACTGGTACGTAGCATTTGCTAAATGCAGTCGAACGCCATAAGTGCGAATTTAACCTCTTCAGGACGAATTTATTTAAGCTGGAATCAAGTCGGCATCCCATTGTTAATTTATTCACTTGCAATGGCGATTTGTCGACAACGTTAACAATGATCGGAGAACAAGGCAGGAATGGAAAATTTGCGGAAAGAATAATACCAACGCGTGTTACGGTAGAAAAGATATAGTTTAACGAGAAACTAAATGTCCACATACAGCTGCTAACTTTGGAGCACTTATCCTGGGATCACATTTGATTCTCCTAATTATGAAGCGTTTATCACGAGTATTGAGGATCGGTTTGCGTCCGCTTTGAGGAATAGATTCAATTCTATCTTCGTTCTTGTAACGTCGCACAATATCCCATACCGTGCTCTTACTGATATTTAATAAATCTGCAATTTTGCGAATCGATTTCCCCTTTACCCGATGAAAAATTACTAATTGTCGCATATCAAACGACGTGTTCTTACTTTTCCGACCCATATCGCACAAATTTTGAGCAACACTGACAAATATTCGATCTCTAACATACTCTGTACATAGTATGAATGATATGTTTACAAATATTGTTTCAGTTAGTTCCTGGAACTTAGAAACTTGAGAAGTAGAGCAAGTGTCCGAATATTTCCGTGACATGAAAATGGGCGTACTTTTATTTTTCATTTATTATTTATGTAAAAACGTATCGTAAATAAATATTTCTTATGTTTTTGTTAACTACACACTGCGTAGTAACATACGTGAAAAATCTTTTTGTTCTTATTGCATAAATTTCTGAAGTACGGACTATAATAGTCAGAACTATAGTGCTGTCCGAATATTTTCGTGACCGACTGTATGTGGCCAAGGGCGTCAAGAGGTTAAGGAAACGCCTGGTTTCCGAGATATTAAATTTTAAAATTACACGATTAAATTAAGAATCTTTGAAATTTTTACGTAAGAGGAAGATTGAAATTGTACAAAATGTCAGGTTAGGCAGGTGCAATGGTTAGACACGGTAATAAAAAAATATTTTAAATTTCAGAGCGTGGTAGGCCTTTCTAGTTAGATCAATCTCCATTTATCGTATTTATATTTCAACTTTAACGTTGAATATCTTTTTTTGGAGAGGAGGCTGCCAATTTCCAAGTTGAGTCATCTTTCCTTAATTACTTCTCTCAATATTTGTATATTAGTTGTTAAATAAATCTAGAGGTATAATTTTCCTGTGGCTCATCATGGACCCAAAAAGACACCTCTTGGTCGAAATGGGTATATACAAAATCCCGGTAGAAATAGTGTTAACATTGAATATCTTGTTTTGGAGAGGCAATCGCCAATTTTGTCAGAGGATCAAGTTATTTCTGGAAAAAACTTTTTCTGTTAATAACTTTTTAATAAATGACGAGCGGAGCTTATAACCTTCACAACGTTACTCAGGGCGATGAGCTTGATAACATATGTGGTGGACATTGAAATCCGAGGTGGCTCCCCATAAGTGAATAATTACCAAAAAAACAAAATTATTTTCTATGTTTCTTGTTTTTGATATGTATTCTAACGATATTTTGATAAATTAGTATTTATAATCTTGCAAGATATTAATAAAATAAAACATTTCAGCAAAACATTTTTGAATTTGAGTCTTTGTTTTTACGTAAAAATTTAAAAAAATAAACGTAATTAAAAATTCAATATCTCGGATAGCAGGTGTTTCCTTAAATTCGCACTGACGGCGTACAACTAGATTTAGTAAATGCTACTTATCTGTAAAATTTTATTAAGATCAGACAAGGGTTGGATACGGAAGTTCAGCCAAACGCTTTCGTATAGGCGAAGCTGCTCGAAGGGAAATTCTCGGTGAAAGAACGTGGAGCGGTAAAAAGTGAGCGCGGTGTTACGGCCTCCGAGGGGTGTAGCGTGCCGCAATCGCGAGGGCCGATCGTTTCGCCCAACGTAAACGAATCATTAAACGGAGCTTTTTTCCCTCGCGGACCTATAGGTGCAATTGGAAAGATAACGTTTGAGAAAGAGAGGCAGACAGTGAGTGAGTGAGTGAGAGAGAGAGAGAGAGAGAGAGAGAGAGAGAGAAAATGTTTTCTTCCTTCCCTGGAAAATATCCCGACCGATCGTTTCTCTAGGGCCAACTCGAAGGATCGAAAAGGTTTCCGTTCGATAGGCCGCGTCAGCGAAAGTGTCCTCCCCCTTGAGACGGGTTACTGTCCTGCGATCGTCCTACGAGAATTTTCCCTCGACTTTACAACCCCATCAGGCTTGATGCTCGCACTTGGACGCTCGAACGCCTAAGCGTCCTCGTAAACCGGCACGCGTAATCATCGCGTGCAATCTGGCCGAGGCTCGCTGGCTACAAACGGAATGTGTGCGATTGCACTTGCGGAGCGTGTAGAATTCTTTCCGCTTTCATTATTTTCCTTTTATTTCCAAATGCTCGCCAACTTGTTCTCGTGCACCCCTCCGGCCACGGTTGCGCATACATAATACCAACCGTGATTCTCCGTATAAATTTTCCTTTTACGCAATTATGCGCGCGGGAGAAAAAAGTTATCGAGCGAAATTTAACGCGGAGGTGGCTGTAGCTCGATTATTCTGTGCTCGTGGCGCAATTGTGTTTGACCAAATCATTAAGCTGATCATTTCTTTTTTTTTCTTACCACTGACAAGCAGATGCGCTTCATTTTTATTTTTATTTATTTTTATTATCAAGGTGACTGTAATTACTTTTTAATTAAGTTGACGAATCTAAGTCATTGTTCTCCGCGTTACAATTTCTCGAGCGTGTCTTTATCGAGATGCGCGTGCCAGTCAATGCGAATTGCACGCGTGCGCGTGTGCGTGTTAAGGAGAAATTTCGCTTAGGCCTGGCGTAGTTCCTTATCCACCGGTAGTGGAAGTCCATTCTCGCACGCTTCCACGTTCCTCCCTCATTCCACGTTTGCTATTTTCCTCTCTCCGTCTACCCCTAATACAGCGTTTCTCAAAGCTCAGGTATTCGTTAACATCTCTTCTTAAGTCTTTCCTACCATCGAGTGTTTCCTCACGATAATAGTAACGAAGATTGAAACAATATCGTTACTGAGTTTTAAATACAGAATTTTAATGTAATCTGTTTTTTCATCAGAAAATTAGATGGATATTTCATCGTGCATGGTTAACGATTTTCCATATTGGTGTCCATAATATTGGCGGAGAAACGCTGTCCTAGAATGGCTCACGCACGATATCTCGATTATATGCCGTGTTATGCTTGTCTCTCTTTGAGCTTCATCTCATTCACTCTCTTTTCCTGTTTCTTTCTCTCATTTACTCTCTCATTGTGCATCCCTATTTCCCTTTCTGTATCTCTCGCTGGTTTCCTCCCATTCGTTCACAGTATCTATACGCTTCGCTTTCTCACTCTCTCTTTCTCTCTCTGTACTCTTACCTCCATCTCTCTTCCTCAATGGATTAATGCATCGGCCATTCGATACACCAGCCCGCCTCTCTCTCTCCTTCTCTTTCTCTCTTTCTCTCACACAATCCACCACAGGCAACTCACAAAGTACCTTTGCGCAGGATCGTTTTCTCGCTGGGGGAATAAATTTCATATAATTCTCCGCCGGCCGGTGATGTTTGTATTAAATGCGCTCATTGTTTAAAACAAGCGCCTCGTTAATGCCCAAGATATTTCGATGCGTCGAATTACACAGAAGCAAAATAAACGAGCGAGCCTGGCTCTTCTTTCTCATTCACAAAAGAACAACCAACAGTAAAAAACAACTCACACTTCGTTCCTGAATATATCTCGGATACAGAGAATAATCATTCGGTTACAAGCTACACTTTTCTCGACAGATTATTTAATAACCCACGATGCCACGTTCCACCTCATTTTTATTCCACCGATGAATTCTCAAGCGCGACAACGAGAGATTCCTTAGCGGTCGTTATCGAATTTCTATTATCCCGGAGACCCATCAAGATATGGATGCACGATGTTTACCCTCGACGGTAGCCTGGGTAGGATCGATTCTCGAACAATGCGTCCAGCCCTTCGGCATTTAACCGTTCCTTTGTCTGTGCGAAAGGGGCGGGTGTGGGATGGCACGAGGGTAATTCGCAGTTGGTAGTCGTGAGGTGACAGGAGGTATTCGAGAAGGATCCATCGACGCGGTAATGTAGGAGGAAAGTTGGACGCATCCGGTTTCATGGTACACGACTGGCGTGAAGAACTTTCCACCACCAGTTCAGGTCCATTTGATTCCAGCAACATCTGAGATTTTCCTCGTCACAGTTCTCCCTTCGAGTTGTCTCCACTCTCTTCCACCAGATCTTCACAGTGCAGAATTTGAAAGAAATAAATTCGAACGTACAGGGTGTTGCGAAGACATACACGGCAGTAGGTCTGGTTGCCTATCCAAAAATCTGCAGGCGCTCGCTCTGCTGACCGATAAGAGAACGTGGAGGGGAGCAACCTGCCGATCTACTCGCGCTAGGTGGCACTGGACGAGGCTGGAAGGGCTGGAAGGTTGACGCTCTCGATTCGTGCCTCGTCCTTATGATGAGATGATGAGATTTTTTAGTTGGACTTTAGTATCTTCACTATGCCCATGGATTCTCTTTATTTTGTTTTTCTTTGTTCCCTTATTAAGTTCAGTTTTTATATTAATGTATGAGTGACTATTTTTTTTTTTTTTCCTTTTCTTTTTCTCCTTCTGCTTTCTGTTTTCTTTCTTCTATCCTATATCTTCTATCTTCTGTCTCTGTCTTTGGGTTTCCATTCCCAGTTATCAGTTTCCAGGTTCCCAGGTTCCAGGTTCCGCCTCGTCCTTATATTAACCGCACTTCAATTATATTGAATGCACTTTACCCACTTTACCGACCGGTAAACTATTAATCGGCTTTTTGTCCCCAACGCTTACCGACCGGTCTATTAATCTGCTTAACAAAAAAGCAGTTCAAAAAGTTTACCGGTCGGTAAAGTGCATTCAATATAATTGAAGTGCGGTTAATATAAAGACGAGGTACGAGTCGAGAACGTCAACCTCCCAGCCTTGTCCAGTGCCACCTAGCATCAGTAGATCGGCAGGCTGCTCCACTTTCCATGCTCTTTTGTCGGTCAGCAGAGCGAGCGCCTGCAGATTTTTGGATAGGCAACCAGACCTACTGCCGTGTATGTCTTTGTAACACCCTGTACACCGAAGGAAGAACCGAGGCTCACACGTTCCACCGATTTCTCTCAGTCGGCTCGTAAGCATTTCTTTCCACGCAAAGTTCAAAGTTCCATTCTACGATTTCGGACTTCCTCCATTCCACCAGGACACTCGTGCATCAGCCATGTTCTACTCGGTCCACCCACAGTTTCGCTCCTTCCCTCGACTCTGCGAAGGCGGGACAAATAAATCTCACCCCGCGGGCACACCGAGCTCCTCTCCGTCCCTCGTAGAGTTTGTAATTCGAGGAAGATCGAGTCAAGGAAGTTGTTAGACGCGCGATGCGGCAAGAGGCCCCTCAGGTGTCGGCGCGTCCCCTTCGAATTTCCTTTCCTTTTCTTCGTCACTTTCCCACCTTTATTTCCCTCCACTCTCCTGCTTCCTCGACCACGGTGTAATCTTAGCTTCCACCGTCGCAAAAACAGCCCCCTTTACCCTCGAGTTGCTGCTTCACGCGCCGAATCCGTCCTGTAAATCCTGAACTATCCGAATGATCTGGCAATTCGATCTTGGTGAGTCTTCGGAACTCGAGCTTGGAAGGAGCACCGTACACTGAGAGAAAAAAATGGGTTTACTATAATCTCACTATATTTTATAGTCAGATTTGGCGTCAAACATATTTTTATAGTTCACTTAACTATACGATATATAGTAGAATGAACGATTCATACAAATGGTTATATTATTAACTATTATCTTTGTTCTTGTTACCATGTGTATAGTAAAATGTGCTATGTGAATATAGTTAGTTCTATCACTATGTATGAAATATTCTGGTAATATTAACTATATAAAATAGTTACTTTTCTTACCATTATATATTTTCAACCATACTATATTTTTAGTCGAAATAACCATAATTTTGGGTAAAAACATAATATAGTTGCTTATACTATGCCTCTGTCGTAATTATTACCGACATCATGGTAACATTTACCATAAATATGATATTTCCATCTATCATTTTGTTACTATGCAATTATAGTTAGATATATCATATACTCTTCTCTCAGTGTAGTGGTCAAATAAATTTTCTTTCTTCGTGTCGTAAGGCCAGTGAGGCGTTTGGATGCCGATACGTTTTCGGTATCGTGGCCGATAGTGTAAGTAATGACGACAGGTTGCATGGCAAATCGTCTCTCGTACCGCACCGCGCGGTATTTTTGAAAGAGCAACGACGAGCTTTTCGGTGAAGTGGCAGAGAGCTCGCGGTAAAAGGGAGGTAGGGAGCTTTACAATACAAAATATATACGTCGAGGAGTTACGTGGAACGTTCGATCCGCGCGAACCACCCACCGCCACCTCTCACCGTATATTTACGCGTGCCCGCGACCTGCACGAAGATGCTACCCCACGGAGAATTATGGCCCTTCCAACGCTCGATATCCGAGGATCGGATTAAAAAAGGCGAGCGGCAGGCTTTCGTTCTCGTCAGAGTCTTCTCGAGGTATCGAGAATTTAATCGAAGGGCCCATGCGATTGTCTGCATTTTTTCGAGAGTGCACCTTTTATTCCTGCGTTAAAATGAAATGTAACTTTTTTCTCAACGACGATTTTCGATAAATTCCAGAAATCGGTGGAATTATTGGGTGGTAACTTCGTACCGATTTTGAAGGTTATTGAAACGCAGAACATTGAAATTTTGGTGCAAATTTATCAGATGTGATAGGTATCATTCTGTTCCACAACCTTTCTCCATCTGGCAACTTGAAAATTCCGTCCTTCCAGAACCACTCAGGTTTTTCGGTGAAGAACTTTTCGAAATGATTTCCAAAAATCGCCACGAATTTTCCGGACAATTCAATAGAAGTAGCTTGTGATTATAAACTAGCAAATATTATCCCATTTTGACGATAAAACAATCGTACGAAGTATCGTGAAGAAAATCAGTACAATTTACTCTTCCATGAATCACTCTGCGCCAGCTGGCCCTGGTTAATTGGCTCTCACGGTCTCTTCCAGCAGAGTCGTTCGACTGTAAAATAGAAAAACGGCATGGACCACTCAAGGAGTTTAGTGGCAAAGAAAACTGTTAGATTTTGTCGTGCGGAATGTGCGGAGAGCGCGTTTGTTCGAAGGCTATGTCGACTAGAGCCCGTGCCACGGTAAGAGCAGAAAGATTCCGTTCCCGTGAAGGAAGTTACGGACTTTCTCACAAAGCGACGAACGTCAGGTGCCCAGACACCGGCAGTCTGTACTATCCAGCAGGCGATGGAAGCTCGACGGAAGCTTCATGCACCCCCGGGATTTATTGCAGGCGGATGGTAGCATTTTACGATCGTTTCGTTTTATTGAAACCCCGCGCGCTCGCGACAGGCGACTGTAACTGCGACGGGTGAAGAGAAGGGACGATGAGAAAAGAAGAAAAGAAGAAAGGAAAACTTGAAGACAAAAGGCAGAAGAAAAAGAGCAGAATATGCTCGAGAGAAGAAAGGAGCATGAGGGGTGAACATTTTAATAAGACGATTAAGTCGCTTGGACCTGGGGCGAAAATCGAGATAGAGGAAGAGATGAAAGCGCGTCGAGACGAGGCCTTTCCTTACCACAATCCAATTGTTTCCATTAGATTTAACAGTTTCCACGAGAAATTAAATCTTCCTTGAGATCTCTCGCGAAAGTTCGCAAAAATATTCACAGGCAAAATATTAAACTCTAACTTAACACAATTCGAGCACGAAGTATTGGAGGGGTTACAGAATTCTGTGAAATTGGTGACTGATTCGCCACAGGGACGAGCGCACGAGAAGATGGACTCGTTTCGGTCCACAGCAGGCTGCAAATGGGAAATGCGCGGAAAATGCAAGAGGGGTGAGGAGAAACAAGTGAGGTATTTCGATATTGCCTGCAGCCGAGCCTCCAACGTTTATATTTCCCCATCGTTTATCATTGTCTACCCAGTAATTACAGGATATAAGGTCTCTCTCGTGCTCTGTCCTGTCCATCGAAGCATGCTTTTCCGTCACAACTACTCACTCGTCTTTGGCGCGGAAAAATAGCAAAATTCTCGTCACGCGGAGAGAAACTCGGAAAGTCGAGAGCCACTCGAAGTGTATTCCATATCGAAATGCGAAAGGAGAGGCACTCGGTCTTGCACCGTCGACGAGCCGGACTCTTCCTGCCTCCTTCTCGTGCAAATGGAGATTGATACTGGAAACTCGATAGCACGTAATGCGAAACGCGATTAAATATTAATGTAACCTGGATCGAACGCAAATGGAATGTCTCCGTTGTCGTTACTGGGCAGACCGTTAGATCCAATGGATGAAAATGGGCAGAAGGGGTTTGCTCGTTGAACCACGCGCGAATCTTCTCTCCGAGTTGTTGGAGAATAAGGTGGAAACTGGAGAATGGAAGGGATGGAATTTTTTATGCTTGTGTCAGGTCGCGAAAAGGAAAAGAGAGAGAGAGACATAGAGAGTGGAGAGGACGTGGAGATACATCGAGGTGCTGCGCGAACGTGCAGAGTGGGCCAATGCCGTGGCGCCGAGATGACCTCGTGAAAATTTCACCTCTCAGATCGAATTGCTCCCGTGGCTGCTGTCTTCCATCGGTAATGGCTCGCTCCCTATTTTTCATCCACCCCGTTCTCGCATTCTTTTATCCGGTGACTTTCTCTTCCTTCTTTTTTTTTTTTTACTTTGTAATAGTCAAATATGTGTCGTTCGTGGGGTTAGGGTTGGGGAATGAAAATCTGGAAGGTCTCGTGTTAAGTTTAGTTAGAGAGAAAAGGAATTATATTTCTTTGAAAGCAGAGAGTGAGAAGAATGTCGACTTTTTTAATGCTCGATTTTAAAGACGAGTGGAACAATTCTCTGTCGTGACTAGGGTTTAGTTGTAAATGGACACGTTACAGTCTCCCGATTGTCCTGTGCTTAAACATTTTCGTAGAACGCTTTTTCGATATCAGGGTAAATAAAATTTGCAAACTTTATCTCAGTTACATGCATCCGTGCACAATGATGATTACGTTGAAATCCGTTATTCTATCTGCTAGTTTTCTTTCTTGCAATTTCACCGATACTGATTCGGTGAAGGGTAAACATGTCGTTGAGGAGACCCACTTCCGATGACCTTGAATTTGACATATATTGTCAAGGATACCCTCCCGAGTAACATGCAAGTAATTTTACTCGGGGGTTATTGTTTATTGAAAAGTTATTAATAAATGAAGGTGGTGATAACAGCCGTACAATGAAATCTCAATTGTACTACACCCTGTACATTCGAGACGTCTTCTATTATGAGTACACTTGCTCTATCTCCAAAAACTCCTGTTTAGGGGGGGAAGGGGAAGATATTCAATGTTAAAGTTAAAATATAAATGTGATAAATGGAAATTGATCTAACCAGAAAGGCCTACCACGCTCTCAATATTAGATTAGAGTTTTATTGCGCTCACGCACCTGCCCACGCAATAAAAAAATAATCTAAACTTGAGAGCGTAGTAGACCTTAACTAATACATTAACTTCATTTGTTAATAACTTTTTAATGAACAATGACCCCCGAGTAAAATTACTTGCAAGTTACTCGGGAGGGTGTCCTTGACAATATATGTCAAATTCAAGGTCATCGGAAGTGGGTCCCCTAAACAGGAGGTTTACCCGGTGAAGCCTGTGTAATTATTCGAAATTTGCCGAAATTTGCCGATGGTGCTGGTTAAATAGGTTTGTAACAAACTTCCATCCCTACGAAGGTATCAGTCTGAAACGAACGTAAGCATTGGATGGACGATCGGTTCGCTCTTCGTTTCGCGAAAAGTGGGAAGAATGTCGACACTTTTAATGCTCGATTTTAAAGACGAGTGGAACAATTCTCTGTCGTGACTAGAGTTTAGTTGTAAATGGACACGTTACAGTTTCTCGATTGTCCTGCCCTTAAATATTTTCGTAAAACGCTTGTATCGAAGAACTGCGATGGCCCATAATTCGCGAAACGATGTACCTCGGATCGTTGTGGCATATTGCGTGGACGTATGAATCTTCGTAATCACGGATATAGGTACGGGGTAAGCCCGGAAACGAGTAGAATGATCGATGAGCGTCGTTCATCGACGATCGTGCGAGCATTACACTTTGAAGAATGGACGAAGGGCGCGATTCTCAAATTTCGAATGGGGTTGAAAATTTACGCACCAATGAATTCACTCGAAAGGATCAATTATTCCAGGTTCATGGCACTCGTCTTTTATCACATCAGGGATGAAAGATGTTCCTACAACTCGTCAACCTGAGATGAATTTTTAATAAAAAAAAAAAAATCCTCCAAGCTACCCGACCCTCTTCATATCTCCATTAGATTGTCTACGCATCCTTCGAATTCGATACTTGCAAAATTTTTATTTTCCAACCTGCAGCACACGAAGGTTCCTCGGTATTTCCTCATACCTGGAACAACAATCAATAATTTATCGATGGCCTCCGCGATAGAGCGCATCTCCGATGTAAATTTCGACTTTATCTCGCCTCGTCGAAGGGCTCCTCGTTTTTTCATGAAAAATTCCATTTCATCATGCCACTCCGCGCTTCTCCTTTCTGCTATCCGTTTTTCATTTACTCCTCGCGATATGGATCGAACAAACTGTCGGCTACGAGTTCAGTTTGACCTTTCTGTTATTTTCGCGCGCGCGTCTCGTACCACGAAGGTGGGATCCGCCATACGTATACACCAAAAGCCAGAATATTAATGAGGCCAGGTGCGACAGCACGCGCCTCGGTATCCACAGTTCTGATTATCATTCTCCTCCCACGAGAATTAGCCAGGGCGACGTATCACCCAAAAGCAGGGAACCTACCGTACCTACGTACACGGCATCGCTTTAACCCAATTCGCCGAATTAAATTAACAAGCCCG
This sequence comes from Tiphia femorata, assembly GCA_944319695.1. NCBI lineage: Eukaryota > Metazoa > Arthropoda > Insecta > Hymenoptera > Tiphiidae > Tiphia > Tiphia femorata. The sequence goes on from OX090899.1 coordinate 9,892,539, forward strand.
CACCTCTGCGCCCTGTCGATCTACTCCTTCCGGTGGCTGACGCAAAACCGAGATAATAATTAATTATTTAATTAACGCCAGCCGCCCTACCACGTGTAAAGTATTCCCTAATAATGACATCGTGCTTCTCCACGATCCCAATATTCTCGTACGCAATCCTGCGCCCAGAACAAGCTTTCTCGATATCGGGATAAATTAAATTTGCAAACTTTATCTCGTATACATGCATCAGGGCACAATGATGATTACGTTTGAATCCGTTGTTCTGTTATTTTTCTTCGTGTAATTTCGTCGATGCCGATTCGGCGAAGCCCTTGTAATTATTCGAATTTTGCCGAAATTTACTGATGGTGCTGGTTAACCTTTTGAGTGCTGAATACTCGCGGCCTATGCGGTCCGGACGATGACGATCGCTGTGGACGAAATACTTTTTCGCTAGACTGAACTCTCTTGATTAACTATTCAAGGCGCAAATAGTAATAAGTTATAGCAATCCTTTTGCGCGAGATTAAATAATTAACTCTTTTAGTGCCGGGTGGAACAGAGGTGTCTATGCGGAGATAACCGGACGAATTTCACGAACTTACATGGGTTTGAGAAAAGGCTCATAAAAACCAAACTAAAAATGATATTTACATGATTCAAAAAGCAGCGTATTAATCATCTTGTAATGAAATTAGACCATTTATAAGCTATTATAAATTTATTTTGAGGTAGTATTCTCCTGGTATGCGAATAGTAAAGCGCTACGGGGTGCGCGTCGATATATCGGCACCTGGCACTTTTCGCAAGTGTAGCGAACGCCGATATATTGAGTATTAATTATTACCTAACCATGCACTTGTATTAACCTCACACGAAAGTAACTGTAATACTTCTATGCTTTAATTTTTCTGTTGATTATACAATTCATTATGTTTTTATTCAAGCAATATCTTCAAGGTTTGATTAATTTAAAGAACACAATATAGAACATTTAGTTGTAAGTTGGAATGAATTTCATAGTAGTGTAGGTGATCAGTCCATGCCAATAACATAGGGTAAACGCATATATGCGTCCTTACTCCACACCGATGGTTTCGTCAGACGCATATACGCGTCCGTAGCGCTCAAAGGGTTAAATAGGTTTGTAACAAACTTCCATCCCTACGAAGGTATCAGTCCGAAACGTACGCAAGCATTGGACGGACGGTTTGCTCTTCGTTTCGGTGCCTGTATTCGCGAATTAATACGGGCCTCTACGAAATCGAAACGTTCCGCTGCCCGTCGACGATTGGACGGTTGTAAATTGCATTCGCGGTACGGAGCGTGTGCAGGACGAGGCGCACGCGGGAATAGAGGATAACGCGCGGCTTCATTCTCGATCTTGTTATCAGAGAAATCCTCCCCTCGAACTTTCACGACGGGTGTTCGCCTCTGGAGAAGATCCAGCACGAAGTATAATTTCAGGTCGAGGATGTTTCCGACTAGGGCACAAGAGAAGTTCGTTGTTTCGAGAGAATTTCTGACGTGACCGTGTTACGTCTGAGCTATTCGTTCGTACATCTCTAATCTCTCAAACTCTTCTGTATAATTTGCCTCTCGGTACAGTAGACGAATATCTAAAATATTTTTTATTTTATAAAATAATCGTGTCAAATTCAGCTCGAGAAAGGAACACGAAGGATCGTGGAGGCTCGTAGAGCGTTCGATTTTCGCGTGCGCCTAACGCGTGGGCTCCAGGAGCTCCTACAAAATATTCATCCGAGTCCTGTGTTTGTCAGAAGCAGGCAAAAGCAAAAACTCGTGAGCGTCGTGGCACCCTGCAGAAGAGCCACGCGATTAAATGCTCTCTTTGAGAAGGATTTTCGCAGGGCGCAGGTGGCGCCGGAAATTCCTTCCTCCTTTCATCGTTGCTTCCATCCGTCTCTACTTCATTCCGCGCGCATTACTCGTGCGTGCGCACCGCGTGGAATTAGTTTCGTCATTCCGACAATGGTACTCGTAAAAGGGAAATTAGATCCTCTAGGGCACCTGGAAAGGGCTCGAACGTGAGCAGTGATGGTGGATGAAACAGTGGGAGCGTTTGAAGTCTCCCCCTTTTTAAGCACGACCGTTAAGGGAGTGACTTATGCAATCGCCATCCTGAAAACCGTTCGTGTGTGTGTGTGTGTTTGTGTGTGTGTCGTGTATATCCTCGATTTCGGAAAAACGGCTGAACCGATCGGGACGAAATTTGGCACAAAAATCAAATACATTACTGTGAGTTCACAATAAGGTTTGTGAGCCGCCATCTTGAACCGGTACAAAATGGCGGCAAATTCAAATATCGAAAAATTCATATCTTTGGTACTATTCATTGGATCCCGATAAAATTTTACACATACATGTACACGTATGCAATGACAATTACTGGAAATTTTCAAATTTTTTGATTGGCCGAATCAAAAATGGCGGCTACTTCAAATCTTTAGTCCAGTATTCCGACAAAATGACTGAACGGATCCGAACAAAATTTGGCATGTACATCGAGTATATACCCATTTGGTGCGACGAAACTTTATGTACCGCCATCTTCAACCGTTTCGAAATTGTGTGAAATTCAAGTATGGAAACGTGAGTTACGCGGTCGTGCCTATGGCAGAAAGCGAAGCTTTTCTGCACTCGGTAAGGCGAGCGCGAAGCGCGAGCACCCGGCGATCGTGCCGACCACTAACCATCACTAGTTCCTCTTCTCGTATCCGTTAGCTCGACCGGATTTACCACCCCCGAGGCTTGCATCCCTCTCACGTGTGTCTTGACTGTCTCACGCGCTTTTACCCTCGACTTTTCCACTGCACTCGTCGATCCTCACGGGACAGGCGTCCCAATCAGATCTTCCGATTTCCATCGGACTCGAAAATGTCCACTGTACCGAGCCGGAAGACGTTCGAAAAATCGTCCCTTTCGATCGTACACCTCTGCGCGTTTCTCCTCTCTTCTTCCGAGAGATCGGTGGAAACAAAAATTTCCCGCAACTGGCAGGGGCATTCGTGGAAAAACTTCGATTAACTTTCTCCGGGTGATCTCGGTCCACGTAACCTTTCGCTCGATTAACTTTCCTCCGATTTTCCGTGGGGTGGGATTGAAATTACCCCGGGGGCACGGAGGAAATTAAAGTTATTCTCGTTGCGAAGCTCTGGGGTCGCTGGCACGGAATTCGCGCGATTGCTGCGTCGTAGGATGAGTTGATGCGGAGAATTTCTATTTTTTTTTTGTTTTGTTTAGAAAAGCTCCGAATCTTCGGAGAAATTGCAAATTGACTTTCGACGAACCTACTCTCCTTGCTTCTTCGTACTCTCATTTTTCTCTGACCTCTCGGTCCTTTCTTCGCCACGTTCTCACGTCGATGCCGGAGAAATGGAATTTCAGCGCTCGTCTAGTGCCGTCATGAAAGGCTTTGGGAGACCGAGAGGACGCGAGAGAGAGAGAGGGTCGTGCAGGTTGGAAAGTACGAACGCAGGAATTTTCTCCATTTTCCAGGTGTTTTCCAGCCCACACGCTTCTCTCGTGGCTATACCTTTGTTAGTTGCCCTATGTCGCCTCCTTTCACCTATCCTTTCCTTTCTCACACCCCACTGGGACGGTCTAAACTCTAAAGTGAGCGCGACTCTCATCGGATAGAAAGTTACGCGAGAATACTTATCGAGCGGATGAGAGAGTGGGCCAATGAAGAATTTTGGGATGCGCGTTGAGAACGGGGATGATCTCACGGGTGCATCGCAAATGAGAAGCACGAACCCAACGATGGAAGATATTAATCTTCGTTTTGGTCTGTGGTAGAAGGGTAAGGTGCAGGTGCCTCGTTTCGGAAGAATAATTGCGCTATCGTAATTCGCGTCGATTAATCCTAATTATCCTGCGGATTAAGGTTATCCACCGGGATTAAAATTATCTCGATTTATTTTCAACGTCGTACGGTGTTCTTGATAACCCTAACGATGATCCTTGGATGAAGATACGTAAATTGAAAAAAAAATCGATCGACTACGAATCGATTGGAATTAAATAATGCGGAACTTCTCGATAATAATCGTTTTCTCTGGCATTGTACCTCGAGACGGGATCATAGACTTATACTCATAGACCGAGCGTCCTGTGAGAGGCGTTGAAGACTACATTAAAACGAGAGAGCAATAGTCAAAGTTAGACTAACGATGATCCTTGAACGAAGATACGTAAATTGAAAAAAAATCGATCGACTGTGAATCGATTGGAATTAAATAATGCGAAAATTCTCGATAATAATCGTTTTCTCTGGCATTGTACCTCGAAACGGGATGCAATTTTTATTCGTCCAATGGACGAAGTTGAAGGAGAAGAGTTTCTCGTTCGGTCTCGTTCAACATTGAACGCAAAGGCTTTAAGGTTCGCAGGTTGGACTAGGTCGTGCATGACCTCAGGTGCACCTGCGAGCAAGAGACGTTGGCATATCGACCAATGCCCCCTGGTGTTACTCCTCTCGGTAGTACCGGCAACTACCACGACAACAACCACAACGACCACGATGACAAGAAGCAACGAGAACGACGACATCCTTCCATCTGGCCTCCAACTCCTCCACTCGGGCCTGCTAATTTATTTAAAGTTAGCGCCTTTCTCGTGTTTTCGCGAGTTCTCGTTCCTCTCCTCTCCTCGGTACTCTTTCGTTCTCCCTCCTGCTTCTTCGCGTTTCGTTTTAAAAGAAACGAGAGAAAAGGAGAGGTTGAAGAAAAAAGGAAGAGCCTACGAGAAGAAAGCGGAATAAAAGGAGGAGAACGTGTACGGGTCGGGGTAGAAACAGGTTTATTAAGTAAATGAACAGCCTTTATCCTGTCGAGCGAGAAATAGGGAGAGACGAGAAAGAGCGCGGTGTCAGGACGCAGGTAGAGAGTTGGTTCAAACAAAGATGGAGTATATTTATACTTTGTACTCCGTTAAGCAAGCCCCTTCCTCCAAGGTACTCGAGTGCTCCAAGGAGAGACATTGTTACACATGTGAGAAATTAAAGCGCGAGAAGTGAAAGGGAGTCTATCCCGCGAAAGGAACAAAGTGGAAGATGAAGTTTCACTGCGGAAAATATAACGAACTCCCTGTGAAAGCGCGCGCTTCAAGCTCTTCGTCTTCCAAGAGGATTAATACGGAATAAGGTAAAAGCAAGGGAGATCGTAAAAAAGAATGAGAATGCTACGTTTGTAGAGACACTTAATCTTGGAAAGAGGGAACGACCCTCTCGGCCACTATTTACGCAAACATTTCTACGGAGACTCGGCGGTGTTTACCGTGAGTTTTAAATCTTCGGAGAAGGGAAAGCCATGCGCTTTGTAAATATTCAATGGGAAAGAGACGAAAAGAAATTGCGAGATGGACGACGCTCGAAGTGGAGTATCGGATCGAAGAGGTAAAATATACAAAGGGCCGTGGAAAGTCCTATACCAGTGGAGAAGAAGGGCAATCTCGAATCGTTTTTCTCCTCAGGCACGCCATCGAGTTATACGAATTAATTAATTCTCGGATGGAGCAATTCACAGGGCAAAGAGAATTCACGGGGTGGTTCGGTGCCGTTCCGAGGGCACCTACAATCTGTCTCTCTTGTAGCTAAGGGCTTTGTGCCGCGCGCTTTGGTCGCGTGCCTCCCCTGAATCGACTAAATAAAGTCACCACTTCGCTCGGCCATTCTCGCATCTCTCCTCAACCCATCCACCATCCACTCTTCGCTCTCCATTAAATATGCGCCCGTTTGTACACACACAAATGCCACTCTTTCCAACAGTTCGAGCTTGAATTATGATTTTTCAAAGATCCTTTACTTCCGCGGAGATATTCTTCTTTCAAGTAGAATAATTAGCTTCGTCATGATTTAATTATACGGTTCCTCTGTACTGAAAGAAAAGTATATAATATATCTAACTATAATTGCATAGTATAAGCAACTATATTATGTTTTTAACCAAAATTATGGTTGTTTCAACTAAAAATATAGCACGGTTGAAAATATATAATGGTAAGGAAAGTAACTACTTTATATAGTAAATATTGCTAGAATGTTTCATACATAGTGATAGAACTAACTATATTCACATAGCACATTTTACTATACATATGGTAACAAGAACAAAGGTAACAGTTAATAATATACTATATGTATAAATATGTTTGACGCCAAATTTAACTATAAAATATAGTGAGATTATAGTAAACCCAACAATATTTTTCTCTCAGTGTAGTTTCCACGTGCTCCTTTTGTATCAGTGTAACTTCCTCGAATCAGGTGATCCATGTAGACTTTCCTAAATTTATCATCCTTTTCAGATTTCTCATTAATCCTTGCAACCTTCCTCACTCTTTCTCTACACTGAGAGAAAAAAATGGTTGGGTTTACTATAATCTCACTATATTTTATAGTTAGATTTGGCGTCAAACATATTTTTATAGTTCACTTAACCATACAAACTATAGTAGAATGAACGATTTGTAGAAATGGTTATATTATTAACCGTTACCTTTGTTCTTGTTACCATATATGTATAGTAAAATGTGCTATGTGAATATAGTTAGTTCTATCACTGTGTATGAAATATTCTGATAATATGAACTATATAAAATCGTTACTTTTCTTACCATTATATATTTCCAACCATACTATATTTTTAGTTGAAATAACCACAATTTTGGGTAAAAACATAATATAGTTGGTTATACTATGCCTCTATCGCAATTATTACCGACATCATGGTAACATTTACCATAAATATGATATTTCCAACTATAATTTTCTTACTATGCCATTATAGTTAGATATATCATATACTTTTCTTTTAGTGTACATTTTCATTTTTGTTATGACAACATTATCTTCCACGAGTCTCCACATTTACCGTGGCGCCTCGCATCCTGCGTCCAGGAATAATAATATTTCGCAGGATGACGCACGGCGAGTCGAGCCGTTTGGCGTGCCGTGCGAGCCACGGGGACCAAGCGTCGCGCGAGCCACAACCACCGGCCTAACCCACCCCTCGCACAACGCCCGCACACACAATCGCCGTGTATTTCCCCTGGTTACTGGCTTTAACGACCGCGTAAAATATTCCGGTGTGGAAGGACGTGAGGCCAGGTGGGTGGTGAAACGTGCACCTGGAGCCTTTGCACGAGCTACTCTGCGGTGGAGCAAATAACGGGGACGAAGAAAACGTCGAAAGGACGAAGCTGAGGAAGAATCGTGAAGAAAAATTAGGGACCGACGAGAGAAATGAACGAGTGTGATAAGAGTCACACGGTGGTCCGTTGTAATTACGTGGTGAGCGGAGACGGCTGAGATAAAGGAGAAGTGCGAGTGAAAAGGATGCTGACAATGGAGCTAACCGTGGAGACGTTAGACGGCGCGGTGAGCAGTGAGAAGACAAAACGATCCGTCTGAGCGTCGCCCATTCGTATAATTGAAGAATCAAGAGAGACGCGACGGGAGACAATCGCGGTCGAGTCGAACGGAAGGCGTCGATTCAACTTTGCTCCTTCGAGCGAAAGGAGAGAAGGACGAAGAAGCGGCGGTCTCGAGTTTGCTCGAGAGAAATGGACGGATAACAGTGGCTACTGAGAAAGTGAAGAGGAGAAAGAGGATCGACAGGATTCCTCATCTGGAATCCAATATTTTTTCTACGACATCTCAAGATCCTTTGAATATGTGTTACAACTGTTGAGAGATTGAAAAAGAAATCGTTTTTAAATTGTTTTAATTCGAGTGACTCTTCGCGTTGGGTTAAGGGCTGATTATTCTCGTTAAGGGTGTAGATTTCCACGCGTGAGCTCAGAACGCGTAGAATCACGATCCACGAGCAGACACGGTGACACGCACCAAGTGAAACTGTAGTGTCCTGTAGATGAGTGTGACGAGATACATAGAGAGTCACACACAGTGGCCTGCACGGATAGAGTAACGTGGCAGGGTTTAACGTGAGCCGCTTCGTCTCCTCCCCGACTTCTCCCTGCGCGTCCTTCCGGGTGAATGTTATTGGAAAAAAAAAAGAAAAAATACCTCGGTAATAGAAAGCCTCGGATCGTTAAAGCCGATGGACCGGCGAGCATTGGAGGGCCCGACGTACATCGACGCACTTCACCGGCAAGTTTTGCGCGACTTTACGGTTTCAGGGGTTAATCGTTAATTTTTTAGCTGATCGAATCTTCTCTCGTTCCTCTTTGGTCCGGAATTTTCTTCCAACGGAACCACGAAGGATGTAAATTGGAGAGCGTAAAATTGGAGAACGATCATTTCAGCCGCGAGATAATTATACTTTAGAATGTCATTGAGAAAAGTTTCCTTTGATAATCGGTGAATCGAGTCGCATCTCTCTCGTGTTGATTTTGAAGATGGAGAAATTTACTTATGTCTTCTCTCTGTCTTCTTCACTTCTGTTTCCTTTGCAAAGGGGTCTTTTTACCTCCTTCGGGAGAACGGAACGTCTCGATGAACGAGGTAAATGTGCGTTTCCATGTAAAATACACCTTTGGAAGGTTTAAAGAAGCACTCGAGGGCTGGCACTCGTCATGGCAGGCACTCGACGATGCATAGGACTCCATCCGGGTGGCCAGGTACAGGCAGAAAAATATTCCTTCGCCCCGCCAGCCTTTTCCAATGAAAGTTTCAGCGTCGTTGAGATATGCGCGTCATGAGAGAGAGAGAGAGAGAGAGAGAGAATGTCCTATAAATACACCGTAAAGCTTGACGAGCGATACACCATCGCTTCTCGACAATCGATATTTTCTCTCTCTCTCTTTCTCTCTCCTTCTTTCACTACTCACCCCCTTCCCTTCCTCGCAAAATAATTATACTCTCGTCTCACCCGTTTTATCGTGGCTCAACTAAAACTATAATCGTTCCTCACAGCGCACGTGCGAATGAGCGAGAATTACAAGACGCACCGTGAGACACAGAAATTCGTCTTGTTCCATTTACTCTACGTGTTCCGTGCCACTCAGTTTGATTCAGTTCCCAAGTTCTACGCTCTAGGTTAACGTCGAGTGAGTAAGGAGCTTCGACGTAATTAGTTGTAAACCTAACGCGACCTATTATTCGTTACAAAGCGTAGATATGAAGCGAGGGATGATACAATGGGAAGATGCCTTGGTAAAATTTCAAGCATCGTCTATCAATTTCCAGTTATCTATCACTTGTACCGCAAACAGAGTAGTAAGGAGCTTTATTCCATTATTTAATTAACAGACGTTCTTCTCTCTTTCGTTTTTCTTTTACAAACAGCTTTCTCTTCAAATTTACAATTCGTCCTAGGTGTCCCTTTCTCTCACTGAATCGTCCTCCACTCTCTTCATCTTTCTCTCACTCTCCTTTCACATACGTGCGCACGAAGATTCCTACGGAACAATTAAATTCGCGTTGATATGTGAACTTAACGTAATTTATTGTTCGTTACAAAGCGGAGATATGAAACGACGGATGATACAGTGGAAAAGTACTTTGGTAAAATTTCAAATACCGTAAACGGGATAGTAGCTCACTTTATTAAATTCTTTTATTGACAGACGTTCTTCTCTCTTTCGTTTTTCTTTTACAAACAGCTTTCTCTTCAAATTGTATTCCTCCTAGGTGTCCCTTTCTCTCACCGAATCCTCCATTCTCTCCATCTTTCTCTCACTCTCCTTTTACGTTTGTGAGCGCGGATATTCCTACGGAACAATTAAATTCGCGCTGATAACGAGCAAACTCGGCAGGCCAAGCTAGACCAAAGCTTCACTATAAACGATACAGAGCGGGCGTGTAAGGGTTGTGGGCGCTCAATCGGCGGCCCATGGACAGATGACGTTACTGTAGGTAACTGTACAGTCGCCACCGTGACAAACGAGATCGTTAATGCTCTAATTAGCGTGGACACGCGCCCTTCCGTTACCCGGAACCCGAAGGATTCTCCGATGCAGATGGTATCCTATTGCGGATCTAACATCGTTGTGGGAGCGAGTAAAGAGCGCAACAGCAGGCACTGTGATCCCAATTCGCGTGATAAGAACAGAAATTCTGCAGAAATTCCAGCAGAAACAGTATTATTAAAATTTCTCGAGTTGACTTCAGTTTTTACTTGGAAGTAAACTGTCTTAGACACTCAAGCTATGAATCCCAATTAGTTCAATTGTCGGTTCAAAAACCAGTTATGGGATAAATAACGGTGTTAGGAGAGAGTTTTCGGGGTAGTCTCGAGAGAAAGGAACAAGAGGAGAGAGGAGAAACGTAGAACGACATCGGTTTTGGCTTGTCAACTCGGCTGTCGCCTTCGATCGTGGTACCCATTTTCTGCCACGCTTATCCCCTTAGGAAAAGCAACGGCAGCAGGTCAGACGCCACCTTTTGCTCCTGCCTCGTGTTCCAGGCGAAGGATATCGGCGGAGGTCTGCTAGCAGGTCGACAAGCCACACCACCCCTTTCTAAAACCAAAGTGACGTTCGTTCCTTGGCTTTGAGCACCCTTTTCTCTTCCATTCTCACGTTACTCTTTCCACTCCGGCAGAATGAAGTCACGGGCATCGAAGAGAAAGCAGGTTTTCTCTCCTTTATTCTTCTTATCTTCCAATGCTTCTTCGATACTACATTGTAAATTGAAAGATCGTTGGCTTCGATTGATAAACCTTTGTCAATGGATGGAACGAGCTAACCCTAGTCTTTCGATTTGATATATCTAATTATCATCTCTGATACTGAAGCCAATGAGGAAAATTAAACTCGCGTTTTGCACTAACTAGGGCGCTGAGGATCCATTTGCGGAGAGTCGATGAACTGTGCGATTCTACAAATACGATCAAACGGGTTTGTTAACGTGAGATGCGCATGTGCCGTGTTTACCGATCGATGGAAAATTATTTTCGTTGCCTGACGTAATTTGTAAACCTTCCTAAGCATGAAATAACTGTGTACCTGTACTCATTGTCAGTGTAATTTTAGAATAAGTAGAAAGGATTGTCTTCTTCCGGAGATACCCACTGTACATCTGTTTTTTTTTTTTCGTTTCGAAGAGGATCCAGAAAATAAAAATTGTGTCTATCGAAATGAATTTTAAGAAGGCATCCTTGATGCTTTGTGTCCTGATGAACGATCGCATGAAGATCTCCACCTCCTACCTAATAATAACGAAGGATTGGTGATACTCACGATATCGCATTTGTGTCTGTCTCACGTTACAGAATAACCTGACAGATGGGGAAGAAGATCTGCGAGAGGAGTCTGTCTCGCTGCTGTCGGTGCTTCTAGTTGGTTCGCTAAACTTTCCATTTGATCGATCGCGAGTCGTCCCTCGAACGCGCTGTTCCAGAGAAAAATCTCACCTCTTCCTATCGCGCTTTTCGTTTTCTCCGCATTTCTCTCTTTTCACACCTCCTCGACTTCGGTCCACGCGCGACACAAACCGAATTACTGATTTTCGCAAAACACCTTACTTTCCGCAAATCTCCTTCCTCTCTCTCCTTTTCTTCTCTTCATCCTTTTGGATACTTAATTCCGATGTTCGAAATCCTCGTTTCTTCCAAAAGATCTTCACCCAGTTACCTCTCTTCACTTTGGCAAATCCTTCCTTTACCGATTTAGTTCCACCACCCCTCGCGCCTTCTGGACTCACTCCTAGGTCTCCACTCGACCAATTTAAATATCAAAGTTTAGACTACCTTTGGTGCGCGCGTGTGGCACGTACCAGTCGTTAGAGATAAACCACCGGCCCTATTTCGTCCGCTTGTTTCCTTGGACTAAAGGAAAGAGAGGACGAAGAATGAAAACCGACAAAACCGCCGAGAAATCCCTTCTACCCCCTCATTCACTTTAACATTAACAACGAAGAGGAACAATTCGAAAATTATTCGAGAACAGTTCACGTTCGACCTCTCCTTCCTTCTTTCGCATAATACTGTCGAGTAATCGATAAATTCACTCGAGAAAATTCCTCGATATATGACACAAATCCCCACGGTACACGGTATAAATACATGTAGTTACGCGTTTCACTCCTCTTTAGTCCTTGCAAAAGGACACTTCGAGGGACGACTCGGTCACTCTCACCTAAACCCTTGCAATCCCACGTAACAACGACTGATCAACGTCTCTATCCATCTCTATCTTTCTCTCTATCCTCGTCCATCCCATTTCCAACCCTCTGGTCCGTGCCCTCGATTTTCGCAGGCTTCCTCCTGCTGATCCTGGTATTCTTGTCCGTCGCCGGGAACGTCCTGGTCTGCGTAGCGATATACACGGACAGAGGATTAAGGAGAATCGGGAATCTCTTTCTGGCGTCTCTCGCCATCGCCGACCTCTTCGTCGGGGGCTTGGTGATGACCTTCGCCGGGATCAACGACCTTCTCGGTTACTGGGTCTTCGGAGAGGGATTCTGCGACACCTGGATAGCCTTCGACGTGATGTGCAGCACTGCCTCAATACTCAACCTATGCGCCATATCCCTTGATCGTTACATACACATCAAGGATCCCCTCAGGCAAGCAGCTTCCTCGAGAGTTCGCGTCGTTAGGGACTATCTCCACTCGAGAGTCTGCTCCACTTCCGTTTGCCTTGTCTAGCGACAAATCTACAGATCTCAAGTGTCTTGGGTGACTTGGAATTTATTATTCGTTCGGACGAAGTAGCACAAGTTATGGAATTGCTAACATCCTTGCTAGTTTCGTGACATTTTCTTTGATCCGCAATTCGTCAGCATTTGTAAGGTGAGTTGGGGTAAGTGCAGCCTCGGGATAAGTGCGCCGTCAAGACGAAATTTTCTAAAGTATGGTCTTTTCTGTTGTTTATTTTTTTTTAATGACTATGTAGTAAGGCGAGCTGGGGCAAGTGCATACACGAAAATTCGACATTTGTGTTTACTCTCCTTCCACAAGCTTCAAAATTTTTATGCAAAATAGAAACTTTGGCAACATTACTTTCAACTGCACTTTATAGATGAATAATGTCATTTAAAAAAAATAAATAATAGAAAAACCATAATTTAGAAAATTTCGTCTCGACGGCGCACTTACAATGAGGCTTCACTTACCTCAACTCATCTTACGTTTGAAGGAATCTGATCCAGAAAGGGCACCCTCGTGAATGTTTGTAGACTTTGGAGCCGAATTTAATGATCTTGAAATTCTCTCGTATAAGAATGTTGAGTATCGGTTAATGAGAGAAGGTAGAATTTGCGTGGAAGAAGTTCTGAGATTTTGATGGATGTTCCGCAGGTACGGGCGTTGGGTAACGAGGAAAATCGCGATAGCAGGGATCGCCGTGGTGTGGCTCCTCGCGGCGCTCATCTCCTTCGTGCCGATCAGCCTGGGCCTCCACAGGGCGGATCAACCCGTACTTTATAACGACGGGAAGGAGGTACGTAGAGTTTAATAAATATTCCATTCTTCTCTCTTTTAACCCTTTGCACTCGTGAGGTGACTCTCACTCACCAGATGATTTGATGTTGCAACTCAAGAGGTGACTCTCGTTGACCACTTGGTTTGATGCGAAAATTCGATACGCGCCAGTGACTATCTATGTTTAGTATCTTTGAAAAATAATCATTTTAAGTTGGAGGCAAGAAATTCATCAAATATGCCGCGAAACGTCTCGAGTTGCTGGTTCATCCACGCGAAAAAGGCCTCGAGTGCACACTGAGAAAAAAAATTGGTTGGGTTTACTATAATCTCACTATATTTTATAGTTCACTTAACCACACAAAATATAGTAGAATGAACGATTTACACAAATGGTTATATTATTAACTATTACCTTTGTTCTTGTTACCATATGTATGGTAAAATGTGCTATGTGAATATAGTTAGTTCTATCACTATGTGTGAAATATTCTGGTAATATTAACTATATAAAATAGTTACTTCTCTTACCATTATATATTTTCAACCGTACTATATTTTTAGTTGAAATAACCATAATTTTTGGTAAAAACATAATATAGTTGGTTATACTATGCCTCTATTGTAATTATCACCGACATTATGGTAACCTTTACCATAAATATAATATTTCCAACTATAATTTTGTTACTGTGCCATTACAGTTAGATATATCATATACTTTTCTCTCAGTGCAAAGGGTTAATTTCCTTCGGATATTTTTTATTCACGAGCTTTCTCAATGTTTCTTCTTGCAGGAACACCCTACGTGCGCCCTAGACCTCACTCCCACTTATGCGGTGGTCTCCTCTTGCATATCTTTCTACGTGCCCTGCGTGGTGATGCTGGGAATTTATTGCAGGTAAGAAAGAAATCTGATTGGTCCAAGGACAAAAGGAGAAGCTTCGCATTGGAAATTTCGAAAGAATCTCTCGTGAAAGCCTTTCCGAACGTTTCGCCATACCCCTGAATGTAGATCCTCCAAAAACAAGACCCTACTTTTCGCTCCGGTCCCTCGTGGCAAAGTCGTTCTCGAATCGGGCGGATCCTCGTAAATGGAAGTAAGGAGAGTGGAATGTTTTCACATTCGTGACCTTTTACCGTGAAATCAAGGTCCTTCGTATCGAAAGGATCCTTCGGAAATACCTCACGAGGCGGGAGAGGTCCTTTCGTGTCCTTGTCAGTCTTCTCTCCTTCTTCACTTCAACTTATAAGTTATTTACGTGGAAAAATCACGAATAATAAAGCGTATCGAAATTTTCTCAGGCTCTACTGCTACGCGCAGAAACACGTGAAGAGCATTCGGGCGGTGACGAAGCTGCCAGACGCATCGTCGATGGCCAAGAGCTTCCGGGGGAAGAGCAGCCGCAGCAAGCCACCGAAGCCACAAACGAAGACGAAGCCGACCAGTCCTTACCACGTGTCCGACCACAAAGCCGCCATCACGGTGGGAGTAATAATGGGTGTCTTTCTCATATGCTGGGTACCCTTCTTCTGCGTCAATATAGTCGCAGCCTATTGCAAGACCTGCATATCGGTCCCGGCGTTTCAAGTATGAATCACTAAGAGTATCCACCCCAAAGACGTTGATCTTTTTTTCTCCTGCTCACGATCAGAGTGGTCTAACACGTGGCGCGGCTCCGTAATCAAGATTTCGTTTGCGATTATAACGAGAACCTTTTTTAATCTAGGTGAACTTTAATACGATTCCTACCACGATAGATCGAATGATCGTTTTTAAAATTTTGCTTAGAACTTTCTACGTATAACGTAATTGCATTGCTTTCAAATTTCGCGAATCTTTCTAAAATATGCGTATAACACATTTTGCAATATTTTAGGAAAGTCGTGAAATTTAAAGGGGATGCAATTAAGTTGTATATAGGAAATTATAATCGAAATTTTAGAAACGATCATTTAGAACTTAATTGCATCGCCTTTAAATTTCACTTTTCCTAAAATATACGTGTAATAAATTTTTCAAATATTTTAGGAAAGTCGTGAAATTTAAAGGGGATGCAATTACGTTGTATATAGGAAATTATAATCGAAATTTTAGAAACGATCATTTAGAACTTAATTGCATCGCCTTTAAATTTCACTTTTCCTAAAATATACGTGTAATAAATTTTTCAAATATTTTCGGAAAAGTATACAGGAAATTATAAGCGACATTTTAAAAACGGTCATTTATAATTAAATTGTCATCGCCTTTAAATTTCACGATTTTTCCTAAAATATACGTAAAACACATTACTCAAATATTTTAGGAAAAATCTTGAAATTTAAAGGCAATGCAATTACGTTGTATACACGAAATTCTAATCGAAATTTTACAAACTATCGTTTAACCGATCGTAGTAGGAATAGTGTTAACCAAGGTAAATTTAACACACGCGACTCCATACCTCGACACTTTAAACCACCCTGGTCCACGCACCCGGTTGACTTTCGAAACCTCGACAATCTGCGTTCGACAAATAGCTCAAGAACTTACTACCCTCTTTCACCAGGTACTCACGTGGCTCGGCTATAGTAACTCGGCCTTCAACCCGATCATCTACAGTATCTTCAACACAGAATTTAGGGAGGCGTTCAAGAGGATCCTGACAAAGGGCGCGCGCGCGCGAGGCAACCAACCCTCGACAAGCGAGTGCGGTGAATTCCGTTCCGTGGTGGTGCAGAAACGAAACGGATCCATGGTCGAGAGCAACATCAGTCCTAGATCGAGCGCGGGGAGCTGTCAGGTTGGAATGATGCCTCAGAGGCATCGAGACACCATAGTCAGCGCCATATAATTGTCATCGAGAGCGCGGAGCTCTCACCTCGCATCATGCCGAATTAGTTTTGGGCCCACGGGGATCATGGGAGCTCCGCCTCTCGATGAACAAACGAGGAATATTCCAGAAACGATCGAGGAGGATCCGGAGAGGATCGAGGAGTGATCCTGCGTACAGGATCGATGAATGATCCTGGGTAAACAGGATCGATGAAAACTTCCATTGGTCGTGCGAAACGTTGACGAACGAGAGTATGGAGCTAAGTTCGAAGGCTGATCCAATTGGAAGAGTAATCCTAACGGTGTAGGTCGCGTTTCGAGGGAAGATGTATTCGAGATCTTAAAGCTCGCACGAGGATCGTGGCCTGTTATCTTAGGCTAGGCCACTCGAGACGATCCTCGTGCTTTTCTCACTTTCACAAAAGATATTGCTGCTCGCGAGTTTACGAGAGCTCAGATTCTTAGGACTGCGAGGACGGATCTTGACGAAGGTCGTGTTAGACGGGAGGATTCGAGATCTGGGTATTAAATTCGTTCCTGGTACTTTTTCCTTCCGTCTCTCCTCCTCGAGGACACCCAATCCTTCGGATGTTCTCGAGAGAATGCGACGAGTTGAGAATCTCTTGCTTCGTGTTTTAGAGACAGGGAGAATAGAGAGATTAGGGTACGCGTGAAATACGTTGTAATTCGTGGTAACGTCGGTCGTGAGATCACAGGCAAGTTAGGGATGAGATTATGTCAAGACAATCACGAGGAAACTAGTTCAAGGCATATCCGAAGAAAAAACATAGTCAACGTCTACGAAACGGGAGTCTGATGAGGGGATACGCGTGCGAGAAGTAAAGAGAATAAGATTTATCGACTATAGAAGAATTGGAGTGTAGTCTTTAGAAGTCGACCTCGTTAAGCAATTATAACTATGGAGCAATGTCGATAGAGAATTTATGATATAAAGCTGGGTGTTACTCGAAAATACGTTTCTACTAGTAACATCCGATTAAACGTGTAATTAAATAGCAATAGGAATGTCGGGCGCTTGACCCGCGCAGATTCATTTTCCATCGTGTAAATAGTCATTTATTTATTTTTCTATTTGGCGGGCTACGAAGATGGGAATCATATCCTGTGTCGAGCCTCGAGCAGTACTCTGTCTAAGCATTCCAGAGATAATTACGAAATCGTGTAACGTTCCCGTCGAATCTAAACTCAATTCTGCGTCACATATCCACACGAAAGGAAGACTGTTGCGGGCCAATATTCGCATAATTCTGTCGATCTTCCTCGATACATCTAGATTTATGGTGCATACGAGCGTTACGTTCCGGCGATCGAGAGGTCGACGGGGAGCAGACAGTATTGCTACGTACATAGGATATAAAAAAATCACGATAATACTCTTTCGCCGGTACGTTACGCGCACAGTATCCATGTATACTAATGATATATTTGAATGACCGTTCTCTGTAAATATATTAGTATAAGACTTCCATACGAGTATTGGATTTGCAAGTTTTTATTGTCTCCTTATCCCTCGCCTACAAACGCTTCGGAGATAATTCGACATTCGTGTAAAAAAGGAAAGAAATCGCGTACCTGCACGATCACATGCACGAATGAGATGATCGTGCGAATAGTATCAATATTATTTTCGCAGTCTTTTGAACAGTACTCCGCCACTGCGCTCGATTTGTCGAGAAACGCGTTCTTGATCTCGAAGGTACATCGGCATGGTATCGGCCCAAGTACGGCTCTCCCTTGGCACCATCAAAATATCTAATAGTCTATTGGTTAATCCGGGTACAATAGGGTGCAGAATTAATGCAGCTACCCGTGCTGTCTCCAAGGCAAGAGATATTACAGCTTTCAATTCGTTCGCAGAATTTGGATCGTCTAGATTCTTCGCTAATTGCCACGGCTTATGATACTCCACCATTTCATTAGCAGAATGGAGCATACTCATTACGGCGTCCACTAACTGATGTAAGTTGTAATTTTCGTAGCATTCCTGCGAAATCTTGCTTATAGATTCTAAATTTTTCATATTCTTATGAGAAACTGGAGACTGTAGTAGTTTCACATATTGGCACGGATCAGGTACTTCTCCCCAAGGATTAATAATTTTGCCTGTACACCGACTAATCAAATTACCTAGAGTATCGGCGAGCTGGGAATTTAGGATATTATAAATTTTGACTTCGCTATAATCTGCAAAATAATTGTAAAGGTAAATTTAAATAAAAAATTCGCTTCGGACTAATACTGCATCCCGAAGTGCAGTATGAAAATCGTATGTAGAAAAATAATTTCAAATTCTTGGGAAATAACGGGCTTGCCATGTGACATGTGACCGAGTAAATAAGAAGCAGGTAAATTCCCTTACTTGCATCATTATAGGGTACTGCTTCTCTAAGAAGAAAATATCTTAGCCCATCTTTTGTGAACTTATTTGCAGCTTCATTCGGCGTTACAACATTTCCTTTAGATTTTGACATTTTCTGATCGTCGATTGTCCAATGACAATGGCATAACAAGGTTTCAGGAGGTTCAAGACCAGCCGCTATTAAGAATGCGGGCCAAAATAAACCATGAAATTTTAAGATGTCTTTCCCGATAACCTGCATTCAAATAACAGTGTATTATTGATTAAGGCCTGCCATAAGAATATATAGCATAGATTCGTAGCATCGGACAAGAAGAATTCATTTTTTCGAGCTATCTTGTTATATAAAAAATGCCTAATATCGTAATGCCATTCGGATAGAAATTGTCTTTGATGACTCTTAATATTTGAATAACAAGTAAGAATATTGCGAAAGGAATACTTGTATAGTAGGAGGCCAAAATTGCTTAAATGATGGATTTGGATAGCCTAGAGATGTCAAGTAATTCAATAATGCATCCAACCAAACATATATGCACTGCGATTCGTCAGTTGGTGTGGGAATGCCCCATGATGATCTGCGTGCGGGCCTTGAGATGCTTAAATCGGATATGCATGTATCATCGTGTACCATGTCTGATAAAAGTTTGTGAAATTTTGCAGGCCTTACTGCATTCTCTATAGAAACAACACATATGTCAGAGCATAGCCAATGATGCAAATATAAGAAGAAATATCTATTTGTACCGTGTTTTAACCAATGCTTAAGATCATCTTGGAACGCACTAAGTCGAAACATATAATTATCCTCTTCTGTCCATTCTACAGGATTTCCCGAATCAGCAGTAACTTTTATTTTATTACCCGCAGAATCCGTTTTCTCTGATAATTCGTTATCACCAACAAATGCCTCATCCGATACACAATACCATCCTGTATATTTGCCTAAATAAATATGATCTTTTTCCATCAATACATTCTGGAAATATTCAAAATATTTTATAACGTATGCTAGTCTCAAAACAAAAGTGCGAATGAATACATAATATACTAAATTTTAATAACCCAAAAGTGCTGTACTGCCTCACGATGTCGCTGTTCCGTTGTCCTAATAAAATTGGAATAGCTAACGTCAAATGTATCACACATTTCCTTAAATTGATGTGAAATTTCTGTGCAATATTGAGCAACTGGGAGTTTTGCTTGATTAGCGGCATTCTGAACTTTTTTGCCATGCTCGTCGGTGCCTGTATTTAAGAAAACTGTATGACCAAGCATAGAATTATATCTAGCAAATGTGTCAGCCATAATTGCACTGTAAAGATGACCAATATGGGGACCTAGAAGATGAAAAGTTACATCCCTTTCTGGTAATAATCTCATGATTCTAATGCACATTTATTGCATGTTATTAATTGCCTACCCGCATTCACATAAAAAATTGGTGTAGTAATATATACATTTTTAGATGTGTAATCGCTATAACATCTTCTTATGTGTCTGATCTGCGACGTCCGTTCATTTCGTAATATAATGGAATTTAGCCATGAAGATCTCTGTTGTACTCTATCGTATATAGAAGTAACTATACAGAAAACAATTTTTTATTCGTGTCTGCAAATAATTATTGTAAAAATAGAACTTGGAGTATTGTTCATCGGTTAAACTAATGGGTCTTAAAGTAGAAAGTCTAATATAATGAGAAAGTCAAGGGTATACTGTATTTTAGCACATATTTCTTAATCACTTGTGATTTATTATCTTAATATTTGGATTCTATTATGAAAGTCACATGGATTCATAATATTGTTCACTAAATTTATTGCATCAATAATACACAGTGAGATAATACAGAAAATCTAACATAGAAACAATTTTATTTCAGTAATGTGTATATAGATATTCTAACCCGAAGCATTTAACGATATTGTTTCTAACTGCGAAACAAGATCCATATGTTTGAAATCATCTGGTTTCTTAGTAAATGTCTCGAGTAACTTATATCTTTGAGCATTATCAGTTGAATAATACAATTGTAATTCATTGGCTAAACATTGTGCTTCTTGAACGCTGATAAATTTCATATCAAATTCTCCACGCATCAATATAATTCCTTTACTGTCTCTTAATTCATCGTAATGTATCATGGTCAAACATTCCGGAGCATTTTCCTTATGCGTCTGATACCACAATAGTGGCGTCATATGAATTTCCGTCCCATGAAATTGGGTAACTATGAATTCGTAACCATGTTCCCTCGGTAAAGGTAATAAAAAGGTAGAAAACTTCTTGCCACGTTCGAACATTTTGTCGAATTGCTCTGGCGTCATTATTCCACTAATACAATCTTTCTTTTTGTGATACTCCTGCCAAATTTGTATTATCTCCTCCTTAGACTTATCCTGTATCATATCTAATTTCATTATATCGTTTAATTGATTTTCCTTGGTATGCATACCAGGGTCCAAACATGGTTTCGCTTGCGACTGATACAAATTGCTCTCTCGTTTGCATTTCTCTTTAAAAACAAGTTATTATAAAACTGAATTACGGAGTAAGACGTTTTTCTAAGAATTATACGCAAAATTAGAAATATGTTTTTTATAAATTGTATATAAATTACAGATGGGTTGTTTTACAATTTAAGCCAGCCATGTGATACTATATAAGAAAAAAAATTTAAAGGCACCAAGATGGTGTTCGTGATTAATGAACTAAGAATCGTTTTAAACAATGTATAGAGCAATTACGATTGTCGAAAAAAAGGTAAATATCTCATTATGTCTTATTGATTTTCGAAAGAAACGATTTATGAACATTTAACCTATCCGCGTAATCGCAATATATTTCTAAAAGATCGTGTACCTTTCTTTTCTTCAACATTCTTCGCAGCTTCCTCGACACGCTGTGAAAATTCCTCGGGGTTTGTTTGCTGGAATTGTGCTATCTTTTTGGCATACTTGGTAAAATACGGATTATTTTGAAGATCCTCCAGAACTTTATCCACTCTTGGACGTGTGGTCATAATGTATCTTTTTCTCGCAAATACCGTTTCTTTCCTAAAACTTTTCGATATCTTCAATAATATACGTGCCGTATCTCGTCCGAGGCACCCTGCCATCGATCGTCGACCCGCGTTATTGAAATTCACGTAAAAATATATTCTCGTTTACAAATCCTCCGGCTAAATTTTTGCGGGTAATGAGAAAGGTAGATGTCACTCGTCTCGCTTATTCGTGACTTAGAATTCGACACGGGTGCAGGTAGTATTATTTGCAAAGAGCGAGAACATTCGTAATTTGACATTTCATTTAATTTTCATATATTGGCTCGTATATCTTACGGTAACAAAAGAATTATGAGCATATTTACAAGAGAGTATAAAGATTAAGTAGCACAATGTTCCGGTGTATCCAGTAGCGTACGCGCGAAGGGAAAATTCTTGGATTAATTGTCATTTGGTTCACCTATCCTATGTCACAAACGTAAACTGAATATAACTCGATTATTTTACTACTTTGCTTATCGCACGGATTCTATCCAATGTCGTCGATTAATTTTTAAAATAATTCGTGCAGAAATTCAAATCTGACGATAACACGATCGAACGTATTAAACGTATAAAATACCAATATCGATTTACACGGATAAAAAAGAAACTACGCTGCATTGCTTACGAAACTTGAAAATATATACAAATGTTTCATAATACGATAAAGATAGATCGGACTGAGACTACATAAAGAAACATCTTATGAAGGTACTTTATTCAAACAGTTTCGCACGACCGCGATCTATTCGAGCTTGCTACGTCCCTGAGGAGATCTGTGACTTGTGCTCAAGCGAATTACTTCACTTAATTTACTTTCGCAACGTTAAGCAATACCCGGTACTTCCCTATCAAATTTATACGAATTTCTCCGACATAGTTTTTAGTGATCGTGGAAATTTACGTATGTCGACGTGCAGTCCGATTAAACGAATATTAAAGCAGTTGTTTTGAGCGCGTTCGCCGTGACGCATCGTTTCCGCAACGTCAGTTGCTCTCGTGCTTCTAGCGAAAGGGAAAATGTCGGCGTGTTGGTGGGGTTTGTTGTGCCACCAGTGACTTTTGCAACGATTTTCTAACACCTCCCGCCGGACTGTATAACTTTGGGACGGTTTCTAGGCTATTAAAATTTTCATTTCTCCAATAATCGGGCAGGCAAGCCCACGAAGGTGCCCCCGCGCACCTAGCACCACATCTCTGGCCAGAGAGATCAAAATTGCTGCCACTGCCGTCGGCTCGTAGGAACGGAAAAAAAGAAGAGTTGAAAAGACACCAGTGACATGGCGTCATTGGTGATGTCATTAGCGAAGAATGAGTTTATTGTGGGAGGAAAGTATAGGTTGATGAGGAAGATCGGATCGGGCTCCTTCGGCGACATTTTCCTCGGTATCAACATCTCCAATGGCGAGGTAAGGAGTACCGTTTCATCGGACGACCTGCCAACTTGTCCCTCCTCGTTGCCCACGATTACCGTTCATCCTCTTCCACACATCACCCACACGCCTTCCTTTAATCCACTTTTAGAATCCACTCGAAAAATTCTCTCACCCACTAAACTTAATGCTTATCCAGCAAAAGTATTATTTCTATTCATCACTGCATTTTACAATAATCCAACGGCCTTTGTTTAATTCGCTATTTTTCACTCCTACGTACAGTTACGTACTCTGCTAATTTCTTTGGTGGATAAGAATTTTTTTTTGACACATCTGCGTTATATGTAACAGCTTTTCAAGCATATGTAATTCCGTATGAGCAGTTTTGTGAATCCGTTTGTCGAAACTTCTCTTGCAAATCTGAGAATTGTAGGGTTAAATGCGCGTGAACCTATTGGAGTAAGAAAGAAACTGTTAGTATTGTAATATAAGTAATATCATCTTGAAAGGGGCATGATACAATGACCTAATTATGGTTGTAGTATGGTTCTCGGACGTCTTTGTCTTTAATTTTCTTGTAAATACACCCCGTGGTATTTAAAAGCAAAAATCTTTTAACAAGCCACTTCTGTGCAGTTATACTCAATAAAAGTTTACTACATATACATTATGCTCCGTATTGTCACCACGGCTTTAGAGTCGTTCGTACCTTTAGACGCGCTCATTAAGCGTGCGTAGATATGAACATGCATACCTATGCATGTCGATCTACGCATAACGGGTCTAATGTCGCGATAAGAGTACGGATCGTGAAGCTGTGCGCCACATTGCTTATTGCAGATCTAGTCTTTTGCTAGCCACAAATGTTTTTATTGTTTTATCTGCTGTAAAGCAAAAGATTTTGCGCATCTAATCTGCAGATTTTTTTCATGGTGTTATAGTTATGTTCATTTGGTGAAAATGGTAACTATGTAATTTTCATTTATTAAATCTTGGAAACAAGATTTTATCGGATATTGTGTCTGATATAGCGCATCCAAACTTGTTTGAGATAATTGTAGGAGCTAATATTCTATTGCAGGAAGTTGCTGTTAAATTGGAAAATATGCATGCCCGACATCCACAACTATTGTACGAATCGAAGCTATACAAAATTTTACACGGTGGTATAGGAATACCGCACATACGCTGGTAAATTAATATTTCTTGTATATTAACACAATGTGTAGAAAAATTGAATACCAAAAATTAATCTTCATAGAAGTGTCTGATTGTATTATGATGTAATTGAGAGTAAAAAAAACTAATACGATGATACGTAATGTTGATAGGTATGGGCAAGAACGAGAATATAATGTTCTTGTAATGGATCTGTTGGGGCCCTCTCTTGAAGACCTTTTTACTTTTTGTGCACGGAAGTTTACTATTAAAACTGTCTTAATGTTAGCAGATCAAATGGTCGGTAGAATTGAATATGTTCATTGTAAACACTTTATTCACAGAGACATCAAACCAGACAATTTTCTAATGGGTATTGGCCGTCATTGTAATAAGGTATACTTTAATTAAATGGCTTCGCATAATGTCAATTTCAAATATTCAAATTTATTTTGAGAGTAACCCACTTTACTATTACTATTAAGGTACTTCATGTAGAATGTCGTTGAATATATTTCAGCTATTTCTGATTGATTTTGGATTGGCTAAAAAATACAGAGATAGTCGCACAAGATTGCACATAGTGTACCGCGAAGACAAAAACTTAACGGGGACTGCAAGGTATGCTTCAATCAATGCACATCTTGGTATTGAGCAAAGTCGACGCGATGATATGGAATCACTTGGATATGTTCTTATGTACTTCAACCGAGGCTCCTTACCATGGCAGGGTCTTAAAGCTGCAACCAAAAAGCAGAAATATGAAAAAATTAGTGAGAAAAAAATGTCTACGCCTGTGGAAGTCTTATGTAAAGTATGTTTCGTGTAGAGTTTATTAAAGACGAGTGGTAAATTGATTATTGTATTTCCAGGGGTTCCCGGCAGAGTTTGCTATGTACCTAAATTATACGCGAGGCTTGCGTTTTGAAGAAAGCCCAGATTATATGTATCTTCGTCAACTTTTCCGCATTCTCTTCCGTACCCTGAATCACCAGTACGATTATACATTTGATTGGACGATGCTAAAACAGAAAACAGCAGGTCCTACTGTGAATGGAGGAGCGTCTGCGGGGGGGACTGGTCAGACCAATCAAGGTACTCAAGGGCAGGGGCAAGGCCAAGGACAGGCTCTTACTCAGGCGAATGCTCAAACAGGTGCTGCTTAAATTTTATGATTATCCCAAACATTGCAAATATTCTGAAATAGTCGCAATATACGATGTGCAAATCTAGAATACAAACCTGTTTGGAATACAAAAAAATGTACATCCTTTAGAACAAGTAATAAAATTAGTTTGTAATATATATACATTATTACTATATATTATTATTAATATCGTTTTTCAGTATTATTAGTTGTTCGCCATCATAAACATAAATTTTATATGTAACCTTAGAATCACTTAATTATGCACGAACATTTTAACATTGTACTTCATGTGCTGAAACAAGTAATACCAGCAAGCCATATAATACATTAAATTACTTTATATTGTTACAGGAGCACGTTAAATTTGTATTCTTCGTTAAAACATCAACCATGATTGCAATCGAAAAAGTGTCTCTATGAAGATGCATAACTTGATATAAATATCATCCAAAGAGTCAAATCAAGCAACTCTCTAAGTTCGACAAATGCAAGCATTATGCAATTACATGAGAAACATTAACGTGCAACTATGGACTATACATTGATCACACAATTATGAACTCATAAACCTGCAAAAACTTCAGTGTGTTCTCAGTACTTAGAGTTTCGGTTGATCCATCTCTTTGGGTTTAAAATCTGAGTGAGATCAGCCAGAGGTGGCTTGTTCTTATTTTGTTATTACCTATTTAATTCACCGTTGATAATCATTAAAATAAAGGTTTTCATGCCCTAAAGACCTTTGTGAAAGAGTGAACGTGAAAACAGAGTTCAGTGTAGTGCGTGATAGTTTGAGGAAAAGTCCAATACATGGTTTTCATAGAAAGAAAGAGAGATTTTGACAAAGTCTGAATGCTCGTATTCTCCAAATGAATGGATCACATACAATTTTCTATGTATTCTACATATAAAGGAATATGAGGATTGATGGGGAATGTTTTGAGAGAGTATGGCAATTACCTTTGAGTATACTGACAGATAAGTACAGCTCTTGCTTCCTAAATTTATTTTTCGTTTTAGTAACATTGTGAATATAGCGCGAATGACATTAAGAGAAATATGGTCATATTTTTCTTACCTAAAATAGTCGGTTAATTGTATCAAAAAATCTACTTTGGTATGATTGACTTTGTAAAAGTTTTTTTTTTTTACATACATAACTCGATACATTTCTGAAACTGTACTGACAAGCAACGTAAAATCAACTAACATTAAGAGAGTATTTACAAATTAATTTCTAAATATCATATTTCCATCGTACTGCGAAACTATGAATGGAAAATTTTCGTTCTTATACGATTAGCTCTCTTTCTTTCTGTGGGTGTATTTTGTGACTGCGATAATAATCAGAAGTATCATTGTACAATTTTATTTTACGAGTTAGTTTACAGACTCTATTTTCGAAGTAATCGCGAAAGATAAATTGTTGAGAATATAGTTCTGTAGTTAACTCTAAGATTTCTTCCGTGTAGCTCTAAAGACTGTGCAGTGATACTTCATATCCTATATCGTCACTATTAATTTTCATATTGTATACTTACATGTGACTGCAGTTCATCAACTTTTCCAATTATACTGAAGTAACTTATCAACAGTCACAATGCTTACCGATACTAATAAGTTTTAATAAGATGTTTGTTTTCCTTGTGCTTTATTTCCATTGTTTATAATACTTGCTAATTGTTACCGCTATATCTTGAGCTCTAAAACAATTTACAAAATTATACTCGATCAGTTTCAGTAAAATGTATGCTTTATCGTATTCCTGTAAAAGAAACTTATAAACGTCCGGTCAGCCTTAATGCTATAATACCAGGACACGCTCTAGCTAAATCTTATAGTTCTTGTATTTTGGGCAAATGATTCTTAGTCGCAAAATTTTCAGACCGATGGAAGAATTTAATCATTGATCATCCTTGAATGAATGTGCGGTTAATTATTACTAAAAGGAATAAGTGAATGTGGGGATGTATGAACGGCCTTGCAGTTAGAGTGAGTGAATGAATAAGTTAATGATATATGCACTTACCATTATTTAGTGTGTATACATATATGTACTCACATATTAGGGGTGTGTGTATATGTATACATACACATATATATGTATGTATAATAAAATTGTGACAGTAATTAAGGCATACATTATTTCATTAAGATTAAAGGATACATTAACAGTTTATTGCTCCTTTTATCTCTACAAATAAAAGCTGAAACATTGTATAATTATTTCTGTTTCATTAAATGTTAATGTCTTAGTAGAAATACACAAATACTGTTGATGCGTATAATATAGCAACAGTAAATCTGTATATTGTTTGGTCAAGGTAGGTGAGGCAGCAGGTGCAGGTTACATACCTTCTATTATCATCGCCGTCGAGATTGTAACAGAAACAATTATGTAAATATATTTAGATCCTATATTTCACACTTCATAAAACATAATACATGAGCCATAATGGTATGCAATTTTGTTCAGAATTGTTAATATCAATGAGGTTGAGTTTATGACTTAAATAAATACTGCGATGCATCTCAGCTGCGATGCTTCCTTTGGTCATATGCTCGGATGCTTCGAAGTGCTGTAGTCACTCGAAAATAAATAAAGAAGCTGCGTGCTTTGAATTATGAATTGACAGATTTAATCTTTGTACCTTTCTTTAATTGCAATATGACAACATAGGTACAAGCTCAGTTACATATTTTATACAAGAATACTTTGCAAATGATAACATATTGACAGATAAACCAATGATTGGAGCTCTTTAATTGATGAATGTTCAAACGCATGGGGTACACACGAAATTAACGCATTCATGCTTTAATTCGTGTAATTTTTTGTACACGGGTATTCCAATATTCCAAATCATTTATCCGTGTAAATGCACGTGTATACAACCACTGATACATTTTGCACTATTTTTGTTGATAACTTTGTCTGGTTATAAAGTGCCTAAAAAATTAAGGTGATTGTTTCGATACCCCGTATACACGTGTATATGAACAAATCCATATATATGAATACACAGATATCTATACCCGTACACATGGAAAATAAAATTCACAATTACACATATATCAAGCACACGGATTTTTAATTCACCAATCATGAATTCTGTGTACACACGTGTCTTTAGTACACGTTTAAAGCCGTAATGTCGAATAACAATTCTAGTTAAAGTCTATTCCATATACAGTTAGTCGAATATTTTGTACATTTGTTTAATAAATACATAGTAGAGTATATTGAATTGCGTTATATAGAAAATATAAGGGAAAGTTTAATAACATAAGAGAGTATGAATTTTTCTAAGCTCCTGTGTTCCTACGTTGATAGCGACAGACTGCCCTGGTCCAGTATGAGGAACACTAATCTCTGCTGCAAGTAACTGTCCTTCTTGCATCGCTGCTGCCATTTCTCGGTTTGGAAATACTCCAAAACTTGCCTGTGCTTGGCCACCTACCGTTCGTTTAATAGTCTCTACATGTACATCACTCTGAAAATGGTAAGAGAGTTTGTGTCATTTAGAAACAACTAATGTAGAGATGTATATGTATAACGATATTTTAAAATAATAACAGTTTATATATGTGAACACTTCTGCTACTTACAACTAATCGATCAGTCCTTTCCTTTAATTGCTTCATAATTAATCGATCTTGTAGCAATTCATACATAGGCATTGCTCTATCGAACTGTGATATATCGCTGTTAGTTTTGCGTCTCAAGTCAGGAACCGTGGGGAATGTTATAACATTCTGAATATCCTAAGTAATGGAAATGCAATTTTTCAAAACAGTTCTGAACAATATAGTATACTAAACATGAAATACCGATATTTACTTTCAGAAGATCACTTGTTTCCTTTTGCAGTTTCTGTAGTTTAGGATCTACAGAATTTGTGCCTATCTTCAAAGGTTCCAAATTATCCAATTTTTGCCGAAGTGTGTTTGATAGTAATTTCCTTCTTTGGACTTGTTCATTGCTTAAAGCTTTCTTTAATGCGTTTATCTCTTGCATCAGGAACTTGTTATCCGCGGATTGCATTCCTGACGTAATTGATATTTGAGAGCTATCCAATTGGTCGGTAGCAGAAGCGGACATTGTTTGCTTTCCAGTGGATTTTAATTTTTTCTTTAACTCAGTCTTTTCTGACTCCAACGTGTTAATATCCAATTGAAGGTGATCCATCGTCTCTTCAAATTCTCTTTCCTACGGAATTATATTTATTATCGAGTAAACCTGGTACTAAGCAATTTGAATATAATACGAATAGATCATAATAAAAAATACTTTGCGCTTTGCTCGATTCTCTGCTTCCTCAAGTTTCCTGTTCAACTTTTCGCACTCTAATTCATGTTCATGTTGCTGTGTAGTAACTCGTTTCTCTGCTGATTCTTTTCTCAAGATCATCTCAGATAATTCTTCCTGTTTTTCTCGTAACGCCAATCTTGCCTCACGAATATCACTATCTCTGGCTTCAAGTTTTCTATTAATCAGAAGCGATCAATTTTATTATTGCCAGTTCGTGAATTATTACCATATATTAATTCATATATGCACGAATGATATATATATGTACCTGATAAGTATTTTCAATTCTTCAGATTCTTTTATTGCTGCTTTAGCTCTTATTTGTATTGGTGAAAATATTTCTTTTGGCATGCCTTGTTGTTGATGGTGTCCGGTTATGATCATTTCATTTTCACATTCTGTCATTTTCTGTGCCAGATTTGCAGCCATTTGTTGTATTGCTGTTAAACTAGCTTTAATGCTAGCGACAGGTCCTAAATCGTCAGTGTCGTAGACTTTTTCACTCGACACAGCTGCCATTTCTTTTAATTCATCTGCCTGTATGCCTACCTCTAGTCCTAAATGCATAACATATTTTAATAATGTATAAATAATTTCAAATGTGATATTTGTTACTTACCACCATTAGCAATAATAGCTTGCAATGCAGTCTTTAATACATTTTGAAACGTTTTTATTATTTTTAATGCTTGTTGGTAGCATGTAGATAACTGTTCACTGCAATCTTTGTCTAAACCTAAATTAATATCTAACGATGAGACTTTGCCCGTAGCATCTCGGGGTACCTTCCTTCTAGCAGATTTTAAATGTTGTTGAATTACTTCACATGTTGTTTCCACATGTTGACAAAGGAGACCTTCGCAACAATATTAATATATATAAAATGGATTTTTAGAGGCGGGAGAATCACTCAATCGTAAAACAGAAAATTACCTATGTCACCTCCTTCCCCTTGAATAAGTGCTTTAATTGCAGCAGCATCAGTAGTAATAGAATCACAGGCATTTCCTAACATTCTTGTACCATTGATTATTAATTGGACTTGATTAATAAACGTACTTTCACCAAATAATACAGAAAACATAGTTGAAAAGTATGTACAACATTTTTCAATAGCATCTGTGGGAAGATTTTCATCGAGCTGATCCCTCTTTGCCAACTCAATGAGAGAGTCTATAGATTTTTCTTGCGCTGCCATTTCAGGATAGGAAGACCCTACCTTAAGCAGCATTTCTGGTGTGCATGCATTTAGAGCAGATTCAAAGCAACCAAGAGATGTTTGTAAAGCGTACATATATGAACAGAGGCGTGATCTAAATGTATATTGTGCTACTGCATGTCCTTTTACTACATTTGCTCTAAAAAAAAAAAACGAATAAATGAACGATTATGAAACTATTATCTGTGGTACATGTTAAATTAAGTTCATTAAAAAAGAAAGAAAAAATGTTTAATGTTACCTATCAATTTTATCAATCGAACTATATTTATCCTGCACTTGGGATATTAATATGCCTGTTTTCTGCATTATTCTTGGTATAAGTAAAAGTGTTAAAATAGCATCATGGTCTGCGCCACGAGCTAAGAATGCTTGAGACATGAATGATAGCAAATATCGCACATGGTTCTGTGCTTCTTCTGCTTCCAACCTTCGTAATTCAAGGTCAACTGCTTTAGTTTGTGCGCGTGTTTCAGCAAACGTTTTCTGAAAATCTAAAATTTCTGCCAACTGTTGATCTGCACCTAAAAATAAGTAATTCACACATTAGCTTCTAAGTCAAATTAGAAGTCATAATAAGTGCCAAATCATAATAGTAACAATATACTATCCCTTTACCACGTGATCCTGATTTTGTGGATTCTGATGACTGAACTCGCTGTTGTAATTGTAGACATTGTTCCTGTAATTGTTGAGTCACTTTTCGGAATTTTGCAATTGTCAGCTCACGGTCGGCTAAAGTTTCTAGTGCTGCATCTCGGTGACGATGAGCATCACGAGCAGCTCCAAGTGCTAGATCTAATTCTTCACGCAGTTCTAATTCCAGTTCTTTAGACGATTCGGCAAGTTGATCAGACATATCCTAAGCGTCAATAATAAAATTTAATATTTTAATTTAATAAAGTTCTCATTTTTTAATATTTTGACAAATAAGGTTTAGGTAAATAAAAATTTTTCTTACTTGCAAAACTTCTAAATCAGATACCTCTTCTTCTAATTGAG
Source organism: Tiphia femorata (assembly GCA_944319695.1). NCBI lineage: Eukaryota > Metazoa > Arthropoda > Insecta > Hymenoptera > Tiphiidae > Tiphia > Tiphia femorata. Next base: position 9,924,328 of record OX090899.1, read on the forward strand.
CAACTTTTTCTTCTAAAGCCATTTTTTTCTCACCTAATGCTTCCACCATTTCTTCTGCACCTAAAGCAGCATCAACCTTTCCCAAAAATTATGTTGAATCAGTATGAGTGAAGACAAGTACAATAAGCTTTGATATATTTGGATACCTGTTCTTGCAAATCTGCAATTTGATGTTCCATTTCTTCAACACGCGAGGACAATTTTTCTTTTGTACGTCCCAATTCTAAGATTTCAGACTTCTTTTGATCTAAATCTTTCTGCAATTTCTGAAATTCGTGTTTCTCGTGGGCAGATAGATCACGCATTTTTACTAGGGTTTCTCTTAACCGGCTGTTTTGTTGTTCTAATTGTTTTACTTCATAACTAGAAGCTCCTGTTATGGATCCACCACCAGCCGCCTTGTGGAATAATAGTTATTGTTAACAGTCATGTATTAGGTGGCTGTACACACTCATGGCAGTCATCTGATTTTAGTTTGTTGACAAACCAAGTTTACTAAATTGCATAAGCATTTGTAGTAGCCTTGAGGATTATCAAACAAGGGCACAATGATAGCACCACAAATAGATACTTATTAGAAAGTGGCATCCACTCTACTCAAATTATCCTTCTGAAAAGTGCTACACGTTTATATAAAAAAGCTTGTTAAATCTGCAATGACTTCATTGTGCTCTTTATTGTTAATCCTGTACGATATTTATGCTGTACCCTCTCTGACATTTCTGTGCGCAATATTTCCAAGTCCAATGTTTGTTCCTCCAATTTTTCTTTTAGCTGTTCTAGTTCTATTTGAAGAGTTTCGGCTTTTTCCTCTGCCATTTCTTTATCTAAAGTAGCCATTTCAACCGTTTCAGTAAGATCTGCCATCTCATCTTGAAATTGTTCACGAGCAGCATGCGCTTCCCGTGTTTCTTGCCGTGCTCTTTGAAGCTCCCTTTGCAAGCTAGCCTTGTGTATTATATCATTATAAATACAATGTCACAGATGGACAGTATTTTAATTATTTCTTAGATATAAAAATTCTAATATTGTACAATATCAGGGACTTACTTGACTTTCCATTACTTTCGCCTTAAATTCAAAAAGTTGCTCAAGCTGAAGTTTTGCCTTTTCAAAGTCCTTCAGTCTTTCTTTATCTTGCATTCTTTTTATCCGTAAAGTTTCGACTTTCTCATTTAGGTCGCGCACCTATGAAAAATGAAATTGAAAAAGTGTCTCGACCATCAATTTATTTATAAGTGTGCATTACCTGTGCCTTCAAATTATCATTCTCCTGCATAAGTTGTAAATGTGATAATTTTTCTTCAACTAAGTTTGCAGCAGCTGCAGATCCAGCCATTACTTGACCCGGTACAAACTGTGGTTTCAAAGTTTCCACAAAACCTGTCTAAATAGCAAAAGGTATATGGGTGAGACAATTATTATGCATATTTTGGGTGTTTTTTTTATTATCGCATTAAGAACTTGTATGTTATCGAACGGTATCATTTAATCCTACTAGACCTGCGTACCTGTGTTACCTTGAAATACGTGTTACATTGTATATAACTGCCCATTCGAGTAAAGTGCAAACAATGATGATGTGAGTACCTTTTGTTGCGGTAATGAAAAAAACACCCCATACATTTGATATGAATATAGTGTATCGCGATAATGTTGTTTTTGTATGTACACTCAGTAGAATTAGTCTCTCACAGAGTGATTAATGTGATTAGTTGTGACAACAGACATCAACAAGCTACACTGATTGTTCTATTAGTTCTAATAAATATAGGAAAATCCAGTTGATGAGCTAAACTATGTTATATGATACATTTATACAGGATTTACTAGAGTTGAAGTGGCAGCTATGTCATCCATATGTCCCAACCATTTACAAAATGTCAGTTGCATTCTTGTCTGGTAGTGGCTAGTTCCCAGTAAATAATACATTCAATCAAAATTATTGGTCAGGCAAAGTTACACCTTGAATCCATGATGCTGTTAAATGCTTTTTAAGACTACCATTATTATTATTATTTCAAACAGGTACGACTGCCAAGGGGAATTCAGGTGTTAGAAAATTGGGATTTCTACTCTGAATACCCCTTCCCTTCCTTGGCATTATGCGATTGAAGCATCACAAAACTTAATTGGTGAAGCGGAAGATTAACATAATAATGGATATGCCGGAGGTTAAAATAAAACCAACTCCATAATCCATTCAGTAGAAGTATTCCCATTAAAGTGCAATGATGCTAGACGTTACGAAGTCATGTGTTATGATGCTCATGATCCACGAAACAACTAGTATGAGAAAGTACAAGGTCAGAAAGGTGATGTATTAAAAAACTGAGGTATTACAATTAATGAATATTAATTACATTATTGTGATCATCTTGGGCCTTTAGCTTTTTGCCGGGAGGCGAGCTCGTGCTAGGGGACTTCTGAAACACGTACGTGCATTCCCATATGAATCATTCTGTGCCATCGGAATCCAGTAACTTGTACCCGAGATATATATAATTATATTTTGATATCATTTCTTTTTCTAATCTGAGAAGTACGTTTCCGCAACATAAATATGTATGCGTAAAAAGGTGCTCTTTCTTTTTTGCTGCCGAGTCACAGAATAGAATTCTTTGGACATGGTGGTAACAGACATACAAATAATTTAAAAACCTGTGAGATTTAGACATTACAACCTACTTTTCTCCCAATAGCTTAACCATGAAGATGTATCACATTAAGATGTAAATTTATTTGACCACAAGTACTGTAAGGTTTATCAATAATTTCATGCCTTATTAAATCCTGTGGATAGACTTTCTATTGATACCGGCAATATCAATGTATTTTAGCAAAAAATTAAGATAAGAATGTTTCAGATTACTAACACGCATTGTTATTGTTATTGCTAGACGGTACCTCAATAAAAGAAGCTCGTTTTGCCGAAGTCGGTGCAGGTATGAGTGATTCTCCACCATCCTTGCGTTCGTGTTGTATTCCAGATAAATTTTCTGTACTTGGAGCACTTAACTGTGTCCTACTACCAGCAAGGGACAATCGAGAACTGTAATATACATATATATTCATGTATCATACCATACTGTGCACTACATACAATAGGTGCAAAAAAATATAATACGTTTTGACGACTCAGTCTTACTAATGATCGGTGATAATAATGTAACATATACAGTTGCTCTACTAACTGTGCAAACATTAAATATTCAAAAATGCTATGACACAGTTGATAAAATTGTTTTAATACAAATTCTTACCCTGAAAGCTTATCTGATTGCTGACGGGTAACGTGTGCTGGAGATGTTTTTCTCCGTACCCTTTTGTGAGCAGCATAATGATATTAGAAAGGAGAATTAATTATACAATCTAATTACCAAGGATTGCATATAACATTCTTCCTGAATATATTAAAAATAATTTATGGCACTTAATGTACCAAGGAAGAATCTTAAAAAATGACTATGCATAAATTTTTTCACATAAACAATAATAATGCACATATAAAGACTTACGCTGTAGGTTCATTTCTACGTCGTATACTAATGCTAGCATGAAAATAAGAATATAAAGTTGAGATTTTTGTCTTAATGGGACGTTATTCGTAATTCTCGCACTTGTTTAATTTATATACGCACATGAAAAACAAACACTCGAGTACATAAAATATATGCTCCTGCTTGCTTTAAAACAAGTTTGCAACAATATTTAACTCCTCTAAAGAGTTTCTCTAAACCAGATTTAGTTTTCAGTTTACCGAATTTTAAGATTAATAGAAAATCCACCTGTTAAGTCGACTTCGTGCCCTAGCTGCTCCACTATCATCCGGCGTCGTTGCACTGCTACCAGCAGAGGAGGGGCTAACTGGTTCCGTCTTATTCCCAGCTTCGTCCAAAAGGATAACTTGCGAAGGCCGCACAAACATTCCATGATTATCTGCACACTAAGGTCAATGAATAATGTTTAAGAAATGCTTCTGCGGTGGGACATACATGATTACAAGTCGAGAATAGATATTCAACAAAGAAGTAGGAAAGTGATATATTTACTTTGAAATAACATTGTCCTCTGACGGTGCCATTATTCTTTCCCTTTTGTTCGTCAAGTATAACGCCGATCCATTTCCCAGCTGCAAATCCAGGTTGACCGCAATACGCAATCGTACCCTGGCAATTCTTTCCACTAATTTCTACACGTTGACCTGGCTTATACGACATTTTTCCGGAACTGTCAAATTTTCCACACAGCTGTATTATCACATGTAATAAATAAGTCTGTCCCTTAACTATACTCTGCAATTGATATTAGCTGATCTTCATTATTAATTGTACAACGCGCATCACGATTAATATGGAAAATTCTTGGTAAAATAGGTGAGAAATTTGTCTGACATGACGGAAATTATGGTATACTTCAGTTCACGAATGTTCACGAAGAAGCAGCACAGCCATCTGTCGGTGAATTCGAAAGGACCAGGTAGTCGGGGTCAGTCGGGGCGAAGATGTCGGAGGGTAAGCGTAATGATCTATTTCTTAATTTGAATGTACACGCACCTCTCATTGTCAGTATCCAGAGACTTACTTCTGCAGTATTAATCCAGTAATAATTACAGTATCCTGTGTGCTCGTTGTAATATTTACACATTTCTAATATCGGTCTATCCAATATGTCGACAACATTAATGAAAAGGGGTAGTTTAGAATTGATATCGACCATTTTTTGGATTGATTATTTGTTTATTGATTGCAATGAACTTGCAATGATTCCAATGATTGCAATTGATTGCAATGTTTTTGAAAAGAGTTTAGTAATTAGAAAGTAACTAAAAATACTTTAAAATAGAATTTTGTTTTTATTTTATAATCTTATACTTAAAGGACAGCTCGCGATTATTCTAATTTATAAAATGCATTATAGGTACATGATAATTTGGATGCAACGCGGGATAAATAGCAAGAAGACAGACATAGACGGCCGAATAAAAAAAATTCCATCCATCGAATGCTGAATTTGTCTACTACAAGGTATGTTACGATGTACTTTTTGACCATGTCTTCAATATTCAGTCATAATATTTATCGCATTGCCAACCTTACCGATACTTTTGATTTCGTCTTTGCTACAGTAGCTCTCCCCAATGCTTTTTCCAAATATTCTAATTACATGTACGTCACGTGGTCTCGATTTGCATACGAATACACGGGTTGCATACTTACAGGCATTAACCTCATGCCACCTACGAACATCCTTTCGTAGCATTCGAAAACTCTTCGCATTATCATAAGTAAATAATCAGAAAGGTGTGAAGGAATCGAGCGGATATTTGAAACATGCTTTTATTAACAAATTGCGAGGATCATAATAAATAACCGTGTAATGCTATCAATAAATAAGTAAATGATCGCCACATGAACGAACGGTATCCTCGCATCGTCGCGTGCATATTTAGTGGTGCGTAAGTACTTTAGCAGTTCATGACTATAGATAGATTTTCACACTCGGCAAATAACGGTTCGTGAGAGGTGTCGTAATAATCTTCATCGAGACCATCTCAAGATCCTCGCAGACCCTCCGTCTTCGCACAACCCGATCCATTATCATCACACGATCATTTGAGGTATTCCAGGACCCTCGTCTCATCCTTGAAGAATCTCCGATCGAGGTAGCCAGCATTATCGGACCAGATCGATACGAGCTACTTTAGAAATTATTTGGCGTGCTTCTCTTTGGTCGTGTCGTATCGTTAACGAACGATCCGTTTAACATTGTTCTGTCATACAAATCGGCCGTGAGAACGGTCGATCTAGTAGTTGAACAATTTTATCGACGAAGACTTCTGGTACGCATCGTGGCTCGGGGTTGAACGAGAACGTGGATTAATAATTCGTCGAACTACCCGAGTTGCCTGACGAGGATGAGGACGAGGATGAGCCAACGGAGCTGTAGGAGCTGGAGCTGCTACCGGGAGAATAGTAACTGTATGCCAAGTTCTGAGACTCCACGCCATTGGTGGGTGTCCAGACACGAGAGTAAGGTCCATTTCCGTCCCACGTGTTGGCTGGGTCGTAGCTCGACGTGGTCGAAGCCATTGGTGGTGGTCCATAGGGTGTAGCAGGTTCCATGGACATGCCTGGAAAAAGAATCCGAAGAATATTAATCTCGAGATCAACTCCAGAGTAATCTAATGCTACGTACCCATCGGCATCATCATGCCACCCTTTTTGAAGAACTGCGCGGCTATGAAGCCGACCACTAGGAGGATCGCGAGTTTGGAGAGTATCAAAGCCTTGAGCGCCTTCAATCCAATGATGGCGACGAAGATCGGCATGAGCGCCTTCAGCTTCAGCTTCAACAGCAGCAGGAAGGGTAGGAGAAGCTTCTTCTTGAGGATTCCACGTGCTTGACTGGTCGCGACGTCGTTCCCCTTGAACTCAAGGTCCAAGTCCGCTAGGCTCCTGCTAGGTCGGTACTTGAGACTGGTGTCGACGAAGGGCACGTCGATCCCGTAATCGAAGCTCTTCAGGTATTTGAACGTTCTTGCAACGATTGCCTCGTCAACCGTGTCGAGAGATCTTGCTTCAGTGGTGGTACCAAGCTTGCCGTCCAGGTACCCTAGGACCTCGTGCTTCAAGCAGGACGTCCATGAGTCCGCGGTCAGGCACTCGTTCAACGACTTCTCCAGGAAGTCTCCACTAGCCTTGGACGATCCTGCCAAGAGGAGGACGGCACTTAGAGCGCATAACAATCGCATCTCGGCTTAGTTTTCGCCTGTATTCGGTAACTTCGTAGAATCAACAGTCCCTACACCCTTCACTGGTTATCACTCGGGAGGTTCCCTAGCCTCCGCGCTTGTTACACGCGATTGTCACACGCTTTGTGAAATTAGGGATCGATTTTCTCCTCACCCACGGTGCGCGTGCGAGCGAGCGATCGGCGATCGAACTGCGACTGACGGAGGAGTGGCCAGCCCCTTTTATTTAATTTGCCCCCCGCGAATCTATGTTATTCGGTCGCGCATGCCGCGAATCAACGATCGGAAGAAAATTATTCAAATTTCACTGGCATAGAGCTTCGTGTCCGTCCTTCCTTTCCTCTCTACCACCATCTCTCTGCGAGTTCGACCGTTCGCGCTCCACCCTCACTTCCAACTCTTGCCTTTAACACTCGCGTCGGTGCGAGAACGGGTGGGTTAAATAGGTGTAGGAATTCGAGCGTGTAAGTTCTCGATTGTCGTGCCTGTCGCGCGTACGTCGTACACGATGGCATGCGAGACGCACACGGGAAACGGAACTTGTCCCTTGTCTCTTCTAGGTGCTCGTCTCTCACTCGTTCGGCACCGTGGTATGCCGGTCGTATCGCGCCGCGCATCGTACCGTCTTCTCCATTTATGATTATCAGCTTACCAGTCGGTCTAACTGTTGTCGTCGTAGACGAACGAAATTTGAAAGTCTTACGCGACGACGCGTCCACGCGATTCCACCGATAATGCAAATTAAACTTTCGGCGAAATTCTCAGAGACCACCCCCTCGTGCCCCGTGGTAGAAAGCCGTCCGATTCCGGGAGACGATCGTTTTACCGACCACGTGTACGAGTGAAATTGCATGTAATTAGGTTCGTTAATTTCGAGATCTCTTGATACACTGACGTAATCGTAATTTCGTTTGTGGTTGAGGCTTTTTTTTCAGGTTTGGTAATTATTAATGACGTACGTTGATGAACTTGAAACACTTTTTTATTCACGATACAGTAGATTCTTATTTGTGAATCTATATTGTGAATGGATACTCGTATAATTCGTTCGGTGTATGTACGTATCATTGTGAATTATTATGAATTGTGATTATGTCGCGTACTATGTAAGTATTGTGTTACAGCGATGGTAAATATTTTTGTAAATCTTGCTATCTTTGTGCTTCTCGCGGTACCATTATTGCGGTTGCAGGCTCAATGGTTCAAGTTTTCAACAGTATGATTCGTGATGATCACAGTCATTTGCATCGAGAATCGTGTACTTTACGATTTCTTTGTTCGTGGGGAGTAACGACTAACCGCAAGCAATGATTGTACAACGTCATAATAAGCTCGCGTCCTTAACGAGAGGACTTAACGTAATATGAAAAGGAAGTCTGGGTTTTCGTCGACGGGTAAATGCTCTTTTATTACGTTTACAAATGTTCAGGTACCATCTGGATGTGATAGAGAAAAATCGAAAATATCGAATGCCATAAATTGCATCTTTATACACGAGTACAGACATTTTATGCCATCCTCTAAAAAGTACTTTAGAAATCGTCGCATTCTTGCATGCGTTAATAAAATTAGCTCTGTCTCCATTTCAAAGTTTACTGTTCAAAAATATTATTACAGCAGCTTCGGATATTTAAAGAACCCAAAGTTTACCATGTAACACCCTAAAAACTGAGTTATACAACTCTCCTTATTTGTCCGCAACTGATAAAAAAAACAATTCGCTGAGAAAATTCTCTTTTGCTCGAAACAAAATTCTACTAATCAAAAGCAAACGTCTACGACAGCATCGGCATCATTTCGAAGGACATCCAGGAAGGAGAACGTGAACGTAGAATGCATAAATTGCGAAGAATAATTTATTAAATAGAGCACACAAATAGGAAGACAACTATTTTACAAAAGTTATGAACGATCGGTGGGGAGTTTTCGTTAGAGGTCTCATGATTGCGCGTATCCGGCATAGGCGAGGTCCTGGGCGATTTGGGAGGCTGCGGCCTGGTCGTCGTCCTGGAAAGACCTGTACTGTGCGGCCTGATACTCCCAAGGACCATGAGCTGCGATCGGTGCGGCGTGACCGTCGGCTGCGATCTTCTTGCACAATTGGAAGATCGCCATGCCGACGGAAACGATGAAGCTGAAGAAGGACAGTTGAAGGGCATTCCAGGCCTTGAGACCGAGCACGCCAATGGCAAGTGGGATCAGAGTCATGGCCTTCAGGAGAACGAACACGAGAATTGGGATGATGACCTTCTTCAGCTTGGACTTGCGAGCCTCTTGGACGGCGCGACCCTGGCCGAACTTGACGTCGAAAGTGAGCTGATCGTCCTCGAGGTTCCTCCCGCTCACCTTCACGGTGGACTCAAGAGGTAACTTGAAGGTGACGTCGTGAGAGGTAAGGTAGGTTTGCACGTTGTCAAGGAAGGAGCCCTCGCTACGAGCCGTCACATCATCGACGGGGTAAGAGTTACGTGTCACCTCCACCGTCTCCGATACCTGCAAGAAGAGAGAGATAGATAGATTAAAATCGAGAGTGTCGAATATTTTGTATCCTTGCTAACGAGGCCATCACTCTCTCCAGGATTCGATTACTCAAACTCAGCTACCGATGTCACCCCAATCCTCATTCAACCTTCACTTTCGGCGCACTTGCCTTGAAGCTGTCCTTCCGGAAGATCTGATCCAAGAGATTGAGAACTTTGAACTTCATGCAGGACACCTCGTCGTTCTTCTGCGCGCACTCGAATTTCGTCTGGTCGACCATTTGGTCCATACTGGTGCCCTTCCAGAATTCGTTTTTCGCCGGTTGGGCGGCAGTCAGGGCGAGAACGGCGCAACAAACTACGAAGAGCTTCATGGTGCGTGGGTTTTACTTTGGAGTAGTATCCTTAGGTTGCGTCGATCGTCTGGAAGGAAGGTTATAACGTCACGCGACTCGCGAACCTGAGGAATGGTCGAAGACGAGGACGACGACGGTTGCACGACTGATGCCAATGGGTTGGGCATGTCGCTATTTATACGAAGGCCTATCGTCGAATCGCTTAACGTCGCGCAGAGACTATCTGGAGTAGTGGCGCTCCCGTGCCCATCCCTCTCCCACTCGTCCCGACCAGGCACGAATTTTCTTTTCGTTCAGTATGGTCTTCGATTATCGAGGCCTGGACTCGATCGTGACCGGAATGGGGAATCGCTCGGGATAAGTTCAAGACAACGAGGGTACCCACCTGGGAGTCGTGCATGTTGTCGCGCGACAGGCAGCACGCGATGTCGATGCGTGTCGGCGCGTGAGCGTACACCCTCGATGGCTCATCTTTTCGGATCGTGACACGCGCCGCGAAATCGACGATATTTAATGTGCACCAGTTTGCTTTCTATGAACGACGAGACCCACTTAGTCACCTTAACCGCTCGTAGATATTCCTCGCGGATCATCCGGAATTAAAATTTGGCTCGGTGGCCCGTCCGTTGACTACGTAATTATGGCGCACCCTTTGCCTCGTGTAGAAGGTGGCCGATGCGCGATGGAATGTCGAGAGGTAGTGAAATTGATTTGGAGAGTGTTTAAAAGGGCTTGATAGGGTCGTCGAAGAGGCTTGAAAACTCGAGGATTGATATATTATAGGATTTTTTTTAAGGGTTGCCAGTACAAGAGAGGAAGTGAATCTGTGTTTGTTTTTGTATTTTTTATGGTGAATACTGGACATTCAGTAAGCAAGCACGAGGGATTGTATAAAGGATATACTTGAGGAAATTGGCTGACACGCCTGTGTCACTTTCGTAGTTTCTCAAGGATTACATTGTTATTTGATTCACCCAAGGTCATGCCTAGTTCTAGATCATCGTTCCAGCTCCGTTGATGAAGATATTATAAATCTAGAATAGCGGAAAGGCTTGGAACGGAATGTGGATTAGTGTCTTCATTCTCGCTGATGACCGCCAAACGGAAGTCGCGTAGACCTCGAGTAAGAGTAGAAAACCCTAGGAAGATCCTTGGCACCAATGGCACCGTAACATTGGCATTGGCTCGATCGTTCATTCACGCCACGAACTCAACTTTCCACACGTCTGATCCGTTACTCCTTCTGTCCACCTCTATTCTTCTAGATTTTCATGTTTCTTTGTTCCTCGCCGAAGCCGCACTTCCTTCGATGTTAATTTCTATATTTCTTTTTAGGCTAAAGGTCGAGTCGATGCACATTGGTTAAGGATCAAAAATAGCACGCCGAGCTTCTTCGTGCGCGAGTACGCGCTCGGATTACCGGCTAGAGACACTCTTGTCAGCCGATGCCCGACTTTTTCATCGTCGTAACAATGAAACGGTAATTGGAATTTTGGGTCGACGTTTGCATACGCATTTAGGCCATCCTTTGAGGAGCTGGAGTCCTTGTTACTATTCCGACGTTGTTTTGATCTTTTGAGTCGCATCACGCTTGACGCTCAAATCGCAACAAGATACAATCGAAATTACTTTCTGCCCTAGCGACAAGATTTGATCGGTAATGAGAACGCAATTAAATTTCTTCTCAAGATTCCTCGATACCATTTGTGGAAACGAGTGAATCCATTCACCAAGCATTATTTTCTTTTTCTTTTTTTTAGTACATGATATATGCTCGACTTTCACCCTCTGCATCCTTTCGCTATCGTTCTCTCGATATTCACCTTCCCCTTTTATTTTGACGTAAAACACGTTATGCGATTGTCTCGGATAATGTGGGATGAAAGAAGAATCGTACGCATTTTGATGAAACAATGTCGATAATTTTATTACGCGTATAAATAAATCACGTGGCTCGTATGAATAAATATTAAATAAATGATGTAACAATGGCGATTCGTGGATTCAGCATGGCACAGCAGCCTACTTCCTGTAGGCTCGGTAGGGTCCGTGCGGCGCGGCGTCCCAGTGTGGGGGATGTTCTACGGGTGGGTGTCCGTAATGCACAACCTCGTAGGCGATCTTTGGCTTCGTCAACTTGAAGATCATCATTGCTCCACTGAGCACCATCGATAGGAGACCAAGGGTCAGAGCCTTCCAGGTCTTGAGAGCGATCAGAGCGAGTGCGAGTGGTACCAGCGCGGTAGCCTTGAACTTGAGACCCAGGAGGAACGGTATCATGACCTTCTTGACGAATCCACGGCCTGAAAATCAAAGAAGTATCGATGCAGCAGGTTGTCTCTTAATCGAATTCTCTTTAATTCGATTTCTCGTACCCTGTCCTTCCGAGGAATCGGCCAGAGGAATACTGAGACTCTTCGGCACACTGTCGATCAAGGATCTGGGCACGATGTCGGATCCAACGATGGCCTCGGGTAATTTAGCTTCCAGCTGATGGCTCGACAAGTAGATGTCCAATTTCTCGAGCATCAATGACCTGAGAAGTTCCTTCCTAGCTGGGTCGACGGTCTCGTATTGCGAGGGGTAGTAGTCAGCCACGTTCTCCTCGGGGATCTGACGAGATTTTACGATTGCCAAGTCTTCGGTGATCTCCAGCCTGTCTTGTTTCATCGCGTCGCTTATGTAGGCAAGAACCCTCGGCTTCACGCAGGATAACATCGACTCGCTATCCGCGCATCTGTAACATCAACCGTTGAGTCTTTCAGTTGTGCAATAAGTCGTTGAATGTTCGATTGATTTACGCGACATTGGACTCTCTCTCTCTCTCTCACCTGTGATAGATCTTTTGAAGGGCTTCTGCTGTGGTTTCCGTGCGTTGCGCACCCGCAAGGGTGGCAACGAGAGCAACGGAAGCAAGCGCGGCTAAGATCCTCATGGTGGTACTACCGATTCGCGAAGCTAAACACCGAATGCCACCTCGAACGAAGACAACGGGGTTTTATAGCCGATGGAAGCCACATACGACCGATGAATTTTGATCAGGAACGTGTTGCCGGCCTAAAGGAAAGAAGAAAGCCTCATTATCTAGGGTGCCGATGTTTTCACGGCTTGGAGCCTCCTTCGTCCCTCGGGAGCGTTTTCGGTTTCGAAATTCATATCAGATGTGCCTTCCGCTTTTCGTTCGTGCCCCTCACGAGAACATGCATCGGTGAAAGTTTCGATGCTAGGTAATTTTTCGTTCGATACTTCGATTCGGGCCCTGGGAAAAAGCACGGGTTCTCGGTCGACTTGTCACACCGCGAAATCGAAGTGGTCGCCACTAGAATCGTGATTTTTCCATTGGGAAAATCTTCGACAATGACACGTGATTTCGACAGCTCGTCGGTTTAAGGAGACATGAAACACGCGTGATGATTAATTAAACGTTATTTTAATGGTTTAGAAATGATTGAATGAATGAAAGCACGATTGTACTCACTGGAATTTTATTAGCACAATTTCCCATTTCAACGGATTCAATTGGCGAGGTTCCTTAAACCTAATTTCAAGGGTGACTTCAAATTTTAAGAACGAGTTCTTACCTGTGTGAATTTATTCATTGTGAATATTTTTCGTTTTCGGATTTACGCGTGCACGTTTATATTTGTTACGTTTAACAAAGCCTGTTACATATCTTGTTTACTGTACATACAAAAGGTGGACAAAAAGTCGCTCTATCATAAATGAATACAAAATGAATTCTGTTTAATAAGTGATAAAGATTCTTTGGCATTTTGTATGATAACTCGTTTACTTTACTTCACACGGAACTTTACTCATTTTGTGTGTCAAAGGTTCGACAAATTTTTATTTCAGGAAAGTAAATTGTTTACGATTTATTAAACATCTCTGTATTTCCATTTAACAAACAGCTCTACATATTTTACAGACATAGGTGTCAGCGTGTCATATCATATTTGAAGATGCATTGTCGCACTGAAAGTAAAGCACACACGTTTCCTTTATTGATCACATTAAAATAGTATACATTTTATTCTCGCATGATAAAATGTTATATACATGAGAAATAACCAGTTCATTACGCTAATATTCTAAAACCTATCGAATAATCGTGGGTTATGGCACCCGGCTGCAAAATTCTCAATGCGTTAACAAATAAATAGGAAAAATAAATAAATCCTTACACCAAAGCTATTACATCTAATACGAATCACTATCACTAGACGAATCATGTCTGTGGTACAACAATGTACCATGTTACTAGTTCATCAGACTTTCTAAATCGAACCTCCAGTTTGTCGCACATTGTCGTACCACACGAAAAGACATATGGATTTTGCATTGAAATTATTAATACATATGTCTTCGACAATCTTCTTGCGATTATTACATACTGACTTGATCGATAATTATAATCTACGTATAATATCTAAACGATACTCTTAATCCATTAAATGCCACATAATCCAGTTTAACGTCATTACAGTAAATTGCTGGATGAAATTTATGCTTTTCAGTGATACTAATTCACATCTGCTCGCTATATAATACACTTTCTCTATTGCATTTTCCTTCGTGAGACTGTATTAAGGTATCGTAATACTTAGTGCTAGAATCATTAATTTTAACACCGTCCATTGTATTCAACGAATACGGGTAATTCCGCACACGCAACGTAGCATTTTACGGTAACTGGCAGACAAACTGTCTCTATAAAATACGGAAGTAACCATACGCATAAAATTTCAATTCACTTATTCGGTATTTATATGACAAGGATACGCCCTAAGGCAGTCTCCGCCATCTTGACCCAATCTGGCAGCGTTGAGGTATCTGTGAAATCTTTGACCAGATGCACTTCCCGACACACTGCGTTTCAGTTCCTGCGGATCCCTAAAAACAAGAAATACGTATTAGCAAACACTCCAAATTTACAAAACAAACTTACGAGACACTTATCCCAATCTAACGCAATACGAATTTTTCGCGAAGAATAAACGTACCATTTACTGGTATACCGAAAAATCGAACGAACTATCCTTTCCTTTCACCGATCTACATACACATCCGCGAGGAATAAGTTGGTCTACAACAACGAACAGGACAATACCTGCTATACCCAGGCACAATTTCTTAATGGATCAACGAGCTCGCACACAAAAACACGCTCAGAAGCGAAACTGACCTCTCCTCTATAATTAAACTCTTTTTTTCATTTAGCTCGAAGAAAATCTGTCTCCGTTTAGAGACGATTCGAGTCCGTCCTCCGGCACTCACGATCTCTGGCCCGTAATCCCGATAACCCGCTACCGGCAAAAAGGATAAAGCAAGAAAGAGAGAAAGAGGGTCTCTCGGAGGAACCGTGGCGTGTGACGACCCGATTGGCATGATTCGGAGCGAGGGCGATGGCCAAGCTTTCACCTTACGACGCGAGACTACGACGAGAACGTACGGATCGCGAAGGCACGCGTACCTGGAGAGTTCATTGGAGACAAGGTTGCTGTGAGGTGAGTACAACGCAGGACTCTTGTACATGCTGCAGACCAGTCTCTCTCTGCATGCCTCCTCGTAGAATCTCAGCTGACCGAAGATCTCCTCGAGACGAGCAATTATCGGGCCGTAATACTCGTCGTCGTAAGCCTGACGCACTAAAACCGTGCCAACGGAGCTCTTCGAGGCCGCCGCGGTGGGGCCTGACACTCGTTGACCTTGAACTTGCCCAGGCGGTCGAGAGTTCTGCTGGGTGAACACCGTGTAAAGATTCTTCTGAATGCTCGGCGTAACTTTGGATAACGTGGTAGCCCCTACGATGCTTCCTGGATTCACCGGACCGGTTGCTAACGTCGGTTGAATCGCCACACCACGTCTATTTAATTTATTGTCCTCGAGGTAGCCGGAGTAGGCCAAGTTGTGTGCCTGCGCCGATATCGAAGGGTTCTGCTTGTCTTGATAGACCGGTGAGAGTTGTCTCACGTTGGGTGCATATTGTGGTAGAGCGTACGAGCTTGGAACTGGATTAGACACTACTACTCCAGGAGCTACGCCTGGGATTGATCCTTGCGCGGAAGCCGGGGCGACTCCTGGACCTAAGGAATTATGATTCAAGTGCGGATTGACGTCGTAAGGTTCTTCGTACGGCTCGATGCCCCACTCCTTCAATTCCTCGATGTCCTTGCGATACTGGATGTGTGGGTGAGCGTAATCGTAGCCGTCGAATTCGTCTTCGTGATGATGGTGATGCGGACGCTCGTAATACGGTATCGCGACTGGTACCGGTACATGGTGATGGTGATGCGCTATCTAAAATGCATACGTGAAGTAACTCGGCACGCTCGAGTGCGGTAAATTGAGGTTAGAATTGAGAATATACCTGGTGATGATGGTGGTGGTACTTGGTGCCATGGGAAGTGTAATAGCTTGAGCAAAGTTTGAAGATGTGAGCGAAGGCCGGGATGAAGAAGAGGAGTAACTTGAGGAAGAGCTTCTTCGCGGTGCCTATGCCGAATAAGAACGGTATGATGAACATGAACTTCACCTTGATCAGTTTAATGATCAACAGAAGGGCCAGAAAGCTCATGAGTAGTTTGTTCTGGATGAATCTTCCTGAAATTGAAAAGTTCACGTGAGTCGGATCGCGAAAGTATCGTGTTCGTAAGGTGTTGGGTCCTTGGCTTACTAATTTTTTTGAAGAACACTCTTCCTTGATTGCCGACGACCCCCTGACCGAAATCGACTCGAAGGAGTGCTCCACTTTCGTCCACTTCTCGGGGACTGATCTTCATCGTGGCGCCTTCGAAGAAGAAGCTTGGCAATTGAATGTCGTAATTTCTAGTGGCGAGAAACTTCACGGTCTTTCGTCGAAGGGCACCGGTGATCTCCTCCAACGGTGAAGTCCCTTCGTCCTCCAATTGTCTATTCGTCGATAGCTCCTCTTCGTTATCCTCCTCGTCCTTCGAATCCTCTCGACACTCCTCGGTATTCGAATCCTCCACAAGATTCTCCTCGATGTTTTCCTCCCCCCTGTTCTTCTTAACGCAGGAACCATAATGAAGATCGTTCTTGGTCAGCACTAAACCATCGAACACCGTGATATTATCCTTCTCCTCGAACGTATTGTCCAAGTAGGTATACGCATTCTTCTGAATGCAGGAGAACGTCACGCGTTGATCGCAGTCCTTGAATATCCCGTGCCACAGCTCGTTCCCAGTCTCATTAACGGAAAGTACATTTTGCCTAAAGTAATTCACGTAGGATCTGACCTTCTCGAAACTGAAGGTCTGCGAACTCGCGAGAGAGATCGAGACGGACAGCAGGAAGAGAAGAATCGTCCTCGGATGCATTTTCATTCGTCGACCTAGAACCGTTCGATATATCTTAATGAGTTTACGCTGGATGAGCAGAAGAACGAGATCAGCGACGAGATTGCTAGCAACTTCTCACGCGACAGCCTCCAGCGAACTGGTATCCAAGGAATACCAACGTGGAAATCCAAACCGGGGCACTTTTGATTTCGTCAAACTCTATCGGCGCACTTTTTTCCACTGGCACGCGCGAGCCTAGGACCTCTCTGCTATCACGGCATCCCACCACGGTCCTTTTTAGCCCGAAAAATCTCGATAAATCCCCTACCTCGATCCACCACGGTGACAGCCGCCTTCGTGGGGCCGGCTTCTTCTACCCCCTCTCCACCACTTCTCCCTCGAAAAGAGTATCCTCGCGTACACGACCTCTCGACACGACCGGCTGCTCTCAGCTCGAATTCGCTCGCGGCTCATCGCAGCACGCGCATCGCAGTTCGCCAATGGTCGCACGGTGACACATCGATGGGCGCGCACAGTTCCACGGGCACGCCTGTCTCCGCAGCCGATCGACAGGACCCTTTTCCTTCTCCGCTCCTACCTCAGACGCGCGCTCCGTACGATCTCCCGCTCAAAACTAACCACGGGCCCCATCCGTTCTCGGTTACAATTCACCTGAGCGTCAAGTGTGTCAAAGACCCTCCTACTCCAGTCGGCGAGCAGCTCCGTGGAAGGTCATTATCGTCTCCTCTGGCCGGCTGCAATCGGCCATCCTCGTGCCCGCCACACGTGCGTGCACACGGGCGTAAGATGTTTCTGCGTGTGTGCGTGCGGTGTCTAAGGAGCACGTAAGGCCGTCTTAGATGCTTAGGTCCAACTAGAAGGCGCGGGAGTTGCACTCACGTACACGATTCAGGTGAAACGTTCGTTCGTTAGTCTCCTCGTTCCTCTCGCGTCACCGGTGAACGGAATTTTTTGGTATACACCTTTCTTCGAGGTCGTTAGTTTCTTTTTCCATCGAGAGTACGAGCCTTATCCACGTCTGCGTCTGGATCCTCTTGCTCGACGGTACAAGAGAAGGGCACTTTTTTCGGCTTCCCCTCGTTCGACTCCTTCCACCTGGTGAACACGAGCTGGTTAGGTTCGGGTAATGGGTACGAGGAAGTAGTAAAAGGGATTCTTCTTGAGAATTCTTGCCTTCTTCGTTTCTTCCCTTTGATCCACTTAAGAACGCTCGATCTTTTCTTCTATTGCGTCTGGAGAACGCGGTCTCCGGATCGTTCACGACCATCATGGGGCGTCTCTATATGGCGCGAACTACTCTTCGTGCTTCCTCTACCTCGCAGAAAGAAACAGTTTAGTTTCGTCAAACGGTAGCGGCGCTATTATGCGCGCATGCTCGAAGACGCGCCTTCGGGCGGATTCAGGACGCGCGAGTAGAAGCGAGTCCCGCACGCGCTTCGTATAATGTTTACTAAGGCTGAAACACTTCCGCCGTGGATGGCGCATGGGCGGACGCCTCGAAGGCGCGACGCCGGGACAATTTGTGTCGCGTAACAGAAATGAAATTTCTCAGGGAAATTCCACAGGTCTCGCGCGAGTGACGAGCCGTAAATGATCGGCGGAAGAAGCGCGGGAAAGAAGAGAATTTGTTCTAACGGTGGAAATTAAGAGCGTGCGAGCGTCTGCGTTTTTAAAGACTTCTTAGAACGAATCGTGTAAGACTGAGAATCTTGCAAGTGACGCGTGGAGTTACGTTAGAGTACGTAGCATTAAGGAGATTCAATGCACTTTTGAAAACCGTAATTATGCGAACTATGCACGTTCCACGGTTTCCACGATTATCGCAAATATGAAATTTCTTTTTCTACCCCAACTTCGACCCAACGATGCGAATCTTATTTTTCTTTGAAGCAATAGATCTGAACTTCTCCAAAATTGTACTATCTCTAAAATCGGGTTCTCCCGTTAATATTCGCGACAGCCCTCCGATTACGTCGTGTTATGCAATCGTCGATTCCACTGTGTGCATAAAAAATAATGATCAAAGTACCGCTCGATGCGAACGGTTCCTTCATCGAAAGATCGACATGTATAATGAACCGTCACCGGACACGGTCACGTCGAAGCTAGCAAAACGATTGGATTTTGCGTAATTCCCTGACCGCTCGGGACCACCGAGACATCAACATCCTGGAGATACGGTTACTCGGCGAACGATGCCCCGGGGTTTTCACTAATAGATTCGTGGAGAAGGTGTTCCCATTATCCGAACGAATAACTTCAGCGAGACGGCAAGGGAGACGACAGCCTACATACACGATCAATGATGGAGTCTGATCGAAGGGGAGTTCTGTTTCTTCAGTTTCTAATGATAACGGTCCTCGTAAGAAGAAGACTTCATTGAGTGGCGTTTCGATGTCAAGGAACTTCGTCTTAAACGTTTGTTCGGCTAGTGATCGGGAAAGTGAGGCACTGGAGGAACAAATATCGAGGAAAATAATACAAATATCGATATAAATAATCGAAGGACAGGAAATGCGAGGTGACAAGAGAATCGAAAATCTGAAAAAGCTTGTCTTCGTGGACCTAGGAAATGACGAGGAAGAGACGAAGAGCAAGGTACGAATAAGAGCTCGAGGATGAGAAGGCGGTGGCGATAGAGCGTGACGCCCAACGAGGAGGGCCAACGGAATCGGCATCGGGCACCGGTGCGACGTGAATTCCATTGACCTACAATTGGTAGGTAGGTTGAGACACGACCGGCTTACGCGCTTCCTCGTAGCCGAAAAGCGATCCGTGCACGCACGCACCGGTTCCTCGTGACACGAACGAACGAACGAACGAGGAAGGCGCATCGGAGAATGAAGCGTTGAAACGATCTCAAGGAGATTCCATTAAGCCAGATTTCAGTTCTACACGACGGACAGACTCAGCCTGAGGAAACTCAGTGTGCAGAAACGTGATTTCTCTCTTTTTGGTCTCGATACCCATGGAGGCACAAGAAGCTCGCAGCATTCCAAACTAGCCTAGATAGTTTGGTACGCGGGTGCTCTGGCAATTTATTATTTTTATGATGCCAAGCGCGAAACGCATCCTTTTTCATCGGGCGAGTCCATCCGGTAACTCTCGTCGCCCAGAGAAAATGATCATTGTTGGACGGATGTCGTGAGCCGGTGACGCGTCATTGGTTCCAATCAGGAATGGAACCTGAGTAGGCTGTAATCGAGAGTAGAGGATAGTTATCGAGATATGCCGATCGGGGCGTTTCTCTTCTTAATTATGCATCGTAAATAGTTAATTGATATATTCGTGTATCTTGAAGGCATGGCTAATAAATGGAACGAGTTGTCACTCGTCGATGCACGGAATGGAATACCAGTGCAAGAGGATCACGCGAAGAATGTTTCCAAGTGGTGAGGGACATTGGAAAGTACTCGAAGTACTTTCGAGCGGGATTATCATTTGCCAGGCTGAAAAGTGGTATATTTATTCGAGGTAGGACGGGCCGGCAGAAAGTATTTGTATTACCCACGATGCATCAGAAACTGGTTTCCTTGGCGCACAAAGTGAACCAAGCAACTGGGACGCGTTACATATATTGGGTGGCTGAAAAAATTTCGATGAACGTCACCCGACGGACCATCACGTGGGAACGAAATTAAATCTCGATCGGGTATTCCTCGTTGAACGAAAGGGTAAAGCTCCGCGAGGTTTAGCCTTCCGTTTCCTCTTAGAAGATGACGCGTCCGTAGGCCTGGAAGAGTAGATAGAAGCGAAACGGTCGATACATTAAGGGGGTATTATTGTCTAGAAATTTGAAAAAATCGATTTTTAGTTTTTTTGGATTTTATTAGGCACGACCGTAAAGGGAGTGACTTATTATAGGTACTATAGACCTTTCGAAATACGCCTGTTAAAGCCGCATGGTGAAATTCGTAAAATTGGCTGGATTACAGCAATTCTAAGAAATCAATCGCGCAGGAAGCGTAGTCAAGACGCAGCTACTCGATGATTTTAGTTATAGTAGACCATCTCTTTGTGATGATGTTTTAAAGGCTATTTTACGAGAAACAGGAAAGAACCATTTATCGATCCGAGTTGGCTGATTAACCAGTAAGTACCAATGATTTGATTTAACCTCATCACACGGTACGAAAACTTTAAACGCGTTTTTCCC
This sequence comes from Tiphia femorata, assembly GCA_944319695.1. Classification (NCBI taxonomy): domain Eukaryota; kingdom Metazoa; phylum Arthropoda; class Insecta; order Hymenoptera; family Tiphiidae; genus Tiphia; species Tiphia femorata. The sequence goes on from OX090899.1 coordinate 9,945,396, forward strand.
AAAACTATGTTTTTCAAATCGGCAACCAGGATATTTCGATAACCAATTGGCCGATTGAGTTCCAATTTAATATTTAACATTAGTAGACTGTTTTTGAACGTTGGTAGCAGAATTGTGTGGAAACATATTTTTTTTCTTTTTTTGATAACTCGTTGAAGGGGAAGAGACATTGAAAAAATGGTCAATCAAAGTTTAGCATGCCGGCATTTTGTAAAAAAGAAAATCTTTTTGGCATAATCTGCTACCAATGCTAGCAGCACTCATATAGATTAAGAAAATGTTTAGTTTTCTTCCGAGATATTGTATAACGTCTGCAACACTGGTTGCCGATGAAGGCATTTTTCCGCCTACCACTGTGTCCGAGCGTATAAAACAATATGTAAAAAAAACATTACTGTTTCTTTCGACATGATTCTTACATATTTTTAAAGGAAGAATGAACATGGGTGCAACAATTGAAAAAAGAAATCGAACAGTTTTAAATTTATGCTATTCTGGAAATCACCTTCAAAACAGCACTCTAGACAACAATACCCCCTTAAGGAACAAATTTTTTGTAGTTTCCTTTGGGATCTAACGGTAATGAAATTTGACGAGACAAAAACGTTAAGTAGCCTTCGATCTGCTCGTGCTAATTTTTCCACAGCGCATTTCTGCTCCGAACGGACAAGACAAAAGACACGTGTACTCAACCTACCTTACTTCCTTAAAATTCCAAAAAATCTACATACCTCCACACCTGTAAACCACCTGCCAAAACGCATTGCAAAATCTCGGCGCGTAAGGAATATCGTGAAATCAGTGACACGGTGTACATGCTCGTCCAATTCCACTCGTTCCGCTTCCGCCTACCGGATTGGAGTTCGAAAGAAATGCAAATTTACTTGGAGTGATCCAGATCGAAGAATAAAGAGAAGCGCAGGTTGCGCGTAGATACCCGGTAAGTATTAATAAGCGTGCATGGTTATGCGAGTGTGTCCATTCATCTTACCGTGGAGTCTCATCGCGCGTCGGTGTAGTCTCCGTTACGTCAACATAGTGGCATAACGATACTTGCGATCGTGTTTACACGATCGAGGAGGGGCATGTGTGCTGAACTGGCACGACGTTCGAAAGTGAACCGATTTGCGAAGGAGCCTTGCTACGACGAACCTATTTCTCGAACCGGCGGGGGCCCACTTTTTGTCACAACCGTACGAAAACTTTCACCGATTTTCCCGATCGTCTCCTTCCTCCGTGTCGTCCGTCCGTGATACCAAGTCGGCTTCTGTTCATTACCAGCTACGTCGTTTTGCCATCGCCTCTGGGTTGGCTAACGGTCACGCCACCGATAACTTGGCCGATCGGAAATCGGCGCGCGAGCTACGCATTCCGAGGAGGCCAGTAATAAGGGAAGAGGAGTATCCGATACTTGCTAACAGTCGCCAATTGACGTGGTTGGACAAACTCGCACGGAGAGTCCTAGATTTTAGACTTTCGAAGGTGCGAAGATACTTTCCACCTCTGCTTTCGACCGTTTGTCTAACGAGGCACCTGTCGATTAGGACGATTGTTTTACGTCGTACGGTCACTGGGTTATCCTTAACCCATTGCTACACACTTTCAGTCGCCGCAACTTTTTATAGCCGTAATTTGCCTACATATCGCCAAAAAGATGAACGGTTGTAGCCGTCGTTTGCTGCAATGAGTTAGAAAAGGCAATAAAGAGCACGCGAAGGACACTTTGAGTGAGGTACCCGAGTGGTTGACGGATCTCAGACTATGCATTGTTGAATCTGTTTGTGCCGGTAGAAGCGTGACCCAACAATCACCGTCGAGGTGCAAGCTAATGAGACGATATTAACGTTCACGTGGACTCTCGTCGTTGAGATTTCCATGGTGATTCATGCGTGCCCATGAACACGCTTTTGTACCCAAGTGAGTCAGTTGTAAGTCGAAGTAATTGTGCGATATTAATGCAGCAACTTGCCTGTGCAGAATAGTTACAAACTGATGGTGCAATTAGAATGTTCTGAAAAAATCAAATGGGTATGTTCGTGCGTCTCGTTCACCGTACGTTCACCTAAAAATATTCACTTGCCGTTACTCCTTTCAAATCGGATCGGGTTTTCACCGAAAACCCTACGTGTCGTGACTGTTAATCTTTTGTTCCGTACGCGCGCGTCTAGATGTGGAACGAGGATCGTTAGTGTTAGAAATCTGTACTTGCACGCGTTCTCTAACCCAATACGCGTGACCAATCGCGACAGATCGCATTGTAACAAGACTGATAGTCGTTCACTGTCATTTGTCGGTGACGATTCTTTATTCTAATTTTTTCTTTGAGTAGTCAGATATATCCGTAGCAATCGTTTCAAGTGTACTTTTACCAATGGTCCAGGTAAGAAGGAAATCTGAAGGATGTGCAAATATTCAAGTGATTAAATTCTCTTAAATTGTGCATTCAACCAATCGTTTAACCAACAGATTCTGCTCATACAATTTCGTGAAAAGCAAAAGAAATGACGATGTTTATGGACCCGGTTGTACAGAGGAGCACCGTTATTCGCAATAAATTTGGTCGACCTCGGAAACGTGGGACGTGGACTCTTTTTCATACGCTCGATACAATGTCGTACCTTCGACCATGATCTTGAACTTGTTCGACCTTGGTCACCGCGTTTGGTGATCGTGGCCTTGACCATCTAGCGGAAGTGTGCTCAAGCTTAGAATACCTCGGTCGATATATCGAAGAAGGTTGAACTTCTTCAAGGATACACCAGAAAAGACTTGCCTGGTAGAGCCACGTGTGTAACCTTGAAGCTTGAGCTTACTCTGTTCTCAAGAAGATAGCGCCACTGTTCAAGGCCACAGTTTACTTATCGACTTCGACAGATGTCTTTTCTAATTATGAAGAATTAAAACACATTAATAGAAATTTGCAAATTAATTTTATAGTCTGGTATAAAGGTCAGGTCGAGAAATGGAAAATGGAGTAAGTAAGTAAAAATCCTTCTGTATCTACGATATGTATTTTTCAACGTATTACAAAAATCGATCATAGTTCCGGAACTATTGAACACTCTAAATCCCGTGCAACGACGCATCGTCGTAAATATTTCTAAAACGCACGTCCACCTGCTTCTGGGTCTCGGCCGCGTTCGAATTTACGGGCGGGACGTTAACAGGGCTCACTTTCTCCTCGCTAGCCTTCCACTCGTTGGAATAGTCGGACTGCAGTGCATTGGAGTCGTAAGTTGCATCCGGTTGATTATCATTGGCGATATAATTAGTGGGCGCCGATTCGACGACAAGTGGTTGCTGCGAATTCGAATTATTTATCGCGGTATAATTGCGCTCTGGATAGGTCGAGTAAGCGTAGTAAGTGGAATTCCAGGCGGGATAACTGGCATTAGAGGATGCAGGAGAACTCTCGTAGGCTTGGTAATCTGGGTAATCGATATTATCCGCACTCGTATTAGATATCGTCTCTCCGATCATTGGATTGGCGGAATTGGACGAGGTGCCGCTATCAGCAGAGTTTCCACGCTCGTAGGATGACATGATTAGCCGCTTATCGAAGCTACGTCCCCATCCACCACCGCCATAACCGCCTCCACCTCCGGAAGGTGGTCCGTAGCTACTTGGCGGAGGCGCGCCGTAACTGTCACCTCCACCACCTCCGCCTCCACAACAACCACCTCCACCTCCGCCACCACCCGACGACTTCGTCAGCAACACGATCTCCTTCAGTTGACCTGAAATTTGCGTAATGACACTTCGAGTTAGACTTCTCCTGTGAATTGAATTAAGGTTGGATAGGAACTTTGGCTTAGTTTAATACTGGGATAAGTCGAATTCTGAAGAGAATATGATAAGGCTTGTTGTCGTGTTCGGTGAATTCTCAAGAGGATATGGAAAATTGGAGTTATTTTTCGTTCAAGATAAATGGTTGTTATTAGTTTCTGTGCTTTGTGAAAAAATACCTTTACCTCCTCCGCCACTCTGCCAAGGACCACCGCCTCCACCGCTCTGCCAAGGGCCACCACCACCGCCTCCCTTCATGAACTTGTTCATCAGCATCACCATTGAGAGCATTAAGGACATGCCACCCATCATCATGCCTTTCATCGCTGTTACTCCTGTTGAATGTAAAATCGATTGTTTTTCGTCATAATTATTATTGATCAGGGTCAGCTTAGGGGCTGTGAATTGTTAGGTCGAGTTTGTAAGACGAAATTAATTTGAATAAGATGAGAACTCTTTCGTTTCCATTTTATTTTCTGTCACGGCTACTGGTACGAGTAGAGAAATGTGTCTTACCCAACAACTTCATCTTGGCCATCATTATCATCCCCATCATCATCATCTTGCATTTGCCTCCACCTCCTCCTTTTCCACCTCCACCACCGCCTCCGCCACCTTTTTTTCCTCGACCTGCAAACAATACGCTTGTATCTCTTTTTCTGAAAAAGACTCACAATAAATTTGGATCTTTCGCTCTATAGACCTTCCTCCAATGCACCCTCGTCGTACGTAATGTCAACTTGATTTCTCTCGCGCTTTTCATTCCACCTGGGCAGGGTGATGCGCAGCACGAAGGTGTCGAAGAAGTCATCGAGTCCTCGTTCGATATTCTCGCCGGCATTATTATCGAGTGATCGGCGCTCCGCCTGCAAGCTTCTAGTCTTCACCAATTTCACATCTTGTCCTAGCAACGTGATCTCGTTCAGACTGCCGACAGTCTCCAAGTATCTGGCCAGACGTCTCTTCGCGCATCGAAACGAGAATCCGATAATGCAACGGCCTATATCTTTGGTCGGAAAATCAGGAAAGGGCTCCTCTACTTTGTACTTCGACGTAGAGTCGTTCCTCGTCATTGGCACCACTTTGACGTCCACTCTGAAGCCGTTCTTTTGAAAATCAAAAATCTTTCTCTCGGCCGCGATCTTGTTCGCGCGTGAAAGGACGATCGGTTTGAAATCGTGCACGGCATGCTCGACAGTTTGCTCGAACGCAGTCACGCTAATCAGCACACACGCGATCAAAACGAACGGACGGATCATTCGATCTTGATGTCTCGTGCTACGTGTGGTTAACATCGGTCGATACACGATCGCGATACGCACGATGAGAATGGAGTCGAGTTGAGAGTTACCGGCTGACACTGACTGATCTCCAGGTCACCAGACAGCAGATCCTTTATATACAACGACATTTATGTCATCCGCCCGTTTTTTCACGCGGCTCGTCACGATTGTCATTACCTAGGCGAAGGCGGATCGCGTAATAATAAGGTTGACGGATAAGCGGAGTTGTGTCCGTCTCGGGGAAGAATCTCTGCCGATGAGTAGAGCGTCTAACGCCTTCGTGAAATATTCTCTTTGCCCGTTCGAAGGTTCACCATCCTTGGAAAATTCAGGCTGCGTTTTCGAATCGAGATCCGTGCCAGACAGAAATCGTTACGTTCGATCGAATGAATTATCGTAAAATAGGGTCAAGGATAATATATGCGGGTGCAAAATAATGTCGACAATAGTATACGTTTATTTTAATTGACATGATATAATGAATTATTCTTTGGGCTACGTGGATCGGATGGAACCCATAGAAGGAGGAAAGTAACGCCTACCGGACGGCAACCATACGTGCATCCGTGTAAGATTGTTTGCATGGAAGTCTGCAATAAGGCGTTCGACTACGAGCTCCACATTTTTACATTCAGATAGAATAAAAGTTGCATCGAGATATTTTCTTTTCTATCTATTGCTGATATCAGGGTTAACAGTATCCTTGAGAAAATTAAAACAAAAAAATGCAATTGACGAGCAATAATTAAGGACACGCCTGGCAATAATTGAAAGAGTAACGATATCTATGTGCCACTGTGAACATCGTTTATTGAAAAGTCTGCACACGTGAATATAAATAAACTGAATTAATATCATGTACATGGTATTAGGGTGATTTCGCGCGACGATTCGATTTCGGGCGTGCACGTCGAGGATCCGAATCGGACGCCCAAGCAATAAATACTTAAATTACTACAAATAACTATAACGGTGATACAACATGAGATGCGAGAATGAGACCAGCCCGGGCGGTAGACCATGAAAACTGAGAAACGGCCGGAGTGTAGCGCCTGGACATGGGGCGTGATAGGTAGGCGAGTCGACACGGGAAATGGTAGGAAAGCGTGGATAGATCGCGTGCTGCCGGAAGATTGGAGAACGAAGAATGAGAATAAGAAAGAAGGAAGGACGACGAACAATAGAGAGAAATGGCCAAGCGTAGAACGAACCGGTGAGGTGATAGAAAATAAGAAGATCGAGGAAGAAGAGAAAGAAGGAAGGAAGTAGGTTCGGTGAGGTAGAGACGTGCTTCTAGTTTTCTTGTGTACCAAATACGAGCACAGGTACGAGGTGATTGTGATGATGAATGAATCAATCCTGCCGAATGGATCTGCGATCGCGCGCGTTTCCGTACTTGAGTACGGCCTGCTGCACGGTATCGTGAGCTGTGTCTAACGATCTCCCGTATCCAGAATGGCCGTATCCATGTCCGTGGTGCTCCTCGGAGCTATGAGTGTGCGCGCTCGAGTACACTGGTTTGCTCACGATCTCGTAAGTGGTCTTCTTGTCACCACCACCTGCCAGAGATTTTAGTCCGACGATCGTGGAGAGCATCAGAGCCATGAGACCGGTCATTAGAGCTTTGCCGGCAAGTAGAGCGAGTGCGCCGAATCCAACCGCACCCAAGGTACCCTTCATCATCAGTAGACCAGCATATAAGCCAGCATTGCCACCTTTGCCACCCTTTTTACGACCTGGAGCAAAAGGTTTCATGAGAAAAATTCATTGCTCGGAGCTTCCTCAAGGACATCTAGATTTATCATTCTAAGAGGTGCTAAAACGTGTGTACCCAAATGGAAATTTTGCTGAGTTGTGCTGAACAACTTCTTACTCACCTGTCTCGACGTTCTGTCCTCCGCCAAGACCCAAAGAAGAAAGTGCTTCTTCGTTGAAGCTCCTGGCAGCCTCGAAGGTCTTAGGATCGAAGAGTTTGATCGAGATGGCGTGACTGTTAAGGTAGCTGCCGACCTTGTGCACGAGATAAGCGTCCAATCTTTTCTCCACGTCGTTGGGGAAGTCCCTAGCCAAATTGGCTACTACTTCCGAGGACGACACGTCCGCGGAACCGTTCTCCTTGACCACGGATACACCCGGTAGGATACCGATGTTCTCACGCTCGGACAAACGGTCCAAGAAGGACACCATGTCGAGCTTGAGACACGTCGCACTGTAGGACTTAACGCAATCCTTGCTCAGGTTGGAGACTATGGTCTCGGGCGACTCCTCGACCAATTGTCTCGAGGTGCGCCGTTCGATCTCTCCATGAGTGGATCCCGCGATCAGAAGCACCAGCAGCAGGCGAGATAAGCAGGTGTAATCGGCGAATCGCTTCATCTCTGACGCAGTTGAGAAGCACCCTCGATCGTTGGTAGCTGCTCGGAGTACACCGGACTCGTGATTCCAATTTTCGTGTGGTCCGAGTATATTAGACGCGGCTACCTCGATGACGAAGGATCTCTCGAAGCTGACGGATGGGACGCGTAACGTGCACTGGACATGCCCTCGGATAGTGCAGTATATATAGAGCGAGTCACCAGGTAGTCCTTTTTCCTTTTTGCCTTTCGGACCGTTCCATACATTCTCCGTAGTCGAGAGCAACGGCGACGGACTCTCTTCTTTGCGGACGTCGAAGTGGAGAGGCAGGGGCCCTCTCTCGCGACGAGTCGGGCATGGACGGCGAGAGGGAGTGTCAAATAGAGCGGAGAATTCGAATCTCAGACGAATTTCATGAAAAAGAGGAGCGTCCCGGCATGGACAGATCGAGATCGGTCGAATGAGAGCGAATGCTGCGGGCTGCCTCGTGATAGATCGATTATTTTCTCGGTGAGCGATCTTCAACCTCCGTGCGAAGTCGCACGCCCGAGATACGCGATTACGAGAATAAATTGAATCGATCGCGGAATACCCTGACGCGTGACGAGCCACTCGTTTTTTCTCCGACATCGGTGAATTAACGATCACCTGGTCAGCAGGTGTGAACACATTAAGTGTACCAGGGAGAGAAGTCGATTAACGCAAATCTCACCTAAAATCATTCTTCGTGGTGTCCCTAATTTTCGAAGCTCCTGAAGAAGAACGTACCTCGCGTTTCTCATCAGATTCAAAAGACTCCCGTGAAAGCAGAAACGAAAACGGGATAGACTAGATTTTTCCGTGCGCGTGCAAAATTCCAACCATCATCTCCCGCGCACATTGTTGCACGAGAGATACTACACTTTCTCGAGGAGAGATTCAGAAACTTAATCGGCGCGCAACACGCCTATCCCCAATATTGGAGCGGCGGCTCCGTCATAAAGTGGTGAACAAGATGCTCTGAATATTTCCAGCGGTATGCATCCGGCATGGAAATGATTCTTACGAGTTCTAAGCACCTCCACGAGGAAAGGTGCGGATCCCACGCGGATCTTCGACTCTCGTGTTTCATACGGCATCGATGTCCACTGTGAGTATCTCCTTCAACGTCGAAAGCTGGCCACGTGAGAAGGATCGGAGGGTACCGATAATCACCCTAATTGGTGATCGATCGTTCCGAGACGCGTGGCACTCGACGACCGCCGCCGAGCCGAGGAGCTTTCGCGATCGTTCACTTTCCTTCTCGAGGTAACGAAGCCAGGAGAGGCGAATCGTCCACTACGGCGAGTCCTTCGAACCCTGACGATTTACCAGGGACGAAACGAGGGTGGATCCGATATGTACAACGTGAAAATCCATTTCCACTTAGAGGGTTTCGAAGTGAAACGAGACGTGAGGCCTACTTTAAATCAGCCCAGTTAGCTCGCTTCGTGGAGATCGGATTTTCGCGCGCCACGCTCGAGCGACGGCGCATCAGACGGATCCGCCGACGAGAAAGTACCCCAGTCGATTTTCACGAGGATCTCGAGCGGCTAGATGGTCTGGCTGGCGCGTAGGTTTTGCGCGCACGCGTCTAAGGAGGAGGACGGGTGTGGATTGGTGTGAGTGTGCAACTTTATGCGAGGATGGGCGCGCCTCTGGCCTCGTCGGCGTCGGATCGGTGAAGGCAGCAGGTGCGCGGTTGGTAGTGGTGGTAATGCTAGTGGCGATGGTGGCGATGAAGATGGTGGTGGTGGTGCTGGTCGACTCGACTAGCCTTATTCCTGAAGCGTCTATTTCGCGACTTGTTGCTTCCTTTATTCCGCGATGCCTTCCTTTCGTTAATAATCGTACGATCTCGCGGACTGAGTGCTCTTGTTTCCCATTACCAACGCGTCCACTCGAGCCGGCGCGAACCGAATCAGGTTGCTTATTCACAGGATTCGCAGCAGCTCGACGCGGGTGCGTCGAGACGGAATGCAACCAGCTGGAATTCCTTTGTGACGCATCAATTTCTAGGGGTTTGCAATTTCAACGTTGCAATCTAGCAAGCTGCTGAGAAGTCGATGACAGTCATTTTCTAGCTTCGTTCGCTTCTCCGCGCAACTCTGTTTCCGACCCAGAATCCAGATAGCAGGCTCCGATCGCCACAAAGTGTATTTATCGCGTCAAGTCCATTCAATTATCGGCAATTCCAGACAGTATTTTCACGAGGTAATGGAGCCAAGATTAAGTGGAAAGGAAAATTTAAATACTCCTTCGTCGCTCGGATGGTCCATCGCGTGGCTAGGCTCGTGAAGTGTAATTGGATCAGCGCACCTTTATGGTTCAATGGCGTTGAAAGATTTTTTTAATGTCCTGTTTTACCTTGTACCGGATACACTCGTCGTATCCTACGGTCCAACGACGGTGAACCTTCTTTTTGAAGATACTTTTTACGCCGCGCTGGATACACCCATCGCATTATAAATCTACGGCCGTGGTTCGGCGGATCATTCGGGACAAACGGTGTAATTGGGTGGTAGCTTCGTGGTAACTTCGCAGTTACCCCGTTTCACGTTGAAATCGACGGAGAGCGTAGTTTCACGGAATTCCTAAACTCTTACCCACTGATTTACGGGTGTTCCGCGAATATTCGGGCTAGATCCGCGAATGGAATTTTCGAGCGGACGTCTGTTCCTCCTTACCGCGTCCGATTGCTCATGCCGCATTCCTTGCTTCTACGCACCAAAACAGAACTAGTCGAGTGCGAGCCGTGAGATCCGGCAATGGCACGTACCTCGTAAACACGAGCCCGCGTAATCCAGTTGCCGATGCTCCTTCAACTGCATTTTTTTCATGCTTCGATCGAAGTTAATTATACACGGAGTCAGGGGCATGCACGTTAGATGCATTTTAATTGCGAGCAAGCAACAAAACGAAATTGATTCTGCAAGTGAATTCTACGGTCATAATAGCAGTACCCATTATGATACCTGGGCGTGTACTTCTCGATGAAAAGAAGAGTTTCTCGTACAACTGTAAAGTACGATTGTGAGTACCTGAAAGAATTTCTCACGTGTATTGTGGACCGTGTAAAAATTAATATTCACGTTTGCTTACCGGTGGTTCGAACAAACGCGTTTAAACGGCTAAGTAATTTATCTGTTCGCAAAACGGCGGGAAGGAAGAGAGAAAAAAAGAGAATCGAAGTCTCGCAAGGCAGTCCCGAGTGACTGCGTAGACCTCGTTCCTTGGAGAATGCACATCCGCTATGCACTCAAAATGCGTTGCGTGCATTTGTACTTTCGCATTCCTTGCTCCTTTTTTCAGGGTCGCGTCCGCGTCAACCTTGAATTCCGCACATTCCGTCGGCCCCGTTTTTCGTCTCCTCTCCCTCGCAAAATTACGCGAACCGAAAATTCATCAACGCCTTTTCTCTTCGCGAAAGAAGATCGCAAATGCAGCTGACCTATTCTTAAGCGAGTTCTCGTTCTCGAACTCGTCGCGACTATCCTCTGTAATCGATACCCCTGAAAACCACAATGGCTCTCTTCGATCTTTGCAAAAACTCACGAGAAAGTTAATTCGAGAAGCTATCCTCTTTGGAAATAATCCGACGTCTCGTCGCAACAGAAACTTATCAAACCCCGATCGCGTTTTCTTAATTCACTCATAACTCGCCCTTTAACTACTCTTCGTTTTACCTTACATAAATTGCACGAACTACCCTGTACCTGTTCGCGAGGATCCGTAACTTTTCTCCAGCACAAATAATCCACTATATTCCCCAGAAAATGTTATCTCTATCTATCTCGTCTTAACTTCAAATCCACGCGCTGTTCTAAATTCCTATTAATTTACTACTCGTGCGACTGTTCGTCAAACGATCGAAATCCTACATCGCTACACGTAGAAGAGTTCATCTGTTCTGCTGCTACCCAACCAAGATATCGAAACGAGATAAAAAAGGAACGAAAAATAAGAAAGAGAGAACCAAACATTATCTATCGTAGAGCGTACTTAAAGAATATAATCTACGCTACGGATAATAATAAGTACTAGGCATCGAGAATCCACCGTGCTTCTCCTCATCGTGTTCCTGACGCTTGGACAGTGCTTCGAAGGTTCTTGCGCGTTCCGTATATACCACGCTCTTCTCCCACCGAGCGTGCGGTTTTAATCACAAACGATACCGTTACGGCACCAGCCTCTCCCACCACGACGAGGAAAGAGGAAGTAGCCGAAGGCGACGAGGTTCCTGTCGGAGTGTGGGGGCCCACGTGGAGGCAGTGACACACTGACCTTGATCCGTACAATCCACCGAGGGGGAAACTCGGTGAACCAATGAGAATCACGGTCGTCTACCCCACCTCTCCACGACCTACTGACCTCCTTTCCTTCCACCTTCTACACCCCCACCTTACTCTCATCTTTCACTTCCACCTCCTTCCACCGTCCACCTACCTGCTCGACCAAGTCCCAGACCGTTTCTCCCACCTTCTTCTCTCCCTCTCTCTGCATCCTCGTGTCCACGACCTTCCATCTAGGTCATTAGCCTTCTCGTCTGAGCGAGTGAGCAACCATTGGCCTGCAGGAGTACTCCCACCTGCCTGCTCGTTCCTACCTCTCTCACTACGTCCCCGTGGAATCGTCGGTCTACGTTACTCCGAGTTTCTTCGATTTTCATATTAATGAATATCGTTATCTAGGAATCGAGGATACAGGCTCGTAGTAATTTTGTAAGAGACACGTGGGTTATTCTGATTTTTTTTTTTTATTGTACAAAAATGGATTTTTAGGGGGAGGTTCAATAAATAAGCGAAGGGATGAGTGGATGAAGGTTATTTGGGCTGGATGGTTTTAGGGGAGTTCTTGATAAGGGTACTGGTCACCGTTGTATTCAGGTGTCCAGCCTCTGTAGGGCTGGTTAACTTCTTCTTGAGATCGGTGCCAATGGTCGTGGTGAATCTCGTGAGGCCTTACGACTCCGTAGGTTACTCTCGTTGAAATTGGCGGAGGTGTTAGCAATGCCTTTAAGGCAACTGCGCCTGATAGTAGAAGGGACATGAGACCGGCACCCAGACCCTTCACGCTGACCAAACCGATGAGGGTGATGATAATTGGCAAGACGAGTAGGGCCTTTAACTTCAACGCGAGTAAAATTGGCAGAATGATTCGCTTCAGTTTACCGCGTGCTGGAATCAGACAAGAAAATTGTACGTGATTAAAAGATGTTCATCATTGGATAGAAGATTAGACGCAGCTGTATTCTGCAAGTGGATAGTTGTTAATTGAATACTCGTAGAAAGGATTGTTAAATTGAAAAATTGCAAAATTAAGAAATTGTGACGAGGGTGATTGAAGAATTTGGAGCAAGTACTCGGTGCTTAAAGAGTATCGTTGATTGCGTACCTTTGTCGTGAGCACGATTTTATTAGACCATGCTTTTTTTTTTTTAAAGAAGAACGTTTTGAAATTGTGCAGTTGTTCGATTTTCACTTCAGGATAGATATTTATGAAGTATCAGAAAAGAAAGGTGCTAAAATGCCAATTGATTTTGACAATCGAAATTAACGCGTTCGCATTTCTCGAAGGATTCGACGGATAATCATCGTCGAATCGACTTTCCTTGTCATGTGGCACTCTCGTTCAAGGTCCTCCTTCGACGTCTTCTCTCGGTACCCGTCCCAGAAACCCGGAATCCCACCGAAACCATGTCCCTACCGAGCGTTGGCCCACTTCGACCCCCTCTCTGCCCTTCGCCGTTCGTCATTTTCGCGGATACGTGCAAGTGGAACGCGTCTTTACCGTGTTTCCGTGTCGAAAGAGTCTGTCGCAGGCGATCGGCTTTCCCCTTCTTTCTCTTCCGATAATCAATGGGCAGGACGTCGCGACGAGCGCATTCATAAAGTTCACGAAACCGGCGATGAGCGATCTTGCAATTTCGTTAAGGTCATATTGCAACTTTGTTAGAAACTGGAATATTAATAATAAGTCGGAAGAGAGAGGGGCGCGGGGTGCAGCTCGTAGGAAAAGAGGAAAAAAAAGAAATTACGTGGAAAGGGAAATAATGCGTGTGAATGGCTCGTACTACCGTGTTTATTTCGACCAATCGGAAATGGAGATCCCGGAAGTTCCACTTTTCAGCCAATCGCTCTCAGGAGAGCGCGGCTTACTTCGAGCTCATTGGAGAGACTTTAGAAAGGTGAGGAGGTATAAAATTCACATCGTAGAACGATCTTAGTCATAATGGAATAGCACGTCGAGTAGAAATATCGTAGCTCGACTTGTTACGTCGCATATCGAAAGTTTATGTCGGCCAAGAGTCTTGCCATTTGCGAGAGAATCGAATCAACTGTACTCGAGATTATGAATATTGTCTCGATACGGTGAGAGATCTCAGCAAGAACATCAGAGTCCGGATTAATCTTAGAATATTTTCAACAGATCTTTAAAATTATTAAAATATTATATAAAATATCGCACCTGTGAAATCTCTATCTACTTCTTCTTTCTAAGTACTCGAGACTTGTCTATGCACGATTGTAAGTTATCACTTTCCTTTGAGCAACAAAATCTCACTTTTCTCTTCAATTCTCTAAATTTCTCCCCAATACGAATAATTACGTATTATCGAATTTCCACTGAGCAAAACAATTTTCCAAATGCTAAATTTCGTTCATTCCTACATACTGCAGAATGTACGAAAGTAACTTTCGCTGTCGCGTGGATTCTTTCGTATCCCATTAATATAAATTGGAGCAGTATTCCAAGGTATAAGAATCCACGCGTATCAATATTTTCTCTCATTTCTGCGATACAGTATTTCGAGACTCACCTTCCGAACTTCCTTCCGTGAGTGCGCGTAGTTCGAAGTCGACGCTTCTTTGTCCCAACGCGCGTCCAAAGAGATCCGCCGAGGATCCGTCACGAGGGAAATTGACTTGAAGCTTTCGACTCTTCAAGAATCTCTCGACCCTGGCCACTAAGGGGTCCACAGTTCCAACTTCTCTATCCTCTTGATCCTCTTCTACCGCCATCTTCTCCAGGGTGATCATATCACCGTAGATACCAATGTTATCCTTCTTGTTCAGCTCGTCCATGGCTCTGTTCAATTTCATCTCCATAACTTCGATTCCATCGTCCTGCTGGCGTGGATTCGCTAATGCGCATGCGCAGATCGCGATTACGAGCACGAGGAAAAGCGAAACTTTCGTCTTCATGACGCCGAACGAGGTCCCGTCTGTCACGGCTGGTCTCGAGAATCGATTTTGACTGTTTAGCCCCAGGGGCCATTTTTCTTTTATATCGAGCGATCCACCCACTGGTGGGGTCAGCTGTGAACCATTTGGCAAGCGGCGTGCAAGGACCGCGTCGCCGTGAATTTTAATTTCTCCCCGTGTCCAAAAGCTTCGTGAGGGAGCGAGACGTCGCGTGACGTAGATTAATCGAGGCGCAAGCTAATTTTCCTTTTACCCGCGATCACTTTCGAGACCCCACATTACATCCAATTCCTGTTTCCGGGAAATTGATTATTCTCGAGGATAGATAAAAGATTGCTCCTCTGACAATCGTCTGAAACATGCGACGCGTAAAAAAAAATCCAAACCTAGGCAAACGAGACGTTTAGAAATTCCTCGTCTTCTCCTTGGGTTCCATCTTCACGAAACATCCGCAAGCGTTATTTTCTGCGCATACATTAGAAACATGTTAAGGACCGCGTTGTATTCTCGCATTGTCGTTTACAGGCCTTTTGACCATCACGTACGGATTATCTATGGCGTTCCTCGGCTTGGCTTTGAGGTGAAAATTAGATTTTCGTGTGTGCCCGTGACACGGTATGCCATGCAAAACCTGTGTCCCGAATCTCGTGGCGGTCTTGAGGAGAGGCACGTGAGAGCGAGCGGTGTGAGAGAAATGGTGAACGTGCGAGGAGAATGAAAGAGGAGAAAGAAGAAGGAAGAGGAGGAGGAGGGACAGGCACCGTCGAGAAAGAGTATAGCAGGTGGGAGTGCAAATGACCCGTAGCTATGTCCATATATCCGATCGGAATCACATATGAGCCTGCCCGATTGTCGCGGCCCGGCCTTCGCGCCGTGACGAAGATGTCAATATTTCGCGACGATTAAGCTAAACACGTACGATGGTTTCTATGCCCATGGTTTCCATAGCGCATGTGCAACTGCAATTTCTCTAGATGAGAAATCGACCGTCTCTATGATTTTCGTCCATGAAAATTGAACCGTGTGCTCACGCGTCAGACGTGGATTTTTTAATAGATCTAACTTGAGCACTCTCACTCTCTCTGTCTCTGCGATAAATATTTCGCATTTCGCTTTAACACGTTGACTGCCACGCAACATTGAATTTTGGCGACTGTTTAGTTACCTGTTTAAAGCGTTAGTTATACTTCCAAATACCTATTTTGATCATTTATAATCAAGCACTGAAACCGTCACCCGAATTCGGGTGACGTGGGCAGTCAGCGTGTTAAAGGATAACAAAACGATCGTCCACAGGTATTTCTGGAAAATTTTGAACTCACCGGTGAAAGTGTCCCATATCGTGCGAGAGAAATGATTTTCGAGCCTTCGATTCGAGGCACCTGCGATAAATGATCGGATACTGTTTTGAATTTTTGACGAATAATTTATTGGTAGGTCTGAATATGTTCAATAATTTATAAAATCGATAAGTTAATCAATTAAGTATAAATATTAATCTAGCAGTCGTTGGTGGTTTCGGGTGTCTCGATGGGACTTCCTGGAACCTCCGTGAAATGGCTCTCGCGATTTTCAAGTGTCACCAGGACTCGTTCGTGAGCACGAAAGATTCGAGGTGGCAGGTGAGTGTGTGTGTGTGTGTGTATGTGTGTGTGTTTGTGCTTTTAGTTGGTTTCGTTTGAAGTAGGCGCTTGCGCTGAGTATGCCATCGCGTGCGCGTCGATTTTTCCATTTTCATCGTCGAAGCTTCTCCTGTAGTATCCTTGGGGCTGGACAGCGGACGCACCTGCGTTCCAAGCGTGAGCGGACGAGCCGTCGTACCAGTTGCCAGCAGCCTGAGGAGTTTTTCCGAAGAAACCGCCTCCGACCGAACCACCGGCACCGAACAGCTTCTGGAAAGCAAGGATTCCGGCGAGCAGAAGGGCGATCTTCCCTACGAAGAGAGCCTTCAGAGTCACCAGGCCCAAACCACCGAGGAGAATCGGAACCAGAGCGAAGATCTTTACTGCCGCTGCGGCGATCAGGGGCAGGATCACTTTCTTGATCTTGCCTCGACCTGACAAATTAGATACTTGTTAAAATGGTAATCAAAAACTACCTAAAAATATTCGATCCGTTTGAGCGATCGTTCCTACTCGTCTCTATTATTTAACACTACTCCTACCGACCGGTCAAATGAACGTTTTTAAAATTTCCATTAAAATTTCCTATGTACAATGTAATTGCATCGCCTTCAAACTTCACGGCGTTTCCTAAAATATACGTATAATACGTTTTTCAATATTTTAGGAAAAGTCGGGAAATTTAAAGGCGATGCAATTACGTTGTATAGAAGAAATTCTAATCGAAATTTTAAAAACGGTCGTTTGACCGGTCGTAATAGGAATAGTGTTAAGGGCTAGGTTTGCCGTGCACATATTTCCAGAATACTGTTTATTCTTAAATATCATTCGTTTTTTCGTCGAATTATTCGAATTTGAGATCGCACGTTAAACGAGAGCTTTAATGCTTTCGGAGGATGTTAGAATTCGAGGAGGAAAGCGAATTCACACTTGTCCAGGGTGGAACAAGTTTATCCGGAACTGGTCGGCACCGCGCGTATAGATATCGCGAAGGTGAAAGGCACGACGAAGTTTATTCGTCCACGGTGTGACGTCGTGGATCCGTGACGCTGCAGACCGGGGTCATAATCACAAAATTATGTGGTGGGGACGATCACGTAATCGAGATGCGCCGTCGTGAGAGAGAAAGATAGAAACGCTCACCTTCCACAAGGGCACGAGATATCGATCCCTCGGGCATGCTCAGCTTGAGACTGTGGCTCTTCATGAAGGACATGGCCGATTCGAAAAGCATGCTCGCCAATTTGATGGTCCTCTCGGTCGTGTCACCAGGCAATTCGTTCATCATTTCCACATCAGTTCTCAGACTCTTTGCACTGCGCTCCACTGAAACAGAACGCGAATCAAAATTAAAATCCATCGAGCTCAAGATCCGATCGACGAAGGATTAACAATACGTGGACCTACAATACGTGTAAGGAAAATTACACTACATTAAAAAAGAACAAGAAAGAATCCTCGAGAAGAACTCGCGAGAATACAAAATTCCCTCTACAAATGTCCAAAACTCACTTGGCGTGTCCCTGACGAAGGTAACTCCCTCGATGATTTGAATATCGCTGGACCTGGCAGCTCTGTCCAGTGTACTGCTCGCCTTGATCATCAAGCAGCTGATTATCGTGTTCTCGTCTTCGAGGCAGTCCAATTCTCGCGATCTCTGCAGACCACCGGCGTCGAGGGTTGGCACGGCCATCGTCGAGGCGATCACGAGTCCGAGTACGAAAAACTTCTCCATCTTATTAGATCCTCTTAAACACGAACCTCGAAGCACGAGTAAATGTGGATGAGCGCGAGTTCGAAGCGACCAAGTAACGCGACGATCGAAGCTGTTCTACGTTCGCAGCTATCTACGGAAAATTTTCGGAGCAAAGTGTGACTTGGCCCTCCGTAGCTTGAATCTTTATAGGTGTGCACCGGGGAGGTGGCCCCCCCTAAAAGTCCCCACCCTGTTGCTCGGCGCTGTATGACGACAACAATTCGACGAGGGCTCCGAGGAGTGATCGTTGGCGCGGCGGGCGGAGGACCGGTGTGTGGCCACTTCCCCGGATAACTTTCTTCGATAATTTTTTAAACAAACCGCCGCTACCTCCTTAGGCGACGGAGACACGTCAGAACTGGGCGGACCCTAGTGCGTCTAGGCGCTCTTCCTGTTGGCGGTGGCTCCACGGGCCTCTTCTCTAAGCGTACGACGTAACGCCGGGCCACGCCGGCAGAATTTGGGTCAGTAGGGGAGGTACCTATTCGGGGATCCGAGGACCATCCAGGGACGGTGTGGTTTCTCGTGGACGTTGCATCCAGCACGGGTGAGAAGATTTAAATTGGAGAAATAGAAGGGGGTTTATCTTCTCAGAGGAGTAGATTCTTTATGGTTATTGACGATTGGAGATATAGGGGCTGCATTTCTGGGCGCGTACATTTTCTTTCATTTTCTTTAAAGACTGAAACCCTTTGCACTCGAGAGGTGACTATCGTTCACCATTTACTTTGTTGAGGTAACTCGGACGGAGACACTCGGTCACTATTTGGTTTGACGGGATACGTCGAACAAAGGCGATTTTATCTGCGTTTGATTTCTTTTGAAACTGGAAGCGTTGTACAATATATATAATCTTCCGAAATATTAAATGATATATTTTGTATAATTTATACGCAGGGTATTCCATTTTAAATAATACACCCAAATATCGCTGAAACGGTGCGTTAAATAAAAAAAATGTTTCGAATAAAAGTTGTATGGCTTGCAAGGAACTATCAGCTGGTGGCAATTATTTGACCTTGGAGAGTAATTTGAAGGTTTCATGAAGGTCACCGTCAATTTCTTAAATAGAACTTCCTATTTGTGATAGCATATTTTTGTAGTATATCTCGAGAGCTTTCCAAAACACTATAATAAAATATTTCCACCCCACATGTACATTTTGAAATCGGAAGGAATTTCTGAAAAAGGTCTCGAGTGCAAAGGGTTAAATTTGCTTAAAAAATTTAAATTTGCCGCCCTTTCGAAAGTGTTGAAGATGGCTGTACATAAAGTTTCGTGGCACCAAATGGGTATATACTAAACATACTACAGATACAAATTGAGAATGATATTATTTCGTTTCTGGGGTATTGTTCCGTGGAATATCTCCGGGGAAAATTCATTTGTACATCGTCGCACGCGTAAAATGTATTATCCGTTTTGCGTACCGTTGCGGAAGCACGTCTGCGACGTAAATTCTCAAAGACGACGGACGACAACTCGCGCAGACACCGGTGCCATTCAATGGCAAATGTATTCGCGCGCCCGCACGCACGTGTCGCTTGCATAGCCATTTCGAACCCAGGTCGACCACACCTGGCGCGTTTGACACCAGATGATAATTCGAGTTTTCAACGTGACGAAGACGTCTCTATTAATTCGCAGGACCTCGTGGAACGAGAGCTCGCTTCGATTTTCACTCCTGGCCTATCGGTCGTTCCTCGAGACGCCGTGGAAATTTAGGGACCCCTGCATCCAGGTAGGCCCACGTGCATCGAGCCGTTTACCTTGACCCAGACACACGCCCGGATCGGTAACGCATGGACCTAAAGATTACATTCTTCACGGGCGGTATTACGTAAGCGTGCGCAGCAGAAGAATACGATGCATCGTAAACAACAATTAACCTCGATCTCAAGCTTATCCTACGTCGGTTGTTGCTTTCGATCGGTGAATCTTAAATGGAAATAATCGTGATAACGATCTCCTTCATTCGCGTATACTTCGATCACTTTGATCGCAATTGGCGAGCAAATTAGAACGGAACGCGGACGACCGTTAAGAAAGAGTCGCAGGATGAACGAACACGTGGATGCAGGATGTCATCGGGGTCGCTTTCCGAATGATAACCGCATTGAAAAGCGGAGGAGCCTAATTTCGCGGGAGGCACTCCATTGTGCCACTCGAGAGCGCCCAAGACTCTTTAAATATTTAACAGGCTCGGTGGTATTCGTCATCTCTCCTTTAACGGTATCCAACTGCGAGAAGGCACCGGAGACAATTCCACGATTACTTTTCTGGGTTACCTATCGACTTTCTGGGACCGTCGAGGCGCCTTCCACTTCCGATCCCGAGGGCCCAAAAAGTTTTGCGCGCCGAACGCATGACGAATTCCAAAGGCGACGTCATTGGCGAAGCTCGCGAGTGAATCAAAGGCATCAGAATTTCCGGAAATGAAAAGTGTCCCGGCGGGCCGAGCCGGTTTACCGAAAGAGAAAACAAGAGTGTGTTACGCGATCGCCCGTCGAGCCGACGCTCCGGTGTTAAGTGGAGAAATTCTTTTGCGAGCTACGCGTTAGAAATTCGTTACATTTTTGACAGAGGTGACGCGAGATTTCGTGTGATTTCGATGGAGGGAACGTAAGCCGTGCCTCGTCTCGTTGGGACTTGTCGAGACGTTGGTAGGAGAGGGGCCGATATTTCGTAGGAATTTTCCGAGTGCACGATGCATCGAGATGTAGGGATCAACGACCGCACAGACTCGTCCTATATGCATACGGGTCCGTGACACACTTATCTCGGCCTCTTCCCACCTTTTGTTTAGTTCGAAGAATCGAAGGATTTCGATTTGAATTGATCGCACGTTTATTGATGCAGAAGGAGTGGATAAAATAAAAGCGAAACATGGTAATTATAATTTTTGGATAACCACGAGGTGAGATTGAAAATTCTATTTGCACTATGTAAACTTCTCCGTAATAGCTGCGTGTACGCTTTAAACGAGGAGACATTCTGATTCTCGTACTTTCACTTCCAGATTTTACGGAATATGGAAATTACGGATTTGTGGAAGTAGCAGGGAGGATAGAAAGTTATGTAAGAATGTCACGTTTGTAATAATAATTTATTTCTTTCTTCGTCGCTCTTTATAAAATCTGTAGGGCTCGTTGTCCCCCGGTTGGTCACCTAAATCGAGCACATCCTGTCGTCTGTATTTGGAAGGTATATTGACAACTTCGAAATTCTTGTCGATGGGACTTTGGGCGATTTTCTTTAGTCCAACGATCGCGGCCAATATCAAACTCATCAGACTGAGCACCACGGCTTTGCCACTTAAAACGGCAAGGGCCTTCAGTGCTATGGGTAGAAGAATAGATTTGATCAGGAGGAACCCAACGATCAGAGGTACCACGTATTTGTTCAGCTTGTGCTTCTTTCGCTTTCGAGCTGCAATTAAAAAAGAACAATAAATACCTTATTCTGAAATAATTAGATTTCTTCGTGTAATATTATTGTCTCCTCGAAAGTTTCATAGACTCGTGTTAACCGATGTATTATTGTACACGAGAGAACGTCGTCATTACGAAAGAGCAATCTTTCATTGTATCATACCTAAGCGTGTCTAGCGTGCAGTCTACTCGCGTCTTTGCATAAATTTTACACGCAAGACGATTTTATACGCGAGATACCCGTAACACTATGTAAAAAAACGATTTTATCATTTCTCTTTTCTTTTCCTCTGGTCAGCCCCACCTCCTCATTCTTCCTCAATGAAAAACATTCCTCTCATTAGTCATGCCACACTACGGTCCGGATAATAAAATGAACTGGAGTAGAAAGCACTTATGCTTTTGTGTCGAGAAGCCGGGAGGCGTAAACGCTGCTACATCATATAGTAATAGCATAAACGGTGGTAATGAATACGGTGCAATTACACGCCACTTCTCGACAAATTATGAACGCACGAGCCTCTCCCGAAAAACGGCGCTCAATCGGATCTTACTCATTAACAAAATACGAGAAATCGTATGTATCTCAAAGGTAATCTTTTCTTCCACGAGTATCGCGATTCCTTTCTTTAAAAACTAACTACCAAACATCCAAATCGAACATCCACGAACCATACCTTCGACATTGTCGCAGGGTCTCGAGAACGGGACCAGAGTATCCACCACGTCGAGAAATCCACCAGTCATCCAATCGACGGTACCCTTCGAGTCCCTTCTCTGTGCCAGCACGCCCTCCGGTATCCTCGAGGCCCACGCTCTCTCCGTGCTCACGATCAGATGTAGAAACAATAAAGCGTATGCGAGCATCATCCTCCAGGCTCTTTCCCAAAAAGCTTTTCCTTCGATCCTCTTCGTTTCCGCTCCAGTTACGCGCTACTTCGAGGACTTCCTCCGTGACCTCCGTGTACGAGAGAGCGCAGTGGTAAAAGAAATTGCACCGGAATAGGAAGGAAGAACCGTCTCGCTCGCAAATTTGACGACAACTGACAACGAGGCCGGGGTAGAGCATTAGTTTATATACGGGGCCCAGGAGAGGAAAAAAAAAGAGGAGAGAGAGAAGGAGAGACCATCTAACTTGGTACTGACGCGTGACGAAAGATCCGGCGTTCATTACCGTAACTTTGCAAACCACGTTCGATCATTGGACGTTGCCTCCCGCTTCTGGCCACTCGATGTTTCCTCGTCGACGCGCACACGAGCCCTCTTCCTCCCCCTACGAGTTGGATTTCGTTCCGGGGTAAAGTGGACCGTCGTTGATCATCGGCCGATTTCGGGGGATCGTCCGCTTCGACACGGAGACCTCGCTCGATGCGATTATCGATCGGGTTCGTTTCACACTCGAGTAACCTCGCCTTCCATTGGACCACGTGCACTCGATTCGGCCCCTATGCTAATCCAAGCCAGCCCCCGTTCACGATCTGTTCGAATCGACGTTTGGAAAGATCGAGAGGAGCGTGGTGAGGCGAGCAGGAGGAATCGGTTCGTCGTGCTCTTGGCATCTCTCGTCCTGACGGTGAGAAGCTGCGAGAGAAAGCGGTGGTGATCGAGGAAGGGGGTTGTTTTTGTTGACAAGGAATCGTGCGGTGATAGAATTGAGTCATCCATTCTGTCGCGGTTCTTTCCTTGGATTTTCTATGCGGTTACCGCGGTCACATCCTTCGTGACCCTTCAGCCACTAGAGGTGTCGAAACTCTTCAGTCTCTTCCTCCCTGGTGCTTGTCGAATTCTGTTCCACCGAGAAATCCGGTGACGATCGTTTTTTCCGCGGTAAAGAGTGATTGTAAGCCCCGTGTACGCGCAAGTGCGTTTCCACCGAGGAGCCATCGACGTTAAATAAAAGTCAGGGAGAGAAGGAGGGATTGCGCTTTGTACGAAACAAAGAGAACGTAACGGCGCTCTCATTTTCTTCGACATCGGGAATGAAGTGGCTGCGTTTTAATTATTATCATTGTTATTATCATTGTATTCCACGGTCAAGTAACGAGCGCCGAAACAAAGAACGGTAATCGCACGGAGAACCGTAATGATAATGGTGCTTTGATAGGCGTAGCGAGTCGAGTGCCTCCGATGCTCCGTATCCACTCGTTCTTCTTTCCTGCCCCTCCTTCCATTCCTCCTTTTCGTTTCCTTTCTATCCCTCTTACTCTCGTCCCTTCCTCCTTCCACCTTCGTCCCACGCACCACATCCATTCTACTTCTCATTATAATTATCCTGGGCATCGGTGGTTCTGGAATTACGTAGTGAAATTATCCTTGGGTCTTTTACCGTGTAGCCGAGGCGAGGTGGCACATGAATAAAACTACTTCGTCCGATATGTGGGTTCCCCACTTCATACGCCAAGGATTCGAATAATGCGCGCCACGGATCTACGCCTCGATAGTCGTTCGACCGGTCGAAATATCGAGATTGAAAATTCGATGTTTAGAGCACGAGATCCAGCAGATCGTAGATGCGTTCTTGGTACCTTGATTAACGTTACGAGATCCACGTAGGCGGAGGAAAGTGAGAAAGCACGCGTGCGATACCGTAATAGAGTATAAATATGGATGAATTAAATTGTGCGCTGGACTGGTCTCTAAATATATCTTCTACAAGTAAAAAAAACTCGCCTTTCAAAACTGTCAAATGGACATCGTGGAAAGATTTGATTCCTCGACATGGTCGGTGAAATATAATTTTTCTACGTACGCGCCAATGTTCTCTGGCGCGGAAAAGATGTAGAGCGAAATTGTCGAAAATTCGCGTACTACCATCCAAGCCTACGATTACTGCCTCCTTGTTCGTCTGGACAATTGTTAGCCGGCAGATTCAGCAATGCCCTTCGCGACCCAGCAATTTTCCAGTTCAGACTCCGCAACTGCCTCCGCCCTCGATAAACTCTCTAGCTTGGAGGAAGCGTGCTGCTATATCAACAAGACGTCGACAAACGACGGGACATCCGTCTCGAAATCACGTGCACTAGATTCGCCGACAGGATGCCCTATCCGCCCCATCCTCAAGTGTCCTGACGGAGTCGACGAACCACCGTACAACGAGACAACGAGGCAACCGAAGTAAGCAAAAAGCAAAATCGGTGCCCATGGACCGAAACTCCTTCACGATCCGTCATTACGATCCGGCGTGGGTGAATTATTGGGTCCGATGGAAGCCACATCGATAAATAAACAAGACTACACCGCGAATGAAACTATCGACGTGGATCGATGCCTCCGACCAATAACAGCTCACCTAACCAACGAGAAGCGCATCGAGTACTCTGGTCCATCCAACGAGATATACTCCACCCGAGGACAAACTCAATTTCCCAAATCACATCTCGGGCGTCGATATCTCAGAACGGATATCTCTAACGCGACAATCGAAAGCTTTCTCCGAACAATCGACCGTGATCAGAGCGACGCGCCACGCGACTCCGCGATCATCTCCGAAGAGAAACCTCCTGTGATCTGGCACTCGCGTCGAAAATCCATCGGCACGAATATCTGCGCGAGCGTAACCCAAATAAAAAAAAGAAAAACGGGGAAAAGAGAGGAGGTACAGCCGCGACCGCGAGGACGGAAGAAACTGTCTTTACTGCACGCCCTCGTCCGTCATTACCTATCCCACCCCTCTAGGCGTTTCCAAGCTCTCGACGGGGAATCCGCGTAGCGCGCTCCACCTTCGAGCGCATTTCGTCGCGTCCTTCTGTCCGCTCGTGTGCGTCTCGTTCGAACGAGCGCCTTGATAAAGACTCGCTCCGCCGTGGCACCGTAGCCACAAGCTTTCGAGCACCCCCTAAGCAACCACGTAAGTACATAGAGACCTTACACGTGCAAGCTCGTCCACATAGTACCGAGAACCGTGGACGATTTGGATCATAGTAGGTGGCAGGCGCACACATATTGCCCAGCTCCCGTGGCCCGAGCTCATTTTTCACGGACTGTCGATCTACACGGCAACTGAAGCGTGCACGGCGTGTCGGTCTCGTGGCCGACGTGGGACTCCACTGGCGAGGAATCAGGAGCGGATCGGTTAGTTCTCTGTCGTACGTTGCGCCGGTCGTCCGTTCCAATAGTCCGTACCCATCGTGATCCACGTTCCAACCACGACATCGATCGTATTCCGTTTACGGATTTTCCATCGACGATTTGCAGGCATGATCGTCGAGCCCTAGAGGGATTACTCCGTGAAGGATTATGGCGTGACGAGCGTCCTTCTTCGCGAGGAAGAGCTTTTCCAATTTCCGTGGTACCCTTCGAATGACACCAGGCACGAAGGACATGAGAGACCACGGGGCCTGGCCCATTGGTTCGACAGAATCGAGAAGCTGTTGGAGAGCGTAGCATATTTCGACGATGCGTTGAGACACTCTTCGAGGATCGTCCTGTAGGAGCGACCGAATACGTCGTCGTCCTTTCTTCATGCTGCTGAAGAAAGATGAGGCTGAGAGTGCATCTAGTCGCGATCCTTCTGATCTTCGGGTGCGCGAGCTGCGCCCTGAAGAGCTGCGTCGGCTCGATCAGCAGGGACCAAAGCGCGAGAGGATTTGGGAGGAAGAGCGTGAGGACCGGACAGACCAAGATTACGTCGCAGACCGCGGTTCTCATTCATGGTAGCAGTCGTGGAAGCAACGATGACCTTGGAAGTTCGCAGGACGTTGCTAATACCGCGGTAGAGGACTCGAGGAAGAGCGTGGTCGAGGCACGAGGTAATCTCTTTCGTTTAATATCACGTCGAGCGTGTGCTTTGTCGCGATGATTTGCCGATCTCGTGTCGAGAGCTTGCGAACCGAGGGTGCGATGCACCGTTACGCAATGCACTCGTTTCGCGAAAGTATCGGTTGTTCCATTGAACCATATTGCTCCGGCAATTTCTGCCTCACGTGCGCGCCCGTACCTGGATACCGTTAACATTTGCCAATAATTGTGATGCACTTTAATGCCCACTGTCGACACACATTCCGCTTTTAACGTCGCTCGAGAGGAATCGGTGCAAAACGGCATTACGTGAAATCGAATGGGGGAGCCTCGATGGCCTGTTTTAAGTAGGCGTCGGTAGTAGGGCGTGAGCTTGTCGATTCATTTCTATTATCTGTTACTCTTCTTCTTTTTCCTCTTCTTCCTCACGATTTCTTTCGAAGGTCTCTCGAGAAAGAGGAGGGACAGAAGAATGGACCGGACGATGCTGGCACTGGTAATGGCCTACAAGATGAAGTTCATAGCCCTCATACCAACCCTGATGGGTGGCATGATCCTTCTCACTTCCACCACGCTGCTCGCCGGCTTCTTCTTCTCCCTCTTCGCTGCAGTCCTCGGCCTCAAGACCCATTGACGACAGGATCCAACATGGAATCCGTGACGTGAAACGTTCATTCGTCCAATGGAATGTTTCGAGAATGACCAAGAGGAGCGTGCGATATCACCGATTCGCGATTTTACGATTAAAAAACTTCAACTCGAACTTTAAGTCATTTCTTCTCCAACCGTGTGAAACCTTGCGCGAGGAGGACGAGTTTATTGTTTTAATTAAAGATTAAAATTAGAAAGGAGAGATCGCGAGATTGGGCTCAGCACGATTACTTAGCTCTTAGGTTTATCATGCCAAACGTGTAAAATAGTTTATAATTGTAATAAAGCGTTGTTATTCCTTTATAAGATAGGACCATTGCCTACTCGAGCGTGGATCAAATAGGAGTGAATTAATAATTCTGATCGTACCGCGGTACGTTCTTAATGTAATACGGAGTCTCGCTTGCAGAAAGTAAGAAGGACACATAGTTATGTATAATCACACTGTATTTATTAATGTTATCTATAAATAATATGTTTAGATATAAATAATCATATTTCGATAATATGTTACAATCTTACGACGAGTTTATATTCGGAGAAACGAGTGGGAATTTCGGCTAATTATTAACCCCCTCTAGCTTCCGGTGGTTATTGCTGACGTTTCCTTGCCTACGCAGGATCGACAGGACTAAAAGAGACAAACGGAGAAGCTCAGGTCCGATCCCGTTACGAGCTCGCGTGCATGAAATCTACTCGTCACTATTATTTCATCGGGTCGTTTCCTCGGTGGACTACGAACGAGAAGCGAACGTCTCGCAGATGTCGTTAATGTCTTCCTTTCAACCTTTTCTTTAATGTCCGGGGTTGGGTTTACCGTTAACGACCACGTTGCCGTTGTTACGCGTGATTTGCAACAAAAAAGGAACCTACCGTTTACGCAGAATACCGGTAGACACGGAGATTCCTCGAATACCAGGGTGCAATGTAATTATGCTATTTTAAGCGAGGAGTCAATGGACACGGTAGACAGACGATTATCAGTATATACATTTGTATAAATTCCAGGAGTCCAGATACAAGGTAAAATGTTCATTATGCCGAATTACAGGTGAATACGATGGTGAAAAAAAAGGTTCATCTGCCAGAAATCAGAAGTAACTTTCGTGAGAGTAAAAATGACTGCAACGAGCGACGGCTCCGCGTGAAGCTTCTCACCGCGATCAGGCTGAACCTGAGCTACTGCAAATCTTACTCGTAAGCGTTTAGTTTAATAATTATAACTGTTGGTGCGCATTGTACGCCAACTTCTGAGCGTAGTCTCGATCGAACTGCGGGAGGGCGGCTGCTACAGCGTCCACAGGACCCTTCAGACTTCTGTCCCATCCACCGCCACTGGACTGCCATCCACTGTGATGATCGTGGCTCTGCTTCTGGCTGAGAAGCTTCTTCAATCCAATTATCAACGACAGGACCAACGCGATCTTGCTGATAATGAGTGCTTTACCAGCCAACAAGAACAGGACACCCATGGCGATAGGTATCAAAGCGGCCATTTTCATGGCCATGCCCATCATCATCATCCCCATCATCTTCTTCATCTTGCCACGGCCTTCCTCCATGCCACGCTTCAGCTCCGACGAGCTGGTCTTGGGTAGACGAATCTGAACGTTGAAGCTGTTCAGCAAGGAGGCCACGCGATCGAAGAGAATATCGTTGAGAAGGTCGTCCCTGCTGGCGCCACTGGTACGTCCAAGGGTGGTCTCCAGGTCGGAGACCATCGCTTTGGGCTCCTCCTCGCCAGTGGACGGAGCCTTGACCAGCTCCAAGTTCTCAGCAATCGGCAAGGTATCGATGCGTCCGATCCTTTCAAAAAAGGCGATGGCCTTCTTCTTCAGGCACGGTGACACGGCTACATTGCGGCTCTGACAATCCTCGTAGAGTCGGTACAAAGCACGATAACCACGTTCGAGAAATCCACCCTCGTCGTTGGTCGTCGGCGTGGCAAGGGCCGTGACACTCAACAGGACCAAAACTAGGGATAGCGCGCACTTGGAGCGATGCATCTTCCTTCTTATCTCGATGCTTCGAATTGGATACCGAAGGATCCGACGATTATTCGTCGAGGAGGAGCGAAACTCGCGGGAGACACCACCCTACGGAAGCAGATAACTCACTTCGGTACCCACGTTGCGCGCGGTTTCTCAGTCCGCGAATTAAAGGCGCGACTCACGGATAATCCTCGACTAGAGAGAACTGGCGTCAGGACGAAGACTTCGGGCCGATATATACCGGCTGGATGCCGTCGTTGGTGCCATCCTTCTCAAAAGGGGATGAGGTAGCTCCCACGTATAACATTCGTGCGCGAATCCCAGCACGTGACGACGTGCCCTCGTGTCTATGTGCTCGCGTGTAACAAACCTCGACACTCTCGCGGTGCCATCCACCATCCTCTTCGCTCTCTTTACCCGCCCCAATCTGCCTCTCCTCGTTCTTCGTCTCCTCTTCCTTCTCCACCGCTCCCCTACCCATCGTCGTTCCTGCCTGCCTTCCATTTCCGCGCTAAGCACCGTCCACCACCACCATCACCACGATCACCACCACCACCACCATCGTCAGCACCATCAACAGTGGCGGGATAACTCGAGCCGCGAGATTCTCATGATGTGGTACGAATGAGCATGTGACCCCTTCTGACACAGAGACCCACTGAAGCCACGAGATCGCGGCATCGACAAACATCCATGCGACACGTTCATTAAATTTCGCTGGTGCATCTCGGCTAGAGGTAGGCAGGTAGGTTGCCTCGGTAGGCATCCACCACTACCAGTAAGACAATTTCGTTGTAAGGGTAGACGAAGAAGTGAGAGAGAGAGAGGTAGTCACGGGTAGACCAATCGAGAGGTACGTATTTAGCGAATGAGGAGCGAGGGTAGGGAGATCCAGGGAGAAGGATGGTGTGGAAGAGGAAGGAGAAGAAGAAGAGGCAGGGAGATCGGGCCACCGGATCCTATTGGTACGTGCGCTGACACCGTGACCCACCTGACCCTTAGAGTTCCTACTAGAGATGCCTGCAAACTAGTTTGAGAGCGCGGACGAATCGTGTCCTTCCATACCCCCGAAGAGGTCCTCCTCGTGAAACGTGGGGGTGACAGACGGCAGGGAACATCCACGATCTACTTTCCTTTCGAGCGATTCGCGAGGGTTTTCAACGTTTCGACGATCGACGAGTTCGAGTGGCGCGCGTGAAATTGCTTCCACGGCGTTCGTGGACTTTTTGGCCAAGGTATGCAAATTCCAGGGGATCGATTTAATCGGCAGGCACGTTGATGATTAGCGTGACAGGGGAATTAACCTCGTTAATAGTCCGGAGATTCTCGATAATATTAAATTCACCCTCCTCGGTCGATCGCGATCACGCGAGCGGCTTTAATTATACGCTTTTGTTCCAACAGCCATAACGTAGCAATTGCCGTGACTACCGATTTCATGCCTTTCAGGCATCCAATCCCCTCCCGCGTGCCACGCGCTCCAAAGTTCGCGGCTTAGGGGATACCATTAACTCTCACTATCTCGTCCGGTTGGCGTAATTTTGAGCCGGCCCTGGAAACTGTAACATCCTGATTTACATGAAACTCGTGGCATTAGGTACGCGCATCCTACTAATTTTAACTACCGCCCCGCGCCTCGATATTACCGGCTAATGAATATTCCTTTCTCGTAAACTTTCGGCGAACGAATCTCAAAGCGGTGGCCCCAATTCGAATATTTTCACGGACTAGATTTCGTTCGAGATTGGAAATGATATTCAAAAGGCGAAAGACCCAGATGCATTTCTAGATTAGGCATCATCCTAGTTTCATCCGGACTCTTCTCCGATCTTAACCCTTATATTCACAAAGTATCAATTTTGACGTCAATCGTATTAAAGACCATTACGAACGACCTGCCTTTTTTTATTCTCAAATAGAAATTCGTGCGATTTGAGGATTGAAAGAGAAGCGAACCTGTCGTGAAAATTTCGAGAAAATTCAAAAGGAGCACGCGTGCATCCTGGACCAATACGGGCACGTGTGGCAGGTGTTTTTGGACGGCACGACGCGCGTGGATGCGTCTGGTGTGCCACGGTACGTTTCCGAGCAGGCAGCCTGCGCTCCGGCGCCTGACACGCTCGATCGAGGTTAGCGCATCTCTAATGCGACAACAGGCATAGGATGCATCCTTAGCCTCCATGTTGTGTTACCTAGATTCGCGATTATCCCATAGTCGGTGCCGCGCGGCATGCGCCACTAGGGCTCCCCTGGCTGCATTAACCGTGCCCGTGCCACATTCTGGGCACACTGGCACTTTTGTATCTTCTCACGAGGCGTGCTGCTGCTTGCGGAGGGAAGAGTTTCACGATGCGAATAATACAAGAGGACGAGGCTCGAAGAAGGGAGATGGCACCCTTCGCCTTGAGCGCCCACGACGGGTGACCTTAACGCGGCCGTCACGATCGGCTCGGTGTCCCAGTTGTCCTCCGTGCTGAAGCGTGAATGAAGATGAGGTCAGTAGACTGTGCGCCCCGGCCGAAAGGAAAATCAGGTACGAAAGACACGACCCGAATTTCAAATCTGCGGTTCGCCATCTTCAGGAAGTTCGCGACGATGAGTAGGTTTGTTCTTTTCTTTTTTGGGCGATTTTATCGCAAACTCTCGCGCCACCGGGGTTAACGACTGTCGGAAACTTCCGTGGTGAATGAAGGATTGGCCTTTGTGAAGCCCGGGGAAGTGGAATCGTTACGCAATCGGTTGTACCGCGACAAGGCGAAGCGCGACATTGGCCACTCGGTCGGACTAATGAAGAAAAGTGAGGCAATGGGTTAAAGCGCTGCGGAAGAGGGAACGATGATCTCTCAGGAGATATGGAAGATAAGAGGCGGACGTTTCCCTCCGCTTCGTCGCGCCATTAGATTCAGGTCACCGATTCGCAACAGGTGGTCGTCCGAGCGCGGAGATTCGAGCGCGCTTCAAAAGATTTCTGACCCCGCGTTTCGTGCCGATCCACAATCGTCGTGCAACCAGTGCGTTTCGATTTTACGAGAGATGCCGATAAATATAACGCGAGGTTTCTTCGGCCTTACCATTCGCCGAAGGACGAAGACGGTTTTAATAATGGATCGTAAATCCGAAATGGGTACGTAGAGAGTACAACACGTGCGCCGACACGTATGCAACATTGATTTTATGATTCAAGATTGTGAGTAAATCAGAGACCACCGTGCCTAATTGGGAGATAGTCGAAGGCTTTGTACCGAGGAACGAATAATTAATTACGAGACCAACAAAATTGTTGGGTGTTTTATTCTTCGCTACGTAAGCGTAGAGAGAATCGAACGAGAACAATCGCTGTCGCGTAAAATCTATGAATTTTCTACGTAGTAATAAATATGATCTGTTCTTTTTGTTTTTTTTACTGAGCTTTCTTCTCACTTAATGATCACTGGAACGTGACGTGTAAGCCTGTGCTCGTGTTAATTTCTCGAACGAGAGATACACGAGCGAGATAGGACAGTAATTAACGTCGATTCCCTGAGTCATAAATCTGCGCTGGTACGTAGGAGAGAGGAGGGAGAAGGAACATCTCGGTGGATAAATCGTGGGTGAATGCCGATGCAGCGCAGAATCCGAGCTTGAAATAGGAGAAGGAAGAGTGGGAGCAGAGAGAAAAGGAGACCTTATAGCATGAGGTCGAGGTGAAGGTTGCATACTAATGCACGAGGACTGTTGCATTCTTACGAAAGTGGTAACGATACCCACCGCAGGCACTCGAGCTACGAACTCGATAGAATGTGTTATCCCCGAAGGATGAATAGAGGATGTTCGATCGGCCCAGTGGCACACAAAGCTCTCGCGTCGCAGATAAAAATTCTCTTTGCTTTTTTAGTCCTTATTCTCCACTTTCTGTTCGCATAAGGGTCGTGGGAGGTGCATCAACGGTGAAAACGCAAACGACCGTAAGTCTCCGCAGTACCATTCGACCGGTAGGCGCATCATCGCCTTCCTCTCGTTCCCTGTCGACGAGCATTTGACGATCGTCTCTGCCGATTGATTCTTCATGCTCGAAAAGTCCCAGAGATACCTTCGTCATCGTTCGAGTCTCGTAAGCGCAGGTGCAGACTGGTTTTCGACTCTCTGCTAGCTCAATGTATCAATGAAATCTTGAGATCTACTGAGAATCTTTGCAACTTATTCACAATCTCGAAATATGCTTTGCACATATTCGTCGGTGTGCAGGTTACAGTGAGATAAAAAAATATATTTACCTGACTTTAACCAGCGTACATACACGGAAAAAAAATGTTCTTGTATCAATAACATCGGTGTGATTGGAATAAATCTTATTGATTCAAAAAAAATGATATTGAAACATAAACGCCATATTCTTGTTTTAATAATCGAGGCTTTCCATTCAATAGCATGATCATATTATTGATCCTTAATGGTGTGAATTTTATATGCAATCTCTTCGAACGAATAAATTATTATTTTGATAGCATATGTAATTAAAATGTGTAATGTAATGTAATTGAAATAATTTAGTCTGTACAGCTATTTGTTCTATTAATTCAATTGCATGAAATAATTAACACAATTATACGATACGGTCAATTTTATTAGGATTGATTCAAATGCGCATTCTTATTCATTAAAACATATTAGTCGTTGTAATAATTGAATTTTGTATATTATGTACGGATTAAATTTTTTACATTATTGTACACTGAAAATAAAATAAAACTGAATAAAAAAAAATGTAATTGATTCAATTACATGTCGACCTCACGGGCGACTACTAATATATACAATTAATTTAATAATATTTGTAATTGATTTGAATAGTAATATATTTAATTGCGAGAATAATATATCATCTTTGAACGAATTGCACAAAACGTTGAATTGATACATATCGAATTGTAATGCAATTGCTATGAATGATTGAAATAATATCGTATAGTATTCTTTCAATGCTAATCTCTATTGGATGAGAACGTCCGTACGGTTACATCCAATAGAAATTACAAATATTATTAAATTGATTGTATATATTAGTGGTCGCCCGTGATGTCGACATGTAATTGAATCAATTACATTTTTTTTTATTCAATTTTATTTTATTTTCAGTGTACATAAAATATATTTTGGATACTACGAGACAGAGAAGTCTCGAAAGGTACCACCTTTCTCTGTCTAACTTCATACCAGAAATTAAAGTCAGCATCCAGTCCATATATGTAAGGTCTATGGTGATTAGTTTTCTCGACCAATTACCACAATTGCTTCATCCACCCCGTTAATCCATCCACCACTCGCTCAAGGTCCTTCTTTCGTGGAACTCGTAGGCCCATCGAGGAATCGCGACGATCTACTACACCGTTATCGTTTAATACCGTCGGACACGCAGGCTCCACGTAAACGCATGCGCGTTTTTCCGCGGCCGCGACTCGTGGCCAGTCGGCAAACGCAACGGAAGTAATGCGCAAGCGGGGGAATAATTTTACGCGCATGATGCACCACACCATGGGTGGATTCACGCTCTGTATGTCGTAACGCTGCACTGCTACGCCATTACAACTAATTACAGTCGACCCTATAAAAATGACCAACTCCAATCCGTTGCCAGTCCCGGTCGAACATGCTTCGACGACTCTTCGTCATTTGGTTTCTCACGTTGCTCGGCCTCGTTGCCGTTTGCGCGGGCGAGTCGGCGAGCGCGAGTAGAAACGGAACGGTTGCCGAAGCAGCGACAGCCTGCAAGGAGGGCAGAAACGACAGGTCCATGTGCCAAAACGTTCTTCATCCCCTTAAGAATTCCACCAGTGGCGTACCACGAGTGTCGAGGACATCGAGGATTCTCCAGGAAGGATCCTTGCTCGACGATGACGGTGTAGAGGACGGTGAGAGAGGATCTGTAAAATGAAGACGTGACGTGCGTGGAGATTAACACGTTGACTGCTGTAGTCAGTGATCGACACACCATTTGGCCGTAGAGCCGTTGGGGTCATCCGCCGGTGACCTTGAATAAAATCATTAAAAAGAGGATTGTACTGACCGCAATTTACCGCAATTTAAATGATCATATGTAAACGAAATAAAAATCAATAAAAAAGTACGAAGTTCGGTGCCACGAGCAATCCATGGAAAATCGGCGTGTCAATTAACGTGTTTAAGATTAGCTTTGTCGGATATGTGGTGAAGGATTGTGACGATGCCTTCGAGACTTGTTAATAACGAGATTCTCTTTCTCTTTCTTCTTTCCAGTTTCCTCGAGGAAGAAGAAGGGCAAAGGTTACGGGAGAATATTAGTATACGTGCTAGGTGCCACGAAAGCGACGATGCTGTACATCATGATACACGCGGTTGCCGCCGTGGCGGGAAAAGCACTTGTGGTTGCCAAGGTTGCTTTAGCGATAGCCACGGCGGTCGCTTTGAAAAAAGCATTTGGTGAGTAAATTGACACGTGAACGTGTTAAAAAGTAGCTATAAGATCTTCACCGCCTGGAGTCATAATCCGTGAATATTCGTGTACGAAAGAATTGTCCAGAGGTGAAAGATGATCTTCTAGAGAGAAAAATTACACGACTTATTACTATAATGAGAGAAAGAGAGGGAGAGAAAAAGTGTCGAATGGCAATTAATTTATCCATTTGAAAAATGGACGTGTGCATTAATAATTTTTCGTTCATTTCAGATAGCAACGGCAAGACATCTTACGAAATAATAAAGCATCCGCACCACAGTTATGTGCAGACTCACAGTACAAGCGTGGATTACGACCACCACGACGGTTATGACGAAGGCGGTTATGGTGGTCACCGCAAAAAGCGCAGAGTACATCGATAGTCTTAGAGCTGATTATTCCGTACCTATCGGAACCGGCCAGGAGAGGGAAGTTTCTCCGTACCTGTTTATGGACAAATCGAAGTGGCACAATCGCGGAATAATGCGTTACATAAATTACGATCTTGTCGATCACGTCGAGGCTGTCGTATTTTACGACATAATAAAAAATTACTCGCACACGTCCTCTTAATGTCAATTTAGAGACAGTGGTGTATAATTCAACACGCTCTCCTTACTCTCCCGCAATAATATCCCACATATCGATAGGTCACGATTTTTCTTCACCTGAGAATTCAAGTAGCTTTAGCTCAAGTTCACGGAAATTCTCATTTAACGGCAGCAGACCGTTACGTAACGTTGCAGAATAATTTTTTAATTTAAATGAAAAAAGTGGTTTTTAGAAGCTGGAATGTAGGAACGATACTTAAGGATAAGTATATGTACACGTGTATTCGTATATACAGGATATGGAATAATAATATTTCTGCACGAAGATAAGGACACACGCGGTTAAAGATTCATCGCTTCGCATTTTAATAAGAATAAAGAAATAATTAAATAAATACAGTTACGCGTCGGCGAGTAGAGGAGGAACCACTCCGATTCAGTAGGTAAACGTAACGCGCTTCTAGAAGCGTTTCTATCCTACTTAATCGATTGCGCATGACAATATTCATAACGATGCTCTTTCGTAATAGATTTAACCTGAATGCCAAGGAGAACGGTCACGTAAGAAGGCAACGAGGGATTGCTTCGCGAAATCGTTGTGGTCGGCTGTGCTGTTATACAGTAGGTAGATCTCGTGACGCAAATGATCATTCGTGCATCGTGGCACCTTACTCGTGAAACGATCCATCCATCGTGGTAGGATAAATTATACACACGGATTGAGATTCATATGAGTTAATGTGCTCATGTTTTTTTTTTTTTTATCAATTACAACGAGATTATGGTAAATAAATTAGTGTGTTGGGGGGTCACGAGCGGCAGGTACTGGCTGACGGGTCGATTGCTTTTTCAGGTCGGTGGTACAGCTTCTATTGCTCTCTGCCAACCACCCCCGCTGTAACCGCCCCCGTAACCACCGTGATGCTCCGATGCGGTCGCGTAGATCACCTCGTGGCTACCACCTCCACTCGATACCAGCTTTTTCAGGCCAATTATCGCGCTCATCACGAGGGCTATCTTCGCCGTGAGCAGGGCCGTGCCGGCGAGAAAAGCGATCTTTCCGTAAGCCAGCTGGGCCATCATTCCTGGAAGAAGAACGATACTTGTAAGCAATATTTTTTTTACGGTTGAAGATAGATCAGTAGATCAGTCTCCAATAACACGATTACTTAGGATTCACGGAAAAGTAAGTTTGTATCGGAAAATTCTTGAAATTCGACTACCGTGTTACTCGAGAGGTGACATTAGTCTTTACTTACCGGCTATTGCGAGTCCAGCCAGGGCCATTCCTCCGTAGCGGCTCTTCTTCTTTCGGCCTGTGATAAGAAATAATATTACTTCGAAATTTAAAAAATTTTATGGCTTTGTTTAAAAAAAATGTGCAATTATCGTAGAGCTTGGGCCGACTATCCAATACGTTAGCCTCATTTCTTAAGACGAAAATTGTATAGAAAATAGAGAGAAAAGGTATTCTTTAAATATTTCAAGTCACACTGTTACTACTAAAATCTCCCCAAAAAATGCGAAAATTTTCTCCTTGCTCGTATCGAATATTTGAGAGAAAATCGTGAGAAAAAGGACTACGGCGTACCTTCGAAAGTGTCTCCGGGAATGGTCAACTTGATGCTCCTGGACGACAGGTACTCGTGGAACTTCGTATCCAGTTGATCGTCGAGGTTCTTCTCGGTGCCATTCTCCGCAGTAATCGGCCCACCGTTGCTCCTCGGCTGATTGTGAGAGGACGACGAAGGATCCTTGCCAATCGAGATGAAATCATTGATGACGTAAACCGCATCGTCATTGATCGCGGTATCGAGAATCTCGAGGGCTCGCTTCTTGAGACAATCGAAGGTGTTCTTCTCGTTGGTGCACCTCTCGAAGATACTTCCGGATCCTTCGTTACTCTTTCTAGCCGACAATGCCGAGATGATCGCCGCGTTCGCCAGAAGTAGGAAGAGAGTCGTGGCGTGTCGTGGCCTCTTCATCGTCCAGCTTGGGTATCACCCGCGAGCACTGGCTTCCGACTGCTTTTAAGACTCCTCCTATTCTACCTGGCCTAACCTCTTCCAACTCAATTCCCGCTTCACCGTACTATTCGTTCCGCTCTATTCCGTTTTATTGCCGCGCGCGCGCGCGCGATTCACCACCGCCTACTCTGTGTATCGGTAAATCCTTCCGCGGCTACTCTACGAGCGTCGAACCAATCGCAAACAATCTGCCAGCGAGGGCAAACAAACCGACTCTTATATATAATCGCGGAAACTGGGCGTACCGGGCGTACCACCGAGCTACTCTACCTCCTACCCTGATCCCTAAACGTTACATTTCTACGATACGCACTCGCGCCTGATACACGCGCTGTTTAACGCTACCCAGGCCGCAGCCACGGGGGAGGAGAGCTACTTGAACCAAAACAATGTCGTACAGCCCCGTAAATAAGTATCCTTCTGACCCGTTTGTTAAACGAGCCTTAAACCAGAGAGCGCGGGAGCACGCGCGGCAGAGCTCGGGTTAAACATCGCTCGCAAGGACCCTCGGTCAAGTTCGAGGTAAACCATTTCGAGCGCCGACGTAAATGTGCGAAACGTGTACCACTTTAAGATCCTTCGTTACGAGCACGCAGGTGGCAGCGTGATATTCGGACGCGCGAGTCGTGCGATAGTTTCGACCGATTTCGATTTACAGGTTAGTTGTTATTTCCTTTTCTTTATCGGAACGTTCTCATTACGCGTCGTGAAAATGTTAAGTTAATTTTACTGGGTTAGAATTTTCACTCCGTAAATTTCTCTGCTATAGACACTTCTTCAAGCGGAGGAACTTGTTGAATCGTAAACGAAACTTCTTAGCTCGGCAATTAAATTCACGACCTTCGGCGTTCTAGTTATTCAACGAAGATTGACATCTGCGTTCGAACGCTACAATTTAGCGAGAAGCGGGTTAGGCATCGTACTTCATTTTATATTTCAATGAGGTTTCCACGAAGGTGAGCCCGATTCGGCGTTTACCTCGATCCTCGGACGTTGAACTTGCACTTCCATTTTCTAGACAGAAGCGCGAGCGAAATATAATAAATCGGTCTGAAGTCCAAGAACTAGTTTAATTCAGAGTCTAAGAATTCTCGGTGAGCCCACGGCTAATTACACCTCGCGCTACATTCAGAAAAGCGACTCGGGCCAATTACAAGCGTATCATTTTACGATTAAGGCTCTTTATTAACAGCCTACAAAGTTCCGTACTCGCGGTTTCCATTAAGCGACAGTATCGCCGGCGCGCGTCCTTTTCAGCTTCGACCGCTCCACGAAAAATTACGGGTGTAGATACTAATTCTAAGACACGAATAGCATTGTTACCACGACGATACATCCAGTTCGGGTACGAACGATATCTTTACCGTTTGTTCGCCCACAATGTAATCGTTAAAGGCGTAAATGAGCTATACCGCAATTACGCACCGTTAACGTAACATCGCGCGAGCAACCTCTTTTGAGAGACGCGTCCGGGCTTTAATTAAAAAGAATCGTAGATGGGCAGGGGTAGAGGAGAAGCGGCGGAAACGGAAGACTCCTCGTAGTACGAGTAAGCCTCGAACTTTTACCGGTGACTGTCTCGTCCGTTTGGTGGTCTTTGGTCTCGTGGCACGCATTCGCCACGGCTCTTACTACACATTTGACATAAGAACTTACGGGAGCGCGCGGTCGTGTGGGTCGCCGCGATGCGTGTAATCGCAGAGCCGTGAAACTAGTGGCCCCGTCGTACTTCCTTTATACGCAAAAGCATTTCCTGGACGTAATCCGCCTTCGTTCCTCTTCGACTCGGCGAGGGATGAAGGATGGAGAATTGAGAGAGACACGAGAAAATCAAGAAAGAGAGAGAAAGAGAAAAGGATGGGAGGATAAAGGCAGGGGTTACGGGTACAGTTAATCGACCGAGTGAGAGGAGGACCTCGCGATAATGGAGTGAGACTAATGATCGAGCCCAAGTGAAAACGTCTAAATCTCGATGACGTTCTTCTCCGTGCGATGAATAGGTGCGCGAAATCGACAGTGAATCGGTAATCAGGATCGTTGATCGTTAAACGAGATGAGGACGATGGCACCGCGGCTTGCGATCGTAACCGCACTGTCTCGGCAAGAGTGATACAATGACGCTCGCTCTCTCGCGGTGGAAAACGAAAGAGGAGGGGTCTTGATTGCAAACAAAAGGCGTCGCGCGGTAATACATTCAGGGGGAGAAAAGCTAATTTTAGAAAAGAAGAGAAGCACTTAAATTTTGGAAAAAACATTGAATTTCAAATGACGATAACTTCTAATCACCTCGAAACAGTTTGGAGCCTTCAAATACCGCGATATTAGTGAAAATCGGATTTTTTATTCTTTGCTATTAGGCGTTGATAAAAATTCTATATTGAATATCTCTGCAACTAAAACGGCTAGCGAGATCTTTCAAGAAGCATTTTGAAGTTTGAGTTTTTTCTTTAAAATTCTTTGTGCAGGGTTCCGATATGACGATTTTTTGCCAAGATGGTATTCGCATTAGAAGAAAAAGGCTCCCTTTTTCAAGCTTTCTCCACATTTTGGAAACACATTTCTAGCTTCATTATTTACGGAGTTATCGTCATTTGAAATTCAGTGATTTTTTTCTCCGAGTGTATATTCGTCGAGTTTAAGCGAGTAATGAATAACGAGAGGATTATGAAAATTTCAACAACACCAGCCGTTCCTGGTGAGACCGATTTAATTTCAATTATGCGGGTACACATCGTAGAACAGTGGGTTTTTATTTCACTAAATCTACAGCGATTACCGCGAATATCATTTCACGGTATGATTCTTAAATAGATGAATGTTTGACGTCGATGGAAGGTGTTGAGGAAGACTAATTGATTCGTGTAATCAATTTAAATAGTGTTCTGCGGA
This sequence comes from Tiphia femorata, assembly GCA_944319695.1. NCBI lineage: Eukaryota > Metazoa > Arthropoda > Insecta > Hymenoptera > Tiphiidae > Tiphia > Tiphia femorata. The sequence continues at coordinate 9,986,149 of OX090899.1, forward strand.
TGAGAAAAGATCTACAAGTAAATCACAAACTATACAATTATTATCTGCCAATTATGTCATGCTCCATCATTTTTTGACCACGCAAAATTCTTTCCTTTTCTCGAAGTCTGTCCCTCGTCAGCTTCGTACACATCAACGACTTCTCTGATTACGTGCTGGCCGTAAGGACCGAATCCGGCGGCTTGAAATCTATAAGGCCTCAAGGGATGCTGCTCGTAATATCCGACGCTTGGAGAGGGCACGTCGTATGCATTTCCTGCTGCTCCAAGGCCATTTAGACTGTTCAATCCACCGAACCCACCGAATCCATGTATGGGAGGGGTTGGATGGCCACCGGGTCCAGAGGTCATGGAATTCCAACCCAACAGTCCACTGATCAGCAAGGCTAATTTGGTGAGGAGCAAAGCTTTTTTGGTAACCACCAGAACCACTCCAAACATCAGTGGAATAAGAGAGGCAAGGTTGAACTTGAATCCCAGCAGGAAGGGTAGCAACAGGTGCCGTGCCAATTGTCTACCTGAGGAGGAAGAGAAAAAGAACTGGTTCTTGCAAGCGTCTCGACGCACCGATGGCCTTGACCGTGCTGCCTACTGTAGGACGTTCTTCAAACCTGTTCGACTCGACTTCCTCGATCGAGACACGAACCTTCCTCGAAAGGAGAGCTGGTTCGTTTCCAAGCTGAATGCGCGAAGGTAACTCTACGCGCGCCAGGAGGTTCAATTTGCGGTTGGTGAGCGGCTCGCGCTCCGAACGAATTATTTAACGAGTCCACCGAGCATCTTGAAACTACGCTAATTCATTAAACGACCGACATTCTTCGAAACTGTTACACTCAACGCGCGCTTACCTTTACTTTTCGTTGGGTTTTAAATTTCAGTCGCTTCTACGTATGGACAGCCACGTAAATCGTGGGAAAAATTCACGAAGCGGAGTAAGACTTACCAGGTCCGGCTTGTCGATCGCTGTACGGAGCGACTCTCTCGTTGAGCGCGAATTCCAAGATTCCGTCCCCATTTAACATCGGTCCGACCCGCATCTGCAGGCCCGGGTACACTCCGTCGAGGTTCCACTTCATGCTCCTGCGCTCCATCAGCCTGACCGCGGCCTTTACCACGTTTCCAAAATCTTTAGGGTCGTAGTCGAGGTCGAGAAGATCTCTGCCGTAGCCCTCGGCTCTATCCAATCGCATTTCACCAAAGTCCAGCTCGTTCTTGTCGTTGAACGACTGAAGGACACTGAGAGCACCGCGATTCGCACACTCGAGGGTGCCATATGCCTTTTTCGAGAGGCATACGCCAAATGCCTCGCCAAAGGTCAAGGAGCCTTCGTCGTTGAACGTCGGATTATCCGTGGGCTCCATGATCACGGTGATTCCAGTGGTGATAAAAAGGAGAAAAAAGAGATTGAGGAGTTCGCGCTTCATCGTTCGATCGACGAGCTTCTTGGACGGAAGAATTCGCGAGTCAGACGGACGTTGAAGGGTGTTGGCTTCGTCCTCCCAGATAAATAGACTCCGACGATCCGGCTCAGCTATGGAATTTCGTAAATATTCACATCGCTCCGAGAGAAAGACCACTCGTTTGACTTTAAAACAGGAGGCACTCTGTTGGTCTCGTGCGCGCATACAATGGGACGGAATTTGGCCGAGTTCCCGTACAATACTGCTCATCCTTCGTCCGTGATCGCCCGCCTATATAGGCGTCAAGGAGGCGTTCACACACGACAGAACAATCGGTTTCACTTGGTGGATTTTACAAGTAGCGAAAGTATACCAGCTCCGTATTTCGTTCGGCCGGCCCCTTCTCGTCGGCCGAAACACCGGATGCACGCGAGCAGGGCAATTTCCGTTTGGAGAAGAAAAGAATAGGGCGCCGTCGGGATCTCGGTGGATCTCGTTACATTGTCAAATGTGATGGAAGGTGGATTAGGAGGATCGTCGAGAAATTAGAGAGACAAGTGGGACGCGGAGCATGTCCGTGGCACACATGACTAATGGTTCGATAGCGGTATAGATGGCTGTCCGTTAGAATCTACAGGATTGAACTAAATATTAATTTCCATTGATCCACGCAGCCTCGCTCGGTCCTTGCAGTTTTACGAGCACTTGCGAATAGAAAGCGCAACCAGAAGAAGATCAACGGCGAACTTAACTGGACCTGTTCCGTCTTAGGCCTAGCGCAATACGCATCGATTTCGATCGTACGGAAAAATATCGTACGATCAAATTCTTTCAGTGGAACAAAGAAGCTTGTGCACGCTCCTATGCTCTTCTTTGTTCCACTGAAAGAATTCAATCGTACGATATTTTTCCATACGATCGAAATCGATGCGTGTGCGCCAGGCCTTACGGCGAGAAGGAAAGGCGAGAGAAGTGACGCTGTGGGCGAGTATTTGGTATCGTATAAAATTAACATTTATTTATAATATATAAATAACGTAGATAAGTTACATGATGATCCCCGAAATCGTCGTTCGGTATATAAATAATCATTAGATTAGACGGATGGCCACGCGCGGGCACTGACTATGGGTTCGTTCCGCGTTCACCGGGCACCTGGAAAGAGAAATCCTCGGGGCACCCGTGGAAGCGGCGATCCCTTGGAAGGATACCACGCACGAGTGATGTGTAGGGTGCGCGACTTGGAACCACTGATACGACGTTATTCGAAGGTCACACAAGTGTTCTCTGTCACGATGTCAATAAAGTGTCCTCGGTCGAGAGGCGTCATCGCCTCTCGTAACAGTCCGCACGATTTTGTGTCCACGTCGTCGCGTCGTCGGGTAAGTACGGCGTCGGAGAACAGGAAACGTTAAACAGAAAAAGAAATGTCACACTGCTCGTCCTTCGTCGTCCAAGTAGTAAGAGTAGTCAGGCAAAGTAAGGTCACCGTTGTCCTCGGGGTGTGTGTCGTCGGTCGCAGAATCGTCCTGGCTCAGTCGAGCTTGGCGTACGAGGTCGTTTTAAACGCGATAATCGGGTAAGTGCACGTCCACAGTTCTGTAGTATCGCGTGTAATCGCAGTTCCATCGATCGTCCGCGTAACGTTACGTCATATCGAGTGAAAGTCCTTGGAGCGTCTAAGCGTAATCTGATAACGGAATGTCCGTCCCGTGAATGAACACAGTGGTGAAGCATTATGAGGTCTGTACGTTATTCTCTTCTCTTCTCTCCCCGTTGTCTACGTAATTCTGTTGTCTGTGAATGGCGTGAGTGCTCGTATCTGTGCTTGGTACTCGTGGCTCCCTGTGTTTGGGCTCGGCCGCGCAACCCCTGTCGGTGATCGGCGGGGCGATCACTTTGGCGAATGAAGGTAGAGAGTTAGAGGGTGGAGTGATTTAGACGTCGCGCGTTTAGCTATTCCGCGGGTTTGTACGCGTTGTACGCTAGGTCGGAGCCGGAGGATCTCGCCCAGCCGTGATGATGATCGTGATGCTCCTCGTGCCCGTAACCGTGGACTGGATGAGCCACTACCTCGTAGCTCTGATGCTTGTAGGCCAGAAGTTTCTGGAGACCGATGATCAAGCTGATGATCAGGGCGATCTTGCCAATTACGAGGGCCTTGAAGGCGATGAGGGCGAGGGCACCGAGGGCGATTGGGATCAGCGCTGCTGCCTTCAGTTTCAAGAGAAGGAGGATCGGTAGGAGGGACTTGACGATCTTCTTCTTCTTTCCACGAGCTGAGAACATAAGAGGATATGAGTGTCGTGACTTCGTTTTTTCTTCATGCAATTTTTTTTCTCTCTTTCTCTCTCTCTTACCTTCACCAAACGAGCGAGACACCTCCTCGGGTACGCTGACTTCCACGGTGTGAGTCTCGAGGAATTTCTGGGTAGTGTCAACGAGAGCCTGGTTAACGGCGGCCTCCTTGGCTGCAGTTTCGGTGGGCAGGGTGCTCTCGACGTCGAGAGACCTCGCGTTGTCGGCACGACTGAAACGCGAAAATCCAACGCTCGCATAAACAAGTTCCAAGCAACGCGACGCATCGACTCGGAAGATTGAATTTCCGCGGAGGAGCTATCGTCGCGCCGAGGGACATCCCAGATACATTCTTGCCCTCGCGAGACAGGCGACGGCGTCCCGCGCACGAAAGTAAATCCTCAATTCACTTTTGCAAAAGCGCAATCGAAATTTCGTCGAACTTAATGGAAATCTCTCGGTACGTTCGGATAATAAACCCACTTTCGCATTCGATACGAAGGCATCACCAGGCCGTAGTAGGAGAACGCGGTTTCACAAGAGCGGCACTCGAGTACTCTCGGTCTCCGTTACTCTTTCATTCACAAGTATACCGCGCGAAGATGCAGATCCGATCGTCGACCCTTACCTGTTCTTAGCCTCGTCGGTCTGCACGATCTTCAATCCGTCGATGACGTCGATCTCGGCCGATCTCGCCGCCCTCTCGACGAATCTTAGAGCCTTCACCTTGAGGCACACCGTGATGTCGGTCTCGCCGGAGCACGAGGCGTAAACGTCTAGCGCCTCCTCGAGGATCGAAGAGGGTTGTTGGCCACCATCCTGGGCGGCGGGGGCAGCGAGGACGGCCGACCCCAACAGCGCGGCTACTATCACGAATTTGAACATCTCGGATACTTTCGCCGTTTCTCGGGACTTTTAAACACCGGCGGAAAAAGGATCTGGCTTCCTTCTGCGTGGACCGGACGGTTCTCGGGCGGAGAACTTAAACGGCACGAGTTTTCACGACTTTCGACCCCTTTCTCTTTCTCTCTCTCTCTCCTTTCTTACACGCTCCCTTTTTTTTCCTCTCTGCTCTCACTGCTCGAACGACTGCGGCGATCGTATCGACACTGCCCGAAAGAATCACGATTGCTGCCTTTTATCCTCGTCGCGAAAGGGGCCCGTGTACGTTTTTGAAATTTTGATGGCCCCCACCCGATGGACCGTGTGGCCACCGCCACACCGTCCGGGTAACCGACGGTGGTCGTCGGGTTACAACCCATACGAGCTATTGGTTCTCCAACGAGGCGGCTGGTCTCTCCTGTTCCGCTTGTGTCGTCCCGCGAGCGCCCGCGCGCTCTCCACCATCTCGTTTGCTCTTCACCAATACACTCCTCTCCTCTCTCTCTCTCTCTCTCTCTCCCTCTCTCTTTCTCTCGCGCTCTCCTTCTTTCTTCTTTCTCCCTCTTTCTCCCGCCCGCCCTGTCCATCTTTCCCTCCTTCTCGCATTTGGGCGCGCGCGAGCCTATTTACTTTAGTCCGCGCCGCATGTAAAATGCATTGGCACCGTCCGTCCTGCAATAACGCGAAAACGTGCCCTATAGCCTTCTCTCCCTAGAAAAGAAGTTTCTACGATTAATGGGCGAGAACGAGACGAGAGTAGAAGCGTGCCCACGCATGTCGTTGCTCGCTCGAGTCCCGCGAGCGGAACCTCGTGCGCGTAGAGAGCGCGAGAGATGGAGATGAAGCGAGAGAAACGATGATGGCTGAGCGAGAGAGATCGGCGCGGGTCAAAGGCATCCAAAGATATCGATCCTTTGGAACGTCGATTTTTGCCCCGGGGCCACTTACATCGAGAGTCTTCTAGATGCTGTGGATACTCGCTCGCGAACGACGCGCGAAAACGAGCGCGTCGAGGACGATCGTTTTCCTTTTATTCGTTTTAAAACCGATCGTCGACGATTCTTGCGCAAGAAACGACCGGCAAGAGTCTCCTTACTTTACGAGATCCCCGTTTTCCCACGATGTCTCTCGCGCCCTCGGCCACGAAGAGGATTTTTCTTTCAATTTAAATAATTATCACCGGCTGACGATGCGCCTCGTGCGCACCCAGCAAATACATTTAGGAGGACCCACGATACGATCGTATCCTACATACGTGGACCCGCAAAAAAAGGTACGAGCGCTGTTAATTGAACGCTACTTAGCAGAGACGGTACCACTGCGACTACTTTCACGCGTATCTAGTCGCGGAGGCGCAATTAGTAAGAAGTCGACGACTTAAACGGGCATTGGAGCAAGCGGCGATTTCGCTTTCAACAAAGTGTTGATATCCCGTGGACGAGTTTATTTTCACGTTGTAAAATAAAGGAAGGCAACGGGTGGCAACGAAGTAACGTGAAGTTTTCGCGCGCGTGCTGCACACGCGGATGTTGCGACTTTCATCCTGAAGCTTTCACATGCTTCATTAGAGGACGAGATCGAGCGGAGTGACGCTCGACTTTGCCTCCTGCTACTTCTTTCGCCTGCTCTTCTCCAAAGAGGTGCATCGTTAAGTCGGCGCGGCAGTTGCAGCGGATTCGCCACACCGTCATCTGCCTCCACTATCTCCACATTCGTCTCACACTGCCTTTCCTCGTCCTTCCTCTTCACCGTTCGCTCACCCCCCCCCCCTCCTCCTCTCTCTTTCTCCTTAACGGCACACGTCCATGCTAATGATCCATTAAACGATGCCACCCAGTCTGAAGTTTCCCTACGATCGTGAAATAAGTGTCACGCGTACATTCCGAGATCAGTGGACCCCCTCTCGCCCTCTAGCCACCTTCTTTCCTCTTTTCCTTCTCCGTAAGAATTTAGCCGAGGCTCTATTCGGTATCGATTATACCTCGAACCGAGGCGGATGAACTAATGTCATTTAGCACGAAGTTTGCTCGGTGATGGTGAAGGAAATGTCTCGGAGTTCCTTTGCTCGAATGTTCCTCGATCCGAGAAATCAAGCCAACCCCCTTTCTCCGTTGTGCAAGATAAAATTCGAGCGTGCTCGATGAGCCTACTGTTACCGAGCCTATTAGTCATCGAGCTTATCCAGGTTTCGTGAAAAACAGTGTCACGGCTTCCTGGACAGATTCGAACAATTCCAAATCACCATCTGCCGCGTCTTCTCTTAATTTCCTCTAATGTCACCTCCTTTCCATCGGCCGTACGAACAGACTTAATCTCGAGATCGAGCGCGGCTTATGAGATCGAGCTCAAGAGGAGAGACATCTAACAGGTGGCACTCGCCCGAAGTCGGCCTATGCGTCTCATCCTCTTTCACCATCGGCCACTCTCGAAACGCCATAGTGCGGATAGTCTTTGAAATTAATGTATTCCAGTGGTTGCGGCCTGTCGCACGGAACGTTTAACGGTTTTTCATGGAATGTCCTCGCGCGCGCGCGCGCGCGCATGGTGCGCCCGATCACTCGCGCACGCGCGCGCGTAAGTTTTGCGGGTGTGAGTGGCGCGAGTTGGGTCCGCGCCAGACCGCCACGAAGAAGAGGACCGGGCCGCGCCTCGGCATGACCCCGAAGGCTTCGCTCTCCGCCTAGAGAGAAGAGGGAAGAGAGGAAATGGAAAAGGAGAAGGAGCGGCGAGGATGCCGGCGAGGCTGCTGCTGCTGCTGCTGCTGCTGCCGGCCACCGACGCGCCGAAAAGAAGAGAGGTGAGACGCGCCAAAGTGTGTACTAACATCATCCCACGGTGAAGCGCACACAGAGATCTTCGATCCTCGTGCGTTCTCCTCTTCGTCCTCCTCTTTCTCCATCGCGCTCTCCCTTCTTTCCAGCCAGCAGGGAAAGAGCTCGGATGCGCGACTGACTTTCTCCGCGCCTCACGCCCGAAGATGGTCAAACGAATCTCGGCTCCATTCCGTACGCTTGACTTTACCTCCACGCTGGGTTCCCACGTTTTTCTTTTTCTTCTTTTTTTTTCTCCACCGATCTCGCGAAATTCGTCGACGGCGGAAGACCGTGATCGATCCTTCGCCTACGTTCCTACCCACCGCGCGCAATTATCCGTGGACTCTCGTAAGGTCAGATGGTTTCGATCGGGGTAGTGGTGGAGGAGGACGACGATGGTGGGAGGAGGGCGAGTCGATAGATTTAACTGTAAACCTCGTTTGGAGCCGCGCGACGAATTTAGACGTCTCACTTTCCAAGGACGATTGGGTGTATTCGGTCCACGCGTCTCGTTCTATAGTTCTCGATTTTAAAGAAGAAGAAGATATCGTTGTTCTTCTTTTTCTTATGCGGTATTGTTACTTCATGCGGGAACTTTGACGTTTTTGTAATATGTTCTTTCGAGGCGAGATGAAATCGATCGATCGTAATTATGTTAACTGATCTCGGTACTCGCGAAAGGAGTGTAATAGAACCAGCCAGCTCGTAGAAAGTTCGAATTCTCCGGTGCGCTTTGAATTGAATTTCACGAGACTCCGGCGTAGTTCTAACGCGCTTATTTACTTCCCATTGAAAGTCGGCACGCTCGCATTAACACACGTAAGCGATACGTACGCGCTCTCGTCCGAGCCCGTGACATCATTACGAGATTATACACGATGCGCCAGCCGGCAACATTGTGTTCAGCAACGATTATAGAGCAAAAACGCTAATCTCGATGATGTGCGCGTAGAAAGTTAGAATTCACCTTGGTGCTCATCGAAGCTCATCGGGACTCGAAGCTTCTTCGTTCTTTTTATCGGCTTGCTGGAGAACGCGCGTGCTCCGATTTCACTCTACGAAAACGAATTTGCGTACCGTGCTCCAGTGAAGATTCCTGATCGCTTCGGATTAGATAACGAAACTTTGAAAAAGGAACATCTTCGAACGCGCCGATGGAAAGTCTTCCGATCCCCACCACACGGATTTGCCTACTACGACGGGAGCTCGTGTCCCAAATTTGATCCTAATTCGTGTTTACGATTAAATCAAAATTTCGCAAAGGATTCTTGTCGTTTCAAGAGTACGTGACCGTGAGGCGCGCAAAAATTAGGTCATTCTACGCACGTCCTCGAACGTTCATCCGAAATTGTCATCGTTAAAACCAAAACAAAGCTTTGAAGAAAAGACTTCGGCAACGCGGGCGTCGATTATTCGTCCATGCATTCCTCCTCGTAATTTCTAGGTGGGTTTGAAAGAGAAGCACTACCCATTTGGTTATTCCACGTCCTGGAACGTTCGTCCTAAAACTAGGAACGATAACATTCGAATCATCGTCACGTCTCCGAACGGCACCGCGCGCTCTCGTTTCACACCCTAGATACGAATTAACACGTCTGGGTTGGGTCTGGTCTGCTACGCGTCAGACGATTGTTCTCGAGTCGCGGAAAAAAAGGAAATCCTAGACGAGGGAGCGCTAATTTAGAAAATTAACCGATAGGCTCCGTTTCCTTTCGACGCGAGCTCAAATTCGATCTCGCACCGGCAGGATTCTCGATACGCGCGATGCCAAGTCAGAACAAACACGTTTGTGGCACGCACGACGACACGATTTGAATTCCGGCCAACTGTGCTAGTCGATTCAAGCGTATGCTATGATCAGCGTGCACGCGAGCGAATCTGCACTTATCGGAATTCGCGGTACCCGCGATAAATTCGCCATCGCGGTAAGCAGGACGATTAACCTGGAATACAAATCCGAATAGCGAACGAGCGAAGTAGCCAAACTGTGAATTTCTAACGAGTCGAGGATCCGTCCTTCAAACGCACCTCCCTCGAATTAATTACCACGTGGATACATAATTCTTCTTCGCACCGCGAGCGACCATCACGCCTCCCATAAAATTCCACGACAAACAGATGCCCCGCTGTGTAGCTTCTATCGACCCGATACGATTCTCCCGAATCTTGGCGGAAATTAGCGATTATCGGAATTCCAAGGATTCCAGAAGCTTCTCGGATCGCGTGGCCGTGAATATCGTCGCGCGGCCACGCGTCTCGCACGCTCGCGCCTACACCGAAGCCTGCAGTGGACCCTACCGAACGCTAATCCCGATGGTACACTCGATGTGGTCTCGAGTACACAGTGCGGAGCCATCTTGTAATGGAACACTTTCCTCTCAACGACGGCCGGCGAGAGTGAACTCGCCGGAGGATCGAGGTCAGGTCAAGGCCCCCACGGAAGAGAAGCCAGCGCGTACCCGCTCCTATCTCCTCGCGCCTCCTTCGCATTCCTCTTCTCTCCTCTTCACCCCTCGCGAATAGATAGACACGATTCTATCCGGCAGTTTTGCGAAATGCAAAATTGAGAGAATGTCCGGAGGGAAGAGGAGAGGAACGACGACGGTAGGCGCGAGACCACGGCGCAGCGTGAGAGTGAATGAACGGAGGTCTCGCGGTCGGTGTGAATGAAGAAATCCGAACGATACGACGAATCGAAAGTCGGACATGACGAGAGACGCGTAGGGGAGGGAGGAGGATCTCGAGGGAGAGACGGTGAGAGAGCACGTGCCAGTGGCGATTTGTCTAAATTTGTGGGCTCGTAGGAATCGGAGGGGAGAAGCGTGGTAGAAGGGTTTCGTGAATTCGTGGAATTCCCTGAAGTAGAAAACATGGTCGGAGGTGGAGAGATATCTCGCGTTTTCTATCATTTCGCGCGACGAATCGTACGCCTGGGTATAGCACCTGCGACAAATTCACTGGACGATTTTGTACGGAAGCAAGACATCGGGATGATCCGCCCAAGGCGAAGCAGGAGGCGACCGGGCGAGTGACTGGGAAAGGAGGTGAAGGTTTCGGGGACCGGATCGATCGGGACGACTTTCGGAAGTCGAATGTGAAGGGCCCCGTGGCATCTTCGGAACGGGACCGGCCTGGTCCGAAGTGTGCCCGAGACTGGAGGTAAGACTGCGGACCGTTGGCGCGTCGAGAAGCAGATGGATAAACGAGAAGGACGAAATTACGGAGGAAGAGGAATCGCGGAAGGTGGAATCGACGGTGGAGTAGAAGATGGTTGAAGGAGGAGTGGATGCAAGGGGGAAGTGGCTTTTTCTTCGTGACGGTAGAGAGTGTTAGGCGCACCTTGAAAAGGCTCACGGCGCGGATGCTGACTGGCCTGGCCGGCCTGGTCGGCGGCCTGGTTTACTTCCAAGGTGTGTGTGCGTTAATTCGTGTGCGTTGGCACAGCGCGTATGCGTGCCGTGCGTGCGCTCCTGCGTTCCGCGGGCTATCTCCACAGGCGCGCGCGCGCGCGCGCGCGTTACTCACACAGCAAAGTTATGCGCTCACGGGCGAGGAGCGAAAAAGCGCGTAGAGCATCGGCGGCAGCAGCAAGGACCACGGGGGTACACGGAGATGCGTAGCCGGCGCGTGAACACGTCAGGTTACGTTTGGTACGGCTACGCGTATGTAGGTGACGTCGCTCCCTCTTTCTCTCCTTTTTCTCGATGGCACCACGCCGCATCGGCCGGAGGCACGCAGAAGGCGGAAGTACACGCGCTCTCGTGGCCTGCATCGAGATCCTAAATCGTCGACCGTGCGGATAACGCAGTGGCTTTACCTCGGTGGATGTAGAAATTAGCCAAGCAAGTGGAAACGATTCCTTCCGATCCTCGTTGTCGTAGCTTCGTTTCCACTTGGCGGCTACTTTCGATCAACCGCCGAAACGGCCACCGGTGGTCGGTCAGGCTCCAATTCTCTCGCTCGCCGTCCTGGGAAGAGCGCCTCAGCTTCCACGTTTCTCGTGGAGGCGGAGAGGAGAAGGAAGAAGGACCACTCGGACTCCTTCCACCTTCTTCTCACCCGTCCTGGTACCTCACGCTCTCGACTCGCTCCTACCCCACCTACCCTCCCACGTTCCCTCGCAACGCTGATTTCCGTTAGTTTCACCCGAATCTCAGTGAGCTTCGAGCGGAGAGGCACACTTCTTAAATTTCGACGCAATCGCATTCCCCTCTGGAAGGAGAATGAGCGCCGTGCGAGAATCCAGGGTGCATTCCAGTTGACGATGGGATGGAATCTCGCTGGCCTGGCAGCAAGCGCCGAGGATAAAGGAGTAGGGCGAACACGCTCGGTTCCTTCAACATCGTTCAAACTTGGATCTTAATTTATTTTCCGTATCTATAAATATACATGGTTTCGTGACACCGCAGGGTCGCGTTTACACGTGGAATAATAAATACTGAGGATGATTTGATTCGAACGACGGGGTGTCGCGTTGAGAGTGAAGGAGAAGGGAGAAAGAGCGAGAAGGAACAAGATGATTCGTGGAAAGGAATGAGTAATCGATGAGCGATAGGAAGAGGATGAAAGTAAGTATGTAAGAGGATGGAACAACAAGAACGAGGGAGGAGATCGAAAGAGTAAGAGAATGAGCGAAAGAAGGTAAGATTGGAAGGATCGACTAGGAGAGGGACAGGACGATGGAGAAACGACAGTCGCAAACGAGTTAAAGTCTAACGAAGAGGAAAGATGGAAGGTGGGATGAGGAACGAACGAAGTGGAAGAATGATCGGTGAGAGAGATGAGAGAAGTAGAAGACTTGGAATACGTTCACGCGCGCTTTCGTTTTCCTAAGTGGACGTTGGCTTGTAGGCGGAGTACGCCAAGTCGTGGCTCGATCTCGCCCATCCGCTCGAACCATGTCCACCGGCGACTTGGACGACTTCGTGCCCATGATCGTGGCCACCAGAGACGAGCTTCTTGAGTCCGATGATGGACGCGAGCACCAAAGCGAGCTTGCTGACTATGAGAGCCTTGCCGGCCAAAAGGGCCAGGGCTCCCAGGGCCAAGGGCACCAGGGTTCCACCGATCAACAGTGGAATGGCCAGCAGTCCACCCATGCCCTTCTTCTTCTTGCGACCTGGAACGAAGAATTTAGTAAAACAATGCGAAGTCATTCTAACGTGACGGTTTCGCTTTCGGCGCGTAATTGTCCGCGGATAATAAGCGCCGCTAATTACGATAGATAAGATAATGAACCGAAGAACGAGAACTACGCGAAGACCGGGATGGTAATCGAGCGTGGCTAATCTCGACGAGCCTCGATTGACCCTAATGAGCGATGGTACTAATTCTTCCTAACGAAGATTATTATCTCGATACCGACGTCACGATGGCGTCCGACATTCGATTACAGTAAAACGAGATGCTGCGATTGTCTTTTACCTTCCTCCTGAAGGCTACGCTGAAGCTCCTCGACGTTCGGTAACTTCAGCTTGAGCGTGTGACTTTGGAAGAACTTGACGATCTTGTCGAAGATCATCGAGTTGAGGGCGTCCTCCTTGTCGTCCAGGGCCCTGGGTAGACTGGCCTCGATTTCCTCCAGAGACTTCGGGGCCTCGTCCTCGGTCGGCGTGGGTCCATCCTGGACCAAGGTGACTCCATCGGCCACGCTGAGTTGAACGCTCCTCGACACCCTGTCCATCGCGGACAGGAGCTTCAGCTTGAGACAGGGGCTGAGTTCCGTGCCGGAACAATCCTTGTATATCTGATATACGTAGCGGAGATCACCGAACACGCCATTGCTGCTCGACCTCGCAGTCTGCTCGTCGATCGAGTTCGACGTTGGATTGGTTTCTGCCGACCTTGCGGATGCTGTTGCCAGTAGCAGGGCGAGGTAGACGTAACGGTGCGCGAACTGTCTCATTTTCTACCGGGTGAAGTGTACCTGCGAAGAACAGGAGATTAGGTCAGCTTTCGAATATTTAATTGCGATGGACCCGGCCCGAGGTAGTAAGGTAGAGCGGGACCGATAGAGTACACGTCATGGTTGTTTTCGTATGGTAATATGCGAACGATCGAAGGTGCCGTAGGTGAACTCGGATCACTGAAAACAAATACGTGCCCACTGTACTTCCGAGGCGGAAGCTCGAATAAGTAACCTGATTGTTAATCCGGCGAGAATCGAGAAACAAATTGCGAGAAGACTGCTGGTCGACTTTGCCGAAGCACGCCTCCAATCTTGATCCTTCTCGCACCCGACAGTACCGCGTGGTCGCGCGTAAACACGGAAAGGCTCGATTATCTCTCTCTCTCTCTTTCTCTCTCTCTGTTTTAAAAATCGACTTCACTGAACCAAGTGCTAACTCGCTCCTTCGAACTTTTTGCTCCTCCTGGCGGTCCTCGCTCGACGAGGTGCGTGTACTCTACCGAAATCCCACTTCAAATACCGTATACTCTCTCGCTATCCCGAGACTGGATC